>OU342652.1:2298853-12298853 GCA_910589605.1 Chrysoteuchia culmella | reverse complement strand
GCCATTCAGCAAAAAATAAGGGAGTTTGGCTGGGAGGTGTTAATGCATCCGCCGTATAGTCCTGACCTTACACCTTCAGATTCCCACCTGTTTCGGTCTCTTCAGAATTCTATAAGCAGTGTCAGGTTAACATCACGAGAGGACTGCCAAAACCACTTGTCCCGGTATTTTGATCAGAATCCCCAAAATTTCTATAGCAATGGGATCATGTCCCTACCTAAAAGATGGCAAAAAGTTATCAAACAAAATCTCACCTACGTACTTTAGTTAATAATAATAATAATAAATTCTTTATTTACTCTTCCACAATCTTTATACATTATAATGGTGGTTTCTTAACATAAAAATATAAATCATTAACAAAGATTGTGAGAGACTGGTGCCTGAACTAAGCGTTAAGCCTGTATCTCAGTACACCAGTACTCTCCCCCCTGAAGGGGGAATAAGTTGAACATAATATTTAAAGTTATTAAGTTGAACATAATATTAAAGTACATTTCATAAACCAGAAGAGGTGTTAAAACACAAAGAATTTAATTACTTTAAATAAACAAAACTTAGAGGACTAAAGCTCAGGTGCCTAACAAAAACTATAAAATTAACAACAGCAAAGAATCGTCTGGAAAAGCATTTGGGTAGACAATAAGCAACTGTAATGTGATATATAAGAAAATATAACAAAGATATTGAGAGTTGTATCTAAAGAACAGTAAGCAAAGAGTATATAGGTAATATCTAAGCATGAAGAAACAAATCATGTAATGGTGCGTATGAGATCTTCTGATTCCTGATATGTTTGTTTTTGTAAAAATTGGGTAACAAGTGTTTTACATATGTTTTTTGTCAAATGGCTGATATTTAACTTGAGGTGCAATTTCTTATAACAATAAGGACCAAGAAAGTGGAAAAATCTGTGGGAGAAAAAAGTTCTGCACAGAGGCGTAGTGCCAACAAGATGATTTCGTCGTTCAGTGAGGATAGTATGATCCACTACACTGTGTTGTCGAAGGATGGTGTGAAGGATGAAAAGTTGACGAACAGTTAGGACTTGACAAAACTGGTACAGGTCTCTGGTGGGGAACAGGAAAGGTTTCATTGTACACACTTTAAGAACGGCCCTCTGCGCCCTTTCAAGCTTAATTAAGACAGATTGTGAGGCGCCACCCCAAGAGGTTATGCAGTAAATTAGTATTGATTCACAAAGGGCTTTGTAAACAAATTTAACCAGGTGAGGATCAGCTACATGCCTGATGTTTTTAAATACGAACATAAGTTTTCGCAGTCGGTTTGCGATCAGGTCAATATGAGGTAGGAAGGTTAATTTACTATCTACTTGGATACCTAGATATTTGACAGAATCGCGTATTAATAGTGGAGGACAAGAGCAGGCATGTGATGAGGGATAAGGATGAGTATGGGCTACTAAAGTTAGGTCTTTAAGGTTATTTGGAGGAATATTTCTTATGGACATTGTCATATATTGGGTTTTTGGGACATTGAGAGTAAGAAGGTTATTTTGGAGCCAATTGGTTACACGATTTAGTCCCGACTGGGCGTGACGAAAGGTTTCTGTCCAAGAATCGCCGGAAAAAACCAAGACAGTGTCATCAGCGTAGGATATAATCTTACAGTTAGGAATGTGCAGGGAGGTCAGATCGTTGATGTACACTAAAAAGAGAGTTGGACCAAGAATGCTGCCTTGGGGAACGCCGTAATTCACTTGATAATCAGAGCTCTTTACACCGTTTATAGTGACGCATTGGGTGCGACCAGAGAGATAGCTGTGAAAAAGCGTTAACTGTTTACCTCTGATTCCCAGCCTTTCCAGTTTGTATAGCAAGATAGGCACAGAAACCGTGTCGAATGCTTTAGCAAGGTCTAGAAAGACCGACACGGTTTTTTTGCCTCCATCCAGTTCCCTTACTATGTGATCTGTAAGTTCGTGGACAGCATCAGATGTAGATTTGCCCGGTCGAAAGCCAAATTGCCCGGGAGCTAGTGCTGAAGTGGACTCTAGAAAGCTGTTTAAACGCTTATTGATAACACGTTCCACAATTTTGGACAAGGCTGGAAGGATGGAGATGGGCCTGTAATTATTAGGACAGTCTTTATTCCCGGATTTATGAATGGGATGGATGAGTGCTTTTTTGAATGCAGATGGAAAACAGCCAGAATCGAACGCAAGGTTGCATATGTGGGTAATAGCAGGGATAAGAAAGTCTTTATAGCGTTTGATGAAGGATGTTGAGATGTTGTCCCAGCCAGAGGCACAATCTTCCCGTAAGGACATGATGACTGTCTCAATTTCGTCGGCCGTTATTCCTAGAAGAACAAACGACTTTTCAGGACCCTGAGTGGTTTGTGATGAGGATGGAAAGGGGAAAGGGTAGGAGCTGTTGGCAGGGGGCGTAAGTGATGAAATATCTTCGGCGAGCCTTTTACCAATATTGGCGAAAAAAGAGTTTACATGGTCTACAGATTGCATGTTTATAAACAATATTACAAAAAAAAAACTTAGAAAACGCGAAGAAACTTTTTCCCCAGCCTATTATATTCATCCGTTATATCTTTATTATCCAAAACACAAGTTCTAATGAACTTATCTTGGGCTAGATAAGTGATGTGAAAAAAAGAACAGCCACATGTGTTTGTTTTTGTATCGTGTGCAATAAAGTTTCTATTATTATTATTAGTATTATATTAAATACACCTACCCAAAATGCCACTATATTTTTTCGTCTGCAAAAGTAACTTTGTTTTTCATTGAGTTTGTATGAATGACAAAGTTATGTTATTAAAATATGCTATAGCTCTGAAACTGCTAAATATATTTCGTTCAAACCAATTTTCCTTTCTTAGTTTAAAAGTTAGAGGGGACTAGTGATGTGCGGTTCCCGGGAATATTGGAAACATTGGGAATATTCCCAGAAGCGTTCCCGGCAATATTCCCAAAAGCGGAAATTTAGGGGAAAATTGCTTGTGTTGTATTACAGTATTTTTTTGTTGTATGCTAACCATTCTATTGGCAATATAACAAGGCTTAATGAATATGCCAAAGGTTAATTATCACTTATGGCGAAAATTTCCAATTTTCCTGGGAATATTCCCAGTAAATTTCCAATGTTTCCGGGAATATTTCCAATACCCATATAGTTAATTATAGTAAAACTGTAAGCGAGCCAATTCTATACATTGAAAAGAATTAATAGAAAAAAATACCTCCCTCCAGGGGTCTTCTTATACGAAACAGATACCAAAAATATATATTTTGAATTTTTTGTCTGTCTGTCTGTCTGTCTGTTGTCCGCATTTCACGCAAAAACTACCGAACGGATTTTAATGAAACTTTTTTTGTTATACAGCTATTGGTCGTCGCCAACATATAGGCTATAATTTATTTTGAAGATCGCAATATCTGATGTGGAACCATAGCAGTCCAGTCAAACTATGAGAGATATACCAATACGGTCTTAAGGAAAATTGTTAAGCGTGATGAGCATTTTCTATTGACGTACAAAGTTTGAAGATCTGGTACACCTGATGTGGAACCCTAGCAGCCAAGTTAAACTATATGAGATACAAACATAGCGTCTTAAGAAAAGTTGTTTAACGTAATTAACATTTTCTATTGACGGAAAAATATCGAAGGTCTGGTACACCTGATGTGGAACCCTAGCAGCCCAGCTAAACTATAAGAGATACAAGTATAGCATCTTAAGAGACATTGTTCAGCGTAATATGTATTTTCTTTTGACACACAATCTATACTAATATTATAAATGTGAAAGTGTGTTTGTTTGTATGTCCGTCTTTCACGTGAAAACGGAGCAACGGATCGACGTGTTTTGTAGTATGTGGGTAGTTTAGGAGCTAGAGAGTGACATAGACTAATTTTAATCCCGGAAACATATCACTTTCCCTCGGGCGAAACCGCGCGCGGTAGGTTATGTGATATAATTGTTTAATGTGTTAATATGCATTCATAGCGCTGTACTAATATATATAAAAAAGAAACAAAAGCTTATTAGCCTAAAAAATTTAAAATGCTGCCGAAAATGGCTCCGTAATTTTAAGCATAACGTTTATTGTCATAATATCATGTTCCAAAACTTTAATACCAATAATCATCATGTTGCATATTATCGCGACGCATAATTTTAAAAGTCCTAATATAGTGTAGGCTAAAATTGTTTGTCATAAGTATGAAAAGGCATACATTTTGAAACGCAGAATAGCTTTAAGCATAATTTTTAAAAGTATAACTAATGTAAAGCATAATGATCACAACGAATAACATCTTAACGCATGTTTTGTTTAAAGCATAATAAATTTATAGCATTATAATCACAAGGAATAATAGAAGCAGGCGTGCAGCATGCAAGCAGGTATGCAGCATGCAAGCAGGCATGCAGCATGCAAGCAGGCATGCAGCATGCATGATTTCTGTCACGGCTCCGGCGCTGCGGGGCTCTGGCGGTCCCGCGCGAGCTTATCGTCGCAGATGGTTTTCAGTCACCACCTCAGATCGCGGGCCGCCTCGCCCCTCCGCGCCTACGCGGGCTTAAATTACACTCTAGGGGTAGGGCATACAAGACTGCGTGGAGTCGGTTTTTAGGCGATTCGTTTCTGACACAGACTAGTATGCAAATAAATAAAAAAAGTGTTTTTTTTTTAATAAATAAAAACTATTTTTTCTTTATAGTATTTATTTTCTCTATATATTAGTTTTGGTCACAGTTCTAACCTAACCTAACCTGAAACGTCTGTTACAGTTTGTTGCTGCAGACAACCGTCACCCCTTCTCTGTTTTTTTTCAAAAATTTTGAGAGAAAAAACATATGTCCGTCGGATACCTCCTTAGTATCTCCGGGGGTGTCAAAGGGGGGTCGAAAATTTTGTTAGATTTTAGCTACGATGCACCGTTTTCGAGATATTCGCATTTTTATAAAATTCATTCTTGAAAATTTTACAAGTCCCTGGTCTATAGTTATGGCAAATAAAATTATGCAAAGGGATTTTAGGACTGCGTAATATTAGGCCAAATTAAATTAGGGATTTCATTTATTATGCTTCATAATAATATGCCTTTAGACAGTTATGCTACTTAAAATTTATGCGAAGGAAAAAATAAGTAACATTAATGTTATGCTATTTGATGATTATGCCCATTGATGTATGACAAACGACTTTAGGACAATCGACATTATGCGAAAAGTTCCGCCCCCGCCGAAAATCACTATTCCACGCGGACGAAGTCGCGGGCAAAGCTAGTAGTTATTTTTATAATTATATACAATTTTACAAAATGAACATATATAATTTGTCTGTTCGTTAACAGAAAGTAATCAAAAATTTTACTTTTTGGTCTCATTATGACTAACACAGCTAGCACAGCACACTCGACAATCAAAGCGATGGGTTAAACATGTTTCTTTTATTTTAAACTAGAGGATAGGGGAGGGGGCGGCGCGGCGGGACCCTCCCCTCGCGGCTCAAGCAAGCGCATGCACATACTTGTTGTTGCGTAACCGTGGGATTAAGAAGAAAATATAAATAGCACAGAATTTTTACCATACTTGAAAATATATTATTTTGGAAACTTTGGGAAAGTTTCCGGGAATATTGGGAATATTCCCGTAAGTTTACAACGAGTAAATTACTTGGAAATGGGAATATTCCCAGCGGCACATCGCTAGAGGGGACACACACACACACACACATTTTACCACTTTGAAAGTGTATATTATTCAAACGGTTGACTTTGAGAAAAAAACTGTACTGTAAGGGTTCCGTTTTTGCTATTAGGCTACAGAACCCTAAAAAGGACATCGATATATAAATGATGGCTGTTTGATATCAACATTAATTCACAAACATGTGTAATCGTAAGTTTAGTTCCGCTCGATCACGCCGAGTCGCCGTCACCGCACGACTTTGTTTCCGGACCAAGTACAGTTAACAGCACGTTATACATTACACTTGCACTACGAAAACCACCTCTATTACAAGCGCCATAAGAAAGCTTTTACTGTCAAAATGTTAATCCTCACGTGATGTTGTACAAAACCAGAATAAATTATAACATCTTATTATAATACTTATTATTATCATTCGTGATGCGTTAATGACAACATTGATTGTTGATGACACGATAATTTTTTTGTTTTCATTAGTTCCGTTATTATGATTTATTATTTTATGTGTTTTGATGGCCGCTTATCGATTGGCTAGCACTTTATTTGTTTACTAGAGTCCATTTTTAAAAGACCAAAGGACCAAAACTATCTTTGTGCCAAATTATAAGAGTGTCAGTAATTGAGGACAAACATCTAAACCAAACATACGTATAATTTCGTCATACATACAAATAATGTCTCGGTGGAGTAGGTAGAGAACTTAATAAATTGATAACCTTTCATTTAAATTGTGAATATGAACTCTCCAAGATTTTTATAAATCGTTATCAAATCAAAACTGAGAAGTTATTCCACAAAAGTTATTCCAAAACTTAAGGAGTTATTCCAAAACTCAAGGAGATATTCCACAACCCTAGGGAGTTATTCCACAACTAGTCCATTGTAATGTATAAGAGGAAAATATTCTAATAACTGAGTATAAGAAAATTTTCCTCTTATATTAAATATGTTTCAAGATTGTAGATTTGTGTTTGGTAACGACATGTTCCTTTGTAAATGTTGTTGCTTCTGTTAAAGCTGATAAGTTTCTTGCGGCCGTTCTTCTTATTAGTTAAAAGATGTCCTGAATGGCTGGTAGGAAAAAAAATTTGACGATTCGAAAGCACTTATCTATAAGTCTATTTGAATAAAAATCTTTGACTTAGACTTTGACTTTGAGCTTACAGCCTATTTAGACCATTGTGGACTTGTGGGTGATCCCGCTCTAAGTTCTAATTCATTTAATATGTTCTAAAAATTATAGGTCTTTACATATAAAAGAGATCCTTGCATAAGACCATGACCTTCAGTCCATATAGGTTTTCTACTGAAGCTTTATATAAAAAATGTTCTGTATTAACTGTTAGGCAATTATACATATTACGAGCCATAATACGCCAACATCAATATACCCCATATTGTCCCGGAAGAATAAGAGGGAAGCGTGTTGTTAATAATGTAATTCCACTGCCAAAATATCGCACTGCTATGGCTAGGCGACAGAGCTGTTATCTTTCTATTTATCTATATAATCGAGTTAACTGTATTTTAAATTTTTATCCAGTTTCTTTACATAAATGCAAATCAATAGTTTCTGATTGGCTATCAAAGCTTGATTACCACAAAACAGAAGCATTGCTCCAAGCACGTTCGTAAGCTACCAGTCCAAGCATTCACTCACAAGTTAACACTTCTCTAAGACTCAAACACGTTCTCTGCGTACCTACACCAATCACACTCACACACACTCACACACACACACACACACACACACACACACACACACACACACACACACACACACATACACACACACATAATTATAAACATTTTTTTTAATCACATCAAATATTATTATTATTATTTTTTAGTTTTTCTTTGCACTTTTATAATTGTTTTCCTTTTAGTGATATCTTTTTTGGCACAATTTTGTATTGTATAACTCTGGAAGAGGGCGCTGATTTTCTGAGATACAGGTATTTTTGTACCTAGTTCAGAAATCAGAGACTTCATGATATGATTGTAACCACTTTTTATGTCAGTAAAGTTATTATTATTATTATTATTATACATCAATTGCTAAATTTTATATTCAATAAAGATCATAACAGCCAAGAATCAGTAATCATATGTTTTTTAATTTTTGTTTCTTATGCGATAAAAGATACCAAAATAAGTATAATCATTTATTTGTAAGCAAAAATTACCATTTTTATTTAGTTTAATTTCTAAAATTCTCATAATTTTTTAAATAAAAATATAGCATTAGATTACTTACCCCATATTCTAAGTCGTTCCTCCAAAACTTTTTCACTCCACTCAACCTCATTCGAGAACTTTGGTATTCATAGTTGCAAAAAATCTCCTCCACTGAAATTTTTCCTCACTTGAGTGTAATAATTAGAACTCCTTGCTAGAGTCGAGGAAAAAACTGTCAAACTTTGCGACAGACAGTGCCTTTGAGAAACCTCGAGAATATTTACGTCATACTTTTAAGTGACCATAGCCAAAAAAATATGAAATTTATGGTGAAATCTATACCCATCTCCTCCATTCGAAATGTTTCCATAATCTAAAAACCCCTGACTTTATTATTCGTCCGAGGCTATCATTAAATGAACTAGTTTTGCAGTTTATAGTGACGTGAATTTCTGGAAATATTTTGATATTAAGAAGAGACGTTTGATGTAATGATAGCAATTTACTGATTTTTTTTCTTGTAACTTCCGCGCTTTCGATATAATTTTAGAAAAACATAGCCTTTGGGTAAACGGAAAAATTCTGCCTGTTTCACCATCTATGGTTGCTATTAGGCATCTTCTGGTTTCATAAAAAAAAAAAACATATTTTTTTATGAAATATTTGTTAAGATTAAATTGGAAATATGTAATCAGACGTTTATGAAACAGACGTCTAACATTTTATTTTAAATAATAAAAATGATAAAATTCTCTATTGCAGACACGAGATCCATATAAATGCAATTACAATTACAAATATAATATAAAATGAAATTATAAAAAGCGTAAGTACAAAATTCTCTATTAAAAGCAAATAAAATAGCAGGTCATCCGAAATATATTTAAATTAAAAATTGAATAAAAATGTAAAATAACTGAGATGACAAATAATTAATACATTACAAAGTACAATAAATTAATGGGTTACCCACTTTTTACCCAGTGTCCATACATTTCAATTGTCATTAGTCATTCTGCCAAACTAGTGATCATTTTGTTTTTAAACTTGACAATTCTGGACATAAAAGAATCTAGTCAACCGTCGAGTACGGGCGTCGGGAAATTATGAAGAGATGAGGGAAAACTTTAGTCAAACCAACAGTAATTTTGTGTTAAACTATATTTAAGTAAAAATACAAAAGAAAACTAGTAATAGGAAGGCGATGATAAAATGAATTCCCTTCGGCCCTTGCTAGCTAGCTATTATAAAAATACTGATTCGTTTTCAAATCAAGATTTCTCTACGTGACTTTATATAAATTCCGCGATTTCACGGTCATAAATCACTCGCCTAGTTTTAGCTAGAAATATAATTTTCTTATCGAGGGACTGATTAGTTAAAATGCGTAACGGTGAGGTATGCTTATAAAATAATAAAACTTTTACGACTGTCACAGAAATTAGGGATTATCTTAATATATATGGAGGTCACAGAAGGTGATTTTGTACACATAACAAGCTATTCGTTTTCTTTCTATGGAATTAAATTAGTCTACTTGCGCTTGCGCATACATGCAAATGTTGATGAGTTAAGTAAAACAATAATAACAACTTATGATTTTGCCCACAATGTTTACCTCTAGAAAAAGCAGCAAGCTTATTTAATGATAATATAAACGAACTGTGTTATCTTACGATATTTTTCTACTTTGTTCACAAAAAGTGACTCAACTGTGGAACTGTCATTTCTGGGACCACCCATGTTATTTTCCTGAATCAGGCAATCAACAGACAGGGGTCCGAGCGCGCTATGATTCACAATTTCCTTCTTTTCTCTGAATATAAACTTGATAACTGTTCATTTGAAGTCAAATAAGTAATCTAAAACATATTCTTAAACTTCGTTTTTTTATATGGCAATTAAATTAAAACCGTTATAGTTTTGTCCTGAATACGCCAATCCACAGATAGGGTCAAATAATTTTGTCCTGGAGGAGCCAAAGAGTACGTAGCCACTCCGTGTTAGCCCTAGCGCACACTACCATTTTTACCACGACGAGACGGTACGGAGATGGTTTTATGCGTTTGGAGTGAGAGGATGTTTGTTTGTTTGTTTGTGCAAACCAATGTTGCCATTTATCTCCAAAACTACTTGTCAGATTTTGATGCGGTTTTCAGTGATGGGTTCGGGTTTGATTAGTGCTATGTTATTAGATAGGTGTTATGGTGACAACTCACCAGGGGGCGCTGCAGTAAACATTTGATTGTGCAAATCCAAAGCTACTAGTCTCAATTTGATGTGGTTTTCAGTAATGGCGTTTATTAGTACAGAGTACATAATACCTATGCTCACTAAAAAGCTTGAAAAAAGCAAATTTTTTTTTTTTTAAAACCCACTACTGTTAAAACGTAAGTGAAAAAATTAAAAACCCCCATTTAATTATCCGTCGGAGGCTATCATTAAATGAACTAGTTTTGCAGTTTATAGTGACGTGAATTTCTGGAAATATTTTATTGTAATACTTATTTATATTAGTTGAATTTTAAAATAGTGATGGCAGCCTCCGACGGATAATTAAGTGGGGGTTTTTAATTATTTAATTTTTTCACTTACGTTTTAACAGTATGGGTTTAAAAAAAAAAAATTTTTGCTTTTTTCAAGCTTTTTAATGAGCATAGGTATTATGTACTCTGTACTAATAAACGCCATTACTGAAAACCACATCAAATTGAGACTAGTAGTTTTGGATTTGCACAATCAAATGTTTACTGCAGCGCCCCCTGGTGAGTTGTCACCATAACACCTATCTAAGAACATAGTACTAATCAAACCCGAACCCATCACTGAAAACCGCATCAAAATCTGACAAGTAGTTTTGGAGATAAATGGCAACATTGGTTTGCACAAACAAACAAACAAACATCCTCTCACCCCAAACGCATAAAACCATCTCCGTACCGTCTCGTCGTGGTAAAAATGGTAGTGTGCGCTAGGGCTAACACGGAGTGGCTACGTACTCTTTGGCTCCTCCAGGACAAAATTATTTGACCCTATCTGTGGATTGGCGGATTCAGGACAAAACTATAACGGTTTTAATTTGATTGCCATATAAAAAAACGAAGTTTAAGAATATGTTTAAGATTACTTATTTGACTTCAAATGAACAGTTATCAAGTTTATATTCAGAGAAAAGAAGGAAATTGTGAATCATAGCGCGCTCGGACCCCTGTCTTTTGATTGCCTGATTCAGGAAAATAACATGGGTGGTCCCAGAAATGACAGTTCCACAGTTGAGTCGCTTTTTGTGAACAAAGTAGAAAAATATCGTAAGACTAATTTATTTCCATACAAAGAAAACGAATAGCTTGTTATGTGTACAAAATCACCTTCTGTGACCTCCATATATATTAAGATAATCCCTAATTTCTGTGACAGTCGTAAAAGTTTTATTATTTTATAAGCATACCTCACCGTTACGCATTTTAACTAATCAGTCCCTCGATAAGAAAATTATATTTCTAGCTAAAACTAGGCGAGTGATTTATGACCGTGAAATCGCGGAATTTATATAAAGTCACGTAGAGAAATCTTGATTTGAAAACGAATCAGTATTTTTATAATAGCTAGCTAGCAAGGGCCGAAGGGAATTCATTTTATCATCGCCTTCCTATTACTAGTTTTCTTTTGTATTTTTACTTAAATATAGTTTAACACAAAATTACTGTTGGTTTGACTAAAGTTTTCCCTCATCTCTTCATAATTTCCCGACGCCCGTACTCGACGGTTGACTAGATTCTTTTATGTCCAGAATTGTCAAGTTTAAAAACAAAATGATCACTAGTTTGGCAGAATGACTAATGACAATTGAAATGTATGGACACTGGGTAAAAAGTGGGTAACCCATTAATTTATTGTACTTTGTAATGTATTAATTATTTGTCATCTCAGTTATTTTACATTTTTATTCAATTTTTAATTTAAATATATTTCGGATGACCTGCTATTTTATTTGCTTTTAATAGAGAATTTTGTACTTACGCTTTTTATAATTTCATTTTATATTATATTTGTAATTGTAATTGCATTTATATGGATCTCGTGTCTGCAATAGAGAATTTTATCATTTTTATTATTTAAAATAAAATGTTAGACGTCTGTTTCATAAACGTCTGATTACATATTTCCAATTTAATCTTAACAAATATTTCATAAAAAATATGTTTTTTTTTTTATGAAACCAGAAGTTGCCTAATAGCAACCATAGATGGTGAAACAGGCAGAATTTTTCCGTTTACCCAAAGGCTATGTTTTTTCAAAATTATATGGAAAGCACGGAAGTTACAAGAAAAAAAATCAGTAAATTGCTATCATTACATCAAACGTCTCTTCTTAGGTAAAAGTTGACTCAACTTTTGTATGAGTTTAAACACAGTTTAAACATTAGCAGTCGTTGCACAAACGCCAGAAATTAATAACCTATCTGTAGATATGCTTTGAGCTATCTTGTTTGCGCTGCTAGTCATTTTAACAAAAATATCTTAAGCAATTATTTCAGATAGCCCTATCCATATCTACAGAGAAGTTATTATTATTAGTATTTACTCAACAATATACACACCCTCTCCACACACACTCACTCATATTCATTTTACTCGCCGTGAGAGGTTCACTACATATAATCTAACTTTAAAGTTTAGTTTTGATTCTGGCATTTTTTGTTAGTTTTAGTTTATACCATTTTGCCTCTCTGGTTAAACCTTGTTTTGTACATAGTGAGAGTAAGAGCACTGCACCTGAGATACAGGTTTCTTAGTTCGGGTGCAGATGTTTGCTTGTTTCAATCAATGGTTTATTACATGTAAGAACTAAGTTATGTTTACAGTTGTCTTATTGTTACTTGCCAAACAATGTATTTTTTCTTTGGTGAAATAAATATATTATTATTATTATTAATTTCGTGCGTAAGCCGATTATGATAAATTTAAAATAGAAAAATATTGGAAAAATCAACTCGGTCACAAGTGAATTCTCAGATTGTGGCCGAGTTGATTTTTTTCAATATTTTTCTATTTATAATTTATCATAAGGTATAAAAATAACATTGAAAAATGAAAAAAAAAACAATAAAATAAAAATCACAAAAAAAGATCTACATCTTTTGTTTTCACCCTCCCTTTCTTAACACTTCCAAGTCACCAAGTGGAGAGTTCCCGAATTTTCCCATTAAACTGAGATATCGTCCCCAGGATCTTGTCATAGTACTAAAATAATTGCTCTTTCGAGTTCATGGGGATTTGAGGAGTTTTCTTACAACTAAACTTTTAATCATTCGTTTTTACGTTTATACCTGCCGTTATATTAAATGTGCTGGATAAAGCTGCTGACAAACTGTTACGGGGCTTAAAAATGAGTATTGAAATTTAAAAGAGTATGAAATGCACTTTTTTGGGGTGTTGGATTTTGTAGGGTTGTCGGAGAAAGACAATAATAGATAGACTTAAATGGGTATGAAATGTTGTTCTACTAGTTTCCGCTCGCGGTTTCACCCGCAAGGTTCATGATCCCATTGAAATATCGTAATAAAATGTAGATTATTGCATATCATAATCTACATGAAAGGACGGAGATCCGCAGTTGAAAGGATCTCCGTCCTTTATAATAACTCTATGCCAATAGTTATCAGTCATTACGTCGAGACAAAGTTACGACTTAGAATACCGATTTCAAGGACTATTTCGAAGAGGTTTTCAATGAGGTTTCGTTAAGTCGAGGACGAGTAAGTTTTGGAGGAACGACTTAGAATATGGGTGTCAGTCTTCATACAATGCTAGTACATAAAAAAACGAGATTTCTGTGAAAATCCCCATACAAATCGGCAAATTCATAGGTAAAGACCTAATTTATGTAAGTCAGAGAACTATGGTTTGATCAGATAATCGTATTGAAATGTAATGTAACGTTAGAATTTTTACCGTCTTGTCAATTGCGCCACAGTTGTCTCATAATGATACTTAATTAGATACAACATCTCATTGTGAGTAAAAGTATTTTAGATTGATAAAAGATTAGTATGTGATGTTGTATTTCGGAAATCGTAATATTAATAGTATACCATTTAAGAGACTTTAGTTTGGTACATAGATATTTTACATCGGAAATTCTTCATAAAATAACCTGAAACGTTGAACTCAATTTGTTTATAAAGTTCATTTTTTTACAAATCCAATATAACGCAAAAGCAGACAGGTCAAAACGTTATGACATGACTTTACTATCCTACTAATATTATAATGCGAAAATGTGTGAAGATGTTTGGATGTTTGTTACTCTTACACACAAAACTACTGAACGGATCTGGCTGAAAGAAAGATAGTAGAAAGCCTGGATTAAAACGTAGGATATTTTTTATCCCGATATTCTCACGGGAACGGGAACCACGCGGGTGAAACAAGGGCGGCCGCTAGTTGTTTATAATGCTACCTATTTCTGTAAAAAAACTAAATGAAATGATACAAAACGGGAGTTGTGTCAGTATTGTACAAAATGTCTTTAAATACACTTTATACAATTGATTTAACCTTGAAACAAGTTATTAACAAATTAAACGGTTACAAAAAAAACACCATTATGTCAAATATGATTGATATATATCAATTAGAACATCCATAATTGCATCGAATAGCGCACAGATTCAGCATCGATATTGCGATACAAAATAATTGTTGACATTTCGACGTGCAAATGTACAGTCAAGAACAATATTTTTTTACCAAGAATCGGTCGGTATGGACGGCTGAGAAAGCGGAGATCGAGCCATTTTCAATAATATTTGACAGCAAATGTGACATTCATTCAGTACAACAGCGTCGATGTATGCTTGTAGAATAACCCCCCAGTCCCCCTAGATATGATACGATATGATATAGCGCATCATGCTCTCTTACTTACTCCGCAACGATGTGAGCGGAATGGGTAATTCCCCGATGTAACATAACAACTCGCCGAAAACCAACATACCGATGTTTATTTCAACTATACACCTAGATAGGTGGGGCTGGTAGGTAATACCTATCTTTGCAACAGCAACGCGACAGTAAAAATGACGCGATATTTGCTTTACGTCACGTATTAACAGTGCGGCCTCTACCGAACAAACGATGAACTACAATGTGCATTCATTAAGTTCCTGTTATTGCTACCAAATTGTTTTTGACGCTAGCGTCATAGCATCACGCGGCGTCACACTCTCGCACCTAGCTAGGAGCGCGAGAGTGTGAGACGCCGCTTTACGAACCATCAGTGAGCGATTAGCCAGCATCCACATACGTAATACCATTTTTATTTTGAAGTTCTGCAGCGATCGCGCGATATCTGCGCGATAATTGCAAATTTTTAGGTAATAGCCCCGCGCAGGGGCGTGCATTGGTTTTCCAGCGTAGTAGGCACTGTAGATCTAACTAGTAACTTTGCACTTATCCTATCCTTCTACCGAATATTATAAGTTTGAAAGTTTGTGAGGATATTTGGATGGAGGAATGTTTGTTACTATTTCACTCAAAAAGTACTGAACTGATTAAGATGAAACTTTACAGCAATGTAGCTTATATATATAATTATCCTGATATTCCCACGGTAACGGCAACCACGCGGCGAGTGAAACCGAGAGCGGCTGCTAGTCATAAATGATAAGGTTCGTAATATTTAGTAGGAATATTAAAATGCTGACGAGTTTGATTGTTTGAGCACGCTAATCTCCGGAACTACTAGTTCGAATTGAAACATTATTTTTGTGCTGGATAGTCCATTTATCTCGGAAGGTAATAAGATATTTAATATCACGTTACGATTAATAAGAGCAGAGCATTAATGTAAAACGTTACAGAAACGGGAAAAAAATATTAGTTTTGGGAGCTTCCGTTGCGGACGGTGTGTAAACGGTTAAAGTTATGTAAAAATCATGTATGACGAAATTATTCCCCATCAAAAGTTCTAAAAAAAAGTCCGCGACAGCATATGTCTATGTTTTATGGTTAACTCACTATAACCCTTTTTCAGATAATAAAATTTGTTCTAAACTAATGTATTATTTGAGAAGCTGTTTTCATTACCATGATATTAATCCTTATCTAAATAAATACGTTAATCATCACAAGTATTTAATTTTCAACAAAATTGTCCTTTACATCATTAAATTCTAATGAATATCTTAGGAAATATGATAGTTTTAAAATAACTCCTCAACAAAATAATTCGCGACCAAATTCATTCGTCAGGTAGGCATGCTTACTTTAAACTGATATAATCCGGAAGTTTAAGCTAGAACGTTACACGTACAAACAGCGCCCTTCTTGCCATGGGCGGTTTATACTTGAGCAATACTTTTTCTAAATATGTTGTATTCTTGTATGAAACGCTGCTTGTTTCGAGTAGGCAATTTCGAGACTGCCTATCGGTAGGTATTCAGTATTTAGCGTAAGGAATATCTTAGTGGGTGAGTGTTGAATAGAAGTTTGAACTAAAATAAAATAACTTTAACACTTATTGTATATTTATTTAGGTTTTGAATGAGCTGTTTTTTCTGTTCTGTGGAGGTAGGCACTGCCTAATTGCCTATATGGAATGCACGCCCCTGGCCCCGCGCGACAGTGACACGTTATCGAGTCGATCCTGATAGGCCTACAGGTCTGCCCTACTAGCACGAACATCGCTTTATCACGCGATATGATAATATGGCGCATGATGTTGTCTCGCTTACCCAGCTTAGATGAGAGCGGGACAGTGCCACGTTATCAAAGTACGAGTGTCGATAAAAGCTGCTCATATGCTGTCAGGCTTTACAAAACTGTCTAGTTCTCCAATTGACTTTGAGTTTTATTCTATATGAACAATGGGCAAATGTGACACTGACGTTTGCCGATACCGCGGATTAGAGTCCTATGTGACTGCGGTCCCCTAATTCACAAACGCAGTATCCACCTAGGCCGGCATATAATTCAGCAAGAGGAACTAAAATCTCTCAGAGCTAGGAAGATTTTAGACTTCCTGGAGGCCGCCAGCCTAAAAGAGATACTATGAAAAGGTGGCGAGTTTATAATCTTGGACGAATGTGGTTAATTCGTCCAAGGTTACAATAGATCTTTTAGGTTGCAGTGACTACAGTTCCGAATGGAGCCGCATAGCTCCTCTATCCTACAATTAATTAATTAACGGGCAAATGTTATGTCTTCATTAAAAGGAAGCTGGAATCGCTCTTCTGGAATCTTTAACCACTAAGGAAGTATCTTTATATCTAACTGTCGGGACACACAATGCTGAAAACTTTGTTGTTATTGGGCCAGACTTAGATAGATAGCACTTGTTGTGAGTCAGTCTGAATTACTACCACCAGCAAACCTGATACAATACGAACCATAACAGAGAATCGAAAAAGGGACCTTTGGATGCCAGTGGTGTTACCACTAAACCACATGATGCGGTTAAAACGCAACGCCTCTGATGGCATCCTACTTAATATTATAAATGCAAAAGTATGTCAGTTTGTTTGTTTGTTACTCATTCATGCAAAATACTGAACCGATTTTGATGAAATTTGGCACACAGATAGAAGATAGCCTGGATTAAAATATGGGGTACTTTTTATCCCGATATTTTTACGGGAACGGGAACCACGCGGGTGAAACCGCGGAGGGCCGCTAGTTTTGTATAAACTTCGGAGATCGGGCTTGGAATAGCGCACTCCTCTCATTCCGCGGGCGTCGTAAAAGGCGACTAAGGGAATACAGCATTCAGGAGATCGGCAAATGCGTCTTTTTTTTAATTTGGCCTTGCTGCAATCGCCAATAGGGCGATTATGGCAAACCTGCCCCCTAATTGTCTAATTTCAAAATCTATCATAATCCCTTTGAAAGGTATTGTTATTGTGATAGTAATTTCGGAACGAATGATGTTTTAAATGACACTTCATTTGACATTTATCCATACATTTGAAAGATATTTTCTTGTGTCACTTTGCTTAGACAGTTTAATTTCGTTCATTCAATACCTTTCAAAACGCGTCTCGATCACAATCCCTATCAAATATCAAATAGTGACGGCCTAAAGTATGTAAATATCTTTTGCGATAGATTTTAAAATTAGACAATTAGCCCCCTTTAAGTTGTTTATGATAAATTTAAAAAATATTGGAAAAAATCGACTCTGCCACACGTGACTTCTCAGATGGGACGCGAACCCACGACAATTGGGAATTTGGAAATCCGGTCCAATGCTCTAACCACTGAGCTACCGAAACTACACTTGTGGCCAACTTGATTTTTTCCAATATTTTTCTATATAAAATTTATCACAAGTATAAAAATAACATTGAAAAATGCAAATTCAAAAAACTGTAAGTAGTTGCTGTTGACTGTACTATGTGTAGTATAAAATTATTTCGCAAATCGTCTGTCGTGTCATCACATTCTGAATTGCTCTACCATATCGTTGCAACTTTATTCGCATGTTTTGTGTCCATTATAATTCATAAGCAATCAATATTTGATTCGTGACTACGAATTTTCTGACAAATAATATTGTAAATGAACTCGAGAGGTTAAATAGGTATCAAACAATCATTATGACATGTTCGAAGTTGGCCCATTCATTACCGTTTTATTGATCATGGTTAGGTTTGTTTGCAAAATCTGAAAATTTAAAAACCTACATCCTTTCACCCGTAAGATTAGGAAAAACTCCTTTCTTTCTAGGATCGATTTTTAAAGCACTTACCTAAATTAAGCCTAAAATTCATACACTTTGTGTACCTACTTACTTGTTCTTTGTATCAGTATTGATGTAAATGTTTTATTTTAGATAAGCTCTCAATACTTTGTAATTCATAAAGGAAACTATAGGTCTAATATAAAGTGCAGCAAATTTGTATCATGTATGTGTATGACCGTTTTTTTCTGAACAATAAATAAAAAAAAATAACTGTGGGCAGTCAATTGTGGTCAGTCAGGTCTCCTCAGACCACAAGAAAGAGGAAAAAATATACTTCTTTCTCCTTGCTAGGATAGGTTTTTACTTATTTCTATTTATTTATTGATGACCGACCTCACCCCAGAACCTCAGAAGTAAGAGGTTAGAACAATGATATTTTATAATAGACTAGAGGCCGGGCGCGGTTACACCCGCGTGGTTCCCGTTCCCGTGGGAATTTTGGGATCAAAGCTATCCTATCTCTTAAGTTGGACCAGACTGCTCACGGTGTGCCAATTTAATTCAAAATCGGTTAAGTAGTTTAGGAGTCCATCGCGGACAAACATCGTGACAGTAGATTTATATATATTAAGATATGTAACCTTCATACTAATTTGCGTTGAAATCTGTGACGCAGACTGCTCACATTGACAATTGATAAGTAGTACAAAAGACGGAAATGAAGGAGATAGCTAATTGACTCGGACCCCATATAGGGTTTTCCCAATGTTTCACAATGCGAGCTCGTACGACATATCTGCTTCAAGTACCACATCGTCGTCTCAGCCACATAACACCCACTGCTGGGTATAGGCCTCCCCCAAAAGGGGGGGTTTGCCATAATCGCCACGCTTGGCAGGCGGGTTGGCGATCGCAGTATGGCCAAGTTTGTAGGAGACGCTGCTGCCCGTCTTCTGAAGGCTGAGTCCCTTAGTCGCCTTTTACGACACCCACGGGATGAGAAGGGGTAGTGCTATTCTAAGCCGACACTACACAGCTAAGTACCACATACAGGGTGTTAAAAGATCTATAACGATAATGAAAACCACGTATTCTCTCCATCGTTACTTTTATTTTCTTGTACAGGGTCAAATCTGGGAACCTGATAGTTAAGGAGTTATTGAGGATCAAAGTCAATATTTAGGTATGAACTCTCCATGTTATAGAATGTGTAGAACATATAATGATCTCATTAAGAATAACCTAAACATAGACTTGTTTGCTGACAGTTACAGAACCTTCAAACTCAAGTGTCTTAAGACACAAGAGTATGCAAATGTATTAAATAAATAAATTAACTACGTTAAAAAAATATATATACTTATATTAAGCTTGTAATACTTAGTATTTTTCTTCTGTCAATGGGTTATTACCCTTTTATATTTACCAACAATTGGACTTTGTTTTTGAATGCCGAGTACACCTGTAATTAATGTCATACATAAATAAATATTTGTATACAATTACACCAATTATCTAGCCCACGTTAAGTTTCATGAAGAACTTGTGTTATGGATACTAGATAACGGATAAACATACTTATATACTTTTTTTGTTTTTTTTTGTAAATACATACTTAATATACATATTAAACACCCAGACCAAGACAAATAGACATGTTCATGCACACAAATATTTGTCTTGTCCGGGGATCGAACCCGGGACCTCTGGCGCAGTAGGCGGGGTTAGTTAGTACCCCTGCGCCAAACAGGTCGTCAAACCATACATGTATTGTAGTTGTGAATGTTTCTCATATGTCATGTTATTGTATGTACATTGTTGGAGCACTTTAAATAAATAAAAAAAAAAATATTTAATTAACTGTCTGTGGGTCAACTACGCACAGAAAACATACTACGCGCTTCGTATCCAATACAACGATGTGCTCCGGATGTTGTTGCGAAGGCCTAGACCAGGGGTGTCCAACATAATTTTGTGGAGGGCCAGGTTTCGTATTTTTGTAACCGTAGCGGGCCAGAAAAAAAGCCAAATAGCGACGGATTAAGTAAGTATTCTTCTAGCTATTGATGTCTTCGCGGGCCGGATGAAGGACTTATGCGGGCCACATTATGGCCCGGGGGCCGTATGTTGGACGGGCCTGGCCTAGACATTGCAGTGCATCAGCAATGTTCGCGGGGTTCGATCTAATGGATTCCACTCTGTGATGCGCAAGCGTTGCTTCTCGACGCTAACGCGTCTGCGTGCCTCGCGCAACTCCATCCTGAGCACCATCGCCGATCACTGGGACTCGCCCTTCCTGCGCTACTGGGTCCACCTGCATACCTCCAGCTAGCCACCCTTAGAGCTGCTGTAATTTGTATTCATAATAATTTGCTTGACATGTAGGTAATTTGTATTTAATTTGGATAATTAATATAAGAGTCTAGATGTTTCTCGAAATAAATAAGTATATAATAATAAAAACATGAGTAAAGAAGTGGAATGGTCTCTGAATTGATTTTTTTTTGTTTAAAACCTTTCAAACTCAATTAAAAGAAACATATTGACGTTCTCAATTTGAAATTATTGTCAATTCAGAAATCGATGAAAAGTGAGTAAGAGGAAAAATCAATCAATTAATCTCATTCGGAATATCAATTCAAGTGGTTTTTTTTTACCTAGTTTTTGTATTTATATTTTATTTATTATTATTTAATTTTAAATAGAAAATATTGAAAAAAATTAACTCGGCCACAAGTGACTTCTCAGATGGGACTCGAACCCACGACCTTTGGAAATCCCGTCTAATGCTCTAACCACTGAGCTACCGAGACTTGCGAGCCACCGTCGAAATTCTCCAATATTTTTATATTTTAATACGCTGTAGGCCAGCGTTGTCACATCAATGCTAGGAATGTCCTTGCATTCGAAAGAAACATCATTTCAGGTGTTTAACGATCGATTAAGATGCAACAGCTAATAATTTCAGACTTTTGTATTTTCTCTTTTCTTCAAATGTGGTAAAATAACTGTGATAAAATTCTAAACTGGACCAATAAAGTACGGAATCGTTTTCCAAAGTATTGAACTAAGCTCCAAAAAAAAAAACTATTTCACATCCAACAATAAAACTGCTAGTATAAATTCGTTACATCCGTTAAGCAATATCTGATGCGATACGATCTGTGCGGTCAATGTGTTTTCAATTACCACCTGCTCGATAAGTTATACGATGTCTAAAATACAAACAATTCCAGTGAAAAGACTGTCATTGCGCAACTTTTATAGTTTGTATCTGTTTTAGGGTTCTCTTGTGCTGGAAACCTTAAGTTTTATTCCAAAATATAGTACATACCATTTTTTTATCTACAACACGATGAAACGGTTAGCCTTCATCATCATCATCATTTCAGGCTATCGCAGACTACTGCTGGATGTAAGTTTCCCTCAAGGTTCACAAGGCACGATCTCCCACTCCCACCTTTTATTATTTGTTATATACGTTTTATAATTTTACTTTTTGTAATTTTGTATTGAAAATTTAATTTAATTTAATTTAATTTAGATTTTATATTGCTTAATTTGATTTGAATTTAATGTAAAGTATATTTGATCTGTACGTATTTTTTAAAATGATCCATGTTGGTCGAATAAATAAATATTTATTATTATTATATTATTATTTTCATCTCGCCACGCCAGCAGGGACATCTTATACTACGTTTCCCGAGTTGTAGTCTCGATTCAAAAACACAATAATATGTATAACAAAGCCATGCTTTTTGTTTTTGTTTTGATCGCGTGTGTGTGTGTGTGTGGTTTTTTTTCTCTATTTTTTAAAGGGTTTTTATCGACACAAATATAAGGTATAAAGGAGCGACTTGGTCGCCAATCTAACCTAACTACCAATTTTTTCCGCTACCAAACCTCGTATTTTAGTCGGTAAATTTAAAAAAAAATTGTCGATCGGTTTATTATATTCCTTTTTGAAATGATTCAACAGTATATTTGGCTTGGGTAAATAAAGGAGATTTTGAAGAAATAATCCGTGGTCATATATTTTTTTACATATAAAAAACGTTGTCATGAGATCTTAAAAATCAGTATTCATATTTCTGAAGTTATATTGCTACGGAACCACCAGTGTAAATAAAAGTTCCAATAGGTCCATCTTGATTTCAAGGGTATAACCAATTCGAATTTCATAGAAGACCATATTTATTTTTGATTTGCGAAAATCTGGTTTCTGACCTTTGAAGTTGAAACACGATATGGCCTAAGATGGATCGTAAAATTTTAGCATTCTGAATTTCTTAGAAATATACAACAATTAGCTGTTACCCGCGACTTCGTCCGCGTGGAATCCTTTTATACATGTATTAGTTATCCGCCCGCGACTTCGTCCGCGTAGATTCTACTTTCCTCTTAAGGGAAAATCCTTTCTTACATCTACATGCCAAATTTCAACTCATTCCGTCAAGTATTTTGAGCTCTGCTTTGATAAGTATATCAGTAATTTTTGCTTTTTATATATTTAGATTATTGTCTGGGATGGAAGTACTATGGCCGATAAATTGATTAAGTACTTACCTAACGATTTGTTAGCTTATGAGGTTGGTCAGTTTTAGTAATAATTAACAAAATCCAGTATACATTTTGGGAAACGGTAAAGCTGTTGAATTTCATTTGTTTTTGGCAAAAATACTGCTCAAAGATCTTCACAAAATATAGGTTTGTTTATTTGTTTTTAAGTTTCAACCATGAGCCTAATAATAATAAAATAAGTCACTTTTACTTTGAAATTAAAGGATTTTTCTTACAAAACTCCATCCCTCTTTTCACCCCTTTGGGGATGGAATTTTCAAAAACGCCGAGACAGGTAAATGTTTGTTTTTAATCCTAAACCTAAATATAAAATTGGAAGATCCTAACTCCAAAACTGACGGACTTCCATACAAACTTTCATCCCCTATTTCATCCCCTTAGGGGTAGAATTTCGAAAAATCCTCTCTTAGTGCACCCCTAGACCTCACAATGAACCTATGTGTCAAATTTGAAGTCTCTAGACCTAGCGGTTTGGGCTGTGCGTTGATATGTCAGTTAGTCAGTCAGTCAGTCAGTTTCTTCTTTTATATATTTAGATAGAATAATAATGACGGTCTACTGGAAAACCTCATTAATGACTGCTAAAATTAGTTTTAATTAAACAGAAAAAAGGACCTATTTTCACTCAATGTAAACGATAATGCTATCGTTTTTATTATAACTCATTGCATATTGATAATTCGTTTATTTCATGCCCTTCCCTATGGGTGCGTTTTGAGGAATGATTTAGATGCGCTTGAAAATAGGTGCGCTTCGAGGTATACTTCATTTAAATGAGGTATCAAAATCCTAAGACTTACTGTTACTAAGCTAAAGTTTTTCACTTAGATGCAATTAATTATTACTTAATTCATTTTTCTATTCTTAATATTCTTGTGAGCGGCTCAGTAAAACCACTTAGTTTTCTTATAGTCTTGTAGTAGCAGGGAAGTTCAAACTATTACCCAGTTTGGGCAAAAGTCTTGGGTCAAAGTGACACGCCCCAATCACAATGAAGCAAGTCTTGCACTGTCAAACTAATATTTTACTTAGTGTTTTGTAAAAATGTTGTGATGTATTCGAAAGTGTAAGGCATGACTAAGGTAAAAAGAAAGACAAGTAATATTCGACAGAAGTAAGTAACAATATATTGGACTAAGAACAAGTCCGTTAGTCAGTTTTAACCGCCTCTGTGGTCTAGTGGTACAACCACCGGTATCAGACCCAGGGGTCCCGGGTTTGATACCCAGCGGAGGTACATATTTTATTCTGTTTGGTTGGTGGTAGGACTTGTTGTAAGTTCGCCTGGCTAGCTACCACCATCTTATCTAAGCCTGACGCCATAACAACAATGTTTTCAGCATTGTTGTGTTCCGGCAGCTAGAGATAAGATAGCCAGTTCCTCAGTGGCTGAGAATTCTGGGTGAGTATCGCTTCCATCTTTAGCCTTATCAATACTTAACATCAGGTATGATGAAGGCTAAGAGTCTCCCTGTCGTTCATAAAAAATAGTCATACCACCACCCAAACCGGATTATGACGTGTACCTTACATGAGAATTAAAACCCTAGACTTGTGGATCTCATACTGGTGGTGAAACTACTAGACCACAAAAGCGTTTCAAAAGCCGTTGATGTAAGATATCCTACTTATATTTTAAACTAGCTGTGCCCGCAACTTCGTTCGCGTGAGAAGCTGAACATCGTTTGCAATCCTTCCTGACTAAATCATTGGTAAAGCGGTCATTTTAACCAACTTCAAAAACTTTTACTTTTTGAAGAGAATACTTAACACATGATACCATTTAATTACATTCTTATCATCTTATCGTCTTTAAGAGAGAAGCTTATCAATTCGTCAGTACCTACGTAGTTACCTATATTTTACAATAGAACTAAAAGTAAAATGCAAAGTTTTTGAATTCGATTTTTGTTATGATGATGATTGAATAATTAGATAGCCGATGCCTGTGATTTAGTTTCATTAGTCATGTTACAATGTGGCTGTGTAACACGCCTTTGAAATTAACAGAGTAGCTCAAGATTGATATTTTTGGTCACCCACCCCGCGACCGACCTCAGCGGAAGTTACTTAACCACTATAATCTGCATAGTTTCCATAACGTAGGTTGTATACAGCTGGTAAAATAGTAGGTATACACGGGTAGAGAAATAGGTAAAACTCCTTATGAAAGTCTACTGGTCGACTGGGAAGTTCCACTACTGTATTTAAGTACTTAATCTATACAGGATGGTAATTTAAAACGGGGCACCAAGGGCAGGTACCTTAACCTTTGTAGCTACATGAAAACATTAGAAACCATCCTTAATTTTTTTAAGTATACCATGGTATCCCTAGGCCGTGTTATAAAAACAAACTTTTTATAACACGATATATTACATACATCTTGGTAGTGTGGTAATTATTTGACCATACATTATTTGTGGTCATTTTCTTTTTTTTTGATATGTTGGATTGGTTAATGGTTTTAACCGACCTATTGAAAAGAGGTGTTATCTTTTATTTGGTAGCATATAGTTTTAAATCGAGTATCTGTATCCCAAATTTCATCAAAATCCATTCAGCCGTTATTGCATGATTGAGTAAAAAACATCCAAACATCAAAACTTTCACATCTATCTATACTTATAATAAAAATCAAAGTTCAGCGTCTCTGTACATTGGTTATATTTGCAAAAAAAATAGCTGGAGGTACTCAAAATAAGCAGCAGAATCCATTTCTAACTTTTTTAGAATTAATGTCTGTCCGTCTGTCTGTATGTCTGTGTGTTTGAATGAGCATCACACCAAAACCCCTGATCTGAGTCTTCAGAATTGTATATATGTTTAAAGTCCGTATCTCAACTTACCGTATAGGCTTTATTTCATCAAAATCGGTCAACTCTATCAAAAGTAATTATATTTTAAAGAGAGGACGGACGGAGAAATTTATATTGTGACGCGCCTATGCAGAAGGCAGAGTTGGAGTTCTGGTTTTGGTTGCATAGCAACAGTTGTTGAACTTAATGTTTACGATTTTTTTTATCCGAAATGCAAAATAACTGACAATTACCAAATGTGGCCGAATCCTGACATGTCGCGACAATCATAGCAATGGCGATACTGGACTAGGAGCAAAGCGACACGTCCTTACTCTCGAAAAGCGCCTCGCGCACTGATTTGTATGAATTCTGAAACCGTTTATATTTTGATGTTTTTACTGATTTTGAAAATTGTATATAATAAGCAGGACTTGTTTATCCAGTAAATAAGTATTAAAACGAAAGATATACGGTATAAAATAAAATTATCTTCAAAATTCAGCGTCCTACATGCACTCATTCACTATTTAAGATCAATCACAAAACAAGCTTTTTCAAATAACTCTGAAGCAAAATATCTGTTTTTGCTAACTTGAAACGTTAAACTGTGCGTATTTAAAAAAAATGACAAATAAAGTTGTATTTATATATAAAAAATATGATTAATATTAAAATATACGTCCTACATGCACTTCATTAGGATACTGTGCTTGTAAATCAGTACTTTCATACAAAAAAGCATTGATCATAGTAACAATCACCTACTCCGAAAAATCACCAAATCGTAGTAAGCACTGTAAAACACTGTAGGTACTGTTACAAAAAATTAGGAAACTTGGGACTAATTCTGCTAATGCTTAGTCACAATCGTATTCCAATGGTGTTTCAATGGTAGTCCTGTTTTACACAGTTCTTGTTACAACAGTGTTAATAAACACTACTATTGAAACACCATTGAGAGACGATTTTGACAAAAATTTAGCAGTATTGACTCCTATCATGAGAACCCTCAAAGGAAAAGGGACAAAATATGTCATAGAGTGGTATCCTAAAAATGGAAAAAGACTTAAGGGACGTCCGATTAAAAGATGGAAAGATGATTTACCAAAAGGATGAGGAAGGTCAGCTCGGGACACAGTGGTGTGGAAGAAGGGGAGGCCTATGGCGAAGTACAATCAGACCAATAAAATTGTTGCGGTTATATATGTTTAAGATTTAATTTTGTATATACATTAGGTCAGTGAATAAAGGCTTTCATTATTATTATTTTAAGGTTGAAAATTGAGCCTTTGATATTTATGAACGACTGAAGTATCTTACCTCAACCCATCATTGACCAGAAAACTGCAATTGTAATTAGCAAATCGGTATTTGTGGATCAATTTACCAAAAAAAAAGTTCATGGTTCGTTTCACAAACGGACGAGTTTTGAAAAATAGAATTCCTAGCGATACAATTCTAATGTCCTTTTGTGAACAAAACAAAGGCGGAATCCTATTGACTGGTCCCTTTTTGATAACATACACTTTGAACTAAAGAACTTTATTGTAATACTGAATCTAGTGTCAACAATCTAAGGGTAATTGAGCGTAATTTTATAAAAGTTGCACAACGCGGAAAGTCCTGATACCTAGTCCACTTACCACGACAAATCTCGAACAGTTGTTAGTGGGTGACTTATTAAGCCTATACGGCTGTAAACATCGAGCGCACGCGAATATCGCCTATTAAAAGCAAGAAGAGATAATTTTGATTCCTTCGAATTACTATTCGCATACGGAATCGCAAGATCCATAAGCGACTGCTAAAAACCGTATTTTTAAGTTCAGTAGAGACTTGTCACGGTCCATACAAAATTTACCATGCTCCGGCGCAAACGAAAATAGTCTTAAAGCATTGCAAAAAAAAATACATTAAAAACTAGTTAAATTATTTATTCCTTCATTTTCTTCTTCGCTTCATTGACTGTTCATAATATTTAAAGGAACTTTTAAAGCTATTACGACACTTTAAAAAATCATCTATTTTACGCAAACGTGTTTTAGTTCAATATTTTGCATAATAGCCATTTTAATGAAATCATGAAACTATATACTTTTCTTCTCCTCATTGTAATGAAGAATATCGCATACTTTTTTTTGCGCTAGAGCTTGGCAGTTTTATTACAGATCAATTATACATTTCGATAAAAATATTGAATTTTTTGTATGGTTTTGTTCAATTATTTCCATGATAGCCATTGAAATTAAATAAACAAACTATAGACATAGATTCTACACAATATAAGGAACATGTTGGTAATTTTCTTTTGTGTGCCGGAGCTTAGATAGAAAGTTTGACGTTTAGCAGGTTCAGGCTTTATACTTAGACCTTGAAAACGCCTATATATCGCTCGTCACAGCGGCGGTTTTTTTAGTGCAAATGTATAGCTTGATATATTGATGACATTGACTAGAGATTGGCAGGAGCTCGTAGACAAAGTAACATCATTATGCAGCGAAACGATAATTCGATTCGTGATTGACTATATTCGCCAATAAACTTACGGTAAGACCACGTGATTTAGCGCGGCCTCAGCCAATCCGCCAATTCCATACATGTAATTTTTTAAGAACTTCGTTATCGTTTTTGAATTGTTACTTTGGCTAGGGGCCCAGAACCGATAGATGGGTGCTTTAGAATAAATATTGGGCAGACGAAAAAAGAATAAATATTGGACAGACGACTTATCTAAACTCTGGTTGGCCTGTTGTGGGCACTATCTTTTAATCCTTACTTCGTTTGGGTTCAAAAGGGTCACCAACCGGGGCAGAATGCAGGCCCAGAACGGGGTCAACTACCATTTTAAGATAAAAACATTATTTAATTAAAACATTTCTTAAGTCCACATTTTTCGTAGTCGTATTGGCACATTGATACATTATGTGCGTTTAAGAAGGCACGCCATAATAGCCCCATTGTCTTCCCCATCAATGGTGCTTTGTTGACCGCAAGCTTGCGTTCACGGCGAAGACACGCGGTTGCAAGCTGTACAATGCATTATCAATCCATATCCATACCGATAAATAATAAAGATCGCGACATTGATAAATTTAACCTAGACAAAAACTTGTCTTATATCGCTCAGATGGAGCGCGAACCCGCGACCTTTGGGCGACCCAATACACCAAATACAGCTTAATAATAGTTGGTGGCAGGACTTGTTGTAAGTCCGCCTGGCTAGTTACCACCATCTTATCTAAGTCATCAGCTATTTTTAATGTCTCCACTGGCCTTCCTTTTGGATGGATAAGAAGAATATCGTCATCAGCCATTTTTTATGTCCCCAATGCTGGGACACTGCCTGGGGCACTGCACTGCACGGCCTTCCTTTTGGATGGATAAGGAGATCGGGCCATGACCCACCAGACGGTCCCAATGCGGATTGGTGAGTTTTAACGACTGCAAAATGCAGCCGAGACCAACAGCTAAACGTGCCTTCGGAAGCATGGAGGAGCTCGAAATATAAAATTTTTGGTCACCTCAACGCCAGGCACGCGAACCACTGCGCCACTGGCTCCTCAGTCTGACGCCATAACAACAATGTTTACGGCATTGTTGTGTTCCGTCAGTTAGAAATAATATAGCCAGTTCCTCATTGGTTGAGGATTGGAAGTCTCGCTTCCAACCTTATCAATACTTAACATCAGTGGGCCTACCATGAGTTTTTCTTTACGTTTACTGAACAGTAAACGGGAGTCATTTTGTATGCGAATCTGTACAGCGCCTCTAGTGGGCAGTAACAAAACTACTGATTCTCATACAATATATCTCCCGTTTACTGTACAGTAAACGTAAAGAAAAACTCATGGTAGGCCCACAGGTATAATGAAAGCTAAGAGTATCCCCGATGTTCATAAAAAAAATATACATTTACCTCACACGCTCGTAAAAGGAGGTTTTATCATTCAGTTTCTACGTAGAAAATAGCATTTTGCGGCCTAGCGCGGTATAGTACTTTTTTATATAGTACCCAAAAATATATCAGAATGCGTTCCGAATCATTTGTTGACTTTTTTGTTACTTTTTATTCTTATTTTAAACAGCTTTGAATTAATTAAAATACTCCGTTTTGGTTTTACTATATTATTTTAGTTCATTGAATCATAAAAACAATAACAATAAGATGAAACTATTTGTTATAAGAATTTTATATTAGGCTGGGTGAGATTTCACAACCTATAATCGGGTTTCGGAACGTGACATAAACCTTTATTTATAAATTGTCTTTGTCGTGTACCTCATGTCAATGTCAACATTTACCGAATCGGTTTTATTGTTATTTATAAGTAAAAATATGGAGTTTCAGCCGAGTTCTTTTCGTAATAACGCGTGTTGTGAGGCTCCATTTTTACCTCAATCTACCGTACAATTTCTCTAATAAAAAATATATTTACTTGACATTGTCAAAATTCGCGACTTTTATCGCGAGCACGCCATGAACTAAGAAAGAAGAAGTTAAAATATATTCCTACTTTAAATAACGTTGAATTAACTATAATACTCCCTTTTTTATTATTTTAGTTTTTTATATCATTAAAACAAAGAATATTTAGATTTAACTTTTTGTTTGAAGATTTTTTTAGCTGAAATTGACCGCGGAAACAACCATAAAATGTTCCTCGCTTCGCTCAGGATTCAATCTTTGAACCACTCGCTTCACTTGCTCACTTTTTAATAGAGGTAACTCGCCGCTAATAACCAACTTTCCAGCCTTGCATAACAAATAAATATTTCTCAAACAGGCTTGGAAATGTGAGCATTATTTTGACAAGTACTGGCCAAATACATGCAAAAGGCAAAAGTTGTATGAAAATCCATATTTGTCGTGTTTAGCGGCCAAATAAATTACATAGTAAACTCATATCTATCGTGTAATTTAAAAATGGAACGATCTTTTACTCCAAAATATGGCAACCAAGGTTTTATTTAAATTTTGAACTGGCTTGCAAATAGAAAGCTGTTTTAGAAAAAAAAAACAACAAATGAACACTTTAACGCGGGAAAAAATATTGTTGTTCGTTATTTGTCTGATTTCGGAAAGTACTTTTAATTTCCGCGCATTATTTGAGAAAAGTACTGTACAAGCCTTGGCCACAACTAGACATTGAAGGCCCACATTTCCACGTTGGTCCATCAATACCTCTTTTGCTGGTCGCTGCAGTAATGTACTATTACCCATTAAACCACCAAAACTTATGAGGACGCGTTGAAATAATAATTCTCTATTGTCAACTTTTTGACACCTAAATTACTAAAAAGATTTGAAGCGCCATGGGTATAACACCTATAATAGCCTTCACTAATAGCTTCAAAAATCACAATAAAATTTAGACGGCCGGAAAAATATATTATTTTTTTTTTAATTGACGCAATATAATCGAATTGTTTAAGACAAAGTAGCGTTCGGTTCCGTACCTCAAAATAAAACGGAACACTTTTTTGTTCGTCTGTCCGTCCGTCCGTCCGTTTCTTATTATCACGGGAACGCGTGGAGGTATCGAGTAGAAATAAAACCATATATTCTGGTCAACAGTCTGTTCAAGGTGTAAAAAAATCAAACTTGTTAATTAACTTAAAACAAAGATAGGACCGTTTATGTCACAAAAAGACGTAAATTTCTACACTCTTAAGGGAATAAAAATTCATAGGGTACTTCTCGCTGACCTAGAACTATGAAATTTGGCATTACAAGCACAGGAAAAAATCTAAAACTAAACATTTGTAATTAAAACATAAAAATATAATTATAGTTTTAAAATTATAACTTTAGCCTTGGAAAATTAATTTCGGGAATGCGTAGAGCTATCGTGCTAAAATTAAAGACACATATTCAAGTCAACAGTCACTTGAAGATGTAAAAAAATAAACTTATTAATTTACGTAGGCAAAAAAGGATAGGGTGTCACAAAATAAAATTTCTTACTGTGCACGAGTGCTGTTACTCGTCACTAGATGGCGCTATGTATTTTGTTGATATAAATTCTACATGGCGGTGTTAAGAATTTTGCTAATAACTATGAGATGTAAAGATTAGTTCTTACTCTCGTTACTAGATGACGCTGTGTGTTTTGTTACTGTAATTTCTCCGTTTATGCCGGTAAAGTCGCATCGTTTCGACACTCAAGGAAATCAATAGGGCAATTAGTTTCCGTTGACGTAGAACTATGTTTGGCAAGTAAAAGTAATAGGTATCTTCTTTTACTACAAATACAAGAAAAAAATTGAAAATGATACATATATTTAAAGTCATAAATCATACTTAGTCATTTCATTAGTTTTGGCAACTGAAGGTGGGCAATAATTCGGAAAAAAATATTGCTAGACTCGATTCCTGAACTATTTATAATATTATGTGGCTACCTGCAAATACCTACATACCTATAGGTACTTACCTAAAATTTTTTTTTTTTTGTGTAAAAACCGTAAAGCGGTTTACAGAATACATCTACCTACCAAGTTTCAACTGTGTAATCCTCATAGTTTTGGAATAAAGTGGCTGTGACATACATCGGGCATGACGAATCTATGAGGGTTTCGTTTTTTGCCATTAGCCTACGAAACCCTAAAAACACATTGTTCAGAAGCCGATAAAGGTATTAATAAATATACAGATAGACTGTAACATCCCCTAGCATGAACACCGCTATATCACGCGATATGATATAGCGCATCAAGCTGTCTTGCTTATTCCGCAAAGATGTGAGCGGGACAGCGGCACGTTATCGAGTTATCGAGCCGATAAAAGCCCCTCATGCTAGGCCTAAAGACACGAAACAAATTAAATACAAATGTTCATTAACGTGTGTTTATCTGTGAGTTCATGAATATAAGTCAGAAAATCTTATAATTGTCATTTTGGACACGTAAAAGTCCGAAGCCGAACCCTTGGGAGTCAGGCCCAATGCAATGACCAATTATTCTACCGGTAGCATAATTAAATCTTAAGGACCGTTCGAGTCCCCTAGGAGAGAAGTTAATTTTTTCTAGTACATTTAAAAATTTATCACATAAAAATAGCCTTGTAAATAAAATTAAAATTCTATTATAAAAAGACCCTATAATAAGGTTTATAAATAATACTCGCGAACAGTGTTGTATTTCCTTCGTAATTATAATAATATTTATAACAACAAGTGTTATTGAGATAATTAAGTATGATCTAAGTTGATTTCGTAAACGGATCTCAACTGATGAATTACTATAAATTGGAAATGACAAGTACTGGCGAGTACAAAATACATAATGGTATATAAAATCTAACATATATCTCATTTCAGTAGGTATTCAGTAAATATTTTAATAATCCCATTTTAAATTAAGCATGATAAGTATAAAAAAAAATACAAACTAATATAGAATACCAAACTTTTAAGAAATTTATTTTACTGCACACCGACATAGTACACGTAAAAGTAGTTGAATTATAAAGAAATAAAATACCATAATATAAATTTTGTAAACAATAAATAGTATTAAGCCTCTAAATAAACATACAAGATCCTATAACATAAGAAATATGTGATTTAACGTTATACACCCGTAATTGAATAGTACCTATTACATTAATTATTGAAACGCTTCAGCAAAATCTAATGTAATGAAAAACTGATACGTACTAGTTCGGCTGGAAGAGATCTCTTATAGAGATAAGTCCATCTTTGTTCCCATGTCTTAAAACATTGCTTTTATGTATTTTTATGTGCAGTAAAGAGTATGATAAAAAATATATACACACTTGTGTGGTTGACTGTACGTTCAATTATATTAATGATTATACAGTTTTTTTTTTCTTTTTTTTTATAATAACTGGGCAGGCATTTGACTAGACATTCATTAGTTAACTTGATCCTGTCAGCAAGTTTCCTTTAAGATTTTAACACCTTTTTCAGACAAATCGTGTGCGACCTGTTTTTAACATATATTTAGGTAAAAAATATTTCATAATAATAAATATTTATTATGATTTATCATTATCATTGATAAGGCGAATAAGTAGTTGTTAAACTCTGTTAAAAAGTATTTTAAAAAAATCAATAAAATTTGAACTGTTTATACTCAGCAACCAATGTCTAATGTCTACCAAAGATTGCATTGCCCTTACTCAAATAAAAACAATAGTTATTTGTTATGCAAGGCTGGAAAGTTGGTTATTTAACGGCGAGTTACCTCTATTGAAATCTGAGCAAGTGTAGGATTCTAGGATTGTTCAAAGATTGAATCCTGAGCGAAGCGAGGATTTCAAAGGTACAAGACGCTAAAAACTTTTCTGCCGAGCGCAACACACAATTTTTCACCTCACAACAGCGAGGAACATTTTATGGTTGTTTCCGCGGTCAACTTCCGGTAATTATATACATTATTCTCGTTGTTTTAATGATATAAAATACTAAAATAATAAAAAAGGGAGTATTATAGTTAATTCAAAGTTATTTAAAGTAGAAATATATTGTTACTAATTAATAAGAATAAAAACGATTCCGTAAATGTTGACACTGACATGAGGTACAAGACAAAGACAATTTAAAAATAAATATTTATGTCACAGTCCGAAATCCAATTATAGGTTGTGAAATCTCACCCAGCCTAATATAAAATTCTTATAACAAATAGTTTAATGTTATTGTTATTGTTTTTATGATTCAACGAACTAAAATAATATAATAAAACCTAAACGGAGTATTATAAATAATAAATAATAATTAAATATAACAAAAAAGTCAATAGTCCGATTCAGAACGCATTATGACATATTTTTAGGTATTAAATTAAAAAAGTACTTTGCCGCGCTAGGCCGCAAAAAGCGCAAAAAAAATTTCTACGCCTAAACTGATTGACTAAACCTCCTTTTCAGAGCGTGTGAGGTAAAAAAAAACTTTTTATAAAAAAAATTAAAACCGACTTCAAAACACTAAAAAGCAAAAAATAAACCTTTTGGAGTCGGTGCAAGCCAAGGCAAGAAAAATAAAATAGTAGGACCGCAAAGTAGAATGCTTTGGCTGGCTTTTAAAGGAAGATATCATGTCATCCAAGTTACAAATATGAAATATATAAAAATGCTCAAAACATAAAAAGTACTGGGTCAAACTAAACCAAATTTTTATGGGACTAATTGGCAACCAAAAAATAATTCTGCATCGAACAAAAAAAGAATCATGGAAATCGGTTCAAAAATCTCGGCGTGATCGGTGTACATACATTAAAAAAAAAAAAAAAAAAAAAACCAACCGAATTGAGAACCTTCTCCTTTTTTGAAGTCGGTTAAAAATAGTAAGTACCTAGTTAGGAAGCTCAATAAGTAGGTATACCTACCACTGTTTGTTATGGTGATCAAAAACATATAAAAGTCAATTAAAAACGTTTACCTAAAAAACAACAAAAAAAACCGTTTCTTAACAAGTAAAACTGACACGTGGGCGTTATAACGTCCGTATTTACATAAATAAAAGTCTTTTAACGATTTGACAGGTGCGTTACAAAATGCCGACTTTCTGTATTGCGAGATGATCACCGTGCGAACTCAGCTAACAATGGTCGCTGGAAGCAATTAATTATTTATATTTAACTATAGATTCTGCCTGGTGCTACTTTTAATGTGATCAGTTAGTCATGATTTGGTTAGCCGAATATTGGGCAAGACTTCAATGAATTAATATTGGTGTTTTATGCCTTTATCATGGTCATCATCAGCCTTTTAATGTTCCTACTGCTGGAGTACAATGTTTCCTTATGGATGGAGAAGGAGAATCAGTAGCGGGGCGTTAGACTTGGTATAGAAAGCACCCCAGACGCGTAGAGCGCTGTGAAGATAAAATGTATGGCGCCTAAGGCTTGTAAATCATGTCCCCTAAGCGCGCGCCATGAAACAAATGACGCGCCATGAAGCTTCGTATGAAACAAACTAGGTCGCGCCAGTCGCGCGACCCGGGGGCTAATTGATCCCTTTCAATTCTTCATTTGAAAGATGTTTACATACTTCAAACCGTCACTATTTGACATTTGATAGGGATTGTGATCGGGATGCGTTTTGAAAAGTATTGAATGAACGAAATTGAACTGTATAAGCAAAGTGATACTCGAAAATGTCTTTCAAATGTATGGAGAAGTGTCAAATGAAAAGTCATTTAAAACATCATTCATTCCGTAAGGGATTGCGATTATATGTTTCACAATTCCATAAATCACTTTTACAATCACAATACCTTTGAAAGGAATTGTGATATATTTTGAAATTAGACAATTAGGGGGTAGGACGCGTTTTGAAATGTATTGAATGAACGAAAATGAACTGTCTAAGCAAAGTGATACTCGAAAATATCTTTTAAATGTATGGAGAAGTGTCAAATGAAGTGTCATTTAAAACATCATTCGTTCCGAAAGGAATTGCGACTATAGTTACACTATTCCATAAATCATAATAATTGTGATAGACAATCACAATAACTTTGAAAGAAATTGTGATAGATTTTGAAATTAGACAATTATGGGGCCGGTCGCTTGGATTGTTTAGTGCTTCATTTAATTCCATACGAAGCAGTGGCGGCGCGACCGTGCCGCGATCGCCAGGATCCGAATGTTATCTTTTAAGCGCGGTTGGGCAACTATCCAGGGCGCCACAGCCCCCACCTTTATGTCTGTTTCTTTTATATCCTGTGACTTGATTAGCGGATCCTGAGGATAGGATTCTTGTAGATCTGGAAGTAAGGGAGAGGGAGGAGAAAACACTGAGGAGATTAACTTACCTTTCGATTTGTTACCAAAAATATAATTATACTTAATATATTTTTGGTTACCCCTTTTGCTTATAAGATTAGGTACTTAATATTAAACTATATTTTTTCTATGCGGGCTAAAAGTCATTTCCTCAATATATAATCTTGTGAATTACCAATATTCTACATCAATCATTATATAATAAGTTTAAGTTAATGAAGATAACTTAAAAAATCATAACCTTTCCTAGCAATTAACGTCTCTAAATTATTAAATAGAAACAAAATTTTTATTAATAATCCGAATTAATTTAAGCTATCAATATCAACCTTCGAATGCCATGTTTATATTTAACAATATAATATTTGATTGAAAAAAAAATGTTTCCATTGAAATACGATCCGGCTAAATGTCAAGTAGTCAAAATAATAAGATATGTTTTTTTCTTCCAAGTTATTAAGGCATTGGCTTTCCGATTATGCTAACATACGAGTAAATGCAACTGTATCTTTGTTTATTGTACCTTCAAGTAGCATTATCGAAATAGCATTGAGGACCTAATGTCAAAAATGTATAGGAAAATGTAGTTCCGTTTACGTCCGGTAGAAACGCTGCTCAGTATGTCATACACTTTGTTAACGATAATTTTTCGATAGTTAGGCCAGTTAGTCAGGCCTACTGCACTGGAAAGCAAGTATTCAGCCCATTCTATGTTTTCCGTTCGCTCTCAGTCCATCATGGCAGTTATGAATAAATTATCATGTTTTGGCCTATAGTTTCTGATACGGGTTTTTTTTTAATAAATATTAACTTAAAATTGTTATATATTATCATTCGTTTGCTAATTAATGACATCAGAACAGCTCCTCAGTCAGCATTATGTAAAGTGTGTGGGTGTTTTAAGATCCTTAAGTCTCGCTCACACTACGCCGTTACGGCAGTACGCAACGGACCTCATGTGAAAAAAATTAACAAGACTTTATTAAAAAAATAGTTTTAGTTGCCTATTGTTAAAATAATATCTTTGCTAATACTCTGTGTAAATGAATAAACAAATTGATAAGAAAAAAAATGTAATGAAGAAAACGATACGATGATACGCTACCACAGAATATATAATAGTACTCGCTATCTTTTGAATGTACCTACGGATTTTTCTGTTTTTTTTTCTCAATGCAATGAAAATAAATATTTTAAAACGCTTCGCATGATCGAAAGTCTTGATAGTTTTGTAAAAAGCTCAATTAATAACTATTTACAAACTTTGAAAATAATGAGACCGTCCTTCTAAAAATATTCTTTTCAATTAATCCTATAATAAAACACTGGAATATCATAGCTAACATGTCCAGCCATTAATTTTCCATAGACAACCAGTTTTTCAATGACTTCCGATGATCCAAAAACGGCCCGCGTGTGAACGGCCCGTATAAGCGCTCCACCTGCCTTTTCGCAGGTTAAAGGGCAAATACTGAAGGCTACGCTGACCGCATCCGCTTAACATCAAGTCGTTTAGAGATGTTAGGAGTCGATAAGACGACCTTATCGAATGTCGATGATTTACATGATTAACAAGAGATAGGTCTCATAGTTTATTCTATTAGTTATTATTATTATATTGTATGGGGGCTATGCAGCTCCAGTCGGAATTGTAGTCACTGCGACCTAAAAGATAACTCGCCACATAATTATGGTCTCTTTCTAGCTCTGAAAGCTTTAGTTCCTCTGGCCGAATTATATGCCGGCTCAGGTGGATACTGTGTTTTTGAATTAGGGGGCCGCAGTCACATAGGAGGTGTTTGGGTGTTTCTCTCTCCAATCCGCAGTGAAGGCAAACGTCAGTGTCACTCAACCTCATGTGAAATTCTATTAGTTAGTTGAATGTACCCTTTATACAAGTTTGAGAACCACCTTAGAAGGCTGTATCCGGCTGTGGCCGCATCCGATAAACAGCAAGTCCTTTAAAAATGTTAGGTGTAGATAAAACAACGATAAAAAGATCTTATCGAATGTCGATGATTTGTTGAGCGAGAGATAGATTTTATAGTTGTATCTGCCCTTTATGAAGGTTTGAGGGCAGCATAATGAGGCCTACGCTGACCGCATCCGCTTAACACCAAGTCGTTTACGGATGTCAGGTGTCAATAAGACGACCTTATAGAATGCAGAAAAATTGCTAATGTTGTATTTTACACTTCTATTACTCCTCGTGGTATAGATATATATATTTTTTTAATAATTTGATCTGACTAAATAATAAAAATCTTTGATTGTAGTAGTGAACCCCCTGTCGGATTAAAGGGTATGACTACGGCTGGAAACTTTGATTAGAATTAACTATCTATATGCAATCCGCATTTAAATATTAGAAATTTTACGCCCGAAGAAGATAAAAAGCGTGTCAATCATAGTTTGTAGAATTATAAGATAAGATAGGTATCAATTACTTAAGAAATGACCACCTACGAGAATGACTTAATAAAAAATCGACTGTAATATTATTAGATTTTTCGATATCTCCGTCATTAGTGGTCACAACACTATACAACATTGAATTAATTCTATTTGATATTTTGTGTTCGCGCAACATTACGTATGATTCCGACAAATTGAAGAATTGTACTTTTATTGTACTTTAGGCAGAACAAAATGACGCTTATTCTTCTATAGATCATTAAAGGTTTTATGTATAAACATAATGGAGTTTATCTTTTTGTGCATACGATGCCCTACATATGAAAAGCCTTGGGCTAAATATTCTTTGCAATTTGTGGGTATTCAGGCTAGATGCTCTTTTGCGCATTAGATTGAACTGTGGTTTCAAACGAGGAGCTCTGTGGCCTAGTGGTTAGCGCATCTTTTGTAATTATCGGTCATAGGGATAGGTCTTCTTCTTCTTATCGTATGAGGCTTAGTGGCCACCTCTGGTTTCAGAGTTTATAAAGTTGTCTTGGTGACCTAAAATGTATAATTTCGACTTCTTTTTTCTTATTGCTCGATGACGTAGGAATAAGCTCCAATGGGGGCATAAAATGGCTGATGATTTTAAACAACGTTTCGATTTTGAGTGACATCAAACTCACAGCTGTTCATTGATTTGTTTATAATAATAATAATATAATAAAATCATTTATTTCGAGCTTCTTGGGGTCAGATGGTTAGTAACAATGATACTTATAGACCTAATGTTAGTATGACAAATTACAATTAACAGAAACACCACAGCACTAAACATGTATGTACATGGACCATACAGCAATGCTTGATGTACCGGCAGTCTAGCCTGCTCGCAACCATGTTTTTGTTCAATTAGTATATACTATTATATATTGTGAGTATGTTATTTTTATATTTACAAGTGCAGTTCCACGGTTGGTCTAATTTTTCTATGTTATTTGAGACAAACAGAACAAATATTTAAATGTTTAATTAAATCAATTGCCGAAATTGCAAAGTGGTCTATCTTTCTTTTCAATTTTTTTTTATTTAAATATCATAGATAACAATGGTTGATCTAAGTACAAAGTCTAGCCAGGGCAATCTTAACTTTGATAGTCATTAGGTTACGAAACCCATCTTAAGGCTAACAAATAAGTCGTGATATTAGTATCGACTCATATCACGAGGTACAGGTAACGGCACGTTACCTGTACGTTATGCGGAAAAGGTACCTACGTCCGTAATAAATGAAGTGCCCATGGCCGCGTTTGACAGACTGATCGTATTCGATCACGTTTGTTAAGCAATGTTCGGTCCGGTCAGGTATCGGATGGGTGAACCTAAAGTGGAATTACAACTGAACGCTTCCGTGTTTCGGAGGGCACGTTAAACGGTCGGTCCCGGCTGTTGTCATCTGATAACAGTCGTTAAGCCAAGTCAGAGGTCTTAAAGGCGGCCTGATAAACTCTGACACTAGAGGTGGCCACTAAGAAGAAGAAGTACGTACTTTTTGTTATAAAACTATAGGACGGTGAGAGATGTTACAAATCTGGTATATATATATTAGATATCATATCTTAATACCTTTATCTAGATTTGTATAGTTTCAGAAACACTATTTTATGACATTGCCTAGTAACTTTTTTTTAAAAGACCCCTTAAAAATACGAATTACAAAAACATTAGTAGAATCGCGGCACATTCTTATCAAAAACGTGATAATAAAAGCGTTCATAACCATAACACAACGGTAAAAGCGCTATACGACGATTGTAATGAGAAAAGGACGACCGCGGGAGCGAGACCGATTTTGCAGGTTAGGCGAAAATCGTAGTAAATAACTATAGCTATTGAGGCCAGTTTATTCTGTCAAAAGTAGGCATCTAATGTCATCTTATGTCTTTGCGTAAAATACGCCTCGTGAGCGGATGTAGTCATCCCGCCAACGTCACAGTATAAGTAACATGCACCAGTAACATGCACTACGCACCAGATACCCTAATTGAAAGTTAATAATATAAAATTTTGTGATTATACTTGTTTATATTACGTACATCTTATGTTTTGGCGCGCACTGTTCATTGAAATAAATCAACTTTTACGCATATCAAACGCGCTATATTTCACGAACTAAGTTGTCCGTATTTTTAGGTTTTTTAGGGGTTTTTTTGTTTTTCCTGACGTTTCGGCACCTTTTCAGCTACCGTGATCACGGGATGACTGGCTACTTCTAAGTCTACCCTCGAAAAGTTGATTTATTTTTTCGTTCGGATACGGTTAGACATTTACTACGGCAACAATTATTACTGATTTGATATTTTAATTTAATTATTATTTTAATTCTTTATTATTAAGAAAAGAGAAAACTAAGGACTCTACTGGCAGTTCACAAATTGGGAGGACCTTCGAAGAAAGAAGCTGCCAAGAAAACTTCGAAAGCTGGCCGACCTCCACGTTTATAAAGAAATTAAGATATGTTATCTTCATCTTTACTTTTTTATATTTATCTACAAAAAAACCCCTAAATACCAAAAAATACGGACAATTACAACTTAGTTCGTGAAATATAGCGCGTTTGATATCCGTAAAAGTTGTTTTGTTTATATTAGTTACTAGTTAGTAAGTGTAGTAGTACTAGATAATAAGTGTAGTTACACTTTTATTAACATCTAAATTCCCAATATATTAGAATAATTCAAAATCTATTGTGTCTTACTCTGCGCGGGGAGTTCTCGGCATTGATTGGGCTAAACACCCAGTTTTGATATTGTTGATCCATTGAATTTTGTTTTCTATATTTTTATATTCATGAATAAATTTACATTAATTTCGTGGCTAATAAATATTAGTAGTTTATGAAATCCCCATCCCCACTACCAAAGCGGATTAAGCGAAGATGAGTCCCTACATATATTTTTAATTATTTAATTTTGAAATTTTCTAAACGTAATCTCAAAATGTATGAAAAATTGCGGTAGATAATATAGATCATAAATTGTTCTTGTTCTGGCAAGTAACTAGTCTAAGGTGTTTTCTGCGTTGAAAATTTGGCAGCACTGGTTAAATTTCTTGGAATTGACTCTCTTGTGCCATTGACTTGTTATTAAAATTATTTACTCGGGTTATATTCATAGCAGCGTAAAAGTATATATTTGATTATTTTTTACTCACGACGGGGCGACTTTTAGCCTTCAATCATACCTAATAAGCAAGCCTCTCCTGGAATCCTCAGCCACTGAGAAACTGGCTATCTTATCTCTAACTGCTGGAACACAACAATGCTGAGAACATTATGGTTATGGCGTCAGACTTAGATAAGATGGTGGTAGCTAGCTAGGCGGACTTACTACAAGTCCTACAACCAACCAAACCGAATACAATATGTACCCTCACAGGTAATCGGACCCCGGTCTGATATTGGTAGTTGTACCACTTAGACCACAGAGACGGTTAAACATTTCACATTTATAACTTTTTAATTTTGCATTTAACAATGCTATTTTATGTGATAAATATTAAACAAGAAAATATACTAGAAAAAAGGACTAGTCTCATGTCGCCCTGACGGCATTCGAACCCGCATCCTTGGGAATCCGGCATAATGCACTAACCAATTATGCCGCAGAGACCTATGAGGATACGTCGAATTTTTCAAGTATGCTACAGAGACCTATGAGGATACGTCGAATATTTCAAGTATATTCACCTTTCTATGGTGTTGGCCACCGTCGTTTCATCAATGAGAGAAAAATCCTCGCATTCGAAAGAAACATTTTTACAAATGTTTGACTATCGATTAAGATGGAACAGCCATCTAATTATAACTTTTTAATTTTACATTTTATATTGCTATTTTTGTGTGATGAATATTAAACAAGAAAATATACTTACTAGAAAAATGGAACTAGTCTCATGTTGCCCTGACGGGATTCGAACCAGCATCCTTGGGAATCCGGCCCAAGGCACTAACCAATTATGCTACAGAGACCTATGAGGACACGTCGATTTTTCACATTTCACATTTCTTTGGACTGCATTCTTACTATTTACAATGTTTATGACCTCACATAATTTATACGATTTTTATTTGCCATGTAATTGAAGAATTTCGTAGCGGTGTGAACTGACGTAGGTTTGTTGTGTAAGAGCACCAGCGCGCTACTGCCAGGACTCAGAAAATGGCATTTTAGCGTATTTTACAGTTTAAAAATAATGCTATCATGTTAAATTATCCGAAAGGTACTAGATAAATATTTTCTCTACAGTCTACAAATAATATCAATAATAGTAGTACTTTAGAAATGGTTTGGAAATTGTATTTACAATAGAGGTATCTTTGGACATTTAACATTTTTATTTTTGTTAGGATAGGAAGTCCCGCACTTCGGTTTGACTCAAACTAGTAGTGTAGGCCACTACTATTTTGTGTCAAACCGTTTGGGTCAAACCGCTTGACCGATAAGCAGCGCCAGCTAGTGAACTTTATTGCCATCTAGTTTGAGTCAAACCGTTCGGGTCAAACCGTTTGGCCGATAAGCAGCGCCATCTTTATTGCCATCTTGAGGGTTTAACAACAGTATTTTTGAGATTTCCTGAAAAATACTGAACTGATTTCAAAATTTTAGAAAGTGGGACCCACTTGGGAACACACCTGATCTAATAACGTTTGAATCATTACAATCGGTCCAGCCGTCTTCGAGTAATCGATGTACATACATAAAAACATAATATACGCTTCGGATAGATAACCTCCTTCTTTTTTTGAATTCGCTTAAAAAGTAGGTACATACTTTTTACGTATAGCGTCTTAAAGATGGCCCGACATACTCGTATACAAATACGTCTTAAATCCCTTTAGAGGTTGTCATAGCATCATAGACGCTAGATGTCCAAAGATTAAAATATATGAAACATACGCTTTATACAGGTGCGGTCCGTTGCAATCCGACCTTTAGTACATATGGGCATAAATATTGTTATTTCGACTGTGACCTCTAGTACCGACGCAGTTAAAAACTTAAAACAATCGCTAGGCTTACGCAAAGTGTCAAAATGTATTATAATATTACGTTATGTCTATTCTAAAAGTCATTGCGTTTGCCAATAATGACTTAAGTTAATAACTTGCTATTTGTGTAATCCTGGAAAACTAATTATTACTCATCATCACCATTTTAATGATCATACTGCTGAATCACAGACATTCCATATAGATGGATAAGGAGTTTAGGCGATTCACCACGAAAGTGTCCATTGCGGATTGGTTTGTTTTAAGACTCTAGGTGCCTATACTATAGGACGGTTAGAAATAAGATACCTATACAAGGTGGAAAAAAAGACGGTCGTTAAAGTCAAAGTCAAAGTCAATATCATTTATTCAGTCTAGGCCTTTACAAGCACTTATGAACGTCAAAGAAGCTACGCCATCGGTTCACAAACCCTACGGCGGGAGACCTTGTAACGAGAAGAACCGGCAAGAAACTCGTCAAGGGCTGTTTTTTTCTCCCTGTTATATTTCATACAGAGTCGTCACATTGAAAAGTGACCTTAACATATCAGTAAGGTCAATTTCCATCACAAAAGGAAAATACTAATTAAAATATAACATTTTATGGTTATTGTAACCGTAAACAATTTTTAACTGGCAAAAAAAGACTTGTCTATCATACATTACAACATTTCTCGCATTACAAGATTACTATACTGCAAGTCGTTGGAGGGAAAGTACCCTTAATACTGATGATATGATAGCAAATTATGGTGTAAGGAAACAATAAAAATCTTTGATTTCGACTCGGTCAAGGTTCAAGTGCCCAGTTCAGGCAAGTCAAAAATCAAAGATTTTCGATTTTTAACTTGCCGGCTTTAATAAAAAAAATATCACACTGTACTTTATGGATACCGATCGATAGTGTTAATCATTAGGATCAATTTAGTTTAAGTAACATAGTATATTATGATAATTTTTTAATAGAAAAATATTGGAAAAAACCAACTCGGCCACAAGTGAATTCTCAGATGGGATTCGAACCCACGACCTTTGGAAATCCGGTCCAATGCTCTAACCACTGAGCTAAAAAATATTGGTCTCTTTCCAATATTTTTCTATTTAAAATTTATCATAAGTATAAAAATAGCATTGAAAAATGCAAAAAAACAAAAATCATAAACATAGTATCTCTTAAGGGACCATTGCGAAAGTTGCTTACCGCTACAATAGCGCGAGCCACTAGGCCATCGAGCTCTTAACTAATTGTTATTTCATATTACTTTATGAGTATGTTATTTATAACTTAATCAATGTTTTGCTAAAAGGTTAGAAATTAATAAACCATAAAATCGTAAAAGGTTATTTATTTATCAAGGCCCCTTTTACACACTCTAAGATGATTATTGCAACCAAATGTAACCTTATGTTCTTTAGATTATATGTCACATGTCCTTTCTAATGTAGTTGTCCAGTTAGTTGTTAGTGTAATACATAAGTTCAAAACTCTTGAATCACGACACAACGTCTCTCACTTCGAGAAAAGGTTACCTTTTATCTAACAAAATATTTTTAATCCTAACTACTATTACAAATACGAAAGTGTGTTTGTTTGTCATTTCTTCACGCCCTAACTAAGCAACCAATAAATTTGGTTTTTGGCATAGAGTTAGTTGGAAGGACGTAGAGTACCTTATGCTAATATCCCGATATTTCCACGGGAACTGAAACCACGCGGGTGAAACCGCTAGTAATTAATAAAATCTTCCAATACGTTAATGACGTGAATCTAAGACTTAGTTAATTATCTTTAGATCTCTGCAGTTAATCCTGTCAATAAAACTCACCGAAAAAATCGATAAATAACGTATTGTAGTCAATTAAAACAAATACCAAGTCCTTGACCACACTGCCGGATGACCATTCTTCAGATCAGAATCGACAGATTAAAACAAAGACTAAGTACACATTACTGACGAACGCGTATTGAATTGCATGCACGGTGCAGTTTTTCGAAGCAATTTCCTCAGATACCTTTTGTTCCGAAAAAAAAATTGTTTTTTCGTGATCTTGGTACAATCGGGGAACTTCCCGCTTGACCAGTAGAGTTTTTTTGGGATACGTTTTCTCGGAAATTACTAAGGTTAAAGAAAGAATTTATTATTCAAATGAAATATCAATTAATGTTCTATTATTTGTACTATAAGAGTTTTCTATAAATCTGTTACTTTTTAATATAATTATAGCTCCGTAAAAAAACTGTACTGATCAACCGAGTTCCCCGAGTGTACAGTCAGGGATCTACCCGCAGGTTGATGATCTAACAAAAATCACCTAGCAACCAGTTTCGTATCTGTCATTACTGTCACATTTTCATATTGTATGACAGACACAATAGTGATGCAACTGAAACTCAACCGAGTTTTCATTAGATAATCAGCCCTCCGGTAGTTCAGTAGAGTTTTTTAAGGAAACGATAATGCGAAAAGTAATGTTTTGCATCTTTTGTAATCCTATGTTATCTCGGTACGAGGCTTCATTTGTTAATTGTTAATATATATAAGTTTATTTTTTTTTTCTTATGAAATTTTACTAGAATATTATAAAATAATGTGATGATTGTTGCAATGTATTTTCTTATCTTTCAAATTAGTATGTTTATGTAATGAGGTTATTGTATTAGTTCTAAGATAATATTCAGCTCATATGTACTGCGTTTATTTATTTCTATTTTATTTTTGTAATTTAACTGTTTTGAAATATTTAACTTTTGGTTATGTCAAAATTGTACTAGTTGTGATTGTGAATAACTCTTTTGGCAAAATTATTTTAGTGTAACTCATTTATGAATTATATTTAAGTAGGCTGTTTGTTATTCCTTATTAAATAAATAAATAAATGAAATACTATTAATATTCTATTACTTGTGATAGATGCTTTCGATAGATACTAATGTACGAGTATTAAAATGCTAAAGTTTGTGAGGATACTTGGATGTTTGTTAATTTTTCTAGCAAAAACTACTAAACGGATTTGGATGTGAATAGCCTGGATTAAAATATGTAATACTTTTCATCCCGATATTCATACGGGAACGGGAACCACGCGGATAAAACCGTGGGCGACCGCTAGTAATACCTAAATGTCAATTCGGTCACATCAATGTATACTAGCCTTAGTTAGATATGTGGCATTTATTGATCGAACGTTTATGTATGGACACGGTGGGAGAACGCAAGACAATAACTAAACAGCTGAGAGTGATGCGTTGCTCAGTTTAACACTTAATTTTACATGGTGTGGTTTTAATAAAGGTCGCCGGTTCGATTCCCAGTGTGTGTCGTAATAACATAAAAGTGGAAACGCTCGTAGCGGCACTTGACAGACTGATCGTATTCGATCACGTTTGTTGAGCAACGTTCGGTCCGGCCAGGTGTCGGATGGGTGACCGTAAAGTGGCATTGCAGCTGAGCGCTTCCATGCTTTGGAGGGCACGTTAAACCGTCAGTCCCGGCTGTTGACATCTGATAACAGTCGTTACGCCAAGTCAGAGGCCTTTTAGGCAGCTTGATAAACTCTGACACCAGAGGTGGTCACTAGTCCTCATACGATAAGCAAATAAGTAACAATGAAGTAACTGCTTTGTTGGACGAGACATGATAAACATAGTTTTATGCCTTCTAGTCGGTACTTTCAAACAGTTTCAAACCGATAAGTAAAGATTGCAAACACATTATTATTAAATATCGTGCGCGAATGATGTCCGAGCGACGCATTCCTGGTATAAACCTGCGTGGTTTTTTGTGAATGTCGTGAACTTTTGTTTATTTAAAAAAAAAAAACAAAATTCTTTACGAAAAAACATTTGTTATACCGTAGGAGGGGGCTATTTAAGATTCACGTGGCTATTTGAGACATTTCGAATTTTAACATTTGATGTCAATTACTTCCGTCGGCAACATTAGTAGAAATGAAATATCTGTATCTGGCAACACTACGTCAAACGTCAAAGTAATGGGAAACATTTTGAGCTTTAAGGTTAAGTTGGGAGTTTCACCCGAGTTCTTTTCGTAACGTGTTGTGAGACTCCATTTTTAACTCAATCTACCGTACAATTTGCATAAAATAAAAAATATATTTACTTGACATTGGCAAAATTCGCGAAATTTATTGCGAGCACGCCATTAATTAAGAAAGAAGAAGAAGAAGAGGTTAAGTTAAAACGAATTCAGTGTATATGCTTGTTGTGTGTATTCTTGTATATGTTGTAAGAAAAAAAAAACAAAAATTTCGTGTTTTTACATATCGGAATACTTTTATTCGTATCTTAATGTGTTTTGGGGTGAGTGCAATTGAGTTTTACTATTAAAATATAGGATTATCCACGAGGTTGTATATATATATATATATATTTGAACAGGAAATTAACCTATATTTGATTGTCTTCTGTATGCTTTTCATGTATGGGGCTTTTTGAGACAGTGTTTGGGACTTTTTAAGACATTTGGGGGCTATTTTGGACACCCAATTATCGAGTGCGTTCGGAAACTGCTTCGGCAATTTTTTTTTTTTTTTTTTTTTTAGAATTGGTTCTTTGATATAAACGTACGTATCGCCATGTGCGTAAAGGCAACTTGCATTTACCGTATCAAAATTACTCCAAAGAAGATTTGGAAAAGGCTGTAGCTGATGTTAAAGCAAAAAAACTATTTATTTATTTATTAACTCTTTATTGCACATATAAAGCAAATGCCCTTAGGCATTCTCTACCAGTCAACCGGAAAGGATGTTAAAGGAAATATCATGGCGGCAATGGAAAAAAAACAATAAAGACAGTGATTAACAAAGCTAACAACATTATAGATAAATATACACATACGTACATGAATGCATACATACCTACATAAACGAACAATACATAGATATTAATTAATATATACTACAGCTATACATACATCATACAACTCATAAAAATACGATACATAGCGTACATGAGTCAGAAACGACGAGGTAAACTCGTAAGAACTCAAGTAATGCTCCCGGACCAGTTTCTTAAAGACAAACTTACTGGAGGCACTACGAATGTTCTGGGGTAAAGCGTTCCAGAGTTGTACTGCTATAGGGGAGAACGAGTGGGAGACGAAGCCAGAAGTATGGGGCGGAATTTTTAAAAGAAGATTGCTGCTGGAGCGAAGATCGTGTTGATGGGAGTCACCCAGAAATTGAAACCGAGATTTCAGGTATTCTGGGGTAAGTGGATCGAAGATTAGGTTAAAAAGAGTGCACATCACTAAGGTTCCTACGCTCACAGATTGGAAGACATTTGAGTTGCTGACGGTAGTGAGAACCATGGTCGTATTTGCGCAACCCATATATGAACCGGATGCAGTTGTTGAGAAGACGATCCAACTTACTGAGAAATTTTTTATTTAGATCAGTGCTGCAAACATCAGCGTAATCAATTATTGGGAGGACAAGAGCCTGTATAAGCTTAATCTTAGTGCTAGATGGACTATCACTGCGTGAAGTAGCTAACAAATATAAAGTACTTAGAAGTACGATATTCAGGCCAAATATATATTATAATTAATATTAATGCAAAATGTATGTTCTTTTTAAACAATTTTTCGTTGATCTTAAAAAAAAAAAATAAGTAAATTTAAAAAAAATACTTAAAAAATTTAATACGCTTTAGGCCAGCGTTGTCACATCAATGCTAGGAATATCCTTGCATTCGAAAGAAACATCTTTTCAGGTGTTTAACGAACGATTAAGATGCAACTGCTAATAATTAATATTTTTTTTAATTGCATTTTTCAATGCTATTTTTATACTTATGGTAAATTTTTAAATAGAAAAATATTGGAAAAAAAATAACTCGGCCACAAGTGAATTCTCAGACGGGAATCGAACCCGCGACCTTTGGAAATCCGGTCCAATGCTCTAACCGCTGAGCTACCGAGACTTGCGAACCACCGTCGAAATTCTCCAGTTTCGGATTAAAGTTCGGATGTGGTGCTTGGTTTGAACCGATTTGGATGAAACCTGACACATGGTACTTTATACCATTAAATCAATCTAGCTTATTAGATATACTTTAAAGTCTAGATTGAAAAATCTTTCGGTGGCAAAGTAATTTTTTAAACTGTAGATAAGTATCACTACTTAGTATAAAGCAAAGTCGCTCCCCGCTGTCTGTCCCTATGTATGCTTGGATCTTTAAAACTACGCAACGGATATTGATGCGGTTTTTTTAAATAGATAGAGTGATTCAAGAAGAAGGTTTATATGTATAATAACCTCCGATATAGAGTAGAGAAATACTGTAATTTTTGAGGTTTCTAATGTGATGTCGTAAATTATTACATTTTTTCCGCTTACATTGCAAACGCAGGCTGAACCCTACGAGATTTATCAAAATAATGTACTAAGTATTTGTACACCTTGAAAACGTCTACAGAAAACTCCGCGGTGGTATATGTTTATCTCTTATGGATAACCCACGGCTGTACGATGTATCTTTATTACTTATAGCCTATTTTCATCGACTCTTAGGCTGAATTGCACCAGTTAACTTAAACCGATTCATGGATGTTAAAGCTGTCAAATCCTAAACATTTTTCCACTGTTAAAGTGATTGTTATTGTTATAGTAAGTTGGTGCAATCCACCCTTAAGGCCAACGAAAATCAGATTGCTTTACATGATCGTCTGTAATATCAATATTAATGAAAAACTGAATTTCAAATTAAGATGCAGCAAACTACAGGACTAACACTAGCGACTATGTTACTCAAAAACACGATTGCATAAAATTTTCTCGATAGAAAAAAAATGCGAAGTTGCCTCCAAATCACTATTATTAACACGATAAACTGCTAGTATGCAATTAATACATTAAAATAAAGCTTGGAACTTTTTTGTATAATTACACTATAGATAAGGCAGGGCTTATGTTACATATTTTTTGTAAATAACCTTTAAATATCCTTTAAAAGAAGAATTTCCTTCATTTCTTCATACCGGACCGGCCGAATGGGGCCGGAGAATTATACAGTAAATGCTGCCTTATTTATCATAGAAATAAGGCAGCATTTACTTTGCACTTCGCCGTTGCAGTTATTACTTTTGCTTTTGGCCTAGAGCGCGCCCTTAATAACGAATGGTAACTTAAATGGCAAAGTATAAATTATGTAAAATTTACCGCTAATACTACTCGTAATACATAACGTGTTCATAATATTATTATTATTGTCTTTAGCGATGAGTACAATACATTGTTAATGTCATTGCCATAGCCTTCACTGTGTAATTTTGATTTTTGGTATAGACAACAGTGCATCACTCATTTACAAGTAGACTTTATCGCTTTAGAAATAAGCGCTGTTTTCGAAGTTCAGCTGTTAAAGATGACGTGCTGTTTTGTGTACTAATGTTTTGAAAGTTGCGATCAGTAATTAAATTATATTGTTGATGTTATATCATTGTTCTGGTAGTTAAGGTTCAAGGGTGTTAAATACGTGATGTAATTAACTATGTGATGAGCTTATAAGCCGACCGCTAACCGCCTCTGTGGTCTAGTGGTAACATCCACCGGTATCAGACCCAAAGGTCCCGGGTTCGATTCCCAGTAGAGGTACATATTATATTCGGTTTGGTTGGTGATATGACATGTTGTAAGTCCGCCTGGCTAGCTACCATCATCTTAATCTAAGTCTGATGCCATAACAACAATGTTGGTGTGTACCGGCAGTTAGAGATTACGGGAGAGGCTTGCTTCCAACTTCAGCCTTATCAATACTTAACATCACGTCTGATGAAGGCTAACACCCATATTCTAAGTCGTTCCTCCAAAACTTACTCGTCCTCGACTTAACGATACCTCATTGAAAACCTCTTCGAAATACTCCTCGAAATCGGTATTCTAATTCATAACTCCGTAAGGACCTGGAGGAGTCAAAGAGTACGTAGCCACTCCGTGTTAGGCCTAGCGCACACTGCCATTTTTACCCACGCCGAGGTTGAGTGGAGTGTAAAAAGTTTTGGAGGAACGACTTAGAATATGGGTGTAAGAGTGTCCCCGTTATTCATAAAAAAACATAAAATTTTGTAAAAATGTTTAGTAGTTTTCGCGGGAAAGACAGTACAAAACTACTACACATCATTTGGTTTTTTGTTCAGTAATTACCCGTGTAGTCCCGGCTCCCGGGCCAGGGGGCTAATTAAAAATAATAAAATAAAAAAACATTTCCATACAATCACACCAATTATCTAACCCACGTTAAGTATCATGAAGAACTTGTGTTATGGATACTAGATAACGGATATACATACTTATATACTTTTTTGTAAATACATACATAATATACATATTAAACACCCAGACCAAGACAAATAGACATGTTCATGCACACAAATATTTGTCTTGTCCGGGGATCGAACCCGGGACCTCTGGCGCAGAAGGTGGGATTAGTACCCCTGCGCCAAACAGGTCGTCTAATTTTAAAATCTATCGCAATCCCTTTCAAAACGTCATTTAAAGATTTCAGATTCAGATTTATTTATTGCAAGTCACAAGTTAAAAAAGGTGTTACATAAATCGGTAGGTACAGTACGAGTGACGCCCTGATGAGGCACAGCAAACATGCGGGGCAACTATTGCCTTTTACATTAAAATATTTTTCATTTTATTTAACAATACTCACGTCCTTTAAATAAATTGTACAATACCAAATATAATTGCAAAAATATGCCATATAATATTATATATATAATCTGTGAAATTTACATTAATCTTGGTATTTATAACATTATTAACATTGTTTAATAACATACATTTTAATTCCTGCCATCATTATATTTTATTTCCTATTTTATATATTTAAATAAATTGTATACCTACTTACATATTATTTTTTTATCATAAGCTTAATACCATTAAAATTAAATCAAATTCATCAATTATACATACATTCATCATGTCAAAATATTGCAATTCACAAATTATAAAAAAAACTCATTTAAACCATATACTATATGCTTAAGCATTGTTCAATTAGCCACTTACGTAGACGAAACACGAACAAGTTAGTGGGCAGTTGTCTTATCGCTACAGGAATCTGGTTGTAGACTTTGATTGTGATACCATAACAATTGTTACCATAAAAAGCGCTTTTATGTTGTGGAAGGTAACACGCGATACAAGTCTCTAGGACGGAATCTAGGATTTACTCTGTCTGTTGGTGAAAAAAGTTGTGGGTTATTCCTTACAAACGTTCCTATTTGTAGTATGTATAGTCCTGTCAAAGTTAATATTCCTAAATCAACGAATAACGACCTAAGATATTTACATACTTCTGGCCGTCACTATTTGACATTTGAAAGGGATTGTGATCGGATTCGGAACGCGTTTTCAAAGGTGTTGAATGAACAAAATTGAACTGTCTAAGCATAGTGACAGACGAAAATATCTTTCAAATGTATGGAGAAGTTTCAAATGAAGTGTCATTCAAAACATCGTTCGTTCCGAAAGGGTTAGCGACTATAAGTTACAAAATTCCATAATAACTATCACAAACACAATACCTTAAAAGGGATTGTGATAGATTTTAAAATAAGACATTTAGGGGAAGATCATCTATACTGCCATCATTAAGAAACCATCGTGTCACATTTTGACACACTTCCCCCATTTGGAGGCGACATATTACTGCCGTGGGAGGCGATAATTGAGCATCACATCCGTCTAAAAACAAGCTTACTTTAAGAGATTCGTAGTACAAAATAGCATGGTAAGATTGAAACAATACTGCGCTAAGAGATGGCGGTAGGCTCGCTGATTTGTAATCACTTCAATTGAAACGTAACGACGACGTGTGACAGCCCCTAGAAAATCGGTCAAGTGCGAGTCGGAGTTTGAAATCGCATAACTGATCTTACACGTAGTACTCCTATGTTTACAAGTAGGCCAATATAAATGCACACCAAAAATTGCTAAAATCGCAAGCTCCATTTTTCTTTACGTTTTGTTAGGCCCAGTCAGGCTAGTTCAAAGCCAAGACTCTGAAACTTTACAATCTTCAAAAAAAGGAAAGCAGATATAAAAGAAATTTTGAAGACTAGAGAAACCTGCAGAAAAACTTACTGAAGAAGGAACCGAATTGTCACGTCAAAAAATGTATAGGGTTTGGGTTTAATCAGGTTTACGTTTTTTTTTAATGAACGACGAGTAGACTCTTAGCTTTCATCATACCTGATGTTAACCATTGATAAGGCTGAAAGATGGAAGCGAGCCTCTCCCGGAATCTTCAGCCACTGAGGAACTGGCTATCTTATCTCGAACTGCCGGAACACAACAATGCTGAAAACATTGTTGCTACGGCGTCAGACTTAGATAAGATGGTGGTAGCTAGCCAGGCGGACTTAGAACAAGTCCTACCACCAACCAAACCGAATACAATATGTACCCCGCTGGGTATCGAACCCGGGACCCCTGGGTCTTATACCGGTGGTTGTACCACTAGACCACAGAGGCGGTTAAAAGCTGGAAACTGGTTAGCGTCCAGGTAAGCTGGAAACTGGTTAAAAACGCTGCTCATTACCTCCTAGATTTGTTGACGATACTTTTTAGACGGTTTTTTGTGCTATCCACAATGTACTGACAGCCAGTGCCACATTAGTACACTGATCGCAATCTGAAGGTGAAAGGAATTTCCGCTAGCCCCGCATTTTTAAATTTTTACAATATATTAGCAAAAGCCCTCTAGCGCTTGAGGCTAATAACCAAAATCACTGCAAGCAGCAGACGCGAGCGCCAGCAAGCAACACATTAGCAGTCGTAGTGAATCGATCTATACTCTCGATCTACGATCTCAATTCTAGTTCCGACAGCAAGCAACAGATGGCGATGCTCTCAGTTGACCCAGAATGTAGAAAAATAATAACTATGTTTCAAACGTTACTTATAATACTCGTAGTTTAGTTATATTAGTTATAATATAATACAGTGTTATAACAAGGAATACTAACTATTACTAACGTAGTTATAATACGTTTCCTATTAAATTTATAGGGTCATTTACGTTTTGTACTTAAATTAGATTAACAGATTTTGGTCACAATCTTGTGGTGAAATCATAAATAACGAAACAGTGACGTAGGTACCTATATTTTTAACTTAAAAAAAAGAAACCTAAAAGAAACAATGATATTTATAAAAACTAATACCTTGAAAATTATCAAAATTTAAAAACAATGCCCATTGTTTCTAAGATTAATCAAATTATATTCTATTCTAATGAAAAGATGCGGACAGCTCCCTTCGCTCGCTTGCCCTCCCACCGCACCGGCTCGTTAGAGAGTTTTCGGTGTGAACCCTAAGCTAGCCAAAGCTCCGCGTAGCTGCTGTTTTTGACCTACGCATCAAAGCTTCGCTTAGCTGCTGTCGTATCAAAGCCAGAGGAGGTAAGCTAAAAAGCTAGCTGGGGCTTGAACGTGGTGAGCGAAGAACTAGCAATCTATACGAATGTTAAACTGTGTACAAAGGAGTTACGTGTCACCAGCTTACACATACTTATCGGTTCGTAGCTCAAAAACTATTTGAGCTAAAGATACGATAAATTTTGAGCCTACTGCTGCAATTCAACTCAGAATTTTGAGGTATAATACATGATCGTACCTCAAATAAATACGAATGTACACCTGTGCAAGCCAGAGACATGGTACTCCAGTTCGCAGATACTTTTATGATCGTAGTTTCAACAGTATTTGTGTGTGACAGTTAGTTTTTTTTGGTTCTCAGCGCTCCAACATTGTGAGCAAAATTTCTGACTATAGTCTAAAATCCTAACCTCATTGGTTTGCCTTTACGGCAGGTGTCAGCTGAGGACACGTTTCTCCAGCTAACACACAAAAAACAACTCATAGTAACGATGTTGTGGTTGCTCCTAAAAATATATCTGACATGTTTGATTGCTCTTAATATGCTTTAAAATATGGCAAGCTTAGAATTTCTCTGTATCTTCTAAGGAAGCACACACAGATAGACACACACATCCAGAACGACGAACTAGCTGGCGACAAAAAACAGTTGGTTTATACAAAAGAAATTTTAAATTTGCTAAAATGTATTTTATTTATTTATTAAACATAATTAAACGGGATAGACCCAATTACATAATCATGTAAGACTATTGGAGATGGACTTCGCACTATCAGTGAATATGTCCAACTCCGGGTGCGTGAGCAGGAGCGCGTTCAGTGCCTCGCGCATGCGACACGGCGGGGGCGCGAACAGTCGATGTCTGCGACCGGAACGTATCCGCGAGTAGTTTTCAGAGACATAAAGTCTTGACAATTGCTCTACACATTCAGGCGAATCCATGACACCCCGCAAAAGTGCTATAGCGGTAGTATGATACTCCATACGAGCTCTTCTGAGTTCCAGAGAATTCATCCCTAACATATCGAGTAAGAATTTAGTTGGATACATAAACGGATAATAACCAAAAATTCGTTTATAATAATAGCGAAGGAAAGCTTTTTGAACCTTTTCCAACATTAGTATGTATTTGGCTTCGTGAGGATTCCAAATACACGAGCTAGACTCCAATAAACTTCTAACAAGGCTAGTGAAAAGGAGCTTAATGACGTCAGGATTCTGGAAATCACGTAGATTGCGTAACACAAACCCCAAGCGACTGAAGCAGCTACGAGTGAGAGCGGAAATGTGCTCATTGAAAGTTAGGGAAGAATCGAAGGTCACACCCAGGTCTTTCATAGTGCCTTTGCAACTTATTCGGTTACTGCCCAACCTATAGTCGTATTGAGTAGGACTATGTTGGCGACTGAAGGTCATAACAGAGCACTTGCTGTCGTTAAACTCCAAGTCATTCTCCGTGCTCCACCTAAGTAGGGCATCGATGTCCTTTTGAACAAGGTCACAATCCGTTTCACTACTGACTTCTGCATACAATTTCAGGTCATCAGCATAAAGAAGACATCTTGTATGTTTAAAAACTTCAACCACGTCATTGACCATCAATATGAAGAGCAAGGGGCCGAGTATCGATCCTTGAGTTACACCAGACGGTGTTGGGTAGTGTCGTGACACATAACAACCATGTCGTACAAACTGGTGCCGACCCTTAAAGTAATCGGAGAGCAAATTCATGAGCTTTGAAGAAAAACCGAAAGAATCGAGCTTAGATAAAAGAATTTTGCAATGAAACAGCTGATTTTGTTTTCCGCGATTTCAGGGTTGTTTCCGTACAAAAAGTGGTTAGTAATGATAAGTTCTATAAATGCTTTTGAGGAATAGAACGCAGTCTGACCAACGCTGCGCGTGCGACGAACGCGAATAAGTCCACTGGTGCCGCGAGTGTTGAGTGATTTTTTATTATTTTGTCCAAGGTTAGTGTTTAGATGTTATACGTTGCGATTTTTTTAATGATAGGTTAACTTAAAAAATATATAACTTTTTAATTTTGCATTTTACAATGCCATTTTTGTGTAAAAAATATTAAACAAGAAAATATACTAGAAAAACCAACTAGTTTCATGTCGCCCTGACGGGATTCGACCCCGCATCCTTGGGAATCCGGCCCAATACACTAACCAATTATGCTACAGAGACCTATGAGGGCACGTCGAATTTTTCTAGTATATTCACCTTTCTAGAAATATCCTCGCATTCGAAAGAAACATTTTTAACAAATGTTTGACTATCGATTAAGATGAAACAGCCATCTAATTATAATTTTTTAATTTTGCATTTTACAATGTTATTGACGCGTGTCTCAAACGGACTGTAATAGGTCGAAAAACTTTGACCGTGGATCAATTTTTTTACACACAAGGTAGATAAACTTTTACCGTCTACCTCGATATTGGTCTATGTACCTGATATTAAGTAGTGATAAGGCTGAAAATGGAAGTGAGCCTCTCCCGGAATCTTCAATGAGTGAGGAACTAAGACATTTCCTCAGTGATTGACGAACTTATCTCTAACTGCCGGAACACAACAATGTTGCAGACATTCTTGTTATGGCGCCAGATTCAGATAAGATGGTGGTAGTTAGCCAAGCGGACTTACAACAAGTCCTACCACCAACCAAACCGAATACAATATGTACGTACCCCGCTGAGAATCAAAACCAGTACCTTCATATAATAAAAAGTTCAAAATACCTAAATTTTGAAATTTTTACGAGAGACGAAATTGGAAATGTTTGTTACCGAAGTTGCTTAACGAAATGAGTGACGATTTTGTTCGGAACTACATAGAAAAGAATAATTTTAATGCAGTTGTTAAGAAATACTTTTCGGATAATATAATTAACAAGTAGCAAGTCGTATAATCTTGGACGAATTAACCACTCCAAGCATATAATGAATGTTTAATTGTACTAAATTACATGATTGTAACATTATATTTAGTGTTTGAAAAAATCAAAATCTAAATTTCTTTTATAACTACTAAAAATTTGTTTCTTATATAAGTTATATTACTTAAAAAATATGTACTTATATTTTCTTTTTTTTTCCAACAATTTACTAACATTTTAAATTTGTTGTATTTGCTCTGTAACTAAACTCCTCCGCCACATTTAAAGCCGTGCTCTGAGTCTGATACATAATTACTTTACTCTTTGGTCTGATATCGGTGATTGTTACCACTAGAACACAGAGGCGGTTGTTCGTAATGATGAGTTTTCCAAATGGTTTTGAAGTTTTGCGCAATGGCATTAACTCGTTGTACAGGTAAAGGTAAAAAATCGAAAGATTTATTAAGTGAAATAACTTGTATTTTTGGAAATCTTAAATATTGTCTATATTAATTTAAAAGATTATTATATATTCTTTAATAAATCGCTACTAAATAATAGGTAAAAAATGCTAATATGTTATAGCATATTTCCATAAACCCATAGTTATTTAAAACATTTGACCTTTCAAACACTTCCTATTTTTGACTATATTGCACAAATATTTATGCAAACCATCCGTTTTAAACAATATTTTTTACAAAATTGATGAGTCAATGAATAAATTAATAATTGCATACAATTAAAGGAGGAGCCCGTGGCGCATGGTTCGTGCGCTCAGACTGCGATGTTTAGGTTAAGCAACTTTCGCAATGGTCGGTCACGGGATGGGTGACCATAAATTTACTATCTCGAGCTCCTCCGTGCTTCGGAAGGCACGTTAAGCCGTTGGTCTCGGCTGCATTTGCAGTCGTTAAAACCCACCAATCGGGCCCGCGTGGTGGGTCATGGCCCGTTCTCCTTATCCATCCTTAAGGAAAGCCAGTGCCCCAGCAGTGGGGACATTAAAAAAATTGCTGATGACGATACAATCATACCAATTAAGCATCTAGCTAGCCCATTGCACGTACGGTAAGTTTCACGAAGAACTTGTGTTAAGGCTAGGATACGTACTACTGGTATATAACGGATAAAGACATGTTGAATGTTCATGCACCACACAAAATATTTTACTCAGAAATGCATATAATGCATTTAAGGTGTGTGTGGTGGTTTTGACAATCTTTTTTGAGCAAAGTCGACCTTGCCGTTCTGTTTCAAGGAGCGGCCGGCAAAGTTTTGCTGGTCGCTCTAAGAGGCCGGCAAAACATTGCCGGCAGCTATTTTGATGTATCAACGTTTTAAAAAATCAAATGTAAAAAGATTTTATTTAAATCACAGCTGTTTGTATTTATAGAGATAGGTACAAAAAGATTTTACTCGAAACGGCATGTAATGTGGTCATTATTTTGACAACCTTGTTTGAGCAAAGTCGACCTTGCCGTTCTGTTTCAAGGAGCGGCCGGCAAAGTTTTGCTGGTCGCTCTAACAGGTCGGCAAAACATTGCCGGCCGCTATTTTGACATTTCATCGTTTTAAAAAATCAAATGCAAAAAGATTTTATTTAAAACAAATCTGTTTGTTATAACTTTTTAATTTTGCATTTTACAATGCTATTTTTATGTGATAAATATTAAACAAGAAAACATACCAGAAAAAAGCAACCAGTCTCATGTCGCCCTGACGGGATTCGAACCCGCATCCTTGGGAGTCCGGCCCAATGCACTAACCAATTATGCTACAGAGACCTGACCTGACTCTGTAGCATAATTGGTTAGTGCATTGGGCCGGACTCCCAAGGATGCGGGTTCGAATCCCGTCAGGGCGACATGAGACTGGTTGCTTTTTTCTGGTATGTTTTCTTGTTTAATATTTATCACATAAATCTGTTTGTATTTATAGAGATAGGTACAAAAATATTTTATTCCATATTTGGCTGTATAGTTCCAACTATCATTGCTAAAATAAAAACAAAGAAGTAACAAAAGCGCGGTTCAGCGAAAATTTTGTAACTGTACTTTTTGTCATTTTAATTAAATTTCTAGTAATTTTTTTTTAATTTAAATTACTTGCTGATTTTATTTAGATTAGGTACTTGCATTTTTGAGTAAAGCACTATACAAGCCTTGGCCCACAATGACTGCTTCGCTGGTCACGCTATGATTGCCTCGAGCTATCATTGCAGCCGTTGCTGTCCTCGCTGTAAATGCCTCGACCTGCGGTCTCGGCCTTTTTTTATTTACTTATTGGAAGACCAACTGCTTAACATAATACATTAAAAAACTTAAATATAAACATAAAGCCATTTACAGGTCTTCACAAATAGGATACAGTAAAAAAATTAAACTAGCCTAGCCTAGCTATTGAATTTAAATGTACACATAACTTAAAAACATGACTCATATCCAAGTGACACATTGTATTTAGCAGAAAAATAAGCGGCTTACAATACGCCTAATCGACGCCTCGCTTCTGTTGAAGAGAACAAGATTTACCTGTTTCGAAAGTATATTAAAATTATTACTCGCTCGCCAAAGAAAAGAGTTCTGTCTAAAGATGGAAGAAGCAGGGGGATGAATAACAGAGGGTTAAACCTAACTGGCTTGGGGGTGGCAATTTTGCTAAGGAAGACCAAATTAGCTATATCACGGCGCATTTGCAATGGAAGTATATGATATTTTTTGCACAGTTCATCATAACGGCTCGAGTCATATCGTTCTTTGGTACGGTAACACAAAAACTTCATAAACCTCCTCTGGATGGCTTCAATACGGGATATATAAGTAAGATATCTGTGTACGAGTGAGCAGTATATAATTTTTTGTGTCTTCGCCTGACTGAAGCCTTTGGAGCTGCGCATAATAAACCCAAGAGCCCCAGAGGCCTTTGAAATTGCACCGTTAACGTGGGAATCAAAGAGAAGCTTATGATCGCGAAGCACACCGAGGTCCCGGACGACCGTCTCCCGCTTCACAGTGCCAGTGCACAGTGCCTTTCAACTTATAGTCAAACAGCATCAGATTTCGCTTCCGACTGTAGGTGACAACGCTACATTTAGATGGATTCAGATCTAAATGGTTTCTCAAACAGTAATTATCCAGTCGCATGAGATCTTCTTGTAATAAACGAGCGTCATCTGATGTAGAGATAGGTGCTAGGATTTCCATGGCGTCTGCGAAACATAATAGTTCTGAAGTTTTAAAACACTGTTCAATATCGCTAACAAATATCGCAAAAAGGAGAGGGCCAAGCAGAGAACCCTGAGGAACGCCACTAGGTACCGACAGCCACCCAGATATGTAGTTTTTGACTATAACCGCCTGCGAGCGATTATTTATATAAGAGGACAACCACCTCAACAAGTCGCCTCTAACGCCAATCATCTGTAACTTTTGAATAAGCATGTCATGCTGAATTCTGTCAAAAGCATTACTGTAGTCCGTATAGATTACATCGACTTGACACCCACTATCTATAGCTACAGTAAGGTACTCATTCAGCAATACCAGATTCGTCACAACGGACCGACCTCTTAGAAAACCATGTTGTGATAGGCTCAAAGATTGCTGTAAAGCTGCGTATAATTTGTTGTAAGTTTGTAAACGATTTTTTCAAAGACTTTGGAGACAATACAAAGCTTCGAAATTGGGCGGTAGTTGGTCATGTCCACCCTAGAGCCCTTCTTATGCACTGGCGTAATAAAAGCTCGTTTCCACATTCTCGGAACTGCATTTTCCGCTAAGGATCTTTTAAATAAAATAGAAATAGGTACTGCTATGGCCTTCGCACAGTTTTTTAGAAAGAGAGCAGGTAAAAAATCAGGTCCAGCAGATTTGGACGGGTCAAGGTTAGAGAGAAGTTCAATAACTTCCTCAATATCGATAACGATATTGTTAATGTCAGTGACGGAAGGATCATGGGAGATTGAACTAGAGTTAGTCAGAGAAGATGAGTTTTGTAGAAAGTTGGAGTGAAAGTAGGCAGAGAAAGTATCGCATATAGATTGTCCGGTATTAAGGCGCTACTCGGAAAAAGTATGGACTTTTTGATATAAAACTATAGCATGATTACAGTTGTTACAAATCTAATAATAACATATATACTTCTTCATACCTTTATCTAGATTCGTATAGTTCCAAAAACACGATTTTATGATTTTGCCTCGACACTTTTTCTTTTCGAAAAACCTCTAAAAAATGCGATAATTCAAGATTATTCTTAAATAGGGTTACTTACACTATTGGAAATTGGTTTAATAAGTGGACACCAATAATATTTAGGATCGTATAGAAGCATTTTTTTTAAATCGCTGTAGTTTTTTAATACGAAGTGATTTTGTGTTTTTTTTGCCTAATCTGCAAAATCGGTCTCGCTCCCGTGCGCGTCGTTTTCTCATTGCTATCTCGCTTCCGCATATTTTTTTCGAGTATCGCCTTAAGCACATTATCATCATACTTCATACTGCTAGGTAAGTCATTAGAGTTCGATTTTGATTTAATAAAGGACCAAAACATTTTAGGGTTATCTTACAATGAACTCTCAACCCTATTTATATATCCACGGTAACAATCTCTCTCTAACGCTTTACATCGATCCCTTAAAATTTTAAAAGATTGCTCATCGGAACTGTTACCATAAATTTTAAATTTTCTTAAAAACTTATATTTTTCTTTCAGCGCTTTCTTCAAAGCCGGCGAATACCACGTAGGAAAGTGACCCGTAGTAACCTTTTTAGATGGAATATATTTTTCCCGCAGTGATCAAAATACACTGTAGAAATATTCAACTGCTTCTTCTAAAGGCTTCGACATTAGTTCATGATGCCAGTAAATTCGCGAGATATCTAAATTAACTCATAAAACATAAAATCATAAAATTTTCTCAAAATTACATCTATTTTTCGCCTAGAATCAATTTATTTCAGAGATAATATAACTTTCCTCTTTATTTACCACGAGTCAAAAGTATTTTAGTACCTAATTCAAAGTACTCCAAGGTGATCCGACTCGCAGTTAGCCGGTTTTATCAGATTTTTTAAGTAAACTGAGCAATATACTAGGCCATCTAAGAAATCAGGTGACTCCACCAGTGCCTTGGACAAAGGGGTACGAGCAAAGGGCGCGGGTGAAATCTGTTTTTTTTTTCAGCTTTGTGCCCACTCCATCTCCACTAGCGTCTCCAGGTTGATCATGAAAAAAAAATCCGGAAAAGTTGTTTTATTCAATGAACAACTACCGCCGTCTCTAAGCGCTGTATTGCTTCAATCTTACCATTATTCCATACTACGAATCTCCTCCATCATCAGCCTGTGGACGTCCACTGCTGGATATAAGCCTCTCGTAGCTCACGCCTATTGTGGCGTTCATAGGAGGTTATTACTGCCTACCTACTGCTACCACGCTGGCCAGACGGGTTGGTAGAGGGTTTGTTTTAAGTTTTCCTTCTCTCGCACAGGTGTTCAATGCGTCGAGCCTCTTAGTCGACTCTTACGACATCCCAGGCATGTAAGGGAGTGGTGACACGTGATTTCTTAGGCCGTCACCACACGACATATCTCTTAGTAAGCTTGTTTTTTGACGGAAATTTTGTGACGTCTTCACTCAATCATCGTCTTCAAAGTGTAGGTGTCAAATGTGACAACTTAAATAAAACAAAACGTTCTTATGACATGACGGTTTCTAATAGATGATGGTAGGTCCGCAGTACTCTACGCGCCAAAAAAGATAAGCTAATTGTTCAATTTAATTTTTTCCAGGTCCCAGGCTACCATGAGCATAGCCACGCTTATCGCACTCGTGCAGGCAAGTAACTGGCTTTTTTATTTCTAGTAATGAGCTTACAAAATTAAGCTCATTAATTCCTATAGGAACTTTACAGAGTAGAGTTTAGAGTATATACTTGAGGAGTTTGGTGGCGCAATGGTACGCGCACTCGAACTGCGATTGTTGATGTTAAGCAACTTTCGCAATGGTTAGTCACGGGATGGGTGACCAATAATTTACATTCTCAAGCTCGTCCGTGCTTCGGAAGGCACGTTAAGCCGTTGGTCCCGGCTGCATTTGCAGTCGTTACAACCCACCAATCCGCATTGGGCCCGCGTGGTGGGTCATAGCCCATTCTCCTTATCCATCTATAAGGAAGACCAGTGCCCCAGTAGTAGGGACATTAAAAATGGCTGACGAGACGATTTCTATACTTGACAGTGTCGAGACACAAAGACTCGCGGCAGACGAGACGGTTCAATAAAACTAGTACTCGTCTCTCGCACTTACACTGTATACAGGTGACGTCACAACAAAACGACGGCGACGGCGACGTAGAGATGCGCGTTGTTTGAATTCGTATGTTTTACGATATCAATGGGCCCTAAGAGAGGTATTTTAAATGTTATCGATCGACAGTCCACGTGTGCGTGCGCATCTCTATTTCAAAAGTGATTTATGGCACCGCCTGCCGCGAGTCTTTGTGTCTAGTATGTATAGTAATATTTTTTTAAGGCGGCCTTTTATTTGGCCGACTGCCCATATTAGTAATAAGTACTACGTACAATCGTAGTACATATTACTGCCATGGAAAACTCAATTTTATTTACTACGTCCTGTTTGGCAAACGCCAAACCGGCAACACGCCTACATGTTTTCGTAGACTATCGGATACAGTGCTCGTGTCGGTAAAAAAAGTCGCTAAATGTGAAAAAGACAGAGCTATATTTTACGTTAACGTTGACTGTAACGTGAAACTTGTAATAAACCTACAGTTCTCTAATAGCCGTCCTAAGAATAATTGCTTTATTGTAGCTCTCGCTAGCTACAGCTGTTTCAGATGGCGGCAGCACACTCACAGCTGCAGAGCTGAACCTTCAGCTGTCAGAAAACAATGACCTGTCCATCTTCGAGGAGGCCAGTGGTGAAGATGGCAGCGTCACCTTCATGAAAGGCTCCTTAACTTCCGAATCAGCCTTTTCTCCAGATATTGACGTGCAGTGCTCAGCTGACTACATTGACGTCGCTGTTGAGTTTCAAGACGTGTATGATGGCATCATCTATAGTAAAGGGTTCTTGAACGACTCGAGTTGCATGTAAGTACTTCTACATGGCCTACAATTACTTATCACAATATTCCCACATGAATGGTAACCCCGCTGGTAAATCTGCGGGTGGCCATTAGTCCTACTACTTAATTATTGTTTTTTAGAAATCTGAAAGTTTAAAAGTTTGGATGTTTAGATATTTGTAACCAAATTACGAAGAAACGGCTAAACGGATTTGGATGAAATATGGCACATATAATGAATATGATAAAATTAAAAAGGGTTCCACACTGACATAACCAAAGCAAACCGTTAGTTACTTTGGAATTGGAAGAGCTTTAAGATGGAAAAGATCCACGCTGAAAAAGAGCTGTTAAAAATTTTGGAAACTACGCTTATGTTACAAAACAAATAAATTACTGTTTCTTAATCTTCCAGATATGTGTCCTTCGGAGGCAGTGAATCCCGGTACTCCTTCCGAGTCCCGCTGAACGGCTGCGGATCCCGCCCACTCTGCCATGCTTGCGGTACCATCGATAATGTGCTTGTTTTCCAAGCTGACCTCACAAGGAAGGTAAGAGATTTTTTTTATGAACAACTCGCTTACCCTTCATTATACTCGATGTAAAGTAGTGATAAAGCTGTAGGTGGAAGAGCGCCTCTCCCGGAATCCTCAACTTCTGAGGAATTGGCTATCATAACTCTAATTGGCGAAAAAAATTTTTGAAAATGTTGTCATTAGCCAACCAGCATATCGATACCTCTCAGCTCAATTGGCTTTCTGAAGATATATAAATAAACTATGTAAATGCTTTTACTGAAATCAGTTTCCTTTACGACCACAAAATTACAAAAAAAGTGCCTATATTCCCTTAATTTTTTGCTTGTATCTCAGGTAATAAATGACAAGTTAAAAAGTATTTACTTCGTAAAGGACATCTCACTGCGGTGATTTACTGAGGATTGCCGCAAATAAGCATCAAATTCATTAATTATTAAGTTATTTTATGTATTTTAATCTAAGAATAATAAGATTTTAATATGACGTTATTACGAAGTTCGTTTGCATCATAAAATAATTACAAAATAAGTATTTTTAATGGGTTTTTTTTTATAAAACAAACAATATTATTTTTTTGTTTTTAATGTTTATTCACTTTTTACCTAAACCATCAATTTTAAATCAGTAAGGTTTATTTAACTTCTAGACTATTTTCGAATTCGTGTAGAAGGCTATTTACAAAATTTTTTCAGTTGATAATCATTTTACAATTGTGGGATGGCGGTAATATAAGTGGACTGTATAGCGGCTAGCGGGGCGGTTTGTGAATTGTGGTTCAGAAAAAAACATGATGTGGACCTTAGATATTATGGAGAGGGAAGGGGACTCACCGAGCGCGATTCGATTCAGTTTCTGGAGTATCTTGCCTTCAGCTGCCCTTCAGGAAACGCCACTCACTCTCTCATACATGCCGGATTGACAGGAACCCTAGACCTAGGTTACTCTGCCGGCCGGCTAAGTTCCACATACTTTAGAACACTGAATCAGTAATCACTCATTACACAGTTTATAGTTAATTCAAGCTGCGGTTAATGCATTTTATTTTACATTATATCAGGAGTCGCACGCATTCATGGCGACGCGGCTCGGTCGTCAATGGCGTAAACAAATTGCGTTGTGTGAGAAAAAGGCCTAATAAAATCATAAGTTAAGAAATTGAGTGCTACCCCGTGTCCACGACTTCTGGAAAGGTATCGAATCCTCGGGTAGCCCAAAAACCATACAATACAAGGAGTGTCAAATTATGTATAGTGTAAATTTATAAATTGCGCGTTAAAATTCCGAAGTTGTTTTATACACTCCAACTTAAAAATTACTTATATACTTTTATTAGTTGGGCCCTTATTTTTTATTGCTTAGGTATCTCTACTACGAACACCTTACATGCTCTGTCCGATATTCATTAATGGGCATTCATCCGATATTCATAGTTGATACAAATTCATTGAATTTTAGTAATTAAAGTCCATTTTTTGTTTTTATTTAATTACATTAACACTCAATAAAAAAACATTTCATAAAAGAAAATCAAACCGACTTCAAAAAGTAAAAAATAAAACTTTTGGAGTCGGTGCCAGCCAAAGCATTCTACATTGCACTTCTATTAACTATATTTTTTTTGGCCTTAGCTAACTAGCACCGACTCCAAAAGTTTTATGTTTTACTTTTTGAAGTCGGTTTGATTTTTTTTATAAAATGTTTTTATTTCAGATTTTTTTGTTACATTATGTGCCGTTACTTACACTAAAAATCAGCCCATACACAACAATGATGTCATCTAGGTATACGACTACTTGCCAAAAGATGATTGATATTTTTCAGGATTATGAAAAAACTACTAACCAGATCTTCGTAAAAATTATATGGGACCACACATAAACCATTTTCTTTCAGATAAAAAAAGAATTATAAAAATCTGTTAACAACTGGCGAAGTTATGGTGGAACATACATAAAAAAAAAGAAATACAGTCGACTTGAAAACCTCCTCCTTTTTTTGAAGTCGGTTAAAAAGTAGTTTTACATCCTGTTTTTTCTTAATGTTTTTAATATTGCTATAAATTGATTTTAATTAAACTGTGTTAAAACTCAAAACCAAACTGTTAAAATATATCGATTTGTTTTAATCACACTTGTAAACTACAAATTACTCTTTACAGACGTACATCTATGTTTTGGCGCGCACTGTTCATTGAAGTAAAACAACTTTTACGGATATCAAACTCGCTATATTTCCACGAACTAAGTTGTAATTGTCCGTATTTTTTGGTTTTTAGGGGTTTTATGATTTTCCCGGCGTTTCGGCACCTTTACAGCTGCCTAAAAACCTAAAAATACGGACAATTACAACTTAGTTCGTGGAAATAAAGCGCGTTTGATATCCATATAATATGTTTTACTCTTACCAATACAAATAAAACATGAAAATGAAATTTAATTGCGACATTAAGTTCAAATACTAAAATTTATAAGAATAACGTACGTAACCCTTGACGTAGGTAGTGAAGTAAAATATTAATATTTTTATTTATAAAAAAGCCAATATACTGGGTAAGAAACTGTTTTCTGAAATGTATTATTTGATAAAAAAAATATTAGTGTTTTTTTAATTAAGGCTCATTTCGGCCAAACTAGGTTAACATTTAACTCTGAGTTAGATACATTCAAAAGCAGCTTAGAGTTAAATGTGTTAACCTAGGTTACCCGTCGGCGCAAATTAATTCAGTTAAATGTGTTAACCGATTAATTTGCGCCGGCGGGCCCAACTTACAACGAAGTGTTTCATTGAGTTTGACAAGGTCTTAAATGACGAAAGCATTATAGATTCATTGTTTTATATAAACTAAAGGTAGTTTAAGACAATTGATTAAAAAATAACTATTACATGTAAGTAGTAAAGGACAATCATAGTATTATTTCTATCGTATAGGTATCGTAAAGGACAACTGCAAAAAAAAATGTGTTTAAAAACCACAGCTTATCGTTGATAGTTTGCTTTACTACCATGGTGATTATGTTTTGGTGGCGTATTGTTATTTACATCACTATTTTTCTGAAAAAATTGCTTAGCGGTCTAAAAATTCTGGGTAGTAAAAGACATTTTTTGGCGAATATCGCCAAACGAAATATACAGATCGATGTTTATATGTCCAAATTTCCAATGGCATACTTTTAAGATGGCAGAATTTCACTTGGCATACTACGTTGATGGCAGATTTTCATTTGGAATAATTTCATTAGGCATTCTATTTCTAATGAATTGTATGCCAGCCGCTGATATGCATAATAATATTATGACATAAAAATATTCGCGATAAAGGGTAGACTCTTAATTTTGTGCTATAATAGTGACAGAAACGAATCGCTGCAAAACCGACACTACGTAGTCTTGTATGCCCTACCCCTAGAGTGTAATTTAAGCCCGCGCAGGCGCGTAATGGTGCATGCTGCCTGCGCTGCATATTTTCTTGCATGCTGCATGCTATAGTATGGCCATAACCGCTGCGCACTCCCTTAAGCGAGTCACACATTACGCAGATACGATAATATTTTATCTGCGTATAAAAACTTATTTATCTGAAGGCATCACACACTAGACAGATACGATAATATACGAGATGATACATTCACTCGGAATCCTTCAGACTGAGTAACTTGTTTTTTTGGTAAGGATTGTTTATACAGTGTGTTTAAAAATGAGTTCGCGTTTTACGGAAATAACGCGTTTATTGCTTCTCGATTAGACAGCTCGTCAGAAGATGATACTGATTTTGAATTTGATGCACGTCTTGCTTCATTTTCTAAAACGCGAAGAATTTGGATAGAACGCCATATAAAGCGTAAAAAGGACTGAGGCGAATTTAATATCTTCCAGGATGTCTCAGATAACAAATTTGAAAGCTATTTTCGAATCCCAAGAGCAACTTTTATGGCGATTCACGATTTTATTAAAGAAGATATATAAAAAAAACTAAAATGCGAAAATGTATTTCTACCGAAGAACGACTTGCTGTTTGCTTACTTTACCATAACAACAACATAAATAGAATGATTAAAATTCAAATACTTAATTACTTACCCCTGTTTCTAGGAGATTCAAGCCGACCTCTATCGCTATTTAAACCTCACCATACAAAAAAATATATGCTTTAAATACCTATAATAAAATTATTTAAGGTAAAATAAAACTATCTAAACAAGAACTTAATCTAAGCAAAAGTACAACAACTAAAACTGTTGCCTTAATTAAATGAGAACAGTCAGACAAGCTCCACCCACCAACTCTTAACTTTTATACAGTTTAACCTTCCACCATCAGCCTACTCACTAAATAAAGAATACAATTATAAATCTTTACGTATCAAAAATATATAAAAAAAATAGTCTTAATTCTAACCGTTGAGGAGTTGTACCTTTTATCACCAGTTCATCATCATGAGATGATCTTTGTTGTAAATTCAATTTTGTTTCCTTTGAAAATATAAGTTGAATGGGCAAGTTTGGACACGTGCTTATAGTCTAGTATTGTAGTATAGCAAATATTGATGCTCAAAAGTTGAGACTTGGCTACAAGAGCTCATGAAAGGTATCGTTCCGTACAAAAGAAAAAACAAAAAAAAATCTAACCGAAATATTGATTTTAAAGAAATACCTTGAGATGATTGGTCACTAGGATCAAGTGATCTATCGATAAATATATAAAAGATGTACGAATTGAAGAAAAAGTCCCAGACCCTCAATTACCACTTTAGACCCACTGTGAGCTTGACCGGGTGGTTCCCTCCCCTCTGGCCTCTGTCTCACCGCAAACAGTCCCTACCCCTGCGCATCACCCTGTATTTACATGCAGATAAAATCTGTTTAACTGCAGATGTTATCTGCCGGTATATTTGTATACGCAGATAATTATCTGACCATCTTAGTAGAAAACGAAAATCTCAGCACCATTGGCACGGTCTAACAACTCCTGAGGATGCTCCGTGTGTGGGCGAAACACGTGTAGAGTAGTCGGTGAAGGTGCAAGGTGTGTCACTGGGCTGCATCTGCATTTTTTCTTGCGGAATTACGCGACATATTTTTCGTTTTCTACTAAGATATGGATTTCCGCCAAGTAACGCCTGATTCTATCAAATATCTGACCATCTGTTGATATATGTCGGTGCCGACAGATACTGTACGATAAAATATAAATTATCTGCGCTGTGTGTGGTAATTCATATGAAATGTATAGAGAGCGATATTGACAGATATGCGCTCAGATACAGATATCTTATCGTATCTGCGTAGTGTGTGACTCGCTTAAGGTATGCGCGCGGCGAGACGGGGGTACACGCTCTGTCAGTCCGCCGTCAACGCTCGTGGCGGCATGTACTGTCGCAGACGCATATGAGATAAAAATTCAAAGATGGGTCGTGCGTTATCTCGTGATGTAAAAACCGTAATTTTTAAAGTGGCTGAATATTTTAAGAAAAGAAAAGCAGACAGAGAAAGCTTTGAATTCAAAAGTGATGCGAATATTGCCAAAATCGTTGCGGAGGCTACGGGGTACTCTAAAAGAACCGTGCATAGTGTAATTTCTGCGGGTTATTTATCTATGGAAAATTCAAGTCGTTTAAAGTTTCAAGCGCCGAAAAAACCAAAAGTTATAAAGAAAAAACATGTTGTGGATGATTTTGACCTTGGAGTTATCAGAAGAAAAATTCATCAGTTTTACGAAGTCGAAAAAAAAATACCAAGTGTCCGTAAGTTATCAAGTTTGAGGCAGGATGGCATATTAAATTGTGGACGGGAATATTTAAGACAGCTTTTACACAAAATGGGCTACCGTTACAAAAATGCAAATCGAAGAGACTACTCCTTATAGAGCAGCCTAATATTAAAGTGTGGCGGAAAAAATACCTTACACAAATCAGAAATTACAGAACGCAAAACCGCAACATATATTTTCTTGATGAAACATACATCAACGCCAGTCACCATGCCAGTAAATGTTGGCAATCATCTTCAGAATCCGGAATTCATGCTGATATTGGGAAAGAACGGCGATTGGTAATTCTCCTCGTTGGGAGTCGAAATGGCTTGGTGGATGACGTATTGACTATATTCAAATCAGATGCTAAAACTGGCGACTATCATGGAGATATGAACGGGCCTACTTTTTATAAGTGGGTAGATGAAAAGTTAAAAGATAAGTTGCTGCCAAATTCTGTTGTTGTAATGGACAACGCGTCTTACCATAGCGTTCAGGTTGAGAAGAAGCCAACTATATCAAGCATCAAAAGAGAAATGCAAGACTGGTTGCTAAGCCACAATGTAGAATTTTCAGGAACAATGACAAAGGCTCAGCTGCTAATTCTTATCGCAAGTACACAAAAAGAACCCGTGTATAGAATTGACGAACTGCAGAAAGCCCGTGGACACACTGTTCTGCGTTTACCTCCTTACCATCCAGATTTAAATCCTATTGGGTTGGTCTGGGCTGATGTTAAAAACAACATATCCCAAAACTATATTAATTCTTCTCTAGACGAAAAGATAATCATATTGGATAAAAAAATTTCGGAATTCACGGCAGAAAAATGGCAGAGATGCGATGATCTTGTCCAGAAAAATGAAAATGATTACTGGAATCGCGATATTAGGTTCGATAATATTATCGATTCATTCATAATAAATTTGCAAGACTCTGATTCAAGTTCCAATGGCGATACGGACGATAAAGATGATGTCGAAATGGAGGATGAAGTTGAAACAGAATCTATGTCGGAATAACTTTACTACTTATACTAATATCTATTTGTTTGTAATTATAATAAATTTTCTATAAAACAAATCCTGATTTGAATTATAAGTTTAGTTCTTATTCATGAACTGCCTAGGTATTTTTATACAATATCGAGTATAATGTAGATTACATTTTTATCAACTAATAAGATAATACAACTAATACATTTTTATCCACTAAAGAGCCTCGAACCACCGTTCCGCCACAAGTCTTGCCTTAGAAATGTAAACTGATATCGTAAGATTTGTCCGACGTGTATTGATCTCATGTGAACTCATGCTCTTTTTTCCCCGGCTCCCACCTCGCCGCGCATACCTCAGGGAGTGCGCAGCGATTATGGTCATACTATAGTTACAATGCTGCATGCTTGCTGCAATGCTGCATGTTTTCTTGCATGCTGCATGCTTGGTTGCATGCAGCATGAAAATTTATAATATACGGATTTCAAATTCATGCCTAAAGATGATTCTGCGTGTAAACTTTCTGCGATATGATAGTTCTGCCTCTTAATTATTATGGATATTGAATATGCCTTCAGATGATTCTGGCTTATAAAATTATGGGTTTTGAATGTATGGTTAATGAGATATGCCAAGCGATTTTCTGCGAAATGACGTTTATGCTTTCTGCTGTTATGCATAATAAAATTATGACAAAATGTTCTGCGATAGAAGGTAGAACCTTTTCCATGTTATGATGATATTACGCTGAGAATTAGCCTATACATATATTTTTTAACAAATATAGAAAAGACCACTGAACGTCGTCGTTCTTAAACAACTCTATATTTTTTTCAGGTCTCATGTGCTAGTACTTCTTTTGAATTCTTGGGCACTGGCTTCAAGGATGACACTCATACCCTCAATCTGAAGCCGTTTATGGTGGATATGCTGAACGTTGTCGCAGTCCAGGGCCCTGCAGGAGGAGTAGAGAGCTGGATGGATATACAGAGAGGAGTCTTCCCTTATGTGAGCTAGCTATAACCTGCTATAACCAACGGATTGCTAGTTATGTGTAGGTTTCACTGACTGTACATTCTAGTCACACAGGTGCTTTACACGTTGATTCGAGATGAAAAGGTCCTTCGTTGCCCGTGGTCCTACCAGTAGGACTACGGGCAAGTCACACGATACCGTTTGTTGTCCATGGTCCTACTGCTTAGTATGGTTCCACTAGTAGTACGACGGATAAAAACATTGCCCTTGGTTCTACCATTAGGACTACGGATAGCTACCTACTTATAATGATGTGAATTTATTTGTTTCCTTTGTACAGTCTAACGCTGAATGTACTAGGGTCGCATAGGTAAACAAGAGATATTTTTATATGTTTTGAGAAGTTATGATTCTCATTGAATTGTTTTATTTTTTAAATGCAGTTTTTATTTATAAATAACTCCTAGTTAGCAATGCGACCCCGCTACTTTTATCTAAAAATATTTTAATTTAACCTTGAAATTACCTTAAACTTTCAGTCAAAAGTACCACCGGTGGTATTGGGAAATGAAGTGTGTGGATCAAATCTCAGAATGAAAATATTGTATTGCATTATAAATTCTTTCTATTCCGGATCAACCCTCGGAAGACTCCCCTGGGGGCACCACATGAACTTGGATTCGGGCCCGTGTGGCACCTCTACGTGATACCTCTGGATTTGAATAAATCCAGAGGTATCACGAGTTCTATTATACTGATTCCCATGAAACGAATTGCGACGGACATATTATCTCGGTACCACTTTTTAAGTTCAATTATATTATTTAAAATTTAAATAAAAAATAAAATAGTTTTAGTTGAAAGTACCAGGGTCGCATAGCTACCAAGGAGTTATTTTAGATGTTCTGAGAAGTTCTGATTTTAGGCAGTCAAATTCATATCTTAAACTCTTGGTAATTAGGTACTTAATAACATTGAAAAGCACAGCACTAATTGACCTAAGGGTGCCACGGGCCCGAATTCAAGTTCCCGTGGCACCCCATTTAGTAGAACTACCTTGCAACTCTACTTTTCCTAGTCCTACTGGTAGTACTACAGGTAAGAAATATGCCCATAGTAGAACCACGGACAAAAATATTGCCCGTGGTCCTGTTAGTAGAACTATGCAGTAGGACCACGGGCAACGAAGGGTAAATGTCTTACCGGTTTATATGTAAAAAAACTTCAATAGAGAAAACAATAAATTATATCGAAGATTTACAGCCGATTGCACCAAAACTCATTTTACGAATTCGTAAAAAGTAATTTAACGTAACGTTACATAACGTAATTTGCTTATCAAAGCTGTCAAATTGCATACATTACAGCTCTGATTAGCAAATTACTATAAACTTCATACGAAATTCCTAAAATTAAATCTTGTGCAACCGGCCAATTTAGACTATAAGGGATTTTTTTTATAATTTCTTAATTTTTGCATTTTTCAATGCGATGTATATACTTACGATGAATTCTAAATAGAAAAATATTGGAAAAAAGCAACTCGGCCACAAGTGAGTTCTCAGGGACTCGAACCCACGTCCTTTGGAAATCCTATGTTAAACACTTGAAAATATGTTTCTTTCGAATGCAAGGATATTCTTAGCATTGATATGACAACGCTGACCTACAGGCTTTAATACAGCGTATTAAAAATATAAAAGTATTGGAGAATTTCGACGGTGGTACGCAAGTCTCTGTAGCTCAGTGGTAGAGCATTGGACCGGATTTCCAAAGGTCGTGGATTCAAGACCCATCTGTGAATTCACTTGTGGCCGAGTCGTTTTTTTTCATATTTTTCTATTTAAAATTTATCATGGAAATTTTGTTTTTCAGACAACACCTTTGAAGGAATCCAAAAAAATCGGCGAGTACCTTACTATATTGGTATACTTAAAGGACGCAAGGAATCAGTTGAGCTTGAAAATCCACGATTGCTGGGCCTATGATGATGAAAATTATGATAGTCCTAAGACAAACAAAATACAATTGACCGATAAAGAAGGATGCCCTAAGTAAGTAATAATACCATTGACTTATAACTTACTAGCGTATACATATAAATAGCCATAGGACAACGCGGCTTCCGACCATCATGACGGAGCAAAAGACGAAACATCGAGCGACCGGCGACACGTGCAGGTAAGCACGCACAGTCCGACGGCGCAGTAATAATAATAGCAGTCCAAATCTTTAGCATTTCAATTATTACACAGGCAGCGCCTTCAGGACTGCACTAGATACCATTTGCCGGCTACACGCTCCGTTTTACTTGCGCAAATCGGTTTGTGCAGGCATGTTTTCAGGTAAGCCGGTGCGTGTAGCTGGGACATTATAAAAATTTCAATATAATTCTCTTGAGCATATTAAAACAATTTCAGAAAACAAAAGCTCATCGATTTTTGGCAGAAGACAACCAATACCGGCAAAAGCAGTGCCACTTTGATCGCTTACAACAAAGTTAGAGCCTTCCGATTCCCTGGAACCGATCAAGTGTACCTAACTTGTAATGTTGAAGTAAGTTTTTTTTTATTTTCATTGCCATATTAAAACTACGTGTTTAATTTTTATTTATATTCACCAATATTTAAACTTCCAGCTTTGCACAAAGAATTACTGTGATGATAATTGCAAAGGTATAAATCAAAAGATAACGACTATTATACCACCACAAACCTGCTACCCTGGTTCTAATGACCCGCGCTGTCGTCAAACCACAGTTCCACAGATTAAGTGTTATCCTGGGTCAAATGATCAGCTATGTCCGAGAGTTGAGCAACCATTGTCAGCAGCTCCAAATTGTGACCTTGGCAGCACAGATCTGCGATGTCTGAAACCAAAGACTCATACACATCCTAACTGCTACCCAGGTAGCACTGATTCTAGATGCCCGAAACCGACAATGCCCGCTCCTCCCAATTCCTACCCAGGGAGTAAAGACCCTATTCGTCCGAAACCAACTGTAACAGTGCCAGTGAACGGCTATCCGGGAACCACTGATCCGAAACGCCTTAAGTATAGGGCTGTTGTCACTGCTCCCCGAAACAACATCCCTGTCCCTGCTTCTGCTGTTTGTTCCCCAGCAAATCATCCTCGCTGTCAAAAACCGAAAACTCCCGCACCCACATCGGTCAGGTACACTACACATACCCAATCAACTACACAACTTACACTAGCACCTTTGAAGTGCTCCCCGGGCAGCACTGATCCGAGATGTCCTAAACCAACGACCCCTGCTCCTCCAATGTGCTACCCAGGGACCACTGACCCAAGATGTCCTAAACCAACGACACCTACACTTCCTAATTGCTATCCTGGAAATACAGATTCTCGCTGCCCTAAGCCACCCAGTCTACCTATCCAGACTACCCAACGGCCATCTCCCACTCCTAGCTCCTGTTACCCTGGTTCCCGGGACCCGCAGTGTCTGCAACCCTTCGCTCCCAGCAGCACCAACCCTCCTTCTACGTACTTACCACCTTTTCCTACAAAAAATACCAATGAAACACCTTTGAGATACAAGCAGACCAATGAAGCACCTTCAAGATGCTACCCAGGATCAACAGATCCTCGATGCCCTAAACCAACTTCTCAAAGGCCATCTCCTACTCCTAGCTCCTGTTATCCTGGCTCCCGGGACCCAGAATGTCCGCAACCCTTCGCTCCCAGCAGCACCAACGCTCCTTCAACATACTTACCACCTTTCCAAGCAGAAAATGAGGTGCAGCCGTCGGGGAACGCTAGAGTGACCTCAAACGCTATTGACTACTATGATGACAATCCTGCCGTGCGATTTAAAAACGCAATAAGGAATATTTTTCAAGTATAGATTTACATATAGATTCGGAATCCTCGCGAAGAGCTGAGCACTTTGATTCTCATTTCTATAGCTATACGGAACGTTATACTTTAATATTGCGTAAATGTATTATGTATATTTTTATTATTTTTTAAATTCAACCACCATTTTCTTGAAATTTGTCTAACCTTCCTTATTGCGTTTTAAATAAGCACGGCAGAATCTGACATATGTATGTTTATAGTATCTAATATTAAATTAAATTACGTGTTAAATACCGATTTTCATACATATCTCAGTCTCTTTAATATTTGATTCAAAAGATTTTGACAGAAAACATTTAAGTGATAAATATTAAACGTAAAAAAGTAACTCTTCTTTCTTAATTAATGGCTTAAATATATTTATATAATTATATAATTCGCGATGAAATTCGCGAATTTTGCTAATGTCAAGTAATTATATTTTGTAATAAATAAAAATTGTACGGAAGTTAAAAATGGAACCACACAACACGTGTTATTAAGAAAAGAACTCGGGTGAAATTCCGCAACTAGTCTCATGTTCTTATCCCTTCAGGGCGACATGAGATGAGACTAGTTGTTTTTAGGGTTTCGTAGCCTAAAGGCAAAAAACGAAACCCTTATAGATCGGCGGCCAAACCGATGTATGTCACACCCTTTTTATTCCAAAACTATGAGGATTACACAGTTGAAACTTGGTAGGTAGATGTATTCTGTAAACCGCTTTACGGTTTTGACACAAAAAAAAAAATATATATGAATTAAGGGGGGGCTCCCCATACATAGAACTGACACTGAAATATTTTTTTTTCCTAAAACCTATACGTGTGGGGTATCTAAAGATTAGGTCTTTAAAAATTGCATTGAGGTTTCTAAAACGTTTTTTCTCAAAGTCTACCGTTTGAAAGATGTACGTACACTTCCAAAGTGGTAAAATGTGTGTCCCCCCCCCCTCTAACTTTTGAAATAAGAGAGTGAAAAATTTAAAAAATATATATGCTGTAGATCTTAATAAAAACTTTCAACGAAAATTGGTTTAAACGAAATATGGTAGTCAGTTTTAGAAATATAGCATTTTTCCCGAAAGGGATTTGAATTTTGATTGAATTGAACATTAAGGCTCCTAAGACAGTTTATTCTCAAAGTCAACCGTTTGAAAGTTATGCACTTACAAAGTGGAAAAATGTGTCCCCCCCCCCCCCTCTAACTTTTAAAATAAGATAGTGAAAATCTAAAAACAAATATATGATGTAGATCTTTATAAAAAACTTTTAACGAAAATTGGTTTGAACGAAATTTATTTTAGTAGTTTCAGAGCTATAGCACATTTTCCAAAACCGCAAATATAACTTTGTCATTCATACAAACTATGAAAAACAAACGTATTGTTCAGACGAAAAATTATAATGGCATTTTGGCAATAATAATAATAGAAACTTTGTTGCACACGATACAAAAACAAACACATACAGAGAAAATGTCAAAAAAGAGGAACACACAATAGGCGGCCTTATAGCTACGTAGCAGTCTCTTGGGTCAAGGCAACCTTGGGTGAGAGACGAAACCCTTCATGTGCGAGTTCGACTCGCACTTGGCCGATTTTTTCTAGTATAGTTTCTTGTTTAATATTTGTCACATAAAATTGCATTGTAAAATGCAAAATTAAAAAGTTTTAAGAAAACATTTACTTAAATGGAAATTAAATGGCATTTTCAAATCAAATGAATTGTTTAAAAATTACATGAGCATGAGTAGCTTTATAAGGTATGATTGAGATAAAAGTCAACCTTATCTAATTTTCTATTTGATTGTATTTTTGTCAATGTAATAGAAGACGTCCCTCCTGCAGATAACTTTGATTTCATCAGAACTAAAACACAGCTTAGAAAGACTCGGGACGGAGTTTCACCCGAGTTCTTTTCGCAATAACACGTGTTAGGAGTTGGGAGACTTGAGCCCTACAATTTCTATATTATGAAATAATTAAAAACTGGATACTGTCGAAATCCAAAAGGGAAATTTCGACAGTCTACAGTAGAATTAGTAGAGCAACAAATTGATCACTCCTCGTCTATGTGTCGATTTGGCTATTTCGAGTCTGCACCACGAAAGAAGTCCCCTGAGAGCGGCGCTGCAGTCGCGTTCAACATTTGAAAATAAGCTCTATTACAATACAGATAAGCAAACCACATTTTAGTTCCCGTAATATTCCGCGGGACTTCTTTTGTGGCGCGGACTCTTCATGGTCTCGTTGCCATTAATCACAGACCTATATCGAGATTGTTGTAAACGTCTGTTATAACATCCTGGCAGAATAACAGCGCTTCTGTGTTCACTGTGTTCAAATGCTGAGCCAGGGTATTTATTAGCCCAACATCATATTCCATAAGTTCTGTTTAATTTTAATTTTAATTTTATTAAGTAAGGTTTAATTTTAAGACTTAAAATATGGGGGTTAGTGTTGCTAAATAGATTTAATGACTTAGGTCGGACAAAACTTTCTCGATATAGGTCTCAGCTGTTAACTAGTTAATTAGTACGAGAAGCAAAGGTACACAAACAGAGGATAAACTTCGTGTCAGATTGTTAAAATAAGTTAACTTTTATATATCTTTACCTGTGGTCATCGCTGTATTATTTTGTTAAACTCGAATATGACGATTATACTCAGCGAATATTTATAGAATTTTGCTAATAACAGCTTATCAAATTCGTCAATGTATCACATAATGAGATTTTAGGCGAAATTTATATATACCTATATGTGAATGAAGAAGGTATTGGTGATTATTATGTTTGTACATTCATTATGATTGTGATATTACGAGTATTTAATCTTTATCTAGAAAAGTTTATTTCTTTATAAAAAAAATAAGTTACAATCACTGCCTTTTAGCTTTATAAGTCGAGCGATTTTATCTTCGTTCGGTTTTTTTTTTAATGTATAAAATAGGGACAAGTTTTTTATGTATTTTACGTTTACAGGGAATATTGTTTAGAATGTATACGATTTGACAGATTTGACAAGCAAATTACAATTCTTATGGTAAATTTTAAATAGAAAAATATTGGAAAAAATTAACTGTCTGAAAAAAATCCCGTCTGAGAATTCACTTGTGACCGAGTTAATTTTTTCCAATATTTTTCTATTTAAAATTTACCATAAGTATAAAAACAGCATTGAAAAATGCAAAAAAAACAAAATCATAAATTACAATTCCTTAATATGAATTCGTATAAATATTTTTTTGTGCAATCGGCGGATAGTATCGCGTCTTCATAAATATAAATATTTTTAAATATACATTACGCTAGCCATTTACTACTTACGAAATAAAGAAGAAAACATACTACACTAGCTAAGTTTTGTGTAAAATAATCAAACAATTATCTGTACTTACCTACATATCAAGATTGTGATTTTTTGTATATGTATTTTTATCTCACACGCTCGGAAAAGTTAGTTTTGTCATTCGCGTTTTGGGGTCTAGCTAAAACGTAGTGATTACATTCTCTTTGGGTCTAGCCTGCAAAAGTGTTTTAATATTAGAACCTTCCTATTCTAAAAAAAACAAACGTAGTACATAACGTTCCGAATTGTCACTATTTACTTTTTATGTTACAATTTATTCTTTTATCAAATTACTTTGAATTAATTATAATACTCTGTTTTGGTTTTATAATTTTTTTTAGTTCCATAAATCATAAAAACGATAAGTATAAATATAAATTGAGATAAGTATATTTGTAAAAGTATTTTTTTACTATGAGATTTATAACCTACCTAGCGGCCGCTCGCGGTTTGACCCGCGTGGTTCCCGTTCCCGTGAGAATATCGGGATAAGAATTTATCCTATGATTATAACCTGGCTATTTACTATCTGTGTACCAAATTTCATCCAAATCCGTTCACTGGTTTTTGAGTTTATTCGTTGCAAACAAACAATCAAATCTTTCCTCTTTGTAATATTAGTATAGTAGTGTAGTATAAATGATTGCATTTCGGACCGCGGCAACGACCTAAAAAAAACCTCAGTGTTGTGATGTGAGAAATTTTGTGTTTCGCTCGTCGGGAGCAAACATTCGAGCCTTGTATAACAATAGTTATTTGTTATGCAAGGCTGGAAAGTTGGATTTTGAGTTATATTTAAAAGGTTTTTTTTTTTGTGAATATTCCTTTAGAAACTACTTCGAATTTGGATTCTTCACCAGCAGCGTCACTCTCTATACTTAAAGGGAACGTAACGGAATGCGGGTCATTGTTTACTTTTAAAAAGATGCTATAGACATTGTAAAAACTTAATCACTAAAAATGAAAAATTCTACAGACTTGTGGGGCATATCTGTAAATATAGTCAAAGAAATTGTTTATACTATTGCTCCTTATCTTGCTGACATTTTTAATCTGTGTATTGATCAAGGAATTTTTCCTGATCTTATGAAATTTAGTAAAGTAATACCATTATTTAAATCTGGAGATAAAGAAGACCCTAGTAATTATAGACCAATTTCAATATTACCCGTCTTAAGTAAAATATTTGAAAAAATAATACTCGAACAGTTATTAACGCACTTTAATATGAATCATCTCTTGCATAATAAACAATTTGGTTTTACAAAGGGTCGGTCTACAACTGATGCTGGGGTCGCGCTATTAAAGCACGTCTTTAAGACCTGGGAGGGGTCGCAGAATGCTCTAGGCATTTTTTGCGACTTATCCAAAGCTTTCGATTGCGTAGATCATCAGACGCTGCTGTTGAAGCTTAACCACTACGGTGTAAAGGACAATGCTGAGAAGTTGTTACTGTCGTATCTCAGTTCGAGGACACAAACCGTTGATATTAATGGCGTAAAATCGTCCGGCTGTCTTGTAAAGATGGGCGTGCCTCAAGGCTCTATCTTAGGTCCGTTCCTATTTTTAATTTACATAAATGATTTACCATTCTTCGCAGAGAAGTTTTATGAGATTGTCTTGTTTGCGGATGATACTTCCCTTATTTTTAACATTGACAGAAATCAAACTCATTTTGACGATGTAAACATGGCACTCTCTCAAATTCTTACTTGGTTTGATGCAAATAACTTACAACTTAATGCAAGGAAAACCAAATGTATCCAATTTTCTTTGCCTAATGTAAAAGTCCTGCCAATAGACGTTGAAATTAAAAAAGAAAAATTAGATTTAGTCGATTCAACTGTTTTCTTGGGTGTAACTCTAGACACTAAACTCCAATGGGCCCCACATATCGCGGCATTAGCTGGTAGACTTGGCTCGGCTGCATATGCTATTAGAAAAATTAGACAGTTAACAGATGTTGAAACTGCTAGGATTGTATATTTTAGTTATTTCCATAGCATCATGTCTTATGGTATTCTTTTGTGGGGGACAGCAGCTGATATAAACACTATATTCATTTTACAAAAACGCGCAATAAGAGCCATTTATCAGCTAGGGTCTAAAACATCTCTTAGGGATAAGTTCAAAGAGATAGGTATATTAACAGCTGCATGTCAATTTATTTTGAACTGTATAATTTTTGTTCGTCGCAATCTATCAGAATATACCAAACATAGTGATGTGCACAATGTTAATACGAGAAATAAAAATAAACTTGTAATGCCTCGATACAGGCTAAAAAAGGTTCACGGATCTTTCTTGGGTCTAGGTGTAAATTTTTTCAATAAAATTCCACAATGTATTTTGGATTTGCCTTTTGAAAAATTTAAGATTCATGTAAAAGATTGTCTACTAAAGAAAGGATATTATACTATAAAGGATTATTTGAATGACAAAACAGCTTGGTCATAAATGTTTTGTTTTATTTTTTCGAAGTTGTAGCCGTGTCATTAATTTGTTTAGTATAGTATTAGATTAAACTTTTAACGCAGGTAGCTTGAGTATGTCATGCTCTCTTTAAACATTTCTACGGTGGTGTCGTGTGAGGCGGGTCGCTACGTTCCCTAAAATATGGTTGAGCGAAGCGATGGCTGGTTCATGCGTCATGCTCGTGAACGGGTGCTGCCAGTGGGATGGGTCTGCTCTTGTCTGATTGTGTTAAAATGTGTTGAGATATTTATATTTTTGTTTCAATTTTATAAATTCTATGTTATTTATGATGTTTTGAATTGAGAACGTGGCACTGCTTGATCAGAATAAATAAAAATAAGTAATGTTCTCCAATTATTGTAATCAAGTATATGAAAGCCATTATTATTATTATTTTTAATTTACTTTAAATACGCTTTATGATTATGACCCAGCTGATGCGTCTTCCAGTAACATTGTAAGTTGCGTCTTATATTAATGCACTTTTATATTTCTTTTTTTTTTTTTTTGCCATTGTATTTTTTATATTTATACACTTTAACATAAGTACCTGAAGTACGTCATGCTCACTCAAACGTTTCTTCGGCGGTGTCGTGTGAGGCGGGTCGTTACGTTCCCTAAAATATGGTTGAGCGAAGCGATGGCTGGTTCATGCGTCATGCTCGTGAACGGGTGCCGCCAGCGGAAATGGGTCTGCTTCAGTCTGCTTGTCTTAACGTTGTGCTTAGAGATTAAATATTTTCATCTAAAATAAATTACTATCGACCTGTATGATGTACGTCACAACTTGCAGTACAGTTACCTTGTAATGCGAGAAATGTTAAATGTAAGTCCTTCCTTACGAGTTGAAAATTGTTTACGGTTAGGATAACCATAAAATGTAATATTATAATTAGTATTTTCTTTTGTGATGGAAATTGACCTTACTGATATGTTAAGCTCACTTTTCAATTTGACGACTCTGTATGAAATAAAACAGGGAGAAAAAAATAGCCCTTGACGAGTTTCTTGCCGGTTCTTCTCGTTACAAGGTCTCCCGCCGTAGGGTTTGTGAACCGATGGCGTAGCTTCTTTGACGTTCATAAGTGCTTGTAACAGCCTAGACTGAATAAATGATATTGAATTTTTTTTTTTTTTTTTATTACGACAAGACAAAAATTTCACCTCACAACAGCGAGGAAAATTTTTAGGTAGTTTCTGCGGTCAACTTCCGGTAAAATTTTTTTTTAACAAAAAGTTTTATCTAAATATACCTTACTAGCTTCCACCCGCGGTTTCACTCTCGTGGTTCCCGTTCCCGTGAGAATATCGGGATAAAAAGAAGCCTATGTTACTTTCAGTCTTTTCAACTAATTCTATGCCAAAATCAAGTCGATTGTTTGCGTATTTAGAGCGTCAAGAAAGAACAAATTAACACACTTTCGCATTTATAATATTAGTTAGGATTCTTGTTGTTCTAATGATAGAAAAAAAATACAAAAATATTAAAAAAGGGATTATTATAGGTAATTCAAACTCAAATAGGAATAAATTGTTACATAAAATAACAATAAAACGATTCAGCATGAACAGCGTAAATATAAAATTCTTATAACAAATATTTTTACTTCATTGTTATTGTTTATATAATACAAGGAACTAAAATAATATATAAAACCAAAACGGAGTATTATATTTAATTCAAATAATAAAACGTAACATAAAAATCAATATATTTATTTTTATTATTATTATTTATTTATTTATTTAGACAACAAAGATCCATTTTTTTAGTAACAATACTGCCTTACAAACTATGTTAGTATTTTATGACTAATTTAGAAATGGTGGTTTGTGCCATATTCCACATTATAGGGCAAACATGTTGCCTATTTGCAATGACCCTCAGGATGGTGTTGGTGCTGCCCTTCACTCTGTTTAGCAAGGACACCATTTTCTTGCGCACAACTGTTGCGAAACTGTCCGTGTACGCTTCCGCAAACATAGCAGATGCGCTACAAAAGCGTGGCAGCCCCAGCATCACCCTGAAAGCATTGTTGTACTGCACGTTCAGAGCATTGAGCGATTTCTTTGTATACGTAACCCAAAGAGTGCAAGTGTACAGGGACGTGCAGTATGCTTTAAAAAGCGATATTTTGACCGAGTCTGTACTCCGTGCAAATCTTCGAGCCAGCATGTTTGCTCTAATCGACAATGCTCTGCGCTCTCTCTCTATGTCGACATTGTCCCTCAAGTTTTCAGTAAGCCAGTGCCCGAGATACTTGAATTGCTGTACCCTGTTCAGAACAGCCCCGTTCAGTTTAATAGGTGCACTGACTAACGGACATCTGCTTCCAGCCATAGATGAGAATTCTAGTACTAGTACTCTAGTCTAGTGAGAATAGAGTGATTCGGAACGCATTAGGACATATTTTTAGGTTTTAAATTAAAAAAGTACACTACCACGATTTTTCACGCAGAAGTTGAATGAAAAATCTCCTTTTACGAGCGTGTGAGGTGAAAATAACTATTGTTAGTAGGTAGGTACTACAATGTGGTCATTTAGTGTTAAAGTCAATGTAACAAAGTCAAAAAGTTATATTTGTTTTGGAAAACATGTATAATTGTGAAGAAAACATATATATTGTGGACGACCGATGGCCAAAAATTACATCCAAATGGAGCCCCACGAAAAAACTTCCACTTGGCAGACCGAGACGGCGATAGAGGTACGATCTTGCTTGACTCGTATTTGAGTGACTGGTGTACAAGACCGCGTGAAATGGAAGAAAGGTGGAGGCCTTTGCCTAGCAGTAGGACAATTTGGGCAATTAATAATAATAAATAATATTTTGTTATGAAAAATTTTACTACAAAAATACCAGATACCTCTGACCTACAACGTAGAATAGAGAAACAATAAGTAGGTACTAGAATTCTCATAAGTGTATAATGTCATCCAAAGTATTCCAAAGGTTCCGCGTTCGAGTTCCGTCTGAGCAACATGTGAGACTATAATGCTAGATAAGTGTGCAAAGAAGGTTATTGCCCTCTTGTACCAATGTTACCTAATTAGTTAAAATCGAGAGAAATCTATAAAGCGTATCACTAATCACTAATCAAAGGTAAACAAAAGAACCGTCGCGACGCGTCGTACAAGTTATCCTTGAAAGAAACGAAAAATGAAAGCAAACTTTTTACGATTTATAAATAGTTGACCGCTGAGAGTTAAATGACCCTTTGCACACTTATCTGGCACGGACTTTTAGTCAATTTTATCTAGTAAATAAAATATCATTATGAAAAGTTAGTTTGGAACTAAATGCAAAATTTTAAAAAATCTTATATCTTATTAGTCACATTGTGAAGTAAATCTAAGTAAACATTTTATGAATGTCATGTGTAAGTATGTCGTTTTATTTATATTCCACGTTAGCCATACATAAGCCAATCACTTGCTTTCATCTCATGGTAACTCAATTTAAAACTTCTCTTTGATTTAATTAGTTATCTGTTAAATCGTTATCGGACTACGACCCTGACTGTCATGGAATCAGACCCAGAAAGTGTGCTGACTCTGCAAGTATAAAGACCAGAGTCTTTTCTGCCAACGTAGTTTAAAATAAGTTCTCCTTCAACCAGCAGCTTTCCGTCCTGAAACAATTAAAAGAATATTAGGATGTTTTTTTTCCTATAATCCATCTCTCTTCTAAGGGCCTCACCACCTACTGATAAATTATGGATAGCTTCTATGACAGATCATTTGATAGTTGTAATATGTCAAATTATTTGCCAGCTAAGCTATCTAGAACTTATCAGAAGGTGATATTTTATTCATCGTATGAGGATTAGTGACCATCTCTGGTGTCAGAGTTTATCAAGCCGCCTATAAGGCCTCTGACTGACAGAGGAGTAAGAGGTGAACCCGGCCCTTAGTATTTATTAAAATAAAAATCAATATTTGTATGTTTGACCTTTGGAAAGCCGGACCACCCGCGTCGCTATGACGTCAGAAGCGGACACTTGACACTTTCCCGCCATTTTTTATCGCTGAGCTCGCACTTAGCGCTTTGTTTTGTGGCCAGATGTTTACACTTACGACGCCCACAGCTACATTTCTAAGTAGCTATTGAAACAAAGTATCGAGTGAAACAGCTGTGGACAGCTTTATGATGTTTGTGTTATTTCTTATCAGGCGGTGAATGCGGTCTTTGTTTCATTGAACTGCTGTTCGTGCGAAATGAAACGCTTGTCTTGAGTATTTAAAATAACTTACGCCTTGAAACTTTACATATTCTGAATGTACAATGTATAAGCTCTGTTATAAAGGTAAAATATACATATTAGCCCGTAGTAAAAAATAAAGAACGAAGCGCCGCAAGTTAGGTAAAGCTTTTTTTTTTAAATATATTTACACTCTGCGTAATTTAAAAAAATCTTGTGAAGAGATTATCAAGTCAATCTATATCGTGTTTACTTCGTTATAAACGTCAGTTATTTAAAAATATTATGTAATAGTTAGTTTTGACTAAAAAGTACTTATATTTTTTTGGAAAAAAAAGCAGAACTGTCTAATTTACATGTGTCGTTATAATTATTTTCAATTATAAAATACAATTATTTATGTTTTTGTAACAAAAAAACTTAAAATACACCAATTTACTTCCCTTTTATAAAGAAAAATACCAAAAATACAGATTTTACGTAATACTTGACAGCAGTTGCAGACATTTAAATGACACACGAGATTAGCGCGAATTTAGAAATATTTTTTTCTCTTTAATTTTCTATGGGCGGCTATCCAGTGTTCGGTATGCATTAACGGCCAATTTATTGTATAATCCGTGGAAAAAAAAGTACATCGCCTGACAGCCCGGGCTGTCGAGCGGGCGTCTAAAGGTGCGTTCCGAAGTCATGGATCAGATTGTGATGAAACATTGGTAGAGTGTTCTGGGGAGGCCGGCGTGGGTTCCTGGCTCAAAAAATCTATATACTTATTACTCGAACTTTACATAACAGCTTACAGCCGCTCCTTATGGAGCTCTAAGGACCATACCATGCCCAGCAATAGATCTTTTTAATGGCGGATGATGAGGAGCCCGAGCTAAGCCTGCTATTGTAGTTGTTGAACAGTTTCGCAATGGTCGGTCACGGGATGGGTGACCAAAATTTATTATCTCGAGGTCAGAAGGCACGGCAAGCAGTTGGTCTTGGCTGTATTTGAAGTCGTCAAACACATTGGGTCTCCGTGGTTTGTCATGACCCATTCTCCTTACATCTATAGATACTGGATAAATAAAGCGCCCGAGGCGCGCGTTCAGGGTGCTACGAAGGTAAAATGTATGGCGCCTGATGGACTTGATATACGTCTAGGCGCCATACATTTTTCTTCGCAGAGCCCTGGCCGCGCGCTTTTGCTGTTAGCTATTTATAGATAAAGGCCCAGGGCCCTATTTATAGGCAGCTATTTATAGATAAGCCAAAGTAACTATTGAAAAACGATAACAAAGTTCGAAAATAATAAAATGTATGGGATCGGCATAGGCCGCGTTAAATCACGTGGCCTTACCGCAAGTTAATTGGCGAATATAGACAATATCGAACCGAATTATCGTTTCGCTACATAACGATGTTACTTTATTTACGGGCCCAGGCGTATATTATGTCCCTAAGTAAAACCCAGTGCCCCAGCAATGAGGGCATTATAATGGCTGATAATGTGATGATGATGGTGATGAACTGATGACTCACCTTGTACCACCTCAGCCGATCCACCCGTTTGTGAGGAAGGTCGCAGTTGATAACGACCCTGTCACCAATGTACAAAGTCTTTGTGGCCGATGGTGGCAATGGTGCAGGGAATTCTGTTAGAGAAAACATGATTTCTAAAGATATAATATTTAGAGTATAATTATTTATTTTTTTACAATTTAAATGTTATAATAATGTTAGTATTTTTTAAATAAAGTACCTAATAATGTTCTATTATTTGTGATAGGAACGTTTTCTATAAATCTATTACTTTTTCAAATAACTCTCCTTAAAAAACTATGATGGTCTACCGGAAAGTTCCCCAATTGTAAATTACGCATATATTACGGTTTCCTTAAGGGTATTTTTAATCGACTTTAAAAAAAGAGGAGGTTCTCAATTCGACGGAATCTTTTTAGTAATGTAAGTTACATTAAGTTGCAATGCCATTACATTGTCATGTACTTTATTAATTTTAATATCTTGTGTAACCAACATGAAGCAATTAATTATATAACTATGACTATTAGGTAAACTATAAAATTCGACGCTTTACAACTTTTACCATTATTATGACCCGTTAACTATAATGACATACCCTCCATCAAAACATCAAATGATTTCTCATCAGTCCCATGTTTATTAGAGGCAATGCAGAAGTACTGGCCGCCTTCAACGATGTTCTTAATGATCAGTGCACCATCACCAGCTTTGTCATACCACTCAGTACCTGAAGATAAGACTAAGATATAGAAAATTCTACTTGGGTATGGTAGAAAAAGAATGAGAGCAGCCGAGAGATTCTGTAACAAAATCCGCGATCACGTTGACACCGAACTCTCATTGTGCAGTAGAGGCGAATTCGTTTACAATCTAGGAGTGAGTTCGGGTGTCGAAGTGATCGCGGATTTAAGCTGAATAAATGGAGTTGAAATAAGAGCACTACGTAAATTGACTTAAAATATATTAATCCACGTAGTATCTGTAGATTATGTTTAAAAAATAAGATACAAAACAGTGAAAAAAGAGAAAGATGTGAAGTGAAAGATGATAGTGACAGTTAATAGAAAATGGAATGTTAAAATGGTTTGAACAAAGTGAGGGTATGCACAAAAGGAGGACTGCACAAATATGTAGAGCGAATGCGAATGGAAGGATTAGGAAAGGTCGGCCTAGACGAACATACCACGATCAAATGGAGGATGAACTAAAAAAGGTCAGGTAAGAAGTAACAAGAATAAACGAGCTTGTTAAGAAAGATAGATGAATATAAGGGAAGCTAGGGAAGTATGTCAGGAAAGTGACACGTGGAGGTTCGTAATCTCTGCGTACCCTTACGGGATAAAGTTGTGACATTATGTATGTTATATTATAAATGTCAGGGATTAGACGTCTGGATATTTTGTGTTCCGCAAGGCAGTGTACTTAGCCCAATGTTATTTTTTACTAGCTTCCGCCCGCGGTTTCACCCGCGTGGTTTGCGTTCCCGTGGGAATACCGGGATAAAGTAGTACCCTATGTTACTCTTCGTCCTTTTAACTAACTCTATGCCAATAATCAAGTCGATTGGTTGCTTAGTTAGAGCGTCAAGAACGAACAAACACACACACTTTCGCATTTATAATATTAGTTAAGATTGACATCAATGATATAAGCCAAATGAAAATTTGACGTCAATGTTGATTCAGGCTAACTCTTGTTGGATCGATGTTTCGGGAATGCACAACTAGGGATTAATGCCGGTTTTTCCTGGTCACCTGAGAATCTATTTACACTAAATGTTGATAAAATCAAGTTCTCAACCATACCATAATACGACAGGTTTTATCATATAGCCTTACATTGATTTTCCGCTCCTGCGCAACTACCTACTAACCTACAAACCTCTGATCGCAGCTTTCCTCTATTGAAGAATGTGCATATGGATTGAGGGATCCTTTTCTATTTTTGTTTATTACAAGTTGTCAAAATTCATAACACAATTAAAATAAGATCACTCATATTGGAAGGAAGTTAGAATCCGATATGTGGGGCCTCAATTCAGACATTTAAAATCCGCTATGTGTCAGTTCTCGGTAAATAGGTTTTCCTTAATCAAAAATTTGTCCATAATTTGTCAAAAAAAGTCATCAAGAAACAAAATCAATCTGGTATTTCCAGGAAGCTATGACGGTTCCAAAGGAGCACTCAATTAAAAACATATGTCGATTAAGGGATCCTTGAAATACCGTTGTAAGTGTTGTGTTGTATACATGATTTCTTAAAATATAAGTTTAGACAAAATTTGTATCACAAAAAGAGAACACAATCATTTATAGTAATCAATATATAAGCAGTTTTATATTTTTAAGGTTGCTGAATTAAGGGGTTCTTAAAAATGTATGTACCTAGTTAACTAGCCCCTTCATAAAGTTTGAAAGTAATTTATTGAAAGAAATCTACAAAAATGTGTCAAAAATTTCCCAAACCATTTATTGATTAATTCACGAGTTTTTTTTTGTGTTACTGTAATGTAAAAGTACAGTAGGGTAACCATAAGTTACGATTATTAGGAACGAAAAACGTTTTTCCTAAAAATGATACTGACAATTATCATGAAAAGTAAAACCTAATGAATAACATTCATTAAAAAAGGCAACTTTTGTGACCCCATTTTTGATGATGCGAGAGAAGTGAAAATAGTAAATACCTGTGCATTAGATTCAGGATACACCTTCTATCTTTAGAATGCAATAAAAACAAACATGTTGAAGCTCTTATTCACTCTTCTAAAGATAAAAGCGTTTCGAAATATATTAAATCTTTTTTGATTTGTGTTGTTAATTTTGACAATTTGTCGCAAAATTTTGATTAAAATGTTAACCAAAAATAGAAAATGATCCCACAATCCAGATACACATTATTGAAGACAGATTAAGATATCAAATGTCTAGGTGTATTGATTGACAATGTGCTCAAGTTTCCATTCCCATATTAACCCCTGGGTATATCAGGATAATATGTTTTGTTTTAATCCAGGCTATGAACTGTGTGCTTGCCATTTTTTGGGGGTTTCGTTCTCTAACTTTTGAAATAAGAGAGTGAAAAATTAAAAAAATATATATGCTGTAGATCTTAATAAAAACTTTCAACGAAAATTGGTTTGAACGAAATTTATTTAGTAGTTTCAGAGCTATAGCACATTTTCCAAAACTTTGTCGTTCATACAAACACTATGAAAAACAAACTTATTTTTGCAGACGAAAATTTTGGCAATAATAATAATAGAAACTTTATTGCACACGATACAAAAACAAGCACATACAGAGAAAATGTCAAAAAAGAGGAACACACAATAGGCGGCTTATAGCTATGTAGCAGTCTCTACCAGGCAACCTTGGGTGAGAGGCGAAACCCTTCATGTGCGAGTCTCACTTGGCCGATTTTTATTTTACAAATTCATAGAGCCGTATTGGTGTTAGTAAATAACAATAACCGCCTCTGTGGTCTAGCGGTAACAACAACCGGTATTAGGCCCAGAGGTCCCGGGTTTAATTCCTAGTGGGGTTCGGTTTGCTTAGTGTTAGGCCTTGTTGTCTGTCCGGCTAGATACTACCATCTTATCCAAGTCTGACGCGATAACAACAATGCCTTCTTCAGACAGTTCCAGATCTCCGGGATAGTAGGACTACACATACACTAAGTAGGTCTTAGATTAGAATACCAGTATTAACTTACCTAAAGCTACGTTAAGTCCTTTCGTGACCCATCTTATGTCAGGCTTCGGCCAGCCAGTAGCCTTGCACGGTAGTCTTTGAACTAAATCTCCTTTAATAGGCCTAAATACTTTTTTTGTGTCTTTTTCTAATATTCTTGGCTTGGCTGAAAGAAAAAAAAAACATTGAAGTATACGACAAATTGGGGCTCAAAATAGTTAATCGAAACACCAGACGCCAATAATATTTCGATGAAATTACTTTAACTCATTCGGTTAGGCTTTAGAACTATGACTAAATACCACTAAAGACTTTCTGTGTTCTGTGCCAAACACCGAGCCAGCCAAGACGAGCCAAGCGAAGCGCAAGGGCACTACCTACCTTTTCCCGAAGCACTTCGTCGTTTCTTTTCGCTCGGCTCGCGCTTTGTCGAAACATAATTTTCGATAAACCATTCTGGCAACGTTTTTTACTTTTGTTGTTAAAAAAGATGATATGTTAAGGTCACTTTTCAATTTGACGAGACTGAATGAAATAAAACAGGGAATAAAAAACAGCCCTTGACGAGTGTCGAAGCTCAGGGGTCGAATAATCAATGTACTCGGTACAAAAATGAAGAATTTTCGTTTAAAAAGAAATATGCGTTTAATTCGAATAATAAAATGTACAAGCGATGAGAAAGCAAGAATCGAAGTCAGTTAAGTGAGACGAATAACGAATGACGAATGAATGTATGACGTATCTCTTCATTCGATGACGTCACGCCCCGGTCCGGTCAGCTGTCATGTGCCTCCATTCATCTTTACTAGATGGCGCTAACATACCGCCGGCCTTGGAAGCGTTGCTGCTTCCGAAATATATTCGTTTATGAAGTCGTTGTAGTCGTAGGAGTCGTCATTGATGACATCTGGGCTGGTTGAGACTCCTCTTCTTGTGCAGGGAGCGGACATATCTTGGAGAATGCTCGCTGTACTATTCCGTTCGATGTTTTGATTTCAGCTACTCGTGCCACTCCATCCTTCCCTGGGAACACGCGTATAATTCTCCCAAGACGCCACTTGAGAGGAGGTTGATGATCTTCTTTGATTAAGACAAGACTATCGAGTTTGATATCGTTTACATTGGTCTTCCACTTAGTGCGAACTTGAAGATCCGTCACGTACTCCGATGACCACCGCTTCCAGAAATTCTGACGTAGCTGTTCCACTCGGTCATAGCGTGACAAGCGATTAGTCTGCACGCCGGTGATGTCTGCTGCAGCTGGAGCGGTCAGAGGTCGGCCGATGAGAAAATGGGCAGGAGTTAAGGGTAGGTAATCTGTGGGGTCTGTGGACAGAGAAGACATGGGACGGGAATTTAGGACAGCCTCGATTTGTACTAATACCGTACCAAATTCCTCGTAAGTTAATTTCGAATTACCTAATATGCGTCGAAGGTGATGTTTACACGATTTCACCCCCGCTTCCCAAAGGCCACCAAAATGAGGAGCGTATGGAGGTATGAATTTAAATGTAATGCCATCATTAGCAGCTAAATTAATTATTTTATTACGATTATGTTCTGATAAGAGTGGAAATTCCTTTTCCGCTCCGACAAAGTTTTTTCCGTTATCGGAAAATATTTCCAAAGGCTTTCCTCGTCTGGAAATAAAACGTTTTAACGCAAGTATGTAATCATCGGAAGATAAGCTACTCACAAGCTCCAAGTGAATACATCTTGTCACAAAACAAACAAATAGGCAGATATAGCCTTTAATTAATTTTGCACCACGTCCTTTTCGATTTAATATAAAGACTGGTCCCGCGTAATCTACTCCCGTACGCATAAAGGGAAAACTAGCTTCTAAGCGTTCAGTAGGTAAATCACCCATTATAGGTTTACATATTTTACCTCGCCAGCGTGCACACACGATACACTGACGTACGATTTTCCTAGCAAGATTCCTTCCTGCTAACGGCCACCAACCTGCGCGTATAGTGCATAACAGGAGTTGCGGTCCAGCGTGAAGTAACTTTGCATGTTGATACTTAAACAAAAGCATGGTAAATCGACTTTTACTACATAATAATATTGGGTGCCGGTTATCGTAATTTAACGTAGACAAGTTATTTAATCTACCGCCTACACGAATTAATTTATTTTCGTCTATAAATACGTTAAGACCTAAAACAATTGTACAATGAAGGAAACGATTGTATCTGGGCGCAGCGAGCCAACAGCTGTTCGGACTGAGTTAGCTCGTCGGCCGATAAGCAACCGGTTTTTCGCTTTTGTTTGTTACGCGCGTTATGAATGAATCGAAGTAAATATGCGCCCGTACGAATTAACCTATTATAAGATGAAAATTAATTAATCGATTAATTGGTTTCCAGTCAGAGGTATGAAAATAAGAAGGACCTTGCCACCACAAACTACTATTTTTAAGATCGCTAACGCTAAGGCCCCTTGACAATAAGTCAGCTGGATTGCTTTGACTTTCTACGTGTAACCATTCCGCGTCGCCAGTTAACTCGTTGATCTCTGTTACACGATTTTGCACGATCGTTTTTAATAAATGCTGTGACATACGTAACCACCCAATAACGATAGTTGAGTCAGTCCAAAAATAAACATTATCGAATTTTAATGAAAGCGATTCTCTTATCATTTTATATAGTCGTGCACCAATTAAAGCACCACACAGCTCTAATTTCGGAATAGTAATCGTTTTTATAGGTGCTACTTTACTTTTTGCACAAAGTAAGTTAATTAACACTGAATTTTCGTTTATTGTTCGTACATATGCACAAGCTCCGTAAGCTTCCTGTGAAGCATCCGAAAATATTATGTAATTCTAATCGTTTACCGTTTATATTTCTAACAAACTGCGGAATTTTAATGGTATGTAAATATTGCTTTATTGAATCTATGAACTATAAAATTAAACTAAAACATTGTTAGTAACAGAGTCACGTTATAAAATAAAATAAAAATTTCGTTTTGTTATTTATGTGATTTAAAACTGAATATCGTTTAGCGATTTATTTGTTTATATAAAACAAAACGTAGTTTAGTTGTCGACCTAAGTTGGCATTGGTTGGGTTTAAGAATATGTTGTTCGGAAACAATAGTAACAGGTTGCCAGTCTATCACTTATATAAGTTTCCGACTATACCCTGTCCATCGATAGGCTTTTACTATCTGCACTGGAAGCCAGCAGCTGGTACATTCTTTTTTACTCCCAGTCCAGCATGGGAGACTAGTTTGTATGAAGAAGAATTTACTCGTTTATAAAATATCGTATGTGAGTCGCCTAACGAATAAGCTGACTCTTTTAGTGGTAAGCGAACTGACAACCTACCATCTAATTTACGTCTAATCGATTTTCTTAGCTTGCGCTTCTTAGCCGCTTGCGGAATTACGCGACATATTTTTCGTTTTCTACTAAGATATGGATTTCCGCCAAGTAACGCCTGATTCTATCAAATAATCGATTTTCTTTTTAATATTTCTTCGGACTTTCGTTCGTCACTATTAGTAAGACTGTTTTCTCTGAACAAGTCTTCTAGCTTCAAAGAATTTTTTGATTGCAAATCAACACAACAACTCTGAGAAAAGTTGCATTGAATATTGCTATGTTCAAATGATGAATTACTCGTATAAATAGGTCCGGAATGTAACCATCCTAATTTCGAATCGTATAAGTAAGGTCCGCAATCTAGCTTTATTTTGTTTTCGTTTAAAAGCTCCCAAAATAGATCAGCGCCGATTAATAAATCTATTTCGGAAGGTACGTTAAAATTCGGATCTGCGAGTTTAATATTGACCGGTATGGACATTGCATCGGCGTCGATACTCACGGTCGGTAACAATGACGTAATGCATGGCAAAACATAACATTGAATATTCGTATTATAATCGTTTATCCTAGATCGAATAGTAAAATTACATAATTTATTTGAGTGTGAGACCGATTGCCCCACACCACTAATTTGAACAGTGGACTGTATAAAATTCGTATAGTTTATTCGCTTACAAAACGCATCAGACACAAAACAATGCTGGCTCCCGTTATCGAAGAGCGCGCGCGCCGTGTGTCGCCTGTTTTGATCGTCGTATATTTCTACGAGTGCAGTTGATAACAAAACGGGTGCCATCAGCTGCGACTGTGACCTTGATAGGCCGTTCTTATCGCACGAATCTAGTGCTGAGTGCAATACGGTCGAGTTTACTATAGCATTGTCTGACTCATTTTCTTTTAAATAACTCGTGTTTTTACTACTTGGTGAATCTTTGTGCAACAACGAATTATGCTTTTGTTTACACTGCTGGCAAGGGCCGAAAAAACACTCTTTGATTGAATGATTACCTCGCAGACAGTTAGGACACAGTGTCTTATCGCTTATTAGTTTTTTACGATCGTCTACAGACAGATTTAAAAACATGCTACAAATATACAACGCGTGATTCCCGTTGCACATTTCACAAACACGACTTCGTTTATTATAAGTATTCGAATTGCTTGCGGCTAAGAAACTACTAGTTTGTGATTTTACTACCGGCGTTTTTCTCTCGTATTTATTGTACATGTTATTAGAATGAGCATTCTGAGACTTATGGAAACTTTGTGAATAATTCGGATTACTGTTAACGTTTACCATTTCCAATAAATCAGCTCGGTTTCTTAAGAAGGTTAATAAATCGTTTAAATTTAGTTTACGTTTATCCTGTTTTTGAAAGCCAGAAATAAGACTTCCCTTGTAACTTTCCCATTCGCGTTCGGTGGAAGGGTCTAATTTACACACAATCATGTAGATGATAAGAGTATCCCACGATTCGGTAGTTTCTCCTAGCGATTTCAATGCTCGTAAATTGCGCAAAACAGAATCTATCATTCTTCGAATTAATGAAGGCGATTCCCTATTAATATTTGGCACGGAAAATAAAGCCTTCACATGATTATGTACTAAAAGTCGATCGTTTTGGAATCTATGAAGTAATAATTCCCATGCATGAATATAATTTTCCGAAGAAAATTCTAAGGCGCTTATAACTTGATATGCACTACCGCTAAGTGATGACCGTAAGTAGTGGAATTTTTGTATTGCGTTTAAGGCGATTATTTGGCTGAACGACCTTGAGCAATCGGACGGGGCCACGCGCCTCCCGCTGCGCGCCCGCGCAAATATCCGATACCAAAGAGCGCTCTGAATACAGATACGGCGCGATCTCATCTGCCTACACGAACTTTGCCTCGACCGACATACTTGACTGAATTAACGCAAATCGATAAAAATTACGATGTTTGTTTTGTAAGTGGCAACCGACTTCAAAAAAGTAGGCCCGCGCGTGGAAATTGCAGGGTATGATTGATTTAAGAAAACGTCAATCATTATTTTGAAAAAAACAAACTTGCAGTTTATAAATCATTAAATGTTCTATCATTTGGTGAAAGAATCATTAAAATCGCTTTAGGCATTTAGAAGCAGTAAGAAATTTTATGGGTAAAATTATAGAAAAGTTAAGATTTTTTTTTGTTAAAACTAACAGTAATTATAAAAAAAAAATAACTTGCATTTTATTGTTCAATATATTATATTTATGATATATATTTTTTATAATATTTGGATCATCCGTTTAGGAGAAGAAGGCCTTCAAAGAGAGGTCTATTTTGCATTATGGCCCTACCTATCGCCTTAAATCAGTACGCTCATGTATCATTGTCGAGTATGAGTTTTTGAATTCGAGCCAGTCATCACATGAACCCGAAAAGGAGGGTAATTTGATATCAGGTAATTTGATTTGTGACGATATATTTTTTGCACCTGATTGAGTAGAATTTACGGTGTAATCGTCTAAAATGGATTTAGCTAGTGACATGCACTTAAAATATTGTTCTTCAAAATTTTCCCTATACTCAACTTCCGTTAAAACGTCATTTTCATCAGATAAAAATTCTACTTTATTCTGAATTGTATTAAATTGCTCATAAATAGATTCTAATTGGGAAGTTTTTAAATTTAACTCGATTATTTGACTTTTTTGTAACGGTTCTTGTAATTTCAAAATATATTTTTGAAATAAAGTTACCCGGGATTTAAAAATTCCTCTCTGTTTCTTTAGATCTGCAATATGTAAAGAATCAGAACTACGAAGGTCACTGGAAGGCGAACGACTGCCTTCCCTCGATTTGGGAATGTTAAGTTTAAGATTCGTAGATGGTTCGCTCATTTTAACGGCACTTTAGAATGCAAGGGGTACTTACAATCGTATAAAGATCACCTCGGCAGCCTCGACAACTCGCAGTCACTGAAGCTTGTTTACGGTAACGGTTGCACTTTTCAACTGGAATTTGAAAATATGGCACGATATTAGCACAAATCGACCGGGGGTTGGAGGGAACTGGAGGGATGACTTGACCTGTTGGTTTTTCTTGCAGAATCTCGTGTCTGGCGCTGATTTCTAGTCTCGGGTCTGGTCTTCTAGATACGGCGGGCATCGACTTCCGTTCGTATAGTATCTTGAATCCGTCGGCGAGTAGAATCATGCGGCGAGAAGGATCATGTCGAAGCTCAGGGGTCGAATAATCAATGTACTCGGTACAAAAAATGAAGAATTTTCGTTTAAAAAGAAATATGCGTTTAATTCGAATAATAAAATGTACAAGCGATGAGAAAGCAAGAATCGAAGTCAGTTAAGTGAGACGAATAACGAATGACGAATGAATGTATGACGTATCTCTTCATTCGATGACGTCACGCCCCGGTCCGGTCAGCTGTCATGTGCCTCCATTCATCTTTACTAGATGGCGCTAACAACGAGTTTCTAGCCGGTTCTTCTCGTTACAAGGTCTCCCGCCCGCTGTAGGGTTTGTGAACAGATGGCGTGGCTTCTTTGACGTTCATAAGTGCTTGTAACAGCCTAAACTGAATAAAATGATATTGACTTTGACTTTATTTTATTTGGAACAACAAACTTACTAACACTAATACAAAATATATTAAAGTCTTAACTAATTATGTAACCAACTACATTGTCCGCAAAATAATATTAAAAGACTTAATTTAACAAAGTTAATTAAGTAAATTTTCTATAGTGACAGAAAGAGATTCCTCCGTAAAAAAATAATAATAGGTTAAGTAAGTATTTGAATGGTGTCAATACTATACGTTCACTTATACTTGCATTAAATTTATGTTACAGTGATTTAGTTATCATTCGTTTGTAACTTTGACAGTACATTATTTGTAAATCTACCAATAGACATATTAAAAAGATCTATGTCAGAAAAATGTACGTTGTATGAGTGTATAATACGCCTCAGTGGAGCACGTTGCCCCGCTATGGTCCTACAAAATTTAGGTGAAAACACACCATGAGTACGGGAATTACGTATGCGAGAAGAGAGGCTGGGTAGCTTCAAATATATATGGTCCGTCAACCGAGTGCAATCAAAGAAATTACCGAGGATTATGTACAGCACTACCTGATCCAAAATTTCTCTTCGAGACTGTAAAGTAAAAAGCGAGAATTTCTTCTGAAGATTGTCATAAGAACATCTTGCATGAAAACATCTAAAATGAACAGAGCGGATGATTATTTTTTAACCATCTCAAGTTGACTTATGTACTTTTAAAAATATGAACCCCACACTACTGAGGCGTATTCTAGCTGTTATCTAATTAACGGCTTATACAGCAAAAGGTAAGTTGAGAAGTTTTTAAATTGATTACAAGTTCGCATAAGCAATCCATACAATTGATAAGCTTTATTAATAATAATACTGCTGATATGAGTATCTAAATGTAATTTAGAATCAAGGTGTACACCCAAGTCCTTAATAATATTAACCTTTGTAATTTTGAATCGAGTAGTTTATAACGAAAATTAATAATTTTGTTTTTTTTTGTAAATGTAATTATTTTACATTCAGATAGGCCTAATTATAATTTGATAATAATGCAATACTGAGAAAGACGATCTAGATCTACCTGAAATGCTATACAGTCGTTAACGTTGTCAATATTTCTTTAAATTTTAAGGTCATCTGCATATTGAAGATATTGAGTATTTTTGAAACATTTTCCAATATCGTTAATGATTAGACAAATAATAAAGGCCCTAATATGGAGCCTTGAGGGACCCCAGAAGTTACGCTTATTTCCTCCGTTGTGGTGTACCCATTCACTACTACTCTTTGAGACCCGTTACAAACATAAGAAGAGAACCAGCGCCATAGATTACCGCGTACCGCGTATCGGCATACGCGGTACGCGGTAATCTATGGCTAATATATCGGCATATATGCTATTTTCTGTTAAAGTAAGGCATGATCCACCTTATCGAAGATCTTGCAAAAATCTGTGTATACAGCATCAATTTGACTTCCACGGTCCATGTTCTCAAACAAGAAAGTAGTGTATCACATGAGATTCGTGACAGTGGGTCGATGTTTGACAAAGCCATGCTGTTCAGGCATGATAACACGATGTAGATCCTGTTTCTCAGGATGATCGAAATACTCTAAAATACCTATGGAGGTTTAATTACTAGAAACGACAGAAACTGTAAAAAACGCGAAAAACTCGCGCCCTGCACTCGTGCTACTCGCAGTCGTATCCGCTTCACCTATGAGTACCTTTGTTGAATAAACTTATTTTCTAGTAGAAATATTATTTCGCGATTTCTAACTTTTCTAGTACTTATACCGCAGTAGGTGTTTTAGAGTGTTTTGATGCTCATACGAAACGATAAAACGAAAAAATTTTTTGAAAACTATTTTTTTTTGCTGACTGTATTTTTTTTTAATCTGAAGGACGTCTCCATAGTCACCTTTTACGACACCCACGGGATGTGAGGGGGTAGTGCTACTCTAAGCCGACACTACACACAGCTATAATGAGAAGTACATAGAACTTATTTCATTACCATTGACTATGACTTCGTACGTCATATTAGCTGCTTTTTTAATGTTACGAGCATCACATACGTAGTATCCAGATCTTTCGAGCTGAGCTGATGATATAACCAAGATGTGAGGGGAATCTTCATTACTGTAAAAAGAAAAATCTTTATGTTTTTAAATAAACTTGAATCTACCTGACTTACGTTGATTCGGGATAAGTAGCTTAGGTTAGGATGGGTGTCAGGGGTGATTGCAAACCCTACAATTGGAATTGGAGTTTTCGTTTTTAGTATCCGCCCGCCACCCGTAGTGGGGGTGTGGGATGCAGGTGTCCGTTATCTACTTACTTATTTAATGATAATAAATATTTATTATATTATAAATATTTATTATCATTAAATACTTAGTGTTAAAAATTACTACTATTTTCAAAATTATAATAAAATTAGGTCATCTAAATTCAAACTTGACACCATTACAAAAGGAATGAAAAATAAATACTTTAAAGGCATCACGCACGCTGACCACTGTTGGATCAATTGCACCAGTAGTGGCATGCACCAGATCGTTACAGGACTAGTCACGCTGATTCAATGCATTTACTAGATCCTTGTAGGACTCAGTGGTCTTGTAGAAGCACTTAATAAAACAATAATAAAATCAATTTCCACTTTAACGGACTTATGCACCACAAAGTCCTATAAAGTGCGCCCAAATGCGGCTTTATAAACGTTAATTTCTCAATGATAAAAAAAATTATGGTCCTAGGATGCAAACCAACCAACCAACGCATTGGGCCTGTGCGGTGGGTCCCGTGTCCCGTTCCATTCTCCTCAACAAATCCACAAAGGAGATGTGCTCCAGTAGTTGGCATAATAAAATGGCTGATGACGACATCGCAAAGCAAAAACTAACGAACTAGATAGAAAAAACAATCATCACTGGATTTATCACTTTTGTTTTCTTGATGATAATAATAGTACCTAATCGATGGATTTGGTTCAATCAATAAAGAACATTTACTTAACTACCTATTCTTTTTCTATCTACAGGTTAACGTACAAAAGTTCTTTCCTATGCGGGATCATGACAATGTGCCTTACTATCTCCTTAGCGTACTGAATAACTATAGAAATATAGCGATTCAAGAGAAAATGAAACAACACGATGCTACGAATAAAAACCATTTCCAATAGTATATGTAACCCCATTTGATCTTGAATCTTCGTATTTTTAAGGAGTCTTTTCGAAAAGAAAAAGTGTCGAGGCAAACTCATAGAATCATGTTTCTGACACTTTACACATCTAGATAAAGTATGAAGAAATATAAATCTTATTATCAGATTTGTAACATCTCTAATCGTCCTATAGTTGTATAACAAAAAGTACGTACTTTTACTGTATAGCGTCTGAAAAGTACAACAATTTTCAGTATTTTTTTAAGTAAGTACCTCTTTAATAATCTAGGAGTTGATGAGTTACGAGCATAGAAAGTCCATCCAATCTTGGGTCGTGGGTACCCATCAGCTACACATGGCATTTTTATATCCTCTCCTTCCTTTACTTCTATTTTTGTGTCATCAGGAATATCGATTTGCACTGCACCTATAAGATTAACCAATTGTAAGTATGAATCGAATTTTATGTGGAATCGATTTAGTGACCACATTTTTGCAAAAAAAAATGACCTAAAATAAATAAATAATTGTTGGTGAAGATTGTACAATTGTTTCGCTCTTTTAATATTCCTTAGGTCTCGATGGAAAAACGTTTCCAGCAAAAAGTGAAAAAAAAAACAAGTAGAAGATTTTGAAGAGTATTAATTCTAGTGCATCGGTAGCTTAACAAAGCCTCAATTCGAGTGGCCCATTTGGGTTGTTGTTTAAGTTAAATATTAATTGATAACGAAATGCGTGTTTAATCATTTAAATGATAATTTGGTGCACATTGGTTTAAAAATTATCCATTTCATTTAAATCACAAAAAAGGACCTTACCCGTGTAAAAAACATTAGTTGTAGTTTTCGCCTCACCATGTTTATTTTTTGCCACGCATGTAAATTCTCCTACGTTGCGTTCTGACGCTTTTATTCTGTAACGAAAATATACGAATGAAAAAAAATAATTGGAAACGGTTTAGTGTTTATGATAAATTTAAAATAAGAAAATATTGGAAAAAAATCAACTAGGCCACAAGTGAATTCTCAGATGGGACACTTGCATTCTCATAAACCTTAAACATATCCACATTGACAACACATGCACAGGTTTGTTATTCTTTATAACCTAATAACACAGTTGCTGTGCTACCCACGTTACATGTGACGGCTGAAAATCGGTGCTTAGACGATGACAGGCAAAATTCATACGCACCGAGTTTGACCCTTCTTGCTGCTGCACACACATACGTTCTCGCTGTCATCTCTTTTGTAATTGTTTAAAGACGTGACAATGTAAAGTTAGTTCTTTATTGTTTTGAAATCGCCCGGCAAACGATAATTTTTTCTGTCAGATTTCCGTTTTTGTCAAATTTATTTGACCATTTGCGGCTATGTTTGATGGTAGGTATAGGTTTACTTCCGGATTTGACAAATGTATCAATAATTTGATTGTTTACCAAGCCAGTTAAGTTATAATATGCTTTGAAAATGCATTGTACCAAATAAGTTCCCTAACTATCTATCATCCTACAGCGGGGAAAACCTATTACTTACCTAATGCTTCTATCGCTATAGATATCATAATCTAATCTATTAATGGTAACATTGTTCAATAACCAAGTGATGGTAGGTTTTGGTTCACCACTTGCATCGCAAAATAAGTTTTTGTTTTCTCCATCCAATAATGAAACTGATTTCTTGTTTTTTCTTTTGATAGACGGACCGTCTGAAAAGACAACATTTTGTAGATTTATATTATTTTTGTTTCTGTTTTGTAGTTTTTAATTACTAAACTCTGGAATTACTAACTAGTTGGATTTGAAGCAATCCTTTTGAATTGAAAGAAATTTATTACATTGCGCTAACAACCTAAAAGTGCTGTTAGGCAGAAACGGTTTTTTTTTACGTTAACTTTGCCAAATATTTACCTAATTTCTTATGAATTAAGCTATCATTTGATTTTATTTTTCAATATCGAGTAGGGGATTGGCACAGGCACCCGCTTTCGAACTTTGGGTTCGGTCGGCGCCTATATACACTTGTAGCTGTTGTAGTGTAGTAAAAAAAAAGGTCGTCTTACATTCCACGATGAGTTCGATCCATAATCTATCTTCATGTCTTGCTTTCGTAGCTTCTAATGGCGGGGCATTACTAGCAAGGCACCTATAAAAGCCAGCTTGATGTCGTGTGACATTGTTGTAAACTATTTTGCTATCATTTTCCACAAGTTTTGTATAATTTGATGCACCGTGTAGCCTTGAACTCCAAGATATAGTCGGAGGTGGGTCACCGCCAACTATTCTGAAAAGTTTCATACACATGATTGTAATTTTATCAAGGAAATTGACATAAGCGTTCAAATTAATACCCAAAGTACCCTTACCTACACTCGATGACAGCTTTGGATCCTTCTAAAACCGTATATACTTGTATTTGGAGATTTGTATCAACTAGCGACTTATCTATTTTTGGTGGTACTGTAATATTAATAAAAAATATATCAAAAGGAGATAAAAACAAACACTAGTAATCGTGTTATTTTGTGCATTATCAATATCACCTCAATTTTAAATATAATATATTTAAGTTAGTACCTATATACTTGAATATGTACCTACGCATGAAAAGTTGTGGGAAGAAAGAATAAATTTGTGATTACAAGACTTTCTTTTTAGGTTATTTTGCTTACAATGGATTATCACAGACAAAAACAACAAACACAGATACAGTATTCTTTAAAAACAACTTGACGTTAAGTAATAGTACTCACTTGTTCCTGACATGAAAATTTTAAAATCGAATGTTGTATCATTATTTTCATTGGTAGCCCTACATATATATAAGCCAGTTAATGCCGGTTCCATGTTTTTTATACTGATTACTGTAAAATTTTTCGAAATAGAAATGTGAGTATCATTGTTAAGTTCCGTCGTATCTTTATACCAAACTATTTCAGCTGGTGGATCGGCGTCAACGTTACAATACAGCTGTCCATTTTCTTTATATTTTATTGTGGTATCTGTAACGTGAAGAAAATTATTTGAAGTAACTAATTTCGATATAATAGTAATTATGACGGTGCCTAATAGCACCATTACCACTAATCCCATTATGTAAAGTAACGTCAATCTCGGCAAAGGAACTGAATTTTTGCGCGTACGAATACACAACATTATTTACCCTTTTTTATAAACGACGGGGAGACACTTAGCCTTCATCATACCTGATGTTAAGTATTGATGGAAGCAAGCCTCTCCCGGAATCCTCAATTACTGAGGAACTAGCTATCTTATCTCTAACTGCCGGAACACAACAATGCTGAAAACATTGTTGTTATGGCGTCAGACTTAGATAAGATGGTGGTAGCTTGCCAGGCGGACTTACAACAAGTCCTACCACCCTTCCTTTTCTTCCAACAACGTGTCGATACCTTTCCAGGGGCCGGTTAATAAGAAGCGCGTTTCATCAGTAAAATTGTTTTATTCGTAGCATCTATTTGTTAATCTTTAATTTTGGTGAGAGTGATCGCCAAGCAGTCTTCGCTATGTGTGGTTTTAAAAATCCCCTTGTTTAGAGCAGGTCAAGCTTCTTTTATATGCTTTTGATAAAAGTATTAAAAAAACATTCAGATATTTAAATAATTTACCTTTTGGTTGCTCCAAAATGTCAAAATAGTGTTTCCTTATTGTCTCGATCTGAACTTGGCTACTGTGGTCTCCAAGAGAATTCATCGCCTTGCATATATAGGTTTCGTTTTTAGACACTCTATTGATTTGCAAAATTTTTCCATGATCATAAAATGGGTCGGCAGGGGCGAGCTTAAAAGTTATGATACCATAATGAGAAATATACTACTTACGTCAAATATAAGGGTATACCGGCTATGGCTACACCTAAGTCAGTCACCAAAATAATGCGTACATTTTTCTTGTTAGTTCCAATCTCTTGGATTGGATAAAAGGAAACATTTGACGATTCAAATGTGCTTAATTCCTAATTATATTTGAATATATGAATACATATTTTTTATCAATAATCCAAATGCTATAATTTTTTTTAAACTGTGTTCTGTGTTTTTAACAACAGGGCCAAGGAGGAAACTTTGGTGTATGATGTATCTATCTCTCTGTCTCTCTCTTCCTCAAATTTTTTAGTAATGTAAATAAATCTTTGAACACAAATTAAAACTGCAGCCAACCCGTTTCTACTGGTAACACCCGTTCATGATCATTAAGGGAAAATAACGATCCACCTCGCATGACACCACCGCAAAAACTACAATAGAACAAAGTAAGTACTCAAAAGTAGTTTCAACAATTCTTAGAATGGGATTTATAACAGTTACTAATTTAATTTTTGAGCAGTGCCAAGCATCTCAGGTGATAATAAACAAAAATAATCTGACAAACTCTGACACTAGAGGTGGCCACTAAGCCTCATACGATAAGAAGAAGAAGAATAAACAAAAATTCAAACAAAAGTTTTCACGCTAGTTAATTATAAAAATATGTTATCCTTACCGACGACAGAACTTCTTTACCAGTGTTTTTATTCAGCCAAACAATCTCTGGTTCAGGATACCCAGACACTTTACATAGTATTGATAGTGGTGCATCATACTCTGCGTTAATTTTTGGTGCTCCATCGATTAATGTTTTTGCAGCTACATAAACATGGAATAAAGAAAATATTATTATCAATTTGCCTGTACAAAATTTGTATGTTTTTTATTTCTGATACTGTTACATTGGGCTAGTTTTATAAGTGAAACAGTTTTAAACATAAGCTTACAAGTTCACCTCCTAGCCTTTGGTACACAAAGATGCAAACAAAGTGCAAACGCACGCATGCCTGTGTACAAACCACTATGGATTTGTATTGCGGTAGTCGCTTGGATACCGAAATCGCCGGGTATCGGATACTTGAGTACCCTTGTATATACGAAGGGGCTTAGAAGTTCATTTCTGGTAAGACATTTAATATCACTGTTTAGGTAAATTAGATTTTTAAATGCATAGTGGTACAGTAAGCAGTGTTACCTGTCTGAATTATCATAATTTTGAAGTTTATTTCATCTGTAAAGAAGTCATTGACGGCCCTACAAGAGTATTCGTCGGCTGAGTCAGGATTCATATTAGTGACTGTCAGTAAACTGGATCCGTCACTCCCGTACAACACATCAAGGTTGTCATCGTAACGTATTTTGGTTCCATGTTTGTACCACATTAATATAGCAGGTGGTTTGGCGTCAACCTTACATTTAACACTAGCGCTTTTCCTAAATTGCACGTTTAAATCTGGAAAAGATTAAATTGTGATAGCAATTATATAATTGAATTTATTTGCGTTATTCTTAGGATATTTTTAGGGTTTCGTACCTCAAAAGAAAAAAACGGAACCCTTATAGGATTACTTGTTGTCCGTCTGTCCGTCAGTCCATCCGTCTGTCTGTCTACGTTTATCTCGAGAACGCGTCAAGGTATCGAGTTGACATTAAAATCATATATTCAGGTCAACAGTCTGTTGAAGCTGTTAAAAAATTTTACTTGTAAATTAGCGTAAACAAAAGATAGTCTCAAGTGATATCGTCTTTTACTACAAATACAGGAAAAATCTAAAACCTATACTTTCTAATTAATTTATAAAATACAGTCTACAGCTTTGGAAACTGAATCCCGGAAAATACTCGAGAACGTGTGGAGGTACAGAGTTGAAATTTAAACCATTATATTCACGTCAACAATCTCTTCAAACTGTAAAAAATTCAAACTTGTAAATTAACGTAAAAAAAGGTAGGGCCGTTTATGCTGCACAAACGTATATTTCGACTCTCTCAAGGGAATCAAAATTCTTAGGGAACATTCCGTTGACCTAGAACTATAAAATTTGGCAAGCAATATACTATTTTATTACAACTACACTTAGAAATTCTAAGCAACTACAGTAAAAAATAAAAAACTACACATTTGTAATTAAATAATAAAATAGTCTTGAAAATAGTTTTGGAAACTGAATTTTGGGAAAAGTTCGGAAAAAACTGCGAAACACGATTCCTGAACTATTTATAATTTTTTATAGCTACCTACAAAGTGCGGAATCGTCGATGGGCGAGTCCGACTCTCACTTGTCCAGTTTTTTTAATAATCACTACAAAATTACAGGAAACAAAGGGGCTTAATTGCGTAACTCAGTATCTGTCTCTCAGAATATTTTAGGTTAATTAATTTAAGTTAGCTTGGAAGCTTTCCTAGATCATGAATTGTATATAAAAATTACCTTTTGGTTCCACTACAAAATTTATATATACCAGTGTTACAACTTCAACATTTTTACTATCTACACCTTCGAAATTTGATGCCAAGCATTGGTAAGTAGCGTTCTTCTTAGAATTATTAATGTGCAGTATGCTTACATAATCATATTTTTCTTCTACACTAGATTCCTGTAAAAGTAAACAAACAAGTTGATAAGAAATAGGACAGTTTGTTTGACTGAATAATTATCCAAAATGCTTACTTACAGTTGTCGAGGGTAAAATTTTACCAGATTCTGTTTCCTTCCAGATAATGTTTGGTGCAGGAAAACCAGTAACTTTGCACTCCAAATTGATCGGTGCATCATACTCAACGATTTCTTTGCCCCTATCTTCAATACTTACCACTGGAGCTGAAAGCAATTTGTCGAATTTTAATTTTTTTTTATTGAATTTATTACATTACATTTGCTGCCTCAGTTTTGAGAAAAAAAAATCTCCTTTATTTGCTACGTTTGGTATCACATGTTTTTAGAACAAAGTTTATATCCATCACACTAATATTTACTAGAAAATCCTTTTTGTGCTGGCATGGATTTTCTACTGGGCACCAGCCTTCCTTGCAAATAGATTAAGCAAACGGGGAATTTACCATATCACCACGCCGGCCGAGCAAATTGAAATTGATCGTTCGAACCAATATCTTAATTTACGGTTTATCCCAATTAGTGACTACTGACAATAGTGAACATGGCACGTTAACCAGCCTTTGAGCTCTTAGCTACTGCATTTCTCGTATAAAATAAAATAAGCTTAATTATTAACTTACCAACTCCTAATATAAGAATATTAAAGTATATCGCTGATGAATTGTGGCCATTTTGCACTTTACAAGAGTAAGTTCCGACTAATTCGGGTGTCATTCGTTTTAAGTGTAAAGTGGTGCCATTGTCCATAATTTCTATTTTGCTATCAACCGCAATTTCTTTATCTTCTTTATTCCATGTTATTGTAGACGGCGGATACGAATCAACTACGCAATTTATCTTAGCACTTTTCTTATACACTATCTTGGTATCTGAAATTTAATTTAAGGATTAATACATATCAAAGATTTGACCTTAATAATAACCCAGCTAAGTGCACTTGAATAATAAGCTACTCATTTTTGGGATGAAACGCTAAATTAAAAACTGTTTTTTTTTAATTTAGCGTTTTGATCATAGAAAAGAAAATGTTTAAAAGTTGCAGTTTTTTTTTAGTTAGGTACCTAAAAAACTGCAGCTTTTAAACTCTAAATTTGACTAGATAAAGATCTTGACAAATCTTCATAAGACTGCTTAGTACAGCTAAATGATGAATTCAAGTATGAAAAATAAACCAAGAATGATCGGGATTGAAAAATAACGATAACACAATACACGATAGATGAAATGATTGCTAACTTTGTATTACCTTTTGGGGATACTACTATATCAAAATAAGTTTTCCTTATAGTCTCAACTTGCACATCGGTACTATTTTCTCCAAGTGCATTTTTCGCTCGGCAAGTGTATGTTGCGTTTCTGTTCACGGAGTTTATTGACATAGTTTTTCCATAGTCGTAAGGTTCGTCTACAGCAGAGACCTTAAAATAAATGATTGGTAGAACGGCATCGAAAGACGTTTTTCTATATTTTATTTATCTTGACAGTTTCTTTTAATAATTGACCAAAAAGATAAAAGCTATAAGATGGAACGCGCTTGTCAAAAAGTCCAACAGGCCCAGGTTGCAATGTTCTGGGAATATTTTCGAAAGCAAAAAACCTAAATTTTCCCGTATATTTTCTAGTATATCCGGATTAAAATATTATTTACTTGTTTACAAATTATAAAAAATAAAAATAGCATTGAAAATGGAAAATTAAAAAGTTATAATTAAATGGCTGTTTCATCTTAATCGATACACAAACATGTGTATCGAATGCGAGGATATTTCTCTCATTGATGAAACGATGGTGGCCAACACCGTAGAAAAAGGTGAATGTACTAGATAATTTCAATGTGTTCTCATAGGTCTCTGTAGCATAACTGGTCAGTGCATTGGGCCGGATTTCCAAGGACGCGGGTTCAAGTCCCGTCAGGGCGACATGAGACAAGTTGGTTTTTTCTAGTATAATTACTTGTTTAAAAATTATTACTATAAAGAAGTTTCTATTTTTTTGTGGAGGCATAAAATAAATGTTAAAGACAACTTATTACAGATTTAATCAAATTTAATGTTGATTTTAATGTGTTTTTATTTTTATTTAATAGTTTATTATGTTACTAAACAGACTATTAATTAAAAACAAAATTTTTCCTTATTAAATTTTGTAATAATGATTTATTTAACTATGGGGGTCTCACAGACATATGTTAGGGGGTTGTGTAACAAAAATATATGTCCGGTGGTTAAGGGTTAACATAATTTTGAACTTGACTTACATCTGAGATCAATATATCTCCAGTATCCTTGTTATGCCAAGTGACGTCTGGTTCTGGATATCCGGATACTTTACAAAGCAATTGAAGTGGGACATCATATTCAGCGTTAATTTTAGGTGACCCATAGATTGATGTTTTTGGAGCTGTAAAAACAACAAATATTTTCAATTATTTGTAAAAAAAAATGGTTTTTGCGTAATTAAAGAAAAACTATACAATATAAATCAAAGCATCAATCAAATCATGTAAACTGGTTTATAACAAATGCAAATTTAATATTAATTAACATCGCAATCTTTTGACACTTCAGCGGCTAGAGCATTGGTGGATCGCAATTGCGAAAGGTTATTAATGGTTTGTTTATTTCTAAAATTACCTGTCCCAGTAAGAAATACATTAAATTCAAATTCCTGAGTGTGAAAAACATTTGCAGCTCTGCAAATATAATTTCCTTTCATAAACGGTCTCATATTTTTCATTTTCAGAATACTGATTCCATCTTTACTTTCAGTTATATCGAAAGAGTCGTTTGAATATACTTTCACTCCGTTTTTGTGCCATGTTATTTTTACAGCCGGATTAGCATCTACCTCGCAATTAATAGTGCCACTTTTCTTAAATTCAATATTGATATCTGGAAACACCAAATTAAGTTTAACGTTTTTAAGTACTTATACTAAATAAATAAACCGCATTACATGCATTAAATAAACTAATCTAATTATGGTGTACGCACTTATCATTTCATTGATTAATTTTATTACCTTTAGGTTCTTCCAATACATTGAAGTGTACCCGAGTTTCAATTTCAATTATTTTGTTGTCATCCCCTTTGTTATTAGATGCAGAGCATTGATATGTTCCATTCTTTTTAGACTGGCCAATTTCTAAAGTACTTTTATAGTCGTAGTTCACATCGTCACTCTTATTCTAATAAAATCAAAAATATGACTTCACCAATTCAATAATAGTACATTTTATAACAATACCGAAAGTTAAAAATACCAAAAAATAAAACCCGTCTTCGCGCACTCGTCAATCACACACCCCTATGCAGTAGCACATATTAAATATCAAGTATTCTCAACATCGACGTTTTAGGTGTCAGTGAAACTAAATTGGCAGGTAGTGGCAAACTCTACATCAAGGATAAAGTATTCTACTACTCAGGGAAAGATGCATCAAGTGACACCTACGGAGTGGGCATATTGGTCAGTAAGAGAGTGGAAACTGCCATTTCCAACTTTGTGTCACTCAATAACCGAGCTATGATGCTGCAACTTGACACCAAACCTGTTAAAATTAACATCATACAGGTCTATGCTCCAACTAAGATAAGAGCGACGAAGAGATCTTAACATTCTATAATACTCTTAGCGCCCTCTACAAGAATACTAAGAAGGAAGAGATCAACATAATACTTGGAGACTTTAACGCCAAAGTAGGTGAAGGGGAAGTTACGGGAGTTGCCGGTGCATATGGTTTGGGTAAGAGAAATGATAGAGGAGATCTTCTTGTCCAATTTTGCCAAGAAACAAACCTTGTAATAACAAACACGTTTTTCAAATTACACCCGAGAAGACTATACACTTGGACATCACCTGCACACAAGCCTGAACATGTGGTCCGCAACCAAATAGACTATATCCTTATAAGCAGTAGATATAAGAACAGCATTAAAAGCGCCAAAACATATCCAGGCACCGACATAGGTTCGGATCACAACCCAGTTGTTGCAAAATTTTCGTGCAGTCTCAAACACACAAAAAAGGCGAAAAAAGCCGGTGTCGTTGATATTCAAAAACTGAAACAACCTGAGGTAGCCGCGCGTGCACACCGTTACATTAATGAGTGGGCAACCAACCACAAAAACATCGGGCAATGTCAAAAAACGTGGGAGGATTTAAAGACCACCATGACCAATGTCAATAACACCGTCATTTACCAAAATAAAATGAAAAGGGAAGTATGGATCACTGATGAAATCGTGGATCTGATTGAAGAACGTAGGCAGTACAAAAGCACGTCTCAGATAAAGTACGCAGAGCTAAGACAAAGAATCCAGCGCGAATGTCGTAAGTTGAAAGCGGACTGGTATATGAAGCGATGCGTCTACGTAGAATCATTGATGGCAAAACATGACTATTTTAATCTTCACAAAGAAATCAGAGATATGGCAGTTATCCACAAAAAACAACGCCCTTCTTTCTTGACGGATACTGATGACAAAATGGTGCTAGATCTTGATGTCAAAAAAGAACTATGGGAGAGATATGTCGGAACATTATTCGCAGATAGTACACGAACACCTATACAACCGAATGACAGTGAATCCAATGGACCTCAAATACTTCGGGCGGAGGTAACTAATGCACTTAAAAAGGCAAAATCAGGAAAGGCACCAGGACCTGATGATATCCGCATTGACGTGCTAAAACTATTGGATCCAGAAAACACTGATGCGCTTCTTCATATGTTCAATTCTATTTACGACACTGGAGAAATCCCCACAGAATGGTTAAAATCTGTCTTTGTTACTCTTCCAAAGAAACCAAACGCCAGAAAATGTCCTGATTACCGCACTATAAGCTTAATGAGCCACATTCTTAAACTGTTCTTATCCATAATACACAATCGTATAAGACAAAAATGTGATGAACAAGTAAGTGAAAACCAATTTGGATTTAGAGCGGGAATGGGAACCAGAGAGGCGCAATTTGCACTAAACGTTTTAGTACAGAAGTGCAGAGATATGCAAAGTGACGTCTATATGTGCTTTATAGACTACGAAAAAGCGTTTGACCGTGTTCAGCACGAGGTACTCTTAAAAGAATTACAACGTATACGTCTAGACGGCAAGGATATCCGCATCATAAGAAATCTGTACTGGAACCAAACGGCAACTGTGAGAGTAGATGGAGAGGAAACCAATCCCGTTGACATACAAAGAGGCGTCAGACAAGGCTGCATACTGTCCCCACTATTGTTCAACGTTTATTCTGAAGCCATAATGAAGGAAGCACTCCGTGAATCATCTGCCGGGATAATCATTAACGGCCAAATAGTCAACAACTTGCGCTATGCTGATGACACAGTCCTCATTGCCGGCAGTGAAGAAGATTTGCAGGAAATCGTGAGCAGGGTTGCATTGTGCAGTAGAAATGCGGGACTAAATATGAATGTCAAGAAGACCAAGACAATGGCAGTATTAAAGGAGCCCAAACACCTTTCAATCCTTGTTGATAATCAACCTCTCGAGAGAGTCGACAAGTATAAATACCTTGGTTCGTGGCTGACTGAGTCGTGGGAAAGTAAGACGGAGATCCGAACACGTATTGAAATTGCCCGAGCAGCTTTCGAAAGGATGAAGAAAGTATTGTGCTGTAGAGAACTCTCCATCAAACTGCGAACAAGGATTCTCCAATGCTACGTCTGGCCTCTTGTACTATACGGTTGTGAGGCGTGGACCTTGAAGGAAGACCTTCGAAAGAAACTAGAGGCGTTTGAGATGTGGACTTACCGCAGAATGCTACGCATAAGTTGGACAGACCATATTACCAACGTTGATGTTCTAAGGCGCATGGGTAAAAAGGTGGAGCTGGTTAGGACCATTAAAATAAGAAAAGTCACATATCTTGGTCACATCCTTGGACCGGAGTTAGGACAGTGGAACAGTTGTTCAGACTCGCCATGGACAAAGCCAAATTCAAGGAGCTGACGGCCAACCTTCAATGATGAAGCGGCACTTTAAGAAGAAGATTCTCAATTTGAAAGTAAGCTATTATTGCCCCGAGGGAGCTAATGTTGTATGGAACTTCCTTTGGGTAATTATGATAACATTTAAATTTGGAACGCCAAAATGTCAACTAAAACTTCTATCAAAAATAGTTTAAAAAAAGAACTAGGCTGTTCAAGGCATAACTTCCTGGTCCAAGAAGTTTTTAACTATAAAAGATTGACACTTCAAAGAGTCTTTACTCCAATGAATAATATAAACATGGCTGTATGTATCGGGGTCCCTAGCACCAAGAAAATCATTTGAATGAATGGAATTATGTGATATTGTGCACTCATTCAAAAATAATGTAATAGCTGTCCCTTTCATTTCCATGCCTTTTCGTGTCTTGTCTTACTTATCAGTAAAACATGGCAAATCATCAAATTGTGAAGTCTTGACTCTTGGTCACAGATATAATGAAAATTATCATTGCATTGCCTACGGAACTAAGATACACTTGCAGCAAAATTTGGTAAACGTCAATTTAGTTCAATCTAGATTTGGTCCTACAAAAATGTTAAATATTTAAATCTAGATTTAATATTTTGACAGTTTCGTAGGGGTTTAATCTAGATTTAACAAATTTTGCTGCAAGTGGACCTAAATATCTAAAAAAAAATCGGTGTATTTCGATCCAATCGATATTTTTTTCCGCGAATTGTTAAATTGTTGTCATTTATTAGTTTAATAATTTATAAATTATTTTTTGTTTAGCGTGACAGTAGCCACAATAGGTGTATAAAGTAGAGTATGCTCCTCGGGGATAAAAGTGTCTCTGCCTTGTGCAGACTTGAATCCTTCGTTTCATTCAGGATTCAATATGCTGCCCGTGACATAAGACACTGTTTTATCCCCTTAGTGCATAATCTGCTATTACGGATTTAAGTGTACTGATAATTACCCATATATGTTTAGTAGTATATTTTAGGGTCTTTTATGGTTTCTCGACGTTTCGGCACCTTTTCAGCTGCCATGGACATGGATTGACTGGTTACTTATAAATCTACCCTCAAAAAGTTATTTTATTGTTTCGTTCGGATACGATGAGACATTTCCTATTTATATAGGGTTTGTGAACCGATGGCGTAGCTTCTTTGACGTTCATAAGTGCTTGTAACAGCCTAGACTGAATAAATGATTTATGATGATGATGATGATGATATGTAAAAAAAAAAGTTACTAACTTTAAGGGCAACTACTATCAAGTGTCAGTAAACACATTTCAGTCATTCGTTTGAAGTAAAAAGTAGCAGACCGATGTTTTAAATATATTTAGCGCTAAATTTCAGTTGGTGAAAGTCCGCCTTAATTAGTAATGTCTAACCGTATCCGAACGAAACAATACATTATCTCTTCGAGGGTAGACATATAAGTAACCAGTCAGCCCGTGACCGCGGCAGCTGAACAGGTGCCGTAACGTCAGGAAACCATAAAAAGCCGAAAAAACCTAGAATATACTACTAAATATATAAGGGAAATAAACAGTGAAATAAAATCCTTAAAAGTTTTTTTTATATTATTAATACTTACCACTATAGATGGCAAAATGACCCCAGTCTCTAAATCTTTCCACACAATTTTAGGTTCAGGAAATCCGGTTATTTTGCAATCGACATGTATCGGTTCGTTATACTCTATGTTTATTTTTGATTTCTCTATATTTACTGCTGGAGCTGCATCGGAGAAAGATTTTAGTAAGTCTCGTTGTGTTTTCATAGCCATAGAATATAATATGAGAAATATTTGGAACTTACCAACTCCACTGATAAATATTTTAAAACCTAAAGCTGTTAAGTTAGCACCGTTGTTTACCACACAATAGTATGTCCCAATCAAATCTGGTGTCATTTCTTTAATATAAAATGTAGTTTTATCAGATGATATTTCAATTTTACTATCACTTACTAACTCTTTAGAATCTTTTTCCCAAGTGATTGTCGATGGTGGGTCTGAATCGATTGAACAAATAATATTACCACTTTTCTTGTATTCTATTGTTTTATCTGAAAAAGTATTAAGTTCTTACTATTACTTGCCGGATTTCTTTCTTTACTCTAATTCTAAAATCTTGTCAATACTTAATTAAACGCGAATGAGGTGCGTACATGGAATTATTAAGTATTTGTAAGTAGTACTTATTAATTCGTTGGGTGCGTATTAATTCTACCTCGCTCGTTATGAAGGAACTCAGTTATGAATGTCAGCTACGACTGTAATTATGTCACAAAAGTGTTTAAAAACAACGTTTTTCTTAGTATTTTGTAGATTTTATATATCTTTTGTATTTAATTAAAGCTTTTTAATTTAAATTGGGTTTTTAAATTACCTTCAGGACGTGATAGTACGTCAAAATAATTTTTCCTTTTAGTTTTTATCTCCACTTTTGAGGTAGCTTCGCCATGTTTGTTGCTGGATTTACATGTGTAAGTTGTGTTTTTGTTTACGTTACTAATTTCCAAAGTATTTTTGTATCCATAGGGCACATCATAATTTTCTGCCTGCAAATTCGAAGAAACAAATTTAAATTTCAGAATAAAGGGTAAGACAAATGCATTAAGTATGGGCATCAGCAACAGCATATGGCTTAGTACTATTGAATTCATTTTAATGATCTCTACTCACTTCATTAGTAACTTCATTGCCCTTGTCATCGTACCATATAATTGTTGGTGCTGGATATGCCTGGACATCACAAGTAATAGTTAAGGGTTTGTCATATTCTGCATCAATTGTCGCTTTTTCCATTGTTATTATTGGTGATTTGTCCTCGAATTTTACTGTAACAATGATATATATTATATTTCGTCAATATTGTTAATAATATTAAGAATAAAAAATATAATCAATGAGAAAAACCTCGAAACAGTAGATAATCATTTAGTTTTTTTGACTAATCATGAAATTGGTATTGGTAACAAACAAATTAAACATGATAAACCAAAATTTTCAGTTAATATGGATGTATGTCAAAATCCCGTATTTATAGACCATAAGTACATACATAAAACAACTTGACATTTGAAAGTTACCTAATGCTCTGTTTTGTGTTTGTACAGGTGTTGAGGTTGTTCTTTTAATTTTAAAGTTACTTTTGAGAAGAATCCCTTTGATCTGCAAAAAAAGAGTTACAGTTTTATTTATCAGGCCTACTCGACTTTATTTGACTTTTCAACACATTTCACACTGCACCCGTAGTAGTGATTGACATTATCAACTTAACTATCAACATCATTGAAAACTATCGTATGCACTGTTTACGTCGGTAAAACAGTCTATGGATATGGAAGAGACAAAGCGAATTTTCGATAATGAAATACACGAACTTGTACTAATACACAATACTCACGGAAATATAAAATGAACCATTAGGCGGTGTAAATGCCTCTGTGACATAGAAATTTGTTCTCAATTTCTCCAACGGTATTTCCATGATCACCTTTTCCTCTAAGTTGAGCAACTCTACTTTTTCAAAGAGAACATCTTCGTCACAGATCACGTCAATAGCTAAATGAGATTTTACACCTGGAAAACTAATTCTTGTACAGCACTTCGTAAGGTTTAATATGGATTTGAAGCTAGCCTGTATGCGCGGGCGCGTCCTGTAACCTCACTTCACCTAATCGTTTTGAAAGCTGTTACTTGATTAACTTTAAGTGTTAACTCTAACCGTTAGAGTACGTTAGAGTCTAACGTATTTTAATAGTGAAATTAGTATTTTAAAATTATGAAAAGGAATAGTACTAGTAAATAGATAATGAAATTTTCAACCGCCTCTAGTGGTCTAGCGGTAACATCACCGGTATCAGATCCAGAGGTCCCGGGTTCGATTCCCGGTACATAATGTGTCCGGCTTGGTTGGTGGTAGGGCTTGTTGTAAGTCCACCTGGCTAGCTAACACCATCTTATCTAACTCTGACGCTATAACAAATGTGGATTGATTCCAATACTGATTGGTCAATCTCAATAATAACGACTGCTAATGCAGCCGAGGCTGAGCTTAAAGGAGCTCGATATCACAGCTGCTATGTAGTGGTAAAATAATGTCACAAACCTGGAAGAGGCAGAGGCGATGTTCCCGGTATAGACAATGGCTTCTTCAATGAGAAGCCATGATAAAAGTCCAAATTGGTATTTGCTTGAACTACGATAGATGTGTTAGATGTACTATTAATATGAAAGTCGTAACTGCCTGGTTCGGTAGAATTGACTTTGACGGCCTTAAAATAATATAAGAGTCATTAAAGCCAGCATTAAGTAAGAATATGAATAGCATAACTATATCAATTCTAATGCCTTTTTTATTTTCGAAAACCTGACTATCTACTGTGCCAAAGCTTGGAATTTTGACACATAGAAAGCCAGCCGTCTTGAATGGTATATATATTGGTTGACCTCCTGGTGCTCACCAGGCATAATATGAGGTTAATCAATATTGTATCATTTTACTTTTGTATTTTAGTATTTTTTAAATTGTTTTTACTTTCATTCTTACTTACTTTTGCATCAGCTGTGTCAATGACTAATTTGTTGTGGGCTAATGTTCCATCCGGATTATGTACTTCCGCTTGAACATTTGTACCAACAGCAACAACTATTAAATCTTTCACAGTCGGGTCAACAGAGACCTGAAAATCAAACGAGCTCCCTGATTCACAACTGTTTGACAAAGGAATCGGATTCGATTAGTTCACATAACACCACTTGCTTTCAAAAAAACTTGTTTTATATGGCTAATAGGTTGAACAATGCTTTGCCAGCGGCTATTGTTGATTTGCCTTTAAATAAATTTAAGAATAAACTGTATGGCTTGCTTTGTGTTCAATGTCCTTATAATATTGATGTTTTTTTTTTGTATTAAATATATTTTATAATTATTCTTTTGATCAAAATCTTCTCATCTAATGATATGTGACATTGCTTTTCATGTCAAATATTAGAATTTTAATTTTAGTTATATAATTTGATTCTTTTTTATCTCATTGAGCTTGCTACTTTTAGTAGATTTTATATAATTTGACATTATTAATTAAATCCCTTTGACATTTATTTTTATCGATTTTACATTAACCATTTGACATTTTTAAATCTTTATTAAAATTATTATTGATCATTTTGATATTTTTAGAATGTATGATTTTACATAATTAAAATTTAATATGTACGAGTATTCATGTGCCAGTTCCTGGTGCGACACGAGATCTTGCATGTCCTTTTATTTTTATCTATTTGTACTGTTTTTGATTGCAATAAAGAATAATTCTATTCTATTCTATGTGCTTTGTCTTTTTCAATTCTGAAGTAAGTGCCAGGGACAATGCTTAAATTCCTTCAACATCATTAGCCATTTAAATGTCCCTACTATTTTTGAATCACTCGTCGCGCGAGTGCCGAGGCGAACGAGGAGTCGATCAGGCGATTAACGACTTTGCATGCGTGGACATAGCACGCTTTTCGCTTTGCCCCTCGCGCGTTCGTGTTGGGAGGCGGTACTACAGGCGAAAAGCGAAGCTATTTAGACAATGGCAAGGTCGCTTATACGGAATACGGAAACTCAAACGTTGCACGAAAATCAGTAGAATCCTCGATACGAGTGAATCAAAAATACCGCCACATGGGCCCAATTGATATAAGTGGGTTGTTAAGTAACTAATTGGCATTTGCAAATAAATGACATTGACTTACGTTTAAGTTATGAGCACCAGGCGGAAATGTACCTTTGCCAATCACGGTTCTTTTGGTTTTTACTGATTCGACAGCATAATTCAAAATCTGCAAATTTAATTTTCATTTAAGTTACAAAAAAGATATACAAAATTAATATATAAGAGAACTAGCTTCCCGCCCGCGGCTTCGCCCGCGTGGACTACACGACTTATACTATTGTGGGTTATCCATAAGAGATAAACATACCACCGCGGAGTTTTCTGTAGACCTTTTCAACACAAGTACAAATACTTAGTACATTATTTTGATAAATCTCGTGCAATGTAAGCGGGAAAAATGCAATCATTCACATCACATTAGAAACCTCAAAAATTACAGTATTTCTCTACTCTATATTGAAGGTTCTTATACATATAAACCTTCCTCTTGAATCACTCGATCTATTTAAAAAAACCGCATCAAAATCCGATGCGTAGTTTTAAAGATTTAAGCATACATAGGGACAGACAGCGGGGAGCGACTTTGCTTTATACTATGTAGTGATGAGACAAAGAGATAAAAAATATTTTATCTCTTTGTCTCATCAAAGTCAAAGTAAAAGTCAATATCATTTATTCAGTCTAGGCTGTTACAAGCACTTATGAACGTCAAAGAAGCTACGCCATCGGTTCACAAACCCTACGGCGGGAGACCTTGTAACGAGAAGAACCGGCAAGAAACTCGTCAAGGGCTGTTTTTTTCTCTCTGTATGAAATAAAACAGGGAGAAAAAAACAGCCCTTGACGAGTTTCTTGCTTTCTCGTCACATTGAAAAGTGACCTTAACATATCAGTAAGGTAAATTTCCATCACAAAAGGAAAATACTGATTAAAATATTACATTTTATGGTTATTGTAACCGTAAACAATTTTTAACTGGCAAAGAAAGACTTGTCTATCATACATTACAACATTTCTCGCATTACAAGATTACTATACTGCAAGTTGTGAGTTACAAACAGGTCAGTATCAATTTATTTTAGATAAAAATATTTAGGCTTTAAGCACAGCATTAAGATAAGCAGACTGAAGTAGACCCATTTCCGCTGGCGGCACCCGTTCACGAGCATGACGCATGAACCAGCCATCGCTTCGCTCAACCATATTTTAGGGAACGTAACGACCCGCCTCACACGACACCGCCGAAGAAACATTTGAGTGAGCATGACGTACTTCGAGTACTTATGTTAAGCTGTATAAATATAAAAAAATACAATGGCAACAGCAAAAAAAGAAAGATAAAAGTGCCTTAATGTAAGACACAACACAACCTACAATGACCATCTACCACCATCTACCCTAACCACTGAAAAGTTGTTTGCCTCGTGGTGGCAACCATTTTAAATGGTTTTGTGCAAGTAAAGCAAATAGCTTGCGGAACTGGTAAGAGCAAGTTTTGTATTGATTTTTATTATTTTTATGTTTGACATACATACATACATTCACGCCATTTAAACCTTCCAGGATGGTAAAGTATCAAAGGTGCGGCTCGTGAGTAAAATGTACACCCATAACTCTGATTGCCATACCTCAACGACTGACGGCGACGCCACATTTGGCAGCGGTTTGGTCTACGGGGTGTTGTCCGGAAACCATAGTGACAGGTTGCTAGCCTATCGCTTATGTAAGTTTTCGAAAATACCTTCTCCATTGATTACTCCGCCCAGCATGGGATTTTTCACACCCCGCCCAGCATGGAATTTTTCACACCTCGGCCAGCATGGGATCTTTCACACCCCGTCCAGCATGGGATTTTTCACACCCCGCCACGCATGGGATTTTTCATACTCCGCCCAGCATGGGATTTTCATACCCCGCCCAGCATGCGATTTTTCATACTCCGCCCAGCATGGGATTTTCATACCCCGCCACGCATGGGATTTTTCATACTCCGCCCAGCATGGGATTTTCATACCCATTTTTCATCCCATGCGTGGTGAGAAATGGAGCGTGCCGGAGCGAAAGGCCGATTCGCCATGGGACAGTTCGTCGACAGGACAATCTATTTATTTCCATTTCCCCAGCAGACTCTTTCACATACAAACATACATTCACGCCATTATATATTGTGATGTTACCAGAGCATCAAAGGAGCTGGCTTGAGAGTGGAAATTATAAACTTCACTCTTACCTCAACCAAAGTAATGCCAAATGTGGCTAACAATAGAGACAGGCAGACCTATATTCATTAATATTTGCATACATTCACACCAATTATCTAGCCCACGTTAAGTTTCATAAAGAACTTGTATTAAGGATACTAGATAACGGATAATCATACTTATATATAGATAGGTATATATTTTTTAATAATCACCTCATTAACTTCGGCTTTTTTCACTTTAAAAACCATCCCATTAGTTGTTGTAGCTAAATCTGTATAGATGGGATCATTGACACCTTTACAAAAATTATCGGTAAGTATAAAAATAATCTGAAAATAAAAATATGCATGAACCAAACAAAACTTCGTAAAGTGAAATCCCTAAATCGAAAAGTGATCATCACAGACCCGAAATATTTTATAAAACATCTATCCAACTTGCTTGGGTTCCATCGCATGTAGGTCTAAGTGGTAACGAGGAGGCCTATTCTTTGGCGAAGCTCGGTGTAAATGGAGGGCAACCACTTCAAGTTGCACCGAGCTACTCTGAATATAATCGGATGTTTAAACAAGGCTGCCATAAAGAGTGGAAGGCATATTTTGATGAGAGATCAACATCAACAGGCATCTGGTATAAGACCATGCAATCCGAACCTCCCCAGGTACCGTGGTTAAACGACGTACACTTAAGTAGGAAACTGATAGTCATTGCTCAAAGACTACAGTCGGGACACATTCCGTTAAACAAATTTGGTTTCCTAATGAAAAAACTAAACTCACCTAACTGTAATGTGTGTGGAAAAGTAGAAGATGTACTACATTTGTTGGCGGAATGTGTCAAGAATCGGGTTGTTGAGAGAAATAGACGAGCTGCAGATTTAAAAATTTATAATAATGCAAATGTGGGCAAATATCAGAGCTATCTATCAAAACCCTCATATAAGGAAGCTTTGTTGATTTATAAATTTGTGGCTGCAAGCTTAATGTCCAATTGTTAATTTAATTATGCCAACAGTCACGATGGGATTGAGTTGTAAATAAATTTACAGAAGTCTCTAAAACTAATAAAGAAAAAAAAACTATCCAACGATACCACATCACACTTCGATATAATAGAAAAAAAATTGAGCCCCAGGTGCATTTACATTTTTTTTTAAGATTTTATCATTACGCTTTTTTGGCGTGATTATGATTGATTGATTGATATGATTATGATTATGTTTAATTAATACATATTCAACTTTCTAGAAGTAAGAACCTCTGAACTAAGCCGTGGACGGACAGACAGACAGACGGACATAGCGAAACTTGATACGCTTTTACTAGGTATCTGCACTGGGTAGCTAGCAGCTGCACATTCTATGTTTTTCTTTCATACGAAGTCCAGCATGGGCATTAGTCGCTTAAATCGGTATAATAGAAAATGGATAATTTTCAAAATTGTATAAGCATTGGGTGATGTTTGACAGGCATATATATTTTTAGGCATAGAAAGACGTCAATTTATTGTGATTTCATTAACATTTATCACTTCTTGTAAGTGCAACTTAGTTTGTAAATTGGCCTTCAACATTTACTCAAATAACAAAAAAAACCAAAAGATGTAAAATAAAATAAAACAGCGCACGGCTGTAAACTTCCTTTTTCCTTACCTGGATTTGTTTCCTGTAAGCCAGATTTCTGACTTTCTCTAACAGATTTGAATCTTTAGCACCAGAATCAGTAAACACATATACCAGTGAATGAGGCAAACTGTTCTGCATTGCCAATTCTACACCAGTTAAAGCCATCTCAGGACAATCATAATTTTGGAAACTATGTACGTTGACTAATTCTAATTGCCTTTTAAATTCTTCTGGTTTATCTGTAATAGTTCTTAGTTCTACACCTATGGAAGAATTAAAATGAATTAAGGAAACATAATATTTGGAAAAGCTATATACTGTTTCCATTAATTTAAATGCAGTAACAACGTTTTGCTAGGACGCACAATATTGCACATGCACAAACTTATTAAACACTATCGGCCGCCCGCGAATTCGCTCGCGTAGTTCCCGTTGCCATGGGAATATCGGGATAAAAAGTAGCCTATGTTTTAATCCAGGCTATCTTCTATCTGTGTCCCAAGTTTTATCCAAATCGGTTGAGCAGTTTTTGCGTGAAATAGTAACAAACATCCATCCATCCAAACATCTTCACAAACTTTCGCAATTATAAAATTAGTAGGAATAGGATAGTATGAGATTTTTTTCATAAATAATACTTACTAGGATCATTGATAGTAACCAGAACATAGTTTTCAATCAATGCGGATCCAGTTTTCAAAACAGCGTCGAATATTCGATTGGCTGTTCTTTTAACACCATCAATTTCTTGTTGCATCGACATCGTGTCGTCTATAGCTAACGTAAAACTAATTTTGTCACTTCTTGCATTCACCAAAATAAGAAACGAAAGAAAAACTGCACAAACATTTATAAGATACATTGCAACTCTCATCTCTGGCGGCCGGTTCATGACTACTTTAGGAATTTCCTTTTCGCATCAAACAATATTTTTGCACATCTACCTACTATTTACATTGAATAACTGACCTGTGATAAGAAGGTTAAACTCTGAATGCTTAACAAAAACTGTCAACCTAAAATGATATTGTTTTTAAGCTTTATCTATGAACTTTGCAACAGTTTATCACATGTAAAATCTTAACATTACGATAAGACATTTATTTATCTTTCCACAATAATATTAGAATGGGTTTCAAAGTAAAAACAAATCAACTGAAAGCTGTTGAAAGCGTTATTTTGTTATTGCAGACCGGCCTCTCGGGCAATATACCCTTAATTGTATATTTTTTATGTGTGTTTCAAGTTCCCCTTGAAAAATAGGTGTCCGCAAAATATGAAAAATATTGTTTTTTTTAAGACAAAAAATTTATTAAATAAGTGTACAATGTATAATTTAAAAAAGGTTTTCAAGATGAAGTCATTTATGGTAGGATCTGTGTAATGTATTGGAAAAAAATAACAAGTAGTAATTTGTTTATTATCATTTAATTAAATATAAAAGGGTTCGAGACATCGCCTTAACATGTTCTATAAATAGATTGTAACGGAGGCGCCTTAAGAGTTGTGCATGTCAACTTGTGCATGTTTGTAGTCGATTGAATTTTAAAGTATTATTATGTGGGTCATATGTTTTTGGATTTGTTATTTTTTTCCCCCAATGTCCCATAAGAGAGACAAAATACGAACGTGTAATAGTATTAGGATAATGTAACTTAGTTAAAAAAAAAAAAAAAATTTTTAAAATGTCGGGGTGTGATGTAGCGGTCATACAATGTTGCAAAATGTTGATTCAGCAAAACCGTCACGCGAGAGTCGCGGGGACCGACACGCCAGTCGCTTACGGAATACCGTCTCGCTAGGTTATTTTAATTATTATTGCAGATAAACTTTTTGTATGAACTTATGTAATATTTCGTGTATCGTGTTGATACAGTGAATATCATAAACTCTTTAATTTATCTCCCTAGAACTTTATTATAGGCAATCACCTAAAGACTTGTTGTAAGACCGCCTAGCTAGCTACCACCAACTTATCTAAGTCCGACACCATAACAACAATGTTTTCAGCATTGTTATGTTCCTGCAGATAGAGATGAGAATCGTCACCTTAGAGGTAAAACCGACTAACGCACCATTTGACCAAAACGAGATATTACATTTTGAAGTTTGATAAAGAAAACCACTTATTAAATATACACAATTACAACTGCGTCAAAAATTATAGTTACATCAACTATTTGTTAATTCAGATTATTAAACATTGTGTTCCTAAAGTTTTTAATTATGTCAGAAAATAGTAACGTAAACCCCCCCTTATAGTTGGTTTTACCTGAATATTATTATTATTTGAGGATTTAGGGGCTTTGCAACCCTGTTGAGGGCTGTAGTCACTGCGACCTAAGAGATCTATTGTAACTCGCCACCTATTATACCTGAATATCCTTAAAAGACGAATAATTAAAAAAGTAAATCTCCTCTAAAAGTATGAACTACTAAAAGACAGCTTAGAAATAGTTATTTGTTATGCAAGGCTGGAAAGTTGGTAATTTTGCGGCGTGTTACCACTATTGAAAGCTGAGCATGCGAATGATTCTAAGATTGAACCACGAGCGTAGTGAGTGGTTCAAAGATTGAATCCTGAGCGAAGCGAGGATTTCAAAGGTACTACAAGACGCTAAAAACTTTTCTGTCGAGCGCAACACACAATTTTTCACCTCACAACAGCGAGGAACATTTTATGGTTGTTTCCGCGGTCAACTTCCGGTAAAAAAGTATTAAAATAAAGTTTAATCTAAATATACCTTATTCTCGTTCTTTTAATGATCTAAAAAACTAAAATAATATTATAGTTAATTCAAAGTTATTTAAAGTAGGAATATATTGTTACTTATAAATAACATTAAAAACGATTCCGTAAATGTTGACACTGACATAAGGTACAAGACAAAGACAATTTAAAAATAAAGATTTATGTCACGTTCCGAAATCCAATCATAGGTTGTGAAATCTCACCCAGCCTAATATAATTTTATTATAACAAATAGTTTAATCTTATTGCTATTGTTTTTATGATTCAATGAACTAAAATAATATAATAAAACGAAAACGGAGTATAATAATTAATTTAAAGCTATTTAAAATAAGAATAAAATGTAACAAAAAAGTCAATAGTGCGATTCGGAACGCATTATGACATACTTTTGGCATTTTGGGATTTATTATGACATGCTCTATGGGATTGAGGTCGGGACTTCGAGCTGGCCAATCCAAACGACGAATGCTGACCTCTTGCACATACGCATTAACATCGCGGGATCGGTGGGCGCGAGCATTGTCGTCCATAAACATCGAGTCTTCACCTAGAGCGGCCAATGCGGGTTGTGCATGAGGAATTAGAACTTCCGTTATGTATCGATGCCCAGTCAGTGAGCCGTTTTCAATGAAGACTAACTCTGTACGATCCATTGAATTTATTCCTGCCCAAAACATAACAGAGCCCCCACCATAAGGTGTGATTTCTTCGAAACATGCCTCTGCAAAGCGTTCTCCTTGTCTTCTTAGCACTCGCCGACGTCGATCTTCACCGAACAGAGATATCCTGGCTTCATCAGAGAACAAAACCCTATTCCAATCTTCTTGAGTCCATGATTCACAATTTCTAGCGAACCTAAGCCTGTGAACTCTGTGCTCACGGAGTAATTTGGGGCCGCGGGCCGGTGACTGCGTATATTGGCAGCGAAAAGCCTCCTCCTGACCGTCCATAGACTAATATGCACATTTCTTACTTCTTGGAGGTTGTTCTTAAGATCCACATACGAAGATTTGCGATTTCTCAATGCGCGACTCACAAGAAAACGATCATCCCGTGGTTAGGTACATGGTTTTCTTCCACAACCAGGCCTTCTCTCGACGGAACCAGTCTCCTGATATCGCTGCCAGGTCCTTTGGACTGTCGAGCGATTAAAACATTTAGCCTCCTAGCCACGAAACATTGGCTGCAACCCTCTTCAAGCAGCGCGATAATTTTGGTAGCTTTTACCACTTTATCTACCATTTTTGATACAGCCATACAGCAATAAATAAAGCTTTGACAGTCAAGGATATGAAATTAATTGATATAAATTGAATAAAAGTTATGAAAGTCGGTGTTAACTTCTGGAACTTCGCGCCAAAAATGTAGGATAAAAAGGGGTTTTCTGTAAATATGAGCATCAAATGAAAATTTGAATTTAGAACGTACTTTTTTAAATACCACAGCATTTTTAAAACCGGCCAGTAACGTGTACAAACGATTGAAACCTTTTTGGTATTGTATCTTTTTAAAGATGAATAAAAATCAAAACCGCCCGCTTTTTTTGGAAATGAGTGTATTTATTTTCAATCGTCAACCTAAATACAAAATTTGAAGATCATAACTTTAAAACTGACGGACTTTCATACAAATTTTCATCTCCTATTTCTTCTTCTTAGGGGTAGAATTTCGAAAAATCCTTTCGTAGTGCTCCCCTTGACCTCACAAGGAACCTATGTGCTAAATTTGGAGTCTCTAGACCTAGCGGTTTGGGCTGTGCGTTGATATGTGAGTCAGTCAGTTTCTTCTTTTATATATTTAGAAGATATACACGTTTTCTACATATCTATGACATTTTTAAATAAAGCTCCTTAAAAAAACTCTACTGGTCTACCAGGAAATTCCCCGACTTTACCTTCCTAATTTTTACTATCGCCAATAATAGGCTACTGTATTTAGCGCGATTCTTTTGGCGGGCATAATTTACCCCCAGTACTGATTTTGTAGACTACCTACTGCAAATAAGTAGAAAACCAATTCGAGCTAAATTTCCGTTCATTAGCTGGAAAGTATTTTTTTTTATGATCAACTGGGAGACTCTTAGCCTTCATCATACCTGACGTTAAGTATTGATAAGGCTGAAGATGGAAGCGAGCCTCTCCCGGAATCCTCATCACTGAGGGACAGGCTATCTTATCTCTAACTGCGAAATGAAAACATTGTTGTTATGGCGTCAGGCTTAAATAAGATGGTGGTAGCCAGCCAGACGGACTCACAACCAGTCCTACCACCAACCAAATTGAATACAAATTGTACCCCCGCTGGGAATCGAACCCGGGACCCCTGGGTCTGATACCGGTAGTTGTTACCACTAGACCACAGAGGCTGTTATTTTTTTTTTGTGAAATGTGCGCAAGAGAGAAAAAAAATCAATAACATTTTAATCTTAATTTATTTACTAGCTGAATTTCGGTAATGAAGCTATATGAAGAAGTCTTCTATTGTCTCCAAAAAGACCTTCAAATCCAAATGCTCGTTCAAACTCCTGAAGTCTGCAGCAGAAGGTGAAGCCCATGGTAGGGTCCCTCCAGGTAAGCTGTTCAGCCATCCAAGGTATATCCCGACAGATATCTCGGCACACCATATGCCGTAATGCTTCGGGACTTGTCACATCTGGTATGTTCAATTGTACAATGGCAAGGGATGATTCTGTAGCAGGATTTTGGACTACCTGAGAAGGAAAAGAATGAGTTAGCAATGAAATTCGCGAATTAGAAACTGAACTGCGACAAATGTTACTGCAACAGTACTTTACTGCGACAATACGTTAAGCCGACACGACATCACTGCTACCTACTTACTTTCCATAAGTATTTTGGTACAATTTGTTCCACACCAGCAGAATCTGTGAGACTGATTTTTTGAGGAGCTAACATGGCATGATCAAGTTCGAGCTGCCCAGATGTACCCGTCCAGACTACTAAATCATCATACGAAGATTTCGCAAGATTTCTTATTGCTTTTTCCAACAGATCCCAGTTCTGTAACAAAACACGTTTTTTGATATGAAAACAAGAAGAGCATGATGAAAACTTGTAATGGGATTATACCTACCTCAGTACCGCAAGTACTCCAGTGAGGGACAACATTAAGAGACGTAAAAGCAGCTTTTTGCGGCAAACCAACTGGCAAATTAGCAGGATCTATCAAGTTTCCACTGCTAAAACAACATTGGTCCTCTGAGTGAAACCATCTTCGTAATTGGGAAGAAATGCCCCTAATCTGCATTTCACAATCATAGATTTCGTCGAGCTTCAAATTTAGTAACTCATTGCTTAACCACTTAGAGTCAGTCATAGGAACTTCATCAGCGATTGATCTGGAGACCCTCGATTTGGCGTAAACTGGAATATTGTTGTCTTTGTCGAAACAAAGCTCGTACACTTCCAAAAAAGCATCGCGCAATTGAAAGCCTATCTTTACAATTTCACTATTTCTGCCCCGACACTGCCTTCCTGTTCTTTTAACTTCTGGAGTCACTTCTTCTTGACATTTCAGTTCAGAAAACTTATATGTATTCCCTTCTATTTTGAAGTTTGTATCCCCATCACATATCGCAATGACTTCCGTTCGAGGGAAATTCATAAAACCACTTGGGCAATATAATATTAGACCTTCTTCTGGGGAAATTCGGACAAAACCGTTAGAGTTTTCGAATTGTGGAAGTTGTAAGAAGCCTGATTCGATTATCAGTGGCTGTCTCGCCTTGAAGTCTTCTTGTACATTTAAAAAGCATTCTAAAAAAAGATGATTAAGTTTTAATACCTATATTGTTATATTAAACAAACAATATTAAAAACACATAATAATAATATTTACCTCTCGAAATTATCTCAAAAGTTCTATAAATGCTACCAAAGTTATTTGTAACAATACAATCATACTGTCCTCTAGTGTTTGAACTCATTTCGAACTCCAATAGCATTTCTGTGAAGCTTAGCTTTTTACCATTATGTTTCCAAATGGCCTGAAATTAATATTAAAATCATTATCGTTTATTATCAAAACAAATACACACAACTTTCCACATGCAAATACCAACCTCTGGTATTGGTTCTCCGTATGCTTGACAGTCGAGGAAAGTTGGTATGCTATCCTCATAATTTATTTTAAGATCAAACTCATCTAAATCGTCAACAAATTGGGGTGGCGACCCAACTACAACTGAGACTGCACTTGAAGTTGACTTGGTAAAAGTGCTGACTCGGCATGTGTATATTCCTGTATCGGACGTTTTCAGATTCCTCAAAGTTAACTCCCCTTCAGCAATAAACCTTCTATCCTGAAATATTATGGTATTTTATATTATAAACTGTTCATCGACAGAAGTGTAAGTTATAGGTACTTGGGAAACCATTGCTAGTACACAAAACCGGAAAACTTCTACAATTTGGTTAAAACCTGAGCTTAGTTAGAAATTGAGGTTCGACTTGTGGTATCCCAAGGTACCGCTTATTGTACGATCAACAGCAATTACGCTTTATAAAAAATGACAAATTTCCACAGTCAAAACTGAACTCAAGGGTATATGTCATGAAGTCTGAAGTCTTTAGCAGAAATTTGACTAATATCTAAAGCCGTAGCTGCTGTTTACTGTGCATAACGATAATGTTCTAACCTTATACCAACGGATATAGTCAAGTCTTGTGTGTGGTACACTACATGTTAAATCGCCTGTACTATTTTCCTGCAAATTCACAGTGTCTGACGGAGCTATTGTATCAGGAAAAGCTGAAAATAAATATAATTACAGGTTGACTAACAGGAATTACTTAATTTTATTTATTTATCGTGATCGCATTTATTTTTGGTAACTAGAAGGAAACTATAAAGGTTAAATTAGTAATTTAGTTCCATATCGCTCTGACTATCGCGGTTTTGATTAATTAATTGTAACTCTGTTATTTTATACAATATCTCGGTATTTGGTTCTAATGAACTCCGAAAATAACAAGACTATCACGAATGTTATGCATGCAACGGATAAGTTCAAATTTTAAATTAATTTATGTTGAGGAAGTGCTAAAATATAGTAAAGATTTATACAGCTGTTATGTATGATGATTGATGAAACCTGACACCTCCTTTTTTAATGTATGACGGGGAGACTCTTAGCCTTCATCATACCTGATTTAAAGTATTAATAAGACTGAAGATGGAAGCGAGCATCTCCCGAAACCCTCAGTCACACAACAATGCTGAAAACATTGTTGTTATGGCGTCAGACTTAGATAAGATGGTGGTAGCTAGCCAGGCGGACCGACAACAAGTCCTACAACCAACCAAACCGAATACAATATGTACCCCCGCTGGGAATCGAACCCGGGACCACTGGGTCTGATACCGGTGGTTGTACCACTAGACCACAAAGGCGGTTAAACACTGAGTCCTGATTCTGCCACATGCGCCATTTTTTATTTCACGATGGCTGCCACCTAAAGGTTTATGATTATAATGAATTGCGATTTTATTTAAAGTATACTTACGTTGCACTGTTACATAGGAGACTTCGCTATCTTCTCCAACCTTGTTTCTTGCTTGACAGACGTAAGTTCCAGCCGATTCAACATCAATGTTTTTGACAACTAACGTTCCATCATCCTCAATGTCATACCATTCAGTTCCTAGTGCAACAAAAACTTCTGTAAAATGATTATAAATCCTACAACGGAATAGCGGGGCATTTGAGCCGCGTGCCTACTAATTTCGACTGTTTGCAAATTCAATTGTTACCAAAGTTTTTTTTGCTGACTCTTCGTTAAACTGTGCTTAACTGTGCTTGACTGTGCTCTATATTTGTAAAAATATTTTGTTATTTGCAATTACTTTGAAACAAAACACTTGCGATGTATAAAGTTTAGCTTAACTGAAGCCGTTTCTTTCTTTCGCTAATATATTATATAAACAGAGAGTGCATCAGTTTTCTTTTAAATCTAACTTAACAAAAAACTTAACTTAAATCATTAGTCTTACAGTCTCTATTATGTTTATATACCTGCAGCTATATTTAGTCCATTTCTGGTCCATGTGATATCTGGCTTTGGATTTCCGGTAGCTTGGCATGGAATCATCAGGACTAGATCTTTGGCTACCACTGAGTATGTTTTCTTAGGATCATTTTTGAGTATAATGGGTTTTGCTGAAAAAAAATGTTTTTTAAGCAATAAAATTGCCTGTCAATGGGCAGGGTAAGTATATTCGAAAACTAATATTGGCGATGGCCTAGTAACCAGTCACTGTTATTAAGAGAAAACATCTTAGACCCAACAAACGTCAGGTATGGCGTCGTAGTGGTGTCACCATAAGAATGATGTTCTACATACCACTCTCAAGCTACAACTTTGATTCTCTGCCAACCCCGCACGGGATATGTGGCGTGCTACCACTGCTATCAGACCCAGAGGTCCTGGGTTCAATTCCCATTAAGGGTATAATTATTGTATTCAGTTTGGTTGGTGCTAGGACCGACAATGTTTTCAGTGTTCCTCAGGGTTTTCATAGCTTTTTACCTAAAACTTTGATCTGGTAGGTGATATTGGCATTGCTGTAGGTGTTGCGAGCAACGCAGGTATAATACCCGTCGTGGTAAGAATGTAGACTCCTCAGCTCCAACGAGCCTGATGGATCAGATCGTCTGGAATCACACGACATTCAAAAGCTGATCAATTGAAGGAGTATTGGATATTTGAAAAATAAAGGATTGTTATATCTGTGTACTTCGTCGTATTATACTCATGCCATACGTGTATTTAAAATAATTATCTCAATGTTTCATAACTTTTGTTTAATATCTTAAACATCCTTTCTGGATGGCTGATAGAGGGTGCCTAAAGGTTTTAAGTATTGCTTTTCCCGTTTGTGTAGTAGAGATTTTTGCTGTGCTTTAACAGGTCTATGTTTGATACAAATAATAAAAATATAACCGCCATGTTTTTGTACAACTTAGTAGGTATGAAATACATGATAAGAAGTTTGAAGAGAGTCAATAATGCAAGTACAGGAAAAATTTAAACTGGTAAATTTAAACTTATGGTAAATTTTAAATAGAAATCGATTCCAGTCCGAGAATTCACTTGTGGCCGAGTTAATTTTTTCCAATATTTTTCTATTTAAAATTTACCATAAGTATAAAAATAGCATTGAAAAATGCAAAAGAAAAACTTTTTAAAAGTTACCTTAATTAACTAATTAAGAACTAGCAGTTGCTTTGTTTATTCAATAACTATGATTAAAGGTTATGAAAAAGACTGTAAATGAAACTAACCTTAAAATTATTGATTTTTTGGTGGTATCACTGAAATAGATCCACTTTATTGTAGGCCTAGGGTAACCATCAGCTCTGCACGGTAACGAGACGCGAGAACCGGATTCCAACTCCAAAGAACTCTGCGTTGGAGGTTCTACTGACACTGGAACTAAAGGATTATTTGTTAGTTTATCTATCACTAGCGGCTGCTCGTAGGAATATCAGGATAAAAAGTACTCTGTTATGTTCATTACAAGGCTATCTACTATTTGTGTACAAAATTTCATTTAAATCCTTTCAGTAGTTTTTTGCATTTTTTCGTTGCAAACAAACAAACAAACAATTAAATCTTTCCTCTGTATAATATTTGTATAGATAATAATCTACCAAGCTGGACTGGGATCGAAAGAAATACATACAATATGTGCCACTAACTTTTCTGCAGATAGTAAAACTCTACCAATGGGCAGGGTTTTTTATTTATTGACAAAAATAATAATAAATAAGATGTTATAGTTATACAGTACATCTTAAGTTACATCATAATTTTTGAAAACTAATATAGCCAACCTAACACCATTACCCGATAACATCATAGATAGACACGACCAATGTCAAATGAGGCGTCGCTTCTTCTTCTTATCGAGTCAGGATTGGTGGTCACCTCTGGCGTCAGAGTTTATCAAGCCGCCTATAAGGCCTCTGACTTGTCTTAACAACTGTAATCAATGACAACAACTGTTTAACGTGCCTTCCGAAGCACGAAAGCGCTCAGTTGTAATGCCACTTTACAGTCACCCATCCGACACCTGACCGGGCCAAACTTTGCTTAACAAACGTGATCGAATACGATCAGTCAGTCAAGCGCGGGCATGAGCGCTTCATGAGGCGTCGCTGAGGTGGCGATGAGAATAAAGGTACGTTTAATACATGTTACTCTCAAGCTGCACCGACAATCTTCTGCCAACTCAAGGGATCAACCTCGATAGCGTTGTCGGTGGAGACATTAAATAAGCCTCTACTAATAAAATTATGAAGTTTAAAATACTCTCAGGGGTAAGTACTGCGGGTACGTGTGTAAGGGTATATTGGCAACTACATACACATTACAACCCGCACCCTGTCAGTCGTCGGCGTCTCGTCGCCCTTATGTTTGAAAAGTACTATGTTTGTTTATTTTTCAATCACGCGGTAATAGTTGACAAAGGATACAATTTTGGACATAGATAGATATTGACCCACATATCTGACATAGTACTTACACTTTTTATCCCTACATTCCCACAGGAACAGGAACCGTGCAAGCATTATAACAAATCCCAATCAATGGATTACAGTCATTGCCTGACCACTTCACGAAAATGGCCAAAAAAAACTTGCTTAATATCATTTTTTTTACTAGAAAATTACTTACTAGAAAAAAAAACATTTTATAAAAAAAATTCAAACCGACTTCAAAAAGTAAAAAATAAAACTTTTGGAGTCGGTGCCAGCCAGGGCATTCTACATTGCACTTCTATTAACTATATATTTTTTTGGCCTTAGCTAGCTAGCACCGACTCCAAAAGTTTTATTTTTTACTTTTTGAAGTCGGTTTGAATTTTTTTTATAAAATGTTTTTATTTCAGATTTTTTAGTTACATCATGTGCCGTTACTTACATTAAAAATCAGCCCATACACAACAATGTCATCTAGGTAACCGACTACTTGCCAAAAGGTGATTGATATTTTTCAAGATTATGAAAAAACTACTAGCCAGATCTTCGTAAAAATTATATGGGACCACACATAAACCATCTTCTTTCAGATAAAAAAAGAATTATAAAAATCTGTTAACAACTGGCGAAGTTATGGTGGAACATACATAAAAAAAAAATAAAAAAAAAATAAAAAAAATACAGTCGAATTGATAACCTCCTCCTTTTTTGAAGTCGGTTAAAAATCGACTAATCTTACGGGATTCGAATCCACAACCTATGAATGTGAAGACTCGTTGGCTCAATTGGAAGAGCATTGGACAAGATGTTAAAAATTATGTTTCTGTTGTTGTTAAAAAGATGTTTTTTATATTTAAAATTCATGATGTTAAAAGTTTTGCGGGTGTGGATCCCAGCCTTTTGAGAAGATTAAATTTTTTCTAGTTAAGAAAATCCTATTTTTACTGTAATAACATTGAAAATGCTAAATTATAAATTATACATATCTTGATGATGATAGTACTAGTAAAACTGTTATATCAAATGATGTTTCAACTCCTTCACTTGGGAGAGAAGATAATATAAATACAAAAAACATAATTACCAACGTAGTCAACTTGAACTGTCCTTGTTGCAGAGCCTTGGCTGTTAGATGCAACGCATGTGAAGTTCCCACTATTTTCCACAGATCCTTTAAACCTAAAATAATCGTCCCAATGTTAATACATATTATGGACATACGAGTAAACTTTTGCAAGGGATTTGAATAGCGCAGACTCAATATCAGGAGCCTATCATCAACTCTATGCATTCTTTTTATGTTATTTTCAGGTTGTGAGAGTGGGATGCTGCCATACGGCGCGTATATCGGAGTCTCAGTCTTACTACAGGAAAATAACCTAAAAATAATCGCTTAGCAGTGATAGGTGGGCCCCAGGGGTCTAGGTAGGTGGTTTACTACGAGAGTAAGTTTATTATATGGCATAGTAAAACACATAGAAACTTTGCTTGATTGGGACCTGCGAACATATAAAACATGGAAGCAGTCCCTTCATACAAGCCTCCAATAATTATTGACACCCGTTTCACACAAGAGAGATACGCACTCAATAGACAAGTGATAATACACGAAAATTATCGACACGTAAAAACATCCTTAAAAGTGGTGGGTTTTTTAGGTCGGTAATAGGCAGCGTTTCGCTATTTACGCCATTTTGTAAATGTCACGGTGCATGCTCTGTGATTGGCCATTTTTACCGACTTCAACAAAAAGGAGGGAGGTACTCAATTCAACGCGTATTTTTTTTTTTTTTTTTTTTTGTCTGATGTATGTATACCGATTACTCCGGCGTTGGTGATCCGATTTTAATAATTGTTTTTTTGTTCGATCGGGTACACTGTCAATTTGGTCCCATATAATTTTTACGAAGATCTGGCTAGTAGTTTTTTCATAATCTTGAAAAATATCAATCACCTTTTGGCAAGTAGTCGTTTACCTAGATGACATTGTTGTGTATGGGCTGATTTTTAGTGTAAGTAACGGCACATGATGTAACTAAAAAATCTTAAATAAAAACATTTTATAAAAAAAAATCAAACCGACTTCAAAAAGTAAAAAATAAAACTTTTGGAGTCGGTGCTAGCTAGCTAAGGCCAAAAAAATATATAGTTAATAGAAGTGCAATGTAGAATGCCCTGGCTGGCACCGACTCCAAAAGTTTTATTTTTTACTTTTTGAAGTCTCAAGAATAACACCCCTGATCTGACAAATAAAAATAATTATATATCGTCATTAGACATTTTGAATGGGCACTGGCCTTCCTTATGGGTGGATAAGAAGACTGGGCCATGACCCACCACGCTGGCCCAATACGGATTGGTGGGTCTTAACGGCTACAAATGCAGCCGGGATCAACGGGTTAACGCGTGCCTTCCGAAGCACGGAGGAGCTCGACATAGTAAATTTTGGTTACCCATCCCGAGACCGACCATTACGAAAGTTGCTTAATCTTAGCAATCGCAGTACAGGGGGCATACTCGGCGGCATACTCTTTGTGGGTGAAATCTCGCATCTTAAACCTGACAGTAGTAATTCAAATAGAATTTTGTTTGAATCCGAATTATAAAAACAACAATATTCATTCATTTACAATTTGTATTCGGTTTGGTTAGTGGTAGGACTTGTTGTAAGTCCGCCTGGCTAGCTACTTATCTAAGCCTGACTCCATAACAAAAATTTTTTCAGCATTGTTGTGTTCCGGCACTTAGAGATAAGATAGCCAGTTCCTCAATGATGAGGATTCCGGGAGAGGCTCGCTTCCATCTTCAGCCTACTTAAAGTCAGGTATGATGATATATAAGAGTTTCCCCGTTGTTTAAAAAACCTAGTGGGAATTGACAAAATATAAGTTTTGCAGAACGCCTGAAAATTAAAAAAAAACTAGAGACAATGTAATAGAAACCAGCCCATCAGGCAAATCAAAACAAAACAGAACTATACTCCGCGTCATGTAAAGAGAACACTGTGCGATAGAGATAAATAATATGTTTCAATTGGTTTCATACGGATGGCACATCCTCTCTCTATTTCTCACCGTTATTTTTAAATAATAGTGGTCTAGTGGTAAAAACCACCGATATCAGACCCAGGGACCCAGACCAATATACATATTGTATTTAGTTTGATTGGTGGTAGGACTTATTGTAAGTCCACCTGGCTAGCTACCACCATCTTATCCAGACTGACGCCATACTGATAATTTTTACAGCAATGTTGTGTTCCGGCAGTTAGAGATAAGATAGCCAGTTCGTCAGTGGTTGATAATTCCGAGAGAGGATCGCTTTCACCTTCAGCCTTATCAATACTTATCATCAGGTATGATGAAGGCCAAGAGCCTCCCCGTTGTTCATAAAAAAGTGTTATACCTCAAGCTATGGTCCCGGAAGATGTGGTGTTCCCGGTCGTTCATCACTTCCACCCCATTGCGTAACCAGGTCACCCTCGGTTTAGGCACACCATGTACTGCGCACCACAGCGTGGTCGGTTGTCCGTGACGAGACTTCATATGACTTGTGGATTTCTCAATGTAAGGAGGAACTGTAACAAGGAAATAATAATAGGAAACAGCTTGTGTAAAATGCTACTCGTGATGTTCATAACTTAAAGGTATAGGAAAAGATGAAGCGTTAATTTTTATGCAAACACAAAAAAAGCTTTGTATTGTTCGCGATATAACTGTATTTAAAAATAACCACCTAGACTTAAACATAAAAAACACATACAAAGTAACTATAATTTAGCCAACTTAGGGAAAGAATGCTCGTTTTTAGTGCAAGCACCACGAAAATATCGGTACCTCGTTTATCAGCACGTTTGCTATTTCATTTATCTTCCAAATGTAAGTTCAGGACAGTATAGCTACGAGAGGCGACTTTTGTCGTGGTGGTCATGCTAACCTGGATTGGAATGTGTAGTGTAGTGTATCAAAGTAATAATTTTAATACATACAATTGACTTCCAGTGTAGTTTGATGGAAGTCTTGCCCAGCGTCGTTCATCACGTGACACCCGTACACTCCGCTATGGCGAGAGTCCAAGTTCTTCAGTTCTATAACTTCATTACTTTCATTCATTCTTACAAATCTTCTTGATCCATCTTCTTTAAAATACCAAGTCACTACTGGTTTTGGTAATCCTTTGGTGATTCTGTGAATTTTATATTTTTATTGAACATCGTGACTTTCAGTTATTGAATACGATGTTTAAAATCTAATTGACTTACTTGCATATTATCTCAGTATCGTTTCCTCTACTGCCGTGTATTAGTCTTGACGTTTGATCGATTTCAGGTTTTTCTGCAACATTATTATGGAAATTGTTAACATATTTTTTTTATCATCAGTTGTCATCTTATTGAATACTGAAATAATAACCTTACCAAATCCAGTAAGAAGTATTTTGAAAGCGAATTTGACCAAATTAGCATCATTTTTAACTACGCAATAGTATGACCCATTAAATCTAACTTGCATATTTTTAACTGTCAGAACAGATCCGTCTTCAGATATATCAAAATGTTCGTTTGTATGGAGCTCGGTATTGTTTGCAATCCATGATATTTTCGCTGGTGGAAATGCTTCGACTTTACAGTAAAGGTTTCCACTCTTTTCATATTCTATGGTTGTATCTGTAAGTTCATTTTATTATTGGCCTCTATGTTAAAATATAAAGGTTTATTTTTAGGAATTTTGTGATTATATTTCGCAGAGTGCATTAAGCAATAAGACCATTTTTGGATCAAATATGTATGTAATGAAAGAAAGGAACACATTTATGACACACCACACAACGATTATACAGAAAATCAGAAATTGATAAAAGAAAAAAGTATAAAACGTACATTAAAAACAAACACGCACATAGTAGGTAATTAATAAACAAAGGGACAGAAAATAAGAGAATAAAAAATAAAAATAACACCTTTTACCTAACTATAATGTGTCAATAAAAAAAAATGAAAATAAAAACCCTATCTCAGCATTTTTGCCTCTGGAGTCTTGATTCAGTTTTTGTACAAAGTACTATCATAAAATTTAATTGGCATTAACGCTTTGTAATGAGCTGGTGTTTATTTTAATAAAAATATATAATAAAATCCAACACTTATTATAATTTGTCAGTACCTTTCGGAACTTCTGTAACGTTAAAATATTCCTTCCTTAGAGTCTCCACTTCTACTCTTGCAGAATTAGTTCCAGCTAAATTAGAGGCTTTACAAGTATACGTAGAATTCTTTGTCACTTTGTCGATCTCCATAATAACGATGAAATCATACGGCAACTTGACGATTGAAACCTTAAAAATAATTAACACAAACATTAAACCTTAAAATACTTTTTTTGAAATTTGATGTCAAACTGCAAGATATCTTTGTTCGAATCGAACCAGCTACTGCCACTTCGGAAAACTCGTTAAATTCAGGATTAAAATTTATTACCTAACTTTTAGCTCTGATTGTCTCAGGACTCACTATGTGCATTCACACTTCGCATGTTTTAGTAAATTTTAGTATTAAAATTTTAACTTATATGAACATTGTGTTATTAATCAGCCGGTTTGCAGTTTCAAAAACAAATCAAAATTATATGATAACCTAAGTAAAATCCACTTACCGGTGGTAAAAATGAGGCTCCGCTCTCATCTTCCCAGATAACATCAGGCTTAGGATAAGCTGACACTTTACAGGCTATTTTTAACGGTTCGTTAAATTCAACGGTTATTTTTAGACCACCTACAATTTGTATCTGGGGTGACATTTCCGCACGTATCCCTAGAAACACAAATAGCAATGCAAAAAAAGAGGAAATTGTGTCCTTACCACTTTGGAAAGAATGAAAGTCCTTTTTATACGTTCTAAAGTGATAAGTTACTCGATAGCAAAAACGACATTTATTCAATGTATCGCACTAATGCCGGAATCCTCAACCACTGAGGAACTGGCTATCTTATCTCTTAGCTTCATTGGCACAACAATACTGAAAATATTGTAGTAATGGCGACAGACTTAAATAAGATGGTGTACCATCAACTAAACCAAATAAAATATTTAATCGAGACCTCGTCTGGATTTGAATCTGAAACTGGTGGTGTTGCCACTAGACCGCAGGAATAGTTAAACGGCAGGAACTTTATAGTTCGCAGTATGAACCCAAGTACGAATAAACACGGAGCGAACCTATGTTTGTTTGCTCACCTGGCTTAGGACGCTGGACTTCTACTGGAGTAGGACTAATCCTTCTAAATGATGCATTAGTTTTTATATCTATTCCTTTGACCTGAAACAAAGGAATTAAATAACTATCGTATGTTATTTAATTCAATATAATTTATTCAGTCTAGGCTGTTACAAAAATTTCAAAGAAGCTACGCCATCGGGTCACAAACCTTACTACGGCGGGAGACCTTGTAACGAGAAGAACCGGCAAGAAACTCGTCAAGGCCATTTTTCTGCCTTTTTTATTTCGTACCTGCAAAGTCGTCGTTATGTATGTTATGATTAAACTTTAAACATTTTTACCAAGGACTTCTTATAACTTACTTATAAAATGTTACTACCTCATACCACATAAAACATTAATTAATTAAATTATTTATGTAATTAACAATCTTACCGCGACTTTGAACAGATGTTCAGGTGGTAGAAATGCATCCGTTGAATAAAATTTATCTTCCTTGTCAACCAACATCAGTGGCAGGTCAGAAACTACATTTTCCTCAATGTCCATGAGTTCTACTGAATTGATAATTTTATCATCATCTGGAGTAACTAGCTTTATGGATAAGAACGTTTTTTCACCTGAAAACAAGGGTGAATGTAAACACTAGATCTTTTATTTCTCCAAATAATTAGATACTGTAAAATTGCTCTAGTTTTGATAAGACGTATAGCCACTTAAAATTAGAGGAGTAAGAAAATAAAAAAATAGGGACGTCTGAAAGAAATACTTTGCTCTAAGAAACTGCAGACTGATCATGAATTAGTGAATGCTGCTTCACTGTAAAGAGCTTTAAAACCCATTTAGTTATAATACCATCCTCAATGGCAGGTGTATTCGTGATACAAAATAAATACCTAACAAATGTACCATCAACAACGTCATCAGTCATTTTTAATGTCCTCACTGCTGGGGCATTGGCTTTTTTGACGGATGGATAAAGATAATCATCATAAGATTCATGAGTAAATTAAAATTTCCTCACATCCATGGCCCAGAATTATGGGTCATAACTCACCACTCAAACCTAACGCAGATGAGTGGGACAGAGGCATTTTTTTGTTAACGACGGGGAGACGCTTAGCCTTCATCATACCTGATGTTAAGTATTAATAAGGCTGACAATGGAAACCCGGCATCCTTAGCCACTGAGGAACTGGCTATCTTATTCTTTAAGCCGAAACACAATAATGCTGAAAACATTTTTGTTCTGTCATCAGACTTAGATAAAGTAATGGTGGCTAGCTAGGCGGACTTACAAGTTCTACCCCAACTAAGCCGAATACAAAATCTACCTCTAGGAATCAAACCCTGGACCACTGGCTCTAATACCAGTGCTGTTACCACTAGACCACAAAGGCGAGACTTACCTGTAATAGGCGTGGTTGATGTAGCCTCTATATTAGGGACCTTCACTCCTGAAAAGCCATGCTGGAACTTAATGCTGGTGGATGCAGACACAACGACGGTGGTCTCAGACTTGCTGCCGACGATCGCTGTGTAGTTGCCTGGTTCAGTATCATCTATTCGAACTGCCTGAAAACAGTCCACATTACCTATCTTTGCAACAGCAGAAATTGGGCGATAATTGCTTTACGTCACGTATCAAGAGTGCGGCCTCTAGCGAACAAAAGATGAACTACAATGTGCATTCATTTAGTTCCTGTTATTGCTACCAAAATGTTTTTGGCGCTAGCGTCATAGCAACACGCGGCGTCTCACTCTCGCACTTCGATAGGAACGCGGGAGAGTGAGACGCACGAACCATCAGCGAGCCAGCAATCACATACGTAATACTATTTTTATTTGACGTTCCGCAGCGATCTCGCGATATCTGCGCGATAATTGCTAATTCATAGGTAGGTAATAGCCCTGGGGATCTTTTCTATTGATATCAGCCTTCTGAAATAGTTCTCAGCAACAATAAGTATTTAGTTGCATGATTTCAGCAATTTAAAGCCGACTTCAAAAGTAAAAAAGTAAGTGTTCAGCCGTCTTCGAGTAATCGGTGAACATACATAAAATATACAGCTGTTCATGTATATTTGCATGTATATTTTATGTATGTTCATACATACAAAATTGACATCAAAAGTGCTCCAGACCCTTAAAAAAACATATCCTAGATATTTAACAAACGTAGTTTTTCAGACTGGCGTCTCCGGTATGTCCTGTCTTTATGAGTCAGTGGTTGATGAAACAGTTTGTCTATAAATAGCGATCGTGATAGAAATTGAGATCAAGAATTAGGTTATAGAATTCAGATATCGACTACGATTCTTAAAACACATTGCATAATGATCCAATGGGGACTGATCATTACATACAACATCATCATCGAATCTCAAAATGAAACTATTTTTTTTAATCCAAATCAAAGGAAACCAATCTTCAAAATAGGATCTGAATGGATGGGAACAAAACATTAGGTATTGTTTCAATGTCTATAATGTTATTTTTTATTTTGCAGGGTTATTAATAATATAATTTGTTCGTAACTAATGGTTTTGAGATTCTAGTAGTCAAGTGCTGCAACTTTGACCAATAGGATCCAACTTTGCCTAGACTTTTTTGTCACTGCGCACGAGTTGCGAACGGCGAGTGATACATGCGAGGCTCGACTACTATTCGCCTCGACCGCTGTAGGCAAAGTTAGGACTGGTAGGCAAAGTTGAAGCTCTTAAAATTACTTTTTATTAGACACTCACGATGACATCAGATATATCCACAACGGTCTTGGTTTCAGGCACGCTCCCATCGGGAGATCTCACATCTATGGTTGGCGTGTCCCCAGATCCAGCGATGATCACAGTTTTCATGTCGTCGTCTACTGGAAACTAAAGTATATTTTTTATGTATTTTTAATGTTATAAGTTATATTCTTTTTTTAATTATACGTACTGCAAAGTATACCATAGAAAATCAACTTCTAGTATGATTTCTAGTATAATTTATGTGATGGTAAATGCAAATACTGTCCTATTTTTCTTGGGCCTTGTCTTTTGACAATAGTAATATAGTATAATCCGACTTATTGTAATAATGTTATCAAGGACAATGTATGATTTAATTATATTTGATTTAATCAATATATGTTTCCTAACATTTTAGTTATTTATCTCGCGTTTCTATAAATTATGATTTTTTTGTTAATTTGAGTCGGCTCGGAGGCTATCGCTGAGGCTGGAGGTCTACTCTGAAAACTAAATACTTATTCATATTCATATTCATATCATTTATTGCTTGTCACATAGTTTATAGGTAGTACATAAATTTACAGTTCCTGTGACGCCCTGCAAGGGCGTTGCAATATAAAAGAGAGCTTAATTAAAAAATATTTAACAAAAAAACATTCATTCTACAATTTAGTTTTCATAAAATAAATTAAAATGTTGCATAATTTACAATTAAATACATAAAATCTAACTACTTAATAAATAAATAATAAAAAATTAATTAATTAAAATTCACAATGTACTTCGAGCTCAATGAATAGCCTCAAATGCAGTGTCGAGTGCGTGAGCTGAAACCTAAGCGATTTCTTTAGAAAGTTTTAAATACCTACTAAAATTCTTACAATAGAAGCGGGGATTTTTAGTATGTTTGTTTACTCCCTGAAGAAATCGCTTAGGTTCCAGCTCACGCACTCTACAACCCCACTGTTTGGTGGACTATAGGGAAATCCCTGGTTCAGGACCTCTGGATCTGATACCAGTAGGGTTTAATTTTTTTATAATTGTATTACTCACAGTAAGATTGTGGCCAGGACCGGGAGGAAACTTCTTGGAAGTGATCACCGTTTTTGGACTTTTAATCTGTTCCGCTATGTAATTCAATATCTGTAAGAAAAATATTCCGTATATAAGAAAAAAACATTTAGAAGGTCCCTTAAAATCACCTATTTTTTTATGTTATTAAATTAAAGAAACAGCATGTTGTTTTACATAATAAAACTTAAGAACTAGAATAATGCATTAGCCTGTTAGTTTACAAAGCAAGTCTAAACATAATTACTATAATACATAATAATAATATTTTTATTATTATGTACTTCTTTTTTTATTAAACTTTCTTCTCACTGAGATTTGAGATTGATTCTAGACGAAGTAACCTAAGATAGGTTACATTGGTATCAAAGACTTTGGTAAGCTAGGGTGGAAGTTTGGCCCATCCAATGTTTACCTTGTCTGTAGCTATTATTAAATCAAAGTGTTTTACACTTGTGAAAAATTATTATTAAAAAAAATAAAATCACCCAATTTCTTTAAACGAACACAAATTATATTCTGTAATTTTCCGAAAATCAACCGGTCAAAAGTGATAAATAAGATATCATATAGATAGAATAAAAATAGAAATGGATCTAGTCATTGATTTAAAAAATTGCGTTGATTTTGAAGTCCACCGCGGTGAAAAAAAAGGTATGCCAAAAGAAATAATGCCTTTGCCAAAAAAATTTGATGATTTCATGACAAACAATATTATGCGAAAAGAAAGGACCCCGCGTTTGACTATAGTTAAAAATTAACAATAATGCACAAATTTTTAATTAACCTCTTTGACGTCTTGCTTTCCCATGTGGAAGACTTGTCCTGAAGTGGCTTCAGCTAGCGTGAAGTAGGCTTGGTACAAAGGATCATCGTCGTTCATTGAACACCTTCCAGTTAAGAGAAACACTACCTGTTATAGGAGAATTAATCTAGTATTTTTTTTAGTTACAGCGTTATAAAGGTGTAGCAGAAAAAGAAATCGCTTCAGCGTCAATTATTATTTCTGGTCGAGCTCTATTAGCAATCAAATTATATGTGACTAACTGATCCATGCCCCACATTAAAAATGCCTTCAGACCTGCTTCAGACACATTCGTACAATTTCCACATTTCTAAAATTTTTCTTAAAGATTTTCCTCGTACTAACTAATACGATTCAGTTTTCTTTCAAAGATTTTTTTAGTTTTATATATTTACATGATTGCCGACCTCTTTTCAGAAAATTTTATCTTATTACTTTATTTTAATTTAATACTTAGATGTCAATTTGATTTATGAAACCTCATCATCATCATCAGCCTGTAGACGTCTACTGCTGGACATAAAAGATGCATTAAACATTATATAACATTATTACTCAAATACTCATGTCCTGTTTGTGTCATGTTGTTGCGGAAAATAAATTTACACAATTATTTTATTATTAATTAAAATAATAAAATTTGTAAACTAATTGAAACTCATTAAAATTGTAAACCAATTGGCGAATGTAATATTCTACTTAAGGTGATACGACTTCCATACAAACAAACATTGCACAATCATTGGTTCATCATACCTTAATAATTAATAAATACATACGCAACTAACTCGTTTCAGTTATTTGTTTGCACGAAATAATAAAAAAAATGTACTTTCAAACATGAGGTATATAAATGCGATGAGTCACACACACATACGTAGACTTATTGAAATTAAAAGACATTAGTTTATTCGTGATTTATGTATGAAAGTACATTTTTTTTTATTATTTCGCGCAAACAAATAACTGAAACGAGTTAGTTGCGCATGTATTTATTAATTATTAAGGTATGATGAACCAATAATTGTGCAATGTTTGTTTGTATGGAAGTCGTACCACCTTAAGTCCTGTTTTTGTAATCTTGTTGAGGAAAATAAATTTACACTATATAAGTTGTTAATTTATCAAGTGCCGATCGAGCAGGGGCTGCTCTGGTCAACGATATAGAACATAATTAGTACAAAAAAAATTTTTTGAATTTTCTTATTTTAAGATTAGCTAACTATTGAATATTCAGCGTCAGCTAAACCAAACGTAAAACCAAATTTGTTTTAAGTAAGTAACCAAGGAAATGGGTGATTTAGTTAATTGAGTCGGCGGTTGAAATCACATTTTTTTATTATTTTTTTCTATGACGTTGACCTGAACAGCCCTAGGTCGATCCACAGTTGATAAATTAACACCTTATATAGCTATAGTTACTGAAGTGAATATATCAAATGCCTTGTATAACTATAACTAGTATAAAATTACTTTTCCTCAAAAACATTACACAAACAGGACATGACTATGAGTATGTGATATTAATATAATGTTTCATAAATAAAAAAAATTAAAAAATCTGAAAAGAGTCGGCAATCATGGGAATAGGTATAATCAACTTTTAAAAAAATTAAAAAAGAAACGGAATTGTATTAGTTTGTACGAATATAGATAAAAATTGTTTTAGAAAAAATTTACAAATGTGGAATCGTACGAATGTGGAAATTGTACGAATGTGTCTGAAGGCTTAAAATGCATTATTAATATAACTCGCATTTATAGCCTTTTAATATCACTAAAAATTATGATGTATGAAAGGTTCTGGAATGGCGACCGCACAGCGGACGAGGATCCGTGGGTAGGCCCCGTGGACCGACGATCTGGTTAAGGTCGTGGTAAGCCGCTGAATGCGGATAGCACAGGAAATCCTTTGCGGATACCTTTAACCCAGCATTGAGTTGTTTTTACTTATAATGGGTTTGCTCTTTATAAAGCTAAACCAGAAGGTGCCTATTCACCCTTACTTTGAAGATAGACGGGTAAGTACTCGGAAATACAGATGCAAGGAGGGAGTTCCACTCCTTTGTTGTGCGCAATATAAAGGATATTGAGTGCTTTGTGCGACATTTAGGAATATCATCCAAGAAAGGGTGGTAGCCCTCAGTGCCTCTGGATGTTTGATGGAAGAAGGAAGGATGGAAGAAGAAGGGGGGTGGCGGTATGATCTAGCGTGTCTTAGGGTTGAAATTATGAGCAGTGGCGGCGCTAGGCGTCGGCGACGTCGGCGACCGCCGCGCCTGAGTGGGCCGCGCAAAAAAGTTTCAACTCACAATATTCACACTCACAGTTCCAGTCAGTAGTCAGTACAGCTTCAGCTGAGAGAATCTTCCCAGAGTTAAAATTGAGTAAGACCTACTGGAGAAGCACGATGAGCCAAGAAAGACTAGCTGCGTTATCAGTTCTATTAGCGGCTATAGTCTTAGCTATAGCATATAACTCTGAAAAAAATCAGTGAGGCTATTTGTGTAATTTTACCATCCTTTGATTAACAATTAAACTTCTAAGTACATTCGACTCATGTACTTTAACGTTTTCTTTTTGACTGGGAAATAAAAGGGGCCTCGCAAACCTGATGTCGCCGACGTCCACGTGTGGTCTAGCGCCGCAACTGATTATGAGGGACGCATTCTATACTAACCTGACTGTTCATCTCTATAGCTTTGCTTTGCACATCGGCTAGTTTACTCGCGTCTTTAGCTGACGCATCTGTGAAGACGTATATATAAGATCCTGGTTCGCTCCGGATCAGTGCTTGGTATATACCGTCCATCGACATTTCCGGGCAATCGCCACCTCCATCGACAACTATTCTGTTCAATGCATTTTTGAATTCAGATCGACTTTGAGTTTTGGTTCGAAAATTTGTAGCTGTAAAAGACATTTATTTATATTTAATAGACGATATCCATGGTGATGTAGTGGTAAGTATGACGCGAAAGTTCCGAGACGACTACAGGCGATATACGGGTGCGCTTGGTTTGACTTTGGACAGCGTCTCGGTCGCACAGACCTATATCGAGATAGGCGTAAAGAGCGCTTCAAACTGTATGAGAACCTACCTGCGTGTTGAATTTTCACGTTTCGTCACAACCGAGATTTAGTGATGAGAAATAAATTTAATGATTTAGGTCGGACAAAACTTTGACCGTGGATCAAACTTTATAGACGCAAGGTCGGTAAGCTTTTACAGTTTATCTCGATATAAGTCTGTGGTCGGTCGTATAAATATACACTACAACGTCATCCACTGTCATAACTGTTTCAAGGTGTCGCACTCTGAGGTCCTAGGTTCAGCAGCAAAAACCACCTACTCGTCGTCATCAGCCATTTTTAATGTCCCAATGCTGGGGCACTGGCCTTCTTTTTGGATGGATAAGGAGATCGGGCCATGACCCACCACACGGTCCCAATGCGGATTGGTGGGTTTTAACGACTGCAATTGCAGCCGGGACCAACGTTTAACGTGCCTCCCGAAGCACGGAGCAGCTTGAGATAGTAAATTTTTGGTCACCCATCCCGTGGCCGACCATTGCGAAAGTTGCTTAACCTCAACAATTCTCAACAACACTGCGCCACGGGCCCCTCCCGCTATTCTACTACTACTACAAAAATATTGTTTTCTATTATCATTATTTATTGATTTATTCAACATTTACATCGTAGCTTAGGTACAGCTATTTGCCAAGAAATTACAATATAATAAAAAAAAAAATGAAATATACAATAAAACTAAATTAGTTACATTTGACGACCTGTTTGGCGCAGGAGTACTAAACCTACCTTCTGCGCCAGAGGTCCCGGGTTCGATCCCCAGGCAAGACAAATATTTGTGTGCATGAACATGTCTATTTGTCTTGGTCTGGATGTTTAATATGTATATTATGTATGTATTTACAAAAAAAGTATATAAGTATATTTATCCGTTATCTTGTATCCATAACACAATTTCTTCATGATACTTTAACGTGGGCTAGATAATTGGTGTGATTGTATGGAAGTATTAATTATTTTATTTATGACAAATAAACAAAAAGTACATAATGAGAACTCGTATGCATTTATATAATAGTAGGTATTTCATTACAAACCTCACTGCTTACTTCGAGGCTATATGCTAGTATGTGCGAATTTAAGAATTTTTTATTTAACTAAGTATTCAAATAAATTAAGTAGGTATGTATGAGGCAAAATTATCGAAATATCTTATTAAAAATTAAATACTTTCTTTGGAATTGTGACTTTAGTTTATTGTGGTCCGATAGCCTCACTTAGGATATTTAGGCTATCTTAAGAAGATAATTAGGTAATGTACCTGAGTTAAAATATAACTTTGACTCCGAATGAGAACAGCCGAAATATTGAAATCTTAATAAATTCATGAAACTGATTTACTTACATTTAACAATTTCGCTTTTCATTGAAAAAAATATATAGGTATAACTTATTTAATAATTTTATTTTTGTGACAAGTGTAATATTATATTAGCTAATTATTTTATTATTTTCGAAAGGAAATGCCAACACTCTTTAATTATAATAAGTTATTATGATGCTTTTTTATCGAGGAAAGGAACAATTCCTAATGAGTATACAACGTTATTTGATAGAATCAGGCGTTACTTGGCGGAAATCCATATCTTAGTAGAAAACGAAAAATATGTCGCGTAATTGTTAGACCGTGCCAATCTCAGCACCGAGTCTCGGTGCTGAGATTGGCACGGTCTAACAACTCCTGAGGATGCTCCGTGTGTGGGCGAAACACGTGTAGAGTAGTCGGTGAAGGTGCAAGGTGTGTCACTGGGCTGCATCTGCATTTTTTCTTGCGGAATTACGCGACATATTTTTCGTTTTCTACTATACAACGTTATTTATATTTACCTAATTAATTTTTTTTTAGAACTCATCATTACTAACTACTTTTTGTTTAGAAGCAACCCTGAAATCACGAAATAACAGCTGTTTCATACAAAATTTTATTTGATCGCTGCTAAAACTTATGAAACAGCGGCAAAATAACATAAAAGAGAATTTAAAAAATGGCGTTCTTCAGAACGTTGGTAATCGCAGTGTGCATCAGTTATTGTAATACCTAGGTATAATGTTTTAGTATAGGTAAATATCTAGAGTCTAGACGACCTGTTTAGCGCAGGGGTGGGGATACCTGCCTTCGGAGCAGAGGTCGTGAGTTCAATTCCGGCACAGAACAAATATGAGTGTGCATGCACATGTAAATTTTTCTTGGTCTGAATGTTAATTAAGTAAATTACAAAATTTTGGAAAGTATGTAAGTATTAACCAAAGCTAAGTTTAAAAGTATGTTTCGAGTTCCTAATGAAAGGAAATTATGCGGGCTCCATTATTTTCTGGGCCTTTTCTGAAAGTGCCTACAACTAAAAATATGGTAAGTACCAGGGAGGTTAGAGCTAGTCCATTGGCGCAGCGCATCATTCAACTTGTATTACTTTACCTAGAGTAGGTAATCCTACCACTTTTGTACCATCCTAACTAATATTATAAATGCGAAAGTATGTTTCTCTGTCCTTAGAGATGTGGCATAGAGTTAGTTGAAAGGACGGATAGTAACATAGGCTTCTTTTATCCCGATATTCCCACGGGAACGGGAACCAGGGGCGGAAGCTAGTATTAATACGTGTAAGTACTTATATATTAATTTCATTCCTACAGGAAAGTAATGAACACATAAAATTTTGACCTTAGGTACAATCGGGGAACTTCCCGGTTGACCAGTAGAGTTCTTTTGGGAAACATTTCTCGGAAAGTTCTAATGTTAAAGAAATACTTTAAAAAAAAGCTGCCTAAAAACACTTTATTTGTCAACCAGGTAGTTACCACTGACTGTACACGCATAATGTGACGGTAAACGGCCAAGCCACATATTTTGACTAAGGTGTAGTGTTTGCGAAGTTTGGGCTAGGACTGTAGCTTGGCTCTAGTAAAATGTAGGTACCTAGTGGAAATCAAGCGGTCGCGTGGTCGACCGCCAACGCGTTGGACAGACTCCATTAAAACTGCAACAAAAACCTCCATAGTCGGATGTTCCTGCAACGAGGAAGACAGCAACAAATGGAGGCGCGTCGCGAGGGCGGCATTATCAGAAAATGCATGATCAGAAACCACGGCCACTCTGACGACGACTGAGGAGGAAGAGGAAAATGTGGGTGGTGGCCTTGCACTTCGCTTGGCTCGCCTTGGCATAGCAATTTTTAAATATATATACTTTTTTGTAGAAAACGAACGAAACAAGATTTCCGCCAAGTAACGCCTGGCTCTATAAAATATTTAAAAAAATTTAGCACTTAACAATCAAGAAATGTATGGAAATAACAAATCATTCATGCTTTCTTAAGCATGTTCTTGTATTCCTACATATTTTGTACCCAAATCATAGAATATTAATCACTACGTGCTCCAAATAAGTTCTAAACACACGTGATTTATTTACCGGCACTTTAAAAACAGGGCCCAAAGATCACCTTTACCTTGGCCTTGATTATTGCCCTAGATATTTATAACATTTTAATTAAAAAAACACACCCAAGAGTAAAAAGGTTACTTACTTGGGTCATTAAAAGTCACCAAGACGAAATCCTTTATCTGCGATGCGTTTGAGTTCATAACAGTGTCGAATATAAGGTTCACACCATTCTTTACTTGTGCTATATCGTCTCCCATGGACCCCGTATCATCAATGACAAAGGTCAAGCTGCTTTTTTCAATTTGTCCAAAAGTCAAGTGAAATAATACTGCCAGTAAAAATACACATTTCTTCATTGTAACTTATTTAAATACACTCTACATAAAAAAATATTCTCAATCAAACTTATGTCGCGAGACTCGCGAGACTGAATGTTTGATATGCGATTCTTGCTTTATAAACAATAATTTAATATCGGTAATAAGACCTTCATGAACCCGATATTTTACGTAGGTATATTATTATAATGAGCGGGGAATGCCCGTTTGCCCATGTCCAGAGATAAAGACGATTGTGACGAAAATAAAAATACGTAGGTAACCTAAAGTTATCAAGCCGGGGATAAGTTGTATACTAAATACTTACATCATTGTTCCAAGAAAATACTGGTTAACATTAATCAATCGAAGACAAGATGTTTTCTTATATGCAAATATTTAAAAAAAACTTATTACGTCAATAGCTATGTACAGAATTTGTGATAAAAATTAACCCACAAGATACTAGAGACCATGAAAGATTACACAAAAGATTTAAAATACTGCTTTAGTTTGTTTTTTTTTATTATATATTTTTTTATGCATAAAATATTGTCCAAAAAGTGACGGCATCATAATAATACACGACATACACTGTTTTGTGGTAAGACCGCAAATCTCTTACTTCACACACAGATACTATATATTCTTGTCACATCGCACACGCAAAACTTTGTCGCAGTACAATCGGGGAACTTCCCGGTCGACCAGTAGAGTTTATTTGGGAAGTGTTTTCTCGGAAAGTACTAAGATTAAATAAAAGTAATTAGTACTTTACTGCCACGGTCTATAATGACTACTTTGCTGGTCGCGCTGATGAAGGCCGACAGCGCAGCGTAGCGCAGCTCCAGGCCGACGACACAGCGCGGTCTAGCTTTACAGCGAGGACAGCTAGGACTGCAATGATGGCCAAGCTGGAAGGCCTAGAGCGTAGCTTGGCTAGCTCGAGGCAATCATAGCGTGACCAGGGAAGCAGTCATTGTGGGCCAAGGCTTGTATAGTGCTTTACTCAAAAATGCAAGTAGCTAATCTAAATAAAATCAGAAAGTAATTTAAATAAAAAATATATTAATTAACTAGATATTCAATTAAAATGACAATTATGAAAAGTACAGTTTATACAAAAGAACCGCGCTTTTTTACTTCTTTGTTTTTTTTTAGCAATGGTAGTTGGAACTATACAACCAAGTATGGAATAAAATCTTTTTGTACCTATTTCTATAAATACAAACAGCTGTATAAAATCTTTTTGCATTTGATTTTTTAAAACGTTGAAACGTCAAAATAGCGTCCGGCAACCTGCCTGTTAGAGCGACCAGCAAAAGTTTGCCGGCCGCTCCTTGAAACAGAACGGCAAGGTCGACTTTGCCCAAACAAGGTTGTCAAAATAATGACCACATTACATGCATTTTTGAGTAAAATTTATTATTCAAATGAAATACCTGTTATTGTTCTATTATTTGTGATATAAATGTTTTCTATATATCTATAACTTTTTTAAATAAAGCTCCCGACTGTACCTAAAGAAGTAGATTTTTTTCCGAAATGTTTTCACCTTTTTCCTCCATAAAGTACTATGTATCTTTTCATATTTCAATACAATATCTGTACATTTCGTAATCGTCCTAAAATGCAATAGAACACACTTGGTTAATAAACAGTTTCCGTTGGTTTGCAAAATAATTTAGCTGCTGCATGACTATCAAATTACGTATCTTATGAAATCGGTATATTTTATTATTATTGCTTACATTTTTCGCGCTTAAATATTGTTTATTGTACCTATATTGAAATGTAAAAAGTCATTTTAGTAATAGTTATTTGTTATGCAAGGCTGGAAAGTTGGTTATTTAGCGGCGAGTTACCTCTATTGAAAGATGAGCAATATTTAGCTTTAGAACTTATGATATTGTAACTTCCTCTCAAAGCTCTGCAAGTTTTCGTTATATAAGTAAATATAAATAAAGCGAATACAAAAACAAATATAATTAAGATGTCAAAACTCATCAGCTAGATAATCTGTAATGGAATAGTAACATTTTGCTATTAAATAGATGTAAATTTCTTTTTGAACTGATAAATATTTAATTCCTTAATTTGGTCAGGAACTATAAATATAAATAACTGGTCCCATTCCCATTATACTTTTCTTTTACAACGCTGTATGGTAACTTCCCAAATTTAACATATTTCGGTATTGAGAATAGTTGTTTTTACTTCAATGCTACGCACGAACGCGTCCCTTGAGTCGCCGCAAAAGGATTGGTAAAATAATAATAGAGTGTTCTTTTAATTTTATTTATAGGAATATCTTATACATTATTTATATAATAATATATTGAACATAATCAGTTTTATTTATTAATATTTATTAGAGAACTTTCATATGAATCTTTATCCTATCATTTCCCACGTTATTTTCAGCGATGCATAGATACAGCCCTTCGCTTGCCTTGGTGACTCTGTTCAGCTGAAGTGTAGTGGTGTTTGAGGTTCCCCTAAAAAGGTAAAAGTGTTACAGTATAATCGACCAGAGGAACTAAAATATCTTTCAATATCGCTCTCTATATAATTCATATGAACTAACACACACAGCGCAGATAATTTATATTTGACGACCTGTTTGGCGCAGGGGTACTAAACCTGCCTTCTGCGCCCGAGGTCCTGGGTTCGATCCCCGGACAAGACAAATATTTGTGTGCATGAACATGTCTATTTGTCTTGGTCTGGGTGTTTAATATGTATATTATGTATGTATTTCCAAAAAAAAAGTATATAAGTATGTTTATCCGTTATCTAGTATCCATAACACAAGTTCTTCAGGAAACTTAACGTGGGCTAGATAATTGGTGTGATTGTATGCAATTATTATTATTTTATCGTAAAGTATCTGTGGGCACCGACATATCGACAGATGGTGAGATTATTATCTGCGTGCACAAATATATCTGCAGATACAAATATGGCATAATATTTTATGAAGCAATAAACGCGTTTTTTCCGTAAAATGCGAACTCCTATATAAACAATCCTTACCAAAAAAATAAGTCTACTCAGTCTGAAGGATTCCGAGTGAATGTATCATCTCGTATATTATCGTATCTGTAGCTCTATTATGAGTTGGTCCTGTAAACGTTAGTGACGTGACAGCAGCTGTTAACCTAAATACGTTGCTTATCGCTGACAATCGTATCGGTATTATGAGTTTTTGCAAACGCTACGATAGCTGGTACGTAAATACGTGAAAAGGCAGCGTCGAGGCATGAATTTGAATGCGTAACGTAAAATTGACAATATCTCTTTCTGTCTATATCATGAGGATAAGGACAGAAAGACAACTTAACCATCGAGCCAAAAATAGAGAAATTAAAAAAAGTATTTATTTTATGACATCTTTATCCCTACTAAATTAAGAAATATGTGAATTAAAGGTCCACTTGCAACAAGTTATGACCTTTTGATTTTTATCATAGTATCCGCATCAGTCAAGTGTCAAATGTCATCAAAGACACAGAATGAATTAATAGTACAAGGAAACAGAGTATTAATATACATGAAAATGTTTATTGTTGGTAAATAAACAGTCGTTCTTTATGTAGTTGCTCATTGTCGGCTGAGAATATGAAATTACTTCGCCGACGATACGTTGATATCTTTTGCATTAAAGCAATAGACCGCTTACCTAAAAATAATCCAAAAAATTCTGCACAATCTAAAATATTGTAAAAATATTTTCATTGCTATAATAGGAAAAATTTTTAAAGACAAGCGACATCGCCAGACCTGAAAAGGGCCTTGGTTGTCCACAGTTCAATTAATGAGCCCAAAGGCGCCGTTTACTAATGAAGTTCCATATTATTGATTACGTCGAATCATTGCAAAATAAATAGAGCTATTATTATTATATTTTTTACGACTTTCTTTAATTCTTTACGTCGATTTTAAAGTTGTGTGTTGTAATAGCAGGCACAATTTAGCTAAATGCGCTTTTGGAGGGATAAATCAATGTTAGGTTTTTTTCCGTTTTCGCAATTTTGCCTCTATACAAATTTGTTAATTCATCGTGTTCTTTGTTTAGTTCAGTAGCGTAAATTATTTTTTATAAAAAAAATGCCTTGTAATCAATTTGTTTCAAAATATGTCGTGTATTAATTAATTTTAATTGAATAATATACCTTCTCACTGAAAGAAATGCCGTGAGTGCCGTAACAGCTCCTGTAGGCTTATTACAAGTTTGGCAAACTCAACGTTACAGTAAACGTTAATGTAAAATGTAGCTCTGTCTCTTTCATATTTAGCGACTGTTTGACATGAGCAGTGTATCCGATAGTCTACGCTCACGAGTCCTGTAAATGTCATGTTAAGCAAACTCGTAATAGGGCTACTGTGAACGTAAATTACAGGAGCGTCTGCCAAATTAGTAACTAATAATACGAAATTGTATGGAAAACGTGACCGCGAATCGAGAAGCTTACGTAACAGGAGCTGTTAAGTCACCTTATGTCAACGTTATCAAACTCATAATATAATTTTTAGTTCAGCTATTCAGCGCTTGCATGGGGCTCTGAACAGCTTTTCATACAAATGCCTTTACGTTACGTTGACAAAACTCGTAATAGAGCTACTGTTTAGTGTGTGATGCTTTCAGATAAATAAGTTATTATACACAGATAAAATATTATCGTAACTGCGTAGTGTGTGACTCGCTTAAGGGCATTCTACTTATTTAAGCTCCCTAAAAATAGACATGCTCAATTTTCTTCTGTACAAAAAGTTGGCACTTCTCTAACAGCACTAATTATGGTTTAATTTTCTCTGTCTCTCACCTCAAAAGTACAGACACTGTTGAGTCCACAGCTATGAACTCCCACATAGTGGTAGGTACCGGGTTCCCATACAGTATGTTGCATTCGAATGTGACTGTACTGCCTGTTATAGCTGTCACTTGTTTCGACACCGGCTTGTCAATGTATGGTGGTACTGAAACACACACATACAATCTAAATGATACATGTGCACAAAAAGTATTTACACTAACAGTGAAATGCTTAAACGTCACTCTCATAGCCACACTTCAAAGACGCCGCACACAGACCTACATCGAGTAAGACGGTAAAAGTGTACCTTGAGTGCCAAAAGTTTGATCCACGGCAAAAGTTTTACGACCTAAGTCAGTCCGCTTGAGACCATTGCCATGAAAATACGCGTCAATCAGAAACGAATATGGTTAATTGTGCAGTGCTTTCTTGCAAGAGCTCGTCAATAACATTTACACATCACTAAAATCGCTCGTGACGTCATCGTAGTTACGAAAAACTCGACACGCTAGGTTCTCATAAGTTTGAAGCACTCTTTTCGTCTATCTCGATATAGGTCTGTGACGCCGCATTTGGAAGAATTTCGCACCGGGCGCCTCGCAAATTCAATTATCAATATTATCCCCTAATACGTGCGACATTCCCTACATCTTAGGATTTTTGAATACTGTAATAAAAGGAAGTTTTACACACCTAAAACATTAACAGTAACAATTTTTTCAGCAGTTCCCAATTCATTTTCAGCGATACAATGATAGCGGCCGGAATCCTCTTTCAAAGCATAGAATCTGAAAATAATAAAAAAAAAATCTTATAGTTGTAGACCCACTGACACAGAATAGCTCGGCGTATTCTGTTAGGCGCATATTACTCGTTCAATATTTAGCACAAATGGATCACGTAATGCGCCTTGCGCCACGGTCGGGCCCGAGATGGGTGACCAAAAATATGTAGGTATTACATTATCTTGAGCTCTTCCCTGCATTGCATTTGCAGTCCAAGAAAATGCAAAGCAAGCATGGAGTTCCCATCGACATAAAAAAACAATCTGATGCCAATGATGATAAGGATAGAGGATGCAAACTGAGGAAAGAAATGGGGATGATGAATAATGGGAAATTATAAACCTTTTCAATAAAATAGTTAAGTACTCTTATGCTCTCAAAATCGTTATAAGCGTGATCTTGACTTAAAACAAACCCCACCAACCCAATTTCAAAAGTAGGTACAGTCAACGTCACGGCCTTTAATTTTGCACTTGGTACCTAGTAGTGCAAAATAAAGCCACGTGACGAAACAACCGCTGTTACAAGCGCCATATGGGTGCTCTAAAGGTCAAACAATATGAAAATCCTTGTTGACAGTGCATTCCACAACAATGTTTTCTTAGAGACTTTGAAGGTAACATAACTCGTTCATAATAAGAGCAGTTTTGTCGAGCGACCGTACTATACCAACCTGTGCGTGAGTTTATCGTTAGTGGTGTGACGTTCAGCCAAGTTGAAAATGACGTCATCCTGGTACATCTCCCACTTCACCACGGCTTTGGGGATAGCGTCGACTTCGCACGGCAGCTCTACGTAATTGCCTTCTATTACTGTTATGGTGGAGTTGTCACTATTCAATATTTTGGGAGAGTCTGTAAATCGGATTTCATTAAAGTTTGAAGTCAAAATCATCTTCAGGTGTACCAATAAAGGAAAGTAAGCCCTTTTGCATACATTTATGATAGATCTACGCTTTGCTACCGAACGCGGAATCATTCGTAAATTCTCAACTGCTAGAAGTTAACTCTGTTCCAATATCGATACATAAGATCTAAGAAGCTTATGTGGCAGATAATGAAACAGTTATAATAAAGAAAATATGTCAAATCATCTGCCAGAAAAACTATTAGAACATATTTCGGTCAACAATATCGTATTTGATGTTTAAGTATTAACATCGAGGCATTGTCTTAAATCTTTAAAAAAAAATAACTTACATTGGACTTTTAAGGTAACTTCCCCGCTACCTTCACCTAACATGTTGACTGCTGTGCATTTATAGATTCCACTATGGTCAACTTCAATAGACGAAAACTTCAGTTTATCTCCATCAACCATTACTTCACTAGGTAGAGACTGCGTGAACTCCTCATCATAGTTTGGCCTGTATTCCCATGATATAACTGGCGTAGGATTACCTTTTTCTATACTGTGAACAAAATAATACTGTGCTCTTAATAAATCTTTATATTTTACAGCTACCGCCCGAAATTGACTTTTCTTCCCGTATTTCGTAAGAGTTAAAAGAGCTGTCCGGGCGTGAAATATCGCTTGACCTTATTTTAGACGCTTAGCTTTTTGGTTGCAGTTTGAGCCTTGGACTCGATAATAAAGCTGAAGTTGAAGTCTGAGGACAACTCCATTCCAAGAAGCTTAAAATTGTCAGTGACTGATTCAGACGCGATCCCCGATTGTCGTCTTAAATAACTTTTGTGATGATACTGATGATTCAAGTAAACGCAAACACCAAGTAATAATAATGGCTAAATATTAAGGCGCTATGCGACTTAAACGAGATAGTAATGAGAAAACAACGTGAGCTCCGAGCGAGACCGATTTTGCAGATTAGGCGAAAAAACCACGAAATTACTTCGTAGTAAATAACTATAGTGATTAAAGAGAAATGAAACTACACGATGCTAAATATTATTGGTGTCCACTAATCAAACCAATTTCCAATACCTAGTTTATATAACCCCATTTAAGAATATATTGACCTTTCGTATTTTCTTTTCGAAAAGAAAAATTATCAAGGCCAAATCATAAAATTGTGTTTCTGAACAAAACTAGATAAAGGTAAAGTTATAGATTAAATAATAATATCTTATTAACAGATATCCAACATCTCTGACTTTTTCGGACAGTTCCTATAATTTTTAACCGACTTCAAAAAAAGGAGGAGATTTTCAATTGGACGGAATCTTTTTTTTATGTATGTTACTCGATTCCTCGAAGACGGCTGGACCGATTTGAGTAATATTTTTTGTTCGAAAGGGTTTTGTCATCATGTCAGGATCTGATGATGGGATCCTGGAGAAATCCAGGGAACTCTTCAAATATTATAGGCACGCCTATAGCGATTTCGGTGTTTTCGATAGTAACTTATGCATATGCTTCTGGAGAGCAGCCATTTGGTGAAGTGGAACTGATGATGAAGACCACAAATGGTCATCGGAACTATTAAATATTTAGCATTTCTCAGAAGCGATACGATTACTTTAATGTTGTTCATATGCAATTTATGCTCGACTTAATGCATGAGATGAAGTGGAGCTGGTGATGAAGTATCGAGAGAACTGCTCAATAAGTAACGTCCCTGCACCGGGAAAAACAAGCATTTTTTAAAAGGTGATGAGGAGTTGACATAAGGTTATTAGCACGGGACCTCTTCTACCTTTAAAAATTGTGAAAATTTTTATTGTCTTGCCGACTCCAAAAGGTTTAGTTTTTACTTTTTAGTTTTTTGAAGTCGGTTTTCGTTTTTTAATAAAAAGTTTTATAACAAAAAGTACGTAGTTTTTCCGTATGGCGTCTTAAAACCTCACCTGCATTCAATATCTAACCAATCCTCGGGTTTCCGAATGATCTCATCCGGAACTCTTACTTGAGGTGCCTCTGTAAAAAAAATATTGCAAACTTTTAGCTACCTCTGTGGTCTAGACGTGATAACATCCATCGGTATCTCATCTAGGTTTCAATTCCCAGTTTTGTTCGCAAGGTTGGTGGTAGGACTTGAATGAAATTAATATCATCCAAGTCTATTTATGGTTTTGCATCTTGTTTTTTTTTTTAGTAAGTTTATCTTAATTTTATGACTAGTAGTGGTGCCGTGTGGTGACGGCCTAAGAATACAAGTGTCACCACTTCCTTACATGCCTGGGATGTCGTAAGAGTCGACTAAGAGGCTCGACGCATTGAACACCTGTGCGAGAGAAGGAAAACTTAAAACAAACCCTCTACCAACCCGTCTGGCCAGCGTGGTAGCAGTAGGCCAATAGCTTCCTATGAACGCCACAATAGGCGTGAGCTAGGAGAGGCTTATGACCAGCAGTGGACGTCCACAAGCTGATGATGAACTCAGAGGGGAGACCGGCTGGCCCCTGAAGAGCTAACTGCAGTAAGAAGAAGGGCGGAGGAGGATGTCCAGACCAGCTGGGAAAGCCAGCTGGAGGCTCCCGGTGCGGGAACGAAGACGGTGGAGGCGGTGCGTCCGCTTCTTGGCGAATGGAGGGGCCGGAAACATGGGACGCTCACTTTCCGTCTCGTGCAGGTTCTTACCGGACATGGCTGTTTCGGTAAGTTCCTGCACCAAATCCAGCGAGAGGAGACTCCAAAATGCCACGAGTGCGACGCGGAGCTGGACACTGCGCAGCACACACTCGAGGTGTGTCCTGCGTGGTCGGTTCAGCGTCGGGAACTCGTGGCAGTGGTGGGAGGGGATCTCTCCCTACCCAGCGTCGTCAGTAAGATGCTGGGTAGTGACAGATCGTGGCAGGCGGCAGTTCTGCGAGGATGTGATCCATCAGAAGGAGACAGCGGAGAGGGCTCGCGAGCAAGACGCTCATGCGGCTCGTATCCGCCGCAGGCGGTTAAGGGGAAGGAGGCGTCGGTATGATCGACTTATTCCCCTATAGTGAAACCACGCTGGCGTTGGTGGGTGTGCCAACGCTGGCCTTGCACGGTTTCCACCGTCTGGGAAGATGGCTAAACTTGCTCGGCCATCTTCCAGCCGCGAGGGGGCCCAGGTAATCCGCCTGGTCTTAGGGGTGATTGCGAACCCTACCCCCCGTGACCAATGGCAGCCTGGAGGGCAAGTACTAGGAGTTTTAGTTGGTAGTACCCTAGGGAGTGCGTGGCCTATATGTTTGTATAGGCCGTGTACTCCAGGTGAGTCCAACATTTCGAATCGCCCCTACACCTGGGGGCGAGGGATGCGTAAAAGCATTTCTCCTAGTATAAAAAAATAAAATAAAAAGGCTGATGATGAATGGACTTTAATATTCACCGCTTACCTAGTCCACTTATAGCCACTTCTGCAGATAGCACAACTCTATTGGCTTCATTAGTTAATTCACAAGTATAGTTTCCAACGTCATCCAAAGTCATATTTTTTATCTCTAATAGGTGTTCTTCGTTGTTAATGTAGATATTATCATTATTATCAATGACTGTATCATTATGGTACCACTTTATTTCAGCTTCAGGGTACGAATTGACTTCGCAAAATAGTTTTCCTGCTGAACCGTAGTCTATGGCCTGATCTAAAGCAAAATTAAAGCACATAATTTTCATTTTCGTAACGTAGATGTTATTTCTAATAATCTCATACAAACATGATTAATAAATTCCATCTTTTTATGCTAAAAGGATGGAATTTATTATAGCTCATACACACTGGCAATCTGTTGTGTAGGTATAAGTAACAAAATTCGCCATAAATCAAGAAACAATTGCTGTATATTATTTTCTTATTCGTCAGTCACAGTCGAGACTGAGGTAAAGTTAACAAGGTTTGCGAGGTTGGCTGGTTGGCTGGCTCGAAGTTCTACAAGGAGTCATTCTTGTACATTTCACGATTTATATCATTGTCAGATTAAATTTTAAGTTTTACCTTTGTTTGCCGACATTGACGGCGTAAACTTAAATGAAACCTATAATTCGTCTACGTAAGCGTTAACAAAAATCAATCATACCTGTAGGTTCCTGCAAAACTTCAAAAGTGTACGGTCTGTTTACAAACAATTCTATACTACTAACGTCACGGTTTTCAGCGTTTTTGGCCTTGCAGTAAAGAGTGAAGTTCGATGCCATTTTTGTTATATTTACAAAGCTCAAATGTACCGAAGGTATTTCTAATAGAATCTCCTGTAAAAAAATAAGTTTTTGTTTTAATTATGGCAAACATAATTTATTGTACGTTTGGTAAGATCATTTTGAAGATTTGTTAGAACTACTTGGTCGGATATTTTTAAAAAAATTGTGGTTGTTGAAACTTAAAAAAATAGCACTTATCCTTGTGAAAGCTTTTATATAACACTGGTTACAACTGTTCATGTTTAAAATGGTATTTCTATCTATCTTTTTCTAGTATTAGTTTAGTTTCTAGCTAGACTAATATATTCTTAGGTCCTCTGTCTTGTCGTGTCTCATCTATATTGATAATGCTTTCCAGCGAAAGTCCTAAGAAAAGTCCGAAGAGCCTCCTACAAACAAGTCATCGAAAGATTCGTTGTTTGATTTCGCACGCACATCGTTCTATTGGTTCATAATCTTGTTAGGGCCTATTCTGAAAACCAAGTACGAGTTCCGAGATTTCCGTCCAAGAATTGTCCGTCTATCGCAATTAGAACCTTTCGCCGAGTAGCTTACCTCTGAAAGTAACGTGTTTTCTTTGTCATCCTCCCACCATATATTAGGTTTTGGATAACCGACCACTTTGCAAACTACCGTCGCATTTGTACCATAGTCTATCAAAGTGGTATCGGGTTTTAGAATTTCTGTAGTCGGTGCGAACCAAGATGATTGATGACCTTAAATCAACAACGAAGCATAAACGACGCTTAAATAAAGTATTTCATTCACTTAATTTTGGTATATAACACAAAGACACTAATTACAATAAATCAATTTTGCTGATAACATTGCATCAAGAATCAATGCCAATGCCTCAATGTACCCAAAGCGTTGAGGCTCTCAAGAGATTAACATTTTTAAGACCATCCTAGCCTCCCTTCATCGTAAGTCTTAAACTTTTGTGTCATTAAAATCCTCAACTTTTAAACAGTACGATAGCAGTAAAACTTACTCGGGTTTTGTACTTCAATAATTTTCGTGGATCCCATGACGTCGTGATAAGTCTCTTTATCCTTACCGATAACCTGTAAACAAAGTAAATATTATATTGTTTCAAGAGAAGCTGCATTTTCAATACTTCATCACACACAGCAGACACTGTTTCTTTTAACCGGCTGTTGGCGTAATTGAGTTAGATCGGTATAAATGTCAAACACATTGTCGCATGCAGTAGTAGCAAAAACAAATTCGTTGAAGACAGACGTTTTTTACTAGTGCGAAATCCACGCAATCGAAAATAGACCTTATACCAATTAACACCGGCTTTTGACCACCTCTGGTCTAGTAGTAACAACACCTGCATGTATCTGGATACAGAACACTCTGGGAGTTTCCGGGCTAAATTTCCAGTGGGGATACAAAATTGTATTCAGTTTTGCTGGTAGTAGAACTTAAAGAATGTCCTCCAGGCTAACTAGCCTTCTTGCTTATGATGGTGATAGCTGTAGCTCCTAACTGGAGCTACAGCTATCACCATCATAAGCAAGTATGACGCCATAACAATAATGTTTTCAGCATTGTTGTGTTCTGGCAGTCAAAGTCAAAGTCAAAGATTTTTATTCAAATAGACTTATAGATAAGTACTTTCGAATAGTCCAAAATTTTTTTTCCCTACCAGCCATTCAGGACATCTTTTAACTGATAAGAAGAACGGCCGCAAGAAACTTATCAGCTTTAACAGAAACAACAACATTTACAATGGAACATGTTGTTGCCAAGCACAAATTTACAATTTTGATATATATTTAATATAAGAGGAAAATTTTCCAATATTCAATTATTAGAATATTTTCCTTTTATCTAATTTATAATAGTTATGTTTTATGTTAGTATCACATCCATGCATTTTGGCCTTTTAAATAATGATCTACCTTGTAATAACCTTTGCTTAAGAGTGACTTTTTAACATATATTTTAAATTTATGCAAAGGCAGCTCTATCAATTGTTGTGGAACTTTATTAAAAAAAGCTATACCTTTCCCCAAAAACGAGCGTCTACATTTTTCAAGTCGAAATTTTGGAACGGCAAACTTATTCTTATTTCTAGTATTAAAATTATGGACATCGCTATGCTTAATAAATAAATCAAGATGTTTCCTTACATACATATATTATCATAGATGTATTGTCCCGCCAAAGTTAGTATATTAATCTCTTTAAACAAATCCTTAAGAGAATCTCTCCGTCGAAGGTTGTAAATGGCGCGCACAGCTCTTTTTAACCGACTTCAAAAAAGGAGGAGGTTCTCAATTCGGTTGGTATATTTTTTTTTTTTGAAGTATGAAAACATTTTCTATATTAGCTGCTGAGCCCCACAACAACAGGCCATAGGACATTACACTATGAAAATAGCTAAAGTAATCTAGTAAACTAGTTAGAGTAATAGCCAGTTCCCAAGTAGTTGAGGATTCTGAGAGAAAACTCTTTCTGCCTTCAGCCTCCACAGAACGGTCACGCGCGGCAAAACACGCTTCACGCGCTCTTTCGACTTTTCATTAAGAATTCTCAAAAAGAGTAAGGATTTAAGGAAAAAATTGATTGATTCGTAATTAAATCAACTGTTGACAATAAGATGGGTTCCGGAGTTTCTTCGCGATTAAAACAAAAAATTTACTCTTAAATTCTACCCCTATTCCGCAAGCTATTTACTTGCCTCCAGGAGGCAATGAACCGTCAAGTGGTTTATCATTACTTAGCAACAGGATGATGAAGGCCAAGCGAAGCCGACTTACCGTCATCTTGAAATTCTTCTGCGATTCCACCATGAAATTGGATATATAGCATCCTCCTCGGTTGGTATGTTTTTGCAAAATGACTCTCTTTTTAAGATTGCTTCCGATGTATTGCAGCTCGACCTCATTGATCCTAATATTTACGTTTTCTTGTAACTGAATGAAAATAAAGTTGTTCCAACCTAGGAAGCAATATAAAATTAGTGTCAAAAATTATAATTATAGAATGTCAGACTAATATATTAACCCTCGAACCAACGCGTGGGGCTTTCAAATCACAGGTTTTATTAGGTTAAAAGTGCGAAACTGTACCCTTAAAATACGTTTGTGGATCTCCTGCTTTAGGTAGCCTCCCAAAAAGGATTACGCTCGGCACTCGTTCCATCGAAACAGAGCCGGCGCGCGCGCCGTATGTTACGAACGTGTGTTTCTACGAAAGGCTCTGAGGGACCCCACGCGACTAGTGGCGTAAGTAAACTTGTACTATATACTTAATAGTTTTTCCTGGTTGTTGTGTTCATATTTATGTTTTTTTGTTCCAGGATACTGATTAAAAATGTACTGAAGACGATAGACAAACTCAACATATTCTAAGATGGTTGGAAGTAGAAGATGAGGAAATTGTGGTGGTGAAGAGGATGATGCAAAAAAATGGTTATTATAAAAATGGTTATTATCCGGATGAAGTCAGTGACAATGAAACGGAGTCGAACAGGAATATGAAGACGATGATAATCATGGACAAGTTGATCCAAATGCAACATACCAAAGCCATATGCACTGATTGTGTCCAAAGATATTATTAGGATCACTTACACATAGGAAGTATATATTTTATTTGTGATTTTGAATAGATTTATAGTTGATTTTAATCTTTAGTTCGTTGATCATAAATATGTACCTATATAAAAAGTAGAAGTTATCCATTGTTTTTTATTTTAAGGTAATTGAGTAAAATTTAGAGTACCTATAATGTTACTCCTATGTACTATAGTAAATAAATGTCTGATTTGCAATATCTTTTACATTTTGTTTCAATACAGTCCTATCCAACTACAATACGTCAAAAATGTAAATTAAAATACTTATTACCTAATTGTTTCTTATTTTTGGGGTCTCTGAAGACCCCACGCGACTGTTCAAGTTAGAAAAAAGGCGCGACAAGCCGAGGGTAAAATGATACGCTTTTTATTGTTTGTCTAGAGGAAACACCAAAGGCGAGAGAATTGAAAAAATCCAATGAAAAGAAGACAAAATCTACGTTTCTTAGTGCCCTGTTTCCTCCTCCAAACTGGAACATATTATAATTTTTTCATGAAAAATAAAAGAAATGCTTCGGTTATGAAATCTTTTTACGTATGCGTTAGTAATAGTTAAAATTCTCAGATAATATAATATCATATTTTTATATAATTTTGAATTTCTGGAAACAGGGACACATTCACACAGCCAATTTTTTCATATTTTTTTATGAAAAAGTAATTAAGTTGTAATCGGGGACTACAAAACGTCGATCTTTTCTACATTTCATAGTTTTTTTTAATTCTCTCGCCCTCCTCTCGATATCATTGACCCCGTTGATGAGGCGTAAAATTTTATTACCTGGAATAGGTCTCAGAGTCGTTTCTGCCAGTGAGTTCGGCAGTCTCGTCGAGAATCCGTATTGGAACTGCAGCCGATTTCGCTTGTAGAAAGTCAAATGCGCTGTCCCTTGTGACATAGCAGATGAACTATATACGCCAGCTTTAAGGTTCGAAACACGAACTACCTAAAGTGAAAGTATTTTAAATAATTTGACTGTTCCTGTCAAGTCATCAACATCAGCCATTTTATTGTCCCCACGGCACTGCACATGCACTGGCCTCGTTTGCCTCGCTCCCTAGATAGGTGACCAAAAACTTACTATCTCAAGCTCTACCATTCAGGCATGTTAACCTTTAAGGCCCCGGATTATGAGACGCAATAGTTATTCCATTGTTCTCTGGACACCGTTGTCTGGTTCGGGTTTATTTTTATTTTTTATAATAACTAGGCAGGCATTTGACCACCATTGTGCTTAATAAACAGGCTAGGATCTAAGGTGTTGCATGCTTGATGAATTAAGTTGTTGTTCCCGGCTGCATTTGCTGTCGAAAACACCCACCAATCTTCATTGGCTCCGCGTGGTATATTGCCTTTGCCCTAGCATTCGAGATATGACTGTGGGGAAATGTTAGCCAAACTCGTACTAAGGGTACAATATTAAATGCGTAACATGATGCTTCTACTCTTTTTCTTGTGTTTGAAATGAAACTTTAGTAACGTTTAAAAGTATTCAACAATCTTCTTACCAGAGATTGTCTGGTATCCACCATCTTCTCCATATTTAGCGTGTATCCTTCAGCATCAGATATTTGCAAAACTGGATATTCACCAGACACGACAGCTAACAAGTCAGTCGTGAGCGAATCAACTGTAAACTGGAAAAAAATTACAATAATTAAAACTGACTTTATATAGTTTAATATAAGCACTTCGGAGTCGGTGCCAGAAGCTAAGGAAAGACAACTAATGAAGTACCATCCTGATCAAACAAGACGCATATTACACGCTCATAGGATAAATAAAATGACGAAATTTTTTATCCTTATTATGATCAAAATAGTAAATTATAAATTTAAATAATACCGTGAATTGTAGTAGTCCCTTGAATGCGTCATAATTCACGACATCGTTGTAATCAGTGTAAGTTGTTTCTTGTATGTATTTGAATGCCTGTGAAAATAAATGACGAACCTTAATAACTCTCTTTTCGATGTGTCGAGCCATCATAAGCAATGTTTATGATGGCTCGACAAAATTTGAGCAAGTGCTTTCACTAGTGATCTAAAAAATGCCAGGAATACTTATCAGGTTAAAATTTTAATCAGCAAATAAGAATATCTTTGGTCAGCAACTCTCTTGAGCTGACCTAGAAATTACTGACGTAAATAGTTTTTTGTTGAACAATCAATACCTATTGATTAGGTTACCGTTTTTTTGCTGATATACTCACATAAAACCATTTCTATCAGGTTATTTTTTTCATCAGAGATTGGTGATGGGAAATTTAATTCTACAAAGTTCATTACTCAATCACACGTAAACGGATTTGCTTTACATAGAGATGCCCATGACCCAGAAAAAGACAATGAGTATTTTTTATCCCGGTATTCCCACAGAAACGGAAGGCAAAACCCCTACGGATGCCTGCATTTTGTTGTACAATATGTTTCTTTATGTCTATATCTCTGTCCGAACACTCATGACAGGATGCGTGAACTAAACAGACATAACAGAAACTAATATTTATTCCAGATAATATTATTATTAATAAAATATCATACTTATTCGATCAGATCGAGGATATTCCGAAAAAAGGCCGGGTGATAAGTACCAAGAATGAACGAGCTTGTATGTGGAGATTGATTATTTTTAGGAAGCTAGGAAAGTATGTCAGGTTCGTGACAGGTGGATGTCCGTAATCTCAGCCTACACCTCCGGGATAAAGGTGTGACATTATAATATTTAAGTCGGTTGCCTAGCATAGTCGCGGTTTGCATGCATCGCACTCATTTTAGCGGTTTATACAACCCTAATAACTAAGGGCGCTGACGCCTTTTACGACCCAGCGTGCCACGAAGGTTCTGCCTGAACATAGGATTTCTCGTTGTTTCTTTCTATTATAGTTTTTATTATAGGCTTAGGCATAAATTTATAAAATGAACCTCATTGACCTCGTTAGTATAGATCGCTCGTTTGAACCCAAAGATAACATGCACGCGTTCTGAATTAGTTGTACCTAAACTTGCTCAACTATGTTGCATTTCATTAACTTTGCCCGGATGTATATATAAATTAATGTAGTTATCGATATAACGTAAACTATGTCATATTGAATATAACTAGGTGTTTTAAATCAAATTTAATCATAATTTAACAGCCTGTTAGCGAAAGGGGTGAAACAAGATTACCAGTACCAGCCATCCAGCTTTTTCAAGCTTCTCCATAATAATCTTCTAAGCCTAATTATATAAAATTATTTTTAGAAAAGTATTGACAAAATCTCTTTTACATTAGTCGGTCCAATCTTCCCCTTGGTCGTCTGACACAAAATGTTTATGAAACAACAAACAGTTTATGAAATATATTTCCACAAGACTGGTTTACGCCTCAGGAGACCAGAGAGCTGGCGCCTATCTTGCCCAGCGGCTGAGTCTATGTATTCAGCGGGGCAACAGCGCCAGTGTTCTCGGTACTATGCCAAGCAGGTGCGAGTTGGACGGCGTTTTCTTGTTAAAGTTAGTATAAAGTAGTGTAATATGCTAATATGTTTATTATAGTCAATATCTTAATTATATAAACTAGTGGCATTAGCCACTTTAACATTATATGAATCTATCTGGCAATCAAAGTTGCGAATATTGCACAATCCCCGTTATTATTATTACATATTACATGGATATAGAGCTAACTGATTAGCTATCTACTTTTCATAAGTTTGCTAAAAATATTAACTTTGCTTTAAAAATGTCATCATGCCACATACCTTCCTCAAGTTGACAGCCGCGATACGAAAGACGGTACCAGAACAGGCTCTAGCTATATTGTAATAGACGTCATTGTAGCCTGCACCACCCGGGGCCTGTGGGGAACAGCTGCCACTCAGGAATATCACGACCTGAAATCGGAATGAATATCGTCGGCCCATTACTAAATCAAATAACCTCCAATAAACTCCGTATTAGTTAGACTCTAAAAGCCAATGACGACGCCACCACCGCTAATCGCAAAAGTTTAAGTCAAGTCAAAACTTAGCATGATTAGATAACATTTGACCAATCAATAGATTTTAAGACCGACGGAGGTGGCACCATTAGCTTTTGGCGTTCCTGCCTATTGACTTTGAATTTGAAGTTGTTAAAGTTTAAACATTGGTGGATGTAACTTGAGGCTTGAGCGACAGACGAAGAAACCGATTACACTACTACAGTACCGTGCAAAAGAGTAGAATACGGATTTTTGAGGAATTAATCGTATATGCGCTTACCCGACTCCCAGTCTTCCTGCAAAGACACTCGATCTCTTGCAGCTTATGGGCATATTTCGCGTTAGCATTTGTGAACAGGTAGATGTATGATTCAGGCTGACTTATCTGCAAAGCTCTTTGTATGGCAGATAGAGAATCTTCTGGGCATTCACTGCCGCCGCCCACTCTGAGATCGGTTAACATTTCCACCAATTGGCTAGGCTTGTTGGTCAGCATAGGAGTGATTATATCTTTATGCAATACAACAGAATTTTCCAAATTAGGTAGCGTAATTAGTGTTAAAACTTTACAGGAAAGAAAAGAAATGGTTAAGGACTTGCTGTTACGTCTTTTGAATCAGAATGTTGAACCAAAAATGCTACCAATGATTTGAAAGTTATAATAATGTTCGGTTTCTGAATTGATAATTTCAATTTGAGAACGTCTCAACCTTTCTCATGCATGAAATTGTATTAAGATGAGTTGGAGACCAATATATTATGACCATTCTCAAGGTTTTATTCTACATCACATCACTGTTCGTAAATCGCGGGATAATCAAAACGTTGATATCTAAATTCAGTTATAGTAATAGTGTACCTAGTGTATAAGGTAAGGGAGGGGTCTTGATATTTACCTTGATCATTAAAGGGAACTAGGATATAATTTTCGAATTCCGTCCTGTTCGCCAATATCTCTGTTACAGCATGGACATTTCCCCTAATTACATCCACTTCCAATTCCATTGAATGAGTTGTATCAAGAACTATAGTAAAACTTCTTCCGGAAACCAATTTTAAAGTGAAGAGTAGCACACAAATTATTGTACTTTTAGAAAACATTTTGTTGTAGAATACTACCGCTTTGAGTAAACGTTGTGCTAATAATGGAAGGCATGTAGGTACAGTGTGTATACTTTGTTGACGACTAGTTAAGGGCAAGGATCAGGAACATGATAAATATTTGATAATTTTGTCGCTGAAAACGCTCAGTCTTTAGGAACATCAGAATAAATAAAAAGAAGAACTGGTGGTCTAAAACTCGCTTCACTTAGCAATATTGCATTAGCACCCTTAGCGCCCGGCTAATGCAATATTGCTAAGTAAATTCCCTAACAGTTCATTTCATTTATTATTTTAAATGAAATCTCTGTGTCAGTGTCAGTGTAGCAGAATTTTCATAAATTTTTTTGAAGGAAAGAAAACTTACTAAAAGCAAATTCCTGAAATAAACAAATAAATGAATTGTCAGGGAAGTCACTAAGCAATATAGTCAATAGTCAATAGTCAATAGTCAAAGATTTTTATTCAAATAGACTTATAGATAAGTACTTTCGAATAGTCGAATAATTGCTTTAGTACCCTTTTAGACGCTCTGGATGTTTAGCATGTTCAACTGTTCATTTCCGTCTTCAAAACTAACAATCTTTCTCACAAAGCTCCACCATAAAAAAAATCTAATCCAGCAAGTCTTCTTAGAGCTAACTTCAGGTTGGGACTTCGTTTAATTTCAAAAAACGTTTAATTTTTGTCTAGGCCCTGTCATAATTAGCCAACGATCGCACCATGGTGCGTTTTTCATGAATTTTTTCACGATTTCATGAAGCAAACAATGTTTATTAGCGTTTATCATTTGTACGATGTTCAATCAAGAAGGGCAGGGCCTATACATTTTCAAAGGGAACCCCTTTTCACCTCAAACTGTCCAGCAGCGGTTTGAGCTGTGCGATAATGAGTCAGCCAATCAGGAATGTAAGGATATGTTATCTACTTATTTATAAGTAAGTTCCTACTAATAGGCAACAAATAACTGAAGAATTTGTTTATTCGTACCACCTATATGTGGTGATTTTTGGAAATATCAGACAAATTATGATGCATTTTGGTACTTATCCCTAGAGAGATTGAACTGAGGGGAGAATACATCGCGGAAGTTCCCGATGCCCACTTGCCTCGCTTCTTGTGGCTCTCGACTACTGGAGCTTCGCCGTCATCTGAAAGCTGTTCAATGCTGGCAATTTTCGTCCACTCCCGGATGTTTCGACCGTTCTAAGACTTCTTCCTTCTGCCAACGCGTCGCTTTTCCATTACTTTCCTCATCATTATGAGCTGTAGTAACTGGTATCTCATCAGAGGGACGTTCCAAGTCTATGTCAGCTGTCCAAATCGAGTGCACGCAAATATCGCCTAAAGTACAATCAAACGCAGCTACGGATTTACCTATCTGTCTTTCTCCATTCGACTTTGGACTTTAAGGCCCACTTGCGCCAAGCTAGGTTAAAATGTAACCCAGAGTTAGTCCTTACAAAAGTAAAACTAACTCTGGGTTAAATGCGTTAACCCAGCTCGGCGCAAGTGGGCCTAGGACATATTATGCCGTTTTGTTCAGAATTGTCCGTATAAATTTGTCATTTTGTATAAACCGTAGTAGCTGGTTGACCGTAATTAAAAAGTACGACAGTTTTTATTGGATGTCGGAAAATCTCCAAGCAGACAAAGGAGATGATTCGAAGAAAGTCTAGGAGGCCCATTCTACTTATCCATCCAAAATGAAAGCTAGAGCCCCAGCAGAGAGAACATTAAAAGCGGCTGATGATAGTTATGGTGAGACAGAGATGGACTTAGTGTACCCACTGGACCCTCAAGATTCGACCTCATCTACATGATACTACCCATTCGACCCTCTATCAAAAAGCATGTCCAAGTGGACCTCAACTTTAACGGACTTTAAAAAAAGAAGATTATCAATTCATGGCGCATTAATTTTGTACGGAAATCGAACCAAAAGTACCAGGGCAGCATAATAGTTCAAATGGGCAATGGGAAGGAATGGAAGGTCGAATGAGACCTGAAAATGAGGTCCAGTGGGTACCTACCTAGTTTTAGCCTACGGTGACATCTTGGGGTCAAGTAGGTACTAGATCTTTTAATATTTTAGTACTTTAATCTAGAGATGTGGCGGCCTCGGCAAGTGTAGTATAGACCTTAAATTGCAATATTGTACCGTGTTAGCTATATTGATAACACTTATTAATAAGTTATCACCATCATAAGGGTATTCTCCTCTGATATTGTTGCAGATCTCACAAAGTCGTGAAATAATTATGACTAAGAATTTATTACATAACACAAAATGTCACAGCAAAAAAGTAGAAACCTACCCTCTGCTGGGTGGGAGATCGCTGCGCTGGGTGGCATTCTCGCGCCGAAATATGTCAAATTCGACATTTTTATACTTATCCTTAATTTCACGGTAAAAATGTTAGTAAAATCTCAACTACTGTCAAAATCCTTTAGTATCAATTATCTTTGATAATCCCATAATGTCGAAGATTGCTATCAGTGAGCTTTTAATACAGATCAGCCCCTCTGGTTCGATTCCCGTCCTGATCAAACCAAACCTTACTTATTTACCTACCTACTTCTATGTACCTATCTGAATAACATTCTTTCTTGGTGACTGATTGAATTTTTTTTATATTAAGTGTGTGAAGTACTCACGAGTACTTACTTTTGTTTAACCAACGCGCGCGCATTTGTTATCTACCTTGGCAGTGCCAAGGTAGATAACAATAACGAAAGTAACGAAAGTCACGAAACTCGCTACTTCATTTGCTAGTACCTATAGTTTCAATCTAACTGCTTTAAAAACTATTATCAATGTTGCTCAAAATGTAAAAACTCCTAATGCACAAATATCATTCGAGCCAGGAGCTCTATTTTTGATTCACTATTCTTGCGAGTGGTGAGGCAAAAACGAGGCGAACAGGCAAATAGCGACCCTGTCTATGTAGACATAAGCTCGCTTTTCGCTAGACATTCGCGCGCTCACGTTAGGAGGCGGAATAACAGACGAAAAGCGAGCTTATGTCTACATATGCAAGGTTGCTATTACGGAAATACGAAATGTACGGAAACTCAAATGTCGCACGAAAATCAGTAGAAATCTCGAGACGAGTGAATCAAAAATAGAGCTCCAGGTGCCAAGTTAACTTGACCGTGTCAAAGAAAATAATACACTTACGCGAAACCGAGTAGTAGGTATTTATTTCGATGGTGGAAACATAATCTAAATTCTAAAGTACAATACAATACTCTCATTTGTTTTATTGAGTTGTATTTGCATGTAATGGAACGTGGAGAAAACGGTGTTACCAAGTTAAATAACGAAAATAACGAAAGTCACGAAACTCGCTACTTCATTTGCTAGTACCTATAGTTTCAATCTAACTGCTTTAAAAACTATTATCAATGTTGCTCAAAATGTAAAAACTCCTAATGCACAAATATCATTCGAGCCAGGAGCTCTATTTTTGATTCACTATTCTTGCGAGTGGTGAGGCAAAAACGAGGCGAACAGGCAAATAGCGACCCTGTCTATGTAGACATAAGCTCGCTTTTCGCTAGACATTCGCGCGCTCACGTTAGGAGGCGGAATAACAGACGAAAAGCGAGCTTATGTCTACATATGCAAGGTTGCTATTACGGAAATACGAAATGTACGGAAACTCAAATGTCGCACGAAAATCAGTAGAAATCTCGAGACGAGTGAATCAAAAATAGAGCTCCAGGTGCCAAGTTAACTTGACCGTGTCAAAGAAAATAATACACTTACGCGAAACCGAGTAGTAGGTATTTATTTCGATGGTGGAAACATAATCTAAATTCTAAAGTACAATACAATACTCTCATTTGTTTTATTGAGTTGTATTTGCATGTAATGGAACGTGGAGAAAACGGTGTTACCAAGTTAAAAACTTTTCACTTCTTTAAAGGAAATTACTAGCTTTGTTTCCGTTTCATCTGAGACTTATTGAATGTCGACAAAGTCAAAGTCAAAGATTTTTATTCAAATAGACTTATAGACAAGTGTTAAAACTTTTTAATTTTGCATTTAACAATGCTATTTTTATGTGTTATATTATATATTAAATAAGAAAATATACTAGAAAAAAGCAACTTGTGCATTGGGCCTGATTTCTAAGGACGCGGGTTCGAATCCCGTCAGGGCGACATGAGACAAGTTGCTTTTTTCTGGTATATTTTCTTGTTTAATATTTATTATAGATAAGCACTTTCGAATAGTCCAAATTTTTATTTCGAAGGAGAATTGTATTATTAACCGACATGAAAAAAAGAGAAGGATCTCTATTCAATTTTATTTGTTATCTTTCTGGCTTGCAAACATTTTCTTGCAAGATGGACCCATAGAAATTTTATCAAAATTGGCTCCGTAGTAGTATAGCATTATTGCACACTCTAGAGAATTATCTCTCTTTCTAATTAATTTTGTTTTCCCGTGACCACGGCAGCTGTAAAGGTGCCGAAACGTCGGGAAAATCAAAAAACCCCTAAAAAACCTAAAAATACGGACAATTACAACTTAGTTCGTAGAAATATAGCGCGTTTGATAGCCGTAAAAGTTGTTTTATTTCAATTAATTTTGTTTTCCTTTTTTAACACTACTATTGAAAGTATAAGTTAGCATCTTGGCCTCCACGTACTTCTACCACCACGTAGCACAAAATGTTAAAATATTTATTGAACTCACCATTTTTTTTTGTTTCCGTTTTTAAGAAATTTATGTCGTTATATCAATACAAATCGTCCATTTTTTTATGTTCTACTTGGTGGTGGAAGTAATTTGAATCCAAGATAACTTATCCTTTTTTAAACGAAATGAACATCATTATATCTTAAATTACACACCCCCAGCTCCAAATACCTAAATGATTGCGTGCGTGCTGCATCTCGTAGTAGATAAGTTAGTAGGTAACAATTGATATTTATCATGATCGACAAGTATCGCGATATAAAGTTCGATGATGACCGATCCCGGAATGAAAAAATACATGCGCCTACACCTAGAGCTATAGCTCTTATTAATCGATTTTTAAATGATGTCCAAGACGCCGACATCCATACTGACCATATGAGTTATATTTATTGTAAATTATTCTATTACCTATCTTAATAAATTGCCCAATGTGAATGTTTTGGTGAAATTGCACATTGTATATTCAAATAAATAAATAAATAAATCGCTTAGACGAAATCCTTGCAGCTGTTGATAATAGTCTTGATATTTACTTTTCTGGAATTTAATGTTGTATTGATTATTTTTATGCATTTTCCCAAGTTTTTCCTCTCCTAATTACTTAATTATTTTGTTATAGTAGATGCATTGTAAGCGGATACCACGAATGTAAAAGATTTAGTGAATGAGCTGAAACATAATGAGCAACAGGAAGCATTAAAATCAGAAACGAAATATTTTCATACAATTTCTACAATGTCAGGTAAAAAATTTGATTTTGTTACTTACATTTTTACTGGTTTTATCTTTATGTGATTTTGATACCATTTTTCAAACACATTTTTTATCTTTTCCATACTAAGTATAGTATATCTGTTAAATTATTTTTATTTTGCAGATGTATCGATCTGTTAGAACTCTACTCCTAGCAAGAAAATCCCTTGTCAAGGCCTCTGTGTCAAATCTGGATAGTTTGGATATGAACGCTATTATGAACAAAATAACCGAGTTCTAGAATGTAAAGAAGCAAGTTCCAACCCTAAGGAATTTACTTTTTGAACTCAGAGAGTCTATAGGATTCACTGGTTGTCGGAATACATTAAGGCAAATTTAGAAAAAAATGGCTTTTAATTAAAAAAAAAAAAACAAAACAGAAGGTCTTTGCTCATAGAAAACTATGAGCTATCTGCTTGGAGACATAAATATTTGCGACCTATTGCAGAAAAGCGACAGCAAAACAAACCAATTATTTACCTAGATGAAACCTATGTTCATCAAAACTATCGGGTAACAAAATCAGTGCAAGGTCCTACCGCTAGTGGAGTGACTAAGAAAATATCCACTGGCAAGAGACCTATTATAGTATTAATAGTGCATGCTGGATCAGAAAAAGGTTTTGAACCCAATGCATTATTAGTGCTTAGCACTAAGTCAAAACATGCCGACTATCACGATTACATGAACGCAGATAATTTTATAAACTAGTTAGGCGAAAAACTTATTAAGAAGGGCCTAGTGTTATAGTTATGATTATTTAATTAGGTTTATCCCAATTTGATAAATCTTACTAATATTATAAATCTTACTAATCCTACTTCCTACTCCATCCTACTTACAATATTATAAAGTATGCCAGTTTGTTTGTTTGTTGAACTACTGAACGGATTTGGATGAAATTAGTTATGCAGGTATTTCAATTAGTGGACTAATACATAGGCTACTTTTATCCCGATATTCCACACGGGACGGGACCCACGCGGGTGAAAACCGCTGCTATTATAAATGCAAAAGTATGTCAGTTTGTTTGTTCCTCTTTCACGCCTAACCAGTTAAATGGATTTGGATAAAATTTGGTATGTAGGGAGTTCCAAGTAGTGGACTAACACAAAGGCTACTTCTTATCCCGATATTCCCACGAAAACAGAAACCACGCGTGTGAAACCGCGGGCGGCCGCTAGTTTTAAATCAATATTTTTGGCGCAAGTGAACCTCAGGGTTCTTATACATTGCGACTTTTTGTCTACAGAAGCATCGATAAGCTCGCACAAACTCGCGCTCTCAAAGCAGCGATATAATCGTGATTCAGTAGCAGTAGGTAGCCGCCTAGCTGCAGTGTATACTCTGATTTCTAACTATATGGACTAAAGTGACATTAGTAATGATACCACTTTACGAAAACAAAAAAGGGTTGTACCCTTACCCAATTGAAGTTCAATTATAATAATATGTTCAATTTCGAATATTCATAAATGCAAAACACTCGAATTGTGTTATCTTGATAAAAAGCTACTTAATTAAGAAAAATAAATATAACCCAGTTATCTTTTTACTATTGATTTCAGAACAATGATTTTCACAATCTGAATTGTTCAAATTAATTTCATTTTGTTTTTTTTCAGTTTTGATTGATAAAAATTGTGCCCAAGTTGTAATGAAAATCAATCGAATGATGCAGTGACCAGGGGTACATACCGGTTACTAGAGATTTTGATTAAATTTTTTACGAAAACCGCTTTCAACGTATTTGTAATGAGAGCGCTTTAAAAACCTAAAAAAAAACCCGTTTAATCAAAAGTTGCGATACGTATGAACCTATCTACTATTGGCGAGGCGATCAGGCTAATATTTTCGTCTTATAATTTGTTCGATTGTAGATTTGTGTTTGGCAACAACAAGTTCCTTTGTAAATGTTGTTGCTTCTGTTAAATCTGATAAGTTTCTTGCGGCCGTTCTTCTTGACAGTTAAAAGATAACCTGAATGGTTAGTAGGGGAAAGAAATTGAAAATTTGAAAGTGCTTATCTATATGTGGGCTAGTAAAACCGGTTAATTTTCAAACCTAATGAGCTACATAGCGTTTTATCAAAGTTTGGCTCTACCTTAACCTTAGAAATACCTGTTCCAAGAAAGAGCAAAATGAAAAAGGGTTTTGAATCGATTAACCGGTTTATAGAGGCTTTTTTTCTTCTCTTTATATGCTGCGGGACAATGCGCACAATTAATTTCCACGAATTTAGATCTAACATTTCGTTTGTTTAAGGTTTTTTGTTTTTCCGACATTTCGGCATCTTTTTAGATGCCGTGGTCACGGGATGACTGACTACTTATAAGTCTACCATCGAAAAGTTTATTTTATTTTTGCGTTCGGATACGGTTACATTTACTAATTAAAAATGAATATTTGTTGACTTCGGAAACAATATTTTGATTCGTTTCTCTTTAATTACTCAACTGGCAGTTCTCACATTGGGAGGAATTTCGAACAGACTGCCAAGAAAACTACGAAAGCGGGCCGGCCTCCACTTTTACATTTGATATTTATCTACAAAAAGAATTAACCGTATCTTACACGTGTAAATAAACTGCGTTTGTTATCCGTAAAAGTTGTTTGATTTCAATTAACAGTGCGCGTCAAAACATAAGATGTATTTACGCCAATAGATGTCAGTTTGAAAAATTATAATATAAAAATCAGAAGCGAATATAATAATATAACAAAGCAACAAAAACTACCAACGATTAGACCGTAATAAATATTCGTTCAAACAATCGCGTGATGAGGGAGACAAAATGACACTTAGTCCTCGACAAGGGTCATCGTGCGCGTCATCAGTGTAATCAGCGGTTTTTAAGCACGATATTAAATTTAAAACTTCTATTTATAACGCAAGTTTCCCAAATGTACGTACTTACTGTAAATAATATTTGATTAAATACAAGAAGTATTTAATCAAATATTATTTACATTGACGATCATTTTGATGAGCAATAATTCAATTTAATCGGTAAAATAACTCGCGTTCAGCTCTTCGCTCTTCAGTTGGCAACAATAAAAAAAATAATGTGCGCTGGCAGCTGTCACTTTAGTCCGTCTAATTAGAAATCAGAGTATAGTGTTAGAGTAATACCCAAACGCAATACAGAATCAATTCAAATATTTGTAGTACACAAACGTGTATTCGACAACAACGGCTTTAAGATAATATATGAGCGGGAAGTTGACACGTTATCGAGCTACGATAAAAGCCGCTCACGCTAGGGCAATAGGGTTCGATGAAAGAGAGTATAATTTCCTACCAAACAGTTTCATACAAATGCTGCCGTTAGATACTAACAATTTAAGTCATAAAATAAGATTAAATTGAAGTATCAAACTATTTATTCTTACTATAGTCATAAAGACCCTTTTTTATTTGCCGCTCTTTTTTAGTGCAAAGAACCGCTGGTCATACTCTAATTACAAAATAAAAAACAGTAAGTTTAACAATAACTTTTATTAATTAAGGCTGAGTTGCACAGCTAACTTTAACCGGTCTATGGTTGTCAAAACTGTCAAACCCTATACATTTTTCCGCCGTTAAAGTTATAGTTATCGTCAGATTTCGACGATGCAATCCCCCCATAATATGAAACACTCAACATAATTATTTTTTTATTAGTGCAAGCGGGATTTTTATAGATTGACGCAATGTTCAATCCCATTCATTATCAGAGCGGGTTACACTTAGCTTCTACAGGTGTCGAGTCCAAGGTATTTTATAAGTCAACTGTGGACTGGTGGAATAAAAAACAAACATAACTTATGTTTTGGCTCATAAAACTTGTTGATACAGTCATGAAAAATCAAAGGTTTCACAAAAAATAATAGTTTTTTTCCAATCAATAGAAACAATAAATTACGTATGTTTAATGTTTAAACAATCGCTCTCTGCTTTTTAATTAAATATAACCTAGGGAATTAGTTAATTGTCACATGGCATCCTTTTAAAAAATAAACTGTCATGTCACTGTCAATGATATTAATTCTGCCTGAATTTCTGAATCTGTCTGAATGGAAATGAATAAAAAAATCGAAATAAAAAGTGCAGTGTGCAATCATTATCAATAAATATTTAAAAATACAGACTATGACTTCAATGAATTTTAACAATTAAATGAAATGTCGTCGAAGCTACCTCCTTTCATTTTGCAAGAACAACCAAATATAACAGAGTTTATTCAGTTTCCATTGCAAAGTGTTCAGCGAATAAAGGTTAGTCATCGAAGTAAGCTGTATGTTTTAAGCATACTGACAAAATGTGTAAATTATACAGAAAGCACATATCTCTATCTACGTATTCTATGTATTTTTAAACTTAATCTTGTATACAAAGCAAATCTGTGTTAACTTATCAAACTAGGTTTTCAATCAGTTATAATTGTAATCAATGCAACCTTGTCTAATAATTGGAGATGTTTTATAAGTAGGTAATAATTACTAATATATAACGATTGTTGTGGAATTCCCTGGGGAGGCTGTAAGGACAATGATGATGAGTTCTTTTTATGAATACAAATACTAACTATTTGTTTCTTTATCACTGAACACTGGTAAAAAAACTAAATTTGAACCTTGTTTACTTTCCTACCAAATTTATTTATTTTATTACTTCCTTCTTATTAAATTGCACAATTTTTATACTTCTTTCATGGTAGTGTCAATTATTATGGCTTGTACAGCTGTTATCATTGTCTCTTATATCAGCAAAATAACTAATATTTCCCAACAAATCAAGCTATTAGTTTGAGCCTATCTAAATTGCTGTGCCCTACAGGGTACATGATGACCTTTATTCTTTAATAACACCTTTGTATTTTACATTATGGTATATGCAATAAATCATTCAAATTGAAATTAAACACATCATGGTGTAAAATGGATGGAATATATTGTGAAAAATACTCAGAGTCATAATAATCGTCTGACTGTTGATTAGATAATTGTTGTTTTTTTTTTAAAAATGGTCTGTTCGTTTCAACTACAAACCAATAACACTTCAATGATGTTTAGTGTTAAACGGTCTGTTCATTTTAATCAAACCATTACTACTATCACAACTTAAGTGTGGTCCTACTGCAAAGCAAAAAGTTATCCTTTACTTTACACCATACTTTAACATGCACCAAAAATGTTGTATTCATTTCTAATTAAATTACTGTTTTCCAACCAGTCAAAATTGAAGCTGATTTATCAAAGCATTATGGTTATGATTAATACTTTCCTTTTTATGTTTCAGTATACATGTTTTGATGTGTCCAAAACATTGATTGCGTTCGGGGCTACCAGCGGAGGCATATATGTTTTCAACAGGAATCCATGTGAATTCATGCAATTGATACCAAATAAGGTAATAACAATTTCGGTTTTTGTTTTTCATACAATCACACCAATCATTTTGCAGCTACATTAGATTCGAGGTAAGTTTCATTAAGAACTTGTGTTATGGATATTAGACAACTGATAAACATACTTATGCCCTTTTTTTTGGAAATACATAAGTACATAATATAATTAAACACTCAGACCAAGACAAATAGACTCACCCAGGACCTCTGGGGCGCAGAAGGCGGGTACGTACGCCTGCGCCAAACAGGGGTCTAATTGTCTAATTTTAAAATCTATCGCAATCCCTTTCAATTTGCCAATTGAAAGATATTTACGTTACAAGCTGTATTTGACATGTATTAGGGATTGTGGTGATTTTGAAAGGTATTGATTGAATGTACGAAAGAGAAAATATCTTTCAAATATATGGAGAAGTGTCAAATGAAATGTTGTATTAATATCATTTAAACATCATTCGTTCCAGAACATATTGTGACTCCAAGTTACACCATTCCATTAATCGCTATCACAATCACTAAACCATTGAAAGGGATTGCGATAGTTTTTAAAATTCGACAATTAAGAGGCTGGTCGTCACATATTTAGGTATTACAATTAAAACATTATTTTTAATTATGAGTTTATAGAGCCTTATCACACTAACGATTTTCGGGCGGGACGGTGGCGCAGCGAGCACGCAAGTCGCGGGCGCCTAGTGATATGCAACGGTAGTTCAGTACACGCATCCGCGACGTTGCCGTTGCGAATCTGAGGCGTGCTCGCAACGACCCCGTGGCGTGCTCGCAACGACCCCGTGGCGTGCTCGCAACGACCCCGTGGCGTGCTCGCAACGACCCCGTGGCGTGCTCCCAACGACCCCGTGGCGTGCTCGCAACGAGACCCCGCAGAGACTTTGCAATGACCTCGCTGCGCCGCGCGCTGCCCTGCCCGCGAATCGCTAATGAGATATGATATTAAGTATTGCGGCACTTAGTTAATAGGAAAGAACAGTGACACCCGATTGCACTAATCATGCCTTTAGTCTCGTAACGTTCAAGTTGCAAAAAAAAACTTAATAAATAATAAATATTTCTTACAGTCACACCAATTAACCTAGCCCCAAAGTAAGCACTGTAAGGCTTGTGTTATGGGATACTAGGCTAACTGATATATATATATATATATATATATATATATATATATATATATATATATATATATATATATATATATATATATATATAATTATACATATATAAGTATTTATGTGTAGAAATATATATAAACGTCCACGACTCAGGTACAAATGCTCGTATTCATCATACAAACATTTGCCTCTACCGGGATTCGAACCCGGGACCCCAGAGTAGGCGACACCTTGAAACCGGTGTACGAACCACTCTACCACGGAGGTCGTCTTATGGTTGCAAATAGTTCAAATCTCATAAGACCCAAGTCTCGAAACCTCGCAAGTTGCAAAATATCTACATCTCAAAGCTTCTGTGTTCTGTGCTCAAAACGTTCAAGTTGCAAAATAGTCAAGTCTCAAAACATCCATGTCTCATAATATTCATTTTTTATTTATGTGGATTTGTAAGTGGCGTGTTTTATAATTTTGACCTTGACCTTGCAATCGCCTAAGCTATTCTTATCTTTATTAAAACATTAAAATTAAGAATTGCTTAAGCTTTAGGCGGTCGATATTGAGCCCGTAAATTAAGAATTGCCTTAGTGGATTTTAAAAACGTCATATGATATGGTTAGTGCAAAGTAAATTTTTATTAAACTTAATAAAGATTAGAAGAGCCTTAGGCGATTCTTAAGTTTAGTACAAGTTTCTTACACTAGACCTCTGTTCAAGTGAACTAAGCTAAACCTATTGCATTTAGAGCAGGACTATTTGCGCACTTAATTAAAACATACCCAATGTTGATAAAGTAATTGCTATCTAATTACTGTAAATAACTTTCAAATATGAATCACCTAATTAATAGGTATTTTTCATATTAACGTAACATGTGTTTTCGGTAGGAATGACGCATGCCAATATTAACATCTATGAAATTATATGGCACACTGTTTCACCGACTGCCCGGGCGAATTTTAATGTATGCAACTTGGCACCCACCGACATCGGTGTCGCGTCATGTTGGCCAACTGGTGAAATTGTGCTCAATCGATAAGATTGAGTAAGTAATACAATAAATAAATAATTTTAAAAGAACCAATGACAAAATAAATATTTCAGTTTGTCTGTTTTTTGACCACTTCTAAACAGCCAACTTTATGTTTTTTTTTCTCGACAACTATCCATATTTGACCCGGGTACTTCTAGTCAATTGATCAGCGTAACTAACTACGTCAATCTACAGGGTCAGTAAAAAATGTCTGCTCCCGAGGTCTCGGGGAACACTGTGCGTGGATATCTTTTATGTGCTTTGGCTTTTGTACATAATGTTGCAGTGAAAATATACAACCAGTGATCCGCCTGCTAGATTATGAGTGACAAGTCTTTGACACCATCAACGTCTCAATCCACATGAATTATAGTGCTATATATATATTCACTGTCCTCCTTGTAAGGTCTAGGGGTGCATTAAGAAAGGATTTTTCGAAATTCTTATGTGTTAATTTGGAGTCTCTAGTCCTAGCGGTTTGGACTGTGCGTTGATATGTCAGTCAGTCAGACCGTCAGTGTCTTCTTTTATATATTTAGGTAATTATGTATGTATGATGGTTGATTTGATTCACCATTTGTTCCAGGATGGAGCGATAACACGCTTAGCAATCTCTCTTGACGATAAACACATTGGCTTTGCCAATGGTCGGGGTGTAGTCACCGTGACCGCTTGCAACCAGTCACTGAGCGGTGGTCACTCTACGGTGACCTCCAAGGAACATCATAACAATGAAGTCACCGCTATGACGTGGGGTGCGAGAAATATGCTCTTCACCGGTGATGATGTTGGAAAGGTCTCCGTGTTGCAGGTGCAGGGTTTTATCGTAAGTTTGAAATTATTTAATCACATTTTAAGAACAGTATTATCATGCCATGACAGTATTATGAGAAGTCTAATCGCAACACAAATATGCGACTAGGAAGCGATCCGGCAGAGAGTGCGTCGCGGCCCGCCTGTAATAAATGATAATAATAACTTCATACAATCACACCAATTAACTAGCCCAAGTTAAGTTTCAAGAAGAACTTGTGTTATGGATATTAGATAATGGATAAATATACTTATAGACTTTTTGTAAATACATACATAATATACATATTAAACACCCAGACCACGAAAAATAGACATGTTCATGCACACAAATATTTTTCTTGTGCGGGGATCGAGCCCGAGACCTGTAGCGCAGAAGTTGCTCGCCTGTAGTGTGCGATAGTAATAACGAGCAACCCGTGTGCGCATAATGCGCAAAAAACACATAATAACATTCAAAAAAGTTTTATTTAAAATAAACGAAAAATTAAAAAAAAAAAAAAAATCTCGACTTATCCGACCACTTCAGACAAATACCTTTCTAACGGTGTATTGCACTTGATTGTGCGACTTTTAGTTTAGGAGGAGAAGCGGCTTCACTGCCGTATTATATATATAGATGTACCAAAGTGATGTAGGAGGATTTTTGTTATCCGATGCGGTGCAATGCGGACTGCGGTCTCGTTAAATTAGTTTTTATCTTTTTTTTGCTTTTCACGTGAAAAATTATGTATGTGCTCTACTATTTATACGTAACTTCTTTCTAATTTCAGGCCAAAACAATGTTCCAAAGCTCTTCCCAAACAATAATGAGTTTAGACTCTCGTATCTGCCAAATAGACGTAAAAGGACCCATGCTTCTCGTCTCCACGTTAACAAGGTGTTACATATGCGACACTTCCCAGGAACAATACAGGCAAATCGGTCAGAAACTGAGGGATGGCGAATTCGGTGCCTGTTTCTACAATAGGGAGAGGTATTCGGAAAACTGTATACACACTCTTAATGATATTACAGAGATAAAGAAGTATAATATAGTTGATAATGATAAGGGGTTCGCGGTCAGCAAAGATCTAGAAAACACCGACATATATTGTGCTCGACCGTCTTCTAGATTATGGGAAGCTACTATAGATGGAACAGTAAAACGTACCCACCAGTACAAACATGTACTGGCTAAGAAACCAATGACAATACTCTCCATGGAATCTTATAATAATGAAAACATTTGTTTAGAAACCCCTTCAGCAGACGGAGAAGGACAATCAATTAGCTTCCCCAAATTGTACAGTTTAAATGGTGCCATATTTTCATTCAAAAGAGATGCTTTATATTTTCTGAACATAAATGATGTGGATGATACTACTTGGTACTCATATAAAGATATTATAGATTGTAAAGTTTACCACGATTTAATATACATTTGGCTGTCTAATGGCTCTCTTGTTACCATGAAGTATATGAAAATCGAAAAGTTTCTCATTAAATGTTATGTGGACGAAAAATACAGACTCTGTGCTGAAATGTGTGCCTTGTTTAGAGATTTTTTACTTTCTAAATGTTTGTCGAGTAAACTGCATATTTTAGTTGGTTTAAGAGACAAATTAGAGAATAAAGAATCCTTAACTGTTATAGAAGATGTATTAAAGAAATTCGATAGTTTAAAAACAAATGACGCTACACAAATGAAATCAGGGATATTTGTTGTGGACAACACTTACCACACCTCTTGCCTTTTAGAAGATGATGACATAATATCTGAACAAAAACTAAACAAAGAAAATATGATCACTACACTATCTCCTGAGGCTATACAAGCGTTTAAAGATCTCAGTGTATCCGTATCTGATAAACTCAGTTCGAGCAAAAAGATTCTGAAAGAGAAATGGGAAGATTTCGAGGGTAAAGTAAAGAATCTTGCTGTAGAAAAGCCACAAGTACAAGAGGTGACTCTTCCAAAGAGAATATTACCTCCAGACACCGTCGAGTATATGCCAGAACTGTTAGATGAGAACATCATCTACAAAGAATCTAGTCAAAAGGCCATTGAAGTAGACAATAATAGTTTAGGGAAAGACAAAGTATGCAAATCTCTGTATCAATACTTTAGATTAAGTTTAGTCGGCAAAGAAACCGAACGATCGAATTTAGTTTCTACTGTAGAAAGCTACGCCTGTGATATTAGACAGATCTACGAACTTATGTTACAATTAGAGCATTATTGTTTATCGGTGGGCGCTTTAGAAGAGTCGAAATATGTTCCGAATAATATTTTTCTAACTTATCTAAGTTGTTGTAGTAGGAAGAACGAGTTTTTGGATGCGATAGTGCATGATGAAGTGTTGTACAAGTATTTTGTTGATTCCTGCATATCGCTTAATATGAAAACGCAGAAACTGACGAATATTGGATGCGATTGCGGTTTCCCGCTACCTTATACTCTGACGCGTCAGATCCCAGTGTTTTCGGACTTGATAGATGAATTTATTGAAAGGCAGTGGTCGAGCGAGTCTCGAGACCAGTGTTATGAAACATGTAAAAGAATGCCTTACTTGTGGCGGAAGATTTTGTTCTTACGAAGGAACGAAGACTTGCACAGTGTGTTAAGAATTCTTCTTCAGATGTTGGATGAGAATCTTCTACATTCTTTCTTGCCCCAATTTACCATAGAAAGTTGGGAGAGGGCGATTCAGCTATATGCTACCTTACACGCTAACATTTGTTTGAATTGTAATAAAAAATTTCATCATGTCACTGTCAAAGATATGCTTAGTTGGGATGATCTTGGAGCTCTTATTATCAAGTCTGTAGGAGGCAGGAATGCTGTGAAAGTTCTAGAAAATCACGCGAAGCTCATTGATATTGGAGAGTTGACTATGAAGTTTTACCACACGGCTTTACTTGTGGCGATGTATGAGAAATATGACGCTACTATCACCAATCAGATGACGGAGGCGTTGTATAGTACGTACTGTTTTGAGGATTCTAGGAAAGAGGTATGTTGCTTATTAAATTAAAAGTTTTATAACTTTTTGAACATTTGGTTAGTCTATGAGCGAAAGCACTTTATACATTGTTCCTTTGTAATTATTTTTTAAATTATCTTAAATAACATTAAATTATTTAACAATAATTAAAAATGCATTGTCCCTAATGCTGCTTCTAAATGGGCCATTTTTCCTTCAATTTTCGGCCGGCAACTATTGCTGTCTCACGTTGGCCTTCGTACTTTCGTAAAGATGTCTTGTTATACACAAGAGCAAGATGCAACTAGTTGGTGGCCATGCATTTTAGGAAAAATTAGGCCGATGAATTTTTTTAGAGACGTTTTTATTTTTATCGACAACTTTACGAAAGTCCGGTAGCCGAGCGTCTGCATTCCTGACAGGTTGTGTCAGTTTTCTATATCAAGCAAATAAGCTTATGACCACACATTGACGCATTTTCGTACGAATTTTACTCGTACGAGCCCGTCTTGTGGAACACGCACAAACGATCCCAACCTTCCGAGTATTATGGGAGTGCCATACTGCGTGCGAGAGTCGACGTATACGTACGTGTAGTTCCGACGTCTGAAAACGATCCGAACTTGTTGGGGATTTTAAAACACGTTCGCCTGTAAAACGCAATATCATCGGAACTCTACTTACCTATTTGACGGAGAAAAGCAAATCAGTGTGCGCACTCAATTCGTACAAACCACGATCAACACGTATACGTACGAACAAGTTCATGTCCAAAGTACTAAAAGTATAGCCTATTTCCGTATATCTCACTTTTCACGATAATCGAAAATGAACTTTATTTTGTAGACTTAACAAACTGACAAGAATCTGGCAGTAACGCATTCACTCAGCAGCCACACAAATTATATAAATTGTGTTTTTTTGTTATTCAATACTGAAATCAACCTTTTCAGATCTGCCAACTGCTACGAAGTACATCCGGGCAGGTAAAGAACTCAACTTTGCCTATTACTGTCGCAGCAAAAACTACTCATTGGGGCCTATCGCCATTACTAGAAACCACGAAACTAACTGCCAATGAAGATAACGAAGCGGCAAACTCGAAAAGTATATTAAACATATCTTTCAAAGAAATCATAGAAAACTTACCGCTTATTTACAAATATGAGTGCGACTGTACTTTGTGTGGGTTGCCATTACAGAACGAATTTTTAATTCAAGATGGCGGACTTTGGGTTTTTAAATGTGGCCACATTTTTCACGGTGCGTGTTTAGATTTGAATAGGATAAAATTATGCCCTTCTTGCCCCAAGGTTATCTAAGAAATGTGTTTATAATTGTTTGAATATTTTGTTGATCGAAATTTATACGAAAAAAATATGTTTATCATGTATCATTTTTGATGATATTTTACGCCATACTCTTTAGGCAATCTCTATTATGAAATTTTTATTAAGTACCTATATAGTTTTATTGTATTTTTGTAGTCATATTATTATCATCAAGTACGGTATTATTAGAAGTCACATTTTGTTATAAGAAAGAAGATATATGGTCAGTTTCAATAACCCATCAATTTCAGTAGGTAGTAAATTAGTACCTACCTAGTTTAGTTACCTAGCAACCGTCTTTAGGAGATCAGTCATATTGGATCAAAAAGCAAAATGTCATCCAACTCAAATAATTTAATATAATAAATGGCAAATTATTATTGTAAACAGTGGTACAATAATTTTTTATTAAGTGTACGATTAGTGGCCAAGCATTTATTCAAGTTTGAAAATGTCATTATTTTTGGTATAAATATGTCTACAAAACGAATTGATCACGGAGTAATGTTAACAGAATATCGTTTATTACATTAAGATCAGTTCCTCGTCAGCAACTTGAATAACTGCTTGGCCACTTATCGTACATAATAAAAAAATCGGTCAAGTGCGAGTCGAACTCGCACATGAAGTGTTCCGTCTCTCACCCAAGGTTGCCTGGAAGATTTTGCTATGTAGCAATATGGCCGCCTATTGTGTGCCTCTTTTTTGTAATTTTCTTTCTATGTTTATTATTATATTAAATTAGGTATTCACTTGACTACCGAATACCTACCCAAAATACCACTATAATTTTTCGTCGGCCAAAATAACTTTGTTTTTCATAGTGTTTGTAGGAATGACAAATTATACATCTTTTAAACGGTTGACTTTGAGAAAAAATCGTTTTAGAAACCTCAATGAAATTTTTAAAGACCTATCTACAGATACCCCACACGTAGAGGTTTGATAAAAAAAAAGTATATTCAATTTCAGTTCCATGTATGGGGAGCCCCCCCTTCATATATATTTTTTATTTTTATTTTTGTGTAAAAACCGTAAAGCGGTTTACAGAATACATCTACTACCTACCAAGTTTCAACTGTGCAATCCTCATAGTTTTGGAATAAAGTGGCTGTGACATACGGACGGACAGACATGACAAATCTACAATGGTTCCGTTTTTGCCTTTAGGCTACGGAACCCTAAAAATGACCGTAACACTGTTGGCAATAATAATGTACAATTTATTTTCGTTGGTCGACACTTTTACTGTTTTGGTCCAACAATGTATGAACTGTTTCTGATCCTGGTCGAGGCAACTAATTTCAGATAGGCCTATTCATTAGAGCCAATTTCAGCAACTCAATCTAGATAACCACTCGAGAGAAATTTGGGACTACAGTCCCAGAAGGATTTTGACAGTAGATTGTATCTTGGGACTGTAGTCCCAAGACGGCTGCTCCTCTCAAAAAATACTTATTTCTTTTTAATCTAAGCATTATTCCAATAAGAACGCATACTGTCAAATTCGGAACGAATTAGGCTCCATATTATTCATACTAGCAACACCATGAAGATGTCATTTCCAAATAAAGAAATATTTAAAGTCTGGTCCGTACTCTGTGTTGTAAAAGTCGCCAAATGTCAAACTTTTTTTTTAATATGTAAAATCATCACAGAAATCTTATATTTTTTCGCTTTTAGTAGAATATTAGCTCCAACCTTACCAAATTATAAAATTAGTAAAATTCGATATAAATTTTAAATGAAAAATGTTTTACTGCAACAAGGTGCAATTTAATTTCGTTAAATGTTTGAAGACGATTATTTCTACACTACTCACGTGAAATTGAAAAAAAAACGACATTCAAAGCGCCATGTTACACAGAGTAATAAAAACAGCACTTTAAGACGAACACTTTACTGAAGCGCGGCGCTCTTTTTTTTAGTAACGGTCGCTTAAAAAAAAGACGCGATACATCTACGGTGTAACTTTTTGGGCCGTGTCACTCGAGTGGATAATCCTCGTTTAAAGATCATCGCTCTCCTGATGATGCCTGATGTCCCTGCTACGCGCGCCTTTTTACCTGATGGCATGCCTGCACAAACCGGTTTGCGCGGGTAAGACGTGGCGGATTGTCCCGGCTACAAGTTCCATTTTGCATGCGCGAACCGGTTTGTGCAGGCATGTTTTCTGGTAAGACGGGACGGAGCGTGTAGCCGGGACATTAGGCTATAAAAAAGGAACTGAAATGTAATGACATTTTAATGACGTTTAGCGTTAGGTCGGTTAGTTGTTGGACCTTAAAGTTAAGTTATTAAAAGATAGTTAACTATGATTACGCATGGTACTTACGTTTGATTCACTGTCGAATTATATTTTAATAGTTGAGTACAATGATGCACCTATTTTGCACAATAATACTTTACACAACTAGGTTATTTTTTTAGATTATTTAAAACTTATTTAGAAAGAAAGATTTTTTTTTTGTATTATTTAATTAGCTTTATTATTTAACCAAAGAAGCTCTCATCCGAATACTAAATGAACATGTATGTATGTATGTATTTTATTGTTATTAAAATATATTATTAATGTACTTAATGTGCTAAAATCTTCAACTTGTGGTTTGTTCCTTCTGGAAAAATTGTGCATGATTGAGGTAAAAATGTTTTGTTATATAAGTATATTTTTCCAACAAGTTGTATTTACCTGGGTTACTATAAGATATTCAATTTGACGTCAGCTAAATCTGTGACCTGTGATTGAGGACAAATCAATTCAAGGTACTATGTGATCCATTTCAATCTAGCATCAATCAATACCTTACACAGTCAATCCTAACTAATATTATAAATGCAAAAGTTTGTTTGTTTGTCCTTTCTTGACGCCCTAACTAAGCAAGCAATCGACTTGATTTTTGGCATAGAGTTAGTTGAAAAGACGGAGAGTAACATATATATTACAACATATTATTTTTATCCCGATATTCCCATGGGAACGGGACCCATGCGGTTGAAACCGCGGGCGGCCGCTAGTGTGTCATAATCTTAAATCTAACCAAGATCACGGATCGAACTGACGCCATATTGATCGTCTAATGGTCACCTTACAATATCTCGACTCACATTGCTCCTAAAGCAAATTATTATAGTAACTACAAGTTAGAATTTTTACAAAAAAAATACTGGAAAAAATCGATTCGTGTTTCAATACAAGTTAATGGAGAACGGGCAGCAATGTATGGGATATGTTCCCACCTAGCTGTATGTCGTAGATAGCATTTTTCATGACTATCATTAGTTACTATCGGGGCAAGTCTCAATTCGCTGTAGGGAAAAAGTTTGTGTTTAAAACATCATGGGAGTACCTAAATGACTTTTTATAGATTTCGTTTTAGCTACAACTTCTCGCAGCGAATTGAGACTAGCCTCCAGTGGCGAAGTGTCCATACAAACCGATTCCCATCGGCTTCCCTTTTAGAAATCCCATCCAAATCCACCATGCAGATAATAATCATCTTTTTTTTTGTCACCAATTACTTAAATCGCGCTCGGCTTGCGATTGTTGAGGTTAAGCAACTTTCTCAATGGTCGGTCACGGGATGGGTGACCAAAAATTTACTATCTCGAGCTCCTCTGGGCTTCGGAAGGCACGTTAAGCCGTTGGTCCCGGCTGCATTTGCAGTCGTTAAAACCTACCAATCCGCATTTGGCCCGCCTGGTGGGTCATGGCTCGTTCTCCTCATCCATCCATATGGAAGGCCAGTGCTCCAGCATTGGGAACATTAAAAATGGCTGGTGACGACTTAAATGCACCGGGATCCCTGGCAGTTGCAAAGTGAACAAAGTGTTTAGTTTCCATGTTTATTATTGTCTGATTTGTGGATTTTTCATGGTCCGGTCCTTCACCATATTTCGACCCCTCGGCACTGCTAACCCCCATAGTAACAAATAATAGTCGTAAAAAGAGCTTTGCGATGATATACATCTGCCCCTACCGCGTAAAAGATATGGATATGGGCTTCATTTGACAGTTGAAGCTCATAAACTTACCATATTATGGTCATTTAACTGTCAAATGAACCCCATGTCCATATCCATAGTTTCTACGTGGTAGGGCCCCCTGGTCGTTATTGGTCGGTGGGTACATTTCTCCCGTCCTCCTTTATGAGATAGGTCGATTTTATCTAGTGTTTTTCTAGTAAGAAATATCATTTAAATTAGCGTTGTACTTATATGCAAAACAAATAAAAATCGTAATGTTAGAGTCGGTTTCACCAAACGAAAGGCCACGGAATATTACTGTGACTAAAGTGAGGTTTCCTGATCTTCATAGTATTTAAGATTACTTTCGGACGTTAGGAAACTGCAGCGCCACTCTCTTTTGTGAGAGCACAGTCTAAAAAAGTCTTTGTACTGCCTACAAACGGCCAAAATGACGCACTCACACAGATACTTTTTTACCAGTGATAACCAGTGAGATCGAGGGGCTGGCCGTGTAGCGATAGTGAGCGGCGCGTGTGTGTGTAAGCGCGTCATATCGGCGAGTGCAATGTTATGTTTAGACTAGTGAGAGGGACTCTATTAATTATAACAAAGTATTAGGTAAAATCCGAAAGTTATCCAAAACTTTACAAACGCCTAACGAGAGTACTCTAGCCGATTTATTCCAAGAGAAGAAATTGTTCCTATAATAAAATTAATTCGTGAATGAACTTGTACCACAGATCTATATCGAGATAGACCAAAAGAGCGCTACAAACGTTATTGACGTTATGGAAACTGCACAATCAACCATTTTCGTTTCTGAGTGACGCCTGTTTCCTTAGCAAGGGTCTCAAGCGGACTGAATTAGGTCGGAAAACTTTGACCGTGGATCAAACTTTTGACACGCAAGGTAGGTACACTTTTACCGTCTATCTCGATATAGTTCTGTGACTTGTACCTTTTCAATACCGCTATCATGAGTTGAAATTAACTATCATTTTTATCGAAAACTATTGGATGCACTGCTCAGTCGGTAAATTAGTCGATGGATCATATCCATCGACTGATTCACCGACAGCACTTACGAGACAGCGATAGTTTTCGATATTGAATATAGATTGCCAAACTCGTACTTGAGGTACTGAGTGCTTAATGTGAGTTTTCTGACCTTACTCGCTTACGCCGCAGTTTACGAATAGAGCTTAATTCTCAACCTTATTCTCATGGCATTAAGGCTATCTGTCAAAATTTTAGTCTCACGCGATGGTAACGTTTGGACATTTGCAGACACACTAGACCCTCAGCTAAACGTGTAATGTCAATAACACTTCAAGTTTGACAGATGCAATACAAAAATGTACCTTATTATACCTTTCGCTGGCAATGAACAAGAGACAATATAATTTGTATTGCTGTAATATAACTTATAATATAGCTGCTGCCAGTACAGGGATTATTTATGCAATTAACCTTATGTCGCTAGTAATAGAGGTTTTCGTAGTGCAAGTGTGAAGCCTGAGGTGCTGTTGACTGTAGAGTCAGCGGCAACTGCGGCTTAAACAGTATGTCAAACTTCTTCAGATAATTCCGAACTCAACGGCTTACGTCTAAGTGTCGATTGGAGAAAATTGACCGTTGTAGCCTAACCTGCTTGCGTAGCATGCGCACCGCGACTCGCTGTCGACCCTTATCTCGCGATGTCTGTCGCGCTCATATCAGTACGGTGTGAGCGGGACAGACAATGCGCTCACGCGAGAAAATTGTCGAGAAAGCTTTGTCATACTGCTGCTGTTGACCGTACATCAGATTTAAATATTTATATAAACTTGTAAATATGTACAAAATGGAAATATTTTTGTAAGTGCAATAACAATGTACCCATATCATTGTAATATTATATTCTATTCTTGTACTTACGTGTACCTAAATATTATCTTTGTACTAGCTAAGGTTTACTCGTCGAATATAAATGCTTTGTTCTCAACTTTAAATGCATTTTATTTTATGTATGGATCTTAGGGCTATGCCACACTGGCGGATTGCAAGCGTTTCCAAAGCGGAGCGGCCACGCAGCGAACACGCCGCGCGTGCGCGGCGGAGACGTCGCGGCTGCGCGGCGAACACGTTGCGGACTCGCAACGATATTGCCGCGGAGAGAAGCATGGACCTCATTTTTCGAATATTTTTTGTTTAAAAAATAAAGACTCATTAAATATTAAGACTCATTCTCATGACATCATTCATAAGACTATTCTTATGTCAATTGTCTTAACTTTCAAATTAGATAGAAGCTGGAATGCTCGGTAATGCGCGAAATCCGCAGAAGGTCAGCGGGTCTTCCAGACTTTGGTTTAAAAAATTTGCTTCCATTCCGTTTCTTTGCGCCACAATGCAAATTGAGTCTATAATAAATAAATAGTTAAGTACTCTTAGAGTAGGTTCAATTCACATTTACGCGGTATGGAATGGAATAAGTGTGCTGAAATGACGCGTTCCCGTACCATGTAAAGTCATACTTATACACTCGGTCATCGGGTTAACCCGATTTAGAAGCTTTGCTTTAAAAGGTTTTTAAAGCAAAGCTTCTAAACATAATGGAATAACGATAAATGATACTCAGTTTATTTCTCACAAATATACAGCACTCCACCACACAATATTATAACGTCACTTTTGTACAACAACTAACCTGAGGTGTTACCGTCATCTATTTAGAAACCATCATGCCATAAGAACGTTTTGTATGCGTTTTGTTTTTATTGATGTTGTCACATTTTGACACACTTCACACTATGGAGGCGATGATTGAGAGGAGACGCCACAAAACTTCCGTCAAAAACAAGCATGAGATTCGTAGTACGAAATAGCGTGGTAAGATTGAAACAATACTGCCAAAACAATACATGGCGGTTAGCCCCCTGTACCAAAAAATTACCGTTCAATTCGATTGATGTCTCACAACAAACTACACTCGACTGCGCTCGAGCGACGCTCAACTGACACCCGCCCCAACATTTTTACACCCTTGTTTTAAAAACGTTTATTAATTATGTTTTTAACAACTTATTAATTATTAAGAATTTATATTATTATAATTAATGAAATTTAAGAAACTTATTCAATATCCAAAATTATAACACATTCATTACGTGATGTTAAAAAAAAACTTTGCTCCGTTCCGTGGTAATGTAAATCGAGCATTAATCATAGGTGTTTTTCCTTCTTTTGACAAAAATAATAACTAATTCAGATTCAGTTAATTATTATGTAATATTTCCTGATATTTATTTGTCGTTATTCACTTGAAAGGGATAATTATAAAATTAAACACAATAAATATTTTTATATGTATTTTTAATATACTTTTGGGTTTTGGCACAATTTTTAATGATGTGACCTGGTTTACACTAGGTATTAAACGTAAATCTATCTACACATTTGAAAGAATTCGAATGCTAAGTTATACTGATGTGATGAGCTAACCCAAACCAAAAAGGTTCAAATTCCTCCAACAAAACATAACAATTTCATCTTTTTTAAGTACATTTTTATAAGTGACATTTGCTAAGTACTCACTTCAGCAAGTTATGGCAAGTTTCATAAGTCAATCAAACTTAAATAAATAAAACAGTATGAAAAAAAATTGATCGAGATCTATTATAATAATTCACTGTACTATAATGTCGATAATTAAATAACCACAACTAACGTTTACATCAAAAAAATATCGCCTATTTACAGGAATTCAACATAAAAAATAAATAATTTAACGTCACTGTCTAAGTCCTTACACATTTACTAAGAAATACACGCTACTTTTAACATTAATTATCCACGTACACATAATAATATTAATTACGCATACTATGTAACACTACACGTTATGTATTACTGGCATACATCATAAATGAGAAGAAACAAAAAACAAGTGTCTAAAATTAGAAAAATAAATAACAAAAGAAAATCGTAAACATGGCATACTATCGTAACGACTGCGACGCTTACTTGATTTTACAAGAATTTATTATACAAGTTTTGCCCTATTATAGTAAATATTATGCATATACATACTACGGCTTAAACCTATAATCTACTATATAAATTGCACGATTTCATAAAGCGAATATCTTGTAATTATTAATAATTAGTTCACAGGGTGACATACATAAAGTTGCTGCTATGATGGCGCCACTGTCTTCGCGAACTGCCAACATTTTTAATTTCCTATTTTTACCGCAACACAGGTTATGTATGTCACTCCGTTTTACCCACAAAAGTCGGTGGGTACATTTGCATCAATGATAACGTCTTTAAAAATTGTACAAAATTAATAAATTGACATGACAATAATTGAATTGACCACAATGCATTGGTGCTTTTCTACAATAAGTAAATAGTTGCACTATTGTAAACTTACAATCTTTTTGAACTTAATCCTTTTTGCTATAAATTATTAATCATTTCCAACTAAAGTCGTGGAAATTCACATATTTAATTTTCATATGTACATTTAAGTAGTATTTTTTTTTCTATTTTTGTAAAATTTACTGAAAACTCGCCGTTTAATCACTGGTTTTGTATTTATAAGCTTGTAATTTACACTCATAAATCATCAATCTGATACAAATATAATGATTACACATTATTAAAAAAAATATGTACTTCCACAGGTTATTTGCCATTTCTTCAAGGTTTTGTACCTCTAAAACGAGTTTAAGTAAACTGTTAACAGCATCAAATTCCATCACATGTCCTGCTCATGTCTATAAAAAAGCCAAAAAGAGTAAAAGAGACAAACATAGTTTGCGTAAACTCGTACTAGAATGCTCTACTACTTACACCGAACAGAGTGCTTAGTGGGAGTTTTTTCTACTCACGGTCGACTGTAAACGCGTCGAATTTTTAATGAAATCAGCGGCCCGCCATCTAGCGGATTATGCCACGGACTACACCATCGCGCTCACTATCGACCGTGAGTAGATATAAACTCGCACTAAGCACACAGAACTATATCTATGAGTATTTTATTTATTAAAATCATTATGTAATAATAATTATAATGCAATCTCACTGGATTTCAACAGGTTGTGTTCAAAACACATAAAAATTTTCAAGCCTTCCGCTTCAAATTTTTGGTTTGATATATTTTAATTGCTTATTGCTACTACTTCTACACATTGATAAGTTTAGTAATATCGAACTAATATTTTATACATGGCCACACAATATTCATGATTCATATTATTTCACTTAATAGTTAAGTCTAGATCTAAACCTTATAAACCAAACGAATTTACGCCCAAAACTATCTACAAAGGAAACCATACTTTATTTACATAATCCTTAAAGTCCATTATATTCGTTTTCTATTTAAAATAATTGATAAAGACAGCTATTTACATTTAATTTAATTGTCAGTGATGTAATAGATGATTAGCACTTTAAAAAGTGTCTAGTGATGTAAGTGAATGTGATGATTAAGCAGATAAGTTTTTATTATAAAAAGCATTATCTATTTTTTTTCAAACTGGCCAATAATATTGCGTACAGTCAAGTTTTGATTTTCTTGTGTGATTATTATTACAAATATGGTTTTAGAGATAAACTTGTTTCAAGAACAGTCAACACTACCTTCTGGTGTTACAGTTTCACTACAAAAATACCCACTATCTTGAGAGACATAAGGGCTATTTCAATGTTAAAATGTAATGACTGACATGCTGCTGGCAGTACCATATTACAAATTACAACACCACTTTCTTAACAACACATGCCAACTGCGACCAAAACATTACAACAAAAATTGTAAAATATAATGTAGCCGCCCCGAGAAGATAACCAATGGCACTCGATAGAATCTGTCAAATTTTCTCAGTGGCTGCACCATACGTTTACAACATGTTTTCTTGTAAATGTTTCGCCAGTGGAAACGGGGGGTTAAATGAGAATACCGAAATGAGAATGGCTTAAGCCTCACACATACATGCTATTGTATGAACATTTTGCTTTGCGTCGAGTTTGTATGTTTTTAACTTGAAATTTTCGATTCAGACCAATGGTCTTTTTAGGTGATTTTGATGGTATGTAAACAAATTTGTTAATATACAACATAATATTTGTTTTACATTGCTTGTGTTGTTGAAACGTGCCTATGACATCTTACTTTGTAAGAGATCAATGGGTCAGTAGCATAGTATGTTAATAGAAATCTAAAACCAGTTTAGAATATCGAATTGCCACGGCTATTGGGAAATCATTAAAGCAATTTAATTAATTACACATAAAATACCATTAAATACAAGAAAGACATTAGAAGTAGATAAGGTACGCTTTCCGTAGTAAGAAGAGTTGCATCGCAAATTGAGAACGTGACAAAGTGAAAAGTGACCACTAGAAATTCTAAATCGTACGAAGGAAATGTATGGGATGCTTCAGTATTTCGCGCAATATGCTAGCGACGCGTGACAGTCAACTTATTACATGGCCGGTTTCACGTCCGTCAGATAAGTTCTGGATAGCTTATCTGACAGATAATGTTCAGTTGTACACACAGAACACAATAAAATAGTTATTTGTTATGCAAGGCTGGAAAGTTGGTTATTAGAGGCGAGTTACCTCTATTGCAACCTGAGCAAGTAAAGGATTAAAGATTGAATCCTGAGCGAAGCAAGGATTTCAAAGGTACAAGACGCTAAATGCTTTTCTGTCGGGCGCAACACACAATTTTTCACCTCACAACAGCGAGGAACATTTTATGGTTGTTTCCGCGGTCAACTTCCGGTAAAAATTCTTTGAACAAAAGTTTAATCTAAATATACCTTATTCTTGTTGTTTTAATGATATAAAAAACTAAAATAATAAAAAGGGAGTATTATAGTTAATTCAAAGTTATTTAAAGTAGGAATATATTGTTACTTATAAATAACAATAAAAACGATTTGGCAAATGGTGACATTGAGATGAGGTACAAGACAAAGACAATTTAAAAATATAGGTTTATGCCACGTTCCGAAATCCAATCATAGGTTGTGAAATCTCACCCAGCCTAATATAAATTTCTTGTAACAAATAGTTTAATCTTATTGTTATTGTTTTTATAATTCAATAAGCTAAAATAATATAATAAAACCAAAACGGAGTATTATAATTAATTCAAAGCTATTTAAAATAAGTACCTATAAAATGTAACAAAATAGTCAATAGTACGATTCGGATCGCATTATGACATATTTTTATTATTAAATTAAAAAAGTACTTTACCGCGCTAGGCCGCAAAGTGCGATTTTCTACGCGGAAACTGAATGACAAACCTCTTTTTCCGAGCGTGTGAGGTGAAAAAAGACTTTCTGTGTTCTGTGGTTGTACCTAATATGAAAAATATTATGTTAATTATTTATGATGAGCTGTTCAGAACTTGTGAGTCGGTGGTGAAACCGGCCCTTAAACCTTGTGTGCTGTGATAAGTGAAAAATACTCAAACGTGGATTTTGACTGCAGCTTTTGATAAATATAAAAAAGTTACATTAGAATATTGAGTACCTATAATTTATACAGTAATTTCACTAGAAAGGTTGTTCACATCGCCATAAACAGTAATTCTCAAGTAACATAATTATACATAGCATATTATGAGTTATGTATAAACTCGTCAGCGATCGAAAGGGCATCCTTTTCATAAACAATTTATATGGTTGGCCAAAGAAAGTAAGTACCTAAATATTTTTGGAATAAAATTGGGAAACTAGTGGCGCCACCTCTGCTAATATTAAAATCTGTTGATTGATTAAGTCAAGTCATATCTTTACAGACCTGTCATTTTAACAAGTAATCATGGAAGTAATAAGTACTACTACAACATATAACTTCCATGCAAGTAATTGACCAATCAACAGATTTTGGCACCAGCGGTGGCGCCGCTTGTTCTCAAGTCTATCTTTTTATTACAGTGAAAAATGTCACCCTAATTAAGTAGGATGACCAAAATGTATGTACAAACACGAAATTTTCTTTCCATACGAATAATTAGTTCCTATCGCTAGCTAGTTTCGACAAGTTAACTCAAAAGTACAAAATGTCAAAGTTGCCAGCCTTAAGACTTTCTTAATTCACTAATGGAATAATCTCATAATACACACTGTATTATAAACGAGAGATCCAATTTAGACACTGGCATAAAAATTACAATAATATAACAAGCGCCGTCTTTAAGCCAGACAAATAGCTTTAAGATCTAGAAATTGTGACAATATTGATATGAGTGAACCTAGAACGAGGTCCGAAGGCGAGTTCTGAACTTACTCGATCGCGTTAACTTTGTTAAATTACTTACAACAATGACTACGTTAGGCGTCACGCTTCAATTACAAAAACCGCCTCTATTATGATAGAATGAGGTCAAACTATAAAGTTTGACCTGCTATCGTGTGTAGTATAGGTAATTTACAAGATGTCAACCGTTGATACCAACACAAAATACAAAGGATTTAAACCACGATCAAATGACCTAAAATTCGCTTTCGAACTTACTTCACCAATACAAAATACATCCGAGTACTACCGGGATCGAACAAGCAAAAATTTACAATACCCTCAATATCTAGAAGTTCCAGACTTTCCTAGAAGTTACCAGGGATGGTGGGAAGGGAGGGAGAGGGGCGCGGCGTGCGGGTACGGCCAGCCGCGCGCCGACCCTCAATCGTCCTCTCGCGGCGACAGCGGCGGCGAGAATGACGGCATGTAGCTCCCGTTGGGGGGTGGGGATGAGTTGGAGGGGCCCGGAGACGGAAGGGTGGGGAGAAAGCCCAGCTCGCTGCCTCCGTCTCGGCACCAAAGTTGGCGCATCTCTTGGCGGCGAGAACGCATCAAGTTCTTGTATTCCGATATCCGCATTTTCTTGCCGTCTACTATGCAAGTCCTCTTTGGTCGAGGTCGGTACCTGGAATGAGAAATATGTTTTTAGCACATTTTCGTATTAGGTACATCATAAGGTTTTTTCAAATAAGTCAATCCGCATTAGCGTGTCCAATACGGATTGGCTTATTTAAAAACTTGGTGGATCATGACACATTCTTCTTGTCGACCTATTAGGAAGGCTGTTGACCTAGCAATAGGGACATTGAAATGGCTGATAACGATGAAAAAGCATTCTCAAAATGAGGACAACAATGCCTAAGGCATTTCAAAAACTAATGGCTAATTAATTAATTATACAATCAGCAAATCAGCATTTGTTATATTAAAAATCTCCAAGACTGACATACACGAGTATACAAGCTTTCAAGACTTTTTGAAGCGTAGAATTACATAAGTAAATAGACTCAAAACTGACCTATAATCAGGATGTTTCTCCATGTGCAACTTGGACAGCCTCGACTGCTCTTCATAGTACGGCTGCTTCTCAGCATTGGACATAGCCTTCCACCTCGCGCCCAGGATCTTTGAAATATTCGAATTGTGCATATCAGGGCAGGCTTTGAGTATCTTCCTGCGCTCGTCTTTCGCCCAAACCATGAAGGCGTTCATGGGTCTTTTGATGTGGGGCTTTCCGGCGTCGTCCCGGCGAGGCTGACGGACCAGCTTCGCCTTGTCTACTTCCTCTTGGGGTGACTGACTCCATGATGATGCTGAAAGGAAAGATAATTGTTTGTTTAATATCCAGCTCTCGAAGGACCATTTTTAAAAGTATTACAGGCGAAAATTCTATAACTTTGACAGCTTTGACAACCATAAATCCGTTAAAGTTAGCTGGTGCAACTCAACGTTAGCAAGTAAAATTTAAATCTATGTTTGTACGTTAATTGGGCTTCATTATAATGTTTAAGTTTGCATTGTCTTCTTCAAAATACTTAATAAGACTGTCAAGGCGGCAGCTGCTTTTTTCAACCTACCTTGTTTTAGTGCATTGCGGCGTACGTTTTATTTAAATAGAAAAGAAATCTGAGTTTCATTTAAAAGTACCTAACAGTTTCTTCAATAAAATTATCCACTTATTATTATTATTGAAAGTGCGAAAAATTTCACGTTCAAAAGTTTCTTCAATAACATTAGGTACTTATTTCTGTTTAGCGTCTTCCCTTTGAAAGTTTCGATATTAAAATCGTAAAATTTACTTCTTTAACAGGTACATCGCGTCTTCTTTTATCTAACGTTCTGCAATTTCAAACATACGTAGGTACGTAGAAATTTTCCGTTGCCTTTGCGTATTATTACTAATTGCGTCCCCAGTTACTTTAAAGTTGGTAATAAAATCTAGGATTATAAAACTTTGTGTTCTCCTATGGAAGCCGCCATAGTTGACTGTAAATTACATAACGAATTCCGGTTGTAAAACAATCGTTAACTTCAGATTAACATTCTTACAGAACAAATCTTGTAGTTAAATAAGAATTTTAAGAAAGTTAACTGCTAACGTTTGTCTGCTACGCCCGGTTTGTTAAATTGGTAATACGGCGGATACATAAACATGATGAGTTTTCAAAAAAAAAACAGATCTTGTTAGATAATAGAAACCGTGGAAATGGTTAAGTAATGTAAACTCGCTACTGGTAGCATTTTAAAATTAAATTTCCTTTTTGACCTGTGACGAAATCCCTTAGTAGTGGCGAATTTACTTTCAATGTATGGAACTTTTCAAAACGTGACGAGTTTACATAGGTTGCGAGTTTACACTAACCCGATGGCAAATTAGTTTGTACAGCATAACACCTAAAAGGAAATTGGTAAGCCGGCGGTTAATCAAACATAAGCAGTGAAAATAAACCTTTGGTAGATTACATACTTATTATAGAAAAAGTACTTTTAATGTCGGGACGTTTAAATGTTTGGATGTTCGTTACTCAATCACGCAAAAAGACTGAAGGGATTTGAATGAAATTTTGCACAAATAGTTCATAGCCTGGATTAAATAAGGATAGTTTTTATCCCGGTCACATGATTTCTACAAAATTTCCGAATGTCTAAAAGGACATTGTCGCGGGTGGGAAGGTACATAGGTATAAAAAAAATATTTGTTAAGCAAGGCAGTAAAGACGGATTTTGTCGGCGAGTTACCTAATAAAACCTGAGTAAGGGAAGGATTCTAGGTTTGAACCACGTAGCGAGTGGGTCAAAGATTGAATCCTGAACGTAGCGAGAGTTTCAAAATGTACGAGACGCTAAAAACTTTTCTGCCGAGTTCAAAACACAATTTTTCACCTCACAACAGCGACATTTTTTTTAGATTATTTCCGCGGTCAACTTCTGATAAAAAAATCTTTTAACAATAAGTTTAATCTAAACATACTTTTTTCCTGTTGTTTTAATGATATAAAAAACTAAAATAATAAAAAGGGAGTAGGTAGGTATTAGAGTTAATTCAAAGTTATTTAAAATAGGAATAAACTAAATATTAGACAAGAAAATATACTGGAAAAAAGCAACTTGTCTCATGTCGCACTGACGGAACATGAGACAAGTTGCTTTTTTCTAGTATATTTTCTTGTTTAATATTTAGGTACTTATCACATTTTAAAATAGCATTGTAAAATGCAAAATTAAAAAGTTATAAATTGGAATAAATTGTTAACTATAATAACAATAAAAACGATTCGGTAAATGTTTAAATTGACATGAGGTACAAGACAAAGACAATTTAAAAATAAAGGTTTATGTCAAGTTCCGAAATTCAATCATAGGTTGTGAAATCTCCTCAGCCTAATATAAAATTCTGATAACAAATAGTTTAATCTTATTGTTATTTTTTTATGATACAATGAACTAAAATAATATATTTAAACCAAAACGGAGTATTATACCTATTTAATTCAGTGTTATTTAAAATAACAATAAAATGTAACATAAAAAAAAAGTTTACTACGCTAGGCCGGGAAGGGCGATTTTCGACGCATGAATGAATGAAAAAAACCTCCTTTTCCGAGCGCTTGAGGTGAAAAAGTTCTTGTTTCTATTGAGAAGTGAAAGCTATTTTTATAACAGCTAACATTAGTTAAAGGTATAATAAGTAATATATTGGTAAAAGGTATAATAAATACAAAACACTTAAGTTTACACCCTAAATCCGATTTACTTCACAGATTCGAGCCAACAGCTGTAACTCAAAATCATATTTATTAATAGTGTGGCAGTTAAATTATTTTTACGACAATGTATTCATTAGGCCAGATTATAATTAAATTTCACATAAAATATTTGGAATTTGTAACTTTTGGACATTTTAATTTGACACGTGATATGATATGATAATCTGAGTTTTATGACTTATATTTTAATTTTAAAACTAAAATTTTATTTAAGTAGGTAGTACCGTTTTCTGGTATAAGTGATTTACTTAAACACCTGTTTCAAATGTACTTTCAGCACATCAAGACTAACATTTGCGCTACAAAAATCGCTGCTATTATGAGCGACTAAAGCCCGAAATTAATAACCTATCTGTAGCAACCTACGTTATTTTGGTCATATTAACAAAAATATTCTAGGCAACTATCTCAGATAGCCCTATCCATATATACAGATAGGTTATTAATTTTCGGGTGTTAAGAGCACTCTCATCTTCAAAATGTAGGTAGTTTGACCTTCCGTCGTGTGTAGGTACTTAAGTATTGCTTTTAATTTGAAATGACTATGAAATTTATATTTGTTTTTTTTTGCATTTTTCAACGCTATTTTTATACTTATGATAAATTTTAAATAGAAAAATATTGAAAAAAAACACCTTCGCCACAAGTGAATTCTCAGGTGGGACTCGAACCCACGACCTATGGAAATCCGGTCCTATGCTCTAGCCACTGAGCTATCGAGACTTGCGGACCACTGTCGAAATTCATCAATACCTTTATATTTTTAATGCGCTGTAGGCCAGTGTTGTCACATCAATGCTAGAAATATCCTTGCATTCGGAGGAAACATCTTTTCAGGGGTCCCATTGCGGAAGGTAATCGTATTCATTTGACTGTTTATATCGTATTAAATCGGCTGCAATTATTATTTGTATGGAATGACATTAAATATGATACAATATGAACTGTCAAAGGAATACGAATGACTACGCAATCGCCTAGCTGATGTTTAACGATCGATTAAGATGCAACAGCCAATAATTATTATTAATGATTTTAGATTTTTTTGCACTTTTCATTGCTATTTTATACTTATGATAAATTTTAAATAGAAAATATTGGAAAAATCAAGTATCGGCAGCTCAGTGGTTAGATAATATTCATCATACAAGCAGAGGAATCAGTAAAGAAACTAATTTTGAAATGCATTGTTTAAATAAAATAAAATAAATTTGAACACTTATTATTAGAATTCTTTTATTGCGTGAAAGTCCTAGCGTCAAAGTAAAATTTAAAATATAAATAAAACACTTCCTAACAGTCATTACATTCAGCTTAACCTTTTGTTTAAACAAATTATATACATAATAATGAAGGTTTTATTTATCTTTTTATTGTTTAGTATAGGAAAAAATCAACCATAAAATAAAACACTAAATTCAAAAAACCTTTCATTTCTTTCATAGTTAATCTAATAAATCAGCAAAATCAAAATTTTTACCATAGGACTTTGTAAAATTGTAATTAAAATGTTATTATATTTTTATTGCTTTGATAAAATAAAATACCAACTCCAAAATAAAACTTAAAATAAAAGACTTTCTAAAAACAGTAATTAAAGAAATAAAAATTATCAACGTCTTCAAAGTCTTATATTCTACTGAGTCAGGATCCTCCTCGTCAATGTCTAGGTAAGTTTATTCAACGTCACCGCTGGTTTTTTCAACGTCACTGCTGGTTTTTATGTTACAAATCATGAAATGAGCTGTCTACTAATTCGAGAAGATCTAATAAGACCTTTCAAATCAATAAATTTTAAGAGGAAAGACTGCAGTTATCATTTTATTCGCTTTGAATGAAATTTCAAAAATTCCTCTGCCAATTAGTGTAGAGAAGAAAAACTACTTTGTTATTAAATCTTCTCGAATTAGTAGATAGTGCATTTCATGGTTTTTATTTAAACACAAAAACCAGCAGTGACGTTGAATCAACTTATAGTCATTGACGAGGAGGATCCTGACTCAGTAAAATAAGACTTAGAGCATTTCCAAAGGTCGTGTGGGTTCGAGTTCTGAGAATTCACTTGTGGCCAAGTTGATTTTTTTCCAATATTTTTCTATTTAAAATTTATCATAAATGTCAATTGTCAATAACTGCAACTCTTAAAGTAACATTGACTTTCCGGCACTTAAGTTCAAAGGTAGGTAAGATTTGGCGATTCCTGAAAATAATCCGAGATCAAGATGAAAATCTTGACGTACTGATTACTGTACATACTGAACAGTATGTTTCTTACAAGTTATTAACTATTTCCCTAAGCTGAATGAACACTAAACACTGAATGAAAGTAATTTATAACAGATCAAAGATATTAATCCTAGTTATTTCAGTCCCTAACTATTCAAGCAACGAGGTTCCGCAGCCAACTCATTTATCTACTATAATAGTGTCTTTATAATAATAAAGTGAAACTAAATCATGGTTTAATGCCTCTCGCAAATGGTTGCGACGTCATTACATCGCATTTATATCAAACGGCATAGCTGCTGCGAGGCGCATTCAGTGATGTCCGTTGGTATAGGCAAGAATGAGCTTCCCTGCGTGTCTAAGTATAGGTACAAGTTTTTGTTGCTCTGATATTCTCAAAAACTTTCAGCGACAATTTTATCATTGATGGATGGGAAGGACCCACCATAAATTACAAGAAATGAAAATATATAGACCCCGATTGTACGTCGGGGAAGGTTTTTGAGAAACGTTTTTCGAAAAGTAATAAGGTTAGAGAAATAACTTAGTTATCAAACGAAATACCTACTTATCTTCTTTTATTTGTGATATAAACTTTTCCTATTTATCTATATATAACTTGCTGAAATAAAGCTCCCGAAAAATGGACGACCCGGAAGTTCCCCGACTGCAAAGGAGCTAATCTTGGTTAAACAAGAAGAAACTTTTTAGAAAAAGCTTTCGCTCATTGCGATGCTATAGATTTCTTTATAGCAACCAAATTAACTATCTTCTTTTAGTTCATTATTTTTTTTATAGAAGGACTAGTTTCCGCCCGCTGTTTAACCGCGTGATTCCCGTTTCCGTCGGAATATCGGTATAAAAAGTAGCCTATGTTATTCTTCGTCCTTTCTATTACTCTATGCCAATAATAAGGTCGATTGTTTGCTTATGAAGGAAGGACAAACAAACACACTTTCGCATTTATAATATTGGTTAGGATAAGAATAACAGGTGCACATTTTTCTTCGGTTTCAAACTTGGTAAACCGTCACACTTTTATAGATAATACATATTCATTCTCATCCCCAATTTAAGATTTATTTTCCACGCAAAATTATATCTTTTGGACGGTTTTAATTAGCCGATAAAGAACTGTTTGCTATCTTCTTTAATTTCCAAAATCAATTATAAAAACTGATGTTTCCGCAAAAATATTTCAGATCACAATCAATGTAACTTTGCCGAATGCAATAAAAATAAGTAAATATTTAATATAAAAATCCACCATGCAATGCAATGCAATAACTGGGGAAAGCTCACAAGCAAGCCGCTAATTGTTATCGATATTTTAAATCTCGCCGAAAAGAGGCGGCGATTTATAGCAGAACACGCTGATAAACGATCGAAAACAGGGCTTCCAACTGTCTGGGTTGTCCCGGACTGATTATCTAACGGAAACTAGCTTCTGTTTCTGTTTCGTCTTGTCATTACTGTCACATTTTCATACTGTATGCCAGCTACAACAGCGATGACTGAGGGTGTAATAACGACCCCGATTTGAATGGTAAAACTTAAAAAAAAAGGTAACGCGTCGTTGATTACAGAAACTATCCTATTTTACTTTGGAAACTACACTTGTCAGCAAATAACCGAGGCACTGCGTTATTTTCATACGAACATACTCAAACAAATGTTTAATTTTCATTCCATATAAAGTTGTAGGAAACCAGATTGAGTGAATTTGTTTTTCTTACTTTGCACTAAACTGAAAGTTTTCTTGAATTTTTGGGACTTTTATTCGCCAGTCGAGTGTTCGACTCATACATCGACGTAAAAATGTTTACATAACAGTTTATACGTTTTGAAATATGAGCCTGTAAAGTGAGTTTGTTTGTATGAAAATAGCGTATGCAGTGACTCGATTTATTTTCTGACAAGTGTAGATAAACCCAACATAAAACTGAAACGACAAAGTTGCAGTTTTGTTTTGTTCTAATAGCCTCTGTGGTCTTTTTGGTCTTTTTGCGAATCGAATCTCCCGGGTTTGATTCCCAGCGGGGGTACATATTGTATTCGGTTTGGTTGGTGGTAGGACTTGTTGTAAGTCCGCCTGGCTAGCTACCAACAACAGTTTTCAGCATTGTTGTGTTCCGGCAGTCCGAGATAAGATAGCCAGTTCCTCAGTGGCTGAGGATTCCGGGAGAGGCTCGCTTCCATCTTCAGCCTTATCAATACTTATGGTATGATGAAGGCTAAGAGTATCCCCGTCATTCATAAAAAAATATATTTTTTTAAAATGCGCATTTAAGCCCTATGATACAAGTTACGGGAAATCAAGGTATAAGTAACTACTCCATTGTAGGTATTATATTCTTGTATCAAAGTATCCAGCCAGTTCAATCTCTGGATGAAATTGCTTTTTAATAAATTCTTCCGCTTTAATACCTATGGAAGTACCTAAGGTTCATATAGCGCCATTTGCTACATTAATATCGCTGTAACGCTGGTACTAAATTCCCAGGTGATACAATCTGCCAACCCTAACAAATCCACCAAAATGGCGATAATATCTAGGTCAGTTACGTATCCGCTAACATTTCGCGTGACGGATTCACCAACAAGTGCTTGGACAATTAATAAATGCACGGAAACATCCACCACTCAAAACCACGCATTCCGCGTATTAATTTGACACGCTGTTAGATAATTTATAACATCCTATGCGATACGAAGTCGCGCGTCCGAATGTACAGGCGGGAAGAACTATGCTTCTTTCTAACGTAAAGTCAGCTTCACACGAATCACAGTTAGCCAAAAGATCCGTCATGTATCGATCGTACTATACAAAAGTTGCGAGTGGTTGAAATATGGCAAAGGTAAACCAGACCAAGAAAATCCACAAATCAGACAATAATAAACATGGAAAATAGAACATTTTGTTTACTTTGCATCTGTCTGGCATTCACGTGCAAAATGTAAATGCCAGACAATGTTAATTGGTGACAATAATTACCGTCATAATTATTATGATCTCCATGGTGTATCGCTGGGGTGGGACCTTTCGCCACTAATACAGATAGTTATAATTTGGCTTTTCAGATATAGGTACAAAGTATTCTTATTACTAGAATAATTTTAGAGATGGAAGTAGGTAGATACCTACTCCATAGTAAAAGTTGTTCCTATTGATAGATATCATTAGGAACAACTTTTACTATGGAGCCAACAATGATCTCGCGAAATAAATTTAGCTGTCCCTTGCATGACACTTAATTCTTGTAGCGTTATAGAAGACTCTTTTAGTTATAAAGTCAATCATTAGGTACGAGTATTATGTATGCTTCACACCGAACGGACGGAGTCGGGCGCGCAGCTCAGCGCATTTTGCAATTGCTGAAGGAAATTGAAACATCGATAAAGAAGTAAAGTTACTTGCATGCAATTTATGTAGCCGACTCGTAAAAGAACATCAGTAACCTATAACTGACTTATGGTGGTAAATTCAAATGACAATAAATGGACTAAGAACTTCAGTGTTTCGGCCTACGGGTTTCCTCGCGATTTTTACCCAATTTCTTCATGTTTTGTCAGGGCAAACATGCCGGTTTTAGAGGCGACACTTCTTTTAGTATTACGTTAATACGTGTCATAGGTATTTCTTCGGACCTACTTTCTTGTACTGTCATTTATGAACCTAGCGACTGCTCGTGGTTTCACCCGCGTGGTTCCCGTTTCCTTTGGAGTATCGGAATAAAAAAATATCCTATGTTTTAATCCAGTCTATCTACTATCTCTGTGCCAATTTCATTAAAATTTGTTCAGTAGTTTTAGCGTGAAAGAGTAACAAATAAACTGACATAAAATTCGCATTTGCTTAAACAAACTGACATAAAATTCGCATTTATGATATTAGTAGGATGAACACTCATACGTATTATAAGGGCTTGTGGAATAATGTATTTTTTCTGGTTAAAACCCCTTCTGTTCCTGCTTATACCAGCGCTGAGCGGAAGTTTGCGTCGAAAGCGCCATCTATTTCGCATCTTTCGATTCTCTTATTTTAAAGGAAACGATACGACATCGCGATTTTGTAACCGACTCGGTTTGGGTGGACGCCAACTATGTTGTCTTTTTGTTCACTATGGCCAAAATGGTGACTATTAATTAATTTATACGATGATCTTTGGAATATGTGCTTCCTAAAAAGCCAGGAATTAACTAGGTACCTACTTTCTATTTAAACATAATACTAAAATAAAAAGTTTAGTACTTTGAAAAGTAAACATAAACTTATTCTGAAAATGACTGATCTTGTAAGTTATTGATGATCCGAAAATAGAAGAAGTGTAAATCTAATTGGAAAATAGAGAATTTCGTTTTAGTTAACATTTTCTCGTGTGTTATAACTTTGGCTGTGTCAATCTTTCATATAATATCATAATCAAATAATTTGCTTCTATAAAACAGAAAGTACCTACTCTAAAGAAACAAGACAGACAACGAATTCATGTCAATCAATCTTAATGTTTAATTTTTCCTTTGGTGGAAAGTAATCCGAAAAAAGACCCAAATAAGATCCAAAAACAATAGCTATTAAAAACTGCCATTTTTTACCAAACATGCGGTGGAGAACCGGAAATTCCTCCAAAGCCATTTACCTTAATCTCGAGAAAAAGTCTAATCTTTCTTTCAAAAAGTAACAATGTTGCCAGCATTTGGAGAATTCCATTAATTTCGAGATGACCCATTAAGAAGACACAAACAAATATAATCAGCGCTGCGCATACGTAGCAATAAAAATAAATCCCAAAACTGGTACGATTTACAGTATCACTTGAGATTATATCTTTTGTAATTAATTTCTTACTTCCATCACGATGTTGCATCTTTCGATTTCATGTGGCAACACTTTAACGTTAACTAGATGTGAACTTTTATATACAGAGTGTCCAAAAAAGAATACCTAGTTCGGAAAAATCTGTAGGTAGGTAGCTACAAAAAACTAATGAAATGTTGATATCCAATAATGACATCAGAAAATATAGAGATGTAGAAATAATATTGATGAATGATTACATTACACATCGGCCAAAAACAAGTAATTATTTACAAATTACAAAGTAATAATTTACAAATAAAAGAAAAAAGTGAGAATGATACCAGTGTAAGTATATCAGTGTAGTATCATAGTGTTGTGTATCTTTTTCAACTAATATTTTCAAGGGTGAGTTTATATATTTTTCTAATTTGTTCTTTATTTTAGGTATCTATTCATCTATTCAGAAAAAGTTGTCTAAAAACAGCGAATAATTAACAATAGGTACAGTCGAGGAATTTCCCGGTTGAGATTTTCGGGGAGTTTTATTTAAAAAAGTTAAAGACATAGAAAATCTTTATGTCACAAATAATAGACCGTTAAGAGGTATTTCATTTGAATAATAAATTATTTCTTTAACCTTAGAACGTATCTAGAAAACGTTTTCAAAAAATTTCTACTGATTAACCGGAAAGTTGCCCGAATCAAATTTGTAAAAACAATATACCACTTGCCAACTTATTTTGTAAAGTGCAATGATAGTATATGTGTGTTACTTGGTAAAGTGACAGCTTAAGCTGCGTAATGATGGCACAAATATACCTACAGTAACAAAAGAGTCGGTTAAAGTTTATTAGCGAGGACCTGTAATTGGCTATCTGTTTCCTACTGTACTAAATATTGTAATTATAACACGCTGTTGGTCTTCCAAAAATAAAATAAATAAATAAAGTTTCGTAGAGAAAATGTTTTCCATGAGAAAGTAAACGATTATTTCTTTAAGTAATGTTATTAATTCTTTTTTTTGTAGTAAAACATACACCCCTACATCACCACAGTATTTACTGGAGTATAACAGTTTCAGTACCTACAACATATTAATTATATTTAGCAATTAAATGTGTAACATCAAAATGTTTGGCGGCGACACGGCACGATGCTCGATTTTAGCGTATCACGACATGATTCTCATTTATACCGGCGATTCCTTGTTTATTTTAGTTTCTGATATTTTGTAATATCACAAATTCCAAGGAGATGCATTCGAATTGATTATCTAAGATTTGCTTCTGTTATAATATTAAATGTATTAAAGAATGCGTAGGCGAACTTTCTGCCGATTGAGTTTGTGTATGATCTTCTTATAGACTAACCAATTTCAATCTGTACCTGAATTAAACCTATTTAAAAAACACTATTGTAAGGAATTTTGGCTGCCATGATGACACATCTAAACAATGGTTTTTGAAACTATTGTCTGTTAGGTTTTTTGTGATAACCTCTCAGACCCTGAGTAAAAAGAGACACAATAGATATTCCATTGCTCTCTGGACACCGGAATGACTTAATCGACACACAGATTGTAACTTATGTAACTCATTGGGAAAAAAACAAATATTTCACATTTCAATTCATTTCATTAACTTATTCCAAATGTTGGATAGTTAGGTATCTCAATTAACTCAATATTAAGACATTATTTTTAACGGTAAGACAACATTTTCTCGTAATCTATTGATATACCTAAAAATCAATATTTGTTGGCCGAAGATGATGTCGGAAGAGCATAAAAGTTTCACTTCTCGCATTTTTCTGTAGGTGGGTACAATTTTCCTTTCTTGTTTCCCTACAAATTCAGGCGATTTGACTCTTCAAATACAAGACTAGATTGGTGTGGTAACAAGAATACTACAAGTATTTTTAAATATAATTTGGGTTTCAATCACCTATTAATATCACCTAATTACATTCTGTTACTTAAATTTAAATGCCAAAACAGTGCTAATTAATTGTCTTGCTCTATAAAAACATTTCGCAAATCAATTATAAAGTTTATTAATTAAATCTGCGATCGTATTAGCTCACCGGAAGTCGCTCACACTACTTATAAAACATCGTAAATTATTGACATAATTTCATAAGAGCAATCAGTTCTCGGCGATTAATACTCTGTATTTAATAAGAATTGAAGATGAAGTAAATTGCAAAAGTCATAAAATTCTGTCCCAACAATAATTTTCCCACAGAGACTAATAAAAACTATTACACATAATATTTTATTGTTTACCTACTGTCTTATTTCTAACAGCCATCGCGATCAAAGGGTCTGAGTCACAGATAAGTAAATAGTTACTTCGTTCTGAGTGAAAGATATATCACTCAATTGTGGCCTTGTCTGTTTTTACAAATATCACGGTGTAGGAGAAATGAGGTCTCCGCTCTAATGGTTTGATTAAACAGTGGTTAATATTTTTGGAACTCACGCGCATCTTTCGCGTTCGAATGATTCATTTTGATTTTATAGATTTGTTTGCGCACATCACTATACAGTTTTTTTTTGTTTACAATTAATGTTGAATCATCGTCTATGGAAACTGTTTCTGATATTTGTTAATACTTTGATAATTTTGCATGCACCATGCAGTTATTCTGTGATATATTTGAATTTCAACGAGAAAGTGTCCAGAGAGTTTTGTCGTTGTGCGCATGTTACACCATATTCTATTATTCAGACTAAAATGCTACTTACTATTAACCGAAGAGTTATCTTGGTCACACGCGCTTAGTAAAGTGGCCAGAGAGTACTCTCTGACGAGTACTCTTTCGATCAAAATGGTGAGACGCAGTCACTCGTATCTCGTTTTGTTTACTTGGCAGTGAACCGTGCTCCCTTCAGCATATCCTGCACTCTTTCGCTCACCTACTCAGCAGGTACGAACCCATGCCGAGCGCCACTCCCTACTTAATTATTCTCAGGATAAAAAGCTACTTACTGTTAACCGAAGGGTTATATTCCTCCTCTTTCATATTGTACTGCGGGCTTTCCTCCATGGGAGGGTATGGCACGAATCGGGGCAGCATCATCGACGGCTGCGCGGGCGACGGCGAGCGCTGCTTGCTGAGGTTGAGCGGGGCGTCAGGGTCGGGCGGGGGGGAGCGGACACTGGCGGTCAGCTGTGCCAGCTGGGCTGTGGCTGGCCAGGGCGAGGAGACCTGGAACAAAATGGCTGGTTAATATAGGAGTATTAGTAAGATCCAAGTTCACAAACTGTCGATCGTGGTTAAAAACTGGCGTTTTGTCCTTCAAAGAGCCAAGATCGCCAACTGTCGACTAGATAACTGTGGTTTTAACATCTTTATATCGAATGAGCCAAGAGTTGGGGGTTCCATCTCGACTCGAGACAATCATTCATGTGTTTTTTCCATCGTCGTCATCAGCCATATTTAATGTTGCCACTGCTGGGGCACTGGCCTTCCTTATGTATGGATAAGGAGAACGGGCCATGACCCACTACGCGGGCCCAATGCGCATTGGTGGGTTTTAACGACTGCAAATGCAGCCGGGACCAACGGCTTAACGTGCCTTCCGAAGCACGGAGGAGCTAGTAAACTTTTGGTCACCCATCCCGTGACAAACCTTTGCGAAAGTTGCTTAACTTCAACAATCGCACTGCGCCACGGGCTCCTCAATTTGTTCCATGCCTGGGTGTTAATACTGATAAATATTTCAACGTAGACCTGTTTTAGAGCTGACAACATTTACATAAGTGTTTAAGAAAATATATCTGAAGCAGATCAAGTCTACCAGGTAGAAAAGTTATTTGAAGACATTAGGTATATCAAGTGCCGAACGAGCAGGGACTGCTTATAAAAAAAAAATATTATGGTAGTTTTTTTTATATCGTTTATATTTTATATATGCATTAGATTACCTATTGATTATTAAGCATAAGCAAAACCAAACGTAAAACCAAATTTGTTTTAAGTAAGTACCCAAGGAAATGGGTGATTTAGCTATTTGAGTCGGCAGTCGAAATCAGAAAATGAACAAAAGAAAATAAAAAATAAATAAAAATTGCCAAAATTGAATTCTATATCGTTGACCTGCTCGATCTGCACTTGATTAATTAACACCTTATATAAGTTAAAATATAACCCTTGTCAAATGAAATACAGTTAATATTTGTAAATTATAAATCTTAAAACCCATATTAACTCTATTAGAGAAATACCCCTTAGGCTCAATGACTAACGCTGCAGGACCGTTACATAACTGAAGTTAAATTTCGTGTAATTCATTATCATTATTGTTCTCGAGCCAGTGATTTTGACGCCAATAATGACGAAATTACATTGTTACCATAAGCCCGCGGGCAAATTATACTAAATAATCAGAAGAATAGCTTCGAAAATAACGGGCGGTGGACCAGTAATAGATAGACTATTGCTATATCTAAAGAAAAAGCTATTGAATTTTAATAAAGCCCACAAGTTCATGAGACGACCTGTTTGGCGCAGGGGTACTAACCCCACCTTCTGTGCCAGAGGTCCCGGGTTCGATCCCCGGACAAGACAAATATTTGTATGCATGAACATGTCTATTTGTCTTGGTCTGGCTGTTTAATATGTATATTATGTATGTATTTACAAAAAAAAGTATATAAGTATGTTTATCCGTTATGTAGTATCCAGAACACAAGTTCTTCATGATACTTAACATGGGCTAGATAATTGGTGTGAATGTATGGAAATATTTATGAGACCAAATTTTTCACGAGAGGTAAAACTACGTTAATCCCACTAGTGTTGTTACATATTTTTTTTTCTTTCATAGCTTTCATCATTCCTGATGTTAAGTATTGATAAGCCTGAATGAATTTGTTTGTTAGTTACTCGTTTACGCTAAAACTACCGAACGGATTTGGATGAAATTTGGAACAAGGATCTACAGATAGTCTGGATCAAAACATAGGATACTTTTATCCCGGTATTCCCACGGGAACGGTAACCACGCGGGTGAAACCGCGGCTTTCCGCCGCTAGTTTGAGATATTTGTCCTCAGTGATTGAGGATTCCGGGAGAGGCTCGGTTCCATCTTCAGCCTTATCAATACCCAACATCAGGTATGATGCAAAATAAGAGTCTCCCCGTCGTTCATAAAAAAAACGTGGACAGTAGCATCTCGCTTTAAATGTACTGTTGTCTTTACGTCTATAAACAAAAATATAAGAAAGTTTGTCGCTCTACATCGAGTGGTTAACAATCGAAGTCAAACATCCAAGTCATCTTTACGCAACCGGAACGAACGACACAGAAAATTGCGTCAATTCATCCACATACGGCTAAAGAACTATTCACATTAAGCGATGAACGTCTTATGCTAAGATAAACTTTAAACTGAAAAAAATCACTTCTTGCAAGATGGATATCTGTGCCGGCCATTGCATAGGTATTCCAAGGTTGTGAAACAATGAGAAAAATACTTCATGTTCAATTCAATTAATTGTAGTTTGTAGTTGACTTGATTCAAAGGAACAAAACTGGCGAATATGTGCGAAGATTTCGATCTGATTATTTATTAGAAGTGGGTGCGTTTTCCGCGCATTGTGAATCTCACTTTACTTTATGGTCAAAACTTGATGACAAATGGCTCCATAGTAAATATAACTTAAGTTTATTATAAATTTACATAACTAACACCGGTTTAGGTGCAATTAGAAGAACAACTTTCATTTTCCACTTTGAAGAAGAGGCTTTACGAAAGTTTTGTAACGAGAGACGTCAATTTGATTATTCTTCAATTAATTTACAGTTCTTAATTTGTTATTTCTCAATAAATGATTAGTTTCCCTAATTTCGCGAACACTTTGACGCAATTTAGTAGTTGAAACCTACTTTCAAATTATTTTCTTGTACATAAGCAAAAACATGTTTTTAATTGAATAACTTGCCAAAAGAAAATATATAGAAGATTATGAAATAGCCAATTCATCAGTATAATAAATAGGCATCTCAATTATTATCTGTTATCCTTTTCAGTAATTTTACAAAAACCTTTTAGATCTCCTTCCCTTAAATATCCCGACAAATTTAAATTATTTCGTAGTTATCTTATCCGATATGAAAGCTTGCATTTATCTTGAAAGAAATATCAATAAAAACATATTATTGAAAAATCGTTACATTACAGCATTACATATGGCAGAGATAGGTACTGATATAAATGAAAGAAAGCTTATTCTATAAAAACGTTCAACAAATTAACTGTAAAATCTAGCATGATTTAGTTACATAGGTAGGTAACTATGAAATTATTACGTACGATCACGTTATGACTGTTGACCGAAAAACCATTCTAAATAAATTAATCAGTAGGTTATTCAAAATTTATTGATGTAATACTAACATCAATAAACGACGACGACGTGCAAATTGTACTGAAAACAAACCAAATCTTTATACTTATGATAAATTTTAAATAGAGAAATATTAGAATAAAATAACTCGGCCACAAGTGAATTCTCATATGGGAAACGAACCCACGACATTTGGAAATCCGGTCCAATGCTCTAACCGCTGAGCTACCGAGACTTGACTTCCCATCTGAGAATACACTTGTGGCCGAGTTAATTTTTTCCAATATTTTTCTATTTAAAATTTATCATAAGTATACCTAAATAGCATTAAAAAATGCAAAAATTCAAAAATCATAAACCAAATCTTGTGCAAATTTTAAAAACATTTGCAGATCAAAAATTTCACAATTCTCGAGTACTGATGTAACGGATTTGGATCAACAAAACAAATCTTTACCAACTGGTTGTTACGACCATGGTAATCACTTTTCCCACCAAACACCTAGTCACTATAGTGCATCTTCGATATTGCGTCATTAGTTACCTATAACTTATTTGAAACTACAGCAATATTGCTTCATGTAGTGAAATATAGCTATTGCTTCTACACGATATTTAAACTATGATACGTAATAAAAAAAAACTCACAATTACAGGTTGAGCAAAGAAAACACGTTCGTCTTAATATGGCGATTAGTTGAAAGTAGAATTGATATATCAATTAGATGTTTAGCGTGTTTTTCGATTCCGTATTTAGCATAATTATTGTAATTTAAAACAGTTAGCGGTTCTTCGTTCGTTTTTGAGTAATGAGATGGGCTGATGAATACATTCTATAAAAGTACAAAGCTAGGAAAATCCCTGATTATAATTTAAATGTATTTATTTATTTTGAACACAGACCATAAGAAAAGTAGAAGAAGAACCATTCTACACTCTTAGTTCTGAATTCGATGTCGATTTCGCCACGAAAGTCATTAAGTTATTACAGTGAATTTTAAAGTAGTTTAGCGAACAATGATAGGGGCTATCTAGGTTGGATTTTTTTTTAGGAATAAGCCCCAGAACGAGGTGATCCGCCAGAGACCGAAAGTTATCGACATAGCCCACCAAATCAACAAACTGAAGTAGGATGTGTCCCGGCACCGATAGGTCGCTGCCCTGTATATTACAGGGAGTCCCGTTTTTCAACCTATCATTGAGACCTTGTCCTGTATTGTAATAAGAAAAATACAGGACCATAGATGGTAAAAAAATAATAAACTAAGAATATTAACACGTCCTGTATTTTATGCCTAAATCCTGTTACTTTATATCACCTGTACTGTAAAATTAGCACACATTAGCACACAATTACCGATAACCGCTATGGTAAACGAATTCTTGAGTAGAGACCGCGTATCGGCAACTGTAGGTAGGAGGCCTCAGGCTAGGTAGAGCGACGATCGCAAGGTGGCTGGCAAGAGCTGGATAAGAGTAGCCGCGAATAGTGCTCGGTTGCGTGCACTTCGAAAGACCTACTATGTCCAGCAGTGGACGATGATGAACTGATGATAATATGACTTACGTTGGGAGGTGGTTGCTGTGGTCGCATCTGTTCCAACAGTGGCAGTAGACCCAAAGGAGGTCCATGGTATAACCCGTGCTGTCCACGCCGTACCAGCTCCTGCCTTCGGAGCTGTTCCTGCTGCAGTCTCTGAATCTCTAACTCCGCTGTCACATTTCCCATGTTCTGTAACAAAAGAGATGTACTTTTAATATGTTTGTAACATATATTAACGCCATATTATATCATATCTTTTGCAGAGTTGGAAAATATTAATGGTGCAGCTTGAGAATTAAAACAATTATAAACATCACACCTTAACAACGCAAAATTTGGCATTGGTTTGGTCTAAGATCTTGTCTACACGACATACTATATCGTGATAGACGAAAAGAGCGCTAGCATGTCGAATTTTTCGTACCTACGATGACTTCACGAGCGAGATTTAGTGATGTGGAAATGTTATTGAGGAATTCTTTCAAGAAAGCACTGCACAATTAACTATTTTTTGGTAGGAGTTGCTGTGAGTCAGCCTGGTTAGCTACCACCATCTTATCTAAGTTGACGCCATAACAACTATGTTTTCAGCGTTGTTGTGTTCCGGCAGTTCCTTTTTATATTCAATGGGCTTACTCTTGACCTCAATCTTGCCGAGGAGCGTAGATGAGGTCTAAGATGGAACGAGTTCGGCCAGAAGAAGCCTGTTCACTTGTACCTTGAAGAGGTTTGGGTTGTATGTGCTCGGGAAAACAGACGCCGACAGAGCATTCCATTCCTTGGCTGTTCGCATTATAAAAGAGGTCTTAAAGCGCTCTGTGCGTATGTTTGGAATGGCTACCAAGTATGGATAGTAGCCTGCAGTACGTCTGGTATCCCGATGGAAAAAAGGAGAAGGCGAGATCAGGTTATGCAGTTGAGATGCACAATGCCCAAAGTAAAATCTGCAGAAAACCGACAGACAAGCGACCTTACGGCGGTGACCCAAACTATGTACGTTTTTAACCAGCTCATGGTCATAGATAGGTCGCCTGGCTCTGCGTTCCACAGTGATTGATGATTCCGGGAGAGGCTCTATTCCATCTTAAGCCTTATCAATACTTAACATCAGGTATGATGAAGGCTTAGAGTCTCCCCGTCGTTCATAAAAAGAAATCTTCCATGTTCATAGTATTTATTTATTTAAATGAGGCTTACCAACTAAACATATACATAGCATTCACAAATCAAAGAACGACAAACAATAACAATGTAAATATACATTTAAATTATAGGTATGCACAACATTTGTATATATTCAACGTGAACAAACATCTCTGGATGAAAACACCGTATTACATCCAGTGGCTGTAGGCCGCTTTTTGAAAAGACATACTTTTAACAACATAGTCAATGGTAGAAAAATAGACCTATCAAAAAGGAAAACAAATACAAAGATACAACTTCATTATAAAAAAAATATCAAAGAACATAATAATAACATTAAATTTAAAAAAAAGAATTAATTTATATTTTGAAAGTTTTTATATATATATCTGCTAGTGACATTAAACTTTCGATAATTTTATAGATGTTTTAAAACAGATTTGTTGTTGCTAGGTCTGTCTGTACGTCACCAGCCATTTTTGATGTCCCCACTGCTGGGGCACTGGCTTTCCTTATAGTTGGATAAGGAGAGTTCTGTATATTAAGATAAAATATCAACGTGCTAATAACTAATTAAACTATTAATTTTACCAATTATTATTTTTGTTACATTCTACCATAACGTATTCCGTTGGCTAATTACTTACAAGTATGCAGTAACATCCAACTACTTAATATTCTTCACACTTCATCATTTAATGTGTTAGGTTGGCTAATTTTGCGGTTTGAAATTAAATAAAGAGGATTACACTAAGGACTTCATATGAATATTCATTCAAAATGTCGTCGAAATACCGGTTTATAAAAAAGAAACATTGTTTTTATTACTCCAGGCCGCATTTCACGACATTGTGGTTACGACAAAAATTACCCACTTCAACTTCTCCGCACATTGTTAACGTAACTGTACTCAAATTAAAAAAACGAGCCAAAATGTAAGGAGCGCAGGCGAAGAAGTACGATAATGAAGTACCAATTGATCCACAATAATTACGCGTCAAGAATTCTCAAGTTGAGACAAAAGCTGGCCAACCGGCCCCAAATTGGCGCGCTCTCGGCCATCAGTCTTTACGAGGGATCGTTCATCGCAAAATTTGTACCTTGTAATATATTGCACTCTGACGACAAAGGAAACCCCGAACACCTACAAATCAACAGCTTCGACACACACTAAATCTCAACAGCAATAAAGCAAATTCCCAAAAAAAGAGACCTCCGATTAATTGCTACGACTCGTGACGAATACCACAATATACATTTTATCGGCTCTTCATTAAGACAGTATTGAATTGTTAATGGTTGTTTGCAAGACGTTATAAGGTGACGAAATCGGAACAGCTCGACGACGACGGTTTCCGCACGAGCGCGGCTCCCAATGCAAATGTCGAGAGATCGCTTTAAAACTTCTTTCGCATCCGACAGTGGCATTTAAGTGAATCATGGCGGCGAAGAAAAAAGAGATTCACTAATGGAAGACAAAAGCGATCGCATAAATAAACATGACATAATCGAAGCAAAAATAAAAAATCCCTAATAGGTATCCCCCATACGGGCGCCACTGGTAATTGAGCAAGTTTTTCCATCGGCCTGACAAATTGCCGTCATAACCGAACGGATTAAACTTTTTATTAAAAACAACAAACTGAGCATAATGTATGGGCGTAATCGGCAAGGGACAGATGTTCCCGAATAACGTGCGCGATTTATCTAATGTAAAAAGACTTTTATTTAATAGCTCTGCGGAGATGTCCTAGCAATTGGCGGATATATTTTACAGCGGACCGTCGTTTTGGCATTTCGACCGCGTTTTGATAGCATTATTAATGCTCGAGAAGATGTAAAAATGTGATTTTTGATGGAGGAGACCAGATGATGTAACATATTATTGTGGTGCACTCAGGTGGATGGGAAACTTTGGGTGTTTGAGCGCTCGGTGAGGCAATGATAAAGCTTTTGACAATGGAAGGTTTGCCAATTGAATTAGTTGGGCGTCCCGTCACGTGGAGCGTCGCACGCGCCGATGTCCGATCAATAATATGGCCGCCGTTATAAATAAACCGGCGGGAACTCATACGTCAACTGTCACGGCATTGGCTCCTTAACCTCCGTTGTTAGGCAAACGACACATGAATGGGCGATAAATCAAACTCCCTAAATCCTCATTAAGCTATTATCAGAAACGGTGACGATTAAGATGAAAGCTCGGATTAGGGGCACATCAAAAACAATAAGCCCGATGAATATATTAAGGACAAAGAGATTCGAAATGACGGCCGGACATTCCATGACATAATTTATAAAGCGGGCGCCCATATCAAAATAGTGCGTTCGCGGATAGAGTTAAACGATTTTAGCCTTTCGTTTGGTGGATTAAGATCTATTCGTGAATTTAAAAATTGAAGATTAGGTGGGATTGTACGGGAAGCCGCGTAATGAAACAGACGTCACATTGACGTCAGAGATGCAAGATCTTGGATGAAATCATAATATTTACTGTCACCGGTGGACGCGTCCTCATTTCTAGATAGATTATTCGAGTCATGGATTTAGGTTTTGAGTAATTTCGAATTATGTATTATGTAAGATGTTACGCCCGCTGAGAACATTCAGATGAAATTGAAATGGCGATTAGACTGGCGGATTATGATTTAGTTTCATACTTTGTAACCGACAATCAAGTAGTGGAGTGAAACTAGCTATATAAAAGTTACAAATTGCTGATTAAAAAGATTATAAAATTGCTTTCAAAATATTGCGTGAAAAACCAATATTTATTACATTATCCAATATTTCAGATATTTAGAGCCTAATTATAAATGTCAAAAGCCGTAATTACCTACAGATTTATTAAAATGATTTAAGTATCTGTACATTCTCTTTTCTTTTTTTTCCTGTTCTGTCCTACTCTTTAATTAAAATCGTATTGCCCCGTTTTTCATTAACTAACATTGTCCAATAAGTGACTTCCAAATTTTCACATTACTATTTTCAAAACTTAACTTTTTTCGAGACTTTGTTTATTTTACTCAATGAGTACCTACATCTGTTCAATTAGCAAGGGATTAGTATGCATTTTATCTCAAAAACGACATACTCCTTGCACTTAGTAATAGATTGCATCGTATTAAAATCTCAATACATTTGCCATTGGAACGGTATCACTATCAAAGAAATTGTTACGTTATCCTATTAATATAAGGTTGAAAATGAAACATAGTGTCGGTATTTACAGATAGCTTGTCGAAAGCGTACAGTCTGATGCAAAAGTGTTGATAATTTGAATAATGCAGTATAAAAAGGGATTACAATCGGTTTGGGGCGTCGGTAGGGCTGACACAAAGAGCATTACGGTGCAGCGATGACATATCAAAATAAATCGTTAATGCACAACCCTGGACATGGGATGCTTAGAGTAGTTTTTTCGATTCGCAAAATGTATCTAGTTGATATTAAAGTGCTATAATTGGACATACCTATTACTTGATAAGATTTTTAATCAGTTATGTCTATTTCTTATAAAGTTAGATTAAATTCGCATTAATTTATCTACTTGATAAGTAATTTTATACAAATTGTGTTGCATTTTTAATAAAGTCAGTGGCTAATCATTGGTTTTGAAACAGGCACTAAGTATGTTCAAAAAAAGAAAGTTTTGTTAAGAAACAATAATGTAAGCTGACTTTCAACTTTAAGGCTCGCATTGTATGGATAATCTAGAATAAAAAATCTTACAGAAACTAAATGGTAACTGTTCCAGGCATTAAAAAGTTAATTAATAATGCCTCAATTATTACTTAGTTTTTACTACTTATCTACAATTAATTTTATCCATCACCATCTGGCAACAAATTAAAGAAGTAGTTCATTATGAAAAAAACAAACAAACATAAATTCAAACACATCTCCATACCTGCCGTAGCCGATACAAAATGCATTTTAATATCGACAAGAGATTGCACAATAATGCTTTGAATTAATTATAACTGCGCTGAGTTGCAACAACGGCCAGTTTGCAATCCTGCGCAGATCAAGATCGATGTTGACGACCTAGGTACATTCGGCGGCTCATGCATCTTTACATGATGATAATTAAATTATTGAGTGTGTTAACTTTAAATGTTAAATGGAGTCAGATGTGCTGGCAACTGTAAATTAGACAGACTAACATACATAATCATCTCAGCCTCACGACACCCACTGCTGGGTATGCCTCCCCAAGGATCTCCATGACGATCGGTCCTGCTGCCCACAGCATAATACAATTTTTTATTGAAATAAAACTCTAGATAGACTGTTTCACAGCGCAGAAGTAGTGGTACAGCCTCCATATTCTGCAATTCTATCAGCTTCAGTGAATGATCGAATTTGGTGTATAATACTTAGTGAAAGTGCATTACTTAGGTACTGCTTTAGGAAAATCGTCCCATGGCTTTTTTACTGTAACAACCAATGTATTTTGCCACACTCGTTTGTTCATCGTTTCAAAATGAGGGAGACGCGGGCCTACCATCATCTGTTAGAAACCATCATGCATTAGAACGTTTTGTATTATTGAAATTGTCACATTTTGATAAACTTCACACTTTGGCGGCGACCATAGAGCGAAGACGTCACAAAACTTCCGACAAAAACAAGCTTGCTTTAAGAGAGATTCGTAGTACGAAAAACATGGTAAGATTGAATTAATACTGCGTTAAGAGATGGCAGTAGGCCCCCAGATCATGATTACTAAGTCAGGGATAGTGGACAAATATTCGATTGATGAACTATGGTGTTAAATCTTTATTGTTGATTCTGATATTTGTAACACCAGTTCTTGTCACTTATATGGGAATCATAACAATGTTGAGTGGTGGTGTTGTTGATAGAAAATCAATTTGTTTAAGCAATTCGTGCATGGACTTTGTTTGATTGAGCAAAAACTGGCTGAATGACATTTTTTTTTTATGAACGACGGGGAGCCTCTTAGCCTTCATCATACCTGATGTTGAGTATTGATAAGGCTGAAGATGGAAGCGAGCCTCTCCCGGAATCCTCAATCGCTGAGGAACTGGCTATCTTATCTCTCTGGCGGAACACAACAATGCTGAAAACATTGTTGTTATGGCGTCAGACTTAGATAAGATGGTGGTAGCTAGCCAGGCGGACTTACAAAGAGTCCTACCACCAACCAAACCCAATACCATATGTACCCCCGCTGGGAATCGAACTCGGGACCCCTGGGTCTGATACCGGTGGTTGTACCACTAGACCACAGAGGCGGTTAAAACTAGGTACTAGACTAGCGGATAATTTAAAGATTTTCGGTAAACAAATTTCATTATATGTTACAACACCATGTTCCTGATTTGTTCATTTTTAAATCACTTACCCCGCGAGGTGATTTGCGGTTTTTTTTACAGATGTTATCTGCCACGGATGAGTTGCACTTATCCCCAGATTGCTTTGGTCGATAAAACATGACGAGGGGATGAGCATTGTCTTGTCCTTGTTTTGTTTAAGTAATCACGTGAAGTTGGCAACACGTTATTTTTTTATCCTAATAATATCATTAATGCGAAAGATTGTGAGGATGGATGGATGTTTGTTACTCTTTCACGCAAAAACTACGAAATGGAAATGAATGAAATTTGGCACACACATACAGTTTATAGCCTGGATTGGAACATCGTCGTCGTCTCAGCCACATAACACCTACTGCTGGGTATAGGCCTCCTCCAAAAGGAGGGGGTTTGCCATAATCGCCACGCTTGGCAGGCGGTTTGGCGATCGCAGTATGGCCAAGTTTGTAGGAGACGCTGCTGCCCGTCTACAGAAGGCTGACTCCCTTAGTCGCCTTTTACGACACCCACGGGCTGAGAGGGGGTAGTGCTATTCTAAGCACTACCCCTATCAAGACACTACACAGCGATTGGAACATAGAATACTTTTAATCTCAATATTTCCGCAGGAAAAGGAACCACGCGGGTTAAACTGCGGGCGGCTGATAGCTTTGTATAAAATAAAAACATAGTATACGCCAGCAGCATTCCAGTGCAGATCATCATCATCATCAGCCTTTGGACGTCCACTGCTGGACATAGGCCTCCCCTAGCTCACGCCTATTGACTATTGAGGCGTTCATAGGAGGCTATTAGCCTACTGCTACCACGCTGGTCAGACGGGTTGGTAGAGGGTTTGTTTCAAGTTTTCCTTCTCTCACACGGGTGTTCAATGCGTCGAGCCTCTTAGTCGACTCTTACGACATCCCAGGCATGTCAGGGAGTGGTGACACTTGTATTCTTAGGCCGTCACCACACGGTACAGGGCTCTATCCCCGGACAAGACAAATATTTTATGTGCATGAACATGTCTAAGTATTTGTTTTGGTCTGGGTGCTTAATATGTATATTATGTATGTTTTAAAAAAAAAGTATATGGTATAGGTATGTTTATTCGTTATCTAGTATCCATAACACAAGTTCTTCATGATACTTAAAGCAGGCTAGATAATTGGTGTGATTGTATGGAAATATTTATTTATTTCATTATTTATCAAGATTAAGTCCCCAGTTTGCATTGTAACATCTAAAAAACAACTGTGATTCAAGCACGGAATATTTTTTTTTAATTTTTTTTAATAACCAACTATAAAAAGGTAGCTACTTAAATGTTAGCACCCCAGTTCTTCTGATCTAAGTGTGATGAAACGACACTAAAATCATTGTGTTTGACCGCACACCCCTGCGAGTCGATGATTCGCAGGGGTATCGGCACGTGGCAATCCTAATTATCTTGTGATTTAGTGAGTCATTGAAGTGTCGGCACTATGAAGTACACTTTAATTACACTTTTGTATCACTTATAACGTTTTTTTTACTAACTTTTTTTACACAATAAAATTCATAAAGGATGCTTACAAGACAGAGATGCGGTTAGATTTTCAAATATAGGACATATCAATATCATATAACTTCTTAATTTTGCATTATACCGTGCTATTTTTATGTGATAAATATTAAACAAGAAAATATACTACAAAAAAAAAACAATCATGCGACATGAGACTGGTTGTTTTTTCTAGTATCTTTTCTTGTTTAATAAATATCATATTAATTCATACCTAACATAAACTTATCCTAATCACTAGTTTCAATCTAAACACAGCTTGATATAGTGATTAAAATACTTATTAGGAATATAAGCCAATAAGAAGAAAAAACAAAAAAAATACCTACGCAACGCGTTATTGTATCCTCAAAAGTTACTACTTATATAAAAAGTAAGCAATTGATGAGGAAGTAATAAAAATATAATACCTACCCTTATTTCACATAAAAGAAATGCTCGAAAACCACAGGCCACTCAACAGACAAATAAAAAAGTTGTATCAAAATAACACGACCATAAACAAAGAAATGGGGTCCCAGGGGACCCCACCCCCTGTGAGGATGTGGTTTAGATAACAGCGGCAAGCGGAGCGGATGAGCATGATAGTAGGCACAGAACACAGAAAGTCTTTTCTTAAGGAATAGTAGTATCGCAGTCGATGTGTGTCTTGAGAAGTGGTTTTAAGTACTATCAAAGCTAAACTGTAAATTACTCCATTTTGTCTACCGCCATGAGCGAACAGCGCAACAAAACTGCTCTCGGCGCGGCCGGGCGGCGCTGCCAAGGTCGCGCTGCTGGGCGGCGCTGCACAGCCGCGTGCATCGGAACGCGTTATATACAAATACATACAAAGCAGTGCGCGGCTGCCAAGCCGCTACTGCCGGGTCGTGGCTGCTGGGCGGCAACTGCCGAGATTCGAATGGTACCTTTATCAAGCTACGACTGTCGATAAAAGCCCGCTCAGGCTATGGCTGCTAGTGACATGTAACGCTAAAGTAACGACCACAGCCTTACATCTCCCCACCCACCCCCTCGCGCCTGTCTTGCCTCTTACTTCTGGCTTATTCCCGGATGCTCGTCCCACTCGAGTTTTCTTTTATTCCTTGCCTACTTTTATGTTTATTTTTGTTTTCCGTTAGCCAGCGGAAATAATAGTGTTGAAATGATGAGGATACGCCTCCATTATGTTATGTTTTTTTTTATATAAAGAAGTGGGAATAACCTAGTTTGAAATTGTAGATTTTAATTAACCATTAACAAGTTGCCTGTCTGTCGGTCTTTTACAGATTGTACTTCGGAGTTCGGAGTATGAGCTCATGCAGCTCCTGAGCACACTGCTCAGGAGCTGCATGAGCTCATACCGCCACCCCCCTTCTCCCATCGGACATCCAGACGCACTGCGGGCTACCACCCTTTCTTCGTTGATATTCCTAAATGTCGCACAAAGCGCTACTCATCATCTTTTGTATTGCGCAAAGCAAAGGAATGGAACTCCCTCCTTGTCTGTATTTTCGGGTAGGTATTTATAACTCTTCGATCTTCAAAGCAAGGGTGAATAGGCCCCTTCTGGGTTAGCTCGCTCCATCGTGGATCCTGTCTTAGCTCCTGGGCTAGATTGGGATCAAGATCAAGGTAAAATAAAATGAGCTCATTATTGTTTACCTATTTAAAACAGTATTTTATCAAATGTTATTATTTCTTGTCAATGAAGCTACATTGGTATTTATAATGTAAAAAATCGTATTAAGGTGTTTTTTATGCTATTTATTTTCAACTGATTTAAAATGAGAAGGTTCTCAATTCGATTGTATAATTATTTTTTACCGATGCGTATCCACACTTTGACGTCGAAAATGACCTTTTGAAGCTCACGAAACATCAAGTGGTGTTATTATTTGGACCGCAGTCAATTCTCTAATATACTACATTTTCAAATAAGTATACAAGAGATAAAAGACCCCTTCTGTGAATTAGAATTTTCTTAGTGACATTTACAACTCTTTTAAAAGTATAGTAAGATTATTTCTAAGTATCGTGATTCGGAAGAATACTCAGATAAGCTGTAACGCTTGTAAACCTCTTTTATGATTGATAATTATCACAAAAGAAAATCTTTAAAAAGGTGCAAAGAAGGTGAATGTTTTTATGGTACCTTAAAAGGGTCCTAGTGGGGACGTAAATAAAAGTGGACTGGAACACGGTCCTACGGGGACTAAAATAAAAGTGGACTGTATTACAATAGGAGCTGTTTAATAGCCGTTTACAAATAAGATTTTGGTCATCCTAATCATAAAATAAAGTCACGGACTCGGAACGTACGTCTTATAATGATATTATTCTCCAAAACTCGTGAATAATAATCGTCATATAACAAACATAATGAACAGTATCATTAATGAAACATAACCTTCTTATTCTCTTAATAATTCAGTACTATTATTATGTTGGAAACCTCACAAAACCTCCATTTTTCTTTCACGTGAAATCTCTAAGGCATCAATGAGATACCACAAAAGTGCGAATACTCCACGCGAAAGAAAAGATTAATAAAGCTTAGCACACACTCGTGCAACACCTGTCCTTTGTCGCTAATGGACGCCGGCCCTAATCTCCCGGGAAATGGATGTGGAAAAGATTTTTCTCAACTACCTATAATTCTTATTGTGAAGGTATTGAATTGAATTTGGATTTGGTTATGTCTCGTTGCTAATAGTTTGGGTAGTTTTACGATGTTTTCAGGTACCTACTTGTTTGGGACATTTAGTCTTGTAAAGTAGAATCCGTTTATTATGACTCCGCCTATTTTTGACATGACGCGCTCGCGATACAAACTCGATACTATTTCGGTAGTTTTTCGTGCTAATCCTACAGTTATGTTTCAAAAATGCTTATGAGATACCTTTGTATCATAGAAAGATATTTTTTATATGCTCAACGAAACAGAGAACATTTTCATAAAAATTCAGAAGTTTCATCTGCAACGTCTTAGCGAAACTCAGCAGCTGCTCTTCGGTGGAAAAATTAAAAGTTATACGCGGTTATGCCCGGTTCCAGCCGGTTTGAGCTAGAAATAATTGGAGGAGACTCGAGCTAACCGGGCGGATGCGGCTACAAGCGGGCTATCTGGGCAAAGGCAACTTTAGGGTTGCTGCCTGGAATAACGGGCACTTGACTATGGCTAAGTATAGTATGTGAATCTTTAGGTTTTTGAAGCAGAGCGTATTCTAAGCTTTGGTTAGCTTATATGGCAACAATTTGGCAGTAGAATCTGTTTTGGTGTTATATATACCAGATAAGCTATCCAGAACTTATCTGTCGGTGGCGAAATCGGCCCTTAATCGATTGAAACACTTTATAAAGTAAAATATAGTTACAATTGACGTCGTGTTTCAGTTACTGTACTATTAAGACTTATGACTTTCCCTCCCACAAATTTTCTTTAGTTACTTACATTAGAGGAGACTCGAACTAACCGGGCGGATGCGGTAACATGCGGCTTATCCGGGCAAATGCAACTTTAGGGCTGTGTCTGGAATACCGGGCACTCTGATATGGCTACATGAATGCTTTGGAAGTAGAAATCTTTTAATTCAGGTTGACAAGACTGTAAGATGGTTTCGAGGTACCTACCTATACAGTTACCAATTGTTTTCTAAATTCATGCTTATAATCAGATGAAACACTGATTAAATCGACACCTGCAAAGAAAAACATGGGAACTCAGTTTTTGGCATTTTACAGGAGAGCACGACAAAGATTCGAAAAAACTTCAGCAATTATGGATAAGCCCTAATGCCAATCGATCTTGACTACTTAATTAAACGTGGTAAAACCTCAACTCTTGTATTATTTTGATGCCATATATGTATATATTTAATGATTTATTATATATAGTTTGTACACTTATATACTTTGTAAAATAAAATTGTAACTCAGACATACAATCAATATTGATTGTATGATTTGTTAAATTTGAAATTGTTGAATGAAATAATTGTATGTCTGAGATACAACGTACAATGTTTTACACGCTGCAGATTTTAAATTATAACGTATTTAGATACGATGATAAGTGTAACAAAAATTTTAATTTTTTGTTTAATAAGAATATCATCTTAACTCAATACTCCCTAAAACTGAGTTAAAATGTTTTTCCTTGCAGACGTCGAAATATAATAAACAATTGAGTGATACGAGTTGATATTTCAGTTACTACCATTTTAGTTAAATCACATCTTATGAAAATTTTTAATATTGCTATTTATATCTACATAAGCCCATATAATTTTCATAGTTATTTTTGACAGCCCTAGTGCTGCTGTAACGAGCAACATCTCCAAGGAGCAGCCCTCAAGACGTCTGCCCCGTTTGATGTCTGCCGACCCTGAAACTGTTAGTGGATCTATTAGGGGAACAGTATGAGCAACGATGTCTATATTGACGCCATTTTAAGGTATGAAGACAAATAACAAGTGAAACAGAGAATTGAAGACATTATTACTTACCTGGCTAGCTTCCACCATCCTATCTAAGTCTGACGCTATAAGAACAATATTTGCAGCATAGTTGTGTTCCAGCACTTAGAAGATAGCCAGTTCCTCAGTGACCTCAGTCAACCTTCATCCATACAACTTAGCGTCAGGTATAGTCAAGCAAGGCTAAGAGTTTCCCCGATGTTCTTTAAAAACATACCCATCACGAAAAACTATTAATCTATAGTATCTATACCAATATAAAGAGGAATGTCTGTTTGCATTGAATAGGCTTCGAAACTATTGAACGGATTTGGATGAAATTTGGTACCTACACAGATAGTAGATAGCCTGGTTATGAACATAGGATACTTTTTATCCCAATATTCCCACGGGAACGGGAATTACATTTCGCATTTGTTGGGTCTAAGATTCTGTCCGGAAACAATAGTCACAGGCCTATTACGGAGAATTACGATCGCTGCGGAACGTTAACATAAAAATGGTATTACGTACGTGATTGCTGGCTAATCGCTCGCTGATGGCTCGTATAGCAGCGTCTCACTCGCGCTCCTACCTAGGTACGAGAGTGAGACGCCGCGTGTTGCTATGACGCTAGCGCCAAAAACAATTTAGTAGCAATAACAGGAACTAAATGAATATAAATTGTAGTTCATCGTCTGTTCGGTAGAGGCCGCACTGTTGATACGTGACGTAAAGCAATTATCGCGCAGTTTCTGCTGACGCGTTGCTGTTGCAAAGATAGGTAATAGCCCCGCCGTTTTCAGTCCATACCCTTAATTTGTTTTCAAATACCCTGGCCATTGATAGGCTTTTACTATCTGCTCTGGAATCTCTAGAATCCAATCCAGCATGAAGCCCAATTGTGCTGATTCTTTTAGGACGAAACCTAAAAACTACAACCACAGACCTATATCGAGATAGACAAAAAAATCGCTTCAATCTGTAGGAGAACCTGGCGTGTCGAATTTTTCGTACCTACGATGACGTCACGATCGAGATTTAGTGATCTGGAAATGTAATTGACGAGCTCTTGCCAGAATGCACTGTTTTCATTGCAATAGGTAGGTTAGGTCTGTGACTACTACGTTTTGGTCTCGGATAGGTAAGTATGAATATGACATCAGGAAAGTTTTTTTTTCAAATAGGAGTAGTACAAAAGTTGAAGCTTCCAAAATCTTCATCTTTGTCTGAATAGTAGGAACTTATATTAGATTCAATATTATAATCCTACAGCAAATTCAACAAAAATCTCGAACACTTAACGCTCGCTACATCAGACAAACATCTACTCCCGTTATATTTATAAAATCATACATTTTATTTTAATAACAAAATGTGTGATAAGATTTCATAGTTTTACCACTTCAAAGTATCTTTCTTCTAAGAAGTTATTGCAGTTTTGTTTATTATACATATTAAACATTAACAAAATAAATAATGTGTAACACACAGTCATATTTTATGATAAGCATCTACGATTGTATATTTTCGACATTCAGTGTTAGTATCCTACTTTCCTTGTTTTTTATAATAGATGGATTTTAATTACTTCATATTTTTTAAACGAGTGGCAAAAGCAGTCCCATTCGTAGCTATTTCTGTCAGATTTTAATGGAAACGCGTATCTCAATACCTACAAGGATCTAGTCATACAAAAAGTTCATTATAAAAGTACTTAGCTTGATATTTTAATTATATGCGACATAAACATTTTTATGATAAATTTTAAATAGAAAAAAAAAAAAAAATTAATTAGGCTACAATTAGTGAATTCTCAGATGGGAATCGAACCCACGACCTTTGGAAATCCGGTCCAATGCTCTCTCTCTCTCTCTCCAAAGGTCGTGGGTTCGATTCCCATCTGAGAATTCACTTGTAGCCGAGTTAATTTTTTCCAATATTTTTCTATTTAAAATTTATCATAAGTATTAAAATAGCATTGAAAACTGCAAAAAATTCAAAAATCATAAAATAAACATTTTTATTTATTACTTTTTGAAATAACGCTCCATCAACAAAAACTGTACTGGTCTTGATTGCATAACAAGCACCCAGAAAGGAGGTTACGTTGAATTTACAGTTAAAAGTACTTATTTCAAAAAGATTTGTTTCGCCACAAGAAAAAAAAGTTTTTTTTCTTAAAAAGTGTAGTCTAGTCTAGATAGTCTGTCAACAAACATATGAGTTAGTTTATTAAACAAGTACCAAAATACGAAGTGCATTTCACTGATCGACAACAGACATCTGTCAGTCAGTCTCGAAAGTGTCGAAGTATAAAAAAACATTAGAAATACCGCCTTCTTTATATTTTAGGTCATTCATATACTATGTATAGGTACAGTGCATTTACGGTACATTAATGATAGGTACTATTGTGAAATCTTTATAAAAGACCTTTGAAATAATATTCTGTTCACCGAAACGAGCTAGTACTGAAAGAATCCACTTGTCATTTGTATGCAACATGTAAGTAACAGAGAGAGCACTATACGAATTAGCTCGTTTCTGTGAACAGACTTTTAACCTTTTAACCGCCTCTGTGGTCTAGTGGTACAACCACCGGTATCAGACCCAGGGGTCCCGCGAGTTCGATTCCCAGCGGGGGTATATATTATATTCGGTTTGGTTGGTGGTAGGACTTGTTGTAAGTCCGCCTGGCTAAGTACCACCATCTTATCTAAGCCTGATGCGATAACAACAATGTTTTCAGCATTACTGTGTTCCGGCAGTTTGTGATAAGCTAGCCAGTTCCTCAGTGACTGAGGATTCCGGGAGAGGCTCGCTCGCTCGCAATATTAAGTAATAATATATTAATTCTGATATTATAGCAGTAGTGCAAAACTAATATAAAGATAATCATGTTATGATTACCATGACAACTCTATAACACAACGACTTATCAAAGCATTATTATAATTCACTCGCCACGACTCACCACGTGCGGACGTCTATAAAGATATTAACCTTACTAGTAACAATAAACCATCGACTAAATATTTACATTACTACAATTCCACTGGAGCTTCAGGAATAGTTCGGTTAAAAGTTCATACGTACACTTGCCTTTAAAATAAACACACTCTTTGTGATGTACTGACGGACAGTACAATAAATGTACGGAGATCGCAGCACTTAATAAAATAACAAACAGTGATAGCTGTTCAATGTTTCAGCATAGTTAAAGAAAATGTAGAAACTAACCTCTTTATAGTTTCCTTTTTAGTAAAAAAATAAAACGTACTAAGCCATTAACAATTTTTAAAAAGGTTTTTACTACTCCTTACTCTGTTACTTGCGATTTGCTTTTGTTTCGCGCCAATCCAAACCAAAATAATCTTCAAGCAATAGCTATTCGAATTTCAATCTTAAAATCTTTTAATTATAGTAGCAAACTTCAGCACGTCACTTGCAATGGTATTCCCTATTTTAAATTTAGAAGGTACCATATATTTTTTTAATATTGTTTTTTTTTGTCAAATCCTAAAGAAGGTTTTAATCAAAGAATGCCTCGTATCTATATGATGCTGTCAAGCTTTAAAATCGGACAAATCCTACTGTCCGATTTCGCCTGTAGCACTACCGTCCGATCTAAATAGGTACTTCTCCTATCTAAACAGTGCACCTTTGTTTAGCGGTCTGTGGGCGATAAAATACAATGATGGATCTGTAGAAAGATTTCGTTACGATCCGACTTCTGTTACGACTTCATTCTGAAAGGATTATCTAACGGACTTGGGAAGTCGTATCGATTATTTGACAGTGATGTTAGGCAGATGGCACCTACTTCATGTTATAGCAGTATACTGTTGTTATGAGGGATATTTTTTTATCCTGCAAAAACAGTGAGGAGTTTTAGCTGATAACATTATATCATTAAATTACTTTTTACTAGCGGCCGCCCGCAGTTTCACACGTGTGGTTTCCGTTCCCGTAGGAATATCGGGATAAAAAGTATCCTACGTTTGAATCTAGGCTAACTTCAATCTGTGTGCCAAATTTTATCCAAATCTGTTTTGTAGTTTTAGCGTAAAAGAGTAATAAACATCGTAACATAACATCCTCACAAACTTTTGCATTTATAATCTTAGTAGGATAGGATTAGTAGGACTATGTGTAAATCAAGTTACTTACATATTTTATTTATATATGTAAGTAACTTGATTATATATACTTACAGATTCTATTATATTCACCTTACCAACATATTTTTATGGCGCAATAAAAAAAACTATATTTCATGACATTATTTTCGTCACATTATAATTTCTTGACATTTAATATTATGACATTGCTAACTAAAACTCTATTAAATTTTGAAATTGTTGATTATTTATACCTACTGCATTAATGTTCTTAAACATGACATTATAATTAATCAATTGTGATATTTAATATTTTTGACATTATATACCTATTTATTTAATTCTATATAATTTAAAAAATGTTCACTGTACTGCAATATTGTATATCTTGTACAAGGTGGAAATATAGTGAGACACTGATAAACTAACCTAACAACTACATTTGTAAACCTACATTTCATAATAAAGATATTTTGTATGGAATTTACTTTTAGTAAGTTTTCTTGCCTTCAAAAAATTTAAAGCAAATTTCTGCTACATTGACACAGCTCTAAGCTCCATAGAAAATAAACATTTAAATTAATTGTTAGGATTTTCACAGCAGTATAACGTACTTTTAGTTCAAAGGGGCGTGGGTCGTCTCTTCTCATTAAACTACAAACACCACTTCTTTTTATTGTTTGGGTCTGTTCCGGCGTAGCAACACTTTAGGATTCTGGCAGTATAATATTTATAAGATGACATTATCAATTTACGTGTAATATAAGTCACGCGCTGCAAGCAAATATAGTAGAACGCACGGAGGCGGTGAACGCGATCGTGCCTGATGACGTCATCGGCTAATTGTGCATATTAGCGCGCGTTTTTGAAAATACGTCACTAAACTCTCAATCAATAAATCTTCCACTGAAATAGTAGGATTTGATGCGACTCTAATCGTAAATATTTAACTAAAAACCTCGCTGATCCTCATTCACTTCGCAGATCGATGGGGATTTTGGAATGCTATGGAAACTAAAATCAGGAGACTCAGGAATCCAATATATTTTAATTGGGTCTTTAAATAAAATAAAACAATAGAAAATATTTTTTTTGTAGTACGTTAAATGTAGTCCGTTACCTTTTTATTCTTAAAAAAAAGACAATCGAATCTTTTTATGCGAACCGCAAAATCATTATCGCACGGCGAGGTTCCAAATTTAAAAGTCAATAAAGTTTCAGATTTGTCGGCCATCTTTGAAAACACGATATCCGAACGTAATGGCGCTTGTCATTTTATATGTTAAAAAAACCCTTTCTTCCGTCCGCACCGATTTTAATAACAACATCTTTTCATTCTTTATTAGTTATTTTGAAATCTCTTTTAAGTTCAAGTAACTTTATTGCTAGTCAGATCAGGAATTTCAATCTCACATCCTGGCTTGGTTAGCTTTGATGTGCCGGGGTTAGGTAAGGAGGTAATGTAGACCTAATTTTAATAGTGGTTAGGTCTATAGTTGGAAGGTATCTTATTTCCCACCTTTTCCATGGTGAATCTTGGCTGGGTTACATAATATAAGTCTGTGCCTTTGTATCTCATTAGCAGCTACCTATAGGTACTTATCAGTTTGAATTCTTCTAGTAAGAACTGAAGACTATGAGACAGCATAACTAACCTTAGTACGAAAACTATTCCTGATTAAAAAAAGACAATTTCTTTTGCTAAGTGTTAGTAACGAAATTTCCAATAAAAGTTAGTTTTGCCCATTAATTCTATCTATAATTTATTAAAAAAACTAACTATTTCATCAGTATTTAAAAATAAACTTAGTTTAGTTTTAGGTGTGTGCGTGTGTGTATGACTGCGGCCCCCTAATTCACAAACGCAGTATCCACAATAGATCTCATAGGTCGCGGTGACTACAGTTCTGTAGTGACTGCGACCTAAAATATCTATTGTAACTCGCCACCTAGTTATAGTATTTCCATCAGCCTCCAGGAAGTCTAAAATCTTCCTAGCTCTGACAGATTTTAGATCCTCTGGCCGAATTCTGCCGTGCTATTTAAAAACGCAGTAAGGAATATTTTTCAAGTATAGATTTACATATAGATTCGGAATCCTCGCGAAGAGCTGAACACTTTGATTCTCATTTCTATAGCTATACGGAACGTTATACTTTAATATTGCGTAAATGTATTATGTCTCTTCGTATAAAATAAATTACTAAAGAGAACCGCAGTACAGTACTCCTTTTTGCCGATGGGACTTTTGTAAGGTGAGATTTATTACACAAATAAATAAAAGCAGTAACTTCGCTTACTGCTATTATATTTGAGAAACAAATCAGTAAAGTGATCATAATTTAACATTGAACTGCAGTAATATAGGATGCTGCACTTTATTCTGGTCGTTTTGTCATATGAAGGATTTTTCATACAGCGTTTATGATCAGTGAAAAATAACATCAGTGTCACAATGAATTAGTAACAATAAACGCAGCAATTCCCAATTACTAGTTAAGAGCGCAGTAAGTCCGTACTTACTGCATTTAAAGTTTGTATAGTTCGCTATATTCACCAAAACCTTGCTAAGAAAAAAATACTTTAGTTTATTTTAAATGGCTGTGTTAGTTTAAGAGATATTTTATATGAAACCGGGCTTAACAAGCTAAGCTTGTTAAGCATAGTTTTAAAAGAAACATTCTTTCAAAACTTAAAAAATAAAGCCATATTTTTATTATTATTTAAATTCAACCACCATTTTCTTGAAATTTGTCTAACCTTCCTTACTGCGTTTTAAATAAGCACGGCAGGATTATATGCCGGCCCAGGTGGATACTGCGTTTGTGAATTAGGGGGTCGCATAGTCACACACACACTTTTTTTAGCTCTCGTTGTTATTCCTATTTTGTACCTATACCTACGTTAAATTTTTTCATAGTATTATAAATTTCATAACGCAGTTTCAAAATTCTGTATAGTTTTACAAAGTAATGTTAGATGCGTCATTTCTTTGGCGAAGATTAGTTTCAATGTAAGAAAGTACGCTTTTAACCGAAGGCTACCATAGCAACTAAACATTGTAAGTCCTGTGATTCTACTCCATTCAAGATTGTCTAGGCTCTTAACCAGAATATCACAGTCATCAACTTGGTTATCTCAGAATTTTATCGCGTCGAATGCAATTAAGCGCAATTATTTTCTAGCTAGACTTTAGAGTTTCATTTTATTGTTTCCGTTTGCTTTACCAATTTATGGATAAGTAAAACAATATTACATGCCATTCAGCAGGGCCAGTTTAATGCAATCATATGATACTTCAAATCATACTAATATATAAATGCAAAAGTATGACAATTTGTGTGTTTTTACTCTTTCACGCATAAACTGCTAAAAGGATTTGGATGAATTTTGGCACACATATAGAAGATAGCCTGCGTTAAAACATAGGATACTTTTTATCCCGATATTCTTATGGGAACGGGAACCACGCGAGCGGCTGTTAGTCAAAATATATTCAGTGGTTACGTATGAAAATGTGACAAAAGACATAATTAAGTACTTAAGGATCTCTACTATCTGGCAGAGCATATAGCACATCTTGAAACATTGCGAGTAATTGTGAAATTTTGATAATTGATTTTAAATATTTTTTTTAACGGATATAAATCACATCACATCACGTCATCAGCATGTGGACGTCCACTGCTGGACATAGGCCTCTCTTAGCTCACGCCCATTGTGACGTTCATAGGAGGCTATTAGCCTACTGCTACCACGCTGGCCAGACGGGTTGGTAGAGGGATTGTTTCAAGTTTTCCTTCTCTCGCACAGGTGCTCAATGCGTCGAGCCTCTTAGTCGACTCTTACGACATCCCAGGCATGTAAGGGAGTGGTGACACTTGTATTCTAAGGCAGTCACCACACGGCACGGATATAAATACGTTCACATAATCAAATACATAGAGAGCTGTATACAGGCCATATAAACACTTTTTTGTTACTTAAACACTGTCAATTTCGATTGGGCAAGAACAAAAGTATCAATTCGTACCCAAAATGATTGGATCTGTCCTTTGAAGTGTATTGGTATACAAAGGCAAACTGTATATACAGGGTGGTGTTTCAGTACCTACCTGAATTATTGTTTTTATTGCAGGCCGCCAGAGTGGGGGAAAGGGGAGGGTTTTGTATTGTGTTTGACCATTGGTTCGGTGTATCTGCTCCTGTTTTGTGGACGTCCGATAGAACGGTCAGCAGAAACGGGTACATATATTAAAAACAAACAGGATTTTTAGCCATTCCGGAGCCGGACCAGCTGGCTCGAACGGATAGGATAGCCCGGGTTGTCCTCCGGACTCTCCGGAATCCCGGATAGACAGCATTAGCTGTCAGTCGGATCTTCAAAGGCTAGTGCCCGCGTACGGCTGTACTTGGGTTGTTTCTATTCTAGTGGAAATATTGGAATAAAATGTGATTATAATGTAAATTATCTCTGTGCCAAAGGAGATCAATCTTTTTTTTGGAATATAGGTACCTAATAAACTGGGCGACTAAAAATCTGGGTTGGGTTGCGAAAAAATAGGTTTAGGTTACGTTACATTGGCGACTAAGTCGCTCATCTAGTATTTTTTCCGTACAAATAGTATTTTAGTCGATCGGTTAAATACTACCTATTCTTTTTGGCCTTTTGTAAAATCCAATGAAAAAAATACGTGCAAGTTAAAAATTACCAGTCGTTTAGAGCAATAGTTAGGGTCCAAGAGTTATTGGATTACTCTAACTCTAATTAATTAAAGTTAAGCGTCTACAAGTTCAAATATTAGTATCAAGAAAAATCTTAGGTTATATACTCTTATAATACAACCGTGTATGTACTTTTCTATTGTCACTTACAAAAAGTATAAAAATATTGTCTCCATACAAAAAAAAATATTAAACTTTTTTGCTGACGGCAGCTTTGCATAGAATGATATTGCCAAGTGGGTGTTCAGCTGCTCGTCTATATCGAACGTTTCGTTACGAACATATAAATAAACAGACTGAAAGTTGTATTCTACTACTGATTTGTTTAATTTAATTATTTTATTTTTAATCCTAACCAATATTATATTATTATTATAAATGTATAAATGCAAAAGTGTGTTTGTTTGTCCTTTCATGACGCCCTAATCGACTTGATTTTTGGCACACTTAGAGTTACTTGAAAGGGTGGAGAGTAACATAGGCTACTTTTTATCCCGATATTCCCACGGGAACGGGAACCACGCGGGTGAAACCGCAGGTGGAAGCTAGTAATTCATATGTTTGAAAAAGTCTAGCTTTTGTCCTATAAATCAGTCTTTCTAAAAGTGGGTGATTGCGCCCACTTGTGGGCGCTGGTGGCCTAGAAGGGGGCGGTAAGGGGCCCCGAAAAGTTTTGGTTCTTAAGATGTGGTAAAGTAAAAAAAATGGGGAAATTTTCAAAATGAAAATGAGCGAAAGACGTAATAAGTTTGAGTACCACTGCTTTAGGTGATTTTTAAACTACGTACAGATTTACCAGAAAGTCATTATTGGCATAGTATTTCTAATTTCAACAAAATTATGCTGTATTTTTATTTAAAATCTATACTGACCGGAGATTTCACAACAAAAAAAAAACAAGTTAATGAAAGTACGTACTTAAAATGATACATTTCAGTCTATTTTCATCCAAACTCATTACAGAGGGGAGCTTTCAATACATCTTATTGAAATGCCACGTTCAGAAGAAAAAAAAAATCAAAGACAAATAAGTCATTATCAACATCAAAGAGCTCAGAATGGTCGATCTTCATAATGGCAACCAAGAAAAGTTGCAAAAAGAAAAGCGAAGAGAAAAAAAAGAATATTATCCAAATTAATTTTCCCCGAACGATCCCTACAAAGAGGTCGTATCTCTTTGATAGACTTTTTTACAATAATTTATGCAAGTGGTCAGCAAATGCTCAATAGGGGTTCTTTTCAATCTTTAAATGATATTGGCCATACGTTTTTAAAGACTTCAAGGAGGTTGGGTTCTCTTTGTGTGATTATAATTTAAAAAGTAATCAATTTAGAGCAAAACATAAATAATTAATTGTAGTTCCAACTATTGTTATTACGAATGTCAAACAAGAATTTAACTTATATGATACACGAGTTTAGTATTTATCTTCCTCAAAGCGCGCGTTGCTGGCACAAAACAAATAAACACCGTTGCCTAATTTGCCAAAGCCGCTTATCGGTACAATCAACGTCAAAAATTCGAATTTCGAACGCCTTTGATTTCAGAACGATTATGTACCGACGCTAATAAATTCGCCATTTTATTTAGATCCGCAGCGCCTCCTTGCTTTATACGATACAAGAACGAGAAAGGAGTTCGCAATTGAAATCTAAGGTTCTTCTTAAAACGAACGTCTTTAAATTCAAAACAAGCAGAGTAATGTAAACAGACAATCAGTTACAATTTTAAAGATGGAATTTGAAGGGGGCACGGGGGATAATTTGGCAAACGCTTTGATTTCACGGGTCGATGTGGGATCCGTATTTGAATTTAGAATAGACGGAACAAAGTTGTTTTTGACTTTATTGACATGAGAAAGTTTCTTCATCTGCTGAGGCTTGTTTGGAGAACTACTTACTTATTCGAAGATTCGTTTAGACGATTGTGTTTATGTTACGATTTTTATTATTTCGTTTGAAACCGCTATTTTGTAAGTACTACGATTTTCTTAGAATATCTGCAGATATTTCTAATAATAAATGCAAACACAGATAATTTACAGAGAGAATGTAAATATGTAATGTTATGATTGACTTTTAATAAGCGTTTTTATTTTGACTATCTTTGCAGTATACCTACGTAACCTAATACATTTCTATAATTTATCTGTGATAATAAATAACCAATAGCAATTTGGTCTTTGATCTGATTAAATAACTAAACAAACCAGACTAATTAAAAATGTTCGTCCTCGAGAAAAGTAAATAAGACTTAAATAAATCCTCAGGTTACATAAACTCATGACAAACAGACAAACAAGACAATAAACAGAGATCCCGCGACCCTCCGCTAATTCTCAAAAGGTATTTTACACTTTCCGCTCACGCGAACGCGCAAATGGAAAATTGTTGAAAACTGTCTGCGGAGAACACGGATTAGATTTACCTATGTGCTTGTATTTAGAACTATAGACGGATTTTTAATTCAGTAGTGTAATTTGACAGGGGCCAAATGTCATTTTGTAGAAATAATGCTGCTTTATAATGTACCTAGCTAATCTAGCTATAATGTTTATAATTGAAAATATGAATTTGTGTATTTCAATGGAATCACTACTTACTGAACTTGAACTTTATTTGAACAAATCATTACGAAAAACAGTTTAAAGTAAAATTATTTTTACAATGTGACATTGGTATCTGTCAATTCACTATACTGAATTTAAAATACGACTACCTATAATTAGATACATTCGATTTTTTTTGTGTTATTCGTTTTTTTTTTAGTATTCTTGGAACCTAGCTCCAAATTCAAATAGGTACCTAAGTTTACAATAACCCACCATTTGAAGTTACCCCTAAACAATTATCAATGTTGTTACGCAGTGACTAATCTGTAGTTCGCCACCCACTGATCTTGTCTGTGTCGCTGTCTGATACCTGGGGGGCTATCGCTTAAAAAATATGGATATGGACATGGGCTTCATTTGACAGTTAAATGACCATATATGGTAATTTTATGAGCTTCAACTGTCAAATGAAGCCCATGTCCATATCCATATTTTTTACGCGATAGCCCCTCTGTCACTTTTACATACGTCTTTACAATATTTTTACATAGATTTATACACGGTTACTTTTCCCTGAAATTAATATAAGATTGTGCATTATACCACAATAAATATAGTGTTGGATACAGCCGTCCGTCGTTTCCTTGTCTACGTACCTGTTATTACAAATACAACAGATGTCGTAAGCAAAAGTAAGTTTTAGTTAGAGAAAACCATATGTTATAACTTTTTAATTTGCTATTTTTATGTGATAAATATTAAACAAGAAAATTTACTAGAAAAAAGCAACTAGTCTCATGTCGCATCCCGTCAGGGCGACATGAGACTAGTTGCTATTTTCTAGTAAATTTTCTTGTTTAATATTTATCACATAAAAACCATATGTATTAACGATTAATGTTAAAGAATCCTTCTCTACTCTAAAAAAAGAGTTAAATAAATTGTTTATAATCAAAGTATAATAAGTAGGTAAGTACTACTTATTGTTAATTTTAAATATAAAAATATTGGAAAAAAATCAACTCGGTCACAAGTAAAGGGACTCGAGTCCAATCTGAGAATTTACTTGTGGCCGAGTTGACTTTTTCCAATATTTTTCTATTTAACATTTATCATAAGTATAAAAATATCACTGAAAAATGCAAAACTTCAAAAATTATAAAAAGGTACGAATATCTTGACGTTGCCGAAATTAAAAAAGGCATCACCAAAAAAAACGTGATTTGTATTTTAGTGAACATTGAATTTTAGTGAAAACCTTGCTGAATTTTACTGAAAACCTCCAATGTCGTTCAAAGCAACATTGGAAGCAAAGCCAGGTGGTTATAAAATACCTACCTCCTTGCTCAATGTTATTTCTTTTGTTTTATACAGTGTGGCCTGTGGTTATACCTTCCACCATCTTAATCAATGTAATTTACTTTTTCAAATCCGAACGTCTGATCCGGGTTCTTATTCGCCTGTCCCGATCGTATACGAATAGACGATGAAACAAACCCGGAAGGAATGATTCTATTCTGCTTGCTTTGCCCCGAGATTGTTACTTTATCCCGTGTACCCCTTTAATTGAAGGATTTATTAACTATTGGTTTGCTTATCCCGAGGAATTCTAGGCATCTAATAGATACTAGCTGACACTACAATAAAATTTACTTAATGCTGAATCATGAAATCAAGAAATATGTGAATTGTGACTTTTCTTTGTCAGTTTAACAGTTTTATTTTTATTGTGAATGCCTACCGAATGACGATAAAGAGTTAAAGTTTCATTATATTCTAAAAGTCAACGATAACCTATTCGAAAAAAAGAATTCTTCATTAAAGAATTCTACTCTGGCATTCAAATAAATATAAATACTCAATAGAGTCAGTTGTAATTTTAATACTTAAAATGTAAAAGTAGAGTCTAGTTTAATTATGATTTACTTTTCAGTTCTCTGTTTATAAAACTAGATAGATACTTACTGCCATCAATTGTCCAAAAAACAAGAAAACCTACCGACCTACTGGAAAACAATGACTCCATTTATTCCTTTTTTATTACATCAAAGAGGATTCGCATACCCCTCAATAAAGCTCTAGCATTAAAAAAACACATTTACAACTACAAACTACTTATCACATCATCTATAATACCCGAAACAAAACGCAATAACTCGAAAATCCGAATAATATCGTACACAAAGCTTAATAATGCTCTATAATCCGCCGCATGTCATAATCACCTCGTCATCTCCCTCTCTCTTACTAAATAACAGCGACAGTAAAAGGGACAAAACGCACTTGTTTAATATACAGGGTTGTCAAAGTTTGCCAGGGTTGTGCTATGAACCGTATTAGCCGATCTCGTTAAATAGGAGCCCAAAGCAGGGGCAAAAGCTAACACAAGGAGCATCTTTGTTTAACCAGATAAAATCTCTTTGACAATTTGTGCTTATTCAAATAACGTCCCCCGTACATAAGGCATCATAATGTGAGTTTGTAGTTAATTAGCAGATATACAGTTTATAGACATCTGTGTTCTTGCTCGAGTGAACTTGGGTAAGATGTTATCTGTGTGGTTTGGGCTTTCTATGGTTGGGTATGTGTAGGCCTTTATGTTTTTAGTTTGGTATGGTTGTTGAATGTTGACAGTGTTATTTACTCACTACTCATTAACTATCCATCTATCAATACCATTCTGATTGAAGTGTTTTTTTTTTCACTTTATTCGGAAAATATCATAATAACGTACTATAGCGTTTTTTTTTCACGCTCTTAAGTTACTGTAATGATTTATTATTGCAGTCTCTTGTTTTTTTTTTCGCACTACGAAATTGTAATAGCTAATTTGAGTTGGATGTAAGTAGTCCAGTGTGTGATATCTAACACAAATTGCTTTATTAACTAGTTATTAATATAGATAATACGGCGTTTCAATAATATTGATTGATAAAACTTTTTGGATTATGGTAAATAACTAGTAGGACTAAAAAGGTATTCCTATTTTTCATACTAAACACAATTCGATTTTTTCTAAATTGTACTTAAACAAATTCAATAAGAAAAAAATAATCATTGTTGTGTACATCTCATAACAATATAAACACGGATCCCTCGCTCTGTGTCAAACTCTGGTTTTTTTTTGGCATCATCAAGCACTCAAAACACAATACTCTTCCTTTGAAATGGCACCCTCAATTTGTATAATAGCTGTTCCAATCCAAACTAGAGTCTCATCAATCCCAATTAAAGCCTACCCTAAGCGAAAATCAAACAAAAACCACAAACGATTGCCTACAATTCCCCACTTTTTAATGGCACCGCGTCATCGCGTCAAGATAGCCGCCATTTTTGCGTCATTAGTGACAACCGCTGCGTCAGCTTCCCGCCATTTGTCTATGGCTATCTTTTTTTTCGACGCGTGTTTATCTCACACGCACAATATGCGTAAAATTTTTCGACCCTAATGTGACGGAAGAAACTTAGCTGATAAGGATGAAAAGCTGTGTTGCTTTTTTTGTTTATAATTTGTGATCTTCGCGTATTGATACTTGGCATGACGATGCGGATAGAAGCTTTTGATAAATTACTATAAGTTGTGGGATGACTGTTGCTCGTTTTTGTGACATATTCTGATAGCGATTGCGCTGAATCTATACGTTTTTTGAATTTGTTGAAAGACAGTTCGGTATTGATGGATGTGTATCATTATGTGTTTTTTTATTATTTTTGCAGCGTTACGAAATATCTTTTTCATGTATGAAAGTAGGCACACTTTCGTTTACTAACTCACTTATCTATGGAATTCATTTTTCAACAACGTTTTTTGATGACGTAACTAAGTAGGTATTATTTCATCAAAAAACGTTGCCAAAAGAAAAAATCCAGTTCTGAAAAAATTATTCCTTAATTTCCATTCCATCCTTCAATTTCCAATTTTTATTTGACCTCACCTCGTGGTTACATTTTGAGCATTGAGTTTGCCATTCCCTCAAGCACAGATCAGTAAATAGTTACTTCGTCCTCAAGTCGACAGCAAATAATTAACTAACTAATCATTGAATCCAGAGTTGGTCGGAATAAATAAAGGATTAATTGGAAAAAGTTAAATAGTTATAAATTGTTCATACCTAATCTAAAACTTTTACGACTACGCAGAGAATAACTCACCTTGGCGAAAACGCTCAATTGCTACTGCTATAAAATTTAAATTGAAAAAAAAGGAACACCGACCACGTCCCACAATTGAAAAACAAAAGCGTGCGCGCGGCACGCGTTGTTGACTCCACGGGCGGCGGCGTGCAAAGGCAAAGGCCGTCGTCGCTGTCAGCCAGTCGGAAGCTGTTTAGCTGTTTGCAGCGCTTCAAGCGGCCCCTAGCGCTTCTAGCGGTTGCTGTATTGCCGTTGTTCGAAAAGAGCACTCGTACGCTAATTGTTTGCGGAAAGGGTTCGTCGAGTATTGTTTTCGATGACTTTTTTATGGTCCACAAAAAAGTCGTTAAAGTTTTATGTAGTTGTTAAATAAACTGAAATTAAATTATGTAAGTACTTAAGTGAACCACAATTTTATTTCCTACAGGTAATTTAGTATCGTTTTACAAATTCGGCATTACTTAGCACTTTTATTACCTTTTACACACTGATTCCTTCTTACATAGTCTTATTATTATTAGATAAAAGCATTAATTTTTCGAAAACATTGTAGCATTTATTTACCTCTGCAAATTACTACCATATACATTATATAAACTTGGACTTTTACGGCGACTGTTTATTCTTTTTTAATGATTGTTTATGACACCCGCCATATTTGCTGACGCTGCCTGTACTTACCTACATTTGGCGGCAATTTTTCTCTAATTAAAACTATTTTGATTGTCCCGGTGTGCGTTTGTGCGCGTGCCTTTTGGAGCCCACTCGTGGGCTTCAGAGCCAGTTTACCCCCACTAATGGTTTGAAGTCAGTTCTGTATGGGGTTGCTTTAATTAAAGTACCTATCTAATATTGCAGTAGTTTTTTTTTAGACGAAAAGGTCCTCTTTTGGTGTCGTGTAGTTTTTTTTGCATGTGTATTGTATCAATGTCACTGTATAATTAGAGGTTTTTTTGATATCCTAAAGAGCTAAGGCTCATTACAACTTTTTAATTTTGCATTTAACAATGCTATTTTTATGTGATAAATATTAAACAAGAACTTACTAGAATACAGCAACTTGTCTCATGTCGCTCTGACGGGATTGTTTAATAATAAAAATAGCAAAAAGTTATAATTAGATGGCTGTTTTATCTTAATCGTTAGTCAAACATTTGTAAAAATGTTTCTTTCGAATGCGAGGATATTTCTCTCATTGTTGAAACGACGGTGGCCAACACCGTAGAAAGGTGACTATAGTAGTAAAATTCGACGTGTCCTCAAGGGTCCCTGTACCTAAGGCTCATTTTATTAGTTAAGTGAATTTAAAAATAATCAAGTGTTATAAGTTGTCAAATGCTGCGAAATTCGATTTGTATACCTGAAATTAGAATATTAAATTAGTTGTTTATTTTTAAGTGTCGGTAATTTAATGCTGCAGATGTCAATCAAATGCATGTCAATTGCAGCATTAACACGAACACAATAACTTTTAATAATCATCTTGAAACAATGAGAAAATCCCGTCCTTAATTTACATGCCACATAACTCTTAATTTAATTGTCGTTTGATAACAAAACTCTTCAGTGCAGGTTATAAAAGCCGGGATCAAATATCGTGGCTCATTATTTAAATAACAAAACGTGCACATAAAGCGGCTAAGCATTTCAAAATGTAATAACAGAACGCATTTTATACCAGTGAGAACGGAACGTTCCTAATTAACAATTTCGAGACTCGTCTTTTCTCACCTTATATGTCCAAGTAACTTGATTCTGAGAATTATTATCTTACTAATGTCCACTCAATTTCTAGCTCGTAATTTCTCAAAGATAATGGTAGTTTCGTATAACCGGTATTACAACGGAAAACGTACCGAAAGCGATCTCAAGGAAACATTGTCTATGGTGAACCGCCATTTTGAATTTGAAGAATGCTATATCTTCGCCCCATCTCTACCACTAATTACTAAGGATAGTCACTAGTACGGTAACCTGATCGCGTTTACAAATTAACGACATTTCTTTTGAGATGACAAATGGTAAAGCAAAGAATCTACAGAATGTTGATAAAAATTACGATAACACTTTATCAGGTATAAGAAGATTTCATCTTAAAAAAAAAAATATATTTTTAAATAATACCTGTAAGCGAGTACAAAAGCGTATCCTTTACATTCTAATTATTGGATGAAAGTAACCTGCATGATAAATGAGGCAAAGACAACCCGTCATTGTGCCGCCAATGAAAGAGCTTTTGTCTATGGTTGAAGACAAAAGTCGCTCGTTATCTATGCCCCGCTCGACTCATTCTTTTGTCGACCTCTGTGGCGCATTGTCGTTGGGCGCGTCGTCGGCGGAATCATTAAATCTTTTAAACAAAAACGCTTGCAAATATTTGCGAAATTCTCACGGGTTAAAATGTTACGCAATTTCAAAATGGCTGGTTATGTTTCATCGTTTTGCACCGTAATTCTGGATTATGGGAGTTTAATACCTACTTAGGTACATACGATATTGTAAAGAACAAAAATAGTCAATGTCACGTAGACTCTTCATCAACCCTTGCCCAAATGTTAAAAAGTAAGTAATTTTAGTTTGAAACAGTTTAAAGGTTGCTGGAATAGCAAAGAAAGTTTAATTATACAGTATGGTTTAAAATATTTAGCAAATCACTTAACAGAAATTAGATTTAAGAATTCCAACTAATATTTAAATCCGAAAGTATGTTTGTTTGTCTTTCACGTCCTAACTAAGCAACAATCGATTGGATTTTTGGCAAAGAGTTAGTTTAAAGGATGGAGAGTAATATAGGGTACTTTTTATCCCGATATTCCCAGGGGAACAGAAACTACGCGGGTAAAACCGCGGGCGGAAGCTAGTTATACACATAACGACGTTTGCACATATAAAAAAGGAATACCTAGGTAACATTTATTTTAACCTAACAGCTCTGTTTAATAACAATTAGTACCGTCTATAAATATTTGTCTTTGTTTTTGAAGCATTTATAATTCTTTTACTAATTAACATGAGATTAGATATGTTCTTAACCCGATATTTTTGTATTGAAACCAGTTTTTTTTATCATGGGAACGAAAGTGGCGCCGTTTATTTTTTATTAATGATTTGTGTGAAGAATCTTAAATCAATGTTTATTGAGATGTGAAAAAAGTAGCTTTTATTACACCAAGACATAAAACACTACCGTTATAATTGTGGCTAATTCTGGGATCATAAATATATTTATGTAAGCTATTTTTGGATAGGAAAATTAACACCATTAAATGTGTGATTATCATATGTAATTTATCAGTATTTTTTTCCCCAAGTTTATTCTTTAACAAAACAAAGAGTCTGATAAATCACTAATGTACAAAGTTACATGAATGTACTAATCCATTTTACGTTTTACCAATACAAAATAGTACTTACATAAGTAACTCAAATTCTTTAAATCTTCGGTTTTGTAAGTTAAGCTTTTCTTATGTTTCAACATTTAAAAGAGCCTGTCAACTCGTAAACACAACCTCTACCTATAATATGACAATAGAGGAAACGAGCCATCAATAAAAACATACAATGTAGATATCTTTTTTAATAACAAAACAGCAAATATCATACCATGATTTTCAATATTTCCTTCTAAGAGGATAATCTGTAAAGCTAATTACAGAACTAAACAAAACAAAACGCACACCTTATTGTTGGACACAGCCTTTGTGCGCCCATATGGGAAAATATGGCCTTTGTCACTATTGTGCAAGACAGACAGACGGACAACTGAAAGGATTGAATAGTTATATAGTTATGTAAGCAGGAAGAGTTCAATACAGCTTATGCGGAGCGTTTAAAACGCATTTGTATAATGTTCCTAGCTAGTTTGTATGGTTTTGTTACAAAATCTATTAATGTTTGTAGAGTTGAAGAGAGTTGAATTTGATAAACATTTATTTAAGCCCTGTAGGTTTCGACTTTACGCATCAATCAAATTATTTCTTTGATGATTTAGGTAGGTATATATTTTCGGCAAGAATTTATAAAAATAAATAGAAGAGAAATAATCAGTTTTGAAATTTGAATTTCATGTTCATTCTAATTAGTTTAGTTAGTTTGTACAATTTTGTTACAAAATCTGTTTATGTTTGTTGAGTTGAGTTGAAGGGAGTTAAATTTAATACATATTTATTTAAAGCCTCGCAGGTTCGACTTTACGCATCAATCAATTTCTTTGTTTTGGCAAGCATTTATGGCAAAATCGAGAAAGAAAATCTAAATGAGATAATTATACGAATCATGTTCTGGATCATAATTTCTGATTTTTCCCTATCCCTGCGAATAAAGTCAAACTATTTTGAATGTTGGTATGTAAGTTGATGATTGATAAGAACTTGATAAGAACTTTGCGGATTAAAAATGCGCTTTATTTCACTGTAAAATTGCGTGTTATTTTATGTTTTTTGGGCTTTTCTACACTTTTCCTGTGGTCGTGGTCACAGGATGACTGAAACATATTGATATATTATGATCTGATATTTCGTTGCGTTAAAAGTAAAATATATAACGTTCTTAACTCGTAAAAGTTGTTCTTTCGTAGATCAGTGCGCGCAAAAATTTCAAACAAAATATGGCGTATTAATATTGATTATTATTACGCTATATATTGTTGAGCCACTCACAAAATCTCAAACTAGTTGTCTTCTCGTAGGTAGAGTATTTCTTCTATTTTTAACTGACTAAAAATTTTAAAACTTTACCACTCTAATTAGAAATACCATAAAATCATCTACCATACGTTTTATAGATCAAAATTAATTCAACGCTTAATTTTAATCAAATAACATTCTCAAAGTATTATATGACCAAATATGCGAAATTATATAGAATAACAAATAGCCGAATCTAACTAAAAGCCTATACAATGACAGATTTATATAACAATAAAGAGATATTGACATGAGAGCGATATCATAAGCCTATAAAATTACTAATAACATTCCCGAAGCATTTTGGACTTTACGGCGTCGTCATATGGTTGTGTGTTACCAATAAATGATTGTAAGAGTCTGTTAATAAAAAATAAATAATGCTAATGGCCAGTTCACACCAAACTGATGTTAGTCCCACGCTTTGAAAACCACTGTTCTCAGACCACTTAAAACTGTGGTTAGTGTAACCATGGTTTTGGGAAAATATTTACAGAAGATACTGAAAATTGCAAAGTAATTATAATTATAATTACATAAAACCTCAAAACCATTTGTAGACACCCAACAACTTTTTGTGTGGAAGCAACTCTAAAATCGGAAAATAAAGTTGTTTTTGTTTTTTTTTTGGCTTCACAATGTTAATATCTCTAAGTATTATTTGTAATGTTACCTTTTTTAAAACTGTTCTTCTAAAAGAAATATTAAAGTAGAAAAAAACAACTCTTTCCTTGATTTAATTGCATAGATACACAAACCCCAACACAGGCTACTGCGTATCATTGTGTCTCTCGTATTTTCTAAAATATTATACGAATATCTGGAATTTTGTTATAATTTAATCTGACTTTAGTCCTAAGGTATTTATTAATCAATAATTTTGTCTTTATAATGTACTGTGCAAGACCTTAAAGAACATGACTTGTCGATCATTTGTCAATCAAAATGTCGAGGAAAACCACGGGTACGAACGCGTCATCGATAAAAAAAGATAAAAAGGAACATCACAATTCATATTAAAAGTCAGTTATCATTAAGTCAATCATAATATAGGTAGCAGCAAGTCGTGTAAAAACTATTCCCACATTTGTCATAACTCATGGTAATCATAATTTAGAAGCCTAAACGTCGATTAATTACCACCGTTTTAGATATGAAAAACTTAGTCAGGAAAGAGATACATACATATTAATTTGATTTATAAACTATGTTGTACGCATTAATGACGGCAAATGCGTCTCTCGGATGGAACAGATAATATCTCAGCATTTGGTTTTTGAACGGGCTCTTAAATGTTTTGGAGAAAGAATGCTGCGTTTACTAATCAAAGACACCAAAGATTAGTGATGCGAGTTTTTCGGATTTCCGAACGGTCGCAGTCGCGATAGTGACGAGATGACGCGATTAAATGTTGAAAATGGAATTTTAGTTGCTTTATTAACCTTTTTAAAAAGCTGAAGCGCTGCGTTCGAGAATTTGTGGAATGGCGCGAGAGAAGAACACGTCCGTAACTTTTTTTCGGCACCTTGTAATGTAATGGGTCAATTCGGAAAGCCGGATTTAATTAGTTATGAACTGTAAAATGTTTTATTTAATTACCCTTTAAATACTTATAATTAAATTGATTTAAATTTCTTATTATATTAAACTTTCGCACGTAGGTAGTTACTAATCTTTCTTTGAAACTAAATGTATGATGGTAACAAAACGGTTCGTCATCCGTATTTAATTTCACTTAACTGGGGATAAACAATTCCTTCGCAACACTACGATAGATTAAAAATGCCTAAAACGCACAGTTAGATATTAAATTACAAGTCTATTGCCGTAATTTGCCAACTAATCAGAACAGGTTGAAGCGATAAACAAATAATGACTGACATTTTGTATGTAAGAATTTCCAGTCATCGCAACACACGCTTTAAAAGGTTTTATAACCTACATCACTGAGATCAGTGGATTACAAAAACAAGCTTCGAAAACATATTGAAACTCGAAATAAAACAACTTTTACGGATATCAAACGCGCTATATTTCACACAGTCATCCCGTGACCACGGCAGCTGAAAAGGTGCCGAAACATCAGGAAAATCAAAAACCGTAAAAAAAAAAAAAAATACGGTCAAATAACTTAGTTCGTGAAATATAGCGCGTTTGATATCCGTAAAAGTTGTTTTATTTCAATGAACTGTGCGCGCCAAAACTTAAGATGTACGTATATATGAGGGTGGCATTTCCTAAGGAAAAACCCTTGTTAAAATTATAAGATTAAAAAAAAAAAAAAATGTACGTATATTGAAACTAATTACTATTGAACAATTTTGTTTATTTTAGGGAATATTTACTTCAATCGTAACAAATTTCAACAATGGGGATTAACAGCTCTATAGGATTTATATGCCATTATGTAGAAACTACATGAAAAATTAAAAATAATTATTGTTTTTGAATGTTTTCCATATTATGTGGTATATTTCCGGAGATATTTATTTTTTTATTTACGGGTCGGCGTTTCATGTGGTGACACTTTACAACACTTTTAATGCAGCTTGCGGCTCACGCTTGACCGATTTGGTCAGTGAGTCGCCTTCTTTGTATGAAACGGTATAAAATGACGTCACGTTACGAAGTAACTATTTATTAATCTGTGGTCACGTGAAGAGTGCGCTAAGCTTCAAGTTTGAAAACAAAAATTGTTCAGTTTATAAACGATTATGCCATATTGTAAAAAAAGATTTAAGCGATAACCTGTTTGTAAGCCCGATTGTCATGAAAAATGATTCTTTATTAAGAACTGTAAGCTTAAAACTTACACACTCGACTTTAAAATTTAAAAAATAAGGTTTAGTTTTAAAACGTTTTAATAAGCGTGCTTTACAATTAAGAGAGCGATTAACAGTGTCTCTGGTCTGTGGGAACCACGCACTAATTACTTTTTAGGACTGTTGTCCGCGTTGAGTGTCCCGTTTTTATCTGATCGAAGCGTGGACACAGTTTTATGGGGCACATTAAGTAAGCGACGGGGATAAAAAGGATCCAGCCTCAGATACGCAAACGCGGTGTCGAGTGTTCTATTTTTAAATAATCAAGTTAGGATGAATACTTTGACTTTTTTTTTTAAATGGTAATTTTTGAAACAAAGAGGTTTTGTTTTTTTTACGTATATATAACTTTTTACAAGGAGCAATTTGAGAATTTGTATGCTTATGAATGTTATCGTGCAGACATTTTGTTATTCTACGTAATACGTACGTCTACTTTGAGAAAATTAAGTCGGATTGATTTTACCAATTCGAAAACTTGTGAAAACAGCATCTTACCTGAAACAATCACAATTAAATCATCAATATTTGCATAATATAATGAAAGTTATAGATACACAGCATCAAATCTTAACATGTAAACAGTTAGCTTCTTATAAATAAAGTAAATCTAGACCGTCTTTTAAATTTTTGCATTACAATGTTTATTTTACATGCTACTACAGTACAATACCTACACGTACGTAAGTACAAGAAAAAAAAACAATTCGTCTCCGACTTAGACGGGACTCGAACCCGTAACCTTTGTATATCCGGTCCACTGGTCTTTTCAATTGAGCTACCGAGATTTATGAGGACACGTCGAATTTTTTTAATAGGTATATTTACTTTTTAGCTGTTGATAAATTAGGAAGCATTCACCAAACAACATTTCTACAACACCAAATTCGCCGAAGAGGCGTAACCATACACACATAAAAGAAACTAAAACCCACTTTTGGCCACCATTTATGTATCCATCTCAGCCCACTTCAAACTATATAGAGTCGCCACAACAAAAAGCGATGTGTCCGCAGCTCAAATAAACGCCCACTAATGAGCATAATATTCATAATATTGTGCTCAAAAGAGTCTTGTTAGGTCCGCACAGGGTGTCGGTAAGAGCAGCTCTATTAAATTCTAATGCTGTGGTCCAAGGCAAAAGCTTTCAGAAGTATCACAACTTCGTAGTTTCTTTATGATTTGTAATGTTTTGTCTGTAGTTCGACGATGGAATAGATAAAATTAACTAAATCAATGAATAAAACATGGTGATAAAGAACAAAAATTAGATGTTAATCATTATTAATAGACTCGAATCCATTATTTAATTTTGTATGTACCTAATCATGCATGACATCAAATATGAATCGATGTATGAACTATATTTATTAAGTCTTTTAAAGTTACAAGTATTATGTCATTGGATTGGCTACTTTTACTTAAATTAAAATCTTCTGACAATAAAATAGAAAACTTCATATTAAAACAGAGAGAGTAATGCCTATACTGATTTGCACTTATGTTCTAGGTTGTAATGAATTGTAGTATTTAGAAACATAAAAATGACCCCAAGGAATGCAAAATAAATTAACATAATTTTGTATTAAAGTTCTATCAGAATTTGACACGTTTTTTTTAACAAATCGCTTCATCTAATAACTTGCACGCCTACATAACGGCGCTCACACATTACTCAGAAATCCCTCACACATGTTGCCCTCAGAATCCACAAAGCCGAAATAATAATCATAAGGCGGTTTGCAATTAAAAAATTTAAGGCACTTTGTGACGCTGCCCTTTGCCAAGAAGTTTCTTTTAAAAAGACCTGTTCCAAGCGTAGTTTTTTTTTAATAAACTGCACGCTTAGTAAGTTAAATTGAAAGCCTTATACTTTTAAAACGACACAGTCTATGTGTGATTTTTTTAACATTTAAACACCCGGTTTGTTTGATTAAACTTCTGGCATTAAAGTTAAAAAACTAAAACCACAAATTACATACCTAATTACTTAACTTTCTTGTTGATAAAGATATTATAGTTTTAATAAATTTAAGAATGTAAAACTTGGCAATTTTTTTTTGTGAAAAAGAAAAGTAGCGGTGGCGAAATTAAAATTTTGAATAGATGTTTTATTTTGGTTTAGGAAAGATGTATGTAGACTATTTGTGATATCTAAGCTTACAACAAATCCATGCATCTTAAACATCCTGCTTACAGCGGCAACATTTTGGAGCTTTGGTCTGGCCTTGTACGATACCTACAGGCTAAAATAATTGTTTTTTTTTTAATGAATGACGAGAGGCTCTTAGCCTTCATCATACCTGATGTTAAGTATTGATAAGGCTGAAGATGGAAGCGAGCCTCTTCTGGAATCCTCAGCCACTTAAGAACTGTCTATCTTATCTCCAACTGCCGGAACACAACAATGCTGACATTGTTGTCATGGCGTCAGACTTAGATAAGATGGTGGTAGCTTGCCAGGCGGACTCACACCAAGTCCTTCCACCAACCAAACCGAATACAATATGTACCCCCGCTGGCAATAGACCCGAGAACCCTGGGCCTGATACCGGTGGTTGTACCACTAACCACAGAGGCGGTTAAAGTTTTAGGTTTGTTTTGTGCAAATAAAAATATTTGTATTTCTAACAAAATTACTTACTTTATTTTCGCGTGGTTTAAGTTCCCGTGAGATTATAGAGATAAAATGTATCATATTTAGGGTATTTAGGTAGAAAGGGTACCTTTACGATCAGTATTTTTTAACTCGTGAATCGCGCGCTTTTCCAAACAGTTGACATACGATGTTGAGTCAAAGATGGCGCTTGCGCACCCTGCCGTTGTCCATCGGGTTGTCATCAAATAGCGATGACTGCCGACGAAAGCCGACAACTAACGACGAACCTTGCCGACAGATTTGTATACCACCTATTTAGACGACATCGAAACTCTTGTACGAAAATCTTGTAATAAATTTTTATTGCTTATTTTAAAGTGCTGAGTGGGCAGCTACTGTGATGTAAATTGTGGTCAAGTGTTGTTTTTTTAAAGTGACGTGTCACTTTGACAAATATCCGTTTTGAATGGTAACTGTATGCTTGAGAAAAAAACGGGTCAATGGCATTGCGGTTTTATACGGGATGGTGAAGAAACTGATTCTAAATATCTAATTATGCAATTGCAGCGGTTAAGTAACTTTCGCTGAGGTGAGCCATGGGATGGGTGATCCCAAGGGTATCGGTCGCTTCCAACGAAGGCTTCTGTCCTCTTCCAGGGGTTACGTCATTAAGGCAGTATTCAGACAGTAGGAATCCTATTTCCTACTAATATTATAAAATAAAAGTATGTCATTTTGTTTGTTTGTAACTCTTTCACGCTAAAACTACAGAACGGATTTGGATGAAATTTGGCCCAGAAATAGTACATAGCCTGGATTAAAACATCGAATACTTTTTATACACCCGATATTCCCACGGGAACGAGAACCACGCGGTATAGCAAAGGTTTATATATAGGCCAAGGGCGCAAAAAGGTGTCTTAATTTATAACCTACTCAGAACAGATGTAAATCCTAAAAAACAGTGAAGGTTGGCGCGAGTTAGGGGGAGTCAAGGACATAGACTCCCCTAACTCTTTTATGTGTCCTTGTATGGATAGTGTGTTATAAGCTTAGGTAAATTGTTTAAAGGATTCCGTAAGTCAACATATCCATCATCAGCCTGTGGACGTCCACTGCTGGACATAAGCCTCTCCTAGCTCACGCCTTTTGTGGCGTTCATAGGAGGCTATTAGCCTACTGCTACCACGCTCGCCAGGCGGGTTGGTAGAGGGTCTGTTTCAAGTTTTCCTTCTCTCGCACAGGTGCTCAATGCGTCGAGCCTCTTAGTCGACTCTTACGACATCCCAGGCATGTAAGGAAGTGGTGACACTTGTATTCTTAGGCCGTCACCACACGGTGAACATATAGATCAACTATATCGTCTAATGTGTAATTTTTTAAATCCTAACTAATATTATAATTGCAAAAGCAATCAATCGACTGGATTTATAGTATATACTCGTAGAGTTAGTTGAAAGGACGTAGATTTTTATCCCAATATTCCCATGGGAACGGGACCCGCATGAACCTGCGGGTGGAAGCTAGTCTTTTATATGTCACTTTACGAATAGATATAAAAACATACGTACCTACATCTTATGTTTTGGCGCGCACTGTTCATTGAAATAAAACATCTGTTACGGATATCTAACGCGCTACATTTCACGAATTAAGTTGTAATTGTCCGTATTTTTAGGTTCTTTATTTTATTACAACAATTACATCTTAGTTCGTGAAATATAGCGCGTTTGATATCCGTAAAAGTTGTAGGTATTAGATATAAAAACGTTGAGTAAATATCTTAACTTCAACTTAAATCGCATACCAATTGATTACGAAAAGAGAAACATTTAAACTACGATTGTTTGCGAAAAAATAAACAATTACACAAGTACACCTGTCCCATTAGACCACTTGATACACCCATATTTGGAACAAAACGTGAAGTCCCACACATTAACGAACAAAGTTACGTTACCAAACCACACTAAGGCTGCGCTCACTTTGGACACGAATTGTTCGTACGTATACGTATCGATCGTGGTTCGTACGAATCGAGAGCGCACACTGATTTGCTTTTTAAGCCCGAACGTATTTTGAAATCTCAACTAACTAACTAACAACAATACGTACGACTCTCGCACCCAGTAAGTGCGCTCCCATAGTACTCGGAATGTTGGGATCATTCGTGCGTGTTTGTATATGTCGTAGGATGATTTGATAAATAGAATTTTCGCAAAAATCCTAGGGATATTGCAAAAACACGGATATTAGACAATGATGTTGACATTTCTCAATCTTACTGAAAAAATACTGGTTGCTTTAGTAACGTTGGATATTCTCAACTTTGATTGGCTTAATTTTTACTTTCTTGCTAAACTCTTATTCTGATTGGTTCACAGAAAGTTTACTACATGTAAGAGAATTGATTGACATTTGAAACGTCAAGTCGTCAACCAATCAGAGAAGATGTTGTTTTGGATGGTCCAACAGCCTATCAGTGTTCTTATTTCATAATAGCCAGCGATTCTTTTCGCAATCTTACTAAGGTAACCCGTTTTTTCGCAAAAACCCTATCGTTTTTAAGTAGGATTGAGAAATGACAACACCATAATATCCCTAGGATTTTTGTAAAAAATCGATTTATCTAATTATCCTGCGACATATATATGGGTTCGTACGAGTGAAATTCGCACGAAAAACGCATCCAAAGTGAGCACGGCTTAACCATTACCAAATACACATAACGACTTCAATCTCAAGAACTCCATAAAAAAAGCTAAACACTCAAATCTAGTTCAAACAAACATAGATTAAGAAACAGAAGTGCCACTTCGTAGAACATTCTCTGAGAATAAAGCGATCGGTTTCGCAATCGGATTGAATACTTGGAACTGTATTACGAGTTACGAGAGGCCATATGTATTGGACGGATGTTCACCACTCTCTTTATTATTCCAATAACAATCTGTAATGAGTGCTCTGGTCAAACGTAAATAGCGACTTCATACATTTGAATGATCCGAAAGTAAACTCTGTTCTATGAGATACACCGTGACGTAGGGTTGCTTCCAATGATATCATATGACAAGTGAAGTTCTTTAGTGGTCACAAATAGGCAATAAACAAATATATTGAAGTTGATGCAAAAGTTAGGAAAACGTTATTAATTTTGGACTCTATTTAATATTTACAAAATACACCCTGAATATAAGGGTGTAAGTTGGCTTTGGCAGCTTTGGCTTGATACAGATAGTGAAAGTGCTAATAAGTACTTAAGTAATTGATTATAAATAAAAAAGAACCAAAAATATCAAATTGGTAAATATCAGATTTAAATTTTTAATCTTAAATGGATGAAATATCGATTATTCGAGTTACATACACTTCCACAATGTTAAAGTTAGCATTTTCATTGTAAGAAAAAAACTAAGTTTAACCACAGACCTATATCGAAATAGACGGTAAAAGTGTACCTACCTTGCGTGTCAAAAGTTTGATCCACGGTCAAAGTTTTACGACCAAAGGCAGTCCGCTTGAGATCATTGCCATGAAAACACGCGTCACTCAGAAACGTAAATGGGTCATTGTGCAGTGCTTTCTTACAAGAGCTCGTCAATAACATTTCCACATCATTAAATCTCGCTCGTGACGTCATGGTACATGGGAAAAATTCGACACGCTAGGTTCTCATACAGTTTGAGGTGCTCTTTTCGTCTACCTCGATATAGGTTGTGACTTTAAAGATTTGAGTTGACACTGCCTTGTGCCAACCCTACTACATCGGCTGAGATCAAAGTAGCACCTCAAAGTTTACATTGTAGCGGCTGTTTACGCGAGAGACTACCGATCACACTTCTCTGCCGGATGTCTATTGTTACGTGCGAGTTTACTTCGATTGAGTATCCTGTTTGACAATTACCTAATTGTTTAGAGAAATACAGGTTCTATTAATTTATGTGTATTAATAGTGGTCGCCCGCGGTTTCATTTGCGTAGTTCTCGTTCGAATATCGTTGTTAACCTATGTTTTAATCGTCATCGTCATCAGCCATTTTTAATGTCCCCACTGCTGGGGCACTGGCCTTCCTTATGGATGGATAACGAGAACGGGCCATGACCCACTACGCGGGCCCAATGCGGATTGGTGGGTTTAAACGACTGCAGATGCAGCCGAAACCAACGTCTTAACGTGCCTTCTGAAGCATGGAGGAGCTCGAGATAGTAAATTTTGGTCACCCATCCCGTGACCGACCATTGCGAAAGTTGCTTAACCTCAACAATCGCAGGCCGAGCGTGCGAACCACTGCACCACGGGCTCCTCCAATGTCTTAATACAGGCTTTAAACTACCTGTGTGCCAAATTAAATCTAAATGCGTTGGGCTGTTTTTGCGTGATTGAGCAACAATCATCCAAACTTCTAAACATATAAACACAAACTTTTACATTGATAGATATAGATAATACTCGCATTATTAGGATTAAAGGGCAAATGCGATTCGCGCACTAACTTGCGGGCCTACCATAATCTAATAGAAACCATCATGTCATAAGAAAATTTTGTTTGCGTTTTATTTTTATTGAAATTGTCACATTTTGACACTCTTCACACTTTGGAGGCGATGATTTAGCGAAGACATCAAAAAAACTCCCGTCAAAAAACAAGCTTATTTTAAGAGATTCGTAATACGAAATAACATGGCAAGATTAAAACATTACTGGGCTAAGAGATGACGGTAGGCCCCCGCTAAGAAGAAGTTTTACTTCTTCAAGTAAAGAAACAGAAAGAAAATAAACAATAAAATGCGATGGTAAATTTCTTATCAGCATACCGGATAGTAATAAAAAAAAAATATATACGGCAAAGACTGGTCCACGCCTCAGGAGACCCGAGAGCTGGTGCCTATCTTGCCCAGCGGCCGAGATATTCAGCGGGGCAAAAGCGCCAGTGTTCTCGGTAATATGCCACGCGGCTGCGAGTTGTACGGCGTTTTCTTGTTATAGTTAGTCTTAGGTACTGTAGTATGTTTTAATTACTTATTTAAATAAATGTTTTCCATTATAACGATGAAATATACCATTCTCTAAAATTTCACAGTAACATGAAATTTATGGTTAAAAAAACAACTGCAATTCAAGAAAGGTTTGTCAAAATTTATGTTATGAGATCAATTAAAGATGTGATTTTTTTGCATTTTCATAACATTTTCATGTACTTACTTAGGTATTGTGTTGTGTCTTATTAAAGTCGAGCCATTTAAACTTATTACTTACTCTGTGAGAAACCAGTCTATTATTAATTCTGAACACTTTATCTAACTGATTAAAACATTTGAACTTTATTGAGTGTCTTAAGTTACTGTTCCTAATGGTATTCTGAATTGAGTAAAAACAAAATACAGTTGACTTTCTTGAACAAACATTTTGTTTGAGTCGCGCGAGATTACTAAACCGATTGGGTTTCTTAAATTACACCATTAAGCTGTTAAGAAAAGCTTTTGATTTACAAAATGGTGGATGTAATTCTAGATTAGGTATTTAAATTGTTTAATGTTTTTTTTTTTACTTTTTAAGTAATAAAATAGTTTAAGGTGTTACGACTTCTATACAAACAAACATTACACAATTATTGGTTCATCATACCTTAATAACTCATAAATACTTGCGCAACTAACTCGTTTCAGTTATTTGTTTGCGCGAAATAAATAAAACATTGTACATTCATACATAAAACACGAATAAACTAATATCTTATAATTTCAATAATTCTACGTATGTCTGTGTGACTCATCGCATTTATATACCTCATGTATGAAAGTACATTTTTTTAATAATTTCGCGCAAACAAATAACTGAAACGAGTTAGATGCACATATATTTATGAATTATTAATGTATGATGGACCAATTAATGTGCAATGTTTGTTTGTATGGAAGTCGTACCACCTTAAATCGTTAAACTTTCTACTAAGTATAACAAACTAAATGTCCTTTATAATTGCGTATGAAACCTTCTCTTATTGCCTACGTTTCGCAAACAATTTATATAATCTTTGACAATATTCAAATGAATTCCAAAATTCTATTGAAACAAAATCAAATCACGCATTTCAAAGCTTCATATTATTCTAGATTCGAAAGCAGAATTAAGTTTTACATTACCTATTAAACAAACAAACGACGGTGTCAGTATTTATAAGTTCAAACCTTTGTCGAGTACTAAAAAGAAACAAAAAGTTTTAATATTAGTAAATAAAACCAAAAGATACAAAGAAAAAAAAACAAGTAAGTACTCGAAATTCAAACTGAAACAATGGCACCAAAAACATCCATCATGGCCACCATCACCATTCCAAATTCGAAAATAGTAGGGGGCTATTAGAGACATTCACGAAACAAATGAGTGAAACGATATAATAAAATGTTTTGTCACAATAGGCGGTCGTGCGGTAAATCTGTCCATGGTACGGAATTAAAATATATCTCGAGTACGATATTCGGAGTATATGATATAAACGAGCTGTGGACAGACTTATTGTTGTTGCGCAATTTAGGAAGGGTTCCTTATTACTGCGTTGTATGTTTGTCATTATGGCAGGTGGGGAATTTGACTAAATTATTGGGTTTACATACAAATTATAAATACTTTTCAGACCAACCGAGTCGTTCATCAAATTTTTACGTTAGTAATCACCTAATCAATCAAGTTTTTTAATCTTAAATAATGTTGTTTTGTTTTGTCGACGTTGTCAATATTGTAAAAAAAAACTATTAGGAATAAAATTTTTAGAGACAGGCCACATTGAAAGATAAGCTAAGCGAAAAGAGATCGTTCTGTCCGCGCCTTTTCATACTTCACATAGGCAAACTAACCTTTTTATTAAACATAGCTTTTGGTAAAAAAGATGTATCAAAAAACACATTTAACAGTAATCAACTAATCACAACACAAAAAATATATTAGAAATAGTAAATTGTAAGCAGCAAAAAAAAATCGACTTCAAAAAGAAAAAAAATAAAACTTTTAGAGTTGGTGCCAGCTAAGGCATTCTGCATTACACTTCTATTAACTACTTTTTATTTACTTTTTGAAGTCGGCTTTTTTATTACCAGTTTTTTATTTCACAATTTTTAACAAAAAATTGTGAAATAAAAATCATGTGCCGTTTACACTAAATCAGCCCATACACAACAATGATGTCATCTAGGTAAACGACTACTTGCCAGTAAAAGTATATTTTTCAGGATTATGAAAAAACTACTAGCCTGATCTTCGTAAAAATTATATGGGACCACACTTAAACTATGTTCTTTCAGATAAAAAAAAAGAATTATTAAAATCGGTTGACAACTGACGACGTTATATTAAAACATACATAAAAAAATATATGCAGTCGACTTAAGAACATCCTCCTTTTTTTTAAGTGGTTTAAAAAACCGCACAACACAGGAAAACTATCATTTTAATGGTAAGTTAGTAATTGTGACCCCCGACGTCTATCAAATAAATTGTCGCAGTAACATCGTGAAAATGTTGACGACTACTGGCGACTGATCTATGCGCGGTCGCGGCGCGCGCGATGACGGACGGCCGACAGCGAATGTCTTGATTTAAATCGTTATGGTGGTGTCGTAAACCTTTTTTGTTATGTAGGTTGTTTTTTTTGTTTGCGCTATTAAAATTTTGTAGTGTTACGTGTTATTTTGGGTTTTGAGAAAATTTACTGGCGAGATGGCGAAAAAATAAGGAAAATAGTTGATGACGACAAAAATTGCTAAGATGTCTCTTAATAGTAACCGGTAACTAAGAAAAATAAAAAATTCGGTAAAATAGCAACTTTAACAAGGACTGGTACTTACAGAATGCCTAAAAGCATTAATTATTTTGCTGTCCATACCCTTATGTGAAATACATAGTTAATAAATAATAAAATTACATTCTCTAACATTTAGTTCGACAAAAGTTAATCCAAAAGTAACTACAATACTTTTTTATTTCTGGTGACAAGTTTATTGATCCGGTGACGGAGAACAATCGACCGACATTCATATTTTCCATACATCTAAATTTATTTTATTGTTTTTTTGTCATGTTTCTGAAATGTTCGTTAGTTTTCACACTTATTCATGTTATAGTTTCCGCTAGTTTATAGTCTCATTTTTATTATGATTTATTTATCCGTTTTGTAAGCAATTTTTGAGTTTTTATTATTTAAACATTGTCATAATTTATTACTTAAAAATATTTGTTATTTTTTTACTTGTTACAAAATGTCCAATACAAAACCGAACAGTCTCTGAAACTTCTAGAACATTTATAAGCGCTTTGTTTTAATTTAAATTCCAATTCATAAGTATACTAAAAACCTAAATAATTCGTATGTTTCCCTTGTGAAATAATAAAGTCTTTTAAGGAAGAATAACTGTAGTTTATTTTACCCAGATACACACGATACAATGTGACAATATGACATACCTTAAGAGGGCGCCCAATGCGAAAGTAGAGAAAACCGGTTTCTTTTTTAAACACATAGTTTAATGAGAAAGAACCTAATAATTCAGATTTAAAAAATACTATAGAAAGTTAAAAGCTTTTCCTAGTTTAATGGAGGCCAGAATCTCTCAAAACCAAAAATTTACAATATGAACAAAGATGGCGAATCGAATTCGTAGTCATGTAAGTAGTTGTATGTAGATAGTTTTCTTCCGGTGAACTTTTCGCGTGTTTACTGAAGAAGACGCTAGTGTTGGAAGCGCCGATGTGAGCGCCCTCACGTAGGTGTTGTGACGTCACAACACAAATCTACCATCAAATATAACCACGATTTCCATTTCATTTTCATTTCATATTTTAACTACTTAGTTACGGCGAACTGGCATACGAAAAAGAGCAATGTTTAAAAAAAAAACAACAAAATATTTCTTTGACCTCTCCTTAAAAACGAGAATAAACGCAAAACAAAGTGATTTTCTCCTCGGTCCGTTTTTCCACGTCATTTTTACAACTGACCATTAATTATAGTCACGTCTCTCGCTACTACTATAATCGTTAAAAGAATACACCAAAGAATTGTTATCAACAAGTACATTAATTAAAATGCCCATTGAACGTTGGCCAATTTCGAGATTTCGGCTGCATTCTTTAGTCTACACCTGACGTAAAAAGTCATGCGGTATGCAAACTTCTTTCGTTGCAGCAGCGGTTTAAAATAGTAATTATAAATGTTGAATAAATCATTTTTCTAAAAACTTTACGAAATAGAAAATACAATGATAAACTTAAAAAATAAAAATACGAGTACGTACTTAAGTATGTGTAGTTTAGTGTTTTTTTAAAATTGGTTTTTCAATCACTATTTTTTTCAAGTAATTTTATGTAGAAGTCGAATTTAAATATCTTTTTTTCAATATAGTTTATTTTTTTCTAAGGAACCTCGAAATCGATCTTCGATCTATATGGATGATTTTTTTTAATGAAGTGGGACAGGTATTTGGACCCGAAGCAATATATAGTATACTTAGTTTAATAAACCAGTCTTGTACTAAAACACTTAAGTATATTGTTCATATTTTTTTGTAAATTACTCATACTACTGTAAAATAAAATTTGACTGTGACTTCGCCCAGAATCGTATCTTGACCTTTCCGTCAAGCAACAAAAAGAATCCGCTTGTTGTTCGCGCCCACTTTGCTTTCTCTCAAGGTACACTGTCCATATGGTATAGCCATTCGTAAGCGATTAATTTCTATTCGATGATGTGTACTATTACGTACATTACCAACTCTGTTAATTTCTAGAACAAACGAAAAAATAGCAGACGGATGTAGATGAAATCGGTACACAAATAGTTTCTAGCGTGGATTCAGACATAGGAATCTTTTATCCCGGTATTCCCACAGGGATGAACGAATTATGTATTCATAATTTTAGTTAGAGGTAAGATCCTCAGTCATTCAGGATTCCGGGAGAGGCTCGCTTCCATCTTCAGCCTTATCAATACTTAACATCAGGTATGATGAAGGCGAAAAGTCTCCCCGAAGTTCATAATAAAAAAATACACCACCTAGTATAAAATACGGGTAGGTACCCAATAAATAAAAAATGACCTCATGCATAGTCAGATATAACTGTAAGGGGAAATTGCAAATATTGTTTTTATATAAAATATCCAATTTATTACAGAAGTTTAGGTAAGTAATGTGAAAGATAATAAATTTAAAAAATATAATTTACGAAACAAACACGCCTTGGCGTTAAAAGCGTATGAAGCAACATATATAGAAACCAATGTCAGATTATTTTTTATCCATTGCATTCTGACAAGGATAGTAAGCAATAAAAACTGTTTTAGGTATTAGCTATTTAAAAGTACTAAATTAACACAATATATCAAATTAATTTTTACTCATAACTTTAAAATGGACACGAACATTTATATGCAATAAAATATAAAAAAATCAACACGTTTCATTTGCTCAAGTCGTAAAATTTAATTGACCAGTCCCATTTTACAAATCTTAATCAAACAAAATTATCTTATCTTTCGAATTTACGTAATAATAATTAAGAGCAAAGCCTTTAATAATATGCATGATTAATATGCAAATATATCAGTTGCATTTGCAAAACTATAATTTTAATGTTTGAACACGGACGTTGTTGTAAGTATTGATAAGGCTGAAAATGGAAGCTAGCCTCTTCCGGAATCCTCTACCACTGAGGAACTGTCTATCTTATCTGTAACTACTGAAAACATTGTTATTATCGCGTCAGGCTTTGATAAGATGGTGTTAGCTAGCCAGGCGAACTTACAACAAGTCCTACCACCAACCGAACCAAATACAATATGTAGGTACCCCCGCTGGGACTCGAACCCGGGACCCCTGGGTCTGTTACCGGTGGTTGTTACCACTAGTCCACAGAGGCTGTTGTAAATGTTATGTAAGCATCTTAGAGGCATTGTTAGAGATATATTGTACTTAAAATAATTAAATAACAAAATAATTTATTTCGATAAAATTATAACACATAATTTTTAAAGATATTATAATAATTATAAACATATTATAAAGTTTTATTAAATCCTATATTGCTAAATTCGCTAAAACGCTATTTATATGTACCAACCTCCATGACGACCGTTCTTCATTAAGTTCTTTTATACTTTTAAAATGATAAGTAATTGAGCTAGATCTGAGTAGTAAACAGAGTAAGGTATTTAGCTTTAATTACGCTAATGATAGCTCGAAATATTTTTAGCAAACCTCATTGTGTATTTAAACAATACAGTATTCGAGTAGACAGTGGCCTTAATACATAAATGATTGAATAACCTTCCAAGTTATAAAGCAACTGAATCCACGCGAGATTTATTCCAGTTTCACAGGAAAGTAATACAAAATTAAGGAAAATTCTCCAACTTACTGACCTTTAAAATAAAATAAAACATCTTGCTATTTATTAACGATTAACACTTAATTTGCATGGTCGCGTATTCAGTTACGTACTTCCGGTAGTCTCCTTTGTATAGTTTTTTTAAGTTCAAGGAAAATCGAACAGCCTTTATTCATTGTTATCTAAATAATATAACACATTATATCAATTCAAATCTGTTTAGTTTTCAAACATTTCCGTGATATGCAGATTTGACCAAAGATGTCTAAATATTGTGCGTGTAATAAAGCGAGCTTTGTACTTAAAAATAGAAGAGATTACGTAAAAATTCCTAAAATGTTTAATGCAGTCGTTTTTCAGTCGTAAATATCCATGAAGTATTTTAAGAACTTAAGCACAATAATGCTTCAACAGCTCTGTTACGTTCCACGCAAACGCAACCGACCACCAACAATGGCTGGCAATTAATAAAAACTTTTTCTTTTTCTTTTTTTTCAGAACTCCCGCGCTCGCGTCAAACGGAACGCATCACAAATAAATGCTCATCCGCGCACTCCACTCCGGATCACGTTCCAAGCATTATTTTGATGTATTCAAAATTCGAAAGCTCTCTTGTACGTTTTTAAATTGTTGTTATTTAAAAACATGTTCGATTTTGGTAAAGTATTTTGTGATTAAATGTTCCATGTATAAAGTTGGCTTTTGTTTTTTCGTGTAAAAAGTCGCTTTGTTTTTGTTTTATACATTTCAAGTCAACGGTATCAAGCACGAAAAACTATCGAAATAGTATCGAGCACGTAATGTCAAAAAATGTATAGGAAAATGTAGTTCCGTCTACTTCCGGTAGGAACTCTGCTCAATATGGCATACATATTTTTACTTTACTTCCTCGTTGCTTACTCGAAAGCTATTCGTGCTGGGCATCCAGGATTAGGTAGGTATAACGACGTTTTTAATGTGACAAATAAAAGTTTTATTGGATTATGTACCCGTAAGTAATTTCAAAGAAAATTAAAAATCCTTTTCCATTTTCAATTTCCACCACACTGTCTTACAAAAAGTAATCTAAAAGAAAACTCGCTACCGGGAACAAAATACTGAACACTTTTGTGTTACACAGAAAGCAAAAAAAAAAAAGAAAACACCACAAAATAAAAACTCCGATTCATCCCTCAGCTCGCAGATTCTATTCAGCAACAACTTATTAAATAAATTAACCGCAAGTTTGCTAGAAAAGGAAAAACTAAGCGGTACTCTCATTTACTCACGAACAAAGAGGGTAATTCCTTAAAACCCGACGGTATTCTCCTCAATGAGGACTGCGCAGGAAGCCCGCAAAAATAATTGGAAAGTGACGGAATAACCCGTCTAGGGACGCGCCCGTATCGATATCGATCGAATATTGAACAATGTAAATCACATTTTATAATACCTATTTATGAAAAAAAAAAGCATAACAGCAGGGTCATTAATAATCACCCTGACAGGTCAGTTTCAGTTTTGTCGCTGTTTTGGATCAGATCTAACCAGTTATCTTTCCCGTGGTATATTTTCTGCCTAAATTCATAGCATTTCAACTGGTTGTTTTAGATAAAAAGTGGTTAAATATCCCAAAAAAAAAAAACATTTCAATATATTTCATGAGCATAGATTTTACTGCAAACATCTCTTATCTAATCTTTCTCAAAAAAGATAGTAAAAAAGATAGTAGGTAATTCATTGCAAGCCGACTTTTATGATGAAGCATAGATTTTCCATCCAAAACTCCATAGGATATTCCTCATAATTTCCCATCTAAAAATTTTAACCCAAACCAACAGCTATCAGCACAGATTAGCATAAATTTAGAATAATCAAAATTTTCAACTTTTTAAACACGAACTTAGATTTCCATGAATAAAATAATTTTTTTTTGATTAAAATGCGCTTTTTATATTGCATTTGCACATTTTTTTTTTGAATTTCCCGCGTTCCGATACTTTTCCATGGCCATAAAATGACAAGCAATTTAAAACTATATGTTTACGTATCAAAACTTGCTTCATAAAAGTAAGCGTAAGCGTAAAATCAAACGTAAGCGTAAAAGTATGCTTTATTCAATTAATTTCGCGCGAAAATATTATATCAGTAGGTACAGCTTTTCCAGACAAAACTATAAATTGTCCTCCTAAAATTCATTCTATTTCAATTAGTACTTTCAAACAACCAAATTCTCCATCTTAACATTTTCCCTCCAAATATAGATTTTCCCGCCAAACCCTATTTCAGCGCCGCCCTAGCCGGGAGCGCGGCCCATATTCCAACTTTTCATCATTCTCCTTGCCTTCCACCACATTGTGTCCGTGGGAACCTTTATTGCCTCTATAGAAACCGGTGAAAGCCCAAGAAAAGCATTTGTGTACTCTACCTGAATAGACTGACAAAGAACCGTGTTTCAGTGTTGATTCCTTACCGGTTTCCCAGACATCTTTTGAAAAACCGACTCTCGGTTTTCCGATTCTACGAGAGGGCAGCTCTATTCGGTTCTTGTTTTGTATCGGTAAATGAGTTTCGTTGTGTATAGAGGTTAATTTACTTTTCAGAGGGTTTTTGTTGCGGGTCTGTGAAAGGGTCCGTCTGTATTCTATTTATTTTTGTGCCGTTTCTTAAATAACGATGGCGCCTTATTCTCCTTGAGGGGTTTTGATTGGAGAATCGGATTGATTCGAGAATTATTGATTGACGGCGACACACGGCGAGTTAACGTATTCAGTGTTCAGTTGCCCCATCACTATTGTTCGATTGTTATATGCTTTTTTTTTTAACTTTTGTTATAGTCATTTTTTTATAAGTACTTCATTCTGATTCATCTGATGATGATGAAAATAATCTTTATTCAAATGAGCTTGGTACAAGCATATTTGAATTGTCAGTTCACGTTACATTCTTGATTGATTTGCTACCTACTTAACGTATCCGTCTTCTTGTCAGTATTTTCACAATTTTGTAAAAAAAATGATCTCAAACTCAGCTACACAATACAACGGACCTCGAATCTGGATAAAATTATGTAAAATCCTCTCCTTTTAAAAAAATAGACAGCAAAACAAAAGTTCGTACCTAAAACAAAAAATGTCAATGATCCATTTTCTTAATTAAAAATAAAGTTCCGTCTACTTCGTAACTAACCGTACCTACACTATTTAATTATGGAACACCCACCCCTTTTAGGGGGGAGATTATGATTTCTCAAAGGTTTCTACCCCAAAGTAATACGCTGAAATAAGTTTTTTCAGCTACCGCAGAAGGATACCACATGTTATCATTCCTATGAAAAGTCTTTAGTACTTAGACAGCTTTAAGATTTATTCAGTTATTTATGTACCTACCTAACTAAACTGATGTCTGTAAATATTGTAAGTTTTTGGGTCTTAAAACCCAATTTCGTCTCAATATTTTTTATATAAATTCTTCTAGCCCTTAGACATAATAAAATATATCGCTAAGGCCCACTTGCGCCAAGCCGGGTTAACACATTTAATCCAGAGTTAAGCTCCCTTTGTATCTACTTACAACCGGGAAACTCCCCGGTTGACCAGTCGAGTTTTTAGGGAAACGTTTCCTCGGAAAGTACTAAGGTTATAGAAATAATTTATTATTCAAATGAAATACCTATTAATGTTCTATTATTTGTGATATAAAGGTTTTCTATATATATGTAACTATTTCAAATAAAGCTCTCTAAAAACTCTACTGCTCAACCGAAGAGTTCCCCGACTGCACTAACTCTAAGTTAAATGTTAACCGGCTTATCCTAAGTAGCTTTAAGTAAGATGTTCATTAATTAAATTATAATACCTTGGTCAGATTATAAAGTACTTATTAGCTTTGAGAATTGAAATTAACTTTAAAAATATCGAAAAGCTTCCTATATTTAATATAGCGGATCCCCGCCTATGTCACTCGGGAGAAATGTAGCTTTCTAATGGTCTAAGAATTTTCTAAATCGGTCCAGTAGTTCCTGAGATTAGCGCGTTCAAACAAACAAACTCTTCAGTTTTATAATATTATAGTATAGATATAGTATAGATAAGTATGCCAAAATTGTTGGTCCATAAACTAAGACAAAAACATATCATAGTATCTCAGTACAAAAAGGTCTAAAAAACAAAGACGCGTAAATGCGAAGCAACTTTATAATCTTTAGCAGCCTTGGCGTCAGCCTCTCCCGGTCGTTCATTCAGTAATTTCCACAAAGGTATAAAAGTTTAATGCCCAGAATAAACAGTGCAGTTGATTGCTAGTCATAGATTAATGTCGCCATTAAGCCGTGTCGCTACTGCGCGACAAAGGTGAAATCGTGCTGGCAAATGGACGAAGATTACTCCTGTTGACCGTTACGATATGAGATAGCTGTGTAAAACACCGCTCGCGACGTTCCACGTTTGAAATTTCGAACAAATGAAGCGAGTTAAGTTGGTTTTTAATTTAAATTGTGATTGGAAATGGAAGAAAAAGATGCATAGACCGAAACGAACAAATGAAGAGAGTTAGCTACTTATATTTATTGAATTGTGGCTGAAAATTAAAGAAGATAGCCGCAAACAACACTGTGGACGTTCTATGTTTAAAAATTTGAACATATGAAGACTGTTTCTTATTGGCTTTTAATTTGAAGTTTAATGGAAACGGGAGAAACGCAGTGGAGTGTGGACGTTCCATTTCGAGCAATGAAGAGTCATTTGTTTTTAATTTCAATTACGCATGGGTAACGAAAGAATGATAGGTACCTACCTACGTCTATTGACTGTTATTGACCTTGCCACAATAGAAATCTTTTGGATTTCCCAGTAATTAGCTATCAAGATTTTTTAACAGGGTCACGAAATTATTAGTGTAAGTACTAGTATATGAGTACTAGTGTGTGGCACTATTTAAACTATCCCAAGCACGATATAGCGATAAAAATAATCAAAAGGGAGTATTTTATATCATTTCATTAGTTACGTGCCATGGCTTAAAGATTATTGACTTAAAAATTATATCTGATTTTTCCATTTAAGTTATATTAGTCTCTTTACATAAGTAGTTGACAAATTTACCAAAACTAGCTAGGATAAAAACAATATCTTCCCGTTTTTACATTGAAATTCAAATAAAAATCATTATCCTATATACTTCATCATAAGTCATACTTATTAATTACTTAGTGCAAAAGTAAGAATGGATGGATGGACGTGTCAATCTTTCACGCAAAAATTACTGAACGGGTTTAATTATTTTTACAAGTGCTTTAGACTAGTAGATTTATCCGTGTAATTAATAGTGGATTTGACAAATAATTTTTTCATGAAACAAAACCGAGTTTACTTGGGTAATAATTCACTAATATTTATCAGTTGAACACTAGTAACTAATACTTTAACTCTGTAGTTTCGTGAAACGCACACTAGTAAACTAATACAAAATATTAGTCTATGGACTAATATCATTAGTCTAATAAGTTTCGTGAAATAGGGCCCAGGTAGTTGCAATGTTTTTTGATTTCCCAAAAAATTGCTGGATAATTCGCTACAGATTGTTGATGTTGATCGTTTACCCTACAATACTTAAACCAGCAACAACATTTACCTGCACCTAAATCCGTCCAACATAATAATATTAGCTAATCATGCATTTCGATTAATTTCCAGCCTGACAGCGCTATCAGTCAAACCATACCATTATTTCCACACACACAAACTCCCATATATCAATCCATTTAACAAGCTGCTAACATGTGAGCAAATTAAACTAGAGACTATCTTAACTAGAACTCGAATCAGGACTAGTTTGTGTTGTACCTTATTTAAATTGTGGGAACTACTGACTTTGCTAACGACTTTTGACTCGAAGATGAGATTAAAAACGAAACAGTAATTTGCGACGTTAGTGCCCTGGTGCTTGGGGCGTACCCTTATGTGGGATGCAACCTGTGTAGACACCTTAGGTCCTTCCCATATACGTGGTACATCCTCAAGAGCTGGAGCAGCTGCGGAGCAAGCACAGTTCCTCAAGCGCTGCAAATATTCGTCGCTCTCAGTAAGCCACGAATTTGCGGCGCTTGCCGTAGAGACAATGGTCCCTTGGTCGTCTGACACCAAAAAGTTTATTAAAGATCTTTCCATAAAACTGGTCCACGCCTCAGGAGACCTGAGAGCTGGTGCCTATCTTGCCCAGCGGCTGAGTCTTTGCATTCAGCGGGGCAACAGCGCCAGTGTTCTCGGTACTATGCCACGCGGCTGTGAGTTGGACGGCGTATTTTTGTTATAGTATAAGATTTTATATTTAACGGTTTCTTGTTTTTCTACTTATTTGTAAACAGTAATTTAGTTTTGTACCAAAAACATAATATTTGTCCGATACAATTTAGAACCGTGTTAAGGATATCAGATTTTATGAATTAGAATAATAATAATAATTAATACTTTATTGCACACTTAAAGACAAGTAACACAATATCGAAATTACAGAACATTATGTTATCTAAGTAAGTAGGCATTAGACACAGTTCAGTCTCATTCGCACCTATTTTAGACACTTTTAAATCATATCATAATTTAATAAGTAATATCTTTAAAAAAGCAAACGTATTTTGTAGGTACCTATATGATAACAATATACCCACTATGTCCTACGTAAGTACGTCCACTCATTACGATTTACTTCAACACCTACCGCGAATCATAACATCGCTGAAATCTAATTGACATGCGCACATTACGTTTCAACAATGAAAACGGCCGACGAATGGAAGAAAATTAAGGCGGGCCATTTCCACACAGCATTGTGCCAGAGCGAGACCACCGTACACCCCATCTCTGTCACACAAAGACGCCGCGGATGACGCGCAAAAGAGATAGGCGGCACAATAGACAATTGTTATCCCTACTCTAGACTCCGCTCTGCCCTAGTAAAGCCAACACAAGCCATTCTAAATCCTATTGCCGATTTGTTATGGTTAATTTTCCAGTGTGCGTTTCAGTAGAACAATGTAGCCAATAATTTGATTCCACTGCTATCATTGGGAAAACAATAGGTAGAGTTTAGTACGTGTAAATAATGGTTTATGGTCCGTTGCAAAAGCTAGGGGATTTGAATGGGCGGGATAATCACTTTTGATTTGAATTTAGAATTGTGTTATGTCTAATTTGAAAATTGAAATTCATTTGTTCCGAATTGCGCTTCGATTAATTGGTTAGTGGTTTTAAATAGGTCCGTGATACAAACCTTTTTTGTGTAGAAAAATGGATTAAAAAATAAAAGGATCTCATTCGTTTTGCAATGAAAAAACAACTATTTTCAAAGAATGTTTTTGCTGCTATATTTGCATTTTCAACAAGTAAAAGTCAGAAAAATCCTGAGCTTTTCCGTCAACACTATCGAAAATTCGAAAAGAGTGACGTTTTACTTTTATATTTTAATCAAAAAGGTTGCCAGCGCGTCGGACGATACTTTAGTTTTCTTTCAGAAACTAATTGGTCTGACATGAGTCGCCCCTGGTATGTCATAACATACTTATCACATTTTTTTAATTTAAACGCGTTTCTGTTTACGGCGATGACACGCGGCGTTTTTTTGATGTCGGTTCGTTTAATGGAAGATGCTTTTTAAATGTAACGCCTTTCATAATAAGTTACGTTTTACGTAACTACTGTTAAGTTTTTGTTATATTACCTATATATTTTAGGATATTTCAAGTTCGTTACGAGATTACCTATGATGTTTATGTTGGTAACGATAAAGATTACTTGAATTTGTAAAAGAGGTAACTTAGGCTTACAAAATAGAAGGTAAGAAAACTAATTACATTTTGGCTATAATAATTATGTGGGTACATATTATTGCGAAATTGTGACGAGTTGAGTACAAAGAAAAGCATTTAAACGTATTTTTTTTTATAAAGTTAGGACCTAGGTAGGCACCTAATAGAATTTGTTGAAAGATTTTAATTTCATTAACCATGTAGTAGGAAGGTAATCTTTTCAATCTGTTAATTTATAAAAAAAAAAGTACTTTGTTCAAATACCACCGTTTTTAGCACTTTGTACGTGCGTTTGATTGTCGGTTTTAATTCAAATGAAATAATATTATCAGAGGAATTACAATTCTGAACTTTAGCAGAAGAACAAAACAAAAAAAAAACAAAAATTTACAATTTCCTCTCATTTAAAAATGGAATGCATTAGAACGCACCACCGACCGGGGAACTAAACAGACTGGCGTCTTTTAATTTATTTGTTTTTAATTTTTAAAAACGGAACGAGGAAGCCGGCCAATGAGACGCGTCCCCGGCTGATTGTCAATTAGCGACATCAAACGGGCTTTTTGCGAATTAAGCGTTCGTTTTGTATTCATTTTTTGTCCGGCCGGGCGCGGCGCGTACGTACAGTTGGACGCACGTTGAGCTTTACATAGTGACCTTGAGCAGGTAGTTAGGTACGTCATTTTTATAACTATTTGGGTCATTTTGGGGTAGGTATAGGTATTAACTAAGGAGCTCGGTGGCGCAGTTGTTCGCGCGCTCGGACTGCGATTCACAGGATGGGTGACCATAAATTTACTATCTCAAGCTCCTCCGTGGTTCGGAAGGCACGTTAAGCCGTGGGTCCGTTGGCGTCTTTGTGTGAAGGAGATGGGTTGTACGGTCGTCTCGCTCTGGCACAATGCTGTGTGTAAATGACCCGCCTTAATTTTCTACGGCTTAACGACTGTAATCAAATGACTGCTGTCTGCAGCAGCCGGGACCGACGGTTTAACGTGCCCTCCGAAGCACAGAAGCGCTCAGTTATAATGCCACTTTACGGTCACCCATCCGACACCTGACCGAGCCGTACTTTGCTTAACAAACATGATCGAATACGATCAGTCTGTCAAGCGCGGCCATGAGCGCCCATTCTCCTTATCCATCCATAATAAAAGGAAGGCCAGAGCCCCAGCAGTGGGGGCATTATAAATGGCTGATGATGACGATAGGTATAACCACCTACCCTCGTCGAATAAATTTTTTGTCCGTCTAGTCGCGGGCGCGTAAGGTCAGTAGAACGCGCGTCGAGCTTATGTGTCGGATAGGGATCAAACACACGACCCCTGGCGTTTTAGATGGGATTAGAAAGAACCACTACGCTATCGGGCCCGTGACCAATTTAATAAAAATATGATGTGGGAATCGTCAGATCAGAGACACATGAACCACTTGACCAAAATCATCGTCAACTAACAGCTGTTTTCGTAGACTGTCAAAGTCAAAGTCATTCAAATACCTTCTTATAGATATTAGTGTTTTTTTCCTTACCAACCATTCAGGTTATTCCCTAACTAAGCAAACATCCTTGACATTGACGGCTGAATCAGCGAAGATCGCCCCATTTCTATACTATTTGACAGCTAATGTGACATTCAGTCATGACAACAGCGTCGATGTTTGCTTATAGAATCACCCGGACATCTTTTAACTGACAAGAGGAATGGCCGCAAGAAACTTATCAGCTTTAACAGAAACAACAACATTTAAAAAGAAACATGTTGTTGCCAGACACAAATCTACAGTCTTGAAATATAAATATAAGTGGAAAAGGAGGCCGTTACGGTTTACACGCTGTAAACTGTACCACATACAGACTATAGAGGTCTGACGCGTTTTTCCGTTCTGATGTTTCATTTTCATATTTCCGTTTGTCTGTCTGGATGTACAATTGTACAGCTATACTGTAATCGGGGTGGGTACTGAATGTTTAATCCGAATGAGTGCTTGTATGTATTTAGGTAGCTATGGAGGTTTTTTTAACAAAGGTGAAAAGGTTGTTTGTAATTTTTAATAGAGCTTTTTGTTTTTGTTTAAAATATGCTTGTACAAGCATGTTTAGGTTTGTTTATAGTTCATTTTTTGATGTAGGTATTCTGTATTTAGTTACAAACAATGTCTCTACGCGAGCATTCAATGATATGAGTAATGAATGAGAGGAGAGAAATTAAGAAAAATATGTGTAGGTACCTATAGGGGTCATAGCAAGTGGAAAAATGTGCATTTTGGATATTGTTAATTTATTTTTTATCAATGCTATTTTTACAGCAAAAAATTATCATATGCATTTTGCCTACTACAGCGGGAGAAAAGCATGACTTTAGGTAGGGTAGGGCCTATGGACTGCTAGTTAATTAAGCCGACTTTGTAGGTTTAAAGTTCAATGCAATACTTATACAAACAACTTTAATTTCTTCACATTTCTAAAAAAATCTAGCGGATATTGAAAACTAAAAACGCAACACACGAGGTTCGAATTTCAAATGAACGAACGCAATAACGAAACTGTCTGGCGGAATACAAAAGAAAACAGCAGTTCGAATTGAAAAAAGAAAAGAGAAAAGAAAACAAACAAACCGGCCAGTACATATCGGAACGAGCCTATTCGAAGCGGATCCGTAACGGAGTCAACAAAAGGGACGTTCTGTGTTTGAAAAAGCGCGCGAATGCGGACGTGCTCCGCCATTAGCCGTCCTATTTGAGGCGCGCATAGACTACAGACGGGCCCTCTTCAATCTGTTCCGTCAACAATGTAGGGTTGCCTGAAATTATATCGATTATTCTTGTAAATCAGAATTTAAGGAAAACAACTTTCTCGTAAATTGATACTTACTTTTCTTACCCTGTCATATTGAAAAGCGTTATTTAAAGAAAATTAATAAGTATTCCCGAAGTCGTGTAGATACCTATAGGTACTATAGAATTATTTTCACGTAATTTAGCGATAATCGTCACGTTTGGCAGCGATCGCAGTCACCGAGACTTAACAAGCTGATCTCCAGATTTTGAGAAGGAAATGAAAATGAAAAAAAAAGAAACTAAGAAAAGTTCTAAGAATTTAGCCCGTTAAACTTTTAAATAAAGGGAATAGAAGGTAAAATTTTATATGAAAAGAACAAAGAACCTCAAAAATCCTGTTCCCAAATAGGTCAAATCACTATAAGTACTAACCTATTTCTACATGTCCGAAAATTCATTACTAAATCGACATATATTTACTTACTCTAAAGCCAATCTTAATATACAAAATATCTTTCACGTACAAAATATTTAAAAAATATAAACCAAAAAAGTCAACTGCCAACCCTGAACTGGAGGCTTGTGATTGAGTGTTCTTCGCATTTTCATTTTATCGCTGATTCATTAGTACGAGAGTGTCTTTGTTAATGCGGCGCACTGATATTATCTGATTTGTGGACAATCCAACGAGAAGTCATAACAGAAGGCCCCAGTAAATCATGAAATGAATGAAAGGAAAGCAGTTTTTTTAATTAAGTATATTCGTCGTCGTCTCAGCCACATAACACCCACTGCTGGGTATGGGCCTCCCCCAAAGAGGGGGGGCCATAATCGCCGTATGGCCGAGTTTAAAGGAGGCGCTGCTGCCCGTCTCCTGAAGGTTGAGTCCCTTAGTCGCCTTTTACGACACAGAGAAGAGGGGGTAGTGCTATTCTAAGCCGACACTAGACTAACTACCTACTTAAGTAAGTAATGATGGATTTGATATTTTGAAACGAATTTACTTCTTGTCATGGAATTGATGTTAGATAATCTGTTGAAAAATAAACTCAGTAATTTTGTTTCAATTATGTGTAAAATTAAGTAAATAATATAAACTAGTAAGTAAGTTAAAACAGAAATTCGAACCGTGACATCAAAATCAAATTGTAAAATTACATAACGGTTTCAATGTAGTATAAGTTTTTAGATATTAATTAGAAGTCAAAATGAGAACATTGTTAACCAGTTTTATAAGCCAAATAAAAAAATAAAAAAAAGAGATTTGTTTATCACAAACGTGTATGTTGTTTTACAATTAAAAACAAAAAAAAACATCAAACTCTGTAACCGAATAAAAAAATAAAAAGTTAAAAAGAGAATTAGAAAATAGAAGGGAAAGTTTGAATGTCATGCGGACAAAGTCAATTTTAAAAAGAATCAGCGCGCAGAAAATCTAATTTACGAAAAAGGGTAAACAAAAAGGTAACAAAATGGAGAACGCATTACAATGAGAAAGAAGCGAGTAGGGCTAGAACTGCTTTACAAAATCCATTTGGGACACTTAAAATAAAAAAATATTTGAATTATATTTTGGCAATTAAATAAAATTCGAATTTTTATAAGATACAATTTTACTAAAAACACCAATCTCTCTTACTTTCTCAGACGAGATTCAAACCGGTAATCTTTAGATGTCAACCCCATTTTATATGTTATCTCAATGTGTACCATGTTCTGGGAAACAAATCAACAATTAACCACTGCTATACCAATTCAGCTACCGAGATTTGTGGAGTACTATCGAATCATTGTACTTTTTACTTTTCTTTGCTGTAATCCAGCGGTATTTTAATTAAAATGAATACATAAATAAATTATTCGATCTGTAACCATAATAAAACGATTGTTTGAGTAGTAATATTTAAATAACACGTTATAAAATCGCCAGATAATCTATTCAAACTTGTCATTTGATTAATTAAGTGAGACTGATTAAGGATATAATTCACACAAATTAAAATGCCAACTTTATGAATCTTAAATTTTGTCGTCATCATTTTTGTAAATGTGTTGATTTAATGCCCAATAAATATGCGTATGAGAACCATGCTAACATTCGGTAACATCAATAGGTATTTTAAATTCCAAAGATTTCGACATTTTTGTCGTAAAATTATATTTAAACGTTCATAATTGATCTAAAAGAATATATTTTGATGGATATTATGATATAACGTCGTTAATTTGATATTTTAGCTTGATTGCTATCGCATCGGTATCTTTATTTTTACATACATAGGTAAATTAAAGTCATCTTTTCATTGATTTGGTAACAATGCGATAAATACTAAGAATGCTGAAATTCACGCTTACACGTTTATAAATAGTATAAAATATAATTATATCAATTAAAAGGTTTGCAAAAATAATAAAAAAGGAAAATTTAAATGAATATAGAAAAACTAAAGCATTGCCTTAAAACGCCCTCAATTTCAAAATGGCCATAGTTTTCCACTGAAACATATATCCTAACGGACACAGCAGTGAATATCAAGTATCTACTTACAAGCACGTGAATAAAGTAATCTCCGTCCACAGATTTCAACTAAACCACAGTGAGGTATGGGCATAATACTAAGCAGTCAACTCCATTTTAGTACTAACAATAAGTTCGGTGCAAATGCTAATCTCCATGTTGGGAACAGACCGCCATCAGTCAAGCCTTTACGGACGCGACCTCGCACAGACGAGAGGACTTAAGCCACATTGTTAATTAGATGGTACTGTTCACAATCGAAGGCACGTACAACAAGATAGCTGTATAAAAATGATTCGTTCGTCGTTTGTTTTTCTTTTCTCTGTTCAGTTTTCTTTTGTTTTTGGGGTAGCGAAATGAGTTAGACCATCTGAAAATTAAAACTAATATCTCTTTCACGCTCAAACTTTAAACTGTATTTTTCCTTCCCGAACTTTGTTAGTACTTTCTCAGCGACTCCGTGCCATTTCATTCACACAATAGTAAATATGAAATTGATAACAATGATTTTATCCTAAATAACGACTCATATACCTAATGCTAAGAGCAGCGCATCGCGACGCGCGCACTTATGGATCGCTTTCTAGGCGTAAGTATATCTGAGATGCGATGCGGCTGCAGTATGCACCCTAAAATAAACTAGCCCCTACCTTGGCGTGTTCCTGCTGCGCCAGGAGTTGTTCCCTCACCATCTGCAGCTGCAGGATCATCTCAGACAGCTGCCGCTCCTTCTCTTTCGCATTATCTAGAACCTTTTGCTATTCCATCTTTTTTTTTTATTAGGAATGGGTTTGCTCTTGATCCTAGTCAAGTTCGGGGGCAAAGGATCAACGGTGGTGCATAGTCACCCTTGCTTGGAATAAAAGTTTTGGGTTATAAGTACTCGGAAATACTGACGCAGGGAGGGAGTTCCACTCCTTTGCTACATGCGCGTCCAACACTATACCTTGGCAATTAAGCTAGTCCCTTTTTATAGTGAGGGGAATGTATTTACGTATACTAAATAGTTATGTTGGGCTCACTAGCGCCTACCGGCCCCTCATTCAATCTCGAAAGGCTCAATGGGGGCCCGAGAGGGGGTGGGGTCCTACCATCTCAACCTGTTACTACTTTCGCTCGCGCCGCCATACGTCAAGGCTAGGAGACCCTTGTAGTAGTCACCTCAGCGACTGGCGGCCTGCCAAGCTTCGCAGGCCTCCTTACAGCCAAGGCATGGCCGAGCAAGTGTGGCCATCCCTGGTATCCGCGGAATTCGACGCATCCCTGATTAAATAAGCTAGCGCCTACCTTGGCGTGTTCCTGCTGCGCCAGGAGTTGTTCCCTGACCATCTGCAGCTGCAGGATCATCTCGGACAGTTGCCTCTCCTTCTCCAGTACGCTCTCTCCTGCCAAAGCGTGGAGAGCTGCCGCGTCCAGCACTCCTCTTCTGTCACTGAGAAAGAGCAAAAAAACTTTAACCTATGGATATACTCGTAACTACAAAATATATTATCACAATAATGGTCGAAAAGGGGTAGAGGTTTTAGTCCGGAATTTTTTATACAATTTTCGTAATAAATACTTGCATTATTATTCGTAAAATACTCGAGTAATTATTTCATTAAATTCAAATCTTAAACTAACTATATCATATTAAGTAAACATATAAACATACTACACTACCTTATACTAACTATAACAAGAAAACGCCGTCCAACTCGAAGCCGCGTGGCATAGTACCGAGAACACTGGCGCTGTTGCCCCGCTGAATACATAATCTTAAACTGGCATTTTGCTATTTCAAAACCTCTAAGAAAATAGTCGGGAAAAATGGTAGTTGCTGCCGTGTTTATTTTTAAATGAATCATCAAAATCATATTAAATTAAATGAATTATTTTATAAGAGAAACTTTACTTTTTGTTGTGGCTTAGTTGATTTTTTTCAATTTGTTTTTACTACTATTTAAATTTATCATAATAAGTTTCTTACTCTTGCGGAAGTCGCATCAAGTTTTGTTTATTTCTTTAATTAACAATAGCTCTCAGTTGAACATTTCCATAGCCATATATCAAAGGTGGACGTTAGCAGATAATTAATAATAATAGCCACTCATTACTTTGTGCCAAGAAACACATGAAATGGTCTAATATTAGATATTGGCAGTAGCGATGACATATTTGTATTGTTTGATTTACTATGGGGATCTGTATGATGGCATATCCTAATTTTATAAACGCGAAAGTGTGTTTGTTTGTCCTTAACGCCCTAATTAAGCAACCAATCGACTTGATTTTTGGCAAAGAGTAAGTTGAAGGGGCGGAGAGTAACATAGGTTCCTTTTTATCTCAATATTCCCACGGGAACGGGAACCGCGCGGGTGAAACCTCGGACAGAAGCTGGTAATCCATATATTTCAATGAGGTACGAGGCATTGAGGTATAATGTACTACGTACTACGTAGTACATTATACCTCAATGGTACGAGGGTAGGTAAGTTTAAAACCAATTTAGAAGACATTATACTCGTATTTCGTTTCATAAAACCTTATTAGAAAGACGATTAAAATATTATTGGCCTAAATAAAAAAAAGTAATATTTTCTATATAGATTTTTTCAGTGTTTTAGTTTTCTACCGTGTACTTTCTTGTAACCATTTTGTAGAAGATACCTAAATAAACAAAAAAGTACTTTATCATTTTTTTTTAGATTCGCAGGGATTGGCTAGTATTAACCATCCAAGAACAACGAATCAACGTGTCTTCAGAAACACCACACTCTTAAAAAAAATTTGCTTACACATCCCATGACTTACCATAGCGAACGTTGCTTATCATTCTGACCTTCCAACAAAGTCCTCGTATCAAAGAATATTCCATATCTTTCGTATCACCTGCATGTAAATCCAGGTTTACAACTAGCTACTGAAGCAACTATCTGCATTATTAATGCAACCCCGAGGTGAGACGATATGACGTAACCAACCCTTTGTGGGTATCACTTTAAATGCAAGGAGAATATGCACTTCGGGTCTTGAAAGTGCAGTAACTAAACCAAGTCGTGACAAAAAATTTTGCATAGTTAGGCACAGAATAAATAATAGTACCTACCTATGTACAAGAGTTAGTGCTGATTTTACAGAGCTTAAGTGGAACAAAATCATATGTTGAGAGATGAAATAAATAAGTTGCCTGTGACATTCAATTGTCAACTTGGAGATGTTAGCTTTTGTTCCCTCCCTCCTCTTATACCTAAGAGGAAACCTCAAGACCCAGGTATTGGAAAATTCCTATAAAAAGTAGGTACACAAAATCAACATTTCGTCGTCACCTGATATCAAACAAGCGAAAAGAATATAAAAATCCCCCCGTAACTACCTAAATCTCTTAAAACAATAGATTAAACTGGTAAACTCATTTCGAGGGGTAAACTAGGGTGAACTAATAGAGAAATCGGCGACCACTCGATGTCGCTCGATTCGATTATTCCGATTCGAATGAGATGAGCGATTCGAGCGCTATCAACTTGAAGTATTGTCAATAGTTTGTACAACATTATTAAAAATGACATCACTCTTGGAGCTCGGTGTTGCAGTAGTTCGATCGTAGCGGTTTAGCAAATTTTCACAATGGTTGGTCACGGGGTGGGGGACCAAAACATGTGGCTTTATTATATCGAAATCCACCAAGTTTCAGAAAGCACACAGCAGTTGTATTTTTGTTAGTCTTTGAATAATGCCAAATTGCAGGCGGTCAAAGTCTTGGGGAAGCCTCACCCCTAGAGAGCGCGTCCCCAGGGTGGTGGATAGGGGAATGCTCGTCGTTAGCCCCCGGCTGGCGAAGAGTAGAAGGAAAATAGAATACCCTCCATGAAGCAACAGGCCAGAGAAACAACTTCGTAACCAAACCCGACACTGGAGTTTCTTCGACGTATTCGGAGTCCAGAGTTGCGATGGGTGCTCAGGTCGGAGTGTTCATTAGAGATGGAGGCGGAAGAACCCGTGAAGGGTCAACGGCGGCGCTTAAGTCTTCCAGGAAGATCACGACCTTGGTGTCTCATAGCGTGCCAGAATGCTACATCTGCATTATAAAGCACATGTACAGCAATGCCCACACATCTGTAAGAAGTCCAGCTGGTGTATCTGACAGCTTCGATATAAAAGTCGGTGTACATCAAGGCAGTGCATTGAGCCTTTACTTTTTAATGTGGCCTTGAACTATTTGGCCGCAAAATCAAAAAACCAACCTCATGGAATCTCTTATATGCTGACGATGTAGTTCATATATCCGAAAATGTATAAGTGTTACAGGAAGACCTAGAAGAATGGAGAATATCGTTGGAACAAAACGGTCAGCGTATCAGTAGGACAAAAACAGATTACATATTTTGTAACTTCAACTCCAACGATAAAGGTAACCCAGGCATTTCTCTAAGCGGCACGGGCCTCTCTAAAGCTAAAACCTTTAAATAACTTGGTTCAGTTCTCTCTGAAGAGGACTCTATGTGTGAATGTGTGTGAAGACGCAGATGTGATTCAGAGAACAACATCAGGATGGACGAAGTGGAGAACGCTCACAGGGGTGCTGTGTGACACAAAAATGCCGATAACAACCAATGGCAAGGTGCAAATAAAACGGCAGTAAGACTAGCTCTACTGTACAGTAGTGAAGTTTGGGCAGCTAGAAGACACACGAGCAGAAGCTGCACACCACCGAAATGCGTATGATGAGAAGGGCAGGTGGAGTGACGCTTAAGGATAGAATACGCAACGAACACATTAGAGGAAGATTTAAGATGTACCCATAAGTGACAAAATATGTGACTCTAGGTTCAGATGTTACGGTCACGTAGTGAGAAGACCTGATGATTATGTCGTGAAAAAGTGCCTTTCTATGGCTTCAAAAAAATGGGGACGTCGAAGACCTCAAACCACCTGGTTGACTAATGCCCAGAGAGATATGAAGAGTCTCGGATTTCAGGATGAAGATACCAGCAAGCGGACCCCGTGTAACGGGAAAAGGCGAGGCGACAAAGAAGAAGAAAAAGAAAGTAGCTATCCACTCGACGACTTTATTTTCTTGCAATATAAATCTTCCTCTTTAAAATGTTCCCAGAGAACGCCATCAAAACTCAACTTTGCCAAAAGATCTTCTTTATGTTAATCTGTAATTTCCAGTCAACAAACAAAGTAAGATTCGCGGCATAAACAAAAGGATGTGAGAACAGCCCTCAAGGGTTGTCTGCAACAGAGGTGACGTCATTAAAATGGATGCCAAGGGGTTGACGCCGCGCATACTTACTTATACAGGGTGTCATCGATTGGGAATATAGAAAAAAACTCAGTGCTATAAAATAAAAGTAGAAATCAAAAACATATAAGATAGCATTGATGCAATCTTTCAAAAACATTAAATAAATATAAGCGTTTAAAATAGTGGTTAATTTAAAGTAGGTGCTAACTTTTTCTGTTAAGATTTATACATATAATTCACATCAGAAAATACACACGTAACATTATTACCTATACTATTATGAAAAAATTGCTTCCCCAGAAAAGGTTTTTTACTTTGAGTAAAATTATATATACATTTACCTATTTTATGAATTACAAACTCACAATTTCATATGAAATAAGATAAGATTGAATAGAAAACACGTAGGCACTTGTGTCGTTCGTACGTTAATCACAATAAAATACGTTCATTACAAAAGCATAGAACCTAAAAATGTATTGTGCTTTCCAAGACTTTCAAGAACACTCTGTATACAAGAAAATTTAAAAAGTAATTTTCTTAAAAATCACAGCTCCATATCGACGCCGTCACGCCCATCTGACGGTATCATACTTTTGCGAAATATGCCGATGCGAGCGTAGTACCTCGCGGGGAGGGTTCCATAATATTTTTTTTATAAATTGTCTATTAGAAAAATTACTTTTATTTTTTATTTTATTTACACAATTGGTAATACTTTGTGGTTTTGTATGTATTTTTTGGATTTTCCGACGTTTCAACACTATTCCAAGGGCACACCGCGAGGTCACGGCTTCTAATAACACGCACAGTATAGAAAATAATTTATATGCACTAGCAGACTTGCTCGCAGACTAGCAGCTGTAACGACCATGTAAAGTGACGGGTTCGAGTCTCACCTAGGTAAGTCAGAAACACTTGCTATTAGGATAAAAAAGCTACTTTAAATGAAGAAGCCTTTTTTCAAGCAAGCTTAGTTCAAATTATGGAAATTATCACATACTATAAACCTTAACTTAACAGAATAATTTGTTCACGGGACCATGTCTGCCTCACCACCAACAAAAAAATAAATAAATTACAATCGAAGTTTTCCTGCATCCTCACGGACCCCTAACTTCCATAATCACGGAACTTCATTCTTTACATTCGAAACTTTTCTTTGATTTCCCCTCTTCGAACCGATCAAAATTCTTACCTTTGATGAACGTATTATAAAAAATGTAGCAAATGAGAAAGAAATTGCTGTTTCAAAATGGCTTCCCTCAGATGGATCGTCAGAACAGTTTTTTTGCGGACGGTATAAGATTAATTGGTGGTTAATTAGATGGCTATTACTTTTAAGGTTTTAAAACGAATAATTGATATCCTTGATAATAAAATGATGTTATTATTTTAGCGATGAGGTTTAATAAAAATAATTATCCTATCGGCTATTCAATCAATTACGTTTATGTATAAACCATCCCACGATTTGGCTTGAGTTTATTTAAGACTTCTATTCCCAAAGAAGGAAAGATTATTTTTATATAGTAAATGTTAATCTTGGAGCCTAAGAACCACTTCGGGCCGCTGAGCTAGTGAGGTAAGTTAGTATAGTAAAAGCTAGTAAGTAGGATAGTAAATTTTAACCCGGCCAATAAGGTATGAGCATAACACACATTACACAAAAATAGTTTAAAAAGAGCATGTAACGTATTGAGTACTGAAAGAAATGTCGCATATAATCGCATATAAAAAGAAATTGAAAATCGTACAAAGGGAAATGTATGCTTCTGTGTTTCGCGCAAAAGGCAACGCTTGACCGTAAATTCACAAATTTTAACCTCTTTCTTTAAAATTGCGTGAAAATCGTCGAATAGTGGATTTAAGTTTTTCCTAAAAATAACAAAACTTCACAATTCAAAATAAGTACTGGCCGAAAAACAAAAAAGAAAACAACCAACCTCTTTACACATCTCGTCAGTAGGGTTGCACATCATACGCGCATAAAGTATGCACGGTAGGGCTGCCGACACAATTTGCGGCAACAATAAAAAATCCCTTAACGCGAGACAACGGTAACTGCTGGTTATTCGTCTTGCTCTCCCCACGCGGCAGGTACGCTAGTAAAATGTGGATATGACTTGGACAATTTTACTGTGAAGAAGACTGGGTTTGCAATATCGTGACAATTACGTTACTTGTAAAAACAGATCATTATATCGATTTTTCGTACAAAATAATCGTCATTTGCTAGCAGGACACCGGTGTCCAGAGAACAATGGAATATCTATTATGTCTCATAACTCGGGGCCTGAGGAGAGGTTAAAGCGGCAGGTGAAAAGTATGTCTGTAAAATTTAGTTTTGCGAAAACAGGCTTCTCATATAATGAAACTAAGTTAACTTCAGTGTTAGATAATCGGTTTATTGTTCTAGTTACTTTATTAGATCCATCTTGTACAACGTTGACGTTTGCTACACGGACTTATCGGAGGAAATGCTTGACAAATTAGAGCGTCTGCAGAATTTGGGTATAAGGTTCATTTGCAACTACGTAAATTTGATCACTTATCTCACTTCCGCTCCAAGCTTAATTGGCTTCCTATTCGCCGGCGCAGGGACTTACACACTCTTTCTCTTCTTTTCTCCATCCTGTTCCTCTCAACTTCCCCTTCTTATCTTAAAGAATTATTCAACTTTCGATCCTCAACTTTTCTACGCACTTTGCGTTCTTCTTTTAATCTTTCTCTCGTTACTTACTTCCTGTCACTCAACAGATTTCATCTTCTACTCCTTCTCTGTGCACGGTGTTCGTTTAAGGAATTCTCTCCCAGAAGGTATTAGGAAAGCTCTAACTCTGGCATCTTTTCGCGATCAAGGTAAAAAGCATTTCCTTCCTTTTTCCTAATATTTACTTATTATGTATTTGTATATTTTCTCTTTTCATTATATTATTGTACTTTATTTCTTTTATTTTAATATGTACATCTATATCGACTATCCTTCCCATAATTGCACCCACTCCCCTTTGTCCTCTTCGTTATTATTTTTTTACTTAAGGTTGCCAGGAAAAGATTGCTATTTAGCAATAAGACCGCCATTTTGTATGCTTTCTGTCAGTTTTTGTTATTTCTTTATTGATTGTCTTTGTGTGCTATAAAGTGTTTTAATTATGAATCGGTGCCTTCGAGTAGAAAGACTTGATTATATTCAAAATATGTATGACTGTATTGTATTGGAGATAAGCGGTTGAGTTTCAATATAAAATGTATAATCTTACTGATTGACGCGTCATTTTACGAAAAATTTCCAAAGCTAAACAAACATTAACTAAGCCCATATTTTAATTCCATTCCATTTCCAGTATCACACGTCTTACATGCTGATTTTGCAGCATTTTCTTTTACTTCGGAAAAGGCTTATCCACACTAATCCCACAACAATGTGCTCATTATTATTTTACAGCGGCGGCCGTACGTCATGTCGTCGTGTTTTTATTGAAGCGGACGAACCCGGGGGCAGGCTGATAGCATTTTAAATCAGGTTAAGGTCATAAGGGCAAAGGAATTGAGTTATACTACCTTATCGTAGAGAACCGAAGGAAAGAGGTTTGTAGTATTTCCACAGAAGCTTTTTAAAAAGAAAAAGGTTTTCTTTTGTAATGCAATCTTTTTTCTTGTAACTTGAGAATCTATCGTAAAAGTTTTTAGTTTGAAATACCTATGGTCAACAGCTGATAAGACTTTTCAGAACTGTAAAAAATGTTACGTCAAGAATTGATGTAAGCAACTTGACCTATTATGAACTGAGTGGCATTTTAAATCAGGTTAAGGTCTTAAGGGCTAAGGAATTAACGTAGAGGAAGTGATTAAAAGAGGTTTGTAGTATTTCTACAGAAGCTTTTTAAAAAGAAAAAAAATTGGTTTTTGTAATGCAACCTATTTTCTCGTAACTCGATAATCTAAAGCAAAGGTTTTCAGTAGGCTTAGTACGAATAACTTTTGAGTAGGTATCGAGGAAGTAAAGGAAAAAAATGTATGGCATGTTAAGCAGCGCTCCTACAGGACGTAAACGGAACTACATTTTCATAAACATTTTTTTGACATTAGGTCCTCGATATGTCTCCGATAGTTTTTCGTGCTTACCCTACTGGAATGTCCAACAGTACCTACATCTCAGGTTTTTACCAACAATCAGCTGATCTCACAATTAGCACAAGTTACCACTAAACTATTACCATGGTTGTAAAACTACATTCACCGACTTAAAAAGGGGTTAAGTCATTCTAATAACTTTTTTATCATGTGACCAATCTCAACGAAGATACGATACGACATTGCAACTTTTCACCAATACGAAAACACCTCAATTATAGCAGTCATCTGTGCCGTTTCAACCGTTCATATAGACACAGTTTTTAAACACTTGGCGGAAATTGATCCTCTTCAAAATGTTGCCTAAATAAATAAATCCAGTCCAATCCTGTTGATCAATAAAAATACATGCGGCATGTAAACAGAAATGACGCATGAATTCTTCATTTCAAATTGTATGGCTGGCCACGTTAGCGTATTATCATTTTTAGTGCTCGCCACACTGCTATATTCAGATGGAATTTTTGATGCACTGGCGACACAGCCGCGCTGCGATTGGCCGCTCTGAATATTGTATGAACCAATCACCGCGCTGCGCTCGTTGCATTCCAATTTCAAATGATGAAGGCGGGAAACGCGGCAAAGTAAGGTATTTTGCAATGTAATCGGCGGCAAGCATAATTTTGTCATTTCGTAATCAGATTAGTCGGATAACTGTGGACAGGACAAGGTTTAGCAAATAAATAATTGGATTTGAACCGGATTGAGGCATTATGCTCTTTCCGCGAATCAAAATGTCAATCAACGTCATTTCTGTTATAGGAGTTTTCAAAATAAAATCATAATAGCAACAATTACGAATTACGATAAAAAGAACCAAAAAACTCAGAAAAAAAAAATACTTGATCTGAACAAAAAATAATTTGTCGTTTACACTGAGAGTAGAAAGTTAATAAAATAAGTAAATTATTATCAGTTGATGATCAAAAAGTATGCCAAAATGTAAAATAAACTCAATTTCTTTTCTTTCTCCTTTTTTTAAGATGACATAGCGTCATCTTTAAAAAGTGTTAAGATAAAAATACGTTTCCTTTTCAAATCACCATAGCTTTGCATTCAATAATATTGCGTCCTGCGGTTAGATAGATTGTAGCATAATTTAATTAGTATAACGGTTAGTTGACTAGTTAGCACAATAATCTTAAATGAATATTAACTAAATATAAAAAATACGAAAGTGAGTTTGTTCGTCCTTCCTTCACACCCAAATTAAGCAACCAATAGACATGTTTTTTGGCAAAGAGTTAGTTGAAAGGACGGAGAGTAACATACGCTACTTCTTATCCCGATTTTCCCACGGGAACGGGAACCACGCGAGTGAAACCGCGGGTGGAAGCTAGTTAAGGTGGTACCCCCACCGAAAGTGGCGCCGCGTTGAATTTTATTTAATATCGAAATTCAAATTCACAATTTTAATAAAACTAAACGTGGAATTTTTAGAGCCCATTGTCTTGTATTTTTAGAAGGTATCGCTACATCTCGTCATAGTCATTCGTAGAAGTAGATAGTAGCAAATGTGTCAAAAACGGCCACTTTTAGCAGTTTTGCTATCTACTTCCAGCAGTGACTACGAGGGAATGTAATGATACCGTCTAAAAATACTAGACTATGGGCTCTAAAAATTCCACGTTTAGTTTTATTAAAATTGTGAATTAGAATTACGATGTTAAATAAAATTCAACGCGGCGCCACTTTCGGTGGGGGTACCGCCTTAAGTAATACTTAATCTTAACTTAAGCTTATCACTGGATGTGAATGCACTTACAAATTCGTTGATCACTGGCTAATAATTATAATATTAACGTCGGCCAGCCGACGCCGGTTGATAACCTCTGCCCGCGCCCAAATTGTTCCTTTATTGTTGTTTGTCGCGCTCAGTTCAATGTGTTAGATCAGGGGTGGCCGACATTTTTACCTAAGTATCAAAGTTTATTAAAATTGTGTTATTTATTAATGAATGTCGGTGATAAAAATACCTAAAGGTCTATTTGGTTGTAAATAAAATTGTTTTAGAGAAATTAAATATTAGGAACAGTACGCAATTAATACCTTGTCGTTATTTTTTGATAGACGTTCACTAAACTGACTGGCCGAGCAATAGTCACCTTTCTGACCGTGGTATGATATGTGACTATGCCGGCTTGGCCAGATTTGTCGTGAAAAGTGTTGGTAGGTTGTGTGGCCGTAGCATAACGAATGCTGAAAAAAGTTGCCCAATTTCTAAGCCGGCTTTAAATCACGCAAATAATTACTTCAAGAAATCTATACAAACATTAAACGCCAAAAAAACTAGATTGAATTTGACCCTTAAAATGAACCTGGGGGCTAATTGTCTAATTTTAAAATCTACCGCAATCCGTTTCAATTCGTCATTTGAAGGTATTTACATACTTCAGGCAGTCACTATTTGACATTTGACAGGGATTGTGATCGGGACGCGTTTTGAAAGGTATTGAATAACCGAAATTAAACTGTCTAAACAAAGTGACACACGAAAATATCTTTCAAATGTACCTATGGCGAAATGTCAAATGAAGTATCATTTAAAACATCATTCATTTCGAAAGGTATTGCGACTTTAAGTTACAGAAAACCATAAATCACAATCACAATACCTTTGAAAGGGATTGCGATAGATTTTGAAAATAGACAATTAGAGGGCTGGACCTCAAAGATCACACTAGAATTGGCGCTCAATTTACTCCATTAAGGAAGTTGTTAAGTACATTAAATAAACATAGACTGGCACAAATTACATAACCCATATCTCACCAAGATTTAGTAACAGCAATGGGTTTATTTAAAGAGATTCGTCATAATTTATCACTAAAACAATTCAATTCACTGTAATGGCTGTCTCATTGAACGAGCGTAAACAATCCAAAGACAATAGAGGACTATTGAAGATTCCATGTGTGGGGTAAATCTAAGCAGAATATGTCGTTGGTCATAAAGAGTTATTATGGGCACAAAGAACTATTGTGTGTGGGCCTTGTGGATTGTCTTTGGTACATACTGCATTGTGAGGCTTGTTATGTAAGTGAGGTATCTTTTAAAGGTTACGATGTTGGTTAGAATGTGTAATTTACATTTATTTTACTAGTTCAAGAATTTATGACAGTTTATTTTAAATCATGTTTTGAAGTGTCTTTACTAAAATATTATTTAAGCTTTAGCATTCAACCCGCTTTTTTTGGAATATAAATTTTATTATATAGGAAAAACATTGCTGTCACGTTCTACCTTACAGATTGAAGTTTGTTAAATTTTAATTTTAATTATGTACCCAAAAAAGTGTTTGCATATTGAATTAAAATGAACACACTCTTTACTTGGAAAATAATCAAAAATAATAGGACGTATAAGCTTCATTTTTATTTTAGTCCAAAGCAGTTTTAAATTAATCGAAGAATTAAAATTACCAAATTCGTCGATTGAATAAAAAAACAAAATAGCGGTCAATTCAAAAGCAGAACGCGATCGTTTTTTGTCTGAAAATTTAAACTGCCCAAATATTTTTTAAGTCTCAAAAAAAGCAACGCTAACTCGATAAATGAGAACAAAAACATCGTTACAATCGCCCGGGGGTGGGGCATCACTCAAAATAATAATAAATAAGATATTCACATTAACTAATGTTACTGGCAAAGCGAGAACATTGTGCTCCAAAATATATATCACCGTACAAATTGCTTCTTAGCCCATTGTTAGCGTTTTGGTTAGCGGTTTGGAGTGGGGTCCAAGTTATAAGCGCAGACAGGTGAAAGGAATGTAAGTCTTATATTGCTTGTATGGCAATTTATTTGGCTGTTTTAGACGAATAATAAGAATACATTTTTGAGGTTGATTAACTAACGTTCACTAAATCATTTCAGATTTCAGTGCATAAGTACTATTAGGTAGATTAAAATACCAAAATTTTTTTTCGAAATTATAATCAATTGTTATAGTTGAAATATCCGTAACATTATTTTATCCTGCCATTCTGAATGACTTAGTAGGTATACCTACTGTTAGTTTTCAGTAATTATTTGATAGAATCAGGCGTTACTTGGCGGAAATCCATATCTTAGTAGAAAACGAAAAATATGTCGCAATATGTTTTCAGTAATTGTGTGCTTATAGAAAGACAGCCACAATACTTAACAATGCCACACCAATCGTTAATCCATATTGCAAAAAGGCAGTTAAACATACGAAGTATTTATTAATGACAAGCTTCCGCCCGCGGTTTGTCCCGCGTGTTTCTCGTCCCCGTAGTAATATCGGCATAGAAAACTAAGTCGATTGGTTGCTTAGGTAGGGCGTCAAGGAAGGATAAACAAACACAATTTCGCATTTTTAATATTAGTTAGGATTCATGCAATTCATACAAAAATTAAAAGGCCGAAAGGGATGGCGTGCAAATGGCAAACTCTGAAGAAGAAGATTTTGGTACATGTGTTTTTTCGATAGGTTCATACTTAATTTTCTCATAAACACTATACAGTCATCCCGTGACCACGGCATCTAAAAAGGTGCCGAAACGTCGGAAAAATCAAAAATCCCCTAAAAAATCAAAAAATACGGACAATTACAACTTAGTTCGTGAAATATAGCGCGTTTGATATCCGTAAAAGTTGTTTTATTTCACTATACAAGATGTCAATTGTAAAACCGCTTTCGCCTATCTCTCAGACCATCACTAACACGCTCAAGCCATAAAGGAGATAGATCGCGGCGCATTACCGTCGCATCTTAATCCGACCGGCGATTACCGCGTTTAATTAGTGCAGCGCCTTAGGACAATACTCACGCATTCGTCTTAATATATTCCGAAATGAACTACAGTACACAAGACTGACGTTAGAAGCAGTAAGTTTGGTTTGCGTCGCCTCAACACCCTATATCGTTAAAAAACAATAGCATGTACTAACTATAGAACACAAATTAGAAATAGTAAGTTGGCTACAGTCTTCCCCCTTTTACGCTTAAGGCGGTACCCCGACCGAAAGTGGCGCCGCGTTGAATTTTATTTAATATCGTTATTCTAATACACAATTTTAATAAAACTTTACGTGGAATTTTTAGAGCCCATTGTCTTGTATTTTTAGAAGGTATCGCTACATCTCGTCATAGTCATTCGTTGAAGTAGATAGCAAATGTGTCAAAAACGGCCATTTTAGCAGTATTGCTATCTACTTCTAGCAGTGACTACGAGGGAATGTAATGATACCGTCTAAAAATACTAGACTATGGGCTCTAAAAATTCCACGTAAAGTTTTATTAAAATTGTGTATTAGAATTACGATATTAAATAAAATTCAACGCGGCGCCACTTTCTGTAGGGGTACCGCCTTAACGCAGAAGCAGGAGCGCATTTCGCTTTATAGGTTTTTTTATTTCGCATCAGTACAAATGATTCTTGCGCCTGTTCTTCTTACTAAAAACATTTGTCTTTAACTTCATGGTGTAGTGCCTTACATAAAATGTAAGGTACCTTTTTTCTATGCCTGCATTTAATCGGCGGTGTATCTTATTTTTTCTTGCGGAATTAAGCTAGATATTTTTCGTTTTATACTAAAATATGGATTTCCACCCCAAACAACGCCTCATATGATGACATTGTATGTGTGTTAAAAACATATTTTTTGCCAAACAAAAATAATTGTTTTATTATTTAATGTTATATTCTTGGAGTAAAATAAATAGGTAGGTAATGCAAAAGTTACAGACCTGTTCTTTTTATATCTATGAAGTTTCTCTGTACTATGCTTTTAAATATTAGGTACTTAATTTATTTCCAAACTTTTAAAACAGATTCCAGTCTACTCTTGTACTTGTCTAACTAGTAGTTAGATAAAAAGAAGTTGTAAATTTTTAACGCTCTTTCGGAAAAGTTCAAGTGATAACTGATTGGGTAAGCCCAATCTAGTGCAAATCGAGTCCACGTTCTACTTAAACGCAAAATTAAACAACAAACAATGTATACCATAGTAACTGATACGTATCATAATATCAACAAAGACTATTAAATGCCTGCTGATAAAAGCCGGATAGATACAAAACAAATACAAATATTGACATAGTTTAATATTGACACCGCCTTAACCTCTATTTTATCGCGATTATTATTGAACTAGCCACATATGATTTTATTGTGGCAGCGGCCTTACACAATGGATTGTCTTTTATTACCTAATTATCGTTCAGTTTAATTCATAACGAATTAAAATAAAAAACAATCACCAAATAAAAAAAGATTTGAATGAGCATTTTCAATTTGTACGATACCATATCAGTTTTTTTTTATCTGAGCATTATAAAAGCTAGCCCTGAGATTACTAAGTGTTTCAATGCAAACAAAAATCGCTTTAAGTTTGACCGTAAGTAACATAATAATGACTTTAGACAATTGCAAGGTCCAAGTGATCTCAAAGTCTTGGTCTTAGCTCCTTCCTTGACTTGACGAACTCAATTTCAGTGATATTTCTTTGTAGGTATCTACTCCGGGAACTGCTTAGCCTGTATAATATGTTGTCATAATAAGGCTGAAGGTGAAAACGAGCTTTTTTAGATATTACGGAAATTACGGATATTTCCCTCAAAATAGTTAATTAGTTAACTTAAATGTGTATGATTGTTTTAAATAATAAAAAAATCGCGCAAACATGAACTTGTAATGGAAGAAATGCCTTAAGCCCACAGTTGCTAATTATTTAGCTTGCACTTCTAAATCCCAAAGACATTGTCTAGACTAATGAAAATTTATTTTAATGCTAAAATTTTCACAAGAACAGCTTCCCCAACATTTAAACAGTAACATGGCAGTTAGCTACATAAAACCAACATAAAACGACAAAGACAATTAACAAGTATCAAGAACAAACGCTTGTCCACAGACTAAATTAAACATAATTGTGCTGTACAAATCTCAGTGTGGCGGGAACGAAAATTAATTGTCACCACAGTTAAAACTAACTTTACTGTTGTTGTTGTAACAATATGTGTGGTTGTAATTTGTTTATTTTCTCCTTTATTAAAAAAAAAGATTAATTTTCATCTATCTGTCAAAATAGTTGTTTAAAAAATTAGGAAAAAAAAATTGATACCTTTCTTTTTTTTTATTATGGCGATCGGAGTCAATATTAGCGTCAGTTTAAAAATAGTGCATGATTTATAAAAAAAATACCTATAGTAACCCTGTTATTTTTACATAATCAATATTAGCACAGACTGTCATATAAAAACGCGATAAACGAATTCCAAGCCAGTCAATATTGCAAAATAGTGTAAAGCGATGATATTTTCGGTTTTATGTTTATACAGTACATTTACTGTGCGCCATTTTAATTTACGACAAATATAATAATTTTATGTCGCGAATAAATAACACCTGACCGGTGTTAAAAGACCTGTGAATCTGAACTTGTAAGAAGTACCCTATAAAGAGTTTCCATATTTCATTCCTACGAAAAAAGACGCCATGGTTCCAACGAAATATTTGGTGGCGCATCTATCTAATCTTGCATATTTCTAAACAGAATGAATCGAAAAAAAAGAAATATTTATTAAAAACTCAATCGTCGTTTCGTCCCCTAGTTTTGTAATGTGATAAGACACAATAATAAGATAGAGTAATAAAGTAAGTATCGATAAATCGCTTAGCATATCATATTGCGGTGGTCTTCCGAGGACATGTTCTACATGTCCTATACAGTATACAGTAATACAGTATACAGTAATCAGGCCAGGCTAGGACATGTAGTTAGATAACACATATTCAGAATTAGATTATGTGGATAAGACGGGTATTGTTACATAATTGCTGTCATGTCCGCAATATTTTAAACGAAACCGTGATATGTAAAACGGTAGTGCCTCGCTTTTAAGTCTCCTCATTTTACTAACTCTAGTATCTAGTGTCTGGTATATTATTTCGAAAGGAGCTTGTCTAAGCATCTTGTTAAATTTACTGGATAATACAAAACCTAACCGTAAACTTACAAAATACTGTACCCATAAAATTTACGGTTCAAAACATTATTACTGTGAGGTGAATTTCAGGCCTATAAATTACGAATGGACCGATACGCAGCAGCTTTGTAATCGAAGTGTTATAAGATACCGTTCTAAGTTATTGGATCCATTTAAGTTGTTATTATAAAGGATGTTTATTATAGAACACAATAAAGAGGTTAAAATACCTAGTAAGTTCTTATTTAATAATTTAAAGCAAGTGATGCATGATTACATTCTTATAAAACAGTTGCAAGTTAAATATATATTTTATTATTTGATACAGAAACGCTATAGAATGTTATGTAACTAACATTTACTTGAAGCGACATAGCGAAATCGTATTTTGGCAATACGATTTAATGATTAAATTTATAAACTCCCAACGACACCGGTGTCCTGCCTGACAAAAACGGAATTATTGTGTCTCATTTTCCAGGACCTGATGAGTCAGCTATACTTTTTACCGACTTCAAAAAAAGGAGGAGGTTCTCAAGTCGACTGTATTTTTAATGTATGTTTTAATATAACGTCGTCAGTTGTCAACCGATTTTAATAATTCTTTTTATCTGAAAGAACATAGTTCAAGTGTGGTCATATATCTGGCAAGAAGTTTTTTCATAATCCTGAAAAATATAATTTACGTTTTGGCAAGTAGTCGTTTACTTAGATGACATCATTGTTGTGTATGGGCACATGATGTAACTAAAAATTGTGAAATAAAAAACTTTGAATAAAAAAAAATTAAAACCGACTTCAAAAAGTAAAAATTTAAATCCCGTCAGGGCGACATGAGACAAGTTGCTTTTTTCTAGTATATTTACTTGATTAAAAATTATCACGTAAAAAAATAAAGTTTTGGAGACGGTGCCAGCCAAGGCAAGAAAAATAAAAATGTAGTTAATAGAAGTGCAATGTAGAATGCTTTGGCTAGCACCGACTCCAAAAGTAGAATTTTTTACTTTTTGAAGTCGGTTTTAAATTTTTTATAAAAAGTGTTTCTTACTAGCTTACTAAACCGTTTAAAAGTCTTTTATTCTAGCATTGCGGTGGTCCCAACATTGTTTTTAATGAGCTATAATACGACCAATTAAATCCGGCCTAAACGACCAACCGCGAGCGGTCGCGGTATAGTGAGCTTTACTACTGCCGTGTGGCGACAGTTAAAATGTGTAATTAAACTTCAAATGCGACGTTTAGACAGTAACTTGAGGTTTTGCTGGTTTTTATATTGTGACAGGTAGGAAACCTATATTTTTTCACATCAATTAAGCTTAGTTCAATTATAAGAACTTGAATAACGGATACCAGAAAACGGATAAACACAGGTATGTACTTTAAATACTTTTTTTTGTAAATATATGTATAAATTTTACATAATAAACACCCACACAAGGCAAATAGCCATGTTCATACACATAAACATTTGCCACTTCTGCGCAGAAGGCAGGTTAAATTAAACCCAGGCGTCAAATAGGTCGTTAAATGTTCGATTAAGTAATAATAATAATGATTAAGTACTTGACCACCATCCAAGCCACCAGTCCTTAATATGGCGTGATATTTTCTGGAAAGAAACGTAGACAGTCACAATGTCATCTTATCTAAGTCTGTCTTCATTTTTTTATATATATATATTTAAATGAATTTAAAAACGTACTTTTGAATATTTGTAATTTTTATTTTTTAATCTTATTCTAATTTTAATTTCATTTTGTTAATTTTAATAATGATTCTATTTCTTTTTATGTCATATTTTATTTAAATTTTAAGATTGTAAGTGATAAATGTGATGATATGGACCTTGTCTGAAATATATCTATTTTATTTATTTAAAAAATAATGTTTTCAGCATTGTTTGTGTTCCGGCAGTTGAGATAAGATAGCCAGTTCCTCAGTGGTAGAGGAATCCGGGAGAAGAGCGATTCTAACTTTTAGCCTTATTATGACTTAGCATCACCTATGATAAAGGCGATGAAATTATGAAAATATGAAATTTTAACCGCCTCTGTGGTCTAGTGGTATAACCACCGGTATCAGACCCAGGGGTCCCGGGTTCGATTCCCAGCGGGGGTACATATTTTATTCGGTTTGGTTGGTGGTAGGACTTGTTGTAAGTCCGCCTGGCTAGCTACCACCATCTTATCTAAGTCTGACGCCATAACAACAATGTTTTCAGCATTGTTGTGTTCCGTAAGTTAAAGATAAGATAGCCAGTTCCTCAGTGATTGGGGATTCCGGGAGAGGCTTGCTTCCATCTTCAGCCTTATCAATACTTAACATCAGGTATGAAGAAGGCTAAGAGTATACCCGTACTACATAAAAATAAAAAAAAAAGATTGCTCAGCTGAAGTGCCAGTGGGCGGCACACATAGCGAGAAGAACCGATGGCCGTTGGGGCGGAAAGGTTCTGAAATGGCGACCGCGCACAGGACGACGCTCAGTGGGTTCGACCGACGATCTAATGGCTAATTGTCTAATTTTAAAACCTTTCAATTCGTAATTTGGAAGATATTCACATACTTCAGGCCGTCACTATTTGACATTTGATAGGGATTGTGATCGGTACGCGTTTTGAAAGGTATTGAAAGAACGAAATTGAACTGTCGAAGCAAAATGAGACACAGGAAAATATTTTCAAATCATTTAAAACATCAATCGTTCCGAAAGGGATTGCGACTATAAGTTTCACAATTCCATAAATCACAATCACAATACCTTTGAAAGGGATGGCGATAGATTTTGAAATTAGACAATTAGGGGGCTGGTACCGGTCGCAGGATGTCGCTGGATGCAGGCAGCGCAGGATTAATTGTCGTGGAGATCCTTGGGGGAGGCCTTTACCCAGCAGTGGGTGTCATGTGGCTGAGACGACTACGACGATGACGAAGCCAAAGTGTTTCCCCGTGTTGTGGACAGAAAAAAAGCAACGCTCAACGTTATTTCTATTAAAGTTTGCATAACATCTGTACTTTTGCTCAAAGACCTTGAAAAATCACAAATAAAAAGTGATAACAACAATCTCAGCATTGATTTAAATATATCATAATATAATTCATTATTTACAACAGTAACAGTAGTTGATAAAGACATTTATCTCAGTTAATAATGATTTCCGCATCACTATGTAAACACTGACAGACAAAACAATTTTGATATTGATAGGCTTAGGAAATCTATACATATAAAAAATAAAGACTAAGTTGAATCTATACATGAAATTTTTACTTAGACAATGTACCTAATCATTGTTTGTAGGCAAGATATAGACCGAAATCCTAATCTTAAAGTAATCCTTAGTATATAATATGAAATAAAATATATATAATATAATCCTAACTAATATTATAAATGCGAAAGGGTGTTAGTTTGTCCTTTCTTGACGTCCGAACTAAGCAACCAATCGGCTTGATTTTTGGACAGAAAGTACGGAGAGTAACATCTTAGGTCACTTTTTATCGCGATATTCCCACGGGAACGGGAACCACGCGGGTGATACCGTGGGCGGAAGCTAGTCAAACGATAATTGTGCTAATTTTAGAATTTTATTTCGTCTGTTCCATTTTCATCGAAATGTAAACATATATTGACGAAAATGTTCATTCAGACGAATGGACATGTATAGCATTATTGTTTAATTTGAAAAGGCGTATTATCAATAAGTCATAGAAAATATTCACCGTTTTATAAATTCATTTATTTTGAGAGTTATGTTTGAAAGTTTTAATGAAAAAACGGAAGCAGTCGTACGAAACAAAACGCTTTTGGCAGTTGACTGACAGTAACAGTGACAGTTCAACTCATTTTGGCCGTCAATAGTGTCAATGTTACTGACCTTTTCCGTTTATTTCCGTTTTATCAAAAATTCATTTAGGCAGTTAAAAATAAACTTACTACTATTTTATGATTCCAATAACATATTGTGTTTATAGGTAGCTGAATTATATTTATATACTTTTGGGTACTAATGTCTGATGTCCTTTACTACCAAAGCCACTATTCAAGATAATTTTTACTGCGGTAATATATCAAATTCACATTGTATAAACGCTATGACCCTTAGAGCTAATTTCGTCAACTCTCGATTAGATAGTGGTTCAAAACATAGTTCTGTACCTATTAAAACTTCAAACAGACGATTGAAATGCGATGACATTTAAATTACGGTTACTTTTAATCGATCCGTTAATCAGTCGGTTAATAATACCATCATCAGCCTATGGACGTCCACTGCTGGACATAAGCCTCTCCTAGCTCCCGCTTATTGTGGCGTTCATAGGAGGCTATTAGCCTACTGGTACCACGCTGGCCAGACGGGTTGGTAGAGGGTTTGTTTCAAGTTTTCCTTCTCTCGCACAGGTGTCCAACGCGTCGAGCCTCTTAGTCGACTCTCATGACATCCCAGGGAGTGGTGACACTTGTATTCTTAGACCGTCACCACACAGTACAGGCTTCTATCCCCGGACAAGACAAATTTTTGTGTGCATGAACATGTCTATTTGGTTTGGTCTGGGTGCTTACCACACGGTTAATAACAGATCTTACTTAAATCACTTCATGGAGAAAAAGTCGCGTGCCGTCGTTAGTACGGAGGTGACATATTAAACGTTATATTGTTAATTAATGATATCCCAAGGTAATCTAATAGTTCAACTGTTGACACTAATAAATGCATTATCAATAGTATTCCAAAGTGCGCAAACGGCTTTTTGTTAGATTAATTAACGAATTCTCGATGCTATTTTTTATTTTACTTATTGGGTTTTGTTATGTTTTTTAAAAGTATTTTAGTTTGAGATACGATTATTGTCAGTGTATTTTTTTTGAAGTAAATGAACTCAGTTACATTTGTATTTGAGAATTACATATTTTTGTCGTTTAACAAAAAAAAAACAAAATGAAGGCCGTATTGTTTGATCGACTTCGTGGCGCTAATGTTAAAAAAAAGGTACAACGCTTAGCACACGTGAGAGCATGTGAGACTTAACAGTTTGACCTTGAGAGCATAAATCACTCGTAGAGCAAGTGTAAAGCCCTTACCAGCACTTATCTACTTGCTTACAAAAGAAATAACTTATTTGTTCTGCTTGCTGACTGGCGTAGTCGAAGGCCTCTTTCTTGTGTTCTATCACTATGACCCTTAGTTCCGGCGGAAAACGTCATGGACAGTGGCTATCACTAATCTACTTTCTAATAAAAAGAAATACCAATATTATTACAAAAAAAACACCATGTTAGTAGTCTTCGATATTTCGTTATAATGACTGTGACCATGGAAGTTTAATAACTTAAAATAAATTACTTACTTGTTCTGCTTGCTGACTGGCGTAGTCGAAGGCGTCGGCCTCTTCTCCTCCTTAATAGTGCTATTATTCATCTTCGACGTCAATCTCTTGAGGACGTCGTCCATAGACCGCTTGTGCGGCGGGGCGAGTGCGAGCGCACTGTTATGGTTCAGCAGCGAGTTGTTATTGTTGCACAACCCTAGCACCTTCGCCTCCGCCCCAGGGCTGCTGCATTCAGACGAACCCCGTCTCCTAGAGAGGTCCACTTGGTGAAGGCTTAAAAAAGACGATGGGACTAGCAGATTATTTGTCATCTCTAAATCGAAACGTTGCTTTTTGGAAGGTCTCTCGTCCTCAAAATTTGGTTCCTCTTCGCTTATCGAACTCCTGGTGGAACAGGTTGGTGAGAACTTGTCGTAGTGGTGTTCGTTGTCGTCAGAATCCTGTTCGAAGTCGTTCGCTGGCCCCGGTTGATGCTTCTCGGTGGTTCCTTCTTGCAATTTAGAAGGCGGCGATTTTCGTTTAGATGACATGTTTCTGTAAAGAAGAAGACAACGTTAATTGTGATATAGACGTGCATAAGAACTAAAGATTTAAATTACGAATTAAATACGTTTGCTTTGAAGACATTATTGTGATTACATTATTCTTGGAGTGGAACGTCAGCAACAATCGTTCGGTTTTGATTATAATGTGGAGTTTCATTAAGATCTTTTGAATCAGCGATAAACATTACTACTTTACCTAAACTATTAGGTACTTCGAGTAAAACAAACATCACAGCAAATGTTACATAATCAACAACCACATTGCACCTTCTTATCTCATCCTAAGCAAACTCCCTTTAACAAAATTAGCTGCCAATTCTCAGCATCCAAAGGTCTACTTACACCGGCCGGTCGACACCTTACAGCAATTATCACAATTAGAGAGCCCAATTAGGTGCCCTAACGAACTGAGTTCAAGTTGGACAAACACCAGCTCCTGTCCCGGGTTTAACAATAATCAACAGTAACGACGGTACTGACGGCAGCGATAGTCGCTTGTTTTAAGACGCCATTGTTGATTCAAAAACAAGAGACTATCGATGATGAGAAAAAAACAATGTAAGGCGGTATTTAATGAAATAGAACGTATATGGTAAACAGATATCTGATCCTAAGCCAATTTGTTGAGCATGGAGTAAGAAAGAGTAAAATGTGGACAACATTTTCTTTGGGTATTCCTTTCATATATTTTTAAATGTTTTAAACCTTATAAACCTTATGATGTACCTATAATTTTTATCGAAATTTCTGATATTGGTGACATAGCGAGTTTGAGATACGAGCTAGCATGTTGACACATGATTTTCAATTGATTCATAATTTAAATTTCGATAATTTCAATGTTGAAAACCTCCTATAAAACATATATTTATACGCCATCGTTTGAGGTAATCTAACCACGCTTTTTAGCTTCATGGGAGTAACATCAGAACAACACTTGCTAGCTATGTAAATAGAACTGAACTAGCTTAGGTCATCTGGTACACGCCGCACCAAAGGCTGACATTGCGTCTCGATTGGTTGAGCTAACACGTCTCAGACACTGTCTGAGCTTTGATGTCTATTTGTCTTCGGTGTTCAGTTAATTAGCTACATTTACTGTTTATCCGATAAAGCCTGAAGCTAACACTAAGGATTGAACGTTTACTGCACCTGAATCGGTGAATCATATTAAATTTATTAAATAAGTTTTAATAATATTATATCAGACCACATTACATTATGAACGTTCCCGAGACCAGTCAGAGTCAGACCCAGAGTCACTGTCACTCACTTCAGAATAGACTAAACCAGGTTCCTTTATCTTACTTATGTATTGTTTGTAGTACCTAAGTTAAATTATGAAATTTATTCTATGGAAAATGTGCCTAAAAATAACTGTCCGTAGCCAAAACAATCCCATCGTAAATTATAGAAACCGGGATGATTACTTTTTAAAGTATAGAATTCGAATTCGATTCCATTGTCAAAAGGTTGTGAATCAGGGGTCTGATCTGACTCCAATATAAGAAGCCTAATCAGGGCTGTCATCTAACGAAGATAGTACACCCAGACACGGAATAAAAACAAATGTTCATCACATAAATGTTTGTCCCAAGGATTATCTGTTCCAGTAGTTTAATTGAGAGATCAGTGGACTGGAAAAGGTTACAGGTTTGAAACCCGTCTGAAATTTTTGGGGACAGAAATAGTTTCTGCCATTACATTACTTGCAAATACTCTGTTTTCCTAGGATTATAAATTCTTGCTTTAAAACATTTCATTAAGCATAAAAAATTTCAACAATGTGATTTCGTTAATGATTTAAAAGAATATCATAAAGGCCCAGTGACACAGTGACTTAAAATCTAATTATACTAGGCGCTCACAAAGGGGAAAATTCCCTGAGGGGAACGATAGATTCTGTTTCCCTATTATTGAGTTGTGTTGTCCTCACTTCAGCATGGGAAAAGGCTTTAATATGTTTATTACTGTGAACTGTTATTTATTACTAAAGGTAGGCCGCAATTTCGATTGCGTAGGTATTTTTAAAATCTTCCTACTCAGTATTCATCAACTATTTCACACACCTTTGAGATTTGTCCAATATTTCTATATTATAAGAATTAGGTAATTCCATATATTAAAGAGCGGAATTCGAATGCGGCCTAAGTTTCTAAGAAAAATTAATCATTAATAAAAGAAATAGTCATAAACATTCAGCATCAGCAGAAAATGACCATGTAATAAATAATAAATACAAAAAATCAATATTCCACCTATTTAGTAGATATCCTATGTTTTTGCAACAATGTTTACCTAAAACGCATTCTTTACCAAATTCTACTGACAAGGTTCAATATTTATTGAATATGGAGGAGGTAATAACTTTGTCAACCTAAACTATTCATTTCCTTTCCATTACGTGCACAATGACGTCACGCGGTGGCGCGAACAATAGACGATTGGCGGGAAATTCAATAAGATGGCGGCTCGTTCGAAAACTGACACAATATTCCATTATAGACTATCAAAATCAAAAGCGAAACAAATAAATAAGATTGAGGAATGGAACACACTACAGTATTTGATTTGTACGTACAGCAGCGCAGGAAAGCCGGCGGTCGCATAATACTGAAATATCTACCTATATACATCCTCTTTTCACTCCTTTGTTGCTGCACAAATGCTTAATTGCTAAGGATCAACTACTTTTATACAAAACGAGCATATTGACTGGCTAACGGCTTCAATCTCGGCACCTTTCCAATATTAGGTACCAATTAAGTCTAACTACCGATGAAAATACAATAATACTTTCGCCGAAGAGGTTATACTCAAATAAAACTAGATAACCCCAATTGAAATTATTCCTTTCGCTCCCAGCAGTCATCAAATGAAATAGCTTAATTCATACAAACGCAACAGAAGTCATATCTAAATCTTAATGGAAACATCTCGAACACAGCTTGACGCTGCAAGGGGACTTTCACAATGGTGGACCAGAATTGGCGGCAAATTGTTTTCGTTAAACAAAACAATCATGCCCCTGTTACATTCAAAATTCAATATTCGAGTGTTAATAAAATTTCATTTGATTTCAGATGACAAAACATTGAAGGTACCTATTGAGTTTGGAGAAGGTGGCGTCTCAATTGTTTTTCTTCATTCAATAACTCCGATCATCGAAGGTCCACAAAAGTCGATGAGAAACTATAGTTTTTAAAGACATTATGGTTGAATTTTCAGATCGATGAAGAGATGTAAGCTATAGAGCCTGCCAGCCTGCCTCATTCAGACAAATTTATGTAGACAGCTCTACTTTCAACGCGATCGTCTTTATAAAAACTGAACTCAACTCTAAGACTGACATAATACATAACGCATCTTATCGAGTAAAGTGTATTTATAAAACATGCACGTATGCAAATACATATGAAGCTTATTAGACTGTACATCCGGTAGAAATTAATCAGAGTCAGATGGGTTGCAGTGTCCACCGTGCAATCTATTAGTTGAAGGAAATTGCAGACCCGTCTTAGATAAACGGTTAAGGCATTGGGCTAAGCTAGGGGTGGTAAATACTCCAGATTTTAAATTAATTTAAGTTTCAAATTCAGCGCAAACGTTTTTATTTATGTGGCCGCATTTGGGAGTAATAAAAAAAATATAGAAGAAAGATGTTGATGAGGGTCAAAGCGTTAACCCACCCTTAATTGGTAATTTTGATGTTTAAGCCGCGTAGTTTGTAAACGAGCGTTTTACATGTTACTCAATAACTAGTTACTTGAATTTAAATCACTCTTAACTATTATATACTATAAATAAGTAAATATACTCTTAACTAACTTATATATAACTAACGAATAAACTAGACTCTCTACCATCCCAACAAAGATTGTCCAAGAAACACCAATGAAAGCGCAACCCTAACTCTAATCTAAAGTGTATTAAGGTGTCGTCTAAAACCTTGACGTCACCGATGCACTTTGCAAGTCTCCTAGCAGGAATCAAGGGTGTGTCAACACCTAACGTCGTTAAGGAGGCTGCGGAAATAAACCTTGTCACTTAAAGCTCAAAGATTATTATCCTCATCAAGCTACTTACCAGGAAGTTTAAAAAGATCGAGAAAATGAATCTTAAAAACCGACCAAATAAGAAATTTACAAGAAACAGATAAAGCGAAAAACATGCTTCTTATTTAATACCTTAAGTACCTTAATAAAGAAAATTTGAAAAGCGGAACAGAGCTGTTCAAATTGAATGACTGTATAGCAAAGAATAAGAGGCACAATGAAAAATAAAATTTAAATAGAAAATATTGTGAAGCGACAGTAATTGAATAAGACGGTAGTACTGAGGAAAAAATACCGGGAAATCTTGCTCCAGAGCCGATAACTGAATTATTCTATTCTATAAGAAGTTTATTCACAATAAGGAATATAAATCTGTAGCGTCTCTTGACAAATTAGATTGCGTTTCACAATTTTACGTTAGCATTTTTATTGAAATGCATTTATAGACGTTTTTAATGTCATTAGTTTTTAAAATCATCCATTCAAGTAATTTATTCCTAAGGTTTTACTGGAATCTGTAGAAAAGAAATATCTAGCTATGTACCTATATAATTATAAGGTATGACAAGAGTACATTAAGCAACATAAAGTGCTTGTAGAAACTATGTTTGTAGAAACTATGTTAGGAAATGTGATGACTGAAGAAAAGCGTAAGTACCTCTATAATATGTGTCTTGGAAAATATTGTTTATAACGTAGCAAAAAATAAAAATACCTTAAATAAGTAATTGATATCAAATGTTTATAAACTAAAAATCCATATCTAATCAGGTGAAGCCATCAGAAGTTCTAATACCGATATTTTGGCGGATGACTTGAAATTACCGTATTATTTGAGTGGGTTTCGTGTGCAACACAATTGGCCCTCATTGGGAGCCAAATTATCGCAAAGTTAGGGACTCCCTGCAAAAACTCTGAATTACGAGTCTTATAATAGAAAGATGTTAGTAGAATGGAAGTGACATGAAAGAGAAAAATAGAAATAAAAGAGTCTTTGAGTGAGGCCAATGAAAAAGTAAGTAATTTTATCGAATGGTTGTGGATCTGACCGTGATTCAAGCGGACAATCAAGAAATGATGCAGGTTTTTTTTTTGTTAAAGATAAAAGGTAATATATGATTTTTTAAGTTTAAATTTCTAATGCTATCTGAAGTGATAAATTTTAATAGAAAAATACTAGAAAAAATTTACTCGTCTTACAAGTGATGTAGTACCGCCTTAAAATGTAGAAAAAGGACCTAATTATTAGTTAAAATATTTTAGTTAGGTTTATAAAAAAAAACTGCTTAATATGTCTGTTCCAGAACGTTCTTTCGTCAATTCTCTATCTTTGTAGAGCATTTTCTTGGTGTTGACAATGGGGGAAATCACCCATGGACTTACTGCGTTGGCCAAGTGGGCGTGAAGCTAACTTATTGTTGCAAAGGTCTTTGGGGGAAATAAATAAATTTGTAATGATAATTGTGCTACTAATCAACATTTTTCTATTCGATTCTATCTTCGATGGAAACACCGTGGAGTTCTAGTATTCTGAACACACATGTACATTATAGTTCATTGTTGTTTTTATGTAATTTAAGAAGAAGATAGCTATAATAAATTATAGTTCATAAAAAGACATAATGTAATAAATAAATGTTCAAGAAAAGAAACAAAGCATTAAAATAATAACCAAAGAATATCAACAACAACTTTCTCATCCTTTTCAGCAATAAAAATCCATAGCATATCAGTAAATTTTTGTTCTTTACTAATTCATACCCAAATTTGCAGCAATTAATAATCCATAGTTGATCAGTTTTTTGTTCTTTAGTAATTCATTTCTGGTAGGTATAATCTTCTTTACAATTGCACCGGTTGCACGTAATATTGAGGTCAACTTTTAATTTTTTTTTATTTAAATTTCTTGTAAGAAGCCTTCGCCACGCTAACTGCTACCCCCTCGGAGGGTAATGAGACGAGGTTATGATTACCAGTAAACAATACAGTTAATACTCCGCGAACAATGGCTCAATCACGCGAGTTCATTGTCAGGGTACAGTTGACAGCACTTCAGGCTTTACAGGAAAACCACCGCTTTTATGAATGACATAAAGGCGCTTTCGAAGTCGAACTGTGAAGGTTGACCTGCTGATGGATGTACTATGAGCTTTAGGGTCAGGTGCGGAGACTTGGGGGCAGACGATAAGGGAAGGTTTCTTTACTTTTTTACAATTACGTAGATGATTTTAGTACTGCATAGTCTGTAGTCAATAATTTGTAAGATGGTCTTTTAAATTGATAATAATGTAAAATTAGACCTACATGTTAGGAAAACAGTGATTATACGCGTAGTTTTTGGAACAGAATACGTATATGTATATAGATTTATAATTTTTGTGGTGGTATTGACTAAAAATAAGACCGAAATATCAAATTAATAATTCAATTTTCTTCATTGAACTTGGCAAAAAATAAATAAGTACGAGTATAATAAGAAGAATTCATAACAAAAATAATGATAAAACGAATCCCATCTATTTTCGTAGTAAGAAAAACCTCCGCTGAAAATTACAGTACCCTGAATGGGTGCATTTTCGATTCATTCAGTGACCTAAGGACGCGCTTACAATGGGCACTCATCAGTGTCTCTTGTTTGAGAAAATCACCGGCAATGTCTGTATACACCCTTAATTGTTAGCATGTCTTGTGCTCGAGTTAATTTTGGGATATAAAATAAAAAATAAAAAGAAGAATACGCTCTAATATGTTTTTGTATTGTAAATACCATTACTGGACAGGAAAAACTTGCATCTTTTGACTGCGTTGTAGAAAATTTTACTAACCTGTAGTTAATCAAAACGTAATTATTACATAATTTACAGAATAAAACCTCCACCAGCATAGATTTCAAAGTAGCTTGAATACGTATAAAACTCTTAAACAGACGGAAGTACTAAAACAAACAAAAGTATCAAAAACATTGAAAACTTTAAGCGGACCAAACAAAGCGGAAATGAGTAACTGCCTTCAGGAACTTGAATGGGCAATTACCCGAAACTGAATTGCAGAAGAGAAACATCGAACAAAATGCCGGAGTGGCGAAATAGTTGGAATGAGAATAAGCACCCGACGTTCGAGTCGAGAAGCCACTACATTTCCGCGCTGCTTCACGCAAAGGAAAATATCCGATAAAGCCTTTCCCAGCAAGCGCACTTAAGGATTTCCATCCATTCTCGTAAACCGCATTTTAAATTTTAAACGTTTATCCAACCATTGTTTAAAAGCCGCAGCATTAACAAGGGCAACCTATATACTTTTTTTATTCACCAACAAGTGCTGTCACATTGTTTACATCATTAAACTCTACTCCCTCATTCCCCTTTTCGTCGCATAAAATAAACAAGTGCACAGTCCTTTGACAGAGGAACACAAACAATTGTCCAAATCATAAACAATGGTTTACATCGCAAATATTATCTGCGTCCCGTTCAAAGTATCCCTACGTATAATGAGCCATTCATACTGCCAAACAAACTCCAACCAACCATATGCAATAATTCCATACGAGCCACAACAGTTCCGGAAAGTTATAAGCCCCTATCGCACTACAAAGGACGTTAAATCCAAAACAGAAGACGTAAAATCGAAATTTAAATGACAAACCGAATAGATGTAAATCCTTGGGTGACTGACAAAGAACAGAAGCGATTTCACGACATCAAAGTGGAACACGACATATTACGCTTCAAAATAAACACTAGAATAAATACATCGAAATGTTTGCTCCTAAATATTCGCGTATGGGGTGATCATAAATTATCTGTTAACAGAGGGTAGTTTCTGGAACCCTTTTGATGGCAAGGATTAATTTGCTATTTTGTTTGTTCGTATCTCTGTACACTGTGATTTACTATACATCACCAGCTTACGCTACAGTGTTGTCATATGTTACGCCAAAAATAATTTGGAAATATCAAACTTCACATGAACAGCACAACAAAACTTTTTCTAACGAACCGTCATTGTTCCGTAAAGGTATACGTCGAAATTCGAGAGCTTAAAAATGGTAGCCTATAATTTGCACATAAAACACATCCTAATGGCGGCGTACGTGATCACTTATTTGGTGGACTCACAAAGAGACATCTTCATCTGAAAGCAGACTCTGATTTAAATATATTATTCTTGTAATAACAGGCGCTCCGGACGGAGGGATCCCATTGAAGTCGTAGAATACATTATTTTAATTCGTACCACCTCTTTGTGACCCCATCAGGGAATTAATGGATTCAAAGCCTTCTCTTCCGTTCGACAAAGAATAATTTGCTAAGTAAATGAACGGGCAGACAATCCTGTTACGATCCCAAGTTTTGTTTCGAAGGAAGATTAAAGAGTGGCGAATTTGTGAAAAGGGGCACCTTTCAATTCGTCCCTTTGTGAGCGTTATCTCTGTTAATTTTCGGAGGTCAATGGATAAAGTACACAGCAGGATTTCATTATTCATCTGCGTATTACGATTTCGTTTACTGTTGCTGGATACCGATGTTAAACAACTTTATTGCTGAGTAATCAAAACGCTACGTTTGATGCAAAACTCTATTAAGATATTGCATTGCAGAACAACATCGAGGCTATAATCTTAATTGAAATAGGTTGAGACTAAGAAGACGTACTAAACTAGTCTCTTGATTCAGTATTCATTGAGAGCGGTAGAATAGTGGAGCTATCGAAAATTATTGTCGAATCTCAGGGGTATTACGGACGAGGATTCGGTTAAGTTACTACTAGAAAGGGAAGTGTGTCTGACTTTGGATCCAAACACAATTCATTATCGGTGGTTGGGTTTATCGATTTGGGATTTAACTAAGAGAATAGTCTAAAAATGTACCTCTAAATATATATTTTATTTAATAACTATAAAAGTGTCACAAAAGGACAATACTTCACGTGTTTAAAAATTAGCAGGGACCATGATAAACCCAATAAACCAATAGCATAATGACATAAACAGCTTCAGTAGCAATGCAATGAATCCACTATCCAATATTTTAGTTGCATCAATAATCGGTACTCAGGGTGTAACCCGAGACGTTTCAACCCTCCTCGAGAGTCTCGAGACGGAGGGTCAGTTATTGTTACGACGGCCTTTTGACATCGTAACTACTACCAGTGCTGTTAGTTTAATTTAACCTCCTAAGTAATAACTTTGAAACAATTGACAGACGCAACATACTAATCTTTAAATTAAAGTTAGGTATATGATGATGTGTAAGAGTGTAAATTATCACTTTTAAAAACCACTGATTATTTATGCATATTCTAACAATTGTCGTAACTGCTACCAGTATTGTTAGTAAAAAAACATACTATGCAATAAATTTGAATTTGACAAACGCAACATGTGAATCACTAAAGTTAGATGAAGATGTAGAAGAGGAAATTCTCACCTCAAAAGACAGTTGATTCGTCATGCACCTATCCTAGTTGAGCACTGACCTCTCAGGGAATAAAGGATGGGACATTCGCAAAGTTGACAAGCCACTTCTCCACTAAATTATGGTTAACAGGAAAATTTCCATAGGAAAACACCGAAAGTTGGCATCGAATAATATCGAATGATTTATATATTATTCATAAGGTCTCCCCGGGAAAGCCAGTACACCTTTGTGAATAATTTAGATGGACACATATTATTTTTGCAGGGGCCGCGGTCTGCGGTGTTTGTCCTATAAAATATCGTTTGGGGCAAGGGGACCTCCAAATCTTGGAGGTTAATCCTTCTAGGACCCTCCGTAATTCAGTTTTTTTAACCTTACATCTTGTGGAAAGAAATAAAAATAAGTGGTCAATTTATTCGTTTGACTTCTATATATGTTAATTTTGAATGTTTCTTAGATGTTTTTGGTCCAATTGTAATAAAAACAAGTCGTGAATAGAATCATGGGACACAAATTGGTAACAGTAAAGTTCTGTACGTTTTCAATTGTGGTGTGAATAGTTCTAATTTATCGAGTCCAGAACCTTGTAACGCAAGTCGCGCTAACCCTTATCGTCGTCGCCGCAGAAGCACACATCAATTTCCACCGCCAAACCCGACGTCTTGTTTACGCAAACACACAATAGCTCAATCTACGAACAAGACGAGCTTTCTAACTGGATTACATTCAGTCCCGGCACAATCCCACGCCATCTCTGCCATTATTAACCCTTTCAAGGCGTCACAATTACAATTTGCGGTTATTTGTCAAGTGCGTCGTAATGTGTTAAACATTTCGTTTAAACAGCTCTTAAGCTAAGTTTTTTGGGTTAATTTTGTAATGTTCTTGTGGTGCTTGGAGCGGCTCTTTATGATGGTAATTGAGCTGTAATGCTTGTTTGTGGTTGAGTCACAATGGTTCTGTTGATGTATTTGTTGAAATGAAAATTTCGACTCCGTGCTTTTGTTTTTTGAGATACAAAAGCTGGAGGGCGTAAGAACATTAAGGGGTATTTTTCAAAATCAACAAGAGTTGGAGTTTTTATTACAAAATAATTTAGATATTCTTTTCAGATAAATATATGTTTGTGTGATTTCATGGAACAATATGACATTTTCTTTGATAAGATAATAAATTGATCGAAACTTTTTTCAGAATTGAATAGAATTTCATCCCTACATTTATGAAATTACCAATGTCAATGGAGCAATCAACAACTAACGACAGACAAGTACAAATCCATCAGACAACTTGTTAGTAGTATGATGTAATATTTTCTACGTATTGTTTGTAAAGCCCATTCAGAGAGAATTAAGATTCTTAATTTAGAAGCAGTATCCAAGTGCCAATCATTATTAACAGAGGTCGTTTAATTTCGCGTAACGTGAATATGTATTGGAATAATTAACACGCGATTGTTCCCACTATAATGAGCCTTTCACCAGACCTGTTCTCGCACTAACAATATAATCCAGTGGAGCTACAATATTAAGTTCAATAGACTTCCATTCAGAACGCGTCGCCAAACGTAGACCGGCGTTTGGCTTAAGTAGAAAGTTAGGTATATCTAAATTTACATATCTAGGCTTAGTTTCATTCAGATGCACTGGGACTGAGCTTGTAAATGCAATATATTTTACTGTATTACTTTTCATAAACAAAGTAAAACGACTAGGGACAAATATCTTTAAAGATATTTTTTACAATATGATACATTTGCACAAATGGGCTCGTATTCTGAAACAATTGAAGGTTGGTCAAAAAAATTGCACAGCTTGGACCATCAGTGTAAAATTTCATAACTTTCTAATTTTGCATTTTACAATGCCTATTTTATGTGATAAATATTAAACAAGAAAATATACTAGAAAAAAGCAATTTGTCTCAAGTCGCTCTGACGCGGTTATTATGATTAGTCTTTGTTTGCTAAATCCTGGTTTGTTACATCGACAATCTTAACCTAATATAGATTTGAATAGAAGTAATGTTTGCAGGCTCAAGAATAACGATTTTCCCCAAACCAGCTTTTCCATCCAAGCAGAAAAAAACTGCTACACGTTATAATACCTATGTGTGTATTCTGTCTAGAGCGTTCGAACCGCACGTCTGTATAGCCATCCAGCAGCGTCTTGCTTGAACCCAATAAGTGTGAGATGAAGTGGAATAATCGATTCGACAAACAAGAGGGCCCCGTAATGCGTCCCGATTCATCGCGACACTATTCGATAGAGTCGGATTCGGATTAGAATCGATTCGTGCGCGTTTGTTGGCCTGTTATTGGCATAATGCGATTATAAAGATGTTGATGTTTCGTGGCGTTTCCTTGTTTCTGAATTTTGAGATTTGAGGGTGATTCTGAAATTGTAAAGTAGGTGCAGCACCAGATAATGTTAACCGCTATTTTAAGAATAATGTTACTCGTAGATACTACGAACTCCCAGATTTTAATAATAAAGAAGATCGTTTTCTACATTTTTCGAGTAAACTTCCTATTGTATTAAGTTGGAATCGAACCCGGGAACTCAGTGATGTCAAATGACACTATTGCTAATGGCACGTTGCTAATCCCTTACATAACAAAGAGCAAACATCAAGTTATTTTCTAATAATTCTTAAATTTAGGGAATATCTAATAACAAAATATCCAACACCAAAAGCAATAACCAAGATCAGACGCTGGTACATCAAAAAGTTTCTATAACTATTGATTACTTTTCTTGTCACATCAAAGAACCGGCGAGCCATTGTGTTATATTAGACAACTACGAGTACATTATTTCCATCGATTTTTCTCTCAGCACTGCTCATTTCTGACTCTTTGTTATACGTTTGTATGATATAGACATAATTGTGGGGCATGATGAATGATCTATTGATGATTTGGTGATAGGCAGGTGACTGTTGTGTAATGTAACTATAGTGCTGTCAGCTGATTAGAGAGGAGTATCCAAATTAGCGATTCACATGTCTAAATCGTTATTTGTGATTTTGACATGTGATTTTGAATGTATCATATTGAATTGAGAGATCTTTTTATATTTTGAGAAGAGTAATGTTTAATGTTTTGTTATTGTTAAAACTGTCTATGCCTGTGTTCAAGAGAAATGATACAAAACAAGTTATTAACAGAATTGAGTTTAAATCGTCGACAAAGGATATCATCAAAGTAAAAGTGGAAAATATTTTTAGCGACATCATCGTCACTTCTTTTGATAACATTAATAATTTAGATGCACTTCAAAAGAAAATAGAAGGCGTTGCAATTGAATAGTGTAACGAGTCATCGACAAAAAGAGCTCAGTGCCAAATTGAAGAGGAGGAAAAAAGAAAAATAAGACATTGTTTATGTGACACCTTATTAAAAGGAGATTTATTGACGACGTCCTTTAAAAATATGAACGCCGGCACTTTTTCAAGATCCGATTTGGCGAGCATTAACGTTCTAAACAATCATAATAATGAGACATTGTGATCTGATGATAATAAATTTAGTGCGAATATTCATTTGAAAGTTTTATTTCAATCACAAAAACGTATAATACCTTCAATAGTTTATAAGATTTAAGCCAACTTTATCCTTAGGTAATTATGACACGAATTATTCTGAACTAGCTGCCGCCCGCGGTTTTACCCGCCTGATGGAAAAATAAAAAAATCTCTTGCTCGCCTACATCGTTAAAAGATACTGTATGCAAAATTTCAGCTTAATCAGTTCAGCCGTTTGGGCTGTGCGTTGTCTGTTAGTCAGTCACGGTATTATTTTATTACTAAAGCTAGATTGGGTTGATTTATCAATAATCATAATTATTTCCGTTCTCATTTATTAAAAACAGTTGTCACGCATTAAAAAAATAATTATAATTAATCTTATCGTATTTCGTAGAAATTGTAGCTTTAGAAATCTGCCAAATAACACCCATTGAAACAGCTTTTACCCACTTAACAATAAACATTAAACATTTTCCGTTCCATTTACTTTGGACAAGCGTTGCAATATTAAAACACAACAGTTTTTACTTCACTTGCGATATATCACGGGTATTATTTCAATACAAATAGACGCACTTGGCAGCTCTTCTAAAACAACAAAGCAAAGTGACAAATAAAATTAACATGGCCGGTCAGTGTCCAACATTGTTGGTTATGCGAAACATGTGGGCGTGCCTCTAGATTTTGAGAAGCGCTTTACATAATTCTCCAATTACTGTATTGATAGGATTACTAGCTTTAGCTTTGAGGTTAACAATGTAAGTTTTGTTACACTGTAAAGTATCTTCATAGACGTTCATTTGTCTTAAAGGAAGTACCTAACCATTTATATCAATGTGATTTCGTAGTGATTCTGATTAGCACGTTGAAGCTCACAGCTTATCGTGACTATTCTTATCGATTTTAAAGTAAAGATGAGGACATACATTGATGTTATTCTGTATCTCAAAGTTCGAGTGTATGTGCAATGCAAACGATGTGAAAATAATGAAGTTAAGTTTAAAAAAGATCCTAAAATAGATTTAAAAATGGTTGTTTCGGATCAGCATCAGCTGTGGTGGCTATTAAGACAGCTAGTGGAACCAAATTAATTAGTATTCAGATTTGACAATTTACCAGACAATTCATTAACCAGTTGACAGTATAGCTTTGATCTTGGTAATGTTTTAAGATCAGAGTTTCAGCATACAAAAGTAGCAAGTATTTGTTTATTTGCCACTATTAGTTGGTTTACCAAATAAACTTTACCTATAGTGTCAGATAATCAACCGTTTAAATCTACCAATAGTTTATGTTTTAAATTTTTCCTTGTCTGTAGTATTTCAAGCTGACTTATCAAAAGGAAACCTTAAATTAACCATTAACAACATTTAATCACGCCTTTCTCCCGCTTAAGCAGCCAGAAGAGATGACATCTTTTCCAGTCACTTTGCAAAGTTTTTTAACCGCAAAAATCAGAAGCCGACCGCGCTTACCATGGCTATGTGCCACCTAGTATATTAAAATAAATATATTAAATGTTAATGATAAAGAACTTTCCTTAGAATAACAAAGCTATATCTATTCGTTAATCTAAATAACAGAACAGCTCATATAGGAAGCGGATATTGTTGCAAATGCTCCAGTCGGTCTGTTTAAAACTCAATAAAATATACGTTATACTTTCTGATATAATAATATTCTTGGATTAGCTGGCTAATCGTAAAAGTTTTATATGGACCAAGGTTGTCTGGTATTTTGAGATTTGTAATTCGTCACTCGATAATGGCAGATTTGCTTCGCATTGATCAGAATGTTCTTTTGATTCGTATACTTCCTGAAAATACATTAAAAATGTAAATTTCTAATGATAATCTTTTAACAGTTTCAGAAATAGAAATCTGATGTTCGTCTCTGGTGAAGGAGACAGTTTTCAGAGAGGTTTATTTTTATAATTATGCAATGATAGTCAAGATATAGATTGTTTTGATTAACAAAATATTAAACAAAAAGAATTCCGGTAATCCTATTGATAGATTTCAAGTTAAAACCTAAAGTATGTACCTAATACTAGGCCAAGATCCTTTTTTATATTAAATAGAAAAGGCGTTTATTAAATTGTTGCCTAAATTGAACAAAACAAACAGGGGATACAAAGCCAATAACCATCCAAAATAAGTAGTGATACAATAAACAATGAAACACGAAAAATACAACAGATAACTCTCCTGATAACCCCACTGTCTTAGTAGTAAAAATAGGAAAACAACAGACGTCTGATAACCTAGAAATTTCGCAACTACCAAATGAAGAGTTTGGACATTTAAAAGTTTTGTTTTTACCACACTTAAATACTTTTTCGGAAGTTCATAGAGAAAAAGTTTAAGAGTCGTATAGAATTAAAAAGAAACTGACTTCGACGCAGTGATCGGCACTAACGTTAGAACCGCTTCTGTGGTCTAGTGGTACAACCACCGGTATCAGACCTAGGGATCCCGGTTTCGATTCCCAGCGGGGGTACATATTGTATTCGCTTTGGTTGGTGGTAGGACTTGTTGTAAGTCCGACTGGCTAGCTACCACCATCTTATCTAAGCCTGATACCATAACAACAATGATTTCAGCATTGTTGTGTTCCGGTAGTTCGAGATAACATAGCCAGTTTGTCAGTGGCTGGGGATTCCAGGAGAGGCTCGCTTCCATCTTCAGTCTTATCAATACTTAACATCAGGTAGGATGAGTCTCCCCATCATTCATAAAAAAAATTACTTTGAGAATGTATTGCTTTCTAGATCCTGCATATAACATAAAAAGAAATTAGCCCTGTTTCGGGTCAGCTGTCGTGGTTACTTTTATAAACCTTTATGCCCGATCTACACGGGTCAAACTGTAGCGAGCGCGCCTGGACATTGAAACAGACAGAGCTAGTTTTTATATGGATCCACTTGCAGCTTGGCAGCTTACAAGCCAAGTTGACTCGCCTCTGTCCGATCGATTACACCACTGTATTTACTAACTTCGCTGAAGACATGACTCTTGTAAATCGGGCATTATATAATATTAGTTTTCTACTTATCTGCAAACTTTGGATAATTTTCGTTTTGTATAAATCTTATCAGCTACATTTAATGCCTTTTTATTTAGTATAGTTGTATCCATATTGTTCACCTAAAATAGGTACATATTGTCTGTGACCAACGGTAAAATTTTATTATAACAATATCAAAATAACACTAATATAAATTTTAGATTCTTCAAACGGAATTTAAAAAACCAGAATTGCATAATTATCAGCAGCAACCCAAATTAACATTTAATTGATAAGGTATAATGGAGACAATAAGTGTGGTCATAATAAAAATACGTTTATCTGCGGGTCAAACGGTAACGAAACCGTCGACCCGTATTATATACGAAAAGTAAGGCAAAACAAACAGACTAAGATAGTGTTCGACGCGGAAATATACCTGAGTTATACATTTTCCACATTTGTTTTTTGTAAATGTCTCGCCACTCGAAACGGGGGGTTATGGATACTAGATAACGGATAAACATTTATATGTATATATTTTTTGTAAATACATAATTAATATAATTTTACACCCAGACCAAGACAAATAGACATGTTCATGCACACAAATATTTGTCATGTCTATGTATCTGAGGTAACTGTAGCGATGCCACAGATCACAAAAAAGAGGCAAGCAGTAGTAAGTTGGCTTCGCGTCGCCACCCTTATGCGCGAAACACAGAAGCAGTCCATGCATTACTATTTGTACGATTTTGAATTTCTTCTCTTTGTTATGGCAACGTTCAACCGCCTCCGTGGTCTAGTGGTACAACCACCGGTATCAGACCCAGGGGTCCCGGGTTCGATTCCCAGCGGGGGTACATATTGTATTCGGTTTGGTTGGTGGTAGGACTTGTTGTAAGTCCGCCTGGCTAGCTACCACCATCTTATCTAAGTCTGATGCCATAACAACAATGTTTTCACTTACCTATCTAAGTACTAAATGCGTAACATAGCATGCCCTTTAAACTGTTTTTTTTTCTATGAGCAATCTTATTAATATACATAGCTAATGTTATTAAAGCATACATCTCCAACATTGCCATAATTATAGACGTGCCCATTTTGACGCAAATAGATTTAATTTGTTGTCAAAGTTCACAAACTATTTCGTTATTTTCGACTTGTTGGCATTCAATAAACATTCCTACGTTAAGTTAAAGCACAATGCCGCCGGTCCGTAAATCCTCAACGGCCGAAGCATCCGCCGGAGAGTAACAAAAGCATTGTAAAGAAGATGTAGCATTACCACCTTTGTCTACACCACCAAGCACGTGTGATTCGACTACCTAAGAATCCTTTTATGCCACTATTTGCATACCAACTGGTTCCGTCTATACGATATTAATCAAAGGTTTTATTAGTGAACATCAAAGAATAAACACAATGCTAAGATCTCTTATAAGGTACCCTCAATACTATTGTTACTTTTGTCAGAGGTTGATTTACGAGCGGCCACTGTTGTTGGACCACTCGGTATTGTGTTGTCAGTTTTTGTTTGGACCTCGCCGACATTGTACTACCCCTTCGCTTTGGTCCAGGCCGAGCTTTATTCACGTGATCTCACTTTGATGGCTCGACGTACAATGCCCTGTGACTCAGGGTTGATTTGTTCTCCGCATTTGCATAATTTTTGACCGTGTTGACTGTTTTTCAATCCGTAGGTATTAGGGCATGAGTTAGAACTTTAAATTCCTTCATATCCTAAAAGCTTTTGAGTAATTTTGCTAATAAACTAACATCAACAATAACATCGCTACCTTTTGTTTTTATCTGTAAATTAGCGTTCGCAACAACATCGCAAAGTAGATGTTGTTTTTGATGTAGAAAACCTTGATGTCAAAACAATCCGGGGCTCCCCACAGCCGCAACCTTTTGTCCTTCTACATAAAGTCCTTGACCGTCCATTGTGCTACCAACAAAAGCCGACTTGGATTGAGCTTCGCTTGTAATTTTCATGCTTCAATCCACGCATTCACGCTCCTCGGTACATCCACTCTCTTCCAAATCATTACGTTCCTTACCTTTGTATTTACGCTCACCGTCTTTATTACGGCGTAATACTTCATTGTGAGATTTGTAAGCGTCCGATTCTTTATTAGACACCACATTGTGTGCACCCGTACGTTCTTATTGGCTCTTAATCTTTTTTTGAACGTATGTTTTGAGTTTATAATGTTTGCGTCATCAATACTAATGATTGCAACAGCCAATACAATAGTTATTGTTGTTTGAGGTTTTTTTATATTGAAAGGGTTAGCGGAATCCACATCGTCATTATATTTAGTTAGATCGACATTTTATTACTATAGTTTGGTAACAATAATGATTTGTAGTCAAATAAATCACCAGCGGTACTCATTGTCCTTTTGATAAATGTGATAAAAATTGAATGTAATAACGACTTAGTACTTTAGAATGTGTGAACAGTAAAAAATATAATGTTCGGAAATTTTTTATTTGTAATGTGAAAAATCTACAATACTATATTAGTAAGGATCTTTGTTGTGTATGTTGTATGTTTCGAAATTGAAGTCATAAAAGTTTCATTATAATCTCGAAGATAGCAGAACAGTCGTATGATTGAATACAGCACGCATCAAATGTGTATGACTATCTTAAAATGTTAAGGAGTCTGCATATACACTAAAAGCCGCTATTGTGAAGACGTCGATTTATTTATGACTTAAATCATTTTCAATTGAATTAGTGTCTGACTGAAATGGAATTATTGCTCATTATTCAAATTGCAAATTTATTTTTTTAGATTTATTTCACAGGCCGAATTTTTTTTTAGTTATCTTAATGTAAGTTAAGATTTGCGACACATTGATCTATCTATGATATCGTCACAAAATGTACACAGAAAGTACTATATCGAGTATCTAGTGACAGTACAATTATGATCGACGCGTGCGCATCAAAATCGCAGCAGCTCTCGTCCAAGTGGAAACTGTACGTTACATTCTAAATCTGTACACAATCCAGTCATAAAATATGGCTCCAACAATAAAACAGGAGTGCTCCGTTCTACTTTACCACTGGCGAAAGTGCTCTATATTCTTAGATGGGTAAAGTTTTATTTGATAAAACATTTTAATTTCTTCAACCCATAGCTACTATTGTCAAATAAAACTACAGCAGTTATAAATCATAAAACCAGTACAATGGGTCGTAAAAAACAAAAAAGCATCGCAAATCATAAAAACAACGAAATTAGCGACAAATCAAATATACGACGCTTGGAACGCGAAACAAAAGTTAGACCGTGTTATTCGAGATCCAATAAATTCCTCCTTCATCAAGATACATTTCTTTCTGCACTAACACAGAATGTTATGTTTCATCTCCATGACACGTACTTTAACATGGTGCGGAGACTAAAGAATCATCACATGTTAGTGTCACCACTAAATCAAGAGAGAACAATGTTGTTCAGAACAAAATTACCCTTTTATTATTGTTTTTTTATGAATTATCGCCTACATCTGATCTCTTTTTCTTTTGTGCTAGCACCGGTAGCATCCATCATGCTTTCTGTTATTGTTTCAGTCCTCGGTATGCGCGGGAGTGAGCCGAGAGATTACTATACGTTAGTCATTGGATTTGCTTTTGTTTCATGGGAATGGCTTTGGGTAGATTAAGATGCTTTTGTAGACAGAGAAAACAACAATACTGAAGAGAAACAAAAGGATGATAATTATTTATTAATTCATAATGCTTTACACTTTGATTATAACATTTGATATAAATGCAATGAAGATTGTTATGATTTACAATTAGGTCATCACAGCGTCTCCGTGGATTTCTTCACAAAAAACATCAAAGTCAATTCAGAATTTAAGAAGTGATAATTTTGATTTGACATACTTACTTATATGTGTATCTAGAGACTCTAGATAGTCTCCAGAGAAATAGACGGCGACAATTCTTTAAATTTCTAGATTTAAATATAGTGAGTCATATCAGAGAGATCCAGAGAGAAGAAAACATCAAGAAACCGTTAAGACACACGGAGAAATATAATAAAAACGTAACCATAAGTTATACGAACCTGTAGAAGTTAATTAAGCAACCTTATAACAGTTTTGTAACCAATAAAACAGTGTTAATAGCCTGCACCACAGCCGAGCTCAATTAAAGCTGGCCTACCATTAACAATCGTGAACTGGTAATAGCCGAGAAAATCTTGCGCTTGCGCCGATGTGAATGAGCGTTATAATATTCGCGGCACAACCAAAATAAACCAAAAGCCGAACGGAAACGGCCGCTATATTATTAGACACGACAATTCTATTATTTTTATTCGTAACACATCTCGGAGATTTGCCCATAAATCTGTGATGGCAGTCGCTTCCACCTTTAATAGTATGGAAATGAATATTCCTAGAACAGGAGTCTCCCTCTACACCCAATTAGTGACGTGGGCAGTTAACCCAACGATACAGATTTGAATATTATCTTTATTGCTGGTTATCAATAAAGCTCCGATTCTGTTCAAAACATTAAAAGCATATAATTTAATGGTGCATTGTGATTTAGTGCTAGAAGTCAAATAATCTATTTCCGCTTTGTTTACCGAATGAAGGTCTTAATGATAGGTAATTATGGTTTAATTCAATATCAAAGGTCATCCGCACTGAAGTAGTAGAAAATAGATATGTCGTTGAGTGATTTCAATATGTGTCATATCTTCAAACAATGTCTTAATTGTCATTTATCACAATGGGCAACAGTTGTTTGACTTTATATTTCAGTGGGCTACCAATGTTGCCATTATGAGTGGATACGTCTTTCATCCGGACGGCCACGCATTATTTATCAGAAACACCATTCTGTTCATTGTTTCATAATAAAACATTAATTTTGTCAACGGCCTCTACGGCTGGTCGCGTCGCTCTAATATTAGAACTTCCGTTCGAATAGAAACAAAAAGCATCACGACCCGATAAATTAATACAACGGACACTTGAGGATTAAAATGACGCAAATGTCTTGGGATTGTCTGCTGCATATGCGAATCTATCTCAACTAAAACAAAAAAAAAGATTCGAGGGGACAAAAAATTACTACACGTGCACTTCGGATGGCGGCAAAAAGGTCAACAATATTCCTAATCTACAATCCATGTCACAGGCTAAAGGTTAGCGAAGGTTGCACAAAAAATCATCACAAAACAGCCCTGTGTTTCGGCGAAATCATCCGTAATTCCTTACTCGCGATCGTGAATATCAATCTTATTTCAAGGAATTAAAGTTAAAAATTTCCTGCAGGGTGGTGCAAGATCTGAACCAGCATTGTTCATACCTTGGGGAGTAGCGACAACAGATTTTTGTTGTTTTTTTTCTTATTTCACATGTGGCATCGCAATCCTGCACGATATGTGACACATGTGTCGGTTTTGGGTTACTCCACAATAATGACTGCCTCTTCAACGTTTCTCATATCTCTGGCGTCCATTACATCGTGTTTTAGACTGTTCATTCTAAATTCTAAACGGCAAGTCAGTGCTCTTTTCTCTTTGATGTTTAATAAGAAAGTTTTTTCTGTAACGGGATACGGCTCTTAAATCCGTCATCGGGTGTTTTACATATCTTTAAGAGACGGTATTTTGCGTCATGATACTTATTAAAAGCTTCGATTTTATCAGTATTAATATGTGGCTTTGCTACTACATGGAGTAATACTAAACCGATGCGCTACTGAAATGGATCTGGTCAATAAATTGAGTCAGCCATAAATAGGACTATAAAAAATATTTTACGATACACGAGTGAGATACATTAAGACAATGTTACGTACATTTCACAATGGACACATTATGGGTTAATTGATCGGTGTACAATGCTCTTTATGCGCCTGTGTCGGGCACAGAGATATTATTGTCTATACGCAGCAGACGTCTGCTAATACTTGACCAGAGACAAAATGGCTTTGTAACATTTGCCTGAAAGGCGCCAACCGTAATTTAATACGGGTTTTTATCAGTATTGATTTGGATGCGATTAAATGGTTCTCAAAGATTTATTTATTACTTAGTTTAACTCTTGATCACAATTTTGGCAAGATACCTTCCTTTCGTTCCTTTTTCTTTTACTAGGAATATACAATTTTTCTTACCTGAAACAAAATAAAATTAACATTATAATTAGCGTTACAAATAAAAACAGTAAAATGTATTTATTTAATCCGATATAAGAAGTAATAAGAACAAAACGGCGATCTATTTTTCTTTAGCTGTATTAACTTTGGCTTAAGGCAATATCGTGGTTCTAGATCAATGAAAAATAGGCTCAGATTTTGATTTATTCAAAGCCGAAATATACAGTTTAATTTTCAACATAACCTTTATATATGTATGAGCATCTAAACAGGTGTGCTAAATTGGATTGTTCACTTGGGTAATTAATGTTTGTCCTCATATTTAAAAACAATTTTGGTTATTAATTAGCATTTTAATGGGATGCATTTAAGTGAATCAACATAATACTAACAAAACCTAAATCACCAATTACAGTATATTTTTAAGATTTGCTGTTTTCCTGTTAGCAATTTGGTATAGTATTGAAATACTCCTAATACTTTTCTGATGACCTTTAAATCTTCTTAGTCGGATCAATAAAACGAATTAGATTCCAATAAACAAATTAAACCAACATCTATTCAGTTATCCGATACTTTACTAAAGTCCAAACAACTATCGAGTCGAACGAAATTCAACAAAAAATATGGCAAATTTTTTTCGAATAGGAAATTCGATATATTTTTTCGTTGCACCAGATGCGTTAATGCAATCCATGTGTTCAGCTTTATCTTTCAGTACAATGCATCAAATGCATGAGATGCATGTGCATGGATTACTTGTCTTCACGATTTTATTTTTAGAAACGATATTGTGGAGACTTCATCGATTCGACTTCCTGATTCTGGTTTTTTTTTTTTTTTTTTTTTTAAGATTAAAACAATGGATGCCCAAGCGTTTCCCTATTCGAAAACTTGACACAAAAATCTCTTGACGATGCGTTTAGGTCAAAATGCTATATTTCTTGGATAAAACTGATTATTAAGGATTTTGTATCTTACATTCGTGGTATTAGGTAAATTTTGCCTGTGATAATTTAAATACATTCAATTTCAATTCCAATCGTTTATTGCATATCCCATTTAGAAGTTTAGAATTTACCAAATTTAGAAGTTATTGCCACATGCCATGTCTATATGAGTTCTTAATTTATGAAAATTCAATAGTATTCAGTAAATACTATGTAATAGGTATCTGGTAAGAAATCACCGGCCGCGGATGTGTCCGCAAGGGTTCCCGTGACTCCGCCTGGTGGCAATCACTCGTTGAACGATTTGTCGTCTGGTGATGACGAATGGTTCGACGAGTCATTGGCAACAAGGTGATGAGAGGGGACGTTGGCGTCGGCAGGTTTTAGTGGGTAGCCCCCGCCTCCGGCCCCCCCATCGAACCCACTAGGGGTTGGGTGGGGGATCGGCTGGGTGGTAGAAGGTGTCGCCGCTCGTCATGCGGCGGCTTCCTTCGGGAGAGAACCACATACCCCCGGCAAGCTCCCGGTGCCGGGGTATGCGTAAAGCATTTTCTTGACAAAAAAAAAGGTATCTGGTAAGAAACTAAATCGAATTATTTCATAGGTCAGAGCGTACTATAGAATTATTTCTATAGTACGCTCTGACCGAATTAAAAACCATGTCAAACGTGACTCATAATATCTATAAGAAAGAGCATCTAGTTTATCAGCACGTCTTCCAATTTCACGAACTCAGAGTCACCCTACACCAAGGGTTCATAAAACAATAGTGCAGTAAATAGCTTTAACTGCCATTAAATTACTGTCACTTGACATTCTCTCCAGTTTCGGGAGACCGTAAAATCATTCAAGAGAGCAGTTAAACTGGGTTTAAAACAGAAGCCGGGTTAGTTTTAAACTAAACATTTGTTAAGATAAAGACGATGTCTATCAAAAGGCTAAGCTATAAAAAAATTTGTATCATCTTATTATCATCATCATTGATCAACCGTTTGATAATAAGATGATGTATTAATGGTAAAGAGTATTATGATTAAAACACGAACTTTGCATGGAGGCCTGTGACCAACAATGGATATACTTTGGTCCCACTTCCTACTGGTCACTTTATTACAAAAACGTATTGTTTGATCTTCTTTCTGTCTGAAAACTTCAAATACCTAGGCCATTGCATTACAGTTTTGTAAGCCGTACTTGCTCCTGTTGACCGCACATAAAAAAGCAAAGGTTCAGAAAGAAATTATGCACTTCTTCACAAAGATTTCCATTTTTATCAAGACCAGACAAGAAACGAAAACTATCTGAGAAAATACGCTCCAGACCATTAAATTCTTAATAGAACTCTTAATAACGAAAAAAACTAGAATCGATTTCATTAAAAGATTAAGAATAATCTCACAGACAAAGATCGAATGCTATAATTAAATAAAACAGGTACCTACTTGACAGTTAAAGTAAACATGTTCCGATCACACCGACGTATGTTTGTTTGTAGACGAGAAAAATGGCCGCTGGTACAAAATCGATTGACATATTGCCACGGTATTGTACAAAGATTGATTTAGAATAGGTTAATTAAAGATTTGGGCGGTGGCTATAAATTTGTGTGGAGCATCAGTTTGTTAAATGTTAAGTTTGAGGTGAACGACAATTGAGATGGACATAATTGAGTGGGCTATTCGCGAGTTTATGTTGAAATAGGTTTTTTAATAAAGAAGTTAGTGATTTTAATGGCTAGTACACAATGAAAGAAAAATAGGTAGGTGTAGTTCCTTATTTATTGCAAAAATCTGATCCTTTTTTTATCAACGACGGGGAGACTCTTAGCCTTCATCGTACCTGATGTTAAGTGATGATAAGGCTAACCGCCGGAACACAATAATGCTGAAATCATTGTTGTTTTGGCGTAAGACTTAGATAAGATGGTGGTAGCTAGCCAGGCGGAATTACAACAAGCCCTACCACCAACTAATCCATCAAATCTTGTGTGCAGCACAGCTTATTCAATGTTAATTGTACTAAAACAGATTTTTACATCAGTTTAAACAAAATGAGTAGGTGACAATGTATCCCGCCCTAATACCTAAATAAAAAAGAAAAAGCCTTTCAATGACTTACATCGTAAATAAGAAATTAATCTACAACTAATAGGTTTAAACACTTGGCTCATAATATCACCTTATTTCACACTCGATTAGACGTTACGTTCAAAATCACAAACAATGCATAAAGTTCAACAACCTATTAAAAAAAACAGATGAGTAAAGCTAAATTTGCCACCTAATCTCCTAGAGTTACGACGTCAAATTGAGTACCTACAGGCCGGTATAAAAATGATAACTGTTTTATAATCAACAATTTTACGAGGAAGTTTAAATTCTTCGAAAAGAAAACACATTGTTCTTACAATAAAAGACTAGTCCTGCATCCTGTGAGCGTTCGATGCGTAAACTCGTAAAAATCTTTATTACAAATATAACACGTGGAAGATAGTTTAATGTTATGGAAGAAAAATGCTTTAATAATAATCAGAGCTTGTCTGGACTTCCTTTGGAAGGCTGGCTGGGTCTTCGGAGTTTCGGAGATATATCAAAAAGTGTAGAAGTTTTAGGAACATTTGTTTAAATATCGTTAGTTTTTTGAGTGGTTTGCGAAAAAATATAAGCTGCGTTATAAGCAAAGCGAAACAAAACCGCGAAATCGTTCATTATCGCAAGATTCGCGAGCTGTATTTCAAAGCAAAAATATCTGTTTTCTTCAATGACCTTTATAAAGAACACGAAAGAACTTCTTTGGAAATGTAGCTGGGACCAACGGCTTAACCCACCAACCAATGCCAGAAGTTAGGAGATAATAGACAATCTCTATTCTATTTCGTGTCTGACTTTAGCGAAAATTTCTCATACGCTGCAGTACCCGGCCTTTCCTTATGAGCAAATACAATACATAATGGAGCCAAGGACTTAGGTACACGCTTTCTGAATGGTCATCTAACCCATCATTAGCGACCGCCAAAAAACATAGCCTACAACGTCAACTAGCTCAAGTGTTTCAAGGAGGTTAAAACCTACGGTTAATCTCAAACTCAATCGTCGATACGTTTACTTATCAATAACCTTCAATCCCCCTTTCTCACACTGCGCCACGTGTTCCTGTCATTGTGGCAGCACAACAGCGTATCCTGAGCCCGGGGTCAACTGACAAAGGGGACAATCGTACAGGAAACCCTTTATTTTCCCGATCCAGGGAGCAAACGGGAGAGCACGTATGGTATACCTGTGCGCTGATTTATTTGTTGGAGTCTACGACAATTGTTCAACGACAAGAATTGGTGGAGATCTGAATGTGCCTATGGTTGTGCAATGGCAGATAGCAAAGATTTTTAATTTTATAATAAATCATTTTAAAACGTGAAAATTAGCTAAAATAAACGAGATTTAAGTCTAAATTCGAAGAAGAACGGGGTGATCATTCTAATGACAAAAATGATGAACTATATGGATATTGCAATTCTTGCCTAAAACTGAGGAACTAAGAATGTGATGATCAATCTCATAGCAAAAGCGGCGACGAATATGGAGATGTTGCTATAAATCTTTGGAGGAACATTCTTTAGAGTACCTATATGGGATGCCGAATGCCTTTAGCTAATACATAGAGTAATACGATACTAGTTTTATTTGTAATAGTGTGTAGAGTCTACCTAGACACATGCCACTAAACGTAGAATACAGATTACAGGAAGAATCTTATTCCACCTCCCTCCTAAAGCATAAGATACTTTCAGCTCTAACCAAAAAAACACCTAAATCCACCCTCTCCAACAACAATAGTACTTCCTTAGCATTCACCAGCGGCGTCGTAATTGTCCTGTAATTGAACAATAAAACACGTGCTAACAAACAGAAGGGTTGCACCCGACTGGGGAACAGGAGAATCGCCTCTGTTTCCTACTGTCAATCGGTTATCGATGGCGTGTGGTACAAGTGAGCAGAGAGCATCCGCGTGGTTTGCGTTCCCTTATGAATATCGGGATTTATTAAAAGTAGCCTATTTTACTCTCCACCTTTCAACTAACTCTATGCCAAAAATCAAGGCGATTGGTTGCTCATTATAAATAATAAATAAATAATAATAATAAATAATTGCATACAAACACACCAATTAGCTAGCCCACGTTAAGTTTCATTGAGAACTTGTGTTATGGTTACTAGATAACGGATAAACATACTTATATACTTTTTTTTTTTGTAAAAACATACATAATATACATATTAAACACCCAGAACAAGACAAATAGACATGTTCATGCACACAAATATTTGTCTTGTCCGGGGATCGAACCCGGGACCTCTGGCGCAGAAGGCAGGCTTAGTACCCCTGCGCCAAACAGGTCGTCATTATGGCGTCAAGAAAGGACAAACAAACACACTTTCGCATTTATAATATTATTATTATTATATCATATTAAGTTAGGATAAAGCAAGGGGAATAATACAAAAAAGTTAGACAAAGATGAAAATTTGTATTTTGCTAAACATTATTGACACATTCTAATAACCCTAATAAGCGTGATTAGTTATGATGGAATGATATTGTAATGCAAGAACGAATTCGTTTAACATTTTGATGCAAGATAGAGACTATTCAAAGGTAGCCATTATATAAATCCAGTTTTATTGTTTGTTTACCATGCTGACCATCTAGCTTTTGATACATTGTATCCAAGAAATTCAAATAAGTAAGTGTATCAAAGAGTAGTTAAAATCCTAATGTCACTGCTGACACTGCAAGAACACTTTGATAAGAATATTATACAGGGTGGAAAAAATATACCTTAAATTTTTTAGTAAGGTCATTTTAGTGAAAGAAAACATTTTCAAAGATTTTTGAAAAATCACTTGTCTGCCGCGGGAATTGAACCGGCTTAAATTAGAAAAAAATTACACCATTTATTTTTATGGTATGCTGTTATTTTTTTCTAATTAAAGGCGGGGCAGGCAAGTCATTTATCAAAAATCTTTTTGAAAATATTTTTTCCAACCTGTATGCTCTACAATAATGTGCAAAGGTCGTTAACTTAATAATAATCCACAATTGTAAACGCCCCTATATTCTACATAACAACAAAAAAATGATGTCTAAAGAAAAGCAAATTATAAACGGCCAATATTATGTAACAGTCATTTGTGTTTATTATAATAAAAACGCTATCTCTCACACTTTGCGTCTCACAAAACTCCTATCGTCGAAAGAAACGGAAGACTTTTGTCTACCAGATCGGACAATTTGCACAAAGCCGGGGGCAGGGGCAGCCCTATTGTCGCGGGGCAATGGAATTTATTTAGCATAAAATGCCCAATGAATTTACAAGGGGTGTGAAAAATATCTTTAGCATTCATTGACTAGTTACGTAGTGAATTATAAAAGATTGTGTTTATGTTCAACTTTAGTTGTTTTTAATAGTATTGTTTTTATGTTAGGGTTCTATTACTCCCTACTTATTGTCTTTATCTTGTCAATAAAACTTTTTATAGTAAATAGGAAACACATAATAATTATGCCGGGAAATAAGTCACAGAAGATGTAGAATATTCTTGTTTAACACATCTTCTTACTTAAAAGTTCAGTGTTAAAACACTGAACTTTTTAGTGAAATGATAAAAATATAATTTCACTAAACAAAATCAAAATAAACCCCAAGTTTCATAAAAGGGCAATAATCATATAGTATTAATTAACTTTAACCAAAATAATAAAGTTCTCGAACTACCATCAGTTTTATCAAATTTTCGTTTTAATTAACTGTCTTATTTTTAAGGAAATCAAAGGCTATAGGTATACATGTACATTTATCGTAATCATAATTGTAATTACGATACAAAACGTAGGATGCGCAGACAAAACCGCGAGCTAGTCCTAACCAAATTTATGCCTCTATAAACAGATGAATTTTAGTATACAATTAGCGCATTATCATAAATTAAACAGTAAAAGTTACCAAGTTAATATTTAGCTTATTGGAGTTCAAAGCTATCATTGTGGTTGAAATTGATTGCATTGTATTAATTAAGCAAATCAGTATTGACGATCTGATCATTGCCAACCTGATGTGGGAAATATCAACAATTCAACATATCAACTCTATTGCGGATGCAGGTACAGTCATCAGCACGTAAGACATGCTTTTCACTTATTATGCCGATATACGCCATTCCCAAATTGTATGGTAACCAAACATATCCAATTGGTATGGACTCTGAAGATAACATGACTAACTTACTATTAAATAAATAATTTCATACAAACACACCAATTATCTAGCCCACGCTAAGTTTCATGAAGAACTTGTGTTATGGATACTAGATAACGGATAAACATACTTATATACTTTTTTTGTAAATACATACATAATATATATATTAAACACCCAGACCAAGACAAATAGACATGTTTATGCACACAAATATTTGTATTGTCCGGGGCTCGAACCTCGGACCTCTGGCGCAGAAGGCGGGCTTAGTACCCCTGGGCCAAACAGGTCGTCAAAACACTATTGAGTGTACAATCGATAAAATATCGAACAAACCAGTTTTATCTCGAAAACCACTTTAGGTATCTTACCTATACCATAAAGATATGATATTTATCTAAATAAAGTAACATTAAGAAAGAAAATATATGACCCAGCATCCTGAAAACCACGCGATTCGAAGTGAAGTGTACAAAATACGAGCAGATCAAAAAGACGATCATCATAAAAAAAAAAAAATGTTGTTAATTTTTGCCCAAAATACTTACCTATGAATGTTAAAAAAGTTACGGCGTATAAAGTTTATGGTATGGATAATAAAATAGTAACAACTGATACACTTGTACTATTAAGTATTCTGTGCTAATACACAAAACACAATAAGTAATAGAATCTTATCCTTTACGAACAACTCCATCTCCTCATCACTAAGCGGACGTAGAATCCCCTTTCAACGTGTAAGTACACGATATTCAGCATTTCTATTACACGTACTCACAATGGGACGAACAAAGCCATGGCGTCGCAAAGACGTGTGGGGAATTAATAAAAAAATCGAGGGCAAACGTAGGGATAGGGTTGTCAGATAGCAGCCAAAAGGAGGTCCTCCTTTTATGTAGGAAATATTAAACAAGAAAATATACTAGAAAAAAGCAACTTGTCTCATGTCGCCCTGACGGCATTAAATAGCATTGTAAAATGCAAAATTAAAAAGTTATAATTAGGTCCTCCTTTTTTTAATATTGCCCACACCCTAAATATGTCCTAGGGCCGTACCATGAAGTCTTATATCGATTTTGTTTCAATTGTTTTCAGGTTGTGAGTGTAGCGGCGGCGTTTCACTTTCGTAACCTAAAAATAACCTGAAAAGAATCGCAATAAGAGGTCATGGTACGGCCTTTCTGTTACTGATTTAAGTTTAAAAAGATGAGTGAGGGAATGTCATAGGTAATACTATGAACGTAAATGGCTCAATAAGGCAGTCTAGTAAACAATGTAGATACCTGCTTACTGGTCATAGTATGAAGATGATTTGTTATATCTAATATAAAACAGGCTGTTACAAAAACTAGTTAAATTGTTAATGTTCTCCTTTCTTAACAAAAAAGCCTACTTCTTCAATCCTTTATAAATTTTGGCAACCCTAGGCAGGAAGGCAATGCTGCCGAATAAGATGATTCCATGTCACAATACTAACTCGCTACGTGATCGACCTATATGATTTTGTCGGGTGCGAGATTTTGTCTTTCAAATAGAAAAACAAATAGGTCGGGTGTTCTTCACTACAAAAGAGGTGGAATGTTCTTTTTTAAATTCAGAATGTCATTTCGTTCCTCTTTATGGTGACAGTGAAGAAACGTAATAGACCTCTTTGCAAAATTTTATTTACAAAGAGGTCTAACTTTGGTGATGATAATATAAAATTACCAACTTTTTGGAATACCACTCCTAGGTATTCCAAAAAGGTGGTGGTGTTCCATATTCAAAGTTCTTATTACCAAAATGTTACCACAAGAATTTATTAGAGGCCCGCGTATACCATACAAACGTAGGTATACCTACTAAAATAATTGTGCATGAACATGTCTATTTGTCTTGGTCTGGGTGTTTAATATGTATATTATGTATGTATTTAAAAAATATATATATAAGTATGTTTATCCGTTATCTAGTATCCATAACACAAGTTCTTCATGAAACTTAACGTAGTTTAGATAATAATTGGTATGTAATTATTTATTTTATTAAATTTATTTAGGACCATAATTGACTGCAATTGTGGTTTTATTTGGATTAAGACAGTATTTATCTAGTTTCTATAAAAAAATAATCCAGAATATCTACCCAATAAAAAAACACAATTCTACATTTTTGCAACCCTAAGCAGGAAAGTTTTTTTTTAGGAAACCTGGATAAATTCTGTCTTAATCCGAATAGCATCACAAGTATAGAAATGAATGCTCTAATTTCAAATAATTTTGGTATTACAATAATATAGGCAGCTGACCGGTCGCCGGTCTCTTAAAGAACTTCACGTGCCATATTGGTACCTTTGGTAGATAAATTCAGAATGGCAGACAACATTGTTTTTAACGTCGTGTTGCATAAATTGGAAATTTACCTATAACCATCCTCATAAGTCGGTCATCAAATCGGGCCATGGAAAATTCTGTTACGCTTGAAGCATTTTAAAGAGCACTTTGCACTTAACTATTAGGTACTTCTCGCACCATTAAATTTAATATAACTATAAAATCATAAGCGCCGCACCACACTATTTGATATTACATTAAAATTATACATCTTTTAAGACAAAACCACATCCTTTTCGATAGTTAAACTCGTAAATTAGTTATTAAAAACAACCGCATCTCATTTTTTACGACTACCCGCTAACTTTGACGTTGTCTATTTAGTATTTTTGTTTGGTTAAATAGTAACATTTTTTTTTATAACCATCACATCCGGTGTTGCTAGGGTTTATATTCGATTGAATTTACGACTGTTTTCGTTGCGTTATTTAAATATCAGCCGGTTTCCTGTTGGCTAATAACACGAATAATATTTGTTAAAACAATTGGACGGACGGGTAAATGTTTTTTTAGGTGTACAGTACAGTCAATTCACGCCACACAGAATGAGGTTAACCACTGGTGTCGTATGTGTCTTACTGTATTTTAGTTGCTGCACCTCGCTTTTTCAGGTGCAATTTAGGTGGCATTGCTTTAAAATCACGATAAATGTGAATGACTTTAATTTTTTTTTTTTTTTTTTATTCATTTATTCGCAGATATAGGTAGGTAACAGTGGTAGTACATGTCATAGAAAAAAAAACATCAGAACAGCTATATCAACATAAATATGCATGCGAAAGATAAAAATAATTGATATTATATAGCAATGAATTATAAAAACGTATAAGCAAAATGTCAATTTATAGATAAAAATTAAATACAAAATATTACAAACAAATTAATTACATAACATTGGAAATTAAAAATAATGATAACAACATTTAAAAAACACAAAAATAAAAATTACACTATACGTCAAATAAGCATTTTTGATAATTTACGATTTTTTATAAAGTTGACTCTTGCTCGGTATCTGCACTAAGTAATTATTTCTCCTTGCTGGACCTACCTTGTTGGTTCTTTAACAAACTTACTGCTAATAAGTACCTCGACCCTAGGCACCACTTTTAGACTCACAAAAAAACAGCCACATCAAACCGCTTTTGAATGGTGTTCTGCCAAACATGCTGCAATTTATGTTTATTACTGTAGAAACCTATAGTAGAACTAGCAAGCGCGGTAGAAAACTTTGTTGCGAAGATTCCAAGTTTGAGTCAGGACAGTAGGCAATATAAATTAATGTTAACTACAATAAAAATTGCCTACTTAATTTGTAGACGGTCTACACGCTATCACATCATCTAAACGTCGCCCACTGCTGGGCATAGCCCTCCAACGACGACCTTCAACTTACCACGGCTTTCCATAGAGTGCCGATTCTCGGGCTGAAATGAGTCGGATTCGACATTTTTTAAAGCCCGAATTTAGTATAAAAAATTTAATGAAAATAATCTTCGACGTTATAAGATTGTGAAATCATTGTAAACTAAAGGATTTTGGCAGTAAGTAGTAAAGTTACAGAAATTATGGATTGAAAAATGTAGCATTCGACATATCTCAGCACGAGAATCGGCCCCCAGATCTTGGTTTACTTTGTACGAGGCATTTCGTACAGTGTCGTATTAGTATTTATATGTTGTTTACAGCTGAGCAGAGTCGAAGATCGAATACTTACACCCATATTCTAAGTCGTTCCTCCAAAACTTACTCGTCCTCGACTTAACGAAACCTTATTGAAAACCTCTTCAAAATACTCCTCGAAATCGGTATTCTAAGTCATAACTCCGTAAGGACCTGGAGGAGCCAAAGAGTACGTAGCCACTCCGTGTTAGGCCTAGCGCACATTACCATTTTTACCCACGACGAGGTTGAGTGGAGTGTAAAATGTTTTGGAGGAACGACTTAGAATATGGGGGTTAGACTTCCGATTTATCACAATTTTCAATAATTTACCAATGATTATTCCATAGAGCCCCATTCTACTTTACCTTACACTAGCTTTCCCCTCGCGGTTTCACCCGCGTGGTTCTCGTGCCCTTGGAGATTTCAGGATAAAAAGTAGCCTATGGCACCCGGGTATAGTGTAACTTCCCAACGGTGAAACAATTTATCAAATAGGTCCAGTAGTTTCGGAGCTTATTCAATGCAAACAAATATACAATCAAATCTTTTCTCTTATTAATATTAGTATATAAAGATAACATTGCATTGCTGCTTTCCTAATTTTCCTATTAGGTAGCTATCATGGAATAGTATTGTTTTCAAGTAATATAAACAGGCAAACAAACAATTAACAATATTGATAAAGTCCGCAAGTAAGATTCAATCACAAGTCTAAACTTTATTGTAAAAAATTTCAACAATTCAATAGTACTATAATTTAATTATAAGTACATCCTAATGACATTAAGAGAAACGGGTATAATACCAGCAATATTTTATTGTTAAGATATCTCACTCCGAAACGCCGATCGTAATTCTAACTCGATCGTTAACAAATTGACACATTTTTATTACTCAAATAAAAAAAAATACTTGGAAGAAAAAATTTGGTCATTAAAAGAAATTTAAGGTCGAAATAAACAGTGCGGCTGGACCGTAAAGGGTTACGAACACAGTTGCTATGTAATCGCGTAAAGGTGTAAGCACACCTGGCTGGCTAAGCGATATGTTGCCGCGAAGCGATAATCAGGCTAACGGTGAATTCGATTTGAGATGGGAAAAAAATCTCATATTTAAGAAAGCTGTAAATATGTGAAGCATTTTTGATTTCTTGGACAAAATGGCAACACTATTTGCTTTGGTTTTTTTATGATTTCAATTGAAAATATTTATTTTATTTTATTGTGATAGTTACTGCTTAGAAAAGTAAATATTATCTGACAAATTATTTTATGTAGCTGTGAGTTTTGTTTATTTTAAAGCAATTAACCACCATAAAATAATTAAGTAATAGCACAACGAACGCAAGAACAGAGCTTTTAGTTAAAAAGTAAATACATTACTATTTCAGTACCTAATTTCATTGTAAGTATTTTAGATTCAGATTAAAAGTAGTGAAAGCAATCTATAAACATCAGCCATTTAATGTCCTCCCTACTGCTGGGGCACTGGCCTTCTTAATGGATGGATAAGGAGAACGGGTCATGACCCACCACGCGGGCCCAATGCGGATTGGTGGGTTTTAATGACTGCAAATGCCCTTGGGACCAACGGCTTAACGTGCCTTCCGAAGCACGGAGGGGCTCGAGATAGTATTCTTAGGTCACCCATCCCGTGACCAACCATTGCGAAAGTTGCTTAACCTCAATAATCTCATGATGGGACCCATATAATGTAGTATTTAGCTGTCTCTAAAGGCTGCGAATTGACATTTAAGCTCACCTTTTCTTTGTCTATCCATAAAGAAGGAAGAAAAAAGCTGATGATGACGAAATTCACCTGAAAAATATCATCAATGCAACGCTATCGCTTCGCAACAGCGCTGTGTGTGACGGAGCTTTATATAGGTACAAATACTGGATTGTACCGGTTAATTTACTGGATACTTAATTTTAATTTTTAAACACAGCAATTTGTGAGTTGACTCGTTCGACGAACAATGCAGGAAAATTATTCATAGGTATTTAATTAATTCTTTGTACGTCTGTCTGTCAAGAGTTTTTTTAATTACCCTTACTGAAAATAGAGTTATCTATAAAATGATTATTAGAGAGACTATAAAAAATATTTTCTTATAAAAGTTTCCGGAAAATTATAAAACTAAATTTTTTCACTATTTACTTTTGCTAACTTTTTTTTGAGAGAAATGAGTCTATTTCTTAGTCATATTTCATTTTAATAGTTAAAATTATAACATAACGTAAGTATTTGCAATTATGTAGATATTACCTAGATAAAAAAAGTATTTTTCACATTTTTTCCAGCCACCTTTTATCGTGATAAAAACTTTAAAAGAAAATAAAAGTTTCTCCAATTCTCGATAACATACCTAATCGTGATTTGAAATATCGTTCTGTCTCTTTGAACTTCAAATTATAGCTAATAATAGTCGGTTAATCAGTTTCTGAAAATGGGTGTTAGGGTCACAGCGTCTTAATGACACTAAACTGCTTGAATTGAATGAAATTCACTCGAGTTTTCTTATAAATTATGGATTAATAAATTTATTTATAATGTTCGAAAGTGCAAACCGCCTCTGTGGTCTAGTGGTGCAACCACGGTGGTTCGATTCCCAGCGGGGGTACATATTGTATTCGATTTGGTTGGTGGTAGGACTTCTTGTAAGTCCGCCTGGCTAGCTACCACCATCCTATCTAAATCTGACGCCATAACAACAATGTTTTTAGCATTGTTCTGTTCCGGCAGTTAGAGAAAAAATAGTCAGTTCCTCAGTGACTGAGGATTCCTGGAGAGGCTCGCTTCCATCTTCAGCCTTATCAATACTTAACATCAGGTATGATGAAGGCTAAGAGCACCAAGTTGTTCATAAAAATAAATGTGTGTTGGCATAGGTACCTATATATCAAACGTTAAAGTTGTTTTAAACGAGATATAGGTAAAGCTAGGTAGGCCTAGTCATAGTGAGTTTAGCTGGATAATTCCTGAAATAAAATATAACCATTTTATGTAGGTATGGTCGACCACATCTTGAAGTAATCAATTCCAGATCTGGTTACGACATTATATACCTAAAACGTTGACATTTAAAATTATAATAGATCACAGATTTAAGATAAACAAAATTATGGCCCATGTTTTTTTTTTTATAATACAAACTCTTGACTGAATGCATTAATTTGCTTATTGGTATGGTAGCAGTCACTCCTACTACTAATGCAATATTAATTTATTCGATTTCATTAACATAATAAATAAGTAAAGTATCAAGAACGTTGACCCACGTCTATCTTGTCGATTACTAATATTGTAAGGGATTTGATAATGTTTTATTATTATTTGAGACAAAATTTTTATTAACAACGGGGAGACTCTGAGCCTTCATCATACCTGATGTTAAGTACCTATTGATAGGGGTGAAGATGGAAGCGAGCCTCTCCCGGAATCCTCAACTACTGAGAACCGGCTATCTTGCCTCTAAAATTGTTGTTATGGCGTCAGACTTATATAAGACGGTGGTAGCTAGCCAGACGGACTCACAATAAGTCCTACCACTAACCAAACCGAATACAATATGTAGGTGCCCCCGCTGGGAATCGAACCCGGGACCCCTGGGTCTGATACTGTATCAGACCCAGGGTTGGACACCAGGTTGGTGGTTACCACTAAACCACAGACGCGGCTAGCTAGCAGACTGATGACAATTCGACTATTGCTGATTGTACCCAAATACCACTTAATAAAACCACTTCTCTTTCACACTTTAATAACACAAATGTACAATTCGAACTTTATTGGTGAAAGATTACATTCATTATGCTTTTAAATGAACATAACATTGGGAAAAAAGATGCGGTGGAAACAAAGAGCGATTTGTATTAATTTTTTCATCCGTACCGCTATAGCGGACTGCAATTTTGAATTTGAGACGTCCTTGACATTTTAAGTTCAGAAACCGATCCATTATTTAATAAAGAATAAACACATACGAGTACATCTTAAGTTTTGGGCGCACTGTTCATTGAAATAAAAGAACTTTTCCGGATTTCACGGCAGCTGAAAAGGTGCCGAAACGTCGTTAAAATAAAAAAAAATCTTAAGAATACGGACAGTTCAACTTGTTCGTGAAATATACTTAGCGCGTTTAATATCCAGAAAAGTTGTTTTATTTCAAAGAATAAGCACGTTTAAGCTCAGCTAACTGTATCAGAGGCAAAGGGTCCAAACATACCGATTCGCTTTGGCTTCCCTTTCAGAAATCCCACCCCACTGATCCACCATACAGAGTTGAGGAATTTTTGGAGAACTTTTGGTCCGGCTTACCTACTCCATATTTGACCTCTCGCCACTTCTCTACATACCTACCTAAGTACTAGTAACTATGGTAAATTTTAAATAGAAAAATATTGGAAAAAATTAACTCGGCCACAAGTGAATTCTCAGACGGGAATCGAACCCGCGACCTTTGGAAATCCGGTCCAATTGCGACGGTGGTTCGCAAGTCTCGGTAGCTCAGCGGTAGAGCATAAACTCACTATGACTAGGCCTACCTACCTATATCTCGTTTAAAACAACTTTAACTTTTTATATATAGGTACCTATGCCAACACACATTTATTTTTATGAACAACTTGGTGCTCTTAGCCTTCATCGTACCTGATGTTAAGTATTGATAAGGCTGAAGATGGAAGCGAGTCTCTTCAGAAATCCTCAGTCACTGAGGAACTGACTATCTTTTTCTCTAACTGCCGGAACAGAACATTGCTGAAAACATTGTTGTTATCGCGTCAGACTTAGATAAGATGGTGGTAGCTAGCCAGGCGGACTTAAAAGAAGTCCTACCACAAACCAAATCGAATACAATATGTACCCCCGCTGGGAATCGAACCACCGTGGTTGCACCACTAGACCACAGAGGCGGTTTGCACGTTCGAACATTATAAATAAATTTATTAATCCATAATTTATAAGAAAACTCGAGTGAATTTCATTCAATTCAAGCAGTTTAGTGTCATTAAGACGCTATGTGACCCTAACACCCATTTTCAGAAACTGATTAACCGACTATTATTAGCTATATTCGACATCGACTTCGATTCCCGTCTGAGAATTCACTTGTGGCTGAGTTAATTTTTTCCAATATTTTTCTATTTAAAATTTACCATAAGTATAAGATAGCATTGAAAAATGTAAAAATTACAAAAATCATAAAATATACTAGTAACTATATAAATGAAACATAATTTAGGCGTTAATATACTGTTATATGAAAAGAAAAAGGAGAAGTATATCGGAATCGGAAAAGTATATTAGTTTAAAAGCATTGATCACCTGGAATCTAAAATAAACCATTTAACTATAAATAAATAAATAATTGCATACAAACACACCAATTATCTAGACCCACGTTAAGTTTCATGAAGAACTTGTGTTATGGATAGGCTAGATAACGGATAAACACTATATAAGTACTTTTTTTTTGTAAAAACATACATAAACATATTAAACACCCAGACCAAGACAAATAGACATGTTCATACACACAAATATTTGTCTTGTCCGCGGACCGAACCCGGGACCTCTGGCGCAGAAAGCAGGCTTAGTACCCCTGCGCCAAACAGGTCGTGTGCTAGGACTGAAAAGTCCGTGGCGCAGTGGTTAGCGCTCGGCGTAGGTACTTAGGTTGAGGTAAAGCACCTTTCGCAATGGTCGGTCATGGGATGGGTGACCAAGCTCCTCCGTGCTTCAGAGGGCACGTCAAGCCGATATTATTGAACTCGACTGTACCTACTCATACCACAGAATACTAAATAGTACAAGCTCCTACTCCATTTTGCACAGTGGTAATGCATAAGATATCGCGGGCATAGTGCTAGAGTTTGATAAGCATTTTTTAAATAATAAGTAAGTATGTAGGAAGGTATGCATATTTTATAGAAGTTTCAGCCTTTATAAAAAAAATCAAAAGTATTTCTTATGATCCTTTAATGAACAAGCGAAAAAAAAATCAGTAATGGTAGGAGGATTTCTTCTTTGTGAGATGATTTGATTTTGTCTAGTCTTTTTGTAGCTAAGTGACTTTATATTGTTTTTATCAAATACCTTTCTATATTTGATGTTCTAAGTATTTACATATTGTTACGATTTGTCTATAGTGCCTAACTACCTACATATTAAACAATGTTATTAATCAAGTTAAGTAGGTGGCTATGTTTTTCTACTATTCAAGTTTTTTTATTCATCATTGCGCACATACCTACTAACCTGCTATTTAAATAGTGAGTATTAACCGCACCGCACACTGTTTAGAATTCCTTAACTACTTACATAATCTGAAAAGCTAAACGCATTTTTATTAGGTACTTTTCGATAAAATCAAAATAAAGCCAGAAAAATAAAACAATATCACTGGCTAGGTAGATGAAAAAAAAAAACTGACCTACTAGTACATGGATACATTTTTCAAAAAGTCAATGTTTCATAGCCAATAAAATAAAATCATGACGACAGTCGCCTCTTCACAAGAAATTATAATCACCGCATGTAGGTCAAAAATTAAGTTACGTATCTTATTGGAAATAAATCGGAAAATAAAAACTTGATCCTACAGAAAAAATAATTAATGCATGTAAAACAATATGGTAAGTACAAACCTTCAGGTGCGTTATCATTGTTCCTCTCGCTGCTCGTGACATCAGAAAAAATCTGCATGCGACGGAAAAGAACAAAACAAAACTACAAATAAACACGAACAGAAGTCCAATCACATACGCTCTTTGGCATTATTACTCCACTATCTTTGCTACAGTCCAGTCACAAAAAAAATACACTAAGAACAATAACACAAAACAAAACAATAGTCGAACACAAAACTCAAAATTAAATAAGTCCGCGCGTTCAAATAGTTCGTTACGCGATCGAAAGCGTTCGAAATTCGAACACGGAACGCGATGCACGTCTTGCGAACGCGCGCTTCGGACACACAATGCTGGCAGATCGAAGCGAGCCAACAATACGCGCGCGCTACAATAACCGCCGCCCCCCGCCCCCCGCGCGAGCGACAAGGACGCACCGACCTAATGTCACTGCCCTGCGAACAATGCCGTCCTTCGAAGGCCTTTACACCAACAATCTGAATCAAACCTCCAATTCTAACTCAATATTAGTTAAAGTCAATATATTACCTATAACCTAGGCCAAAAATTTCGATACCTTCTATTCAAGACAGCGTTTACAATCAATTGTCTATGCGGAATAACAGCTTTCATCCCGCGGAATCTATACAAAGCCCGTTCAGCCCATCCTTTTCTAGCGGGCGATGTGTGCGTGGCCGAGCGCTCGCTCCGTCCCTGTCGCGCGGTACCGAGGCTAGGCGAGGCCGTCTCGCTCTAGGCCCCGCCCAGGCGACTCGGGCGAGCGCACAGTGTGCGTCGCGCGGTGAATAGCCGGGCATTGTGAAACGATTTTCGCACACCACAATGCGAGTCAGGTGGGTGTGCGCTGAATCTATGAGGGCGTTTAAAAAGTCAATACAATCTCTGTTACGTTTGTGGAGAAAATTTTCTTTCTTACCACAAGTGAATGGGCGTTGTATTGTGCGAGGCGTGGCCAAAGGAAAATGGTCTATTGTGTGACGAGCTCCGATTGTGCGATTGGCAAGCTCTATTGTTGACAGACTTTCTCACAGAACGAGTTGCGATTGAAATACGACGCCGAAATTATTCATACGTCTGGGCCGTCCTCTTCAAATGTAATTGTACGGTTGCCGTGACGAAAAAAAGAACATGTCTGAACAGCTGTGAGAATATTTTCGTTATCTAACAAGTTGTGGTGACAGCAGATAAGAATTACATACCCTTTTAGGTAGCGGGGTGTTGCATTAAGTATAATTATTGGCCTAACGACATAGCTAGATGTTAATTAAACGTACATTTATCGACATAAAGGTACTTTGATAGAATCAATTTTTATCACTTACCTACCTACGCGATTTTTACTTGATTCTTGCAAAATGTATAAATAAATCGTAAAGTATTTACTGCCAAATTAATAAAATAAAGTTCTTTGGTTGTAATATTTAAACCTTAGATAAATTAAGATAATAGAAGTCCCTTCATATACCTACACTCGTTCATTCTATAAAATACGTCGTTATGTTAATAGTTACAGTACCTGTTACATCTTCGATTGATGAATATTTATGTCAGTACCTTCCAAGCTATTAATACAGCGATGTAGGTAACCAAGCACGTGTGATCCTATTTATTATCTCGGTTATTATCTAAAACTCAATTGAGTTAAATTCCACTTTAAACCGGAATGGAAATGTTATGGTGTTTAAAATTGACTTACCTATTTAGTTACTTTAAATACTGTATACCTTTAAATTTTGATGGTGTTTCTTAAGCTGTAAAGAAAGCTGTAAGAACAGTATTCCTTAGTATAAGCTAGGTATGTACTCATTTTATGAAGCTACTTAAAATTTCGATCAACATTTGTAAGATACTTTAGTTAAAAGATTCTTTAACAACTAAACATTTCAAAGAACTTGAAATTATATAACACCAAGTAGGTACTCTTAGACATTTCAGCATTAATACTATCTCAATAGCGTCTTTAAACTGAGTACAATATGACCCATATCGGTTTGTGGCGCAAGCGTGGAAGAATGTATGTCTCCGAGTACCCCCACCCTGTGGGGTATTATCTGTGGCGTAGGGGGTGCCCCCTCTAGCTTTTATTAGCTGTGTTTCTTCGGAACATCGCATTTTGTGTAATCATTCGGTACGCTCTTCAGCTGAGTTGGTTCTGTAGTTATTTTTACATAATACTTTTGCGTTGGAGTGTCTATTCGATTATGCAAATTACTTATGTGGCGTGCATGACTTTGTGTAATACCTACATACAAAACGATTACAAGAACAGTTAGTCATATTTATAAGTGTATCTTTATGACGAAATGAATAAACGGGAGCAATTAATATTCGATAAACTTGTAAAAGCTAAGATAATTTATTGATTTATTGCATGTTACGATACGAAGTATAAAGTTAATACATTATTACTTAACATTACTTTCATGTGAGTAGTATTAAGTATTATTCATTCTGTTATCTATCTGGTTCTAGTTTCATTAATATTGGTTCAAAATGGTTTTAGTATAAGTAAAATATGTAATATGAATATAGATTTTAAAATTCCATAACTACACTGACCTACTTACACTTTTTTGATCTGTCTGTTTTGCTATTTAAAGATGATTCCAAAAAGCAAATCCATCGCTGCTTACTAATGTCTTAAATGTACTTGTGCTTCATTACCGAAAATGCCATCAAACTCACGCTTCAGGTAAAATTCCGGAGGGTACGACCCGACCCCCTAATGAAGATTATCGGAGAGTCGCAACCGATGCGGGGTTGGCAATTACTTGATTGGTTTTTGGTGTTTTGTTTGTACGCAAAGACGTTGGGAAGGAGGGGTTAACGTAGTATGTTTACAACTTCGTATATACCTTTGAAGCGGTTGATTGTAATGACATTAATACTTGTATTGATTTAAACAACTTGGAACTGTTATGTGTGTTTCAGTTTGTTTGCACATGTAGTTATGTAGCTGGAATGGATGTTTGACAAATATTTTTTAATCCAAGCGTGCCAGAAACATACTCCAGAAATAAAAGCATTATAAATAAACTGTTCACTAACACAACTCTTGTGTACTTTTTCAACATTAATTTCACTCTATGTTACAACATTTTTAGAGATTTCATCTAATTGAAGAATCTCCTATTTAGTGAAACTTTTAATACCTACGTAGTTGAATCTGGATAACGAGACGGGATCAGTTAGAAAAACTACAAAGGTACAGACAGAGACAATCTACCGTTACTTCACATCAATAGAAAAAAAACTTTCAATCCGTGCTAAACAGAAGCGGAAATGCCACAATAAAGCGAAAGGGGATTAGATTCAAAGCGTACGATCTTTAAATAGATAGTGCGGACGCGCTAAGTGATGCCAATTAGCCGAGGCGAGGTGGCTCGCCTGACGCGGCCGCGCTGACAAACGCTGCCCATTCGACCGGCGCCCATTGACAAGGGCTCTTGTCTGTTTAACGGGTAACTGTTTGGTTCTTGTGCTGGGACTTTTATTCGAAATGGGACAAAATAGACACCTACCTTCGTAAGATGTTCAGTAGCGTTAAACACTTGCAGAGTCAGAAGGTAGCTATGGAGGAAAAAGCTTCCCATTCGACTAACGAGTAACGACTATTGAAAAGGGCTCGCGTAGCCTCAATTTTTAACGTAGCATAGTTTCCTGCATTCTGCATTTAGAATGAAAAGTAGTTAACAGTAGTTTCACATCAGTTACAGTTGCAATAATTATATCTACATTTGAACTTATAAAAGACAGTAAATTATCTTTCCTATAAGGAAAGATAATTTACTGTCTTTTATAAGAAAACGTTGATGCACCATTAAAACTATAACAAAATGGGCTGCAGCTTTTGATAGATGTAGCGTGCTTATTATTGTAAAATGCAAACTTGTAATACAACCGGTAGAAGTCTTACTTACAGAGATCATAATCTTTACGACCACATTGCACATTTGAATAAAGAAATAAAACCTTGGATTATTAGCTCTTGGACTTGACAATAGATAAAGTAACAAAATTGTTAGCGAATGACTAAAGTATAACTCAAGTTACATTGTAAATTTTGCAATATGTTCTTCTATACAGCTTTGTTTAATTATTCTTGATAAATAGGTATCATAGTACCTAATACACATTAACATCTAATTATAAGTATTATATTGCTTCGTTAATTTCCTTTCATTAATAGCATGAAGTACACATATTAATGTATTATAAATACTTAATATAGTGTTGAACAAGCTTCTTATACAATATTTGAACTAAAATTTAATAACTGACGTAATTATAAAGACGACGCGAAAGATCAAAGACTTAAGATGGTTACCATGTAAGTATATCATTTGATATTTCATCAAGTGCCGTGGTTACTATTCCCTCGCCTACTTTATTACAAGCAAACGTTATTACCCTTTGAAACATATCAATAAAGCCTTTCGCAACTTTATATAGAAATGTATAGACATTGATATAACATTTGATATTGTATTATTTTTAGTGTGGTTTTTATTATATCGATATCTTGGGGTTTATTTGGCATGTATACCAAAACCCAACTTTTAAAGAGAGTGAGGAAAAACTATTTTTTTTAATAAAAAATTATATCTTTTTTGTTTTTGAAGTTATAAAAAAAGTCCAAGGCAAAGATTCTTAGAATTTTAAAATGGAAGAAGACTAAATCATCAAAACATAACTATCTTCTTCAGATTAAAGTTAGCTTGGATTTTCGTATTAAAAAACAGTTTATGGTTTATACACCTCATAAAAATTGACGTAAAAATAACCGTATATCCATTTTTGGTAAACTTATAAGATCACATTCACTGACGTAAAAACCTATAGATATAGATTTTTTGTATTAAAAACCATTTATAATTTTGAATGAATTTAATTCTAACTATTAAATTCGTCCTGTTTCTTCCAGAATACGATGGAACTCAACTATTATTATTTTTATACCCAATTATGATCGATTCCTACCTACTTAAAAGGATCTGACACTGGAAAACTAGCCAACATTTAACTAATTAGGTATATTCGCAAATACACACTCAAATAAAAATAAACTTTACTAGAGAGTCAATGATAAAACAAATTCTATCCACTGAAACTAGGGAAGAAATGCTTTGGCTGGCATGTGATTGTCAAAGTCAATGCTAAATTGTAGTTCATTTATTACAAAGTTGGTTTAACAAGTCTCAGTATATAATCGTACAAATTATCAGTGCGATGCGGTATTTAATTGTCAATTTCACCCTATAAATCCGTGAGCCATGGGACGATATGGGGTTGCAACCCTTTATGAAGCGATATTAACAATCTCGAAGTTAGCGGGTGAATTAGGATCAAATGAATGTGCTCCGGAGTGATATGTTTGCTTTGTGAACTTGGAAATATAGGGATTTAGTTGGAATGTTTTGGAGTTTGGCCGTTTGTATGTAATGTTGTTTGGGTGATTTAGAGGGATTATGGGGTACAATATTGTTGAAGGATGATAGTGTTGAATAGAAATACTATTAATGGACAGATTGCGCTAACAAGTTTGACATTTACTACTTACTTTTTTTTATTTTATAATAAGAAAGAGGAAAAGTGTCAAAATGTGTATGCACGTAATTAGAGTCTTTATAATTTATCTTCCGAGCCAGGAAACTTAAAAAGTAATAAATAACAGCAAGATAATCTAAAATATAAAAATAAAATATAATGATCAAAGTAAATGCAGGTGGCGTTTGATAGCACGCTATCTCTCAGCAACTAAAGATAATTAGATAAACTACGGGGTATTTTGTTGTCAATTATCACAAGATGGCGCGATAACCTTAACCGTCGAACACAACTTCAACGATAATAATCTGACTTTTCTCACGACCTGGCAGCATTCGAAGCATCTACAAAGTGAAATGTTAAAAATACCCGAACTTTCCCAAATGGGCCCATTAGACGAACTAATCTCCATTTGTAACGACCGTTCGCTCCCCCACAATATTTCGCCCTTATTCCTGTAATACATGTGATGTCCGTTTCACTTAGTGTTTTAAACGATGCTTTTACGGAAAAAATAAGCCGCCATTTCCATTTGGGGCACTTAAGTGAAAGAGATTTTTTTTAAAGAATTTATTGCCCGTTTGCGTTTCTGTTCTAATGTGTTTCGGGATTTTTAATATTCTTACTTAGTATCTGTCTTTGCTTCTGGCCGAATAGATTTTGTTCGTTAGTAGTAATATTCTAAATTGCTACTTAAAGGAACGAACGATAAACGACATAAAACAGCTAACACTCACTTCAGATAATTTACAACTTACCCAGAAATATTTTTTTTGTATCTCCAACTTGGCAATATTTTTGAGTAAAAATAACCAGACAAATCAAAGGCAGGAAACAATATTATTTTTGTAATGAAATTGAAAGTCAAATGTACAAAATGGAAGTAGGTAGGTACCTACTTACCATAACATCATGACCACTAAGATCCTTCAATTGGCCGTCTATTTTTGACATGAAGTATAAGTTGAAATACAGTAATACCTAAATAAAATCTCAGCCAGCCTATGTTGTCGCATAATCTTAATTTCATTTAATTCACTATGTTATATGGTTGGTTACAGTCACAAAATCATCTACAGAATAAAAAAATAATTTAAAAAAACCTATAAAAAATATGTCTCAGAAAAACGTATTCCGTACCACTGGGCGTTGCGTCTACAGGTGACGACAATAGGGCATTGTGTGGTGGGCGTGGCCCATTGTATCTGCCAGCCAATCGAGCGGCCCGTTCAACAATAGCTCGCCGAATGGAATGCGAGCTATTGTTGACTGCGCAATGTGTTCTAATTCTAAATTTGAAATTTGGAACGCGTTATTTGCTGACATAATTAGTTATTTGTTTTGTTGAAAAGTTATTGTCGTTTTGTTATTTGGAAAGTTAAAATAACGTTTTGGTATTCTGTTTTGTTATTTATTATCTTCACGCTTAATTTACGAAAAATAAAAGAAGCATTGAAGCGCTCATGGCCGCGGTTGACAGACTGATCGTATTCGATCACGTTTGTTAAGCAATGTTCGGTCTGGTCAGGTGTCGGATGGGTGACCCTAAAGTGGCATTACAACTGAGCGCTTCCGTGCTCGTCGGTACCGGCTGTTGTTTTCTGATAACAGTCGTTAAGCCAGAGGCCTTAAAGGCGGCCTGATAAACTCTGACACTAGAGGTGCCTCATACGATAAGAAGAAAAAGAAGATTACCTACCTAGGTAAACTAAGCAAGTTATGGGGAAATTACTACAAAGTGCCTAATCTAAATTATACCGCTAAAGCTCTGTTCACACGCTGCGTTCCTTATGTTCGACCGAAATATTCGACCTTTATGACCTACTAATTTGTTAGAAATATATGTAGCTACCGTTCATCGCATTACAAGTTTCTACAGCTTCGGGTTTGTTAATTAACATAGCTATTTAGATAAGAAACTTAATTTTTTGTATCTATTAAAATTTCAAATGTTTACTTACCTACCTATCTAGGGAAATGGATTTGTACTAAAACTATTAGGAGATTCGCCTCTAAAAATAAGAAGGTCTACGTATTATGGGAAAACTCGATTTTTCAGTATTTTCAGACTTTTTTTAAGGACCTTCTGAAATCTCTTTTTGAGAATTTACAATAAAATAGAGTTGGTAGGTTAATAATAGACGGTACCCGCTAACTAAATAATTACCTAATAGAAAATAATATTGACCTTTATTTAAGTAAGTATACTTATACTTACCTATGTTTTTAATTTAAAAATATTAGAAAAAGTCAGTCAAGAATCGAGCCGAGTTGAGTTTTTTCCAATATTTTTATATTAAAAACCTTTTATAAGTACGTAGGTATACAGATAGCATTGTTAATGCAAAAACTCAAAAATCATAAATGACATATTTATCACGTTTGAGAAAAATATTCGAAATTGCAAGAAGTTTTGAAGGAAATCACTATTTACGTATTTATCTTCAGTGGTAGGTATTAGTTACGTCAAAAAAATCAATGCAACGTTTGAATAAAGTTATATAAAGCTACTGTGCTATCTAAAATCCAACTGCTGTTGGGTTTTTAATAGGTCGGTCATTCTTTATTTAGATGATAAAAAATTTTAATAGAAAAATATTGGAAAAAATTAACTCGGCCACAAGTGAATTCTCAGACGGGAATCGAACCCGCGACCTCGCGATTCCCGCGATTCTCATCTGAGAATTCACTTGTGGCCGAGTTAATTTTTTCCAATATTTTTCTATTAAATTTTTTTATCATCTAAATAATTGTTAATTGATGTGTAAAATATAGAAATATTTAAAGTGTAACGTGGTTTTCAAGTTTTATTGTCGGTGAAAAGAATTTAATGAAAAGTAAAAAAGGGTGACGGAAATTATAATAACTTTTAATTTTGCATTTTACAATACGATTTTTATGTGATAAATATTAAACAAGAAAATATACTAGAAAAAAGCAACTTGTCTGATGGCCCGTCAGGGCGACATGAGACAAGTTGCTTTCTAGTTAGGTATGTTTAAAATTTAACAAAAAAAAAATTGTCGCAAAAATGACCCAGGTATGTAATTTCTCGTCTATAACCCTTTAAAATAAAGTAGCAGGTCCATATTCACGAAGATCAGGGTAAATTCACCCCAACATGACACAACCATCCTATAGAAACCGCTCTTATCATAACTTTAATACTCTTTGTCGCGAACTCTGTAGTAACGGTTCCACGTTAAAATTTAAAAAGCTACTGACCAAAGAACGATGACCTCCCATCCCCCCTCGCCACACAATCGATACAACGGCAGCGAGGTCTTTGCTGCAACATCAAAGTTCAAGCTAAAATGGCCGTCGTCTGTTCGAATGCAAACTTATCATTTGCTGCTATTACAACCTTTATTTGGTTATGATTTAAGGTTGATTTTTCTTTGTAGGTTTGAAGTTTGTTGAGTAAGTTTTGTGGTATATGTATGACACCCCCCCCTTCCCATACCATTTCTACCCTCAAACCAACGTCTTGGAAATGCTTACCGTTGCTTCTATAGTCGTTTTGTTTGTCTTTTATTCGACGTCCCTTTCATAAGATGTGGGTGTTTCGCTTATAAATTGTGCTTTTGTTGAATGACTTGAGTGTGGAAAGAAAAAGTTGTTTGCTACCTATTATCACAACATTGTAGGTATGTAGCTACCATTTTTAGGGTTCCGTATCCAAAGGGTAAAACGGGACCCTATTACTAAGACTCCGCTGTCCATCCGTCCGACCGTCTGTCTGTCTGTCTGTCCGTCTGTCACCAGGCTGTATCTCATGAACCTTGATAGTTAGACAGTTGACAATAAGTACTTTTTAGTATTGTAGTATAGAATAAAATATATATTTAAGAGGGCTCCCCATACAACAGACATGATTTTTTTGACGTTTATACAGATGATAGTACGGAACCCTTCGTGCGCGAGTCCGACTCGCACTTGGCCGGTTTTTAAATAGGTATAACTAGGTTAACCGAGTGAAAAACTAAAAAAGTAGGAAATATAGCTGATTTCCTTAAAAAAAATCGTCGTTGCCAGATTATTTTCACAAAAGCAAAGTCGTATTTTAAGATTAAAAAGTCTATTATATCTACTTAATTGAAAATTCTAGAAAACTTGGGATTTTTCGAAAATCCTGCCTCCCTACCTCATCCTGATAAGTGTCTAAAAATCCATAGATTTCAAGATTGCCATAAGATTTTTTATGGTAGCCCTGTGTAAAACTGATGGTGAAGATATAAAGATGAGCTCGAATTTTGAGGGTCCAGTGGGTAGGTACTAGACCGTTCATGCACACATATCCAGGTATCGAATCCGCTTACGCAGAACGCAGGTATCCGTAGGTAACAGGTCGTTCGAAATACTGCATACATTGATGCACTTAAGTACTTACACAATTACCCTTTTGTATTAAAATGCCGTCAAACTGAACTTGGTATAGGTAATAGCGCCAAAACCTTCTTAATAAAATTGTATCCAAACAGCTTGCACAGATAATATCATAGCTTGGTTTATCATTCTCGCAAGCCATTTAAATGTGCCCACCGCTGGGGCACTGGCCTTCCTTATGGAGAGAATGGGCCATGACCCACCACTCCAGTGCCAATGCGGTTTGGTGGGGGTTTATCGTTTGCAAATACAGCCGGGATCAACGGCATTTAACCGCAATAATCTCGTGACAATAAATTGGTCACCCATCCTGTGAGTGACCATTGCTAAAGTTGCTTAACTACTACAATCGCAGGTGAACGAGCTCCTCCTCTAAAGTACAACTGTATTCAAAGTTTACACTGAGCTCAATGCATGCGAATAATTACGTAGCCCACCCCCCTCTAAGGGTGCCATGTTTGGTTACGTCATTAATTAATCTGTGTAAGATATAATGTTGTAAAGCTGCGTATCCATTAGAGCAGCCTCAGGCCGAGCAGCCTCGACTTGAGGCAAACAGCCTCAGTTTGAGGCTGCTCGGCCTGAGGCATAGGCCCGATACATTTTGCGGATTTAGCTGAAGCGACACGCCACATCGTGATCCGCGGGCCAGTTTAAAGCAAACAGCGTGTTTGCTTTAAACTGGCTCGCGGATCAGGATGAAGTCAATCCCCAATTTGGAACTAATATCGTTCCACGCATCCTGTTTCACATTTTTGTCGTAATAGTTTTTATTTAACGGATCCCGGGAGAACACGGTAACACTCGTACAATTTTATTAATTTAATTGCTGATTCGTTGTCCATTGCGACCCGAGGTAACACGCCCGTCTCCATCAAATGCACGGCTCAGACTGAGGCTCCTTTGAGCACGCCAAAAAAAATGACAAAGCTCGCAGCTCCGAATTTGCCTCGTGTCGCGGCGCACCTCAAGTTGCGGCAGCAGAGCGTCTTCACTTGCGCAGCCTCGGAGCGAGGCAGCCGCTCGGCCTGAGGCTGCCTCTAGTGGATACGCGGCTTAAAAAATCCATCAATACTAGTACTGGTACAGAATACTTAATAGTACAAGTAGTACTGGCGAGTTTGGTCCCGTTCGCTATTCGTCACGGAGCCGCATTTGATACCGTTCGCATATCGTCCCGTTCCCATACTTTTCAGGCCCCGGATTATGAGACACAATTGATTTTCCATTGTTCTCTGGACACCGGTGTCCGGTTCGGGTTTGATGAATTAAGTAAGTTCCTCTCCCGTTTTGTCCCGTTCGTTTTTTTAAGTTAAGCCTGACTAGTAAACTTTCCCATCTGGGGAAAACTTTAAACGTAATTTGCGTAATATTTCTCCTATAGGTAGATAGAATGCAAAGTCAGTTTGGAAGACTTTTAAGAATTCTGTATTAATATCAACTCCAGATTCTTTGAGTTCAAGAGAATGTTATTGGAAATTTTGTCTCCTAAGTAACTTAAGAAAATGTTTTTTATACATAACTTTTAAAATTTTAGTAACTGCTTCATGTACTGCACCTAACTTGCCGTCGCTGTTTGTAACTAAGGCCACACTCCTTTTTTTTTAATAGCTGGGTAGTCATTTGGCCACCATCGTGCTTAGTAAACAGGTTGTGGTCTAAGAAGGTGTAACATGCTTGCCCAGGAAATACCTATTCACTTTCGCCTTGAAGAGACCAAGGTTGTAGAAATCGGGGAACACATGAGCAGGCAGCGCATCCCATTCTTTAGCGGTTCGCATTAGAAATGTGTCAGCGCTTGGAACGGATCGCTAGAATGTCAACGACGTACGGGTGGTAAGCTAACCTGCGTCTGGTACCCCGATGGTGGAAAGGGGCTGGAGGAACAAGGTCGTGCAGTTCTCTCGCACTCTCTTTAAAGTGTGGTTCGCTCTCCAAAGTTTTGTATCCGATCATGTATGTATATTTATGTAGGTATGAGTGAGAGTCTTGTAAACTGTTCATAAATAAATAAATAAATAAATAGACTTATGAACTGATTTCTGTGGAAAATTTGCGACTCTATTACGTAATGGATAGCGCTTTTTAAGTTATTTTTTTTTGCTGTAAGAAAAAACACTCCTACAAAAAATGATTTTTTCACTTATGACTAAAAACTGCGAAACGGATTCTAAAGAAAAAAATACGTAAGTTTTCAACATATTGTAGAATGTCAGTACATATAAGTACATTCATTCAGGTATCATTGCATTTAAATTTCAACGCGACAAACACCACAAAAAACTGATTAAAAAAAAGATTCCGACGAATTGAGAACCTCCTCCATTTTTTAAGTCGGTTAAAAATAAAATAAAAAGCTTTAATTCTCTTTACCTACAAGAAAGAACCGTTCAAAACATTGGAGAAACGAACAAAACGCATCAGTGACTCGTAAAAAAATACTAAAATTCCCTCACATAGGACAGGGGGGAGGAGGGAGGGACCAAAAGGAAAAACTGGGAGGAAGATGCGGAGGAAAAGAGCAGCAAAGCCTTTGTGTTTAGCCACCCTTAGTAGCGATAGCAAAAAAGTAGATAAATATTTTATCTATTTCAATGGAGAAGTTTCCTGAAAACATATTTCACTGAATTGTAATTAAATATCGATAAAAACTAATAAGACAATGTTTTTTTTACATCCGTCAAGAAATGGCTGAGAAAAAAATATTTCAATTACATATTTCCATTCCTACGTATGTCCATACAGGTCTGATTTCAGTCCTGTATGGACGTACGGAATGAAACTCTGGGGCTCTGCAAGACACTCCAACATAGAAATACTTTAATGTTTTCAAAATGCAGCCCTTAAAATACTATGCAGGGCACCTTTGTTCACAAAAAACGTAGAAGTGCATGAATACTTACAGATACCATACATCAAGGACGATATAAAGGAATCGTGCGAGAATTAACATCCAACGACATGAGCGTCATAAAAACCAACTTACTACTGGCTACTTAACACCACTCAAATCATTAAGCGACCCAAGTGAATGCCGTTGGCTACCATCTAACTAATGTCTGAATATAAGGGGGACATCATGTCGCTGGATGTGTGAAATTCTGAAAACCTTAAATGTATACAATCTGATTATAACCTAGAGGCTGATAGCAGATAGAGAAATGAGGGAAACAATACATAATATATTTTCTGAATTGACTGTGCCTCACCATCATGTTAGCCTCAAATATGATGGTGACGTCACGCCAGTTCCTCACGTGTCACGTCGTTGGCTCACCGCCATACAAATTAGGTACATATAGTAAGTAACCGTGGCGGCTGAAGTGTTGTGACGTCACACGCTGACCCGTTAAGGCGCCATAACCACTCTATTTGTAGAGATATTTTCATGATTCTTTCATACTTATGTTTAATTTTACTTACATTTTCATATTTCATTCATAGAAAAAAACAATGGAAATTTCTATGGAGAAGTTCGCACATCCTGAATTGCGTTCGTTCAATAAAATTAAAGAAACAATTAAAGTTATTCTCTTTTCTTTCATGGTCGGAAAATTTCAAGTTGAAAACGCGTCAAACACAAATCAAAATAAAAAGGTACATGCAAAATCAGGTTTGAGGCCGTTTGTTCTCAACAAGTCACACCAAACTGTCACACTGTTACTCGTTGGGAAAAATACTCCATCGAGTCATAGTGTGCTCGTTGGGAGAATAAATTATGAAAATAATTGCCAATGAGTCATACCCCGATGCTAGGATATTAGGCGTTAGGGAAAAAACTTCTCAACCTGTTACACTCTGAACAAGGACTTTTAGTAATAAATATTAAACAAGAAAATATACTAGAAAAAAGCAACTAGTCTCATGTCGCCCTGACGGGATGACGACATGAGACTAGTTGCTTTTTTCTAGTATATTTTCTTGTTTAATATTTATCACATAAAAATAGCATTGTAAAATGCAAAATTAAAAAGTTATGACTTTTAGTAACTTCTTAAAACATCAAGAATAACTCCTGGTTAGCTATGTGACCCTGGTACTTTCACATAAAAATTGTTAGTGGCGTTGTAAACCTCGACGAATGTCTCAATCGACCGCTCGCAAATAACGCATGCAAGTAGTCGACCGGCAGGCTGATTGTTTATCTAACAAAAAATCAATTAGGAACCAGTTTCTTCGCTGTCATTACAGGCACATTTTCATATGACAGCCAAAATAGCGACGAAACTGGAGCTCTGTTGTTGAATCGCTCGTATGGCATATCGTTGACGCATGCGACTTACGTCACGCGTCGCTAGCTTTATTTCACGCGACTGCAATTTTATCGCGAGCAAGCCATTAATTAAGAAAGAAACGAGTGGGTGGGGGCACACGTCGCGGTCTAGCGATTAAACAATATGGAAATTCATATGTCGAACGAAAATCAGTAGAAATTAAGTGCTCGACGCGAGACGAGTGAATCAAAAATAGACCGCCCGAAACTGAATCTGAATCTGAGGTGTTACTAACTATATCTTATGGATGGCAAAATATTTATTGTTTAATTTATACATAAACAAAAAAAGCCTTTGTTTTGCAGTCAGTACAAGACAGATACGACTTTGTAAAGCGCGCTATTCGGGACGTGAAATTAAGAGACACTTTGTGCTGGTTCATAAAGGCATGAACATAGCTGTATCTAGCTATCCGTTACTGTACCTAGCGCTGCATAGGTACTTGTTATGTCGACTAGCTTTTCAGACCTAGTACCCAGCAAACATTTTAGGTCAAAATTACAATAAAAATACCAATTTTAGGTTGCAATTTTTATGGTGACCAAAATAAGATACCTAGAATCGACGTAGAGTCGACGTGAAATCACCCTAAGTGGGGAAAAAAAGCACGTGCCAGTGACGTTTATTCCACGTAATTTTAGTGATTGCAACCAGCAGGTCAACAGATAGGTCATATTTTCCACGTAAACTCGACGTCACCACGACGTGCCTTGTAGTTGCAATTACTAATTTGGTAATCATTTACCTCTTTTAAACGTAGATCGCACGTGTTTTTTACAATTTAATTACATATTTAGGTGATGTTTATATCGTTTGCGATGAAGAGTAAAAGAGACAATAATATTGTATTTTTACTCCAAAACAAAATGTCTAACTAAAAGCTAAACTCTGTATCGATAGAATAATAATGGCGGCTTTACAAGTTTCCAAGTTTTGGCGCTCATTACAACGCGATATTATGACGAAATCTTCTGCGATTAAAATTTTTTCGCGCATTATGATGATTTAACGTTGAAATCTGCTGATGGGCTTCAAATATATTAAAAAATTCAATTTTTTCAAGTCAAGATATTTTATTTTATTTTATCAATAGTTGTCATAATCTTGTTTTTGCAGTATTTAGATACATAAACCCAACTAACTATCTGAATATTAGACAGTAGAGGTGCCGTTTAACGATATTATCCGAGAAATAACAACAAAAAATCTGCGATTTGAAATATAATTTCTTCGTATTATTAAAATAAAATGGCGGTTCGACTAAAATGTTCTTTTAACCTATATATCGACCTATAGGTATCTAGTAGTTATTTAACGTTAATTTGACATACTATCTGCGACTAAATGGTATCAGGTTACCTATTTATGTCAATAATCCTAACTACCATGAAGTTATAGTCGCGACCAATAGGTAATAATTACGGATAAGTCGACGCGACTAGGTTGCGACGTGTCATTATTTGTTTGGCAGCGGCTGCGAGCGGACCTAAAAAAATACGGTCAAAATAGGTAGTATGTGTGGGCGAACAAATTAACTATATACTATACTACTATACTATATACTTTTTTTTTTATTACATATTATATTATTTTATACTAGCTTTCGCCCGCGGCTCCACCTGCGTCAATGTCGATCCTTCGGGAACAGTACTTTTCCCCGGGATAAAATGACCCTATGTCCTTCTCCGTACCCCAGATAACGTGTATGTAAAATTTCATGATGATCGGTTCAGTAGTTACGGCGTGAAAGCGTAACAAACAAACAAACAAACTAACTTTCGCATTTATAATATTAGTTAAGAGTTAGGATTAGGATTTTTTAACTTTACAATTTATTTATATAATTATATGGATTTACTTATGTAGCTTAAATAGAAATAGTGGTCAACAGGCCGCCTGCGACGCGGAGTGACCGGGTTCGATCCCCGGCCAGGTCAAGATGGAAAATTATGTTTTTCATATTGAACTGGGTCTTAGATGTTTTTCTGTATTTGTATTATTATCCTAACTAATATTATAAATGCGAAAGTAAGTTTGTTTGTTAAATATAGTATCGTTGAGTTAGTATACCATAATGCAAGTTTCGAACTTACCATGAGGCTAGCACAATTTGTGTGATTTAACATAATACTAACATAATTTAAATAAACCACAAAAATAATTGCATATATTCTCACAAATTACTATTATTATTATAATTTAGTTTAATTGTATCTTAACATTTTATTTTAACACGCAGCTTTTTTTCTTTTATAATTATACCTTCTTGTATAAGATAATTCATCTCGTTAATAAACTCACGTAAAAAAAGTTCCAAAGGTGGTTTTCCATTTCCATAATAGATCGCTGCAAACATTGGCTTGACGTTTGGCATACCATATATTGCAAAGGCCATACTTCGGAAGCAGTATTGTTAAAAAATATATTCTATCTACGTTGATCAATAACTCAATATTTGATACAGAACTCAATTCAATGGCTGAGATATTTTTTTCCAAATTATTTCTCACGCCTTGATACCAAAACTGTCCTTGTCCCATTGCCTTTATATCGACATCATCAGTTTTCAGCAGTGATCTTCCATCTTTAGGAAGTTAAAATCCGTATTAATTTATTATTCCCAACAAATCGTTAAGAGACGAGATGGTGGGTTTATGCTGTACTGTCCATTTTTTCAAATCTTCAGTAAGTTTTAATGATGTTAACACAGAGTCATCACTTTCAAGATCATCATTTCCAGAGTCTACAATTTCAAATTCTTCGTTTTCTGATTCTTCATTATTATTTTTCTGTAGATTGTCATTACTTATCTCTACGTTTGATTTTATAAGCTGACTTGAAGATGCATTTTCATGAAAAGATGGCGTGGAGGCCGAGGGATGAGCATCGGATACTAATAAATTTACAGACAATTGACATGGTCCTTCTTTTAATGTTCTCTTACGCATTTCAGCTTTCTGAGCTTCTGTTTTTCGTTTGCATTTTCTATAGTAGGAAGCTGAATGTCTGTACATTTTTTTTATCTTTGCCCATTGCAGATTAGAAGTTTAATTTTAATGAAAAAAGCTAGGTCACATGTAATATGTCGTAGTTCACCGTAAACTGACCTATTTGTAACTAAAACACGATAAACGCCTGGTTGCCTCCGTCACCTAAGACTTATTAGTTAAATTACTAAGTAAGTCTGACTTATAAGTTATCACGATATAACCTAACGGTATTGCAAATACTTTACAAGTATTTTTCATTCGATTGTCGCATTTTGGTATTTACTATTGGTAAAATTTACTTCAAAATTAGTATCAAATCCGACTTGAAATCGATGACCTAATGGTCGCTGAATAAGAAATAATTACGTAGTAAATACCAAGCAAGCACGTACAAGTATTCATGACTTATTGGTCAAGGTTTCAACCGTCAATTATACCACTTATTTCGACTAAATTTCAACTTTAAAGTCCTCTACCAGATTAAGTAAAAATAACGTTTTAATTGCTATATATTTCGACGTAGCAGTTAAAGTGTTTGAAGTGAAAAAAAAATGGTGCGTGGGACGTTATTTTTACGTGAATTGGTAATATATTCTTTAGTCTTGGACAAAAATACTTAAAATGTTTGCTGGGAAGTGTATTTACTTACTAGGTCTACAAAGTATATTAATTATAACATTATTTTTAATTACCAGAAAAACTAAGGGTAATTCGTATTCATAAAACCAGGAGTTTTTAGCTAAGTACCTACTTCAGAATTAGATTTAGATCTAATTTCAGATGTCAGTATCTGAATCTTTTGCATATACTGCGTTGGAACAAAACAGCACTTATGAATGAAACAAAAGTGTTCCGCGCGGTCGCAAATGTCATGCGCACGCGGCACAGAAATAACAGCTGTTAATTATATTCTTGTTGTACTGGCGACCGCGCGTCTTTGATGACAGGGAGCAGTGCCTGTTGTGTTGTGGATATGGGATAGTACTTTAGAAAGAAGAAAAAATATATAATATAATTTTCCGCCTTTCTTTTCTTTAATTTTCCTGTTAGTACTGGCATCCGCATATCTTACGTGACAGGAAGCTGTACCTGTTGTGGTGTGGAGATTGGATACTATAAATAAAAAGAAGAAAAAGAATCCTAACAAGAATATCCCACGATAAATAGTAAATGGAAAAAATTGGAAAAAAATAACTCTGCCACAAGTGAATTCTCAGATGTGACTCGAACCCACGACCCTTGCGAACCCGGCCCACTGCTCCTTGTTTTTTCAATATTTTTCTATTTAAAATTTATCGAAAATATAAAAAAAGCATTGAAAAATGCTAAATTAAAAAGATCATAAAAAAAAGAAAATTCCGCCTCACATTTTCTTTCATTTTACGTCGTGTATCGATAATTATAGGCTGATAAAGAAAATCGCATTTTAGTAAGGTACAGAAATAACAGTTGCTAATATTACTGTTAGTACTGGCGACCGTGCGTCAAAAGTGCCAGGGAGCAGTAACTGTGTTATTGAGATTCCGTACCATAATGGTTTATACTTATGATACATTTTTAAATAGAAAAATATTGGAAAAATTAACTTGGCCGCAAGTGAATTCTCAGATGGGAATCGAACCCATGACCTTTGGAAATCCGGTCCAATGCTCTAACCGCTGAGCTACCGAGACTTGCTAACCACTGTCGAAATTCTCCAATACTTTTGTATTTTTAATACGCTGTAGGCCAGCGTTGTTACATCAATGCTAGGAATATTCGAAAGAAACATCTTTTCAGGTGTTTAACGATCGATTAAGATGCAACAGCCAATAACTTCACAATAATAAATTCACTTGTGGCCGAGTTAATTTTTCCAATATTTTTCTATTTAAAAATGTATCATCATAAGTATAAAAATAGCATTGAAAAATGCAAAAATTCAAAACTCTTAAACCATAATGGTTTATTGTACACTTCAAAACTTTTGAGGCCGATAAAACGAATGTAGTTTTCGTAGGGCTTTCGATATGTAAAACGTCACTGGTCATTATTCATCGGGATCCGAAGTATACCTATCTTACCTATGCAATTTACAATGAATAAATACACTACTATAAAACTCAATTTTATTACTAACTAGCTTCCGCCCGCGGTTTCATCCGCATCGTACCCGTTCCTGTGGGAATATCGGGATGAAATTAGCCTATGTTACTCTCCGTCTTTTTAACTAACTTTATGTCAAAAATCAATTCAATTGGATGCTTAGTTAGGCCGTGAAGGAAGGACAAACAAACACACTTTCGCATTTATAATATTATTTAGGATTAGGCTAACAAGTTTCAGTGAAACAACCGCACACGCAGGTATAATATACAAAATAGATTTTCCTATGACGTCACCAAACTGCACCATAATTTTTACTAAGTATATAAGTAGTATAAGTTAGGCCGACCCTCAATATCGTCTCGGTGTGTGGTAGCTTGCTATAAAATAGCACAGCTACGTGTGTAATGGACTTTATTTACCGACAAAGTCTAAGAAATTTCTAAGTACGTTCAACAGCCAGATGATCTCATGCAACATATCAAATCTTCAATCAATTTCAAGCCCAACGTCAAACAAGTTTAGGCTCAAAATCAATTACAAACATTTGACAGTGTAATAAGCCTTAAAAACTGTTGACCGTACAAAATATTCAGCTCTAAAGCATGTCTTCCACAACAGTGTAAAATGCTATAAATCTTCTAAAAAGCAAACACTAAATAACTTTTTTCCTAATAAACCCAGGGCAGGGGTGCAGCAAATTATAATAATTTATGGCCTATAATTCGTTCGGTGGGCCATTAAGACGCCATATCGGGTGCTAATAGCCTGATACTGCCACTGGTTCTAATAATATAGAATAACTAAGGATAGAATTTGTTATTACGAGATGCTGATTTTGTTTGAATATGGTAATTTTATACACTTGAAGTCACAGTCACAGATAGTCAGCCCGTGACAACCGCCAATGTAACTTGGCCGAAACGTCGGGAAATTTAGGTATGTGAAATACATCATTTACGTATAGTAAATTTTTAAATAGAAAAATATTGGAAAAAATTAACTCGGCCACAAGTGAATTCTCAGACGGGAATCGTACCCGCGACCTTTGGAAATCCATTCCAATCCAGAGCATTGGACCGGATTTCCGAAGGTCGCGTAATTTTTTTCCAATATTTTTCTATTTAAAAAATTTACCATAAGTATAAAAATAGCATTGAAAAATGCAAAAATTACAAAATCATACATCATTTACTATTTATTATACGCATGTAATACCAGTTTGAATATCAATATGGTAATTTTGTTTAAAGAAAAACGATGGAATCCAAATATGTAGGAAATGTAATATAAATACTTATGCTATATTTTAATTAGTACTTAAACTAGATTTTTTGTCATTTCCCCTAAATACCAATTATTTCATAACTTAACTGAATTATAAGCCAGTTAGGTACGTTTATTAAACAAAACTGAAAAGGCATATACCTACTAGAAAATATGAGTATGGAGATTTTTTTAGTAGTTTTCAATTTATAATTATAAAAATAACATATTGGCACAATATAACTTTTCTTAAAAAAAATCCAGATCTACTGATATGGTACTTGGGTACGTCTAACATCTGGAAAAACTACATCTGCACCTGATCAAGCTTTTTTGTTTCTCAGGTGCAGTGGTTCATCGTAGTAGGTAATAGCAAAATCAATGCAAAATCATAATTTCGACAACATAAGTATTACAAATCTAAAAAGTATAATTAAACCAATCACCAGCATAACAAATCCCACATTAGAAATGCTAAACTAGTAACAATAACAAATCCACATGTTAACCTCTCACGCGTTAATTAATATTCCTCGCTGCACAATGGATTTGACTGGTGTCTGTTTTATGTCCGCAGCGAGACAAAGTCAATTGTCCTGGGTTAAATCCGGGTCTCCGGGACCAAAAAGACAAATTTATAAGTCGGTGGCACATTTAAAGATATGAGATAGCTAAGCGATGCTATGAAAATTTAAAGTCTGTAAATGTAGTACAGTTATGCTCTTTGTACCTATATATTACAATTTCAGGCCTATATTTAGTTGATATAGTTTGTCAATTATTTATCCTGACTAACTAGTTTATTTAAATATTTATTTACAAATAGTAGTTTGGTATTGGCGTATTTACCAACTGGCGTATTACTCCATTGCAAGCACTATTTCCATCAATCTTAATAAATTGACTTATATATTACTTTTATTTTTTTATTTTTTATAATAACTGAGCAGGCATTAATATAATAAATGTTTATACAAAGCGAAAGTTTTCTAAGTATTCAGGTAATTTTAGGGACTGATTCAATAAAATTATAACTACAGAAGGTCCTGTCAAAAGACTTTCTTGTTTCATTCCGTGCGATTGGATTAATTTTATGATACATTATATTATTATTTGGAGTAACTATGCATTAATTATAATTATTATAAGTATTATTTTTGTTCTTTGAATCTTAAACCAACAAAAAGGTTGAACTATTTGTTATAAAAATTTCATATTTAGGCTGAATCAGATTTCACATCCTATGATTGGATTACGGAACGTGACATAAACCTTTATTTTTAAATCGTCAATGTCAACATTTACCGAGTCGTTTTTATTGTTATTATAGGTAATAACAATTCCTATTTTAAATAACTTTAAATTAATTATAATTCTTCCTTTTTATGATTTTAGGTTTGAGAACAACAATAATAAAGTATAGGTATTTAGATCACACTATTTGTTAAAAGATTTTTTTACCGGACGTTGAACGCGGGAACACCTGAAAAATATACCTCGCTGTTGTGAGGTGAAAAATTGTATGTTGCGCTCGGCAGAAAACTTTTTAGCGTCTCGTACCTTTGAAACCCTCGTTACGCTCAGGATTCGATCTTTGAACCATTCAACTTTCCTGCCTTGCATAACAAATAACTATTTAGCAAATCCTTAGGTGGTTTCAAGCCTTAGTCAGAATAAAGGAAAGCTTAGTTCAGGACATCGGACCAGTTCAATTAACAAGTGTTGTATTGTCGTTTTATCCAGCTTTAAAGTGCCTTGTTTAAGCACTTTATGTCTTTGTCGTTCGCCTGGACACTTGCGAATTCTATTGTTGGATGTAGAACATAAGTCGTTTGGAGATATTTTAATGGCGATGATTTTATAGTGTCGTGTGTTTCAGTGTTGATCTCAAGCTTTTAGCTTTAGTAATAGTTAGTATTGTTTGCTTTTAGATAGAGGGATTGGTAATAGAATATTAATATATAATAATTTTGACTTTTGTAAAAGTAGTTGTAACTAATACTTATTATTGTTGAAAATTCGTAAAATAACTCATTTTATGATTTCAAAAGTTGTTTGTAAATAGTTTATTTTATAGAACACATACATGTCATACATGACCGTAAATAAAGATGTAAAGTTTATACTTAAGTTTGTTTCTTAGTCTCAGGAACTACTAAACCGATTTTGAAATTTTTTTCATGATTTGAAAGCTCTTACATATTTCCTGAATGACAAAGGCCATTTTATTATAATTGACTATGATATAATTGTATCAATGAAAAAAACATTATTGACGTTCAGCGCGTATATTATATGACAAAAACTTTATATAAAAAATAAAACTTTTTGAGTCGGTGCCAGCCAAGGCAAGAAAAGTAAAAATATAGTTAATAGAAGTGCAATGTAGAATGCCTTGGCTGGCACCGACTCCAAAAGTTGTATTTTTACTTTTTGAAGTCGGGATTTTTTTTTTAAAGTTTTTTATTTCACAATTTTTAGATACGTCATGTGCCGTTACACTAAAAATTAGCCCATACACATCAAAAATTATGTCATCTAGGTAAACGACTAGTTGCCAAAACGTAAATTATATTTTTCAGGATTATGAAACAACTACTAGCCAGATCTTCGTAAAATTATATGGGACCACACTTTTACTATTAAAATCGATTGACAACTGAAGACGTTATTTCTCAACTGAAGATTCCCCTAACGATTTGTTTAAAGAGATTAAATACTAACTTTAGCGGGACTATACATCTATGATAATATAGTATATGTAAGGAAACATCATGATTTATTTATTAAGCAATGCGATGTTCATAATTTTAATACTAGAAATAAGAATAAGCTTGCCGTTCCAAGATTTCGACTTGAAAAATGTAGACGCTCGTTTTTGGGGAAAGGCATAGCTTTTTTTAATAAAGTTCCACAACTAGTGATTGAGCTGCCTTTGCATAGATTTAAAAAATATGTTAAAAAGAAACTCTTAAGTTAAGGACCAAAATGCATGGATGTGATACCAACATAAAACATAACTATTGTAAATTGTGTAAGAGGAAAATATTCTAATAACTGAGTATTTATGAGAAAATTTTCCTCTTTTATTAAATATATTTCAAGATTGTAGATTTGTGTTTGGCAACAACATGTTCTATTGTAAATGTTGTTGTTTCTGTTAAGGCTGATAAGTTTCTTCTTATCAGTTAAAAGATGTCCTGACTGGCTGGTAGGGAAAAAAAATTATTGGACTATTCGAAAGTACTTATCTATAAGTCTATTTGAATAAAAATCTTTGACTTTGACTTTATATTAAAACATATATAAAAAAATACAGTCGACTTGAGAACCTCGTTCTTTTTTTGAAGTCAGTTAAAAAATAACCTTTTAGAGAAAAACATTTTGTAAGGCATTACACTACAAATATAGTCTTTTGTCTGTAACATTGTTGTTTCAGAAAGGAAGAGCATAAGCAGTAGCTACCATCAAATCTGCGGAAGACAAGACGACTCCCGATTTTCGCGGAACCTCCGACAACGGTCCGTTGTGTTCGTATGCGCGCGCATGACAGATTTTACGTGTTGTTGGAAACGCGGAATCGGTTTGATGTCTACTGTGGATAGCTTTTGTTGATTGGCGATTGTTTCATTAATTCGTGTCGAATGAAATTTTAAGTAAGAATTTAACATAACATTCGATTCAATGAAACAAATTAAAATCTAATTGAATTTCTTTTGTTTCCCCGTTGTGAGTAAAAAAAAAATATATCCCTAAACAACTGAAAATTACACATTCGATTCAAGGAAACTGATTTGTGTGAATTGATTTTCATTTGTTCCATTTGGTGGGGCAAGCACGAATAACTAAAAAAAAAGTATCGAAACAGTTTTTTGGTATGTGAAAGTGATTTTCAGTTGTTTCGTTCAATTGCTTGAGGATCAGAATAGGATTTGGGTTGGGATATTTCTAGATCTCTGATGATGATCTAAGATTTAACAACTTAACTTATTGTATTCTTTTCAAAATACTTACAAAGGTACCAATTTTTTAACAGCTAAAATAGAGAAGTATAATTTTTTACTTGATCATCTCCACAGTTTCCAGGTCAAATGTTTTTCTTGTAAGTAAAGTTTTTTTCTATAAAATTTATCATCTTTACTAATGCCATTTTCCAGATCATTACATATAGAAAAGTATATAGAGGATATTTTATAAAGGACAGACATTCTATTACTAATGGAACAATAACAAAATCATAACTCCAGCGTAAGAAATAGCCAAAGACGCTCGCTATTGTAGTGCAGCCAACAAACATTTGTCAATGGAGCTCTATTAGGGCCCTACAGTCCGGTGCTCTATAGTGAACTATAGTGAACTGTCAGTTGTCACATTACGCGCAGAAACATGCGCGCACGCGCCGGCATCGCTTCCGCTTATTATTGCAACGTCAAAGCTTTGTTTGATGTGGCTATAGTAGGGGCGCGGAGGATTGGTGTGTTGAATAACTTCGAGCGGAGTGGCTTGCTTAAGTTCTCATGGTGTTGCCGTATTTGAGGTACGTTGCGATTTCTGGTTGGGTAAATTGTTGAAAAACACTTTTATTTATCATCTGGTGTTTGTTTGAGGTAACGACGTTGTTTTTGGAATCAATAGCACAAGTCTTAAGTTAATTAATTGTAATCAGAATATTGCTTTATTTATAGTGCAAAAGGCATAGACAGCATTTTCTACCAGTTAACTAATTATAAAAATTAATAAAGTATTTTAAACACATAATTACATTTTAAATATAACTACTACTACCATTAAAGGTACAATGTATCCGTTTATTTAACTTGTGCTTACTTAACATATAACTTTTAAGAAACATTCTGCTTTTAGATAAAACCCAATCTACCATTTTGAGTTTGCACTTCTGAAATGTCACATTGACAGATCAACAGCCAATCCACATTGTCACCACTACAGAATTATAGGCCTGCGCACACACATAACTGTTATGAATTATTGTGATCTATTCCGAGAGTGCTCTCTTAAGAATGGCGCGCTATAGTGTGTATCGATGCATTGATGTTGGATGCAGAATTAGAATGGGAGTGCGAGTCGTGTATGGAAAGTGTAGTGCTTAAGTGTATTTGTAACTGTAGAAGATGGTTTGTGTTACCTTTTGGGCTTGGTATACTTACTGTTGTTAAAATTAATAGTGTGTACAGTTTTTGAATGAGTGTTGTGACAAGTTTTTAATAAAAAAAATATTTAATCAAATAGGTAAAATTTCTATTCAGTAAAATTTGTTTGTTATATATTTTTTTTCTATTTGTTTTGGTATTTTGTTAAGAGTTGACAGAAGTAACAAAAAGAAATACTGATTAAAAAATGATTTTGTTATTTATACAAAAATAGAAAAAAAAACTAAAGAAACTTCACTTAAATAATACACAATATGCCAAGCTACACAGGATTAAGGACTACTTCCACCAACCTAACTAAACACATTTACGACCGAAATTAATAACCTATCTGTAGATATGGATTGGGCTAATTGAGATAGTTGCCTAAGATATTTTTGTTAATATGACCAAAATAACAACGGTTGCTTGGCATGGAAGCCAGTATCCTAGGCAACTATCTCAGATAGCCCTATTCATATCTACAGATAGGTTGTTAAGGCGGTACTCGGAAAAAGTATGGACTCTTTATATAAAACTATAGCACGGTTACAGTTGTTACAAATCTGGTAATAACATATATATTTCTTCATACCTTTATCTAGATTCGTATAGTTTCAAAAACACAATTTTATGATTTTGCCTCGACACTTTTCTTTTCGAAAAGACTTCTTAAAAAATACGAAAATTCAATATTATTCTTAAATGGGGTTACTTACACTATTGGAAATTGGTTTAATAAGTGGACACCAATAATATTTAGGATCGTATAGAAGCATTTTTTTTAAATCGCTGTAGTTTTTTTAATACGAAGTGATTTTGTGTTTTTTTGCCTAATTTGCAAAATCGGTCTCACTCCCGTGCGCGTCGGTTTCTTATTTTGTTCGGGTATCGCCTTAATTTAGGCCGTTAGGGCACATACTTAATTAAAATGAGATTGTCACTGACGTCAAAAGTAACAGAGCAAAATTATGTCTAGCGCTAAACGTATTTTGTGGCAGTTGCCCTAAGTATACTTGGTTTATTTGAGTCAGAGACAATAATATTTTTTCAGCAGCCATCCAGCCGGATGTTCTGTCGCAAAATGTCCGCGCTTCCGTCGCACGCGGCGCGTAAAATCACCGCGTCCGGTGCACGCGCGCACTGTCAGATGACATATTGTTTTGTGATTAATTAAGATCAGATTCAGTTCTGTCTTTTCTTACGGGCTTACTAATAAACGTGGATAAAAGTTATTGGTTAATTAGTTAGTGGATTAAATATATTATTTAACGAGTATTTTTTTTTATCTAATATCATTAGTTTTATTCCTCAGTGTTACTCCTCGTGTAGTTTATTAATCAGACCGTTAAAGTGTCATCTAAAACTAGATTTGTTGTGGATGGTTATGGAAGGGGATTTTAACTAATTTCAAACAAAGATATAATAGTAGCATAAAAAAAATTGTTGACGCCATCTTGTCAAAAAATAATTGACTAAAGTAAACAAAGTTTGAACTAGGCTGGCATTGTAACTTATTTAACCAAACATTCATAATCACATCGTCTTGTTATGTCTGCCTGGCTAGCTTTTTATCTTAGTCTGTCCCCATAACAACAATGTTTTCAGTTATGTTCCGACAGTTAGAGATAAGATAGCCAGTTCCTCAGTAATTGAGGATTCCGGGAGACGCTCACTTCCATCTTTAGCCTTATCAATACTTAACATCAGGTATGATGAAGGCTACGGCTGGTTGCTCCAAAATTCATAAAAACTTACGAATACGTACAAAGTAACGTATGTAAGTAACGTATGTATGTAACGTAAGTAACGTAACTTTTTTTAAACGTATGTCTATAATATTTGGTTGTACCACGCTTGTACGATGAATACGTATCCGGTTAGTTTATTCGGAGCTCGAAACCTCCTCATAACGTAAAAGTATATTTGACAGTTCGTACGTTTGCAATTCGCGTTTGAACTAAAAATCGTAGGTGGTTTTAAATTGCCGATAATTTATCATCAAATAAAAATTGAGAGTCAGATGTATCTTCAGATGAAATAAATCCCCACACAACACAATACAACATAATCATAGAAGCAATCAATGTCAAAACAAATGTCAAGTAAATTTTGTCACTAACCCCAATGAATACCTATATTTATAAATCATGGAAGTAATAAGTACTACGCACGTACGCACGTACGTACTGCTTACTTCTATGGTAGAACTAAAGTTGATTTTTTTATTCAGTAGAGTAATTTGACAGGTATCAATATCACTTTGTAAAAATAATACTTCTTTAAACTGTTTTTCGTAATGGTTTGCGCATTTCCAGTTCAGTAAGTTATGATTCCATTACGCACACAAATTCTATATTATCAATATAGCTACATTTTAATTCAGCATTATTTTCACAAACTGACATTGACAACCTGTCAAATCACTCTTCTGAATAAAATATTCCGACTATAAATAGATATGCGCGCGTCGCTCTATGAAAATAGTTGTTTAGAAGCCTACAAATATGACATGTATAGGTACTCTTTTTTTTAATGGTCATTACATTATGTAGGTAAACATTGCATAAATTAATCAGTTTGATTTGTTCCATGGAAATATTATGTACATTCCATGGTACTGACACAACACAATTGAAAAAAGAAACTACCATAGAGTAAAACTTATAAGTATACGCAAAAAACTGCTATTTTGGAACAACCGGCTGTAAAACTATCCCCGTCGTTTAAAAAAAGTCTTAAAATTAATAAAAAGTGTTCAGGAGCAAGTATGATTAGGTATATATCCGTTGCCTGCCTGGTATCCATATTTGACGACCTCAGAGTGGTAGAGTAGTACGTACACCGGTTTCAAGGTGTCGCCTACTTCGAGGTCTTGGGTTCGAATCCCGGTAGGGGCAAATGTTTGTATGATGAAAACGAGCGTTTGTACCTGAGTCATGGACGTATATTTCTACACATAATTACTTATTTATGTATAATATTATGTATTTATATCCGTTACCCTAGTATCCCATAACATAAGCCTTACAGTGCTTACTTGGTTTGAGTGTTACAGACGGAAGAGCAGAGTGAAGAGAGCCTGCCTAAGAAAGAGATAAAAGGAGGATTCTATCCAACTACAAAAATTTTAAGTAAAAAATATGATACAATATGAATTAATTAACTAACTTAAACAAAACCGTTGCCTAACTAACGGGAGATCGCGAGAGGGAGGGCAAGTCTTTATTAACTAAAAATCATCTCTTTTCAACACTGAACTTAAAATACCTCCATTTGTTACCAGAGTAGCCACGGACACGGACCCGTGAGCCCAGTAACAGTGACGTCACTTGTTGCGCGTTTGACGAATGTTTGCGATCAACGCCCCCATTATTTGGGGTCGCATTGTTGCTAGGGTTGGCACTTGTGGGTTTACTTCAGACATTTAAGACGCTATACGGAAAAAAGTATGCACTTTTTGTTATAAAACTATAAGACGGTTAAGGACGTTATAAATCTGGTAATAAGATATATATTTCTTCATACCTTGTAGTGGTATTTTCTGGTTAGTTTAATTAAAATAAACTTGTGCTAACACTTACCTTTCTCGGCTAGAACAAACAACGGGTAAATGAGAAAAAATACTATTCAGTGACAAATGGATATTTATAAGCTAATGCACTCTATAGACCAAAGCAGCTGAAAAAAACACAAAATCATATCAAATAGTACACTGTTATGATAACAATTAAAACAATTTTAGTAATATTAATATAAAATAAACTGAGGGTTCATGAACGCCTGCCCAAGGATATCAGAAATGGACTAACCTAATGGAATGTGATGAGAAATATTGATGATAATACAATATGGGTGAACGATGAACTTGATGATGTGAATGAATAATGGTGGTTGATAATGATGATGATGTTGTGAATGTTTATAACTAGAGGTTATTTTTTTGGTAATTTAATAGATGATGATGGGGTCACCCCTCTATGAAATGATTGGGGAGTGGTGATCCTCTGATAGAACTTTCACAGCGGAGTAGTAGCAGGATAATAAAACAGTCGGGGCGGACTCTCGGGCTTCCCTGAACTGTGCTCTAACTACTACTGAATTACTGAATCTTAATGAAAATAATTTAAAAAATTACCGAAGTCGCGAGACATACGGCCATAAAAAAACACGATATTACAACATTTATCTAGATTCGTAGTTTTAGAAACACGATTTATTGATTTTTGCCTCGACACCTTTTGTTTTCCAAAAGACACCCAAATAATACGAAAATTCAAGATTATATCCAAATGGGATTACTTAAAGGTACTACTGGAAATTGGTTTAATTAGTAGACACCAATAATATTTGTGCAGTTTGATCTGTCTACAGTCGCTATAGTTATTTACCACGAAGTGATTTATAGTAATAGTTTTAACTTTGCACCGCGACAGGCAGACTTAGATCTATTTGCAATGAATGAGGCCTCGATCAAGCGAATCTTGAGCAAAGATTCGTACTAATTTAAATTTAAGATTGTGCTTTTTGTAAACTTTGTTGTTATCTGTGATGACCTAAAATTGGCTTTCTGATGCTAGATAAGTTATCTTTTGTGTTAAACATAGCTGTTGGTCGTCCGAATATAAATAAATAAATAATTTCGCATTTATTAGTAGGATAGGATTAATTTCCACATTCTGCCAACCCTAAGCAAACATTAGTAACGTTCACTTGTTGCTCCCCCAACAATGCGGTAGTCGCAGGGGTGGTGACAGGAAAACATATTGATATTCAAAACTTTACCGAATGCCAGTTTAATATTTACGCCACTTGAGGTGGGGTTACCTGAAAATAAAAATAAAAAAATAGGTTAATATTCAGTGGACAAATAAAGTTGAACAAAACTTAAAGCGTATTTAGCTAGTGATCTTACTAAGCTAAGGTCGTGACGTGGGTTCGATCTCTATCTGGGACTTTTATGATTGTAACAAACATTTGTGTTTATTGTGTGTATCGGTGTTTTAAATATCTATTTATATATTTTTAACCCATATGTCATATACATATCTATATTTATATTATAAAGAGGAAAGATTTCATTGTTTGTTTGTTTGCAACGAGTAAACTCAAAAACTACAGACAGGATTCTGATGAAATTTGGTACACAGATAGTAGATGGCCTGGTTATAAACATAAGATACCTTTTATCTCAATATTCCCACGGGACCGGGAACCACGTGGGTGAAACCGCAAGCGGTCGCTAGTGATGTTAATAAAATAACTCATTGAGCAATTCTTACAGAGTTACTTTTCCTTAGCATGTCAACGGCAGACACTAAAGTGTTGTGGTCCGGAAGTTAGCCACTTTGACGGCGTTGTTGAGTGCTGTCATAAGATCCTCCTGCGTGCAGTTGTTAGGGGGTTATTCTCTGCAAACTTCGACACTGTTATCATGACTGAATGCATGTGGCATTCAAATATATATTTTTCTTTTTTTATGAACGATGGGAAGACTCTTAGCCTTCGTCATACATGATGTTAAGTATTGATAAGGCTGAAGATGGAAGCGAGCCTCTCCCGGAATCCACAGCCACTGATGAAGAACTGGCTATCTTATCTCTAACTGCCGGAACACAACAATGCTGGAAACATTGTTGTTATGGCGTCAGACTTAGGTAACATGGTGGTAGCTAGACAGGCGGACTTACAACAAGTCCTACCACCTACCAAACTGAATACAATATGTACCCCCGCTGGGAATCGAACCCGGGAACCCTGGGTTTGATACCAGTGGTTGAACCACTAGACCACAGAGGCGGTTAAGCTAAATTATAATAACATCATCTTTCTCTACGTCTTTATAGTTAAATTCCTGTCCATATTTCAAGGTTAACGAAATATTGTTTTATTTTTTATATGTTTTAGCCATCGATATCAAGGATGTTTGCTTGGACGTCCTTGCTTCTTTGACGTTCATAAGTGCTTGTAACAGCCTAGACTGAATACATGATATTGAATTTTGATTTTTTAGAGAATTACCTATCAGGACAGATAGGGTACGAGGTTAGGGGTGATTGCGAACCCTACCCCCGTGACCAATGGCGGCCTGGAGGGCAAGTACTAGGAGTTTTAGTTGGTAGTACCCAAGAGTCCAACATACGAATCGCCCCTGCACCTGGGGGCGAGGGATGCGTAAAAGCATTTCTCCTGTATAAAAAAAAAATGTAGGGTACGAGGAAGGATATGGCGGAACCAGCCAAAATCCTCCACTTAACCATGTTTTCTTGCTCAGGCAGTTACTAATAATATACACACATTAAGAGTGTCTAGGGTTTAAGTTAGTTTTAGAGTATCAAGTAACTATTTTGGATCGGTATTGGTTATTTTTTGGAACTTTCACTACTTCAATAAGGAAAAAACTAAAGTAAGAAGCCAGTCTGAAAGACTACTTTTGATGAATATTCATTGTATATTTTTTTCATAAAAAAAAATACTTGATCCCTAGACACCTTTTGATGTAATAGGTATTCATAATTTTACCCATTTCTTTTCCCTAACTAAGAATAATGTGACAAGATTTTGAATCAACTACCTAACCTAACCTTAGACGACATCCTGTTTATGAACAACAATTTCCACTGGCCAATTAAAAGTAAGCAGACGTCATGGAAATAGATTACGAGCACCGCATAGAAAAACTGCATTGAAAGGAAATAGCTTTTTCTGTATGGCACCAAAAATTTATAATAAATTACCGAATGGGCTGAAAGAAGCTAACTTAACTACCTTTCGTAGGGAACTGTTGTCGTTATTATTAAGAAAAGCCTATTATACATTGACAGAATTCTTGATTGACAAATTTTGATTATGTGCTTTTTTGTTGACATCATTAATTTATTGACATAAATCTTCTATATTTGTAATTTTAAAATTATGATTGTTTAATAGTGTTGATATTTTTAACTTATTTACTGACATCTGTTCTGTTTTAATATATAAATTTAGTTTTTCATATTCAAATACTTACAATTATACATTTGAATATAGCATTAAAATAAAACGGAAATTTGTACGCCCATCGATGGCGGAACATAGTGATACATGATTATCTATTTTCACACCAGCTGTATTTCTCATACCTATATTTACAAATAAATGATTTGTATGTGTATTTGTATTTGAAGCACGATGGTGGTCATATGTTTGCCCAGTTACTAGTAAAAAACCATAAAAGCAAGCCTCATTTATAGTGATTTTAAATCGCATCTAACTTGTTAACTTTTCTCAGTTGTTTCACGAGCGATCTACAGATCTATAGATCCCCGATGGTTGTTTACTGCGCACGCGACACCGATTGAGTTGTAGCCGCCCACGCGGTTCCAGGTTCGACACTCGACAAGCGCGTCGCACATGCCTCGTCTTGGTTACAAACTATTGTATACAGTTCTTTCTTTCTTTAATCTCAAACAGCTTTAGCTCAGGCACAAAATACGTAAATGTAATGCACAATGTAAAATATAAATGGGTAAAATAATTAGGTATGATAATAGAAAAATACCAGAAAAAATCGACTAAGCCAACAAGTTGTACTCAGGCGGGAGTGGCACCCGCGACCTGTAAAAAGCCGGTATAAAAAAAAAAAAAAAAAATGTATTTGTTTTCAAGACCCCAATATTCGTAAGTTCAACATAATCACAATTCACAATTCTATAAATTCGCCAATAAATATTTGCCGACAATTATATTATCAAGCGACGTTGGTGTTACGAGCTGCGTGTACGCACGACTAACATAAAGTTTAGCGGACTTTTGCGACACGACCTCTCCATCTAGGGTTGCCAATTTTACATAGAAAAGATGTAAGTAGTAGATAAAAATTCTATTTAATAATGATTAATTTTAATAGAAAAAATCTAAATATATATATATATATCTATAACTGATTTAGGATTTCCTCTGTAAGAAAGAATGAAATAAAATTCATCAAACATGAACCGGAAACCGATGTCCAGAGAACATCTAATAGGGTTCCGTACCAAACTGGTAAAAAGGAACCCTTATGGTGAGACTCGGACTGACTATCAGAGCTGGATTTATCAAGAACTACTGATGCTATCAACTTGAAATTTAGAATAGTTTTAGATGACGTTTGCTTATCTATTTTGCAAATAACAGAGAATAAAAAAAATAAAAAAAAAATAGATTGCAACAGGGACTGAAAGTTACCTAAAAATTTCTTAAAAAATCAAAATGGGGCTACTAGGGCATGTGGGGTATCATATGAAAGAACGCTGCTTGCACATTCTCAGACAATTTTTTTTTACTTTTTTAGATTGTATACTTTTCGATTTGTGATGAAAATTGTAAAAAAAATACCGTTCCCGCCTTATCTCCGAAGTTTTCATAGAGAAAAATCTGAAATTATTCTATGTGATATGGGTTTAAGTAAAGATTACAGGAAAACTAAAATAGACATCATTTTAAAATAGCGTACTTTATAGAAATCTTAAAAGAAGTGATTTTATACTTATTTATTTTTGGTAAACTGACCTCGACCTATGTTGATGTATGGGGACAATATAATGACGGTACAGAACCCTCGATGCGCGCGCCCGACTCGCTCTTGACCGATTTTTTTCACAAAAGTTTAAGCTTCATTATACCTATTATTAAAAGAATCTCATTGATTGTAGATATAATGTTCTACAGTATATTTTTAATTTGAAAGCTCTAAAAGCATTGTATACTATTGCGTATTGATTTATTGGCGAAGTTAGAAATAGTTTTGTGTTAATTTTTGTTTTTTAGTTTTTGGTGTGTTATTTATTCCTAAATACAAATACTCTATATTCTATATAATCTCTAGAACGTTTGCCAACCCTAGCTTTGTCCGACAAACGGAGTTAAATCTTCAGACCGCCCAGGAAAGTCTAGTGTAAAAGATTTGAACTTAAAAGATAGGTTTAGTTTAAAAAGTACCTACTGATCTCACAGAACACAAGAATGAGGTTATTTGATAAACAAATGTCATAGGCATTATTTAAACCTATGAACAAAACCTATAGCCAAACGTTATATTTAGTACAGTTGGTAAGGATTTACAGTTTGACCTGAGAGCATCCTTCTGACGCTCATAATAGTGGCGGTTCAGCACAAGTGAAAAGTCTAAAACGTGCTGTTGACTGCAAATTTAACTAACAGAGCTAATGTCACCATCCGTTAATTATATTGGGTTATTTTTAAACAGTATCTAAAATTTTTAAGTTTGTATCAGAATCGGTAAGTAAACAACTTTCTCCTAGTGTATCTATTAGAAACCATCATATGAGGACGTTTTGTTTGCGTTTTTTTTATGGAAGTTGTCACATTTTGCACACACTTCACACTTTGGAGGCGATGATTGAGCGAAGACGTCACAAAACTTCCGTCAAAATACAAGCTCACTTTAAGAGAGCGTAGTAAAAAAATAGCATAGTAAGATTGAAACAATACTGCGCTAAGAGATGGCGGTCCCTGGATTGCAATAACTTTCTTTAATGACGTTTGGCGTTATATCAGTTGGTGAAAATGGGTACATATTAAATTCAAACGAACAACCGAATGCTATGACATATAATGTTTTCTCAAACATGCTTGGAAATATAAGCATTATTTTGACAACCTTTTTCGAGTTAAATCGATATTGCTGTTCTGGCCACATACATGTGAACAGCGGCATCCAATCATAATCACACCCAGCCTAATATAAAATTCTTATAACAAATAGTTTAATCTTATTGTTATTGTTTTTATGATTTAATGAACTAAAATAATATAATAAAACCAAAACGGAGTATTATAATTAATTCAAAGCTATTTAAAATAAGAATAAAATGTAACAAAAAGTTAATAGTGCGATTCGGAACGCATTATGACATATTTTTAGGTATTTAATTAAAAAAGTCCGCGCTAGGCCGCAAAACGCGATTTTCTTCGCAGAATATGAATGACAAAACCTTCTTTTCCGAGCGTGTGAGGTGAAAAAAATATTGTAGTTCGTTGTTCGTTTGATTTCGAAAAGTAGCTTTAATTTCCGCGCATTATTTGAGAAAAGTAAGCCTTGACCACAACTAGGCATTGATAGACTTATGTATGTGTGCCTCGGCTTTACTTCACATTTACACGTTCGTCCATCAATGCCTCTTTTGCTGGCCGCTGCAATAATGTACTATTATCGATCTGTTAACCAATTGGTGAAAACAGAGGGCTGATTAACGATAACTTAGTTCAGTTTCATCTTTCGTCGCCGTGTCTGTCATACAGTATTAAAATGTGACAGTAATGACAGCGACAAAATTGGTTGCTAGTTGATTTTTTGTTAGATGATCAGCCTGCGGTTCTAAAGGCTTCGGTCATCAAAACTCATGATTGAATTTAATAGGTAAAAATTATGAGTTAAATAATCTTACGAAAATCCCCCGACTAAAAGTGATGTAGGTACTATACATAATTTATCCACCTATTCATAAATTACAAACGCAAGAAAAATCCGCCGGGTGTTGCCATTACCAACGCTCTGTTCTATTTCAATGCTATTTCAATTAAAACTTTAAATTAATCACAACTGCAAAATATAAGTTCATTTCTGGTAATGGCAGCACCCGATGGATTTTTTCACTTCACTTTTACTCAGGGTATTGTTTTTATTCTTACAGACTAAGAAATATCACTTTACACACTTAATTTCTTAGCTAACATCAACGTTAGACACTAAATCATTCGAAAAGCCTGTAAATGTATACACACAGCGTTTGTTCGCAGAAATCGTGCGAGTCTCATGCGTTTCCTCGCCATAGTATAGTAAATTTTCCTGCACGACGTGTAATGGTCGGTAAAGTAAAACACGCGTAAAGCCGTGTCGCGACACATGTATAGTCAACAGTGTGATTTATCAACTTTAAGAATGGCTCGTAAAGTATGTTTTAGTTAAATTAGGTTTAAACAAGTGTATGTGTAATGTTTGTTGGTTGTTAGTACAATCGGGGGTACTTTCCGGTTGATCAGTAGAGTATTTTTGAAGAAATTTATCTCAAAAAGTAATAGACTTATAGAAAACGTTTCTATCACAAATAATAGAGCTTTAATAAGTATTTCATTTTTAACCGACTTACTTGGATGACAATATGATATTATCTACCTTTAAAAACTGTGAAATAAATCGGTGCCAGCCAAGGCATTCTACTTTGCGGTCAAAAAATCTACTGATCAACCGGGAAGTTCCCGAACTGTACCTATGAATTATTAATTTAATTGATTTATTTGAATTTTTTATTTATTTGGCACCGATCCTTCTTGCTGCGCCAGGGGTCATGGTTCAATCTCCAATCAGTTGTTCAATTTATGTGATTTATGTTGATTTGCTTTGTTATGTATTAGTTTAGTACCTATAGGTTTATTCCTAATATTTCCTTTTAAAAAAAAGTAAACAAAACAAAAGTAAAAAATTGGATTTGCAACCAAATTACAAAAACCCATTTAATTTAAAACAATATTAGCAAGATTTTTTTAAGCTATTCATTCAAATAAAATAAAATATAGATTAGTTACTACACCAATGCGTTTCGTTTATAGCCACATTTGGATTTATTACATATATTTTTTAAGAAATCCAAATAAACTCAATACCAAGGAGTACGAACAAAACAAATCAGTCTATTATTAATTGCTTTTAATAGTAGCATTCTGTCTTTATTCCCGTACCCATGAATGCAGATATGAATCAGGCAGGGCGGACGATTGTTCGTCGCAAGCGCATATCTGAATGAATCTCACTTTCATTGATGGCCTCCAGACTCCAGAAATACACTCCGCGGGAGTTGGAGCTAACTTGTAGTAGATTTAGTAGACATTCTTACACACATAGCGATGGGGTCCGATTCTAAAAAGACATGACAGGAGTGACGCTAGGTGTAAGACTTTCATGTCTGACTTTCATTTCAGGAGGTGGTACAGCATCAAAATTTTAATCAATTATTAGTTTTTGACAAGCCAGTAAATAAACAAAGCCGGACAGGCCGGACACCGTTTGATTTGACCGGAGTTCTCAAAAAGCTGTCCGGTTTTATCCGGATTTACAAGGCACTGCTCAGATGTCGCGGGTTTGATGCCCGCACAAATTAATAGGAAATATACTAAGTATATTGCGTCATCTACAATAGATCAATGTCAGTATTTTATAAAATGACAGTCATCACGATTGTGGATTGACCCCAAACGGTGAATTTAGTTTTTATTGAATTTTTATGTCTGTGGGAAAAATCGCTTAGGGTGGGTCATGATTTCATTTCATTAATTGTACCTATGATAAACATTAAACAAGAAAATATACTAGAAAAAAGCAACTTGCCTCATGTCACTCTGACGGGCTGAGACAAGTTGCATTTTTCTAGTATATTTTCTTGTTTAATATTTATCAAATATGTAAACTGCAAAATTAAAAAGTTATTATAGTACTTATGCTGATGCTGATTGTACGTACACACGTTGATTTCGAGCGGGTCCTTAACATATTGGAACTGTCCAACCTGATGCGTCGTCGACTGTACATAAATATACACAGTAAGCTCCTCGTTATCACATATGAACCAAAATTATAAGCGCACGCGCAAGCTCGCTCTAGATCGAACGGCATTGCAAAACGAACAAAAGGATACTTCATTCAGAGAATTCTAAATGATAGACTGAGACCAACATAGGATTAAAGGTGAAGGAAGACAGGGACGGGTTGTATACTTGCTCATTTCTTGGCAATTGTCCACCGGAAGACGACTTTTAGCAAAAAGATGGAGTGCTCAACTGAAATACAAAGATACTTAAGTTCATTGAGTTGCAGTTGAGAGAGAGAAAGGGACGTAATTGGTGGAGGGATGGAATCCTGAAATTGTAAAAATTTCCTGAATTGTAGGAAAGTTGTGCAAAAAAATTGCAAAAATCGTTTTGAAAAAATGTGATGATATTTTTATGTAATACCTAGTCTCCGAGAACGAAGTCTCAGGTATTAAATAAATAAAAAAAAGTAGCTTGTCTCTCTCATGTCAGCTTTATAAAGTTTGGGTTAAAAAAAAGGTAGTAGGTCTTTTTTACGAATTTATTTCACAAAAAAAAAAATCCAATTCTGGAACTTTGTCTAAACAGATCGCGATAGAGCGTAAAACAAAACTGATTTATTAGCTCCAATTAGCCAAAAATGGCTCTAACGAACTTTTTCTGATTTAAGTACCTGATAAAAAATTAACTTATAAACAAAAATCAACCGGTCTTATCGCTTATACGGGATAGATTATGGATAGATCATATTTCTGTAATTTATAATAAATTTAGTAAGCTAGTTTTAAGCAACTATTTCCGTCAACTTTATATTTCATTAGCGGCCGCCCGCGGTTTTACCCGCGTGGTTCCTGTTCCCGTGGGTTTATCGGGATAAAAATAACCTTTGTTTTAATTCAAGTTATTTTCTTTTCAGTTTACCAAATTTCATCCACACTGAAAAGAAGTGTGTTAAGTCAACTACTTATAGTTCCAAATATACCAAATTTCATCAAAATCCGTTCAGTAGCTTTTGCGTGAAATTACTTGGGCTAGCCAACGTCAACAGAGTATTGCATTGTCAACAACTGAAGCCGAGTTTATGGCTGCCTGTAGTGCAACTAAAGAAGTTATATGGTTAAAAAGGTTATTGTTGGATATAGATGAGTACAACCAAGATTCTATATGTCTTAATATTGATAATCAGAGTGCAATTGCTGTAATAAAAAACGTAGATTATCATAAAAGATGTAAACATATAGACGTTAAGTACAAGTTTGTTAAAGAAAAGTATGAAGAAAAAGAGATTGATTTAAAGTATGTAAGTAGCAATGAGCAAAGTGCTGATATATTCACTAAGCCTCTAGTGAAATGTAAATTTGAATATCTAAGAGGCAAGATAGGTATATCTCAGTTGTAATCAATTGAATAACATTGCATCAGTACTTTTAACTTATGTATTTAATTTACTTTCTTAAATGTAATATGTGGTTGCAACTAACTTCTATTATTTGTTTTAATTTCTATCAATTTAAAGAACGTTGCAATTTGGAGAGAGTGTTAAGAATAATTTGAAATTGCCGCGTTCGTTTGTTAGCATTGTAGTCAGAAACTAATCTGTCTCACGTCAAATTCATTTGACGTTTATGTCAAAGTGACAGAATTTTTTCCCGCTCTCTTGCTCCGAAATTGTGAAGCCGTGTACTGCTCGTTCTGAATAAAATTATGTTTCAATCAGAAATAATAGTTTAATTTCAACAGTAACAAACAAACAAACGGACATACTCGTACTTTCACATCTATAATATTAGTAGAATACATTTCTAAATATCTAAGTACTTACTTATAAGTATTTCCCATTGCACTGTTGCATTAGTCAACAGCTTAAATCGCATGTAGTTCGTTTAAGGGAGCCATCAATCAGGCTTTGTCCGGGCTCTATGGAATTTCAAATTGGATTCTCCCAACAATAGTGGGATTACCAAGCTATTGTAACAGTATCTGCTTTGGTATAAAACACTTTCATAGATATATTATAAATTTACGAGAAAAGATAACTGGGCACTTACATAAACGACGATATTAGGTACATAAGCAGGTAGGGATAAAAAAAAATAAGATCAAAAATATCTTTATTAAAGTAGGCTTATTACCGCTTTGTCATTGGCAAACTTTTCAAAAGAGAAGCCAATCTTTAATTTTTTTGAAAAGTTTTTATTTAAATTAATTTCTAGTCCTACTTTCTCACACTAAAATCGTTAAACAAACAAAGAAGTCATCTGTGTCCGTGACGAATACAACAGTAATTTCTAGATTGCCTGAAAACTACTGAACCAATTTCAAAGTTAAAAAAATACGCTACGAATTAATAATCTAGGACGCTTTTTCAAACAATCGCTTTGTCCCTAAATAAAAACAGACAAGTACCAAACACTCTTATTCACTTCTGCAACACTAAAAAAATATTATAACCCACACCAAATAGGATTCCTATTCCTTTAAAAGCATTCGAACAAGCCGCCAGTAAAATATTACGATGGACGTAAACCGCCCACAATGCGTTACGGTGCGGCACTCGGCTCGATTATCCGGGTTTGTCTGTTTATAGCGGTGCTTTTTTATGGCTTTTCGATATTATTTCGAGTATTTTTTTTCTCGACCAATGGTGCTACTGGTTGGTGCATGTTGGATTTGTGTGGATACGCCTGGGGTTCTTTAAAGGTAGAGGCTACGACCGATCGGGTGAAACTTTTGTTTTCGTTTTAAAATCCCATCCAAGTTATGTCTATAGGTATTATAGATTGATCAAAGTCCAAGAAAATTGGACGATGGACGAACCAGCAGTCAAATATTACGTTGGACGTAAACAGTCCAAATGCGTTACGGTGCGGCACTCGGCTCGATTATCCGGGTTAGTCTGTTAATAGCAGTGCCGTTGTATGGCTTTTAGATATTATTTTGAGTATTTTTTCTGCCGACCAACGGTGCTACTGGTTGGTGCGTGTTGGTTTTGTGTGGATATGCCTTGTGCATTTTTACCCCGGACACGTAGGTACCTATCGATACTGTTCTGTTTTGCCTATAATAAATGAGAACAGAATCATGATGAACCGGGAGGTGAAAATACGATAAAACATGTATCACACGTCACACACCTACCGACCCGAACCGGCAAGAGCGGTAAGCAAGCAAGCATCTGGCAAAAATCGTATGAGAAGGTAAAACATCGATCAAAACACCTTAGTGCACCTTACCTACAGTATTTTATTGTAATCAAGCGTCAAATATATATGTCCTAACGAGAGAGTCACTCAAATTTTACTTTACGATAATTTATACCTATAAGTACTACTGATTATAAGAGGTGTTTACCTATGAAATTGCCTATGAAAAAACTAGTACCTAGCTATACATTTATTCAACAGCTCTACTATAAGTAAGGTCGTTATTTAAAATTAAACATAATCAAACAATTTTTTATTTTTAGAATTTAACAAAGTTTATTTTAATTGCAGTATGAGTAAAAAAAGTCTTATCCTCTTTAATCTAGCATTCAGCACGCACTGTCCTCTACAATACCACTCAAACCTATCGGGTATTTGAAAAAAAATGCAAAAAATCACCCCTGCGCCAAGAGAGCTATAAAACTAGACTCCAGACCAATTAAATATGAATGAACTGCCCTCTCATTCTCATTACATTGAGAATTTCATCAATATAAACCATGCTTTTTGTTTTATATTTATTGCTACAAGAATTGTTTGTTTTGTGCATTTTTTTATTGAGACGCATGGCAACAGCATTTAATACCCCACCTACAGTATAATAGAAATAATGAAATGTTTTACAATCGAATCAGATGACTTATAATATCATAATAAAAATAGTTACTATTACAAATTAAAATATTATGTATTTGTTAAATTTAAGACCATTTTAATAAATGCAAATGTTTACCGGAAAAATATTTGTCCTGAACGGATCAAACCTACGACCCCTTGGTCGCTGCACTATAAGCCCAGTTATAATTAAAATAGTTAATTGACAGTCGTCATTAGCCACTGCTGGGACACTGGCCTTTCTTATAGATGGGTAAGGAGAATAGGCCACGACCCACCACGCGGGCCCAATGCGGATTGGTGGGTTTTAACGACTGCAAATGCAGCTTAATTTGCCTTCCGAAGCACGGAAGAGCTCGAGGTAGTAAATGTTTGGTCACCCATTCCGTGACTGACCATTGTGAAAGTTACAACAATTGCAGGCCGAGCGCACGAACCACTGCACCACGGGCTCCTCAACATACAACTGACAGTCAACTGTTTCTTTTGTTCTATCATTTTTACAAAAAATTACAATACCTACTCTGCCAATATTTTGCGACATTTGTAATTTCCTCCAATGACATGTAATTAATGACAGCTGACTCAATGTCATCGAATAATGAAAAAGCCTATCATTGTCCACCAAACTACTATAATAAGAAATTGACACATCGAGAGAAATAAGAGGGATAACATGTGATTAATATTCCTTTATGTTTAATAAGAATTGTCGCTACATTACACATTTTTAAAAACATACAATTAAAACGAATACAATGCTGCTTCCACCTACTAACTGTTATTGAAAGAAAAAACAACACTTCACACTGTAAATTATACTCTATTTCGCGAAAATAAGGTTCAGTTTCTTTAGAATTTTTCACAAATCGTCAAGACTGAAAAGATAAGGGGTGTCATAATTACGAAGTGAGACAAAGTCAGAGGTATTGTAAGTGTTGTATAGACATAACAACACTTAAACATTCAAGTTGGTGTCAACCACACTTTGTCGTCATTATGTCGACTCAATGGCTGTTGTGTCTTGAATGCACGTCGAATTAACGAGACTTTCAATAAAAGTGACATTTGTTCAATAAGTTTTTTGGAATCCATTAAAATGTAAACGAGTTGCTTTGTTGTTGTTTTGTATAGATGTGTAATTTAGCCATTGTATTTTAAGTAGGTAGGTGATAAGATAGTAGAAAGAAATGTGGAATATTAAATAAGATTGTTTTTTTTATTAATGGGTTTGCTCTTAATCCCAATCAAGCCCAAAGGCTTAGACAGGATCCACGATGAAGCGAACTAACCCAGAACCCATGCTTTGAAGATGGACGGGTTATAATTATAAGTACTATGAAATACAGAGGCGGGGAGGAAGTTCCACTCCTTGTGTGCAATATAAAAGTTGAGTTGTTGTTGTGACAAAAGCTACTTTTGTCAGTAAAAGTTGTTTCTTAGTTTCTTAGATTGGCTCAACTAATGTCTAGAAATATTATGTAAACGTAAATATAAATGCAAATACGTACATCTTATGTTTTAACGCGCACTGTTCATTGAAATAAAACTACGAATATCAAACGCGCTATATTTCACGAACTAAGTTGTAATTGTCCGTATTATTAGGTTTTTTAGGGGGTTTTCTATTTTCCCGACGTTTCGGCACCTTTTCAGCTGCCGTGGTCACGGGATTACAACTTAGTTCATGAAATATAGCGCGTTTGATATCCGTAAAAGCTGTTTTATTTCAATAAATGCAAATGTTCATCACAATAATATTTCTTCTGAGCCTATCAAATCTACGAGTCCTTGCTCGCTGCACCATGAGGCAGAGCTCGGAGGAGCTCGATATAGTAAATTTTGGGTCACCCACCCCGTGATCGACCATTGCGAAAGACCAACCTCAACAATCGCAGGCAGAGTGCTCGAACCACTGCGCTACGGTTTCCTGGAACAATCTTTACTTCATCTAAAAGTCAGGGGTGTGCGATTATCGGTCCATGGCACCTAATCTACGTGATGCCAGCCCTACATTCACCACATTTCAATCGGTAAGTGTAATGTACAGCCGATAACATCACATTCTTGGCACATCCCCGCCGAAGTCAGACTTGTATAAAACTGAATGATTAATGAGTTTTCACATTAGCCCACCTTCCCCTTGGAGGGGGGTAGAGATAACGTGGGGCCACAAAAAGAGCGGAAGGGTGAAGGTGAAGTAATAATGCCAGTATTGGAAATAAAATAGTACTTAACAATATTTTTTCAATCAAAACACATTTTGTTTTTTTTTTTTAATTATGTGTGGTACTTATTTGTGTGTAGTGTTTTCATGAAACCTATATTCAGGGTTCTTCCTTGGTAGTGGTCAGACACTAGGAAAATTTAAGTTGACAGAAAAATTATCCAAATACGAACAATACACATAGGTGTATTGTTCGTTTTTGGATTATATTTTCGGTTGGAGTTAAATAAATGAAATGAAGCTCCGTAGCTTCATATCATTAATTTTATTTAACGCCAACCAATAGTTTTTTTTTTAACTAATAATTAGCGGACATTTATGTTGGGTTTAAAAAAATGCTTAACCTGTTATTTCAATCATTAAACTTCTAGACTTGATTCTTTCATGTTTTTTCAAAAAAAATCTTTACCCTCGCCCTTTAGTGGCCCCACCTGTCTTTAATACGTCAATCGATCTTACGTACAGCGTGAGCATTGTGAGGCAGTTGTGTCAACGAAAACAGGTGATGTTTTACTGAATATGCGCAGAATAATAAAATATAGGACAGTTTTGAGGGCGAAACATAGGCTTCATCAGTTGTAGGTTTTAGACGTAGGTACTTATACTCCTTGATCGTATTTTTTTGGGTTGTATTTTACTAATCACCACACTGACCTAAATAAGAAAAACTGAGTAAGATTAGGGATCTAAAACTATATTATACAACATTATTTTGTTGCACTTATTATTAGATGGCATCTAGTCACGTAACCCGCTGAACCGATTTTAATTAAATTTGGTATGAGGCTAACTTAAACCCCCGATATGGACATAGGTAACTTTTAATTCCGATAGATGGCGCAAGCACGCGGACACAGTCGCGAAAATCCTGTAGTATGATAATAAACCATTGTAAGAACACCCTTACCAACAATCAGAAGATGAATAAACTCTTTGCACAAGTCAAATCAACATATTTAATTCCCAATCAGAACTTTAAGCTGTTGGGATAAAAGCTAATTTTGCTGTGAACTCGGTTCAAACTCCTAGAGCAGGGATTCCCAAACTGTTTTAACACTAAAACTGCAAAGATATCTTAATATTAATAATTAATATTAATTATTGACATGCCTGGGAAACGCGCCGACAAGGAGAAAGAATGAAAACATTTATTTTGAAGTCACATGACAAAAACATAGATTTAAAACCAATGAAACAAACTATAAGCACATAATCGAATTGATTCCGTAAGAAAGTCATGTAATGCCAAAACTGTGCCTATCTCAGTTTTCTTTATTAGACTTTATTTCTCTATAGTTAAGTTTCTTAAATTTCGAGATCTCACGTCATACTGACATGATAAAGCAATATCTTACTGTTGCCGACGCAAACCTTTTTATGAATTTTACTCTTTTTAACTTTTTTAATGTTTACGTCTTTTTATTGTTTGCTGTCTGTCAAAAAAGAAAATGTCATAGTTACGTTGGTAGTCAATTAAAATTATATTAAAAAGAAATATTTTATTATTATTAAGCCCCGTGCTTAACACTTACTAAGCATAAAAGGCTTCGTAAGTGACTAGAGGATTAAAGGCGACCACGGCCCTCGCTACGTGTCCAGTGGTTAATTCGTCCAAGTCGACCACTTTGGGAATCACTGTCCTAGAGAATGGTAGAAAGTGCGGGATAAGTTATCGGGATGTATTTATGCGACCCCGAGGTCCTCATTATGGGCTGGTGTGAAATATCATGATCAATTTGCAAGTCTTCGAATATCCAGTTTCTTTATGCCCCTTAGATATAAGCGGTTTGGTGCTATCAAGAGATGTTTATTTATTAACTAGCGACTGTTCGTGACTCTGACTAGTTTAGGCGTAGTGGCACTGATCCTGATCCAACTGCGTCAGGGGTCCTGGGTTTGATCTTGACTAGGTTTGTTTGTGTTTGATTCGTGTTTAGGTGTTCTGATGTCAACTGATGTCGCTGGACGACCTGTTTGGCGCAGGTGGTACTAACCCCGCCTACTGCGCCAGAGGTCCCGGGTTCGATCCCCGGACAAGAACTGGACAAGAACAAATATTTGTGTGCATGAACATGTCTGTTTTTCTTGGTCTGGGTGTTTAATATGTATATTATGTATGTATTTACAAAAAAAGGTATATAAACATGTTTATCCGTTATCTAGTATCCATAACACAAGTTCTTCATGACACTTAACGTGGGCTAGATAATTGGTGTGATTGGATGCAAATATTTTTTTTATATTTTTTATTTTAAATTCAAGTGCTTAATCTACTCGTGTCAGGATAGGATCAATGATTATTAAATGTTAGCCATTTTTTCCATTGTCCAATTTCATAATTTATCAAAATTTTAGCATTGTATGATTAATTCAAGTAACGTAATATTAACGTAAATATTACGAAAAAAAATACAAGAAAAGTGAACTGCAATATAAAACAATATCAAAATAATAAAGCCCTTAAACTGTATATAAAAAAATATTGGCGTTTTTTGTAATATTCATAACATTATTTTTAACGTTTGCCAACCCTACTACCTACTAACTTACGTCATAAAGAAAAAATACAAGAATCCAAAACAATAATTATTTTCAAAACGCATCTCAAAATAACACCTTTCGTCGATTATTCATAAAGTTCGTCAAAATCGGGATCATCGGTAATCCCTTCATTTTGATATATATTCTTTCTACGTGACATTTGGTCGAACTGCGTATCATATTTTTAAATAATAAACGTTTGAAAGAAAAATAATGAACATTGTATCAGCTGAAGGCTTTGGAATAAGCTATTATAATAAATTGTGTGGTTTAAATTCTTATTTATTTCTTTGAGTATAAAGATAATCGTTTATCTCGACAATATTATAAAGATACTTATATTATTACTTGAATAATCTAAATACATATATAAAAATGAATCTCTATTTCCCGTGATCATGGCATCACGCGTGAACGGATGGAGCACTTTCGCTAATTCTTTATTTGTTGTGGACTTTTTATAATTTAACAAAATTCACAAAAAATTTGGTACAAAACGCTTCTGTTTTTAATGTTCATTTCATAATACAAGGTTTTTAAGTAATAATATCCTCTCGTAAGTCAAAGTCAAATTATTATTAAAAAAAACTAAATAATAATATGTTCTTCATTTATCGCCTAATACTTTTCTACTTACCTTCCATTACATCTTTTATTTGACAAGAATAAAACCAAACGCATTGCAGTCCGAAAATATTGTTATATTAATATATATTAAATATACCAATAAGTCTAAGAAATTAAACAGACCACATAACTAGATCCACTAATGACGCTACGTAAATAATTAGCTGAATAAATCTTGCTTTCGGTTAACCCGTCGCGCGCCGGTCACGACGGACGACCCCGCGTTACAATTACAATAAATAATAGCGGACGGGTTAGTCAACAGACGTTTACTGCCGTGTTAGGGTCACGCAGCGTCTTGACGGTTTAGAGCGCCAAACTGGCCAAGCAATGGTTGGACAAATGTTTTTGTATGAAAATAAATTTTTGAAGATAATAATTAAAGGTGAAAAAGTCGTTGTGTTGAAATAATAAATTATGCATTGGCAACAACTTTGAAAAATTTCCTCGAATTTGAGTTAGCTAATTGAAAAAAAAATTAAGAAAGATGTTTACATTGCCATTTTAAAAATTGTACGGTCACCACCAGTCAGGCAGGTCTTACAAAACAGTTGAATTTTTCCAATCGTCTTTTAACTTTAATTCACAAGCTGTTGAATTCGGAATTGGCTGAAGAATTTTGACAGTTTTGCATAACCCGTTTAATTGACTGTACATTCAGTTGGTGATAATATTATTGAACGTAACAATTTCATAAGCACTGGGAAAGTAATAATAATGGTCAAACCCTTTTTAACTTAAAATACTGTCCCACCTATTAGTTTATCTAGGAAGTGGCCACCAATGTTGGCCATCGGCTAACCATCGCCACCCAACAGCGCTCGTAATCAATTGTTCATAGCACGATGCGAACATAAATTTAGCGGCACTGAGACGTCCCTAATTAACCCTTAACAGAAATCACTGGGCAGCCAGCGTAAATCTCCGCTGTGGGAATTCTTGGGCGCCTTTATTCGCCCGTATGCAGTGTTTGGATAAGTACAATTACGAAAAGATTTATCACCTTTACCCAATCATTGTTAAATATCCTTCTCTGAATTATATTAACGATCTAATATAATAGCTGCAATGCAACGCTGCAAATGTGAAATATTTTAATTAACTGAAATGACTTCATTTTTATGACGATTCTAATAAGAGAAATATAGAATTTAAACTTATCCTTATTTGCTTTGGGCTTAACGCTTAACCTCTTAGGGACGTCATAACCGGGTTATGAGACAAAATAGATATATTTCATTGTTCTCTAGACACCAGTGTACTGCTAGAAAACGACGAAATAATACAAAGTTTGTGTAAAAAAAAAACCAGGTTGAATAATAATAACAGAAGACAAATATTGTAAATTTTAAAAGTTATAATTTTTAATACAGTTTTATTAGTTCATACGCTAATTAAATTCAATGAGCTACCGCCTTCGTTCGTGTGCCATATAAAACTCGATTTCTTACTCAAGAAAAAAACAACTTCTTCGTTGATGTTTTGTTTTGAGCGGGAGAAATTGTGGTTTAAAAACGTCTGCTCCTTATTTTATTGTTATAATAAAATTTGGCGAAATTATCTGGCACTTCTTCGGTCAGATTTATGACGTTTGCGATGCGTCACGCAGCGAAGGGTTATTTCGTTGTTGCTTTGAATTTAAAATGTTCTTAACCAAGTGCATTATTTGATATTAGTGTGTTTCTGTCTTTAATATTTTACACTATTATTTCTCAGACAGGATTTGGCAAAACTGTTTTTGTGTTAAAAAAGGCATTAAAAACAAATATTGTAAAATATAATTAAGGTATTAAATGTGTAAAATTTTGTAACATTTTTTCTTTTTAACTAGTAAAATTATGTAGCAGTAACAGTGGCTCTGGTTCTTGGAAGAAAATCGAAATTGATTAATTGTTTCACACTCATTGTAAGGGTTAAAATGAACTCAAAGCGTTAACTTTATGGCAAGTCACTTTCTCATAATAATGGGTTTTAAATAATTAACTGTTTTGTACGGTTTAACGGTTAACTGTGTTTTTTTACGGGTTAAAGCTGGAAAATCTTTCATGAAAGCGAAAATTTTAATTATTGCATTATACAAATATCAGTCGGGCATTTTTTGGAAAGAGGCGACATTATTTAGCTATACTATACATTTATGTTATAAGTAAATAAGATACACAAATTGTTTTTGAACTTACCACTGTAACCTTTGTGAAGGATCGAGTGAAATAAATATATGTGTGTTATTTTAAACTATGTTCGCTGTTTGCTCTAAGATATATTTTTCATATATATCTCTATAATATTTTCGTTCGCATTTTTTATTTATTTTGAATTTTGTTACTTTATGTAAGTTACCATACAAATATATTTAGATCGACAGCTAATTATTGTATAATTAAATTTAACAAAATAACATAGTTCATATAATTACTATGATTAAGATTTAAGATCGCAATGGCTGACATTTCCTAACTCTATGGTTGTTGTGTAATCTTTAAATCAAACGTAACGCGAGTCGTCAGCCAGTCTGCAAAATCCGCAAGTCACCATCTTTAATTAATTGCACAGAAGGTGAACGGGCTTAGAAATAAGGAACAATGTGCGTTGTGGATTGTCTATGGCCTACTTTACAATTGTACTAACCACGCAAAGACAGTTATTGCAAGGTTTTTTTAAGTTGTATTTTGAGTTTTTAATGGCAATTTTACCAATTGTCGATTGGATAATCGTGGTTTGAAATATCGTTTTGTGTTTTAAAACTTTAAAGAAACGACAGCAATGCAATGTTGGTCGGTCCGTTAACCGTTGGTGAAAATGGGCCTTTTCAAAGGAAAAAAGAAAGTGAGTAAGTCCTACAGCGCACTAGGCCTGCGGCAGCCTCTTGAACATTTATGACGGTGTATGGGAGCTCGCACGCTAGGCAGCCATGATCTGGCCTCGGCAGCCAAATGTCTATTGGCTGCTATAGCTGGTTGCACAAATATTTTGGCTGCCGCAGCCTGGCCGCATTGTATGCGATGAGTCTTAATAAATAAATGGTGGTGCATTTATGGATACATTAATATTAATACTTACAAAAATTAAACAAATAGGTAAGGAGTCAAATACCTTTGTTCAAATAAAACTCAATCTTAAGTATTATTGACTGGTTCTTATTTCATTATTGCGTTTACACTACAGTTTTGTATTTTACAAAACAAATAAACACGCGTTAGACAGTAGACTTATCAGCTCGCACAGAAAAACGGTGTTAACTACTTTGATTTCGGAAATAAATAATATAAAATCCATAAAATCATAAGGAAATTTATATAAATATTCACGACGTTTCTGTATTTCCAAAGATTTATTTTAACCATTCAAAAATAGATACTACAATATCCCTAATGACGGAACAAAAGTATCCTTTTATTAATTGTCTGAAAACCTGTTATTTATGGTGTGATGTTAGTTTTGTCTACCATAGACTAAAATAGAGCAGCGGCCCACCCATAGAGAATTGATACAATGTCGTTAGCTATAAAATTAAGTGGCTCTTATAGAGTTTTATGGTTTTAATAGCTACTTGTAAAGTAGTCTTGTTAACAAAAAAAACTAGAAAATTTTGTGATCCTTACAAGATGTCGTATTAATTTTTTTATTATGCATGGTGTGCAAAAATTAGCAGAGTTTAAAAAGAGAGTTAGTTTTTACTTGAAACTAAAAATTATTGTTTGCAGGTGTAATTTGTGTCTGATATGTAATGATAAAAATATTTAGGTGACAAGTCAAACAAAGTCAAAAAAGGTGCCGAAACGTCGGGAAAATAAAAAAAACCCTAAAAACCCAAAAATACGGACAATTACAACTTAGTTCGTGAAAATATAGCGCGTTTGATATCCGTAAAAGTTGTTTTATTTCAATGAACAGTGCGCGCCAAAACATAAGATGTACGTATATTTCTAATCTTATTAAATAAAATAAAAAAATACAGAAGTAGTAATTTTTTATGATTTTGTAATTTTTGTAATTCACTTGTGGCCGAGTTATTTTTTTCCAATATTTTTCTATTTAAAATTTACCATAAGTATAGAAGTAGTCACGTTAAATTATTTAATTTTATTTTACTAATATTAGTGTGTATGTCTGTTTTATATTGACGGCAACCAATCTTGATTTTTGGCATAGAGTTAGTTTAAGATATGGAGAGTTATATAGGCTACCCGATTTTTATCCCGATATTTATCCCGATATTCCTACGGGAACGGGAACCACTAGTTTTTTAATAAAAATATGATTTGATGTACTGTTGTAATAATTATTATATTTTGAACAGTAAAGCAGCTCTTCAAAATAAACGTAATTATGTGTTTGATGTTTTACAAAGAATAAGCATTTTGTTTACAAAATTTACATTCACTTCTGTCAAAGGAAACAGAAATCACAACAAGGGTAATAGATTTTATTCCTATAACGGTAAGGTGTAAATTCGTTTGTAGGTTTGAAGAAAAAGCAAATTGTAAAATTAATGTGTTTCCGTTGTGTAAAAGCTGTATCAATCCGCGATAACTATGTTCAGGAAATCCTCTAAAATGAACGTGGAACATGACAAATTTGTTATTTTACAATTCGAATATCGATGTCGTAAATTGTCGAGAAATATTTTTGTCATCGCCCGGAATGATATAAAATGACATAATTAATTTGCTCGCTGAAAAAGTAAAGATGACAAATTGTAGGTATTTCTTCTACAGTTTCATATTTCGTTGTGATTTTTTACTATCAGTACGTATTCTTGTTAGTGCTATTTATAATAATAGTTCAGAGCAACCGGACTCAAACGCGATATTTATAATGAAGTACATAATGTACTTACAGCTTGACATTTCGGCTATGTTCATCACAACGCCCGATAATTTCAGTGTTGAGCGCCGCAATGTCATCACTAACAATAAAAAAAAAGTGGCCGTTTAAGGATGGCAGAAGATCTTTCCCGCCCGATCAGACGAAGTCGTCACTGGGGGGGTTATTCTTTAAGCAAACGTCGACGCTGTGCCATGACTGAATGTCACATCAGCTGTCAAATAGTACCTATTGAAAATGGGGCGATCTCCGCTGTTTTGACCGTCGATATGAAGGATGTTTGCTTAGAGAATAACCGATCTGGTGACCACGGCTGTAGCAACACAGCCGAACGTCAAGTTGTAAGTAAATACATTATTATGTACTTCATAATAAATGTCGCGTTTGAGTCCCGTTGCTCTAAACTATTAGTATAATGGAACGCGAAAGTTTAATACAAAATCGTGGTGCCAGTAGATAAAATTGTTTATTTGATATAGAAGTGTCCTCACAAGTCTAGATAGCTCAATGGTTAAAACATTATACCTGACTCCTGAAGGTAGCGGGTTTATTGTTTAATTTTATCAAATTTGAAATGTCAAAGTTTATAAATATTATAAACTCTCTACCAGAATCCGATCACATCCTCCACATTCCTCCTTTGTAATAGAGCCTTAAAAACGTCGCGAGCATTTTTTTTCAATTAGCGTCACAGTCATACCGTTTCTACTTTCACCGTCAGCTTTAATACAGTAGGTATGACAGCGACGTTTACTGGTTTCTAGGTGAGTTTAGTAAGATAATCAGTCTGCGGGAATAACGGCTTAAATTAGGTACCTTGCGAAGCACGGAGGAGCTCAAGATACAAAATTTTGGTCACCCATTCCGTGACCGGCCACCCATCCCGTGACCGGCCACCCATCCCGTGATCGCGGGACGGATTTTTTCCCCATAAAGTGTCACTAATAGCGGCGCGTGCGCATCACCATCAATCTCGTCGAAGCAACAACCTTGTTTATACGAATGTTCGTTGTGGTTATTTCTATGGTGGGTTACTACAGGACGAGGACATAACACTCGATAAATAATATAAATAAAAATAAAAATTTCTTACTGTCACACCAGTTAACCTAGCCCCAAAGTAAGTACTGTAAGCTTGTGGGATACTAGGGTAACGGATCTTAATACATATAATTATACATAATATAAGTATTTACGTGTAGAAACACATATAAACAAACATTGACTCAGGTAAAAATATTCGTATTCATTACACAAACATTTGTCCCTACCGGGATTCGAACCCGGGACCTCAGAGTAGGCGACACCTTGAACCTTGAAAACTAGATAAAGTTCGTCAAATAGTTTACTTGTCTTCAAATAAGTCATCGTACATAGAACAACTCATCGAAAACAAATGAAAAAGGCAAGTCCGTTCAAAATAGAGCACCCTATATCAATGGCCTCGTATCTTGATAAATACAGGGCGTGCCGTGACAAATGGTAACAGAGTGTTTTTAAGTATTTTTAGACGAAACGCCACGGTTCTTCTTCTACTAATTGGACACACAATACATCTCGGTAGTAACTTTTTCACTAGTCACTACGAAGATACTACTTAAAAAAATACTACTAGGAGTAGTAAAATTCCTTACGTAAACTAAAAGCATTTCCAGATTTTTATGTTAACCTTGAGAGTGCCATCGAGTTGGTAAATATTTTTTTTTAAGTACATAATAATCATGTTTATCTGATGCTCTGTCTTTTTTTACAAATTCATATTTAACTTCTTGCATGTGTCTGACCAACTCGGCCAAATGACCTTTTTTAACTGTTGTTTATCTCACTAAAATATTTTCCTAATACAAGACGAATTGCAAGTATCAATAAGAAAGAACAAAAAACAATCATTATGTTTCACAGCTTCATTCTTTGCGATTTATGGTTAACATAGTGTAGTAGCGCCCCCAAGCGTCAGCCTTGCACGGTTTTTAATAGATTTTTTTTTTTTTTCTTGTCTTTTTATATTGGCAACATTTGTTTGCCGCCATTTTCACTACTCTACTCTGTGATCGTTACCCCCTCTTAATCTACTTGGCGCGCTGCCTTGTCAGTTTTTCTCATTCTGCGTTTCCGTGCTCAAGCCTTCGCACGTCTACACTACTCGCACTATTACTTCGAACATGGGGAAGAAAAGGAAGCACCACGACGATAGTGAGGACACGATTAAAAGGAAAATACGAAAATTAGAAAGCAAATTACAGAGAAAACGTCGTCGTATTTCTCGTCGACTACCAGTTTCATCTGATTCAGAACCATTCTGTAAGTAAAGAAAATTACCTTACCAGTAAGTTAAATAAAATTGTGATGCGTGCTGCTAAATTGGGCTGTCACTGTCACTAATGCATTTAGGCATACAAAATAATTTGGTTACGATGCGAGCAACTATTAACTGGGTTGTCTCTGTCGTCTTATTTATCGGTGATGCGTTACTGCTATAAACAGGGCAGATACTGTCACGACGATAATACCGTTGAAAGCTGATCTTGAATACTTACATCAAGTAAAATATACTTTCAGACGATTCCGGTCAACAGTCTCCGTCACTTCAGCCCACATTGGTTGGCTACGAGACGCCGACCCATCAGACCCAACACTCGGGATCGCCGCCGCATTTGGAATCACCTTACCCACCTCCATCAGAAACATCAGCACAATGTGATGCAATCGTCGCAGATGCGACCACAATGCAAGGTATGTCACCAGTGCAATTGCCGGACGCAGCTGTCCCTGGCACATCTTTGGGAGTAGAAATAGTTGTTTCACATGACAAAGAGCTTGATGAAGACATCTTACAGCTACTAGGGGATGCCCCTAAAGCAGAAACTGCTCTTGGTCCACCAATTCATAAGGACATAGCTAACAGGTGGCATGAAATATTAATTAAAGGTTTGGAAACGGAGGTTAAGGGTAAACTCTTAAAAGATTACTTAGTTCCAAATAATTGTGAACTACTGATGGCTCCCACCCTCAATCCAGAGGCTAAGGCGGCCCTTCCTGAACCGCTTGTCAAAAGGGATTTCACTATAATGCACAAACAAAAACAGATTGGCATAGCTTTATCAGCCTTGGCCACTGCAATGGAATCCATATTAAATAATGAAAGTTGCAAACAAAAAATTTTGAAGCCTATTAGCGATGCCTGTCGCATTTTGTGCGACAGTCATTATACTGAAACCAAAACCCGGCGTAATTTTGTCATTTCATCTATTAATACCGATCTCAAAGAAACTCTAGTTGACACCACTAGAGATAAGCAGTTATTTGGTGAAAATGTAACGGAGAAAATTAAATCTGCCCAAACAATTCAAAAATCTGGTCAAGTATTAAAAAATGTGCCTAAAACGTCATCCTTCCGTGGCAAGAATTTCAGTTTCAGATCTAATACTGGCGACAAGAATCGTTTAAACTTCAAGCCGCAGCATCGGAGAACGGACTACAGACCGAGCGCCACATCCGATGCTGCGAGAGGCCGCGGGGCGCATCGTCAGACGCGTCCCTCTGCTCCCACCAGGCCGCCAGCGACACGCCGCTCTCCAGTGCGCAAGACCTACCGGAAATAGACCTCGGGGTAAAGTACGCAGGTTGCCTGCAATACTTCACTAATGCATGGTCAGAAATCACCGACGACCCTATCATATTATCTTGGATAAAAGGGTACAAAATACCTTTCACTTCAACTCCTTACCGCAACGACAGTCCTAGTATATATCCACAGTCGAAGCAAGAAAGTAAAGAGTATAAAAAATCTATTCAATCTTTATTACAAATTAATGCCATATCAAAGTGCACCCACCACGTTGATGGAGAGTTCGTATCAAGCATATTTTTAGTACAAAAACCTAATGGTGATTATCGTTTCATTCTCAATCTAAAACAACTAAACAAGTTTGTTAAAACTCATCATTTTAAAATGGAAGATTACCGAACTGCCTCTAAGTTAATTACCAAAAATTCCTACATGGCATCTATTGACCTTAAAGATGCTTATTTTTTCGTTCCGATCCATAAATCTCATAGAAAATATCTTCGATTTCAGTACAATGGTACACTATACGAATTTAACTGCTTACCATTCGGTCTTTGTACAGCCCCATTTGTTTTTACCAAGTTAATGAAACCAGTGATGTCATTCTTGAGATATCATAATATAATTTCAGTAATTTATCTAGACGATATTCTGCTAATTAATCCTAGTTATACTGATTGCGAATATATTGTAAAGTTTACCAAGAGTCTATTAACATCGTTAGGATTTAAAGTAAACCTTGATAAAAGTTGCTTAATGCCCAATAAGAGATGTAAATTTTTGGGTTTCATTTACGACTCAGAAAAAATGATACTAACATTACCGGATAATAAAAAGCAAAAATTAAAAAATACAATAACTTTACTTATGAATTTAGATAAATGTAAATTGCGTGAGTTCGCTAGGTTTATTGGTCTCATAATATCAACTTGCCCCGCAATTCAATACTCCTGGCTTTACACTAAAGAATTCGAATATTTTAAATATTTGTGTTTGCTCGATAACCCTAGTTATGAACAAATCATAAGTATACCAAAGACATTACACAATGACATGCACTGGTGGTTAGATAATATTGATCAGAACTCTCCTCTTAAGGTTAACTCCTATGCGTTGGAAATATTTTCAGATGCATCTACTACTGGGTGGGGTGCATTTTGTAATGGGCAAAGTTTTTATGGCCATTGGAAAGATGATGAACTATCAATTCACATTAATGAACTTGAGTTAAGGGCATCCTTCCTCGCATTGAAATGTTTTGCAACGCATTATAATAATTGTGAAATTTTACTACGTATAGATAACGTAACGGCTATATCTTGTATCAATAGAATGGGTAGCATTCAACATAGACATCTAAATGAAATTACTAGGAATATTTGGAAATGGTGTGAAAAGCGAAAAATTATAATATTTGCATCATATATTAATACTAAAGAAAACTGTGACGCTGATTCACTTTCAAGAAAGAGACTTGAAAATACTGAATGGGAATTAAATGGTGATGTTTTTGAAAATATAACACAGAAGTTGGGTACTCCAGAAATCGATTTATTTGCTAGCCGATGTAACGCAAAATGTTCTATTTATGTAAGCTGGAAAGCTGACCCTGAAGCTTGGTCTATTGACGCTTTTACAATATCGTGGAAAAATAAATTATTTTACGCTTTTCCTCCATTTTCATTAATTGTCAAAGTTATGCAAAAAATAATACACGATAAGGCAGAAGGCATTGTCGTTGTACCATATTGGCCATCACAACCTTGGTTCCCATTATTCCAAAAACTAACAATTTCTGAAATTATTTATTTCGAACCAAACATTAACTTATTAAAATCTCCTTTCAGAACAGCGCACAGCTTACACAAAACACTGAGGTTAGCTGCCGCGAAGTTATCAGGCAAGCATTACTAAAAAGGAGTCTGTCTCCAAAAACTGTTGAAATTATGTTAGCTTCATTATCAGAGAACACATACAAACAGTACCATGGATGCATCAAGGCATGGCTATCATATTGTAATAAATATAAGCATGATTATACTAGCGCTTCTATACCAATAGTGTTACATTTTTTAACTGATGTTTTTTATAATGGAGCCAAATATGGCACAATAAATTCTTGTAAATCTGCCTTAGCGTTATTATTAGGTTTTACATCTGATGATTATCGAATTAAGAGATTTATGAAAGGAGTATTTAGATTAAGACCTTCCAGACCTAAATATAACATTACTTGGGACCCTAATATAGTGTTGAACTATCTTGCAAATAAATGGCCCAATGAAGATCTTAACCTAGAAACTCTTTCGAAAAAAACTTTAACTCTGCTGGCACTGGTAACCGCTCATCGTATGCAAACTCTATCCCTAATAAAATTAACAAACATAGAAACTCGGGCACCTACAGAAATAATTATCAAAATTCCTGACTTAGTTAAAACTTCTAAACCTAACTCTTTCCAACCCTTATTAAGATTACCTTTTTACGATGCTCGCCCTGAAATCTGCCCAGCAAGATGTATTCAGGCATACATTAATAAAACAACATCATTACGCAAAGACACTTGCGACTTTCTCTTTATTAGTTACAAACGTCCTCATTCAAAAGTCAAATCACAAACACTTAGCACCTGGTTAAAAAATTCTCTTTGTTGCAGTGGAGTAAACACTGAAGTCTTCACAGCCCATAGTACACGACATGCCGCAACATCCACTGCCAGCAGAGTAGGAGTCAGTATCGACGTAATTAGGAAAACTGCTGGATGGAGTGAATCTTCATCTGTTTTCGCCAAATTTTATAACAGGGGAATCGTCGCAAACACTGATAAGTTTGCTCGATCAATATTGTCCAATTTTGATTCTCAATCTCAATAGTTACCTGCAAGAAAATTAACTAATTATTGTAAATTGTTAATGTTATTTACTTACATACTTACCTGTTATTATATTAAACTGTTAACGGATGAAATTATATTTACAATCATAATAAATAAATACACATTGAATAAAAAACACCTTAAAACTATACTGAGTTTTAATTGTGTTTATATGAAATATACCTTGGTTTCATATTTTTATCAATTCCTTTGAACATCCTACACTATGTTAACCATAAATCGCAAAGAATGAAGCTGTGAAACATAATTGAATATCAAACGAACTTACTAAGTGAAGTTCGATCACAATTATGTGAACAGCTTCATTCGACGCGATTTATATACACCCTCCCCTTTCCAAAATCATATCCTTTAAAATAGTTAAGTAATTTTTACCCTACCCTATAAAACAACAAAAATATGAAACCATTAGCTTTAAACACAAATGAGAAAAACTGACAAGGCAGCGCGCCAAGTAGATTAAGAGGGGGTAACGATCACAGAGTAGAGTAGTGAAAATGGCGGCAAACAAATGTTGCCAATATAAAAAGACAAGAAAAAAAAAAAAAATCTATTAAAAACCGTGCAAGGCTGACGCTTGGGGGCGCTACTACACTATGTTAACCATAAATCGCGTCGAATGAAGCTGTTCACATAATTGTGATCGAACTTCACTTAGTAAGTTCGTTTGATATTCAATATAACGACTTACCGCCGGTTGCACCAAAATTCATTTTACAAATTCGTATAAACTATAACGCATTTGCTTGTTGAAGCTGTCAAATTCCATACATTTTAGCTGCTTTGACAAGCAAATTAAGTTACAAATTCGTAAAATGAATTTTGGTGCAATCTGCCATTTGAGTTTTAGAGATTTAGCAATATAATATGCAAGCGAGCAAATAGTACCTACATTATTGGAGCGGCCGGCAAAAGAGGCACTGATGGACGAACGTGTAAGTCCATCAATGCCTACTTGTGGCCAAGGCTTGTATAGTACTTTTCTCAAATAATGCGCGGAAATTAAAACTTTGATAAGTTACCTCCTTGGTTGCCATATTTCGGAGTGAAAGATCGTTTCATTTTTAAATTACACGACCGATATGAGTTAACTATGTAATTTATATGGCCGCTAAACATGACAGATATGGATTTTCATACCACCTTTGCCGGCCGCTGCTCACATGTATGTGGCCAGTACAGTAATATCGATTTATCTCGAAGAAGGTTGTCAAAATAATGCTCATATTTCCAAGCATGTTTGAGAAAAATAATTTATTGTTATAATGTCATGTATGTGTTAAGGAACTCTCAATTATTAATTCGACGTTCATGTTAATGTTATTTAGAAAATTGTAAAGATCTACCTACGTGGATAGATTCAATAGTCTATTAAATCTCTATTAAATCTATATCAGTCTATTAAGTTCTATTCATCAGTTCTATTCAATCAGTTCTATTAAATCTCCAAAAGTATTAATTTTTGTGACTGACAATTCGGAAGATGATCAAAAAAGTAACGAAGCAGCTACTAAATTTTACATATTTAACAATACATTATGTAGAGCAAATATTATTTATTATTTTACTATTATTAATGTGCCATATAACTGCTAATTAGCGGATGAAATGATTGTTAGAAGTGCCGTTGTTGGTCGAAGCAGCTGGTCGATTAATCACAGCTGGAAATATGCTGGCATTTGAAATAATGGCGATATAGATTAGGCACCTGTGAGTTCAACGATACTAAGAAGAAGACCAGCAGATTGAGAGCTGGTAACATCATACATAATGTCTAAAGTGCCAATGTGGTAGGGTTGAAACCTTGAGCGTCAGTCATCTTGATAGCGGTCAAACGCTGACCTATCATTTAAAAAAAATCTTCCTTCCGCAAAAGTTATTGTTCCGTTAAAACGTAAGACAACGAAAAATAAATACTTTTATTTTTTTTTTTTTTTTTTTTTTTTTTTTTTTATTTATTTATCATATAAAAAGCTTTACAATATAATATTATCTATTCGTAGCATGCAAAAAAACCACTGAGGTTTATACCTGAGCTATCGAAAATTAAAAACTAAGTAGGTATATGTAGATAAAATCACAAAAGTCTATTACTAAATAATACATAAACAATAGAAGTAATGGTGTTATAACATATTTAGAAGGTGTTTTTTTAGTTTGTATTTAATATTGCTATGGTTAATACTTTCAATTAATTCCGGTGACAATTTATTGATAAAAGTAGGTACAAGGTAGTTACAAGTTCGCTCGCCGTACGCATTGTTAGCGCGCGGTTTGCAAAGTCGATTCTTGGCAATTGCTCGCGTGTATACAGTGTGTTTCACGGGTATTTTAAAGGAATCGTCGAAAAAATTTTCTTTTAATATAGCGTATTGTACTTGAAACTCGATTGGAAGGATGTTGCAGTGTTTGAGTAGTCCGTTAGTGTCATTTTTAAATTGTTTTTTAACTTTTTGAGAAACTATAGTTTTTAATATTTTAACTTTTAAATTATTGATGTGGTCAAGATAAGATTTATAGGTCCGACCGTAGCTACTGAGGCCGTACTGAATGTAGGACTCCGCAAGTGCATTAAATAACATTAGTTTGACCTTGAAGGGAATGCGGTTATTTAGAATTGTAATATTGGCCAGGAACTGTCTCAATTTCGTACATACATATTCGACATGATGACCCCAATTGAATTTACTATCTATGGTTAAGCCAAGATATACATGATTATCGACTTTCTCTATTTGAGGGCAGCGACAACTGTTCAAGACACTTGAATGTAAACAAGCGTGTGTATGGGCAACCAGTCCTTTTTGAATTACATTGGCCTGTTTGATGTATGGTGATTTAATTAGTAGAAGCTTAGTTTTATTAGCATTTAATACCATACCAGCATCATGACACCATTTTTGTAATCTATCTAGATCGGCCTGTAAAAGATCGTAGATGAGGTTCAGATTACTTCCACCGATAACCAGGCAAGTGTCGTCAGCAAATTGGTAGCATGTGCTGCTTACGATGCACTTACTAATGTCATTAACGTAGGAGAGGAAGTGCAACGGCCCTAAAACAGAACCTTGAGCTGTGCCCTCAGTTACTGCTATTTGTTTGCTGTAGGTATTGTCTATCTTAACCGAATAACTTCTGTTTTTGAGGTAATTTTCGCACCAGCCTAGCAGTGGGCCTCGAACTCCACATTGGTTTAACTTTTCTACAAGCTGATCATGTTTAAGAGTGTCAAAAGCCCGCGAGAAGTCAATAAATAGGGCTAATACTTGTCTTTTCTCATTTAAGTGACTATTTACCTCGTCCGTGAATTTTGACAGAAGGCCCGCTGTACTCTTACCAGCTTGAAAACCAAATTGACATTGGCTTATGATATCATGTTTTTTATAGTAATTGTGGATTTGCTCACTTATATACTTTTCAACTATTTTATCTATTGTTGGAAGCAATGTGATTGGCCTGTAATTAGTGTATTCATTACGTTTACCTTTCTTATGCACAGGTCTGACGCACCCTTCTTTTAACTTGTTTGGGTATAGCCCCGTTTTAACACTACAGTTGATAAGGTCAGCTATAGTGTGTGAAATATTTTCTCCTATTTGTCTAATGTCTAAAGCTGAGATATTATCGCGACCTGGTGCCTTTTTTGGGTTAAGTTTTTTAATTATTTTAATTACACTATTGGGCGTTGCTTTCTGGAAAAACATACTAGAGTTCGTAAAATTATTTGTGTCCTTTGGATTTGTTAGTTTTATTTGGCAATTAGGGCTTATGTTTTTCACGGTCTCCTCAAAGCTATCGGCAAAGTTATCAGCGATAACTTTAGGGATGAGGCCCTGTGCTTGAAATGCCTTTAGTATAACTTCATCTATAGACAAAGAAACTCTTCCTAGCATTTGGTTGACAATTTCATATACTTTTTTTGTATTACCGAGATTACTATTAATTTCTTTTAAATAATATGTATTTCTTTTCGCTTCGAGAACTTTGTGCACTTTATTGCGTACCTTATTATAATTTAATCGTAGATTAGCATTATTTGGGTTATTTAACCACTTCCGAAATAGCTTGTCACGTTTATCACAAAGCTTTGTTACATTGCCATCAATCCAGGGCAAGTTCAGTCGTTGTTTATACGATTTGTTTAACTTACTAATTTTACTGTGTGTCGCATAATCTTTCGCAGTCTTAAAAGAGTTACTTATAAAAGTAAGGATTTCATCAGCAGATTTCATTTCTTTTGATTTTGACCAATCGACTTTTTTGAGCTGTTTATAAAAAATGTCATAATCGGTTTGCTGCTTTGTTACACACTGTATACGATCGGGCTCCAAGGACGCGTCGTTAACGCAGGTAAAAATTATGCCGCGATGATCGGCCAGTACAACGTCAAGCGCCGCCGAGAACGGATTTGCCGTGGGGAAACGAGCGAAAATATGGTCTATGCAGGATTTAGTGATTTTGTTTTGTTTAACTTCTATTCTCGTGTAGTCTGTTATCCCACACGACAATCCGCGCTCGCTTAGCGCTTCTACGTATGCATCTCTGTATGACGACATAGTTTTTAAGTCTATATTAGTGTCACCGATCAAAAGAAAGTTGTGTTTTAAGTGAAATTTGGATATGTGACTGCTTAATTCGCGAATAAAAAAGGTCTTATTCCTAGAAGGTGGTCTATAGACTGCACACACAATCATACTTAGTTTTGAATTTATCTTGATAGTTCCGGTAATACTTTCGAAAGTTATAGATTTATGTTCAAGTGCAGTAAATTTTAAATGAGTGCGCACGTAAAGTATTACGCCACCGCCTTTTTTTTTGTTTCGGAGTTGTGAGTGCAGATTATAGCCCGGTAAATTATATAAATTGACAATATTTTTGGTCTCTGATATGCCAGCTTCGGTAACAACAATAATATCTAATGGATAACTACAGTCGCGGATTACTTGTTGTAATTTAGCAAAATTTTTTATAATAGACCTTAAATTAAAGTGAAGACAGGATAAGCTTATGGAACTATTTGGGGGTAGTTGTTGGAAAAAATGATTAGGGGAGTTACAATTATAGATTTCACTTATTTGTGAATCCATTATAATATTTGTATTGATGTTACTACAACATAGCTTACTTACACTAAAGTGGAATCAGACGTTTTATTCGTTTTGTTTAAGTTTAGTTTTACTATTTGGTTAATATCATTCATATCGTGAATGTAATAAATTTTACTATTGTCCGTCTTCCTAGCGCAAATATTTCCATTCTTACACCATACATATTTACATATTTTATTTAACAATTGAGTTTTAGCATGATATAAAAGAGTTTTTTGATGTTTAGTCAAGGCTTCTCTTATATAAATGCGTCTGTCTGCGAATTCCCTCGGGACGTCAGTCACCACCAATCCCACAGTAAGGCCTTTGTCCTTCCCAGCATTTATCCACTGTTGGCGACAAAGGTTAGACTTCAGCTCCACTAGGATTGATCCTGGTTTATCTTTGGATCCCGGCCGGCGTTGTGATGACTGTAACTCCTTTTTATCTACCTCCAATTTAGATGCAATGTTTTCTACTATTTTGCTTATCTCGTTAGATGATATGTCCGGTAATCCAGCAATTTCTAAGGACGTCGAAAGAGACCTTTGTTCGAGACTTTTAAGCCCCTGTTCTAAGGAGGTCACCCGTAGTTCCAAGTTCTTATTTTTATTTAACAGATCGCGATTTTTATTTTCAAGGTCTTTGATCTTGTTATCGTGTAATTTAATTGATGTTTCCATAGAAGTAAGTTGTTCACTTAGAAATTCGAGTGAGTTCTCTAGGTTACCAATCTCCTCGCGAAAAGTTTTCTTTAGTTCGCGGCTGATGTCTTGGACGAGTTTTTTAACATCGATAACTGAAGTTCCGGTTGCGCTCCCTATCTCACACTCATCATCGTCGCCATCGTCGTCTGGGATTACGAAAGATGACCTACGGGAGATACTTTTCAGACACTCTTGACAGCTCCACTCAATGCTAGATGTGTTTTTTAGGGTATTTAGCTGTTTATTAGATAGGTTGGAGCACGCTGGGTCTGCATGCACAATAACTTCACACCTACTACACTCCAATCCAGGCACTTTCTTGGTAACATTTTTTTTACACTTTACACACTTTTTAACAACCATTACGAATGCGGGTAAGGATATTTTTTTAATAGACTTCGCGTACACGTCTTTTTGCTTAGATGACTGACGTTGAAGTGATTAATTACTGTTTCATTACAATCGCACTACTAATGAAGGGGAAGATACTTCTTTCCACTGGCTATGATCCCTTTTTACATATTTCATTTGCTGCCTCTACTCTTCTTACATTTCTCATACCTACCTTCATAGTTACAGTTGCAGAGGTGAACGCCTTACATGCCTGTCGAAAATCCGAAGCACGAAAGAAAGCCACCCGTCGCTTCACTGACCCCTATTTTTGTTTTTACTGACTTGACTGATAATAAGTGCTGTTTTTACTCAGCGATCCATAAACATCCATGAACTAGTAAACAAAAAAAAATCCGAATTGGTAATTTTAGTGTTTATCAAAACTAGCATATACACAACGACAATCTTAGCTTTTACAAACAGATGTTAGCCATTCACCGACGGACGTACGAATAAAGTATATTTATAATTATTTTATTTATGAGAGAGTCGGCAATACTGTATAATTAGATTCTCTATTTGCGTTTGAAGGTTATTCTTATCACGATGACGTAAAGATTCGTATGGAATAGATGGAATATTTATTTCATTGTAAAGATGCAATTTGAGTTTGAGGGTTCTGCGTCTGTCCCTATTTCACTACTAATATCTTTTTATATTTATTTCACTGTTATTTTTTATGTAAATCATTTATTAATGTTGTAGCTAAAGCTATACAGTTATTATTATTTTTATATGTATCACCGGTGCGCATTGTAGTACCAAGTAAGAAACTTCTTGGTGTCCATTGAAGACCAGCGTCGAGGAGTCAAATTAGCTTCTCGACAGATGCTCAATGGATGCCTATTTAGGGCCACTTAATTTAAGTAAGCCACAATATTTTATTTAGGTATTGTTAATGAAATCTAAAAATTATTTTAATCTAAAAATATAATTTTTGTACAGATATTGTCATTATTTTAGCTAATCAATTGGTTACAGTCGTTTTGGCAGATACGATCGTAACGGACATGTAGTCCTATTAAAGTACTATAATATTATAGTGTATATATGGTGTAGTAATAGCTGTGTGGTGTCGGCTTAGATTAGCACTACCCCCTCTCATCCCGTGGGTGTCGTAAAAGGCGACTAAGGAACTGAGCCTTCAGGAGACGGGCAGCAGCGTCTCCTTGAAACTTGGTCATACTGCGATCGCCAACCCGCCTGCCAAGCGTGGCGATTATGGCAAATCTAATATTTTTGGGGAGGCCTTTACCCAGTAAGTGTTATGTGGCCGAGACGACGAATATTATGGTACTAAAAAAGTTTTAAAGAAAAAGTGAGATGAGAAATTAAATTGTTTAAAATGGATGGCTGAAGAATCTGCTGTCACGAAAAATAAAATTAGAATTCACTGTCAAACTAATTTTAGCCACACTTATTTTTAATTCAATTAGCGTCAATTTTAGAAAAACAAAGTAAAAACATTGTTTTACATTTAAAACGCGTGTTCATCCCAATTAACCTCGGAAATTAGGAGTGAAGCAAAGAAAACAAAAATAATTAATTAGGAATGTGTCTCACGGTAACTGTCAAATTAAGCTGTAACATTTGACAGTTCTTTATTCAAACGATGACAATGTCGTTTCCCTCGGTGACAGCTCAAACAATTTGTGTGTTTCATTAAAACTGGTCAAACTTTTTTGTTCACCTTATGTTTAAGAATATTTAATTCTTTGGATTTCATTTCTTACAATCTGTATTAGGCTGCGTATTATATAGGTATTTCGTAGAATACTAAATATCGGGCTTAAATATTTTAATTTTAATTCGGGGAAAATTGGAACAACTATAAATATATATTGTTAAGAGAAGGGTAGATAAGCTCACAAACACATAAACAAGTACCCATAGCTGAGTACCGATTGAACCGCGGCCACATATTAGTAAATAGTGAAACCGCGGCCTATGGCGCATCCTGCCGTATCATGATGTCATCAATCATGATGATGGCCGCCCCACTGGAGAGGGCAGGAAAATATTTGTATGCTCTTCAGAGCTCGAAACTTTACCTGTAACATTAGAAGAATATGATTAGTTTTCTTGTTACTCTACACTAAGTAGCATTTATGGAAGCGAAAAAGCGTATGAGTATGTATGGCGTTTTGAAACACTTAATGTGTTATATAAAAGTCAGATTGCTTTTACAAATGTACCCAAGAAGTTACTAATAATCCTGAAATAAAAAATACATTGTTTTTGTTTCATTAAGCTAAGTTGATTTGAACGATATCATCGTAAATTGAAATCAGCTACGCTATTGCGTAAAGTAAATCGTATTCATTTGACAATTCATATTGTATCATATTGTATATCATTCTTTACAAATTGCAGGCGATTGAATACAATATGAACTGTCAAATGAATACGATTACCTGACACAATCGCACCCCTGATTGTACTGTATAATTTATTTTAAACATTGCTTAATTGGGACTAAAAATAATTGTTGTAAAATTGATCCTTTATCAATCAATTAATCATGAAAACAAATTGTTTTTCTTAACTTTCCTTTACAAGTTTCCTTTACAAATAAATTAGTGTAACTGTTATCGCAATTAGAGTTTACTATAACTGTCGTCGATATCGAATGTTGTGTGTGGGTGTTAAATAATGATGCTAGGAAATAAACTTGGCGTTAGTAATATGATTTGATTGCTAAATTTATAGTGGAATCAATGTTTAGCGCAGGGGTACTAAGCCCACCTTCTGCGCCAGAGGTCCCGGGTTCGATCCCCGGACAAGACAAATATTTGTGTGCATGAACATGTTTATTTGTCTTGGTCTGGGTGTTTAATATGTATATTATGTATGTATTTATAAAAAAAAAGGATATAAGTATGTTAATCCGTTATCTAGTATTCATAACACCAGCTAGCCTAGCATGAGCGACTTTTATCGTCTCGATAACTCGATAACGTATCACTGTCTCGCTCACATCGTAACGGGCTAAGCAAGACAGCATCATGCGCCATATCATATCGCGTGATATAGCGGTGTTCATACTAGGGGGGCAGTTCTAGATGAAACTTAACGTGTGCTAGATACTTAATTGGTGTTTGTATTTAATTATTTATTTATGTAATGTTTATTAGGTACCTAACTTCTCTATGAACTGTAACTATTAACTTAGCTTTTGATTTAAGAGGTAAAAAATAAATGCAAGTAATCATTGAAACATATAATACCTGCGCCGCCTTTTGTACCTACGTAACTGTGTATTTTGTAAAACAAAAAAGTTTAAAATACTTAAATCAAATCTTTTTTTATAAAGTTGGAAAGGGTTAGGCGGTGAGTCCGAAAAGAAAATGGTGATAATATCCACCTACTGCTCCACGACACCGGTTCGATTGAAATGGAATTAAATATTTATGTTGTGAACATTTGTGTTTGTTTGTCCTGTTGGCTTTGATGGCTATAACACAAGTTCTTAAGCTACTTTATTCAGGATCAGATCAATCTGTTTGATGTTGTCTGTCTGATATTTATATTTATATTTACCAGTAAAACTAATTTCCAAGCACTCCGCTCCAAATATCGACTGTCGTCGCGTTATTATTCCCATGCATGTTTGACGTCTATTTTTCAACGCTCTTCAATATTTTTGAGCGGCTATTTTCGTTGCGAGACCGCCGCCTTAGTTCGCTCAAAGAGTAGGTTGATGCAGCTGTGGCGACACGAGAATAGCGACTTTTTTTTACTTTTACGTATTTAAAAAATCGTGTCAGAAAATAAAAACTAAATAGAATAGGTTCTTAGGGCGGATTGGAAGTCGACATTTTAAAAATAAATACCTAAATGGTTGAGATTCAATCTCTTGATATTTTAGAAGCCCTTACCGTGGATTGTCTTTAGACTGTGTTTTGATGTAGTCGATTGTCTTATTTATTTCATCGATAAAATTATTATAAATTATGTAGGTAAAAATTGAAAAGTAGCAGTATTTTCCTCATATTCTTTTTAATGGAATTGACTAAAAATGACTAAGCAATTTAAGAAAACGATGTATAACTCATTTTCATCCAAATCCGTTCAGACTTTAGCGCCTGATTGTTAAAGTAACAAACAGCTAAAAATCCAAATATCCAAACATAAGTTCAAAACTAAGTTATCCTTTAAACGCGGCCTACTGAATAAAATATTTATTTAGGATAAAAATGGTAACGCTATCAGTAGCACATAATGTATATGAAAAATCTGTTTGAATTGCATCATCTCTGCCTTCTATACGACGATCTAATCTACATGTTCACACGTCAGTCACAATGTCGTTTTGTGGGCCATTCTACAGCTCTTTATTGTCACCAAGCCATTGTTTATTTAAACAATAACCGGCTATTTATTGCGGCGACAATTTTAACGATTATAAACTATACAATTCGTTCCAAAGCTATTTTTTAAAGAAAATAATTTTCTTTTTACTATCTTAAAAGCTACTTAAGATTGTCGGCGCGGTGTTGTAAATTAAACTTTATTGTTAGCAACGTCGTAAATAATTGGAAAATGACTTCAACGTTAGCGGTTTTAGACGTCTTAATGAGAATGATGGCTTTGTTTTAGCTAATGCATTCATAGTAATATTGATATTATGCACGGTGTTGGAGTTTTAGATCGTTGTAAATCATAATTAAGTGTGTTATGAGGTTTATTAATTGTAATTTTTATTGTATTAGTATTCATATTTTTTTAGGTTCTGTAAAATATATTTTATTCACCTTTATATTTGACTGATAACATCATTGTATTCTTTTTGTTATTCGAAAAATTTATGAGGACACATTCTTTCAAAAATATCTGCTTCAAATATCAAATCCCACTAAATTTAAAGCTTATAAATTGATCGAATGAAGTCGCACAATAGACGCACAGTTATTTGTATGAAAATTAGCGGCACAATATAAAAAAAAAAAATAACAAAAGCCAATCTTTTAGCGTTTAACCTCGTTGTTTTGACATCCCACTCTATTCTGGTATTCAAGGAATCACTAACAAATCAGCACCTGTCAGTTACGTTAACGAACACAGAAATATCTCTGCCCATTGTTTCAGAACTAGAAAACAATTCAATCTTCACTTTGAAAAATATTCGTGAATATATTCTAAGCTTTTTAATGTAGCGGCGAAACTTTTGTGGAATAACTCTTCTATTCTTTCGAGCGACAACTTACCTTGTTTCATTTGATTTAAGATTTGGTTTTATTTGAGGTTATTTAGTGTTCTACGATGTTTTATTTCACGATTATTGTGGAAATAGTGCAGGTTGGTTGACAATAGGACTTGACGTTTATGACATTGATTGCCTAAATACAAGTTTTCGAAGACAAAAGAATTTTCAGCTTTGTTGAAGAGTGACAAATTGCCTCATAATCTTCATCTAATGCCACCTATTATAATATTTTTAGGAAAACTATTGTTATTTCTTTGTAATATTTCAGCGAGGCAGTTATTTTGTCAATGGTATATAATCATTAGAGATGTGGTACAAATAATCATTATTTAGGAACCATTTGTTTTTATAGTTTGATTTAATTTTTCATAAGTATTGTGAAGAGTTATATGGATATGAAGTACCTAATACTAAAATAAAAACCATTGATATATATATATGCATAGTCTCATGAATATAAAAAGTTATAACAATGATATTTGATGGACATGAAATTTCTTTTGAAACCTTATAGCGTGCTTGATAGAATCAGGTTACTTGGCGGAAATCCATATCTTAGTAGAAAACGAAAATTGTGTTTTTTTTTGTCTTGCGGAATTAAGCTACATGTTTTTCGTTTTCTACTAACTTAAGCGTTACATTCGTTTTTACGGAATTGTAACTACGTAAATATGCCATGAAGTTATTCGTAAATTTCTTTATTAAACAATATTACCACACATTAATCATTAATCCGAGATACCTCTAAGTAGATCTTGATCACAAGTGCTTGCACTTTGTGCTACGGATATTAGAGGCAATGAACCTAATAATTACACCCTGACACGGAACAAACTGTTTTTTTTTTGAGTTTAGAATCCTGTACTACTGGCTTATCAACCCTGTCCCCTAATTGTCTCTTGTGATTGTGTTGTGAAAAGAGTGATTGTGATAGCCATTTATGGAATTGTGTAATTGGAGTCGCAAACAATACACCAGCATTTCCAAGGACTGGAAGATCTGTGCTGTGTGATCTCGGGATGAAAATAGTTAGTTTTCTGACGCCAGTTCCTCAATGGGGGGGGGGGGGGGCTATTTATGTAACTAAAAATCACCTAACAACCAGTTATCGTTGCTGTCATGGCTGTCATACAGTATGAAAATATGAGAGCCATGACAGCGATGAATCTGGTTGCTATAAATCGAATCATATAACAATTAACTTAGATACAAAATCAAAATCTGAAATTATTCCATTTCCATTACGTATCCAAAAATATACACCCTAAAATAAATACTCTACGAATTCTTATTTGGACAATGAGTTATATGTTTCTTTTAAGAAATGTCACGAGTAACAAACATACAAACTTCTTCGGTAGCGGCGGAAAAAGGAACTAATCGCAAAACGTATGGCGTTTCGAGACAATCTGAAACTTATGCGTAGATGGAGGCGCCCTCCCCAAATGAATATTTATGTTTGTCGGTCAGTAATCTGACTGAGATTATCATGTCATGGCGCATGTCACCTAAAGTATACTTTGACACATATCTGTACGTGAGTCTCGTGTTTATGTTAGCTTCGCACTTTTTTGTTTGTCCTTACATTGGATTTTAGACTTTAATACGGAGATTTAAGAATCTAAATTGGTAGTTGCAGCTCGTGTTGAATATAACGTGACAAATCGCATTGTCTTCTATCGAGATTTGGTGTGTCGTATGAAAGTTTGATGTATTTTGTGATGAATATGAATAGATTTTAACATTATATCCGAGAAATAAGTAATCTTTGATTCTGTAACTTCTCATAAATCATAAATCATTTATTTGCTAGAATATGGTACAGTATTCTGTGACTTTGTTGTGAATGTTAAAAAAAAATAGTTACACCGCAGGTTTTTACCCTCGTGTAAAACGTTGGAAAATCAGAAAACATAAAGTAACTTATTATGTTTTCTGATTTTCCAACATTTTCCAAGATCCTTGGTCACGGTTGGACCCTGAAAAGTTTAACTAAATTATTACTAACCCATTAAATAAATACAAGAACTCTGACCACAAATCACACAAACATTTTAAACATACTAAAATCGACGTCACTCGCAATAAAACGTAATATATCGTTATAAATAAAGTTGTAATTAATTGTTTTGTATAAACCATTAATTAATGGCCAAGACCAATATATTTGTGGCTATTGTTGACGTCACACAAATGTTCTACATTTTTTGTCATTTCTTTAAGCGATAAATATTCCGTAATGTGACAATTATAACTGTTAAGTGGAGATTCGTAGTGATTTTTTGTAATTCGATTTTAAGATAATTTACATCTTTTGTCTTTGTACTTTTTGTTTTTTTTAATATTATTACGGATCATTTACGATTTAACGTACCTAATTAGATTTTAAGATAATTGACATCTAATTGTGTTTTTACCTACTTGATTTATGTTTGTTTAATAATTAATTAACAATCATCAACTTAACGGATTTTTTATCCGTTGTTACGGATTTTTTCCGTGAGTAGTAGGTATTTGAATTTCTTCATTGTAAAGTCGCTTCTTACATTGTAAGACAGAGCATTGATTTTAGGTTTTTATATACTTTGTGTTAGTTTAGCTTTTCGGTTTTAGCAAGACGCCTTGGGTAAATTTGCGGGAGTCGTATGGCCCATGGGCAAATGTCTGGAAGCGGGTATTTTTCCATTGAAAATAATTTTATTTTCCTTTGAAAACTCCTATAAAAAGGTATTGGTTTCTGTTGAAAATCACTCATCTGAGATAATTTTTGTAACACTTGAATGCAATGAGATAGTGATTCCCCTTAATATTACGTGATAACAGTTGCATTCTAACGATCAATCTTCTCACGTGTCGGGCCATAAAATGCGTGGCGACGAGTGCCGAGCATTCCGCGTCGATCTTTCGTGGCGTCTGCGCATACCTCCGTAATTTATCCGCATATTATTATAACACAACCAATTATAAACATTACCCTAATTTAGTCTATTTTTGTTAATAGTTTATAGTATACATATCTGTCATTTGGTTATAAGCTTTATTGTATCCGGAAATAAAATAAATAACATACATGTATTCATAAACTCTGAGACTGCGATTGTTGAGGTTAAGCAACTTTCGCAATGGTCGGTCACGGGATGAGTGACCAAATATTTACTATCTCGAACTTCTCCGTGCTGCGGAAGGTATGTTAAGCCGTTGGCCCCGCCTGGTGGGTCATGACCCGTTCTCCTTATCCATCCGGAAGTCCAGTGCCCCAGCAGTGGGGACATAAGGAACGGCTGATGACGATACATAAACACGTCATTATTCCCTTGTGAGTTTGACAGAGCGTCAAAGATTGAAAATGAAAAGGCATTTCCTGGGCAAGCAAGCATGCAGCACCTTAGACCACATCCTGTTTATTAAGCACGATGGTGGTCAAATGCCTGCCCAGTTACTATAAAAAAAAATGTTTAAACATCACTCTTGTACACCTGAACAAAGCCACATTTGGCATTAGTTTGGTCTTAGATGTTGTCAGTCCAGCTGTCAGCTTGGTACCCCTGTCGATTCCTGTTAAAAGGTTAGGTTAATTTAGGATAAGAATTTGATGCAATGTTTTTAAGGGAGTTGTTTTTAATGTTTTTAACATAGAAAAGCTGTGAAAGAAAAATGATGTTTCTAACGCGTTCGCGCCTTTTTGGCATACAGGGGTACCAACCGGAAAAGGGAATATACGATAAAATGCATTATAGCGCAGGTTGGGACAAGCTGTTACTGTTGTTTCCGGACAACATTTTGCAAGAAAGAAAAAAATAAAAATCTTGTATTGACATACACAGCACACGGATCAAAAAAGCATAAAACAACAAGAAAAAAAAAATCTTACTACATAACTACAACAATAAAACAATAACAAACAAAAACAGAAAAAAAGTAGACGTACATAATACTTGTTTCATTTTATATATAGGTAAGCGTGTAGTCAACAAAACCCTGTCTCAGCATTTTAGACTCAACTAATGCCAAATATGGCTTTGTTGAGGTGTAGGTACAAGAGTGATGTTTTTAAACATTTCATTACAAGCTGTACCTAACTTTGACGCTCTGTCAACCTCACAAGGAATTTATACCCTGAGTTTATGTATCGTCATCAACCATTCTTAATGTCCTTATGGATGGATAAGGAGAACGGGCCATGACCCACCACGCGGGCCTAATGCAGATTGGTGGGTTTTAACGACTGCAAATGCAGCCTGGACCAGCCGTAACGTGCCTTCCGAAGCACGATGGGGCTCGAGATAGATTTTTTTTGGCTTCAAACGCGTTCGCGCCTTCTTGATATACAACCAAACGGAAAAGTAAATATACGTTGAAATGCACTATAAATTGTTTTCGAATCGTCCATTAGACTTTAACTTACTGCTCTGGAAAACAAGCAGCTGGCACATTCTATGTTTTTCTTTCACTACTAGTGTAGCATGGAAGATGATAGATATAAAGAGCAAGAAACATGTCATTAAGATAACCTAACAAATAAAACATCTGATTGACAGAAAGAAACTGGTATATTATTAATATTTTACAATGAATACGTACGCAATACCAAAGAAAACAAAAATAACTTAAATATAATTGTCAATTTACACGTTACTTATTAAAGGCAAACTCAGCCAGCTCGCTTTATTGTCCGTGAAATTACCGAGACGACATATTTGTGGGAAAAAAAAAACTCGTTTATGAAACTCAGAATTGTCGCGAGTGCTAATTTTATACTGAAACTGGATCGTTAGGCTGAAAATATGGGTTTTGCAGGCTTTGCCCAAATTCTGATTAACGCATGTATTTCGTGTTTTATTAAAAAATATGTTTGGTATTATACTTATTTGAAAACTTTGAGAATGTTTCGTTTCATTTTATCGATACTTGGAAAATTCACATTTAAGATGGACTACCTTCAATTTGTTCTTTATGCTTTAAAAACAATAGGCCGCCCGCGGTTTCACCCGCTTGGTGCCCGTTCCCGTCAGAAAATCCTATGTTTTAATCAGGCTATCTTCTATATCTATGTTCTTTTCTATATCTATTCTATATCTGCCAAATTTCATCGAAATCCCTTCAGTAGTTTTAGCATGAAAGAGTAACAAATAAATAAATAAAGAAACAAACTGGAATACTTTCACAATTTTATTATTAGTAGTTTTTTTTTGCGATTTAAGTGTTACTTCCGTGCAAGAAATATTCTTCTTACTTTATTAGACTCTGTTGTATTTATGAGAAACAAAATTCGGCCACCGAAACAGCACTGTCAACAAAAGTTTTTAGGATCCTCTTAAACCATAAACGCGATAACACTAAAAAAACAATACACAAGTACATTAACCCATCAATAACCGTCGACAAATTGCGGCGAACGTCAAGTTTGACGGAATGACGCAATTATAGGCGCGATCCATCACGCTGACGGCGACACAGCCATCATTTTAGGGTTAAACATTTCGGGGATTAAAACAACGTAGGGGTTAGGACACTATAATTACTGGGTATTCAATTATTAACTTTGGTCGCGTGGATATAACAAAAATATCCATTAACTTTTTCTCTCTATCTTTATTTTTCTAAATTAAAGGTGGCGTAAATTGCTCCTTACAAAATCAGCTATCTGATAGTGAATGTTCCCTCAAAATTGGTATTAGTCTGGACAAACTGTAATCGGGAAATCCGAAACCCTTAAAATACTTTTTTTTATTTTTAATAAAACTGGGGGAAGAAATTCAAACAGACTGCTTAGTGCGAGTATTTTATACTCACGGTTCGTCGGTTTTGTACGAAATTAGCGGCCCGCCATCTAGCGGATTACGCCACGGAATACACCAACACCATACAAAAACCTAACGCACTCACGATCGACCGTGAGTAGAAAAAACTCACACTAAGCACACTAATTATATGTATGATTTTTTAATTTTTGCTTTTTTCGGTGCTATTTTTATACTAATGATACATTTTATATAGAAAAATATTGGAAAAAATCAACTCGGTCACAAGTGAATTCTCAGATGGGACTCGAAACCACGACCTTTGGAAATCCGATCCTATGCTCTAATGATTAGCTATGATTTTTTAAATCTCGGTAGCTCAGTGGTTAATGCATTGTACCGGATTTTCAAAGGTAGTGAGTTCGAGTCCCATCTGAAAATTCACTTGTGGCCTAGTTGATTTTTCTATTTAAATTGATCATATTATTTAGTTCGTTAATATGAGGTTTCAATGTCAATTGCACATTTTCCATCGATAGTGAAGCGAAATGAAGTTCTTTTCGCATTATTTCATACTTATAGAGTTATTTTTGATTACCGCGCAATAAAAAATTCCGTAATACTCAACTCAATACCCGTATAACGATACTCTACCGATATTTTACCTTAGCTTCAAATTACAGTACGGTGTGCGCTTTATAAAGTTATAACAATTCAAAAAGGTTTTACTAAAGAAAATGTTTCATAAACCTCTCTTTGTACTGGAAACTTCGATGTTAATCCCTATTAAACTTCAAATCGAAAACCCGAAAAACAAATTATCCTTACATTCCAACGTACAATAGGCTTTCCCCATAATAACGTCGAACAAAGCGCCCCTAGCGGAGCGCGGTGTAATCTCCATTCAAGTTGGCGGCAATCTGTCAAGAGATGGCGCCACAATGGAGGATTAGCGGTCGTTATTACGTCACCTTTGTGGTTCGAGTCTGTGTTATGATCGAGAGCCGGGAATATTAGGGATTATGACGGGTCCCCTTTCTTTGGCTTGAAGAGGGTTTTATTCAAATAGAAAAGCTAGTAAATGCATGTTGATTATATTGAATATTATACAGAAGTTAAATGCGATAAACTCAATTTTGTTATGGTAACTTGTTACAATGTTTTGTTTTTCAGTTAAATTTATCTTATTGACTGAAGAGCAGACATCCGACAAGCACGGACTATGATTTTTTTGCAGCTTGTTCATTATAAAAGTATTAAATACTGTTTAAATATTAAAAACTACGTCATAACAAATTTATTTGTCCAATATAAGGACCAGCGTGCCTTTTTACAATTAATTCAAAATAACACCCATATACAGAACAAGCATATAAGTATGTTCACATGAATATTAATTAAATTTACGACCGTTAGTGGATTACTAAAAACTGCGTCATTGGGCAAATTTATTTAAATTTTACAGAAAAATAAACAGCTGACTCCACAAAAAAATTTATACAGTTTCACACGGCTAGTTACTTAATCGTTGTTTTTTTTCTTCGATCGATTTGTATGAACTTAACGCCTCTACTCGGTTGTAAGTTTGAGCAGTGCGAACCTCACTAGACTGGTTGGCACAAAGGTTTACCCGCGCTGCGATATTGGTTTTCCTCAATTTTCATCAGAAGCTGGTTCTGAAAGGGTTTGTTTAGTTACTTATTTAGTAAAACAGCATGAAAGTTACATTAATTTGGGTTGGACAGTTTCTTGCCAATATTATAATTATCGTCTTTATTTTTATATGGTAGGATTATTTGGTAAGTAATAATTAGACGGTGTAGAAGATTCTTCTGGTTCTCTTTTAAGAAAAATGCGTATTCATAAAATAAAAAAACTATTTCATCAATTTTCACGGTACATTTAAAATATAAAAAAAGAATGACCCACGATAATATTAAAATCAATTTCAAAACCACTGGACCAAATTCGACAGGATTTTCACTGATATAAGCAGTAACTTAGGCTACCAACTTTTATCTTAGAATAACTAATAAGAACGGTAATTAGATTTTGAAGCACAAGTCGCGAACCACCGTTAGTTTGTCTTTATATCTGATGAAAGTTTGGATGTTCGTTATTTAATCACGCTAAAACGGCTTACAAATTTCATGGAAAATTGGCAAACATATATTTTATAGTCTGGATTGAAACATATGATACGTTTTTCCCAATATTCCGACGAGCAACCACGCGATACCACGAGCGGCCACGAGTAAACAATAAATAATTCCTGTACCCCATATTGACAGAACTTCTAATAGTAAACCATAGCAACTTATCACAAAGCGTTGGATAGCGACAATGTTGTCATGGAATATATCTAATAACTCCCAGATTACGCCGCATTATCACGCCCGAAGAGAGCGCTAATTCTAGGAGACTGGTGCCTAGAGATTGTGGTACACCGAGCGCCAGATATATTTATTTGCTTTGCAAGAAACATTTTTGATAAGTCCCCATGAGTAAACTGACTGTGAACAATGGTATCTTAATCTTACGATGACAATTTTCAAGCTAAAACTAGCGTCATTCAATAATATTATCCATCTTCATTCCATCTTCAGCCTTATCAATACTTAACATCAGGTATGATGAATGCAAAGAGAACCTTCCGTTAATAAAAAAATAATAGTTTTAAAACAAATTATATTCGGGTTTCGTCCTCAAGATTAACATAAATACACATGTAGTTTCACCTATCATGTCGCCAGTATACACACTAGTTTAGATTTTTAAAACTAAATAGATTTTTAAAGTCGCTCAATCCGTCACTTTCCTCTTCGCGCCATTACCGCTAGACATCATTCACTTTTTCGTGCTTCGCCAGTGCACACGTGTCGCTTCCTTTATAAAATTATTTTTCAGTGAACAATAAAAATGGGTAAAAGAAAATACTCTGATGATGAGGATTATGATTATATTATGAAGAAAATAAAAAAGTTGGAGAAAAAATTAAAACGGTCGAAAAGAAAAAGATCTGTTTCTTTGTCATCCAATGATTCTAGCGATGCTCGTAATTCTTCGCCGAAAAACATTGAAAGACTATTAAATTCTCTCGGATTCATTATTAATTATGAAAAAAGTCTTACAGAACCTAAAACTGTCTGCAAGTTCTTGGGTTACATTATAAACACTGAAAATTTCCAAATAAGTTTGCCACCCGACAAAGTAATTAAAATAAAAAATAAATTGAAATATTTAAAAAATAAAGACAGATGTAAAATAAGGGAATTTGCGAGCTTTATAGGTTTGCTAACATCTGCTTGTCAAGCTGTGGAGTATGGATGGCTATACACAAAAAACTTTGAAAGATGTAAATTTTTAAAGCTTATGAAAAATAAAGAAAATTATGACATGTACATGCAATTACCGCAAAGTTTAAACCCTGATTTTGAATGGTGGAAAAAAGCTATCAATAATCCTGTAAATAAAATAAAATATGATGAATATTGTTTGGAAATTTTCAGTGATGCTTCAACTACGGGGTGGGGGGCTGCATGTGGTAAAGAAACTGCAAGTGGTATTTGGAATCAAAATGAACGAACTCGTCATATTAATTATTTAGAAATTCTTGCAGCATTTTTAGGTCTAAAAACGTTTGCAAAAACATTAAATAATTGTCAGATTCTCTTACGAATAGACAATACCACGGCTATCTCATACATAAACCGTATGGGAGGAGTACAGTTTCCTCATCTCACTCAGGTAACACGTGAGTTGTGGCAATGGTGTGAAGTTAAAAACATCATAGTTTTTGCTTCATACATAAGCTCAAAAGACAACTCAGTAGCTGATGCAGAATCGAGGCGAACGCACCCTGATGTAGAATGGGAACTAGCAGATTTTGCCTTCCAAAAAATTATACAGACTTTTGGTACACCTGGAATAGACATTTTTGCTACCAGAACAAATAAAAAATGTCCAAAATATATCTCATGGTATAAAGATCCGGATGCCTTTACTACTAATGCCTTCACAATAACTTGGTCCAATTTCTTCTTTTATGCTTTTCCACCTTTTAGCATAATTCTTAAGACAATTAGGAAAATCATAAAAGACAAAGCCAGAGGCATACTGGTAGTACCTTGGTGGCCAACCCAACCTTGGTTTCCTGTTTTCATGAAACTTGTCGGCCCTACCTATTTGGTGTTTAAACCATCCAAAGATCTTATTTTTTCTCATTCCAGCAACCGCAACGTTCATCAACATCTTACCCTGGTTGCCGGAATATTATCACCACCTCAATGATAAGGAGAAGTGTCCCATTACCATCTATCGATATCATTTTGGCTTCACTATCAGAAAATTCAATGAAGCAGTACAACACATGCTTTAAAAAGTGGTTTCAGTTTTGTACCAAACACAATATTAATATGTATAATGAATCTGTCCCTAATGTATTGCTATTTTTAACGGAACAGTTTGAAGCAGGGGCTCAATATGGTACGTTAAATAGCTGCAAATCTGCTCTTTCTTTGATTCTTGGTTCAAAAATCGCAAATGATGACAGAGTTAAACGCTTTTTTAAAGGAATTTTTAGGTTAAGACCGCTTGTACCTAAATACAATAGTACATGGGACACATCACTTGTATTAGACCGGTTAGCACAGTGGTACCCGTATCAATCACTAAGCTTGGAAAAAGTTACAAGAAAACTTGTTACATTATTGGCCTTAATTACAGCTCATAGGGCTCAAACCCTATCTAAAATCAACGTAAATAACATTGAACAGTTTACAGATAAGATACAAATAAAAATTCCTGATCTTATTAAGACTTCCCGTGTTGGATCATACCAACCACTTTTGATAATTCCATATTTTCGGGAGAAATCTGAAGTTTGTCCAGCTGAGTGTTTGAATGTTTATTTAGATATGACACAATCTTTACGTAACAATAATAACACTAATCTTTTTATTAGTCTGAGGAAACCTCATTCAAAAATAACCAGCCAAACACTCAGTCGTTGGATAAAAACCACCCTTGAAGAATGTGGTATAGATGTTTCCGTTTTTACGGCCCACAGCACAAGACATGCTTCAACATCTAAAGCTAGTAAATTAGGAGTAAATCTCGATTTGATCAGAAAGACCGCTGGTTGGAGCGGCACTTCGAATACCTTTGGACGTTTTTATAACAAGGAAATCAATACTTTTGGAGATGAAACTTTGTTTGCTCGATCGTTAGTATCAGCACAAAATGTGATGGTAGATGATTGAATGATTGTTAACAACTAAAATTGTAAAATATAATTATAATAAATATATATCAGCAAAAATACAAATACAATTATAAAAATAATTATTTGTAATAAAAAACCAATTAATAACATAAGGTTTTATTTAAATTAATAAACATGATATTTCACAATTTTCACATCTCTCAAAATCTACATGTGTATTTATGTTAATCTTGAGGACGAAACCCGAATATAATTAATGATTAAACGAACTTACCTGTAAGTGAAGTTCTATCATAATTATGTGAGGGTTTCGTCCGAAGAGATTAACATCCCTCCCACCCCAACCCTGTATTGTGAAATATCAGTCTTTGAACTAAATGACGTCTAGCGGTAATGGCGCGAAGAGGAAAGTGACGGATTGAGCGACTTTAAAAATCTATTTAGTTTTAAAAATCTAAACTAGTGTGTATACTGGCGACATGATAGGTGAAACTACATGTGTATTTATGTTAATCTCTTCGGACGAAACCCTCACATAATTATGATAGAACTTCACTTACAGGTAAGTTCGTTTAATCATTAAGTATCCAGATTAGTTTTATATCATTTTTTACGATACAAATTGTTGTACCTATGCAGTAGAGGTACAGAACTTGCGCGTTTTTTTTAAATAACAACATATTCTACAACGTTAAAGAAAAATAAAATCATAACCTTTTTATTTTGCATTTTACAATGCTATTTTTATGTGATAAATCAAGTGGATAGAATACGTACCTGAGTTTAATACCAGACAAACCATGCAATCTCAAAGAACAGACCTTTTTCTTGAATTTTCACTTAACTCGATAGATCGATGAAGACACTTCTTTAGTTGTTACCTCAAAAGTAGCATCAAAGTAGTATTCTATAAGTTTATTTTGTATGAGGCGGCTCAAAGCAGATTTGTTTAGACAAAAGCGGCGGAAAGAATCAAATTACAAAAGTTGTTTTGTTTATAGCGGATTAGTGTCCAGTGTATCTCCACCCCAAACAGAGCAATCGTTCTTAACGACACAATATGTAAGCTCCGGGAGCGAACAAGTTTGATTAGCACAGCGTTGTTTGTGCGGCTTCGTTTTATCTCTCCCTATAATACATATTATACTTACATATTACTTTATCATAACACCCACGTACGATATTAGTTATTTTTCTTTTGCACGTTCGGGATACTCTTACCGTCTTATGGGATCTGCTTGTTTAACCGTAATTATTTGATTAAAATAATATTTTTACGGCGAGGGCGCTAAATAGGATTCTAGACATACATTTATCATTGGTCTCCGCGTAGCTACAACTGGCTAGTTCTTCGGGCGGTTTGAACGCCGTCATTGTCCTCAACATATAAAGTAACATGCATAAGTGGGAAAATAATAAAGGTTATGCTGCTAAACGCTACTCGTCTGGGAGCTATATTCGTAACTGGACACGAGGACAGAATTTTATTACTCTAAATATATATAAATATGTTGAGGACAATGACGGCGTTCTAACCGCCCGAAGAACTAGCCAACTAGATATCGCCTTCATACATTTAACTCTTGACCGTGTTACTCTGCCAAAAACGGCATAGTCTACTGTGACAACGGCATACGGCATCAACAATCATCACTAGCAACCGAGTCAGTTGAAGAAAACGTCAAAATTTGTGGACACATTTTTTGATCCGATGTTTATATGAAGCGCGGTATCTAGTTGTAGCAACGCGGGGACCAATTGATAAATTTATGATTCTAGAGCAGAATCCTGAGCGCAGCGAGTGAGGGATTCAAAGTACATCGTCCAAGGTAATAATAGTTTTCAATTCACTCTACTTTTCATCTCCACGAGAAAATAAATAAGAGACACTTTAAAGTAAATGTAAGACGTTATTAGCTGCTATTTTTACTATTTCAGGGATTAATATAATGTCAAACTAACATTACGTAGAATAGTTTGTTTTTTTTGCAAAATACAATAAATAAAATCCGTTTCGAATACAAACAGTATTCTCTTGTTTCTTTTTTTTTGTGTGCGCGGGCCTAGCCGCCCGTACGCGCCGTACAGCCAATAATTCATACAACTTCCGTCCAATTTCTATGAAGATTCATGTTCCAAATTCAAATCTCATTTCTGCCCGCTAAAAACTCAGAAAAGAGCTACGTTTCGGAGCTTATGGAGGAAGAAAGTGACGCTTTTTGGATAGAAGGGATGAAAAACTAATTACTATACTAAAGTTCTTCTGAAATAATGTATGGCTGGCATGGCAGCCTACCTGTTACTATTATTTCCGGACAAAATCTTAGACCCATCAACCATTACCAAATGTGGCGTCGTGAGGTATGGTCACAGACCTATATCGAGATAGACGAAAAGAGCGCTTCAAACTGTATGAGAACCTAGCGTGTCGAATTTTTCGTATCTACGATGACGTCACGAGCGAGATCTAATGATGAGTAAATGTTATTGACGAGCTCTTGCAAGAAAGCACTGCACAATTAACCATTTTCGGTTCTGAGTGACGCGGTTTTTTCGTGGCAATGGTCTCAACCTGACTAACTTAGGTCGAAAAGCTTTGAACGTGGATCAAACTTTTGACACGCAAGGTAGGTACACTTTTACCGTCTATCTCGACATAGGTATGTGGAAGGTCTGTGGTTATGGTTATAAGAGTGATGTTTATTTTGTTTTCTTATATGTGATCGGGACAGTACCGCTACTGTCGTATTTATCAGACGTGTTTTGGATTCAGCTTGTTTATACTTATGGTTAATTTGATATGATTCCCGTCTGAGAATTCACTTGTTAATTAATTTTTATTTTTTTTTTAATTTTAAAATTTACCATAAGTATAAAAATAGCATTGAAAAATGCAAAAAATACAAAATCATAAATCAGCTTGTTTATCTCAAAAAAGTACAGTCCATGGAGGACTAGTGGACGAATTAAAAAAATATATGTTTGAGATTTTTTGTTGAAATTAATGTTCCTGAAAACCCATAACATACTCAACCATTTTATTTCATAAGTTACAGACATTACGATCTTGTTGTTTTTATATTTATTTTCTTGTTCTCATTTCTATGACTTCTTAAAGAATGGAAACACTAAATACAATTAATTTCGTATTATCATAAAGTTAGATAAACAGGAGGCAAGGTTATTGTCGTAAACTCATTTTAATTCAGTACGTACGAAATCCTGAGTTTAAGGGGGCATACACACTAATCGGATGAACAAAGTGGTCTTAAAACACGTCGTTATTGGTGCCTGATCATACGAACGTAAGAAACTGAGAATCAAGCTAGTAACAAAAATATCACTTGGGATTTTAATTAATGATTTTCTTCACTTGAATTTTGTGACGAATTGGTAAGGTCAACACACACACAACCAGTTGAAACTTATACAGATAATTTGTTGCACTACGATTTGTCATAAAAGTTAAAATAAATATATTATCAACTAGCTTCCGCCCGCGGTTTCACCCGCGTGGTTCCCGTTCCCGTAAGAATATCAGGATAAAAAGTAGCCTATGTTACTCTCCGTCTTTTTAACTAATTCTATGCCAAAAATCAAGTCGATTGGTTGCTTATTTAAGGCGTGATGGAAGGACAAACAAACACACTTTCGCATTTATTAATTAGTTAGAATTTTGTAAGTTGTACGACGCAATAAAAATATTTTTTCTTTTTTTGCACGGAATATTAAGTATACTTTGCACGTGTAATAGTTAGTTGAATAAAAGGAGATAATATTACAGTTTTTTTACATTAAACTACGTACATTCTTCCCATACTTAGCCAAATGTTGACTTAGCCATAACTGAAAATATGCGACATTAAAATATTATTGCATAATTATGGCAACTGCAGTGAGTACGCGCCTTAAAACAAAAAAATCTTAAATCACCATCAAAATGAAGCTACTAACCACGAATATTATGTAAACACCCGTGTTCCTGTCTGGAGAAAATGACAAAATTGTATTATTTACGAGGCATCACAGACGAGGAAATTTTGTTTATAACACTATCAAGGAGAGAAAAATGTAAAATAATATTATTTATGTTCGGGTTAAGCATAACAATCGTATATATACCAATAAAACGTGTCAGCGTAGAAATAATTGGAGGGGAAAATTATTATAATATTATAAATAGTTTAGAGTTCGGGTATAATTTCATATGTTTTAGGGGAGCAGGCCACGGCTGTAACTCATATTTTTTAGTATACGCCGACTAACACAGCTTGATATTTGCTTTTAGTTATATCATGCTTAGTTTAAAAAGGGATTAAAATAAATAAGATTTAATCATTGACGTTGTTTATTTCTCTTTAGTAAAAATATGCTAGTCACAAAACAAAGACAAGTTAAAGAAAAACTGAACGAAATATTCAAAATCCTTTTTTTTTACTTTTTATGTAATTGCTTTTCTCATTTTATATTTTTTCTGGAGTAATATTTGTTTACATTATCAATCATCTACATAATCGCAATTCAGTGGAAAATTAACGTATTTCTCCAGAAAAGTATCAAAACAGCAAATCCAAATATAAATAGACAAAGATTTTATTGTGCTTCGCAATAAAATAATTCATATATAAATAAAAAGCTGTTCTTTATTTCGCTATAGACGAAACTAAAGTTGTGCGCGAGAGCATTTTATAGTTTTATCGGAGTTTTTCACTTGAAAATTATAAAGGGAAGGCGTTCGGAACGATTTATGGAGGATTTTATTTTTTGTTTCCGTTATGAAATGTTTCATTTTCGTGTGATTAGGAGTGAGTTTGTCGGAGCGATGCAAAGTGCGGCAAAGCGCGACGTGTGGGCTGGTGAATTATGGGCAGATTTTTTTATGTTTGCTTGTTAGTAACTGTGACGACCTGTTTGGCGCAGGGTTAGAGATACATACCATCAGTGCAGAGGTCTTGGACTCGATTCCCGTGCAATACAAAATATTTGTGTGTAATTATGTCTTGGTATCGATGTTGATGCATATGCTATTTACAAAAAAGTGTATAAGAAGGTACTAGGTATGTAACTATGTTTATCCGTTTTCTAGTAATTATCGATATCACGAGTTTTTAATTCATTAGAAAATTACGGATATCGTTGTATGGATAATAATTATGATACTAGTAAGTTTCAACTTACAATAGGCTAGATATTTAGAGTGATCTTTTGAAAATGTATAATTACTACGAAAGACAAACAGCGAAACAAAATACTAGGACGATAGCGTGAAGGACGATATTGATACAGTAAGGTTTAACAATGTAATCAGATCTAATAAAGTTAAAGTCTTTTGAAATAAAGTTAAAATAAATAGAAAATAAAATGCAAAAACATATTTTTTTACCTAAATTAACGTTTATACGAAGATCCTATCTCAATTAATATAATTTTATAAAAATCATGATATTTATAAACACAAGCTTTGCGCAATACCTCAATTTCACCTTATAAACTTATCTGTCTATAAACTATAAGAAATCGTGCAACTTTGATTAAATGGGCAAGATAATCATAAAAAGCATAAGACAGGATCACAATGTAATCACAATATAATCTTGTGTTATCCAACATGTCGGGAAAACTTTGAGACTGAGGTAATTTGATGTTGTTTCTTGAAAAACTGTGATGACACAAGTATTAGTAACTTATAATAGCTCGGTTCTGTTATCGCTGAAACGCTCGTGCCGGCGCTTGACAGACTGATCGTATTCGATCACGTTTGTTAAGCAACGCTCGGTCCGGCCAGGTGTCGGATGGGTGACCGTAAAGTGGCATTACAACTGAGCGCTTCCTGGCTTCGGAGGGCTCGTTAAACCACCGGTCCCGGCTGGTGTCATCTGATAACAATCGTTAGGCCATGTCGGAGGCCTTATAAGAGTCTTCATAGACTTGACATTAGAGGTGGCCACTAATTCTCATACGATAACCGATGAGAGTTCGGTGTCGCAGTGTTAAGCAACCTTCGCTATGTTTAGTTAAGGGATGGGTGATCAAATAATTATTATTTTGAGCTACTCATGTAAGTAAGTCAACGGTGCAACTATCAGCATTGATCTGTCATGTTAAATTTTTTTATGATAAAGAGTGTTATAAAAGTCCGATATCATTGACGAGAAATTGATAAGCTTTCTTAGATAAAATCGAAATCCTATGACCATGGGGCGGGATCTAAAAGTAAGTACCATGTAAACTACGTGTTTTTTTTTTTATAGTGCGTGTTCTGTAGCAAATATTTCATTGAAATAAAAATTTCAATGAAATATTTGTAACAAGTAACAATAACGCAATCCTACTAATTTAATTGTATCAAATTATTCATATAAAAAGTTACATGGCTTATGTATCTATAATACTAATCAAACACTTTAATGCGAAGTTTAATTTAAATTATTTTTGTGTGTCCCTATTGACCTTCTTCATGAATTTGTAATCAAAGAGAGAGTCAATATAAAAAATAACCCGTCTATTTTAAATGTATTCTTAAAATACGTAAGCCTCTTGGGACACAACCCTTCAAGAATCAAAAATAAATCCCATAAAATGCAAATTAGTCTCAAAGCCACCATCTGAATTCATAAATACACCAAAAAAGAGGGTTAAAAAATACCTAACAATTAACAAATTGGTGGCAGTTTAGGGTTAATTTTAACCTTACGGAAGAGCGGGGAGTTTTTTCTTGTCAAGAATTACTGCGGTAATATGAGACCACCTCTGAAACAATAAATAGTGGGTGACAATTAAAATAAAGTACGATGCTATTTTAGGGTTAAAGGATGTTTTAAGTAAACAACACACACTTTACAAAGCGGTTTAGTTTATATAGTTATATAGTATATTAGTACTTACTCTAGTAAGTAGTAGTTTGTGTTATTTTAAGTGTGAGTGGGACTGTCTGTAAAATTTAAATTTTCAGTAATTCTTTATAAAAATATCGTAGATATAACTTTTTAATTTTGCATTTTACAATGCTATTTTTATGTGATACATATTAAACATGACAATATACTAGAAAAAAGGAACTTTTCTCATGTCAGGGCGACATGAGACAAGTTGCTTTTTTCTAGTATTTTGTCATGTTTAATATTTATCAAATATCGTTGTCTTTTGAAAGACGTTTGGCATTAATTTTAACGATGGGAATTCTATAGTAAAGCACTGATCTAACTGTTGCACGTATCCGAAAACTACCGAAACCATTTCGAAAAGCTACAAAGATATAGATAGATAGTTATGCTTTTACATATTTTAGACAAAAACGATTGCATAGATATTTTTTTATTTTATTGGGTTAAAAGTTACAGACAGTGAGACGAAAGAAATGCAATATGGCTAGTTAAAAAAACTAAACTCGGCTGCAAAGAAAGAACCACTGCGTTATTTTCATACAAACTTGCTCACTCCACGGTCTAAATAAAAGTATGTGTATTTATGCAGACTTTTTTCCCAAATCGAGTATTCGAGTCATACATCGACGTACAAATGTTTACATAACTGTTTATACTCTTTGAATATTGAGACTGTAAAGTGAGTAAGTGTGAATAAAAATGACGCAGTGGTTCGATTTCTTTGCTGCCGAGTGTAGTTTTGTAAACGAAAAGGAGCATCATCCATGTTGGGCCGCTTTCCGAAAATTTTATTACCTATCTTTGCAACAGCAACGCGACAGCGATAAGTCACGTATCACCATAGCAACCGTGTGGTTGCTATGGTTATACGTCGCGTTGTTGTTGCAAAGATAATACAAAGAAATACAATACAAAGGAGACACAAAAAAAGACAGTAAACACACAATAGGCGGCCTTATTGTTACATAGCAATCTCTTCCAGGCAACCTTGGGTGAAAGAGAGTAAAGATAAGGGATAGTAGGGGAATGGGTGCAAAAAGAAAGTGAAATAAGATAAATATTAAGTATATATTCACACATTAATAGTAATGGGGAGAAAATTAGACCATATAAGTTGGAGAGAGTGATGGGGAAAAAAAAAAAAAAACTACAAGTTAGAGGGAGTGATAGGAAATGATTTCTAACTTGATCGCCAAAGGATATTAGAGTTTGAGCCTTTCTGAAGCCCTCGGGCAGTCAATTCCATAGCCGAACTGCATGCGCAGAGAAGGAATAGGTAACAAAGTCGGAACAGTGGCGAGGACATTTTAGGGAAAGGTTAGATGAACACAGAATGCAATGTGTGAATGAAGCAAGAAAGTAAAAACACTTTTTGAGATAAGGTGGTGAATTGGGTGGGAAAAGAATAGTGTTGAGGAGCTTAAGAGTGTGTAAGTCCCTGCGCCAGCGAATAGCCAGTTAAGTTTGGTACGAAACGATGACACGTGGCAATATTTACGGAGATTGAAAATGAACCTTATCCTTAAACCTTCAGGTCTTAAAAAATATTGAACAAAAATAAAAAATCTGACCTTTTTCATTTAAAAGTAAAAAGTCTAAATTAATATAAAGTAAAAATTGCTATAATGAAATTCAATATCTTCCCGTTTTTACATTGAAAACCAAATAAAAATCATACTCCTACTTTATCACACTTTAGACTAATATTATTAGTGCAAAAGTGAGGATGGATGGATGGTTGTTTGTCAGTCTTTTACGCCAAAACAATTGAACGGGTTTGGATGAAATTTGGCACTCAAACAGTAGATAGCCTGGATTAAAACATAGAATACTTTTGCTATGTAACGCAGAATACGCTTACTCTGTCGATAAAGAAAATTTAACTCTAATTTATGCTAATAACTTTTACAAGTGTCTTTAGACTAGTTGATTTATCCGTGTAATTTATTAGTGTATTTGACAAATCATTTTTTCATGAAACAAAACCAAGAGAAACCTAATATTAATCAGTTGAAGGCTAGTAACTAATACTCCTCGGTAGTTTCATGAAACGCACACTAGTCAACTAATAGAAAATAATTATTCTGCCGCCGTAAGGAAAAAACACGTATCTACCTTTACCAGTTTTATCAGTTTTTTTTTTTTTAAATTCGCTGGGCTAAACTAAAAGAAAAAGTTTTAAATTTTAGTATGCAAGATTGAAGAAATAGTTTTAACTATGTTTTGACATATTAAAATTTAAATAATATTTATATTCTATACTTATGACGGCAGTATTAGTCCATGGACTAAAATTATTAGTCAAATAAGTTTATTTTAGTTTATTACTGGTTATTTATTAGCATTGACCAAATTGTTATTGTGTCGAAGGGATATTAGATGTGTTATTAGAGCATATGATGACCCCACCTGCATAATGAAAATGCTTCACATCACGTTTCTTTAAACTTTCAAAAATGCATAAATGTATGAAAACTACAAGTCATTGAACTTATATAATATGACTGAGAGTAATCCTACAACTTGTGTACCTTGTAAATGACTAGTCTTTAACCATACGTACCAATATTTTTTGTTTTCCGGCACTTTCAGAAAAAGTCCAAAAATGTTCATACATTTGCTGATGAGGCCTGAATAATCTTCATTTTAAATAATCCGACTTTTTTTTAATATTATTAACATCTAAAGAAAACCTCTTAAAAAGGGTTAACTTTCTGTACGATAAAATTTTCACCAATAATGCAACTCTTGCGCACTAACCCGTTACGTGAAACTTTTTTTTACATAATAAATACAACATCTGTTTGTTATTTCGTCTATTTCGGTACATCCGAGTGTTTTATCCGTCCCCCGTCATTGTGGCTCAATTAGGAACTCGCGTTTCGTTTTTAATGGCATAAGGGCGTGGACACATTACTGTGTTTTCGAATCGTCACGTCAAAAAATGTATACCTAAAACCTAGTTGACCTGGTGACGTTTCGGCACCTTTACAGTTACCCAAACATTGAGAATCCAAAAAACCATAAAAAAACCAAAAAAATATACTAATAGTACCAAATATATGTTTCGGGCAAATATAGTGCACTCAAAATCCGCAAAAATTGTTTTGTTTCCATTGTAAGTTCGCGATGAAACTTAAGATGCGCTTAAATGTATATGTATATAGGCAATAGTAAGAATGCTGCTCGATAGATTCATAAAGTTGACGTGATGATTTCAAAAGTTTCTCGTGCTACCACTGCTCATTTATATAAAACTACTTTAACTATTCCTTTTTGAAACAAAGGGAACAATGGAAAATCAGAATGAAGATAATATAACACACAATTAAAAAAAAAAACACTGATAAGCGAGTTTTATTCCGTAAAAGTTGCTTTAATTTATAAGTGGAAATAATTAATTCCTAACAGGTTCTTCTCGAAGGCCACTTGAGGGCAGTATTTATTTTCCTGTATGTTTTTTATTACTTTTCTTATATATTTGTCGAATCTCCAGAAGCTGCAGATTCTATTTAAAGAATCTGCTCTTTCTGGTGATGTCTTATGTTATCTTGCTAGTGTTAACCGAAAGTAACACTAAATAATATTTTGCTCATACACAAGCTATTTTCCTCCTACATTTTAACAGTCATGCCTGATTGGCAAAAGAAACAAAGACCATCGCTCCGCTCAACGCTCCGCTCATACAAGGTCGCAACCTCAGTTATATTTCAATCGTATTCCTCTGAAGCACTAAAGAAAAGTTTTTTAACACAATTATATCTCTAATTGAGTAATTTATCGATGTGACGCTAGTTATACTAATAATATTATTATTTATTTTATGTGCAGCTTGGTTATATTCGGTTATGAAGACAATTTATATGTTTTATCATTTGAATTATTTTAGAGAAATGTTAGGTTTTGGAATTTTATAGTGGTTTTTTATTAAAAAAAAAACATCGTGCCTAGATGTGCAGCATATACCGTGCATAGGTTAGCTATATGCACTAAAGAAATCATTTTCTTCAAGGTATATTGTATGGGTATATTGCTTTCAAGGTCTTATCTAAGTCGGACGCCATAACAACAATGTTTTCAGCATTGTTGTGTTCCAGCAGTTAGAGATAAGATAGCCAGTTCCTCAGTGATTGAGGATTCCGGAAGAGGCTCGCTGCCATCTTCTGTCTTATCAAATACTTAACATCAGGTATGGTGAAGGCTAAGAATCTCCCCGTCCTTCATAAAAAAAAGATTTTTAGTTTTCCCGAAGTTTTGGCACCTTTTCAGCTGCCGTGGTAAAGGGCAAACAAATTTTTATAATGTTGAAAAATGTCCAATATTTTACTCAAATTAATTACAAGCCCAAAGATTTTTAGCGTTCGTCGTTATTGATATAGCTTTTTAATAATGTTAATTATAGAGGGTAATCAAATAAAGTACTTTACTATAAAAACTTGCATTTCCTTTTGTCAATGGTACCAATATCGCTATCGCTCACATAATCTCAAGAGATTCATACCCTCGGCTGTGAACTTCGGGATTCGAATAGTAATATTTGCGACCTAGATTTTAGCTGGCACTTTACTTTTATGACAGGGTCTAAAAAGGGTGCTAACGCATTTTTGCTAAGAGAATTCCCTAACAATTAATTTAATTGTTTATTTTCTATGGAATTTAGAACTGCACCAGTGTCTGAGTAGCAAAATTTATTTTAATTTTTTGAAGGCATGAAAACTTACTAAAAGCAAATTCCATAGGAAATAAACAAATAAATGAATTGTCAGGGATTTGACTTGGCAGTTTTGTTTTTTCGCCCATTTTAGACCGCCAGATCATGCCTATGACTATGAGTTGGAGATCGAAGGTTTTTAAGGACACTTGCCTTTTGGGTTTGTGTGTTAACGTCATTTGATATTTTTTTATATTTTTTATTAATTACAAAACGTAGTCATGTTACTTAGTAAAGTTTTATTAAGAATGCGAAATATAAGATTTTATATGTATTTTATAAAGGCTTGTTGACTTTATAAATACATATTTATATATTTAAAATTGTTCTAGCAAATTAAAAAAAGCTTTTAAAAATATCACATAGTAATGAAGCCCTGCAAGATGCAGATATGATTATAATCATATCATATTTGGTGACAACCGTGGGGGAAGTATTACTAAAATAGACACGAAGAAAAAGTCTTTGTTATTTTAGAGTGATATTTTTAACTGACTTAAAAAAGGAGTAGGTTTCTAAATCTCGAGTGACAACTGATGAAGTGAAGTTTCGACTGTTGTATTTTTGTTATCATTTAAAGCATTTCATTTCACAAATAACAAGATAGAGGTTTGCATAATGATTTTATATGATAGATGTTACCTTAATAGTATTTTGCGTTGAAATCTGTAATACATACTGCGTACAAGTGAGTGTTACAAGTGACTAGTAGGACAAAAGACATGAAAAAGCACGGAAATGAAAGAGATAGCAAATGAATCGGTCCCCATATAGGGTCTTCCCAATGTTTCACAGTGCTAGCTCGTATGACATATCTGCTTTAAGTAAACGCTTGTAATATCATTATGTTCGCAGAAGTAAGTTGACTGTTACGCACTACTACCGTTTTGCACAATATAGAAACAATCCACACATTTCTCTTTGCACGATTTTGAATTTCATTTTCATTTCACTGTAGGACCTTCTTACAACACTATAGCAACCTCCTAGTGTCACCATAGGACCTCTTAGTATTAATCTAAGAACCTTATAGATCCTAGATCATTCTAGAACGTCCTAGCGTCATCATAAGACCACCTAGCGTCACTGTAGAACCTACTAGCGTTAGTAGCACCGTCGAGCATTACAATAGGACTTCTAGCGTTACTATAGCACCTTTAAGCGTCTAAAATAGGAAAAGCTTTCTAAATTTTTCAAAATGATGTAATTGGCTTATATAGTTGTTTTAGTACATTATATGACCTCCTAGCGTCTGCCTCTGTCCGAGATGCACCGCGCGATGCAGCCGCTATAAGACCGCCGGTAGTTGTAAGATCTCTCATCACTGTAGAACTTTCTAAGGTCGCTGTAGGACCTCCTAGCGTCACTATAGGACCTCCTAATGTCATCGTAGAATCCTCCTAAAACCTTCTACATTTTTGAGGTGATGTGAGTAAAGTATTCAGTTGTATTTAGTGCATTTAGAACCTCCTATCGTATGCCCCTGTCCGTGTTGCGCCGTGTGATGCAGCCTGCAGGATCCCCGCGGACCCGCTGTTGTAGAACTTCTAGCGTCACTCTAAGACCTCTAGCATGACTTTTAGCGTCACTGAATGACCATGTAGAATTATTACCATTGTCGGGTCTTGTAGTGTCTCTGTAAGGTATCTAGCGTCACTGTAAGACTTTCTAGCACCACTGATGAAGTCAAATTAATTACAAAAATTTTCGTGCCATTTTGTTTTGAAGAACTATTCAGTTGTATTAAGTGCATTATAGGACCTCCTAGCGTCTGCCCCTGTCCGAGATGCGCCGCGCGATGCAGCTCGCAGGACCCCCGCGGCGGTGCATCACGATGCAGCTAACGAGCTGAACAATGTCTCTATTAGCTTATTCTGGAGCTTTGGGAGGAATACGAGATGGGTGGAGTAGTTGTGATTTGGTTAACAATAGATAGTGACAGTTTTATGTCACGTAGAGATCTTAAATTGTGTATAGCATTAACAATACTTTTTTAACATTGTGATCTATGGCGTGTATTAATTTAATCTGTATGAATTTATAAAAAAATCGATTTTACAAATAGTGGTATAATCGTGGTGTAAATCTGATGTGCTTATGACAATTGTTAGATGTACTTTTTTTAATCAATGCACATCTGTGCACATCATTTTGTAGATTCTAGAGAAAATGAAAAACCATTTTATTATGTACATGATATTACATAAGTTATAACCACATTTGAGTTCGACAAGTCAAAATGTCAATGTTTGTATGTGTCCTTATCTCAAACTTTAGACACGCCACTGTGCGTAAATAGCAATGGTTTAGCGACTGGTTACTTTTGTCATGAGTTCAATACAGCAAAAGGTTATAGGTTTAAGCATGTTAGGTATTTAGTACCGAAAGAAGTGTAACTTATATGACATCAAAACCATAATATCGTGAAGAAATAAAAACGAAATCGTACACTGCATGGACTGCTTCTGTGATTCGTGCAAAAGTGTGACGACGCGTGACGATCCACTTAATACACCTGATTTATTTCATATGTTCTGCGGTTTTAGTAGAGTGTCGTCTGCACAGTTTCTGTATCCCGTCGAACCAGATACGTTCTCTATGCAAATAAAGTTACTAGCAAAAACAAAGCGAAACACGGTAATTACACTTGGTGGAAAATTAACCGCGCAGATACGGCGACATGCAGGAGCGTAATGAGTCAAGATATGCTAGTTCGGTGCACGCCACTGTAGTTACGAGAATGACTTTATAATTAGCTTAGTTTACAAACGAATTTGTTTTAGTTTTGGTGGTATGTTTAGTGTATTAATTAATGTGAAGAGTTTTATATGAATTGTATAATAAAATGAATATTGCAGAAAAATTATAAATAGTATTAAAATAATACTAAGTACAGTATTAATAACTGGCTTAGTCTGTCTACTCGTATAGAGTAACTATACGCAAGCAATTTCGGCTGCGTGGAGTTAAAAAAAACGTAGGTTTTTTTTTACTTCTTAAATACAAACACAAGGTTTGTATTTATGAACTAAAATAACCCTGGCAATAAAAAACACAACAATTAATTCTGAATTTATGCACGTACCTAGTTTTTTTTTTTATTGAACACCCTTCGTGCGATACTTTTAATTTTATGATAACACCTCAAAAATCAAGTTATATGGAGAAATCACATTTTACCGATTTAAGAGTCTCGATATTCTTAACAAAATAGTTACTATTATCAACGAAACGTACATTTTTAAGTATGTTGGAACACTTTTATTTTTTTTTGTATTTTTAACCTAACATCTACCACAAAGAGTAACTGCAATGCTTATTGAAAAATAGTATACTGAAAAAGGGTTTTAAATAACCCTTAACTGCCCACGTGAGGGTTGAAAACGGACACGTTACTATTTTGGTAGTAATTTATAAAATAAAGAAACGCGATCTTTTCTGCATGTGGGGTTGCCTGTACGGAACATAAATCTGTATCTAAAGGGTAGTAAATCTCTAACCCCTTTCTAGAGCGAGTGATCTACGACGACCACCGAATCTTGAGCTTCCAACCTCCTCTGAGTGCTAAATAAGTTAGGAGCCTGAGAGACCCCGCTATGGCGGATCGAGGGTCAAAAGTTTTTGGATGTTTTGTTAAAAGGCGAATGAAAATTTCAAGGAGTTTCAGACGTTTGGCTTACTCTTTCTAGTCGATTTTGTAAATTGATATTGCTTTTTGGAAACGTTTACTTCGACGTAAGGGTTAATTTTTAATCGTTTAGCTAACTGCAAGGGCTTTATTTTTATTTACTAGCGGATCCTCGCGGTTTTACCCTCGTGGTGCCCGTTCCCGTGGGAATATTGAGATAAAATATAGCCTATGTCACTCTGGAGAAATGTAGCTTTGCAATGGTCTAAGAATTTTCTAAATCGGTCCAGTAGTTCCTGAGATTAGCGCGTTCAAACAAACAAACTCTTCAGCTTTATAATATTAGTATAGATTATTGGGATATAATAGAAGACGACAAGACAAGTTGGGTAATACTGATCATGTTTCTGATTTTCTAATATTGTTACCAGTCTCTTCATTATTACTATCACAGTCTAAAATTTTACTTTCAAATAGTGTGACTAGCTTCCGCCTGCGGTTTCACCCGCGTGGTTCCCGTTCCCGTGGGAATATTGGGATAAAAAGCAGCCTATGTCACTCTTCGTCCTTTCAACTAACTTTATGCCAAAAGACGAACAAACAAATTTATATTACTAGCATAAGGATATACTTATGTACAGCAAATCTTTTCTCTTACTTCTCTTGTAATAAGTATTTTATATACAAGAGTATGTATTCCAATAAAATTGCAGTAATTTACGTTTCCAATTAAACATTTACTTTGCCATTTCAGTAAGTAGTTTATACGAAAATAAAATCTCAAGGAGGAATCTAATCTACATCCTTTGCATCACAATAAGTGGTGTGTGTCCAAAATATCAAGAAGCCAATAAAACATAACTCTTTCCACAAAATCTAGCTCTATTCGAATGTTCGTACCCACTACCTATTTTTCGCATTTTAGAGTTCCAAAGGTGGATACATCGACGCCATTATGGGATTGACGCGGGTCCGGCCCTCTATACGAAACCCGCAATAATTCACAAAGAAAGCCTACTGCCAATATACGAGTAGTGTTTGGGCAAAGATAACGTATTGTTCAGAAAGGTTGTCTCTGAGAAGTTTAGATGTTATTTAATTTTGGCAAGGGGTTGAAATCGAATTATAAACATGATAATATTGATAACAAAAAATGCTCATAAAATAAAAACTACTAGCTCAAACTGAATAAAATTTACATTGGACTAAATGGAAACTATTACTTCTAATATAACTATTTTACTACGAATTAAAAAATAATCATGTAAATCGGATCAGAAATCTGAGCGGTGTATATACATAAAAATATACCAACCAAATTAAGAACCTCCTCCTTTTTGGAAGTCGGTTAAAAAGTCAACCGAATGTCGGGCTTTGCATTTGCCCTACGAAAACGGTTGATATCACTATCAAGATAAGGGCGCTCTCAAGATCAAACAGTGACGCCTGAACTACTGTCGTGTATACTTTCTTACTTTTACTACAATGGAGATGTTTCCCTTTTTTTATTTAGCATATTTGAAAATATAAGTAAAATTACACATAAGTGTGAAAGAATCATGAAAATATCTCTAAAAATAGTGAGGTTAAGAGACCTTAAGATTGCGCTACTCGGCTGAAGCGAGAAAGCAATGAGAAAACGACCCGCGCGAGAGCGAGACCGATTTGGCAGATTAGGCGAAAAAACCACGGAATCACTTCGTAGTAAATAACTATAGCGAAAATAGGGAAAATGAAAAAACGTATTTTAAGGGGTTATTTCGAAAAGAAAAAGTGTCGAGGCAAAATCATAAAATCGTGTTTCTGTAAGTATACAAATCTAGATAAAGGTATGAAGAAATATTATTATTATTATTACCAGATTTGTAATATCTCTAACCGTCCTATAGTTTTATATACTTTTAAAAGACGTACTTTTTCGATATAGCGTCTTAACGGCTCAGCGTGTGATGTCATGCCACTTCGGTCCGCTGGTAATTTGTAGGATGGTGCGCCGACGAGAATAAGTGGCGTGACGTCACCGCGAATTCTGCGCAAAAAATATGTAATTTAAATAATTTATGTCTCATCCAATTCTTGAAGGATAAAAAGAAACATTGTCTTATTAGTTTTGATCTATATTTTTATCCTATTAAGTGAAATACAATTATTTATTGTCACCAATTAGTTAAATTTATATATCATGTAGATGCCAGGCAGTTGCAAACAGAGCAAAATGTATTATTTTCCATGTTTATTACTGTTTTGTTCGCCATAATTCGACCCCTCGCTACGGGCAGCTAAACATACATATCTAAACTTTTGAGAATACTTTCTGACATATTATTCAATATAATTTGGGTCACAGGAAGCATACTTTAACGCATATTGAGATACTATTAACTAATAATCTTTAGACACCGAATATATTGTAATGTCGTCATTAGCCATTTTTAATGTAACCACTGCTGGGGCATTGGTCTTCCTTATGGATGGATAAGGAGAACGGGTCATGACCCACCACACGGGCTCTTCGATTTTGAAATGTAATAAAATAATAATACTCCTATATACCTTCGTTTTCTCAGAGAATGTCTTACTCTTAAAATTGTCAAGGTCAAAAAGTTCACCAGTCTATACTCTACTTAATCTTTGACCCTTCAAACACGGTAGCCAGCATAATTCAGCGTTCATACAATAAAGTGATCACTTACATTGAAGTTTATTGGCGATCGGGGAAGCCCCGTTTTAGACAACGTGCCATTTATATTTTACAATTTTTATTGCCGACCTGTGAAGACGTACTTCGGAGATAGTACGGTCAATCCACTTTGTAGTTATAAAATAAATATGAAATTGTATTATTGAACGCAAAAAGATTACGGATTACAATGTGGTTTTTTTATAATAATATACTTAAGTGTGTTATTTTTACCAAAACGTCGGAAAAACGAAGGATAAAATAAACTTAATAATAAAAAAAAAATAAGGTGTTTCACATAGTTTGTTATTTTAAGTTATGACGGGTCGAAAGACTATCTTCAAAAAGATGTTAATATAACTTTTTAATTTATTTTGCTTTTTACAATACTATTTTTATGTGATAAATATTAAACAAAAAATTATACTAGAAAAAAGCAACTTGTCTCATGTCGCTCTGACGGGTTGCTTTTTTCTGATGAGGATGACAGATGATGATTCTGACAAGATATTAATACTGATTATAAATATAAAATAAAAAAAAACAGATAAGACAACATTACACATTAAACACATTAACAACAAGAAAACAAAAAAAACCAATGAACATAAGTTATGAGAACAAAACTGCGATGTGCTAAAAAACAAAAAAAAACCTGAGCTATTAATAACTAAGCTTTTACCATCTGCAACAAAAGCTCAACACAATAATACAAATCACAATAATAGCTATGCCTTTATAGTAAAACACAATCTTCAAATTCCTAATACATATCTCATACATATGAGATCATTCGTGACATATTGTATTGTGGGAACCGAGTATCATCTCACTTATTCATTCCAAACCGAAAACAGTTATAACGACCGAATTCGAATATTTACATAATTACGTATTCGTGCATTAACATAATGTAAAGCTTTCAAAATGTACGACTTTTTGGAGTCCTTAGCGACTATGCAGATAGTAAAGTTTATATTAGCATATAGGCTCCAATAGTATTGGCTACCGTGAGTGTGTAGCTTTATAAAAATGTTGACTTAACAAAACGTTTATTACGTACATCTTATCTCTTGGCGCGTACTGTTCATTGAAATAAAACAACTTTTACGGATATCAAACGCCCTATATTTTCACGAACTAAGTCTTTTTCTTCTTCTTCTTCTTATCGAGTGAGGATTAGTGGCCACCTCTGGTGTCAGAGTTTATCAACCCGCCTATAAGGCCTCTGACTTGGCTTAACGACTGTAATCAAATGACAACAGCCGGGACCGACGGTAACGTGCCCTCCGAAGCGCGGAAGCGCTCAGTTATAATGCCACTTTACGGTCCCCCATCCGACACCTGGCCGGGCCGAACTTTGCTTAACAAACGTGATTGAATAAGATCAAGTGAAACTAAGTGACACGAACTAAAGCTTTCGAAGTTTTCTTGGCAGCTTTTATCTTCGAAGGTCCTCCCAGTTTGTGAACTGCCAGTAGAGTCTTTAGTTTTCTCTTTTCTTAATAATAAAGAATTAAAATAACAATTAAATCAAAATATCAAATCAATAATAATATGTGCCATAGTACTAGTTGCTTTTTTCTAGTATATTTTCTTGTTTAATTAGCAATTTGTTTAATTAATTGTTGCTATACATAAAAATAGCATTGTAAAATGCAAAAATTAAAAAGTTATAATTAAAACAAGTTGTTAAAATTCTGCGTGAAGTGAAAAGTTTATATATTACTGTATTTAAAAAAGATTTTCATCTTGATTTTTAAAGAACTTTTATCTAAATAACTACAATATTAAACTATTTTGGCTGTGGGGCAAGTTAAAAAACAACTTAAATATTGTTATCAAAGTTCTAACACGTAATTAACTAATAATCAAATCCACTACTAGATTCGATAAATAATACGAGCGATAAAAGATTTTTAAATATATTTGCCATAAATCTCACAACTGATTAAATTATAATTTCTTCTTATTGTGCCAAGAAATAGTTTTGCTAAACAAAGCCTAGATTTATGACTCAAAACCTGATTATGCAAAACATCATAAAATACGATTTTTTATTATCAATGTCTAGGATGTCAGTGACCTTATTGACTTTAAGCTTTTGACCGCAAGATGGATTCCCAATAATAATAAATATATCTTCCATGCACTCCAATTAACCTAGCCTCAAAGTAAGCACTGTAAGGCTTGTGTTATGGAATACTAGGGTAACGGATATAAATACATAAACCACTCTACCACGGAGGTCGTCCAATATACAGGGTGGAATAAATCTATGGGCCCTGGAGGAGATTAACTCCTTAAATCCTTAAAACTGCTTTTAAAGATTAAATAAATATTTCTTACACTCACGCCAATTAACCTAGCCCCATAGTAAGCACTGTAAGGCTCTGTAAGGCTTGTGTTATGGGATACTATGGTAACGGATATAAATACATATAATTATACATATTATATAAGTATTTATGTGTAGAAATATATATAAACGTCCATGACGTTGAAAGCTGCTGAAACATGTTTGATATAATCATAGTTCTGGAAGACTAAGCTAACGTAATTCTTAAGAACCTTTGGTTAGTATTATTACTTATTTTAAACATATTTAATAAATGTTGTGTATACCTATTATTGGTATGCATGTAAGAATTGTACCCCTAGCTAAAATTCATAATAACAATGTTTGTACATGTTATGCTGTTGGTGTACCTAAATAAATAAATGACTCAGGTACAAATGCTCGTATTCATCATACAAACATTTGCCCCTACCGGGCTTCGAACCCGGGACCCCAGAGTAGGCGACACCTTGAAACCGGTGTTCGAACCACTCGACCACGGAAATCGTCAAATCTAGTTGTATTCCCGGCAGCCTACAGCCCTGGTATAGTTAAAGCTCGAGTGAACAGGCATTTTCTAGGCAAGCTCCCTCCATATTCGACCTCTTCTTAATCTCTGATCCTGAATGAGGGCAAGAGTAAGCCTATTTTATATATTAAACAATAAATAAACAACTATTTGTCGTAAAAGAGTAGTCGTATTTGCCTCTACGATACCACATTTGAAATTGGTTGGGTTAAAGATGTAGTCCGGAAACAAAACAGAGAAAAATCATAGAGTATTGTTAGTCATCATTTTACTCGGTTGATTAGACACGCTTGCTTCTTCTACACTTTTGACATCTGATTTATTATTGTTATGTATAATAAACGTAGATTTATTATTGGTCTCCGCCTTGCTACAACTAGATACCGCTCTCATACATTTAGCTCTTGACCGTTTTACTCTGCCATAAACGGTAGTCTACTGTGACAAAGGCTTACGGCATCAACAATCATCCGTAGCAACCGAGTCAGTTGGTTGAAGAAAAACCTCAAAATTTGGGGTCACATTTTTTTGATTCATTGTTTGTATGAAGCGCGGTATCTTGTTGTAACAACGCGGAGACCAAAGACAAAAATCTACGATAGTAAACATATGATCTGCCATTACATAATTGCAATAGAATCAATCCCAAAAGGTCATCCTAACGTTATTGGTGTCTCGACAAGAGCGTGATAACTGATAAGTGATCTAGGCAAGCGCGTTTCATCCTAGATCGCATCATCGATTACCATCAGGCGAGATAGCGGTCAAGCGCTAACCTATAAAAAAATAAAAAAAGGAATTTCATTACTATATTCTTTTCAGTTTTTGTTAACTTCGGCACGCCATTTAATCAACACCATACCTTCTGCATTCCTGTTTTAAAAGTGACCAGAAACATCACAGCCTAAAGCTTTAAGTATTTTCCGAACCCACAAAGCGGCTACAGGCGCTGTAATTAGCAAATGGCAAAAGATGTAGCGCCGATATGTTTCGATGCAGACTTTTTGTCTTTTTTCTCGAAATACCCACTATTCGGTTAGTTTCTTGCATTCGCCGAACGGACGTTGAATGGTGAACATCTCTTTGAAGTCGCGATATTACTTTGAAACAAGGTGTGTGGTATTGATCTGAAAGGATTTGGAAATGGGTTTTTGTTAATGTTTTTGTTACAGTTTTCATGTGGAATATTTTGCGATGGTTTTTTATTCTGATTGTAGTGTTTTATTTGTGTTTGATTTAATAATCAAATGTGTTGATGATTCTGACTAAGAGAGAATGGAATCACTTTTTTTATAAAGTATGATATGACATAAAAAACAATTAATGAAATTAATAATTTAATACTGCAGACGTGTGATTACAAATTACAAATGTTATTATTTGAAGTAAATACTTAGCTTATACGTTCTTTGGCGATGATGATGATTTAAAAATAAAAAAATTCTACTTATAAAAATAATCTTAAAGTATTTAATGTTTCGTAAAATGTTATGCAAGGCTAGCCAATTGGTTTGCGCGGCGAGATACCTCTATTGAAACCTGAGCAAGCGAAGGATTTTATAGCCACACGCTACGCTCGTGGTTCAAAAATTGAATCCTGAGCGTTGCGAGAAGGTACGAGACGCTAAAACTTTTCTGCAGAGCGCAACACATAATTTTTCACCTTACAACAGCAACGGACTTTTAGGTTGGTCAGCTTCCGGTAAAAAATTCTTTTAACAAAAAGTTGAATCTTAATATACCTTAATCTTGTTGTTTTAATGATATAAAAAACTAAAATAATGAAAATTGAGTATTATAGTTAATTCAAAGTTATTTGAAATTGTAATAAATTGTTAATTAAAATAACAATAAAAACAATTCGTTAAATTCGTGACATGAGGTACACAAGATGCGGACAATTTAAAAATAAAGGTTTAAGTCACGTTCCGAAATCCAATCATAGGTTGTCAAATCTCACCCAGCCTAATATAAAATTATAAAACCCTTATACAAATAATAAAATTTTATAGTAATTATTTTTATGATTCAAAGAACCAACATAATATAATGAAACTAAAACGGAGTATTTTAATTAATTCAAAATTATTTAAAATAACCAGAAAATGTAACACAGAAAGTCAATAGTGCGATTCGGAACGTATTAGGACATATTTTTAGGTTTTAAATTTAAAAAGTACTTTACCACGCTAGGCCGCAAAATGCGTTTTATCACGCAGAAATTGAATGGCAAAACGTCCTTTTTCGTGCGTGTAAGGTGAAAAATACATTAACTCATCTTAAAGACATTAATACATTCAAGATAAATATTTTAGCCCACCCAACAAAGTAGTTGAAGAGTGCGTGTGCTGGAACCTAAGCGATTTCTTCAGAAAGTTGTTCAGGGTGCTTAGGGGATTTTTGCTCTGCTTATCTCAAGCTTGTGCTTGAGATGCTAGGAACCTGTCCACGGTGAGTCGGGACAGTGGAGGGTGACGGTGAGTCCGAGCTTCTGGTGTGCAGAGCTGCCACGCCGGTGTGAGGGCCCAGTGATGTCCAGTCGTGGGCTGCGAAATTCAGGTCGGGGTGATGCCGTCTAGGGTGCCGTAGGTCTAGGTGGCGTCGTCATTGATGCTGTGACGGAACCTTGAGGCTGGTGCTCTGCTTGCGGTGTGACTTGCTGCGGATGCTGGATAGATGGATAAGGAGTGATGATGGCTGCGCTGAGATGATGAAGGTGCTTGATGTGCTCCGTCGGAGGTCACCAATGTAGGGTGATGGTGGAGGTATGGAAAAGGGTGGTAGATGGTAAGCCACTAGTAGGAAGGTCAAATGTTGAGCTCTTCCTCCGGACTGGGTTTTGGTAGTCCGGGGACCACGGTTCGACTGATGAAAGTCGATTTTTGTAGATATTATGTTGATTGTGGCTGGTGAAACTTCTGTCAGCGCGATGTAGGATCCCATACATGTTCTTCGTATCCCATACTGAGTTGCTGTCAGCGCCATCTTTTGTCACGGTAGGTAGGTTCCGTGTGTAGTAGTATGTCGGCGTCAGGTAGGTGTCGCCACACACTTAAAAGTGGGACCGGCGCACCTCCTAGTAAGAAGGGGGGGGGGGGGGGGATTTTTAGTATGTTTATTCCCTAAGCACAACAACTGCTGAACAACTTTCTGAAGAAATCGCTTAGGTTCAAGCTCACGCACTCCACACCCATTTTTAGCTAACACGTTCAGTGGACTATTTGAATTGGCCTGATTTATTTTAAAAGTGATAAATTTTGGTATTCTCTTACTATTTAAAAACCTAATTAGAAAATTCAAGTCAACATTTCAAAAAGTCAGTAATCATAAACAATCAAAGACTTTAGCCATTACTTCAATACAATCGTAAAATATCTTATTAAGACATAAAAACAGCTATCTTACGACCCCTAGTGTTAACCGACCAAATGAAATTAAGCTTTACTTCATACAAATCTTGATTTAGTGCAGTACTTTTTAACTGGACAGTGGTATAATTTCGATAGTTTAAAAAAATGGTACGTTCATAAAAACTATCTAACAAGCAATTTGGAAAAGCAATCAAATAACTTTGTTGTATTACGGATAGTCGTATACCGTTTAAGAATTAAAAAAACAACTAACGGGTACTTTTAGTGTGGTGCGGAACTTCATCGATAGTATCGATTTTGTTTTTATTTTTTGTCGATAATAAATAATGTCAATATTATTATTTCGGAATAGTTTTCTTAAAACTTTCGTAATTATGTAGATATACCTATTTGCAACATGTTGTATGCACTTTAGGGTTACATCTCACTTTCGATGAGTATTAAATAGATAAAATATAATACGTTAACTCAGAGAAATCATGGGATACGTTAATACTACAAAAATAAATAATAAACAAAAATAATTAATGCCATTATAATAATGATTATTGTTGCGCTGAGGACGATTTAACTTAAATCAGTAATTATATTTATTAGTTATTCATTAATAGTTAGATACAATAGGGTTAGTATATAAAAACTTACACGATTTTCTGTCGATTAAAGAAAGCCAAAATACGTCTTTAAAGATGCTGCTGCTGCCTGCAATGTCTTTAATAACGATTAAAATGTTCAAAGTTATCTAGTTGATATCGATAACTAATCGTTCGAGATACTTCACAACACTACTCACTATTCTCCACAACTTGTGAATAATTTATACTATAAAACTTTTTTATAGTTCATTAGTGTTTCAATTGTTAGTTTTTTTTGATGATTCGGTTCGGAATAAATTTACTGTTTGATTTTGGTAATCAATAATTATGATAACTAATGGTTCAGTATTAATGAAACAATTTGCATATTTTTCAGTTGGAGTTTTATTAATAGTTAACGAATTTAATAGCAATTATGTGAAGTGGGAATCAAATATCTTAATTTTGAGAACTATAGTAGTTAGTTAGTTTAATCTAGAGATTTAAGACGCTATATGGTATAAAGGTATTCACTTTTTGGTATTAAAATTTAGAGTTGTTAGAGATGAAATGATTCTTAAATCACTATGTAGGTGTGTAATGTACCAGAAACACGGTTTTATGATTTTGCCTTGACACTTTTTCTTTTCGAAATGACCCTCTAAAATACGAAAATTCAATATTATTTTCAAATCGGTTAAATTTGTGGAAACCAATAATATTTAGCATCGCATATAGTTTAATTTCTCTTCAATTGCTATAGTTATTTACTACGAAGTGATTTCGTGGCTTTTTCGCCTAGTCTTGTTTGGTGGTAGGACTTGTTGTGAGTCCGCCTGGCTAGCTACCACCACCTTATCTAAGTCTGACGCCATAATAACAATGTTTTCAGCATTGTTGTGTTCCGGCAGTTAGAGATAAGATAGACAGCTCCTCAGTGGTTGAAGATTTCGGGAGAGGCTCACTTCCATCTTCAGCCTTATCAATACTTAACATCAGGTATGATGAAGGCTAAGAGTCTCCCCGTGGTTAATAAAAAAAAAACTGCAAATACGGTGCACTCCCGCGCTTGTCTTTTTCTCATTACTATCTCACTTCAGTCGAATAGCGCCTTAAGTGTTCTTACCCATATTGTGAAGACGCTTGGTTTTAGAAAGATTAACAAACCTGGAACAAAAAAGACAGTTTATTAATTCGCCATTTGCTTGCAGGACACCGGTGACCAGAAAACAAAATAATATGAGACAATTCGTAAAGTATCAGAATATTGCCGACGGTTTCACTACAACAAAATATTAATTGTGTCTCATTTTTCGATACCTGACAAGTTAATTTATCAGAAAACTATTATTTTATCATGAAAATACGACCGACATTTTTACAGCCCTTTTCATCAATTTGAACCCACAGGGAGGCTCATACAAATAATTTGGCATTTCAGATAAAAAATTGTTTAATAAAAAAAAGTGAAGCAGCCACTGAATATGGTAGTAGGTACTTATGTAAAATGGTTTTAATGTTACTGATATGATCTTGAATAGTATCTCTACCTACTGCTTTATTTTGAGATTTTAAATGCATCTCCACCTACCAACTTAAAATAAATAATTTGCATACAGAATGACATGACTTCCTGTCACGTATAACCAGTACTTTTTTATGTTTGGGCATTTATTAACAATATTAAAAATAACACATCACAGCTCAATTTAATTTAGTAAACTAGAAATAAAATTGCTTCAATTAATTAACTAGCTAAACTCAAGAACATTACAATTGATCGCAACCAATTTATCAAAAATACTTTCAACCGCATTAAAAAAACCGCTACAATTTGATTAAACACAAATTTTAATCGAAAACAAACACGCAATTACAAATAATCGCGCCAATAAAAATCGCTGAGGACTCTTTGAGATGTACCGAGTGGATTGCGATCGAGGCTGGACAATCGATTCTTGAGCCGAGATAAAGGCCGGATGATTTTAAAGAGAGAGAAAAAAAATGCACGTGAAGAACAAAGGAGCCGCTCCGATGTTGAAATTCGCAGATTACCGAGGAATCCGATAAACCAATAACGCTTGTAGTGGGCCTGAGTTGAATTGGCGCGATGCAAAATGTTAGATAACATCTGAAAACATGGAACAACTTAATCAAGCATATTTTTGTAAACTGATTTAAAAAAGGGGGAGGTGACTACAATCACCGTGTCTATGTGTGTAAAAAAAACCGACGTATTTTGTATTATATGATTGAAGAAAAAACTAGATATTTTCAAGAAATTATTACAAAAAATTATATGAATCGGTCATATAACTTTCAATCATTTTACATTAACATAAAAAATTCAAGTGATATAACCTAGTGATTATATTGACAGTGTTCTAAAATAATGTTTTTATACAAAACGACTCATTAATCGTATTAAATAAACATAATTTCAATTCTGTACATAAAAAATCTATTAAAACAACTTAAACACCTTATTTAATCATTTCATATTGTTTATTAACATATAGAAAGTTCACGAGAAAATAAAACCATAGGCTTTTTATACATTAAAATTTTCACATTTACAATTTATTGATATTCAAATGAAGGTAAAGTCCGTTGTTGGATTGCGTTACAACTATACTAATTTATTATTAAGGTGGGTCCAGATATGTTCATCTGTTTGTACCATACCTCCGTTTCATATCAGCGTCGCGTCTAAAAACTTTGGTCGCAAAGTTCGTCGCTGCGATCATCTCACGTTCATTTCCTTTGAACGGGCGAAAAGCCGAATCGCGATGGATAGGAGCGTACCTGTATGCGTATCTTGATACGCATACAGGTACGGTCCTATCCATCGCGCGGTACGGCTTGCCGTACCACCGAACCGTTCCAAACGGGCGTCCAGGCTGGCGTTCTTAATAGCAACGCTGATACGAAACGGAGGTATGATACGGATATCTGGACCCACCTTTATATAGATATGTCCAAAAGTGAAGTAACTGGTTTGTGAATATGTTAGGACGACTTTAACTATTCAAATCTAAAGGTAATATTTATAACCATCGCTCAGTTTATTTTTAGAAATTACATATTTAAAATGAAGGTGCTAATGTTTCATTGGCGTGTTTTATTATTAAAGTGACTGGTTTACGTAAAAGTAGTAAAATTATTAAGAAATAGATTTATTTGTTTATAACGTAAAAAACACTACTGGTAAATTGAATTAATCACAGTATTTTGTTAGACGACCTCCGTGGTAGAGTATTAACCGCGGTTTCAAGGTGTCGCCGACTTTGAGGTCTCGGGTTTTAAATCTCGGTAGGGGCAAATGTTTGTATGATGAATACGAGCTTTTGTACCTGAGTCATGAACTTTTATATATATTTCTACACATAAATACTTATATTTGTAATTATATCCGTTACCCTAGTATCCGATAACCTTACAGTGCATACTTTGGGGCTAATTTTTTTTTTTAGAGTTTAAAATTGATTTTTATCTTTTCCCGATTTAACATATCTGGACCCACTTTATTAGTTTATCTTTAAGGAAAGCTTCTTATATGTCAGTATACCAAGATTTGTATACAACAACTTCAATGTTACAAATAATGTCGGTTTTCTGACGTATTTTTCACAGGCAATGTGTAATACGATACATTTGACGAAGTCAACACCACCTTTTTACTGCTTATTTTTAACATCGGAAACGGTAAAGGACATGTCAGCTTTCTCAAATTAAGAATGCAACTCGGCCTAAAGGCACAACTGAAAAAGAAAACGCATAATTATGTCAAAACGTTATTCCTTACAAATACCTAAATCATTAATCAATAAAATATCGGAAATTGTTCACCACAAAAGTACAAATCCGATATAATGAAACTGGCCAATGCGGCATCAGTATACGAGACAAAGTGTCAAGATGAAAGGGGCCGCCGCCGATTGTCGCATTGTATCGTCACTCGTTAGTCCGCATTATCGTTGCGAGATTTATTTTAACGATTAACTGATTGCCGTAAGCCATAAGAGATAGCGGATTATAAGAGAACAATTAGGGACCAATTAGGTATAATAATTAAATAAATGCATACAAACACACCAATTATCTAGCCCAAGTTAAGTTTCACGAAGAACTTGTGTTATGGATACTTGATAACGGATAAACATACTTATATACTTTTTTAAAAATATATAATATATTTGTCAACACCCAGACCATGGCAAATATGTGTGTGCATGAGACAAATAGACATGTTCATGCACACAAATATTTGTCTTGTCCGGGGATCGAACCCAGACCACTGGCGCAGAAGGCGGGCTTAGTACCCCTGCGCCAAACGGCTCGTCTGATGGATGGCCGTATAATGGATATGGACCAGCAATAAATATTGGTGTGATTTCGGGTTTGGATTGAGCACTTCTGCACCAGACAGCTGATACGATACGATATCGATGTCGGTGGGCGCGAATTTCTATGAAATTGAGTCGGTGTCGGACCGGGACGGTGAGACAGTGTGTCATGCAATTTCATAGTTTGAGTACATTGATATCAGTTTTGGTTTCGGTGTTTTGGTTGGCGGCGGCTTGTGAAGAAGTGCTCATTTGGAAACAATGACAGGAGGTCAGAGACAATTTAAAATATTTTTTCGATTACCTTCTTGGTAGAGTAGATGTACAGTATCAGTTTCAAGTTGTCGCCTTATCTGAGGTTCTAGATCCAAATCCCGGTAGGGACAATTAATTATTTGTATGATGAATACGAGCATTTGTACCTAAGCCATGGTTGCATATTTCTAAGCCATGGTTGCATATTTCTAAGCCATTGGTGTATATTTCTACAAAAATATACTATCCCGTCAGGGCGACATAAGACAAGTTGTTATTTTCTAGTATATTTTCTTGTTAAATATTAATCGCATAAAAATATACTATAACCTATTTATTCCGTAGAGTGTTTTTTGGAGCTAGGCTAATTGGTGTAAGTTTGAAAAATATTGATTAATTTCATTTATATTTCTTTTGGCTTAGCTTCCAAGGCAATTTACATTCTTCTGTACTTCTAGTAATCGCTTCCGCCCGTCCCTTATGGCAAACACCTCCTCAACGATTAACGCTTATAGCTCAAGTCATTAAGCCACAATTGGAACGTATGTGAGTACCTTTATACCGGGTTCTAGTATTGTTTCAACGAACAATATACATCGTATAAATTACTGCCAAAATGGGAACATTTCAATGAAACGTGGCCTTCCTTACTGGGTCTCTATGAATTAACGAAAACTTCTTAGACTAACTACCAATGTAGATAATACGAGTAAAAGAACTTAATTAACTATCGTCTATAACCCACTTTTACCAACTGATTAACCGACCGATTAACGCTGAATATCGTTTAGGCCCAAGTTTACCAACTAACTTAACAACCGATTAAAACTTTCAACATCATTTGAATATCATTGCCAGTTTAAAGAAACAGGACGATGTTTTAAACAGGGATTATCAGATCGAGTGTTGATAAAAAGTAAATACGATATAATAGACTTATTAATTATCATGAAGCGTACCATACGACAAGAAGACTGATCGTCACTCCACCACTCGACTCGAGTGGTTCATTGCCTCCTGGAGGCAAGCCAATAGCTTACGAAATACATAACGGTTGAATTTAAGGGTTAATTTTCGTTATTTTTTTAAAAAGTGCGGAAGCCGTCTTATTGTCAACAGTTGATTTTATTACATCATCTATCATTTGTTTAAATCTTTACTGTTTTTGAGAAATCTTTATGAATTCAAAGTCAAAGTCAAAATCAAAGATTTTTATTCAAATAGACTTATAGATAAGTACTTTCGAATAGTCCAACATTTTTTTTCCCTACCAGCCATTCAGGACATCTTTTAACTGATAAGAAGAACGGTGGCAAGAAACTTATTAGCTTTAACAGAAACAACAACATTTATAATGGAACATGTTGTTGCCAAACACAAATTTACAATTTTGAAATATATTTAATATAAGAGGAAAATTCGAGTGAGCGCGCCGGTTGCAGAAAATTGCAGAATTGCGAAAACTATTAACCCCGGAAGCATGTTTTGCCGCGAACGACCGGTGAGTGGTGATGCACGCCTAACTTTGCTGGACGTAGATAAAAATAATTGGGACTACGAGGAACAGTGCAACCTTCGTAGTCCCATTAATGTGACGCAATCCGGGGTGTTTACGACGGTAAAATTTATTTAACATACTTTGATAAACACGTTTGTCAAATAAATCTCCGGAAGTAAATCGCATCAAACAGATGGTCAAATAAATTTGACAAACACGAAAATCTGTCACAAATTGTCAGAAATTTTAATTGTTTAGTAGGCCCCTATTAAACTACGATTATCTCACTGACAGTTTATTATTAGTTATCTTCTTGGTCTCTAGTAAAATCTCATCGCTAAAATAATATTAGTTAAGTAATAAAACATTAATGTAAAATTTTACAGTCAACTATTGCATACTTTAATGTGTGAAAATTGCCAATATTATACATATTCGCACGTAGGTAAGTATTTGACACATTATTAGTATTTTGGAAAATAACAATGTGCCGCATTAACATTGCAAAATCATGTGCTGTTAAAATAACTTTGATTTCTTTTACTTGTCTAGTTAACAAGTCATTATTTTTAAGAAATAAACCACTACTGGGGATCAGAATCCCCAGAGATAGCTCAAAGAAATCAGTAAAAGAAGTAAAACAAAGTTAACTAATCAATTTAATGAAAAAAACAAACAATGGCTCTGTATTGCATATGAATTCCAAAAAATATGTGTAGAATTTTGAATGATATTGACATAAAAACTATATATAATATATTATGTGCCGTTACACACAAGTACACTAAAAATCAGCCCATGCACAACTATGATATCGTCTAGATAAACGACTACTTGCCAAAACTTAAATTATATTTTTCAGGATTATGTAAAAACTACTTTAAACTACTTTTCTTCGTAAAATTATATGGGATCACACATGGACTATTTTATTGCAGATAAAAAAATAATTATTAAAATCGGATGACAACTGACGATGTCATATTAAAATATGCATAAAAAATATACAGTCGACTTGAGAACCTCCTCTTTTTAAGCCGAAAAAATGAGGTTTTTTAAGCCGGTTAAAAAATAGAAAAATACGTACATATATCTTTTTCTTTTTTTATGGGTTTTTAAAGTTCTTAAAAAAACGTAACTTTTGAACTAAACGATCTATCACTATTGAATAATTATAAGCAATAATAAGGCGAACAATAATATCAAAATTTATGAATAAAACTGCAATTAAATGAATATTTATCAAAAAACAAGGCTTTAATTAAATTGATTTTTGTAACAAATTATATATTTCACAATGGAATAATATTTTTTTTAAATATTTTCCTGTCAATATAATTAAGCACAGTTTCACTCATTCTCGTTTATACACATAATCAAGACACACTGTATAGATTACGACGTATATGGGTATGTAGGTACTTTAAATCAAATCTCAACAGCAGTTAATAACATAATCATGATAAAAAAGCAGTGATTAAACCAAATTACAAACTACTCAAAGATTAAATGGAAAAATTGCTTAATTTGACAACAGAATTGCCAAAAAGAGCAATTTAAACCAAGTATGTAGGTTGTATGGATTGTAAAATTTTATTTGACTCCAAAACTGCGAAATATGAAGAAGCTTTTAAATAATTACCCTGTGTTTTTGGACAACTGACTTTTACGATGAAATTTTGTTTAATGAGTTAAGAAATGTCAGAGGTGTGTTGGTGTTAAATTCAATTATATATTAAGTTGGCGGGTTTCACTTTTCGGTTGAACCTTTCGGCCAAAACGCGCCGCAGTATAATACCTATAGGTTTAAATGGATAGGGAACGTAAAGTTGAACAAAAAATATTGTACAACATAATGCCCTAAAGTTGCCCTAAAGTAAAGGTTGGTGAGAATATTGGAGTTAAAGATACAAAGGTGATCTTTGGGTCGGCATTATTCATTTTTAACACTATCTGGCTAACGTGACACTTTAGGGTATTATACAGGGTGGAAAGTTAAGGGTTAACGGCCTTAACCGTCGTTGCTACATGAAAACGTTCTTAGGACACCATCCTTCATTATTTGAGAAATTTTGAACGGCAATTACGGATTAAAAAAAATATATAAATATAGTTCCACACATTCACTAAGAAAATAAGTTCCGCCACAAAGGTACTTGTCGATGAAGCGGATACGGCAGCGTGTGGCGCGAGCGCGGGAAGTGTTTTTTGCGTTTTTCGCGATTACTGACTTTTCTAGTACTCATACCTTATATGGTGTCTTAGAGTGTTTTGATCCTCATGAGAAATAGGATTGATTGGCATAATTGTTTTTTTAGAAAATTAATATTTTTCCGGCTGATTGTACATTATTTTTTTTTAATCTGTGAAAGCTGTTCAAAATTTCTTAAAAATTAAGGTTCCCTAAGATCGCTTTCATGTTGCTACAACGGTTATGGTACCTGCCCTTACTGCCCCGTCTTATATTAAGGTAACTTCTTTTTTGTTTCTCCTGTTCATTTATAAAAGTATTATCGGGCGACGTCATTTTAATAAATTTTCAAAATGGCGTCTCTTACGAATTTAGACGAGTCCAGCCTCCATACAAATAAGTTCAAACTCCTTTGATTTTATTGGCATATTAAGACGGAGGGAAAATTCTTACTTTATGATAGAAGGATACATAAAACATGTTTTTTTATATATTTCTCACATACATTTCATCATATCTTAAAAGCATATTATACATATTCATAGTTTCAATCAACAACACCATTTTGCCTTTATTTTTTGCCAAAGTTAAAATAAACTTTAAGCCCTAGCTCCAGGACTCATTTCAGATCAAGACACCAAACCAAAGACAATAACAGCCATCACCAAAAACTAAACCAAACAACCCCAATCCAGTACCAAATAAGCCCCCTTTTTCACAAACATACGGAAAAGTTCCCGAGAGCAAAACGTATGTTTTGTCACTGTCACTCAGTTCAGAATAGACAAAGGCAAAGCACATAATTCGAATCCGAATCAGGGGGCAGTTTTTCCATCTAGTCAAACTTTCAAAAATCTATTTCCTGTCTGGACGCTTTTCCGGTAATGGCGTCGGGGACTTCCGGTTATTCTGAAAGCTATTATTTTGTAGGGGTGCGTGCAGATTGTTTCTCGTGTTTGTATGGAACATTATCTATGTCAAGAATTGCATTCATTTGATTTTTAATAGAAAAATACTCTCAGTTATTCTCAGGTGGGAAAATGTATTACATACATAGTCATACTTTTATTGTAAGTCACACACAGATTCACAGTTACGCGCAAATATTTTGATGTGATTTGTTTTGAGTAATTAATAAATAAACGAACATATATGTCAATCATATAATACATTTTCCAGATATCAGAACCAATCTAAAATCTCCCCAAATCATTTCCATGTAAAAATGTTATGCCATGACGTCACCATATAGATCGCACTGTCAAATAATCATCAGCAGGCCTACCGCCATCTTTTAGAAACCGTCATGTCGTAAGAACGTATTGTTTTCCTTTTGTTTCAATACTGTTTAAATTACAAGCTTGACTTTATTTGACACAAGACATCGTAGTAGGTTTGATTGATAAAAATCTTGTTTGAGTGAATGATTGAGCGATGACGCCACAAAACTTCCGTCAAAAGACAAGCTTGTTTTAAGAGGTTCGTGGTACGATATGACATACAACAACATTGCGCCGATACAAACTGACATTAAACAATATTGCGTTAAGAGATGGCGGTAGTCCCCTAGATCTCAATTATTTTGACTAAGGTGTAGAGTTTGTGAAGTTAGAGCTTGTAGAGTTAGGGCGTGTAGAGTTAGAAGCTTGGCAGGTGCACTGGCCTTCCTTATGAATGAATAAGGAGAATGGGCCATGATCCTCCACGCGGGCCCAATGCGGATTAATGGGTTTTAACGACTGCAAATGTGGCCGGGACCAACGGCTTAACGTGCCTTCCGAAGCACGGAGGAGCTCGAGATAGTATTTTTTTGAAAACCATGCCGTAACCGACCATTTCGAAAGTTGCTTAACCACAAGAATCGCTAGCTAAGCGCGTGATCCACAGGCTTCTCAAGCGTAATAGTCATACTATATTAGAAATAAATAAAACAGTTGCGTGACATTAAAATAATGATCATAAAAAAATCGATAAGCCTTTTTCGGGTTTCCTAATAAATATAGGTGTTAATTTCTTCTCATAATAAACTAGACATCAATATTTTTCGATATTCAAAGATATTATTAATATTAATTAAGTCGGCAATTAAGATATATTTATAATCCAGTTCATACATATATCGTTTGTAACGGCAAAAAGTAAGACACTAGAAAGAATTTACAGTTATAAAGAATTTAAAAAGTCTTATTTGATACTAGCGGATCCTCGCGGTTTTACCCGCGTGGTGCCTACTACCCACAGGAACGGCCTGTGTGAATATCGGGATAAAATATAGCCTATGTAACTCGGGAGAAATGTAGCTTTATAATGGTCTAAGAATTTTCTAAATCGGTCTAGTAGTTCCTGAGATTAGCGCGTTCAAACAAACAAACTCTTCAGCTTTATAATATTAGTATAGATAAGATACTTGTTACAGTTTAATGAAAATATGTAATAAGTTAGCTCAATATGACTTATTACTTATCGATTTTAAGTACACTATTTGTACATTAATTCCACATTTATTTCTCAAAGCAAAATGTAAAACGGCATTTATAACAAAAATTAAACATGGCTGCGAACTTAAGGAACTTGAATAATAAGCAAAAAATATTCATACATAAAAATCTAGCGAAATTATTTAATGTGTCTTACGATCGCTTAAAAATCTATATACGTAACTCTTTAGCATATATATAGTTATAATAATCCATAATTGTTAAGTCAACAAATGATATATCAAACGTAATGGTAAAGCGCGTTTTGAATATCCAAATATTTACATATCTACGGTGGTTTTTTACCTCCCGTGGTTTGTTCTTCGTATGTGAGAAACTCGACAAATTATTGGAGACTAATGGCGGCCCTTGACTTTGTTTGGGTCATTTAGAATAATACTTTTTCCCGTAGTGATATTATTTCCACGGGAACCCCCGTGGAAATAATATTACTGCAGGAAAAAGCACCCACGAAAATTCCGTCCAGAGTTTTTTAGTTAAAAGGTGCTCAAAATTACATTGACATAACACTATCATTTTGTTTCGTTTAAGTCGTAGGATAATTTGATAAATCGAATTTTCACGCAAGTCCTAGGGATATTGCAAAAACACGTTTATAAAAACAATGGTGACGTAATTTCTAAATCTTACTAGGGTTTTTGCGAAAACAGGAATTGCGTTAGTAACATTGATTATCCTTTACTTCGATAGTTTGATCTTGCTTGCTAGCCAACTGTTATTCTAATTGGTTCCTGTTTAACTCTGAAGCATTGAGGATATAGACATTTAAACCAATCAGAATCAGAGTGAAGCAGAGTCAATGTTACCGACGCAATTCCTTTTTTCGCAAAAATTATAGAGAATTGTCTAATTATGTGTTTTCGCAATATCCCTAGGATAATTGCGAAAATTCGATTTATCAAATTATCCTACGACATATATCTTGCGTATAATGCATGGAATGACTTTTATGTATTGCAAGAATCTTCTCAAAAAATCACCCATTGTAAGCACTGCCGATGAAGGTAATTAGAATGAATGAAGGCTTTTAATTTATACAATAGCAAAAGCAAAAAGTGTTTTGACAATGAAAAATAAAATAAGAACATTTGTGCTTATTTCAAGCAAGTCTTCAATGGCATTCTTCGGTTTGGATGCGAAAATTTAAAATGAATTGCACTGAATACATACGATAGCCGCTTTACGGTAATTTCTTAGGTACCACAATAAGAAATAAAAAATAAGGTTCAACACAATAAGAAAAAAACTCAGTACCATTTTGTCAAAAAAAACATACAATTCTATTTTACACATATCTTCGTTTTGATTGTGCACTTGAACCATAAAAACTCTATTCTTAAGCTTTAATAATAATTTTAAATCTATTCGCAATTAAATAATAGTCACCAAACCAAACATATTGATTAAGAACCAAATTCTTCTAAAATACAAGAGTATTTCCTTAAAATTTCATCAGGGTTATCCAAACTTTAACACTTGAATAGTTATCAAGAACGGACCATAAAAGAAATGAATAATCAGTAGGCCCTATAGGGGGTCTTTAATTAAATAATTCTCGTCTCATACAAATCGTCTGACCACAATATTTACCATACAAATTAATCTGAATAATGTTTATGATTGTTGTAAGCTACGGTGGGTAGCAACATATGAAATTCGATATGGAAATAATCGGGAAATTAATCGAATCGTTAGATTTTTTTAACTTTAATGTAATTCTAATTCTAAATTGTTGTGGAGAAAATAATAATTAATAATGCGTATTTATATTCAAATATTATGTCGGTAGCGAAATGGGATTTTACGGATGTTTGTTTGTTTTAGGCGGTGATTTGTCATGATGACATGTAATTATTTTTGTCTTGTAAAGATGAATTGTTTGTTAAATATTTGAAGATGGTAGTTTAGGCTAACGTTTTATTGATTTCTACGTACAGATGTACTGTTTGATTTTTATGTTATTGAATTTTAAAAGATATTGTAGTAATGCTAAAACTAAAACTTGGGTTGAGTTGGCATTTTAAAGTAAAACGTTGATTGTAAACAAGAGTAACGGGGATCAACGTGACATTTATTATGTAGCACATATAATGTACTTACAGCTTGACGTTAGACGTCAGTCTGCTTGTGACCACGGCTGTAGCACGGCTGTAAGTACATATAAATGTGCTACATTATAAATGTCGCGTTGAGCTTCCTTTACTCTTGTTTACAATTATAATGGAACACGAAAGTTTAAAATCTTATAAAACGTTTATTGTCTCTAAAAATATGATATATCATTCACGTTTTAGTTCAATATCTGGGAATTAATAGATAGAGACAGGATAATTAAAACTGGTAAATGAGATCAGTATCCTAGACAACAATCTCAAATAGCCCTATCCATATCTACAGATGGGTTATTAATTTCTGGCGTTAGACTGACCGATCTTTGATGCACTGTCAACCACGGAAGAAGTATGAGTACTATTCAAATTAAAGCATTGATCATAACTAAGTAAATCTGGCGGAATAATTCACGAGCTCGGCCTGCGATTGTTGAGGTAAAGCAACTTTCGCAATGGTCAGTCACGGGACAGGTGACCAAAAATTTACTATCTCGAGCTCCGTTAAGGCACGTTAAGCCGTTGGTCCCGGCCATATTTGCAGTCGTTACAACCCACCAATCCGCATTGGGCCCGCGTGGTAGGTCACGGCCCGTTCTTTTTATCCATACATAAGGAAGGCCAGTGCCCCAGCAGTGGGGACAATAAAATGGCTGATGGCGAAGTAAATCTGGCCCAATAATGGGACATTGGTACCGATAGGAGCTTTTTGTCTCAGCTAGAATTCATGATCTCCACCCGTTACCGATATTTATATCAAAAACATTAGTTTTTATTTTGTATCTGGGTGTTATTATCACAATAGTTTAAGCTACTTATGTCTCAATCATCTAATCAATATTTACTTTAGCGATACAGTGATTAACTGATTGATTGCCGCTTCTTGAATTTTTTTTTTTTTTGTTAGATTTTGTAAGTTTTTCTCAGCTGCCATGCGCCTAATTTTTTTTGTCGGATAGTATAAGAAAGTTCCAGACATTTTGGAACCTACTGATTAATACACAACTATTTACATCCATTATACTACTGTTTCAAAAAAATTGTTGCTGATTAATAATAACAATACATCAACGCATTATGACGTCATTATTCACAGCAACAGATCAATTAACCCGGACTTCGTGGTTAACTTTAACCGTCGCGTTAGCAGCATCAATTAATTATAACTAACAGTTTTATAGTTAACCTATCACTTTATTTTTCATAGCATACTTTACGCTCATAATAAATACGATAGCAAAAAATCATTAATCTTTGTTTTAACTAGACATGATTATAAAAGCAAGTGCCTAACGAAACAACTTAATACAATAATGGTGATTTTTTAGTCTAATTTGTCTTCAAAATATTAATTCCGTCATTTCGTAGGAAAGGTGTCCAAACACGCCGGGTAATCTATATAATATATTTATACATTTTTTTTATGAACAACGGGTTGAATCTTAGCCTTCATCATATCTGATGTTAAGTATTGATAAGGCCGAAGATGGAAGCGAGCCTCTCCCGGAATCCTCATCACTGAGGAACTGGCTATCTTATTCTAACTGCCGGAACACAACAATGCTGAAAACATTGTTGTTGTGGCGTCAGGCTTAGATAGGATGGTGGTAGCTAGCCAGGCGGACTTACAACAAGTCCTACCAAAAAGTTGTTTTATTTCAAATAATGATAAATAGACAGATAACAAAAGATGTTAAATTTTGTATCTTATTTGTTACCCAAAAATCTTAAATAACGTGCACTTATACTTCTGAAGCTGCTTAATCTCATTCCCATGAGGAATATGCAGTCCTTAGAGCAACTCCGAGCAACCGCTGGTGAAAACTGTGATAAATTATATTTTTATCTCTAATATTGGGGAAATCAATGCCTCAGGTCACCGGCCCACGCTATCAAAGGTCGTTTTCTATGCATAAATTGACAAAACGTTAAAAATACATAACCGGTTGACTTGTGCAGGTCCATTAGACTTAAAGTTATTGCAATAGAGTCTAGTTTTGTCTGCACATCTGCCAGCTTAGGTTGTCCTAACAGGGTTATGGACAGACGGTAACAGAATGAGTTTGTGAATATTTCAAATGCAATCTCGAATCGTTGCCCACTAAAGTTGCTATTGTTCTCCTCTGTACGGATTTGCATTGAAGTATGCTCTATTTGGATTTAAAATATTTTAATTGGAGCCTGAAAAACATAAGCGTGCAGACAAACTCATAATTAAAAAAGTAGGAAATGATTTGCAGTTTTATAGTAACTTAAAAATAGAGCATGTGTTTCAGATTTAGCTTCGGTAACTTTTTTAGTTTGTATGTTGCTCTTGTTAGGTGGAGCAGTTATACAAAATTTCTGACAAAAAATGGAGTGAATATGAAAACCGACATATGAACAAATTAATCAGTTTTATGCCGCAGCAATGATTACAGACTATATGAAGCTGAGTGATCACGATATATAAGGACTTACACAATTAAGATCAGGATTTTCGATTGTAGAGTGCGTCAGTATTAGATATGTCGCAGGATATTAATATAAATCGATTTTTCGCGCAATCTGTGTTTTCGCAAAAGCCCTATCTTTTTTAAGATTGAGGAAAGTCAACACCATTGTCTAATTGCTTATCGTGTTTCCGCAATATTCTATTTAACAAATCATTCTACGACGAAAACATACAAAATTATGGGTAAAATGTGGTGGAGCAACATTATTTGCGGGTTAAGGACAAGTCAACAACTTGTCACTGCTTTGCGTTGAGTTGCGGTTTGCTAAAAACAAACAATAGAGGCTCACCATACAATATCCTTTGTCAGCCTTTTTATCAGACCTTGGGGCTAGGGGATGAATGGAGAGGACATTTTAGAAGTTTCAATTGTTAATAAAATTCGCATTTATGTCGGTTGCTACAAGTTATGATGACCTGTTTGGCGCAGGGGTACTAAACCCGCCTTCTGCGCCAGAGCTCCCGGGTTCGATCCCCGGACAAGACAAATATTTGTGTGCATGAACATGTCTATTTATGTCTTGGTCTGGGTGTTTAATATATAGATTATGTATGAATTTACAAAAAAAGTATATAAGTATGATTATCCGTTATCTACTATCCATAACATAAGCGTGGGCTAGATAATTGGTGTGATTGTATACAATTATTTATTTATTTACTTATTTAAGTATTTTGACCGAACCAATGAAGCTGATATATATTTTATAGAAGTAGCAAATCTCGAAAGGAAGTTGAAGGAAATTATTGATCACTATTGGCTTTGAAAAAGCTCAATAAATATAAATACTTTGGCATAACGATTGCGATATATCATTTAAAATTAAATAGTTATCAAAACATGGAAGAGATTTAAATTACCATATGAGATAAGTACCTACTACAGATGTACGCAAGTACCATTTAACAACAGGTTAATAAATCAATTTGATCATATTCCTATTTAAATGTTAGAATGTCTGATATATGGCATTGTTTTATGCCGACATACGACTAAGTTTAAACATGTATCTAGGCCTAATCTATTATACCAAACTAACAATGCAAGTGAACGGTCAATCTTAACGATAGCAGACAAAATGATAAATGGATAAATCTAAGTCAGAACTTAGCAAATTTATGTCAAGGCCGTACCAGCACATGTGTTAAACCTACGTGACAGGCTAATAGAAATCAAACGGGTGATTTGCATAATCTTTATTTAATTGTCTTCATAAATGTAAGTAGGTATAATATTGAGGTTGATTTCTAAATTGATAAATGACAAGATTTACAACAAGCATGGAATTCCAAAACGCTTATTGTAAAAGAGGGAAATAAACAATCTACATAACATGTTGCGCCTAAGAAGTATTTTAATTACGTTAATTTTGTAGATAAACTTTTTAAATTTATGACGTTTCCATCAAAATATGAAATTGGGATGTTAAGCAATAGAATAAATTAAAAAGAATTTAGATTAATTATTTTTTATGTATCACCAATAAAGTATAAAATATTTGCTCATTCGTCCTACTTTAATTAATTGTCCCATTAGATATCGAGTTACAAATAATATTTCTCACGTTCTTATGTTAAACCACATTACTAGCTAAATTTATACCACATATAGCCCAAGTTGGCGTGTCTAAATTGCCCCACGATACGTTATCAGAACATAAAATCAGTTCATGAAATAAATTATTGTAGACACAATATCATATCGACGGTTCCTGTGCAAACACTTCACTTTAGATCTAACTTGAGCGTTCTAGCAAGTGGACGCAAATGTACATTGTTGCAAACCTGACTTCAACGAAGGTCGTAACTTCACTAGAAGCTTTACTGGACTTTGAAATGTATTTGTTAGAGGTTAAAGCACTTATTTCATTGACGATAATAAAGGAGTTAAGTGTGTTAGTAAATCTGAAGGGACTATTGTTGCGAAAAATTGATTTACGTACTACATCTGTTAAAGCGGTGAGGTTTAATATAGTATTATAGTGGATTTGATGTTTATGGTCGCGGGCTGAACAGGTGCGAGTGGCTAGTGAGAAATTTAGAGAGTAACTGTATTAGAGTTGTGGTTACTGTGGGAACTGCCGGCGGAAACCTTGCTTGTCCAGTCGAATAGCTTTGATGTTATATGCCATACGAAGAAGCTATAGAAGACTTCATTAAGAATGCAGAATTAATTAATGTTAAGGTTTGCTTGATAGAATATCGGTAATAAGAACTTATTTGTGAAAGTTTGCAGAAACCACACAAGGCCCTTGTCACTGATTAAACTTGTCACTTGTGTGACAAGATTAATTAGTGACACATGAAATATTGGTATTTAAAGTATTGTTACTTCTAAACTAATCTTTAAATTTATGATAAAGTTAAAGTAGAGTTGATTTTAATCAAATATTTTTCTATTTAAAATTAATCATAAGTATAAAAATAACATTGAAAAATGCAAAAATTCAAAAATCATAAACAGTCTTTAAATTATTTCCCATTAACACTTACGATTAATAACTTTGCATTCACAATGCTATATAAAAAAAAACTTACCTTGAGTACATAAAAACCACTGATGCTACCCTATCTACCATCTAATATTTTTTTTTTACTTTGGGACTTATTTGCATTAAGTTTTAAAGGTCTGTCCTAGTGCAATTTCACAAGAACATCGTGGATTACTTAGTACCTCTATTATAGACCGCGAGACAGGTTGATATTGTGTGGGAAGAACAACAGTTGGAAGTAAATGAAATTGACACATAGTTTATTGGCAATAATGCTAACTTCAGATAGTGTGTAGGTATCTATGAGTAGGGCTACTAATCACTAATGTTTCAATTCAAAAAGAAAGACAAGAACATTTCTCTTGAACATTTATCCTTCGACCATCAATAAGTTAAAGTCGTTGGATTCTTTCAGTTTCCTTCAATAAATTAATGCCAAAATCGTGATAGAAATCTTTCAAATAATATTTAAAGAAGATAGTACTTTTATAAATTATGTGAAAATTGTTTTTGGTTACTTTTATGTTAACTGATGAATCTTTCTAAAGATCACAGACTTAGAACTAATCATGTATCAATGTCTATCGCTCTGAGTCAATAAATATTACCGTTGCGTATGATTTCGAGTTCTTTAAATTCAACATTTAACTCAAAATCAATTAATATCGGTACAATATAAGTTAAAAGTTTGGTGTGGGAAAGTGTCCGATAATCCGTCAATCGAGATGGGACAATCGAAACAAAGCTTACGTCACTCGATTGTGCTTCGAACACTCGATTAATTATCGATGTCGTATCGAGACGCGACAAGCAATCGATCATCCGGTGACCGCAGAGGCGCCGATCTGATCGATTGTTACTCGTCTACTTGTGAATAAATTAAAAACGAATTGTTTTTTTTCTACTTGACAGCAATTTTAACGGTACAGGTTTTAGTTGGTACTATTTTTGAACATGTTCAATTATTATCTACCTATCTCTTGTTATTAGCATCAAGTTTCAATTTTGTAATCTTGCAACCTTGATATAATTGCTTTCATTAATCTTGTTTGAAATGAAATACACAGAACTAATCTATGATAACACTAAAATTGATAATGACATTTTATCTAGCTATTGGGTCTGAGCATGCTTTTTATTCTGTTTGAATTGCGTGTTACATATTATGGTTTTCTGGATTTACCAACGTCTCAAAAGGTGCATTTCGAAGAATGCCTCGTTTCTTCACCTTTATAACCGACTTGTTTTTGTGTTTTTAACCGAAAAAAGGTTCTCAATTCTGTATCTTTTTCTTCAAATATTGGTATGTTTTTTCATGCGCTATGGTCACGGGAGCATGGCTCATAAAAGCGTGTTTAATATGTAAACATGCTTTTAATCAATGAACTGTACACGCAAAAAATTCCCATGTGCTTATTTTGGCTGTCAAAGCTTTCAAATTTTATATAATTTTCTAATCGTCAAAGCAATAGTTATCGCTGAAAATAGGATATGGCAATAAACCTTCATACTCATACATCTCTTTTGCAGGTTTTTCTTACTCATACATTATACGTAGTTATTGCCCTCAAATTATCCAAAGGTCAAAAGTCTAATACTACATTTTAACCCGACAATTACTGTATCGATTCACAATAAATGCGCTTTATTAAATCGGAATAAAGGCGATGTAATAAAACAAACGGGTACTGGTTACCCAACCACCGGTCGCTATTGATTTCTCACAATAAATTATTTCACCAATGAAGTAGAGCAACCTGTCTTGCGTTACGCTATTTGCGATAGGATATAGGATGTTCAATTTTTTGTTGACAAATATATAATTTATTTGATTATTGAGATTTGTGATCTCTGTAATAAGCAAGGCATGAAAGCAGCAATCTAAGTATTCAACGATATGCAACAGTAAAAATAAAGCTTTAAATATTGATATAAAAAGTGTCTTGAAAAAATAGAATGTGTGCCAGCTAGTTTATACAGGGTGTTAAAAGACTTGTAACGAAAACGAAAACCACGTATTCTCCCCGTCGTTACTATCATTTTCTCATATGGGCCAAATCTGGGAACCTGATAGTTAAGGATCAAACTCAATGTTTATTTTTAAAGATTATCATTTAATGTTACAAAACCGCAATGAATATCAAAACCAACCAATGGCACTGGATCCCGGCCGCCTACTTGTACCCTCTAGACACACGCACACGTTGTGGCACGCGTTCTTTTGCGTGTAAAAATAACATCCATGTTTTTAAAACGAAAAATAAAAGTCGTTTCCTAGCATTTATTGTCACATATTCTTATTTAATTTGTTGTACACTACGCTTAGATTACGGCTTCGCTATAGGTCTTTTAACACCCTGTATGCAGATAGTAAAAGCCTATCAGGGGCATATTCTAAAACTAATATAGGCCATGGGCGAACCTATTACTATTGTTTTTGATGAGATGTTGCCAAGCAAGGGATATTTATTATGTTTCACTCCTTAGATACTCTGCCAACTTCACATGAGATTCATGACGTGATTGTATGTTTTTAATTTACTTTGTGTGTGTTTTTTTTTTAATCCTTATTATTCATTCGTAGGTATTTAGTATTCTTGGTCGTTAGCTCTTGGCAGAGCTGTTGTGGTCATGGTGTTCGGTTTGTGGCCCGATGCACCGTCTCGTGCCAACTTCAACACAAGTGAGGCGTTGCGTGCGCACTGGTTCAGCGAAGCATTGGTGGAGATCTTTATTTGGTCGGTCCAACGCATGGGAGAGCGCCATCTTCGCCTAGTACCGTTGACCCTTCCCTGTACAACAAGTCTGTCCGTGGCATTGGGTATGGGTATTGAGTAACATACAGTGGTGGATTTAAAAAGGATTGTATTGACTTCATGTAATTGCAAATACATATGTATGTAATTTTCCATCCTTTAATTTGATATGCACACTAAATATTACTATCCCGCTCGCAACCACGCGAGAGAGAGAGTTACCAACACCCTGTATATATTATTCGCAATGCGGTCGCCCACTAGCGCTCGCGGACGCTCCTCGTTGCGCAACCCGCGAACAATCGAGAGACAGCCCTGCAGTTAGATAACTGGTTGCTATAGACCTAACAATGCATAGAATAAGCTAGATGAAGTGTGTAGTAAGAATAGGATGTTATCTGTAGTTTGATGAAAAATTAACTTAACCCTACTAATATTATAAATGCGAAAGTAAGTCACTTTGTTTTTTACTTTTTCACGCTAAAATTACTGACCGGGTTTGGATTATATTTGGCACAAAGATAGTAAATAGCCTGGATTAAAACAAACGATACTGTTTATTTCGATAAACCCACGGGAACGGACATATATAGACAAAAAAATTCATCGGCTGTTCGGCCCCACTGTCTAACTCTAACTTTTTTATTTATTCAAATAAATAGCTATTGATGCTAACTCATTATACACTCGCGAGCAAACAAAGCGGGTTACTGCATTATTTTCATAGAAACATGCTGCTTTACAGTCTCATTATTCAAAAAGTATCAACAGTTTATGTAAAAATGTATAAGTCGATGTATGAGTCGAATGCTCGACTTACGAGTAAAAGTCCTTTAGTTTTTGGAAAATAAGAAAAACAAATTAACTCATCCGCTTTTATACAACTTTATACGAAAGCAAAATTAAACATTCGTATCGCAAAAGTTTAGGAAATCAAGAAATGTTTTCACTAAGGTCTCATAAAACGATACATTGTATCAAGCACATTTTTATTTATTATTAAACAACATTTTCAAACTTTCACATTAGGTAAGCATACAACTAAAATTATGATAAGTTATCCAAGTCTCTGCATGTTTTGAGAAAATACTATTATAAGTTAAGAACTGAAATACACTAATTTATTATACCGACATGTCTATAAAATATTAGCTCTGCAACTCACAAGAAAGTGTACCAATCATCTGCAATCTTCTTAATTGATTGTTGTGAATAGTAACATTTATTGACCCAGTGTTATAGATCGTAATCTGACATGCACACATCTGATAAGTAATGTACAGTAAAATAGTAGATTATGCACTAAGGGGATGAAGCAGTGTCTTATGGCACGGGCAGCTTATTGAATCCGAAATGAAGGATTCTGTAGTTAATTCCTCAACGTAGTGAGGGATTTAAGATGTTAATTCCCGAGCGAAGAAGCGAAGGATTCAAGTCTGCCCAAGGCCAAGACATTTTTATCCCCGAGGAGCATACTCTGTACACCTACTGTGCCTACTATGACGTTAAATAAAAAAGAACTTATAAATTGTAAAAGTAATAGTAACAACAATTTAACAATTCGCGGAGAAAAACAAAAATATCGAAAATCACCGATTTTTGCTTTAGATATTTAGTTCCATAGGAAATGCAATGATAATTTTCATCATATCTGTGACCAAGAGTCAAGACTACACACATTCACAATGGAAGTTCCATACAACATTAGCTCCCTCGGGCATTAGTAGCTTCTTTTCAAATTGAGAATACTTGATATTTAATACATGCTACAGATGCAGGTGGTGTATAATATTTGATTATGCACTAAGGGTATAAAGCAGTGTCTTTTGTCACGGGCAGTATATTGAATCCTGAGCGAAATGAAGGATTCTGTTGTTAATTCCCGAACGAAGTGAGGGAATTTTCTGTGTTGAAGTTCCATACAACATTAGCTCCCTCCGGGCATAAATAGCTTACTTTCCTATTGAGAATACTTGATATTTAATACGTCATACAGATGCAGGTGGTTAAACTATTTAATTATTTCAGTGCTTTATTTTATTATTAACTGAAAAACTGATATTCTTATTTCTGATTTTTTTTCTGAAACCCTACGAAAGATTCAGAACGTTACGTAAATTTTTAGTAAACCTGTAAGGTTATCCCTTTTACTTTTTTGCAGATTTTTTTCAAGGTCTTTGAGAAAGGGGAAAAAGAAGAAAGAAAAAACACTTTTCCAGTGTTTCTTCTTCGTTGAAATACCGAAGACTTTTTTATGAATTGGGCTTCCAATGCAAAACATAGTGCAATCAAATGAACTAACATTACTATAGAATATATCTTAGCTAATCCTACTTATATTACAAATGCGAAATTATGTCAGTTTGTTTGCTTGTTACTCTTTCACACAAAAACTACTGAACAGATTTGAATGAAATTTGGCACACACATAGTATATAGCCTGGATTAAAACATGGGACACTTTTTATCCCGATATTCTCACGGGAACGGGCACCAAACGGGTGAAACCGCGGGCGGAAGTTAGTATACTTATATTTACAATAAATTAACGATATCTTTTTTTACTCAATATAATAGCACAGTTTAATTTCCAATCTATTTGATTTCAATCATCATAATATCCACGATGGAAATAAAAACGATTTGTTTTATTATTACTGCCTTTGACTTTATGACAGTAAATCACATTTTGATTAAAAAAAAAAGTATTTTAAATGTAAATTTATTGTTAATATATCAGTGAGATGATGTGTTATGATATGTAGGCGTGATTTTCCTAAATGGGACACCCTAGCTATCAGTTTCTTATAAGTATTAACATATTAATACTCCAAAATAATGTTCAGTAATGAAATACGGCGTTTGATAACCAATAAAAAAAACAAAACACTTGTAAATGAATAATTCAGTGCTTTCAGAATTGTTATTAACCATTTTTTTTATTATTTATGATAAAATTGTTTATGTGTGGGAGTCAAGAATGTTTTGTCAACGCCGTTTTGTTGGAAACACGCAGTGTTGAACATAAATGTGATTGTGTAAGTTCGTCTTGTAAGGAACGGAGTTGATGGCTTACTTTGACCCTTGAGAAAATTTTATAGTCTTTGAATTCATGATCATCACCTTAAAGCTCTTTCACATAAAACTGTTGAGAAGAGTAAGTTTTGACCGTCTCTTTGATTGTCTCCTACTTGAGTATCTTTAAGTTATATATATATATATATTTTTTTTCTTTAAGCTATTGAATGCTCGTTGTATAAGCTACATTTGCAGTCACACCTATTTATCCGCATAGGAGCCCTGGTCATAACAAATCCTCTGCAGGGTGACATGGAAACTAGACCTATTCCTTTAAAAGGGGTTATACTAGAGGTAGCAACGAATTAAATCCAGTCAACCAGGGGTCAAAACTGTATACCTAGTTACCGAGTAGTGACGGTTCAACGATTTTTTGTTTTTATTTTGTTTTATGCAAGCGCTTTTTTTAAATGATCACTAACTTCTCAGCTTTCAGAAAATTATAAATTCAATGTTAAGAGTGGAGTAGTTTATTTACAATTAATGGTATTTGGTAAAAATTCAAAAAATGAAAAAAAAATTGCATACAATCACACCAATTATCTAGCCCACGTTAAGTTTCACGAAGAACTTGTGTTATGGATACTAGATAACGGATAAACTTACTTATATACTTTTTTTTGTAAATAAATACATAATACATATCAGACACCCCGACCAAGACAAATATGTACTTACAAGCAAAAATATGGAATCACTTTCTTTGCAACTTGTAAGAAAAGTGATTCCATATTTTTGCTCCTGAGTGTAGACATGTTCATGCAATATTTGAAACCGGGACCTCTGGCGCAGAAGGTGGGCTTAGTATCCCTGCGCCAAACAGGTATTAAAAAAACTGAAGAACCGTCATAACTCGGTAACTATACAGTTTTGACTCCAGGTTGACTGGAATTAATTCGTTGCTATGACCTCTTGTTTAGCCCCTTTCAAGGAATAGGTCGAGTTTCCATGTCACCCTGTATATAGCGGTAAAACTCGTAAGCGGTAGAACTCGTCGGTAAACATATCAACAATGGTTTATATGTTTACCAACGAATGAAGCGCTCATGGCCGCGCTTGACAGACTGATCGTATTCGATCACGATTGTTAAGCAAAGTTCGGCCCGGTCAGGTGTCGGATGGGTGACCGTAAAGTGGCATTACAAATGAGCGCTTCCGTGCTTCGGAGGGCACGTTAAACCGTCGGTCCCGGCTGTTGTCATTTGATTACAGTCGTTAAGCCAAGTCAGAGGGCCTATAGGCGGCTTGATAAACACTGACACCAGAGGTGGCCACTAATCCTCACTCGATAATAAGAAGAAGAATGGTTTATGATTGGCACTACAAGAAATCTCTAAAACTTCTACTTTACCGTCAATTAAAGTGAAAATGGATAAGTTTACTGAGCATAGTTAGAGAAATTGACAATTATAATAATCCCAGAAAATATGATACCATCCAAATTTACATTGATTTGATTGTGAGATTACGCATATTATCACAATCAACGAAGGTATAATAATTTAGTTTAAAAAAACATTAAGCATCTAAATTCTTTAGCAGTTACCTAATGAGTTACAAGTCCACAAAAGACGTAAAATCCCTTAAGTACATTCGGGGAACTTCCCGGTTGAGCAGTAGAGTTTTTTTAGAGAGCATTTATTCAAAAAGACTACTTTTGAATAAATGCTCTCTAAAAAAACTCTATTAAGAAACTAAGAAAAGGCTTATATTTTCTTTATGTCTACTAAGACATAAAGAAAATATAAGCCTTTTCTTACACACAAATAACAGAACATTACTAGGTATTTCATTTGTAAACTAATTATTTCTTTAACCTTATTACTTTTGAAGAAACGTTTCCGAACAAAACTCTACTGGTCAAACGGGAAGTTCCCCGATTGTACGTAGCTCCTCAACGATTTTATATAAAAAACGGACATTCTTTCGGCAACAATTGTTGAATATTATTCATTGACGTCTCACTTTGAAGCTGGCCGACAATGCTGGAAACACAATGCTAAAGAATTTTGGAATCACGGACGTACTTTAAGAGATGAGCTACGTTTGGGCATATATCTTTAATGATAATAATTAAGCAAATTTTGCAGATTCAGCACGTACTGTTTATGATACATTTACGCCCGAATAAGTAGCCTATCTGTAGTTAAAGATGGGCTATCTGACATAGTTGCCTAGGATACTGGTTTCGTTGCCTATTTTCTTCGTTATTTTAGTCGTTTCAACAAAAACTCCGATAGCCCAATTCATATCTAAAGATAGGTTATGTTATGTGTTTAGTTATGGCTTTTTTCTAAGAGTTTTGTTCGTTAAGTGTGGTTTACCTATGGATTTCCCGACTTCACAGCATCTTTCCAGAGGGTGAGGTTATCATGCGTTGGCTGTGACAGACATTGTTAATTAAACGCTTTTTACTTTTATAATAAGTTTAAAATATTAAAAGTATGCAATATTAAAAAGTGTGTTAATATTGAATATGAATGTACTATTACAGTTTTTATTTAAACAGCAATAAGCAATTCTTAATAACTAAATGGACAAAACGATTCGCTTTTTATTCAAATAGTTATCATTTAGCGAAATTCATTAATCACACAATAGAAAATACTTTACTAACAAAGTTATTAAAGAGATTGAGTGTTTCAACTCAAAATGATGCAATGGACAAATTGCTCATTGTGCACTCTTCCTATACACAAATGATTGATGGACTAAAATGGGGACTGCAATATCTAAATAATTGATTATGTACGTACGTATATACGAGTAGGTATAAACAGAACTTATTATCTAAATAGTTTCATTACTAATCACTTTGAAACGGGCAATAACTTGAAATGAATTAATGTTGTTCTGGACGTGAAGACGGGCCCTCGACTATACCAATCATCTGATGATCGATTCTTCACCGATGATTGACAGTTGATGTTTCTATTCAACGCGAACAGTGTCAGCGTATCGATATTAATCGTTTATCGATAATACCCACAACAAAACCTCTCACGATGCCGTTCCAATGTTTACTGTAATTACGACCTTATAATTTGGGCAATATTGGTGAAATTAGCATTAATTAAATTTGGTCGGAACTCTCATGACAGTATCAATCATTTTAAATAATTCAGTGAGGTTATGTTTGTAAAGACTATGTAAAGTGCCAGTGTGTAAGCAATTTCATAAAGTGGTCATAAAATTTTAATTATATTTCCAATAGTAATCTTGAATTGAATTCAAACAATACCTAATCGTAGTTACCGCTAACATTGTTAATAAACTAACCATTCTAGTACTAACAGTAAAATTGATACGCTCTTTGTAGTTAGCCTCATTACTGCAAATCCATTTATCTCTGAGTATTATTCTGTAATAAATTGACCTTAAATAAAAGCTTCAACTGACATCACTCTATTCAAAATTACGTTCTGTCATTGTCGTTAGTCACTGATTAGAAACATTTTACTGTTGAAAAAACAAAAAGTGATGGTTTGTAAAATTTTCCAGTTTTTTTAGGCATTTTGTTTAATGAAATGTGTACGTGCACACTCGAATTCATTATGATCTGTTGCTATTTGTGTCAATGACACTGAAGATAGCCTGAGTGTTGCCAGTGTTTGTACTTCACAATGCGAAATAGTTATTTCTCTCAAAGGTTAAGTGGACAGTTGTTAACATTGGGTGTGACCACTGATTTTCAAGTGTCGCTTAAATTTTTTGTTTCATTGTGATGTGTCATGTGCTATATGTTACATTCTAAGACTTTGTTAAGTATTAGAATGACGGATTGTTAGTCAATACAACCGAATGTATATTTTAGGTGACCCACAGCGTTTTAGAAACTTTTAAATCCACAACAAAAAGTTAAAAATACAGAGATTATGCCTGATATTTACCTCTATGTATGCTATAAAGACAGACAACTTGGGCTCTGTTATCTGTGGCTATAACGAATAAGCTTAATACATACGTTTGTCTAATGAATAAAAAATCATCATAAGAAACGAAGAAGTTAGATGTTTTATAAAAAAATGTAAATGTAAAAGGCTGTACTTGTAAGTAGATTATTGTTTCCGAGTTTTCTATTACATCTCTTGTGTTCAAATAGCACCGAAAAAAAATGAAAAAGCTTCAACCAAAACAAAAAACAACTTGCGCTCAAAAATATTGCCACATCTATTTCTCATTACTCCTCTCAGCAGAACAAACAAAGTCGACAAACACACCCGTGTGTGTCCAATAGTTGAGGTGGTCCATTGTACAGACCACCGTGTCGCATTGTCATAATGCTGTGTTGACAAACTTTCACTAATTATCTAGTAAACGCGAAAGGGAATGGATATTGAAACATCATATTACGAGCTGTTAATAAATCTTGGATTCAAGAACAGGAAAAATTTTTGTTGCTTTCCTTTTGACAAACAATGTTTATAAAGCACGTCTCAGGTGGATGGATAGCTAAAATGTTGATGAGCTTTCTTTGTAAAATGGTTTTGTGAGATGTTTGTTTTGATAGCAAACATTTGCAGTGTTATTGTTCACTGGCTGCACTTAAGGACTCTTGTAGATTTCACCTACCACAAATCAACACATACTTTGTCTAAATTTTGCTAAGCAAAGTTCTGTAAACAAGGTAGCAGTTATAACTTTTCAATTTTGCATTTTGCAATGCATTTTCTATATGATAAATATTATATAAGAAAATATACTAGAAAAAAGCAACTTCTCTCATGTCGCATCCCGTCAGGGCGACATGAGAGACAAATTCTTATGGAACTTGTACACTGAAATACTCACTATCTGCTATTTAGCGGAATATAATTTTTTTAAAGAATCTTGTGAACTTCATACTCATACAAAGTTAATTATATCCTCTAAATATTCCTACAAATAGTAAGGGAATATTACATAGGAGTTTTCAATAAACGAACAATCTTTTGAAGTTCTCACCAAAACCGTGTAAAAGAGTTCTATTTATGCAAAACAAAACGGCTAATAGAGAAACAAGCTTTAAATTCTAGTATAAATTACATTAAGCACAAGGCACAAAAAATGTTAAGACAGTACTCGAAGCAAAACCGACAGTTAAAGTTAAACAAGCAACAACCATCACATCACTTAGTTACGACTCGCTCGCACTTGAACAAAATAAACAACAATAAGTCAGCACTCAACATCTTTCGAGCAGAGGTCACAAACCATTGTCTATTCCTACAAAAAGTTCAAGATGGACGTCAACCGGCTTTAGTTGAGCTCTCAATGTTAAAACAACGCAATGGTTTTCCCATATAGCAAGTTACTTATTTTTATTTAATTTTTTTTATTTTTATTATAAGATAATTGTTTCTTGAAAATTTAGGTTTCAAAATATAAAAGGTAAATGCACTCTTGATATTTATTATTGTGGTTGCAAAACATTTTAATAAGAGTCACTTTTCGTTACGATTACTCATGAATCCACCTTCAAATGGTATTGTATGTAAAACATCATATCAATGTTACAAATACGTATGTTATCCTGTTTGTATGCGTTGTCCTTTTCAAATATAACATATACCATTTTATATATTTTTTGACATATAAAATAGTTTTTTTTACATTAAATCAAATATGGGACATAAGTTGTACAGGGAACTGGAAGGAAATATTCCACTGTAGTAAGATCTCTCCTCTATTCTTTTAGTTGACAAAATAGATATTGGTGAGAAAAAATAAACAGAATCAAATCTAAAAAAAGGTTTTATTTCAATTAAAATACATGCAGGCTTAGACAAAAACATCCAAAATACCAGAAAGTTAGATGTATCATTAAAATATTTTCTAGAAATAATAATATACTAAAATCAAAATTTATACAATCATAATACGTTCAAAGTGTCCAGTAAGGCTGGACAAATGAAATTTTAAAACCAATGTCAGAGGTTAAGCATTATCTTATGTTAATGCACAGTCGGGTACGGCGTAAATCAATTATCGTACGTGACCCGTGGAGGTCGTGGGTTCGCTTCCCGGCCGAACTTGTGCTTTTACACCTATTAACATTATGTAACACGCGAAATTGTTACTGCCAGAGGCTGATTTGGCTGGTAGGGTTGCTGTTATGACAAAATTTGCAGATTTTGGTGTATTGCACAAAAAAAATACAATTATTAACAAATTAAAAATAACGTGCATAAAGTAATTTAACTAAGCTATAATATTTAAAGCCATTTTCGAAACACAAAAGTTTTTTAAAGTCTCAATGCTATGAAAAGGTCTTGCGGAATCAAGCTACATATTTTTGCGGCTGTATTCTATCAACTCTTACACCTAAATATTTACTTATTGTAAGTGAAATATAATCCAAATGTATTGTTCAATCTACTTAGGGTTCTTTGAATTCTTTACCAAATAATAACTATATTATAATCTATATAAAAAGTATGACTGGTTGTTATTCTGTATATTTTTTCTTCATTCAGCTGTAACCACCCACTCAGTGAAATTTATAACTCGACAAAAAGTGATATCTACAAAAGATTAAAAGGATATTAATACAATTAATTGTTTGAGATAACATCCGTCGACATTGATATATTTAATTAATTTTCTGAACTGTTACAGATAGCAGCCCTGGGCGGTTATTAAAATATTTTATTGTTTTGAAATTAGGCTCTCAATTGCAAGTTTGTATGTATGAGTATCATTAGACCATTACATATGTGCTTATACTTTCTAATTTGCTTCTAAAAGTGGGATGAGTTGTGGTGGCGGTCGTTGCGTAAGTGAGTTGTGTGGGTATTAATTAAAGACTAGCGGCTACGTGTGACTTTGTCTGCTTTGATTTATTGCTAAGATCCTGTATTAGATTATAGCTCTTTCAAACCCAAGAACTCAGGTCTATTCCCTAGGTCTATTGTCGTAACAACAATGTTTTCAGAGTTGTCATGATAAGATAGTCAGATTCTCATTGAGGAATTGCAAGAGAAGTGCTATTCCATCTTCAGCCTTATTATCATCATCATCGTCATCATAGAAAACTGTTGAGCCCTGTTGCGTTAGTAGTTAAAATAATAAAATAAATTTTATTGCACACGTTAACCATACAGATATGAACAAATTACAACAAAGAAAACACACAATAGGCGGCCTTATTGCTACATAGCAATCTCTTCCAGGCAACTTTGGGTGAGAGAAAGAAATATATAGATAGAATATTAGGGAAGTGGGTTCATGGATAAAATAAAGAATGGACAAATATAGGTACTGAAATGATAGTTAGATATATTCTTATATAGAGAGTAATTTGAAAATAGTCTATGGTAGATAGGAAATGCTTTCTGACTCGATCAACAAAGGATTGGAGAGTCTGAGCCTTTCTGATACCCTCGAAAAACGTTTGTACTTATTTGTTATCACTTAGAAATTAGCATACTATATAGCCTTAAATAATATCGTCAGTGGGCTTCGCTTGACCGCTATCTCGCCTGATGGTAATCGATGATACGATCTTTTCTCCGTTATATCCATCTTGAAAATCTTATATTCTATTAATAGGGAAGGGTGACTGTGCCTGCCATAGGGACATTACAATGGATGATGAAGTTAAAGCTACAGCAAGGTGCAAGAAACCACAACAACTTGTCTGTTTTACAATAACATCACCAACGAACCTTCATGACGAAACACCGCACACTGCTTAAGTTCATTACAACAAATAAATCCATCGGTAACTGAACTTTTTTCTCTCCCACAGTTGCCTACCGACAGCAAAACAGTCAGTCCGACAAAGCGGCAAGTAGCGTCGACAACAATACACGACGATGACTGGCTGATTCGGATGATAATCTAATTGTCAGTTTGTATGATTTGATGATTGCGTCTGCTGACGTACCGTCGGCATAATAGATTTAATGCTTCAATCATCCGTGTTTATGCACACGACAGCATTAGCGTTGGTAAATGGTGGGTATTGGATAAAAGTGACTGGTTTTTTTTGTGATTTTATTGATTAACATTACCGGCAAACGAACATCTACTTATCCCTTAACTTTTTTTTTTAATCATGGGTAAACGACTATACGGATTTAGATGATTTTTCGCATAAAGATATATCATAATCTGGAATAGGACTTTGGATACATTTTACTCCGATATTCCTACGGAAACAGGAACCCCGCTAGTAAAACTGCGGGTGCTGTTAGCGGTTTTATAATAGTTTAATTACATCAAAGCAGCTAATTCTCTTAAATCAATAATCTCCAACGGGGCACCAGTATCCAAACAATAATGAAATATCTATGGTGTCTCAATATACGGGGTCTGAAAGGATGAAAAAATGTCAAGAAATTCTCAGATTATTAAGTATCTTGATCATTACGTACATCTTAAGTTTTGGCGCGCCCTGTTCATTGAAATAAAACAACTTTTCCAGATATTACACGCGCTATATTTCACGAATTAAGATCTAACTGTCCATATTTTTTGGTTTTTAGGGGTTTTTGATTTTCCCGACATTTCGGCACCGTGCTGCGTGGGATGACTGTCATCCCGTGACCACGGCAGCTGAAAAGGTGCCGAAAAATCGGGAAAATCAAAAAACCCTAAATGTTATTTCAATCTTGATCACTGTTTTATTCAAATTCATATGCATGAAGTCGCGATCAAAAGCTAATGATAAACAAAACGACAGTCTAATCGCTAATCAACCTATTATTTGGCAAGCAATGTGAGGCTTCAATAATATTGTCATTAGCAAGTTATTCCCAGCGCATCTAAGTTTTTTGTTCGTAATCCGTCTTATAAGTTTGAACAATACATTTTGTTTGTACCTACAACCTTATATTAATAACGAGCATTTGATATTTAGTTGGTAGATTAAAAAACAGCTTTTGTTAAACCTTTTTATGGGTGTTTAAGTAATGTGAGGAATAACGTAGGTTCTTTTTTGCAATAATATTTGTTGAATGACACAGCGAAATTTTTAATTTTGATGTAAAAAATATTATATTTTAAACATTTACTTTTTATTGTACTAACCATTTTAATGAAAAAAAACCTTTTACAATGTTATAGAGATGCCTAAACGATCGGGTTTCGTTTTGTTTTAAAACAAAAACGAAACGAAATACCAAAAAAAATTGACACAACACGTATCCGAACGAAATCCGTATTCATGAGAGTACAATAATTCAAGAATTGGTTATTTTATTCATTTATAAATTATTTACAAAAAAATAACAGTTTTTTTTAAATAATATACTAATTAGAAGTGTTGACATCATTGATTTGTAATTCAAATTCGTTTACAATAATTTTGATTTATCGTTGCTATACCATAGTGATTTGTAACAAACTACTTGTGGCAGATTTAGCTTGTGTATCATTTGATTTATAATCTTGTTTATTGTTCGAACATGACGTTTTGTGGTGTATAACGGTGTTTTATGTTTTTGCGGATATGATTTGTGATACAGCCTACTAAAAAGAATGGAGATTGTTATTTGACTGTTATATATGATCATGAGAAGTTTAAAATGGTGATTGAGAAACGATAAAGAGGTAGGAAGACGTTGTGTTTCGGTCATTTAGTTCAATAATGGCTTGTTCTGAAAATGGATGCTGAGTTCTTTAAGGACCTATTCTTGAAATGACTTATATTCACGTTGACACCGCATATGATTAGATTCCCATAACTAATGCATGGCATACGCTATTACAGTTCATATTACAGCAATGACTTACGATTATCCGTTTTTTTTGTTTTTTTTTTTGTTTTTATGATTTTTGTAATTTTTGCATTTTTCAATGCTATTTTTATACTTATGGTAAATTTTAAATAGAAAAATATTGGAAAAAATTAACTATGCTCTATAATTAACTTTATAGAGCATTGGACCGGATTTCCAAAGGTCGCGGGTTCGATTCCCGTGTGAGAATTCACTTGTAGCCAAGTTAATTTTTTCCAATATTTTTCTATTTAAAATTTACCATAACTACAATTATTTATATTGGCACTAGCTATCACCCGTGGTTTCACCCGCGTGGTTCCCGTTCCCGTGGGAATATCGGGATAAAAAGTTGTGTATGTTACTCTCCGTCCTTTCAAATAACACTATGCCATAATGAAATCGATTCGTTGCTTAGTTAGGGCGTGAAGAAAGGACAAACAAACACACTTTCGCGTTTATAATATTAGTTAGGATTACTGACAGTCCTAACACAGTAACTAAGTAAGTAATTATAAGAATCATCATCATCATCATCATCAGCCATTCTAATGTCCCCACTGCTGGGGCACTGGCCTTCCTTATGGATGGTTAAGGAGAATGGGCCATGACCCACAACGCAGGCCCAATGCGGATTCGTGGGTTTTAACGACTGCAAATGCAGCTGGGATCAACGGCTTAACGTGCCTTTCGAAGCACGGAGGAGCTCGAGATAGTAAATTTATGGTCACCCATCCCGTGACCGACCATTGCGAAAGTTGCTTAACCTTAAAAATCGCAGTCCGAGCGCGCGAACCACTGCGCCACGGGCTCCTCTTACTCCTTCTATTATAAGAATAAGACCGCCTTTTTAAACATTCCAATCTGAGCAGTAAGTGTCTTGCTTTTCTATCTTTGAAGTATTACGAGTATAATGACTACTCGTCGTTGTCACAGCTTTCCATTGCGTAAGTGTAAAAAGCTGATTAAAATTCTGTGAGGTCCGTTTTTCTCCCAGTTTTACCTATAAAATTGTATCTAATATTTTAACATATACCTATGACATGACTACCGTAAAGTCGAGTTTAGAAAAATATATATTCAAATTGTAACCTCAAAATTAGACGTGGAAAAGATACCTGATATGCAAAGGCAGAAATTTATTTTTATGCCTCAAGGAAGGTCAAGGTTGCAGAAAGAAGTTTTCTACAAATTTGAATAACAAAATTAGGCGGACGCGTGATTTAATCATAGTGTGAAGAAAACGATACTTTTTCTTTAGTACGTGCGATTTGAACAGTTCGATAGGTTTACAATAACACCGGAGGGTCTAACGCCATCTGTTAGCGCAGTATTATTTCAATATTACCATACTATTTCGGAATACGAATCTCTTAAAGTAACCCTGTTTTTTGACAGAAGTTTGTGACGTCTCCGCTCAATCATCGCTTCTAAAGTGTGAAGTGTGTCAAAATGTGATAACTTAAATAAAAACAAAATGCAAACAAAACATTATTATGACATGATGGTTTCTAATAGATGATGGTAGGCCTGCTGATAACTGTTCAAAGGATTTTGCGCAGGAGTGGACTACCGGCAACAGTTCCGCGATAGTACATTTATTTTTATATAAAAATAGCCGTCTCAGTGATCTAGTGGTGTGATGTGATCACAATAGTTCCGGGTTTGGTTCCAAGTGGGGAATATAATAAGCATTGTAACCTGCTTGGTTGGCGGTAGACTTGTTCGAGATCTGCTCGCTACCTACTACTAAGTATTTCATCTAAGTCAGTCGCAAAATCGCAATAGCAACAATATTTAGCATTGTTGTGTTCTTGCCGATTGAGATAAGTCTCTCAGTGCTTGAGGATTCCGGGAGAGGCGCGATTCAACCTTTAACCTTATCTTTTATCATGAGGTATGATGACGATTAGGAGCTCGGTGGCGCAGAGGAGCTCCGTGGCGTAGTGGTTCGTGCGCCGAGCCTGCGATTGTTGAGGTTAAGCAACTTTCGCAATGGTCGGTCACGGTTACTATATCGAGCACCTCCGTGCTTCGGAAGGCACGTTAAGCCGTTGGTCCCATCTGCATTTGCAGTCGTTAAAATCCAGCAATCCGCCTTAAGCCCTCGTGGTGGGCCATTCTCCTTATCTATCCATAAGTAAGGCCAGTGCCCCAGCAGTGGAGACATTAAAAATGACTGATGAGTCGAGATGATGACGACTCGCGATTCCCCGATATAATTAGATGAAAAAGAAGCTTTGTGTACGTGACATAACATCGTATACTTACTCTAGTTGTTCTTGTTTGTATTTAGCAGTATAAAGTCGAGTATGCGGCACTTACGTGGCTGTATCCTTAATCTGCCACGTATCTACTGGAGTAACAGTAAAAGGGGCAAGAAGCAACTTATTTATGCTTCCGACGGGTTAGAGTTGCTAGATGTGTCATTGTTGGGTGTAAGGATGCGATGTTTACAGAAAAGTATATTATTTGATTATTACAAGATAATTTTATGATATTTAAGCATATTCAAGATGTATGCAATGTAATCCAGCCTCGTAACACAGGGGTGACCTTAGTGGTATGGGAACTTGTTTTCCATCCACGGACTGTGTTTCGGATTTGGATTTGTATTACATCTACGGGCTGTATGGCAACAAGCAAAGTCACCTATGTTGAGAGGCAGGATTACAGAAGTCTGAAACATGCTTTACACTCAAACTCATACTAGATATAATTTTTTTTCAGTCTAGGCTTTAACAAGCACTTAAGAACGACAAAGAAGATACGCCGTCGGTTCACAAACCCTACGATGGGGGACCTTGTAAAGAGAAGGACTGGCAAAAAACTCGTCAAGGGCTGTATTATTACTGTATTTAGATGAACAAAATGTCAAAAAAGCAACCTACTTCTTTTTTACACATCTAACTGAAAGTTTACCCAGATTTGTCGTCGCCTCGTCTCTATTTTTTTTTCTCTTAGCAGTAAGTAAGCCACATCTAGAGTTGCTCTATAAGAGTGGTGCGCACTCTCACAGCCACCTAATCAGCTGGTCCGGTGTGTGCGCGTTGCCATACTACTTTCTACATAATTTTTTACTAAGCCGACTCCATAGTGAGGACGGAGAAGCGGACATTTTTATTTGTCCGCGACTCGTTGTTGTTGTTCTTGTGGACATTTTTATATGTCTGCTGCTCATTATAATTGTTCTCGTTATTCTCGTTAAATAAATAAATTTTATGTTGGGAATAAGAATATTAGATAAATAATTTCATTATATTTGGAAGGTTTTGAAAAAACTTCTAATCTATGTTAGCTCAGAAATAATAGCCTACAAAAATTAAATAAAAAAAGCCACACCTTACCACTCCATGAAATATAATCACATTCCCAAAGATCAAAAGCTGCTTTGATTTAGCGCTATCACAAAATCGAAACGACCAAAATTAATATTTAAAAGTTGTAACTTAACCTCGTTACAAGTTTTGCACGTATTTTTATTGTATGTAATAAACGTGACCATTCAATGTTTGGTCACTATTACTTGTTTTAACCAACACGAGATGTAGTCCAAAATGTTTCTTTAGTAATTATTATGATAATCTCGAAGAAGATTGTTCTTTGTCTCTTCGTTGTTTCACCTTGACTATAAATACGACATACTGTTAAACTGGTCATCTGTTATATTTGCTTTGTCTCGTCTTATCGCGATACAATCTAAGGATCAATCTTGAGATAAATGGCTTTCTATCAATACTGAATTGCTTTGCATATTCATACATTTTAATTTGATTCTTTATTTGAAAATCATGAGATAAAGTAATTTGTTATGTTGTAAACGAAGAAAATAAATTTAGAAGATGATTTTATCATGAGAATGACTTTTCAATATTATTAAATAAGTCATTAGGAATACGAGTAAAACGATGTAATTAGTTAAAAAAAAACACGTTAGGTTATCAATAAAATACTATAATCACGAATGTAATTATTTGTTGCATTAACCTTTTTTGTATTTTTTTTGTTTTATGTGAAATAATCAAGTCTTAAATTGCATTCAGAGGGAACATGGACCCGCAATTATTTCTTATTTTAAAATTGGATATTCGTTTATCCTACCGATAGATTAGAAAACTCTTCAGATTAGACAATGGGCAAAAATGTATGGAACTTGGTACTCGCCCCAATAGCCGTAAATATTATCATTGGAAAAGTCTTTTAAGTAAATATTTTTCCAGATAAAACGACCTATCTAACGACACCACAATGATTGCTATTGGATCGGGTACCGAAAATCCCATTATAGGACGGGGAAAAATGTATGGAACCTGGTAATCGCCCCAATACCTATTAATTATATATCATTGGAAAGGGCTTTTAACAAGAATTAATGATAAGCAAGTCGCCTGTCTGCCTAAGAATACAAGTGATGGCCTAAGAATACAAGTGTCACCACTCCCTTACATGTCTGGGATATCGTAAGAGTCGACTAAGAGGCTCGACGCATTGAACACCTGTGCGAAAGAAGGAAAACTTGAAACAAACCCTCTACCAACCCATCTGGCCAGCGTTGCTAATAGCCTCCTATGAACGCCACAATAGGCGTGAGCTAGGAGAGGCCTATGTCCAGCAGTGGACCTCCACAGGCTGATGATGTGTATGTATGTGAAGTCGCCTGTCTCCATTCGCTGTCGGAACGGAGTTATTTCGTGTTAAGTTATTGGTAGGATGTATGTTTATCACTCTTTCACGCAAAAACTACTAAACGGATTAAGATGGAACATAACAGTAATATAGCTTATGATAGGTATGTATTTGTAATGTAGGTATGTATAAATATCGTATTTGCATTTATGATATCAACTAAAACTGGAACTTCGGGAGCTTCTTTTGGTTTTCGGACAAGGCTTTGGGACAATTCGCCATAGTAAACAAAATCCAGGTGATAAAACCTATCCAACGACACCACAATTATTGCAATTGGACCGGGTACCAAAATGCCCATTGGTAAAATTTTTCATTTTGCTGTAAGTCTGCGTTCATTCTTATCATCATCATCTTGACCTTATCCGAATGCTGTTTAAGGTCAGTATTTCAATTTTCAGTTTACTCTATTTATAGTTTCGGTAAAAGCTCAAGGATAAAAAATATTTTATTTCTAAGTCTCTTCAATGTAGTTAAGTACTTATTTAAATTTAAGATTTTCGTTTTTTTTTTGGATTTTTCAATGCTATTTTTATACTTATGATAAATTTTAAATAGAAAAATATTGGAAAAAATTAACTCGGCCATAAGTGAATTCTCAGATGGGACACGAACCCACGACCTTTGGAAATCCGGTCCAATGCTCTCTAAAAGATAGTCTTTAATGTAAAAAAACGGTTTTTTTTATTTGTGACGTTACACGTAGCTCGAAAGGACGATAACTCATTTTAATTGAATCATTCTAGCTAATAGTACTTTCTAGATGTTTGACAGTTCGGTCATTAGTGATGCGATAGCGATACATAACTCAAAATGTCGATTAATAGCTACTTTAGTCGCTCGCTTGGTTTCAAGTAAATTAGATGGTCGTAGACGCTTATTTATCATGTTTTTTTCGAGTAGTGCCATGAGACCAGCTTTTGATTTAGAGTGCAACATCAATTGCTTTTGATAATAGTCTTATGTGATAATAATTTTTCTAACATACGTTATAAATATGTTTTACAGTTTATGTTTTAATCACAATATTTTTCCTAATGGTTTATTAAGCTCAGATATACACAGGTTAAATAGCATCACTTAGAATTTATATTTATAAATTGTATTGTAAAATAAAAAAAATATTTGAGGTAAACACGACAAAAAGAAACATCAAAATAACACAAAAAAGGACGCGGTTTGTCCTAAAACGGTACCGACTCAGCATAATGCTTGGCTTTTTGGCCAGCGCTCATCTTCCTCGGTACCGTTTAGGTGGTTTCTAAACGTTTTTACTAGTTTTTTTTTATCATCGTATTTCTTATTTTGACCTTAATAAGAAAGCACTCATCCAAAACCTTAAATACTTAATAGAAATCGAAAACACAAACGGAGGTGCGCACATAAATTATTGGCACATTCTAATTTCCCCGCGGTAATATCTGCAGCGACAAAGTGGCGGTTCCAAGATGGTTATCTGTGGACAAATCGGTGTGCGCTGCGCGTACGCACACACACAGAGAGGCGCTGTGAGAACCGCGCACCTGTAGTAACCTGCCGGCCACTAGTGATGTGCGGATGGCGAAACAGGTTTCTTTCGATAAATATCTTTGTGTTGAAATTTACAGTTACGCAATGTTTAACCGTTGGTATGGATTTGTAATGGGATATGAAAAAGATGAAATATTTAGTTTGAGACTTACGTATCTTATAAGAAATTTCAAAGAAAGAAATCAAGTTTATTTGTCTCAAAGTTACAAATAACAAACATCATTTAAGTTGGTACAATATTAAAAACCTCAGCCTTTGCGACAACACGTGTGACGCTGATTTTCAGGTCAAAGGACATTTCAGGAATAAGGAATTCTTTCTATATCACGCCAACTATATTTTCTTTTTATCACCAAGCAAATATCATGTAATTTTATTATATAGGTAAGGTAAATCATTGAGAAATAGAAAATACATTATCTATCCGAAGGTTTTTGTCTTTCTTATGTTTCATAATTTCTGTTTAAATTTAGTTTGAAATACAAACACAAATATTTTTATTGTCAAATGTAGGTACACACATGTAGTTGTTAGGTTAGTTGATTAGTGTCTCACTACATTTGCACCTTCTACAAGGTATACAATAATTTAGTACAGTCATCGATTCATCGACATAGGTATCAATTTTATCGACACGTCCCACCCCTACGATCTCACGCAGCGCAGTCCCGGTCCATCGGCCCGTCCGCTCCCCGGCTCACATCATAAATCACCCACTAATAGCCGGTAAACTCACTCGCTAATCCGAATCGAACGCGCGACGTGCGCGTACGCAACGCGGCGGATTCTTCCGTTTACATCGATAAATTTTATTGCCTCGCTTCTGATGCGACACATCACTATGATTGATTGTTTTGTTTTATGAAATGTGTGATGGTTACCGTACTCATTTATTATCGCTTTATGAATTTAAGTATTTATCACTGTGTTTCTTTCTTGTTTTAAAGGTGATGCAACTTGGTGTGTTTTTTTGTTTTCACTTGTTGGTCGGCTCTTTAATTGTGGTCCGCCGAGAGATGTTTTGTCCTAAACTCCTAAACTAAGCTTACTTGTTAAAAAAAACTTCATAACAGCTTTGCACTATTCAGCAGTTTATGTGGTTGCAACGTATCTATCAGTTACAGCCTGATGCGTCTGATACAGGTTGTGACTTGCCCCATCAGTCCTCCTGATAAAGCTGCCCACACGCCACCTAACCGGTCAACCTTTGGTATGGAGAATACAGTTCCTATTCACGTATACTTGCTGATATTGATGCAAATGCGAAAGTTGTTCTTACCATCAGTTTATCTACAAGAATTTGGATACAGACCTAGATTGCATAATACATATAATAACAATGTAGGATGTAAGCACACCTTAAGTTTTTACGCGATCATTGACACAAAACAACTTTGACTTACACATTTTTATATAGCTTGTTAATATACTTTTGGTATTTAGGATTTCCTGACGTTTCAGCACCCTTCCAAAAAGAAGTGGACACGAGATGACTTTAAAATGGTCATAATTATAATACAAAAACAAATGATAAAAAAATACATATTTTTTTTCGAATACGGTTATGGTTTTGTGTTAAAATCGTTAATAAAAATTGTCATTATTTAGTTCGAATGCGGTTATGATTTTGCTTTAAAATCATAAATATCTAAGCAGGATCCTGCTATTACAAATATTTTTTTTAAGCTGGGTCTTATATTCTTTAATAAATTGCATACGTGTGACGCTAGGGCAAGTCGCAACGCCGCTAGTAGTGTAGTTTTTTCGGATGTTTTGGAATGGTATATAATGAAGCTAATAATATGAAGCGCGTCAAAATTGTTCGCCTCCGTCAGTAGTAGGTACCTACGAGTATATCCGATTATACACTTATTAATGAAAGTGCGGGACAAATCCACCGTGAAAATAATTACTGGTGAAGCTGTGCCTTTATAATTGCCGGACTTGAAGCGGGTACAGTCAGCCACGTAAGTGTCTGAAAATTTTAGTAAGTAAAAATAATACTTTCTTGTTGAGGAATTTGGTGGCGCAGTGGTCGCGCGTCGTTCGGCATGCGATTGTTGCGGTAAAGCAACTTTTGCAATGGTTGGTCACGGGATGGGTGACCAAAATTTATTATCTCGAGCTTCTCTACTTCTTTGTTTTCGAGTCAACAGCAGACATAAATATTATCCATCAGGTCCTCTTGCGTGCAGCTGTATGGGCGTTGTCGTTTGGAGGACAGCTCCTTACTTACACTCCAAGTTGGAATTGTCTAAAAATCCCCACCTGAACAGGTTGTCCTTTCTTCATTCGGCCATCGTCTGAAATCTATATAATGACTTCCAAGTCCACCTTGGCAACTAAAGGCCAATCACAGGACTCTCAGATGGTAGGCCAAAATGTATTGCGAAGTCAGTGTTCTTTCGCTGCACCCTACATCCTTCCTTCGATCGATGGGCGTCTTGAAGAGGAAACAACGGAACGGCATAAGTTTTTGCGGCTCTTCAGCCTTACTACGGTTATGAATTTGTGTTAAAATCATATATATCATAGCAGGCTCCTGCTATTACACAGGTTTTCTAAGCTGGGTCCCCTATCATAATCATAACTTAACTTATAATTTGTTTGTTTGTCCTTCCTTCACGCCCTAAATAAGCTACCAATCGACTTGTATTTTGGCATAGAATTAGTTGAAAGGACAGAGACCACGACCTGAGAGAGAGAACGAGAACCAACGGCTAAAGTTTTTGCGGCTCTTCAGCCCTCGAGGCACAAAAATATAACTATTATGCGTGGTGTCACTTACCATAGCTAAGCAAGATTTGCTCCTATAATATGTCAGAGAACACCCACTGCAAAGCCAAAACGAAAACCGAAGAAACTCTAAAAACAAACACCTCTCGCCGTTCGTTCCCATCAATACCAGTGAGGTTTGTTTGCCATCCATTGTCCACTGTTGTGACTATATTTCTCGCCAATGCTGTTACAATGTGGCGTGCCAAATGTTCCAGTCCACTCTAAACATTGATTTTACGACACACAACCTCTCGAGTCTTGTGTGGCATTCGAGATGTGGAGATGTAGGAAGTGACTTGTAATTTTTGGCGGAAAGCTTCTACCAGTACTATTAAATTAATCAAAATAGTAAAAATTTCTCATCTGGTTAAGTATACAAAACAGTGAATTAAGATTATAACACGAAGAATTTTCGCTCGTTTAGACATCGGTCTGATGCTAAAAATACTATACCCAGCGTTTTTGTTGCTAAAGATATTATTATTATTATTATTTTACAACAGGGATACGCTTAGCCTTCATAATATCTGAAGGTGGATCGCACTTCCGGAATCCTCAATTACTGACGAACAATCTCCAGATTTTATTTTCTTATGAGAAGCGTTTTTCTACAGTAGGTATGCCTTATTCAATCTTCGCGTTAATTTAGGCAATTTTCATAATTGTATAATTTTACCAAAAACTGGGAACTTGTAGGTCGGTACCAACTGCTTTAACGTCTGCACCATCCAGTCTTTCTAAGTCAAAGCAAATCATGGTGCTTGTGTACTTACGGTACATGCTTCTATGACATCACGCCTTTGTCCGGCAGAGTGGGCAGACAAAAGCTTGCGCGTGTGTGCCTACCGAGAATATATTGACTTTGCCGCGGATGTCGTAACTATGGACTCGACTATGTTGCTAATCTTTTGCCACAGATTTACCTGGGACTTTGGAGATGGAGTTTATTTAGATTTGAAGTTAAACTGAAGCTTTTTATATTTTTTATAGAATGGGCCTGGCAAAAGTCAAATATTTAGAAAAAAAAGTGATTTTGATGTGGGTTTTTACGTGGTTAGATTACGTTAACTCTCTTAGTTTTTATTTTACCTTCAACGGGAAACGCTTCATCATACCTGTCCCCTGATTATGTAACTTGTTTCTATCAACGTTTGATTGAAAGTGCATTGCTGCTTTAGTAAAAATCAATGTGACAAGCAGCAAAGTAACAGCACTTTCAATCAATTTAAATCAAAATCTGTTAGCAACAGAGTTAGATAATGAACTATCTGTTTATGATAAGTCTTAGGGTGGAATCACGCTCCTCTTAGTATCCAGAACGACTGAAGAACTGGCTCTCTTCTCTTTCAAGTGTCGAAATACAACGATAACGTGCTTTTCCCGATAGCCTCGTGCGCTGAATAACTGGCAATTATAGCACTAAAATAATGCTAAAAACATTGTCGTTATGGCGACAACTAAGATAAGATAGTAGAATCTAGCCAGACAGATTTAGAACAATTCGTAAACCACCAACCAAACCCGATGAAATTCTACCCCCACAAACCTGGGACCTATAGATCTGATGCCGGTGGTGTTACCTACTAGTAATTCTATTAAGCTTTTAGTATGACTGTACACATCATTACCACCGGTATCTATATGACGTTACCGTAATCGTAGTAAACCAGAGTTTTAACTATTACTTTAAAACATTGTTGTTAATTTGTCCAGACCTCTAAAACAACCGTAAAATGCCGTTGCTTTTAGTGACCCCTATGATCTCGAGGCTATTATCCAGGTCGGTATCAGAATGCCGGTTAATTTACGATAAAACTTTAATTTGTATGGTAGTAAAAAGGAGGAATATGGTCTGGTTCTGGTCTTCTCGCATGCATTTTATGGGTTAGGTAAATTTTAATTTAACTGCTACAAAATGTTAGTGATAATGTGATAAGTACTTGTTTTTCATGTTGAAGGAGTAAAACTGATTAATGCCGAAAGTTTATTTTTAAAGTTATTTTCATAACAGTTATCACAAAAAATACGACCAAAACGTACATATGCTTTGGCAAGGTTATATACGTTCGCCAAGATTAGGCATTGAGACTGCATAACGACTCCTCTCCTTTTCGTTCCTCATTCAATTAAACTATTATCGTCAATATTGGCACGTCAAACTCGATCCAATTATATATTTTGAAACTTGCCGATATCAAACCCAGGATTCAATTACAATAATATTTAGTTATAATCGGACCTCAACCACGGTTGAAACACGTTTCAATATTTTTTTACAATTGAAACACACCGCGTTACGATTATAGTTTTTACAGTGAACTATAATTGAAACACGACTTAAATACGATTATGACTAAATATTATCAGAAATGCGTTTTTAGTGACTTTGTTAACCGACTTCAAAAAAATAAGGAGGTTTTCAATTTGTCGCGTATATATTTTTTTAAGTCGCCGTGTGGTGACGTCCTAAGAATACAAGTGTCACCACTCCCTTACATGCCTGGGATGTCGTAATAGTCGACTAAGAGGCTCGACGCATTGAACACCTGTGCGAGAGAAGGAAAGCTTGAAACAAACCCTCTACCAACCCGTCTGGTTAGCGTGGTAGCAGTAGGCTAACAGCCTCCTATGAACGCCACAATAGGCGTGAGCTAGGAGAGGCCTATGTCCAGGCTGATGAAGTAAGTAAGTAAGTATATTTTTTTATGTTTGTTCACCGATTATTCGACCGCGGCTAGACGGATTGGAATGATTCAAATGCTATTACAACAGGTTTGTTCCCAAATTTGTCCCACTTTTTTAAATTGGTTCATCACTTTTCAGGAAATCTTGAAAATAGTGTCGTTTCCGTCATTATTTACCTAGGTGACATAATCATAGATGACAAGTTCGTTGTTCTGATTTTTTGTGTAGGTAAGTGCGGAACTTATTCTAACTTTAAACATTGTGAACCAAAAAAAATTTTATAAAAAAAAACTGACTTTAAAAAGTAAAAGATTTACTTTTTTGAGTCGGTGCCAGACAAGGCACTATACATTTATTTTTCTAGAAAAAGTTATTTTTTGCTTTTATTCGTAGTAAAGTTTATTGAAGCTTGTCTATAGTTAATAAGTCTATGGTATGGATAAATGCCTCATCCACGTTTAGTAGTTCTCCACACCGGACCACTACACACAATAGGAGCTGTCATTTGAAGTACCAACCGCCTGTTTACATTGGCCTGTTTACTCCACCAAACGGAGTTACGTCACTCCATGCTCCGCTCCGTAATAAGGATATAGCACTCAAACTTAATATTTTAATACTAAATATGTTATATTTGCTTTTGGCTGTTGGTAAATGTCAGATTAATTTCTGTGCTGCGACATCGCGATTTCGTTTTCTGACGCTACAAGTCTGTACAAAAATGATCTAAGACCTAAGTAAATCTAAGAAGAAAATGTTGTGCAAACAAAATAAAATACTACACAGGCGCCCACTGTACAAACTTTTGCACATATTCTATATCTCATTTTCAAATCTTTTGTATAAAAATAACAAATATTTTGTACAAAATGATAGCTCGACGTAAGTCAATTTAGTTAGCCAAAAATGACCCCTACGGGTTACGATATAGTGAAGTTTAGTGTTACCGTAAACATACTCTGAAAACCCAAAGATATTTTGCTTTAAAACTTATGAAGTTTATGTTTCTGGGTCTGACTGCAATTATTTAATTTGTGGGTAACTTTGCACATTTATAAATCTGGATCTTTAGGAGTATAGGATTGTCGAAGTTCGTTGAGATTAAATCATTTTAACAGTAGAAGAGGTTTCTCTTACATTGCTATAAAAAGTACATATGGCAAAAAAAAACGATTTTGTGTTGTCCCAGTACGATTAGTACCCCCACTGTAAATCGAAACGAATAGAATCGGTTGAAATTTTACTATTAGGTGATCCTTCCGAGGACCCACCTAAAAGCAGCAAGAGTTTCTTGAAGACAGCCGTCGCACGTGACGATATCGCCGATAATTAAATTTTCTTATTCGTCATGTTCATATCGGGCTGAATTTGAAATCAACACCCTCCGTGCAACAGCAGGATCAGTATCCACTGCACCATCAACTACTAATCGTACGAATTATTCCAAATATTTTAAATAAAATCTCGACACAATAAAATTTCCCGCCAACACGCTTTTCCTTGCCATAATAAGCACCAAGCTTACCTACAAATTTAACGGCGGCCATATTTAATTGTGGCATAGATAACAATGGAACGCACGTAAAGGGACCTGTACACTCGCGTTAACATTCCCGACTCGGCTCAATAGCGCATTAATATATCGAAAGGCCCATTAAAAAACTAAATGTCGTTTATCTTGATAGAGATTTATGATAAGTGGTCTGTGATTGAGATGCTGCCGGTCTTTAGGGATGCGTTTGCTTGCAACTGATCGGATTTGGTTTGAAGTCTAGTTTCGATGTTTTTGTAATATAACTTACTAAGTTAAGTACAATATGTTCGCATGATTTGATGTCATTACTTTTATCCCTTCCAAACTATGAACACTATAAATATCTCTGTCGGTCTGTCTGCTACCTACCATTTCAAACCTTAACTATTATAATGAATTTCGGCATAAAAATCTAGACTATATTTTAACGCGAAGCTCTGCCTAAAGTTCAAAATAGCGCGATCGCAACATACTTAAATGAATTCCACGCGGGCGAAGTCGCGGCGGAACACTCGTTAAGTTAAAAAAATTCTGGAGATCGTATCTTAATGCTTTAAAAAAGGGTATAGAAATACGACAATTGCCACTATGATAATTAGTTTCTGAAAAAAAAAACAAGATGATTTTAATACAAGGTAGGTACTTAATAGTTTTACATTAAAATGTTCCGTTTCAAATCCCTAACAAAGTACGCAAGCACGGTCAAACTTGTAAAATCGCGTTTTAATTGGCATCCGGCCATAACATTAATACCTACAATCATGACATCAAAATAAGTGATACATGGGACAGGTTATTCTCAATCATAAAAGTGATTGTTGCTTTTAAGTGTTTGCTTCGTTTCTGAATAGAGATCTAATTATGTGTTTTTTGTCTTAAAAGGTGTTAATTTGCCTCAATGATAAAAAAGAAAAACAAAAGATGTTTTGATTCCGTGACGTACGGACTTCTGGGGGATAATTTCTGCTGGCGTTCAGTTATCTCGAATTGATTTACAATCGAATAATAACGTAATAAGAACTGAGTAAAAGACTACACGACTGATACGATTGGGACATTAACAGAATTGACCACGTGTTTTTTGCCTTCTTTTGAGAATTATTTCATTAAACTTTGCACAACTATTTGACAACAAAAAAATAAAAGAGATTTAATACCGTGACGTGCGGACCTTTGATTGTATGCCTCCATTTTTTTAATTTTGAGCAATAGTTTTAAAAAAGCTACGCAAGGAATTTGAAACAAATTAAAAAAAAAACGGTTGTTATTCAAAATTATCTCTGTGTTCTTTATTCTAAACTAGCAGCCACTCGCAGTTTCACCCGCGTGGTTCCCGTTCCTGTGGGAATATCGGGATTAAAAGTTTATAACCAGGCTATCTACTATCTGTGTACTAAATTTCATCCAAATCCGATCAGTAGCTTCGGAGCCTTTTCAATGCAAACAAACAATCAAATATTTCCTCTTGACAATGTTAGTATAGAAAAAGAGGAAAAAGCAAGTTATTAAAGAAGTATATAATTAAATAAAAGCGTGATGTGCGGACCTCCGTTCTCCGCATTGTTACAGATTAGATTCTAAGATGCGATGCCTTCGACGGTAGTCCACTCGTCTGGTCGCGATTACATGCCCAGATAAATGTTCTGTCTTTGAACCACGTTAGGCAATTGTTTAGATATAATAACTTAATACACATGCGATTCAAGATAGACGAGTGACAAATGATCGGAGGTACCAAAGTACGCTTTTTTTTATTAGGTCTATCTGTATAGATAATAAGATCCTGCTTTGTCCATTTTTTTCATTTGAGTAGAATTCAATAAGAAATAAGAATCTTCTTCGTTATTGTCTCTAATTGCATAGTTAAAGATTCCAACATAGCAGTTTCATTTAATAAATTCCATTGTGTTAGCAGTTATTAATCAAAACCGAATGATCTTTAAAAATATTTCACTAATTTGAATTCCGAATAAAACGTGACCCCAGCGCCATTAAAGAACTCATAACAATAAAAAAGAAAACAATGGAGAGTTTCTATCAATTTAAAAGCAGAATTGACTTCTGTTTTTGAATTTATGAAAGGCGAAATCGAGCGGAATGGATGTCCGAATCGAATTTCCGAACATAAATCGAATTGTATTAGCTACCAAAATAGTGATGAACCGATCGTTCATTGATCCGAAAAACGAGGTTCTTTTTTATTAGTTTATTTTTTTTAAACTTGTCTTCGATGTTATAATTTTATTTGGTGATAAACTGTCACTTAAATAAAAAATAAAAAAGGAGTTACAACACAACCTCTTTTTTTTACTAAAATACAGACACAGTTCCTCAGTCAGCTGATGGAAATTCGTCGAAGACAATAACGAAAAACTAAAAGGAGATCATTCAGGCTCCATATCTTTTTGGGCCTTTTCTGAGCGTGCTGGCCAACTAACAAATTGTTACGTATGGTTAGAACTACTCGTTCGGAGCAAAAGTTGATATGGCACAAAAGTTGTTGAATTATTCAAATTCAAGGTACTTATAGAGCGTATTAAAAATATAAAAGTATTGGAGAATTTCGACGGTGGTTCGCAAGTCTCGGTAGCTCAGCGGTTAGAGCATTGGACCGGATTTCCAAAGGTCGCGGGTTCGATTCCCGTCTGAGAATTCACTTGTGTTCGAGTTAATTTTTTCCAATATTTTTCTATTTAAAATTTACCATAAGTACTTATACAAGTTCAAAGATTCGTCATTTTTTTATGAATAAAATTAGTAATATTATATCAGTTATAATTCTGAAGCATTTCTTTGATTCATCTCTCTAATCCTTAGGCTACTATAATAAAAATATCGTTTGTAAAACTAGACTACCAAATTCTGAAAAAGTATCGTTATAAACGTCATCCCGTGACCACGGCAGCTGAAAGACGTCGGAAAAAAAACCCTTAAAAAATACAAAAAATTAGATCTTAGTTCGTGAAATAACCGCGCTTAAGATCCGTAAATTTTGTTTAATTTCAATCAACAGTGCGCGCCAAAACTTAAGATTTATTAAGATTTTTTATTAACGTTAAAAAAAGTTACACGTAATCAAAGATGTGTTTGCTATCGTACATTTGCTTTCTAGCGTATTGGACAAAACGAATTTCTCCTCGATTGGGTTATTTATATGGGCCGGTCGAACAGGTGTGTCAGCCGCGCATACAGGGTGATTATAGGTATGTTATATAAATAAAACAACGTTATTTTGGCTTTACTAAACCAAATATATTCTCTTTACTAAAATCTTTCGAAATATAAAGAACACATAATAACAAACATCTTCTGTATGAAAACTTGTGGTATTATGATAACAAAAAAAAATGATGAAACGCTTTAAATTCGATTTAATTTACTAGTTTTGGAATTTGCTTTCGTTTTTCACTTTAGTATTCTACCAATATGTTTTAAAGAGACTTTACTACTAAGATTATTTGCCAGTAGGTATAAAGACTAATATTTATTGAGATTCAATTACCGATAGTAAAACATTGATCTGATTCCAAAATAATTAGCTTAAGCCCTTGTGTTACGGATATCAGAACCAAGTCGGAATCACAAATATAGACTTAAAAATATAAAACACCCAAACACAGAACAAACCTTATTGTTCATCACTTAGATAAATATTTGTCCTGATTGGAGACCGAACCCACAACCCCTGGCCTTATATGTAAAACTCGTACCACTGCGCCATCGAGCCCTTCAAAATGTGAGATATGAAATACACATTTCTTGCTTAACATCAAAGAAACAGAACACGCTATATATTAATCAAATTGACAAGCGCTTGCGTTAATTTTAAACCAGCCGTTCGCAAACGACCATATTGCTACATCCTGTATATGCCAGTGAGAGGAATGTTATTAATTCGGAATTTGTTACCGACCACACTTAACTAGTCGATACCATCGGGAATACAGAAAATATGAAGGCCTTTGTTCTGTTCGACCTTGGGTGTGTGTTAAAAAAATATTTAGACTAGTCGCCGCCCACGTATTCACTTGCGTGGTAGCCTTTGTTTCAGTCCAAGCTAAAATCTATTGTTTTGGTTGATGGTGGGACTTGGTAGTAAATCCCCCTAGCTAGTAACCAACTAAATCACCACCAAATAATACAAACTAATCTTAGGCCAGCTCCAAATTACAATTCGTCTATTAACCATATGCCAGCAACGCATTCTTCATATTTCGGTCACACGGACAGCTTAGAGAAACTGATTATGGTCGGGAGCACCGAAGGCAAAAGATCGCGCGGTCGCTCACCTACAAGATGGACCGATCAAGTAAAAGAATCGTCATCCTCCAAACTATACACGGTCGTAAGAGACACGCTGGACCGTAACCGGTGGAGGCAAATCATCCGCTCCAGATGCAACCCTGATGCTGACCACGATCCTCAGATATGAGGGACCGACCCCAGAGAGAGAGTTACCAACTTCTTATATAAGTCTGACGCCATAACAACCATGTTTTTAGCATTGTTGTGGTGTGGCAGTTAGCTAGTTCCTCAGTGGTTGAGGATTCCGGTAGAGGCACGCTTCCATTCTTATTAAAAGACAAAAAAAAAATAATTTTAGAATTTAAGGACGTAACCTACGGATTTCTGAGGAGCATACGATATAACCGAATTCCTACCAAAGAATCGTGGACCTACACATAACTTCATGAATCTAAAGTATTATATCACTACATATTTATGAATAGAAATGCATTGTCAGATGTATAGATATTTTTCAATAGTACGAGCAAAAGACTAATGAAACGAACAATGTAAAGTCATAATGATTCAGCTTTATAGAGATCGAATACGCTTTTCCTCTTAAATTTAAACAAAACCAATGAACAATAGCTACAACCTTGTATGTTACTCACAGTTCTCGGTATTATGTGTCACGAGATAATAAAGGATATTGGGACCGTAATAATATATTTGATGGTTTCGCAAGAACGATTAAATTGCGCAAATCAATAGATTTGACATGTTTTATTCTTAATTAACAACAAGGAAACACCCTAAAATGATAATTAATGTTAAAGGAGAGACAAATTGCTTGCTGTTAGACTTGCTAGGAGTCATAAAATTTTTTGGACTATACCGTTCTCCCTCTATAAGTAACATCGATAATTTCATTGAATTAATGGATCGAAATCTGTGTTCTACAGCTCATATTAAGAAGCCTTGGATTACCCCAGGTCTCATACGCTGCAAGAAACCATCAAAACAATCTCACATTACGGCAAACCTATACTCGCTACCGTAACTTCTGTAACTACCTATTTCGGAAAGTAAAAAACTCTTACGATTCTAAGCGAAACTTCAGGAAAATCTAAATAACCTCAAAAACTATGGAAAACTGTGAATGATATCTGTTATACCACTAAAAATAAATCACAACAAACTGAATTACTTTCACTCTCCGACACCGAAGTAAAGTCCCTGTCCATCTGCAACAGGTACTTTTCGACGATGGGCGAGAACTTGGCTAATGGTACACTCTCCAGGCTTAACACGACACAGGAACTCTTGGCAAAAAAAAAATATGCAAATCCACCCCGGCCAACTCCCTCTTTCTTTCCCCGACTGATGCTCTCAAGGTCGACTCACTTATTACAAACTTCAAAAATTATAGCGCCCACGGAATCGACGGTATAACAGTCCCTTTCCTCAAGCTAAATGCAAAATTATTATTAGCTCCTTTGGTTCACGTGTTCAATCTTATTTTGTCAAATGGGAGTTTCCCCGAATGTTGGAAGGTCGCCGCAGTCTCTCCAATTCATAAAACGGGATCAAAAGAAACACCCCAGAAGTATAGACCTATCTCTTTACTAAGCATCTTATTTAAGCTGTTGGAAAAAATCGTTAAAAAGCGCCTGTCCAGTTTTTTAGATACTTATAAATTGCTATCGGACCGGCGGCGGCAGTTTGGCTTCAGGCAGGGTCGTTCTACGGAGGATGCGGTGAGGTTGCTATCGTCGCTCGTGGCTCAATACTCGCTTTGATTCTGGTCGGCATTGTATTGGTGTTTTGTTGGACCTGGCCAGGCCTTTCGATACCGTGTCTATCCCTATTCTCTAATCAAAACTTGAACAGAGTGGTGTCAGAGGTGCGGCCCTGGCATGGTTCAAGAGTTACTACGTAATTTTAATATTTGTTGCAGGGTATTGTTGGATGTGTTATTAGAACATATAATAACCCTAATGCATAATAAAAATGCTTCAGAGAGCTTCTGCATAATAAACATGCTTTCAAGATTCTATACACTAAACTTCCAAATATCCATAAATGTATGAAAACTACGAAACTTTGAACTTAATTTGACTTAGTGTAATCCTACAACTTTTGTGCCATATTAACTATTTTTCCAGTTGACCAGTTCTAACCATACGTACCAATTTTTTTTGTTGGCCGGTCACTTTCAGAAAACAGCCCAAAAATGTATGTCTCCTTTGTTTTTTTGGATGTTTTTGAACATTAATATCTCTTTTAATAATTAATTAATGAAAGAAGGAAATGTTTATACTATGAAATTTCTGCCAAAAGACGATTCTTCTTCTTTATTATTATAGATATGCTGCTAAAAGAAGAATCTGCCTGAAAACGTTCTGCCAAATGATGATTCTGCTTTTTGATTATTATGTTTAAGAAAATTCTACCTAATTAAAATTCTGCCTTACAAAATTTTGCGTTTTGAATGTATGACAAAAACACAAATGGTTTAATGTACATTATGAACAAAGTATAGCGAAAACTTGTTGAAATATTTGTTGAAATATGCTCATACCTGATTCTGATTCATAAAATAAAAACGACTTGACCAAACTGAATAAAAAAATTATGGTACCAAATGGCAACTATTTCGCATCAAACAAAAAAAGAACCACGTAAATCGGTACCGAAATAAGCTTATTTTAAGAGGATCGTGGTACGAAATAGCATTCGTATGATTAAAACAATACTGAGCTAAGAGATCGCGGTAAGCCCACCAGATCAGGTGTTCTCACTGCAACTATAAAGCTAGCCATACTGTCAACTGTACCATAATCCTATCCGTGAACGATTAATGTTACAACAATAATAACTTATCAGTATTGCCACTTATGACTCGTTTATACAACCAGCGCTATCTACCGAGTACGGTCACGAGCAATGATAAGTATACACTATACAACCTTATCCCATTGAAATAGAGCTGCGCACGGAAACAAAGCTCTCTCTGTCCGCAAATGTCATTCAATATTGTAATGTGACAAGGTTGCTTAGTGTTTCTATGTCGTTGCACGTGGCTGTACAAGTTATGTCTTCCTCTAGCTTACGCCACATCCTCCGTTGAGCAATGGAACAGCAAGATTTTTCTAAACCCGTCTGATCAGGAATCTTTATTTGCGGTTTATGAGTTACACAGCATTTAATTTGCTTTAATTTAATTTGCTGTTACTTGAATGGTGAACAAAAATTGGGTCGTCGATTGTGACACAACGTCTTGTCTATAACTTTGTTTCTGCCTATACCTATACAATAGTGGGATTTTTTATTTTTGTATTTAACTACAATGCTTTTTTTGTGTGATAAATTTAATGCAACTTTGGGAGTCCTGTTGTTTCAAACAGTGCAACTGTAGGCTTAAGTTCAACTGAACTTTTAACCGCCTCTGTGGTCTAGTGGTACAACCACCGGTATCAGACCCAGGGGTCCCGGGTTCGATTCCCACCGGGGGTACATATTGTATTCAGTTTGGTTGGTGGCAGGACTTGTTGTAAGTCCGCCAGGCTAGCTACCACCATCTTATCTAAGTCTGACGCCTTCAACAATGTTTTCAGCATTGTTGTGTTCCGGCAGTTAAAGATTAGATAGCCAGTTCCTCAGTGATTGAGGATTCCGGGAGATGCTCGCTTCCATCTTCAGCCTTATCATAATACTTAACATCAGATATGATGAAGGCTAAGAGTTTCCCGTCGCTCATAAAAAAAACTTGACGTTTTATCACAAACATTCAGGGTGAATAAAACCACTTACTACACACTGCAGCCCATAAGTTCTTAAAATTTGACCTTTAGATCCTAATATTGCAGGGGATCGAAATCGCGATCTTAAGATGAGTAGAAATATTCAGCTTTCTGTTTAGTGACGTCTTCGCTCAATCATCGTCTTCACAATTTGAAGCGTGTCAAAAATGTACCTTCGCAGGAATAAAGTATTTTTACTTTCTGAAGTTCATGGTCAGTCATGGTACTAATTTGAACAGTATTGAAAACAAAACATTCTGATAGTTTCTAAAAGATGATAGTAGACTCCTTGAGCGAGAAAAGGAAAACTTGAAACTATATACCTATAAATAATCCTCCTTGAACAATAATGCCTGGCCAGTATGCCAGCAGTCCGCTAATATCCTCCTATGAACGACCCAATAGCTAAAAACTTTAATGACGTGATATAGGAGAGGCGTATGTTCACGCATAACGGACCAAATGAGAGTCTAAATGCGGAGAAAAGAGCCCATCACCAATACCAATAAAAAAATACCATAGGAGAGGCGTATGACCAGCAGTGGTCGTCTACGGGCTGATAAAGATGGATGATGATGGAAATTTCACTTTTTATATTAACCTTTCGAGGATAAGTTGTTCGATTTTATTTCACTTAGTCCGAAGTGAAGTGCAAACCGTATAACTAGCTCAAAGTGGAATAAACCTAGCCCTTTTCTCACCTACGAGCCTGAGCAACCGGCCGGCCGCGTAACTCGGATGTCGGCTATTACCGCCCGCGGCTCCGCTCGCCAAACGGGTAATGCCGCGTAATGCCGGCCTAAGGACTGTCCGATGATTGTTGGTTCACTGTACTAATGCTGAACTAACTCGTTAAGGGGAGGGTGTTAGTTATTTTGTTAAGATTTTTTTATTTTATATTTTTTTTTATTTCATACATTTTTAACTAGAAAACGTATATCCTTATCGCTCATGCAGCATTGGGCCGGACTCCAAGAGGTTGCGGGTTCGAGACCCGTCTAAGCGGTATGGAGACATGTTGATCTTTTCTAGAGATTTATCACATAAAAGATACAGCGGTCAAGCGCTGACCTATCATTTAATAAATAAAAAAAATCAGTCTAATAAAATGTTGTTAGCTTTTCATATCTTGCGAATTGTAGGCTGATTGTTAGTTCATTTTATACTAATACCGAACTAACTCAAATAAGGTACGTACGCTATATCGAAAAAATACGTATTTTTTGGTATACAACTATAGGACGGTTAGAGATGTTACAAATCTGGTAATAAGATATATATATTTCTTCATTATTTTATCTAGATTTTTAGTTTCAGAAACACGATTTTTACCTCGACATTTTATCTTTTCGAATAGACTCCTTAAAAATACGTTCTTTTTCATATTCTCAAATGGGGTTTCATATACTATTGGAAACTGATTTAATTAGTTGACACCAATAATATTTAGGAACGTATAACAATTTTCTATTTAATCGCTATAGTTGTTTACTACGAAGTGATTTCGTGGTTTTGTTTTTTTCGCCTAATCTCTCTCGCGCGCGGCCTTTTCTCATTACTATCTCCCTTCATTCGAGTAGCCCCTTAAGAGTTACCAAACTAATTTTGTCTAATAAAAGAATATCAACTTATCTGAATTGTATTACAGTCTATATACGCTGTGGTTGTATGCTGATATGCAATGGACAGGATGTATTTGAAAATGTAGAAATGTTCATATATTAATTGTTCAACGATTAACATTCGTTGAACAAGTAGTTCAGTTCAGTGACATAAATGTAAGTCAAACTACTTTATCTGAATTTTAACGTTAGTAAGATTGTAGTATGGCTTATTTTACTGAACTGATTCTTGTTATCATATAAGTAAGCTTATTAAAGAACAGGGATCATTTTTAATATATTGTACAAGCTCTTCATAATTTTCTATCATTACACCTTACCACAGGATGCAACTTCTATTATAATGTACTCTTCATTTCACCGTTGCAGACATTTTCTAAGTCTAGAATCTAGATAAACAATGTATGAATCCGCACGAGTGGTTAGACGAGTAAACTGGAACTGTGCGCGATAAATATTGGGTCAGAAGGTTTTGTTGGGTTACTTATTTTATTAACAACATTATTTGAATTGAAATATTTTCATTTTAGCAATAAAGTGCGAGAAAAACTTTTGTGAAGGAGTAGGATAGGAAGTGCATGTGTGTTGCAGTTCTTTGTGCTTTTTCAAACAAAAAAAAACATATAATATAATGTTTTTTGAAATAAAACAACTTTTACGGATATCAAACGCGCTATATTTCCACGAACTAAGTTGTAATTGTCCGTATTTTTAGGTTTTTAGGGGTTTTTTGATTTTCCCGACGTTTCGGCACCTAAGTTTGTGGAAATATAGCGCGTTTGATATCCGTAAAAGTTGTTTTATTTCAATGAACAGTGCGTAAAACATACAATGTTTTTGTTCACAAACAATCAAGGTATGGTTGATTATCCATAGTGGTAATGAAAACGATCGTTTTTTTTAAATTATTTAATACTACTGAACCGATCGCAAAATTTTACAGAGCCAACTTCGTTTTACTTAAACAAAGGATAACCTAGACTCGTTGATATACTTAGTGATTTTCCATGAGTGCTAATTTTTTATACAAACAACCCGCTAGGTTGCACCTACTACATAATAATGTAAACTGTCATCCTGTCCTTCTGTGTGTACTTGTTTAGTACAGGTTGTCCAGCAAGTGACGGGAAAGTGGTCGAGTCACCAGTTTCTATGAAAATGCGTTGGCTTGACGCACAATTGATAGAAAATTACTCTTGGCTACCGTCGATGTACGGGAGTTATGTAGGGTTGGCACCGACACGTTTTCTTTTGTTTTTTTTTGTAATATATTTTTCAAGTGAAAAAAGTGGGAAAATATGCGTTCACTAAAGAGTCTCATATGAGTAGGTTTTCCTGCCGTTTAGAAGGAAGATGAGAAAGATAAGGCTGAGAAATATACGGAGAGATGATGTTGAAGAAATGAAAATTAGAAAACCAGCCGTCTCTATAATGTGGGATATGTACATTAGAAACGAATGCTAGAAAAAAATATAATGTTAGGATTTTTTTGTAACCAGTTCCGATACCTTATGTCCATATTAGGTAGAAATTAAACTTACAAAAGTAAACCACTGCAACTTGAAATACTTTACTTCGTTCTTCCCCTGCATGCATTTTACTTAATTATTTAATTAAACTTAATAATTATTTTGAATAACTCTAATATCATCTATCTAATATTACCACCGTTTTAATTGAAAAAAATCCATTCTGACAACCCTAGGAACTTACTGGAAAATATAGTTACTTAGTAAGTGACGGCAAAGTACCTGGAATTATAAATAAAACATATGGTTAGATAAAAGGTACAAAAAAAATCGTAAGTAATCAAACCAAAAGTTTTTTAGAATAATAATATTATTTACCTAGTAAAAACTTAATATAAACTAAAGCTCAAAAATTGATGATCCAAAAGGCTAAAATAGCCTTAGGAATATGCTGTCGCTTAGCAGGGACGAGATGGGGTCTTAACCCCAAGATCGCCCTGTGGATGTACACCACTATTGTCAGGCCGACAATAACATACGCCTGTGTAACATGGTGGAAAAAAACATCCCAAGTGACAGTCATCAACAAGCTCAACAGCTTGCAAAGGTTGGCATGCCTCATGGCAACAGGTGCCATGTCTACGACTCCAGGAGCTGCACTGAATGCTCTGCTGAACTTACCACCTCTTCACCTTTTTATTGCAAAAGAGGCGAAAGCCGGCATGTATAGAGCCAGCATCAATGGAAAAGTAAACTGGCACTCTCAAGCACTAAGATCTCTACATGGATCAGTACTTGAACATGATCTTTTGGCAATGACAACGGATGTCATGCTCCCACTGTGTAACTTCACCAGATATTACTCAGTGGAGATACCTCGCAGGGAAGAGTGGTCTGCAAATCACCTTACCTGTAAGGCTGGAAGCTTAGTCTGGTTCACAGACGGCTCCAAAATGAATGAAAATGTAGGATGCGGAATATACGGCGACAACCCTCGATTCAGTAAGAGCGTGAATCTAGGCAAACACGCCACCATATTCCAAGCAGAGGTATACGCCATCATAGAATGCGCGGAGGCCAACCGCCAACGAAACTACATAAATCAAACTATTCTTATCTTCTCAGATAGTCAGGCAGCCCTTAACGCTATCAACTCAAATGTCATACATTCGAGATTGGTGAAGGACTGCGTCGATAAGCTGAATGAGCTGGGACAACGGAATAAAATTATTCTGAAATGGGTACCAGGTCATTCAGGAATCATTGGCAATGAAAAAGCTGATGAACTTGCAAGGTCTGGAGCTCAGGGCCACCAGCTAGGTCCAGAGCCTTTCTGTGGTATCTCAAAGGAACAGGCCATGCAACTTCTCAAGGGCAACCTACTTGGCGAGTCAAAAAAATACTGGTTAAATCAACCAGGATTAGTACACGCCAAATCCCTTATCGAAGGCTATTCGCAAAAGCAAACTGCTGAACTCCTAGAACTCAGCAGAGCAAACATAAGTGCGATAGCAAGAGCCTTAACTGGACACTGCAAACTAAAAAGACACCAATTTCACATGAAATTAAGTGACACTGACGTTTGCCGTTACTGCGGATTAGAGAGAGAAACACCCAAACATCTCCTATGTGACTGCGGACCCCTAATTCACAAACGCAGTATCCACCTGGGCCGGCATATAATTCGGCCAGAGGAACTAAAATCTCTCAAAGCTAGGAAGATTTTAGACTTCCTGGAGGCCGCCAGGCTAAAAGAGATACTATAACAAGGTGGCGAGTTACAATAGATCTTATAGGTCGCAGTGACTACAGTTCCAACTGGAACTGCATAGCCCCTATATCCTACAATTAATTAAGCTCAAAAATTACAAGTCCTTTGCATAAACGACTATTCAAACGAGTAATAGCTTCATGAAAAAATATGTTTTTTGAAAAAAGTTTGGTTTTGCATAATAAAAAACTTATTTTACATAATTATTACGTCACGGCCTATGTGACTTTTGAGGCAAAGAATAAACCAAATTTTGCGTTTTCTAAAATATTTTGTTTAGTGACTAGTTATTTTTGCTCAGGAGTGTGTAACATATTTAAATATTCTTCTAATTAGACAAAACATTAACAACTATTTAATCATTAATGATCAAGTTTCACCGCATTAACCGCCATTAAAATTAAACGAGACAGTGAAAAGGCGGTTCAATCGAACTGAAATAATAGGCGCTTCAACTAATGGCTGGAGGAAGCGAAACAAATAATTTTTATTATTACTAAAATCATTACTATCGGAAACCCGTTTCAATCTACTGAATAACCGGCTATTAAATCAGAACACACAGGTGCAATAAACAAAGGTTTTATTGCCACACCACATTATTAAAAATAAAAAAGAACAAGAAAAAAACAAAATACCACCGATTTCACATACCGATATCTTTTCTTGTCTATCGTTAATTCATTACACTTGACAATAAAAAAAAAGTCGTCTCGATTCTCGACCGGCTATGAATGATCGTAAAAAGTATGTATATATAAAAAAAAAGTAGCGGTTCGGATTGACATCTGTCCGTTCGAACGCTGCTTACGGTCGGTTGGGCAAAATCAGGTATTACAATTAAATTAAAAATCACTCATGAGTTACAATCGATATCACGGGATGGTCAGCAAAAAATATAAAGGTCAAAAACAATAGTTTGTCTGTAAGAATAAAATTTTACAAACACTGTAAATGGAACAATGTTGTTGTTTTTTGTTGATTTGCAAAGTATTGATATCTATTGTACTCTTAAATAAACTCTTGCATGTTGTGACTACGGCTACAAATGTTTTATTATTATGTTGCTAAAGATCTACAGCAGGAAGACCTATAATAGTTTAGTAAAGACCGAAGAACAAGTAATGATTCTATAATACCATTAAATTCATACAGAAACCTTATTTTGAACTTCACATATTAAAACTGTTGCTAAAGAAGATAATTATGCTGAAATTACATCATGTATAAACTGGAAAAAAATTCTGATGAGTTTAAGCAGATAGGTATTAACAAAACTGGCTAAAAATACAAATTACAATAAAAAAAACATAATAGGTCTTTAACTATGAAATTGCTGATTTCTTTCTTAAACTATTATTTCTTATATTAAATTAAGATCATGACGGTCAAGATCAATCAGTACCTAATCATAATATTATTATTTTCGTTTCTTATACGATAAAAATTCCTCGAAAGTACCACTTTGTTTTGTTAGCAAAAATGACCACTTTGTGTAATATAATTTATAAGATAGGTTCTCATTATTTTTTAAATAAAAACAGCATTAGATTGCTGAGACTTCATACAATGCTTGTACATAAAAAAAATGTGGTAAATAGCATTTGCGGTAGAAATATAACAAAAACTCTTACTATGGAAAACGAGCTTTCTTTGAAACTCCTCATACTAATTGGCAATTTCATAGGTAGAGACCTAATACAAATTTTTAGTTTTAAACTGTGTGTTATTTTGTTTTATTCGTTGCCCGACATTTTGACACCTTTCCACGGTATTAAAGTTTTTTTAGTTTATCTAATTTTTCCCCTTTATTTTGTATTTTTTCTGTTGGCCCTACACCCAACACAATTAACGATAGAATGATTCAATTGAATCCACGGTATGCGTTAGGTTCAATTCTTTGTAGACCACATCTCTTTGACTTTCTACGACCAAAGGTGTCACATTGCCCAATATCCACGCTTGATGACTACCCACAACAAACTTACGAACAAAACCTCAAAAAATATACTTACTTCCATTTTGAACTCTATCCTGAACTACATAAGGGTGGCAACTTTAAGATTCAGCGGTAAAAAGATTAAAGAACTGATTTGTCCAGTCAAGAAAGGGAAATTTGAGAACATTTTGTATGTAATCGAATGTTGAGTGATTGTGTTATTAATTATTGAATTAATTGTATATTTTATTACGCGAGTGGTAGTTAAGGTAGCTATTGTATAATTAGTCACATTGAGTAGTTTTACAAGTGCACTTAGTGTTAAGTGTATGTGTAGGTTTTGAGTGTATTGTACCGGAATCGAATTGACCAATTAGGTATGACTATAGTTATGCTTGAGTGGGTTGACCTTATTTTATAAAAAAATAATATAAGCTCAATATTGCCGAAATGAAATTGCCGATTATGACGACCTCCGTGGTAGAGTGGTACGTACACCACCGATTTCAAGGTGTCGCTTACTCTGAGGTCCCGGGATCGAATCCCGGTAGGGGCAAATGTTTGTATGATGAATACAAGCCTTTGTACCTGAGTCATGGATGTTTATATATATTTCTACACATAAATACATATAAATGTATAATATCGTTAGCCTAGTATCCCATAACACAAGCCTTACAGTGTTTACTTTGGGGCTACTTAATAATGCTTTTTGTACAAAAACACTTTAGAAAATACATTTTTTTAAGGGTTAGATTACGGATCACTGCCTTTTGAACCTGCATTGACCCATTAAAACCCACGAATTGTAGCGCAATTGCTCAACCAGCGGCCCTTATAGAGGAACAAAATTGCATTTTTTTTAATGTCACATTTTTGTTATGTATTATGCTTTTTGTAATGCAATGAAATCTTGTTTATTAAGTTCATTTATTGGGCTTTCAAACAAGGCTAATATTGGTGGGAGTACAAGCCGTACACGCATTTGTAAAGTGTTAATAACGCTAAGAAAATTTTGAAAATGTGCGATTTTTTTACGTTGAGTGTATTATAAATGCGATGTCTAAACCAATGTTATAAATGCGAACGTAACTTTGTCCAAAAGGACGGTTAAGAAACCGTTACATTGATCTTGCAACTGGTTACAAATAGTTACAAATATAGAAAAATAATTCTTCTCTCACAACTAGTTGCCAAACAGCGAAAGAAAAATCTTCTTTTGTAACTGGTTAGGTAAATCTAGTTACCAACAGGGGATTTGATTTTGGCATTTTAGAAATAGAATGAACTTTGGAGAAGGAATACCTAATTAAGTTACCTTTTTTCGCAAGAAATTCTAAGTGATTCCGAAGTAATGCGACATAACAGGGAGCGAGATATAACCGAATTAAGCGCAAGCAAATTCGTAGGCAAAACGCTAGTAGTATTCTAAATCGGTCTAAATAAAGAAGAATGAGTTGAAGTGCTTTTGATAAGGAAAATGAAGACTGGTCTCTCAATACAGACACAACATAGCTTAAAAAGATTATGAAATTGTGTGTGATAGTAACTCTTTTTTTTAAGCGAAAACAAAATTCAAGTTAAAGCCTATATGAAGCTGGAAATCTAACTTCGATCCTCCTAGTAACTTAATTCCTTATTTCTAAACAAAGTTTTAAATAGTATCAAGTAGTTATACGTCTAATTCCGAGATTCAAAAGTCTAGTACCCGTTTCACACTTGCTTCTCAAATTAATCGAAGTAGGCCAGAAAAATAGTAATCGTTTAAAATTTATATTTCACCAAACCACTTATTATATAATTATCCACACCCGTAGTATCATTACCATATAATGTTAGCTACCTATAAAGTTATTTCACATACGAGCGATTTGCGAAATAATAGCGTCTACATGTCCAGTTATTAGAAATAACGGTACCGAAACATTAGCGAAACGCCTTTGGGGCCTTCGGTTGAAAGCATATGAATATCGTTATTGAAGACTAGATTTAATAATACGGTGGATGATTGACAGTAAGGCCTGTAAAATACTTGTTGTAGGTCAGTTTTTACCAGGAAAAGGGTTATGAGAAGGACGGGAATAATATTTTGAGCAAAACTTTTTTCGCGCGTACGGTTATTGAAATAAAGCATCTTTTCTCAAACATACATGGAAATATTGTCATTGCTTTCGAAAAAAGAACACACGAAGTATCGAATTTACGGACAAATAAATTCAAATCTAATCAAATTTGGAACATTACAACGCTCCAGCAATGTTGTATATGAAACGTGCTAGGTTATTAAATTCTCTTTAATTCGCGTTTTATTTACTAATTAGAATCTTCAATACGCGTTTTATTATGTTGTTCCTGAAGCTTCTAAATCTTCTCAGTGTGACCATGCTAAAAGTTATTTTATTTCGTGGATAAATCCTACTGTTAAAATGTTCGTTTGTTACTCAATCATTGTTAAATGGATTTGGATGGAATATTGCGTATAGATAGATCATGATTCGAAATTAGACGTAGGTCATGTAGAAGTCATTTTATCCTGATATTCCTAAAACGGGTACCACGCGGGTATATCCACTGGTGGCCATTAGTAAAAGATATATAAATAAGACGGATTTATTTTCATTGTTAATTGGATTTTTTTGTCGACGGTTACTTGTCTAGATTCAAGGTAGATATTTTAGTAGTACCTTTATATATCAACACAAATTATAAATTGCAATTAATTTTGGAGACTCAATTTACATTTAAAGCCAATATCATGTCAAAGTCAAAATAATATTTATTCTAAAAAAACTGACAAAATAAGCTATATGAATCAAATTTTTGCTAACTGTCACAAAAAAAAACTTATCGTCGCGTTAGAGTACTTTGATATTATACACCAGACATTGCTGTATTTTTTATCAAAATCGAAAGTCGTATATATATATATATATATATATATATATATATATATATATATATATATATATATATAAAACTTGCGATTTACCGCTAATTGACATCATAATGCTTTTACAAAACTTGTATGAGATAAGATTAATGACTATGACTAGTTACCAGTTAATTTTACGAGCTGAGGCAAAGATTCTTTGCGTGTTCCATAATGTTAAGATGTACCCAACTTAATTGGCTCCAACTATATTAATTATCATAATAATTAATTATTATTTTCACACCACTTAATAAGTTGGTGAAGGCATTCAAAAAAACACTATTGTGTTTTTATTTTTTACTAGCGTTTCTTTTGTAAGCTTGATAGAAGGATGGGCTTAAAATAATCGGAAGATGAAACTCGAACTAAATAACAAAAAACCATAAACATGTATTGTGATAAAAGGCAAATCGCGTTGGAAACCCTAAAAGCTTATTAAAATCCTTATTTCTCTTATAACATTACACTCGGCATTAGATGAGAAATAGTTAACAAATATGCAGTGTGTCATTTAACTATATGTTATTTATTAGTAAATTTTTTTATATAATTCACCAAAATACATAATACAATGCAAAAACAATTACATAATCTTACTAGCGGATCCTCGCGGTTTTACCCGCGTGGTGCCCGTTCCGGTGGGAATATCGGGATAAAATATAGCCTATGTCACTCGGGAGAAATGTAACTTTCTTCTAATGGTCTAAGATTTTTCTAAATCGGTCCAGTAGTTCCTGAGATTAGTGCATTCAAACAAACAAACTCTTCAGCTTTATAATATTAGGTATATAGTATAAATTAGTGTAGAATAAGCTTTAACTATTTTGAAATTTACTTCAAAGTTCCAATAATGGCGAAACTGAGAATACATTTCTCAATCAGAGAGTTTCGTTGTGGAAATTATATCCGCATCTTCTCTCACTTTTGTCACAGTGTAAACCGTCTTTGCATTGCCTATAAACGGCCGGAATGACGTACTCACACAGATACGAGCGGCTACGCGCGCGCTCGCAATTTCGGCTCGGACTACAGTGAAAACCAGTGAGATCGAGAGGCCGGCCGTGAAGCGATAGCGAGCAGCGCGTGTGTGTGTGAGCGCGTCATATTACGACTAAATGTTTGTCAATCTGTGAAAGTTGATGTCCTTTTTAACCGACTTCAAAAAAGGAGGAGGTTCTCAATTCGGTTGATATATATATTTTTTTTTATGTATGTACACCGATTGCGCCGAGATTTTTGAACCGATTTCCGTGATTCTTTTTTTGTTCGATGCAGAATAGTTGCCAATTGGTCCCATAAAAATTTGGTTTAGTTTGACCAAGTACTTTTTATGTTTTGAGCATTTTAATATATTTTATTTCATATTTGTTACTTGGATGACATGATATTATCTACCTTTAAAAACTGTGAAAGAAAAACTTTTTATAAAAAAATGAAAACCAACTTCAAAACACTAAAAAGCAAAAATAAACCTTTTGGAGTCGGTGCAAGCCAAGGCAAGAAAAATAAAATAGTAGGACCGCAAAGTAGAATGCTATGGCTGGCACCGACTCCAAAAGTTTATTGTAACACTGAACACTGTAACACTGTAAACTAAATTTTTAATAATAATAATAATAAAATAAACTTTATTGCACACGATTAAACATACAGAATACAGAACAAATTACAACAAAGAAAACACACAATAGGCGGCCTTATTGCTACATAACAATCTCTTCCAGGCAACCTTGGGTGAGTGAAAGAAATATATAGATAGAACATTACGGGAGTGGGTGCATAAAAAGCTTGGACAAATATAGGTTTTTATGTATATTATTGTGTTGTGTCATACATATAGCAATGTGTTGTTGATATTTGTTTTTCTAAATGTAAGTTATCTAAGTTAGTTATGTAATTGGGCGCCGCCCGTGTAAGTAATAATAAATATCGGCCGAGTGTAACGTCTGTTTATATTCAGACTGTGCTTTTGTTTAAGCTAACAAAAGTTACCAGACTCATAAACCAACGCAATAAAACAATACAATAACTGATGTGCAATTTATAATTAACAAACCTAATTACAAACTTAACACAAAGGAATACTTTAAAATAATACGAAACCGTTAATCGAATAGTATGGAGAAAGTTCCATTGTGTGTTACATCTATAATTTTCACAACGATTCGCCATCCGAATCGAAAATCGAATCGAAAATGTATCCGATAACATAGTATAGGCGGGTCTTTGGTACCAAATAATGTTATAGCTTCGGGGGTTTACAAGCTTACCTACTGATATTTCATAGTAAATAATGACCTATTCAAAAGAAAACAGTTTTAAATCATGATACGAAGATACAGCAATTTGGGCGTCACTATAGTGTATTTAATTCGATATTTCTAATTGAAACAATACGAATGGTCGTAATAAATTTTGGAATCTGTCTGTTTTTTAATAGGTTATACATGATTCTGCGTTGGTGGCCGTAAGATAGATTGATATGATAAATTTTGCTATTGATATGAAGTTTATACCTTTGAGCATGACTGGGGGGCTACTGTGAGTGATTGTAATTTTTTTTTAATGATTAACAATTGACTATGGACTAATCGATGTAGGTTGATTTCTGACGAAGAAATTTGGAATATTTAAAGTTTATTGTAACGTCGAACAAAGTTAATTTGTAACTATGCCATTTCGTCGCTCTTTTAAAACCGATAGGATATTACTAGCACAATCAAAAGCAACAAGTAATTAGATAAAAATTTATACATCTATTTGGCGGAGGCGTATGGATACCTGCTTTCTACGCAGAGGTCGAGGGGTTCAGTTTCCGGGCAAGCCAAATATTTGTATGTGCTGGTGTGTATGAACATGTGTATTTATTTTGGGCTGGGTGTTGACTATTTGTATTATGTCGATATTTATTTACAAAAAAGTATATGCTTTGATAAATTCTTATGTTTATCGGGTAACTAGTACATTCATAACACAACTTCTTAGTAGAACTTGGTTAAGCTTGTTTTGTGAATGAATTACATAAGCTTCATTATACCTGCCTGATGTTAATATTAATAAGGCTGAAAATGGAAGCGAGCCTCTACCGGAATCCTGAATCACTGAGAAACTGGCTATCTTAATCTCTAACTGCCGGAACACAAGAATACTGAAAACATTGTTGTTATGCCATCAGACATAGATAAGATGGTGGTAGCTAGCCAGACTTACAACAAGTCCTACCCCCAACCAAACCGGATACAATATGCACCCCCGCTGGGATTCGATCCCGGGACCTCTGGGTCTGATACCGGTGCTTGTTACCACCAAGAAAGACTAAAATTAAAATGACTAATATTAAAATAACAACTCAAGTTTAAAATGCCTAAAATCAAAATGTCAAAGTCATTATATCTAAATTTAAAATGTCGAACGGTAGATAATAACACCCAAATGGCTTATAAAATATAAATGGTCAATATGACTAAATAAAAAATGTCAATATATAATGTAGCAAATTTATAACACAAGTACACTTATGTTGTCTGAAAAAAAATAACTATCTCTATATAAGGCCCGTGTTATCCATTCTAATGTTCCCTCCAGCGCCATGAGTATAACACTTATAACCTTCACTAATAGCTTCAAAAATCACAAAAAAATGTAGACGGCCGGAAAAATATATATATTTTTTTAAATTGTCCTTATCAAGGTCAAAGGTCAGAAAAACTTTTTCTCAAGTGACCCCAGTGAGTACACGTGCGTAGCACGCGCTTAAGTCTAGTCTCTTATATTTCTTACCTATCACGTGACCTACAGGAATAGGGCAAACTCGCTTTTTTCTTCTTTGGGCCGATTTATAAATACTGTAATATAATAATAATTTGTGATTATTTACAAAGTTGGAACATTAATTATATTTGGAATAATTTATTTTGCCAGTTAAAAAAATATGATCTTACATTTAAATCTTTTAATTTCTATTATTTTATTATACAAGTATTAACCAGCCTGAATGAAAGTAACACTAAACATTCGATTATTTGAACATTAGACATTTTATGTTTAGATCATTTAAACTTGGACATTTTTAATTATGATTTTTTGGCAGTTCGACATTTTCAGTTTAGGCATATTGAACTTTCGAAATTTTAACCATTTATTTTTGATAGCTATTTTAATTTTAGGTGTTTTAATTTTAGACATCATGATACGTACCCATGAATGGGTATTCATAACATAACACAACTTCTAAGTATAACTTAACCTTAGGCTAGATAATTGATGTGATTGTACTAATTTATTTATAGATACAGGTTTTGCTGTTTTTTAATCACCACTTAGCAACACCTTATATTAATCTGCTCATCTCATCTAACACTAAACTAACGGAGTCTCATTCCTTCATACACCTTACAAAAACCATTGACAATTAACATAGATTTTGTTAACGTCAATAGTTAACAGTTTGATCGTACGATTCGGACTTTAATCCTCTGGTAGCTGTGGCCACAGATAGAGATACACAGTATAAAGACAGACAGTATTTTGTCATCCTACTAAAGGTCCATTCGAGAGTAATACCCGACGCGCCTCGGTATGGCGAGAGGTGGGCAAGAGTCTCAGCCTCGAATGTGCCGCGATGACGAACACGCCCGGTGAAAGTTTTGTACGCAGTAAGCGTGTAAATTTTTTTAATCTATGTAAGCAGGAATCCCTGTCGCGTATTGCGTACCGCACGGCTGCAATAATAATAATAAACTTTTATCATAAAAAATGCTAAGACAACTTACTCTATGTACTTATCTTTATACTTTGCTGTGACGCAACACCAATTTGTGTCTTTGATTGATACTAAGCTGCTTAGCTGACAGTCCGAATCCTACTGTCCGACGGAAGGTGCCGTCAATTGAACAAGCGACGGTGTAAAAAATGACAATGAGTGTAAACCTTTTGATGTATTTATCAGACTTTTTTCTGGTGGGAAAAAAGAAAATAAATGGTTTATTACATTCAGGTGTATAAATGAAAAATTATTTTTTTACTGTCTAAAAGTTTATTAAGTATATATCTAGTTTTTAATAAAGAACACAAATATAAAGATTATGAGCAATATTTCTCAAAAAATTAAGGACGGTTTCCTAAGAACGTTTTTTTGTAGCAACATCGGTTAAGGTACCTACCCTTACTGCTCCACCCTGTATATTAAAAATATCCTATATTGTATCTTTGCCTGATGTTTTACTGATATTTTACTGAATATTTTTGCAAAACAGATACAATGACCATATGACCCAATCACATTATCGATATCTCTCTCTCTCTTAAAAAAAAAAAACATACTTTATAGTACTAACGACATTACAGACATTCAATTACAACTAGCCGACCCACAAATTGATATGCTATTACTAGCAAAAACTATTACTATTTTATAAAAGAACATGTTCTAAATGTATATCCCCAATACATTTGAGACTCTAAACTGTTAGAAATTAAGCACAATATCAATTAGGAACTTTTGACATGTAAGTCATACCTATGTTGGTGTGTATACTATAGTTAGCTAAAGTTAGTTACGTGAAGTAGTTGGTTTTCCCAGATATCGGTTTATTCCGATGACAAAACCTCTTGCAACAATAGTTTTGTAACGGAAAGTTCTTGGTTTTTACATTGTTGGGGTTTTCTGAATTAATTAAGACAAGATTTTTGTGGTTTCATATCAAGTTTTAAGTATCCATACTTTGAAGTCCGAAAATTCCTATGTTTGTTAACTTTTTTCGTTATGCTACGCCTGAACGACTAAACCGATTTTGATAAACATTTTCGCTGATAGTGCACGAGGCACGTCAGGTTTTTTAAGTTACAGCGGCTATAGTCTGTACTGTCTTGAATGAGTTCACTTTTTGCAAAGAGGTAGATTAGACCTTGGAAAAGGACATAGGCTACTTTTTGTCCAGAATATATGAAGGACCCTAGAGAGTCACGAAGATACAGGCGAAACACTAGTATCCTAATCCTTCCTAACTAATATTATAAATGTGAAGGTGTGTTTGTTTGTCCTTCCTTACCAATCGATTTGAGTTTTGGCATAGAGTTAGTTGAAAGGACGGAGAGTAACATAGACTACTTTTTATCCCGATATTCCCACGGGAACGGGAACCACGCGGGTGAAACCGCGGGCGGAAGCTAGTTATAAATAAGAACACACAAAGCTAAGTTCACCAACTGTCGATTGGATAATCGTAGATGAAAACATCATCGTTCTGTCCCATTAACTTTCGATGAAGCGCTCATGGCCGCGCTTGACAGACCGATCGTATTCGATCACGTTCGGCCCGGTCAGGTGTCGGATGGGTGACCGTAAAGTGGCATTACAGATGAGCGCTTCCGTGCTTCGGAGGGCACGTTAAACCGTCGGTCCCGGCTGTTGTCGTCTGATAACAATCGTTAAGCCAAGTCAGAGGCCTTATAGGCGGCCTGATAAACTCTGACACTAGAGGTGGCCACTAATCCTCATACGATAAGAAGAAGAAGATTAAACTTCAAACGAACGACTGAAATGGAGTGACGTTTAAATGACGTCCATCGGTTTTTATTACTATTTATTACAACAAAAAAGATATTCAGGACTCAGTGTAGGTCAAAATTAATGTCGCTGAATAAAACCTATTTGTCATTTCTTTGCTCACCCAACGATATGAAACATCAGTTTGATATGGCTTTGTGATAATCTATTTTATGTCCTTGCTGTAAAAAAGTTACACTATTAAAAATGAAAAACAATAATTTTATTATAATTGGCCAATAAGAATGAGGCAGGCTTCTATTTAAAAATCTATAAAAGGAATGACAAATAAATTATTATAAGCATCTGCTAACGGTTTCGGGCTTAAATAGCACGTTTATTAATCTTAATATAATAAAAAATAGAAAATTCTTTTTTGAGGTTAAGGGTCAATCTGTATAATTAATAATACTTAACCTTTCCAAACATATTATAATTATTAGGGTTTTAACTTTCAATCAGATGATTATCTCAACTATTTGATATATTCGAATGATAGTTCCTATGCTATTTCGATTTTTTTTTTAATAATAACTTGTTTGGCTGTTGAAAAGAGGCGTTTCGTAAGGTTTAATCTTTATAATTCACTTTAATTTGAGAAATATTTAAATTGATATACGTTTGTAAATAGTTGGTCTATCAAACGTTATTTGTTAAGTTGACAAAAACATGTGATTTTTTTTAGTTTTTTTTAATTATGAATCAGTTATTTAATTCAATAATGTATGAATAGAATGGACTCTATTTCAACTAATGAATTCTAAATAACACAGTAAACAAATTATAATAAACATTAAATAGAAAAAAATATTGGAAAAAATCAACTCGACCACAATTGAATTCTCAGATGGGAAAAAAATCAACTCGGCCACAACTGAATTCTCAGATGGGAGTTCCCACCTTCCAATATTTTTTCTATTTAAAATTAATCTTAAGAATAAAAACAGATTTTTAAATTTTTGAATAATGTATAAATTAAAAAATCACAAATTATAGTCAATGATGTACCCCCATCATCAGCCTGTGGCCGTCCAACGCTGGACATAGGCCTCTCCTAGCTCACGCCTATTGTGGCGTTGATAGGAGGCTTTAGCCTACTGCTATCACGCTGGCCAGACGGGTTGGTAGAGGGTTTATTTCAAGTTTTCCTTCTCTCGCACAGGTGTTCAATGCGTCGAGCCTCCTAGTCGACTCTTATGACATCCCAGGCATGTAAGGGAGTGGTGACACTTTTATTCTTAGGCCGTCACCACACAGCACTTTGATCATCTCGAATCATTTTTCATCATCATCATCATATCATTCATCTCGAATTATGTACCTATTCCTAAGTATTTTCTCCGTTTTCCCAAGTATTGTTTTTCCCTATACGCAAGTTTTTGGTCCTTAATTTACTCAACAATATTTTCTTCGACTATCCATTTAAGGTGAATACTTATAACTTTTCAGTGGATAGGTGCGAAAAGGTATTAGACAGACAGACAAAATGGTTGGACATACTTACGTGGATTAATTTTCAACGACACTGATGTAATTTGTTCATAATTACTTTACTCTTTGAATTGGTTATTATTCGTATATATTTTTTTATTAATTACATCTCAGATCAGACCGAACATTGTTACATCACAACGACACAATATGAAAATATTAATATTTAATATCAAATATAAATCATAAGAAACATGTTAACAATTACTTTGGAAATGAAATATTATAACAGGCTTAAATAAATTTAAAATCGATAAATTATTTATGTTACGTACCTTTAAGGTAGTATTACATAAAATATAACCAGAATGGTGGTTTTAAAATATTCTTATAATCTATCGAGTCGGTTGTCAATTAAAAGACCCTGAACATCGATCTCGGAATCGATACAAGCTGGAATCGATATATCGATGCATCGAATATAAAAGGCCATTCGTCTTTCTTAAGTGTCACCTGATTCCTATCTGAGAATAACACTGACGATATAATTTTTTTGAACACGCTCGATGAACTTTGACCGTTGTTGGTAGTTTATTTATGGCTTTTATATTACGTTTAAAAACACGGGATTTCTTATTCAGTTGGGTAAGATATTTTCGGTATGAAAAGTAAGGAGGAGTATAAATATAAATAAGAAATATACTAGAAAAAACCACTGGTTGTGTGGCTTAGACAGGGCTCGACCCCGCACCCTTAGGAATCTGGCCCAATGCCCTATAATTTTTTCTACTGAGACTTATGAGGACCAGTCGAAATTTTCTAGTATATTTCCCTTTTCACGTTGTTGGCCAGCGTCGTTTCTTCTTTCTGTTTCTTTCGAATGCGAGGGTATTATTTCTCTCATAGCTGTGACTCAAACTTTTTCGTGCTAAGCCTCCAGTACTAAATACGTAACATGCTCATTCTGATCACTTCCTTGTGATTATTAAGAACAATTTACAACAATTATCTTCCTCACTCACTGCAATACTGAAACATTTACAAGACCGAATACGCATCTTTATTTGAGTACTTTCTTCGAACGATTTAAACCGAATTAAGTACCATCAATTCTAATCTCCCACAAATGTTTCTCAATCAAAATATTTCATACAAACGCGCCATAAAAACGTGTGAGAACGATCAGCGACCAACACTTAATGTATTCAAACTATTGCTCGGTCACCTCAGCTGACAAAATGGCTTTATCACACAAAACAGCCAACTAATACTGTCTTTGTCACAAAAGCCATAAATCTACATTTACAGCCGTTTCTTGAGAGAAATTGTTTGGAATTCGTAAATAATACTACTATCGTCAGTAAAACGCGCGCCTTTCAATATTTTACATCGATTAAGCGTAAATCTTGGAAAATTTATATTTTATACTGGTAAGTTCGGTTTTGTGTGAGAACTTTTTGTTGATCTCACAATTTGTTATTGGACTTAGGTGTTTGATTAAAATGGTTAGATGTGCAGCTTAATAGACTAATAAATAATTATTACATGTGTATAAAATTATTAGTACAAATTATTGATTTATAATTTATATCTGAGGTTTGCTAAAATTGGTATCTATTTTTAAGATTGTTCTTCCTAGTTTGTTTTTAGAACAATATTTACCAAGAAAATTTATGAAATGCAACAGAACTGAACGAATTTTAATAATGTTTGAATGCTTGTTGCAAATTTTTCACATTAATAGTTTTTAAAGAAGCTTAATTATGGCATAAAAATTTCCATGGGAAACTGAAGAAGAAAAGAGAAAAGTTCCGGATTGCAGAAACTACTATAATAAGAAAATGACTATCCTAATTTGATGTCATCGGTACCGTTCAATAATCAATAAACAAATCCAAACAAAATAGCGACCGGATGCTGCAATAGGTTCCCATGGCAACAGGAAATGCATAATAACAATATTGATTGCAAACTAAAGACGAAGGGAGAATAGAAAATTGCAGACTGGTCTTAGAACATCAGTTATTTTGAGATACTGGTTAGACGGTTAGTTGATATAGACAGTCAGCTAGGGTTGACACAATGGGTAATTAACGAATTCACAAATGCCGCCAGCGGAAATGGGTCTACTTCAGTCTGCTTGTCTTAATGTTGTGCCTAGAGCTTAAATATTTTTATAAAAAATAAATTGACATTGACCCGGGGCCCAATTCTGCTAATGCTTAGTCACAATCGTATTCTATCGTATTTCAATGGTAGTCCTGTTTTACACAGTTCTTGTTACAATAGTGTAAATAAACACGACTATTGAAACACGATTGAGAGACGATTATGACAAAAATTGTGCAGAATTGACCCCATATATGTATGTACCTCACAGCTTGCAGTCTTGTAATACGAGAAATGTTGTAATTTGAGTTTAAAAAATGGTTTACAGTTAGGATAACCACAAAATTTATTATTATAATTAGTATTCTTTTCGTTTTATTATAATTAGTAAGGTCAATTTCCATCACAAAAATGATAAAAATTGACCTTACTGGTTTGTTAAGGTCACTTTTTAATTTGATGACTCTGTATGAAATACTGTAGGGAGAAAAAAACAGCTCTTGACAAGTTTCTTGCCGGTTATTCTCGTTACAAGGTCTCGCGCCGCCCCGTAGGGTTTGTGAACTGATGGTGTAGCTTCTTTGACGTTCATAAATGCTAGTAACAGACTGAATAACTGATTTTGAATGTTTTTAAACAAATAAATGAATCTGAATCTGGGGATTAACATAACTTTTAGATGTAAATGCCATCATGTGGTAGATAAATGAAAAAAAATAATACTGTTTTTATTTTTTCATTATTATGTGGTGTATTTCTAGAGATATTTATTTTTTTACTACGAATATGCAGCTTGCGGCTCACGCTTGACCAATTTGTATGAGACTGGTATAAAATGACGTCACGCGAAGAGCGCACGAAGCTTGTAGTTTGAACATTTGTAAATCCAAAACTACATATCGTAGTTATTTGAACAAAACCAAAAGAGTTTTTTTCGGTACACCAGTGTAATATAATTTGGCGTTGGTTGCGTAATTTTTCTCGAATTATGAAATTAAGTATGGACTGCGTAGTGTAGTATTCCTGAAAAAAAAAACATAACAGACTACAACGTAACACTTTAAAGCTTTCAACGGTACCTACACAAACAAGTTACAACAGTACCTCCAATTGGACCCATAACTGTGTGTAACACCGATTACCCAACCGCACGCAATCACCCGAAAAGCGTATGCGAAATTATCAACTCAGTTACTTTTAACGGATCGTAATGCGTGCCTGATAGAGGAGGAAGAGCGGCAGATTGCACCATTTACAATGGTAATGACTGCCAACTGTCGGCAGGCAATCTCGAGCGGTTCCATGGTAGGTACAAATTGTTTAGTCTAGGTAATTGAATTAGGTTTCGGTGATTTGATGATAATAACGTTCATAATAAGGTGGAGGTTGTTTATAGGAACGGTAGTACGGTCGTTATCAGTCTGGTTTTGGTTGCGAGTTGCGATATTTTAGTGTGTGGTTTTGATGTGTTTAACTTAGAAATAGGTAGTTGAAGAGATTAAATTTGTGACGTCATTCATATTAGTTTCAGCATGCATGAGTGAACAAATAGGAGTTGTATTTACAAAAATGCTCAGTTAGCATCTAAAAATCCTCGTTTTAGTGCTACCTCAGTTTGTTCTATTTATTAAATTCCAATATGCAGTGGTTGTCTGTTTCATCATGCGCTGTTATATAAAAAGTTTCCATTCAAAATAAAAGTTACAAATCATGCAATAATTGGTACCTAATTAAATTTTGCCGATTTCAGGGACCACTGCAATTTAAAGGTATCTCATTTATTTAATTTGGACCTGGGCCCGCAAACAAAGTAACATCGTTATGTAGCGAAACGATAATTCGTTTCGATATTGTCTATATTCGCCAATTAACTTGCGTTAAAACGTGATTTGCCAATCCGCCAGTTCCATACGTTTAATTCGTTTCGAACTTCGTTATCGTTTTTGAATTGTTACTTTGGCTAAGGGCCCTGATTCCTAAGTCCTTTGTCATGGAGCAGAATGAACGACATCCGAGTATCGTGGTTCAAAAACCGCAGTTTTCGTGGCTGGTTCTTTCCATTCGTTAGTAAAAAAATACGTTCAAACCATCATATAATCATTAACACTTCATTAACAGTTTTCACTAATAATCGTTACAAAGGGAATAAAATAAATTAGGTAGGTACAGTTAAAAGTTTCTCACAGTCCACTAACTAAAATACCCGATACTGACCAAATTTACATATAAATTCAAGGCATTAACACTATTTCGGAATCTATTTAAGAGAATAATCGTTATTGTCAATTTATCGAATGGTCTGCGAATGGGCGTGATGTCATTTCGTCAAGCGTTTGGTGTCTTAAGTTACGGAATAAAGTATAAAGTGTTGGGGAAATTGTTAATACGTATAGTTTCTCGAGTTTTCTGAACTGGAGAAGGTTAATTTAAGATTTAATTAATTCAAACGACACCTATAAGTCGCATTGAGTTCTGACCGAAGTGTTTTTTCATAAACGAGACGGGGAGATTCTTTGCCATTTTTATGTTATTTATATACATTGAAAAGGCTTGTTCTTGGTCTCATTCTGAAGATGAAGCGACTTACCAAAAAATATAAATTTACTCATGCTTTAAACATACCAGGGTTTAAGACTCCCGGGAATACAGACGCTGGCAGCAAGTTCCCCGCCCTAGCTGTGCGAATAATAAAGGAACAAGAAAAGCGTTTTGTACGCAAAAGTATCAACCAGATAGGGGTGATAGCCTGCAGTAAATCTGGACTACCGGTGGAGAAAAGGAGCTGGTGGGATGAACTCATGTAGCTCAATAGCTCACTCTCCGAAGTACAATTTGTAGAACACCGACAATGAGGAAACTCTTCGACGATGAGGGAGACGTGGAGCTTGGTATTCACTCGTTCATCGTCCCCAACTAGTTGCCTTGGCTCAGCGTTGCGCCGAATCGAGAGCGGTTAGCTGGTATTTTGCCGAACCATCCCAAACCAGATGTTAAGTATTGATAAGGCTGAAGATGAAAGCGAGCGTCCCGTAAACCTCAACTACTGAAGATTCCGGAAGGCTCGTTAAGTGTCGCGTCGAAATAGGTTTGTTAACATAATATTTTTTTTTACTTTGAATGGGTTTGCTCTTGATTCCATTCAAGCCCGGGGCTAAGACAGGATCCACCATGGAGCTAAGCAAGAAGGAGCCTATTCACCCTTACTCTTAACCTAATAACCCCTTAACTAAGAACCACTGGTCTAACAAACATACTGTAGTTGCCGGTTAAACCTATCATAACTACAATTCTCCACAATCGTCGGCAATCTGGAAGGTCTGCGATTGTCTCTAGCCGTGGGAAACAATGGTTCAATCATCATAATGCGTACGCGCACCTGTCGACTCCTCGCTCGTCCATACCCATTTCCGAAACTAGATTATAACCTTATCTTTTTACCGATAAAGTTTAATTTACAGTGTATTCTGAGCTGAGAGATTATCGTATGAGACGATGAAGTATGTAATAGTGCTCATATTTTTATTTTATCAGCATTATAAGTTCTTTGTAAGTGTTAAAGTGTACTGGAGGTTTTTAAACTGCAGATCTTTTATCTATGATTTTAATAGGGCTGCTTCATAAATTAATTAATTCGTGTCTAAAGACAATTACAAATGAAATGAATTAAACTTATTGCATACGTTACTACTAAAGTAAACATGATTTATTTTTAACACTACTCTTTTATCGACATGTACAGCATTGCTCCGTGACACTTTCTTTGAGAGTCTTCTAAAGTAAAAGTATGTAGGTAACTAAAAAAATTACATTTATTTAAATCCTACACAAACATTTATTGAATAAGGTAGGTATGTAAGTATTGCTCGTATTATCTAAATTGTCTCATTGACAAACCAGTCTATGACAAACACGCCCAAACGGTCAATCTGACATTCCTTACGATTCATACCAAAAACATAATAGAAACGCTCCGAATCCGACACAGATATAATCGTAAAACCCACACGGTCTATTATCAACTGGATGCAGTATCTAAATTCAATATTCACAACCGTGTATAACAGCTTTATCTTACCACCTGTCAAATGTCACATGTTACTCCAAACTATTGTTTTAAAACGTCCGCCTTTGCGTGGGAGAAAGATCTTCACACTCCGATTTTATTAGTCGTAAAATGGCTCAACAACCTAAAAATACAGATATTTCAACCGTCTTATACTTTTTATGACTTCATTTCACTTGTCAACATTCGAGTGGCCAGTGTCGATTTATTTATCAAGGAGTTCGGACTAATTAAAACTAAACTAATTTGACATTATGCCATAGCGATAATTCATAAAATTTAAAAATAAATCGTTCCAAAATCAGACGCCAAATAAGAACGCTTGCGTAATTAATGACAGATCCGTTGTGTTCTGTTTTCAAATTTTACAAAAACATGCCATAAACCGTGGCAAAGACTACCGATTCATTAAGTTTTATTACAATGGAATAAAAATCAAAATTAATTGGAGATTAAAGTAGAAAAGTAGTCGATATTCGAAAATAACTTTATTGGTTCTTAAATTATCTTGATAGTATAACTGTCGTTTAGAAATTGTAGCGAGTTGATGTTAAATGTTAGATCATTTCTGTCTTTAAGTAGTTCGGTTGCGTCAGAAATGTGAGCATAAATGGCACTTTACATAATAAAAATATTAGGAACTAGTGGCTGCCTGCTACTTTGTCTACGTAGAAAAAGGTTTTTGAATTTAACATTTTGCAGTTGGAGATTCAAAAGCAGTAAAAAATATCGCCACAGAGCATTTTGTTAAGTAAGTGTAGTAGTTTTCCGTGAGAACCAAACAGTTGTTAACAGACAAATTTTAAATCTTTTGGCATCGTTAAAGTTTTTTAGAAGTATTTAAAATATATTTAATTAAGTCACAATTACTCTAGTTGTCTAAAGTCGAAGTTGTTAAAAAAAATCTCTCGAAAACTCCAGCTTACCAAAATCGTTCTAAATTCAAACATAATTACAAAATCAACTTTGGTTGCGTCGCGTTAACGACAATCGAGTTCGGGAAGCTCTATTATCTCTGGTCTCTTCTTTTTTTATTTGTCGGAGTTGAAACGCCAAAGCGGCGTCCCTTTGCGCCCACGCATGTCACCTGACAGTTAGTCTTTTTATACATTTACTTTTTCATTTTACTCCTGCCGCTAACAATCAAGTGATTGAATTGTCTTCTTAACAAAAAGACTGAAAAAAATTATGTCACTTTTAATTAATCCTGATAAAAAAATGTTATGATTGAAGAGTTCTTTTGATCATTAGTAGTTAGGTACATATAAGTAATAGATGTTTATTTCCATAGTTTTGACGCAGCTATAGGCACAAGGTATCTTTAAAGTTCATTTAGACGATTAGAATAAGGTATTGAGTCTGATGAAACAGGCCATAGGTTAAGTTAAATAACAATAGGTAAAGTTGGGGTTACAAATTGGGGTAAGTGTCGGGTCGCCGAGCCATCGGAGTAAGTAAGTAAAGTTAGAAATACAAACTTGTGTACGTAAAACATTTAATATAAATTTAATTTCTGATCTAATTGAGCAAAATCAAAATTGGAATACCAAATGATTGATGACAATTATATGGGTGATATTTTGGAACATTTCAATCGTTGGTTTATACTTATATCAAAGTATCTCCCGATTTTATATAAGTAGCAAAAGCGCTTGTGTTACTGATATCAAAATGAAAGAAAAATTAAATGTAGGTATTCTAGGAATCTTTACTAAATTAGAGACAAGAAACATAAGTGTGAGTGTGACATGAGACTAGTTGCTTTTTTCTAGTATATTTTCATATATCAAACATAAGTGTGGTTTCACAAATTACTGCGTGTGTGGTTCGACAGCGCTCTATGTGGCGCTGTACTGTAGGAACTGAATTTACGCACGCAAAATGTCGGGTATTAGTGATTTGTTACATTTATATTGATTTGTGTATTTTGTCTTTATCTATTTGTTAATGTGAACGTCGTCGGTAGATAAGTCCCAGTGAGCGGATAAACCAATACTGGTTTTTATCACACTGCTGTAAACGAATCATAAGGCTAAGTTTCTTTGTCATTTTTCAATAAATAAATAAAATAAATCTTAAAAAAATGGTGTTAAATAAATTGTATTTTATAGAATAAAAAATAAATTAATTTAAAACTGACCCATTAAACTCACAATCAAACAAACTCAGCACTCAGGAATACTGTCTTACTACTGATGAAAAAAAAATCAAAATCAGTTGAGTACTTCCGGAAATATTATTAGTGTAAATAACAAAACGTTTGTCACACCCTAGCAGTAATTAAACGCAAAACGCGGCAATTCCATATTCAAAACGTTTACATGGCCATAATGATCGTTCTCTATTGTAATATTAATTGTGGCGAGACGTCCTACTGCGCGTAAATACGGTGTCAGTCACTTCAGTCAGCTGTGTCAGTGATGGACGAACTATGACTTGGCTCAGTCAATATAATCTGTGGAAACTCTAGTCTGGGGTCGTTTAACGGTCTGCGAATGGCTGATTGATTTCGTTTTTAGGTTGGGCAAAGGAAATTTAGTTTTACAGTCTAGGGTTTTTTTTTCTTGTGATGCATTTTTTCTAATACAAATTTAATACTAGCTAAAGATACTTATGGTAAATTTTAAATAATATTGTATAAAAATAGCATTGATAAATGCAAAAATTATAAAATCATAAACTAGCTAAAGATTTTAAAGGGAAGACTAATGTTTTTAAAGGGAAGGTAGCAAAATAAAAAAGGACCTCTTGTTTGTTACTTACTATGGCGTGAATTTGCATGTAAACATATATTTCTACTTCAAATAACTTTGAATTAACTATAATACTCCCTTTTTTATTATTTGAGTTTTATATCATTAAAACAACAACAATAAGGTATATTTAGATTAAACGTAATGTTTAAAGAATTTTTTACCGGAAGTTGACCGCGGAATCACCCATAAAATGTTCCTGTTGAAAAATGGTGTCTTGCGCTCAGCAGAATAGTTTTTAGCGTCTTGTACCTTTGAAATCCTCGCTTCGCTCAGGATTCAATAGAGGGAACAAGCCGCTAATAACCAACTTTCCAGCCTTGCATAACAAATAACTATTTAAACAAATTTCAAGATTCCAAGTTCACGGGGAGTACCCTGTAGGTTTTGATTACCGTGCGAGTTTCGAAAATTTGCGGCATAAACGGCTATATCTTTTGATAGCTTTGGCTTAGAAGTTTGATTTTTTTACAGATCCAAGGGACAGTAGACCTGAGTATTAGATATAATTTTCAGTTTGATACCTCCACGCATTCCTGAGAAAAACGGTCTTGACAGACGGACGGACGGACAACGAAGTGATCCTATAAGGGTTCCGTTTTTTCCTTTTGAGGTACGGAACCCTAAAAATTAACAAAAGCCACATTCACAAGTCTGATTTTACCCGACTACGGCAAAGTCCACAATGAGGGCTATGTGTTTAACCGGTGTTTTTATGTATGTAGGGTTGTGTGCATGTATGTTTCTTTGTATGTATGTATGTATGTTTTCTAACATTTTGCTTTGCACTAAAATGAGCTGTCATAGGACCCTTGCTAAATTGTACCAAGTATTAAGCCATTGACATTGATTTAACCAACCACCTACCAATGAACTAGCCTTTTTCGTACATGAAAGTTTAAATTTGTCTTGTTACTATAAGTTAATTTTTTGTTGGATTAAACGAATCATAAAAAAAACTTGTTTATTATTGTTGCTGGAAAAAATAATTTAGTTTTATGTGACTTGTGAAAATACTCTAATATTTAATTTTTGTTATTTTTTGTTACGGGTTCCATTTTTGCTTTATTTTTGTCACAATTATAATTTTAAATGATTTTCATCCTAAAATGCGTATACTTTATTTACAGTTCGATAGAGTGAATTTATTTTGTTTTATATTTTTGAGATTTTCCTATGTTTTACAGACGTAAAGATCATTTTACTCACTTGAAATTTGAGATGTATGTATTTAAAAAAATCAATTAAGTCTATTGGAAATCAGACAAACCAACATTTTTATCAACACAATATCAATGATAAACCTCAATAAATACTGTGATAATAATATTTTCCTCATTGTAGCTAACACAATAGGCCATTATAAGTGAATATTGCAACTTAATGTGTAGACTTAGCTAAGATAATGTATGTTTACAATGGAACTAGTCACGAGCTGAGTGTTACGGACTCTTGACTTCATTGTGAGATGCAGGCTTAACCTTTTAAGTTAATATGTAACAATTTATACCTGACATCGGTGTATTTATTTAATTTTACACACGACGGGAAAACGCTTTGCTTTCATTATACCTGATGTTAAGTAATTATTAGGCTGAAGAAATCACGTATTCTCAAGCACTGAGGTATCTTATCACCTAACTGGAACACAGTTACGCTGACAACATTGTTGCTTTGACAAGACTTAGATCAGATGGTGGTAGGCTACCAATACCAATAAGCTGTGTAGTGTCGGCTTGGAATAGTACTACCCCCTCTCATCCCGTGGGTGTCGTAAAAGGCGACTAAGGGACTAGCCTTTAGGAGAGGGGCAGCAGCGTCTCCTACATACTTGGACATACTGCGATCGCCAACCCGCCTGCCAAGCGTGGAGATTATGGCATACCCCCCCTTTTGAGGGAGGTCTATACCCAGCAGTGGGTGTTATATGGCTGAGACGACGACGACGACGAGGCTACCAATAATGGTAGCTAGCCAGCAGAATTAGGATTAGAACTCCATGCAGGCCCAATACGGATTGGTGCCTCTAGTGTTACAATTGAAGCCAAAATCAAGGCTTAGCGTAATATGCCCTTCGAAGCATGGAGGAGATTCAGCAAAAGTTGCGTAACTGCCACAACTATAGCAAGAAGTTTCTCTGCTTCGAATGCTTTTCTTTAGATCAATAAACAATCAGCCCCATTGAAACCTTACCTTCCTAACGTAGCAAAATGATTATGGTCAACTTTAATTAAAATTTATGTATTTAAATGGAGTAATTGAATTCAATAGTTAATCCGAATCGGAGATAAACACCGACCGGCAGTCGTTCCTTACCCGACTTACATTAGAAACGATCAAAACGTAATTCTAATAAGCCCATTAGATCGGACGTTCAGCTTAGAAAGATCTGATGGATGCGTATGAGTCTGGTATTTGGATATTTCCTCACAAGGGATACTTTAAACGGTTTATAATTTCAATAGATTCCATGACGTTTTGGAATCAATTTCCTATAAAATACTAGCTTATAATGCGTGGATATTTGGAAAATCCCTCTAACCGTGATCAAAACATAAAACTACTGTTTACTAACAACCGTTTTGGTTCATGTATATCTACATGAACCAAAACGGTTGTTCGGGAAATCTCTAGGATACATTTGACATCAGCCATTTTTTGTCCCCACTGCTGGGGCACTGGCCTTTCTTATGGATGAATAACGAGAAGGGCCATGACCCACCACACGGGCCCAATGTGGATTGGTGGGTTTTAACGACTACAAATGCAGCCGGGGCCAGCGGCTTAACGTCCCTTCCGAAGTCCATCCCGCGACCGACTATTGCGTAAGTTGCTTAAACTCAACAATCTCAGGCCGAGGATACATTTGACTGGAATTAAAACTATCGCATCCTATGTTTTATTCCAGGCTAAATTATCTGTGTACTTTTCATCCGAAACTTTCACATTTAGGCATATTATTATTTTAAGTTAGACTTTTATTTCCAGAATTTGCGACACATTATTAATTTATTCCAGAATCGCATTAAATGCCACATCCTCGCTTCCCACTTCCACGACCCATCGACGTTTCTCTGGCGCGTCAGTCGAGCCACATCGGTCGACAAAACCTAACTTGAAACTTGATTGTAAGTTAGGTTTTGTCGACCGATGTGGCTGGAAGCCTTATAAGGGTGGCGGAGGGAACTTCTAAAAACTAGCACGCTGCCACTAGCCTTTGTAAGTTGCTCTTATAGGAGTAAGGGATGAAAACGGCAGTAAAAAGTATAGAGAATGTATTTGGATTGTTTATAAGAACATTATTGTCATAAAGCCTATTAAGGGAGATCTTGAAAATGTATACATATAGATAATGTGTTGTGTAAAAGAACGGTACTGAAATCATATGCAGACTGTCAATTGTCAGTAAATAAATAATTTTCTTCTGATAATAAGCATACTGCCTGCTGCTGCTCAACCTTTGAATTCAAAGGTTCTTAAAGAGGTGTGTTAAAATATATAGGACGCTCTAAGTGTAAGTTTAAAGGTAATGTACTTCTGTTATAAAGAAGTGCAGTACTGTCATCGAATGCAGCCCATCACAGAGTCAAAGGTAAGAATATGTTTTGATAATAATAGTTATATAACTATATAAAACTATAGTTACCTTTTGTGTTTTGATAATGTTAGTGTATACTTTGGCCAGTTCAAGTGTAAAATTTTACTATTTGTTTTGTAGTGAATGATTGTTTTACCTTAGTGATTAACTTTAAGATTTTTAATGTGGTGTTATAGGGACAGTAATCAGGCTTTTCTGTTTTTCTACATACTACGTTCAAAACAAGTGTCGTCGTCGCCTCAGCTACATGACACCCACTGCTGGGTATAGGTCTCCCCTAAAGATCTCCACAACGATCAGTCCTGCGCTGCCTGCATCCAGCGGCTTCCCGTGACCTTCACCAGATCGTCGGAACACCTTGTCGGGGGCCTACCCACGGAACGTCGTCCTGTGCACGATCACCATTCCAGAACCTTTCCGCCCCAACGTCCATCGGTTCTTCTCGCTATGTGTCCCGCCCACTGCCACTTCAGCTGAGAAATCCTTCGAGCGATGTCAGTTGCTTTTGCCTACGGATCTCCTCATTTCTGATTCGATTACGTAGGGAAACGCCGAGCATAGCCCTTTCCATTACACGCTGGGTGACCTTGAGCTTTCTTATCTTCTTTCTTATCAGACCTATAGTTAGCGACCACGTTTCACTATCGTAAGTCATCACTGGCAAGACACACTGGTCATAGACTGTCGTCTTGAGACATTGCGGTAATTTGGATGCGAGGATTTTAAGGAGCTTCCCGAATGTTGCCTGATTTGGATTCGAGGGGGAGATCTCTTTCTCGAAGTTGAACTTACCAAACTGGATTGTCTGTCCAAGGTAAAAATAGTGGTCAACAACTTCGATTGTAGTGTTCCCAACGTGATCGGGGGTGGGTACACCATGGGAATTTGACATGATTTTCGTCTTATCCATGTTCATCCTGACACCCACTCTCTAGGAAGCACTACGTAGATCTTCGAGCATTGTGTTCAGGTCCTCCAAGGTCTCAGCCATAAGGACTATTTCATTGGCAAAAGTCAGTGCCAATTACATAGTCCTTATTTGTCCGTCATTGTGTCAGATACTGGCCATAAATATTGATGCCAAGTCCTTTCCAGTCCAAGAGCTTAAAGATGTCCTCCAACGCAGCTGCGAACATTTTCGGAGATATTACGTCTCCCTGTCTCACACCTCGCTGTAGTCAGATTGGATTTGTGCTCCGGTTCTGTAATCGGACCGACACAGAACCAGAGCACAAGAGTGGCATGTTCGTATAAGTACCTTAACACCTCGATATACCTATAGTCTATTGAACTGAATGATTTATAAGTATCTAAATACCTACTACTACTTAACTTGATGCACACTAAAAAAAATAGACATGATTAGGGATTTGGGATAGATATGCAAAAAGTATCAGCTATACCTCAGGATACTTCTTTATCGATACCAAGTACTTTTGGGATCGATACTTTTGTTCCGATACTTTTGAGGTATAGATACATTTCTTCTCCCCATGCTAATAAAAAATTAGCCTATGAAAAAAAGTTGTTCGCTTAACTGGAACTCATAATTACAATAACAAATCACATAAAAATTTGTTAATTAGCTCACTGAGAGGTTACACTATAGATAGCAATTCTAATTCATTGAACAAGTTTTAGATAATATCAGTTTTATTAAGCAGTCTGACAAATGGGATTAGCTTAATGTTCTAGTTCTACTTATTCCTAATGTAGAAATCATAGGAATTCTATGACAAAATTAGTCTCCCAAGAAAGGTTAGTATTCTTAATATTCATGGAATGTTATAAATAAACATTATGTTTGTAATTTAGTTTAAATTCTTAAATTTAAACTCTTTGATGGGTGCGGATTGCAGGTGCGGTCGTATTTACTTTTGATCAATAAATAAATAAATATTTAGCTTATTTTTTTATACAACCACATCAATGATCTAGCTCTAGAACTCGTGTTATGGATACTGGATTACGGATAAACACACTTATATATCAATTTTTTTGTAAACAGGACGTCGTTTGTCAATTTAGTTTAGTAACTTTGATTGTAAAAGCTACGAATTTTGTTTGATAACGGCATTTATATTTATAAACGCTGTTGCTTATGTTGTTAAGCTGACAATTTTCTTGCATCCGTTGATCTTGTCAGTTTAAAGTGTAACCAAAATAATTTGAATCATTAAATAGACCATTATTATAACTTCATTTGAAGAATGTTATTATGCAATTTAATTTTAATATAACGCCATTAAACAAGAATCTACAGAGCTTGATAAAATATTAATATTTATATATCCCTCTCTAAAAATAATAATAAATCGCTGAAAATGCATGTGGTCAACCAAAAAGTAAAAAAAAAAAAAGAATTTATTTCTCACACACAAGATGGTACAGTACAATACCTGCCCCGAGTGTGGGATCTAGAGCCTATACTAGGGCGACTCTGTATTTCAGGACTCCGTATAATCCGCGGGTCCCCAACGCGGATTACATAACTATGTTCCAACCTGCGAACATATAAGTCTGTGTGTGTATGAATGAGAGAGATTTGTGTGGTGTGTATGTGTGTACTTTCATCATTTCGTTTTTTTTTTAATTGTAAACACATTGTATAAAAAACCATCCATGTGGCGCATTTTTAACTTGTGGCAGTTTTGTCGTGTCCAACATCCGTCACTGTCAGTCAAACTCCACTCATTTTTGCTGCATCATTTGGCAAAGTGTTGAGAGCGTTCTGCCTATTAAAAATATTTATTTATTCCTTGTTCACATATTATGTATTGTAGTATATGGTTTTATAAGTTTATGTATTATTGTGTATTTTGAGTATTCTCGTCTTCTGTGTCTATCTTATTTATAATTTTCTCGTCATCTTCCCTTCATAATAACCCTGTACGAATAACATGATGGTAGGCCCCCAGGCCCAGGGTTGTATCAATTACTTTTTTTTACTCTTTTTTTTGTTAGACTTGCAATCACTTCTGATGTAAATAAACTGATTACTATAGGAACAGACAAAAAGGTTGATGACTATTACAGTTTAAGTATATATATGGTAAACACATGTGAAATAATAACTTTTCCGGGATTACCGTTATCCTAGTGAACAAAAGAGGAAATCATTTTTTTGATATGCAGAATAGGGAAGATGTTTTTTGTAGTTTTTACCTTTAAAGTAGGTAATCATATTTTTTGTGGTAATAGAACTTATCTGCCAAGCATTTTATGCGACTAGTATTTTTATAAGAATGATTTAAACTTATCCTTACTAAAATAACGGTTAGGCTTCGAAAGTAATGTAAACAACACGAATTATCAGTATTCTTTTTAAATATCTCCATTTGCTTTTTGTTTTTCACGTCGAGAAAATCCTACTACTTAATATAAAAAATGTGAAAGTTTGTCAGTTTGTTTGTTTGTAACTCTTTCACGCAAAATCTACTGAACGGATTTGAATGAAATTTGGAATGTAGGGACTTCAAGTAGTGGATTAACACGTAGGCTACTTTTTATCTCGATATCCCACGGGAACGGGAACCACGCCGGTGAAACCGCGGGCGGCCGCTAGTTATTTATATTAATCAAACTATAAATTCGTAAACAAAAGCTTGCGTGTTTCCTTCATAAAATTCAAATATATAACTACAGTTTAAAAAGGATTAAAACACATTCGACCAAACAAACAAAAGATAAACACAGGCTACCTGCCAGCCATACATTCGAAATTCAAACTCATAAAAAATAAAAGCAGAAAATGGCGTTCGCGTGCCGCCCCTTGCGTTCCGTTTCGCACGGAAGGTGCATTCGATTTTTTGCATTCGATAATCGAACTGGTTAATTGAAACCTTTCGATAACATTCCGATTGAATGTCATATTTTGATTTGACAGGTAGTATTTAAAATGTTTAAAAGTCATGTGAATTGTTGAACCATGGATTGCACTGTTTTATTTTAGCGGCAACTAAGTACAATCATATTTTATACTAGCTGTGCCCGTGTTCGTTCGCGTGAGCGTTGCAATCCTCCCCGACTAGAGTTTTGTTAAGGCGGTCTTTTTAACCAACTTCAAAAAAGGAAGAGGCTATTGAGGCGCCTATATTTTTTTACTCTTAACACATGATACCATTTAATTACATTCTTATCATCTTATCGCCTTTAATAGAGAAGCTTATCAATTCGTCAGTACCTACGTACTTACCTATATTTTATAATAGAACTAAAAGTACCTATTAAAATGCATCTTTTTTAAGTCGGTTTTTTGTTGTGATGATAATAATTAGATAGCCGATGCCTGTGATTTAGTTTCATCAGTCATGTTTCAATGTGGTTTTGTAACACGCTTTCGAAATAAACAGATTAGCTCAAGATTGTTATTTTTGGTCACCTACCCTGCGACCGACCTTAGCCAAAGACACTTAACCACTATAAACCGCATAATTTCCCTTAAGTAGGTTGTATACAGCTGGTAAAATAGTATACTAGTATAGAGAAATAGGTAACACTCCTAAAGAAAGTCTACTGGTCGACTGGTAATGTAGTGTGTGAACTCTGTATTAACACACACTCACCTCTTCCCAGTATATAAGGCGATGTAAGCCTAATTAAATAGACACTATTACTCATAACTAGTCATTCACTTGACATCCGTTGCGCCGAACCTTTTTCCATCATTGCATGGCGACCCTGCCAGTACTGCCCATCGGCAGTGCTGGGCAGAAGGTTTTAAAATAAATTATTTTTATAAAGTTATAGTTATGAACAATAAAGTGAAAGCGATTTAGGTAAAAAAAAATCTAAAATTATAAATATTAAGTGACAATATAAAACTAATAAGTGAAGTTAACAGTAAATTACTTATTATGTGCTTTACATAAAAAAAAACTCTTTAAGTGATAAGAAAATTAAATTGTTACTATTCTAAAATATCATCTTATTTATCTTCTAATCTAAAAATAAAACAGTGCAAACCGTGGCGCGTTCGTTCGTCTTATACTATAATATGTAGAACAATGCACAAAAAAAGACTAAATCCAAGAGAGAGAAAAACTATTCAAAAATTTATTTTCCGAAAAGTGATGAATAGACTACTCCGCGGGCTGATGATGAGTTTGTGATGAGCTCGGCGCTGGGAAATGATGGTGTCCGATGAGGATGCAGCCGCGAGATATTCCCGACCAGGCAAATGGAAATAATTAGTGGGACAAGAAAATTAAATTGAATTTGCAATTTAAAAATACTTGGTGGATTTTTATTGCTAATGTTTTTCGTAAGTTCATAAGGTTTAAAAAAAATCTGTATTGTCACTATAGCTCAACGTAGTTAATATTTTATCGTCTATGGAAATAAAGTATTATTTTTCGGAGGAGTTGAAGAATTCAGTTATTTTATTATTGTGGCCATATCTTAAATTTTTTATTTATTTAAGTAATTCTATAACTGTAGAAAAAAGGTGAATGGCAAATTTTAGTTTTTGTCCTAGTTAAACATTCTATGGATATCATTATAGTTTTTTATTTTTATTTGTGGTAGTTTAAGAATTTGTTTAAAGTGTAATCGCCATTTTATCTTAACATATATATCAGATAAATCATATATTTGTATGTAATTCTTTTAAATAACAATACAAATATCGACGATGAGTTCTTAAATAAGATAAATATTAATAACAATAAAAAAATATTGATTCATTGAAACATATATATTCTATGTTGTTTTTTATAAATAGGTTTAGAATTTGTATAATAATATTTTCATAATCGTAATAAATTTGTAGTTAAATCATTAGTACTTAACTTTTTCAGACAATATCATTTGTCAAAAACTAAATCATGTAACGTACATCTTATGTTTTGCGCACTGTTCATTGAAATAAAACATCTTTTACGGATATCAAACGCGCTATATTTCACGAACTAAGTTGTAATTGTCCGTATTTTTGGGTTTTTAGGGGTTTTTTGATTTTCCCGACGTTTCGGCACCTTTTCAGCTACCGTGGTCACGGGATGACGACGGTAGCTGAAAAGGTTTGATATAAAACCGTTTGATATCCGTAAAAGTTGTTTTATTTCAATAAATCATGTAAATCATAACCAAAACTTAATTAAGTTTCGTAAGTAAGATAGGTAGATTTTGTCAGTTGTTTAGGTTTCAATGCCGTCAGCGAAAATGCGTTGGCACTAACAACTGCGTATAAGGTGTTCATGGGGCAAGATTGTTATAAAAAGTATCCAAATTAAATTGTTGGAAAATAATTTATGTTGCCACTTCATATTCTTTAGGTATCGTATAAAATTAATGTTATATATGATTTAATAAGGTTACCATTGCTTTATAGTCGAGTTTAAGTTTTGTATTTTGAAAAGTTAGAAAAAATATGTATGTTCAGGAAATCAGTTTCTTATAGAAATTAGCTTACTTACCGGATTATGACTTTTACAAATAATGGAATGTCTCAATACCTGTACTCGTAATTTTGTGAACGTCAGAAAAGGTTATGCTTGTGATTGTTTTAAGTTTGGATTGAGCATATACCTAATTTGTGTAGGAATATTGGGTTGTAAGAAACTGTTTTAAAGTAGAAATGTTTGACTAATTAATCAGAATATTTGTTTTTGGATTGATCACCCTTTAAATTAAGTTCGGAGCAAGTAATGATTTACTAGGAAAGTATTTTCTAAGTATTATGTTGGTTTTGGATCGAATTGAGGGATAAGTGATATAAATAAATAATTTGATATCAGAGTATTTTATTGAATTAAATATAAACTTATAAAATGATAAATATTGTAAGGTGGTACAAAATAAGGGTTCTGATCCTTCATTCGATCATAGCAGAAACGAATTTCTCTGTGAGAATAGTTGGAGGCGACTGATGACGAAGGTACATGAGCTACGCAGCGTCACAGTGTGACCTTTATTATGTACAACGGTGACACTCATAGCCTTCATTATACCTGATGTTAAGTATTGATAAGGCCGAAGATGGAAGCGAGCCTCTCCCGGAATCCTTATCACTGAGGAACTGGCTATCTTATCTCTAACTGCCGGAACACAACAATGCTGAATACAATGTTGTTATGGCGTCAGGCTTAGATAAGATGGTGGTAGCTAGCCAGACGATTTGATTTTATTTTTTCTATGAACTTTAATAACAACAGACTTACCTGTATTTTAATTTTAAATAGATTAGGTTCTTAAAAAAAAAATATTCTTAACGTGAGGTACTATCGTCAACAGCTGGGTGTGTATTTTAGATTAAGATTTTTTTTTGTATAAGTACTTTCCTACTTAAGACTAAAAAATATGTAACATTGTAATAATTTTTTTTTTTAGTTACAGGGATGTGTAGTGTGTGTACCCTGTGTTAACACACACTCACCTCTTCCCAGTATATAAGGCGATGTAAGCCTAATTAAAGAAACATTATTATTCATAACAAATCTTCCGTTGCGCCGAACCTTTTTCCATCATTGCAGTAAGTTACTCGACTGTATCTAAGTATTACTTAATAACTGCGCCAGTCTTACTGAAAGGCTTTGATCTTTGAGTCATACCATCATAACACTCATGATTGGACAACATGAACCCATTCTTACCCCCTGTACATATTTGCTCTATCCACAGAACAAAACAACTTAGCACCTACTAATAAGTTCTGGATAGTTTAATTGACAGATCTTTTGACACATTTCTCAGATATTTCTCAGATGGGAATTCCGTGAATTCCCATCTGAGAATTCACTTGTGGCTGAGTTGATTTTTTCCAATATTTGTCTATTTAAATTTATCATAAGTATAAAAATAGCATTGAAAAATGCAAAAAATAAAAAAAAAATACAGTTTATTATATGAAAAAATTACAAATTATATACCTCCTAGGCTATCCATAACTTATCAGTAGTTGGTGAAACCGTCCCTTAATGCAATACCTACCTACATTACAATTCGTTATAAAGTGCTGAGGCCTGTCTTAGTAAGAACAAAAAGGTCATGACGGCCATGTCAAAAATCCATTTACAAAAAACACGCCAGAGTTGCTGCCAGTGTACTACTTACAAACCTAAGTATTTAAAGTTAAGGTTCAATTATTATTAAGTTCATATAATTTTAAAGGCAGCAAAATCGATAGCGTTTTCAAGACTTTCTGAAAACTACTGTAGGTATGGTATGAGGCGCAGTGGTTCGCGCTCGGCCTACGGTTTAGTTATGCAATGGTCGGCCACGGGATAGGTGACCAATAATTTACTTTGTCTTCCGTGCCTTGGAAGGCACGTTAAACCGTTGGTCCCGGCTGTATTGGCGGTCATGAAAACCCACCAATACGCATTGGGCTCGTGTGGCGGAGAATAGCCAATTCTCCTTATCTTATGACTTATCCTTCCATAAGGAAGGCCAGTGCCCGGGCAGTGAGGGCATAAAAAATGGGTAATGACGACTGTTCAATCATAGGTACTGAAACATAAAAAATGGGACAAACTTGTGTAATAACGTTAAAACTTGTATTATAAAAACCATATCTAAAATGAACAGCATAGGTAAAGGGCACACTCAAGCACAAAATCTAAAGCCTGACCTGCTGTTGACTACATAAAAATACCACTTGTATTCGCGACATATTGAAAGACTCCTCCTTTTTTGAAGTCGCTTATAAAAATATAAAAGAACTAAACCTTTTAGAAATAACTACAAAATATACATACAACGCCACCTTCCATGCATGCCATACCGTTAAAGTAATAAAAACCAGCAAAAAGGATGTTGTTAGTAACGTCAAAATATTTTTTTCAAGAATCAACAACTGTTGCTATGATACCAACACCTGAACGACGCGTAAACTCCAACTCTGCCTTCTGCATATGCGCGTCACAAAATAAATTTCTTCGTCCGTTCTCTCTTTAAAATGTAATTACTTTTGATACAGTTGACCGATTTAGATGAAATATAGCATAAACGGTAAGTTGAGATACGGAATTTAAGCATATAAACAATTCTGTGGACTTAGATAAGTGGTTTTGGTGTAATGCTCATTCAAACATACAGACATTAATTCTAAAAATGATAGAAATTGGTTCTACTGCTTATTCTGAGCCCCCCTATCTATTTTTTTTTTGCAAATTCAAGCAATGTACAGACACGCGGAATTTTGATTCTTATTATCAGCTTTATTTTAATTGAATAATGAGATACAGTGTATTTTTTTTTATTTTGCATTTTACAATGCTATTTTTTGTGATAAATACAAGTTGTTTTTTTCTAGTATATTTTCTTGTTAATTATTTATCAGATACAGTGTAATTTAATATTGACACCGAGTAAACAAATACTAAAGTTTTTATTTAAAAGCAAATAACAATTACAATTAATTCATAACAATCATTTTTGGGGTTAAATTATTTTGATTGTGATGAAATGTCTATGAAAAATCTATAAAAAACTACCAACAGTGTTTTATTATTGGAAAAATGTCTAACCCCCATATTCTAAGTCGTTCCTCCAAAACTTTTTACACTCCACTCAACCTCGTCATGGGTAAAAATAGTACTGTGCGCTAGGCCTAACACGGAGTGGCTACGTACTCTTTGGCTCCTCCAGGTGTAAGGACCTGGAAGAGCCAAAGAGTACGAGTTATGACTTAGAATACCGATTTCGAGGAGTATTTTGAAGAGGTTTTCAATGAGGTTTCGTTAAGTCGAGGACGAGTAAGTTTTGGAGGAACGACTTAAAATATGGGTGTAAGACACCAGAACTTCTAGTCAAATGAGTGAAATATAGTAGGGGCTTTTTCTTATAACTTTAATTTTGAAGAAATGTCTGCCAAAAGACTATTCCTCCTGTGAACATTCTGCCAAATGATGATTCTGATTTTTTATTATTATGGGTATGAAATTTCTGCCAAAAGACGATTCTGTCTGTGAAAGTTCTGCCAAACGATAATTTTGCCTTACAAAATTATGCGTTTTGAATATATGACAAATGAGTGTATGCCAAACAACTTTCTGCGTAATGAAGTTTATGCCAACCGTTGTTTTGCAGAATAAAATTATGACTTAAAAAAATCTGAGAAAACGGGTATACCCGAATATAAATACTTTATAAGTACATCGTTCTAAGTATACTCGAGAATATTTAACATGTCCCGACAGATTGATACTAATTGACAGTACACGTTTACCCACCACATTAGATATTGATGTAATCACACACATGGAATGAAGAACAACAGAATAATAAAGTGATTATGATAATACAGATAATAGTTTTATTATTCAAGTTAATTTATATTGTATTCGATTTACATTACACGACGGTTGTTATTATTTTATATTGTAATGACTGATTCCATTCAATGCTAAATGTGTAAAGGAACTGATGGAATGATAAATATTCTGTTTAATATTTTTTTGCTTTTTTTATTTAATTTAATAGATTTTATATTAAAGTTATTGTTATTTATATTACGATCATAATAAATGGAACAGCATATAAATATAATGTTGCATCCAAAAATATTGATTTGTTTGATTTGATAAGCATTTAGCTATTCTGGTAGTCAGGTTAGTACAATTATTATTAATAAAAAACTTTTTTTTGTTGTTAATCCCTAAAGCATAATATTTTTCATGCAAAAATGTATATAGAATTGGTGCAATGCCTATATCATACAAAAGACATCAACGCGACAGAAAAAGTCACGTGCGATTGAATTACTGATAGTTTACAATTTAATTATTATTATTTGTTACTTTCTATTCACCACGATTAATATTAAAACACATTTTTATTGGTTGATTTGTAACTTAAAAGTATCGAACCAAACCTAGTAATTAAAAACTTTTTTTATTTGCTAGGTGTTGCATTTGCCGTTTAATTGAAATGCATAGTTTAACGCGAATATCTCAAAACAATCTAGTGTGTATACTTACAATTCTTATATACACAAAATGCAGTTATAAGCGTGTTTATTATACACATATATATTTTTTCTGTTAATAAATATTCGTTTCGTATCCGATCCTTTGAATCGGAAAAATCCAACTAGAACCTACTCTCATAGAACACCTAACTGACAACAACTAAGACCTGAATAAATCTAACCAAACGTATGAAAAAAAAACAATAAAATTAACAGAAACTTAATTACTTTCCACACCTTAGCGTCTTAGTGCATTGACTCAAAATTGTAAGAAATTTATACAAATGGAGAATTCCTAATAGAAATACGAAAACAATAGACAACATACAACTTTGTATTAATTACAGCAATGTGCATTCGAGACCCAGTGAAGCTAGGAGTCTACTACGAAAGACAGTGGCCCTACCGCATAAGTGTCGTCGACGTCGTCGACTTGTCGAATATGGGCGCATCACTACACATGCGTGCGCTGATGCTATGCCGTTGTCTCGGTCCCACACAGAATCGAGTATACACTGACTATGGAAAAGGAATTAGGATGATAACGTTAAAGTTGCGTTGAACGAAATCGCCGTCGGCTGCCAAAGTGAAGTTGACAGCGATGCCGACGGCACTTACGCGGTAGGCCTACAGATCCCGATTACCGTACGATTTTCATGTTTCGATTTAGCTGTACAAACAATTTTCATGTCGAGTGTGACAAACTGTCATTATTAGCAATCTGTTACACGCACGTGGGAAACTATAAACCATTACTGTAAAATTAATTAATCAAACTGTAAATAGGTGATTTCTTTATGCCTTTAGTCATACTAGCTAAATCAGACAAGTAATTGACTCGTGCATATTTATAAAATTTATGAACAAATGACAAACTATTAATTTATTTGTTTTGTCAGAAACAAAAACTACGTAAATTACTATATCTAATGTCAGTTGAAGATAGGTACTAGAGCTTTGCTGCCATTATATTTTTGTTTAGCAGCCCAAAATAACAGCAGTTGCAAAATAACATAACCCAGCCATAGCGTAACTCTTACAGGGATATATAATTAAAACTAGCCATTAATGGATAGCAATATCTTGTATCGTATTTTTTAAAATAAACTACTTTTCAGAAACTGTGTGTAAATATTGGACTGTATTTTGATAATGACAAAGCCTTGAAACAAACCGCGGGCTGAACACCTAACAAAAACTCAGTTGAGTTTCATTTTCATCGCTATTGTGGCTGTTATACAGTATGAAAATGTGACAGTAATGACAGCGACGAAACTGGATGCTAGGTGTTTTTTTTTTGTTACATAATTAGACTGCCGATCGTTCGTTCGATAATCGTGTTCAGTTTTTTCGAGTAGACCCAGTGTGGCTTGTACAGGCTACGCATCGCTAGACCAACGACAGGTTGTAACAAAAGACTTTGTTAGGTTATACAGCATGATATCTTCATCTTGGAAAACCGTGGGATAGTGGTGAAAGCTCAGTAAGGTTGTAAGACTTTCCACTTTGTTAATAGTTTCAAGAAATTATCAATTTAGTTGGAGAGTGCTAACTTTTGAATCACTATTGTAGTGTGTATAACCAACCTCTTTTCAATTTAAAATTCTTATTGAAGATACATTATTATTACGACCACAGTTTTAATGCGTTTTCTATCGGGAAATATTCCAACATTGCAAAAACGAAAACTATACTAGGTGGGGTCCAATTTCTTAAAATACTTTCAGCCGTATTACAGTCACTGAATACAGCTGTACCTAATTTGCAGGTTTTGCCATAATCGCCGTGCTAAATAAACTGCTGCTAGTTTTTTATTACTGTTTCCGTTTTTACACACATTAGTACTTACGGTGAGTATTTCAGGCCGTTTCAGACTCATTTTTTTATTCGTCATGAAAAAGTATTGTTATACATATGAATAAGTATGCATTACTTTTATTAATACGTGCAATTTTTACCGGGCAAATTCTCTATAAACCGTGTCACTTTCACTTGACACACAGACGTTGGCGGAATTTCTGTGAAAAACGGAAGAAGCCATAAATAGAAAAATTATGCATTACTCTTTTAGCCATCAATTACTTTTGACAAGGAATTGAATAAACCATTAATGAGAAACCGAGTAAACTGTTATTATAGTTAAGGGTGCGAAAAGTTATAAAAAATAAATAACATTAAAGCTGCCAGTATTATTTAGTTTGTATGATTAACTACTTCACACTCTTAGCATATTGTTAGGGTTCCGTACCTCAAAAGGAAAAAACGGAACCCTTATAGGATCACTTCGTTGTCTGTCCGCCGTTTGTCCGTCTGTCAAGACCGTTTTTCTCAGGAACGCGTGGAGGTATCAAACTGAAATTTATATCTAATACTCAGGTCTACTGTCCCTTGGAGCTGTGAAAAAATCAAACTTCTAAGCCAAAGCAATCAAAAGATACAGCCGTGTATGCCGCAAATTTCCGCAAATTTTCGAAACTCGCACGGGGTCAAAACCTACAGGAAACTTCCCGTGAACTTAGAATCTTGAAATTTGGTACGAAGTAACGTCTTATAGTACAAATAAAGGAATAATTGCGAAAACCGTAAATTTTTAGTTACATCATATAATAAAAAAATATTTTACGAAACCTTATCTGAATATCTATTTAACCGCCTTTGTGGTCTAGTGGCAACAACCACCGGTATCAGACCCAGGGGTCCCGGGTTCGATTCCCAGCAGGGGTACATATTGTATTCGGTTTGGTTGGTGGTAAGACTTGTTGTAAGTCCGTCTGGTTAGCTACCACCATCTTATCTAAGCCTGACGCCATAACAACATTGTATTCAGTATTGTCGTGTTCCGGCAGTTAGAGATAAGATAGCCAGTTCGTCAGTGATGAGGATTCCGGGAGAGGCTCGCTTCCATCTTCAGCCTTATCAATACTTACATCAGGCATGATGAAAAAAAAAACTGCAAATACGGTGCGCTCCCGCGCTTGTCTTTTTCTCATTACTATCTCACTTCAGTCGAATAGCGCCTTAAGTGTTCTTACCCATATTTTGAAGAGTGTCGCCGTTTTTCATAAAAAAACGTTTACGTCCGGTAGGATTGCTGCTCAATATCTCATACATTTTTAACTTGCTTCCTGGAAAGTTAATCATGCCAGGCTTACAGAATCTGTTTCTTTCACCGTAAAAAATATACTTAGTAGGATGTCAGGCCTAGACCTTATCTTTGCGCATGAGTCAACTCATGTTATCGTACTACAAGTAAAAATTTCAATGTGCAAATTGAAAAGACTGGTAACTAAAGTGAAGTTTAAAAATTTAGTCACTATTAATTTACTTCATTGTATCTTTAGAAATCCGAACGCATAGTATTTTTATGGGCATATTGTCTAATTTATCTTTTTGCAAAAAGGAAAAATGAAAAAGTGGTTACAATCCCGTATTCTCATTAAACTGTGATACAGACTGAATCTGTATAGAATTCATTATTCAAAATAACCCTGAATAGACACTGCTTTGCTTAAAATTACGTAAGAAAATCATTATCTGTAATTATGGACTTTCCGTAACAATGTTACTAATATTAATTATCTACCAAAAATTAATTTGTTTTGTAAACGAACAGAATATTATAACGTATTGCAAGAAATAAACATCCGCTTAATTATCTAGTTACTTTCACATATTAAAATTTGCATTGTAATATTATATGACACAAAATCTATAATAATGTGACCTACCGTAATGTACCGTTATATAGAAATCAGATATTTTATGCTTTTAGTTGAATAGATTTTTTATAGCTTACTGCCTATAGTCATAAATTGTAATGTTTTCTACAATTTTTCTTTTACTAACTTATATTTGGAAAAACCACTAACAATACGTTAAACTTCAAAACCATTAATAACGCGCAAGTGGATGTTCATTACAATATTAAGATGAAGTAAATATAAATTCTTCCTTCTAAAATTTTATGCTTATCAAAGTGCAAAACTGTGGTTAAAGTTTCAACTTTATTTACTGGCTTTCAAAAAAGTACAATCGGGAAACTTCCCGTTTGATCAGTAGATTTTTTAAAGAAAGTTATCTGAAAAAGTAATGGACTTATATAAAACGTTTATATCACAAATAATAGACCTTTAATAGGTATTTCATTTATAAATAAATTATTTCTTTAACCTTCAAACTTTCCGAAATATCGTTTCTCATAAAAACTCTACTGATCATCCGGGAAGTTCCCGACTGTACTAATTTGCACCAAACACGTAAACAATTTGATAAAATGAATTAATTGCAATGTGAATGAACGCAGCAATCTTCAACGCAGTTCTTAAAATTATTAAGAAATGGCAGGTATTGTTTTTTTCTATAACTTTCTCATGTTAGAAAACTAAAGGCGTGTCCAATAAGAAGTGTGCGTAAAAATTTGTCAACTAAGTTTTTTATCTCATTAAGGACTTTCAAACACACACGTACCTTATATTCCGGGAAGAAATATCAATTCCACATCACTCTTCATCAGGTGCTGACACCAGCCACAACTCACATAGCACACATAAAATTACTGTATATAATTGCACATTATCCACATTTAAAAAAAATAATAAACAAAAGTGCATAAAATTTGTCCACAACAGTCCATACTTAGTCACTTTTACATTCATACATGATCAGTTTTTAGCACTTACTATGTACCATAGACATTTTTAATCATACGATAGTGGTATTTTCTCCGTGTTTTCCGACATTGCGCTTACGATTACAACCAGTCTTTGAGCCTGCGTAGACACAACTGAAATCACCTTGCAAGGCCCACTATATCCGTCTCGGTCTAAACCTGTCATGGTCTCCTTCTAGCGGGCATTGTGCTGGACCAAAGACTGGTACCAACCTAACAATAAATTACGTATAGCTATCTAATCACTTTAATAGATGTGTTTTTTTATCTTGGCGCTTTTGATTCGCCTTAGCTTTTGCTGCCTTTTGTGAATCTGCTATGTGAATTTGTGAAAAGTCTTATAACTATCTTAAGTTTTTTTTATATATAAAAGATAAGCAAACGGAAAAAGTTTTGTAGATTTCGAGAAAAGAACATATTGACATTTTGATAGATTATCTTTTATTGTACTTAGACATTTTGAAGATTTATTATCTGATAGGTATTTCCTTAGATTTTCTCAAGTAATAATTCTATTAAACTATTAGTAACCTATTTTTACCTTCCTTCAAATCAGAGCTTAAAGGAAAGTGTAAAATAAAATAATTTCAGTATTTTGAGATCTACAAGAAATCGAAAATTACAACTATGCTCACGCGCATGTGACACTTAATCTCGAAATGGTAAAGAAATTATTGTGACAGCTTCTTGACAAGCAGTCAACATATTCTGTTTCAACAAATATATTTTTTTTGTCATACCAATAACTTCAAAATGTATGTAAAATATTGACGATTAATACTACAGGTTTGAAGACTTAATTATAAGACTACAGCTGTAGTCTAATATTTACGTGACAGATATTGATGCACTAAGCTTACTGCATCACTATCTGTCACAGGTTGGCCTACCTTATAAATATAGCTACCCTATAATCGTGTCTTCTTGTGGGTATAACCCGTCCATCTTCAAAGCAAGGGTGAATAGGCACCTTCTATCCTAGCTCGCTCCACCGGAGATCCAGTCTTAGCTTCCGAACTTGATTAGGATCAAGAGCGAACCCATTCGAAATATATAAAAACTTATGCATATAGTAATGATAATAATTTTTTTTATTAGTTCGACTAAATAGTTACCATAACAAAAGATTTGTTTGTTAAACTAGCGGTCGCCTGCGGGTTCACCCGCGTGGTTCCCGTTCCCGTGGGAATATCGGGATAAAAGTATCCTATGTTCATAACAAAACTATCTACTATCAGTGTACCAAATTTCATCCAAATCCGTTCAGTACTTTCAGAGCCTAATCAATGCAAATAAACAAACCAACAATCAAATCTTATAATATTAGTATATCACTAAGGAAATATTGAGTACTATTCCAGATAATTTATTTTGATCTGCCAACACACCAGCTGTCATTTCTTGTCATGTAATGTCTATGATTGTAGTAATTATACCTTTGACATAAGTACAAAACAAATCAATCTTCCGGAAGCTATTTCTTAGAATGGCAATTATAATAAACATCGTATAGTTTATTACAATTTATCGATTGTCGAGTTAGAAATACATAGGTATCGATTGATGCTAGGCCTTTGGGTCACAATAATGTTTATGAGTAACCGACTAAGGGCTAATCGATGGCTTCTCATTTCGCATTCTAAACGAGTAGTTTACTTGCTTAACTAGCATTCGATAGTTAAACCATTTGTAAACAAGTCTCCGTTTTATGAATACGCACTGTGCCTTTGTTTTCGCCACTTATAAGTGACTTTGCGCATGCGGTTTTACCCGCGTGGTTCCCGTTTCTGTCTTTCTCCTATCGTATGACGATTAGTGGCCACCTCTAGTGTCAAGTTTATCAAGCCGTCTATAAGGCCTCTGACTTAGCTTAATGACTGTTACATGCCGGGACCGACGGTTTAACGTGCCCTCCGAAGCACGGAATCGCTCAGTTATAATACCACTTTACGGCCAACCATCCGACACCTGGCCGGACCGAACATTGCTTAACAAACGTGATCGAATACGATCAGTCTGTCAATCGCCGCCATGAGCACTTCCCGTTCCCCGATAGCGAGCTAAAAAGTATCATATTTATGTACTTGTATCACATGCGTATTTCATACAAACTTTCTATTTGTCAAATTTCATCTAAATCCGTTCAGCCGTATTTGCGTAATTGAGTAACAAGCATCTTAACATCTGAGGTAATTTAGTAACACCCTAGCTTAGCCCACCATCTCAATGGTATTGTAAGAGTAAAATTGCAAATTTAATAAACACAGATTTTTTTCTTCTTTTTTATGTAATTACCTCAGATGTTAAGATGCTTGTTACTCAATTACGCAAATACGGCTGAACGGATTTAGATGAAATTTGACAAATAGAAAGTTTGTATGAAATACGCATGTGATACAAGTACATAAATATGATACTTTTTAGCTCGCTATCGGGGAACGGGAAGTGCTCATGGCGGCGATTGACAGACTGATCGTATTCGATCACGTTTGTTAATTAGATGGCTAAGATGGTATGATGATGGCATCATACCTAATATTTAGTATTGAAAAGGCTGAAGATGGAAGCGAGCCTCTCCTGGAATTCTCAATTACTGAGGAACTGGCTATCTTATCTCTGCCGGAACAAAACAATGCTGTAAATATTGTTATTATGGCATCAGACTTAGATAAGATGGTGGTAGCTATAGCTTGGCAGACTTACAACAAGTCCTACTAGTAACAAAACCGAATACAATATGTACCCGCTGGAAATCGAACCTGGAACCCCTGCCCCCCTAGCATGAATACCGCTATATCATGCGATATGATAAAGGGCACCATGATATCAATGTACATTCATTTAGTTCCTGTTATTACTACCAAATTGTTTTTGGCACCAGCGTCATGGCAAAATGCGGCGTCTTACTCTCGCACCCAGGTAGGAGCGTGAGAGAGTGAGACGCCGCTATACGAACCACCAGCGAGCGATTAGCCAGCAATCACATACGTGATACCATTTTATTTTGGCATTCCACAGCGATCGCGCGATATCTGCGCGATAATTGCAAATTTTTAAGTAATAGCCGGGACAGCGACACGATATCGAGTTGATAAAAGTCGCTTTTGCAAAGCCAACAGGGTCTGAAACCAGTGGTTGTTACCACTAGACCACAGAGGTTAGACAACCACAAACATGGTAACACAAGGTACTAGGAATTTTTTCAAGCTAAGTTCCAGCTTAACCCACTATCTTCAAAAGGCTTTATGTAGTCAACAGCCTATCCCGTTCGGGAAGAGCCTATTTTTTGGTAGAATCATGAATTTTCTTATACTCGTACCACTGTCGAACTAGTCGCACTTGTTACATTATGTCAATTAGCATCGAGGTCCAGATCAAAGCTATGTTTTATGTAATTTTTCTACTAAATATTTACCGCGAATATATTTAAAAGTTATAAATTAATCTATTTTGATTTACTCTTGGCAATACCCTAAGCTAAGTTCCAGCTTAACCGACCATGTTTTCTTCATCTTCAAAAGGCTTTACGGAGTCAACAGCCTATCCCGTTCGGGATGAGCCAAGTTTTTGCGCGGACGAGTTACACCCGCGCATTGTATTACAAATTGTAATGTACTCCGGGAAAGGTGACACTCGAATGTAATTAGGCATTGTGAAGAACGCTAATGAGTAATGAACAGCTGTAGGTATAGTCAACAGCAGCTACAACTTTACACTTTGACCTTGAGAGCGCCCTTACGTCGCTCGTAATAGAGGCTGTTTTCGTAGTGCAAATGTTAAGCCATACATTAATAATTATTGAACTGCATCAAATAGGTACGTTGATTATGAGTACTACCTAAGTCCTTGCCACAGAACAGAAGAAGAGGCTAGGAATGGATGTTTAACCTCCACGTAGGAATTACAAAAGAAATTTCACAACTAAAAATATCACGTCGGTAATCAAATCAACTATGCAATAAATTATATCCAATCCAACCGTCACATAAGGCACTAGTAATTGAAAACGAACGAACGCTAAACTAAAGGAGTGAATACACATACCTAATAAGCGAATCGCTAATAGGCTCAATGGCCGAATAGATTAATCTGCCCCTAATACACGATCTGAGACGCAGCAGTCACAAATGCTTACAGCTAATTGTGCTTTCCAAAAACTAGTCTGCCTTGTGTAGACTTATAAGGGCAGCGAATAGGGTCAGTTGGGTCTAGCGGCTTCGTTAGGGCTGTTGCACATTGGCGTTTTTTGCAAGTTTGTATGAGACTTAAATAAGATTGTATGCCATGTATGTCAGAGTAGCTCGATGGCATAGTATCAGCAGTTAGCATGCTCGGCCTGCAAATATAGCGGTTAAACATTTTTTGCAATGGTTGGTCGGGATGGGTGATCAAAATGTATTATTTCGAGATCCTCCGTGCTTCGTAAGGCACGTTACATAACGTAAGCAGTAGGTCTTGGCTGTATTTGCAGTACTTAAAACCCATCAAATTGCATTGGGCCCGCGTTGTGGGTCATGGCCCATTCTCCTTATCCACTCGCAAGGAAGGACAGTGCCCCCAGCAGTGGTAATATTAAAATGGCTGGTGATGATGATACCATGTATGTATTAACAAATATATATAATATTAAATTCTTTCAATTCTTTAAAATTATTTATTTCCATTGATGTTTGATTTTTTTTATATTACAGCAGCAAAGAAAATTTTAAACCTACTGACTGAAATGGCAGTTCACAAATAGGGATCCTTATAAAGAAAGAACTGGCAAGAAACCTCAAAAAGAATCCATTTTTCCAAAATATAAAATGTTCATATTATAAAATATTTATTAAATTGCCACCAAAATAAACATCTGCATTACTTATAAAGTCCTTGACTTAGGTGTAACTAGGATAGGAACTAGCTATAAACCACTGACACAAAGAGAACTATTAAATTAAATTCGTATTCGTCCTTTGCCAAATTGAGCTTAGAAGCTTTCTTTTATGAATAACGGGGAGACTCTTAAGCTTCATCATACCTCCTTACAAGTATTGATAAGGCTGATGATGGAAGCGAGCCTCTCCCGGAATCCTCAATCACTGAGGAACTGGCTATCATATCATTAACTGCCGGAACACAACAATGATGAAAACAATGTTGTTATGGCGTCAGACTTAGATAAGATGGTGATAGCTAGCCAGGCGGACTTACAACAAGTCCTACCACCAACCAAACCGAATACAATATGTACCCCCGCTGGGAATCGAACCCGGGAACCCTGGGTCTGTTGCTGGATACCGGTGGTTGTACCACTAGACCACAGAGGCGGTTAACTAAAACAAGTAACTATTTATTAATCTGTGCTAAAACGCTCACTTGTACGAGCCCTAAGGCGATCTGCAATAATAACGCTTTCGACACTATTTTATATGACGTCGATAGTACTTCATAAGTTAGTGCCGATATAACAATAACGTGTGAAGTTTACGATTTCCATTTCTTGCTATTGCAGAATATAGACCGTTTTGACAAAGTTATTTGAATATGGTGAAATTTAAGATGTGTATTTGAAATTGTATTTAGCTAAAGATTTTGTTTGAGATGTTTTAGAACGATTTGTGTATTAAATAGTGAGATAGAAACCATATAAACAATTTTTTTTTTGAAAATTAATAATTTGGTGTGCAATTAATAAAGGTGATAGGTATCTTAGTATTTTCGTGCTTAATTTATTCAGAATAATTATTGTCTAATGCGAATTATTAGCATTGGATGCTCATCATCAGCCAGTGGACGTCCACTGATGGACATATGCCTCTCCTAGCTCACGCCTATTGTGGCATTCATAGGAGGACATTAGCCTACTGCTACCACGCTGGCCATACGGGTTGGTAGAGGGTTTGTTTCAAGTTTTCCTTCTCTTGCAGAGGTGTTCAATGCGTCAAGCCTCTTAGTCGACTCTTACGACATCCCAGGCATGTAAGGGAGTGGTGACACTTGTATTCTTAGGCCGTCACCACAAAGCCACTTCAGCTTCATTGTCTGCTAAGGTTTAATTATTTGAAACCTTTTTTTTTTGTTATCATAACTAAGTATGTTTTTGTTCGTGCAAGCTGCCAAATGCCGATTGTCTAACAAATCACCTAGCAACCGTTTCGTCGCTGTCATTACTGTCACATTTTCATACTGTATGACAGACAAAATAGTGATGTAACTGAAACTGGACCGGAGCCCTCCGGTCGACAAGCGAAGAATGTTTCAGGATCTACTTCGAACGACTCACAGTGTATTAAAGACCCTCAATTTGTTTCACCTTGGTTTTATTGAAGAAAAAAATAGTTGTTACCATTACAAACATAAGAAAAATACTCCAAAATTGATAGGGCTTATAAATATTCTGGAAAAAAATCATTTTAACTAATAACATTATAACTGGGTTCGGAAATCTACGAAAAATTCTTTTAAAAATAACTATACGTGTTATTTTAATTTTGATTAATTTAATTAAATATGCATACAATATGTACTGCACTTTTTTTTGTAGAGTACCAGTTTTTGTAGAGTTATTAAGATTTATGATTTTTGAATTTTTGCATTTTTCAATGCTTTTTTTATACTTATAAAAAAAAATTAAATAGAAAATTATTGGAAATGATTAACTCGGCCACAAGTGAATTCTCAGATGGGAATCGAACCCACGCACTTTGGAAAAGATGTTTCTTTCGCATGCAAGGATATTCGTATTAAAAATATAAAAGTATTGGAGAATTTCGACGGTGGTTTGCAAGTCTCGGTAGCTCAGCGGTTAGAGCATCGGACCGGATTTCCAAAGGTCGTGGGTTCGATTCCCATCTGAGAATTCACTTGTGGCCGAGTTAATTTTTTCCAATATTTGTCTATTTAAAAATTTATCATAAGTTACTAAGATCTTATCAAGATTTTTTTTTTGTTTTTTTTTATTCCACTATAACGCCGTATAAGAACGATGAGATTCTTATATTAAACGATAGCTTAAATAAGCCCTTATGAACAGTATTAAATTCACAATCTAATACCGCGTTGTTTAGAAGTTACAGGTAATATAAATTATATCCGGGTTTTTTGTACCCCTAAGTAGTAAGACCCTAGGTCTTCGCTTCTGGTCAATATTTAATATATTCGGAATATATATTCGGCTAATGGTCTAATTTTAAAATCTATCGCAATCACTATCAATTCGTCACTTGAAAGACATACTTCAGGCTGTACTATTTGACACTTGATAGGGATTGTGATCAAGACGGGTTTTGAAAGGTATTGAATGAACGAAATTGAACTGTCTAAGCAAAGTGTCACACGAAAATATCTTTCAAATGTATGGAAGAGTGTCAAATGAAGTGTCATTTAAAATATTATTCGTTCCGAAAGGGATTGCGACTATAAGTTACACAATTCCTTAAATCACTATCATAATCACAATAGATAGTGTGATAGATTTTGAAATTAGACAATTAGGAGGCAGAATTATTTTATTTAATTATCTTTTTTTTTAATAAATATTTTTCTAAATAAATAGGTGTTACAGAAAATGTGACCACTACGTTTACCTTGGACAGACAATCTAGTTAGGTAAGTCCAAGTTCGAGAAAGAGATCTCTCGTCGAATCCAACTCATTGGGCAGCATTCGGGAAGCTTCGTAAAATCTTCGCGTCCAACTTACCTCAGTGTCTCAAGACGAAAGTCTACGACGACCAGTGTGTGTTACTAGTGATGACTTTAGGCAGTGAAACGTGGACGCTAACTATGGGTCTGATAAGGAGCCTCAAGATATCTCAGCCTGCAATGGAGAGAGCTATGCTCGCCGTTTCCCTGCGTGATCGAATAAGAAATGAGGAGATCCGCAGGAGAATTAAAGTTACCGACATCGCTCGAAGGATTGCTCAGCTGAAGTGGCAGTGGGCGGGACACATAACTAGAAGAACCGATGGCCGTTGGGGCGGAAAGGTTCTGGAATGGCGACGGTACCGGACGACGCTCCGTGGTTAGGCCCCCCAAGGTGTACCGACCATCTGGTGAAGGTCGCGGGAAGCCGCTGGATGCGGGCAGCGCAGGACCGATCGTCGTGGAGAACCTTGGGGGAGGCCTATACCCCGCAGTAGGTGTCATGTGGCTGAGACGACGACAAGAAATGTATGTCACATAATAAGGAAGATTTAATAAAATTGGTCTCAATAAATTCATTAAAACCAAAACATATTAAAAAGGTATAAATGTCATTTATTTATTTAATAACCCAGCGATTGGTACTAATTGAGTATGATAAAATCAAGAGATTTCGCTTCACCGGAAATGGCTTGAATGTCTGGTCTAAGATGAGATCATAAATAATTCAAGTGATTTTGTGGAAGAGATCTTTCGGGTTTTAATGGTTATTTGATAGGTCCGATTCAGGAATGCAAGATGATAAACAGGACGATATTAAGTGGCTAAATCGAGTGGTTCATTTGTGTGCCGATGTGTATTATGGAAAATCGTTTTTCATTTTATTTCCTTGCTTTGTGTGAATCGGGTCCATAATTTGTTGCATAAAACAGAAAGGAATATCTTAGAGCTGCATAACGTTTTTTGGCATTGTTGCGTGTATAATACGCAACCGTGGTATTTTCACTCTCGAGACTGGAGTGAGGGTGTATCTGGTGGTATATTCGCAGGACTGGGCTCAGGCCCTGTGTTGAATTCACCATCAACGACGCCAAGAACAGACCACGGGATACACCGTCACCCCAGACACGATAGTGATTTGTTTACCATTCTTTTGTGGCACTGATTTTAGTGTTACTAACCGTAGGTTCCTTGCGCACCGAGCTATTTCATTGCAGAATCATTCATTACACGTATTTACCAAAGTTTTAGCGTTCATTCCGCAATATTTTGTGATTTATAACATTAAGTTATTGCCTGTTACGAAACGTAAAACGTCAGATGTCATGTCATTCGCTGTCAATGTCAAAGTCACTCAAAACAATAACACTGGTAGTTGTTATTGTGAAAATATTGAAAACCACAAAATATTACGGAATGAACGCTAAAACTTTGGTAAATACGTGTAATGAATGATTCTGCAATGAAATAACACAATAGTAACACTAAAATCAGTGCCACAAAAGAATGGTAAACAAAACACTATCGTGTCTGGGGTGACGGTGTATCCCGTGGTCTGTTCTTGGCGTCGTTGATGGTGAATTCAACACAGGGCCTGAGCCCAGTCCTGCGAATAGACCACCAGACACACCCTCACTCCAGTCTCGAGAGTGAAAATACCACGGTTGCGTATTATACACGCAACATACCCCCCTCACAAGAGCGAAGACGGGCGTGTGAAACAAAGGCCTATTCGCTGAAACAAGACAAAAAGTTAACAATGTACAACAACAACTAAACAACAACACCAACAGCATACCCCATTTTAATGATCCTAGTGGCTGTCGATCACTAGCGACCCAAGTGGAATGTTCTCTGAATTCTTACAAATATTCTTGTCTCCAAAGACTTTATAGCTATCACTTCTATTAAATGTTTTTTATTTATTTAAATCCTATTAAAATAATGGAATAAAACCTTTAAAATATTTCTTAAATTTCTAATCATGCATCTAACATCCTACTTAAGTGAGGATAATACCCTAAATCCTTAGTGTGTTATGGAGTTTAGCGCGAAAGGTCTAGCGCCCGTCACCGGAGACCGCTTAGTGGTAAATGGATAGACATAACCAAAACGTAGTGAAATTAGGTCATCAGCCATTTTAAACCACTGCTGTCTCAGAGGATGTGAAGCATGCATAAGGAAAATGGGTCCATGAGCAATCACTAGGGCCAAATTCTGCCAAATATTGATTGGATCGCGTTAATGATAGGAGGACCAACGGATTAATATGCTTTCTGAAGCAAGGAGGATCTTCAGATAATTATGAAATATCTGGTCACCCATCCCATGACTGGCCATTGCGAAAGTTGCTTAACCGTCACCATTGTAGACCGAACGCACTAAAACCACTGCGCCGTTGAGTTCATCATGAGATTAATCGTTGTTCTAGAAGTAAATATTTAAGTTTAGATTTTTTATACAGCGTGGGGCCTAGAACCGGGGAAAATATTGAAAATAGAGACTCTCTAGAGTATTAGTATTTATTCTGAAAAGATTCCAGTTAGTAAGAATTTATAGTTACGATTCGTAATCAGTGTATTGCAAAACGATATTATCGCTAATGTTGCGAACTTATCGTGGTACAGGCAACAATAAAAAAACTTACCACAGACCATCATGATATCACTATCCATTAGAAAATTTACCTTTAGTTCCTTAAATAGCAGTAGCCCCCGCTACTTCCCACAGCATGAAATCTCTGATTCAAATTAATTCAAATCTGTAGTTTATTATTAAATATCGCAATGACAGTTAACTGTTTACAATTTTATCCTTCATGCATGACATGTCATGTCAATCAATACCAAGTATAATCTTTGTACCAAGTTGAGCGGTACTGTTGTTTGCATTACATTGAATTTACGATTAAGTTTGTTAGCAAAATCTAAAAGTAAGGATTTGGTTTTAATTAGTTGGGACCATAATGATTCAATTACTAGTGACCTATAGAGCCTCAATTTTTAATATTATCCCCGGTTGTAGGCCCCGCGCGGTATACCTATATTTTTAACCTCTGTTTAAGCCATACTTATGTAAACACACATAAAGCCATTTCTCAAAGAACCGAACCGTAGGTGGTCTGCTAAGTATTTGTTAATAATCGACACTTTAAGATACAGCCGTTTTTAATTACAGGTGCGCGTAATATCTCATAATTGTTCTTTATATTGATTTATGTGTATGGGTGGGTCGGTATTTTATTGTTCCATCGTGTAACGGATTTTAACTTCGGATATTAAAGTTGAAGTTAACTTTTATCGAGAAGTTAATTCAACATTCGCCATTTTGTAATTAATTGTCTGAGAAAGAGAAGAGAATTTATGATAAATCGCTGTATTGCAAATATTGGTGCGATCAAATGTACTAATTCAAATTAAATGTGTTTTTAGATTTTTCATGTCTCATATTCTGAAAGTAACTCATAACTTGCCTAAAATGCGGGTTGAAAGTGATATGTGGCGGCCCTAGGGCTGTAATAAATTTGAAAAAAGAATAGGGGGTGTCATGTCAAATCGATATCTGTAATCTCTTTGGACTTTTATTTACCAAAGGTATGTAGGCAAAGGCACAGAAGCCTATACAGCTTATTTTGCTACATTATAAAATAATTAAAATCGTAGAAACCTTACAAAAAATTTTTTAGAATATTCTGTTTGTTTTTACTTTCCTCATATTCAAAATGAAAAGTAGAGTGTTTACTTCGGGTGTATGGACCCATAACAGTCTCGAACTATCGGCGCCCTCACTTCGTTCGGGCGCCAAAACACTCGACTGTTATGGGTGTCATACAGCCCTTGGTAAACAATCTACTATTATTCAAATTTTAAGTTTTTTTTTCTCAAAATTTTTAAGATTTTTTTAGCTTACTCTAAAAAAAAATTGATGCAGAAATTGGAAGTACAGTCACTTTTCTAAGTTATAAATTAGTCTTTTTAACCCTTTGCTTAATTAATCTTTGCTTTATGTTAATTCTCAAACTAGCTTCACCTCAGTTTTTTAAACAATCAAGCACTATAGGTACTCCGGACTATACCATTAATCCAAATTGGAAGTTTTAAGCTATTACTAGCGACTGATACAAAATAAGTGGCTTAACAGTCAACATAAAAAAGCGCCGAAGCGTCCAAAACTCAATTATCTAACGACCAATTGTCTGGACCCCGGTCCAATAAAATTAATCTCGACAACGCCATTACTGAAGAGACCGTATTAATATCGAAGCGTTGATTAGTAAAACTATAAAAGCGGAAGTATCACAAGAATGCGGTTAATGAGAGACTGAAACCCGATTTTATAGTTTGATCGTTAAAATGGCCGACAATTGTCTAATTGTTGCCTACTAAACAACCAACATCGTGGGAAGACCCGATCGAAATGATGGTGAAAGTCAAAAACACGCTCTTTTATAGCGTCACCCGACTTCTAAATTCAAATTGTAAACAGAACAACGTATCGCTCTTAGTTCTTATTTTGAAATTCGAAGGTAATTTGTTTTTTATTGTGCCTATCTAAAAAGTTTTATTGTAGGCGAAAGCGTAGTAGCAAAAGCATTTATAGTTCTACACTGCATACGTTTAAAATAAATTATAAATGCAACAAATTATCATGACTCCATTCTGTTTTAATTTCAAAGTCACATCTTTCAAATGCTAGCTAAATACGGTGTTTTTATACTGTCAATATTTTTTACTATTTGCATTTTTTCAGTCATAAATTCTCATGAATACAGCACTCATTGCAGTGAGTTGCGAAACTTAGCATGTATAATCAAGATAACTAACGTTATCAGAATATCAATGAGCTATTCCCGTCAATTACAAAACTACATAGTCAGTGACCAAATAGAAATTGTAAGGGCGGAAAAGGTATAAAGAAAAGATTGTACAAGCAACATTTTTCGTCGCCAACTTTGAATGCGACACCGACAATTCGTCGACGACGCGTCGGCGACAAGTGGGACCGCTTTAATTGGCTGCGTTTGTCGCATTGAGTGGTCAAAGAATGTTCTACGCAATTTGTGTTCGACCATAGACAAGAATTGGCACTTGTCAAAACGCGAGAAGTTAGCGATAGAATCGGATAAATCAAACGATTGAACAAAAGAACAGCGTTAATGGGCACGTACTCTTTAACCGACTTTCAAAAAGGAGGAGTTTCTCAATTTGGTTTGTACGTTTTCTTTTTATGTATACACCAATTATGCCGCAATTTCTGATCCGATTTACTTGATTTTTTGGTCCCATAAAAATTTGATTCAGTTTGCATATTGCATAGCTTTTATCGCGGGCTTTGAGCGTGGAGGCCGAATCAAGAAATTCCATTACGAAAAAACCTAACACCCCCCACTCCGTGTGTTTCTTTTTAAAATCTGGTACCGCATTATTTCCAGTTGTCGCAGAAAAAATGCGGTACCAGATTATAAAAAGAAATTATATTTTCACAATTTTTTTTAAGATCATTGCCAATTTTGGTATTCACAATCGTAACTAAGCAACCAAAATCTATGATAAAAAATGCCATGCAATAGCTTTACCGCGGCAGTCCCCGAGTGCCACACGTATTTTTCATATTATGAGCATTTATGTTAACTTGGACGATGTAATTTTTACGATATTTTTGTTTAAAATGTACCTAATCTTATCTAATCTAGAAAACACCTTCTGTAGTTTACAAAACAACTTATTCCAGTCACTAAAAAGTAAACAAATTAAAAACTACAATAAATCAAACCGTCTTCAAAAACTAAAAGCAAAATATAAGCCTTTTAGAGTCGGTGTCAGCCAAGGCAAGAAATATAAATAATAGGAGCTCAAAGTATAATTAAAGAATACTAACTATTGCCACAGAATACTTAATAGTACAAGTTAGAATGCCTTGGCTGGCACTGAATCCAAAAGGCTTATATTTTCTTTAAAATTATTGTTGTCGGTTTTTAATGAAAAAAATATACATAAAAACGCATATTGAATTAGTTAAATTCTAAATCAAAACTAATGAACAAGTTTGTATAATTGTTTTAAAAATTACTTTTCAAAACCTAGCGGGCAATCTTCCATAGGTGTTCGAGATCTGCATCTGCTATTGAAAAAAAAAGAAATAAACCTACGAAGTATTGTTAAACAAAACTTCGAGTAACAGAACGAAATTATAATTTGGAGGATAACATATATCAACAGAAAACAGCTTTTACGAAACGACTAAAGCGAGATAGCCATGAGAAAATGACGCGCGCGGGAGCGAGACCGATTTTGCAGATTAGGCGAAAAAACCATGAAATCACTTCGTAGTAAATAACTAAAGCGATTAAAGATAAATGAAACTATACGATGCTAAATATTATTGGTGAAAATTCAAGATTAGGTATTCTTAACCTGACTTAAGAATACATAATCTTTAATTTTCGAATAAGGGGTATTTTCAAAAAGAAAAAGTGTCAAGGCAAACTCATAAAAATCATGTTACTGAAACTTCATAAATTTAGGTAAAAGTATGAAGAAATATATAATCTTATTACCAGATTTGTAACACTTCTAACCGTCCTACAGTTAAATAACAAAAATTACGTAGTTTTTCCGTATAGCGTTTTAGAAAGGGCCATGGTCACGGGATGAATATTGAATTCCTTAGCACCCCCTGCCCTGCCGTGACCATAGCCGCTATCGTAGCTAGGAATAGCAGGGCTGCCGGGAACTGGGGGCCGATGGTTTTTGTGCCTGTCCATTTTAATTGGGGGGGGGTTTGCCATAATCGCCACGCTTGGCAGGCGGGTTGGCGATCGCAGTATGGCCAAGTTTGTAGGTGACGCTGCTGCCCGTCTCCTGAAGGCTGAGTCCCTTAGTCGCCTTTTACGACACCCACGGGATGAGAGGGGGTAGTGCAATTCTAGGCCGATACTGATACTAGACATAATTAAATTAAACCTAGTATTCAAACTTAAGGCTAAACAAACGCAAAAAACACAAATTTAATAACCTATGATCATGTTTTCACACACCTATAGTGAACATATACCAGTAAGTACAGTACACATTGCAACACGCGTAGTTAATTTATAATGTAAACACAGGCTTTTTGCACGACCAATCGTAAACAATCACATGCACTGTGAACCCTGTAATTGACATTATAAAAAACCTAAGCACGCGTGTGTGGTGTAAAATAGCTTTATTTTGTTACAAACTTATGTTTGCTGTTTGTTCCGTTGCTGGTTTTACGATATTCGACGTTATGGCTTTATAAATAAGAGTGTTGTTATTAAAATTGGTGTGAATTTAAATCTTTTTTTTATGTATCTTACGTACGTTTTTATTAATAATGGGGTGTGTTCGTTAAATTGAGCCTGAGATTGTAAGTGTTGATTGTGTTTTGTGATGGTTTAGTTTAGCTAGCGTGTCAAGATGTTGATAATATCATAATGTAGTTAGCAATTGCCGGTTAATATTGTGGCTTCTTCTTCTAGGCGTGTCGACTCAGGTTTATATTTGTGAGGGCCAAAATTCAGCCTCCGAAACGTATCAATTTTATAAGTTCTTTTTTAACATTAATTTAGCCTGTAAAGGAGCGTCCTTATTAAGAGCATTCTTTCGCGAGCATTTGTAACCGAGCAATCGCCGGCGCACAGAAAATGCTACCCAGCGAACTAAACATTCACTTCCGAGCAGAACTATGAACGTTCGAGTCGAACATTCTTTTGCGAGTATGGAGCATTCGAATACGATCTCGTCAAATGTCATTAATTTTTAAATGTCAAATACCAGCGAATAGTTTACAAGTGGCCAGTATATTCTTACGTAGATAGTCATTAGTTTTATTATTCGAGTCACTTACGAGCGTATTGTTTGGGTGAACATTCGAAGGCGAGCCACTTCAGCAATCACCGTTGCGACGTCCACACGCTTGCCGTGTAAGCTTTGTAAACTGAAATAAAAAAAAAACTTTCACGTTCAATTTTCCCATTTTAATGTTTACAAAACAGGTGTGAGAAAACAGGCTCATCTTGCTAAAATATAACAACGTGAAAAAAAATAAAATGGCATAAAGGAAAATTTACGGATATTTGCGTTTTCCGCAAAAGAGTAACCTCGAGTCGAAGACAACTTACCAAGAGGTAGTTCTTTCCAGTGTTCTGTGGAGCTCCAATTTTAGTGTTGTTGTTAAAAAACTAACAAAGAGCTGAAAAACAAAAAAAAAACGGTTTACTGTAAATTTTGGTTTGTTCTCTCAATAAAAACGCCATAAGACAATCAACTCCAAAATCTCTAACAATTGCCTTGGAACATTCCAATCTGTAATTATTGGAAGAATAACACTGGCTTTCAAAATTTTAACAAAATAAATACATTCTTATGGCCAAGGAATAGAGTTGAAAACGCGAAATTGATTTTTTGAGCTATTATTGTAGATTGTTTGTCAATTATTATCAGTTCGGTATATAATCGATTATACGCCGCCATTATGAGTTATAAAAAACTGTTAGAGGCACGTGCCAGCATTCAACTGTTTTTTAAGTAAGATAGTTTTTTTCGTTGTAATTTTATGCTTTGCCCCTCCCTATATCGTAAAGTATTTTTTTGTTTTTACCTAAAATTAGCGGTTTTGATTGGACTTATGAATGAGAGAAATAAAGTTTATTTGCAATAGTTTTGCTTTTTTAAGAAACGAGATGTTGATGTGTAGGTTAGCAATCTAAAGCGTGATACCTTTTTCCAAAATTTTACTGTTTTGTACATGATAATAAAAACGAATTTGATTATTCGAATATAAACTCAACTCGGAATAACATAAAAATACGTAACTGGCGGCGAACAAGGACACCCACTTGAAGTGGCTTTTAACCTTTCTGTAATTATATAAAAGTATTTGAGTTTGACAAAGAAATTATGCCAAAGAAGAACAACCACTTTCTATGGAGCTTTGGTACAGATACCAAGTTCTTTGTACAGCAACATAGCTTATGTCATTTTAATCGTTATTAAATAAGCAATTTTATTGTTTTTAACTGGATTTGATAACTAGTGGACTTGTTGAGATAACTCATGTTAAAATGTAAAAAAATAAGAAAAGAATTTCAGTGTTTTTAGTGAAAAAAAAAAAACTTTTTATTAATTTTATGTAATAGATATCGATTCAAATCGATTATTTTACCTATGACTTTTAAATTCAATTTGAGACTTATCCTGCTAGCTACAGTAATATTTTTTACGTAAAATAATGCTGAGACTACGCGAAATATAATATTAAAAATCTGGAACTGTACAGTTCGGTACCAAAATGGTTGATCTCCTTTAAGAATGGATAAAAATGCTGGGCAATCAAAGGTTTTGGGTTCATGTTCTGTCTGGGACCAGCTAGGGGTAAGATTTTAAAGCTTTGTACACCGAAAATATAAATAGACATTGAGAAATATCGTTCACATTTTAATAAGATAACAAATGAGTTGATCATACAGTAGATCGGAGGGCTGATCTAACGAAAACTCGGTTCTGTTCCAGTTTCGTCGCTATTTTGACGCCGACGACCTGTTTGGCGCAGGGGTACTAAGCCCGCCTTCTGCGCCAGAGGTCCCGTGGTTCGATCCCCGGACAAGACAAATATTTGTGTGCATGAATATGCCTATTTGTCTTGGTTTGGGTGTTTAATATGTGTATTATGTATGGCAAAAGCAAACTGCTGAACCTTCTAGAACTCAGCAGAGCAAACATAAGTGCGATAGCAAGAGCCTTAACTGGACACTGCAAACCAAAAATGCACCAATTTGACATGAAATTAAGTGACACTGACGTTTGCCTTACTGCGGATTAGGGTGCTTGTACACGGTGCATGTAGCTGGAGCAAGTAAAGATGCGGGTTACACGCGTGAGTAATATGCGCAAGCTATTTGTTCGAGTTACTCGCTTTGTACTTATACATGGTGCATATAACTGGAGCAAGTAAAGACACAGGCTACTTGCGCAAGTAGTCGTGGTCAAGAGCTACATGTGCATGCTATTCGCACGGTAGCTTTATGAGTTGAATCGCGTCAAAATGTCTCGACGAACGAAAATTCTTTTAAAATCATTTGTTAAAAATGTAATATTACCAGAATTATTAAATATGCTAGAAGACGAATTAATACAATTACGAAGCAAAAAGTTATGGATGCGTAACTGGATAGCCAGATTTTTGAGATTTCTCGATTTTCAACTTTTCTAAATTGTAAGTAGATCGAAGACTTCGTATTTTATTTTTAATTTATTTTTTCCGAAACCGTCAATGCCCATCTCTTTCTCGATTGCTTCTAAAGCGTTCTCTCTTGATTGATTATTTTCGTAGTTTGACGATTCCATATTCCACAGACAATCGTAGGATTTGTACAAAAGTACGAAACGACTAGTCGTTTCGTCGTTCCACTTATCTAATTTACTCATTATTGGTCACATTAAAACAAAAACTAAACAATTATAGAAGAAACAATTCACGTAATAGAAAAACAATTAAATTAAACCGCTTCCTATCGGTCTGTAGCGTCGCGCTTGCGCACGTCTGAACCTGCTCAAGTGACATGCGCGAGTGACCCGCGCGCGTCGCAGAGCACGCGGATTAGTTGCGCGGGTGGCTCGCTTTGGTACATGCTCGAGTCACACCCGCACATGTTTTTTACGATGTATGTTTACGATGCATATAACCCGCGCAAGTGCCTCAACATGCGCAAGCTACTTGCACCGTGTACAAGCACCCTTAGAGAGAGAAACACCCAAACATCTCCTATGTGACTGCAGACCCCTAATTGCGCTAAAAACGCAGTGTCCACCTGGGCCGGCATATAATTCGGCCAGAGGAACTAAAATTGTCAGAGCTAGGAAGATTTTAGACTTCCTGGAAGCCGCCCGACTAAAAGAGATATAACAAGGTGGCCTGTTACAATAAATCTTATAGGTCGCAATGACTTCAGTTCCAACTGGAGCTGCATAGCCCCTATATCCTACAATTAATTAATTAATTATGTATGTATTTACAAAATAAACGTATTTAACTATATTTTTATATATAAGTATGTATTATCTATTATCCATAACACAAGTTCTTGATGAAACTTAAAGTGGGCTAGGTAATTGGTGTGTTTTTATGCAATTATTTATTTATTATTTATTTTGATGACGTACTGTATGAAAATGTGACAGCGCGAAACTGGTTGCTAGGTGATTTTTTGTTAGATTATCAGCCTTCGGGGATCGGTTTCAGGTTTAATGCTTTTTGATGCGACGAAGTCTATTTGATGCCGCTTCGCTTTGATGACCCCTTGTAAAATTTTGAGTCAGATTTCATCAGGTTGCTAGAACGAATGCCAGGTCAAAGATCACGTTAATTAATAGTTAGGGATTTTTGTGACTTTGGTTGTATTATTCAATTGACTGGCATGCATGACTCATGTAATAAACCTCATATTTTTCATCGTGGAAAGATGATATTACCATTCTCTTTTTCCATTTAATTGTAGATAATGCTTGTTAATTTACTTGTTTGTGATGAGAAAAAAATAAATATATATTTTTGAATTAGCCCTTAAAAATATTTGATACTTGATACTTTCTCAGTACACGTCAGAGTTTTTACTCATTATGCCCCGGTGACACATTCCGGCGCGGAGGCCATTTGTACCAGTTCGCGGCTCCTAGTTGGCGGCGCCATTGAGCCGTCCGTCCGCGCCGCACAATAGTGGCCAGCTAGCTTTACTTACACGCACAGAGTATGTTATTAGAACAGAGTTAGTATCTATGCAAAATTGTATCTACTTTTATATAATAAATAAATAAATAATTTATTTCATAAGATTTGGAGTACATGTACAAATACAAATATTTTACAGTTAAAGACAAATTTTTTATTAAACTTCCTGAACTAGGTTTTTAACCTGTACTTCAGGCGAGACAGACCTTACCTACCTATATAACATGTAAGAAAATTAACAATACACTAACTAAGCAATTTATCTACATAGATAAACATAATATGCAATTAATAAGAAATAATTTTCGTTGACTAATGTAACTAATTCTACTATTTACATAATATTTACTATTTACATATTTCAAACAGCTCTTCAGTCTCATCGTAAGACAAGTTGCATAAATAATTAAACATATCTAGTGTTCTGTTCAGTTTATTACATTCTTTGTCAACATAGCCCCACATGAAAACAACAGACAAGTCAAAGACATTAAAGTCATTTACCATCAAAAAATATTGATAGAAGACCCGAAAAGGAAAACATCAGTAGTACAGTGCACAAGATGCCAGCAATATGGCCACAGTAAGAACAATTGTATGCGACCATACAGGTGTGTGAAGTGCGCCGGGCCACATAAAACTACCTTATGCACATTAGACAAAAACACTCCAGCAGTGTGTACTCTTTGTTCAGGAAGACACCCTGCTAGCTACAAGGGCTGCAAAGTTTATAAAGAAATACTTGCAAGAAAGAGAACTGGCAACAAGTTAGCTAATAATCCGATCTCAATAGATTCAAAAACCTTACTGAACAAAGCTGCTGTAACAGACTATGTACCTGTTGTACCACCGGTGAAAACGCCTGACGTAAGGAATAAACTTTATCCCCTTGTTCAAGAAACCATAGAGTCATACAGTGAAGTTGTTAAAATTGGAACTAATAACAGACCTGTATCTGTGGGTAAAAAAGATAGACAGCAAACCAGCAAAAATGAAGACCTGATTGGGAAAAAGACGGCTGATTCATCATACCAAAAAACGCCAATAAAAGTAACTGAGCAACGACAATCAAATAAAAATCACGTTGACTATGAGTCACAAAGAACACATTCTACAGTAATGGGAATCAAACACCATACGCAAGAAAACAGACTTAGTCTAGAGGCACTCTTAATTAAACAGACAGAAAGAATAGACCAACTTATTACACAATTAAATAGTATGATGATCCTTATAATGGCAGTCATAAGTAAACTCCCTCAATAGTAAATGGCTTTACGTATCGCCACCTGGAATACCAATGGGATTGCGCCAAACAAACAAGAATTAGAAATTCTGCTGAAAACTAATAAAATAGATATTGCCTTGATTTCAGAAACTCACCTTAATGATACTAAAAGGATAAAGATAGAAAACTATTACATATACAATACAAACCACCCTGATGGTACATCGCATGGAGGATCAGCAGTAATTATCAAGATCAATATAAAGCATAACCTACACAGTGAATTTAAAGAAGAATGGTTGCAAGCTACTACTATAACATTAGATGAGAAAATGGGCCCTATTAATATAAGTGCTGTCTACTGCCCACCGAAACATAACTTGAAACAAGATATGCTCGAACGCTACATCTGCGCTCTAGGAAATAAGTTTATATGCGGGGGAGACTGGAACTGTAAAAACACCTACTGGGGTTCGCGAGTAACAACCACCAGAGGGCGGGAATTGAAAAAATGCGTAGACCAGCAAAACTTAAAGACCTTATCAACAGGTGAACCAACTTACTGGCCAACAGACGTGAACAAACTCCCTGATCTTGTGGATTTTTTTATTATTAAAGGACTACCAGATGTGTACTTTGATCTCGAATCATCAATAGACTCGGTATCAGATCACACTGCAGTTATTGCAACATTTAGCGTCTCACCAATACAAAGAGTTCAAAAACTAACGTTGTATAACAAAAAAACAGATTGGAATGCTTTCGCCGAGTATCTAGAAAATGAAATAAACCTAAAAGTGAGGCTTAAGACAGAAGAGGACATAGATGAGGTAACATTCTACATTACGAACCTCATACAGGTAGCTGCCTGGCGCTCCACTCCTTCGTCGAGCTACAACACCGAAAAAAACAACGTTCCACTGGAAATACGAAATAAACTCCAAGAAAAGCGTAAGCAAAGAAGAAAACTTCACATGACAAGATCTAATACAGACCGAACAGAATTTAACAAAATTTCGAGAGATTTAAAAGACCTTATCAACGAAACCAATAACGTAACGTTTCATCATCAAATATCGAGTCTATCATCTTTTAAGAAGGATAATTATTCCTTATGGAAAATGACTAAAAATTTTAAAAGACCGCAAAACCACGTTCCTCCCTTAAGGAAATCCTCTACTGACCCCTGGGCAAGGAGCGAAAATGAAAAGGCGGAGTTATTCGCAAATCATTTAAGCAAAATATTTACACCCAACCAATCAAACATGGATGGATTCGAAAAGGAAATTGACGAAGTAATCAAAAGCGACCAGCAGCTGACTCCACCGCTTAAACCGGTAACTCCGAAAGAACTTGCACTGACGATCCAGCTCTTAGAAAATAAGAAGGCACCCGGTTTCGATTTAATAACTGGTGAAGTATTTAAAAAGTTACCCAGAAAAGCCTTGGTCTTTATTACAATGTTATTTAACACAATCATTCGAATATACTACTACCCGAAACTTTGGAAAATATCACAAATCTGCATGATTGCAAAACCAGGAAAACAGCCAAATGATCCCAATTCGTATAGACCAATAAGTCTCCTGCCGATACTCTCGAAAGTCTTTGAAAAAATTATTCTAAACAGACTAAAACCGGTACTCCAAGAAAATAACATCATACCTGATCACCAATTTGGCTTTCGGGAAAGTCATTCAACTGTGGAACAAGTACATAGAGTGGTTCACAAAATCAGACAATCCCTGGAGAAAAAGGAATACTGCTCAGCTGTGTTCCTTGACATACAACAAGCCTTTGATAAAGTCTGGCATAAAGGACTGTTATACAAGCTAAAGACTCTTTTACCAAATCCCTTCTTTATGATACTGAAATCCTACTTAAACCAAAGGCAATTTCAAGTTAAATACGGAGAAGAATACTCTAAGCTATATGACATCAATGCTTCAGTACCACAGGGATCGGTACTTGGACCTGTGCTATATTCGATATACACAGCAGACCTGCCTACAACAGACGATGTTGTAACGGCAACATATGCAGACGACACAGCGTGCCTGGCTAGCGATACTGATCCAAACGTAGCATCACTCAAACTACAAAAACAACTTAACAACATAAATGATTGGGTACAGAAGTGGAGAATCAAACCTAGTGTTAGCAAATCAACTCAAGTCACATTCACACTGCGAAAAGGTGACTGCCCACCAGTTCATATGGGTAACGGTGTACTACCGAGCAACAATAGTGTTAAATACCTGGGGCTACACCTAGATAGAAGATTAACTTGGGCTAACCATATTAAAGCAAAAAGAAAAGAAGCGAAAATTCAGTTCCAATCGCTGCAATGGCTGTTAAATCGGCAATCACCATTGTCCCTAAGTAACAAACTCCTGGTATACAAAACTATCATAAAACCCATCTGGACGTATGGTATAGAGCTCTGGGGCTCGGCGAGCACCTCCAATATAGAGATCCTGCAGCGATTCCAGAACATTGCATTGAGAACACTATCTGGAGCACATTGGTTTGTTAAAAATACCGAAATTCACCAATACCTGGAGATATCAACTGTTAAAGAGGAAGTCAGCAAATGCAGCAAAAGATATAAACACAGATTAAACTCACATATAAATGAATTGGCCAAAAAACTCCTAAATGAAACAGGAAACATAAAACGCCTAAAGAGATGGCAAATCCTGGACCTAGATCAAAGAAGTTGATCCTACAATATTACAGTGCCAGCTAATGAGATGGCACTTACAATCCGACTACTTTGGAACCTATCTGATTATGGCTGGGAAGCCGATTGCAGATCTAAAGTGAACACAAAAAAAAAAAAAAAGCATCCCCTAATATGCCATAGTGGAACACAGAATCCATCTGGGTCGTTTTTCAATAAGCCTGGGAAAATAAAATCTCTCGGCAAGGTCCTAAACTTTTTGCAAGCCTCCACTAAAAGCGATAATTCAACTTGGAGGCGTGTTACAACATATATTTTAGATAACGTGACTATAGTCCTACAGTTTTTACTTATTATGTCCCCGTGCGTTACACATTCCGGCGCGGCGGCCATTTGTACCATTTCGCGGCTCCTTGCCATTGAGCCGTCCGTCCGCGTCGCACAATAGTGGCCAGCTAGCTTTAATTACACGCACAGGATACGTTATTAGAACAGAGTTAGTATCTGTCACAAATTATGTTAAAGCACACCTTGCGTAAACATGGACCCCTACTTTACAAACGCAGCATTCTAAGTCGTTATAGACTTTGCCCGGACAACTAAAATCCCTTAGCGAAGGTCTTAGAATTATTATAAGCCTTAACGCTAAAAGCGATTATATGACTTGAGTCACAATGACAACATTCTATAGTTTTTACTCGTTATGCCCCCGCGACACATTCCGGCGCGGCGGCCATTTGTACCAGTTCAGGGCTCCTAGTTGGCGGCGCCATTGAGCCGTCCATCCGCGCCGCACAATAGTGGCCAGCTAGCTTTACTTACACGCACAGGGTACGTTATTACATCAGAGTTAGTATCTATGCCTAAAGCACTCTTGTGTAATCGTGTATCCTTAATTGCCAAACAAAATCTAGTAAGAAGATTTTAGACTGCTGTTGGAAGCTTTGTTACAAGTTTTCAAAAGTAATCTCTTTAAACGTCTTTTATGCTTAGAGAGATATTTTTTAATTAGAGGCGAGTTACAATGATATTTTTGGTTACGGTGACCACAGTCCTATAATTTTTATTTGTTATGCCCTCGCGACACATTACGGCGCGGCGGCCATTTGTACCAGTTCGCGGCTCCTAATTGGCGGCGTCATTGAGCCGTCCGTCCGGCTGCACAATAGTGGCCAGCTAGCTTTACTACACGCATAGGGTACATTTGTAGAATAGAGTCAGTGTCTATTCAACGTATTCGCTGTGGTATAGTGTTCCGAGGGGCGCCGTTCCGGACAACTGCCATTCCCGGTGGTTCTTTTCGCACATAGATTTGTGCCTTCCGAAGTACGAATACATATTATAATTCATATACAGTTTAAGGAATTTGATAAAACCAACGGAAATCATGAAAAAATCTGAAATATTTTCTTGATGATATTATTTAATAATATCTATTGTTGATGTTTTTTATTTCATAGTTTAAATTTATACGTTATGAAGAGGGACGTTATTTTATACTAGGGCGCCTTCAAGGCTTTTAAAGCAATGATGCAAATAATAAGACATGAAAGAGTGCAGCATTTTCTCACCGGTTCTTTTCGCAAATAGATTTTTTATCAATTATCGATTTTCACAAGATGAATGACGACATGTAACAGACAAAACCTTAGAATTTTTTTTTTAATATCACACGCAATTTACAACATCCTAATCCTAACTAATATTATAATAGCGAAAGTGTTTGTTTGTTCTTTTTTCACGCCTTAACTAAGCAACTAATCGACTAGATATTTGGCATAGAGTTAGTTGAAAGGACGGAGAGTTACATCGGCTTCTTTGTAATCCCAATATTCCCACGGGAACGAGAACCACGCGGGTGATACAAACAAAACGGAAGCCTACAAATAAATATTTTATTAAAAACGCGTTGTAATAAAAAATTTGTTTGAATGTTTAGAGATCCCTTGAAATCTACTGAATGCAGATTTTTCTCTGTTCGCTGATTTAATCCTGATCTTTAAACAGACCGTGAATGCAGTGATAGATGATATTGAGAATAATTGGGTACATTAACTCGTGTTTTCAGGTGTAAGTAAATGTAAGTTCTTTACACGTCTTATCACGACGTAAATAAGTTAAAGAATGTCTATATTTCTAGGTGAATACAATCCTGAAAACAAAACCTTATATATTTGTATTTGAATGACCACAATTTCACCAAAAGGTTTTACTACGAATATGTGTATTTTATGAACAAACGGGGAGACTCTTAGCCTTCATCATACCTAATGTTAAGTATTGATAAGGCTGAAGATGGAAGTGAGCCTCTCCCGGAATCCTCAATCACTGAGGAACTTGCTATCTTATCTCTATCTGCTGGAATACAACAATGCTGAAAACATTGTTATTATGGCGTCAGACTTAGATAGATAAGATGGTGGCAGCTAGCCAGGCGGACTTACAACAAGTCCCACCACCAACCAAACCGAGTACAATATGTACCCCCGCTGGTAATCGAACCCGTGACCCCTAGGTCTGATATCAGTGGTTGTTGCCACTAGACCACAGAGGCGGCTGTAGTATGCACTATTTAATTTATCTGTACACGTTACAACTATCTCGATAGCGTATGGTACTTAAATCAAATTTAGAGCATACTCTAATTACCATCTTTTAAATCGTCAAATGCATAATTTTCAGTGGCACTCTAAGCTTTTATACGACATCATTACCTAGAAAGGCAATACCAATGTATCAAAATACTAAATCACACCATTCCATAATCATTAAAATCTTACAATAATTATCTTCATATTGTGTAACTGCCTCAGAGCAGTTATTCAAAGTACCTATAATGCAGTATATAAAAGTATTTCAAAAGCTGTATAAGTACTGTGTATCGGCCGCTTAATGTCCCCACACTTATAAAAAGATAATCCGTAACTTTACTCAGACTATTCAACGCTAAAATTAACTATGCACATAAAACGTGTGTTTTTTTGTTTATCAATTTGTATTTGTCCCCATATTATCGACTCCGGCCGGTCGGTAACATCACAGGATTGATTTCGGATCTTTATAGAGATGTTGCAACACAGCTGCAGTTTGAATCATGAGTTTTCAAGGACTTGTTTTTTATTTATTAAAGGGGTTAAATTAAAAGAAGTTCTATCGATAAAATAAAGATTATGCAAGCAGTTATTCTTTGCTGGTTCCTAAGAGTTATTTTTATTTTTGGAAATGTAATATTTAATCTAAGTTTTTACATATTCGGTATTCAATAAAGCGTGCATATCGTCTTTGTGTCGTCGTTTTATTTGTGTTTGACATAATTTTCTCATGGAATTAGGAATTGCAAACTAGATCCCAATAATTTAGATTTTTACAAGTAATTTAAGTACCTGCATATTACTGCAAATAAATTATTTCTGTTTTTTTTTAATTATTTCATAAGTTTACCATAAAAAGTAAAATTGATAACCATATCCGACATCATCCACTACAATATTGACTCTTCATCAAACCTTGCCTTACAAAACGCGACCAACTTAAAAAAGGTGGTAGTATCATCTCTGTATGCGCCTGCGCAGGCCTCCACATTTTTCATATAGGTTACTACCGTCCGAGTTCAACGGACTTTTTATTGAAGCACGTTTGTTACACAGATAACTTTTGTATTAGCTTTTATAATCCTATCTTTGGACTATATGTCGGACAGTCGAGCGCAGAAGTCTTTAAATTATAAATTAAAAATTGTTTTTTAATGTAGTTGCTAATTTTGTTATTTTTATGGTCTAATGCTGTCTTTACAATGAAGCTGGAATTTTATTAATTTGTTGGCTTCTTTCCCTCATTAGATTAAAGTTCTTTTCTTATTTCAGTTTCTGTTTCGTAAACTACGTACTTATTGGTTTGTGTGGCAAAGATCAATTTTAAATTGAGCTATGAACTAACTTTTCAAAATTCGTAATTCATGATCAGTCTATTGATATTTCAGTACTAAGGAGTTTCACCAATAAGATAAGTAGTTATCACTAATGACGATTATCAATAAACGTGATTAAATTTTCGATTTTTTTTAAGTTTAAGTAGGTACAGCGATGTTTTAAATACGATTAGAGATAATTGTGATTGGTGACAGTTGGTTTGATGTTGCCTCTAAGATAGATATAATATTATAATAAAAAAAGTATAAAAAGCTTTTTTATTTGACGATTTTTAGTTACATCATGTGCTTACACAAAAAATCAGCCCATACACAAAAATTATGTCATCTGGGTAAACGACTACTTGCCAAAACGTAAATTATATTTTTCAGGATTATGAAAAGACGACTAGCCAGATATTCGTAAAAATTATATGGGACCACACATGAACTAAAAAAGAATTATCAAAATTACCAAAAATGATGTGTATGCGCATGAAATAGAAGGGGGAACTTACGGGAAGATCTACTTTTTAACCACGCAAGTGTTTAGTAATTAGTTCTAAACAAAAACACGTAGTGGTCACCAATCTGAATGATGACAACTTACCGTCCAAAACCGCAAGCCTAATTGCTCATTATTTTTTTGAAATCACTTTTGCCATCGCCTGTCCGGCTTTTGTTCGTGAGATAACGTCAAGTTATTGACGACGTACAGGATAAGATTTTATTATTTACCTGTACATGTCCTTTCTTCTCAGAGATATTAAGTTGCATTTGCACTCACAGAAGTCCTTCTCTGATGGATAATGATTCTTCGGCATTTAAAATCTTAGAGTCTTCAAAATTATAATGATGAATTCATTTCTTTAATACCATTACTACGAATATCTTGAAAAAAAATGGTAAAATTCTTTACTTTCTTTATCTTTTCATTCTTATAATATTGTCAAGATTTATTAAACATATTAAACGGTTAAACTGATTTGTATGTACTTAATTAATTAATTTATGATATTTCATTTTAGTTTGTAATGATATTGTCTTTTCATAGCTATGGAAACCTGTAATTGGTTTTATATAAGACCTATGTTTAATAATTTAATTTTCACCTCACACGCTCTGAAAAGGAGGATATGTAATTCAGTTTCCGCGTAGAAAATCGCATTTTGCGGCCAAGCGCGGTACTTTTTTCATTGAAACCTAAAAATATGTCATAATGCGTCGCACTATTGACTTTTAATGTTACGTTTTATTCTTATTTTAAATAACTTTGAATTAATTATAATACTCCGTTTTGGTTTTATTAAATTATTTTAATAATAATAGTCATAATCTTTATTTCCCTGAATATGGTATACAATTATTTAAGATGATACATAATACAAGTTCGGCATGTTCTGCCTTAGTTACGCGTGGAAATCAGTAAATATTTAACATTAAAATAAAATTAAACATTTATAAAATTAAATATTAGTTCCCTGAATCACAAAAACAATAACAATAAGATGAAACTATTTGTTATAAGAATTTTATATTTACGGTGGGTGAGATTTCACAACCTATGATGCGATTTTGTAACGTGACATAAACCTTTATTTTTAAATTGTCTGTGACTTGTGCAGTCAAGGGCAAAAATATAGATACAAGTAGGTATCTTGACAGTATATAAGTGCTCATCTGAGGTCCCATAAAATTTTATTGTACTAAATTCAAATAAATATGTACTTATACAATATTGGAAACATAAATATGTAATAATAATAACTATTGTTCCTATTGTAGCTGTTGGTTTTCTGAATAAAGTAAAGCCTAGTTCGTCCTAATAAATACTGCCTATAGTTCGAAACAAAAAACGAATCAAAATAGTTTATTGATCAACTAAGCACTGCTGTCTAAAACCAAATGATTCAATTAGAAATGAACAGTGAAATATCAAGGCTTGACAAAGTTGAGATAAGTGCCCACAGACGCTGTGTTATCGCGCAATCAAAAACAACTGAATGGACCTACGATTCACACAGAGTAGTGACGTATAAAAAAAGTCACTTAATGAGTGGAAAGATAAAAACGCCGCCGCGGCAAACACAAAGGGCAGAGGAGGCAAATAAAAGAGCAGCCAATGTGAAAAGCTGTGCGTATTGTTTTATATTAAAGTGAAATAACAATAGGTAGCCCTTCAATAGGCTTGCCGACAATGCGAAGTGTAAACGTGGGTTCACATGTATTGTTTATAGTGAGCTCACAGCCATTGGTTAATGGAGGTTAATGGAGGTCTGTTGAATTAAACTTCGGTGGTCATTATGATTCAGCTATGTATGTGGACGTATCCGGTGCGAAGGACCATATGAAAACTGAGCCTAATTATTGATTAAGATTTTATTGAGGGCTGATTTCATAAGCTCTCAATAAGTTTAAATCGTTGTCATCATAAACATAAGGTACATAATGTCAAGTTTGTGCCTCCCATCATGGCATCAAAGTCATAACTTGAATATTTTCTTACACTAGTAAATACAAAAAGTCCATGTGAAAGTCCAACTTTGCTGTTGTTTGTTTCTGTAAAGGAAAATCTGTTTGTCTCTTTCAGCTGAACATGATCAGCAGGATTTTCTTCATTTTTTTTTTATAAAACCTTCAACCCATGTGTACCTAACTTTACGTGTTCTTGAACATAAGTGGACAATAGCAGGCAATGTTCACCTTGTGAACATAATGTTAATGTGAAATACAACACAGCATTGTGCAGTCGGCCGCGTCCGCCGCTCAACTGATGAGGTGACAACTCGACTGTCGTTAAAGGCTTTGTTTGTTGTGAATTTTTGTATTTAATTTATACAGATTCAGATATAGTGGAGAAAAAGAACCTCGTTATTAGAGCTAGGATTAGAGAAGCTAGGTCTCTTTAGTCGATTGTACCTTTATTATCTAAAACAGAAATAGATTAGTCGTAACGACTCAACTGATGAGATGACAACTTGAGTGTCGTTATGGGTAGGGCATTGTTCGTTGTGCATTTTTGTATTTAATTTATAACGGTTCAGATTAAGAGATAGTTTTAGAACAGAAAATATCCTTAACTCGCGAGGTTCCCGTGGGAATATCGGGATAAAAAGTATCCTATCTTAATTACCAGGCTATCTACTTTCTGTGTAGCAAATTTCATTCAAATCCGTTCAGTAGTTTTTGAGTTTATTCGTAGCAAACAAACTAACAAACAATCAAATCTTTCCTCTTTAATATTAGTATAGTTATAGATAATAGAGATACATAGACAATGCTTGAGAGACTAGCAGTATTTTATTTTACTAAGCGAAAGATCTCGCCTAATGCGGCTTCAACTATAGTTTTTTTATTATGAAATAGAAATAGAAATAATTTATTTGCCTTTAAATGAGGTACACTGCAGATCTTTAATACTAGTAGGCTCAGCTCATTTCGCCATCCGCAATAGCATGCAAATATACATATTGAATTAATAATTATGATAAACAATTTAGTAACATTAATTGTCATTTAATTGTTTTTGGGCATCATAATCACAAAGATAAATTTTAAAATTAATCAATTATCGTTTGAAAATAAAATTATTATAGGATGTCAAAATTATACATGTCAAATCAAAATTATTATTTTTTACAATATTAGAATGTCAGATGAATAAAACAAAATACAAAAAAAAACATACAAATTATTAGGTACTTCTTTGTTAACATAATCAAATTTCATAAATTTAGAGTTCCTCATAATTTAAATATTCAGTGACACTATAGAATGCTTTTTCATTTAACCATCTATACAATGCTACTTTAAATCTATTGAGAGGTAATTCCTGTACTGATTTCGGTATTTTGTTGTACAAAGTTATGCACATCCAATAGCAGTTCTTTTTGAACCGCGTGCTCTTAGGACAAAATTCAGATACCAGTCTATCTGTATTTCTGGTGCTGCGTGAATATATATCTTTAGCTGTCTTGAAATAATGTAAATTTTGTTTGACAAATTTTGCGGATTCAAATATATATAGACAAGGTAGCGGTAAAATGCTTAGGGATTTGAACAGCGGTTTGCATGGTTCATCCGGTGGAGCTCCATAAATTGCCCTAATACATTTTTTTTGCGCAATGAACGCCCTTTTATTGTCTGTGCTGTTTCCCCATATTATCAGTCCATAGCGCAGCACGGACTCGATATAAGCATGGTAGGCTGTTAATGCCGTTCCCCTTGTCGCAACTCTTGTCAATTTATGAAGAGCAAACGAGAACCTGTTAATTCTTCCACAGACATCCTCAACATATTTTTTCCAGTCTAGTCTGGAGTCAATTTCTACACCTAAAAATTTAACTGATTGCACACTTTTCAGAGATTTTCCATTACAGTTTATATTCCAATCATCGCTAATATTATTGAAATTCATATAATATGTCTTATCAACATTTATAATCAAATTATTATTATTCAGCCAATTTACTATTGATATTATAGTTTTATTAATGTCATTAACGTGTTCATTTATTGTCATTTTTTTATCTGTTGAAACAATTACAGATACGTCATCAGCGAATAAGATGCATGGGTGTTTGGTTACGTCTGCAAGATTATTAATGTAAATTAGAAACAGGAGAGGGCCCAACACACTCCCCTGTGGTACACCATACTTATTTTGCTGAAATCCAGAAAAATATTTTTGGGCTACATTAAAATTGTCTAACTTGGTTATTTCAACAGATTGTGTTCTATTTTCTAAGTAAGTTTCAATTAATTTTAAAGCAACACCTCTTATGCCACAGTGATCTAATTTTTGTAATAGCTGATTATGGGCGACAAAGTCAAAAGCCTTTGACATATCAAAAAATAGGCATGTAGTAAATTTGTTATCATTTAGAGATGTCAAAGTTTTATGAAGTAGGTTGAAAATGGCCTCAGTGGTGGATTTATTTTTTTGAAAGCCATATTGATTAGTCTTTAATACATTATATTTATTAAAAAACGATATATGCAGTATTGTGTTTACTTTTAACAGAGTTATTCAGGTTAGTCATTTTAGGTCAGACAAGGCTGAACAGCCTTACTGTTTGTGTGCTAATCGAAGGTTCTCAACTAATGAGCTGACAACCCGTGCCAAAATTACCAAACCTTATTTTACTTTTCCAAACTCTTTGTTGATGTAATTACGTGCGAATGAAGTACGTTTATCAAAAAATATGATACTTACGTCCAATGATATTTTCCTCTCCAAACCCCTTTATTAAAAAAGCATTCTTCATGTACCTATAACTTTCTGAATCATCACCAATTGATTGTTGTGGTAAGAAGTTAACAACATACTATAACAGCCGTCCAGTGATGACTATACAATACAATGAGTAGTCTGCAAAGGAAATCATTAGTTCACATTTTTCTTATCATTGAACGTGTCTTTGTATCGATACCGCTTCAGATATCCGACATTTCTTTCTAACTGCTCGGTTAGAAAACAGTTTTTCTTTAATTAAAGTACCTAAGCTTTTCTGGGAAGCTTGTTTGATTGTGGTTAAGTTTATGGTGTTTATTTTACATGGTTATATAGACAACGTTGTGTAAGAGAGGTTGTATAGACTGTGGTTGTATTTTTGTGTTCCAAGTGTGAAACGACTGAAATAAAACAATTTTTGTATAAATATGGGGATAAAAAGTATCCTATGTTTAAATTTTTTTTCGCTTGAAAGAGCTACAAATAAACAGTACAAATAACAAAATAAATATGTATATAGTATGTATTTACAAAAAAAAAAGTATTTAAGTATGTTTATCCGTTATCTAGTATTCTTATCACAAGTTCTTCATGAAACTTAACGTGGGCTCAGGGGCGTGCATTAGTATTCCAGGGTGGTAGGCACTGTAGATCTAACTAGTAACTTTGCACTTATCCTATCCTGCTACCTAATATTGTTATAAGTTCGAATGTTTATAAGGATAGTTGGATGGATGAATGTTTGTTACTCGTTCACGCAAAAACGTTACACGTACAAATAGCGCCCTTCTTGCCGTGGGCGGGTTATACTTGAGCAATACTTTTTCTCAATAAGTTGTATTCTTATGAGTATGAAACGCTGCTTGCGTTCGAGTAGGCAATTTGGAGACTGCCTACCGGTTAGGTATTCAGTATTTAGCGTAAGGAAAATCTTAGTGGGCGAGTGTTGAATAGAAGTTTAAAATAAAATAACTTTAACACTAATTGTATAAGTATTTATTTAGGTTTTGAATGAGGTAGGCACTGCCTAATTGCCTATATGGAATGCACGCCCCTGCGGTGGGCTAGATAATTGATGTAATTGTATGCAATTATTTATTATTTATTTAAATAAACTGACATACTTTCGCATTTATAATAATAATAGAATATAACATTTGCTAGTAAGACACAGGTGTCCAGAGAGAAATGCATGATGAATTGTGTCTCATGACCCGGGACCTGAGATGCAAGTAATATAACTTTAATCTCTGGTAGTTGAACCTAGGCGTGAGCTGTATTATATAATATTACCTATATAAGTTGTATTATTCCGTAATCAGATTTACATACCTACAATATTATAACTATATACTTTTGAATAAATAATTTTTGCATGCCTACAATATTTAAGGTCCATCTCAATAAATCACACTTCTTCTTCTTCTTATCAAGTGAGGATTAGTGGCCACCTCTGGTGTCAGAGGTTAATCAAGCCGCCTATAAGGTCTCAGACTTGGCTTAACGACTGTAATCAAATGACAACAGCCGGGACCGACGTTTTAACGTGCCCTCCGAAGCACGGAAGCGCTCAGTTATAATGCCACTTTACGGTCACCCATCCGACACCTGACCGGGCCGAACTTTGCTTGACAAACGTGATCGAGTACGATCAGTCAAGCACTTCAAAAAATCAACTGTATTGAGAAAATAAATAATTTCTATTTCTAAGTCAAATATTCTAATCGTCTCCTAATTTAACACATAAAAATCTGAAAAATGTCTGATATCCTAATCTGCATCTTAATCATATTTTCCTCAATTTCTTAAATTCCTAATTGCCATGAAAAATCTGAGAAATATATCCCTTAATAAGTTAATGTGTTGGATGTTTTTTTATTTATTTGAAGAAATGATAACTCCGTCTTGATTCGCCGTCTAATAATATTTGGGAAAAGCTCTCTTTGTCTCTCACTTGTTTTTTGTATAAACGGTAAATAAATTTTAATAAAGTTCCAAAAGAGGTAGGGGTAGAACCACATAGAAGGACATGAAATAAGGAAGATATCATTATTCATGTAAATAAATCGAGATGGCGATGAAAGGAAAGAAAGGAGAAAGTAGGTATGTGTAAGCACTGAATAGATATAGCCGTTTATTTTAAAACTATCTCCCGCCCGCGGTTTCATCTGCGTGTTTCTTGCTTCCCGTGGGAATATCGGGATAAAAGTAGGCTTTGTTACTTTCCGTCTTTTCAACTACTCTATGACAAAAATCAAGTCGATAGGTGCTTAGTTAAGGGGTGAAGGAAGAACAAACAAACACACTTTCGCAATTGTAATATTAGTTAGGATACACTGGCGTTCATAACTTAAAAAATTGAAAAAAATATATAAAAAGTTTTGAAATAAAGAACGTTTTAGAACTATCAACTTCTTTGAAGCTATAGTGAAGATACGAGTATACTCGTATTTTGTTTCTTATCGTTTGTGAGTCAATAATATAATAATAATAAAAGTTATTTATACTCTAAATAAGCTCACAGCTATTTGATAACACTGGTAATTTTTAAACACGCTGTTTAAAAAATAACCAGAATTATCAAAGGGTCGTAACATTATTTTTCAACAATCAACGGTGAGAATCATCTCGAATCCAGGAATCAGTTGTTTTTATTTGAGTTGTTCATTTTGTTGTTTTGTTCCCAATGTTGTTTAGTGGTTTCAATACGGCTGCTCATTTACTGCTCGAATTAACAATAAAAACGAAATTTGATCATTGTGACTGAGCTGAGTTCTGTTAAGGTCATGTGAGTAAAAATAAGTTCACTTCAATATTTTTCTTGGTATAGAGAGGTTTGCAACCCACCAACCAAATTGACGAATATTTTACTATTTGTCCTAGTAAAATGTCACGTAAAGTAAGCATTTAATAGAATAATAGCTGTTTCGTGATAACTATCAATTCAGGTTAAAAACATTTTTCAGTTATTCTTACAATAGTTTGAATGAAGTCCAATATCCAGTCCTGTTGATTATGAAGCAAATGTTTATACACATTTAAAAATCTGTAATAATTAAAGAAAAGTGGAAATGTATTTTGATTTAGAGGTTTCAAACTATAATGTGTTAAAATACTTCATTAAAAATGGTGGGGCATTCAGCTTTCTTTGAACTTATACAAACTTATATGTCAACTTATACCTAAATATAGATGCCATTTTATGAGCGATCGTGGTAAATTTCGACCACGATCGCTCATTTACCTTTAAAGACTTTTGAAGACTGACCTTTAAAGAGCCAAATATTTTAACCCAACCCTAACAAAACTACAAACTTCGATGTACTATTTTAAATCAAACGCTGAGCATTAAAATCGTCTTCCCCTTAACACAGCCTGTGCTTTTATCAGCTCATCGCAGTACCTGTCCCACGTAAATAAATCCAATATTTTAGTGGTCCGCCATTGTTATCCTCATTAACCTTTGTCTCATTAGACCCCGTCTTCATATCCAGCCATATTTTCGTTACTGATGACAGCAACGATTAGATTTCTTTAAAATGGAAAACGAAAATTTTGATTCGACCTCTTTGAGTTTCTTGTTATTTGTTATGCAAGGCTGGAAAGTTGGTTATTAGCGGCGAGTAACCTCTATTTAATCCTGAGCAAAGCGAGGATTTCAAAGGTACGAGATGCTAAAAACTTTTCTGCCGAGCGCAACACACAATTTTTCACCTCACAACAGCGAGGAACATTTTATGGTTGTTTCAGCGGTCAACTTCCGGTCAAAAATTCTTAAAACAAAAAGTTTCATCTAAATATACCTTATTCTTGTTGTTTTAATGATACAAAAAACTAAAATAATAAAAAAGGGATTATTATAGTTAATTCAAAGTTATTTAAAGTAGGAATATATTGTTACCTACTTTTATGTAAAAATAAAAACGATTCGGTAAATGTTGACATTGACATGAGGTATAAGACAAAGACAATTTAAAAATAAAAGTTTAAGTCACGTTCCGAAATCCAATCATAGGTTTTGAAATTTACCTAACCTAATATAAAATTCTTATAACAAATAGTTTTATCTTATTGTTATTATTGTTTTAATGATTCAATAAACTAAAATAATAGTAATATAAGTAATTCAAAGCTATTTAAATAAAAATAAATTGTAACAAAAAAGTCAATCGTGCGATTCGGAACGTATTCTGACATACTTTTAGGTATTAATTTAAAAAAGTACTTTACCGCGCTAGGCCGCAAAAAGCGATTTTCCACGCAGAAACTGAATGACAAAACCTCCTTTTCCGAGCGTGTGAGGTGAAAAGAATATTTCTTTGTATAGTGCTAGTTTTTATTATGTTGTGTATGTCAAATAGAATTAAAACCTTTTAAAGTTGCAATAAAAAGTAAAATCTTTTCACCAATTAGATTTCCTTATGAAAAATCGGTACTTTTGCTTCGACTTTTTAAAATAAGTATTTTAGTGGCAGTCTTTATTATGCTGTTGTTGTCAAATAGAATTGAAACCTTTTTAAATTGCAATATTTTTATATTAACCCTTTGTCCTCATTTAACCCTGACATCATATCCAACGATATTCGATGACAGCAAAGATTAGATGTCTTTTTTAAAAAACGAGATTTTTGATTCGACCACTTTTCAATGTGGAGTTTTGTTAAAAAGAGTATTACTACAAAGTTGTATAATGCCAGTTTTTATTATGCTGTGGTTGTCAACTTTAATTAAAACCTTTTTAAAAACGCAATTAGTTTCGATTGCAATAAAAAAAGACTTTTTTAACAATAATTTTTAGACAGTTCTCATTAAGGTTCTTGAGGGTTGAGAAAAATCATTGTCATTTTTTCGAAGACTCCTAAATAAAATCCTATATTTTTTGAACATTTTTAGTCTTAATTTAAAGTTTATCATATCGGGTATTTATGTTATTAACTTTTTGTGTATTCGGACCGCCCAATGGTGCAGCCATTTTAATTGACTCTAAGTACTTTAAGGGCAATTAGCTTACATTTTAGCCTTTATCGAAGTCTGTGATAAAGTAAACTTACTGAGCGAGGTTGATCTCTTTTTGTTCAGGACATTTTTTTTACATGAAGTACTTACCATAGCAAGTTAGACTTTCACTTTTAATGCCCTTATGGCGCTGGTAATAGTGGCAGTTTTCGTAGTCACAAGTATAAAGTTTGAAGTAAAAAAAAAATACACTTTAACCCTTACATTGTAGGTGATAAGGGCGGTTTTCTAGTGCGGTTGTTATGCTCGGTTTGCTGTTGATTGTACTATTATTGATGATCATTCAGAGGACTGATGTCGTGTCATGTACTTTATCAGGCGACGTCACTTCGGCTTAATTGATTGGCTTGAAATTAAAAACTGTGGAGATGCTTATTGTAATTAGCATTTGTGAAACAAAAGATATTTTTGTACTTTAATTTTGTCTGCATTTAAAAGAAAGTCATCTCTTTTAATTTATTGAAATAAGACTAGCTTCCACCTTCGGTATCATTCGCGTGGTTCCCGTTCCCGTGGAAATATTGGGATAAAAAGTAGCTTATGTTACTCTCCGTTCATTCAACTAACTCTATACCAAACATCAAGTCGATTAGTTGCTTAGTTAGAGCGTGAAGGAAGGACAAACAAACACACTTTCGCATTTATAATATTGATTAGGAATAGGATGTTGACTGCAAAACATTTTATTTCAAGCAATAAAACGCAATAAACTCGTTATCAAGTGTCGGCACACTTTTCGTGCGAAACACAGAAGATGTCTATGTACACTTAGTGATTTTTTATTTCTTTTCGTTGATACGGCAGTATGCTTTAAATCAAATCAAAATCAAATGAAATCAATATCATTTATTCAGTCTAGGCTGTTACAAGCACTTATGAACGTCAAAGAAGCTACGCCATCGGTTCACAAACCCTACGGCGGGAGACCTTGTAACGAGAAGAACCGGCAAGAAACTTGTCAAGGGCTATTTTTTTTCCCCTGTTTTATTTCATACAGAGTCGTCAAATTGAAAAGTGAGCTTAACATATCAGTAAGATAAATTTCCATCACAAAAGAAAATACTAATTATACTATTACATTTTATGGTCATCCTAACCGTAAACAATTTTCAACTCGCAAGGAAGGACTTACATTTAACATTTCTCGCATTACAAGGTTACTGTACTGCAAGTTGTGACGTACACACAGGTCGATAGCAATTTATTTTAGATGAAAATATTTAAGCTCTTAGCACAACGTTAAGACAAGCAGACTGAAGTAGACCCATTTCTGCTGGCGGCACCCGTTCACGAGCATGACGCATTTATTTTAGTGACAACACTTATTTCAGTACCTGTACTTTCTCACCTCCTGTCTGATGTTCTGTGCGGTTATAGCTAAGAAGCGAAATCTTAAAATGCGTGAAAAGCTAAGAAGCGAAAACTTAAGATGCAAACAGTTAAGATAGTATACTAAACTTTAGGCCACTCTGAAGATCCAAAAAAATTTCGGTCTAAACCAAACGACGCCAATTGCTTACCAAACCCAAACAAACCCCTTCCTCTATTAGCTAGAACACAAACTTCTAACGCACACAAAACTCAATTAGGTATTTCTTCCAACGCCGGCTATAAATTTCGGTTACGCTACCGCTAAAGGCCTAAAAGGCACATTATTAGTGTTGATGTCAAATCGTCTCCACACAGTTGTTATTCGGCGTTTGACAATCGCGGTGAGCTTAAAGGGCTGACGAACAGGTGTAGTCGCGCGCGGCTCGCTTGAATGCGAGCCGACGGGGTGGTGCAAGTCAAAGGATAAAGCGATTCTTGATTGTCAAGGTTTTATGGCCATGCTACATCTAACTGAGTTTACGACAAATTCATAATCGATACCATTTATAAGTCCAATGCGAGCCGCCAGGGATAGAGCGATTCTAATGGCGTGTATCGATATTTGAAGGATGCCTCCCGAGCTAATTTGAACTCGCGCGATCGTCGCTCGAGTCGTTGTCGGGCGGCGGTGCTCAGGGGACGCATGTGTATTGCATCGCGTTTTAGCGACATGGCAGACAAAGAAGAACTGCAGATTTCAAACGTATGCTACGCCTCGCAGGCTCGGCCAGGCTCGTATTGATTGACTGTGTAGACACAAATCGAGCACACGGTGAGGCTGCCTCTCGATAACTGCTCAAACGAGCCTTGCTCGCAGCCTCGCAAACATCCTCACGTTATCGATACGCCATAAAGGCTTAAGCGCGGTCAACTTAGATCTGTAGAAGAACAGACTTAATTAAGAATATTTATGAAAGAATAGAAGCAAGCAAATAAAATGTATAAATAAATCAAACAACAGTATTAAAAAATAAAAAAATAAAAAATATTTATTCAGTAATATCAAATTTTTACAAAACAATTACACTGAGATCTCCTTTTAAGTATTAATATACTTGTGCCAAGAGACCTCGCTCTTCCACATCATACATTACAAAAGAATAAACACTTTTGGAGTTGCATTTTTAGAGGTACAAGAATATTTTAAGACTATTAACTAACGCTATGTGTGTGCGCGTGTGTGCGAGCATGCGTGTATGTGTGTGTGTGTGTGTGTGTGTGTGTGTGTGTGTGACTGTGTGTGTGTGTGTGACTGTGTGTGTGTGTGTGTGTGTGAGAGAGAGAGAGAGACAAAGTATAAGTTATTATTTTATAAGTTTTTCAATTTCGTTGTAATCTTTATCTTTTAGCCAATTGGTAATGAGTATTTTAATTTCTTTGATAGTTTTAGGATAAATATTTAACTGGTTATTCAAGTGGTTATATACATAGCAAGATTGATTTGACTGTTGCCGCCTGGCAAAAGCAGTTTTAACGCCTACACTTTTAACGACATTATTATTTCTTCTACTGTTTTCACAATTAGGGTTATATACAGGGGACTTATGTAATTTAAGAGTCAAATTCAATACATACAACTTGCGGACAGAGAGAAGCTGACATAGCAAATACAGATCTTGTGTTGGAAATCTGTAAGGTTTAAAATAAATGACTTTCAGCAAGGATCTTTGTACTCTCTCTAGGTCCAAAAATTTGGTTTTAGTAGCGCCTCCCCATATACTGATACAATACGTCAAAATTGGTTGAACCAGAGAAATATACACATACTTTAATGTATCTGCAGTTGCAAGATGTCTTAGATTTTTGAATAGCCAAATGAATTTTCTGATTCTTGTCATTAGGAGCTCCATATGTAGGTGCCATGTTAAACGCTGGTCCAAAAGTATTCCGAGATATTTTGTGCTTGATACTTTCGCTGACGCTGTCAAATGCTTTTTTTATATCAAGAAAAACTGTTAAGCACTTGTTTCCTTTGTCAATATGGTCAACAATATGTGATGTAAGTGCTGTAACAACATCTTCTGTACTCAGTCCTCGTCGGAAGCCGAATTGTGATTTTGATAATATATGAAATTTTGTTAAATATTCAATCAAACGGTTATTTATTAATTTTTCTAGTATTTTTGATAGAGCCGGAAGGACTGAGATGGGCCTGTAATTACTTGGTTCGTCTCTATCGCCACCCTTGTGCACAGTATTATTTACATAATTTAAGCTTCGAGGGCTGTCGAACAGATGTAGTCGCGCGCGGCTCGCTCGAATGCAAGCTGCCGGGTGACACAAGTCAAGACATATAGCGATTCCTGATCCTTAGGTACTACAAGCCTTATCCGAAAATAGCATTCCGATGTTGATGACCAGGGGGCATTGAATTCGACATTTTCTGGAGCCACAAATATGTATAAAAATCGATGAAAATAGAATTGTCGAAGATCGTTGAGAATGAAACATTTTTACAGTAATAGAGATTCACTAACAATACCAATAAAGAAATATTGGTAGAAAAAAATGATCATTTTAAGATGTTGTAGAGCTTAGCATAGTATAGGCTTTTTAGGGGTCCGACAATCTCTCTAACATCTAGTCTTCTTGCGAAGAAAACACCTCTATTGAAATGTGCTTCTTTCTTTCTAAGTATATCCTACGTTTAAAGTTATAGTTACCGTTAAAATAAGCTAGTGCAATCCAACTTTAGACAAAAAGCTTCGTAATCGCTATCTCTACAGCTCACAACTTGGGCCAGCCCCTTATCTTTGCGGCTTTCCAGTGTAAAGCTCAAGTGTGACAGTGGTGCCAATTTGTAGCATATTATCCGCCAGCAGCGACGGCCAACAGACAGATTGACGCACAAACACTGTTTTACAGAGACTTAGAACAACGTATACAATTACAACTATTTATTTGACTGAGGGTTCGTTATGAGGTATCAATATACCTTACTAACGAACTTCGTTCAAGTTTGAAGTCAGGAAATATTAATGCTTTTTTAGGCAAACTACGAGTAGTGTTGGCTGGATATATGCTTCATCGTCGTCTCAGCTACATAACACCCACTGCTGGGTACAGGCCTCCCCCAATAAGGGGGGGTTTGCCATAATCGCCACGCTTGGCAGGCGGGTTGGCGATCGCAGTATGGCCAATTTTGTAGGAGACTGCCCGTCTCCTGGAGGCTGAGCCCCTTAGTCGCCTTTTACGAAACCCACGGGATGAGAGGGGGTAGTGCTATTCTAAGCCGACACTACACATATGCTTCATACCAGTTATTAAAAAAAGTAGCAATAACCAGGAAACATTAGAAGTCAAAGGAATGGCTATGATTTGGAGAAAAATAAACGTTATGATTATTATGTTATCGCGTTAATTTTTCTTTTAATAGCGTTATTTTATGGTTTGTTAGATAAACATAGAAAACGTTTTGGCACTTTTGTAAATGCCTTTACGGGTTGACGATCACAAAATACGGATGCACCACGAGGCCATTCAAAATTAAATTAAAGTTGGGTAGGTAGCTTTTCAGTTTTCAAATTGTACTGTTTCATTTGATCAGATATTATGACATGTAACTAGCAAATTCGGGGCTTTCGGTTGCGATCTGTCAAAGTGATCAACGCATTTTATAAATTATATTATTTAATTATTGAAAAGTAAACAAAGGAGTATAACGATAAATGGGTTCGCTCCGCTCGACTGACATTTCTGGCGTACTACGTGGGTAATTGACAAAATGCAATTACATTTTATATTTATAAAAATAACTGTAATGACACATACTCTCATTCGACTACTTAAAATGAATGCTTTATGTCATTTAAATGATACAAATGTCTACTAATAGTTAAATAATTAGCTTTTAATAAATGTCTTCCATGTAGATTCAATTTAACGATGTTTTAATAATATTTTCGTATCGCAAATGTAATTTTCAACAAGACGGGCAGTGCCATTATACACAATAATGAGTGATTATTGTAATAAGTAGTTTTCGATGCGAGTATGGTGGATTAAGTGACAAAATGTTGTATGGTGATATGTTTATCGTTATTTATAGCCTAGTTCTCGTCTTTATTCAGTCACCTGTTCATTTTAGTCCTGCTTTGTGACTAAGTATGCACATATTTTTTCTGGCTGGCAAAATTTCGAGAGAACCAAAAAGATATAAGTAAATAAATTAATCGACTAAATGTCTTCTAGTCTGAAACTCTAAAACTAGAAATGAAACTCAAAACGATTAATTTTAAACAGACACCAAACTGAATTTAGTCCCAACCAAGTACCTAAACCTTCTATGATGAATGAGTAAGTAGGTACTCAGTAAAAACTAGAAAACAATAAAATAGTATTGGAATTGGCTATTTGAAAAACGAATCGTCTGTTGCAATTACAATAGAAGATTTGGACAAAATATCCATCTTAAGTTAATAAGTTACTTGAGTTTCACATAGAAATCAGACTTAAAAGCATCTTCTAAGTTTCCCTTCTTAGCCTTAATAATGCATAACAACAATTTACAAAGATCGACATGTAAGCTATTGTTATCGTAACACACTACTACACAACCAGCCACCAGGCGCGCGAAAGTCCCGATCGATATTGGCCAGTTCACGAGGTCGTAATTGTGATATGGACCGTGAGAATATTCAATTAAGCGGGCGAACTTAATTGCAACTTGATATAGTTAAGTTCGCTCTAAGTGAACTATCTTCCGAACTAAGTTAACTGACCATTATCTTTGCCTTTGTGCCTCGGTAGCACCGGACTCACCTAATTGGTGGTTGGGAAACGTTTGAATTTTGTGGATGTGATTTAAACAGCACAACGTCATAAAATTCTGGTCAAAGAATAAAGAACATACCTTAACGAACTTTTGTATAGCTTTATGTTCTGTCATCAGATTTGGCTTTTGATAATTGAAAAAACAGTTAGCTATTCACGATGATACTTACCTATTAATTACATGCCGTCGTTGAGGTATGGCTATGAAATTGATGTTCATACATTTCACTCTCAAGCTCCACTTTTGCTATTGCAAGGAAATCATGGCGGGAAGCTATGTATGTATGTATTTACATTCCTAAAATTTTTCCTTGTATTTAAACATTATTATGTTGATAGATTGACACTGACATAATTGAAGTGTTAGATTAACAATAAAAAGAAACCAACTGGGTAATATCCCCGTTATGGCAAACGGTAGCATGTCCGGCGCCGGCTGGCCACTCTAATCGAGTTATTGTGAGCGGGACAATGTGGCAATCAGAGCGACGCCAGCGGCCAGTACTTTGCAGGTGCCATGCAAGCCTTTGACGCTTTTTGTTTATAGGATAGATAGAAGCGGTCGTGTTCGGTTTTCTAATCTAATAAAGTTCGTAGCTAGGACTTATAGTGCTAAGTTACTTAAAACCGAAGATTATTTTGCTTATAGGAACCATCGTATCTAAGTCTGACGCCATAACAACAATGTTTTCAGCATTGTTGTGTTCCGGCAATTAGAGATAAGATAGCTAGTTCCTCAGTGATTGAGGATTCCGGGAGAGGCTCGCTTCCATCTTCAGCCTTAACAAAACTTAACATCACGTATGATGAAGGCTAAGAGTCACCCCGCCGTTCACAAAAAAAAATGCAATGTGTGACGTGATATTCTCTCAAAGCAACAATATTATTTTGCAAGCACACGTAAACCCACGGCCATTAAACAGCAGCAACAACTAGCCAGTACTTTGTAGGTGCCATGCACAAACATTTGACTTTTTTGTTTTCCGAATGAAAACGGTTAAGTCTTTTGCCTTTTGTCTTTAATTTTATAAAGTTGGTTATGAATTTAATTTATATGCTACTTATATATGAATTACTAGCTACCGTTGAAATAATTAAAAAAATCCATACTTTTTTTACTATTTTCTTTTATGCAAACCTTGTCCTAGCAAAAACGAACACAACAAAAAACGAATTATCCAATTTTGTGCAGTCGTTATGAAGTTATACGCGTACATACATTTCAGCGATAAATTTTTATTTATATAAATAAATAAGAAATGTGTGTGATGTTCTGTCAAAACAACAATATTCTTTTGCGAGTACAGTAACCTCACAGCAATAAAACAGCAACAACATCCTCTTTTACCCCATAAATTAAAAATGCAAGCACAATGTCCAGTTTTAATTTCAAACGACTTCTTAGCTTTCTCTAAGGCTCAGCACACAATGACGCAGAGTCTAAGCTTCGCGTTACCTATATTAAAATACTATTTGCTATTTCTTATCACTTTTTTCTAATAAAACGTTAAAATTTCTTAACCATAAATACGAACATTTAGAAATATTACAAAAATGACTTCTTTTAGGTGTCTTCGTTTGGGGACGTCATATATGACTGTGTTAATAATGGGAAAAATATAGATGATTGAACTCCAAGCACATCTTAAGTTTCTTTGCGCACTCATAATTGAAATAAAACAACTTTTACGGGGTTTTAGTGCACTATATTTACCCTAAATACATATATGGTACTATGTTTGGGTATAGTAGTCAACCCGTGGCCACAGCAACTGAAAAGGTGCCGAAACGTCGGAAAACCAAAACCCTTAAAATACCCCAAAAATATAGTATCAAATATATGTTTCGGGTAAATATAGCAACTCTAGGCCACAAACATGACGCAATGAAAAGCTATGACGGCGCTTCGTTTCTGCGCAAGTGTGAATTAAGCCTAATAGCCGGAGATGAGTTATTACGTAGTTTTATTGCAACCGGCCTATGAAGGACCCCATTAATTTATGTAATAACATATCCAATTGATGTCAAAACAAAGCCATTTTTGCTTATTAGTTGTCTTGGTTTTGTAATCGCGGATGTAAGTGGACACAGCTTCTTGTTATAATTAAATTAATGTGAAACTGTTTATAATATTATCTAAGCACATCATAAATTGTGGTCATTATCTGTTATACCAATAAGTATAGTTATATAATGCTTTGAAATTGAAATCAGAACTAAAAGTTGTGTAAAATTCTTATACAGGGGGCTAATTATCTAATTTAAAAATCTATCGCAATGCCTTTCAATTCGTCATTTGAGAGATATTTACATACTTCAGGCATTTGACATTTGATAGGGATTGTGATCGGGACGCGTTTTGAAAGGTCTGTTTTTTATGAATGACGGGGAGACTCTTAGCCTTCATCATACATGATGTTAAGTATTGATAAGGCTGAAGATGGAAGCGAGCCTCTCCCGGAATCCTCAATCACTGAGGAACTGGCTATCTTATCTCTTAACTGCCGGAACACAACAATGCTGAAAATATTGTTGTTATGGCGTCAGACTTAGATAAGATGGTGGTAGCTAGCCAGGCGGACTTACAACGAGTCCTTCCACCAACCAACAAAATACAAAAATGGCGAAATCAGAAGTTTATTACGCCGTAATACCTTAGTAAATACTCGTATCTTAGCAATAAGTTAGTAAGATCTAATTTTTTTAAATATGGCTAGGGTTAGGTAAGTACATTTTTTATTTACTGTAATTAAAGTAGAGTATGTAAGTAATATTTTCATATGAGTTTGTGTAAATAATGAAATCCAATATTGCACGTACTTACTTATCGAACACGAAGTTTTAATACTACACTATTCGACTTTAGATTAATCAAGTCGTGTTCGGTAGAAGTCTTAGCACAGACCACTAAAGTTAGGCAATTTTTTTTTGGGATAAGGTCTGCCAGAGGTTATTATGCAAGGCCCTTTTGGACACCATGACTATAAGAGGAGTTTATTCTGGCTACATTTTGACCTACTGCATATTTCAATAAAAATATGCAGTAGGTTATATAACCTATCTGTAACCTTTCTGCGACTAAAATTGTTACTTGGGGTATACTTACACTTTTTTATGATTTTGAATTTTTGCATTTTTCAATGCTATTTTTATACTGATAAATTTTAAATAGAAAAATATTGGAAAATCCAATCCGGTGTAATGCTTTAACCACTGAGCTACCGAGACTTTCAGTAGTTAGGCATTGGCCCGGATTTCCAAAGGTCGTAAGTTCGAGTCCCATCTAAGAATTCATTTGTGGCCGAGTTAATTTTGTCTAATATTTAAAATTTATCATATGTATACACTTTACAACTTTATCGCTTTGACGCGCACGGAAAAAAAAATCTCTCTCTGTCCACAAATGTCTTTCAATATTGTAATCTGACAAGGTTGCTTAGTGTTTCCATTTCATTGCAGTGGATGTACAAGAAACGGAAATAACAGAAATAACACTCTTAACTGACGATAAGTAAGTAAGAAAGTATTTTCGCAACAAAACAAAGGTGAAAGCAAACACTTGCGTTGAGGTCGTTATAAAGTTTCATTAAAATTAATAATTCTCGCCAACATTGGCACTCTCACACACGCACGGTCAGTGCTACTAACAAAACAAACGAGTCTGTCCGCACAATAGGCGCGCGCGAGCGTTCCTGACGTTTTTATCAGCCGCGAGAGAACAAAAGCTGAGGCTTCCTGTTGAGGCTGCATCACCATTCTGGCCAACTTGATTGGTGACACACGGGCGGTGAGGATGGGCAGCAGCTGAAACAAAAGTTTTTTTAAATTATTATTTGATATGTTCCGTGCGCAGTACGGTAAAATACATAATTATACGATTAGAATGAAAACATTATTTCACCTTAGAACCTTTGAATGACTTTGATATACATTATCTACAGCTACAGAGGTCATAGTTATGATCAACCTGTTTTTATTCTATTGAGACTATTGTTCATATAATGGTTCATCTAATGGAGATAAGTAACTATGAAGAATACTTGATCAGCTCAAAATAATAGTTTGACCTGGAAACCAGACATTTGCCAACTTTAATTATTATAACTGAAAATATTATTAAAATGTACCGCCCTATTTACATAAAAATTTGTATTTATTGCCAGAGTGATAAATCTACAGCCCTGATATTATAACAGACAGCACACTAAATTTTAGGTAGGCAAACCATCTTAATGATAGGAGGTTGTAGGTGAAGGTGGTAAAAATAATTCAATTAATCTAAATTAAGTACTTTGCAATAAGTTCAGTCAAATAAAGCTTCTAACTTTAACTTAATGATGTCTCAAAAATGGAAGCAAATGAGAAAAACAAGAAACCATACCTCATGAAAAGTATTTTATTATTACTAATCAAATAATGATATATTTAGTAACAGACATAATTTATATAGCCAACAAGCAGTATCTTTCAGCCTTAATCTAGCTGTCTAACTAACAACTCCGTAAGTCCCGGGACAAGTCTTGTCTCCAAGCATTAACTTACAATAGAGGTGGACGATCTATTCATCGGCGCCAGATCGACGCGCGCACGTGATCCCAATGCGAAAGCTGCGCCCGCGCAGACTCCGCGACAATACGCCATATTCTATTTCTTAATAATCGCCATACGTGGATGTTGAACAGAATGTGTCCTGAGAATCCTGACTAGTATAGAACATACCTATCTCCCTAATCACTTCTTAAGATTATAAGACGCTTTACGGAAAAGGTACGTACTTTTTGTATAAAACAATAGGACGGTTAGATATGTTGTGTTTCTATATAGATATAAATTTCATATAGATATATATTTTTTTATACCTTTATCTAGATTTGTAAAGTTTCAGAAACACGATTTTATGATTTTGCCTCGACAGTTTTTCTTTTCGAAAAGACCCCTAAAAATATAAAAATTCAAGATTATTCTCAAATGGGGTTACATATATTGGAAATTGGTTCAATTAGTGGACACCAAGTATTGCATCATGTAGTTTCATTTCTCTTTAAATGTTTACGTGGTTTTTCGCATAATCTACAAAATTGTTCTCGCTCCTGCGCGCGTCGTCTCATTTCTATCTTGTTTCAGTCGTTTAGCGCCTTAAGAGTAAAGCTGCGCGGACGCAGACTTGGTGACAATACGCCATATTCTATTGTTAATAAACGCCTTACGTGAATGTTGAACTAGATCTGAGAGGTATGGAACATACCTATCTTTTGTAATAACTTCTTCACAATTCTAGATTTTAATATTAGTTGTTAAATAAGTACTACTACTACAAATCCCATCAGGTGTGAGACAGGGAAACGTCATCTCTTCCAAACTGTTTACAGCTGCGTTGGAGGACTTATTTAAGCTTGGACTTGGACTTGGACTGGAAAGAATTCGACATCAACATTAATGGCCAGTATCTGACACACCATCGGTTTGCCGATGATGTAGTCTATCTAGTTATGGCTGAGACCTTGGAGGACCTGAACACAATGCTCAAAGATCTCCGTAGTGCTTCCCAAAGAGTGTATCTTAGGATGAACATGGATAAGACGAAAATCATGTCGTACCCACTACAGTATACGTTGGGAACACTGCACTCGAAGTTGTTGACCACTACGTGGACAGACAATCCAGTTAGGTAAGTCCAACTTCGAGAAAGAGATCTCACGTCGAATCCAACTCGGATGGGAAGCATTCGGGAAGCTCATTAAAATCTTCGCGTCCAACTTACCTCAGTGTCTCAAGACGAAAGTCTACGACCAGGTGTCACTACGACAGATGACTTACGGCAGTGAAACGTGGTCGCTAACTTGGGTCTGATAAGGAGGCTCAAGGTAACTCAGCTATGCTCGGCGTTTCCCTGTATGATCGAATCAGAAATGAGGAGATGCACGAAAGAACTAAAGTTACTGACATCGCTCGAAGGATTGCTCAGCAGAAGTGGCAGTGGGCGGGACACATAGCGAGAAAAACCGATGGCCGTTGGGGCGGTAAGGTTCCGGAATGTTGACCGCGTACCGGACGACGCTCCTTGGGTAGTCTACCCACGAGGTGGACCGACGATCTGGTGAAGGTCGCGAGAAGCCGCTGGATGCGTGCAGCACAGGACCGATCGTCGTGGAGATCCTTGGGGGAGGCCTATACCCAGCAGTGAGTGTCATGTGGCTGAGACGACGACGATTGCCAGCCGCATTTTCATCAAAACTGGGTGAAATAAAAGATTGAGGAATAATTCGAAAGGAACTTAAAATAATAGGGAAAAATAATTTCGAGGAATCCTCCTCTACAGTCTAATTTTATAATATGTACACATTTGTAAAACAGTAAGAAAATTTAAGGATTGGCATCTGGTCTACTAGAAAGCTCATTGGAAACACTACCATAAATTAGCTCCAAGACCTTAGTCACTGACGTAGAGTGGCCAGTCTTTCGGTATTCTCTAGGATAAACTTTGGGAAATGTGCGAAATAATCGCACGACCTTACTTGTAGTTCCATCAGCCTCCTTCGATTATCGGAGTACAGCTTGCTTTCCAGCTATCATCCATATATCGTAGACATTCCAGCCATCCGTACCAAGTTTCTTATTCATCTTATTTACTTATCACCGACTTTTCAATTACAGATCTAATTCAATCCTACCGTGAACTGTCAAAAAAAAATCAAAACACCCTAGATTATTTCAAATTACTCATCAATAACTCATTTTTAAATTTAAAAAAAGGAACGTTCACTTTTTAAACAATAAAACGCGTAAGACAAATACTGGCCGGCACCGGTATTAACGAGCGCTGTGCGCACACATTTGTCAAGCGAACACAATACCGAGTTATGGATAACCGCTGGTTAGTTGCTTAGTTAGCTGGGGAGTGCGCTATTGGACTTTGGACACAATAAGGGTCTACCTACATATTTAATAAAATAATAACAAACAAAAAAAAATCATAGTAGTGTTCAGTTTTTGTAATTTGAATATTTGTAATTCGAAAGCATTTATCTATAAGTCTTCTTCTTTAGGAATGGCTTGCTCTATGTTTTAAACATAATTCCGCCAATGTCACGTTGTCACGTGTAGGTAGCTTTTACACGGTGAGGTGGGATGTAAAATTTTGATATTATTTTATTCTAAGCTATTTTACTGAAAATAAAAGACAACACAGTAATCAATAAGTCTATTTGAATATACTTTGACTTTGAAGTTTGTCTCTATTGTTGAAATTTCGCACTGAAAGTTTTGATAAAGTGTTTTTTTTTTGGCAACAGTTATTTTTTCACAAAGTACTTATTATTAATAGACGTATAGTGCCGATGACAATATATTTGGACAAGATATAACTAACAAAAGAACAAATATTGTGAGAACAACAATAGGTAAATTAAATTTAAACTAACTTTAAACTGTGTTAGTAAACTGTATGATAAATTTTGAAAAAGAACACTAGAAAAAAGTAAACAACTTATATTGCTAACTTGTTAAACTATTTGTCTCTTTGGTTTTCATGCAATAACTAAGAAACACATTCTGCGAAACCTCGTTTTTAGCAGTAAGCCCTTCACTCTTACCGTGCACTTGTCCGCGAAAAGAAAGTCCCAGTAGACGATCTCTTGTGATTGTGAAGCCCACCAGCCAAACCGAATACAATTTACGTATAACACAGGGAATCAGTGGTGGTAGAATCTGCTTCAGTCCGCGTCAATTCTTTGTCTATCGCGCCCTAAGACGCCCACCTTTGCACAGCATTTTTAATGAACGTCGTATTGATAAGACTGAAGATGAAAACGAGCCTCTCCCGGAATCCTCAATCACTGACGAACTGGCTATCTTATCTCTATCTATCGGAACACAACAATACTGAAAACATTGTTGTAATGGCGACTTAGATAAGATGGTGGTAGCTAGCCAGGTGGGCTTACAAGTCCTACTACCAACCAAACCGAATACAATATATACCCCAGCTGGGAATCGATCCCAGGACCCCTGGGTCTGATGCCGGTGGTTGTACCACTACACCACAGAGGCGGTTAAAACAGCTATTATAATCTTATTAAGTTTCCTCTCAGTGTACCACCGCCTAACACAACCCGCTAACAGCGGGTGGCTCGCGACCGAGACGCGCATTGTCGCTCGTTACCGCGACAAATCGCCGCGACCCGCGACCGACGGCCGAGGTGTCGCCGATTCACACTAACACAGAGGTAGGTACACACAGGTATAGGTGTACACCTATTATTGAACTTGTGGGAAACGATGTTATAAAGTATCTTCTAGGAGTTGTTTAGTACAAATACAAATACAAATACAAATTTTTATTGCAAACTAAGTGTGTACAGGTGTTATAATCTAGAAGGAACTTAAAAACTTAGTCGCCCTTTACGGACACAGCAATTTATGAGAGGGCTGCCTATTTTATTAAGTTACAAAGAATAATATGGATTATATTACTCCTAGTATTTGATAATTGACTAATTCCGTATCACTGTAGGTATAAAAATGATGGGCTACTAATTAGTTTTGTCTCGCAATGACTTTGGATCATTAGTTTTAGCAATATGTATAAATATTTTAAATTTTTAGTATTTTTAGAAATAAAGGAATGTATTAAAATGGCTAATGTTTGAACTTGTACTTATACCTTGATTTAGAGTAATCGTACAACTTTTGTGCCATATTACTATACTCCAAATGAGCAATTCTAACTACGTCTTTCTTTGCCAGTTGAAAATTGTATACGGTTACAATAATCATAAAATGTAATATTATAACTAGTATTTTCTTTTTTTGATGGAAATTGACCTTACTGATATATGTTAAGGTCAACTTTCAATTTGACGACTCTGTATGAAATAAAACAGGGAGAAAAAAATAGCCCTTGACGACTTTCTTGCCGGTTCTTCTCGTTACAAGGTCTCCCGCCGTAGGGTTTGTGAACCGATGGCGTAGCTTCTTTGACGTTCATAAGTGCTTGTAACAGTATAGACTGAATAAATGATATTGAATTTGAATTTAACCATACGTACAATTTATTTGTTAGAATGATGGCCCAAATAGAATGATCTCCTTTTCAGATTTGGTTTAAATAGTAGGATTTCAAAATTATGTGTAATGGAAGTAGATAAAGTAACTACCTCTGTGGTTTAATGGTAACAATTAGCGGTATCAGACCCAGAGGTACCGGGTTCGATTCCCAGCGGGGCTACATATTGTATTCGGTTTGGTTGGTGGACTTGTTGTAAGTCCACCTGGCTAGCTACCACCATCTTATCTAAGTCTGACGCCATAACAACAATATTTTCAGCATTGTTGTGTTCTGGCAAACAGATAAGATCGTCGGTTCCTCAGTGATTGAGGATTCCAGGACAGGCTCGCTTCCATCATCAGCCTTATCAATACTTAACATCAGGTATAAGAGTCATAAAAAAGTAGGTTATGAAACGGCAAATAATTAGGTAAATATTATAACACTGGTGTTTAATATACTCCTTAATAGGCGGCGTTTCATAAACTACAAAATGGTTGACTCCACTATAATGAGCCCTAATGCTCATTGGTTTCACACTGACATTCTATTGATGATTTGATTGATTACTTAATTAGATAATTCTCGCACCGATGGTTCACTAATAGTCAGTAACAGGAATCACCATTATGTTTTGAAATACTGTTTTGGCGTATAGTTGAATTAAATACTTTATTTTACATACCTACTTAATTCCCATAAGCGACAGAGAATATAGTTCTGTTTCTAATTTCTTGATAAGGCCTCAGATTTGGATCTAGCAAAGACTTTTTGCGTTCTCTGGATCTAGATAGCTAATAGGTAGACTTAAAACAATTCCTACTACCAACCAAACTGAATACACTGACCCCAATATTCTAAGTCGTTCCTCCAAAACTTTTTACACTCCACTCAACCTCGTCGCGGGTCAAAATGGTAGTGTATGCTAGGCCTAACACGGAGTGGCTACGTACTCTTTGGCTCCTCCAGGTCCTTACGGAGTTATGACTTAGAATACCGATTTCGAGGAGTATTTTGAAGAGATTTTCAATGAGGTTTCGTTAAGTCGAGGACGAGTAAGTTTTGGAGGAACGACTTAGAATATGGGTGTGAGAATCGAATCCTAGATCTCTTCATCAAAATAAAAAAATGATATTTCAAATTATTGAATTAATGCTGTTATGACATTGATCGATAAATGTAATACAATTAGCAATAATCAAATCTCAGATAACTAATTACCTTCATTGTTTAATGTAACTCGAAGGTGTACCTAAAGCACGTAGTATGCGAGCTTAATCAGATGATTTCTCGTAATTTACGCATATAAGTGACTATTTATTTTATTAGAGCTTCAAGAATAAGGTATGTTGTTTTGGTTCATCTACTTGTTTTAACATGTATATGAAAAATATAGAAATACCGATGGGTCTACGCCCCACGAGAATATTTTAACTTCACTAGAACTTTTTTTTTAATTCTAGACGGGGAGACTCTTAGCCTTCATCATACCTGATGTTAAGTATTGATAAGGCTGAAGATGAAGCGAGCATCTCCCGGAATACTCAATCACTGAGGAACTGGCTATCTAATCTTTAACTGCCGGAACACAACAATGATGAAAACATTGTTGTTATGGCGTCAGACTTAGATAAGACGGTGGTAGCTAGCCAGGTGGACTTACAACAAGTCCTACCACCAACCAAACCGAAAACAATATGTACCCCCGCTGGGAAGGGACCCCTGGCTCTGATAACGGTGGTTTCTTTTAACTTTTATCTGTTTTATGATTTTTAAATTTTTCAATGCTATTTTTATACTTATGATAAATTTAAAATAGAAAAATATTGGAAAAAATCAACTCGGCCACAAGTGAATTCTCAGATGGGAATCGAACCCACGACCTTTGGAAATCCGGTCCAATGCTCTAACCGCTCAGCTACCGAGACTTTTTATTTACTTTTTATTTTTTTTAATACGCTGTAGGCCAGCGTTGTCACATCAATGCTAGGAATATCATTGCATTCGAAAGAAACATCTTTTCAGGTGTTTAACGATCGATTAAGATGCAACAGCCAATAATTTATGATTTTTGAGTTTATGCATTTTTCAATGATAAATTTTAAATAGAAAAATATTGGAAAAAACAACTCGGCCACAAGTGAATTTATCTATGTTCTGAATCTATCTTAACGAAATTTTTTGAGATTAGAAGTCGAATAACGACCATAGATAATTTTCTGCAGATATTTGTAGATTGGCGTGCTACACTCGCGTATACCCCACGTAGTACTACCTTCATCCTTTAAAAAAATGCTGTTACATGGCCCATAGTAATCGATAAGGCATTACTTCCTATTGGAGAACTTCGTAAGATGGTGCAGAATCATCAAATTAAAATATAAGGGTGTTTGGTCTCAAAAATCATAAACACAAACTTGTTAACAGACTTTTGCTGAATTTAGATCCATTGATCACTTCCAACAGGAAAAATAAATTTATATTGTCTGCTAATATTTTGAGTTTGTTATATAGTTCCAACAAGCATAAAATTTAAGGTTTTACTGAACTCACATACGGTTTTTATTTCTTTTATCCACCTAATTTGCTTTACATAGGTACCCTAAAATATGCTTTTATTTAATTATTCTGTTAGCATTTCCAATCAGAATGAAAAAATAACGGAATAATTAATTTTGACCGCCTTACTAAGGCGCGCAAACCACTGTGCGGCGCTATAACCACATGACACAGCACCAGTTTCATATCACGGAGGTATTGTTATTTACTTAAGTCAAAGAATACCAACCAAGTTATTTTTACGATATACTTTTAGTGTTATATGGTTTAAAAATGTATGGGATTTGAAAATTTTGACAAGCAAATTACAATTACTCTATACGAATTCGTAAAATTATTTTTTGGTGCAACCGGCGGTAAGTATAAGTAACTAACGAAAAGAAACGACACATTATTTTTTTATAATCTTTCAGTTCCGACGTAAAAGTCTTGTCAGTAACTATTAAGTTCTAAAAGCAGATTCAAAAAAGGGTTGCACTTGAATATAAACAACAAAACTTTAGAATATCTGTTCTATAACTAATTAAATACCCAACAACATCCTAATCATAATCCTAACTAATATAATAAATGCGAAAGTTTGTGTGTTTGTCCTTTCTTCACGCCCTAACTAAGCAACCAATCGAATAGAGTTTAGGCATAGAGCTAATTGAAAGAACGAAGATTAACATAGGCGTAACATAGGAGTATTTTTTTATCCCGATATTCCCACGAGAACGGGAACCATCCGAATGAATTATAACTTTTTAATTTTGCATTTTACAATGCTATTTTTATGTAATAAATATTTAACAAGAAAATATACTAGAAAAAAGCAACTAGTCTCATCCCGTCAGGGCGACATGAGACTAGTTGCTTTTTTCTAGTATACATCCGAATGAACCCGCGGATGGTAGTTAGTTAAGTTAAAAATGCAGTTCAAAAAAAGGGTCACATTTGGAAATAAACAACAAAACTTCAGAATATCTATACTTTAACAAATTAAATACCCAACAACATAGGTACTTTATAAATGAACAAAATTAAAATAATGTTAGACCTCAAAATCGAAAGCTTAACAGAATACGATGTAATTAATAATAGCTAGGCGCAAATTTATTTGTTTGAACGCGGACGTGGTCGAAAGATCGATTCTAACCGATGATTTATCGAATAACAGTTAATCATTGATGCAATAATGATATTTAGGTGTGTTTGAATGAAACGTTTTGTTATATTGATTTTAATTATTATTGGATTTTGACTTTTCACACGTTAATTATCTACGTATAAAGTTTACTGTCAATGCTTAGTAAATTCGACGAAGTGAGTAAGTTTTTTTTTTAAAGCCATTCTACAATTTTGTAATTAATATAAATAGAATCTAACAAATTATTTAACAGTTGTAATAATAAAATATGGCATATTATCTGCCAGATAAGAACTTATCTGTCAGTTAATTTAAAGGTTAACCACCTTTAAATTAAACAATGCATATTATATAATAGCGAAACGAAATTCAACCATAAATCTGTACTATAACATAATTGATTAAGCGAGAAATCGGTGAACATCATAAAAAATATATATATATACGCGACGAATTGATAACCTCCTTCTTTTTTTAAATCGGTTAAAAAGAAAAGACTTGCTCTTGAATGACATTCCTTTTCTTAATTCACACCAATTAGAAAAAAGTAGATCACTAAAATTCGTAACCGAAAATTAAAAAAAACCATCATAAACACTAATTATGTCATAACCGCGGTGCAAACTAAGGGTAGTGTACCTCGCGAATTCGGAGAAATCAAATTTTGAATTCCGAAAAAAGAACGATAACTTTTTAAATTCGCATTCCAGAAAACAATGTCCGTCTGACGCGCAGCCTCAAGGCAGCGAATGCATTAACGAACGTACAGCCAAACAGCTTTGATATTAAGCGTATTATTTTTAACGTACTTTTTTTTTCTTTTTTCCTTTGTACGACGGCACTGGTAGCTCTTCAAGTCGCCCGGAGCAAATCGCGGTTTATTACCCACCGCCTGGTAATTTATTATTGCATTTTTTGTATTATCAATAGCGTAGAGTCTTCGTCGTTTTGCGATATTAAAATGGCTATTGTTTATGAAAAATCGTTGGAAGATTCTTATCGGGGGGTACTGCACGCTTCAATCAGTAATCGCTTGTGTTCGAAGAATATTATAAAGTTAGCTTCTGTAGGGTCGTTCTAAACGAGACGAAATGCATACAATTTTGTTTTAGCGAAAGTGATTTGAAAGGTTTTCAGTATAGAAACATCTTTTAGCAATTTTATTCACTCTATAGTGTATCTCTCACGCTCTTAATCTTGTTGAAATAAAAAGAAGCAAACGATAAAAACAGAGTTATAAGTTTAGCGATCTAATATTCACTCTCCATTATCAAAAGCTTACAGAATATACACAAGCTATCAAAATAAGAAATTAAAACACATGCAACTCGTCCAGGAAAGGTAGATACTTTTAAAATACGACGAACTAAATACAATGACATAAAAATGTTTTACCCTTTAATTTTACACTCGAGTGTATAATCTGTGCAATTTACAACCTCTTACGATACGGAGAGTAAAAGATATAAGTGCTTATCAATTTGGAACCCTTAGCTGAATGGCCGAATGAATTAGCAATTGTCCCTTTCCCCTTTAATTTTCCCAATTTGCCAGCGACAAAATAAAAACTCGAAACAACGTAACGAATTGTTTCCTCCGACCAAATTTGGGAACCGCAAAGAGTTTGTTCAAAAGAGTTCCAAACTGACTACTGGTCTTCAGATTAGTGACAACCAGTCGCATGACTTAACTGGCCTAATTTGGAGCGTAAAAAAAGAAAGAAAAAAGAAAAATGGGCCCGCGAAAACTCTCCATTGTCCATTCCAAATTCAAAACGAGGAAGCTGGGAATAATGGCGGCTGGTTCTCGAAACAGGAACGTCAAGTTTTGAAAAAGGAATCGGTTAAGAGGCCGTTTGCAAGTAATCACAGGCGACGGCACCGAGCCTTCTGCTGTGTTCACAGTGATCAAATTTTTCCATTTATATTTCATTTTTTTATAATTAGTTGGATTGTTGATATACAATTGTACAGTTAACAACATATTGATCTGAACATCTTGAGTAACTAGAGCAGCTGTTTAATCAACTTTATCAATGGACAATTTAGGCACATCTTAAGTTTCTTCGCGCACTCATAATGGAAACAAAACAACTTTTGCGGATTATTTAGTGCACCATATTATTAAATAAATAAATATTTCTTACACTCACACCAATTAGAATAGCCTCAAAGTAAGCACTGTCAGGCTTTTGTCATGGGATACGAGTGTAACGGACATATAATTATTTTAAATTTAAAAGTATTTATTTGTAGAAAAAAATATATATAAACGCCCATGACTCGGGTACAAATGCTCGTATTCATCATACAAACATTTGCCCTCACTGGGATTCGAACCCAGGACCTCAGAGTAGACGACACCTTGAAACCGGTGTACGTACCACTCTACCACGGAGGTCTTCAAACGTCGTCGTGTTTACCTGAAACAAATATTTGATCCAAATTTTTTGTTTTTTTTTTATGTTTTTTTGGTTTCCCTACGTTTCACGTGTTTTCACGTGGTTACGGGTTGACTAGCTACTTATAAGTAATTTTATTGTTTTATTTCAATGGACAATTTACTTGTGTTGTCTCAGTTGGATATATAGCAGAACGTATTTGTGAAATAATTACAAAAAATGCTCAAAAATTTGTTTATAAACCTTCCCGTATGATGGCTGCAGTACTATGCTAACCCTAGATAGTTTAAATAACAAACTATTTAAACTATCTAGGGCTAGCAAATTAGTGCAGGTACTCAACATCTTTTACAATCAAATACATTTTTAATAACCAAAGACATCTTTTATGACTAAGATAACCGCGTTTATGACCAAAGCAGAGACTTCTATAAATAATTTATTTAGTGTCTAACAACACGAACAGTGTGATCTCACCCTTACATAGCGTGCAGCTCGCCACAGGTGCGCACGCGGCCCGGAGCGACGGCCGCCGCTGACTTCATTCATTGTTGCAGTCACTGCGCTGCTCACTACTGCACTGCATTGTTTTGACCGCGGATCCACCCTTTCTTGGTTACTATTCCTGTCTTTCGCACTAAGCGCTACTAAACTTCTTTTCTAGCCCAAGACACCTTTCATAACTTACATCCATATTCTATACTCGTCCTCGACTTTACGAAACCTCATTGAAAACCTCTTCGAAATACTTCTCGAAATCGGTATTCTAAGTCATAACTCCGCAAGGACCTGGAGGAGCCAAAGAGTACGTAGCCACTCGATGTTAGGTCTAGCGCACACTACCATTTTTACCCACGACGAGGTTGAGTGGAGTGTAAAAAGCTTTGGAGTAACGACTTAGAATATGGGGGTTAGACAACAGGGCTTGTGACCATAACCGGGGCTTCTATTTGTTTTTAGTTTGATCTTACCCTTACATCGCGTGCAGCTCGCCACAGGTGCGCGCGCGGCCCGGAGCGACGGCCGCTGCCGACTTCATTCACTGTTGAAGTCACTGCGCTGTTCACTACTGCGCTGCATTGTTTTGTTATTTGAGTATTAAGATCGCTGTCCTAGCCAGACCTTAAGTACGCCACATTTTGGCATTGGTTGGGTTTAAGATCTTGTACGGAAACAATAATAATAGGTTGCCAGCCTATTTTTGGGGAAAGACATAGCCTTCTTTAATAAAGTTCCACAACATGTGGTTGAATTGTCTTTGCATACATTAAAAAAAACATGTTATAGCCTTTAAGCAAAGGTTATAACAAGGTAGATAATTATTTAAAAGAACACAATGCATGGATGTAATACTTATATAAAAACACTTAACTATTGTAAATGTATAAAAGGAAAATATTCTAATAATTGAGTATGAGAAAAGTTTCCTCATATATTTATATTTCAAGACTAGATTTCTGATTGACCAAAGCATGTTTATTTGTAAATTTTGTTGTTTCTGTTAAAGCTGATAAGTTTCTTGCGGCCGTTCTTCTTGTCAGTTAAAAGATGTACTGAATGGCTGGTAGGGGAAAAATGGGCGATTCGAAAGCATTTATCTATAAGTCTATTTGAATTAAAAGTATATTTTGACTTTGACTTTGGTTTGACCATCGCCTGGAATAGTTTTCGAATATGCCCTGTCCATTGGTAGACTTTTACTAACTGCACGGGAAAGTTAGCATCAGGTACATTCTGTATTTTTCTTTCACTCCCAATCCAGCATGGGAGATTCTTACAACTAGAACCTTAGTTCAAAGTGGCCGGAACAGAGGCTTTTATTATTTTATTTATTTAGTTACATAATAAAAGCCTCTTTTGCGGCACATAATATATATTAGTACCTTACGGTACAGAAATTTCACTCCCGAGTTTAGGTATGATAAACTCAAGCGTCCGGTCACCGGACTAGTCTCAATCAACAGCCCTAGCAGATTGAAGCGAGACGGCAGACAGCTATTGTACTATGAACGCTATACGCAATGCAAAAGGTTGAAATTAGGTTGTTTTCCAGAATACTAGGTAAATATCTCGGGGATTTTGCGCCGCTTGTATGGAAGTGAGACAGGCCTAGTTGCGGCTAGGAACTACGGCCGCCGCCGACTTCATTCATTGTTGCTGCCACTGCGCTGCACTATACTGCACTGCATTGTTTTGATCGCAGATCTAAGAACGATGGTAAAATGAGACATTTAAGTGTCATTGATGTAAATATTTATTTCTTAAGCTACGCTATGCTACCGTCACATGGGCGCAAGGGATGTATTCAGAAGAAAGTATTCACTGTTCATTACTTTTCTGTACAGTAGTTCTTATATGAATGTAACGGCTAAGCTTCATATTTTGACTAAGGTGCAGTCTGTGAAGTTAGGGCTTGTAGAGTTATGGCTTGTAAAGTTAGAAGCTTGGCTCTGCATGAGATCTGATAACTTTTTAAAAGTACGAGCCATAAGGTCTAGTCTTGTCAGCATTTGACATGAAAAAGTTTTTAGTGCGTTTGACAGTGCTTGTCATTTGGTCTATTCTTGGCAACATTTTACATGAAAATGTTTTAAGTGGAATTATCCTTTCTTGTACTATTTAGTGTTCTGTGCCTTTACTAGTATCGTGTAAACGATTACAAAGGAATACAAATGTATAAACAAGAACCAACAGAATACGAAATAGGTACAGTCTATTAGCCAATATTGTAGCTAAAATGATAAATTACATTTAATAATTCATTGCTCGCTCCAACAGCGTTGGTAGCCACCAATCACTTACCGGCCGTTCAATGTCACGCTTGTAAAGGAAATTATCTGTAACGCAAATAAAATAATTACGCGCCGCGTCCGTCGCGCTGATGTTCACGATTATTCACGATGACGTCATGATACATCAATGTAATGACGTTGCTTAAACGGATGGAAGGCTGTTACATTTTATTTATGTGAAGCAAGTTTGTTTTGTACTGAAATTACTTATTTTTACAATACTTTTTCATGACTGATTTGATTAGTAGTGATGGGCTTTGCTCACAAAAAAACAATGAACGGCCCAAAAGCTTATTATTTCAAACAGATTAACGGTTAGCCTTCATCGTATCTGATGTTAAGTAATGATAAGGCGGAAAATCTAGAAAAAAACCTACGTGAAATCGCGTTTCTCTCAACCACTGAGGAATTGCCTAACTTATCACTTTAACTACCGGAACACAACAACGCGGAAAACATTGTTGTTATGGTAACAGACTTAGATAAGATGGTGGTAGGTATAATCCGCGTGCGATTAGAATGGGATAGAACCTTGTCGAAGTTAATTGAAAATTACAGCTTCCACTAAGATTACTTTGCTATGTCCAACAAGGTCCAAAATTGTATCTCTATTTATATACCTACCAACCTTATAACATTTTGGAATACAAATAAATTAAAAATTGAGATTACAAAAACAATGAAACGTTTCTGCATATACATAACCCAAATAATGAAAGATTGTAGAAACAAAAATAACTAAATATACTATACTATCCCATCCCATTCTAATCGCGCGTGGATTACAGCCACACCTCTTTTAATGTTCTGTGATTACAGCCATGCGGATTTAGAACGAGTTCTACCACCAATCAAACTTCACACAAATGTGTTATGTCTCCTTATTGGGAATCAAACTCGGGACTTCTGTTGTCTTATCTTAATTACGAAAATAAAGAATAAGAAACTAACTTCAACATCTATAAGTTGTCTAGTATAAAGTTTACTTAGTGTGGAAGCAAGTAGAAATCCAAAAACTACAATAAAGTAAATTAATTTATACATCGTATTTAGATTCAAATCGCCTCTAATGCATTATGCGAGCCGAGGTGAAAAGCTGACATAAAGTATAAATTAATTAACTTAAAATATTAATTACCATTTGCGCAGCGTAAAATTAAACGCTAGACTGGGCACGTCCAGCGTACGGATCTGATAAAATTTGAAATTGAATTGTCAATAATTGCATGGGGCGGTGAGGTCAAAGGTTTTCACAGTTAAGAGGCAGACAGTATAGCAAACTGAGTTAACTGTTATGCACTTGCGTAACTACTCGAGAAAAGGGCAAAAGTAAAACTTAAAATACTAAAGAAAGAAACATAGCTGAGCGTTAATTGTTGCTTAATAACTTTAAAACGGAAGGAGGTCTTTTTTTATTCTTTTATTTTTATTTCTTTTAACACATTAAGGTTACGTCAGCCCCATCATAGCCATATTTACCTCGATAGCTAAATTATTCCATAAAAAAAACTGTCAAAAGCGAAACAATAGAGTTTTCTTGCATCATCACTTGTGAGGGAAGATAGATTGTTCACATTTAGGTGCATTTCTTCTATTAGATCTCGTCTTGTGCTCTCGTTCTGGACACATTCTACCAGCAAATAATGGACGTATTCTATTACACCGCAGGTATTGCAATTTGGCGACTCTGTTTCCTTCATTAAAAGGCAAATTCGTTCAGGGGAATGTGCCCAGATCGAAGCCTTAAAGCTATTTTGACGAGTTGTCTGCTTAAATTACCTACTGCAAACCAAGGGATCCAAGGTTACACATTAACTCAAATAAATTAGCTCACTTAAATCAAAATACTCTTTCCTATTTTTACTTGGATCAAAATTTCTGTACCAACATATTTTCGTTAGCAGTAGAAGCATTTTTTGCTAAAATGTCAATAGCAATAGGTTTTAACAATAGTTCAGCTGAAAGTGAAGGTGGCAGAAACAGTAGCCACAATATCAGAAAATGTTCCTCTAAGGTTGAGCTCTCATTTGCTCTTCCGGGGTTGTCTACGGAATAATAATATGAGGTGGAATTTTCAGCTACTGCTGGTGTCTTTTTTGACTAAGTACCTTCATCATCAACCATTTTAATATCCTCAGTATTGGGGCACTGGTCTTCGTTACGGGTGAATAAGGAGAACGGACATGACCCACGATCCACGGACGTGGGCCCAACGCAGATTGGGATTTGTTTCTTTCACTACCTAGTTATAAAAACATAAATGGGTACTGAAGTACTAGTACTATTATACAGGCGGAAAAAAGACGGTAACTGAAGGGAAAGTACCCTTAATATTGATGTAAGCAAATTTTACCCAAAGGAAACATTCCTTAATTTTCAAAAATAAGTAAATAATTAAAAACAAGGTGCACAATCTGCTGCAGCGTCTCACTACAACAAGTTGGGGAGTCTTACCGCATGTTCTGTGGACATCTGGATTGGCGCTTTCCTATTCGGCAGGCGAATACGTGTGGAGTCGCTCTGCCCATGCTAGGCTGGTGTTTACAGTGCTAAATGAGACCTGCCGTATCATTACGGGCTGCCTTAAACCGGTAAGTATGCGCCTCGAGATGTCCGCAGGGCTGTAGCTAGCTCCTCTGAAAGAGCAAAGATGGACAGCGATTCACGACACCCTTTGTACGATCACATTGCGCCCGAGACTGAAAAGCCGACACAGCTTGGTAAGGTGTGGCGAACCGTTGTCCATCGACCCCAAATATGCGAGGTGCAACCTATGGCGTGAACTGCTTTTTACGTCCCCATTACTGAAAGCCTCCGCCCTAGCCATGATCTATCATACACTGATTTTAATTATTGAGTTATTAACTTTTTTGACTAATATTCACACAATCATATGCTACAAGACGCGAGTTCAATCGATGAATAAGTTTTTTAAATATGTTTATTTTTTATTTTGGATACTATTCCACTCATACTAAATTGATCTTTGTGATTAACAATGTTATTAATCTTATTCCGCCAGTGCTTCTCGGTGCAGGTTAACGATTTTTCAAATATCTTTGAATGTAGTTTAATTTATTTTTGAAAATGATAAAATGTTTTTTTTTGTAAAATTTGCTCACATGAATACTAGGGGTACTTTCCCTTCAATGACCGTCTTTTTTTTCCACCCTATATGTTCTGTGACCTAAGTCTCGATTTTCATCTTGTTAGAAATACTGCCTTAAAGTATACTATGTTGAGGGTTGAGAAAGTACTGTTAGATATCAGATATATGTCTTACTTGCAGGAAATATCATATTGTTTATGAATTTGAAAATGCAAACTTTGATAAATTGGTCTTTTCTGTATAAGAGTTTTTAAGCGGGCAGAAATGAGTTTGAATTTGGGAAATGAATCGTACATATTAGAAATTGGACGCAAGTTGTATGAATTACTTATTTGCTGTACCTACGGCGCACGGGGAGGCCTGCGCATAATGAAAAAGAAAAAGAAACGAGAGAATTCAGTTCTTAATCTGATCGGATTTTATTAATTGTATATTGCAAAAAAAAAAGTTTATTATACTTCAAGTTACGAAAGTGAAATTATTGTAACTCCTGATACAGTAAAAATAGCAGCTAAAAAGGTAGATGGGGATAAAGTAGAGTATATCAAAACTATTTTACCATTCTTCTGGCTTCGTCTCCCATTCGTTCTCTCTTTTGCAGTACGTCTCTGGAACGCTTTGCCCCTGAACATCCGTAGTGCCTCCAGCAAGTTTATTTTGAAGAGATTGGTCCGAGAGCATTACTTGTGTTCCTTACCATAGCTTTGTGTCTGAATTATATCATAAATCGTAATAATTATTATATGATTAGAGTATGGATATATATTTATATCTATGAGTATATATGTAGTAATGTCAAATATATATCTTCTTCTTATCTTCAATTTTATATATTTGGTAGTGTAGTGTAGAATTATATTTTAAAGTTTTAGTTTTTATTGTCGCTATTATCTCTTTTGTAAAAAACATTTTATAAAAAAAAATCAAACCGACTTCAAAAAGTAAAAAATAAAACTTTTGGAGTCGGTGCCAGCCAAAGCATTCTACATTGCACTTCTATTAACTATATTTTTTTTGGCCTTAGCAAACTAGCACCGACTCCAAAAGTTTTATTTCTTACTTTTTGAAGTGGGTTTGATTTTTTTTTATAAAATGTTTTTATTTCAGATTTTTTTGTTACATTATGTGCCGTTACTTACACTAAGTGTCAGCGTTTTAATAGTTATTTGTTATGCAAGGCTAGAAAGTTTCCTCTTGTGAAACCTGAGCCAGTGACGGATTATAGGATTTAACAACAACTTATAGGATTTAACCACAAGCGTAGCGAGTGGTTCAAAGATTGAGTACGAGACGTTAAAAACGTTGCAACACAATTTTTCAACTCACAATAGCGAGGAATTTTTTTAGGTTTTTCCGTTGTCAACTTCCGATAAAAAAAACTTTTAACAAATCGTTTAATCGTTTAACCTTATTCTTGTTGTTTTTATGATTTAAATTACTAAAATAATAAAAAAGGGAGTATTATAGTTGATTCAAAGTTATTTAAAAAAGGAATAAATTGTAACTTATAAGTCAATAGCGCGATTTTAAACGCAATAGGACGTATTTTTTAATTTTCGCAAAATGCGATTTTCCGCGCAGAAATTGAATGACGAAACCTGTTTTTCCGAGCGTGTGAGGTGAAAAGAACTTAAGCACTGCATATTCTCGTCCTATACCTACATAATCGTCTCGTTGGCACGGTTGTGTTGATAATGCCTCCTCTGTTAGGTTTCGTTGGTTCGATCCTTATCCATTTGTATATATTTTTTAGAATCACAGCAATGGTTGTGTTTTGCGATAAATTATAGTTAATTTCTTCCTTATTTATTTTTAACTAGCGGACGCTCGCTGTTTCACCCGCGTGGTTTCCGTTCCCGTGGGAATATGGGGATAAAAAGTATTCTGTTCATAACCAGGCTATCTACTGTATCTGTATACTAAATTTCATCTAAATCAGTTCAGTAGTTTTTGAGTTTATTCTTTACAAACATACAAACAAACTTTCTCTTCATAATATCAGTATAGAAGTATAGATGAAATGATTTGGCGTTAAAAATATTTCTGCTACCTACATTTTATTTACATTATTTTATACAAAGTCTTAAGTAAAATCTCCAGTTTATCTAAACAAAAATTAGCTTAACAGCCTCCCCTCATAACAACACTAAGTTGAACCAGTTAATTACCCCATTAAGCACACTTAACTTGGTCAACGCACTTAAAAGCATTGCAGAACTAAGCATATAGAAATCGCCACACGTAACCGCCATGTAAAATGCAATTACTTACATCCTGTTCGTCAATCAACTGCATCAAACAAGTACATTACATTTCGAATTAAATCCTTAGAGCAGGGATACTCAAACTTATTTCCCCAGTTTACCCCTGGGGCTGATTATCTCTCGGTTCAGTTTCAGTTTCGTCGCTGTATTGGCTGTCATACGGTATGAAAATGTGACAGTAATGACAGCGCGAAACTGGTGGCTAATTGACGTTTTGTTTGATAATTAGCCTGCTTGTTGAAGATGTCTTGCGATAGTGAACCCACTACCCCAAAAGACTAGAAGATCTACCTGTAGAAGAAAACAGGCTTTTTTACTTCAATGAAAGTTAACAAGTACAGTGAGTGTCATAAAGAAATATATGTATATGTATATGACGAGTTTCTTGCCGGTTCTTCTCGTTACAAGGTCTCCCGCCGTAGGGTTTGTGAACCGATGGAGTAGCTTCTTTGACGTTCATAAGTGCTTGTAACAGCCTAGACTGAATAATTAATATTTTTTTTAATTTTGTATCTCAAAGTCGGGTACGCGAACCCCTAGGTACTTCAAGCCCTAGTTCACAATTAGACGGTAGGTTCACAGCTAAGGTTAAAATTGCCTAAAATGCCTCCTAAAATCGACTTAATTTACAACAAGAAACAAGACCACCCATCTTGCTAATACTTCCCTTCACTTTATTGTTTAACTTTCATGAAGACCGCATTTTCTTCTACGAGTAGATTTTCGTTTCTTTTTTGAAGGGGGGTGCATTGGGCAATAACTTTGCGTAGCCCTGCCTTAGAACATATCCATTGGTCGGCATCGCAAACTACGAAATAATAACACGCCTGTTAGTTCGTAGTTCTAGCCCTAACACTGTCAATATATCATATCTTGCATTAGCATTAGTTGCGCTCGGTTGCCGGCTATCTTTTATTTGGCCTGCGTACGAGCATGTGCGCGTGGGAAAGCGCTGCGTTGTGTTGATCGATTCGGACTTCGGTAGCGATGCGATATTGTTTTGTAAAAATAAACATAAAACTAACTTAATAACGAACTGCCTTAAAAAAATCAGAATTAAATATATTTTTCTTCAATCACTGGGTTATTACCCTTTTATATTTACCAACAATGAGACTTTGTTTTTGAATGCCTAGTACACCTGTTATGTCATACATGATTTGTAGTTGTGAATGTTTCTCATAAGTGATGTTATTGTATTTAATTGTACGTTGTTGGTGTACCTTAAATAAATAAATGTATTTCAGATTTGGATAGGTTTTGTTGTTTGTTTTTTAATCCTGAATGTGTTTTCTCTTAATTCGTACCATGACCCTGTAACGGTTCTAAAAACCGCACACTCCTTAATCTTAATCTATTACTTACTTTCAACTAAATTAAATCAATAACCATTCACTTCACCATTCTAACTTGTTTGTTTACTTTATTTTGTTTTGATAAAACTTCACGATGGTAGTTAATTGACAAAATATTCCTGCGTACCCTCGATATTGCTAACTTCACGGCCGGGAGATTTCGTATTTCGGCCAAGTGAATTAGACTACAAAAATTAACTTATTGCTATTTATCTATTTATATATAGAAAAAATCTACATATTTTTCTATGTATATCTATTATGTTTTTGCATACTTTAATATTCCTTAATTCTTTGGCCATAGACAAAACACCGTGTGTCGATCGGACTTACAATCCTTATGTTGTCTATGCTAATGACTAAACATTATTCGCCTATAGAATTGGAGAATCATCTCCCACTTTAATTTTTTACTAAAGAACCTTCTAGAAAGAATTGAGTATATATTTCGCAACTCCAGCGAAATCTGCCTCTTTTTCTTCATACTACTTACCTACTTTCTGTTTTGTGCATTCGCGATCCCCGTACTAGGGTGAGTGTGTGTTTTAAATCTGATCGTTTTGCATTTTACTTTAATTTCTTTTAATCACAGTTATTTCTTTTCGTAATATATTTAGTTTAAACCTCGTAATAATTAAGTGTTTTAATTATTCGATACGTTTTTCTTGTAATTTCTATAAAATATTCCATACAATATTTTTACATAGTGGGTAGTTAAATACTCCAATGCAAAACGATTATTCCTTTTTAATTCTTGTAATTTACAGTATATGTAATTGTATTCAAAGGGAAACGTAATACTACATATTACGTGGAACCAATACAATTCACATTTTATTGTTATTTTTTAATAATTCTTTTAGTGAGTTATTTTTTTAGACCGCTAAGAAGGATGCGTTCCCTATATTAAAACCGCTATAAATAACTTTGATATTTACTTTAATATTTACTTCTTGAATTTCTTTGGTAGACTAAATACTGATTTGATTCCTTATAAATAACTTTATCCTTACTAATAGGGTAAAGTACCCATGTACCAACCTCTTGTACATGCCTTTACTTTTTTACATAGCGGTTACTTTAACATTTTTTAAAATAGTTTTACATTGTACTTTTGAGACTATTCAATTGTAGCTGTCTGTCCCTTGCATCCTAACCTTAGACGGTCGACTTGTACGAACAGCTTTTGACCCGTTCTTAAAAACATTCCAGGGTCGTATCCACGGGCAGCTGCAGCATCTACACCTGTTCCGTCCGCTCTTCTACCTCGGCACCTACCTGCCGAGCGCTCACCTGTTCCGGTCTACCCCGGAAACCTCTCCACATCGTGTCTACGTGCGCATCACCACACCGAGCCCACCCTCCGTGCTACCGAGGCTGAACATACTGCTCAACAAGCGAACGTAGTCCGTGACGCTGGACTTTCGCTTCTGCCTCCTCTAGGCAGTTCTAAAGTTAAGTCCCCATTCTTACCCTCGCGAGAGCCACCCATCGAAGATTCCCATGAACCCCCACCTGAGCTTGTAATATCTTTATTCTATAATTATACTTGTTAACCACTTATAGTGTTTCTTTTCTATCTTTTCTGCACACCGGTCGTGCTTAACACGATCGGAGCGTGTCAGTGGCGCCTATCTCGCTCAGGGTTCTTCGCTCAGTGGTTCTCGCCTTATTTTTTCTTACTTTTTTTTATTTTTTTTGTGTAAAGTGGGTACCTAATTTTTTGTCAACTTGTGAATTGAGTTAACTAACGGTTGTGTTGCTGCTATAGTAATCTAAATTTTTGTGTTTTTTTTACTTAATTTGTTCTAAACTTAGACTGATTTTTTTTTATTAACTTCACCTTATTTAGTTACCCACTTAAATATTTTATCTCTACGATTGCTTAGTCTCGCACACACTCGCCTTAGGTTTTTACTTTCTTTTTGTGTTTTAACTATGGCTGAACGCGCGATTAATTTTTTATCTCTTCAAAAAGCGGAACTTGAATACGAGGTCTCCTTGCGTGGTCATAAACCAGCTGATTCAGTCGCTGAGTTGCGGAAACAAATTGCGGTATTATCCAAAGAATATCCTTCTGATGCTATGTTGTGTTCTCATTTACCTCCGTCTGAGGATATTGAGGGTGTTCAGACTTCACTTGAGAAATCTCTTTTAAATCTTAAAACCTTAAAATCTAAATATAATAGAAACTTGTTTTTGAGGACGGAGGGTTTACTTAACCAAATTTACTATCGCTTGGATAGAATCCAGTTTGACGAGGACGATGATGAAACCTTAGAGTCTATTTTGTCTGAATGTCGGGAAAATTTTGAGTCTCAGATGAGTGACCTTAAGTCTTTGGCACCTGAAAGTGATGTTTCCGCAGTTAAAATTAATGCTAACGATTTGGAGAAGTGCATAAATATAACTATAGACCAAAATAAAAGTATGGTACCTAACTTTGCTACTATTAAATATGACGGCAAGACTTGTGTTCGTTCCTTTTTGCAAAAGCTTGACGAATTCGTGAAATCAAGAGGCATTGGCTATGAGAAGGTTCTGTCCTTCGGTCATGAAATTTTTACGGGTGAGGCTCTTCCTTGGTTCCGTAGCATTAGGCGCCAAGTGAAAGATTGGTCTCAGGTTGCTGAAGCTTTAATAGCTGATTTCAGTCCGAAAAACTTCGACGCTCAATTCTTGTCACAAATTAGGTCACGTCTTCAGGGCAAGGACGAGAAAATTTGTATTTATCTGGCGGTTATGGACTGCATGTTTTCAAGGCTTACTAAACCTTTGTCTGAGGACGAGAAGCTCGAGATTTTATCAGGAAACATTCTACCCTGTTACGCCAATGTGTTAGCTTCAGCTGGAGAAATTTTCAATATTGACAACCTTAAGGAAGTTTGCCAAAAATATGAAAGGGTTCAGACCCAATTTTTTAAACGCAGTGAGCCTTCTTCTCGTAATTGTATACCTCTAGCTACTGAGTTTGTTTATCGAGGAGAATCTAGTGCTCCTTCTAACTTTGAAAAATCTAAGCCTCTAAATAATTTTCAAAACACTAAATCTTATGTTTCCGCTGTTGCTTCTAAAGATGTATATTGTCCTAGATGTCGTAATAATACGCACAGTTTAAAAACTTGTACCCAACCAAGAGACATTGTTTGTTTCAAGTGTGGGAAAAAGGGTGTACGCACTCCTGATTGCACTAAATGCAATCCAAAAAACTATTTTGTCAGGATTGGAGAACTACTGATTCTCGAAATTCGAGATTTTCTAGTCGTTGCACTGAGACTGAATGGAACCAATGGCTTAGTTTTATCTGTAGTCTGTCTCCTAGCCATTCCGTGTCTCCAATCCTGGATAAAAATCCTACTTTTTCTCGGCCCTATGTGAATGTTAATGTCGGTGACAAAAATATTATCGGTCTGTTAGATACTGGTTCCGGCATAACATTGTTAGGGAATAATTCTCACCAATACTTTTTAAAATCTAAATTTAAATGCTTTTCTTGTGATCCGTTACAGCTTTCTGCGGCTGGTGGTCAAATTTTCTACTCATCTATGTATTTTATTTTACCTTTAACGTTTAATAGCAAAACCTATAATATAAAACTTTTTGTTGTACCAGAAATTGAAAATGAACTTATTCTGGGTATGGATTTTTGGAGAACTTTCGGGTTGTTTCCTAGCGAGCTCGATAGCCTTGTTCTTGAAAAACCACATGAGGTGAATATTTCTAACATAGCTCTTGACGACTCTAAGCAAATTCTCTCATATTCTCAACTTTGCGAAGAACAAAAGGAAGCCGCGGATAATATAATATCTCAGTTTCGCGGTATTTCGTATGAGGAATGTGGTTTGGGTCGTACCTCCTTGATTACTCACGCTATCGATACTGGTGACGCTATTCCTATTAGACAACGATACTACCGAATGTCTCCCCAGAAACAACAAATTCTCTCCGATCAGCTGGATGAGATGCTCAACGAGGACGTTGTAGAACCGTGTGAGAGTCCTTGGTCTAATCCCGTTCTTCTTACTCCGAAAAAGAACGGTGAATATAGGTTTTGTTTGGACAGCAGAAAACTAAACTCTGTCACTCGTAAGGATGCTTATAGCTTACCTCATGTTTCTGAGATCTTAGATAATCTTAGGGACGCTAAATATTTATCTAGTATTGACCTTTCTAAATCTTTTTGGCAGGTTTTAATAAAGCCTGAAGATAGATGCAAGACTGCATTCTATATTCCCTCTAGGGGAACCTTTCAATTTAAATCTATGCCCTTCGGGTTAACTAATGCACCCGCTACGCAGCAAAGACTGGTAGATTTGCTGTTTTATGGGCCTGAATTTGAAAATAAAGTTTATGTTTTTGTCGATGACGTTATAATCGTGTCTAATACTTTTGATGAGCATATGTCGTTACTTGCGCGTGTTTTAGAAAAGCTAAAATATGCAAATTTAACTATAAACTTCGAAAAGTGTCAATTTTTCCGGGAAAAACTTAAATATTTGGGTTACGTCGTCGATTCAAATGGTCTTCATGCTGATCCGGAGAAAGTTGACGTTATTGTGAAGTATCCTACTCCTACTAACAGGAAGGAAGTTCGTCGTTTCTTAGGCACTGCTTCTTGGTATCGTCGTTTTATTCCTAATTTTAGTTCTTTGGCTGCACCATTGAATAAACTTACCTCTCAAGGAAAAGCGGCACCTCCCTTTGCTTGGACGCCGGAAGCAGATGTCGCTTTTAATAAACTTAAGGAGTGTCTTACGTCACCACCTATCTTATCATGTCCGGATTACTCTGAACCTTTCCAGGTACATACCGACGCTAGCGATTTCGGAATTGGTGCTGTGCTCACACAGATTCTAAACGGCGAAGAGAGGGTTATAGCCTATATGAGCAAATCTTTATCGGCCCAAGAACGGAACTATAGCGCTACGGAGCGCGAAGCACTCGCAGTAATTGTTGCTATAGAACACTGGCGGTGTTACCTGGACAACGGTAATAAATTTGTTGTCTTTACGGATCATTCCTCTCTAAAATGGTTCTTAAATATTAATAACCCTACAGGTCGTTTAGCTAGATGGGGAATTCGTCTCTCAGCCTTCAATTTTGACATCAAACACAGACGTGGCAAGGACAACGTCGTGCCCGATGCCTTATCTCGCGCTGTGCCTGTAGCGGCTATAGATAGTGCCAGCCAATCTTCATCTCCTATATCAGATCCTTTATCTGACACTTGGTATAAGGAGATATTTTATGGTTGTCAATCCTCTCCTACATCCTTTCCTAATTATAAAATTTCTAACAACAAACTATATCGTCTCAGAAAATCCTTAAATCCTTTAGCTAGGGAATTTGAATGGAAGGAAGTAGTTCCTAAACATTCCAGACACGATATCGTTGTTACTAACCACTCGAATCCTACTGCAGGACATTTAGGAATTTTTAAAACTTTAAAACGAATTTCTCTTAATTATTTTTGGCCTGGCATGCATAAAGATGTTGCTAACTATGTAAATAACTGTAATGATTGTAACTCTCACAAACACGCTAATCATCCCACTCTAGGATTTATGGGTCGACCTAAGGAATGTTCTAGACCATTCCAAATGATTAGTGTCGATTTAGTTGGTCCATTGCCTCCATCTAGGAAGCAAAATACTATGTTGCTTGTTGTCACTTGCTGTTTTTCTAAATATTCGCTTTTATTCCCTATACGTCGAGCAACTGCCGACGTAATAACTACTATACTTGAAGAGAAAGTACTCCTTGTTCATGGCATTCCTAGTACCGTTTTGATGGACAATGGTAAACAGTTCGTTAGCCAAAAACTTCAGCATATGTTCGCTCAATATAAAATACCAAATGTACGCTATACACCTAAATATACACCGCAGGTGAATACTGTTGAGCGCTATAACAAAACAATAATGACGGCTGTTTCTACTTTTATTAACGATGATCACCGGACTTGGGATCTCAATATACCAAAAATTCAATTCGCTCTCAATACTGCAGTAAGCGAAGTCACTGGGTATACACCATCATTTCTTGTTTACGGTAGAGAACTAGTTGCTTGTGGATCTCACTATGTTGATGTCGATCTAACCGACAACATCATTTTTACACCTAGGGATAACTATGCTGAAAATACTGGAAAGCTAAGGAAAATTTTCGATGAGGTACAAAGCTCTTTAATTAAATCTCATTCACGTAATTGTGGTCCTTATAATCTTCGTCGTAAAAACTTTGACTTCAACGTCGGTGATATTGTCTGGCGTAAAACTTATTATCAAAGCGACAAAGATAAGCAATTTTCTAAAAAACTTGCTCCTAAATATATTAAATGTCGTATCAAATCTAAATTGTCGCCCTTGGTCTATGAATTGGTCGATATGAATGGTAAAAATCTTGGTTCTTGGCATATCAAAGATTTTAAAGTCAATAATTATTCTTGATTTGTTTTTGACTATTTCTACATTTTTTTTTTTAATAAATTAAAGCAGTATAAATATAAACCTTTATTTATTTATACTGTTTTAACTAAAATAAGTAACGATTTTTTTTTACTTTTTGAAATTTTTGGTTGATTGTTTCTTTATATCTTTTTATCTCTTGCTAATCTAGTTTTGTATGGAATCTCAGCATCCCTTGAACGCTGACATTTCCAACTGTATCTGTTGTTTTTCAGTCAATCTAAACGATTGAAATTCACTCTTTTGCCTTACTTCCGTAGTCCTAGGTACTACCAAGACCACTAACGTCTTGTTATTGTCGATATCTCTCGACAATGTTGTGGGGTATTCTTTTGCAGTTGTTGATGTTCTTAAGAGTCTGTATAATTCTGGATGACTATTTCACTAAAGTCTTGCTTATTTAGTGAGTTTTTTTTCTTAGTGGATTTTGAGTAGCCAAAATCCTACTCTAAAGAGGGGGATATGTAACGGTTCTAAAAACCGCACACTCCTTAATCTTAATCTATTACTTACTTTCAACTAAATTAAATCAATAACCATTCACTTCACCATTCTAACTTGTTTGTTTACTTTATTTTGTTTTGATAAAACTTCACGATGGTAGTTAATTGACAAAATATTCCTGCGTACCCTCGATATTGCTAACTTCACGGCCGGGAGATTTCGTATTTCGGCCAAGTGAATTAGACTACAAAAATTAACTTATTGCTATTTATCTATTTATATATAGAAAAAATCTACATATTTTTCTATGTATATCTATTATGTTTTTGCATACTTTAATATTCCTTAATTCTTTGGCCATAGACAAAACACCGTGTGTCGATCGGACTTACAATCCTTATGTTGTCTATGCTAATGACTAAACATTATTCGCCTATAGAATTGGAGAATCATCTCCCACTTTAATTTTTTACTAAAGAACCTTCTAGAAAGAATTGAGTATATATTTCGCAACTCCAGCGAAATCTGCCTCTTTTTCTTCATACTACTTACCTACTTTCTGTTTTGTGCATTCGCGATCCCCGTACTAGGGTGAGTGTGTGTTTTAAATCTGATCGTTTTGCATTTTACTTTAATTTCTTTTAATCACAGTTATTTCTTTTCGTAATATATTTAGTTTAAACCTCGTAATAATTAAGTGTTTTAATTATTCGATACGTTTTTCTTGTAATTTCTATAAAATATTCCATACAATATTTTTACATAGTGGGTAGTTAAATACTCCAATGCAAAACGATTATTCCTTTTTAATTCTTGTAATTTACAGTATATGTAATTGTATTCAAAGGGAAACGTAATACTACATATTACGTGGAACCAATACAATTCACATTTTATTGTTATTTTTTAATAATTCTTTGAGTGAGTTATTTTTTTAGACCGCTAAGAAGGATGCGTTCCCTATATTAAAACCGCTATAAATAACTTTGATATTTACTTTAATATTTACTTCTTGAATTTCTTTGGTAGACTAAATACTGATTTGATTCCTTATAAATAACTTTATCCTTACTAATAGGGTAAAGTACCCATGTACCAACCTCTTGTACATGCTTTTACTTTTTTACATAGCGGTTACTTTAACATTTTTTAAAATAGTTTTACATTGTACTTTTGAGACTATTCAATTGTAGCTGTCTGTCCCTTGCATCCTAACCTTAGACGGTCGACTTGTACGAACAGCTTTTGACCCGTTCTTAAAAACATTCCAGGGTCGTATCCACGGGCAGCTGCAGCATCTACACCTGTTCCGTCCGCTCTTCTACCTCGGCACCTACCTGCCGAGCGCTCACCTGTTCCGGTCTACCCCGGAAACCTCTCCACATCGTGTCTACGTGCGCATCACCACACCGAGCCCACCCTCCGTGCTACCGAGGCTGAACATACTGCTCAACAAGCGAACGTAGTCCGTGACGCTGGACTTTCGCTTCTGCCTCCTCTAGGCAGTTCTAAAGTTAAGTCCCCATTCTTACCCTCGCGAGAGCCACCCATCGAAGATTCCCATGAACCCACACCTGAGCTTTTAATATCTTTATTCTATAATTATACTTGTTAACCACTTATAGTGTTTCTTTTCTATCTTTTCTGCACACCGGTCGTGCTTAACACGATCGGAGCGTGTCAACCCTCTACAAAGTAAAATTTTGTTATTCTTGTCCATTGAGATATACTCGTACTATCTATGGTTAAGAAATATGTACTTACAAAAAAAACGCGCTTATGTACAGTCGATGATACTTTGTAATGGCGGACTTAACTAGGCAGCTACTGATCATTCGCAAGAAAAATATCAATATCGAAATACATATGAGATATTTGTATAATTCTAAAGAGAACTATTTCAGTTCCATATACTTCTACTAATCATTATTCCTGCCAACGAACAAATTAGAAGTTGTCCCTGTCTAATGTCCCCTACATTATACAAATATCAACCCTGACAAAATCGCGAGCTGATGCTAGTGTTCAAATAAAGAGAACTACAATCAAAACGTTGTAATCCCCAAAGTAGTACCATTAACCTGCCAACGTAACGGTCCCCTGACCGCCCAGACGCGATTATGTGGACGGGCACAACGCTATCCACTACACGGTTGCCATAAAATAATTAACATCATAAAGTTATTATCGAAACCATAGAGTGCCTGATAGGGTGACAATGGTAACGTACTAGATAGGACACACAGCTGGCTTGATTTTATCTGAAATTGTATTTGTACATCCAATACTATAATGCCCATTAAGGAATTCGTTTAAGAAATTATCTTGAAAATAGTTGGTGGTATAAATAATAGTATTTTTGGATGAGATAGGGCCTTATTTTTTTGTTTAATGCATTTAAGAAATATCTTACACTTGAGATGAGAACATTGACATTTAATAATAAAAAATCTGTTATTTCAGAACTTGCCAGTTTTTTTAATGCTCCGTATTATGTAAATGTATTTTTGTCTGTGGTTTAATCTTATCTAATATACACACAAACACATAAAGAAGAAGATATCGTATCGCTGTAGGTAGTTGGATAGTTTAGGTTAGAGTGACCTAAAAATAAAATTGGGATCTTGACCGATAAGTTAAAATAAGCAGAGTTAACACCCTAGAATTCGCATGGGATATTTTAATGTAAAATGACTGTGTTCCAACAATGAAGATGTAAAAAAAGGCTGAAGGTCATATTCCCACAAAATATTAAATCACGTGCACCCTACTCGAATACTTTGCCAATTTCCCCGTGGTATAAATCCCACATAATGGCTCACACAATAACGTTTAGCCTGTTATTAATTATGGTAAGCTTTATGATTAGGACACCGGCTGCTAAGTGCTTTATGTATGGTAATAACTTTCTTTACGTTAAAATGTTTTGAGTAATATTGTTTTATAGCGATCTTCGTTAAAACTGTGTAACGGATACTGGGAAGTACTGTGGTGAGAGTAATGATCTTTATATGGCGGATGATTGTTCTGATTTCGCAGGCGGTAGACTCCCATCGTAAATCTTTAATTTGCCATATTCCCTAACTATGGCAAACCTCCCCATTTTACCCCAGGGTACCAAGAGGTGTTAGAACAATATCAAAAATCTAGCGGCCACTCGCGGTTTCTCCCATATGGTTCCCGTTGCCCTGGGAATATCGAGATAATTTATTTGTAGCTTAAATGTTATTCTGTTAAGCTATATTACTATAAAGTTTCATCTAAATCCGTTCAGTAGTTTTAGCGTAAATGAGTAATAAACATCCATTCATCCAAACATCCTCACAGACATTCGCATTTATAGATCAGTAGGACTAAAAGAATTGTTATCTTTTTAAGTATCAAGGCATGATGTAAAGCTAGTTTTTTAATTAATCCTTTTATGGTCAACATCTGATGGTCGCCCTAATTTCAAAGTCGCTGCTGTTTGTATTCCTTTGACTATTAATACCCACCGTAAGTAAATTATGATTAGGAACTACTCGGCTAGTCACTACATCTCAAGGAAGAACAATAATTAATTCCATAGAAAAGTAATAACGTAACGTCCAACATATAGGAACTTTATTCTCGTTAGCGTGACAAACATCATAAACAATTCGCGCCATTTGCCGATTTATTCGAAACTAGTTTAATAACTTACATAGAAATCTAAATAACAATACAAAAGTCGTCACGCAACTCACAAATACATAGTATAATCGTCATAATAACAGTCAACAATTATCATTGGGGCCAATAAAAACAATCGTGATCTAAACCATGACCAATTTATTCAACAGTATGTCTTGTCACACCAATGTACGCAGCCATCATCATTTTGAAACGACCTCCTCCCGCACGTGAATTAACCAATCAGATCACGCCATTTGAAAAACAATAGAACATAAAAAATGTACGTCACGCTCTTCTGCGCGTGCGACGATCTAATTCGTAGTGAAACAAACAATCGGGCTTATCTTTGTAATTGTAATTGTCTTGCTAAATGACTTACTCGATGTGCTTTTTTATTGACTTTGTATGTTAGTGAATAGAGTTCAAAGTTAATCACAAAATCTCATTTTTTTATAAAAAAAAAAACCTTGTCTAAGATTTAAAATGTTTGGTTTTGAAATATTTTATAGATACTAGGAAAATCGACCCGTCTTAACTTGTGGGACGGGTCGACTTTTCCATATATTTTTGAAGTAGGTGAAACTTGTAAGATACAGAAACTGTTTACCTATTAATTGTACAGTACGTAAGTAATAATTATTTATATTGCATTCAATAAAACACATTAAAAATATTCAAATAGCATTCGTGGTTTGGTACACACTTCTAAAACCTAGAATGATTTTAAGTCTACTTATTTATTTATTCTTAATATAAAAACTACGCATAATAATGATAAGTATTAAACAAGGAAATGTACTAGAAATAGCAACTTGTCTCATGTCGCACTGACGGGATTCGAACCCGCATCCATGGGAATCTGGCCCGATGAACCAACCAATTATGTTACAGAGACCTATGGGGACAAGTCGAATTTTATATTCACCTTTCTACGGTGTTGGCCACAGTCGTTTCATCAATGAGAGAAAAAGCCTCGCATTCAAAAGAAACAGTTTTACATATGTTTGACTATTGATTAAGACGAAACAGCCATCTGATTATAACTTTTTAATTTTGCATTTTACTATGTTATTTTTATGTGATAAATATTAAACAAGAAAATATACTAGAAAAAAGCAACTAGTCTCATGTCGCTCTGACGGGATTCGAAACCGTGTGGGAATTGTTGGGCCGTTGGCAAGCCGGCCCAGTGCACTAGTAAATTTTCTTGTTTAATATTTATCACATAAAAATAGCATTGTAAAATGCAAAATTTTAAAGTTATAATACGCACAATATATAACATATACACATATATTATAACTTAAAATTTGTTTAGATTTTCAAACAGTTACATAAACGTTTTACAATTTATAGAAATTAAGTTTTATTGGACTTTATTCGTAGCTGTAAAACCAAAGCTCAAGTAACTACCGTAATTAAAATTAAGATTTCCTAATTGTCCAAGTTTGTATTTCACCCGGAGTCCGGGGACAAACAAAGGTATTTCCTACACGTTCCAGAATGGAAGGCGACAAGGATTCCTACACCTAAGCCCTCCTAATTAGGAATGGGAACTACTCCTACAGGATTTGACTCCTAACACCCGGGTTTGCAGGGTTGACAGTAAAAGTGGCATAATTTTATAGAGCTATTTTTGGGGGAAAAGAGGGGACTTCCGGGTTTTACAAGTTTTGGGGAAAAGGAAGGAAATATTTTGTTTTGTGTTTATACTGAAAACAAACACAAATATCATCGTCTCATTTTTAACCCATCGTTTCGATCGTCTCTAACTTTTTTTTTTTTAGATAGGACTTGGTGGTGTTGAGAAGTATTATGCCATCATCGCCACCTACTACCACCTTGTCCAAATCTGTCGCCATGGCAACAATGTTTAGATAGATAGATGATACCTACTTAGTTCCAGAGAGGCGTAATTTTACCTTCATTACTTTTAAGTTTAACATTAGGTTTCTTAAGCGAAAACGATTTCCCAGTGTGTAAAAATCTTTCAGTTCCGCAAAAGGTATTGATGTGATTTCAGTATCTGAATTATAATCTTTTATGAAATACAGTAGCGTGACAGAAAAATAGTGATATAAAAAAAAAATGAAAATGAAGAGCGGTTACTTTTGACCTAATTTGTCTGGAGTAAAATTAAATTTATACTACTATTTTGAATATTAGATTCTCACATCACTAGAAACTTAATATTCAAACAACCAAACCCGCTACATCAGCCCTGCACTGCACAGTGGAAGGCGTTGCGTGTAATTAGAGATTGTATACATTAGCGAGTGCAAATAAAGCACAATGCGAGCAAACCCGGCGCGGACATTAGTCTCGCCAGAGGTCGCGGGTGGACCCACGGTACGGGGCCCGGTGGTACAGTGTTAAAACCCGTTAAATTAAACTGGCGTTAGATTTGGCGTTACTCTCATTCTCTTACACTGAAGTCGGACAATCTGGACTTTAAATGTTATTTATATAGAATTTACTTTTATGCATAAAAGCTCTTAAAATGGAAACGATTTCACGAATAAGTGTGATCAATAGGACTTGGATTGCATATCACGGCGTCGAAACCACTAACAATTCGTTTGACAAACAATAAGAATAACAAACCGGGTGCATTTCATTATATTTTGTACTCGTATGAGTATAGGAGTTGTCCTCAACAGCCATTTATATTTGACTCTTTTTACTGCATCATACACGTATATTCATTGAGTGGCAAATTGGTCAAATCACACACTTATCCGTAACATCTATAAATCTACATTAATAATTATGTTCTTACATAAAATAAATTATAAATTATTAAGCTATTATTTCATGTGGTTGAAAAGCTGCCAGTCTTACTCACAAATTAGTGATTTTTTAAACGATCCGTTTAAACACCACTAATTAAATATCAGTTAAAGGGATTATGCAACCGGCCCTCTACGATCGCAACAGTGGCATCAGCGATACTAATTAACATAAACACCAAGTCTTAGCTTATTTATGCCCAGACACAGTATTATATATTTGTCTCAGACAACGGCCGGCAAGTGATTATTCACGCTAAGAAATTGTTCGTAAATTGATCTAGATTTTATCAAAGTCGAGACAGTGTGTTAGGATAAGTGGTTTCCTCGCTACTGTTAGCTGGTCTGTTTGTAAGTCTGCCTGTCTAATGATTTAGGTCTTGATAGCTTGATATCATTGGAAGAAAATCTTAAGAGTTTTTATTTTGCGGCGAGTGACTGAATTGTTGGAATAACCTATTTAATTTTACCAATTTAGTAATAGGAAGGAAATTTTAAAAAGTGATTACTAATAAAAAAAATCGGCCAAGTGCGAGTCGAACTCGCATATGAAGGGTTCCGTCTCTCACCCAAGGTTGCCTGGAAGAGATTGCTATGTAGCAATAAGGCCGCCTATTGTGTGTTCCTCTTTTTTGTAACTTTTCTCTGTATGTGTTTGTTATTGTATCGTGTGCAATAAAGTTTATATTATAATTATTATTATATTAAATATACCTACCCAAAATGCCACTAAGTATTTTTTTTGTCTGCAAATTAACTTTGTTTTTCATAGTGTTTGTATGAATGAGAAATTTATATTTACAGTTTTGGAAAATGTGCTATAGCTCTAAAACTGCTAAATATATTTCGTTCAAACCAATTTTCGTTCAAAGTTTTTATAAAGATCTACAGCATATTTTTTGTTTTTGACTTTTTACCACTTTGGAAGTGTATATCTTTGAAACGGTTCACTTTGAGAAAAAAACTGTTTTAGAAACCACAATGTTATTTTTAAAGACCTATACTTAGACCTATAGATACCCCACACGTAGATGGTATTTTTTTTGATAAAAAAAACCATGTATAGGGAGCCTCCTCTTAAAAAAAAAATTTCTTTTTTTGTGTGTAAAAACCGTAAAGCGGTTTACAGAATACATCTACCTACCAAGTTTCAACTGTGTAATCCTTACAGTTTCGAAGTAAAGTGGCATACATCGGACAGACAGACATGGCAATCTATAAGGGTTCCGTTTTTTTATTATTATTATTATTATGTATAGGTTAGCGCTTGACCGCTATGTTTGCCATTAGGCTACAAAACCCTAAAAACGTTCATAAAAACTTCAAGCTACGAACAGAACATAACAAAACACTGTTTCAATTCATTCTAATTTATATATGTACTAGACTAGCGGCCGACCGTGGTTTCACCCGCGCGGTTACCGTTCCCATGGGAATATCGAGATAAAAAGTATCTTGATTTAATCCTGGCTGTAAACTATGTGTGGGCCATATTTTATGTAAATTCGTTCAGCCATTTTTTGCGTTTGAGACAAACAAACTTCCCCATTTACAATGTGTGACACACACACACACAAAATTAGTGTAGGTATCTCAGAATGCTAACTAGGTTGGCTCCCATCACTGTATAAAGTGATTTTTTTTTACACTGAAATAATAGTTATTTGTTATGCAAGGCTGGAAACTTGGTTATTAGCAGCGAGTTACCTCTATTAAAACCTGAGCGAGTGAAGGATTCTAGGATTGAACTACGAGCGTAGCAAGTTGTTCAAAGATTGAATCCTGACGGTAGCGAGGATTTCAAAGGTACAAGACGCTAAAAACTTTTCTGCCGAACGCAACACAATTTTTCACCTCACAACAGCGAAGAACATTGTATGGTTGTTTCCGCGGCCAACGTCCGGTAAAAAAAACCTTCAAACAAAAAGTTTTATCTAAATATACCTTATTCTCGATGTTTTAGTAAAATAAAAAAAAAAAAAAAAAAAAAGGGAGTATTATAGTTAATTCAAAGTTATTTAGAGTAGGAATATATTGTTACGTATAAATAACAATAAAAACGATTAGGTAAATGTTGACATTGACATGAGGTACAAGACAAAGACAATTTAAAAATAAAGGTTTATGTCACGTTCCGAAATCCAATCATAGGTTGTGAAATCTCACCCAGCCTAATATAAAATTCTTATAACAAATAGTGTAATCTTATTGTTATTGTTTTTATGATTCAATGAACTAAAATAATATCGAAAAAGCGAATCTATGTATATACGTTCAAAGTCGCTTTTACGGCAGTACGGGAAATACGGAAACTCAAACGTCGCACGAAATCAGTAGATACCTCGAGACGAGTGAATCAAAAATAGAGCACCAGGTATGAATGAATGATGAACTCAATATCAATTTTCACCAAACAATAAAAAACTGACACAAAAAAGTTTATGAAAGATATTTCCACAAGACTGGTCCACGCCTCGGGAGACCTGAGAGCTGGTGCCTATCTTGTCCAGCGGCTGAGTCTATGTATTCAGCGGGGCAACAGCGCCAGTGTTCTCGGTACTATGCCACGTGGCTGCGAGTTGGACGGCGTTTTCTTGTTATAGTTAGTCTAAGGTAGTGTAGTATGCTTATATGTTTATTATTAATTTATTTGTTTGTACCTCATCAAAACTTGTTCCATATTCTCTTGTAATTGTCGTTAAAAAAAAACTTTACACAACACCAACAGAGTTGTTTTATAAATAACCCCGCTTCTAAGTCACTTATTCTAGATGTTGCTGATATCTTTTTAATCTATATCCTGTGATGAGCAGACTGGTCGGTTCAGTAGCGGCGACTAGCGACTGCAATCACGCAACTGTAATTAAATATGTTGATGTGCGTGTACGATTAAAGTACGTACACGTTCTGATTTATTATTTAACGGATTGACGGATGGGGTTAGATTTTCATTCATTGTATGATTTCCATAAAAAAAAACATTTATTGTTTAGGCTACAATAAATTTAAACCTAACCTCACCGAATCAGTAGGTATATTGTTTTAAGGATTGACGGATGGGCTAAGAGCTAGGCCACATCACTGCGATGCGTCGTCGCACCGCAGAATTTTCCTATGCGCTGACATACCGTCGCGATGAAACTGTATGGCAACGCATCCGATAATTCTGCGGTGCGACGCCATAACGCAGCGATGTGGCCAAGCAGTAAGATGTACGTACTTTGTATGTCGTTTAGGTCACAATTCTAACCTAACCTAACCAAATGAGGACAATTGTTTTCGGTGAAACGTTCTATCGGAGAAGGGTGTTTCGATGAACCATCCTGTGGCATTGCGAAAAAGTATTTGAAACATTTCGACAAAGGTATCGGAAAATTTAGTTCAATTTACTTCCGGTAGCGACGCTGCTCAATACCCTACATTTGTTGTTAATTTTCGTAATGTTTTCGTGCTTACCCCACCGAGCACCAGTGAACCACATTTCACCCTCCCAAGGGCAAAAATTAAACTTTTTTTTTCATTACGGTTTATTCAAGGTGTTTTGTTTTTATTCAATAACATTAAGTGGAACAGAGATAGTTCTGAGTAAGTAAGTAATATAGTGGAAAGTAATTACGTTAACGTAATAGGTGGGAGAATTATTTATTTAATTACTAAATTTTTTAACTAACTTACTTACTTTAAAATTATTTCAATCACTACCATTGTAAAGTTCATAATGTTATTCCGTTTGGTTCGTAAGTACTAGGTGGATAGTAAAACTATAGTACAAGTCTCAACGAAGGTGTATGTAGTAGTTCGCATAAAATACCATATTAAGTCTTAAAGTTTCTCACATTTGTTTGTTCTTGGTTTTCTACTAATTAAAGTACTGATTGACTTTTAAGAAGTAACAGATAAAATAAAAGACATTATTAATACTTAAAGAAAGCAGTAAAACAAATGCGCCCGTGAGAAATAGCTATTCGTAGTGCGCGGCACAAAATATGGACGTATTTTTCATAAATAAATTTAAATATCCTTTTCAAAGGGCATAAATTTGAAGGGACGGAGTATACGGTAGCGAGCTTCTCACGCGAGCTAATTAATATGGAGTATGCTTCGATTTATAGGTGTTTGACTTGAAGGTAAGCGCCCAACAAACGGGGAACACACGGGCGGTTATCTTGTCGAGCCTCATTAAAATTATTCGGAAGTAATCACTTCTTAGAATTTCATTCGTATTTATTTTCCAGATGATATATACCGTGTTTTTTTTTGTGCCCAAAGTTAAAGTGGAGGTAGTTAGTTACGTGTTTAAAACATTTTTTTTTTTTTTCAAATTCTTTATTTATTTTGTCAAGTGTTAGCGTCGTTTATTTGGATATTAAACCTACCTTAGCAATGAAAAACAAAGAAAACAAACTTAAAATAATATATAATAGTAAAAATAACTATTGAGCGTGCATCAAGCTCGGCTTAGGGCTATCAGCTTATCGCAGCGCTACGATGACAAAAAAAACTATTTTAGTAAAAAAAATGTTTTTCGCTTTCTTTTGTTCTAAACACATAACACAACCTTAAGTTATCTTAAGTTTGGGTACATAGAATAAAAACACCCTCTATTCATTTCCAATTTTAATTCTCAATTATACGTTGTGCTTTATTCTGTCTGTCTTCTGCATATCGATTAAGCAAGATGATGACTTCCTTCTTTTTTTTAAGTCTGTTATTAACTTTCACGAATACCTACGAGGGATATGTCGTCGGAAGTGAAGGTTGGTGTCGTTTCAGAACGCTACTAAAAATTCTTAAAAATAAATACCTAATAACCCTTTCTTTTGTTGTGCTTTATATAATTTTTTACGGCGTTGGTCATCTAAATTCAATTTATAAAAAAAAACATGAAAAGCTGTCTTCGATTTTAATTATTCATGTACGTTTACAAAATAAGTGCTAACAGCTATCAGTCAAAATATTTATTTTAAGCCATTTCCTAAAAAGCAACGCAAAACACTCCCTAATGCCAATAAAATGTTCGTTACAATACGCCCCCGTGTAAACCCACCGATAGCTTATGCTTACTCAAATTACAATCGTGTCTACACAAAGCGTAGTCGCATGCAGATGTTATCTCCCGGTAGTTCTTGTAACTGAAACCTATACGTTTGGGTGATGACTCTTGGATTTATGTCGACTGATATTACGTGTCATGGTCATGGTGTCTTCATATAATGGAGATTTGGTAAATATAATAACTGTAAGAGGAGCCGGTGGCGCAGCGGTTCGTGCGCTGGACCTGCGATTGTTGAGGTTAAGCCACTTTCGCAATGGTCGGATGGGATGGGAGACCAAAAATTTACTATCTCGAGCTGCTTCGTGCTTTGGAAGGCACGTTAAGCCGTTGGTCCCGACGGCATTTGCAGTCGTTGAATTGAAACTCACCAATTCGCTTTGGGCCCGCGTGGTGGGTCATGGCCCATTCTCCTTATCCATCCATAAGGAAGACCAGTGCCCCAGCAGTGGGGACATTAAAAAGCTCATGACGGCGACAAGTGAGTGTAATTAAGAGCACTACAAACATGTTAAGGCTTATTGGAAGTAAAATGATAAACTTTTTATTTTATTAAGCCCAGTCTGCGTTGAGAGGGTTTAGCAAGTTTAAATTTTTGAGCGTCAGTTTACATGGCTTACATACTGCTACCACAGTCTATATAGCTTATATCTCTTGTACTATATTTGGTTTCTATGGCTGCATTATTACAACTAAGTAAAAAAAAAATTGGCCTCATTAGTACCTATTTTCAATATCTTACGTAAAATTAATTATATTTGATCTGACTGTCCACTTAACCTGTCCAAGTTATTAAAATACGATTCTAGTTACGATAAAAGTTAGCGTTTCTCAAATTTTAATTATCGGTTTGTCATTAAATCTTGTCAGAGCTGCATCTAAGATTCACGTTTGTCAGATAAGACGTGTACCAAAGTATCAGTTACATCATTGATGACTATCTCATCAACCATCAAAATTAATTTAATTTATTGATAACTCTAATCGGAGTGTAGATAATGGACTACATTAAAAATTTCTTCAAACTTTTGTGGGACATTAAATGTCTTTTAAGATCATTTTTCTGGGTAATGAAAGGTTTTTTATTGGCATTTCAGAAGTTTCAATTGTCCAGCAGACATTTCGAATAGTTTGTATAAATATTTTTTTGATGGTAGTTTACTTAGTTAAATCTACAGTCGAATTAATTTTATTTTCTTGTATTTATTTAGTACACAATCCGTTAATCTGTTTGTCTGTCTGTAGATAAATCACTAAAGAAATAATAATAAACTAAATAAGTACTACACTCAAATCCTTTAACTGTGTGCAAAGTAATCAGGGAACGGAAATGTTACCAGTTTTATTAGGAAAAAAATAATTTATTAAAAATATTGCAATGAGTATAAAATTCAAATAAAAAAATAAGAAATTGCTAGAAAGGCGTTTGAACTTTTTGTATGGAGGCTGGTCTCGTCTCAGTCTGCAATATGAGACGCCATTTTGTTTTTTTTTCAAAATGGCGTCGCATGGTAATAAGTACCTATATAAATGGACAGGGGATACACAGAGGAACAAAAAATTTTATGGTATACATTGCCAGATAATCAAAATTAAAAATAACAAAAAACATTTATTCTTCAAAACATGTAGAATTAATTACAGAAAATTGAGTAATACCTAATGCCGACCTTAGATACCATATCTTTGTATCTTTAACTCCAATTATCTCACTAACCTGACACTTTAGGGTATATGTTATTTATAAGTTTCGTCATCTTGAAAATTTTTCAAAATGGCGGACCCTGGACGAGGCCAAATATAGGTTCAAACCCCCTATCTAATGTTGGTCATAAATAAGGGGACAGACAGACTTAATTTCGTATTAACAATATAATTAGGTACAGATAAAATGTTATCCTGCAGTTTTTTTAATAACCATTCGTTAGCAAGGAGGTGTCAGGTTTAATTGGATCGCGATACCGCTTGTATAACAATTTATCGCTCTCCAGACACCATATGCAGTCACGAAGGCTGGTATATGATGTAGGGTGTATTTCAGCTGTAAACAGTCAGGCTAAGATGAAACCTATTTGAAGTAACTGAAAAAGAAATGACATGGAGTTGGCATTTTTGTTAAAGTTTTATTGCTAGATGTATTACATAATCATAAAAAAATATTTTATAAAAAAAAATTCAAACCGACTTCAAAAAGTAAAAAATAAAACTTTTGGAGTCGGTGCCAGCCAGGGCATTCTACATTGCACTTCTATTAACTATATATTTTTTGGCCTTAGCTAGCTAGCACCGACTCCAAAAGTTTTATTTTTTACTTTTTGAAGTCGGTTTGAATTTTTTTTATAAAATGTTTTTATTTCAGATTTTTTAGTTACATCATGTGCCGTTACTTACACTAAAAATCAGCCCATACACAACAATGTCATCTAGGTAAACGACTACTTGCCAAAAGGTGATTGATATTTTTCAAGATTATGAAGAAACTACTAGACAGATCTTCGTAAAAATTATATGGGACCACACATAAACCATTTTCTTTCAGATAAAAAAAGAATTGTTAAAATCTGTTAACAACTGGCGAAGTTACGGTGGAACATACATAAAAAAATATTTAAAAAAAATACAGTCGACTTGAGAACGTCCTCCTTTTTCTGAAGTCGGTTAAAAACGATAAACATTTGTTAGCAAGAAAATATACTAGAAAAAGCGACTTGTCGCCCATATTTACTACATAAAAATAGCATTGTAAAATGCGTTTCGTCTTAATCGATAGTATGTTTTTTTGAATGCGAGGTGATTAATTCTGTCATTGATGAAACGACGGTGGCCAACACCGTAGACAGGTGAATATACTAGAAAAATTAGACGTGTCCTCATAGGTCTCTGTAGATAATTGGTTAGTGCATTGGGCCGGATTCCCAAGGATGCGGGTTTGAATCCCGTCAGGGCGACATGAGACAAGTTGCTTTTTAGTAGTATTTTTTTTTTCAAGTATATTTTCTTGTTTAATATTTATTAAATAAAAATAGCATTGTAAAATGCAAACTTAAAAGTTATTATTTTATAACAAGCCTAACTACAGATGCTTCCCACAAAACCGCCTCTGTGGTCTAGTGGTAACAACCACCGGTATCAGACAACAGGGGTCCCGGGTTCGATTCCCAGCGGGGGTACTTATTGTATTCGGTTTGGTTGGTGGTAGGACTTGTTGTAAGTCCGTCTGGCTTACTACCACCATCTTATACGCCATAACACAATGTTTTCAGCATTGTTGTATTCCGGCAGTTAGAGATAGCCAGTTCCTCAGTGATGAGGATTCCGGGAGAGGCTCGCTTCCATCTTCAGCCTTATCAATACTTAACATCAGGTATGATGAAGCATAAGTCTCCCCATTGTTCATTAAAAAAAAACACTTAAATAATTTAAGAAAGTATATATACTATGCCTATATTTCGTATTGAAAGAAGTGTTGCCTCGAATAAAAGCATATTGCTATGACAACGTGAAAAAATTAAAAAGCGTACAAAGCGTAATGTTTGGGGTGATTCAGTGTTTTGTGCAAAAGGGTAGCGACACGTGTTTAAGTAAACTACCTCTACTTATTCGGGTCTGGGGTATGCCAGTCTGTTGCTGAATACTGTAGTATATGAAGTTTATTTATCCGTTGTTATTTTATATTCTTTTTAAATTTATTAGTTTACTCATTTACGTTTTTGGATCGTCTTTTTAACTACCTATTATTTGATTATCTTTGCCGTGGTATATATTATATATATATATTTTAAATCAGCGTCAGCCTTATCGCTGACTCCATGCTGAACTAGACACCCATTTGGTACTAACGTGGGACACTAAATTCCTTGTATTTTTATATCTTTAAATGTTTCATGTTTTTGTACCGCATGTCTTTGTTATACCTAGGAGTAAAATATAATGTTAATTTGTAAAATGTCCTGTGTTTGTACCAATTAAAAAAGTTTGTATTTGTATTTATTTCTTGTATTCTGTGGGGTTGCGATATCGTCTCACATATTTGTTTTCAATCAAGCTACAATGGCCCATAGACATTTAGCTTAGCAGCCAGATCGTCAATAGCAGTTAACCCTGAAATCCTGTGTTTCTTTATTATATGAGCACACTGACATATTCAGTTGTCATTACGTGAAGATAAAATAATTGTGCGCTTTTTCATTTTTCATGCAAGGGGCCTAGATATGTTGTTGCATTAACCAAGTATATAATATAAAAGAGGTCTAAAAAGAGATAAATTTAACATGTATATTGAATTTTGACCGTAAAATATGTCGATGACATCGAGCAAAAAAAAAAGCAAAATAAAATCTTCAGTGACCAAAGCTTCAACACTTTATTCAAATAACATCATAAAATGTGCCACTTATGGCTTCGTATTTCATTTTAATTTGTCCCATTAATTAAATGGCACCCACAATTCTCTTCACGGCCAGGAAGCCGTCAAAGCACCAAACCCAAGATATTAATAAAAATAAGTCTAGGTATCTTAATAGACGAACTTATTGAGAGACTTCAAAGTCAGCTGCATTTTCTTAAAGGAGCCAAGAAAATGATGTCCGATCAGGCGATGGAATAGTGTGGATGCGCCGGACATGAATATTGGATATAAAAAAATATTGGACTTTGGTATAATTCGTTAATAACTATCGCAGAAGTTTAATAGATAGCACACTATTCGATTTTTTTACATTGATAGAGAAATGTTATTCAAACGATGACGCAAATGATTACATCGTTTTTGTTACTTCAAAATGTAATGGATCATAATAATTTGTCTATCTGACGATCAAGATCTTATATCCGGAACCCGCAAAAGCTACTTACATTTTGTAAAAGGCATAAATTAACTTGTATGAGCTTCTTAGGCAGACTGAATATGTAAAATGCTGGAATATGAGTTATCACTTAACTTCTCAAGCATTGGAAAACGAAACACAATAAATATTTCATTATTGTGAGGCCGTCGGCGGTATGAGCTGCTTACTGAATTTATAATTTGAGATAAGTTAATTTCCAGCAATGGCTAACTCTAAAGGGTTTGATCAAAAGAAGCAAGTAATATGCCTTTTTTACATAGCTACATGAAATTTTCTTTAAGGCATGAACTACATCGAACCAAACGAGGTTAAAGTCGCATCCACGCTATTGCCAACATCGCAACTTCATAACGGCAGCAGCGGATAAAATTGCAGGTAGCATAAAGGAAAGCGGGCGGATATAGAAAATCTCTCAATACCAGCGAGCGGCTCAAAGCCCGTGTCCGCGCCGTAATCACTTCGGATATCGTATAATGCGACCTGTGTGAACACGCCTTTAGGAATGTTCGGATGCTACGATGATATTATGCAGACCTTCTTCATATTTTGTAATCTTTTCTTACTTTTACAGCGGTTTTTGTGTTGTTTAAGCTTGATTTCGAGTTGACAAACTTGGAGCTTGAGATTTAAAGATCGATTGCGCAGTGGTTTAGTATGTTTTGCTTTAGATTTTTATAGCTAAAATTTTCGCCTTACATACCTATTTATCCCTTGTATCATTTTATCATTTCATGACCCAAAACAAGGTGACAATTAACCAACATTGCTACTGCCTCCTTGGTGTGCTCATTGGTAAATTTATTTTAATTTCAAATGACATTTTTAAACCAAATACAGTTACTGCAGCTAGTCTTGTTTAAGACCCGGGGTGAGATTGCGTAAAGTCAATTGTATTCATTTGACAGTTCATATCATATTCGATCGGCTGCAATTTGTATGGTATTTGACACTAATCACACACATACAATATGAACTGACAAATGAATGCGATTAGCTTATGCAATCCCCTAGCATTTTACGCTAAAACATTTGTCTTTTTTTTCTTTACATGTAAAGAGTACGGAAAATAACCTCACTATTGCACATTTTCGATGTTTTTCGTTTTTATTTTTATTATTATCATTTTCATACAAACTTATCTTCTTTAATACAAATCATTGAAGCAACTTCACAGTATTTTAAAGTGTATTCTTAGGTAGAATTCAACATTATTCCGTTAAAATTTAAGCCAAAAGACGAATTAGTGGTTTTTCGATTTTAATTACAATCATCTGGGATGATTATACGCAATTTAATATTCGTAGCAAATGAGAAACTTTTAGCTTGTCATGTGTCTTTTTTGTGACTATTACTTTACGTTTTCTATATAAAAAGATCTGCCTCTCACACCATGTTATCATACTGAATACACTTAAACCTTCAATCGTTCTACCTTAGTCTGAGAGTAGTTGCCAATACACAATCAACAGCCATGGACGTGGTCTTTCAAAGTATTACTCGATCCTCATCTCTAATATCTCCGCCAAAAAATAATACACAAGGCACAATAACATTGCTAACACGTTCAATAAAAAGGCACTTCTCAGCTTACAATACTCACAAAGAAATCCAAATGGGCCCATAACAAATTCACAAACAATCAATTACAAAGAGAAACTGTCAAAGAAAACTTCGCCAAGGGAAAACAGGTGAAACGGGAAATATAAAACTTCCCACGAAACGGGAACAAAACATTGATTAATGACAAAATGCACTTGAAAACAAACTGTCGAACTTCTTCAAATTCGCAATACAAATGCCTTCGGTATAACCCTCGAAAATAATGGTTTCCCTTCTAAAACACTTACCCTATCCACCTCATAACATACAAGCAATAATCAGTCTTAAGTGCTTCCAATTACAGTCGAAATTTCCTTGTAGGAAATGCATAGGGTAACTACACCCAAGTTCAGCACAACATTTTCTTAGCAACTTTTTTGTTGTGCTAAGGAAACGGAACTAGCATATACATTCGGTGTCTTTCCTTTTTTTTGTTCGTAAATTGTTTCGGTGCCATTAAGCCGTTGACAGATCACCGGGTTTGAGTAATGCCCTTCAATTGTTGGTGGGAACGAGAACACACATTTGTGTGACAATAGTGAGGCTATTTGTGTTGTGTGTGGAGGTATTTCTGTGCAGTTAAATGGTGGAAATGGCGCTTTTCGACAGGGATTTGTTTGGTTATAAATAGTGTGAGGGAAGGGAAAGATGCTTTTCGTCTTTTACGAATAGATGGGCTTTGTCTGAAAATCCGAAAGCCTACGAGTGATATAGGGACATCGCTTGACTTACTCTTATGAGCTACCTAAAAAAATAAGAAGACATGCCGACAATGTATTTATATAAAAAAAAAACTTAAATTTGCTTATAAGTTACATGAAATTAAAGTTTTTTTAGTTTTATTACATTAACAATTAAATTATTACATAAACTAGTATTTTTAAATTGTTCATTATACTTTTTAAGTGGCCATACATTAAAAAGGGAGTTTAAAAAACCAGCTAATTTTATTGTTTTTAAACAAACTGATCATTAGACATGATCTTTTGAATTACATTACTGTAGATCAGTGTGGAAGGGTCGAAATATGGCAAAGCAAAGGTATGCCGGACCAAAAATTTCTTAAAAAATTCTCTTAACTGTATGGTGAATCGATGGGTGGGATTTCGTAAAGGGAAGCCGATAGGAGTCGACATGTATGGACATTTTTTTTTTGTTTATGATAATTAGTGGTGGTGAAATTTTCACCTGCGCTTATCTTAAAAAATATATTCAATTGCAACATGCAACTTTTTTAATTATTTACCTAAATTCCGAATTTAATGTGAACCTAATTAGTAATTAAAATATGAGTTTACAATGTTGTATCCTTATCTTTGTTGTAATCGTCGCTGTTTAAGACATTCCATAATGATCTTATCGCTAAACTATAAGTAGAACTTAGTTATCTGACATTTACGTGCTACGTACTATTTTAACAGAAGACTCTAAAAATATATTAAAGTTAGAAAGAAAAAATGCAAATTTACAAACTTAACATGCGATACAATTCAATAAAAAAAAGTTTAAAACAAAAACAGCAGTTCATAATAAAAAAATAAAAACATAGATTTCATTCCGAATAAAGTAGCATTAGATTTGTGTTTCAGATATAAGGACCGACAGAGATATTTTATTAGTACCTACCTATTAAAAGAAGTGACAACTCGAAAAATAGGTACATCGCCATGAAAACGAGAAGAATATGTACATATGTAATGGAAATTTATGGCGAAAGCATAACAGCCACCATCCACCTCATTCTTGTTTTCTGTGCATTCGATGTTCATAAAAATACAGAAGTACGCCATAAAAATCCACTGCAGTGTTAAACTCAAATCAGCTCATTTCAATAAATAATTCAATGTTTACAGCTAGAATTAATAAATACACGATTACCGTAACCTCTAAAATTCTAAATCCACATTTTAAAATTCATTAAAATTTATAGTTTTAACATTACATTGACGATCGGCAGCTGTCGATTAGTTTTTCCCACAGATTTCGGAATAAATTTCCAATGGGATATTCCCACGGTAAACGGTAATGGAATCAGAATTGCCGTAAATCCAAGCTGTGTCTACGGTGACCCGTGTAAGCGATAACTCGTTACAAACGATTTAACACCGAATATCGATTCGGGTGATGACACAGTAGAGAAGCGAGCGGGCGAAGTTTTTAGGTACGATATGACTGAGAAATAATAAATAATAGTAATAATAATAAATATTTTTATACACATAAGTAAGCATTGTAAAGGCTTGTGTTATGGGATACTAGGGTAACAGATATAAATATATACGCGTATATATAATCATAGATATATAAGTATTTATATGTAGAAATATATATAAATGTCCATGGCTCAGGTACAAATTCTCATATTCATCATACAAACGTTTGCCCCTACCGGGATTCGAACCCAGGACCTCAGAGTTGGCGACACCTTGAAACCGGTGTACGTACCACTACACGTTTTATCAAAAAATAAAATCCATTTAAAAGTATTAATACTGACGTGCTTATGATCATAAAAGAAAAGAAAGAGCTTAATGAGGAGGAAATAGTGTTTTGCATGAAAAGAAAATAACAAAGCAACATTTGCGGTCCATACATTTCTCTTTGTACTAGTTTTATTATCCTTTTCTTTATTCGAAGCAATACTTCTTTCAGTACTTCATGAGAAAAATGCTTCTTCAAACTTTCTTTTTAGTGGTCGCCCTTTTCACACCTAAACCATTGAACTAGTTTTGTGAATTTAGACACTGAGATAGCTTTGACACTTGACATAGAGGTCATTTTCTACTTAATTGTATGAAAATTACGAAATAACTGAATTCCATACAAAAGAAGTTGCGGATGGAACAAAGGTCAAATTATTACATTTTGAATTTCTAAAATACAACACGGGTAACTAAATGTTTACTGAGGTTGATGTGTGTTATTAATGTTTTCAGCATTGTTGTGTTCCGGCAGTTAGAGATAAGATAGCCAGTTCCTCAATGGTTGAGGCTTCCGGGAGAGGCTCGCTTCCATCTTCAGTCTTATCAATACTTAACATCAGGTATGATGAAGGCTAAGAGTCTTCCCGTCGTGAATAAAAATAAAATAAAATAAAATTGTTAATAATACCGTCTACTTTCACTTCCTACTAAACCACCTTCCTACAGGTCAGAAGTCATACGAAGGCTTATCAGCAGTCACTGTTTATCTTAATTCAAATCTTGTAAAGCATAGCTTTTTGTGAAATTTACTACACCAAGTATCATTGTCTTTGTAGTTCGTATGTTCCATAAAATTTATTACGTTCGTCGATGGAAACATAAGATTTATTATAATTTACTGATTATATGGAAACGTGTTTTAAGCGGTTGGTCTTTACCACAAAGTACGTAAGATAGCGTTGGGTCTAAGATGTTGTTCAGAAACACTTACACCCATATTCTAAGACGTTTCTCCAAAACTTACTCGTCCTCGACTTAACGAAACCTCATTGAAAACCTCTTCAAAATACTCCTCGAAATCGGTATTCTAAGTCATAACTCCGTAAGGACTTGGAGGAGCCAAAGAGTACGAAGCCACTCCGTGTTAGGCTTAGCGCATACTACCATTTTTACCCACGACGAGGTTGAGTGGAGTGTAAAAAGTTTTGGAGGAACGACTTAGAATATGGGGGTTATAGTGATCGGTTGCGACCCATCGTCTACAATAGTTTTCGAATATACAGATTGGAAAAAATCTATGGGCCCTGGAGGGGACCTACCTTAAATCCTTTAAATAGCTCATTTTACTGAAAGGAAACTTTCATTTATTTTCAAAAATAAGTTAAACTGCATTCAAAGATTTATGATAAGTCACTTACCTGTACAAGGAATCGAATCGGTATAAATGTGAAAAAATACATCCTGTACTTTTATGGTATCAATCGATAATCTTAAGTATAAAGGTAAATTTGGCTTAAGAAACTTAGTGTCTTAAATTTAAGATAAAGCCTGGGAAGAAAAAAATAAAAGATTAATAGTTCAATACACTTTATTGTACCTTAAGAGTATCGATTGGTACCATAAAAGTACAGTATGTATTTTTTCTTATTTAAGCCGGTTCGATTCCCAGTATAGGCAAGTGATTTATAAAAAATCTGTGAATGCTGTTAAACTTATTTTTGAAAATAAAGGAATGTTTCCTTACAGTAAAATGAGCTAACTAAAGGATTTAAAGTAGTTCCCCTTCAGGGCCCATAGATTTTTTCCACCCTGTATACTGTTCTTTGATAGACATTCAATGTTTTTCTGTCATTCCCTGTCCACAATTGGAAGGAAATTTCATGAAAAATAGGAAAATTTTGTTATAAACCACGAGAAAAACATTTGTACAGTGTCAACAAAATTCCATATAGGTACTAAAAAAAAATAAAGAATCGCTATTCAGTAGCAAAAGCAACCCTAGTAAGTCAGGCATGTTTTCGATTACAGCGACAGCTATCCTTCTGATAACTTTTTATTTTGTGTCATTACTGCCAGAACCTTTGAGAACCTTTGACTTCAAACTAATGGCGATACTGACTCCAAAATCATAAATACTGTCTTATTCATATGATAAGCTTAACGATGTCCCTAATAAGAATTAACTGTGTCTCCAGTTACAGATGAATAAACATACAAATAATGTGACTTAACTGTTATTAACAATTCCTATAAATTTAAGGGGCTACTCGACTGTAGCAAGATAGTAATGAGAAAAGATTGCACGCGAGAGCGAGACCGATTTCGCAGATCAGGTGAAAAAATCACGAAATCACTTCGTAGTAAATAACTATAGCGAAAAAAGGGAAAATGAAACTATAGGATCCTAAATATTATTATGATTGTTGTCCACTAATTAAACTAATCTCCAATAGCATATGTAACCCTATTTGAGAATAATCTTGAAAATACGTATTTTAAGGGGTCTTCTTAAAAAGAAAAAGTGCCGAGGCAAAATCATAAAATCGTGTTTCTGAAACAACACAAATCTAGATAAAAGTACGAAGAAATATATAAGTATATCACCAGATTTGTAACACCTTTAACCGTCACACAGTTTTCTATCAAAAAGTACGTACTATTTTGATTTTTAGTTTAAGCAGAAAATTTTGGGTTACCTTTTTTACCCTAATGGGTCTGTATCTGTAATTAGTGTCGCTAGTAAAACTAATAACTATAGTCACTTAATAAATTAAGGTTCTATGTACATCTAAAATTCCTTTGCATACTGTTAATTGAAAAATAAAACTAATAAACCGGATTTAAGCGTGTATTTTAATAACACAGTTATGTGTTTTATGATTTTTTTCGGTACATAGTTTTAAGTGACCATTCAGTTCTGTCATTTGTAATTTTAGGTGCAGAAAATTGAAAAGAAACCGTTTATGTAGAACCGTTTTAGTGTTAGGGTAAGAAATAGTAGAATTATGAAAGGGATAGATCATAATGACCATCAAAAGTTTAGAACATTTTTTTTGTCGAAGTGAAAAAAACTATCTGCTATTAATGCTACTTACAAACATTTGCAAAATACAGAGTTTAAAAATATACCTACTTATATCAAAAGTAAAAACATTCTTCGATACTTATATTTTAGTGATTACATCATACATTATGTTTCTAGACCACTCACAAATTACTCACATCAAACAAATTTCAAAACCGTAACCACTCGAAAAACTAGCGTCACGATTTCATCCCGAAAAAGGAGTTTGTTCTATAATTCCTCCGTTAAATGGCATATGAACGTCGGTTCAACCACAGTAGATACAGCCTAAAGCAGTACTGTAACTTCATAAAAATGTCCGAAACGAGCGCACTCAGTACGTTCACGCACCGCATTAACGTGCGAAGCTCGCTCTGAGAGCAGATACTATTTATTTTAAATTTTGGGGGGCTTTCACCTAACATTACAAAGTAAAATGGTACTTATATTATATTACTAAGAGCTATTTACAAGCCTCCACAGGTAGCAATAAAGTTAAATAACTATTTTACGCTTACTTTCGGCACTTCCGTTACGCACTACCATGTGATCCGTATCCTAGAAAACTCGGTCCAAAGTTGTAGTACTAGGAGTAGTAGTATTTTGTACGAGAGGTTGTGCATTAAATCCGAATTCTGTCATCCAATTTCACGCTATTAGCTCATTCAAAATGTTCTACAGCTACTTCGGACTGTCCATTCTCGTATTTGGATCGGACGCAGTACGTAATAAAGGCTTTGACACCCATTTGCACGAAACTTAAGAATCGCCTAAGGCAAGCAATTTTTATTAAGATTAAAAATATAAGAATGTCTTAGGCGATTCTTAAATTTAGTGCAAGTGGTGGTGGTTGCTTAGCGTATTTGTGTGAGTGCGCTCGTTTCGGACGTTTGTAAGTTACAGTACTGGTTTAGCGTATATCTACTGTGGTTCAACGAAGTATTGAATATCACGCGTCGATTCGGCGACAAAAAAACCTCAAGCGAAATAGCCTTAGCGGTCCGACGATCGGTTGTAATTGGCAAGCTGATCGATGGGGTTCTATCGTTTTCATTATAGCACCCCAACATAAGTTGTACCACATGTTACGTCTTAAACGGCTGTTAATAAGACGTATTTTTGCGTGAAGCGAGTGTGCAGTAAGGTTGGTGGAAGCAAAGAAACAGTTGGATAATTATTAGCTAGTAAGGACGTAGGTACCTTTGATGCCACGTTATCTGTTACTTGCTTAAACGGGTGCTTGACTTTTGCTTTCCTTTTAGAAAGGCTCCGTGTTTTTCCTAGAAAAGAAATATGACTAATTCTACATTTTTATATTTAGGTTTTTGATCGTTTATTGATTTATTTTTACAATGCTACTTAATAAAATAAAATATTTGTAGAATATAGTCTCCAAATTGTTATTGAGACTATTCTCGTCGACATCGTCTAATTTCGAAACAAGTTGTTTTTTTTTATAGTGAACAAATATGTTATACCTAAAAGGTATCTATCTAATTTTAACGGGAATGGAATAACAATATTACCATTTGTTGCAAATGATTCGAAAAGTCATTTAAGAATTTAATTCAAAGCAACAAACAACACGTCAAAAAGCAGACGCTATATTAATTATAGGTAGCTTATAGTTTGGTTTCTAGATTTAATAAATTTAATGCAGCTTATGACTTATTTAAAGCATATACTTTAATTATTTCCTGTTGTATAAAAGAAAAACCAATTAAATTAAATATTAAGTCGCAACCTTTAAACCAAAAAACAGTCTATAAACAGCAAAAAACTTGACAAATCATTAACACAACAGAAATGCAATAACACAGTTTCCCCGATTGCAAAAGTCCATTGTTTCATACTTTTAAATAAGTTGTAACTTCGCCGTATAATTGGCACTTTTGTCAGACTTGTCGTTAAAAAGACATCATTAATGATATACCAAAAAGCCTTTATTGCAACACTGCCAAAGAGAGAAGTGTCAATTTTGGGCACACGATGCTAACATATAATATAAAGGATGCTACATAACGAATTATTTATTACTTTTATGGAATATCTGACGACATTCGGTGAATTTCTTATTATGAAAAAAAAACCAGCCAAGAGCGTGTCGGGCTTTTCCAAATAAGTTAATCGACTATTACTTACTCGTTAAAAAATGTAATAGCATGTAAAAAGAATAATGCATAAACAGTGAAAAAGAAAATAGACTCAAGAAAGCAAAAACAAATAAATACACAAAATATAAATAAAAGAGAAAAAAAAAGTCCTGCCTAAAACATGATAGGGAGCAGTTGCCATAAATTAAAAAAAAGTCTATCTAGCAGTGATTGTCATCTTAATGTACTACCTACCTAATGGAGGCTTATTACGTTACGAGTTTGTCAGACTTGACGTTATAGTCAACGTTAACGTAGAATGTAGCTCTGTCTCCTTCATATTTAGCGACTGTTTACCGACATGAGCGGTGTATCCGATAGTCTACTCTAACATGTCCTGTAAATGTCATGTTTGGCAAACTCGTAATATGGGTACTGTCCTGAATTTTTCTCATTCTACTATTCACTACTAGTATTTTACCTCCTTTTATTTTTTGCAATCGCCTCGTCCATCAATAGCCTTGCGCTGGCCCTCACGGCGTAGAGAAGCGTCCCCTGGGTGGCGGATAGGGGAGAGGTCGGTAGTACGGCCGTTATATCTGGCTAAGTCTAGTGGACTCGCTGACCAAAGTAGGGTGTGGTCCTCTAGCATCTAGGGGGTTATGCGGCAGGGTTACAGCCTTCCCACGGATATAGTACATTACTGCAGCGGCCAGCAAAAGAGGCATTGATGGACGAGCGCCTAAATGTGGGCCGAGGCGAAGCCGAGGCACACATACGTAAGTCCATCAATGCTTAGTTATGGACAAGGCTTGTATAAGTAGTAGGTACTTTTCTCAAATAATGCGCGGAAATTAAACCTACTTTTCGAAATCAGATGACCAACGAACAACAATATTTTTTCCCGCGTTAAAGTGTTCATTTCATGTTTTTTTTTAAAACAGCTTACTATTTAAGATAAGATAAGATTTATTTATTTTCAGAAATATGGTACAAATAGATATTATTATTTGCAAGCCAGTTCGAAATTTTAATAAAACCTTTTGGTGCCACAAATCAGTATTAAAAAATTACTGAAGACAATGTTCGACATTATAGGATTGTCGGAGTTCGTTGAATATTTGACACTAGCTTCCGCCCGCGGTTTCATCCGCGTTTTTCCCGTTCCCGTAGGAATATCGGGGTAAAAAGTTGCCTATAATTGTTATGTGGTCTTATATGTTACTCTTCGTCTTTTTAATTACATAACTCTATACGAAAAATCAAGTCGATTGGTTGCAAATTAGGGCGTAAAGAAATGACAAACATACACATTATTAGTTAGGATTGGTACAGACATGATGTGGCTTAAAAATCAATTTTGAGATGTTGCAAAGCGAGAAAGGCCCCAGAGTTACGTTAAAATATACTGTTTCCTTTTTGAGGAGTTTCAGTTAATGTATTTTTTTTTACTTGTAAAATATTTGCATTTTCCACATCCTATCTCACTTGTTCCCTCATTTAATATAGCGAAGGAAGCATAGCCCAGTTTGGCGACATTATCATATAAAGTAGGCGACACGTCTATTAGGCGGAGCGCACACGAGGCGTGGCAGGTTTCACTTTCTTAACCCTAGAAAGCTAACGTTCGTCAAAATGACGAGCATCCGACATGTATTGGTTTAAGTACTTCTCTTTTGTTTTTATTTACACACCCGCAGTTTCGCATCAACTCATAACCTAGCTGATTGCATAGCATGGTGGTCTGATCTCAAAAAAAATTGTTTATAAAAATAAATGAGATTACAAACATTTAAAAATATTCTTTAAAATACTCTCTAATTCATATTTTCTATCTGTATTTTCTGTAAATATAATAAGTGTAAAGAAAATATTTATAAATAGGTCTAAAATAAATATTTCAAAGTCAAAATCATCAAAAAGTCGAATAGCTTAAATCAAGGTAGTGCAGCAACGTTAGCTATTTAGGGTTAAAAAGCACCGGATATTATTAGGTGAATGTATACTGACCACAAGTTGGTTATGGTAAAGCTACTTTACTTAAAAGTAAGATTAATATTAATCCTTGTTTCTTATGCGTGGTGCATGGTTATGTAATATTTTGTTAGTTGCAAAAATAATAATAATAATAAAGCAACTTTTACGGATTTCAGTGCTCACTGGTTATTACCCGATATTTAGTGGCACTTGTATTTTATGTGTTTTTTTTTTATTTTTTTTGGTTTTTCGCCGGTTCGGCAGCTGAATCCGTAAAAGTAAAAAAAAAATAAGTGTTTCAATGCTGAGGAAAAAGACAACACTTACAGTTATAAAACATCTATAAGTTGTCATCAAATAGCATTTGAACATGCTGAAATGTCTAAGTATAACTTAATTTGACGACCTGTGTGGCGCAGGGGTACTAAGCCGGCCTTCTGCGCTAGAGGTCCCGGGTTCGATCCCCGGACAAGACAAATATTTGTGTGCATGAACATGTCTAATTGTCTTGGTCTGGGTGTTTAATATGTATATTATGTATGTATTTACAAAAAAAAGTATATAAGTATATTTATCCGTTATCTAGTATCCATAACACAAGTTCTTCATGAAACTTAATGTGAGCTAGATAATTGGTGTGTTTAAAAAAAAAAATACTATACTAGACCAGTAATATAAGTAATTAACCACGAATCTGACTAATGACATAAAAATCTCCTGTTCTTAGAAAAAAAAATTTTTTTGTTTTTCTTTTAAACTATTTTAAAAAAACAATGAGTAAAAATCTCACACACTCATAATTGAAATAAAATAAAATATTTTAATAGAAACTTAAGAAGAAACTTAAGATGTGCTTATGAAAAAAAGTTAACGATTAATCGGATGCTTTACAAAGTTATATTAATTTCGTATACCTACATGGAATAATATAGTCCGGGCGGTTAGGTACGTAGTGTTCTGCTATTGATAAATAGAATAGAAGGTGTTTTTACTTAATCTTGGCAGTACAATAATACAATACAGTGTATTCCTAAAAATATTTTTCATGTCTCATATTCTGAAAGTAACTCATAACTTGCCTAAAATGCGGGTTGAAAGTGATATGTGGCCGCCCTAGGGCTGTAATAAATTTGAAAAAAGAATAGGGTGTTTCATGTCAAATCGATATCTGTAATCTCTTTGGACTTTTATTTACCAAAGGTATGTAGGCAAAGGCACAGAAGCCTATACAGCTTATTTTGCTACATTATAAAATAATTAAAATCGTAGAAACCTTACAACAATTTATTTAGAATATTCTGTTTGTTTTTACTTTCCTCATATTCAAAATGAAAAGTAGAGTGTTTACTTCGGGTGTATGGACCCATAACAGTTTCGAACTAAACACTCGACTGTTATGGGTGTCATACAGCCCTTGGTAAACAATCTACTATACTAGTTGTTTTTTTTAGAATGGATTAAAAGATAAACAAAACGTTTTTTTTTTTAAAGAACAGGAGAATTTAATGTTATTAGTCAGATTCCTGGTTAATTACTTATATTACTGGTCTAGTATTGTAATTAAGTTATACCTAGACATTTCAGCATGTTCTAATGCTATTTGATGATAACTTATAGATGTTTTATTACTATTAGTGTTTTTTTTTTCTCAGTATTGAAACATTTTTTTTTACTCGTTTAATAAAAACTAATTTTGCCAACCCTACAGTTAACCATTCGAGAGCCGCTCCAGAATGCTGACGTCTAACTAACATTACTCCAGCGTCTCACTCGCAGAAGAATAGAACAATCGGGATTCCAAATTTAAATTCAGAGCCGCGATTGACCCGCGCGGACAAACTGCGCGGTAATTGGTGATTGACATGTGAGCGCTTCCTGATTGGCTGCGTAAGGCTGGTTACAGAGGAGCTTAAAAGATTAGAGTAGTCCTTTGTGCTTTTTTTACTTTTTATGTTTGGCCAGATTTGGCTATCTGAAAAAATCTATGGTCTCTACCTCGACTAATACGTTCAATTTAAACAAATACGAATTAATTTGACGCATATATAACTGTTTTTATTACTATTTAATTGCGAATAATAGCTTGTGTGGCGGGTCGATATTTTCTAGTATTTTTTTTCTATTAAATTACATGTTAAAAGATAGCATATCAACGTTAAAAATTATAAAAAAGTATAAGTACCTATTTTAATCAAGAGTGATACCTACCTCTATTTAATTTTTAAGTAATATATCCCTTACACGTCGTTATTTACTTAACAAAGTAGATTAACGTAAATAAAAAAAAATATAAACCAAAAAATAAGCCTTTAGGAGTCGGTGCCAGCCAAGTACTTTGGGGTCCTACTCTTTAGTTTTCTTGTCTTGGCTGGCACCGACTCCAAATGGCTTAATTTATGCTTTTTAGTATTTTGAAGACGGTTTTCATTTTTTTATAAAAAGTTTTGTATTTCACAATTTTAAAGGTAGAAGAGTTCCCGTGCCTACGCTAATTACCTTATGTCAACTGCTCAACACCGTTTACTAAATGCTGCTATTCCCGGTGCAGGGACGTAACTTAGGTATTAAGGAGTTCTCCCGAACTTCATCATCAGCACCACTTCATCACATGCATTGAGTCGAGCATAAATTGCTTATGAACCAAATTAAAGTAATGGTATAGCTTCCGTGAAATGCTAAGTATTTAATAGCTCCGATGACCATTTGTGGTCTTCATCATCAGTTCCACTTCACCAAATGGTGCTTTCCGGAAGCATATGCATGAGCCACTATAGAAATCTTTGAAATCGCTATAGGAGTGCCTATAATATTTGAAGAGTTCCCTGAATTTCTCCAGATCAGATCCTGACAAGATGACAATGGGTCTACATGGGAAGTACACTCTTTTGAATAAAAAAGAACTACTCAAATGGATCCAGCCGCCTTCGAGTAATCGAGTAACAGAAAAACATATATAAAATATTTCGACGAATTGAGAACCTCGTCCTTTTTTTGAAGTCGGTTAAAAAGAAAACTGGTTCACATAAGCACATCTTAAGTTTCTTCGCACACTTATAATTGAAATAAAACAACTTTTGCGGACTATTTAGTGCACTTTATTTGCCCGAAACATATATTAGGTACTATATTTTTGGGCGTTTTTTAATGGTTTTTTGGTTTCCTGACGCTACGTTTCGGCACCTTTTCAGTTGCCGTGGTCACGGGTTGACTAGTTACTTATAAGTCTACCTTCACAAAGTTGATTTATTATTGCGTTTGGATACGGTTAGATAATTAAATTACTAATTAAAAGTTAATAATTTTACGAAGGCAACAGTTATTGAATTTAATATTTTGATTTGGTTACTATTTAAATTATTAATTATTAACAAAAGAAAGAAAAATCTAATGGTTCTACTTGCATTTAACAAATTGGGAAGACTTTCGAAGAAAGATACTGCAAAGAAAACTCTGAAAGTGGGACGACCTCCATCTTTTTGTTTGTTATTTTTCTACAAAACGAGCTAACCGTATCTTTAGGCATTCCAGTGTGTGATTTGGGTTGAGCTTAAATTTATGGATAATAGGGTTCCAAGCTGGTGGTATCTTCCATCATCCAACCATCATCTGTATTGAAATTTGGATTTTTGGTGGAAACGCCCACAAAATAGAGTACCATATATATGTAATGTTTCGGGTAAATAAAGTCCGCAAAAGTTGTTTTATTTCAAAAAGAAAACTTTAATGTGATTATTAATTTAATAAGTACTTTAAATCCTCGGTGGAGTTTAAATTCCTATGTGAAGTTTGGTGTTGTGCCAAAAACGTTACATATTAATTCAAATACCTATCTACCTCTTCCTAGCTCTGCTTCCACGTCACAAATGGAAGTATCGTTATATTCAATAGGTAAAGGCATCTAGTCCTCTCCTTAAGGCGGAATAATAGCAATGTGCCTCCACCATTCCTTACCAAAACAGCTGGTTCTAATCAAAGGTGCAGTTACTTTGACTTAATGAAATAGTTTTTCATTGCCGGTTTTGACTGATCAATACATTTCTGAGGAAATGGTGATGCAACGTTATGAAGATTATACACTACAGGGATCAAGATTAAAGATAATCATAGTACGTAGGTACATCAATTATCTTAATATGAAAAAAAAAACTTGCTGTTTCTAATCGAAAAGTTTGTAGTATATATTTTACTAAATTTCGCTTAATTGGCTTAACATATTTCGATATCATTTTGAACACAAATAGACTACGGCCCGAAATAAAGCAAAGAATAACTAAATTCCGATATTCCCACGGAAACGTGAATCACGCAGGAAAAACCACAGGCTTAGCTAGTTTATTATAAATCTAAGACAAATACAAATCACAAATGAAATAATTCTAAAGTATGTCCTAAAATATCACATTACAACATCATGACAGGATACAATTCAATTGAAATCAAGATCACAATACCAATAACAGAAATACTATCAAATCGCCTTGCAAATAAGGCTCAAAATCGCTTAAATTACATCTTGAATCTCTGGTGTAATAAATTGCATAATTAAACAGTGAATCTGTGACCCCATCCAGAAGGCATTAGACGAGGACATTATATGTAATTCGTCTGTTTTAATTCAATTTTGATTTAACAAAGTGTGTTTATTAATAATTCAATGGGAGGGGAAGAAACTGCGTAAGATACAGAGACGTTCGAGAGATAATTATGATGTACAGTCGGCGGCATACTAGCTTTACAAACTTTAATAATAATTACATTAATTTATTTTTCCTTACGATAGAAGCACAGTTGTAAGCAATAATGTTTTATAATAGATGATATTACCTTTATAGTAATTTGCGTTGAAATCTGTGACGCAGACTGCACACATTGACAATTGACAAGTAGATAGCAAATTGAATCGGACCCCTATACGGTCTTCCCAATAAGAAAGTATACTAGAAAAAAAAAAAGTCCCATGTCGCTCTGACAGGATTTCTTTTTTTCTAGTATATTTTCTTGTTTAATATTTATCACATAAAAATAGCATTGTAAAATGCGTAATTAAAAAGTTAGAAAATAGATCTTCCCAGTGTTTCACAATGCGAGCTCGTATGACATTATATCTGCCTCAAGAACACACTTGGAATATCATTAGTAGTAAGTATAAGTAAATAAGATGATGTAATGACAAAGCGCATTCGGCTAGTTATTGTGCCGGTAAAGCAACTTTCACTATGATCAGACATGTGATGGGTGACCGTAAGAGTTCCTCAGACTGGTATAATAATAACAACTTTAACTACTAGCGGCCGTGCGCGGATTCACCCGCGTGGTTCCCGTTTCCGTGGGAATATTGGTATAAAATTCTAGTCTAAGTCATATGATGATCATCTGATGTATAAGTATATGTACCCATTCAGTGGTTGCGTGGAAGAGTAAAAAAAAACATCCATCCATCCCTACATCCTCACCGCATTTAAAGTATTATAAGTAGGATAGGATTATAGGTATTTTTATGTAAGTAAACTTAAAAATATAAAATAGTTACAAAAGAGCCTAAACAATCACAAAATCATTACCAACAAACAAAACGTAATATATCATTCCCAAAAACACACACTCATTACTTAATTTTAACTGCACCCTAAAATGCCGGCACATCAAAGATTTTTTAACCCCCCAACAGCGATGGCTGCATATTTGTCAAAACAAACACCCTCCGGAGGGTTTAACCCTTCACTGCGATCAATTAATCGGCTCAATTTATGAATTATTGCTTTCAAACAGCCCTTGTCATAGACGGAATAAATAATCAGGACGCGAGTAATGTGGATAAAATATGGGGAATTGAATAATTATTACAATCTGGTTATGTAACATTGACATTCCAAGTTGTAGGACGATGTTTGGGTGTGTAAAATATTGTGATTATGGCTAAATGCAAGAATTCACAACGATTTTTTAATTATTCTATATTAATTACTTAATTCATCAAACTCGAGCCAGATACCGCGGTCCAGAGAACAATTTAATGTCTATTGTGTCTCATAATCCGAGGCCTGAAAGATTAACACAATCATTTATTTAACAAAACGTTCAAATCCAGGTAAAATTTGCTTGGTGGTAGGACTTGTTGTAAGTCCGCCTGGCTAGCTACCACCGTCTTGTCTAAGCCTGACTCCATAACAACAATGTTTTCAGCATTGTTGTGTTCCTGCAGTTCGAGATAAGATAGCCAGTTCCTCAGTGACTGAGGATTCCGGGAGAGGCTCGCTTCCATCATCAGCCTTATCAATACTTAACATCAGGTATGATGAAGGCTAAGAGAGAAAAATATTTAAAAAAATCATATTCAAAAACAAGGCCTTTACACTATTTCAGATGGGGTACCTTAAGGAAGCCGTGTGGCGCAACAAGATAAATGCATCCGGGGTGCACCTGTGAAATGGTCTACATTCGGCAAGTTGGTAACGCAGTCTAGTCTAGATAAGAGTCTATTATCTGTTGTGTTAAAATTGAAAGTGAAACTACTTTTTGTTAGAGGGTACACGAACAAGAATAATTTGAAGTGCAATTTATTAATCGAGAAACTGTTTCGATTAGTCTCTCTCTTAAATTTAATAATAGCGCTCTTGTCGGTGGAGTATTTTCCATTCCTCTCTTTTCCTGCTATGACTTCACTTCCTGGTACGACACAACATTAACTTTCTCCTTAATCTTTACAAATTTAAAAAACAGCCAACCTATATTATATTGTAATTACTTGCATCAAAACCCAAAAGCTTAATCTCAAAAATAAAATAAATATTTTTTGAATAAATATTGCGTCTCTATGTGATGAAATACAATAAATATTAAAATCATAAGTGTCCGGGCCTCTTCGACCCCGCGCGCCTGTGTCATGTGACCCCGGATTAAGGGTTAATCTCGCTAAGGGGTTGCCCTATAAATCATGTTACGTTTCCTAGTAAGGGTTGGCAAAGACAATATTTTAGTATTGGGTGAAAGTAGAAAATTTAAATGCTAGAAGTACAAAAATAGAGAAAATATTTCTTTCATTATAAAAAAAGAAAGGAATGAAAGATTCTCAACGAAATTTCTTAAGTAAACTCAACTTAAAAAAAATTGCACCTCCGCCAAAGAGGTTTGATCTTTTTGGGCTCGTCCAGAGTCCGTCATTTTGAAAACTATTCAAAATGGCGTCGCACGATAATATTTATACCTATAAATGAACAGGGGGCACCCAGAGGCCATTTTGAAAAAAAAAATGCCGTCTCTAGATAATACCCACTGCGGACTGGGAAGAGGCCAGCCTCCATAAAAAAGGTGTGATACGTTATTTAACCGTTAAAAAAAGTTTTTTTTAGTTGTTTTAATACAAAAAGTTAAGGAGTCTTATTGCTTTTTTTGTGCTATTCAAATAAAAATAAAAAGTTAGTAGTCGTAAATTGATTTCAAATAAGGTTCAATTAAGTTGAACAGTGGATTTATTAAATGGGGTTTCTAATGGTGAGTGTATTCGTATTGTGCGGACTTTAGCAAGTCTTTAGTAAAATTAATAAACTAAGTTTGCATAGTCTTTTTTCTTTTATGAACAACGGGGATACTCTTAGCCTTCATTATACCTAATGTTAAGTATTGATAAGGCTGAAGATGGAACCGAGCCTCTCCCGGAATCCTCAGTCACTGTGAAGCTGGCTACCTTATCTCTAACTGCCGGAACACAACAATGATAAAAAGATTGTTGTTATGGCGTCAGACTTAGATAAGATGTTGGTAGCTAGCCGAATACAATATGTACCCCCGCTGCGAATCGAACCCGGCACACCTAGGTCTCATACCGGTGGATGTTACCACTAGACCACAGAGGTGGTTATAAATAGGTATAGTCATTTCATGTCTAGATTTTTTGCAAGGAGTTGGTCCATTAAAAAAAAACTTTCATTTACCAACCCTATCACTGCAGTATAATAACTCATTCAGTTGACACAGATGGCGCTGTAGATCAAAATGGCCGCAGATTAGTGTCCCAATGATTTATACACATCAAGTATTTGTATGCAAATATTAATGCTTCTGTATTGAAACTTCATAGAAACGCAATTATATGCTTTTATTATTAGAGATACAACTATCTTTACGTGTTGTTTTATTTCAATTTCTAAGAAGTCAAGTTCAGTAACGTTTTAAATTGCTATTAATTAAACGTTTATTTTCCACTTCTGTAATGGTGGATGCCATTTTTAAAAGAATATATTTCAGAATATGTTAGTAACAATAATATCTCAGCCAGTAATATCTGGAACAAAACAACACAACCTAATACACTCTTACAGCTACTTCTGCAGGAGCATGGAGGTACAACCACCGTTCCAGCAGGGGAGAGTCCCACCGCTCGACCAACGCAGTCAGGATGCCGTTCGAAGGGCCAATAATATACACTTTCTTTTGTGCCTCTCCCTTGAAGCGGTTGGGCGACCTTCCGGACGCGGGGGATGGAGGTGGTGAATCCTTCATTGGATACTCCAGATCCGAGCGAATAAATTGTACTATTCTATTGAACAGCTCTATTCCAAAGTCATCCTCGTCTCCAATCTATTACTTTCAAATGTTTTGTTACTTTCAAATGAAAATCCAAAATTGATTACCACCATCTAATAGACCACTTAAAGATTTGTTTCGCGCAAAAACTACAAGTCTCAACCTGTAATTATAAGATGCAGCGTAATGCACCCTCGTAACGGACAACAACCGTGTAGCCTCGGGGTAAATGTATGAGCTGAGATGTATTCTTTTAATAATCGCACCCACTCACTGTACTACACAAATAGCTTAAAAGATTAGACACGCGGTAAGGTTGGCAGAAAACAATTGCAAACTATGAAACCTACAATAAAAAAAAATACAAAATTGAATAACCGTCTTCATAAAGTAAGAAATATACCTTTTAAGGTCGTTTACGTTTGGACGAAGTGCATTCTGCATTTAGACTTCTATATTTTTAGTTTTTTGCCACGACGATAATGGGGCCGACTAGAAAGTAAAGTAAAGAACACTGGTTTCAAGGTGTCACCTACTCTGAGGTCTTGGGTTCGAATCCCGGTAAGGGCAAATGTTTGTATGATGAATATGAGCATTTGTACCTGAGTCATGGATATTGACATATAATGTCTACACATAAATACTCATATATTTATAATTACATATATTTATATACGTTATCCTGGTATCCCATTACACAAGCTTTACAGTACTTATTTAGGGGGTAGGTATTAGGTAATACGGTATTTTACACCAGACACGAAAAAATATAAAAATGCATGACTATAATAGATTTCGTAAAATGTTATGGAAAAACGTTGATATTTATTCTTTAAAATACATTAAATTTTTTAAAATTCCATTTTAATAATAGTATTTTTCAAATGACTAAAACCATCCGCAATATTGGGTTACGACGTGACGTCACTCCGTTAGTAAACAAACTTGAATGTTGTTGTGCTGTGTAAAGATTTTAAATTGTATTATGTTATTATTACGTTTATCTTGTATTTATGAAATGTATTATAATTCATTTATTCATTTAAAAATAAAAAAAAATTGCTTGATTTTTCGTAGTCGTAATATTGTTTACTAACCGTGTGAGACGTTACGAACGAAACAGCATAGCGGCTACCGTTTTCGCGCGAAAATTCATAATCGTAAATAAAGAGTGGGATTAAGGCATTTTTCGGCTATTCAAAATTGAAATAAAAATGTTTCATTACAACCTCAGGATTGTATTGGTGTGAATGTAAGAAATATTTATTTATAACTCATGATAAAAATACACCAAATCATTAGTCCTAAAGAGAATATTTTAAGGCAGCTAATTGTAGCAATGACGGAAGTTTTCACCAAAGTTTGGACAATTTGTGAACTCTTTAGCTATGCCGAAGCTTTCTGAGAGTTTTCGTTTATGTTTAAGGGAGTTAGCTAAATCTTTATGGTATCTGAGACAGCGAAAGTCTTCGCTTTTAACTGTTCACAAGGGCTTAAACGGATAAGTCACTCTTAATGTAGTTAAAGTTTCGTCTCTTAGTGAGACTTTGGTTCGTTATATTAATGAAGTTTTTCAAGCCGTTTGTAAATAGTTAATAAAATTGCTTATATAAAAATCTGTATATTTTGAGGTGCTAAGCCTGCCTTCTGCGCCAGAGGTCCCGGGTTCGATCCCCGGACAAGACAAATATTTGTGTGCATGAACATGTCTATTTGTCTTGGTCTGGGTGTTTAATATGTATATTATGTATGTATTTACAAAAAAAAGTATATAAGTATGTTTATCCGTTATCTAGTAACCATAACACAAGTTCTTAATGAAACTTAACGTGGGCTATTTAATTGGTGTGTTTGTAAAAAAAAAAAAAAAAAAACTGCCGAAACACAACAATGCTGAAAACATTGTTATGGCGTCAGACTTAGATGAGATAAGATGGTGGAAGCTAGCCAGGTGGTCTTACAACAAGTCCTACCACCAACCAAACCAAACACAATAAGTACCCCCGCTGGGAATTGAACCCGGGACCTCTGGGTCTGATACCGGTGGATATACCGCTTGACCACAGAGGCGGTTAAACTATTCCTCTTTTTTTACGCCTAAAGTGTTTTTTGTTGTTATTTGTTGTACTAGTTTCTACTTAATAAAGCGCAGTAAAAGTAACCTATGTAGGTCACCACGCTCCTATGATCAGATTGCAGAGACAATATAATATTGTGCACAAACAGAATGCTTGTGACGTCAACATTTTTAAAGATACGCTAGCACAATTTAGGAAACGAATTTTGTCATATTTCACGGTCGAATCTGCGTAATTCCCGCCTTGTACCCGTATATTGTTTTTTATTGTATATTAGTTAATCATCTGTTATTATTTAGTGTTTAATTATGTGTTTTAATGTATGTTTCAGTTCAATATTGCGGGGTAATATTTCAGATTATTATTTCTAATTTAATTAAAGAAAGTAATTCGCTTTTTTTGAAGTTGTCCATTATGCATGTCGTGGCAACCTATAAGTGGAACATAACCTAGTTGAAGTCTCAATTCGCATGTTAATAACCTTAATATGTATCCAGTCTATGTTTCGTTGGTTGTCCTATTTAATAAAATAAAATAAAAAATAAAATATCATATCTATCTATTTAAAATATAGGTATATCTATGCATATTATTTTAGTTTCTGTCCGTGTTTATATCATAAAAAGTTTATCATGTGTTTAATCAAATAACAACCGTATGTAATGAAATCACCATTACAATTTACTGCCAAAACTTACTAATAAAATTCCCACGATTAGTACCTATTTATTCACATTACGTCGAGTCTTGTAAACTGTCCTTTAATAAATAAATAAATATTACATAGAATCAACTTTACAATTGTAAAAAAAAATCTGCTTAATTTAATAATAATAGTAGAAATAAAATTATTGCAGTTTTTGTTTAATTAATTAATTAATTACCCACTATTTTAGACTTTACACCGTAATGCAGCAAGACGTTTGCGCCGGCACATCTCAGTTCAGGTAGCCTGATTTAGTGCAGTCTTAATGAAGCCTGTTATATAACTGGAATTATTTATAAGTTGCACACTTTTGCACATGCAAAAGTGTGCAACTTATAAATAATTCCAGTTACATTTATTACGCTTTTATTAAAGTTACACCAGTAAATAAAACAAAACAAGATATTATATTTTTTATTTAATTACCCATTTTTTGCTAACGCTACACCGTAATGCAGCAGGACGTTTGCGCCGGCGCATCTCAGGTAGCCTGATTTAGTGCTGTCTTAATGAAACCTGTTATATAACTGGAATTATTTATTATTTCGTGTTACAACAGGTACTGGAAATTGCCAGCTACTGTTGTGAAGTAATTAACTTTCTAGGAGCGTAAAACTTTATATATGCGGAAAAAAAATGTTTTTTATGAACACTCCCATTGGGGTGACAACAATCTGGTCAGTTTTAACGCTGCCAAAACACAGGCGTGTTTATTCTCCGCCAAAAAGAGTCCTTTCGACATGACTCTTACTTTCCGCGGTACAACTATACCAATCACTGAGAATCTTGAACTTCTTGGCATGAAGTTGTCATCAGGTCTCAACTTCGGCGATAACATCGAGTTGAAAGCTCAGACTGCGGCAAAAAAGCTGGGCATCTTAAATAGGGTTAAGCGGTATTTCACGCCGGAACAGCTTCTTATGTTATATAAAGCACAAATTCGTCCGTGCATGGAATACTGCTCCCACCTTTGGGATGGTTCAGCAAAATACCAGCTGGCCGCACTCGACTCGGTGGAACGCAGAGCCAGAAAACTCATTGAGGACGATAATCTGGTGAACAACAAGCTCCACAGTCTCCCTCATCGACGAAGAGTTGCTTCATTATCGGTGTTCTACAGATTGTACTTCGGAGAGTGTGCAATTGAGCTGCATGAGCTCATACCGCCAGCTCCTTTTTACCACCGGGAATCCAGACGTACCGCATGCTATCATCCCTACCTGGTTGATATACCTCATCTGCGTACAAAGCGCTTTTCCTCATCTTTTATTATGCGCACAGCCAGAGAGTGGAATTCCCTGCCTGCGTCTGTATTCCCGGGTGTCTACAACCCTGGTATATTTAAAGCTCGAGTGAATAGGCTTTTTCTAGGCAAGCTCGCTCCATCTTAGGCCTCTTCTTAATCTAACGATTCAGAATTAAGCCAAGAGTAAGCCTATTTAATGTAAAAAAAAAAAAAAAAAAAAAAAAAAAAAACGGGAAGACTCTTATCCTTCACCATACCTGATCTTAGTAATGATCTAACTAAAGGTGGAATTACGGGTCTTAGAAACCTCAACTACTGGGGAACTGGTTATCTTATTTATATAAACTTTGGCAAAGACTAACTCCTTGCCCCTTTTCCAACCTGTCTGCAGATAATGTAGTAAATAAAAATATTGAATAATGTCAAAAATGCACACAAACCGATTGAAGAAGAAGAAGAAGGTTTAGTTAGCCGTGATCAAGCCACGACAAACTATGAATTTACAATACTTAAAATGATTCAGCAGTTTTATTGAAAACTATTGAGTCTTTTATTAATTGTAAAAGGATTGTAAAAATAACAATAAGTACTAGCCGACCACCACAATTAGGCGCATGACAGGATTGCGGTTTGCATTTTTGGCACCTGCAGTCCACTTCCATCACCACACTTCTTCAATTATCTGATTAATTAGCGCTACAATGATAAACTGGTTGATTACCGCTTCTTGAAATTTGGGTTTCTTAGTTATATTTTTAAGTTTGTCTCAGCTGTCATGCACCTAATTGTTTTGGTCGGATAGTAATATAAAAAACCATCTCATCCCTTTAATACAGTCAACAGCGCGTAAAATTTAACTAGATGACATTGAGTGAACTCTTTGTGTACGGAATTAGGCCGGTTTTTGTGATTCACCTGTCAACATTGACGAGTTGTCATTTGTACATAGATTCAGCATCGACCTGCTCAATTATCAAAAACAAAATAACTTTTTTTAACCAAACGCGTCAGGTCATTGACTCGCCTACGTTGTCGTCACAATCGACGGTCAATCTAAAATGGCTGCCTAAAAACTTTAATTATGTTATTAAAAAACAAAAAAGGTGTTTTTCTATAGACATTTCGTCGGCTGCGCCGTATAAAGTGGCCATTAAGAACACGTATCTAAATATCTCGAGAATCTATCGTGTGTACTGCTAAAGACTGTAATTAATTTCCTAAAAAATCCAACTAAGAAATGTGCGGCATTCGCGGCGAACACGCTGCGTTGGTGCAAGCTTGAATATGTATTGAGAGCTGATTTTACCGTGCATTCGACTGAGCTTATTTTAGTTGTTGCTGACTGCATTTTAAAATGAAAGTAAGTACCATTACTGATTAAAGAACTCCGACTATCGCAATTGCAATCACTCTCAACATGGTAGTGGATCGGACATTCAAATTGAAAGGACTGTCTTTTAACATTATTATCATAGTATACAATGGAAATGATCATTATAGACGTTGAATTGTAGAATTACCTTTTATTTACAAAGTGCTTGCGATAACACTACTTTTTTTAATCTATTTTATGATCAAATTAAACTTTCCTTAGTTAGCTACAGTTCTTAATGATACTTGATATAAGTTTACGGCTACTTTTCTGAAAACAATATTGAATTTGAACATTTTAAATTTTTTAATAATTTGTTGCAGTTATATCGGCTCTATAACGTTCCCATCAAAACTCATTGTTTTCGGTAAAAAGCATCGAAATGTCGACTCGGTAATGATCATTTATTCAGAACGATCCCATCTCTGGTACGAGAGCGTTTATTTATTTACAGTGTCCACTTAAATTTTACCTTTAATAAAGAAGCAATTTATTAATGAAACGATTATTCAAACGTTATCGTGAGATCGCTGAAGGTGCCGCTTCATAAAAATGTTTTCTGTTGATCTTGATTGAAGGTTGATATGTTGAAATGTTGGAAAAGTACAGTTATTGAAATAAAACAAAGTAAACATAGTACATAGGTACAGTTTTGAAAATTATCACACTTTTAGATTTTATTACGTGAAGATGAAAAGCGATCAGTGGGTACCATGAGGTTTTCTTTCCGTTTACTGTACAGTAAACGGGAGACATTTTGTATGAAAATCTGTAGTTCTGCTACGGCCCAATAGAGGCGCTGTACAGATTGGCATACAAAATATCCTCCGTTTACTGTGCAGTAAACGGGAGACATTTTGTATAAACAAACTGTAGTTCTGCTACGGCCCAATAGAGGCGCTGTACAGATTGGCATATAAAATATCCTCCGTTTACTGTGCAGTAAACGGGAGACATTTTGTATAAACAAACTGTAGTTCTGCTACGGCCCAATAGAGGCGCTGTACAGATTGGCATATAAAATATCCTCCGTTTACTGTGCAGTAAACGGGAGACATTTTGTATAAACAAACTGTAGTTCTGCTACGGCCCAATAGAGGCGCTGTACAGATTGGCATATAAAATATCCTCCGTTTACTGTGCAGTAAACGGGAGACATTTTGTATAAACAAACTGTAGTTCTGCTACGGCCCAATAGAGGCGCTGTACAGATTGGCATATAAAATATCCTCCGTTTACTGTACAGTAAACGGGAGACATTTTGTATAAACAAACTGTAGTTCTGCTACGGCCCAATAGAGGCGCTGTACAGATTGGCATATAAAATATCCTCCGTTTACTGTACAGTAAACGGGAGACATTTTGTATAAACAAACTGTAGTTCTGCTACGGCCCAATAGAGGCGCTGTACAGATTCGCATACAAAATATCCTCCGTTTACTATACAGTAAAAGGAAGACATTTTGTATGAAAATCTGTAGTTCTGCTACGGCCCAATAGAGGCGCTGTGCAGATTCGCATACAAAATGTCCCTCGTGTTAACGAAAAGAAAAACTCATGGTAGGGTGATGGTAGGGTACAGGTGTTCAGAGAATTCTAGCAATTTTCTGTTTCACGAAAGACTAGCACGAAAAATTTTCAAAATAGTATCGGGCAAAAAATGTAAAAATTATCAAAATATCTCCGTTTACATCCGGGAACGATGCTCAATATATATCATACATTTTTTGAGGATATGTCCTCGGTACTTACTCGAATATTTTTCAGGCTAAGCCAGCAGGTGTTCAGAGAAATAAAAAAATACTAATGTGTTTGATGGGACTCAACTGTTGTAGAGCGCAGTTTTCACCTAGTTAGTACCAAATTAGAATAATAAACACAGTTTTCAGACACCTTTAAAGGGCAATAGATATATTATAATAATTTTTAAACTAGTAAATATACTAGAAAAAAGCAACTTGTCTCATAGGTCTCTGTAGCATAGGTAATTTCAACGTGTTCTCATAGGTCTCTGTAGCATAGGTAATCGGTCAGTGCATTGGGTCGGATTCCCAAAGTGCTTTCTAATCGTCAATATTTTTTTCCTACCAGCCTTCAGGACATCTTTTAACTCATAAAAAGAATGACCGCAAGAAACTTATCAGCTTTAACAGATGCAACAACATTAACAAAGGAACATGTCGTTGCCAAACACAAATCTACAATCTTGAAAATATTTAATATTTAATATCCAAGTATGCGGGTTCGAGTCCCGTCAGGGCGACATGAGACAAGTTGCTTTTTTCTAGTATATTTACTTGTTTAAAAGGATCACATAAAAATAGCATAGGTAGTAAAATCCAAAATTGAAAAAAAAATAGACACAATAATTTGAATTTAGTGAGAAATGACATTTGATATTAATACATGAGCACTTGCTGGCCAGTATCACAGCCCTTGTATCTTCCTACAGTTTCAAAACATAAACGACGTGTTATTTGTTCATTACTTTACCTATTTATTACGTTCTCGTTTGCATTTATAACTTCTGTGAATGATTTCAAACATTCCTTCAGTTTATGGTAATAAAGTCTCGGTAGTTCAGCGGTTAGAGCATTGGACCGGATTTCCAAAGGTCGCGGTTTCGATTCCCGTCTGAGAATTCACTTGTGGCTGAGTTAATTTTTTCCAATATTTTTCTATTTAAAATTTACCATAAGTATAAAAATAGCATTGAAAAATGCAAAAATTACAAAATCATAAATTCCTTCAGTTTATTATAATAATAATACTTGCATACAAACACACTATTATGGTATCTTGCCCACGTTGTTTCACGAAGAACTTGTGTTATGGATACTAGATAAAGGATAAACATTTTTATATCCTTACTTTTTTTGTAAATACATATCATACACCTAGACCAAAACAAATAGACATGTACAAGCACACAAATATTTTTCTTGTCCGGGGATCGAAAAAAAGATAAAGATCATTTATTTGCTAAGAATAGGGAATACATATAAAGAACCCGGGACCACTGGCGCAGAAGGCGGGCTTAGTACCCCTGGCCTGCGCCAAAAAGGTCGTCAATTATAAGACTGATTTACCAAGAAAACAGCCATCCAATACCACAACATTCGACAACCAATCCCAAACCGATGCTAGGAGACATCTTAGATTTATCGATACAAATCTTGGTGCTATCGGATGTCAGCACCAAATAAGGCAATATCTTAACGAACTAGACAAAGCAAATATCAAATTACCGGGTTGACACAAAAACTGTAGGCCCCCCGTGTATACGATGTAGTTGAGAAGATCTAGCAAGGGACATTCCCACATCTAAAATGTTTGGGCGCTTTTCCACTGGTGTCGTTGGCATCGGTCGGTACTAAAACTCTACCTTCAGCCTTTTTACCGTTATCAGACCCAGAGGTCTCGGGTTCGATTCCTAGTGGGAGAATTTATAGTATATATTTGATTGGTGGCAGGGCTTGTTGTAAGTCCGCCTGGATAGCCATCATCTTATCTAAGGCCGAAGCCATAATAACAATGTTTTTCAGTATTGTAGTGTTCTGTTCTGTATTCTGTGATGCCGCGGCCGGGTTCAATCCTCGCCGGGTCATTGTAGAGAATTATTTTTCAATTGGGTATATCTGGGATTCGGTCGATTTTGGTCGGTAAGTCAATTATTTACTTAGACCTATCACAGATTATTAATAACTCTGATTACATCTGTTTGCTATCAAATCCAAAAGAAGAAGATTTAAAAATATCGCCACCATAAAAAAAATCCACACTGTTCACACACACACAGGCCATCTGTGGGTTAGTGTAAATAAGGAGACTTGAATAAGTTAGAGGCTAATCGGCAGTTAGAGATTAGATAGCCAGTTCCTCAGTGATTGAGGATTCCGGGAAAAAAAAAAAGAAAAAATAGTAAGCTTTATTTTTTTGTAAAGACAACTGACACGACCAGTCAGAGACAAATTATCTCAGCATCCGGACAGCGAAGTCGATACCAATGGAAAACGACCATGTCGTGGCCTCCTAACATCTGGGATCGCCGATCGATGTATGTAAATCGAAACATTTACATACGCTGCGCCTATTATTGCGAATCTCGAACGAACGACGACCGACGACCGTTCGAACTGAATAATACCTTTAACATGAAAATGTCTGCTTCTTGATTACTATGCCTATTTTATTTACTTATTATGGTTGTAGTTACGATTATATTTGTCCACTCGTGATCATGAAGATTTACAAGAATATGTAATATAATTATGGCTGAATTTTATAAAGATCAGTATTTATTTTGTCATAACTTTGATGCCGTAAATCGATAATGAAAAAAAAAACACATCGAAACCAACAGACATAACAGACTATACCCAGAAATATTTGTCATGTGTGGGAATCAAACCCGCTATATATGAGCAGAAGACAAGAAAATAAAATAATAAGATTAGCCAAAAATATCATTACAGAGATGAACCTGTTACAGTAAAAAAAAAATGCAATAACTACTTTTAAAAAAGACTGTCTTCTTCTGATTGTATTAAATGTTGAACATCTGAATAACGAGAGCAGCAGCGCTCCTTGTACATTATTCGCTACATAGTACGTTTTTTATAAACACGCGAGAAAATAAATCTCATAAAATTACATTTTCCACACATTCAGTGCACACATCAGTCATTCAATACGTCGAACCCGCACCTGCTCAGGAAGTGGCATGTTAACTCTTGCACTATCAGTCACACGCTGGGACGCGCTTTCCTTTCGCATACGGAATATTTATGAGATTCGAGATTGCTGGCGCAGTAAGATAATATAATTATATTGTCGCATTGATACTGTATGGTCACATGTTATACATGGCATCCCACGACACATAGAGGGAAAGACACTTTAAATATGGTACTTAGATAAAAAGAAATACTGAAATAAGAACTTATTATGATTTTAAAAAGATGTTACCCTGAATTTCAAGATTTAAATAATAACCTGTCCGAACCGGCATGCGAAAAAACAGCATCCGCTATTTTAAGATACCGACCGAAATGGATAATCATAACAATTTTTTTTCGAAATAACATAGCATCGGAAATAATAGGAAGTTCATTGAAATCAAACATGAATCATCAATTTCTTTTTCTTTTTTTGTATGTATCGCCCTTGTGTTTGTCCTAAAAAAACATTTTTTATTTCCATCTTTCTTTAAATTTCGATTTTTAGTTAACTAAGATAACATTATCTTTAAATTAAGAGACTTAAAATAAAAATAAAACTTTTTCTCTAAAAGATCATTAAAGTTCATATTATTCAGCCGAGTTTAGTTAAGCGAGGAGGAGTGGCGCAGTGGTTCGCGCGCTCGGCCTGCGATCGTTGAGGTTAAGCAACTTCTGCAATGGTCGGCCACGGAGTGAGTTACCGAAATTTACTATCTCAAGCTCCTCCGTGCTTCGGAAGGCAGATAAGCCGTTGGTCCCGGCTGCATCTGCAGACGATCTCATTTTGTGTTCTATCAGTTTTTTTAAGGATTTTGACAGATACAATCAGTTAAAAATAGCAGTACCTACTTTTGACCAGAAATGCTAATTTTAACTATAACATGTGTAGCAGATTTCTCTGCTAAGGGTGCAGTTAATATTCACACTCCCACATCGTACATTACCCTGGACAAATGCACGTGTAAAACTAGTAACGAAAGTTGCATGTTCTTATCAGCCGCACCCACGTGCAGTCATTATGTGCATCAGATATATATCTCACGGTTGGCTTTCTCAAATTAATATGTCATAATCTCGTTGATTATATTTTCCTGTACCACAGACCTATATAAAGATAGACGGTAAATGTGTACCTACCTTGCGTGTCAAAAGTTTGATCCACAGTCAAATACAGTTTGAAGCGCTCTTTTCGTCTATCTTGATATAGGTCTGTATCTGTACACTAGCTTAGGGCGAGATAATTAATTTGGATATGTGGTACTTATGTGAAATTATATTGCGCTATCTTGAAACACTTTGATGTTGATGAGATCCAAAATAAGTAGCTTAATCACCTGCCACAGAAACCTATTACAAAAAAACCAATACTAAATAGATATGTTACACCTGGATAGGCAGATATCCAAACCACTGTGCGCCAAACAGGTAGACGATCTGTCATCACCATAAATGACATATTACAAAAAAAATCTAAAAAAGAAAGGCTACAAAGATTTATCAACAGCGACGACATTGCACCATATGTAAATATCCGATTTTACATTGATAATTTTTTTATTAAATTTTAATTAAATAGAAAAGCATTGAAAAATATCACCTCGGCTACAATTGAATTCTCAGACGGGACTCGAACCTACGACCTTTGGAAATCCGGTCCAATGACTTTCTAATTACTGAGCTACCGAGACTGAGAAAGTCTCGGTAGCTCAGTGTTTCCAAAGGTCGTGGATTCGAGTCCCATCTGACAATTCACTTGTGGCTGAGTTGATTTTTTTCAATATTTATCTATTTAAATTTTATCACAAGTATAAAAAAAGCATTGAATGCAAAATTTAAATGCAAAAATAAAAAAATCTTAAAAAAATATTTTATAGTTTTGACAGACTAATTTTTTTGAGCTAGTTATAATAGTATACCTACAGAGCCAAAAATGTACAATTAACTTACAAAGACAAATTAGCAATAAAAATATATTAAAGCAGTACGCCAACCTACCGCTAAACGATAACAACAAAATAAGCAAAACTAACGCATACCAACGTACTTCACAAACGCCGACCCCATTAATCCTCCCATACAAACCAGCATAATACCAACACTATTTAAGCCTCCATAACTACCAGATAAATCCGATTGACAATCGGTACGACATGAAGCTGGTACAATTGGCCCTACTAATTTAGCCATGCGGTGCCTTATAAAGAAGTGTTAAGAAGGCACTCTTGATAGGCGTTTGTATGAGTGTAAAGTGCGTTCGTTTGACGAACCCGAGTTACACCAAATAGGGTAGAGCGGTGAAAAATTTGCTCTTCAACCCTCTTAATTGGGTGTCGCGTTGTTTTATGTGCGATACACAGCGCACAAAAAGCTGGACAGGAAAATGTTCGGTGCATATTTTATCCGATTAAATGTTCAATTTCGCTTTAGCAGTTTTACGAAAACCTACAACATCGGTTTGTGTCTCTGCTATAATAATGATCTATTCCATTTCGAATTCTACATTTTAATATCAGTGGTTTTTTCTTGGTAATCAAGTCTGCATGTTGTGTATCCCTACACACCAATACAAAAACCAATAGTATGAAGAGTGTACTAATCTGCGGTGCCTTAATTATAAAGAAGTGCTAAGAAGTCACTCTTGATCGGCGTTTATATGAGTGTAAAATGCGTTCGTTTGACAAACCCGAGACACCAAATAGGGTAAAGCTGGGAAAAATTTGCTGTTCAACCCTCATAATTGGGTGTCGCGTTGTTTTATGTGCGATGCACAGCGGTTTAGAAGATGGAGCCGAAAAAGTTCGCTTCAAATAAAGTTTTCAATTTGGTTATAACAGTTTTATGAAAACCTACACCATCGGGTTGGATTTCTTCTATTATGATTTTTCGTGGTAGGAAGAATCTTATCTACTAAGTCTGTCGCCATTATAACATGTTTTCAGCATTGTTGTGTAATATAACCAGTTGCTCTTGAGGATCCCGGGAGAATCATGATTCTACCTTCGGGTTTGGAAGTCCTGAATGGTGTTGCAAATAAAAAGATCATCTACCTATTCCTTTTCAATTCCATATTTTAATACATTATTTTAAGAAGTAAGTAGTCCTCATATTACATACCTACAGAGAAATGCCTATAATATTGAAATGTGTTTATTGAATTTTATTAAGTAGATCTACTGATGCTGTTAATGTGACAAAAAGATTACAATTAAAATCTAAATATTTAAACACATAGGTATTTTTTTTAGTTTATTTCCATATCAAAAAGCAACACATTTACAATCGCAGCAAAAGAAAACTTAAACACGAAAAAACAATATCCGTAAAAGTAAGATAATTCATAGTATAAATAATTTAATTTGTTCGTTAAACTTCAGAGCCGTGTGTCACCCTCAGGGTTGTCACTGATTTGTTGTCGCGACGTTTCTTTTAGCGCTGATGTGGCGCTGATTGGGATGTATGAGGTGTTTGTATGCGTTTTTGTATTCTTTTTGTTACTAATGAGTATTCGTCAGGGCTGCCGAGATTTTCGATGAAAAGATCGCGGGTATTGGCGGTATTCGCAAGTTGCTATTGATTTTTTAAATTGATTCAAAAATAATTTTATAAGCATTCAGCATTTAGCTTGTTGTAGATGAAATGTTTTATAATATTTGTTGGTTTTGCAAAAACAAAATATGTCATTTATGCAGTCAACAGCAGATGGAGCCTTACGAAAATAATTTTACTATTGGTCAGTCTTGGAATGGAGAAACTGAAATTAAGGATGTCTCAAACTCAACCAAACACTAAAGTTTCATACAAAATCATACATGTGTGAGGTTTGACGCGTTATCGACTTGAATTTTTTAATTCAGAAAACCGACCAAAACCGCACAGTCAAGCTCAATTGACAATCTTGATGCGTTGCTCTATTTTACAATATGATAAATGTGATATTTTTTAAACTTAATTGATATGTCAGAGCATGAAATATACATACAATATATTTTTAATGACAAACCTTTATTCCATGCATAAAGCGATTTCTAAATACAAGTCGCGTGCAACACAGTGCAATATTGAACAGTATGTCAAGTTATTTGTTAAGCGAGAATATTATCTTTTTATAATTTTAAACTTATCATTTTCAATGTTATCTTCCCCGCTGAGAGTAGGTGTGTAATTGTCGCTGTTAATTTGAATATTACCGTCAAAATATCATACGATTGAAAGGTGTCAAATGATGATGATACATTTCAGTGGTGAAAACACACTTATAAAACTTTATTGAAAAAGTGTGTGAATATTAATTAAAATCAAACTCATATTCAGTCAATATTTTCAATTATGTTGTCTACAACATTCATTTATAACTAAATAATCTATTATTTAGTTATAAATGAATATCTATTCATTTATAAGGAAAAATATTTTGGATGGTATTAAATAAATATTTAGGAGAAGCAACCTTAATTATTTTAAAACGAGCGTGCAAATCGCCGGCGAAACGCTAAAGTCTGTCAGTTTTCTATACAGGTCATCTCGTTTAGTGTTTTACCTGTTTTTTTTTTGCTGGTGCTGGTGACTGGACATTGGTAGTTCCTTAATATTCATTTTAATAAACTTTGTAAATACCCTAAACTATACCGTTACATTAATTCACTAATACAAAATCAGCCTACTGAAAACAGCCATATACTGTGGCAAAATCTAGACGCGTACTAGAACTGGATCTAGACTTAATCCTGGATTATGGTGACTGCCGATAACTACTTAGATATCCTATGCTATTAATTGGTCAACTAAGTTGATGCCTAAATGACTACTCAATATGGACTTATCTACGTAATGCGTAAATGCATATTAGAGCAATGATGAAATCTATTTAATAACTTATTTCTTCATAAAGAGATAACATCTGGATTGAAATATACTCATACAAACATCACATACACTTGTCTGATTCCGAGATTGTGTTACGGATTTCAGAACCAACGGAGGTATTACGCATATAGCAAACGGAACAATCACTATTTATGACCATTATAAATATTTTAATCCGAGTGGGAATCGAACTTGCAACTTGCTCAGTAAGCATGATAAGTTGAAACCACTGCACCATTTTGGTCAGTCAAATATTTTTGCTACGTCGCCAAAATATTATTACTGACTGTTTGTTTGTTTTATTGATAACAATGTTGATCAGTGTAAAAAAAAATGACATGAATTACATTTAACGAAATTGACAACAAATAAGGTATTTTCGTAAGGTTAAACATAGAAAATTGAGATGACGTAGACCAGATGTTAAAATTTCAAAATTGTAAACTAGATCTATACTTATATATTAGATCGTCTTTAAAACAATTGTTAATCGGGTAATCCATCTGACATGAAGTACTCATTACCGTTTACTTTTCATTTATTAAAATAAAATAATTATCACTAGCCACTACTCTCACCACGTTCTTGTTACATCATCGAAGCTCCATAAGACATGTCTAAACAAGAAAAAAATTGCATACATTGCGTTCCCCTTCAATCGATGTCGCGTATCGTTACCGATGTCATGGTAGAGGTGTAAATAATACCAAATGAAGTGTCCCACGAACAAACGACCGCCTAAATAGGAACGCGCCGACGCGAACAAATTGAGTAACAGTAGCGCACCTATGTACTGCGACCGATCGGTTTGATAATGGTAGTATAAAAAAAATTTGAAAAAGAAATACAATTAATCATATTTAACAAAAATTCAACACAGCCTTTGCTTTGGATGATGGCTTTTTTAAGCACATCTTTTGGCGCGCACTGTTAATTGAAACAAGTGAAACAACTTTTCCAGATTTTAACGCGCAGTTTATTGTACACATTTTAAATCGGCGTAAGTATATTTAGCTTTTTTTTCCGACGTTTCTGGGTCATTTTGATCATCTAACTTCCTCGTCATCATCGTCGTCGTCTCAGCCACAGCCATCTTACTTCCTACGTTAATTGAATCAAAACACTATAATGGCATTTCTAAAAAGATTTTTTTTTTATTAAACCACTTAGACGTGAAGATGGGAAAGAGTAGGTATTAATAAAAAAAGCCTACAAGTAAGCGGCCGCAAATAATTTTAAATTATATTCATTCACTAAAAATACACATTTTGTTTTATTATTACACATGTTTTACATTCCAACATTGTATGCATCCGTGTAATAATAATTAATTTAAATGATCCCTTAAGTAATCCTTATTGTATTTACATATAACAGTTCCGCCGTTAAAGAGTAACCTGTATATTTATATAACGATCACACCTATTGCACAGGCGAAGCAGTTAAGGGGCGTTTCCACCGCCACTACAATAATCTTTCAAATAGGTTAAAAGGAGACAAAAGCGTCACCTCGGAAACAGACACGTTATCATAACGAAGTGAAGAAGTTCAAATTTAAATGTTAACACTGCTTCTGTCTTTCGCGCAAAAGAGTGAAGACGCAATGACAGGAAACTTTCTAGTTCTTCCCTCTTTTTGCTAGGGTTCCGTAACCAAACCCTATTACTAAGACTCCTTTTTTATGAACAACGCGGAGACTCTTAGCCTTCATCATACCTCATGTTTAGTATTGATAAGGCCTAAGATGGAAGCGAGCCTCTCCCGGAAACCTCATTGCAAGAAACTGGCTATATATCTTTTCTCTAACTGCCGGAACACAATTATGTTATTAAACATTGTTTTTATGGCGTCAGGCTTAAATAAGATGGTGGTAGCTAGCCAAACGGACGTACAACAAGTCCTACCACAAACCAAACCGAATACAATATGAACCCCTGGGACTCGAACCCGGGACCCCTGAGTCTGATACCGGTACTTGTTACCATTAGACCACAGAGGCGGTTAATCCGCTGTCCATCCGTCTATCTGTCTGTCACCAGGAATAGTATGAACCGTGATAGTTAGACAGTTGAAATTTTCACAGATTATGTATTACTATTGCCGCAATAACAACAAATACTAAAAAACAGAATGAAATAAATATTTAAGGAGGCTCCCATGACAGAGACCCAGATATGATTTTTTGCCGTTTCTATAGATAGCGGTACGGAACCCTTTGTGCTCGAGTCCACTCGCACTTAGCCGGTTTTTCTTTGTCTGTGAGGTAGATGAATATAAATCTTTTTCTAGCTCATGCTTGAAAGTAACAATTTAATTACCCCAGAAAAGTTTCTTAACAATAACGTTCAATATAAATAGGAAAATGAATACCATTAAACGCAACAAGAATTTTAATAATTTTCACTGAAAAGATCCTGTCATCTAGTCATACAAAATCACACATTCATAAACGCACCAATGAAAAACCTGCTTAAGACTAGTTCGACTAACATCCCGGTTGATGCGACAGCCCGGTAGCAACATTCCAGCGACATAAACCTAAGACCAGGTTATTAAATGTCTTTACCTGCTATTATGGTTGGCAATAAAGGCGTAGAAAATATTTCATTATGAGGTGTAATGTTCTTGCAATCATACTTTACGAACTCATATAAATAATCAAATAGTATTGCTTTGATGAATGCGTTGTGAATGTGGTGATTTCGAGAAGTTAACTATTTTGTGACTATATGGTGACTGAGCCAGGGTTGCCGATACAATCCCCATTTACGAGTATAAAGAATATTCTACCATATTAGGAACTCGCTAGAGTTTCTATATTTTTGAAGTCTACTTCCTTTTCGAAACCTTCAACTATCAAATTCAGAACGCGTCGTACCTACAATCCAGAGTGGCGGAAACAATAGGGGGATCAAGTATCCAAGCGGCTCAATTGGCCGGCTGTAATTTCGTCCCATTGTCTCTATTTGTCCCGTCCCCTGTCCCGATCTTCCCAAGGGACATCGTTACGTCCTTTTTATTAACTTTTGCGCGCGCATTTTGGGGTAAACGCCTCATTGGAGATGAATTTTTGATGTTTTGCTCTTTTGGGGTGATTTTTATACATTCTTTTTGATAATGCCATGTTTATTTTATTTGTAATCAGAAAGTGTATTGGGTATTGATGAGACAATTTATTGGAGCTCAATTTTAATATCTTAGTCATATATTTAAGCCGTTATGTTTTATGGTTAGCCATTTATATCAACAAGGTACGGATACGTAACATTTTGAACATAAGAGTTCGTATGTGTTCGTTCCCATTAACATGGGTCATTCTCAAACAAAAGTGTAGATCCATCTTTTCAGTTGACTTGTCTTTTGATGCATTCGAGTTTCTAGTTTTTTAAATTTATACATTTTAAATTTATATCTTTTTAGTTATTTATCGTTTATGATAAAACTTTGTGAAATCCTTAAGACTAGGCCCTTAATTTGATACCCATAATGAAGTATTCTACAAAAAAAAATATACTTTTCTAATAGTAGCAGCCGCTATGTTGGTTTTTTTTAACATATCTAATGGCCTGCACAGACGACGGACATTGAAGGACTTTTTGTCCGCGACACGACCTTATTACTAAGAACATAAAGTTGAATAAATAACGAGGACTATCGTGTACTTTTCTTGGATATACGCGATCTAAGTTGAATCTTATTTGGTTAACATTAAAGACGTGTCGCGGACAAAAAGTCCTCCGTTATCCGTCGTCAGCGCTAGCTCTTACTTTAGAACACTCGGGTTGTCAAGGCAAATCTAACGATATCTTAAGTTTCAAACCGTTCAGCCGTTTTAAAGATAAGAGGTAATAAAGAAATATATATACACAAACAAACATACATACATACAAGATACGCGCAAAAAACATAACCTTCATTCCCAATCGGGTCAAAATAGCCGATTAAATGCAATTAGGTGTAAACAAACACTGCTTAGTTTGAGACTAGATGGTGTTGTGTTAAAATGTCCCAAATTAGGTTTTTTTTTATGAACGACGGGGAGACTCTTGGCCGTCATCATACCTGATGTTAAGTATTGATAAGGCTGAAGATGGAAGCAAGCCTCTCCCGGAATCCCCAATCACTGAGGAACTGGCTATCTTATCTCTAACTACCGGAACACAACAATGCTGAAAACATTTGTTGTTATGGCGTCAGACTTAGATAAGATTGTGGTAGCTAGCCAGACGGACTTAGAACAAGTCCTACCACCAACCAAACCGAATACAATATGTACCCATGTACCGCCGCTGGGAATCGAACCCGGGACCCCTGTGTCTGATACCGGTGGTTGTACCACTAGACCACAGAGGCGGTTAAAATATTTTTACTTTTATTTATTTTCACTTACAAAGTTTACAATCGGCAAAGTTTAATTTAACTTAAAGCAACCCACTGTTTCTTCTTCATTTTAAAGGCACCTGTACGCCATTAACTTTCCATTAAATGCGGTTTAGCCTTTAAATATTAATCTTTAATTTTTTTAGCTAGTACTGTGCGTACTTTTTGTAACGGTAATCAAGGTCTTAAGTGATTAAACTGGAAACAAAGCGGCATTTTAAAGTGACAACTACAAATCTATACATGCATTCCCTTTTAGCGAACACAAATAATAGTGAAGCGTGCTCGTTGTTATGAGTTGTGGTACTGAGTATATTATTCAAATTAAAAAAATAAAACAGATTCTAAGTAATTAACGTCACATCATGATAACGTTTTGTCTCATCTTTTAACGTCATCTCACATTAATTTGTCAAACTCAACTGTCTGATACTCCATATTGCGTACGTAATTTAATTTAAATCGCAAATTCCGTAGAACAAAAGTCAAATGTATTAAAGATTGTACCCACATCCACACTTATACCCATTGACTTAGGTATATATTACTAGCTTATACCTTGTATTATATAGAGGAATGATTTGATTGTTTGTTTGCATTGAATAGGCTCCAAAATTACCTAATGGATTTGGATAAATTTTGGTACACAGATAGTAGATAGCTTGGTTATGGACATAGGATACTTTTATCCCGATTATCCCACGGGAAGAGGAACCACGAGAGTGAAACCGCTAGCGACCGCTAGTGATTAATAAAGACCTGTTAACATTTTATCATAAGTATAAAAATAGCATTGACAAATTCAAAAATTCAAAACTCATAAGAAAACTGATTTCACAAGCACAAGTTATTCTCAGTCGGGATTTCCTGGTATTTTTCTATAAAAAATATCTAAAATTCCCTATTTTTCCACTATAACAAGGAACCCTTAAACGCTTCTAAAAACCGCAACAAAGACTTTGCACATTGTCTTTGCGTGCGTAAGCTCAGGAGCGGTATTGGTCGCGTCGGTCGCCAGGCTGGATCGCTTCGCACACACAAGTGCGCATATCCATACGTAATACTACTAGTATGGCTCACCCGCGCTCGTTAGATAAAAGATCTGTACAAGAAAATCACAAAGGTTTTCTTTACCAATGAACTCTAAAACGATTCTAAAACTCGCAACAAAGACAAAAGAGGTGCTCCGCCGCGTAAGCCAGTTACTAATGGCTCATACGACAGCAATTTAAAGGCTTCAGGATGCAAACATCCCCATATTTATATAAAATCTAAGAAGAATTACAAGAAAGTCACAAAGGTTTTGTTTACCAAGGAACCATGAAACGATTCTAAAAACTGCAACTAAGACAAAAGAGGCGCTCGGCTGCTTAAAGTCAGTTACTAATGGCTCATACGACAGCAATTTAAAGGATTCAGGGTGCAAACATGCAAATTTCCACATTTATATAAAATTTAAGAAAAATTACAAGAAAGTCAGAAGTTTTAATATCAAAAAATCACAAAGGTTTTCTTTACCAATGAACCCTAAAACGCTTCTAAAAACCGCAACAAAGACAAAAGGGGTGCTCGGCCACGTAAGTCAGTTACTAATGGCTCATACGACCGCGATCACGCGACGCTAAAAGCAATTAAAGGAATCAGGATGCGCTTGCGCCGACCACCGGAGGCACTTGACTTAATCGCTGCCATTTAACACCTTGCTGCTTTGAGATAAGAGATATGGAACCGGCTCTAGTTTGAAGTGGATATGTGTGAGCGAGGATAAAGTTTATTTGCGAAGTTTTCTGTTGACCACTTCTTAATTTTCTTAGAAAAATGTTTTCATTGGTTTTAAAGCACCTAAAGTATATAAAATTGGGTCTTCAGCTAATTTGGAAAAAGTTAAAAATGTTTTGGCTACTATTATAGTAAAACCACAATCTATATTATATTATCTATATATCTTCTGAAGTAATAACCAAATACCATAAAAACGCGACGAATTGACAACCTCCTTCTTTTTTTTAAGTCGGTTAATTTATGTTCAAACGTAAAACCATTATTCTAATAAAACTATGAGCATAAAAAATAAAAGTATTATCACTACACTACACTATCACCTTTATTTTCAAAAATTGGGGGTAGGTATCACTCTTGAAAATGGACTTAAAAATATTTTGGGTACGTAACCTTATGGATCTTTCTAGTTCAACCAGTTATTATGATAGAGCTTTTTAAGCAATAAGGTGTTTTTTACAATAGTTATCGTTCATAAACAAAACCATAAAGCTATCAATACATACCACTTAATTGTTGTTACCAACGAAAAAAAAACAAAACTCGAGCGCTCGGAAGCCGAAAATGCAAATCCAGATGCAACCGCTTATGCAATTTTATTTTATTTTTAAGTTTTTTCTTTTTTATTTTAATTCTCTCCGGCAATGGCGTCGTGTCGTGCCGCCTGATTACTTTCGTGCGTTCAGATATTGTTCTTTTAAAAGGCCGCTTGATTGAAAGCTTTTAAGAATGGCCGAAAAAAACAAGTTTATCATTGTTTTACGATGCATTAAAAAGTGTGCAAGACGCGCGTTAGGTCATTAATTTGTGAATCATAAAATGGGTTCATGATTTTAAAATGTTTCTTGAAGAGTACGTACTTACTGGTATTTTATAAAATTAGATTTGGTTTTAAGTCTACCTATATCGTTTTATATTTAACTAGCTACCGCCCGCGGATTCACCCGCATGGTCCCGTGGGAATATCGGGATAAAAAGTAGGTAGTCTGTTTTACTCTTCAAACTTTCAACTAACTCTATGCCAAAAATCAAGTCGATTAGTTATTTTTTTTTATGATTGACTGGGAGACTCTTAGCCTTCATCATACCTGATGTTAAGTATCGATAAGGCTGAGGATGGAAGCGAGCCTCTCCCGGAATCCTCAATCACTGAGGAACTGGCTATCTTATCTCTAACTGCCGGAACACAACAATGCTGAAAACATAATTGTTAAGGCGTCAGACTTAGATAAGATGGTGGTAGCTAGCCAGGTGGACTTAAAACAAATCCTACCACCAACCAAACCGAATACAATATGTACCCCCGCTGGGAATCGAACCCGGGACCCCTGGGGCTGATACCGGTGGTTGTACCACTAGACCACAGAGGCGGTTAAAGTTGCTTAGTTAGGGCGTGAAGGGAGGACAAACAAACATACTTTCGCATTTATAATATTAGCTAGGATTACAAAGTTAAATTGAATATACAAAAGCACTTGGAATACCTAACGAATAGTTAGCAAAACTTATTATCGCAGGTTTTTCAATGTCTCGAAAAATACGAGTATATCCCTTAAAATATAACATTGTATTTCATCTACACAATTTGAAAATGAATGTCACCTTGTAAGCAACATTTACTTTCATTTAAACGTACTGATAACTTAATGTTTTTAAAAACGCCTCTAAAACAGCAATAGACTATGGTAATTTTTCCTTTAGTAATCCATAATCTAAATTCTAGTTTTTCTGCATTAAGCCGCGTAAGTACAAACTGGAGCACGTCGTCGGTCGCGTATTGCCAAACCCACTACCATACCGCTACCCACATTCCAATGACTTTGTCACTTGATCTAGCGATGACAGTGTTGTCAGTGGAGGCAGGTACTTACTGGCAGCAAAGATTAATCAGGGGGGCTAATTGTCTAATTTTAAAATCTATCGCAATCCCTTTTAATTCGTCATTTGAAAGATATTTACAAACTTCAGGCCGTTGCTATATGATATTTTAAAGGGATTGTGATAGGGACGGCTTTGAAAGGTATCGAATAAACGAAATTGAACTGTCTAAGCAAAGTGACACACGAAAATATCTTTCAAATGTATGGAGAAGTGTTAAATGAAGTGTTATTTTAAACATCTTTCGTTCCGAAAGGGATTGCGACTAAAAGTTACACAATTCCATAAATCACTAAGACAATCGCAATGCCTTTGAGAGGGATTAGACATTCAGGGGGCAGGTTCAAGCTAGTAGGTATGTATGTATTTAACAATTTTTATACCTAGTTCTCCCATGCTGGACTAGGACAGCTCACGAAGTTCCTCCTGCGAACTTTTCTAACATAAATTTGCACCAATCACTCATCAGTGAGAGAGTAAGGTATCCATCGCGAAGCAAGCTTCCTCACTTTAAGGTGTTCATGCAGGATGGTGGAAACTGCCTGTGATCCAATGTTTAGTTCAGCCTGTATCTCTCGATGTGTAATATGTCTATTCTCTCGCAATAGCCACTCTACCCTGATGACGTTTTCATGAGTTACTGCAGTTGGTGGTCGGCCGGGTCTGGGGTCATCGTTTAAGTTCTCTTGACCACGTTTAAATTCACGAAACCAATAAGTAATTGTTGCTAATGCATGAGTAGACCCCCAAACAAAAGCAGCTTGTAAATTTTCATGAGATTCCTAGAAGGTTAACCTTCGTTTATAATCGTCAATCATCGAGACGTCCATTTTTGCAAACAAAAGAAGAGTGACAGATAATATTTGAACATAAATAATAATAAAAAAACTGCATTTAAGTGGCCAGTGATTTACACAAAGGAGGTTGGTGTTGAAATTAACCGTCAATGAGGAATTTTCCAAGGTACGTTCTTTTAAAATCTCATAGATGGCGCTGTCCATCTCCTGTAACTTTAACTAAATTATTTACTTACGGGCTGTATGTGCATAGCAATTTGTTCTGTTCTGACAGAAAAAAAGAGAAAAGCTACAACATTGCTTCTTGTTTGTTGTGATCAGGGTTGCCAGATTGGGCGATATGTCGTATTTTGGGCTACCTAGCGACCGAAATTGCGACCAGTTTTACGTTTTTTGCGATGGTCGCAATTTGCGCTAGTTGGACAATTTCACTGGTAACAACAAAATTATAAAAGACAGTTAATTGAAAGTTGTTGCGTTTCTGTATTAGTAATATAGGGAGCCCAAGCGGGGATTTCGGGATTTACTAAAGCGCGGCAGATTAATATACAGGGGGAAAACTTGTACCCGGTTAAGTACCTCCACCAAATATGAGCCCCATATATGAGGCCGCCCGTCGAGGATATAGGATTAGATTAGTAAGAAAAAAATGATCATCAGAAATTCTCGAGCGCGTCAGATTAAGGTAGAGTGAGTTAATTGCATGCTAAAAAGTGTATATTCCACTAATTTGACTATTTGAGAGTGTCAGTGTCAAGAAATGGGTGGGCTACAAAGTTGTAAGAAAAACGTCATCTCGACATTATCGAGCGTGGCTAATTTATTTTTAATTTTGAAGGAAATAATTCAAGGATAATGAAAAATATGGTGGCCATCACCGTAGAAAGGTGAATATACTAGAAAAATTCGACGTGTCCTCATAGGTCTCTGTAGCATTATTGCTTAGTGCATTGGGCCGGATTCCCAAGATGCAGGTTCGAATCCCGCCAGGGCGACATGAGATTAGTTGCTTTTTTCTAGTATATTTTCTTGTTTAATATTTGCTCAAAGCGTATGAAGATGTAGTCGTAAAACCGGATATTCTTGAGGATACTCCAGAATCAGGTATAACTTCTCAAATAATTAAATATACACGTTATTCATAAAAAAAACTTAAATATTTTAATGATTTTTTTTATTATTTTCTTATAACTACAAGTATTCTACATAAAAAAAATACACTCTTTTATTTGTACGCTATTTCCTGAGCTTTTTAATTAATTAAATTCAATGATTTTTTTTTTTTTTTTTCAGATAAGGCGAAACCCTCTAGATAATTGTCAGATTATTGAATGAGAGCTTTTTAGGTTCACTTAACATCCCCTTAGAAATACTGACGCGCTCGATTTTTTTTTTCATTTTCAACCCTTACGTACGTCCACACGCATCATGCAAAGGATCAGATTAACATACGTATATTATTAAAAATACGTAGGACATTGATGCTATCAATATCTGACGCGCTCGAGTATGTCCATGCAACAGTATTTTTTTACATATTTGAAAATCTAAAGCCGCTCCCCCCACCGATGAATATGGTAATACATTAAATAGATTTTGTTTCTTCGTATCATCTAGGCTTTGCAACCCAATAGGTCACTATGACGCTCGAGTAAAGTAAATCCCTATTTAGCATCGTTTACTATAAGCTCGCACTCAAAATATTGATTATAAGTTATATAATTTTCTGACTGCTAAATTTTAATTTAATAAAGACTAGTGTTCACCGGTCATAAAACTATTCAATTAAATTATTATTATCAATAAACATCAACTTTAAAAAGCTATTTGGTCAGCACCTAAAATAAGGGAAGTTTGTGATCATTGTTTCTGCGCGATTTTGGGCTACCTGAGGATCGTTTTTCTGCGACATACCGATCTGGCCATCTGGCAACACTGGCACCATATATAAATTCTATGTAGACTAGTAATGTCATGTTCAATGTCATTTCTCTATGGCATGGTCATTTCGCTGAATTCGTTAATATTTTTTTCGGTGCGTTGGTTGATCCTTTTGTATATTTAAAAAAGTAAAAAATAAGCATGTTATGCACAAATGTGCAATGTGCATGACATGCATATTTTTACTTTTTATTTATAATTTTAACCATGCTTTGATTCCCGCTTCTTCAGTTATAACCGCCACAGTCCGCGTCCAGACAGAAGCCATATTTACATGAAACATTAATATAAATCATGGGGTTCACTTTTCTAAATTGATATTGTAATCCGTTCTGGTTTTGTTCTTGTTTGTCGCTGAATAAATGAAGACGTTGTGATGCGGCTTCGTTAAATTGCTATCGGGTACTCTGTTCAGGGTAGAGCAGCTTCGCTACTATATTTTTTTAGACAATAGGGTTATTGTATTACCAATCTAATTAAAGTTATCACTAGCAATTGTTGTAAATTATAAATAAGTATTCCTGCTTATTATAGCCTGTACAAATATTTGTAATGATGTTTTCTTCCGTGTAGTATGGTGAGAAATAGATAAATTTTAATTCCTTGGAATTTGGAAAGCTCCGGCTTTGAAAGTCCCTGTTTTAAGATGATTGTTGTTTTTTGTCTTCTGTTTTATGGTGGGTGTTAAGTGTTGACTTGATTGTACTGCCAGTTGCTTCGTTATCTTTTATATTCTTTTTAATCAATTAGGTTTTTTACTGACTTCAACAAAAAGGAGGGAGGTACTCAATTCAACGCGTATTGTTTTTTTTTTTGTCTGATGTATGTATACCGATTACTCCGGTGTTGGTGATCCGATTTTAATAATTGTTTTTTTGTTCGATCGGGTACACTGTCAATTTGGTCCCATATAATTTTTACGAAGATCTGGCTAGTAGTTTTTTCATAATCTTGAAAAATATCAATCACCTTTTGGCAAGTAGTCGTTTACCTAGATGACATTGTTGTGTATGGGCTGATTTTTAGTGTAAGTAACGGCACATGATGTAACTAAAAAATCTGAAATAAAAACATTTTATAAAAAAAAATCAAACCGACTTCAAAAAGTAAAAAATAAAACTTTTGGAGTCGGTGCTAGCTAGCTAAGGCCAAAAAAATATATAGTTAATAGAAGTGCAATGTAGAATGCCCTGGCTGGCACCGACTCCAAAAGTTTTATTTTTCACTTTTTGAAGTTGGTTTGATTTTTTTTTATAAAATGTTTTTTTAACAAACTATTGACTACAGGAAATTGTTATTTGATTAAAATAAAGAAAAAATATGAAGCAACAAAAATATAACAAACTATTCAACTTGACTATGTAAGTAAAAACAACAATTATCTATCTATTGTGCTGTAACAAAATAAATGTAGTACAAAATATAATGATGATACAGGATTGGGATAGCAAAGTAGCGTTTTAAATTTTTTACAACTTTCTCATGTTACGCCACTCCGTGCATCCCGTATTCCACTTATCGCGTACACCAATACAAAATGGAGAATCACGATGGGCTCTACTGACTTATGTCCCGGGCCGTGGTGATATGTTCATCCCAACAATAAATATGGGGAGCCAATTAAGCCAAGACGGTGGCAGACAAACGTGATATGACGTCCTTGTACGGAGGACTCGAGTTATATTTACTAATAGCATTTTCAAAATTGACATTTCAAATACTCACATGTGAAACTCCACGGTCAAACGGTTTGATTCAAACCCTCCCCATTACTTATGAATCCTTAAGCTTGGAATAGTTATTCAGTGTTTTGTCTTAAGCGGCGGCGTATCCACCGAACAAAAGTTGTAAACTTTTCGGTGGATTCACGGCTTATTCACTAGTTTTATAATTAATTTTAATAACAGAGACAGAACACGGAATAACCATTCCAAGCTTAGCTTACCAGGTTTACGTAAGGTGGGTAGATTTTAGTTTGTTTTTTTTTTATACAGCTAGATTGTCCTTTCAAATTAGCTCAATAATCGATTAGGTAATTATGATTGAAACATAATTACCTAATCGATTATTGAGCTTGAGGCTTTAAGTCAAACCGTTTGTGCGTTTCGGGGACTCAGTATAAGTATTTTTGCGATCTCAAGGCTATTTTATAAAACACTAGCAACCGCTCGCAGTTTCACCCCCGTAGGTCCCGTTCCCGTAGGAATATCGGGAGAAAAAGTATCCTTTAACTAAGTAAGTAACTGTGTACCAAATTTCATCCGAATCCGTTCAGTAATTTCGAGCCTATTCAATACAAACAAACAAACACACAATCAAATCTTTCCTCTTTATAATAATAGGTCTTTATGAAATTGAAACCTATGAAAATTGCCGATTTTTTTCTTGCACTTCCTGATATCCTCACTACTTCTATCATTAAAAAGTACATTAATTGCATAATTTTACATTAAATAAAGATCATAACGGTCAAGAATCCATAGACGATAAAAAAACCTAGAAAAATACTCGTTTTTTTTAGCAAATTTGACCACTTTTTGTTAATAAAATTTATAACTCATTATTTTTTAAAATAAATACATAGCATTAGATTGCTAAGACTTCATACAATGCTTTTACATAAAAAAAAACAGTGGCATTAACATTTGCGGCACAAATAATAACAACAATTATTTCGAAACAATTATTTCGAACGAACGAAAAAATATTAGTACAGATAAAGACATACACCTATTACTACATCTAAAAATGAAATGAGTTTGGAAAACTGGTAAGTACCAATCCTATCCTACTAATATTGTAAATGCGAAAGAATTGAATTTTTGCATTTTTCACATTAAAACTACTGAACGGATTTGGATGAATTTTGGGACAGACATAGCAGATGCAGAAATAGCAGAGCACCTGGATTAAAACATAGGGAACTTTTATCCCGATGTTTCCACCAGAACGGGAACCATGCAGGTGCGACCGCTAGTGACAAATATTTGAATGAGAAAATGCCATACTAAGTCGAACGCGAACAAAGTCACGCTCAGCCGCTAGCTAACAATAGATCTCTTCTAGTTTCTCGATCCTTTTATGTGTGCTTAGGTAATTTATAGCATAATTGTAATTTATGACTTCGTAAAAATATAGTTTTCAGTCTTTATGGGCAAGTAAATGGTTTTTTAATAAACTTTTGCATAATTATAACTCATAACAGGTGAGATGAAGTCGTCTGCGCGGACGCATCTCGACGGAATCGTTTTGCTGAATCGATTAAGCTCCCGTATCGATTCTGTTTCGATTTTTTTAATTGCCCTTTTGAATTGCCCGACGCCTGATGTCTTTATTGACTGATAAATGATTGTTTAAGTTACTGTCTCGTGAATAGTTTCTTGTATCTACTGATGATTTATAAAGGTATCATCATATTTCTTTCACAGAGATGTTGCGTCATCACGATATTATGTAAAAATATTTTACAGTAGAAAATTTCTAAGTTTTAAGTGGTATCATAAGCTTACTGTTGTCGTGAGATTAACAAATAATCATAAATTTTATAAGGGTACGTTGCAACTTTTTCGTGATTGTCCCTCTGATAAATAATCGCGTAATAAATAGGATTTGTCTTTTTTTAAGAACAGGCTCATACATTCGACAGTCAGTGGTTTACCATTGTCACCTTTAGCACACCCTTATTTCATTTCATTGATATAGGATAAAATAATAATTTTAATATTAATAGATAAATAATAATGACATAATAACGTAAGTGATTTTCTTCAAAAAACTGCTACGTTTGGTGTAATGTCGACAGTACTCATTATGATTTATGTTTTTACTCTACCACTTTCTCGAGTTAACTTGTCGGTTAACTTCCTAACAGTTAACGTTACTTTGGTTCCCACAGCTAGTGACGCATCAAACACATTAAATTCACAAATTAACGATATATCGACTTTATCGTTTTTCGGTATTCTTTGCTCATTATCGAGTGCTAATTTTTATTTCAAACATTAGCATATTTTGTTTATTAGCCGGAAAATAAGCAATTATGTCGACGATTGACGAATAGTTTTATGGTGCAATTAAATTAAACTATTTTATTCAAAGTGTTAAAGCCGCCATCGGCGATTTACCAAATCACCAAACCCCCTTCCAAAAACAAATTTCATGATAAATTTTTATTAGAAAAATATTTAAAAAAAATCGACTCGTCAGGATTAAAAAATAAACAAAACACATCGCTAATGAGAACAAGGATTAAAAAACAAACAAATCAACATCGCTTCTTTATTATCACAAAAACTCCATTTCTCAAAAAGTTCTTGGCGCACTGCAGCAGCTAACCACTGCTGTATTGTGGAGGATTAGCGACATTTGCACTGGTCTAACCGTGATGGGTGACCAAAACTTTGTTGTCTGTCGTTGTTTCGTAAATCACGATAAGCCGTTTGTCCAGGCTGGCTTAGTAGATATTTGCACACATTAATCCACATTGAAACCCGCATCAAGGTGTATAGCCCATTCTTCATATCCATCCGGAAGCCCAGTAGTGGGGACTTTAAAATAGCTGACGACGATGTAAATTCTGTCTTTAGCAACACCGCTATACTGACTAAAAGTCTATAAAATACATAGCAATTAAGCCGCATACTAGACAGCCGACAAACAACCATAATAATATATCAATCCGAATATTAGTGAATAACTGCTTCTGGATTCCTGTGCCTTTCCCATGGCACAAAACCATATCCAATATGCTCAAATTTATTATAAAACCTTCTAGTGCCTACTGATATGATGGCCAGGTGCTTTGTTTATTGAGTAAGCACAATAGCGATACAAAGCGAACGTTGCGCAGTACATTCAGTATTTGCAATATTTTATACCTACCATGTTAAATCGCAGTGGATAGGATCCTCGGGAACAATATCTATGTGTAGCAGGCCGCAGTAAGATTCTTGTAACTTATGAAAAAACTATTTTCTCAAACATGCTTGGAAATTTGAGCATTATTTTGACAACATTCTTCGAGATAAATCGAAATTGCTGTACTGTCCAAATACATGCGAGCAGCGGCCGGCAAAAGTTGTATGAAAATCCAAATCTGTCGTGTTTAGCGGCCAAATAAATTACATTTTAAACTCATATCTGTCGTGTAATTAAAAAATGGAACGATCTTTTACTCCGAAATATGGCAACCAAGGAGGTGACTTATCAAAGGTTTTATTTAAATTTCGAACTGGTTTGCAATTAAAATGCTGTTTTCGAAAAAAACAACAAATGAACACTTAACGCGGAATAAAATATTGTTGTTCGTTGTTCGTCTGATTTCGAAAAGTATTTTAATATCCGCGCATTATTTGAGAAAAGTACAATACCAGCCTCAGCCACAACTAGGCATTTATTATGTGTGCCTCGGTTTAGCCTCGGCCCACATTTACACGTTCGTCCATCAATGCCTCTTTTGTTGGCCGCTGCAGTAATGTACTATTATTTTCTGAAGTTTTCGTTTACCGGTTTCACACTTGAGGAGTCGCAACTGGACATAACCAATTTCATAGTAGAGTCGAGACGCGTATTTCAAGGTGTTAAATAATTTCCACAATATACTCCAAAATTAAGCTGCTATTAAGTGAAATAAAACGTAATTGGAGTATAGGCTGTCCAAGTTAATCAAGTGAACTAAAAACTTATAGTAGATAATACAATAAAGCTTTTATAGCTTCAATATAAGCTTAACCAGTAGACAGTGAGCTCACTACTTGTGAAGTTGCTATGTGAAAGGCCATTTTGATTAATATAGTAATTACTTTGTTTATAATACTTCTGTCGGGTTTTATGAGGATAGATATTAAATTAGAATTTGTTACGATCGAGGTCTACGTGTTAATTTTATGAGAGAAATATTTGTACCAAAAGGTATTTGGGGTCTAATGCGTCAAAGAACAGTGATTATTTTTAATTAGTGACAAGTTGTAACTTGTAACGGGGATTTCCCTTAATTTTATGCAGCTTTAATTCCAGACAGTTTGGTTTGTTTGAATATGATTTAGAAGTGTAGTGAAGTGAAGAATATAAATATTTGATATTTTTTTCCAGATTATGACAAAATGTTTCCATCATATGGATGGCCTTCTTGATGTCTGCTGCTGCTGATGACCCGCTCGATCTTGTATCGAGCAGGTCATATCAGGATATCATTTTCCTTCTGCGCAAAGGCCGTGGATTCGTTTCTGACACATATATTTTGTGTGCTTACATTTTGGGTGTTTACCATATTATTTATCTAAAACCATCATAAACTATATTGTATAATAATGTTTATAATAATAATAACAATAATTGCATAAACTCACACCAATTATCTAGCCCACGTTAAGTTTCATGAAGAACTTAGATAACGGATAAACATACTTACTTACTGTATTGGAAGTAAATACATACTAAATAATGTATTTAACACCCAGACCAAGACAAATAGACATGCACACAAATATTTGTCTTGTCCGGGGATCGAACCTCGGGACCTCTGGCGCCAAACATGTCGTCAAATATTTTTATTTTTATTTTACTTATTTTATTTTCTTTGGGAAGTTTACAGCAGTATTTACAAATTAGGTAAATAAGCAAGCACTTAAAAGCTAATTACAAACTTCCACAGATAAAAGCTATGTAGTTACATAATGGTAAGTGAAATTAACAGATAAATAAGCATTTGAAGATGGAAAAAAAAATGATATAAAACAATTTAAGCATTACTTAGCTGTTGAAAAGCAGTGTCGTTATCCATCATCAATTTACGCACGTGCCTTATTGAGCTACAAAACAGATCCAATCGGCTATCATTCATAAACTCACAATTGAAAGTGTTGAACAGCTTGCATGATCTAACCAAATAACTGTTTGCTCTGTAATTAGTTCGTGTGAAGGGAATGCGAAGCAGAACATATCTCTGACGAAGATTTGGGGCTGGAATTTTCAGATTAATTTTACTAAGGAGTTCCGGACTATCTATCTTACCTTGAGCTAAGTTCATAAGGAAGCTAATGTCGGCAATTTTCCGACGCAAACAAAGTGGTGAAAGATGTAATCGACAGCAGCGTTGATCATAGTCCCAAGAGGGCAGATTAAATTTAGCACACAGAAAACGTGTAAAGGACATCAGGCAATCTTCATACAAAGTTGGTCCAAAAAAAAAAAGTGAGCGGCCAGACCCAAGATTATTTCTAATAGGTAGTTCATATTAGGACCTAAAAAAAAATATATGGACTTAACCCTGTAACCGCGTGAACTGAGAAGCTATTTAAGATAAGGCATTCTGGGCAAAAACACAAATAACATTAGGCGGACAGACCCGGGATTATTTTTCATAGGTAGTTCCTATAAAGACCTAAAAAAAAAAATATGGACTTAACCCTGTCACCGCATGAACCGAGTTGCTATTTCGAGTTCAAAAAACAGGACAAAAAAAAAGTGAGCGGCCAGACCCAAGATTATTTCTAATAGGTGGTTCATATTAAGGCCTAAAAAAAATTATATGAACTTAACCCTGTCACCGCATGAGGAGAGTTGCTATTTCAAGTCAAAAAAATCTGGACAAAAAAAAGTGAGCGGCCAGACCCAAGATTATTTTCAATAGGTAGTTCAAATAAAGGCGTAAGAAAAATTATACGGACTTAACCCTGTCACCGCATGAACTGAGTCGCTATTTCGATTTACAAAATCTGTACAAAATATAAGTGAGCGGCCAGACCTAAGATTATTTCTAATAGGTAGTTCATACTAAGGCCTAAAAAAAATTATATGAACTTAACCCTGTTACCGCATAAGGAGAGTTGCTATTTCAAGTCAAAAAAAATCTGGACAAAAAAAAGTGAGCGGCCAGACCCCAGATTATTTTCAACAGGTAGTTCAAATAAAGGCCTAAGAAAAATTATACGGACTTAACCCTGTCACCGCATGAACTGAGTCGCTATTTCGATTTACAAAATCTGTACAAAATAAAAGTGAGCGGCCAGACCCAAGATTATTTATAATAGGTAGTTCATATTAAGGTCTAAAAAATTTTATATGAACCAAACCCTGTCACCGCATGAGGAGAGTTGCTATTTCAAGTCAAAAAAATCTGGAGAAAAAAAAGTAAGCGGCCAGACCCAAGATTATTTTCAATAGGTAGTTCAAATAAAGGCCTAAGAAAAAATATACGGACTTAACCCTGTCACCACATGAAGAGAGTTGCTATTTCAAATCAAAAAAATCTGGACAATAAAAGTGAGCGGCCAGACCCAAGATTATTTTCAATAGGTAGTTCAAATAAAGGCCTAAGAAAAATGATATGTACTTAACCCTGTCACCGCATGAACTGAGTCGCTATTTCGATTTACAAAGTATGTAATAAATCCAGATTTTTTAACTTGTAATAGCTACTCAGTTCATGTGGTGACAGGGTTAGGTCCATATAATTTTTTTTAGGCCTTAGTATTAACTACCTATTGGAAATAATCTGGGGTCTGGCCGCTCACTTTTTTTTTGTCTAGATTTTTTAACTTGAAGTATCTACTTAGTTTATGTGGTAACAGGGTTAGGTCCATATATATATTTTTAGGCCTTAGTATTAACTACCTTTTGTAAATAATCTTGGGTCTGGCCGCTCTTTTTTATTTTTGTCCAGATTTTTAACTTTAAATAGCTACTCAGTTCGAGTGGTGACAGGGTTAGGTCCATATATTTTTTTTTTAGGCCTTAGTATTAACTACCTATTGGAAATAATCTTGGGTCTGGCCGCTCACTTTTATTTGTCCACAATTTTTAACTCGAAATAGCTACTCAGTTCATGCGGTGACAGGGTTAAGTCCATATATTTTTTTTTAGGCCTTAATAGGAACTATCTATTAAAGTTAATCTCGGGTTTGGCCGCTCACTTTTTTTTTTTTGGACCAGAATGCCTGATGTCCTTTCCTTTGAATTTTTTCAATATTATTAATGTAGATATCATAAACTGGGTTCCAAATATCATCATATTGCTATACTCAATTAGTATTTATTTATTTATTTGTTTATTGGGCAGTCAACAAAAACATGTACTTATGTAATAAATTAAATGTAGAATCTTAGTCTAAGTACAGTTTCTAATTATAGACAGCCACGGGATGCAATTACGAACTTCAAAAAATAAAAATAAAAAAGGCAATGTAAAAATCCAATACATGCTGCGGAAGGTTAAAATCAGGTTATTACAAAATCATTTAATTTAATTTAATTGGGGTTTACGTTACTAATAATAGATTTAACAATTTCTCTATATTTTCTCAGGCTGAGGTGGAATATGTCCAAGTCTTCAGAATTATTTGACCGGGATAAGCTGTTGTATTGCTTCTGGATCCTATTTAAAGTTGAGTGACTGCCCAGATTGCTCTTAACACTTTTCTGTACAAAAATGTTGAACCTGCTAACCCGAGGCAGTTTTTTGGGAGCGTTGATTTGAATCTGATCCAGAAGGTTAGAACAATCCAGTCCTACATTCATTAGTATCGACTATTATGAATATGAAATCGATATCTGTAGGTTATAGATCATTACGCCAACTACGTAGGTATAGGTAGGTACATCGATTTCAGTTGGTTTTATTTACTTTTAAGGTCTCACGTATTTTGTTATTAAATAAATGACCAGTCTTGAGTTCAGTCTCTAAATTACTGCTTTATCTAATATTATGACATCATCATAACTGCAACGCCGACAAAAATGAGAACCAAAATCCAAAACCTACAAACGATCTTGTCGCTCCAATTGTCTCATTGAAATCGGTTCGGTAGTGATGGTAAACGTTGGTTTGACAGGGTACTAAGATGTTCAGGTAAATGTGGCTTACTCTGACGGTGCGAGCAGAATACGAATGTTTATTATGTTGGAAAAAGTAGCGAGTGCGGCTCGCCGCGGGCCACTCCACTGAAGAAGTTGAGATGCAAGGGAACAGGGAATGGGGTGGAGTCGATTAGATTTTAATCAGATTTATCATCATCATAGTTTGCAACGTTAGAACAGAAACGATGGATATGGTATCCTGCCTTCTGAGTTTGATATTTACTTTGGAAAACATCAGTGTTGGTTCTGCGTCTGTGTCCACGTAGGTATGTGGCGCAGTACCTACTGGTCTTAAAAGAGGATCACAAAGGAGAGTAAGAAAAATGGGCCCTCATGACTTACGGTAGCGAGAGCGCAAGTAGTAAGGGGTTTAGCTGGTAGTACCGTCTCCCGGCCCTTCATTGAGCCTTTTAGGCCAAATGGGGGGCTGAGAGGCGTCAAGTGTGGTACATAACCGTTTGGTAAGTGTAAACGAATTCTTCTCACAAAAAAAAGGTTTTAAATGAGGATAACAGGGTCGCGTTATAGTGAGGGCCCTGGACCCGGACCAGGGGTCTGGTACTCTGGTGAGCACAGCATTAATAGGTCAGTGGATATGCGTGGTGGTTTTTGACGACTGCAAATACGGCAGAGACAATGGCTTCAAGTGCAAGCACGGAGGGGTTCGATATAATAGTCGCGCGTACTTTGGCTGTGGGTGAACGGTATCATCACCTTGACTACTGGCACATTGTAACGACAGCGTGAATAAATATAAAATAGTACAGCTGGACTAAGCACTTCTGTTAGTACGAGAGCCGAGCCCAAAAATGCCTACCTCATCAGCTACCCCAATAGGCTATCTTTAGATGGTTAACCGACACTTAAATACGTAAAAAAAACAGGTCTTCCAGCGCCGATCCTGCCGGGTCATGGAAAAAAATCGATATTTTTTGACGTGTTATTTTAGTTAAACCTTTATCATTAGTACCGGAATAAAAGTGCTGGCAGCACGACCCGTCAGGGCGACAGGAGACAAGTTGCTTTTTTCTAGTATATTTTCTTGTTTAATATTTTACACATAAAAATAGCAATGTAAAATGCAAAATGTAAGTAAGCAATGTAAGTTCCTCAGTGATTGAGGATTACGGGAGAGGCTCGCTTACCAATACTAACATCAGGTATGATGAAGGCTAAGAGTCACCCCGTTGTTCCAAAAAAAAAAAGTTATAATAAGTGCAGGCAGCAATTAACCATTTATTATGTAAAAAAAAGTAAGCCTGCAATTGTGCAACCTGCCGGAATTGGACTTGGCAGTCCCCTAAAATATGTCCTTCCGACAAGCTAAACCTACCTCATCAAGTACCCCAATGGGACCAACGGCAACGCCAAATTATAGCCAAGATGCCTCTGATAATGGATCAAAAAGCCTGCCAGGTCTATACTTGCCGAAACAAAGTTCTCTAAGCCTTTGCCTAAGCAGCAATGAAAAATTGGTATAAGCAGCATAATTTCACCTTTGTTTCTATATACGTTTTTATCAAAATATTAAAAAAAAGAACAGGAAGTGTAGCGCTAAAAGATGTATGTTTAAAATTTAACAACAATCACTAAGAGTACAACAACATGCTTACAGTACATTCCCGAGTATTCTGGACATTATAAGTACAATAATCAAAACTTAGTTAAAGTCGGCATTACATTTACTGGTTACTTTGACTTTACGTATATGAATACAGTAAACACACATAGGTAAATAGTAACTATGAAAATAGATTTATTTTTTCTAAAAAGCGCCATTCTGAGAAAGACAGTTTAACAAACTATCAGCCATCTCCACAGACGCTCTGTTTATCTGTCGTCCGCGCTTGAGGCCGCATTGTCCGACTACAAATGTGATCAAATTACAAAGAGTGGCGAGCGCCCGCGGCGGCACTGCCGATGCGCGAACAATCGTTCGGGTGCGGTTGCTTCGGTTATATGTATATGGTATACATGCGAACATAGTGACGGATAAAATAGTAATTTTTCTCAGCATCCTTCAAAGAAAGGTCCTGCTATACTATTCTATGAGCCACACCCCAAAACTTGAATGAACTCTCTCTCGACACGTTCGGTTGCGGGTGCGGTTACTACGACTTGTATTCTTTGGTTACTACTTCGAAGTATAATTATTTAGGGTGACTTGTGAAATAGAAAATTGGACATTTTTCTTTGAAAGCGCCTTCAAAGACTAATGTCTAATTTTCTGCGCCTAATCTTAAACTAATCACAAGCAACAACATTATTTTGCTTGTGATTGGTTAAAGATAAGGCGCATTGCATATGCTCCTTAATTTCAGCCAATCACGAGCAGATGATTCAGCAAAGGAGTGGAACTCCCTCCCTGCGTCTGTATTTCCGAGTACTTATAACCCGTCCGTTTTCAAAGCAAGGGTTATGGACACCTTTTGGGTTGGCTTGTCTACCGTGGATCCTGTCTTACCCCTATATTCTAAGTCGTTCCTCCAAAACTTACTCTTCCTCGACTTAACGAAACCTCTTTGAAAACCTCTTCGAATTACTCCTCGAAATCGGTATTCTAAGTCGAAACTCTGTCTCGACGTAAGGACCTGGAGGAGCCAAAGAGTACGTAGCCACTCCGTTTTAGGCCTGACGCACACTACCATTTTTACCCAAGACGAGTACGGAGATGGTTTTATGCGTTTGGGGTGCGAGGATGTTTGTTTGTGCAAACCAATGTTGCCATTTATCTCCAAAACTACTTGTCAGATTTTAAAGCGGTTTTCAGTGATGGGTTTGGGTTTGATTAGTGCTATGTTCATAGATAGGTGTTATGGCGACAACTCACCATGGGACGCTGCAGTAAACATTTGATTATGCAAAACCAAAACTACTAGTCTGAATTTGATGTGGTTTTTAGTAATGGCGTTTATTAGTACAGAGTACATAATACCTATGCTCACTAAAAAGCTTAAAAAAAGGAAAAATATTAAATTTTGAAAAATCCACTACGGTAAAACGTAAATGAAAAACGGATAATTAAGTCGGGGTTTTTTAAATTATGGAAACATGTGGAATGGACGAGATAGGTAAATTTCGCCATAATTTTTTTTTTTTGGCTTTGTCTTAAAAAGTTGACAAATAGAAAAAAAATGCGTAAATATTCTCGAAGTTTCTCAAAGGCACTGTCAGTCGCAAAGTTTGACAGTTGTTTCAAAGAGTTCTAATTATTACACTCAAGTGAGGAAAAAAATTAGTGGAGGGGATGTTTTGCAACTATGAATACCACATTTCTCGAATGAGGTTGAGTGGAGTGTAAGTTTTGGAGGAACGACTTAGAACATGGGGGTTAGTCCCCGGGCTAGACTAGGATCAAGAGCGAACCCATTCATAATAAAAAAAATGCGCCATACCTTTAACCAATCGCGATCGAGATATATCTCTCAGTACTAGCTCGTTTCCGTGAAAAGACTAGAAAAAAATCGACTCGGATCATGTTTCTTATATATTTTAAAAGATATAATTAAAAATGCATACTATAAAACCATATAACAGTTTATGGTGTTATGCTCACCATTATAAAACTAAGTTTGTCATATTTTGTCATCATGACTTACAAAAATAATACAAAAAATATTCCTACAATAAACGTCTCGACTGTAAAAGAGGGAAACACATGCGCCCGTTTTTCTTGTCGTTCTAAAAAGTCTTTAAAAACTGACTAATATTTCCTACTATCCATGTAGTAGGAACAAATAAAAGCGCTCTTTTCTTAAGTTCATTTGAATCTATACTATATTTAATATTATAAAGGTGAAGAGTTTGTTTGTTTGAACGCGCTAATCTCAAGAACTACTGCACCGATTTAGAAAATTATTAGACCATTAGAAAGCTACATTTCTCCCGAGTGACATAGGCTATATTTCATCCCGATATTCTCACGGCAACGGGCACCACGCGGGTAAAACCGCGACGATCCGCTAGTATTTGAATATAACTAGATAATTCACCCTAACTTTAAGGCAAAACTTTCACAATACACCTTTTTAATTAAACTCCATAATGTTAATGCAAATATATTGAAATAATACTGCTCCCACGAGTGCTAAGTTGGTGGGCTTTTATTACTATCTTCCAAGCCTTAGGTAGTACAATGGGCGTTTTTTTATTTCATTGTTTTCTGATTGAAGCCATTGTTTCACTGCGTTTATTGTGTGCAATCCTGATGGATTTAAAAGTATTGCAGTTTTATTTTTGCACTAAATATAGACTTTGGAATATAAAGGTATAGTTTTTAGTATATAAAAGTTATTTATTTCTTTTTGGATGGGAGCTACAATCGACTACCTTTTCGAGCAAGCCAGCTCAGTCTAACCCTAATCTTGGTCACTAATCCTCTTGGTAACTAATACTACTTTACTCTTTTATTAAAACTTGCAAAGCTCTCGGACGGGACAGTCACGGTAGTGGGTTTTTGTTCCGTTTGAGATCAGTTGCAAGTAATCTCGGTTCTTTTCTAGTTTTTTTTTGGAGGTAATAGTGGTATAACTAATATAACTTATACAAAGAGACGTGAAAACTATTACACATGTGTTACAATTTTCCTATGTTTTGGTAGTTCAGCGATCAACCCAGATTTTATACCAAGGGACATATTGATTTCGATACCCACCAAAGAGTTTAAGAATGTCTTTTGAAAACTTAAGCTTCATTATACATTTTTAATTTTGCATTTTACAATGCTATTTTTGTGTGGTAAACAAGAAAATATACTAGAAAAAGCAACTAGTCTCATGTCGCCCTGGCGGGAACTTAAGCTTCGCACAACAATTTATTTAAAAACAAGCGGCCACCCGAGGTTTCCCCCGCAATAAAAATATTATAAACATACCAAATTTCATCCAAACCCGTTCAGCAGTTTTTTTCGTGAAAGAGGAAAAAACAAACTGACATACTTTCGCATTTATAATATTAGTTAGGATAAAAAAATGTTGTCTTTATAATTTGAAAACGAAAGTATAATAAAAAGCACTTAGATTTAAATAGCCGTGAAGGATTTTCGATGTGGCAACCCGCGCCGCGGTCGTTACTAACCCATTTTATTAAGGGAACACCATTAGCCAGCCAAGTGGTTATAAAAAACATTTAAAATGAAAGACTGTATCTTATTCAAGAAGGTTCCGTAGAAAAAATGACAAGAATAAGGATCTCTCCGTTAGTCTTAAAACTAATAATATGGAAATATATAAAAATAAAAAAATATTTTCAGTTCATACTTTTGTATATTAAGTATTTGTATATTTTTTTGGCAACGAATGAATCATTTTCAATACGTAGTTGAAGAAATCAAAATAACTTTTCATTTTTCATTCAGTCAGTTTTATAAGTATTAGTACTAATAGTGTAAGTATGTAATTAGATATTTAGAAGGATTCTTAATTGTTTTTAATTATTTGATTTGATTCAATAACCAATTAATTTGGAAAAACTGGGATCAACCAAATATTTGTTTTATAAGGCTGAAAACGGGAGCGAGCCTTTCCCGGAATCCTCAACCACTGACGAATTCCTATGCGGTACCCCAAAATCTTATAATACCACCCAAAATCTTTATGTTATAGTTACATAATTGCAATTTATGTCGATTAACTAATATTAAATGGGCAATTATGAAAGTTAACGATCATTATTAAGTTAATATAATCGTAAATTGTTTAATTGTAAAATCTAAAAATGTAATTTTAACATGGAAAGTAGTTTGAAAGTGATCTAGAAAATGTATTTTTAAAATAACTTTTTTATGTCGTTGAGGTGATAAAAATAGAAATAATCGCGTTATTAACGTTTATTGGCTATTCGGAATTACGACGAGTTAAGTCTGTGACATACAACTAGCTTAGTGGACAACAAGTTCAATATATTGTATATATATAGATACTATTAAAGTCAGAATGCTCTTCAACTTGTCTTTTAATTTATGAAATTTAAGTTTTTGCATTTTCAATGCTATTTTTATACTTATGATAAAATTTTAATTAATGTTCTAGAGCAGTGGGCCGGATACGCAAAGGTCAAAGGTTCGAGTCCCGTCTGAGACTAACTTGTAGCCGAGTCGATTTTTTCCAATATTTTTCTATTAAAAATGTATCACAAGCTTGCCTTTTTATATTTAGCAATTTCTAAATTCAATTTCTAAAATCTAGTAAAAGGAAAAGGCTATTTAGTTGCTCGTCTATCTAAACAGATGTTTCGTGTAATACAATAGTGGCTATAAATATCGTTTGCATTGTTTTAATTCAAATCACATTGTATGGAACGTCGACAGAGTGGTTGGTGCGAGTTTTGTTCTACTCACAGTCGATCGTTAACGCCTCGATTTTTGTATGAAATCAGCGACCTGCCATCTAGCGAATTACGCCACGGACTACACCAACGCACATACAAAAACCTAACGCGCAGACTATCGACCATGAGTAGAAAAAAATTGCACTAAGCACACATATTACATTTCCATACATGTTTTACATCACCTTTCTATCTAGCCAGCGTAGCATGCGCACCGCGACTCGCTGTCGACGCTTGTCTCGCGATGTCTGCCCCGCTCATATCAGTACGGTGTGAGAGGGACAGACAATACACTCGTGCGAGAAAAGTGTCGAGAAAGCTTTGTCGAGGTGCTCATGCTACGCATGCAGGTTGACGCAAGATTGAATCGACCAATATTCTTTCTTAGAGCCCACCTACATAATAACATTGTTGTAAGAGCATGCATGAGGAGCCCGTGGCGCTATGGTTCGCGCGCTTGGCCTGCGATTGTTAAAGTTTAGCAACTTTCGCAATGGTCGGTCATGGGATGGGTGACCAAAAATTTACTATCACGAGCTTCTTCGTGTTTCGGAAGGCACGTTAAGCACGTCAAACCCCACCAATCTGCATCGGGCCCGCGCGGTGGTTGCACAAGTTGCACAGCATTATTTTAAATAATCAAATAGACATTAGAATTCGGCGATCCCTAAATACTTTAAAAGCTGATCGTTCTACACCCGAATAAAAAAAAACTTCTTTAAATTATTGAAGGCGTAAACAGACAAATTATAGTAACCACAATAACTCGAGCCGATAAAGTATCGATACTAAATTTTCACTGCACATTACAGTGTATAATGGCATTTTAAATTCGGCCCGCACAACCGCTCATTACGGGAACAAAGCGGCCATCGGAATAAATTTGCTAAATTATTGTTATTTCGAACTCTGCCCGAGGGCTAAACTTGCCCAAATTATCGAGGGCTGTACTAATGGTGCGTAACTCGAATGTGAACTCGTCCGCTTTGTGTGTGAATTTTTCGCTTAAGCCTATCATTGACATTGGTTATTTGTAATTCAACAAAAATGTTGAATGCGAATTCCTGAAATAACACACTAGATTCTGATCCACCTTCTCTCCGTCTCTTGGATAGAAATAGGAAAAAAATCAATGTGAGGGATTGAAGAACTTATTCATAAGTCGCAGAAAGGCAAAGGCATTTGACAATTTATGCCAAAATCAGCAGAAAACAATAAAAGTTTCTCCGTGGAGGGGAGGATTTTTTTACATGATATTTCGTGGTCCAGATGACAATATTTACTCTTAATTAAAAAATCATAGCAATCAGAAAAAATCTTATACCCTGGGTCTCAAGAGGGTATTAAATAAACGAAATTCATTCCGCCAGTCTGTCTGCCCCAGTTAGTATGAGACACCTAGGGGCTATTTCGGAAGGAAACTTTGTTAAAATGAATTACATTGCCAAATTAAAAAGTACTCATTCATATATTTTTGTACTTATATTAATTTTTACAACACTAAAAAAAAGCAAAAATCCTGAACATAACTTCATTGGTGCTATATCTCTGAATCACTTTGTGAGTTAATTAAAAAGGTTCCGTTGTCGAGAAAAATATTTTGATATTCACGTCACGGCTATAAGTCATTACTTAATAATCGCCTATCCAAATTATTGTTTTCAAAAACGTAGCAAAAACTACATTTTGCAAAAACCAATCCCTGAAAGGGTTTAGATAAAATTAGAGGATGTGCAGTTTGAAAGCGGCGCGCTGGGAAAATCTGTAGTTATTAAAAACGTTAGTTAATGCAAATTAAATTTATTTTAAAGCATTTTCCTCCATCTTATTCGAGTTTTCAGAGTTATAACACATAAAGTACCCATTTTATGTATAAAGTAATCGGTGCGTACGCGCACGTGATTTAAAACACAGGTGCGCGCGCTTTCGGCGCGTGATTGCGAATTATTTTATCAACCAGTTTAAAAAAAAACACGCTAGTTAGTTATTTTGTAAAAAGTCTTAAATTAGAAAATAACTGTACCTTAAGAAAGAAAGGGGTACTTAGGAAATACTAAAATGGAAGATTTTAATAATAAATAAATAAATAATTGCATACAAACACACCAATTATCTAGCCCACGTTAAGTTTCATTAAGAACTTGTGATATGGTTACTAGATAACGGATGAATACATACATAATATACATATTAAGCACCCAGACCAAGACAGACATATTCATGCACACAAATATTTGTCTTGCCCGGGGATCGAACCCGGGACCTCTGGCGCAGAAGGCAGGGTTAGTACCCCTGCGCCAAACAGGTCGTCAAAAATAGCATGTGATTTGAACCTTTGTTTTTTTATTTACCCTTTTTGGACCCGAAAACTAGCTTTAGATGCCTTTTAATAACTTGTTGTTTTTGAGAAAATAGTTTTATAGAGATGGTTTATTAATTCTATTATTAAAACACGATTACGATACGATTTATCGTAACACGTATATAATCAACCCCGTGATTTCCTGACATTTCGGCATCTTCGCACAAACCGTGGCTGGGCAAATTTTATTTAAAACTCTCACTAAAAACTAAGGTATGTGTCTAATAGATAATTCATCAATCATAATAAACACACGTTTTAAGAGAGTTACATTCCAAAGTCTTTATTGGTATGGTAAGGTATTGCAATTAGTTGCAAAGTGAATGAACTCGACAAGGAAACTCATTCTGAACTGCAAGATTACCGCAACTGGTGTAACCATACTTGTTCTGGACTGCATTAGTTGGATAATGCTTCCTGTCAGTAAGCCATCAACACGTAAATAGGGCTTTCTGAATTATTTTACTTACTCGTTAATTTTTATATGGGCCCAATGACGCAGTGGTCAAAAGCCTGTTAAGTCAGGGGTCGTAGGTTTGTTCTCCTACTAGACAGACATTGTTTTGTTATTGAAATACGTATCTTCATACCTTTGTCATTCTTAACACAAAGTCTTATCTAAGTCGGGATTCGAACCTGCTGCCTTTTCATCATACAGTTTGCAATTTTGTATATCCTGGCTGTGTTCCTGACTCGACATGCCGAAGGTATCCCGAATATCTGTACGAGATAAGAATGACTGAGAGCAGATTAAAAACAACAATGCGGGTTGGTGATGACGGAATCATTATAGAGCTCTTGAGAGCGGGAAATTAATACCTACTTAAAACCTTCAGTTTTTTTTTCGTCATCTCTATGTATGTCATCATTTTTATATCATCTTCGGGACCACAACAACACAAAAACAAATGGAATAGAAGCGATGTGACTTATTGTTCTTCAAAAAGATGACAAAAATCCCATGAAGATCTATCAACTTATCTTGCTTCTAATCCATGTCTCCGGCCAGAGCTCTAATCCCATCCAACTACAGAAAATGAGATTTCTCCGAAATTGTTCTGGACTTCTGTACAAGCAGATATATGGCGTCAACGTCAATGGCGAGTACCTAACACATTTCCGGTATGCCGATGGTGTAATTCTTATTGACTGAGACCGTGGAAAACGAACTAAATGTTCGAAGATCTTAGGACCGTTCGTTGTAGTGATATTTACTGGAGGCCTATATCTACCTGTGCGAGTTGGCGACTGATGATAGTGACTTATTAAAAAGAAGACATTATGAAAACTAAAATACTACAAATTAATCGATACCTACTCCACAATGCTTGAAGATCGCAGTACCGATTGTTGTAGAGATCTTGAGGGAGGTCTATGTCCAGCAGTTTGATTGACGTGGATGATGATAATGTATTAAAATGAAGATATTACGCAAATCAAAACACGGCAAATTAATATTTACCCTCCACAATGCTTAAAGATCGCAGGACCGATTATTGTAGCGATCTTTAGGTAAGGCTAATGCACAACAGTCTTCGTGTGGCTGATGTTATTGTATTAAAATGAAGACATTACGAAAACTAAAGCACAGCAAATTAATCCTTGTCCTCACAATTTCAAAGTGAATAATAGTATTCTCTCAACAATAATGACCTTATTAGTCTCGTACTGAAAACAGATTACTAGCCTTTATGGCACTTTAATATCGCATTTCAACCTAAATTGTTTTGGCTATAAACAAAGACAGTTTTCATTACAACAGGGCCATAACGGACGAAGTGAAACCATTTCCAAGTTCATAATAAAGATAATTTAAATTTGTTTATGCATAGTCTCTGCGTGTTTGAGAGCTTAGAGCGGAAAGTGGACAATTTTCTAACTCTTAAAACAATATTATTATCGTTTTGCGGTTTTTTGTAATCAAAGGCTTGAAAGAAGAACTAGTATTGCTATGATCTTCCTAGCAATATAAAAAATGGAGTTTAGTATAACAATAATTCGTTATGAATTTTCAAGCAAATGATTTAATTTCTAATATATTTTTGTAAATGACAGTGCGTTGGTTACAGTTGAAACGAGTATTAAAAAAGAGAATTTAGTTCTAGTTCGTAAAACTCATGTAAAATGTCTTTACACTGATTTTATTTTAATTTTTACTCCACATAAGACTAATTAACATGTGTAAAAGTACAGTCAAAAACTTATAAATAATAAATACACATAAACACCCTAATTGCATCCTGAAAATGTAGAGTGTGATAGTCGTAAAATATAGCTGGGTAACTACATAAACGCAATCATATAAATATTACATTCTTATTGACTGTAATTAATTGCCAACCCTAACCCATTTTCAACATAAAACAATACCACTCGAAGTCCAAAGAGATATTCGGTATCGTTTATTTTATCGCTTGAGCGTTTAGTGCGCGGAGCACACGCAACGCAGTTTGCGCGTCGCCCGCGGGTACGGCTACTTGCGGTACTGTGGACCACGCATCTAGAGGAGTCTTTGAATTACAGTATTATAAATCCTTTTCATCCTTTTTAGCCGTTGACGCAAGAAGATATAATTTACTCACAGACCTATATCGGTAGGCGGTAAAAATTTACCTACCTTGCGTGTCAAAAGTTTGATCCACAGTGAAAGTTTCCCGACATAAGTCAGTCCGCTTGAGACCATTGCTATGAAAACACACTTCACTCGGAAACAAAAATGGTTAATTGTGCGGTGCTTTCTTGCAAGAATTCGTAAATAACATTTTTACATCACTAAATCTCGCTCATGATAGTGACGTCATCGTAGATCATCAAAATTTCGACACGCTAGGTTCTCATACAGTTTGAAGCGCTCTTTTCGTCTATCTCGATATAGGGTCTGTGGATTGACTGACCCACAGACTATACCAGTCTGTACGTGTCATAGCAGCTTCTTAACGGATATACCGATGACAACTTTATTCTATCCAGATTTTTTTTGCTAGAAATAACTGGGTAACGTTATTTAAAAAAAACGCACAATCACGTGCAATAATAAATAAACACTAAGCAACCTTGTCACATTACATTTTTATAGCGGCAGCGTTCAGTGCGCGGGGCGCACGCAATGCAGTTAGCGCGTCACCCGCGGGTACGGCTACTTGCGGTATTGTGGACCACGCATCTAGTGGGATCTTTAAACTAGAGTAACATGAAGAGATATTGATTGGTACTAAAATAATCTATAAATTGTATAATTTGGATGTGTGTGAAAATAGCTAAACGAACTTGGATGCTTGTCCCGTTATTTACACGGCAACGGGAACCACTTACATATTTAATACTGAACTGATATTTAACAAAATAGCCATTTCCCAACGTGTGGCATAGTTAATATAATACATGAATAAATTATTATAATACTGAAATAATATATTAACAAAGAACTTTTTAAACACTAATTAAATTAAATTTAATAAAGTTATTATAACAAACACACCGATTAACTAGACCACTTTAAGTTTCATAAAGAACTTGTGTTGTGGATACTAGATAACGGATAAACATATTTATATCTTTTTTGTAAATACATACATAATAAACATATTAAACACCCAGCCAGACCAGGACAAATAGACATGTTCATGCACACAAATATTTGTCTTGTCTGGGGAACTAAGGCTGCCTTTGGCGCAGAAGGCAGCCTTAGTTCCCCTGCACCAAACAGGTCGTTATAAATTTACTAATAATCAATATATTCCACACCAAGTCGCTGAGCCAGCGTAGCTTACTACGCTGGCTCAGCGACCTAGTAAGTAATTACGGATAACTATCAATCAGTCAGAACAAGACCACCCAAATCACTCCAAAGGGCAAAATTTACACCAACTGTCATTCCACAAAGCACCTAGTTGCTCTAAATCGACGAAACACCACTCAGGACAGAACACTTCATAAATAGTAATGTGAAAGTCACAACTAAACACAACGTTTTGAGTGTTAAACTAATGCCACATAAATTTGCAGACCTTACACCAGAACTAAATGACGACGCCTCAGGCTACACTCAATCCACAACCTGTTTCGAAGACTCTCCTACCGTTCATTTAACAGTTGGAAACTCATCCTTATTGACGCTTCAATTAAGTTTAAATTCATTTATTATTTTACTAACACGTTTTCCATTTCCAAGTGTAAATGTTTTATTTCGATCCATTGCAATTTCTGTAGCTTAAAATTCATATTCGTCTCCTTTTACGTCTTTTGTTTTAAGAGCTACTGTTGCCTCGCTTTAAGTAAGTTGAAAATAAAATACACCTACAATAGGGAGAATGTTTTCTTAGCCCGAGGGAGATTGGTTAAGTTACAGCCCGGTGGCATTACTATCAGAATCGTTCGCTATCTTTGCATCTGGTTCAATTTTGATATGGTTTACAACCAGGGCTGGTTCGGATTTTCTGCCGTTTAATGATGCTTGATTTACAATGGGCTGTGGTCTTGATGAATTATTGTTGTTTCGGAACACAAAGAGTTTATCGCTTCTTGATTGCGATGATTATTTTTTTATATTTGTCAATCAAGGCATTTGGAATAACTGAACAAGTGTGGCATTTATTATTTATTTCAAGCTTTTGCAATTAAAAAATCCCTTTAATTGGAAGTAAGAACAAAACGATCGAGTAACAATAGGAGGCTTACCCTTTATAAAACTTTTTTTTTTCATTTGCTTTTGAAAGCTCTCAAATCAATACCAGAATAAAATATTGATATTTAGTTGGTATAGGTTGCTGGTGTACTTGTACTTTTGTAATTATTTCTAGTATATATATGGTTTATGTTCAAACCATCAGTAGTATCAAAATACAATAAATCTGTCAGTAAATCCTAATTAAATGTTATCGGTAGCCCTTCATCGCTTGTTTCCTTCGTAAAAGCCGCTGACAATTGTTTTGCAATTTGATTTGCATAGCAGAGCGCTTATTAGGTAACTACGCATTTGTTCTTAAATAGCTAGTAGTAATGACAGCATTGTTGGCAGCTGTACGAATTACGCTGGAGTTAATAGATTTTGTATTGTACTTAGTTGCCCATTCTATTGGGTACGTTCTACTTTCGTACTTACAGAAAGATGAGGATAATGATGGGTAGACAAAACAAAAATATATGTGAGGGGTGTATGATTGAAATTGCCCCGAATTAGTAAGTAACACGGTCAACCTATCTTCTATCTCTTAATTTTGGGATTTTATCTTAATCGCCACGTTTGACAGAAGATGCTTCAGAAGTTATTGTTTCTCTTCTTAGAGCTGTACTCTCGTTTACGGCATCTACTATTCTAGGATCTGACACGATACGATTAAATAAAGTGAATATTTAGTTTTAGCAAAACTATTTAAATAAATTAACTCTTTATATCGTCCATATTGAATAAGTCATAACTAATAACCATATCAAAAGCACTAAAACTCTCAATCAAACCAGTATTTATAACAGAACTATATCTGCAATGAAATTATTGACCTATTGCATAACGATGCAATATATCACGGGGGCCATTAATGGGCTGCTATCTATACTAACAATTTAATATCATCATCAGCCGCTAAATTTACCACTAGTGAGGCACAGGCCATCTTTTTCGTCTGGACAATGAAAATAGCTAGGCCATGACAAACCACGTTAGAACAGTTCGGAACTTGGGTTAGTGGTTAGACATCAAATTCAGGGACCAACGGCTTATCGACCCTTCCGAAGGAGGAGGAGGAAGGACGATCTCTAGGTAAAAATAATTTGGTCGCCCATCGCATGACTGTCCATTGCAAAATCGTAGGTCGAACGTGGTAACCACAGTGGTACTTATTTCTTAGCGGAGCAAATGGGCCATGACGACTTTTCGAAACATGGAGGATCTTGAGGTAAAAATATTTGAAATAAAATAACTTTTACGAATCACTAGCGCACAGTTTATTTTTACACGAGCTTAGATCTAATTTGTCAGCTGCCCCGACCGCGGCATTTGCATAGTGGGGAAATATAATGTCGGCTTTTTTGGTTACCCATCCCGTGACTGACCATTCAGAAAGTTGCTTAACAACATCAATCGCCGGCCTAACCACTGTGCTACTGAGCTCCTTACTTATTCCTTAGCGGAGCAATATATCACGCCCGCCATTACTGAGCTGCCGTCTGTGCTAACATTTTAATATATTTACAAGCTATTAACCATACCATTATTTATAGCGGTCAGTTATCAGCACAAACTGAATGGGAAGTGTTTTGTAATAATTCTGCTGAGGCATGAATGAAGGATAATGTTAAAATGGTGGTTTAGTGAAATTAAATACTTACTACTCGTTTTTCTCAATTTTCTTGTCTTTTCGATTAAAGAATTTATTAAGTGTCTTTATTTTCTTTAGTTAGAACATTTTTAAAGTTACTTTGAATACCTCGATGGGGTAGTAGGAGTAGGTACTAATCGTGTCTAGAGAGTCCAGGGTTGTTCCTAGCGCGAGACAAAGATTCATGTGATTAAAACTTGTGATGACTCCATATCTGGGTGTTTTAATTCGTCATGTGCTAGCAGGACACCGGTGTCCAGAGAACAAAGGATATCTATTGTGTCTCATAACCCGGACTCCCCAGGGGGGTTATTCTCTAAGCAAACATAGACGCTCGTTGTCATGACTGAATGTCACATTAGCTGTCAAATAGTAGTGAAAATGGGGTGATCTCCACTGGATCAGCCGTCAATGTCAAGGATGTTTTTGCTTATAGAATAACACACTGAGAATTTTTGTAATAATTTAGGTTAGAATAAACGTAACACAACTGCAAAGGCTTAACTTCTTCTTCTTCTTATCGAGTGAGGATTAGTGGCCACCTCTCTGGTGTCAGAGTTTATCAAGCCGCCTATAAGGCCTCTGACTTGGCTTAACGACTGTAATCAAATAGCAACAGCCGGGACCGACGGTTTAACGTGCCCTCCAAAGTACGGAAGCGCTCAGTTATAATGCCACTTTACTTTTACCCATCCGACACCTGACCGGGCCGAACGTCGCCTAACCTTGAAATAACATCGTTGTTTTTTGTTACACAACTGATATAGTGAGGTAAAAAGGGCATGTCCCAATTTGGGCCACGTCTATGTACACCTCCTCCAAAGATACAGAAAAATTTACAGATTTTGAGAAAAATACAACTAATTTTACTGCATGCTTACTGCCTTTACCCCAGACTAAAAATTAAAAAATAAATATGCAATTATTTTAAGCAGCTAATATTTATTATTCTAATGCAATAATGGTATATCTAGTTGCATTCGTGATATAAAGTAATATAGATTTTTATAACTTATAATCCTATAAATTGAGCAATCCAAAACTATCACTCCTTTCTATTTGGATTACTATCCTCACAAACAGTCTTATATAAAACATAAAAAGCCAACAACGCAGGAATCAGAAAGGAAACCAGACAATATTGCTTGAATACTCAAAAATATATATTTTTTATATATAATAAAAAAAACTACAAACATAATTAACACCATTTGGTATAAACTTATATCATGTACTTGTACAATCAAATTGAGAACTTTTATGCGCCACGACTTTTTGAGGTTCAAGCACATACACTACACTGATAATACTTAAAAGAAGAAGCGACAATCTTTGCCGGAAAAGAAAATATTTGAGTTTTATTGCAGCTGGGGTAAAACTTTACCCCACGAAGTTAGCTAAGGGCTTACCAATCGTAATCGCATACGATCAGTCTGTCAAGCGAGGCCATGAGTGCTTCAATTTTCTTTTTCTTCATACATAAATACTAAATTAAATTAGATTGCTGGTACTCGCATAAACACATGCACAAACGCACACACTCTCATACACATGACACACACACACACACACACACACACGCACACACACACACACACACACACACACACACACTTATAACACTAACACATATAGAAACGGACATTGTTTAGTATTTTAAGTTTAATATAGTAATAAGTTTAATTAATATTTTGTATACTGTAAATTGTACACGTAAAACATCGTACTTATAATATTGGAAGAGCGGAGTCTCCTGGTACAGGTGTTAAACTTAAAAGGAGATTCCAGCCACTAGCTATTGTAACACCAAACTTTTTGACGAAATAAACTTTATTCTTATTCTTATTTTTTTCGTTTTCATAGTGGAATCTTTTATTCACGAAATAAATAAAATCTTAAGCAAGAGAAACAAATAGCAAAGTAAATCTTTGAAAATTGAGTAAACAGCTAAGAATAGATAATCCAGAACTCGTTATTGACATACCGAAACGAGTTAATCACTGTAATTTCCAAGCGAGTCAAATATCTTTGTTTGGTATCTTTTCCAATAGAATCTAAGCAAGCTTCCACATAATAGCATTCAACCACCTGTTATTACGGCCAGAAACCTGAATTACGCTTCGATACCGAATAGGATTAGAGCTGTATTGCTGGGCTAAGAATCTGTATTTTATCGATAGTTTATTATATATAATATTATTTATAAGAATTAAAAAAAGGCTATCGAAACATATTAATGTCAATGGAGATATTTCAATTGTAATTTATTGGATGGGAGCAAAGTTATTAAAAAGTTGTAAAACCTTTCTCAAATAAATCAACTTAGAAGCAGAATATGTTTTGCAGGTGTAAACTGTAACTAGTTGTAAGGGTTTTTGTTTAATTTTAACTTTTCGCTATCGCAGAAAATTTTATAGAAAGGTATAGTCTTCATGTATATTCGATAGCGGAGAAGGAAATCCTTGACGTTCTCGTATAGAAAAGTAAACTTAAAAACCTTTTTTTGTGCTAACTGCCAGAATTTATCTGTTCCATATAATAAAGGTGATTTTATGATTAGATCATACATCAACCCACATACATAGGTAACTAATAATCTCGTTACATCATAATGAGTATCATCTCACTTGTACCTACCAAATCTGCTTGATATAAATTGCACTAAAAAGGCTTAGGTACCTATCGATATTAAAATTCGACGTCGATATACTGCCTATCGATATATATCGATAGTTGCGCAACGCTAAATGGATTGCATTAATCCTACCGGTAGCTCGGCTCAAAAACTAATTATTATTTTAATAATCTTTTTGTTTGAGATCGCAATTACGTATGCTGTTGGCAATTTATTGTGGACGACTATATTTAGCTATTGTAACGTATAGGACAGATTATGGGACAGGAATAAAGACACGCCTACGGCATTCTAGGCTTTATGTTTATTGCTATAGGGCCTTTTTCGTTAGTAAGGTATTTCTAAACGGTAGCAAGGAGATTGAAAATGATTTCGAACAAGCACATGTCAAAAATGTGCCTTAAACGCCTGATTAGCAGCAAGTAAGATTTTTTTTTTATCTGACTAGTCATTTCAAAAGCGGTATCAATCCAGATGTAACCTGAAAAAAAAATGATCTTAAATATTTTACTTTTAATATTTTAGTAAAATAAAAAAGTTACGTTGACAGCAGATGGTCAAGAAAAACGTACTAGAAAATGATCTCGAAACAATCCTGAGGTTTTTCCATTAGCTGGTAGCTACCGAACTTGCTCAGCTGAAGTGGACACATAGTGAGAAGAACCGATGGCCATTGGGGCGAAAAGGTTCTGGAATGGCGACGCGGACAGAACGACGCTCCGTGGGTAGGCCCCCGACAAGGTGGACCGACGATCTGGTGAAGATCGCGGGAAGCCGCTAGATGCGGACAGCGCAGGACCGATCGTTGTGGAGATCCTTGGGGGAGGCCTATGACCAGCAGTGGGTGTTATGGGGCTGACATGACGACCAAACTTTAAAAAAAAAACAGAAATACGCAAATACTTTTTCGCATCTACAACATAACATAACATTAGATACCTTTAGGCGTAAAAGTATCTAATGTAGATACCTTTACGCCATATATGGTCAGTTCAATCAAAGGCGCAGGTTGAGAATAAATGTAACAGCATTATCACATCCACTCCTCAACGTCGTAACATTTGGCATTGATTTAATCTAAGATGTTCTCCAGAATTTACAACATGATTCTCTTTCAAAAATAAGTATGAAGGATACCTTTCATGTTTGGGTATTTAACAACTTTTTCATCGCAAGAAAAGCAATATAACATCTACAGATAGACCGACAAGGACCGCATTTTCCGCTCAGTGATATCAAAGGCAGCACATAGGCACTTATGTGCTAATCGGGACGCAGCACGGCCACTTAATACATACATAATAAGTGTGATTACCTAACGCGGAGCCTGCAGCAACGGTAGCCGAGATGTGCCAATCTTTTCCTTATTGTTGGTAGGCTTACATGGCGCTGGGAATCAATTAAACGGGTTTGATTTTTTTTGTATGGAGGGTAGCCTTGTCTAAATCCGTAGTATGAGACGCCTATACGCCTAAAAAAAGATATATGATACATAATGCCCTATAGTGTCATGTTAGCCAGATAATTAGAGTTAAAACCGTTGTATCTTTAACTCCAATTATCTAACTAACCTGACATTTTAGGGCATTATGTTGTCTAATATGTTTTGTTCATCTTTACGTTCCCTATCCATTTATATAAGTAGGTATTACCATGCGCCGCGATTTTGAAAAAAAAACAACAAAACAGACCGATGACGAGGCCATAAGGTTCAAACCCCTTTCTATTCAAACCTCTTCCGATTCCATGGACTGGGAGTGAAAAAAAATAAGATAATTGCGCCAGCTGCTAACTAATGGACAAGGTATCTCTTCATGAACCATTTTTAATGTCCCCACTGCTTAACCACTGGCCTTCCTTATGGATGAATAGGGAGAATGGGCCATGACCCACCACGCGGGCCCAATGTGGATTGGTGGATTTTAACGACTGCAAATGTAGTAGGGACCAACGGCTGAACGTGCCTTCCGAAGCACGGAGAAGCTCGAGATAGTAAATTTTTGGTCACCCATCCGTGCAAAAAATCTTAGTTCGAGAAAAACAGCGCGCTTAATAAACTGTAAAAGTTGTTTTATTTCAATAAAAAAAATTGCTTAACCTCATCAATCGCAGGCTGAGCGGTTAGTATAGTTTTAGGATGACAAGGTATGTCCTAAAACTATTATAGTCGCTGGACTAGGAACCTCTCACTATTGCAATAGAGCACAACATCTGTTTACACCAATTCATATTCCAAATATTTCATCTTTGAGGTGTGACTTTGAGAGTAATCTATATTAATATTATAAAGAGGAAAGATTTGATTGTTCGTTTGTTTGCATTGAATAGGCTCCGAAACTTCTGAACGTATTTAGATGAAATTTGGTACACAGATAGTCTGGTTATAAACATAGGATACTTTTTATCCCGATATTCCGACGGGAACGGGAACCACGCGCTAGTGTTTTATACATTTCGCACGCACTAAAAGTCTCCTCAGCTTAGTATTATAGATATGGCAGCCTTCGAAGGTCTGAAAGATAAAAACATAACAAGATATAAACAATTAAACAATTCTCTATTTTATTCTATTCTATTCTAAACATATTTAAAAACTAATTATCTTTAAAGGTCTCAAATCGTCATGCACAACTCAGTTGGTCAAGCAAGAATCATGGTTAATGTTTTAAAATCATACAAACATACATACAGCTCACACTCACGTACCACAGGAGGGTTAGGCAGAGACAATGGACCTCCAATTACTCCTTAGCCTCACGTACAGTCGGGGAACATCCCGGTTGTCAGTAGAGTTCTTTTAGGGAACGTAATTTCAAAAAGTATTAGATTCATAGAAATCGTTTAAATCACAAATAATTGAGCATGAATAGGTTTAACATTTGAATCATAAATTATTTCTGCAACCTTATTACTTTCTGATATAAGTGTCCCAAAAAACTCTACTGATCAACCGGGAAGTTCCCCGATTGTACATTATTTTCTTCATACATTTTTTTTTATTCTTGCCACTTCGGACCCCATATTTTTGAGGACATTACTAATTTGTATAACGATAATTTTTTCTGGGTTGTCCACTTAATGATTAAGACATAAAAAGCTCATCACATAGTGAACGCCTTAAGTTTTTGTATGGTGATGGTGTAGTCCGTGGCATAATCCGCTAGATGGCGGGCCGCTCATTTCATACAAAAATCGCCGCGTTCTCGATCGACCGTGAGTGTAAAAAACTCGCACTGAGCACTCTGTACGCGTTTTTTAGTTGATTGTACTTTGTTTCTTTTTTGTACTATTGTCATGTTTTTATTTCTGCTATGATGTCGAATGTTTGTGGTAATGTGTACCTTTGTGTTATGTCAAAATAAATATTTATCATCAGTATAATAATAATCTGACCATGGTTGGGGAGGGAAGAAATTTACTTGGGAAAAATGGGAATTGAAGGGGAAAGGGGGTCACCTGTTACGACACGACAGTTTCATTATAAACATACTGGAAGGGAAAATGGAGGGAAGGAGAGGGAGAGGTAGACCTAGAATAAGCTATATTTCACAGAAAAAAGCTGAAAGTTAATGTTGTGTCGTACCAGGCAGTGAAGTCATAGGCAGAGAAAAGAGAGGAATGGAAAATACTCCACCGGCAACAGCGCAGCTCTTAAATTTAAGAAGAAGATGAAAAAGAAATAAAATCTCTCGCCAGATAATCACCATATAAGCCTTCCCTTACCTTTGCGCGTACGCAACATACTATTAAAAGGAGTCATCGCACCCGCGTGTAGGTATGTGCGGCGTAATAACAACAGCTACTGTTTACAGCGGCCGGCAGAGACAGCGTATGATAATACGGTAGTTAGAAAAACTGCAGCCCGCCGATTGTGACATTTCTAGAGGGGATAAAACCACCTGCGGCAAGGTCTTAACATCCTTTGGTTTGCTCCTGGTTGGTTTTGTGTACGTTTGTCAATATTTTGTGTATGTGCAGTGTGTATAGGCTGTATTGTGTATAGGCTACTTCCTATATTTAGAAGGTCGAAAAAAACTTTGATAAACTTTTCAGGGATTATTAATATTACCTACTGTTTAGTTTATGAAGATATTAAACGGAGTATTGACGTTTTAAACGAAAAACACGACTGCACATGCCCCTTTGTGTAGGAAATGTCACATTTTTGATAAGTCTGAAATATTTAGATGACTTGGATATTTACCTAATAAGCTAATCATATAATACGTGAATTACGCGATAAATCAAAAGTCAAAAGTTAACCGCCTTTGTTCCACATCTCCTCGAATTGTTACCATAATCGGGATGAGTCAGTTACCAAAAAAATAAAATACGTTCTTATAGTTTATTAATGATCTTTCCACAAGACTGGTCCACGCCTCAGGAGACCTGAGAGCTGGTGCCTATATTGCCCAGCGGCTGAGTCTTTGTATTCAGCGGGGCCACAGCGCCAGTGTTTTTGTTAGGTATAGTATAAGATTGGTTTAAATTACGTTTATTATGTCTACTAATTTGTAAATAAATTTTAGTTTTAATACGTTGCTGCCCAATGCCCATCTTCTAAGGGCTGGGTCATAGCTAAAGTCTAGCTTCAGGATGCCCACGTGCAATAGAAAAGACAATGCTAATTTGTCCAACACTGATTCGACTTTTATCTATATTAATTTAATAATTTATGTTTCCGTTCTGTCTAAGTACATTTAATAAAGTTGAACGAATAGATTTCGACGAGGTAGCGATGACGTTTCGTGACAATAAATAGTCACTTAATTGTATTTTTACTGCAATGCGTTTAGTTATTCAGTTAGAATATTTTAACAGAATCGGGTCCAAGGGTTGGCGAATTCCAATAGACTCTTGATTATCGCTTGCTTTATCTTAGAAAATTATCGAGTTTAGAAGTTAGAACTAATGTTGTCTGTTCAGTAGCTTATCAGTGCAGTGTTCAATTTACCTAAAAAAAAGTTCACTTAATAAACCCATCTAGCTAATCATAAAACACAACATTATTTCCTTGTACCTACAACGAGCTTAACTGATGTTGTTAGATAACAGTGCTGCCAACCTCAGCAGTAAATCCTAGAGGAGGCCCACCAGACGGGTGCCGCGACACCATTTTGCTCACAATGAGTTATTGTATAAGCCCATCTCCATACATTAAGTTCGCAAGACCTGACATGAGATAATCTCTGTGACAAAGCCGGTAGCTACCCTGCTGTTCAGATAAAATTATTACATGAAGCAGTTTAAAAGAAATATATAGAGCTGTTAAAAGAAAGCTTGATTGTATTTTTGTACACAACGGACAAAAGCTTGGCCCTCATTATAACCTGATGTTAAGGAATGTAAAGCTATTGATTTGTTATCATTAATGCACGCCGTTGTCACTAATTTGGATTTCACTTTGTTATGAATGTTACTATGTGTGTGTTTTCTTTTTATTTTTGTTCAGTGTAATCTTGTTGGTGATAAAAAATGAATAAATGATGATAAGGCTGAAGGTGGAATAGTGCTTCTCACGAGACCCTCAATCAATGAAGACTTAAACTTGCAAGTTTGAAAAATACAAGAAAAACCTAGAAAATCAATAATTCAGTTGGTACACGTTATTGATCCTTAAAATTTTTGTTAAAATCCTTATAATGTAAGATAAATTACACATAATTATTACAAATCCAGCGTTTATTAATATATAGCTCATTCTTTATTTAGTAGGTACTGTATTTATATATGTAACTTTTTTAGTTAAATATATAGGAATGTTGGAGGCCTATATATCAGTAAGATTCATGTGGCTGAGAATCAGATGATGAATAAGGAAATGACGTTGAAAGTTTGTATTTGCATTTTTATTAAATTGGAGTTACTTTCTAAATAAATATCATACTTGTAAGTTTACCTACAGCCATTATGAGTGTGATGCGGCACAAATACTTGTTTTATACAACAGATAGGTTTGCACAATACGTGTATATTTCTGTTTCTAAAGATAGACCGTAATGAATGATGTAACAACGCAGGATCCTGTTTATTTGTCGGTTGTCCCGGCGGACAATAATCGAGGCTTGCGTGCACTTTGTATGCCATTTGGTATCTATATAGAGTTGTTAAAAGCAAAAATAAGGTCTTGTAATTTTTTGAAACTACGAAAGTAAAGTGCCTTAAAATAAATAATTAATTTCCTTAGTTAATAAATGTCCTCGTAACCAAAAAACGCTTTTGTGTAAGAATAAAAAATAATAAAGCATTGATATACGTTTTCCTGTGATTTACTCATTAGTTATTCACTCAGCGGATTAAATAGAACATGTGAATCAATTATACTTATTTAACATTAATTCATGAATACGCTGTCTCCCGTAAATTCACATTCCGTCATAATATATGCAACGCGTCATAGTAAGAGTAAGAGACTATTATTAATATTTAAAAACGAATGATGCCAGAAACCTAATCGTTAGGTATCAATTTTTTATAGCAAAAATTTTATTACTCTACGAGTATCTCTTAATATCTTTGAAACAAAAATGTTTGAATTTTTGCATTTTTAAATGCTATTTTTACTTATACTCTCAGGCTCACTGCTCTAACCACTGAGCTACCAAGACTTGATTCCCATTGAAAAGTTGACTTGTGTCCGAGTTGACTGTTTTTTTTTCCAATATTTTTCAATTTAAAATTCTGCATAAAATTGTGAATGATCCTCTATCCATCGGTAAAGTATAAAAAACATATATTTTCATAAATTTCACCAAAAAAAAGCTTCCATTTTTATCGTTACCAACATGACTAGATCCTATGCAGTCTATTGTTAGGCTGGTTTTAGTGACACGTTGACCGTCGGCGCTGACAACCGAAATGTATGAACACGCTGACCACCAGCCACGTTGATAGCTAACACTTTATTCAACAATGCTTCCAGGAAGTTCATACATTTTGGGTGTCAGCGTCGACGGTCAGCGTGTGCGTCAGTGCGACTCTAAAACCAGCTTTAGGCCTCTTCTACACACACGGTTTTTCCGCGACGGTTTTCAGTGTTGTATGAATCACTATAAACCCTTGTAGACGGACACAGCGGCTACGGCGCGGTTTATACGCAGGTACAATCGGGGACCATCCCAGTTGACCAGTAGGGTTTTTATGGGATACGTTTTCTCGGAAAGTACTAAAGTTAAAGAAATAATTTATTTTTTCAAATGAAATACCTATTAATATTCTATTATTTGTGATATATACGTTTTCTATATATCTATTACTTTAAAAAATAAAGCTTCCTAAAATAAACTCGACTGGTCAAACGGGAAGTTACCCGTAGTACCGTACAGTCGAAAAACGGTGTGTTTACAAGATGCCTCAGTTTATGATTTTTGGATTTTTGCATTTTTCAATGCTATTTTTATAGTTATGATAAATTTTAAATAGAAAAATATTGGAAAAAATTAACTCGGCCACAAGTGAATTCTCAGATGGGAAACGAACCCATGACCTTTGAGAGCATTGGACCGGATTTCCAAATGCCTTAGTTGTTATAAATTGGTAATCGCAGCTCAATATAATTATCGGATCGCAATTAGATTGTCAATAGGCAAGTGTCGCCGACTCGTTTCATTCCGCTGCGGTTAAGAAACATCGGTTACCGCAATAACGATACACCGATAGTTCCAGTTTATAGTATAGGTAGTTGATCCAGTACATATATCTGATAATTATTCGTTACTATCTTTGATTTCTCTTTGATTGGTATAGAACAAGGTTTCTCAAAGTGTCCCTGGCAAGAGACCAAAGCTAAAACTTCCGCTCCGAATCCCGGAAGACCCCTGTGGGTACATAGTGCGGGATTTAGTGAGAATTCCCCCCTCTTGGTCTCCGCTGGGTGTGGGAAGAGGAGGCAATCTGGTGATTCACACATAACCGCCGTCCGCACATCCTAGCCAGTCGGGGGTATGCGTAAAAGCATTCCCCTTCACTAAAAAAGGCTTTCTCAAAGTGGGGTCGCCATTAGACGCTAGGGGGTTCGCAAAAAAATAAACCTGACTCCTCAAATCGTCTCAATTTGCGACAAGAAACAAAGCCACCCATCTCATTATTATTTCTTTTGACACCTTCTGTATTTGTTAACTTTCATTGTAATAAAAAAACCGTAAGTTTTTGTAGCCGGTCCGGAGTCCGAAACCCGCCTGGAGGAGCCCATGGCGCAATGGTTCACGCGCTTGGCCTGCTATTGTTGAGGTTAAGCAACTTTCGCAGTGGTCGGTCACGGGATGGGTGACCTAAAATTTGCTAGCTCGAGTTCCACCGTGCTTCGGAAGGCTCGTAAAGCTATTGGTGCCGGTTGCATTTGCAGTCGTTAGATCCCACCAATCCCCATTGGGCCCGCGTGGTGGGTCATGGCCCGTTCTCCTTATCCATCCATTAGGAAGGCCAGTGCCTCAGCAGTGGGGACATTAAAAATGGCTGATGACGAAGTCTTTGCAGAGGTAGATTTTCTTTTCTTGTGTGGTTAAGGGTTTGCTATTGTCTGGGGACTTCAACAGGGGTACGCAGTGCAATAAGTTAGAGTAACCCTGGTATAGAACTTGTAGTATAAATTGCTATATCCTGGCTGTACGAGAAAATGCAGTGGAATGATAATAACATACAACATCGTATACAATGATCTGTTGCCGAGATATGTGGCTATTGGACTTGTGCTAAGTATATTTTACCTAATGAAGGTTAAAATAATCATTACAAACAAAATGGAACACATTGATCTGATACCAGATCAACTAACTGTGGAAGTTATTCTACGAGGGGTGTTCATTAAGTAAAGAAGACATTAAGAGAATGACATAAATACTCTTTATTAAGAAAAAATAAATACTGGCAGGCATAGCTCATTTATTAATAATATAAAAATAAACTTTTCGATATTCTCTTTTTTTTTTTTTTGGATGTCATTGTTTTCTTCGTTTCGAGGTAAACTTGCAAAAGTGGTTTTGGTTCACCAGGATAAGGCCCCCGTGCACAAGTTCAAAGTTGCGGTGGGTGCCATTAAAGATGCTGGGTTTGAGTTGATGGAGCACCTGCCGTATTGACCGGCCTTCGCTCCTAGTGATTTTTATTCCCCGATTAAAGGACCTCAGAGGTCAGAAATTTGATGATGATGACGCAGTAATCGCTGCTGTACACGTTTTTTAAGCATCAGGACGAAGCTTTTTTTCAAAAAGGAATTTTAAGATTAGAAAATAAATATGCTAAGTGTATACTCCTAAAAGGTGACTGAAAAATAAAATAACATTTTAATGGTGCCTTTATAATAATACAAACAAAACCGGCTGACCACACAAGTCGCGTAATCTCAAGCAGATTGCCGGATGCGCGTGAGCACGCCACAATAACTATTGTCCGAGACTATGTTTGTACGCACCGTACGCGACTGAATTACGCGCGGTACGCTGCTGACGTAAAAATTGAGTGGATATGAATTTGGTATCCCTTCATTTCAATTAAAAAAGGTAAATAATTCAAAGCAGCTGGGAAAAAGAAGTCATAGGTGTGAAGTGGAAAAGAAAAATAAAATAAGTGACAGATAAAAATTACTATAATACCTAATTTCGCTTATAACCGATAAACAAATAAATAGCAATGTGGCGTAGCTTATCAAACAATCTCTATAGTATCTTTCTATAACGCTTACATTGATCTGATGCCGAGATAAGTAACCTTGGCTACTTGAACGCATAACAAAAACATTTATTAAAAGATAATAATACAGGAAAAAGGAAAAAGTAAAAATATTCACCACAAAAATGTTTATCCCAGGAGGGGATCAGTTACATTGTATTGTATTAATGTATTACATTTTACAAAATTTTAAAGTCTTATCCTTATATTTCCAACGCATTCAATCATAATGATTGCCGATGATGCGCCTGCTCCGAATATTACGGATAAAACCGATCGTTTGGACAACTAATCTTTCATTTTATTCATAACCTGCAATTTCAGAAGATATCATCCTGAGTTTGAACAGCCGGAGCCTTTGTTTTGTTTGAGTTATTGTATTCGATAAGTATAATATAGATCAAAAGAATGTTGATCTTTGCAAAGACATTTATTTGTTTCAAAGCTTTTTGCTGATATTTTCCGGCTCCCCTACAGCCTCATTTTGGTGGTTGTTTTTTTTTAATGAACGACGGGGAGTCTCTTAGCCTCCATCATACCTGATGTTTAAGTATTGATATGGCTGAAGATGGAAGCGAGCCTCTCCCGGAATCCTCAATCACTGAGGAACTGGCTATCTTATCTCTAACTGCCGGAACACAACAATGCTGAAAACATTGTTATTATGGCGTCAGACTTAGACAAGATAGTGGTAGCTAGCCAGGCGGACTTACAACAAGTCCTTCCACCAACCAAACCGAATACAATATGTACTCCCGCTGGGAATCGAACCCGGGACACCTGGGTCTCATACCGGTGGTTATACCACTAGACCACAGAGGCGGTTAATATACTCGTATCGTTAACTTGTCAATGAGACCACGTAGAGAATTCAAATACTTACAAAAAACATAATATTTTGAACTATTGTTGATAAATTTTAGAAGAAAAATGCTAGAAAAATACAAATCGGCTCAACAAACGTGACCACGGCCGATGTAACTTGGCCGAAACGTCGGGAAAATTAGGTAGGTGAAATACCTGAAAAGGATTTTAGGTAGGACATTGCATGCAAACTTAAAAACCCAATCACAGACTATTTTTAATTAAAAAAACTTTTATTTGTTTATTATTTTGTTATTGAAAATTGAAACAGGTATTAAACGCGTAGAACGGGATAGATATTTCACCTACCTAATTTTCCCGACGTTTCGGCCAAGTTACATCGGCCGTGGTCACGGGCTGACTGGATATGCGATGCTACGTCTCGCCGTCGTCCGAGGTGGAGTCTTCATCCACCGTCCAGTTTTTTCTTCACGTACCGTCACACACAACACTAATAGTGTCCCTATTCTGTACCGCAGCCGTATGCTGATTGTTAGATAACCGCGAAGCAAAAGCGATTTTTATCACTGGCTTTTGCTTCAATTTTTAATATTTGTAATGTATATTATTTTGTTGTTGTCGGCAAATTATTCATTAATTTTATGCTATGAAATCGGAGAAATTACAAAAAAAAAAACATTAAATTTCGCTTCTTAGGAGTCATTATTTTATTTGGCTTACTTACTTACATTATTGAATACATAGCTTCGGCAATTATATCAAAATAATAGGATTAATAAAAAAAAAACCATACAAGTGCGAGTCGGATTCACCCACCTAGGGTTCCGCACAAATATGTAGGTACATACAAAGTTCTACCTAGGTATAATATTATAAATAGTTCAGGAATTAAGTCTCGCAGTTTTTTCCGAAGTTTTCCCGAAAATCAGTTTCCAAAACTTTAGACAAAATTTTTCAAAATTTAATTACAAATATCTAGTTTTCAGATTTTTTCCTGTACTTGTAGTAAAAGACGATATTACATGCCAAATTTCATAGTTCTAGGTCAACGGAAAGTACCCTATGAATTTTGATTCCCTTGAGAAGGTTGAAATATACGTTTTTTACTACATTAACGGTCCTATATTTTTTTAACGTTAATTTACAAGTTTGATTTTCTACAGCTTCAAAAAACTGCTGATGCTGATCTAAATATATGCTTTTAATTTCAACTTGATACCTCCACGCGATCCCGAGAAAAACGAAGACAGACAGACGGACGGACAGACGCACAACAAAATGATCCTATAAGGGTTCCGTTTTTTTAGGTACAGAACCTTAAAAAAACGTAAATCTTATCAACCACTCGCTTTACGACTAATATATTAATGAGGCTTAATACCTACTTAAAAATGTTAAAGAAAAATGAATTCAAAGATTAATTTATTTACCAAAACGAATCGAATCTTAAAACGGTGAGTCCGAAACGCGGACAACATCCAAGCGCGCGTGAACGATTCCATCGAGTCGTCGAAATCGAATACATTATCTCGATTCGAGCAGAGCGCCGCATAATTTGCTCGAATATTGCACGGAACCTTCGTGCGATATGGTAAAGGACACGCCGCAGTACGTGCGAAGCGAAATGAATCGAGTACGTTCTATTGTTTATTATTAAAATTATAGATTTGGTAAGTTTCTATTATTATTTCATTGTAGGCCATAATAATGAAACTAATAATAAACAAGTCATGCTTGGCCAAAAGCCCGCATGGACGTGACTGACTCAGAAATAAGAGTAAAAAGTTTATAAAAAAAATAATAAATACATTTCATACAACTAGGTAGGTCTTTAGTTTCCATCATATCGTTGTCTTCTCATTACTTGGCTCCGTGCCGTGAACAACAGAAGCAAACTACAACAGCGAACAAACGGGCTGGTCCTCCTCAAATTACCTGATGGACATAGGCCTCTCCAAGTGCACGCCACGGAGCACGATCCGCTGCTATTCTCATCCAGCTCCTACCGGTCTCCTTGCGATGATCGTCGATCCTCTAAGGGTGTCGTATGCTATGCTATTGCCTATAGGTACGAATTCTTAGTGTAAACCTTCAAGAACTCGTTTACCCCAGCGGCTATCAGTTTTGCGTTTTTCTTTGGTGCTATGTTGGTACTCCTGTTTTATCTGTCAAAAAGATGAAGATTATTCTGCAGTCGTTTTTATGTTTTGGATTCTTTACTAAAATCATTCCCAAACAAAACGACCGGCCAACTGCCACTTCAGTTTGCTAACCCTCCTCTCATCATATTATCATCGCAATCGCACGAAACTCACATGCTCCGAATTATTAAAGCTCTATACCTACCTTCAGTTTCATTTTGAAGAGCAGCGGCATGAACCTCGTTTAGCTTAGCTTGTCAGTGTAGCCTCTGCTTAAAGACCAAATGCGATTCCGTTGTAGGAACAAAAAAGACGTCGTTTAGAATTCTACACGTTGATAAAAGGGATTGTTTTAAAATAATCGCCGAGAAATCGCTGCTCGCGCACTGCTTATTATTCATGCTTGTTGTAATAATGCACTTTGCATTGTGCTCGTGACAGATAACAATTTTGTTTTACTTAAACTGGTAGGAAAAGGTCGTTTTTATGGAGTACCTACGTATTAAGCGGGCGTCCGCGACTTTGTTTGCGCGAAATGAGATGTATGAACATAGTCCAAAGTTGTAACATTATTTAGTAAAAATAAAATCACGAGACGACTTTCTCATGTAAAATTTAATGTAAAAGCTTAGGAATTCGTGAAAGAGATTGCAATAAAAGCTTACATAAGCTAAGGGTGACTTTTACCAACTTCAATAAACCCATTTATGGGCTAAACATATTAAATATTACATTGTCATTTTTGTCATTCGTATTCATGAAGTCAATAGTGACAGAGCGATGTTTAAATATGTTTTGAGCTAAACGTATTTTGTGACAGTTGGTGAAAGTCGCCCTAAATAATAAAAAAAAAACAGTTTAAGTACAAATCATTACATAAGAATTGCCTATAATCAATAATAAATATAGCAATACAATAATTTAGAAAACCTCTTTTGATTATACCATGTGTTTTCAGCGAACACAGAATTTAGAATACTAAATATAATATCTTGATCATAAATCCGACGGAAGTTGACAAAGTTTAAATAGTTATTTGTTATGCAAGGCTGGAAAGTTGGTTATTTAGCGGCGAGTTATCTCTATTGAAATCTGAGCAAGTGAAGGATACTAGGATTGAACCACGAGCATAGCGAGTGGTTCAAAAATTGAATCCTGAGCGAAGCGAGGATTTCAAAGGTACAAGACGCTAAAAACTTATCTGCCGAGCGCAACACACAATTTTTCACCTCACAACAGCGAGGAACATTTTATGGTTGTTTCCGCGGTCAACTTCCGGTAAAAAATTCTTTAAACATAAAGTTTAATCTAAATATATAAAAAACTAAATTGTTTTAATGATATAAAAAACTAAAATAATAAAAAAGGGAGTATTATAGTTAATTCAAAGATATTTAAAGTAGGAATTATATTGTTACTTACTAATAAGAATAAAAACGATACTGTAAATGTTGACACTGACATGACGTACAAGACAAAGACAATTTAAAAATAAACATTTATTTCACAGTCCGAAATCGAATTATAGGTTGTGAAATCTCACCCAGCCTAATATAAGATTCTTATAACAAATAGTTTAATCTTATTGTTATTGTTTTTATGATTCAATGAACTAAAATAATATAATTAAACCAAAACGCAGTATTATAATTAATTTAAAGCTATTTAAAATAAGAATCAAATATAACAAAAAAGTCAATAGTGCGATTCGGAACGCATTAAGACATATTTTTAGGTATTGAATTAAAAAAGTACATTGCGCGCTAGGCCGCAAAAAGCGATTTTCTACGCCTAAACTGTTTGACAAAACCTACTTTACAGAGCGTGTGAAGTGAAAAATAATTTTCGAACTTGAAAAAGGAAGGACTAGTTAGATACTCATACAAATTGTACCTTTGTTTTTAGAATTTTTAGAATGCTTGAAGGTAATTTTTTTCTTAATACCTCCTAACATTAGCAGTACTGTAATATTCCTATAATTTCATTTCATTTCAAACTACAATCACTGGTTTTCATCGAGCGTTTATATTTATTGCTATACTTTAATAAATCTTCCTGTTTATTATAAATGCACAATAATACTACCTCATTCCTCTATTGACCAGTGCCTTAGAACTTACCGATTTCAATGTCGATTCTTCGTAGCCATGGAAATCATTTTAACTTTACGATATGCTATCGAAGTGTTCCCATCAAAAGGACAAAAGGTTCATCACAGAGTACAGTCAATGGCATTTATGGATTACACAAAAGTAGCGGCCGCCCGTGGTTTCACCGTCGTGGTTCCCGTTCCTGTAGGTATAAAAAGAATCCTATGTTCTCTACGTCCTTTCAACAATCTTGCCAAAAATCAAATCGATTGGTTGCTTGGTTATGGCGTTAAGAGAAACAGACTTCCGCATTTATAATATTGGTTGGTGATGTGAAATTGATAATATTGATGTCAAAAGTCTTTTGACAATTTCCTAACTCAACTGCTTGCTCATCTTTTAAAGTTCAAAGGATTTGCCAGTTTCGTAAAGCCTTCTGATGATCGTTCGTAATGTCCCGGCTACATGCTCCGTCTTACCTGAGAGCATGCCTGCACAAACTGGTTTGCGCAGGTAAGACGTAGCATATTGTCCCGGCTACATGATCCATCTTACCTGTAAGCATGCCTGCACAAACCGGTTTGCGTAGGTAAGACGTTGCATACTGTCCCGGCTACATGCTCCGTCTTACCTGAGAGCATGCCTGCACAAACTGGTTTGCGCAGGTAAGACGTAGCATATTGTCCCGGCTACATGCTCCGTCTTACCTGAGAGCATGCCTGCACAAACCGGTTTGCACAGATAAGACGTAGCGTATTGTCCCGGCTACATGCTCCGTCTAGCCGGACATAAGGCAGAGAATACACTGAGAACAAAATACCATTTTTCACACGCACTCATTGACGTTACATTTACAGGCACTTTCAGAAGTATACAGTCGCGAAAATGAAGAAACGGTAATAAAGACAATTCATGACACACAGAAAAAAAATTAAGCAACTAGCAAAGAACTAAATACAGTTTTTGTATTTCTTCCTTTTTTTAAATAGCACATTATGATTTAGGTTGGATTGGAAGAATATTACACTTATGTCCTAAACTACGTACTTAATTATGTTTATATCATAATAAATATCAGACAATATCACGCACATTGACCTGATTCTGAAATAATATCAGATCTAATACAAACATTGTAAATTTATATTTATACATATTTTACACCCAGACACAGACATACATCCCGTCTATTTGTGGTTTATTCAATTATAGAACCTACATTACATTTCAATGTTTATCAAATAATCTTTACAGTTTTTTCATTATTCGTTTGAAAAGTCATTTACATAACCGAAATGATCGGTATGATAGAATCGGTTTGGGAAATCACATCGAGATATTTATCTACTTTTATCGGTAACAAATGTCAACGAATGGACAATAATAGTGTGATAGAATTTGAAATTGAATGCGGCGTGGAAAAATGTAATTAGGTACTTATTGAAAATGAAACTTAATAGAATTCCCAGCGTGTTTCATTAAAAAAAAAACGAATGAATAAACTAACCGGTAATCGTATTTTTTTTTACAACTTAGGAAGGTGGTACCTATAATCCCGTAATTTCTGCCAACTCCTCCGGGATAAAGACATGATCATATAGGCCGCCTGGCTATGTCTGTCGTCATAACAAATTGTTTTCAGCTTTGTTATTATTATCCAGCAGTTAGGAGGTCCCAGTTCCTCATGGTTAAGGATTCCAGGAGAACGGTGACTCTTCCTTCAGCCTCAGGTATGGTGAAGACGTTTTGTTCCAGCTTTCTAGATAAAATAGATAAAAATGGCATTGAAAAATTATTCTCATGTTATTTCTAACTAAACAACACAACTTATTATGTAATCAAAACACTCAAAGAACCGTGAGAACCCAAATCCTATAAGTTTCACTACCGTGCCTAATTACGATTAACTTAATGGCATATTTCGTATTAAGCCACTTCAACACTCGGGTCTTCTTCACAGATTCATTCAATTACCATACTTTAACCATTCTTTTAATATTCAAAAACCAACAGAATTATCTCGGCGACTAACGGGTTAAGTGACACAAGTGCAATGTAAAATAGACTTTATATTCCAAATTAATGCAACGGTGGCTTGGAAAACTCTTTATGTAAATTTAATCAGTGTGAATTTGGAGTCTTTAATTTATACGTACAATCAAACACATAATTAAAGATAGCTTAGATAAAGTTTGCTGTATTTTCATATTGCAATAAAGATTAAATAAAAATTAAATATTCAGAAAAGATACTTAAAGCCAAAACCATAATAATTTTATCATCAGCGATTTTTAAAAGTGCACTCGCCTTTCTTATGGATAAATAAAGAGAATGGGCCATGAGCCCATCCCATGACCCACAGCGCAGTCCCAATGTGGAGTGGTTCGTGTAAACGACTGCAAATTCAGCCAGAATTGGTTCTATTCTATTCCAAGTGAATAGGCATTTCCTGTGCAAGCATGCAACACCTTAGACCACATCCTGTTTATTAAGCAGGATGGTGGTCAAATGCCTGCCCAGTTATTCATAAAAAAATAAAATAAAAATTATAAACCGTTCGCGGTTTAATGTGTTTTCCGAAGCACGGAGGGGCTAGAGATAATACCAAAATTTTTGGTCACCCATCCCATTGCCGGCCATTGCGATGTAGCTGCAAGCTGCTCACTATCTCCTATAAATAATTACTTTTCTTACATAATCATTTAAAATTAATGTTGTTTCCGACGGTACCCAGTTAATTAAATTCATTGAAAATCCGTTGTTAGTTTTTATAATTAAATTTTAGATAGAAAATGTAAATGAAGTCTGCTCGCGTGTTTGACAGACATCCATATATTCTATTTTAATGAATTTAAATTATTAACCTGGTTTAAATGAGCTATTTTATTGGAAACTAACTTTCGTCTACGACTTTCCCTATGTTTAATTCGTTTATCGTAGCAATTTCGGGAATCATATTAACCTTGCGTATGTGGGTGGAAGGGAACAGACAGAAAACGTTCATGATATAAATATTCATAATATTATTACGGATTTGCAACTAATATTGTGTTATGTATTAATCCAATTTTATGTTCCCAAAAAATATTAAGGAGGAGTAAGAGAAAATTATTAAAAGGAGAAAATATATACTTTATTTACTCGTAACTTACCATTTATTACGCGGCACGGCCACGGCTCAGGGCCCCTACCGTTCAAGTGTCGTCGGCATCGACATCGACTTCATTTGACAGATGGATGTGACATATTGCTCTTAGTCTTTGGTAAGTTTTAATTTGTGTCAAAAAGAATCAGCACATCACATCCATCTGTCAAATGAAGCCGATTTCGATGCCAACGCCACTTGCGCGGTACGGCCCCAGTTTTAAGACGCCGGCGACCGGTGAGCTGGTGAGCAGTATCGGGACTAACGTAATTCCAAAATGATTAGCAATTACAGCGTTATTTGCTGTACTTGTGATGTTATTCGGATTAAAATAGTGTACCACACGCCCAGCTTCAAATACGAGTAGACTGTATGCGTTCGTAGGTACGTGGCGGAGGGCGAGACGTACGGTACTCGTTGTGGGTTCTTTTTCGGAGAACGGGATGCTGGGGTTGAGAATGAAACGCAGAGCTTGCTTGCAATCAGGAACCAGTGAGCTTCAGCAGCTTGCTTGCTTGCTGTCTTCTTCTAATTGTAGAGACGAGAGTGAGACAAGTGATGGTCCATAGCCATAGAAACCCGGCTCTCAGTGACCTACTTTAAGGCATTACAGTAAGGACGACCGAAGCTCACTAGTTTTCAACCTTATTTGTCTCATTTTTTCTATGTACTTACGACATTTCTTATCACAAATATTTTATTATCAGATAGTACCTACATTACACATTGCATATCTAAATAATCAAAAAAAATATTTCTAGCGAGCTAAGTTACATTCACATCATAAATTCTAAACTATTTATATATATTTTTTGACCTTAGCTAACTAGCACGGACTCCAAAAGTTTTATTTTATACTTTTTGAAGTCGGTTTGATTTTTTTTTTTAAATGTTTTTATTTCAGATTTTTTAGTTACATCATGTGCCGTTACTTACACTAAAAATCAGCCCATACACAACAATGATGTCATCTAGGTATACGACTACTTGCCAAAAGGTTGATATTTTTCAGGATTATGAAAAAACTACTAGCCAGATCTTCGTAAAAATTATATGGGACCACACATAAACCATTTTCTTTCAGATAAAAAAATAATTATAAAAATCTGTTTACAACTGGCGAAGTTATGGTAAAACATACATATTTTTTGTTTTTTTACAAATACCGTCGACTTGAGAACCTCCTCCTTTTTTTGAAGTCGTTTAAAAATACGTTTGTATAGGGAGCTGACCAATTGCGGGCCTGCTTGAAAACTTAGGAATAACTTTTGCAACTAACGGTAGTAATATTTTGCTCCTTAGCAAAATTATCATAAACACGATGTTTTTTTTTTACATACAACATAACATTAATCATAACAAACCCTCCTAGATATTTTATCAGCGCTCATCCATAATGTATTGCTAATCCCAAAGCACTAGAAAAACACACACAAAATAGATCCTATTTTAAAAGCTTAGATAAATGTGACCTAAGGATGTCCCATTCAATCTTTCTCAGTGATTGATGATCGTTGAACGAACGGGTGATCGAACTGTTGACCGAATGAAACGTATTTACTGAGCGATCGCCATTTGCATGTGTAAAGGAAGAAAATGAGGTCTTCACGAAATGGCCAATGTAAAGGTTAAGCTAGATGACTTTAGCGATTGTGTCAATGTTACTTGTACAATGATGATGTAGATGAGATGAGATCAGTATAATCTCACTTCTCTACCTCATCATCCCATCTCTTTTAATTCTTTATTTTAAATTTTATAGTTTTAGTCTTAAGTTTTATTTTATTTCCTTTAAATGTACAATGTTATACCAAGGAACACTACTATTACTAACGTTAAACTAATGTTATAGTACGCCGCGCGTGATGTAATAATAAACCCCAGAAGTTATTAAGCTAATCATTGGAAGGTGTTAAATAACATTTTATTATCTACCTCAGTAGTTTTTTTTTTCTATAATAGTAATATTTTTTAAATATTTTGTAAATAAAATTTATCATAAGTATGAAAAATAGCATTGAGTTGCATTAGATATTTGTGATTTTTAATAAAGAAATGCACAATATGTAAACCTAAATTAAATAACAGATATTATTGAAGATTTTATATCATATTTAGTTTGTCCGTTTACTCATGTCTTAGAGTTAATGTTAATTACTTGGCTGTTAATAACAAAATAACAGGTCCTACTATTAAATCCATGGAATAGATTCATATGCGAAAAGTCGTTGATGTTAGGTTCAAATTATACAATTAACCCGGTACAGTCGACCGCAAATTAACGACGACCGGCCGGCTAATGAGTTGTTACGCCGAGCCGTGCGCTGAACAACCACAAGTGAGCTGATAATGAGGTGAAGATGTTTTGATTACTTATCGATTATCGACATTTAAATAAATTGACAACAATGTGATAATAGATCTTATGAGGTAGAGTTCATTCTACAACATGGTAGGTATAGAAAGTTATTTTGATTGGAAAACCTTCAGTTTTATTTTGATTGGAAAACCTTCAGCTTAATCTCGATCGCAATTTCTTTACAAAACAACGTTATTACGCTAGTTTGTAATGAAATAATAACCATAACATATAATTATAAAATATAAACTAACACAAAACAAAAAATATAATTATTTTGTGTAAAATTCGCAAAAGCTTTTTATACTGTCATATCATAATACTGTCTACATTTGATTTTGAAATCAAATAGGTAAACCGAATATGATTCGATACTTGATATTGCACGGTCTAACAACTCCTGAGGATGCTCCGGGTGTGGGCGCAACATGAGTAGAGTAGTCGGTAAAAGTGGTGTGTCACTGTTTTGCATTTGCATTATTTATTTACGAGTGGGCGGTCGGTGCATCTTGTATGTTTCTTCCTTGCGCTAAAACTAGATATTTTTGTTTCTGAGTTCATTTTAATGAACAACGCGGAAACGCTTAGCCTTCATCAAACCTTTTAATAAGTGTATAAGGCTGAAGATGGAAGCGCGTCTCTCCCGGAATCCTCAAACACTAAGGAACTGGCAATCTTGTCTGCCGGAACACAGCACAATGCGGAAAACATTGCTGTTATGGCGTCAGCCCCCCTGCCATGAACACCGCTATAATCTCACGATATGAAATGGCGCATGATGCTGTCTTGCTTACTTCAGTAATAAGTGATTGGGACAGTGACACGTTTTTGAGCTACGAGTGTCGATAAAATCCACTCATGCTAGGGCTACAGAATTAAATAAACCATCGATACGCACCACATCACTAGCCATCCCTGTGGTCGGATGCGTAGTACCACACTAGTGCAGTAATTGGTCTGCTGCGGCTACCGCCTGATTTTTATCTCCAATTATTGAGTTTTCGCGCCAATTAAATATTATCTATGTTCCGGCGGAAGCGGCGGCTTATTTATTGTTAGATTATCGACCGGTGTGGATCGACGCTGGGGACAATGATGGGAATACTAACGTAATAACTGTACTTGGAACAGAGAAGTAGGCACTTCGTCCGATTTGTTTTCTAGTGTTTCACCTAATTAAAAAAAAAGCTTTTTCTCAGTTCTACACAATGATCCTCATTCAGTTGTTAAGATGTGGAAAAGTAACTTAGTATATTTGCCAATTTTTCTTTTTTAATGACCGCTGCCTGCTACTTAGGCAATTATGGGCAATTTTACAAATTATCAAATCTGGGGGGTTACTCTTGACGGGATCGCGTTGAGATCGAGATTGATGTCAATAATTATTAATGATTATCAACGTTGATTCAATTTTGATTAGCCCTACAATCGATTTCTAGAGTACTAAATTACTTTATTTACTAATTTCAAGTAATAATTTTTAGTTTATATACCTATTTTAAGCCATAATTACTGACTTTTGACGTTAATTCAATCTCGATCTCAATGCGATCGTGTCAAGAGTAAGGGGGCAGTTTTCTTCAATCTATTTTATTGTTATGGGTTCTCGCAACAAGATATTCGCAACAACGACAATGGTTTGTAGGTAGAATCTAATGGTTGGTTTATGAATTGACAATATTTTGCTTTGACTTAAAGTTGAGAACGCTTCGAACTCAACTCAAAGCAATATCATGCTTAGGTGAGGTTAGATACGTTCCTTCTCAACTTGAAAATCTTAATTCAGAAACAGGTGATAAGTTTATAAAGTAATAAAATTGAATGCAAATAATCCTTTAGAATTAAGACTTTCTATAAATATTATGGAAAATATAATGGAAATAATGGCAAAGATAGATATGGAAAAGATAAGCTGGACTGTGATGGTTACGAATAAATAGATAAATCACATAGGTCGTCAAAAGACAAATACATTTTGACGACCTCCGTGGTAGAGTGTTATGTACACCGGTTTCAAGGTGTCGCTTACTCTGAGGTCCCGGGTTCGAATCCCGGTAGGGGCAAATGTTTGTATGATGAATACGAGCATTTGTACCTGAGTCGTGGACGTTTATATATATTTCTACTCATAAATACTTATATATGTATTTATATCCGTTACCCAGTATCCCATAACACAAGCCTTACAGTGCTTACTTTGAGGCAAGGTTAATTGGTGCTTAAAAAAAATATATTGGATAGGGTGAATGATAAAAAATCATAGAAGACAGAAGAGATAGAATGATCGGCCACTTGATAAGATATGACAAACTCATTACAAACATTATAGAAGGAAAAATAGAGGGTAAGAGAGAAAGAGGAAGACCAAGAATACCAAGAAGGTGAATGTATCAAGAAGCCAAGGAGCTGGCTTTGAACAGAAACAAATGGAGGAAGCCATACAGACAAGAGCGTGGCTTTTAAGTTGTGATGATGACAAGTATCAAGAGTACATTTTGATTCGTCTAAGCTGCATCCCATTTCTCCACAACTTTACACAAAGTCGATGTTATCTCAAGAGCTTACACAAACAATTACAATCTCTACAGATACCTTATAATCATTGTCGCTTCTCATAATAAGGTTTCCAATACAACTTTTCATAATGTTCATTAACAAGTCAGCGCTGGTTCCCACATGTTCAAGCCGCACTGTTCATAATAAATAAAGGATTATCTGCAATAATAACTTGGCTCGATTGAACCGAACAATACGATGACGGCCAGTGGGAGGCGGGTAGCATCTAGAAGGGAAATGTAGACAGATGATAATACCACATGCTATCATTATCGTTTAATAATCTCCCATGCAGCTCCACTAGCATCAACTGAACACCGCTATATCACGCGATATGATAAGGCACGATGCTGTTTTATTTAGGGCCTGTTTCAATCTAAAAGTGAGTTCTGAGTAGCTTACCTGACAGAGGACTTGACATATTTTTCATATCAAAACTGCCAAATCATCTCGCAAGTAAGCTACTTTGAACTTACTTATAGACTGTGAAACAGGTCCTTACCCCGCTTAGGCGTCACCTCCACGGGCGAGTGTATCGCAACGATGTCCTCGCTGTGCCATCAAATTCATTAGTAACTGTACCAGTGGCGAAAGGTCCATATAAAGCGTTCCCATCGGCTACCCGCAAAAAAAAATCCCACCCCACCGATCTATCCAGTCCCTCGCCAGATAACTGCATACTCATAAAAAAAAATTGTAATCACTTAATAATTTTTATACAAAATACCTGTTTTCGTAGAGGGATTATTATAGTAAATCTTGACCGATATTGTTTCAAATTGGTACCATTCCTTTTAATGTTTTTTTTAAACGGGTACCCTTTCGGTCGCATAATGTTTTTAGTTATAACGTCGTTTGGCATAACAGTTTTGGCATATTTATAGTCTTTTCGCATAAATTATGATCAGCATAGTTTTATGTTTACGAACTCAAGCTACGACTGTCGATATCTATAGCCGCTCATGCCAGGGTACTGGGTTAATTAGCGAAAGAAAAACATAGAAAGATATCCGCTAGCTTTCCGGCCCGTAGATAAAGTAACATCGTTATGTAGCGAAACAATAATTCGATTCGTTATTGCATAAATGCGCCAATTAACTTGCGGTAAGACCACGTGATTTAGCGCGGCTTATGCCAATCCGCCGATCAAATTCCATTCAATTCTTTTCGAACTTCGTTATGTTTTTGAATTGTAATTTTGGCTAGGGGCCCAGGGCCCTTCATCACTATGCCACTTTGGGATTCCTTGCTCAAGCCACGACGATGTCGTACTTGGTTTTGACATTTTCAAAATTTGTTTTCTCCATGATACTCACAAATTAAAGAGTTATTGTACAAGTAAATGACAGTCACAAATTATATAGTTATTAAACAAGTAAAATAACTTTAAAATTTGTAAGTTTTTTTTAAATAAATGGGCAGGCATTTGACCACCATCGTGCTTAATAAACAGGATGTGGTCTAAAGTGTTGCATGCTTGCCCAGGAAATGGCTTTTCACTCTCGCCTTGAAGAGGCCAAGGTTGTAGGAATCGGGAAACACATGAGCAGGCAGCGCATTCCTTTCTATAGCGGTTCGCATAAGAAATGTGTCAGCAAAGCGCTATGTACGGTTCGCTGGAATGTCAACGACGTACGGGTGGTAAGCTAGCCTGCGTCTGGTACCCCGATGGTGGAAAGGGGCTAGAGGAACAAGGTAGTGCAGTTCTCTCACACACTCTCCAAAGTGTATCCTATAAAAGACCGATATACATGCAACTTTGCGACGGAGACTGAGGCTCTGAAGTTCCACCGTGGCCAATGCTGAGTTACCAATGAGTTTCCTGGCACGGTTTTCAATCGATTTCAGAAGCTCTAGCTGATACTTAGCAGAACCATCGGTACTCCAAAGTAGGCCGAATCTGCGCTTTGTATAAAAGGAGCAGCTGATCCGGAGAGAATCCGCTATATCGCATAGCCTTAGAGAGAACGCCCAGTTTCTTTGCAGCACACTTCGCAATGGAGTCGATGTACTCGTCAAAGTTCAGGTTGGAAGACAGGTTTAGGCCGAGAAGTTCCAGATTTTCAGTTATCGGCAAGGATACACCCTGGAAAGTCGGAGTCAGTTGAAAGGGACTCCGTTTTGCAGTGAATAAACAGGCCTGTGTTTTAGTGGCATTGAAACTGACAAGATTTGCGTTGCCCCAGTCTGAGACGGCCTGAAGTGCCAGATTCATATGGTCGACAAGGGACCCTCGACAAAACTGGATTTTTTTGCAGTTGAGAAATATCTGCTGGTTCAAGTGGTGTCATCTGCATACCCAATGGTGTCAGATACCAGCAGGTCGTTAATGCGCAGAAGGAACAGTGTCGCAGACAGGACAGATCCTTTGGGGACACCTGCATCGATTTCTTTTAGGTCAGATATTTGACCATCCACTAATACTCGGGTGGAGCGATTGCGAAGGAAGTCGGCAATCCAAGTGCAAAGGGACCAGAGATACCGTATGAGGGAAGCTTAGCAATTAGGCTGTCATGCCAGACCCTGTCAAAGGCTTTGGAGATGTCGAGGTCGTTGTCTTCAAAGTATGCCAAAAGACGGGTGTTAAGTACTTAACACCCGTCTTTTGGCATACCTTGAAGACACAAACGTGTACACGTTCCGTAGTCCTGCAGAGTATGGACGTGACTGAAATTGGCCTGGAGTTAGAAGGGTCGGCACGGCTGCCCTTTGGGAATCGCTAAGAGGTCATAGTGAATAAAGGCCCAGTGCAGATAGCAAGCCTATCAATGGATAGGGTATATTCCAAAACAATAGGCACAAGCACAACCGAACAACATCTTAGAATGTAATGGTTACGTTTTCATACTCTTTCAACCTATTTTTTAAAGATAACGGTCAGTTTATTTAATATATAAGAGTAGTATATTTAAATATATTTTTTTTATGAACGACGGGGAGACTTCTAGTAGCATACTTGATGTTAAGTATTGATAAGGCTGAAGATGGAAGCGAGCCTCACCCGGAATCCTCAATCGCTGAGGAACTCGCTATCTTATCTCTAACTGCCAGAACACAACAATGCTGAAAACATTGTTGTTATGGCGTCAGACTTACTACAAGTCCTACCACCAACTATACCGAATACAATATGTACCCCCGCTGGGAATCGAACCCGGGACCCCTGAGTCTGATACCGGTAGTTGAACCACTAGGCCACAGAGAAGATTATCTAGGAAGATTCTAGATTTTTTGGACGCTTCAAATCAAAAAGAGATACTTTACCTTGAGGCTTGTCAATAGATCTTTTAGATCTCATTGTAACTGCAAAGCCCCAAAATTCATTTTTGAATTACAGTTTTATTTTCCAGCAAACTTACAATTTAAAAAAATGCAAACGAGCCTTTCCATTTTTTGAAAATCTTCTAATTCATTATAAATGCGAAAAAAAGTCAGTTTGTTTATTTGTTTGTCTGTTCCTCTTTCACGCCTACACGGTTGAACGGATTTGGATGAAAGGTGATGTCCAACAATTTATAGAGTCTGGGCCACGACTGTGTACAGTACTTCAAAAGATAGTAAAAGACTCGATAAAGACTTTCTAATTATTAATTTTCTTTAAAATCGTTGTTTTCTGGAAGGACCAATAAATATAGGTAATGCAAAAACACATAAAAAATACATCACGGGGGCGGCGGAAGAAGTCATTTTGTCACTGTCACTATCACTGTCAGTCAATAGAATTACAACACAGACAGAGTAGAACTCAATGACAGTGACACTGACAGTTTTTTAACGTCAAGTTGTCATATTTGACGCCTTATTTAGAGTAAAAAATATTGATTTGTTTTTATTAATAACCACTTAACCATGCATTTTATAAAATTAGTTATATTTTTCTCAGAATCAGTAAATTTTTCTCTATCTTTGGACGTGGCCCAAATTAGAGCATGTCCTTTGGTATGTAAGGACTTCAAGAAGTGGACTAATACATAGGCTACTTTTGATCCCGATATTCCCACGGGAACGGGAACGATGCGGGTGAAACCGCAGGCAGCCGCTAGTTTTACATAAATTCGTTAAGTTTATTATTGTCGCTTTATTGTGTATTAACAGCTCTATATAATCCCAGCAAGGAGCCTTTGTAATAGCGGCCAAGCTGATTTAATTGTGGCCAGCGTTAATTGGCCATTGTCCAGTAATATTGGCCTGCCCTTTCTGGCCAACAGTTAACCACAGCCCTATTGTTTTTATAATAAACCCTTTTTGCATCAGATAGCATAATAGCTCCACTGTTTGCCTTTAGTTATTATGTTGTCACTATATGTTGGATTATCTTAATGTACCATCTTATCTGGACGTCTTATTTGGCGCGGAGAATGTGTATTGGATATACGAATTTTAAAGCGAGTTTAAAAGGACTATTTATCTGGTGAACTATTGTAAGGAGTTCAAGCATAGATAATATAAGATTGGTCAACGCGTTTGTAGTGAATTTGTCTATGTATATTTATATGTATTTATATCCGTTACCCAAGTATCTCATAACACAAGACTTACAGTGCCTACTTTGGGGCTAGGTTTATTGGTAAGAGAGTAAGAAATATATACTTATATATTTATTTCTTAATAAATCTATGAGTTCAAGTTTGTGTATTTGATTTTTCATTCCCAAAAACTTCCTCCATTTTTTTCCTCCTTTGGAAGATTTAAGTGTTCTTTAACTTGTTGTAAGATGGATAGTATTTTTGTATTGAATATTTTTTTTACCATTATTTATTGTTTAAACTTTACTTTATCTTGAATAATTCGTATTATTGTACTAGTACCTATATTCATGTCATTTCAATATATTTTTACAATGGTAAAAAGACTCACTGCACACACAGTGAAAATCCAACCCAAAAAAATTTAATAACAACTAATATTAGAAAGTCCCCAAAGTAAGGTTTTAATTTTTACGTGACAATAATAACAAACTCCAAAATGTTTGCAACTTACATTGTAAAAAAACTGCATCTTCGCAATCACCACAACATCTTATCTAAACGTTCTTGGACTTAAGACCGAAATAAAACAGACCTGCAAAAAAAAGATATTTTACAACAAAGAGTTTATAAAACCCGCTCCTTCTTTGAAGAGTATCCATAATCGTAATAATTAAATGTCACTATGTAAGGTATTCTTATCAGTACTCAGCTACCTGAAAACGACAAAAAAAAGAGATTGATATTATAAAAGCGATGAAGCTTGCCTTTTGTTTTCGTCAAGTTGAATTAAGTCGCAGAAGAAAAACGCCGTTGGATTGTGTGTAAAGAAGATGTGTTGTCCGTCAGTAGGAACCAGTTAGGCAAATTATCTGCGAAGAATCAGTGAGTTCACCTGCCGGTCTTCATTTATTTATTTATGTGTTTGCTGTTGTTGCACAGTACATAATTATGATAAGGCAGTATCTCAACTTACATCCGATATTATTATATGTAGTTGACTCAATCACGAAATTAGCAGAGAAGAACTGGCAAGAAATAGGTCAACACTGTAAGGGTTGGCGTGCAAATGAGGAGACCGAAATTTATCAGTGACTCAAGACTGAAGAAGAAGAAGAAAGAAGAAGAATCAGTGAAGTCATTCATTGACTGAATGACTAATTCTATAATACGTTGACTTGAATATGTGTTGTTTTTTTTAGTTTACCTACTGGCATATTGTTGTACTACAATACAATTATTTTTACCAGCTTTATATTAAACATATCTGTGAATTATCTTGTTTTGTAGTGACGCGTGTCTTTCTACAGCATGGCTTTGGGAGTAGCTTTTGGGCTCTTTTTCGAAGTTGCAGTACTGCAGTAGCTTTTATGTATTGTGGTTATACACTGTGCGTGATTAGTATTGTTTTGTTGTTATGTATAAGTTTGTTTTTCTTTTGTGAGTGGTCTTTGCATTCCTTTTCTTAATCTGCTCGCTTAAGTGCTACCTGGGAGATCATCTTTCGATGCAAGTTGTCTTGGAATAGTTGATCCCTGATCCACTAAACTCCAACTGAGCTTTGTTAATATAATATATACTTTAGGTACTTGGTTTTGTTGGTAGTACTTATTCTTAGTACTTCTGGTTAGCTACCACTATCTTTTCTGTCGCCATAACAATGTCTTTAGTTTTGTTGTGTTCTGCCATTTAAAAAATAAGATAGCTAGTTCTTCAGTTGTTGAGGGTTCTTAAAACATCAGGTAAGTAGGTATGATGAATGATTTCCTGTTGTCTATAGTAATATAATAAAGAGGAAAGTGTTGATTGTTTGTTTGCATTGAATAGGCTCTGAAACTAGCGAATGGATTTGGATGAAATTTGGTACACACATAGTAGATAGCCTGGTTATGGGCTTAGGATACTTTATATCCCGATATTCCCACGGGAACTAGAACTAAGCGGGTGAAACCGCGAGCGGCGGCTAGTAGGTAATTATCAAATAGATACTAAGAAAAATAATTTGCAAAGTTTGAAGTGCACAACCTACATACATAGGCAGTGTGCAAGTTAAATAAAAGCTTGTAAAAAAAAAAACAAAAATCAGAACATTCTCACACAATAATTAATATACAGTTCTAAAAGTAAATAATTGCCTACGCATACTATTACAATAGTTTTTAATAATATTACAAATATTCAAAACACAATTACAAATAGGGCGGAACTGAATGTTTTAAATACGAATCATTATTTAAAAAAACAAATGGACGATATTTTAAGGCCTGTTATAGACCGCGCGATCGTTCGAGATTTTTCAATCAGACACTCAGTATGGGGCCTAATTATAAGCATAATCAGCTACATAGCATGTATGTATGTTTGTGTGTAATAGATTATGAATGGAAATAAATGTTCTGGGCTCTCTGATATTGTAATAAGCTTATACAAACTGACGTTTGGTTAATTTAACTATTGTAAGACAGCGATTGTGTTTTTTGTAGTATTTTTTTTTTCACTGTAAAATAATAGTCTTGTTTTTTAACAGACTGGATTCTCGTAAAAAGGCGAATAAATAATGGTTAATTTATTTTTCCATTGCAGTTATAGATATTACCTACTTACACAAACAATATCTTGAATCCTATCCTACTAATAAAATAAATGCGAAAGTATGTTAGTTTGTTTGTATGTAAATATTCTATAATACCTATACTTTGGAATCATTTTTTTTTTAAATATAATTTAATGTATAAATAATTTCGATTTAATTCGGCACACACATAGTTCTAAGTCTGGATAAACATAAGACACAATTTATCCCGTATCACGTGAACGGGAACCACCAGCTGAAACCGCGTCTACGCCTTGTATAATTTAATAAAGCTGGAATTATGTCAACCTTTGGTAACATTATTAAACAAAAAATACAATTTAATGTAAGTTAATTAAGCCAGTGAGATTCCACGATCGCATGTCTCTCTCGATAAAGGAAACCTACTTATCCGCAATTTTGAGTACGAAAAGAATAATTTAATTGACGTTTATTATTTGTATTTTAACTCCAATGGAATTCTTGCTTATCTTATTTTCATGACAGGTTAATTCTTTATTACTTTCTTACTAATTTCGAATTATTGGTCGCGATTATCGCGAAGTATCGACATACTAACACACTCCTTTGTTTTTTTTAGTATTTACCTATAGATCACTGGCAGTGATTCACTGCATTTCGCCCGTGACTTCGCCTGCGAGAGATTTTGTTAAATTAACATGCTCCTTAGGAAAATGAACAAAGGTCCTTCTCCAAGCACGAATCTATTTCAAAATAAAGAGTCAGAACTTACTCTCGCATTTTATAATATTGAAATAGAATGGGTAATAAGATTGGACTACTAATACCTGGAAAAAAATTCTCTAAAATTAAGACTTAATTATTCCGTTTTAACATAAATAACGTGAGCTTATTTTCTTTGGATTATTTGGACGAAAACACACCCACAACGCGCCCGACCTTTTGTATATTTTTAGCTTTAATGTTGACAATAGATAACATTATTTTTGTAATTTCAGTACTACTTTTCATAACTTCTTATATTTTACAGGTTAAATAAAAATTAACAAAGAAGGCCACCAACTCTCAGCTGCATTAAATATTACAACACATCACTCAAAGAATTAATTACAACTCAAAATTACAAATTAAAAATCGTTAATTAATTTTCACTTACCCCTTCGGCTACTACGTATAGATCAAAATCAATTATATCTAGCAGTCTGGTTGTAAATTGATTAACTGGTGAGATTAATGAATTAAAATTATGTGTGTGTTATTTAAATAAGATGTTTGAATGTTGGCTAGTGTGGGTTTAGACATTCATTCATCTTTTTGAGTTAAGATATATTGTTTGCATTCACTAATATTGTCTTTCTTGTATAGTCAGTAAGGTACAGTCAACAGTACGTCGGACTTAACATTTTCACTACGTAAACCGCCGCTATTACGAACATCACATTCTTTGCTATAATGTTCATAGCAAAGAATTCTAACTATTACTAGGTTATAGTAAGATCTGCGCAAAGTTTTGCATTTTCCATGATTTCGTTTTTTAGGACGGTTTTTACGTTTTCGGTGGGTACCTAATGGAAAATTTTGAGCGTCTGTTATTTTTTTGCGAATTATATGTTTTTGGATTTTGCAAATGGTCTAAATGTTGCCCGGATCAAAAATTATCCCAATTCAAAATTCAATCAAATCGTAGTTTTTCTGTGCAAAAGATGAATAAATAATAAAAATAAATAAATAAATAAATAGTAAATAAATAAATTTCATACAATCACACCAATTATCTAGCCCACGTTAAGTTTCATGAAGAACTTGTGTTATGGATACTAGATAACGGATAAATATACTTTTTTTTTGTAAGTACATACACAATATACATATTAAACACCCAGACCAAGACAAATAGAAATGTTAATGCACACAAATATTTGTCTTGTCCGGGGATCGAACCCGGGACCTTTGGCGCAGAAGGCGGGCTTAGTACCCCCGCGCCACACAGGTCGTCAAAATAAGAATCTACTTTTGTTTTATTCATGACAAAATTATGTTTTACAGCTTTGACTGTTTTCAATCAATGCAATCTTCTTCTTCTTTTTATTAGTGAGGATTAGTGGCCACCTCTGGTGTCAGAGTTTATCAAGCCTGACTTTGCTTCACGACTGTAATCAAATGATAACAGCCGGGACCGACGGTTTAACGTGCCCTCCAAAGCACGGAAGCGCTCAGTTATAATGCCACTTTACAGTCACCCATCCGACCGCTGACCGGGCCGAACTTTGCTTAATCAACGTAATCGAATACGGTCAGTCTGTCAAGCGTGGCTATGAGCGCTTCTGATTAATGCAATAGTAATCGAAGACCTACAATGGTTGATTTTTAACAAAAAATCTCTTTCCAAACAATGACAGTTCTCAATACCTACCTACAACATTCACATTTTATTCCCAATCCTCTTACGGTTTTTCTCTACTTAAAACTTTAATTATCTCGCGACTTGACAAAGACAACTTTTCAATAAATATTATATTACTGCGAGGCGCGCGCCGTATAAGTCCTAAGACGAGAGTGCGACGTCGTAATATTCACGAATAATTACTACCATTTTTTTTTCTCACAAGTGAGTTGAGTACTTCCTTGGTAAAGTAAACAGAAAATTATATCGTTCCAAAGATAATACGTGAGGAGGAACTTGGTGGTGCAGAGGTTATGTTTGCTTCTGCAAGCACGTTGAGCCATTGGTCCCGGGTGGATTTGCAGTCATAAGACGCATTGGGCCTCCGTGGTGGATCATGGCCCATTGTCCTTATCCACCCATAAAGTAAGGCCAGTATCCCAGTAGTGGGGCAACACTGATGTTGATGATGTGTCTTTCCGTGAAAAGGAAACAGATATACGACTCGTATAAACAACTTCTTTTGTTTTATCCAACCCACAATATTTTGCAAACATTGTGTCTTTCAGTTTTGACTTTCTTTTACTGTGTCCAAAAAATCTCCTTCCAATTATATAAATATTGGAAAACCTGTTGAAAACTAAATTATTTGAATATGAATTTAAATATTCATATTCATATATTTTAGTCTCAATCCTCATAAGGTTTCCTCTACTTGATACTTTAATAATCTCGCGACTTGACAAAGACAACTTTTCAACAAATATTAAATTACTGCGCGGCTGTCTGCGCGAGCGCCGTTAAGTCCTAAGACGAGAGTGCGACGTCGTAATATTCACGAATAATCCTCGAACGGGGGCCTTACTACCATTTGTCTCATGCTTTTTCACGAATACATTATGAAAATGAGTTGGTTTTTGCCCAAACCCGAAAAACCTTAAAATAACACCCAACATAAAACTAAAACTTTACCTATTCTCTGACAATAATCATCATGACTCTTATTTTCCGCGGTACAACTGTACCAACTACTGAAAATCTTGAACTTCCTTGCATGAAGTTGTCATTAGATTCCAACTTCGGCGATAACATCGAGTTGAAAGCTCAGACTGTAGCAAAAAAGCTGGGCATCTTAAATAGGGTTAAGCAAATTCGTCCGTGCATGGCATACTGCTCCCACCTTTGAGATGGTTCAGCAAAATACCAGCTGGCCGCACTCGAATCGGTGGAACGCAGAGCCAGAAAATTCATTGGGGATGATAAACTGGTGAATACCAAGCTCTACAGTCTCCCTCATCGACGAAGAGTTGCTTCATTGTCGGTATTCTACAGATTGTACAACGGAGAGTGTGCTATTGAGCTGCATGAAGTCATCCCACCAGCTACTTTTTACCACCGGGAATCCAGACGTACTGCGAGCTATCACCCCAACCTGGTTGATATTCCTAGTCTACAAAGCGCTTTTCCTCAGCTTTTATTATGCGCACAGCCAGGGAATGGAATTCCCTGCCTGCGTCTGTATTCCCGGGTGTCTGCAATCCTGGTATATTTAAAGCTCGAGTGAATAGGCTTTTTCTAGATAAGCTCGCTCCATCTTAGGCCACTTCTTTATCTAATGATTCAGAATGAGGCCAAGAGTAAGCCTATTTAATGTAAAAAAAACGTTAATAAAAAGCACGTTTTAATATGAAAAAGTTGTTTTCTAATTCAATTAATTTGTAAACACAGAGTTTGCTTGCAAAATGACATTGCTCCAATCTGACTCTCAAAATTTTATTTCAATCTTTCTTTCAAAATGATATTTCTTTATAGTTATCTAAGTATTACAAATATACATTTTCATAATTAGGTTTAGGGACGCCATACACACAATTGTGTCCAAATATTTTCTTTGTGTATTTTACTACCGGCCGCTCTCGGTTTCACCCGCGTGGTTCCTGTTCCTGTGGGAATATCGGGCTAAAAAGTATCCTATGTTCATAACCAGGCTATATTCTATATGTGTAGCAAATTTACTCCAAATCCCTTCTGTAGTTTTTGAGATAATTCGTTCAGACCCAGGTATCAAACTAGCTAAAATCTGTAAAAAATAACATCCTTTACTTTTATGCCATCAATCGATAGGGTCAATCAAAAGGACCAACTGTCTTAACAAACATAGTAAATTAAATTAAAGGAAACACGTGAAAACTCAACTTATAAATTCAATGATACGGATAAAACACGGCTCTTCAAGGCTCTTTTGAAAAATATTCAAAAATCTTTGAATGCAGTTTTGTTTGTTTTAGAAAATAAGGGAATGTTTCTTTTCAGTAAAATTTGTTAAGGTAGTTCGCCTCCAGCGCCCATAGACTTTTTCCACTCTGTATATAGTAAATACAACTTTTAATATTGTCTGTATAAGCGGCCTTTCTAACTTAAAATTGATATTTAAGTATAATCTGCTTCAATTATCCAAATCTAGTCACTATGATTTTTCTCGAATAATCATTCATAATTAGGTAACACTCTTTTGTTATTCCAGTATAATGTTATAATGTTATAAAGTATAATTTACACAATATAGCAATAAAATTGCCATAAGGGACCGTGGTAAGGCCCTGTCATAGTATCCAAGCAGAACATAGAGCTTGATAAAGAAAGTATCAAGACTATTATGGCGCGTCGCACGCACGTCGATCTTGCGAATGATTTGTATGGATTTTGAATAAGGTTAGTCTTATTTATTTATCGGGCATATTATAATAAAATGTATCTATTACTTTATTACGTAAACTTAGTTAGAAAGTAAAATATTGATCAAATTATTGTTACTAATTGTCACTTAACTTACTTTAAAGTTTTTGATGAAAAATTTTTTTCATGCTGTTCATCTTCTGTTTTTATCAGAAAAGCTAGACATTTTGGTTTCACACTTACATGTGGACAATTTTTTCCGTTCTGTGCTTCTGCCAGATGTCTGGTTGTGACAGTTCTGACTAAAGATTGAGTTTTTACTCCCAAAAGATTATGGATTCATAATATCCTTTCCATTCCTTTTACACATTATTAAAAGATATTTAGGGTTATATGCAACAATTCACTGTGAACTTAGTAGGACAACTTTAAATAAATAAAACGTCTTATCCATACAATTCTAACATTCCTTGCGTCTGTATATTTTGCAACAGAGGGCTCTGGCGAATTAACACCAATACTACACACTTTATATGACCTCACTGAGAACCTGTGTCCGTAAGGATTATTAATAATAACAACTTCAGCGATGTTATAATACATTTACTATAATATCAGCCGACGAATGTAAGAAGTAACTTCATTCCGTATGGAAATAAATAATTTAGATATTGGGCATTAGCATTCACCTGTTAAAAGAATGTGATTAATCTACATTTCGACCTTCTTCTTCTTCTTAATGTGTTAATGGCAGGCACTAAAGTATTGTGCACAGAATTCAGCCACTTTGGCAGCCTTGTCGGATGCTGTCATGAGATCCTCCTGCGTGCAGATGTCAGGACACGCAGGGCACGATGTAAGGTGGGTCATCGTCTGGACCGCTCCGCAATGGTATTCCGCGGTACCTGCTCGATCTGTTAGTAGATGATAGTTACGAAAACTAGAGGATTCGAAATCCGAAAGACATCCATTCTATAGTTTTTTTTTAAATTAACAACGGGGTGACCCTTAGCCTTCATTATACCAGATGTTAAAGTGTCTAAGGCTGAAAATGGAAGCGAGCCTCTCCCGGAATCCTCCACCACTGAGGAGCTGGCTTACTTATCTCTAACTACCGGAACACATCAACGTTGAAAACATTCTTGGTATGGTGTCAGACTTAGTTAAAACGGTGGTCGATTGGTAGCCTGGCAGGCGGACTTACAGCGAGTCCTACCACCAACCAAACTGAATACAATATGCACTCCCAGTGGTAATTTAATCCGGGGCCTCTGGGTCTGATACTGTTGGTTGTTACAACTGCTAACTATGGTAGCTAGCCAGGCGGACTTCCGACAAGTCCTACCACACAAATACAGTAAGTCATTTTTCTATCTCCATAAATCTATTCTTGACAAACATTCACGTGATGATTTCAGTGTTCATTTTGTTTCGGTCGTGTATTCTCTATTTTGGAGACATAAAATTATACCAAAATTACCACATTACACAAATACAACATTTAATACAAAGTACATTTTCTCACGGTCATTTCTTATAAAGCGGCCTGTATCAATTGAATAGCAGTTGTTTAAAATAATGGAATCATTAAATACAGATTCGATTCTTCAGTTGTCTCATTAATTAGTCAATTAAGGGCCGGCTTCCTTAATTTACCTAGTAAAGTTTTCTTTGCAAATGAGCCACATAAATAAGACAAGAATCGTATTTGAGTTAAAGATTTATGCTTATCGTCTATTGGTGTATTAATATTTATAGCATTTGTTAGCTTGTGGCAACAATCAAGACTTAAACAATTTCGATAATCCAAAAATAGATATAATATGTTAATTTTACACACGTAGACGCGATTATAAAAAAACGAGTCGGACTCGCCAACCAAGGGTTCCGAACAAATTTGTATGAACCTACCTAGGACAATCGGGGGGACAAACTTCCCGGTTGACTAGTAGAGCTTTTTAAGGAGCTTTATTTAAAAAAGTAATAGATATTATGGATAACGTTTATATCACAACTTATAGAACATTAATAGGTATTTCATTATGAATACTAAAATATTTATTTAACCTTAGTACTTTCCGAGAAAACGTTTCCCAAAAACCTCTACTCAACCGGGAAGTTCCCCCGACTGTACATAATATAATAATAAAAATAGTTCAGGAATTGAGTCTCGCGGGTTTTTCCGAATTTTTCATCGTTTAATTACAAATGTCTAGTTTTCAGTTTTTTTCCTATACTTGTAGTAAAAGACGATATTACTAGCTTTTCATACTTCTAGGTCAACGGAAAGTACCATATGAACTTTTATTCCCATGAGAGGGGGGGGGGTCCCCTTTAAGGGGCTTGTTTTGTCGGTTAACACTTCAAAAAGAAAGGCACCGACACGTGTCTCAGAAAATCGATCAGCTAGTGCCTTCACTCGGACACTGAAACATTTTGTTCGAAGAAAATGTTCGGTCTCCCCCGCTTTCTCATCACTAGGATGGGAAGGCGGGGAGACAAGGGGATAGATAACCTTTCCGAACCATCACCACCAACTGGGTTAGGGGCACGGTAGGGGCGTGGGATGGAGTGCGTGGCCTTTACGTTAGTATACACAGTGTACTTCAGGTGAATTCAACATTTCGAATCGCGCCTGTACCTGGGGGGCGAGGGATGGGTAAAATAATTGCTCCTAATATAAAAAAAGTCACCCCACTACCCAAGGGTAAGTCGCCTGCACGCACAGTGCAATTAATTTGCTTTAACGTTTAAGCCATTAAGCTCAATTTAAAGCTACACCATTGCATTACCCACAGGACAAACATCATTATAGGACAAACGACGAGGTGTTGCGTGCTCAAACAAAATGAATATTCAAGCCGACAGGTCGGTGAATAAATCGGCGGATGAGTCGAAGGATAAATCTCAATACCGATCAACAATGAAAGCTCATTGATTGTTCAGAAATACTCGTAGTAGGGACCGGTTATTGGTAGATTTCTATGGAAATAATGTATGAAAATTCTAGTATGTTACTGTTTTATAACAAAATGAAGGTAAAATCATTTTTCAATCAATGTAATCAAACATACACTAGTGATGGGGCCATTTGGTCTATGCAGTATTTTCCCTAAAAATTAAGTAAAGATCTTAAAAAAAAATTGAGCTTGTTTTGCCATCTTGTTTTCGCCAAATTAATATTGTTTTATTCATGTTCTACTTAATGAAAAAAAAACACCAGATTGATTATTTTTCGGTGGTCCATGCCTTATTTCAAATGCTAAGCCATCAAGCCATAATTCATCAAAATCTTTCTGTTACTTCATAAACATGCATGATGTCTGCTGGCAAGCATATTAATCTATTAACTCTATCACTAATTGAAATAAAACAACTTTAACGGATATCAAACGCGCTATATTTCCACGAACTAAGTTGTAATTGTCCGTATTTTTAGGTTAGAATGCTGCGTAAGGCTATTGAAATTACCAAATACCCAAACTTCAATAGAGATGAAGGGTGGAAGATTCCACCAGCTTGGTTTTCAACAATTAAAGTTTCAACCCAAATCAGGCACTGCAAGACCCAAAGATACGGTTAGCTCTTTTTGTAGATAAATATAAAAAAGTAAAGGTGGAGACAACATATCTAAATTTCTTTATAAAGGTGGAGGTCGGCCCGCTTTCGAAGTTTTCTTGGCAGCTTCTTTCTTCGAAGGTCCTCCCAATTTGTGAACTGGCAGTAGTCTTTAGTTTGCTCTTTTTTAATAATAAAGAATTAAAATAACAATTAAATCAAAATATGAAATCAATAATAATTTGTGCTATAGTAAATGTCTAACCGTATCCGAACGAAAATAAATTAACTTTTCGAGGGTAGACTTATAAGTAGCCAGTCATCCCTTGACCACGGCAGCTGTAAAGGTGCCGAAACGTCGGGAAAATCTAAAAAACCCCTAAAAGCCTAAAAATACGGACAATTACAACTTAGTTCGTGGAAATATAGCGCGTTTGATATCCGTAAAAGTTGTTTTATTTCAATGAACAGTGCGCGCCAAAACATAAGATGTACGTCTATCACTAATTTCAGTATGTCGACATTATCCAGTAAAGTTTCTATGTCTAATTAATATTTAAAAGTCAATTCCGCTTTCAACCGAAGTAGTAAATAATTCAAAGACAATCTAGACTTTCAATAAACACAATGGAATAGAATGGATCACAATGGCGACGCCGTCCACGATGGATTTATCGCTCGTCACATGGACAATAAATAGTGATTTTCGCGTTTCTCTTGCTCTTACGCACGGGAATAGGACGTAACTGGTTACGATTGCGGTTTGAAAGGTTAAATTTAAAAAAGCGTTTATTCAGGACGACAGAGTAAAAAATGTATTCAGCGTGCTGATTTACGAACCATCGGACACGGAATCGGATTCGAATTCTATGCTTTGTTTTTGTCTATTCTGAAGTGATCGACAGTGACAATGCATACATTCCGCTGTCGGAAACGTTTCCGACGGTTTGTGCTTAAGGCCGCTGATCTGGCTAAGAATTTTGCTAAACTGGTTGAACTTACATAATCTTATCGAAAGGAGATGTCCGCTTTTTGTATGGATTCTGGTTATTTATTCCGAGTGATAACTAAACACCATAAATTGCATTTTTAGAATAGATTTAGAAATAGAGAACATTTAAAAAAATTAACCTTTCCGTTTTTTTTTATTCAATTATTGATAGTAGAAATGGTTATAACTATTTCTACTATAAAAAAACTTGGAATACTGTCAAATATGTCATTATCAAAGTCATTGGGTATGACATGACATAACATGACATTTTGACATCAAACGAAGTTATTAAAGTAATCGTTTTCTCCATTTATGGCTCTGGATTCAGCAAATTATGGAACTTTTAAATGAAAACTAAAAATTGATTTTCTTGAAATCTGAGGGCTTTAAAATTATAGTTACTTACTTGACTAACTTTGTTGTCGGACTTTATATTTATCTAAATGAACATCATCGTGTTTAGTTGACATGAATATTTAAAAAACACTTTTGGGTATCCCCTTTGTTACACAATACCTACAACTTATTTTCATAAACAAATAAGAAAATTTAAATTAAAAAAAAAATGTAGACATTGTCAATAACTTAATATGTCTTCTTCGTAACCACTCTTAACCTAATGTTCTTATTGTCTTGTGAATTGACCATTTTTTTATTTTACATTTTCCAGTTCCCTCAAAAGTGCTACAAAATGTTGACGATAACTTTTATGATATTTGAATGTTTAAATGTCTTGATTAAAACCTTTCATCCCAGTCTGATGTTTCCGAATTCCGAATTTCCACGTGAGCAAAATGGCTGAAGCTAGTGGAAAACCAATGGCATTCGCGCCATAGGTTGCGTTTTCAAGTATCGTTAAATTTAACAAGACATAATTATGTATTTTTAAAACAATTTTAAAAAGTGTTTATCACTTCTTCGCGAATTCTGTTTTGAAGTTGGTTTTTGTTTAAAAAAATCTATTAAGGACACATTATCTATCGTAAAAGGTCCGTTTACGTTCTATAGCCGCTGTCCCGCAAAGCACGTCCACCATTGTACCGCATATAAGGCTGAGGGAAGCGACTTGATATTTTTATGCGATACTAGAATCCATTGTGGGACACTACGAAGGGGACAGGTCCACACCGTTATTTGTGACCAACGGGACCGGTCACAATTGCCGCGGACACACTATGAAACATGTTAGTTCATCGTGGATTTTTATTACCAATGCATATTTTTTGCAGTATGTAACTAATAAGGGGGTAAGTACTCGGTTACCGAATAGTGATACATTAAATATTCTCTGCTACAGCATCCTAATACTGACACCTATTTTATTATTGATATTTTTATGCGATACTAGAATCCATTGCGGGACACTACGAGGGGGACAGGTCCACACCGTTATTTGTGACTAAAGCGGTACGGTGGACACAATTTCCCACAACAGACACCTTAAGAAACTTGTTAGTTGTGCGTGTTACTAGTTTGTTCTAACTATCGAAAGAAGAAATTTTTCGATAATTTTTTGGGATAATTCGGGGTCTTACTCGAATTTCGGCTGAGGTGTGCCCTCAATTATTACGTAACTTAATTGTATACAGAGCGAATCCTAATACCCTTTCGATAATATGTTAAAAATTATACTAGTGCCACCCGTGATTTAACCTGTGTGATTCCCATTCCCAAAGGTTATCCTATATTTCAATCCAGGCTAAAATTATGTGTACCAAATCTTATCATTTCGCGTGTTAGAGGAACAAACATCTAAACCTCTTATAAGTCCCGTTTTAGGGGAATTCACCATAATCGCCACCCATGGATGACGACACTCCAAGATTTTAAAAGACTTTATTTTGATTGTGCCTTTTCGTCAGGTCTTACAACACTCAACACCGATGGAATAGGAGAAGAAGAATTACCATAGGATATCAGGCAAGTGTTAATCAAAAACATTTTTACTTAAAAAAAAGCATAACAATCATGATTCATTTATCTTTTCTTATTATTCCATCAAACCAAGGGTCTTTGAAACCATTCAATATCTTACGTATTCTAGAATTCAAATGAACATGAAAGACACGACCCGACCCTCAATAAGAATATTTTATAGATTATAATTACTAACCACCATAATGGTAATATTCTTTGACAATACATTCCTAATAGACTAAGAGACGGTGACTATTTTGAACTAATTAACAATGCATATTATATCTAGGCAACGAATCGTTTGCAGTGAGAAAAGATTCCACTAAAAACATTTGCCATGTAAAATGTTGCCAATGCGAGACCATATGGTACGGACTGTCAAAAAGTTATCAGGTCTCATTTAGAGCCAAGCTTCTAACTCTATACGCCCTAACTCTACAAGCGCTAACTTCACAAACTTTACACTTAGTCAAAATATATGGCCAGACCGTTTCGTACTACAAGAACTATACATATATAGTTCTTGTAGTAACGAAACATATACATAACAGAAAAGTAATGAACAGTGAAGTTGTTCAATTAAAGGAATACCATTACTCTATACAATCGAACCCCAGATCATTATCACAAATGACAGTCTTAAATTCTATATGAACCCTATCCCCCGGTCTAAGTCTACTATAAAACTAAAAATAGATCTCGCGGCAACTTAAAGTGCGTTCCGGCCTTAATCGTCCGCTATGAAACCGGGATAAGGACAAATAAAATAACCTTTTTATAACGCCCCGTGTGTGCGGACCCTTTTAATTTTATTTCGATTGTAATTTTATTGAAATTTTGTACTTACAACTCTTTTCAACCAGATGGCTGTTTTGTTCTATACAAATGTCGCGAAGTAAGTGATTTATGTAGAATTTTCTATTTTTTTTTGTCAACACTGTTTATTCGTCAGTTTTTATGTAAATTATAAAAAAATATATGCTTTAGAGCCAATTCCATTGAGGTGTTGTATCTGTTAAAACTGATTTATTTCCGCATGGACTCTGGTTTTTTTTAATTATTATTTTGGACTTATTTTTAGTTGTTTAAAACCTTAAAAATATAACTTTAAATATGAGACATTCGTACTTAAATTATTATTATCAAAATTCAAACCTTAAACTTGATAATAACTTTCATCGCCTATCTATGAATTATAGTAACATTCCAGTTTTTTTTATATTAATAGCTAGATATGTTATATTGTCTTACTACAACGCACATCTGCTGCTAGTCCATTAAATTGGTTCAGAGAGGTACAAATATATAAGCTAACAGACACACAGAGGTACTCTCTTATTTATTATTAGCATGAAGAATAATATTATTCATGCACAAGGCTTTATACATCGAAATCATAATAAAATCGCGTCAGTAACCTCTCAAGAACAATTAATGTCTATCACGTGATGCCTCGGGCTATCCCACACTTGAGCGCGTATTTTGAAATGTATGTTATATTTAACCGACTTCAAAAAAAGGAGGCGGATATCAATTTGTGTGTATGTTTTTTTAATGTTTGTTACCTCAGTACTCGGTCATTTATGAACCGATTTGAATAATTATTTTTTGATTGAAAGGGTATACTTTCAAGTTGGTCCCATTGTCGTCAAGACAGGATATGATGATGGGATCCTGGAGAAATCCAGGGAACTCTTCAAATGTTATAGGCACAGCTACATCGGTTTCGGTGTTTTCTTACAGACTCGTGCAATTGCTTCCATAAAGTACCATTTGGTGGAGTGGAACGGATGATGAAGACCACACGTGGTCATCGGAACTATTATTTATACTAATTACCTCAATACTCTGTCATTTATGAACCAATTTGAAAGATTCTTTTTTGTTTCAAAGGGTGTACTTTCAAGTTGGTCCCATTGTCGTCAAGAGAGGATCTGATGATGGGATCCTGGAGAAATCAAGGGTACTCTTCAAATGTTATAGGCACTCCGACATCGATTTCTTATTACTATTTACAGCCACTTAATAAAATAAAAATGAAGTTCACTTCTTCAGTGACTCGAAATGAGAACCATATGCAGCAATAAACAGATTTTAATGTTTTAAGTTAATTAAATTTTTTTTGCCTACTTATATTCACCATTAACTCGATACTCGAGGAGTAGGTACTCGTAGTCGGGTACAATACCACAGAATACTTAATAGCACATACTAAAGGGTGGGAAGGTAGAACTATTAGTGATCTTTTATCTTTCTAGGCTTTGCCTTTAATTTTAGACACTATCTACCTAAAGTAATTTGATCTTTATGAATAATACTATCGATTAGTGCCATAAGAAAATAAATAAATAAATAAAATAAAATAGAAAAAGAATAAAAATAAAAAAGTACATGGTGTTATTTTTTCTAATTTAAGCCGGTTCGAATCCCGGGGCTAACAAGTGATTTATCAAAAATCTTTGAATGCAGGATTACATATTTTTTTTAAATAATGGAACGTTTCGTTTCAATAAAATGAGCTATCTAAAGGATTTAAGGTAGTTCCCCTCCAGAGCCTATTGGTTTTTTTTCATTCTGTATATAAAGGTTTGTTTGTTTCGTTATCTTATTAAAGTGACATGTTCCGTAAATATGACAGTCCCTACAATGTTATTTTATTATCATCCCGCTATCGATTTTGGAGCCACGAAACATACATGATAACAGATCACAAAAAAGATCTCTCTGACCAAAGAATACTACTCTGATTAGTAGGACGCCTAAAGCGCTGCCACCGCTCGTAGGAAACAAATTGGGTTTGGTTTCATAGAAAGGTTTATATGTTTCATTATCTAATAGAAGTGACTTGCTCCGTTAATAAAGAGATAACTTATAATGTATTTTTTTCCACACTTACATTTTATTATTACAGGATTAACCCAATCCTACAATAGAGTAACTATTAATTTGATCAAATTAAAATTAGATAATGAATTTATACAAATATTTTATAATTATTGCGCTATCGATTTTGGAGCAACAAAACATACTTGGTACCAGATCACAATAAAGTTCTCTCCGACTAAAGAATACTTTTCTATTACTATCTGACGGCCTAATTGGTCGTAGGCTTAAAGCGGTGCCACCGCTCTCGTAGAAAAAAATTGGTTTTGTTCTATATGAAGGTTTGTTTGTTTGTTTATCTTATTAAAGTGACATGTTCCGTAAATAAGACAGTCCCAACAATGTTATTTTATTATCATCCCGCTATCGGTTTTTTAGCCACGAAACATACTTGATAACAGATCACAAAAGTTCTCTCTGACCAAAGAATACTACTCTCTGATTAGTAGGACGCCTAAAGCGCTGTCACCGCTCGTAGGAAACAAATTGGGTTGTTTCATAGAAAGGTTGATATGTGTCATTATCTAATAAAAGTGACTTGCTCCGTTAATAAGAGAGAACCTATAATGTTATTTTATTTAATTTATTTCCACACTTACATTTATTACTACAGGATTAACCCAATACAATAGAGTAACTATTAATTTGATCAAATTAAAATTAGTTAATAAAATATTTGTATAGTGAATTTATACAAATATTTTATTATTATTGCGCTATCGATTTTGGAGCAACAAAACATACTGGGTACCAGATCACAATAAAGTTCTTTCCGACTAAAGAATACTTTTCTATTACTATCTGACGGCCTAATTAGTCAGAGGCTTAAAGCGGTGCCACCGCTCTCGTAGAAAACAATTTGGTTTTGTTCTATAGAAAGGTTTGTTTGTTTCGTTATCTAATTAAAGTGACTTGTGTGTGGGTGTTGAGAAACGGATTAGACAACTAATTTGACGCTAATGAGACATGAGTGTTGGGTCAGTTGGTTTGGGGCAAATTGAATTGTGTCGAAGAAAGGAGTTTTATTTAAAACAATTTATTTATGTTTGCTAACGTTATTGTTTAAAAAAATGTTGTACCTATATAATGTTTTGTGCGTTAACATTGTCATAACTCTTCACAAAAAATATACTTAATTGGTAACATATTCGACGACCTCCGTGGTAGAGTGGTACGTACACCGGTTTCAAAGTGTCGTCTACTCTGAGGTCCTGGGTTCGAGTCCCGGTAGGGGTAAATGTTTGTATGACGAATACGAGCATTTGTACCTGAGTCATGGATGTTTATATTTATTTCTTTACACAAATACTTATATATGTATAATTATATGTATTTATATCCGTTACCCTAGTGTCCCATAACACAAGCCTTACAGTGCTTACTTTAGGGCTAGGTTAAATTGGTGTGAGTGTAAGAAATATATAAGTATACTTTTTTACATAACAATGCCGTCTAGAAAAATTGCGAGATGGATCGATCTTTTTTACTAAATACATTGGTGTTCAGAGTTCAGACACCTTACTATTATCCAATTCACTGTCAATAAGAAAATAATAATAATAATAATAATAATAATAAGGCTTTTATTTTCTCATCACAAACTTACAAAATCTAATTATATAGGAACATGAACATGGTAAATGTAAAAGGTAAAATGCAGACAGATAATTTTAGGTAAGTGTAATTTAAGTTAATACTAGCTTTTTCCTACGCTTCCACCCGCGTTGTTCCTGTTCCCATGGGAATATCGGGATAAAAAATACTTATGTTACTTTTCGTCTTTTCAACTAACTCTCTGCTTAAAATCAAGTCGATTGGTTGCTCAGCTAGGGCGTCAAAGAAGGACAAACAAACACACATTCGCACTTATAGTACTACTAGCGGCGGCTCGCGGTTTCACCCGCGTGGTTCCCGTGGGAATATTGGGATAAAAAGTGTGTGATAAAATCCTATGTTCATAACCAGGCTATCTCCTATCTGTGTACCAAATTTCATCCAAATCCGTTCAGAAGTTTCGGAGCCTATTCAACACCAACAGACAAACAAATCTTTCCTCTTTATAATATAGTATATATCTATACTTATAATATTATAAAGCTGAAGAGTTTGTTTGTCTCAGGAACTACTGGACCGATTTAGAAAATTCTTAGACCATTAGAAAGCTACATTTCTCCCGAATGACATAGGCTATATTTTATCCCAATATTCCGACGGGAACGGGCACCACGCGGGTAAAACCGCGAGGATCCGCTAGTATATTATATAGGAAGGAAGGATTAGGATGATAAAAGCGAAAGATCTCTGTGAAAGAGTCAGCGTAAAGCTTATTTTAAACTGATTGAAGATTCTGCTAATAATTTGTTCTTCAGCTTACGAGTATGTAGTGGGCAAAATCATAATTCGTGTGGTACACATAATTTATTCATAGAATTCTAGAGCGCAGTTGTGTCGCCTAGCCCCGGGCTGTTACACAACCCTGTTATTTGACGTGAATTTTAATAACACAGCTTTAAGTGGCTTCTGCCTCTTTGGAGGTCAATTGTGGGAATCAACCGCCTCTGTGGTCTAAAGGTACAACCACCGGTATCAGACCCAGGGGTCCCGGGTTCGATTCCCAGAGGGGGTACATATTGTATTCGGTTTGGTTGGTGGTAGGACATGTTGTAAGTCCGCCTGTGTGTTCCTCAGTGGCTGGAGGATTCCGGGAGAAACTCGTCATTCATTAAAAAAAATCATCGAAGTTTATTACAGTAACTTATTAACAGTAAAAAATGTATAGGATTTGACGGCAAATCTGTTAAAGTTAGAATGGGGAAATTTTTTGTTTTTTTTTCATTTTTAAAATAATATATAAATAAATTAATGCATACAAACACACCAATTATCTAGCCCACGTTAAGTTTCAATAGAACTTGTGTTATGGTTATTAGATAACAGATAAACCTACTTATAAACTTTTTTTTTTTGTAAATACATACATCATATACATATTAAACACCCAGACCAACACAAATATACATGTTCATGCACACAAATATTTGACTTATCCGGGGATCGAACCCATGACTTCTGGCGCAGAACGCAGGCTTAGTACCCTGCACCGAACAGGTCGTCAAATATAATATAATAATGCTTCCAATATATAGGATAGTTTCAATATTTCAATACTGTAATAACTAAGTACTTACATAAAATGTACTATCATTACTACAAGACAATTATGTTATTATGTGATTAATTAGCGCTACAGTGATTAACTGATTGATTACGGCTTTTTGAAAATTTTGGTTTTTACTTAGATTTGTTTAGTTTTTCTCAGCTGTCATGCGCCTAATTGTCTTGTTCAGATAGTACATAATTATGTAAATAATATTCACTCTATTTTATAATAATTCATAATGATCTGACTTTTTGGAGCCTTGTTGGTAAAAACAAGCCAAATTACCCGAACTTTTCCTCAAAAACGTAATGTTTTAAACATGAATACCTCAAGTGAAATTATAATTAAAACGAGTTCATTCCGGGTATTATCTGTTGGAAACAATGAATGCGAACAATTACAATATGTGGCCACCGCGGGCCTGTTACGGGACTTGGAACGAAGGTGGTCAAGAGTGGGTCCAGATTTGACTTGATGGTTCCGTCTGACGTTATATTAATCTTTGGTACCCTTTTCTCATTAGCGTTGCAAAAAATATCAATAGTTTGTGTGGGTCCAATCGAAGAATATCCCGGCACCCAGCCAAGTTTTTTTTAACGTTGTTTCAAAGAGTAACAGATTTATAGAAAAAAAATACTCAAAAATAATAGAACATAGATATGTAATTTATTTTAATAACAAATTATTGCTTTATCATTATGGATTTTCTAGAACACATTTCCTGAAAAACGACGGATGACGACACGACCGAAGTTCCGTGATTTTACCTGATATACATAAATTTGACGAATTAATTCGTCCAAGCCTAGCCCCAAAGACAGTACTGTAAGGCTTGTGTTATGGGATACCTACTAGGGTAACGCATAAAAATAAATACATAAAATTATACATAATATAAGTTATTATGTGTAAAATATATATAAACGTCCATGACTCAGGTACGAATGCTCGTATTCATCATACAAACATTTGCCCCTACCGAGATTCACACCCAGGACTTCAGAGTAGAAGGAGTAGACACCTTGAAACCGGTGTACGTACCACGCTGCCCCGGAGATCCTCGTTACGGGATTGACTGTAATGTATGTAGCGTGTCTGGAGCTGGTTTCAGGTTAATTGTTTTTTTTTTTTATGATTGATATTAATTAATACATTTTTATATTTAGTTTTTTTACTTACGTTTTGTTTGCTTCAAGCTTATTCGGGGAGCCGCTGGGTAAGGAAATGTATGGAGAAGGAAGTAAAGGGGCAAATGTATTAAAACTACTAATCTATCAAATGAGAAAAGAGTCGAAACTAATGAAGCAATACAGATCAATAATATATAAATAAAAAATTTAAAAATAACATTGAACCCAAAATCTCGAGATCTCGACCCAAATTGCTGTTTTTGCACGAAGAGTTCCGATAACGACCGAAATTTGCCGAAAGCGAGCGAATTTTTGGGGTCAATTTGATTTATATGCGGTTTGATACAGTTTCGCCTGGAGTTTTTTTTTTACTGCAACAACTGAGTGACTGGAATTGATGAAGCGAGTACAGGTTGATGTCGGCTTAATAAGATCTCTTTGATTTTTGCCTGGTTTCCGACTTGTGTTACAATGTTTTTTATGTTAGATGTTGTAACAAAATGTAGTTGTTGACGTATTGGCCGTCGTATTGTTATTATCTATGTAAGTTAGATTAATATAATAAATTCGATTGGTTGTTGAAAAATCTAATATCTCTAATATAGAGCCTGTTTGCTATGAATTGGGGTACACATCTTGGATTATGTAGAAGAGCCTTATCCGAAATGAAACAAACAACCAATTCCGCAGTTTAATTTTGTACTTATTAAAACACGTTTATTCAACAGAAACTAATGTCTAAACTAAGTTTAAAAAAAGCTGGACATTCTAATTCCTGGAGATTGTTTTGATGTCTTTAAATAACTTGATAATTAAGTATTATGAAGATAATCAAATTCGAACCAAACGTATACAAAATATTCTACTATTATAAAACGTAATTGTCTAAAAGTCAATACCAACACACAATATTGCCTCAACAAAATACTGTCAATCAATTTGCACCAATAGTCAATTTGAACAGTACAAATATTGTCGATTTCCGGCCCTCCCCTTTTTTAGGCAATTTTCGAGGGGAAATTGGGGAAACACATTTAACAGACAAAGTGTAGGAGAACTCACTTTTGTATCGGCACTTGGGAGTGTTCAAATTCTAACGGTGGTAATCTAATTTCCCCTGTTTTTGGGTAATTTTTACACAGACAACCATTGCTATTGGCTGTGTGATGGTTGTTTTGTTGATGCGAATTTCGTTTATGTTGTTAATTTTTTCTATGTTTTCTAAGAAGTGATAGTTTGTAGTTTTTATTATTTTAATGTATTTGATAAGAGTTTGAATAATTAGCATAAGTCATAAATTACCAATGGTAACACTAGTTTCTAGGTATACATTTATAAATGAAAATACAAACACGATTGTGTTAATTTGAACCATAACAGCAAAGTTAAATCCCTTATGTCTTTTGTCTTCAATGACCGCTGTATCATCTCCCTAATTCCCTAATTATCAGCTAGCATCTCCCTAATTTAGGGTTAAGCAGCTTACGCTAAGATCGGTCATATGACGGATAGCCAAAAAAGGACTATTATAGGCACAATCACTAAACTAGTCGCCACTTAAACCAGAGGAGAACCAGAACGTCGGTCGGCCGAAAACTATTATTTTCTATACTTATGATAAATTTTAAATAGAAAAATATTGGAAAAAATCATCTCGGCCACAAGTGAATTCTCAGATGGGACTCGAACCCACGACCTTTGGAAATCCGGTTCAATGCTCTAACAACTGAGCTACCGAGACTTGCCTTTTTTATTTAAAATTTATCATAAGTATAAAAATAGCATTGAAAAATGCAAAAATCATATATTATTTTCTAATTAAAATTTAAATAAGAAAGAGTTTATTCTTGTATGAACAACTTGATTTCAAAACGAAGCCTGATAGATATACTCCAAGCTGTGCTAAAAAAAATATTTTACTCTTTACTTTGAAGTGACATTTTTTTAGGGGTTGTTTATTTTAATTTATGTGTATTTCAGCCAGGTTTAACCACATCAAACTAATGTACTGTTGATACTATAGTTTTTGCTTTTAGTATTGGTTAAAATATTCACTAACCAAATACAGTTTACAGATTTAAAAAATATGGTATGTAAGGAAACTTATTAGATTTTTGTAAAAGGCGGAATTTTAGGGGGATGGTTTTATTGGCATGACGTTTGTATGGTTCGAGGTTTGAGTGGGACACTAATAAATGAAAAGAAATATTAAACAAAAATACCTATAATACAATTAAACAATTTGTTTCATTTATTATTTCTCTAGCATTCCTCTGTTGACATTAGTGGCTTAATCGAAGTGTCACTAGTTCAAAAGTTACGAACTCAATAAGCGATAGTTGTACATATTGTAAGGGGCTTTACTTAAGCCAACTGCGCGGGCGCAGCAAGCATTTGCTTCACAATAAGTAAAGCTGCCTTCATCATCAGCCGGAGTGTATGCAGGTGCTGTGTTTAGATGCACTGACCACGTGCAAAGTCTATCTATACATACAGTGGTCTGACGGACACGTTTTACCAGAGCAATCGTGCGGGGTTCGCGGGGCAAGATGGGGTGCTAGCGAGACCGAGCTGCCATACGCTCACTCGGCACACTCGGCATATGTCCTGTCAAATACTATGAAAGTCTTGTCAAAAGCGGCATGGCCACGAGGTTTAAAGGGCGTTGTGCCACTGTAAGTTTCTTAGTTACACTGTGCCACTTGCATGACAGGATAATTTGAGTGATTTTTAAGTTGGCACTAATATATATATATGGATCCGTCACTGCCAATTTCTTAAAGACATTTTTTCTAGTAATACTGTTTTTGCATTTACTTGTTTCATATCAATTTTTGAAGTTTGGAAGCGAATGCAATGCACTTTTAGATAAAAATAAACAATATATTTAATTATTACAATAAATAATATTAAATAAGTACAATAACGATAGTATATTAACTGTCAATCGATAACTTATTTTTGTAAGCCACATACCTTCACTTACTATTCCTACTGAAGCTCGAAACAAAATATTGAATAAAATACATAATCTCTATTTATTGACAGTAACATAGTCTGTCATAAATGGCAATTAATAATCTCATGATGGCAAAAACAAAAGTAGTAAGTTATTACTTCCCCATTCAAACCAGTAAACTTGCCCATCAAAACGCGGCACGGTAGAAGCAAGTCCGTTAGCTCATTGGTAACCAGTCCTGCTGATTTAGCCAGCAACCTGTACCGGGAACAAAAACATATGGTCCGTTGTTATTGTGCATCGCAGCTGGGTATTGAAGAATTTGTACAAGAACTTGTATAAATTGGGCAAGAACTTGTATAAATTTAATTGAAACAAAGCAGACGTTGATCAGGCGTATGTTTGTTTGAAGACGAAATGTGATAAAGTTTTTGGGCTTTTTGCAGAATATTTTGTTGGGGATTAAACATAATGTTATGAGAGCTAATTTCACCAACGATCGATTATCAGTTCGTAAAATAGGTCTAAGGGCAGTAGTTGAGATTTCATAATTATTTGCTGGACTAGATTTTTGTATTTTTGCATTTTACAATGCAATTTTTAATGCTATAATTTTTAAACATGATAATGGGTACTAAGAAAAATCAACTTGTCTTATGTCACTCAGACAGGAGTCCGGCCTAATGCGGCCTAATACACTGGAGCTCTATATTTGAATCGCTCGTCAAGGCACGCGTACAGTGGATGAAATTACTCGTTGCGGTCGAGCGATTCAAAATACAGCAATTCGTTTGTCGAACGAAAATCAATAGAATTTAAGCGCTCGACGCGCGACGAATGAATAAAATAAAGAGCTCCTGATCAATTATGTTACAGAAACGAGACTTATGAGGACACGTCGTTTTTGTTTTTTGCATAATTCACCTTTCTATACGTTTGCTTGGTTAGCTATAGCGTCGTTTTCATCAATGAGAGAAATATACCTCATTTATTTAATCAAAAAGCAGCAGGTCTATATTTGTATTGCGTAAAACACGGAAGTAGGTACTTCGTATGTTTCCCTTACAACTTTGAATTTATTCACTGAAAATCTAAGAACTAACAAATAATTAAAGTTTTTGGGGTACTTCCGTCTCTTTTCCTGATTGAATGATGAAAGCGTTTGTGAATGTGAGAACTAAATTATAATAAAGAAACGCTATTGAAAATCTTTCTTTATTTTCTAAAGGTCTCATCACACGACGATAGGTTAATAACAAAATAAACCAGTCAATTTCGCCCTGTCAATCATCAGTCGAACTGCGGATGTGCCTCGGTGGTGCAGTGATTGTAATGGGGAAACGCGGTCGATTGCTATTCTCCGTGAGGCTGTAAACGGATTACGGGAGGGCTGTGTCGTCACAAGTTTTTGGAAATAAAAAGAAAGATGTTTCAAATTAAATAATTATAATTTTACAATTGATAGCGTTGCGGTTAGTGCGTCCAACCTGCGATACATCTCATCAAGAAAGAAAGAACGAAAAATCTATTTATTTGAGACAAATTACACGGACGTTACAAAAGTCAGTACACACAGAGAGAGAACATTATGATTTGTTCCAAAACAGTCACCAGCATAATGCATGGTCTTACGTCCAGCGCTGATCTTCCGTCTTGACCGGTTTGATGACGTTCCGGTTGAATACATAAAATATCAATGACACAAGAGAAAAAAAATCATCACCATCAAATCAATCGCACGACGCCCACTGCTGAGTATAGGAACTACTAACTAGTATAGTTTTAGGTAAATAATCTGTGTTAGAGGCTTCCCCTACAGAACTCCATGATGACGGCCTGCGATTTCTGAGAATAAACCACTTTTGCTACGTCGGTCATGGGATGGGTGGCTAAAATTCTACTGTCTGGAGTGAAAGCGCTTGTACGAGATTCTCATCCCGCACTTTAAAGAGGATATCCAAATAAGACGGCAACAGTATATTTACAACTGTGTATTATGTACATAATATTTACAACACTAACAGATAGCATTAGTTATCAAATTGTGGTAATTATAATTTCACTACCTGAAAATATATACAATTTATTCTCGTAACTGTCATGACTGACAAGTCCTTGTTTTATCTTTCTTATTTTGTGGAAGATCGAAAACAATGAGGTATTAAACCTCTTTCGACCCCCACATCACCCCCCTACGGAGTGAAATAAAAACAAAAATAAGGAAAAAAAAAACTTAGGACTAAACTTAGAACTAACAAGTAACAATAACAACTGAGTAGTTACAAAATACAATGAAAATACATAAGTATATTAAACTTTAAACCCTAAACCTAACCTTCCTCCCAGACCGTGTTTGATATACCGGTGGCTGAGAAGATGGACTTGGTAAGGAGGTTGAAGGAGGCCCAAGATCAACAGGTAATGGAGCCGAAAGAGAAGGCTCGCTCAAGATAAATGCTGGCTTGACTCGATCGAGGCTTACAGTAAGATGCCTGTCGCCCACCAAAATTGTCACGGTTTTGCCATCCCGAGCACGGGATAAAACTTTATATGGACCTGAGTAAGGTGGCTTTAAAGATGACTTAATGGTATCGTCTCTTAAAAACACATGAGTTGCCGACTCGAGGTCTTTAAAAATAAAAGTACGTCTTTCACCGTGGCGCGAAGGTGGAGTTGGGCTTAAAGACGCCATGTGTTTGCGAAGTTGTTCTGCAAAAGCAGAGTCTCCGATAAGCCCTAGAAGAGAAGAGGGGCACACAAACTCACCCGGCAAGTGCAAAGGTTCTCCATACACAAGATCAGCCGGAGACGCCTGAAGATCTTCTTTAAAAGAAGAACGCATGCCCAAGAGGACAATTGGCAAGGCTCTATGCCACGTGTCATTGTGACACATGAGAGCTGATTTAAGATGCCTGTGCATGCGCTCTACAAGACCATTCGCACAAGGATGGTAACTAGTGGTGCGAATTCTTTGTATACCACAATAGCGCAAGAGACTCTGAAATAGGCCGGACTCAAATTGACGTCCCTGATCTGTAGTTATAACAGAAGGAACGCCAAAGCGAGATATCCATTCCCTGAAGAACGTCTCAGCGCATTGTTCCGCCGTCATAGAAGTCATCGGCCAGGCCTCCGGCCATCTAGTAAACCTGTCCACAGCTGTGAGACAGTACTGAAAACCACCACTGTGAGGCAGAGGACCGATGATGTCGATATGAACATGACGGAAACGCTTATAAGGTAAAGGAAATTGTCCAAGGGGAGTAACAGTATGTCTGGACACCTTGCTACGTTGACAATTCAAACAGGTTCGCGCCCAGTTACGACAGTCACTCTGAATACCAGGCCACACAAATCGCTCAGCAACTAAGCGAGCAGACGCTCGCGGGCCAGGGTGACTAAGTCCATGCAGCTTGTCGAAGTGTAGGCGGCGGAAAGATGGAGTCAGGTATGGTCTTTGCTTCCCCGTTGACGAGTCGCAGTAAATGGATACATTCGTGCCGGGTAAAACCACCTTCTCAAGTTTGAGTGAGGAACTAGTAAGCATCCTTTGCAACTCCTCATCCGATGCCTGATCTTGAGCAAGGGCAGCGAAATTACCTTCCAATGAAAGAGCGTCTACGCGAGACAGAGCATCAGCAACGACATTGTCTTTTCCAATGATATGCACTATATCTGTCGTAAACTGGGAAATGAAAGAAAGCTGATTGAGCTGCACAGGCGGCAACTTTTCACGCCGCTGGGAAAACGCGTAAATTAATGGTTTATGGTCAGAGAAAACCGTCACATGTTGCGCCTCCAATATATGGCGAAACTGCTGCACCGCTTCATATACCGCAAGTAACTCACGATAATAAGCTGGCCAGGTGGTCTGTTTCACCGACAGCTTCTTACTGAAGAATGCCAGCGGTTGCCAATGGCCTTTTATGTTTTGCTGTAAACAAGCTCCAACATGGCTCGATGAAGCATCTGTGAAAAGTCCCAATTGGGCGTCAGGAACAGGATGAGCCAGGAGAGTAGCACTACCAAGGTGGTCTTTACACTTCTGGAACGCAAGCTCCAAATCCGTTGTCCATGGCACAGGCTTTGAGCCTTTAAGTTGAGACGAGGCTAACACATCTATAAGCGGCGCCTGAAGTTCAGCTGCCCCTGGAATGAAACGGCGGTAAAAATTCACCATGCCAAGAAACCTGCGAAGTCCTTCAACCGTTTTTGGTAAAGGAAAGCTTTGCAAGGCTTCAATCCTTTCTGGGGGAGGTCTGGACCCATCTTTGCCGATAACATATCCGAGAAATTTTACCTCTTTGGCTGCTAGCACACACTTGGCGGGGTTGATGACAACCCCATAATCACGCAACCGCTGAAACAACAACCGATGTACGAGATTCTCATCCCGCACTTTAAAGAGGATATCCAAATAAGACGGCAACAGTATATTTACAACTGTGTATTATGTACATAATATTTACAACACTAACAGATAGCATTAGTTATCAAATTGTGGTAATTATAATTTCACTACCTGAAAATATATACAATTTATTCTCGTAACTGTCATGACTGACAAGTCCTTGTTTTATCTTTCTTATTTTGTGGAAGATCGAAAACAATGAGGTATTAAACCTCTTTCGACCCCCACACGCTTTAAAAGCCGTTGATTTCAATTGATATATTCTCATTGGGCTAGTGTGGTAGACTATATTATTTTGCTTCTCATCCCTTCAAAAGACACAGACAACTAAAGCTGGTGATAATATTGATGTGCTTAGTATCTGATGGTTGCAAAAATAGCACACGGAAGCTAATTAAAGTTGAATTCCTGAGAAACATCTAGCTTTTCTACAATTTTACTGCCACAAAAATTGACTGACCATACGAAAGTGTTGCCTGGAATTGTTTCTACCAAAAAACCTGTCAAAACATTTATTTATTTAACAGCTCGTCAACTCTACACCAATAACTTACACCATTTCGATCGTTAACTCTGTGTCTGGTTGTTTGTTCAGTATTATCTTAACAAGTCGGGATTACGACGGCACTGTACTCTCACCCTCGGTAATTCATGCAACATAGAGCTATGAAGAAATAGACTGGGACTTCTTGAAACTACGGTTGGCAGCTTGGCAGTAAAAATTGTAAACCAGAAATTTGACGGATTAAAACGTGCTTTTTGTCAATGTACTGCGTGTCTTTTTATTATATTTTGATTTCCCTACATTTCGGCACCTTTCAAGGGGCCGCCGTGGTGCCGTGGCCATTGCGTTGCGCGTTCCGTCCAAAATAAGGAAAGGAAATGACAAAGACATTACCTTTTAAATTGCATATGTAAGTTTAAGTGTGGTTGCCAATTACTATATAACAAGGGGAATGCCAAAATTTCAAAGTTAAAATTAACGCAAAAAATCCCGCTATATAAAACAGAATTTGAGGTTAAAATAAAATGTAATATAAAGAATATTTTATGTTACAATGGCTTATCTATTATGTTTTAACTCTACACCTTAGTGTTGTATGCAAATATGATGGAAGGAACTTACGAGGCGATGCTGCCTCGCAAATCCTTCCGTCTGTCTGTAAGATGTTACTTATTATTCGCAGTACTTTGAGAAAAAATAAAACAAATCATTGATTGGTAAAAAATAAGGTTCAAATACAAATTCCAAATATTTTTAAATAAGTACGCTCATACGATGCCTGTAAAAATAGTACTACGTAACATTCTATAATATACAAATTGCCTCTTAAAAAATTGAAATATATATAAAATATTTACTTATGTTTTTTTTTTTACTTATGTTAGTATTATGTTTTATTGTATTTTTTCTCCTTATCCATCCATAAAGAAGGCCAGTGCCCCAGCAGTGGGACATTAAAAATGGCTGACGACGTATTTTTTTTCAGTTGTAGTTTTTACACTTGTGCATGCACCCTACCTCTTACTTGTCTCCACATCACCCTAAGGTTGAATGGCAGCAAAAGCCTATGGCATTAAGTACGCCTATGTACATACAATTTGTGCATGAAGTGTTAATTAATAAATAAATGTAAATGTTAACCCGTGTGGAGTCGCTCTGCCGATGCTTGGCTGGTGGATACTGCCTATAAGTATAAATGAGACCTGCCGGGTCATTACTGGCTGCCTTAAGCCGACCCCGGTAAGTTTGCTGTACCCACTAGCTGGTATGGCGCCTCCAAATGCCCGCAAGGCTGTAGCTAGCTCCTCTGAAAGAGCTAAGATGGACAGCGATTCACGACACTCTTTGGACGGTCACATTGCGGCACGCCCGAAGCTGAAAAGCCGACGCAGCTTCGTAAGGCGCGTCGAACTGTTGTCCATCGAACCCAAACATGCGAGGTGCAACCAATGTCGAGAAAAAGTGACCCTACCTACTCATTACTTCCCCATTACTGAAACCTTCCCCCCTGGCCATGATCTACCATGGCCGATCTGGAAATCTTTAAAAACGCTTCGCACTCAGACCAGCCGAAGCAAAGAAAACATGGTCAGGTGGGGCTTTTCGGCTGGTTCCGCGGAATGCCTTTGCGGTGCAGTCCAAACGGTGGTCCACCTTTCCACCCACATCGGGCCCTGCGTGTCCTGCCACCTGCACGCAGGAGATTCTCATGACAGCATCCGACAAGACTGTCAAAGTGGCTGAATTCTGGGCCACGAAAAATAAATTTAAAAACTTGAATAGGCTGAATGATGATGATGATGCTTTATTATTAAACTAAAGGCCGGGCGTGGTTTCACCCGCGTGGTTCCCGTTCCCTTGGGAATTTTGGGATCAAAGCTATCCTATCTCTTAAGTTGGACCAGACTGCTCACGGTGTGCCAATTTAATTTAAAATCGGTTAAGTAGTTTAGGAGTCCATCGCGGACAAACATCGTGACAGGAGACTTATATATATTAAGATATTAAGATAGGACAACCAACGAAACATAGACTGCATACATGTATACTAAGGTTATTAACATGCGAATTGAGACTTCAACTAAGTCATGTTCTACAGGTCGCCACGACATGCTTAATTGACTACTTCAAAAAAAGAGAATTACTTTAGTTAGTTAATGAATTAGAAAAAATAGACTGAACGATATAAGATGCAGATTGATCTACATTAAAACACAAAAAACACTGAATTATAACAGATGATTAAACTATATAAACAGTATGAGTACCAGGCGTGAATAATGTAGATTCAACCGTGAAAGATAATATTCGTTTCCTAAATTGTGCTGGCTTATCTTTAAAAAAGTGATATCTTTTGTTAACAAAAGTCGATGAAAAATAACAGCTAGAAGGTGACACAGTAGGTACATATAGTCAAACCGAACAGTATAAATTACGATATAATCTCCGATTACAATGCACTATGGGCAGTTACCGTTAAACTTACGTTAATTTGAACAAGTTTCACGTGATTATTTATACTTCGATATTGTGGGTCTTAAATTAACACCACCTGCTGAGAGCCAGTCGGGTAATAAAAGCTATGCGATAGCTATGTGTTGCTATATTTTAATTGCCAAACTTATGGGCTTTTGGCACAGATTAACAAATAGTGACTTCGTAACTTTTGGGGCAAAAAAACAAAAGTCTGTTTAAAATTCGCTAGTTAGTATGGAACCTAAACTAACATTGGTATGGTTGTCTTAAGAGTTGTATTAGAAATACATAGAAAAGTTATTTTATAAAGGTAACATTCAAACTTTCGACCTATTCGACCTTCCTACTAGTGGCTTACCATCTACCACCCTTTCCTTACATCCACCATACATTTTCCTATAGTGTCGTAAAAGGCGACTAAGGGACTCAGCCTTCAGGAGACGGGCAGCAGCGTCTCCTACAAACTTGGCCAAACTGCGATCGCCAACCCTCGTGCCAAGCGTGGCGATTATGGCAACCCCCCCCCCATTGGGGGCCATTGGGGGAGTCCTAAACCCAGCAGTGGGTGTTATGTGGCTGAGACGACGAAGGAAAAATTGCTTTTAATTTCAACACTTCGAACCCAACTCGTTTAGTTGATGACATGTTATTCACTCGTTCATTCTTTTCAAAGCTAAACTAAGTTTTAGTGAACGGGATCAAAACAAAGCCGGTAAAACCGGTGCGACGTAAATCGTGATCAAAATAGTCCAGTCAAAATAACTTGAAATTCACATTAAATCCTACAGTGGGGATTTGTTTTTCCAAACATTATTAGCGGTTATTGGAAACCCACCTTGCAGTTTTCCCCCCTCCCCCTATTATTATAGCGTATTAAGACCCTCGAATAAACTTAACTTAAACTCTCGATCCTATGACTCCTGCTGATAAAATTCTACAGTAGGGATTTGAGTAGAATTTCATTTATTTGAACATCCTATACCTTAAACTACTTATTTTTACAGAATATGCTTCAATTATTATTAAGGAATTTTTATATTTTTAAATATAATAAATTAAGACAATTAACATTTTGAAAAAAAATGGACTGTAGAATATGCTCCAAATACAGAAAAATCGTTAATGAAAAAACTATTGGTCATCATGGTGAAAATTTCTATTATCGATTATAGTCGTTTAAGTCACATTATAATGGGAAATCCCCTTTTGTTTATTTATTGTTTAGTTGTTTGTTTTTTTCACTTTATACCTTTTTTTGCAAATCCTTTGCTATTACTGGGGTGACTTTTAGAAAGGTATCGTGTTTATTGGTTTTGAAAGTGAGTCAATTTAAAAGGATGTCTCTATTGAACAATGCAAAGTTTTGTGCGCTGTTAACCGAAAGTAAAGTAGGTAAATTATGTATTAATAGTATTTTTTATTAGGATACACTAGGATTCATTAGGATTTTGTAATTTTTCATTGCTATTTTTATACTTATGGTAAATTTTAAATAGAAAAATATTGGAAAAAATTAACTCGGCCACAAGTGAATTTTCAGACGGGAATCGAACCCGCGACCTTTGGAAATCCGGTCCAATGCTCTAACCGCTGAGCTACCGAGACTTGCGAACCACCGTCGAAATTCTCCAATACTTTTATATTTTCAATACGCTGTAGGCCAGCGTTGTTACATCAATGCTAGGAATATCCTTGCATTCGAAAGAAACATCTTTTCAGGTGTTTAACGATCGATTAAGATGCAACTGCCAATAATTTATTATTTTGTAACTTTTGCATTTTTCAATGCTATTTTTATAGTTATAGTAAATTTTAAATAGAAAAATATTGGCAAAAATTAACTCGGCCACAAGTGAATTCTCAGACGGGAATCGAACCCGCGACCTTTGGAAATCCGGTCCAATGCTCTAACCGCTGAGCTACCGAGACAGTACACAATACATGTTTACAAACAGTGTGTAGAAAAATGTACAAATTGTCCCGTTGTTTCGTTAGCGTCACCGACTTTCCACCAGTGGTGGAAATGAGACTAATTAGTTTCGTTTGCCCCACTAACTACATTAATACAACTAATTCACTATGATTTCTTCGTCAGTAAAATAAAATAAAACTATGAAAGTTCGTATTTTGTGTGTGGAACGAAACAAAACAAATGATTGTCGAAAAAACAAACGAATCTCAAAAAAACAAATGAATCTCGAAAAAACAAATTAATGTCGGAAAAGAAAAATCTAATGCTAAAAAACCAAACTAATGCCGAAAAACAAACTAATGCCGAAATAGAACACATAATTATTATAAACAAAGGACTAAAAGTGTTTTGATCCAATCCCTCAAAAACGTTGAATTGGTTTAGTCGACAAATGTCAGGTTCTAGTAATGCCAGATGAGTTTAAAACGCCAGATTCTATAAATGTCAGATTCTAGAAATGCCAGATTTTTATTAATATCGGCTTTTGGTTTAGCAAAAAAATATAAATCTGTTAATGTGTGCATACAATTTTCGACGATTTGGTTGTTTTAGGAAAAATAGTTTTATTCACTTATAACTATTTAAATTTGCATTTTACGATGGTATTTTTATGTGATAAATATTAAACAAGCACTAGACCCTGACGGGCGACTTGAGACTAGTAGCTTTATTCTAGTATATTTTCTTGTGTGAGGTTAAGAGCAACCGTCTGCAGGGCGCATGTAAGGTTGCATTTTTAAAGATATACCCATTCGCTTAGCTGGAAACACGGACCCCTAAAAATAATGTGAAACATCCAAAAACATCGTCACTTGCCACTTGGTGAAACTGTGATTGCAGCGTCTTTTCATTCTATACAAGACCAGAACGCAGCCACAGGCAACTACTCGCGTATAGATTGTAACGCTGTTTTTAAGTCTGTGATTACAATGCATAGGTACCTACACGAATTTTGCGTACTTATCGTGTATTGTTTGTATCGTGGATGCTCGCGTCTTCGTTCCCAACTATCTACACCACTTACTAGAGTGTTCAAAATCCAGTTTTCCGTAAAATATGGAATTATATTTTTAAACTTTATTAAGGATTTAAATATAATCAAATTAATATTTTTATAAAAAAAGTACTTTTCAACGAGCAATTTTAATTTTTTTTATCTTTATTTTGACACATACAGTCAGTAGTACAAATTACTATTAAATTAAAACTTACATTATAGACAATGAGTGTCCACCATTACCATAATATTATGCGAGACGTTAAATGTTAGGTCGTGTTTTCTTACCTACTTACTACTATTACTACTTAATACTTACCTAAGTCACTACGAAGTATACACGAGTATTTGCGTACTGCTCTTGAATGGATTGGAAGAACTTAGTAAAAAAGATATTTCCAATCTATACGTGATTAGATTCACACCTTTGCGTACTGGCCATGTATATAACGAAAGACGCGTCATTGCCCCACTCAGTGGGGCAGATAAAACCAACTAACAATGTAAATCGACTTTCAAACTAATTTGTCTCATTTGCACTACTGGTGGTGCAAGTCGGTGGTGCAAACTGTACAACGTGCAAATTGTGTCCAATAAAAAGAAAATGAGGAGTTTCATCACGCGATTTTCTTATCAATAAAGATATAATAATCTGACGAAAATATATTTTCAGTATTATAGCTTACCAGTGGAAATATGCCGTAAATGACCACCCGATTGTGTTGGTCATAAATATTTTTCGAAAGATGATTTATATGTCAGAGCAGTCTAATTATTTGGGTCATGCCTTTTCGAGATCATTTTTTTTTTAACCTCCTGTTGAAACAAGTTCTCGCTCATTGTATTTTGCTGACGAACCGGGTTGATAACGAAGAATGTTGGCACGTGAAAATAATTCGAGACCAATTATAATCAGGTTATTTTACCCTGGTAATTGACTGTATTAAGTTTTTTTTTTTGTGGGTGGTATCGAACGATACCTAATTGACAATGATAATAATCATTGCAGTTACAATGTTTTTCAAAATTGTGTAGTGAATTTGTGGTAGTATAAATTCTAACATACACACTCGTATTGAAGTTTCCCTTGAATTTATTTAGGCTTTTTAAATAAAAATCAGTTTTAGTCCATATGAAATTTTATTACCATATTAGTAAAACTTTTAAAGAAGACAACGCATTTTTATAATAAAATATAATAAAAATTCTATATCAAAAATTTTCGAAATTGCTCAGTGTTTAAGTACTAATGGTGCAAATTTTTTTATAGATAATGAAGGGACAAAGTTACTAACCTATTAATGCGGATACCATTTGTTACTTAAATTAATATTACTTAAAACCTTTCAGATAACTTTGAACCACACGTTTTCGAGAGTTAACCCAAAAATGCAAGCCCAAAATGAAACCTATCCATTAACAAACAGTAAAATAATTTCCTCGCTCTCTCTACCCACGATTAGTCAAACACAATTACGAATACAAACAAAAAGCCCCCACAAAAAGCATTATAAGTTAATCATATTCAGTTTTTTATTGTTCTAAGGATATATCGTAGTTACAAGATATTAGTATGCATATAACATAGGCCATTATACGGCGGTTCACATCTCAATCCAAAGGTTAACTGTGTGTCTGTTACTGTCAGAGATCGCGCCCCGCTGAGATGCGCAAGCGACGCTTTATTTAGCGGTACAAGGTAGCAGCTTAAGCGGGAGCGGGAAGCGTGTTTGTAGCAACCTATGCACCTTTCTTTATGTATGATACACATCGAACGGACGGAGTCGGCGCGCGCGCAGCGCATTTTACAAATTTTTGGAGGAAATTGAAACATTCGTTAAGAAGTTCAGTTCCATATTTCAGCGATCAGCGTGTGCCTGACTCTAAAACTGGCCTTAAATAGATTGAAACTCAGTAGTGCTTGATAGCGAAATAGCCTGCGAATGCGGCAATTCAGAAAACGCTATAACTAGGCTGTCATAATATGGGATGGTAACAAAACCTTAATATCTCAATATCCCGCGTGCTTTGGAAGTCACGATTATCGTCGATCCTGATGACATGAGCTGTTGTTAGCTGTCTTCTTCTTCTAACAAGAGAAGGCTGTTTTCCCAACGATCGTTATATTTACCTATATTACAATATAGGTAACGGATTTCTATTCTTGTATTCGCGGTCCCCGAGCACGGACACCTAGCTCAGAGGAAGTATTTCATTTTCGCTGAAAATATTGTGAAAAGTTCTGCCTCAACGACCTCAAAAAATTTTATGACTGAAGTTATGTTTAGAAGCCTTTCGCTTATCACTTGGACTGCACCGTTATAATTTGTTCAACTAAATTGTCTGTAAAACGCGCGCTTAGAATGTTATGTTTAATAACTTGTACCATGGGAGGCTGATTTGTAATTGTATGCGCTCGTGAGATTGCCCGGGCTAGAACAAACATGTAAACATGAAGTATAACAATGATTTTGACGGTATTTTTTGTTTACGACTACTTTGCCATCTCACGTGGTGGTAAGTTAAGTAGCGTTAAAGCGATTTGACTTTGAATCCTCTAGAAAATATAATTGCCTATTCGTGCATTGTTTAACTTTTCTTCTCTCAATACATAGCTATTGAAATTACCAAGGTTAGAACAAACATGTAAACATAAAGTATAACGATTTTGACGGCATTTTTCATACACTACTGCTTTGGCATCTCATTTAATCCAGTCAAAATAAATAAAAACTCCTCCTCCTATTGAGCGTATTAAGAAAACGCACACGAAACTCTCGATCCTATGACTCCTGCTGATAAAAATCTACAGGTCTAGAATCTACAGGATTTGAGTAGGATTACATTTGTTTGAACAGCCTTAGACCCAAAAATCACTTATTTATTTTCTAAGGTTTGGAAATAAGATTGTTTTAAAATTATTTTTTTACAGAAATTATTATTGACGGATTTTTATATTTTTAAATAAAATAAATAAAGACAATAACATTTCGAAAAAATGAACTGTAGAATTAATGCGCCTGCTCCAAATAAACAAAAAAAACTATTGAAGTCGCCATGGTGAAAATTTCTATTATTGATTATAGTCGTTTAAGTCACATTATAATGTAAAATCCCCCTTTGTTTGTTTATTGTTTCGTTGTTTTTATTTTTTTCACTTTATACGTTTTTTTTTGCAAATCCTTTGCTATTACTGAGGTGATCTTTTATTGGTTATAAAGAGCCCTTACTTAGAAATTGACTCGTGTAGATTTAAATGTTTTTAAGATAGAAGTATTATAAATTTTGAACAGCCTTTAAAAAAAAGGCTCCAATCACATTTTGGGGAAAACTTAAAAAAATAATACTTTTTGCTTTTTGTCAGTTCGTTAGTCAGCTCTCGCCAACAGACCGAATTTTTCAACCGATTTTAAGAATTTTCATCGGACGCGATTTTTGATTAGGGGTAAAATAGGTGGAAAAGAGAGAAAGTTTGCTGTAGCGTTATTAATCGATGGATTATAATATAATTTTAAAGGCACGCTAAGGACTTCATTCTACACAAGACGCTATGAAAAAAAAGTTTGCTGTTTGGACTTTTTCGGAAATTTCATTGCGCAATCTTTTCCGCCTTCGCGAGACGAACCCGTAGACACCAGACTCGACCTCCTAGGACTAGGACCAAGGGAACGGGAATAGTCACTAATAAAACTTTTACCCCTATTTTGCTCACAAGTTCACTTAAGTAATAAGCCTTTTATAAAATTCACGTGAGTTTTGATTTAAAATTTAACTTTCTCCGTTACTTTTGTTGCGTAAATTACTTTATGTGGGTATTGAAATTTGCATTAAATACAACAAATCTGACCTAACTACGCCTAAACTTGCAAGCGAGGTCTACAGTTCCCACAGAACCACTAGCTTAATGTTATGTGACAATAAGGCGATTTGACTTGGAATCCTCTAAAAACATTGCTGAATATTGTAAATAAATAATTTTGATATCAAGGCCAGCGGCGCCAGTGTTCTCGGTACTATGCCACGCGGCTGCGAGTTGGACGGCGTTTTCTTGTTATAGTTAGTATATGGTAGTGTGTTTATATGATTATATTATTATTAATTTATTTCTCTAGGAACTATATAAGTAGGTAACTGTATGTATGCAATAAAATTTTCGTAGTAGTTTTTTAATATTCTTTGCTCTGAAATATGAAGAATAAGAATGGTTTTGTCGATTTTTTTAAACATGATTTTGCCATCTCATTTATTGTTAAGTGATATATAATACCTATAATACTATGGCAATATACCTATGTACCTAACTATGGCAATTTGACTTGGTATCCTCTAACACTATAATATACTTGTATGTGAGCAAATATTTTTGTAGTTGTCTTCTATTATCGATACATCTTATGCAGATTGCCCTGGTTAGAATAAACATGTAAACATAAATAATGGCCTGCGACGACGGACATTGAAGGACTTTTTGTCCGCGACACGACCTTATTACTAAGAACATAAAGTTGAATAAAAAACGAGGACTATCGCGTACTTTTCGCGGATATACGCGGTCTAAGTTGAATCTTATTTGGTTAACAATAAAGACGTGTCGCGGACAAAAAGTCCTCCGTTATCTGTCGTCTGCGCTAGCTCTAACAATGATTGTGACGGATTTTTGTGGTCCCGACTGCTTCGCGTTTTCTTTCTTTGCCTTTTCAATTAATGTTAAGTAAGTGACAATGAGGCGGGTCGACTTGGTTACTCGTATAGCTGATTGATCGCAGTAGCTTTCATCTTTCAATACATACCCTATAGTGAAATAGGAAAGAAGCCAAATCTGTACATAACATTAATTTAACTGTAGCTACGTATTCTGGGCAAAATACAGAAAGACCCAAAATAGTAGGTAGCTGCAGTATTTTTTTTTTCGTTTTTCTGTGTGTCCGTTTGTGTGTTCGCTGAAAGGGTCGTTATAATGACTTGATTCTATCATTATCTGCTGTACGAAGGGGTTAACTAGGATGTGTTGCCTTATTCGCCACGTTTGGAAGTGGTCACAGTCGCAACGATTTGGTTTCTACCAATGGTGTTTTAAAATATATATTATGTCACCTTCATAGTAATTTGCGTTGAAATTTGCTACTACTACTTACTAGAAAGTAGGACAACAGACAGGAAAAAAACTGCATTAAAAACCGACTTCAAAAACTAAAAAGCAAAATACAAGCCTTTTGGAGTCGGTGGCAGCCAAGACATTCTACTTTGAGTTCCTATTTTTCCTCCAAAAGGCCCATTTTTTGCTTTTTAGTTTTAGAAGTCGGTTTTTTTTAACTCAGTTTTTTTTTACAGTGCCTGGTAATAGGTTGTTTTGTAAACTACAGCAGGGTTTTTCTACATTAGATTAGGTTTCATGTACATTATAAACAAAATTATCGTAAAAATTACATCGTCCAAGCTAACAATGAAATGAAATAAATAAAAATGCTCATAACATAAAAAGTACTGAGTCAAACTAAATATATTTTTTTATGGGACTATTCTGCATCGAACAAAAAAAAGAATCACGGAAATCGGTTCAGAAATCTCGGCGTAATCGGTGTACATACATAAAAAAATATATACCAATCGAATTGCGAACCTCCTCCTTTTTTGAAGTCGGTTAAAAAGCACGTAAATGAAAGAGCAAGCAAATTGAATGGAACCCCATATGTGGTCTTCTCTATGTTTCACAATGCGAGCTCGTATGACATTATCTGCTTCAAGTACACACTTATATAATAACATTGGTTTCTATTCTATTAATATTACTTCGAGATTGAAATTCTTCTTCTTCATAAGGTTGAAAGAAAGCAGTGTTATTTTAAGAACATATGACTGACAAAGCGTAATTTTTCCTACACTTTGCAAGACATACCTAGGTACCCGCCTTAAGGCGGTACCCAGACCGAAAGTGGCGCCGCGTTGAATTTTATTTAATATCGTAATTCTAATACACAATTTTAATAAAACTTAACGGGGAATTTTTAGAGCCCATAGTCTAGTATTTTTAGACGGTATCATTACATTCCCTCGTAGTCACTGCTAAAAGTAGATAGCAAAACTGCTAAAAGTGGCCGTTTTTGACATATTTGCTATCTACTTCTACGAATGACTATGACGAGATGTAGCGATACCTTCTTAAAATACAAGACAATGGGCTCTAAAATTTCCCCGTAAAATTTTATTAAAATTGTGTATTAGAATTACTATATTAAATAAAATTCAACGCGGCGCCCCTTTCGGTCTGGGTACCGCCTTAAATGGATGCGCTCAAGATCACACGGTATGGTGTAGTGGCGAAGGCTACATACTTACCGAATCCCATCCGCTTCTCTTTTAGAAATTCCGCCACAGTGAATCACAGCAGATCATAATAATAACCGACTTCAAAAAAGGAGGAGGTTCTCAATTCGGTTAGTTTTTTTTTTTTTTTAGTTATGTCATTCATTATTGTCACCAATTAGTTAAATATACGTAGATACAAAGCAGTTGCAAAGTGAATTCTTATTATTGTCTGATTTGTGGATTTTTCTTGTCCTGCTTTCCTTCACCATATTTTGACCACTGGCCACTGATATGGTGTTACATCTCACTATTTTTTTTAAACTTTTGTTTAACGAAATAGGCAAATAGACAACACTTTCATTAAAAACTACCTTTCTGCTTTGATTGATAACCTTGCAGTTACACAAAAACAGCACTCATAATACATTCCCATACATCTAGAAATGCATTATCCCACGTTCCACAGGACAGTTTGAGAACAATTTAGCGGAATCGAACCACGTACTATGTATGATGGCAGTAATGATCTCCATTGCTTGAGCAATATGGCATTGTGCGAAAGGGACGGACTATACGACGCGAATTAACGACAAAGATGGTTACGACTGAATTGTTGGGTCATTTTCGCAACTAGATCCTATTAGTATCGATATGGGGATGAGTGAAGGTAGTAAAGCACCAAACAGAAATCATAGGATAATCTAGGATCGATAGCCACTTTTGAACGAATAGATGCAGAAATTATGTGAATGTCAAACGGAATTTGGCATTGATATAATAATATATTTTCCTTCATGGTCAAGGTAGTGCTAGTTCTTCTATCCTTAGTTAGTAATTCTTGTCTTTGAAAACGAACGCAACATTTAAAAAGGATATAGTTAATTCCTCATCTTTTCTGATTTTAACTTATGTGTTAAAATCTCAGTGGTTTTAGAAATCTCAGTCTTAGATATTTTTAAAATCAACTGATTTTTCAGAGTTATACTCTTGAACAATGCCAGCAATCTTTGCTACTTGTGTTAATAAGGTGATTTGTTAATAAGGTGATTTATTAATAAAGGTGCAAATAGAAGGAACTCATCAGCACCTACAAAAGTTAATTTATTTTTATCGAGATATTAAGAGTATATCTCTATTTTACAACAAATATAGAGCTATTTTCAAACCATTCTGTCCAACATTTTATTTATAATAAATTAACCTCATACTTACTAGTTCTTGCATAAAGACGTCCCTGACAAGTGGAGACAAATTCAGGAAATTGTACAGGATTATTGTCAGCCGTGGATAATGGGGTGTGTGACGGCTACATACAATGCGGTACACGTCCGAGCAAATATAAACGCCTACGATATCCTAAAATATTGCGTCAAAGAATTGGCGTGAATCTTGAAGCTAAAACCATGAGATATTCTATACGGTTGTATGAGTGGTTACTTAACAGAACACAGGTACCTATAGATAGACCGAGGCGTAACCACTGTCATGGCAATCATGACATGACTGGTACATTTGCAATGTCTTATATTTATCAAATTAATGTTTATCTGAACTATTACTGAAATTAACTCTGAAATTGTGAGGAAAAGTAAGAAAGCTGTTTTTTTTAAATGATGTTGAAAGGTTCGTTTGACTACTTATTTTTCATTTCTAACCGACTTCAGAAAAAGGAGGAGGTTCTCAAGTCGACTGTATAAACATACATAAAAGAAATATATAAATATATATTTCTTTTATGTATGTTTTAATATAACGTCGTCAGTTGTCAACCCATTTTAATAATTCTTTTTTTATCTGAAAGAACATAGTTGTGGGCCCATATATTTTTAACGAAGAAGTGGTATTTTTTTAGTGGCTGTGAAATAAAAAGTTATTGTAAAAAACCGACTTCAAAAAGTAAAACTTTTTAAAGTCGGTTTTAATCTAATAAAAGTTGATATATATTAAACAAGAAAATAGACTAGAAAAAAGCAACTAGTCTCATGTCGCCCTGACGGGACATGAGACTAGTTGCTTTTTTCTGGTATATTTTCTTGTTAAATATTGATCACATAAAAATTGCATTGTAAAATGCAAAATTAAAAATGTATAACTAATAAAAGTTGTTATTACAATTTTTTATTATATTAAGATAATCCCGTACCTATACTTTATTTTGCAAGCAAGTACACATGTTTGTCACGTGCGTTTCAATCGCAGGCATTATGCGTCCGTGACGTCATTATCACGTCACTGTCACAATTCGGATTTGAGGACAAATGTGGTCCGAATGGATCAGAGAAATTGGACCGATCTGGCCATAGATTACTAAATAACTGGTACGGATGGCAAATTGTGGCGAAATTAGTTTATGATCGTTGTTCGCCAATTTGGGAAGAATTTGCTGAATTGTTGGAGATTGCGGTCTTTTTGTTCTAGGGAACAGATTTATGTATGATTATATAAAACAAGAAAACTTGTCTCATGTCGCTCTGGCGGGTTGCTTTTTTCTAGTATATTTGCTTGTTTAATATTTGTCACATAAAAATAGCATTGTAACATGCAAAATTTAAAAGTTATAGTTCTATGTAGGTATATTCTATTCCTAATAGTAGACGTTGTAAATATTATACGTAACGTTAAAACTAGTGCCACTTTTCATTATTTTTCCTTCAGTGCAGTGAGACAATGCTTCTTCCCATGAGTCTTAGATTATCGGGAAATACTTAATTTTAATTAATCTATGATTAACTTTTTTTATAAACGCCAAACAAACTTTTACTCTTTTAATACAAATACTCAACTTTTACTCCATTTCTCCATTTCAGACGATAGTTTTTTCTCTGCAATGATTAAAGTGTTGTTGGCTGATGAAAATCTTTATTTCTTTTTGCACTTTTTCACACTGTAACATCGAGAGCGTCCTTATGCAGCAGTACCTTTGACTATGTACCATCAATGGTGCAACGTACATACTTAGGTGTTTCCTTAAAATTTGTTTTTTCGGCATTCGTTTGTTTTTTCAGCATTAGTTTGTTTTTTTGAGAATATAAAAAAAAAACTATTTTTAACCTAAAAACGACTAAAACATGAAACAAAACGTAAATGCTCTCATTAATATTACCTACTAGAGTAATGAAAAAAAATAGTTGTTTATGCAACGCCGCGAAACTAAAGACTCTACTGGCAGTTCACAAATTGGGAGGACATTCGAAGAAAGAAGCTGCCAAGAAAACTTCGAAAGCGGGCCGACCTCCTGCTGCAAGACCTTGGACTAGTGATTCATTCGTCCAAGTGCAAGACCCAAAGATACGGTTAGCTCTTTTTGTAGATACATTTAAAAAAGTAAAGGTGGAGACAACATAATTCTTAATTTCTTTATAAAGGTGGAGGTCGGCCCTTTCGAAGTTTTCTTGGCAGCTTCATTCTTCGAAGGTCCGCCCAATTTGTGAACTGCCAGTAGAGTCATTAATTTCCTCTTTTCTTAATATTAAAGAATTAAAATAACAATTAAATCAAAATATCAAATCAATAATAATTTGTGCACTAGTAAATGTCTAACCGTATCCGAACGAAAATAAGTTAACTTTTCGAGGCTAGACTTATAAGTAGCCAGTCATCCCGTGACCACGGCAGCCGTAAAGGTACCGAAACGTCGGGTACGGTCCTCCTTCTCCCCCTCCCACCCCCCACGTTATTTCTTTTTACCGTGCTGTTGACTGTACCTAGTTTAAAGAAGCAGTAAACGCTTTTCCATCACGTCCAATGCAAATTCCTCCTATGAGAGTGCATAATATTTATCAGAGCAGCAATCCAAACAGCTTTTATCTACAGCCTGTCAAGTTGACTAAGATCGAGTGGCTACATGTAAGTAGCTAATAAGAATGCAATATGTTTTCTTAAGCGAAGTTCGCACGGTGCAGGGTCCGTACTGCGCAAATGGCGTCAGCATCGGAATCGGGTTCATTTGACAGATGGATGTGACACATTGCTGCTTCTTTTTGACACAAATGAAAACTTACCAAAGACTAAGAACAATATGTCACATCCATCTGTCAAATGAAGTCGATGTCGACGCCGACGACACTTGCGCGGTGGGGCCTCAGTTTGTACGTATAGCGATGTTCGTCGAGTGATGTTCTTATAGATTATAAATAAATAAAATAATAAATAATTTCATACAAACACACCAATTATCTAGCCCACGTTAAGTTTCATGAAGCACTTGTGTTATGGATACTAGATAACGGATAAACAATACTTTTTTTGTAAATACATACGTAATATACATATTAAACACCCAGACCAAGACAAATATACATGTTCAAGCACACAATTAATTGTCTTGTCCGGGGATTGAACCCGGGACCTCTGGCGTAGAATGCGGGCTTAGTACCCCTGCGCCAAACAGGTCGTCATTATGAGGAAAAGGTATAATTATGTACCTAAGTATTGCCATCCCATATTGTATACCCATCTAACTAACTGATATTGTAAATACGAAAGTGTGTTTGTTTGTCCTTTTGCGCGCCCTTACAAAGCAAATCGACTTGTTTTTTGGCATAGAGTTAGGTGAAAGGACGGACATAGGCTACTTTTTATCCCGATATTCCCACGGGAACGGAAACGACGCAATCCGCAGTGAAACCGCGGATGCCTGGACGAATTAAGTTTGTACTCTTATAATTCCACAATAGTAAATTACAACATATTATCGATCAATATGTATGGATCAAACAGCAGATTTTTAAATTAAATATTAAGGTGTTTAATAAATTTTATTTAGGTAGCCTAGCCTAGCCTAGTAGGTAGTCATCTCTTTCCACTTAGGTAGGTACTTACTTTAACTAAGTATCTCTACTCCTTTTTGCTGGATATATCAAGAACTTCTAATGCTATCTACTTGAAATTTGGAGAAGTTTTAGATGAAGTTTGCCCAAGTAAGTAGGTATCTGCTTAAGAAAAAAAATTACAACGTTTTTTCTTTTCGACTTTTGATGCAAAACTGTAAAAAATACCGTTACCTCCCCCGCCCCCTCTCTTATCTCCGAAAAATAAAACGAAGTCTCTCTTCAGAAATCATAAAAAAGTGAATAAAATAATTTATTTGCTTTTGGTAAACAGACCGCGACCTATGTCGATGTATATGCACGAATTATGATGGCAAGGACACAGAACCCGACTTACTCTGGTTTTTCTCATATCGTCACTCGTCAATTTTGGTTCTAACTACTTATATTATAATTACTATAATTACTTATGGCTTTTTATTAGCTATTAAGGTATTATGTTAATAGAATAGAATAGAACCACCGTAGCCTAGTCACCGACACGACAGTCTTATCATAATCGGTGGGATAAACAATGCGTCTTCCCGTTGTTACTTGTACTATTAAGTATTCTGTGCCGTTGTTCATAAAAACTACTATCAATAGTTATTACTACTAAACTGTAGGCACTTGCCTAATTAACATCTAAACTTTACTGCAATACTTTAAAGTAACTACGTCAGGACACTTGATTGCAAGTTGTAATTATGGTCGACACTGTCGACAGTAAAAAAAACAATACAACACACACAATACATAAGCACCACCTATTTTTAAAAAAAATCAGTAATTTTTTTTTCTTTGGCTACTTTTTTTTGTTCTTTTTTTTATTTTATCCGTTTGTAAATTTACATTTAAAGGTTAAAACGTTTATAAAGATTTGTAAAGATATTATCTTAAGTTAATTAACTTAAACAGGCTGAAAAATTACAAATAAAATATTTATATCTAGAAAGCGACACCTAGCAATCGAGGGTGAAATGTCATAAACACGACTCCAAGCACAATGAGGATTGCTAATTGAAGCATGCTTTTGCTTTCCCCCTTGAGTTGAAACTGTACATTGTTGATAGATGGCGCTACAAAGCACAACAGTAATATCAAGTACCAAAGTAATAAAACAGATGGCACAGCTACGAAATAATTAACTTTTATGACAAAAAAGATAAAGATGTTGTCTATTGCGGAAATTAAAAATTAAATTTTATTAGTGGTCCCAAAACTGTGTTGCAATGTAATGTTTATCGATGTATTTTAAATTTATGGGGTCCCAAAACGGTCAAGCGGTTTGACTCAAACACGTAGATTTCAAGCCAACACCTGTTTGAGGAGAAACGTGTTTGAATTACTTATACCAAATAATAATAATTCATCACTTTGTTATAAATGTGCTTCTGCTTTGTTATATTAAAGTAAGATTGGTCCATTTTTTTTAACCGAGGTTCCATGTTTGTTTCGGATGATATTTTTAAGTAAGTACAGTCTGTGAAAAAAGTAAAAAATATAGAATACATTTAAATCTCAAATAATATAACATTAACAGGTATTATTTCATTTGAATAATAAATTATTTCTAACCGAGTACTTTCAGAAAAAAAACGAACAACCGGGAAGTTCTCCGACTGTACCTATGTGCAATTTCTCCACAATATAATTTTAAATACGTATATAAAAGTATTAAAATTCATTAATGTAATCATATACTTATTATAAACCTTCAAATGAGCATCTACGTACGTAGAGTACTCGTACGTAAATACAACCAATTATGTAGAAGGCGTTACTAATCGAGTGGGCTTTCTAGCTTTCTACATCCCAAAATCTATAGACCCTTGTGTCCTGAGAGGTGTTTCAATCTGGCTAGATTGGATCAAAGGCATACCAGCCTACTCACAGCCTAGATACAGGCTATAGCTTGCACTAGCGGTCGCTCGCGGTTTCAGCCGCGTGGTACAATCCGGGAACTTCCCGGTTGATCAGTAGAGTGTCTTTTTCAGAAAGTTATCTCAAAAAATAATAGACTTATAGAAAACGTATGAATCACAATTTTTTATAAATAAATTATTTCTTTAACGTTAATAGGTACTTTCCGAAAAAACGTTTCCTAAATAACACTACTGATTAACCGGGAAGTTCCCCAACTGTACCCGTTCCCGTGGGAATATTGGGATAAAAAGTATCCTATGTTCATAACCAGGCTATCTACTATCTGTGTACCAAATTTCATCCAAATCCGTTCAGTAGTTTCGGAACCTATTCAATGCAAACAAACAATTAAATCTTTCCTCTTTATAATAATAGTATAGACAACAAACATTTTGCTATTACAAGTGACTCTACTTTTTAGGGTTCCGTACTTCAAAAGTAAAAAACGGAACCCTTATAGGATCATTTCGCTGTCCGTCCGTCCGTCCGTCCGTCTGTCAAGACCGTTTTTCTCAGGAACGCGTGGAGGTGTCAAACTGAAATTTACATCTAATACTCAGGTCTACTGTCTCTTGGAGCTGTGAAAAAATCAAACTTCTAAGCCAAAGCAATCAAAAGATACAGCCGCAAATTTTCGAAACTCGCACGGGAATCAAAACCTAGAGGGTACCTACTTCCTGTGAAATTAGAATCTTGAAATTTGGTACGAAGGAACGTCTTATAGTACAGATAAAGAAAAAATTGTAAATAAATATGTTTTTATGCGTGTTCACCGATTATTCTAAGACGACTGGACCGATTGGGATGATTCAAACGCTATTTCAGGTTTGTGCCCAACCCATTTTGGTCCCATTTATTTGAAATTTTACAATCGGTCCAGTAGTATTTAGGAAATTTTGAAAATAACACTATTTTTCGTCACTATTTACCAAGATGACATAATCATAGATGACCAGGGGCCCCACCGCGCAATGGCATCGGCATCGCAATCAGATTCATTTGACAGATGGATGTGACATATTGCTCTTAGTCTTTTGGTATAAGTTTTCATTTGTATCAAAAAGAAGCAGCAATGTACCACATCCATCTGACAAATGAAGTCGACGTCAATGCCGACGACACTTGCGCGGGGCCCTAGTTCATAGTTCCGATTTTAAGTGTATTAAGGACTTATTCTAACTCTGAAAATTGTGAAATAAAAAACTTAAAAAAAAAAGAAAACTGACTTCAAAAAGTAAAAAAATAACTTTTTTGAGTCAGTGCCAGCCTAGGCAAGAAACATAAAAGTATATAATGTGTAATGTAGAATGCCTTGGCTGGAGCCGACTTAAAAAAAGTTTATTTTTTACTTTTTGAAGTCGTTTTTTTTTATCTTACTTCCAATCAACCTAGCCTCAAAGTAAGCACTGTAAGGCCTGTGTTATGGGATACTAGGGTAACGGATATAAATACTTATAATTTCACATAGATACGTTTAATTGGGTAGAAATATAACTATTTAAACGTTCATGCCTCATCAGGTAGAAATGCTCGTATAGTGCATAAAATCATTTGCCCCTACCGGGATTCCATCCCAGGACCTCAGAGTAAGCGACAAACAATTTGAAATCGGTGTACGTACCGCTCTACCACGGAGATCGTCAACTTTCTGCTATACTTCCCAAAAAATTAGTGTAAGTACTTATAGGTTTTTTTTTATTGTGAAGCCGTCACTGTATAAATTGATGGGCTACTAAATCGATTTACCTCACAATGACATTGGATCATTAGTTTCAGAGCTATTATCTATTATCGATAAAAAAAAAAAAAGATTCCGTTGAATTGAGAACCTCCTCCTTTTTTTGAAGTCGGTTAAAAAAGGGACTTCGTTTAAAATTTTCAGCACTTTTAGAAATCAAGAATAATCTTGTTTGAAGATAAAAATTTATATTTAATATATTTTTAACAGCCTTGCTCGTAAAGCTGATGTAATTCCACCGGTTTTAAATATGTAAAGCGGGTCATAAAAAAAGCGTGTGTTACCAAAGCAAATAGTTAAGTTATAGTCCATACAAATTCCATAACAGTATTATTTGCCATTTCAAATATGTAACTGATCGCCGCCGCACGACTCCAGCTAGTGAGCAGCGCGCTGTTGCTATTCAAATTTCGAACTAATCGCCGCGCGGCGCCAGTCAGTTGCATCGACATAGTTTAGATCTATGTCTGTGGTGTGCATTCACAGATTGAGTTTATTTAAAATAAAAAGAAAAACTGTTTATTCGGTAATTTAAAAACTTGGCTGCATGCTCTAGCGTCTTTGCCAACATTTTCACGCAGCCACGGCAGAAAATAATCCTCGCGCCATTTTTCTTAAATTTTCTTTTCTTTGTACTTGTATTGTGAATATCTAAAAATTACAACTTTCAATAATGAAGATGAGCAATATATTACTTCAACTCCACCGGATATACTAACAGAAGCGCGAACCGCATGCGACAGCTTGCTGCCGTCAATATCCAAGGACAGATACATAACCACGAATCAAAATTTCTTGAAGTGGAAAAACATGAAAAATGCCAAGTCATTTTCCGAAAATGTACTTTTGGCGTATTTTAACGAACTAGCTAGTAAATATAAGCCTAGCTCGTTGTGGACAACATATTCTATGCTGAAAAGTACCCTCAAGATGAAAAATGGTGTCGATATTAATTTATATTCAAATCTCATTGCATTTTTAAAGAGACGCTCTGATGGTTTTATAAAGAAAAAATCTAAGGTACTGTCATCAAATGACGTCGAAAAGTTTCTAAAAGATGCTCCAGATAGCCAGTACCTGGCAACAAAGGTCCTCCTGCCTCCTTATTTTATGTATTGATCTACCTACTGTACATACTCTTTTACATATTTTTTAACGACCGTCTGTAAGCTAAGTACCTATACCTTATCTAACACATTTTTATTTCTTTTCAAGTTGCGTTAATATTTGGTATTCATGGTGCATGTAGACGGCAAGAGCTTCACAATATTACCACAAAAGACATTGAAAATCGAGGCAAAATGCTTTTAGTTAAAATCCCAATCACTAAAAACAAAATACCCCGATCTTTTAGTATCGACGGGCCATTTTATGACGTGGTCAAAAAATATGAAGCTCTGCGTACGACTAAGACAAAAAATAATCATTTCTTTCAGAATTACCAAAAAGGTAAATGTACTGCGCAACCTATTGGCATAAATAAATTCGGTGCCATGCCAAAGGAAGTCGCCAAGTTTTTAGGATTGCCGGATGCTGATTGTTATACAGGGCACAGTTTCAGAAGAACGTCAGCTACATTACTTGCTGATTCGGGAGCTGATATATTGACTTTAAAGCGGCATGGCGGGTGGCGTTCTAACGCAGTAGCAGAATCTTATGTAGAAGATTCCATCCAAAACAAAGCAAATATAAGTGCCAAAATAACTCAGACAATAAATTTGGAGCCACAAACGAAGAAGTTTTGCCCTGAGCGCCCCTCTACTTCTACTACTTAATACTTTTTTTATTTACAACTAATGACGAATTACAATGCTCTTCTGCCGCCTTTCAAGAAGTTTCGTCGTCTCCACCATTTACTCTAACACAAAACAATGACATTATGAATAGTAATAATAATAAATAACATAATTAAAAAAACAACTACAACTACGTATCATTTTAATAATTGTAATTTCACTAACTGTTTCAATTATTAAAAATGAACAAAATATAAAATTGTCAGGATTCGTAGCTGTGGCAGAGGTCCTCGCTATGACTGTTCACCTCGGCTGCTGGAGTCAGAATGTTAGCCGCACGACCGCTCTGCCGCGCGTCTTCTTATCGCTCCCCCTTCCACCGCCATTATACTTTTTTTTTATTTTACTTTGTTTTTTATGGCGAAGGCATTGAGATGTTAATGTCTCTAAATAATTTTATTAAAAAACTGATACACTATGATAAACAGCTTTAAAATCTTACGATAAATAGAAAAATCATGACATTCGGCCATCCGGCATCGTACAGCCTCCGGCGTACGATCAATCAACAAAAGGAATTTAGAGCAAATGGAACAAATGAAATGCATTATTGAGTACTTAAAAATATTTTTATTGTATACAATATCAATTAAGTATGTATTATATATAAAAAAAAACCATAACAACATTGTTCGCAAAACATAATTATTCCACAACCAAAGCAATTTCGTCGAATCATAATCATGACATTCGGTCTACGAGTACATGTAAGTTAATTATCAGAATCTGACTCTGTAAAAGTAGGCGAGTCACTGGCATTTACATCTAGTGCATTAACATTGATCCAGGGACGCATACGATCAGCTGCGACTACCGTACAATATTTTCTACTACTACTAAATCCTGGTACACTAGCAATTTCGTAACGATCATTACCTAAATTTTTTGTTACTTTATATGGACCGGTAAACTTCGGTAGTAATTTTTTACTCTTTCCTACATTTTCTGAAAAAGACACTTTTGTTATACGAACGAGATCATTAATTTTGTACTCTTTTGCAGAATCATTTTTGGAATTATGACTAGCTTCCATTTTTTGTTGGTTCGATTTAATATTTTCCTGGACTTTCGATCGTATTTCTGATAAACTGCTTTCATTCTGAGATGGTTCTTCAAAAAACTCCCTTAAAAGACCATCTGCTTGTCCTTTAAATCGAATGCCAATCAACACTTCGGACGCAGATTTTCCTGTTGTTGCGTTAATTGTACTATTAATTCCAATTTGCACTGATGGTATAATCACATCCCAGTCTTTTTCGTGTTTCCCCGAATTTTGTGTAGCTATTGCTCTTAAGATAGTGTGATTAAACCGTTCGACCTGTCCATTTGCGCGGGGGCAGGCAACAGCATTTAAAATGTGCTTAATATTATTCTCCTGGCAAAATTGTTTGAATTGTGCAGACGTAAATGCAGTGCCTCGGTCGGATATCAAACGTTTCGGTGTTCCAAAGTCTTGGAATATGTTTTGTAATGTTTTAATCGTAGTAGAACTTTTAGTATCTTTTACAGGTTTGACGAAAACAAATTTAGAAAATCCGTCAACAACAGTTAGTATATACATATTTCCACGCTTGCTTTTGATAAATGGGCCAAGATGGTCAACATGTAGGGTTTCGAACGGTATGTTACTTTTGTCGATTGGGTAAATGTGACCTTTTTTTGAAGGAGTGTTGTCTTTATTGTAAGCACATTCCAAGCATGCACCAACATATTTTTTATAAATTGTGTCATTTTAGGGAACCAGTAGCGACTCTGAATTCTTTCTGTTGTCTTTTTAATACCAAAATGACCGATTTCGTCGTGGTTTAGACGACAAATCTGCCATCTTGCTCCTTTTGGTATTACTAACCGTAGATCCTCAGCACTACCATTGATCTTTTTATATAGAACATTGTTTTTAATAGTATAACTCTTCTTTATTTCCTTACAATCGTCATCCATATTAGGCTTTAGTATTCTCATTATACGAGTAATTTCTGGATCTCCAAGTTGTAAAGTCAAAAGCCAATCTGATTGCTGAATGTTTAAGACTGATATTACGTTTTCAGGTAGACAATCGTCGTTGCTTTCTTCAACGGGATTTCGGCTCAACGCATCTACGTGAGCCATTTTATCCCCAGGTCGATATTCGATTTCGAAATCATATTCTTCCATTTGTAATACCCATCTCGCAACTCGAGGCAAAAGATCTTTTTTAGCAAATGTAAGTCGCAAAGCTTTGCAGTCTGTATATATTTTAAAATGTTTTCCTATTAAAAACGTTCTAAATTTGTTTAAGGAACCTATAACAGCCAACGTTTCAAGTTCATATGAATGATAATATTTTTCTTCTGGAGACGTTTGTCTGCTAAAATACGCAACAGGTTTCAATACCGTTGGGTTTTCTTGCCACTGCATCAAAATTCCTCCAATTCCCAAAGAACTTGCATCTGTATGTACTTCTGTGTCAAGAGCTGGATCATATAGTGCTAATACGGGTCTACTGCAGAGGATTTCTTTGAGTTTTAATACTGCTTTTGACTCAGATTCCGTCCAACGCCATTCAGCGTCTTTTTTAAGCAAACTTGTAAGTGGTCTAGCAATTTCTCCAAATCCTTTCACAAACTTGCGAAAGTAACTCGCTAATCCCAAAAATTGCCGTGTTTCATGGACATTTTTGGGATTCGGAAAATCTTTGATAGCTATGATTTTGCGTTCACTTGGTGTTATACCATCTGCTGATACCTCATAACCTAAGTATTCAATGGATTTAGCAAAGAAAAAGCATTTCGATAATTTTAACGTTAGTCCGAATTCTCTTAGTAATTTCAACACTTCCTCAAGTTTTGTAAACGCCTCATCGATTGTCTGTGTGGGGATCAATAAATCGTCCATATAAGCAAGCACAGAATTGAATCGCTTTGAACCTAAAATTTTATTTACTGCCTTTTGAAACACAGCCGGAGCATTAGCAAGACCAAATGGCATCCGGTTGAATTCATAGTGACCATCAGGTGTCACAAAGGCCGTCAAATGTTTACTTTTTTCCGAAAGAGGTACTTGGTAGTAGCCAGAGGCCATATCGAGCGTAGTAAAGTACCTATTGCCACTTAAGTTTGCCACCTGATCTTCTATCAAAGGCAGAGGATATCTATCCTTAACGGTTTTGGCATTAAGTGCGCGAAAATCAACACAAAGTCTTTGTTCTCCCGTTTTCTTTTTAACCATAAGAATCGGGCTAGCGTAATCCGAGTTGGATTCACGAATAATGCCATTATCGATAAGGTCAGATATCATTTCCCGTACTTTTTCTCTCTCTGAATATGATAATCTATAGGGTCTGTAAACTATTGGCTTTTTATCATTTAGGTTAATGTTCATTTCAAACTCTTGGGGTAGGCAACCTATTTCATCAAGGGAAACTGCAAAACAATCTCGATAATTTTGTAATAAATGGTAAAGTTTTTCGGTGCTTTCCCTATCAACATGCGGTCCTACTTTAATGTCTTCTTTTTTCAGGGGTAATAATCTTTCATTAGCTTTACTTATTTGCCTTACGTTTAAAAAGTGTGTTTCTATAAAAGGTATTGCCCTAGTAAGCGTTGTCTTATAATTGATAATAAATGGCTTCTTTGAAGTGTTAGAAATTAAGATGTCCCCTTTACCTTCATTTAATTTATATACACCTTGATGAATATAATATTCTCTACCTGGCTCGTTACAATACCGACCTTCAATGTAAACATCTCCTGTGTATTCTTCAGAGCTAACAACAGTTATCAGTTGGATATTTTGTAATTGTACTGGTTCTTTAGTTGCAAGTTTGAGTGACTTAAGTTCCAAACTAAAAGAAGGCTGGTTTAAAAATATCAAATTATAACGGCTTTTTATTACAAAAATATTCGGCAACTCAGTAAAATTTTGACCAATTAATACAGGCACATGTAGATACCAGTCCTTAACTGCATAAACTATAATTTTTGATTCAACATTATCTACATTAATTGTAACTTCAGATTTATACTCTGGATGGATGTAATTATTGCCAAAACCTTTAATTAGGGGTAAATCCTTTCTATCAATAATTAATCTAAGGGTATCTGCTTCTGTAAGTCTAATCAGGGAGCAATCACTGCCAAAGTCAATATAAGCAACGAAATCTTTATTATTAATTTGGACATTTTTAGTAAATTTATCATTATTATGATTCGAATCAATTGCATACACTTTCTCTATTTTAGTTTTATCATACTTTTGCGAAGAAGGGTTTCGATTACAACTGTTATCATTATGACCTATTTGTTTGCACAAATTACATTTAATTAATGGTTTTGGGCAATGTGTCAATCGATGCCCTTCTTCGTGACAGTTATAACACTTTAAATTTTTTGTTCTGCATTTGTTGGATGTATGGCCTTCAATTCCACAGCTGTAGCACCGCAAAACTCTAGCATTAGACTGAAATCCAACGCTCTTGTTAAAAGTTAATCCCCGTTTTCTTTGTACTTGAGAAAAAGACTGCTGCGGTTGTTGTATAACCAAGTACTTCAGCAACTCTTCTGGGTCTTCACATCTTAGGGCTTGGGCGCTATTCTTAAGGGAAACATCGCTTATGCCGTGGATCAAACAATCAACAGCCTTTTTTCCTGTGATTTGACATCTATTTAGCAACATTAACTTGTCATAAAAGTAAACACGCAGACTTTCATCGTGTTTAGATCTTCTAACAAACATTTCTTCTAACAGGATCGCGAAGTTGTCTTCTACAGGAAAGGCTCTCCTAAGTTTATGTTGCCACTCGTCCCATGAAAAATCAAGGCTTGGTAAAGAGTTAAACCAATTTTTGGCTGTGCCAACAAGTTTTTGTGTAGCGAAGTGTGTTATTTGTCTATCTTCCCATTCATAAATTTGTGCATACTCATTTATCTTATGTAGCCAAATTTCTATATTTTGTCCCTTGTTCTCCGGATCAAATTCCGGAAGACAGTTAATCATTTGTTGTGACGTCACGTATGCTTTGTTGTTAGATCTTGATCCCAAGGCATTTACCAGATCAACGATATTGATAGTGGCTTCATCATTACACTGTCGTTTAGGTGACGCTTCGTCATTAGTCTTACAATCATCGACAACCAATTTACGCTTACGCCGTATTATTATTGGTTCATCGTCGGATTCAGAACTTGAAGAATAAATAACATTATTTCTTCTTGACACAGCTCTATGCTTCGAAGTCGACATACTTGAAGCTGACATCCTAAAACAAAAATAACAATATGTCGTCAATCAAATCAAAAGACTATTATCATTAATGTTTATTTTATCTATACATGTTATACGTAGGTATATTTTATTTAATTAAATGAATAAACTAAACATAACTTAAATGTAAAACCAAGTACTATAAGTGAATACATTTTTGCAGTTCTCTTTTTTTATTTTTTACAGCAATTTATACAGGAAATTGCTCACTTTTGTTCAAAATCCCAAGAATTTCAACTGTAACGTGCAAAGTTACTTGTTAATAAATCGGTAAGAAGAATTTTTATTTATGAACAGTCTGAAAACCTCAGTCAAGATGTCAATCGTTTAAATAATTCATAAAATGATATTGGCAAACAAAACTCTTAATTCGAAAGACCATATCTGTTGAACCAAAGAGTAACGCAAAAGTAACCGTAAAAATTATATAAAAAAAACTACTGATAAAAAAAAAGTTCAAGGTCAAAGGTCGAGGTCAAAGGACGAGGTCAAATGTCGAGGTCAAAGGTCGAGGTCAAAGGTCAAGGTCAAATGTCTAGATCACAAGTCGAGGTCAAAGTTTGAGATCAAAGGTTTAACTTCAAAGGACAAAAGACAATAGCTAAAGGACAAAGGTTAACGGTCAAATGACAAAAGTCAAAGTCGAAAGTTTGAGTCAAAAGTCAAATTCCAAAAGTTGAGGTCTTCATCATAAGTTAAAAATAAAATTAACACGTAAGTAGTTCAATGTAACAAGACAAGTCATTTATAAGTACCAACTCTGTACCAACAACATTCACCTTGAGACAAGTTCAATTCACTTCTTTTTATTCAGGACTTTACAAAGTTTAGTAAGGCTCTGCACGTATTAAAACTCATGAAAAATAAAATGCCAAGTAGATATCTAAGTACCACTTTTGGTATAATGTAAGCACAAGTTCGAATTTAAATTAAAGTAAGCCCATTTGTCCATACTGTCTTTATCCTATCTTATCTCACTCTTGTCAAAATTAAACTGTCAAGTTACAAATGCATCTGGATGCAGTGAAAATTTAATCAACACCTTTTTAGCACAACTAGCGGCCGCCCCGCATGGTTCCCGTTTCCGTGGGAATATCGGGATAAAAAGTAGCCTCTGTGTTAGTCCACTACATGAAATTTCGTCCAAATCCGTTCATTACTTTTTGCGTGAAAGAAGAACAAACAAACAAACTGACATAGTTTCGCATTTATAATATTAGTGTGCTATCATTATTGATATCAATTTACATTTCTCAGTTTTTTTTTTTTTTTTTTTTTTGCATTAATACATATTTAATTCATAGTACTTAAAATATAATTCTGTATATTTTATTTAGACCCATTATCAATTTTCAAACATGCGCTTTATCCAGTAGATATTATAATTAGTCTCATCTGTGCTTTTATGTCTCAAAACTCAACGAATACGAAACCAAGGTTTACGTTATCAGTGACTCAACAAAGTCACGCATACACAAAAATCATGAGACCTGCTGCGGTACAGCAGGTCTACTAACTCTCAGCAGAACTATGTTCTCTCACGTATACAAACCACCGGACCTGCTCTTTCGTCTACCGGTTACTGAATAGTATCACGCTCGCTCACGTGAACAAGACCATCAAACGTGCTCTTATGGCTACTAATTATTCAATAGTATCACACTGCTCACGTGAATAAAACCATCAGACGTGCTCTCGCGTCTACTAATAATTCAACAGTATCACGCTCGCTCACGTGAATAAAACCATCAGACGTGCTCTCGCGTCTACTAATCATTCAACAGTATCACGCTCGCTCACGTGAATAAATCCATCAGACGTGCTCTCGCGTCTATCAATAATTCAACAGTATCACGCTCGCTCACGTGAACAAAACCATCAGACGTGCTCTCGCGTCTATCTAAGTATAATTCAACAGTATCACGCTCGCTCACGTGAACAAATTCATAAGACGAGCCCGCGTCTACCCACGATTTAGCAGTATCACGCTCGCTCACGTGAATAAAAGCATCAGATCTAATTAAAATAATGATGACAGTTTAATAATTCTTTCCGTTTCAATATCTAAAAGACTAGTGGGTTGAAGCATGAACTGTATCATGGGTATAGAAGTATGAATAAGTATAGAAGTATGAAATTGTCAATTGGAGAATTTTAGATAAGTTTCACTTTCCATATTAACATTTTATTTAACCTCGACAATCTAGACATAATGAATGCTTTTTTTTACAGAAAAATGGTGAGCACTCAACTTACTATAGCTACTGTTTTAAGCAAAAGTATCATATTTTAGCGGTATTTTCTTGTGTTAACAAAAAGGGATTCACTACTTAGTTACACTTAAAAATGTTTACCAGGATAATTTAAATATTTCTATGCTGATTTATGTATCGCGGGACTCGAACCAGCGAAAAACATTCGAAATAACATGAAAGTATTTTTCTTTTTTCATTGCCGAAAGATTCAGTAGACAATTCCACCATTATTTTACACTTACCTGCTGATTTCAATAGACTTATAAAATGCATTTAATTTCAGCACAAGGTAGAAGTACAGTAAAAAATAAAAAGAAGAAGGTAGTTTCAAGTTTAAATCCGTGTACGGGATTAAACGCGATGTATACATTGGCGATACTTCATTTTATTTTAACTTTGATCGTAACTGTATGTGCACAATATAAATTTTCTATGCTTGGCAATGTAAAATAATCTAACATTTAAACAAAGTAGTACATTTAATATTAATTTAAAACAATTTGAGTGGAATAGTCTACTGTCCGACTTGCTCATTTAACATTTAAACACATTTTATATTTAAGTAAAAAGGGAAGTACTTACATAAAAATTTTTGATGTGGGAGTGGATAAGGCACACTTCTGATATGTCAGGATTCGTAGCTGTGGCAGAGGTCCTCGCTATGACTGTTCACCTCGGCTGCTGGAGTCAGAATGTTAGCCGCACGACCGCTCTGCCGCGCGTCTTCTTATCGCTCCCCCTTCCACCGCCATTATACTTTTTTTTTATTTTACTTTGTTTTTTATGGCGAAGGCATTGAGATGTTAATGTCTCTAAATAATTTTATTAAAAAACTGATACACTATGATAAACAGCTTTAAAATCTTACGATAAATAGAAAAATCATGACAAAATGTCTGTTTCCTCGCAAATGTGTTAAAAAACGTCGTACGATATACGTGCGCATTGGTATAACATCCTAACGCACTAATATCGTAATGTACTATTATTACTCCAAACTTCTTAACTAACGGTACTATTTTTTTGTTAGCTGTTAAAGTACTACTTTCAAAAAAGGTCTAACAAATATTCTCCTTTTATGAAAATCGGTTCAGTGTTTAACAGAGTTTGGTACCTACTTTTGCATTTATATTATTGTGAACTTATGAAAAAAAAAAACACATTTTTAAAATCCTACTTCGTTCAGTTTTAAAATCTCGCCATTTCGGTTAATGAATAAAAGTTTCCTTATTTTCTTGAGCGAGCATCGTAAGTATTCTTCAAGTTATTCGAGCGGCCGTTGAGCGAAGTGAGCAGACCACTCGGATGCTAACAAACCACTTATACGAAAGGAAATATACCGTTTCTCTTATTTTAATGATCATTTTTACGAAATTTCTTAGACATTTTGATGATGAGGTTTTTGGAATAAGTAGGCTTTTTTATTGTTCTCGTTTTTTATACAAAATCTTTTTTTATGAGACTCTGGTCCTGTTTCACTATTTAAAAGTTAGTTCTGAGTAGCTTACTTATTGTGTGAAAAGTGCTTTAGTTTGTATTTTATTTTAAATAATTTGTATGTATATAAGATGAAAATACACAATCTCGTAAAAGCATTTGAGTTTCTTATTTAATTATCGTCAAACAACACAAATTAACATTTTAAAAAGTTCAAATGAGTTCACAAAATCCAGTAGGCTTTGAGCGTTGCGTAGATCTTATCGAAAAATAAGAAAAAGTTTTTAATGTGCCATTTCGGTTTCTCTGTCGTGAAAACAAACAATTAAAAAAATAAAAATCTCAAATTTCGAACGCTCATTTTGCCATGACAACCAGAACAATAGACGTCACGAAAAAAGACGGTGTGACGCGACTCTCGAGTTTTTTGTCGAAATAATTGAATATTGGTAAAAATAAATGATGTTCTCGGACGAGGAAATAAAAGAAATATCAGAAAGCAGTTTGATGCGGCCGGGGGATGAGATAATAAGGTTCCGATCTTCGATTATTTTCAGTTAAGCGGGAAAACGAGAATTGTTTCAGGATCGGGACCATGTTGATTTTGCGTCTTGATTATGTTATTTAATGTTTGTGTTTTATTTATTTGTGTGTTTTTGCGTGTTGTTGCAGTATCCGGGAGGTCTGTCTCAGTGATAAATTTGACAAAAAGGACTTGGGATTTAACAACGATCTACTCGCGACTTCCAACAAAAATTATGTAAGGCTGACTTTTGCATTATCTCTGTTTTTAATTAATTACATAATTGGTGCGTTATTTAAATGAGAAATAAGCCGATTTAGTCCATTTCAAATAAGCAAGAAATTTTTTTTTTGTTCCTAAGAACAGGTCATAGACCATACTGCCTCGTCATTAGTAGGTATAAGCAAGCTGAAAATAAAGTTATACCTAAGTGTTGACGTGACGGTTATTTTTTATTACTTTTCAGTCGGTTGCGCAGACAAAGTTTTGAAACATACAGCCTCATAATATGAAGATTGAGGCAACATTTTTTCAAAAACAATTTTTATTTTTCTCATAATTATTATGATTTTACCTACTATTTATACCTTATCGTTTTGTCAGAAGTATACGACGAATACGAATATACTTGAAATAAAAATATTAAAAGCTGAAATCAAAACTATGTACTGACGGTTATTTTACCTTTCAAATGCTCAAATAAAGTCATAATTAATATCGATTTGTCAGAAGTTTTCACAGAACAAAGTTATAAAATAAAATACTACGTGTATTCTCAGCCAGTCAGCCTTTAGGAAAACAGATAACAGCAAATGCAGTAGAAATAATGAGATTAATAATTATATTTGAAATACAACAACTTTTGCTGATTGTAAGTGCAATTACAATCAGCCTTCTTACCTATTATTTACCCGAAAGATATATTTGGTACTATATGTAATTACATACTTTGGTACTATACTATATTTTACAAAAAAAAACAAAAATATAGTACCTAATACATTCACCAGCACATTTATTGACATTTGATAATAAATGTAAGCATTTTTGTATGAAAATAAGGAGGTGTTATTTTCATACAAAAATGCTCACTTTGCGACTACTTATACATAAAAATGTTGCACATATTTCTGCAAAGATATGTATGCTAATGATTGGGTTAAGCGTACGACTATCCAATTCGCAATTCTAATGAGTACCGAAACGACTGCATTTGTCTATAGAGGCAGAACAATGATTGCTTCATATTCACATATTCAGTTTTCTTCGCGCACTCATCAATGAAATAAAAAGGTTTTTTTTTATTTCAATGAATTCTTCATCAGATTCCATACATTGTGATATGACCATAAAGTGGTGTTTTGCTTAAACGAAGGTTTGGGAACGGGAGGAGATTTTTAAAACTTTTTAAACTGCTCATTGGACAGTCGAATGCTTAACCTAAAGATTAGCATACAGATCTTTGCAGTAAGATGTTCACATTTTTTTGTATGGAGTCGCAAAGTGAGCATGTTTGTATGAAAAAAGGGGGTGAGCCAATAAATGTAACTTAAAATAAGAAACTTAAGATGTGCTTATTAATATTTATTTCAGTTGGATGTCTCCCGCTCTATTTTCCGGGATGAGTTTTCCGAAAGTCTGGAGCAGCAGGCGCGCTTTGCGTGGACAGAAGAGGACGGCAACATCGCCGCTCTCGTTTCCGAACCAGGTTTCGGAACTACTGGGCAAACTGCTTTTGGAAAGGACTTGGATGCAGCGCTTAGTAGTGAGATGAAGGTGAATCATCAAAGATCCAAATTAAAACGCTATACGGAAAAGTTTTTTATAAATGGTTAGAGATGTTATTTATCTGTTAATAAGATATACATTTCTTCATACCTCTATCTAGATTTGTAATGTACCAGAAACACGATTTAAAAATGTTGCCTTGACACTTTTTCTTTTCCAATGAATCCAAAATGCGAAAATTCAAGATTATTCTCAAATGGGGTTAAAGTCAAAGTCAAAGTCAAAGATTTTTATTCAAATAGACTTATAGATAAGTGCTTTCGAATCGTCCAATTTTTTTTTTCCTACCAGCCATTCAGGACATCTTTTAACTGATAAGAAGAACGGTTACATTAAGTTACATTATACTATTGGAATTTTTTGTAATTAGTGGACACCAGTAATATTTAGCATCGTGTAGTTTCGTTTCTCTTTTAATCGCTATAATTATTTACTACGAAGTGATTTCGTGGTTTTTTGCGTCTTTTTCATTACTGTCTCGCTTCAGTCGTATAACGCCGTAAGTTGTTGTTGGATAGTGCCTTGAAGAAACTTACGGGATCTTGATCAATAAAATGTTTATTGTCTTGTTACAACGAGTTCGTAGATGAACTGATATGATGTGACTGATTTGAATTCTAATTATGATACTTAACGAAGGAGGAAAAGGAGGTTATGGCGACGATTTAAAGAAAGAAAGAAAGATAACACATTTATTGACACACACATACAATACAGACAATGAGAATAGAAAGGAGAAGAAAATCATAACAAACACTTGTTCAATAAGTATACAATTTGTGACTGTTGTGTACTTGTACAATAACTCTATAATTTGCGAGCATAATGGAAAAAAACGAATTTTGAAAATGTCAAATTCTAGTACAAAATCGGCGTGGTTTGAGCAACGAATCGCTAAGTGGTCATAGTGAATAAGGGCCCAGATGTGTTTATTATAGTCGTGTAGAAAGAACTCTTGCGTATAACTTACCTGCATGCGTAGCATGAGCACCTCGACAAAGCTTTCTCGACACTTTTCTCGCGCGAGCGTATTGTCTGTCACACTCACACCGTACTAATATAATAAGCGTCGACAGCGAGTCGCGGTGCGCATGCTACGCTGGCTGTAGCCAGCAGTAGGACTGGTAAAGAATTTATTTGGATTATAACACTAGCGGCCGCCCGCGGTTTCAACTCGCCTAGTTTCCGTTCCCGTGGGAATATCGGGATAAAAGTAGCCTATGTGTTCTACTTGAAGTGCCTACATACCAAATTTCATCCAAATCGTACAGTTGTTTTTGCGTGAAAGATTAACAAACAAACTGACATACTTTCGCATTTATAATATTAATGGGATGAAAAGTATAGATATACTTAACAAGCAATAAAAACTTTTCTTGTCGAATAGTGTACTTGACGTATTATCTATTATCCTATATATAAGTACCTACTTACTGAAAAACTAATTATGTGTCGCCGCAGGGTAAAATTACGTACTATTTTTTTTTTTAAATTAAAGTTTGGACGTTTATATAGAGGTTTGGTAATTTATAACTCAATCACACAAAAACGGCTGAACAGATTCGGATGAAAGTCACACAGTTAGATTTTAAATATAATCTATAATTAATTTTGCGTGCAAAAAGATTAGGAAAGGAAATATAATACTTTTTATCCCGATAATCCCATAGGAATGAGAACCTCGCGGTGAAAACTTCGGGCGGTTAAACTGAATTTCTTATTCCAGGAAGCGGACACATCCAGTGCAGTGTTCCCGTCGACCAGTCGTAACGGCCTCACTTTCCAGACGAAGCCGTACGTCGAACCTCAGCTCGTTTCTTCGACGTCGAATGGTAATGTAAACTTTTAGGATATTGATGGATGATCAAACTATCTAGAGGAGCCCGTGGCGCAGTGCTTCGTGCGCTCGGCCTGCGATTGTCAACTTTCGCACTGGATGGGGGACCAAAAATTTACTATCTCGAGCTCCTCCGTGCTTCGGAAGGCACGTTAAGCCCTTGGTCGCGGTTGCAATTTCAGTCGATAAAACCCATCAAGCCAACCCCAATCGGGCCCGCGGGTCTTGGGACTCATGGCCCGTTCTCCTTATCCTTATGGAATGCCAGTGCCCCAGCAGTGGGGACTTTAAAGGTGGATGATGACCAATAAACTATCTAAGAGAATAAGTTATTTAGAACTTACAGTTTAATATTCTAAGATAAGATTGAGATGAGGATGAGAAGCTCGGTAGCGCAGCAGTTGTCGACCGTAGTTTAACCGACAGTAGATTGACGACCAATTTGACGACTCTATATGAAATAAAACAGGGACAAAAACCTTGACGAGTTTCTTGCCGGTTCTTCTCGTTACAAGGTCTCCTGCCGTAGGGTTTGTGAACCGATGGCGTAGCTTCTTTGACGTTCATAAGTGCTTGTAACAGCCTAGACTGAATAAATGATATTGAATTATTGAATTTGACCTCCGTGGTAGAGCGGTACGTACACCGGTTTCAAGGTGTCACCAACTCTGAGATCCTGGGTTCGAATTTCGAGTTCGAGTTTCGTCATTTTTTCATCTTAGATCGCACCAAGAGCGGCACGAGCGCGTTCAAGGTGGACAAAACCGACCCTCGGTCCCGCTACCACTTCGTCAAGTACGTCAAGAGGCATGGACGCACCGTCAAGCTGTGGGAATGTGGCATTTGTGAGTTACATTACTTTTATATTGTAATCTGACTGCTCCAGCCCCCTTTTTTTTATTTGAGTGAGGGGAATGCATTTACGCTTACCAAACGGTTATGCTGGGCTCACCTAGATTATCGGGCTCGTTAGTCCGGCACCCTATCCCTCGCCGCCCCCCGACACCCCGTACAGCCTTGTAGGCTCGGCGGGGGTAGGATCGAACCAACTTCCATCTTCCATCGAGCTCGATAGCTCGATGGGAGGACGAGAGAAGGGAGGGACCACCGCCTCCCGGCCCCCCATTCAGCCTCGAAAGGCTCAATGGGGTTCCGGAAGGAGGGACTACCTTTACTCACTGGAGAACATGTACTTGTTGAAATGTTTATGATAGTTAGAATCTTTAATAAATTCCAAGACACAATCAAATTGAAAGTTATAGAAAGCTTTGGATACAACTTATTGCAGATAAATAGGGAAGAATTCCTTTTTTGAAACAAATAAACGATTAATAATTATAAATCTGTCAGTTTTAGCATTGAAAGCAGTTCATGCATCAAAAAAGTCTGCGATCACTTAATAATTTTCATGCAAAATACCAGTTTTGAACATTCATAGATAGTTCAACATTTTGACGGCGTTTTTTTTATTATTTTTAACCGACTTCAAAAAAGGAGGAGGATCAAAAAAAAGTTTGAACTTTTGTTTATTATTGTATGAATTTTGAAGTCAGTAGTTTAAAAACCCGCATAGTTATAACAAAACATTTCCCAAACGAATAAACATTCGAACACATTCGTAATGTTGAACATTCTAGCTTTTGAATGGTACCAAAATGAATAAATATCGATCAGATTGTATGAAAATCATTAAGTGATCACTAACTTTTTTTGATCAGTGTATGCATGCATATAAATAGAGTTTTTTTTCTCTTATTCAAAACTACCTATAAAAAATTACCAAAGGATTGAATAACACTGGAAATCGTTAGCCAAAAATGCTATCAACAGCATAATTTTCACCCGAGCACTCTGCAAATTTTTTCGCTTTGTATCCTATCAGACGCTTAAACAACCTCATACAATCTTTTGCATCCCTAAAGTTCCTCTTTCTCCTATAGGCAGTAGGGAGTTCCAACATCAGTACACCCTGATGCGCCACTTGCCCACCCACACCGATGAGAGGAACTTCCACTGCAACGCTTGTGGCAAGAGTTTCCGTCAACTTTCCACGCTGAGCCAGCACCGAGCTATTCACTCGGCTGACAGACCTTATGCCTGCGAGGTAAGTTTGCATGGAATAATTTCTGCAACGCTTGTGGCAAGAATTTTCGCTAACTTTCCACGCTGAGCCAGGCATAGCACTTTTCATTCGGCAGACAGACCTTAGGCCTACGAGGTAAGGTTCAAAATCACATGCGTTAATCCACAGTGACTATTATACCAATATGTTTTTTTTTTTATATCGGCTTCCTTCAGAATCGTTAGATTAAGAAGCCTATTCACTCGAGCCTTAAATATACCAGGATTGCAGGCAACCCGGACATACAGACGCGGGCAGGGAAAAGCGCTATGTACGCAGACGTGGAACATCAACCAGGTAGGTGTGATAGCCCGCAGTACCTACGTCTGGATTCCCGGTGGTAGCAAGGAGCTGGCGGGATGAGCTCGTGCAGCTCAATAGCAAACTCTCCTTAGTACAATCTTTAGAATACCGACAATTAAGCAACTCTCCGTCGATGACTGTGGAGCTTGGTATTTGACCAGTTTATCATCCCCAATGAGTTTTCTGGCTTTGTGTTCCACCGAGTCGAGTGCTGCTAGCTGGTATTTTGCTGAATCATTCCAAAGACGACCTCCGTGGTAGCCTGGTACGTACACCGGTTTCAAGGTGTGTACTTTGAGGTCCCAGGTTCGAATCCCGGTTGGGGCAAATGTTTGAATGATGAATTGCACCATTAATTGAACGAGCATTTGTACCTTAGTCATGGACGATTATATATATATATTTCTACACATAATTACTTATATATGTATACAGAAATAAATACATATAATTAATTATATGTATTTATTTCTGTTACCGTAGTTTCCCATAACACAAGCCTCATAGGTAGTGCTTACTTTGGGGCTAGGTTAATTGGTGTGAGTGTAAGAAATATTTATATTTATATCAAAAAAGGTGGGAGCAGTATTCCATGCACGGATGAATTTCCGCTTTATCTATACTATATAATATTATAAAGCTGAAGAGTTTGTTTGTTTGAACGCGCTAATCTCAGGAACTACTGGACCGATTTAGAAAATTCTTAGACCATTAGAAAGCTACATTTCTCCCAAGTTTTATCCCGATATTCCCCACGGGAACAGGCACCACGCGGGTAAAACCGCGAGGATACGCTAGTATAAGATAAACTGTTCCGGTGTGAAAATCCGCTTAACTCTATTTAGGATGCTCAGATTTTTTGTGCCGGTCTGAGTTGTCAATTTGATGTTATCGCCGAGGTCGAGATCTGAAGACAACTTCATGCCAAGAATTTCAAGATTTTCAGTTATTGGTTGTACCTCAGAAAGAAAGAGTTATGTAGAATAAACACAGGCGAGGCATACACTCGGCGGACAGATTCAAAATCACGTGAATTCGTCATTGGTCGTCGAACTCGCACATGAAGGGTTTCGTCTCTCACCCAAGGTTGCCTGGTAGAGACTGCTACGTAGCTATATGGCCGCCTATTGTGTGTTCCTCTTTTTTGACATTTTCTCTGTATGTGTTTGTTTTTGTATCGTGTGCAATAAAGTTTCTATTATTATTATTGCCAAAATGCCATTATAATTTGTCGTCTGCAAAAATAAGTTTGTTTTTCATAGTGTATATTTGCGGTTTTGGAAAAGGTGCTATAGCTCTGAAACTACTAAATAAATTTCGTTAAAAGTTTTTATAAAGATCTATTGAAAGATCTATCTAATGATATCCCACACGTATAGGTTTGATGATAAAAAATATTTCAGTAACAGTTCCATGTATGGCGAGCCCCCCTTTAATTCATATATTTTTTAATTTTTGTGTAAAAACCGTAAAGTGGTTTACAGAATACATCTAGCTACCAAGTTTCAACTGTGTAATCCTCATAGTTTAGGAATAAAAAGGGTGTGACTTACATCGGTTTGGCCGAATCTATAAGGGTTTCGTTTTTTGCCATTAGGCTACGAAACCCCAAAAAGCAACTAGTCTCATGTCGCCCTGACGGGATGACATGAGACTAGTTGCTTTTTTCTAGTATATTTTCTTGTTTAATATATATCACATTAAAATGCATGCAAAATTAAAAAGTTATAATTACGTGAATTTGTCAATGGAAATCATCAGTACTTGTATGTAGCCCGAGTTTCCAGTGGCACCTTATCGGCAGACTATACTGGCAAGTAAGTCATATTATTAATTATTTATTTATTTATTTTGTCATCTAATCAACGCTTAAAACAAGAAGTATTTCTTTAAGGGACTTTTTGACCTTATATACTTATAGATATCATCTTGAAACTGCCACCCGAAAATGCTACCCTATCTACCTACCCTCCTGTTCCAATTCCAATTCCATTCCTTCCATTCCCAGGTGTGCCACAAAACCTTCAACCGCGTGTCTACCCTCATATCCCATCGGAAGACCCACTCAGATGACAAGCCTTATAAATGTCATTTCTGTCCGAAAGGGTTCCATCAAAAAGGTCAGTATTCTTATCAGAAAGTGTATTATTTTAGAGTGAGGCAATACTGACTGATATCAGTTAATTTTAAAGTTAGTCAGCGTGGTCGGTTGAGTTTACTCAATAGTGTCATCAAGTACCTAATGCCATCAAAAGTAGCCAGAGGACAAATTGAAATCAAGTTTGTTGGATGATGATATAAACTCGTATGTAGTAACAAGACATGTAGATGGTATTACTAGTAACTAATTATTAACCCGTACTGGCAAGCAGACATAACTTATAACAATAAAAATTCCATTGTGTCTCGTTCATTGCCAGCGACAGGTTTAAGTAATATTATTTGTTTTTTATAAAATCGTTTGCCACTTTTGTAACCTTCGTCTAAATACCTTTTTTTGTATCTTAGCAATGAAGCCGCTATATTTATTGTATTATAGTTTTTTGTTTTTATAATTATTATTTTTTATTCACGACGGGGAGACTTTTAGCCTTCGTCATACCTGATGTTAAGTATTGATAAGGCTGAAGACGGAAGCGAGCCTCTCCCGGAATCCTCAACCACTGAGGAACTGGCTGTCTTATCTCTAACTGCCGGAACACAACAATGCTGAAAACATTGTTGTTATGGCGTCAGACTTAGATGAGATGCTGTTAGCTAGCCAGGCGGACTCACAACAAGTCCTACCACCAACCAATAATTATTATTTTCATTCTCTTCATTCATAAATTCAGGTAACCTCAGAAACCATCTTTTCACCCACACGAATGAGCGGCCGTACCGATGCAACATCTGCTTGAAGGGGTTCAATCAGCAGTCAAACCTTGTTTGCCACAAGAATAAGGTAATTTGGTATCATTCTAGAAGATCTGTATACTTTATTTGGTTCAAAAGCGACTTTTTTTTTAAGGAATCTCTTTTCTTTTGACTTAATCCTACTAATATTAGAAATGCGAAAGTATGTCAGTTTGTTTGTTTATTTTATTACTCTTACGCGCAAAAACTACTGAACCGATTTTAATTAAAATTGGCACACTGAAGATAGACAGGATCAAAACAAAGGCAAATTTTTATCCTGATATTCTCACGGGAACAGGAACCACGCGGGTGAAACCGCGGTATGCTATGATACTCTCCGTCCTTTACACTAACTCTATGCCAAAAACCAAGTCAATTCGTTGTTTAGTTAGGGCGTCAAGAAAGGACAAACAAACACTCTTTCGCATTTATAATATTAGTTAGGATCAGGATGTTATTGCATTTCAGTCATTTTTGAAGAGAAAAGTGACAAACTATATTTAGCGCTAAACATTTTTAGTGGCAGTTGATAGATCGTTATCAGCCATTTTGATGTCCATCCATCATCAGCCTGTAGAGGTCCACTGCTGGACATAAGCCTCTCCTAGCTCACGCCTATTGTGGCGTTCATAGGAGGCTACTGCTACCACGCTGGCCAGACGGGTTGGTAGAGGGTTTGTTTCAAGTTTTCCTTCTCTCGCACAGGTGCTCAATGCGTCGAGCCTCTTAGTAGACTCTTACGACATCCCAGGCACGAAAGGGAGTGGTGACACTTGTATTCTTAGGCCGTCACCACACGGCAAAAGATGATAGATGGTCTGATAGAATTTAATTATTGTGATCATAACATCGAATTCTGTGTAAAGGCTCACCGTGGCGAAGGTTGTTCACCAATATCTTCACGGGCAAGAAATGTGCCTAGAATTGGACGTTCTTTGATCATGACGCAGCCCGATTCCACCAGGTATGATTTTGGTTAAAATTGTATAACTATTTTATCATGTTTAAAAAAATCACTACACTAATTTTACTCTTCTTAGCTTATCACATCCATCTTTATCTCGTGCCTATATCTGATACTTATATATTATTTAGCATGTTACTCTTCTAATGTTGTATTTAAAACATATATCAAAATACTGTTTTCTTCCAAGAAAAACTGTACTTTAAAATATGTCTCAATTGCATCACTGACATAATAAAATAAACGTATTAGTAAAATTCATTTCAAACTTAAAGAATTTTCAATCGATACCGAAGATACATAAATGTAGAAAGCTTCTTTAGAATAAGAAAATAACAGGTTTTTTACCTTGTACATTTTGCAAATCACAAACCGATTCTTTGAATCCTAACTAATAAAACGACTGATCATATTTTTACCTTGTTACTATTGCAGACCACAAACCGACAACTGCGAAGTTTCATCATCAGTAGGTCCTTACCTTCCGCCTTCGGAAGCAACTCCTGTTCAACTCCACAAACCCTGGGATGCCCCCAAACCTTACCCCACAACTTCTTCTTACCCCACTACTTCTTCTTCTTCTTACCTCAATACTGAGACAAATCAACATGACAACGCTTGGAGTGGGATGGGAAATGGGGTGATAGTAGACCCCATCAAGACTTACCACATGGGGGTAGCTTTGGCCACAAGACAAACCCCGTTTGCTTTGCTCAAGCCTAATAATAGTACCCCGGTGTTGGTCAAAGTAATTGACACTAAGCTGCCTGGAGGAAAACAGGTGAGTTTACTTAGATATTTGACGTTTTAATAAGGGATCGTATGAGGCTTCTAGATGAGCCATCTTTTTCTGCAATTTCTGACCCACAACTATTGCTGATTCACGCTTTATACGCTTAAGCAAGATTCATATAGTTGCAGGCCACACATTTGATCAAAAATATTGCCCCTTTAGGGCTATGGAAACACCATTAGAATCAATGTAGATGAGAGCTTGATGAGACTTTGACGCAAGTCCTCATCAAGCTCTACTGCCAGAATAGTCTTTCATAATGGATGGGTTTATAGGACAGTCACAACTCTCTACACGGACCCAATGAGTTTTGAAGGGTGCTGCTGACTGCAAATGCTGTGACCAAGTTTTTCCGTTCCTTCTCCAAAACGATCATAGAGTTCAAGATATTACCTTTAGCTTTACCTTCCTTCAACATTATCATACTTACTAAATAATGTTATCCTTTATGTGAAAGCAATGTTTGTTACTCAATCACGCAAAAACGGTTGAACGGATTTTGATGGAATTTGGGGTACATATACTTGAAAGTCTAGAGAGGAACATAGGATACTTTTTTTCCGATATTCCCATGGGAACGGGAACTACGCGAGTGAAACCGCGGGCGGCAGCTAGTAAATGCTTGTTTCTGAGGATGGGTGGATGGCTATTTGTTACTCTTTCACGCAAAAACTCCCTAATGGATTTGAATGAAATTTGGTACACAGATACTAGATATCAGGGATTAAAATATAGGTTTTTTTTTATTCCAATATTCTCGGGAACGGTAACCACGCGGAAAACCGAGGGCAGCCGCTTGTCTTAACTAAAGTAATTCAACAAAACCAAACGATACTTTTTTTATTAGCTAGGTATTTAAACTTCGCCGTTGCTACACAGATGTTGGTGCCAGCTACTGCCGAAGACCTAAAGGTGGGCGGCAAGATTGTGCTCAAGAATGGCGAAAATACCGCTGATACTCAGGTTAGTAAAGATTCGTTATCTGTACTTTTTACAATTAAACGTAGGAGAACAAGTACAGGCTTGGACTTAACTTATGTTTTTTATTTTTATTTAAACTGTCTATTTCAAATAATTGCATGAAAATTCCTATATAGTCAGGCAGAATCTTAAAATTTATGATTATGACGCCCTAAGTTGACCCTATAGTATCTTTCATGCAACTTTGGGTTTTCTTATTTTTTTTTTTGAGCTATTGTGATATTATACCCAAAAAAAATTGCGAAAATCCAGTATTCATCTTAGTTACTTTTTATTAAACACAACAAATACAAATACAAACTTTTTTATTTGGTACCAAACACAGGACATTTTACAAATTAACATTATATTTTACTCCTAGGTAACAAAGACATGCGGTACAAAAACATGAAACATTTAAAGATATAAAAGTACAAGAAATTTTGTGGTTCCACGTCAGTACCAAATGGGTGCCCAGTTCAGCATTGAGTCAGCGATAAGGCTGACGCTGATTTTCAACTGGATCCCTTAAAAAATGTTTTATTGACACGTGGACGTCAATGCGATAATTAAAAAAATATTAATATATATACTACGGCAAAGATAATCAATAAATAGGTAGTTAAAAAGATGATCCAAAAACGTAAATGAGTTAACTCTAATAAATTTCAAAAGAATATAAAATAACAACGGATAAATAAACTACATATACTACAGTACTCAGCAATAGACTGACACACACGATTCTTCACCATCAATTTCTAAAGATTTAGCTTAAAATTCTAGGGCCCAAGCGCAGAATCAGCCACCGACCTAGGCGGGGCGGTTCAGATTCGAGTCCCGGTGGTGGCAATAGTGGTGCCCAAGATAAATAGCGGTGGAAGACTGCACCTTGCGGTGGAGGAACCTCATCATGCTTACCACACTGCTCTGTCTGCTGATGGTATGATTATTATTCAAAGTCAAAGTCAATATCACTTATTCAGTCTAGGCTGTTACAAGCACTTATGAACGTCAAAGAAACTACGCCATCGGTTCACAAACCCTACAGCGGGAGACCCTTGGAACGAGAAGAACCGGCAAGAAACTCGTCAAGGGCTGTTTTATTCTCCCTTATCTATCATAATATTACAACATTTCTCGCATTACAAGATGACTGTACTGCAAGTTGTGAGGTACATACATGGTCATGAATTTATTTTAGAAAAAAATATTTAAGCTTTAAGCACAACATTAAGATAAGCAAACTGAAGTAGACCTATTTCCACTGGCGGCAACCGTTCACGAGCATGGCGCATGAACCAGCCATCGCTTCGCTCAACCATATTTTAGGGAACGTAGCGACCCGCCTCACGCGACACCACCGCAGATATTATAAGGGCCAGGGGCTTTGCTGTACTGCTGAACTTAGACGTAAGTACTAGTAGTAGTTTGCTGAACTGTGTCACTGCACACTAAAATATATGTTGTTGTAACTCGACTTCTATTTAGAGTAGTTATCTTGTTTAGTTTGGTGACATCTGATGAGTCCGTGTAGAATCTTTCTAGCTTTAGCTGCTGATGGTAAGAGGCTTATCGATATATGGACACTAGGTTCGATTCCCTGTGGTGGCGATAGTGGTGCCCAAGATAAAGAGCGGTGGAGGATCCTCAGCATGCGTACCATACTGCTCTGTCTGCTGATGGTAAGGATTATAACGATTCTTATGGATGGTTTCTGAATTGAGAATTTTATGTTTAGAACGTGTCCAACCTCACATCGGATTTTTGTTTTTTTATGAACTACGGGGAGACCCTTGGCCTTCATCTCCAACCTCACTTAAAATTATTTTCTTTATGAACTACGGGGAATCTCTTATCCTTTATCATACCTGATGTTAGTATTAATAAGATGGAAGCTAGCCTCTTCCGGAATCCTCAATTACTGAGGAACTGGCTGTCCTATCTCTAACTGTCGGCACACAACAATGCTGAAAACATTGTTGTTATAGCGTCAGACTTAGATTAGATGGTGGTAGCTAGTCAGGCGGACTTACAACAACTCCTACCGCCAACCAAACCGAATACAATAAGTACCACTGCTGGGAATCGAACCCGAGACCCCCGGATCTGATACCGGTGGTTGTACCACTAGACCACAGAGGCAGTTAAATAGCATGATATTTTATGAAGATTTTACTTTAAGATGAGCTTGAGTCGTTCTCAACTTTGAAGTCTCATTACCGAAACCGACCAGACTCTTAGTGGAATAACGATTCTTGGCTTACAAGTTGCTTGTATGTCAAGTTACTGATCATGTAATGATAATTATTTATATGCCTGGGCTATAAAAACTTTCCATTTTTACAATATATCTAAGTACGATATTTTCTCTGTCTGTTAATTAACAGGTAATTAATGGTAAGGTTTTAGGTTACCTCGTTATGTGATTCGTGCATCGGTCTTGCCGTTTCAATTACAATTTCAAGCGTTAATATTTTTACTACGAACGCTGCAGAACTGAGTATATTCAACAAGGTTTTAATTTATTTGAACTTTGAAATTAATTAATGAAACTATGTGATTAGTGGGTGACAAGTTGACTGTAGCTGATTAACAGATTTGAAGTTACTGATTAGATATTGGATATATGGGTCCCATCTCTGATGGTCTAGTAATGGTGTTGTTTATCGCGATAGTTGGTGAAGTGAAGGTGGAACCTTGCACCACTCCGAAAACTCCTCGTCTGGATCCCGCCACTGATTTCGACGACAGCGCCCTCAGGCCTGGTGAGAATATATTATATAATTTTAATTAGTCTTTTTTATATTTTTTACACTGATTAGTAGCATATTAATGTGGATAGCTACCGCATTTATGTTCTATTGATTGTTAGTGTTATAAGATTGAAAAAAAAAAATTTTTTTTGAGCCAATTTAATTTATTTCATCAATCCAAATTCATTATTTCCTTTTTATCATAAAGCAGGTCGCATGTCCACCTGCTCGCTGCCCCCTCCCGCCCCCTCGCCGCCATTGGACCTCATCTCCATGGACCTGTTTGAGCCCATGGAGTGTATTCCCATGGGTAAGTTTACAGTTTATAGTCGGATTGATTCATTCAGTAGAGTAATTTCACTGGTGTGGTGGTGGTGAATTGACCGATCGTCGTGGAGATTCTTGGGGGAGCCCTATACTTATACCCAGCGGTGGGTGACATATGCACAGACTTATATCGAGATAGACGTTCAAATTTGGATGAATGTGTGTTGTTCAAACCTGTTTATTTAAGACCATGCCTGTACCCACATTCTAGCAGCAAAATAAATGATTCTATTCTATTATTTAAAGCTTTCCGACCTAAGTCAGTCCGCTTGAGGCCATTTTGCCATGAAATCACGCGTCACTCAGAAACGAAAATGTTTAATTGTGCAGCGCTTTCTTGCAAGAGCTCGTCAATAAAATTTCCACATCACTAAATCTCGCTCGTGACGTCATGGTACATACGAAAAATTTACCTGTTCGAGCCTATGGAGTGTATCTCCATGGGTAAGTTTATAGCTGAAGATAAAGACATATCGAAATTGATAAATTTATAGAGAAAAAGTGCTCGGCAGCTTAATTGAGACAGCAGTGGGCCGGATTTCCAAAAGTCGCTCTTTTAAATTTTGCTTGAGAAGAATTTGAGTCGAGCCTATGTTTTCTAATACTTTTATATATAAAGGGCAATGCCTAGTTTTGGCGCCTTTTCGAAAATGCCTGCACACCATTCAGACCTTATAAAATGGATAGAGTATTTAAGTCCGAACAATATTTACTGAGACGTCACATTTTTAAATTCAAATTCAAATTCAAAGATTTTTATTCAAATAGACTTATAGATAAGTACTTTCGAATAGTCCAAAATTTTTTTTCCCTACCAGCCATTCAGGACATCTTTTAACTGATAAGAAGAACGGCCGCAAGAAACTTATCAGCTTTAACAGAAACAACAACATTTACAATGGAACATGTTGTTGCCAAGCACAAATTTACAATTTTGAAATATATTTAATATAAGAGGAAAATTTTCCAATATTTAATTATTAGAATATTTTCCTTTTATCTAATTTATAATAGTTATGTTTTATGTTAGTATCACATCCATGCATTTTGGTCTTTTAAATAATCATCTACCTTGTAATAACCTTTGCTTAAGAGTGTCTTTTTAACATATATTTTAAATTTATGCAAAGGCAGCTCTATCAATTGTTGTGGAACTTTATTAAAAAAAGCTATACCTTTCCCCAAAAACGAGCGTCTACATTTTTCAAGTCGAAATTTTGGAACGGCAAGCTTATTCTTATTTCTAGTATTAAAATTATGGACATCGCTATGCTTAATAAATAAATCAAGATGTTTCCTTACATATACTATATTATCATAGATGTATTGTCCCGCCAAAGTTAGTATATTAATCTCTTTAAACAAATCCTTAAGAGAATCTCTCCGTCGAAGGTTGTAAATGGCGCGCACAGCTCTTTTTTGAAGTATAAAAACATTTTCTATATTAGCTGCTGAGCCCCACAACAACAGGCCATAGGACATTACACTATGAAAATAGCTAAAGTAAACTAGTCTTGCCGTTTCAATATCAGTTAAGAGCCTTATTTTCTTTATTGCGAAAGCCGCAGAACTAAGTCTACTCGACAAGGCTTCAATATGTGGATCCCATTGCAGCTTTGAATCCAATGTAATGCCAAGAAATTTTGTACTCTCAACTAACTCTACTACATTCCCATTCAAATTGATATGCATATCGACCTGCACTGCGTTAGGTAATGAGAATCTAACAAACTTGGTTTTAGAAGGGTTAAGAGACATATTATTACTGTTGAACCAGTGTGCGACTTGAGAGAGAGCACTATTTACTTCGTCAGAACAATTGTTTCCTCTATCAATTTTAAAAATTAAAGATGTATCATCTGCAAATAGTACTGTCTCACATAAATTACTCGTGTAATGAGGGAGATCGTTAATATAAATTAAAAACAGCAAAGGGCCCAATATTGAACCTTGTGGCACGCCCATAATAATGGAGGCTCCAGTAGAAGCAGTATTATTGACAATTACTTTTTGATTTCTATTGTGCAAGTATGACTGCAAAAGGCTAACAGATTTCTTAGAGACACCATAATGTTCAAGTTTCTTTAAAAGTGTAACGTGATCAACGCAATCGAAGGCTTTAGACAGGTCACAGAATATACCAATTACGTCTTGCTTGCCCTCCCAAGCCTCAAAAATATGTTTGAGGAGTGCAATGCCAGCATCAGTAGTATTTTTACCTTTAGAAAAGCCGAACTGATTGTTATGAAGGATTCGATTTATTGTTAAATAGTCTAATAATTGAGAGTATATAACTTTTTCAAAAATTTTACTAAGTGCCGGTAGTACTGAAATCGGTCTAAAATTTGTAGGGTCACTTTTGTCACCCGATTTAAAAAGAGGAATAAGCTTACTACATTTCATTAAATCGGGAAAAGTACCTTCATCTATGCATTGATTAAAAATGAAAGCTAAATATGGAGCTATTGTATCAATAATTGATTTAATAATGTTGGTTGACATGCCCCATAAATCTTCAGTCTTTTTAATATTTATAGACTTGAAAGCTTTTAAAATGTCTTCACTATTAATATGTTTAAAATTGAATACTTTATTACACTTATCAACACAAGACTCTAAGAGGGCAGCAGCAACGTTTGGACAGGAATTCAACTTACTGGTAGTTTCTAAGGGTACCCGAGAGAAGAAATCTTCAAAAACACGGGCAACCTCAACGTCAGATTCAATTAATTTATCACCAACTTTAAGACAGAAGGATTTTACATTATTTTTAGTTTTTCCAGTTGATTGGTTAATAATATTCCAAGTAGCCTTTATTTTATTATCCGCTAATTTGATTTTATTTGAAAAGAACATCGCCTTAGCAGCTACACATACATTTTTAAACATTTGAGAATACTTCCTGACATATCCAATAAAATTTGGGTCACAGGAAGTATGCTTTGACGCATAGAGGTCATATAGTTTCCTTCTGCTTGTGTAAATTCCCGGCGTGGCCCAATCACTAAACTTTACTTTATCCAAATTACAATTGATCACTTTTTGCTTAAATGTTTTACTAAATTCGTCTTCAACCACATGAAATAAATCATTATAAAGATAATTAGATTCCATATTAGGAACTGGTAAAGACTCAATTTTATTAATAACATTGTTTCTAAATTCATCTATGCCCTTTTTAGTTATTGGCCTGCACACAATTTTCCGCTTAGGACAGAAATGATGGTGCTCTATAGAGGCTTGTTGTCCACTATGGTCCGATTTAATAACATTTATTATAGATTTCTCAGTGACTACACAGTTTGAAAAAATGTTGTCTAAACAGGTGGCAGATGTGGGTGTTATTCGGGTAGGCTCATTAAAGGTATGTGATAGATTAAACGATTTAAATAAATTTAAAAATCTACTTGCTAGCTTCGACAACTTTGAGTCTAAAATGTCAATATTAAAATCCCCACATATGAACGTATCCATTCCGAGATAAATGCACCTATTCATCACTATTATTTTCTAGATAAAATTGCATAAATTGAGTTATTTTAAACCTATAAAAATAACTCAATTTATATTTTATCTGGCTGATAAGAATGGCCGATAATTTTACCAATATATTATATGATTATAATGTATGAAAATAAAATAATGGTAATTATCTTTTTACTTTTCGGGGAAACGGACGGCGGCATTTCGCTACCTAATGAGGTGATTATTAAATATATTGTTAATATTATTAAAAATAGTATTATTATTATTTTAATATATTGTATAAATAATAATATTTCATTGGTATACGTTGATAAAATCGCAAAAAAAAATATTTTCAGCTTAAATATATTATAATAAATAATAGTGATGTACAGTGTATTTATCGCATAATGGATACGGTTTAGAAATGTGCTGTCTCAGTAAATAACTATTGTTCGTACATATATACTCTATCGATTTAACAAGGTTTGAATAGTTTGCAGAGCTTTTCGAAAATGCGCCATCCCTCCATACATTTGTGGCATTGTCCTTTCTCATAGAGTTAACTCACTTAGCCCTACCAGCCAGCGAATGCTTTTCTCGAGATGTCTGTCCCGCTCATATCAGCCCCCTTACTCTTGACGCGATCGCATTGAGATCGAGATTGAATTAACTTCAAAAGTCAGTAATTGTGACTTAAAATAAGTAATTCAACTAAAAATTAATACTTGAAATTAGTAAATAAAGTAATTTTGTTCTCTAGTACTAGACTCTAGTATCGATTGTAGCGCCAATCAAAATCAGTAATAATTATTGACATTCAATCTCGATCTCAAAGCGATCCCGTCAGTACGGTGTGAGCGGGATAGACTATACGCTCGCCCGAGAAAAGTGTCGAGAAAGCTTTATCGAGGTGCTCATGCTACGCATGCACGCAGAATCGGTTAGTAGCATAGGGTCGTTTTATAAAATTATAATATTACTCAGGTGATTTTACTATAGATTTACTAAACACAACAAACATAGATTATAAAAAAGTAATTGGTTTCATAGATATTCATAATTTAAGTCAAGTAGTTAACACTCCAACGCACTTTACTGATCATAGCGAGACGCTTTTAGATGTCGTTTGTACAGATGCTATATTTCGTAATGTAATAACTGAGACTAGTGATAAGTTGACCTTCCATGCTTTCGTTTGTTGCGAATTTAATTTAAAAAAGGCCAGGGTATCTCCTAATACTGTTAGTTACCGACCCTTGAAAGATATTAACTCCTCTGCTTTTAATAATGATATTAAATCTATGCCGTGGCAAGAGATTTATAAGTCGCATGACGTCAATGAGGTTTTATCAGAGATTAACTCTAACTTGCTTCACTTATTTGACAAGCATGCGCATCCCCTAGTAAGCACACCGCTATATCCCGCGATGTGACCGCATCATGCTGTCTTGCTTACTCCGCTACGATGTGAGCTGTCACTGTCCCAGTGACACGTTATCGATAAAAGCCGCTCATGCTAGGCGTACTGGTGATAACACCGCCCATTTTCCGGCTTTCCCAGATGACTAAGATTTTTTTCATAATTTTTTTTCTTAAGTATTTGAGCCATATGTGATAAATAGTTTTAGGGTTAATATTAAACAAGAAAATACCTATACTGGAAAAAAGCAACTTATTTCATGTTGCTCTGACGGGATTCGATATTTATCACATAAAAATTATAATTAGATGTTAATTAAAAAGTTAAAATTAGATGGCTGTTTCAGCTTAACAACACCGTAGAAAGGTGAATATACTAGAAACATTCGACGTGTCCTCATAGGTCTCTGTAGCATAATTAGTTAGTGTATTGTGCCGGATTTTCAAGGATGCGGGTTCGAATCCCGTCAGAAAGTTGTTTTTTTCTAGGATACTAATTAATATTTATCACATAAAAATAGCATTGTAAAATACAAAATTAAAAAGTTATAGTTTTAGGGTTTACTGGGTGGTAGCATTAAAAAATACAACATTAAAAAATGTATCCTATTGGGATAAAAGGATTTTTGTCAATAAGGCATCAGGGAGTGTAAAAAAGGCATTAACGCAATATTGCTTAGTGAATTTACCGCCGTAAAAAGCAAGGAATAAAAAAAAACACGAATCGTCCTCGCTCGCAGTGCTGGCAAGAGTACCTATAGATGTGTTCTACTTTAAAATCGATGTCACAAATTAATGTTATTATTCTTTACCAGGTCCTCAGATAACAGTAGTCGACGACATCGACCAACCGCCGCCCTCCGATGACTCTGACATATTCATTGGAGAGTTTGAAGTATGTATTTTTAATGAGTTTACCTAAACATCTTTTCAGACCTTTGCAGAAATACATTGCATTTTTATGCATAGAGTCGCAAAGCGAGCATGGTTGTATGAAAATGACGGGGTGGGCCATTGGATGTGCCGGTGGGTGTATAAATAAAGCAGTGAACGAAGAACATAGAATGGGCCACCTACTAGTTCTCCAGTTTCTTAAGATAGTAAGAGCCTATCAACTGTCTTTTTACTTATATTTTTCTCCAGCTTTTTACATCGTTTGTATTTTTCGATTACCGAAAAAAAATTTGATTTACGATAAATTTTAAATAGAAAAATATTGGAAAAATCATCTCGGCCACCAGATAATTCTCAGATGGGACTCGAACCCATGACCTTTGAAAATCCGGTATAATGCTCTTACCACTGAGCTACCGAGACTTCGGGGGTTCGAGTCCCATCTGAGAATTCACTTGTGGCCGAGATGATTTTTCAATATTTTCTATTTAAAATTTATCATAAGTATAAAAATAGCATTAAAAACTGAAAAATTATAAAAAAAATACTTTAATTTTTACTATACTCAAGGAACATCAGATTTTTTAGATTTAGTTGACCAAATCTAAAAATCTGATGTTCCCTACATTTTTATCAAGTATGTATTCTTTTCTATGGATCAGCACATTTTTTCGCAGTTTTTTGTCTGTTGTTGGCTCCATAGTAAAAGTAAATAAAAACAATACGAACAGTATTGTTTTTATTTTCTTTTTACAGTTTTCGGAAAACTAACAGCTAATGTGTGTAATAAATATTTTTTTAAATAAACGCTCATGGCTTAAAGATAATGATGGATATTATCACAACTTTAAGGTTTTCTGATGATAAAAAATACGGTATATAATTTATATAACATCGGGAGTTTTTTGTTTCAGGAAAGTATTCCATTATCAGACTCCGAGTAAACAACACTAATTTGTGAGAAGTTTATTTTATTTTACTTTATTTTTATTTGCTCAATTTAGAAGAATGAAGTGTCCTATTTTGTTTTAGGAATTTAAGCGAAAATGTTTTAGTTTATTAGTTTTCTTTAATTATACAAACGTAAGGAATCGATGTTTTATTATTTTTAAAGTAAAGATGAAAATTTATTTTAAAGCTTATGCAATTTGCTAAACTTACACTTTGATTTAAAAAAAAACATTTTATAAAAAAAAATCAAACCGACTTCAAAAAGTAAAAAATAAAACTTTTGGAGTCGGTGCCAGCCAGGGCATTCTACATTGCACTTCTATTAACTATATATTTTTTTGGCCTTAGCTAGCTAGCACCGACTGTATTTTTAGTTACATCATGTGCCGTTACTTACATTAAAAATCAGCCCATACACAACAATGTCATCTAGGTAAACGACTACTTGCCAAAAGGTGATTGATATTTTTCAAGATTATGAAAAAACTACTAGGCATATCTTCGTAAAAATTATATGGGACCACACATAAACCATCTTCTTTCAGATAAAAAAAGAATTATAAAAATCTGTTAACAACTGGCGAAGTTATGGTGGAACATACATAAAAAAAAATAAAAAAAAAATAAAACCGTCGAATTGATAACCTCCTCCTTTTTTGAAGTCGGTTTAAAATAGTCTTGACTATACTCTATTAAACTTTCTCTGATACAAAAGGTAAACAAATCATAAAAAGGATTTTCATTAAGTCAAATTTTATTCCCATCTAAAATCTATTAAAAAAATATGTCATTAAAAACACCTAAAACCCAAACTTTGAACACATTCTAATACTACTAAATTGAAGAGTAGTGGTATAGCAAATTATTTATGTGAAATGTGAAGTTTTAAGATCAGTCTGGTTACACCGGCCATCTTTATTCTCGATCAACTCGTTGAGTCGTGCGTGCCGTGTTTTCAGACTATTTCGATAAATTCTTGTTATTTGCTTATCCCATTTGTTATGTTTGTTGTTTTCTATTACTGTTAATTTTTAGTTGTTTTTTTTTATTGCTATATTGACATTTTCGATTTGATAGCTTGTAGGTATACCAACATTAATAAAAAAGTTTTAGAAACATTGGTATATTATTTTGTATAACTTTTGAGAAAGTCTAATAGAGTATAGATTCGCACTTGTTTACTTTGTTTTTCTTGTCTTGTGTTTTCGTTTTATTTTGAATAATATTGCTTAGATATTATCATCATTAATTAGTACCTATTTTGAACTGTAGGGTGTTTCTCAAGTATTTATTAGATCGTCAAGTCAAAAAATGAGTGGGAAAATGTAGTTTACGTCCGGTAGGAATGCTGCTCAATATGTCATCATAGGTTTGTTGTCGATACTTTTTCGATACTTACTCGAAAGTATTTCGTGCTAAGCTTTCAGTGCCTACTGTACGTTCGTGAAAAGCGTAAAATGAGTGAAACTACACTTGATTTAATCGAGGGTAAATAAAAAAAAAAGATAGAGTGTTTACCCCTGGTCCCGGTGGCACAGAATAAGAAATAGATACTTCTTAACAGATAAACCACCGGGTCCAATCGTAATTTTAACTACCCGTGTTAAGTTCTTTTTTGCTACTGCCAACAAACCGTTAACTATTACTTTTTAACTGAACGATCCATCACTACGAAACCAACTGTATAATTATTGGAAATAATAGGCCGTCGAAATTAAATAAAAAAATAAAAATTTGTCAAAAACCTACACTAAAATGCATTATTTTTTAAATTAGATTTTTTATTGTACATAAATTTTCCCAATTAACCTAATTAGATTTTTGTTCCGTCAATAAAATTAAACTTAGTTTCGCTCATTCAAGACTCACTATACTACAACTTGACGCGCGTTATCGACAGATGCCACGCTTGTCCGATATGAATCGCGGCTACGAAGGTCGCTTTACTAAAGTATCTAAGCTTCAGTAACTTTTACCTTGTATCAATGATTTCAAAAGGATAGGATAAAGCAAGTAGTAATATATAAGTCAAATTTTAACTTATTATTTCTGACATCCCGCTGGGTTTAATGGAATTTTTTTAATGTAATACCAGTTGCCCCAGCGGTTACACCTGCGTGGTTTCCGTTCGCGAATTTAGAAAACCTATACCTTTCAGTCACGTCACGAGTCAAACTCAAATAGATGAGCTTTTGTCCGTCCAAATTCATTGACAAGACCTCATCGATTTCAGTCCAAATCTGTACCGTAATAGCATATGCTTTGTTGATTAATTTGAAAGAAACATCGCAGTTGCAAATGCTAGTCTGATTCGGTCAGAATAAGTATTCAATAATATCTCAACAATTTTTTTGTAAGATTTTTTCTTTAAATTCTTAGGTACTTACTTAAAAGCAAAGGCGCTAATTATGAATACTTACTTATTATGGAATAAATTGGTTTACCAATCAAAATCAATTAAGTACTAATTTATGGACACTTTATAAATTAACATTCTAAATTGTAATGGAAAATCAAAGTAGATAGGTATCAGTAATATATTAAACGAATTATAACCATTATTAAAATAAAATAACCATTGAAGACTTATTTAAGAAATACAAAACAATGTTATAAATGTAATTATACCATATCAGTTTACTAATTACAGTCGTTTAGCTAAGTCATAATAGGCGGCTTGATAAACTCTGACACCAGAGGTGGCCATTAATCCTCAGTCGATAAAAATAAGAAGAAGTTTACCAATTACAGACACTTATCTAAATTATCTATTAGAATTTATCTTAACCTTAGAATTTAATTGGTAAACCATCATAAGTATTCTTTACTTTACTTGAATAATTAAAAAAGAGTGAGTAATGAAAAACCAACTATATTTGTAAATAGCTTTGAGTAGTTAGCATTTACATATTTAATTTTATTAGCGCCTATGCTTTTCAAGTACCTCAGTAGCTACGGCTATATATTTGCTCTACGAAAACCGCCGCTATTACGAGTGACGTAAGGGCACTCTCATGGTCAAATTGTACTAACTGTACGGGGACTGCACTCAAGAATTTTGAAGAAAAGTTTTTACAAATAAGTAATAGATTTTTGCATTACAATTTTGAATTTTAATTTCCATTATTTATAACGTGTCTGCAAATTAATACTTAATTAATTTTCATTGGTAAACTGATTTATTCCTTAAGTATCAGGGATAATACGGATGTAGTTATATCAGAACCAAATTCGGAATCGGAGTTATTAGATTTGCTTTATCGTAATCGGAACCGAAATCGGAGGTACATCTCGATTCCCATCACCTTCCCTTTTAGAAAAACCACCCCACCGAGCCACCTTACAGTCAAGAGCATATTTGGAGAAATTTTTGATCTGGCTTAGCTTTGCCATATTTCGACCTCTGGCCACTGATGGTGGAATGACAAAATATTGGAGGATGATTTTCGGTAACATTCATTTGTCATTTCCATTGATTTTTTTTTTTCACTAAGTATAAACTCCGATATAACTTCCGATTGAATTTATCGGAACCGAAATCGGAACCGAATGTGCAATATCAATCGGAAGTTCCGACCATTCGGAATCGGAACCGAACCTCCGTAACATCCCTAGTAAGTATTCATAATTAGCGCCTATGCTTTTAAGTACCTAAGAATCTTAAAGAAAACTTCCTAACAAATAATAAGTAGTTGAAATATTATCAAATACTTCATCATCATCTGCCTGTGGACGTCCACTGCTGGACATAGGCCTTCATCATCATCAGCCTGTCGCAGTTCACTGCTGGACATAGGCCTCTCCAAGTGCACGCCACTGAGATCTGTTTTCGGCTTCTCGCATCCAGCTCCTACCAGCCGTCTTGCGCAAATCATTACTCCACCGTGCCTGAGGACGTCCTATACTACGTTTGCCGAGACGCGGTCTCCACTCCCTAACTCGTTTACCCCAACGGTTATCGGTTCTACGGCTAATATGGCCAGCCCACTGCCACTTTAGCTTGCTAATCCGGTGGGTATGTCGATAACTTTGGTTCTCTGACGGATCACCTCATTTCTGATACGATCTCTCAGAGAAACGCCGAGCATAGCCCTTTCCATAGCCCGCTGAGCAACTTTGAACTTGTGGACCAGCCGTGCCGTCAGTGTCCACGTTTCGGCTCCGTAAGTCATAACGGGTAGGACGCACTGATTGAAGACTTTCGTCTTTAGGCACTGTGGGATCGACGACGTAAGGACTCGACGTAGCTTCCCAAATGCAGCCCAACCCAACTGAATTCTCCTATTCACCTCGTCCTCAAAGTTGTTTCTACCTAACTGCAATGTCTGCCCGAGGTACACATATTTCTGAACAACTTCGAGAACGGCGCCGTGTATCGCAATCGGTTCCGGTAGAACATGTTCGTTGAACATGACCTTGGTTTTGTCCAAGTTCATCCGTAGGCCGATGCGTAAAAAAGATTCAGCCAGGTCGTTCAGCATCTGTTGTAGGTCCTGCAGCGTTTCTGCCATTATGACGATATCGTCAGCAAATCGCAAGTGAGAGATGTGTTCGCCATTGATGTTGATACCACGTCCTTTCCAGTTCAGCGTCTTGAACATATCCTCCATTGCATTAGTGAACAGTTTCGGGGAAATACATACATAGGATGGACATAGGCCTTATCGAATACTTAGTTTGACCGAATTAGACTAGCATAATGTTCCTTTCAAATTAATCAACAAAGTCTACACTATTACGGTACAGATTTTGACTGAAATCGATGAGGTTTTGTCTTATCTTTTTAAATTTGGTTCGTGACTGAAATGGTATAGGTATTGTAAAAACGCTTCCCGTTTCCTACGTTTTAATCGAAGCTATCTACTATCTGAGTGCCAAATTTCAACCAATTCCGTTTAGTAGTTTTTGCATGAAATAGTAACAAATATCGCTCCATCCATCCATCCAAACATCCTCACAAACCTTCGCATTTGTAATATTAGTAGGAGAGAATTAAAATTTTAGTAGAATAGAACTTTATTTCTATAGTTGCTAGATATTAGAACTGATTTTTTATAGATAGCATTGTAATGCGAGTTTTCGTCGCTAGTTATGTCCCACAACCTACTTACACTATCAATATTGGACAGTTATACAATACAACTTGTTTTTAGGGTTCCGTGCCTCAAATAAAGAAAACGGAACCCTTATAGTATCACTTTGTTGTCCGTCTGTCCGTCCGTCCGTCGTAGAGGTATCGAGTTGAAATTAAAACCATATATTCAGGTCAACAGTCTGTTAGAGCTATAAAAATATCAAACTTGTAAATTGACGTGAACAAAATAGATCGTTTATGTCGCAAAAACTCATATTTCAACACTGATAAGAGAATGAAAACTCATAGGGTAGTTCCCGTTGACCTAGAACTATGAAATTTGGCAATGAAATAATATCGTCGTTCACAACAAATACAGGGGAAAAAAACCAAAACTGTACATTTATAATTAAATCTTAAAAATATAGTCTTTGCTTATGATAAATTTTAAATAGGAAAATATTAAAAAAACTCAACTCGGTCAACATGCATTGCACGAAGCATTGGACCGGATTTCCAAAGGTCGTGGGTTCGGGTCGGGTCCCATCTAAGAATTCACTTGTGACCGAGTTGATTTTTTTTCAATATTTTTCTATTTAAAATTTATCATAAGTATAAAAACGCAAAAATTCAAAAATCTAAATAACAGTCTTTAGTTTTAGAAATTAAATTGCGGGAAAAATTCGGAAGAAACTGTGAGACTGAATTCCTGAACTATTTATAATATTGTGTAAATATGGTAAGGTTATGTAAGGTACCCACAAATTTGTACGGAACCCTCGGTGGGCGAGTGTGACTTGCATTTGTTATTTTGATATCCTAGAACTGTAGGGTTTTGATCAGAATATGTAGGATTCAATTATCGTATAATTTTTATGAATTCCAAAATAAACGATTTAGCAAATAAGGCTTCGGATGCTATTGGTATAATTAAAAAATAAAAGAGGAAATAAAATTTACACACCTCAAAAATTAATATTTTTTCCTGGAGTTGGTAAATAGTACTACTAAGTACCTACTAGTTTTTATTAATCATTATAATTTCTATCTTTTCCCATAAAATAGCAACAATCGGAGAAAAGGGCCAATTTCCTGCTCCTTTATGAACATTCGGATATTATGACGTACGATGACGTGTATTATCGTCTCCGTATCGTTTTTGTATCGCATTGTTACCGCCACGTGGACGGAAATTGCCCTTTTTGCTGGAGGGTGGCCACCCCAATGCTTAGTTCTGAATAGACTGCATAGATGGCGTTAGTTGTTGCGTTTTGTAAGATCCGAAAGTATGTTCTCGTTTCGATTCGTTTCTTGATATTTTAAATAATAGAAGTAATATCAACATCACAAGAGAACTTTCTTATTTACTACAACTAAAAATACAAAAACTAAACATTTTTGTAGGACTAATTTTCTTAGTTGAAAAATGTTCCTCTGATATTGTATTTTACGGAACAGTTGAAAATTAGTTGTCATTCATATTTCTTTTAGTTAGTTATTGTTATTATGTTAATTATGAACTATGAATTAAAATGACTGATAACTTTTAGCCGAGAGTGTGAAAAGCGGCCCTAATATTTTGTAAGTTATTTATACTTACCTGTTTAGTTACTAATAGTTCAAATTAAATAGAATATTTAATTTAATAATGCTAAACTTAGCAAAGTTTCAAATAAGTGTAAAAAATTTAATAATAACACACAAGAAGTTATAAGTTGTGGAAAATGCGCGATAGATGGCGATAGTAGTATCATTGGATTTATATACTAAGTTGTTTTTTTATTATATAATTGTACACTGTATTTTTATTTAATGAAGAAATGTTAATATTTTGGCCCAGGTCGAGGTTATTAGTAACTCCGAAATTATTAGAAACTTGGACGTTAACTAAATACTCATAAATTTTCCATTATCTTGTAACTAAGTATATAGAAATGAAAATTACGTCCACCTAAGTTTATTAAATTGTAAACGAATTTTCTAATAATCCAATGATCATTTCTAACCGACGCATGTAAAAATTATATTTTTGTTGTGCATCATCTCATACAACAACCATAAACTTTCTCTAATTAAAAAAATATTCAATGAAACAAGAATGAAAAAATATACCTACCCAAAACTGAAAATGAATAAAGACAAACAAATTTACGGTAGATTTACATAAAGATAAATTCTTTAGATTTATTCTTTAACAGATTATTCCAGAACATAGGTAACTATTATTCGCAATAAAACGCTAATTTTCTTACGACCGAAATTAATAACCTATCTCTAGATCTATCTGAGATAGTTGCCTAGGATACTGGTTTCCTTACCTAGCAACCGTCGTTATTTTGGTCATATACTTACACCAAAAATATCCTAGGCTCAGATAGCCCTACCTATATCTAGAGATAATTTATAAATTTTAGGCGTTAATTATTATAAACGCTGATAAATCACACACTCCTCCATATCATCTGCAAGAAATTAAAGTTCTATCAAACCATGTTAAGTAATCGGTGGTTACATCGACTTAAAATCAAATTAATGATTTCAACTAATAGTTTCAGCGTAATAACGAGCAAAATTATCCATTTAAAATTTAAGCCCATTGTACATTTTCAATTCATCCATTCGAATCCAGCCACATTGTGACCAGTCAATTTGCCGCTAATGACAGTCAGCCAATAACCACGGAAAAAATACGCAGAACATTTAACGAGAAGAATGTGCCAATAAAATGCGAATTACGCTCGTACAGTTTTTTACCAAAGAGTAGCGCGTGGCTGCCACGCGTGCGCAAATATTAAAACTGGTGTTAGATGTGACACGAGGCCTTTCCCACCAATAAATAGAGCATTGACAACCCTGTTTTTTACGAACAAAACAGCACAAGCCAATATCGACATTAAACGTTAGCGGCTAACTCTCATTTTTGCCAACCCTACACCCTAACAGATCGTAACTCCTCTAAGCAAAAACTAACCTTTTTAGCAAGAGTTATGGTTTAAATTCCCAGTTGTTGAGTTGATAATAAAATTAGGGTTGACCCTCAATGGTCTAATACGCCCCCGACGGTTATCGCGTAATGCCACGGCACGTGTTGGCGCGTTTTTTATCGAGTTTTCATTTCGTGCGAACTAAGAAGTGGCGTCTGGATTCGACTTGGCCCAACAATGGCTGTGAGAGGCTAGGCTTGGTATGAATGAAGAACAGAAATAGCTTAGAAGTTAATAAAAAATACTGCGGCATAACTAGTTTGGATATGTTCCTTAATTGATTTTTTTTTGTATCATAATCCAGCAACAATGTAACGATGATTACTTTATTCATGACTACTCATATTTTCTCTTTAAAATTTTATCCATCACATCACAATTCACATTACACAGCCCAGATAGAATAGTTAAAGAAGTTATTTTAACCATTACAGCCAGTAGTTTATAAAAAAAATATATTTACTTATTGATAATTTTTCAAACATTGTTTACTGTCAGTAGTTTATAAAAAAAAATTGTACTTATCGATAATTTTCATAACATCGTTGTATGTCAATTAATAAAACAAAATTTTGTTGTTCCATATATCTCAATAACAACAAAACTAATCCAATAACAAAAAGTATAATTCATAAACTTAAAGTCAAATAAAACTATCAATTGCATTAGAACAAACATACAACAGGGGGTCCTACCCCAAATATCATTTCATTTCATATTTTGATTATGATATCAATGTCACCCACTCTTTTTTTTATCCATTGTCCGTTAATACACATATTAACCCATTTGGGTCACGTGCCTACACAATATAATATTTCATACGTATAATGTAGACGATAAAAATGTTAGTTTTTTTTTATGTGAGAAAATATTCTGATTGTAATGGGGTACGTCCTCGGTTTATTAATAGTTTAGTAACCTTTGGCGACTTTTTTAATAGTATTTAGCACTGATTGATTGAAGATATTATTTTTGCATAAATAGGTAGTAATGTTTAGAGTGCGAAAGTAGTTTTGTCTATGTCTACCTTTTCAGGTGGCCTACCGCCATCTCTTAGGCCAGTATTGTTTCAATCTTACCATGCTTTTTCGTACTACGAATCTCTTAAAGTAAGCTTGTTTTTTGACGGAAGTTTAGTGACGTCATCGCACAATCATCGCCTCCAAATGTGAAGTGTGTCAAAATGTGGCAACTCCAATAAAAACAAAACGCAAACAAAACGATCTTATGACATGATGGATTCTAATAGATGATGGTAGGCCCGCAGGTCTAAAGTAAATTTCGTCATTGAAGAAGGCCATCTAATCAGCTGCTTGGGAATAATTGGGATATAGCTGAACATACCTATATTAAATTTCTACACGGAAATAGTTCAATAAAATAGCTTGCCTATTTATTCTTATTTTTGCTTACAAATTGTTGTAACTAAATATTTAACTATTATTTAGTTGAAACATTAGTTAGTCTTTTTATGCTTAAGGCTCAAACTAATGTATTTCAGAAACTTTTTTCTTGTAAAAAGTTGTTTGAGTAATCGTAAAGTCATTTCAGATCCTAAATATTATAGTAATCAAAATCATTCGCTTTGAGTTAGTGACGTTTGGGCAAGTAAAGTTTCAAACATTTGTGCGAACTGACGCTTTAAATTTTAATATTTTTGTTGTCTCGTAATCATTGACATACAAAACAAACGCATGATTCGTCCAAATCACTCAACATCGAACACAGTACCAAAGTCTCATCCCATTCTTTAGGGCACGTCTAGAACAGGCGGCCGACACGCGCCGCGCACACGCTGCGGATCAGACGCGCACAATGCGACGACGCATGACCCATGTTCTGCAGATTTCGTCATAATGAAGTGTGACATTGCCTTTTTATTTCAATGTAACTGGGATTTGGCAGGCTTACAGGCTAAGTCCACTCGGTAATGAGCAATGCTCAAATTAAGTCGTCAATAAAATTGAGTTGGATTGTCGCTTGCATTCGTGTTTAAAAAGTGTTGGTCATAGAATTACGTAGATTCTTCTTCTTCTTCTCTTCTTTATGTAGATAATTTAATCAGTTACAAGTACGAGATATTTCGTTTTTTAATTTAAATACTTTTGAGTAGGTTTAAAGCTTTTTTTAGTAAACCTATCTACCTACATTGAAAATTGACTGTAAACTTTTGTTTCAGTCCAAACCTTGCAAGGTTGTATATGGTCGATGCTACTTTTAAGTAAAGTTTAAAATCATCTAAATTAGATAGGTACTATATCATTTTCCGATTCGTAGGTATTAGGAAAAGTATTAATAATAAACAACTTTAAAGGCAATAAGAAAATTTTAATTCTCTCAGACGGGTAGCTTTTGTATATTTAAGCGTATTACCTAACCGATAAACTGCCTTTGTTTTTCTTCCTTATCTTTATTAAGTATAAAGTTTTTTCTAAGCAATAAAACTTCCACCATGATTGAATTTTCAGCCACAATCCACAAAAATAATTCAATAAGCATCACAAAAAATATAGTCTGATCAATAGAGGGATTCAATCTGGGACCTCCAACCGCAGCGAAATTGAATTGCCTAAGTGCATCGTGGCCCCATTGAAATATAATGAATTTATGTAGAAATTTAGCGGTCTACAAGCACCGTGACGCTATGAAGAATGGAACAGACCGCATGACACATTTTAATAATAATTGAACTCCTTAGTAGATTGTTAATAATACTTGTAATAAATAGATATGGATAGATTAGATACAATTTGCTTCAGTTATGTTAACAATAGTTGGTGCGCAAAGAAATACCTACTTGCTTAACTAATTACAAAATATGATTTTTATCAACAACGATTTTTCTTCAATTCGATCCATCTCGGATCTTCATCTTGATTTCGACGGTGATTTGAAGTGTCTATTGCAATAAACAATCATTTTAACCGACTTTTAATCAAGTTTGTCATCTAAGTAAATTAAATTGCGTGTTTTACTTTTCTGTGTCTAATTAATGAACTGATTTAGATGACTCTTGTTATTAGTCTTGTTAGTAAATCCAGTACGTAGACTTTATTCAAACACTAAAAATTGAGAAGAGCACCAACTTTAAAAGCCATTTTTTTTATTGTTTATTTAATTTTTTTATATGTAATTCCAATTATGTAATGAAACATGCCATTTCCAAAGTCATACGTCCAATACCCCTCTCGGGGGTAGGGGGATAAAGACAATGTGGAACTAGTGGTTGTAATCAGGCTAGCGTACAATTTGCGTCTCTGCCCATGCGTGGTATATGACGCCGTAAACCGACGACTGCTATTGGTTTTTGGACTTTTCAAACAAAATAATTTTCAATCAATCAAATCATCACCACCATCAGCTATAATATTGTATTTTTTCTATCGCGATTCTTTTTTGTTAAGTACCTATTTAGTTCTTTTCTGATGTCGTCGGCTATTATTTTTGTTAATTCGAATGCTTCATGAAACATGCCATTTCCAACCCTCGTACGTCCGCGGAGTCCAATACCCCCCTCGGGGGTAAAGACAATGTGGAACTAGCGGTTGTAATCAGGTTAGCGTACAATTTGCGTCTCTGCCCATGCGTGGTATATGACGGCGTAAGCCGACGACTGCTATTGGTTTTAAAGCTGGAAACTATTCAGTGGTACAGAGTCTTTGTGGATTGGTGAAAAGTTTTTATTGTTTTACTCATCAAACAAGTCGGATTTGATAAAACATTATATTTTTTTATTATTATATTTTATTTAATTCAGAAAAAATCCATAACTTGGTTAGTATCAAAAAGAAAACTTAAAAGCTATGTTAGTAATAAAGATAATTAAATAAATAATATTGATTGTGATACTTATATAAATATTGAGATAGTATTTTGTCAGATCAATCAACAGCTTACTTAATCGTTATTCTAAAAAAACAAGTTAGAATCTTGCTATTAACAGATCCACAGTGTCTTCGATAATAAGGTTCAATTTTCTTTGACAGGACGGAGCGAAATTAAATAACGTGTTTACTCAGTGATGATTTTATTGAGACTAAAATGTGTGGCTAATGCCTGCGTTTATAAGTATCGGACATACCGCCCGCCAAAAACAATAGTTTTTAAACAAATTTGTTGGTACAAATGAATACTTAGCATGCATATAATTTTTAGTAGAAAAAACAAAAAACAATTACAAAATAATCTATGAATTTCACTAACAATATATTACATTATCTATTCCATAATATTAAATTCAAATCAATCAAAGGATGAAACTACATTTTTATAAATTGTTATTTAGTCATTGATTATCTTTCGGAAGTAAAATTAATTTTGATAACGGTCTTTTAAGTTCATGGTTACCCTTGCACCGTACAGTTACTACTCTTACTAAATCATCAGCGCCGGGATGAAGGTATTTAATCCTGCCGAGCAACCATTGTGTTGGAGGTGTCATTTCATCCTTTATTACTACTAAATCTCCAATACTTGGCGAAGTCACTGCAACTTGCCATTTGTGTTTCTGTTGCAAAGTATGGAGATATTCTCTTTGCCATTGACGCCAAAAGTCTTGAGTCATTTTTTGTATGACTTGCCATCGGTTCAAAAGACTGATCTTTTTATCCTCATAATCCAGATCAGGCACGCTAATTAAAGACTCCCCAATTAAAAAATGACCAGGTGTAAGTGGGGTTTCTGTAGAATTGTCAATTTGACATAGTGGGCGAGAATTGAGACAGGCCTCAATCTGAGTCAGTAAGGTGACCATCTCTTCGTATGTCAGTTTAGTATCCTTAGTCACTCGGTTGAAATGTCTTTTTGCCGATTGAACTCCAGCCTCCCATAGGCCTCCATATGATGGCATTCTTGGGGGTATGAAGTGCCAAGTTGTTCCTTCACTGGCTAATATTTCTGCAACTTCATGGGTATTTTTTTTGTTTGTCTTAAATATAACCTTTAATTCCTTGGCCGCTCCAACAAAATTCGTCCCATTATCGCTCCATAAATGTAAGCAATGCCCCCTGCGTGATACAAATCTACGGAATGCAGCGAGGAATGCTTGCGAAGTTAGGTCAGTGACCGCCTCAAGATGAATTGCGTGAGTGCTCATGCAAACGAATAAACAAATGTATCCTTTGGTAGCATGATGGCCACGACCTTTAGACGTTCTTATCATTACAGGCCCAGCGTAATCGACCCCACTGTTAATGAACGGTCTATGTGGGTTTACTCGGACAGCTGGCAGTTGACCCATAAGTTGGTACTTCACGCGAGCCTTATCGACAATACATGTCTTGCAGTGTCGAATGCATTTCTTGACAGCTGATTTGAGTCCTATGACCCAATAGTTTGTTCTGACGTATGCCATCATAAGTTGAATACCACCATGCAACGTCTTTGTGTGGGCCTCTTGTATGATTAATCCTGTAATGTGTTGTTTGTCAGGTATGATTATTGGGTTTTTTGTTGCGTCTGGAATTGACGATTTTTGAAGCCGTCCTCCTACTCTTAACAGGCCATTCTTATCTAAGAATGGTGAAAGCGTGATCAGCGAACTTCTTTTGTTTACACTTTGCTTCTTTCTAATTTCGTCTATTTCTCTTCCATATACGACCCCTTGATAATATTTTATACATATTTCCAGTATTTCTTCCAATTCCTTTGTAGTTATATGTTTTTCTTCAATTCCCTTCTTTGTGTACCACCTTCTACAATTAGCTAACACCCGTTTCATTCTAGATAGTGTCGAAAATCTTTGCCATATTGGAGGTTCTTCCATTGTTGAATACAACGAAATCTTCAGCTCTAATTCTGTTTGTGGAACGTCACTTCTATCATATTTAAAGTTTTCTTGGTTTAACCACTCCGGACCATTCCACCAAAGTTTCTGTGACTCCAGATCGTATGCCTTTACTCCTCTAGTAGCCACATCGGCGGGATTCTCAACAGACTGAACGTGTCTCCACCTCTCATTGTCAAGAACTCGTGTGATATCAGCCACTCTGTTAGCGACAAACGTACGCCAGCGGTTTGGTTGTGACTGGAGCCATGACAAGACAACCGTCGAATCACTCCAGACGTATACATTTGTTTTAGGAAAACTGATAATATCTTGCAGATCACCCACAAGTTCCGCCAATAATGCTGCTGCGCAGAGTTCCAACTTCGGGACTGATAATTGCTTTAGAGGTGCTACCTTTGTTCGGGATGCTATGAGCGTTACGTGTACAGTGCCATCATCTTCAACTACTCTCAGGTAAGTTACTGCGGCATATGCTTGAGTTGATGCATCTGCAAAACCATGGAGCTGTACGTCTTTGTTTTTATTGTTGTTAGTTTTAAGCCATCGCGGTATCTTTATATTTTGCAGATGTGTCAGGTCATTCCTAAAGCTTATCCATTCCTCACGTATTTCTAGAGGTAGTTCATCATCCCATTCCAAGCTAAGGAGCCATAATTTTTGTATTAATACCTTTGCACGGATGACGACTGGTGACAACCATCCAAATGGATCATACAAGCGAGCCACATCAGAAAGAACAGATCTTTTTGTGATGGGATATGTCATTTCAGGTAAGTTCACTGTTGTCAAAAATACATCTTCTTTCCTATCCCATGTTAATCCTAGAATCTTTATCACTTTATTCAATTTTATTTCCATTCTTTCTTCTGTATAGTTTCCCTTTTGTAAATGCTGTAAAACTTCTTCTGAGTTACTTGACCATTTTTGCATTTGAAATCCTCCCCTTTTCAAAATTTCGTTTATTTCATCACACATTCTTTTTGTTTCTTCGATACCATCATTATTCCCTACCATAAGATCATCCATAAAGAATGATTGTTTTATTACAGGTGCTGTGTTTGGATAACTACGTGCTTCGTCATCAGCCAACTGGTTTAAAGTTCGTACTGCCAAATAAGGAGCTGCAGCTGTTCCAAAAGTAACAGTTGTTAAGTCGTAGCTTTCAAGCTTCTTATCGGGACTGTCCCGCCACACGATTCTTTGTAAACTAGAGTGTTCTTTCGTCATACGAATCATTCTATACATTTTTACTATGTCTCCAACTACACAAACTTCATACGTCCTCCATTTTACTATTAAACTTCGAAGATCAGGTTGTAGAACTGGGCCAACTAGCATTGTATCATTAAGAGAGTGAGATCCAGAACCCTTTGCAGACGCATCAAAGACTACGCGCAGTTTACTGGTTTCTTTATCTTCGCGTACCACTGCGTGATGGGGTAAGTAAATTACTTTATTGTCTTCTGACTCGTCGGATAACTTCATGTGCCCCATTTCCTTGTACTCATGTATAACCTTTGTATAGTTGGATTTGAATGACGGACAGTTTTGAAACTTCTTTTCTAAATTTTGAAATCTTCTGATTGCTTGTTCCTTTGTATCACCACACATTTTAATTGTTTCATCAACAGATTGTTTTAAAGGTAAGTGTACTATGTATCTTCCAGTATCGTCTCTTGTAGTTGTCTCTTTGTATATTTGTTCACATTTTTTCTCATCCTCTGTTAACCACTTCTTCTTTCTGTATAGTTCTGTTTCTATTTCCCAAAACTTCCTTAGTAAATCATTGTCTTCTGCGACCATACTGGTTACATGTAATGTGATTAACTTGTGGTTGTTTTTATTTGTTTCTTCTCTTTGCCCAGAAAGTATCCACCCAAAAACGGTTTTTTGTGCTATTATTCCATCAGTCATTTTTATCAAACCATCTTCTATTATTTTACCGTACACGTCGGCACCAAGTAAAATGTCTATATTTCCTGGGATGTGATAGTTAGTATCAGCTAAATTTATTGTTTGTAGTTGCGTCTCTTTCATCACGACTTGTTTAGAAGGTACTCTAGTTGAAATTGATTTTAAAACATAGGCCTTCACTATTATGGGCGTACTTGAATGAAATCGTGACGACACTGACATATCACAAGTGTTTGATTGGTATTTTGTTATGATTTTCACCTCCTATCCCAGAGACTTCACCGTTGATATTGATTCGTTTCAGACCTAACAGATCCACTACTCTCGCAGAAACAAATGAAGCCTCAGACCCCTGGTCAATGAGGGCACGAAGCAGATATGTTTGACCATCACTCGACTTGACTTCTACTTGTGCTGTAGCCAATAACACCTCATGACCAAGTTGTTCTCTTGAAACATGCGCAGTTGTTACCTTATGCTCTGGTTGTATTTGTAGTTGTAGATTGTTGTCCTTTTTCACTTCACTCTCTTCACTTCTTACTCCTTCTTGTTTTATTGTTCTGTCTTCATGTAAAAGTGAGTGGTGTCTACGCCTACAAATACGACATGTTTTCTTTTGTTTACAGTTGTATACGCTGTGATTAGGTATCAAACAGTTATAGCACAAACGATTTTTCTTTACATGTGCATGTCTTTGTTCTAACGTTAATTTCCCAAATTCCTTGCAATTAAAATTATAGTGTTCACCTTTACAATATGTACATAAAGGCTGTGACTTAAAACTGACATGCGCTGCAATTTGCATATGATCTTCATTTTCATTGGTTGAGACGTAAAATGACTTGTGAGCTTGAGGTTTTTCTCGTGGTGACGAAGTTGACAAAGATGAGATTAATTCCAATGTACGAAACTTGGTTTCAAGGAATTGCTTCATTTCACTCCATGTCGGCATTACATCACTTTTGTTTTTGGAGGCATTTTCTTCCCAGTTTTTTAATGACTCCGAATCCAACTTCTGTCCGACCAGAAATATTATTATAGGATCCCAAGAGTCTGTAGAAATTTTCAAATTATTTAAACTGTGAATACATTCTGTTGTTATGTCCACTAATGACTTGATTTGACTAGATGTTGGATTATTCACTTTCTTTTGATTAAATAATTTTTTCATAACTGAGTTTACAATCATTTTTTTGCTGCCGAAACGTTCCTTTAGTAATTCCCAAGCTTGTGTGTAATTGTCTTCCGTTATTTGTATGTGTCGTAATAACATCTCAGCTTCTCCAGAAATACTTGTTTTCAGATAATGCAGTTTCTGTACATTGCTTATAGAAGTGTTGTGAACGAGCGCCGTGAACAAATCTTGATACGTGGGCCAATCTTCATATCTTCCCGAAAAAGTAGGTAATTGTATTCTTGGTAATCGAGCGAAAGAAAACTGACTTTCGGGGGATGCATTTGAAACACTGGATTGGTCTTCGTTCCTTGTTGTTGGTCTTTCCAGTGTCAATAACAAGTCGGTCAAATCAGATTGAAGATTGATGAATAATTCTTCGTATGTAAAATATTCTTCTCGAAGGAAATACGGCATCGAACCCCTTTGTTCCCGTGGTGTACATTTAATAAGTTTCTCATGCGCGAGTTTAAAATCATGCCAATAGTCTTCAATAGTTTTAAGTCTTGTTTTCACATAACCTGTTGTTAGTCTCTGTTTCGGGCACTTCTTTATATTTCCTTGTGTTTTTGTTAACATATTAGCCACATCTTCTAATGTATTTAAGTAAACACTTTGTTCTGCAGTAGGCGTTGTCATGTTTACGTAGTTAGTTAAAAATTTCGATCAACAAAATATTCGTATTATTTAATTAGCACGCATGCACTTCGTGGCAATTTCTTATCTTGTTTTTGTGAATTTCATATAGAAAAAACTGCATCCAAGTCGTAAACAACTCGAACAATAGAACACCTGTGCAGTCTTCTATTCATCTATTGTATTCGGGCGACTCCCGTCCTTGGTAATTAGTATCCGGCTCGAAGGACCATATGTCTGCGATAATAAGGTTCAATTTTCTTTGACAGGACGGAGCGAAATTAAATAACGTGTTTACTCAGTGATGATTTTATTGAGACTAAAATGTGTGGCTAATGCCTGCGTTTATAAGTATCGGACACACAGCATGTTGGTTATAGGTAATTACGTCCGAACGAATACAATCAAAACATAGGCAAATATATTCTTCGTGTTTTATTATTATCAGACACAAAACAATACAGTTTGCCGAATTAGGTACTAACTTCACTTTAAAAGTACTTATTTACTTTTCAGTTTTACCATAACTGAGAGCGCTTACGCTTTGCATCCGAATCCGTGAATAAACGGATCCAGAAACCTCGAACAGAATTCGGACGTCGCTTACGCACTGCGATCTGAATCCAGTACGTACTCAGGGTCTCGACTCGTGATTTTGTTTTTTTTTAAGAAATTTATGTAGTGAAATCAATAAAAACTATGCGCTAAATATGTTTATGGTAAATTTTAAATAGAAAAAAAGAGCATTGGACCGGATTTCCAAAAATCGCGGGTTCGATTCCCGTCTGAGAATTCACTTGTGGCCGAGTTAATTTTTTCCAATATTTTTCTATTTAAAATTTACCATAAGTATAAAAATAGCATTGAAAAATGCAAAAACGACAAAATCATTAAAAAAAAATGTTTGTTTTCCGTGGTGGTGGAAGTAAGTGGAATCCAGGATGTTAACTTATCCTTTCACGTATAGTGTTAAAATAGGGAAACAGTTCATACGGTCCGTTATGAAGATTCACGAGTGACGGAGAGAAAAGCCGGATGTAGTGCATTAGCTACCATGCAAATAGGTCGTATGACGGACCGTATTTTCATGAATTTGGACGCAGTGCGTAAGCGTCCTAATTAGGTAAAATCTGAAATATTATATCAGTAAACATCCTTTATGGTTCACTCAGTACTATTCTATGACCATTTGTACCTAAATTACATTATACATACAATGACATAAATAAAATAATTTAAATAACATTTGTCATCAAACTAAATAGAGATTAATTTTAACAACCACATTAACTATACCTCTTAACATGATTACAAGAGTGCACACAAATAAAGATCTTGTAAAATACGCTGCAATAAGCGTCAGAGCTGCGAGCATCTAGGGCAGATATAATTAGGGAGCACCCCAAAGGCCCTTTGCGCAATACACTCACTTAATTTGATTTTTATTTTGATCCCGTTTGTCTGATTGTTCAGCTCTAGGGAGACATAATAACTTCTTACAGTTAACTGTGTGTTATTTATGGAACTGCTGTGTGTGTTTATGAATTGCACAATTCTGATCCAGTACAGTTAAATTTAACAACACAACAATTAAATTGTTAAATTTAAAGGGATAAAACTCCAGTTCTACCGTATATTTTGGAATCAGAACATATTTTATATAAAAAATATTAAGCAGCTTATATATATTAAAAAAAAATTTTTTGCCCGTCTTCTCTTTCTGCCAAGTCAACATCTTGAAATCATGACAATTTTAGCTGATTACCGTAGACGTTTGTCAATGATGATATAAAAAAATACATTCATGCATTACATTTAAATACTTATTTTAAATGGTTTATTACCTTTGATTTAGATTCGGGTTGCCATTCACCAATTTTTCCGTGGTTTCTTTTAACTAAATGCGACATGTACAACCTCTCAAAAATGTTTTTTAAAACAGCTGTTTTTGTATAGCCTTTTCAAATTTATGCAAAGGGCAAGCCAACCTTTTGAAGTCGGAATATAAAGCAGTCATGCGAATGACGTTGTAAACGGCAATTGTCACGGCTTCTCGTATGATTCCGAAAAAGACATATTTTGTGTTTTCAAATGGAATGGTGTAGAAAAACCAAAAACCTTAAAGGACTTATTACAACACGTTAAGAATCGAAAGACTCAATTATTTTGCTGAAATAGCGACCAGTCAGCGACGTTATGGTTGTAAAAACATGTAATTTTTTTCTCGTAAATCTGGGAATTTTATTACGTATATTGTATGTTACCAGTGCCTACTATTTAGTATAAGAAGCCGCGGATTGTGCTCGGAAGCGTGAACTTGGAGAGGCCTATGTGATCTAAAGGACGATAAAGACTTCTGGACTTGCTGATGATGATGAGATTCATTTTGTTGTGACTACGAGTCTGCTACAAATTATGATGGCTTTAAATTGGATAGATTATTTTATGATTTTTTGACCGCCTCTGTGGTCTAGTGATACAACCACCGGTATCAGACCCAGGGGTCCCGGGTTCGACTCCCAGCGGGGGTACATATTGTATTCGGTTTGGTTGGTGGTAGAACTTGTTGTAAGTCCGCCTGGCTAGCTATCACCATCTTATCTAAGCCTGACACCACTACAACGTTTTCAGCATTGTTGTGTTTCAGCAGTTCGAGATAAGATAGCCAGTTCCTCAGTGGCTGAGGATTCCGGGAGAAGCTCGCTTCCATCTTTCAGCCTTATCAATACATAACATCAAGTATGATGAAAGATAAGAGTCTCCCCGTCGTTCATTAAAAAAAAAATTGGGATGGCAGTAAACCGGATTTCCGAAGGTTGCAGGTTCGAGTCCCATCTGAGAATAACCTGTGAGCCGAGTCGATTTTAACACGCGAGTAAAAAAACAGCTCATCGCAGTTTCCCAGTCTTATATGAGCTAATATATTTATAGGACAGTAAGAGGTTCGTATAACTAAATGCACAGACTTTGAAGGGAAGACCTTTCCATATTTCTTGTAGCGAACTACAGAACTGCCATGTCAACAATTTGCGTGCAAGAACAAATATTTCTATTCCGACAACCGCCAACCTGTCGCTAAACAAAATCGAGTTCGATTCAATTTGTTTAGAGCGAACTGTTCAAATAGCAACTGAATGCAAAAGTCGTCATAGAACAGACGACTTGAGAAAGTTTCTGAGTTATCGTTTTGTATTTTAAAGTAAGAAAGACTGGCCAAAACAATCTGCGAGATCTGTTTCCTCTTATTTATCTTAATTTGTATTTTGTAAATATTTTCTTCTACATTAAATTCACCTCAATTCGGATAGCATTGAATATTTGTGTTAGTTTAGGCTAGTTTCTTGGGCGCCCATATTCTTCCTGTCGGTCAAAAAAATCTTGATGTTTGGAAAAAATTAACGATTCAGAAATGCTTATTACTAAGTCTATTTGATAACCTCTAAGGTTCCTATATCTTACTGATTGATTGTTTTGGTTACGGACAGTTATATATTGTCATATTTCCATAAAAGTAATGTCAAAACTTAACTGTCCGTTAGTATGTTATAGAAACCAGGGCTTAATTGTTTATTTATTGCTTTTTAGTTATTTGGAGCCATGAGATTTTTTTTGAGAAAACCTTAATCCAGCATAGGATGATGACGATAGATAAGTTTACTTTTTTTTCATAATAATGAAATAACACAGCTTTAAAACATAAATCTCATACACGAAACAAAAATTTGAACTATTCGAATTGTCGATAATTTTTATAATGCACAGCAGCCGTATTCTGCTGAAGTTTTTCATTACCATAACTGGCGGGTCTACACAATTTGTCTATGACAGCCACATCTGCGCCCGACGGAACCAGTTCGAGTCTAGATTTTGTGAATTTACTGCATTAAAGACTCCACCGCATTCTCGGAAGGTACCTTAAATTCTCTGGGGGCGGGTTATGCAAATCTCCGAACACACTGAACGTAAAAACAGCAGTGCTTTATCACTTTTAAAATTCACATGTATTGTCACCTTCAAATACCTATTGTTAGTTTTGCTGTGCCCTAACAGAGTATATGTTTGTTACAAAATATTATGTAACCACCATGTAATGTACAATATAGTTTATGATAAATTTTATTTAGAAACATATTGGAAAAAGTCAACTCGGCTACAAGCGAATTCTCAGATGGGACTCGAATTCACGAATTCACTTGTAGCCGAGTTGATCTTTTCTATTTAAAATTTATCATTAGTATAAAAATAGCATAGAAAAATGCAACAATCAAAAATCATAAAAAATACAATATAGTTTCTAATAAATATAATGAAGTTTGCTGGAACCATATTTTTGGAAGCAAATCCTTGGAATTTGAAGTCTCATATGTATTTTATCAGGCATGTTTCAACACCTTGTCACTCTAATTTCAGGGTAAATCTATATCGTAATATGTATATGTGTCTAATATGTATATCGTTATGTCGTTAATTGCACTTTATATTGTCAATTACGTAGGTAGCTAGAAAGTTAGTTTGTCTTTTTCGACACTATAATCAATGAAACGATTATTTATGGCGAATATACAAATCATCAATACCCAAAATCATCTGAACTTTGTACCATGCAAAAGTTCTTAACATATAAGTTTAAGAAAAAATATAGGTTTTGACTGCACTGACTTTTTTCTAAAAGTAACGCGCATTCAGAACTCAGCGTGTAGCCCGATTCCTCCGCAGAATCACCAATGAACATCACTCTCGACATTCGCCACTATATTTGAACAAAATGGTGTTTTGGGATTTGCACAACGGGTTCTGCTGCCGAACTAGCAGTTAACTAGCCTGTTTTTCAGCACTCAGCGCCATAAATCTCCACGGACGGTTCAAGTTTAACTAGTTAAAGAAAATCATGGGGGTATGAACATAATAATACCAACATAACAAAAAAATACTGTTTTTTTTCTATAAGTAGCGCGCATTCAGAACTACAGTGTGTAACCGGATTCCTCCCAGAATCACCAATGAACATCACTTGACATTCGCCGCCATATTTGAACAAAAGGGTTTTTTGGGATTTGCACAACGGATTTAGGACCCGCCCCGCTCGCACTCGAGTTTTTGATTGAATTACTTAATCCAGAGTTTTGGAACGAAGATAATTATTATGCTAATGAAATGACACTTGCTGGTCTGTGTGAAAAGATTCGTTGATTGGTTTTCTTGTTTTGAATTTTCCATTTTCGATTAATCTGTGGATCGTGTTGTTGGTGGTTTCGCAGATTTTGATAGAGTCCTTATTTAATAATAATAAAATAATAAAAAAAACTTTATTTAACTCTTCTACAATCTTTAGACAATTTATGGTACTACTTAAATATATTTAGCAGTTAACAAAGATTGTGAGAGACTATTGCCTGAACTGAGCATCAAACCTGCATCTCTGGCAATGATACTGTAAGTGTGTACTTGAAGTAGATACGTAATACAAACTCGCATTGTGAAACATTAAGAAGACCACATTATGGGGTCCGATCCAATTTGCTATCTCTTTTATTTCCGTGCTTTTTCATGTCTTTTGTTCTACTTGCCAATTGTCAATGTGTGCAGTCTGCGTCACAGGTTCCAACGCAAATTACTATGTAGGGTAACATATTTATTAAAAAACATCATTGCATGTGATAAATTCTGCATCTCAGGTAAATAATTTGTTACCTACGTACTTTGAAATAAATTAGTAGAGTTTGAAAATTATAAGAGCTTATGCTGGGTTTCGAATTTACGCTTCCTTCAAACGGGAGAACCCTAACCTACTTCCTACAATAATATTTTAAATGTGAAAGTATGTATGAAGCGGGAAGCCGCTGGATGCGAGCAGCGCAGGACCGATCGTCGTGGAGATCCTTGGAGGAGGCCTATACCTAGCAGTGGGTGTCATGTGGCTGCGACGACGACGACGACGTAAGTATATCAGTTTGTTTGTTTATTTGTTTGTTTGTTACTCTTTAACGCAAACAATTCTGAACGTATTTGGATGAAATTTGGTACTTAGGGACTTGAAATAGTAGACTAACACATAGGCTACTTTTTATCCCGATATTCCCACGGGAAAGGTAGCCACGCGGGTAGTAAAGTATAACACTGTAAGGTTTTGTAAAATAAAAACTTCTTGATCTATGAATTTAAAACTGTCCATACTAATATTCTAATTTCGAATGAATATAATATTCATTTAATATTCTAAAAAGCAATTTTCAATTATGTGCTCAGTCATTAGAATTAGACTCATTAGCCCCATGTTACCCTATTACATTCACCACACCATACGAACCGAACCAACAAAGAATAAATGTTGCCATTGTCAAAAAACCCAACTGAAAATTCCAAGAGGTCCAATATTGCAACACAGCCTATTGTCACTATTGTCGATGCGTATTCGAAAATTAAAAACGGAATTGGAATGGTAAATCGGCGGTGTTCGCACGAGTGGTCGCGTAGAATGGCGGATTGTAAATAACCACAAATCACGCACGCCTAACGCCTGGGGCGAGTAGATTTGCGAGATGTCACGTGATTTTTTGGACGTTTCCATTACTTTTTTGTGGTTTGCTTTGGAAGAAGGCGATTGGTATTTTTCATATACCTTGTCATTCTTATGGTGAAGTGTGTAATTTTTACGCACCGTGTATTCAGTGCGAACCGGGCTCGGATTGTACTCGAGCTGCGCCTATGCAGACGATCCGTCCGCGGCAGGTACAGTCACATGCAATTACATAGAAACACTAAGCAACCTTGTCAATTACAATATTAAATATCATTTGTGAACATACCGAGCTTTGTTTACGTTTGTGTCAATGCGACAAGGTTGTTTAGTGTAAACAATAAAATGAAAGAAAGAAAAACTTTTATTAGTCATAAACATTTTATATTATTGCTCGTGACTGTACGTTCGCGTCCATGACAGGTATGGCGTGGCTCGTGGCGTTTAATCGCACCTATAAATATTGTAAAGACCATTATAGACACCAACTGCATGAATGAAAGGAGATGATGAAGCCATTTAGCTAATTTGTTTAAACGCTGCTTTTTGGAACCACATTTCAAAAATAATTTGCGACTAAATAGCTATAATAACCCTTAGGCCACGCGGACGAAACCGTGAAAGTTGTTAGACAATATTTTATTATAATTTTTAGTATAACATAACAACAGTGTTTTCAGCATTGTTGTGTTCTGGCAGATAGAGATAAGATAGCCAGTTCTTCAGTGATTGAGGATTCCGGGAAAGGCTCGCTTCCATTTTCAGCCTTATCAATACTTAACATCAGGTATAATGAAGGCTAAGAATCTCCCTGTCGTTCATAAAAAAAGTAATGGATAGTATTGTCACAAACCGGGATTGTTGAGCCACTTGCCACTGTTCGTATTTTGGCCCTGTTTAGTTTTGATGATTACTTTAGTCCGTTTGAATAACGAAAAACGGCGGCATTCGTGTTATGCAACCAAGTTAAGATGATAAGCAAGTGGCTCGACAATCCCGGTTCGTGACTGCACAATGAAAACGTGTCACATCTAAATACAAGCAAAACGCGAATTATGAAACACTGGAACGAAAAGACAGAGTAACTGGCGATGACATGTTATTATTTTTAAATTCATACGTAGCCTAAAGTTTACAACATCCTTTTTCAAATGCTAAAACTTCCCTACAATCAATATTAAGCCTTATGTCTAACTAAAAAGAGGTTGCAAATTATAAAATGAATGTAGGATAAAGTTTGTTGTGGAATAAAAGTAACTAATGACGTTTTATACACTTGTGTTGTGGTGTCGGGGGGTGTATTGCGTATCTAATTTTCGGTTTTTACAATTGGAATTTTTCGATTGATGGAAATTTTATTCGTCGGCCGGATCGAATCCACTTTTGTTGTTACTGTTTATGGTTGTGGTGTGGATTTTAACGATGTTGAGGAGGTTTTGAGATGTGTTATGGGGTCTTAAAGCATTTGACACCTACTGTAGTTAGTGTGAAAAATATTTGTTTACCTTTTTTTTTATTATTATTTTTACCACACAGAAATACAATAAATATTTTACAATAAAGCACTATGTAAACCACTGTATACAATAAGAAGTTATGTGTTATTTTATACAATTATTCTTCGCAAATCAAACTTAAATGTTAAAGGTCCGACAGTGTTTTGTCAGTAAACAAATTTTATCATAATGTAGACAAAAAATTATCTTTTAGTTTAATCTTAATGTTATTTCTTGTAATAGCATTAGCGTGGATGTAGGCAAAGAATTGATCATCCGTGGAATTTGGAATGCGCTCGTCCGTTCGCCGTAGTAGTTGTGTGCCGAAACAGTAACAAGTTTCTGCTGTGCAACTCGACGTGTGCATATGGGTGATTTATTTTAATTTGTAACTGTTCTCCAAAAAATTATACCTTTACCTATATCTAATATATTCTATTATCTATTAAAACACTTGAGTATAATTCGCCAATACGCTACTAGTATATTCATATTTTTGTAAATACATATAGGTATAAGTTAAGTATAAATTAAAAAAAAAACACGTTTACTCTCTTCCACTACACATGTTACTTGCTCTAAATCTTAGCTAAATCTTGATCTTTTATTCATACAATCGTCTCTCATCTCAATAACAATTAAAACATTAAGTTACACCATTTCTAATGGCCATACCGTTAAATAGATCATTTAACCAGCCCTATAACTACCTCACGTCACACCGCAGTCTCAATACCGGAAGTGAGCGCATAATAGATGGCGCTGCGGATCCGGCGCGCGCGCCACTTCCGGAACGTCGCGCGGCCATCTTGTTTGATTGTGGCGGTTAATGATGGTGGTTAATGCCTTGTGTTTGTTCTTAATGGCTCCATAAAAATAATGATCTGTTTGAAAGACGTCATTTATTGACCATTAATGTCCCCCATTTAAATGATAAGATTATCACTTAAAATTTAAAACATCTGACTTGCTTGATTACTGCTACTTATCCGATGCAAGATAAAAAATACCCACTTTTTACTTACAAAATAATGCCATCTAAAAATTAAATAAAATGACCATAAAAAGTAAATCATCATGTGGGTAGGATATAATGGTACCAAGTGGGTAGGATATATGGTACCAATCTAGACCTTTACAATATAAACCTATGGCTGTTAGAGGCAGTAAGTTTCATGTAGCTGACTTTGACTGTCAAGCGTCGTCACCCTTTGTAAAATACATAATCATCACGTTTTCATGCATGTGTTTGAGGAGTACTTACTCCTTTTAGTACTAAACAGTTAGTATGCTTCTCAACGTGCCATTCTCTTCTGCTATCGTATTTTTTGTTAAGTGTTTGAACATCACTCATAAGGTGTCGGACAAACGTGTGTCAAAACACATCTGTCACTATTGAAAATAAACTGCACAACTACAGATTAGTCATAATGAGATGAACATGTCGGCAAACAGGCTTACACGACCCACGGCAGTTCATTAAGGGACAGTTTAAGATGTTAAGTAAACATACGAAATGTTATTGAATAACTGATTAGGTGTATGCGAGAGTGAGGCAGTAATAGTGGGTATTTTATAGTTATTTAATTTATAGCATTCACGAAAGATATATTTTTTACTATTATGTATCTTAAAAAGTAAGGACTTAAACTATAAGAAAGAATAAACAGGGCTATATTTTTGAGGGGGTTATAAAAAACGGATTGAATTAGTCTCACGCTTTGTTTTTAACGTCACCCAGGTAACTTATGACCTTTAAACTTTGCATTTTCAATGCTTTCTTAGGTTTAATATAAATTTAATAGAAAAAAGTCGACTCGACTCACAAGTTGCCCCACACTAAAAACAATGTGTGAGTCGAGCAGTTTTTTTTAGAATTTTCCTCTTTAAACTCAACCAGATATTCTATTCTCGTATTATTGTGGTGGAATTTTACAAATTATCGGATGATACTGTAAATACGATACCAAAGCACGTTATATAGACTGTGATAATACTGTGTATATAATTCGATAGTCCCTTGTTTTGTTTTATTGTTAAGTATTGCATTATTATATAGAATACATTTTTACTAAGGAAAAAGAAGAATTTTAAACATTTATTTTCATACCAATATTTTTGATTAAAGTAAAACAGACTTACGCAAGCAATTTAAAAAAAATATCAGATTATTCTTTATAAATAATTCCAATCCTGCATGACGCCATCCAAGTACCCCGTCTATGAAGAACGCTAATCAACGAGGGTGCTAAAATACCCAGCGCACCCCACACTCGTTGCATTGGGGGCCAAGTGTTAAAAACACAATAAGATATAATATTGTCGCGCAAAATCCTTTTGGAAACCCTAAACCACTCGCGGGGGTCAATTTGACCCTTATCTAAGAATAATAAGGTCGAAATAAAAAAAAATTAACGGCAAAAATGTTTTGGTTGGAATATACTATTAATTTGCAACGCCTTCAAAGTGTCATATCACTCATCGCGATATAAAATACATATTTTGTGTTGCGCTATTATACTTGACGTGTTACAAAAGGGTGCGTTTTGTTTATTGCATTTTATGATGGCGTTTAAAGAGCGATGAATACGTTATGGCTTTAGGACAGTTTTAAATTAAATTTCATTGCTTTTCGGTTGTTTTGATGTCTTAATATGTTTTGTTACTAAACAAAAAATGTTAGCTTGGAATGAAATTATGTTTTCCTAAAAGTAACACTACTTGTTTAATAACTTGTAACAGTTAATTTTTGTTTTATCTTTTAACTTGTTATTTTTCTTCAAACAAAAAAAAATTAAAAAATATCACGGTTATGTGAATGACTGTGCTTTGAGCATGATCAAAGTCATTCAAAGAGGTTATAGGTACCTACTTTATTAATTTATATAATGATATAAGAAACTGAAGTGTTAATATTTAAATGCATTACTCGTAGCAACATTAAAACCACCTACGTGAAAATAAAAGAATAGTTGTGACTCTATTTATTTATTTATTTATTTATTTAATAAGGCTTACCAACTAAATACATAAAGGCAAATTATATTAAGTTTACAGCACTTAGCAAAATATGTATCTTATATGCATTTAACTTAAAGGTATGCACAACATTGTTATATGTATAAGACGTTTTCTTTTATGTTTTATTGTTAGACTAATCAATAATAATACTGAGATAGAGAAAAAAATACGATAATGAAAAAATACAATGCAGAAATTAAAAATTATCCATACAACAATCCAAAATTGATTTTTTAAAGGAGGCTTTAGATTCACAAAAAATATCTAAGTTACTATTTTGAAATAACAGATTATAATTTTTCAACATTAAACTAAGAGGAGAAGAACTACCATACATGTTTTTTCTTAAAGTTACTGAGAATGGTTTATAATTATGCAGACTCCAACTCCAACTCCAACTTCCCTTTTTACTATAATATGATTAGTCAAAAGATGGCGCTAATAGTACGTAACGAATAAACTCATCGATCATTCACCGTTCAAATGAAAATTATCGCGGAAATGCAGTATCAAAAATAATATAAAATAATGAACACTTAGTAAGGTAAGTAATAATTTAAGCACTTTCTACTGATAATCTCTATCTCTTGATGAATAACGTGTATTCATCAATAATAACATTGTGGAATAATAGATATGCAGACTATTAATTTTAAATAGATTTTCGAACATTATGAAAATACTGGCGTTTCATTGCATTCTTTGCATACCTAATGTAAGTATCATTTGCTGACGTCACGTTACGCTTACTTTCTTGCAAGTTTTTCAACAGGTAATATTATCAAATCCTTCCCATTCTCTTCGTTTCTGCCGTTTTTCCAAGCCGAATTTCCGAAGCTACCCCTAAATACTGAAACATCACATTTCAACAGTAACGCATTATGTTGGACACGATTATTATTTAAATTTCCGTGGCAATGTGGGGATGCGTCTGGCCCCATTTGAATGACAATAGCCCATTCCGAGGGTTGGGGTACAAAACGCACATTTTATATTTCAACTTTAAATTTTATGGCACGCGCGGGTTAAGTTGGGTAGCGCCGTTCCTGTAGGCGGAAGATAAAATTCTTACATATTTCAATTTTCAACCCTTATGTGCTTGCTATATGTTAAGCGGATAGGGAACTATTTGGAAAGTTTATGCTTTGGACAAGAAAGGACGTTAGAGGGTTAGTATATTCTAAAGATATCATAAAAGTTGGATATATTAAAACAAGTAGACCATCGTGCTATTAAATATTGAGGCTTAATATACCTCATAGTAATTATTGTTTTGTGTTTTTAACTATGCCAAATCACACAAATATAATTGATGATGTTGAAATACTTGAATATTATTTGGAAACTACTAAAATGAAGAAGGAAGTCTTTTAAGAATATTTGTATAGGTAGGTCTACAAGTTAGTTAAATTTAAATAAGTTAACTAGGTACTTCTATTTAATTTTCAACCCCGTTTCAACCCCTGTCGAAAACTGCGTCCGCCAAGCCCGTGTAATAGATGTCATCCGCATGGAGTTAGTGCGGGTTCGCTTCCGGCGCGTGCTCTCTAAAATATGGCGGCCATTTAAAAGAAAATATATGACACCACACAATTTCAGGGAGTTGAGACTGATAAGTAAAAACAGATAGTAAATATCTAAAGTTAAAACTCGCTATTCCAAGGCAAATTATGGTTTACTGATTGCATTAAAATTATATGCCTATACTCCAGCTATCTTAGGGAAAGAATGTTTGTAAACAAACATTTTTGTGCAGTTTTCGTAATTATTTCACAAATATAATAAATTTCAGTTAAGGAATACAATATAATCAAACTTGGACAGTGTAAGGTTAGGCCAGTCATTATCAAAATCAAACATCGCAAAGGCGCATGCATCTACGATTTTTGTAAAGGTATGTTGTTTGGTCCCCTGAGAGTAGTTTAAACCAACCAAAATTTGCAACCCTGCAAACCTTGTGCTTTCACCATGATGCTCGAAAAGCTGCGAAATTCTGCCTCTTGTTTCAGTTTTTTTTTTCATTACTTAAGGAAGCTTTTATAGGTATATTTGTGCTATAGGTACCTATCTTTGTTAAGTAAACTAAATTTGCTACAATTTGAGCCAATTTGTCATAACTTTTCTCTAGGACTATTAGTTCAGCTGGTACGCGTCCTGGCAAATGACCCCTACCGATATTTTTTTTACATTTTCGAAAAAAGTTTCTACTCCAGACCAGAGTGCTCGGGTTGGGTTCAAATTGTAGCAAATTTTGATTACTTAAACGTTAACAAACGTTATCAAATATACCTGAAAAACGCTTCCTTAAGGTACTTTTAAAAAAAACCTTCATTATTAAGGTGCACTTATATCTAAAATATGCAATTAGAAAGTACTTTAGGGGTTAAGTATGGGCGGTTTGTTTACAAACATTCTTTCCGTAAAATGGCTGAAGTATAGGTCCTTTTTTATACTAGGAGAAATGCTTTTACGCATCCCTCGCCTCCAGATGCAGGGGCGATTTGAAATGTTGGACTCACCTGGAGTACACGGTCTATACAAACATATAGGCCACGAACTCCATCCCACGCCCCTCCCGTTGAAGTTTAGGTCCTAGCACCTGCCCGCCACTTCGTTCGTCCGCGTGAAAATTCGGAAAATCACTTGGGAACGCGAAAAATAATAATTTTAAAGTCATCTAAATCCGGTCAGCTGTTTTCCCGTGATTGATAAGCAAACATCCAAACTTTAGACTATAGATAAAAACACCCAGAAAGAGAACAAACATCAAAAGAATGAACCTACAATTTCGGGCTCTGTAGGCATGATCAATACCACTGAGTCTACGGACGCCAATCATAAAGCACTAGGTGGTGGTCCTCGGTTTCACTCGCGTAGTTTTTGTTCCCGTGGGAATATCGAGATAAAATGTAGCCTTCCTTGATAAATAATCATCCAATGCAAAAATATTCAACCAATGCTGATATTGCGTCTCGTTCACTGTCCGCGAAAGTGTTAAAAAGTTAGTAAAGTCTCGACTACTGCCAAAATCCTATTTCAGCGGTCTTCGGAAAGCCTATTTAATACATTGCTTAATAAATGTCGAATTCGACATATATCTAAGCGTGAGAATCGGGTACAGTAGGTAGTTCCTGAGATCAGCGCGTTCAAACAAACTCTTCAGCTATGTGAATCAAAACATAATTTTATCAGAACAGATTCATAGAGAACCGATGTAACCTGTGGTTCATCGACCCCGGTACAGTCGGCGGCTATGCCACGCTTGCTGGCGTGAGTAACGAAGTGTGCGGCCAAATCGCATCAGTGCATCCACTGTGCGCCCATCTGTTAGGGCTTATGGACTTGCTACATAACGCCTACATACTACCCTCACTTAATTATGACTTAGTTATTAGGAATCAAATAGATTCTCTTTATGAGGTTTCTGAGGAACTGTTTCATAATCTACTCTAATGATAAAAATAGATAAAGTTTGTATGTTTGTACTGAACTGATTTTGAAAATTCTTTGTATTATAAAATTATTTCGTATTCCTGGACTATATTTGATCAGTTTAGTCTATATAACGCCTACATCGTAGCCCTCACTTAATTATCACCTAACTCACGACGATACTATAAATAAAATACGTTTGATCATTTTTAGTATCACGTTCGCATCTTTGCCCAGTTATAAATGTTGGCTCCAAAAAACAGCAATTATAATTCTTTAAATGGCTCAGCAATTTATAGGTGGCAAAGTTGGGCACTTTTTCACTTTAATATCGTCTTCCTTTTCATTTTAAACAGAAACTATATTGAAACAAATATATATATAGCATATATATTTGTCCCTTTTTTTTCGAAACGAATCTTGATCTAGGTGCTGTTTTACTTTTATGTCAGTGATCGAAAAAGTGAAAAAAGCGGCCACTGTTGGAGGATATGAATGACGGTATCTTTAAAGTACTAACATATTATAAAATAAGATAATTTACTTATTATTCCATACTAAATGCATGTCTTTTGAGATTTGGCATAAATCAAACTAGAAGGCATATAATTAACTAGCGGATCCTCGCGGTTTTACCCGCGTGGTGCCCGTTACCGTGGGAATATAGGGATAAAATAGAGCCTATGTCACTCGGGAGAAATGTAGCTATCTATTGGTCTAAGAATTTTCTAAATCGGTCCAGTAGTTTCTGAGATTAGCGCGTTCAAACAAAAAAACTCTTCAGCTTTACAATATTATATAGTATTGATAATCATTCATAATCCAACCCCATTACATAATATTCCATAATCCTATTCAATACTCACATATCCCACAATGCGATCTACAGAAATTCAACGGAAACTTAATGACTTTCGCGCAGCCTAATCCGTCAAGATAAAATATAAAAATGGACAAGGGTTCTTTCATTTCCTACAATATCTCTCTCGGAGTGGAAACGGCGGAATAAAAACGGAATAGGACTGGATTGAAAGTCGTCGGAGCGGACGAGGCCTACAGCTGCGGCTAACCATTGTCATTGAAATGGGGCAATATCGCTCTTAGTTCTGGCTACTGTGTATTGTGGGCTTTATATGAGCTAAGAAGTAGACGCTACTTAAATATTCGCATGATCTCAATTTTGCAAGTTTTGAGTGAAGAAGTCGTTTTTCGCGTTAGTACGCTTGATTATCACTTAAGGTGGTACGACTTCTATACAAACAAACATTACACAATAATTATTGGTTCATCATACCTTAATAATTCATAAATACATGCGCAACTAACTCGTTTCAGTTATTTGTTTGCGCGAAATAATTAAAATACATAAAACACGAATATACCAATATTTTATGATTTCAATAATTCTACGTATGTGTGTGTGACTCATCGCATTTATATAGCTCATGTATGAAAGTACATTTTTTTTATAATTTCGCGCAAACAAATAACTGAAACGAGTTTTCACTCAATGGGTTTCCTTCTTCTAAAAGTGTGGTAATGGATATTTAGATGTGTTCTTTAAGACACGATAATAATAAAAAGTAAGAAGTGTAAAGGCGCCATTTTTTACTTTATTATTAAAAAAACCGGTCACGAGCGAGTCGGGCTCGCGCACCGTGGGCTCTGTACCATCATATATTGTCCCCATACATCGACGTACCAAACCATTATCATATAGAATAATCTCAGATTTTTCTCTATGTAAACTTCGGAGATAAGGAGGGTATTTTTTTTAATATTCATCAAAAGTCGAAATCTATGTGGCCCAAAAACAAAAGAAAAAAAGTATGATTTTGTAATTTTTGCATTTTTCAATGCTATTTTTATACTTATGGTAAATTTTAAATAGAAAAATATTGGAAAAAATTAACTCGGCCACAAGTGAATTTCCCGTCCCCGTTTCCCGTCTGAGAATTCACTTGTGGCCGAGTTAATTTTTTCCAATATTTTTCTATTTAAAATTTACCATAAGTAAAAAAGAAAAAATGTTTGAGAATTAGCTAGCAGTGCTCTCTCATATGATATCCCACATGCCCTAGTAGCCACACTTTGAATTTTTAAGACTCCCTGTCGTCCCTGTTGTAAAAATGTAAACTTTTTTCTCTCTTAATTGCAAAATTGTTGGGCAAACGTCATTTAAAGGATATCTAGCTGTGCCAGACAGACAGACTGAGTCGCACCATAATTTTACCATTTTGGTACGGAACCCTAAAAATCATCAACTCTCCAATATGCTCAGACAGGGATCAAACCTCGGCCTCAAATTTTGGGTATCTGCACCAATGCTTTCCTAAATAAGCTACGGAGATTTAAAATTGATAGTTTATGTACTAGAAAGTTTAATATTTTCTTGTACATAACAGTCACTTGCAATAATATAAAAACGCTGAGCAACCGTGTCACATTATAAATTGAAAGACATTTGTAGACACAGAGAACGTTGTTCCCGTGTGTTTTAATCTGATAAGGCTGTATAGTGTATACATATCATTGTTCGTGACTGTACAATAGATATTTCAATAGCAACGTAAATGGAAAATTTTAAAATCATAATGTAAACGAAGTTTCTAACAAATTTTTGATACGAGAACATATTGACGGACCCCACACTTTTCTAACCACAGGACACAAGAAAGAGTTTAGGAGGAGGAGTATCGCCACGAAAATGCCACAAGAACGCAAAGAAAATCAAAATCTATGACATAAACATTTCTAAAGTTTATCGAGAAAGCGCTGTCGATATATCTCGTACACGTCAAGTATCAAAACGAATTTCTTGGGTATTGCACGATTTTTAGGCATTGCATTTTAACCGCCTCCGTGGTCTAGTGGTACAACCACCGGTATCAGACCCAGGGGTCCCGGGTTCGATTCCCAGCGGGGGTACATATTGTTTTCGGTTTGGTTGGTGGTAGGACTTGTTGTAAGTCCGCCTGGCTAGCTACCACCATCTTATCTAAGTCTGACGCCATAACAACAATGTTCTCAGCATTGTTGTGTTCCGGCAGTTAAAGATAAGATAGGCAGTGATTGGGGATTCCGGGAGAGGTTTGCTTCCATCTTCAGCCTTATCAATACTTAACATCAGGTATGATGAAGGCTAAGAGTCTCCCCGTAATTCATAAAAAAAGTAAATACTTAAAAGATAAAAAAAACTATCACAAACGCCTTCAGTTCGTCATACATCATTATCACCTGTAGAAAGTTGTAGCTATTGTTGATTATTATACAGAAAAATTGCTAAAAGAATCAATAGGTATCAACACAATAACCGAGATTTTTCATTGTTGAAGTAGATATCTACTTCACGTTTTGTATCTGGCTGTCAGATTTTCCAGAACTCGTTTTCCATATCGAATTTTTTTGTAAACCACAATAGACAAGTGGCACAATTTCGTAAAAGCATAAAAGTGTATGAGAGCCAAAAAGACATTGCGAGTTTCCATGCCAAATCCTAGGGAAACTTTTGAACCGACTCCATCTGCATAGCAATCTTGGAAATGCATTTTCCAATGGGCGTGGCGGAATCAGCCAATGTGCAGTCACCCGATATATAGACCAACCATTAAACTGTGTTCCCCCGCGGCCCCCTCTCCCTACATACAACACTAGTCAGAGGTGTAACGTCATACATTTTTCACAGATCTTCTCACACTGGTCGAGTTCCAAGCCCCGCCTATCTGCGCGCTCCGCTGACTTTCCCTGTACGTTAGACAGAGTAAACTATATAATTAGAGCAGGACAGCCGCGGCTTTTCTTAAAGATAGTTGGCATATAATGTAAGATGACATTGTTAGGTATATAATGGATACAACTAACAAAGTATGTAAATGAACTAGTTATTTACGATCTCTACGCAAATTGGTGTCGAATCGCGAATATATGGGAAAAGTTCCGTTTGTTATCACTGTAACGTCGATCTGTCGCGTGTGCTCCACTGATTTATAAGATAATAATGGTGTGACTATATTGGTACAATAAGTATAAAACATTTTTTTAACATTTATTAAAAAACACCTGAAACATCGCCATCAACATTGATATCAGAATTGAAGGTTATAACTAGAACTTTTTAATTAATGCTATTGTTATGTAATAAATATAAATAAGGAAATAGACTACAAAAAACAAATTAATCTATCGAATGCGAGGATATTATTTCTCTCATTGAAGAAACGACGTTGGCCAACTACGTAGAGATGAAACACTAGAAAATTTCGACGGGTCCTCATAAGTCTCGGTAGCATATTGGTAGTGATATGGGCCTGATTCCTAAGGGTACGGGTTCGAGTCCCGTCTGAGCGGCATGAAGGTTTTAAGTTGAGGCCGTCTCAAACTGAACTCAAACCAAAATAAATAATAATAAATATTTCTTACACTCACACCAATTAACCTAGCCCCAAAGTAAGCACTAAGGCTTGTGTTATGGGATACTAGAGTAACGGATACAAATAGATGTAATTATACATAATGTATTTATGTGTAGAAATATATAAACGTCCATGACTCGGGTACAAATGCTCGTATTCATCATACAAACATTTGACCCTACCGGAATTCGAACCCAGGACCTCAGAGTAGGCGACACCTTGAAACCGGTGTACGTACCACTCAACCACGGAGGTCATCAAAATGTTTACAGTATGCACTAGTTTTAATGTATGAGGATTTGTAATTTTCCCCAACTTGCTGACCTCTGCCTTAAACTCAAATAGGTATATTAGTTTCATCAAAGCTGGATTTTTTGGCTTGGAACTTGTGGTTAGGTATCCGTGATAGGTACAAGGTGAGCAAAAGATCGTATTAACGTAATGCTCGTATTGAATAACCTAGGTTATCTAGATCGATTCGAGGGTGTACTTTTAAATAAATTAATCGCTTATTTATGAAAGGGAACAAGTCACTACATCCTAATTTTACAGGAGACAATAATATATAATACATGTTGTTTTGAGTAATATTATGTGATTGTAACTTAAATGTTTAATTAGGTAGAATATGAATTATGGATGCGGGATGACTGACGGTCAACCCGTGACCACGGCAGCTGAAAAGGTGCCAAAACGTCGGGAAAATCAAAAAACCCCTAAAAACATAAAAATACGGACAATTACAACTTAGTTCGTGAAATATAGCGCATTTGATATCCGTAAAAGTTGTTTTATTTCAATGAACAGTGCGCGCCAAAACATAAGATGTACGTAATTAATAAAGTTATTTAAATATTCAATTAGTGTTTTCTTTAATATTACAAATTTGATAACATGTCATGGCATTTCTTATTGCCTTATTTAAAAAAGTAAGTATGTTTATATGCAGAAAATATGTTTAATAATTTATATTCTACCTAAATAATCATTTAAGTTACAATAAATCACATAATATTACTCAAAACAACATTTATTAAGTATATATTTTGTGTCTCCTGTAAAATTTGGATGTAGTGACTTGTTCCCTTTCATAAATAAGCATAACATTATATAAGCGATTCAAATAAAAAACCACTTAGTACATGACAGGTAGGTATATTGGATGATTAAAGTACTAAAAATATTCCGACACACATGTTTTCTAAGAATCAACCCAGTAGCGAGAGACAGAAATGAACAACGTGTTTTAATACTGTTTCTATAACATAAATTACTCTGAAGAATGTTTTTCCTTTAATTCTTCGTCCATTAACTGTCCTTACACTTGTCCCTGAATTCCCACAACACTCTTCCGACTTTTCTCCTACTCTTTTTCTGTGTTCATAAGGGTATCAGAAACGCTCAGACTCTGCAATCCTTTGGTGTTCAGGTCAGAAGTCATTTCCTCTCTCTTTCTTATAATTACATAAGTATATTATTATCTATCCTTAAAATATTTCGCACCCATTCCCCTAATATCCTGCTATTTAATTTATCTCTCTCTCACACCCAAGAGATTGCTATGTAGCAATAAGGCCGCCTATTGTGTGTTTCTCTTTTTTGTTATTTTATGTTATTTTGTGTCGTGTGCAATAAAGATTCTATTTTTATTATTACGTTGATAAGATTTTAGACATCATCAACCATGGACACAAAGGTAAAAAAAACTTAACTAAATCACACGAGATCTTAAAATATAACTACATGAATAGTAAGACATAGATAAAACAACTTTTCCGGATTTTTAACGCGCTGTTTATTGTAGATACACATTAGTTTTAAAGTAGCGTGTTTTTTATGATTTTTTTGGTTGCGACGATGGAAATCCAAAAGGCATAAAATTAATTTAAGATACTCGTGGAGGTAAGCTTAAACTAATACTGTTTAGTTATGATAAATTTAAAATAGCAAAATATTGGAACAAATCTACTCGGCCACAAGTGAATGCTCAGATGGGACTCGAACCCAGGACCTTTGGAAATCCGTTCCAATGCACTAAAGGTCGTGGGTTAGAGACCCATTATCATACTTATAAAAATAGCATTGAAAAATGCAAAAATAAAAAATCATAACAAACAGTCTCAACAAAAATAATCGCATAGAAAAATCTGTTTTTATTTCGATACTCAAAATATAACCTCCCTTCCAGCGTATGACGTAGGGTACCATCGGACCCCATTGTTTTCCGTCGTCCAAATCGTGGGTGCCGATAAATCCTATTTTCTTCCTCATGTTGTGAAACCCTTCGCATATATTTTCCGTGCTCTCTAAGTAATAGAGAGTCGTAATAGAAAAATATTGGAACTTTTAAGAAACTTTATAACATTTTGGCTAAAATTGCGAACAAAATGTACTAATAACGATAAGTCAGAGAGTCAAGTGAAAACCTAAAATAAAGATTGTAACGATTTTGATACAGTAATAGGTAGATACCGCTATTGATGAAACAATTTTAAACTTGGATAGCAGCATTTTCTTTTTGTAACAAACATTTACGATAAATATGTAAAAATATGAAGAATAGTCTAAACAAATGAATAGGTACTGTACAGGCATTAAGATACCTGTTTAGTTCCCAAAGTTCACTACGTAAATTTTCACATTTTCTCACTTCCAGAAAATCTTAATCACGTGTTCAACTTCAATATTTATTGTTGTGGTTAGGTATGGGCAGTGTTTCATTGACCGACTGCAAAAAAAGGAGGAGGTACTCAAGTCGACTGTGTTCTCTTTTCAATAATTTACTTACGGCCAGTTTCAATAATCTATCCCTAACAAGAGGTAGGCCTATCTTAGTTACCTACGTTACTTAGCAACCGCTGTTATTTTGGGTTATTTTAGGCTGAATAACCAAAATATCTAGACAACAAAGTTCTAGTAAGCCTATCTCTTACCATAGACAAGTTATTGAAACCGACCGGTAGTGATACCGGATTTAGACGATTAGTCAACATCTGTCAATAAAAACGTCTTTCAGTAAAAAAGTCGGTTTTTACTGTAAGACGTTTTTATTGACAGTTTACTAGTCGGAGTTGATTTCCCAGTTTTCCCGAAAAGGGAACGTTATCCTGAATTTACTTTGGGAAAGAATTCTAGTTGCGTTCCTTATAAAGGATCGGCGTGACGAGGGGTCGTGATTTACATGTAGGTAGGGTAACAGGGGGTCAATTCTGCTAAATTTACGTCATAATCGTCTCTCAATGGTGTATCAATAGTAGTGTTTAATTACACTGTTGTAACAAGAACTGTGTAAAACAGCACTACTATTGGAACACCATTAGAATACGATTGTGACTAAGCATTAGCAGAATTGGGCCGCTGAATCAATGAACCACTTTAGTATGGTTTGAAACTGGAGCTTAAATTTTTAGCTATGGAAATCGATTCATGCTACTTCCTAATAATATCCCACTTTTAGTATACCTGCGAAAGTATGACAGTTTGTTTGATTGTTCCTCTTTTACGCCAAACGGTTAAACGGATTTGAATGAAATTTGGTATGTAGAGACATCAAGTAGTAGACTAACACATAGGCTACTTTTTATCCCGATATTCCCACGGGAACGGGAACCACGCGAGTGACACCGCGGGCGGCCGCTAGTGAAAGTACCTATAAATGAGAAAGTTTAGATGATATTCAATCTCGTAAAAAATGCTTAACGGGTTTGAATGAAATTTGGATAGTTTATACCCTGGATTAACCTTATCCTGATATTAATTCTCACTTTTTATACTTGTTGCTTAACTCGAAATCGGCCCTGTACTTTAATCAAACGACAAATAAGCTTCAAACTTGTTATAAAAAAATATATAATTTATTATTGTTATTAAATTATTTAAGGCTAGCGGCCGATCGCGGTTCACCCGCCTGGTTACCGTACCCGTGGGAATATCGGGATAAAAATCCTATTAACCAGGCTATCTACCATCTGTGTACCAAATTTCATCCGAATCCGTTTAGTAGTGTTTTAGTTTATTCGTTGCAAACAAAGAATCCAATCTATGCTCTTTATAATTTTAATATAGAAGATAGTATAGTAATTTAGACACTACACTTGTGTATATGTTTAGACGCCTGTTTGGCAGATTACTAAACCCGCCTTCTGCGCCAGAGGTCCCGGGTTCGATTCCCGTACAAGACAAATATTTGTGTGCATGAACATGTCTATTTGTCTTGGTCTGGGTGTTTAATATGTACATTATGTATGTATTTACAAAAAAAAGTTTATAAATATCATTAACCTTATCTAGTAGGTATAATACGAGTTCTTAATGAAACTAACGTGGGCTAGATAATTGGTGTGATTGTATGCAATTATTTATTTATTTATTATTTATATATTTAGTTAGGTCCACTTGCAGTTAAATATTTTGTTATATCTCGATTTAATTAAATGTAGATTTAACCCATACGAAAGGGTCAAAATATTAAATCTAGATTTAAATATTTGACATTTTTGTAGGGCTAAATCTAGATTTAACAAAATCGAGATATAACCAATTTTCGTGTGTTCCAATGTGGGTTCGTTTCTAGAAATGGTTCGTCAAAACGTAAATTTTCAGAAAAATAATAGTCGTACCCGCAATCTATTTATTTTACGTTGAAAGTAAGTATCAATTTGTTTACAGGCAGTTTTATTTATTTAATGGTTTTTTTTTAATCACTACATAGTATAAAACAAAGTCGCTTCCCGCTGTCTGTCCCTATGTCCCTATGTATGCTTAGATCTTTAAAACTACGCAATGGATTAAGATGCGGTTTTTTTTAACAGATAGAGTGATTCAGAGGTTTATATGTATAATACATGTCACAACACATAATACATATAATACATGTGTCGAATACCACATTACACCGAAGCGAAGCGAGGGCGGGTCGCTAGTTACTTATAAACAGGATGTACAAACCTGCCATACGTACATTTAAACCTAACTTTATGTCAGTAAACTTCGCCGTAAGCCCAAAGTATAACAATTTAAGAGGGTCCGCATTATCATACTTCGGCCGGCGCGGACCATTATCATATTTCACCGCCGTCATAAAAATCTAAGGAAATGTAATACCATGCTTAGAATATTATACTTATAGCGAACCAGAAGAAACCCGAAGTACGTATTACCATGCTTAGAAATATATGTACTTATAGCGTAGGGGAAACCAAAAGTATGATCTTGCGGTTATTTTTTAACCGACTTCCAAAGAGGAGGAGGTTCTCAATTCGGTTGGTATGTTTTTTTTCACATGTATGTACACCGATTACGCCGAGATTTCTGATCCGATTTACGTGATAATTTTTTTGTTGGATGGTCCCATAAAAATTTGATTCAGTTCAGTAGTTTTAATTTTTTGATAATTTTTTTAAATTGGACGATCTAATTTAGAATTCTAATTCTTTATAATTTACATGAAACCTAATCTAATCTAGAAAAATCCTGCTAAAGTTTACAAAACGCCCTATTACAAACACTTAAAAGGAAATAATTAAAAAGACCAAAAAAATTTACTTGAAAAACTAAAAAGCAAAAAATAAGCCTTTTGAAGTCAGTGCCAGCCAAGTACTTTGAGCTCCTTTTTCTTTATTTTTCCTGCCTTGGCTGGCACCGACTCCAAAAGGCCTATTTTTTGCTTTTTCGTTTTTCATGGCAAGATACAGTTGTATAGAAAGAAGAAGATCCTGCCCATACCACAGCCCTTACTTAAGTGGTTTTATTTTTTGAATGGTAACGTTAGCGTTCAAGCTAACGCAAACTAATAGTAGATTATTAACCAAGGGGATAAAGCAGTGTCTTCTGTCGCGGGTGACGATTTAAATCGCGAGCGTCACGAAGGACTCGATTACTCCCGAGCGTAGCGAGGGTGTTAAAAACTTAAATCACGAGCGAAGCGAGGGATTTAAGACGAGTCCTGAGTGTAGCGAGGGATTTAAGTTCACCCAAGACTAAGACAGCTTTATCACCTAGGAAAATACTCTACTTTTCGTACCATTTGCGAAAAAATTAATTAATAATATGAGATGTATTTGAAGAAAACAAAAACGCGGCAAATTCCTAGACTAATATTTTTTTGTCGTAAAAGCAAAGGCATCAAGCTCATACGGCCTCGTCGGTTTTCGTAATTTTATTTAATAATCATAACTGCATAATAAATGCGTATTCCTTTTTCAAAAAGATGTGTAATGCTTTATATACAAACTCAATGGTGTAAACACAGATGTAGTTCAGTATAAATTTCGGTAAGTATTCCAAATTTAAATCACATTTTCCTCCTAGAGGATGAATGAAATTCAGTACAATTTTCTTTCCCTGTTTTTAACAGATTAAAAATGACTATTGTTATGTTCGCTTTTTGTGGCATAGAATGTCACTTTTTTGAGCAAGTGGTACGAAAAAATTATTTAAAAGAATACCTATAGACCTACGGAAGAACACCTAAGCATAAAAGAAACTTGCAGATATGGTTCCTATTTTATCACCCGTACAGATTACCTATATTAGCAATACACTCAATACGGACTGTCTGCAACACATTGTGCTCACCGCCGTTCTACCATTGCGGCCATGAATGAAACTCATTATTGTTAATGGTTCGACCGCAATTTTCTGCGCTACCTGTACGATTTTCGATTCGTACTCAAAATGCTATAGATGATTGATTTTATCTTTATTGAAAATTATGTTCACAAATTGGGTAATTGATAAATAATAATTATAATAAATAAATTTCATACAATCACGACAATTATCTAGCCCACGTTAAGTATCATGAAGAACTTGTGTTATGGATACTAGATAACAGGTTTTTGTAAATACATACATAATATTACATATTTAACACCCAGACCAAGACAAATAGACATGTTCATACACACAAATATTTGTCTTGTGCGGGGTTCGAACCCGGGACCTCTGGCGTTGAAGGCGGGTTTAGTACCCCTGCGCCAAAGAGGTCGTCAATTAAGTTACATATTTTTGAGCACATTGAACCACTTACTTGTTAGGATAAGTAACTTTTACGTTTTGTTTATCATACATTTGATTGTTTAAACGACTTGGAGCAAAAAATGAAGAATTATGCTGTTTTAATATACTTAAGCTAATTACAGATAAAATTTATCAAATCAGCATACAAACAGCATGCATAACAATTGAATATTGTTAGGTCGTTACAGGGCTCAAGTGTATGACTAAATAACTACCTTTTAGATCTTATATGTACCTACCACAAGAAACGCAATAAATGATTCTGATTCTGAAATCAAGAGGTAGAGGTAGACTCAAGACAAGATGGAAATATGTATTGTCAAAGGATATGAGGTGGATATGACGCGGAGGAGAGGATATGAGGCGAAGTGGACAAGAAAAGTTAGGAAAACTAACCCTAACCCCAAAATAGTATGTAGTTGGGAATAGAGAAATTACATTTTTCTACGTCACAGTCTAATGAAATTGAAAGAAACAATTGTACATCTGTAATGTTTCGAACCTAAACAGCGCAAAAAGTTACATTTAAATAGCCAAGGAAACACATTAGATTAGACATCAATTAGCGTTTAATTAAGTGCTTCTAAAATAGCCTCTGTATTCACCAGGTAAGCTGTATAACACCTATGTAAGCGCTGTTTCTAGGCGGTATATACGCGCTATAGCTGGCACATAGACAACCGCAGTAGAACTGGCTCGGAGTGGATCAGCCATTACTGCTAATGACTTCGCCACGGCACTGCCTGCTGTAGTGCAGGGTTGTCACCACAAGAAATTGCGTGCTGGTTATTTATTTGGTCAATCAAAGGTAAAACATATTCGCTTAAAAATAGGTGAAAACCTTGGATAAAATTCTAAATTAAAACTTTGTAATATCCTTTTAGTTGCAGTGTTTCGTGATTGTCACTATTTTAATAAAAGTCGTTACTAAAATGCATACCAATCGAAAATCAGAAACTTAATAGACTATTATTGAAGTTTAATTTAGAAATTATTAAGGATTGTAGAGCAAACTTTTTCTTTTATAGAAGGCGATTCCTATTGATGTGAGATGTGAGTGCAGTTGTCGTATATAATATCACAAAAATATATTTTATGGCTCTACGAGTACTTTTAAAAACGTCTACGAAAATTTTAGGAATCTTACGCTTGAATTAAAGTTTCGTCCAGTAAAAGTCACGCACACCAAACTAAAAACAATAAAAAAAACAGTATCCTCAAAAGATTCTTATTTCGAAAACTAATTGGGATTATTTAAACTTTTCACCAAATCTCAGTTATGCTAAATAGTTTGCTAACCCTCCAGACGTCCTCGGTGGCTCTATACCAACCTGCATCAATGCGCCCGGCACATGCGAGCAACACACAAACATGATCCAGCACGCCGACCGACAGGTTATGCCGTGATTACGCGAATATTAAATGGTTGGCACATTATTATTACTATACATGTCCATGTTGTTCACCAGACAGACTCGTGGACCAAATAGCTGCTTGAGTGGCGACCATGGGGTCAAAAGCGTCCTCCGGGAAGGCCCCAGATGCGTCAAAAGGACAGCTGGGAAAAAGATTTTTTTTTACACTCACACCAATTAACCTAGCCCCAAAGTAAGCACTGTAAAGCTTGTGTTATGGGATACTGGGTAACGGATATAAATACGTATATAAGTATTTATGTGTAGAAATATATATAAACGCACTACGACTTAGGCACGAATACGCTCGTATTCATCATACAAACATTTGCCCTTGCCGGGAATCGAACCCAGGACCTCAGAGTACGCGACACCTCGAAACCAATGTACGTACCACTCCACCACGGAGGTCATCCAGTGGCTTCAGGTTGCATAAGACCGTAATGGAAGGAGGCCTACACCCGAAGGGTCAAGACAGTGAGAAGAGAAAGAGAGAGCCAGTGCTTTCCCAATTTCGCAAGTTATTCTTGAAACTTTTTACCAAATCTCAGCTCTTCCAAATAATTTGTTAACCCTCCAGACGTCCTCGGCAGCCCTACACCGACCTGCATCAATGCACCCGGCACATGCGAGCAACATACAAATATGTATCGCCGGTCTCTTCGGCCGCTGATTGGATTCAGCACGCCGACGCACGGGTTATACCGTGATATGCCGTGTATGCCGTGATTCCGTGAATATTCAATAGTTGCATGAATCTACGTGCGAGTACCAATCAAATCTTCTAACGAACGAAATAAAACAATGGTGTTGGTTTTTAAACTGTTTGCTCTATTAAATTAAAAAGGAATTTCAAAATAAAATTGGAATATTATGAAGGCACGCAACCAATGGTGACTTTCATCCATTGCCACTAAACACAAAAGCGCTTAACATTGCAAAAGTCCAATGACTTTCAGTTCAGTCATTTGTTTGAAGTTAAAAGGGATAAAGGGATGTTGTAAATATAACATTATCGCTAAACGCGTTAAGTCACAAAATTCAAATTCAAATTCAATATAATTTATTCAGTCTAGACTGTTGCAAGCATTTACGAACGTCAAAGACTAAAGAACGTTCGTCGTGAAAAGCAAAGATCGGTTCACAAACCCTACGACGGGAGACCTTGTAACAAGAACCAGCAAGAAACTCGTCAAGGTCTATTTTTTTATCCCTGTTTTGTTTCATACCGAGTCGTCAAATTGAAAAGTGACCTTAAACACATGGGTAAGATCAATTTTCATCACAAACAAAAATACTAAAATAAAAGTACATTTAATGGTTATCCTAACCGTAAACAATTTTCAACTCACAAGGAAGGACCATACATTATAACATTTCTCGCATTACAAGATTACTGTACTGCAAGTTTTGACGTACATACAGGTCACTAGGAAGTTATTTTAGATGTAAAAATTTACTGTCTAAGGCCCTGTTTCTTCACCAGATTCTAGGTAGCTTTTAAGGCAGATCATTTTACAGTTATGGAAAAATATGTCTAATATGTATGTGAAACCGGCCCCAAATGTGTAAAAGTCTTTTTATCAATAACAGTAGTTTTCTTTCTTACAAACATGCACCGCCGGTCTTCGACCGCTGATTGGATTCTGCACGCCAACGGGCTATGCCGTGATTCTGTGAATATTCAATAGTTTGAATCTACGTGCGAAGTACCAATCAAATCTTCTAACGAACGCAATAAAAACAATGATGGTGATTTTGAAACTGCTCTATTAGATCATTTGAAATTGTAATTGCTGGAAAGGGGGAAAGGGAATTTTAAAATAAAACTTCGAATATGGAGGAGTCATATAATAATACAACATAATACAATGTGTTATTAAAAAGCGCGTTTCTAATCTGTAATAGGTAGTAGTTTCTTTTCGACATTTATTCGACCTATAGGTTAGACATCATTAAGATAATGACCGAAAATAACTGAAGAGGTAAATCTCTTATAAACAACGCGAAAGTATGTCAGTTTGTTGCTTTGTCACGCTAAAACTTCTGAACGGATTTGGAAGAAAATTGTCACAGAGATAGAAGATAGCCTGGATCAAAACTTATGATACTTTTATCTTAATGTTCCCACGGGAACGGGAACCACGCGGGTGAAACCGCGGGCGACCGCTAGTATTTTATATCTGTCCCAAATCGCTAAGTTAATGGAGATTAGTTTGTCAATATGCAGTGTTACTCTTGATACTGAAATAATATTATAAGATAACCTTGTTCTAATTTGAATTTGTTAAAAATAGTTCTCCTGAAATTCTACTGGTATACCACCATACCACAGGTGTTAGATCCAGTCAGAGGTCCCAGTAAAACAAAATTTATTTTGTTTCGTTTAGTGAATACGTGTTAACTGAATCAGTGCGCCTGGCTAGCTATTGCCAAATTATCTTATTATTTGCGCTAACGACTACTTATCTTATCAAAATTGCTGTATTCAGGTTACTCAGTCTACAGCAGAGGTTTTCGGGAGAAGCACAATGCCACCTTCAGTTATTTACTAGTTACTGTCATATTACTGATCATCTAGTATGATGAAAGCTAAGTTTGCCTGGTTCAAGATTTTAAAAAAAACTTTTTAATAACATTGCTTTGAACTGAATCTATATTCATATAGGTATTTCAATGTGTATAAAAACATATTTTTATTTGGTTTCAGCTATAGTCATGTAAGCGTCCACCGTGCTAATTATACCTCACTTCCTAGTATGTTTTTCCAATGAGTGGTCGCGTTACACGCAGGCTTGCCCAGCGGTTCACACTTCACGCCTATTAGGCCTAAGGCCTTTTTATCTAAACACAGGATACTGGCCACAAATAAAACCATTATATCGTTACACGGGAGCGAAAGCCGTTTTGTTTTTATTTATTTTTTTGCTTATGAGAGTTCCGTAAGTTACTACTAAGTAGATAATATTTTTCATCTCCCTTGCTGGATTTGGAGTGCAAAAAGAGTGTGTCAAGAGCACTGGACAGGTTTTCCAAAGATCGTGGGTTCGAGTCCCATCTGAGAATTCACTTGTGGCCGAGTTGACTTTTTCCAATATTTTTCTATTTAAAATTTATCTTAAGTATAAAAATAGCATTGAAAAATGCAAAAAATAAAAAATCATAAATAAAGAAAAAAAAACCATGTCTGCTCTCCAGTGCAAATAGTAAATGCCTCAATGGCTGGGTATATAAATAAATTAATAGCCAACCAAGACGACAGGCTGCCCTGTCACTAACTTCCAAACAACATCTAACGGATTCCACCAAAAGTGTGTGCCGCACAAATGTGCAGCACACGTTTCATGCACAAACTCAAATAGTGCGTCAACTACGTGGCTCTATCTCCAATGCAAAAGTTTTGGGTAATTTTTGTGAGCAAACAGTGCTGCAGTACTACGTGTGTGCGAACAAAAAAATGTCTTCGCTCTAACAGCGAAAGCAAAGAGCTACGAGCGCACGCACATTTTGTAAAAATTTGCTAAAAACAGTCCGATGAAAGGAACATTTGTGCAGTACTCTGTGCGGCACAGTGTGGATTTGCGCACACTAGTGGATTTGCGCCTTATGATATGACCTAACCAATGCCAAATATGTCGTCATTGAGGTGTCATGTATATGCATTCCACTTTCAGGCTGGATCTCAGATTCTCTGCCAACTGTGCTAGGGATTATTAATGACGTGAGTGTATCTACGATGGTGAACCAAAAAGTTCTTAGAAATGGATACAATTTTATTTTTGTGATATTTTATTTTTCATTTTCGAGTGTCATTATCATTTAGAATTTTTGCCAAATATCAATTGATTCCATCTTGTCTTTTTTATTTTATAATTATTTTTGTAAAACAAATTGATAAAGTCTTCCAAACAATGATAAAAACGAGATACGCGCGGCGATAAAGTACCAGTGCCTGAAAAAATTGTCAACTACGGATATTTATTCGGATATTCAGCAGTCATTAGGGACTGATGCTGTACCTTATTCCATGGTCGCTTACTGCGTAGCAGAATTTAAAGGAGGCAAATCGAGCTTTGAATGAAGACGAAGATGATTCTCGTTCTGGTCGAACGTCCACCTCTGTAAACGAAGAAAATGACAAAAAAAATGGAAAGAATGGTACCTGATGACTCTCTAAAATAACCTGCAGAGACTCGAAAGATTTCATTTGGTTGTTTCCAATCCTTTTTTATAAAAACTTTTGGGTCTTGTTTCCGCATGGTAACGCTTCAGCTCATCGCTCCGACATTGCACTCACGGCAATCCGTAAGTATTGCTATAAAATTTACCATAACCAGCCATATTCACCGGACTTAACCCCTAGTGATTGATTTTCACTTATTGAAAGAGTATGTTCATGGAACAAGATTTCACGACAATGATAATGATCACGGCCGAGGAATTAATAGCATTATAGCAAATATATAGAGTTAGAAAGAGATAACGTAGATTTTTTTTTAATTTTATTTAGCTGATGCTTAATTGGCAATTCTAAAAACTTTTTGATTCACCCTCGTATGTGTTGTAAAAATCGGGTCTTGTAGGTCTAAATAAAATCACTCTGTGCTAGCGAATCTCAAATAGGATCCCGCCCAAAATAATTCAAGGCTTAATTACAAATTATAATTAAGAGGTGAACACTGAACCGGCCTCCTGATTGCAACCGGCCATTTTGTAAGGTCACACATCCGGAAAACGTGTTGTTATTAATAAAGCCAACCGTGGTAGCTTCCAATCTTTGTCATAGTCGCCTCTAACCAACGGCGCGTGTGTGACTTGCCAGCTCGCTGCATGTATAAAATCGGCTAGTGTGGAAACACCATATTACGCAAACGTACCGCAAGCATTTTCCAACCTTATTTATAAAATTATAAGGGTGGTTTTCGCGTGTATGGTTTTGATTTATAAGGTGAGTTCACACGGCAGATTGCGATCCTGTGCTTGACAATAATGCATGGCTGGGCTAATGTTTGCTTTGTATCAAGCTGCAATAGTTATGTCGACCGCGTGGCTCGGGGCGTGAATGTATAATTTACTGGACTAGAGAATAGGCAATTAAAGAGACTCATGCATTTTGTATGAACGAGCATGTGTTGGCCATATCAAATTTGGATGTTATTTAAATTTCGCGAGACCGAGTGAGATCATATTTTTTAGATCTCGACTCCTGAAGATCACCAAGGTAGTGTGACCTTAGCTTTTAAGAAAAGACGATAGTCAAACTTTTTCTTAAATTTTAATTTGTCTAATCAACAACCATTATAGTGACGAACAGGCGTTTATTTTAGAAACTTAAACAGGGAAGTACCTAATATATGGTCTAATGAGATTTTATATTTTATTTAATCTTGTAAGTCATTCATAATCCTACTGGTTTATAAGTCTTCCGCGCAATCCTTTCCCTTCCAATATATATATTTTTAAGACTTTATACTTTTTGTTTTTTTTAAGTGCGCCATTTCCCGCCCACCCATCAATAGGGTGAGGGCTGAAAATCGATGTTTCGCTCATCCCACGAGCGAAAATACCACATCGAGCCTAGACCCTGTTTTGCTGCTGCACATAGAGGCATCCGCACTACGTCTGACGAAGTGATTATAAAAATATGTTACCTATTTATATGATGTCTAAAATACCAGATGTATCTATGTGTGTTGCAACAAAATAAACAATTTTCTATTCTATTCTATTCTATTTCAAAAATGTTATAAAGCATATAAACTGTTACAATGAATCCTCAAAAAATTATAGTACATATACTGATATCTGATGATTGACTGTTTAAGTCAATATTTAATTAATTTATTAAATTCGTCCTGCTACACGTTAAGTAAGCTGAATTAAGAAATGCTAGTGTTAAGTATTGCAAATATAAAAAAAACACTTCGGACGAATTTTCTAAATTCCCTAGGAATCTAACAATATTCTTTATGAAGTTCTGTGTTGGGAAGGTTATATTCTTTTCATGGTTACTTATGTAATTCATTTACAATAGGTCAAATATTCCGTACATCGCTATTTGCGACTTAAAATGTTGTTAACAGTCTTGATGATGAGAACTAGAACTACTAGAACTTTACTGAAACTATTCTCCTTTTCAATTTAAATTATTACTTATAAGATAAAAGGTTAAAAGCATGAGAATTCTCTCAAGATATATTTGACTTTTACTAACACCTACCCTACCACCATTTCCAACAATCTACCTATGTATACATATAAAGGCTACAACACAAGCAAGTCCCAACAGCATAATAAGCCTTCGTACTCCGTAGGCTCTATCTATGAGCCGTCGAGAGCCACAAAAGCCAAGGGCACACAATAGGCTCTCGTGAGCCCGCCGCACCACGAAACACGTGTCCCGCGGTCAACGGATTGCTTATAAACGTTATAATCTACAAGACAGGACCGGTTTAAATAAGTATTTTGTTTGATTGATTACTCGGAATACGATTACATTTTTTTTTATATAATTAAACATTTTCTTGCTAAGTTAAAAATGAAAAACATTTAACTTTTGCTAAGTGCTTTTTCGCAATGTTGCCTAAACTTTGAATAACGCCTAACACAACCCAACAATGTATCTACACCTTCTTGTCTACATATAAAAGCTACTACACAAGCAAGTTCCAACAGCATACTCCCGCTATGCCTATAAGCCGTCGAGAGCCACAAAAGCCTAGGGTACACTATAGGCGACTCTCGTGAGCCCGCCGCACCTCGAAACACGTGTCCCGTGGTCAGCGGATTGTATGAACACGTCACAATCTACAAGACAGGACGGTTTACATTCCCAGATATGCATTGTCAATAAATTGTCAAGGTATCATGTGCCGCTGGGGCTCCACATCTTAGATTGCGGTGCGGCAGCGCATCGGATAATTCTGCGATGCGTTGTACGACGTCGTATATTTCTGCGGTGGTGCGACGCCGCAACGCAGTCTTGTAACCTGGCTCTTACGAAGACTAGAGCGTGTACCGTTAACGAAATAGTAAAGTTAATTGACGATTCATTATTTAACGACCTCTGTGGTAGAGTGATACGTACACCGGTTTCAAGATGACGCTTACTATGAGGTCTTACATTCGAATCCCGGTAAAGACAAATGTTTGTATGATGAATAATACAAGCCTTATACTTTGAGGCTAGGTTAAGTAGTGTGAGTGTAAGAAATATATATTTATATTTATTTATTTATTTATAAATGCAGTACCTCTAGTTTTCCATATATCTTTTCTATTGTATAGAGGTGTTTTCAATAATATTAAGTTGAGTATTAAGCGAAAATTACTGTCTATAAAATAAACACGTCATATCTATAAGATCAAATAGGTATCTAAGATATAAAATTAGCAGTTAAAAACTGCTTCTTGAAAAAATCTTCTATTTCTCCTCAATTAAATTGTGTTGATACCAGCTAAAAAACTATAACGATTTGCTCATTTACTTTAGAATGTCAAATTTTTTTGAGTATTAGTTGACGAAATACTTTAGCTATTTATAAATACGTACAGCTGTGTAGCGAACTATATTTTACAGTTTTAACAATTGCGATACTATTTTTAAGTTTTCTATTTAGCGAAACATTCGTCGTCGTCTCAGCCACATGAGACCCATTGCTGAGTATAGGCCTCCCCCAAGGATCTCCACAACGGTCGGTCCTGCGTAGTCCGCATCCAGCGGCTTCCCGCGACCTTCACCAGATCGTCGGTCCACCTTGTCGGGGGGCTACCCACTGAGCGTCGTCCTGTGCGCGGTCGCCATTCCAGAACCTTTCCGCCCCAACGGCCATCGGTTCTTCTCGCTATGTGTCCCGCCCACTGCCACTTCAGCTGAGCAATCCTTCGAGCGATGGCAGTTACTTTAGTTCTCCTACGGATCTCCTCATTTCTGATTCGATCACGTTGGGAAACGCCGAGCATAGCCCTCTCCATTGCACGCTGGGTGACCTTGAGCCTTTTTATCAGACCCATAGTTAGCAACCACGTTTCATTACCGTAAGTCATCACTGGCAACACGCACTGGTACTAGACTTTCGTCTTGAGCCACTGCGGTAAGTTGGACGCGAAGATTTTACGACGCTGCTCAACAGAGTTGGATTCGACGGGAGATCTCTTTCTCGAAGTTGGACTTACCTAACTGGATTGTCTGTCCAAGATAAACGTAGTGGTCAACAACTTCGAGTGTAGTGTTCCCAACGTGAACTGTAGTGGCTATGACATGGGAATTAGACAGGATTTTCGTCCTATCCATGTTCATCCTAAGACCCACTCTTTGGGAAGCACTACGGAGATCTTTGAGCATTGTGTTCAGGTCCTCCAGGGTCTCAGCTATAAGGACTATATCATCGGCAAAACGAAGGTGTGTCAGATACTGGCCATTTATGTTGATGCCGCGTTCTTTCCAGTCCAAAAGCTTAAAGATGTCCTCCAACGCAGCTGTGAACAGTTTCGGAGAAATGACGTCTCCTTGTCTCTCACCTCGCTGCAGTTGGATAGGACTTGTGCTCTGGTTTTGAAATCGGACCGACATGGTGGCATGTTCGTGTAAGGACCTTAACACCTCGATATACCTATAGTCCACTTAGCACCTCTCCTCTCTCTCTCGGTCGGCTTTCTCATAGTCCACAAACGCCAAGCAAAAAGGCAGATTATACTCCTCGGTCTTCTGTATAACCTGCCGCAGCATATGAATGTGGTCTATGGTGCTAAAGCCTTTTCGGAACCCGGCTTGTTCTGGAGCCTGGAAGTCGTCGAACCTGCGAGCGAGACGATCCGTAATGACTCTCGAAAACAACTTATAGACATGGTTTGGAAGTGAGATGGGTCTGAAGTTCTTCAAAAGGGTGTTATCTCCCTTTTTGTCATCATCTATGCTGTTCTCAATAGCTTCGAAGCGGTTTTGGAGCTCGAGTTGAAAAAGCTCTCGGGATTTTGGATATGGGCCGGTAATGGTCGGAGCGAAACATCCGTCACATCTACCAGTTTCATAAGTCTACCCAAACAGATGCACTGATTCATTCCACAGCCGATGCACGTTGGTCGCGCAGTCTGCACTGCGCCTACACTAGACAGCTCGGTCTGGACGCAGCCTATGGAAATGGGCAAGATGAGAAATGGAACCACTTGTATTGCCAATTCAAGACTTAAGTGGAAATTGCAATTAGCAGTATTGACTGTTTCGGAATTATTCTTCGTGACATAAAAAACAGCACAAATGAAAACCGTAATTTTATCCTTGTTGCTTTTCTTTTTGGGTTATTATTTAACACACAAATAAGAAGTTATTGGCTGTAGCATCTTAATCGATCGTTAAACACCTGAAAAGATGTTTCTTTCGAATGCAAGGACATTCCTAGCATTGATGTGACAACGCTGGCCTACAGCGTATTAAAAATATAAAAGTATTGGAGAATTTCGACGGTGGTTCGCAAGTCTCGGTAGCTCAGCGGTTAGAGCATTGGACCGGATTTCCAAAGGTCATGGGTTCGATTCCCATCTGAGAATTCACTTGTGGCCGAGTTAATTTTTTCCAATATTTTTCTATTTAAAATTTATCATAAGTATAAAAATAGCATTGAAAAATGCAAAAAATCAAAAATCATAAATTATTGGCTGTTGCATCTTAATCGATCGTTAAACACCTGAAAAGATGTTTCTTTCGAATGCAAGGACATTCCTAGCATTGATGTGACAACGCTGGCCTACAGCGTATTAAAAATATAAAAGTATTGGAGAATTTCGACGGTGGTTCGCAAGTCTCGGTAGCTCAGCGGTTAGAGCATTGGACCGGATTTCCAAAGGTCATGGGTTCGATTCCCATCCGAGAATTCACTTGTGGCCGAGTTAATTTTTTCCAATATTTTTCTATTTAAAATTTATCATAAGAAGTTATCTCGTTGGCAGTGTGAAAACTTGCAGTTCTTACTTTTTCTCCATACTTAAATTGTATGGCTTAGTAGGTAGCAGTGGAGAAAATATGGAAAAGGTAAGCCGGACCAAAAATTACTCCAAAAAATCTCTAAACTCTGTATGGTGGATCGGTGGGGTGGGATTAAAAGGGAAGCCGATGGGAATCGGTATGTATGGATATGATGTACTAAAACAAATTTTTTATTAAATTTTATCATGCCATAAACATCATTTGAAAAGTTGTTGCTACGATAATTTTTCTATGAAATATTTCAAGAAGGTGAGTGGGGTAGTTTTCAAATACATACATTTCTTGTCAACTACAAACGTGAAAGAAACCTCCGAAAAATACTGAGTTAGTCTCTAAAATCGGAAAATGCTAAAATTCCATTTTACTATAGTTAGTAGTAGTATCTACCACCCCAATATTTTATACGAAATAATCTACCTAAATCTACTCCCGAACTATTCCCCTCCGAATCTACACACATAATACATACACATACATATAAAACAACCTGTCGCTGCCTGCGTTGCTCGCTCGATGTTAACGCCTAGTGAATACGACTTTTATAGGGCTGAATTTTAAGCCCGATTTTTTATTTGAAAATATATTTTCGCAATTTCACTGAAATATTTGAAAAGAGCCCATTATGTTTGCTAAGCCAGTGTGGGTTGAATTTTAGAGTTTGGCTTTTTTGAACATTAATATCTCTGTTGCGTTACTTCTATTTCGTTTTCCTCTCATATTTGCTGAAAAACTGTGAAATGCATTAACTAAATTTAATTAACATGATTAAATACAAATATGTTCATATGAATGAATGTTGTCCTCTGGCTCATGACCACTACCATGCTTTAACAATATTATGAAGAAAACGCTAGTAAAAATTAGTTTCCACTCTTTGTTTATTTTGTTTCTACACCAAACTTTACATAACCCACAACAATAAATAATTATATCAACATTGCAAAGTCCTAAAATATAATAATGATATTTAATCTTATTCACAAACACTTGACGATTATTTCCATTTTTATCACGTTATGTGCCTCCGCATCTACCGTATTCGATAATCTAACACGGATTCAGATCACGAAGCGATTCACGGCACGCACCGAACCGTGAAAACTGAAATAACTTGGATTTCAGCCAATTCCTACCCTATAGTGCACCGCGCCTGCAATTCTCTGATTGGGCTAGAAATATGCGTCACACGTATTTTATAACCAAGGCTTTTCATCAAAAAAGCTAAACTAGCTTTCCCTCGCGACTTTGCTTTTCCCACGAAAGAATGTTTCTGAGTCGAATTTTTTTCTTGGTAAAATAGGCTAGCAGTGTAAAAATATATTTTGAATGGTAGTTACAGACGTTTACATGTACTAACAATCTCTTCATCTTTGTAATACTAGAACTCAAATACTAACAGCATTATTTAATCTAGGCTACAAACACTTGTAAATTGCAAGAAACCACGGCATCGCATCGCTGCTCAAGTGCCTAAGCATTTGTTGACGTACCGATACGAATACTTACTTTTTCGTGCTAGTCTCAGTGAACTTTGAGTCGGATTGGACTTTGGAATAGAACACTGTCTTACTTTTCTCACGACAAACCTAGAGTGGTGAAAATAGGGTCAGCAAAAGAAATAGCTTATCAGTAAGTGGATAGAGGACCTAAGTAGTTATTATTCTTGTTATAAGTTAAACTTTAAACCTCAATCAGTTCGGTACATCTATATAACTACCATATGTAGTTTCTTTCCAACTTTAATATCGCCCTTTGCAATACTCACACTCACCTCAGAACTCACCTTATTTACCGACAAACATACACTACTTAATTAATCTGGCAGATACGTCTGATCTTCAGTCGTAAGTTCAAAAGTTTCTCTGGGATCTTTAGACGAATCGCCGAACTAGGGATCGAGTGTTAACAATTATGAACATAGTTTTACCACAAAGGCGAATGGATCTTTAAAGGGCCGGCTATACTACTGCTTATTAACTGTGTTGTTAACGAGACGTTTTATTCATAAATGTTGTACTGCTGGAAATGTAAAAATAAAGAAGAGATACCTTTATGTTTTCGGGCTATTAGAATTTCATTTAAGGCTCTCGATTTTTTATTATAGACCTTAAGATGTTTCATAAATGTTTTAAGTCAATTGAACTAAAGTCATAATAGACACTGTTATAAGCCCCGAAATTGAATAGAAAAAAGAGACTTTTCTTCTCTGATTTACGTTAAAATTGAAGACTGAAATTGATAAAATTTATAAAAGTAATAATTGGTTTTCCATAAAAATGTGTACTACGTGCACTTGAATAACACTTATTTGATTAAAAACAACTTCAATCATTAGTTACCAAACCTGTATCCTGTGTAACCCGCCCGTTCCACCTATAGTAAATATCGGCGGTTTGTTGCGTATGGAGTTATGAAGCGCCATCTTTGATCACGGCAGCGACTTCGCAAATTGGCGGTTACCGGCGTATGTCGCAAACGCTCGCTCGCTTCGCAACTTTAACCACACGTTTAGATGTGGAATACGAATACTGATATTACTCGTCACGGTATGCTAAAATGTTTAATTAGATCTTTAGTAACTATCATACATTGCTAATAATAAAATCGCATAAAATCTAAATACCCCTTATTTATTTATTTTATTTGGCTGTCACAACACTCTTACAGATAACAATATAGCTCTTAACACTAAGTCCCATTACTTTTAAGAGGGCACCACATGCACTAAGAACAATAGGTAATTAAACTAAATTCTAAAAATGTATAGAAACATAAGACATTTTATTTTTTTAATTAATAATAGTTTAACTGGAACATCATTTTATCATAATTCATCATTTAACTACCTATAACAATGGTCTTATATGACGATGAAATTGCTTCACTTTAGACAAAAGTTCCATACAATAACATTTTATCTGTCATTGAAATCACAAAACAACTGTTTCGGATTATACAACGATTTAATATCACGACTCGGCCCTGTAAAAGTCGAAACGTCGGGAAATCCAGAAAACCAAAAGAAAGAAAAAAGAAAACATTATGTGTTATTTTTTTTATGAGGCCTTCATCATACCTGATGTTAAGTATTGATAAAGCTGAAGATGGAAGCGAGCATCTCCCGGAATCCTCAGTCACTGAGGAACTGGCTTTCTACTCTTTAACTGCCGAAACAAAACAATGCTGAAAGCATTGTTGTTATGGCGTCAGACTTAGGGAAGTTGGTGGCTAGCCAGGCGGACTTATAACAAGTCTTACCACCAACCAAACCGAATACAATATGTACCCCCGCTGGGAATCGAACCCGGGACCCCTGGGTCTGATACTGGTGGTTGTACCACTAGACCACAGAGGCGGTTAAATTCAATAAAAAATAAAGGAGATCATTCAGTATCCATACATTTTTGAGACTTTTCTGAAGTGCCGGCCATAAAAAAAAAATTGCTACGTATAGTTAGAACTAGTTGTTTGGATCAATAGTTGATATGGCATAAAAGTTCAAAGGTTCAAAGATTCGTCATTTTCATACATTTATAGGTTTTTGAAAGGGTGAAAGCCGAAGAATTTTTATTATGCAGTGAGGTAATTAAATGTTCTAATAACACATCTAACGTGTAGTTTGAAAATGGGTAGGAATTCGAAAAAATTGGATAAAATAAAAGTTGTAGTAAATTTTATGAACTTTCATTACATGAAAGATAATTTTTCTCTACGACGCGACGCACCGCTTTGAATATGTTAGCGAAATAAATAAAAAAAATAAAAAAACTTTATTGCACATAGTTACAAAGAAATACAATACAAAAGAGACACAAAACAAGAAAGTAAACACAAAATAGGCGGCCTTAGCAATCTCTTCCAGGCAACCTTGGGTGACAGAGAGTACAGATAGAGGATAGTAGGGGAATGGGTGCAAAAAGAAAGTGAAATAAGATAAAAAGTAAGTATATATTCATACATAAATAGTGATGGGGAAAAAAAAGACCATATAAGTTAGGAGAGTGATGGTGATAAAAAAAACTATAAGTTAGGAGGGAGTGTTAGGAGGGAGACCTTCCCCCCCCCCTCTCTCCCCACCCTGGCGCACTTCCTAGAAGCGGGGTTTTTAGTATGTTTACTCCCTAAGCACCCTGAACAACTTTCTGAAGAAATAGCTTAAGTTCCAGCTAACGCACTCTTCACCCCATTTTGGGCTATACGTTGAGTGGACTAACTGGTGAATTAAACCAAATAAATCATAAAATACAAGTTTCTAATTTTAAATCTCATGTGTAAATAAAATGTGCGTTAAAAATCCAGGAAAGTCGTTGAATGAACAATGCGCGCCAAAAGTTAAGATGTTAACTTATTATTATTACATAGTTTTCTCTAACGTTCGACCAAACCTACACCTTATTCTAATTTTAGAGAAAAAAATCGCGATCGAAATTCGATCTACCCTCGCCCCAAATGTCCGTTCCAATCAATTGTCGATTAATCAGTGGCTGCGAGCGGCGCGGGCGCAGCGGCGCGGAAAATCTTACAAAAAACGCGGGGGGAGGGGCGGCGGGCTCGGGGGGGATACGGCCGCTCACGCTTTGCTGGACCCGGGTTAGGCGCGGGATAAGAAAGATATGGAGTCGGTAGTGGACTAACAATTTTTGGAATATCACAAACAGCGCATTTTCGGGTATTGATTACATGGCTAGGTACCAAAAAAGGAGTGTTATTGCTTGGATAGTTACTGTTTGTATCATTTAATTTTCCTAATTACCTATCTGATTAAGTACTTACGTTTCGTAAATTTTCTCCTTTCACTTAACTTTGAAGTAAAGAAAACGTTTTTTTTTTTCTATCATGGCTTCTTCCGTTTTTCACAGAAATTCCGCCAACGTCCCGTAGTGAAAGAGACACGGTCTATACAAAAATTTGCCCGGTGAAAATACCACGTTTTCATAATTCATACATACGGACAAACACAAAACGACACTCACATCACATTAAATAAAACATATTACGAACGATATTACCACAAAGAATATTACACAAATATTTACATTATATTTAAATACATATCTACAGTTTTATTTTTACAATTTTAATATTATATTTTTTAATAAATTCACAGAGGAGGGCAGATGAAGCCATGCCTATCTGACAGTGACAGGAGGTAATTAATTACAATTGACATTTTGACCAAAAATCAAGACAGGACGAGGAATAGGGGATGGGAGAATGTCGTACAACGACGGATATTTCGCGCAATTAAACATAATCGTCACCAGAACCTTCGTCGAGACCACATTCACACAGCGAAGTATCTAGGATATGGTTTTTGTTCAGGAATACGGGAGTGGTAGCATGTCCGAGACGTAATCGAGTTATGGTTGACCCCACATGCCTTGGTAAATCGCCGGAATTTCCAAAACCACGGTTTCGTTCTCCGTGAAACTGAACTGACTTTTCGGCTTCTCTTAGTATATGAACTGTGTTTATGTACTGTGTTCAGAATAGTTTAAGTATATATATCACGGCAAAGACATACAAAAGTTCGGTGTTCTTTGATATAACACGGAGGATCTAAAGCTCGCTGTTGTCTTGTTCCTGCTGCAATATATAGTTAAGTTCTTTGGCTTCCTTAACATCATCATCCTTTACTTTACTAGATCCTTTGCATTTACCTAAGAGGTCATTTGTGATTGCGAATGAACTTTCGGATCCGCAACCACTACAATTCCGAAAATGTAGGCGTTTGCTAGTTTTTTTTACATATTGAACACACAATAGAAACTAGGAACTGTATTTGCAGACATTGCAGATATCATATTCTTTGTGTTAATGTTTGAACACCAGTAGGAACCGTAGTAAACCTTTTATTACGTCTCGCGATGCTTTTGTACATAATTTTAGCCACATCTACTCCACAGCTCCTCTATCCGATCGGAGAAGGGTAAGGCTGCGGCGTGTCGATAACAGAGCCCCATAAATCATTGCCTACCAAATGTCCCGGCGATGCCTGTCGATTTGCCTGCCCCGAACATGTTGCGAACATCACTATCGCACACACGAACCAATTAACAAATGCTGGCAAATGACTTGTGAAGACAGAATTGTGGCAGTATTTATTGGCTGTAGCAAGTCTGGAATAAAATGAGATAGGGTTTTCCAATATCATGCTTGTATGTTATACAACTATTTATTACGAAAAAGTTTGTTTTTTTAGGTACAGTCAAAAGCAACTACGGCTTTACACATGCACTACGAAAACCACCGCTATTATGAGCGGCGTAAGACGTAGCTGCAGTTGACTGTACGTCCAATCTTCTTTTCGTGTCGACTCTGGCTTTATATTTGTAACTAGCATCTGCCCGCGGTTTCAACCGCGTGGTTTCCGTTCCCGTAAGAATATCGGGATATAATGCCTATACTCTCCGTCCTTTACCCTAACTCTATGCCAAAAATCAAGTCCTTTGGTTGCTTAATTAGGGCGTCAAGAAGAAAGGACAAACATACAGACATTCGCATTTATAATATTAGTTATGATTAGGATTTGTGAGAAGGACCGAAATCAAACTACCGATATAGCACTGTCAGGGGCCTTGTAAAGGTCCTCGCGTGTACAGGTGTAGGAACATGCAGAGCAGGACAAAAAGACGTGCCAGTGTCTGGGGGGAAATACCACTTAGGCAAGCGCTCTCTGAGGTGTAGCCCCCACTGCGCATGTTCTCCTTACTGCAGCCGACTTGGGTCGTAGCCTGTTCAAGGACTTCCAACTCGCCCAAGGTAGATTATGTCTAGGGGGAGTTACTCCGCCTGCTCGGTGAGTGAAATGACACAGACCTATATCGAGACAGACAGTAAAAGTGTACCTACCTTGCGTGCCAAAAGTTTGATCCACTGTCAAAGTTTTACGACCTAAGTGAGTCCGCTTGAGACCATTATCCCATGAAAACACGCGTCACTCAGAAACGAAAATGGATAATTGTGCAGTGCTTTCTTGCAATAGCTCGTCAATAACATTTACACATCACTAAAATCTCGTGAGGTCATCGTAGCTCTTTTCGGCTATCTCGATTTAGGCCTGTGGTAAATGACTCTTCGAGATATTTTTCCTTCCAGAACTCTGATCGGACTTCTTTATGGTCCCCGTCCAGAGGAGTTCCATATCCAAAGTATATTAATTTATTTAATATATTAAGTGTAATTCGTTATTTGTTGTGTGAGTAGTATTAAACTTTTGTTAAGTTATAATATTTAATTAAAAGCTGTGGATTTTTTTTTATGTGACGACGACTTTGGTGTACTTAGTGGTTTAACCGTTCGATGCCTTTAAATTTTTCTACACTTCCAATACGAAAACCGGCGTCGCCGCTACAAGCTCTGACTTAACTGAAAGCATGCCTGCACAAACCGGTTTGCGCAGGCAAGATGGAGCATGTAGATGGGACAATCCACTACGTTTTAACTGCGCAAACCGACCTGTGCAGGCATGCTCTCAGGTAAGACAGTGCCTATAGCCGGGACATAAGGGCGCTCTTAATGTCAAACTGTCATGCGTACAATTTTTTAAATATCCCAAACTAAAATGTTAACAAGGCCTTTCTTATAGATAAAATGTAAAAAATTACAGTGCTCCAGCAGTGGTATATTTATTAATCAAAGTTGAAGTAATTTTGTCATCTTACTAATATTAATACACCCAAACTTCACATTTAAAATATTAATAGGAAGAAAGGGACAAAGATTTTCCTGGGAAAAATAATTACAGTTCGACGTTACATACCCTGACTGACCTTTCCACGTAAAGACAAAAAGAATTCCTCACTAACCTAATAAATCTCCCGAAACAAAAGAATTCCTTCGTCTTAGCGACTTTAATCTCGCTGGCAACCCCAAATAATTTAATATGTCGGTGTGACGTCACGCGTGTAGGCATGCGATCTCGCTCACACGCTGTAAATTGTCACGCCCTGTTGATCAGTTTAATTAATTCACGAAATATACTCTGTGTTTTGTACTAGAAATGTGTCATATTCACTGTTGGTACAGGCGAAAATAGATTATTAATATATTAATATACATTGAATTTCCGTTTTGAAGTATTCCAGTCTTTGGAGGTTTTTGCAAAAAACGTGGTAGTTACATAACTTGAAAAAATTATAGACAGAGATGCCAGTCAGTTTATAAAATATGATATACTAGCTTCCGCCCGCGGTTACACCCGCGTGGTTCCTGTTCCCGTGGGATTATCGGGATTAAAAGTAACCTTTGTTAGTGTCCATCCTTTCAACTAACTCTATGCCAAAAATCAAGTCGATTGTTTGCTTAGTTCGGGCGTGAAGAAAGGACAAATCAACACACTTCCGCATTTCTAATATTAGTTAGGATAAGGATATACCGCCTCTGTGGTCTAGTGGTACAACCACCGGTATCAGACCCAGGGGTCCCGGGTTCGATTCCCAGCGGTGGTACATATTGTATTCGGTTTGATTGGTGGTAGGACTTGTTGTAATTCCGCCTGGCTAGCTACCACCATCTTATCTAAGTCTGACGCCATAACAACTATGTTTTCAGCATTGTTGTGTTCCGGCAGTTAGAGATAAGATAGCCAGTTCCTCAGTGATTGGGGATTCCGGGAGAGGCTCGCTTTCATCTACAGCCTTATCAATACTTAACATCAGGTATGATGAAGGCTAAGAGGCTACCCGTCGGACATAAAAATATATATATATATATATATATATATATATATATATATATATATATATATATATACCTAACAGTTACCCATACATGGGTTACCTTGCGGGACTGACAGAGCATCTAAGGTATATCCACAACAAGTCAACGAAGCCACATTTAGAATTGGTTGGGTCCTGTACGAAAACAACATCAAATAAATTGAACTTGATTTAAAAAGTTATGAATTTTGTGATATTTAATTGACCAAACAGTCGTCGTCTCAGCCACATGACACCTACTGCTGGAAAAAGGCATCCTCCAAGGATCTCCACAACGATCGGTCCTGCGCTACCTGCATCCAGCGGCTTCCCGTGACCGCGCACCAGAACGTCGCTCGGTCCGCCTTGTCGGGGCCTACCCACGGAGCGTCTTCCTGTGCGCGGTCGCCATTCCAAAACCTTTCCGCCCCAACGGCCATCGGCTCTTCTCGCTATGTATCCCGCCCACTGCCACTTCAGCTGAGCAATCCTTCGACCGATGTTGGTTACTTTAGTTCTCCTACGGATCTCCTCATTTCTGATTCGATCACGTTGGGAAACGCCGAGCATAGCCCTCTCCATTACACGCTGGGTGACCTTGAGCCTTCTTATCAGACCCATAGTTAGCGACCACGTTTCACTATCGAAACTCATTACTAGTCTACACACACTGGTCATAAACTTTCGCCTTGAGACACTGAGATAAAATCGGACGTGATGATTTTACGGAGCTTCCCGAATGCTGCCCATCCGATTCGAATCGATGAGAGATCTCTTTTTCGAAGTTGGACTTACCTAACTGGACTGTCTGTCCAAGGTAAACGTATTAGCCAACCACTTGGAGAGTATTTTATTTTATTTATTTATTTAAGGAACACAAACAGTGTAATGTACAAAACATATAATAGAAAGTAACATCCTTAAAGTTCAGATCTGGTATACACAAATGGCATGTGTCCACAACATCTACCAATATATTAACTACCTACCTACCTAAAAGAAAAACATAAATTGAATCTAATATATAACACCTTCGTATTTAAATTACTATATGTTGCGTATATACACCTGGCCGTATGCTTCTCAACTGTTTTATTAATACATAATTATTACAATACAAAATGCTCAACAACATCATTACCTACTCTAATTTACATCTGTTGACACTAGTCTTAAATTGCACTTGTTTATTACAGAATATACAGAATATCAATTATATAAAATAAATTTAAATAACTTAGAGCGTAGTGTTTCCAACGTCAACTGGAGTGGGTACAACATGGGAATTTGACATGATTTTCGACTTATCCATGTTCATCCTAAGACCCACTCTTTGGGAAGCACTACGGAGATCTTCGAGCATTGTATTCAGGTCCTCCAAGGTCTCAGCCATAAGGACTATATCATCGGCAAAACGACAAGAATCAAGAACATTTATTTGCGAACATTCACAGTACAAAAGTTGACATTGAAAAATTTGTGTGGCGCTTATGTGATGCACCAGATACCGGCACGCAAACGGTACAGATAAAATGATGCTGTACAATATGAAAAAAAAAATTGTTTATTTGTAGAAAACAAAGTGTCCAGACTTAAAAAAAATATATATATTAAAATTTTAAGCAAACAAGCAAGCAATACTACGAACAATGTTAGGTAAAATGTCAAAGCGAAATGTCACGTTAGCGTGTTAGTAATTACAATTTAACTGTATAGTTTCACCCGAGGATTTTTTTTCGTAATAACACGTGTTGTGAGACTCCTTTTTTAACTCAATCTACCCTACAATTTCTTTATATACTACAAAACATATTTACTTGACATTGGGAAAATTCGCGAATTTTATCGCGAGCAAGCCATTAATAAAGAAAGAAGAAAAATTTTAATTTAGTCTTTCATAAAATAATAGTAATCAATAGTTCAAAGCTTATATTATAATCCCAATTTCATATTAAATCATTCATCATTCATCATTAATGGTATGTATACATGACAAACAGTCACATGAAGATTATTTGTTTGTGTTCCATGTGTATGTCTTGGTGTTATTATTGATATAATCTACTTAAGCTACATGTCTGGAAATCATGAATGAATATGTATGCTTATAAATTGCTCATATCTATTAAATTGTGGTATCAATCTTAAGTTGTATAAAATGCGGTCAATCGAAATACTGATCAATATTAATTATTCTCAATTGAAATTAGTAGACCACATTGAGTTGTTCCAATTTGTAATATTTATTGATCATTGCATTGCATTTGATTTATAGAATCGATCTGAGTTCGTGATGTCGATGAGCTGACAGTCAAAACTTGGTAGGTAATTTGTTACTTTTTATTGTTATAAAATCTGTTGATATGTTTGACAGAATTGGTTTTAATCACAATGTAATTACTTGTTTCTACAGAATCTATTTTTGGTTGGGTAATTTTGTTATACATGAATTTTTTTAAGGTCGTTTTCTAAGCGTAGGTAATACTAGATATTCCTTTCTAGAGATTTCTTTGTAATAAGATGATAAACAAAATACTATAAAACTTATTGTTAATTGGATAGGTTTGGTAAGATTTTTGAACAGCAAAAAATACAAAACTAAACGCTTCATTTTCAATGGACCATTTATATATACCCTAACATAAAAGTTGTAATCGAATATCTTTCATCAACAACGACAAGAATAATAGAATCTATTCCAAATTTCGGATATTAGTAGGGTTCCCTAATCTGGCGCTCTATTTTTGATTCACTCGTCGCGCGTAGAGCGTTACGTTTCTAGTGATTTTCGTTCGACATACGAATTTCACTTTTCAATCACTCGACCGCAACGAGTGCCTTCACCCACTCGTTACAGTAGAGCGAAACAAGCGTGCGACGCGTGACTTAAGTCGCATGCGTGTGACTTAAATCATACGAGCGATTCAAAAATAGATTGATCTGAGGCTGTATCTGATTGTTTTGCGTACCTATCTATTAAGATTTGACTGTCTAAATTCTATTACGATTGTTAATTTGTATCTTAATGCTTTTGTGGATATGGTGGCGGATGAGCTTATAGCAATTCGATATGAAATGGATATAAATGAAAAATATACTCGTATTTACCCAATTTATCGTTGAGACCATGTTTTGAAATATGCTTAACATTAAAAAATATATATAACGGAATTAAGTTTTGATTTAGGTATGTTTCAATGCAAAGGCACTTATCTAAGTTTCAAATGTACATCATACTGACAAAAACGACTCATTTAATGATGGGACTCGAACCCAAAAAAAAATTCGTAATCAGCGCGGAAAACTCTGGCTAATCCAGTTACCGAGAAGACATTTCTAACAATATAAAATGAGAACTATTGGAAGATTAAGTTTTCTTGAGGTTTGCTCAAGAAAACTAGTAGTAATGTAGAATCCATCATAGACACCTAGATAAGAAAGGAAGGCAAAACGTTAATTTAGATTTAGAAAATACACTCAAAGATAAAAAGCAATCGTTATTTTTAAAACAATTCAGACCTACCAAGCATAAAATACATGTGGTCACACCGACGCAATAGTTCAACTATATATTAGAGCAATAAGCTGTTTTTTAGCCATTGCATACTCACCTACTTCAAGAATCGACACTTTACATAAACCGCTATGTCTAAATACCAACTCTTCAAAAACTTATCATACAAAACTACAGAAAAACAGATGAAAAAAACCTGTTCGAAAATGATTCCATTTCAATTTTGTGGGGCAACAGATATTACGGAGCGTTTCCGAACGGAGGGCGATATCTGTGTTTTTTTTTACTCATTACTAGAGCGGTTTCCTGCTTTTTTGCCTTTTTCCGGTAAAAAAGATAAAAAATGAAGATGAACTGGCGAGGCACAGAGTAAATACGGGGTCAAGTAGTGTAGGGGCATGGGCAAAATTATCGATGTACCAAATTGCAAATATTTTGTTTTTTTTTGTGCTCATGATTTTACTCGGTTTCGTCTTGCCTTGACATTAGCCGTAAAAGTGCCGTAAAAGTCATGGCATTGTTCTAATATTCACTTTAGAATAAAGTATCTACATGATCTTATCCTTGCTGTCTCAGTTATTTAACTTTCGGCTACGGCTCTTCTAAAGATAAATTTCTTTACCTTGAAATCCAAAGCGGCCTCACGAGGCCTCACATAAGAAACCATTATTGTCTCTCATTTTTCTGTACTTGACGGTATCATGTGAAAACAGAATGAAACAGTTATTTAGTTTTTTTTATTATGTAATCGTATAGGTTAGCGCTTGACCGCTATCTCGCCCGATGGTAAGCGATGATGCGATCTAGGATGAAACGCGCTTGCCTAGAAGATACACAAGGCCCCCAAATTGTAAGTTTAATGTACCTAACGATTAACTTACTCAGGAGAAGTGTCGAATATTATTTCCTTGTAATTTCCACTTGTAAAAATATATTAATATGAAAAGGGCGACCATATATTTGAAAGTCAACCATAATATCGTATAATTTACTTCAAAGGAACAGCAAGCTTTTTTGGAATCTTGGCAATATTTTACCACAAATTATCGATATTTTTTACATAAATCACACATCACTAGCCAGCCGCAGACCGCACGGCCCGGTAGGCACGAAAAGTCGCTCCCAGCAAATATATTAGAATATACATTACCCTACGTGACTCCAGTGAATGGCCACCTCTGTCCCAGTCCTTTGTGTGTACGCTGAATAGATTGAATCAAAACCTACGTTTCAGAGCGAACTCTGCAAGTTGAGTTTTTAAGTTTGAATAAGTTAGGTTTTTTTATTAATTAGTTGAAGACTTCACTTGAAAAATTCTTTGCCTTCCTGAGTGATTGGTACTTAAAGTGTTTTATTTTGTAATTTGGGATTTGTGGATCAATAAAATTCCTTGGATCATCAAATTTATATAAGAACGCACTGCATCAAGCTTCATTAGCAGTGACGTTATTTTATATTATAACTTTTAGTATAAAATAATGAGAAAGGCTTTCTATAATATTTAAGATGATCACCGGTAAGAACATAACTCTGGAAGTAGTAGAAAAAGCATTCACATAAGGATGGACTACAAATAAAATGGCAAGTTAAGGGTCCACTCCAAAAAATGAGATACAAATAGAACGTCATTGTCAACTGTACATATTGAAATCTTCTGAAAATAAATAAATAATAATAATTAATGACACCACAGTAAAAACAAAGTATCCTAACTGCTAATGCTCCATTGAATAAGGAATATTTTCATTTTCATAACACTTGTTAAGTTTAGAATGTAGAAAGTCCTTAACTCATAATCACAAAAATTTCGCTTGTATTCTTCGTATCTTTATTTTCTACAAAACACACGCGATCACCAGTCAAATAGCACTGGATTTTCCAAATCAAACTTTCCTTTATATACCTAGGTAACCTTAAGTCGACAGCTGAAGTTGAAATTTCATTGGAGCTGAAAAGCTGTGCGCCTGAGTCGGACTAATGCGGTTACGTTCGCTCGGTTGCGTTGGGCCCTTGGGGTCAAATCGGGAACGGATTGAATGGGGAATACAATGAGATTATTGTGGTTTCTTCAATTATTTGTGAGAATGCGATGTTCAATCTGTTTTAGTATACCTTTAATCAGTATTAACACAACCACCTTGACTTATAAGGTAACTTTTAGAGTGATTTTTGACGGAGCGCCATATAACCGTATTCCATGCGGAAAATGAATGATGCCCCAAATATATAAAATAATATAATATTAATTATTATAAAGCAAGTATTGTAAGCCAAATCGCTTAAGTTTTTCTATACATACATAGTTAAATTATTGTAATTACCATAAACCACAATAACTCACAGGTATTTATTTGTTTGAAAACCAACAGCGTTACAAATTGATTAATTATATTTAATTATTTAATATTGATTAATTATATTTTACTAGCCAATTACAAGTTTTCCTTAAAAATACCTTTTTTCAAAAAAAAAAGTTAAACAAGTTAAAAAAAAATAGTACAAATCACTTTTAAAGTTACATAACAATGCAATCAACACCCATTAAATATTCTCGGTTATTGTTAAAATTTAGAGGTTACTATATACTTATTATTATTATCGTGGAGATCCTTGGGAGAGGCCTATACCCAGCAGTGGGTGTCATGTGGCTGAGACGACGATATAATTATTATACTTATACATTTTTCTTCTGTGCACCACTGAATCATCTATTAACATTACAAAGTAAGTTTTATATCAAAATTAGACTAAACACTAACGATTAGTTAAATTAGGTTAGATTAATCGATTGTGAGTCGTTCAATCTGAGCAAGCTTTTCTTTTTTAGGAATCGAATAAAATAAATTAAACTTTCAAATATTTTTAAAATAAACCACGAAAGTTAGGTGGAAATTCCAAAAAAAAACCAAATTCCTATGTTGCTCAACAAAAGCAGGTGTATTCACATAGTTTTAGCATAATCTTCGGCAGTAACTCGGCAGACGGTGGGGAGTCATCAAACGGCAGTTTGCAAATTCTTGGGCAGTTAGGGCGGTGCGAGCAGTTAGGGCGGCTGGCGGGCGGGAAGTTTGAGGTTGTATTCTGAGCCTCTATTCTTTGTTATTGACAATCCTCTTTCGCATACGACAACATGTATATTTACGTGTTGTCGTATGCGATAGTGGATAATGGAAACCTTTTATAATACGGTCCTCTTTAGGTAAAATTGAATTGCGTGTAAATTGTTTGAAGATTACGAAAGTAATTACAATTTCGTATAATAAGTTTGTTACGCGTGGAAATCTATGAAATACAAAAGTGAATGAAGCATCATCATAGCTTTAACAAAATTAAATGAAATAGTTGAATGTTTTTTAGTAATTAACAATTATTAAATTATCTTTTCATATCTTTTTAAGTATATGCGGTAAGTGCCATGCACGCCTATTATTGTGGTGCATATCAGAATTGTTTGTGGCATTGCTAAAAAAATAAAAATAGTATTTAGTTTTTTGCATGTATGTTAATCATGCAAAACAGCAGAACAGATTTTGATAAAATTTTGTCACATAATGGAAATTGGTTTAATTAGTGGTCACCAATAATATTTAGTGTAGTTTCATTTCTCTTTTAATCGCTATAGTTATTTGCTACGAAGTGATTTCGTGTTTTTTCGCCAAATCTTCAAAATGGGTCTCGCGTTCTTTTCTCATTACTATCTCACTTCAGTCGTAGGTATATAGCGCATTAATCCAACATTTTGGGTTACCATCGAATATCTTGTTTGGCTACCGGACGCTTGGTTCAAGAATAAGCCACACCTCGCCTCTTGGCAGGATCCACATAACAATGACATAAGTCGAGATTGTGCCCAACTTGGGGCTTCCTTCGAGTTTAATGTTATACTGCACGACTTTGTAACGGCGGCGAACTTTATAACTGCGGGGGTTTTGTGTACACACGGCAGCACGTAACGGTTAACAGTTGTAGGGATAAAAAATTGTGTTTGTGTTCGACATCTCGAATTCGACATTTTTTGGAGTCTAAAATCTGAATTAAAAGATCCCTGAAAGCAATCTTCAACATTAAATGATTATCAAAGAAAATTGAAACTAAAGGATTTTGATAGTAGTAAAGATTTTACTTACATTTTTTAATTGTCGAATTCCCATATTTCAGCGCGAGAATCGCACCCCAAGGTCGAAATTTGGAGTTTTATTAGCGTTGAGTGTACGTTCTTGTTAATTTTACATAACATATATTATTACATACAATAATAGTACTGTACAAGCTAAAGTCATTAAGTTGTTGAAACGAGAAGAAAATATTTTTTATGTATAAAACCACAACCGTTGCTTAACCCGCGTAGAATATCCGTAAAATCTTTTTTCGGTCGTCACTTATCGTCATAGATTAAATTTTCACCTTCAGCTAACTGAAAAAATCCATTATTTCCGCCAGATGTCACCGAAATCAAATGTCGTCGCGAATAAAGAAGGGAGTGAAGTAGATTCTAAAAATAATTTTTAATAACAGTGTTAGTATTTGTAATTGTCAGTTATATTTGAGAATATTTGGCTGTTCAAAAACTATTGTAAAAAATATAGTGTGTAAAACTTCGATATTTTCGTTAATAAATCTTATATATTAAAGATAAATTTGTTAATCTGTTTGCTTATGTTGCAGAACAGATTGATGAATTTAAGTTAGCGTTAACTTACAATTAGGAGTGAATAATTACTTATATTTAGAACAGTTTATATGACGGTAAAATCATAAACCGCAGACAAAATCAGAGTGCCTATTGGTCATAAATAATATTAGTTGATGGTAGCTTATTTATCTACAAGAAAGGGCTTCGTCATTGGTAGGAATAGTAAAATGGCTGATGATAAAAATAACAAATATGAAAATAACGTTGCAAAAACAAACTTATTGAAAAATATTGAATGAACAAAACCTCTCCACGATTTTGTTCTCTGTCCATGTCACTGAAACACAAAGTTTTTTTGAATCCGAGACAGACAGACAGGCATTAATCAAAGTCGATCAGAAACAGGCGGCCCACTGTGATAGGGAAAAATTGGGAGAATCAGGGAGAATCCCGATGCCTATACCTTTGTGTCTGCAACGACTCATTATGGCATTGTTGTGTGTATTACTTACATGAAGATTACTTTGAAAATTACAAATTAGTGACATAATTTACGGCATTCATAAACTAAAACTAGAACTCAACGAACTGTCTGCCGTAGAGCTACGTATAGCAAGAGGTACGCAAGAGGTCCCGGGTTCGATTCCCGAAGAAGACAAATATTTGTTTGCATGAAGGAACATGTCTATTTGTCTTGGTATGGGCGTTTATTATGAACTTAAGCGCGTGCTACGCACATATACTCACTGGGGTCACTTGAGAAAAAAGTTTCTCTGACCTTTGACCTTGATAAGGTAATTTTTTTTTCCGTCCGTCTACTTTTTTTTGTAATTTTGAAGCTATTAGTGAAGGCTGTAGGTGTTATACTCATGGCGCTGGAGGGGGGAACATTAGAATGGATAACACGGGCCTTATATACTCGTATAAAGACTATGTGTGTATTTACAAAAAAAGTATGTTTATTCGTTATACGCTATTGTATTTCTGTGTAAAATAATAAATAAAAAATATATATAATAGTACCCATAACACAAGTTCTTAATGAAACATAACACCTTGGGTTAGACAATTCGTGTGATTGTATGAAAGATTATTTATTAGTTACATTCATTTGCGTTCAATGAACGGGCTAGCCGTTCAATTAAACGGCTGATTTAACCAGATATACACTGTCTGTCATATATTTATAAAGCGATCGAGATAGATCTAAAGACAATCATATTACATTTTTTTTATTAGCGACAGGGAAGCTCTTAGCCTTCATCATACCTGATGTTAACTATTGATAAGGCTGAAGATGGAAGCGAGCCTCTTCCGGAATCCTCAATCACTGAGGAACTGGCTATCTAATCTTTAACTGCCGGAACACAACAATGCTGAAAACATTGTTGTTATGGCGTCAGACTTAGATAAGATGGTGGTAGCCAGCCAGGCGGACATACAACAAGTCCTACCACCAACCAAACCGAATACATTATGTACCCCCGCTTGGAATGGCACCCGGGACCCCTGGGTCTGATATCGGTGGTTGTACCACTAGACCACAGAGGCGGTAAGCACATGTGTGTACTTAAGGCAGATATGTGATACGAGCTCGCATAGTGAAACATTGGGAAGACCCTATATGGGGACCGATCATATCTCTTCAATTTCCGTGCTTTTCGTGACTTTGTCCTACTTGTCAAATTGTCAATATGAGCAGTATTCGTCACAGGTTTCAACGAAAATTACTATAAACGTAACATATCTATTACTAGCGGCCGCTCGCGGTGTTACCTGCGTGGTTCCCGCTCCCGTTGGAATATCGGAATAAAAAGTATCCTATGTTCATAACCAGGCTATCTACTATCTGTTTACCAAATTTCATCCAAATCCGTTCAGTAGTTTTTGAGTTTATTCGTTGCAAACAAACGATCAAAGCTTTTCTCTTTATAAAATTAGTATACATAAAATATCATTGGCTAACGATTATTAAGACTCGGAAAGACAATGACGACTAAAACCCAAGAAACCCTTTATCAAAAAACATAAAATCAATTTTATAATAAACGTAATAATCATATTTAAGTGAATTTCCATACAATTCCGTCGCGGGTCTTAATATGAAAATTTCCAATCTGAATTTATAATTATCAGCCGGCTTCAGGGTTCCGCGGCTAAATCAACAAAATAAGAGACAGCAAACTTTGCATATTATTATTCGCGTTTAATAATTACGGAGTTTCTATAGCGGAGGGAATGCGATTTCGTCCGATTTTCGGATTCGGAAACTTGAAGATTTGAGTGGTGGAGTGATGGGAGGAAGGTGAAGTTTGATTCTAGCTTAACTTACTCGTAATTTATGTATTTGATTCGATTTTATGTCTTTATTTTATTGTTACACAGTTCCAATAGTTTTACATCACGATAACAACACGGTGGGAATTCAAGTTATTAGATGTCTTACATTTTTTTTTATAACCAGTTTTCGAAATTATGGTTGTCCTTAAAACCATTTCTTATCTTTTAAGCGTCGTTAAGCGCGACTCACGCGCGTTTCGCGATTAACCCAGTGGGCGCCCTCACTTAGAAACTCTGAAAAGAATCGCTACAAAAGGTCATGTCATCATAAGGCTCATATTAGCCCCCCTTCGATCCCCACTGAAATATATTAATTTTAAATAAACTCGATATTATTACGATATGTCAAAAGAAACTCGAGAAAAATTTCATTCAACTACCATCCTAACAACAATGTCGTAGATTTATTAAACTCAATGAATCTTTTAAAAATCACCCCTATTCAGAAAGACATTCAATTAAATAAAGCATTTATACAAATCATAATAATTCATAATTTATGCAAGTGAAGCTACGAGCCGTCTACGGCGCTACGAGACGCTACGGAGCTACAACTCGACCGGCAAAGGCCGTACGGATCGCTGCGTACGCGGCGCTCATCGCGTTAGCGGCTTTACAGGAACTGGCTGGCTTTAATCATTTACACAATTTAATTTTGTTAAACTTCTGTAAATTGTCGACGCCTATTTTGGGAATTGGAATGGTTATTATAAGTTAAAGATTGTATTCTTTATTATTGTACACCAGAATTATTGTTTTTATCATACAAAACAAGAAAAATTGGTGGCTGAAAACCGATTCCTACAAGGCAATCATAAGTTGAGCTAGATAAAAATCATCATCATCATTATCCGAACTAATATTATAAATGGGAAAGTGTGTTTGTTTGGCCTTTGTTGACGCCCTAATTAAGCAACCTTGAGATGAACTTGACTTGAGATTTTTGGCAAAGCTTTATTTTAAAGGACGGAGAGTAACATAGACTTCTTTTTATCCCGATATTCCCACGGGAACGGGAACCACTGCTGATCATAGACCTCCTCCTTCGAACGCCGCAGATAGCGGCTGTGAGAGACTTCCAACCATCATCCGCTCCCCGCAACCTTCACCAGTGTAACCAAAACTTACAAGTCTACATAGTCGAATAGTTTGACGGCCTAAAACTGTACGGTACTTAACCCTCCTTCTGCGCCTGAGGTCCCGGGTTCGATCCCCGGACAAGACAAATATTTATGTGCATGAACATGTTTATTTGTCTTGGTCTGGGTGTTTAATATGTATATTATGTACGTATTTACAAAAAAAGTATATAAGTATGTTTATCCGTTATCTAGTATCCATAATACAAGTTCTTCATGAAACTTAACGTGGGCTAGATAATTGGTGTGATTGTATGCAATTATTTATTTATTTACATGTTCACAAATCACGAGTTACACGAAAGTTTTAACAAGTTTAGAATAAATTATGTTTAAAAAAATACAGGTCTCGTAAAATTTAACGCATAAAGCCAATGTGTAATTTCCATGCCCTGTTTATCAAACTTACAAGTCTTGTATTACAATAAGTAAAATACGTTATAAAATGTCATTATTACAATTATTATGTTTATCAAAACTACTTGTGTAAATTACAAGTTACAAGAGACATTATTTATTTTACAAGTACATTTTCACCTTAGCATTTATTATTCTAAGATTTTTACACTTGTTTTCGTGGTTTTGTTGCATGTCATCTGTCCAACTAGTGGGGGGGGGCTCCTTACGCTGCGTCCTCGTCCAGTTCGTGGTCGCCACTCGAGAACATTGCTCCCCACTCGAGAACATTGAAAAATAGTGTCAATTATTTTCAATTTGGCCCTATGATACTCTCTCTCTTCTCTTATCGTATAAGGATTAGTGGCCACCTCTGATGTCAGAGTTTATGAAGCCGCATATAAGGCCTCTGACTTGCCTTAACAACTTATCAGATGACAACAGCCGGGTCCGATGGTTTAACGTTCCCTCCGAAGCACGGACGCGCTCAGTTGTAATGCCACTTTACGGTCACCCATCTGACAGCTGACCGGACCGAGCGTGCTTAACACACATGATCGAATACGATCTGTCTTTCAAGCGCGGCCACGAGCGTATAATACCATATTAGATGATTTTTTAATCCTGTATTTTTATCTGAACTTTGACAGGCCCAGAGACAGATGCCAAAAGTTACCTTTTTCTACCTCACTGGAAAACAAATGAAACCTTCACAACAGCCTTCAAAGTGTCACCACACGAATACAAACCAGAAAAATGTCAACGTAGTTGCATACTTACCCACAAGTTGCCCATACGGCCGTACATAATAAATCAAGTGGCACGCGCACCGGGTAAGTTTCTCGGTGACTGTCTCCGATCGCATCTCACCGCAACGCTTTTTAAGTTATATCGTATAGAGCTGTTAGTCTAACCGTGACCAAGTACTATTGAAAATCTAGCGAGGTCATTTAATGTGTACAGTTTCGGAAGAATTCGGGCCGACCAGCCACAGGCTTCTCTATTGTTTTACAAGCCATGCTATGGTTATAAACCTAATTTAATTTGTCACTTGCAAGCAGGACACCGGTGTCCAGAAAATAGATTATCTATTGTCCATTCATATCTATTTTCCTCTTATATTAAATATGTTTCAAGATTGTAGATTGGTGTTTGGCAACGACATGTTCCTTTGTAAATGTTGTTGCTTCTGTTAAAGCTGATAAGTTTCTTGCGGCCGTTCTTCTTATCAGTTAAAAGATGTCCTGAAAGGCTGGTAGGAAAAAAAATTTGACGATTTGAAAGCACTTATCTATAAGTCTATTTAAACAAAAATCTTTGACTTTGACTTTGACATTGTGTCTCATGACACTCGAGGCCTGAAGGTGAAGCATGTCTTAAGACTGGAATTAAAAGTACGAGTAAAAATTAAGTATTTTTTTCTTCAAAACAACATTTATGGTGTCATATTCAAAATGTCAGCTCTATACAGTTCCACATTACACATTCAAGCTCCGTGCGTATCAGTCGAGGTTCGATTCCCGTTCGACTGTGAACGGCGCTTCGCGGGTTTACGGGACTTCAACGGATGCTGAAAGTTTAGTTCGTTGGACTGAAAGAGCGCTGGTTTATTCAGGTTTTTAATTTGCTGCAAAATTTTATGTTTACAGGTTTATTAATTGATTCGTGAGCGCAGTGTTTGCTTAACGCATTAGAAAAAAAAAATATGATTCGGTTGCTTAATAAAGGAAAATAATTTTTCTTTTACCAAAGCAAGTCTCTTCAGCTTAAATATTTAAGCTCTACACAATGCAGCATTGCTCTATTAAAAAGGGGGAAAGTCAAGTAATAAGATTTTACTAGATTCAATTAAGATATCGAAATAATGTCGTGTACATACCAACACGTGTAAACTGATATTTAGTATATTTTTAGAAATATGTGTGGGAGCTTTGTCTTAAAATCGTGACACGTGATTCGAATCGTACTTACATTTGCAAATTGAATAAGACTTTCTATAATTAATCACAATTTATTATACCTACTAATTAACAACATTGTTTCATACCAACCTGTTTGGCGCAGGGGTACTTAGCCCGCCTTCTGCGCCGGAGGTCCCGGGTTCATCCCCGGACAAGACAAATATTTGTTTGCATGAACATGTCTATCTATTTGTCTTGGTTTGGATGTGAAAAAAACTGGGTACACAAAAAAGCTCGATTTAAAGGCATTAAACGTGTTGCAACAACATCTTCCAGCGAAGCTGAATGTTCAAAAGCACTTCGCGCGGAGTATACAGCAATTACCGATCCAGACGATGATGACGTCAAGTTCCACGGTTTCAAAGGCGAAAAAAAGGAAGTATGATGAATCATATATCAGTTTCGGATTTATTGATTCCAACGGCTCACCTCTCTGCACGTTATGTAGTAAACTGCTTCCTAATAGTTCCATGGCACCTGCCAAGTTGCGCCGACTTTAGAAACTGTACATCCCCTGTGTTTTTGTACGTAAAAAAGAACAGTTATTGGAAAGTCAAAAAACTATGATGCGTGTAAGCTATCGCATAAATTTTAGTTAGCTATCGCATTGCACAAGCAGGTGAAGCGCACACTATCGCTGAGAATTTAATAAAACCAATGTATTAGACATAACAAAATGTATGCTCGATGAAAAATCTGCAAAGCATCTTTCTATTGTGCCGCTATCAAACGATACTGTTTCACGACGAATTCATGATCTGGCAAGCTACGTCAAACAAGAACTAGTTAGATGTCTACAAAAAACACAATTCGTCTTGCAAATAGATGAGTCGACTGATGTCGCTGGTCTGGCTCTCTTGCTGGTTATCATGAGATATCCATATGAAAATTCTTTTGAAAAAGATATGCTTATGTGTTCACCTCTACCCACAAACACTACCGGAGAAGAAATTTTTAATAAAATATTTTTTTTTTGACGAAAATAATCTCAATTGGAACGATTGCATTGACATTTGTACAGATGAGGCCAAGGCGATGACGGGTAACACACCAGGAGTAGTGTCACGAATTAAAAATAAAGAGCCTAATTGTAGTTCCAGCCATTGTATCCTGCATAGACAAGCACTTGCGACGAAGCAAATGCCGCCAAATCTAAAATTCGTTATGGATGAATCGGTAAAAATTATTAATATTATCAAATCACGGCCACTACAATCTCGGTTGTTCTCATTATTGTGTGAAGATTATGGCAGCAAACATAAAACACTGCTGCTCCATACAGAAGTGCAATGGCTGTCTCGGGGTAAAACTTTAGGCTATTTGAACTTCAGCCGAGTTACAAATGTTTCTTTCAGATACTTCTTTTAATTTGAAAGACCGTTTGTATGACAAAACCTGGTTGTTCCGACTGACTTTTGTAGCGGATATCTTTCCAAAAACTGAGCGAATTAAATTTACCATTGCAAGGTAAACAGACAACAGTGTTCCAGGCTTGTAACAAAATAACTGCCTTCAAAAGAAAATTTGAGTTTTGGATTATTTGCGTTGGAAAGAGAGAAGAAAGCTTTACGTCACTAAGTGAGTTTGTTAGCGATAACGAATCAGAAATGTTTCAAGAAAATATGTGATGTATTTGAAGAATTGAAATTTTAAAAAAAGTATATAAGTATGTTTATCCGTTATCTAATATCCATAAAACAAGTCCTTCATGATCACATTGGCTAGATAATTGGTGTGTTTGTATACAATCATTTATTTATTTATTTATACCCCTATAGACCAAGTCATATTTTACATTCAAAATTGCAATAATTCCGGTACACCTGCATTTTTGGTATGTTGTTTGGGTCCACCTAGATAGAATTTATTCAGATCCTTGCTGCATTGTTACTTTGAGCTTTTATTGTATTTACACGAATTTTTGCACAAATAAGTCCGTATTTCATTATATTATATTATATTCAGTATTCGTCATATCTTTTTGTCACCACTACCACAATACCCGAAGAGCAGGGTCTTTGATCAATGCGTCCTACCAGTCATGACCTACGGAGCCGAATCGTGGAACATGACGGTGAAACTGGCCCACAGATTACACAACACTCGGCGAGCTATGGAAAGGTCGATGCTGGGATCTCGTTAAGGGATAAAATCCGAAATGAGGCCATCCGGCAGAAGACAAAAGTGACGGATATTGGCGGTCAATGTAACAAGCTGATGTGGCAAAGGGCTGGGCACATCAGTCGTAGAACCGACCAGCATGGGAGCAGATGAGTTTTTTAATGGAGACCACTTCTCGGCAAACGTAGTGTAGGACGCCCGCCTGCTAGATGGACCGACGACCTGAGAAAGGTTGCGGGTAGTGGATGAAAAAGGCGGGAGATCGTGTCATGTGACGTACCTTGGGGGAAGCTTACGTCCAGCAGTGAACTGCAATAGGATGAATGATGATCATGAAGTCAGTATTTTAGTCCACTTCTCAGCAACGTTTTAATCTTGTCCTTCCAAACAAATTCGGTTCAAAAAGTTGTTGCTTAGAGAATCGCGCCTCTGTTCTCTTTTAATTACTACCAAAAAGCACTGCCAAACCGCGCAATTGTTAAAAAAGTTCATAAAGCATTGAAATCTCAAGTAAGTACAAAACACTATCAGCCTATAAAGCATGTGTTCCAAACCTTTTTACAAATAATTATAAAGGCCTGCCTACACGAGTATCTAATATAATTTGTCACGAACCTCTAAGTAGGTAATGCAATTTCCCAGGTAGAAAGTCAAAGAGTTCCCCCTTTACTCGGCACCCCCCACTGTCGCAATAAACTTAATTACGGTAATGCCAACCTCAATACGTGACGTTTATGATGTGGGGTGCCCATGAGTTAATATTAAATAGGATTACTTTACGAATTCAAGACCTCTTTACATTAGGATTGATGATTTTTTTCCACATATTTTTTAGAAAATAATAATTATAATGATACTAATGTGTATGTACCCAAACGCCGCTATGCATTGGTAATTTTATTCTTCGTCCTTATAGCTAGTCAGTTATGAGGTGTCCTGATTATTAAAACAAAGTAGGCGGATTCAAAAATACTCGTCATTAGCTATTTTTAATGTCCCTACTGCTTGGGCACTGGCCTTCCTTATGGATGGATAAGGAGAATGGGCCATGACCCACCGGCCACACTACGCGGGCCCAATGCGGATTGGTGCGTTTTAACGACTATAAATGCAGCCGGGACCAACGGCATAAACGAATTCCGAAGCATGGAGGAGCAGTAAACTTAGATTTATCATTACTTAACATCAGGTATGGTTATGCGTTACCCCGGCTGTTGGTATAAATAAAATAGTAACCTAATGGATAGACATAAAAAGAGTGGAAATGAGGACTCCATGATACGGGGTACTACATGATACTAAAACCACTCAATGATACGGGGCCCCGGTCGCCTACTCTATAGACACACGCAAACGTTGTTGCACGCTTTCCATTGCCTGCAAAATATAACATCCATTTTTAATACTAAAAATAAAAGTCGTTTCCCAGCAATTATCTTTACATAATCTTATTTAGTTTGATGTACACTACGCATATATCTCGGCTTCGGTATGGGTCTTTTAACACTCTGTATAAGTGGGAAAATATCCCATTTACTCTTAAACATGGTGAACCCACTCCCGCGCAGTGAGTCCGTAATTACCAGCTAATTACGCACTCCTCGCGAGCGGACGTAATGCGCTCGCCGCGGGTTCAGTGCCGCTGAATCTTGCGTCGCTAAATCGGTGCCGTCGTTTCCTCTCTTTGGCGTCCTAGTGACGGCAGCGGTGGACAAATAGCCTACCAATACCAACGGTCATATTTGAACCGACAAGAATATCCCATTTACTCCTAACTAATGGCCACCCCACTCCCGCGCAGTAAGTCCGTAATTACCAGCTAATTACGAACTCCGCGCGAGCGTATGTAATGCGCTCGCCGCGGGTTCAGAGCCGCTGAATCTTGTGACAAACTGAAATTTCATATTATTTCAGTATGAAATGTTCGTGTGATGTGTATGTTTGTTTGTTTGTTGAAAGATATTTTGTGAGTTATTTTTGGAAGGATGTAGATCGGTACTGGTGTAGGTCATCTGTTTGGGTGTCTTCGCTTATTTAAAAATTATTTGCAATCTAAGATTTAATAAGAAAAGGAAAAGAATTGTAACAAAAGGATTGTAACTGTATTACATAAGTTTCAACGGTAGGTAGATACGACCGAAGTTCATTAAGTTTTTTACGTTCATCTTACGTTTTGGTTTTAATAGTAAAACGTATTTGTTTGGAAAAGCACTTCATTCTACCTGAAAAGTTTTTGATAACTTTTCAGGTAGAATCAAATGTTTTTCCACTTCTTGAAACAATAAAATTACGGTAAAAAAAATGACCCAAAAACATCACTATAGTTTATGAGTCCTAGACGCCACGTAGACTTTTCATGAGGTTTTCCCTTTTTCGAAACTGCTAACCGTTTTCTTATTATTTAACTTAATGCTATGTATTAGTCCAAGTCTGAAAATGTAAAGAAGATCGCCATCCATTATGGTTACCTTTTTTTAAATAAAAATCTGTATCCTCGTCCCATATCCACGTTATTAATTTTCCTACTTACCGATCGGAAAATCGCAATCGACCCATAAAGTAGCTCGCTACCCGAGAAACCCATTTGGCTACAATTACGTGCACCAGAGTGCAGCGTGCATCGTGCGGCCGCGACTGATGAGAAATTTGACGCGCGACCACTCGGAAATATTGCAACGCAGCTGTGAAATCACGATATATTGGCGATGAAGATACTTTAAATACAACGTTTTACGGGATGAGACGATTTTGACATGCGGACTTTCAGAGTTACTGCGAGATCAGATATACTTTTTGTCAGACGGGTGTCATCATTGACAATATTTGCCAAATGAGTGTCATCTATAATTGATATATGTACTAACTTTACATCGAACAAGTTCAATACTCAATACATTCATACGTAATCTTAAAAAGATGATAAGTTACATTATAAAAAAGTACAAATTATCGACCATGTTGGGTATCGCAATTTGAAAAAGAGAGGAGGGCGACTTTTCCGATCATAAATAGATTTTAAAGCCATTTACAAAAAGTGTACTACTTACTTATTTAATTTCATTTTCTTTTATGTTATCGGAAAAGTATTCTTGTATATTGTAGTACCTAACACTTTTTAACTAATAATTGTTTTAACTGATTTGTAATTTTTTTATCATTGTTTTCGTTTCTCAAGTTCTCTGAAAGTTCGTTGTAAATTTTGACAGACATAAAAGGTTTTAATGGCAGACACAGATGTTGTCACATAATTATGTTGAAATAGAGGACTTACAAAATAATGGCGAAACCACATTCTTTCGTCAGTAAAACGTACTTCTTGTCGGACCAGTGTCATCATTAGCAAATTGTCGACATTTATTATCGGAGGAGTCATTGAAAGTGTTTTCAATAACATTTCAGAGTGTTTTGTTGTCGTTTGCTATTAATGAAGGCATTTTTACCAGACCAGTGAGCGTATTGACGACATTTATATCGGACCAATGTCATCAATGATGTTAATTTTATTGGACTTAATTACTTTCATCTACATTGACTTCTCATCATATTTAATTAGTCGCAAACTCTTAGATACCTTTTTGAAATATCTGTGACCTCCCAACATTTGTCGAACAATCGACCGATTCACTCGATTATCGATTGTTACTTTATGCGATTACACCCTCTCGACGCATCGCAGAATCGACTACTCGATGCGTCAAACAGGCGTGTGATTGCTTATTTACACTCGAGTTTTGCCGCAGTTGGTCAATTCTTTTTTTAATGGGCAATTCGAGATTCGATATCGAATTAAATTTTTGAGATAATAGCGTTACCGTTGTAAGAGACTGGCCCAATTATTTTTTGAGTGATCCCTATTATGGGGGCCGCAATTTTATTAACTCTTTTTTACTCACGACTTCGCATTTATTTTAGTATACCTAGGTACTTATATTTAACTTTAACCCAACAAGGACATAAGCTTTTATATTTATAACTATGTTTCAAAGGAATACTATATCAACCATAATATTTTTTTGGATTTAACATTTTATTCGACCGTATTTCACTGCCATTCCTTGTATTTTTTCATTTTATATTATTCGCGAGAGTAACATTTATGATTTTTAAAGTTTGCATTTAGAATGTTATGATGCAGGTTTAAAAAAATCTACTACTCGATTTCTCACGTGAGAATAATGTGAGTCGAGTCGATTTTTTCTAGTATATTTTTTTCTAGAACTGATCATAGAAAAATAATTATGCCTAAGTGACTAGCTAATTCTGAAGCTAGCTACTCGTTACGTTACCAAGGAAGGACATGACAGAGCAAACCCCTTACGCCCCATTAGTTCATCTATTGCTCATTGGTGTGCTCTACTATTACTTGTATCTTACAGTAGGTAGGTACTGGTACTTACAATCGGGGAACTTCCCGGTTGACCAGTAGTTTTTTTAAACGTTTTCTCGGAAAGTACCTACTAAGGTTAAAGAAATAATTTACAATTCAAATGAAATACCTGTTAATGTTCTATCATTTGCGATATAAACGTTTTCTAAATATCTATTATACTCTTTACTCTTTATTGCACTAGAAAATACATTTACAGAATAAATTTGAGACATATGTACAAAGGTGGACTTATCTCTAAAAGAGATCTCTTCCAGCCAACCTGAGACGTGTAAGAGATGATAATATTAAGCGGGTGACTCTAAATGCAAAACTAAATAAGAAAATGGTGAAACTAATATCTACATCATATACACATAAATAGATATAATACCTACATAATTTACCTATCCTATATATAAATATACACACATACTCATAAATATAAAATATATACAATACATACAAATAAATACATAAAAGAGACGGGGTAAAGTAAGTGACTCATGATTCAGACTCAGATAATTGCAATAGAAAGTGCGACTTGACTTTGGACTTGAATGATTGAATACTTGGGGATTCCTGAATGTTTGTTGGGAGTTTATTCCAAAGCTGTACCGCTCGGACAGAGAAGGAATTGTGAAAGAATTTGGTGTTGCTTCCAGGCAGCACAAGCATCTTAGTGTTGCCAGGCCGCCTGGGGCGAGAAGGAGGATCTATTGCTTTTTTTAAATAAAACACCCTAAAAAAACTCTACTGGTCAACCGGGAAGTTCTCTGACTGTACATACTCCATATAAACATACACAATTGATACTGACCTGTATGTTCCTCACAACTTGCAGTACAGTAATCTTGTAATGCGAGAAATGTTGTAATGTATGATAGATAAGTCTTTCTTTGCCAGTTGAAAATTGTTTACGGTTACAATAACCATAAAATGTAATATTATAATTAGTATTTTCTTTTTGTGATGGAAATTTACCTAACTGATATGTTAAGGCCACTTTTCAATTTGACGTCTCTGTATGAAATAAAACAGGGAGAAAGAAACAGCCCTTGACGAGTTTCTTGCCGGTTCTTCTCGTTACAAGGTCTCCCGCCGTACGGTTTGTGAACCGATGGCGTAGCTTCTTTGACGTTCATAAGTGCTTGTAACAGCCTAGACTGAATAAATGATATTGACTTTGAATTTGACTTTGACAATAATAATAGTATCCCAAGATAAATTTCCAAATAACTTGGTTATATACTGCTAGTACTTATATGTCAATGTTTTATAGTCATATGATCACTAATTGTTTCCTCTCATTATCGGATAAATGACTAAAAAAATATAAAATTGAGCGCATTTATTATAAAACTAGCGGCCGCCTGCGATTTTACCCGCGTGTTCCCGTGGGAATATCAGGATAAAAAGTAGCCTATGTTTTAATCCAGGCTATCTGTTTTCCTAATTTCATCCAATTCGGTTCAGAGGCATTTACAAGGGGCGTTCAATATATAAGTGACAATGAGATGCAAACTCTTTCAATATTATGAAATTAAATACTGGCCGCTAATCTATGTAGCTTGCTATGAAAAAAAAACTGTCTTTTGTTTAAAAAAAAGGTAAGGTCATGGGCTCTGTTTTTTCTGATGATGGTAAAGGGGTAGTAATGATTGAGTATCTTGAGCATGGAGCCTCTATTACGGGCACTTTATATGCCAAACAAATAGCAACATTGCGCAATGAGATCCGCGAAAAACGGCGAGGTAAACTCTCGAAAGTTATGCTGTTCCGCCAAGACAATGCCCCGGCACACAAGTCCGCCGTTGCAATGGCTGCAATTCGTGATGCTGGGTTCGATATCCTGAAGCATCCTCCGTAATCACCAGATCTCGACCCCAGTGATTTCTACTTATTTCCGAGATTGAAAGAATACCTGAGAGGCCAGAAATTTGAAGACGACGACGCCGTGGTGCTGCAGTTCATGATTGTTTAAGTAATCAAGATGAGACCTTTTTTAAAAATGGAATTTTAAGTTTAGCAAAAAGAATACTTATACTAAGTGTATTATGCTAAAAGGTGACTTTGTCGAAAAATAAAATGACGTTTAATAAAAGTTGTCTATAACATTCTTATTCTCACATTATAATGAACGCCCCTCGTACAATATTACTACTACTACTTATTACTAGCTTTCACGCGAGACTTCGTTTGCGTGGAAATTTAAGAAAATCCTTAGGGAACCTTTTATCATCTAGGCGATTGCGTGATGTCAATCGCATTCATTTGACAGTTCATATTGTATCATATTGTATGTCAAATTGCTGCCGATCAAATACGATATGAAATGTCAAATGTAGTTGTTAGTAATTGTTAAAAAACTGAGGCAATGGTTATATTTTTACTTAACCGCCTCTATAGTCTAGTGGTAGCCCTTCGGTTATCAGGTACAGAGGTCCCGATTTCGATTCCCAGGGGGTGAAGGTACATATTTTATTCGGTTTGGTTGGTGGTAGGACTTGGCTTGCTACCATCATCTTATCTAAGCAACAATGCGTTCAGCGTTGTTGTGTTCCGGCAGTTAAAAGATAAGATAGCCAGTTCTTCAATGGTTGAGAATTCCGGAAAAAGTGCGATCACTACCTTCAGCTTTATTATTATTTATTAACATCAGATAAGTTATTCTCTAAGCAAACATCCTTAAATATCGACGGCTGAAATAATAATAATCTGTCATTCTTAAACAAATAATTTATTAATAAGCAAACTAGGCTAGTTGTTTTTTTCTAGTATATTTTCTTGTTTAATATTAAGAGATGCAATTTATCTATCTTCAATTATAGAAAGGCGTGGTAATTATAATAAGCAATGACGCATCCTATATTTGTTTTCATCTACTTATATCTTTATTTATGTCATTCCACCAGCTGCCCCATTCGTACATGCAACTTATACAGTTAGTCGATGGCGCAGTTCAACATAGTACCTACTGTAGCGGTTAAGGAACTTCAACTATGCTCGGGGTGGGTACCAAAAAAACTATCTTGAGCTCCTCTGCAACTCTGAAGGCACGATAAGACGTCGAACTTGGCTGAATTTACAGCAGTTTCCATCCACCAATCCAAACTGCCCGTCTCCCTTATCAATGAGCAAGTTCCAGTAGAGGGAAATAAAATCATGAATAATGAAACGAAATCAAACGGATATTTATTTATAACTTTTTAATTTTGCATTTTACTAAGCTATTTTTATGTGATAATTTTGAAACAAGTAAATATACTAGAAAAAAAGCAACTTGTATCATGTCGCCCTGGCGGGCGGGATTTCAACCCGCATGCTTGGGAATCTGGCCCAATGCACTAACCAATTATGCTACAGAGACCTATGAGCACATGCCGTTTTTTTTTCTAGTATTTGAGTCTTTCTACGGTGTTTTATATATTGTACATTTTCTAAGGCAGGACATTTACAAAAGGGGTTGTTATCGTTACAGGTATGGTAAGTAATATTTAAAGTTTGATGGTAGCTTGTTATTACAGATGCTGAAAGTAATGTATTTAGTTTTGTCCACATTGAAGGAAATAATGTTGTTGCTAAGCCAGTTAGGTACACGCTTAAATCTAGCCTCACTGGATTATTTTACTTCAGCACAAGTTGTTGCATAAAAAATGAGGACTGCGTCATCAGCAAAAGAAAGTATCCATCCATTTCGCAATTTCATTCCTGTTAAAGCATTTAAATATACCAGGAACAGCGTTGGGCCCAAAACGGATCCTTGAGGAATCCTACTTAATGTCAATAAATTCACTCCATACTCCATCAATACAAACTGCTTGAGTTCTATTGCTGAAGTAAGACCGAAAGAGTTCAAGGGGGTTTCACGTATTCCGCCAATTCCATCCTACGTATTCGTAATGTTACTACGAAGCATATGCTGTTGATTGTACCAACACATATTGACCTCCTCCTATAAAAGGCACGTAGGGTTAGCCATTCCATAAATCTCGACAGCTAATCGAGCGTCCGAGCCAAGATTAATAAACACGCTGAAATTCAACCTTTTTTCGGGTCGCCTAATGACGCGAAAGTAATTATCCTCTTTTTAATCGTTAGACGAAATTTATTGCTGGCTTTGCGCGCTAGCTCGCAAATGAGTTACTGCTTGGAAAATTAGCTAAGTAGGTACCTACTTATTTAGCTATTTTTTATATTCTTAGGGCTTATTTTTCAAAAGACACAAAAATTATTTTAAGGATTCATAAACCTACCTATTTTTTATTTAAGTACCCTACAATTTAACTGTTACTGCATTTTCTTGGATATTTTTTTCGGATTTCAGAGTTACACACACTTTATAATGAGCCGTGGTCGCTTAAACGGTGATGGAACTTCGATCCAAAAAACCATTTAATAACTAGGTAGGTACTTACTACACACAATCAAAACAAAAGGTAAAATAAACGTGTGATTAAATCCGGAAACGTAATCTTTTATTTTTCTTTATTTAGGCATTCTCATTTCTTTTTAAATGAATACCTAAGTTTGCCTAAGCTGACAGATCATTTTTATCCGAGGATTAAAAAAGCAGCCCTTAATAGTTTTAATACTGACATACTCCGGCTGTGTTAAGCACGACCAGTGTGCAGAAAATAAGATAACTGATAACTCACTATGTGGATAACAAGTTTATTAAAAAATTAGAGCTCAAGTGTGGGTTCAACGGGTCTTCGGTCAAAAGTTCTCGCGGGAGTGAGAAGGGGCAGAAGCGAAAGTCCGACGTGACGGACTACGTTCGCAGATGGAGCAAAGTGTTCAGCCTCGGTAGCACGGAGGGTAGGCTCGGAGTAGAAGTGCGCAGGTAGACATGGAATAGAAGTTGCTCCGGGGTAGGCCGGAACAAGTGAGCGCTCGGCAGGTAGGTGCCGAGGTACGAGTAGATGGTAGTAGACGATGCAGTTGTAGGTGCTGCTCGTGGATCCGACTCTTGGATACGACCCCTAGTTCGGGGATCGCGAATTCACAAAGTACTAGTAAATTAAGATAACTTACGTAACAAGTTAATAATGAGAGAAAAGGGAATTTCATCTGAGGGGTGAAAGGAGAATGGGGGAATTGTCCCAAGTGTTGCAACACTTTGAGTTGTATATCATTAGAAAGGTATTGTTTAGTAGAATAATTCATCGTGTGACAGTGAAGCTGAAATTTGCGTCAGAAAAAAACTACAAAGTTTGAAGATCCTTCAAATAATAAAGAGGTTTTAGCGTGTTTTTACTGTGCTGGCATGAAGAGGCAGTCGTATAGAAACCTATACCAACCATAGGAACTGTGTGTGTGAAAATGAGTTACTTTTGGTAAAATTTTCAAAGCTCGGCTGAATTTCTGAATGATGTTTGATTGACCGACATGAATCCACTTGCAGCTCCACAGAATAGCTCCTAAAAATCCGTAGAGCCATAGTAAGCGGCATGGTTGCATCATTTGACCGAAGCCTGAAATTCTGAGGGATGGGAAAACTGTGAGAACGTAGTGCAGCATCCCAAAGAGTTGTTCTTGGTGATGCGAAGTAGACTGTGCGGATGCTTCTTAAATAAATATGGACCATGTTGTAACTACTCTATGATTCAATGATAATCACAAGCAATGATTCAATAATAGTTATAACAAAATATAACTCAAGGAATTTCAAATCGCATGCGAATTGAATTTGCTTTAGAATTTCGAATGATTCAAAAACGTAAAACTATAGTACCGGATACTGGGGTAATTAGTATTTAGTAGCTGCTCCGATGACCATAATTCTTCAGCATCTATTCCACTTGTCATTCGAAACAACGGTTTTCGATTCAATGAAAAAAAATTCGCGACATCGTACTTTGCAACGACGATATTCGAACCTACATATCAGACGCCTTGGAAGTCGTGGGTTCGATTACCGCACAAGAATTTGTCTTGTGTGTCAAGAATTTATTTTGTAAGCTGAATTCAAAGTTCGGCAAAAACTTACACTCTAAAAACCTTACACACGTAAATACTAATCTAGTACTTACTTTTTTACTAAATAAACAATAAACATTCGCTTCACCATTCTAACTTGTTCGTTTACTATATACTGCATCAATCACAATAATAGATTTTGATCTGGGACGAATAATACTTTTTGGGACGTAAGCAATAAGACTTTTTGGGACTTTCTGGGACGAATAATTAACTACTGGACGCGTAACGAGGACCGTGTTCGCCTTTACCCCTCTCGTCACTTACAGAGCCTTTTAGGCGAAGTAAGCAATATAGGACGCGAGATCTCGAAGTGAAACATAATCACAAAAAAAAACTGCTTTAAAAAAAACCGACTTCAAAACTAAAAAGCAAAAAATAAGCCTTTTGGAGTCGGTGGCGGCCAAGACATTCTACTTTAAGCTCCTATTCTTTTATTTTTCTTGCCTTGGCTGGCACCGACTCCAAAAGGCTTATTTTTTGCTTTTTAGTTTTTGAAGTCGGTTTTTTTTAACGCAGTTTTTTTTTTACTTTTTAGTGTCTGTAATAGGCTGTTTTGTAAACTACAGCAGGGTTTTTCTAGATTAGATAAGGTTTCATGTACATTATAAACAAAATTATCGTAAATACTACATCGTCCAAGTCAACAATGAAATGAAATATATAAAAATGCTCATAACATAAAAAGTACTGGGTCAAACAAAACCAAATTTTTATGGACCAATTGGCAACTATTCTGCATCGAACAAAAAATAATCATGGAAATCGGTTCAGAAATCTCGGCGTAATCGGTGTACATACATAAAAAAATAAAAAATTATACCAACCGAATTGAGAACCTCCTCCTTTTTTGAAGTCGGTAAAAATGGGCAAATAGGCTGTTTAATTTTAAAAATTAACAGCAAATTAACAACTGTACATTTTTTTCAAAATCTGTTAATGCAGTTCAATATTTCTCAAAAAAAATAAGGATGGTTTCCTAAGAACGTTTTCATGTAGCAACAACTGTTACCTGCCCTTACTGCCCCGTCTTAAATTCCCACCCTGTATACTAGAAAAAAAAACAAAATGTCTCATGTCGCCCTGACGGAACTCAAAATCGAATCCAACCTGATGCACTGACCAATTCTCTAGTATATTCACCTTTTCTACGGTGTTGGCCACCGGCGTTTCATCAATGACAGAAATGTCCTCGCATTCGAAAGAAACATCTTTAAATGTTTGACTATCCATTAAGATTAAACATCCGTCTAATTATAACTTTTTAATTTTGCATTTTGCAGTGATGTTTTTATGTGATAGTTTTTAAAATCCGTCATTCGAAACAACGGTTTTCAAATCAATGACTTTTCAAACGGGCGTCGAATTTTTTTTCGCGTAAGCGTACTTCGCAATGCCGTTGTTCGAACCTACATATCAGACCCCTTCCAAGACAGGTATCCATACCACTGCGCCAAACATGTCGTCAAATAATTACATCGAAGTGCTCTTAAGATCCAAGGACAGAAATAATAAATCATCAATATTAATCATATTTCTCAATTTATTGAATTTCGAATATAATATTATAGGTACGTATGTTATTTACAATTTTAATAGAAGGTTTAACTACAATATTTGTATATATTAATATAAATCTACATAAATAAATGATACGTACACAACCACTAATTTCATATGTCATACATAAAATAATTATATAGGTAATATTCGTTTTCAATCAGGTAACAATTTTTCTATTATATTTTAAATCAATAATAGTTATTATTATTGGAAAAGTGACACAATTATTTCATACAAACTGTGTAGTGTGTGTGAAATAAGTTCGTTCCGTCTCTGGCAGTGTTATTTTATTCGTGTATTATTATTATTATAATCATAATAATTATGTGCATAGCCCTATAACAATAATACCTCAAAGCCTGCGTACAAACAAACCTAGTCGCTATACTTTATTCTTTGGTATACATACACACACTTTTAAATTCTAGACAAACACTCAGGTATAGTTTTGATATTAACCTGCTAAATATTCTTTATGACGTTAAGATTTTTTTGCATAATGTATATTTGCCTTAGTGTAAAAATGCCCATTCGTCTAAATTATTTGATGATAACTTTTATACGCATTGAACTACTATCTTTACGTAATATTTCAGTAATCATAAGTCATATAATAAATAGTTCGTATAACGCAGCAATTATCAATATTACTTAGAATAATTATTGTTAGTAAGTATAATAATCAATATAAACATACAAAATGAGGCCTGTCTGTCTGAGCATACTGAATTTGGTGTTATGCTGAGCATTTTTACTATACATGGGGTTTTCAAAATTGGCGTAAAAATCCTGTATTAACGTGATTTGGCACAGTTTAAATATATTTAAAAAATCCCATATTATTATATAAAATACTCTAAGCTGAATTATTATGCGATAATTATATTACTGCAATTCTATACATACCTACTTACTTATATTAACCAACAATAATTCTCATAAAATGCTACATAATATACAAATAAATATTACTAAATATAATGTAAAGGTTCGTTTGAAATGAAAGAAACGTAACATTATTTCAATATTTTTACTTCTCATATCACATAAGATTACATAAATCTCAAATCATATTCAGACTTTAGCAACACACAAACGAACAAACGGACTGAGAACCAACACTAACAAGTAATAAATTATTATTGAAGCTTATTGAAATAAAAGTGGGTAAAATGAAACAGTACTAAGATGGATTTTTAGCGTGATAAAATAACAAGGTAAACACAAGAAACGAAACGAAAAGCCACAGTCAACACTGCCTACAAACGGTCAAAATAGCGCACTCACACGCACACTTGCACGCACAACTGTTTTACCAATGTTTTTTTATTGTAGGTAATTAGTTCCCGTCTTTATCTATATTTTTCATAAATATTTGTTTCTGATTTTTTAAACGAACCTGTTAATTTGGCTCGCAGTCCCACCAAAACGGTACCGACGGAAGATCAGCGCTGGCCAAAAGCCATGCATTATGCTGAGTCGGGACCGTTTTGGGACAAACGGTTTTTAGTCTTTTATGTGTTTTTATTTTTATTCGGCTGTACTGTCTTTTGTTTGTCCCAAATAAACTAACTTTTCTTTCTTTCTTTCTTTCAATGAAAACTAGTGAGATCGAGGGGCCGGCCATGTAGCTATAGCGAGCGGCGAGTGTGTGTGTGAGAGCGTCATGTCAGCCGAGAACAGACTGTACTTTTGCGCAAAATATTCACTTCTTCATGTTGTCATGCCGCATACTCTTGCATACTTTTTCTAACCTTTTTATTTATTTCTGTGAAAATTACTTATTGTGCATCTGTTCTGAAACTAACTTTTTTGGTAACTCGTGTGTTTATACCGGCTACACGCTCCACCTTACTTGACGTAGCGAATGTCCCGGCTACGGCTACATACTGCATCTTGCCTGCGCAAACCGGTTTGTGCAGGCATGCTTTCAGGTAAGACGGAACGTGTACCCGGGACATAAGACCCAAACCAATTTAGAGTAAAACTCCCCGAAGATTTGGAATGTCTTATTTATAACATTTGTATGTGTCATTTCATTTTACCCACATTACATTCACAGTTTCTCACATTGAAGCTATGCCTTGAGCAAACAGTTGCAAAATCATAAAATATTTTTTTGTCATTTTGAGACACGATTATTGTACGATTTACAACGAATTTTAACACCATTTAAAACTACTCGCAAAATTAACACAGGAAGCTCATATTTAATTTTAATTATATTTCCATTTAGACCTCGATGCGGACACGGAAGTGACGTAATTAATATATTGGGGCATTTCATTATATGATAACACAGTGTCAACATCGTGATTAATATTCATCAACATATAACATTGGTTTGATATGTTTTATGTACTATATGTTAGGCGAGTTCGCTTTCACGTCATAAGAAGTGTTTAATAACAACAACCCAATACTTTCCACCCTAATTCAATCTTAAACCTAAGCTATATACACATACGACACCCAACAGTGGTAACGTACACAATCATAATATCTAAAAATCGAGATTATACCGTTTTAGGCCTAAACGAATATCAATAAGACGTCCAAAAGCGTAAAATAATTTAAAGCTAGTCAATTTGAAACTACTAAAATTTCGATTACACATGTTTTGAGTATAATATTACAATAATAACTGTTTATTTGGACCAACAAACGTCAAAATACCTCAAGTTTTTAGTATTATATTTTGATAAACAGCTCATCATTTTTTTAATGCTAGATAAACCAAAAATATACAGTCATTAAAATGCTACTATAAATATAACAGCCCCTAGGAATTTCACTATTCGATAGCAAAATTGTCCTTTATCTAATATTATACATTAGTAAAATAAATTAGGTTGATGGTTCATAAAAGCAGTGTCGAAATCGAAGTACAATAGTTGATTATTTATACAAATATATTCTTGCTGACTGATCCAATATAATATTGAAACACAGAAATCTAATCACTTTTATATACTTAACTTTGTAATAACAACTCGAGGAATCCTTTTAAATATCATTAACTTCGCGTCAGCCTCGATTTAATGGAAGTAGTCATTCTTGGAAGACTGGCTTATAGTGAATCTTCCCAAATTCTCTATGGTATCTTGAAACAATCACCAATAATCGTGGCCTACATAGTCGTCCATTTTTTAAAGTGCCTATAAAACCTGATAACCCCGCTATTCTGAAATGGGCGACGTGATTATGGACTGTGATAGTCTAGATAATGGACTGTGATAGGCGAAATTAGACGATATTCGTCCTGTTGTAAGTAGTAAATATATGTACTTTTTGCACATTTGCACACTTTTTACACATTCCTATTTTGCTTACTCGATCAATATACTCGGTATACAAATACAATTTACAACAGTCCACGATTATCGGCAGTGATCGTTCGCCACAACAGTCTACGATCGGCGATTGTTTAGAGAAGCAATCGGAAATATCAATTCAAATCTTGATAAATACTCCATGTCTTGCAAACGTCATAGTATTTCGAAATTCGATTTGTCATTTTTCGTTCGGTGAAATAAGCCAATGTTATCTCGAATCTCACAATTCTTCAGTGGAGGCGATCGGTGCTTTCAGTAAAGGGGTTCTAGGGCTTTTGGATCCATCTGAGTTTCTGTTTGAGGCTTGAAAGTCTTCGTTGGATAAAGAAGCAGGAATCGGAGCTATTTTCAACTGGTGGCCGTTAAGTTTGATTTCTGTAATGGAATGTGAGCGGCCGTGGTTGACGTTCGGTTTTTCTTTATTGCTAGTGGTCATGGGGTCGTGCGTTGGGGTCTTTGCCATGGACTGGGTGACCCTAGTTCTGTTTGACTGTTCTCTTAGCGCCATTTGGTAAGCAACTTCGAATGCTTCGCCTAGTGTTAATATTACTTCGGTGGCTTGATCCTGTAAATTGAAAGTTGTTGTTTATTTATGCACGGAGATACCTATAGATTATATTTTTTGATTAGGGATTAATTTGATCAAGTATCCGGATTTCATCATGTTAATACTCCTACTCGGTTTCATGAGTGAATACCAAATATCATATCATAGCTATATTAGAAAGAAAGATGAGATCAACGTTACCTGTGCTCTTTACAGTATTATATCAAGTTGAGGTAAAAATAAATTATGAAGCAAATAATTGCTAAAACTGAGGGTAATTCCATATTCTTACTAATAACTTCAGACAGGGACCACGTGATACAAACAAGAAGTAACTATAAACAAGGTTCTCACCATAGTAGCAACTCTGAAGACGTGGCAGTAGTGGCTCTTGGTGACGTGATCTTTGGTGATGTAGGCGAAGTGCGTCAGATCGTCCGCGTCCTGGCACGCGCAGTGGATGTTGCGGATCTCGTGCTCGCAGACCAACTCCTGAGGGCAACGGATAGATTTTCGAATATAAGAAGTTGAATAAGGACTTAGACCCTAAGGACCTTTTGTACAATCAAAATAATTATAAGTCTCATTTAACTAATATAATAAATAAAATTTGTTTGACATATTTTTCATATCGCAACTGTTAGATCAGCGAAACCGGTTGTAAAAATAATAAATTGAGCAACTAATTAATACTACTCGTAAGTTGGACCCTAAAAAGCACTAAGTATGCGCCCTAAAATTGCTGATGCACAAAATAGGAAATGATGGTAGCAAAGCAAATGATTTTACTTAAAAAAATCTCTACTTTTCAAACTCACATCCTTTATAAAATTGCTATATAACTTTAAATCTCAAGTTTCGCATAACTTTGCTTAAACGAGGCTTATGAATATTAGTTTTTGTAGTACTTATGTATATTTGAAGTATTGAGTATTTTTAATGAACGTTAAACCAAAACGGAAACTTAAAAAAAAAAGTATATAAGTATGTTTATCCGTTATCTAGTAACCATAACACAAGTTCTTCATGATACTTAACGTGGGCTAGATAATTGGTGTGATTGTATGGAAATATTTATTTATTTATTAATTTTAATAGCTATGATAAAAAAGGATAATATCAAATTTACTTTAAATGAAAGAACAAAAACAGATTCAATTTCTAATTTCAACAAACCCATCGATCCATAAACATCAGAAAAAAAACACTAATTATGCCACTTAACTAACCGTGAAGAGTAGCAAAAAAATACTTTGTTAGAGAAAAAAAGGGAAAATACTTTTTTTTTAAGAAACAAAGGCAAGATGGCCGTTCATCCGATCAAGTGTGAAGGATGGTCTATAATTAAAAGTCAAGTAAACAGCGGGTCGAAGAGACCCTTTTGTTTCGCAGGGATGTTAACAAAATGTTCACTCGACTGACCGTGAAAGGATAAACAAACTTTCTATAAAGAGAATAAAGGCTTATTTGCGAAAGGGAAATCTGAAAAGTTATATTTAAAAGAAGGACATACAGCTCGGTTAACTAAAGCTGGTAAGTACGTTCAACCAAATACTAGTAGAGTTTCTATAGTATTTGGTTCAACACATTGAGACGGAGTGTCTGCGAATGGTCGTCTGTCTGTCTCTCTTGCGGCCGGTCTAACTTACGAGTTTAAAAGAGACAGTTATTGTTTTGCTTGTGAAACTTTGTATTTGTCTATTCTTTTTTGAAATCACATTAATGTGAGCACTGATAACGCGCCAGATATTGGTAATCGACCTATACAGAAGGTATGTAAGTATGTTCCAATCGCAAGAGGTTAGAAGTAGAAGTTTTGGGATACATTTTCCTTTGTAAGTATCATGTCGATTATCTGTAGTATTTTCTATTAAAATTAATCATAAAAGATATAATTTAAAATGCAAAATTTAAAAATCATAATCGTTCAAGAAATACATAAGATAAATTTTAAATAGAAAAATATTAGAAAAAATTAACCCGGCCACAAGTGAATTCTCAGATGGGACTCGAACCCACGACCTTTGGAAATCCGGTCCAATGCTCTGATGATTTCCAAATTTATCATAAATATAAAAATAGCATTGAGAAATGCAAGAATTCAAAAATCATAAACGTTCAAGAAATGTTAAGACAAAAATTTTGTGATAAAATACACGTGACAGTTTAGTTTTCTAATGGTAAAGCATATCTGCCACACCAACTCACATTTACCATGTATTATTATGAAACAAATTCTATTATAATATACAGATCATAGAACTTAAAAAAACCAATTTGTTCAATATCAGATCAATTTATAAACACTTTAGTTGAAGTACTAAATCGAGGGGTAATCGTACAATCACCTACCCAAAACTGGTTGATCCCACTTCCGATTCTCAATTTTAACCTAGACCATCAGAGTTCAAAATCCATGTTTGACATGTTGTTAACAGATATTCGTTGTCTTTAAGTTCCGTATTTTTCCCAGGGCTATCAAAAGCCTATAAACAGAATATCTAGACCACCTCTTAAAACTCGGCGGAAATGCTTCTTCAGTGCCGTGGCACTTCCAGCTGTATTTTAAAGATATTTCAGATAACATGTAATAAGTTGAAGATTATACAGTAATTTAGAAAAAAATAATATTAATTTATTATTGCTTGTTACTTAAAATAAAGAAAAAAAGTATTGATATGACGTTGGAAAAAAAGACGTTAGCTGAAGAGAAAGTACCCTAAATATTGATGTAAGCAAATTTTACTGAAAAGGCACCTTTATTTTGAAAAATAAGTTAAACTGCATTCTAAGATTTTTGATTAATCACTTACCTTACAGCTTGCCTGTACTTTTATGGTACCGTTCGATAGTCTTAATATCATATCGTATAAATATCAATTTAGCTTAAGTAACAGTGTATGTAACTATAGATATCCTTACCTAAGTAATAGTGTTTAGGAACTTGACGCTTCCGCAGCTGATCGAGGGGATGATGTCGGGCGAGTCGCGAGGTACTTTGGTATTATTGAGTTGGATTAATGGCGTGTGTGTATGTATGTATGTATGTAACTATAGATATCCTTACCCGAGTAATAGTGTTTAGGAACTTGACGCTTCCGTAGCTGATCGAGAGGATGATGTCGGGCGAGTCGCGAGGTACTTTGGTATTATTGAGTTGGATTAATGGCGTGTGTGTATGTATGTATGTAACTATAGATATCCTTACCCGAGTAATAGTGTTTAGGAACTTGACGCTTCCGTAGCTGATCGAGAGGATGATGTCGGGCGAGTCGCGAGGTACTTTGGTATTATTGAGTTGGATTAATGGCGTGTGTGTATGTATGTATGTAACTATAGATATCCTTACCCGAGTAATAGTGTTTAGGAACTTGACGCTTCCGTAGCTGATCGAGAGGATGATGTCGGGCGAGTCGCGAGGTACTTTGGTATTATTGAGTTGGATTAATGGCGTGTGTGTATGTATGTATGTAACTATAGATATCCTTACCCGAGTAATAGTGTTTAGGAACTTGACGCTTCCGTAGCTGATCGAGAGGATGATGTCGGGCGAGTCGCGAGGTACTTTGGTATTATTGAGTTGGATTAATGGCGTGTGTGTATGTATGTATGTAACTATAGATATCCTTACCCGAGTAATAGTGTTTAGGAACTTGACGCTTCCGTAGCTGATCGAGAGGATGATGTCGGGCGAGTCGCGAGGTTCTTTGGTATTATTGAGTTGGATTAATGGCGTGTGTGTATGTATGTATGTAACTATAGATATCCTTACCCGAGTAATAGTGTTTAGGAACTTGACGCTTCCGTAGCTGATCGAGAGGATGATGTCGGGCGAGTCGCGAGGTACTTTGGTATTATTGAGTTGGATTAATGGCGTGTGTGTATGTATGTATGTAACTATAGATATCCTTACCCGAGTAATAGTGTTTAGGAACTTGACGCTTCCGTAGCTGATCGAGAGGATGATGTCGGGCGAGTCGCGAGGTTCTTTGGTATTTTTCAGTTGGATTAATGGCGCGTATGTAATGTATGTATGTATGTATGTAACTAAAGATATCCTTACCCGAGTAATAGTGTTTAGGAACTTGACGCCTCGGTAGCTGATCGAGAGGATGATGTCGGGCGAGTCGCGAGGTTCTTTGGATTTCTTTAGTTTCTGTATGGACTTCTTCGTCGACTCCGTCCCTCGGAGCTCCTTTACCACCGTGGAGCCCAAGTACTGGATAAAATATAGACATTAAGCAAATTAATTTCATAAAACTTTACAAACAGCAATATGTCACTCTTTTACTGGTCGATCCGTCTCGTAGGACCAATATATGCATTTCTTGTGTTTTATTTTATTAGCAACTTCAAATGACACTATAGTATTATTTTTCTGATTCATTGATGTTGACACATCAAATTCGAAGATAACAAACAACAAGAGCTTTCATGATGACCATAAGAACGAATTAAGTATATTTTAAATATAGTAAAGTCGATACGGTAAAAAAAAGATTATGAAAATTTTCACAGACAGTCAGTTCTCCGCATAATGATTCACCGACAGAATGTTCGCCATTGAATATTTCACCGCCAGAACCTTTCGCCTATGAACGTTTCACCTATGAACGATTCGCCAACAGTATCTTTCACCGCCGAATGATTCGTCGGCAGAACTTATATAGGCATATTTCAAAAACACCTATACATTTTACCATAGAAAAATACATTTAACCGACTTCAGAAAAGGAGGAGGTTTATCCCCGTGGAAATTAAAAAAGCTTTTCCTTACTTTATTTTTAAATTTTCTTATATGCAAACCTTGCCCTAGCAATAGTGAACTAAAGGAACACAACAAAAAAACAATTATCTAATTTAGTGCAGTCGTTCTGAAATTGTTCGTTTACATACCTAGGTTGTTCCGAATATTGATAGCCACAGAATAAATACAATATATACAGACGTCATAACAACAACTTTTTCAGCATTATTGTGTTCCGGCAGATTGAGATAAGATAGCCAGTTCCTCAGTGACTGAGGATTCCGGGAGAGGCTCGCTTCCATCTTCAAGCCTTATCAATACATAACATCAGGTATTTTGAAAGCTAAGAGTCTCACCATCGTTCATAAAAAAAAACTACAGAATAAATATAATATTTTGAATTGACAGCTAATTGACTTTCTTTGTGATAATCACTGGCCACCTCTATGTGTAGCTTTTTTTTATTATTTATGTTTAAAGATTATCTGTCACTCTTCTTTTGTTTGCAACAATGGACGTCTCGCGGGAAGCTTTTCGTGCTATGATTTTCTATGATTATAAACGAGGGATAACCTTCAAGGAATCTCGAGAAAATTTACAAGCTGCTTTTGGGGAGTCTGCTCCTGCGTTAGCAACAATTACTTATTGATTTCGTGACATTAAACTTGATCGAGAGATACGTTTAAGCAAAAAGTGATCAATTGTAATACGGATAAAGTAAAGTTTAGTGATTGGGCCACGCCGGGAATTTATACAAGTAGAAGGAAACTATATGACCTCTATGCGTCAAAGCATACTTCCTGTGACCCAAATTTTATTGAATATGTCAGGAAGTATTCTCAAATGTTTAAAAATGTATGTGCAGCTGCTAAGGCGAAGTTCTTTTCAAATAAAATTAGCGTATAATAAAAAAGGCTACTTCAAATCACACTGTGCAACCTACCTTGAAATAAACTCAACAATTTCCGGGCAGGTTCCAAATGAGAATAAATAAACCACAAACTGAATCGAAACATGCACAGCAACAAAGCACAAACGGTGACAGCTGGATAAGTACCTAACATAATCCTAGTGACAGTGATTATATACACTTTGAATGACAATGTCATCATAGTAGATCTCAGTTCGCAATACTCATACATATATTTCGCTAATGCTGTTTTGCAATTTCTAAATAAATATTTTCTATCTGCTGCTTTTACAAAATTTATTTATATGTCATAATTACTAACAATTTTTTAGAAGATTTTATATATATATATATATATATATATATATATATATATTATAACTGTAACTGCTAAGAATTCTTGGGGCACAAATTGGTATTCTCTTTTAATTTGATTCAGTTTTGTTTTCCTAAAAATCATGTTTTGTATGTGTTATATGAAAGTTCTTTTCTTTTTATAAATTCAAAATAATGTGTCATTTGATCTTTATTGTTTTTGTTGATCAATTATTTGATATATTTTGTCTTCTTTTCTGAAAATCGTGTTTATATTATAACTGTTAATAGTAGTTTATTTTCTTAAGTTATTTTCATTTACTGCAATACTTTCAATACGTTGTTGTTGTACTTACGAGTATATCCAGAATGCGTTAGTGCTGTTGGCGAATCGTTCGTAGGTCAAACGTTTTGTAGGTGAAACGTTTTGTAGGTGAAACGTTTTGTAGGCGAAACGTTCGTAGGCGAAAGGTTCTGGCGATGAAACAATCAATGGCGAAACATTCTGTCGGCGATTCATTATGCGGAGAACTGAATGTCGATGAAAAGTTTCACAATACAAAAAAAAAATGTAACAAAAGAGGGTCTTAATGGTACTCACATTAGCTACATAAGTCACAGCACCAGTAACCAACACGAACGGCTGATGTTTCCACTGGGTCTTAAGAGCCCCTGGCACTCCAACCAGCAGTTCCGAAGGAGCCCTGATCTCCAGGTCCGAGGGTCTTGGCGGCTGCGGAGCTGGCCTGTTCTTCTTGCTCCTCTTCAACGTTTCACCACCAGGGGGCGCTAGGGTAGGCACCACTGGTGGTGGAACAGGCTTCAAGTTTTCTGATGGTAGCTTCTCTTTAATTTCATCTTTTAGCTGCTGTATGTTGCTTTTCTGGAAGAAAATGTATTTTTCAATGTTTGTATGGATGGCCACTACTTATTTAACTGACTTAAAAAAAGAAGGTTATCATTATCATTATAAGCTGTGTCAAAAATACTCTTTGAGTCTAAAATAGTATTGAGTCTGAACGATTTTGAAAAAAGGCAATTGTTGTCATATTGCAGCTGTCAAATGATATGTCATAGTATAATAGCATGTCCAGAGCTTAGGTATCTGTCGGTAGTGAAACCGGTCCTAAATATAAAAAAAATGAAACGATCACAATCGTTAACCATAGAGCAACGTGGCTTCCTATCGCTACCAATTGTTTTGAGCTCTTATGCATAAAGACATTCAAAAGTTTTTACTTATCAATTCACATTTGTCAATTCCCGAAAATCAAACCGATAAATTAGTCAAAAATAACAAAACTATAGACGAAGAATTTATTTGACAGATATCAAATTACCTGCAAAGCGAAAAACCCCTCTCCACCCCCCCCCAGAAACCCTAATAATTGAACTCGACATACTAATTAAACACAATACGGATGAAAAGGCACGATTGAACAAAACACAGGACTGTCGTGTTCACACTTCAGAGGTGAAAACAAAAAGGATGGCGCGAAAAAAGTGGCGTAAAATTTTAATGAAGGCAATAAAAAGGGACAAACACGTACAAAAAGGTACAAAATGGTACAATAACGAAAAAATAGGCAGTGACAACTAATTTGATGATGAGTTGAGGGGCTCTTGCTGAAATAGCTGGAGGTGTATTGAGGTTGCTATGAATGGTATGATTTTCCGATGGAATGAGCTTGAATAGTCAGAGCATGAGTTGGGCTGACTACCATTGGATTTCGAATGCATTTGCTGTTGTGAGTGATAAGCTAGGTAATGAACAGGGTATTCAGAGGTTTTCAGTTATATGTAGGTATACTAACTTTTCATTGGTTAATTTATAAGCTTTTTGCAAACTGAGTGAAAAGGCAAAGTCATAATATATAAAATCAAGTATAATGCCTAAAATCTTTGGTTCTATTCTGTCACACATATTGTGTGATTTCTCGAATCAGATTTATAAAAAAATTCTCATTTCAAATAACATGCAACAGAGTCCAGCAGCGAAGTTTTTGTGCTTATATTATATTTAAAAAGTGCACTTTACAAACGATATATTTTGTCCTCGTACTCTATTCTAATTTATTTATTTAATTTTTTACGAAATATTTTACTCCTCAGGTTTACTTTTACTTTTAACACAAGGTTTGCTAGTTCGTACTCTTTCTTAACTAAATAATATATTCTAAATTAACGACAGTTATAACTTTATCATACCGAAAAAGTTAAGCTCAAAACCGATTGTTATTAACAAAACGGAAATATTTTTTTACAACTGTTATTTAATCATTAGGGATGTTACCATGATCAGTTGAAAAACAAAATTACAATGCAGGTTCAAAAATCATTTAAGCAGTTTTCAATATAAATGAGCAGTAAAAATTACGGAATGGGCAGTTCGATATATAGTTCGGCAGTGAGCGAAGGCACGGTGAGCGGTAACACTCGAACATTGCAAAGAGCGATACACTGGTGACGTGGTAGGCTAATTACAAGTGCCAAATTCATTATAAATTTGGTTGGCGATCTCTGATAGTGTGAATGCGTAGATATCAATACTTTGTGATTATTCTTAATTATTTAGGTTCTAAATTATTCGATAAATAGTTCGGCAGTGAGCGAAAGCACGGTGAGCGGTATCACTCGAACATTGCTTCGGTTGCAAAGAGCGATACACTGGTGACGTAGTAGGCTATTATAAGTGCCACATTCATTATTAATTTGGTTTATATGGCGATCTCTGATAGTGCGAGTGCGTAGATATCAATGCTTTGACTGTAGATCTAACGCTCCAATGCAAATAAAACAATCTTTGAAGCTGTTGTTTTATTTGACTCTCGCGAAAAGTAAGTAAATCAAAGCGAGAGCCCTTCATACTTTAGTCCAAATGTTTATTATTTTACTTTATAAGCGGATTGATTCTTTTCGGGTCCTTAACAAACAAAAAGAAACAAGACTTTAAAAACTTATTATTATTCCAAAAACTAGCTTTTTTATCCAACATTCCTTTTTCGTTCGAATAACTAGTTGGGCCATTTTAATGACAAACAAGTGCACTCACAATATTGTAAATAGGCTGCGAATGTTAGCCGGATTGATCACTAATCTATATGGAACCGGTGGCACCTTTGAAACGTAGCAATCATTTCTAATATCAAATACCACTAAAAACGCTCCAGACGGCTTACTACAGTTGATTGAATTCAATGCTTCAGTATCAGTTACCGGTGCCTGACATGCCCGACCGGGTCATGTATATGTCAGGCACCGGTGGCTGACATGCCAGTTAACGTGTGAAGATGATTGAAGTTTATAAATCTTATTTTCTTCATCTAAAATTTATAATTTTTTGTTTGGCAAAAGTAGTTGGGGTGCCATTTTAGTGGCAAACGAGTACCCTCACAATCTTGTGAATAGGCTGCAAATGCTAGCAGGATTGAGCACTAATTACCTACACGGAACCGGCGATGTGTGAAATTAAAAAAATGCCACTGCCTGCGCCGTGGGGCAAGGAGAAACGGAGAAATAATGAATAGGGTTGGACGAACTGTTTGGCACAAGGGATGGTTTTGCAGAGGACGTGTGTTCGATTCCCGAACATTTTTTTTGTGGTATGCTACACATCTCAGGTTATTGATATGTAGGTATAGGTGTGATGTAATTACAAAAAACAAAGTAGGTATAGTCGGGAAACTTCCCGGTTGACTAGTAGAGTTAGTAGAGTTTTTAGGGAGCTTAATTAAAAAAGTAATAGATATATATAAAACGTTTATATAGAACATAAACAAGTAATCAATCGAATTATAAATTATTGCCTTAACCTTAGTACTTTCCGAGAAAACGTTTCCCAAAAAAAACTCTACTACTGGTCACCCGGGAAGTTTCCCGATTGAACCTGTGTATACGCGGTGCCGTGTGGTGACGGCCTAAGAATACAAGTGTCACCACTCCCTTACATGCCTGGGATGTCGTGAGAGTCGACTAAGAGGCTCGACGCATTGAACACCTGTGCGAGAGAAGGAAAACTTGAAACAAACCCTCTACCAACCCGTCTGGCCAGCGTGGAGGCTAATATCCTCCTGTGAACGCCACAATAGGCGTGAGCTAGAAAAGACCTATGTCCAGCAGAGGACGTCCACAGGCTGATGATGCTGATACGCGGTGATATTTTAATAACTAGAGAAACTTTAAACGGTGGTAGTATCATTCCAATAAGAACAACTTTAAGTATGAAGCCAACAACGAAATCGCAAAAAAACCAGACGTTCCATACATTTTGATCGATTAGGATTTGTATTTTTCTATGGATTTTTGAATATCAAAATAAGAACTTGTATTTCAGTTTCAGAAACAGTGGATATTTTACAAATTATAACAGCCAGACACAGAACAAACACGAACGTTCATCACATAAAATTTCCCAGGTGGGTCAAACTTACACCATCTGGTGCAGATTCTAATATAAGTACCTCTACCACTGGTGCAGTCACAAACTGGGATTGTTGAGCCACTTGCTTATTCATATTAACTTGGTAATATTATAACTCGAATGCCGCCGTTTTTCGTTATTCAAATGTGACTAAAGTAATCATTAAAACAAAACACGGCCAAAATACGAACAGTGGCTCAGCAATCCCGAGGGTCAATTAACTAACAGAAACACTGTTTAGTTTCAGTTTCGTCCTGTCATTACTCGACTGCCCAACTGCGCCAGAAAGAGGGTTATCGTTTCGAGAGTATGAATGTATGTAAAGCCACGTTCTGCGGCCTGAACGGCTCGAAGGAAAAGCTTGAGATATGTCATTAGAGTATTTACTATGAGAGTGACACTGGGTAAATCAAAATAAAAAAAACAACATTGCGGCTGTGAAGTGCTATTATTTGAAGTGAAAAATAGTAATGTAATAAATTAATATTTAAGTATTCTAAATATATTTTAGAATACTTCAATATGGGTATATCAAATAAAAGGGCTGATCTTTAGGATTTCTAAAAGGTATATCATGACCAATAAATAAATAAAAAGATATAAATAAAAAATATATTAATTTAAAAATCTTAAAAAAACGAGCTGCTTCAAAAAGCAAGCCAACTGAAAAGATGGAACTAGATCAATTATAAAAGGCAAACATAAAAATATTTTGTTCAACGTATTACATGCAGTCGGATACTGTATGCAGGGGCGTGCATTCCATATAGGCAATTAGGCAGTGCCTACCTCATTCAAAATATAAATAAATATACAATAAAATAAATGTAATACAATAAGTGTTAAAGTTATTTTATTTTAGTTTAAACTTCTATTCAACACTCACCCACTAAGATATTCCTTACGCTAAATACTGAATACCTCCCGATAGGCAGTCTCGAAATTGCCTACTCGAAACAAGCAGCGTTTCATACAAGAATACAACATATTTAGAAAAAGTATTGCTCAAGTATAAACCGCCCATGGCAAGAAGGGCGCTGTTTGTACGTGTAACGTTCTAGCTTAAACTTCCGGAATATATCAGTATTAAGTAAGCATGCCTACCTGACGAATGAATTTGGTCGCGAATTATTTTGTTGAGGAGTTATTTTAAAACTATCATATTTCCTAAGATATTCATTAAAATTTTATGATGTAAAGGACAATTTTGTTCAAAATTAAATACTTGTGATGATTAACGTATTTATTTAGATAAGGATTAATATCATGTTTATGAAAACAGCTTCTCAAATAATACATTAGTTTAGAACACATTTTATTATCTGAAAAATGGTTATAGTGAGTTAACCATAAAACATAAACATATGCTGTCGCGGACTTTTTTTTAGAACTTTTGATGGGGAATTATTTCGTCACACATGATTTTTACATAACTTTAACCGTTTACACACCGTCCGCAACGGAAGCTCCCAAAACTAATATTTTTTTCCCGTTTCTGTAACGTTTTACATTAATGCTCTGCTCTTATTAATCGTAACGTGATATTAAATATCTTATTACATTCCGAGATAAATGGACTATCCAGCACAAAAATAATTTTTCAATTCGAACTAGTAGTTCCAGAGATTAGCGTGCTCAAACAATCAAACTCGTCAGCATTTTAATATTCCTACTAAATATTACGAACCTTATCATTTATGACTAGCGGCCGCTCTCGGTTTCACTCGCCGCGTGGTTGCCGTTACCGTGGGAATATCAGGATAATTATAAATATTTGCATACAATGTGGTTTTCTGATATATAAGCTACATTGCTGTCAAGTTTCATCTTAATCAGTTCAGTAGTTTTTGAGTGAAATAGTAACAAAGATTCCTCTATCCAAATATCCTCACAAACTTTCAAACTTATAATATTCGGTAGCAGGATAGGATAAGTGCAGAGTTACTAGTTAGATCTACAGTGCCTACTACGCTGGAAAACCAATGCACGCCCCTGACTGTATGTATCACAGCCACAACAGCGACGAATCTGAACCGAGTTTCTGTTAGAAAATAAACTCTGCGGTTTGTGACTGTACCGTCTCATTTAAAACTAATAAAATGAGCAAAATTCAAAATCCCCGTTTAATAATATTCGTAGGGTGTTCAGCACTTTAAATAACGTGATTACAGACACTTCCCCACACGATCACCTGATGAGACGGCTAATCCTGGGGATATTGCTCATATAGCTTTAATTACCACTAAACCCCCTGTAACTTGGCAACACCCTAGATGAAATATAAAGTGTTACCGATAAAGAAGTGGCAGGGGTGGTATTAGAATTGTATTGGCTTACCTTCGCACCAATCTTTATTAAATAAAAAATATATTATTATCTTTATTAAATAAATAACTTATATATAATACGAGAACACTTTGACTGTTTTTCTTTGTTGTTTTTAAGGGTTCCGTACCCAAAGGGTAAAAACGGGAACCTATTACAAAGACGTTTTTCTTTTGATTTCATCAATAAATTTTACGTTCCGATTCGCAATTCTACTGGCATATGAAAGAGAACTATCTTGATTAGATCATTTTAAAGTTAACTAAATATAATCAGTTATTTTTTTCACCTGTTGTGACGAGACTCGATCTCTCGTCTTAGAAGTTGGTCTCTAGTAGTAAGAAGTAGAATTTTAAAGGTAATAAGAATTTATTTTGGAGGATAAATATAATAATATTACAAATGCAAAAGTGTGTTTGCTTGTCCTTACTTGACGCCCTAACTAAGCAACCAATCAACTTGATTTTTGACATAGTGTTAGTTGAAAGGACGAAGACTAACATAGGCTTTTATCCCGATATTTCCACGGGAACCACGCGGGTGAAACCGCAGGCAGAAGCTAATACAATAATTCAAAACGACAAAATGCCGGTCACAACCCAGACGATATTAAATTGGAGTCGGCATGATGTCGGCCAATCCGTTTATGGTAAAAGGACATCCTCTTTCAAATTAATTCATCGCTCGTATAACGTTTAATGAAAGGTGCACATTGCACCTGATGGTAATTAAACTGCATCTATTTTACTGCACTTATTCGGCGTTTGTAATAAAACTTATAAGAGTGGTAATAAAATGAAGAAAGTTGAAACAATGATCGTAACAATTCGTTCCCGTAACTGACTAAAATAATATTAAAAGTACATAACTAAAACTAAAGAATAGAGTGTTATCGTAACTTTTATAAAAATAAACTATTTAAAAATAAAACTGCATCATCTAATTGCTCTTTCGTCATTTTCACATCATAAGTACTCGTGGGACGGTCCGTGACGGACGGATAGCTAAACAAATTCAAGAGCAATTTAATGTCCCTGTCAACTCTTTGAAGTAAAATTATATTCTAACTAGCGGCCGCCTGCGGTTTCACCCGCGTGATTCCCGTTCCCGTGGGAATATAGGTATAAAAAGGAACCTATGTTTTAATCCAGATTATCCTCAATCTGAATGCCAAATTTCATCCAAATCGGTTCAGTAATTTTTGCGTGAAAAAGTAACAAACATCTGCCCATCCAAACATCCTCACAAAGTTCCGAATTTATAATACTAGTAGGATAGGATAAGATGGTAAAATTTGAAATATTATAATAAAAGGAGACCACTCAGGTTCCATACATTTTTGGGCCTTTTCTGAAAGTTTGGAGCAATATTTGATATAGCGCAATTTTTGTTTGGATTTGTATTTTAGAAAGTGTAAAAAACTTGATCTGAAGCATTTTTATTATGCAGTGAGGTAATCATGTGTTCTTATAATACATCTAACAACATCCCTGCAACAAATATAAAAATTACGTAATACGTCTAAAATAGTTATTTGTTATGCAAGGCTGGAAAGTTGGTTATTTAGCGGCGAGTTACCTCTATTGAAATCTGAGCAAGTGATGGTTCAAAGGTTGAATCCTGAGCGAAGCGAGGATTTCAAAGGTACAAGACGCTAAAAACTTTTCTGCCGAACGCAACACACAATTTTTCACCTCACAACAGCTAGGAACATTTTATGTTTCCGCGGTCAACTTCCGGTAAAAAAATCTTTAAACATAAAGTTTAATTTAAATATACCATATTTTCGTTGTTTTAATGATATAAAAAAACTAAAATAATAAAAAAGGGAATATTATAGTTAATTCAAAGTTATTTAAAGTAGGAATATATTGTTACTTATTAATAAGAATAAAAACGATTTCGTAAAATTGACACTGACATGAAGTACAAGACAAAGACAATTTAAAAATAAAGATTTATGTCACAGTCCGAAATCCAATTATAGGTTGTGAAATCTCACCCAGCCTAATATACAATTCTTATAACAAATAGTTTAATCTTATTGTTATTGTTTTTATGATTCAATGAACTAAAATAATATAATTAAACCAAAACGGAGTACTATAATTAATTTAAAGCTATTTAAAATAAGAATAAAATATAACAAAAAGTAAATAGTGCGATTCGGAACGCATTATGACATATTTGTAGGTATTAAATTAAAAAAGTACTTTGCCGCGCTAGGCCGCAAAAAGCGATTTTCTACGCCTAAACTGATTGACAAAACCTCCTTTTCAGAGCGTGTGAGGTGAAAACAATATTGCACTATTGCTCTTCTAAAATTTTAGTTGCCATGGAGAATGCACTTATTAGCTCCACAGAGACGAACTTATAGCACTTTTATAAGAATAAGAATTGTCTCGTTCATTCGAGTTAGCTTTCGTGTCATAGCAACTCCCCATAGCATCACCCTATACTATGTTAATAAAGGATGTCCTTTTTACTGTATTCTGATTGACTGCATCTCACGCTTCGATTCAATCGGTACGTGACTGTCCCTTTAGTGCATATAAATAAATGTGATTGCCTTTTTATTGGTAAAGTACAAGTCCTTCGTCATCAGTAATTTTTTTTAATGTCCCCACTGCTTGTGTGCTGGCCTTCCTTATGGATGGATAAGGAGAACGAGCCAAGACCCACCACGCGGGCCCAATGCGGATTGGTGGGTTTTAACGACTGCAAATGCAGCCAGGACCAACGGCTTAACGAGATAGTTAACAGCTCGAGATAGTAAATTTTTGGTCACCCATCCCGTGACTGACCATTGCTAAAGTTGCTTAACCTCAACAATCGCAGGTCGAGCGCGCAAACCACTGCGCCACGGGCTCCTCCCTGTGCCACAAGTCCTTATTGGGTGAAATTTGAAGACTAATAAACTTACCCCTTTTTGAACTGTTAAAATAGTAAACTGAAATGGGGAAAATAGAAAATGTGGAAGTATTTGATAACATTATTAAAACAGGTAATCTGATTCTTAAGTATTATTCAGATATTTATATAATAAGATTTTTTTTCAATAACTGAAGCAACTCAATCCTCATAACTATTGATTCGACTTGAAAATTTGAATGTTTGTGACTCCATCACGCAAAAACGGGTGAACTGACTCGGATAAATTTGGTACACAGATAGTTCATAGCCTGGATTCAAATGTGGGATACATTTGATCCCGACATTCCAAGGGGAACACAACCACACGAGTGAAACTGCGGGCGGCCACTAGTTATGTACTAAGAGGAAAAAACGAAATAAACATATGAAATAGCAGTTGTATAATAGTTTTTTTTTTTTATTTTACGACGGGGAGACTCTTAGCCTTCATCATACCTGATGTTAAGTATTGATAAGGCTGAAGATGGAAGCGAGTCTCTCCCGGAATCCTCAACCACTGAGAAACTCGCTATCTTATCTGTAACTGCTGGAACACAACAATGCTAAAAACATTATTGTTATGGCGTCAGACTTAGATAAGATGGCTTCAATGAACTTCAATGCCACATTGAAGTTTAACTATTAAAACCATTATACATTCATAGGCGCATTTAATTTTTTTTATACAGTTACTATGACCTGAATATTAACTAAACCAGCGAGTACTATGGGAATCTATTGGATATGCCAGCCGTGATGGCACAGAAATGGTGACTCATGTTGGGTAATACGTGTATGACCGATTAACTAGTTTCTGAACTTAATACATGTATAAAAATGTGATGACATGAGGCATAGATAGTTTGTTGATAGCGATTCATATGGTAAAGCAAAATTTTTCAAGAGCTTTGTAAGACCGCGTTTAGGTCGTTCAATAAAGTTACCTAAATTAGTGCCTAGTTAGAAACATACGAACACAAGAAAAATGTTAGGTAGAGCATGTTACACATACAAGAAACCCAAGAAAGTGTCCGACTGAAATAGTATCCCATCAAAAAATGCAGAAGAATATTCAATACCGTACTAAGTGAAATGTATGGACTGCTCCTGTGTTTCAAAGGGGGTCGACATGTGACCACCAACATACTCTCCTCAAATACTCATAGTCTGTGATAATTATGCTTCAACTCAGTGTGAATTTCATTGATAAAAGTATTAATTCTTAATGAATAAAAAAAACTCACCAGTGTATTAAGGTCAGCATTAATATCTTCCACTTTATGCGTCGGTCCATTATTTTGACCAGACACCGATGCCAAGATCCTCTTCCTATGCCCAGGTTTCTGTATCTCCAGCACAGCAGTGAGTTCCACCTCCCATATTCTTCTCACTCTATCCATATCTACATACAAATGTTTCCTAAACGTATCACTATATTGTTCTAAATTTATTTGTCTTAGCCATTCGTCCACTGATTCGTTTTGGTTCTTGCTTATATTATTTATATGGTTATTGTTATGGTTGTTGCTGATTGCCGTTATTTTAAGAGGTAACTGTTTTGAGGATTCTAGTATTTTCTGCCTATCTGATTCGTCTATGCCCATTTCTTTTAAATCATTCTCGTCTAGGATGCCATTCTGGAACAAAAGGTTTATTATTAATCATTATTTTAATGGCTTTCTATCTAATGCTGAACTGGGAGTGAAAGAAAAAACATAGAATGTTTTTCAGTGCAGATAGTAAAAGCCCATTGGACAGAGTATATTTAAAAACTAATGTAGGCACATACCTATATCGAGATAGACGAAAATAGCGCATCAAACTGTATGAGAAACTAAAGCGTTTCGAATTTTTCATACCTATGATGACGTCACGAGCGAGATTTAGTGATGAGTAAATGTTATCAACGAGCTCTTGCAAGAAAGCACTGCATGATTAACCATTTTCATTTCTGAGTGACGCGTGTTTTCATGGCAATGGCCTCAAGCGGACTGACTTAGGTCGTAAAACTTTGACCGTGGATCAAACTTTTTACACGCAAGGTAGGTACACTTTTACCGTCTATCTCGATATAGGTCTGTGTAATGTAGGCGATGGGCTGATAACCTGTCACTATTGTACGGACAACACCTTAAGGCGGTACCCCCACCGAAAGTGGCGCCGTGTTGAATTTTATTTAATATCGTAATTCTAATTCACAATTTTAATAAAACTAAACGTGGAATTTTTAGAGCCCATTGTCTTGTATTTTTAGAAGGTATCGCTACATCTCGTCATAGTCATTCGTAGAAGTAGATAGCAAATGTGTCAAAAACGGCCACTTTTAGCAGTTATGCTATCTACTTGATAATGATACCGTCTAAAAATACTAGACTATGAGCTCTAAAAATTCCACGTAAAGTTTTATTAAAATTGTGTATTAGAATTACGATATGAAATAAAATTCAACGCGGCGCCACTTTCGGTGGGGGTAGGTACCGCCTTAATGCCAAATGTGGCATTGTTAAGCTGTACCTACGAGAGTGATGTTTATACATTTAAAAAACAAAACCGAGCGATAGGTAGAGACTGTACAGTTTTTTAACTCCGGAAAATATGCCATATTATTTCCGTACTTTGAATACCACAACTTTAAGGGAACATGTTACATGAAAAAACCCTAAATAAAAAGAACACTTAAGTACAACGAAATCAATGTCATCATAACTGCTCTCGAGGAATAACGCCTCGTAGTCGTGTAACCCCAGCTCCGCTAGCCAGTGCCCCGGGTTTGACGCCAGGGAAGGACTCAGACTGGACTCGGAGCAGCTCAGCCCCAACCAGGATGTGATCTCCTGATCCAGCTCCGACACAAATACCGACTCGCGGACCAATAAATGTTTCGTAATAATTTACCTTTTTGAAGAATCATCACCATTCACCAGCTATACGATATTAGATCCACTGCAGGGCCAAGGTATCCTCAAGGTTTTCGGGAAATCAAATACACAAAAAAAATAACCTCCTTTTTGTGAAGTCTGTTAAAAACAATAGCAAAAATACACTTACAACAAAATCAATGTCATCATAACCGCTCTCCAGGAACAACGACTCGTAGTCATGTAAGCCCAGCCCCGCTAGCCAGTGTCCCAGGTTCGACGCCAGGGAGGGGCTCAAGCTGGACTCGGAGCAGCTCAGACCCAACCGGGATGTGAACTCTTGCTCCAGCTCTGACACGAATACCGACTCGCGCACCAACTTGCTGCCGAATGAGGCCATTATCTCGGAGATCTTTGCCCATTCCTCCTGGGGACGAAAAATAATATTGAAATCATTTTTACATTAAAGTACATTACTTAATCATTTATTCGGACATAATCTAACATAAAGCAGGCCATACACGCAAGGTATATAACCTTGCGTGTATGGCCTGCTTAAAATTTCAGACTTCGTCTAATAGACATTTTCACATATCTGTATTTTTTTTTAAAAAAAAAGGTATTGTGATACGTAATTACCGAAATAAGCATGTTTTACCACTTCGAAGCACGGAACTTCGAAAGCTTTCCATATACCTCCGCAACGGTGAACATAAACATATTTAAGGATAAATTCATCGTTATTTTTGTCTTCGAAATTCATCAGTCATCTGAGACACTTGATGAATGTTTTTTTTTATTTATTTATTAAAATTTTAACAATATTAATACATTATAACATTACATGAAAACAGTGTCACAAAAACCTGTTTAGGTTTAACCTTACACTGTTTGGTTTCGTCATCTTGTACAATCATTTATTATAATTAATTAAAATAACTATCAATATTTTTTGTAGGGTATGCATTTATAATTTTCCTTATTACAATACAACGTAAATACTTCTACCTGCCTAGTCCAACCATCGCACAAGCGTGCAGCGGCGCGTACCCACGGGTGGAATTCTAAGCATTCATGCATTATTGATTAAATTCAATCCTTTTTTTTTTTTTGTAATTGGCATTATTGTATATTATTCATTCAAAGTATATAAATCAATATTACTAATTAAATTAATTGAGTATTTATTACTATTTTATTATATTTAATGTTTTGTTATTTAGATTTATTAATTTATTAAACATTTGAGAAATTGACATTAATGTATAATATTACGCATTCAAATTATATAATTATATCAATTGATGTTAATAATTAAACTAATTACTACTTAGATACTAGTACTTAGATTTTTTTTTAATCATATTTGATTAGGTATTTATTTTTTTAGATTTATTATTTTCAATTTTTCAGTAGTAAACCAAATATAAGTCAATCACTATTTATTTTGCATTAATGTAGATAAGAAATATTTTTTAAGTTTAACTTTAATGTTGCTTTCATTTAGTTCTTGTTTTAGTGTTATGGGTAATTCATTTATTAATTTAGGTACTTGATATTGTAGCAATTGTTTGCCGTAAAGATTAGTAAACCTGGGAACCATTAATATGATTTTAGCAGCATTGCGTGTCTGTTTATTACGGTAGATAACCTTACATAGATCCATGTTGAAAAAATGGTCTGTTATCAACATATACTTTACCTGACTATGTATTGGTAGCACGGCAATTGGTATGCTATTTAATATATTGCTATGTTTATTACTCGAATAAATTTATTTCTTCATAAGTCATCAAGACATATCAGATTATTATCTATCTCCAGTGTCTCCTGTCTCTCGAATTAATAAAGAAAACAAACTCAAGGTGTAAGTGATATCTTTATGTATTTAACATTTGCCTGTAGGACACCTGCAACGACCGTTTTATTTTATCGAGAAACCACAGCTGTGATGCGGGCACCCGCATTATTTTTAAGCAAATATTTTGGTGATAAATTGCGATTATCGAAAATGAATGAAACTTATCACCTAATTAAGCATATATTTACTTTAGCTCTCTTAATTATTCGTTTTAAATAAGGAGCATTTACTTAGTTGCCTGTTTTCTCTATAATATTACTTCATTTACATCATGGATAAGATCATAGACGTCGATAACTAAATAAATACTTAAGACATTTAATTTGACACACCATCTAGCCCTAAACTGAAGGAGAGAAGTTATTTTGACTGTGCTAAAACTAAGTAGTATAGACCATTCTTTCTCAAAGTGGGCGATAACGCCCCTTGTGGGCGCTGGTGGCCTAGAGGGCGGGCAGTAAGAAGCCCAGAAAAAAATTGTCTCATAAGATGTGGTAAAGTAAAAAAGAAATTGGGGACGCTGAAAAATTATTGATTACCAAAGTGGGCGATAAACGATTGTAAGTTTGAGAACCACTGCTAGCGACAATGAATAAAATTACTTTTTTTGCAAATAAATACTTCTTACATAAGTACCTACTCATGAAGTAGTGTGCTTAGTGCGAGATTTTCTACTCACCCTCGATAGTGAACTCAGCCGTTCCAATCACGAATTAACAGTACTTATTAAAAAAACAGTGAAAATTGATTGGTTAATTAAACTGATTGTGCTGTTAGTCGGTGTCAAAAAAGTAAAGTTGGCCAATCAAAGGTGATTCCATCCAACTTTACTTTTTTGACATCACAGCACAAGAAACCAACATTTCTCACTTATTTTATAAACTCCCCGTTCGGAGATCTACATTATTTGTGGTTCGGAGTGGCAAAAATAAGAAGAAAAATAGTATATTTTCCTGTGTTGTATTTATAAATTAAAATTAAACATTAATAAAGTAACGTAACTTCGACAATGACAATCACAAAATAGTCATCATTTTAATGGTGGCGATGTAATAGACGGATTGACAGCAAATTATCAATATTAGGCTTCAATTTTGTTAGGAATAATCGAAAATCTCCCCGTTATGTGATATTCAATCCGCTCCTATTTTTTGTTCAAAGGTTTGTAACGACATTAAAACTTTTTTCGACACTAAATGACTAGGGAAACGATATCAAAAGCTTTCGCGCAATTCCCAACAGTCCAGGATATTTTTGAGATATTTGAGTCAAAATCTTTGATACCTCTTCAAATTTCACCTTAAGGTCCTCAGAGGCTAAGCTCGAGTAGTTCCTCTTGCACTTCCGTTTCATCAAATGTATTTACGATCCATGGTGGTATTTCCATCGTCATAATATCTTCAAATCTGATTTTGAAGTTAACATGCAGGGCAATTAAATGTTAAACGTTTATCTGAATATCCTCATCAAGGCATTCTACTTGTGACAGGTTTGAAAACTGGGAAAACTCGCGCCGATTAGTATTTTGCTTCATAAATTTCTATTTGAAAAAAAGCTGAAAGGAGATGTCCCAAAATTGCCCCAGAGTCGTTTCAAGTTTAAAAACGAAAATTACAAAGTGACCTGACGATATTATTGTGATAAAATTACATTTGATTTTTTTTATTATTATTTATAAGTACGAAAATCTAGAAGCTAGCGGGGTTTTCAAAACCAAGTAAAAAAATTGTATTCCATTCATTTTTCATTCCATTGTTGTTGACATTTTACACTATTGCATTGGTGTAAAATGTTTTTGAGACAAAAATAATCATAAAAACGTTTCTTAAAATATTTTCTGCCTACATTGATAGGCGAAGCCAAGTCAATACTTTAGTTTTTCATTATCGAAACGAAAAAAAATTTCGTGGACCCGCGCTTAAGAATTGTGAACCCCCCTCTCTTTTGTCACGTCAACGTCCCCCATCCAGTCTCCCGTAGACCCCTGGGGGTCTCCCCAGACTCGATGGGGACCTGGACCACTTTGGGAATCAATGCGCTAGATGGCGGGCAGCTGATTTCATACAAAAATTGGCGCGTCGACCGTGAGTAGAAAAAACTCACACTAAGCACTCGGTAGATAATAACGGCCTTTTATAAGCAAACACAAATTGACAAAACACATTTTAATGAAAGTGCCAGTCAGCGTAATGCACTTATTTAAGCATATACTTAAATGAAGTGCATACAAGTGTCTTTTAAATGGTGTTTCTATGCCAAGGCGTAGAATTATCTTGGTTCCTATGCGTCCCCTTGAATTAACTGATAAGTGTGGGTTGCCATCCATGACATCATTTGAGGAGTCGCCAGCGCAGAAAATTGCATATTGCCAGTTGGCAGTTAAAAAAGGGGTAATGGCAAGGGATCTCGACCGGATGTAACTGACTTGACAGATGTTTCGCCTTGCTCATTGGAAAGTTCCAAAGAACAATAAAGGAAAGAAGTTATGAGTAGTTAATTGTCTGTCACGTGTCGCCACCCTTTTGTGCAAAATACAGAGCATTTGTTGCACGTTGTTGCAGCAACGAGCCTGCTTTCGAGGCTATACGACTTTCAGTACGAACTGCATAACCTGACATACGCAAAAAAAGCTTTTGGAGACGATCTAAATCTTTATACAAAATCGACGTAATCTGATTGGTAGTCAAAGACGAGACAACAAAATAGATAAACAGCTTTGTTATATCAGTATATTCATAAACAAACCGAGTATTCGCAATTTTTTAAATGCACTATAATTTTACTAGCTTAAACCTTTTCAAATTGGTTTGGGCGAGAAAAAGTAACAGACATACCTACAAGATACCTTGGCATTTGGATAATAATACTCCCTGTTCATACTAAATTACTTATGTCATGCAAAACATGGACAGTGTTAATTTCTTGGTTTCCTGCCTTTGTTTGACGTTAGTGCGAATCAGTTATTTTGCAGACGGTTTGAAAAAACACATGTTTCCTTTTTGAGTAAACACTTAGTACATTTTCATAACAACTTGATGTTAATTGATAACGGCTTAAAACATGTTTACGATTAACATGGATTTTATGCAAACAATGTTATATAACATTTTAGGTTAAGGACTTGAAGAAATTTTTCAACAGTTCACCTGATTTCTATTAAAAATATTGCATATTAGGACATTTGACAGTAATATTGCCAATATATTATTATCAGAATTCGGTTATCTATAGATTTTGGTCCTTAAGGGTGATATCACGTCCCTAAAACCATCCAAGTATATAAACAACTTGGATCAAAGTATTTTTTTAACGTAATAAAAGATACTATTTTGGTTAAATGTGAGAGCATTTTAAATCTAGGATGACATACCTACCTATATCAGTTAACCAAGTAAAATTTATAATTTTGGGGTAAATATATTAATAAATACCGTTAAACAGTTCTTAACATTATTACACCAGAAAAAAATCTAGGATTTAGGAACAAACCTATGTCAATGCTTAATCATTCATTAATTGTACGGTAAACACAACGTCTTCGCACCTCATGAGGCTCACACAAACACCACAAAGAGCTATAATTATGTCCATGAATATTTGAATGTTTACATTGGATTTGGCCAGCGTACGTCATATTTCTTTTCATCAATATGACCCATGACTCAAGACAGTAGTCACTGATTTTCTTAGATTCCACGCTGTCTGTGCTATTAAAATAATTCCCCGTTTGTATCTTATTTACAGACCGCAAAAACTCAGTAAGTATAAGTACTTTTATATATAAACTAGTTTCCGCCCGCGGTTTCAACCGTTGTTCCCGTTCCCGTGGGAATATCGGGATAAAAAGTAGCCAAAACTAATTCTATGCCAAAAATCAATTCAATTGGTTATTTATGTCCGTTCTCTCGGACTGATTACGCGCTTTTGTAAAAAAAAATATACTTAGTATAAAATTAACAATATACTCGTACATCGATTGCGTAAAAATTGTACTTAAGTCCTATTTTACGTAAAATGACTCACTGATTTATACGTTTGAGTAAATTTAAATATGTATGTAATGAGGAGGATTTTCCTAGTTATTTCGCAAATAGCTGAGATATATATATATGTTTTACATTAAATTGGCTTACTCTTGGCCTAATTCTGAATCGTTAAATTCAGTCTTCTGAATAAGATGGAGCGAGCTTGCCTATAAAAAGCCTTTTCACTCGAGCTTGAAATATACCAGGGTTGTAGGCACCCGGGAATACAGACGCAGGCAGGGAATTCCACTCCCTGGCTGTGCGCATAATAAAAGATGAGATATTGACCGATAGTAACAATCCCGATAGTAAATTTTTATTTAATTAAGTATGTAATTATGAATGTTTAACCAAATTATTCACTTTTACAAAAATAATGTCATACAAAGATTGCTCACCAGCTCTAAGGGGCTTGACAATTTACTTGTCCCTGTTTTGCGTGGACTTTCCTTTTTTAGTTTTCGGTACAATCGTGTACGAGAAGGATGTCATAATTAAAAAGGTTTCTTTCTTACCTGCCTAATGGTTATACAAGTAAGTTGGTCCGTAGCCAGGTTAGGCGGCGGCGGCGGCAGCTCAGTTGGCGACGCGTCGTACACGGACTTTAATTTGCGGAGGTTTTAACTCTCTCATACGACTAGTAGGATGTCATATCATAAATAAAGGTTGCTTACCTGCTCATCAAACGCGATAAGGTGCTGGCAATGACGTGTGCCCCGCTTTGCCTGCTCTTTCTGGAGATCCCTTTAGTTATCGGAGCGTTTTAACACACTTATACGAGTAGCGTGTCATATAAAGGTTGCTTAACTGCTCATCAAACGGGTTAAGTATCGACAATGACTTGACTCTGCGTTGAGCTGGTGGTATTACTCCTGCGCCTGACTTCATCATCAGCGCGAACGTTTTAAACATTTTATACGAGTACCTGTGTATCTTAGAAAGGTTTCCTTACCTGCTAATCAAAAACGATAAGTGTCGACAATGACCTATCCCCACTTTGCGTGATGTTTCTGGGGTTTCTTTAGTTTCTTATTTTTTAGGAGTATTTAAATACTTTATTTAGGGTATTTAAATACTCTTATACGAGTAGGATGTCATATAAAGGTTGCTCACCTGCTCATCAAACGGGCTAAGTATCGACAGCGATTTATCCCCGCTCTGCGTCGAGCTGGTGGTGTTACTCCGGCGCCTAACTTCATCGTCAGCGCCGTTGAGTCGCTCTGTCGCCTGTCCATTGCTGGCCGGGTTGGGCGGCGGCGGCGGCGGCGGCTCAGTGGGCGACGCGTCGTACACTGACTTTAGTTTGCGGAGCGTTTTCGGTCGCTCCGCCGGCATCGGCCGTAGGCCTATACCGTCGAGCGTCGTGGTCGAGCCTTTGAATAGGCCTGGGGACAATAGAATAATTGATTAAATAACTGGTATATTTTGATAGACTAACTTAGTGGCTAAACATTGTTTTATATGTGAGTCTTATACAATGTTTTATATTGTAATCTGAGGTAACTGGTTCAATCGACAGTATGATCGGGAAATCAATCATTGCAACGTATGAGATGAGATATAGTTAAAATATATTAGTTTACTTATTTATTAATATGAGTCTCTCATTTTACAACCTCACAATATTTAGTTATTGGTTGGCATTTTATGTATCACTACATAGTATAAAGCAAAGTCGCTTCCCGCTGTTTGTCCCTATGTATGCTTACATCTTTAAAACTACGCAACGGATTTTGATGCGGTTTTTTTTAATAGATAGAGTGATTCAAGAGGAAGGTTTATATGCATAATAATCTTCATATAAAGTAGAGAAATACTGTAATTTTTGAGGTTTCTAATGTGATGTCGTAAATTTTTAAATTTTTTCCGCTTACATTGTAAACGCAGGCTGAAGTCTACGAGATTTATTAAAATAATGTACTAAGTATTTGTAGACCTTGAAAAGGCCTACAGAAAACTCCGCGGTGGTATATGTTTATCTCTTATGGATAACTCACAATAGCATAAGTCGTGTAGTCCACGCGGGCTAAGCCGCGGGCGGGAAGCTAGTTAATAATATTTACCAATAGGTACCAATTTCAAGATATTTAATCACTTCCTATTTGAAGGCATTAGAATTCTACTTTTTAAATTCAAATTCATTTAAATATCACTTTCAACATTATCACAAATATCCAGCAAAAACACCTTGTTTTTACTGACGTAAAACAGCTTCTATAGCAACAATGGCAAGTTATCTAAGACGAAAAAAGTGAAAATGTGAGGCCCTTCATGTGTGCCAAGGTGACAGCATGAGATATAAGAACCGGTTCCACCGAACGTTGTTTGATAAGGAAATAAACTTATTGCTACTTAGAATTACAAAACAAGGTGCCTTATTTGATCATAAAGAAACATCATTGGCAGTTTCAATTCTCAAAAAGAGTACCGAATCATCGGGAAATGAAAAAAAATAACAAAATTAAAAAGCACTTAATCTTAAATGAACCATTTTGTAAAAAATATTTATTTATTTCAAAATGTAGTGACTATTGATGCTTCCAAGCTTCTTTCTTGGGAGTCATGTTATTTGAGTAAGGTATGTATGTTTAAGTACCTACGTGACATACACACATTACCATAGTTTTAAAATAAAATCATTATAATAAACCATACCTAGCCTAGCCATGCACCATATACAGGTCATCAATTAGTAAATATGAGTTATTCGCGTTTACACAAATAGATGGAGTTTGAGTCTCGCTCGATAGGTCGGGAGGTAAGCTGTAAGTCAATGAACCGATACAGCTGACCCAATGCCACAGCTGGGAACCCACTCATTCTAATATTAGTACACGATGACTTACAAATGTTCGTAGTGAGATATCGCTCTGATTTGGAGTTACATATCTCACGTTGGTGAGATATGTATGATTTGGATACTTCTGTATAAACGAGATTTTGAATGACAGAGCCTATGTATACCTACTGCGGCAAATTCAAATTCAATATCATTATGTTGCTTAAAGAAACACTGGTATTATTTTTATTTTCTGAAGGCAAGGGTCTTTGGTTTGAGTAGGTGCTTGAGATCAAGATTCATAATTATGTTGAATATTCGTGACCTAAATTGAAGAATGGTTTTGTCTTCTATTTAGACCAACTGAATTCGATACAACTAAAACTAAATAAAACTACCACATTTGTACACAGGAAAAAATATCAGACTTTGTATCTAAGCTAGGAAGCATTTATCTAAACTATTTATAAAAAGAGACAGAAGCAATCTTCTCTGAATTTGGAGCGCATAATGTAACAGAGCAGCAAGAAACATGTGTTTTATATTCAACCATTAAACTGCGTTTTTGCGTATACATGGAGCCTAACGAAAATAAATATTTCAAATCGGGACGATATTTAAGAGGAATCGGTACGATCGCTCACCCCGCGCCCGCACAGGTCGGCCAATTCAGGCCAATTTGTGCTTTGTAAATTAAAACAATTTGTGGCATGTTTACAGATAGACTAACTCTTGATTTTAACATCATGAAAGTAGCAATTTTTCAATGCAATCCGTCATTCAATAATTTGACCCACGACGGTACGGAGAGAGAGAAATTCGGTTTGTTTGTTTGTGCAAACCAATGATGCCATTTATCTCCAAAACTATGTACTCCTACTAGTCCAATTTAGATGGGGTTTTCTTTCTCTTTCAGTGATGGGTTCAGACCCCTAATTGTCTAATTTCAAAATCTATCACAATCCCTTTCAGAGGTATTGTGGTTGTGATATTTTCGTCTGTCATATTGCTTAGACAGTTCAATTTCGTTTATTCCATACCTTTTAAAACGCCTCCCGATCACAATCCCTTTCAAATGTCAAATAGTGACGGCCAGCCAGCGTAGCATGCGCACCGCGACTCGCTGTCGACGCTTATCTCGCGATGACTGTCCCGCTCATATCTGTACGGTGTGAGTGGGACAGACAATACGCTCGCGCGACAAAAGTGTCGAGAGAGCTTTGTCGAGGTGCTCATGCTACGCATGCTGAATATCTTTCAAATGACGAATTGAAAGGGATCGCGATAGATTTTAAATTAGACAATTAGCCCCCAGGTTTGATTGGTACATGTTCTTAGATAGGTGCTTAGGTGACAACTAACCAGAGGGCGCTGCAGTAAACATTTGTTAGCTAGTCCGATTTTGATGCGGGCTTTTAGTAATGGGTTTTATGTAGTACAATGTAGGTACATAATACCTGTTGTGCTCTCTAAAGTTTGAAATAAATAGCAAAATAATAAAATAAAAAACCCACGACGGTTAAAACGTACCTAAGTGAAAATGGATAAAATAATTAAAAAAACCCCAGACTTCAATATCCGTCGGAGGCTACCAACACTATTTTAAATTTCAACATAAATATGAATAAGTATAGCAATAAAATATCTCGAATTATTCACGTTACTTTAAAACTGCAAAGGAGTGAGACATGCTGAGGTGTAATTTGAATTTTTTCAACTTTACGTGTTGCTGACTGTACTAAGTACACGGTACAGTACCGGGTGTCCGGGTGGCGGTGACTATCACAACAATGGCATTAAACAATGGGCCATTGTGGTCGTTTGCAACCGCCGGTGCACCACGCTTCACATGTTTTGTGGAACGGCATGTGTGAGGTTACCATTAGTTGAAAAGTCCTGATGAAAATCGGGATTCTAACTGAAAAGTCAGGAAAATTCCAGATCTAGATACGTACGTACGATAATCACAAATGCAAATATTACTAATCCACTTTGTAGCAATGGTATGGTAAAAACGTAAGTAGGAAATAGGATAGAGCAAAGCCAAATATCCGAAAAAGCCGTAAACAACCAAGAGTAATGTGTTAACGGTGAAATCCGTAAAAGTTGTTTTCACCTCACACGCTCGGAAAAGGGGGTTTTATCATTCAATTTCTGCGCCGAAAATCGCATATTATCAGCCTAGCGTGGTAAACCATTTTTTTATTTATTTATGTTACATTTTACTCCGGATTTTTGTACCAGAAGTTGACCGCGGAAACAACCTAAAAAAATCCTCGCTGTTGTGAGGTAAAAATTGTGTGTAGAAAAGTTTTTAGCGTCTCGTACCTTTGAAAGCCTCCTAATAGTTACGCTACGCTAAAAGTTACGTACCTTTGAAAGCCTCCTAATAGTAATAGCTACGCTCAGGATGCAATCATTGAACCACTCGTTCCTCCTTCGCTTGCTCAAGTTTCAATAGAGGTAAGTCGCCGCTAAATCCAACTTTCGAACCACGCATAACAAATAACTATTTATTTTAATGAACAGCTCTTACTAGAATAGAGGTTAAAAAAATGTGCAAAATAACTTAGTTTATTGCCGGTTGAGCAGTAGGATTTTTTTACGGAGTTTTATTAAAAAGGTTATAGATGGTACCTAAATAAAAAACGTTTATATCACAGCTAATAGAATATTAAAAGGTTTTTCATTTGAATAATAAATTATTTTTTTAACTTAAGTACGAGTACTATCCGGCAAAACGTTCCCCAAAAAAACTCTACTCGTCAACCGGGAAGATCCCCAACTGTACCGGTGGAAACAGGTGATTTTTCAATGCTCAGATAAAAAAATATTCTTCTGCAATTGTATCGTTTTATACATTAATGGCCATTCATAATAATAATAATAAATTGCATACAATCGTTAAGTTTCAAGAAAAACTTCTGTTATGGATACTAGATAACGGATAAACATACTTTTATACTTTTTTTTTGTAAATACATACATAATATCCTTATTAAACACCCAGACCAAGACAAATAGACATGTTTATGCACACAAATATTTGTCTTGTAGGGGATCGAACCCGGGACCTCTGGCGTAGACGGCGGGTTTAGTACCCCTGCGCCAAACAGGTCGTCGATTCATATCTCTTTTATAGTTAGTGATTGTTATTAAATTGGTTATGAATAAACCTACCTGATGACTGATATCTCTTAATTAGGACCGTTAAAAGACTAGGCTCTAACAACACCATTTATTTTATGAATTTTAAGATTTTGACTAACGACCGCTCGCGGTTTCACCCGCTTGGTTTCCGTTCCCGTGGGAATATCGGTATCCTATGTTCATAACCTGGCTATCTACTATCTTTGTACCAAATTGTATCTAAATCCGTTAAGTAGTTTTTGAATTTATTCGTTACAAACAAACAAACAATCAAATCTTTCCTCTTTATAATATTTATTATTATTATATTATATAATATAGATAAACTAGCGGCCGCCCGCGGTTTCACCCGCGTGGTTCCCGTTCCCGTGAGAATATCGGAATAAAAAGTAGCCTGTGTGTTAGTCCACTAGTTGAAGTCCCTACATACAAAATTTCATCCAAATCCGTTCAGTAGTTTTTGCGTGAAAGAAGAACATACAACCAAACTGACATATATTTTTTTTTAATCACGACCATGGGAGTCTTAGCTTTTATCATACCTGATGTTAAGTATTGATAAGGCTGAAGATGGAAGCGAGCCTCTTCCGGAATCCTCAGCCACTGAGGAACTGTCTTATCTCTAACTGCCGGAACACAACAATGCTGAAAACATTGTCGTTAAGGCGTCAGACTTAGATAAGATGGTGGTAGCTAACCAGGCGGAAACACAACAAGTACTACTACCACCAACCAAACCGAATACAATATGTACCTACCTCCGCTGGGAATCGAACCCGGGACCCCTGGGTCTGATACCGGTTATTGTACCACTAGACCACCGAAGTGGTTAAACAAAACAACTCAGCTCGCAAGTTCCATACGCAGGGACTTGTGTTGAGACATAACAAAACTTGTGACCCCAGTCTATTTCTTCTAGTATTTTTCTATTCTTCTTCTTATCGAGTGTGGATTAGTCTCATCTCTGGTATCAGAGTTTATTAAGCCGCCTATAAGGCCTCTGACCATTTTTAAAAGTTTCTAAATACAATTTACATGTTTTTTAAGCTATTGCATAGCTTTTATCGCGGGCTTTGAGCGCGGCGACCGAATCAAGAAATTCCGTAACGAAAAAAAACCTAACACCATCCACTCCGTGTCATAGATTTTGGTTGCTTAGTTACGATTGTGTAAATATAATTTCTTTTTAAAATCTGGTACCGCATTTTTTCGGCGACAACTGGAAAAAATGCGGTACCAGATTTTAAAAAGAAATTATATTTTCATACAGTTATTTTCATCATTGACCATTTTGTTATTTACAATCGTAACTAAGCAACCTATGATAAAAAATGCTATGCAATAGCTTTACCGCGGCAGTCCCCGAGTGCCACACGTATTTTTTTTTTGTACTTATAGACGCGCTTGAAGCGCAAAAATGTGTCAATGACATCTACCATTCGCTCTTATTTTTTTTATAACTTAATAAAAGCAATTTGTCTAAAGTACAATGTATAAATAAGTCGTGTACCAATTTCATGATGACCTTCATTCATAAGAAAATGCATCAATTTATGTCTTGAGTAGTGGCCGCCCGCGGTTTCACTCGCGTGGTCCCCGTTCCCGTGGGAATATCGGGATAAAAGTAGTCTATGTTTTAATCCAGGCCATCTACCTGTGCGCCAAATCCAAATCGGTTCAGTAGTTTTTGCGTGAAAGGGTAACAAACAAACTGACACACCTTCGCATTTATAATATTAAGTAGGATAGTAGAGTCAACAGCAGGTACAAAAACCACCGCTATTAGCGTAAAGCTTGTCGTGCTATTGACTGTACATTCAACAACATCATTCTTAACAGTTGTTTGCACAATCAGGGAACTACTAGGTCGACAGGCCCGTAGACAAAGTAACATCGTTACGTAGCGAAACGATTATTCGCTTCGTTATTGTCTATATTCGCCAATTAACTTACGGTCTGACCACGTGATTTAGCGCGGCTTATGCCAATCTGCCAATCCCATACATTTAATTCTTTTTGAACTTCGTTATCGTTTTTGAATTGTTACATTGGCTAAGGGCCCTTGAGCTCTATTTTTGAATCGCTCGTATGACTTAAGTCACGCGTCCCACGCTTGTTTCGCTCGACTGCAACGAGTGGGTGAGGGCACTTGTTGCGATCGAGCGATTCAAAAATACGCAAATTCGAATGTCGAACGAAAAACAATAGAGGATAAGCGCTCGACGCGCGACGAGTGAATCAAAAATTGAGCGCCAGAAACGTATATTTGAAAAGTAACAAGGTTTAAGAAATAATTTATTGTTTATTGACAAATAATTTATTGACGGAAGACCAGCGCTGGCCAAAAAGCCAAGCATTATGCTGAGTCGGTACCGTTTTGGGACAAACTGTGTTTTTATTTTTCTGTACTACTTTGATGTGTCTTATTGTCGTGTTTGTCCCAAATAAATATAATTTTCTTTTCTTTTCTATAAAAATACTTTATTTGTGATATAAACGTTTCCTATAAATCTATTACTATTTGAAGTACATACTCCTTAAAAAAAATTACTGGTCGACCGGTAAGTTCCCGTATTACTCGCGGTTTTCGAAGTACACGATAGAGCTCAAGACCAACATGTAAACAAAGCATTGGGTACTTGCTTTAAAAATGGTTAATAGCTTCCTTATTATATCCATTTTTAACCGACTTCAAAAAAGGAGGAGGTTCTCAATTCGGTTGGTATATATTTTTTTTTTTTATGTATGTACACCGATTACGCCGAGATTTCTGAACCGATTTCCATGATTCTTTTTTTGTTCGATGCAGAATAGTTGCCAATTGGTCCCATAAAAATTTTGTTTCGTTTGACCCAGTACTTTTTATGTTATGAGCATTTTTATATATTTCATTTCATTGTTGACTTGGACGATGTAGTATTTATGATAATTGTGTTTTTAATGTACATGAAACCTTATCTAATCTAGTAAAACCCTGCTGTAGTTTACAAAACAGCCTATTACAGACACTAAAAAGTAAAAAAAAAACTGCGTTAAAAAAAACCGACTTCAAAAACTAAAAAGCAAAAAATAAGCCTTTTGGAGTCGGTGCCAGACAAGGCAAGAAAAATAAAAGAATAGGAGCTTAAAGTAGAATGTCTTGGCTGCCACCGACTCCAAAAGGCTTATTTTTTGCTTTTTAGTATTTGTAGTCGGTTTTTTTTTTAATTCAATTATATCTCATGAGGAGTTCATAAGGCTTTTGCAATTTTTAAAACTGTCGTTTTAAAGGTCGTGAAGTATCAAAACCAAAATATTTATTGATATCAAATAAACATGAAATTATTCTCATAGAAATAAATGTTTCATTCATATAAATAAACTATAAGGAAAAGATAAAATAACGGTTACAAAACTTAAAGTCTGTAACAAGAATGCATGAGTAACGTAAGGTGCATGTTTGAACAGGTGATTCAATACAATAACTCTATACTTAATAGTAGGTAAGTTTATGAAAAACTCTTTCTTTAACAAAATCTATTATTTTACTCACAATTTCCCATCGATACGGCAATCATTCGACATTCCAACGCATTCTAAGGCAGTCATCTCTGCATTAGTCAGATTTATTTCGAGATACAACCTTAATGATGCATATTTCGATACTACACGTTCACACGACACACTTCCATAACTTAAAACCGGTAGAATCACAGACACTGTCACTTTTATTGATGAATAGTGTTATATCACGGATATTAAACTTTAAATTAAAAGAGGTTTAACAATAACGGGCGTATAAAGGTTTAATACACAATCGATGCGATCGACTGCACAGCCGCGCGAAAACTGTCGAAGTAAACGCGTCGCGAAACAATATTGATAAGAACTGATGACGTCACCCACACCACTTTATCAATCTGCATCAATTTATTCATGAAGACAATTGCAGGACGATTTGTTATCTTATACAGTTCGTTCACCATAAGATGCCCCCAGCCTTGGGCATTGGCAGCATTGCCTACGGTGCTTGCCAACAATATATGTACCTTTTAACCCGCTTTATTTAAACTTGTATGTACTACAGATTAATATGTTATACTTGCATATTTTTAAATAATATGAGTAATAAAGTTCGAATAATAACATCTTACGGTGAACGGTCTGTAGTTGGACCCGTTTGGCCGGAAGATGGCGGCGTACTAAACTGAAATGTTTAACAAGCCAATTCTCGTATTTGCATGAATGAATGAAATGTTTTGTGGGAAGACCTTGTTTTGATAAAGTTGAGCTCAGATTAAACTGACAGAACCAGAAAAAAACGCGCAGATAAGCACTGAACGTTGGCGTAAAATATGTTTTTTTAATGCTATCTCTGAATTGTAGAGACCCACAAATCCAACTTATCTGTTAAAAGTGATATGAAATATTTAGTGAAGTGTTTATGATGCCTTATGCCGCAACTATTTAAACACTTTATGATTTGTTTAGTTATATAGATATGCAAAATAATGGTACAAGACCACACGCTGTTTAATACAACAAATAATTAAAACATGTATACTACTTCAAACCCCATTGAAGAGGGTTAAATTCTTGACACCCAAATGAAAAAAAACCTGAAGTTCTGTCATTTTTAACTAAATTATTATTTACCAAATAATAGAATTAGTTCTAGTAAATTTCAACTAGTATTGTATCTTACCCTTATAGGCGAGCGGGACGTTTGTTTCCCTAGCAAGGTCAGGCTGGTTTTTAATAAAAATCAGCTTTGTGAATAGGTACAAATATTTATATCACAAATAATATTAAAGATTGGGATAAACCTTCTACTGAGCATACATTATTTTTGCCTAATGAATAAGTAAATATCGTTATGGTGGTGGTAACAAACCTATTAATTACGTAACGAATAAAGCTGTCAAAACGCCATCAAATAATTAACATTACATAACTCTTTAATAATCTAAAACAAAAAACAAAAAAACACAGCACATTATTAAACATGCATCAGAAAACTAGCTAGTATCATCCATTAACTAAATTAATAGATGTATGTATACCGAAATTAATGGCAAGCCTGCCACTTGATACTTAACTTGTTACTTCGGAAACAAGTTTTTTTATAGCATTATTAGGTTTCGTCAAATGTATGTTGTAACTGAATTAAAAAAAGGAGGTTATCTATTTGTCGCGTGTATATGTATACGGTTTTTTTTTGTATGTTCACCGATTATTTGAAATTGTCTGGACCGATTGGAATGATTTAAGCGCTATTACATCAGGTGTGATCCTAACTTCAGTCCCATTTTTGAAATTTTGGAATCGGTTCATTAGTTTTCAGGAAATGTTGAGAATAGTGTTGTTTTCGTGATGCACTATTTACCTGCATGACATAATCATAGATGACAAGTTAATAGTTCCGATTTTCAGTGTAGGTGAGTGTGGAACTTACTCTATCTTTAAAAGTTGTAAATAAAAAACTATTTATATTAAAAAAAAAATTGCTTTGGCTGGCATTGACTCAAAAGGGTTTTTTTTTTCTTTTTGAAGTCGGTTTTTATTTTTATATTACAAAAATAGGCTTTTTTTGGTCTTTTTTCAATTCTGAATCGTTCTTTTTTTTATTCATCGCCATGAATGGAGCCTATAAGGGTTCAGTTTTTTCCTTTTGAGGTACGGAACCCTAAAAAGCCTTAAAATGCGTCACCAGTTAAAATAATGTGTACTGTTGTCAGATTTAAGCCGATTGTTACATTTAGTAAATATGTCATTAATTATTTCTTGAACTATAATTTCCAATAAGAAAAATAATTAGTGAATAAGAAACATTGTTACGAATATGTTGTTTGTTGTAAAAATTAATAGGGAAAAACCGCCAAGCGTTGAATTAAATTATGTAAGGTTGCGCAAGTCTTAACTTTATTATTACATACTGAATTAATAATTTAAATTAAAAGTTTTCCTTATAGAAAATACGTTATTCTAAGATGCTCCATGCACTTCGCTCTACAGATCTACCGTTTGTCGCCTCTTGCGAATACTATTCTTCTTAATCCTAACTATCTTAACAAATATAATATATGATTTATGTAATAAGAATGTTATGGACTGGGATCTGGGTCGGAGAGTCTGGTCATTATGATCTTAATTTATGAAAATAATATATTAATATAATATAATATTATAAATGCGAAAGTGTGTTTGTTTGTCCTTCCTTGACGCCCTAACCAACTGACCAATCGATTTGATTTTTGGCATAGAGTTAGTTGAAAGGACAGTCACAGAGAGTAACATAGGGTTCTTTTATCCCGATATTTCTAACGTAACCTACGGGAAGGGGAACCACGTGGGTTAAAACGCAGGCGGAAGCGAGTATACATTAAAACTAGTTTGATACCTATGTTTTTATATAATTGTCTATTTTCTATCAAGGAATCATACCTATACATATTTTGATTACAAATTCCGATATTTTTCCTTCATGCGTGGCTTCTAAACTTTACCTGAGGAAAACTAAAATTGTCATCCGTACTAAATATAAAATAAGTCACGAATTTGGATACCGTATTTTCCACGGCGTTTTTTCTAAGTACTCGTTTCTTTTTTCGATAAAGGCATTCGTCATAGGATTGTCATCGTAAAAGAAAGATGCAAACTTTTCCTTAACTAGAATTTTGTAAGTGATGATGTTGCAGTCGTCATAGTTCTCGGGAAGCAAGCGTTTCTGTCGTAAAAATATATATTTACTCAAATATACTGTAGTAAAGATTATTTATTTCTACTGAAATGATTTTATGACGAGGTCAAAATAAATATACAAACAGCGCTATATGCGTCAATGTAGCACTGAATGGTAACTGACGATTTTTTTTCTTATGACTGTTTTAAAAATCTTTATTTCAAGTCCAATGTTCTTGGATAGACGTTTTTCAGTGGTTTAGACGTGAAAAGTGAACATAGAATGTCTTTATGTTACTTTTGCATATAAGAGTAAGTGGGTATGAATGGCAGTAAGTACTTACATACGATACGATGATTCCGATAGAGTTTAATTTTATGTTTTTTTTTTGCAAATCTGGGATTCCTGGTACCTTCTTAGAAGCTAATAATGCTATGGTGTACGCATTTTTGTAAAGTTCTATTTGTTGGTTTTCAATAAATAAAAAAAAATCACTTCCATGGATATCATGTCTCATATATCATAAGTTATCAACATTATCCAACGTGACCTGTGACGTAATATTAATTGCGTAATCTATAACCTGTCTAGCTAGACTATACGGTATTAAGGTAGATTTTTTTTATTATATAATGTAACTAAAAAATAGTAGAAGTACCCTGTAGGTTTTGATTCCCGTGCGAGTTTCGAAAATTTGCGGCATAAACGGCTGTATCTTTTGATTGCTTTGGCTTAGAAGTTTGATTTTTTCACAGCTCCAAGGGACAGTAGACCTGAGTATTAGATATAAATTTCAGTTTGATACCTCCACGCGTTCCTGAGAAAAACGGTTTTGACAGACGGACGGACGGACGGACAACGAAGTGATCCTATAAGGGTTCCGTTTTTTCCTTTTGAGATACGGAACCCTAAAAAACTTAAGTCAACCCGAAAATGTGAAGCAAAGTAACAAAATCTGCACCAAACCGACATTTTTTGAACAAAAAACGTAAACGTAACTATTAGATTTCACGACAATCGCGGTATCGGAAACAATCAAACAATTTTGAACTGTATTTTAATACTGATAAGATGTTTTATCCTATGATTTGGATTCGTGTACCTATAAAAATCGTTGTCGTTTTTGTGAGAATTTCATAGTATAGGGTTACAGCTTCAAGGTAATCATTTCATCATGTGGTTTGGTTTCCTTTTGGCTTAATTTGTTTCAGTTTGCCTAACATTTTGTTAATATGAACTAGCAGATCAGGTTTAAACCAGTTCATTATGAATATTATAATATTGCCTAATTGGCTAAGGTTTGATAAAGGTTAAGAGTTTTTCACAGAACAGCCCCCCTAATTGTCTAATTTTAATGTCTATCACAATCCCTTTCAAAGGTATTGTGATTGTGATACCTAGTGATTTACGGAATTGTGTAACTTATAGTCGCTATCCCTTTCGGAACGAATGATGTTTTAACTGCATTTGACACTTGTCCATACATTTGAAATATATTTTTGAGTGTCAGTTTGCTTAGACAGTTCAATTTCGTTAATTCAATACCTTTCAAAACGGGTCTCGATCACAATCCCTATCAAATGGCAAGCTGTGACGGTCTGAAGTATGTAAATATCTTTCAAATGACGAATTGAAAGGGATTGCTATAGATTTTAAAATTAGATAACTAGCCCCATCCCTTATTCACTATGACCACTTACCGATTCCTTGCTCAAACCACCACAATGTCGTATTTGGTTTTGACATTTTCAAAAAATGTTTCTCCGTGATACTTACTAATTATAGAGTTATTGTACAAGAATATTGCAGTCGTGAATTGTACAGTTACTTTCCATCCATCATCAGCCTGTGGACGTCCACTGCTGGACATAGGCCTCACCTAGCTCACGCCTATTCTAGCGTTCATAATAGGCTATTAGCCTTGGACGAATTTAATTCGTCCAAGCTATTAGCCTATAGATACCACGCTGGCCAGACGGGTTGGTAGAGGGTTTGTTTCAAGTTTTCCTTCTCTCGCACAGGTGTTCAATGCGTCGAGCCTCTTAGTCGACTCTCACGACATCCCAGGCATGTAAGGGAGTGGTGACACTTGTATTCTTAGGCCGTCACCACACGGCACTTTACATAACTTAAAAAAATATAAGTGAAAGAAGTATAGAGACAAATACGACATTGGCGTGGCTTGAGCAAGGAATCGGTAAGTGTTCATAGTGAATACGTGCTCAGTAAAGATTTCATTTAAGTCTCTTTTGCTAACTTTTAAGGCAGGTGTCTTCTGTTCAGACGTCACGGGTCGGTTCTCGCCCAACACAATATTTCTGTGTATAGGTAAACATGTCTGTTTGTATTAGTCTGGGTGTCGAATTACTTATACTAACATAATTTAAAAAACAAAACTTATGATAAATATTAAATAGAAAAATATTGGAAAAAAACAACCCGGCCACAAGTGTTTTTTTCCAATATTTTTCTATTTAAAATTTATCATGTTTTTTTTTAAATTCATGTAAGTATAAGTAAAATAACACCCAGACTAATCATCAATCGAATAGCACTGAAAAATGCAAAAAAAAATATATCTTAAAAAAACATTTTTTAAGTACTTACTTATGTTTATCCGTTAATAAACAACATGTTTAAGTACATAAGGGATAATTAGATAATTGGTATGATTCTAACTATTTATTTCTTATTTCATATGTTGTTTGTTAGTATTCCGATAATAAAATCAATATAAATATAGTTTAATATTTTTTAAAGTTAACGAAATATAAAACAAATGTTCATTTGAAACTTAATCTTTAGTTAAAAGCAGATAGTAACGAACCCACAGTTAGCGATAGCTCGCTTATCGTTTGAAGCTAATGAAATTGACCTTGCATAGCATGTGGTGTAACCTGACCTTTATAAACCACATGCTGTTATTAAGATACGTGAAGATGACATACAATATCAAAGTTCGAAATTTGAGATGCTCGGTGTCGTAGTAGCTCGTTTGGAACTGTGCGAGCCCTTGCTTGAATCTCCACACTAATGTCAATATAGAAGATGTCAATATGAGATGACTGACGTCACGGGATGAGGTTTACACGGGGAAATAAAATACGTTAATGCGAGATGAATACCTTTAATACACTGTTACAAAAATATACGAATATGTCGCATAATGCAAAGTAGGTCAATTGTGCATCATTGACGCGGTAATGTAAAATTAATAAAAATAAGTTAATATTAGGTCTTTAACTATGAAATTGCCGATTTGTATTAAGATTTTCAAAGAAAGTTCGTTTTGCATACTAACAATTTTTGTCATAGTTACTACCGCAAGTGCTAATGCCACAATTTTTTAACATACAATCATTGTTTGAAGACTGCAATCTAATGCAAAAATAAATTTATTTAAAAAATATGAATAATTTATAAATTATATTAAATAAAGTAGTAAATTTTGCCAAAAAAAAAGGAGAATCTTTCGAGGTATTTTTTATTGTATAAGAAACGAAAATAATAACCATGAGATTAATTATTCTTGATCATAACGATCTTAATTTAATATAAAATCAAGCAAAAGATGTACCTTTTAATCACAGAAGTAGGTAGTGAGGTTCTCTAGAAGTGTAAGAAAAAAAAACTTTAACCCCTATTATTAAACTGACTTGTACAGGAACAATAAGTAGCTGAACTTTCTCTTTGGTTGGTCACGGGATGGATAACCATAAAGTTACTATCTCCAGATTTCTTTGTAATACCGTTACAATTAATTGCCTACGAGTAACAGCACTAAACTTTGGTCATAGTAACTCTTTGATTATTAGGAAAAACTGAATTTTTACGATATTTGTATTTTACCATGTTTGACAAATACGTTACATTTACAACCGAAATATATGCTCATATTTGGTTACATGTTACGTAAATTCCACAGATATTTTGAATACTATCCAAGATTATAATAACTTCAAACAAGCGACTGAAATACAATGACATTTAATTAATGTTTAGTATTAATAAGTCGGTTAATTAGTTGTTGAAAATGGGCCTAAAGTACCTATAACAACTGTCGAGGACAACTAAATTATGAAGCTCACGTGATTATAATAGAGTTTGATTAAAGAACACTAACTATTACTATAACTTACTCATAAAGGATGAATATAGTTTGACTTTATTCATTCTTTATTATGCGCACAGCCAGGGAGTGGAATTCCCTGCCTACGTCGTCCGTCCGTCTTCCCGGGAGCCTATAACACTGGTATATTTAAAGCTCGCGAGACTATGCTTTTTTAATGCAAACTAGCTCTATCTTAGGCATCTTCTTAATTGAATTCTCTTCTTAATTTTAACCGCCTCTGTGGTCTAGTGGTACAACCACCGGTATCAGATCCAGGGGTCCCGGGTTCGATTCCCAGCGGGGGTACATATTGTATTAGGTTTGGTTGGTGGTAGGATTTGTTGTGAGTCCGCCTGGCTAGCTACCACCATTTTATCTAAGTCTGACGCCATAACAACAATGCTTTCAGTATTGTTGTGTTCCGGCAGTTAGAGATAAGGTAGCCACTTCCTTAGTGGTTGAGGTTTCCGGGACAGGGCTCGCTTCCATCTTCAGCCTTATCAATACTTAACATCAGGTATGGTGAAGGCTTAGTTATAGGATCACTTCGTTGTCCGTCCGTCCGTCTGTCAAGACCGTTTTTCTCAGGAACGCGTGGAGGTACCAAACTGAAATTTATATCTAATACTCAGGTCTACTGTCCCTTGGAGCTGTGAAAAAATCAAACTTCTAAGCCAAAGCAATCAAAAGATACAGCCGTTTATGCCGCAAATTCTCGAAACTCGCACGGGAGTCAAAACCTACAGGGTACTTCCCGTGAACTTAGAATCTTGAAATTTGGTACGAAGTAACGTCATATAGTCCATATAAAGGAAAAGTTGCGAAAACCGTAAATTTTTTGTTACATCATATAATAAAAAATATTTTTGAAAATTTTAAGGGAACCCTCGGTGCGCTAGTCCGACTCGCACTTGGCCGGTTTTTTTTTTATTGGGTGAAAAGTTTTTTGTAATTAATAAATGTACAGTACAAGATTTTATCAAGAATTGAAACAATGATATTCCCATGATGACTCAATTCTATAGAAATACCATATGACTCATAATCATACACGTAAACACAACATGCTCCAATTTTTATTGGCGACGAACGACCTTGGTTTGTGCCAAGTTTCTTTTACAGTTCTATGTAATTATATTTCTTTAAAAAACACTAATTCAGAGAGACATTTTGGCTGTGTGAGGTCAGTCGTAAACCATAAAAGTTTTACTTTCCATTCCTATTTCAAAATAAGGGCAAAAGAGGTCAAATCAATTGAAATAAAACACGAGATGACTTCATCCCGTGACCACGGTAGCTGAAAAGGTGCCGAAACGTCGGGAAAATCAAAAAACCCCTAAAAAACCTAAAAATACGGACAATTACAACTTAGTTCGTGAAATATAGAGCGTTTGATATCCGTAAAAGTTGTTTTATTTCAATGAACAGTGCGCGCCAAAACATAAGATGTACGTAGCTCAAATCAAGTTTTACTTTTCCATTCCTATTTCAAAATAAAGAGGTGTGTGTACATTATTATACGTGTAGAAGGTCGGCATTCCATTTTTTTTTATAAATGACTGTCCTTCTTGGACATTTGCCTGAGCCTATTGCCTGCCACAGTCTATTTAACTTCTCTTGTGCTATTGCCATTTTTTTCACGCAAGGAAAATGTAGGGAAGTCTTATTTTAGAAAACTAACTAATTACGTGACACTCTTCCTCCTTTTTTCCTACTTATTTGCTGTGCACGCCCGTTCGTTTATGGAACGCGCTTCCAGAGCTCAGACTCTGGGATCCTTTGGCAATCAAGTCAGAAGTCATTTCCTTTCTCTTTCATATTTATTATTTAAAGATTTGTCAAATATTTCCTCTATCGGTATCTATTAATTTATTTGTAGTATATAACTATCTGTTTCTCCATCCTCTTATGTACCCAATCCCCTATTACCCTATTATTTATTTAGGTATCTCTTTCACCCAAGGTTGCCTGGAAGAGATTGCTATGTAGTAATAAGGCCGCCTATTGTATGTTCCTCTGTTTGTAATTTTCTCTATGTGTTTGCTTTTGTATTGTGTGCAATAAAGTCTTTATTATTATTATTATTATTCAAACTAAATGAATTTGGATAGTAGAAGAAGTTGGGAAAAAATAATGTAGGCTATTTCTCTTCCGTAGTTTCTTTTTATGTTTTCAGTAAATAAAATTTGATTTCGCGATAACAATAATTAATAAGGTTAGATTTAGTTAGGCATTATTTTTTTTTATCATTTTAAATAGAAACCTATTTTTACAAATATCGTGTTGTGTATGGCCGGCTTTAGCGAAACACAAAGAGTCCGAAACCTATTTTTAACCGACTTAAAATAAATAAGGAGGTTATCTTTTCGTCGCGTATATTTTTTTTACAAATAACGTGTAGTGTATGGCCGGCTTTAGCGAAACACAAAGAGTCCTGCGATAAAATTTATAGTGGCCATAAGAAGTGGACAAAGGGTTCAACGACTTTACGAGAGTCCTTTTCCACATTTAAACGTGTAACTGTGGCGACAAAAATTATTGGTAATGGAGAATTTAAATATTGTTTTTTTTTTAATGGAAAATCTTTAGTTTATGAAGAAGTTGTTTTGTATGCGTTTTTATTTTATGTGCCTAAAGTAAAGGGGGAAGGTTGTGTTATGTTTTTAGAACAAAACAATTCGAAAAAAAATAAAAAATATTTTTTATCATCATAGCGCCTTGATCAGCTGATATCGCCAAGCCGAGCTTGGCACACGCTTAATTGTTATTTTTACTATTATTAATATTATTTAAAGTTTGTTTTTCATCGCTTAGTTAGGTTTTATATCCAAATAAACGACGTTAGCACTTAAGAAAACAAAAAAATCTTTAAGTTTTGTTCTTAATTTTGTTCTAAAAACGTAACAAACGTAACGCTTAACTTGAGCACAAAAAAACACGGTATATAATTATGTTATAATTTGCACATCATAGTAGTTTTATTTACCTCAAAAATATAGACTATGGCCCACTTTTTGTCTTGCCCTGCGTGGCATCAGCATGCACACGCGAAGACCTGTATAGCGCTCTAAATTGGTCAGTGTCGCGCGATACTGGATTCACAAAATCTAAAGCCAAAAATGATCGACACGATGATAATAATAAAAATAATATTTTAGTGCCTAAGTACCTACACTTAAAACATATTTTGCTTAGTCATTTTCTTTGATTTCCAAACTTTCTACACTTTTCCATAAGGATTGATTTGAAATAAAAATTGATATTTTTATGTGACTATTTTTGCGTAAACCTGTAGGTACGGACTTCGGATAAAGTGCATTGGACACGCGCACCGTGTCGTTGCACCGCGTGAGCCACCTGTTGACCTTGCACTAGCTGATTCGCTGGCTGCATCCAATTCTTGCGTTATCAGCTTTTTTATGACGTAATTGTGTGCACTTTTATCAGGAAATGTTTTTGATTGGAGTTGAGCTGATAATAATGTTAATGCTTAGATTTGTACGTTCATATTGAAGAAACAACTCTGCTAACTTGAAGTAGGTAATAGAGATGCGAAAACCTATAAGTATAAAAAAAAACTGTAGGAAAATGTAACACGATATGTGAAACACGGAAAATTCCAAACAAACGGAGAAATGGTTGGACTTAGAGATTACCGTGCCACTTAAGTTTCTGAATAATCTGTAAATTACTTACTGTAATTTTTCTTCCATTCATTAAGTCGGTAGGTAGCCAATTTTGTAAGTTATCGCAAAATTACAATTTATGTGAGTGGTGGTTCTATGAAAGGCTGTTTTATAGAACCACCACTCACATACCTAAATTGTATGAAAAAACGGTTTTTTAATTGTTGTTGCTAGCGATTTATGAATAGTTGTTGGAACTTATCGGTACTTTCTTCTGGTCATTTAGAACGCACGCACTTTTCTTCGTATTTTTTTTTTCAAACATACGTCAATTTACCACAATAGTTTTATAAATCTTAAAATGTTGGTTTTTCCCTTAGCCAAATAATACAATACAATGAAAGTTCGTCTTCCAACTAGGTTTGTTATTCAGTTAAGCGAACAAGACCCACTTTGGTTCCAGAAACTAAAATTAGCACTTATTTTACGAGGACCTCTAACTTCTTTTGTGTTCAACAATGGCTTGTCATAAATGGCTCTTATCTTTTAACGTTGTTGGTTTTCTTATTAATGTTTCATAGCTTTAAGTTGTTTATTGTTTTGTTGTACAATCAACCGCATGTCAGGCTAATACACCTTATATTTAAGAACACCCTTATGTCGCTCCTAATAGCGGCGATTTTCTTAGTGCAATTATAAAATCTGACGTGCTGTTGTCTGTACATGCGATAAAATATAGCGTTACTAGGGCACGCCTTTATGGTATAAGTAATAAGAGCTGATTTTCTAGTGCAAATGTTAATTTTGAGGCCCTGTTAACTGTACCTATAATCTATTGTTAGGAGGCATATGTTGTTGGATGTTAATTTTACCCAACTTAAGCCTAAGCACGTCTCGGTTTATGGAAGGTTGATTTGACTAAAAGACATACAACATACATAGGTAATGGTGGTGAAGGTAAGTTTCTAGACTGTATTTAAATCAGTATCATAATGAAAAGGAAAAAACAAAGTTGTCTAGGGAAAATATAAAGAAAATAGATGCAACGTTTTCGATCCATATCGACATTAACAATAAGTATACCTTTTTTATGATTTTTGAATTTTGCATTTTCCAATGCATTTTTTATACTTATGATAAATTTTAAATAGAAAAATATTGGAAAATATCAACTCGGCCACGAGTGAATTCTCAGATGGCTACCGAGACTCAAGTATCGGTAGCTCAGTGATTAGAGCATTGGATAGGATTTCCAAAGGCACGACCGGTTCAAGTCCCATCTGAGAATTCACTTGTGGCCGAGTTGATTTTTCCCAATATTTTTGTAAGCATATCTAATTACCTACGTTATAAATAACAGCAAAAATATAAGACGAACAAAATTGCGGAAAAAAAATATTACCAACGTACAGTCATGTACAATGACATAGAAACACTACGTGTCACATTACAATATTGAATGACATTTGTGGACAGAGATAACTTTGTTTCCGTGCGCGTTAATGCGATAAGGTTGTAAAGTGTACACTTACCTACATGTCATTGCACGTGACTGTACAAAACTAAAATAAGAAAAATATAACCTCGCGCTATTCGAAGAGCGCTTACATTCCAATTTTAATCTACAGCCTATTCTAACCTCACCTAACCTAACTTTTTCCGACTTGTTACAACCACCAGACAGACAGACGCTAAAGATAATGCCCACATTCCTAAGCACCATCAAAACGACAGATAAAGCCTTGTCAGCTTATTATAACGACCCACATGCATAGATAAGATGCTAATGTCAATACCAACATTACAATGTTACTTTAGTCTTTACCACTTATGTAATAAGGTCGACGGACAAACACACGTGCCAACCCATAGATGACTTTCCAAATAATCTTGAGGTGCTAAACATGCTCTAAAGGGCTTTCAAAAAACGAAAGCTAAAAAATAAGTATGCAGTTTCAATAGATGTTGGCATAGAGTGAATTTATAAGTAAAACTTGGGGAATGGGTCAAGTAGGACTTAAGAAGGTACTGTGGAGATCGTATATGTATGTATCCGCAACAGTAGGCCAGTACAATGCCGTTGCTGGCTGGTTTTGTTTATGATATAAAATTAGGAAAGGGAGGCCGGTCGCCTTGTCTGATAATATAAATTGTAAAATTGTGAATTAATATAATTACTAAATATAAGAAATTTTGCCGTGTGGTGTTGGCCTAAGAATACAAGTGTCACCACTCCCTTACGTGCCTGGGATGTCGTAACAGTTGACTAAGAGGCTCGACGCATTGAACACCTATGCGAAAGAAGGAAAACTTGAAACAAACCGTCTACCAACCCGTCTGGCCAGCGTGGTAGCAGTAGGCTAATAGCCTCCTATGAGCGCCACAATAGGCGTGAGCTAGGAGAGGCCTATGTCCAGCAGTGGACGTCCACAGGCTGATGATGATGATGATGATAAGAACAATATCGAGTTATAATAATAATAATAAACTTTATTGCACATAGTTACAAAGAAATGCAATACAAAGGAGACACAAACAAGACAGTAAGCACACAATACGCGGCCTTATTGCTACATAGCAATCTCTTCCGTTTCAATTATAAAAGTAGCGCTCACGCGTTACAGTACTTTTAATGTAGGTACGGTTATTATGGGGCCCTTTAAAACAATATTTAATTTTTGCCATTAGAATAATCACGCCGTAAATATTGTAAGTTTATGTCATAAAAAGAGACTTTATTTTCAATATTATACTTCGAAATAAATATTAGGTACCTACCCACCTTCTATAGACAGGAACAAAGAAATAGAAGAGAGTATGTGAATTAATAACTTAACTGGCACCTTCTAATCGATATAGTTAATAACTTTTTCTAAGTTATTAGTATTAAACTTATTTCAACGTCTTTTCTATACACTATTTATTTCTACTAAGTATATTGCAAAAGCGATACCACTCCTTATTAATAACAAAAGTAATGTTAGTGATCTCATCAAATTATGTATATGATTACAATCAATAATACCTTGGAAAATAATTCCCGGCCTTTTGGTCGTCATGGGTACACTCCACTCAACCTCATCGTGGGTAAAAATAGTAGTGTGCGCTACGCCTAACACGGAGTGGCTACGTACTCTTTTGCTCCTCCAGGTCCTTACGGAGTTATGACTTAGAATACCGATTTCGAGGAGTATTTCGAAGAGGTTTTCAATGAAGTTTCGTTAAGTCGAGGACGAGTAAGTTTTGGAGGAACGACTTAGAATATGGGTGTAAGAGCAATATGTCACATCCATCTGTCAAATGAAGTCGATGTCGATACCGACGACACTTGAGCGGAGCCGCAGCTTTAGAAGAACTGAGTCTTTTGAATAGTTTAGGCATGACAGCCCTTGTTCAAACATGCATGTTTTGAGACCATGCCCCCAAACGGCACTCACACAAGTACTTAGTTTAGGGCTATTCCACAAAGGGCTCAATAGCCGTGTTTCCCAGCCGAATGGACCGGAAGTCACAGGTAGCACACCTTCCGGTCGCATTCGGTACGATACACCGGAAGCGGAGGCTGCACTGATTTATGAGTTTGTCTATTGTATGGTCTATTTATTTATTGTGTTCATGTATAGTTACTTCTTGTGTTAAGAGTGGTGAGAATTTATGACTGAGAATCGATTTTTTTTAAGTTACGCTGGAGCATTGATTTTCAGCGAACCTAGGACGTAAAAGGATTGTATAATGTCACTTAAAAAGGATTTTTCAAATTGAATGAATTTTAAATATTATGTCTATAATGATTTTTTTTTCTTTTACGAATCTGAAATAAGCTTAAGTCCGAGATTACTGTTAAAATTTTGGTTTCGTTTGGTATTGAAGGACAATTTATTATAAATGAAAATAATAATATGTTTATTGGATGGATAATTTGCTATACCAATTGACAACACCAATGTAATCTCATTCGTAACGGGAATATGCGTTTTTATAATCAGATAACGTATTATCTTGGTAATTTTTGGTGATGGCACCAACTTTCATAAAAGCCTTAACAAAATCAAGATCAGTTTCATAAAACCTTTTTATGGTGAGATGTAGTCCCATTCACACATTTGTATGACTATAGTTCGCTGTAAAAACGAACCTTTGGGATGAGAGAATAGTGTTGTGCAAATCGGAATATCGATGTTTATAAAACGTCTAAAAGTTAGAACAAAAATGCACTTGTTTATATCAATAGAATTACATCCAACATTATAGGTAGGTATATTAAATTATTGACAGTCAAATCAAATGTATTTTTCGATATATTAAGGTTAGAGGTCCCGGGTTCGATCCCCGGACAAGACAAATATTTGTGTGCATGAAAATGTCTATTTGTCTTGGTCTGGATGTTTAATATGTATGTTATGTATGTATTTACAAAAAAATAAGGAAGATAGGATTTTTGCGAAAAAACTGGTTGCCATAGTAAGATTACGAAAAGAATCCCTGGCTATTGTGAAATAAGAACACTGATTGGCTGGTCGGACCGTCCAAAACAACATCTTCTCTTATTGGTTGACGACTTGACGTTTCAAATGTCAATCTATTCTCTCACGTGTAGTAAACTTTCTATGAACCAATCAGAATAAGAGTTAGCAAGCAACCAAAAATTAAGTCAATCACAGTAAAGAATATCCATTGTTACTAAAGCAACCAGTATTTTACAAAAACCCTATCTTTTTTCAGTAAGATTGAGAAGTGTTAACACCATTGTCTAATTATCCGTGTTTTTGCAATATCTCTAGGATTTTTGCTAAAATTCTATTTATCAAATCCTCCAACGACAGATACACAAACTATCGATAACCGAGTACGAGTAAGTAACATAAATAAAAAGTTTTAATTTTTTTTCTCTACGATGAAGATCGAATTACTTCACTTAAATTTTAGAGGAAAATTTACCTCTGACACTTGTTATAAAGTCTTATTTCCCATGACAGGGTTCCTTAATCATCTGCCTTATTCTACTTTAATTTAATTTGAACTTTATAGAGTCAGATTCAAGGTTTGTTTTCTTTTACAGTATGAAACAAAGACAGTAGCACACTACCTATATCAAACAATGCGATCAGACTGCGCGTGAGTCGGTTATTTCTTCCAAATGAAAAGTTTTTATCAAACCGTTTTGAGAACAATGGGATTTAATCAACAGGATAAAGTTAAATTTATATTTATAATAGCTGACGGGATGTACAGACCACTTTTTTGAAGTTTCTTTATTTTAATTGTTTGTATTGTAAAGTTTTTAAAAGGTTTTGGTTATTTAATGCAGGGATATTGTCTTGAAATGGTTTTTGATAATAATTGATATTATTAGGTACAAACTTATCGTCATACCGCAAAATACTTACAATCTTTTGAGACCACGAAATAATCTTAGGTAAGGTTATTGGTAGGTACGGAGATAATTCGAGTATGAGTATACATACAGGACATTAAAATGTACCTTCTCAAAAACACAAAAAAACACGTACCTTAATATACTTATCAATTTGAGAAAGACAATAAGTTAAACCCACAAAGCCGAACCCTTGGTTATATAGGGTGTTAATTTATCAATTTCCGATCGAGAAGGGGATGCTTAGGTTAACGATACAGAACACATATTATACAAAAAAAAAATTAAAAAAAATTAGAAATTATTTTACCTTTCATATTTTAAGCATTAGCTACCTATTGAATATTCAGCATAAGCCAATCCAAACGTAAAACAGAATTTGTATTAAGTAAGTAACCAAGGTAATGGATGATTTAGAAATATGAGTCGGGCTAGTCGAAATAAAAAAAATAAAAAAAAAAACCCAAAACTTATACAACCCAAAAGTTGTATAAGTCGTTGACCTGAGCAGCCCCGGCTCGATCGGCACTTGATAAATTAACACCTTATATACTTAAAGTGATAATCTATAGAAAAAAAAACACAACATACCCATTTGACCTTCTTTCCCTACGTAGTCCGGAATGGTGGGGGGTATACACTCGGCCCTCATTAAAAATCACTTAAATATACCCCCAAAAGTCACGTCAACACTCACTCGCACTCATTTCTAAACAGAGGTCATCAACCTTTAAAGAAAAGAAAAAAACTGTAAAAAAGTGCTTCAAAATAAATGTCGAACAAAAGAATAATGAAGCAAGTGAAAGTGGTTTGTGTTTTGTCTGTTTTTCGCTATTTCATGCCTTGTAATTTTACTTCAGAGATTCAAAGTTTTTCGCTGATAGACCCAATGACGTATCATTGAAAAGATCATGGTAATAAATTGTCGTAAAGATGATGTAACAAAACGCTATTTACTTACATAATAACTTGTAATGTTTTTTTAATTTCCCAGATGTGAACCTTTTTGCTAGTCTTATGATATATTTCAATACTTAGTTCTAACTATGAATCAAAACAACGTATAAATTGCATGTTCGTACACCATATTAATAAGAGCTTACTAGCTTATTTATTAAAAGTGTATTAGTTATTTATTAAATTTTCACAAATTATGTTGAGTTAGTACGAAAATTTTAATTTTAAACTTTGTTCAAACTTATTGTTTTATTTTTAAATCTTTCTTCTCCAGCAGTAACTTAAAAAGGTTCATCCAATATTTATTTAATTATCTGTGCCATTAAAGCTAGTTAGTAGCCAATAAATAACATGTGGTTCACATCAAGAAATGTCAAAAACAGAACCGAACCTCCGGCCCTATTTGTCGGGTATCGCTTACACAAACAACGGTGTTTGTTCAGACAGAAAGTTGGAGATAATACTTCAGTGTTTTTTTTTATTTATGGTTTAAAATAAACTTTGTATAATTACTTATTAAAATAAATAAACACTCTTCGGGTGAAGCAGATAAATGCCTGGATCACCAACCTTTAAAATCATATTTCATAAAAAAACTAGTAATTACTTTATGTAATATGTATGAAAGTAGATTAATATTTTTATATTTCACGCTTGAATTTAGATAAATTAGACCAAGAAAGGGATAGGATTGGCGCCAAAATAATACCATCAAAATCTATTACTCAAAGATTTGTATTTGGTAGAGTCTCAATTTCAATGTTTTTTTTTTTTAAATAATAACTTTAGCTCTTCAAAATAATCTGTTTCTGAAAGGTATTGTATTTAAAAGCGGACTCAATACAGTTTGCTACAAGTAGGAAACAAATTAATCTTGATGACAGTAAACGTCTATGCAATCAAAAAGCAGTAAAACACCAAGTTGAACTGTAATGTTCAACACAACATCTTCACCATAGTGTAAACTTCACTTGAAATGTTGCATCGTAACGTGGCTAGCAAAAACAATAAGAAAAGCCATCGGCCGGGAGTTCACGTCGAGAATAGAACGCGTTCTAAAATTACACAGCCAGTTAGTGAAACGAAACGCCGCGGGAACCCGCGCTCTAAATTCGAAATTATTTTTAAATTTCGAATCTTTCGTTTTGTCACGTTCAAGGTCGTCGTGGAGGATATCTCTGTCAACATTCGAATTTATAAACCGTTAATTTTTTAAAATGGGGGAAGTAACATCTGGCGCTGCACCGATTTAAATTTGGAACCACAAATTCTTCAGTAGCGTTTGGGAACAATAAAATTTAAGCCTGTTTTTGTTTTAATGGCTGTGTAAACGCGTCTCAAATGAAAAATTTAGTACGAACGCTGTACATTTAGTACAAATAAATAGATAAAGACAGCTAACCTTGTAAAGCAATCAAGATTGTAGTGGGAGTTTGAATCAATGAAGAATCTATAGGATTATCTAATGAAGTAGACCGGCATCCAAAATAGCAAATTGTTTGATGACCTTAGTGTTTTTAAGGAACGTTCCTTGTTGCCAATATTTTATCATTTAACGTTTTAATTTTCAATAATTAAAAGCACATATGTACTTATTATGACAAGGTTATGTGGTCATGGATGAAATAACGGGCATTCGGTTGCTTAAAATCGATAGATTGAAAAAAAAACGCAATTTCATAGCTAATAAAGAATTAAGAAGATTTTGTCGCTCTTCTTTGTCCTTACCAGTTGGATTTTCAGTTTTTTTTTTGCATTTCTTAGGATTTCCCATAAGTAGGATCTATGGGAAATCCTATGTTTTATGAACAGGTTGAATTACTATTATACTTATCAATTCAATATTTTTATTTTATACTGGAAGGAAGGACAAACAAACACACTTACACATTTAAAATATTATTATAATAATTTAATAATAGTTAGGGTTTTGATTATTCTCAATATCAGTGGAGGATTGCCTATATTTATTATGTTGGTTTTATACTAATCTAGTTTTCTAAAATAAATTTTATACTTACTTAGATAATAGAAAAAACAACTCGTCTCTATCTCGTTACATCTAAAAAATATTTGTAAGTAAAATGGTTGAGTTTATCTAAATAGACCTATCTGGAGGTACCATTTAATCAAGATACGGTGAAACCAGCAGGTTTTATTGGTTAATATTTATAATTCACTGCATAGTTTACGTTATCTAACAGCTAACTTCATCATGTCATTTCACAAGAAAATTCTAAAACCAATCACCAGATCTCTTGAACTGTCATCCCGCATTAAATATATTACACGAAGTGTCAAACTAAACTGGTTTTCACTCCCCATTCTAACAAGAACCTCATTTTCTTTTCAAGAACAACAAAACAACGGGTCTACTAAAATAATCAATTTGTCTGTCTGTCAGCTTTGGTATATTTTAACGTCGCATTACGTACACGGTGTCGACGTTTCCGTATTTAGAACTTATTAAGTAGGTTATTTTCTATATACCGGTAAGGGGAAATGTGGTTAGTTTAGTTTCTAAGATATATTCAATAATAGTGATTATGATCATAAAACTTTTAAAACAAAATGTGTAAATAAAGATTAGATACTTACATTTTAAGTTTTGGCGCTCACTGTTCATTGAATTAATACTACTTTTACGGATCACTAGCACACAGTTTATTTACAAAAAAGACCAAATTTATACAAAGAAATCTCTAGATGTTTATCAGTAATGATTCACATATTTATTTTATTTATACGGTACGTTACATGAGTTTGGATGTAAAAGTTCGAGTGTCTTAAGCTTTTTTGATGTTTTTGTTTTTCCCGAAGTCAACCCGTGATCACGGCAGCTGAAAAGGTGCCGAAACGTAGAAATCACAAAAAAAACTTAAAACACACGAAATATTTAGATCTAAACTCATGTAAATAAACTGTGTGCTAGTGATCCGTAAAAGTTGTTTTATTTCAAAGAATAATATAGCTATGAATTTAGTTGTAGAACAACAATAAATAGATTTAAATAGTTCTACTAGTTTCAGACTAAGGTACCCAAATTGAAAATGTTATGACCCATTTGACATCAACAATAACTTTTTTCCAAAACGCAGTTTCTTTTACCCGAAACATTATTTTCTCGGACAAAATGGGAACTAACCAGACCATAAAATCGTCCCAAATCGAACACAAACAACCGGGACGACTGATGGGACTCATAAAATCTAATGGACATTCTGGACACGTGGTGTTTGGACAAAAAAACTGACTCGATCCAGTTTGTTTACAACAATATAAATCAGTGTTAGCGTCTTTTTTTCATTGTTGGTATGTCAACAACATAAAATTTCCAAAAAAAAAAGATAAGAAAAAGTTTTAAGTTTCCATGATCCATGGAACTTTTTATCTTAATAATTAACAAAGCTAGAGTTTGTAAGATCAGTAGCAAAAAATAAACTCGAGTTTTTACTACTCTGTATGCTTGACATCACAAATATGAAAAACAATGCTTACCTACTCTAATATGTTATTAATAGTAGTACTCGCTCTAGTATCGGTTCTACTATATTTTTTCAATTCTCGCGGTTTGCAGCTAACTTTTATAAACATTTCGATCGTAAATAATAGCTAGTAAATAAAACAAACTAGCTCTAATTCATCATAAAAATAAATTATGTTTAATCAGTTCGTCTATGTCGGCAACTAGATGGGTGGCTTCACCGGTGGGCGGTATTGTGGAGTGTCGTCAGTGTCGACAACAAACGCTCAAACATAATGGAATTATAATAAACCAGCGACATTACGACCTGTCTTAGATGCACCCACAGGTGCGGTGGTCTGATGCACTTGTATGCATTTTTTAACGTTAGAGTAATACATAAAGTATGTACCTAATTAGTTTTTTTTTTATTGACAACGTTAATCGCTTAGCTTTCATCATACTTCAAATAATGGGACAGTTTCGGAGATTCCGATAAATTTTCAATTAAATAACAGTACAAACAATGGATTATGGTAAAAAAAATCTGTTCAGTTTTTGTCTAAAAAGTTACACAAAGTAGTAGGTAAGTATATCAAATAGGCTAATATCTAAAGTGATCAAAATTTAACCTTATGTAATATAAAAATTAACTGAAATTCACAACAAAACCAACGAGTTGATGTGCTATAAGTACCCAGTTACTTAGTTTTTTTTCCTTTTAAATACATAGGTAATTACAGAAATACTATAGGAAATAATTTATTCTAAAAACATCATGGGAACGAAACATAATGTTGTCAAATGTATGGGACAAAAAAATCTTATCTCACGCTAACAAAATGACGATTCCACTCCCCGGAGTAAAAAAAACTGATTAAGATTACTGATAAAAGAAAGGGTTGCTTCCTGGAATAATGTCTCAATCTAAACAAAGTTATAAAGCCCTCACAGTAGTCTAACTATATATGGGAATTATTTGAAGTACCAATGTAGGTATTTCAAACTTTTATACCACAATATAATTTTACAAAATTTGATGTTATATCTAAACTAATAGTATAAAGAGGAATGATTTGATTGTTTGATTTCATTTAATAGGCTCCGAAACTACTGAACGGATTTGGATGAAATTTGGTACACAGATAGTAGATAGCCTGGTTATAAACATAGAATACTTTTTATCCCGATATTCCCACGGGAACGGGAACAACGCGGGTGAAACCGCGAGCGGCCGCTGGTAAATAATAAGTACACAAATTATACGAACATATACCTTCTTAATTTATCATAAAATCTATCTTAAACGAAAAAAACATCAGACCAATGATCCTAAATTTGTAGAAAAACTTATGCAAAATATATTTTTAATTTTAGGTACAAATAACACCGAAAATACTAAAGATAGCTGCTAGCTGGTTTTATAGAGCCTACCTCCTTCAAAAATAACAAAAGAACAAAATCGAACATGGCGGACAAAGACACGTGGTCCTACCGTTATCCTTAAATTAGGCTGGCTGGACCGTAACGGGAACATGCTCGCCTTATTAGCATGTTGCGTGCAGCCGATATGTAGGGCCTGCCTGCGCTTGCGCACCCGCTGGGCATTCTACTTTTGATAATGCAAGCGTGGAGGTTGTATTGTTTGATATATAGGCTGGGTATGCTGGGATCAAAGATTACTCTGTGATGATGGGGAATTAAAACAAGCCCTTATGATTATTGAACTTTGTCTAAAATGTTTACTATCTTTGTCTTACTAGATGCCAACTCTATATTCCGGGTTCGTTTAATACATGTTAAATGATAAACTGTTAACCGAAAACTTAAATTAATCGTTGTAGACTCCTTAACACAAGAAAAAGAGAAAAATATCCGGAAAAAAGGTAGGTCAGACGGAATATAAAAGCTAGCAAGTCAACTTGGGCCAAAATTCATCATAGATGGTACGCATAGGGATTGCGAAGAAGAGGACTAAAGTAGCCAAGGAGACAGACTTGCAAAAAAATACATTTTGTAGAGGCAAGGCAAGATCTTTCCTTGTCTCTACAGAGGAAGAGGGTGAGGCTTAAAGCCTCGAAGAACCTTTAAAAAACAGGTAAAAAGAGAAACGATAAATGTTGCGTCGTATCAGCAGATAAAATATATGGAAATGTGTGGAAATACTATAGCGACAAGAGAACGGCTCTTAAATCATATATATCTCTCGCTGACTCTTCTGCAGCAACTATCTTCGATCATTCACTTGTGTTATCGGTTACCGACACACACCACTGCAGAATTTCATAAGTCGGTATTGCAGTCATTATAGATGTGCAATCTACAGATGCAATCGACGTACGGACGATAACAATATTGTGCGCAAATGATAGAAGATTGCATTTGATAGCAAAAGATAATCATTTTCACAAGCATGAAATGATAATTGCACATTTAATATTAGTCACTATTTTGTAGGAAAAACGTATCAACAATTTTTTTTTGTTTCTTGTTTGTAATATGTATACTTTTTATTATTTTCAGGCATTCCGGTATTTTATTAGAACTTATTGACTAATACTATTAAGGCGTCGTACAATCGGGGAACTTCCCGGTTGACCAGTAGAGTTTTTTCGGAAACGTTTATTCGAAGTATAATAAGTTATTAGTAATATTTAATTATTCAAATTAATAACCTATTGATCGTCTATTATTTGTGATAAAAACGTATTCTATAAATATATATTTTTTTTAAATAACGGTTCCTAAAAAACGCTACTGGTCAACCGGGAAGTTCCCCGAATGTACCAACTGTACTACAAGTAGTCAAATATAGTCAAAAGTATAGTAGAGACACAGAAAATAAACTATACAGTCCACGCACAATACTAACGTTGCGCGTAAGCATGAATAGTTGCGTCACAGACAGACGGACGAACAACGCAGCATTTACATAATAACCGTCGAGCTACCGACGAGGAAGAATTCAGAGACCCTTTTGATCAATAACCTATTATTGTAGCTAAAGATCTGACAATCAGATAAAGTACTACATTCTCTATTATTATGGTATATCTACCATAAAATTAAAGTAACCACACACAAAAAAGACAACCTAACTCACAGATATATATAAAAAAATAATAAAAATGTTAATGGTGACTTAATAGACATCTATATTTGTGTCTGTATTGATAAAAGAATTAAGAAACAGACTTTTAAACTTTAAATCCTACTACAGTTCTAAGAAACTTGTCTAAAACATGGAAATCGCATGCAGAAATCATGTCCTTGAGCAATTTTCTACCGAACTGAATATTGCTAATGAGCTAATTGTTATGTCAGTCATACGACAACATTCCTGCTAGTGTTCGAGTAATTTGCACTTACAAGATCTAACATTTGAATTTATCGGACAGCTAGACGCATAACTCCAAATTACGTTTGGACAAAATTTCGTTTAAAAAAATTTTTGATTGATTGAAACTCATCGAACGTCTTCTTTAAACCTTGGGAAATGTTAACCAGAATTGACGTGCATTGAAATCACACTGTACGATATATCTCATTATAGTTTAGGCGGTCGAAAAAGAGTTTATAAAATGAGATCAAAGAAAGATAATATGAGTCCGATTCATACAAATATAACTTATTCTTAAAAGTTGACATTATTCAATAGGAACATACATGAACAAAGTAATTATAATAATCAATTGAACAGTAAAATTGACCATACCGGCGTTCAAAGAGATCCGAACACAGATGGTACTAGAGTAGGAAGTCATACAAATTCCCTCCAATTGCGATTAATTGTTGTAATCAACCGACAGCCAGGGGATTACATCGCTGAAATTAACAATGATAATAGACGAGAAGTAACAATCAACAAAAACAACTCTTATGCCATCAAAAACAAAGTTGAAAATAACGTAACTGGCTTCATTAACAGATATGGTAGTGGTTCGTAAAAAGATAGTTCTCGATGTAACAAGGGAGACAAATGGTGACCATTTAAGCCCTGATGGTCCTAATATAGCAAATGTAGATACTTAAAAGTTAAGCAAAAAGATTTAACATGTCGAAAGAATCCTAGTATAGCAGTTAGTGCAAGAAATGTAGCAGATTTTTTAAAATTATTTTACATTTCGTTAGAATTCTACTTTAGCGGCGCGTAGTAGTAAGCCAGTGCAAGAAAAAATGCAGACACGTGGAATTTCATAGATTTTCCTTTGTAAGTCCTTAAGGCGCTATACGACTGAAGCGAGAAAGTAATGATAATGACAAAAGAATGCATGATTTTGCAGATTTGGCGAAAAAACACGAAATCACTTCATAGTAAATAACTATGGCGATTAAAACGCGAAATGAAACTACACGATGATAAATAATATTAGTATCCACTAATTAAACAAATTTCCAATAGTATATTGTAAAAATATGATAATTTAAGATTATTGTCAAAAGGGGTTACTATTTGAGAATAATCCAAGCCAAAATCATAAAATCGTTTTTCTGGTACATACAAATCTAGATAAAGGTATGAAAAAAATTGTTTTTATCAAAAAGTACATACTTTTTCGGTATAAATTCTTAACGATTTCTTCTATAACACAGAGCAATATAAGTTTTAACCTAATTCCTAAAAGCCCTGATACTTATAACGTCATAATAATATAAGATGTCTGATAAACATACACGCTGAAAGTGTTTCGTTTCAAAGGCGTGATAAATCGTGTTCAAAAATAAACAGTAATTCAAAGAAACAGATGCGATAAACACTTTCACTTCCCAAAATGAAATACGCAATATATCAGAGTCAAAAATAAGACCGTGACAACTAAATTCTCCAAAGATCCTTTGATAGCTGTATCAAAAAGATTTCACGCTGTCATTCCCCCATACAAATCCCATATCATTTATCTGTATAGCTGTGAAGGTTGTGACCTGCACGTACAAAACTAAATGATATCATGTAATGCGACGTTCTCAGTCCGTTAGAGGTCACCGATGACCAAAGCAATTTGACCCATAATACAATTATGTTGCCCTTAAAAACTAGAGCAATTGTTTTGGAAAAGGAAGCTTGGGAGGTCTTTATTAGCTGGTGATGCAGTCCTGACGTTGAATCATCGCAGATAACAATGGAATAATCGGACTAACGTACATTTCATTATCTGTTTCAACGAATTGTGATGGATTGTGGGCATAGAGATGACCTGAATTTATAAGTGGGTGTGGATTAAGAGATAATTTATAAAATCATCACCTTTCACTAAGAGAATTCCTCTAATCTAATAAAGGTAATATCGAATTATTAATCCATCATTGCGTTCAATTGACAGTTTGGATATAAGGGAACATATTCAACCTTCAAAACAGTAATCAATAAAATTATTGAATAACTTCCAGCATTACCACCGGTACTATTCGTCTAGTTTTAAGTTTATTCCGTGCAATAGGGTCCATTTAGCAACCGATATCAAAGTTCTTTAACAACTAAAGTTCCCATGTTAGAAAGCTGTAACTTTCGACGACAAAACAAAATTTGCTGCTAAAACGGGCAGATAAATTCAATTTATTATAACCAGTACGTGTCGACATCACATCACTGACAAGTCTACAAGTATAATCGACTCATGAGCATGGGAATCAGAGCCCAAGTACGGCAACAACATATATCAAAGGCGGTGCTGACATCAGTCATTAGAAAGACAACTTTGACCCGGTTCTACCATCACGATTTTCGTGTGAGTATTAATATAACGTTATCACATGTTGAACATTTTTCATTCATACAAGCAAACAGTAGTACGAGAAATATTGAAAAGATGAAAAAACCTTGCACCTACAAGTAGCAACATATGTATAGTCAAGAGCGTATCCACCTATCTAAGTTTTTCCGTGTTAACACACACTTGGGCAATTTTTTTAAATTGGAACAACTCATGCGCACTTCCTCCTTCTGTTTGTTTGATACCTGGCTTACACCAAAACCGAAATTTGAAGAGCCATACGAAAATAGACTCTTTTCCATTCCAATTAGGACGTAAGGCAGGATTCTTGAATGCGCAAATGCATCCGGTGGCGAAATTCTGATAAAGAACATTGCCTCATTCGACGCACGTAGGATATAATGTAAATATGGTGTAACACGTAGAAAGTCGGTTAGGAAACTTATGGCTATGAGCCATATCCGAAGAAATTAGAGCTACCAAAAACCTTATTAGAATCCGATTTAAGAAGTAGATACATTATTAATTGCATAAACCGTGACTTTTGATATTTATGAGAGGCTAATCTTACAACTGATATCATTGACATTATAGATTCTGATGTCATAGATAAAAACAAAACACTTTATTTGTAAAAACAAAATACTATCGATTAATGCTTCTTTATTTGTAAAACCTTCCAAATGCAACACTTTACCTACATCAACAAAACATCTCAGCAACATTATTAGCAGGATAATCGCGTACATTATGATCTGTGTTTAACTTTTTTGCTGAGGATCGGAACTGAGCATCTCGAGATTAACATCCACCATCCGGCAGCTCTCGAGAGCCGGAAACTCTCGTAACTTGATAAAAAAAATACGCGACAAGGGATCTATTCATCTTGAGATGACAGGACAAGGTGCGATGGTTATGGTTAAAAAGATAATTAAGGTTTTATCATCTTCACTTCAGAGCTGATTTTTCAATGCCTAGGTAAATATTGTTCGTTCTATATTATCTGTATTATTCTAAGTTGATTTGGAAGTAACATTTATTGTAGTTACTAGCGGCCGCCCGCGGTTTCACCCGCGTGGTTCCCGTTCCCGTGGAAATATCGGGATAAAAATTAGCTTATGTTTTAATCAAGGCTAAGATCTTCAATCTGTGTGCCGAATTTCACCCAAATGGATTCAGTCGTTTTTGCGAGAAAGAGCAACAAACAAACAAACTGACATACTTTGGCATTTATAATATTAGTAGGAAGTAGGATGAGATAAACTGACTGATAACTTTTGTCCTAAGATCATATTTTCATAGAAATTCAAAAAACGGTCATTTCATATCAGAAATTAGAGATTTTTCATAAGCATTTAAGTTTATTCACAAAATATTTTCGATACTGACTCTTTAAGATAGGTATTATTTTTATTTCTTCTTACTGTTATATAGACCGCATAAGAAATCTTCTAGCACCGCGGAGACAATTTATTTAGAAACACTTTAACAACATCATAAAATCTTCAGCATTTGATAATAAAATACAAATTAACCTATTCCATTTATTACGTCTACAAAGTGTATTAACATAACATCCATAAACAATCTTCATATTTTATAACGAATGAAAATTTCCGTAATGTCTACAACCTTGCTTCATTTCTCTAAACACCATTTTATGACATCGTTGAAAAGACTAAAAAATGAAAAACTGATTAGTTAGGTAGTTTTGAAATCTTTGTTGATCTTAACTGTAAAGCTATAAATGGCAGAAGATTTTTTCGTTACACTTAGATAAAAGAATAAAGGAATCAAATTGGGCACTATGCACATCCCTTCTAAGTAAGGGTAAAAAAAATATGTTAATGTTTTTTAATAAGTCTTTAAGATATCAAATCTTTTTATACAGATTTTGTTTTATTAAACGTCCGTTCGCCAGACAGAATTGCTTCCATTGCGCTAGTAGGTACAACCGTTCACCATCAATAGAAATAATAGACTGTGCGTTAAAAATTGATTTCGTAGATTTAGGATCATGAAAAGAACCACTTCAACTTATTAAAAGCTTACGTGAACATGGTCATGACCTTCCAACTGAATCTAATGCAGTTGACGTGCTCAAATGTTTATAAAGAAAACACGCCGGCTGCCTAGCAAAACAGCCTTAAATCAATAATGATTCATGGCTACCCACGCCTCGATATTTGATAAGAGGTTTACATAATTGCTACCGAAAAGTGATGAAATTAGTGAGTTCAATGTTTAGATACCATTGTCCATTGTTCTCGTTTTGTGTTGTTTTAACGGTTATTTACTAAAAAGCTTTGGATGTCGTCGATACAATTATAAAAGCTGTTTTTATGGGTACGGATAAAGTTAATGGGAGACAAATTTATAAAAAAATATATAGAGCTGGTCACGTGAACATTAGTTATATTTATTTATTTACATCAAACATATATTTTTAAATGTATACATTATATAATTGACTGTCTTAAAAACAAAAATAGTTGGTGAAGAGAATAATTGGTGAAACACTCTTTCTAGAGTCTCCACCAGATTGTAAAATCAAGTCGAAGCTACATGTTTTTTGTAGAAATGTTAACGTGATGAATATTCAGAGTTCGTATCCGTATCGAAAGGATGCGAACTAAATAAAATTATAACAGAGACAGTGCCATGTTTAGTTTCTTATAGATAGACATATTATGAATTGATCTAAGTTTATTTATGATAAGGAATTCACACGCGTTGAGAACTAGCATGAGAAATCTAGAAGTATTTAAATATATCTTGAAAAATAAATGTTCCATTAAGACTGACAAATTATTATCATATTCATAGACATCTTTAGATTTAGATTTTTTAATTAAAAATTCTAAGTTTCAACCTTGTTTTTAGAAAGGATTAATTAATTATGAATTAATAGCAAACAATATATAATATTTGTATACAATTTGTGGGTCAATGATTATATTTATGTCTTGTGACCTCTATGATAATATGAACTTATAATTCATTATAAATGCCGCCGTATCTAACTGATTGATAACTGTAATGACATGTTTACTATACCGATAGATGATAATTTAAATTAATATCTATAAAATTCAATATACATGTATGTACTACACCTAAATCAAGTATGTATTATGTATTACATCTGAATCATTAGGTGACACCCGGTAGATGATTCAAATTTATCATGATTTTGACTTAAACAGTGACTACTTTAAATCAAATAAATAAAAACCATAAAATCCGTCATCAGTGAGATACTAGTAGCTATTTACAAACGTACACAAACCACTATCACTTACAATCTAAAAAGATAACATAAAGATTACGTTAAAAAATATACAAACCTTCAAAGTTGATAAAATTAAATGTGTTACACACAAAACTTGAACTGAGATCACTGAATTAATGCACTGGTACTCAAACTGGCTCCACTGTATCACAAAAAGGATCTATTTAAAACGATCAATAAAGATCTACGAGAAACGAGCGTGCGGCGCGTACGATCGATGAAGAACAACTGACAGTCGGCATCATCGGGGTATGCGCCAGCGCACTAAAACCCTGCCGCAATGAAAAGGTGGTTTTAAGTAAGACTTTCGTTGTAATAAATCCTTTTTCAATTTGGCGCCTTGTTTGTTTATCCACCATGCAGCTAGAGTATTTTTAGTTGATAGGAGAAAGAGCAGGTAATATAATGTAACTTAGGGACAAGGGTGTCTTATTGTGGAATTGTATACTTTGTGTACAGCAAAAAATGCGGTCTTTGAAGAATACCTATTCCAAGTTGTATAGACCACAATTACACTATACTGAACGTCTTTCTTTGAAATACATTGTGTCTTTACTTTAGTTTAGGGTTTAATAACAGTAGGCGTTGCCATAATAAAAAATACTTTTAAGACAGGAAATTCTTACTGTTACCGACACACAAATTAAAAACGAATCAGAACGTAATTAATTAAAACCGATACGTTCCGTGTTCCAATAGATCTAAATGGGTTGGTCGATATTTATGGATCGTTCGTCGATCCATTTGGATCAATAACATGGTAGACGTACCGTGGGTCGGTGTCAACGCTCTGCCTTGAAAAAAATATAGAACACTTTTAAGCTATTAATTTTTTTGTACTTCTAGAATACTCTCGTATCGCATCTAATGTCTCATTTATTTTATTAAACTTCTTATAAAATAACACGCGTTTATGTTGAGATAAGTGAAGATTTCATATTGAGCATGTTTTTAGTACACGATGCAAGTTACTTATTCCTTTAAAGAAGCTGCTCTTGCTTTGAAATGCTAGGTGTCCAACAATGACCACATCGACCTTGCACTTAATCATGTATATTGGACCTACAAATAGTTTCCAATATTCATAATGATATAAAGCATAACAAGTAACTTATAAACGTGATTTCATTTGAGCACGTGACGTGACTTATTAATCAAGGGCACGAACCTGATAAAGATATATAAGTTCAGGGGCCAATTCTGTTTACAAAAACACGTCGAATCCGAAACGAAATGCATCTGCTGCGCTACGCCAACAAAACCAATGACGTAAACTTTATGGTTAAAGTAGTGGAATTGCCTCCTTGGACTGGTTACTTGAATCTTAACCTACCCAATGAAAATAAACCAAACAAAAAGCATTTTTCTAGAATAATTATGGATGAGCACGCGAAAAAGGTGAATCATATTGTGGTTGAAAATATGAATGGGAAGGGAAGGGAGTAATTGAGGAGAGGACACACAGGACTGGAGTGGAGGAGAAGGACTTACTATAGGTGTCGTGGGGGAAGGTGGCCTACCCCAAAAATAATTGAATAAAGAAAAGAAGATGATAATATCGGAATCTGAATAAAGAGGATTAAATCTACGACGTCTCCTATCCACAACAATATGAGAAAAATATTTGCCGTCGTATTTAGCTAGCTGCCGTTGTAATAATAGCCTTTATGCCCCCTAAGTACTTGTCTATTTATAGAATAGAAATGATGTCTAATACAATGTAAATGACGATTCAAGTCTCTCGGTTGTCTATGTATGTTTAAAGTAACTCGTCGATGATTCAAAGCTTGAATATAATTTTAGTATTCACTCCCGAGGGACAACTCTGTGTTTGTTGACTAACAGTAGCCTATAGTCTTCCAAGAAGTCTATTTTTCTCTGTATCAAGAATCCAATGCAGCCCAATGGTAGTTGCAGAGATAGTAAACCAAGTCAAAGTTTTAAGTTATAAGTCTTAAGTTACTACAGACTAAACTTTTCTACGGTAATTCAGGAAATTCACAGGGATTACCTACTAATTTAATTTTTTATCTTTTTTATATAAATAATTTCATACAAACACACCAATTATCTAGCCCACGTTAAGTTTCATAAAGAACTTGTGTTATGGTTACTAGATGACGGAAAAACATACTTATATACTTTTTTGTAAATACATAATATACATATTAAACTCCCAGATCAAAACATATAGACATGTTCTTGCACACAAATATTTGTCTTGTCCAGGGATCGAACCCAAGACCTCTGGCGCAGAAGGCAGGCTTAGTACCCCTGCGCCAAATAGGTCGTCGAAAACCGACTAGCCTTTATCTGAATTTTTCAATCGTCTCCACGTCTTTACTTAGCCAAGTGAGTCAGTGTGCCGGCCCTACAAGAAAGAAGCGACCTACGTCTGTGACGTCGTCGCGACGTCGCGACGTCCCGCGTCATGCGACGAGGAAAACGACAGTCGTGAATAATTAAGTGGATTGAGAGTCACGTTTCGAGAAACGCTGGCAGTCAGCAGTTTGATCAACAATGGCCGTTGTATGAGGAATTTGGCGTTGCAAAGAAACTTTGACAGATGAGATGTTCCTGACTCATGTGGGTGACTTATTTTATAAAACATACAATATTTTTTTTCCCACTGTGAGGACTTGGGAGACGTCTTGCTATTATGCCATGTTCCAGACTATAGAATTGACGTAAGGCAGCAGACTTCTAACATTTTGGACAATGTGATCGACAATCACTACCAACATGGCAATTATTTATTTTTATTTATTTATTTATTTAAATAAATAAATAAATAAATATTTCCATACAATCACACCAATTATCTAGCCCACGTTAAGTATCACGAAGAACTTGTGTTATGGATACTAGATAACGGATGAACATACTTATATACTTTTTTTTTGTAAATACATACATAATATACATATTAAACACCCAGACCAAGACAAATAGACATGTTCATGCACACAAATATTTGTCTTGTCCGGGGATCGAACCCGGGACCTCTGGCGCAGAAGGTGGGGTTAGTACCCCTGCGCCAAACAGTCATACAGAGATATTGACAAAAACAAAATATTATGTTCTTATAGACCTAATAGTCCCATAAAGCATAATAATACGGTACATACAGTTTTAAAGTAATTGGAAAAGTAAACAACAAAAAGGTATTTAAATTAACAATAATTTAAGGTTGGAAAGTTAAAGTACTAGTATAGTATTATATTATATTCTGTGGTTGTAATAATTTGGCAAGAAACAAAAAATAGAAACAATTATAGCAAAGTTGTTGACATTCTAGTGTGAAGCAGCCTTCTATAAACAGTTAGGCTATTGCAAAAAATATCAATATGATCAAACATTTTGCAGTATACGTCGACACTACGACGAAAGAAGTTATTACTGGTATACACGGATTTGTACGCAGGAATGACAAATAATTTTTGTGAGCGAGAGCTGGATCGGGGTACTCTTATACAATTTTTTTCTAAAATGTGAGGGGAGTCGATGAAGTTATTCAAGATTTTAAATAGAAAAATTTGATCAAACATTATTCGTCGGTTCTCAAGAGTAGTCACTGAGTGACGCCTAAGTGAGTCTTCATATGTTACGTGGTCATGATTTTCATTATAGCAGAACATATCAATTGAGAAGTGGCCTATGCCAATAATAATGACGATAATACGCGTAGAAATTAATCCATTTAATCAATGTCTAAATTTATTAGAAAATTCCAGTCGCAAATCTATGCTATTTTTGGTGGTTCGACTTCGCATAAATATATCTGTTTCGTCGGTCGCTTGTTTGTAGGTTAATTTATACCTACTCAGGTTCTTTTCAATACTTAATTTAAAAACACATTCACTATCACTGTTTCCAGTACCAATAATAATGCAAAAAATATGTACTTAAGCAATAGTATTTCGGAATTACGAACTGTAAATATCGAAGAAGCATCTTAATGCATTCAAAATAAAGTCGGACATCAACGGACAGTTGTATAAATGTGAAAGGATTTTCAACAATAGCAAATCACTCTCAGTTATGTCTGCACGTCGCATTGGATGTAACGACATAACACGAACAGTCTCTGGTCTGGTCACCATTACAATACCAAAAATAACTAAAGCTAGCTTCCGTCCGCGGTTTCACTATTAAAAAGTATGTTACTCTTCGTTCTTTCTACTAACTCTATGCCAAAAATCAAGTCGATTGGTTGCTTAATTAGGGCGTGAAGGCTAAACAAACACACTTTCGCATTTATAATATTAGTTAGGATTAGTACCTACAGTGACTGGTGGAATTAGGTTGAAAGAACACCTTATTTACATGCTTAGCTAGATAAGCAGAAGAGTCGCAAGACCGATATTTCAAATGTTGCTACGTCACGTTTGTCTAGCGAGTTCAAGATTAGAGGTTTTTAAAACCTTATTAAAAACCTAACTGAATTTTGATATTTATACTACCTACCTATGTCTAGTCAAGTTCGCCTAGAAATTATGGACTTCTCATCGTAAGTCAATCAAAAGACTGTCTAGACAAAGAAACAATTCAAAAACGATAACGAAGTTCGAAATGAATTAAATGTATAGGTTTCGCGGATTGGCATAAGCCGCGCTCAATCACGTGGTCTTACCGCAAGTTAATTGGCGCATATAGACAATAACGAATCGAATTTTATTATCGTTATACATAACGATATTACTTTGTCTACAGGCATATGTATGACGGAAGAGTCTAAAAATTATTGGCATATTTCGACCCATTTCGATCAGAAAGTTGTTTACTTGATTATGGGTTTCTTCCCTTTAGTTCTGATTAGCATTTTTGTAACACTTTGTAAATAAAAAAACTCAACCCATCAAGCAAAACCTAACCTTTAAATTTATCTCCACATATTGTATATTTTCTTTAATCGAATCCACCTGCAATACTTTTAACACGGAACATGTTTCTATCCAATTGACCTGCGCTGCGACCCAAAGAGTGCATCAAAGACATTTTGTAGAAGAGTTTAATTTATGTCTCAATTACCTACCACCTGCCGTTTTAGTGTCCAGTGAAAGATTTGTTTACATATTTTATAGCACGCTCTAACTGTATGATTAAATGAACGTGTATTTGGACCACAGAATATTTTGTTGGTTTAAGTTTAACGCCTTCCTACGGACACATCATCAGCCTGGCCAGGCTTATGTCCAGCAGTGGACGTCCACTGCTGGACATAAGCCTCTCCTAGCTCACGCCTATTGTGGCGTTCATAGGAGGTTATTAGCCTACTGCTACCACGCTGGCCAGACGGGTTGGTAGAGGGCTTGTTTCAAGTTTTCCTTCTCTCGCACAGGTATTCAATGCGTCGAGCCTCTTAGTCGACTCCTACGACATCCCAGGCATGTAAGGGAGTGGTGACATTTGTATTCTTAGGCCGTCATCACATGGCAGACGGACGGACAATACAACCTAATATACCAACGCTTCAATGAACTTAAATATTGAAACAAAATCGCTAAAAGCTAGTGGGTAAGAGGTGGTAAGTAATTGAGACATTTGAGACAATGTACACGCAAGGACCTTTACAAGGCCACAGCCAGTGCTGTTTCGGTGGCAGAATTTTGGTCCTCACAAATATAAGCCAGAGTAAAAAAAAAAATGAAAAATATTTATTCAGTATCTTTTAAGTACATTACATAACATATGGCTGAGGCCCCTTTTAAGTATAAAACCTGTGTTAAGAGCCCCGCTCCTTCTAAGATTACAAAACATACATTTGTTGTTTCAATTTTATATATTTTTTTTAAGTAACTGCTAAACTAAAAATATATATATTTTTTTTTAAGTTTTAAATGTATTTCAATGTGCGTTTATAAAAAAGATAATGCCCTTAGTTACAGTTACAAAACAAAAAATAAAAACAATATAATTGTAACGGGTTCGGTTAATTGTGTGTCTGTGTGCGTTTGTGTGTGTGTGTGTGTGTGTGTGTGTGTGTGTGTTTTAAAGAAGAGTGTGTGGGGGTTTGTATGTGTGTTGTTTGCATTTGTGACAAATTGTTTTTTTTATTTTTTTATTATTATTATTTTACTAGTTTTATTAGATAAGATTCTCTATTTCATCATAATTTTTAGTCTGTAGCCAGTTTTGTAATGTGTTCTTGCAGGTTTTTAATGTTAGAGGATGAAAATTGAGAATTTTATTTATTCTATTATAAATGTGTGCTGAATGTACCGTGTACTGTCTCTGGGCGTAAACAGTTTTTACATAATCTACAGGTGCTACGCTCACAACAGTTCTTTTGTTCTGTGTTTTTGGATCTAGTGGAAGGTTTTTGTGTAATTTTAAAACGGCGTGTAGGATATAGAGTTTCCTCACAGAAAGGAGGCAACATTGAGAATATAGACTGTCGCTTGGAAACCTATAAGGTTTGAAATATGTTATTTTCAACAAAGATCTTTGAGCCCGTTCCAATTCCAAAAATGTTGTCTTTGTGGCTCCACCCCAGATTGGGATGCAATAACTGAGGACGGATTGAGCCAACGATGTATATACTTGTTCTAATAAATCGGTATTAGCAACATGTCTGAGAATTTTAAAGACCCATGAAAGTTTCCGAATTCTACTTATTAGTAAGTCAATGTGCGCATGCCAAGTTAGACGTTGGTCGACCATTACACCAAGATATTTAATTTTAGCTACTTTATCTATCTTAACGCACGAACAGTTTTGGTTAGTATGATTGTTACAAGAGTGAATTTTGATGTGGAACTTTGAGTCAGGTTGAGTGCTGTTATAATTTGTGAAGCAAATATATTTAGTTTTGGATGCATTCAGGGTTAATAGATTACTGTCTAACCAGCGGGCTACTTGGGCAAGACCTTTTTGAGCGAGAGCATGTACATCATCCCATGTTGATCCCAAGAAAACGACAGCGGTGTCATCTGCATATGAAAAGATTTTCCCATCACATATATCCAAGTTGCAGAGGTTATTAATGTAGATCAAGAAGAGAGTGGGTCCCAGAACGCTTCCCTGGGGCACTCCATAGGTAATGTCTACTAGCTCGCTAATGTGGTCACCGATTTTAACGCATTGCTTACGATCATGTAAGTAGTCACTTAACAATGCCAGAGTCAGAGAGTTAGAATCAACACACCAAAAAGAAGAAAACAGAGGAAGGCTATTTTTGATCGGGTTCAGCCTTGGTTAAGCTAATAAAACACTTGAAATAAGGCTTCTATACACTGCCTGAGCTTTGCACTTACTGCCTTACTAACAAAACTTGCTGGCTAAATAGGTTAACTGTAAATTGAGACTGAACTTTACCTACTGATTTAAGTTACAAATAATAGATAAATCTACCAAAATCACACGCTATTTATCCGACTGAGACTCCTCATGACTCTGACCTTGATAACATTTGTATTTTATACCGTTTTCACTTGAAATGGCCACACTCCGAAAATGGAATCGAAATGTCCCATTGTAAAGTCTAAAATGACAATAGACAATAATACTAAAGAAGCCTGTCTACTTCGATTATGGATTAACCGCAAAACGGAACGTTAACCACAAGTCATACTAAATTAGCAGTTCGAATACTAGTATGCAATATATAAGTATGTAATATTAAAATTAGCTGACGCCCGCTACTTCGTCTGTGTCGAAAATTTATTACGAGGAAGTTTTTTCGTAATATAAGTATCTAGCTTTCCCCCGCGTTTTCACCCGCATGGTTCCTGTTCCCGTGGGAATATCGGGATAAAAAGTAGCCTATGTTACTCTCCGTCTTTTCAACTAACTCTATGCAAAAAAAAAGTCGATTGGTTGCTTAGTTAGGGCGTTAAGAACGGACAAACAAACACACTTTCGCATTTATAATATTAATAAGTTAGGATAACGAAAAAATCTGCCAATATAAGATGTTGCATTGGAATCTTCATTTTACGTCTAGTCTTCAGTTTTAGTATCGAGACATAAAATAGCCAAGGTCTAAATACCTATGGTACGAGTATATAGGTGTGTTATAAAGCTTAAAACATTAAACTAGCTTATCTAATATTTACTGTGCAGAGACGTTTATTTGTCAGTGTCTCTACCAGCTTTTCATGAAGTAAACCAATTTAAATATTAGGGCGCCAGCTTGCCCTAATATTTAAATTTTACTTTTTAAAAGCAAAAATTTATGACATAGGGAATTAAATTTTGTACCGGATACTGGCAAAATAATTACGCATGGCATACCTACAGACAGTCGGATGATCCTATAACTATTCCATTCTTCCTTTAAAAGAACAGATCCCAGAGGTGATTTTATTAAACAAGAACCCACAGTACAGCAAAATCTAAAAATACCAGTGTTTGTCGACATTTCATAAACCGCGTGAAACCTGAGGTGACCATAAAAACACACGACCTCAAATAAAATAAAGCGTTTATTACTTTAATTGTGCAAACGAAAGTCCGATTGTGTCTCGACCTTTACGTTTGATAAGCATCGACGTCACCTACTTACCAATGTATTTTGAGACAAAAATGTTTATTTGTGTCTGTGTTAAGGATATAACAATACAGGCTGTCACGATGCAAAACCAAAGAAAGGTGTTTTTGGTGACATTTTGTAGAGTTCAGTGTGACAAATTGTTTTAAAGAGAATGCAAATTTGTGCCCCAAGGATTCTTAGCAGTTACGGTTATGAAATATATATAATATCTTCTAAAAAATAGTTAGTAATTATGACATATAATTTAGAAGTTGCAAAACAGCATTAGCGAAATATATGTATGAGTATTGCGAACTGAGATCTACTACCAAAGTGTATATAATCACTGTCACTAGGATTATGTTAGGTACCTAGTCATTCAGCTGTCACTGGTTGTGCCTAATTGCTGTGCATGTTTGGATTCAGTTTGTGGATTATTTATTCTCATTTGAAACGCCCCTGCTATTGAACCTGGACTTTTGAGTTGCCTTTACGTGTTGGTTACTGTGTATACTTTGGTCCCAACATGTTGCGATGTATTAAAGAAAGAAAGAAAGAAGAAAAGAAAGAAAAAACATTTATTGGCACACACACACACTATAGAATAAAAATAAAAATAAAAAATCTTAAAGTCAAACCTTAAAAACTATAACAAAGGAATATGCAGATGTGGGGCCAATAAATATCCTGGCTCAGCATTTTGCTTCTGTGCCATTCTCAGATGGGAGGAATGAAACACAGAAGCGCTGTTATTCTGCCAGGATGCTACGTCGGACGTTAACTGTGGCTTACGCGTTTTTGCATAATCGCCACGCTTGGCAGGCGGGTTGGCGATCGTAGTATGGCCAAGTAGGAGATAGGAGACGCTGCTGCCCGTCTCCTGAAAGCTGAGTCCCTTAGTCGCCTTTTACGACACCCATGGGATGAGAGGAGGTAGTGCTACTCTAAGCCGACACTACCACCTACCTACTACTACTGCAAGAGCAAGCACATCGATGTAGGTATTAATTTACTATTGCAAAACTATAAATAATTGTAATTGTAAAAATGAATAGATTTGTTTAGTAATATGAATAGTTTTGTTCCACCATAACTGTGAATCTTCTGCTGTATTACAATTACTGTTTTATTAATCCTAAAGTACAGATATTCGGCTATCATTTGACATATAAATCGTATTTGTAACTTTAAAAAAAACTATTGGGGCATGGCACCATATAAATCTTGTCATTGTCCGATGTCGTTTGGTGTCTCAAGAGTTTGTATCAGGACAATAACTTAGGAATTATTGAAATTTTCAGTATTTCGATAAAGAAAACTAGGTAGATAAATTATTTTGCAGAGAATCCATTCAGCAAAATTTACTGAGAAGGTATGAGTTATATCTGGTGGAAAATACTCCAAAAAGTATTCGAATGTAAGAAATTTGATAGGTAAGAAGAGTGCATTATTTATTAAAAAAAACTAGAAATGATCAAAATGTATGGAGAAGGTAGGTATTTCTTGTTGTTGTGATCTACACCTGACACAGAATACTAAATAGTACTTATGTAACTTGTTTCTATCAACGTTTGGTTAAAAGTGCAGTCACATTGCTGCTTTAGTGGAAATCAATGTGACAACGATCTTACTAAAGCAGCAATGTAACTGTACTTTCAGTCAATTTCAATCCAAATCTATTAGCAACAGAGTTAGATAACCAACTAGCTGATTTAAACAGAAGTTTTTGACAACTGACCACTAGAACTTAGTTGTAAGTACTACATTTTTTGAGTTGATTGAGTAAGTAACTACTTAATTATATTGAGTCCTTTAAAATCCACACTAAAACTAATCTTATATGATATACTTAAAAACGTATTCGATCGCGGTTTTATCTTTTCCTTTCAGCCTAGTCAGGTCAGAGCATTTAACCATAAGGTACTAATATATATTCTGTGATTTAACTGAGATCTTTCCGTAACACCCTGTAGTTCGTTGCGTCTCAAGCAAGACGAATGAAAAGGAGAATAAAATGAAGAAGGTCGGCGTCTCGGCGGCGACGCGGCCGGCCGGCGCCTGCGCAAGTGCGCAGACTTTTTGCGTCTGTACAGTTGGGTATTATTATAGACAATTTCAATATCGATAAAATTAGTAATTTTTCCAATTTTTGGATACTGAGCCGAGCGGCCTACTACGAAACCGCGTCCAATAGCGACGCGCTGAATCGAATTTCGACCTACCTACTTTGATAAAGAGTTGCGATTAGTCTGAGATGGACACGCAGAAAGAAATGCAATTCGATTCTGCTATAGTGGACGAAAGTATTATTGTTTCATAAATTTAAAAAAATAATAAAATGAAGAAGGTCGGCGTCTCGGCGGCGACGTGGCCGGCGTCTGAGCTCAGACTTTTTGCGCTGTCTGCATGGATGGGTCCAGTATCGATAAAATTGATAATTATCCTCATTTTTGGATGCTATGATATGATAAGATTGAGTCCTCTATAGAATTTTTCCTGGTCAAATAAATTATCAAATACATAATCACAGTATTTTCCTAGTTGGTCGTTATACGTTTATAGACAACATAATCAGGTAACCCATTACCGTATCCTCCAAAAGTTATTAAAAAGTTCTTATCTTATCAAACAATTAAGAAACGTAATTTGTTACTAATACACATACCGTACCTAACATATAATACAAAAAACCATTTAGGGCAACTTACCTATTTTGTAAGCTATTTACGATAAGTTATCTTAGAAAAAGAAAATAAACAATGTTTCTAAAGCGTTCGTGTCGATAAGTCGCGTCCCGGCCCTTATCGTCACGTGCGTGTGCGCATACGCGCAGGTTCTGCATTGTACTCGTATTCGTTTTGCACACCGAATAGATTGGCGCCTCTCTTTTTATAGATCATGATCGTGAGCATGTGTGGTCAGAGTGCTAAGTGTGAGTTTTCTCACCTTACTCGCTTACGCCGAAGTTTGCGAGTAGAGTTTAATTCTCAACCTTATTCTCATTGCATTAAGGCTATCTGTCAAACTTAACTCATACGCGATGGAAATGTTTGTACATCTTCTAACTCGCACTAAGCCCTCCGGTCACTTTGTTTTTATCACAGACGATTTTTACCTTGCGCGTAAAAAGTTTGATCCACGGTCAAAGTTTTCCAACCTAAGTCAGTCCGCTTGAGATTGATTGCAAGAACTCGTCAATATTATTTCCCATCACTCAGCCATCACTAAATCTCGCTCGTGGCGTCATTATAGGTACGAAAAATTCGACACGCTAGGTTCTCATTCTCATATAGTTTGAAGCGATCTTTTCGTCTATCTCGCTCGATAATAGATCTGTGGTTTTTATGTTATTATATAAACGCTTAAACTGAACATGGTAATAAAGGCTTTATACGTAAAAATTTTTTTTGCTGCTTTCCGTTATTTCCCTAACATGTTTTCGGTAAACACGCTACTGATTGGTATTTTGAAAATATCATTAGTTTTTAGTTTATTACCTACTGATGTATTTCGGCGATTAACCTACCATTTTTTTTTAATGTTGAGTGAAATAATAAGTTGCATTAAAACAGAATAGTTTTTATCCCAGACCCCATTCAAATGTTTCCTAGATGAAGATTCCTGGAGGCTGTTGATTAGTATTTTCTAGACAACTAGGCGTCGGTGCATCGCTGCAATATGCACATCTGGTATTCCAAAGTAATACGAGTTGCTTGAGGTATTCATAACCGCAAACCAGCGGGGTTACTTCGTCAAAACTTGATTAGTTCAGGTTAAACGACATTAGCGGTTCGCCGCAAATATCTTACTGTATTTCCAGATTTTCTCACAAATATGTAAAAGTTGTACCTAAATAAATAAAAAAAAAAAATAGAAACTACGTGTAGAACTTAATGTAACATTATGTAACTGAAGAAACTTTCATTGAACTTAAAAAAACTAATTGATTTTTATGTGGTATTCCTTTTTTAACAAATCTTTAACAAATCTTTAGCAATCCAAAAAATAATACCTTAATAGGTGCAAAATCAACAAAAAAGAAAACAAACTTCGCGATGCGAGTGACATGACATTTCATAGAGTCGCAAACTCGCAAAAGGTCGACGGTTGATTCTGGTATCGAATCTCCGGAAACATTAACGTGACGTTTAACCGCCTCTATGGTTTAGTGGTATGGTTAACAACAACCGATATCAGACCCGATATCCCGGGTACGATTCCCAGCGGGGGTAAATATGGTATTCGGTTTGGTTCGTGGTTGTAAGTCCGCCTGGCTAGCTACCACCATCTTATCTAAGTCTGACGCCATAACAACAATGTTTTCAGTATTCTTGTTTTCCGGCAGTTAGTGATTAAGATAGACAGTTCCTCAGTGATTGAGGATTCCGGTGGAGGCTCGCTTCAGCCTTCAGCCTTCTTCAGCCTTATCAGTACTTAATATAAGGTATGATGAAGGCTAACAGCCTCCCCGTTGTTCATAAAAAATGAGTGCCTTGGCTGCAAGCTTGTCACTCATTTTTATGATAAATTTAAAATAGAAAATTTATGGAAAAATCAACTCGGCCACAAGTGAATTCTCAGATAGAAATCCGGTCCAATGCTCTAACCACTGAGCTACCGAGACTTCAGTGGTTAGAGCATGGGACCGGATGCAAGAAGCATTGAAAATGCAAAAAAACAAAAATCATAAATCACTCATTATTTTCATCGTCAGCCAATCACGATCAAATAAATTATCTCACTACTAGCTCGTCTTCGTGACGTGAATTGACTGTGTGGTGTGAAACAATAATATGAGTGACCAATGCATTTTTATGTGATAAATATTAAACAAGAAAATATACTAGAAAAAAGCAACTAGTCTCATGTCGCCCTGACGGGATTCGAACCCGCATCCTTGGGAGTCCGGCTCAATGCACTAACCAATTATGCTACAGAGAACTATGAGGACCCGTCGAATTTTTCTAGTATATTCACCGTCCTACGGTGTTGGCCACCGTCGCTTCATCAATGAGAGAAATATCCTCGCATTCGAAAGAAACATCTTTACAGGGGGTCAATTCTGCTAACTTTTTGTCATAATCGTCTCTCAGTGGTGTTTCAATAGTAGTGTTTATTTACACTGTTGTGACAAGAACTGTGTAAAACAGCATTACCATTGAAACACCACTGGAATACGATTGTGACTAAGCATTAGCAGAATTGGGCCCCAGATGTTTGACTATCGATTAAGATGAAACAGCCATCTAATTATAACTTTTTAATTTTGCATTTTACAATGCTATTTTTATGTGATAAATATTAAACAAGAAATAAAATAGCATTCGAAAATGCAAAATTAAAAAGTTATAATTGCTTTTTTCTAGTATATTTTCTTGTTTAATATTTATCATATAAAAATAGCATTGTAAAATGCAAAATAAAAAAGTTATGACTAATGCATGCGAAAAGTTTACGCGTTTATATTTTCGTCAAAATAAATTCTTCATGATCGAATTAATGCTCATTCTAAAACGTTCTACTCACGTTATAAAAAAGTACTTAACAGCGAGTAAGTAACAGCTTTCACAATCAACAATGGCACGTCATAATCAAAATTCTTTACTAGCAAGCCCTTTCAAAACAACAGTTTGAGTTAGTATGTCAATAAGACCGTAGTTTCGAAACGTAATCACCAGTGAGATCATAAAGAAACAGCAATCACAGGTGAAAAATACCGGCACGAAACGAATAAGATCAATTTTATTTCAAAATCGACCTTATGTTGCTATCATTAAGTCATTTTTTGTTGCAACTACTAAAGTTAATAGATGTTGGACTTGAGTTTAGGGGGTTAAAACTGCGCTTTTACGCATAATCCTAAAAAGTACTTATTTACTTAGTAAAATAAATCTGCTTTTTTTTACTTTTTTAAATGTGTGTGCCGGCCGCTATAATAGATTTAACTAATGATTATTTTCTCATTTATACAAAAAAAAAATATCCTAATTCTTAAGCGATAGTAACGATTGCAGTTACTTCCGCAATCGTTTTGTTTTTTATTACAGCAAAAATGTATAGAATAAGCTGGAAGTTGCAAATAATGATTCAGTTTTTAAACGTAATGCCACAACATAAAATGTTATTTATTTATTTGTATATCATTATATATTTATACTTTTTTGCTATATATTATAATTATAATTATAATAAAGATGTACATTAAGATATTATTTTTGTTCTTTAACTAATATTATTTTACTTGTTTTTGAATGTATGTGTCCTTTGTTACAATCCCGTCAGAATAACAGCGGTACTGGGTCACTTGCACATGTATCAGTGGCTCAGCAGCATTATGCTGAGACGGGGTATTTATTGGCTTGCTGTAAATTTGTTTTTCATGTAATGTTATCGTAACTTCTAAATCGTCTTTAGTCCTTTTTTCATAACTCTTTCCACGCATCTGTATTATTGTGTGTGTGTGTGTGTGTGCGTATCTTATCTCCTGTGTGTATATGGCTAATAAATTATTTTTGTTTCTTTCTTTCTAAATTAAATCAATTAATTTTTTACTCATGGGGTCAGGCAACATTTTAAATTCTTTTTTAACTAGATTATCACGGGTCTCATTATCTGAGGCGTTAATAATTTAAGTTTAATTTTAGGTACACATAAAACGTTCACTCAAAGTGCTTTGCGTGTTTACTGTTTAGGTACTGTCGATGACAAACTATCTCATTTATTAAACATTAATTAAGTTGTACTCCGTTGATATGTGTAATAAACTTCTCAAATAAATTTAATTCAATAGAGACTACTTATACATATACCACCATATTATGAATAATTTTTACGAGAATAAATTATTTATTCATAAAAAGTATAAAATAAGGTTAAAATAAATTTATAAGGATTTTTTCAAACTAAGTAAGTACTTACCTAGTACCTACGACCTAAACTTACTCATCATAACTCAAGTCAGGATAATAAAAAAGCTGAAGAGTTTTTTTATTGCTACTCCGGAAACCCAACGGTTTTTGCATGTGTTGGGTATTTCAATTCGTTAGGCTATATAAAATACCTAGCCACTTTGTTATGCTCGTAACCGCAAAGTCATCTACAGTCAGTAAAAGCGTAAGAATTATGTTGCTGAGTGTCCCTTGGTCTCTGGGATATTTTCTCGCGTACTCATTCGGATTTTCTCACTATTACCTATGACTTCGTAATCATCATTAAAATTGACCTTTCGAAAACATAAACCTTTTAACTTTTATATGCTTCTTCGATTGGCACCTACCTCTTATAGAAATCCAGTTAATTGAATGCAATTAATGAATTAAAACTTAATAGTGTGTGGTAATTGATGCTTCCACGACATTTTCGACAAATTGTGTCTCTTACCTTATTTAAAGTGACAGAAACTCGGTGACGGGACTATGATAGGCTGTACTATGGCCAAAGAATACTTACTATTACTGACGTACTATGGCCGAGTGGTGTCGGCCTAAGAATACAAGTGTCACCACTCCCTTACATGCCTGGGATGTCGTGAGAGTCGACTAAGAGGCTCGACGCCTTGAACATCTGTGCGAGAGAAGGAAAACTTGAAACAAACCCTCTACCAACCCGTCTGGCCAGCGTGGTAGCAGTAGGCTAATAGCCTCCTATGAACGCCACAATAGGCGTGAGCTAGGAGAGGCCTATGTCCAGCAGTGGACGTCCACAGGCTGTTGATGGATGATGGATGGCCCCTATACCTGCATTTATCGAAACATAGACTTCGAGGAAACCAAACACTATAAAACTAAACATCAAAACGAAAAATTTCTAATCCGAAAGTGTGATTTAAAAAGGTCCTTTTTTAAACAAATATAAGAATAATTATTTCCTATTACTTATTGCAGAAGTGCCGACCTCTTTAATTGACAAATCGGCAAAATTCAGTAGGGAAAAACACTAAATGACTGATATTTCTCGCCGTTAAGAAAACAAAGTAATTATATGCTAATATTATTAAGTAAAGTTAATAAGTTTCATTCAAACAACAACAAACTTATCCTTCAATTATAATTTAAAAGCAAAGCCTATAGCGTAGCGTAGAGAATTACTGCAAAAGAGTATTTCTAACTGGTACTTACTCTGATAGAAATTGATTGGCGTATAAAAAATGTAATTGCCTCGCTACTTGTAACTTCTTATGGGCTCGTCGCATACCGATGAAAATGAGGTGTTGGGAATGTAGGTTTCGTAACAGAAGCAAAAGGTTTAGATAGGTATTTATTAAGTAATAAAGTTGTGGAGTTTTTCTACGGAGCTTTATAACAAGCAACAATACATATATATACAAAACACATATATACAAAACGTTTATATCACAAATAATAGAACATTAACAGGTTCTTTATTTAAATAATAAATTATTTCTTTAACCTTGTTACTTTCCGATAAAACGTTTTCCAAAAAAGCTATTACTTTCTACTGGTCAAACGGGAATTTACCCGGTTGTACTACCTACTTGGACGAATGTTAATTCGTCCAAGACTACCTATACCTCATGTCAACTAAGTATTTAGTAATCTGTGCTTATGTTTCAAATAAGTTATGTAAAGTATGAAATCTGGAAAATGTGTACGCGCGGTCGCAGACACTTAGGTAGGTACTTTATTTTTTCCATAATTTTTTCATAAAAAATATCACAACTTTTTTACGCATGTGAACTTTTTTGATTGGCATGAGAATTAGGCTCTTGGGCATTTAGATACTTGGGGTTTATAAAGGTCTATGTTTTTGTAAGCTCATTGTAAAAATATAAAGGTATGTTGCAACTACAAATATCAAATAGTCAGCGCCTAGCTATTACAGAGAGTGCAAAGTTACGACATTTCATTTTCGTGACGTTACAAAAGATTTCGTTTGTCACGAATTCACAATGGCTTGTAAACAAATGGTCTTTGTTTTCATAAAACAAGACATGTTTCTTGAGCATTGCAAAATATTGACGAAAGAGTACCTAACCATTTACCTAGGAAGGTACAATTTTAAAGTACTTACAACACAATAGTAGGAGAGGCAGTACTTAAAAATAAATAGTTAAAATCTGATAAGTAAGTACTATATTTATACTTATGGTAAATTTTAAATAGAAAAATATTGGAAAAAATTAACTCGGCCACAAGTGAATTCTCAGGCTGGAATCGAACCAGCGACCTTTGGAAATCCGGTCCAATGATCTAACCGCTGAGCTACCGAGACTTAAAAGCTCAGCGGTTAGATCATTGGACCGGATTTCCAAAGGTCGCTGGTTCGATTCCAGCCTGAGAATTCACTTGTGGCCGAGTTAATTTTTTCCAATATTTTTCTATTTAAAATTTACCATAAGTATAAAAATAGCATTGAAAAATGCAAAAATTACAAAATCATAAGTACTATTTATGAGGCATTTATGATGTATTTTTTATAATATTTGTCACTTAAAGTTTACCATTAATTTAAAAGACAAAAAAAACAAGCAGGAGCAGGCATACATTTTCGCCGCGCGGTAGAAAGAGATGGGGATATTACTTCCTCTCCTACGCCGCGCCGCCCCGGCGTTCTACCCTCCCTCCGTCTTACGAATTTTCGATAAGGTCACGTGTCCTGACTCGTCACGTGTGACGCGACTTTAACATTTTTTACCCATCCTAAAAATTTTAAACTCTGATGTGCACAACGCCGCTAAAGAAGTTTTCACTAAAAAAATCAATGAAATAATTGCAACTTTCAGGCACAGATTGGCCGTTTCGCTTCACGAATTTCCCGATTTTTTTGTTTGTTGCGCAAACATGGGAGCACAGCACGCGTCACTGGTTGCCAGACGATAAACAAAAAGTTGATTGAAGTTGATTTTAAAAAGAAAACCTTTTTAATTTGGTAGCTGTAAAGGTGGTCGCGTGGAAAATAGGCAATAAATTAGTTAAATATCAATTCATTTGGTCTTGTGAAATGTAAAATCTTGGTGTACCAATACCTTGGACGGGTTAATTCGTCCAAGACCAATACCAATACAACATAATAATATTATTTAGACAAAGTATATTATTGAGATTTTAGCGTAAGTACTTTCTAGGTAAGTACTTTATATTGATTTTTGTGAAAAAAAATACAGGACAAACATTGACTTATATATTAAATTTTTTTTTTTTCTATTTAAAATTTATCATAAGTATAAAAATAACATTGAAAAATGCCTAAATTAAAAAAAAAATACAAATTATCGTTAACATCTGAAAAGATCACAGAACAGTTTTTTCTGTTCTGTGGAAAAGATGTTTCCTTCGAATGCAAGGATATTCCTAGCATTGATGTGACAACGCTGGCCTACAGCGTATTAATAGTAGATTGTTTACCAAGGGCTGTATGACACCCATAACAGTCGAGTGTTTTGGCGCCCGAACGAAGCGAGGGCGCCGATAGTTCGAGACTGTAATGGGTCCATACACCCGAAGTAAACTCTCTACTTTGCATTTTGAATACGAGTAAAGTAAAAACAAACAGAATATTCTAAAAAAATATTTAATAAGAAAAATGTTACAAAATTATTTTGTAATGTAGCAAATTAAGCTGTATAGGCTTCTGTGCCTTTGCCTACATACCTTTGGTAAATAAAAGTCTAAAGAGATTACAGATATCGATTTGACATGACACCCCCTATTCTTTTTTCAAATTTATTACAGCCCTAGGGCCGCTACATATCACTTTCAACCCGCATTTTAGGCAAGTTATGAGTTACTTTCAGAATATGAGACATGAAAAAAATATTAAAGTATTGCAGAATTTCAACGGTGGTCCGCAAGTCTCGGTAGCTCAGTGGTTAGAGCCTTGGACCGGATTTCCAAAGGTCGTGGGTTCGAGTCCCATCTGAGAATTCACTTGTGGCCGAGTTGATTTTTTCCAATATTTTTCTATTTAAAATTTATCATAAGAAACAGTTCGCTTTGAAAATTCCAGAAAAAGTTTTTAAGTTGTCGAAACATACTTATTGAAATAGTTAACAAAAATCCATAGTTCGTATTCGTAGAGCAACGAGCACAATTAAAAAAGTATTGCCTGCAAAATTAAGAAGGCACTTACCAGCATGGCATTCGCAAGCTTGGCGGTTATAGCAGGGGCTTAGTTTTTAATGGTAAGTCACGGTCACGGATGACAGAAGGCCGAGATAGTAAATTTTTGGTCACCCAATTTACTATCTCGGCCTTCTCAAGGCTTCGGAAGACACAAAGCCGTTGGTCTCAGCTGTATTTGCAGTCGTTACAAACCACCAATCCACTTGAGGCCGCGTGGTGGGTTACGTCCAATTCTTCTTATCTATCCGTAAAAAAAGGCCAGTGTCCCAGTCGGTCCCGGCTGTTGTCATATCTGTCTAACCCTCATACGATTATAAGAAGAAGCGGGGTAAACAAGACGGCACCATGCGCCATAACGCTTAAATAAATAGCGTTGTTCATGCTAGGGGCCCGCCAGTAGAGGGCAAGGGAGTCGTCAAGGGGTGGCAGGGAGGGGCAGCAGCCCCCCGCCCTAGAGGTTAAAAAATGTAGCCAACTGCAAAGCAACCAAAGTCCTAAGGGAGTGCTAAGTCAATCGCCATAGAGGCAGACTCGCGCTCCAAGTGTAGCTTCATGCTCTGTACCTACAACTTGCCAACCCCCCCTCCCCCCTCGGGCCATGGGCTGGCGACTCTCTTGGTAGAGGGCATAACAATGGCTTATTAATATGACTTACCAGCGAACGGCACCTCGCAGACATACTCCTCCACGCAGTTGTCCGTGTTGCCGCTTCGATCGGTGGCACCACTGGCGACAGACGCAGCGGACGCGGCGCGAAGTAAACTCACTTCCGTCTCCGTGTAGCTGTCGCGAAGAGCTGATCTCCTCTTGTATTCCTGTTGAAAAGATAATGACTGATATTCCTAATTTGTTAAACAACTAAAGGAAGGGAATGTAGGGATCTTTGATCATGGGATTTGTGGAGTAACTTCTTATCCGCCCAGGAAGGAAGGTGAGCTGCGGCCCAGCTGTGGAGGCATTAAAATGGCTAATGATGATGTGGATACTAACTTTATCCAGATCCAGACTAATACAATACAATACGATAGTAACTTTTACTCTTGCAATAGGTAGCTTTTTTATCTGCGTGGAAGCTTGTTTAACCCACTTACTTTATTTGTATATGATGCTCCCCAAAGAAAATAAGATAAAATTAATAAATAAACTTTGACATCTTAAACCCCCCAACAAGCCGGGTTCCGAAAAGGCTTTAGCACCATAGACCATATCCATACGCTGCGGCAGGTTATACAGAATACCGAGGAGATAATCTGCCACTTTGCTTGGCGTTTGTGGACTATGAGAAAGCCTTCGATTCGATAGAGACCTGGGTGGTGCTGCAGTCTCTCCAGAGGTGCCAAGTCGACTATAGGATAGGTATATACAGGTGTTAAGGTACTTATACGAACATGCCACCACGTCGGTCCGATTACAGAACCAGCTCAAGGTCACCCAGCGTTCAATGGAGAGGGCTATGCTCGGCGTTTCCCTCCGTGATCGAATCAGAAATGAGGAGATTCGTAGGAGAACTAAAGTAACTGACAGCGCTCGAAGGATTGCTCAGCTGAAGTGGCAGTGGGCGGGAAACATAGCGAGAAGAACCGATGGCTGTTGGGGCGGAAAGGTTCTGATATGGCGACCGCGCACAGGACGACGCTCCGTGGGTAGGCCCCCTACAAGGTGGACCGGACGATCTGTTGAAGGCCTCGGAAAGCCGCTGTATGCGAACAGCGCAGGACCGATCGTTGTGGAGTGGAGACGACGACGACATCTTAAACCTCTTAAACCAGCTTTGATAAACTTTAATGAAGAGATAGAATGGGCAATGGGGGACGATATATCTGAAATAAGGGATTGGATGTTACGATAGTTGTTTGTACAGAGTAGTTGAAACTAGTCTGTGAAAAATGCAGCGGCTCTTCTTCCTTATCTAAAATAGTGTCTTGTACGTAAAGAAAGAATAAACTCCTTCTTTCTTTAAAGTCGGTTAAAAGAGCAACGAACTAGTAATGCAAACTTTCATAACATGGAAAATCGTTCCAGCTATACATTATAGAACAAAGGTCATCGAAATGATAATACAAATCCCTTTTCCGCACCCTTATAGAAGTACTATCATATCAGCTGTACTGTACTCGTTGTAATTGTAAACATAACATCAGATTCCGTTCTTCTTTCATCAGCTATTTTCCTGAATTCTTCTTCACATACGTGTTTACCCCAAGTGGATGTCGAAGCCACGACCCCTGGGCTCAGCAGGCATGATCAGTAACACTGCACCATCGGATCCGTCCAATTTAACTTGAGGTTTTAATTGCAAAGCTGTGATGGCCTAACTACACTACCTTTTAGTCCAATGCAACATTTCTAGACTTGAGATATTGCTGATTTTACTTTTGTAGGCGCACATAAGTTCTATGGTACAGTGTACAGCATGAAGCTATAGAGAATACTGGAGGCCAAACTCCTCATACCTACTTGAAGCAAAAAAAAATGACCTTGACTGCATTCTATCTCGCTCCATAGGTCCCCCTCCTCTCTTTCTAAATAGGGTGTCCATACAACTACAAAGTAAAGGAGACAAGTTTAAAGATTAAAACTAGTAATATAGGTAAAAACGTATCAATATCTGTGTAGGTATGCATGTGTACAGTTTACACGATGATAATAATAGGTCTATCTCGTATCTTGGTCTCAATATGAAATTGTCATTCAGAATTATCAGTTCAAATTTATGTCTATATACCCAGTTTATGCTAGAAGTAACGGTAGAATAGACGAATGGTATTATCGGAATTAGGTGTTAAGGGAAAAATCGCGGTGGCTAAATGTGAATTAATTTTGCTTTTTTTAAATTAAATTCATTTGATTCTTAACATTAAATTGAGAATCTAATTTAATTAAATTAGCTCAATGCAATAAAAAAAATAGTACATACAAGCTATTTTCAAATCATTCAAAATCTTAGTACTTAGTATGAAAATTCAAATTTGCCTAAAATTCTTCTTACAATACGGCAATTTCATACTTTAAGACCTAATATTTTTAAATGCAGAATAGAATAACGTTTTGATAGCAAGAAACGTCGTATTATGAATCGCAACTTTCGAGTCCGCAAAATTAGAAATTGACATCCACCATATTGATTGATTGACATAGACACATACGGTGTTACCATTGCACGAGGATGCCGGATACCACAATAATGAGGAAATTCAGAAAACAATATTGAGATGATTTAATTTATTTTATGGAAATAGCTTAATTTTAATGAAATATAATTTAACAAATTACAGATTGAATTACAACTCGGGAATATTGAATAATGAAATTGAAATGACTGCGTCAAAAGTTACGAATTTCTATTTATTTGCAGCTAAGTACGTATGCTGCTACGCCTATAGCATAATTAATTTTTGCGTATAATTTTTTACTAAAGGTTATAACTAATTTTAGCGGTTGCAAAGTAGTCTCTTTGTTTAAGTTTTTCATATTGGCTTCGATTCCATAAGCTTTCAGGTCTAATGATATTAGTGACGTCAAAAGATATCATTTATCAGTGATGTCAAAAAGTTTATAAACAGAAAAATGCTTACTAATATTATTATTATTATGAGTCTAATAATATTAGCAATTAATATCATTAACTATTATGAAACAGGCTCCGGGCAAATTTAGATTTATGAGATAGCCACACTGGAGTCCAACGAAAGGTCAATTGAGGTTATACCTACTTGGCTTCAACTTTAAGAACTGAGTTTGGCCTCCAGTATTCTCTATAGCTTCATGGTGTACAGACTAGGTACAGTCACGTGCAAGGACATAGAAACACTTGTGTACAGAGAGCTTTGTTTCCGTGTGCGTCAATGCGGTTCAGTGTATGTCGTAGGAGGATTTGATAAACAGAATTTTCCCAAAAATCCTAGAGATATTGCTAAAACACGGATAATTAGACAATGGTGTTGACATTTGTCAATGTTACTGAAAAAAGTTGCTTTAGTGACATTGCATATTCTTTACTCTGATTGGTTTAATTTTTGCTTGATTGCTAACTCTTATTCTGATTGGTTCACAGAAAGTTTACTACACGTGAGAGAATGGATTGACATTTGAAACGTCAACTCGTCAACCAATCAGAGAAGATGTTGTTTTGGACGGTCCGATCAGCCAATCAGTGTTCTTATTCATTATAGCCAGAGATTTTTTTCGTAATCTTACTAAGTTACCAATTTTTTCGCAACAATCCTGTCTTTTTAAGTAGGATTGAGAAATGGCATCACCATTGTCTAATTATCCGTGTTTTCGCAATATCCCTAGGATTTTCGCAAATAAACGATTTATCTTATTATCCTGCGACATATACATGTCAATGTCATTGCTCGTGACTGTAGGTACATGGTTCTGTGTACTACGTAGACGTATAGACAAATATAAACCCAAAGAAGCTGGTGCATAAATAAAAAGTTTTTTCAGTAAAAAGGATAAGAAGATAAGCATAGTTGGTAAATGGTGGTCGATAATCTGACCTGTTCCTATTTAGTGATAAGATTTAGTCTAGTTATGCTAGAAACAAGGGCCTAAATTGAAGCTTCAAATCAATTCAAAAGGCTTTGTTTTTCTTGGTGGATGGGCCAGGAATAAGATGGGAAAATACCTTCGTTAACTTAATGGCGCTGGCCGTACTCCCGGGTCTCCGTCCAGAGTTAATGTTGTATTTTAGCTCAAAAACACTTCACACTGCACTGATTGTTCAGATATTTCGATTGTTTAGCGTATTTTTAATTTGAACACATTTATAGAATATTTTGAGATAGATCTGCGCGCGCGCACGTGAGCCGGTTCGATCGCCAATCGAAGAAGTTTTTTTTTTCTTAGGAAAGGGTAGGGGGTCACGATTCGTGCGTTTCGTTTTACGTTCATAGATAAATAATGTTTGTATGATTCATGCGTGATTTGAAAAATAATATAATATTAATTGAATTTAAAAAAAGTATTATATGGCGCAGCCAACTTCGGGGGGCCTAGAGGTTTCCTCTACATTGAGTAAGATTAATAGACTGATATGAAATCATAAGTATGTATTTAACTTAAGTAAATAAATACTTATAGTTATTATACAAATAAATCGCATTTATTTAACTATATCAAATGAATAATATGGATCATTAATACTAATTATTGTGTTGGTAACGTACAAAGTCGAGTTACCGGGCGAATGTAAGTACTGTTTGAAGTTTTAACTTTAACGGCTCGAATAACATTGTCTTTACCGGGATAGACCTCTGAGACAATAGCTAAAGGCCAAAACATAGGATGAGTGTTATCTTCTTTTATTATGACTATTTTTCCAATAGTAACAGGGTTTGATGGAGTGTTCCATTTCTCGCGCTTTTGTAATGAAGTTAAATATTTCAAACTATAGTGTTTCCAATATCTTTGTACTATTTTATTTAGCAGCTGATAACGAGATAATCTATGATTTGGAGGATGAGCTCTTATTTTGCGAAAAAAAAAAAGATTTAATTAATTCTTTAATGTTTCACAAAACATGAAATTTTTTAATTTTAGTACCTAGGTACGAGATTTTAATTGCCTTTTTATTCGAAACCGAAGCGCTCGTGGTGGCGCTTGACAGACTGATTCGCATTCGATCACGTTTGTTAAGCAACCGTCGGTCCAGGCAAGTGTCGATGTAAAGTGGCATTACAACTGAGCGCTTCCGTGCTTCGGAGGGCGTTAAAACACATCCCATTAAAACAGGTCCCAGCTGTTGTCATCTGATAACAATCGTAAAGCCAAGTCAGAGGCCTTATTGGGGGCTTGATAAACTCTGACATCAGAGGTGGCCACTAATCCTCATACGATAATAAAGATGAAAGATTTGAAATACCTTTAACAAACAAAACTTCTGGACAATCAGTTAGACAAAAAAATAATTCTTAACCAGTGAACAAGTTCTAATTAATTGTACAGTCTACGCCAACTACGACTTACACAATATGACAAATGTGTTCAAACAATTCTGAACTCAACGGCTTACGCCTTAAAAATCAATGTCGATTGGAGAATTCTGACAGTTTAAACCTGACTTGCTGTTCCGTGTACCGTACAAATATACGTACATTTTCTCGTTTCTCCTAATTGTTAGCATTTGCAGTGTATTTTAATAGCCATGCTAGCAATGAGAATAGCAGGGGGTCAATTCTGCTAAATTTTTGTCATAATCGTCTCTCAGTGGTGTTTCAATAGTAGTGTTTATTTACACTGTTGTAACAAGAACTGTGTAAAACAGTACTACCATTAATACACCACTGGAATACGATTGTGACTAAGCATTAGCAGAATTGGGCCCCAGGCATCAAGTAAGCCTACTGGCGCAAAATGAATAATACTTACGTACATCTTATGTTTTGGCGCGCACTGTTCCTTGAAATAAAACCACTTTTACGGATATCAAACGCGCTATATTTCCACGAACTAAGATGTATTTGTCCGTATTTTTAGGTTGTTTAGGGGTTTTTTGATTTTCCCGACGTTTCGGCACCTTTACAGCTGCCGTGGTCACGGGATGACTGATCAGTCATCCCGTTACCACGGCAGCTGCACAATTACATCTTAGTTCGTGGAAATATAGCGCGTTTGATATCCGTAAAAGTTGTTTTATTTCAATGAATAATACTTACTGGGACTCGAACCCGAGACATGTGAAAACCACCAGACGACTGGGTTTTGTGACCGATAACTTTTTAGCTGGCGAGTACCAAAATAGAAGTGTTCTACTTTAGGTGGATTTCGAAACGTTCAAGGATATATTTTAAAACTTCGTTATTTAGAAATTGTGTAACTAACTTACATGTACCTACTTAGAACTAACTATGCTACATAGGTATTATATTAATGTTGGTACTTACCAATCCTCAAGTACATTAGTTGATATCTTGGTTCAGCTGATCCTAACGTTATTGACCACAATACCACAAAACACAAGAAAAGAAGTTAGAAGGAGAATTAACTAGAAAAGTGTCATCTAGAAAACAGGCACGTTGTAATTACAACGTGAAGAAATTAAAAATAAACTGATAATAAAACGGGTATTAAACGCGCACAACGTATTTGATAGGCATTTCACCTACCTAAAATTCCCGACGTTTCTACCAAGTTACATCGACCGTGGTCACTTGCTGACGGTTAAATAAAAAAACTGCCAGCCAAGGCATTCTAATTTGATTTTTCTTGCCTTGGCTGGCACCAACTCCAAAAGGCTTATTTTTGCTTTTTATTTTAAGTATCTGTAGTATGTTGTTTTGTAAATTACAGTAGGATGTATCTAGATTGGATTAGGTTTAATGTATATTATAAACAAAGTATCGTGAAAATTACCTCCTCCAGGTCTACAAATATGCTAATATCTGATTCTGATTCATAAAATAAAAACTACTGGACCAAACTAAATAATTATTTTATGAGACCAAATAGCAACTATTCCGCATCGAACAAAAAACGATCACGTAAATTGATCCACAAATCTCTGCGTAATCGATGTACATACATAAAAAACATATTGGCTGAATCGAGAACCCTCCTTTTAGGAAGTCGGTTAAAAATGGTAAAAGTTAAGGAAAATGTATGGACTGTTTCTGTATTTTGCGCAAAAGGGTGCCATGCCGTGCCAATGCGTGACAGTCAACTTACTACTTCTAATCTAACCACTTTCTTGTGTTCTGTGTGATTGATATAATATTCATACAACGTTGTTGCTACAAATGCCGCTTTTTTATTGATGTAGAGCAAATCATTACACATACCCGAGTTTTTGTAGTACAAAACGATATTTCGAAATTCACTTTTTAAGAGCCAGGCCAGGCCAGATCTGCCCCTTTACTCTTGACACGATCGCATTTAAACCGAGATTGAGTTAATGTCAGTAATTATGTCTTATAATATGTAATAAAACTAAAACTTAATACTTGAGCTTTTCAAAATAGTGCAATACAATGCAGTGTGAACGAACAATAAGGGGTAATTCCCCATTTACCAAACCGCTTATTGTTATATGTAGTAGTTCGGTTTTAATATCTAAAGAAATAAAGAAAATATTCGTTATTTTTTCATCTCACTATACACTGGAATGTAAAAATCACACTCGCCAGTTGTTGAGTAACTCGAATTTCCGAAAATGAGCTCTACTACTAAGGCATTAAGAGTAATATGTATAATATAATAATTGTATCTGGGTTATACTAAGGCATTAAGCTCTACTACTATAAGAGTAATAAGTATAATATAATAATTGTATCTGGATTATTAGCATTTGTAATAACTTGTATCACTTTAACAAAATATTTGCACGTCGAACGACTCGACAGAATATGTTGGAAACCTAATTATAACAACTTTGTATTACCATATTTTATGCAAATAAATAAATAAAGCACTAGAAACATTTTCTAAACAAATATGCGAACATTGTGGAATAAAGCTTGCTTTACAAAAAAAAATACAATTGCTTTATATATTAATTAAGTGAACGATACTCTCATAGTTTTGGTTGCTATTTAAAAACTAAAGCAATATCAGTAATTGAAAAACTTTTTCGTCTATGTATTTAAATATAACAAATTAGCGTTGGAAAAAAATATCTAAACCATAAATACGAAAAAAATAAAACAATAAGAAATTGACGAAAGTAGTTTATTATAGTGGAAACAAAATCAACTATTAATAAAATAGAAAATTATATAAGACTAATAATACCTTAAAAATATTGTCATTACTTAAAACATAAAAAAAAAATATAGGGCTTTTTAAACAACCAATTTTCTTTTGGAACTAATTTTCAGTCTAAGTAAATTCATAACTTAAAATACTTTCCGCAATACCAATAATTCCTTTTTTTTTATATAATTTCATAAACTGTCATGTTTGCAATACTTAAAATACACTTACTTACTGTTATTAACTCACAAAGTATTACTTCGTTACATAAATTAAATGTTTAATATAAATGCAGTTTCTTCGCTAAACAACTTTAATACTTTTTGCAGCAACAGAAAAAGTTAAGTAGCCATATTATCAAAAATATTGGTAATCAAAATGGTGCCTTACATGGAATACTTAAAGCATAATTTTCTTAGACTTTATTTTTGGCTGTGACAAGAGAAATTCTAAAGGATACTTCACACTATGCCCGCGCAGTGTGTAGCAGCAAACGATAAAATGCATTTTTCGCGAAATTCAACTTTGAATCGAAACATCACACAAAAGTTATAAATGCATAAGGCACATTTTGGTTATTGTACAGTAAGTATTAAAAAATCTAAAATAAATAGCACCTAGAGGAATACTTCTGCGATTAAAAATACATTTCAAAGGACAACATAGATATAAATCTTTAACATAGCACCTTTAGCACTAGACTTATAAACTAGTTCTAAGACTAGGTTAGAAATCTGAACCGTTTAAAATAATTACATCAGCTTTTAGCTGTATCATCCTGCGATTTTAATCTCTCTCTAATTCTTATCTCTTCTACAACCTCCATAATAAGCTGAAACGTTTGAAAATAAAACAAAATGAAATAAAAGTTTTAGGTGAAAATAAATCCTGTACTTTTCATGCTTGGAACTGAACAGTGTAATAACTTAAAGATGTATGAGTAGCATCTGATAACCATGCAGAAGGCTAATTGTCTAATTTTAAAATCTGTAGCAATCTCTTTCAATTCGTCATTTGAAAGATATTCAAATACTTCAGGCCGTCATTTGACATTTGATAGGGATTGTGATCGGGACGCTTTTTGAAAGGTACTGAATGAACGAAATTGAACTGTCTAAGCAAATTGACAGACGAAAATATCTTTTAAATGTATGGAGAAGTGTCTAATGAAGTGTCATTTAAAAAATCATTCGTTCCAAACAGATTGCGACTATAAGTTACACAATTCCATAAATCACTATTATAACCACAATACCTTTCAAAGGGATTGTGTTAGATTTTGAAATGAGACAATTAGGGGGTAGATCCGTATAAACTGTTTTACAATTATTAAGTTACTAAGTTATTAAATGAAAACTAATTATGTAGGTAGGTAGTATGAGCGAAAACCTGGTTTAATGTTTTGTAACATATTTGAGTTATTTACAAAAATACTCCTTTTTTCAAGCGGGTTATGTTAAATTAGAACATGCAATATCTAACCAACAGCGCTTCATCTTTACTTGGCAAACAACGTGCCTTTTAGCATACACTTATTAAAAAGCATCTACAAAATATTCAATCAGGACTAACCTGACTTAACGGCCGTATCCTTTCATGGATACTGTTCTCCGCCTGCCTGGCTGAAGGTGGTGGATGATCAGGCGTCGGGGGCTGTTCATAATGCGTCGGCGACAAAGGAATCTCGACCCTCGGTCCATCGTAATACCTTTCACAATCGCTTGGGCTATTCATTGATTGATCGTCTAGTAAACTTTCTAAGGAAGACCTCTCCTGGTTTGAATACTTTCTAGGCCTATTGTCGTTCATTCTAGGCTCGTAATTCTCGTTTTGAGGCGCGAAGTTGTTTCTTCTCAACTTGCGTCTAGGATTCTGTTCTTTTATGACGACATTTTCGTACATAGCCGTGATGGCGACTGGTTGTGATCGGTTTTTGAGACTGGGTCGTGGGTTTGGCACTGGGGCTATTCTGGGCGAATTGTGGTTGTCCTCGTATTCTGAGTAAGACAGCTTGCCGTCTACGTATTGGTCGACGGACCGACCGTGTTTTAAGTAATGTTTGGCCCCCTGCAACAAATGAAAAAAAGTTGTAGAAAAGATACCAAGATAGTATATTTTATGCAGGACGTGGTTCTACGTCTGAAATGTACCTAATAGCTATTAGCTACTTATAAAAACATCTGAAATCGTTATACGTAAGGGCCTAAAGACGTTTCTAAAGAGGATTCCTGGCTATGACAACTTTATTATGCTCTTTGACGTGGGTCTAGTTTTGTTTTCATCAGACTACGTGCGTCTCCACTAAGGAGGAGAGGAGTGGAGCGGAGCTGTTTTCCTATATTCGGAATTAATGCTGATTCCGCCTGACATATTGACAAGTGTATCGAAAATTCAAAACAAATCTCTGCACCACTCCAATCTGCTCCAGCGAAAGCAGACCCTAAGTCCCTAAGCATCAAATGTCGAGGTATCAACCGATTAGAATCAAACACAGGTTGTAAAGGTCTTTATTACTACAAACTAACTACAAACACTAGTCACTGCGCATCTTTTGTCTCGCCGCACGTAGAGTCCGTGTCACGAAAGGACTCTCACGGATTACTGGAACTAAAACATAGTTTGCTTTCACACTATAGTAATTAGAGGGCATTTTAGAATGTTGAAGACTGCACCGCCGACTGCTCTCAGGGGACTTCTTTCGTGAGACTTATGTTCGTGTCGAGACCTATACACACTGACGTACCGGTATATCATCCAAGTCGTCCTGACTCCTCGCATGCGGCCTCAGCTCATAGCTGTATCCAGAGGATGGCGAATTGGCATGAGTTGGCGACACGGATAAATTCCGTCGTGGAGGCTTCTTAGGGGGGGTTGGCTGTGAACAATGGAGAATCAGTTCAGTTTTCGATAACCACTTAAAACCTAATAACACCATGGTCATTATCACTATCACCATAAACTGGATTTTTACCGTGATTGTATTTGTTGTCGAGTCCCCGATATTTCGGCACAGTTGTATGCACCATGATCACGGAGTTACTCCGTTTATCGTAATAGTTATACACTCAAAACCTATCCTTACATAAAAACAAATAATTTTCTTTAGTTTTCGAAAACACATAATCGCAAATAAATTAGTACAGTGAGACTAAAAAGGCGACTACTCAGCATATGTTGCAGCAGCATGGATACTCCTGCAACGGTGGTAATCTGTGGTATATCTCCTCTATTGTTGAAACTACTGTGATTTTCATCATCATTATTATTTAATGTTAGCACAGGCATTTTTTTATGGATGGATATTGGTAGGCTTTGACATTTATAAGGCCAATGCAAGAGTGGCAAAGAAGTGGAACACTCTGCCTTTCATTCGTTTATTTATATGGTTATATTATTATATGTTGTATATTAATATCTAATGTATATTATTTATATTTTTTAATTTTGTGTATGTATATGTAGTTATTTATTATATATTTTTTTCTCTATTTTTATAACGTCAGACGTAGCATCCTGGCAGAATAACAGCGCTTCTGTGTTTCATTCCTCCCATCTGAGAATGGCACAGAAGCAAAATGCTGAGCCAGGATATTTATTGGCCCCACATCTGCATATTCCTTATGTTATAGTTTGTAAGGTTTGATTTTAAGATTTTTTATTTTTTATTCTATAGTGTGTGTGTGTGTGCCAATAAATGTTTTTTCTTTCTTTCTTTTCTTTCTTTCAATGCGATGTTAACGACTGCAATTTCGGCTAGCATTCGGGACCAACGGCTTAACGTGCTTTCGTGCGCCGTTCCCATTTCCCGTGAGAATATCGGGATAAAAAGTAGCCTATATTACACTCCTTTTTTTTTAATTAAATCTATGCCAAAAATCAAGTCGATTGGTTGCTTAGTTACTAACTAAGCAACAAACAAACACACTTTCGCATTTATATTATTACTAGACTTAAGCGCGTGCTACGCACGTGTACTCACTGGGGTCACTTGAGAAAAATGATTTTCCGACCTTTGACATTGATAAGGTCAATAAAAAAAAACCGCCTGTCTACATTTTTTTGTGATTTTTGAAGCTATTAGTGAAATCTGTAGGTGTTATACTCATGGCGCTGGAATGGATAACACGGGCCTTATATATAGAGATAGTTAAGAATATTTTTGATGTGTGAAGGTTTTGTACAATTGGCAACGCTTTATCGAAACTAATAAGCGATTAAAGTAGGTAAGTGAGCTACAATAAAGTGTGAGTGTGAACAATTTATCCTAAATAGACATTTATTTTTAGCTCATCTTGTTGTCATCAAGTAGCGAGATAAGTGTCCGCAATTGAGTAATAGGGAATTTGAATGAAGACGAAGAAGTTTGGGCCAAGTGATAAGAATCATTCGTTAATGCTATTCCGACTGGAACCAATGGTAAATTGCCTACATCAATTGTTGATTCCACATTTTGTCTGAACATAAAACTAAAACATTTTTTTATTGGTGGCGAAATTATAAAACGATTTTGGGGACTAACAGTTAACAAAACTTTAATTATTAGTGTTTTGCTTCTGCATAACATAATAACAATTAAATTTAAACAATCTGATCAATCTACCAAATACCAATAGTACTAGCTAGCTTACTATATTACAACTGACAAATGATCTTACCTAACTACAAGCTAACCAGAACTTATCAGTCAGTGGTAAAACCGGCCATTATTGTTGTGGAGTCTTTTTGAAATCCGCTACATCTCGTCACTTATGACTGACCTTCGTGATCTAATATCGGGCCACGGATGAGGGTAAATTGGCCACAGCCGGTCAACGAATGGACAATCTACGGAACACTTAAACAGGCTTTTATGATGGAAATTGCTTGTAGGACGACCTAATTCTCCATTAGTTCTAAATAATGCCCAATCTTGTTGGAACCTGACGATAATACATTTAACTATGTGACAAAAGTGTTTAGTTTCAAATGAAATTGGGTGATTCTGATGTTTGTAGTTAAGGTGCGTCCTCACTGCGAGCATTCGCGTGTAATGAGCATTCGGCGTCGAATATTCGAGTGGTGTGGGGGTTAAGCCGAGCGTTACAAAGCTTTAATTATACTCGTCATCTAAAATACTACCCTAATCCTAACTAATATTATAAATGCGAAAGTGTGGATGGATTTTTGACATAGAGTTATTACGGGAACAACGTGGGTGAAACTGCGAGGCTAAAGCCAGTCTTTCAATGATGCTAGCTTCTAGACTTCTATGAAGTCTTTAGGCTTGTTACAATAGTTGCTATAGGTTATGTGACTTGACTACAGTTCCCACAGAAAATGTATAGCCATTATTACACAATACTAACAAGACTCTACAAACATAATAGTTACAATATAAGAAAACTATAGAATATATACCAAAAACTAGGGAAATATACTTAGGTATATTCCAATATCATGATATCCCTGTAGGAAAAAATTGATCTTGAGAATGCTTCGATTGGGACTTGCAAGAGTATTATTAGCTTCCTTTGTTCGCATTTTATCGTCCATTAATCATATCTTAACAAAGGAAACCTCTTAAAAGAGGACGCAGTTTCCGACGTACTATCAAAACACTCTTAGATCAGTTCTAGAATGATCAACATTCATGAATATATGTATAAACGGTGTTGGCACTTGGCGTAAGCACCTATTACCCACCAATATTAGTCTTCTGTCTTGGTTTACAAATCTCTTCAACCAGATAGCATTACACAAAACAGTAGCGATGAAGCAATTGACGTGCTCATGGCTGCGATTGACAGACATCGTTTTCGATTACGTTTGTTAAGCAACGTTCGGTGCGGTCAGGTGTCGGATGGGTGACCGTAGCATTACGACTGCGCGCTTCCGTGCTTCAGAGGGCACGTTAAACAGTCGGCCCCGGCTGTTGCCATCTGATAACAGTCGTTAAGCCAAGTCAGAGGCCTAATAGGGGGCTTCATAAACTCCGCCATCGGCGGTCACTAATCCTCATACGATAAGAGGAGGGAAAGAGGGATGAGCACTGGGGCGAATGGGGACAATGATTCAATATCAGACATTCACATGTTCCCAATGCTGGGAAACAGGCCTTATAGGATGAATTGCCGGGACCCACCTAGCTCATATTGGCCATTAAAACGACTGCAAAAAGAGCCGTCGGACAAACGGTTTACAGTTTACAGTGCTTTAAGAAGCACGGACGAGCTTGAGATAATATTTTTTTTTAAACTAACTACTGCGCCACCATACTTTTCAACGCAAAAACGTCAAAAATTTAACTCCAACTTAGTAATCTTTTGTAAGAAAATATTATACCTAATCAGAGCTTATCCTTAACCATCCATTGTTTTCGAAATTATTATTCGAGATTATATAAGTACTCCAATCTCAAAAGAAAATAGGGAAGGTATACTTTCGACTAACAAAATTTACTCTTTGCAAACACAAATAGCATTACAAAGATCGAGATCAAAGGGCTGTTCATAAAGTGTGCGTAAGCGCCGCCGTTACGCTCTTGTCATGCTCATATGGCGCCAAACGAATCATTCATACCTCAGAATCTTATAACAACTACGAACTACCCTTAACAACACATTGCTTGGTTACTATATAAAAGTAACCAATAGCTATGCAAAGGCAGGAATTAATACGGAACAAGTGTATACAGTCGTTTCTATTTATGGTCGAAATCTTCTTTGGTGTTTTATTAACTGTGACCAATACGGTTTATTAAATTAAAACGGTTGTATTTGAATTACAGAGGACCGCTAGTGTGACGAATCAACGTGTGATTGATGGACAAATGGGTATAGTCTGTATTAATGCATGAAAATTAACGTTAATCGAAACTATTTAATAGTGATTTGAGAAACCATCCCTTCTTTTTTTTTCTTCAGCGGGGAAGCGCTTAACCTTTATTATACCTGATGTTAAGTAATGATAAAGCTGACGGTGGAATCGCTCTGGAGGAACTGGCTAACTTGAACTGTCATGTCTGTCATCCTGTGACCACGGCAGCTGTAAAGGTGCCAAAACGTCGGGAAAATCAAAAAACCCATAAAAAACCAAAAAATACGAACAATTACAACTTAGTTCGTAGAAATATGCGCGTTTGATATCCGTAAAAGTTGTTTTATTTCAATGAACAGTGCGCGCCAAAACATAAGATGTACGTATACTGGCTATCTTATCTCTTAACGGCCGGAATACAGCAACTACTTGAACAGATTATGATTTCTTATCTTCAAAGAATACCTGCTACTTTTGTATCTCAGTAAATACAGATGCAACGGTACGAAGTGAAGGCATAGGGTGCTTTATGTCAAAGAGTGGGAAAAGACTAGCGACGTTGTGACTACTGGTCATGTATGTACAGAAAAGGGTGTTTAACAAGACCCTCATTGCCGTTCAACAGGATGAGCAACATGCTGTGCAACAAATCAACAAATGTTGCTGTAAGACAACTTGAGAATCAGCCCTGTTTAATAATGTTTTTAATAGGCACTTTTAGCTGGTGGGATAGCAATTTCCATTTTCAAGATATCAGGAGCCGTTGCTGGCTGACTTCTAATTGCAGTGCTCTTACTAACGGCGTCTACGTAACGAGAATATTGCTTCGGATGAGTATTCATTATCAGGTAAAATGTCCCATCAATTTATAAAAAGAGGAGACTAGCATTCGCCGCATAGCTCATCATTTCTTGATCATCCATACCGACTATTTCATAAAACCCTGACCTAAATACTCGTAAATCGAGCGTTTTTATAGGCAAACAACCGAACGTTTACAATATACGTAGCAAACTAAAATGTGCGTTTGCGCAGACCAGATGCGTATCAGACTGTTGCAATCAATTTTATTATAAAAATACTCTGATTATTATCCGCCATATGCATAAATTGAAAACGGTCGTAATATTATTGTTTAGACGGAAAAAAAATGGCGACACAAAAGATACATTTGAGAAAGTTTGATTTTTCAAAAAAATATGTAAAAAAATATCAAGTTACTAGCAACATCATTAAACAAATGTTTTTGATAGCACTTGTTGTGTTTAGATCCTTGTTTATATAAACGCCTTAATTTTAACTAGGTCAATTAGTGTTATCGCGATATCATAAAGATATCATAGTACTTAGTCTAAAAACCTTTCTATCTGTCATTGTCCTTATTAAAAGTCGCGTAAGACTCAATAACACCGCAACATTATGAAAACACAACACTAGGATCAAATCCATGTCTGTCTACCAGTGTCTAGATGCAACTAGAACTGGCCAACCGAGATTCCTTCGGCATCTCTTCATACTTTTTACAGCATTAAATAGGGCTCGTTTTTTGCGGTGTAGCCAATTTCTTTTCGTTTTGATGGTTCTCAGTAAGTTCCGTAGCCGAACAATCCGTTAGTATGTTATAGGAAACCGGCATGAGATGACAACAATGATGAGGAGATAGATATGCGTTTTTTTCTTGGATTGCGTAACTTGGTATTGGAACCTTCAGTTTAGCTTGACACGTCCGTTTCCTTATTCATCAGCGCGGCGTAACTACGGAAATAGCAGTAGTAATGTGTCTGGCGGGCCGCCAGAGGGAGTAAATGATTTTAGCTTGGTGCCGGCAAACAGATATCTGGGACCTAATTTTCTTAACGTTTAAACGTAATCGTACCTTAATCGTGTTTCAATAGTAGTACTTTTTTGATAATAAATTCAACTTCTACAAGGGCACTTCAATTATTGAGACGCGAGTGGAATATTATGAATAAACGTCCGCAGAACTCATGCCCTGGGTGGTTGTCAAATGCATCAAATGCCTAGGCAACATTAAAAAAAACATTTTATGTGCCTATGGTAGCTGTTGATGTTTTCATGTGCAATATAGTGAAACATATAAGCAGCGGTATTAAATGAATTAAGTTACGATACGTTGACCTTATGTTGGTATGGTATACGGTACATACACTAAAAGTCTACCTTCCGGTCTTTCATTAGGTCCAGATATCCGGTATGTTATTCATGACGTGATTTCCTTTACTAAATTTCTAATTTTGTTTTGGAGTCTATGCTTAGGCATCAACATTTGGTCTAATAAAAACATGAAACCTTTTTCCTAGGAATAGCTTTGGAGGTTAACCACTTTGAGTAACTGTCCTTAAATATAAAAAGTAGAATTAACAACGAATGTTATATTGGATTTCTTCTATTTGTTTGTTACTTCATACAAAATAGAAAGGTCGAATATTGTCTTACTTGCTTGTTTGAACAGTTGAAACGGTTAGAAAACTAGTACACTAAAAGAAAAGCAATACTTAAACTATAGGAAAAGTTCCGTAACTTTTCGCAAGTAACTCGGTCAATACTATTCTGTAACTCGTCAATTGGACTAATATTCAACACATTTTAGTACATCAAGTTAAAATTATATCGGCCTAAAACAAACGCATTTCACATCATCAAATTAGTAAAGATAGAATAACTTACTTGGGAAATCATTCGGTCATATTGACTAACGAGGACGTCACTAATACCAAAACACTACACAACCCCTAACGACACAGCCACAACAACACAACAACACTACACCACTTTCACTACAACCTCCTTCAAATGAATAAAACTGCAATCAATCACAGGATATTAAAAATAAAATTAAAAGTAAGAAACTTTTTAAAGACCATAAACTAACACTTTAGATTCGCGCCAAAAAGTGATTTTAAAGACCATAACCACACGCGATTCGCGCCAATATTTAAATATCAACAGACGTCAAGGAGGACGCATGCGTACGTCGTATACGCGTCGTTAAGACTGGCCCAATTTTCTTCGAGCCATCGCACCAACGTAGTATTGCGTGAATTAGTACAGATCTAATGTTAGACCGAAAATATGTGCTGAATTCTAAAAAAATATATAATGGCACAAGTGGGCGTGAAACACATGAGTCAAGGTTACATGTGTCACAATTATTTTGGAATCTGTGTTTGTAGGGTGAAAGTATGTTATTTTTAAGTGGGATAATAATAAGCTATTATTTGTTTACAATAATTAAATGGAAACCAAAATAACCATTTTAAGAATTCTTCTACAAGTAACTTAACACTTCTTAAAACTAGCTAGGTACTAAAAGACATGGCCACTTGCCGAATAGGCGTTGACGATTCTAGACTGACTAGAAATTGCCATTAAAACAAAAAAAGACAAAACAAACGATGCCAGTTTTTTTTATAAACGATGGGAAGACTCTTTGCCTTCATCTTACCTGATGTTAAGTATTGATAAGGCTTAAGATGGAAGCGAGCCTCTCCCGGAATCCTCTATCACTGAAGAACTGGTGAATCTTATCTTTAACTGCCGGAACACAACAATGCTAAGACATTGTTGTTATGGCGTCAGACTTAGATAAGATGGTGGTAGCTAGACAGGTGGACTTACAACAAGTCCTACCACCAACAGTAATATAAGTAGTAACGGGTAATTCTTAGAAGTGAAAATCAAAGGAAATGGAGTCAGTATTTTTAACGTTGCCAATATCCCGTTTACACAACCATGCTTCATTCATTTTACATTGTTTTATTGATCACTTTAGTACACGACATGTGGTGTTGATGACGCAATTTGAATTTCCCACGATGAAAAGTATACTTTTTGCCCTTATATTGTTATAACAATGTCTAATAATGCAAGAGGCTTATTACAGTTTGATGTTATACTAAAGATACCGAAGTTCATAATAAGTATTGGTCTAGAAGTTATAATATTAAAGGTTATTGGATAGTATTAAAGAGGAAAATTCAAAGAAGAATTTCGAAGCTTTCATAAGTTATTTATCAAAAGAAAGAAGAATATAAATAAAAAGTAATATATTAACTCGCACAACAATAAAACAAATTGATTGAACCACGTCACATTTTTACGTTCCATTACTATTTCACATTTATCACATTACCGTGTTACGCTGAAATTTACGCCCCGTCCTGACTTATGAAAGCCTGACACGAAACATCGCGTGGTGGTCCGCGACGCGCAACAAGTAGGTTAGCTAAAGGCGAATTTAATTTTGTAACATGTAAATGTTTCAACTCGTCAAATTGTGTTTCTGTGTGTGATCTGGCCTTCCTTATGGATGGATAAGGAGAATAGTTACCAAGCACGCGGGCCCGGCGAAGGGCGAATTGGTAAATTCTGATTGCTACTTGGCAAATGCAGAAGACAGAAGATTCCGTTTTATTAATATACTGCTTCCGCCTGCGGTTTCACCCGCGTGGTTCCCGATCACCCAACCAAGTCGATTGGTTACTTAGGGCGTGAAAGAAGGACAAACAAACACACCTCCGCATTTATAATATTAGTCAGGATTAGGATTGATTTATTTGCCGAAACAGCTCCTCATGGAGCTAGATGTTATATTTTCCATAATCAAATTTTAAAATTAAATATCTTTTATGATGGTATTTTAGAGTAATATTATTTGAATAGCATTAACAAAACAAAATCAAATCTTTTAGAAAAGGTGGCTTTCGAAGAACAGATTAGACTTTAAATATGTAAGGATAGAAGTATGGTTTTTGATACACAGATATACAATTAAAATATGCCTAACTGGATAACGATTTGATAAATTAAGTGAATAAGGACGTGTAATTCCACTCCCAATCGCATTTTCGAGTGGAGTTAATTGTGGTTTATGGGAGCTACTTTCCCACAAGCAATTAGACCCATCGTTTGATGACAATGAACGTTACAACTGTACCATTAATTAAATATTGCTGTTAACGATTTGTAGGATTAAATAGAATTTAAATTACTACAGACAAATTAAGCAACATGAGCAAAAATAACGCCAGCTATTGTTAATAAAAATGTCGTGAAAATATTTTTCCTTTCCACTATTTGATACTTGAATATTTTTTGTTATTGATGCATTTCAAATTGCTACCTTTTTATTTTTTTATTAAATAAGTACCGGGAAAACTTACTTAATTTATTATGAAGATAGACAAAATTATTAAATTGAGATTTATGGGAATCTTAAGGGGATATTTTAGTGACATTGTTTACGTTATGAAGTTGTGAGTAAAAGAAAACTGAATTTTAGAGATATAAATATATTTAGACGTTTTGGCTGTCTTTACTTATTTGGTACCACAGACAACAGATAATAATAGACTACGCTTCAATAAACATCAATATCGTCGATGAAGTGACAAAAGCTCCTAACTACCATTTTATAAGAACGAATATTATGAACATGTTAATATTTTCTTATGCATATAGCAGGTATTTCCACAGAGTTTTAATAGCCTTATAAAAAGGCAAAGTCCCGATAGAAGAAACATTAGTCCACACAAAATTGAATTTTAAGTCTATCACATTAAAATAAATTATTTGGAAGAGGGAAGATTTCCTAAAAAATTAAAGTTAGAAGGTATTGTCACTTCATCGCCGATATACAAAATAACTAAAAGTTGGTGGGGTACGGTAATGTAATGATAGAGGTCGGCTTGTTTTGATGGTCGCAATCAATTTTGATGCGTCAAAAATGACAATAATTTTAACCATATTCAAAGCGCCTAGCCGTATGTCGGTCCCGGCTGCTGATGATTACAGTCGTTAAGCCAAGTCAGAGGCTTTATAGGCGGCTTGATAAACTCTGACATCAGAGGTGGCCACTAATCCTCACTCGATAAGAAGAAGAAGCGCCTAACCATGGCGAACGGATAGCCCTGCAAATGCGGTATCTATTGTGCTCAGTTGTCTGTGTTTGGTACTGCCTACATATTCCACTTACCGAAACTTTGCTGTACTCGTTGTGATGCGCCAAATGGAGCGGTGCACAGCTGGAGGCTGCACTGGACACGCTCAGCGCGTCTCCTTCGCTGGTCCCCTCGGCCTCGTCCCACCGCCGCCGCCCCGACCCGCTGCGAACACCCGCCACCCCCGCACCCCGCTCAAGCGAAGCATCAAGCGACATATCCCCACCCCTCGGAACACCGCTATCGTCCCCGCATTCAGACGAAGTTGCCGAATCATCCACACTATCCACACATATGCCACTTTCAAATTTGGAATCATCATCGTTTTCATCATCCTCTTCTGCGATCGAATTTTCTTCACGTTTGACGTCTTTATTTCCAAATCTGAAAGAGTCACTGTGGACCCATGGTCTTTTACCTGTACTAACGTCAGACTTAACAGTTTCGGCATCGGATGACTCGTCGTCGGAATGCAAAGTACGATCGGACTCTTCATCAGAAGATTCCTCAAAACAAGTCACGAACGAAGCGTCAGATTTAATAGTTATGTTAGATTGACACGATTGCAAGGACCAATGACCTGAATGTCCCGAGGAACTTGATTTAATTTGCGGTGTTTTGTCAGAAGCACAGGATTGGCCGGCGGCAGTCGATGTTGAGTTTAATGAAATAACATCTTCTATATCTTTAACGGAATAACGAGCAGCGGAAGACGCCGTTGACGATATTGTGAAGGGAGACATGGCTACGTAATCAGGGCTGTTCAAATCATTGTTATATTTTTGCTCTTTTGTTCTTCTTAAAATAATATCATCAACGTTAACTACGGCATATGGTTCCTCTAGATTCGATGGCACAGAATTATTTTTCGTTAAAGTACTAGTTCCAGCTACTAAAGTAGGAGAAATATTTAAAGATATATCGGGAGTTGAAATACTTTTGTTTATGGCAGAAAATTTAACAATCAAATTGCCCATATCCCTCCTTTCTGTGTGAAAAATACACCGGCTTGAATCACAAAAACAACGGAACGAAGTAGAATCCATTTCACGACTCTTACTAAGGGCATCAAAATCAATAGCGACCTTTTCTTCTTCATGAGGATGTATTTCAAGTAAATCTTCAGCGCTGTTATGGTGTTTTGGGTGTTTGGGCTTACAAAAACATATCGCTGTTTCAAAATGACTATCTCGTTTACTATTAAATACTTTAGAAAAGGGAGGGACGTCTTTATAAAGTGTCTCCCTATTAAATACATCAATAAATTCAGAAACTGTCGGAGATTTATAAATACAGTGCCCCGTGCCTCTTATATGATAACTAGCTAGGGTATCTTTTAAAATTCTGCTATTCCATTTAGGTAAATCTTTGACTTTAATGGAATTTCTATCTACTTCAATGTTTGTAAACGTTTTGTGTCTAAATAACACCTTGTTTATATCTTGGTTAGGTTTTTTGTTGGGCAAAGTACCGGTCATCGATAAATAAATATTATTTTTATTATAAGTATCAGTATCATTACTACAATCCACATTTTCAATTGCGCTCACTTCTGTTATATCTGATGATACAGTCGAACTAGAAATTGCACGAGATAAATCTTTTCTACTTGTATTGTAGTAAGCTTCTGTCATGTTACCATGTTTGAATGATTTAGATCTTTGCGATAGTAAAATATCTTCAAGATTAGACTCATCTACCATCGAATCTGAGGATAAGGTTGAAGTTCTACTACGGGAATGTGAACTTCCATCATCAGATTCAGATAGCGCTGGGATGAAAGTTCTTTTTGGCGGCTCCGGACGTCTTTTTTCTTGGATTAAGGAAATATTTTCATACAACACTCTTTTTCCTACTTCTTCCGAAGGTAGTTTAGTTGGTGGTAAGTGTGTTCTTGCAGCAGGTACTGGTCGAGCACTTTTTTTACTGATAGTAACATTTTCATAAATAGTGCTATCATCACAAACTTTAGCAACTGGCACATTAGGCCTTGGAGGCGGTTTAGGTACACTACTTTTACTAGATTTTTCGCTGTCCGAAAACTCATATGATTCGTAACATTCATTAACAAAGCTAGCTGATTCATTAGAAATAACAGATAATCTTTTATTAGATTTTAAGCTACTAGTGACAGCGGCTGTATTTATAGCTTCGTTTAATTCTGTATTTCCTATGCTTTTTTTATTTGTATCACAGTTGATTTCAGTAATTACTATAGACTCGGCTATAGATTCATCACTTAGTTCGTTGTTTTCTGATATGTTAGGTAGGGAAGTTTTGAAACCTGGGCAACTTCGATTACTTCTATTTACAGCCGAATCCCTATGTAAAGTACTTATTCTGTCCAGCGATATTGTATCAAATTCGTCGTTACAAATTACTTCACCAGACTCTACCTTCTTCGTCAGTTTTTTGAAAAATTTACTATTACCTATTAACAATGTATTTGTACTATTATTTTTTTGTTCTGCTTGTTTTAACTTAACATCGACTTCCGAGTCATTGGCCAGATCGTTAGATATGTTAGGTGCAGAATTGAATTTTGCCTTTAGTCCCAAGCATTTAGAAGCAAGCTTTTTCACGAAACTTTGAGATGGAGTTTTTGTTAGCTGATATGAAGAAGACGGAGATAAGCTAGAGTTATGTGTGTTAGTATTTTCTTGGGTCTCTGGGGCGTTCCTGTAAAACACATAAAGCAACAAAATTCTAATAAATAATTATAACATAAAATTAATCGCTGATTTTATACTTCATAAGGTTAATAATACGGTTTATAGTTAGTGTTAAACAGTTAGAATTACAAATCTCTAAGTATTAATATCACCACCACCAATCGAGAAAAATGGGTAAAATTAATGATAAAAATATGTATATGCTAATTGAAATCTTACAAATAGTTTTTACAGTTCAGTTAAATTCATACGAAAAATGTTACATCATTTTTTCAAAAATTGACGAAAGACAGGTAATTTTTTTAATTTACTTGACTCAGGGACCGACTGATTTGCTTTTACAAAAGGTCTAAAGACGACGTTTTCTGCAGGTTGATCGTTAGAATCACAAACTGATTGAAAACTATCTTTAGTGTTCGCATATATTTCTAAGTCAGTTTGGTCTGTGATTGCGTTTACCTCATTTTTAGAGAAATCAACGTAAACATTATCACTACTTTGAGAAGCACGTTTGTTTTTATTTCTTTTAAGGCTGATTTTTGGTTTAACGCCATCGTGGCCCGGACAGATACAAAGCTTTGAACTGCTATTTTCTTTAATTTTAATAAAAGGGGAAGTATTATTGTCCATGGCATTTGGATTTAATTCATAAATATACGTGTAATCTGCATCTTCATAGACACAACAATTGGCACCTTTGATATGGACGCTTGGAATATGATGGATAGGAGGAACCGAATCACACATGCCACTCCTGATATGGATGAGCGAATTATCATCCACGTTCACAAGAACATTTTCATAAAATTTTATATCATCACTTGAACGCTGCCTTGGTTTTAGCTCACGAACATTATCATAAATTGGACTGTCGATATGTGTTTTGCTTCCTCCCATATGTGTATAAATTGCATCTGTTTTGGTTTGAATATGATTTACAGCTTGGATCAGATGTTTTCCTTTCTCATCGTCCGACAAATTTAAATGTTTATCCCACCCTGATACTGTATTTAGTAATCCATCACATATTATGTCAACATTACTATCTGTTTCGGATCCGACTATAGACTGTGGTAGATTACTTTCGCGAGATATTTTTCTCTGAATTGTTTTTTCAAGTTCACATTTGAAATCAGCACTTTTGGTAATGTTAAGAAAATTGGGACACAATACGCTAGTATCATTACTCTTGGATGATCGGTCACTGCAACTATTAATCTGATCTGTCGTAATTTGGGTATCTTCTGTGATATTTATTTTAAGTGATGGTGATATTATTTCATACGTTTCAGGGAGAGTAGCAGGATTAGATACACTGTTATATACGTTATCGCTTGAGTTTATATTTGGCGACAATGCATCAGCTTTAGAGCAAGCCGCTAAGGCACAACCCTCGGGTTCATCAAATCTGTAATTCAAATTTAGTAGTTTAAGCACTAGTATAAAATCTAAGTATCACTTATGAATGCATTGTCGATTTGAGAATTAATTAAAAACCTAACAACCCAAGAGTATTATTATATTATTATTATATAATTACAACTCTGCATTTTCTATTACCAATCGCTTAAAAGTAGCTTCAACTGGTCGAATTTCTTTTTGAGAATAGATTTCTTTTTATCAGCTTCGTCGCCGGTTTCGTTTGATTCACCTTTTTCGGCAAAAGGTCGGAATACTACGTTTTCAGAAGTGGGGTCATCAAGATTAACAACAGATGGTGCACTGGACGTTGCTTCAGTTTCAATTTTATTACTAGCGTTATTTGCCGAGTTTCGATCACCTACATCGGAATCAGGAGGTATTTGAACGTAAATATCTTCACAACTATAGTACATAAGTTGACTTGAATCTAAATCTTTTTGTTTATCTTTTTTATAGTTTATTTTTGGTGTGACACCATCGTGACCTGAACAAATACAGGGGATTGAACTAGCTCTTTCTCTCCTTTTAATAAAAGGAGAGCCATTATTTCTTTGTTTTGCAGCGCTGTTGGGAAGTAACTCATAAAAAGACCAGTAATCCAAAGCTTCATAAATACAACATTTGTCACCTTTGGTGTGGACGCTTGGTTGATTATGATTTAGAGGAACAGGATTTGATCTTCTGCAATAAATTTGCATGTGTCGATCCATTCGTGCATAAGCATCGGAATGGACATTTTCATACAATTTTGTGTCAGCACTCAAACTAAAGATTTTTCTTTTATGCTCACACAGGTTTTCATGCTTAAAAACTGCCTTTGGTGACTGGCATCCACTCATAGATGTATAGATTGAACTGTCGATTTCGTTGGTTTTATTTTGTTTACATTTTTTATTCATTGACATATAATGATAATCTTGAGTTAACGTATTTTTTTTTACTTTTTCGTCATCTGGTAAATTCATAAGTTTTTCCCAAGTTGGCCTATGGGCAAGTGGAAAATCACGTTTTCCTAAATCATTGTTTTTACAAGGAACTATATTCTTAACACCGGCGTCATTATCGTAACTACTACGTGTACTCTCATTGCCATTATCTGTGTCGTCATAAGTAGAGTATGTATTTTTATTTTTATCTGGTTTTGGTGGGGGCTTAGGCCTCTTTTTTGGTACAGGCATCGTCGCGTCCGTTACAACTATAGATGGTAAGCGATTCCTTTCAACAGATATTTTTCTTTGGGTAATAATTTTTTCAAGTTCAGACTTAAAGTCTGTGTCTGTTTTAACGGTTGATAAATTTGGAAATTTTGGATTATTTAAAGAAACGTCATTTGCGTAAGCAGAATGATCATTAGAATTATGATCTATTGAATAGGTAGATTGCCGGTTCGCTGCTTTGAAACTAAAATGTTGACTTAATTCTATTATATCTTTTTTTAGTGATGGTGATATTGTCTTGTATTTTGATAATGGGTGAGTATTTGGGTTAGCTACTTCATTATTCGCGATATCGTCTATTTCAATATTAGATACAAAAGCTACAGTATTTTTGCGACTTGCTAAGGCACAATGTCTGTGTTCATCAAATCTGTGAATTGAAAATTAGTAAATTTTATTATAAATCAACAGACGACATGACACCTCCACGGAATTGTTTTCGCATTAATCTTAATAAACAATTTTGGATAATTAAGTATTGCAACTACGTGCGGATCAATAATTATTTTTACCAGTTTTTAAAAACTATAATTCGGGTAAACATTTAATTAGCCTTACAGTCGGAAAGCAAAGAACACGAAGATAAAGGTTGTTTATTTTTTTGCATTCATACGTTAAATGTTTTTCAATTATTTTTGACTTGGTTATACATGGGACTATTTCAATTTGGAGGGCCCTTAAACTGTGCTTTTGCCCGGCATCAAAGGTCGACGTTGCGGGTATCTTTACGAAGGCACCTGGCCATCTTCAGACAAAATCAAAGGCACGGAAGATTTTAATGAGGCTCGCATTCAAGTTTTTGTCTTGCAACCATTCGGCAAAGGAATGTATACGGAGCAATGTTTATGTTAACGAGAACGATTATTTTTGCAGCTTTCTGTAATTTTCTTTGTGTATAAACGTTTCCTTTACTTTAGATTAATTGCATAGCAAATTATATGAATAAAATTTCATAGGTTTTGTCAACTAGGTATTCACAAACTAAGTGTAGATTGTAGTTTGAAGATTTAACAAACCTTGGCAATAATCGTTCAATTATCATCATAAATATTTTACACGAAATTCTAATTCGTCCTTATAATATTCTTTACCACAAAAATAATATTCTTACCAATATAAAAAAACAAGAAACAATAAAAAGCAATAATGATTACGAAAAAAACAAAACAACAACGCAACGAAGAACATAAAGAACGCTATTTGCCAACAATAGACTTCATTCGTTTGATATAAATTTCCGCGGCGACAAAACGCTTTTGGACCGCAAGTAGAGATCTGAAAATGAGCAAAGAGCGCTTCCAAGATAGCAATCAAGGTTCAAAGATGAGACACCGTGTGTCGTAATTGAGCTCTCCAATTAAAACCGAATGTTTGGAGCCGCACTTGCGTAATTAAAGAGGGAGATTCCTTTACCAAAACTCCCATAGTCGGCCTTTTTACAATCCAACGAACATTTTAAATGTAATCAAAGGGATGCATGCACCTCTTGCATGTGCGGTGTTAGCATGTTAAAAAGCGCAGAAATAAATGATCATAGTACAATACAAGATGCCCCAAGTTAAGATGGTTATGTGCGAGTTGACATTCAGCGACTTTTGCATTAAACGCTTTGTAAAGACTTTAAAACCTTTGAACATTTTGCATAAAAGGTCCTCTTTCACTTCAACGTCGTTTGTGTTGTACTGTACCACAAAATACGATGAAAGTGAGTATAAATTGGTTCTCAGGTTAATAAAAAGACTGTTCAAAAAAATGTTTCTTATCATTCTAGACAGCAAAGGAGACATATTCTAAAAAATTCAAGTAGATAATTAAAGAATTTATTTTAACAGTAGGTTGAATGCAAAACTCAGACTGTAATACCTCATTCGCATATCGAAAAACAAAAAATAATGTATGTGTCCTGTGTGCTCTCATTTATCATTTAATTTTCAATGTAGACCAGAGTACCGCGTAACCGCGTAAGTGCCGTCGTCATCGCTGTCAACTTCACTTTTAGCCCTAGCGATACACCCCGAAATTTAATGTAATCCTGCAAATGGTGTTAAAAGGCATTAAAATAGGCACGATTGATCTTTAGGGCATTTTAAACGATTTAACCAGTAGCACCATAAAAAAAATTATAGGAGAGAAATTATGGCGTCATAATTTTTTTGTATAAGAAAAATTTTTTATCTGAAATCTATCGTCTGAAAGCTCTTATTGTGCTGATTCCAAAAATGTATCACATCATTGCATTTTAGTCCTAAATTTTAAATTAAAATTAATGTAAATTTCAAAACGTACATACCATGATTGAGGTAGGACACGTTTTAATATTTTTTTGTAAAGTATAGCTCAAATGATACGTAATAGCCTCATATCAAACCCCAAGGAATCAATTTGGAAAACATTTACGGTATGTTTTTTTTTATTGTCAAAAAAATCCAAACTTTTTTCCGAAAAATACAAAAAAAAAAATATGATAAATATTAAACAAGAAAATATACTAGAAAAAAGCAACTAGTCTCATGTCGCCCTGACGGGTCCTGTCCTGTCAGGGCGACATGAGACTAGTTGCTTTTTTCTAGTATATTTTCTTGTTTAATATTTATCACATAAAAATAGCATTGTAAAATGCAAAATTAAAAAGTTATAAAAAAAAAAATGTTTACTTGGGGTTAGAAATGAGGATATTACCTGTCATTTGATGTATATTTTACAAAAAAATATTCAACAATATTGTATCTGGAGGAGGCCAAACATGGTATGTTTTGAAACTTATTTAAATTTTGAAAAAAAAAAATATAATGAAAATGTAACTATGTGATGATATATTTTTGGAATCTAAAGATCAATCGTGTCGATTTTCATGCTTTTAACAACCATTTGCAGGATGTTTTTGATGCACCGCTAGGACTATTTGACAGCAGACGGCGTTTTCGTATAGCGCAACTTTAACGTTATCGTCCAAACAATAAGATTCCTTTTCAATAGTCAGTTAATACTCGACTGTGTGTGACCGAGACAGCGCTATAGCATCAACGCTCACGTGTGAAAAGTTGCGCCAATATTCGACAAGTCGACGACACTTACGCGCGCTTAGAGGTTGTAAGAAAAGCGGTTAAGTCATTTTATACCAAAAATATAAAAACTAGTTTCGGAAACGAGAGCTCCTACAATTCTTCTGTACGTTTTGGAATATGTGACGATAATAGAAAAAAATTGCTTCATTATTCATTAAATATACAGGGTTATTTATAAAACACTACTGTTTTTATGGAGTTAGGTTTAAAGCTCTACGAGTTTGTCAGCATTTTACAAATAGCCCTGTATATGTAAAACATTAGAATTTAATTTTGAAGTAACTGCTAGGGACAGCCACGATGGAAAAATAAAGATTGAACCGCAATCTTGCAGTTTTTATGATCAACTGAATTATTTATGTACCCTACTTTGAATCATAAGGTCATGCAAAAGAATTACAGTTTTAAAGGAAACTGACTCTTATCGTAATCGAGTTAAGGCAACTTACACAATACCAGCGGGCGGGTAGCCTGTGGGACTGCAGTCTTGTACGGGGAACGGTGGTAGATCGTCTTCGCTCTCATAACCCGCTCGGGATTGGGTTTCATACTCTAGGACAGATAAAAAGTGATTTAGAGCTTTGTGTACAGTAATATAAGATTCAAATTACATTGAATTACAACAGTAGGGTTAATAATGGTTGGTGTTACTATAGGACCTGTTTATACTTATACCTACCAAGTAGAAAGATATGAAATATCCGTTTTATATTAAACAATCGCCAAATTGCAAAACATAAAACATATATCGAAATTTTGATTGCTTTCTACAGTCATTGTGACCTAAACAAATATCAAAACAACTGCTTATTTGTGTTATTTTAACATTACTTAAATAAGACAGATTAATACATTTTTAAGATACACAATATTGTGTATGAAAACTTACTTGTCATTTTGCCTAAATTTTCACAAACTATTAGCAAAATTTATCTTTTAAAAAACATGGCGACTATGCGCCACAGAAGTTGATAAAACAATGATTCAGACAACCGCTTATCGGAAAGATAGTCTACCGAGCTGTGCCATTCAAATAGAATTGTACATTAAAATAACATTACGTCAGCACTCTCATCAACACAACGAAAATGGAAAATCAAATAGCAAATCTAATTAAAAAGTTGTTTCTTTTTCCGAAATAGTTTATCGACATTAAGTACACGACCAAAACAACTAGGCGCACGACAGAAATGCGGTTTGGTATTTTCAAAGCCTGCATCCCGCCTCTTTTATTGCATTTACCCTATTAACTGATTGATTAGCATTACAGTGATAAACTGATAGAAGTTCGCTTATTGAAGTTTTAATTTTCAGTGAATTATTTAATGTTTTTCATGGCTGTCATGCGCCAAATTGTGTTGGACGTGTAGTAATGTATGTGCTTATCAGGGGCGTGCATTGGTTTTCCAGCGTAGTAGGCACTGTAGATCTAACTAGTAACTTTGCACTTATCCTATCCTTCTACCGAATATTATAAGTTTGAAAGTTTATATATGAAGGATATTTGAATGGAGGAATGTTTGTTACTATTTCACTCAAAAACTACTGAACTGATTAAGATGAAACTTTACAGCGATGTAGCTTATATATCAAAAAACCACATTGTATGCAAATATTTATAATTATCCTGATATTCCCACGGTAACGGCAACCACGCGGCGAGTGAAACCGAGAGCGGCCGCTAGTCATAAATGATATGGTTCGTAATATTTAATAGGAATATTAAAATGCTGACGAGTTTGATTGTTTGAGCACGCTAATCTCCGGAACTACTAGTTCGAATAAAAAAAATATTTTTGTGCTGGATAGTCCATTTATCTCGGAAGGTAATAAGATATTTAATATCACGGTACGATTAATAAGAGCAGAGCATTAATGTAAAACGTTACAGAAACGGGAAAAAAATATTAGTTTTGGGAGCCTCCGTTGCGGACGGTGTGTAAACGGTTAAAGTTATGTAAAAATCATGTATGACGAAATTATTCCCCATCAAAAGTTCTAAAAAAAAGTCCGCGACAGCATATGTCTATGTTTTATGGTTAACTCACTATAACCATTTTTCAGATAATAAAATTTGTTTAAAACTAATGTATTATTTGAGAAGCTGTTTTCATAAACATGATATTAATCCTTATCTAAATAAATACGTTAATCATCACAAGTATTTAATTTTTAACAAAATTGTCCTTTACATCATTAAATTTTAATGAATATCTTAGGAAATATGATAGTTTTAAAATAACTCCTCAACAAAATAATTCGCGACCAAATTCATTCGTCAGGTAGGCATGCTTACTTTATACTGATATATTCCGGAAGTTTTAGCTAGAACGTTACACGTACAAACAGCGCCCTTCTTGCCATGGGCGGTTTATACTTGAGCAATACTTTTTCTAAATATGTTGTATTCTTGTATGAAACGCTGCTTGTTCCGAGTAGGCAATTTCGAGACTGCCTATCGGTAGGTATTCAGTATTTAGCGTAAGGAATATCTTAGTGGGTGAGTGTTGAATAGAAGTTAAAACTAAAATAAAATAACTTTAACACCTATTGTATATTTATTTAGGTTTTGAATGAGGTAGGCACTGCCTAATTGCCTATATGGAATGCACGCCCCTGGTGCTTATATAGAACACTATCACGTCGTCAGTGCAGTTGACAAATTATACCTTACAACATACGCATTACGTATTAATAAAAAAAAATATTAGGTACTCTCTAACTTTGCCGTCAGAGATGCGCAGGCGTTTAAGCTTATATTAAAACTTCAAGCAAATTACTTCGTTTCTCATAGACTTAAAGGCATGTTCCTACTGGCGAGAGATCAAGTCATAAACAGTCTTTCCCCGCCGGTCTGTTGCGTATAAGTCTGCCGCATCTGCCGCTTCGTGGAGAGGGGTGCCGTTAAAAGTGCGGATGTTGGGGACGCAGCCAACGGACAGAAAGGATAAATACGTTTAGCCAATCGAAGAAACAGGTACTTACCTCTAATTACCCTCCTAACCCTCCTCGTAGCCTCTTCAGAATAATCAGCAAGTAAGTCATAAACAGTCTTTCCCCGCCGGTCTTTTGCGTACAAGTCCGCTCCATTGGCGAGTAATATGCGGACAACGGATGCTTTGCCAAAGCACGCTGCTTCGTGGAGAGGAGTACCGTTGAAAGTGCGGATGTTGGGATCGCAGCCAGCGGACAGGAGGAGCGATACCACTTCCCTGTAGAATAATTATTGTTGAGAACACAGAACAAAATAAGGCTTCCAGAGTTGTAGCCGGCAACTATAAATAAATTCAGCGTTAGATAGCTTTCAGAAATTGCAGGCAAATATGGCCCGACTATAAGCCTCATAAGAAATAGGTTAGACGCGGAGTATGTAAGGTCTACTGTCCACATAGCGCTTGGCCAGATGCTTTCGTCAACGTCAACTTTCGTTTCGTTTCGCGAGGGCTGTAGTAGGTGAAAAGCGTCTAAAATCGCGAAGAAAAAACAGCTGTTTTAATACATTTTATTTGAACTTTGCCAAAAATGTATGAAACTGTTTTAATCGCATTTTCAGGGTTCTTTAAAATATAAATTAAAAGCTATAATTTTGATATTTTTGAGGTTATTATTTAGTTGCAATAATTGAGTGAATGCTTGTTTAAATAAATCTTCCTCTTATCAACATACCTATCTTAAATGTGACCTTTCTTTTTGTCTAAGCTATTAATTAAACAACTCGAGGATCAAGTCTCGCGCAAAATATTTCCAAGTAATCATATTAATTTGAAGAAGAAAACCAAATTGATGTTCGTTTATTCACAATTTTGGAACAATAAGGTATTTTTCTTCACAAAGCTCCAATTTGTATGTTTAGGCCACGTCCCCATTAGGCCGCGTCCCCATTAGGCTCACAGTTAGCGGCTGGCCGTCGCGTCAGAAAGTGAACTGCCAACCGAGAGCATAGTTCACTGCGACTCACCCGCTCACTGAATGAGTAGACAAGCGCCGCAAACTGCTTACACAGTACGCGCTGAATGGATACTCCGTTTAAAAAATATAGGGAGGCGTACTAGAGGATCGGTGGCAGGCGCAGTGATTCGCGCGTTCGGCCTCCGATTAAGGTTAAACATCTTTCGCAATGATATATAATATATTTTTTGGTCACCCATCCCGCTTCGGAAGGCACGCTAAGCCATTGGTCCCGTCTGCATTTACAGTCGTTAAAACCCACCAATCCGTATGGGTCCGCGTGTTGGTCGTGGCCCGTTCTCCTTATTCATCTATAAAAAAGGCCAATGACCTAGCAATGGGGACATTAAAAAAATGGCTGATAACGACGACTGGAGGCTAACAGGCAGCCGCTCACTGTGAGTCTAATGGGGACGCGGCCTTATCGTGTTCAATCCAATTACGTCGACGGTGATCATTTCTCACTCCAGCCGCTTACAGACGCAAATTCACGCAGCAAACCTATTGGTGCGTTATAACGAACGAATGAATATGAATAGGAGTCGATTGAGGCACGTGTACGCACGCCTTTACATTAGCATGAAATAATAACGATAGGTAAATAACTACAAAGGTGTCGAATAACAGATAAAGCTTGATTGCCGGAAATGTTTTAATTAGCGAGAGAAAAATCTGCAATTGGTTGTACGGACATTTTTCTGTGGAAAAAAATTTATTTAGTTTTTTTTCTTCAATAAATTGTCATGCAGTTTTCAGGCATGTTTCCATGACAAAACAACGTGAACAAATTCAGAATCGTAAAAAGGGGCACGTATGAACTGCTTCAGAGATTCGCGCATAAGCGTGTGGATGCTTGACGATGCTTGACAGTCAACTTACTTCAACTAATCTTTCTTATATTCTATGGTAGTTAAGTATAAACAATACTTACTTGCGACCATTTTTGCTTGCTCTATGCAGTGGACTAGAGGAAAACACCCTTCCTCGGGACTTTGGTAGTTTGTAAAGTTCCAGCAGCTGAGGCATCACGCAAATTAGATGCTGCACCGTTTCCAACCTTCGGGGGAAGTAAATAAAGCATACTTTATCACATGCATTGTTTTGTGGAATAAGAATTACTAAACACATACACTCCTTATATTGCTTAAATTTTTTGATATTTTGAGTTACCTAAGTTTTTTTTTCCGCCAAACTAAGTACACTAAATATTGTTAGAAAAAACTTGACCTATAGACATAACCTTAAATGCAGGGGCGTGCATTGGTTTTCCAGCGTAGTAGGCACTGTAGATCTAACTAGTAATGCTATCCTGCTATTATAAGTTTGAAAGTTTATATATGAAGGATATTTGAATGGAGGAATGTTTGTTACTATTTCACTCAAAAACTACTGAACTGATTAAGATGAAACTTTACAGCGATGTAGCTTATATATCAAAAAACCACATTGTATGCAAATATTTATAATTATCCTGATATTCCCACGGTAACGGCAACCACGCGGCGAGTGAAACCGAGAGCGGCCGCTAGTCATAAATGATATAAGGTTCGTAATATTTAGTAGGAATATTAAAATGCTGACGAGTTTGATTGTTTGAGCACGCTAATCTCCGGAACTACTAGTTCGAATTGGAAAATTATTTTTGTGCTGGATAGTCCGTTTATCTCGGAAGGTAATAAGATATTTAATATCACGGTACGATTAATAAGAGCAGAGCATTAATGTAAAACGTTACAGAAACGGGAAAAAAATATTAGTTTTGGGAGCTTCCCTTGCGGACGGTGTGTAAACGGTTAAAGTTATGCAAAAATCATGTATGACGAAATTATTCCCCATCAAAAGTTCTAAAAAAAAGTCCGCGACAGCATATGTCTATGTTTTATGGTTAACTCACTATAACCATTTTTCAGATAATTAAATTTGTTCTAAACTAATGTATTATTTGAGAAGCTGTTTTCATAAACATGATATTAATCCTTATCTAAATAAATACGTTAATCATCACAAGTATTTAATTTTGAACAAAATTGTCCTTTACATCATTAAATTTTAATGAATATCTTAGGAAATATGATAGTTTTAAAATAACTCCTCAAAAAAATAATTCGCGACCAATTCCTGATTTCGTCAGGTAGGCATGCTTACTTTATACTGATATATTCCGGAAGTTTAAGCTAGAACGTTACACGTACAAACAGCGCCCTTCTTACCATGGGCGGTTTATACTTGAGCAATACTTTTTCTAAATATGTTGTATTCTTGTATGAAACGCTGCTTGTTTCGAGTAGGCAATTCCGAGACTGCCTATCGGTAGGTATTCAGTATTTTGCGTAAGGAATATCTTAGTGGGCGAGTGTTGAATAGAAGTTTAAACTAAAATAAAATAACTTTAACACCTTATTGTATATTTATTTAGGTTTTGAATGAGGTAGGCACTGCCTAATTGCCTATATGGAATGCACGCCCCTGCTTAAATGTTTTGAGTTCATTTCTTAAAAATAAAAAGCTTTTGTTCAACAAACACCAAAAAATAACACTGGATTAAAAATGGTAGTGTGACAACATCCCCTTTGCCTTAATAAACTAATCAAGTATTTATCAACATAACCCAAAATATGGCGTCGGATACAATTAGCATCCTTATTGGTTGAAGATAAGGATCAAATTGGAAGTATAAACATCGTCTTTGCGCATGTTATAGGCATAACACACTCCGCAAGCGCCTATATATAAGTTCTAGCAAAGTTTCCAATTCGAAGAGTCTCGAGGAAGGAATTTAAAGTCGAGTCGAGTGGCTTATTATGATCTAAGTTATGATTTGGGGTCTAGCAGTCTTTACAAATTAACTTTCACAAGTGTCGAAGTGAACCCGACCTTAATTAATGCGGATAAGGATGAAATTCCAATGTTAATTAAAGTTGAAGATGCTAGGCTAAGTATGCGAAGCAAAGTTATGGGTCTGAACGAGTTGCTTTTTTTAAGTAGTTTTCTTTTGAAGTCATACACATAAACTATTCGTACCGTCTGTTATGTGTAAATTTAACTATTTAAGCAATTAAATCCTGTACAGATTACATGCAATGTAACAAACAAGAGTAGTAGAAGTATTGTGCGCAGTGGGCGCGTGGTGTGCTCGCCAACACATTAAAATGCATGGAAAATGTTGCACTGTATACCTATTATTGTGTTGCACATCTTTTTATTACTTCCAATAATCAACGAGTTTCAGTAATCTATCCCGATTCAAGTAAAAGATATGCCTATTTTGGTTACGTCTTAAGTTACGTTACTTAGCTCAGCAACAGCAACCATTGTTATTTTCTCATATGGCCTGCGCAGACGACGGACATTGAAGGACTATTTGTCCGCGACACGACCTTATTACTAAGAACATAAAGTTGAATAAATAACGAGGACTATCGCGTACTTTTCATGGATATACGCGATCTAAGTTGAATCTTATTTGGTTAACTATAAAGACGTGTTGCGGACAAAAAGTCCTCCGTTATCCGTCTTCTGCGCTAGCTCTTACTGTAGATTATTGAAACCGACTATTGCTTTTCGAGCTGCCTTACCTCCCATACTGAGCAGCAAGGTCCAGAGCGCTCTCCTCCTTAATATTCCTCACGGAGACATCAGCCCCCTTCGCCATCAGTTGGGCTACAACGTCAGCGTAGCCAAAGTGGGCAGCTATAAGGAGGGCCGTCTCGTGGTCCGACGTCTGTGGAGAAACGATACAGTTAATACCGAGAAATTTCGAGAAGACGTTTCCCAAAAATACTCTACTGGTCAACCCGGAAGTTCCCCGATTGTGCATGAAGTCGACTCAAGCCCCGTGAACGTCAAGGTGGCGTATCATTTAAATTTTGCCATTAATACAAATACATACTTTTTTTATTTGGTACCAAACACAGGACATTTTACAAATTAACATTATTTTTTACTCCTAGGTATAACAAAGACATGCGGTACAAGAACATGAAACATTTCAAGATATAAAAATACAAGAAATTTTGTGTCCCACGTCAGTACAAAATGGGTATCCAGTTCAGCATTGAGTCAGCGATAAGGCTGACGCTGATTTTCAACTGGATCCCTTAAAAAATGTTTTATTGACACGTGGACGTCAATGCTATAATTTAGAAAAATATATAAATATATACTACGGTAAAGATAATCAATAAATGGGTAGTTAAAAAGAGGATCTAAAAACGTAACTTCTAAATTTATTAGTTAACTTATGTTAACTAATAAATTTAAAAAGAATATAAAATAACGGATATATAAACTACATATACTCAGCAATAGACTGGCATACCAGTTAATAGTTATAAGGATATTCAGCACTCGAGATCCCGCCATATTGATCTTATCAAGATCTTGATATCAAGAAGCTTGATATCGTACCATTTATTTCACGGGCTAGCCTTGCAATTAATTTACTGATTTAACCAGATGGCTGCGGCATGTATACATCGCTTCGCCATCAGCCGAGCAACTACGTCAACATAGCCAAAGTGGGCGGCTATAAGGAGGGCCGTCTCGTGGTCCGACGTCTGTGGGGAAACGAGTCAATGAGATACCCACGAGTGATAAGTCATGGGGAAACCCCTGAGAAAAAGTTTGTTATTAGCATCCAAATGGTTGTGTTGCGTGAACTGGCAAGTTCGGAGATATTAAAATAAAGTTTCTTAATTTACATATTGATCCATTAACGTGTAAATAAGCAAGAGTATATGGGGAAAACCCCTGAGAAATTATGCGTTTGCGCGCGATCTCACTGGTTATGTTGCGTGATAATGATATTAAGTATGGAGATTTGTTAGTTCTAATTTACATATTGATCAATTAGGTTGTTAATAAGCAAGACTAGACTACACTACGACGACTAGGTATAGGAGTTACGGTAATTATTAATTTCGTTTTTTTAATCATTCGTTTCGGAGATTAGGAGGCTAATTGTCTAATTTTAAAATCTATCGCAAGCCCTTTCAATTCGTCATTTGAAAGATATTTACATACTTCAGGTTGTCACTATTTGACATTTGATAGGGATTGTGATCGGGACGCGTTTTGAAAGGTATTGAATGAACGAAATTGAACTAAGCAAAATGCCAGACGAAAATATCTTTCAAATGTATGGAGAAGTGTCAAATGAAGTGTTATTTAAAACATCATTCGTTCCGAAAGGGATTGCGACTATAAGTTAGACAATTCCATAAATCACTATCACAATCACAATAACTTTGAAAGGGAGTGTGATAGATTTGGAAATTAGACAATTAGGGGGCAGGTATAGCAGTTGGATTAACCACTACTTTAAAATAAATGTATGGTATGGCGTCATCAAATAAATGTAACAGAACAGCTATCTGCTTCTTGAATGCCACAGGTATCTCTATCTTATATCTGTTTATCTTATATCTCTATCTTATATCTGTTTCGCATTCAGTGTTCTACGTGATGAAACAGGCTGACCGTCAACTGTTATCTCAAAAATTGTAGTCATGTTAACATGTCACAGTCACAGTATATGGTAACGCCCCCTGCTATCTCTGTTGCATTGACAATCACCAATTAATCGATGATTGACTTGTCTCCACAAACCTCATGATGTTATGCAGTCTTGATAACACACGTCTACTGTCAGAGAAAATTATTGTTATGCGCCCGCAGCTTCGATTCGCCTATTCCACGCCGCTAGGTGGAGTGAACTCACGCCCTCGTGCATGGCTACATTATAATCTACAAGCTGGTTGATGTTGTCACGCGGTGTGTATACCAGAAGCATGGCGACCACGCTCGAGTTACCCTTCAACGCCGCATGATGAAGTGACGTCGTGCCGTCGGACAAGGTTACATTTTTATCCTACCAACTGGTCGATGTTGACGGGAGGGTTCATGTGGGCCAGCAGCATGGCGATGGCGACCACGCTCGAGTCGCCCTTCCGCGCCGCTAGATGGCGTGACGTTAAGGGCTACATCTAAATCCTACCAGCTGGTCAAAGTTGACGGGCAGGTTGTTGTGTGCCAGCAGCATAGCGACCACGCACGAGTCGCCTTTCAACGCCGCTAGATGGATGGACTGACGTCACGTCACGCCCTCGTACTAGACTACATCTCTATCCTACCAGCTGGTCGATGTTGACGGGCGGGTTCTTGTGGGCCAGCGGCATGGCGACCGCGCTCGAGACGCCTTTGAACGCCGCTAGATGGAGTGACGTCACGTCACGCCATCGTACATGGCTACATCTATATCTTACCAGCTGGTCGATGTTGACGGGCGGGTTCTTGTGGGCCAGCAGCATGGCGACCACGCTCGAGTCGCCTTTCCACGCCGCTAGATGGAGCGGCGTGGCGCCTTTTTTGTCTGCTGCACATGGTGACGCGTCAACTGACAGGAGTAATCGAACTATTTCTCTGGAACAAACATTTTTGTTAATAATGTTTATATAACGTTTGATAGTTAAATTAAGTGAAGAAAAGTCAAATTGTTTTTCGTAACTATTTAAAATATAACAGTATTTTTTTTATCTAATCAAAACAATTGAAATTATTGAATATTTATTAATATCATATTAAGTTGTATTGTAAGTAGGATAAAAACCTAATTAGCTTGTAGTGCTAAAAATGTTAATCATTTAGTTAATTTAAAAATGTAGTATTAACTTACTTGTGGCCATTTAAACAAGCGTGGTGGAGTGGTGTGTATCCATTGTCGTCGTGGACGTTTACGCCAGCCCCTCTTCTTAAACTGGAACAAAAAAATAATTTAAAAAAAGTTCGCAGTCGGTAGGATTCGAACCTACGCTCCCAGAGGGAATCTGATTTCTAGTCAGACGCCTTAACCGCTCGGCCACGACTGCCACATCCGTGACGCCGAAAATAACGTTCACGTAGCTGGATCAGACTAAATTCGCTTTGTATTGAATGAAAACGTCATCTTGAGTCTGTTCCAACATAAAAGTAAACTTAAATTACTTTTTAGAAATATTCGAGCAAGTCAGTAATAAATTATAAGATAAACATGCTAAGCCTGAGACATTATTCTACCAAGAAAAATAACTGTTAGGACATAAGTTTAAGTACATTATACACATACCTACCTAAGCACAATTATTTTATAGCAGATAATTAGATACGTTATTATTATGGTTAATTATAACGTTACTATTAGTTACTCATTACTTATTTTAATGCCAATGAGTCAGACTGGGTTGATAAACTTCAGTTTAGCAGTTCAAGCCATTATTTCATGAATTCTAAAACAAATACTTGTTCAACAATTTTCTAATAGCGAAGTTACATAAAAACTATTTTATGAGTAGGTAGTGTTGAAAATTAAGTCATGTGAGAAAATAATTTGATGACTTTTATTATTAGACTAGCTGCTGGCTGCGACTTCACGTGAATATTTTATTGAGAAATCAAATTTTCCCCCTACACAACATAATGCAAATAATATTCGCAACAACCAACTCGATATATTATCTAGAGACCATAATTATATGCGGGAAATCGTCAGAAACATCTTAGACCCAGTAAGAGGACAGGATGGATGCTGGAGAATCCGGAAAACTCCGAAGTACGAGAACTCGTGGCTGAGCCCATCATAGTCGGAGAGATAAAGCTCAACGCCTCCGGTGGCTTGGTCACGTCAAAAAGGATGGGGGAGGATCGAGCAGGCAAGAAAGCGTATTTGTGCCAGCCAGAGGGATGACTCCCCGTGGGCCGTCCCAAATGCCGCTGGCGAGACCAAGTGCTGGCTGACCTGCGCAAGCTTGACGCCGAGGATTGGCATGAAACCGCACAGGACAGAGGGAAGTGGCGATGTCTTGTGTTGGCGGCCAAGACCCAACTGGGTTGATGCGCCAAAGGAGTAAGTAAGTTATTATGGATTAGAGGTAAATTGGAAAGTAAACTCCAAATCCCCAATTTTTCAATCAATGGTCAGAGTGCAAAATAACAGAAAATATTGCTTTCACATTTTCCAAAGATGAATTGCGAATTAAAGGAATTTAACAACAAAACAACAAGATTTTGTTTAATAAAGTGTATCAAGTTGTAACTAAGCTACTTAATGATAGCAGATAACCCTCTGATCATATTATGAATCACTTGTTCCTATAAAAAGCGCCATCCGAGCGGCCTTGACACTAAACAAACCAAGTCAATGAACTGGCATGGTCGCACGCTACGATATTTTACAGACAGTCCAAATACAACTAAACTGTTCAAACAATAATTAATTAACATCAACGACTTGAGAAGTTTAAGATAACCGTACTTACCATAAAAACACTTCCCTTGTTAACAGGATTTTCGTAAAAAAAAAACAAATACTGATTTAAAAATGATGGCGGCAAGCTCATCTAGACTTAGTTTTACAATAACTAAGATTAAAAATAAATAAAGGAAAGTAAATCTTGTTATTATTAATGAAAGTAACCACTTATTATTTTTGCATTAACATAAAAAAAACTGCCGATTGTTTGGCACATTTTTTATTTATTTGATTATTTATTTGACTTACTTATATAGATATACACATACAAAAGGCGGACTTAATGCCCTTAGGCATTCTTTACCTGTTTTTGCATGAAATCATGGAAAACTTCCGTTAAATAAAGCCCGTGAAAAACTTTACTAGTAATAAAGTAATAAGGTATGGCAAGTCAGAAGGCACACAAATCGTGAAGCTAAATTATCAGCTCACTTTATAATCTGAATTATTGGGGAATTCAAAATAGCTATGACTATTATTATTATTATTTTTTAAATAAATACGAAAAATACTTGATGATACAAAAAGGACGTTTTACGAAATCACCTTGAAGATGGATAAATAAAGATAACGATTGAAGGTGAAAGAATGTACTTTTTAATGAAAATATGTCAAGAGCAGTATAAAAATAGCATTGAAAATGCGAAATCTTAATAATCTAATATGAATTTAATTGTATATGTAATAGGCAATAGCAAAACATCAATTTAAACAATCACTGAATAATTAAGGATACAAAACAACTTAAGATAAAATATACCTAAATTATTAGGAACACAATGACTTCTATATATTCTGATACAGAGTTAAGAATGAGTTTAGTGAAGCATTCCGCAACTTTTTTACAAGTCAAGCAAGAGCTAAAATATCGATTTGACCGGAAGTCGAACAGATTAGACAAGGTTTAATATTGGGTGGAGTTAATCGTTTTCTTAGAAGTATACCATTTGCAAACCACAAATACGATTGAAAATATCAACAGGCCATTTATGTAGCCAATAAATTATAATAAAAAGAAATCATTAGACAACATCTCATAATTTTCTGACGTTACTGCGAAAACATATTGAACTTCAAAATCCAACCGCCCATGGGCATGGGAGTTAGAAACTTTTACCCGCCGACGACGGACGGGCTCGGCACTAAATGGGTTAAAACAGATTCATTGAAACCAGAAACAAAAAGTACACAGTTGAATTGTAATGACTTGCGAAGCTTCTATGAGTCTATGAGTGAAGTAAATGTACATTGTGGTTATGTAGGACAAACCCAAAGACTTGCACTAATACAATATATTATATCCTACTCCTACTTAAACGAACATTTTCCTTATTATTGAAAGCTTGGAAAAAACAGACATGAGATGATCTGTGAACGTTTATTATTCATGGACATTAGTCAGATGTAAGAACCCACACTATAATATATAATGCAACAACCAAAATAACCCTTTCCTTGCAGTCCGGTAAAAAGGGGAAGGCCTTAAATATATAGCAGACCAAATTGTTAGCACTCACCTATCTTTATCAAACACTTTCGTTTTCAACTTTTTTGTTTTCAACCAACTTCGACGAAGATTGTATCTTACATCCGACATTTGGAAATTGAAACTATTACCACAACATTTCACTGTTTCTTCACCCATTTTACTAACAAGCACTAGAACACTTTAATCCAAGCGTAGAAGTACCTCAAACGAAAGCTCAAATAACACTGAATCTAGAGAAAGGACTGACTCATAGAAAGGCAAACACGACAAAGAATCAACAGGTTTTTTACGACAAGATACAATAACACCACAAGTAGAAGTTAGACATATGCACTAATTGAAGAAAGGCGATGTGAGGAATAAAGATAGGAATTGGTTAACAGATAAGACGTGTTATGTAGGATAAGATAAGCAAAGTAGACCCAAAACAGTACAATCTTTTACAATGATGCCTTGAACTCGAGGTAATAGATAGTCCACAATAAAAACTTGGTGATTGAAATTGACGTGACCTACGTTCATGATCGCCACAATCGAAAAATCTGGCCTCTTGTCGACGGTGATACGTTTAGATCCGGCGTAATCACCAGATAATATACGTAAGAGCAATATTGATTTACTAGTATTCAAGAACTTCCACATATCTAGCTGTTATTTTTGTTGAGATTAAAGTTCTAGTGGACAAGAAGCCTAACAACTTCAATCTTTGTAATCGTAAACAAAAACCGAATGCAGGTCAAAACAATTGACTGAAAACAATAGAACGAATGAATTTCTAAGAATTCTCTAAGAAAACTGGCACTGTTTTATCAACATCAATTACAATGAACAAAGACAGGTGGGTCAATAGCTGTAGCTAGGGACCCTGTCCGTACTCGACTATAAATATTACTCATGTCGTGATACTCATAATGGAGCAAGATGGCTATATGACCCCGTTATTACCTTTTTACTTTTTGACGTTTACAGCTTCTTTAGATTGCTGGCGGGACGGCAGTGGTACTGTGGGCCTACCATGAGTTTTTCTTTAGGTGCGAATCTGTATAGCGCCTCTAGTGAGCAGTAGCAGAACTACAGATTCTCATACAAGATGTCTCCGGAAAAAAAAACTCATGGTAGGCTCTCATAACCGGAAAAAAAACTCATGGTAGGCCCACTGATCATGGCTGCTGAGCCAAGCGTTGGGGTTTGTACCAGGGACAAGGGATCCTGTGCTAGATTTTTGTGTCTGTTTGTTATATTTCTCTTGGTTACTTATTTGGAATCGAATCAGTACATGAGAGTGATGTTCTCTGTGCTTACTTTCAATAAATGTTTACTTTTAATTTACGGGTAAAGTATTATAAAACGTGAACTGTAGTAGAACCTAGTTCAAAACTGTTGCGGTCACCGTTTATTTGCTGAAAGGAATACAGACTGAAGAAGTAGTTGATGAATCAAATCAAACCATGTTGTGTTACTTTCACTAAAATATGTCATTGTGATTGCGAACAATTACTGCCGAGCTTCTAAACAGTGTATATTTAGAAACATACTCGGGACTACTTGGTTCCATACAAAACAGTTTAAAGTGCCTTATTTAAGAGACATCAACTATTAAAAAATCTAACAACTTAATGTCTCTAAGAGGAAAGGAGGCTGTAATAATTCCATTTGATTGCCAAACAAAAATTGTGAATTATTCCTTTTATTTTCCTGGTTTACTCATGCATTTAAAACTTAATATATGACACTTTTCTCCGAAAATAATAACGATACAAAAGGGGGTGGGGGCAATGCCGCTAGCATTTATGTAATAGATAAATAGTATTTCTTTACTTTTTTCTTTCTACTCCAGAGTCAGACAACCTAGATAATATTGTAAATCATTTTCAGTTACTAGCGGCAGCTCGCTGTTACACACGCGTGGTTCCCGTTCCCGTGAGGAAAATCGGGATAAAAAATTGCCTGTGTTAGTCCACTACTCAAAGTCCCTACATACCAAATTTCATCCAAATCCGTTCAGTAGTTTTTTAGTAAAAGAGGAACAAAAATACAAATTGACATACTTTCATATTTATAATATTAGTAGGATTTATCAGACAAATTGTAAAAAAAATCACTAAAGCAACCCTTGCAGTGGTATAGAACTTACGGGGTGAAGGGTTTTGCCGACATACGACAAGGTATGCCAACTTCTTGACACCGTCTCCTTTCTATGCCAACAATTTCCAATTATTCGGCTAATAAATCAAAGAAGTATATTCCCTACTTGAACTGGTCATTAAGTTAGTATTTAAACGAATTGCATAAACAAATTCCGTACCAAATACGTGTCTTCAGATTCCTGAACTTTTCCTTATCGAAGTACGACAGCAAAGACTCCATTTTGACAGAATCACAGGTCACAATCTCACTTCTAACTCACGTCACTAACGGCTTATCAGTTACATGTTCTCCGGACAAATATTGATTCGAAAATATTTACAGGAGAACGAACGGAACGTCCAAACGGCGAGCAGTGACTAACGAAACGAGTTGGTGATTCATAGGCAACAGGTCGCTTCACTTAAGAGCTTTTTATTGCGGTATTTTGGCTAACCGTTGTCCACAATTGAACTAGAACAGCCCTATAACCGTGTTTTTGTGATTTGACAATTTATGCAGATTGGTTTGTTCTAAAATTAAAACTTTTGATTAAAGAAAAGTCGATGAATGAACAACAGAAACAATGTATAAGTACTATAATATGGCTGGTCTGGTGTTGTGTGTTTGTTAGAATGTCAAAATCTTGGAACTACCATGCAAAAATAGATTGCAAAAATCTTTCTCCATTAGATAGCCCAATTCTTGAGCTATCTAATGGAGAATCTTGGAACTACCATGCAAAAAGAGATTGCAAAAATCTTTCTCCATTAGATAGCCCAATTCTTGAGCTATCTAATGGAGAATCTTGGAACTACCATGCAAAAAGAGATTGCAAAAATCTTTCTCCATTAGATAGCCCAATTCTTGAGCTATCTAATGGAGAATCTTGGAAATACCATGCAAAAAGAGATTGCAAAAATCTTTCTCCATTAGATAGCCCAATTCTTGAGCTATCTAATGGAGAATCTTGGAACTACCATGCAAAAAGAGATTGCAAAAATCTTTCTCCATTAGATAGCCCAATTCTTGAGCTATCTAATGGAGAATCTTGGAACTACCATGCAAAAAGAGATTGCAAAAATCTTTCTCCATTAGATAGCCCAATTCTTGAGCGAAGTATATTGATATTTGGCAACACGCTGGGACCCATACTATTATTACAAAAGCTAGTAAAGACATTAATGAGCTTTTAAAATCGAGCTGTTTTACGTTCACCGTGTGCTAGCTAATGTCAACATTAACGTATTCATTACACGGATATAAACAAGCATCTCTGTTCTTAGACAAAAACATGCTACTGTATTCAACACAATGGTACAAGCACAGGATAAGCTTTCAGTAATGCATTGCTGCCATGTGTCAACAATATAATAACAACACTTCTTTCTTCACATTTATTTTACTGCAGCTTACTTTTGGTCCTCAATTATTCTTTCGAATATCTAACAAACTGGTTTTGCCATCGAATCTAGAACAAACTTACACTTTTTTCACTTTTTGGACACAAGTTGATCATTGAATCCTAACTCATGAAAATGAAATTGATCTATTCACTTAGGTAAGCACTTATCGTTTATTTTGATAAGGTATCAACAGTCATTTTATCCTCTCAGGCCCCGGGTTAAAGACAACAGATAATCCATTGTTCTCTGGACACCGGTGTCCAGCTAGCAAATGACGAAAACCCGTCAGGTACAGGAAAACGAGACACAATGAGACAGATATATCTCTCATAATGTCATTGTTGTCGTTGTGGGACTCCAGGGCGCCGCCGTCCGAGCCCGGCGTCTCTAGGAATTCTGCGAATTAATGACACTACTGTTTCTTCTTTATGGCGTTTCGAGTCAGGATTTGTATTTGTCAGGACCAAAATTCTACCAACCGATACATACTGACAGTAGCCTTGTAAAGGTCTTCGCGTGTACAGACAGGTGTCGCTCGTGACACACACGGTAGACAAAAGATGTGCCATTGTCTGCGGGAAATACCAAATAAACAAGCGCTCTCCGAGCTGTAACCTCACCCTGCGCGCATATTCTCCATATACACTCATTTGCAAAAAAAACGGGCGGTTTTGATTTTCATTCATCTTTAAAAAGATACAATATCAAAAAGGTTTCAATCGTTTGTACACGTTACTGGCCGGTTTTAAAAATGCTGTGGTATTTAAAAAAGTACGTTCTAAATTCAAATTTTCATTTGATGCTCATTTTTACAGAAAACCCCTTTTTATCCTACATTTTTGGCGCGAAGTTCCAGAAGTTAACATCGACTTTCATAACTTTTATTCAATTTTTATCGATTAATTTCATATCCTTGACTGTCAAAGCTTTATTTATTGCTGTTTGGCTGTATCAAAAATGGTAGATAAAGTGGACAAAGCTACCAAAATTATCGCGCTGCTTGAAGAGGGTTGCAGCCAATGTTTCGTGGCTAGGAGGCTAAATGTTAGTCGCTCGACAGTCCAGAGGACCTGGCAGCGATATCAGGAGACTGGTTCCGTCGAGAGAAGGCCTGGTTCTGGAAGAAAACCATGTACCCAACCACTGGATGATCGTTTTCTTGTGAGTCGCGCATTGAGAAATCGCAAATCTTCGTATGTGGATATCTTCTTCTTAAGATCAACCTCCAAGAAGTAAGAAATGTGCATATTAGTCTATGGACGGTCAGGAGGAGGCTTCTCGCTGCTAATATACGCAGTCACCGCCCGGCCCGCGGCCCCAAATTACTCCGTGAGCACAGAGTTCACAGGCTTAGGTTCGCTAGAAATTGTGAATCATGGACTCAAGAAGATTGGAATAGGGTTTTGGTTTCTGATGAAGCCAGGATATCTCTGTTCGGTGAAGATCGACGTCGGCGAGTGCTAAGAAGACAAGGAAAACGCTTTGCAGAGGCATGTTTCGAAGAAATCACACCTTATGGTGGGGGCTCTGTTATGTTTTGGGCAGGAATAAATTCAATGGATCGTACAGAGTTAGTCTTCATTGAAAACGGCTCACTGACTGGGCATCGAAACATAACGGAAGTTCTAATTCCTCATGCACAACCCGCATTGGCCGTGTTGGAGAGTGAAAGTCCTGGCTGGCAAGAACTGGTGCTGGCCAGCAAGTGTCATGTCTATACATGACAAATGTAATCTGTCACTAGATTATTGTTTTTGTATTGTTTGTTTATACTTCACTCGAACAAGTCGAATAAAAGTGTCTGAACCGAAAACTGTGTTTGCGTAAATAACTTAGTAGTAAATCAGATCCACTGCGTGCTAAAGACAGCCGAATTTCCAATAGGGCGGTAATTGATGAATAAGATCGATGTATATTCCGAAATTTCCGAATGACTTGTACTTTAGATAAATATTGTTTGATAAATTTTTAACAATTTCTATGTTTAATTTATGTTTTGGTGTAATGGTTAATTTAAGGGTGCGATTATTTTTTATGGTTTAATGGTGTTGGTAGTGTGATTGTTAGTGTCAGATTAAGGGTGCGTGTTGGAGAGTGAAAGTCCTGGCTGGCAAGAACTGGTGCTGGCCAGCAAGTGTCATGTCTATACATGACAAATGTAATCTGTCACTAGATTATTGTTTTTGTATTGTTTGTTTATACTTCACTCGAACAAGTCGAATAAAAGTGTCTGAACCGAAAACTGTGTTTGCGTAAATAACTTAGTAGTAAATCAGATCCACTGCGTGCTAAAGACAGCCGAATTTCCAATAGGCCGCTCTAGGTGAAGACTCGATTTTTATGGACGACAATGCTCGCGCCCACCGATCCCGCGATGTTAATGCGTATGTGCAAGAGGTCGGCATTCGTCGTTTGGATTGGCCAGCTCGAAGTCCCGACCTCAATCCCATAGAGCATGTCTGGGACGTTCTGAAACGGCGTGTGAGATCAGTACACCCGGCTCCGCAGACCATCAGAGAGCTGAAGAATGTGATTACTGCGGAGTGGGAACGTATTCCGCAAGCAAGTATCCGGGATATACTCGCTAGCATGCCCAGACGAATTCAAGCTGTAATTTTAGCTAGAGGGGGTCACACTCGATAATAAACATTTATCTGCTTTTACTTTATTAAAGAAAAACAAATAAAAATACTTTTTTATTTTTACTTCATGAGTATATGCACTACTAGCGAACATACACTACTAGCGAGGTTTAGCATTATTTCCCATAAATTGTATCTAAATTTTATGAAATACTGATGAAAACGATTATTTTCTTATTAATTAACCAAATTGTGAGGATAAAACTACCTATAATTATCAAACAAAGCAATATTAACATTTGAAATGGTTCATTGCTTAGGTGCCCGTTTTTTTAGCAAATGAGTTTACTTTGGCCGACTTAAATTGGGTCCGACCTTAGTCGGTAACACAGACTAGCCGATCCTTCCACCACGACCAAATGACAAAAACACAACCGCTGAGGCACTGGCTTTCCTTATCGAGGCGAACCAAACATCGGAGCTGATGTGGATTGGTGGGTTTAGTAAGCAATTAAGCAAATACAGCGGGCCCCCTAATTGTCTAATTTGAAAAAATCTATCACAATCCCTTTCAAAGGTATTATGATTGTGATAGTGATTTATGGAATTGTGTAACTTATAGTCGCAATCCCATTTGGAACGAATGATGTTTTAAATGACACTTAATTTGACACTTCTTCATACATTTGAAAGATATTCGCGTGTTTCACTTAGCTTTTCGTTCATTCAATAATCTTTCAAAAATCACAATCCCTATCAAATGTTAAATACTAACGGCCTCAAGTAGGTAGGTATGTTAATATCTTTCAAATTACGAATTGAAACGGATTGCGATAGATGCGATAGATAGATAGAATTAAAATTAGACAATTAGCCCCCAGGACTCGTTTTGATAAGTAATTTCGAACTTTAAAAATGTTATAAGTATATGAAGATTTTCTTGATATCTTCGAAAAAGTCTGACAATAAAGCTTTATAATTCATTGACCTCTACACGTAACAACCTGTTGGGTTTAAAAGGACAGTATGCCCAAAAAACTTCCATTTTGCATTACTGTTCCATTTCCCCTTGGCTTGGTCAATAATTGCCGTTTTGTTACTCTAGGTCCTTATCACCATTTGCATAAGACAGATAATTTATTGTAACTGAACTGTACGCTTTGTAAAGTGGTTCAGCGAAATGTTTGGAAATCCCAGAACGAACGGACCGCGGCATTGTTCCAGTACAGACAGCGCAGCTTGTGTAGTTTCAAGAGAGATAATAATTGAATGTACAGTTTGACATGCGTATTTAATGTCTTTAATTTTAATTGCTTTTTATATTTTTATTGTAATATGTTTTTTTCCGTTAATTTTATGTTATAGCTTTGATTGTTTTATATGTCATTTGATATGTCTATCATAAATATTTTTTCTTATTTTTGCAACATCATGGGGTATCAGAGCTGGGCCCTTAGCCAAAGTAACAATTCAAAAACGATAACGAAGTTCGAAAATAGTAAAATGTATGGGATTGGCGGATTGGCATAGGCCGCGCTAAATCACGTGGTCTTGCCGCAAGTTCATTGGCGCATATAGACAATAACGAATCGAATTATCGTTTCGCTACGTAACGATGTTACTTTGTCTATTGCCTCAGAACACTTTACGTACTCAAAATATGCAATTTTTGACTTGGATTTTTTCTGATACCCCATGGATTAGGATGTTGCAACTTGAAAACGTTTAGTGAGGTGGTTCTAGGGAATCATTGGGCACACAGTTAGACCTGATCGAATGCACTTAGCTGTGAGAAAACCCAAGTCAAAATTGCATTTTTCAGATACTTTGATAGCCTATAGCTCCGATACCCCATGGATTAGGATATTGCAACTAAGATATGCTTAATAAGGTAGTTTAAGTGAATCCTTGGGCACACAGTTTGACCGATCGCTTGCACTTAACAGTGAAAAAATCTATGTAAAAAATTTCATATTTTGGATATTTTGACAGCCCATAGCTCTGATACCCCATGAATTTAAATAATGCAACTTGGGCAAATTTAGTAAGCTAGTTCTAGGGAATCCTGGGGCACACAGTTTGACCAGATCGATTGCACTAAGCTGTGAAAAAATCCAAGTCCAAAATTGCATTTTTTGATACTTTGACAGCCCATATAGCTCTGATACCCTGTGGATTAGGATGTTGAAACTTGGGCACATTTAGTGAGGTAGTTCTAGGGAATCCTTGGGCTTACAGTTTGATTGAGTTATTGTCAAAAGTCAGTAATTATGAATTATATTAAGTAATCAAACTAAAAATTAGTACTTGAAATTAGCAAATAAAGTAATTTTGTACTCTAGCAATCGATTTTAGCGCCAATCAAAATCGAATCATCGTCGAAAATCAGTAATCATTATTGACATTCAATGTCGATCTCAACTCAACGCGATCCCGTCAAGAGTAAGCCCCCTGATCGATTGCACTTAGATTTTTGGGTGAATTATGGACCGTCTCCTTTACTTTTTTTCTTTTTATTTTAGGTCAGCAGCACCTCAGCCCCCTAGCATGAACATCGCTATATCACGCGATATGATATCGCATCATGCCGTCTTGCTTACTCCGCTAAGATGTGAGTGAGACAGTGACACGTTATCGAGTTATCGAGGCGATAAACTGTACAGTTTGGGATTGACAGCACTGTACAGTTGTGGTACAGTTTGATCTCGAGAGCGCTCTTAGGTCGCTCGAAATATCAGCTGTTGTCGTGTGTTGTTTCGTACCTGTTGTCTGTACCGTTTGCATGTACCTGTGTAAATGGTACAAACATTTCAGATAATTTTAAACGGATATAAGGTTTTTTTTTCTTCGCAACTGGATTTTAGATTGGATGGACCTCAAAGTTAAATAGACATAAAAATTTTTTTCAGATACCTATATAGATACTACGATGGACAGACGAATAACTAACCGATATTTTATAAGAGTTGATTTTCCCCTTTGAGGATACGCCTCAATTAATAAGTATTACTCAGCATTTTCTTCTGTAAATTTGTAAGTAATGAAAAGGGCGAGTTTAGTTACGGCATTACATTTTGCCATTTGCCATTTCAAGTTTTTGTGCAAATGTTCGTCGGTATAAGATACCGACGAACATTTGCTCTGAAACCAACACCGTATTTATCTCATTCCAATATCAAATCTACCTATAATGACGTACAGACAGTCAAAAGTTCAATGCACGTTCCTTAACATCGATTGCCGTCTGGCTCGCAGCCAAACACTTCACTCTAATGGTTCGAGTTATCCACTTCCTTAAATAGGTAACTGTTTTTAGACATAGATAAGTTACTTGTGATAAAGCGATTGCTCTTGTTGCGTAAACTAAATAAATATACATCGCGGTGTAATCTGACCGTTTTCCTGGTCGTGATGGACCAGTTTTATTAGATACCGTCACTCGCGTTGCGACTTCGTTACGTTTACGTGGTTTTTTTTCTAGTCAAAGTAAAAAAATTACACCTACTGTTGGGTGTAGGCCTCCGCCAAAGATCTCTATGATTGGCTTCTAGTTTTATCACCTTCAAAATTTGTTTACGACAAAACTTTCTCATTAAATGTATAGCTAATGGATCACCTAAACCTAATGTCTCCACCCACCCCCGGCTGTTGACTGGTTTGAGTCATGTGAAAACTTTACATACTTGTAATTTTGATTAGTAATTGGCCAATCACCAGATTTATGGGTACCCAATCACGCATAAGCGGCTGAACGGCGGCGGGGCTATTACCTATCTTTGCAACAGCAACGCGGCAGCAGAAATTGCGCGATAATTGCTTTACGTCACGTATCAACAGTGCGGCCTCTACCGAACAAACGATGAACTTCAATATGTGCATTCATTTAGTTCCTGTGATTGCTACCAAAATGTTTTCGGCGCTAGCGTCATAGCAACACGCAACGTCTCACTCTCGCACCTAGGTAGGAGCGCAAGAGAATGAGACGCCGCTATACGAACCATCAGCGGCTTCAGCGAGCGATTAGCCAGCAATCACATACGTAATACCATTTTTATTTTTGACGTATCGCAGCGATCGCGCGATATGCGCGTTAGTTGCTAATTTTTTGGTAAGAGCCCTGCGGGTTTGGATGTCATTTTGCATACAGATAGAACGCGAACAGGATAGGTAGTAGTGTCGAGGGGTAGAAATATGGCAAAGGTAAGCCGAACTAAGAAAAATCCACATCACCAAAAAACTAATGACAAATTATTATGATTGCAGATCAATAGTATGGTGGATCACTGGGGTGGGTTTTCTAAAAGGGAAGCCGATGGGAATCGGTATGGATGGACCCTTCGCCACTGATAGGTGGGAGTTCATTTTACTTTTGGGAATGTGAAACCCTTTGGGTAAAACCTCAGGCACCTTGTGTTAAAATAAAAAATTGACAGATAGACTAGTGTAGATCTTATATGAATGTAACACTGAGGATACAACAGCATAGTGATAGTAGAGACTAAAATTAGAAATTAAAAAAAAAACCGGCCAAGTGAGAGTTGGACTCACGCAGGAATGGTTCCGTACCATTGTCTATAAAAACGGCAATAAAAAACATGTCTGTTGTATGGGAGGAGCCCCCTTAAATATTTATTTTATTATTTTTTTTGTATTTGTTGTTATAGCGGCAACAGAAATACATAATCTGTAAAAAATTCAACTGTCTAACTATCATGGTTCATGAGATAGTCTGGTAACAGACGAACGGACAGACAGCGGAGTCTTAGTAATAGGGTCCCGTTTTACCTTTTGTGTATGGAACCCTAAAAAAGGTTGATTAGATAAGTAAAGAATAAAGTACTTCTATTTTTGTAGCATAATTTACTGGTCAAATCAAACCTGAAAATATTTTTTAAAGGCAACTTCCTATTTAAATAAAGCAAACATAATTTAGTTTGGAAAGTATTCAGCAGTAGTGCATAATTTATCTGTAAGACAAAACATTCTGTCAACTCATTTTAATGCAGAGGTAGTCCTTCCATATATGCCAAAGCCTGTCTTGTTCAAACAATAACTTTTTTTAATCAACATTCAAATGAAGGACATTTACTAATAACTTTCAATGAAAAGATTATTCAAATTGCCTATAAAAAAAAGAAGCAAGTTGAAGAACCAAGAAGAAGTGTATAACAACATCATCCCGTGACCATGGCTGCTGTCAAGATGCCGAAACATAGGGTAATAAATAACATGCAACATAAAACCAAATGTGTACAAAGATTTCATGTTATTGTTTTGCCCTTACCTCAAGCGAGTTTGTCTAGCCATTCCATGAGTAGCTGACCCATGCTGAATTCAATGTGTCAGGCCCAATCTTCTCAAAATTGATTGACAGATTGACAGACAGATAGTTATTTCAAATGAAAACCAATCAGATATAACCTATGTCACTCAGAAATTGTATTGGTTTCAAAAGTGGTTCAGTGTTTACAGAGATTACTTCCTACAAAATAAATCACTCACTCACTTTATAATATTAGTTTATATAAAGACAAACATCTTTATAATTTGTTTAGTATATCTCAATATGTTAGGACCATTTTATCTATTAGTTCCAACAATTTATCAAGGCACTAACCAGTCATATTATGACAGGTATTTTGAATTCCTAATTTGGTCTACACAAATTGTTATTAGTGCTTATTGTCTTGTTTATCAACAACAACTGTTTAAGAACAACAATGGTGATGATTGTTGTTTGTTTAATATATTCAGCTTGTTTGTAATGCAAATTTGATAAAAAATGTTTAACCAGAAACAGGGTTGGTTAAAATCATGATGTTTTATTTCAATAAAAAATAGAATAAAAAAAAAAGAAGATTTATTTAAATTTTATTACCAGTACAGTACCCGAGTTATTCTTGCGGGCAACAATTTTATTTAGGTAGAATTGATGTATAGTCCTGGCAACAACACCAAAAAATGTAAAATGTCACATCAACCAAAAAAGACGATTTGAGTTTCAGTATCAGTTTATATATGATTGAGGATTTTTATTGTGATAAATAACTTAGCTTGCACCTATCATACTTTGTATTAACATTGTTTATGAACATAATAGTCGATTAATGTCATGTCAGTCCCAGCATTTCATTAATTCCTTTTTTGGATTTTGATTTAAATCAGTGATTTTTACTAAAAATCACACCCTTCGCCTGTCCCGAAAAGGACGAATACAACTACTACTATGTACTACAAAAAATCACATGTAATATAAATCGTCATTTAAATCATGATTTAAGTCAACTTAATTTAAATCATGCAACCGTGTAAGGTATCACAAGACATGACAGGATGATAGGCACATGTAACTCATATAATCATAACATTGCTTTGATCAGTTCCAAATGTTGAAAATTTGCTTTGTATCAGGAAAACAATAAACAGTTTTTGTTCGACAATTAGCGCAAGTACCTAGGTTTTTTTCGAGTCTTCTGCAATTATGGTCATTATTTATACTCTCGATTCTCAGTAATCTGTTGACTGGCGAAGCAATTGATGAACGATTGAATCGAAGACTGTGTTCTTGACCTTGTTTTCCTCAAATTAAACTACCGACACCATCGCCGGTGATATCCATAAACAGAGACGAAAGTACTGTCCTTAACGTATCAATACAAACCCGAATCGATGGATAAAAATAATTGATATTCAATGATAAGCAAGTAAACATTGTAAAGAAACTACATCGCTAACAATGGGTCAATACGTTAGAGCATGTTTTAGGAATTACTTACTTCTTGAATTATTTAAAACTGCACTTCAAAGGCTTATTAATAAGATTACTTCGACATAGAACCTCTGTACATTTCTCCGCAGTACATAAAAAACATGATCCGACCCACCTCGTAAAAGGACCACTCCTTTTCGTAATTTGGCCAAGTATTTTCTCTACAGTTCTCTTGTCACCATTGCGGGCTGCATCTAGTAACTCCTGGCCCCGCCCCATGACCTTTTAAAGTTTAATATCACTCACAAAAACAACACACAATACGATCATTTCAATTTTTTTACAATAAACTGTCTTTTACGAGTCGACACATTTCAACATCATTGATCGCGCCGCCATGTTTGAGTTGAGAAACAGACAGAAGGATTTTGACGTAAGAGAGTGCGCTACTGAGCTCGCTACATCGGAACCTGTAAAATCGATTGTAATCGATTATGGAAAAAATAATTATTGATTTCTCTGCGAATATTCATAAAAAAAAAATTATCAAATCTAACACACATTTGCACTAAAGTTAAGAGTTGCCTGTGGCATTTTTATCTATATTATTCATTAATGAAATTTGCTTTGCACTAAGTTTTTAACACTTTCGCTAGCGGTGAACGAGACACATTATTTTTTAAATTGTTATGGCTTCCAAATACGTTTAAAGTCAGTGAAGGTGTTATAATGTTCTTAAATAGATAGCGATAGTGCTTTCGAATCATAGAGCAACGCGGCTTCTTAGTCTCAAGTAAAACGTAGTGATTACATACTCTTTGGTCTCAAGGAGTAGCCATACGAAGCATTCCCCTCTGTCAAAGGGGCGGACTAGGCTCTTTGGGCATACCGGTTTATAAAAACTAGTTGCGCTCGGATTTCTTCGGCAGACCGATTTCTGTCACGCAATCTTGCCGATGGGTAACTTAGTGATGTTACCGTTAGTATGTTTATCGATAAGCGGCCGGACTATATTTTACAACATGTTTTCTTGTAAATGTTTTTTGCCAGTGGCAACGGGCTGTATTGTATGTTATCATCAGCTGCATTTAGTCTGCATTTTCAAAGCCCCTTTGTACAAATTATTTTTGTAAATAAAATGTAAATAATTAAATAAATATTGATTATAATTTATTTATTTTATTTATTTCATCGAGTAATAAATAAAACTCATTTTGTTAGTAACAGTTTTGTTTATGAACTATGTTAGTACTTATTTATATTTTGGAAAAATACATTATGTTTTTGCCATGCCACTTGATATGCCACAGCAACCATTGATATTATGAACAGTCAAGTCTGTTCAAGATGATGTTGGGGCTCCCCCGCACCCTGCGCACCAGTGAATCACATCTTTTGCGCTTATTTCGTAAAAACAATCAATGTGGGTCTCAGCGAACATCCCGGATGCACTACATGAGCGACGTAGCCCCAACAGCACCCTGAAGGCGTTGTTATACTGGACTCGGAGGGCGTGATAAGCACTTTGAGTATAGTTACACCACAGGCTGCACATGTAAATGGATGTACAATAAGCCCTAAACAAAGCAATTTTAACTTCACGGGAACAGCGTGCAAATCTGCGAACCAACATGTTTGCTCTGACTGACAACGCCCTCCGCTCCCTTTCTATATCTTCGTTGTCGTTGAGGTCGGGCGTCAACAGGTGTCCAAGGTATTTAAAAGAGTATGTTCTCTTGAGTTCGCACTTATTAAGCAGGATCGGTGGTATTCTGTCCACCCGTCGACTTCCAGCCTCAAAGACCATAAGATGGCTTTTATTGACATTATAATTATTATATCAGACCATGTGACTCGGCGTATGCTTCACAAATAGCAGCTAGTTGCCTCAGGCCACAGACATACGCGCTCAGCAGCACCATGTCGTCCGCATAGCTGATATTGTTTACGCTGGCCCCGTCTATGTAATAATCGATCCTGGTGCTGCTGAGCTCGCCTATCAGGGGCCCTACCACGTAAAAAATATGGATATGGACATGGGCTTCATTTGACGTCAAATGACGATATAAGGTAATTTTATGAGCTTCAACTGTCAAATGAAGCCCATATCCATATCCATATTTTTTACGCGATAGGGGGGCAGCTCATTCAAATATTGATTGAAAAGAGTGGGCGAGCTCGAACCCCCCTGTTTCACCCCACACTTCAATCCCTATGATCTTGAGAGAACACCATCCCATCGTACATTGTTGACCTGCCCCTTAATTGTCCAATTTCGAAACCTATCACAATCCCTTTTAAAAGTTTAGCGATCGTGATAGTGATTTATGGAATTGTGTAACTTAAAGTCGCAATCCCTTTTTCTTGAATAATTTTAATATGACACTTCATTTAAACTTCTTCATACATTTGGAAGGTATTTGTGTGTGTAATTTTGCTAGAAAATTCCAAATAAACGTCAAAAATTAACTATTTAGTTCATTCAATTATCTTTCAATACGCGTCTCGATCACAATCCCTATCACATGTCAAAAAGCAACTGTGGGAAGATGTCAATATCTTTCAAATTACGAATTGAAAGTAACTGCGATAGATTTTAAAATTAGACAATTAGCCCCCTGGATCCATACCAATATTTAAAAATATGTGTTCAATTGGTATTCCGAATTTTTCAAGTTTTCGCCATAGCAAGTCGTAGGAAACCAGCTCAAAAGCTTTTGAGAGGACTAGGAAACACACAAAAACAGGAGTCTTACGTTTCGTATATTATATATCGTGCTTGACACACAGTATGCTGCTAACCCGCTTAGAGTCTATAATAGCTCCATATTTAGCTTTCATCTTTAATCAATGCATAGATGAAGGTACTATTCCCGATTTAATGAAATATAGTAACCTTATTGCTCTTTTTAAATCGGGTGACAAAAGTGACCCCACAAATTTTAGGCCGATATCAGTCTTACCGGCACTTAGTAAAATTTTTGAAAAAATTATATACTCTCAATTATTAGACTATTTAACAGTAAATCAAATCCTTCATAATAATCAGTTCGGCTTTTCTAAAGGTAAAAATACTACAGATGCTGTAATAGCACTCCTCAAACATATTTTTGAGGCTTGGGAGGGCAAGCAAGACGAAATTGGTATATTTTGTGACCTGTCTAAAGCTTTCGATTGAGTTGATCACGTTACACTTTTAAAGAAGCTAGAACATTATGGTGTCTCTAAAAAATCAGTTAGCCTTTTGCAGTCATACTTGCACAATAGAAATCAAAAAGTCATTGTAAATAATACTGCTTCTACTGGAGCCCCTATTATTATGGGCGTGCCCCAAGGTTCAATATTGGGCCCTCTGCTGTTCTTAATATATATTAACGATCTCCCTAACTACGCGAGTAATTTATGTAAGACAGTACTATTTGCAGATGATACATCTTTAATTTTAAAAAATGGATAGAGGAAACAATTGTTCTGACGAAGTAAATAGTGCTCTCTCTCAAGTCGCACACTGGTTCAACAATAATAATTTGTCTCTTAACCCTACCAAAACTAAATTTGTTAAATTTACATTACCTAATGTAGGGCAGGTCGACATGCATAATTTGAATGGGGATGTAGTACTCGTAGAGTTAGTTGAGAGTACTAAATTTTTAGGCATTACATTAGATTCAAACTACAATGGGATCCACATATTGAAACCTTGTCGAGTAGACTTAGTTCTGCGGCTTTCGCAATAAGGAAAATAAGGCTCCTAACTGATATTGAAACGGCAAGACTAGTTTACTTTAGTTATTTTCATAGTGTAATGTATTATGGCCTGTTGTTGTGGGGCTCAGCAGCCAAGAAAATGTTTTTATGCTTCAAAAAAGAGCTGTGCGCGCCATTTACAACCTTCGACAGAGAGATTCTCTTAAAGTATTGTTTAAAGAGATTAATATACTAACTTTGGCGGGACAATACATTTATGATAATAAAGTATATGTAAGGAAACATCACGATTTATTTATTAAGCATAGCGATGTTCATAATTTTAATACTAGAAACAAGAATAAGCTTGCCGTTCCAAGATTTCGGCTTGAAAAATGCAGTCGCTCGTGTTTGGGGAAAGGCATAGCCTTTTTTAATAAAGTTCCACAACAAGTGATTAAGCTGCCTTTGCATAAATAACAAATATATGTTAAAAAAACGCTCTTAAGCAAAGGTTTTTACAAGGTAGATGATTATTTAAAAGACCAAAATGCATGGAAGTGATACTAACATAAAACATGACTATTGTAATTGTATAAAAGGAAAATATTCTAATAACTGAGTATAAGAAAATTTTCCTATTAAGCGAGTCACACATTACGCAGATACGATAATATTTTATCTGCGTATAAAAACTTATTTATCTGAAGGCATCACACACTAGACAGATACGATAATATACGAGATGATACATTCACTCGGAATCCTTCAGACTGAGTAGACTTGTTTTTTTGGTAAGGATTGTTTATACAGTGTGTTTAAAAATGAGTTCGCGTTTTACGGAAATAACGCGTTTATTGCTTCTCGATTAGACAGCTCGTCAGAAGATGATTCTGATTTTGAATTTGATGCACGTCTTGCTTCATTTTCTAAAACGCGAAGAATTTGGATAGAACGCCATATAAAGCGTAAAAAGGACCTAGGCGAATTTAATATCTTCCAGGATGTCTCAGATAACAAATTTGAAAGCTATTTTCGAATCCCAAGAGCAACTTTTATGCTAAAACTAAAATGCGAAAATGTGTTTCTACCGAAGAACGACTTGCTGTTTGCTTACTTTACCATTACAACAACATAAATAGAATGATTAAAATTCAAATACTTATTCACTTACCCCTGTTTCTAGGAGATTCAAGCCGACCTCTATCGCTATTAAAACCTCACCATACAAAAAAATATACGCTTTAAATACCTATAATAAAATTATTTAAGGTAAAATAAAACTATCTAAACAAGAACTTAATCTAAACAAAAGTACAACAACTAAAACTGTTGCCTTAATTAAATGAGAACACTCAGACAAGCTCCACCCACCAACTCTTAACTTTTATACAGTTTAACCTTCCACCATCAGCCTACTCACTAAAATAACCGTAAAGAATACAATTATAAATCTTTACGTATCAAAAATATATAAAAAAAATAGTCTTAATTCTAACCGTTGGGGACTTGTATCTTTTATCACCAGTTCATCATCATGAGATGATCTTTGTTGTGAATTCAATTTTCTTTCCTTTGAAAATATAAGTTGAATGGGCAAGTTTGGACACGTGCTTATAGTCTAGTATTGCAGTATAGCAAATATTGATGCTCAAAAGTTGAGACTTGGCTACAAGAGCTCATGAAAGGTATCGTTCCGTACAAAAGAAAAAACAAAAAAAAAGTCTAACCTAAATATTGATTTTAAAGAAATACCTTGAGATGATTGGTCACTAGAATCAAGTGATCTATCGATAAATATATAAAAGATGAACGAATTGAAGAAAAAGTCCCAGACCCTCAATTAGCACTTTAGACCCACTGTGAGCTTGACCGGGTGGTTCCCTCCCCTCTGGCCTCTGTCTCACCGCAAACAGTCCCTACCCCTGCGCATCACCCTGTATTTACATGCAGATAAAATCTGTTTAACTGCAGATGTTATCTGCCGGTATATTTGTATACGCAGATAATTATCTGACCATCTGTTGATATATGTCGGTGCCGACAGATACTGTACGATAAAATATAAATTATCTGCGCTGTGTGTGGTAGTTCATATGAAATGTATAGAGAGCGATATTGACAGATATGCGCTCAGATACAGATATCTTATCGTATCTGCGTAGTGTGTGACTCGCTTTATATTAAATATGTTACAAGATTGTAGATTTGTGTTTGGCAACGACATGTTCCTTTGCAAATGTTGTTGCTTCTGTTAAAGCTGATAAGTTTCTTGTGGCCGTTCTTCTTATCAGTTAAAAGATGTCCTGAATGGCTGGTAGGAAAAAAAATTGGACGATTCGAAAGCACTTATCTATAAGTCTATTTGAATAAAAATCTTTGACGTTGACTTTGTATAGCGCTCTCTGTGGATAAACCAGGTTTGAAACCAAATTGGTTATCATGTGTCGTTATATATCTATTCAGCTGTGTATTAACCACGCTATCGAATACCTTCGAAATCACAGTTGCCAATGAATTTTTCCTACCTGATAAGTCACCCATTTTGTTTTTAGCAATGGGAACAACTACTGTACGCATCATATCTATAGGCATATAGTTGTGTCCCAAACAAAAGTTAAGCAACATGTATAATACTCTAGGTAGACCCGTGAACTTAAGATAGTCGATGCTAAGCCCGTCGTGGCCAGGGGATTTACTAGATATTGACTTAATAACATGGTCTATATCTTGACAGTAAAGATTACTGCCCATTCCACTCCGGGCTCAATATCCAGCATCGATTGTGAGGGCCCAAGTGGTGACTGAACTCCAAAATGATCCACAAATAGATTGGCTATTTTCTCAGGGTCACTCACACCACTAATGCTCACATGAATTTGGCTTGCTTTGCAAATTATTTGTTCGTTTCCAAAAAGAACGAAAGTCGTTTTTAGAATGATGAGAAGCCAAAATATCTATTTTAATTTGATCTTCGTGATTCTGGCACCACCTCAAACGCGACTTGAATTTTTTTCTTGTTTTATAATTGTCTTTTATATATTCAAATGAATTAAGTACTTGACTACTTTAGAAGATATCAAAAGTTGTTTGTAAGATCTTACTTATATAATAATAATTTATTAGAAGTAAATAAAGACAATATTTTATAAGTAACATTTCCTACAGTTTGTTAGGTACCTTTATTCCTAACTTCTGAAATTCATCGATATTGCTTCATCGACAGTTGAGTTCAGCCCTAATTGATTCTCTATTCAAAATAATTCCTAATTCGTCCAAAATTAATTCGTATGACACAAATGTTTGCTGTTTTGTTTAATTTTTTATGTGTTCATCTACCTACAGTGTTGTTAAGAATGTAAATTTAAAGATCTGCAATTGTGTGCACATTTTCTGAAAATGTGTGCTCATAAAAAACGTCAGAACTTTTTTGGCTACTCCCAGGCTACTCCTTCCTGTACGGAAGCCGCGTTGCTCAATGTTTCGAATAGTTAATTTTTTTTCCTACCAGCCAGTCAAGAGCAAGACATATTTTCACTGATAGACTTGCTTTAGTCGATCAAACTATCGGTCAAATGCGAGTGCGCATTCAGTATTGTGCTTTATGTGAGAGCGCGCAATGTATTCAACTAAACTGTCGGACTGTCAGTCGATGTTTTTCCCTCTTTTGCTCCCAACGTTAATTTTCTTGTCACAAATCGGTGTAGTGTAATGCGCCGCGCACCGTTGCATACCAACCATGCTATCGGTCAACTAAATAATCGCAAGATGCGCGCACACTCGTAATCAAGGAAATAATAAATAATTATAATTGATAATCGATTAGATCACATACGTACATTCGGAATCGGTACCAAACAAAAGAATAATACTTTATAGTGTTTTTTTTTATTATTTACTAGCGGCCGTGAGCGGTTTCACCCGCGTGGTTCCCGTTCCCGTGGGAATTTTGGGATCTAAGGATTCTCTATACCAAATTTCGTCAAAATCGGTCCAGTAGTTTTTGAGTTTATTCCTTACATACAAAAATACAAATCTTTCCTCTTTATAATATTAGTATAGATAAAAACAAGAGTGCAAAATACTTGCATGTATTTTTTGGTTCCAAGAAAAAAGATACCATATCCTTTTGTAATAAGGAACACAATCGTGTATAGTGAAGTCGGTATTTTATAGGTTTTGAAAACATGAATTAATCCTTCCTACTTCCTACTTTTTTTTTTCTATTTATCATGCATTTAATCTTTTATTTTTTCTACTTTGAATTGAAATAATTTAATTTTTATTTTATTAATTTCAAATGTTATTTATTTATTTAATTTAAGTTTTATTAGTTATTATATTTTTAATTTATTTTATTGTTATTTTCTATTTTTATTTAATACTAAAATTATAATTAACTTTTTGATATTTTTTCCATTTATAGTTAATTTATTTAGTTTATCTTGCATATTTATTTTCTGACCATACGCGACGCCGCGGTCCCCGACGAGCGAGCCCGACGAAGTACCGCGAGCCCGCGACTCGTTCAGTGCCAGTGAGAAAAATACTTTCAAAGTATTTTATAGGAAATTACCCCTATTAAAATACAGGTAATGTTTACAATGATGACTCTGGCAAAATTAATACTTGATGGAATGCAAGTTTTTAAGTTGGCTTACACGATTATGCTCCTCGTTCTATTATTGGGGTAAATTATGAATTTCAATTCTGTGTTTGAAGGGCCCAAAATGATGGCCCTAGATACTCGCACATCAAAGAAGTTTTTATACGGGGACGGGTGCGTTCTCGTAAAATACCTTTCAAGTCTTGCAAGTATATCGAGGCTGAAACCTGGTTTACTTGGAAGCAAAAACTGGTTTACGCACGCACACCACACCCCTACTAAATACTGACATGGACAATAATTGACATCATTTATTTTGTGATTGACATGACATGACAGCAAATGTCAGATGCTGTCAGTGTCCGTGTCCGTCTTTAGTTGAATCGTTCGAAATGTTATTGTGTTGTTTGTTTCGCATTTCTTTCTGTATGCATAGTTAATTAATTTACCAGTGCAGTTGGAATCCAGTTCAACGTTCTACATTAATTTTATCTACAGGAAAAAACCAAGCTAAGCTAATATTTTAACCATTGCTTTCGCCGATACGTAAGGGATTACCGCTTAGCGCCGTACCTATATGAGTACAGCTGATTTTGACAAATTAAGATGGTAATGGGAATGGGACTCGTTAAAGAAGCAATGATTTGACGAAAATTATTTACAATTTGAAGTTCTAGTTTGCGTTTCAAGTCTGAGTGATGAAAATGATCAGTATGCAACCAGTTCTAGTGTTAACATTAACTATATTAAGTGCTTATAAAGTGGGTGGACAATGTAAGTAATAAACACACACTAATTTATTACTTGTCTCAATCTAGAATTTTATTTTTACAATTAGTTCATTTTATTATTATACATTTACAATAATGCTAAATGAATAGTATTGTTTAAAACCTATTTAGACAATAAAACAATTTCACAAAACTTCAAATTGTGGACTGTATATAAATTTTCAAGAAATTTTCATTATCATGTTGTTATTGCATCGCAACATCACTTTATGTTAAAAATTTATTAGATAAAATTATGTTTCTTTATGATGTTTCCAATTTTATTTATGTTTATGTTTCTTGTTTTAGCTGTAACAACCATAAGTCTGAATGAAGCTATAACTTTGACGGAGAAGAATATCTACAATCAATTTATTCACTTAAATGCATCATCCACTATTGGTTTTGATTTTGTAATTCATAACAAAAATATATCCTTCATAATATTTCAAGTGCATAGCTTCGAATATAATGTCACATTGTACAACAATACATATACCCAAGGATCATATGTCACGGGTCGTAATATTGGTCTCTACAGCTCTCTAACACCAAAACTTGATGTATTTTACATAAAAAATATTAATGCAGTAAATTTAACATTACTCGTTTCTGTTGATGGGTACTTTGAAAAAGGTATGGTTTTCCTTTTGTAAATTTAATTTAATTAGGTTTAGAAATAAGTTTTCCTGTGTAGTGACTATGACGCACTGAGCAGATGTTACAAAAAAAAATGATTAACTAATTTAAATATTGTAATTAGACTTTTTATTTAGGATCATATTCCAGAAAGTGATTCCAGTTGAGTACAGTTAGAAAAGGATGTTGCTACGTGCAATGTATAAGCACTTCCTTTTCTAACTGTTCTTAAGTATAGATAACTGCTTGAGTCAGTCACATTCTGGGATACGGGCCTAAGTGTTACAAATCATTATAGTTGAAAATTGCCCTTGCTTTTTAAGATCATTGTTCTTGTGGTTATAGCTTTGCTGATAAAACCCAATTAGATTTGGACTGGGTAATGTCAGTTTTATGGTTACTCTGTTTTAGACCCCACACCGGGAGGATGCAACATGGAATTCCCTATTCCAGTGAGTCCGTTCATGAGGACAACTTATCAGAAAGACTACATTGATGTTGCTGCTCCCGGACCAAGATATGCTAACAATGATTGTACAGTACTTACGGAAGTTGATGTTGATTTTTATATGATGTACTTACCAGAAAGAAATGTTGATGCTAATACTTATTTTGATGGCATTGAAAAAATGAAATCATTGGAAAATATAAGAAAATATAATGGCATGAAGGTAATAAAGACTTTTTTATTAAATTAGGTACATACTGGTAACAATATAAAGTTGGAAGTACATACATCCAAGTACTTGTGGTGGACAGAACATTTGATTTTTATTTAAAAGATTCATGATTCACACCATCGCCTCAGTCCTATTTCTGTTCTGTCCTGTCACAAGGAAACACAGACCTATATCGAGATTGACGGTAAAAATATACCTACCTTGCGTGCCAAAAGTTTGAACCGCGGTCAAAGTTTTATGACCTAAGTCAGTCCGCTAAAGACAAAAATGGTTAATCGTGCAGCGCTTTCTTACAAAAGCTCATCAATAACATTTTCACATCACAAAATCTCGCTCGTGACGTCGTCGTAGGTACGAAAAATTCGACATGCTAGGTTCTTCAGTTTGAAGCGCTCCTTTCGTCTATCTCGATATGTCTGTGGTTAGGTCACTTGGGTATATTATGCTTTCTGGAATCAATAGTGCCAGGTAGCCAGCCCATTGCGTGGTATTTAGTTTTCGAATATTGATGGGCTTTCTTACTTACACGGGCAAACTGGCACCTCGCACATTCAATGGTTTTCTTTTACTCCCAGTCCAGCATGGAAGAACTTACCGCATTCGTTATTAAGGTTGATACCCATGTTTTACAGTGTTTACCCTTTTTAGATACCCAAAACTGAATACCAATGGTATATGCGGCGCAGGGTAAGTGCGTACACCGGCATCGGTGCCATCTTTGTAGTCGTAGCTCACGACACAAAAAGCCCGGAGTACCACTCGGTCTACGTGCCTACGTACAACTTCGCTTGCACGCTAGCAGAAGATGGTGACTGCGAAGTACTTGGTAAGGAATGCGATCGCCATTTCTCTTTTTACTTTTCGGAAAATCCCAGTCGTTCGCTTGCCGCGCTAAATCCCTTGAACGGCTATGAGTCGGTGAGACGTTGTAAGCTAAGATTTTACGACGACCGACTGTCCAAATCGAGCGCACGCGAATATCGCTTACTTAGGGCCTATGAACTACATCACAATTTTTTTCCTGTGCTTTTATCATACAAAACAGACTGCGCGGGCGTATCGCGTCTGCATCGCTACAAACGCGCGTCGACACGGCGCGTTTAAAAAACGCGGTGAGCATAGGCCCTTAGGTACCTACATAATAATAACACCTTTATTCCCTGTAGAAGAATGCAGATAAAGAGTATGGGACTACGAAAAGCAGTTCTCCCTCATGGTCCCTTTAAAAGCACAAAATCCTGGGACCACTAGAAAATGGGGGTACCATTTCTTTCATGTGCTACGATCCTTACATATTATCCCACTTGTCTTTTCTACTCTAATTACATTCCCATCTTCTTAATTTCACCTTCCATTCCTCCCTTCCTTACCAAAGTAGCGATGCGGCTTCTTGCTGTTGCGAGGATCTCGATGAATCACCTTCCACATGGTGGTCGACGATCCACGTTTCCTTTTTAAGTTTGCGTATACGCTTATCCCGTACGGTGGAAGAATCGGAAGTTTAAAATAGTTCTGGGCATGGCAACTATTGTGTTGAGGAGCCCGTGGCACAATGGAACGCGCGCTCGGCCTGTGATTGTTGAGGTTAAGCTATTTTCGCAATGTTCGGTCACGGGATGGGTGACCAGAAATGTAATATCTCGAGTTCCTCCGTGCTTCGCAAGGCACGTTATTTCGTTGGTCTCGACTGCATATGCAGTCGTTAAAACCCACCAACCCGCATTGGGCCCGTGTGGTGGGTCATGGGCCTAGAGCAGCCATACTCAACCTTTTTTTTACATGGGCCACATACACATTTCAGTCACGGGATCCCGGGCCGCAAGTAATAAATAATTAGGTAATAATTAAAACGTAATTGCAAGTTAACGAAGTATTTACTTTAATAATAAAAAAGAAGTTTTAACACAGATGTTTATGTTTTCATGCAATTTTTGATACTGTGAACATTTTTTAAAAAACTTTATTAAGATCTGGCTTGTAACTACATGCCAATCATAATACATCATCCAGATGAGATTCTGTAAGTTTATTTCTGTACACATTCTTTGTGTATTTCATTTTTGAAAAAGACGATTCACACACTTACTTTGACGCAAAAAAGTAAGATTTAGGCACATCTTTGAACGCTTTTATATTTTTGGGGAACAATGCTCCATAATTCCGCTTTAAGGTGGTACGACTTCCATACAAACAAACATTGCACATTAATTGGTTCATCATACATAAATAATTCATAAATACATGTGCAACTAACTCGTTTCAGTTATTTGTTTGCGCGAAATTATAAAAAAAGTACTTTCATACATGAGCTATATAAATGCGATTGGTCACACACACATACGTAGAATTATTGAAATTATAAGATATTAGTATATTCGTGTTTTATGTATGAAAGTGCAATTTTTTTTATTATTTCGCGCAAACAACTAACTGAAACGAGTTAGTTGCGCATGTATTTATGAATTATTAAGGTATGATGAACCAATAATTGTGTAATGTTTGTTTGTATAGAAGTCGTACCACCACCTTAACCATGTTATTCCCTTTTTTTTAACATTACTTTAAGGTTGGTATCATTTTAAAATCGATAAATTCATCAAACAACTCCGAGTAATTACAATTTAAAACTGAAGCCAACTCTGAAATGGTTGTATTTCTAAATGCCATGGATTTTCTATAAGTAACAAACTTTTTTTTCTAAGATCTTGGATAGCGCTCACATTCCCGTATTTCCCGTTCAATTACCCGTTCTTCGATGGGCGCGAAATAAAACAACTAAGCTGTAACTTCCAGGTGGGCTAATCAAAATGGCCCGGCGGGCCGCAGGTTAAGTATAGCTGGCCTAGAGCATGCAGAACCGGATCCGGTTCCAGGATTTTGATACCCGGTTCTTGTAGACAGAACCGGGGGAACCGGTTCCCCCGTTTCAGTCTACAAGACCCGGGCAGCTTCCAGCTGCAAAATTATAATTTTACATTGTTTTTTTTTTACAAGAAAAAGTGAAATGGTAAATCGTAAATAATATTGACAGGATAAGCAAGTATTATAAAAATTAAGAAATAAAATTGTTAAGATTTGTCTAGTCAACATAATATACACTCACTGGCACGGAAACTTAGCCACATGTAAATTTTACGATATTTTGCATTTAAATGTATGTTTGGCACTGAAATAAGGGTGCACTCAATAAGTGTTTCATGGTTTAAGAACTTGAGATTGAAAACGTCACTACACCAATAAGTATTTTTTTTGGATTAGGCACTATTGCAGACAGTAATTATACACTAACCATTTTAATACTGTATAGAATAAAAAAAACCAAACTGGTTTATTGTCTGTTTCCTCCTTTAGCCCTAATAATGACGCATTCGATCTGGCACGCTTTGCCGATGATGTTTATGACATCAACTTGCGGTATAATTTTCCAATCAGTACTGCATTTCAAAGTTGGAGTTCCTGGTGGGTCAGATGTGGACTTTATCTTTCATTTGAACATGTCCCAGATATGCTCAATCGGGTTAAAGTCCAGACTACGGTCGTGCGACTGCAATTTTCGAATACCACCTTTTTGAAGGTAATTTGCAACGTGAGCATGCATTATCGCGCTTTAGGAGGCATTGGCCGCCGTGCCCAATGTATCCCGAATGTACCGAAACATGTCTCTGGAGGACCTCGTCGATGGTCCAGTTATCGACGATAACTTACACCGCACGAACTTATTATTCCTCGCCAAACGATAGTTTCTAGAAACTTAGATTGTGTGTATGTAATGGGCAGAAATCTCTCTCGTCTTCTTTTCCACACTCGATCCAACCATCTTATCATCGAGTGTATTTAGAACTTTAACATTAATTCAGTCTTCATTTAGTATGAAATTAATCTTCATTTAATTACTTTTCTTTATATTCTTCTTATATTAACTAGTTGTGGGTATTGGAAAACCAAAATCGTCCAATAATCTTTTCATTGAACTCTACAAAAAACATTAATAAAATTAAAAAATAAACTACGTAAGTTTAAAACATAAAGAAAGCAAACGTTAACGGAATTGAAGAAATTATGTGAACCTTGAACATGATCGTGAACCGAGGGAACCGGGTTTACTCCTTTCAGAACCGGTTCTTTTTATACCTTCAAGGAAATTTTCTGATGATGATATAGTGTGTTGATCGTTTTCAAATCAAGGTGCATAATACTTATATGAGTAGGTATGTGACAAGCCTAGGATGCCTGTTTGAATTTGTGATGAAACCTTCTCTCTTCGAAGCGCTTCTTGATCCTCCAGAAAAGCTTGATGGAGGAACAGGGGGATCCTAAGCTTGCGGTATATGGAGTTCACCCCCTCGCACCCACCAAGGGCAAGGTATACGGTAGCCTAGAATACTTCAAGGCTAAAATGGTTTAGCGGACTTTGAGGACAAAGTGTAGAGTGAAAAATGTGATGATTTTACTTTTAAGACAAATGACCAAACAAATTGCTATTCTATTGATCTGTTTTCAGATGACATTCTGTCGAAATTCCTGTGCGCCTCGCTATTATTCGTCGGACTGTTCATGTGTTATTTTGGACACAGATTCTTCAAGACGGAGATGTTCTTGTTTGGAATGCTGACTGGCGTTGTCATTACTTACATAGTGATATCTGTAATGGTTGAAATCGATAAAGCAGGTAAGACAGACTAATTTCGTCAGTGGCAAGATGGGTTACCAAAACTTTTAAAGTGGCAAGTGTCGTTTACATTGTATTTTGATCCTACTGTTCTATATGATGCGGCCCAAAATAAAGTGGAGATATTTGAGAATAGTTCTTTTGCCGCTTTATTGGTACCGCAGTTTTGAAAGAATGCGCGAACACGTTATGTTACCACCATATGTTTTTTTCATGGTTCTGACTAGGGCATAAAGAACCGGGGTCGGTTCCAAGTTTTCGGTACTGATACTGAAGGGCGATGGAATAACGGTACTCTCGGTACTGAGAAATTTCAATAGGGAAATTAACTATTTTTGTCATATTGAGATATTTATAATAAATGTTTAAATGAAACATTATTTAGTTTATAAATTATTTTGGATACATCCTAAATTTGTAGAAGGCACTAGGTTAAGAGCGAGGCGCGCCCTAACAGTATTGTCTTGTTTTTCATAATATTCCTTGCATTAATTTCATTTGCCATAATGATCCTCGGTCATAATATCTGTGATGACCTATAATTGGCTTTCTGTTACTAGATAAGTTATCTTTTTTGTTAAACACAGCTGTTGGTCGTCCGAATATAAATAAATAAATAATATTCATTTGCATTATTTTCATTTATACTAATAACTCATGATATTATAATCATTTACTAGCAATAACTCTCATTTGCCATAAAATAAGGTTCCATATTAACAAATTCTATAATTATTAGAAACTATAAATATCATTTGACATAATATTTATTTGACATAATAATACACGTCTTATAACGTAAATTTTTTGCTAACTTTATGTAGATAACCAATTATTAAAAAAACGAATTATATTCAAAACCGACTCAGTTGACCCCGACTGCTCGTAGTCTTGTATGCCCTACCCCTAGAGTGTAATTTAGAGCCGCGAAGGCGCGGAGGGGTGAGGCGGCCCGCGTGCTGAGGAGCAGGTGGCAATGAGCGATCCGCCGCGGCTGAGGCTGGCCTGCAAAGCCGGCCAGCAAGCCGAAGCTGCGGTGGTGAGCGAAAGCCATCTGTGACGATAAGTACGCGTGGGACCGCCGGAACCCCGCAGCGCCGGAGCCGTGTCAGAAGACTTGCATGTTGCATACCTGCTTGCCTGCTGCATGCCTGCTTGCATGCTGCATGCCTGCTTGCATGCTGCACTTGCCTGGCTGCATAATGCATGCCATGCTGCACATGCCTGACTGCATATTTATGTAAAATAATAAGGACTTAATAAGTTTAATGGTAAATTATTGCTATGGATATTAAATATATTGAAAATGAAATGTATAGCAAATAAAATTATGGAATAAAGTAGTTATGGCGTTTGATTGATTATGAAGAATGAAATTATAGCAATCAATTTTATGTTATTTGTTAGTTATGGCAACAGAAACATTATTTAATGGAATTATGACAAATGAAATTATGTCAAATGAAATTATTGCATTTGAAATTCGGGCATACATTAGTAAACCTTTTATTTATTTTAAACAAATTTTATGAGGAAATAAGTCGAAATTACATAGTAAATAGTCGCGTTAAATAGATAATAGATCAGCGCTTGACCGTTATTTCGTTTGATAGTAAGCGATTATGCGATCTACGAATATCTCACTAGCCTAGATATTCGTAAACATACAGACTCAGGCAAGAAAGTATCACCCAGTCAAAAGAACTTCAGTCACTTCAGTCAAAAGAAGCAAAATGCTGAGTGCGAGACTTTGAGATATCCATAACTTTTTGTGGAGGAGGTTGTGGAATAAGGCTGTCAATTGCAGCTACAATCTAACCGAAGTGTTATTTAAAAAAACATTCCGTCTATGCTAAAGGCTTTTGAGCTTATTAAAAAAAACTTCTAGTTTTCTTTGACTCAAGCGTGTGAAGCTGTTATAAGGATAGAAAATCTTTTTAAAGGGTGAAAACAGTAGTAGTGTTGAGCAAGTGTTCCAGGCGTGAAGTACTTTTCCATCCTTGCTAGTGAAGCTAGGCTTTTTACTTTCAATGAAACTAATAATCACTCTTAACATGTTATATGTCTGTATTTACAGAAAATACAGATGTACATATTAGCAGATCGTAAATTTAAATATTTTTTTATAAATAAATATTTCTTACACTCGCACCAATTAGTTCAGTACACTTTCCATTATCTATTTATTTACAAATTAAATAAACATGTGCTAAAAGTTAAAAAGAATAGTAAAAAACAATTAAAGGCAAACACAACAAAACACAAATTTTTGCCAACAGATAATATGTATAATAATAATGCAATATATATAATTTAATTTATAATAATAAAAAAATACATTAAAAAAAACTTACAGAGAATGTGCGTGACTGAGATGGGCCTGCAAATTGGCGGGGTTGGTCGGCACTACGGCCCTTTTTATGCTCAGGTTGTACTGTACCAGGCGGGGTTAACTCAGGAGTATATAGTCCTAAGTACTATGGCTGTTGTACCATCAGGACCATTGGATTTATTCACGTCCAGATCACTGCAACGCTTTTCGTACTTCGGTTTGTCATTGTCAGATGTGGATTTCCTATATAAAAGGCCAATATCTAGGTAAACGAGATGGTACAGCATAGATAGTTCTTTTTCGAGATAGTAAGATGATAAAGACGATTGCGTAAAGTCGATCGTATTCATATGGTAAATTTTTTAAATATAAAATTAACTCGGCCACAAGTGAATTCTCGATTGTATTCATTTGACAGTTCATATCGTATTCGATCGGCTGCAATTTGTATGGAATTTGACACTAATGGTTTATTCTGCTTTTATGTCGTCCGGCTGAATTGACACTGCTGATTGGGTACCTTGCTTTCATGTCATCCAACGTGAATTGTCTTTCAGCGAAAAGATCATTCTGATAGAGAGGGAATAAGAACTGTAAAATGAATACGATTAGCTTACGCAATCCCATAGCTGAACTTGGATTAGTAATTGATAATCGGACTGAAGTGATTGCAAAAACAGCCGGTCGAAGGTATGGTCAGAAGATAATATTTATATGTCTATACTAATATAATAAAGACGAAAGATTAGATTGTTTGTTTGTAACGAATAAACTCAAAAACTACTGAACGGATTTGGATGAAATTTGATACACAGATAGTAGATAGCCTGGTTATAAACATAGTATAAGTTTTAACCCGATATTCCCACGGGAACGGAAACCACTCGGGTAAAATCGCGAGCGGCCGCTAGTTATCGATAAACTATAGCCTCGAGTGCTACCAATCTCAAAGCAAGACTCACTGATCGTGGGACGTGGACATTTTAATTAGAATTTATGCAGTAACTATTAATTACTCGGTAATACATTTTGTTTTATCGATTTGCATTTCTCACCCATTTATTAGACTTGTTTTTTTACTATTTTTGAAAAACAAGAGAACCGGTTCTCCGATACGATGTTACCGGTGCCAGTTAATGTGCCTCAGTACCGCATTCCCGGGAAAATTCGGAACTGGGAACTCCCGGTACTATGCCCTAGTTCTGACACAGAACGCAAACTTTATAGAGAGCAAAAGACCTATTCTTTAATACGCACTTTACTGCCGAGTGCTGACCTATTGGACAATTTGTTTTTATTTTTTAGCCCTGTTATCTGCCTCTGTGCTCTCCGGTGTGTTTTTTGGCGCAATATGGCTGACTTTCTGGTGGTTTTACGGCATCCCGGTTGCCGCTGTAACGCTACCCGCGCTTAACTTGGGATTCCTCCTGTCTTCCATAATTTACATTAAGTTTCCAGGTAAAGTTGCAAAATAGTACCATAAATAACTACCTTTAATAAGTCCGAAAGAATAAATAATAATATACAGGGTGGAAAAAATCTATGGGCCCTGGGGGGGAACTACCTTAAATCCTTTAGTTGGCTCATTTTACTAAAAGGAAACATTCTTTTAGTTTTTAAAAGAAACACAACTGCATTTAAATATAATAACAATAGGTATCTGACTGTTATTTTCCATTTTTTTTTAATTAATTGCAACAAATATACAAAATTCGTTAATACTACTTACTGCGCCAAAGTTCCCAGGTTCCAATCCTGGTAGGCATTGCTGAGTTTAGGATATTGTTTTAAGTTTTTTCTTATCATTAATTTGAACTCTACATTAGTTATTATGTTATTATATATTACTCGTTTATCAAATTATAATATTTTCCAGGCGATATCTTGCTCATTCAGGAAGACTTCAACTTCTGGACTCTCTTCATCCTAATAATGGTGCTTACTTCTATGATACTCGTCACTGTGGCATTCGCTTCAAACATACTTTGCTGCGCAGTACTCGGCGCGTACGCGGCTATATACCCTATTGACTTCTACTTAGGGTCCAATTTGAAGTACTTCATCATTAACACTGTGAGAAGAGCTACGGTGCCCCAATTCAATACAGTTGCACTTATGATGCCATTTGAGTGGAGAGGTAAGTAGTTTTCTTAGAAAAACGCCGCTTGATTTCGTATGTAATTAAACAAAAAATTACCAACCTACCTAGCTAGATAAAAGACATGCCATGAAAAGGCCACACATAGAACTAAAAACATAAGGAAAAGGGATGAAAAACTGTAAAAGCACCATTCGTTCTAGAATCTTAGAGACACAGGCACTTAAATCAGGTGAAATATCGGCCGCTAATATGCGCGCCTATAATGTTTAAATTATAGGTGCCCTAGCCGCCGCCCGTGGTTTCACCTGGGTGGTTCCCGTTTCCGTGGGAATGTCGGGATAAAAAGTAGCCTATTGTCCTTTCAACTAACTCTGGCAAAAAGCAAGTCGATCGATTAGTTGCTAAGTTAGGGCGTGAAGGAAGGACAAACAAACACATTTTCACATTTATAATATTAGTTAGGATTTGCAGTAAAGGAATAAACTTTAATATCGTGATATTCGTGATGTAGCGTTTTGTTAGTCCTACAGTTTTTATAACTTCACTCTCTTCTCCAGACACCGTGGTGATTCTCACGTGGACTTTCCTGGCCATAACCGGGTTCGCGTTCCAACACTACCGTCACCGGGGCCGCCCGCCCTTCCCCCCACCGCCTAGAAGCGTCCGCCCTACTAACCCTGAAGCCCAACAGCAACAGTACGGAGCTATACCAGGCACGAGCAGGTAATGTGAAATACATTGGTATTCAAAACATAGCACGCTGAACAGAACGCCTAGCTCTACGAAAACCGCCGCTATTACGTGCCCCATAAGGGCGCTTTTGAGGTCAACGTGAAAGCTTCCTCTGGGCCGCCCGCCCTTCCCGCCGCCGCCCCGGAGCGTCCGCCACTCCAGCCCTGAAGTTCTAGCAGGTAACAAATCTTAGTATAGTCATCAGAGTATCAGTATTTTCACAAACTTGCTCTTCGAAAACCGACGCTATTACCAGCAACATATGGGCGCACTCTAGGTAACCATCGCTGAAACCGCCCCGGAGAGTCCGCCCCTCCAGCCCCGAAGAACAACAGCAACAGTCCGGCGCTATACCGGGCACGATCAGGTAACAAATCTTAGTTCAGTCATCAGAATTTCAGTATTTTAACAAACTTGCTCTTCGAAAACCACCGCTATTACTAGAAACATAAGGGCGCACTCTAGGTTACTATCACCGACGCCGCCCCGGAGTCTCCAGCCCTGAAGCACAAAAGCAACAGTATGGCGATGTACCGGGCACTAAACTAGCAGGTTACTAAACTTAGTAGTTAAGTCAGGCACGTGCTCTACCAAAATCGACGCTATTATGAGAGAGGGTTCTCTCTAGGTCAATTTGATAGCCAGCGTGTAAGCCAAAGTCACCGGGGCGCTATATCTGGCACCAGAAGGTAAATAAACTTGGCACAGTCTACTAGACTTGCACTTGCTCTACTGGACTTGGACGAAAAGCGCCGCTATTATGGACGAGCTCTCAAGTGAGATTCACTGGCCTATAAAGCTTTGCACACTCTACAGCACATTAGGCCTTACACTTTTTCTTTAAAAATCGCTGCTATTACGGGGTCATATGGGCGTTCTTAAGATCAAAGTTTTACCGTCCCCGTGCATATTAATGTGAAAAACACTGGTCTCCAAAACATACCAACAGAACGCATGGCTCTACGAAAACCGTCGCTATTACGTGCCCTATAAGGACGCTTTTGAGGTCAACGTGAAAGCTGCCTTTGGTCCCCCCGCCCTTCCCCCCGTTGCCCCGGATCGTCCGCATCTCAAGCTCTGAAGCATTAACAGCAACAGTACGGACCTATACCGGGCACACGCAGGTAATGTTAATACTTAACTGAGACTCCTGTCGTTCATAAAAAAAAATGTATGCTTACCATCATTATCTCAGCCGTACGACACTCACTGCTCGGTATAGGCGGGGAGCTCGGTATAGGGTCTGGAAAAGTTGGTCTTGGTTGATGGAATATAAGGCAAGAGAGCTCGAGGTAGTACTCCAAACAGTTGGTCAGACCAAGTAACAACCGCCTCAAGCAAAATCCATCGAGCTTCTTTTGACTTTCGGTTTTAACATTACACTACTAAAACTGACACTATTTTAAGAGATATAAGGTCGCTCTCAAGACCAAAGTGTAAGCTTTTTTGCGTCATATTTGTCTTGTGAGAGAATAGCCTATGCGGTAAATACAGCTTTCCCTACCCAAATAATATTGATTTATTAAATTTATACTGTTACAGGCCCTTGGTGACTTGATTTGATTCTAAGTATTTTTATAAATATTTTTTTTCTTTAACTACCATATATTTTTTGTTTTAGGCCTGAAGTGTATGTAACACCACCGTCAGCACCAGTCACAAAGGGTCTAACACCACCATCGGCGCCAGTGGCAAAGGGTGATATCGCCAACGAACGCACTCGTCTTCTAGCCTGGGTCGATTCTACATACCAATAAGGTCCATTTTTCAATATCAAAACGTATCACAACTTACCATAAACACCGCTATATCACGCGATGTGATATGGCCCATGATGCTGTCTTGCTTAAGATGTGAGCGGGACGGGGCAGTTATACGTTATCGAGCTACGAGTGTTGATAGAAAGTCACTCATGATCGAGCTGCAGATTCTCGTGTCCTTTAAAAAATCAATTACGTTGCATTGATTCTTAAATTTTGTATTTCCGTTGATGATTCCAATGTTAAAACCTTTATAGTTGTTTATTGTTAGCACTAATTATAATATCAACGTTACTCCCACAGACCTATATGGAGATAGACGGTAAATGTGTACCTCCCTGGCGTGCCAAAAGTTTGATCCACGGTCAAAGTTTTACTGCCGAAGTCAGTCCGCTTGAGTCCATTGCCATGAAAATACGCGTCAATCAAAAAAGAAAATGGTTAATTGTGCAGTGCTTTCTTGTAAGAGCTCGTCAGTATCATTTACACATCACTAAATCTCACTCGTGACGTCATCGTAGGTACGAAAAACTTGACACGCCAGGTTCTCATACAGCTAGAAGCGCTCTTTTCGTCGTAGGTCTGTGGTCTGTCTTTTAGTTATAAGTGTCATTTATGCTCAACACAGTTCTTTTATGACCGTTATTATCATTCTAAGCTTAAAGAATCTTTAATATAAATAAGGTTTAAAAAAATCTTTTAGATATCCAAAGTTATATAGCATATCCATAGCCTGGTAATAATACCTGCTAGTTGATTATCTAACTCTGTTGCTAACAGGTTTAAATTGAAAATTTTGTGAAAGTGCAGTTAAATTGCTGCTTTAGTAAGATTGTTGTCGCACTGATTTGTACTAAAGCAGCTATGTGACTGCACTTTCAATCAAACGTTGATAGAAATTACATAATCAGGGGCAGGGCTAAAGATTAATTTCGTTTACGTTGAAAATTTTAAGGGGACATCACACAATATTATTTAAACGTGCGTTCAATAATTGTTTAAAATATTTAACTTAATTTAATTTAAGGCTAAACGTTATTAGTACACTGAATCATTATTCTATGTTTTCATAAGTTAATTACAGTTTATCAATGCTACATAAACCGAAAACCAGTTTTACTCCTAGGCTACTATAGAACTTGTCGGTGTAGTGTCTTGAGTTTTACACACGCCTTTGTTTGTACGGTCAGCAACAGATTTACAAAACTGTCAAACTCCAATCAACTTTGAACTTTTAGGCGGATGCTGTTGAGTTCGGAATTGTCTGAAGTGATATTTTGTACCCGTAGGAGCCGATGGCTGTACAAGATATTTAAATTGATTTAGTGCGTCAAGGTCTATAATAGCTTAGGAATAATCTGTGGCTTTTTCATTTGGGCTTCCCGAAAAAATATTATTGTTAGGTACTAAATAACCTTGTCAATTATCTAATAAGTAATACTATAAAAACAACTTAATAAACCAAATAATAGTTTTAAGTAAAACCGATTTCATGAAGGTTTCCATGACTTATAAATTAAGTTAGATATGTTAATTTAGACACGTATTGAGTGAAAACTTCTTTAGCGGCGTTGTGCATCAGAGTTTAAAGTTTTTGGAATGGGTAAAAAATTTTAAAGTCGCGTCAGGACACGTGACCCTGGTCGAAAATTCGTAAGACCATTTACTGTTGACCTATTTCAAATTACATAAAGTCTCGCACTAGAAAGATCTACGTATATTAGTTAATATCTCTCATTACTACCAACTTTCATATTCATTGATGCCAGGTCAGTTTTAATGGATTTACCTGCCAAATCAAGTTGGTCTCCGTTTTCATCAACTTTTTATGAAGTTGTGGTCAAGATATAGTGGATTTTGATCGTTATTGCCAATGTCAAGGTCAGCAGGAGGCTTAAAACTGTATGAAGAAGGACATACAAAAAAAGTGTGTTAATTTTTTGAGTGCTGTTTTAATTTCGGCAAGTGTTTTAAATGTTTTTAAGTAGCTAAAGTAATATCCCCCCTCTCTTTCTACGGTGCGGCGAAAATGTATGCCTGCTCCTGCTGTTTCGTTTAAGCGGTTTTCATTTCTGCCGGCAATCCCGGAGTGCAACCCGGTAACCGAAACTGTCTTAAAAATAAACATATTTTTTTGTTATAAACAAATATAAATAAAGGCAGTGAGGAAAATATTTGTAATCTAATTAACATAAATTGTTTGTGAGCATTATACTACATGCATGAATTCGAAATTTTTTCTGGGACCATTTTATATTTATCTTGGTGTTGTTATGTTGTCGGGGGGCAATTACAAAAAGCATGGAGACTCGACTTCAAACTAATAAAAGCTGTTGGTCAATCGATTTTACTTTTGCGTTAATCTATAAGTACAGTCAACAGCACGCACGGCTTTACACTTTGACCTTGAGGGCGCCCTTACGTAACTCGTAATAGCGGTGGTTTTCGCTGTGCAAATGTAAAGGGGTGCTGCTGGCTATACCTACATATGTATGTCAAAACATTAATTACATCTAAGTTAAGATACTTAATTACTCTTTCATTAGTGCCATACATTTTACGGTTCATTCAAATTTACCTACAGTCGGCATAGATCAATTTTGAAAGTCCAAGCATCAGAGTTATGCCAATTTTCCTCATTTGATGGTACAAAAATAAACCGTTGTGTTGATGGTACTCAGATATGTAAAGTACATTATTGACAATTATTCAACTCATGTCATTATTATATTTATGCCATATTTACACATACCGACACAATAAAAAAAAAAATTGTTTGCTTTATCATAAATATTAATCTTTTTATACCATTTTTTGAATCTTATAAAGATTAAAAAATAACACAGTTTCATAAAACTATCAGTTGTCTCCTCAACTGCCTGACTGATAATATTAATATTTTGTCGGTATGTTCATACATTAGTAATAGCGATCTCTTTTTAATAAATATCACTCTTGTAAGACTGCTCATGTGATGTTTAGATTTATTGTGAATTAATAATAAAAATTCTTCTGCGTCAAAACCAATTTCTTTTATTATCGAATCTTTGTGTTATTTTAACTTACACTGATTCTTCACTAAACTAATTTACATAAGATTTATGTCAGGTTGATACGATGTTAGATTTCAGTTTCTCTTCTCGAACGAGGCTACTAGCGTCAAGCGTTCGTGTTACGTTTCTGTTATGTTCGTGCACGCATGCGAGCTTTCGAGAATCATCCAGAAGCATTTCTCGTGCGTGAACTCGCTTCGTGTCAACCAGTCATAGACAAAAAAGTTTTGAAATAAAACCCCTATTTACCCCGTATTTTTCACTATAAATTCGCGAACAAAAACCGCTAAAAGATAAACCATTTAAATCATGCGCATCTGTACAAGGAATGCACAAACGAATGTAAACCAATTACGCAGCCTGATAATGTGTACTGTTGTTCGCGGCAGGGGGAGCCGCTGGACAAAGTTAGTTGCGTGTTTTTGATAGAATTCCAATGAAGAATTGATATAGGGTGATGCTTTTAGGATAACTATTAATTCAGAGTCAGAATTTTTTAGGTTTAAATAAATTGAGGGTAAGTTTGTCATTGTTTTGGGTCTAGTATTTTTATGTTATTATTAATTTAAATCTCTTAACTATAATCAAGAAAAAATATATTTATAACATGTACTAAGTACCTATATTATGTATGTACACCGATTTCGAGGTGTCATCTTTGGTATTTTAGTTCCTTTTGCGGGCGTAGGTGGCGCTTCACAAATTTTAACACAACTCAATTCAAAATAACATACTTTATTAAAATAGGGAGCAAAATTGACTTACTCGCAACAATAGAACACCCTATATACTATCTACGCACCCGGCTCCGCTCGGATCAGTCTAATGCCTACAATGCAACACGGTTAATCCCATCCCATTGTGTTGCACCCTCGTTTCTAAACCTATGCTTTGTACAGTCAACCGCACATCAGGGTTACACATTTACTTTAAAAGCGCCCTTATGTGGTTCGTAATAGCGGCGGTTTTGTCAGTACAAGTGTAAGTCTGACGTAATGTTGACTGTACGTTCATCATCACACCAGGCTTTACTAGGTACGTTAAGATCTTATTTTATAGTGTAGTAATATTATAAAATAAGATTTTATTACGTACCGTCAACTCCTGTAACTTCGCCTAATTTTTGACTACATTCGAAACAATATTCAAATTTTCCGCCATGGTTGTAAATTTAGGTATCACACTAGGTGTGACTTAGCCAATCAGAAGATAGCTTTTTATGTGTGCTAGTCTCGTGTTCTTACAGGCAATAAAACGTGGCCAAAATGGCGTTTAAATATTTTAGGCGAAGTTACAGGCAAATGCGCAACTTCGCCTATGCTGGATTTACCTGATAATAACAGTAAATTATAAGAGACATTCATGCTTACTATGGATATTAATATAAATAGCTCATTTGTCCTACTTAAACTCAAGAAAACTAATGGTAAATTTTAAATAGAAAAATATTGGAAAAAAATAATTTGGCCACAAGTGAATTCTCAGACGGGAATCGAACCCGCGACCTTTGGAAATCCGGTCCAATCTCTAACCGCTGAGCTACCGAGACTTGCGAACCACCGTCGAAATTCTCCAATACTTTTATATTTTTAATACGCTGTAGGCTAGCGTTGTTACATCAATGCTAGGAATCTCCTTGCATTCGAAAGAAACATCTTTTCAGGTGTTTAACGATCGATTAAGATGCAACTGCCAATAATTAATGATTTTGTAATTTTTGCATTTTTCAATGCTATTTTTATATTTATGGTAAATTTTAAATAGAAAAATATTGGAAAAAATTAACTCTGCTAAATTAACAAAGTGAATTCTCAGACGGGAATCGGAAGAAAACTATTTTAATACTGTTTTTATTGAGGTAGGCGAAGTAAGGATAACATTTATCCATACTAGGAACAAAATTTAGGGTTGTCACCTTGTCAGTGAGCAAATAATATGATCATATATTTTTTAATTGTTTATTTATTTAAAAAGGACACATTAAAAGCCAAGTAATAGACTTAGAATGGACTCTAGCAATAACTGAAATAAATCCTTTAATTATTATCCTATAATAAAACATTAAAACATGCCTATCATTGCTCATCTGAATCTGGTAATTAAATAATAAATTGAAAGTTACAGCCCTACAGGTAGGCGAAGTTTGGAATACGACAGTTTGCAAAACCCGTCCTAACTTTGCCTACGTAAATACTTGCTTTCCAATAACAGCGTTCATACCAAATATTATGACAAAGCGTAGCTCACTATATTTGTCATCTACTGTAAAGATACCTAATTCATAGCTTCAGTCTGTTCTGTGCTATGATGAACTTTGTAGCACTCGCACGAAGCGCACTATCTGATCTTTTTCGCGACTGTGCCAAAATGGCTGCCTATAAAACGACAAGTTACGGTTTATTGTTGCTAGCATAAAATTTGTGTTGCAACAATTTTAATAAAGCAATGTTACCAATAAAATTAAGGATATATGAGCATTTTACAGGAGTTGACAGTACCTAGAGATACCTACGTGCTTAATGACAACATTAATGGGTGCATTTCTTTTCAAGGAATAATAAAACATACCTATTAACAAGCATATACAATGTAAAAGCATAATAAACATCATTCACAAATATTATTTTTTAATTATTTATTTAGATTTTAGTAACTAATAGATAATGAAATATTTGTGAAAAATTATTTATTATTTAAGTTTTTTTAAATAGGTAGGAATATCTGCCCGATAAAAAGCTGTCTGTAGAAGATATACGTTTAACATTAAAAAATGTAAAACTATAGGTAGGTCATGAAACTTAGGGAGTAAAGTTTTTTCGATTCCATTGTTTCAATTACTATTTAAGGGCTTATTTATTAACAAAAAATTATTTCAGTTATTTTTTTTATTTTTTTTTTATGATTTTGTAATTTTTGCATTTTTCAATGCTATTTTTATACTTATGGTAAATTTTAAATAGAAAAATATTGGAAAAAATTCACTTGTGGCCGAGTTAATTTTTTCCAATATTTTTCTATTTAAAATTTACCATAAGTTATTTCAGTAGGCTTATTACGAGTTTGGCAAACTTGACGTTACAGTAAACGTTAACGTAAAATATTGCTCTGTCTCTTTCATATTTAGCGACTGTTTTAGCGACATGAGCAGTGTATCCCATAGTCTACGCTAACGAATCCTGTAAATGTCATGTTAAGCAAACTCGTAATAGGGGTACAGTTATGTTTAATGACGTACGTTTAAGTAATGTTTATTTTTTAATAATCCTTCTTAACTGTCAATTATGAGATTTATAATTAAATGGGTTGTAAAAGTAGGGTAGACAAACTGTATTATTCCTAGCTACTGCTAGGTAGTCAGTATACCTAGAAATCCAGTAGGATTTAATGAAAAATTACATAATATGATAAATCAACATGTCAAATAAGATAATTATGAATACTTACTGTCATGTTGCACTACTTCACTTATCTTGAACTGCATAACAAACACCCTTCAAATAATCATGATAATTCACAAATGAGGCAAACATGGGGGCAGCACCGTCTACGTAATGCCGCGCACGCCATCTGTAGGGAGTTATTGATAATATTTTATTCTGTATTAGCCCATTGTTGTGCTATTAGCCACACTCGAGTGTCCCCATCAATCATAGTAAATGATCGCGACTATTATGGGGTCCCATGGCTTGTTGAAGTGACATGCAATAATTGTAGAGAATAAAATACAATAATAAAACAATAAAAAAACTCTTTGTATCGGTTAATGCAATATTTATTATTAAATTTCACTGTTATCTCCTCAATCTATATGCACTTACAATCGAGTAATAATTTATTTTACACTTACTTTCAACCTACTATAAATTTACATACAAGTACTCCTATACCACTTCCATATTGCATTTGTTATATAATGAAAATATATTATAATTTACATTCATTTAAATGTAAACTTACATTTCATGAGCTGAATACCAGCAAACTTTAAAAACCAAAACCTAATTTTACATTATAACGTTTTATGAAAGGTATACAATTTTGTACATGTAACTATTACTTGACATAATAATATTCCAAATTTTCATCAACATAATTATTCATTCCAAAACTGTGTTATAAATCGTATTTTTCGTGGTCAAAATAATTCTATTACTACATTTATAATCACAGCAATATCGATCTCCTTATTTTAAGTAATAAATAATAAATTAATTCGCTTCAAGGTCCGTGCTATGGTGAAGATCAACACATAAACATACAATACGACATCTATTAGTGTAATAGTTATTATACAATAATAAAATGTGATTAGTGTCAATTCGTTGGCGGGGGTGTGAAACAAATCGTTATAACGAATCTCGAATTTTTTTCTTGTGTCATTAATATTTTGCACCCCTAACGCATACATCAAAGAAATAAAAGGGTTGTGCTCGCTTAGGGTGCAAACACTCAATTATTACGAACGTTGGCACAAACAATTTACATTTTATTTCCTAGACTGGGCGTCTCAACGCCCAGCCCGAAAGAAGCTTCCACTACCCAACAATAGATGGCGCTTATCTATATTTACAAAACAACCTATTGCTTTCCTAGCTTACTAATTTTAAATTGACCATGCACGATGAAAAATAATGCACATAAATAATCCTACTGTACATCGAAGAAGCAAACAATTAGATGAGTGCAAACAATATCAACTTGGCAGTCTGCGATATAATTCATAGTACACGGCCGCTTACCGCTAAGTTTGAACATCATCAGTTGCCTCTTAATTTTAATGCAAGAATTTTAATATACAAAAGAACTGTAGACACTGGGAAATAAATATCACTGGGTAATTTTAAACTGAATTGTTTTGCTCTTGCGGCATTTCTGGTAAAACGTTGTCGTGTCCCGCGGTCATGTTTAAAGCGTTCATTGTCATGTCCGCGTAGTTGTGCGCGATCTCGCCGCTAGATGGGGACTCGGGTACGTTGGTCGGGTTCTCCGGCATCGAGAGGAGTCGATGCGGGAACCCGAATAGCTGAGATCACTGAAGCCGCCCCCAGTAGTTGGACGCGAGGTCTGGCCCCTGCGACGGTATTTGCACTGGCACGCTCACCCCCGCCGATATTACACCTACGGACAAAGAGGCAAAGTCAATAAAAATAGGAATGGCGCTCATGGCAATTTTTGTGAAGTAAATTTTTGCCGATTGCTAAATGGAATGAAGTTGATGGAACTGGGTTTATATGTCATAGATATTTATATATTAGAATAAATTATAATGGATTGAATGTTATTTTATAGAAAAAAAATTAAGGAGCTTTATTGGCGCCCAACATGGCTCTTGCATTAACATCTCCGATAACCCCGGTCTCTTCATAAAGTATAAAAAAAAAACTCCGATATAGGTACTTAATGTTACTAGATATTTTATGTACTCCTGTTTTACATAACTCACTAACTTATTAAGCATATTATCAACCAAATAAACAACTGCTTACTCCAGTAATGATCTACATGTTTTTAAAATAAGTACTAGTAGTATTAGCTACAGTTATATAATTGTTCAACCAACTGGCAACATTTGACTAATATAAACCATATGTCTTATACGCGTCAATCCTATACGGATTCCAATCCAACCGTATGGTAACCGAGTTGAGTCCTGATGTGCACTGTATTGGCAACGGTCACACGTCTAATAGGATTCCGATTGCATTCCATTTATTACATACAATCAGGTTATCGTGCTCAGGTCATGAAGCTGTGGGTCTAACGCGTTTGGAGATGCGATTATGTGATGTGATGCAGTCTGGTATTAGTGTTGAGGGGAAATAATCTGGCTTGTTTTCTAGAGGTACTTTTAGAGGTTAAACAAAATTATTGTTGTGTAGACATTTTAATTTATCCTATTCTATCCTACTTAATATTATAAATGCGAAAGTGTGAGGATGTGTGGATGGGTGGATGTTTGACTCTTTCACGCAAAAACTAGAGAACGGGTTTGGATGAAATTTGGCACACGCATAGTGGATATCCTGGATTAAAATATAGGATACTTTTTATCGCGATATTCCCACGGGAACGGGAACCACGCGGGTGAAACCGTGGGCGGCCGCTAGTTGTATGTATCTTTAGTATCAATTTGTATCTCGGCTTAAGAGTCCGTATGCCGGCAGTTACCTTCTTTAACAAGCAAAATATTCGTAATATTGGTTTTGTTTGCGTTCCAAAAACATGATAACAACTACCTAAGTAATTTATGTTTGAATTCACCAAGCCTTTTCTGCCATCATAATTTATCCAAACTACACAGTCCTAGGATATCGATAGATTCCGTTTATTACACACAATCGCGTTATCGGCCGGCTCGATGCGGCACTACGAATGTCCGTCGGGGCTAATTCTATCAAATGTCGACAGAATCACGTATTTAACGACTAATACATACATACACGGAACCCAAACACAATACATACACTCCATTTTTAAGCAGTAATGTTATAAAAATGACGCCACAATCATATACCTACGCAATCACAAAGCTTTTAAAGATTTCTACTTCTTTGTTTAATTTCTTGTCAAGCCATTTATTGAAATTAATACTGACTAATATTCAATTAATCATATGATCGGTAATTGGTATTTGGATGCGATAATTTTGGAGCTGTTGAATTATATTTTGATAAGGCAAACCTTATGGGCTTCTATAGAAGAACGCTACTGGTATCTAAAATTACTTTCATTAAAGCTCGAACCTCATCGACGCGTTACAGATTTTCCGCTTCTAAATCGTTAACGATCGGCGGCTGCGGCTCCGCGATAACCGCTCCACGAAGGGGTTACATTCATTACGCGTTATTATCGCCGCTAAACAGTGCAGCGTGTGACTGTAGCTGTTGGTTATAGTTCGACGCTTCTTTGTTAACTGTTACAGCTTATGACGCTCTATTGTTCAACAAAGTATTTATAGCTTGTTAAAGTATAAGTTAATTTTCGTTATCTTGCCTAGGCTATTGGGATTTTATATTATTAACATTCATATACCTAATCTTACAAAAATCTAAAAGTCTCCTACTTGAACTAAGAACGGATGGAGTATAGGAAGAATATTGTATTTTCACCGTTATTGCCAGTACTGTGTGTGTGTGCAGTACCACAGCATTGTAACATTACGTTGTTACTATAAATAGATGACAATGATTTGAGAGCAAAAAGATGTTTTGTACATAACATGTTTGAAACACGTTAATATCAAATTTATCTCTAACGGAGCGGCATTGAAACGAAAATATCCGCATTCACCGAGTCCGCAAAAGAATGGAGCGAAAAAGCGAAATGTAGAACAAATCCGTATTATTTAATACCACGAAGCTGCAAATGCACCCGTCGAAAGAGCGCAAAAGAGTAAATGAAACGAGAGCGCGCATTTTGAATTGGGAAAAACTCTATTGTTCGCGGTTGGCGCTGAAGCTCGCAGTCGAACAATGCCGTGAAACGCCCCAAACAACAATAATTCATACCGCTTTCCGCCACCTACGGCTAAAAATGTCCGCCGCGTGATATATAATATCAAACGCGAAAGTTACAGCTTTTTAAAACAATGCGAGCGCCGACGCCTCCCGGTTTGATCTTTTTCTGAATAACAAATCTGTTTTTTTACCATTTTTTTTGTGAAACATGTTCTATATACCAGTTTTCTTTGTGCCGAAAATTTAATTTCAGCATCAGGCACGCGGAAATTAAGCTTCGAGCCGCAATCACACTATTTGTTAAGAAAAGTGTTCGATATTCAAAATCAATTTAAAAGCCATTTGTAAGGAACAGACAACGGCAAATCCAATCGGGGCATGGACTCCTATTTTTCCTGCTTTCCTTTTATTTTTCGTTTTCCCGTCATGTCGCGGTCTTGCCAGCCAGACGCCCCTAGCTCTTGACTCAGCGGGTTTTTTTACTTTTTATTACGAAGTTGGTAAATATTTTTCGAAGGCCTCTCATCTCCATTTCGAGGTTTTTTAATGTTTTTGTGGCATTAAAATTTTACTGATCTAACCTTCAAGACAATTTATTTAAGGAAATATAAATGTAGTTTTATTATTATCTTTTAAAATTTATTGGATTGTGAGTCAAACCGCTTTTTGTGTTTACAATATTAATAGTCTGATAAAAAGTAATATCCCACTCCACCTATGAGCACAAAGCACAAGTATGGTAACCCTAAAACATTCTATGCAAACGGTTGATATACATAAAAAAATGATTGTATGGTGGGTTGGTAGGCTACCATAATTTAAACTGTACAAATGAAATTGTAAAAAGTTGTCATGTTCTTAGTGTGCAAAGCTGTATTCTTGTAAGTAAAGTACACGACACAGGTGGAGTCGCGTTACTCTTCTCCGTAATTGTGGTAACCTGAACTCAGTTTGGAAGTATCCGTACCGAGGGCATCCCTAAGCATCTAAGGGTATCTACTGTCCCCCTTTATACAAACATTAACGGCCCATCCATTAACGTTCTTTCTTTCCGGATTGTACAATCCTTACGGATTGAATCTTAGTGGATTTGCAAAAGCGAGATGAATGGCATATTACAATCTCGACGTCTTTCCGTCGCGATGGAACGACGACGCGGCAACAAAAAACGAAATTAGTGGCTGTATGCTTTCCGTCAGTTTTGAATTCCGCGGCGCTGCTGGTACTACTAGATAGAATAGAAGCCAGGGCCGGTAAAATATTTTTCACCTCACTTATATTTTTTAATATATTACTTTAAATAACTTCGAATTAACTTTAGTACTCCCTTTTTTATTATTTTAGTTTTTTATATCATTAAAACAACGAGAATAAGGTATATTTAGATTAAACTTTATGTTTAAAGAATGTTTTACCGGAAGTTGACCGCGGAAACAACCATAAAATGTTCCTCGCTGTTGTGAGGTGAAACATTAAGTGTTGCGCTCGATAGAAATGTTTTTAGCGTCTTGTACCTTTGAAATCCTCGCTTCGCTCAGGATTCAATGTTTGAATCCTAGAATCCTTCACTTGCTCAGATTTTAATAGAGGTAACTCGCTGCTAAATAACCAACTTTCCAGCCTTGCATATCAAATAACTATTTCTTTCATAGAAAAGTACCTGGGGTGCGATTGCGTAATCATAATCATAATCATAATCACAACATTTATTTAGTACAGGCGAAGGACATAGAAGTGATATTAACATAATACAATAAAAAAAAAAAAAGATACTTAACAAAAAAAATATACTTAATTTTAAGTAACAGTATTAAATAAATTGTCCCACGGCTGCACTAAAAGGGACCTAGTTCAGCATTGTGTCAGTATTACGCTGACGCTGGTTTTCAACTAGACCGCTTTTAGTTTATTGACACCTGGATGTCATATACATAAAAATGTATAAACAATAGTGCAGATGTGCGATTGAGTGTGTGGTTTTACATAGGTATGTTTGAATGAGAATGTTTGTGCGTGTATGTGTACGTGTGAATGTGTGTATTCATCTCTGTGCGTGCGTGTGAAAGAGTGTTATTATATCTGCGCGTGTATCGTTAAATGTAGGACATATCGATATTAATATTTCCCAGCTCCCGCTGCGCATCGGTAAGATGTTGTCGTAAACGTTTTCTAAAAACATATATAGAAGTACTATTCCTTATAGGGGGTGGAATGTTATTCCAGATTTTAGACGCTGCGTAGCGGAAGCTACCTCTGAACGATGCAGATCGATGTTATTGCGTAGCTAGCTGCACCGAACACAGCCTTCTGCAATTTAGCCAGACTAGCCGATTGTACAAATAAGCAGGGTGCCCAGTCCTGATCACGCCAAAAAGTAGACTTGCTAGATGTAGTTTACGTCTAGATTTCATTTTAAGAATGTAGTGTTCATTGAGGAAGGGAGTGATATGACTACGACGCGGTATGGAGAAGCAGAAGCGAGCACAGGCATTTTGTACTCTTTGTATAAGCCTGTTGGTCCTGGCAAGCAATCGCGGTCCATAAACAATATCAGCGTAATTAAGTTTAGACAATATCAGTGATTCTGTTAGTCGAATCCTGAGGTCCTCGGATATAAAGGGCCTGATCTAAGGTAGGCGTAAGGTAATCGTATTCATTTGACAGTTCATATCGTATTCAATCGGCAGCAATTTGTATGGGATGACATACGATATGATACAATATGAACTGTCAAATCAATACGATTGACTTTACGCAATCGCCTAGCTGATGTCCTTTGATTGAATTTATTGTGACAACTGTACAGGCCAAATACATGCGAGCAGCTGCCGGCAAAAAATGTATGAAAATCTATCATATGTGTCGTGGTTTAGCGGCCAAATAAATTACATAGCAAACTCATATCGTTCGTACAATTAAAAAATTGAACGATCATTTACTCCGAACCATGGCAACCAAGGAGGTAACTTATCAAAGATTTTATTTTAATTTCGAACCGGCTTGCAATTGCAAATAAACAGCTGTTTATTGAAAAAAAAAACAAATGAACACTTTAACGCGGGAATGTACTATTTGAATAAAAAGTTCTGCTTATTACTTAGATTTAATTTCCGCGCCTTATTTGAGAAAAGTACTATACAAGCCTTGGCCATAACCAGGCTTTGATGAATTTACGTATTTGTGCCACGGCTTTGCCTGGGCCCACATTTACACGTTCGTCCATCAATGCCTCTTTTGCTAGCCGCTGCAGTAATGTACTGTACTATTACAAAAAGAAATTGAATACCGCCTTTTTATTTGTTGTCATTTTGTATTAGTTAATGCTTTGCGCGGTTTTAATTTGAACAATTTAATAATTTGATATCAATTGAAATGAAAGATTTAGATGAAAATTGTGACATTTGAAATGTGCCCAAACACGTAATTAAGAAATTTCATAAGGCTAACCTGCCTTATGGCAAATAAAAACTAAATAAATATACGGCAACAGTTCTTGACCTGATTTGGAAAAAATATGACACAGATGTCAATATTAAAATGGTGAAAAAGCATGGGGCTCATTGCATGACAATTCTTTTAAAAGTTTTAAATCGCTGTATTTTTCTTTTTCCAAAACCCCTTGTTTACCCAAAATCTGTGTTTTCGTTTAGGATTGAATTAGTATTCATTAGCAATAAAACTAATAGCAATTGCCATATATATATATTGCTGACGAGTACCTACCCATATTGGTTTTGTGAAATGAAAGTATTCCTTATAGAATAAGCAAAATGACGGACATTCCCTTGACATGACCACAATCCTTATATAACAACAGGATCTGACTGAGAGGATGCAAAATAACAGGAATGATCTTTTTGTGTGTATGGCGATGGAAGGATTGTATTTCCTCTCGGACTTAAGCGTCATAATAAAGGCACAGAAAAGAAGAAAGAAGAAATTGCTCTTTAGCGATAAGGCCGCCATTTGTACCACTCTTGTGTTGTTGATTTTAATTAATGTACCTATGTTTAATGTATTTTTGGGTGTACAATAAAGAATATTTCATTCATTCATTCATTCATTCAGGTAAGAACGTAGGGATTGCAGTCAAATCACCATCTACTGACACGCAATCCTCTCGTTTGACTGAAAAGATGCAAAATGACAGGAATTATCTTTTCGTGTGTATGGCAATGAAAGGATTGTCTTTTCTCTCGGACTGGCGCGTCAAGATAAAGGCACGGGAAAGAATAACAACAGGATCTGACTGAGAGGATGCAAAATAACAGGAATGTACTTTTTGTGTGTATGGCGATGAAAGGATTGTATTCCTCTCGGACTTAAGCGTCATAATAAAGGCACAGGAAAAAACGTAGGGATTGCAGTCAAATCACCATCTACTGACACGCAATCCTCTCGTTTGACTGAAAAGATGCAAAATAACAGGAATTATCTTTTCGTGTGTATGGCAATGAAAGGATTGTCTTTTCTCTCGGACTGGCGCGTCAAGATAAAGGTACGGGAAAGAATGTAGAGATTGCAGTCAGTTAATTCAACAACGTTTTATTTGATCCCTTCGCGTTTCCATACAGATTATAAGACGGGACAAGCAGGAAGGAATGAACGTTAATGGATGGGCCCTTATTAACCCTTACCTGTGCTAGCGGCGGTCTGCGGCTGGGAATACGCTGCATGCTGCTGGTGCGCGGCGGGGGCCCGCGAGTACCCGCCGCCGCCGAGCACGTCGCCGAACATGTAGGGGTACCCGCCGTCCCTCTGCTGGAGGCACGACGATGTGAGCCCACCCGACATAGAGCTGTCGAAAAACGCACTGTTAGTAATGGAAATGGATGACATTAACAAAAAGAAAAATAGCCTGAATAATTATTTTAATTATTGCATTTTAAAGGATTCCCAAGGATGCGGGTTCGAGTCCCGTGACCGCGACATGAGACAAGTTGCTTTTTTCTAGTACCTATATTTACTTGTTTAAAAATTATCAATATAATTATTTTAAATTAGAAAGTATTGATGTGGTTTAAAATTTTGGTAATCAATACGCATTTTATGATTATTTCCCACTCAGTATCTGAAGGAAAAAGTTGCAAAATTTAATCGATAGGATTGGTAGCGCTGTAAGTTAGCCTCTACCAGTCCAATAACGGAAGTGTTAAACGAAGAGCATAATAAAATCCATTCAATAGACTGAACTAAAGAGAAAACTTCTCGTTCGACTAAGTTAATTTGCTCCACGACAAAAGCTAAAGCCCGTAGTTCACTATTAAAAAACAATTCAAGTGGAAACTTAGCCGACCTTCGGTGTTGAACTTCGCGACGTCTCGGTGCAATGGCGGGAAACGCAAGGAGGCGCGACCTTTGCCGCTCGATTTCGCGCGCAAATTAATTAGTGTCGCCGCTCGATGATAGATGGCGTTGGTAGTAAGGAGAGCGGTTTTTAAAGATATAATTTGATTTGATCTTTTATTGTCATATTCAGATGTTGTTTATATTAAGTAAAAGCATTCAATTGAGAAGCATGTTGTTGAATAAGCATGTCAAAATATTATTTCAATACAATCGGGGAACTTCCCGGTTAATCAGTAGAGTTTTTTTGAAGAAAATTATCTTGAAAAGTAATTGACTTTTAGAAAACGTTTATATCACAAATAATAGAGCTTTAATAGGTATTTCATTTTATAAATAAATTATTTCCTTTATATTTTCCGAAACATCGATTTAAAAAAAAAAAACTACTGATCGGAAGATGAACCGGGAAGTTCCCCGACTGTACAGTCCGCGAGGTCTAAGCTGAGCTTTGCATTTTTGCATTTGTGTGAGTGCACATAGATGTAGGTACTAGTAGCAACACCTGTTGCTTTTTGGTTTTTGTTTTTTTACACGATACCTACAAACTATCTATGTGCGAAGTCAAAGTCAAAGATTTTTATTCAAATATACTTATAGATAAGTACTTTCGAATAGTCAATTTTTTCTCCTACCAGCCATTCAGGACATCTTTTAACTGATAAGAAGAACGGCCGCAAGAAACTTATCAGCTCTAACAGAAGCAACAACATTTACAAAGGAACATGTCGTGCACTCAAACAAATTCAAAGCTCAGCTTAGACCTCGCGGACTGTATCTACCTTTAAAAGTAGGTGGTATTTTAATTGATTTTCGTACCTCTAGTTTACTGTGATTAAAACTATTTAAAATGCTTAATCATCACTGTTTCGATAGTGGGAAAGTCAATGTTATGTAATAGGAGTTCATGAGATAACATAATTTTCACGTAAGAAAGCGGTGTTGGTGATCGCAGTCTTATTAGATTCTTCTACTGCCCTAGTCATAAAAAACTAATCAAACTATCACTCATGGTGGCGATAGGTTGCCGTATAGGGCGTTGAAGGCTATAATGGAGTTGAAGCCTTCTTTGAGGGTCATGCGGGGCGCGGGAGGCGCGGGAATTACCAACTTATCTAGGTAGATGTGTTGCGGTATTTTACTCGTGGACTTACCTGTAAGAATCACTCCTAATCACTCCTAGTGGCGATAGGTTGCGGTATAGGACTGTACATGGAGTTGAAGCCTCCGTTGAGGGGCAGGTGGCGCGGGAAGTACCTAAATAGGTACCTACCTAGAGTACCTAGGTAAGTTGTGGTGTTTTACTGAAGGACTTACCTATAAGAATCACTCATGGTGGCGATAGGTTGCGGTATAGGGCTGTACATAGAGTTGAAGCCTCCGTTGAGGGGAATGCGGGGCGCGGGAGGCGCGGGGGGTGACGCCGCCGGCGCATCCCTCCTCTGGCTGCGCAGTTTCTCCTCCCGCCGCCATTTTGCTCGTCGGTTGGAAAACCACACCTGTTGGGAAGAAGTTGGTTAGTTGTTTTTTTTTTTATTTAAAACTTGGCAACAAGCCAATGCTATAAATTAACAACAAAAAAGTTTCAGGGCCGGTTTCACCGTAGGTAGGTGAAGCCAGCCCTCAGGTTCCTATTTAAAATGTTAACTAGGTTTCAAAGGCATATACTATTAAACCACCACCGCAAATAAGCATCATTGTTTGGATTTTTTTATCCTTATATTATAATTGCGAAATGTGTTTGTTTGTTCGTCCTTCCTTCACGCCCTAACTAAGGAACTAATCGACTTGATTTTTGGCACAAAGTTAGTTGAAAGGTCGGAGAGTAACATAGGCTATTTTTAAGTATCCCGATATTCGAACGGGGACGGGAACCACGCGGGTGAAACCGTGAGCAGCCGCTACTTACAAATATTTTTCCGTTTTATTACTGATAAATAAGTTAAAACAAAAGTAATCATTACACCAGTTGATATATCTTATGATTAGGTTTCTTAAAACCGTTTCATTCTAACAAGACCTCTAACTAAATTCACAAGAAAGTTAGCTTATTTACTTAAGAAGTGATCTAACTTTCGTTTTTGCAATATTATATTAAAGTTAAATTACCAGTAACCCAACTTAAGTTCCTCGCAACGCGTGATGCTGCTACCTACGTATAATTAAAGCTTTTAATAAAGTTAATAAACTTGTAATTATTAACCTAATAGCTCACGGCAGGGGTTATTAAGACACGCGACGAAGTAATCACTTGATTACTAACACTTTACACGGCAAAGTATATTGGACTTTATGCTTATGGGCCTTAGAATCTATTCAACACTTTGTAAAAGATAGGCAGACATATGAATAATATTAGAATAAATTGAAAGTCTTGTTGGTTTAAAAATAGTTTAAAATAGAATCTGTAGATAACATAAGTCTACATAATTATTATATGCTTAAGAATATTGGAGTGAACAACGATACAGTCTCAAAATGATATTCCAAATTTGTTGATATAGTTTCAAAATCCGTTACGGACAAAATCCTTTCGGTGTTAAAGTACAACTTTTCGGAATTATTAACGTCAAACGACAAACATTCCGTTCAAGTCTTCACGACAAAAGTTGCGAACAATTAAAACGATCCGAGCGTGGACACAATATTGTGACATTGAATTGCGTGAAACGGAACGTGATCCCGGAAGCAGCCCTCACGTGCGCGTCACTTCCGCCACCGACAGTCATGGCGACGGCAATATGGCGGCGACTCTTCCCGCCCAGCGAAAAGGCGGGCGGTTTCATATTAATAACATTAAATAGGTACGTTGTCTGCATCAATGAAAACTTTTGTAACGAAGTATATGCTGGATTATTTAATATAAAGTATAGATAGAGATTATGATAGAGATAAAGATAATCTAATTAGAACGCGGTAATGTTTGTACTATAATAAAATTCAGTACATTGATAGTATTAAGTGGTTGATATCCTACAAAAAATGTGACTTAATGTGAGGTTATTTTTGTCTATCACCTAATTGCTTCATATTTTTTGATCATATGTTAATCATATTATCTAAGTAAGTACATAATCTTATAAGAAATTCTTCTATTTGGGGAACTGCATTCTAAAAAAAAGTCAATAATTTATAAAATTCTTTAACTAAGTGCTATTTCTGTGTTTTGTTCGTACTGTATAGTATTACCTCCCGAAAATACATAATACGAAGTCCTATAATCCCATTGTACCGTGTAAATGAAATACAACCAATAAGCTTAGTAACTTACACAATACAAGTATCAAGACATACATAACGTTAATTATATTCCTGCCATATTTCTTGCTAAAGAAAAATAAGAATTTTCCCAAGCAGGTTCGCTCAAAGAGCTCGAGGGAGGCAATATGTCATAATATTATTGCTTCGGCCCGACAAAATCGCCGAAACGTAGCCTGCAATATTTTATTTGACCCTCGAAAAAAACCTAGAAATAGGCGGCTGTTTAGGGCGAGAGTACACTGCTTCACGCCCAAGTTTTGAGGGCTTCATAATTTATTTATGTTAACGTAAATATAGTGTGACTAACTCGCAAATTGTCGTTGACATTTCTATTTTGTGAATTACGCTTTTTGTATTCACCGATGTTTGTTTTGTTATTGAAAATCGTATTTAAAATATTAATTACATACCTATTAACGAGTCGCAGCAAGTTAGAGACGAGATAAGTAAGTAATTGCTTTTTGTATAACATTTGTCTATAAACCTTCTTTTATTCGTTTGCTTTAAAAAAAAATGGACCGGCTCTTTCTGCTCAGAAAAATTACCTATACTTTTTCTCTCTCTCAATTTTTTTTCGTAATAAAAGCAATTGTATATTTTGTTATATTTGTAAATGTTGTCATTATGTACCACCCTTAACTTCAGAATAAGGCACTATGACGTGTACACTTTTGCCGTTCTATGTTTACTTTTTTCTGATGCGATGACAGCCGTCATTCCCGCCTCGCGCCGAGCCTACAATATACGCGCCCTACATGAGGTGAAGGAAAAAACGTTCTGCCACATACAGCCAGGAAATATGAATATAAACTATTTATGAATCCAATATATTAGGTATAGTACGTGAAAAGTGAGGTAAGTAGGTATACCTATCCATTGAGGAGACAATACAGTGTATTTGTTACAAATCTAACGAAGTATTTAAGCTTCATTCATTAGAAAGTCATCATCAGCCCGTGGACGTCCACTGCTGGACATAGGCCTCTCCTAGCTCACGCCTATTGTGGCGTTCATATGAGGCTATTAGCCTACTGCTACCACGCTGGCCAGACGGGTTGGTAGAGGGTTTGTTTCAAGTTTTCTTTCTCTCGCACAGGTTTTCAATGCGTCGAGCCTCTTAGTCGACTCTTACGACATCCCAGGCATGTAAGGGAGTAGTGACACTTGTATTCTTATGCCGTCACCACACGGCATATACATTAGAAAGTATTATATACTAATATACTAAAAGAGCTCATATTTATAAAATTATATACACCCTCGCAGCTTGCAGCGCTTCAAAATATTCTTGAAGAAGACTGCGCCAAAGTAAGGTCGGAATAAGATTAAGAAGGGTTCCGACCAAATAGAATTTGCCATAACTCCGTTAGATATTTTCCCCATAACTTGCTATTGACGTAATTGTTTTTGTTGTCTATATTTTCGGTTACATATTTTTTCTACAGACTGTTTTGTCCATACAATAAGGTGCAGTGGCGAGAGATCGAATATATGACGAAGGGAAGCCGGACCAAAAACTATGTAAGTAAGTATGGTGGAACGAAATGGAGTAAAATTTTAGTTCATAATCACTTATTTATGCCTTATTGGTTTCAACAAATGGGATTTTGTACTTTTTAACTGTAATAACAATCCGCAGAGTCTCCACAAGCAACCATAAATAATACTTTAGCAAAAAGCCTTGTTTTGAACGAGGCAAACTGAAAAACAAGATAAATCAGAACACCATTCTAACACCGCAAGATATTTCGAATTATTCAAATAGGATATACGCTTGGACTCTATTTTCTATGGGGTAAGGGTTCTTTCACATTGTTTTGGCGGCAAAAAGGTCTGATGTTGGGTCTACGGTGCCAATTTTTCAAAACACCCCCTCCGCAACCGGAAACGATCCCCTCTTCCTGTAGGCTCGGGCGGGATCGATACCTCTCCCCGTGGTATTGTGACCGTGATACAGTGGAAAATATTAGGGATTGTTTGTACTTATCACTTCTTTGTTTTTTTAAAGATGTAAAATTGGGCATGGTTCAGGAAGTGCTTATAAAATATTGGTTAATCTTACCCCCCGTTCCCACTGGCAAAAATGTACAAGAAAACATGTTGTAATAATTTACAAACATAGTAGTGTCTACATTATGGAATGCAATAAATAATTAAGTATTGAGTATTAGTGCGGCCGCTGAGAGAATGACCAATGGCGTTTATAGGTGCTGTCAAATAATGCTTTCTCTCAATGGCCGCATTATAAGTTTACAACATATTTCGTAAGTCGTAACATAAATAATAACATAAGTCGAAAATAATCGAACCGGGCAAATGCCCTAAACACTGAGGCTTTTTCCCCATGAAACAAGAAAGATCCAAATCATCTTTCATTATTATTATTAAGACGCTAGAAGATTTCCTCACCATAAATTGTTTAGTTGGAAAATTGGCTAGCGATTTATGTTAGCTAGCTACCCGATAAAGTGATTATTATAAAGCAGAGCTTCTTCTCTAATAAGTATTTCTCAAAGAAATATATATTTTTTTTATGAACTACGTGGAGACTCTTAGCCTTCAATATCGATTAGCAATTTTCGTTTTCATACCTGATGTTAAGTGATCATACATAGGTATGAAGACGAAAATAATTGAGAAATGATGAAATGAAATGAAAATGATTAAGAAGATTGATTGAATTGATAAATGATTTATAGCCGCGTTTGTTTTGTACCTACTTAAGTCACGTTTTTGTTTTTTGATTGATAGAAGAAAAATGTTTTTTTTTATAGTTATTTAATGACTTAAGTATGTACCTATATTACTATGTATAAAAAATTATGTAAAAATGCATTAGGTAGGTACTTATAGGCTGATACTACTCCAAAAATATTTTATACTAGCATCCGGCCGCGGATTCACCTGAGTGGTTACCGATCGCGAGAGAATATCGGGATAAAAAGTAGCCTGTGTTCACTTGTGTGCGTGTGTGTGTGTGTAAGCTCACATACTTTCACATTTATAATATTAGTAGGATAAGCCCCCTAATTGTCTTTTTCAAAATCAATCACAATCCCTTTCAAAGGTATTGTGATTATTGAAAGATATTTTCGTGTGTCACTTTGCTTAGACAGTTCAACTTCGTTCATTCAATACCTTTCAAAACTCTGCCCAATCACAATCCCTATCAAATGTCAAAATAGTGACAGCCTGAAATATGTAAATATCTTTCAAATAACGAATTAAAAGGTATTCTACGATAGATTTTAAAATAAGACAATTACCCCCCTGTTTTCCCAAAATAAAATTCCATCTTTTATAATCCAGGTGCAGCTGTAAACAACCTCCAGTCAGCCTTGAACTCAGGACACGCATTCCGCCAGAATACCAAATGATGTTCACGCTACTCAGCCATCACAAACGAAATACAGCTTTGTGGTGTTGTGTGAAGATTCAATCTGCCATGTAACGACTTTAAAACGATCAGGGTTGCGATGTTTAGTGTAAAGTGTTTCAGCGCTTCATTGGGCTGTTGTGAAATGCCCTCCGAAGCACGGAAGCGCTCAGTTATAATGCCACTTTACGGTCACCCATCCGACACCTGATCGGGCCGATATTTGCTTTATTTATTTATTTACATTTAGTTTTTCCGAGACAGGTGGTTTAAAAAAAAGTGCCGACGCTCTGGTACAGCCGGGGAACCCCCCGGTTGACCAGTACTTACAGCTTTTTAGGGAGGTTTATTTAAAATAGTTATAGATAAATTTAGAAAACGTTTCTATCACAAATAATATAACATTGACAGGTAATTCATATAAATAATTTATTTAACCTTAGTATTTTCCGAGAAAACTTTTCCCAAAAAAACTCTACTGGTCAACCGGTAAGTTCCCCGATTTTATACACCATTAGTTGGTTTTAATTCAGTAGAGTGATTTGACAGGTTGGTAATGTCACTTTGTAAAAATAATGCTGTATTGAAATGTTACCTACATTTTAATTCAGCATATTGATAATATTGAATTTGTGTGTGAGAATGGAATCAATACTTAACCCGGCGAGGATATGGAGGGGTCAATCTGACCCTGTCAGTTTTTAATCAAGTGTAGTTTTTTTTCCCGCCGCCGAATAATTTTGAATGTTTCAGTAGCTGTTCACAGTAGCAGACGCGAATCACACGTGCGCGAAGTCAAAAAAGGCCAAAAATCAGCTGCATTAAGAGTCGATTAAGTTGGTTAGTTATTAAAACTGATGATTAAACTGTAAATCAAACTGATGAATTTCTATATACTAAATAATCCTAATTGCAATGAAAAGTTTGTTTAATTTTTTATTTATTCATCTTCTTTTCGAGGCTTGCTAAAATTGATTATTTATAGGCCTTTGCTAAAAAATAAAATAAAAAAATATTTTGTACTTTGAAGTCTGTTTTTTTTATCAAAATCCATAAAACATAACTCAACTAATATAAAAACCTCCTATGTAGTGTTTAAAATATAGATATACTCGTCTAAAATGCCATAGAAACACAGGGTCAATTATACCATCGACAACCTCCACGTAACTATTTTCACCACATCCTCGCCGGGTTAAGTACTTAGGAACTGGGTCTCCGCATTTTTTTTACGAAAAACAGTAAAAAGCAGGATTATTTTTACGTGTGTTTTTAAGTGACGTTGGCACCTTTTAAATTACCATGATAAAATTTTTCGTACTTACGATGTCGTCACGAGCGAGATATAGTTATGTGTAAATGTTATTGATGAGCTCTTGCAAGATAGTATTGCACAGTTAACCATTTTCGTTTCTGACTGACGTGTGTTTTCATGCCAATGGTCTCAAGCAAACTGACTTAGGTCGTAAAACTTTGACCGTGGATCAAACTTTTGGCACGCAAGGTAGTACACTATTACCGTCTATCTCGATATAGGTATGTGGTCACATTAATGGTTTTTTAAATAAAAAAAAAAACAATTGTCTTTCTTTACAAAAAGTTAGCAAGTTAAGTGATTTGGCAACCCTAATGATAGTACTTGTTGACCGTGCGGTGTGACGTTGCACCGGCGTACACTCCCACGAATGTTAACTAACGGCGACGACGAGAGGTTAATGTTACAGCTTAGCCTCTTTCAGGGACAACATCTCCGCCATTTTGTTCTTATTTCAGCCCAAAACGAGATGGCGGACGGAATTCGAATTGTTAAAGAGACGGCATTTCTTAAGTTCTTAGATATTTTTGGTTGTTTTTTTTTGTTTTCGCTTCGGTAGGTACTGAGTGTAGTGTACCTATCACAGTACTTATTTTTTAGTTTGGAGTTATTAGAATAAACTTTCGTTTTAGTTTAATCAATGACGGTCTATGAAGTTTTAATAATATAGGTAATACCTATAAATAATAATAACTATGATGGATGGATGTATGATGCTATTTTTAATAAATAATTGTACCTAATAGATATATCAATATAAATACTTTCATATTCCTTACATATAAATAATATTCAGACATATGTCAGACAATGTTAACTGACGTAGGTATAGGTTCTAAAACCATAAGATTCTCCGACTTTAATTGTTTTTTTTTTGTAAGGTTTCTTCCGTTTTTAAGAGAAATTCCGCAAACGTCCCGTAGTGAAAGAAACACGGTTTTAGGAAAATATTCTGTTAAAAATAATCTACCCTGAATTTTCATCCATATTGTGCCGTCATTATTCAAAATTTTAAATGTGTTAAAACAAAATGGCTGACGCTAGCGCTCCGAAGTAATTCGATTTATTTCGAATCAAAGTTGAGTGCTTCAAAACATTTTAAAGGTTGCACTCGAAATTACGTTAGCGCATTAAGGAGCGCCAACTTTTTGATAAATGATGGCTTAAACTGTTGGCAATGGAAAATGGCGACGATAAAAATCGCGAGACAATTTGTGAGATAACCTCTACATATTATGGGTAGTAGTCCGTTTTCTACTGGGTTAAAGGTAGACATTTTGGAGTACAGCATTGCAATACACGTCCACCTAAGCCCAAAACCATAACTATTTATTAATCTGTGTCAAAACTCCCGGTAGGCATTTTGAACTCCGCGACAAAGTACAGAAATCCCGGCGCTCAGAATAAAAATTCTGTCGGATTTGTTTGGATCTTTGAGTCAAGTTTTGTGTCATTATTAACTTAAAATGATAAAAAAAGCTTTAGTAGTAAAATTATGGAAACAATCCCTTATATTTTCAGATTTTTGAAATTGATTTAAAAAAAAACTCATTGGAAGCCTCTTTAATGAAGTTTTTCAAAACAAAAAATAAGATATCCATAGCTTTCATAATATCTATAAGTACTTAAGTTAGTCTGCCAAATTTCCCCTAAATCTGTTTAGCCGTTTTAGCGTGATTGAGTAACAAATATATAAACATCCAAATGTTCTTATAACTTTTTAATTTTGCATTTTACAATGCTATTTTCATGTGATAAATATTAAACAAGAAAATATACCAGAAAAAAAAAATCCCGTCAGGGCGACATGAGACTAGTTGCTTTTTTTCTGGTATATTTTCTTGTTTAATATTTATCACATCCAAATGTTCTATTATCCAAACTTAAATGAATAATTCAAATAAGGTTTAGTTACACCATTTATAACTCAAGAACAGCTGGATCGATTTAGATGTTACTTGGCACACAGATATTTTATAGCTTGGTCTAAAACATACAATACATTTTATCCCGATATTCCTACGGGAACAGAAACCACGCGGGTAAAACACGCCGGCTGCGTGGTACCGTTCCCAAGGAAATATTGAAATAAAATATATCTATGGTAAATTTTAAATAGAAAAATATTGGAAAGAATTGACTCGGCCACAAGTGAATTCTCAGACGGGAATCGACCGTCTGAGAATTCACTTGTGGCCGAGTCAATTCTTTCCAATATTTTTCTATTTAAAATTTACCATAAGTATAAAAATAGCATTGAAAAATGCAAAAAATACAAAATATAAATTATTGGCAGTTGCATCTTAATCGATCGTTAAACATCTGAAAAGATGTTTCTTTTGAATGCAAGGATATTCCTAGCATTGATGTAACAACGCTGGCCTACAGCGTATTAAAAATATAAAAGTATTGGAGAATTTCGACAGTGGTTTGCAAGTCTCTAGCTCAGCGGTTAGAGCATTGGACCGGATTTCCAAAGGTCGCGGGGTCGATTCCCGTCTGAGAATTCACTTGTTGCCGAGTCAATTCTTTCCAATAATTTTCCTTTTTAAAATTTACCATAAGTATAAAAATAGCATTGAAAAATGCAAAAAATACAAAATCATAAAATAAAATATATCCTATGTTTTAATCCAGGCTATAAGCTATCTATGTGCCAAATTTCATCCACATCAGTTTAGCTGTTTTTACGTGATTTAATGAGAAACATCCCCGCGTGGCTTCCGTTCCCGTAAGTATATGGCAATAAAATATAGTCTATGTTTTAGTACAGGGTATAAACTGTTAACATAAACATCCGTGTGCCAAATCTCATTCAAATCGATCCAGCTGTTCTTGAGTTATAAATGGTGTAACTAACCCTAATTTGATTTATTTATATAAGTTTGGATAATGGAAGATTTTGAATGTTTGGATATTTGTTACTCAAACACGCAAACACGGCAAAACAGATTTAGGTGAAACATGGCAGACTTTAATTAATAGATATTATGAAAGCTATGGATATCTTATTTTTTTGTTAGTAGTAATTGTTTCCAGAGTCTTTTTGAATTCCCCTGCGCTGCGCTGACAAACGTCGCAGTATTTTCAATATTTTATTTGACATAAAAAATAATCGAATTTAAATTTAAGGCGGTACCCTGACCGAAAGTGGCGCCGCGTTGAATTTTATTTAATATCGTAATTCTAATTCACAATTTTAATAAAACTAAACGTGGAATTTTTAGAGCCCATTGTCTTCTATTTTTAGAAGGTATCGCTACATCTCGTCATAGTCATTCGTAGAAGTAGATAGCAAATGTGTCAAAAACGGCCACTTTTAGCAGTTTTGCTATCTACTTCTAGCAGTGACTACGAGGGAATGTAATGATACCGTCTAAAAATACTAGACTATGGGCTCTAAAAATTCCACGTTTAGTTTTATTAAAATTGTGAATTAGAATTACGATATTAAATAAAATTCAACGCGGCGCCACTTTCGGTCAGGGTACCGCCTTAATGTAAATGTATATATTTAGATTATTAGCTTGGATTAATAGACAAAAAACAATTGTAAAAAATGCATTAATATTCTGACGGTTCAAATTGAGATTAATAGTTTGTAAAAAACTGTTCCAAATTACAAAATGCGCAGCTATTATAGACAGGTTACGATTTCAAATTGGCAAGCAAACTAAATTTGATAAAATAAAATAAGTAACTTAAATTATCCAACTTTGATTGTATTAATTACTTACATAACATTTTATTTTGATAATCTATTCATTGTTTACATTACAAAAAATACCCTAAAACTCCCTCCCCCATACATCAATTTTTGCACATAACAACACAACGTTGTTCAAACAATAAAAAAAAACAATATTTAACATATTACAAACACAGTGCGGTCTGATCAAATTTAAGGGCTAGCACGACCAATTGTTTGTGAGTATTAGAATAATACTTTATCCAAAACATTTTTAAATAAAAAAAAAATACTAGTTAGCACTCCATATTTAATAAGTATTAATTAAATTTGATTGTGTCATGGTAACTATGTTTAATTCCAAATTCCAAAAATCTGTTAAAAGAACGTTAATTAGTGGTACCTACATATTAAAATATAAATATTAGTAAAAAAATCTGGACGGATTATATTGTGTTTAAACGTGTTTATAAGTTAGGCGTAAATAAATAAATATTACTATTGTGGAAATACTTGACGATAATCTTCTGATCCTTTAGTACCTGGTTAACAGATATTTGAAGACTTTACAACTGCTTTACTTATTATTGTTATTGCAAAATATAAGAAATGGAAATATTAAATTCTGAGCTTTATGAAAGCCTGTATTGGTCCACCACCGTTCAATGGTAGAAATGGACGTAAAATATATGCCAAAATTTTAGCTTGGGAGTTTATTCTAATTTTCTTACCTTTTTTACTCCACTCATTGTCTAACAATAAGTAGAGTAAAAAAGGTAAGAATATTTAATTAACCAATAACACATACACAAAATCTAAACTCCTTGGTAGAAATTAATTTAATTATCCCGAAGCAACAACCCTAGTTATGTATTCCACTGTATAATATGCCGTGTATTTGCTATCTGCCATTGGCGGGGTTATAATATGGTCCCTTGTTTTTTTAGTGTGTTTGCTAAAGACGCATCTACATGAGCCCGGGCCTATGTAAACAGCGCGTGTAAACAGGGCCTTATGAACGGCTTTATTACAACGCAACGCTTTCCCGATTTTATTTAAAACAGAATTAATTATCGAGAAGTGATTGGCATGAACCATTGTTGTATGAAAATGTTTTATACTCTCCTCTATAATATGATGAGATAAATAATTTATATATATAAATAGCTCGACCAAAGTTAAGAAAAGATAATGCTTGCGTAAATTAATAATGTAAGCTCTTAATAAAGACAGTGATTATTTTCATACCAGTTACCAAAATCATGTTATTAATAACCAAACCCAAATCGTTATTCAACAAACTACACGCCACAAAACTTATTTAAAAAGTTAATACATCGGTTAGTAGACAAAGATGGGTGTCGATACAGCCACCTTACCGGTGTTACCTCACCAATGTACATTCTTTATAATGCCCAAACCGTTAGTCTAGTTAAACCAAACCACACGCCACAAAACTTATTTAAAAAGTTAATCCATCGGTTGTCAGTAGACAAAGATGGGTGTCGATACAGCCACCTTACCGGTGTAAACTGGAGTTTATTTTACCTGGATACGTGCCTCAGGCAATCCGATCTTTTCCGCGAGCCTCTCTCGCGCGAAAACGTCGGGGTAGTGCGTACGCTCGAACTCTGTGTGAAAAAAAAACTTTATGATGAAAACTGTAATTTGGCTGTATGAGTCAGTTGCCTTTTCTATTCTAATAAAATCATGCAACGAAATGGATTTGACGGAATAAAATAACCGGCCAAGTTCGAGTCGGACTCGCGCACGAAGGGTTCCGTACCATTATCTATAAAAACGGACATAAATCATGTCTGTTGTATGGGATTCTCTGAAATATTTATTTTGTTCTGTTTTTTTTTGTATTTATGGTTATCTGTGAAAATTTCAACTGTCTAACTATCACTGTTCATGAGATACAGTCTGGTCACAGGCGGACAGACAGACGAACGGACGGACGGGCGGAGTCTTAGTAATAGTGTCCCGTTTTACCCTTTGGGTATCGAACCCTAATAACACATGACAAAGCCTTATTTAAAAAAAATGGTACATTGTGTGACTGTATTTGAAAAATATTACTGATTGATCTTCACTAATTTCAAAGTTAACAACTTAAATCTTTGATGGAATATTTTTTTATCAGTTTTTAATTGATAAGAATTTGTAAAAGATTCTTTGATATTTCGAAGCTTAGGAATACCGATTTAAATAAATTTATTTCTATGAAAAAGTTAGTAACATTTATCAACTTGAATACTAAGTCGAGCAATTTTACAATAATAATTCAAACTTAATGCTAAATTTAAACAAACTTAAAGACACCGCATCACTCGACTTCAATGTAATTGCAACATTGCAATATCTGCTTAGTTCTTCGCAATATCCCGGAGCCGTCAAAACGCCTATCACCTTGTTGACAATCTTCCTCCCCGGGGATCTCATAAACCCATTTCCCAATGTCCCTTTCATCTTATTTATTGTTTGCTATAGAGTTATTAGCAAACAACAAATCGTCCCTATGTTTGTAAACCTCTTGGGCAATGGCATAGCACCAATTATCGGTGTTGACCGTTTAATCTTAGTTTTTCCTGTTTGCAAACCACTTTGATATTGGTTTATTATTCTGGTAATTATCGGGGGTTATATTGTTTTTTTTAAACTTGTTTAGTCTGGAGTTTATACAAATAATTTGTAGGTAGTTCTAAATTAAAAACTTTAAAATAGTTTTGGGGCAAAAAAATAAGGGTCTTGCTTTTAGGTAGGTACACTATTGTAGTTTTCAAAATCGTTCAAAACTTTCAATATCGTTAACTAAAAACCTATAAACCATTTGTAGCACTCATCATTACGAATGATTCGTTCGTGTTTTTTAATGTTTCGTCAATCATTACGAATTACGAAAAAGTATACCTAAACCTGTTTATACAATATTTTATTTAAACTCTGTTAAAATGTATGAAAACATTAGCGTTTTTTATCGAGATTTCAGGGTTGCTTCCGTACAAAAGGTAATTTGTAATTGATAAGTTTTACAAATGGTTTTGAGTAAACGTAAAATAAAGTTGTAATATAAGTATATTCAATGGCTTTAGCCAGGGCTATCCTATGCTAATGTCTGTCTAATGAATCGTGTCACTCGTAATTTTTTGAAGATTAAGTATGGCAACAATTTCACATATTAAAAATCAATGTCACGTGGTGACAAACTCTTTTTACTTGTATTTGTATAGCCATAATCAGATTTTTTAAGATTTCCCTCTTTTTTTACAGTGTCGCCTTTTATTAGATAGACTCTTTGTTAGGCTTATCAGTAGCCTACCTTTCTCCAAGCTGTCTATCTGGTCGTTGGTGAAGCTGGTGCGATTCCGCTGCAGTTTCCTCTTGAGCCGCAGCCTCATCTGGGAGTCCTCGTCGCCCGACGACGCGTGCTCGCTGTTCCCGTCCGAGCCCGCTTCTGACTGGAGAGGGTCTGCTGGAGAGAGGGGATCAATCAGGACTCTGTTTTATTGGTTACTAGCTTTCACCCGCGTGGTTTCCGTTCCCGTGGGAATATCGGGACAAAAAGAATTAAGTCTTTTCAACTAAGTCTATGCCAAAAATCAAGTCAATTGGTTGCTTAGTTAGGGGATAAAGGTAGGACAAACAAACTCACTTTCGGATTTATATTATAATATTAGTTAGGATTTGGAGTTTAAAGGTTTTCGAACTAGAGAACTACTTACTTATGGCTTAAGATCGTACTAGTGGCCGCCTGCATTTTCCTTTCCCGTCAGAATATCGGAATAAAATGTAGCCAGTTTTTCAATGTAGGCTATACAAACTATCTGTGTGTGAAATTTCATCTAAATCGGTGAAGTTGTTTTTGCGTGATTGAGTAACAACATCCAAACTTAAACATTTATATTATTGGTGGGATTGTAGGATTTCTATGATTTGAGGTCTAGGCCTAGGATCTGGGTCTAGGATCTAGGCTCTGGTTTTTTAAAGGCTGTATAGTTGGTGGGGAAGGATGCTTTGTTGCAAAGTCAGTTTCAAAAATAGCAGTGATGTGGTTCGCCAATCGCCACCCATCACGTGGCGGCTTTAACAAAAACGGGATCCGTTTTGCTACATTTAATCTAGGAGTGGGAATAGACAAGTGTACTGTAATCTGACTGTGATACATGCAAACTCATCTCCTTGGAAAGTAACTAGATGTCAGCGTTTGAATTAAATAAAAAAAATATCCGACAAACCTATGAAAACAAGACATTCATGTTATGACTTTTGTGCTAAAAGCTTGAATATATTTTCGTTTAAAAGTTTAGCTGGTGTTTCTATTTACCTCCGTCCACTACAGTACAAACGGATAAGTTAGAGTGGGTAACTACGCTATACAGAAAAAGTACGTACTTTTTGTTATAAAACTATTGGACGGTTAGAGATGTCTGGTCATAAGATTATAATATTTCTTCATATCTTTATCTAGATTTGTAAAATTTCAGAAACACAATTTTAAAATTTTGCCTCGACACTTAATTTTCGAAAAGACCCCTAAAAATTATAAAAATTCAAGATTATTCTCAAATAGGGTTACTATTGGAAATTGGTTTAATTAATGGACACCAATAATATTTAGCATCGTGTAGTTTCATTTTATCTTTAATCACTATAGTTATTTACTACGAACGAAGTTATGTCGTTTTTCGCCTAATCTGCAAAATCGGTCTCGCTCCCGCGCGCCTCGTTTTCTCATTGCTATCTTTGTTTAGTCGTATAGCGCCTTAAGCAGGTATGTCAGATAATAGAACGAAGGAATGTACCTTTTAAGAATGTTATGAGAGCTGTGAAAGCAAGATATTATAGCAAGTGTAAAGAAGTGATCTCTCGAATATAGGTACGTAGTACAAATTAAGAAAGTCTAGAAAATATTTAAGAAAATCTACGGACAAATGTGCGATCATCTCAAACATGATAGTATGTAATAAAAGGAAGTTCTCAGATCACGCCCGAATTATAGATTCTACGATAGTAATACAGTAATACATAATTGCAATAATTAATCATTTTGTAACTTTTTTATTTACTGCAGATATGTTATTACCCCCAATTCCCTAAGTGATATTTACGTTCTCCACACAAAACAAGTTGTTGCGATTTTTGTGTCCATCAAGATTATTAGCGCGCCCACCATCGAGCCCACTGCAGGGCCGCGACAGATTGCGAAACAGCCCCTCGCCCAGTTGCCTCTACCATTACCGGGAGTCGAACCAAGACCATAAAGCAAATTAATCAATTAGCCGAGGGCATGTCGACAACTAACGTTTAATTTCGGTACCCTTCCAAACCAATTTTTAGGGAGCTTGGTATAAATTCTCGGTGGATGTCATCATGATGATGTGTAATCATACTTTGTTGCACGACCGATTTAGGGAGGTCTCTGTTTTCATAGAGATCGTATGGAGGGTCCGGTTTTTGGATTTGGTCGTGTTGTGCAATTCTGCTGACGCATTTAGTTGATCGTTGTTGTGTCGAGTGCGTTGTTGATAGTTACTGATGAAGAGGACAGACCCTCTGATCTGAGGGCACATTAAAAATTTAAGGGAACATTTGCTAATTTGCTACTCGGTTACTTAATGTTAAGTATAATTTTTAATATTTTTTGTTGTTACAATGAAAGAAGTTAGAGCGATAAAAGTATTTTCAATAATTAAATTTTACAAGTTTTTTTTTTTGAAATGGAGATTAATAGTATACAATGATATGTGGTAGGTACTTATACTTGTTTGCGCATTTAGTGTTTATATGAGAAAACAACATATCTATTTCTAGAAAACTAGCTCAATATATAGCTGATATGAATATAACGGCGGACTATGGTCAGCAGAGTTTTTAGAAACAATGGCGTCAGCATCGCTGACGCCACTATTCCTATCGCTAGGATCACTCATAATCAGAAATGATGAAACTCAATACCAATGTACACTTTTATTAAACAAATAATAAATTCTTAATCGTTATTACAATAATTAAAAAGGTACTCACAAGATTCCAAGCAGTAACACAAACACTGTCTTGCTTCTCACGAAACTTCACCAATAATGGCGGCCAAACCGTTTTCTAATCAACTGAACATCGTTGGGCGGAAATGCCAATAATCAGAACATGATTTTAATAACAAAAATTAACTCATTGATTTTTCACAGAGATAAAACAATGTTGACAAATCGTTACTGATTTTTCTAATGTGGTTTTAGTTCTTAACTTAATTTTAGCTCCATTATCAAACGCAACCCTCTCGGCGGGAAAAATGCCAGCGGAAGTTGCTGTATGAGAATGAATCTAAATTAGTTTATCAATTTTAAAGTTAACACAAGACAGTTGTAAAATCATTTATCATTTTTATAATGTGATTTTAGTTTACAACTTAATTTTAAACCCATTACTATTTAAAATAATAACGGCACGAAAATCCTAGCGGAAGTTGTGACATACGAATGAATCGAAATTAGTTTATCAATTTAGAAATTAACTCAAAACATTTGTAAAATCATTAATCATTTTTATAGTGTGATTTTAGTTTACAACTTAATTTTAGTGCCCTTATTAGTCCAAACAATAACGGCGCGCAAATCTTAGCGGAAGTTGCGACATTAGAATGAGTTTTAATTAGTTTATCAATTTAAAAGTTAACGTAAAACAATTGTAAAATCACTAATAATTTTAATAATGTGATTTTAGTTTAAAACTTATTTTTAAACTCATTGTCAGCTGAAACATCCGAGCCGGAAATAAGGCGGCGGATGTTGCGAGCTGAGAACGAGTTTAGTTCTTTGAGTGTTACTAAAATCTAATTTTCTGCTTTTAATTGAGAAGATTACTATTTGAAATCAATGATAATCACAACAAATAATGCATGGTAAATATTTGAATTTTAGAATCATAATAAATGTTTCCTTGCGTCGACAAATATATCTGAGTAATAACAACACTAATGTAACCTATTTTGGAAAACTTTTAAAATTAAAATAAGAAATAGAAAGTAAAACTAATCAACGGAATCGAATATATAATTTTCATTGTGTTTTTTTATCTACTTAGTTTACATATATTAAATCAGATAAACATGGCTGCCTTGCAAAGTACTTATCAAGATAAGTACTTTTTTCAAAAACACTTTCGAATTCTTTCGCACCTGAAATGTCAGTTCTGTCATACAAAAATTCAAAATTCGAATGCGAAACCGAAAGTGATTTTATCAGAAGAACAAGGATGGTAATGGTTTTTTCCAAAATATAAAAACAATGCAGTGTGCGATTCACCTGTATAAGTCTTAGTTCAGACTTTAAAACCTTCGAGAAGCAACCAATGTTTAAAAAATGGTCTATGAATAAGTAGAAAAAGCTTTTCCCGAAACGTTGTTATTCCTGAAAAAGCCTCGAAAGGATTGTTTCAGGACTATGTTCTGAATGAGTAATGGCGGTGCTGAATCTGCGGCTGACCTAAAAAAGATGGATGCGCGCCAAAAGGAAACATGTATGATAATAGCTCGGAATCTTAAAAGGGGCTTTCGTATTTCACTGGCAAGTTTTCAACAGCAAATAACCGTTTATGAATTGCGAACTTAAAAAGAACCGTCTTTATGGTATGAACCTGTTTAAATATTTTCCCTATAGATATTGAGCGTAGATATTTCAAAATTCATTGGTTAATCTCCATTTAATAAATGGTCTGCGCGCCAAATTATTTGCAAAGTGACGCAACACCTGTGCCGAACTAAACGCCATCGACAAAGACATTCTAGCGTAACACGAAACGTTCCACTCGAAGCATGATTGATGCGCGCCATTCTTGAAACATGGCGGACTTTCCAATCGGTTGACAATTTTGATGGATCACTCGATCCATGTGCACACGCCCTTAGCGCATGACGACACGTTTTAATGAGATCTTCAGTTTACAAATGGGTGCGAGTTCAAATTTGAATTTAAATCGTTATTTGACGCATCGAATTTATTTTTTTCAGTATGTCAAACATAAAACAATAGAGTTTTTAAGCATACTTTCTTTCTTTACAATACGGAAGTTTACTACCTACTAATGAAGTTCTTGAAAGTATCGAAACTATGTGCGATTTCTAAATATAATTGTATGTGTTTCTGTACTGAAACTACGTCATTTCATAAGTTTCTGATAATAAACTGGGCGTCAGCCCCAGAGCCAGAGTAGATGTGTATACGAGTAACCTCGAGAGTTTGAACATAAAGAAAGCTATTGAGACTGCGGCCTTTTGTTAGAGACGAATATTTCCAACAATCCACATTTTCATTATTTATTATCGAGCCTCCGCTGTATAAAGGAAGAATTCATTAAAAAAATCGATTCGCGAGCGCACTTAGCCACAATCCCAATAACGACCTACAAATGATTGAGGCGAAAACTCGGGTAGAAAGGAGGGTCGGTCGGGATGAAACACGAAAAAAATACATAAGAGAAAATAATAGTAGTGAGAAAATAAGAAAAGAAGCGAAATAAAAGTGGGGGTCGGGGAAAAAATTGGAGAAAATAGGTACAAAGGGGCGAAGAAAGTCGGGGCTGGGCAGATAAAGCGGAATTGGAGTTATCGGGGCGGACGGGCCGTAGGTGGGGGGCGATTATGTGGATCGATACTGTCACTCAAGCGAGCGGCTGTGGCACGGGCGCCGGCGGGAGCGGGCGCGGGCGCGACGGCGATCTGGACGAGCGTATGTACTGTAGCACGGGGCGCTACTTTTATAAATGCAAGTTATCTTTATCTTGTTGTACGCAGACGATATGAAAATTCTCTCAAAAATATCTGACACATCTGACTGTAACCAATTGCAGGAAGACATCAATAGGTTCCAAGCTTATTGTATTAACAATAAGCTTGATCTTAATGTATTCAAATGTTGCGTATGCACATTTAGTAGAAAAGCACGCCCATTAAAGTTTGATTATTCTATGAATAGTCAATCTATAACAAGAGTCAACGTTATAAAGGATCTGGGGGTCATATTCGATTCGAAGCTACTATTTGACAGTCATATTGAATCGATAATAACTAAAGCACGAAAAGCACTCGGTTTCGTAATACGCATGTCATCTGAGTTCCGTGACATTAAAGTAGTCAAAATGTTGTATTGTGCCTTTGTACGCAGTCACCTTGAGTACGCGTCGCAAATATGGAACCCGCAATATGATGTTATATACCTATCGCGCTTGGAAGCTGTACAAAAAAATTTCTGCGTTATTTGCAATATAAAACTCGAACTTTCTTCCATAGTTACACTGAACGCTGCAAGCATTTTCACTTTTTACCACTTGATAAGAGAAGAGAAATGGCTGATATTGCATTCCTCTTAAAAATATTTCAAGGTACTATTGACTGTCCTGAATTACCAGTACATTAATTTGTTAACAGAACACCCAAACTACTTAATTCCATGTTAAAAACCATAGATCTCGATATATTCAATTCAAGCATACCTACATTCAAGAGAATCTTTGACAGTAACTTTTTTCAAAAAAAGTTAGATATAACTAAGCAGTAAGTAATTATAACTTTTTAATTTTGCATTTTACAATAACTCTTGTTTAATATTTATCACATAAGTAGTAATTGTTAATTTGATTCTTTAGGTTAAAAGAGGCTTTAAGTATTATTTCATTTATCTAAATGTGAAAACTTGTAAATGGCTGTACTTTGTTATCATTGTTTATTACTACAGTATTATTTAGCTATAAGTTTTCCAAAAAGCTGTAAAATAAAATAGAAAATCTTGATACTGTTCTAATATGTATTTCAATCAATTATGTAATTAATACAATTTTACAATATGATAAGGCGACCGTCCATATCTATGCACGACGGGCCTCCCTTTTCTTATTTTTTATAAAAGTAAAACCAGCCAGCAACGGCGGTGTACCGGTCTGCTTGTAATGCAGAAACATATACGATCTCCACAGTACCTCCGTAGAGGCACAGTTGTGGCAGAGGTGTAATGCTCTGCTGTACGTTATAGTAGAAAGCTGTCTTTGTAAAATAATTAAACCACAATTTCGATTTGAAACCTAGTATCTATTTAAATTTTGAGACGAATTAATTACAGATTTTAGATCTATATGTAAAGGTTATGAATGAAATACAACAATTTTTATTTTAGTAATAACTGGGCAGGCATTTGAGCACCACCATTGCCTCTTGAAGCCTCAAATTATTATCGCCAGCAAAGAAATGTGAATTGTAAAGGATGGAATGATGATAATGGTAAGAAAGTATAAGAGATAATAAAAAATAACAAATTTCAAGACATTTTATGAATTTTCAAAAGCAGATAACATCTACTATCCCCGTACACCAGCGAGCTGATTCATAAACCATCGGACACGGAATGGGATTCAGATTCTATGCTTTGTCTATTCTGAAGTGGTTGAAAGTGACAATAATGCATACATTCCGTTGTCGAAAACGTTTCCGACTGTTTGTGAATATGGTCGCAGGAGCAGTTTGAGATACAATTTAATTTTTTTTTTATCAAGATATTCTTTTTTAGCAATATTTTAGTTCCTGTCAACGATCCAAATCGCTACCGCCCGTCGCTCGAGCGTTGCTCGCGAGCCCGCTTGCGGCCGCACAAGGCGCGACTCCCTTAATTCGCCACGCTTCCGCAAATAAATGCCGCCGCCCACTGCACCGGCATCTTTCACCGACGAAAATGTATTCTTTGATAAACTAACGTTACGGTTTGCACTGCTTATGGTTTACGGTTACTCAACGGACGTCTACGTAACTTCGTTAAAGTAATTTTGTACAGAAGTTTAAAAAAAAAAAACAGTCTAATCATACAAATGTGAATATGGATGTTGAAACAAAGTTTTGATTATTTTTTTTCAACTTTATCAAGATTTTCTTAGTGAAAGTTCAGGGGCCCAATTCTGCTAATGCTTAGTCACAATGGTATTCCAGTGGTGTTTCAATGGTAGTGCTGTTTTACACAGTTCTTGTTACAACAGTGTAAATAAACTCTACTATTGAAACACGATTATGACAAAAAATTAGCAGAATTGACCCCCAGTTCGTTCCAAAGGCTATTATATCGCTATCGCTTGTCGCTCGTGCGTTTCTCCAGAGCCCGCTTGCGGCCGGACAAGGCGCGACTCTCGTAATTCGCCACGCTTCCGCAAACAAATGCCGCCACCCACTGCACCGGCATCTTTCGCCGGCAAAATGTATTCTTTGATAAACTGACGTCACGGTTACGATAAGAATTACAGTAAATTTTTATGTTTTAAGGTTTTACTGGAAAACGATGAATGTAGTTATTGATCTGATACAAGTTGTGTACTTTAGGTAAGCTAAAATAGACTGAAACGGGTGGAAGGGCAAAACTGACAATTCAAAAATGTGTGTAATATGCTCAATTGAAAAAAGAATATTTTAATTTTCATTAGTTTTGTCTATACAAAAAAAATCTGGTTTGAGTGAGCGTTAACTGGAGAGAATTATGTTAATTGATGTCACAGTTAAAGTCATAAATGTCATAATATATTTCTTTGTATTTTTTTCTGGTTGAGCGATTTTAACACAGTTTTATAGGCAAAGTTTTTGTGTAAAAGTATAAATATATATTTCTTGAATAAAAATACATAAAACTTGTTCAATACCAATAAACTTAGATGCATATTAACCGTTCTAACAATATTTTATAGCCTAATTCTCTTACAACCCCAACATAATTAGCGTAGATGCCCCTCGAATCACAATAATAAAAACTTAACCTTTATCTGCCCCCGCTAAGTAATTTGTATTGCCCTTTTGGGGACATTACCCGAATGTTGGGGACATCACGCGAATGTTGGGTTGTATCTTGCCTCCCTTAGCAAATGTACCTATCACTATGATTGTGGGTTAGTCTTTTGGAAAATATCAATAAATTAAACTAGGAGTAGGAAGTCTTTCTGCATTTACAATGCTATATTTATATAAAATATACTAGATAGATTAGTTTATGATAAATCTTCAATTGAAAAATATTGGAAAAAATTTACTCGGCCACAAGTGAATTCTCAGATGGGAAACGAACCCACGACCTTCGGAAAGCCGGTCCAATGCTTCACTTGTGGCCGAGTTAATTTTTTCCAATATTTTTCTATTTAAAATTTATCATAAGTATAAAAACAGCATTGAAAATGCAAAAATTCAAAAATCATAGATAGATTAGGTTGATTTTTTTCTAGTAAGTAACTATATTTTCTTGTCTAAAATAAATTTAACCTCTCAGACCACGGATTATCATTATGAGACACAATAGATATTTTATTGTTTTTTGGACGGTTTTCCGGTTTTCCTGCTAGCAAATGACATTTTAAATGGTTCACGCGTTATCCTAGAAAAAAAACCTACATTTTTCTGGCTGTAACATAAAAAAAGTACGAATTTATGCGTCGTGACAGCATCGATAGATTCTAAATAGAAATCTGTATCGCGATATCAAAGTTTCTAAGGCTGCTGTCTCATATCAAATTTCAATGTAATGTTGGACTGCGGTAACTTATATTAGTTTTCTAGCTAGTTATAGGTATTTATTTCCCTTTTCGCTGAATATTGGAAGCAGAGACAAGACACTTCTCACCTTATAATAGTAATTTTGCCTAATTTCTTTTTTCTATAGTTTATACAGTAGACTAGACAGACGTTACTGAAAAATATTATTTGAGAACAACGAATAATCTCCGTTAAAAAAACTTCTGACGTGTAAAACGAGTTAAAATTATAATTTTAGAAGACGCTAACCATAGTGGTCAGAATTTAATAGCAATACTTACTAAAAATAAGAAAAAGATTCATAATTCAAACTTAAAGTCCGTGCATAATATTGCGAGCGCACAGTGGTTCAATGAAATACCATTCAATAAAACAGGCATACAATTTTAACAACCGGCTGTCCCTAAAACGGTATCAATTACATTCAAGACGATCATTACAATCGAGTTACATTGAATCGGTACAAATAATCGGTGCGGAACCAACGCGTGCCGTGGTTGATAGTTCGAGCACACTCGATTTCAAAGTCGATTAAGTAGAACGAGACCACTTATAATTGCTGTTAAAATGTATTGTTTCTGCCGAACGCTCGTTATGTAGAGATTTTGAAAAACACCCGGTTACAAATCAATTGTGGCATTTGTAGGGAGTTAAGTGGGCAGGGTACACCAGTTGCTTTTTCTGTTTGAAGCTGTGTTACATTTCTGCTTTTCTATTAATATGTTTCATTTATTTATTTATTCAATATACTTACAGGCTGACAGAATATTACCAGAACTAAATACCTAAACAGTATTTTTTTTAAACAGGACAGCTATAAAGTTCAAGTACAAATTAAAATGCTTACCTACACTACTCCGTCATTTCACAATTTCAGTTTATTTGACAGTTCCACAAAAACAACAGTAGGGCTAGCATGAAATAGTGTCGAGAACGTATTGTCAAAAAATGTATAAGAAAATGTAGTACCGTTTACGTCCGTAGGAACGCTGCTCAATATGTCATAGGTAATTTTTTTGATACTTCCTCGAAAGTTTTTCATGCTAAGGCCTAGCACGAAAAACTAATCAGTTTCATCACAATAATTAAAACAAGCTTTTAAGCATCAAAGTGCTAAATGAACGAGAAACACCAAATTAGACAATATTTGTGTACCAGATAGTTCCAAATAATTGCTCAAATCGAGGACATCGGTTTTATATAAACAGTGTCTGGTCGCTCCGACCACGGTGATTGCCCAGTGGTTAGATTGGACATTCCGTGATGTACTAACAAGTGAAAACCAATAATTAGATGTTGCAACCGAATGACGATTTTGCTGTGCATTTTATTTATCGATATTATTTGATGTGGTTAGGTAACTGTGGACTTTTACGATGTGCTTATGGTACCTATTGGGTTCAAGTGGCGATGGGAATTGTGATTTTTATTAAGTACTTATCAATTGCTAAAAGGCTTTTTTAATGTTTTAGAGTAGGTATTACTTTAGCTTCGATTGTCTCAACTTTTCCGTTAAACTTGTAGAGAGAAACAGAAGAAAATATTCTAAAAAAATTAAGTTGAAATAAAATTATAAAAAGGCTATAACAATTAATTGAGTCGTAATTTGAACCGCTCAAGTCTCTAGCTCAAAGCAAGCTTTGCTATTCTGTAGTAGCTATAAAAATTATCATAAATACAGCTTTACTTAAACCGTGAAGAAATTGTGACACTTTAACCCTCCGCAAAAATTCCGGCTGTATCACATAGCGTATGAACTTAATAAGTGCCCACGAGCCGGACTCACGTCTCTCGCCTTTTAACCTTGCGTGGCGCTCTAGGCGTTAGACGCGTGACCCGAATGACTACTCGCACGACACTCGCGAAAAAAGAATCACATTCTCAAAAAGGCATGTCCCAAGCCGTCACGAACGCTAAAAATAAGGTTAAATGTCAATATTTGAAATTCCACAATCACATTCTCAAAAAGGCAGTTTTTTTAAAGTTTTTTTTTATGAACGGCGGGGAGACTCTTAGCCTTCATCATACCTGATGTTAAGTATTGATAAGGCTGAAGATGGAAACGAGCCTCTCCCGGAATCCTCAATGTCTGAGGAACTGGCTATCTTATCTTAACTGCCGGAACACAACAATGCTGAAAACATTGTTGTTATGGCGTCAGACTTTGATAAGATGGTGGTAGCTAGCCAGGCGGACTCACTACAAGTCCTACCACCAACCAAATGTCAATGTTATGTTCAAGTCGTCACTCTATTACTAACCACGTTGTGATTACTTACTTGCTCAGTGCTACTAACCATAAAAATGAGGTTTGATGTCAACATTTTGATATTGGTTTAATGTTTCTTTTGTTTTTGAACTGGCGTTGCACTGATTAGAAAAATAAATAGTAATGTTTTCGGATTTCCATAAAAACTAAGTACTTACATATCGAAGCTTTCAAGGTTTGCCGCCATATTTGTATTATCGAACAAAAACATGTTGGCTAAGCTTCTCATTCAGCTACACAAAAAGGAAACCTATTTTATGACAAAATTTGTTTCTATTTTACCTAACTTGTTTGTTACGGCTGAAAGCTTTAGTTTGTAAATTAAACTTTTTGAACAAAAAAAACAAATAAATGTGCAACTTTTTTAACATCAACGCGCCGTTTCATTCACGCGTCGACGAGCCCGCCCAATGTTTCGGAAGTATACAAAAATACGGCCAAAAAAGCGGTAGGGACGATAAAATGTACGACGAATTTCCGTACAAAAATTCCACACGCGAATGTGATTGACGGACATTGCAATAATTCTGCTGTATTGTTTGACGTTCATCGCTAGACTATATTACGTCTTTTTATACTGGTGTCTCTTGTCTAGTCGCCTAAGCTTCATGTCGAAGAGAAAGAGAAAAAGCCGTGGGAAAATCTTTTTTTTTTACAAAAAAAGCGTTGTGTTCTTTTCACAGTTTGCCAATTTCAAATGAAGAAATGCGATGACAACAAATATTTAAGTAAGAAACGACGATTTGTTTCAAACAAACAAAACACAATTTATTTTTAAATACGACAGTCAATTATCAAATTTTCCTTTATCTATCAAACAACCTGACAAAACACTATCGATTATCCAAGACGAAAAAACTGTGACAGAACAATACACTATCGATTCTGGATTCTCCAAGATTTTGACTTTGACAACCGACTACCGCCAATATAGTTACTATTTGAACGTAAACTATGATCGAGCAAGATTGTTCATTGAACTCTAACAGGAAAAGGATCGCACTAGCGTGCCAAGAGAGGATAGACCACGGATCAGAACGCAAGTGTCGTGTGCCTATTCAGCCACAGCTGAACAGGCAAAGGAGTCGCCGCGATGTTTTCGCCCTGAAATATAACTTTGTTAAGACCAGACAAGGTTGTTGTGGCGTGAAATACGCGCGGACGTTTTGTGAAATCTATTCCGTCTAAGCTGTAGAGTGGAGCCCTTATGGCGTTGTTTTGTGACGGAATAATTCTTGGAAAACTAGTTCTTTGAAATTGTAATAGGTACATACGTAGCACGATTTAGGAACATTAATTTCACTATCGTTAAGTGTAAGCTTTTTCTTAACGTGTTATCGTTTGTTTTTGTTTTGTTTTGTGTTCCGGCAATTAAGAGATAAGAGAGCCAGTACCTCTTCCGGTAGAGGCGCGCTTCCTCTTTCTGCCGTAAAATTTGGTGTTAACATCGGGTATGATGAAGGCTTAATGTCTCACCATTGCTCATAAAAAAATGGGTCACAGTACAAAATACTTAGTCTTAAATCATCACAAATGTAACTGACTTAAATCTTAACAATAATAACTCCTGACAGGCTAAAACCCAAAAGCTAGACAAGTATTTTCCCATACTGTCTTGTTTTCACAAAAAAGACATAAGATTGTACAACCGTGCATAAGCCAAGGAGTTTGGTAAGGAAGTAAGGAACTCTACCCCCACCTACGCCCACCTGGTGGGGGTAGGAGGGATGAGCAGGGTTACTCGAACACATCGGGTGAGAACCGTCGTCACTGTCTCAGGGCCAACTAGCCGTGTGGGGAATAAAATTATCTTGTTGCAACGTGCTTTTTGCATTGTAAGAAATGAGTGTTCGCACTTACATAGAGTAAAAAAGGTTTTAGAATAAAACACTTTAGGAGTATCTTTTGTAAGGATTTTTTAAGTTTGCCTCTAATATTTTAATTAAAAGTTTCGCTTAAGTTATTGGAAAAAAGATGAATAATTTCAGACGTAAATACCTACAATAATAATTGCGTTTAGAAGATCCGAAACATTTCTATAAAAATTTAATGAATTCACCAAAAAATTACATATCGCTCTTATAGATGGATCTTACTTTTAACAAAATCTTGGTGCAAATAAATGAGGATTTTAAATAACTATAAGCTTGTTAATGCTACTTAAACCAATGGCAACGTGGAATGGGCAACCCTATTGAGAACTCAAGTCTCGTAGCCTCAAAGAAACGCAAAAAGAACATCGGTAGCACTGGCTGGCAACTTTGATCCTGCTGCCTCAAAATGAAGCTGATGAAAAGTTATGGCGCGTTTTAGAAACTTTTTGGGTGATGCGTGTAGATTTTATTGTTACGTCGTAAACTCTTTAAAGCTTAACAATCGATTTTCAGATTTCATAAATGGAATTATTACGAAAAAATAAAAATATAGTATAAAAATAATTAAATGCTGTTGAAAAATTGTAACGCATTTTAAGTACTTTTGGTTGGTATGTTTGTAGATTTTATTGATATGTCACCGACTTCTAAACTAACAATCGATTTTCAAATGTTAAATGGGATTGTACGAAAACATAAAATTAGGGCCATGGAAAAGCATGTTAGTTATTATAGTTTGGAAAGTACTTTCTCAGTTTGGTAGTGATGTTTCTGTGATTTGTTACAACATGTTTCAGTATTTGAGAAGCAAATAACGTGAATACGATTAGAAGACGGGATAAACATAATATAATTTTTCCTTATTAGTTTTAAGATACAGTACAGTTCGGAGTTTCCTACAAAACGTTTCTGAATTTCGCTTAATTTTAGGCACTTCGTGCTTCTAAAAACTAAAAAGTTTATAAAAATTTCAATAAAAAATTAGTTTTTAGCATATTATTCACTCGGAAAAGTTGTTTTACTTCAATGAATAGTGCGCGCTAAAATGCTTATATTATAAACTGCCTGTTGCGGCCTGTTGCAGCCTGTCCACTGAACATCTTTAGCATGTTAAAGAGTCCCTAATGTTATAAAGACCAACCTCTTTTATGTTCTTCGCTATTCGTCCTGTTGAGTTGAGGTGGTAGAGGTGCGGGTATAGCGGGCGCGGGGGCGGTAGGAAGACCCGGGTACCACCACCCTGTCGCGGCCTGTCCGTTGAACATTCTTAGCTTTTCGTAGACGCTGTCGTTCTGCGCTGACGCTGCTTGCTCCTTCTGCGATGCTAGGTTCCGGAGTACCCGATTGATTGATGATACCTGTTGATGTTGAGGTGTTGTTAGTTCGAGAACAGGAAATTTAGGCCAGTCATTATCAACATCAAACATCGCAAACGCGCACGTACCTACGATTTTGTTTTATATGTTGTTAGGTTCCCCTAAGAGTAGTTTATACCAAAAATTGTAAACCTGAAAACCTTGTGCTGCTCCCATGGTGCTCGAAAAACTAGCTCTTGTTTCAGTATTATTCCGTCAACGATCCCCAAAAAGTGGGAAAAATTTCCCATCTTTGACTACCTTTTAAATTTTCTTTAAATTCTTCTCTCATGACTTTTCTCTAGGACTATTAGTTCAGCCGGTACGTGTCTTGGCAAACAAACCTGCCGACAATTTCCCACTTTTTGGAAAAATTGGCCATCTTTGACTAGTTGTATATCTCCGCAACTAAAAGACCTAGAGAGCTCATGTTGGTCTTATATTGTAGTTTTAGTTTGCTTGACAAAGAACAAATATACTGGAACAAGAGCCAGTTTATCGAGCACCATGAGAGCAGCTCAAGGGTTTCAAGGTTGCAATTTTGGATATAAAATTCTCTCATGAGAACTAACAATATATTATATTTTAATTATAATTAAATATAATTTGACGACCTCCGTGGTAAAGTGGTACGTACTCAATTTTCAAAGTGTCGGCTACTCTGAGGTCCTGGGTTCGAATCCCGGTAGGGGCAAATATTTATATGATGAATACGAGCATTTGTTCCTGAGTCATGAAAGTTTATATATATTTCTACACATAAACATTTATATATGTTTAAATTATATGTATTTATATCCGTTACCCTAGTATCCCATAACACAAGACTTACAGTGCTTACTTTGGGGCTAGTTTAGTTAGTGTGAGTGTAAGAAATTTATCATTTATCATTATCATACAAAAATTGTAGATACATGCGCGTATGCGATGTTTGATGTTGACTGACATTGAGATTATATCGCTGGTATCGTAATTCACATTCGCATCTATAGAGTTTCAATAAGTGGAAAAATTATCGCAGTTAAATGATTGAAATGTAAATATCAGACAATAATGAAAAACAATGATGTAGGTATGTCAAATAACAACGAAGGTGTTTTAATATCATATAAATAACTACATTATTAGACAAAAAATATTAAACAGCATTGATGTAGTGAAATACTTTAGTAACAAATGTCTCATTTCTGAAACGAAAGTCTCCAAAATGCAATCTTTATATATCGTTTTATATCTAATCGCGTTTTCTATATATTTTTAAATTACCGCCTTAGTAGAAAATAATTACAATTGACAAATACACACATTACAAATTTTACGTTACATTACAGTTCAACACTATCTACATTGTAACGAAACGTCACAAAACGCATTCCCACCACCTCCGTATCGGGAAAAATAGAATTTCCCCGTTGCCATAGCAACAAGAAAACAGATATAATATCCAGAGACTTCTACATAACTATAACAAAGGCACTACGTGTTAAAATAGGCATACAGAGGATTTTATATTTGTGTGAGTCAGTTCGGTTTTTACGCATGCGTGGGTAACGAAAGTACATAGATATTGGGGTTTTTAGGGCCCCAGGGGTCGGGGGCGGGTTGCCCTAATCTGTGTCCCTTTGAGAATCCCGATTGGAATTTAGTAATCATATTAGATTTTAAATTACACGTGTTTTGAACTTAAAGAGTGGGGTTGGGTAGCAATTTGTTTCCTATTAGATAGTTATTTGGTACGTACTATATATAGTCGGTATGTGAAGGAGTTTTGTGGGGAATATCCAATGATATTATGTGCGTACTTGAACCAGATATGGCATACGACCCCGCATTGTGAAACATCAGGAAGACTCTATATGGGGTCCGATGCGCAACGAAAAGATTTGATATTGGAATAAGTGCACCCATTCAAAGCTATCTCTTTAATTTCCATACTTTTTAGTGTCTTAACCGCTTCTGTGGTCTAGTGGTAACAACCGCCGGTATCAGAGCCAGGTGTCCCGGGTTCGATTCCCAGCGAGGGTACATTTTGTGTTCGGTTTGGTTGGGCTAGCTACCACCATCTAATCTAAGTCTGACGCCATAACAACAATGTTTTCAGCATTGTTGTGTTCCGGCAATTAGATATAAGATAGCCAGTCCCTCAGAGGTTGAGGGTTCCGGGAGAAGCTCGCAACCATCTTCAGCCTTATCAAAACATGACTCAGGTATGATGAAAGCTAAGAGTCGCCCCGTGTCGTCCATAAAAAAAGTATTTTTCCTACTTATCAGTAAAACATGGCAAATTGACAAATTGTGTATTGGTCATAGATTTCAACGCAAATTATTATGAACGTAACAAATCTATGTATAAAATATCATTCTTTAAATAGCTTATTGATGTTATACAATATAATAAATAAATAGTAAATATTTGACAACATTGTACTAAACTAACTCCGAGATAAGTTTTGACGACCTGTTTGACGTAGGGGTGCTAAGCCCGTCTTCTGCGCCAGAGGTCCCGGGTTCGATCCCCGGACAAGACAAATATTTATGTGCATGAACATGCCTATTTGTCTTAGTCTGCTGGGTGTTTAATATGTATATTATGTATGTATTTACAAAAAAATATATAAGTATGTATAAGTACTTACTTCAATGAAACTTAACGTGGGCTAGATAATTGGTGTGTTTGTATTGCAATTATTTATTTATACATAAGTACTTTGAGCACTTGTGTTACTGATAGAACTAAAAAGGACTTACTACAAATATAAACATAGGTATAAGAAATAAACACAAAATCATAAATATTGGTTCCTATTGGGGATCGAACCCACGACCTTGCCTCAACTGACTTTTTACCTACTATTTCTTTTCTCTGTGTTCGGTGGCATATTCTGAAGTGTTTGACGATATGGGTACAAACAGTTCGACCAAAATACTCTAAGCTCCCTAATATGCTACGTAAAACTTTTTTTTTTATTACGTATAATTTTAACAATGCAAACAAAATACTCCAAAGGTAAATATGTACCTACATGTATGTTTTCGCCAGTTCTATATTTATGTATGTGAACGTAGTGTCTGATTTAATCCTTTGTTCGCCTAATGGAAGATAACGTATGGCTGGGATAACCATATTGAAGTGTGAAAATGTCCGGACATGTAGGAAAAATTCTCAATATATGTTTGTAAAACCAATTTTTACTTTTTACCAACCAATTTTTACCGAATAAAAATTGTACATTTAGCATCAAAATAACGTAATTTTTAATTTATTTAGATAATAAGTACTTATACGAAAATCTATCCTATTAATGACCAGTAAAGTGTTTTTGGGAGCGCTATGTTCCTAAGAGCGTTATAAATTTGTAAAAAAGTTCATAACACAAATATTACAACATTGATAGGTATTTCATTAGAATATTAAATGATTCAATTTAATTCAATTCATTTATTCGCAGATATAGGTAGGTAATAGTGGTAATACTGTCATAGAAAAAACAGCTTTAACCTCATTAGTTTACGTTACGTTTCCCGATCAAAGCTCTACTGGTCGACCAGGAAGTTCCTCAACAATTTATTTAACTGTTATTTTTGATGTAAATCGTTTATTAAGTTTGTAGTTAAAGCTATATAATTATTAGTATTTTTATATGTAACACCGGCATAGTATTACGTTTCTCCCTTGGTGTCCATAGAAGACCAGCGTCGAGGAGTCAAATGACTCTTCGTCGGTCTTCCCTTCTCGACAGATGCTGAATGGGTGCCTATTTAGGGCCACTTAATTTAAGTAAGCCACACTGTTTTTTTTATAAAATTAAGTTTTTATTAAGTGGTCTGTAAATAAATTTTCTTTTCTTTCTTTCTTATTTTTAACATGTTTTGATAGGATAGATTTTTGTACGAGTTGGGCGATATAATTTTTTCCATACAAAATAGTGAAAGTCGAAAAGTCCCGAATGTCCAGACAAACACTTTCGTATGGTGATCAAACTACGCGAGCAAGGTAGGTGTGGGTAAAAACAAAAAAAAATGCGGAAAATAGAAAAGTTTTCAGCTAACAGACATACCTACTTACCCTATATTTGAGTCTAGACATGAGTAATGTCTGAATATACCTATAGAGACTTAAAACAAAATTGTTGAGTACTTACATACATTCATAAAAAACTAGCGGCCGACCAAATTTCATCCAAATGCGTTCTGTAGTTTTTGCTTGAAAGAGGAACAAACAAAGAAACAAATAAACTGACATACTTTCGCATTTATAATATTAGCAGCATATGACTGAAAAACGAAGAATCATATTTAAAACGTATCGCGAAAAAACTTCATACACAAATAAATAAAACAGTTTTATTTCATTTACGAAAATTACCGTTAACAATGTTGACATGACAATAACTAAATACTTTGGTTTGCCAAGTCTTTAAATAGGTACCCTAATACCCTAGTAAATACCGTGAAAGACAACTTAAGAGTCTAGACGATTAAAAAATAAACCAGTTAGATTATCTAAAATGTCATTTGAATGGGTTAGAACGCGGTCTATTCTATCTAATTTGCAAAAGCCAATTATGAAACCATTTCCTAATCTGATGAGAACTAAAATAGGTTGGTTATATTTTAAAATGAGATTTCGAATTCGAACCAGACTACGCTAGTACCTAATAGTATTCTTTGACTAGACAGTTGAATTTTAAATGCGAACGCTGGTACTGACAGCACTTGCCAATCGGATAGTTGATCACACAAAAAAAAACATGCCAAGACGAGACCAATTTTGTCAAAAGAGCCAAGCATTAATTAATTAACTAATATTATAAAGAGGAAAGATTTGATTGTTTGTTTGAATTGAATAGGCTCCGAAAATACTAGACCGATTTAAAAAAATCTTTCACCGTTGGGAAGCTGCACTATCCCCGAGTAACATAGGCTACATTTTATCCCAATATTCCCACGGGAACGGGAACCACGCGGGTGAAACCGCGAGCGGCCGCTAGTTATAAATAAAACACCCATGTACCTACTTTTAAATTTTTTATGATATTCCTACCGTTTAGAACATGTTTTACCAAACAAGGACGTTACAAAATACAGTAATTGGAAAATTTTATATAGTGTACATAAAAAATATAAATACACTCACCGGCACGTTTTTTTACTTTTAACGGGGTGGGCCATAATATGTGCCGGTGAGTGTATATATAATTTTAAAATTTTGCATTAACTGTGCTATTTTATATGATTTTTTTTTCTAGAAAAAATAAACAAAACATTAATACTTATTAAAGAATAAAATATATATTAAATTTGAAACGTTCAAAACCTTTCTGTATCTCTGAAAATCTTATTGGCGTAAACCAATCAATCGCCACGTAAAAAGTGATCGAATTTGTCGAAATTGGGGTTAATACTCGAACAAATTGAATAGAATCTGTTTCTGAGGGCACGTGTTAAAAAACGATGTAAATGTAAAAGCGGCGTTTTTATAAAAGCGGTTTTTTAAGCCATATTTGCTCAGATGTCACTATTTGAGGTATCGTTAGATAAATGTGTTCCTTCACATTTTACGCGAGAACGAACGCAGCTGTTGTTTTTTTTATTCAATTTGTATTGCTAATTGGCTTTGTATATTTATCAGATCAACTTTGATAGTGAGGAGTTTAAAAAGTTAATATCCTTTTTGTAATAATAATGAAATCAAGTTGTAACTAGAGTAATAACTGACTTGGCATATTTTTTAGATCGTCGTTTCTACCAATTCCATGGTGGACCTAAGTACATTTTATTATAATAATAGTTAAAATACTTTTTTGGTGTTTTGAAATGTTTGCCCCTTACGATTTTTAAGTCTTGAATTGGTTGTTTGCTACTAACATTTTAAAACTTTGTCACACTTGGGATACTTTAAAAGTAAAAACGAATAAAAATTTTCGACTTGACGTTTTGTTTGATATTTTACCAATAGAGATAACACAAGTTAAAGTTTTAGAATATGAATTTTCCTTATTTTTTAAGTTTCACTTAATGCAAAGCTCCTAAGTACTAATTTAATTATTTTATTTTAAATAAAAAAAGTCCATACTTCAGTTACGTAAGCAAAAAATATACGTTTACAACTTACACCCTTTTCAACGCAGGGCTGCCGAATTAGTGATCACCGAAGTGTGTAAAGGGCCTAAAACTTTCGTCAGCTTTAGCGGGGTGCCCAGCGTTGGGGCGTAGTGGGATTTTAAAACGGGCCCGGTGTATGTACGTGAATAGCCGGTTTTAGACATGATCGAAAGTTTGACAAAAATAGGATGGCACCCTTTCACTTGCGATGGTGACCGCTCGTGAAGTAATGTCAGTATATTTATTATTTTATATGAAAAAATATGGTATTGCACACGCATTAATGTTCTAAAAATATTAAACACACAAAATCTATGATCTATTTCTGGTTTCTGAGCCACAGCAGTAAGTAAGTCAGCAAGAAAATACCTACTTATTCAGACAGAAACTTGCAGTTGAAAGCATTTAGTTTTTGTCTAGTGAATAATTCATAAGAAAATTAAAGTTATCAGTTTACAATGATTAAAAACAGCATTGTTAATGCGAAAATAAAATGATCTATAGTCTTTTTCAGCTAGGATGAATGCTTTGACACTTCACAATTTTCCGAACGGCGTATACTAAGTGAAAAAATGATTTTGAAAATCATTTATTTACTGTAGCAATGAATAAAAAAACTACACCTCTTAAAGAATATAATAAAATCTGTGTCTATTAATAACATTTTAATTGAATACGATGGGAAAATATTTATTTTTTTATAGTGCAATGTGCGATTCGGAACAGGGTAGAGATGTGACACAACAGGATCGACAACTGCCGCTAGTCATTAGTCGATAACAGTGAAAAATAATATTGTTTACTAGCGGTCGCTCGCGGTTTCTTCCGCGTGGTTCCCGTTCCCGTGGGAATATCGGGATAAAAAGTATTCTATGTTCATAGCCAGGCTATCTACTATCTGTATAACAAATTTCATCTGAATCCGTTCAGAAGTTTCGGAGCCTATTCAATGCAAACAAGCAATCATATCCTTCCTCTTTATATCATTAGTATAGATAAACAAAACAACACTCAGCGAGTTTTTTGTTGCTATAGATTAAATGTTTCTGATGACATTAACATTGACAGCATAGGCTGAGTTGCACCAGTTAACTTAAGCCCATTTATGGCTGTCAAAGCTGTCAAATCCTATAATTTTTTCCCCTCTAAAGTTATAGTTATCGTTATAGTTAGGTGGTGCAATCCACCCGTAATGTTTTATTTTACCACACATACAAATACTTTTATCCTATATTATGTTTACGTGGGATGATATAAGTTACGCTATATAACCGGATTCCACGTGGTTAGCCTCTCAGGCTCCGAGCATCTCCGAGTTATGAGACACAATTGATATTCCATTGTTCTCTGGGCACCGTTTGTCCTCAGTTTGGGACCGTTCTCCTGCAGTCATATGTTCGATGAACCAATACAACTTTTTATCGGCGAATATTTCTTCAAAATATCTTTCACCTATGGATTTTTACTCGGCATTATCTTTTACCACCGGCAGTCACTCCGACGGCGATCGTTTTGCCTGGCTTATTATCGCCAGAGGAAAAAAAAAGTGAAATCAAGGTAATATATTTGGATAAAAATTCAAATAAAAGTAAATCTGCATGCTGATGGCGCCTTCTAACGAAAATTAATTTGTTGATAGTTTAGTCACACACAATTTTTTTTAATTAAGCAAACCGAAAATTGCTGTTCATATTTAAATACATTAATTAAAGGTTTTTCTCAACTGTTTAACGAAAACTTTGCATCACAAAATGCGGGTATTTTCAACCTACCTACATTTTTGTCAACCATTTTAAATTTATAAATTCAACCTCAATAATATGACATATTACTTTTTTGTTTTTGATGTATCAGTCTCTGTTTGGTAGGCATGTGTTTATTGATGAAATTATATATTTTTTGTTATTTTATATTAGATGAATGTATTTTTTTATTTATAGAATATTTTGTTATGATTGTTTAATCAATGAGTAAATTTTGTATTTTTTGTTTATTTTATTATTTTCAAATAACTATCGTGTCATTATGTCGTTGATGACCTTACAAAAATACATGAATTGCAGTGACGAAGGGTCCATACATTCCGATTCCCATCGGCTTCACTTTAAAAAATCTCAGAAATTCCAGATTTCCAAGGTTCCAGAGATGATGCGATCGAAGCAGTGCCGAGGGCACGCTAAATCGTTTATTGCACCATGCCGATAGGCGCGACCGGCGCTCTTGTCGCAAGTGAGCCCATGGCGTCCGAACTGGTCCCCATCTTTGCCACACGGACAGTGATGAGGTTCGCACAACTTAGCTCCCAAACGTAAACAAATCGAAATACGAAAGGTAGCGGGATCGAGGATGGTACCTAGGTTGTGGGAGGGAAGAGAATGGATCCAATGTCTGGATAATGTTTGCATCTGGTGATGGTCATTGACAAAATACTACACATACAAAGTGGCTGCCGGCAAAACGTTCGTTGGCAACAGATAATGCTGAGTAAAAATTAATAGGTGAAAGATATTTTGAAGAAACATTTGCCGATAAAAAGTTGTGTTGGCGAAAAAGTTCATCGGACAAATGACTGTAGGAGAACGGTCCCAAACTCGTTTGTCCTGCTAGCAATTATGATGAATTATTAATCAATGACATTGGGTATGGTCAATCATAGGTAACGTTTGTGATTATTAGTTTTTTTTTTAAATTACGGCCTTGGATACTTATCCCCTTATTAGTACTGTGATTTTTTTTAAGCTGTAAAGTAAAATGAAACTCTTGAAACTCCTGAAAAATGCTTTCAGTTTATCGCAATAAGTAATATTTATTTATAATGTTGCTGAATGTTACTCAATTTAACCAGTAAAGTTGCTAAACACCTTTTTAAACGTGTAAATGGAACAAGTGAACTGGGGTTCGAACCCTGTACTACCGTGTACGAAACACGATACCTCCTCGAATGGCGGCCGAGGCGAGCGTGCCGTAACACGATACGGGGGGCAATGCGCGAGATTCCAATTTTGAAAATTCTTGACAGGTTTTCATTTCTTTTTTTTTCTTCTTTTTTTGTAGTTATGCGTGTGAAGCAAAATTGAATTACTAAAGTACCTACTTTTCTTTATTTTTGCCGTAATGGCGACGAATGTTAAAATAGTTTTTTGATGTAGAATACTAACTACTTTACTTCTTCTTCTTCTTATCGAGTGAGGATTAGTGGCCTCTGACTTGGCTTAACGACTGTAATCTAATGACAACAGCCGGGACCGACGGTTTAACGTGCCCTCCGAAGCACGGAAGCGCTCAGTAATAATGCCACTTTATGGTCACCCATCCGACACCTAACCGTGCCTGTACTTAGGTACAGTCGGGAAACTTCCCGGTTGATCAGTAGAGTTTTGGAGCCTTATTTTAAAAGGTAACAGATATACAGAAAACATTTATATGTCAAATAATAGAGTATTTCATTTAAATAATTAATTATTACTTTAACCCTAATACTTTCTAAAAAAAACCTTTCCCAAAAATCTCTACTGGTCAACCGGGAAGTTCCCCGATTGTCCCTACTTTACAAAAATATTAAGGTGCCTATTTTACAGTACAGTCTACGCCGTAGTTTATAGATATGTTTATTGAAATAAAACAACTTTTACGGATATCAAACGCGCTATATTTCCACGAACTAAGTTGTAATTGTCCGTATTTTTAGGTCACGGGATGACTGAACATCTGTCATCCCGTGACCACGGCAGCTGTAAAGTTGCCGAAACTTCGGGAAAATTATTTGAAAAATTCCCTGAAAAACCTAAAAATACGGACTATTACAACTTAGTTCGTGGAAATATAGCGCGTTTGATATCCGTAAAAGTTGTTTTATTTCAATAAACAGTGCGCGCCAAAACATAAGATGTAGATGTGTTTATTCTTAAACTTAACTTACTTAACGGTTAGTGTCTACGTAGCGTAACGTAGACTCTACGGCTAGGCACTAACCGTTAAGTTAGTTATGTTTAAGTTAACATATCTCGATACAGAGGCGAATGCGCGAGATACGGATTTTGTAAATTCTTGACAGGTTTTCTTCATTTTTCTTTTTTTTGTAGCTTAAATAAAATTACATTACTAAAGTTTGTACTTTCTTGCAGTATGGCGCTTAATGTAAAGAGTTTTAATTTAGACAAGTTATTTAGGTAGCAACACTGACCTGTTTGGCGCACGGGTACTAACCCCACCTTCTGCGCCATAGGTCCCGGGTTCGATCCCCGGACAAGACAAATATTTGTGTGCATGAACATGTCTATTTGTCTTGGTCTGGATGTTTATGATGTTTAATAAGTATATTATGTATGTATTTACAAAAAAAAAAGTATATAAGTATGTTTATCCGTTATCTAGTATCCATAACACAAGTTCTTCATGATACTTAACGTGGGCTAGATAATTGGTGTGATATTTATTATTTATCAATGCGTCAATTCCCTCAAAATGCGACAACACTAGATGTGTTGGCAACACTGATCTGTTGTCCGTATCCATATAGCGTACTTGAGGGTGTCAATGAATACCACTTTATAATGGAGACAATTTTTTTATAAGACACGGGCAATAGCACTCACATTTTGGCTGGGCTCGGCGAGCAAAAGAACCGGATACGGACCACAGATCAGTGTCGCCAACACATCTAGACGTTGACGACCTGTTTGGCGCAGGGGTACTAACCCCACCTTCTGCGCCAGAGGTCCCGGGTTCGATCCCCGGACAAGACAAATATTTGTGTACATGAACATGTCTATTTGTCTTGGTCTGGATGTTTAATATGTATATTATGTATATATTTACAAAAATAAAAGTATATAAGTATGTTTATCCGTTATCTAGTATCCATAACACAAGTTCTTCATGATACTTAACGTGGGCTAGATAATTGGTGTGATTGTATGGAAATATTTATTTTTATTTATTTTATTTATCTAGTGTTGCTACCTAACAAAGTTATTCCTTACTTTACTAAACTAATAGCTGAATTCACCAACTATCGATAAAATAAACGTGGTTCAAAACGTCGTTCGGTCCTTTTAAACTTATAACAAACGACTGAAATGCAATGTGAACGCTAAATGACGTTTAGCGTTCATCGGTCGGTTAATGAGTAAGTAAACTGGGACCTAAGTTCTTATTTTACAAACACAGTCTAGGCACTAACCGGTGTATGAGATAAGAGTGAAAAGAATTTGTATGAATTTATCTGTAAACTTAGGGAGGATACCTACTTACCGGTTCCGGCGGAAGATCAGCGCTGGTCGTAGACCATGTATTATGCTGAACCGGGACCGTTTTGAGACAATGTTTTAGTGTTAATTGTTTATAATATGTTTAATAGTCCTTGTATTTGTTGTCTCAATCAAATTAATTTTCTTTCTTTCTTTCTTCTTTTTTATTTGGAAAAAGAAGAAAGAAAGAAAATTAAAAAAGTCAGTGTAAAATAGTAAGGACCAGCCTTACTATTTTACACTGACTTTTTTAATGCAGAATAGTCTTATTTTATTGTATTTGTAGCTTTTATTCCATTGAAATTACTATGTAAAGTATAAGCTCTAATATTTAGACAAAAATATGCCAAAATGTTCCTCTCAATAAATTATAAAAGAACTATACTGCTTTCGACAGCAAACTTCAAAACCAAAACCCATCACACACAACACTAAACCACACAAACGTACAACAATTTAACAGCCCTAATGAACTCGAACTATCCAATCTCAGTCCCTCAGAGACTCCCAAAAAAATCGCCACCCCTACCCTGCGCAAACCTCAGTATAAATAAAATACAGTAAGTGGTCTTAGCCTTTTTCTTGATTAAAGATAATAATTATTATTGCCGCCGCGCAATACGCAATCGGCTGCCCTCCAACATAGATTAGCCATTACCACACGCTTACTGTGTACAAAACTTTCACAGCGTACGTTCGTCACCGCGGCGCATTCGAGACTGAGATTCTTGCTGAGCTCTCACCGAACCGAGGTTCGTCGGGTATTACTCACGAACGGACTTTTTGTAGGAAAGTAAAAATACTGTGCATCTTTATACTGTGGCGCAAACCGTTCGCAAACCACTCTCGTACCGCTTACAAAACGCACAGGGTCCCCGTAGGTTAAGCGGCAACGTTAAAATGTTTATAGATAATGCCGTAATAGTAATTCTAATTTGGCGAGGGGACTATACAGACGGAGTCTGTATTCAACGTTATGCTTTGTGCGTTCGGAAATGTGAAGGGCTCTTTTGAGCGAAGGAATGCGCTGTGATCTTTTTTGCGGGATCATTTAGATAATTGGGTGGTTGACATTAACTGATTAACATGAGTCATGTTTTACCATGAGTAATCAGTTAGTAAAAATGTAAATAACTTTAGAATTTATCCTCTCCTAATCTGCTTGACCCTCTCAAACGTGAAAATTCACTCAGCAGGCAGTCAGGAGACTGATAGTTTACAAGTTAGACGAAAAAATATATTTGTTTGCCGAACACAAAAAAAGTTTCATGGCAGCTAAAACTCTCTTACAATTATATATTACAAAATAATATTAATAAGTAACATAATAACATAAAACAGTGTGGTGACAATTATCTTTATCAATTAAATTCTGGTATCTACCTGAAAGAATTTGTTTTATTTTAATTAGTTTTTTTTATTTACTACATACTTATTAAAAATTATCAACGTATCTAATTTAATAGATATAATTGTGATGTTAAAAACCCGAAACCATTCCAAATGTCAACTGATACAAAAACCTGCATTTTCACTATTTCCTACCTTCCTAAGTAATGTCGTCCAACATTACTAGATTATCCGTCAAAATTTAAAAAAGTAACATTGTAGAAAACGTCAATTAAATAGTTTTTTCCCGGACCACCAACGCGGCGGGATCCGTGGCGGGATCGATCGCTAGATGATCTATCGTGTCGCGGTAATGAAGGCGCGCGCGCACCTCGTGACACCTGTCACTTTGACAGCGCTAGGGCTGTCGACTAGGATTGAGTCATCGGACTTTTTTGTGTAAAATAAAATGATTTTACATCTTCAAACTTTTACTTTTGTTCAATTTTGTAGGTTTTTAATTTATTTATGAAATCAAATAAGTATTACTAGTTTCTCCGACAAAACTTCAAAAGCAATTTTTCCCTTTACCTCTTTGCAATTCTTTCAATCATGAAAAAATATCATTTTATAAGATAAATTTTATTAACATTATTATAAAAAACAGTTTTTTTTCCGGAAACAAATACAAGCATAGTCAAAACCCCGTTCTTCCTAAACTGATTCTAGTGATGATGACCATGATATTTTAAAATGTTATAAATGTTGTTGTATGAAAATAAAAAAGGGATTTAAATAGCACCTGACTGCCAGCCTTGGATGTGATGCAGGAACGCCCGCGCACTCTCACGGATGATCTATTGGTGCTATCGCGAAACTGGATACGTTCGCTTTTAATTACACGACTCGTGATCATGAGATTTAATCACTCGTTATGTGTTTCCGACAAATTAATGGGAAACACCTTTAAGAATATAAAACTTGTTTTTACCTTGCAGTTACACTAAAACTTTTTTTATCACAATAATTATTCCTTACGTACTGCTTATTTATAGTATGAAAAATATGATGCAAACTAATAATAATGTAAGTATAAAAGTGTGTCCTGTTTCTCTAAAAAATGCTATACATACTGATAGACATCTGACTACCAAATGTTTTCGTTTTTGTTAGTAATAGAGCTTAGTTTTAGTAGATGAGCCATTAACTCTATGTGATTACGAAGGCTTATATTTTGTTCACTTTCAAACTACTTTTAATCTGCGTCTCTATAATGCATATTTTACTCTAATGGAATCGTTTAAAAACCATATTAAAATCCAAATAAGAGTCTTACTTAATGCCATTATCTCGTCTCTAATAACCGCACCCCAAATAAAATACCGTCACAGCGATGAGAGTTAAGTGAGAGACATGGGGGAGGGAGTAGTCATCCCTTTGAGCAAAATGTCCTCTTTGGTACGGGCATTCGCGGCACCGCGATATTATTCGGAATACACGTCATCTGTATTTCGAGTCGCTTTTCCGAGTCCCGAGTCTGATTATTCATAGCGCAGCCCTAACTTTCTTTTTAAATATTTGAAATAAGAACGCGTTGAAAGAGATTTCTCTTTTTTTAGAATGGTATTGGTATTTTTTGGTCTAAAAATATGTTAAGCCAGAGCCAAAATGTTACCAAAGTCGTGAATTTAACATTGTAGCCAGGTACCTATTAATGTTAATTTTTTTGTTTATTTGATTTCTTATTGTGTTACGTACTTGTGTCAATATCTTTGTGTTGGTTATGTGGACATCAGCAATTTTATTGATAGTTTCTTTATTGGTGGGAAATACATAGTTAAGTATGTAAATAAGTTTAACATATCCTACTAATATATTATAAATGCGAAAGTTTGTAAGGATGTTTGTATGTTTGTTACTCTTTCACACAAAAACGACTGAACTGATTTGGATGAAATTTGGCACAAACATAGAAGATCGCCTGGATTAAAACATAGGCTACTTCTTATCCCGATATTCCCACGGGAATGGGAACCAAGTGGGTGAAACCGCGGGCGGCCGCTAGTACTTCTTTTGGGAAACGTTTTCTCGGAAATTACTAAGGTTAAAGAAATAATTTACTATTCAAATTAAATACCTGTTAATGTTCTATTATTTGTGATATCATCGTTTTCTAAATATCTATTACTTTTTAAATAAAGCTCCCTACGAAATTCTACTATTCGACCGGGAAGTTCCCCGACTGTACCTACATAAAACAGATTTTGGTAAAGTAAATTGAAGTTCCACCTATGGTAAATTTTAAATAGAAAAATATTGGAAAAAATTAACTCGGCCTCAAGTGAATTCTCAGACGGGAATCGATAAAAATAGCATTGAAAATGCAAAAATTACAAAATCATAAATTATTGGCAGTTGCATCTTAATCGATCATTAAACACCTGAAAAGATGTTTCTTTCGAATGCAAGGATATTCCTAGCATTGATGTGACAACGCTGGCCTACAGCGTATTAAAAATATAAAAGTATTGGAGGATTTCGACGGTGGTTCGCAAGTCTCGGTAACTCAGAGCATTGGACCGGATTTCCAAAGGTCGCGGGTTCGATTCCCGTCTGAGAATTCACTTCACAATTTTTTCCAATATTTTTCTATATAAATTTACCATGAAGTTCCACCCTTTGATAATACCAAAAACATGGTAACAACAACCTAAACTCGGTACACATTTCCATGCATCCTTCTTAACTCGAAAATCCGTAACTATCTCATGTTACTACCGTTTTGTGTGTAAACGAAAACGAAACCTCGCTACATAAGGCCACGTAATATGTGTACGAAGCCCTTAAAATGCTATTCGGTAGCGTTGGTAGCTCAGCGGTGTCAGGTTGCCAGCACTGCGTCGCTCGATCGAACTCGTGAATTCCAAATTTAAATTAGGTGTCTCCAAATCGTATTTAACGGTGCTTGCATTCGCAACTGTTGAGTTGAGATTTTTGGCGCTATTTTCATTTGTTACACGATGTTTGTCTAGAGATTCTGATTTCTGAAATGTTTAATATTACCTAAATCATTAGAAATTGTACATTCTACGATATTATTGGCTGTTGCATCTTAATCGATGGTTAAGTACTGAAAAGATGTTTCTTTCGAATGAAAGGATATTCCTAGCATTGATGTGGCAACGCTGGCCTACAGCGTATTTTAAATATAAAGGTATTGGAGAATTTCGACGGTGGTCTGCAAGTCTCGGTGGCTCAGTGGTTAGATCATTGGACCGGATCTCCAAAGGTCGTGGGTTCAAGTCCCATCTGAGAATTATATTTAAATTTTATCATTGTACATTCTAATTTACCAAAACGTGTGTTCTTTGTTTCGCTGACAGCTGCTCGATCATACTCGTGAATTCCAAATTTAAATTAGGTGTCTCCAAATCGTATTTAACGATGCTTAAATTCGCAAATGTTGATTTGAGATTTTTTGGCACGATATTTTATTTTGTTTCACGATTGTTTATTTAAAGTTTCTGAATCTGATCGAATTCGACAAAATATTCTAAAGTAAGTAAACTACTAAAACTGTCACTTAACCGTATTTAACGGAGCTTTTATTCGCAACTAACTATTGAATTGAGATTTTTGGCGCGATTTTTTCTTTTGTTTCATGATTGTTTGTTTTCTGAAGTATTTTCAATATTAAAAGAGCAATCTTAGACTTTGTATAGGTTGTATAGACAATAAAAAAAAATTACCAACGTTCACTCATCAAAAAAAAGTTTGTGATCACTTAGTGATTTTCATACAAAATACCTGTTTTCGTAGACTATACTGATATGTTAAGGTCACTTTCCAATTTGACGACTCTGTATGAAATAAAACAGGGAGAAAAAAAACAGCCCTTGACGAGTTTCTTGCCGGTTCTTCTCGTTACAAGGTCTCCCGCCGTAGGGTTTGTGAACCGATGGCGTAGCTTCTTTGACGTTAATAAGTGCATGTAACAGCCTAGACTGAATAAATTATATTGACTTTGACTTTGACTTTAGATGGATTATTATAGTAAATCGTGACCGATATTTTTTCAATTTGGTAGGTACCATTCAAAAGTGATCACAAACTTTTTTGATCAGTGTATTTCCCGTGTATTCTATATTCCGCTGAATGCGGCTCGATCGTACGTAGTAGGTAGTCATGAATTCCCAATTTAAATAAGGTGTCTCTAAATAGTGTTTAACGGTGCTTGAATTGAGATTTGTGATTTCTTGACGCAATATCATTTGTTATACATTCTTATAATTTTGGCTACGGTTATTGTATATGTCGCAGGATTATTATATAAATCGTTTTTTTGCGAAAGTCCTAGAAATATTGCGAAAACACGGATAGTCAGACATTGATGTTGTCATTTCCCAATCCTACTGAAAAAATATGGGTTTTTGCGAATAAACGGGTTGCCTTAGTAAGATAGCGAAAAGATTCGCTGGCTATTATGAATTAACAACACCGGCTGGTCGGACCGTCCAAATCAACATCTTCTCCGATTGGTTGACGACTTGACCTTTTAAATGTCAATCCATTCTCTCACGTGTACTAGTAAACTTTCTGTGGGAGTCTCACCCGAGTTCTTTTCGTAATAACACGTGTTGTGAGACTCCATTTTAACTAAATCTACCGTACAGTTTCTATTTTATTACCTGTTTAATAAAAACTGGATACTGACGAAATCCAAAAGGGTACCGCCATTATTTTAAAGAAGAAGAAGAAGAAACTTTCTGTGTACCAATCAGAATAAAAGTTAGCAAGCAAGCAAAAATTAAGCCAACCAGAGTTAAGAATATTCAATGTTACTAAAGCAACCGTATTTTTGAATAAACTCTATCTTATTTCAGTAAGATTGAGAAATGTCAACACCATTGTTTTATTATCCGTGTTTTCGCAATATCCCTAGGATTTTCGCGAATATTATTTTTATCAAATCATCCTACGACATAAACCTATTTTATATCTTTAACGGCGCTATTCCATTAGGCAAGTCTTGCATGCAAGTATGACGTCACTTTTGCAAATTGCATGCAACTTGAACATACAAGCTACAAGTTGAATGCGGGTAGTTTGAACTTGTACATACCTGTAATGTACGTTACTTGCACAAAATGTTTCCAATGTAAGCAACGTGTACGCAAATGTGACGTCACACTTGAACGTAAAACTTAACTAATGGAATAGCGCCTTTCCTCCTCAAATGTCAATTTTAAGTAAGTACCTACTGACACATCACATTCTAATATATCAATACCTATGTGGTGAGATAACGGTATAATTAACAGATTTCTACATGAATTTATTCAAATCTTGACATAATTGAATTATCAATCCACAATTTAAATGCCAAGTTAAAGACCTTTAAATCGATACAAAATAATTAAACACACGTCTAGACTAAAAACCGTCCATTCTACATCATAGGCGGTTGACGTTAATCCGAGTGAAAAGGTCGGCAAGATAACATAAATGCAGATCTTTGCGGTACTCCCATAGGTGGGAGAGGGACAACAAATCTTCTGTGCATTCACGCGTAAACGGATTTATAAAATGACGAGCCAGAAATACAATGACGTAACGTGAAATTTGCTCGCATATAATATTTTCACTTGGGACATTATTATAGGAAACTCTAGGATACCCTCCATTAATTTTTAGCATTAAAGAAATGTGATTGTACAACGCTTTTGGTCGCAACAACTGTAGAAAAGATGTGTCATAAATAAAGCAGTGTATCGAGCAGTCCGTAAATTTGCTTTTTATTTTTATATAATTATATTAGACGGATTTAGTAAAATATTGTTACTAATACTTTTTTTTACTTCCCTTTCATAGGTAATAATGTAGCAAAGCAATTTTTTTGTTAATAAATAATCTGTTATTACTACGAATTAACAAAGAATACTTACTAACTAGGTAGGTATTAGCTTGTTGAGCGAGGCCAAATTAAGCAAAGCTTGATAAAAAATTACTATTTTAAATGTTTAAAGAATTTATCTAAGTAACGTTCATAGTTTATAGTAAAGTTGTTAAAAGAAAAGCCGAGCTTCTCGACTTAAATCAAAATTTTACCACTGCCATGTTAATGCTTAATGTAGAACACTGTGTTTGCAAAAAATAGTAGGTGACATAGCGAAACAAATACAACATAACAACGTTATATAGCACGTAACGCACTAAACAAGATCACCGTAAGCCCCGTGTCACCGCGCCGGAGCAGTTACGCCGTTCTACCGCTGAGCATTAATCGATTGTTCCACGTATTTTTGTCCGCTTTCAGTTGGTAAGAAACATCACGCCCATTCGACCGTTATGACTAGACGACGAAACGCACGACACTGCACCGTCTCACTCTCGCATATATGATTCACAAACACTGTCCCTTTCGCCTATTTGCCCAGTGGGCCGAATGCGTAGGTACGACAGACATAAAAATAGCCCCTTTGGCGCCGAATCTTCTAGGGCTCTAGGGGCATTCGGTGTTTCGATTTTATCCTCTCGTTAGGAGGGTGACGTGTACGGTAGATATAATTAGTTATAGGTGTGTCTGCTGTGCTGTCATTGGTTATGATGTTGGTATGCGTTCCCATCGGATGAGCCTGCTGAATTGTGATATAAATTAAAATCATATTCAAATGGATTTCAGTCCATTTTTAGAACACTGGATTTGTTAGTTTGATTTCAAATATTTCACAATTCTTTTAGTAGAGATATTAATAATTCATAAGTAATTACGCAGATAAAACTAAACGGATTTCATCTAAGTTTACAGGAAATAATATTTTAAACGCAGACCTAGAAATAAAGAATGTAGTCACGTACAGTCGGGGAACTTGACCAGTAGAGTTTTTTAGGGAGCTTTATTTAAACAAAGTAGTAGATATATAGAAAATGTTTATATCACAAATAATAGAACATTAACAAGTTTTTCATTTGAATAATGAATAACTTCTTTAAACTACTTTCCCAGGAAACGTTACTGAAATAAACTCTACTGGTCGACCGGGAAGTTCCCCGATTGTACCTAATATTTTAATGACAACATTACGACTTTGGTATGAGCGCTTAAAATTAGCGTTACGGGTCCGACTAATGATACAATTAATGAATAAAAAAGTTTATTCTACATGACAGTTATTAAGTTTAAAATCTGTCAAGTTATTACTATAATTTTTTTTTATCTAAAAGTAACTATACCAAAAAGTTTCAACACTCGAACAGACAAAGGCGTTTTTTTCTCAACCCGCGACATTCTTTGTGTCCCCGAGTGTTTACATTCGGCTGCGATGCCAAATATCACAAAAACACCTTATTCTAGTTGTGACATTATTAACAGAAAAATTGGCGCGATGAATTATACTTATAGCGAGAGTAGGATCCTTTTGTTATTTTTTGCTGTCATCGGCCGGCAGATGTCCTTTAGGCACGTCTGGTTCGATTACCGGTCGTGCCACTTGGTATAAAGCTTTATTTAATATGTTGTATGTGATATTTCCATAGGTTGCGGTTATGTTGCTTTTTGTTCTTGTTATTTATCAAGGCTGTGGAGTATCTGCTATAGTGGTTTTATTACGAGGTGTCATATGGGTTAAGCGATCATACTTAAAGTTGACTAAACATTGGCTGCGCTTTATGTTGAAAGTTTGGTTTATTATATTTACCCAATATCGAGAGTTTATTTTCTTAATATAAAAACACACTATATGACAATATATGATATATGACGTAAACTATACCTAAACAATCACAATTACTTAAAGTTTAATCCCATACATTATTTAGGTTTTTGAATAACAACTTAGACATATCAAAATTAAGTTCAATATTATAATTAAAAATCAATCCGATTTTCAAAACTGCCAAAACGACATAACAGACATCTGATTGCACTGTAGAGTAGCATAAAATTCAATAATACGACATCATCAAAATGTTCCGCATAGAAATTTTATAAGCCATCATCAATAACCCTGAAGAATAGACTACATTATACGCAGGGTCTTCAAAAGGTCTTAGTCACAATGGCCCGGACACCGAAACATATGGCCTTTAGCCCAAAAACTTATTGCGAAATTGGATTAAAAGAGTATTGTCACAGAAAATTTTGACCAGCTTATTTTGGGGGCGTCACAATAGGCAACAGCCGTGTTTGCCAGATTTAATTAAATTCGTAGAAAATAGAATGTTAAAGTGTGTTGTGACATTTGCAATGTTGCGTTCAAGTGGTTCCTTATATTTGGTGACACGTATGACGTATCAAGGTGAACGAATTATTGAAGCAAATTGGCTCTCGATTAAAAATGAATATAATTAAGATTTGATTAAGACCATAATTGCGACGTCAGATTGAATATCAGTATGACAAACTAATCTAAATACATTATATTATATTACTTAATTTTTTTTCTAAGATAGGTCGATGACGAATTATATCAGCATATTCAGCCCACAATTGGCTCGGTTAAGTGACTTTCGTTAAGGCAAATCATGGGATTGGTTTGCCTTAACGAAAGTTAAGGCAAACCATAATATTGGGACACTCCTATCCAATTTTTGTCCGTATGATGCTGTGTTAATGCTTAGTCATAGCCTATCAGCATTTAAAAGCCTACCTATGTATGTTAGTGCGTTAAAAATGACTGATAATGATAATTTCTTCACAAGAAACATATCACACACTGGTAGAACCACACAAAAAACGGACATAAAAATACTCACGCTAGGAATGTTGTCGTTATTGCACACGTTTTCGCTGAGCAGGCGGTCTCTGATCTCCCAGGCGAAGATCGAGGGGCACTCTCGCTTGTAGTCGGCTATCTTCTGGACCACAGGCGTGGTGGCGACCCGCGGCTTCGACCCCCCGATGGCTCGCGGCTTGATAGACCCAGTCTCGTAATATCTGCATGCAAAGCTAACCTTAGTTTGGATTGCGGAAGGCGGTGGGAGCGCGATACATAAAAAAAAAAACATTAATTAATACAAGACAGAAATTATATCAGTTAAAACAAAGTATGAGCTGCAAAGATTAGTAATAACAGCGGCGCTTAAGTCACTGTGCTGGATATATAATTATGTTCGTAGGTACAGTTAACATCATGACAAGCTTTGACCTTGATGACGCTGCTCTTAATGCATACGCCGACGAATGAGGTAGGTAGACTGATTATCTTACTCGCGACCAGTCACAATTACGGAAAAGTTTGTGGTCAAACAATATTTTTTTAAATATGATATTACTGCCTCTGACGAACAACTAAGGAACTAAAACGTTCTGGCCACAGAATACTTTTTCAGTATTTTTTAAGTTATTAAAAATACTCTCTAACCAAAAGATAACTAAACTCATGAAAACTCTTTTTACTCGTTCCCAGTGGCGCTAGTTTCTATAGATAAAGACTATTTAAACACTATGGAATGTTTCCATAGCAACGGGATACTAAATTAATAAGCGATCGCATACATAATACAAATCAGTGTGACGATATCGAAATATTTCAGGAACCGCGATTTGTCGCACATTTTTAGATAATCAGCCTGCCATTTTGTAGTGCAGATGCGAGGCTTGATGTGTTGTATCCTGTACTTGATAAACGGCGTATCCGGCTTAGTCATAGCCAGAGTATCTCTCAAAAAGATTAAACAATCACACTTTATAAAATATTCAAAGAAGGCCGCGTAAGATGATTAAAGTCGAGGATTTATATTGATAACGACGAGTTAAGTAAAGTCTGTTAATGACCTGTTTTTATTTAATTATTCGTTATTTGATTTTGATAAAACAAATTAAATATTTTTTTTTTAAGTAAAGAAACTACTTAAGTGAAGTTTTTAATGCAGTTGTACAAAATGTAAGCCATATTGATTATTGTTACTATTCCAACTACTTCCCGTTCCACTAGGGGTATTAAAACACAATTACAAACATAATCCCTCGAAATCATCCCTTTAACTTCAAGTACCTATCCACAGAAATACTCCAACAACGTACAAAGTTACATTTACTTCTCGATAAAGATGCTTTTAATCGAAATTGTGTTGTAAACGGAGCCAATAAAGATCAAATTGTTGGTTTGTTAGCGATAAACAAAATCTTAGTTACGACCAATTCAGGTTTATCTATCGAGATTTAAGAGCAAAACGAAATTGTACATTAATTGCAATAGAATAAGGATCAATTTACTGCTCTGTCTGGGGAAAATATCTTTGTATCGATAGAGGATATACTCGACGCAAATCAATTGTTGTGAGACCGACATGTGTCGATATTTAGACCAACATGTCGATAGGTTTGTAGTAACTGTACTCACTTAAGAGAAGAATAAAATAGTATGATAAAATCTCGATGATATTTATTTTCTACTTTTAAAATATATTTTATATTGGTATAAAATCAAGGTAAAAAGATACATTAATCCGATGGAAAAACTTTTTGGACGGATTATAGAATTTTATTTATCCACATCTTTTGTCCAAAAACCGTTACAAAATACCACTGTGCAGCCCCAATGATTGTCGTTTCAAAATATTGTCATCTGCCAATAGTGTTTGTTTTATCATAGTAAAGCGTTTTAGTTAGGGTCTATTCTGGCTCCGGCTACAGGGGTCTCTCGGAGTTGAGCGTTGCTTAATCGCTTTTGCCTTGGGCGGGAAGTATTGTGCGGGGTGAGTCTACGTTTTAATTGAGTGCCAGTTCGTTCAAAGTTTAGAGGTCATTGAACTTTGAAAGTTGTTCGAGACTTTTTTATGACGTCGCAACGTATAAAGGTGGTTTTTAAGTTAAAATTTTTTTCTGAAAAGCGCTGTCGGATTGATTATCTTTTGTTGTTTTTTTATTTAATTTTTCAAAGTTGTCAATTCCTACATATTTCCGATTGATCAAATGATAATTACCGCTAATAATGAGATGATTCATTTGAACCTTAGTTTTAAATTCAAATCATTTTTTTTTTTTACATAAAACAGAGTTAGTTACATATGGTCGTATACAATGTTGATCTTCCGTTTTGCAAAACAAAGGGCATGTGAAATGTCACTATAAAAATAAAAAGGAATGATTAATAGGTAAATAATTGCAAATAAATAATAAAATTGTATATCATTAATGTAAAATTTTGTCTGTAAGTATAACAGAAAAAAAAATTGTTAACCGTAATCAAATAGAACAAATATTGCGTTTTGAACAAAGCGTAGGTAACAAAAATAGTTTTAGAACAACCGATTCAAATTTTAACAATAGAGTGCAGTAGTTTGATAACAACCAAAACAAACTGGCTTACCAAACTTTAACCGGTCAACTAAACCTAACCACAAATGCAACAGAAATAGCGTACAAAATTGTCGTGAAGCCAAGCAATTATGTCGTCAAACAATAAACAAATTGATCGAAATCAGTCATATTGGCGGCACAATGCGATTCCAACTGGGCTTGCTATTATTAATTTCGGTTACGCATTCATTTCTCGCTTGCCAGAGCAAAGATAAAGGCCTCGTCGTGCCTAACAGACCATGTAATCGGAAATATGTGAGAGTGTAGATCAGTCGGGGGTCCAAGATTGGAAGTGGATACGAATTCAAATCAAATGTAACTCTTATCAAAGATTGCTTCTGGTTATTCATAAGTAACAAGGTTACGTTGAGAGTGTAGTAATGAACTTTTTGGATGCCATTATTACGCGTGGCTGCACAGTGGTTTTATTTTTAACATAGATGAGACTTAAAATAAGTGAATATTTTAAACTTCGCATTTATTAGTGAATTTAAAAATCAATTAATTTACCTATGTAATTTGGTGAACTTTAAGGGATAATTAACCGCCTCTGTGGTCTAGTGGTACAACCACCGGTATCAGACCCAGGGGTCCCGGGTTCTATTCCCAGCGGGGGTACATATTGTATTCGGTTTGGTTGGTGGTAGGACTTGTTGTAAGCCCGCCTGGCTAGCTACCACCATCTTATCTAAGCCTGACACCATAACAACAATGTTTTCAGCATTGTTGTTTTCCGGCAGTTCGAAATAAGATAGCCAGTTCCTCAGTGGTTGAGGATTCCGGGATAGGCTCGCTTCCATCTTCAGCCTTATCAATACATAACATCATGTATGATGTAGGCTAAGAGTCTCCCTGTCATTCATAAAAAAAAATAAAAAAATTGTTACACAATCTTTGATTATTTACATTTTATTACAATTAAGTATGTATATATCAAAATTATCTAAAATCAAAAAGGCAATAATCTAAAGAACTTAGAAACATCCGAAAATTTGTTGAAGTGGACACGGTAACGGTAGCTATGATGCCATGAAAAAGTAATGTTTGATAACCTTTGCAGTAACCAAAAATACAAAACAAGGTGATGCCCAAACGGTTGAAACGTCAAGAACTTAACAGCGGGAGTCTCTTTAATTAGGAGTCATGCCACGCTTGCCCTTTACGCCAAACCCCTTCTAATTGGCGCGATAAGGATGGCCAGGAGAGTGTGGGAATACGACGCACTTGCAGCCGACTTGCCCAGAGAACGGGGAAAAAAGGAGTTGTGAACAAGTGAAATTTTGTATGGAATGTTTAGCTTGGCGAACATAAGAACTTTTTTGCTGTCCTATCAATACAATCTTGGTTAGACGGAGTATGTTACGCGTTTATTGAAAAAAGTGTCGCATCGAAATCTAACACATTGCTTTGACAATGTGAAAAATGTAACAACCGTACTAAGGTAAATGCATATGTTACGCGGAAAAAGGCTGATACATGATAGCCAACTTACGACTCTTTGATTGCATCAAACACATACATAATACCCTAACGGCATAGATCCCTATAAAAAAACAACGAAGTAAATATACAAATTTTAATTAACAGAACGTTTCTTTCAGTTGAAGGTCAATTTCTAGACCTCTGGTTGGTACAGTTATTAGATTAGATAGATGTTGAAATTCTAGGTATTAATAATTTTTAATACAACAAATAATTAGTACACCTATATGGTAAAAAAGACTGTCGTGTATTAAATAACATACAAGGTCATTGTACCTACTTTTATTGTTTTATTTTTAGTAGGATTTTAATACGATAAATTCACAAGCTTTTATTTGTAAAACTTAGTCAAATAGTTATTTATGAAAAAGATTCAACCCTTTAATGAAAAAAATGCAAATATTGACTTCAAACACTTTTCATGCCATTCACATTGGTAATAACATTCGCCCCCTCAAACAACACTTCAAGTTGTTTCGCCAATATCTTAACAAGCAAAATATCGCAAAATAATAACATGTGCCTGCGGGGTCCACAGTACCTACCCCAGCATTTATTTTCCTATAAGATCTCTTGAAGTGGCGTCAAGCAGTTTCCCTCAGTAGGGGTGCCAATTACTACTAAAATAATGTTGTATTTTGATTTTTATTTAGGGGCGGTCGTGGGACAACCCTGAAAGGTACACCCTGTATTAAAAAGTTTAGTTCCTTTGATTGACGTCTTTAGCATTTTTTTTATTGTGAGGAATTGACTTCTAGTTTTTGTTCTCATTGACTGCTATTGTTGGTGAAATATAACATTGAAATGTGACATGCAGTCATGCGTTAATCATATTTATGTCCTGTTATTTTAGACTTCTCTTTATTTAGTCAAATGAAAGTTGAACAAACGCTCATACACATATTAGTAGCTAACTAAAACAGGGTATATATTAGGAGGGAACCTTTGAAAAAATAATTGTTTTCTGTCGGGGGCGTTCGATTACGTTTGCATTAAGAGCAAGGAATTGCAAACACTTGTCAAGTAGTTCCGATTAGCGTAAACAATCGAATTCCATTTCAATAAGCCCAAGAGTGGGGAGAGGGCTGAAATCCACCGTGATCTCCAGATAAAATCGCAATCATACAATAAAATTGCTATCGAAATTAGACTCAGCACCCCATAGCACCACGGCACCCGATGTCGATTCCCACCTCGTCACCCCGCTGCGATCACGTCTACCATTCAACAAAAACAATGCTCTATGGGAATGCAAACTCAAACTATTGTATTGATTAAGTCATTGAAATATTCCTTAATTTTGTCCACAAATTTCTTTGTTCAAACCATTGTGCAATGCCTTAGGCGGTATTATGGGAATTCCGTCAATTTGTAGAAACGCGTGGCGTCTCGCGAACTCCTTTAAATCGATTCTTCGACTTATATACGACAATAGCGTTTTGTGCTAAATAATTCGTTTAGTCCCCATTGGTAATAGTACTCGATTTAATTGTTATGGGTGCTTAGTTCGGCGCCTCGCCGCATTGTGCGGTACGAACCGGCCGAACGACTCTGTTAGTATTCAGATTGTCTCCAATTACTTTGTTAAATGGATTATTTCTGTCTTTTAGTTAATACAATTTAGTGTAATCGAATATTTATATAGAATAGGTACCTACTGTTTCTTTTTCGATTAGTTTACAGTCTTCGATTACAGGTACGGTGGTTTATTATATAAATTGGGACAATTTGATAATTTTTATGCTATAAAATAACTCAACTCTAACATTAAAGCAAATAGTTTTCCTATTCCACATTCGCATTCGATTCTTGTGACATTGTTAGACCACGCACTGCAATCCATCAAATAGGTGAGACTTAGGAGATGCTTGAAGCAACTGACCTGCTGAGTATCTTGTAATAGCATCGTTGGAGACCTGCATGATACGGCTGATGTCGTTGTAGAGCCAATCACTGTAGTACTAAAAGCTAGTATATCTTTTGGGGAGCGACGTGCCTGCCGCATCTGACCTGCCAAGAATCCTGGAGATTTTTCATTGAGCTATGATGCCACGTCATATGTGGCTGATATTGTAGAAATGCCCACACAGAAGGCGTGGTTTGAGAAACAAGGTGCTAGCAGCAACTGACCTGCCGAGTATCTTGGAGACGCATCCGTTGAAGATCTGCAGGATGCGGCTGATGTTGCGGGGCCGCGCGCCAGATTGCGCTAGGTAGATGTACCTATCTCTAGGAGCGAGGTGCTTGCTGCAACTGACCTGCCGAGTATCTTGGAGACACATCCGTTGGAGACCTGCAAGATGTGGCTGAAGTCGCAGGGCCGTGCGCCGGAGTGCTCTAGGTAGATGTATCTCTAGGAGCGAGGTGCTTGCAGCAACTGACCTGCCGAGTATCTTGGAGACGCATCCGTTGGAGACCTGCAAGATGTGGCTGAAGTCGCAGGGCCGTGCGCCGGAGTGCTCTAGGTAGATGTATCTCTAGGAGCGAGGTGCTTGCAGCAACTGACCTGCCGAGTATCTTGGAGACGCATCCGTTGGAGACCTGCAAGATGTGGCTGAAGTCGCAGGGCCGTGCGCCGGAGTGCTCTAGGTAGATGTATCTCTAGGACCGAGGTGCTTGCAGCAACTGACCTGCCGAGTATCTTGGATTCGCATCCGTTGGAGACCTGCAAGATGTGGCTGAAGTCGCAGGGCCGTGCGCCGGAGTGCTCTAGGTAGATGTATCTCTAGGAGCGAGGTGCTTGCAGCAACTGACCTGCCGAGTATCTTGGAGACGCATCCGTTGGAAACCTGCAGGATGCGGCTGATGTCGCAGGGCCGCGCACCTGAGTGCGCTAACTCGACGATCTTCTGCCGCGTGGAGTCCGGCAACGGCCGCCCGTTGACGTAGACGCCACCGAGCTGGTTGATACCGCTGTGGCCTGCTGAGGAGCAGCCGAACAGGGCGCCCCCGCCCATGGCTGCGCTGTGCATCAGCTCATCTGTGCAACAAACTATCATATTAGTCTTTTGACCACTTCCTTGGTTTGGTGGTTCAAGAGGTGGATTATGATACACAAATATTTTTTTATGGCAAATATGTTTGTATTGGTGTACATAGAGAATACTTTATCAAAGTATGCTGAGCTTGTATGGTGAATGGGGTCGTATGTGTCCTTAAAATGTTTATACTCTAAAATAAATAAAAATATCTGAAGTACATAATCGTATAACTATTTTGTATTTAATGTATGCTCTCGGTCAATTATTATATTAATTACCTATAAAAGTTTAGTTCAATAAAGTACAGTTAGTGTTTTGATGGTTTTTTTTTTAAAAGGTATTGATTTAGAGTAGAAGATAACAAACTAAAAGATTAAAATCCCGAAAATTTTGTTCCCGAAAGCTTCATTGTTAACGAAATAAATACATCTGCTATTTTTTATTCATCTTCAAGTGGGCGCATAGAGGTACTTAAAGTTCAAAGATATTCTTCCTTCGTATACTATTGTCTATGAGATAATAATCTGTGCCATTGCTTTTTAATAGTGGTCGCATCTTCTATAGAAGTGTATTAAAAAAATTAACCCGTTTAAAAAAATAATCCGCTTTGCGAAATAAAAAGTGGGTTTCGGACAAAAAGGGGTTTCGCGGTGGATGCCAAGAACCACAGACATGCTTAACGCATTTTCACGGGTACGAAACTTTTTACCGACAAAAAATGAATAGAAATTGGCAATCTTAGGGCAAAAAAAATAACTTCAAAAATGGAATACACCAAAAAGGTTTTGCTGAGACGTTTTTCCGAGACTAAACTTCTTAAACAGTAGTCTTTAGACAATACAAACATAATGTTTCGTTTGTAGCATTAATGAGAAGCCTTTATCAAATTGAACCTTCAAACTGCCTCGCCCACTTACGCAGCCTTTAATCGTACGCAAAATTACAGATGCTTTAAACCGGCAGTTGTCTACGCCCAATTATAATAATTCGTTGTTTTCACGCCAATACTTCTGAATAGCGCATTAGATCAGACGTGCTCAACCGTTGGTCCGTCAGATAATTCTCTTTTTACACACCCCTTGCAAACATGTCTGGCGGTAAAAAGTGAACAATTGGATGCAATTTGTGGGCGAATTTGGGGCAGGACCTTGATTAAGGTCTTAGGAAGGGGGGAAGGAAAGTTCATTGTTTTGGCCCTTTTTTGCGGTCGCTGTTCGCGTATAATTTTGATCGAGCGTGCGCTAAATGAAGATTATTTTTCTCTTTTGTTTTTAGTATTCTATGATATGGTAATGAAAGAATAACAGATGCATTTTCGTTTTTAGAATACATCAGAACGCAAATAAAAAAAGGGTTTGATAGACAACGCCACCCTGTTTGCAACTTTGTTTTGAAATTGAAATAGGAGCACGCGGGGAAACGAAATATTAAAATAAATAGTCCCGAGGATTTAGAGTCACATCAGACGCCAATTAATTAGCGAGCGCTCGTCAATTTCGTCGAGTGGGGAGTTTTTCGCGCCAAAACTCGTTGTTAATCACACCTCTTGGAGTTCACCTTTCGTTGGGTGCCGCCTGGCTAACAAGCGAGCGGCTGTTAAAAGAACAATGGACAATCGCTACGGCACACCCTCCAGCCCCCGCATGTGAAAGACGCAAGTAATAAGTGAAAAGCGATTTATATACGGATAAATAGGAACAGTTTTCGTATAATACCTAGGCACAATCACCATTGTAGAAAGAACTGTTTTGCTGTAAATTCATTTCAACAATTAGAATAAAAGATTTCTTTTTCTGTAATTGATCTTCAATGTGTCAAAAGAATGACCACAAAATCTACTTCCCTTTTCAGTTCTGATTATATTGATATTCTTTTCAAATTTAGTAACTTCTAAAAATGTTAACAAACTATTTAGTTTTTTATTAGTCTTTTTTGAAGAGAAAATAATAGGTAGCGAAATCAAATAGCGAACATGTAGTGTAGCCTAAACCAAGATTGACCCAGTTCAGCAAGATGACATAATTTTTTTTTCATAGAATTTGTATTGGTATTAGGTATTTGTGTGATGATAGCATAAATTTTAATAAAGGCATTTTAAAGTTATGGTGGAACAAAGAAACTCACTTACATATTATAATAAAGTTAAACCTAAACACATAAATTCACTTTTTGTATGGGCAGTCACGTAAATAGCGCTTTTAAGCGATTCGAGCAAATAGCTTCCGCTCGTGGCTCGCGCCGCTCGCGGCTCACTGTCGGTGCGACCTCCGCGTGTCGCATGAGGGAGTGTTTTAATTTCAGAGGTGCAATTTATTCGAGCGATTTATTTTTAATCCCCGTTTTTACGGCGACGCTATAAATTCCATATGTAGTTGTAGTTGCGCGTTTTATTTATAGTTTTATATACGGCATTTTGTTCCGGGCGAAATAGTCGGTGTGTTTAACGGTGTTTTTGTCTAAGTTATTGGTGTTAAGTACGGTTTGGGTTTGGGTTGGATATATTTTATTTAAAGTATATATTATCAGCGATTAATATTGAGGAAATAAATCATACTTTTGTATCTATAGCTCGGTTTTATTAATTTTTCGTAAAGTTAGATGTAGTTTTTTTTAAGATAGAGTAAGCGTGACTTTTACGTTTTGTTTTGGTGTTCGACATCTACGTTTGTTTTGAGTTTTACGAAATAAAGCAATAAAATTGGTAACAACTAATTTACATAGGTAACAATTTCATCCTAAATCAGTTGAGACTTGAACAGCAAAGGAAACACAGATCACTGTCAAACACAAGAGATAAATCATATTCTCTCCTCATAGATAAGTCCCATCAAAGTTAATCAACTCTTGAGCACATAATGTAGGTACATAAGGGTGCCTGAACATGACAGCACACCTGGCATCCCCCACTACTCGCTTATTATTATTTTGTATCTGTTTTTGAATCGCTTAAATCTATAGGGGAGATTTTGATTGTGACAGTAAACGCCATTTTGGATGCGACAAATCCGGTTTGGATGGTAGGGAGGTGGAAATGCAAGCAAGGTTCGCGGAATTAAATAAAACATCAAAACGAAATTTAAATTAAAATGCTTGGGAAGTAATGTTAAAATGTTGCACACCTCTGACTTTTGCTTAGGTACGGGTGTATTATATTGACTTTCCTTACCATTAATAATTGATACCTAACCGAAACTACAAATTAAAAAAAATAAAAAAACAGCTGCCGTGGTTTTTATGTTAAAGTACTTTACTATATATAACGAGATTTTGCTTGCTAAAGTGTATGTCACAATTATATTATAAAATATCAATTTTATATTCGAAAAAACTTTGGAGACTGTACTCCAGCTATCTGTGGAAATAATGTTTGCAAACTAAGTAAGTATAATTATCAGTTTAAATTACAACTGTTGAATCTAGTTAAAGATAGCACAAGGCGTTTTGTTTATAATCAAATATTTTCTGCTATTGACTTTTTACTAATAGAACTATTACAAAAAAGACTATAAAAGTACCAAAAAGCTATCAAATATAAAGATCGCTTACTATTGCAAAGGATGCCAAAAATATATTAGTTAAACCAAGTTAGTGAATAAACGTTTTTATAAGTCCCATTCTTGAAATAATTTATGGCAAATGACAGGGGCCACGCCTTCTAGCAAAGCACAAAACTGGCCATTCACAAACAATGAATGAAATATTTTCTTAAATTTTTTATGGCTTTAGAGTTTTTGGATAGCCTTTTACGTATTTTTGTCGAATACCTCAAATAGAAAGTTAAATTAAACTTAGTATTGTGAGCAAATACCTAAGCTTGTTAGGAAGTTTTACTCATTGGTAGGTAGTCCAACTTTGTTACAATTGTGTTGTTTACAAAGTTATTTTTAGAGATTGGTCGAATACTTTTGTTATTCTGTTCTTTTCTTCTATTTTGGTAATGCACATTTTAGCAGAGCAAAGTTAGAAAACGGCTAAGGAAACTTAATCATAACAAAAAAAAAAAGATACAAAAATACGTAAAAGACTGACCAAAAAACTCTAAGTAGTTTATGGTAAATTTTAAATAGAAAAATATTGGAAAAAATTGACTCGGCCACAAGTGAATTCTCAGACGGGAATCGAACCCGCGACCTTTGGAAATCCGGTCCAATGCTATTTTATATTTTATAAGTATAAAAATAGCATTGAAAAAATGCAAAAATTACAAAATCTCAGTAGTTTCTTATTTTATCGTGATAAACAGTATTTCCACCTTATTGCATTGTATTTTGAGCTTTGAAGTAGAGCATCTGAGTGCTTAATGCGAGTTTTCTCACCTTACTCGCATACGCCGAAGTTTGCGACTAGACTTTAATACTCAACCTTATTCCCACTGCAATAAGGCTATCTGTCAAAATTTTACTCTTACGCGATGGTAGCGTTTGGACATTTACAAAGTCACATTAAGCCCTCTGATAACAGTCGTTAAGCGAAGTCAGAGGCCTTATAGGCGGCTTGATAAACTCTGACACCAGAGCTGGCCACTAATCCTCATACGAAAAAAAGAAGAGTAGTTTTAGTTTTAGTATTTGTCCTCATTTGATGCGTGAAACACCTATGCGATGCATCCTAACAAAAATCAAGTCGCGTACTTCGCCGCGCAAATCATTAAAATTCCTTCACAGCTATGACAAAGATAACGCTATTTGTCCCGCTCGCTCAGCTGTTTTTCCGGTCTATTTGTCTTTATCTGGCGTCTAATATGACACAATTGTCGCATGCTCCGTTTGGCCGGAATTATACGAATAATGTAAGTGTGTGTGTGTCGAGTTTTGCCAAGTGAACGGTTCTAGTTGATTTACGTACATCGGCGCGTAAGTGTTGGCAAGTTTTGGCTTTAATGTAGAGAGGAGTAATGAATAGTGCTTGATATACTACCGCTTTTGATTTTGTATAGACGAAAACCTAAATATTTCAGACTTAAATAGACAAAAGATTTTTGGGTTCGATTCCTTCGATTCAGTCAGCATAAGATTATTGTAGTTTGTATGAGAACTCAATAAAATATATTTGTAACAGATGTAGGTCAGATATATGAAAAAGATTTTTCATATATCTGACCTACATCTTTTACAAAGCCTAAAAGCCTGAATTTATACAGTATAGTCTCACCTTAGTCAAATCTTCCCTAGGAATTTCCAAATGCCTACGTAAACAAAGTCGTACGAAGCTAGTAGTACATTTTTGCGTGTAGGTACAATGTAGAAGCTAGTAGTTCAGTTTCTTAAATTTAATATTACAAAGCTAGTTTTAAAACTTACCGCTTAGGCCCTTAACTTTCAACAACTTACATGAGGGTTAGTTTAAACTCCCGTTAGCCGCAAGGTCGGTAACTTTAACGACTTGCCAACTCCTCTGGACAAACGGACCGAATGTCTATGTCCATGTTTGTCTTATGCTTAATTAGTGCAACTCCTTTGACATAAGTTTGGTCGAAAAGCAACTATGATAATGCTTATGTTGTTAAATAACTTTACGTAGATACTCATGTGAAGTTTATAAAAACAGCTGTCTTCACAGTACTTATAAGTATTTTTACTAAATTTTAGTCCGGTAATATTATATAACGATTTTCACGTGACGAGATATTTCCTGGCCTTCAAAAGTATATCGAGGCCAAACTTCAAGTGATGAGATATTTCCGTTACAGAAATGCCTGAACCTATAGAGTTCTTTGTCAGAAAAAAAATAAAGTTAGTTCTATACCTAATTCACAACTCTAATAAGAACAATAATTCATCAGACCAGATTTGTATTGTATTCTTTGTCCGATAATAATAATTATATATAGCTCAAAAATGCCTGAATTCTTTAACACTTTGTCACACCAAAATTAAAGGTTGTTCCGCAAATCACTTCTTCATAAGTCCATACACAAGCAATAATTACTACGACAAGGTACTATCCAGGTATTTCTGTCGACCGTACAAAATCCCGCCACATCGTAAGTTCCGCGCAGTCTGCGCAGATGCGTCGGTTGCTGGGCGACCGGACGCCAAGTTTCAGCGTCCTGAAATTATGCTACTACCGGTTCTCGACTCGACTGTCATATCACTATGTAACATTTTATACTTTCATGGTCATAATCGCTATTACTATCAGTCTAATGTATGAGATAATGTATATAATTAAAATGGATGCATTAAAAAAATATCAGAATCCTAAGGCGTAAACTTTAGTTATATTCTACAGTTGATTATGGGCGCTAATTCTACAGATTCAAATTTAAATATTACCTGAAATTCAATAATTTTTTGCCAAGTAAAGTAACTTTGGAACTGCAGGTCCTACTTCCTGGTTTCTAACATTTAATTCCATTATAAATTTGTTTGTTTCCCAAAGATTAATACATTTATTTGTATTTCTGGTATTATCTAGTATCTATGATACAAACTAAAACGTAAACTTAACGTGGGCTAGATAATTGGTGTGATTTCATGCAATTATTTATTTATTAATAAAATAATAAAAAAAAACATAAAATCCACAAATAACTAAGTAATAACAAGCATTAATATGTATTCCATCTAATCGGCAACGAATAAAGATTCACAAAAATAAAAAATAAATCAAATAAAAGTGACTTACTATCGAGTTCCAATAGTACTGACACCCACAAGAGGCAAGTTGGCGTCTTTAAAGTTACTCGTATAGTTGTAAATTGTAAACAACAGTAGTTGCCACCTTGTTAGCCCCACAGATCGTGGCTAAAGTTTTTGTCACCACTATAAAGACTCGCGCGTACTACAGCAGCATCGAACGCGTAAATACGCTTAGGAAGCTATCCGAAAGTGCGCGCGTCGCGATGCGGCCTGATCGTTAATATACGAAAGTGATGAAAGATGATTTTTGTTATGCTAAGCGGTTCCCTATTATGGGCCAGCCTTTATACATACAACATAAGAAAGAGGTAAGAAAGAACATGAAACAGGAGTAACACATAATTGGCATTGGTTGAATCTAAGATGTAAGATCTTCAGATGTTGTCTGGTGGGTAAACATTTAAACTACGAAATATATAAAAATGATAAGTACCAGCATACCAACCTTTATGTGGCATCTTCCAGAAGGCCTCTGCCGCCGTGGTGGGCTCCCGCGGCGGCGGCACCAGCCCGCCGACCAGCGTGGTGGCGGCGTGCGCGGGCGCCGGAGCCCGCCCCCACCCCCCGTGCAACGCCACCCCGTTATCTACCCCCACTCCTGGAGAACCGCCCTCGAAAACCACCCCGCCTATCTACAACCACCCCACCAAGTCTCTAAAAACCACTGCCCAATGCAAAAACCACCCTACCTATGCAAAAACCACCCTACCTATCCAAAAACCACCCCACCTAACTAAATATTTAAATTTCACAAACTGTTCTTTTGTTTCTTAATTTTTATAACAAAAATCTCCCCAAAAAGAGCATGACTCGTTGTAATCGTGATCTGCGAACAAAAAAAGCACGTTTAAAGAAACTTACTGACCCCAAAGCGGCATTAGACAAACGCATCATCAATTACAATCAATGCTGGTTTCAACCATCTCTCTTTTTGGGTATAAGAGTGAGAGAGATGGAAGATACTAATTGGTAGATGATGGTGCTGAATTGTGTTAGTTGAAAAGCGCCATCTTTGTTGCATAGTACAAATAGCGGCGGCGATCGTGATCCAAGATTATGATCGATGTGAGGTAGTAATGAAGTGAGATGAGTTAGATCGATGCCACCCATAGGCAAACGGTAGTCGTGTGGGTTTTTTTTGCCTTTTTTTGTACAGATGGTACACGTGTAATGTTAGGAAGTATAATTTTATTACCTACTTAGTTAGTTTTAGCAAAGATTATCACGATTTGTATTTAGGGGAAAAACGAAAAATATGTAGCATAATTCCGCAAGAAAAACTTACATGCAAGATGCACCGGCCGCCCGCTCGCAAATAAATGCAGATGCAGCACAGTGACACACCTTGCACCTTCACCGACTACTCTACACGTGTTTCGCCCACACACGGAGCATCCTCAGGAGTTGTTAGACCGTAGTCACCGAGCGGTGCTGGTATTGCACGGTTTTTCTTGCGGAATTATGCTACATATTTTTCGTTTTCTACTAAGATATGGATTTCCGCCAAGTAACGCCTGATTCTATCAAATACTTGTATTTAGGGATCATGGTAAAGATTATTAGTATTTTGTTCACTCTAAGTATATTGTTTAGCGCAAAGCATCATGTCGGAACCGATTTCTGACTCCGCCATGATGCTATATAAAATAGCTCTTAAGTACCGTTTATAGTTGATAAGCTTAAACTGTATTGGGGTTCGATGGAACTGACATGTTTCCATATAAAGAAACAATGTTCCTAAAAAAAAAAAGAAAATAAAAAGTATATTGGTTTCTTTAACAGTTTGGTTTACAGCAAAAGTTGCCTTCAAAGTCATGGGTATCCTGTTGTGTCTTTGTTATGCATTACCACCTGCAAAATGATGTGTACACAGTATTAGCAATAAACGATATTCTGTTCTATTCTATAAAAAAAAATGTTGTTAATTATGATGAGATCAGTACTACATGGTTTTGTCTTGAGGTTTTTAGTAAACAACATACTTACACTCCTATTTTTAGGCAGTTGAGTAAAAATCTTAAGGAAAAAGTTACTTTCTTATATAAATGAAATAAAATAAGCTGTGTGTGAGATATTAACGAATTTCCGATTTTTAGTCTAAGGCCCATATATGGCAATTTGTATGGATATGACTGCTCAAATTTCCGCCGGAAAGCCGAAACCGAAAGGTCTAATTTTCGATGACTTTGCCTCATAAATCTGGCTGAATTTTATCGATGGCCTTGGTTATGATGTCTTTGAGGATATCAGTCGATTGTGGCTTATTTGTAAAGACCTATGATTTTAGCAAACCCCACAAAAAGTCCGGCGGGGTCAAATCTTGGTGGCAAGTTCACAACACCTTTGAAAAAATAACGTTCCCCCATATCGTTCATGCAGAATATCCACTGTGGCGTATGTTGTATTGCACACAGGGCCATCTTGCTAAGACTAGATCGTCTACATCTAAACTGCAAAGTGTGGGCTAAAATCACCGAACTGTAACGATCGCGATTGACAGGGATGGCCTCACCAACGTCGTTAACGAAAAATAAGGACCAATTACGCCTTCGGCCCAAAATCCACACTAAACAGTTAATTTTTTGGATGCACTAACACCAGGTGAATCTAGTGTTAGTTGACATCGTCCCACATACACCAATTTTGCTTATTAATACAGCCATTTATCTGCAACTTATAACTAAAGATGATTTTTCGCCTGAAATTGGTATTTTCTGCCAAAGTTCTTAGAGGCCCAGTGTTAGAGGAAGTGGCAGCGGATATTTAAACTTAATTATATACCATACTAGCTGTGTAGTACATATTACTACATACTAGCTGCATAGCTGTGTAGTGTCGGCTTAGAATAGCACTATCCCCTCTCATCCCGTGAGTGTCGTAAAAGGCGACTAAGGGAGATGGGCAGCAGCGTCTCCTACAAACTTGGCCATACTGCGATCGCCAACCCGCCTGCCAAGCGTGGCGATTATGGCAAACCCTCCCGTTGGAGGAGGCCTATACCCAGCAGTGGGTGTTAAGTGGCTGAGACTACGATATACCATACTAGGCCTGTCCAAAAAAAAAAAAAAAAAAAAAAGAATTTGTTGATACCTAACACAGCTTCTTTTATTCCATTTCAAAATCGACCCGTCCTTATTGGATAACCCTATAAAAGTATAAAAGTTTATTTATTCGATAAAAAAATATTTTGACTTTGACTTTTTCAAACCATCCCATAGGTATCGATATTACGTACCTAAACACAAAATATCAAAGCAATCCAAATTTTCATAGTAAACCCCCCAAGAGACGACGCCGGATCATAACCAAATTCACAAGTCACGAGTGCTTCACTCCCTTTTTGATCCTTTCAAGGTCCAATCGGATCGGTCCACTTTGATATTTTCCCCTGTAAGGTATAGAAGGAACTTAAAAGTGTGTCAAAGCGAGTGGTTGGAGTGGCAGGAACTTTGGACACTAATGGTGACTGCGTTTTTTTATGTTAAAGTAATTATTTGTTAATGGTTTGTTATTATGTGTTATTGGTAATTGGAATAAGTCTGATATTACAACAATTGTTTTGGGGTTTGATTTCATATATGAAAGTCGGCAATAAAATAAATAGTCTCAATGTTTTTCTATATAATTCGTTTTATATAGTATTATGTTTTAAATGAAAAAAATATAAGATATGTAAACATATTTACTTCCGAATTAATGGCTCCGCAGTTAAAAAATACGCAAAGATAACCTAGATTTAGAAGCACCTACCTATCACTACCTACATATTTGTCATGGCCAAAATATGGAAATACTAGAAATACTAATTCACTCGCGTGGTTCCAGTTCCCGTGGAAATATCGTGATAAAATGTAGCCTGTGTTACTTGGGGATAGTGCAGCTTCCCAACGGTGAAAGAATTTTTCAAATCGGTTCAGTAGTTTCAAAATCTGTTCCATTCAAACATACAAACAAACAAATGATCAAATCTTTCCTCTTTATAATATTAGTATATCGTCGTTGCGACTTCAAGATCTCCTATGTGTCACTTTTGTCGAAATTGCTTTTTTTTACTGGTTTATTTCAAATTTTGGCGCTCCATCGAAAGCAAAAACTCTCATGTGAATAACTCTTTTCAATTGCTATTTTTTTACCATATTCAATATCTCCTAAGTGCTCGCCTATTCAAAGTTGGCATTTAAAATATCTTATGTGCTAAATCTGCACATGAGAGTTTTTTATCGTATGATTAACTTACACTTTAGGGAAATTAATTTGATAAAATATCTTATGTAAAATAGATTAAAATTGTTATTGGCCAAATTCTTAAACTAACTAATCAATAGAAGCACTGGAATGAGAGGGATGCATAAATGGCGTGATTAATTTCTGATTGTAGGTGTTAGCGCGCTAGATGTGCGTTAGTAGCAAACAATACGTTTATTTTCATAACGCAACACGTCGGTACCTCCACTGCGATAACTTTAAAGTTTTGAAGTTGTGTAACGAAAGTTTGTGATTTTATGCGTGAAAACTACAAAAATGAATAAACCACTTAGCTCTACTGATATTGAGTTGTTAATAATCAGCAAAATACTGACGACTTCAATTTTAAGGAACTAGAAAGAGTTGAGCGCGGCTCCAGTGCTTCACTTATTACGCCGGAAGATCTAGGCATACATTATTCAGAATTGAACACAATGACAAAGGTTATGGGAATCATCTGATCAAAGCATTAGCTTACTCCTAGCGACTGAAGAACCAAGTATTTTATCTGAACCAAGGCAAGTTCTATCACCATTACCGATCTTTGATAATTTAAGTGATAACAGTGATGATGATCCAGACTGCGCTCCAGGAACTTCGCTGAGAAGGCGGATTCCTTATCCATTAACTAATGGAGATTTCTCTGATAAATTGAATGTGTCTAGTTGTGATAAAAATATAAAAATGTAACAGGCAGTTATTTTCAAGAATGTTGTCCTCTCTGGGCAGTGATGATAGTGGGATTATACTGCCAGAAAACATTACCTCTGCTTCTGTATCCCTTCCGTGCACTGTTAAGCGTAATAAATAAGCTCGTATTGCTGGTTAACCGTATCTTGGTTATAAGAAGTTGGATAGCAAGTGGACAGCGTTCATCGAGAGACCCAAAAGAATTTTGAAACGTTACGTTGCTCAAATAACTAGTGTTGCTCCAAAATCTGAAAATTCTTTTCTTTGCGCTTTGGTTACTGACGAAGAACGTGATAAAATTAATAAACAATTTTGGAAACTCAAGACTTGGGTAGAGAAGATTACTTTCTACTAAGGATCAGCAGTGAGAAGATGTATAATACGTAGGCGCAAATCTCAGCGTTAAAGCGCCAATTTTTTTTTAAACACGTTCTACCTTCGGGAAGTCTGTTTCCGCCGATGGTGAAAGAACATGATCGTTCAGGAAAATAGTAACGAAGAAACTTCTGAAAGCATTCCATCAAGCTCAGCCGTTATTGTTAAAACAGGAAGGAACGCAGATTAGAAAAAAAAAGATTAAATGTTGAATCGACTTTTCGTTCTGAACTTCACATGCATAGAGTTTTTAAGGAATGGTGTACTGGGCTGCTTCAAGAAAAACATTTTAGAAGAAAATATTGGAGCGTGTAATTAATTATAAGCTACAACAGCTTTAAAACGGACAATATTTCTCAAGAAGAATACGATAGTCCCATAGCGAAGAAAGAAGAAGCTCGTCAAGCAAAACAGAAGTCAGATCGATTCAAATTTTGAAGATTTGGAATCGAATCTGAAATCTATTCGGCCTGGAAAAAAGAAGGGAGATCCCGTGGTGGTTGATTTAAGGGGTCCATTCTTTACAGGTTAAGACATACCGATGAGTGGTCTTTGCTTCAACAGCGAAGAAGTAACCAAAGAAATGGCTTTGTGACACTAACTACACACTACATAGCTCCGTTAAAAATAACTGAAAGCAAGTTTAAACCTTTGCAAGAACTAAAATGGTCATCGATCAGGATTACCATCCTTTTCATAATACCCTGCAATTTAATCCAGGTACTTAAATGTAAGCTTTGCATAAATATTAAAAAAAAACTTTGGTATAAAAACTTGTTTAATTAAAGATCGCGTGTTTTTAATTTCAATTTCTTTTACATACATTTTACATCAAAACCTCTTATGTGATAGGAAACGCGCAAACAAAACCTCTTATGTACCACCTGGAACTGTTTTTTATTATTTTCACTATAATTACCTTTTTTATTTAAAAGGATAATACCAAAGTAAAAAGCATAAAATCCTTTAGTTATCACTTGTATCTTTTGTTATATTCAGTTTCTTTATATTTTTTTCAGTAGACGGTTTTTATTGATTATCTCGCACAATTAAATTTTACACTTAAGAGGTCTTAAAGTCGCAACGACGATATGTAGATTAGATTAGATTAGAAGTGGTAGTATAGATGACTAATATTAGGTAATGACTTAAGACTTAAGCTTAAATGCGCTTCTAAAGTAAAAAGATGAATAAAATAATCCAAAATAAAAGCAAATCGACCTAAAGCCGCCACTAAAAACCATTTTTCATAATCAGAAACACCATCTACACATGAAGAAAACAAAACAGCATCACATATTTCCTACCGTAGATGGAAAATAGAGATAAATCACAAAGATCCTATCACTGATAGCTTAAGAGTTCTCAAGCTGAGGCCACCGCGAATGGCGTCTGTACTGTACTATAACAAATACACATAGCAGCCAATCAGCCTTTTTATCAGCCGATAGATCGCCGGCCAGACTACTTACACGCGGTATCGAGTTACGCATAAAAACTTGTTCCTAATTAGAATAATTAGCTGTCCGTACACGTTTCAAAGAACCGAGTGTTGACTGTGAGAAATTCGAAAATGAAACTTATTAATCTATATCTATATTATTATAAAAATATATTATAAAAAGGAAATTTATTATTGTTTGTTTGTTTGCATTGAAAAGGCTCCGAAACTACTAAACGAATTTGGATGAAATTTGGTACACAGGTAGTAGATAACCTAGATATGAACATAGGATACTTTTTATACCGATATTCCCACGGGAACTGGAACCACGCGGGTGACACCGCGGGCGGCCGCTAGTTTTATAGGAAAAGAAAACTTTTGTTACAAAATTTCAATGGCTATCATTATTACACTCAAACAAAAACTTTTATTAATAATTAGAGAAGAGGTTTTAACGTTCCAAAGAGTATATTTATTCGATTGTTAAACTGAAAATGATTCGGCGCGCAACGTCAATAATGCCACGTATGTTTTAACAGCTTCTCGTTAAACCTACGTGGCAACATTCAAATCTCATTTCTGTAACTTTGCATACACGAAAAAATACACTGTAGGAAAGAGCGGACGGAAAAAACGATTTTATAAAAGTACCTAAATGTTGGTGATGTTAAAAAAACAGTTTTTCGGTCTAAGTGGCCGTTTGTGCGTCAAAGGATCCATCTGAGACTGCATGCAAAGCACTTGAAACGGGGAATAAAGTCAGAACCGTTTTAAATTCTAGCTTAGCTTCGAGTAAGATAATGTTGGCTTGTCGATAACTTGGAACTCTTGAACTCAAAGAATGTTAACGGCATTAAGAATTTCCAACTTGGCGATTTTAAACTTTGTGAAATATGTTTTTGAGTTGAATTTAAGGAATAATAATGGTCAGTATTGATGAAATTCTTTTTGCTAACTTGAACCTATTTTGCTTAGATTTTGACTCATCGTTTTATAAATAAACCTACAACATAAACTATCGGGGTTTTTTTTACATGTTATGAATAGGTACCATTTGCTTTTAATCACATATCACTTAATAATGATGCGTATCAATACTAATATTATAAAGAGGAAAGATTTGATTGTTTGTTTGCATTGAATAGGCTCCGAAACTACTGAACGAATTTGGATAAAATTTGGTACACAGATAGTAGATGACCTGCTTATGAACATAGAATACGTTTTTATACCGATATTTTGACGGGAACGGGAACCACGCGGGTGAAACCGCGAGCGATCGCCGGTTTGCTATAGGTAATATTTATAAGGACTAAATAAAAAAATATTGAACAATAATAACACATGTAGGTAGGTACTTCTTTTTTACTTTTTCCAAAACTATAATTTCGGCAGCTTTCTATATTTTGCTTAGAAGAAAACCCTTGTCAGTTTCTATTTTTTCGTTCCAATTCCAATGCAAAACTGGCAAGCGGTAAATGTTCTAAAGAAGAGGAAAAACTAAATCCATTGTGCCAAGATCGGATGTCTGCTAAATAATAAATAAGTATACATGTACTCATATGACGTATTTTATTCCCAACCATATTTTCGAAAGTTTTCTCTATTTCATTCGCCAGATAAATCGAGTTTCTTTTTTCTGTTCCAATTTCAAATGCAAAACAGGCAAGCAGTAAAAGTCCGAGACAAGATTAAAAACTAAAGGCGGTCATAGAGTAAACCCCGCTCATTTCCATAGAGCCAAGATCGGATGTCTGGTGTTCCCGCGTTCAGCTCATTAGGTCCGCTTTGATTCGGGCGCAGGTGACGGTAATGCGAAGGTCTTTACTCGAACGGATAGATTTTGTAATTTGTCCTTCCTTGTTGCTTTTCCTTTTTTTTTCTTGGTAAATGTAGGCAAATGGATTTCGATGTGATTTGGTAACACAACTTTTTTGGTATGTTAGCTACTTACATTTTGGTGGTAGTTTTACTGCTTTTTTGTGGTTAATATATGTATTTCTTTGGGTTCTTTAGATACTTGCTAAAAAGAAGTACAATGACTGCAACTTATCTTAAACTATAGTAGGCATCTACTAATTATAAAAATAACAATTATGTAACATCATAAAAATAGTCGCCAATTATTTCAAACAAAATCTGCATAAGCACATAAAAGCTCTCCTCATAATTTTAAGTTTGGTTTTCCCTTAAAAACGACACAGCTAAGCGAAACGAATCATCAAAGAACTAAACGCACGCGTGTTGTGTTCACAAAAATATTCCACAAAGAGAGCGCTCATGCTGCGGAGAGCCCTCACGTGTAACTTTGAAAAGTCAAAGCCAAGCCTCTTCCTTTTCACTACGTTTTTTTTTCACTCACAAATTCGTATAACGTACATAATTAAAATTACATGTCTGCAAAGTTTTAATACTATAGTGGCCCTCTGAATATTGAAGTATCATCGCGGATGTACGTTTATTCGTTATGCAATTTGTTTCTTTGACTTCTGAGCGTATGCGATGAGGGAAATTCAAATGGCAAAGCTTTTATACCTTTGTACCTTTTAAACTGTAAAAATAGTTAAAACCTTATTATTCCGTAGTTACCTAGCTATGCTAGATAGCGAAAAGTTACAATCAATTGGCATTTAATTGACAGTTATCAAACTCCCGCCAAAACTTGTCAGCCATAGACAATACTAGCACAGCGTAATAGGGAACAGGAGATATAATATAAAGACTGTGATACTAGTATGCGATGACGGAAATTCAAATGGCAAAGCTTTTTTATTTATTATTTTATCTTTAGAGCAATTCACTGTATACATAGCCAAAAACTTGCTTATTACTAAATAATGCTGCGTTTTCCTACAAACAACACTGAAATCGAAAAGTTACAATAAATTAGACATTTAATTAACAGTTATCAAAATCCCGCCAAAACTAGTTGGCCATAGAGAATGCGAGCTTACAAACATAATTAGGCTGCCATGTTTATAAAAACATTCACGTCCACACAACAATCCGAACAGGCCACAGGCTACCAGTGGTCTATAGTCTATACATTTCAGTAGTGTCAGAATAGAAATAAATTACTATCTCTCGGTGCATTGCCGTTCGTTTGTATGATCAGCACAAAGCGCCCGCCGGCGATTTGTTACATTGATTTAAAACTGACGGGTACGGTCGGCAGAACTGTCAACTTGGTTTTAGAAGTCGGAAATTAAAGCAGTAGGTAAGTTTTAATTCGAATCCAATATTTAAATCCGTTTTCAGGAGATTTTTGTGAGCAAAGTGAGTAGCAATAATGGAGAAAACTTTACGAACGAAACATTAATATATATTCACTTTCACGATAATAATAATGAACACTATTATGAATATTATTTTTTACACAAACTTTGTTTTCTGCTACTCATTTTTGAGAATTGAAATAGCTGTCGCAGCAAATTCAAACATTCTGAGCATTTCTACTGTTTTCACGAATGATAACCAATGCAAGTTTAATTTCTAACAATATTAAAAATAAAAGTTCTAATTTGTAACACACATAGATTAATTTACTATCGGTACAGTGGCGGTGATTCGGCAACCGGTAGGTTACGGCACGCACGCTATGTCGGCACGATAAATCAATCCGCCACAATTGTGACGCACAGAACACAGCATCTTCACCTACGCTCAAACTTGCGCCCGCCCGCTGCCGTTACACTATTTGAAAAATATAAAAATACCAAAGAGTTGTAATACCAAAGGGTTTTTTTTCGGAAGTAATGTAATTACTAGCCATTGAAGAAAATTGGGTAATTCAAAAATAGAATAACTACTTTATGAAAATAAAAATACCAAAGACAACGTTGTGTAGTATTTTTTAACTTTTTGAAAATGGAAGCCAAGTTTTACTAATGTTCTACGAGTTGCCATTTATAGCAGTCGTAAATTTTATCTAGATTTTGAGTTTGAACTCCTATCATGCACGATTGAGGGACCACTTCAATCGATTAAATTCTTTGAATTTCTGCTTTTACAAATGAATGGCTGAATTTGCAATCGTTTTAGAACTTCTACTAACGGTTGACGCAATAAAAAGCTCAAAAGTATTATGTGGACTCCCATTGGGAACGCAAATGGCAAGCTTTACCAGAAATTTATAGTCTCTTGTTGATGTTGTTATTGAAATACTTAAACTAAATTATTGTGTGCATAAACAAAACAGAAAAAGGGTAGTGAAGAGTTACTGACGTTTCGGACAATGTTCAGACACTTTAGTATTACTTTGTAAATAATTAAAAATAATTGTAAATAAAATGTGAATTTACATTTATTATTTTTTATATTTTTTCAGTGACAATTTGGATTAAATCATAAACTTAGTATCAGTTTGCGATTTAAGTACCCAACAAATTATATTTATTTTTAAATTTCGTAAATTAATTATTTATTACTATTTGAGTACCCGTTTTAATGAAAGTAAATAGCCAATTTAAAAACCCTAACAGCATCTCATAAAAATGTAACAAAAAACATTGTTCCACTCTCTAAGACTTACAGGCCACTATCGAAAAAATAAAAAGTAATACTAAAGCGAGATACATCGAAAGCTTTTTACTCCAAAAAAGGGTTTTATCTTAATCCTTATTAAGCCTCATCGGCGGAAGGGTGAGGCTTTGAGACCAAAGAGGTGTTATTTTGAGCCTGTCACAGATTATAATTATAATATTATTCTTTACTTTTAATACTTAGGTATCGTAACACAAGGAGTCGGTGATAGAGCACTTACGTTAATTTGTTATATTTGTTTTTCTTTTCTAACCTTTTCACAATTTGCTATTTATGAATCTAATATTTCCTGTCCCTGTTTCCCTATCTTTTTACTTGACTTTGGCAAAATAATCAAACTCTTTGGCCACAAAAAAAGTTGGTGTATGCAATGCATATGGAAGAGGGAAAGAAAGTGTCGTACTTTTTTCTTCTTTTTTTAACGAACTTACTTTTTCAATAGTCAGGGGTGTCAAAAAGTCTATAGTGGCAAAATCACATTTAGCACCGTGTAATGACAGCATGTGAGAATTATACCGATGTCAATGGTTATGTCTCTCTTTGTCGCAAAATGTCATTAATACGGAAAAAAATATTGTCAAAGTGTGACTGTGGCACCCTCGGGAGTTGTTACATAATAAGCATGTCAACACTCGAAAGGACCTTATTCAAGTATAAATAATAGTTCTCAGTTGTATTTCAATGGTGCTACTTTAGAGACACTTTGTCGGCGACTGTACTGATATCGATTTATTGATTTTTCTTTTGACGGTATTTGTAGAGACTGACGTTTCGGAGTTTTAACGATATTTTTTCTTAACATTGAATTAAAAAAACTTTTTTGAATTGTTTGTGTTATACTTAGTAAGAGTTTAAAAATATGAGATAGATATACCCTTGAATTTCCAACTGTAAAATCCACCTAAAAAATACAAAGCTCATACTTTTGCTGCAGATAAAAAAATGATTCAAATAATATTTAGGACAAACATTCGAGTGACGACGACAAACGTTTTTTTTTGCGTTCGTGTTTTAGTGCTAAATTAGTTGCATAGGAACCTAATATTTTATTATTATACCCGCTAACTTCGTACATGTTTTTTTCCTTTACATTTTTCAGGAATTAATAAAATAAATAAATTATTACATGCTTACCTTTTAGGCCTCATCTAGCAAATTTATTAATGCTCTTGAATATAACGAATATTAAAACGAGAAATTAATTCAAATTTTCTTTTTCTATTTTTAACTTGTAATAATTTTAACTTTTTAATTTTGCATTTTTCAATGCTATTTTAATATGATAAATATTAAACAAGAAAATATATTATACTATACTATAAATATACGACGATGGCCAACACCGTAGAAAAGCCAATATACTAGAAAAATTCGACGTGTCCTCATAGGTCACTTTAGCATAATTGGTAAGTGCATTGGGCCGGATTGGTTCGAATCTCGTCAGGGCGACATGAGACAAGTTGCTTTTTTCTAGTAGGTAAATTTTCTTTTAATAATTTATTTACATATTTTTTCGGTATCCTAGGTCTAACAATAAATTATCGTAGAATTATAACACAAATTGATACGGAACAAAATTTTACGCAGCTATCGTGACAAAAAAAGCACCCATATCTAGGTAGATCAGCAAAATTGCCTGTCCCATGTCAAGCTATTGTGTCCCGTATCGCTTACCGCAGAATAATTCGCGAGCACAATACCACTCGACGTCTCCATTTAACAAAATTACGAATTTGTACTTACGTCCACGGACAATAGTTCGGCGTCCTATGGACGGCGGCGAGATGAAAGATACCGTTCGATTGTGAAGTACGTTGACGTAAATGTATTTTGATCGTGTCTTTAAGTTTTGATGGACCTTTTTTTTTGTTGTTTAATATTGGTGATTGTATTAAAATTATACAAAATAAGTACATATGTATAGACGCTATTACATATGTACCTATAGATATTTTTAAACTTATAAAAGTTATGATAAACTTTTAATAGATAAATATCATAAGTATAAAGATAAAATTGAAAATGCAAAAACTTAAAAATCATAATTAGCTATTATAGTTGTAGTAAAATATAGTCATATTGAATAAAATACCCATTTCTTATATAAGTATTATATTGTCTAGTGAAAGTAATTAAACTGCTTTGGTACAATTCTTTGATTACCTACCTATTAGAATAATTCATTTGACTTTTACAACATTGAATTGTCAAATTAAATAAATTAAGAGGTTCCTGAAAAATACAAAATAATAATAAACAACTATAAAACACTGCGTTTGTGAAAACAATTAATAATTAATTATTATTTAAGATGCACTCTCACTTAAATATTTATGATTGGTTGGCTATAAATTATAATTTTTATCTAGTCTACTTTAAAAATAGATAAATTCTAAATAACTTTCAAAGAATTTTTAAATTTGCAACAAGAATATTCATTCCATTACTTGCTGTCATTTTTTTCGCATTTTCAAAGCTTACCAAATTACACGCAAAAACTCAACAATACGACCAAATGTTTACTATTTCAAATTATATTCGACAATGGATATTAAATTTAGCTATTTGATATCGTTTAAAAAGGGAAGATTCTTGCCAAACAAAAATATCAAATTACTTAAAAGGGAGGCCTTTAGGTCAGGCCGTACAGGTAGGCAAATCCGGTTCTTATCTGTTGTTGTTTTAAAAATGTTGATATTTCGTAACTTTTTTTTACCTTTGCTTTTTATTTTGTTAGATCAAAATTTTCACGTTTAAGATATTTTTTGAATAAATTTAGGTCTAGACGCGCGGTAATTATAATTAACCAACTGTGTAAAAAAACTGCAATATGAAATAATAATAATATCATCAAGATAAAATTTTGAGGCTTTTTTAACATATTTATTAAAGCAAAAAATATAATCGTTATTATTATTATTACCATAGTTATGATTTTAGTATTTTATTTAAATTCTATATCATTGAGTGCTTCTGTAGTTTTCAGCAGTCATAAAATATTCGTAGTTGATATTTGATCTTTTTCAAAATAATATCTTTATTATTTATGTATGTACTTTAATGTATTTGTTTTGTTTATAAAAAAATATGTTTCTAGTAATTGTCCCCATTGTTTCTGTGTAGTAATAGTAAGGTAGAAAAATCCCTAGTAGGAAACTGTCGTAGCATTTTAGGCCTACGGTTCGTAGTCAGCCGTAGCACTATGACATTTTTTTGTGTTTATTGATAAAAAACTTATATAAGCCACTGGTCACGGTTTGATCATTCATTTATTATTTTAAAATAGCTTCTGTTATCGCTTAGAATTATCAAAAAATATCCAAAAACACAACATACCTAAAACCCTCGATGCGTTCACTAACACAAAAACAGCGTTCCGTTATCACTAACAAATACAAAAAAATATTACATCAACACTTTAACATATGTTCACAGTTGACCAACGACGCGTACAAGCCTAAAATACTTTAATTTGTCAAGTTTCTAAACGGTCCCGGCCAGTGTAGCGCGTAATGATCGGATGGTAGTATTGAGTGGCAAGGTAGCGAACCGTTCACGTCACGGCTGGCTTGCGACTGCCCGACCATCTGATTCCAAGTCAGCCGTGTGAGCATCCGATGGGCGGAGCCTACCGAAGCAGACAACCCTAGGGTGGGTCACGCACACAGCCGCACGCACACAACCGCGCGCACCCACACTTACACTATTGTTTCATTGTAATGAAAGATGATACGCCACGCGATCGGAGAAAGTGATTTTTGGAATACGTTCTTTTTTCAAACTGTTTAAAAAAAGTTTTTCTTTTCTTTTTTTTTCTTTGGTTTCTTTCATTTGTCATTTGTTTCCCGCCAAGTTTCTTCGCTAATAGTATTAATTGAGCGGCGCTAAAAGGATTCCGTGTTGGACAGTGGAAATCTGGGATGATGGGATTATTACGCGTTTGCAAATCCGATAAATTTAACGAAGCACGTACGATTGTGAATGTAGTTTGTGCGCAGACATTTTTAAGGGGCGCCATAACTAGGTTTGTTTACGTCACATGAAGACAATAGGAAATACTTACAAAAATGTTTTGCTGGTGACTCTAGATATAAGCTTAGTTTTGCTCTAGAGACAAGGAAAGCGTAAAAAATACACGCGCCGGTTTGAGCAAAATCAATAATACTTAATTTATAAAAAAGAAAAATAATTGTGCCTCAAGCTTTTTTATTTTAAGTATATTTATGAGATTTTCCACATGTAGGTATAAAGGCTTCAACGCTGAACCGTCAGTCGTAAAATGTGGATCAAATTTATTACCGCACTGCCCAATGTGTTCACGACTTTAGGTATACTAAACGATACGCGTAAAACGTATGTCGGTTAAGCAGAAAGGGCCTTAAAATTTTATATGACTTCTATTTATACGATGAGGTTTTACTTTTTACTAGCTAAAAAATACTATAAAAATCGACTCCACTCAAAAGTTATCTCAGGCGGGATTTTTAAAATAAAAAGTAAATCAAAATATAGATTTATTAAGTAAAAAAAGTGAAAAATTTACTGAATATGGTTAGGATATCATTTAAAATATAAGACAGAAAATTCATTGTTAGATCTATTTTGAGATTTAGAAATTTAACTACAACTATTTTGGGTCTGAATAAGTTATCAAGTGCAAAAATCAGAAATCTGCCGTGTTATTATTCCACGATATTAGTTTCCTGTGACTCAATTACAACTTGTCATTACTATAATATCGTAGGGATGAAACATTCACAAGTCACCAACAAATATTTTCCCAAACAGGCAATGTCACCCGCAATTAGGTTGCATCATAATCGGCCGACGGCCGGCAAAACAGCGCAACTCGCAAAATCAACATAACACGCTCACACGTCGCGACAACAATGGCGGACACGCGGCGCTCGTCACGCCGCGTACAGAAAGAATGAGTCGGCCCTAATTTGTACCGGCCTAATTTCACGGTCGCTCTTAGTTATTGTGAGATTTCGCGATACCATGTCACGGATTTCGATGCGGCTGGTTAGTCCGATTTGATTGAGTCGTCATCTTTTTTTTATGTTACCCTACGTTACTAGGTACGTTTATTTACTAAAAGTATGCTTACGGCAAGGAGTCCAACACAAAAATAAAAGGACATTGCATGATTGCCTTATTCATTTTCCAAAAAAAAGTGCACTTCAATAATAAGTTTATCAAATGGAATGAACCTAACCCAAACAGTTAAAGATTTTTTTAATTAAAATACAAGAACAGATACTTTTTTCTTCGTTCCAGCCCAACACTAGTTGAAAACTTACCGAAATAAGTAAACCAATCATTGGTTTTACCAAAATAAAGAACTCTTTTTTATCAAACTCTACTTATTTACCAGTGTGTTTGCAAATGTCACAAAGCGCGCTAATTTAAAACGTTCGATCCGAAATAATTCGAGCATTAAATCTACTATAGAAATCTGGTCTGCTATACTAAAAATAAATATAATAGAACTTTTACGTTAACAATAAAAGTGTTTGTCTAAGAACAACGAGCATACCGCAGCGGGACATCTAGATACGCGGGGCTAGAGTATTTTTTTAAATTTTTTTTCTTTTGGTCTCGTACCTCCGTTGAATGGCGTCGGATCCTTAATTTACGCACCGATAGACTCATTTTGTAGTTTCGTATTTGTGAGGGATTGTTCTTACGGTGCGTTTTGTAACATTGCGTACGAATGGGATCCGTTGTTGTCGCGGTCCAAAAAAACGGTTAGAGGTTTGATGAAAGCCTCTAATGGGTGCCTTTAATTGCTTTTTACTATTCTTTGCTAGGAGATTGTTTTTTTTTTGTATAAACAAGTGACTTATGGCGGCGGTAGCAGCATACGATTAAAATCTTAGAAAATTCATAAGGTAAATGTTAGAGTGTCACAGATTAGAAACAATCTGAGTTTTGAAATACAGCCTTAAGTTTATGTCTTGATAATAACATACGTGTAATCATTCCCAAAGTAAATTCAAAAAATATGACAAACTTTCACGTATGATTGCACAACAATCAGAAACAGACAGCGCCTACAACAACAACTTTAACACACCAACATTAGGTAAAGCAATAACAGCATTGCAACAAATGTATCTGTTAGCAAATTGCCCTGCACATAATTTGTTGCAGTTCGCGATATAATATCATAAATCAGCGAGCCCTCCGATGCGGCGTCGCATGCAGCTGCCGCGCCTTACATGCATCACTGGATCACTACATACACCGGTTAAGTAACGATGCTTTGTGCATGCCGATAGATTAGCTTGGTGCAAACGACGGTAATGTATTTATAAAGTTTAGTTTAAATTTGAATCAGAAACAAATGGTGGACGCAATGAAACAGATTACTGTATAGTTACGTAAGCAACCATTGTATGATTCCTGTATTGGAATAAGTCTGATAAGATTAATCTGTATTGAGATTTTAAAGTCAGAAATGATAGCTAATGGATGTAAACAGTATAACTATCTACCTTAAAAAGAAATTTCCGCCTGTACCATCCATTTAACAACAGATAAAATAAGATCGCTCACTCCCATACCTTGTGCCAAAAAATGAATTAAAAAAACCTCCGGTATCTCAACCGATAGGTTACAGATTAGACGGGGTCGCTGCCAATTCTGGCGGTGTCTTCCGCAAAACCGCGCTTTTGTGCAGATCTGACTTACAACGTTTTACGCATCGCAGGATAAAAGGGTGGAACTATTCTAATAGAAGAAAGCATGTAGGGAAACTTTTGACTTGTCTACAAACGGCAAAGTGGAGATAATTATACTGTTTAATAGTTTGTTAAATAGGGAACAAAAATAAAAAAGAAGAAAAACGAGTTTTAATCATTCTTTTTTAAGTACCCTAATTTTCACAAAACTTCTCTGTTTTTATTAAGTAACAGAACTAGACTATAAAAGCTAATCCAAAATTATAAATTCACTAGCGGATCCTCGCGGTTTTACCCGCGTGGTGCCCGTTCCCGTGGGAATATCGGGATAAAACATAGCCTATGTCACTCGGGAGAAATGTAGCTTTCTAATGGTCTAAGAATTTTCTAAATCGATCCAGTAGTCATAGTCATAGTCATAACATTTATTGCAACATGTAGGTTATTACAGACTATTTTTATTATTATCCTGAGATTAGCGCGTTCAAACAAACAAACTCTTCAGCTTTATAATATTATATATAGTACTTATAGATAATTATAAAAATACAACATTTCTACAACTCATTTGCTAAAACTAGAAGTAAAACGAAAATCTATAGCAGAAAATGAAAAGTAAAATTTTCTTGTTTATTTGAAAATAGTAGTAAATGGAGGTTGTTAGGGCGGGTTGTTTGAGAAAGTAATAGATTTATAGAAAAAGTTTGTATCACAACATAAATAGGTATTTCATTTGAATAATAAATCATTGCTTTAACCTTATTACTTAAAAAAAAAACATTTTGCCCGAACAAAACTCTACTAATCTACCGAGAACTTCTTCGATTATACAGTCAGCAGCTACGGCTTTACATTTGCACTAAGACAACCGCCGTAAAGCTGTACTGCTGTTGACTGTACTCATTTAACCTTCTCGTAATTTTTGGTTTTTAAATAGGTTACGCCAACCGTAAGTTAAGTCTTATTATTAAATATATAATCATATTTAGTGTTATTATTATATCAAACCTTTATATACCTACCTACCTCGTGTATGAACGTTAAACTTAGTAAAAACAATGCATTAGTTTTTTTTACTTTTTAATGATATGTACCCTTCGCGCCTACAGCTATGAATTCATAAATAAACAACCTCTGAATGCATAATCATGTTGCATCTGTAATAATTACCAAGGGGAATATTAATTCCTGAATACCCTACAGATTGTTATAATAAACATTTTTTTATTAGGCTTAGTTATATACTTAAAAAGTGTTACTTTAAAGACACGTTTTCAATATAACCATTCGATTTTGTTGAGCAACAATCGTCAATTTTGTTGGTGAGTTAGCACAAGTTTCTGAAAACAATATGTCTAGAAATCCCAACACGCAATGTTGCCAACAATTTATAAAAAATAATGCCAAAAAAATATTTAGGTACCGTTCATTAGTTTCTTTTTAAATACACCGTATGGGGTAGAGTTCAAATTCTTTGAAAACACCTAAAAAGCTTCAAAAACTGTCGCGTCTCAGTTGTGAATTAGTTGATCTTTGAAACATAAACTCTCTTTGCTGTATTTCAAATCAGTCTGCCCGCTACCGTGATTTAAATAGTAATTAAAAATATAAAGCGTTCCAAACGTCAAAAAAAAAACACACTAATGTGCGAGTAAATTTTTCATTACAAAAGTGCAACGTCTATTTGGCGCGAGTATTCAAATAATGAAAAAGTTCGAAAGGTGTTCTATTTTTAAAATATGTATTATGACTTTGTAGACTGCGCTCAGCTTTCCCCCCCTTTGGCGAAAATTACGCACACAGATTTGTGTTTACACTCGTACAAATGCAAATTCCTTTGTTGATGTATGTATAGCTTACTTAATGTTTTCAAATAATTTTCAGTGTTTCCTACTAATACTGTGAAAGAAAAGAGGAAGTTAATTTTGGATGTCTATTCATAAAGTTTTGAATTTAACCAACAGGTAACTGTTATTGTATATATTTTCCTCTACATTTGTTGTTTGAATGATGAACGAAGAGTAAAAGCAAGTAACACGCGAGTAGGCAATTCTTCACATCAGCCGGTATATAATACAAAGTTAATCTACTCCTTACGTTTGGCACAGTAAAAAAATACATAAATAAATCGAACAGAAAACGATACTAAAACAACGCGGTGCATCATATTCCCCCGTACAAACACATGCGCGTCTTCCATCCTTGTCTGTTTTATTGGTTTTCCGCATGGCGTCGTTTCGGTTTTGGCGGGGCGTGTTCTGGGCTGTGATTGGCGGAGGGGGAATGGCGGTGCGATCGCCCGCCGCCGGCTGCCGGCCGACGGCATTTTCCCGTCGCGACGTTCCAAAATCGAAAACACAACGCGAGTTTTTGTTATCGAAATACAGGAGGAAATTATAGTATTATACATTGTAGTGAAAGTTACTCGGAGGGACCTGGTGCGTTTTTTAAAGTTTGACAGAAGATAAATATAAAAAAAAGTGATGTGGTGTGATAAGAAAAGTGGTTTTATTTAAAGTATTTGAAATTTGTCTGTAGACTAATTAATAAAAAAAAAAAAACATGCTACTGTCACTTTGAAAGTAAATTTAATAGTTATTTAGATAGCTAATGTTTTGCCCAAAAAGATAAAAATCTTCAAATTATTCAAATGACAAGTTACTTAAATTATAGGTACAATAATAAAATAACTTTGGCAAAATAATAAAATAAAACAGTTTTTATAGTTAGATAACTGGGAAGGTAATATATTGTTTTCTCTGATATCTCAATTAGATTTATTGTTAATTAGAGAATATTTTAATTTCCTTCAAAATGATTGTATAAAATTTTGTCAGTGTAACTTAATACTTTATTCTCTTCAATCCTAAGTGATTTAAATTACATACATTACAAATGTTATCCTTATTGAAATTTCAATTTTTAATTGAACCTTAGGTATAAAGTTGAAAAAAAATAATTTCATAAACTAGAAAATTATAATGTTTAGGTTCATAAAAGCTTTAAGTATGTTTGTACTTAATAAAACTAATTGTTATTGTATTGCTATTCGTTTAATGTTATTATTATAGACAAAACAAATTTATTAGAAAAGTTTGAAATGTAATAAATTACTGTTAAAGTAGAGATTTTCTAGAAACAAAAAATGTAAAGTTCTCGTAGTTTTCATTACAAAAATTTGGAACAGATAGGTTCTATAGATTTAATTTCTTTAATACAATGCAATACATTACCTTATTTGCACCAAATATGGTAAATTTTTGGTGTGATAAGAAAAATTTTATAATACCTACCTACTCTAATTTAAGTTTTTCTCTACATTTGGTTTTTAATATATTAGAACAAATGTGATTCGTAACTCAGAATAGACTTAAGAGATAAAAAAAAAATATAAACAAACTTCCTTAATATATAATATTAAATTAAGTTGATTCTTTATACGATACAATTTTACATGGAAAAAAACGACTGTCGCATGTTTCCCATATTTTTTCTGGTAAAAAATACCATATAAAATAGCTATGGTTTCACTAGTTACTGATAAGTTCTGGATAGCTCAAATGACAGATCGTTCGACAGTTGTTATATGAAAAATTACAAATTATCTGCTATATATGCTATCCAGAACTGATAAGTAGGTGGTGAAACCAGCCCTAAGCATAGTAAATGCAAAATTTTGAAATCACTTGTGTCCGAGTTGTTTTTTTCCAATATTTTTCTATTAAAATTTTATAATAATAAGTATAAAAATAGCATTGAAAAATACAACATTTCAAAAATCATAAAATAATTCTGTAATTTTTAGGAATAAGTTAACCGAGACTGTAGTGTATGTTTAGTTTTATAATTATATATATATATATATATATATATATATATATATATATATATATATTAAGCTTCCAAGATTGTACCTAGGTTTATGTTTTAAACAACTTTACTCTTAAGCATGGAGACTTCGTGCCATGTGGTGACGGCCTAAGAATACAAGTGTCACCACTCCCTTACATGCCTGGGATGTCGTAAGAGTCGACTACGAGGCTCGACGCATTAAACACCTGTGCGAGAGAAGGAAATCTTGAAACAAACCCTCTACCAACCCGTCTGGCCAGCGTGGTAGCAGTAGGTTAATAGCCTCCTATGAACGCCAATAGGCATGAGCTAGGAGAGGCCTATGTCCAGCAGTGGACGTCCACAGGCTGATGATGTGTGGAGACTTCATTAGTATAAATTATAATCGTAATTCGTAGGTATGTGATATGAGCTATTATAATAAGAATGTTTTTCTAATATTTTAGGCTTTTTATTGATAAAGTTTGTGTGGAAATGAAAATAAAAACAGAATATACCTGATATTATTATTTTATAATTTTGAACAACTGGAAACTCAACACAATTATGGAATGAGAACTAATAAAGTTTTAATAAAATATTAATGCCTTTGATTTCTTTTTTTGGATGTATCAGATAATAACCGTTGTTGCTACATAAAAACGTACTTAGTAAACCATCCTTATTTATTTTGAGAAATATTAAACTGCATTTGATTTTGAAAAAAAAATTACAGTTAGCAGGGAAATAGTCAGTTTTCAAAAATATTTTTTTATGCCAATCGATCCTGTTTCTCATGAGGATTAAAACACTCTAAGACACCAACTAAAATTTACTAGAAACGCCAGAAATCGCGAAAAACGCAAAAACACACACTTGCCGCGCTCGCGCCACACGCCGCGGTATCCGCTTCACCGACGAGTACCTTCGTTGATGAAACTTATTTTCTTAGCAAATATGTGGACATACTTTTTCGCGATTTCTGACTTTTCTAGTACTCATACCTCAGTTGGTGTCTTAGACCGTTTTGATCCTCATAAGAAACAGGATCAAATAGCATCAAAAAGTTTAAAAAATCCTGCTGAGTGTTTTTTTTTTTCAAAATCCGTGAATGCAATTCAATATTTCTCAAAAAAATTAAGGATGGTTTCCTAAGAACGTTTTCATGTAGCTTCAACGGTTAAGGCACTGCTAATGAATAAACATACATTTCAAAGAGAAAGATACTATGTAGCTATAACACACAGTTCATACTATATTAATATGTCTTAAGTTTAGTATCCAACAACATCAGTGATATTAATTCGTAAATAAATTCCGCCTCTATGGTGTACTGATAAAACCATCAGTATCAGATTAAGAGGTTTGACTCCCAGTGATGGTATTCCATTTGGTTGGTAGCACGACTTGTTCTAAGCCCGTACCTATGTGTTATATCGACAATGTGCTATAACAACAACAACAACTTCTCATCCTCATCCCATTAGTGGAGTTTCTCAGTAGTAAAGAATTCCGGGTGAAGCATATATTTTTGTATACAATGGAGAAACGCTTAGCCTTTATTAGGTATACCTAATGTTAAGTAATGATAAGGCTGAATCCACAAACAGTGTCAAAATTGTATTTCCACTTGAAAAAAAAACATTTTTTAACACAAGTGGATATGTAACAAGTACCAACAATTGAAGATTGTTGCCATTGGTTCCATCTCATGCGTGCCAAGAGCTTTGAGCTAAGGGCGAGCGCGCACGACGCCCAATTAGGCCGCGCGACGGCTGGCTGCGCGCGCGCCGACTCGTGACTGAGGGCACAACATAGAAAGGGTACCAGAAGGACAGCTCCGGTCATCCCTGAAAATAGCTACTAGATTTGCTGCTCATTAATTTTGTCAACACGTTTCGTCGGACTGTCGTGTCGCTCGAAGGCTCAGCTGCGTGGCAGTAGGTGGGACACAAAGCTAGAAGAACCGATGGCCGTTGGGGCGGAAAGATTTTGGAAAGGCAACCGCGCACTGGACGATTCTCTGTGGGTAGGCCCCCGAAAGGTGGACAGACGATCTAGTGCGCGGTCGCGGGAAGCCGCTGGATGCGTGAAGCGCAGGACCGATCGTCGTGAAGATCCTTGGGGGAGGCCTATACTAGGTATACCTAATAGTGGGTGACATGCGGCTGATATGAATCGTAGCGACTGAATCCTACTTGAAACTGTGTGAGAATGCCTGTAAATGTGACGTCATTGCGTGTGTGCCGTAAATGTCGCTTGGTTCTGAGTGATGTCTCTGCTTGGGTGCCTACTTTATATTGAGGGTCTTATTGTAACTTGATATTGACAAACGATGGCTAACATAATTAGGTCAATAGTTTAAAATGGTGATTGTGTTGTCACATTTAATATTGCTGTCTTTTCGTTTTAAACGGGCAGGTAATTCAGAATTATGCTACCTATGTTGCACCAAATACTTTATCAGATTTCTTGTCAAAGTTGTTGAATTCTGTACATTTTCCGATTTAAAGTTTGGTGTAGTAAACACTAAAATAAGATGGTGCTATCAAAACTTTGGAAGTTTAGGTCGAAAAGAAAACTTCGAATTCGGCGAGTTAGGTATGTAAATTTCCCTCTGATTAAACTAATAACAAGAATAATTTCTTAACTTATAAAAAGCACAAGTATAAAAATAGAACTCATAATGAAGTACCTAGTTCTTTTTTCGTTTCTGATTTATATTTATACCAAAGGTAAACAGAATGGCCTTTGCTTCTTTTTTACATTTTCCAATTAAAAAGAAAAAACGAAAAACGAAATCCAAAATGATATTTCTTTGTATAATGCCATTTTGTTCCTTTTTTAGTTTTTCCAATTAAAAGGAAATAAGACAAACGAAAACCAAAATGATATTTCTTTGTTTCGAATTTGGAACAGTCTTACAAAGAGGTTGAAAGCAAAAATCACACCTCGCTAAGAGCATTACGGGCGCTTATAATCGGCTAAATATCGAATCGTTCCATCCATTGTTTGGAGGCTTTAAACCTTCAGCCCTCGGGAATTGCTTTCCAGAGTTCTAAGCCTACCGCCTTCGGAAAAACTTAGCCAACCAAACGATTTCCAACCTTAATGCAAATAAAATTGAGTCGAAAGTCCACTCAGGCGAAGTCTAAAATAATTCCTGAAAAGTGAAAGCTTTCCTACGCAAGGTATTTAGGTTTAAACTCCTATTGAAAGAGGTGAAAGTTTGGGGATGGGTTGTTTTTTGATTGTGGACTTTAAGGGGTTGGGAGAGGGCGTTTTTTCGGTTGTGTTGAGGTTGGAGAGGAGTGTTGAGAAGATTGTGCAGTAACGAGTCTACACACAGAGTGTAATTGTATCGGGGATCAGAATCGACCCACTGACGCGTAGGGTAGGGAAGAAGTCGATAGAGGGTTGGAATTGTGCAAACAATTTTAAGCCTTATTGAATTTGTTATGATGATTTAAAAAACAAAAATGTATAGTCGGATTTTTGATTCAGTAGAGTGATTTGATTGATGTCACTTTGTAAAAATAATGCTGAATTAATATGTAGCCAATACTTACTGAACTGGAAATGGTACTTGCAAATCATTACGAAAAACAGTTTAAATCACGATTATTTTTACAAAGTGCCATTGGCACGTGTCAAATTGCTCTAATGAATTGAAAATCCGACTGTAGTACCTTTGCTTAAACACAGGCAGCACTATCTGTAGGTCTAATTTGCCTTCAGGAACATTAAGTTGAATTCCCGTTATGTTGAATTTTTTTAAAGTTGAATTCCCACTAAGTTGACTTCCCATTATGTTGAATTCGGTCGCTTATTATCATGAACCACGGAACTATAAGATCGTGACAATTCGACAGTTTTTTTTACATTGCGGGGAAACGCTTAGCCCATTTGAATTAAACTTAATGGTCCTGAAGGCTTTTGGTATAATAATATGGTGAAAGTGGATTGCTGTTTTCTTATACAGCGTCGTTCATTGATAATTAGGTACTGTAGCAGCCAATGTACTTACATCTTATCCCAAACTCGAATGTCCACTAAAGCTCTCGAGATGTATTTTTACTTCGCAATTTACAGGGTGGAAAAAATCTATGGGCCCTGGAGGGGAACTACATTAAATCCTTTAGTTAGCACATTTTACTGAAAGTAAACATTTCTTTATTTTTTAAAAGAAACAAAACTGCAATCATAGATTTTTGTAAATTTTTCAAAAGAGACTTGAATTAAAGTGCATTATCCGTCCCATTGAGTTTATTAGTTAAGTTTTCATGTGTTTCCTTTAATTTAATTTACTATGTTTGTTAGAGAGAGTTGATCCTTTTGAATGACTCTATTGATAAATGGTATAAAAGTACAGAATGTAATTTTTACAGATTTTAGCTGGTTCGATTCCTGGGTGTGGGAAGCATATTTTTGAAAATGTTTCAATGCAGTTGTGTTTCTTTAAAAAAATAAAGGAATGTTTCTTTTCAGTAAAATAAGCTAACTAAAGGATTTAAGGTCCCCTTCAAACCCCGTAGATTTTTTCCACCCTGTATATTTTTTTGATTACTCCACAGTGATGTCCATTTTCACGTTTCTGCTGCAAAACTTCAAACGCAACGAAGGTGTTATATGGTTATTATTCACATTTTTTAACACAGAGAGAGATAACTTTAAGCAACATTTGAAGGAAACATTTTTAGAGTAGGTACCTACTCTATGACAGTCTAAAACTTTGCTCTTTATAAAAAAAACCCAGAGGAAAATTTTGATCTCAATTCAAACTTTATTTCAGCACGTTTGTTCATAATGGCGAAAATATCTCGCACTAAACTTTTTATCGATAAACGTACACTACATTTTTGGCACTACCCCATCACTACATGCACAGGGGTCGATCTTGCGACCACGGAGGGTGACTATTTATCGTGCGGCCCTTATTTTTATTTGTTTCGCCCTCTCGTAATTGTTACTTAATGATCACAGGACATAGGACGATATCACGATACTTTAAGTATGATGACAATGTTATAAATGGGATGACTTGAAGTTGAATTATTTGATCATTGGTATTGAAACTTTAGTAAAAGTATTTAAAAGTAGATTGTGACTTGTGAGTGTTGTCATGAGAGTTTTTCTTTTCTAGAACTACTTAAAGTTCCTAAACAAATAAACTCCCAATTATAATGAAAAATCAGATAATTTACAAATAAAAGATAGTTTACATAATAATGAATCGAAGAGATTCATTATTAAATAATGTAAATAATTTATGATTTTGTAATTTTTGCATTTTTCAATGCTATTTTTATACTTAGGGTAAATTTTAAATAGAAAAATATTGGAAAAAGTCTCGGTAGCTCAGCGGTTAGAGCATTGGACCGGATTTCCAAAGGTCGCGGGTTCGATTCCCGCCTGAGAATTCACTTGTGGCCGAGTTAATTTTTTCCAATATTTTTCTATTTAAAATTTACCCTAAATGTAAATAATGTTAAATTTATAGATTTTAATTATTCGGAAATTTGGTTGTTATAATACGAAATATTTGGCTTTTTTACTTCTAGCGACATCTATAACAAGGGAGAACATAGAAGCAACTACCTACGCAAACTTTTTGCAACCCTCGCGAACTTTTGCAAGCACTCGTGTCAGAGGGCAAAGTTCATGGCATATACGTTTACACTACCCTACAACAGGTGGCGCTGATCCATTTTTATTTATTATTTAATTTTCATCTTCGTGATGATTTATTTCAGTGTATTTGTTTTAGGTTTCAAAATAAAATGAAATGTTTTAAGCATCCTATTTAAAACACACAGAAAACATCCCTTTCGAAAGTATTCGTATTGTGAACAAATGTAGGTATGGAGTAGTAGAGCAGCGTCCCTACCGGAATAATCGGACGTAAACGGAACTTATTTTTTTTTATACATTTTTGACGTGACGATATATACGAATACCTTTCGTAAGTTTTTAGTGCTAGCGCCACAGTTATCTTATAATTTTACAATCCTACACGAGTTATTAAATAGGAGAAGAGAAGGTAAGATGATGATCATGATGATCAGTAAATAAAGAAACATAATTTTGAGTATATAATATATAACAACTACATAACAACAAAATACCTTTATTTCTGATGCGGTGCAAACCTTAAATAAAAAACTTAATCCTGAACTAAAACGCAGCCGTAGACTATCGATAACAAAGAAGTATTACATTGCGGGGTTAATACTTTGTCGGTGCGTCGCGGCGTCTTTGACGAGCGGTGCCTTTGAGGTTCGCTTGCGCAACAATACTTGCGCTAATCTCGCGCCATTTTTTTGGCATGCAACAAGTGTTTGGTTAATAAACAAGGCGACTTAGAAACGTAGAGGTTGTGGGAAAAGCTAATGGTATGATAAGCTTTCAAGTTTGGGTAAATAAGAGTTTATTAGCTACTTTGACAGCTCTTATAGTACATACACATCTATACTAATATTATAAAGCTGAAGAGTTTGTTTGTTTAAATGCGCTAATCTCAGGAACTACTGGACCGATTTAGAAAATTCTTAGACCATTAGAAAGCTACATTTCTCCCGAGTGACATAGGCTATATTTTATCCCGATATTCCCACGGGAACGGGCACTACCAGGGTAAAACCGCGAGGATCCGCTAGTATACAAATACATTCCCTCCTGCCATATTAACCTTACGGGGTTGGCAGAATAAAATGAGTGAAAATGTTTAAGAATCACTCTCATTCCAACACCTCAACGATGCCATATTTGACACTGGCTGGGTCTAAAATGTTGTCTGGAAACAATAGTGCCATACAGTGGTGGTCACATAAATAACGACACTAGCCGTTTTTTATACTATCGAGGTAACTTAGGAGCCTTGGTTCTCTGCCAAGGATTGCCCGAGTTGTGATAATAGCAGGGGCCTGTTTCTCGAAATTATTAGTTATTAGTGTATTAGTCATTAGTCCTAATAGACTAATAAAATTTTTAGTGTGAATGGGGTGTGTGGCACTATGCTACCCATTCCATAAGCACAATATAGTGAAAAAAATAATTAAAATAGAGAATTTTATATCGTTTCATTTCTTACGTGCCATGGCTTAAAGATTATTGACTTGACAGACAAGACACCAAAATAGCTAGGATAAAAAACAATATCTTTCCATTTTTATCTTGCTTATCGAATATGATTTTCGAATAGAAGGGATGAAAAATAAGTTTTCTAATATGCCCTGTCCATTCATAAGCTTTGGAAAGTTGCAGGAGGTACATTTTATGCTTTACTTTCGATTCCAGTCTTAGGAAATTGGATTATAATTATAATTAAAATGGGATTTGATTAAAATCAGTTTTTTAATCAAGTTAAATAATAAAAATAAAAGCTCGAGTCAAAACATAATTGCTCTCTCACGTTACCTAACTATAAGCTTGACATAATTAAAACTAAAAATACCCACCAATTATATTGCCAGGTTAAAAAATATAATTACCCGGCCATCTGTCTTGGGTATCATTTCTTGATAATCTTATAATCCTGCCCCTTTGCCTGGGGTAGGCTCGCGGGGGGAGGGGGTAGTCTAAAGAAATCCTATTTTCATAGTTCACTTCACCAACCGCCGTAATTTCGTTAGTACGCATCACCGCATTGGGCTTCTGTTGTGTAGTCGGACTGGTTATTTTGATAGTTTGTTATAAAATTATTAGTAAAATATAACTGACTGCGCGGCAGCGGAGTGATCATAAAGAAAATCATTAGTTGTAACTTCTAAGAAAAATCTTCGACATTGATGAAATTTAAATACATCTTTTTCAATTTTGAATTCATAAAATACGAAAAGCTAAACTAGCGGACGGTCACATTATTTTTTGGCAAGATACAATACAAGCACAGTATGTTTATTAAAGTTACAAGTGCGTTCCTAGGCGGCCGCTCTGCGTTTTTCCACTGAAACGGGGAAAGCGGCGAACGGAAGTTGTGTTTTCAGACAATTAACATTTTAGTCAGAATCGCAGTTTTTCTTCGTATAGCATCTTTATACTGAAAATTTAAGTGGAAAGCGATTGCAATTAGTGGTGAACCCGTTTCCTAATAAATAATATTAGGAGCTTTTATAAGCGCTGCAATATGTTCGTTCATTATCATAGGTGTTTTTTTACAGTATAGCAAAAACATAATTATAAACTCTACTTGAATTTTTCACAGTATTTTTAGGCTTTGAAATTTTATGGAGGTTAAAAAGAAATACCTACGAAAAATAAATGCTGTAAGGAGGAATTCTTTTTCTTCTTTCTCAGTCTTGATATACCCACTACTGAGATGAATTACCAACGCCTAAATTTTCTAGCTGGCAACAACTTCGAAATTAAATAATGTAGTCACTTTCACCAAGTATCAAACAGCTCCAGCCGCACTCCAGTCGTCTTGGATGTTTACAAAGTTATAGCATATTTTCAATTTGAGGAGACGGCGCGGGTGTGGGAAGGCGGTCTGTTTCACTTCTATTGTATAAAACCTTTCATACCGAATCCACTACGGTACCGGCGAAGTTATGTAGTTAAATAAAACAATTAGCCTAAAAAAGTTCGCTGGAATCATTATCTACTGCTGAAGTGCTGATTATTTTGGTTACTAGCCATTTTGCTATATTCGTATTTTTTATCTTTCGTTTATTTCATATTGTAGGTATCATAAGACCGCCGCGCCGGCAGTGTCACAGCGATGAAATACTTATTGTGTCTAATTTTCCTATACCTGATGAGTTAATGCAATAAGTATACTATAATTTATAAGTTTGATCCAGAGTAAAAGCGATATAGTTAGGTATTCCAAAATATAATGCTTTTACCTCCAACTGGTTTTACTTCATAATGACATCTTATAAACTCAGTGAATACCTAATGATACAGAAAAAACAATTTTTATATTAGCTACGTTTAGAAAAAATAAAATGAAATGACAACTCAGAATATTGCTAAGATTGCTCTTACATTTATTAGGCTCTGCATTACATAACTAGAAGATGTGGGTTCCAGTCCCATCCGAGTTCGAACGAGACTGTTTCAGTAAAAAAAAAAAAATACGTATGGCACTCGGGGACTGCCGCAGTAAAGCTATTGCATAGCATTTTTTATGATAGATTTTGGTTGCTTAGTTACGATTTTGAATAACAAAATGCTCAATGATGAAAACAACTGTATGAAAATTTGTGTGAAAATATAATTTCTTTTTAAAATCTAATACCGAATTTATGCAGTTTCTTTTTAAAATCTGGTACCGAATTTATGCGGAAACCAAACAACCAAAATCTATGACACGGAATGGGGGGTGTTAGGTTTTTTTCGTTACGGAATTTCTTGATTCGGTCGCCGCGCTCAAAGCCCGCGATAAAAGCTATGCAATCTGCGAACATATTGTATTATATGTTCGCAGTATGCAAAAGCTTAAAAACACATTAAGGGCCGGTGTCACCACCTACTGATAAGTTAACGACAGCTTATATGACAGTTCATTTGACAGTTCTAATAATCCTACTAATATTATAAATACGATATTATCTGAGTTTGTTTGTTACTCTTTCACGCAAAAACCACTGAATGGATTTGGATGAAATTCGGCACACAATCAATATAGTAGATATTCTGGATTAAATCAGAGGATACTTTTTATCCTGATATTCTCACAGGATCGGGAACCACGCGGGTGAAAATTATGTCCAATTATTTGCCAGATAAGCTATCTAGAACTAATCAGTAGGTGGTAAAACCGGCCCTTACTATTATAAATGTTGACAAGGCTTCAATCACATGTCACGTTAACTGAACCGATAGTCATTCAACATCGATTATTATATTATAATTATCGATTATGTCGGTAGATTGGACGCGAGGACACTCGTCCTTCCTATCGTGGTATGACAATATAGCGGAAAGTACGAATTATGCCTTCAAAATTATTTATTCATGGTTCCCTAACTTATGAAAATAGGGTAATTGTGGAGGGTTTAATATTATTATTTAGAGTGAAACTTTTCTTTTGAAAAAATTGCTTGCACGGTTAAGTGTGAGAATTGGCATAGCAATATTGTGTTTAAAAAAGAAAAGAACCTGCCAAGTTCGAGTCGGACTCGCGCACGAGGGGTTCCGCGCCATTATCTACAAAAATAGCAATAAAATAACGTTTGTTTTATGGAAGCCCGCTTAAATATTTATTTTATTCTGTTTTTTAGTATTTGTTGTTAAAGTGGCAACAGACAGCGGAGTCTTAGTAATAGAGTCCCATTTTACCCATTGGGTACGGAACCCTAAAAATAGGAAAACCACTAGTATCCATAATGTCATCTTTTTTATGACGGAAGAAGAATCGATGAAATTGAAAGAAATGAAGGGGTAATAATATCATCATCATCATCATTAGCCATTATCGTCCACTGATGGATATTCTTTTTCGTCGTCACCCTCTTGGCAGAGTGGTCGTGGTCGTTACTTCAGGGGTGGTGGCTTGCTTCACAATCGGTCGCCTTTTTCATAAGTATAAAAACAATAGCATTGAAAAATGCAAAAAATCTAAAATCATAAGTTATCAATATGTACCTGTAATTCAAACTTCTTAAAATTCTTCAAGCTATATATGTTTAATTTCGGGCACTCGTTGTCTGTAACTTTATAACCTTTTACTATACGATGTCTTTGTCATGAGTCATGTCAGGACTGTTTGTACCAAAAGAAAGAAAAAAAAATATAAGGAGCTCTCAACGTCACTGCTAAGACTGACGTGCTATAACTGTTCTTCAAAAAAATATCTTGAAGAAATTCAAAGGTTTCGAAAACGAATGCATTATGAGTTAGTTAAACTTCATTATTTTACAGCAAATTAATTACCGGCCCTAAGTAGGCATAAATGATAAAATAATGAATGATTACCATTTTTATTCATAAGCGTAATAAGGTCTAAACAGAGCGGAATAAGTATAATGTTAGGAAATCGTGTTTAATTGTTTTTAATTAACTGCAACGAGATGGGAGATCGGTACCGAGAACCGGGAGTAATGGCCGGTGTCAAGTCGCCATGTGGCCAAGCGGCCGTTTTGGACATACACTGCGTGGTCGGAAACAATTTTGGCAGATTTTTTAATTTTGATGTTACAAGGAAATGTAAAAAAGGATAATAGTTTTTACAAACAAAGCTGTTTTGGAAACAAAAGAGTTTTTTTTTGTAAATTCTGATGATAAATTTTAAATAGAAAAATATTGGAAAAAATTAACTCGGGCACAAGTGAATTCTAAGACGGGAATCGAACCCGAAACCTTTGGAAATCCGGTCCAATGCTCTTGTGAGAATTCACTTGTGGCCGAGTAAATTTTTTCCAATATTTTTCTATTTAAAATTTACCATAAGTATAAAAATAGCATTGATAAATGCAAAAAATACAAAATCATAAATTCTGAGTTTAAACATTTTTTTTTACGGACCTTTGCTTATACAATAAAAAATACATACTCATATAGTCCCAAAAATGACAAACTTCCAATTTAACAGAATGCAAAAATTTGAATCCTTCGCTTTTAAAATAGTAACGTTACGTGGCAATTGCAATCACGGTATAAACTACGCAAAATTTTCGAATACAATCAGTTCGTTTCCTTTATGTTAATTTGCATGTCAGTCTTTAAGAAATGTTTTACTGTTGGTATTCGATTATAAAACATGATAATATTTAATTAAGTACATTAGAATCTAATTCGTAGACGAACTCATTGCTTGAAGTTAATTTGTGTGTCTGGACTTTGACCTGGCTGGTGGTCACTTGATTCCTCTGCCCGCGTTACAACGTTACAACTCGCCCGCGCGGAAACTGTCACATTTTGACGTTTCACTTGACATGCCGCATCTCTCCCTACTCAAACAGCCCGCCTTTTATTTATATTTCTTTATCTTCATTCCAATCAACCGGCCAGTGGCTTTAAAATCAGTTTTTAAGTTCAGACTAAAAAGGTTGTATATCCAAATGTATCTTTCGAAAGAGATCGGATAGCATTTTAATCGTCTTTTATCTCGATATACCGTTGTGGGGTATTTCGTTTCGTTTCATGTATTCGACGCGATGAATGCATAATTAAGTGGAAGCATTTTTATGATTTTGTTAATCTGAGAAGGTCGTGTTACGTCAGAGGAAGAAATTAAAAAGCTTTATTTCAAGAAGGTGATTGATTAGCTATTATAAGGGATTTAAATAAATTTGCAAGATGTCTCGTACGGGGATAAAGGATAATTGATTTGATAAGCTGCAGTCATCACCATTTAGTATGTTCGAAATATGAAAGATACTTAAGCTTATGTCAACTTTCATATTTTTTTTGAAAAACATATGTCATATTGGAACTCTATGTTAAATAATAAACGCTGACAAAAAGGTGAAAGCTTAAAAGGTATTTTAGACAAAGAAGGCCAATATAATAACCTTTTTGAATAATAACGTCGAAAGTAAACCTTCCTTTTTCGTACAAACCGCCGCACGTCAAGTTTATATTTCCAACATGAAGACGGACTTTAACATAAAAAGAAGATGAACTCTTTTTTAAAAGCGCCGAACGCAACCCGATCCCCGAAATTCACTTGCTACCAAGTTTATTATTTGATACTTTAGAGCATAAAAAAAGTTTATAATCCAGCTTTTTTCTTTCACTTCTCGTCCGCGTCGGCATCTCTTTGCGTTTTTATTAGATCGGCTCTTCAATACTTAGGTGTTGTTTGTACAGATATTATTTTATGTTTCAATATCTCCCTTATTCAAACCTTTTTTTTGGTAGCCTATAACATTTTGTTAACGATTTATTCACGACAAAAGGGAATAACAGGCTGTTTTATAAAACAGGTGTTTATTAAAAAATAACTTTAGGTAATTAATAATTAATAACTGGTTTAAAGACAAAACAAACTTACATGTGAACTATTTTTTTTAAAAAACAAGAACAAAATTCCCACAAGCTAATTGTATAAACCCTTTTTCCTGGTTTTTTATTGAGATTCAAACCAACCATGAACCATGTCCCAAATATTTTCTCACTAATTGTAATTTAAACTATCTTTATCGTGGCCTCATCTTTTGGCGCGAGACACGGCGCGGTGGTCCTCAAACTGACCTGACACTTTCCGAAGAACGAAATTGTCAAAATGTCGACCCATCACCATACAACACAAAATTACTTCAACGTTACAACCCAATAATTAAAACTTATAAGCCTATAAATAAGGTTGAATATTGCTTGGCTAAGGCTTTCGTTGACTGCAAAAGGTTTGGTTTTAGAAATATACAAAAAGTTTGAGATATAAGATAAGTTTCGATGACAAAAATAGTCTCTCGGATAGGTCGACGAAGTATATTAAAAATGATCAACTTTTTCAATAAATAAAAATTGCTTTGAAGAACGCTTTTAAACAAAAAATCGCTCTACTTTATTGAAAATAGGAAATGTTTTAAAATGTACGTTTAAATAAAAGATGTGTTACATTTTAATCCTTAACAAAACTTTACAATCAAATATTCTCACCGGTACATTTAACCGGCTACCCTGTTATTTTCATAAAAACATGCTAACTTACTCTACTACCATCTACTTGTGACTCTATTACATAAAAATATAAATAAATTTCTGCAAAGATCTGGGGGGTTACTCTAGACGGTTCTCATCATGATCGAAGAAATGCCAAAACGGTACTATGGAAACCATAGCAACCGTTTTCAAAGTACCAAAATAACAGATTGTTGACGTTCTTCGAGCCTAACGTGAGCTCGATTCTGTCCAGAGTAAGCGGGCTGTATGTTTCTTCTTCTTATCGAGTGAGGATTAGTGACCACCTCTGGTGTCAGAGTTTATCAAGCCGCCTATAAGGCCACTGACTTAGGTTAACGACTGTAATTAAATGACAACAGCCGGGACCGTCCGTCGCCGTCCAAAACACGTAGTTGTAGTGCCACTTTACGGTCGCCCATCCGACACCTGTCCGGACTGAACTTTGCTTAACACACGTGATCGAATACGATCAGTCTGTCAAACGCGGCCATGAGGGATGTATGCTAATGATTAGGTTAAGCATGTTATTTTGCAAAAAATCATTAGTTACAGTTTTTTGTGTGATAAATATGAAACAAGAAAATATAGGTACTAGAAAAAAGCAACTTGTCTCATGTCGCCCTGAAGAGATGAAAATAGCATTGTAAATTGTAAAATTAAAAAGTTATAATTGCAGTGTTTTTTTTTTCATTATTCGAAATAACTTGATTCTATGCTTGAGATGGATGAGTCGAAAAAACCTACATTCTTTCGCATTTATAATATTATAGTAAGGATAAGGATTCTATGAAAATTACCTTTTGAGTTGAGTTTGACGCATTCTCGCCTTGAAATTCTCAATTCTGAAACGATCATATTGGTAGGTATTACAATTTGGCTTGAAATAAAAACTATGAAAATAGTTTTTATTTCAAGCCAGTTTTTAGTTCTTTAAATTCGCTCATGTGTTCCTTCAGTACAGTCGGGGAACTTCTCGGTTGACTAGTAGAGTTTTTTAAGGAAGATTTATTAAAAAAAATTGTAGATATAGAGAAAACATTTATATCACAAATAATAGAACATTAACAGGTATTTCATTTGAATAATAAATAATTTCTTTAAACCTGGTACTTTCCGAGGAAACGTTTACCAAACGAACTCTACAGGGCCCGTATTCACTATGACCACTTACCGATTCCTTGCTCAAACCACGCCAATGTCATATTTGGTTTCGACATTTTCAAAACTCGTTTTCTCTTTAACACTTAACATTTTAAAGTCATTTTCCTTGTTTAATAATTATACAATTTGTGATTATCATGTACTTGCACAATAACTCTGTAATTTGTGAGTATCACGGAGAAAATGAATTATGAAAATGTCAAAACCAAGTAAGACATTGGCGTGGTTTGAGCAAGGAATCGATATGTGGTCATAGTGAATAAGGGCCCTGGGCAACCGGGAAGTTCCGCGATGGTACCTCGAGATAAGGCGGCGCTTGCCAGTGTGCGCGTACGCATACTAGTGTGCGAGCTAATTATTCGGAATAATCGGCGTGTATCGATAATTAGACGGACGAGCGGTGTCGCGCGCCCGCACACAGCCTGGCAGGCTCTCAAACTGTTGAGGGGAAAATATGTTTTGTTTTATTTAATTTATTTTATTTGTTCCCCATTCGCCCCGCATAAAAAAACTCGATTCGCTACTAAAAACATGAAACTTCTTTTCAGGGTTCCGTGCCCAAAAGGTAAAACGGGACCCTATTACTAAGACTCCGCTGTCCGTCCGTCTGCTAACCATCTATCACTAGGCTGTATCTCATGAACCGTGATAGTTAGACAGTTGAAATTTTCACAGATAATGTATTTATGTTGCCTCTTTAACGACAAATACTAAAAAAAAAACAGAATAGAGTAAATATTTAAGGGGGCTCCCATACAACAGACATGACAGTCCGACTCGCAATTTGCCGGTTTTATTTTCAGGAGACTTCAATAGCTAACTTCTTATTTCAAAAGCTGACGTCTAGTTCCTTTCCAACGAAGGAGTTTGATGTAGCAATGAGTTCGCATTGCGATGGCAATGCATCACAGTAGGAAAATGAGACAAACATTTTGCAATAATGAGCAACCTCAAGTTTGAGCACCACAAGCCCAATTTTCGGGGATGATGGATCACCAGCGCCGGCGAGGTGTCGGCGCGGGCACAGACGTGCTTTAATCGAATAATCGTTATCACATAATCGATTCATTCGTCCCGATCGACGGGTCTTTTGAAATTTTTATAGCACATTTTTTTGTACAGTCAACAGCAGGAAAGCCTTGCAGTTTGCAATTGACAGCGCATTTTGTCGCTCGTACCTTATAGCGGTGAGTTTTATGCACTAGTGTGAAGCCTGACGTGCAGTGCCTAGGTAGGCAGATATAAGTGGGTATGTAGACTAGAACCGACGGACACCGCAAAGGAAATTCTTGAGAACCTGAGTTCATGTCAATCGCCTTACATACCTCTAGAGTCTAGATGTTTGTTGTTTCTAGAATAAAAATAAATAGAAGTAGTAAGTTGGCCGTCTCGCGTCGCCACCATTACGTGCGAAACACTGAAGAAAGCCATTACATTTTCCTTTTTGCGATTTAGGATGTTCATGGCAATCTTTTTTCGAGAAGACGCTTGGAGGCTTATTGTCTAATTTTAAAATCTATCGCAAATTCTTTCAATTCGTCATTTGAAAGATATTTATATACTTCAGGCCGTCACTATTTGACATTTGAAAGGGATTGTGATCGGGACGCGTTTTGAAAAGTAGGTATTGAATGACCGAAATTGAACTGTCTAAGCAAAGTGACAGATGAAAATATCTTTCAAATGTATGGAGAAATGTCAAATGAAGTGTAATTTCAAAGTCAAAGTCAAAGTCAAAGATTTTTATTCAAATAGACTTATAGATAAGTGCTTTTTTGAAAAAAAAAATTGAAAACATCATTCGTTTTGAAGGGGATTGCGACTATAGTTACACAATTCCATTAATTACTATCAATACCTTGGAAAGGGATTGTGATAGATTTTAAAATTAGACAGTTAGGGGGCTGTTTCTGCAGCTTGAAGCTCAAACAAATATACCCTACATAGCAAGTAAAAAAAAATCTTATAATCCAGAAAGATACATACTTATGTCATTAGATCAAAGAAAAATATGGGTGAAAATAAATGAATGGACAGGTCGGGTGAAACCTGAGCTAGACGATGTGATAATTAAACATCTAGGTAAGACAGACAGTATTGACAATATTTGTAGCAAATTTACAACTACCTTTACAAAGGAAATTTTGGAAATTAAACATTATTGCAACATTATGTTTTTGGATAGAAAAGTATATGTTAAAGAAAGTGAAGTTTCGTTCAGATATAGAAAAGTAAATACCTTGCAGATAAAAGAAGTAATTAAAAAACTTGATTGTCATAAAGCTCCGGGCATAGACATAATTAGACCACAGGATATTAAATATTTAATTGAAAAAATGTGTCCTTTATTGGGGAAATTTATAATAGCTGCATTGAAAATGGGGTATACCCCAAAACAATTAAAAAAAGGTGCGTCCGATACATAAAAAGGGTAGTTATTTAGATTACACCAATTACAGATCATTTGCAATATTGCCTATAATCAACAAGATTATGGAAAAAATATTAGTTGGTCAAATTTCTGAATTTCTAGAAAAACATAATGTTCTATCGGATGCACAGCATGGCTTCAGGAAAGGTAGGAGTACTAGCACTGCTCTTGGTTGCTTTGCCGAGACTATAAACACGAGTCTAGACTCGGGTCACCTGGTGCTTGTCCTATTTATTGACTACAAAAAGGCTTTCGATACATTGGATCATGGCATTTTACTCAAAGCTATGACAGAATGTGGCTTGGGGTCCAGTTAATGATTGGTTTAGGGGTTACTTAAGTAACCGTACTAAATGCACAGTCATGGCGGGCCAAACTAGAACAGACGCCGAGGTGGAGCGGGGAGTGCCAACTGGCTCAGTCTTTGGACCCGTGGGTCCAAAGACTGAGCCTGCCCCACGGGGTATGTATGCATGTCAATAGTGTAGTTAATGTTGTCGAGCGCTGTAAAGTTTATATGTATGCGGATGACATGTGCCTGATTTACGCATCTAAGAACCATAAAGATCTGTCTGAAAATGTTGAATCTGACTTAGAATACATCACCAAATGGGCACATGACAATGGTATAATTATTAACTTAGCCAAAACAAAAACCATGCTCATACATTCGCCATACAATTAAGTAGCTAAAACTTTAGATCAGAAATCATTAAGCATTATCGGGCATACATACGAGTGTTTACATAACAACAAACACCTATGTAAATGTGAAAAAATTGAATTTGTAGAAAGATTTAGATACTTAGGCTTGGAAATCGATAAACACTTTAATTTTAAAACGCATATAGACCAGGTCTGCAATAAACTCAGGTATGTTGTAAGTAAATTCTTCCAACTGCGTATGATATTAGATAAAAAAAAACCCTACTAATGGGTAACTAAACTATGCACTTGCCGAATCACTTATAAGCTATGGTTTAAGTGTCTATGGTCGAACTTACCACACATATTTACAAGAAATTAAAAAAATACACATAAGGCTTTTGAAATTTTTAGTAGATAAAAAGACAAAATTAAAATGTAAAGAGGACTACAATCAGTTATTTAGTATTTGTAACATATTGCCAGTGGACAAAAAGTTGAGTATTTGATAGGTATAGAAAATTATGATAAACAGGAGACAGGGAGCTAATTGTCTGTTTTAAAATCTATCGCAATCCCTTTCAATTCGTAATTTGAAAGTTATTCAGGCCGTCACTATTTGACATTTGAAAGGGATTGTGATCGGGACGCGTTTTAAAAGGTATGGAATAAACGACATTGAACTGTCTAAGCAATATGACAGACGAAAATATCACAGTCACAATACCTCTGAAAGGGATTGTGATAGATTTTAAATTAGATAAATAGGGGACAGGTCCTTAATTGTAAACAAGTATTATACAAGAAGGGTAAGAGAAAGGAAATTAATTGTATCGAGAGCTAGAAACAATTACGGGCAAAGAACAAATAAATACATCATACAAAATATCTATAATAAATTAGAAAAAAGTAAAAAAAAAAGTTAAAGTGTGTATTGTTGAATGAAAAATAGTTTTATTTTATCATAACAGCTAAACATATTAAATTTATTTATACATAGGTTGTAATTATAAGTAATAAGTTTCTTCTTAATTGATGCATGTTAGCCGTCTATTTAAAGCCAATAGTGCTATTATAGTGTTGTAGGTGAAACATAGAATATACTTAACAAAACAAATAGAAAAATGTCAACAAGCGCTGTCTTGCCAACAACCTGATGTTTACAGGTTGGCAAGGTTTTAGACTAAGTATATACTTATATGTATATTTTTGGAATAATTAAATAAATAAATAAAAATAAAAAATAGGTACAAAAGTTTGAGCTCCACGCCCGCTAGAGCGGCCGGCGCCGGCGCAGCCCGCCCGACCGCGAAGCACCAACCCATTTGCGCAACCACTGATGTCCATTACCATGACGTTTGACAATACAAGTATGGTACGAAATACTAGAAGCTGTGTAGTGTCGGCTTAGAATAGCACTACCCCCTCTCATCCCGTGGGTGTCGTAAAAGGCGACTAAGCAGCCTTCAGGAGACGGGCAGCAGCGTCTCCTACAAGACTTGGCCGTACTGCGATCCCCCTTTTAGGGGAGGCATATAACCAGCAGTGGGTGTTATGAGGCTGAGACGACCAAATACTATAGAAACTATCGCCAGTTGATACGTACAGCTTCGGTAAAATTCTGACATTTAAGCAAGTCTGGCGAACCTAAGGGCAGGCAGAGGTGAACGATTTCGCTATTTTCATGAAAGCAATACAAGGCGATACAGGATCAAAAAACAAAATAGTCAAGTCTTCACTTAAGAAAAAATACGTAGTCTTACGTATTTTCCCTAAGTGAAGAAAAAAGAGCGTGTCAGTCGTTAAATAAGTTCGATTTCTTCTTCGGCGGTAAGATTTTCTAATGCTAAAGTGATAATAACGTACAGATGCTTATAGGATGACTAAAAATTAAATAAACATAGTACATACCCAATTAGTAATCGCCTCTGTGGTCTAGTGGTAACAACCACCGGGGTCCCTAGTTCAATTCCCAGCGGGGGGTACAATTTTTATTCGGTTTGGTTGGTGGTAGGACTTCTTGTAAGTCCGCCTGGCTAGCTACCACGATCTTATCTAAGCCTGACGCCATAACAACAATGTTTTCAGCACTGTTGTGTTACGGCAGTTAGAGATAAGATAACCAGTCCCTCAGTGATGAGGATTCCGGGAGAGGCTCGCCTTATATATACTTAAAATCAGGTCAACAAACCTACATTTGTCCTACATTGCTACAAATGTACGTTTGTTGAATAATTGATTAATAAATTCTTTTCATTATTATTTTTTATTCGGATTACAAATCTGGGTACAATCAAATAACATACCTACCTACATAAACACATTTTCTTACATTGATTTACCCTACTCGATGTAAGCACAGCATGCAATGAAAATTGAACAATTTAAAGTACCTAAACTTAAAGCTGACCTATGCTGACCTAAAATTTACATTTACACAAAACTAAAATTACCTGAAAACTAACAACGTATTTAATTTTATTTACTTTTGGTTTTTTTAAATGAGAAAATATTGATATGATACTTAACGGTGGCAAGAGAACCAATCAGTAACCAAACGTATAGATAGCGATAGTACACTAATCTTTAATCGTCAAACAGTTAATTAATTAATTTAATACAATATGGCCTGCACTTAAAAAACACTAAGTATTCGCTACAATTGAAACACTGATTTGCAAACAAAAACGTCTTTAGCACATTGTAATATAAATAAAATAATATTTAATACAATAGTTTTGAAGAAAAACATCTTTAACTCAGTGTTTTTTTTAATCTTAAATAATCTGACCTAACTGTAAACCTATTCCCTCTTAAAACTTCTGAATTATCCTCATCTAACCAAACTTCTTAAAACACAAATATTTCGGCTTCTTAGAAATATCTTTTACTCAAACAAACACTTCTAAAAACTTACAAACACCCAAACGGATTATCATAATAACATTTCTTTGTTAAAGCCTTTTTTTCGCATAATGGTTTGGTAAAAATAATTTGAAACTTATTGTGGACATCATAAAAGTAAACGCAATGCCAAAAGTCACATAAGTAAGAAAGTGAATCTTGTGCGGTTTCCAAAATTAACTTTTGCCCAATAAATTTTGACAAAGGTAAGTTAATATGCCATGGATTTTGCCGCTACTGGGCGGTCTACGACAAAAAAAAGGTATTGTGACATTTCGTGATGAAATATCTTGAAAATGGTTCATGAAATATTTGTCAGAGGGATACAAACAGTAATCAAATATATGACGGACGTTTTGATAAAAAACTTTTGAAAGGTGGATAAAGTTGTGATCTTTGGGATGGTTTAGTTTTTTCTATGGCATCTCTTAAAATCTCATGAATCTAATCAACGAAAGTAGCGAGTAATCCGGATAGCATATAGTTTCGAATACAAATATAATTTATTTTAAATATTACCTTTTATATAATATCATACCTAATTGTTTGTCTTCACTAGCCAATTACTATGCTACAAAGACCTATGATTTCCATAACACAATTGATTACACATAACAAATTTTCTGTTTGATTCTATAAATACCTATACTTACATGCAGAATAACTACCAATACTATTTCAAAATTTCAAAAAGTTAATTTAGTACAATAACCACTTAAAAAAACATTATTAAAAAACAACGATAATGAGATGGTTTTAAATCATTTGTTCTTTTATGTTCTGTACAGGATTTCCATGAACTAACTTCGTCTACAAAAACACAAAAATTCAAGAATCGTTCTACACACATACAATCCTAAATCATATGCACAGTCACATGAACAAAACCAACACGGCTCCAATCTTTATAATTTTTGAAAAATCACACATGGCGGCAGAGGTCACCGGCCCGCCATACATCTCCTGTCGGACGAATGATCTATCGACACCTCGTGATCGACACACACATGGATCTCATGCCTACTGGAAAAGAAAGCCTTCGGGAATTAGATATTTTTTTTAAATTTTGAATTTATGTAATTAATTATTAAAGTTTTATGTAATAAATATAAACTATAACTGTAATTATAGTGGTTCTGTGAGAACAGTAGACCTCGTTTGCAAAGTTAAGGCGGATATACTATATTTTAATGTAAATTTTAATATACCTACATAAAGTAATTTGCACAACAAAAGGAACGAAGAAGTCCAATTTTAAATCGAATTTCACTTGCTTAAATTTTGCGAAAGGCTTACTTACGTAGACTTTTGAGCATAACTGGGGTTTTAGTGATTACTCCCGTACCCTTTATCTTAGTCCTAAGAGATAGGGTCTGGAGTTTACGGGCTCGTCTCGCGAAGACGGAAAGTATTGCGTGATCAAATTGCCGAAAGGTCCAGAAATCGAAATCGGGCCGTATATAACGCTACAGCAAACTTTGCCCTTATTTAAATTAAGTTTGTACTTACATTTAATTTTGGCTTATATGAGCAAAAGATTACTTATTAGAAAGACCACTACTTGGTACTAAAATTCGAAAGTTTGAACACTTGGTTCCGAAATTCGAAAGTTGGGCAAGTTTTTCCTTAAGTTGCCAGCATTATAAATGTCCCATCTAGTAGGTACCTGAGCAAGCGCACCTCCGCCACACAATATTAACAAGCTGCGCATCACCTCCCGCGGCTCGGTAGGAAAGGTCAAATTGTAATTTAATTAATCCAGCTTCTAAGAACATATGAGTTACAATTGCTTCTAGATACATGTTGGCAGTAACAACTTACCTTTTTTTAATCTAGGCTGGGAAAATGCTTAGGAAAACATGTCAAGTGGAGGTTTTCAGGTGGTTCTTTGCGGTGCAGTCCAAACGACGGCCCATCTATCGTCGTGACCTGCATACCCTGACACCTGCACGCAGGAGGATCTCCTGACAGCATCCGACAAGGCTGTCAGAGTGGCTAAGTTCTGGGCCACAACCCTTCTGTAGTGTTTCTCAAACTTATTTCGTCTATCGCCCACTTTGAAAGTTATTTTTTTTTCAGCGCGCCCCATTTCTTTTTTATTCTACCTCATCCAACCACATTTTTTCTGGGACCTCAAAGGAGCGCCCCTCTGAGAAAGACTACTCTAGTTTCTGCCATTGACACGCTTAGAAGAAAATCATATTGTGGATCTTCATCATAAGCCTGCTGGAATTGCGCTTATTCCGGAATCCTCAATCTCTAATTGCTGGAACACTATTGTGTTCTTATGAAAAGAAAATTGTAATGGAAACATACTTAGATAAGATGGTAAAACTAGCAAAGCAGAATTAAAACAACTCCTCACATCAAACATCTTCGACTAGCGGCCGCCGGCGGCGGTTTAACCCGCGTGGTACCCGTTCCTGTGGGAATATCAAAAAATCCTTTATTAGTGCTCGCCTACATCGTATAATGATCCTGTATGCAAAATTTCAGCCGTCTGGGCTGCGCATTGTCTGTCAGTCAGTCACGTTATTGTTTTATTAGTACAGATTGCTATGGATTTTAATATACTTTAGGCGTAGCCTTAGGTACGTAACCTACTGTAAGCGACTGACTAGTGAGCTAATCTTTGACTAAAAGACTACAATTTGTTTTGATACGATTCTGCAAAACAATCTCACAAACTAAAGGCCACTCAAAACAAATGATGGATTGCTTTTGTATTTATTATATCCTGCACGGGTCAAAGACCGAAACCTTACAATAAACGAAGATACAAAAAAGTGAGACTTTTGCGTATATCGACTAAAATTCGTTGTGGAAAACAACTGAAGATTATTTATTTAATTTTGTCAGTGGTGGCTCACTCTTCAAGCAAAGTCATGTTAAGTCAATAATACTATAGACTATAGACACATTAAACAAAGTATTTTGTAACTAGCTTTCGCGCGGGGTTTCACCCGCGTGGTTCCCGTTCCTATGGGAATATCGGGATAAAAAGTAGTCAATATTACTCTCCTTCCTTTCAACTAACACTATGTCTAAAAAAGGATTTGTTGACGGCTGCGCGAAAATAAAAGGTGTCAATTTAACTACGGCAACTAAAAAAACAGTCTTACTAAGACTACTCTCACATTATAGTTACTATGATATTCGCAACGATATACTCGTATTAAAACAAGTTCATTGAATATCCGTATAAGTACATTAACTTAAAAATAAACCAACTTAATTAAACTGACTTCAAAATTAGTTTCTCACCGAATAATAATTTAGTTTTCAAGCTACAGTAATATAATTAACATAACCTTTTATAGAAGTAACACCTATGGTTGAGCAAATCAACAAAAAACACATTCACATCATCAATTTTGCTATTTAATTAACATCCATACATCATGTATCAAAAATAATCACGAACAGTAGCACATACTATCAAAATCTAAAAGTTAATTCGATGCAATGACCCTCGTACAATAAAGGACCAATTTAATTTTGCCGTCTTATGAAAACTTTGCTGTTGAAACATCACCCTTATCACCTACCAATAAGATTGGTATATTAATTTTCAACAAGTCAAAGTTATGGTTGCGCATGATTCGTTCGGATACATGTCAAAAAGCGGTGAAGCCGAAAATGGAAGCTCCCAAGATACGTTCAAAGGAAAATAAATGGATGTACAAAATATTATATGATCGTAACTACTACTGGACTACACAACAATCAGATTGAAAAGAAGATGGGCAAAGATACGAATCAGAAACTACAAGGGTGAAATACATAATCTAAAGATCTTTTATCTAAGTACCTAGGTATAACTATGATTTCAGATTTTACATTCACAATGCAATTTTATGAGTGTGAGCAGAGCAAGTTCGAGTATAGCTTTTCTCTATTAAAACGTCAGTATTATAGATTTAAACGCAGAGCAGTTCAAAATAACATTAGATAATTTGAGTTACTTGATTGCAGAAAAGATTTTAGTGACAAAAGTTACAGGCGTCGAACATTGTCTAACTTTGACAATATTTACACAAAGTAAAAGCAAAATCTGTTATTTTAAACGAAACTATAGAAACACGCGCATACCTATTTTACGTACAAAAAATATACACTTGAATTTATTTTATGAAACGTATGATTTGACTTTGGCCATATACGTGTACCTAACAATGAGATCGTACATAAGTTGAAGTACTTACGCGAATTAAGAAAAAATACAAAAATGAAAATAATGAAAGTTTTCACGGTCTTGACTATAAAAAAGAGGTTTTAACTCACCGCCTTGCATTTTGGTAGGTCCATCGGTCGGTCGCCGCCAAAGCAACACGCATTTTCGACAATGGCGGCTTTGGGCACAAACCTATTTATGCTCTAGTGCATATCCATTACAAGCAACAATTGTCTACTTAAAATTAAATCCTCGGTAAAAGTGTATTTCAGATGCCTGTGATGCCGTTGCCTTTGCCTTTATTTAAAAAGTAAAAGCCGGCGCCGCACCGATCTGAAGTGACCATTGGTCCGTTAACATTTTGGATTTCGAACAGAACCGAGATCGCCATAACGTTGCTTTGACTAGAGCGATGATTGTGCTGAAGATGGTTCCCTGTAAAGTAAGAAGGTTAAATAAAAAGTTTGTTTTAATTGTAAGTTTTAAAATTATCGTAATAAACAAATGAAATTAAATTTTGGCAGGTTTCAGCCCTTGTTCATCTTCAATGGGGAAATATTTTGAGAGGTTTTTTTCTCTAAATTTTCAGTAAGTAGGTATTTATTTATACAAATACTGAAAAGGCTGTAAGTAAATTAACAATAATCTAACGAAAAAATATAAGTAGATTGTATATTGAGAAAATAATTAGAATTTAAATGTTAAAATTACTATTACTAATATACAAATATAGCGTACCTACTCACATAGTTTACATAGAAGAAAGAAAGAAAATTGAATATATTTGAAACAAATCATACAAAAAACAAAGACATACTTAAAAATAAAAACAATTAAATTTGTCTCAAAACGGTCACGACTCAGCATAATGTATGGTCTACGACCGGTTATCAGATCTTTCGTCGTGACCGGTTTGACGATCCGATACGGAAACAAAAAAATACAAGGTAAAAAAACAAAAATAATTTACCTAAAATATATGCCACAACATGTTCGCAGGCCACAACAATCAATTTTTTTCGACTGAATGGTCCAAATCCCTTACATTCCAATAACACAGAACACTCAACTATAAATGTCTTGAAATAAAACAACTTTTAGGGATTTAAGTGCACACTGTGTTATTTTGTAACAAAGTTATTTCATTTTTAAGATGTGCTTATATAAATGTCTTATCTCTGTGGCGTTCCATTTATGTCCTTAGATCCTTAATCGTGGGCGTTCGATTTGCCATATCTGGCTGGACATGAATCGATTTATTTTGGTCAAAGTACGCGTAAGACCCGTCAGCTGACTGATCAGCGACAATGGCTGAAGATGCCGCTACATTTTCTATGGCAATACCTCTCGAAAATAAATAAAAGTGTGGTAAAGTACTTCACATATCCTTTTTATGAGTGTCAAAGGCAAGGTTTGATCATGAAAGAACAAAAAATAATGGCTAAGGACTGATTTTTCACTGTCGAATTGAAATATTTTTCTTTGACATTCTAATGAATAGGTAGCTTTTCTTTTATGTTTCATTTTACCTAGTAATTAAACCACCTTAATATGACTTTCATTGAAGGATTTTAATTGAGCTTAAAGTGTGGAATAATTGTCTAAGAAACTTTTCTAATAACGTTTTTTAGGTCCAGATGGCATACCAGCAAGAGTGACGAGGTTTTGTGCGCCTGAGTTGTCTCCTGTGCTAACAAACTTGTATCGCATCTCTCTGAAAACGAAAACCGTGGCGAAAAGCTGAAAGCTTGTGAATGTTCAGCCAGTACCCAAGAAGGGAAGTCGTGCGGACCTTACCAACTACCGATACCGACCGATCGCCACCACTTCCATAAGTGTAAGGTTATGAAAACATTTCTCAGTAAGTTGCTTTTATATCTAGAAGACAATGGTTTCCTCAGAGACCGTCAAAATTGCTTTCGCTGAAAAAAAAAATATGTATTGGTAGAACCACAGAACAAGGAAAAGCGGTTTTAATGTTCTGTGAGCTCAATCCACGTTTTGTGAAAATATGGACTTTAATTCACAATTTCTTAAGAGAGATATACTTACTATTTTATCCTATTTCACTTTTTTTGCACCCATTCCCCTACTATCCTCTATCTCTACTCTCTTTCACCCAAGGTTGCCTGGAAAAGATTGCTATGTAGCAATAAGGTCGCCTATTGTGTCTTTACTGTCTTGTTTTGTGTCTTCTTTGTATTGTATTTCTTTGTAACTATGTGCAATAAAGTTAATTATTTATATTAAGAATTTAAAATGTGCCTAGTAGACGTTCTAATTTTCAGTAACAAACAAAACACAAACCAAAACAACCAATCGTCGAGTCACCAACCGCCACAGACAAAACTTTTTTTTTAAAATTCGGCAAGTCTGCTTGGGAGGTAGGCGGAGGATTATCCCCTACAGCCTTGCTCCATTGTGGGATTTGGCGGGTGCGTTTGAGATGCTTATCCCTAATAGAATGTTTGTCAGTGCAAAGTGATAGTTTCTTTATCTGTGGCGGTGAACACAGGGGTATAAGACGTTACTATTCGTAATAGAAAATCGTAAGTAACGGTTTAAGAACGCTACTCGTATCAAATGGCACCGCTCAATATTGATAAACTAAATAAAGTCTTACAATCACAGCAATTATCTAGCCCAAGAAAAAGTTAAAATCTGGTATGCTGTAATAGTGCAGCTTATCCCAATTCCATAATATCCCCTCATCCCCATTTACCTTATTTCATCCTCCTCTTCCGCCAATCCAGGGTCTGCCGTGCTTTTGAATGCTTGGCTAGGGGCAACCTAGTCATATGCGTGTGGTCTAACCGATAAAGGTTAACCTTGTCCTGGCATGCGGGTTCTGCCAGGATCGACTTTTATCTCTCTTGCTATCGTAGGACGGACGTTATGCAGTTATAGTTTGTTTTTATGTAGTTCACATTACATGACGACACTTGAGAAGTGGTTCACGGAGATCCGCTTTGCCACGTTGAATATTAGGGGAGGAATAAAAGTGCTTCAGGGAATGAAAACATGGGGTTTGTCAGACAATAGAAGTCATGTATGAGTCATATATGTATGAGGAATGTTAATTATGATCGTAGCAAGTGGAATAAAGTGATTTCTGTCTGATTTGTTTTAAGTTTTTAACCCATTCGAAGTAATAAAAGTACATTCATTCAAACAAACATTACATTCACCTTAAGACTTGTTTTTCGAAAATTCTCTCACGCGAAGTCTTTTTCAAATCATGATAGGTATAAAACTTCATGTGCTGTGACTGAACATTAATTTTTAGTTAAATTTAATAAAACTACCTTAAATATAACTACATATATTATTTAATTTTTTCTACATTTATTTCGGTATCCGGCAGCAGACCTGTTACAAAAGGCGGATGATTCAGTGTGCTTTTCAAGAATGTCTTTGATGCGAGTAGAAAGTATCGTGTAATGCGAGCTTAATTATCAATTGAAAATCTGTAATGAATGATCTGCTAACGCCCAGGGCTGCCATTGTAAATGATTTATTAAGAACTTTAAAGAAATTGGAAAAATATTAATTCATTATCGACGAGATTTGTTGTAATTATTACATTTTTTGACTTTGCTTAATTTAAAATTAACCCATTACACGAACTAAAAATATAACCGAAACTAATAAATCTAATCTGTGATACATATTTTAATCTACGCCTTGCTTTGAAGTGACATTTGACACTTTCGAAAACCATAATTTTTTGTGGTTGTATTTTTTTATTTATGTGTTTTAGCTAGTTTTAACCACAGAAAACTATTATACTACTTATTAATGTGATAGGTTTTGATTTGAGTATTTGAACATGGTTAAAAATATTCGTAAATCAAAAACAGTTTACAGATTGAAGAAGTTATCAGATTTTTGTGAAAGACGAAAAAGGGTGGTTTTATTGGCATGACCTTTGTTGAAACGAGTTTCTTTATGGAACTTTATGGAATACCATAAAGAACCAGTGTTCTGCAATAAAATGCACATGCGTCATAATATCAAAATATGTTTATATACAATGGTGTACTTCAGTTTCATACGGCTAAGATGTTATTTGTGTTTTTATAAAGTATTGTATAGTTGTGAGTTCTCCGTATGGCAATAAATCAGTTTACCAGATAACTCCTAATGTTTCAATAACCTGTGTTACCCCAGGGTTTCAACAATCGCTACAAACCGCGACTCGCCACCAAGCTCCACAACCCAGCGGGTCAACATAATAAATAAATAATTGCACACAGTCACGCCAATTATTTAGCTAACGTTAAGTTTCATGATGAACTTGTGTTACGGATACCAGATAACGGATACACAAACATACATATAATTTTTAAATACATACATAATACACACATACAATTATAATATACAAATAGGCATGTTCATGCACACAAATATTTGTCTTGACCGGAGATCGAACCCGGGACCTCTGGCGTAGAAGTTGGATTTAGTACCCCTGCGCCAAACAGGTCGTCCAAAATTCTCAACTTCTCTTTTCGAGATATGCTCCCCTAACATACACACAACTATATCGCGCGATATGAGTGACATGTTATCAAGCTATGTCGATAAAAGCCGCTTATGGTTGGGCCACTACCTACTAATAATTAAAATAATAATAATAAAAACACTTTATTGCAAACAAAGACAAATAATAAAGAAATAACATAACAGTAAGCATACAAAAGGCGGCCTTATAGCTAAATAGCAATCGCTTCCAGACAACCTTGAGTAGAAAAATAATAACGAAGATAACAAATAAAAAAAATAAAGTATATATAAGAAAAAGAAAGGAAATGTTTTTAACTTGATCGCGAAAATATGCCAAAGTACGAGCTTATGGGAGAGAATTCCATAAACGAACAGCGTGCACAGAAAAGGAGTAGGAGAGGAAATCTGTTGAGTGACAGGAATTAGTGAGAGAAAGATTAAAGGAAGAACGCAGTGCAATAGTGAAGTTGAGGATCGAAAGTTGAATAATTCTTTAAGATAAGAATGGGAAGTTGGGAGGAATAGGCTGGAGAAAAGAAGAGAAGAGAGTTTGTAAGTCCCTGCGCCGCCGAATAGGAAGCTATTTAAGCATGGAGCGGAAGTGAGATACTTGATCAAATTTTTGTAAGTTAAAAATGAACCTTATACCCCAAAATAAAGGCCCAAGGGGGCAGACGCGGGGCGGGGACCCGGTAGAATGCTACCCTTATCCCGGCAATCTCCGTCCACTCGCGTGGTTGGAACACCTAGGGGGTTTTAGTGGGTTTGAGTCCCACATAAACCCCCTGTCTCCCCGGACGGGGAGAATTTCACCCTAGAGAAAAAAAAAGAGTGCTTAGTGCGGGTTTTTTCTACTCATGCACGATCGGTCTTGAACGCTTCGATTTTTGTATGAAATCAGCCGCCCGCCATCTAGCAGATTACACCACGGACTACACCAACGCCATACAAAAACCTAATGCCTTCATTTTGACAGTCAGTAGAAAAAACTCGTACTAAGCACACAGGGCAAAGGTGTTCAGAGAACAATGGAATATCAATTACGTCTCCTAACCCGGGGCCTGAGAGGTCAATGTTGTCTTGTAACTATATTTTTTATTAGATATCGATGGGATCAACCCTACAGCGGCGTTATTCAGTAGCCCACAAAGCGGTCTTACAAAGCGGGCGGCACAACTGATGTATGCCGGCATTGAGTTGTTGTGCCGACTCCACTATGCTACTTACTCGTACTTAGTCATCTTTATATTGTGCACACATATTTTATTTTATTCATTAGTCCTTCTTCTAGGTTGTTCCCAAAAATTTTATTTCCGCAACTTCGTTCGCGTGAGAACCGGTATATCGTTTGCAATCCTTCCCGACTAAATAATTGTTTGTAAGACGGTCTTTTAACCAACTTCAAAAAAGGAAGAGGCTATTGAGTCGCCTATATTCTTAATTTTTTTAAGAGATCACTTAACACATTATACAATTTAATTACAATCTTATCGTCTTATCACCTTTCATAGAGAAGCTTATCATTTTGTCAGTACTTGCCTATATTTATAATAGAACTAAAAGTAATTATTAAAATGCAAAGTAGCATCTGTTTGAAGTCGTTTTTTTTTGTTGTGATGATAATAATTAAATAACCGATGCCTGATATTTAGTTTCATCAGTCGTGTTTCAATGTGGCTTTGTAACACGCCTTCGAAATGAACAGAGTAGCTCAAGATTGTTATTTTTGGTCACCTACTCCACGACCGACCTTAGCGAAAGTTACTTAACCACTATAATTCGCATAATTTCCCTTACGTAGGTTGTATACAGCTGGTAAAATATTATACACGTATAGAGAAATAAGTAACGCTACTTAAGAAAGTCTACTGGTCGACTGTGATGTTGCCTGACTGTATCTAAGTAATAATAACTGCGCCTGTCTTTACTGAAGAGCATCTTTGAGTCATACCATCGTAACAATCATGATTGGACACCATGAACCCATTCTTACCCCTGTAGCATTTGCTCTATCCACATAACAAAACAACTTTACGAGCTGGTTTATCCACCTACTAATAAGTTCTGGATAGTTTAATTGGCAGAAATTATATGCCACAAGCTATCCATAACCTACCAGTAATTGGAGAAACCGACCCTTTATGTAATACCTACATTTCGATTCATTATTAGCCATTTAAAGTGCTGAGGCCTGTCTTAGTAAGAACAAAAGGTCATGACAGCCATGTCATAAATCCATTTACAAAAAATACGCCAGAGTTGGTGCCAGCGTGCTACTAACGTACCTAAGTAGTTAAAGTTAAGGTCAATCATTAAATTTTAAGGGCAACGAAATCGACAGCTTCAGCTTCAGCGAGAACAAGATTTTTTGAAAACTACTGTAGGTACGGTATGAGGAGGCGCAGAGGTTCACGCGCTCGGCCTACCATTTAGTTCGCAATGGTCGGTCACGGGATAGGTGACCAATAATGTTCTATCTCTCCCTTGCCGTCCACGTTAAACCGTTGGTCCCGGCTGTATTTGCGGTCATGAAAATCCACCAATCCGCATTGGGCCCGCGTTGCGGATCATGTCATGGCCTTCCTTATCTTATGATTTATCCTCCGACAACAGATAGGGGGGATTAAACCCTCTTCTCCAGGGGGGATTAATTAATTAAACCCAAACCGGACACCGGTGTCCAGAAAACAATAGAATATCTGTTGTGTGTCATAATCCGTGGTCTGAAAGATTAAAAGAATGAAGCCAACTGCAAAGCAACCAAAGTCCTACCCTCATGCTCTTGACTGTACCTACATTTCGCATTTTTCTCAACCTCCATACTATCAATTTTTTTGCAACACGGACTGAAACAGGATCTTAAAAATTCAAAGAGCGGGTTACTAGGGCATGTTAAAATAAAAATAAACCCGACCACAAGTGAATTCTCAGTTGGGAAATCCTAACTAATAGGTATTATAAATGCGAAAGTGTGTTTGTTTGTCCTTCCTTCACGCACGCCTCAACTATGCAACCAATCGACTTGATTTTTGGCATAGAGTTAGTTGAGAGGACGGAGAGTAAGATAGGCTATAGGTACTATTTATCCCGACATTCCCACGGGAAGGGGAACCACTCGGGCGAAACCGTGGGCGGCCGCAAGTTTTTTCATAATGTGACAACTGTAGTGTTTGATATTTAGTTTTGTCGCTCATTGTCCCGTATGCTACAACTGTAAATAGGGGTCTGGTGGAAATCTCCGAAGACTCAAAAAACCTTAGGCCTGTTCATTTGGTATACAGCCCAAGCAGCTTCTATTGGTTAGTGATATGTTTGTAATTAAAAAGTGAGCTGATGATTTATTCCCCGGCATTCCTGAGCAGCGGGTGCCCCGGCGGCGCCTGACAGTCGAACTCGACCCCGCCACTGTCACTCACATCGCCAGTACTGATAGCAAAACAACGGTTATCTTTAATAAAAAATCGACATCAGAAGTTAAAAGGCATTTTACATTGCACTTCTTTAATTTGAATGAATAATTTTAATCGCTTCAGCCGTCTTTGAGTAGTTGGTGAACATACATAAAATATATACACGGCGAATTGATAACCTCCTTTTTTAAGTTGGTTATAAAATTAAGGGTAAGAAAGAATGCGTTTTGTTTGTTTACATCGCATGTTATCACAGACCTATATCGAGATCTAGACGCTAAAAGTATACCTACCTTGCGTGTAAAAAGTTTGATCCACCGTCAAAGTTTTCCGACCTAAATCAGTCTGCTTAAGACCATTGCCATGAAAAGACGCGTCACTCAGAAACAAAGATGGTTAAATGTGCAATGCTTTCTTGCAAGAGCTCGTTACATTTCCACATCACTTAATCTCGCACGTGACGTCATCGTAGGTACGAAAAATTCGACACGCTAGGTTTTCATTCAGTTTGAAGCGCTCTTTTCGTTTATCTCGAATTCTCGATATAGGTCTGTGCATGTAATTTAGTATTTTTTTGGTTTCGCAATTGTTGTCTTTTTAATCATCAGCCATTTTAATATCCCTACTGCTGGGCACATACCTTGCTGATAGATGATTGATTTGATAGATAGATATATGTGAAAAGTTGTTGAGAATTTTAAATACAATCTACAATTGGAAAAAGGCGAGCAGAATGGCTCAATTTCATAATATTATAATTGTAGCTGTTAAGCAAATTTCGCAAAATGGTCGGTCACAGGATGGGTGCCCAAAATATTATTATCTCGAGCTACTACGTACTTCGGAAGGCAATGCCGATGGTCACTGCCTTTGCTGTCATTAAAACGCACCAATCCGCATTGGGGCCGCGTGATGCGTAGGTACTGGCCCATTCTCCTCATCCTTAAGATCTCCTCATTCATAAGAAAAGCAAGTGCCCCAGCAACAGGGTCATTACAAGAAACGGGTGGCTGATGATGATGATGATGATGAAACGAGACATATTCATTTAGAAACCCAAAAAAAATATTTAAATAAACAAAGTTAGTGAGGTAGCTATTTGGCTGTCGGTACACGCGCGCGCGTCAGTACGGGAGCTTCACGCATGACGTGCGCAGCGTGAGGCCAATCTCTGTTTGTGGAGATAATCTGAACGCATCAGCCCCGGCCAGTCGGGTGGTGACCGTCTCGCAGCATTTACCCGATCCGATCAGTTGAGGCACCAATTAATTCTAGCATTAACTAATGCTTTTTTTCTTGGAGAAGTTGTCATAGACTTGCTGGGCCCTTATTCACTATGACCACTTAGCGATTCCTTGCTCAAACCACGCCAATGTCGTACTTGGTTTTGACGGTTTCTCCATGATACTCTCAAATTATAGAGTTATTGTAAAAGTATATGAAAGTCACAAATTGTATAATCATTAAACAAGTAAAAAAACTAAAAAAATTGTAACTGCCACAGAAAAAACGAATTTTGAAAATGACGAAACCAAATAAGACATTCGCGTGGTTTTAGCAAGGAATCGGTAGGTGGTCATAGTGAATACGGGCCCTGGTATGACACACAATACGTACAGCTTTTGTGGAGACAATCTGAACGTAGTACCCGTCTATCCGCCCGGCCATCTTCGGGTGGTGCCCGGCTCGCGGCATATACTAGATCAATTTGAGGCACCGGTTACCATAACATTACCTGCTCTTTGTTTTGGTCTCCCATAGACTTTGCGGTATGACACCGGTACACAAATGCAATATTTTTATTGTACGTCTAAAATGAGCTTTAATGATTTGCTGAGGCTGATGGTTGACAGTCCTGACTTGGTAGTGCTGGGGAGGTTCTTTAAACGTCATGTGCTGGATACTAATATAGTTGTAAGAAAATACTTACACTAGCATAACTACTACTAACATCGTTTGTAAAATGTTTCTAACATTTATGTGGACAAAGGAGATCATTCAGGCTTCATACATTTTTGGGACGTTTCTTGAAAGTACCGGCCAGTAAAAGTGGTGCATACGGTTAGAACCAGTTCATCGTTTGGAGCAATGGTTGATATGTCACAAAAGTTTTAGGATTGCACCAAGTCAAGGTATACAAGTTCAAAGATTCATAGTTTTCATACATTATGTATTTTTGAAAGTGCTAAGAAACTTGATCTGAAGCAATTTATTATTCAGTGAGGTAATTATATGTTCTAATAACACATCTAACAATATCCCTGCAACAAATATAAAATTACGTATGGCAAAATTTTTGTTTTTTTCGACAATCACTGTAGGGTACTATTTAGTATTCTGTGCTGTAGGTATGAAAATAATGGGCTACTTAATCGTTTTATCTCGCAATGACTTCCGATCGGGTTCCCCTATCTGGCAGAATCTCGATGCGCAGAAACTTATTTGTCGTATTATACTTGGCAGAATCTTTTTAAACGAATATTTTTTAGGCATAAAAATTATTTAGCATAATTGTTGATTGGCAGAATGTTTATGCCCGAATTTACAATGGCATACTGTTAAGATGGCAGAATTTCATTTGGCATAATTTTGTTTCGCATACCTTTTATTTAATACCGCCATTTTTGTATAATTTCACTTGGCATACTACGAAGATGTCAGAATTTAATTGGGAATAATTTCGTTGTTTCTTATAAAAAATTGTAACAATAGAACTTTATACTTACAACATTATTTTGAGGTTAAACATAAAATACGTTGTATAATTAATTTTAAGCATTATAAATAATATACATATAAATATATCAAAATCCTGCAATGTTAAGCTATACTAGCCAGTGACAGAACCGAATCGCTGTAAAACCGACTACACGTAGTCTTGTATGCCCTACCCCTAGAGAGTAATTTAAGCCCGCGCAGGCGCGGAGGGGCAAGACGGCCCGCGAGTTGAGGAGCAGGTGGTTTTAACGGTCGCCGCCGCTGCTGAGGCTGGCAAGCTGCAGTGGTGAGCGAAAACCATCAGCGACGATAGGCTCGCGTGGGACCGCCGTAGCCCCACAGCGCCGAAGCCGTGACAGACATGCTTTCTGTATGCTTGCCAATTATTGAACCAGAGACAGTAGTTTTGAACTGGATGCAAGTAGCAAGCAAGCATGCTTGGCAGCATATACATAATTATAAAAAAGCGTACCTAATCATCATTTGGCGGAATGTTTGCGCGTTGTAATTACTATAGCCATGAAATTTCTGCCAAAAGACGATTCTTCCTGTGAACATTTTGCCTAATGATAATTCTGCCTTACACAATTATGCGTTTTAAGTGTATAACAAATGAGTGTATGCCAAACAACTTTCTGCGAAATGAGTTTTATGCCAACCGTTGATATGCAGAATAAAATTATGACTTACTAGCGGCCGCTCGCGGTTTCACCCGCGTGGTTCCCGTTCCCGTGGTAGTTTTGGGATCATTTATAGCCTATGTTACTACTTGGGGTCTAAGGATTCTCTATACCAAATTTCGTCAAAATCGGTCCAGTAGTTTTAGAGTTTATTCGTTACATACAAAAATACAAATCTTTCCTCTTTATAATATTAGTATAGAAAAAGTTCTGCCAAAAAGGGTCGACCCCTTCCAAACATTAGTTTTTAGCAATATGTACAAATATTTTTCATTATTATCATTTTTAGAAATGAAACAATGTATGAAAATGTCTAATCTTTGAACTAGTATACCTACCTTGAGTTAGAGAAAATACTATAGACACTAGCGAGTTGTTAGAGTAATCCTAGAACTAATGTGCCATATCAACTATTACTTCAAACGACCAGTTCTAATGATACATACTTACATTTTTTTTTGTATGGCTGGCACTTTCAGAAAACAGCCTCAAAGAATAATCTCCTTTGTAGTCTGAAATAAATGTTTTTTTTTTATTACATTAGATCGTGTGTCACCGACGTTAGTTTTAGGTCAACGACACTGAACATCTTCAGCTAAAAGAAAATACCAAAACAATTTGCTAGATACCCAATAAAATGGTACGGATTATTTTAAAATTAGGTACTTTATTTTTACAAATTACAACAAACAGAAGGAAATGGTCAGCAAATAATAATTTAGCACTACAATTTTTATAATATCATGAAAGTGCACTCATGATTTATGCAAGTTAACATTACTCCATGTGTTATTTCAGTAAAAGAGGCGTCATTGTCACGTGTACCTATTTCTCCTCACTTTTAGCTGGGTCTACAGTACTCTTTTTAGCAAGAGGCAAATCTTTTAAGGACTTCTTAATTTTCTCCAACCTAGCTTTATTTATCTTGTGGAAGAGGCCTGCCTCATTGGCTGCATCGAGTCTTCCTAGCCTACCTCCTGATTCTCGCACAGGACCACCTTTGTCTTCTGCTTTTGCCGTTAATGTTGGAATAAACAAAGGGATTATAGTGCCGATGGAGACGTTAAAGACGTTGCTAGAATCTTTTAAGATGTACCTCTTATGACGCTGGTTGTAGATAGCCCCAAAGAACTGGTATGGAAGAGTATCATCACTACCTTTCGAAGGACGTCGCACACCAGTCCCCTTGGAATTGGACAAATAGCCCCTAAAAAATGGGAGTTGCCAACCGATGTAGTTTATAGACATCATGAGAAACTTCGTTCGGGAAATTTCTTTCGCAAAACCTCCTGGTATCCAGTTAAACATGCTTATGTTGTATTTAATGTACCAGCATTATTTTTTGAATGTTGTAAATAGTGAAATGGCAGAGCCAGATACGAGAAATTTTATCAAACACGGCCGATGCAAAATTGAGACTATTGACAATTCAAAATCTCTCCAATGAGGTTATAAACTTGCCAAATTAATAATTTTAATTATATTCTTCATTGAATATATATCTATTGCAACAGTAGATTTTTTTTCTCAATACTTTTGCTCTGTGATAAAGAATAAAAATATGTACAGTTTATTTGATACCCATGCTATCACTCGTTATATGAGAACCAATTTCCCTGAGTCTCTCTAGATCAATAAGTAGGTTACCTATATGTATATGTTAAAGTTATGAACTGTTTATTTTATAAATTCATTTATTCTTTTGACTATAGACTTGTACTAATATGTATTCTGTGCTATAGGAATTATGGACTTCATGGAATCATCGATCTAAGTATTTGATATACCTACCACAGATTTAGTTCATAGAATCTTCAGATGATTCTGAGATGAATAGGCATCTTGTGTTATATTCGTTACAAGCGGCAGCTCACGGTTTCATCCACGTGGTTCCCGTTCCCGTGGGAATATATAAAAAGTATCCTATGTTCATAACCAGGCTATCTACTATCTGTGTACCAAATTTCATCTAAATCCATTCAGTCGTTTTTGAGTTTATTCGTTACAAACAAATAAACAATCAAATCTTTCCTCTATATAATATTAGTATAGATTGCTCTAGCTGAGACGCTATATTTACAGTTCAAAATGTTCAGTTCAGGAATTAAGTGACAGTGAAAAAAATTATATTTGTAAAATTTTTTGAACTTCTACATCCAATCTTTTTATTGAACAATAACTCTAGATAAAGTGGCATGGCACTTAGCAAATTCTACATAATATAACACTAGCAAGATCCAGTATTTGTTTTTTTAACCCTACTTAATAATATTTTATGTGTGGAAAAAATGGTGAATAAATTATTTATTTGGGATTTATTAAAAGTATCATTTGTTTCCTTTTATGTCTCAGAATTTAAGCTTCAAGTCATAAATTAATAAATATTGCAAGCAGCTCTTATACTTCCTTTCAAAACCGCTATAGCTATTCCGGTATATCCTTATATGTTTTTATTATTAGATGCTTTAAAAATCAATCTTTCTTATCCGTTGATTCAATTGTAGGTAGTCCTTTCCTTTTCAGTTCTTCAAGTTGTTGTTTAGCCTTCTGCGTAAAGTATCCTTCTTCTTTAATGTTTTCAGGATATACGAAACCTGGCATTTTGATGGTTATTTTTTCTTCTTTAGCAGGTCCAGGAGGTTTATCGCTTTTGTCAGCGAAACCTCTTTTATGAATAATATTGGGAATACAATAATCTTTATCAGGAAGTGAATGAGAAGGACATTTCTGGAGTAAGGTTCTCAAAGGGTAAAGCACTGTTGATTTTAGCATATTTCAACGATACGTATTTTAAACAGGATTATGTGGACCTAGCTACAAATTCCTACCTAGCTGCTAATTCAACATTGTGATGATTATGAATGAGGAGACGAGCTCACATTTTTAGCGGTTATTATGTGATAAAGTTCGTTTTTTGCGGATTTGATCGTCGTCACCAAGTTGACACACCAAGTGATATACTCTAAAACGTAGTGATTACTTACTCTATGATATACTCTATGGTTGACACAGATGACTATATTTTTTGATACTCTTTGTATTTGTCGGCCAGAAACTAGAACACTAGTTTTTTTAAAAGAAAGGGCTGCCCATGGAATTATTAAGTTATTACCAATATGTATGTATAATGTAGGTAATAATATATGGTGCTGCCACGCCACAACACGGGGCGGCGTGATTTGGACGAAATCAAATAATTTATATTATTATTGTTTACAAAAAGTCTTTTTATAATTAATTGGTTAGTAATCCATAATAATTTCGGGTTGGAGGACGGAAGTGGTATTTCGTACCTTTATAGCTTTCTATGTCGTACCTATAGCTTTCTTTACATAATAAGGGCTTTGATGAAACTACCTAAAACAAAACCTAAACCCCCACCACAACCAAAATCTAATAGGAAATCTTCTGGTCAGCAATCAAATAATCAACGCAAATCACTAACCTCCTTATAAAAAAATCAAGTCAGTGTACCGCAAACGCAGTTAACAAGTGCAAGTCGAACTCGCACATGAAGGGTTTCGTCTCTCCCCCAAGATTGCTTGAAAGAGATTGCTATGTAGCAATAAGACCGCCTATTGTGTATTCCTCTTTTTCTCTTTTCCCCACACGTATAGGTTCGATGAAAAAAAAATTTTTTTGTTCTTATCACTTTGGGAAATGTAAAACTGCCAACTATATTTCGTTCAAACCAATTTTCGTTAAAAGTTTATAGTAATATCTACATCATATATTTTTTTTTTATTATTTTACTCTCTTATTTCAAAAGTTAGTGGGGGGGGGGGGGGGGGGGGACACACATTTTGCCACTTTGGAAGTGTATATCTTTCAAACGGTTGACTTTGGAAAAAAAAATAGTTTTAGAAACCTCAATGTAATTTTTAAAGAGCTATCTATAGATACCACGCACGCATAGGTTTGAAGCAAAAATATTTTTTCAGCTCCATGTATGGGGAGTAATATATGTATTTTTTATTTTTGTGTAAAAACCGTAAAGCGGTTTACAGAATACATCTACCTACCAAGTTTCAACTGTGTAATTCTCATAGTTTTGGAATAAAGTGGCTGTGACATACATCAGACATGACGAATCTATAAGGGTTTCGTTTTTTGCCATTAGGCTACGAAACCCTAAAAATGGCGCAGTAGTACGTATACCTTCTACGCAAAAGATCCAGGGTTCGACAAGAAAAATACTTGAGTGCTTGAAAAAATTAATATTCGGTCTATTTATCCAAATATTACCTAGTTGACGACCTGGGCCCCTACAGCGCAAGTGTCGTCGGCATCGACATCGACTTTATTTGATAGATGGATGTGACATATTGCTTTTAGTCCTTGGTAAGTTTTCATTTGTGTCAAAAAGAAGCAGCAATGTGTCACATCCATCTGTAAAATGAAGCCGATTTCGATGCCGACGACGCCACTTGCGCGATACGGCCCCTGTTCTGCGCAGGGGCGTAGAGTAGGGTGGTTTAAGATTGCGCTAGCGATAAGATTGCGCATACGTCATAACTGGACAACGAAGTGAAGTTTGTAGCCTAGGTCAGTTGTGTTTTACTTCTTAACAGTACCAGATGTTAATCCAGAAAAATAATTGGAATTCCATGGAGAATATAGCAATCACGGAAGTTCAAAGTTTTAAATGGCTCTGAATCTTATTTTTCAAACAAATTTTTTTTTATTGTATTTACTTTTTTGGTGTTTCTCTTATATTTTCAAACAAAGTTACTAATAATGTAACGGGCTAATACGAAGTAAATCAACAGAATTCTAAGAGATGGCAGTAGGCCCTCAATATTTATGAAGTGTGTAAAACTGCTCAAATCGATTGTGTATAAGTTTGCGCGCGCAACTTTACATATAGCTAACTTTATTTTTATGATTTCTGTTGAGTAACTTATTATTAAAAAAGAAAATAAAGTTACTACTTGTAATAATGACCTTGCCTTATTTATTCAAAATAAATTAAATGAAATATATTTTCTTTAAGAATGGGGACAGGGAGACAAATAAAAACTGAACACCAAGTTTATTCTGATGACCAAAGCAAAGTTTGGGTTTGAGGAGGAAGTAAATAAAAATGTTTTTTAATTGGTGGCATATGGAATGTTCCGATTCCATTGGCTCCGGGGCTTTAACTAGCGATTTGTGCAAAAAATATCCAAATTCGGCGATTGGTGCTGTTGCGCAATCTTAACATCCCAGCGCGCAATCTTACATACTAGGGTGTATAGGGTTACGCATTCCTCAGTTTGTCGTTTTAATTTAATTACAAAGAATGTTTGATTCTTTCCTTAAAAATAATCATGTTGATTTATTGCCTACGATCATAAATATAAATATAATATAATATATATATATTTATGTTTATAAAATATATAATAGTTTCGTTTTTATAACATGAGTACTTTTCAATTTGTGAGGCTCTTATCTCAAATTGCGCAAACTTACACCCGCGTATAGGGTAGGGTACCCTATACGGCGGGTATAGGGCTTCTGCGCAAAAGGTACCGGGTTCAATTCCCGGACAAGACAAATATTTATGTGCATGAAATATATGATCGTTCATCGATTTATCCTAATATAACCTAGTTGATGACCACCGACCTGTTTGGCGCAGGGGCTCATATACCCGCCTTCTGCGCAAGAGGTCCCAGATTCGATCCCCGGACAAGACAAATATTTATGTGCATGAAATATTAAGATTGTTTTTTCTAATACCTATATTATTTTTCTCGGTCCTTAGCGTGACGAAAGCATACCACCTCATACAGCCAACATATTTGATTAGAGTAGGTAGTTATTAACAATGATATTAAAAAACTTGTAGTAAAAAAATTTATAACTGTGACATTACAGCTTCCATTTAATATTTTGTACCTGGGGCTAGATATTTTGGTGTGATAGTACTAGGTATGCTATAGTGCTATGCAATTTATGATTTTGTAATTTTTGCATTTCTCAATGCTATTTTTATACTTATGGTAAATTTTAAATAGAAAAATATTGGAAAAAATTAACTCTGCCACAAGTGAAATCTCAGACGGGAATCGAACCCGCGACCTTTGGAAATCCGGTCCAATGCTCTAACCGCTGAGCTACCGAGACTTGCGAACCACCGTCGAAATTCTCCAATACTTTTATATTTTTAATACGCTGTAGGCCAGCGTTGCTACATCAATGCTAGGAATATCCTTGCATTCGAAAGAAACATCTTTTCAGGTGTTTAACGATCGATTAAGATGCAACTGCCAATAATTTATGATTTTGTAATTTTTGCATTTTTCAATGCTTTTTTTATACTTATGGTAAATTTTAAATAGAAAAATATTGGAAAAAATTAACTCGGCCACAAGTGAAATCTCAGACGGGAATCGAACCCGCGACCTTTGGAAATCCGGTCCAATGCTCTAACCGCTGAGCTACCGAGACTTGCGAACCACCGTCGAAATTCTCCAATACTTTTATATTTTTAATACGCTGTAGGCCAGCGTTGCTACATCAATGCTAGGAATATCCTTGCATTCGAAAGAAACATCTTTTCAGGTGTTTAACGATCGATTAAGATGCAACTGCCAATAATTTATGATTTTGTAATTTTTGCAATTTTCAATGCTATTTTTATACTTATGGTAAATTTTAAATAGAAAAATATTGGAAAAAATTAACTCGGCCACAAGTGAAATCTCAGACGGGAATCGAACCCGCGACCTTTGGAAATCCGGTCCAATGCTCTAACCGCTGAGCTACCGAGACTTGCGAACCACCGTCGAAATTCTCCAATACTTTTTAATACGCTGTAGGCCAGCGTTGCTACATCAATGCTAGGAATATCCTTGCATTCGAAAGAAACATCTTTTCAGGTGTTTAACGATCGATTAAGATGCAACTGCCAATAATTTAGGATTTTGTAATTTTTGCAATTTTCAATGCTATTTTTATACTTATGGTAAATTTTAAATAGAAAAATATTGGAAAAAATTAACTCGGCCACAAGTGAAATCTTAGACGGGAATCGAACCCGCGACCTTTGGAAATCCGGTCCAATGCTCTAACCGCTGAGCTACCGAGACTTGCGAACCACCGTCGAAATTCTCCAATACTTTTATATTTTTAATATGCTATGCAATTATTTATTTATAACCAACCGGAAAGTATTAGTCTTAAATTCAATGGCAGGTTCACTCACAGAACTGTTCTGTGGGTTCACTTATCTAAGAATTTTCTCTACAATACCATAGGTACCATGCATTTCAAAGAAAACTATAATTTATTAGTTATAGATACAATTTTAATTCTTCAACTTCCATGATTATTAGATAAAAACCCGTTTAACATTTCAGACTAGGTAATCTTGAGTGGAGACGTCATAAAAATTGGATAAATATTTTTAATGGTCGTCGTCTTTCTTCTTAATTTCTGGACTCTGGCTCTTGTTCTTTGACTTCAGTTGCTTCAGTTGTTCTTTGCGCTTATTGTAGAAGTATTCTTCTTCTTGAGCAGCTCCATACTGTCCGAGGGCCCCGCCGGATTCCCTGACGGATCCCCCCGCGCCCCCTCCTTTCCCCGCCCCGGACCCCGCGGGGGGTAAAGTATAACTCCTTCTGAAGACCCGCATACCATAATCTCCACTATTTGATGGAGGAATGTGACCCACCTGCAATGATATTTATAAAAGATTGTTTGCTTCATAGTAATTTGCGTTGAAAATACACATATCATATCATTTAACTGCCTCTGTGGTCTAGTGGCACAACCATCGGTATCAGACCCAGGGGTCCCGGGTTCGATTCCCAGCGGGGGTACATATTGTATTCGGTTTGGTTGGTGGTAGGACTTGTTGTATGTCCTCCTGGCTACTACCACCATCTTATCTAAGTCTGACGCCATAACAACAATGTTTTCAGCATTGTTGTGTTCCGGCAGTGAGAAATAAGATAGCCAGATCCTCAATGATTGGAGGATTCCGGTAGAGGCTCGCTTCCATCTTTAGCCTTATCAATACTTAACATCAGGTATGATGAAGGCTAAGTCTCCCCGTCGTTCATAAAAAAAAATGGTTGAAATCTGTGACGCAGACTCCACAAGGACAAAATACATGAAAAATCACAGAAATTAAAGAGACAGCAAATTGAATCGGACCCCATATAGGGTCTTCTAAAAATTCTCAATATTTCCCAATGCGAGCTCGTGTGACATATCTGAATCAAGTTCACTCTTAAAATAACATTTGTGTGCATGAACATGACTTTTTGTCTTGGTCTGGGTGTTCATGTATATTATGTATGTATTTACAAAAAAAAAGTATATTAGTATGTTTATCCGTTAACTAGTATCCATAACACAAGTTCTTCATGAAACTTAACGTGGGCTAGATAATTGGTGTGATTGTATGAAATTTATTATTTATTTATTTATTTAACATTGCTCACCTGGTAGTTCCCTTGCGATAGTGTAAAACCAACTTTCCTCACTCTGAACTTCGCAAGAGCTTGCTGAATCCTCATCTTGAACGGTTCAGTTTATTACTCCATAATTTTCATATGATTTGGACAGGATCAGCGGATTGACAGACGTCGAGCGATGTTTTTTTCTTTTTTATGTCCATTTTCATGTAACTGTAAACAAAAAGGTTTGCTTAAAACTACATTTTTCTTTTTTCGTTAAATAAAAAGTTTTTATAAATTTATTTTATTACGCAATATGTAACAACATTGGTATGTAAGTAATATAGGTAGGTTAAAATATTCATAACACATACAGCACCTAACACTTTCGCGTAATTAGTATTTTAATTAAAACACACATTTTCTATTGAAGAAAAGTAGCTATTAACATTGGTTACAGTAAATTGAATCTCGAGACTAATTATATTATACTAATTAGTTCTAATTATTTTATTTTACGCTATTTTGCAAAAAAATATAAATACTTATATTTTATCCTCAATCCTTAGTAGAAAATGGAGTCAGTTGCGAAATAGGCATTGGCGATAATGAGGGTAAGTTAGACATGAATATTTCGAAAGAATCGTAATCCTAGTCCTAACTATAAAGTATACTATTATAAATGCGAAAGTGTGTTTGTTTGTCCTTTCTTGACGCCCATACTAAGCAACCAATCGGCTTAATTTTTGGCATAGAGTTAGTTGAAAGGACGGAAAGTAACAAAAAAATAATTTTATCCCGATATTCCCACGGGAACGGGAACCTTGCAGTTGAAACCGCAGGCCGAAGCTAGACTTAAGATATTAATGAGATATGGTATACTTTCTATTATTTAAATATCTCCATTAATAAAATACGATTTTTTTTATATCTTTATTTAACATTTTGCTTAGTAACACATACTTCAAAAAATGTAACGTAGGTATACTTACCAAATTTTAGGAGTATCTAATTCTTTTATTAAAATTTATCTAATAGGTAATTATTATGTCTTATTTCAGATGCTATTTCTTTATTGTTTAGCCCTTATAGCTGTCGCCGAATGTGCGAGGTTGGTAAAATACATTCCTTTAATAGCTATTATCAGAATACCTCTGTCGTAAAAATTAAATTAATTAGCTTTAGAATGGTTGGAATTTGGATTGATAAAAAAGCCCATATATTTGAACCGCAACGAACGGGTTCGTCGTATAGTTTTCATAATAATATTACCAGAAGAAATTATTCGGGATTTTGAGTTATATTAAAGTTAATATAATTTTTAACAGTTATAGTCAGGTATCCTATTTTTATACATTTCATATTTATTATGTTGTTTTTTTATTTCAGCAGAGAAAACATCATTTCTACCAAAAAAAATCTCAACGCTACCGATGATTTACTTGACGATAGAATTATAAACACCGGTTCCGAAACTTGTATGAGGCTGATAACTGGGCACCACACTTCACCCAGTGGCTTAAGTGGCCTAGGCGATATAGAGAGACTTGTCGTATATTTATACAGAACTAAAGCCACTGACGATGTTTACATATTCACGCCCCAAAAGAATTTTCAGCTCTGTTTCCCTGACCTCTCCACAGATGAAGAAGGAGACCTGATGATAGTAGATTCCGATGAGCTTCAAGCACTTTTAAATTCAAATACAAATGTAATACCGATGGACTATTTTTCAGACAGTGACAGGTATGACTTTTCAACAGATTTCGAGGATCCCATGGGGTTTGATTACAGTCAAGGAAATACAAAAATTAAGCCTATTGGATCTGTGCAGACGAATATTCATTATAATAATGAAATCGTTTTACCGCCACCGTCTAAATATATCCCTCCTCGAATCAATGAAAGAGATGATGGTAATGGTGAGATAGAGTACTATCCTGAAGAAACAACTATCGTAGACAATTCTTATTCAGATGGAAACAAGTTCCTATCACACTCATACAAGGAAAGTAACCCTGGTGAAATCGAAGATTTTTTTGATTTTAGGGATTTACATAAAATCTCTTCATTCAGTCCAAACAAACAGGTCAATGATTTGTATAATAGTGTAACCAGTAACGACATTTTTTTACCCCTTCACTCTATACTAGGCAAACAAACGACTTTCGATGATTGGTTTATGCAGCAGCTGTACAGATTTATCGATAGCGGCGATCGGTTAGATCAAAACATCAATCTTCGAGAGCTAAAATCTGACGTAGAGAAAATTCTCCACGACAACCACATCTTCATAAGAAACGACGGAATTCTGACAGATCATCGGGGCATGGTTATAAACCCATCCAATTTGCAACTCCGTCCAATTTTAATCGGGGATTCCGTGGCATACAAAAAGATACTGTCTTTAAGAGACAGTACGTTCTCTTTTCCTTCAAATTTACCATATTTGGACACAGTTGTGGTAACTCAAGCTTTTCCTTCAAGGCTACTTGGCATTATACCCTTGGGAAAAACGTTTATTCCTAAAAGCTCTAGAGGACGGGTAATAAACCCGTGGCCTCGGTATCCAAACAATATTATGAGTAAAGATACTGCTTCGATTGCATTCCGAGACGATAACAATTATTCGCCTACTGTAGTCCCCAAGAAACGAAATGTCATTAATGAAACGTTCGCTATCATCAAAAACTTTAGAAAGGCCTTAGACACTAAAGAATCTAATAGCACCGAATCTGGACCTAAAATCAAACCTATATCTACTCTTTTGAGCGTATACAAAACGTTATTCGGCCAACTTTTGGGAAAAACAGGAAAACCTATTTTGGATTCTGAAATGCCTTCAGAATCAGAACCCGCTAAGAAACCTTCAGAGGAGGTCTCGGAATACGAAGACCTTGAAATAGATGATGATCTTGGGTTTAAAATAATTGGTGGTAACCCAGCGACCAGCAGTGGGACGCCACTGAGCAATAGAGGTAGATCTGCCAATTTTTTTGACCGTTTTAATTAGTGTAATTATCATTATCAAATTATTTTAATGGTTATGTTTCCGCAAATACTAATTACATTTGCATTTTCATTTATTAGTCAATTTTAAAAGTTATTCAGTTTTTTCTTATCGAAAAGAGAAATTAGATTAGTTCCATTTCATGTTTTTTTTAATTAATTTTTTAGTTTGATTTTCTGAAATTACAGAAATTGTTCTTAACCTAATTATAAAAGAAATTTGTTAATGAAATAGATTAATTAAATTATGTACTTTGACAGGTCGTTCAGCGGTAGAAATGTTAAAAATTGGCTTTGAAAATACAATAAAAAATATACTTACCTAAAATAATAAATTGATAGAATATCGTATTGTAAAATACTTATAGGCATGAACTTCTTTAGTAAGTTCAAACTAAAATAATGACTTAGCTTTCTTTCATGGATCTCAGATAAATTTAAAAATATAATAAAGTATCTCAGCATCAAAATTATTTTGTTTTACTATCAACCCATTTTATTATATTGATTTTCCTAATTATTTGAGAGCCCCGAGATGTTCGAAGTTTCAAACGGTTTGATTCAAGCGCATTTTAGTTTGACTCTAACAGCTTTATCTGAAATTTCCAAACGTTACCATCGCATGAGAGTAAAATTTTGACAGATAGCCTTAATACAATTTGAATGAGGTTGAAGATTAAACTCTATTTACAAACAGCGGCGTAAGCTAGTAAGATAAGAAAAGTGACACTAAGCATTCTGCTCTCCTCATTCAAGTGGTTTGAAACCAACATGTTTGGCTTGAAATATCCTAACTCCATCTACCATATAGTAGCGGTACTACTTTATTTATAACAGCGCCATCTTTCAGGAAATAGCTAAACTAGAATACTACCACCAAGATCATTTCCATGAAAAGTGGCAGCAACCATTGAAAATGTTTTCCTAGACTCATAACAGATGGCGTTGACAAGAAACCACTAACAACATCTAGCGGCGATATTAATGCCGTCTACAGAGTTCAAAGAGTTAACCAACAAGTTAGCCATCCAACTGAATCACAATCACGAATTTTAACTTAGTCGCTCATTCCGTGTACTCGCTTAAGGTTGAGCGCGGCCGTTCTAAATATAATACCGTATCCGCGTATTAAAAAACGACAGAAACAAATGTAGTTTTCAATGACAATACTAAAGGAACCATCTTTTAAATGAACCTTTGCTTTTGTGTGTGCCAATAACTTATCTTTTAAGTCAAGTTCAGTTTGTTTTGGTCTTTTTTCGCGGCATTCTCAGTGTGCGAGCCATTGTTTGTGTGATTTTGATGTTGTCCTTCTGAGAGGATGTTATCATTACCGTACGTGTTTCTAGGAAAACTTAATTTCGTACTTTGATGGGATTATACAACTGGTAAGTTAAGTTGTTTTTAGACAATTTTGCCTGCAATTTTAGCGTCAATTATTAGTCAATATCATATTACAAAAGTTGTTTTTTTATAATTACACTGTCACTTAGTGGTAATTTTTCCCAAAAACATTTGTTTATTGATTGCTTAGTCATACACGGCCTAAGTTCTTGCTCGTTTTATATTATTATTTTCGCACAGAATATCATAGCTATTAAACTACAAGCTAGAGATTAAAAACTACTTTGTGTCAGCTTCGGTTAAGTTAGAAAAAAACATGTTTTGGTATCAGTATAAAGTTCTTCGTAGAACGAAATTTAAAGATAACTCATATAAAGTTTTGTGAAAATTTTCTTCAACAGTAGTCTTTTTTTGGGCACTTACATACATAAGTTATTAAATTAAATATGAAATATCTTAATAAATTACGAATTTTTAAAGTAGTCCTTACTTTCAAATCATTATTTGGTTATTAAGTAGGTATTTAAAAAAATCACTTTCTTACATGTTCCTAAGTACCTACGTTTTGAATTCAGTTTAATGAATGATCATACAATCTTATGCTAGGACCCACTAATATCTGACTTCGACATACCTAGACATTCAGAAGCTGTTTTGTTCAGATAGCTAGTTTATACATGCAATTCTGTTTAATATCCCAGTTAGCCTTCGGTGCCGACTTGTTCACATCTTTACTAATAATTCTGGCACTAAATTTGAGCTGACCTTTAAATGGCCACAGACACTATCGGACGGTCATTCAATTACAAAAGGTACCCGCATCACAGCTGTTTATTTTCGCAATATTGGCGGCGCCTGCGACGATCTTATGCCGTGCGCATACTGGGTCAATTTTTTACTTAATCTTTCAGGCCCCGGTTTAAGAGACACAATAGTATTAAGTATGCTATTGTTTTCTGGACTCCGGTGTCCGGTTCGGATTTGATGAATTTTAAGCAACTTGATGCTTCATGTCAACTGTCTGATTGTCTTGAATTCCAAAACTGCAGTAAAGAAAGAAATATTTTCAAAACTTTGCATTTTACAATGCTATTTTTATGTGTTATATGTATCACATAAAAAAAAGCATTATAAACAAGAAAAAATACTAGAAAAAAGCAACTTGTCTCATGTCAGTCCCGTCCCGTCCCGTCAGAGCGACATGAGACAATTTGCTTTTTTCTAGTATCTTTCTTATTTAATATTTATCACTTACAAAAAAAAATATTACAAAAAAAGGCTGAAGAGCGTTCCCTTAATACCTAGTTTATTTTATAAGTTCATCAATCTATTTCTTTAAAAGTCAAGTAAATGTTGGTCATTTATATAATATTATTGAGACGTAGGAATGGCGATATTGTGAAAAATTGGTTATGTTATTTATGGCTTCAATGATAATTAACATAGACCTTTTTTATATACATTCTTCACATTTTTTTAAGATGACGATTCATTATTATGTTTTAGCGCCCGCTCGCGGTTTCACCCGCGTGGTACCCGTTCCCGTGGGAATATAAAAAAAAACCTTTCTTAGAGCTCGCCTTCATCGTTAAAAAATTGCAACCGATCCTGTATGCAAAATCAACTTAATCGGTTCAGCCGTTTGGGCTGTGCGTTGTCTGTCAGTCACTGAAATGTTTTATTAGAATAGGCTTGGAAAGCTTTACTCAAACAAATTTTTATTCTAAAATTTTAAATAAAAGTAATAAGATGCAACTTAAAACTTTATTCTGACTGGAATACAAATAACTGAAATGCAGTCAAAACCTCAGCGCGGCCTTGCCAGCCACCCTTGCAAAACCTTCCTTATTTTAACTTTTGTTTCTCAACCTTTCGAACCTTGACGTCGGAAAATAGCGAATTATTTGCGAGTCCGTAACGGATATCGTTCACGGAATTCGGAATTAAATGTAACCTATAGTGGCTATAGTGTGCAACAAATCAATAGTGAATTTTAGGTACTGTTATCACTGATAATATAAGTTGACTGATAATAGTGTCTCGTTAGAGCATTGGAGACTGGTTGTGGTCAAACTGAGAAGTAACATGTGACAAAAACCACTTTTATTACCTAGGTCTATCTATTTTATTAAGTTCTAATCACAATGTATCTCTAAAAATAGCATAGTGGATGCAAAAACCTTGATTTGTATGAGATGTAAGAAAAGCGAGATTATAATTACTAAATTACTAAAAAAGAAAGGAAAGGGTAAGAACCTTTATTAGAAATATGAAAAAGACTAAAAACCTGTCTTTAAATTAACATATTATGTTACAATGTTGTACTCAGTATTGGCGTGTACAGTCGCCAGCAAAACCAGTTTAACATGGTCACCTTGAAGGCTTCCTTATACATACGTAATTAGAGCCATTTTCACAGAGCCACTGCCACCGTTAACGTTCTGTTGATTGTACCCACTCTGCATAATCAAATAACTTAAATTATATTGGTATGTTATGCAAATCACCTATTTGTGCGTTGATAATAACAAATTAATAGATAGCGAGTTCAACAGTTGTAAACAACGTCATACTTATCGTCATGATCATAATGATCATAATTTAGTTAGCGCTTAAACTATTGTCCAGTGCCCATATTTGTCCTTTCTGAGGTTGCTGTATAACTAATTTTCCTTATAAAAATAGGTACTCATCGTCAAAATCATACTGCCAGCCAGTCAAAATGATACTTTCGAGATATTCAGAAAAGAATAAAAGATAAAAGCGTTCATAAATTTCTCGTAGAAGAATTAGCAAAAAACTGAATGTGTACACCAAAAGGTCAGCTGCAATGGTTACAACCAAAGATTGGTAATGTAGGTAGTTTTATCAACCCTGGGAATATCAATATCTCACAAAGCAAATTTTAATTGGGAAACGAATATTATCTAATGCCAATAGTAATTTCCTGGCCATTTCACTCGCAATACTTAATATAAGTACTGTTGTGCACCTGACTATCCAAGATAGTTTTTTCTGAATTACCCAGTGAAACTTAGATTTATTGTAAATGAAGACCATTTATGGTAAAAATATCTAAAAAATCGTTGTCGAGGCATATTAATTTATTCGGCGAAGACAAATTGAGGTAGGTATTTATTTTCACCGCAAAAAAAATTTAACCACCAAATACTTTTTTAAAATTGATGTCCTATGAGTAGTACTCGTACGAAAGCGGTCAATAGGTTTAAGCAAAAAAATATACAAATTTTGCTTCTAGCTAGATGTAGATACTATAGGTGATAGGTAAATGTATGATAAATTTAAGGAAAAACTACTTGGCTCGTCCGTCTGCCCGATCTGCCTCCCGCTGTCCCCATCGTGCGAGAATAGTGGGAAACAATATGTTTTATACTTTTTATTTTTCTGACCAATCCTACTCGTACCTACTTTATATTATAAATGGGAAAGTATGTTAGTTTGTTTCTTTGTTACTCTTTCACGCAAAAACTATTGAACCGATTTGGATTCAATTTGGCTCCCAGATAGAAGATAGCCTAGATTAAAACATAGGCTAATTTTTATCCCGATATTTCCACGGGAATGGGAACCACACTGGTGAAACCGCGGGCGGCAGCTAGTCTATTCTTAATTGTCTCAAGCTGTAGGAATAACATTATATTAAGCGAAACTTTATATTAAGTCAATTTCAACATCTTAAGTTTTGCGATTCATTGGATAAAACAACTTTTATGCATAAAAAACGCTTGTGGTTTATACCTACCTACTTATTGCGTATTTATTTTATGATTTTATGGTTTCTATGACGTTTCAACACCTTTTCAGAGGCCGTGGGCACAGGATTACATTATTCTTTGATTGTGTCTTACTAAAATTTGTTCCAAATATTTTTGTTCAAATACTAAACTTTTCTTTCGAAACGTAAAACCATTCATTTAATTGTTGTTTGTGAAATGTTTGTTGTATTGTCATTGTTGTTGGTAGTAGTTTCATTCACGTTTCGCGATGGTGCAGACTCGGGGCCTGAACAAATGTCTTGGGTCGAGGCCACAATTCCTTTCGATTTGTGTTTTCAAATGACTCTAATTTAAAGTTCAACTGCAATTTGAAATAACATAAGTCTAAGATCTATTGTGTACTAACAACAATTTAAAACCATATTCGGTATTACCAAGGCAACTGCGCTTCGTAGGTAAAGTTCACGTATCATCAAAACAAGAAGTATCGCAGCAACTAATATTAGAGCTAAAATAGGATAGTTACTTGGACGAATTCGTCCAAGGATAGGTACTAATAGGTATATCAGCCCCCCTAGCATGAACACCGCTATATCACGCGATATGATATAGCGCATCATGCTGTCTTGCTTACTCCGCTACGATGTGAGCGGGACAGCGGCTCGTTATCGAGTTATCGAGTCGTTAAAAGCCGCTCATGCTAGGCCTACAGAAATAGACGAATATTGCTTACAGCAAGAGTATGAATTTCATCAACAATTTCTCTTTTAGACACGTTTCAGAAGTTACATGTGTCTCTGACAGCCCATTAAAACCGGCCAAGTGCAAGTCGGACTCGCGCAGGAAGGGTTCCGTACTGACAGCGGAGTCTTAGTAATAGTAATAATATTCTTTATAACGTCCCGTTTTACCCATTGGGTACGGAACCCTAAAATCTAGTATCTACATAATTTTTATAGCACATTTTTCTCTCGAGAAGGGACAGGTAAGGATAGCATATATTTCAACTTGCTACGAACCTTCAATTTTTCTTTTATCAATTCATTTAAACTCATTACGCTTCTTTTACATATTATCGTATTGAGCACTTCATGATTTGGTCCACTAATTTTAACGACAAAAAAAACGGATAGAGAAAACGGTAAAAATTCGTGATAATTTCTTTAAGCCAATATTAAGACCACTAACAATGCATATAAAAGACAGTAGCCGTTTTCTTCGTAAACAAAAGCCTCCAAACTCTTTGTACAGTGATAAATTTCCAAATCATTGTTTCTAACAAAACATTTTATCAGTATCCCGCAAAATATTAATCGAACGTGATCTTTTCTGATTATATTATCGATGACGTAAATTCAACGAGCAATTTCTTATTCGAGTCTTGTTTCTTAGCATTGTCCACGTGAAAGTGGGAATTGTGTCACTTTGTCATAAATGAATAACGCCTTATCTGTAAGTTAAGGCCAAGTAAGCGAAAACGAGGGGTTATGGTTGAATAACATTATAGTAAGGCCTGAGTTTTTTTTTTTTATTATTAACGACAGGGAGACTCTTAGCCTTCATCATACCTGATGTTAAGTATTGATAAGGCTGAAGATGGAAGCGAGCCTCTTCCGGAATCCTCAACCACTGAGGAACTGGCTTTCTTATCTCTAACTGCCGGAACACAACAATGCTGAAAACGTGTTATTATGGCGTCAGACTTAGATAAGGTGGTGGTAGCTAGCCAGGCGGACTCACAACAAGTCCTACCACCAACCAAACCGAATACAAATTGTAACCCCGCTGGGAATCGAACCCGGGACCCCTGGGTCTGATACCGGTGGTTGTTACCACTAGACCACAGAGGCTGTTAAAATCCACAATGTCAATAATAATAACAATAGAAACTTTATTTCACACGATACAAAAACAAACACATACAGAAATCGGTAAACACATACGGTATCTTTCTATGTCAATCCTCTTTCAAAAGTTATCGATCAGTTTAATTCATAGTACTTAGATTACCAACTATAATAAATTACAATCCCAAACTGAAAAAAATATGAATGATACCTAAATAATTTTCAATTAAGATAAATATTTTTCATCCCAGCAGTCTCAGCATTGAAAAATGTAATGGTACATACTTAGTAACAAAGACAAAGATGAATTAAAAAATAATTCAAAATTATGGTACGCATGTTTCATTCCATTCCATTCGTAAGACAAGTTCATGTGTGTGAAAAACGACCTTAAATTTATATACTTAATTCAGGTTCGCAAAATTTGTGACGACTCGATAGGGACTTTGGCGCGTAGTACGCGGCCGAGTAAGGTATCAAATTAAAGGTACTCGAGTCTATTTGTTCCGAAAACTATAAAATATACAAAATGTTAAACGTGATGATCACAAACTGCAATTAAAAAGTGTCATTATTTTCGCATAATTTGGAATTTTTCATCGATCGACGAACCCGAGTATCGGGTTGTAACCGCCCTAGTAGGTATATATTTAGGCTTTTCCCTTTTAATTTTTTGGCATGTCCTTCAATTTTTTCTGTTGTTTCCTTTTCAGGAATACAGAATCATTAGCGAAATGACATTTAAACTCTTCAACTTTTAAGTATTATTAAATGTTGGGAAACAATTTTTTAATTAATATTCAGAATTACAATTGAAATTTGTATTCCTTTTCAACTCTTGTGTTCTTCTGTTTTCTGTTCTCTTTCTAGACTAAATTAGAGCTGACTATCGCTGTTCTATTGTAGATAATCTTATCTGTGCCACTTTTGTTTTTTTTTCAAGTTTTTCGTAACGGCGGCGCCGGACGACGCAGTCAATGAGTTGCGGAAGCGTCTTGAGTTTTTTCTCGCGCTCTAGATGGTCTGTTATATTTATCCGATTCCGAAATTAGGTTCGATCAAAGAGATGATGTGGTAAGGTAAAAGGAAAAGTGTTCCGAATCGTTGGCAGAGTTTAATTACGTTCTATTTTTTTTGGAAAACGAATCTTTAAGCTTCTTCAAATGTATGTAAACAAAGAAATAATAATAAAAATTGTTATCTAGAACAATAGATAAACTTTTTCCAGGAACTTTTTTTTATAATCAACGGGGAAACTCCTTTAATAGCTCTTTCAATAAATTGATGTTAAAAATTGGCTGAAGATGGAAGCGCGTTTCTCTCGGAATCTTCAACTACTGAGGAACTGGATATCTGAGGTATCTGTGACTGCGGATCACAATAATACTGAAAACATTGTTGTTATGTCTACAGATTTAAATAAGGTGGTGGTAGCTTACAAATCCTACCACCAACTATAATTAGAAATAGATAAGTACTAAAAATATATATATATTTTTATGCCAAATGCCTTGAAAAGCAGTTGTTTAAACAGTTATAGATCAGTAAAAAGTCTGTCTTCGGCAGTTAAAAAAAAAAAACAAAATTACGAAGTTTTGTAGGTTTTGAGTAGTGATTAGTATTCCAGACGAAAATCTTGGAGGCCTCGATCTCGTCGTACAAAATCGTAGCCAGATTTTTAAATAGTTTTAACCTTTTTTAACATCCTTTGTTCCAAGTGAGTGTCACGTTAAGACGCTATACGGAAAAATATGTACTTTTTGATATAAACTACAGAAGAATTAGAGATGTTATAAATATGGTAATAAGATATACCTACATTTCTTCATACCTTTATCTAGATTCATAGTGTACCAGAAACACGATTTTATGATTTTGCCTCGAAACATTGTAAATGTTGTTGTTTCTGTTAAAGCTGATAAGATTCTTGCGGCCGTTCTTCTCGTCAGTTAAAAGAGGTCCTGAATGGCTGGTAGAAAAAAATGGACGAATCTAAACCCCATTTTTTTTTTTTAATTTTGGCTTCTTCCGTTTTCCACAGAAATTCCGCCAACGTCCCGTAGTGTAGCACTTATCTATAAGTCTATTTGAATAAAAAAAAATTTGACTTTGACTTTGCAACTTTTTCTTTTCGAAATGACCTTTTAAAAATACAAAAATTTAAGATTATTCTCGAATGGGATTACGTATATTATTGGAAATTGGTTTAATTAGTAGACCAATAATATTTAGAATAAACTTAAATTCCATGTTTTCTACACTTACCTCTACTAACTTCATTTTCGTAAAGATTCTATTTGTCCTTTTTTAACGTTTCACACAAATTCAACAACTTGAAAAAGCCTACCTGTTTTTTTTTAATTTTGACTTCATATTAAACAAAATCTAAGCCCGGCTACAACATTAAATAAGTACAATAATAATTAATAGTACAGTAATTATAATTACTTCAAAGAAAATTTATAGGATTTTACAGCTTCGACAACCACATTAGAACCAGCATAATGTGTTTGAGAAGATGTATTTTTTAACACGTTCACTGCGAGAGGGGGCACAAAAAGCCCAAATGCGTGGCGGTAACCCTGTGCGGCAGCGAAAATAGTGTTCTTTCATTCAGTGCGGGGAGCGTATCTCGTCTAATCGTTGTAGTAAGACAGAGACAATTATTTTTTTCTGTTTATCTCTTAAATTTGGGTAATATTGCATACTTGGCTTAGGTGATTAGACCTCTCCAGCACATAATGACATTTTTAGTAAAAGAAGCTGGATTTTTATTGCCATCAAGGAGTACTAGCTCCTTGATAGGGCACTATTTTTTTCAGAATTTATTCAAAGACCGCATCACAAATATCATAAACAATACCTACGTAATTTAAACAATCCACTATCACTATTCGTGTGCGGCACGTCACTGCCCGTTATAATTGGTCCACACTCAGTGCGGGTAGGGGTCGAAGGTCTAATGGACCCCTTCCAGCACTGAAATGAAAAAAAAAAAATATTCGAATCGTATGAAGAAAACTATACTAAGTATCAAAAAGTGTAAATAGCAAGTCGAAATTCTACGCAGGCACCTCATTATCATTACTTATAGTGATGAGAATGAGTTAAGGCGTCGAAATAACCAATACGTGTTTTGATTCGGATAGCGTCTATATGCACTGTGGTATACCTCTACGAAAAAACAGTCAGTTTTTGTTTTCTTGCGTGTTGGGGTACAATGGACCTTATGCCGCACTGAACTTCAAGTACGGTAGGGGCTCTTTGGACCTATTAACGCACCAGAATAACAAACATGTATATTCGGTCTCGCAGCCAACATGTTAAACAGATGGCGATGGGTTTACTGTCATATAAATCACAACCGATTCTTCATTCAACATCATCTTATTGATGACTTAATAAACCTCGTATATGTCAATGCCCAGCCCCAGTGGTGGGCAATTGACCCGTTCAGGCCACCAATGAATTGGTCCTTCCCGTCTCGCCCCAACACATTGGTTGTTGATCTTTTGACCCACATACGTCTAAATTGAGGATTCGAATGACTCTATAAATTTACACGTAGTTGTTGTATGGTCCATTTCAATCCGGTTAGGCACCGGTTACATGGAAGGCGAAGCGAAAATAGGTTTACTAACATTACTAGGAAAAACGGGCCCAAACACAAATATGGTAAAAATCCCGTTTTAAACAAACACCAACATAGTAAAAATCCCGTTTTTCTTAATAACGTTAGTGATAGTGACCGTGAAAGTTCAAAGGGAAAAGTAGGTTTGTTTTCTTCGGGCTACAGAACACAAGAAAGAGCTTAGTATATCACTAGTTTAGTATTAGGTAATATACACCATGATATTTTTTTTTATTATCAGAGAAACTTAAGGCCCTAAATTTCCTCTGGTAATAAAAACAACTATGGTACCCCTAAAATTTTGGGGGTAATTGGTAGTATCCATCAATGCGAACAAGTTTTACTATGCAGCCAACAAAGAAAATTGTCTCTTTCTCACAAGGTGTAATTAAATACTAATTTTAAGTTTATCTCATTTTTGTGTCCTGCCATTTTTACCCAAAATTAACTATGTCACAGTTTTTATGGTTCGATACTGCGGTCAGTAGTTGCCAAGATTTCGTTTTAAAATCAGTGACTTCAAGGCCACACGGCGACAATATCTCCACATATTCTACACGGAATGAAATAACCGGTTAAGTAATGCATTTTGCATAAACAACGTATGCAATGTTACTTAAGCCACTTAAACGGTAACTTATTACATGTTGCGATTTCTTTTAAGATTTATTTTTCACACGTTTGCATGTAGGACGTCTGATATGATTGACAGCAATCTTAAGATTGTTGCCCTTGGGCCCTTTGTATTCATAGTTAATTATGATACTTTCAAAATAAAATAGGAACTAGTTAAGTAAGTATTGGGTGATCCACAAAACGGTCACCGTTTGTTTGCTTCGTTTTTGGCAGGTCAGCCGTCTTTCTTTTCAATATTTTTTTCATTCTTATTAGTTAATTTGCAGTCAAACCTAATGCGTGCCACACTCACTGTTTTTAACCAACTTAAAAAAAATAAGGATCTCAGTTTGACCTATATGTATGTATGTATTATCCCGCGTTTGGCTGAACCGATTTTGATGCGGTTTTCAGAAAAGTATTTGTTGCATTTAAGAGATGGTAATTTTTTCATAATCCTTAAATATAAAAAGTTAAATATTTGTTTACCTAGATGACATTGTTGTGACTGATTTTAGACGATTTAAAATAAAGGAGGTTCTCAGTTTGACCTGTATGTATGTATCTTTATCTGTTAAAGTAAAAAAAAAACTACGTATAAAAGAACCGACTTCAAAAACTGAAAAGCAAAAATAAGCCTTTTGGAGTTTGTGTCAGCCAAGCCATTCTACGAGGGGAGTTCAAAGTATTCTCGGTATCGGAACTTTTTTGTTAGTAATGAAAGTAGTTTTTGTGTATGATGACATTCTCCAAGGTGTCAATTTGAAAATTTCGTCGGTTTGTCGTGGTTGGAGTGCAACAAAATGTCTGACGAGAAAATGTTGACAAAAATCGAGGACCGCGCTGTTATTAAATCCTGATAAAGAAAAACTAAAAAAATCATTTACGATGATATGGTGGCCGTTTACAAGGATTTCTTCTTTGTCTACCATTTAAAAGTTCATATTGTAATTAAAAAGGGGCAGAGAAAGCATTGAAGATGACCCTCGATCAGGTGGTCCTGTTTCTGCCACTACGGATGAAAATGTGAAAATGGTCGAGAAACTTGTACACGAAGATGCTCGAATAGAAATCAATTCGTTAGCAGAAATGACCAAGTTATTCGTGTGTACCATACATTCAATACTTCATGATTATTTGAACCTCTCAAAAGTCAATGCAAGATGGGTGCCACGAATGCTCACACCAATGCAGAAACAAGCACGAATTGAATGTTGTAAAGAGTTTTTGGAGCTTTATAGTGAATATCCTGCCAGCGTTTACGATCGCATTGTACCGGAGACGAAACCTGGGTTCGTCATTACGACCCTGATAGTAAACAAGAGTCAATGCAGTGGATAGGGCAAAAAGGGTGCAGCACCTCCAAAGAAGTTTAGTCACGTTATCGGTTGGAAAGCTCATGACCACAGTATTCTGGGACTCGAAAGGGATTTTCCTTATTGAATATAATAAAAAAGGCCAAAGTATGCCCGCAGCAGCTTACGCAACCACTTGCGTGATTTAAAATACGCAATTAAAGAAAAAGGAGAAGAAAACTGGCCGCGGGTGTCTTGCTCCTCAATGACAACGCGCCGGTTCACTCGGCGCGCGTTGCTAAGGCTGCTATTCAGGAGTGTGGTTTCCAAGAGATCAATCATCCACACCTAGTGACTATTTTTTGTTTCAGAAAGAGCTCAAAGCTGCGGTAAACGATAATTTTTCAGAAAGGGATAAAAGTAATTTTTTGGAGGGTATTGAAAAGATGATTTCACGTTGTAAGAAGTGTATTGAGATTGCAAGGGACTAATATAGAAAAATAAAATTACTTCAGATTTTTCTGCCTTTTCGTTCATATCCATACCGAGAATACTTAGAACTCCTATTTGCGCTCTTTTTTATATTTTTCTTGCCTTGGCTGTCACCGACTTTTTTTTTAATACTTCTTATTCATTTGTTATTGTTATATTTGCATGATTTTTTTGTTGTTTTACTTACAAAAACCGAGTCATAAAGCAATACCACTGAAAACCCATGTTACTAATTTTACAGAACAAATAAAGAAAGACATAAACGAATGGGCGCGATAGTATTATTAAATGACGTCATAGCGTAATATCACTCGATAAATCACACATGTCATGCGCTCGTGTTCAATGTTTAACATATGCAATATTTAACTTCCTTAACTACCGAAAAAGATTGTATAAAAATGTTTTGAATTATCTTTGTTAAAAGATGACGTACACAGTAAAATACTGTAATCAGCGAAGTTTTAAGACAGCTCTAAATAAATCCGATTTCAAGCTGTCGCAGCTCGAGAATTGCTCGTCTGAGGTGTCTTCATTATCAAGACCTTAATGAATAATAAAAAAATTCACATCGGGATAACTTTAATAAAAGAGTCGAAAGTTTGCATATGACAGCGTAAACTTTCCATTTCTGGAGATCCCATATGAATTAACTATTGTTATGGCTTAAAATCCCACTCATTACCAAATGTGTTATGCTAATCATTTGAATTCTACCCTACCATGCAAACAGCATGAATAATGGAAACATTGGAAAAATGGAGACAATATTTTTTTGCTTTCCTAAAATAGGTATTCTGATCGCTGCAAATTTAAAAAAAAACATCAGTAGTCTCCAAATATGACTTTGTGAAAAAACTTTAACTGTCCTAAATAAACATGAAACAAAGTTACGTACATCTTATGTTTTGGCGCGCACTGTTCATTGAAATAAAACAACTTTTACGGATATCAAACGCGCTATATTTCCACGAACTTAGTTGTAATCGTCCGCATTTTTAGGTTTTTTAGGGGTTTTTTGATTTTCCCGACGTTTCGGCAGCTTAGTTCGTGGAAATATAGCGCGTTTGATATCCGTAAAAGTTGTTTTATTTCAATGAAGCAAAGTTATACCTAATTTAAAACTGATGCTGTCTTATATTACTTTTAATTGCAAAAATTATTTGGATATCGCAAAAAAACACATTTCTTAGACCCTTGTTTGCTTCTCCAAAACTGGAACGATATAAAATAACATGTTTTTTCATAAAAAAATATTGATTACTAAAATTTTATTCAAGAAAAGCTTTCGCTGTGTACCTTTAAAAAAAAAACTTTTTAAACTCGTAACTATAGTATGTCGTGATTTTTTTTGCTGTACATCTGAACTGAGTAGGTTTTTTCACAGAACACAAAGATTTTCTGTGTTCTTTGGGTTTTTTGAAGGTTCATATTTCTTTAATTTCTACAAAAAGGAAAATATTACAACCAAAATAATGAAATTTTCGGCCACATCATGTGATAAATTCTACGATATATAAAATAATCGAGTATTCGCATTAACACTAATGCATATTATTATTGCATTCATCACTCTCATATACATGGTATTCCATTACACAACACCTGCAGCCTTACTTTTGTCCGTCTGTCTGTCCAGTGAAAGGTGTGACCTTGACTCTCTAGCATAATTAGGTATCGCGTCTTGTGTCAAGTTTATTAACCTAACAATTGTATTTAAAACAAAAGCAGTTTGTTTACAATTTTATAGGCTATTGATTGTTAAATAATTTAACTTTACAAATGTTACAATACAGTATAAACGACAAATTGTACACACAAAAAATGTTACACTACAGTATAAACTACAAATTGTACACGCAAAAAATAAATGTCATAACAAGTACTTAATAAATCAAAGTTTTCACAGCTTTTTTGTTTTAAAAAAAATAATTTCTTAATCAATCACTTCAACTTAATGACTTTTAAAATGAAATCTACCATAATCTCAAAGAAAACAGTATTATACAGAACGCTATTTTATTGCTTGAAAAATATTAGGTCATAATTATAATTTGTATTTCAAATTAAATTAAGAATTAGTATTTTAAAACAATATTAATGTACAGTAAAATAAAATCATGTCAGATTGTTAGTGCAATGGACAGCTACGTGATAATACATTTACACACAGGACTTCCTAAGAAGACTAGGCCATGGTCCTCCATGCGGGCCCAATGTGAATTGGTGGGTTTCAAGAACTAGCAAACAGCCGGGACCACGTGAGTACCTCCCGAAGCACGGAGGATCTCGGAAGGCTGATTATCTAAAGAAAACTCGGTTCAGTTCGGGCGCTATTTTGGCTGTCATACAGTATGAAAATGTGACAGCGACGAAACTGGTTGCTAGGTGATTTTTTGTAAGATAAACAATGCGGGTTAATACATTTTTAACCGACTTCAAAAAAGGAGAAGGTTCTCAATTCGTCGGAATCGTTTTTATGTACCTATGTTACTCGATTACTTGAAGACGATTTGAGTAATTCTTTTTTGTTCGACAGGGTATACCTATCATGGTCCCATTGTCATCATGTCAGGATCTGATGATGGGATCCTGGAGAAATCCAGGGAACTCAAATATTATAGGCACTCCTATAGCGATTTCGGTGTTTTCTATAGAAACTAAGGAAAGCACCATTTGGTGAAGTGGAACTGAAGACCACAAATTGTTATCGGATCTATTACAAATACTTAGCATTTCACGAAAGCGATACGATTATTTTAATGTGGTTTATAAGCAATTTATGCTCGACTCAATGTATGTGATGAAGTGGAGCTGTGATGAAGTGAAGTACCGGGAGAACTCCTCAATAAGTAACGTCCCTGCACCGGGAAAAGCAGTATTTAGTGAAAGGTGATGAGCAGTTGACATAAGGTTATTAGCGTAGGCACGGGGTCCACGTTCATTTCTTACACCAAACGGTATGTCATTGCTTCAGATGATGTAGACCATAGAAATTGTAAAATAAAAAAAAAAGTTAAATAAACCAAGGCAAGAAAAATTAAAGAGTAAGACCGCAAAGTAGAATGCCTTGGCTGGCGCCGACTCCAAAAGGCTTATTTTTAATTTTTTGAAGTCGGTTTTAATTTTTTACCACTACACCACCGAGCTCTTTTCGTCATAATAATTGCGGACTATAAAATGCGTTTGTTGATTTTTTATAAAACGTAATAAAAACGTTACATTTGTAATGTAATCCGAAAAACTTTCAGTCATTTTAGCAGCTCATCCGATTAAGTTGTTTTATGCGTAATCGAACGAGTACCTAATGAACGTACTGATTTTTTGGTATGGCACAACAGATTAATTTCAAGGCTGTCACATAACGAAAGTTGTAAAAAAAAAGTTCTGTCCACCTCTCTTACTTTTTTGAAATATACCCTTATTTAGGCGTACAATATGTCAGATATAGCACAAAATAGAAAAATTACCAGAAATACAGTTCCCGAGATCCCTAGATATGAGTCTCCACCGAACCAAAGTTGCCAACTTTTGTGTTTTCAACTTTTTGTGGATACGCAACTTGACCCTTTGTTGCCCGTGGTCCTATATACTGCGTAATTTATGGTTAGTTAAAGCCTTAATACTCGGTAAGTCAACTTCTGTGTCTGAAGTACTTTGTGGTCGGTTAAAGCCTAAATAAGTCAACTCGGTAACTCAACTTTATTCGTTCAGGGTCGGATGGTATGCTCTGCAATAAAAACTGAATCGCCTTGGAAGTTACGTCACATGCCGACTGGTTAGATCGGTGCGCGTGCGTTTTTGCAAGCAGATATGTTTTTTTTAATGTATCTTTTAATCTTTATAATCTGCTGGTACATTAGCCATTAAAAGATAATGCTTAAGCGTTTTAAGTTTTAACAGTTGAATGTGACTTGTTACTCAGGTATTACGATATTTATCATACGAAGAGATATACATACACATAAATAGGCTAACTTTTTGCACGTGAGGTAAGCAGTTCTCATTTTCCAATCGTGTTATCAAATACTAGAGGAACTATTTTAAAAAGGAGATATTTCTTTTGCTACTAAAATCCGGTCCAATGCTCTTTTGGATTTCCAAAGGTCGCGGGTTCGATTCCCGTCTGAGAATTTACTTGTGGCCGAGTAAATTTTTTCCAATATTTTACTATTTAAAATTTACCATAAGTATAAAAATAGCATTGAAAAATGCAAAAATTACAAAATCATAAACTAATAAGTACAATTTATCATCGTGACCGGTAGTATCTACATAGTAAAAAGTGTGCTACAGGCCACGGTCTATACAGTAAGCATATTATAATATTGAAATGCAAACAAATCTAGAAGAGTGCATTAGTAGTTTTAGTTGGTATTTTAGTTGTATCGCAGTCTATATAACCTAGTAGTCTTTTGTTGCTCCATTAGTTATAATTATTCTCTAAATAAATAAATAAACAGCGTTTTATCAGTTAAACTTACTACGAGAAAATCCAGATTCCGTGTCGACGGTTTAGTTTTTCAAGTATGTACAAATAGTTTTATAATTAACGAACCTGATACCTCAAGTGGCCGGAACGGCTAAAAGCACATACCGAGACGTAAGAAATTATCAGCTCATTTAAATATGACCGTGAGCCTCGTAATTGAGGCAGACATCTCTCGGCTTCGGGACGCGTTTGCGTAAATTTTGCGTTTAAATTTGCAACACCACCATAAACGTACGATGCATTTATTAATATTACAGAGGTACAGTCACGAGCAATAATATTTTAAAATTATATTAATAATATAAATACAACCTATTCACATTACAATATTTAGGGCCGTTTTCACCATTTACTGATAAGCTCTAAATAGCTTATGTGGCAGATTTTTTCACATTACACCTGTCAAATTATCTGTCAACCGACCCTTTATGTCGTTTGTGGACACAGAGGCACAGATTAGTAAATAGATACTTCGTAAATAGTCCGAATTCTCATACAAAAAAAAGTCGGAAAAAGTTCTAGAATTTTCCCTCGAAAAAAAAAAACAAAGGAGATCATTCTTTTTGAGCGTTTTTCTGAAAAAAGGTACGTACGACTGGTCGTTTGGAGCAACTGTTGATATGGCAAAAAAGTTTAAGGATTAATCTTGGTCAAGTTATAAAAGTTCAAAAACTAATTTTCATACATTTATGAGCTCCTTTGCACCTTAGTTACACCTTACCTACCACCACAGTATACCCGTTCGACCCTCTATCAAAAAACATGTACCATTGAACCTCGTTGTGTCTTTAAATTGTATTTGCATGGTCACTATTATTACATAGATTGATCTCTTTGTTTTACACTCGAACAAATAATTAACATACGCACTAATTACGTACGAAAATCATATATAATTTCCGGTCACAATAACAACAGCTTTCAAATGCCAACTACTTTCCAATTACTGGTAGGTAAGTATATATTTAATGCAATCTGGATTAAAAGCAAGGTCATCTTGGTTTTTTTACTAAATTAGTTCCAAGTTAAACTTAATTTGACACTGACTTATTCTTATTCGTTCACAAATAATATAAGTCAGTGCTCAAAAATACTGGTTTTTCTTTAAAATCTAAGTTACTATGGTTACGATGACGTTCAGACATTAAATTGACTAACCTAATCTTCAATTTATATAGTAATATTAGTCATAAATCCTGCTTCCTATACTACTAATAATATACTTATTATAAATGCGAAAGTAGGTATGCGCGTTTGTTTGTTTCTCTTTCGCGTAAAAACTACTGATCGGATTTGGATAAAATTTGGTACACAGATAGTAGATAGCCTGGATTAAAACATAGAGTACTTTATATCCCGATATTCACCGTTAAACATCAGGCGGCCGCTATCAGTATTTATCAACAGAAATAAGCGTCATATTAAAATAGCATGAACGATTTCAAAAATTAGTTTTGTTAAATGGCAACTGAATCAAATGAATTAACCGTGACGACACGTTTCGGTTCCTTTACGTCAACATACAATAATAATAATAAATATAATCATCGGGGAAGTTTGTAAGTTCGGTTATACAATTTTTACTCAATCACGTATCACGTATTGATCACTCAATCCGCTAAATGGATTTGGATGATATTTTACATACAGATGGACATAGACCATGACCAAATGATGAGATGCATCTTATCCCATTAATCTCACTGGAACGGGAACTACACGGCTAAAACCGCGGGAGGTACACATAAGTAAAGAATATACTATGTAGGTATGTGTAGTGTATCTATAGATACACATACATAGTAACTATTACGTACCTATTTATTTTCGTTTTTTATTTAATAACTAAAACAAAACAGCTGGCACCGCGTTCCTTGAGTCCACGGCACGCAAGAAATAAAATTATCCCTCTAGTAATAAAGCTTATTTTCGAATGTTGAAAGGGTTAGGCCATAGACTGCAGCGCCTCTCTCAAGGGACCTCTTTCGTGGCGCGGACTGTACTTGTCCCAGTGCGTACGGGTTGCCACCACTCAGTATCGAAACAAAGAAGCTTGCACACTATTACTAATAATTACACTACAATCGAAGTGAACAGTTTCCACGGTAGATTTCCCGCGACGTCGTTAAAAAAATCATAAAAAAGTGGTCCGGTGTTGTGGAACTAATCACCCCTAATTACGAAAACGGGTTGGTCGAGATTGTCTAGTCGAATTAGGAAATAACATGCAAAATTAATTGCGATCAAAATGGCGGGTCAACCGTAGCATTGATAAACTAATTATTTTGATGAAACTATTTTTAACGGAAGATCTAATTAAAGAATTGTCTGTGCAACTTGATATTTTTATTGAAATTGCAGCTCAGTTTTATATGTTTAGTTATTCTATAACATGACTTCATCATACCCCAAGTAACACAAAACAACATTATAAGAAGCTTACAATAGCATGGACTTACGTGCAAAGCAATATATGAGCAGCATATGTAGCACTATATCAGCCGTACAAAAGTTTATAAGTATCTTATAAGCGCAATTTGGGCCCCAAATAATACGGCTTTGAGCATTATTAAATATTATTAGTGCTGCTAACCAACGCTTATAATGTTATTGAAAACAGAATTAGTAAAGTTGTTAGACAGCATATTCTAATGTAAAAAGCATTTTTTTAGACGTGAGTACAGCTTTTTAAATTACAATGCCATAGTTACGTTTTATTCTAAGGCTGAACGTGTTATTTTCTCTGTATAAAAATATTTGAAAAATCTTATCGAAACTTATGTCCGATTTGATTATTTCATTTAGTGTATTGTAGTGCATTGGTGTTGTGTGGAGATGTTTTAATGTGTCTTCATTGAAAATAATATATCATAAGGTAAGTAGCAATTTTATTTTGTTTTGAATGCAAATGAGCTGGGGGTATTAGTCTTATGTGAAAATATATATATGTTTGTGGTTTATAATTCACGCGCCCTCACAGAAATGCTTTTTTAATTAAAAAAGGGACAAATATAAAATCGACATATGACACCTTTTGTATTTTTTTTAACGATTTGATTAATTTTAACTTATAAAATGGCTTCTATCGATAGTTCGCTTATAAGAAAAACATAATAAGTAGTATTTCATTCATATGTGTGTTATAATTTTATTTTTTATGTTAGAGAAAACAGAAATCAAATGGCGTCAGATAATATTAATGTTTTAAACTTTCAACTAGTGTCTTTTAATGTTGTCAGTCTTATTATAGTAAAAAAATATAGCTTAAGTCATTCAACCTACATATAAAATATCTAAGTAATATCTTTAGCATTATTGTAACACTTTTTAGGCATGTTATAATGTTCATTACCCTTAAACGTCATAAAAATTGATAGCTATAGTGTTAATTAGGGTACCGAAATAATAATTTAGAATCCCTTAATCACATGATACCCTACTCCACGTCTTTCATATTTTATCTGTCTCCAGTTAGGTAATTTGAGAAGTGTAAGTATAAAATTATTATCACAATCAGGCCTGTCTCACTTCCATACAAGCGGCGCAAAATCCCCGAGATATTTACCTACTATTCTGGAAAACAACCTAATTTCAACCTTTTGCATTGCGTATTGCGTTCATAGTACATTAACTGTCTGCCGTGCGACTAGTCGAGCGAGTGCCAGCCTATTGAGAGCCCGGTGACCGGACGCTTGCGTTTATCATACCTAAACTCGGAAGTGAAATTTCTATACGGTACTAATATATATCCTGTGTCACAATAAAAGAGTTAGGGAATTCCCTGAATCATGTGCCCGAATAGAACGAAAGGGACGTGCGATTAAGACGTCATGATAGGTGGGTGGGAGTGAGAAGGATAGTATTAGCGAATTGAGCGTCTGAGAAGTGATCGTTATATTTAAAGGAACTTTTTGTAAATTCGTTTTTTTAAGAGCACGCGTTATACGGGTACTTATTTAGTTTTCAGATAAAGTACCTTCTCTATTTGTCCTAACCTAAATAAGCTCAATTGTTTTTTTCAGATGCCTTCAAGAATCAACAAATAAGACAGATACGGAAGAAGAAATAAAAAATGAGAAAAATGTGGAAGAAGAAACAACAAATGAGACAGATAGGGAAGAATAAATAATAATAGATATAGATATGGAAGAAGTGGAAGATGATAATGTAATGGAAAAAGACTCTACAGATGTCCCCGAAAACGTGAATGAAAACATAGTTAAAGTGGTAAAAGTGGCTGAAGAAGTTGAGAAAGATGAAATGATAGCAAAAAATACCGAGACACAGGCTGACAAAAAAGCGACGAAAGGTATAGATGTTAAAGAAGACATGGAAAAAGAAATGAACATGCGATCTTGTATTGAAAAAGAAAGTCAAGGAAATGTATACAAAAAAAAATGAGAAAGAGATATATATTGAAGAAAAAATTGAACAAAAGGCGACGAGAGAAAACAATAGAAATGAAAAAGAGAACACAAAAGGGGAATTAAAACAAAAAAAAATGCATAAAGAAAATTAATAACATATATGTCAAAAAGAAATCAAGCTAATATCTACCAAAAAAACAAACGTCAATGTTCACAAAAAAAATGAGGACACAAATATTGTACCTACACCTGGCAAAACCAACAGTCAATAACCGCTAGAAAAAAAGACTTAGATGATGAAGAACAATTAATTCAAGCGTCACCGAAAAGACAAAATCCAAAGGCAGAAAAAAAAGCTTGGATCATGATGATCGCCACCAAAGAGACTTAACCCAGATGCAACAATAAATAATGTCAAAACTAATGATTAGAATGGGTTTAAATATATAATTTTATATTAGTTACAATTTTATGATAAGGCTTTTTTGATAAAGGTGATCCGTTATGGGTTCAGCGCCACTTCTCAAAAAAATCTTAATAACAATGCTATTTAGTTTTTTTTCTCTGATTTCAATTATTTTGTGATTATTAGCTAGACTGCCCGTTTTTTGTAATATTTCTTAAAACTTTTTACCACAACAAAATACAGTAAGTCCTACGGGTATTAATTATGTTATCTTATTGTTACTTATCCTATGCTGTCTATAATTGAACAACCTTGACTATCTGTGAGGTCAACTCTATATCTCAAAAAAGAAAACAATTGTTTCCTACATTTTGGTTTTGATTATAATATTTGAAACAGCTGATTTTTATTTCGAAATATAGAGTTGACCATCTTTAAATTTATGATATGGGGACAACAATCCTCTACTGGGTCGGTACTGATTTTGTATTACACCGTGTAGGTATATTACGTTATATTATAATAGGTATATTATTTCAATGGAAAGTTCACTTTGTAAAATGTCTTGCCTTGTAAAAAATCAAAAAATAATGTACCTGTGACAAGTACAAAATAAATATACTGTGATTAAACAAAATTTCTTTTATTTATAAAAAATAATTGAGCATGCCTCATAGCTGATATCAATTAATTTGCTTACGGTCACACTCAGAGAAGTCACTAATGTGTCAATTGTTTGTGTAATATTAAAGGATAGCAAGGGAATTAATTGAACGGCAGAAAAAGATTCATGACACTTCATGTGAATTAAAATGTTACGGACACTTACTGTCACTTGTCTGAGTGGGGGGGGGGGGGGGCATTCGTTTTACCGTAACAGATAAAATCATTTATGCTAAAATTAATTTGCTATTACCTACTAACTGGTCATTAAAGTGTGTAACAATGGTACATTGTTTTGTACAATGGTTTTTAACAAGAGCCCATTTTCTTATTTTATCATTTAAAAAAAAAAAAACGGGTATACGGTACAAATTTCTTCGTCATCAGTAGAACTATCATCTAAAAATATTAAAGTGACACGTTTATACCTAATCCGAGATAATAATATTTCTTACACAAAAAATAACAAGGTTTAAATATATATAAAATAAAATAACTGATTATTTTATTTTGTATATATATTTTAAATAATCAGTTATTTTATTTTATATATATTTATAGAGTAGTACCTTCTGATAACACTTCTGCAAAATAATTTTTATTTTCAAATCTTGAATGTACTACGGAACCACTTGATGGAACTTCTTGAGTAGTGCTTGGCTCATACAGCTTTTGCGACATAAATTTACTAATGTGTATACTAACGCACAAATGAAAATAATCATACGATTCATGGTTGTATGGCCAAATTATGACCTATAGTAATAAAATTACATTTTTATATATCTGAATAGTGCTGAAAACTTTAAAGTAACAATAAAATAAGAAGATAACTGAGCTAAAACTTTAGTAAATATTTGGCTAATGCTTAGCAGTAAATAAGCATTAGAAAAGATCATAAAAATGCGTTTAATCTTAAAAATGTGTTAATACATCTAAGTTCACTATAACATATTTCGACAACGTTTATTTAATGTATTAGGTTTTCTTATTTACTAATATAAGGTCTTAACCTTTGTGTTAGTGTAAATGCTGTTTAAGATGCTGTATATTGAAAGTAATTAATGTTTTAGTATGATTATAAGCCAATTAACTTAATTTTTTAGACCATACAATAGCTTCATGCATTATTAATTTTACCACATTCTACTCAAAAGCATTTAAACTAAGTCAGAACTGATTTAAAGTGATAATCTGACTTTAAAACGTAAATCAGTCTTTACTTCAGTGATTGTACAGATTACGTGTTACTTGGGACCTGACTTTAGGTAATGATAAGGCTAAACACCTTTAGCCTTACATTACCTAATGTCAGGTAAGTGGAATTTCTCGGAATTATCAACCACTGAGGCTTTAAGGAAAATTTTAATACCAACTAGGTACTTATACTTATCCATAATTAAGTCAAATAATTGAGCCGGTGCAGTATTTCCTGAGAACTGACATAGTGTCAATGTTAGATACTTTTTACTTAAAAACATAAAAAAATATACTAATTTTTGATCTGAGTAATAATATATTTATTCTTCCCTTTAAAACATACCTCAAGACGGATCTTAATATAGGGATAGAAAAAAATACAATTAAGAATAAATTAATCTTTTTTGTTTTCAACGAAGATTACGCTATTTCTCACGTGAGTCATATAAATCTTATTGCATTGCTAACGCAATCTTACTCACGCTTTGGTTCAAAGCAGTAGCGATTTACAACAGTAGGTACTTTTAACATCCTTTATAGGGTACAATTTACTAATAAAGGAAACGGGGGCGGAAAAGTGTGTTTCGAAAAATGTGTGACCATTTGTGGGGTGAAAACCGAAAAAGTTGCGAAATGTATTCGTATAGTCATGCTAATAAATGTAAGAACAGGGTTCCTATCGGACGTAAACAGAACTTTTACTCAGACATTTTTTTACTTTAACTAACAAAAAAGAAGGAGGTTTTAAAATTATTTCGGCGTCTCAGCCACATGACACCCACTGATGGGTATAGGCCCCCCCCCAAGGATCTCCACAACGATCGGTCCTGCGCTGCCCGCATCCAGCGGCTTCACCACCTTGACCTTCACCAGATCGCCGGTCCACTTTGTCGGGGGCATACCCACGGAGCGTAGTTCTGTGCGCGGTCGCCATCCCATTTTTAAATGTTGAAATCGGTTCAGTATTTTTCAGGAAATCTTGAAAATACAGTTGAAGTTGTGTACGTAGTAGTTCCTATTCTAATATGCCGCAAGATGGCGCTGCTAGATACTAAACTGCGACGGCGAGTTCATTTTGATTTGCAGTAAACTAAATGGTGCTATTCTCGACTTAAAAATTGTGAAATAAAACACTTTTTATGAAAAAAACTTTTTAGAGTCTGTGCCAGCCAGCTAAGGAAAGAAAAATAAAAGTAATAGGAGTGCAATGTAGAATTTCTTGGCTGGCACCGACTAAAAAAAAGGCTTATTTTTACTTTTTGAAGTCGGTTTTTATTTTTTTATAATAAGTTTTTTTATTGACATGATGATATGAATAATGTTTGCAAGTGTGTCAAATGGAAAAATAAAATAAATTCCTTATACACTTCCGTGCAAAAACCAACAAAGAAGTTAAACTCTTACATGATTATTTTAGTATTTTCAATTTGGTTTATTAGTTAAAAAAAAGTCTCATAATACCACATAACATATTGATGTAGCTTTTGAATAAAACTCTTTTTAAGCTGGTCGGTTAGTTAGTACCTATATTTTATTTATTAGTCTAGGAAAAAGGTGTACCTACTTCTTAATTATCAATGCAATATAGGTACAACCGGAATTTATGTGGCAACAAATTCCTACCTAATTTAAAGGTTAATTTATGCTTGAACTCCTATGCTTAAACATTAATGTTATTATCAATAAAACAATAATTATTACTATATTAACATTAATTTATCCAATGATCAAAAATATCTTCAAATTGATCAATTTATTATTACTTCAATTGAACAACTTATTACACATTATATCAAAAACCTAAACATATGGACTTTACGTTTATTTTTGAAGAAACCTAAATAAATAAATAAAATAAAAATAATTATTACTTACACTCACACCAATTAACCTAGCCCTGTAAGGCTTGTGTTATGAGATATTAGGTACCGAGATGCGAATCCGGGACCTCAGAGTAAGCGACACCTTGAAACCGGTGTACGTCCACTCTACCGGTGGTCAAATACATAAAAGAGTAATTTTATACTTATCTAGCGGCCGCTCGCAGTTTCACATTCCGTTACCGTGTGCCAAATTTCATTCAAATTCGTTCAGCAGTTTTGGGTTTATTCGTTACAAAATACAAATCATTCCACTTTTTAATATTAGTTTAGGTTAAATTATTAACTAGTGACTCTTATGCAAATCAAGAAACCAAATTAACCAACGAACGATCTTACCAAAGGCCGTTAAATTGTTTTCCATGGCGCATCCGATGAGACGGGGCGCCGCTCCGGCGCTTGGTTCCGTACACTGATTCCGAATACGGACCATGTAATTTGGTTTTGCAATACCTTTCAGTTGTCGTATGAACATTTATTGATGAAAAGAAGTCATTTGGAGATTGCGGAAGTTACGCAATTTTCTTGAGTTTCTCATCCCGTACTGCATCCTTATAAATGAAAGAAAAAAATCCTCACCCGGAGGAGTATTAAAACTAGTTATAGGATGGTTAGAGAATAGAGATGTTACATATCAGGTAATAACATATACATTTCTTCACACTTTTATCTAGAATTGTAATGTACCTACCAGAAACACGATTTTATGATTTTGCTTCGACACTTTTTCTTTTCGAAATAACCCCCTGAAAATACGAGAATTCAAGATTATTCTCAAATGGGGCAACATAGATACACTATTGGAAATTGGTTTTATTAGTGGACACACCAATAATATTAAGCGTCGTGTAGTTTTATTTCTCTTTAATCGCTATTGTTATTTACTACGAAGTTATTTCGTGTTTTTTTCGGAGTCTCGCTCCCGCGCGCGTCCTTTTCTCATGACTATTACACTTTAGACGTATAGCGCCTAAAATATGTGAAATTATGATCCTCTGGTATCAACATAACAATTTTTTAACGCATATACAGAGGAGCATATAAAATAACCAACACTTCATTCATCCATCCATCCATCATCAGCCTGTGGACGTCCACTGCTGGACATAGGCCTCTCCTAGCTCACGCCTATTGTAGCGTTCATAGGAGGCTATTAGCCTATTGCTACCACGCTGGCCAGACGGGTTGGCAGAGGGTTTGTTTCAAGTTCTCCTTCTCTCGCACAGGTGTTCAATAGTCGAGCCTCTAAGTCGACTCTAACGACATCCCAGGCATGTAAGGGAGTGGTGACACTTGTATTCTTGGCCGTCACCACACGTACCGCAAATTAATTAACTGATACACTGCAATTAAGTTGCAATTACTACTTTTTAGTGCATTTCTAGTTATTAACGAACTTATATGATTTCGTTATTATACAAGTTTGACCGACAATCAGAACAAGGCAACAAAATTGTGTTTCTTACTATACCTAATATCGTTATTTAATACCATAAAATATACTCGTAATACATACCTACCTTATTAAAAATAAATAAAAACTTTGAATTATATTATTATTGTATAAAACTCAACCTACTCGTATCTAATGCTAACCATGTTGAAACATTTAGTTTAATAATGTATATTTTTTTCTTTGTCATGTTTACAGTTCCTGGGTGTCCAGGTTCGGTGTAAATACAAAAAAACCCTAAAATCACAATTTAGAAGTTCAACATCATTAGGGGAAATTTCAAATGAATACCAAAATTCAAATATAATTTTAAAACAATGGAAGATTATTTAAAAATGTATATTCTCGCTAGGAATTAACCACCATATAGGTACGCAGCCTTAGCTACGAGTTTTCCCATACATCGCAGGCCTATTGTTTGCAATTAGCAATGTCAGGTCGCGATACGATATTAAAAATCTGGAGCATTGTTTTTATTCATTAGTCTCCGTTATGGGCATATATCGTACCCACGCGCTACTGAGTTGCAAATATTGCAACACTTGAGGTCCAATTCACAAGATGAAGCGTGTAATTTGGTAAATCGTCGTCGTCGTCTCAGCTATATAACACCCACTGCTGGGTATAAGCCTTTCCCAAAAGGGGGGGTTTACCATAATTGCCACGCTTGGCAGGCGGGTTGTCGATCGCCGTATGGCCAAGTTTGTAGGAGACGCTGCTGCCCGTCTCCTGAAGGCTGAGTCCCTTCGTCGCCTTTTACGACACCCACGGGATGAGAGGGGGTAGTGCTAATGAGGTATAATTATTCACGAGTTGTTGCTTTGAGTTTGTTTGCAAACTGTTAACAATTTAAAACGTTAGTGAAGTAAGGTCGGCTATAAAAGCTTTCATAAAATAAAAGAAGAATCATTTATGTCTACTTTGTGTACCTACAATAAATGATTCTTCTTTATAAAATAAAAGAAGAATCATTTATATCTACTTTGTGTACAAGTGTACGAGTAAAAAATCTGCGGAAGTAGGTTTTTTCAACGCAGTTTTTTTATTTTTTACTTTTTAGTGACTGTTGTTTTGTAAACGACAGCAGGATTTTTTCTAGATATTATTAGGTTTAATTAACATTATAAACAAAGTATTGTGAAAATTCCATGGTCCACAAATATGCTCAAATCTGATTCTGATTAATAAAATAAAAACTACTGGATCAAATTGAATCAATTTTTTATGGGACCAAATGGCAACTATTCCGCATCGAACAAAAAATAATCACGTAAATCGGATCAAAAATCTCGGCGTAATCGGTGTACATACAAAAAAATTAAATAAAAATAAAACATACCGGCCGAATTGATAACCTCCTCCTTTTTGGAAGTCGGTTAAAAATTACTCTATTTCCAAAATTTTTGATAATCGAAAAGTCCGAGAAACGTCACAACACACAACAGTAGGTAGACAAAAAACATGAAATAATATAAAGGAAAACTTATGTTTTGAGGAAAATTTACATTATTATCATTGCAGTATTCATTAATCAGACATGATGATTCAGAATCGTAATAAAATAATAAAAACTGGATATAAGCGAAATCCAAAAGGCCACCGCCATTAAATATAAAAAGAAGAAGAAGAATACAAATACGTAGATCTTAAGTTTTAAGCCCCCTAAAAACCTAAAAATACAGACAATTACAGCTTAATTCGTGAAATATAGCGCATTAGATATCCGTAAAAGTTGTTTTATTTTAGAAGAATACAAGACAAAATAGAGGTACAAGTACTAAACTGTACTTTTATATTTACTGCAATAAAAGGCATGTTACCGCTGCCGTTTACAACTTGGACCAAACGAGTGTCGAGATCAGTTTGGTGTCCTTTCACTATCGTGTTGCCTAAGTGCCAAACGCTCTAGTTCCACGACTATACGTTACATATTTATTTACTTAACAATACAGAAGTAACAATCAATAGTTATACGTACGTACATCTTATGTTTTGGCGCGCACAGGGGGCCTACCATCAACTTTTATGAAGCGACTCAAAAGAGGTGCGTTTCAATTTAGATTCCCAAACTAAATTGCTTTATTTCGTACCATGAGCTACTTAAAACTGATACGCATGTGAATCGTTAAAAGTGAATGACTGAATGATTGAGTCTCTGATCCGCTATTGAACCAGAGCACTTTACTTGTTTATTTAGGCTCTGCGACTTGCTTTTTCAGACAATCTATCCCGCTAAGTTTAAATACCTTACAATCATTCCGTTTTTAACAAGTTAACCATAATTAACGCAAAGAAATTATTAGACAAATAATTTTAATGATTTTTGTAAAACATGATACCATTTTATCTATAAAAATACTTCAAGCCAGGGCCGGTAAAACATTTTACTCTTTTAGACAATAGCAGTTGTCTGTCATTGCAAAATTTTGGTATAATAGAATCTTGAATATTATGTAAATAAATAAGTTATGATAGTTATAGAATAAACATTTAGAGTAAACATTTGCAGAGCTATATTTTAACTATCACACTTTACACTTACCTAGCTCTTACTCTGTTTCGCTCATTCAGAGTTTTTGGAAAAGAGATATATTTTTTTCTCATTGCCGATGTATTTAAACAAGCAGTCACTTCTGCTATAACTTTGGAAACGGTCTGCTGTGCTATTGCATGCCCACCAATGTCTCCAATGGGCCTCTGATAATTATTATTATTTATTTATTTATTTAGACAACAAAGATCCATTTTAGTTAGTAACAATACTGCCTTACAAACTATGTTAGTATTTTATGACTAATTTAGAAGTGGTGGTTTGTGCCATATTCCACATTATAGGGCAAACGTGTTGCCTATTCGCAATGACCCTCAGGATGGTGTTGGTGCTGCCCTTCACTCTGTTTAGCAAGGACACCATTTTCTTGCGCACAACTGTTGCGAAACTGTCCGTGTACGCTTCCGCAAACAGCAGATGCGCTACAAAAGCGTGGCAGCCCCAGCATCACCCTGAAAGCATTGTTGTACTGCACGTTCAGAGCATTGAGCGATTTCTTTGTATACGTAACCCAAAGTGTGCAAGTGTACAGGGACGTGCAGTATGCTTTAAAAAGCGATATTTGGACCGAGTCTGTACTCCGTGCAAATCTTCGAGCCAGCATGTTTGCTCTAATCGACAATGCTCTGCGCTCTCTCTATATCTGATAAGTCTGATAAGACCCAGTGGCATAAAACGATAAACCAGTCAGGACCTAGGATGAAAAAAATTTATTGATGTTTGATTTAAAGTTAAGCACACGGCGGCCTTTACGGCGCCGTAGATGCTGACTGTTGCGTTTATATCGATTCAAACGTGCGTAAAACGCGATATTCAAAACTCGTTTGAAGCTGGTATACGCGTGTTTGAATCGATAGAACTGACGAGGAGTCTGATCAAAACGCGGAAGCTACGAGCGACCGCAGCGCTGTAACTGCGCGTATACGCGCGATTCACGATCGCCCCATGTGCTTAGGCTCTTAGAAGACATGTATGATTATTGGCTATTTGTTATGTAGGTACCTTTGTTTCGACGGACAAATCTGTTGATTTTATTGGCGTCTTCATCAGTGGTCGAATTTCGTCGCACAATCGAGAAACTAATGCCTTTGTTAAGCGATATCTTTTGATAAACTCTCTGTCGTCTAATTCAAAAGGGTCTGATTGCTCCCGCATTTCACGTCGTCTTTTACGACTAACTGTTTTATCATTTTCGAATAATTACTCGATAATTATTAATTCGTCGCACATCTAAAATAAATGTAATAATAACATAATATGTTTTAAAACAAATATTACAAGAAATACATAAATCATAAAGAAGGTCGATAGGTACTACTAACCTTTACTTAAAACAAATAGCTAAATTAACACTCATATATAAAAAACACCTTTAATTTATACCCTGATTCTAAAATTACTATATTATAAAGAAAATACTCAACAAATCAGTTTTTTTAAATATATAGTAACTTAATTTGGATCGCCAATAATGACATAGGAGCGAAGCAGTTCAGGCATCACCTAAGTCAAAAATGAGGTCATGGTACGAAAAACGAATGAATGATACGGCTTTGCGATTCAGTTTGAGTTGAATCGCTCGCTGCTGACGTCGTTGAAACTTGATCGACTTAAGGACCTCATGGTACGAATAAGCAAACCAGTTCAGTTTAGACCCTTATCTCAATCGCAATAAGAGTTGATGGTAGGCCCCCTGTTCATTGAAATAAAACAACTTTTACGGATATCAAACGCGCTATATTTCCACGAACTAAGTTGTAATTGTCCGTATTTTTAGGTTTTTAGGGGTTTTTTGATTTTCCCGACGTTTCGGCACCTTTACAGCTGCCGTATTATGATGACTGGCTGACACGGGATGACTGGCTACTTATAAGTCTACCCTCGAAAAGTTAATTTATTTTCGTTCGGATACGGTTAGACATTTACTATGGCACAAATTATTATTCATTTGATATTTTGATTTAATTGTTATTTTAATTCTTTATTATTAAGAAAAGAGAAAACTCAATAGTTATCCTTGGAATTATATTTATACTACTATTATAGAAGAAATTATAATGTTGTTAAGAGTAAAAAATATAAAACACATTTTGCAATGCAGCAACACACTAGTCAATCGACACATATTTACAATAAAATAAATAAAATTCTCAAAATTTACACTAAGTCAAAATTTGAATGTAAAAAACTTGTAACTAATTATCTCTTGAAATTAAGCTATGATGAAACGGAGGGCATTATTGTTAATCTTAATAAATAGAAACTTTAGAAAATATAGGAAATATATATACAGAGTAAAAAAAAAAAGAAGTCTTTGGTTTTTGTTTAAATGTGGCAGATAGACAGATAATCTCGAATTTATTTGGTACTTTAAACAATTTTTGTCATTACAAACGCTCAGTTTGGTATGTAAATGATAATTCAGGTATATATTCTTGTTGCACAGTTTTTGGTATATTTGTATTTAGAACATTTAACATTTGCATATTATGTATTCTTAGAATAAGTAAATTAATATAGTTAGTTAAGTTTCCATAACAACCCTAATTTTGTTATGGGAGAGTGGCTGCTCCTGGCACAAGTGTTCACTCACTTAAAAGGAGCAAGTCAGCCTCGGTTTATTGTTAACCTTATCAATTTATGGAAATAAACATTTTTCATTTTTTCATTTTTTTCATTTTTTTCATCCTAACTAATATTATAAATTCTAAAATGTGTTTGTTTGTCCTTTCTTGACGCCCTAACTAAGCACCCAATCGACTTGATTTTTGGCATAGAGTTAGTTGAAGGGACGGAGAGCAACATAGGCTCCTTTTAATCCCGATATTCCCACGGGAACGGGAACCACGCGGGTGGAACCGCCGGCGGAAGCTAGTTTGGAATAAAGAATTCCATAGAAAAGATTGGATTGTTTGTTTGTAACTAATAAACTCAAAAAGTACTGAACGGATTTAGATGAAATTAGGTAGGTACACAGATAGTAGAAAGACTGGGCTAATTGTCTAAGTTTAAAATCTATCGCAATCCCTCTCGATTCGTCATTTGAAAGATATTAACATACTTCAAGCCGTCACTATTTGACATTTGAAAGGGGACATATATCGGGACGCGTTTTGAAAGCTATTGAATGAACTGTCTAAGCAAAGTGACAGACGAAAATAGGTATCTTTCAAATGTATGGAGAAGTGTCAAATGAAGTTTAATTTAAAACATCATTCGTTCTTATAATTAGAAGTTACACAATTCCATAAATCACTATCACAATCACAATACCTTTGAAAGGGATTGTGATAGATTTTGAAATTAGACAATTAGGGGGCTGGTTATGAACATAGGATACTTTTTATTCCGATATTCCTACGGGAATCGAGCGGTCGCTAGTTAGTTAATAAAGTAATTTTGTACTCTAGAAATCGATTGTAGCGCCAACGAAAATCGAATTAACGTCGAAAATCAGTAATAATTATTGACATTCTATCTCGATCTCAACGAGATTCCGTCAAGAATAATCCCAGGGAGGTACTCTACGGTTACGCAACAAAAATCACACTTCATTGTGATTTTTGTTGCGTAACTGGTAAACATTATGTGCTGTACAAGTTCGTAAGGTGACTTTATCGTTTTTGTTTATAATTAAGCAGTTTAATTAAATAGAAACATTCAGATTGTTTGTTTATTACGATAATTATACTTTTAGTGTTTGTTGCACAAGTTATGGTTTCGAACTTCTGGATTTATTTCTTAAATTAAATGGCACAGTAGGTATTGACTGTACCCGCCTACATAAATGACGCGTGAAAGCCAACATACTGTTATGATGCTATAAGACTGAAGCTAGTTAGCAATGAGAAAACGACCCGCCCGGAAGCGGACCGATTTTGCAGATCTGCAAACCCCCCCACCGAAAGTGGCGCCGCGTTGAATTTTATTTAATATCGTAATTCTAATTCACAATTTTAATAAAACTAAACGTGGAATTTTTAGAGCCCATTGTCTTGTATTTTTAGAAGGTATCGCTACATCTCGTCATAGTCATTCGTAGAAGTAGATAGCAAATGTGTCAAAAACGGCCACTTTTAGCAGTTTTGCTATCTACTTCTAGCAGTGACTACGAGGGAATGTAATGATACCGTCTAAAAATACTAGACTATGGGCTCTAAAAATTCCACGTTTAGTTTTATTAAAATTGTGAATTAGAATTACGATATTAAATAAAATTCAACGCGGCGCCACTTTCGGTGGGGGTACCGCCAAACACGAAATCACTTCGTACTAATACTAAGTAACTATAGCGTTTAAAAAGAAATGAAACTACACGATGATAAAAACAATTTCCAATAGTTTACGTAACCCCATTTGAGATGAGAATAATCTAGAATTTTCGTATTTTTAGGGGTGTTTCGTGTTTCTAAAACTTATAGACTTACCTATCTTATTACCAAATGTTTAACATCTTTAACCGTCCCATACCACAGAATACTTAATAGTACAAGCCATACTTTTATAACAAAAAGTACGTATTTTATGATTTTGTAATTTTTGCATTTTTCAATGCTATTTTTATACTTATGGTAAATTTTAAATAGAAAAATATTGCAAAAAAATTAATCGAACCCGCGACCTTTGGACCTTTTGGAGCATTGGTTGGCATTAGTAGTCTTGTGGTGCGGTAAATGTTGTAATGTATGATAGACAAGTCTTTCTTTGCCAGTTAAAAATTGTTTACGTTTACAATAACCATAAAATGTAATATTTTCATTAGTATTTTCCTTTTGTGATGGAAATTGACCTTACTGATATGTTAAGGTCACTTTTCAATTTGACGACTCTGTATGAAATAAAACAGGGAGAAAAAAACAGCCCTTGACGAGTTTCTTGCCGGTTCTTCTCGTTACAAGGTCTCCCGCCGTAGGGTTTGTGAACCGATGGCGTAGCTTCTTTGACGTTCATAAGTGCTTGTAACAGCCTAGACTGAATAAATGATATTGATTTTGATTTTGATTTTTTGATTGGACCGGATTTCCAAAGGTCGCGGGTTCGATTCCCGTCTGAGAATTCACTTGTGGCCGAGTTAATTTTTTCCAATATTTTTTTATTTAAAATTTACCATAAGTATAAAAAGTACGTACTTTTTCCGTATAACGTCTTAATTTCTTACCTCTTTCTTTCTTTTCGTTGGCATGACGATGTTATTGATAGTCACGAAGGGACAGTTGTATTATTTTTTCCTGTGTCCCCCGAGGACAGGGACAAACTTCTTCTCGACGTCTTATGTTCTGGGCTATAAAGTTAAGAGCTTATGCAAAGGTGTGCATCCATTGCCGTTGTTGTCATAGTCGCAAGTCGGATGTTTTTAATTCAAAACTCACGAGACCGCAGGTTTGTGTGTCAAACTTGGTGGGGGAATGGAAGTCAAAGGTTTCTGTTCACGAATCAAGTGGAGGTTTTCTCGCCAAAGTGACTTCAGTACTTAGGTATGGATTATATTTTCTAGCTTTTAATCATTGTTCTTCGCGACAAATTTGTACCAAAGTAGTAGCTAAGTAGGGACTTAGGTATTGTAATTTGATGACCGTAACGGTATGCAGATCTTGCCGTCGTTAAATTACTGATCATGATAACCATTATGTAGGTATGATCATATACATGGTGGTCTAAGCCTGGTGGATATAATTTTTTAGATAGTTGACCAAGCGCATTGGGAACCAACCGCAAGGAAAAAAATCAAAGCAATTTTGTTTGAGATTTATCAAAAAATTTGTTCTTAAGACAACCAATCAGCCTGGGTATTTTATTTTTTTAAGAAAAGGCCAATAAGGTAAAAAAACATTAATCACAAAAAAGCCAAAAACACAAGAACAATGAACAAGTTTAAAAAAATCGAACAAGGGCGAGATATTTCAAAATTTCATAAAAAATAACATATCTGGTGAGAACATATTTTTCCTTGCGGTTCCTAATAGGCCTCTTGGTCAACTATCTATAAAAAAAATATCCACCAGTCTTGGATCATGATGTATGATCATATACAGGATATGATCATACATCATGATCAGTCATTTAAAGACGGCAAGTACTGCATAACGGTCATCAAATTACAATACCTACATAAGTCCCTACTTAGCTACTACTTTGGTACAATTTGTCGCGAAAAAGAGGTGTTAATATTAAGCACATTATGTCCCGTTTTATCATAGAAGTGGTGAAGTTATGTGTGTGGGAAAGAAACACAATTTGATTAATTAGGTAAAGCATTTCTGCTCGTATAAAAAAAGGAAGGTACAATCAATATTGAGTGACATTTAATTTTGTGGTCATAGAGAGCTTTTTTTCCACCTCAGTTAATGCGATAAGGTTGTAAAGTGTATACATGTCATTTCTCGTGACTGTACATATTTCAGAATGCCACTAATAAACTATGTATGTATTTACATAAAAAAATCACTTCTTTTGTTATTCTTCCGCTATTAGAAGGCAATCGACGAAACCACACAAATCCATTACTGAACTTGTACAAATTCAACTCGACCTTGCCACGGAACTGCAAATAAACTAATGGTGTGTTCACATTAACCCGTAATCCTAACTAATATTATAAATGCGAAAGTGTGTTTGTTTGTCATTTCTTAGTTAATTAATTTAGCAACCAATCGACTTGATTTTTTGCATAGAGTTAGTTGAAAGAACGGAGTAAGATAGGCTACTTTTATCCCCATATTCCTAGGGAAACGGGTACCACGCAGGTGAAACCGCGGGCGGAAGCTAGTTATTATTATAAAATATGCATTTTTTGTAAGTATTTGGAAATATTTGTTAACCTAGATAATAATTTGTAGAGTTCTTTCACGAATATCAATTAATAGTATTGAATTTAGAACAAATAAAGGCAGTGCTGGATAGCACTGCCTTTATTTGTGAAATTAAGCTTGCTGAAATTTAATTCGTAAATTAAAATACAGTAAAATTAGTTTGCTGCAGAATTTTCCGACCGGCGGCGGTCTCACAACAATGAAATAAGTATTTATTGTGTGTAATTTTCCGATACCTAACGCGTTAAACTTCGTAAGGAGCAAGCATTACCTAATTCAGTGTTAAAAAAAGTCCTCTAACTAGCAAGTAATTATTATTCTTGTATCCATTGATTTGGCAGCGCATATGAAAGCGCCTTTACCTCGCCAAATGCAAAGCGAAACGTGACAGCTCAGATGTCCACATTTTCGCAAGAGTGCGAACTTGAGAGTTTCCTCAATGTCCATTGAGACAGATTAGCGCGAATGTGATTGCGACAGTACCAATCACCGTGCAAATTAAGTCCAGTTTTATTATAGTACAGCCAGCGGCAAAACGGCTTTTATATAATATTAATACTAATGAGTCAGTACCGTTTTGGGACAAACCTGTGTCTTTTTTGTGTTATTCTTATGTATCATTATCGTGTTTGTCTCAAATAAATATAATTTTCTTTATTTCTTATACTAATGCTAGCGGCTGCCCGCGGTTTCATCCCCGTGGTTGCCGTTCCCGTGGAAATATCGGGATAAACAGTATCCTATGTTTTTTAACCCAGGCTATCTACTATCTCTGTGCCAAATCTCATCCAAACCCTTCAGTAGTTATAGCGTGAAAGAGGTAGGTAACAAACAAACAAACTGATATACTTTTGCATTTATAATATAACTACATTCCGCCTGCGGTTTCACGCGCGGGGTTTCCGTTCCCGTGGGAACAGCAGGGTTAAAATTAAAAGTAGTAACTAACTCTATGCCAAAAATCAAGACGATTGATTGCTTAGTTAGGGCGTGCAGGAAGGACAAACAAACACACTTTCGAATTTATATTATTACTTTAAGTTAGGATGTCCCAATTCTGAACTCGACTGCTGAATTTTCAAAACTCGCTATTTTGACAGTATTGTAAAGTTGACCTGCTGTTGACCGTACATTGAGACATATTAACTGGAATATGATTGCGACAGTACCAATCACTATGCTAATAAAGTTCTGTTTTATTAAAATAAACACCATAATTATGATTTATTAGGCATGTTCTTACCGTTTTATCTGCTGAATATAAAATAATACTTAAATACGATTTTATTGTTATAATTAATTAGTATACGTAATAACAACTAAGATTACTTACTTTCAATTCTTTATATCGGTCGCTATATTTTAATAAAGGCCTTCAAATAGGGATAAAAAGGAAGTTGAAAGTTTTGAAAACTCGCAAATGTCGTAATTAAAACAAAATCTTAAAAATAGGTACATAATAAAGGCTTTCACTTATCGCACGAAGGCTAAAAAATTGTAACTTCTGTAAATTTTGTGATAACGTAAGATTGACATAAGCCATGTTCTATTGTTCAATCTACCTATTTCACGTGCATTTGTGATATAAAATAATTATAGGTACCATAGCAATAAATAAATAAATGAATAAATAAATTTTATCAATAAAATAATAACAAAACATTTATATTTAGAGTGTCTTACAAAAAAAGGAAGTATAAGTTACTAATCAAAATGTAATTCATATTCGCATTAGTTCTACAACGAAATTGAGCAAACGAATTTTCATTAACTTTTAACTTAAAATACATTAAAGCGTGCTAGGCTGCTATCCCATATGATGCTATACAATAAATCGTCCCCTTAGTGGTAAAACCGATTATCTGCACTTTTTTTTTTTGCAAAATTTGTATATTACCTTGCCATTTTGACAATAATTTGAGAATTTATTATAACAAAATTAAACTATGTGTTAAGGTGTATATTACCTTGCCATCTTGTCAATAATTTGAGAATTTATTATAACAAAATTAAACTATGTGTTAAGGTGTATATTACCTTGCCATCTTGTCAATAATTTGAGAATTTATTATAACAAAATTTTGCAAAAAAAAAAGTGCAGATAATCGGTTTTACCACTAAGGGGACGAAATACAGGAAAGTCTGTGAATACAAAATAGATTAAAAAGCACATTCCATACCGGATTCCGACAAACACTATTCTTTATGGGCCCCGTTTGCCATTTGTAGCGACAATAGTAGCCGTTCGATTGAAATTACGATTGTTTGCGTACCTACCAGCGCATGCGACGCCGACGACGTTAAGCCTGGCGTCCACTACAGTGGGTCCAGCACAAAAAAAGGCGTAAAAGTACAGAAATCGTCACGTTATTAAATGTATGAGGTATTGAGTAGCGTTATTACCGGACGCAAACGGTAACTGACTTAATGTATAAGGTTTGGACTCATCCTTCAATAGTAACTTTATATACCGCTGTATACATTTTTTAAGCTATTTGGTTGGTGGTAGGACTTGTAGTAAGTCCGCCTGGCTAGCTACCACCATCTTATCTAAGTCTGACGCCATAACAACAATGTTTTCACCTTTGTTGTGTTCCGGCAGTTAGAGATAAGATAGCCAGTTCCTCAGTGATTGAGGATTCCAGGAGAGGCTCGTTTCCATCTTCAGCCTTATCAATACTTAACATAAAGCATGATGAAGGCTAAGAGTCTCCGCGTCGTTCATAAATAAAGCGCAATATTACTAACAAAACTATACTCTAATGTTATTAACTTTAGGAGACACGACCAAAGTCTTAAAGTCGTCGGGGTCGAATATACGAGTACCTTAACTTAATTATTATGTTTTATGGATATTTATATTATTCTATGCATTTTTTGACGTGACGACGAATGGTTTGAATACTTTTTCGAAAGTTTTTCGTGATAGCCCCACAGTACAGCAGAAACAGATCGAATTCCTTGAACTCCCACCCCACCGATCCACCATATTTCATATTAATGTATAGCAGGACACTTTTTTGGAATTCAATTCGTTTCGTATTTTTTTTACCGTTCGAATTATAGATCGCGCCAACTTTCTAGTCCGCTCTGAAGTTGACTCGCGCAGGGATACAGTCAGAGAGATATGATACTTAAGTCATAGTAGACTTAAGTATTATGTCACGGATACAGTCAGATACATAATACTTATGTCATAGTAGACTTAAGTATTATATGTCTGACTGTATCCCTGCGCGAAGCAACTTCAGAGCGCACTAGAAGTTTGGCGCGATCTATACCTACATTGGCATACGGAATCGTTAGATCCGCATTCGCATCGAAAATAATTCAATTGATTAAATAAAAATACGACTCCAGCTCGGCCAGCGCGTCTAGTGGACGTGGGGCTTTATTTTTTATGCGCCCACGTAACCCAAGCAGGCTATATCCGATTGCGTTTAACTGCACACTATCTGACATGTTACCTAGCTATCATCGTGGATAAATGATTCGTGGATATTTTGAATTTGCATTAAAAATATCCAGACGTTATCATATTTTCATATTCATAAGAATACTAAATTCCTTTACTATACCCTACTTACGTAAGTAAATACTTACCTCCTAGTCACTAGACCTTGAAATAGTAGGAATCTAGTCCTAGTGCATTAGTGTTCTATCGAGAAACCTAAAGATAAAATGCCTAACCTAATAATTAACCGCATTTTAGGTGTATCCAAAGTTTTCTTTTAAACAATTCAGTTGAGATTATTACCCTGATGATCCTAAAAGTCAATCGCAGAATTTACATTTTTCCTTGAAGTCCATCAAATTAGCTAGACATTGATGGAAATAACCCATCAGTCTTCAGTACTTGATAATCCTAAAGTCACAGAATCATTATAAATAATTGTTTTTAACCGACTTCCAAAAAGACGAGGTTCTCAATTAGGTTGGAATGTTTTTTTTTATGTATATGACCGATAACGCCGAGATTTCTAAATCGATTTTCGTAGTTTTTGTAATTTTTGTTCGAAGCGGAATAGCTGCCATTTGATCCCAAAAAATATTGGTTCAGTTTGGGCCATTAGTTTCTATGTTATGAGCATTTTTCTTAACTTCGACGATGTCATTTTTACGACACTTGTTTATAGTGTACCTACATGAAACTAAATTTAATCTAGAAAAAGTATTCTGTAGTTTACAAAACAACCCATCACAGACACTAAAAAGTATGAAAACTGCATTAAAAACCGACTTCAAAAACAAAAAAGCAAAAAAACTTTTTATTAAAAAAATTAATGGAGTCGGTGCCACCAAAGGCAAACAACTTCCTGCCTTGGCTGGCACCGACTCCAAAAGGGTTATTTTTTACTTTTGATTTTTAAAGTCGGTTTTTTTTTATATAAAGTTTTATATTTCACTGGTTATTAAGTTACAATAAGTCTCGCACTTCGGTTTGACTCAAACTAGTAGTGTAGGCAAACTAGTTTGAGTCAAACGGATTGTGTCAAACCGCTTGACCGAAAAAACAAGATTTTAACAAGAAACAAGAAACTACTAAATCGATTTCAAAATTTCAAAAAATGGGACCAACTTGTGATAAAACCCGATGTTATAACGTTTGAATCATTTCGATCGGTTCAGGCGTTCTCGAGTAATCGGTGAACATACATAAAAAAATATGGGTATATACGCGACGAATTAATAACCTCCTTCTTTTTTGAAGTCGGTTAAAAATAAGCTTTTTGGAAGCCGTGCCAGCCAAGGCAAGAAAAATAAAAGAATAGGAGCTCAAAGTAGAATGCCTTGGCTGGCACCGACTCCAAAAGGCTTATTTTTTGCTTTTTAGTTTTTGAAGTTGGTTTTTCCACAAAAACTCTTTATCCTACAAACTGTCATATAAGAACATTAAATAACCAGACGTCAAAGTTACTCGTCTATCGAATTCCTTTACTCAACCAGTAAGAACCTTGGTTAAGGTCAACCAACACTTGACTGGTTTGTTTGCCGAGCAACACCGGTAGCACAAGTTAAGCCTCTTCAACAATGTTTGATCTTTATAAAGTCAAAGATAACACTTGAAAACTTGAAAATATCTTAGTTTGATCATAAGTTTTTAAGATGAGCTTAAAGTAAACAAGAAAAGAAATTTATCTTTTACTTATTTAAGTCTAAAGGAATAGAAAAAAATGTATACTTACTTTTTACAGTATTAATTTACCAGTACACTATAGTTAGTACCTAGGCATACATTTTTATTCTAAATTTACTTTGCGGCTATTAAAACTAGGATTGATTTTAAAAACCCAAACATTATTGATATAAAAAATAAAAATCCATAGTAAAATTTTCCCCAAATGTTTATATACAAAAAGGCAAAACGTTCGTACCTCTGACATTATTTAATGGCAATACTTAGGTACTTAATAATACATACCAGTCTGTAATAATTAAAGTGCTCGACCGTGAAATGCAAGTATGACCAAATGACGATGTTGTCGATACATTGACGGATATCTCCCATTAAGCTTTATAAATGGCCTTGCCAGTGACCATTGGAATTCCTGAATTGCATGACCAACGTATGAATAGGTATGTATGTTCAACCAGCTAACGCTAATATAGCCCTTATTACAAACACCTAAAGTATAAATATTTTAATGTATTCATGATGCAATAGGCCTTCACTTGGTCAGGTATTTAAGCTCAGCGTATTGTTATTAATAATTTTCTTGTTTTTTAAAACGGAGTCGTGCTTCTTCGTCACATTCACGTGTGTTTAGATCACTCGCGACTTCCTTCGCGTGGCTTTTATATAGTTCTCCATAGTAGAAACAACATCTCCCTCGTAATCTTATTTAGTTAAAAAGGTAGCATGCCCCTCCTCATATCAAATTCAATGTTCCTATGTGAAAATTCAAGAACTTAATTCTGAAGTTCAAGCCTGATAATGATTACAGACAGATAGTTTCTTTCGCATTCACAATATAATATGAATCACGAGTTTGATTCGGAATTGAATAAGTCTAAAACTAGTTTAGAAAATAAACAAATCAGGAAATGTAAGGTCTATTTTGCGTCTAAATTCGAGGAAGGCTCAAATTGTGTGAATATGTAAATTGTGCCAGTCACTCATACATTGTATGTAGCTGTTGGAATTGTTTATCAATGCCTTTCTTGCAATCTCTCCTAATTTGTTGTATTTCCGACAAATGATTCTCGGAATGTTTTTATGTTTTGTTACCCCGAGGACACAGACCCACATGATTCGAAATTAATTATAATAATAATAAGTAATTATAATTTCGCAAAACTTAACCTGGGCCTAAACTAGAATTATTCTTGATATCTATTGCTAAAAAAATAGACTATAATTTTTTATCAACAACAATTAAAATATTTAGAAATAGAGGCTTTCCGAGACAGGATTAAACCCTCCGTAGAATTATCCGTTTTTTGAGAATGATTGCAAGTGAGAATATTTTTATCGTGATACTAATACGTATCATGATAAAAATATTCACACTAATGTGACGATGGTGACACACAGTGGACCAAAACTATGTGCAACAGGAACATTATCTTTTTTTACAGTAAGTTTGTAAGGAAAGTAAAGCAAGGAAAAAATTTGTCTTTAAAAATCTTCGTGGTTAAGAAGATAGATTTCTATTCCTCCAACAACAATGCAAAATCTTTGTTCCATAATATATCATACATTTTATCTTTATGCGTACGCGACTTGACTTGGACACTGGAGATAACAGTACATAATTAGGTATTGAGGGCATCTAGATATCTAGATCAAACGGGACTGCCCGCTTAGAACTAGGTACCTAAGTACATACTAGATAATGATCATTATATAAGATGGTCATCATTCTTAAAAAAACAATTTTAGTGTTTGTAACGTAGAAAGGACGGACGGACGGGAGGAAGACATTTTCTTATATAAGTTCGTGATCGTTGATCCGTCTTTTACATAAAAAAATATAATATAAAAAAGGCAGTTTTTTCAGCTACACACAAACAGTTTTAACAGACGATTAAAACAGCTAAACATTAGGTCAATGAGCTGTGTAGTCCGCTGTAGCTACGGCTAGTAAAAATCTTACAAAAAATACCTTGCAAAATTGGAGTTTAATCATACAAAACACACTTACATATATAATTTTTTAACAGTTTAGTAACACAAGTATTAAAATAACTTTGTCAACTAAAAATAATGTGGAACACTGTTCATAACAGTGGTTCATTTATAAATATTTAAAAACAATATCTTTAACATCACTGATTCACACAGTTTCAACTGGCAACACGAGTCCTTATGAGTCAGTTTTCACAATACATTGATTCACGGATTCATAAGCAATTTAAAATCCCATTTTTATATTAAGCTCACTTGAGGATAATCAAATAACCACGGAACTTAACAGAACACAAGAAAGTAAGTAGTATTTACGCTTTTATGCATATTTAGAGTTGATATGTTGATATGCTCAAAAATCATAAATTAGATGGTGCCATCCAATTTATAATATTCAATGTTATCCATCTTAAAATATAAATCATAATAGAAAATATTAAAAAATCCTGGTTTCGTGTCCCAATTGAGAATAACTTGTGAGCCGAGTCGTTTTTTTTCTAATATTTTTCTTGTCGTCTCAGCCACATCACACCCACTTCTGGGTATAGGCCTCCCCCAAAAGGGGGGGTTTGCCATAATCGCCACGCTTGGCAGGCGGGTTGGCGATCGCAGTATGGTAAAGTTTGTAGGAGACGCTGCTGCCCGTCTCCTGAAGTTAGTCGCTTTTTACGACACCCACGGGATGAGAGGGGGTAGTGCTATTCTAAGCCGACACTACACAACTACAATATTTTTAACATCTAACTTTAACGATAACTAAAATGTAATGCTTTGACAACGGGTAAAGTTCTCCAACTCAGCCTTAAGAAGAAACACCACCGGCGAGAGAATTGAAAAATTCCTATACAAAGTAAACAAAATCATCGTTTCGTGGTCCCCTGCTTTCTCGTCCAAAATTGGAGCTATTTAATAAATTTGTTAATAAATAAATTCAGAAGGGCTTTGGCTGCGTCCCTATGTTTTTTTTTTGCAGAAATAATAAAAAAAAATATAAACTTTCAAAAATCTATTCAATCTGGCAAATTTGATTATTAATAATTAAACAAAGGATTTTTTCAATTCTCTCGCACGTGGTGTTTCTTCATACTTTGCTCGCGTTTGCAAGAGCTTAGAAACAAAAACAAAGGGGAGACAATTAACAATAACATATATAAATAACGCCCAAACACAAAACAAATAGAAATTTAGTCACATACATGTTCTATCTATCTATCCGCGATTATATCGTGTGAACATTTTGTTGCCGTCTTGCGTTGTGTAACTACCGATGAGGTAGCTTTTGACAGCGCAATGTGGTGCGTGTGAATACTCTATTAATTTTTAAACAAATTACTTCACGCCATCTAAATTCTTTATGGCACGATATAATTAAATACAAGCGAAAACCAAACAAATATAATACCTATAACCTTCCTCTGTGGTCTAGAGGTAACAGCCGCCGGTAGAGGTCCCAGGTTAGATTCCCAGCGGTGGTACATATTGTATTCGGTTTAGTTGGTGGTAGGACTTGTTGTAAGTCTGCCTAGCTAGCTTCCACCATCTTACTTATCTTATCTTATCCTAGATAAGATAAGAATATTATCGAGGTCTGACGCCATAACAACAATGTTTTCAGCATTGTTTTAGTTCGGCAGTTAAAGATAGGATAGCCAGTTCTTCAATGGTTGAGGATTCCGGAAGAGGCGCTTCCACCTTCAGCCTTACATTACCTAACATTAGAATGAAGTTTTCCTCGTTTTCAATAAAAAAGCAACTCCTGAAGATGCTTTCTCTGAACAGTAGCGAAAATATTGTAGAATAGTCGGGAAAGGGGCAAGATGTGTCACTGGTATTGCATTTCTCTGCAGGCGGTGCATTTTGTATGCCTATTTTTAACTGATTCCAAAGAAAGGAGGAGATTCTAAATTAGATTGTTTTTATTTATTCTAAAACCTTGAACTTGCTCTGACCACTAAATTGTTTGAGACCCACACGATTCGCGTTTCCAAAACGGGTTTAACTTTAATACGAAATGATCGGCGCGGGCGCAGGAAGTGGCATTAGTGGCCAGGCTTAAGGCCAGGGGGTCAATTCTGCATGTTTTTAACCGACTTCCATAAAGGAGGAGGTTCTCTATTCGGCCGCTATGTTTTTTTATATATGTACACCGATTACGCCGAGATTTCGGGAACGATTTACGTGATTCTTTTTTTGTTCGATGCAGAATAGTTGCCATTCGGTCCCATAAAAAAAAGATTCAGTTTGGTCCAGTAGTTTTTATTTTATGAATCAGAATCAGATATGAGCATATTTGTTGCCTGGACGATGTAATTTTCACGATAAGTACTTTGTTTACAATGTACATTAAACCTAATCTAATCTAAATGAATCCTACTGTAGTTTACAAGACAAGATATTACAGACACTAAAAATTAAAAAATAACTGCTTTAAGAAAGCAATAAGCCTTTTGGAGTCGGTGCCAGCCAAGGCATTCTTCTTTGAACTATTGTACTTTTATTTTTCTTGCCTTTTTGAAGTCGGTTTTTTTGTCACAATCGTATCTCAATCGTATTTCAAAAGTGTGTGTGTGTGTGCTCTTTTAAGCAGTTCTTGTTTATCATCATCATCATCTCAACCACATAGCCACCCACACCCACAGCCGAATATAGGCCCCTTAAAGATCTCCAAAACGATCCCGCGCTGCCCGCATCCAGCGGCTTCCCACAACCTTCATCAGTTTCACCGTCCTTGTTAGTGCAGTGTAAAAAACCACTACAATTTAAACACGACTAAAATGCGATTGTAAATTAACGTTAACAGAATTGGGCCCGGGATATCGGCAATTGCCATCGTAGGGACCGTTAACCTGAGGTCTTGGACAATGGACGCGTGACTTGAATCACTTGAATGGAAGCAGAGCTAAACGTTACTAGAACATCCTCAAACGCAAACCGATTTAGTAGTAGTAGTAACAAATATATGTCAAAGAGGTTCTTTCAAAACCATCAATGTACCATGCATTTACAAATGTTAACTCCAAGTAGGTTACGTATTTAAGGACTTTGAAAATCCTATAGGAATCCATTACGTTTTTGTGTACTTTGCTTGATTTTGTATTTTTTCGTCATAGCAATAATATTTTCACCGTTGTTGTTGTTAGAAATAAGATAGCCAATGCTTCAGTGATTTAAGATTCCGTGAGATGCCGATTTTATCTTCAGTCTTATCACCACTTACCTACCTACCCAATAACAAGGTGTGATGAAGACTAAGCGTTTTATTGCAATGAAATAAAAGCCTTTACAATTGGATACCTGTACTTCCTCTGTCAACTTTAAAGACTAGAGAAGACAAGTATGATCAGCAAGTAGCACTGTCTAGTAAGGAAGGTCATTTATTCTCCCCCGATTCGGATTTTCGCTTTGTCATTGAATTCCTCCCGTACTATAAGAGCTATGGCCACGAAAATTGGCATGTATCTCCGTGTTCAGCCGAAAATGGTTTAGAAAAAAACATTTTATGAAAAAAAAACAAACCGACTTCAAAAAGTAAAAATTAAAACTTTTGGAGTCGGTGCCAGCCAAAGCATTCTACATTGCACTTCTATTAACTATATTTTTTTTGGCCTTAGCTAACTAGCACCGACTCCAAAAGTTTTATTTTTTACTTTTTGAAGTCGGTTTGTTTTTATTTCATAAAATGTTTTTATTTCAGATTTTTTTGTTACATTATGTGCCGTTACTTACACTAAAAATCAGCCCATACACAACAATGATGTCATCTAGGTATACGACTACTTGCCAAAAGGTGATTGATATTTTTCAGGATTATGAAAAAACTACTAGCCAGATCTTCGTAAAAATTATATGGGACCACACATAAACCATTTTCTTTCAGATAAAAAAAGAATTATAAAAATCTGTTAACAACTGGCGAAGTTATGGTGGAACATACATAAAAAAAAAAATAAAAAAAATACAGTCGACTTGAGAACCTCCTCCTTTTTTTGAAGTCGGTTAAAAATAAAATTAAATACTACCACGGAGGAATAATCACCGAAATAAAAAAAAGACATCGAAAAAGAATCGATTTATCTTAGGAATAGAACCTTGAAATTTTGCACGTGTACGTGGGTGGGTCAACCACAGCTTTTAAAAAAAGAAAATCTAAACCAAACCGCTTCGCTCTATGTAGGCTTACCGGGGACGGCAAGTGTACCTAGTATATTATTAGGAACAGCAAAGGGCCTAATATTGATCCTTGGGGCACACCCATTTAATGGGGGCTCCAGAAGACTTAGTTCTGTTCATAACGACCTTAAGAGTTCTCTCACATAAATATGATTCATCATCAGCCGATTATCTTCCGCTGTTGGACATAGACGTCCAAGTGCACGCCACCGAGCACGATCCACGGCTACTCTCACCCAGCTCCTGGCAGCTACCTTGCGAAGATCGTCGCTCCACCTTGTCGGAGGGCGTCCTACACTGCGTTTTTAAAATGAAAGTATCATTGCATGAAGCTAAAACTGACAAGGATTAGTAGGATTTGTGATAGTGGCGTTAATATTTAGCTGTAAGCAACGTGGGGTTTACATGATTATGCCTTAAGTTTACGTAGATATCACAACAATGGCATCTTATTACTGAATCGTGTCGCAAAGTTATCAATACCTGGTTTCCCTGCAGACTTTGTTTTTCAAACAATATCTATGCAATGTTACTTAGTTTTATGTAGTTTGGTTCTATTTTCCCACGAAACTTCGAGTCTCTGAATTGTTGTAAGGTGTTCTGTCTTTGAGTATGCTAATCTGTAAACGTAAAGGAAAAAAGGCGTCGTACTGATATGTCAACGCATAGGCCACTATTGAACGGCAGGCTGATTATTTAATTAAAAATCACTTGGCAAGTTATTGTCGTGGCTTATACTGTATGACAGCCATGACAGCGATGATAACTGGGGCCCTATAACCACTTAGCGATTCCTTACTCAAACACGCCAATCTCGTATTTGGTTTCGACGTTTTTCAAATTACATTTTCTCTATGACACACAAATTTTAAAGTTATTTAATTTTTTAATTTGTGACTGCCATGCACTTGTAAAATAACTCTATAATTTGTGAGTATCATGGAAAAACTAATTTTGAAAATGTCAAACCAAGTACGACATGGCGTGGTTTGAGCAAGGAATCGCCAAGTGGTCATAGTAAATAAAGGCCCTGGTTGCTAGGAGATTTTTAATAAAATGATCAGCCTGCCGGTCAAGCTCAGCTAAACGTGTAAGATAGTTATTTTGATGCCTAACTAGCCTTACTAAGTCAGAATTTCTGATAAAATAAATATTTCTGGGAGCAAGAGTTTTGGAAGAAGAAGAAATAGCTTATTAATTAATTTAGAGCTTTTTCAAAAAATTACAGCTCTAGCAAAGAATACAGGTACACTTAAGTAAAAAATAGACAAAGCCACTACCTACAAATTGTTGAAATAATATTTAATTATAGAGAATTATAAACAAGATATAGTAGTTTTTTTTTTGTAAAAAAAAAAAGTGTTAAAATTCGTTTCATTGCTTTAATTTGCACTTAACTGTTTTTTCCTTACTATATTACAAATAGGAAGCCATATTTCATCGGTGTTTTTATTCAATTTGTCGTCATCTTAGTTCTTTACAAGCCAATTACTAAGCAAGTTTTTTGTACAATTAACCTTTGTACAGTTGATATTAGCGTTTATGTTGATGTTGTTTTTATATCATTTTGATTGAAGTAGTTTCGCAAAATTCTCCGAAAACATTATGCATGCATAAAGGAAAAATCGTTAAAATCGTACAGTTTTGAGTGATTTTCTAAGCCAGCTATTTTTTTAATATGATCGAATAGACTGTTAAGTTTATTCTAGTCTTCATGATTGCTTTCTGTTTTTTTTTTTCATTCAATGTATCAAAGTACCTATACAAGATCTCTTGCCCTTTATTTGTGTGTTTACATGCTTTTAACAGTTTAAATTGACAATCAATGTAAAATATGATAATAAATATCCTACTAATATTATAAATGCGAAATATGTCAGTCTGTTTGTTTATTTGTTACTCTTTCGCGCTAAAGCTACTGAAGGGATTTGCCTGGAATATAGCCTGGATAAAAAAATAGGATAATTTTTATCCCGATATTCCCACGGGAACCGGAACCTCGCGAGTGAAACCGTGCCTTCTGATCATAAAATTACAACAATACTACTTTTAGGGCCGGTATTTCAATGTCACCTTATCTTATGACTTAAGTTAAGTCCAACATTTGAGCTAAGTATCACTTGTGAAAGACAATAGCGTATTTCAATCCGGATATTCCTCGCCTTAGCAAATCTAGGATTCGTCGCAATATTGCAACATAACAAACAAAATATGATAATTGTCTATGAATTTTGTTGTCATTTGGTGACAGTGAGCGCTCATTGGCTGCGCTTGTACGCTCAGCGACCAATGAGAATCGTTGTGGAGGCTCCACAATGAAAAAGAGCGCCAAAAAATTTATCACTTTAGAATTTCTTCTCATTTCGAAATTTTTACATTACATTACGCATCATCTTAAAAATTTCGCATAATATTCTTGTAATTTGCCATTATTTCTACACTATAATATTTTTTATGCTTCAACTGCATTTTATTTACTGATAATAAATACCTAAATGTAAAACGAAAATATCTTTTTGCCAGTCAAAAATATGTTACCATAGCAACGAATCCCGGATCGGCACTTAAGTCTCTGAATTCCTCCGCTTAAATATTGGCTAGTTAGGATGGACTTTAAGCGTCACTTAACTTTAATCGTTTATTGAAATACACATAAGTGGAACATATCTTCAATCCTGGATCAATTCAAGATAAGTCGATATTGAAATACCGGCCCTTAGTCAGGTTACAGCCTTTAGGTGCGAGTTATCTGTGAGTTAGTTGCTAAGTTTAAGTATTTCACTGATATATGGAACAGATTTTTTTTTATTTGCTTTTTTAGGTCTATAACTCGTCAGGTATAGGACAAAATGAGACACAATAAATACTTCATTATTGTGAGATCGCCGGCGGGCTTGTCATAATCGATACTTTAAAAAAGCTGTTGAGGTTTATGTTGTAGTGCTTTCTTTCTTAATCTTACCTTCCCTTTAAGGCCAGGGGGGCTAAAAAGGATGTAACGCGTGATATTGCAAAAAGTAATTCCTTAGCAGAATTTCTTGCAGATCCTAAACAATTCCTCTAATTTTCGTAAAATAGAACTTTTTTTTTGCAATATTGCTTCAATTCAATTCGTTAGCAGAATCTATTTTGGTGGTTATGTTGCCACCTAAAAATAATAGAAAACCGTACTTGATAGCAAATAACCGGTGTTCATTTTTAATCAATTTTTATTATTAAAAAAGATGAAAACTGTTACTTCAACTTACTAAGTAATATTTATTAAGGAATCTAACCAACAAACACAGAAAAGTTTAATTAAAAGTACAAACAATGAATGTGAATTAGTCACAATTTTATCTTATAATGGCAACAAGCTAAATATCACGTGACACGCCAAACGTCAAATTGACGTCGAGCAATCAAGTCAAAATATTAAATTATTTTGTTTTGTAAACTTTTATAAAAACTTCAAGTTTTAAGCTCAGTTTGGAATCACTTATTAGATGAATCTCGGTTTCTTGTATACCTACTTCAGCACATTTCAAATATTGTTTTTTGGAACATTCTTTCATGGAAACGACTGTCTACTTTGATGTATCGAAAAAGTTTCTAAACAAGTAAGTTAAACCTTGTTATGTACCTTAGATTGTACGTTAAAACGAACTACTTCGGTCAAAGAAAGGGCTAACATTGTACGCCGCAAGTTGTGTATGAATAAATATTTGTTGTGCTTGTGCTACAAGTTCGTAGGTACCTACCGCTATAATACAATTCTCATGTTTTGCAGAAATAACATGGCCCTAGTCCATTTTTGGAGTTTGGAGATATTCTATTGGAGTTACAAGGATAGTATAAGAAACTACAGAAATAAACCTCGAGGTAAAGTGCCGGAAAGAATTGACTAACCTATCTATTTAAACACTGAGGGTTTTGGCACATACAGCAAAGGAATGGTCCATTGTAAGTACTCATTCTATAATAATGGCATGATAAATATACCAAGGTATTCTGTTAGGTATTGATTTTTTGCAAATATTTACTCCAATCTCGAAAGTAATTTCACAGTTCATTACTCCTATTATTCATAATATGATAAAACTGATATTCTTTTCATTTGTATCTTTTAAATGCAATATATGTAGGTAACATAATTATTTTTGAATGCTAAATACAATTTTACTAATATAGGTATGTAATTTTGTCATTAATACATATAATCATTGTATGCTTGGTTTAACCACAGAATACTTAATAGTACAAGTACAACATACATTTGGTATCATTTTGTCTAATTTAATATAATTATGTACAAACAACAGATTAATTATTGTAAACTTATTAATTTCATGATCCGTTGAAAACTATACTCCATTAGTTATAAATCTTAAGAGCCGCTAGTAGAACTAGCATCTGAATTTTGAGTTTTCAATTGTAGTTGCTTACATGCTGTAAACAACAGGAAGTCTATTAATATTGGTATTTCACATGACTATATTACTATATCAAAATGTAATTACATGCTATCGGAGATCCTTCCGAAGCAGTCATTGAAATTTAAGCTAAGTTTAAATAAATGTATTTTGTTTCAGCTCGCTTGCTGCTGACTCTGATAGATGAGGCGCAAAGGCGATACTGTCTCAAGTTGACCCGGAGAGGACTGTGCTCGGGCCTATTAGTGTTATCAAATCTTAGGCGAATAGTTGGCCGAACCATGGGACATCTGTTTGATTGCTATTTTATGAAAGATGTTTTTTATTATATTATTTTCTAGGGCAAGAAAGCAATGATATATTCTCAAAAACTTTAATATTTCAAATAAGTAGTGTTGTTTTGTTATGTTATATTATAATTTATAAGTTATCTTTTAATACATATCAATATTAACTAACAGTGTCTTTAGTATTTGCTATAAGCATAAAAATTATTAAACTAAGTTTTTTCAACAATGATTTCTTGATTATTTTTAATTAGATTAGCTTTTATTGTAGAACTCGTAGTTATTAGTGGCTCATTATTGTTATTTAAAAAAGAATTTTACTTTAAAAGTTAAATATGAATAATAATTAAATGAATTACTTAATTTTTACCTATCATTTGTAGACATACCATCATAAAAATGATAGGTACAAATAAAAATGAGGTAGTAATTAATTTTATAAGTTAAAGTAAATAAGTACTTGTAATAATTTATATAATATTTAAAACTCTTATGAGAGTCGACTTTAATATTTTAAGATCCAAAGCCTCAAGCATAGAAGGCTCCTTTTCGATAGCATGTTTTTGTACAAACTAATGAATGGAGGGCTGGATTGTTCTAACCTTCTGGATCAGATTCAAATCAACGCTCCCAAAAAACTGCCTCGGGTTAGCAGGTTCAACATTTTTGTACAGAAAAGTGTTAAGAGCAATCTGGGCAGTCACTCAACTTCGAATAGGATCCAGAAGCAATACAACAGCTTATCCCGGTCAAATAATTCTGAAGACTTGGACATATTCCACCTCAGCCTGAGAAAATATAGAGAAATTGTTAAATCTATTATTAGTAACGTAAACCCCAATTAAATTAAATTAAATAAGATGATTTTGTAACAACCTGATTTTAACCTTCCGCAGCATGTATTGGATTTTTACATTGTCTTTTTTATTTTTATTTTTTGAAGTTCGTAATTGCATGCCGTGGCTGTCTATAATTAGAAACTGTACTTAGACTAAGATTCTACATTTAATTTATTACATATTGTTACATGTTTTTGTTGACTGCCCAATAAACAAATAAATAAATAAAACTCTGGCATTGATTTTGTTATTCCTTAGAATTGATCAAATAGTAATTTCTGTGTAATTGTTAGGTACTTATGTACATAGAGTTTATAAACAAAATACATAGCTGTAAAATCTCTTCTTATGCATGATAGACATAATTGTTGGGTTCTTATTTGTAATAAATAATATGTTATATTTGATTAAAAATAAAACATTAGTAGACACCCATTTTTTATTTACTAAAAAATCTTAATCTTCTAACGAGCAGCTAGATGGTCATCCCTCCTCGCTGTAGTGGTAAATAATAATTGTATTCCTTATGTGCATATTTATGGCAGGCTGCTCCTTTTGGGGTGTTAGTGGCTACGAAAGCATCCTCATCATTACAAATGTGGGTCTGTGCAATAATATCTGAAAAACTAAAACCAATCTTTAGCTTTTAAAGGTTTAATAAATAGAAGGTATCTAAGCCTACAATTATTTACAACATAAATAATTATAACTTTTGTGTGTAACATTAGAAGATATCTACTTATTTTTAATGATAAAACTTGTAAAGTTGATGCTTTAAGTATTTAAATTTTAAGTACCTATTCAAAATGTGGGTTCGATATAGAGAGCCTACCTCTATACCTACCTATTCTTGTACTATTTTAAGCATTCAAGGAGTGATAGATATCTATAAAAGAATCTACTTAGAAAAGCACTTAGAGGCATATAATAACTCGGAGAATTTAACCCTTAGCTGGTATTGGGGTCCAATTGGACCCCAACTGCTCATATTTTTTATCAGAACTTTACAGTCTAAGCACGTACACTCTTGTGCACCTTGGTAATCTCATTACGTCGCGGGGTGTGGCGGGTGACGGACGTGCGTCACTCTACTGTTACTAGAAACGGAGGTATGTATACTAATGGGGTCCAAATTGACCCCCGATACCAGAAGTGTGCATTTTATAGTAAGAGTTATTTTGTAATGTTTTTATTATTTTTTCAGTAAATAATCGTCGTTATGTCGGGTTTTTTGCATGACAGAGAAATTGCACAACTTTTGGAAGACGAAGACCAGGAATCTGACTCCGAAATCGTTCATGATGGCCTTAACAGCTGCTTGTGACCATGAAACATCAGCGATTGTGAGAAAGCGGAGGTACTTAGTTGTTCTGAAGACTTATGCGATCGCAAAAAGGACGTCAAATGTTCAGAATAGTGTAGGAAGTGCCTGCATTACATATGCAAAGAACATACTGTGCCATAACGGTCACTTGTACCAAATGTTAAACCTTTTGTGGTAAAATTTTTAGTTCTTCCATGAGGATTTGTTTTAGTTTGTCATTTTTTTTATTATATGTGATCTCAGAAGATGTTCCTGATTTTTGTTATATTGATGATATACGAAAACAATATAAAGAAGGTTTGATGCGTTATTTTTAAGTTTTTATATAAATAAGAGTACCTAAAGTAAAACCTTAGAAAATATTTGTAGTATGAAAGATGTTAGCTATTTTGATAACGAAACATGTGATCTCTGATTAATATATGCCAAATAACTTAATTAATATGTAGATTATAAGTTTTATTTTCATAAATAAAACAGAAAAATTAAAAACTCAAACCTATAGTTTTATTATCATGCATATTTCATATGGGGTCACTTTTGACCCCCGATACCAGTTACGTTGCCTTTTTAAGCGATACCAGTTAAGGGTTAACCCCTATAAGGTAAGTCACTAGTAGTAGTAAAATGTAGTATTATGTACCTATTTAGTTACTTACCTTGGAGGAATTCGTCCAAGCTTGGAGGCAGTAGGTCTTTATTGGCGTCAATGAGACGAAAGAAGCCGACGAACTCGGTGTCTGGTACTTCGAAGAATAATTCGATTCTTCACATTGCCACACTTTGTCTACGATATATTAAACGCTCCTTAACACAGTCATTCTTCAAAAAGTGTTCGTAAAGTGGTAACTTTGTTATATCAAATAAATTTTATGGAAAAAACACACAACATGTACAAAATGAATTGTAAGAAGTTGCTCCTTAGTATCTTTTTGTAATTCTGTTAGTTGACGCTTGAGCAATTCCTATTTTGTGGAGCATTTTACGCTTTTCCATACAAAACTGTCACATGAATGAATTGCAAAATATGAATCAAATTCAATTCCTATTGTGAATTGCGAGAAAAGTGCCATTTTACGATTCTGAATCTGAATTGTAATATGAATCTAACGAGAATTGCAAAATCCTTGCTTTTTAACCCCCCAGTTCTCCAAGATAGCTGAGGACTTAAAATGTCTTTACAAAAAACCAATTTTCTAAAGTCTTAAGCAAGACATAAGTACTTCATACAAACAAGCATCCATAGTTTTAATAATGGTTCATTCCACGCCACGGCATTGTAATGTTAAATTCCACAATAATTATGAAATTGATCCAACGTTTACGTTAAGCGGACTATTAACATTTACTCGCTTGTTATAGTTAACATAACAAAATGATTCATGCAACAGGTTCTTCACAAAACCCAGAAGCGATTTCTGAAGTACAGATAGGGAAACTTGCAAATAGTTGTTTTTACCTTTTCATATAAAGTTAACAAAAACGACACGAGTGTTTATTAACGGCTTATATTTAACTGCTGACCTAACCTAACCTTACTAACAAACGAGCTAAATGCTCACCGAATTATAGTCAAATCAACAATTTGGTAAGAAAACTAGAATTTCTGAGTACGACATAATTATTTTTGGAGCTCGATTAAAAACCTATTAATAATCCCGTTCGCAAAAAAATCGCTACACATAATGTCATAAAATGTCATCATCAGCCATTTTAACAAACAAGTAGGTACTTGCTTAACTAAACTGCTGGGGCCCAGCCCAGACCATATGGATAGACTAGCCGAGTCCGCCCGCATCGTTCCCGTTCCTGTGGGAATATCGGTATAGAAAGTAGTATTTGCTATTCTCCATCCTTTCAAATGCCAAAAATCATGCCAAAAAATTATGCCAAAAATAAAGTCAATTGGTTGCTTAGTTAGGGCGTGAAGGAAGGACAAACAAATACACTTTCACATCATTATTATAGTTAGGATAATGATAATGAAAGAATCCTTTTCTTGTGGGACTTCTTTCTTATTACACAAATAAAAAACGATTGTGAGGTCCGAAAAAAATAAATCAATCTCAACAAGCAAAACCAACATTTAGGAGTAGGTAATCATTTGATAGAATCAGGCGTTACTTGGCGGAAATTCATATCTTAGTAGAAAACGAAAAATAGTAGCATAATTCCGCAAGAAAAACTTACATGCAAGCCTCTGCGTTGTGCTGTGTTGCATCTGCATTTATTTGCGGGCGAGCGCGCGGTGCATCTTGCATGTAAGTTTTTCTTGCGGAATTATGCTACATATTTTTCGTTTTCTACTGAGTAGGTGATCTGCCGGAGTAAATTTGTGTTTGCCTACATGTTCCTTTGTAAATGTTGTTGCTTCTGTTAAAGCTGATAAAATTCTTGCGGCCGTTCTTCTTGTCAGTTAAAAGATGTCCTGAATAGGAACTGGATGGTTGGGGAAAAATTGGACGATTCGAAAGCACATATCTCATAAGTCTATTTGAATAAAAATATTGGATTTTATTATAGAAGTGAAATTCGCCCTAATGTTTTAAATTCAAACGATTGAAGATATTTTTATCTCCTTTTAAGTAATGTTTATTTACTCAGGTCCCAATTAGAAGGTTAGTTCTAAAACCCTCAATCCGGTATTAGTGACTTGAGTAACGTCAGCAGAAAGATGGTTAAGATTAAATATATTTACCTAGCTAAATTAGGATAACAAAATAAAAGAAAAGTAATGAAAAGTGTTTAATTCAGGGAAACGTATTTCAGTCCAAGTTTGATTTCATAGAATTTGACTTTTAGTGCTTCTAAGCTATTGTATGGTCTTCTGTAGCAAAAATCCAAGTTTATTAAGATAGAACTAATGATATTAAACATTACTGTTGATGAATAGGTACCTACGTTCTTACAGACCTAAGATTGATAACAGTAGATCATTTTGCCAAATTCGAGTGGATTCATGCTGGGGATAGGGTTCTTCGTCTGTTTTCGTACAAATCAAACAGCTTTTTCAAAATAAACCTTTGAATCCACAAACTTTTTAACTAAATATTATTGGATAATTAGGGGTTTTGATATTTTCCCCCATCTGGATTTATGTCTCTTAACTATTGAATGATTTTTTGTAACAAAACTTCAGGTATTCAGTATTTACCTTCTGTCTAATTTAATTCATTGGAATACCTACCACTGTGCTTCGAGAGTCCGTTAGTCCCGGCTGCATTTCTAGTCTTTCATACCCTAGGATCTTATTGACCCATTCGGATGAATTCATTCTGGTGGTAGAGTAAACATTTCGGACAAAACCGTCGAACACTGAAACTTTCTAAGAGCGAAGATGTTTTAACTCTTCAATGATTAAGCTTTTCATCTTGATTTAATTTTTGCATTCACAATACTATTTTTATGAAACAAGCACATGGTACAAGTAAAAAGTCGTCTTAGGAACATTTAAAGATTCATCGATTTTTTCTAATATAAAGTTTATACCATAAAAAATTTTTTTTTATGCTGACGCTCCCTTAACTTGAACTCGTGAGTTCCGTTTGTTGTCCTACGTGTGCTATTAATACCTCGACCGTTGTGGGAATGCAAGCGTGCGCAGCGCAAGCGCATACAATAATACGAACTTTTAAACTTTCGCGATTGCAAATGCTAAGCAACGTTCGGTATGGTCGGTGAAAGATGGGTGGCCAGTGTCGTGTAATGACTGTTTTCTTATGGTTATGTGATGTGTAAAGTGTTGTTTAATTGATTTATTTACATATTAGTCACGTAAGTTCCTACCTAGTCGTAAGTAACTTCATTAAAAACCAAAGCCAAACAAATTTTACTAATCTGCATTGAATAAAACAAGTTATTCGGATTTCCGGAGTCATCCCGTTGACGACCTGTTTGGCGCAGGGGTACTAAGCCCACTTTCTGCGCTAGAGGTCCCGGGTACAATCCCCGGGCAAGACAAATATTTGTGTGCATGAACATGTACATTTGTCTTGGTCTGGGTGTTTGATATGTATATTATGTATGAATTTACAAAAAAAAAGTATATAAGTAAGTATGTTTATCCGTTATCTAGTAGGTAGGTACCTACCTATCCATAACACAAGTTCTTCGTGAAACTTAAAGTGGGCTAGATAATTGGTGTAAAAAAAAGCCTGACCACGCCACCTGATAAGGCGTGAAAATTTTGGGAAAGCCAATAAAAAAAAATACTTCGTGTATTTTATGTTTCTCTTCGATTTTTTTTTGGATTTTAAAACTAATGTAAGTAGGTACGTACATACTAGTAAACGCACGTAAAAGTCTAGTAAAGTTGTTTGTAGTTTTTTGTTGCCAATGTCACCTAATTATTAGAAAATGTGAACGTCTTTTTAATCTACAAGTGCATTTAAAAACGCTTGAAAAATCATTTAGAGGCGGAATGTCCGCTTCGCCCGCATTTTTAATAAAATCTAATAAAAACGACTCTACGCTTGAACATTTAATTCAGATTTATCCAATACATTTAAAATGTTCTTATCTTCATCGAAAAACGTACAATTTATCAAAATCTCAGAGTTTCAGCGTCTCTAAACAAACTACTTATTAGCTACTGTCAACCCGTGACCACGGCAACTGAAAAGGTATCATTCAGTCATTAAAGAATAACCCCCCCAGGTCAATCTTAACAGTTTGACTTAAGCGTCATTTCACTGACGTAGGTATGTCGCTCGTATTCGTATCATAATAGATAATAGCGGTAGGTAGCGCAAATGTAAAGTCTGACGTGCTGTTGTCAGTCATCCATTGCCATGCCACTTGGCTACTGATTCGTCATACGAATATCTTCCAATTTGGTAGCTCGAGTGGTTTCGAGTAGCACTCATAATTGCATTAAGGTTAATTAATGCGCTTCAATACGATCGCCTCTTGTTGCTGTTGCAGAATGCGCCCGTTTGTAAGATGCGATGTTTGGCAACTATAGCACCAAACTTACGTGTAAGTAAAAAATATTTTTTTGTAATGACCTATTTAGGTCATTACAAAAAAATCTTTTTTAAGGCGCGCACTTGAATTTTATAACAAAAACTTGACCAACATTGACATATTTTCGATTAGCTTAACAAAATATGAGAGACTAGTTCGCGAGGTGCTATCAACTTAAACTTCATTCAAATGATTCTATTTATTAAGATATTATATTATTGCTGCAGAAAATTATAAATTAAATTAAGTGTTTGAGTAGGTGCTCATACATGAAACTGTTTTTGCATTTCTTTATATACATACTGAAAGTTATTGTAACTTAAATATCATTATTATTAGATAAGTTTCTTCTTTTTACAAAGTAATGTTTCTTACGTGTTCTCTGAAATAAAATATTGCTGGTGCTGTAGGTCTGTTTGTGTATATTGTTAGTTTCTTACTTATTATGTAAGACTGTTTGTTAAGTAAATAAATAAAATAAAATGCAATTACTTTTCCTTTACTAGACTATATTTTGCACACGACTACCTGCTTTTTCTTTACTGTAGACGATATTTTGCACACGACTACCTACTTTTCCTTTACTGTAGTAGACGATATTCTGCACACGACTTCCTACTTTTCCTTTACTGTAGACGATTTTCTGCACACGAATACCTACTTTTCCTTTACTGTAGACGATATTCTGCATACGACTACCTACTTTTTTTTAATGTCATTATCAAATGATAGTGATAATGACCATGAAAGTTTCATGGTTTTCCAAAAATAAGAAAAATGGAAACACTCCTTTTGTTAGAGTTTTTTACTTCCGTATACTTACCCTGTTAATTTGTCAAAAGAGGTGTCTTAGAACTCATAACTATATATACTAAGCGGTTTTCCCATTTACAATAATAATATAATATAGAAGCGGTAAAGGGGGTGATCCCATTCATTCAATATAAGTACTTAGGTAGGTTTTTAAAACACCAGTTTATAATGATGCAACCACATCTCCATTACTTTTTGTTCCAAAAATATTACTTAGCAACATGCGTCGACAAAAACTTAGTACCGAGACACAGAACATTAAAACCTCTTTTCCTTGTTCCGTGTACCTAGATATTATGTTATCGTGTTGTTGCTGATTGTTATGGAATGTTTTTTTTTGTTACCGTGTTGCACAATGTTGCTCCACAAAAGGAACTACTGTGAGGCTGCACCATAAGAATTCAAGAAGAAAACGTCCTAAATTCAGCCCGTTCCCATTCTCTTAATTAAAACGTTAATTTTCTTCCATATAAAAGAAAATCCTTAACTTATCGCATACATTAAAAAGTGCTTGTAAACAGTTTAACCGCTGAATTAATGAGTGAAGTTTACCTGTCCGTATCCTAGATAGGATAATTCGATTTACATTGACACCCATTCAGGAGGTTAAGACGAATGAGAGTGCAAGGACAGGTCACGGGTTCGACACGAGCCTATTAGGCTGGACTTTTTTATAAACGGAGATAGTAAGGTCGCTTTGTTAAAGTTTAGTGTTCAATATCAGTATCGATCTATAGAATGGGGTGGTGTTAAGGTGAAATAGCTTAGTAAAGTTAGAGAAAGTTAAAAGTTTTACATGTTTTCGTAGGTGGATCATAGGATTGCTGATAATTTTTTTACTACGAGCTTCTCTGAGATTAAAAAAAAACAGTTTTTAAACGATAAGGCTGTAGGTGCAAGCCCGCCTCTCCCGGAATCCTCAACCACTGAGGAACTGGTTATCTTATCACTAACTGCTGATACACAACAGTGCTAAAAACATTGTTGTTATTAGCGCCATACTTTGCTAAATGGTGGTAGCTAGCAAGGCGGACTTACAACACCAACCCTTATTATATACGTAGATAGAATTTTCATATTTTTAGCTGCGGTAAAGTTGTTTTCCAATACGCATCGGTTTTGTTTAAGTAGTAAGTAGTACATTTTCCTTTGCCCCAGCAGTGGGGGTGTTAAAATGTCAGGTGAAGATGAATATCGGTAGTCAATATTACATATACAATGCAATGGTTACTTAGCTGTTTTAATATTGATGTATTGTATTGTAATAAAATATCATTGTGGGTGTTAATTGTGCGACACTAATAGCTCATAGTGGCAATGAAAATTCACAACAATTAATGTAATATTTATTTATTTATTTATTGACATCACCAAACACACATGATAATAATATACTTTAATATTGAAATAAAACAACTTTTACGGATATTAAACGCGCTATATTTCACGAACTAAGTTGTCCGTATTTTTAGTTTGGGTTTCCCACTAGAAGTGGTTTAGGTTTGTTAGCTCTTTTTGTAGATAAATATCAAAAGGTGGAGGTCGGCTCGCTTTCGAAGTTTTCTTGGCAGCTTCTTTCTTCGAAGGTCCTCCCAATTTGTGAACTGCCAGTAGAGTATTCTCTTTTGTTAATAAATATTTAAAATAATAATCAAATCAAAATATTTTTTCCCATAGTAAATGTCTAACCGTATCCGAACGAAAAACTAAATAAATTTTTTAAGGGTAGACTTATAAGTAGCCAGTTATCACCGAACCGTCGGGAAAATCTAATTTCAATAAACCGCGTGCGCGCCAAAAGTAAGTAGCACTCTCCAGACGATAAAATAAAAAAAATAACATTTTTTTGTCACAAATAAGTACCTAGGAAGCTTGATACACAAATCGTCATTAAGTTACAAGTAAATATTTATTTTGTAAGTTGAGCGGTTTGTAATGAAATAAATATACATAAATCTCAATTATTTCTAGTGACCTTTTGTTTACAATTCAATCGTAGACCTTCAAGTTATCGTCACTTAAAAAAAAAGACAGATAAAAAGCCTTGTATTTTTTTATAAATTGCTTTTGCTGCAGTTGTATTCATTCCAACAATTATTTAAAAATTATCGACGACGTGATTACTTTATAATTTTCCTTCAAGGTAATGTACAATAAGTACTTAGGTAGGTAGGTACTTACATAATAATTTTGAATAGATCTATTACTCAAGACGAAATAAAAATACTAGGGGCTACTCTATTAAGCTTTATTTTTTATTTAATTGAATAATTGGAATGTTTATAAAGTTTGTTTGATACCAAATTACCCGTTGAAAAAATACTGACAAGGGAATTGTTTTTTTTTTTGTCAAGTAGCAACACCGCACAGTGTGTTAAAGACCCTCATTTTGTCTCTCCTTGGTTTTATTGAAGAAAACACTAGTTATTACCAATACAAACATCTACAGAACTTTTTTCTTATGTGCTGTGCTGAATTTAATACTGATCTTAATTTAAACTATCGTTTAATATAGCAATATAGTTCTTATACAGGGCGGTATAGTGAAACAAAAAAAAACCGAAAATGAAATATAAATAGTATATTTCTTGATAGGCTCTCAGTAACTCTACAAAAACTTGTCAAAAGGTGTAGTATTGTATGGACTAGTATATTTAATTGAAATTGAAATAGCACGTATATTTATATTTTTTTGTGGCAATCCGGGACCCAGTTAAAAGCAAACTTTTTTTTTCAGAAAATCTATAAGCCTGTATTGGTTAATTAATTATTCAAACACCTCTATGTATTTAAATTCGAACGTTTATCTTTAGTGCCTGATCCGATCGGAATAACCTTTGGCAGATGCGGGCAACCTTCTAAATAATAAGGTTGGTTCCGTGCGCGCCAGCGCAGCGCCTAGGGTTACCAGACAAAAAAATTAAAAGTCTGCAGAAAATGCCTGATTTCATTAACAAAATCCTGAGAATTTATCGCAATTTCAGACTTTTTCCCAAACGATATTTTCAATTCAAAAACTTATAATATTATTAATTGTGTGCACGCGTTCAGCCATTTTTAATGTCCCCAGTGCTTGCTGCTGCACTTGCTTGCCTTGGTAAGGATAAGGAATGAAATTTTGTGGCGCTATTAATATAATACCAAACATTAAAATCGGTTCAGTGATGGCATGAAAAGGTAACAAACAGAGTATTAGGTACTTCCGCTTTTACTTTAATAAGTATGGATGGATAACATTAATATACTCGTATTTGGGAGCTGTTGTTGTGAATAAAGTTTGATTACTTATTTTTGTTTTTGTAACTTTTTAATAATATTAAGTCTTCTAAGTACTTATTTTTTATTAAAATTTCAAAAAATCCTGAGTTTTCTAAAACCCGGCCGTAATCCTGAAAAGATCGCAAATCCTGAGATACCCTAGCTGCGCCGGCGCATCTCGGTCTATCGTGTAGCGTGCAAGGCCTTGGAATAAATGCTTAGGCATTACAATTTTAAATCGACAATACTGATTAAATTACGCACAATTATGATTTTATGAGACAATATTGCTATCATATTCAAGTAGTAAGCTGTTAGCTACCTAATTGGTAATTAATGAGTGTCTATTAATCATTAATGAATTAAAGTTTGCGTACCTGTTGATTAAAACATAATATATATCTGTGTTACCGTACAGGAATGAGTTACAGATCCGATGAATATGATCAGGCTTTGTACAAGACATCAACTCCTCCCATTGGTTACTCGTCGTAACATGGCCGATGTTATATTTTAGTTAAAGATCGCCTCAAGCATTGTTGAATGTCCTGACCTTCTGTTCCCACTAGAAGTAGTTGTAATTTTAAACCAATTTATATTGCTATAGCAAGAAGCAATTACAGACAAAATTATTTTTTACTTAGAGCTGGTAATATCTTAATAATTTGTCTATGACTGTTGATATTGACCTCTTAACAGTTGTTGCGCGTCCGTGAGACGCAAGCTCGCCAATTTATACTTCTAAAGATAGTTCAAGTGTTTATTTATATTTACTCGAATTTGTCTTGATCTTAATTAGTTTACTTAGGGCCTGTTTCACAACGTGTAAGTTCTCATTAGATGTTACTTGACAGATAAAAACTCTCAATAGGCTATTTGACAATGCGAAAAATAAAGTGTCAATTAGGTACTGTTTATCAGTATAAATTAAAGAGTTTAAAAATGGTTATTTATTAACGTAAGTTGAAAATAATAATAAATTTATAAAAAAAACCGTAAATAAAAATGCATTTTTTTAAACCTTTGTCACGTGACACAAAACGCTCCTGATTCGTAGAGTTTATCATGACGTCACCTGCTTGTAAACCTCGTTTGCCTACGTATGTCGATGATATGTCCCATAGATCAGAATACAGGCAAGTGAGGTCACCAACCCCTTTGCAGCGTCATATTGTCAAAGTAGCGTTTTGGCACGCTATTAAAATATAGAATTTTTAATTTGATATTTTTCAGCAAATATGTACCGGAATAAAAAAAAACTACTTTTACTGGGTTCCTTAAACTCTACTAAATAATTAGGGTAAATTTTAAATAGAAAAAAATTTAAATAGAAAAATAGAAAAAAACACCTGAAAAGATGTTTCTTTCGAATGCAAGGATATTCCTAGTATTGATGTAACAACGCTGGCCTACAGCGTATTAAAAGTATTGGAGAATTTCGACGGTGGTTCGCAAGTCTCGGTAGCTCAGCGGTTAGAGCATTGGACCGGATTTCCAAAGGTCGCGGGTTCGATTCCCGTCTGAGAATTCACTTGTGGCCGAGTTAATTTTTTCCAATATTTTTCTATTTAAAATTTACCCTAAGTATAAAAATAGCATTGAAAAATGCAAATTACAAAATCATTAAAAAAAAAAAACTACAACATTATAAAATGGATTTAAAAAAGCTGTCAAATAGCCTATTAAACTGGAAAGTATCTCTTAATCGGACATTGCGAAACAGGCAATAAGACCCGTATTCTAAAACGAGACTAGCAGTTCTGTACTTGAGAGTATTTAAAAGGGACGTCGCTACATGCGATGAGTAAGCACGTCCCTTTGTAACTGTACTCAAGTATCTATAGATCACTGCTTGAATCGGGTTCCGGAATACGGACCTTAGTGTATGTATCTATGTAGTTACCAACTCAGTTAAGTACAGTGTTTCTATTGGTGTGAATCTGTAATTAGTTATATGGTGTAATTGTGTATATTCTATTATTGTTTATAAAACTGTTGATGCACCGAAAAAAAATAAGTATGAACAGTTTTCCTTTCTTTATTACTCAAAGATAATGATATTTCAAGTGATTTTGCTCCAGATGAAAGAATTACAAGAATTAGGAGTAAATGGATTAAGCCTTTTATTCTTTGATTGAGTTTAAATAAGTATAAAATATAGCATGCGAAATTTGTTTGGCTATCCATTTAGTAAGTACCTACATAAGTAGGTAAAAAATAAGCACGTTACCAGAACGTCGTCGATGGTATCGTAAAAAAATTCAAAATCGTTCAAAGGGAAATAAAAAGACTGCTTCTGTGATTCGCGCAAAAGGGGGCGAGGGTTCCTTTCCTATTTCTTGGGTTCCATGATAAGAATCAACCAGTGGCGAAGTGCCTATAGAAGACAATTCTAATCGGCGTCCCTTTTATGAATCCCAACATTCCCAATCCACATATCCACCATACGGTTCTGGTCCAGCTTAGCTCTGACATTTTTGACCCCTCGCCACTCAGAAAGGTTTACATTACTGCCTAGATGACGAATGTCAAGGGCGACATGAAGGAACTGGGTCTAACCGATCACGACGCTTACTCAAGAAGCAGATGACGTCTCAGCAATAAGAAAGCCGACCCCGTATAACGGGAAATAGCGAGAGCAAAGATGAAGAAGAAGCCACTGGAACCTACCTAAAGAAAAACTTAATAAAATCCCTAGACCATTCGACCTTGGCGACATCTCGTGCCAACACGATGCCGACAGTTGGCGGACAATTGGCATAACGAGCGGGTTATTTAGGTCAAGGGACAAGGACTTAAATTTTTAGGTTCCTCCAAGTCTGAAGAAAATCTCAGCCATTTGCATGCTATCTTTACCGTAATTTGGCATTTACAGAAGATAATTAACACGTTCGCTGCCGCGCCGACGAATAATTAAGATTTTCCATTTGGGCCATGGGGGACAGTGTTGGGCGACAATGGGACTTTTCGTTCAAGCCGTGTCCGACAACGTTTGGCCTATTTTGAAAACTGTGTTTTTAGCTAACGGACAACGGTATCAAGATAATTTGCTTATAAGCTGACCCGCGCGACCATGTAGTTTATCCAACATTGCTTGGTTTTTACTAAGAACTATAACTGAGTAAAAAAGAAATACTTTTTTTGAAAAGCTTCCCAAGGCTAAAAGTTAGTCACCATTATACAGGATTATTATATATTTAGTGCGCAAATTTCAAGTGATGGCACAGCTGTTTTATACGTTTTGGCCGAGTAGGTATTGACAGAGTTGGACCCGTATTTGAAAATCGTACCGTATTTTAAAATTGATCGTGTATTGGATGGAAGGGATGGAAAAAAAAGACGGTCGTCGGAAGAAAAGTACTCTAAATTTTGATGTAAGCAAATTTTACTCAAAGGAAACATTCCATAATTTTCAAAAACGCATAACTGCATTCAAATATTTTTGATAAAACACGCATTATGAATGAGTTTAACATATTATTTACGTACCAATTTCATTATAGGTATAAATAAAAAAAATATTGGTTAAAATTGGTACTTTTGTGGATTTTTCCTAGGCATGGTAAGCTAACGTGATAAACCGCTTTTTTCCAAAGACAAAATTAAAAGACGACTAACCGGGATAAGGGTACTTACTTACTTACTTTAACATTATGAAACAAAATGATCATCATCATCTTCACATCATCAAGCATTTTAATCGGGCACAGGCCTTCCGTATTGAAGGGTAAGGAGCGAAGATTGCCAAACAGAATAATAAAAATGTTCAACACAAAATGATTTCTTTCACTAATGCCAAATTACAAGCTAGCTATATAAAACAGTAAAGCTAAAATTGACGTCTAATTAAAGCCATATCGAATTAGGAATCAATTTCCTAACCCAATTTTTTCCATTCGAGAACCAACAACTACGTAATACTTAACCCACAATAACCATTTTCACGGTCGACTAGCTGGTTCACTATTAGTTGTCTCGTAACTTGTCGATTTCAAGATTTTATCATGCAAAAGTAATCTTTATTGTGATCGGCGAAAGGGACTAATTTGCTTGGTAATTTCAAGTCAGGTTTAATGCAAAAATTATATCCACGTGTAGTAAATTGAAATGTGTGATGTTATGCAATTTTATAAGCGTATCTATCATTCATTTCAAGAGTCAATAAGATACATCAGTGGACCTTTAGAATCGCTTTTAGCAGATTTAGCATGCGCACGTGTGTCATTTTTCATCTAAAGTTTAAAGGACATCGTTCACTTTGGGCCAGCAATGAACAGCGTTTTTGGAAAAAATCTTACTTACCAAATGATTTTATTAAATATAAGATAAATATTAATGCCTATTTGGAAGTGTCAAAGACTTTAATAAAAATAATAATATAAAACAGTATTTGACTTAAACGCATGTAAACAGCTAATAGAAGCGGCCATTTTAATATTAATGTTGTTAACGGCTTTGCATGTAGCACTTTAGGGCAGTCCCACTCTGTGGGCAGTCCATTGTACATTTTTTTTTGCAATTTATGAGAGTATCTAAAATTAAAAACAACTCTTAAAAAACCTAATCAAAAAACTTATTCATCGATTGAACTCGTCTTTAGTATGGAATTATAGTGCAATGCAATTAGTCAAAAAAGTCAACCTATTAATTAAATTCAATGTATCGTTTATATTTCGAGTTACTAAGTAAGTTTCATTTTTATTTAGTTAGTGTGAGTAAGAGGTAGGTAGAATAATGTATTGAACTATGTAATCTTTTATCTTTTCTGGATTTGTCTTTAATTGAAGACATTATGTTACTTACGCTAAATTAATCTTTATACTTAACACTATCGAATAGTACCTACCTTAAAAGTACAATGTTTTTTTTTTTCTCAAACAAGCCGGTTCGATTTCCGTTGCAGGTATGTAATGTTTCAAAAATCTTTGAATGCAGCTTAACTGTTGTAGATCGTTCCTATAACGTTTAATTTACAATAATAAGTAAAATACAAGTCAGAATTGCACAGTTTACATAGGGCCCAAAGGTACATACAAGGTGAATGATGTCCTTTTTCATTCAATTGCTAAAACAGTTTACCCTTTATTTAGTCTCGAACAGGCTCAGGGGGGCAATTCTCGCGCTGAGATATGTCGAATTCGACATTTTTCAAACCATAATTTCTTAATTGAAAATGTAAGTTAAATCTTTACTATGGTCAAAATACTTTAGTTTCAATGATCTTTGACAATCCTATAATGTTGAAGATTGTTTTCAGTGAGTTTTAAATATAGATTTATGGCTCCAAAAAATGTCGAGTACGAGATGTCGAAGGCGCGAGAATTGCCCCCCAGGCGGACCATGAAGCCGTAACGTTTGGATTTACGACCCACTGCTCATACTATTGACTGTCTACGTCTATAACCTTAACCTTAGCCCCTCTACCGTGAGTATTTTTGCCGTTTACTGTACAGTAAAAACTGAACATTTAGTCTGAGAATCTGTACAGCGCCCCTAGTGGGCAGTAGCGGAACTACACATTCTCATACAAATTGTTTTCCGTTTACTGTACAGTAAACAGTAAAAAAGAACTAATAGGAAGAGGGGCAGGTCCCGGATTTGAAAGAAAAGAGAGAAAGAAAGAAAATTAATTTTATTGAGACAAATACAAGGACAATTATTAACAATTAACAAAAAACATTGTCTCAATCAAAACGGTCCAGGCTCAGCATAATGCATGGTCTACGACCAGCGCTGATCTTCCGCTGGAGCCGGTTTGTTTACTCCGCTATACGTAGATACACAGATAAACAAATAAAGTAACACAAAAAGAACAATAAAAACAACGATTAAAAGAGAAAAAAGACATATAAAAACCAAAACGACAAGGTGTGTGTAAAAGCACCATAATGTGAGGCCAGCGCCGGGGAAAGAAAAAAAAATGGGATGGGATTATGGGAAACAATAAATATTCCATGGTTTTTTAGACACCGGTCTCCTCTAGCAAATGATGAATTAATTCTTAGTTGTGTTCTTTGAATAATTCAAATTACTTAACATGTTTTCTCCTCCTGACTACAGGTCACCAGGGTCGGTGTGATGGTGCGGGTCGTCACAGCGCTGCTGGTGGTAGCTCTGTGCCGCGCCGCCACCACTCTCGACTCGGAACTGGGCGTGGGCAAGGCGATCAACATATTTATGAGGTGCGTACTTCTTATTTTCTACTGCTGTAAACGTTGTAATCTGTAAAACTGGTTTTATTTGTGTGTAAATTTGTCTTATATGTCCTTTGACCTGTGGTCACATTGTCTAATCTAATCGGTCTGAGCGTTCTAAAATAACTTTGGACCTCATGATCCGAACCGTCCTCATTGTCGAACACAAGAAAGTAGGTATAATATGAGCTAACTCATGTGTTATTCAGGTTTGGCTCGGACTATAAGCATCAGTAATCTGTCCTGACTGAGAAAAAACTGAGAGCAGTTTTTTTTTCTTGAATGGGATTAAATTATAAGATACAAGCTTCCACCCGCGGTTTCACCCGCGTAGATCCCGTTCCCGTGGGAATATCGGGATAAAAAGTATGTAGCCTATGTTACTCTTCGTCCTTTCAGTTGAAAGGACTCTATGCCAAAAATCAAGTCGATTGGATGCTTCGTTAGGGCGTGAAGGAAGGAAAAACAAACACACTTTCGCATTTATAATATTAGTTTGGATTGGGATAAGCATCAGGAATCTGTCCTGACTGAGAAAAAACTGTCAGCATCGGCATGTAGTCGACTATACGCCGTCAGGATGTCCATATATCCGATAGCTGAGAAAAGTCTGCTTCTGAGAGAATGAAATAAATAAAGCTTATTATCCAATATCTTACTGTTCCGCCTAATCGAAAATAAACTTTATTTGAGACTGAAACCTGTCACAAAAATCCTCTCAGCAACCTTCCTTTACTAATCACCATCTCATCACGTTCCAGATATGGATACCTCAGCATATGCATGCGCGTGGTCCCCCGGAACGACACCGAGAGCTGGGTGTTCCGGGAGCCGACGGTCAGCGTGTTCCGCGACGTGGACCGGTACGCGGTCGCGCCCAAGCCGCGCCAGCCCAAGACTCTGTTCGACGGCGACTTCCATATGGAGTTTTGCGATAACTTGAAGCAACTGCTGCAGGCGTACTTCAGGGATTTTACTTTTGAGAGGTAAGCAATATCCCTGCGGCTTTTATCGACACTCAGAGCTCGATAATGTGTCACAGTCCTACTCACATCTTAGCGGGGTAAGCAAGACAGCATCATGCGCCACATCATGTCGCGTGATATAAATGCGTTCATACTGGGGGCTTTGTTCCGAGAGCCGACGGTCAGCGTGTTCCGCGACGTGGACCAGTACGCGGTCTCGCCCAAGCCGCGCCAGCCGAAGACTCTGTTCGATGGAGACTTCAATATGGAGTTTTGCGATAACTTGAAACAACTGCTGCAGGCGTACCTCAGGGATATTACTTTTAAAAGGTAGGTGGCAACCCTAGCTTGAGCTCGATAACGTGTCGCCGTCCCACTCAGATCTTAGCGGAAGCAAGACACTGCAAACAAACCGGGAATCTTAGACCGGTATTACAGAACGAGACTCGAGCATGATCTATACTTGAGTACAGTTAGCAAAGGACGCGCTTATACATCGCATGTAGCGACGTCCCTTTCTAACTGCTCTCAAGTAAAGAACACTACTCGAGTAACGTTCTGTAATACGGGCCTTAGACTTTAGTTATGTAGCTAGTTACTTTACAAGATTGCTGCTGAATGATTGTTTGTTTGTATGTTCTCAGACTGGAGCGGCCATGGCGGGCGTTCACAGCAGGCTGGCCTACAGATATCATGGCAAGGAACCTGGGTATCAACTCCTCATTCATTAACGGTGACCACTGCTACGTGCTCGTCAGGGTCTCCAGGTAAGATCGTCTAAGTAGACCCTTGATTATGTAGACAAGGACCTATCTATATAGTATTAAAAAGTCTTCAGCTGTTTCTTTTATCTTGAACGGAGCGTTTTAAGTATTGAAAATGCTGCTTGGAATTGTGCTTTTCATAAAACCCACCCTCAGATACCTTTTCCTTAGGCCCTTTGCCTGACGAAAGGAACTGCCGATGCAGAAGAACAGACTAAAAAAAATTGTTGGTGACACGCTAAGCGAACTAAGAACAAGTCCTACCAAAATCTAATTAAGCTAAAGTAGAAAATAATTTTACACTACTATTTAAATTACAATCTTTGACCGGCAAGAGGAAGGCTAGAGTCTAATTTTCATATCACTTATTACGTATAAAAAGTTTCAAATATGAAAATAGCATCTTAAATAACACAGCATTTTTTAACATACAATCCTGTGTTTAATTTCAGGTTCCGTGAAACAGCCAAATTGAGCGACTTGCCCCAAAACATAGCCATAGAAGATGTAGTGTTGGAAGCCATCCAGGAGGCCACCATTGGAGACACCGTGTCCATTGCCGACTTCATCAGGAAATACGGGTCGCACTACATCGCCTCGTATGTTACCGGTAACTCATTGTACCAGGTAAATATTGGCTTTTTATTCTATCAGCATCTATTTAACGTTTTTGTAACTAAACTTCATCAGTCGTGAGTTTCATGGACATTTTAATGAATAAAAGTAATATTTGTTTTGTTATCCATACGAAAATGAGCCAGAAGGATTAATTCCTCCGCTGATGAGAAAATGGGAATCAATGCCATCAAGCAATGGCACAAACACTACAATTCAGTAGAGTCAAAAATAGATGGCGCTGTTACTTAAAATAAACTTCTTTAATTGAGTACGCCTTTTTGAATTTAAAGCAACAAAACAGCTATCTACGTCATTTTGATTGATCTAAGACAAAAATACATTGAATGCACATAATTTCTTCCTTTTTGTCTTAGAAGGTTAAGATACAGTTGTTTATTTTCTAGTAAGTATAAGATATATATAAAAAAGGATAGTTATTAATTATACTATAATAATTGTCTGAATTTTGCAAGATTCGGTACATAGGTACAGCATAATATCAGTCATTGTTCGTAACTATTCTTGGCATGTAATTTAACGTGACTGCAGTAGTTAGTAAAATCATGCCGTGTGTTTACAAATGTTGTGTTGGTTTTGAAAACATTAGATACGGGAATTGAAACGCCATAGAATTATGGTAATGACTAACTGTTTCATAAATATGCGTTCTACTATATCAACCTACCGCCGTGAAGGTAGTCGTCATTATTTGATTCTTCAGTAATTTCTTCTAACTATAAAGTAAATAATAAATATTTAATAAGAGAGAGAGAACAATTTTTATTAACTAAAGACACAAGTTGCATGCATAAATGCATTTGCATACTATCACACCACACCAATTATCAAGCCCACGTTGAATTTCATGATGAACTTGTGTTGTGGATACTTGATAACGGATAAACATAATTATACACTTTTTTATAATACATTCATAATATACATATTAAGCACCCAGACCAAGACAAATAGACATGTCCATGCACACATATATTTGTCTTTCAAAGCTGAGCTTACATGCATTTGACAGTAGATCAGTAGCGTGGGCAGAACTGTCGTATCGAATGTATGTAACCACAGCTCCGCTCCGTTCAGTACCCTTTTTGGCCTAGCCTGAAAATAGTTCAAGAGCCTTTTAGTAAAACTTGTTAGCTTCGGCAGCGATGAACAAGAGCTAAACCTACAGTTTGTCACTAGAAAATAAGTGACGTGCCAGGATCCTGGGGTCCTATTATGACTTTATGTTTCCAAGCAGTGTTCTGAATTGCTATAAGTCATTCCTTGCTCTTTGTATAATGAGCAAAACAGATGCACTGCAGCACTGATAGCAATCCAGAAACTGCCAGGAATTAAAAGGTTATTATAGGGCCCTCAGGCTGGCAGACGTCACCCATTTTCTAAATTTTTGTTCCATGATGATTATGTAATATGTTTATCACTGCCCAAGCTAGCAGGTTTGCTTACGAACAAAGTACGCATCGTACTAAAATGGCATTTTTCTTTGAATCTAATCGCTTTAATACTTTACATAATGTCTACAAATTCCCAGGTATTCGTGTTTTCCCGTGGCGTGTACTCCAGGATCAAGGAGCGAGTAAAAGCCAAGGGCATATCAGACATACCATCAAGCGAAATAAATAATTATTTCTCGCCATTCTTCGCTGAGCACGTAGGGGCGGTCAAGGTTTGAACTGAATTGGAAACTTTATCATGATATCTTCATTCATTGGCATATTCATTCATTGGCGATATTCATTCATTTTATTCGCGATGCTGTTTGTTTACTTCATCATTACCGTCATCAAATATAAACTCAATTTTATCATCACCATTGGATATGCTTTCTTAAAATGTATTCATAAAAAAGTGCTGGGTTCTTTCTTATTTTTAGATTGAGAGGATCTCTAATTGTTTACAATTCACGGACTGCTGTTTATACCTGCTTTCTGTCAGTTTCCATTCATATAGATTAACGAGAAATATTTAATAAACTTAATTTATTCCGAGTCAAAATACGGGTCAAATAGCGGGACATAAGTTCATATAGAAACCTGAAATATATTAAGCAGAATTTAGATGCTTTGACCTTAGCATTCGAAATAAGCTCGAAACATCTAAGTATAAAAAATATCTTAACAGACATACTAATGTTTTTCGATTTTATTTTACCCAACGGAAACAAAAAACAACTGATAAAATATAATTGTTCATCAAAAGTATTTATTTTGCCTGAACCTTTTGTCTTTATCCAAAATTGGTCCTTCGACCTTTTTTTTCTAAATAAATAATATTATAATATCGTTGTTCTTTCAGTAGAAATTGACCACAGAAAGCTTAGAGAACATTATTTATTAGCGTTTTGAAATTTCAATTAGTTCTTTTACTATCTTGGGATAGAAACAATACAAGATACTAAAAAAATACTTTTCGTACCTACATACATAGACGCGCCTCCTGGATGTTATATGAAATTGAATGTAAGTATTAAACATTAATGTTAACCAGTCCAGATTTGACCATTCTAATCAGTACTGGAGTGCACGCACGGAGACACTTAAATAACTAAAGTGCTCTTTGTGAACCTTGTCTATGCTCTCACTACAGGTATTTGTGTTCTCTAGAACCGCTTACTCTATGATCAAAGAGAGACTAAAAAGCAAAGGAGTGGCTGATATAACAGCCAAAGAGTTGGAGGGATACTTCTCACCTTGGCATGCTAAGCATATAGGCCAAATTAAGGTATGTTCATGAAAATCTGTAAAAGAGTACTTACTTAACTTTATTATTTAAAAAACCATGGACTGTACCAAAACTCTATTTAATAAAAAAAACAGTTTCAATAGCAAGTACTCTCTTATCATATCACAGAAACTTGAATGTAATCAACCATACCCTATGATCACCAGTGTCCATCCACCCACGTATTTTATTTCATTACATAATGTCATTCATTTTGTATCTAACTATCGGCTTTTTCTGTCATTAATTTATAATCCTTGATCTTAATTTTTTTTTATTATTTTAACACCACAGTCAAGTAATTAAGAGACCTTTAAGGCATACCTTACCTTACTTAAATAGATTTGAGGCAAAAATAAAAGTTTTTTCTAATGATAACTTTCCGTCGGACCATAACGACTTCATATGACAGACGTTTTATAGCGTCCATTCACACTTGACGGATAAAACCAATAGCAAAAAGAAAAATGTCAAGGCAAGGTTTCCTTATCACTAATATCGTTTTACAGGTCGCTAGTGGCAACAAGACGGTTGAAAGTTGGGCGACGAAAAGACTGCGAGTGCACTATTACATATTCTCCTACCCAAGTCTCCTCAAACTGCATGGAGAACCAACACTCCTCAGAAATCTCGATACGCTTCTGGGAAACGAAGCCTTACTGCAATTAGAATTAAAGACATTATCGCCTGCGTTCAAAGACGTGAAAAAGAAAAAGTGGTTCGAAGAAGTCATAGACAATTATTTAAAATTGTGGGAGAGTAACATGTGATCTATGGAATTGTAAGCTATGAATTAGTGTTAGATTATTGTAAGAGATGACGAATGAACTAGCTAGTATGTTAACTGAATCGAAATTACAAAACCAACATGGGTGCTAAGCTAATATCCCGTCCTAAAATAGAAATGCCAAAAATATAACTTTAGTGAAGACAAGTAAAACAACTATTTTTTTAAGTACAACCGTTAGTAATTACCCTAAATGAGGTAAATGTAGCAGGCCTGCATTTGCCAAATGAATATAATGCCTTAATTACTTGACAATAAAGAACAATTTCTGTTAAATTATTTAAACAAAGACGAAAATGCAACTACTTATTAAAATATAAAAGTTTGAACACGACTATTTATATTTGTTTTTACCTACTTATTATAAAAATTTTGTATGATTTATAAATTAAATGAATGTGATTATAATGATTTATAAAATCTGATTTGTAACAATGATTTGCATGTAAGTGAAATTTTGAATCTTAAATTAAGGTAGGTAAAGTGCAATATTAGTTAATGCAATCTTTCTGTGTACAACGCAATGCGGGATCAAATTGAGAATGCATTTACATTAATTATACTGTAGTTGTAATTTAATAGACATAATTAAATAACTGATGTAAATATTTTGAGACATGATTTTTGTGGATGAAAAATTAAATGGTTTGCCTCTGAAAGATGTTTTCATTTGACTTTTAGTAATAAACAAAAAGGTGTTCCCTCATCTGAAGCATTTGTCTGTAATGTAATTGTTAAAACCTTCTTGGACAATGCGAACAGCCTGTACATTCTAAATTCAATAACAAAAATAATATTGTCTTGTCAGTCATGTTTACCTATACTCGTATGTCACAACAGCTTAATAAACTGCTATCTAGGATAAAGTAAATTATTTTATTCTCGCATAACTAATTGGTTATGGGCCCAGAACTGTGACAAAAAGAAGCCAAAAGTGTTATTGTGCTATGGAAAATTTTCTACCATCGGCAAGCCAGCCGGCACAATCATCTTCATCTGCGAGTCAGTCCTCAGGTATTTCCATCACCAAACTCAATGGAAAAAACTTTAATACTTGGGCTTTTGCCCTTGAATGCCTACTGACAGACCTCGACCTATGGGATGTAGTCATTAAACCCATCAATACTGATGATCCAGATGCCAAGCGCAGGGATGCAAAGGCGCGAGCAAAACTATGTCTCATGTGCGACGAATCGGTTTACCCCGTCATTCGATCAGAGAAAACAGCATTTGAGACCTTCAACAGTCTAAAGAAGACGTATGCTCATAGTGGATTAACAAGACGACTACAACTGATGAAGAGACTCCTAACTAACGAGTTTAAAGGCAATATGCAGACCTACCTGAACGCATCACTTGTTGTACAGCAAGAATTACAACAAATCGGAGCTGCCGTTGACGACGAATTTCTAGCCATCATTATGTTGGCAGGACTGTCAGACAAGTACCAACCACTCGTCATGGCTCTTGAACACTCCAACGCCAAAATCACATCGGAGGGAGTAGTATCGGCTCTATTACAAGAAGAGTCACGAACGTACATTCCAAGTACCACCCAAAGAAATGGACCTGTTACTACGGCGGCACTACCAACAAAGAAAAATAAGAAAACCTTCTGTACTTATTGTAAAAAGTTAGGCCATCTAGTTTCAGAATGTAGGAATAAAAACAAGAAAGTTTCGACAAAGGTTTATTCAAATAATACATCTGAATTTACACTTTCATCTTGTTTAATTACACCTTCATCCTCAGGTTCACAAGATTGGTTCCTAGATTCTGGTGCAAGCTCTCATATGAGCAACAGGAAAGATTGGTTCGAGTCCTTGACTTCCCATATCGTTCCCGTCACAGTAGCAAATAAGGACCAGCTTCTGAGTAATGGGAAAGGTACTGTAAATATAAATATTACCGATAGTGTAAATAAAATAAGTGATGTTTTGTATATTCCAGGTTTAGCAACAAATCTTTTATCTGTAAGTAATTTAACTAAAAAAGGTTACGATGTATTGTTTACATCACAAGGGGCATCGATCACTTTGTCAGGTGGATGTCAACTGACAGGTAAAGTAATAGCGACAGGTTCTAACCATAAAGGAATGTTTAGATTAGATCTAGACAGGTCGAATGCTTTTTATACACCTACCAAAGAGTCTCCAATACTTTGGCATAGACGTCTTGGTCATTTAAATGCAAAATGTATGCAAGTTTTAAAAAATAAGTGCATAGGCATTGATTATAACGGAACTTTCTCTGAACATTGTATTCCTTGCCTACAAGGCAAATTAGCGAAAAAACCGTTTCAAAAGTCTCACAATAAATCGAGTAAGGTCTTAGAGTTAATTCACTCAGACTTATGTGGACCTATGAGTACACACTCGTGGGGCGGAGCTCTATATTTATTGACTTTTACAGACGACTTTAGTCGCAAAACCTTTGGATATCTTTTAAAATCAAAGTCTGAAGTTTTAAATAAATTTGTAGAGTTTAAGCATTTGGTTGAAAACCAAACTGGCGAACGTATTAAAGTTCTGCGTACAGATAACGGTCGTGAATATATCAACAACGACTTATCTATCTTTTTAAAAGAGAACGGTATTGTGCATCAAACCACAGTTCCGTATACTCCTCAACAGAACGGAGTATCCGAACGCGCAAATAGAACAATAATTGAAAAAGCCCGATCTATGCTTGAAGACTCAAAGTTACCGAAAGCTTACTGGGGAGAAGCAGTAAATACTGCTATTTATTTAAAAAATCATGTACCTACGCAAGCTCTAAGTAACAAAATTCCTGAAGAAGTGTGGACTAAAAAGAAAATCAACCTCTCCCACTTGAAAGTTTTTGGCTGTGAAGCCCATATGCTTGTTCCAAAAGAAAAACGAAGTAAGCTAGATTCAAAAACTCAGACCTGCATTTTTGTCGGCTATGCTACTGACAGCAAAGGTTACCGACTTATAGATCCCAAAAATCCTCGATCTATTATAATTGCGCGAGATGTTGTTTTTATAGAAGACAAGACACTACAGCAGTCATCCCCAATATCATCCGATTGCGAACTGGAATTCCCAGCACAATCGCAAGATATTTTTGTGCCTCTTGATAATGAAGCTGTTCCTCCAACACAACTTCAAACCCTGCCAGGTATATCTGTGATGCCAGGTACGTCAACCTCTGAAAATTTGACAGAGTCAGATGAGCCTGCTCCCGCTCGTGAAGTTTTGCCTGATTCTTCTGAACATGAAGAGCAAGCACCTGAACCTCAAAGGAGATATCCAACCCGAGACAGGCGCTGTCCTCAAAGATACGACGAACATCTCTACATGACTTCAGATCTGGAACCGGAAACTTTCAAGGAAGTTGTGGAACATCCGCAAAAAGAAAATTGGTTCGAAGCTATGAAGACCGAATTTGACTCTTTGCAGAAACACGGAACATGGATTCTTGTTGATAGACCCACAGGTAAAAAAACTACCAAATGCAAATGGGTCTACAAAATAAAAAGAGACACATCTGGGAATATTACAAAATATAAAGCTAGACTGGTTGCCAAAGGCTTCACTCAAGTTGCAGGAGTGGACTATGGTGAAACTTTTTCACCAGTTGCTAGATTGTCTTTAGTGCGATTGTTATTCGCGTTTGCTGCTTATCGTAGGTTAGTAGTAGATCATCTTGATGTCGAAACGGCATTCCTAAATGGCAATTTAGAAGAAGAGATCTTCATGGAACAGCCTGAAGGTTTCGCCGACGACCCTAAAGGCAAGGTATGTCTACTGAAAAAGGCCCTTTACGGACTCAAGCAAGCACCTCGCCAATGGAATATAAAAGTATGTGAAGCAATGCTCAAATTGTCTCTCACGCAGACAGCCAATGAACACTGTCTTTACTATAAAAAAGATGGTGATGATCTTCTCATCGTAGCCGTATTCGTTGATGATTTCTTCATCGTCTGCACAAGTGACAGCATGAAAAATCATTTTAAAAATGAACTCAAAAAGATGTTCATTATTAAAGACCTTGGTCCTTGTAAGGACTGTCTTGGTATGAGAATAGAACAAAGTTTTGGGAACATATTTCTCGACCAGACAAAATATATCGAAAGACTTTTAAATAAGTTTAGTATGACAGATGCCATTACTCTGTCGACCCCACTAGAACCTGGTCTAAAACTTAATCTTCCGACTAAAGATGAAGAAAATGCAGAAGTTCCGTATCAGGAACTCATTGGGTCACTAATGTACATTGCAATTTGTACGAGACCCGACATTGCTCATTCGGTCTCATACCTATCTCAGTTCAAAGCACATTACGGGGGGGTACACTGGAAGGCTGCGAAGCGTGTTCTTCGTTACCTTAAGGGTACCAAAGACCTCCGTCTGCAGTTTCGTCCTGATGCTCCATTCTTTCCTCAAGGATATGTCGATGCGGATTATGGAAACAATCTTGTGGACCGACGTTCATTCACTGGATATGCGTTCATAATGAGCGGCTCCCCAGTCTCTTGGGAAGCTCGCAAGCAGCGGACCGTCGCACTTTCTACGACAGAAGCCGAATATATGGCTCTCGCAGAAGCTTGCAAGGAGGCAATATACCTTCAGTCGCTCATTAGTGAACTGTTCGTCACGTGTCACCCCATCGTCATCCATACTGACAATCAAAGTTCCATCAAATTAGCTCATAATAATACATACCATTCACGCACTAAGCACATCGACGTCAGACACCACTTCATCCGAGACTCGCTTGCACACCACGACATACAACTTCAATACATACCTACACACAATATGATCGCCGACATATTGACTAAACCTTTGCCGAAACTGAAGCATTGTAAATGTACAAATTCTTTAGGTTTAGCATAGGTTAGTTGTTTCATGTTTTTGCGTTTTATATCATATGTTGTATTTGGTATTTGTTAAGTTTGTTATGTCTATTAATTAGCAAATAAGGTGTACATAATGATGTTATTTTTATTTGTGTTTGTGTATATAGGGTATTCTATAGTAGGATAGTCTTTGATATGTCATGTATTTAATTCTTTGGAGCATATACAGGAAGATACAGGGTGTTCTCATTGCGGGGGGGTGTTAAAACCTTCTTGGACAATGCGAACAGCCTGTACATTCTAAATTCAATAACAAAAATAATATTGTCTTGTCAGTCATGTTTACCTATACTCGTATGTCACAACAGCTTAATAAACTGCTATCTAGGATAAAGTAAATTATTTTATTCTCGCATAACTAATTGTAATATTACAGTGTCGAGCATTACATTGGTGAGGGAAGAGAACAGCATTATAGTGCGCAACTTGGTAATAAAATGTTTAAATTGGTACAATTATTACAGCAAATGCTCGACAAGTCAGGGGAGCAATTCTCGCGCATAATGCAATATCGAATTCGACATTTTTCAAACCTTTCTTCATTGAAAATGTAAGTAAAAGTATAAAGTAAGTCAAAATCCTTTAGTTTCAATGATCTTTGACCATAATTTTTGTCGAAGATTGTTTTAGTGAGTTTTTAATACAGATTATTGTTTTCAAAAAATGTCGAAATCGATATGTCGAATGCACGAGAATCGGCTCCCAGGGACGCAGTATTGTAAAGTAATGTTCAAAATCGAATAAGAAATGTTACATTACAGATGAATGCTTCAAGCGAGAGAGCACTTTAATAGTGAAAAGTGACTATGTAAGTACATATCCAGGCAGTCCTTAGATCCACTAAAATCCATTGTTAAGGATTAGAGTGGACATAGATGCAAAAAGATCCACCACTGGATCTTCACAATGGATTTTGCGGATCAAGGACTAAAGTGGCCAAAAGAGTGCAAAAAGATCCATCAATGCAACTTTACAATGGATTTTATTGGATCAGTGCATACAGTTTACATCACGTTGCATTACGATGACCCTTCTTATTACGAAGGTAAGTACCTACAGTCAACGGCAGCTACGGTTTATACAAAAATATGTCAAATCTTTTCTGATAATTCCGGACTTACGTCTTAAAGTTCAAAATCGATTAGACAAATTTTTCAGTGCTGTAAAGCCGTACCTGCTGTAGACCGCAGGTCAAACTTTACACTTTGAAGTTCATAACACCCTCATGATCCTCGTCATTTTGTAGAGCAAGTGCCTCTTTACATGATACGGTTGTAAACAGCAGCCGTGCGGCCGGCGCCGTGATTGCCCTTCTACATATCCACGGTTTGGGCCCGGTCGTCGGGCGGGCGGCGAAAATGTATGACAATCGGGCGACCGCGCTCAAACCGTGGACATGTGAAGAAGCACCAAGTGTTCCTTGACGTGCTAACTGTACATACTTATATTTTGTGTGTGTCTATCAAACTATTCAGAATACCAATATGCGACTATCATCAATGAAATCCATACTATTCAGCTGATAAACGTTAATTCACTCGCAGGTCGTCGGGTTATCTAAATGTACAAACGGACAGTCCTTGATTTCTACTCCTACGTATCTGATTGACCAATTTCGTAGCGAAATATTAACTACTCAATAATCTATTTTAAACATTTTACAATACTGGGAACTATAAAAATCGAGTTTAGATTTTTGTTATTTTATTTAATGACCAATGACACAGTTCACATACACGCACTAAATTTGTTTCGTACAGTAATTTTATAGCACGTCAGGGTTTAGACTTTGACCTTCAGTCAGATATAGAGGTGGTTGGTTGTCGTACGGCTGTACTTAAACCATAACTTATATTAAAACTTATAAGAAGACAAATTTTACAGATTTAAATCGCGTGTTATTTTACGTTAGTGATAATCCTTAAAATTCATTTAATTCAATGAACAGTACGAGCGAAAATTGAAGATGTTTTCATAACAATAATTATAAGTTAAACAACGCCAGTTGTTAGCAATTCTGAAAACTACTGGTTATTGACACTTTATCAAAGATTCACTCACATGCGCGAGACCTTTACATATACCTAAGCAAAACATAGATAGGTAATAACAAACAAAACAAATATAATAACTTAGCACTAATTTATCTGACTCTCAGCCTAGGTTAGGCTCAAGAACATGTGTTACGGATATCAGAATTCAGAACCAACGAAGGTAAGTAACCAACCAAAGACAGGAGAAAAGCCCTAAGATGCCCAGAAGAAGAACTTCAAAAAAGAAAAATTCAAGACTATAAGACAGAAAGACCAATCCTTGATGTATGGATTCGAGGCGTGAACGTTAACCCAGAAGGAAGAAAACTAGCTCTTAGAGGCTGAAAGGAAAATCCTGCAGAGGATTCTGGGACCCACCAGGAGAGAGGATGGTACCTGGAGGATACATAAAAACAAGAAGAAAGAAGACCTTTGTGTCCGAGCCCAACATCATCGGAGAGATTATAGCTCGGCTCAGCTGGCTCGGCCACGTTGAGAAAATGGGAGAGGATCGTGCTGCCAAACGTGCTTACTTGGAGCGGCTGAGTGGCAAACGCCCGGTGGGACGACGCAGGTGTCGATGGATCGACGAAGTCCGGAAGGATCTGAGCGATCTTCAAATAACCAACTGGGAACAAGTCGCTCAGAATAGGGACAAGTGGCGCAACTTAGCGTCGGAGGCCAAGATCCACTTCGAATCGCTGCAGCGCTGAGCCAGCGATGTAAGTAAGTTATCCAATCCATCCATAAGGCAGGCCAGTGCCCCAGCAGTGGGCAGGTTAAAATGGCTAATGAATACGACTACTAGAAAATGAACGAATACAGCTAGAATGTTTGTTCCTGACAATGATCGAACCCACAATGCCCGGATACATATCATTGCCACTGCGTCATTGCACCAAACCAACATTTTAATATGTTTAAAAAAGATTTTAATATGTTTAAAAAAGGTTAAGACAATAGATTAAATAAAAAATATAAATAAAGCACTAGGTAACTAAAACATTATTATTATTCGTATAGTGATGGAATCTTTTGAACAGCAATTAAGAATTTTAGCCTACATTCGTAACCGCAACATCATTTAAGAGAAAAATAATGGATTAAGTATATAAAAAAACTTATTAGTTATGTTTGTATCAAGGCATTATTTTCATGGTAAAATTAGTTAGGTGGATAGTACACACGACAGGAAGTCAGACTTCAGTTTGACCTTAAGAGCGCTCTTATTAACCCCCATTATTATCAGTGCCGTAACTAAAGCGCTTTTCCATCCTCGCGTTGGGGCGAGGCGAGGGCGCGAGGCGAGAGTGGAAAAGCAGCTTTAGTTCGCGTTCGCCTTGACACTCGCGTGCGTAGTGGCTTTTCTTTATTTTTTTTTCCCCATTTCGGGGAAAATATGTTTTGTTTAGGGAAAATAAAATATCTGTAAACTTACTTTTTAAAAAATCTAAAAGTAAAGCTTTTGTAGGAGTCGGTGCCAGCCAAGTTATTCTATATTGAACTTCTATTATTTTTATTTTTCTCACTTTGGCTCCAACAAAAGGTTTATTTTTTACTTTTTGATTTTTGAAGAGGGTTTTTATTTTTTTTATAAAATTAAAAGCAGCAGCTGTGCCATTTAGTGAACTTCTTTCAAAATGCACTCGTGGGTTTTATTTAGTTTTTTATTTCACAATTTTAAAAGACAAAGGCATAAGCAGCGCCATCTAGTGAACTTTATTGCCATCTTGCGGTTTTACAACAGTATTTTTGAGATTCCCTGAAAAATACTGAACTGATTTCGAAATTTTAGAAAATGGGACCCACTTGGGAACACTCCTGATCTAATAACGTTCGCGAGAATGGAAATCCAGTATAAGCATGGCCCGTCATCATTTCCCCAAAATATCACATAGCATCAAAGCCGTAATAAAACTACCTAATAATAATTCCCTAGTGCGCAGCATCTTGGAGTAGTGTACAGTTGTATGGAGACCACATTACGCACAAATTCCCTTCATCTGGAACGCATTCAAAAAAGGTTCTTGTGGCATCTAAGATTCTCCAATGGCATCTCAAAGAGGAAGTTACCATCATATACTAAACAGCTAGCTTATTTCCGTATGCGTTCCCTGGAAGAGCGTCGAAAATTACTTGACCTGACTTTGGCACATAAAATTCTTAATCACAATATCGATTGCCCCCAACTACTTACGAATTTGAAACTACGAGCGCCAACGAAATACCCGCGAAATAGAATAACTCATCTTCAAACAAAACAAAACAAAACTAAAAACAAAAACAAAACAAAATTAAAACAATATTCGGCTCGAATTCGCCCATCCCTAGACTATGCAAATTGGTCAATGAATACAGCGACCTGTTCGATATTAACTCATACCCGCTAAATAAACTACATTCCATACTTGATTGAAAGAGGCAGTGATTGCTATTGTCCTTTGTATTGGTTATTTGTTGCACCTAGATTTATATCTATTAAGCCAGTAATTGTTTAAATGTATTGGTGTATACAAACGTTGCTAAATCGTTTTTAAATAAATAATATATCAATGCGCGGCCCTTAATCGTCGTTCATAAAAAAACAACAATTATAGCAAAATCCTAATAATTTGAAAGTACTGTTTTCCTCCAAACTGCCGGGCAGATTTTGATGACAGGTCGTCATTTCTGCGTCTTTTGTTTTATACAAACTCATTATTAATTATCTATTCTACGAAAAGTAGAGGCTCAAGACCAAAGCTCAAATCCTATAGCTAAATATATAAACTTTCTTATTTAAAACAGCGCAAATGTGATTCACTGTTTTATGGACTAGCTTTAATGAAATAAACATGGTTGTAATGTTTTAAATCCGCCAGATGCATATAGCGATAATTTCATACATCTGTTTCCTGATTCATATAATATTCCTATTACAACGTCACATGATTTGACCATGACTTTTAGGATCGATATCCTAGTATAGTCATCAATGTCATCCAAAAAAAATAACAAAGGTATTTTATAAAAATATTTTAAACGCATCGTTTCCGTTTTCAAAAGTTGTTTTACCTTTCTGGATGTAGATTATGCCATTAAGTTTCAAAATAATAAAATAAAAGCCAATTTACTAGAACTTTTTGTAGTCTGTTATCGAACACATCTATGAGTTTCCGACTGTCTGAACTAGATTTAAAAAAAACAAAAGCAAATTAGAACAGATGAACACGCGTCGCACTAAAATAATTTATTTCGTTATATACTTACTAACTAATCGCTTAGGTCAAGTTCAACTCATGATTACGAGTGAAACAGCAAAATATTTAAAAATTCTCAGTATACAATCAGCTTTTGAGTAGGATAAGTGTCATATTAGCGACATGTTACTGTTTTATGTGTTAGTGTTGTTCTATAGTGTTTGTGAAAGTGAAGAAGGGGACGTCACATACGATCTTAATATAGGCAACACTATCGATGTGTTTGCAAAGTGCGTATCGAATTTTGTTCTAGTTACATTCATTTAATATTAATATAATTATTATATTAATGTACCGTGTCAATGATTAAGCAGAATAAGGAAAACTATATCAACAGGTCTTACGGTTTCAAATAGTGATGATAAATTATTAGAATCAAAACTATACGCAGAAATGGGCTATCTCACGCGGCTCACGCCTGAAATATAAATAAATAAATAGAAATAATAGCTATGAATTACAATCATTTTATTCTGCAATAGAACTACCTACAAAGTAAATTAATTTGGGTAAAATGTGAACTTACTCCAAGATTGTCTCCTCCAACGAAAATGTGTCCTTTTTGGTAAATGTTTTTTTTTACAATTATAACTGGGCAGACATTTGACCACCATCGTGCTCAATTAATATGATTGTGGTTTAAGGTGTTGCATGCTTGCCCAGGAAATGCCTATTACCAACAATGATTAATAACTACCATGATTAAAGTGATTAATTAATTACTTTTATCGCACATTTTTAATAATTGAACCTTCCTTTTGATAAATGTAATTAATGTTCAATAAAGTCGGTCAAAAATATCGATATTTACAGCTTTTATACCTCACAAAACGTCAATAGAACCAGGTGGAGCTTAATATCGTATTTAAGTACTTTTTAAAGAAAGTCGTCTCTGGGGCCTCGCCGGCCGCTGCCGTTCCACGCTCGCTTCGCTCGCTCGACTCGCGCGTCTTTTGGTCATAGTTCTAACCTAACCTAACCTAAAGGTACCTTTCGTAAAGTGATAAATTTCATAGTTGTAATCACATTGACCAAATTACGAGGTCAGTATTAATAATTACCGGTTATTATTAATAATTTTCACTCTATTTACACTTACCGTAACATATACATCCTATGCACAATACGTTGCAATAGTACTATGTCATCATAGCTATTATGGCTTACGATTCATAAACAACGTTATTTAAATATAAGCCAAAACATACATTATAATTGAACTCTACAGAAGTGTAAGTATGAAAAAGCAGGTTTTTTTCACTATTTCAGGGTTGCTTCCATACAAAAAGTTGTTCGTTATGAAGAGTTCACAAATGGTTTTGAGGTTTTGGGTAAATGTAAAATACGTTAAGAGGCTGGCGACCGGTCAGCTCCCCATACTAATGTAATACAAAAATAAATTAAAATTAGAGCATTATTTTCTGTACTTGTGATGTTATTCGAAATAAGACAGTTTTATCTAGGTTTCCATTATAAAAATAATCCTAAATACTCAACCAATAAAAAAATATTATATAGTTTTTTTATTAGGTAGTAACCCAGATGTTACTGACTTAAAATATTACATTAAAATTTAAAGTTTTTTTTATGCGGCTTAAAAAATATTAAATAAAGTGCGAAAAAATTTTTTTGCTAGTGGAAATTTGGAATATTTTGTGTTGTTAATAAGCGACGCTAGCAAAATCCAAAAAACACCACAACCCTTTTTTTTATATTTTTATAAATTATGTGTTGTTCTTATGCGTTGTTTTAAAACGACGGTAGTAACAAGTAGGATTTTAAATAAGCTTAAATAAGAACCACGCGATTCTGGCGTAGTCCGAACAGACGCTTACTTTTACAACGACCCACATATTTAGCTAGAGGATTCGTAAAATCACTAAACTAACATTCACATCATCGTATTAACAGCTATGGCGATCTCTCCCAAGTGACGCAAGTGGTATCAGCTGACTACGACGACGGGTACCAAGACCCAATAATACCCTTCAACGAAAAGAACCTGAGGGTCTTCACAAACGCGAGCAGCCGCAGCGTGGTTGGAGGAACCATGTCCAATATGAACATACAGATGTGTGATACATTTGATGATTTACTTAACACCTACTTCTCCAATTTTAAGATTGAAGGGTGAGTAATGGGTTTTACAGCTCGGTTAACAAAAGCTGACACGTTCAACACATTTACACGTAGTGTCTGTGATCAAGCGCGCGGCGAGACGTTGCACTTGCATGATCATCTGTCTGTCTCTCTCGCGCGCGGCCAAACTTACGAGTATGAAGAAGACAGATGTTGTTTAGCTTTTGCTACTATAGAGTGCTTTTTATGTATATGTCCATTCGTTTTTTGAAATTGCATTAGTGTAAGCACTGATAACGCACCGGCTTTCGGTAACCGACCTATATGAATAGGACAGAACCCGCGTAAGTGACGTCGTCGACGCGTCGAATATGGGTGCAACTCTTCCCACGCGAGCGCTGATGCTATAACGCTGTCTTGGTCACACCGAGTCGAGTATTAACTGACTATTGAAAAGGAATCTTATTGTTAGGCCGATAACGTCAAAATGAAGTCGACAGCGATGCCGACGGCATTTACGCGGCAGGGCCACAGGTTAGAGGTTAGAAGTAGTGTATATAATAACAAACGAGAAAATACATGGACAAAAACAAACAATTCTTGCAGTGCGCTAAAGGGCCATAGTGGAAGCTTTAATTAGATAAAACAACTGTTACTTAACTTGTCTCATCTTTTCTTTAAATAACAAAATATTGAAGTTACTAAAATTTTGAAACCAAAAACAAACACGTTCCGACTTAAATTGCTAACCAACTCCTTTTTCCAGAACAGACAAACCATGGAAAGCATTCATGGGCGATTGGGTGGTGGATGAGATCCTCCGGACCATGGGTATCATGTACGAAGGAATAACGGATAACTGTTGCTACGTCCTCGTCAAGTGGACGAAGGTCCATACTAGTGCTCAGCTCGACGACTTGAGGGACGTAGGCGTTAAAGAACACGTCAGCAGAGCCATTGATGCTCTGAATGCTAGCGACGCGGCAGAAGTCAGGAGATTCATGAAGAGCTATGGCACGCACTTCATTGACTCTTATGTAACTGGGAATTTTATTTACCAGGTAACTATAGTCAAAGTCAAAGTCAATATCATTTATTCAGTCTAGGCTGTTACAAGCACTTATGAACGTCAAAGAAGCTACGCCATCGGTTCACAAACCCTACGGCGGGAGACCTTGTAACGAGAAGAACCGGCAAGAAACTCGTCAAGGGCTGTTTTTTTCTCCCTGTTTTATTTCATACAGAGTTGTCAAATTGAAAAGTGACCTTTACATATCAGTAAGGACAATTTCCATCACAAAAGGAAAATACAAATTAAAATATTACATTTTATGGTTATTGTAAACGTAAACAATTTTTAACTGGCAAAGAAAGACTTGTCTATCATACATTACAACATTTCCCGCACCACAAGACTACTACACTGCAAGTTGTGAGGTACATACAGGTCAGTATCAATTTATTTTGAATAAAAATATTTAGGCTTTAAGCACAGCATTAACATAAGCAGACTGAGGTAGACCCATTTCCGCTGGCGGCACCCGTTCACGAGCATGACGCATGAACCAGCCATCGCTTCGCTCAACCATATTTTAGGGTACGTAACGACCCGCCTCACACGACACCGCCGAAGAAACGTTTGAGTGAGCATGACGTACTTCAGGTACTTATGTTAAGCTGTATAAATATAAAAAAAATACAATGGCAACAGCAAAAAAGAAAGATAAAAGTGCCTTAATGTAAGACACAACACAACCTACAATGTCACTAGAAGACGCATCAGCTGGGTCACAATCTCAATCGTAATTAAAGTTAAAAAAATAAATAAAAAAAAGCTTTTATATATTTGGAATAATTGAAAACATTATTTACCTTTGTTTACTCTGATCAAGCAGTGCCACGCATCTCAACTCAAAACATCATAAATAACATAAAATCCAAACAACATATATCTCTACACATTTTAACACAAGCAAACATGAGCAGACCCATCCCGCTGGCAGCACCCGTTCACGAGCATGACGCATGAACCAGCCATCGCTTCGCTCAACCATATTTTAGGGAACGTAGCGACCCGCCTCACACGACACCACCGCAGAAATGTTTACAGAGAGCATGACATACCCAAGCAACCTGTGTTAAAAGTTGAATCTAATACTTTACTAAACATTAATTTAATGACACTACAATTTCGAAAAAACAAAACTAAATATTTATGACCAAGCTGTCTCGTCATTCAAGTAATATTTTATAGTATAATATCCTTTTTTAAGAAGACAATCTTTTACATTCATCTTAAACTTTTCGAAAGGCAAATCCAAAATATTATCTGGAATTTTATTATAGATACGTACACCTAGACCCATAAAAGATCCAAGGACCTTCTTTAATCGGTACCGAGGCATAACAAGTTTATTTCTATTTCTAGTATTGCGATCGTGCAAATCACCATTTTTGATATACATGTTGATTTTACGCCGTACAAAAAGAATACAATTTAAAATAAATTGAGAAGCAGCTGTCAGTATACTAATTTCTTTAATATATTATCTTTGTTCATATTGTGTATGTTTGTGAAAGCGCTGCATTTTCTATAAGATATCCAGTGTCAATCGGCGTCGCAACTAAATGCTATGTGCGATGGAGTGATGGCTAACTGCTGCTACGTCCTTTTCAAGTGGACCAAATTCTATTCGACGAATACGGTCGAGTCCACTGTGTGTTCGTGTGTGTGTGTTGAGCGATGTAGGCGTTAAAGAACACGTGAGCAGAGCTATAGACGCTTTGAATGCTAGCGGTGACCATAGTATGGGGTTTGATCGTTCAAATGTTGAACTCTAAAAAACTCAAAAAAAACTACTGAACTGATTAAGATGAAACGTTACAGCAATGTACCATATACATCAGAGAACCACATTGTATGCAAATATTTATAATTATCCTGATATTCCCACGGGAACGGCAACCACGCGGCGAGTGAAACCGAGAGCGGCCGCTAGTCATAAATAATAAGGTTCGTAATATTTAGTAGGAATATTAAAATGCTGACGAGTTTGATTGTTTGAGCACGCTAATCTCTGGAACTACTAGTTCAAATTGAAAAACTATTTTTGTGCTGGATAGTCCATTTATCTCGGAAAGTAATAGGATATTTATAATATCACGCTACGATTAATAAGAGGAGAGCATTAATGTAAAACGTTGCAAGAACGGGGAAAAAATATTACTTTTGGGAGCTTCCGTTGCGGACGGTGTGTAAACGGTTAAAGTTACCTAAAAATCATGTATGACGAAATTGTTCCCCATCAAAAGTTCTAAAAAAAAAGTCCGCGACAGCAGCATATGTGTATGTTTTATGGTTAACTCACTATAACCATTTTTAAGATAATAAAATTTGTTCTAAACTAATGTTTTATTTGGAAGCTGTTTTAATAAACATGATATTAATCCTTATCTAAATAAATACGTTAATCATCACAAGTATTTAATTTTGAACAAAATTGTCCTTTACATCATTTAATTTTAATGAATATTTTAGGAAATATGATAGTTTTAAATAACTCCTCAACAAAATAATTCGCGACCAATTCATTGGTCAGGTAGGCTTGCTTACTTTATACTGATATATTCCGGAAGTTTAAGCTAGAACGTTACACGTACAAATAGCGCCCTTCTTGCCGTGGGCGGTTTATACTTGAGCAATACTTTTTCTAAATAAGTTGTATTCTTGTATGAAACGCTGCTTGTTTCGAGTACGCAATTTCGAGACTGCCTACCGGTAGGTATTCTGTATTTAGCGTAAGGAAAATCTTAGTGGGTGAGTGTTGAATAGAAGTTTAAACTAAATAAAATAACTTTAACACTTATTGTATATTTATTTAGGTTTGGAATGAGGTAGGCACTGCCTAATTGCCTATATGGAATGCACGCCCCTGCCCCAAAGTAAGCACTGACAGGCTTGTGTTATGGGATACTAGGTTAATATATATAAATAAATATATATATAAGTATTTATATGTAGAAATATACATAAACGTCCATGACTCAGGTACAAATGCTCGTATTCATCATACAAACATTAGCCGACACCTTAATACGTACCTCTCTACCACGAGGGTCGTCAACCTAAAGGCTACAGTATCTAATTAAAACCCTTCCTATATCCTACTTCTCAAATAATACAATCACATAGTTGTCGAGTGAGCCAATGATTATTCATCTATGGTTTTTAATTTTCTCATTATCCCTGACTAACTGAAAGTTTGTTTCCAGGTCTTCAAATACAAGCGATCTGGCTACAACCTCCTCCGCTCATACATAAAGTTGCGTAGCACTAAGCACCCTACTACTGACAACTTAAGGTTCTATTTCGCATCATACTTCTTGAAGCAAGTAGGCGACATAAGGGTAAGTTTAAAAATCTCTCTTGTGTTCAAATGTGAAGTCTGGCTACAGCTTCCGAGCTGAGCACATCGTAACTAACTAAGGAACTTACAGTAGGACAACACCCTTTGAACCTCACACAATGCTGCTTTTATTTATTTATTATTTATTTATTTATTTAATACTTCATGCACAAATTGGATGTACATAGGCGGACTTAATGCTATAAGCATTTTCTACCAGTCAACCTTAGGGTGATGTGGAGACTAGTAAGAGGTAGGGTGCACGCACAACCAGTGTAAAAACTAACTGAAAATAATAATATATGTATTTATATATAAAACAAAACATACTATATACATAAATACTAACAAAAACTAAAATTGTATTTATACATACTTATATATTTTTATATTGATATATACATACATATAAATATAATGTAAAATAGGTAGAAACAAACAAAGTTATTGACGATTATCAAGCTTGATTTGCTTGGTCTGTGAGATATTTGCGCAACTTAGTTTTGAACGCGTACCGACTGGTGGACATTCTGATATCCAAAGGAAGGGAATTCCAGAGAAGAATAGGATGTACGAGAAATGATGAATGAATAATATCAGAGTGATGAACGGGACAGATTAGAAGACGGTTAGAAGAGGAACGGAGATTTCTATCATGAGAATTATGAAGGTACTGGAAGCGCGATGTAAGATAAGGGGGGGCATTAGGGGAGCTTAATAAAGAAAATAGGGTGGTCAAGGCCCGCATACTTCTGCGCTGCCGAATGGGCAACCATTTCAGCGTAGCTCGGTGTGCGGAGACATGATCATACTTACGAAGATTACAGACGAATCGAATGCAGTTATTCAGAAGGCGGTCGAGCTTATTAAGTAGATCTGCATTCAGGTCGAGGTAGCACACATCACCATAGTCGATTATAGGGAAAATTAAGGTCTGCACAAGCAATGCCTTGATATTGTCTGGTAGAAAGTTTTTGAGGCGGTAAAGATATTTTAAAATTCCATTGACCTTCTGACAAATACTTGAAACTTGGGTCTGCCAGTTCAACCTTGAGTCAACGTGTAGACCCAGATCTTTCACACTCGGGCTGAGTGGAATAGGAGTGCCATCGAAGATAATGGGACGCAGATAAGTTGAGTCGACTCTGGACATCATATGAGGGCTACCCACCAAAACTTCTTTTGACAAGACTTCTCAATATTTGACATTTGACATTGTCATTGTCCCCAACGAGTTCTATGGCAGTTGGGGCTCGCTCCGCCCCGCAAATCCCGCAAAGATTGCTCTGTCAAAACGTGTCCGCGACTGTATGGAGAAGATAGAAAACTGTGGCTGAAGAGAATAGCTTAGCTAAAGTTCAAGAGAGTCTACATGCCGCGCGAAAACCCTTGAACGGCTATTAGTGGATGATATCCTAAGCCTACACGACTGTGCAAATCGAGCGGAAGACAATATCGCCTAAAGATGGTCCATCGGCAAGTTCCGAGATTAAACCTACGGAAAGCCAATGTCAACCTTTTTTAAAGACATAAAGGTCACTTAATATAATTATATTCTGCCTGATATTTTTAACCACCTCTGTGGTTTACTGGTAACAACCACTGGTATCGATTCACAGTGGGGAAACATATTATGTATGGTTGGTGGTAGGACTTGTTGTAAGTCCGCCTAGCTAGCTATAGATACCACCATCTTATCTAAGTCTGACGCCATAATGTTTTCAGCATTGTTGTGTTCCGGCAGTTAGCAATAAGATAGCCAGTTTCTCAGTCATTAAGGGTTCCGGGAGAGGCTTGCTTCCATCTTCAGGTATCAGGTACGATGTATCAGGTATGATGAAGGATAAGAGTCTCCACGTTGTTCATAAAAGATATTTAAATCAAGTGCTTTACTTTTTTTTTTGACTCATAAGGATACTGCCTTTTTGTGTCAATATTTCTTTTCTCCCTGTATTTTAGAATGGCATGAGCGTACTATTTCCGTTATTAAAAGTTTTTATGTGCATCTACACAGTACTCCTAGCATCTGCACTGCTTTTAACACTTCTCTACAACGTCATTATTCTAATTCATCGGGAAATGCCCTCTAAGTTTTGATTATCTATACTAATAATATTTTAAGAGGAAAGATTTGATTGATTGTTTGTTTGCATTGAATAGGCTCCGAAACTACTGAATGGATTTGGATGAAATTTGGTACACAGATAGTAGAAAGCCTGGTTATGAATATAGGATCTTTTTATCCCGACATTCCCACAGGAACGGGAACCACGCGGGTAAAACCGCGAGCGGCCGCTAGTATATTTATAATTCTGTTACAGGTAGCCAGTGGTAACAAAACTGTTGAAGCTTGGGCACGTATGAACCTGCGCGAGGGTCAATACTTATATTCAAGGCCTAGCCTTCTCAAACTTCACTACAGCCCTAGCCTGGCCTTCAAACTCAACGAGTTACTAGACAGTGGGGCCTTATTAGGCCTTGATTTGAAAACCCTAAGGCCACTGTTTAAGGACCGAAGTAAGGGAGACAAGTTCGCCGAAATAGTGCAAAACGATTTACAATTATGGGAGGTTAATTCATGATGTAATTTTTTTCACTAGATAAAATCTATTGTAAGTAATTACTTTTTCATTTCACGCTGCATAGAGAAGTCTGAGGTATCTAAAACCATTAAAAAGATGCAAAGAAAGAAAGTAGGTAGATAGATCTTTGATGATGACAATTCAATACAAAAAAAAAACAACGGGTTGCACTCTGGGAGTGCCGGCAGAAGTGAAAACCCCTTAAACGAAAATAACAATCAAAATCCACTATATCTTGACCACAACTTCATAAAAAGTTGATGAAAACGGAGACCAACTTGATTTGGCAGGTAAATCCACCGTCCTACGCTTTTTCGATCAGGTCACGTGTCCTGACGCGAGTTTAAGATTTTATACCCATTACAGAAAAAGTGCTCAACGCCGCTAAAGAAGTTTTCACTTCAATAATAGTAACAATGATTTTCGTTTGTTTTCCACATATATAATCGATTTTAAGGTATTAATATTAACAAATAATCTTTAACTGTTAGAAGCTCAATTTCCCTCCGTATCAGAAGGACAAATTAGTAAAAGGTCCTTGTGGCATTAACGACATAAAAGTAAAACGACCTACTAGTAAAACGACTGAAATTTAAAATCGTCATACAAGTAGAACGTCTGATAAACAATGAAAAACGTCATGTTGGATAAAAGAATTGCCTATACTTTAATAATGTACATTCAATAGGCTATTTGACAATGCTAAAAATAAAGTGTCAATTACTGTTATCAGTATAAATTATGAGTTTAAGAATGGTTTTTTATTAACGTAAGTTGAAAATAATTATAAAAATCCGTAAATAAAAATGCATTATTTAAACGTTTTGTCACGTGACACAAAACGCTCCTGATACGTCGAGTTTTTAATGATGTCATCTGCTTGTAAACCCCGTTTGCCTACGTATGTGGTTGATATGCAGAATACAGGCAAGTGACGTCACCGAACCCATTGCAGCGCCATATTGTCAAAGTAGCGTTTTGGCGCGCTATTTAAATAATGAATTTTTAATTTGATATTTTTTTGCAAATATGTACCAGAATTAAAAAAACAACTTTTCCGTTCTGGGTTCCTTAAACTCCACTACATAATATAAAATGGATTTTCAAAACCTGTCAAATAGCCTATTGCACAAAATAAAGGAAACATTATTTTCGGGGACAATTGATAAAATAACGCATTTTAGTTACCACAAACCTATAAAAAAGGGTTTTATTTGTTATATTATATTAAAATAAATTAACTTATTGTCTTTAAGGTGGAACGATTTTCATACAAAAAACAGTCGAGATAATCTTGGTAGATTAACAGAATTAATACTTAAATATATGTGCAACTATTTATTCTCGGGTATTCATTTGCGCTTAATTAATAAACAAACATTGTTTCATTCAGAAATCACCTATAAATGAACACTAAATTATTGCAAAAATTACGACTGTGTATGTGACAAATGTCGTGTACGTATACAAAAATCGCGACGTTGCCATTCCATGCGGCTAAGACGCGCAACGCGCGAAGTTGCCGCTCTTACGTTTGTCTCGATTTAATAATTGTTTAAATTTCTCTTTACTAGATTTTTCAGCTGTGTTGCCGTTGCGTCCCAAAAGAGATGAGTTTCGTCAGTAATAATTTACTTTGGGATTATGATATAAAGTTGTGATTTGTAGGATTTATCTTGACTCCGATTTTAAAAAATGCTAAACACGACTTATATTTTGTTTTTTATGCGTAAATCTTTTTTTCTCTCATCACTGTAAAAAAATAGAAAATAAGATTTTATAAAGGAAAAAAAAGAAACGAAAATTGTATCTGCTTCGTGCAAATAAAATTTACTTGTATTATGTAACGTACTTACTTAATATATTTTTTTTTTTTTATTTAGACAAATGTCATGTGGTCCCTTTTCAAATATTAAATTGTCCGCAATCACATCTACGTACTGACAACACCGTTCCGTATTTGTCATTTGTTTGTAGTGTTTTTTCATTGTGACTAGGGAATGGGTCCAGTAAAAATTTCACTGAAATGAAAATTAAATATAAACGAAATTTATGAAATCTTTCAAAACGGGTGGAAATATTTCAGTTTTGAGTGAAATTTATTTTCTGACTAGAAATGATTTATTTTACGTAAATCTTAATGATTTAACGATCTTAATGATTTATTTTATTTTTAATTTTACAATTTTAACGTATTAAATGTTCACTTAGCTATTCAAAACATCATAAGAATGATGATAGCATAGAGATAAACATAGACTAAGCCAAATACAAAACATGAATTTGACGTCACATATCACTTGACTATTGTTGTTTCGACTATGAATCAGGACATTTGCGCGAAAAGCTAATAACGCGAAAGACTCTTACGTTTGCTCGAATAAACATTTGCGCGAATAGTGCACAAATGTAATTAAATTTGCCTCAATTATTGGTCAGTTAGCCTTCAAAAACATTTTCACCGTATAGCGCATGAATGAATGTTAGCGCTATCTCAGCACTTTTTTTTCTAGATTGTACTTAACATTACATAATACATATTTAAGATACACAAGAGGTTAGCACTTTTTATTTTATAACCTCTCAGGCATCGGAAAACGAAACACAATAGATATTTAATTGTTTCCAACCCCGGTGTTCGCTGCGCTGCTTTACGAATTAAGTATTTGTTGAATAATACAATTTCATTGTGAGGTAAGTACTTAATAGTATTTTTTTTTTGGGGAATTTTTGCTTACTTACATGTTTTATGTATTAATATTTTATAATATCAGTATCTTTATAAATTAAAACACGAAATTAGTTATATGCACATAAGTGCCTTTAAAGACTCAATGCTCAGAAACACGTGAAGTATCAAATTGATATTAATAAAGATTAAAGTCTATGGTTCCCCCGAACTGTAAAAATCAAGCTTCTAAGTTTTTACATCACCATAATAAATTATCGCAGTAAATTAAAGCTTTAAAGGTAGAATTTAACAAGATTTATGAATTTCACCACATAAGTAAACAAAAAGAGTAAGTATAAAAATGGCGTCTCGAGCTTGATTCCAAAACTATTATAATATAAAATGGAGATTGTAACTAACAAACAAGTAGACAAAATATGATCATTTGCGCAAATTTATATACGCGCCAATATACCGAAAGGAGCTAAATGTATTGATTTTAAATAAAACTAATATAATAGTATTGTAGTATTGTACTAGCGGATCCTCGCGGTTTTACACGCGTGGTACCTGTTTCCGTGGGAATATCGGGATAAAATATAGCCTATGTTAATCAGGGATAGTGTAGCATCCTAAAAGAATTTTTGAAATCAGTCCAGTAGTTTTTGAGTTTATTCATTACATACATACATACACATCTTTCCTCTTTATCACTACATAGTATAAAGCAAAGTCGCTTCCCGCTGTCTGTCCCTATGTATGCTTAGATCTTTAAAACTACGCAACGGATTTTGATGCGGTTTTTTTTAATAGATAGAGTGATTCAAGAGGAAGGTAAAATAACCTTCAATATATAGTAGAGAAATACTGTAATTTTTAAGGTTTCTAATGTGATGTCGTAAATGATTACATTTTTTCCGCTTACATTGCAAACGCAGGCTGAACCCTACGAGATTTATCAATATAAGGTGCTAAGTATTTGTACACCTTGAAAATGTCTACAGAAAACTCCGCGGTGGTTTATGTTTTACCCACAATAGCATAAGTCGTGTAGTCCACGCGGGCGAAGCCGCGGGCGGGAAGCTAGTAATATTATATAGTATAGAAGTATAGAAAACGGTAACATGATGATCCAACAACCACCACCACTTTTGTTTTGATTGAGGAAACACTGCAATTTTAATCAAAATCTGTTCAGCAGTGGTTTAAAAAAAAGATATTATAATGGGCAAACACACTAAGAAATCTTAAAATTTAGAGTATCAATTACATTCTTGTCACTTGTGCAATTTAAAAAAGTTGCAATTGCATTTGTTGCAATTTATACATCAAAATTAATATTGTGATGTTATTTAAATAAACAATAATATAAAATAAATAATTAAAAAAAATCTACCATCAGAAGTCTCGAACCTTAACTCTTTGATATCTAAGCCGAGTACGTAGACCGCTGGGCTACTTTATCATCTTCAGCTGCGTCAAAATATTCTACTACAAGAAACTCAGAAATAAGGTATGCATGTGTGAGTGATTAGTAAAATTGGGAGACAGAAACACTCTCTCGAGATATTTGGATGATTTATGTACTACAAAAAGATAAATGTTGGTTTCGAAAATTCAATATTTATTTATAGAATGCGCTAATAGTATTTTGAGTTAAAAAGATACAAAGAACAATTAACAAATAAATAAAAACTACTAAATAGCGAAAGTAGCGCCATCTAACGACCGTTCAGCTTTTTGTAACTTAATCGTTCCACGTTATTTTCTGCATCAGTGTATACCAGTCCTTTTTCTCTTTTTAGACGTTCTACTAATTATTTCAGACGTTTTACTAGTAGGTCGTTTTACTTTTATGTCGTTTATTCCACTAGGACCTTTCACTGATTTGTCCTTCTGATAAGCAGGGCTCAATTTTATTATTGTTTTAAAGTTGATACTGCGAAAGGAATCACGTTCGACGTTCTCGACTTTTCTATATTATACTATGAACATTAAGTAATATTTAAATAAAAATATATATTACGTATGCATCAAGTTTATTTCAAATACAGCTGACTTATTTTAGTTTACGCAATGACAGAATCAATTGTAAAAGTAATAGTTATTTTTATTAATGACTGTTATATAAATTATTGTGACATGGATCCATAATTTTATATAAAAACATATAAAATACTTTTTGACTATATACAACAGCAATAGTAGTTAACGTAGGTTCTTTTATTTTTATATCTAATATTTACAACTAAGTGGTATAATAATTATAACAGCTGTAAGCTCCACTCCACTTAGTTTACTAAAGATTTACAGACATGCAACTTATTATCAATCTGAAATTGATGTATGGAGAAGTTTATATCATAATTATATAGCAAATGAAATAATTAGAGAATTACTTACAGAGAAGCAAAATAGATTTTGTAGCTTGTTAACAAAGTAAATAAATTTTTTTTTGTTACACTTCACTAATATCTCTCAAACTGCGTGTTCAAAATACTTAATTATCGTTTTAAAATAACATTCAGTTCTTAGAGTCTGTGTGTCTGTGACAATTTGTATGTTCTGACAATCCAAAGATATTGAAAGGAGCTTGGTGAAGTAGACCTAATACTAAATTTGACACAACTGCCAGAACAAGCATCATTTTAGTGGTTATATATCTAACAAGATCACGTCAAAGTTAGAATTACCTTGCTTGAAAATTATATAATTCAAAGGACATTGCCAGGGTTTAGACCAAGTGCTGCCAAGAAACGAGTTCACAACATTATTTTACAACAAAAAGTTATAAAAAAAAATTGGTCCCTGCAATAAAAAAACAGTGTGTTTGTTGTTAACTATTTGTCATTAAATCTTGTTTTTGAGATAGCTTTCTCTTCAAAATATAAAAATATGCATATAAAAAATTATACATATTGTTAGGTAGCATGCCGATCACAAAAACCGCCTCTGTGGTCTAGTGGTAACAACCACCGATATTAGACCCAGGGGTTCCGGGTTCGATTCTCAGTACATTGTATTCGGTTTGCTTGGTGGTAGGACTTGTTGTAAGTCCGCCTACCACCTCTTATCTAACTCTGACGCCATAATAACAATGTTTTCAGCCATGTTCTATTCCGGCAGTTAGAGTTAAGATAGCCAGTTCATCATTAGTTGAGGATTTTGGGAGAGGTTCGCTTCCATCTTCAGCTTTGTCAATACCTAATGTCAGGTATGATAAGGCTAAGGCGATGGCGTGTAGCCGGCAAGACGGCATCCCGTGCAGTTCTGAAAACGCTGCTTGTGTAATCATTGGCTAAAGATTAGACTGTGCATACTTGGATTGCACGGTTTTGCCTGTAGCGTGTGGCCGGTCGTTCAGTCCGTGCTTTAGACCGCGTTTCAATCCTTCATTGTTTACGATGACATCTATTCTAATATACTTATACTAATATTATAAAGAGGAAAGATTTGATTGTTTGTTTGTTTGTTTGCATTGAATAGGCTCCGAAACTAGTGAACGGATTTGGATGAAACACAGATAGTAAACGGCCTGGATTAAAACATAAGCTGTAACTTTTTATCCCGATATTCCCACGGGAACGGGAACCACACAGGTTAAACCGAGAGCGGAAGCTAGTTATTAAATAATACCAATATTATTGTATTAATACATAAAAAATACAAGTGATAATTATGAAATAGAACTTGTTCATTATAAATTCATTTTCAGTAAATAAATAGTTGACAACAAAACCATTTTTTCTCTTAACTCCTCGGAATCTCGGATTGATTTTAAAGCGCTTCAGTTTACAGATTAGTATTGGCCTAAGGAACAAAATACACTTTGTGTTTATTCTAAGCAGCACTCGGTCCAGCTTCCATACAAAAAAAGGCAATATCCTTTAGTACAAAAGTGTCGTAAATTAGTGAAACTTACTAACCTCCATTTGACATTTCTTCATCCAAACGCTCAGATTAATTATTTTTTTTAGTACAATTACTCCATTGGTTCCATCGGTCGTTCAGCACGTATACGTACTTCAGTGTATCTCGTACGTACTAGTTGCTTTAGTACGAGCGAATTGGTCGCGTGATACTCGCTTACCGTTCAGCAGTAGATGCATTGGACTGTTAAGACGAATCGACTTGAAGTTATATTTCTGAAACAAAGATAATATAAACTTATCAAACATACATTTTGTGACTAAAATAAAGCAGTCTAATACCATATTTGCTGCGGCGATACAGCGCCATCTATCGCAAGGGATTTGTGGCGTGAAAGTATGTAATTCATTTAAGTATGTATGTATGTGTACTAACTACAGTTGTAGCCAGCTGATGCACACACAGCACAGGCTCGGGGATGCACACACAGTCACCAATGATTGCGCCACGACCGTCTGCCCAGTTGTATACCGTCACGCAAACGCACTGCATGCTCTCGTCCACTACTGCAAATGTACTGGAAAGAGCAAAAACTTACAATCACACCAATGTTACAAATAAATCATAGTACTAATTGACCGAGCGTGCGAAGCGTCTCAGTTTCGAGATTAGCCAAAAATGCTTTTGGCTGTCTGTCTGTTATCGCCTACAGGCCGTATTTTTCAACCAATTTTGATGAAATTTGGCACACATGTTCCTTGATTTATTTAAGAACTTTAATCGAACACGATTTTTGATTGGGGGGAAAATAGGGGAAAGGGGGAAGTTTTCTGTAGCGTTATTTATCAACGGAATTTATCAAATTTTAGAGCACACTAAGTACTTCATTCTAATATGGACCCTTTCGGAAATTTCATTACGCAATCCTTTTCGCCTTCACGAGACGAATCCGTAGACACCAGACTGGACCTTTTAGGACTAGAACCATGGGAACGGGAGTAATTACTAAAACCCTAATTTTACCCTTATTTTGCTCAAAAGACTACATTGGTAAGCATTTTGGAAAATTCAAGCACATGCAATTAGATTTAAATTTAGATTTTCTTCATTACTTTTGTTTTGCATTAAAATAAACCGTATCTGCCCTAACTTTGCAAGCGAGGTTTACTGGTCTTACAGAACCACTAATACTACTAATCCACAGAAGTTGTACCCCACAAATTCATTTAGATAAATATCATATCCCGTCGCACAGTGCGGTTCCCCAACCGGTATATTCCTCAATTTGTTGAAACTTTCTAACGCGAATTTCTTGTTTTCCGACGGCGTCAGCCCTACAAATTCCCTCGTGCGCTGGTCTTCTCATCAAACTATTAAATAAAATTTAGGAGTCTTTAAAAAAGTATTTTCTAAATAAAAATGTAATTACTCACAAGGGAACTGCATTCTCGCTGTGTATCGAACCCACGACCCTAGCCAGGATCACCTTTCCCTCATTCGCACCTTCTTGGAGTGAATCCAAGGTGACCAGCTCCAGCGTCACGCTGCGACCGCCGAAGGTGTGCAGTGTCCCGGGAGAATAAATGCCAAGGAGTTTCTTATCTGTGCTCTGTGAAGGGAATAAGGTGGTTATACAGTACGACACAAAAGAAAAGAAAATAATTGGTGGCGCCACTAGTCAATAACTAGCAACCATCTAGCAAATATTTCACTATTTCCACTATGTATTACGAAAATAACAATTTAATATGAAGACGCTAAAGGTTTGACAGCATAACCACCATCTTGAGAGTCATCATGTAGCATAACATTGTATTTGGTTATTAGTTCCTTAATATCCATTTTCTACTCTTTTGTGTCGTACTGTAGTTTTGCACAAACTAAGACATGATATTTATTTTTTCATATTGGAAAATAATAGGAGCCCTCTGTGGAGTACCTGTTAATGTTTAGAGATATATAATAGACCAGAATATAAATAAAACTCTGCTTTAAAACGGAGAATTCCTTGAAAGTAAGAATTATTTTATTATTAAAAAGCTTCTAAACTGACTTGATACATTATAAAGGCTTTTAATAAGAAACATAATAACATAACATTTTAATTTAATTTAATTTACCTGAACTAACTGTGTGAGTTTTTTGACCTTCATCTTGCCCTTCGTTTGCACTAAGTTATTGGTGCAATTTAGATAATTGGTTAGCCTAGCAAGCTCCTGCTTTGGCGGATCCCAGGTTGGGTCTAGACTGCATGCATATTCGAAGTTTTCTAGTGCTTCTGAATACTGCTCCTCATATTTCAGAGCCTGGAAATTTTGCAACATTCATATGAATCAAATACAAATATCTTTATTGTTTCACGATCATGGATAGCTAGGAAGGTTATATTTGCTAAAGCGCTGGCACTGAGACCCAGACTAATTTAAAACGCTCATATATTACTTACAAACAAATTTCTATCTTGTGCCGGAATCGAACACGTAACATCTGAACATAATGCAAATATCTCTGCAACTAACAGGTGGCCTATAGTCTGTTCACTGAACTGATAAAATTTGCTCGTTTTTAATTGGCTGAATAAGGTGCATTGGCAAGCCGCTCGCTCGTGATTGGCTGAAAATAACGCGCATAGACATTGCGCCTTATCATATCTTCACCCAATCACAAGCAACCAAATTATCACAGTACTAGCTTGTTTTGTTAAGCAGACTATAATAATAAAGATAGATCAAATTTTCAACTTACTATTCCTTTGTTATAATATAAATCAGGCTGCCCCTTAGCAATCGGATCCAACCAAGCTTGCTTATACGCACTCATACACGATTTGAGCACTGCTGGATCCTGTGAGACCATGAAGAATTGGCACAAGTAAGCATTTCCTAGTACAGTCCATGACACGCCATCTTTAATGTCCAGTGCGACCGCTTCTTTTGACAGTTCCACACTTTTGAGTATCGCGGCAGTAGCCTCTTTTGGTTTTCTGTCACCACTTTCTTGACGTAATATTATTGATAGGCAGCGTAAGGCAAGACGATTTTTTTCCTGTAAAAAAAATATGAATTCTACAACCGGTTACAAGATTTAAATCAAGTTGTTATAAATCACGATTCATATTGCTTAATTTTTTTTTTAATAAAAATCACTGATTTCAATAAAAATTCGAAAAAGGAATTAATTTACCGCTGGGACTGCTTAATAATCAACTATAATGTTCGTTAACAATGTTAATACAAAGTACGATAGGTGCAAGCTAAGTTATTTATCACAAAAAAAATCAACAATTAAATATTAGATATTTTTTTTAAACTGAATGAAACCGAAACTAATCTTCTTCTCTGGTTGAAGTGACATTTCGTAGCCAGAACTATACATCAATTCTAACCAAATAAAAATGTTGCCCTCAAGAAAAACTCGGGTAATGATAGCAAAATAAAAAAAAGAGTTTTACCCCTACTTATTATTATAAATGTGAAAGTTTGTAAAGATGTTTGGATGTTTAGATGTTTGTTACACTTTCACGCGAAAACTACTCAACTGATGTCGATGAAAATTGTCACACAAATAGAAGATAGCCTGGATTAAAACATAGGCATTTCTTTACCCGATATTCCCACGGGAACAGAATCAACGCGGGTGAAACCGCGAGCGGCCGCTAATATTCTATATTCTCCTTTCACTCCCGGTCCAGAATGGGAAGGGAAATACTATAAAATATATTACGAACAAGGAATACGCCCTAGCGTCCTTCTTCGATGTTGAAGGTGCTTTTGACAAAGCGGCTGCACATGCCATTGTAGAGGCCACAGACCTATATCGATATGGACGAAAAGAGCGCTTCTAACTGTATGAGAACCTAGCGTGTCAATTTTGAACAAACAATCGTGAACAATTTTTCGTACCTACGATGACGTCACGAGGGATATTTAGTGATGTGTAAATGTTATTGACGAGTTCTTGCAAGAAAGCACAGCTCAATCGAACATTTTCGTTTCTGAGTGACGCGTGTTTTCATGAGAATGGTCTCAAGCGAACTGACTTCTCCAGCCATTTTAAGAAAAGAATGTTTGTAAACAAACATTGGAACACTTTTCGTAATAAATGCTCTAACCACTGAGCTACCGAGACTTCTAGTTCGGTCTCCGTTAAATTTTGTTTTTTACCAATATTTTTTTTATTTAAAACTTATCATAAGTTTAAAAATAACCTGAATCAGGTAAAGTAAAAAATGAGATAGATTTTATCTTGTCGACGAAAAATCAAATATTAAATATTGTCACTGTGACCACCACCGTCAAGACGGGGAGCGATCACCGAATGGTGCGTGGCACATGGAATATCAACGAGAAGCTAGAAAGATCGCGGCTGATAAAATCTACGGCCCGACCATTACCGGCCCATATCTGAACCCCCAACAACTTTCAACTTGATCTGCAAAACCGCTTCGAAGCCCTTGAGAACAGCATCGATGTGGACGATCTACACAACACGGTGGTGGATACTGTCCGTACGGTAGGGTCCAAGTACTTTAAGACCCGCCGTCCCAAATTAAAGAAACTCTCCGACCACACACTCAGAAGAAGATCTCAGCGGATACTCATCGTTATCGAAAGCTAAATAGGCAGATCTATACATAAATACGATTCGTATTAAAGAGGCTATCGAGCGGAATACAGGCTCCAAAGTGTTCGCGAGAGATCTGTCTATTGGGCAAAGCGAGATGACGAAGCTAAAAACTGAAGACGGTCGCAACATTTCTACGAAACCTGAAATCCTGAGGGAGATCGAGAGTTTCTATGGGCAGTTATATTCCACGCAGACACCTGCTGAAAGCAAGGCCAAAGACCCCAGAGCCAAGCTTACCCGACACTTCACCGGAGATATCCCGGACGTCAGCCTGTACGAGATTAGTATGGCTCTCAAACAGTTCAAAAACAACAAGGCGGCGGGCGATGACGGACGGAACTTCTGAGAGCTTCTTCTGAAGGCGGACTGGATAGGACTCGGCATCAATATTAATTGGTCAGTATCTGACACATGTGTCCTTATGGCCGAGACCTTGGAGGACCTGAACACAATGCCTGAAGATCTCCGTAGTGCGTAGTGTGTAGAAGTCCAAATTCGAGAAAGAGATCTCCCGTCGAATCCAACTCGGATGGGTAGCATTCGGAAACTTTCGTAAAATCTTCGCATCCAACTTACCGCAGTGTCTCAAGACGAAAGTCTATGACCAGTGTATGTTGCCAGTGATGACTTACGGTAGTGAAACGTGGTGGCTAACTATGGGTCACCCAGCGTGCAATGGAGAGGGTTATGCTCGGCGTTTCCCTACGTGATCGAATCATAAAAAAAAAGGAGATCCGTAGGAGAACTAAAGTACCTGACATCGCTCGAAAGATTGCTCAGCTGAAGTGGCAGTGGGCGAAGAACCGATGGCCGTTGGGGGCGGAAAGGTTCTGGAATGGCGACCGCGCTCAGGACGACGCTCCGTGGGTATGCCTCCGACAAGGTTGACCGACGATCTAGTGAAGGTCGCGGGAAGCCGCTGGATACGGGCAGCGCAGGACCGATCGTTGTGGAGATCCTTGGGGGAGGCCTATACTCAGCAGTGTGTATGTCGTAGGGAGATTTGATAATTAGAATTTTCGCAAAAATCCTAGAGTCATTGCAAAAACACGGATAATTAGACAATGGTGTTTGCATTTCTCAATCTTGCTGAAAAAATATAGGGATTTTGCAAAAATACGGGTTGCTTTAGTAACATTGGATATTCTTTACTCTGATTGGCTTAATTTATGCTTGCTTGCTAACTCTTATTCTGATTGGTTCACACAAAATTTACTACATGTGAGAGAATGGATTGACATTTGAAACGTCAAGTCGTCAACCAATCAGAGAAGATGTTGTTTTGGACGGTCCGACCAACCAATCAGTGTTCTTATTTCATAATAGCCAGCGATTCTTTTTGTTATCTTACTAAGGCAATCTGTTTTTCGCAAAAATCCTGTCATTTTCAGTAGGATTGAGAAATAACAACACAATTAAATTTTCCGTGTTCACTTCTAATTTTCCGTGTTTTCGCAATATCCCTAGAATTTTCGTAAAAAAACGATTTATCTAATTATCCTGCGACAGTGTATAGGCCACGATTATACGACGATTAAAATAGCATTGAAAAATGCAAAATATTCAAAAATCATAAATTAGAAAGCTGCTGAAACTAAGTAGGAGAAACATAGTAGGAGTACTGACAGGACAATGTCCACCGAACAGACACCTGTCAGTTATGAAAAGGATAGAGGATCCCATCTGTCCACAATGTAAAGAAAGGGAAACAACAAGCTACCACTTCATGTCAGAACGCCCAATGTATGCATCGCTGTGATGGGAACTCTTTGAAGCGGACAAGCTAAAGGAAGAGGATCTAAAGCAGTTGACGATAAGTTAACTCAACAGGTACTGTAAGCGCACAGGAAGGTTCGAGTATCCGACACCGGTTGCGTGAATGATAACCCGCCTCCCCCTGCTTTCAGGGGACTTTGGGGAACTGGGTGAAATGGTTCCGATTAGGGAGACTGATGGTGGCGGCCATGCTGGTGTCCCCTCTCAAAATAATAATTATTTGAAATATTGATATTTAGATACCGAAGGTTATTATTATTATTATTATTATAATAATACCAAAGGTTAATATAAAATACTCTTCATAAATTAAATTGTTAATTCATAACAACATAAAATTATGAAATGCTAGTGGCCGCTCCTATGTTCATAAGCAGGCTATCTACTATCTGTGTACCAAATTTCATCCAAATCCGTTCAGTAGTTTCGGTGCCAATTCCATGCAAACAAACAAACAATCAAATCTTTTTTATAATATTAGTTTCTCTTTATAATATTAGTATAGACTTACGTGCTTTAATGCTCCCTCAAAGCTAGCCTTTGCTTCTTTGATATTCATGTTTTTCCAATAGCATTCTCCAAGCTCATTCCAAGCGTCAACTAAGTGTGGGTTCAATTTTACCGCCTTACTTAAACATTGTGTGGCCCGTGAATCATATCCAGGATTGATGTTGTAGCACCTCCCTTTCATGTATAAAAACTGGGCTCGTAGAGGAAAAGGTATTTGCTTATCCACTGAAAAAATATAGATTAATTAAGATTAATTTAATTCAGAGTAAATAAAAATCAGTGTTATATATAAATTAGTGTTTTATCCATCAGAAACTGATGGATAAAACACTGACTTGACTTGACTGTGGCTTTGTTAGGCATATCATTCTTATGAATGATCACTTAGAATTTTTAAACTTTAAACAGCACAGCTTTTGAGGACCATTCAAATCGAACGGAAAATTATGAACCAGCAAATAAAATCTTATTTTAAATAAACTTTAAAATTAACCTTGAGAAAACATCTCATCAGGACCCTGAATTTAAGACAACCGCTGATTCCATTGTTGTGGGTCCAGTACAGATTTCATGGATTAAACCTCTCAGGTCCAAGTTATCAGACACAATAGAAAATCTATGCCTGTCTCCGCAGTAGCCGGCGGGACTCAATTGCATGCAATCTGTGAATTAATTATGAACAACTTACCATCAATTTTTTCAAAATGTTTGACTAGTTCCTCTTTCTTCTCTTCAACTAGTTTATTCTTATCTAAAGCCATACTGATTGGGTGGTTTTCAAAGAATAAATCGCGATACTCATACAAATCCCGCAACTCTTTCTGAAAATAGTAAGATAGATAATTAATAATCTTAAGTACAGGATCATTTGGTAATCAATTTATTATCGCAACAGTAACGATAACTTTGTCTAAAGTTGTGATTTCTACAAGCCACAGAAATAACGGATAGATGGCTCAGCCCAGGCAGGTCCAGAAAAGTTACCTAGGGTTGTATCAAAATACAGCAGGTTTTTTTCAGGTGATGAAAATAAAACTTTATCAAAAAATGTACCGGTCTATACCTACATACTGTTAGCAATTAAGATAAAAATTCGTTCATACCGATAATTTTTCAATGACTTCGTCCACATTTTCCAGAAGGTCGGTTTCTTCATCAGAATCTCGCGACATGGTAAACAACTGGCCGACTGTCGAATAAAAAGCTGAACTAAATTAAGATTTTCTTAATTCGTTTCAAAGAAAATGTTATAATTCAGTTACTTTCACCACACAAGGCAAAAATACGATATAAAAATTAATAAAACAAAACTATTTAGCATTTTTTTTTGGTTTGACTTGCCTGTCATTGTGTCATTGTCAATATTGATTAATGTCATTGTCATGTCAGTCAGTCGAGCAAGCTCCGCTAAACCTACTTAAAATTGTGTTCTACTTTCTCTTTGCTGTGAGTGAATGACTCAAATGAAATATTAAATAATCAATTAATACACAATTTTTTGTCAAATCCAAACACGTTTGTTTGATCCAACAACTAAAGAAATAGTTTTGATTCATTCAATATCAAAATAATAGCTCAAGGTTAGTTTTAATTAAGTTCAACTTGGGTACATGATGTTTGAATGAATGAATGGCAACATCTTATTTGACTCTCCAGTTCCTCTCTCTCGCTCGTTCATTCATAATAACAGAAGTTGTTGGTCATTGTTCTTTGTCATACCAATCGTAATTACCTACTTTTATCTTCTAACCTAAGATTACTGAGATAAAATGACATAAATATTTAACACAAGACCACCAATTTACAAAACCAATAAATGTGTGTCATCTAGTAACTCAGGAATTTAATAGTGATCGATCACTTGGGAATAAATCATTTGCTTTGGTGAGTGACGGCAAAGTGTGGTTTTAAAAAACTACATGTTTCTATTGAGAATGGCATATTACGAAGACATAATTTTTGAAAATGGTAGAGTAAAATGTAATTTGTGCTCAATTCCAATTGAGGATAACGATGCTATAATTGAACATCACGTGAATGGAACCAGCCACAAAGAAATAGAAGTCAAAAGATTGTTATTACAGCACAGTGTTATTAACAATAACAACACATTTTACTGTCAGATATGTGACGTCAAACTAGGGGTAAATATTAAAGATCACTTACGAAGTCACAATCATAATGAATTAATAAAAAATATACAACGTTTGGTTAAAGAAGATGGTTCATTCTTGGAGTTGCCTGAAAACCTAAATGCTATGGAGGTGTATTGTGTACTTTGTCAGAGTCATTTGGCCTTCAACATTATTTCAGTGGCGGATCATATTATGTCTGCGAGACACAGAAGAGCACGGGCGGTAGCTATACAACCTTTCAATGGTATATTTTCAGTTGAAGGCGACAATGGACATTTGTGGTGCAAATTTTGCCTAAGATATATTGAAAATTATATTGAAGTAATTTTTAATCATGTCGATAGTACAGATCATGTTACAAAACTGGCAAAAATAATAAATCTCATTAAGAATGATCACATAAGTATTGAAAAGTATTTGTTAGACCCTAAGGAAGACAAAGCTCGTTGTATAAAATGTCAAATGGATGTCGCCTGTAATATTATGAACCTCGAATCACATATAAAAGGAAAAATTCACAATAAATGAAGTTCAGTTACATTACTCTAAAAATTGACAACTGTTTTTATTATTACTATTTTACCATTATAGGTTTCTGTATTCTAACGTAGAAATAAATTAATGTTGGGTAGTAGCCTCGCTTTTGAGTTGTGACCACTTTGAATTTGAAACCACAACAGTGGCCTGATCTAGGGTCGTCCACGTCCATCAACTTGTAATTATAGATAAACTTTCTTTAAAGTTTTAAATTGTCGTAGTAATTAGTTAAGATTCGACAATTATTGAGAAAATACCTATCATTCTATAAAAAATCGAAAGTATTAATAATATTTAAAGACACATTTCATAAATTTTCATACTTTCTAGAACCTACTTACTTCATACTTTCATACTTACTTATATATTGTTATTTTGAGCGTCATATCGCTATCCAGCAAGCAACACGCCACGTCGGATAGTGATAATACCTACTACATAATTTATAGTGTAACTAGCGGTTACACCCACGTAGTTCCCATTCCCGTGGGAATATCGGGATAAAAAGTATCCTATGTTTTAATCGAGGCTATCTACTATCTGTGTGCCCAATTTTATCCAATTACGTTTAGTCGTTTTTGCGTGAAAGAGTAAAAAACAAACTGACATATTTTCGCATTTGTAATATAAGTAGGAATAGGAAAGTATGATAAAATTCCGAAACTTTATGGGTTTTAAATTGCAGTTAGAATATAATAAATCTATTTAATTGTAACATGTTACATGTAACATAAACAATTTTGAAAATATATTTTTGTAAAATGAATTGTGTCTTTTTCTTTTCCTACTTTGAATGAATAGGTACTTATTAATATAACTGATACCTAAACTATAAATGGTTAGCACTTATTTTAAAAAATCTACAAAAAAAACCGACTAAAAAACTAAAATGCAAAAAATAAACCTCTTGGAGTCGGTGCCAGCCAAGGCAATCTAAATTAAAACTACTGAGACTTACTCAACCAAATTTTTATGGGACCAAATGACAACTATTTCGCATAAAAAAAAGGATGACGTAAATCGGACCAGAAATATCGGAATCAACACCAACCGAATAGAGGAGAACTTCTTCCTTTTTTGGAAGTCGGTTAAAAAGTCTAGTCTGTACTCTCCTTTTTAGGTTTATTGTGGTTTGAGTGAGTCATCTCAAAACGTAATAGATTCAGAGTTCAGGTAGGTACATCCCCGTTTAATGTTCATAAAAGGACTTTTCTTAGAAAAAAAAAACCGTCTGTAATCTGTGGTTCATTCGTTCATTAATTTATTTGTCATTTTACCGCTACAGGTGCGTGCGCTGCAGCCTGTGCCTGTTTTATCTGTCGAGTAGGATAAAAAAATACTCTCTATTCTACAGTAAGATCAATCCAAAATAAGAAAGTGATGAATAAAAAAAAATATATAAAAATATTTCTTACTCTCTCGCGTGATCGTGCTTTTTCGGAAAACCGTTGTAGTACCAACAAAACGGGAACACATTCAATTTCAGATTACACAAGCACCTATTACACCACACACGGTATACCGGCCTGTGCACAAATTATTATAGTAATGTACCTGTGGCAAGGGTGCCGGTGGCTAGTAGGTACACCGTGTGCGGTGGCCCGGTCACCGGGTCTACATAGTGCTGCCGAACTATCCTCAATGACTATCGATATTGTCCTTTATCGATATGGTTTTGTAGGTTAACGAATAGAAATACTTACATAAAGATAGATATATTTGTGTAGTAATAATGTAGTATTCATTATAACAAGTTATTTGTGATTTCCATTGTGTTTAATCGTGTAATTTTAATTAGAAGTAAAAACTTTATTCTTCTTTTTTTATGTAGTGTCAGTAGTATACTTTGATTTATAATTCCACGGAATTCTGACAGAGGTGATTTTTTCACATCTTAATTATTCCAAATCTTTTTCTCATGTACTTTTTAAAAGTATTATATGGATATCAAATAAATATTAAAGTGAGAACAAGACAAAATTAACTATATAAATAAGACATTATAAAAAAGTAATGTAAGTATTACATATTTTTTTTATAATGTAAATAAATAAAATGTTTGTATGGTGAATACAAGTATGTATTTATATTATTATACTAGCTTCCACCCCCGGTTTCACCCGCGTAGTTCCCGTTTCCGTGGGAATATTTAGACGTCCTTTCAACTAACACTATGTCAAAAATCAAGTCGATTGTTTGCTTAGTTGAATCGATTATTTCAGAAACAACATATGTCACGTTTTTTCGTTTATTTTTTTATAATATTTTTTTGGTATCTCTGACTGTCAACCTACCCTCTGTGTTAAAACGACATTTGTCCAGCTTCATTTCATAAAAATACACGAGGTTTAAATTTCCAGTTATTACAGAAACAACATTTGTCCAGGACATATGGTGTTTCTGAAATAATCCATCTGGCAACACATACAATTTCATATCACTGTCTAGTTGAAGTTGTCAAGTGTTATTCCAGTTCCACTTTTTCCCGGCGGTTTCATTTTCGTTTGCTGTTTGCATATTTTAATAAAATTGTTAAAAATTGAATGCTTTCAGTTTATAGATGGTATGTGTATGGTCTTAAATTTTCAATTTATTTATAGAATTAATCTGAGTCTACCTGATGGGGATGATTGCAGAGCTTATAACGATGTCATACCAATTAACATTAAAAAAAATTAATAACATTAAAAAATTAGAAACATATCCGAGACCGATACAAAAGTTTTTATGAGGAAATTTTTAATTGGCCTACCACAACCACGGAGGATGCAGAAGAACTATAAAATTCCTGTTTTATGTACTTACTACTTATTATGTAATAAAATTTTGCTATAATAATATATAACGCTTTTCTTTAAAACATACTTCTCTTATAATACTATAAGGACTAATGTTGTTTCTGCAACCAACTGCCAACATAATGTTGGAAATTGGTTGCAAAAACAACATAAGTCCTCGTTTATTTCAGAAACAACACATGTCCTTTATACATTATTGCTTCTGAAGATTGAAAATATTAATGCAATGGTTAAAAAAAAATTATAACATAATGTAAAGTCATAAACTTTAATATTTTAATAAAAAAAATACCAAAGTTTCTTAATAATAGTGGCATAAAGAAGTTTTTTGTGTCTCCTGTAAAATTTGCATTTGGTGACTTATGTTGTTTCTGAAATAATCGATTCAGTTAGAGTGTGAAGGAAGGACAAACAAACACATTTTTGCGTTAATAGGCTTCTGCCCGCGACTTCGTCCACGTGGAGTTGACTACCTGGTATCCGGCGCCGGCCGGCTAGCACACCCACCTCCTCCGCCTGCGCGTGAGCGTGACGCGCTCACTCTACATACTTGGTCATTATTTTGTTGCGTAGTTTAAAACTACGATAAATCTGATATTAACTAAAATTAAATACTTCTGATGATTAACGTATTTATTTGGATAAAGATTAACATCATGTTTACAAAAATAGCTTCGCAAATAATGCATTATCTTAGAAAAAGAATTTTACCCTAGAATAGTTTATAGTGATTCAAGTCAACCTCAAAAGATAGACATATACTGTCGCGGACTTTTTTTTAGAACTTTAAAGGGGAGCAAACCCATCATACATGATTTTTGCGCAACTTTTGACGTTTTCGCAGCGTACGCAACGGAATTCCCAACAGGAAAAAGAAATCCTCGTTTCACAACATTTTCATTCATACTCTTCTCCTATTGGTCGTAGAGTGATGTCATATAACCTATATCCTTCATCGTTAAACGGAAAATCAAACACAAAAATAATTTTTCAATTCGAACCAGTAGTTACTGAGATTCAAACAAACAAAATCTTCCGCTGTATACCGCTGTATACTGAATCACTGTTTATTAAAGTGAGGGCGGTCGACTGGGACGGACGGACGGCAACCGGGCCTGCACTTGCCCTGCCCGGTCAGTGAAATTATTACTCTGAATTCAGAGTGGTCCTGTCCTATTACACTGTAATTCAGAGAACGGTATACCTATACCCGGTATACCGTGTGTATAGGTATAGGCATTTTAGGATTTTATGCATGAGATGTGTCTTTATCTCCGCTAGGAGTAATAATAATTGTGTTCTGTGGTCTATAACAAGTAATTGTGTTCTGTGGTCTAAGCTGAAGATTGAGAAATCTGTGATCAACTGTCAGTGTCAGTCAGTCATTCACTCTTTCATACAAAAATTCGAGTCGATAGAAAATTGCAAGTTTTTTGAAAAACATTTTCCATTTTCCGCTTAAGATTACTGTAAAATCAAATCAACTCATCAATACTATACAAATTGAATAATGAAAACGGGTGTGCTGTACGGGATAGTTGCTTGTTCAAAAACGCGAGTCCGCTGTGTATTTTGCGGGGTGCACATACCGAAAGCCAACAAATGCATCGAGCAGCACACCAATGGGGCAAGACACAAGGAAAATGTGGAACTCATGACAGAAAATGGAATAACGTTCAAAGACAACAAGCTTAGCTGCAAACCATGTAAGTTAGAACTTTCATTAGAAGATTCTATATTGAAACACATCGAGGGCGATGGTCATTCCAACTGGATCGCTGCCATGGAAGATCTGACTGACGGCGAGTATATCAGCCTCGAGCCGTTCTTGACGTCGGAAAAGGACGAAGCTTTCTGCGAGGTCTGTCACATAACATTCCACTGCACATTGCAAAACATTGAATCTCATGTCAACGGTATCAACCATAGAACCAACATAACAGAGCACCTGAAACCACTAAATGGTATTTTTCCTGTCGACAATGATGATGAAGTGTGGTGTAAAATTTGTAACACTTACATTGACAACACAGCTCGGAGCATCCTAGAACATATTGATGATGATGAACAACATATGTATTGGTTTACAACTATTGAGGATTTGATAGAGGATCAAGATATGACCATTAAGAGCTATCTTGCTAATGAATTTGATAACAATGCCTATTGCAATAGATGCCATGTTGAAGTAAATTGTAATGCTAAGAGTCTCGAAGATCATATCAACAGTGAGGTCCATTTGAGTAATTTAGACTAACTGAACATAATTATTATACACTATTTCAGTATTGGAATGTTGGATTAAAAAATAGACATATTTATGTAGGTAGTTTTGTTGTTGTACACATATTAATCTGCTTTATTTGTCATGGCAGTTGATGTTATTATTGAACTATGTACTCAAATAAAAATGAATAGCTGTATAAAAGATATATAACTTAATGCATCTGTTCTTATCAAATATACCTGCTAATGGAACTGATAATAGTTAGAATATTAAGTAAAAAAATAAAAATAATTCTCTGGCGAATGTTGGTCACAAAGACATCAAATTTGATATCATCTACTAGTGTTTTGATAATTTAACTTTTAACATGTAATAATAGGTACATGTTTGTTCCGTTTAAAACGTTATTGTTAATTAATACCTGTGAATAGCATTGATTACACCTGTCAATAAGCAAATGTAACCTTATTAGCATGCAGCAGTATTTATATTGTAAAAGTATGTTTTACACTTATTATTTATTACCTCAAATGAAAACTTAAGTGTTTTGATCCTGCAAGTATATAAATAATCACCATTTTGTGTTCAATAAGCACATTTTTCTAAATATAGAAAAGCTGTAGAAAATAAAAGACAGTTTTTATGAATAAATTAATATTATTGTTATAAAACTTATTTTAATAATTACTATTATAATAATACAAAATAGTAAATATTAAAAATAAAAATGCATCCCATTAGAAGAGATTGTTTCACAAGCTAATATAATTATATTTTGAGTTATAAATTATTTCTACATTGTAATAAGTTTGGTCATATTTTCATGATTAGTTTTGTGATATTGTTAAAACTTACCCTTTGTTTAATAAATGAATATCTGTAAAAGCACTTCTAAATTTCATTTCGACATCATTGAAAGGGCAGAAGGTATTTGTGGGGGACCAATTAGATCACCGCGTTCCGTCCCTACCGCGTAAAAAATATGGATATGGACATGGGCTTCATTTGACATTTAAATGACCATATACCTATGATAATTAATAAAGCCCATATCCAACCCTAAGGCTTGGGGGCCGACCCCGATGCGTGTCGGGACTCTGTCGTATTTAGCACCGAAACATAAATTGCTCAATACTAACGTAATGCCACAGGTTCCATACAAATACGTGCGTGGATCGCGGGGCGATATAGCCAGACCAATCTGCCTAAAAATATATAAGTCTTGGCAAAAGCGGCATTGCGCAAGGTTTCAAGGGCATCGCTCCACTGTCAGTTCATAAGTTACGCTGTGCTAATGATAAGATCGTACTTTTTAAGCATCAAATGGATAGTCGTCTTCGTTCTCTTCGACGATGACAGATAGTGGCACCTCTGTTCTCGTCTTAGCACGTCTCTTGTTCGAAGAAGCAGTGGTTGAAGTTTGAGTATCGCTTTGCGTATTCTCTCCAAGGCGCAGGCTCATTCTCTCTTGGTCGAGACGCACGACTTGGGATAAATCTTCTGCGTAGCCGTCCATTCGGGCAATAGAATTACCCAGTCGATTCTGTAAAGAACTGATACCCAAATGGGGTTAGAAAATATCTTCACATACAAAGCACACATTATATGACTGCTTACGTAGGTACCTACATCCGTCCGTACATTATACCCTGCGTTATCTTACACAAGTATTTGAGTAATTCATGACCACCCGTCGTCTTCGCAGACAGGGGCGGATCCAGGATTCCATTCTGACCAATTTCGGAACTTAGTTTTTGACCGACTTTAAAAAGAAGGAGGCTATCAATTCGTCGCGCATATTTTTTTAAGAATATTCACCGATTACTCGAAGTCAGCTGAACCGATTGAAATGACTCTACGTTCAAGTTGGTCCCATTTTTCGAAAATCGGTAATTTTGATTTTTTGGACATGTTGTAAGCCCAGTTATGGTACTGTAAACCCGAATTTTCAACTACGAAAAACCTGTGCCCGTTTCAAACTACCCGCAAAACTCCGTTTGAAAGTTTTTTTTCTTTTTGTTTAATAAACGCGTTTAAAACAATTTTCAGTTCTATAATCCATAAAGGCAAAAAAATCAGGGCCTTCAAAGAAATTAAGGGACTCATCTTTTTTGGGAAATGGTCAATTTCATGTTTTGTTTCAAACAACAAAATATTGGCAAAGGCTATAATCGCAAAGCACGATGAAGGTTTTGAATTTGGTATGTTTTTAAGACCCAGAAGTGGTTTGAATCTTGCAACTTGGAAAACTTGTACCAATTCGCTGCGCACACCACTCATTTTTTTTTTTTAAAGTTTTGTAATCACCCTCATTCTTGCTTAAATCATAATAAAATTTGCAATTATTCAAGTTCAACCGCGCAGCTCGATAAATCCTTAGGGGTCAAATGTTTTAATTTTAGTCGAGAACAAACTATTCTAAAAATCGCTTTTCCTATGAAAAAGCCAATCAAAATTAAGCTTTTATAATTTTGTTCTATACATACATTTTTCTTTCATTTAAAGCGCAGAAAGAAGTGTGTGAGACTAATACAAAGTTTAGTAGTAGTTACCTATAAAGTATTATTTTTGTGCGTACATTAAAAATACACAATTGAATCTGTACTTATTAAAAAAAAAACAAGAAAATTTGCCCTGGGCAAGTGTCGAAATCTAAAAGTACAAAATACACGCAATTTAAAACAAAATATATAAGTAGTATAGTAGTAAAAAACGCGTTTTTTATTTAACGCGCCTTTTATTCAAAAGGCTTACTAATGTATAAAAGTATAATTGAAAAACTTTTTTTTTAAACTTTCCTGTTCCCGCGGGAATATTGGTGATAAAAAGTAGCATATGTTACTCTCTGTCCTTTCAATAATCTATGCCAAAAATCAAGTCGATTGGTTGCTTCGTGAGGGCGTGAAAGCAGGACAAACAAACACACTGTCGCATTTATAATATTATAATTATATTAGTTAGGATTAGGATTAGGAATATCCGCAATTAAAAACATATGCAAGATGAACCGCCCGCCCGCAAATAAATGCAAAACAGTCACGCACCTTGCGCACGCACCACACGTGTTTCGCCCACACGGAGCATCCTCAGGAGTTGTTAGACTGTGCAGTACCAGCACCGAATCGACTCGGTAGTTATATATATATTTTTTAAATTTATTACCTTACCTGTATACCTATTTTAGGTCTTGAGATTTTTTTAAATAGTCAACCCAAAAGTGTAAAGTGCACAATATAAAAAGAGTGCAACTTCTGTGGGTTAGTTCTATTAAATTCTGCGGTTAAAGTGCACCTTAATTGAATCGAAAAGTTGAGTCAAAAGTATGGTATTCTTGGGGCTATTGGAGGGGGGGGGGGAGGCATGGCCCCTATGGCCCCCCTCTGGATCCGCCCCTGTTCGCAGACGCCAATCATGAAATATATATAGATAAAATACATTCAGGAAGACGATAGGATCGGACACATTCCTTAGGGTGCCTATCCACCGGAGATGTGCTATGCTACGTTGCTATAGATGTGTTTGATATCCACCAATCATATTCATCGGCCCATGCTTGCTTTGGATGCGTGTTCCGGATGCTTGCTATGGTTGCATTTCCCCACTGTCGATCAATACTTAGCATAGCTCAAGCTTTGCATTACGCAACTTCCTCGCATAGCTACCTCGCGGCGGCGCATCTTCATAGCACATCTTACTCGCCCGGCTACATAGCTTAGTATCAGTGGAAAAGGTCACATATTTTGGCAGCACATATCTGGTGGAAAGCCAGCCATACAGACATTGCCTATCTAAAAGAAGGCTGTGCCTCAGCATTGACGACAGAAAAGATCAATATCGATGATGAAGATACTAACCTAATTCTGTCAAGGTTACTTCTCAGGTGCTTCATGAAGTGCCTCATTCTGCCTAGCTCGTCCTTCAGTTTCCTGTCCACCTCATCCCTGGTGAGCTCGCTCGCAGGCCTAAGCGTTCTGTCTGTTAGTCTTGCTGCCACCAGTCTTTCTTGTTCCATTGTTTCTACTAGGTTCTTCTCTGTTGTTATTAATTCTTCGTCTAGAGATTTCATGTCTTTTAATGCCTGTAAGTGGTAAGACTTTGATGCAAACTAGTGTAGGTAATAGTAATAAGCGAGAAGGGCTTGAAGAACAGAATCAAACTACTATAGTTCAGAAAACTTGCTCAACTCAAGGATATCGCACGCAAATGGAAGCGCGTAGTATGGAAGTCGAATATTATATTCAACTTATCCTTCGTAATTATGTTTTTAGTCGTGTTTTGTCTTTCTCTTAGGGCGCTTTCAATTTCGGTATCTATCTATTTTTATGGCGGTACCGACGCCGCACCTGTTAACGCACCGCGCGCTTTGTATGAAAACAAACGACCGTACGTGCGCAAAACGACAAACGCACCGCTTCGGCACCGCAGCGGTCCGACACGAAACGTTCAAATTGAAAGCGTCCTTATTCTCTAGGCTCTCAATTCCTATGTAGTTAATGTTTGGCACAAAAACCATGGTGTTCTAATCACTTAATCAATCAATCATGTTACCTCTTCTCTTTGCCAGCATAATTCCTCTAATTTTGAAGTGTTGGTGTGCAGTCGTCTCCTGATAGCTGCGTCCACCTTTGCTGCGTGAGCTTGAGCAGAGATTGACAGACGGACCCTTGCTCCTCTCACCTTTAGATGCAAACAAATTACCGTTTAGAAATTCGGTGATAAAATAATTGCTGTAAGAAAGTAGTTCTGTAGACAGCATGTATGAAAGCCAGAAAATAGAGGCACGAATTATTTCAGTAATAGGTATATGGTAGTGGTAGCCTTTGTTTTATTCCAGGCATCTGTTGTCTGTGTGCCAAATTTCATCCAAAGCGGTTCAGTTTAGTAGTTGTTGTGAGGAAGAGTAACAAACAAATAATATAAGTAAGATTTCACACACTTGTTGTCTTGTGGTCACCGCGTTGACGAGGGCTTGGAGTCCAATCCTTTTCAGGGAGACGCATCTGTTCTCCCATCGGGCGAGAGATGAAAACCTGTTGAATAAATACTTTTTATACACTGAAAATAACGTAGTTATACTACATTCTTCTTCTTATCGCTTCGATGACAAAGTTAAACTGTTTTGGCCTAGAATTTGGCCACCTCGGTCGGTGGTATATCATAGGTAGTAGTCGGTCGTAGGTGGTAGTTGGGTCAGCTTGCGTGCCGGTTTTGGGACAAGCAGGACACGATTTAAGGTGGGCTATTGCTTGTATCATCCCACCGCAACGAACAGCTATGTACTTATGTGAAAAATGTTGTAGCAAGCAGTAGATATGTATTGAAATGAGTTTTACAGTCTACATGCAGCGTGATTATCTTGAAACAATCTTTCTTAGCTATACCTTTTTAAATAAAAGTATTTACCTCTTCCTTTTCTTTTTGCCAGTATTATTCCGGGCCACAGAGCAGAGGTCGATATTGGCACACGAGTTTTCAACTGACAGTGCTTCCTGCTTCTTCAATATGTCTTCCTGAATCCGCTTCTTAGTTCTTTCAAGGGATTTGGTTTGTTTTTCCATCTCTTCTATAACTTTTTCAAAGTTTTTCTTTTCATCTCGTAAATAATTATGTTCCTAAAAGTATTTAAAACTCAATTGTTGCTGCAAACCAATTATAAGTTCGAAACATAAGGTGAGTTTATACATAATCCTTTTAAAGTATTGAAAATTTATAAAAAAAAAAATGATTTGCTGACGAATGTACAAACAATGTTTGCGGAAGTTCCCGGTCGGCCACTTGGTAACTAAATTAGGTCAACCTTGACATCGCTAAAGCTTTTGATAGCCTTCTCTCCAAGCTTCCGGCGTACGGTCTGCCTGCTCAGCTCTGTGCCTGGGTAGCCGACTTCCTGCATGAACGTAGAATCCGCGTCCTTACGGACTGATGTAGTTCGCGGTTCATGTCAGTGAATGCCGGTGTGCCTCAGGGTTCTGTCTTATCCCCCACACTCTTTCTGCTGCATATCAATGATATGATTCCTCTTGGGAATATTCATTGCTATGCAGACGACAGCACAGTGCACGCGGGATATTTCGGGCATGCAGTTGCTGGGCAGATAGAAACCAATGAGAAACGGGAGAACCTTGTCATCGAGCTCGACCGGGTTTTGAACCACATCTCGGAATGGGGTACCAACAACCTGGTTGAGTTCAATGCCAAGAAAACCCAGGTCTGCGCTTTCACGGCAAAAACGTCGCCATTCCTTCCCCTTCCCTCTCTTCAGGGCACAACACTAGCCTTGAATAGCAGTATAACCATGCTCGGTATGGATGTTCGCTGTGACCTTAATCCAAAAGATTACATCGAAACCGTGATCAAGACAGCCTCACGTAAACTCGGAGTCCTCAACAAGGTGCGGCGTTTTTTCACGCCAGATCAACTGTGCTTGTTAAATAAAACGCAAGTACGGTCCTGCGTAGAATATTGCTCACACCTCTGGGATGCCTCCGCTAAGTACTTGCTCGATGCACTGGACAGGTTGCAGCGCCGCGCAATTCGCATCATCGGCGATGTAGAGGTAACAAAATTCCTGGAGCCCCTACAATTACGCCGCGATGTCGTTTCATATTAAGCGCGTTCTACCGCCTATACCACGGCGAGTGCTCTGAAGAATTATTTTCCCTTATCCCACCTTCTCCTTTCCTTCATAGGACCACGCGCGCTGGCTTGCGTTGCCACCGGTTTACTGTGGCAGCGATTCCAACGCGAACAAAGAAATAGTAGCTCATTTCTTTGTCGCACTATCCGCAAATGGAATTGTTTGCCTTCGCACGTCTTCCCTCCTTCCTACAACCCGGGGTCCTTTAAACGAGGCGTGAAGAAGCATTTAGCAGGCCGGCAAGGTGAGGGTGGCTGATGTGGCAGTTTGATCTGCTGCACCAGCTATCTTCGCGTCTGGACTCTACCTCCACTTAACATCAGGTGGAGGTAGAGTCATTTGCTCCGACCTAAATATAAAAAAAGAAAAAAAAAGTTCTGTAGACCGTAATACAGCCGAATAAACACTGCATTCATATAAAAAAATCACTCACTTCCAAAATAGCCTTTTCCACGGCATCTGTCATCGGGCACAGGGCGCCAGGTTTGCTTGCGTTTCGTGAATGGTCTTCTATCTCCCCGTTTATTCTTTCCACGACAACTTTAAGAGCTTTGTGCTCATACTTAAGAGCTTCTATAGCTTCATCAAGACGCTTCGAAAGATCCTCGAATACCCACCTCCAGGATGCTATATCAGATATTCTGAAGGTGCGATGACAAAGGGTTAATTGAAAACTCCACTTCAAAGGAGTTACATTTTGAAGAGACGAAGAAGAGCGAAGATTTCATGAATTTGACAGTAGATTATAATATAATATTTTGCATTTTACAATGCTATTTTTCCGTGATAAATATTAAACAAGTAAATGTAGGTACTATAAAAAAACAACTTGTCTCATGTCGCTCTGACGACATGAGACAAGTTGCTTTTTTCCAGTATAATTTCTTGTTTAATATTTGACAATAGATATTATTATTTCCCCCTTCTTGTCCGCTCCTCTCCGACTTAAAGTGGCATTCTTTTAATATGGCTATGGCTATAAGCAGAAACAGCCCCCCTACTGCGTAAAAAATATGAATATGGATATAGGCTTCATTTGACAGTTGAAGCTCATAAAATTACCTTATATGGTCATTTAACATAGTTTATAGCTCAATATTGTAATTTAATATTAAATAAGTACAATGTAACTTTTGAAAGAGAGAAAAATAAAGATTTATTAAGTATTATTATTATTATTATAACTGTCAAATGAAGCCCATGTCTATATCTATATTTTTTACGCGGGTGGGCCCCAGCACAGCCCGATACTTTACGATTTTATTAAGCTATCTACTAGCTAGTACTTGTACTATTAAGTATTCTGTGCTAGTACTGCAAATATTTCGAAATACTGTATTCGGGCGAAAAAGCTCATTAAAAATAGTGAGTAGGTCCAATCGGGGAACTTCCCGGTCGACCAGTACAGTTTTTTGGGAAACGTTTTTTCGCAAAGTAATAACTTACAGAAATAATTATTTATTATTCAAATGGAATACCAATTAATGTTCCATATGTGTGATATAAACGTTTTCTATATATTTATTTCTTTTTGAAATATCGCTCCTTAAAAAATCTGTACTAGTCAACCGGGGGGTTCCCTGACTGTACTTACATAATACTTTTAAGTAGGATCAAAAAATACAACCTAACCTTTCCTGTATGCAGGTTTTGAATTGATACTCGTTGGTTTCCCTGGCGAAACTGTTGATCATCACCAGCTCCTGACTTTCATTGACTTGTTCTATAACTTTAGCGTTAAGTCTGTCATTGATCATCCTCAATTTGTCCACACCACGAGGACAGCCAAGATAATCACTTTCACAAGACATAGTTAAAAAATTATCGAATTAATCTTTAAAAAACCAATAATTATGAACACAAATTATTTAGTAAATGAAAGTACATATTGCTATGTTTGACATTACAAATGGCAAATTGACTTTTTATAGTAAGTAGGTAAGTATTTTAAAATGATTGTTACAAAGATCATATAATTTTTGCATTAAGGTACACTCATCGGCATGGAAGTAATCACAAATTAGATAGGAATGTACAAGGAATAGCAAATACTATAGACATTTTGTATTTGGTGATAGGTGGTATGTGCTACTCGTCGGTGATGTGTGATAGAACGTAGTGATTACATACTCTTTGATGTGTGATAGAACGTAGTGATTACATACTCTTTGATGTGTGACAAAGAGTATATAATCACTCCGTTTATGTGTGACTCTTTTAATACCTACGTTTCATTTCACGTTTGTTCATTGTTTTTGGATTGAATAGAATAAAACGAATATTTTAATATACTTACTACAATAAGTTCCATCAAGAAATAAAAAAGAATCATAGAATAACAACACAAATACGCATAATGCAACGAAATAACTGACATTTTATTCTTTCTACTAGCTTCCGCCCGCGGTTTCACCCGCGTGGTACCCGTTCATAACTTAATAAAAAACTAAACCCTACTAAACCCGATAAAAAACTTTTAATAAAAAAATTGACTGTTTTTTTTTCTATATTTATTTTTTAATTTTTAAGTTTTTAGTTACATTATGTCCCGTTACCAATTTCATTGTTGTGTATGGGCTGAATATCAGCCCATGCACAACAATGAAGTCATCTAGGTAACGACTATTTGGCAAAACGTATTATTGATGTTTTTCAGGATTATTAAAAAGCTACTAGCCAGGTCGTCGTAAAAAAATATGGGACTACACTTGAACTATGTTCCTTCAGATAAAAAAACATTTTATAAAAAAAAAATTCAAACCGACTTCAAAAAGTAAAAAATAAAACTTTTGGAGTCGGTGCCAGCCAGGGCATTCTACATTGCACGTCTATTTATCTATATATTTGTTGGCCTTAGCTAGCTAGCACCGACTCCAAAAGTTTTAATTTTACTTTTTGAAGTCGGTTTGAATTTTTTTTTATAAAATGTTTTTATTTCAGATTTTTTTGTTACATCATGTGCCGTTACTTACACTAAAAATCAGCCCATACACAACAATGTCATCTAGGTAAACGACTACTTGCCAAAAGGTGATTGATATTTTTCAAGATTATGAAAAAAATACTAGCAAGATCTTCGTAAAAATTATATGGGACCACACATAAACCATTTTCTTTCAGATAAAAAAAGAATTATAAAAATCTGTTAACAACTGGCGAAGTTATGGTAGAACATACATAAAAAAAAAAAAAAAAAAACGTCGAATTGAGAACCTCCTTCTTTTTTGAAGTCGGTTAAAAAAGAACATTAAAATCGGTTGACAACTGACGACGTTATATTAAAACATACATAAAAAATACAGTCTACTTGGGAACCTCCTCCTTTTTTGAAGTTGGTTAAAAAGTAGCCTATGCTAAAATCAAGTCGATATTGGTTGCTTATTTATATTAGGGACGTCTAGTCACACATGTAACATTGGGTCTAGTACTATTGTACATTCTGTGGTTAGAGCGTTAAGGAAGGACAAATAAACACACTTTTTGCATTTATACTATTAAGTAGTAAGAAAGGATTAGGATTCTAAAATCTATAGCAAAAGCTGCTATTGATTTTATTTTATCTAGGTAATAATTGTTAATTTAAAGACGAATAAAACAACCCAAAATAACTGATGTGAAACATAATGCAATACTTTATTTAAAAAAAAGCACAAATGTAGCAGAAATGAATTCATTTCGAGTTAAATATCTTATGCTCTAATATTTAATTATAATATTTTTGTATCGATGTAGACTCAAATAAAGTCACATAACAGTTTGCTAGTTCTTGTTTTACTTCAAAGTTTAAACTAACTTCCGTCAGGTGATGCCATACACACATATATTATGCAGATCAGTTTTTCCAATAATGGGGAAAAAGTGATCTCTCCCTATTCCTACGAGAGAAAAACGTATCTGGAGCTCTATTTTTGATTCACTCGTCTCGAGGATTTTACTGATTTTCGTAAGACGTTTGAGTTTAAGTATTCCGTAATAGCGACCTTGCACGTATATACATAGCTTCGCTTTTCGCCTGTAATACCGTCTCCCCACACGAGCGCGCGAGAGGAAAAGCGAAAAGCGTGCTATGTGTACGCTTGCAAGGTCGCTGATCGCCTGATCGCCTCCTCGTTATCCTCGCCACTCGCGCGACGAGTGATTAAAAAATAAAGGTCCTGTATGTTCATATAAATCTACACAAGGCCTCCTTAGCGACCCTATGAGCTGACCGCAGCACGACGAAGTACACCATCAGCTCAGCGACGCTGATGATGCTGAAGCCCAAAAACAGGCTCAGGTAATGAGAGTAGAGGCAGCAAGAGAGGTAAGTTATGGGAGTAAAGGCAGCAGGAGGGATAAGTGGTGGAAGTAGACGCAGCATAAGAGGTAAGTTTTTAGACTTTGGAGAGTGTGCGAGAGAACTGCACGACCTTTTTCCTCCAGCCCCTTTCCACCATACGCTTACGTCGTTGACATTCCAATGGTCCGTATCAAGGTTGACACATTTTTTATGCGAATCGCTAAGGAGTGGAATGCGCTGCCTGCTCATGTATTCCCCGATTCCTACAACTTAGGCCTATTAAAGGCGAGATTATATAGGCATTTCCTGGGCAAGCATGCAACACCTTAGACTACATTTTGTTTATTAAGCAAGACGGTGGTCAAATTCATGCTCAGTTATTATTTAGAAATGTGAAAATCGCTGCAGCTGGAAGGAAGTGATCCCTTCCTGGCCCTGCGAGAGAAAGGCGTGATCTTATTTGTATGTTCACATAAATCTGCAGTAGGCCTCCTTAGCGACCCTGTGAACTGGCCGCAGCACGACGAAATATACCAGCTCAGCGACACTGATGATGCTGAAGCCCAAGAACAGGCTTAGGAGACCTCCGATGGCACCTGATTAGAAATCAAATTGTCATATTAATAAAATAGACACATATCCCAATTAAGTAAATAAAAATAAATAAGAAAAACCGGTTACAAAAGGCAAAAACATAAGAATTTTTGAGTCTACATTGCTATTATTTAAGCTTTTATTTATTTTTTTGCCTTGGCTGGCACCGACTCCAAAAGACTTAATTTTTACTTTTAGAAGTCGGTTTTTTTATAAAAAGTTATTTACTTCATATTTTTTTAGTTATGGTCCCGTACTTAGGTACATTAAAATTCGGTCCATACACAATGTTGGCTATGTAACCATTACGAAACAACAGTATTTTTAAGATTTCCTGAAAACTACTAAACCGATTTTAATTTTTTCAAAGGTAAGGTATACTTACCGGTGTGATTTTTTTTGTAATCTTACCAGCAAAGTAATAGTCATCATATTGAGCATGACGATGTTGCCCCAAAAATATGTCTTCGTAGAAATGCACGTTGATTTGAGTCATCTCGCCTCTATGAATAATGAAAGAAATTAATTACGTTAAGTGATTGCTAATACTAAAATATAAAACTGGGCCCAAATCCCTAAGCAATTCAGTGCTTTATAAATAATAGTAGCTGTAGACGTGGTTTATATTTGTCTTTTTAATGATTAAGTAATTCTCTTAGCACATTTTTTATGAAAATCTAAAATTGTACTCGTTTATACTATTACTAACTTGGACAAATTACCAATTATACGAGTATCTACACTCATTTGGTTGTTTTTCAGATGTCCGGGAACCATAGTGACAGATTGATAGCCCAACGCCATACGATTGTTTTCGACTTATGCCATGTTCGTTGATAGTAGGGCTTTTAATATTAGGTCTTTACCAATGATATTTGCCGTGTGGTGACGGCCTAAGAATACAAGTGTCACCACTCCCTTACATGCCTGGGATGTCGTAAGAGTCGAATAAGAGGCTCGACGCACAATAGGCGTGAGCAAGGAGAGGCCTATGTCCAGCAGTGGACGTGCACAGGCTGATGATGGACCTATGATATTGCCGATTTGTATGAATAATTTCTAAGAAAGTTCGTTTTCCATACTAACAATTTTTGTTATAATTTCTAGCGCAAATGCTAATGCCACAATTATTTTATGTACAAGCATTGTATGAAGTCTAAGCAATGTAATGGTATGTTTTAATTTTAATAACAATGAGTATCTTATAAATAAAATTACACAAAGTGGTCATTTTGCCAATAAAAAAAATTGTACTTTTCTAGGATTTTTTTATCGTATAAGGTACAAAAATAATAATCTTATGATTGATTCTTGACCATTATGACCTTAATTTAATATAAAATCATGCAATTGATGTAAATTTTAATCATAGAAGTTGTGAGGAGCTCTGTAAAATATCGGCAATTTCATAGGTAAATTATATGCACTGATAAGTTTTCAGTGCTTTTCCTTTTGTTTTCCCAGACCAGCATAGGACTTAGGTACTTACGATTGGTAGCCCATCAGCTCCAAGTTTTTGAATATGCCCGGTCCTTTGGTAGGGTGTTGCTATCTGGGAAGATAGCATCTAGCCCATTCTAGGTATGCTTTAATTATGTTCCAGTCCAGCATCTTATCTAAGTCAGACGGCATAAAAAAAATGATTTCAGCATTGTTGTGTTCCGGTGCTCAGTCAGTTCCTCAGTGGTTGATGATTCCCGGAGAGGCTCGCTTCCACGTTATCAATGTTTAACACCAGGTATGGTGACGGTAGGGGTTCCACGTTGTTCATAATACATTGAAAAAAATAGGTACTACTAGACATTACTTACTTCCTAGGAAACCCCCAGACGGGTGAAGGGTCCCCCGGTTCCTTGATCAGGTCGGAGTAGAACACCTGGCTGTCGTAGATGACGTCATTGCAGGAGGGGTGGCAGGAGGTGGGCTCCTTAGAGGTCTTGCCTTCCTCGCTCTCCGCATAGTAGGCGTATATTTGCTGTTCCTCCACTTTACCTGGAAGTTAACTCAAAGTCACCTCAAACTCAAGTGTTGCAGATGGTCAAAAACTCTGAAACACTTAAAAAAAATAAGAGTCATGATTCGATATTTCTCGCATCTCGGCCTTTTGGCTAAGATCAAAGTGTAATAGTATAAATTATTTTAACAAAATAATACTTTTACCCTTTACAAAATCGATGCATTTGTAGTCAGCATTGGTTGAACAAATGGGTTCTAAAGCGGATTTTCCTAGAACAAAAATAATTAGATTAAAAGTTTAGTAACTCCATGGAAATAAATTAATGACATTCAAGTATAGGTACCTATGCATAAACATGTGGGACTGAGAAGATACACAAAGTATCTTACTACTAAAGCACATCACCCAGAAGGAAAACCCTAGTTTTTTCAACATCATTCTCATCACTACTATAATGTTAGCTACTGGGACTGGTTTGTTGTTGGTGATTTGTGAGCTGCGCTTTGGTTGGTGATTTCAGTAGGTACCTACTAGAGCCTTTAACTTATAGGAGACTAGCGGCCGCCCGCGGTTTCAGTAGCATGGTTTCTGTTCTTGTGGGAATATCTGGATAAAAAGTAACCTATGTTTTAGTCCACTATTTGAAGTCCCTACATACCAAATTTCATCGAAATCCGTTCAGTATTTTAGAAAGAGAAACAAACAAACAAACTAACGAACTATCGCATTTATTATATTAGTAGGATGATACTGTCTGTGTCTAGGTGGCACCATTAGTCGCCTTTTACGACACAAGATGAGAAAGTAGCTATTACAAGTTGGAATCTGTCATCACGTTATAATAAGTTCTCTTTATCAATCTGGCTCTTCTTTAACAATTTTTTTCGCATCGTGATTTTACGTTGAATCGATGGAGGTGCTGTCTTTTATTTTTAGGGATAGGAATCACCTTTGCATTATAATTTTTCTATCACTGAAAGTTTTTGGTGCAATAAAGATTTTTGACGGTCCTTCAACCACTGAACAATTGATTTTCGTTCAAAGCAACATAGCACTTACTGGGCCAGTTATACAGCGCACAATTGCAAATCTTCTTAGCCTCAGTCACAAACAGGTCATGTTTGCAGTTGCTGCCAGTGTAAAACTGGTAATAGTCCAATTGCCTCTCGTTCTGGAAGAAGCACTGCCTCTGGTCAGGAGCTAGCGTCCTTAGAGCAGCGTCAGTCTTATACGTGATGGGTGAAACCTCGATGGTGGTCATCCTGTCCATCGGGAGACGTAGGACAGTTGATGTGTACACGTGGTTTGTCGGTGATTTGATCAATACCTGTAATCACGATTGAACCAAAGATAAAACATAGAATCGCAGATTTAGAATAGATATGTTAGGAGTCTGGTAAGAGCTTAAAATTTTCGAAGCTAACTCAATCAAGCAAACGGAAAAACTACCAGCTAACCAGCTACCCAGTTACCGAATCCCCACCGGATCACAAGACAGGAAGGTACCTGGAGACCAAGGACCCTTATTATTGCCCCCAGGCAGTTTTCTGAATTGCTATCAATGTATCTATTTTATTCATTACTAGCTTCCGCCCACGGTTTCACCCACATGTTACTCACCGTCCTTTCTTCTAACTGTATGCCAAAATCTAGTCAATTGGTTGCTTAGTTAGGGCAAGGAAGGACAAACAAACACACTTTCGCATTTATAATATATTTAGGATTTGGATAAAGAAGGAGAAAGGAATGGCATTATGGCAATTTTATCTACCTGGATATAAGAGGTACATTACAGATTCTTCAGGTTCTATTAAATTATCCACTTCAGGCGCCAGTCTCTCAAAATGATTAGACATCTAATGATCTTATTTCTTGCATTATCGTTGTGAGACAGTAGTCAGTAACTTACGGTGAACCCAAGACTGTTTCCATCGCATGCGTGCTGGTGTTCAGTGATGTTCAAATACAGTTCTACTCCCAGACCATAGTCTTCTCCAGAGACCATGACCCTGAATGGCCTCATGGTAGTGTTAGGAGGGAACACCTTCGGATACCCCTCGTCTAGACCCCACTGTAGACCAGCTGGAGAGGCTTGGCTGTTGAAACTTCGCTGCCAGGATAAGGTATCGTTCTTCCTGAAATAGCTAGCAGGTTTTTACAAAGTCGTCATCAGCCATTTTTAATCTCCCCACTGTTGGGGCACCGGCCTTCCTTCTGGATGGAAAAGGTGAATGGGCCGTGACCCACCACGCGGGCCCAAGGCGGATTGGTGAGTTTAAACGACTGCAAAGGCAGCCGGGGCAAATACAAATACAAATACAAAATATTTTATTTGCAAAACACAGTTAAAGGCTTAAAGTGCCTTCTGAAGCACGGAGGAGCTCGAGTTAGTAAATTTTTGTCCAATCACAAGTTTCAATGGACTCCTATTCCTATGCTGAACTGGGAATTAAGAAGTTTCTGGACAACGTCTTTAGACCCAACCTTGGACTCAACTAATGCCAAATGAGGCGTCGATGATGTCTGGCTATGAGAGTGAACTTTATAGATTTTACCTCCAGCTATACCTTCGATTTTGATTTGACCAGACACAACTCTCAATCTCTTTATTTTATATTCTTATTCTTACAGACGCACTTAATATATTACAGTTGCCTATTGTCTAACCAAATGCTTTTAAAGAAGTTTCTTTGCTGTTGTTTATTTCATTGTTTTTGTTAGGCACCTGGGGGGTTACTCTCGACAGAATCGAGTACACATCATGATCGAAGAAATGGCAAAACGGTACTACGGAAACCATAACAACCGCTTTCAAAGTACCAAAATAACAAATTTTTTGACTTTGTGTGATTCTTTGTGTTTTTATACCTCTTCTAGTTTATAAAAAATATTGAGAATTTACGAGCATCGAGCTTTCGAGCTGGTTGGGAAGTCGGGGACAGGTTAGAGCTGCCCTGCCCTCCCGCCGAGCCTAATGAGGATCGACGGGAGGACTGGGCGGGCGAGGAATAGCTTCGCCTTTTAAATGGGGCAATGCTAACCGAATCCAACAAATCGAACCAGTGAGCCGGTATGCCTAAAGATCGCATTCGCCGTCACTCAAGTAAAAAAGCACAATTGTTTGAATTCCTTACATTCCATTCATCGGTAGGCTGTTGAATGCATAACATAGTCCATAATCAGTGAAGATTGGTCTGAAGTATTTCTCACAGCACTCTTTGGTCACCCATCTCGTTTCATGTGCCGCTGGCCAGTTACAGCTCTTCACAATATCGGAGCAGGATAAGGCTCCCTGCAATCGTAATATAACCTTGAAAGTACAAGAATCGGAAAAGCTAATTAAGGTACATCAAAATAGACCCTCTCGTTGATATTGAAATAAAAAAAAAACAGTCCTATAGGTCGCATGTAACGAGGGTTACCATGTCTCAGGATTTGTCCTGAAATCTCAGGATTTTTAGGCTTTTCTCAGGATTCCGGCCGGATTTTTGAAATCTCAGGAAATCTCAGGATTTTTAGAAGTTTCAATAAAATAGAGTAACTGCTTTACAAAAACATTTTTTTTAACACCAACAGCCCCTAAGTATATTAACGTTATCTATACTTTTTATAATCCATAAAACTGCCTTTTCATGCGTAATCCGGTGAACCAATTTATTATGGAAATTTTTATTAATAATTTGAACCTTGGAGGCAGGAGCCTTGTTGCGCCTAACGCCTAGTGACTTGGTTGCGGGGATACACGGTGTTTGTTTATTTGGATACACCCTAGGCGCCTAGCTAGAGCTACTCGATAGGTGAGTCACTAGGCCCTAGGCGCTAAGCAAGTCACCCTCCTATGCGTTGGCAGCCTAAATCCTAAATTATTTTAATTGCACAACGCGACATTAATATAAATAAATAATAATAGAAAATCAATAATATTATTATAATGTTTTTGTTTTTCAACAAGAAGTAAAAGAAAAAAAAAACCTACTTCAAGAAGTAAAAATAAAAAAGCTTTTTAAAGTCGGTGCCATGGTGCATTTTAAATTTCACTTTTATACTTTTATTTTTCTTGCTTTGGCTGCCATCGAATCTAAAAGGCTTAATTTTTACATTTTAAAGTCGGTTTTTATATAAAAAAAATGTATTTCACATTTTTTAAAGTTAGAATTAGTCCCATACGTATTTACACTAAAAATCTGTCTTTAAAATAAGAAGTCATCCACGTAACCGTTACGAAAACGACGGTATTTTCAAGAATTCATGAAAACTACAACAGCTATTTTTAAATAAATAAAAAAATAGGATCACATTAGGAAAAAGCTGTTGTAATAACGTTTGAATCATTCAATCGCTTGTGGTGTTTTCGAATAATCGGTAAAAATACATAATTAAGCGATGAATTGGTAACCGCCTTTTTTAATTCGGTAAAATTTTGCAAAATGCAAAATCTCAGGATTTTTGGTAGGAAATCGTCTTTTCTCTGGACTTTTAAAATTCCCGTCTGGTAATCCTACATGGCAGTTTGATGTTGACGTTAGAACGTAGTGATTACATACTCTTTGGTTGACGTTGGCACTATTCAAGTTATTTGTTATTATGAGTATGAGTAAGTACCTACTATTAAAGAATTATTAATTTGTTTTACGATGTTGGCCAATAAATGCATGTGTAAAACTAAACAAAAATAATACCGAAAACACTAAAACTTAATTGTGATGTTTATATTATAATGAAAATCTTCGTGGTCTCGGAAAAAGGAGGAGGTTCTCAATTCGACGGAATCTTTTTTTTTTTTTTTTATTTTTTATGTGTGTTCTCGATTACTCAAAGACGGCTGGACCGATTTGAGTAATTATTTTTTGTTCGACTAGGGGTACGAGGGTATACTTCACATGTGGTCCCATTGTCATCATGTCAGGATCTGATGATGAGATCCTGGAGAAATCCAGGGAACTCTTCAAATATTATAGGCACTCCTATAGCGATTTCGGTGTTTTCTATAGTAACTTATGCATATGCTTCCGGAATGCACCATTTGGTGAAGTGGCACTGATGATGAAGACCACAAATGGTCATCGTAGCTATTAAATACTTAGCATTTCACGGCAGCTATACGATTACTTTAATGTAGTTCATTAGCAATTTATGCTCGACTCAATGCATGTGATGAAGTGCAGTATCGGGAGAACTCCTTAATAAGTAACGTCCCTGCACCGGGAAAAGCAGCATTTTGTAAAAGGTGATGAGGAGTTGTCATAAGGTTATCAGCGTTGTCACAGGACCTCTTCTACCTTTAAAAATTGTGAAATAAAAACTTTTTATAAATAAATTAAAACCGACTTCAAAAAACTATAAAGCAAAAAATATACCTTTTGGAGTCGGTCCAGCCAAGGCAAGAAAAATAAAATAGTAGCACCGCAAAGTAGAATGCCGTGGCTGGCACCGACTCCAAAAGGTTTATTTTTTGCTTTTTAGTTTTTTGAAGTCGGTTTTCAATTTTTTTATAAAAAGTTTTTCTTTACTAAAAATCAAATCCACCATAAAAGGAGAGGTACGGTAAATAAGTAGTTGTCTTACACTAAAATCCACTATAGGTACAATAGGGGAACTTCGCGGTTGACCAGTAGAGTTTATTTGGAAACGTTTTTTCTGAAAGTACTAAAGTAAAAGAAATAATTCATTATTCAAATGAAATACCATTAATGTTCTGTTAGATGTCATATAAACGTTTTCTTAGTATCCTTTACTTTTTAAAATAATTCTCCCTAAAAAATCTCTACTTGTCACCCGGGAAGTTCCCATAATGAACAATATAAAATAGAGTCTTGTTGTAACAGGAATTGGCAAAAAAGTCAAAGCCTCGGCCACTCACATTTAAAATAAACTTTTGTAACCGGTCGATTTCAATATGATTCAGCCGTTCTTTCAGCGTCTTGTTCATATGCAACATGCGTGGGCAAACTAGAGACGCAGAAAACTCATCCAAACTGAAATGGAAAAATTACGATACAAAATATTTGGAGAAGTTACGCACTGCGAATAGAAGTTACCTATTGAGACACCTCAACTGATTCAAACTATGATTCTAGTATGAGTTTAGTTGTTTAAGAAAAAACATAAACGTATGATAAACTAGCTTTCGCCCGCTGTTTCAGCCGCGTGCTTCTTGTTCCCGTGGGAATATCGGGATAAAAAGTAGCCTATGTTACTCTCCGTCTTTTGACAGGTTGTCAATGTCACTTTGGACAAATAATGCTGAATTCAAATGTAGCTTTAATGATAATATTGAATTTGCGTGCGTGAATGGAATCAATACTTACTGAACTGGAACTGGATCTGCGCAAATCATTACGAAATACAGTTTAAAGCAGGAATTTTTTTACAAAGTGACATTGGCACCTGCCAAATTACTGAATTAAAAATCCGCCTATAGCGTCACTAAATTAACTCGTGTCATGTACGTGGGTAAGTATGTATGGGCTCAATAGACCGCTTTCACATGCACGGCAACGGTCACGGCAAGGTCGCCACGCCAGTGCAGGTGAAAGTTATCTAGAGAGACAACAGAGCTCATACATTACTGTCGTCACACATGTGAAATGGCACTAACACTTACCATTCCAACTTTAAAACATTGGCATACGACTGCGTGACGTTCAGATGTGGGCAAAGCACCACGGTTGGGAAGGCTCTGCCCAGATGGGCGTGGGCGAGGAGTCTATCACGTTGACGAACGGCGTGGAGGTCCACTTGCAGAACAGCTTGATGATGTTCACGGCGCCAAATGCCTTACTAAACTAAATACTACCAACACCAAATTAACGCATACCGTCCCAACTTCAAAACATTGGCATACGACTGCTTCACGTGTAGATGTGGGCAAAGCACCACGGTTGGGAAGGGCACTGCCCAGATGGGCGTGGGCAAGGAGTCGATCACGTTGACGAACGGCGTGGAGGTCCACTTGCAGAACAGTTTGATGATGTTCACGGCGCAGAAGGCGATGCTGACCACCACTATGAGGACCCAGGTGGCCCGCTCTTTGCTGCTGAATGTTGGCTCGAAGATGTATCTTGAAGTTTAAAAAATCTAGACTGGCTTGGCTGATCTATTTTTTTATGATGTATAATGTATAGGTTAGCGCTTGACCGCTATCTCGCCTGAAGGTAAGCAATAATGCGGTCTAGGATAGGAGGATGCGATTAGGAAACGCGCTTGCCTAGAAGATACCTATTCACACGCGACTTGAAGGCCCTCAAATTGTAAGAATCAGAAAACATAGACTCAGGCAAAGAAGTGTACTCTCTGGTATGGATGATAAAATTTAACGCAAAACATTCAGTGCAAATTTTTAAGATATCAACCATAAATCGGTGGCGCATATTTGACTTTTACGGAATTTTCAGTCAATCTCGTTTGCAACATAAAATTTCGGTGAAAGAACTGTGGTCTAGCGGTAACACCCACCTGTATCAGATCCAGAGGTACCGGGTTCGATTTCCAGGGGCGTCCACATATCGCTCTGGTTGGTTGTAGGATTTGTTCAAAGTCCACCTGGCTAACTACCACCATCTTACCCCAGTCTGTAGCCATGACTGAACAATGCCAACAATGTTTTCAGCATTGCTGTATTCCGCCAAATTAGGGATAAGGTAAGCTAGTTACTCAGTTAATAACGTATCACAGTATTCACAGTATGTAATTGTATGGAAAAAATATTTTTCCATATTCTTATACAAGTTTCTGTTTGGTTTCTTTGGTGGTGGTTCTCAAATTTATTTCGTCTATCGCCCACTTTAAAACTAAATTATTATTCGGCGCCCCACATTTTTTTACTTTACCACATCTCAACAACCACAATTTTTCTGCACCCCTCTAGGCAATTTGCGCGCAGCGCTCACAAGGGGGATTTATCACCCACTTTGAGAAAGACTTAAAGACTTATCTAATCGAAAGTAACACTTACTTCACTCCATGCAAAGTCCCTCCATAAAAGAACTGCTTCACCCCAGCCATGATCTCTCTCAACCACATATTCATCATGGACACCTTCACTTGTTTGCTTTGATGGTGCCTACTGGCTTTCAGCACATCATGGCTTATGTAACTGAAGTCTTTGGCATAGTAATCACCGTAATAATCCATACTTGAAGAATATGCTTCTAGATTTTAGTTAAAAATATTCAAGTGGGTATAACTAAGGGTGCCAAATTTTAGAATAATTTCTGGGTCACTTAAATCAACTTTCAAGTAATGTTAGGGTTTCGAGACTGCTAGTAAAATGCAGACTGCAATTCTAATGGTGTTAATTGTCGTGAGTTTATCGTTGCAATAACTTCAAGATTAAATAGGTAGTCCTAATACAATTTGTAATTTGTTTGTATGTATGTCTGTAACATCACTTAAAATCTTTACTGGGAAAAACTAATGAAAAACAAAATTTTAGGAAGAATAGAAAGGAAAGAATTTATAGGAGGATCTTACTGAGGGACTTCTAAAAATAAAAGGAAATGCGGGGTATTCGGATGGATTTCGTCACACCATTGTTTTTATTCTGATAAAGCCTCGAATCGGAACTAAACGAACGTTTGTCTGTTTGTCGTGTTTGGTTTTCGAAGTAGATCCCAGGTCAATATTTTGGATTATTTTTTACTATAGATAGATATACCTCCTAATCCTTAGAACTATGCATTTTAAAGTCACGCAAGCGGACAGCAGCTATCACAGGAAATCTTCTACAGGGTGTTAAAAGACCCATACCGAAACTGTAATATATGCATCAAACTAAATAAGAATATTTAAAAATAATTGCTGGGAAACGATTTTTATTTTTAGTTTACAAAAAGTGGGTGTTATTTTTACACTCAATGAAACGCGTGCAACAACCTGTTTGTGTATCTAGCTAGAGGGTACGAGTAGGCGACCGGGGCCCAGTTTCATTGATTAGTTTTTTATATTCATTCCGTCTTTTTAACTTTAAACTATGTTTGAAAATAAATACCACTTTAATCCTCAATAACTCCTTAACTATCGGGTCCCCAGATTTGGCTCCATACAAGAAAATTATAGTAACAATGGGAAACATACGTGGTTTTCATTTTCGTATAGGTCTTATTACATCCTGTATGTTCAGACAGAAATTCCGCTACTTAGAGAGAATGCGTTCCTGTCAGTTATAAGTTTAAGTAATTTAAGTTTAAGTTTAATTTAGGAGTAAGTCAAATGTTTATTTTGAAAACTTAGCCTTACTCATAGAAAGGTGTTACAAAGGACGATGATACTATATGAGACTTGACGAACTGACATAAACCTGCCAGAACCGTATTCTCTGAGCAGCCACAGTTCAGTTGATGGAATAGCACTGTCTCTGGAATGATGATTTTATTAACCGCCTCTGTGGTCTAGTGGTACAACCACCGGTATCAGACCCAGGGGTCCCGGGTTCGATTCCCAGCGGGGGTACATATTGTATTCGGTTTGGTTGGTAACTTGTTGTTAGTTCGCCTTGCTAGCTACCACCATCTTATCTAGGCCTGACGCCATAACAACAATGTTTTCAGCATTGTTGTGTTCCGGCAGTTCGAGATAAGATAGCCAGTTCCTCAGTGGCTGGGATTCCGGTAGAAGCTCGCTTCCATCTTCAGCCTTATCAATACTTAACAGTAGGTATGATAAAGGCTAAGAGTCTCCCCGTCATTCATAAAAAACAAAAAAAAAATAGATAGCCATAAGAATATCTAACCATTACCAAGTAAACCCTGGGCTAAGACATATAACGAGTTATTACAATTGCTCACTGCACTCAATTGTATTGGCACTATTCAGATCAGCAATTAGTTTTAGTCGGGGAAAGATTAATAGTCTGAAAACGCAATTAGGAAAAATAGAACGAAAAACTTTTTTTATTGCACTTTAATTTAAAAAATGAAATTATTATAAAATTAATAAGATGTTTGTACTTTATAGCCACATAGAAAAGGAAAACTTTTATAAAAAAGGAAATAATTGGAGGTCGATGTCTGAAACTGTTTTTATTTATTTTTCCTACTAATAAATGTTAGAACCGAAATCCGTTCCTAAAAGTTGTTTCTTCTTTTACGACTGCGTTAAAGGCGAGTTAATTATAGTTACCTATAGGTACCAATGTTTTCAGTAATCAAGTCTATATCTTACAAACCAGAATGTTTTTGATCCATAACTTTGGAGTTATGGATCAAAAACGTTCATAGTTCATAGTTTTAAAAGCAATTATTTCACTCGCAACCAAACACAAAACAATAAGAACATACAGATAGACAATAGATACTTTTATACCCGATGAGTCAATCTCACAATCAATTTGCAAGACAAAACTTTTGCAATCGAAAAACAATACATGGCCCCGGGACGTCCACGAAATCAATGATATTTTTGTTTCAAGTTTAAGATAGTTCTTTTGAAACAAACCGAACAGGAATCCTACTAATATTATAAATTTTATTACTTTATTTCTTAGTTTGTTATTCTTTCACGCAAAAAGTGCTGAACGGATTTAGATGAAATTTGGTATATAGGGACTTCAAATAGTGGACTAACACATAGACATTTTTATCCCGATATTCCCACGGGAACGGGAACCACACGGGTGAAACCGTGGGCGGCCGCAAGTTATTAATAAATATGGAAAACTACGTTAAATAAATGATAAATAATTAAATAATTGGTAATAACATGAGATTTAAAAAAAATATATTTTTACGTATTGCCTGAAAAATATATGACCACATTAAAAATCCAGTTAGCATTCTTAGTACAAACATTTAAAAATCATAACTAAGATTTTTATATTTATCTGCAAAAGTTTTCCGTGGAATTCTTTATCAATAATAATTGTACCAAGATACTGATATTACTTTTTTAAATTCTATATCCGGCTGTTTCCGGCGAGTAGCGTCGCCGGATGCTCTGGTCTGGTTGTTTTTCATTTCCAGCTGGTTTCAGCTTAAGGTATTAGTGTTAATTTTTTATAAGAATACATGAGAAATAAATAAAACATAGAAATGCTGCTGGTAAAAGGTTAGACGTTTTTTTAGAACAGTACCTATTCCTCTATTTTGTTCGGGCTCTTTAAATAATGTTGGGTGGTAAACTACCTACTTGAAGTGTTTCACGGGTTTCAAACACGTAACCTTTCGGTACGAGCAATGGCTCTTATCGTCGTCCCAGCCACATGTCACCCACTGCTGGGTATAGGCCTCCCCCAAGGATCTCCACAACTAGACGACTCGACGACTCTTATAGTTGAGCTATATTCCTTTTCTACAACCGATAGAAGTGTAATAAAACTGAGACTAACACCCATATTCTAAGTCGTTCCTCCAAAACTTACTCGTCCTCGACTTAACGAAACCTCATTGAAAACCTCTTCGAAATACTCCTCGAAATCGGTATTCTAAGTCATAATCCCGTAAGGACCTGGAGGAGCCAAAGAGTACGTAGCCACTCCGTGTTAGGCCTAGCGCACACTACCATTTTTACCCACGACGAGGTTGAGTGAAGTGTAAAAAGTTTTGGAGGAACGACTTAGAATATGGGGTAAGTCCCAAATAATTGGTATTTAAGTAAGAAGTCTAATTAATTTATGGAATTTAATAAACCGATCGACTAAAAATTACTAAAGTAAGCGACTAAAACGCTAGGTTGTGTTGCAGAATAAATAGGTTTAAGCTCAGATTATATAATACTGGTTTAGGTTAGGTTAAATTGGCGACTAAGTCACTAAACTATACTCCGTTAGTAATAGTTACTATTCTTTACCTATAACATATATAATTATAGTACTTTTGTAGCTCAAAAAGGTTTTTAGTCGATTGGTTAAATGCTACATTAAATTTATTTTAAATCAACATATATTAAGATACTCGTACATACTAGAACATTGCACTTTATCAACACATAATAAAGCAAATCGATAAAAAAATACAAACGATCAAATTCTTTAATCCCACGCACGGTACGGGGCGGCACGGTAAATCATAATGTGTAAGCTAGATCAGTAGGTAACTCAACTTTAAGTATCAAATATCATATCATTGCATGATAAAGATAAAGATCATTCATTTGCTAAGAATAGGGTACGAATAAGTGATTACAAATACATTGGTAGTTTCACCTACTCAGCCATATACAATAGGATGCATAATTTGGTGGTAAGACTGTTCTTAGTTCGTTTGTCTACCACAATCTTATCTTTTTCTGTCGCCATGGCAACAATGTATTTAGCATTGTTGTGTGCCGTCAGTTAGGGATAAGATAGCCATTTATTCAGTGGAGTGCGGGAAGAAGCGCGAGTCCACCTTCAGTCTTATCATTACTTGACATCAGGTATGGTGAAGGGTAAGTGAAGCGTCTCAACATTGCAGGTTAATAAAACTATGCAGTTCCTTTACAGCCGAAATTAATAACCTGTCTGTAGATATGGATACGGCTATCTGAGATAGTTGCCTAGGATACTGGCTGCGATGCCTAGCAACTGTCGTTATTTTGGTCATATTAACAAAAATATCCTAGGCGACTATCTCAGATAGCCCAATCCATATCTACAGATAGGTTATTAATTTCGGGCGTTAATCGCCACTTTAAGTGTAGGGGAGGTAGAGTCAGGGAACTTGCCGGTAGTCCAGTAGAATATTTTTAGGGAGCGTTATTTCAAAACTTTATAGATTAATTGAAACTTTTATGTCACAAATAATAGAACATTAATAAGTTTTTCATTTGAATTATAAATTATTTCTTTAACCAGATTACTTTTCGATTAAACTTTTACCAAAAAACTCTACTGGACTATCGGGAACACCGACTGTACCTCGAACTTTAATTCTTCAAGATTTAATTATACGTGGTAGGTATAATTAAATCTTCGTATAATTTATCGGTATTTTTTTATTTGCCATAACCATGCCAAATTTCAGGTTTGTAGCACCAAGACTCTCTGAATTACGCGGCAGATAGACGCGATGGCGAAACTCTGAGAAGAACCCTAAGGTTTAGGTGAGATACTGTTTTAGTTAATATATTTACTGTGACCGAGTCCTGAAGCCGTAGTCGTAATTTGTATCATATTACAAGATAAAGGATTTGAACAACGCGAGGTTTTTCAACCTACACTATACTTTAATGAATAAAATTAGCATATTTGGAGTAAACATTTTATGAGATATTAACTGTCTAATGAATTATTCATTAATCAAAATGTTGAAGTAACGGACAAATTGTGTTTTTCTCTACTTGTGTTGTAAATGTCCTATGAAATGTACAGTCAACAGCACGTACGGCTTTACGTTTGCACTACGAAAACCGCCGCTATTACGAGCGACATAAGGGCGCTCTCAAGGTCAAAGTATAAAGCCGTAGGTGCTGTTGACTGTATTTAACTTTTTTTTTTTTATGAACGACGGGTAGACTCTTAGCCTTCATCATACCTGATGTTAAGTCTGAAAGATGGAAGCGAGCCTCTCCCGGAATCCTCAGCCACTGAGGAACTGGCTATCTTATCTCGAACTGGCACTGCTGACACTGAACTGCCGGAACACAATGCTGAAAACATTGTTGTTATGGCATCAGGCTTAGATAAGATGGTGGTAGCTAGCCAGGCGGACTTAGAACAAGTCCTACCACCAACCAAACCGAATACAATATGTACCCCCGCTGGGAATCGAACCCGGGACCCCTGGGTCTTATACCGGTGGTTGTACCACTAGACCACAGAGGCGGTTTTACTTTTATTGGGCAGTCGTGTAAAAAAAACTAGGTTTAAGTTTGTTTTTGTTTAATTATAAACATAGTCAAAATAAAATATGTACTATAGATCTGTTAATATAATTTAACAAAAAAAATTTTTCGTTATTCACTTACTTTCGTCAAAATGTTTCATATGTTAAATAACAATCATATATTTAAGCAATTTTTAAAAGACGATTATAGGTTAATAAAAATGCGAGGAAACAAATTGTTTATTATCTTCCCGGCACATCACAAGGTTATCGCTCCGAATAGACTTACATTGCCTCATTTCGGGCACAATGCGTTGGGGTCATAGATACAAACACACAAATAGTGTGATATCATTAGTTCTCGTTTGTACGCCGATCGATTAGTTACTACGGACCGGAAGTTAAAAACGTTATATTTCAAGTTAAGTGCAAGTATCTGTTAAGTAAGTGCAAATTGCAATTGTTATGTGTAATTCTGTAAAATAACTAACAAACCAAAAATAGATCTGTCTATTTACGTGTACACGTAGACGTTAGGTGTAAAAACTATTCAAAAGTTTTTGAAATATTGTTTTAGACCACCATAATATTGTCTGTAGGCCTAGCAGGAATAACTTCTGAGTAAGTATCGAGAAAGAAAAGCAAAAAATGTATGAGATATTAAGCAGCCTACCGGACGTAAACGGAACTGCATTTTCCTATAAATTTTTTTGACATTACGTGCTCGATACTTACTAGATAAATAGTTTTTGGTGCTAACCTTACGTAACATATAAAAAAAATGTGTAATCAAGGCAAAATACTCTACAGTTCAACTAATATATACTTCTTTTGTAAACTTTATACTAGTTCCTAAATTCTTAATGGTAAATTCAAAGTATCAAGTGCCTTTGTCCGTTGTATTGTCTGTTTGTCCCGAGTTCTATTACGAGTACTGTAACTACACTCAGTAGTTAGATTATTTCAAACGGAGTGTCCAAGTGTTGTGTAATTTTACAATTGAGATATTGATGAAACACGTAATAATAATAATAATAATAATAACTTATTAGCAGTTAACTGAATAGGTAAACAACATTTTAAACTGCCGAAAAATAATAACTAGTTACTTAAAAACGATTTGAACTTCATAATGAGTATTTTAATAAAAAAAAGTTTTTTGTAAATAATTTGTTATGTTCTTGACATTAGTTAATTTTGTGGGAGTGTATTCTATAGAGCTGTAATTTTCAAAATAGGTGGTAATGCTTTTTGCTTATTCAAAACAATATTTTCAACATAGATTTAATTAAATTTAATTGTCTGAAAATCTGCAAAGATTTTTTGATTCCTGGGTACTTATATTGACCTTATTATAATTATTCATTTTCATATTTTTAATCGTAATATACAAGATGGTCCAGAATATGACGTCAAAAATTTTTTTTAGATTCATCACACCTGGGTCTTCATCACACATGTATGTTCCGCGATTTTAAGTAGTTTAGAAGTTATGATTTTTCAAATGTGTATTTGCATATTTTTTACCAGAGCAACTTAAAAAAATCACAACTTGTTTAATAGTAAGTTTTTTTTTTGCAACATGATCGTCTTGAATCGCTCTTTCATACGTTTAATCTACTACACAACATTCTCCATTACAAGTTAAAGTTACCGAAAAAAGAGTCGAAAGAGAAAATTTTCAAAATTCTCTTAATAATACAAAAAGGATGTTTCATAGGTCCAAACTAATTTTAAAAACTTCAGCGATTTATCAGCTTGCTAAATAATAATAAAAAAGTTGTTCTTTATAGGCGATTTTACTATGAAATCGGCTTCCAAACATAGTAAGGTGAACAAGCGCTAAGAAAAAATGTTGTCCTAAAAAATTGTTTTAGCTATTTTTTTCATCCTTCTCCTTACATTAGTCCTCAAAAGCATTCAAAGAAGCTCAAATTAAATAGTAAAACTTTTTTAAATAGTTTTTTCTTAATCCTAAGATTTTGCCTCATTTTGTGTTAGGATGACCTAAAACTAATATAATGGCTGCGAACTAAAATATTGACAAAACCGCTGTCCTCTTCCGCCGCGGGCTCACAGGAAACATGTGTCAGGGGGCGTGAGTTGACTATGAATTCGGCCTCAGCCAACAGCGTTCCCAGCACCTCGTCGGTCGGCGTTCGCTCTTTGAGGGTAGCTCGCAACGCCGTTTTCACACTGCGCACTAACCTGTTCCACACTCCTTATCAACTTCCAGCTTATCATCTGATTTGCAACGAAATCTTGCACAGCGTATCCATACAGAGCTCTCAACTCGCAATTGGCCCCTACAAACGCTGTACCACTGTCGGGAGTATAGCTGGGACGGTGTACCGCGGTGTGCGATGAAACGCCTCAAACACATCAAAGCCGTATCCGTGGATAAGGAGTCGGCTAGTTCCAAGTGTATCGCTCTGATCACCATGTCATGTCATGACTGCGACCCAGCGTTTTTCGCGCCTGCGTCCAACAGCAACCAGAAGGGGTCCGAAGTAATCCAGGCCTACGAATGAAAACGGACGTCGGTGGTGAGCCAGTCGTCTGGTCAGAAGGAGTCTACACGTAGCACGTTAGCAATGGTGGGAGATGGAACGCACTACGCTCCTTGCGTAGATCACCCAGTACTGCTGCCGCAACTGATTCACCACCATTTCAGTGTGGCAATGAGCTGCCTTGACGTGGTATAACTGCACCAAAAGCCGAACTGCTGTGTTTTTACCATCGAGTATTACGGGATTCATAGTCTCTTTTTCCAAATCTGCCACTGCGGCCGTCCGGTCGGATAAGCGGATTAAACTATCCTATACCGATAAACACAACGATCATGCTGAGACGACTTTGCGTTGGAATGGGTTTGCCGTTTTGGAGGCATAGTATCTCATCCTTGAAGCTGTCTATCTGACTCTGACGAAGGATATGTACCTCCGCTAGGCGAATGTTCTCAACTGTTAGTCCAAGCGAATCAAAAGCGTTGGAATGAGGCCCGAATCCATTCTTTGAGACTAAGGTTAGTAACTTCCCACTAGCTAACTCGAGAGTACTCACAGCCATTCCCCGTTTTTGAAGACTACGGAGTCTAAGCTCTTGCTGTTGCACGTACCAATCTGAGCCATGAGCGTAAGCGAGATGGATTAGCACACCATGGGCCAGTGTGATGACAAAAGGAACCGTGGCCCGGTCACCCAGCGAGAGTCTGCAGCAAGACCACCGCGCTTAACACGTGTAGCATCGTCTGCCTTCATAATTAAATGTAGCAGACTCTGCTACATTTAATTCTGAAGGAACCCAGTGCCATTCCCTTACGTCAGTGAGCTCCAGAATCTCGCCTATGCGGTGAGCTACGAATGGTTTGTATGACCGTGCATCGCTACGCAACCAGACGAGAACGTTAAGTGAGTCACACCAAAAGAAACGTCTTGCTGGTACGTACCGATGCGCTTCGTAGATGGAAGAAGCGAGGCGAGCTGCTAACAATGCTCCTTGAAGTTCCAAGCGTGGGATAGAGCTGGGCTTCAGGGGTGCTACTAGCGCTTTACTGCAAATAAGAGTGAGCTTCACGTTTCCCTGAGCATCGGTAAATCGCCAATAATGAAATAAACGACTAACGAGACGAGACGCAAGCGAAAGAACTGAGGTGACCAGAGAGCGGGGAGGGGAGGTAACAGGTAAAAAGTTAACCCTTAGTTACTGGCCTGGCCCCTTTTGAAATGGGTTTTTACTTTGTGTGTGACTGAGCTTGAAATGCATTGCTGATTGATTCTAGCTTTAAGTGTGTCACTTATTGTTAATTTTGAGAGAATGCTTTTGAGGACTAATGTTAGCCATAAGGCTGATAAGTTTCTTGCGGCCGTTCTTCTTATCAGTTAAAAGATGTCCTGAATGGCTGGTAGGGAAATAAATGTTGGACTATTCGAAAGTACTTATCTATAAGTCTATTTGAATAAAAATATTTGACTTTGACTTTGACTTTGAGGATGAAAAAAATTGCTAAAACAATTTTTTAGGACAATATTTTTTCTTAGCGCTTTTTCTCCTTACTAAGTTTGGAAGCCGATTTCAGCGTAAAATCGCTCATAAAAAAAAACAACTTTTTTATTATTATTTAGCAAGCTGATAAATCGCTGAAATTTTTAAAATTAGTTTGAACCTATAAAATGTCCATTTTGTATTATTAAGAGAATTTTGAAAATTTTACTCCGTCGAACTCAAACCTAAAAAGTTGCTCTGGTAGAAAATATGCAAATACACATTTGAAAAATCATAACTTCTAAACTACTTAAAATCGCGGAACATACATGGGGTATTTTTGGATACACCCAGGTGTAATCAATCTAAAAAAAAATTTTTACATCACTTTCTGGACCATCCTGTATAGTCGTTAATTTATAGTAATCTAGTTTACACTAAATACATAAATTAAATAGATTATACGAATTTGGAGACTTAACTATTTTATATCGTGAATATAAAATTAAGGTCGACCTTTTAGATGGCGATGATTATCTTTTTCTAAAAATTTGCATGTAATAGGACCATTAAGTTTTAACAATACGAAAGGATTGATGAATATTGTAAAGCATTGAAAAGGATAACAGTTATTTATTAAGAGCTGATGGACTTTAAAAGCTGTATTATGCTGATAATGGAGTTACAAAAGATTCAAATTTTACAAGAAAGGCTTATAACTACGTACCTTCTATGGATTTCGCGTTTGGCCTGCTTTCGCTATGATTTGTCACGAGATGGGTAGTAAGAAAATTAATATTTGCAGCTCCTTCATTCAGAATTACTTTACATATTATTATTCATATATTTTTTCAGAAATATGGCGACGTGTAATCAGCTGATTTGGATTTTATTAGTGCTATTATCTATGGTCTACAAAAGTAAGTCGATTAATTATTTAATATTTTTTCTAAAGAGTTTCGATAGCGTAGTTCTATATGCATTTACGGTAGTTAACCAACTTTGGCTAATCATGGGTACTGGTAATAAATACTCTGTAAGTACAAATAATTCTTACTACAAATTCCCTACGACTAACTTATCAAGCATTTTTTGAGCTTGTAGTTTTATTATCTATCTAAATCATCTGAAATAGTTTAGCTTTGAACTTATCCGAGATGAAATATTATATTTATCCGTAGGAAGAGGAAACAATTTTGAGTCTGTGTAATAACTCATAGTAACGTTACTGCAAAATAATTTTACTACGAGTATAGGTAATATGACTACATTTTTCTAAATTTTTGACTCAGATTTTTTGTTGTTCTTAATATTTTTATGTTATTTTTTTTTATGAACGACTGTGAGACTCTTAGCCTTCATCATACCTGATGTTAAGTATTGATAAGGCTGAAGATGGAAGCGAGCCTCTCCCGGAACCCTCAGTCACTGAGGAACTGGCTATCTTATCTCAAACTGCCGGAACACAATAATGATGTAAACATTGTTGTTATGGCGTCAGGCTTAGATAAGAATGGTGGTAGCTAGCCAGGCGGACTTACAACAAATCCTACCACCAATCAAACTGAAAACAATATGTACCCCCGCCGGGAAAGAAGCTCGAAGCCGGGACCTCTGGGTCTGATACCGGTGGTTGTACCACTAGACCACAGAGCGTTTTTGACTGATATTTTTTTAATCGTCAGGAAACTTACTTTGGGCTAGATAATTGGTGTGATTGTATGTATTTACTTTTTTTAAATTTTAATTTTTCTATTACATTTTTTTTTTCATTCCAGCGGGCAGCATCCAGTGCTTCTACTGCAACAGCGCGAACAATAGTGCTTGCCAGGACCTTAGCCACTACGAAGAGGAGGAGAAGTTCAGGATCATCCCCATTGTCAACTGCGAGACCGCCATACCCAGCCCTGTCGCTGTCGACTTCTTCTGCCGCAAGATTGTGCAGACCAGTAAGTAACCTAGAAGCAATCATATTATTTACTGAATTAGTAAAAAAACGTACACGTCCATATCACATTTGGACAGAGCTTGTAGCCTTTTAATTTTACTATATTAGAGATACCGTTAATATTATATTCAATACGAACTTGTTGCATAAGCACAATCTATATCTTTGTGCCATAGGTAGCTATTGTCACAGTGAAGTCGAGTCCGAATAACGTATTGTAGCAGTAGCGTATTATCGCAGTAAAGAAATGTCGGCATAGCGTATTGTCCGCAGTAAAGAAGTGTCGGCATAGCGTATTGTCGTAGTGATACACTAGTTAAATAAAGAACGCGTAAGTATGTGAGAATGGATATTTGGTACACCTACATTCAAAAATATGGAAGAAATTTTAAAGAAAATTTACAATGTTATAAGTACAAATACTAATCGAATCACACATGATTCTTAGTCGACTGCTATTACAAAGTAAGGATACATTACAATTACTTACCATCAAAAATAATTAGTAACATAACTATCCGTCTCACGAAAGAAATCCACTGAGAGTGGCGCTGCAGTCGCCTTCAAAATTCGAAAATAATCTCTGCTATGAAGATAAGCAAATCATATTTTAGTTCCAGTAATATTCCGTGGGCCTTTTTTATGAGACAGGCTCTACACACCTCTGATATAAATATTTGGATTCCCAATGCTATTTCCTACTGTCCCCAGTATACCACCCTCGCAAGGACAGCGAGGTTCGCGTAACCCGCGGCTGCGGCTGGGTCCGCAACGAACGCCCCTGCTACCAGACCAGCAACCGCGACCACCACGAGATCGTGTGCGGCTGTGCGAGCAACCTGTGCAACTCGGCCGAGGCCGACCCCGCGCCGGTAGCTGCGCTCTTCGTGGCGCTAGCTTGCTGTCTGTTCTTTTATAGGGAATAAGTAAATGTATTATCATTAGGATTCTAGGCAATAAAAGAGACTTAATTAAGAATACTTAACTATATTTGATTGAGTTAATATTTCAATAAAGACTGCTTGCATTTATATCTGAGAATTTTGTATAGTGAGGACATTAGTTTAATTTGACAGTTTGGGCAATTGAATAGTCGTTCCCGCAACGACCGCCCCTGCTACCAGACCAGCAACCGCGATCACCACGAGATCGTGTGCAGCTGTGCGAGCAACCTGTGCTTGCTCTTCGTCGCGCTAGCTTGCTGTCTGTTCTTTTATAGGGCATGAGTAGACGTATTATCATTAAATGTGCAGGTTTAAATTAATACTAGGCAAAGAAATACTATTGTTTAATTGAGTTAAAATATCAATGAAGACTGATTTGCATTTAAATCTGATAGTTTTGTATGGTGAGGCAATTTGATTCCATTGATACTATATAAAATTGCAAGTACAACGCTACTGCGACCGCCACGAGATCGTGTGCGGCTATGCAAGCAACCCGTGCAAGCAACCCGTGCAAGCAACCCGTGCAACTCAGCCGAGGCCGACCCCGCGCCGGTCGCTGTGCTCTTCGTCGCGGTAGCTTGCTGTCTGTCTTATTATAATTTAGTGTGAAGGTTCAAGTTGTATTTCTAGGCAATAAAAGAGACTTAATTAAGACTTGACTATATTTGATTGAGTTGAATCAATAAACCCTCTAACTTTTAAAATAAGACAGTCAAAAATCTAAAAAAGAAATGATGTAGACCTTTATAAAAACTTTAAACGAAAATTAGTTTGAACGAAATATATTTAACAGTTTCAGAGCTATAGCACATTTTCCAAAACCGCAAATATAACTTTGTCATTCATACAGATACTATGAAAAATATTTTGCAGACGAAAAATTATAGTAGCATTTTGAGTACGTGTATTTAATGTAATAATAATAATACAAACTTTATTGCACACGATACAAAAACAAACACATACAGAGAAAATGACAAAAAAGAGGAACACACAATAGGCGGCCTTATTGCTACATAGCAATCTCTTCCAGGCAACCTTGGGTGAGAGACGGAACCCTTCATGTGCGAGTTCGACTCGCACTTGGCCGATTTTTTTAAATTATTCTTCAAATGTTTTAAAATGCTTTACGAGACACAAAATACAAACTACCCAAAACTTGATTTATTTTTTACTTTTTGGAGTCGGTTATTATTTTCTTATAAAATTTATTTATTTACTTACACAAAAAATCGGTCCATAAACAATGAAATCATCAATGCAACTATTGAGACGTCATCGCAAGTAAAGCAAGCAAACATTTTCAAGAATTTCTATAAACTACTGAACTGATTTCAAAATTTCAAAAAGGGTAAGTGAATTTCGGGCCGAAAGTGTCGCCCGATTCGGACGAACTGACACTTGTAATTTTATAAAAAAAATTGTGACGTTTGGTCCACATTCTAAGTTAAAACAATTTTGAATAAAAAAACCTACCCCTTGATTTTACACTATGTACTTAGTTTGAAGCGATCTTTCCAATATAAATTGCTCTTTGGATATGAATCAACGTAAATTAAAATATTATTAGTTAAAAGTACCAGCGTCGCATAGCTAACCAGGAGTTATAACTAAAAATATTTTAATTTACGTTGATTCATGGCCATAGAGCAATTTATATTCGAAAGATATCGCTTTAAACTATATAGCATAAAATGAAGCAGTAGGTTTTCAAAATTGCTTTAACTTTAAAAGTGGGCCAAACGTCAAAAAAATATATAATTAAAAGTGTAAATTCGCCCGAATCGGGCCAAACGTCACAACCCTTAAGTAAAGGACCAACTTTGGAAAAAACCCGATATAATAACGTTTAAATCTTTCTATCGGTTCAGCGTCCGTCTTCGCGTAATCGGTGAACATACACAACAAAACAAACATGCAGACAAACGTAGAACCTCTTTTTTGAAGTAGGTTAAAAAAATTACATAATCTTAGTCTATATAAAATAATGCATATCTAAATTGAATTGGTTATTTCAGAAAGAACATAAATCACAATATTGACGAAATCGAGATAATGATGCCAAAGTGTTCTTTGTATGTAAATACACGATGTCGCAAACTAGAATAGTCCACCTTTCTACATTGAAGTAAAAGCTGTCAGAAGTAGTTGAGAAACAACATATGTCCCAGATAAATGTTGCTGTACTAACAAAATAATATGTAGGAGGCTTGTTTCACCTCACATTTACATATTACTCGTAGATACCCAAAGGAGTAACTTAGAGTTGCCAGTTCACCGGGCATGTAAAATTTATATAAATAGTCTATTAAACCATTTTCATTGTAATTTTTTACTGGTTAGTACAGTTATTTTTCAGTAGATAGTTTTTATACACTATTTGTTTTTCATAAAGAATGCACGCATACGCATATATTAATAACTCATTCGATCACCAACACATATTTTATTTAGGTGTTCTGATTGAGGAAATACGTCTCTTTATTTACAAATAACTGATCGTAGGATTAAGCAACAAAAACCAGTGACAATATTGGACCCTACAGGTGGAAGCCCTCGCAGGCCGGTCATCACACGGTCATCTGTTTGCTCATTACTTATTTAGATAAAGACTGGGCGTGGCCCCAGTAAAAGTGATTAAACTTAGTATTAAAAATACCATTGTTATATTATTATTGTTCCGCCTCTTACTGGGTCGAAATCCGCTTCACCTACCTACCTTTTCTTAGCGAATGTAGCGAAATAGTTAAGCCATTTCTGACTTTCCTAGTGCTCATACCTCAGTTGGTGTCATAGAGTGTTTTGATCCTCATGAGAAACAGGAACGATAGCCATAAAATAATATTTTTGAAAACACATCATTTTTCTGCTGACTGTAAATGTTTTTCAACATCGGTGAATGCAGTGCAAAATTTCTCAAAAAATTAAAGATGATTTCCTAAGAACGTTTTCATGTAGCTACATCGGTTAAGCCTCTTCGTGACCCGTTTTAAATTTCCATCCTGTATATCTGATGAACTGCACACTACTTGCGGAATCCCTCAAGGAGGTTTCTTCGGACCATGTCTATTTCTTATTTATATAGTCTGTGAGGATATTCCATAGCAAATGATATAAATAATTAATATGTCCTTTTCTTTCCTTAACACTATTTTAAAAGGCATGCCCATCACTAAACGTTTTTATTACATATTCTTGCTCTTGCTTGTAGGTACAGTCAGGCCACTTCCCGATTGACCAGCGGGTTTTGTAGGGAGCGTTATTTCAAAAAGTAATAGATTTCCTTTATATATCAAGTAATACAACATTAATAGGTATTTCATTTGAATACTATATTTTTTTCTTTAAACTTATTTCTTTTTGGAAAAAAATCCCAAAAAAACTCTACTGGTCAACCGGAAAGTTTTTTTTTATGACCGACTGGGAAACTCTTAGCCTTTATCATACTTGATGTTGAATATTGATAAGGCTGAAGATGGAAGCGAGCCTTATCCCGGAATCCTCAATCACTGAGGAACTGGCTATCTTATATTTAACTGCTGGAACACAACAATGCTGAAAACATTGTTGTTATGGCGTCAGACTTAGATAAGATGGTGGTAGCTAGCCAGGCGGACTTACAACAAGTCTTACCACCAACTAAACCGAATACAATATGCACCCCCGCTGGGAATCGAACCCGGGACCCCTGGGTCTGATACCGGTGGTTGTACCACTAGACCACAGAGGCGGTTTCCCTATTGTACGTGCTCATTCTGTTCAGTGGAGACACTCATTGATCGAACCCTCGATCCTTTGCACAGTGAGTAGGATCACTTTCATATACGCCATTAGGTATTTGCAAACCGCTTGCAGTGTAGCCCCAAACCACGGTGACACGATCTGCGTGTTGTGCAAATTTTTCGTGCTGAATGTATCAAGGTGACGTGTGGACAAACACGGCAATGAAAGATTTCGAGGTTTAATATTTTTTTTTGGAGTAAAATATACATGCTACACATATATTACTATTTCACCTAACCAGAAAAAAATGTCAGAACATTATAACTATGTTTTTTAGTACCAATTTTTTTGTTTAGTAACAACCACGCAATTTTTGATCTCGGGAAATTCACCCATGTTTGTGTGAAGAGTACATAGGTAGGTACTGTAACGGGTGAGTGCTACTTTTATAATTAAATCGATGTTTAACTCGATACTTTTTTATATTGAATCAATTCAATAATTTTACCATTTATAAATAATTTATTTGACAAGGCGACCGTCCATATCTTCGTACGACGGGCCTCTCTTTTATTAATTATATAAAAGCAAAACTATTAGCAAAACGGTTAGCAAAACTAACCAGCAAAAGTGGTGTAACATTCTCCTCCTCCTGGGAAAAAAAAAAAATTATTTCTTGCTCATACTTACAATATGTATGGTCACCCTACCTCAGGTTGGACAATTCATTTACAATCACGAATGGCTCAAGTTATACCCAGCTAGGCTATAGCTTTTCGAAACAAGTGTGATCATTCAAAAACCTTGGCAGGTGAAAAACCAACCAAAAATCAACTGCCTAACTTGGTCGTTCGAATAAACACTTATCAATGACTTGTAAACACCCCTATCTCCTTCTCAGTCAAGAATTCAAATCATGAAACCAAGTTTTGCAAAATATTAAGTTAATATAGAAATAAATTCAAACTTTATAAGGGTGTAAAAGTCATTTTTAAAAATAATACAACAAGGCTCAAAGATTATAAATTAACTTTATCAATAGGAGTAATATCCTAAACCATATAATCAAAACTCGAAAATTCAAGAGGCTCAAGAACAAGGCCAGAAATATAATCCCAAAATAAGTCGACTTTATGACTTGGTACGAAAGATACAATATCCCCGCATACTCCATAGAATCAGGGAATTATCGTCAATTTTTTTAAAGATAAGACAAACCGCATATCTCCAATCAATTATTTAGGTAGAATTTTTACTAAGTAATTCCGATTTTTTATAAATCGCTTACCATGAGAGAAATTTATTAACCTACCATAATAATTAAACAAACAATTACAAATTGACTTTATATCACTATACTCATATAGGTACTATAAATAATCTGCTTCCTCAAACAATACTTTTCCCCTATCTCCCCTATACTATGAACTATTAACCTAAACATATCATCCCATATCATTCTACTACATTTTACAGTTAAACGAGACGATCCGTTAACCAACTCTACTAATAATAACAAACAATTTACAACCCGGATACTATACCGCCTAAAGATCTACCATTTAAGTGTGTGAGACCCAAGTCAGGACTCCATGACAAATAGCCTATTGCCTTATCATGTTACACCCAATTAATAGTACTAGTCGATTAGACCAAGAAATCATATTTTACCTGTTACCTTCCATAATCTAAACTTACTACTGTCCGACCCTTATCCTTGACTATCCCTACTATCCTAAAACAATCCAACTACTACTAAAACTTCATGCTATAAAAAAGTATAGCTATACCCATGTGTTAATATACCTATCTCACGTTTTCCAACTAAACCAAAACATCGGAAACTAGCTTTTTCATTAATCCCCAACATGAGCTGCCTAGCCTTGTGTTTTGCCTCTGGATTTCTCGTACAAAGACCTCATTTGTTTCACTCGTTCGTATGAAAAATAAAGACACAGCAGCAGCAGCAGCAGCAGCAGCAGCAGCAGCAAGCAGCACTAAGAAAGCAATCAAAAACTGAGTTACCTTTTTTACAGACTGAGGTTCCTTTCAACGATCCTTTTTGATCGCCGTCTCAGCCATATAACACCCACTGCTGGGTATAGGCCTCCCCCAAAAGGGTTTGCCATAATCGCCACGCTTGGCAGGCTGGTTGGCGATCGCAGTATGGCCAAGTACGTAGGAGACGCTGCTGCCCGTCTCCTGAAGGCTGAGTCCCTTAGTCGCCTTGTACGACACCCACGGGATGAGAGGGGGTAGTGCTATTATAAGCCGACACTACACAGCTTAGCTAACATATTAGCAAACATACTTAAAACTTACCTATTCATCAAATTTATCCCTATCCCTATACTAATAGGTACCGCGTTTTTTCCAGTTGTCGCGGAAAAAATCCGGTACCAGATTTTAAAAAGAAATTATATTTTCACACAAATTTTCGTACCTTTTTTTATATCATTGATGAAAATTTGTTATTCACAATCGTAACTAAGCAACTAAAATCTATGATAACAAGTGCTATGCTATTGCATAGCACTTGCAAGCTATTGCTTTACCGCGGCAGTCCCCGAGTGCCACACGTATTTTTATTTATATAAGTATACATTACACATATTTCAGTGGTAATGGGCGATAGTAGGCATCGTACTACCTGGCACTGACGAGTGAATACTTAACATATTTACAAAAAAAAAACATCTCTCTTGTATTTTATTTAATTTCTTTTTGTTTAAAAATAAGTCTGTTATCGCAAAGAATATGAAGATTGACCGCATAATCCATGACTTAAAAATGCTTAATAATGTTTTTTGTCAGTAGGTTGTGGGTTGCCAATGGGTTTGAATGACATAATTTGACGTTAGTTTTCACTATCACCATACCATTAATATAAGTACTTTATTAATATACCTATGTAACTGTACATTTGAGATACCAAAGTGACAGGGTGTCGTAACAAAAATCTGTCGAAACGAAAATCTGTCCAAACGGAAAAAACACCTTTTTTGTGACTTATTTTCATTTTTCCTATATCCCGACCACAGATTTTAATAATTCCATGTTATATATTTAGCTAAATCTTTATTCGAAAATCGCAATAAAATTTATCATTATCTGGATAGTACTGTCGGTTCTTTTCAGATGTTTAAAGATCGATTAAGATGTAACAGCCAATAATTGATAATTGACAAGTGAATTGAATCCCATCTGCGAATTCACTTGTGGCCGAATTGATTCCAATATTTTTCTATTTAAAATTTCTCATACGTCTGACTTCTGTGTTTGGCACAAAACACAACGAGTTTACTTTTTTTCTTGTGTTCTATGGTTATTCCTTTACAAATATTTTTTTTACGTTCAAAGCTTTGGAGGAGTTTCGACGGTTGAACTAATTTGCTCGACACAGCCTAGGGCGGCATAATTAATCCAGTCATTTCTTCCCCCTACTTTAATAATAAATACTGTATACACATGTATTAAATGTCCTTATTTTGAATTACTATTTTATTTCTTCTTACTTCAATAAAATTTCTGTTTTATTGTTTAACTAGCGGCCTCCCGGTTCTTGTTCCCGTGGGAATACCGGGAAAAAGTATTCTATGATTTAATTCAGGCTATCTGTTATATGTTTGCCAAATTTCATTCAAACCCTGAAATTGTGAAAAATTAGATTTAGTAGAATCAACAGCCTTTCTGGGTATGGACTGTAAACTTCAATGGAGTCCGCATATTGCATATACCAGCTGGCAAGATTAGTTCTGCTGCCTACGCTGTTAGAAAAGTCAGACAACTGACTGATATAGAAACTGCTAGGACTGTGTACTTCAGTTATTTTCACAGCATCATGTCGTATGGTATTCTTTTGTGAGTAACAGCTGACATTAATACAATATTTATACTTCAAAAAACGAGCTGTAAGAGCCATTTATCAACTGGGTTCCAGAATATCACTTCGGGAAAAAATTAAAGAAATTGGTATACTGATATAGGTGCTTCTCAATTTATTTTAAATTGTATTATTTTTGTACGGCGTAATATCAACCTGTATGCCAAACACGGTGATTTGCACGATCGTAATACTAGAAATAGAAATAAACTTATTACTTATGCCTCGGTACCGATTAAAGAAGGTCCATGGATTTTTTATGGGTATACGTTATGGGTACACACAACGTTTAAAAAATCGCACCTTTTTAAAATTTTCTTAAGAGTTATTAACACTTTACAAATGCGTGTACGGCTTGTACTCCCATCAATATTAGCCTTGTTTTAAAGCCCAATAAATGAACTTAATAAACAAGATTTCATTGCATTAAAAAAGCATAATAAATAACAAAAATGTGATATTAAAAAAAATGTAATTTTGTTTCTCTCTAAGGGCCGCTGGTTGAGCAATTGCGCTACAATTTGTGGGTTTTAATGGGTCAATGCAGGTTTAAAAGGCAGTGATCCGTAATCTAACCCTTACAAAAAGCATTATTAAGGAGTGGTATTATTTTGTAAACTTTATCTTTTTTTTTGTTCTATTCCAATAAAAAATAAAAACGAATTATTTTGGGTACTCCTTTTCGTTACCTTTCAAATGATACCCAACATTTCCCTCATAAATTGATTCCAAATAAGGTTAAACTAAGTTTAAAAGTGAGTTTTAAAGGTTCGATTTTTCTGACGGTGACTGTATAATAAAATTCCAGATTATATTGGATATGCCTTTCGAAAGGTTTAAGATGAATGTAAAAGATTGTCTTCTTAAAAAAGGATATTATACTTGAATGACAAAACAGCTTGGTCATAAATTTCGTTTTATTTTTTCGAAATTGTAGCCGTGTCATTCAAATGCTTAGCAAAGTATTAGATTCAACTTTTAACACAGGTAGCTTGGGTATGTCATGCTTTCTGTAAACATTTCTGCGGTGGTGTCGTGTGAGGTGGGTCGCTACGTTCCCTAAAATATGGTTGACCGAAGCGATGGCTGGTTCATGAGTCATGCTCGTGAACGGGTGCTGCCAGCAGGATGGGTCTGCTCATGTTTGCTTGTGTTAAAATGTGTAGAGATATATGTTGTTTTGATTTTATGTTATTTATGATGTTTTGAGTTGAGATGCGTGGCACTGCTTGATCAGAGTAAATAAAGGTAAATAAAGTTTTCAATTATTCCAAATATATAAAAGCTTTTTTTATTTATTTTTTTAACTTTAATTACGATTGAGATTGTGACCTAGCTGATGGGTCTTCTAGTGACATTGTAGGTTGTGTTGTGTCTTACATTAAGGCACTTTTATCTTTCTTTTTTTGCTGTTGCCATTGTATTTTTTTATATTTATACAGCTTAACATAAGTACCTGAAGTACGTCATGCTCACTCAAACGTTTCTTCGGCGGTGTCGTGTGAGGCGGGTCGTTAGGTTCCCTAAAATATGGTTGAGGGAAGCGATGGCTGGTTCATGCGTCATGCTCGTGAACGGGTGCCGCCAGCGGAAATGGGTCTACCTCAGTCTGCTTATCTTAATGCTGTGCTTAAAGCCTAAATATTTTTATCTAAAATAAATTGATACTGACCTGTATGTACCTCACAACTTGCAGTGTAGTAGTCTTGTGGTGCGGGAAATGTTGTAATGCATGACAGACAAGTCTTTCTTTGCCAGTTAAAAATTGTTTACGTTTACAATAACCATAAAATGTAATTAATTAATTAATTGCAGGATATAGGGGCTATGCAGTTCCAGTTGGAACTGTAGTCACTGCGACCTATAAGATCTATTGTAACTCGCCACCTTGTTATAGTATCTCTTTTAGCCTGGCGGCCTCCAGGAAGTCTAAAATCTTCCTAGCTTTGAGAGATTTTAGTTCCTCTGGCCGAATTATATGCCGGCCCAGGTGGATACTGCGTTTGTGAATTAGGGGTCCGCAGTCACATAGGAGATGTTTGGGTGTTTCTCTCTCTAATCCGCAGTAACGGCAAACGTCAGTGTAACTTAATTTCATGTGAAATTGGTGTCTTTTTAGTTTGCAGTGTCCAGTTAAGGCTCTTGCTATCGCACTTATGTTTGCTCTGCTGAGTTCTAGGAGTTCAGCAGTTTGCTTTTGCGAATAGCCTTCGATAAGGGATTTGGCGTGTACTAATCCTGGTTGATTTAACCAGTATTTTTTTGACTCGCCAAGTAGGTTGCCCTTGAGAAGTTGCATGGCCTGTTCCTTTGAGATACCACAGAAAGGCTCTGGACCTAGCTGGTGGCCCTGAGCTCCAGACCTTGCAAGTTCATCAGCTTTTTCATTGCCAATGATTCCTGAATGACCTGGTACCCATTTCAGAATAATTTTATTCCGTTGTCCCAGCTCATTCAGCTTATCGACGCAGTCCTTCACCAATCTCGAATGTATGACATTTGAATTGATAGCGTTAAGGGCTGCCTGACTATCTGAGAAGATAAGAATAGTTTGATTTATGTAGTTTCGTTGGCGGTTCGCCTCCGCGCATTCTATGATGGCGTATACCTCTGCTTGGAATATGGTGGCGTGTTTGCCTAGATTCACACTCTTACTGAATCGAGGGTTGTCGCCGTATATTCCGCATCCTACATTTTCATTCATTTTGGAGCCGTCTGTGAACCAAACTAAGCTTCCAGCCTTACAGGTAAGGTGATTTGCAGACCACTCTTCCCTGCGAGGTATCTCCAATGAGTTATATCTGGTGAAGTTACACAGTGGGAGCATGACATCCGTTGTCATTGCCAAAAGATCATGTTCAAGTACTGATCCATGTAGAGATCTTAGTGCTTGAGAGTGCCAGTTTACTTTTCCGTTGATGCTGGCTCTATACATGCCGGCTTTCGCCTCTTTTGCAATAAAAAGGTGAAGAGGTGGTAAGTTCAGCAGAGCATTCAGTGCAGCTCCTGGAGTCGTAGACATGGCACCCGTTGCCATGAGGCATGCCAACCTTTGCAAGCTGTTGAGCTTGTTGATGACTGTCACTTGGGATGTTTTTTTCCACCATGCTACACAGGCGTATGTTATTGTCGGCCTGACAATAGTGGTGTACATCCACAGGGCGATCTTGGGGTTAAGACCCCATCTCGTCCCTGCTAAGCGACAGCATATTCCTAAGGCTATTTTAGCCTTTTGGATCACATTACTAATATGATCCAAAAGGCTAAAATGTATTGTAGTGTATTCCAAGTCAATTTTTGGTCAAAAGTAACGCCTAAGTATTTGACTTCTTTGGAAAATGGGATTGGAGTCCCTTTAATAGTAAGCGTAACAAGTTTCTCTAGATTGCGCCTTCTAGTGAAGGGGACTATTGTGGTTCGGTGTTCGGTGTTATAAAATGTAATATTTTAATAAGTATTTTCCTTTTGTGATGGAAATTGACCTTACTGATATGTTAAGGTCACTTTTCAATTTGACGACACTGTATGAAACAAAACAGGGAGAAAAAAACAGCCCTTGACGAGTTTCTTGCCGGTTCTTATCGTTCTCCCGCCGTAGGGTTTGTGAACCGATGGCGTAGCTTCTTTGACGTTCATAAGTGCTTGTAACAGCCTAGACTGAATAAATGATATTGACTTTGACTTTGACTTTGACTTGACATGTCTCGTCGTCGTCGTCGTCTCAGCCACATGACACCCACTGCTGGGTATAGGCCTCCCCCGAGGATCTCCACGACGATCGGTCCTGCGCTGCCCGCATCCAGCGGCTTCCCGCGACCTTCACCAGATCGTCGGTCCACCATGTGGGGGGCCTACCCACGGAGCGTCGTCCGGTACGCGGTCGCCATTCCAGAACCCTTCCGCCCCAACGGCCATCGGTTCTTCTCGCTATGTGTCCCGCCCACTGCCACTTCAGCTGAGCAATCCTTCGAGCGATGTCAGTAACTTTAGTTCTCCTGCGGATCTCCTCATTTCTGATTCGATCACGCAGGGAAACGCCGAGCATAGCTCTCTCCATTGCACGCTGAGTCACCTTGAGCCTCTTTATCAGACCCATAGTTAGCGACCACGTTTCACTGCCGTAAGTCATCACTGGCAACACACACTGGTCGTAGACTTTCGTCTTGAGACACTGAGGTAAGTTGGACGCGAAGATTTTACGGAGCTTCCCGAATGCTGCCCATCCGAGTTGGATTCGACGAGAGATCTCTTTCTCAAAGTTGGACTTACCTAATTGGATTGTCTGTCCAAGGTAAACGTAATGTTCAACAACTTGGAGTGTAGTGTTCCCAACGTGAACTGTAGTGGGTATGACATGGGAATTCGACATGATTTTCGTCTTATCCATGTTCATCCTAAGACCCACTCTTTGGGAAGCACTACGGAGATCTTCGAGCATTGTGTTCAGGTCCTCCAGGGTCTCAGCCTGAGGACTATATCATCGGCAAAACGAAGGTGTGTCAGATACTGGCCATTTATGTTGATGCCGCGTCCTTTCCAGTCCAAAAGCTTAATGATGTCCTCCAACGCAGCTGTGAACAGTTTCGGAGAAATTACGTCTCCCTGTCTCACACCTCGCTGCAGTTGGATGGAATTTGTGCTCTGGTTCTGTAATCGGACCGACATGGTGGCATGTTCGTATAAGTACCTTAACACCTCGATATACCTATAGTCCACTTGGCACCTCTGGAGAGACTGCAGCACCGCCCAGGTCTCAATCGAATCAAAGGCTTTCTCATAGACCACGAACGCCAAGCAAAGTGGCAGATTATACTCTTCGGTCTTCTGTATAACCTGCCGCAGCGTATGGATGTGGTCTATGGTACTGAAACCTTTTCGGAACCCAGCTTGTTCGGGAGGTTGGAAGTCGTCGAGCCTGCGAGCAAGACGATTCGTGATGACTCTCGAAAACAACTTATAAACATGGCTTAAAAGTGAGATGGGTCTGAAGTTCTTTAACCGGGTCTTGTCACCCTTTTTAAAGAATGCTCGTGTCTGCTCGTGTTAAAATGTGTAGAGATATATTTTTCTTTGATTTTATGTTATTTATGATGTTTTGAGTTGAGATTCGTGGTACTGCTTGATCACAATAAATAAAAATAAATAATGTTTTTCAATTATATAAAGTTTTTTTTGTTAACTTACTTTAATTACGCTTTGAGATTTTGACCCAGCTGGTCTTCTAATAACATTGTAAGTTGTGTCTTACATTAATGCACTTTTATGTTTCCTTTTTTGCTGTTGCCTTTGTATTTTTTTATATTTATATACAGCTTAATATGAGCAAGTTGTGTGGTTGTGTCTGTATTTACCACACAACTTGCTGTACTGCGATCTTGTAATGCGAGAAATGTTGTCATGTATGATAGACAAGTCTTTCTTTGCCAGTTGAAAATTGTTTACGGTTACAATAACCAAAAATGTAATATTATAATTAGTTTTTTCTTTTTGTGATGGAAATTGACCTTACTGATATAGGTCACGTTTGGATTTGACGACTTTGTATGAAATAAAACAGGGAGAGAAAAAAACAGCCCTTGACGAGTTTCTTGCCGGTTCTTCTCGTTACACGGTCTCCCGCCGTAGGGATTATGAACCGATGGCGTAGCTTCTTTGACGTTCATAAGTGCTTGTAACAGCCTAGACTGAATAAATGATATTGAATTTGAATTTAGGTCTACACTCCGACCTCGGCACACCAAGATTACGAAGTGGAGGCTATGTATTATGACATTTGTAGAGCCATGCATAGCCACAAAACCCACTACACGATTCGATAGAGACCTGGGCAGTGCTGCAGTCTCTCCAGACGTGCCAAGTGGACTATAGGTATATCGAGGTGTTAAGGTACTTATACGAACATGCCACCATGTCGGTCCGATTACAGAACCAGAGCACAAATCCCATCCAACTGCAGCGAGGTGTGAGAGGTATTCACAGGGGCGTTGGAGGACATCTTTCAGCTCTTGGACTGGAAAGGACTCGGCATCAATATTCGTTTTGCCGATAATATAGTCCTAATTGCTGAGACCTTAGAGGACCTGAACAACGCTCGAAGATCTCCGTAGTGCTTACCAAAGAGTGGGCCTTCGGATGAACATGGATGTCAAATTTGATTGTCATGGATTCAAACAATCATGTCAAATTCCCATGCTGTACCCACCTCAGTTCACGGTAGGAACACTACACTCGAAGTAGTTGACCACTACGTTTACCTTGGACAGACAATCCAGTTAGGTAAGTCCAACTTCGAGAAAGAGATCTCCCGTCGAATCCAACTCGGATGGGCAGCATTCGGGAAGCTCCATAAAATCTTCGCGTCCAACTAACCGCAGTGTCTCAAGACGAAAGTCTATGACCAGTGTGTGTTGCCAGTGATGACTTACGGTAGTGAAACGTGGTCGCTAGCTATGGGTCTGCTCAGAAAGCTCAAGGTCACCCAGCGAGCAATGGGGAGGGCAATGCTCGGCGTTTCCCTACATGATCAATTCTGAAATGAGGAGATCGGTAGGAGAACTAAAGTAATTGACATCGCTCGAAGGATTGCTCAGCTGAAGTAGCAGTGGGCGGGACACATAGCGAGGAGAACCGATGGCCGTTGGGGCGGAAAGGTTCTGAAATGGCGGCATTGCAACAACCGCATGGCATTATTTTTATTTTACTTGTAATTATATTTTTATTTATGTACTTGTATGAATTTTTATATTTATACTTTTTTATTGCTTTATAATTTATTTTTTGTTATTTATCTATTATTATTTTACTTGTTTTGCCTGTCTGTGTCCTTTGTTGTAACCCCGTCAGCGCTACTGGGTCACTTTGCACATCTATTAGTGGCTCAGTAGCATTATGCTGAGACGGGGTATTTATATGCCCTGCACACATTAATTTGTTTTTCGTCTATGTGTTAATATTGTAATATTGTAACACATTATTTTTACTTTACACACTGAAATAAATAAGAAACCCTCTGGGTCTGATACCGGTGGTTGTTACCACTAGACCACAGAGGCGGTCAAATACAATTTACTGTATTTTTTTTTAGGAACTGTCAAAATGAGATATTTTGCAGACTGATTCCGATTTATTTACTGCCCACTTGTAACTGCCCATTCAGTCATATTATGCCCATTCTGTCCAATTTTTTTATAACTGCCCATTTTAATATTTGTTATGAATCATGTGTATTTAGTTTACTGCTCAGTTTTTACTGCTGAACTAGTTATTGAACATGCATTTGGTAATTTAACTTACCGAAACTACAATATACAACTGCTGATTTAAATCATAGCCTTTAAAAAGAAATAAAGTGCGCAAAAAACTGAAACACAAAAATCGACTCATCTCGCCTAGATGGTTAGACGGTACCCGAACCCACAACTGAGCTACTGAATCATAGGAGAACACTTCGAAATAATCTTGTAAGTACTTTTTACACTGTTAATCTTAATGGTCATCGAAAAAGCATAGTGGAATACTCTAGCATCTGAAATACTCTTTTTTCGAAATGTTTGACAATTGATAACGATGAAACAGCCATTTAATTTATGTTTATTGAAAGGCAATTCCTGAAATTATATAATACTAGCGACCGCTCGCGGTTTCACCGCGGTTTCCGTGGGAATATCGGGTTAAACAGTATCCTATGTTCATTACCAGGCTATCTACTATCTGTATACCAAATTTCATCAAAATCCGTACAGTACTTTTTGAGTTTATTCGTTGCAAAGGAACAAAGAAACAAACAATCAAATCTTCCCTCTTTATAATATTGGTATAGATATTTTGGTATGATATGATTCAGTATCTTACATTTGTAGATACATCTACAAATATTATAAATGCGAAAGTATGTCAGTTTGTTTGTTCGGTTATTTGTTTGTTATTTTTCACATTAAAACTACTGAACGAATTTGGATAAAATTTGGCACAGAAATAGTAGATAACCTGGATTAAAACATAGGAAACTTTTTATCACGATATTCCCACGGGAACGGGTACCACGCGGGTGAAACCGCGTGAGGCCGTTATCTATACTAATATTATAAAGAGGAAAGATTTGATTGTTTGTTTGCATTGAATAAGCTCCGAAACTACTGATCGGATTTGGATACAATTTGGTACACAGATAGTACTTACATAGCCTGGTTATGAACATAGGATACTTTTTATCCCGATATTCCCACGGGAACTGGAACCACGCGGGTGAAACCGCGGGAGGCCGCTAGTATTTCATAAACCAGTAAAGAAAGCTTAATTAAACAAAGGGTATATTTAAATAAAAGAGTTTTTATAACACGTGCAAAACTTTCTTGAAGGACAGGTTGTTTCTTTCTTCCATTATGCTGAAAAAAACAAAAGAAATGTGTTTTTGTGTTTTGTAAACGTGTCCTCGGAGTTTTCAAGAATTGTTAATACAAAAAGCGCTTTCTTCACAGTATTTAAACAGTCAGCATATTAAAACAGTGCCTTACAGATGAGTAAATTAAGTATTAAAACGTTATGGTAGAGAGAGTAGTTTATATTTCATTATGTTTGATATGAGAATTAATTCAACACAATATACATATGACAAGCGTTAGTAAGTAACGATAACAAAACATATAATAAACAATATTATGATTTTATGTTATTTTTATATAGAAAGAAAAAAAACAATTTATTGGCACACACACAAAAAAAGTAATTATAAAAAAAGTCAATTACTACTAAAAATTAAGCCAACATAAAACTAACTTAAGGCCACTTGCGCCAAGATGGGTTAGCGCTGTGTTAACCCAACCCAAGAGTTAGTTCCACGTGCAAGTGGCCCTTAAAGAAAAAAAGTAACATAAATTTCAAAAAAAGTGCGCGACCAACTAGGGCTCATCCTCAGCAATGTCACAGTGACATACGGAGCATGCCACTGAGACGCTGGTATTCTGGAGGAGCCTATTCGGTGACAACAGCGAACAAAACAATTTAACAAACAAAAAAAAATTATATATGCTTTTTTGACGAAAATTATAAACACAAACAAGTAAACACTGTAAACACAAAATTATTACCAGTAATACAGGAAAGAAAAATAAAATATATATATTGCAAAGGCTGCACAGTCCCGGGTCCCTTTGCCTTGCCAACAACACAAAAGTAAAACACATATCATTACTTTACTCTTTGGTAAAAGATAAAGAAAAGAAAAAACAAATGATAAAACAGCAGAAAAAAAAGATTTTACACATGTAAAAAAAAAACAACAAACAAAGTCAAAGTCAAAGATTTTTATTCAAATAGACTTATAGATAAGTGCTTTCGAATCGTCCAATTTTTTTTTCCAATTAGCCATTCAGGACAAACGAGAATGAAACAAAAATACAAGTCGATGAATTAATGGTCACAATTACAATGAAGTTTATAGATGTCCGCCTCAAGAATCCTGCGCCGGACTGGGACGCCCGCCCCTTATTATTATTGTGAAAAATCCCGAAATTTTTATTTTTTATTTTTTTTATTTATTTATTTTTCATCAGGCTACAATGGCCCATAGATATATACCTTAAAACTAGACATACATAATATATAAAATAACAACATTATGTAATTTAATTATTTTACACGTGTCTTTGCGGCGACGTGTTGCGCATTGCGGTGTCCGATAGCCGACCCCGAAACCGCCGGAACAGGACACCCTTCGGCCAAAAATCTTCCTTCATGAAGGTCGACAGATGTTCAGTCGGTATCCTCACCACAAATGAGTTAAAGTTCACACTGTGGCGGGACTCCAACCGCTCGACCCTCAGGATGAAATTGGTCTTCGTTCTGATGTACTCCACAAGCCCTTCACATTTTGTGGAGTAATGCAGGCGGGACACGTACAAAAGTGTCGTCGTCAAACGTACACGTACACGTACACGTACAAAAATGAGCTTTCTGTAGTTTAATGATGTGATCTTTATGGTGGCGTCTAAAAGTTTCGACACTTTCTTTATATAAAATGACATAGAATATCAATGCACAGGGATTTTATTTGACTAAGAATGGCTTTAAGGTATGTTTGGGGATACATGGGGGCAGGGGCATGTATTCCATATAGGCAATTAGGCAGTGCCTACCTCATTCAAAACCTAAATAAATATACAATAAGTGTTAAAGTTATTTTATTTTAGTTAAACTTCTATTCAACACTGGGAGGTGGGCACACTTAGAACAACGCAAACAGTCAAAGAAAGTAGTGCCATCTCTTAATCTTAATGAGAACTTTTACAACAAAAAGTCTTCCAGCTTGCCAATAGATGTCTCTGCTGTCGGAATTAAAACAAAAGTATTGTTTTGTTTGTGTGTGTCTGTGTGAAGTGAATGTATCAATGTAATGGTAATGGCTGCCGCTGCCGGGACACGCTCTTGCGCATTTTGCTAAACTACTACTGCTTTTGGGGTTTGTGTTGTCTTGAGGAATTATTTTGTTGAGGAGTTATTTTAAAAATATGATATTTCCTAAGATATTCATTAAAATTAAATGATGGAAAGGGCAATTTTGTTCAATATTAAATACTTGTGATGATTAACGTATTTATTTAGATAAGGATTGATATCATGGTTATGAAATCAGCTTCTCAAATAATACGTTAGTTTGGAACAAATTTTATTATCTTAAAAATGAATATAGTGAGTTAACCTTAAAACATAGACATATCATCGACATACCGGACTTTTGTTTAGAACTTTTTATGGGGACCAATTTTGTCATACATGATTTTTACGTAACTTTAACCGTTTACACTACACACCGTCCGCAACGGAAGCTCCCAAAAGTAATATTTTTCCCCCATTTTTGCTATGTTTTACATTAATGCTCTGCTCTTATTTTATTAATCGTAGCGTGATATTAAATACCTTATAACCTTCCTAGATAAATGGACTATCCAACACAGTTTTTTTTTATTTTAACTAGTAGTTCCGGAGATTAGCGTGCTTAAACAATCAAACTCTTCAGCATTTTAATATTCCTACTAAATATTACGAATTTTATCATTTTTGACTAGCGCACGCTCTCGGTTTCATCCGCCGCGTCGTTGTTGTGACCGTGGGAATATCAGGATAATTTTCAGTCTATGTGGTTTCCTGATGTATAATCTACATTGCTGTAAAGTTTCATCTTAATCAGTTCAGTAGGTAGTTTTTGCGTGAAAGAGTAACAAACATTTATCCATCCAAATATCCTCATAAACTTTCGAACTTATAGGTAATATTAGGTAGCAGGATAGGATAAGTGCAAAGTTACTAGTTAGATCTACAGTGCCTACCACGCTGGAAAACCACTGCACACCCCTGCATGGGGGTAGGATATCACATAATGAGATGGGATTAAAGAAAATATGGTCAGCAGTTCCTTCGTCCAGACCGCATTCGCAGAGCGATGAATCCCTAACCCTGATTTTCGCAAGAAGTACAGGAGTGCATGTGTGCCCTAACCTTAGATGGCATACAGTAGGGGTTTGATAAGATTGCTTGTAGACAGCTTTTGGAGTCAGTTAAAATTAGGGTTTTATCTAGTTTATGTGATTCCACATAACGGAGGGTCTCATGTATAGTAGTGGCCTCACCTCAACACATTCTTCATTGGACTATTTAGAAGCATCAGTGCCCATCACCAGCCTTCCAGGTTTCGTTGATGATTTGTTTGAGTTCGGTTTTTGATTCTGGTGTGTTTTTTCCAATACCTAACTCTAGGTGGATGTCAGGTTGAAATGTCAGACAGCGGTATGGACTCCCAAATAAAGGTTTAAGGGCACATTGGTACGCTGGATATGGGAGGCGGATGTATTTAAGGAAACTGCGGAATAAACATGGGGAATCTTTTTTTCATTTTTATGAACGACGGGGAGACTCTTAGCCTTCATCATACCTGATGTTAAGTATTGATAAGGCTAAAGATGGAAGCGAGCCTCTCCCGGAATTCTCAATCATTGAGGAACTGGTTATCTATCTCTTACTGCCAGAACACAACAATGCTGAAAACATTGTTGTTATGGCGTCAGACTTAGATAAGATGGTGGTAACTAGCCAGGCGGATATACAACAAGTCCTACCACCAACCAAACCGAATACAATATGTACCCCCGCTGGGAATCGAACCCGGGACCCCTGAGTCTAATTTTATTTGTTACCGCTAGACCACAGAGGCGGTTAAATCTCTATGTTTCCAGAATTTATCAGAGGAAATGTAATTTGATAACTGGTGTAATTTAGCAATGAGAGGATGGGATGAATTTTAAAAAAGAATTTATCGGACATTATTGTCTCCTTATGGACAGGGGGATCTAAACATTCTACTTGAAGGGCGTTGATGGGAAATGATTTCATGACTCCTGCTATATTCTTAAGCATTTGGATTGTATTTTATCAATACAATCTAGATTTGCTCGAATCAGAGCGTTGTAGAGTAGTTTTTTAGAGAATGGGTGGGCGCCCCACCAGGCAACAGAGAGGGAACGGAGGATATGAATGTTTTTTTCGCATTTCTTTGAGATATAAGAAACTTGTTGAGGCCTCTCAGTTTAGAGTCCAAGACAACTCCCAGGAACTTCGCTTGGTTTTTTAATGGGATGGGTTATTATTATTTATTGCAGGATATAGGGGCTATGCAGCTCCAGCTGGAACTGTAGTCACTGCGACCTATAAGATCTATTGTAACTCGCCACCTTGTTATAGTATCTCTTTTAGCCTGGCGGCCTCCAGGAAGTCTAAAATCTTCCTAGCTCTAAGAGATTTTAGTTCCTCTGGCCGAATTATATGCCGGCCCAGGTGGATACTGCGTTTGTGAATTAGGGGGTCCGCAGTCACATAGGAGATGTTTGGGTGTTTCTCTCTCTAATCCGCAGTAACGGCAAACGTCAGTGTCACTTAATTTCATGTGAAATTGGTGTCTTTTTAGTTTGCAGTGTCCAGTTAAGGCTCTTGCTATCGCACTTATATTTGTCTGCTGAGTTCTAGGAGTTCAGCAGTTTGCTTTTGCGAATAGCCTTCGATAAGGGATTTGGCGTGTACTAATCCTGGTTGATTTAGCCAGTATTTTTTTGACTCACCAAGTAGGTTGCCCTTGAGAAGTTGCATGGCCTGTTCCTTTGAGATACCACAGAAAGGCTCTGGACCTAGCTGGTGGCCCTGAGCTCCAGACCTTGCAAGTTCATCAGCTTTTTCGTTGCCAATGATTCCTGAATGACCTGGTACCCATTTCAGAATAATTTTATTCCGTTGTCCCAGCTCATTCAGCTTATCGACGCAGTCCTTCACCAATCTCGAATGTATGACATTTGAATTGATAGCGTTAAGGGCTGCCTGACTATCTGAGAAGATAAGAATAGTTTGATTTATGTAGTTTCGTTGGCGGTTGGCCTCCGCGCATTCTATGATGGCGTATACCTCTGCTTGGAATATGGTAGCGTGTTTGCCTAGATTCACACTCTTACTGAATCGAGGGTTGTCGCCGTATATTCCGCATCCTACATTTTCATTCATTTTGGAGCCGTCTGTGAACCAAACTAAGCTTCCAGCCTTACAGGTAAGGTGATTTGCAGACCACTCTTCCCTGCGAGGTATCTCCAATGAGTAATATCTGGTGAAGTTACACAGTGGGAGCATGACATCCGTTGTCATTGCCAAAAGATCATGTTCAAGTACTGATCCATGTAGAGATCTTAGTGCTTGAGAGTGCCAGTTTACTTTTCCGTTGATGCTGGCTCTATACATGCCGGCTTTCGCCTCTTTTGCAATAAAAAGGTGAAGAGGTGGTAAGTTCAGCAGAGCATTCAGTGCAGCTCCTGGAGTCGTAGACATGGCACCTGTTGCCATGAGGCATGCCAATCTTTGTAAGCTGTTGAGCTTGTTGATGACTGTCACTTGGGATGCTTTTTTCCACCATGCTACACAGGCGTATGTTATTGTCGGCCGAACAATAGTGGTGTACATCCACAGGGCGATCTTGGGGTTGAGACCCCATCTCGTCCCTGCTAAGCGACAGCATATTCCTAAGGCTATTTTAGCCTTTTGGATCACATTACTAATATGTGTATTCCAAGTCAATTTTTGGTCAAAAGTAACGCCTAAGTATTTGACTTCTTTGGAAAATGGGATTGGAGTCCCTTTAATAGTAGGCGTAACAAGTTTCTCTAGCTTGCGCCTTCTAGTGAAGGGGACTATTGTGGTTTTGCTCGGGTTTACCGATAGACTGTTCTCCATACACCATTTATTGATGAAGTTTAGAGATTTCTGGAGTATAGATGATATAGTGCTTTGACAGGGGCCGATAACGCAAGCCACCACGTCGTCCGCATAGCCCTGTATATCTAAGTCTCTTTCTGAGGCTTCAACCAGCAACTGGTCAATAACTAGCGACCATAGTAGCGGCGATAGGACACCCCCCTGTGGACAGCCTTTCGTTATTCTAAAGCCTTTTGTGGTTCAATGTGATGGGTTGGTCATCATACTTTATTGACATACTGGGAATGTTCCTCGAACGCGTGAAAACAATAAAGCCACTTTTATCAACTGAGAGTTAAATCTTTTTAGATTTTTATTTATGGTGGTTGAGAGGAGTAGTGAGATGAGGTTATCGTTGGGAATGGGTGACCTAGTAGGAAGAGCACAACCATTGTGGTTTTTGGGACTGACGGGTTTCCACAATTACTATATGGGCTTGAATGTTATAGCCGTGGCTCGCAGCAGGCAGGTGTTGATGCCTGGGGGAAAAACTGTTCTGCGATAGAAATCTTTATTATATATTTATTTGAATAGTCCTCAAAGCAATTCCAAAATACATCTCATTTTATAAAATTTGTGTTAAGCAAATTATACCTCATCTTCGATACTCATTTTTCTACGATCTATGTATCTGTTCGGCATCGCGCGGGACAAGTTCTTGCGCGTGGGTTTGTTGTGTTGCGCATACTGTTTTGTATGGGTTCCCTCTGTTTCGCAGAATTTTGTTGCTCCGAATTTCATTTGGCAGAACAAACTTGGTATAATTTTCTTTAAACGAATATGCTCAAGTCATAAAATTTGTTTAGTATATTTATTATTTCGATCGAATGTTTATATGTCCGAATTTCCAATGGCATACTTTTAAGATGGCAGAATTTCACTTAGCATACTACGTTGATGGCAGATTTTCATTTGGAATAATTTCATTAGGCATTCTATTTCCAATGAATTGTATGCCAGCCGCTGATATGCATAATAATATTATGACATAAAAAGGTTAGCGAAAAAGGGTAGACTCTTAATTTTGTGCTATAATAGTGACAGAAACGAATCGCTGCAAAACCGACACCACGTAGTCTTGTATGCCCTACCCCTAGAGCGTAATTCAAGCCCGCGCAGGCGCGGAGGGGTGAGACGCCCGCGAGCTGAGGAGCAGATGAACCATCTGCAACGATAAGCTCGCGTGGGACCGCCAGAGCCCCGCAGCGCCGGATCCGTGACAGAAACCATGCATGTTGCATGCTTGTTTGTATGCTGCATGCTTTCTTGTATTATAAATAGTTCTGCCTCTTAATATTATGGATTTCAAATTTATGCCTAAAGATGATTCTGCATGTAAACTCTCTGCGATATTATAGTTTTGCCTCTTAATTATTATGGATATTGAATATATGCCTTCAGATGGTTCTGGCTTATAAAATTGTTGAATGAGGTTGATGGTTGATGGGTTTTGTATGTATGGTTAATGAGATATACCAAGCGATTTTCTGCGAAATGACGTTTATGCTTTCCGCTGTTATGCATAATAAAATTATGACATAAAAAGTTCTGCAATAAAAGGTAGAACCTTTTGTATGATGTTGTGCCGCGCGGTTAGCCCTGCCACACGGTACCGCGCGGTCATGTAAACTTAGTCTTAATGAAATGAAAAATATTGCACACTTTTGCCACACGTCGATCGCCTGACATATTTTGTCAAAGGATATTTTGGGAACATTTTGGGAACACACAATATCTCTTTCCTACAAACAGGTTTTAATAAAAAAAAATATACTAATCACCGTTTTTATTTCAATAAACTGATAAACTAAATAATTATTTTGTAAATAAGTAATTACGCTTACATTAACCTTATTCTACAACAGGGAATGACGGAAGCCAGACTTATTTCGTGATTTAATTTTTAATTAAACTTTCATTTAAATATTAAACCACCCAGCCGTCGAAATAGTCCGGCCAATAAAATATATAAATCTGTTAACTTTTTAGTTAAACCTTATAACTACGAGATTAACCACAATTACTTCGACGGTTATTATACATAAAAATTTCGTAAATTACAAACAGAAATTGACATTTTCTTTGCTTGGGCATCCATGACTACACTTTTATTCATAGAATCCGATTTGGTTTTTAAAGATGTCTTTAAGTATCCTGTCATTGTGAATTGTGTTTTAAGTTGTATGTGATGTGAGTGGGATTAATATTGCTTGGTCTGTCTCTTTTTTCTCTGTTCTTGGGCCGTGGACTCCATCTGTTCAGGATCACTGCGGTCTGCATTCTCTCCTTGTATTGAGATTTCTGGTGAAAAAAAAACAATGTTACTATCTAAATCTATGATATGATCAGTTACGATGCTACGAGCTACGAGATTGCTACGGATTCTCATACACATAATAAATGTAATCAAATCAAATGTTTACCTTGCATACTAAGCGTTAAAAAGGTGTTACACTTGTCATTTCAGGGGTAGCAAATTTTTTTCATTTAGTATCTTAGTGTAAAATAAAAGATTGTCGCGGCAGTATAGGTGTGGAATAGTTAGCCCCATCATCTGTCTTTGTGGACCTGCCTAAAATATCTAAAAGTGCACAGGTACTCGGAGCAGAGTGCTCAATGCAACCAACGCTGCTGTCCTTAGACTTAACGAACCCTCCTATTCCATATTAAATTGGATACAAACTTATGACACAGTATTAATAGAGATTTTCGCCTCACCATCTTCATCAGTCTTAAAGGACCTGCCCAGCCTGGACCTGAACCATTTGCTGTTGTCGCCGGGGTAGTGTGCCTGCTGCAGGTGCAGTGGCTTCTTTTACGGCTCGTTCAGCAAAGTGTGCAGGTCCTTCAAGACTGATGAAGATGGTGAGGCGAATACCTCTATTACTACGTCGAGTTGACGCTTTTAACCTAACCTTAACCTGGATTTGCAATGGATACTGATGCAGTATTTATAAGTGTAAAATAGCCTATCTTCATCAGTCTCGAAGAATCTGCCAAGCCAGGGCCCGAACCACATGCTGTTGTCACCGGGACGGCGTGCCTGCTGTATGTGCAGTGACTCCTGGTACGGCTCGCGGAGCAGAGTGGACTTAAATCTCAGACCTGAAGGGCCTTTTGACTCATGCATGAAGTATAGTGACATTGTAATTATATGGGCTATGTAGAACAGATTGCTGATTCCTGGTGCTTTAATTGGTAGGCCCTCAGCATTTCTCCCTATCTTCTTTCTGCGATCGATAAATGGAGGCTGATGCAGTATATATAAGTGTGACATAGCCTCACCATCTCCATCAGTCTTAAAGGACCTGCCCAGCCTGGGCCCGAACCACATGCCGTTGTCGCCGGAGTGGCGTGCCTGCTGCAGGTGCAGTGGCTCCTGGTACGGCTCGCGGAGCAGGGTGGAGTCACTGCGCCCGACGCGAGGGAATGCGTAGAGTTGACGCTTCTCTACTGACGGCTCGTATTCTATGACAAGTTGATGTTTGGTTAGTGCCATTGTTATTTACAGCGTAGCAGGTATGAAATTTGGGGAAGCAAGAGGGAGAAGTATGTAACGGTTGTAGAAAGTTTGTACAACGCGTCTTCTAAACAATAGTTTAATTGTAAGCATAACAGATTTCACTCGGGCTTTAACTCATTTGAAGGTACATAGAGACAGTTATACAACATAAAAAATCGGCCAAGTGCAAGTCGAAATCGCACATGAAGGGTTCCGTCTCTGACCCAAGGTTGCCTGGAAGAGATTGCTATGTAGCAATATGGTCGCCTATTGTGTGTTCCTCTTTTTGTCATTTTCTCTGTATGTGATTGTTTTTGTATCGTGTGCAATTAAGTTTCTATTATTATTATATTAAATACACCCACCCAAAACGCCACTATAATTTTTCGTCTGCAAAAATAACTTTGTTTTCTATAGTGTTTGTATGAATGACAAAGTTATATTTGTTATATTTATTGTGCTATAGCTCTGAAACTGCTTAATATATTTTGTTCAAACCAATTTTCGTTAAAAAAATGTATAAAGATCTACAGCATATTTTTTTTTTTGATTTTTCACTTTCTTATTTTAAAAGTTAGAGGGAAGGGGACACACAGTTTACCACTTTGAAAGTGTATATCATTCAAACGGTTGACTTTGAGAAAAAACTGTTTTAGGAACCTCAATGTAATTTTTAAAGACCTATCTATCGATACCCCACACGTATAGGTTTGATGAAAAAAAAATCTGTTTCAGTTCCATGTATGGGGAGCCCCCCCTTAATATACATATTTTTTTTATTTTTGTGTAAAAACCGTAAAGCGGTTTATAGAATACATCTACCTACCAAGTTTCAACTGTGTAATCCTCATAGTTTTGGAATAAAGTGGCTGTGACATACATCGGACAAACAGACATGATGAATCTATAAGGGTTCCGTTTTTTGCCATTAGGCTACGGAACCCTAAAAAGGTTTTCAAATATAAAAAAAGTTTCGCTTACCTAAATAGAGGTCATTTAGAGGCACTTGCCAAGTGTGTTTCGAGGCGCGGCCCACTCGCGGGAATGGGTACAGGTTCAATACCCCATCTCGCCTCAATTTCGCGCTGCTATCTATAAAGAAAAATTGCGTCATTTAAAAATATTTTTTACAAAATAGTTCCAAATTGGGCTTAAAATAAAAGATAAGAATTCTAACACAAGGATACTCAAGTTGCCTATACGAGTGCCTGTGTACGAGTGAACCTCTATGTATTACGAGTAATATATCCGGTAGTCGCTTGGACACCGAGATCGCCGAGTATCGGAGACTTGAATATCCTTGTGTGCGAAGGGGCTTATGTTGCTCGATTTTTTTATTATTTATACAAATTCCTGCTGTTTTATTTTCGCTGGTGTTAGTTCTAATATTTTAGATTATAATAATAATACATTACATTATTAAATATAACAGTAATATAATTAAATATTTCTTACACTCGCACCAATTTAACCTAGCTCCAAAGTGAGCAATGTAAGGTGATTTGGAAACTGAGATGGCGTGCATAGATAGAGACATAGAGAAGTATGTTTTTGTACAAAAATACAAAAACTCGTTTGCCCTTACTGGGATTGCAACTCCAGGACCTCAGAGTAGGTACACGTATTGTACTACCATGGTAGCTGTCATGTTCGAGACGTACTTCTTTTTGTTACGCTGAGCATATTTTAACGCACCTTTTTGCAAATTAAACTGTAATCGGAATATTGATGATGCAACTAATATAAGTAGATATATAAATACATACTGCATAATGCCATCTCTTAGAACAATGCTCTTACAGTTCTTGGTAAGATTCCTAAAATATTTTGTCACCGACTGCCCCTAACTGAATGACGATGGATTTCCAAATAAAACATTTAATAAGCTGCGGCCGAATAGATTTTCCATTCAACAAAATGCTTTTTAAATGTTATTTATCAGGTGCGATTCGAAATTCCACGTAAGCCTCATATTTAATTAAGCACGAAAGAATAGGATGAATCGCGGACAGATACTAAGGGGTCTGGATTCATTCAACTTCTTGATTTTACCAGACATTATTCACTTTAAAATATTTTATTAAGAGGCCGGGCGCGGTTTCACCCGCGTGGTTCCCGTTCCCGTGGGAATTTTGGGATCATTTATAGCCTATGTTACTACCTGGGGTCTAAGGATTCTCTATACCAAATTTCGTCAAAATCGGTCCAGTAGTTTTTGAGTTTATTCGTTACATACAATAATACAAATCTTTCCTCTTTATAATATTAGTATAGAATATTAACATCACATAAATATATTTATATGTAGTAGCCTAGCCTGAACCAATAATCAAAAGTACAACTACTAAATAAAAAAAATAATAAAAAAGAGTAGCAATAACCAATCGATAAAAAAAATGGAGGAACTAAAGTAAAAAAATGTATGACATATTGAGCAAGAGCAGCGTTCCTACTGCACGTAAACGGAACTACATTTCCCTATTAATTTTTTGACATTAGGTCCTCAATACGTCCTCGATACCATTTCGATAGTTTTTCGTGATAGCCCTACGGATTTCTTAAAAAAACACATGTTATCCTCTGTCCGACTACGTAGTCTGTGACGTAAGCACGTTTAAATCCGAACAGTATTCCACGACCCCTGGCAAGTCCTAACTAAGCCGAACCCGCAAATTGTCCGAAAGCGTGTTCTTTGTACCAATCTATAAATAAGAGTGGCCATCTATAATGGTTAGTGTAGTGGCGGTTTGTCGAATGGAAAACTGCAATTTGTTTTTCATCCCTTCTATTCGAAAAGTATCATTTTGTTCCTCGATAAGCTGGAGCGAAGTAGCTCTTATCTCCACTAGACTTTTTAGCGGACAGAAATGAGATTTGAATTTGGTACATGAATCGTTCATAAAAACCGAACGCAAGTTGTTATGAGTTACGACGAAGAAAAATTGCGACATTGTATCAAATATAAATATTTCGTAATTTTTGTAAGTAACCTTTTACATTTGTAACTTTTTACTATTCATTTAACTTTTCATTAATTACCTACTTTCAAGCGTTTCTAATATTGAGGATTGCTGTGGTTCGCGCGCTCGGCCTGTGATTGTTGAGGTTAAGCAACTTTCGCAATGGTCGGTCACGGGATGGGTGACCAAAAATCTACTATCTTGAGCTCCTCCGTGCTTCGGAAGGCACGTTAAGCCGTTGGGCCTGGCTGCATTTGCAGTCGTTAAAACCAACCAATCCGCATTGGGCCCGTTGGCCCGTTCTCCTTATCCATCCATAAGAAAGACCAGTGCCCTAGCAGTAAGGACATAAAAAATGGCTGATGACGAGGTTTGACGAATGGTTTCTTATTTATTTTCTTATTATAGAAGGGGATGAAAAGTAGATCTCTCGAGAGCAAAACTATTTTTCCCTCGAACAACGTACTTTGAATCCCTCATTGCACTTAGGATTTTTCGAAATAGCGCCCTCGCCGTAAAAATATTATTTTGCTCCCTGGTCATACAATAAAATCTATGATTAATTTAATCTATTAGCCCGTGCTTGAATGCCATAATTAAACGGGAGTTCATATTGTATTCGGTTTGGTTGGTGGTAGGACTTGTTGTAACTAAGCCTGACGCCATAACAACAATGTTTTCAGCATTGTTGTGTTCCGGCAGTTAGTGATAAGATTGCCAGTTCCTCAGTAATAAGAATTCCGGGAGAGGCTCGCTTCAATCTTCAGCCTTTACAATACTTAACATCAGTTAAGATGAAGGCTAAGTTGTTCACAAAAAAAAGAAAAAACTACATGACTGTTTGTCCGAGATAATAGAACCTTCTCCTTATTTTACCAGGCAAGTCAACTACTGATCCCATTTGGTCCAATCAAAGTACTAAGTAAATTACTAGCTACGCGAAAAAATTGTTCACTAAAATTCTACGTAAAGTCGACATTTTCAGAAACTTAAGCCGACTTAAAGTAATACCGTGATTTAATTTGGAGACTTTCTCGAAATTCGAGAATGACTTGTGACGTTATTACATTATGTTGTGCCGAATATAGTGACGAGTTCATTAAGAACATAATATTAGCAACTATTTGATGAACAAAGTTATCATCGTGATTAACCGCACGTTATAAGTTTAGGAGACTTCGCAGTAGAAAATTAATTAATGACACTTTACATTTCTGAGTATAAATTATTATCGTATTTTTCCAAGTATTGAACAAAGTTATTTAATTTATATAATAAATTAGGAATACACTAATGTTTGTTTAATAATCAATCAAAAATCAAAACCGATTTCAAATAATTAACAAAACGGTCTTTAAAATAAGAAATACTTTAAACAGAATTGTGAACGTCCTGCTTTTTAAAGTCGGTCAAAAATAGTAATCTCCTATTCCTTTGACAACAGTATAAACCGTAGGTGTACTTGACTGTACTTTCTGGCTGGAATTAACTCACGGTACGCGCTCGCGATGACAGATGTCAGGAGAAATGTTGAGACCACGATCCTGACCGGCGACTGCATGGTGTCTGAAAGAAAGATATTTTATTTATTTTTTTACATTAAATAGGCTTACTCTTGGCCTCATTCTGAATCGTTAGATTGAGAAGAGGCCTAAGATGGAGCGACCTCCCCTTGAAAAAGACAAGACCGGCGCAGAAAAAAAAAATGCCAAAATGTTAGTTATAATGCTTGTCTATTTCATTACAGATCTAAATATACACTTGGAAAAAATGCAATTTTACACATGTTTTGTTAAAATATTTCCATGATAGCCATTGAAATTACAGAAACAAATATGTAGTTTGTTGTAGAAATGTAGAAAAAAAAATACGGCAAAATGTTAATTATGATGTGTAGAATCTATATCTATAGCTTGTTTTTTTAATTTCCATAAGTATCATGGAAATATTTCCCTATTCACTCGAGCTTTAAATATGCCAGGATTGTAGGCACCTGGGAATGAACACACAGCACACAGGCAGGGAATTCAACTTCCTGGCTGTGCGCATAATAAAAGACGACCTGTTTGGCGCAGGCGTACTAAACCCGCCTTCTGCGCCAGAGGTCCCGGGTTCGGTCCCCGGTCAAGACAAAATTTGTGTGCATGAAAATGTCTATTTGTCGTATATTATGTATGTATTAACAAAAAAGTATATAAGTATATTTATCCGTTATCTAGTATCCATAACACAAGTTTTTCATAAAACTTAACGTGGATAATTGGTGTGATTGCATGGAAATATTAAAAGAAATTAAAAAGAAGATGAGGACAAGCGTATTTACGCAGACGTGGCATAGCAACCAGGTAGGGGTTATAGCCCGCAGTAACAAGGAGCTGGCGGGATGATCTCATGCAGCTTAATAGTACATTCCGAAGTTCAATCTGTATTAGAATACCGACAATGAAGCAACTTTTCGTTGATGAGGGAGACTGTGGAGTTTAGCATTCACCAGTTTATCGTCCCCAATGAGTTTATATAATTATTATCCCCAAACTAGTTATACATAGTATGTACCTGATGATCTAACCATTTTTCGGCTGATCCTACCAATTTGACCACCACCTTGTCGGGGGCCTACCCACGGAGGGCGTCCGGTGTGCGGTCGCCGTTCAGAACTTTTCCGCTCCAACAGCCATCGACCATATACTACTTGCTCCACAGACATATATCGAGATAGACGGTAAAACTGTACCTACCTTGCGTGTCAAAAGTTTGATCCACGGTCAAAGTTTTTCGAACTAAATCAGTCCGCTGGAGACCATTGCCATGAAAACACACGTTACTCAGAAACGGAAATGGTAAATTGTGCAGTTATTTCTTGCAAGAACTCGTCAATAACATTTCCTATCACTTAAATCTCGTTCGTGATGTCTTCGTAGTTGCGAAAAATTCGACACGCTAGTATCTCATATAATTTGAAGCGCTCTTTTCGTCTATCTCGATATAGGTCTGTGACTTGCTCAATAGTAAATAAAAAATTACATTATGACTTTTTGAAACTCCGTACGCATGGAAGATATTCCCAAAAAGTCATATGTAATGTTTTCCGCGGTTTCAAACACTTTCCTCATTGCATCGATTGTCATTACGATCATTGTGCGTGACAAGCGGAACGAATTAAAATAATTGCTTTGCATAGAAAGAGTCACACAAGTTAGAACAAGTTTCGAATTCAGAAAGCATCGCTTACTCAATTACGTCGAGACGAAGAAAAGACTTTCTGCGTTCTGTGCGCTCCACTAAGAAAAAAAATACTTTAAAGAAAAGTCCTTATTTTAATTCCAATAGCGATATACCACATTTCTCGTAACATGATTATTGTTTTAAAAATCTAGTTTAACTTGTTCTGACGATACTGGCATGCAAACTTCATAACAGAATTACTAATACCGGATATTGTGGTATCGAATATCGATGACCCAGATGGAAAACACATTTTGTGTCGCCATCTTTGAATAATCATCGGAAAACAAAGATTAAATCGGATAATTTGTAAAGTTCTAACATGAAACGTGATGCGCGTACTAAAACGACTTCGCTAATGTTCCTTGCCCAATTGCAAATGAGTTTCTGCGAATAAAATTACTGAGAATATATTTTTGAAATTAAGTTAGAAACTTTAATAGTTATTTAGAATAGATATTGGCGCTCTATAGAGTAGAGATAGCAACGATCTCTATGGTCGGTCGGGGGATGGGGGGGATTAGTGACTAAAAATTTATTATATCCAGCAAATCGTCTCTGCTACGGAAATCACGTTAAGCCGTTCGTTCCAACTGCATTGGCAGTCGTTACCCACCAATCCTCATTGGGTCCGTGTGGTGAATTAGTTCTTATCTACTTTATCCAAGTGATGCGACCGTAGGCCTCTGTCCTAGACGCAGTATGGATGCCGCTAGAAATGGCTGATGATGATGACAGTTCTCGCTCAGATTGCCTTTATCTACTTGGCAGGTAGACTAATGGTTAAGACACACAGATTTCAGAAGACACTACTACCCATCTTCTTAAGGCTGGTGTCCAACGTTGGCCACAGTTGGAGAAAAATTTTCCCTACATTTTATTGGACTTATTTCCAAAGCTACGCAAAAGTCCATTTTTAGTGCACGGAGAGTCCTCCTCCACAATTTTTTTTGAAACCTAAATTCCAATAAATTTGCAAGATCTCACGAGATCACCCGAATTTCCAAACGGCTTATTTTTTGCTTTTTATTTTTTTTAATAAAAAGTTTTTTGTAAAAATTTTGTTGCTATGAGACAACTTTTATAACTATTTTTATTTAGACAACATCTTCCCCCGTTTCCACTAGCGAAACATTTACAAGAAAACATGTTGTAAACGTATAATGCGGCCACTGAGAGAATGCATTATTTGACAGCTCCTATCGAGAGCCATTGGTTATCTTCTCAGGCGCCGCACTATGTTCTTCTACAACATGTTTTCTTGTTAATGTTTTCCAGTGGAAACGGGGGGTTAGTGGCAACTGTGGCATCGTTAATGTGGCCATGAGAATGATGTTTAAGATAAGAGTGTATGTTTGTATTATTAATATAGGATGCCCTTGACGAGTTTCGTGCCGGTTCTTCTCGTTACAAGGTCTCCCGTCGTAAGGTTTGTGAACCGATGGCGTAGCTTTTATGAACTTCATAAGTGCTTGTAACAGCCTAGACTGAATAAATGATATTGTATTTGAATTTATTATTTTTATTTTTTGTCTCTAGGGGCTTTGTTCAACACTGATCATGTCACCCCTATAATATTTTTTTTTTATTTTATTTTGATCGTTTCATTGGATGATATTAAATTGGAGTTGAGGTTAAAAGTTTTTCTTTGGAATCTAACGTAAAGTAGATATCGTTTGAGATAATTTTATCTTTTTCAAAGAGACTTATTGGTAAGGAAATCTTTTAATGATAGACACCTTAATTATTAAACTACCTTTGAGACGTAAAAGTTATTTAAATCATCAGTTTCGTTTTACTATTTCCGTTTTTAATTTTGAATTCTTTTTGTAGCTATTTTAATATTGTAAACATTAAGATTGACAGATATGTTATTTTCTAGACAAACTATTAACTTATGTATGAAGTGGAAGTGGAACTGGAATTACTAAAAAGACCTCCGAAGTATATTTTTTTCAGTCTTATTAAAATATTATAAATGGACATTTTCATCTGTATTAAATTAATTTAAAATTAATAAATAGAAATTGTTAGAAATTATTATATACTAGCAGCCGGCGGTCTTTTAACCCGTGCAGTTGTTGCAGTTCCCGTTCCCGTGGGAATAGCGGATTCCCACGGGAACGGGAACTGCAGCAATAAAAAGTATCCTATGTTTATTATAAAAAGTTTTCATTTTTTTTTTCTCCAACTTTCCGTTCCGTACCTTGAGAGTGGCAAAGAAGTGGAACACTCTGCCTTCTTTAGTTTCATTTTATGTGTATATTATTTAATTTTGTGTATGTATATCTAGTTATTTATTTATTTATTTTTTACTATTGTTGTAAACGTCTGTTGTAACATCCTGGCAAAATAACAGCGCTTCTGTGTTCATTCTGCCCTTCTGAGAATGGCACAGAAGCAAAATGCCGAGCCAGGGTATTTATTGGCCCTACATCATATTTTCATAAGTTTTGTTTGTGAGGTTTTAATTTTAAGGTTTTTTATTTTAATTTTTTTATTCTATATAAGTGTGTGTGTGGGTATAAATAAATGTTTTTTCTTTCTTTCTTTCTATGTTACTATCCGTCCTTCCAATTAACTCTATGCCAAAAATCAAGTCGATTATAATTACTTATGGCCTGAAGGAAGAATAAACAAACACACTTTCTCATTTATAATATTAGTTATATTAGATTAGATTAGAAGTTATATAAAACAAGATTAGATCACGAACTCAATGTAGCAGTCTTATAAAAAAAAAGGTTTAGATTGTGGATGGAATTTATGTTTCACTTTTCGATTAATAAAACCTTCAGATAAATTTTAGTTTCGATAGGCCTACTTTATGATATAGATATTTTTGTTAATGAAAATAAAAATAAAATTAGGAAAAATTTACTCGGCTCAAAAGTTGTTTTCAAGTGCTAAACATATTTCTCTTTTCAACATTATCATAAAACCGCAATTTTAATCAATTGAACCTCATGCCCCGTAGCTAATTAATTACCATTTTCTTTGTTAATTACTATCATTATTTTTAAGACACGTTTCGAGATAAATGCATTATTATTCCTATTCCAGCCTGGATTAATAAAATAAACATTTCGCCCCGACTTACGCAATTTACATTTGATTTTCTGTACACGGAATGTGTTATATTTTCGCGCATCTTGAATTTCAATGAGTTTCTATATGAATTGTTAATCATGTGGACCTTTAGTTAACAATTTGGATTTTATTACGACTGTTAGTGTTTACTATCACAATGTTATTTTATTGTATAAATAGTATACTGGAAAAATGACTAGGCTGCAAGAAAAAATAATTTAGATACTATTTAATTGAATAAGCTGAAGAGGTAATTTTTCAAGCGGACAATTTATGGGGACCAACAGGATTATTAGATATAAGCTTCCACCTGCGGTTTTACCCGCGTGGTTCCTGTTCCCGTGGGAATATCGGGATGTTACTCTTCGTTCTTTCAACTAACTCTATGCCAGTAAAAACAAGTCCATTGGTTGCTTAGTTAGGGCGTTAAGAAAGGACACACAAACACACTTTCGAATTTATAATATTATTAAGTTAGGTTAGGATTAGGATTTGTGGATTCTATTGTTTTTTCATTAGTAGGAAAAGTATAAATTTATGATTACTCTAAAACTACGCAAGCGAAAACCCAACATAATTATGATTTAATTTGAAGAAAAGATACCATTAAAATGTTTGTAAAATATAAGGGTCTGTCAATATTTATTTGTATTCACTGTGAAATATTTATTAAAATGAAAACATTTATTATCAACAATCCATTGTCTTTTCAAAACATATTGTAGGTCATTTGTATTTTAAATTACGCAATTGACAACATTTCATAAAAAATTTATTTTTTATTTAGAAATTACATATAAAAATAGGAGACACATATTTTTTCCTTTTGCATTTTTTTAAATTTTAAGTCATCATAAAATTTATTTTTAAAAATTACTCATTCTAAAAGAGCTTAAGTCCAGTACGAAGGATTTCTGGCGAACATACCTTGGCAAATTAATTTAAAAAATACACGACTGTGACGTTGTCAAGTCAACATGACATTTTAATGAAGTTTGTTTGTTTTTATACCTTTTTAATTTTGCATTTTACAATGCAATTTTTATGTGATAAATATTAAACAAGAAAATATACTGAAACTGTTTTGTTTACGTTTGTATTTCTTGTATAGTTTTCGCCAGCAAGATTGTTTTGTTGTTGTTTCATTTTAGTCTCGTTATTTTTACTTGATTATAAAGGGAGGAAAGGCTAAGACGTTTATGGAAAATGTGAAATTGATGGCGTTATGAGAGCAAAAATGTACATCTAACATATTCTTAAAAAGATTTTTTATGATTTTTGATTTTTTGCATTTTTAATGCTATTTTTATACTTATGATAAATTTTAAATAGAAAAATATTGGAAGTAAAATAAGTCTCGGTAGCTCAGCGGTTAGAGCATTGGACCGGATTTCCAAAGGTCGTGGGTTCGATTCCCATCTGAGAATTCACTTGTGGCCGAGTAAATTTTTTCAAATATTTTTCTATTTAAAATTTATCATAAGTCCTAAAAAGATTTTCACTGGAGCCTTACAGGTAACTAAATAGATCAGTTTATCTAAGATATTACATATGCACGCAATTTCTGATGCCTAATTACTGAAACATCATAAAAAAGCTAAATTATTTATGAGAAATCATTGAAAATGCTTATATTTTTATGTAAATAACGCCAGTTATAGTGCGGTGTACAATATATTTTTCATCGATATTTTCGGCGATTGATTTATACGCTATAGTGTTTATAATATTATACTGTTTTTGTTGTGCCTACGACTGAAATTCGAGGCAAACTAAAATAGAGCAGTTTCGACAGCAACATATTTTTATTAAAATAGATTTATTTGAACTCGCTGCTTAATAAATAACTTGATTCTTGTCCTTTTTTTATTCAAAAAAGTAAGCTATAATCTATGCACAGCGTCATCACCAGGAGAAAAAAATCTAGATTATTTTTAGACAATATGTTATTTATATATATAATGTTATATATTAATGTATATTAATAATTTATGATTTTGTAATTTTTGCATTTTTCAATGCTATTTTTATACTTATGGTAAATTTTAAATAGAAAAATATTGGAAAAAATTAACTCGGCCACAGAGTCTCGGTAGCTCAGCGGTTAGAGCATTGGACCGGATTTCCAAAGGTCGCTGGTTCGATTCCAGCCTGAGAATTCACTTGTGGCCGAGTTAATTTTTTCCAATATTTTTCTAATTAAAATTTACCATAAGTATATTAATAAATTAGATTGAAATATTTAGAATTTTGTACTGAAATATATTACTTTGGAGTGAAATTATTTTTTGCAGTTTCACTTGGCTTTGAACTCTATCAATACTTATTTTCGCTGCAAAATTGCGAATAGTCATAACATAACTAGTCCGATTCTATTCTATCTCTATCCTACAATTTGTGAGTGTTTGGATGTTTAGTTTGAGTACTTAGATCTTTGTTACACAATCACGCAAAAACGGCTGAACGGATTGATTTGGATAAAATTTGTCACTCAAGATTGATTTCAACCCGTTTTGAAACATTTTATCGTTTAATATTTTATTTTCATTTCATTGAAATTCACTGTTACATACTCTTTGACTGTATTGGCAGCGATTTTTTTAAATTGATTCTTAATAAGAGAACTTTTATAAGCAAAGGAACGTCATTATTATTCCTTTATCACGTCAAATCGGGGTTTATTCCAAATATATCGTTAAATAATTGATTAAACAATCCGAAAAAATATGTTCGATGTTAGAAATTACAAAATCTCGAAATGGTATTTGATTTAAGGTACCTTGTTATAAATGAAATCATGTCAATCCATTGAAGTTTTTTTTTTTATTTCTGTTTCAACTAATAAATCCATTTTTCATTTAAATCTCAGTTTCCCGATTACGTGAAATTATTTATAAGAGATTTATAAAAAAGAATGTAATGGAACAACAGTTCTATTTCCAACACGACTTGAAAAAACAAAAGTTTTCTTTTAAAGAGGATTCACTAAAAACAAAATAAATAAATTATCTGCATTTGAATCTATCCAAAAAGTTTTCTATCACCGAACGAAAAACATAAAGTTAATTTTTTTAATTTCCCGTTTTCTTTTTTTATTTAAAGTATGAAAAAAGGACACAGTAGTGACGGACTCACCTTAGATCGGCACCTGTTGCACGCTGTGAATGCTTCTTGGGGGCTGTTCTCCTCTTATATAGGTCGGGACGCCCGCGCGCTAGCGGCTCTCAAACTTGGGTAGGGGTTGAAAATTTTAAACTTCTTTTTAATTTTCTTGCCGCCCGCTGCGCCGTTTTTTTTGTCTGGTCTTGTTTGTTTTTTTCTTATTGGTACTGCTAAGTTACTGAAAATCAAAAAGCTAATGTTAATTATGTAACTAGGTATGTAAGTACTAAATGTTACTTAAAGAAATCGTCGCGATTATTTGGAAATAGGAATTAACTATTCATTCTTTGTTTTTTGCACTATAAATTCATATTAGAATACCTATTGTGATTTTCGTCAAATTCTCGTTTCCATCACTTGAAACTTTTTTAATCTGCCAGATAACACCCTTGAGAGGCACTTAAACCGCTGATACCTAAATTACCAGCGGCTTTATCTGCCAACTATTTCTATCCGACATCGATGAAACCAAAAGTTGTAGTTTATTAGGCAGATAAGTCCCTAATAGGCTACTTATCAGCAATTTTATCAGCCAGTGGTAAAACCGACCCTAAGCCTAAGCCCAATTTACATAACTCTAAGTCTAATTTACATGACGAAACTAGTGGCATGAAATTAATGACGCAACACTAATTTCATCAAAAATACACGTGCTATTTATGACATTATAAAACTTGATGTTTACTCAAGTTTCAGTAAACTAATTTTACAGGGGTAGTAATTTAACCGATCGCCTGAAAAACTTTTAGAACGACAAAAATACTAGGTAGGTGACCGAGTTAGTCGCCAATCTAACCTAACCTAAATGTATTTTTTCCGCGACCAAACAAGTATTTTACTTCCTCAGTTTAGTAGTTTTAAGTGGTTCGGTTTATTATATTCCATTTTACAGTGTAAACGCAACGCAAAACTAGTGTAATGAAAGCGCCTGTGTAGAATGAACGTGAAAGCATCGATGCTGACGGAACCATAGTTCCAGCAATACTGTTAATTTTACGACACTATTACTTTCTCGAAACTAGTTACACAAGTACTGCAACTAGTTTCATATAATTAGTTTTTCCATGCATGACACTAGGTTCGTAATGTAAATTTGGCTTAAGATATCAGTAATAACACATTTGCGGAAGGTATTTCACTTGTCACAAGCATTTGTTAAAATGAAACATTCTTTTTTTAATGGTGTCGTCGTTGTCGTCTAAGCTACATGACACCCACTGCTGGTTATAGGCCTCCCCCTAGGATCTCCACGACGATCGGTCCTGCTCTGCGCGCTTCCAGCGGCTTGCCGAGATCGCGCTCTAGATCGTCAGTCCACTTAGTGGGGGGCCTACCCTACCCACGGAGCGTCGCCAGTCCAGGACCTTTCCGCCCCAACGGCTATCGGTTCTTCTCGCTATGTGTCTCGCCCACTGCCATTCAGCTAAGCAATTCTTCTAGCGATGTCGGTTACTTTAGTTCTCCTACGGATTTCCTTCTTTCTGATTCGATTACGTAGGGAAACGCTGAGCATAGCTCACTCCATTGCACGCTAGGTAACCTTGAGCCTTCTTATCAAACCCATAGTTAGCTACCACGTTTCACTGCCGTAAATCATCACTGGCAATATCATACTGGTCAAAGACTTTCGTCTTGAGACACTGAGGTAATCGGACGCGAAGGTTTTACGAAACTTCCCGGATATGCAGCATTTGAATTCGACGGGGGATCTCTTTCTCGAAGTAGGACTTAGCTTACTGGATTGTCTGCCCAAGGTAAACGTAGTGGTCAACAACTTCGAGTGTATTGTTCCCAACGTGGACTTGAGTGGGGGGCTCATTTGAATGGAATACAAAGATGAAACTCATATAAGTATGAATAAATAATTTCTAATAGTTAACTAATATGTCTTGTTAACATTTCACGCCTTAATAGCAGAACCAATTTAGATAAAGATCAATATGAAACCTCAAAGAAAAGACGACGCATTCACCTTTACGAACCTTAAGTTCCTTAGTAAATCTTGAAGATTACATTTTTTTTATGTAAAATAAATTTCTGTATTTCAATAGAACATTAAAGCCACACCACCACATCTGACTTTTATGGTCAAATAGCTCTAATATGAATTCTGCATTTTAAAATCAGCGACAAAGTTTATGCAATGGTTCATGCTGAAATGTAGCCGTTTCAACAAAATGCTAGTTAAACTTTTATAATTATATATTTACAAGACTTTATAAAATATTCTTTCTTTAATTTAAGACATTAAGACCTTCTTTAATTTAAGACACTAATATAAGTTGGTTAACCTAAATTGATGTTCATATTTAAGACATAAAAGTACATGATGTAATTTTTCTTGTTTAAGCCGGTTCGATTCCCGGTACAGATGACTTATTAATAATCTTTGAATGCTGTTTAACTTATTTTTAAAAATAAAGGAATGTTTTCTTTGAGTAAAATTTGCTGAGATCAATATATAGGGTACTTTCCCTCCATATACAGTCTTTTCTTCCATCCTGTATAATAAGTTAGGATTTTCATCCCCCGCCACAGTTTGGGCACCACTGACCTCAGTAGTACCGGAATCACGTCCGGATTGGATAATTCATTTACAGGGCGCCGTGTCCAACCTTAAATTGTCGCGACCTTTTTCATGCGTCGACCACCTCGTTTGTTTGTACCAAAACGAAATGGATCACAGATTATCTAATCCCACCAAAAACATTGTCATGTAAAAAAGTTATGCCAAGACATTACCATCACCTTAAAGCTCGCACAGTCAAAAAGTTATCAGAAACCAAGTAGAGCCAAGCTTGTATCTCTACACGCCTTAACTCTAAAAGGTCTAACCTCACAAATTCTACACCTTAGTCAAAATTGTGGCTTGGCCAAGACGAAGCCAAGCGATAGTTCCCTTGCGCTTCGCCTTGCTCCGTCTTGGCGGGACTTTTGTTTCATTTTATTTAAGTTAGATGTCTCCTATGTTGAGTAATTAAATTTTTTCAGATTTTTTTGAAAAAACTACTTAGTCAAAATTTTATGATACTACATTGATTAATCATTAAAAATGCTAGATTTTATTTTTTCACAGCACTAACTACCATTATCTGTAATTTTGATATCTTTTTTTCTTTTCACTGACAAATCTTATATATTTTACTCAAATTACTTCAAATCATTCTGGAAATCAACCAAACAATAACAAACTAACCGAACTAAAACGTATAACTTATGTTATGAGATTCGACATTATAATTTCTAATGTTCTCCGAAAAAGCCATTACATTTACGCATAGTAAGATAGTCGATATTTTTGCAGCTTTCAGTATATTCAGAACTAGAGAGACGCTTAAACAAACCGTCGGGGTCGGAAGCAACTCGGGAGTGAATATCAAGTGACAAGCTAGACGAGCGGTTTTCACGAGCAGTTTTTCCTATAAAGGAAATTTACGTTTTTCTTTTACGAGGTCAAATCTGAAATCATAATAGTTAAAAAGTATCTAGTATATAAATTATATCGTCATAGTAAACAAAAATGCTCATTAAATAAAAACTACTGAGCCAAATTGAATCTAGTTTATATGAAACTAAATGACAACTATTTCCGATAAACAAAAAAAGAATCACGTAAATCGGAAATCGGAAATCTCGGCGTAATCGGTGTACCTACTTCATAGAAAATAATAATAAAAAAAACCGACCTACCCACCGAATTCAGACCCTCCTCCTTTTTGGAAGTCGGTTAAAAAGAAGTTATTGAAGAGATTTTTCGAAATTGTAATGGTATTCCTTGTTAGTTTAATTAAAAGAAACTTATGCTACCACTTACCTGCTTCTGCAAGGAGAAACAACGGGTAAATGAGACAAAATACTATTCAGTGACAAATAAATGGATTTTTATTAGCTAATGAACTCTATATAAACATAATAAAATACACGGTTATGATAACAATTAAAACAGTTTTAGTTATATTAATATAAAATAAACTGAGGGTTAATGATGCCCCGTAGAAAGGATATCAGAAATGTACTTTTCTCAAACATGCATGGAAATATTGTCATTATTTTCGAAAAAAGAACACGCGAACTGCGAAGTATCGAATTTACGGACATAGAAAATCAAATCCATTACAGGACCGTTTTTTGAATTTGGAACATTAAAAAGAGTATTTAATAACCCCATTACGCCGTTTCATACAACATTGCTGGAGCTTGTGATGTTCCAAATTCAATAAACGCTCCTGCAATGGATTTGATTTTCTTTTAGTAATTGCCCCAATATGACTAATGTAACTTTTAATGTCATAAATATCAAACAAGTACTAGATTAGTTTTTATCACATAAAAATTGCATTGTAAATGCAAAATTAAAAAAATAAAACTGTGAGTTTTATTTTCATTTATATTTAATTTTCCTTTACACCTACCTAAGTTTTTCATTCATTATCAATATGGCTTGAATTGACACTTATAAATATTATCCCCTTTAAGTAGCAAGTCCGAATTCGTAGCAAGGCTTTGCTCTCAATTTTGTAAAAGCTCCGTTGGTCTATGCAGAAGTTTTCCACCCCTATTTCCCATTTCGAGATTATTTTGCTACGGAAAACTGCCTGCTCCATTTAATGTAAAAAAGCACGAGAGACCACGTTGTATACCTAATACTATTTTATTATTATTTATTTATTTTCAGACGACAAAGATCCATTATTGTTAGTAGCACTTATAAATATGTTATTTTAGTTAAAATTTGATGGAATCAGGTTATTACAATCAATTACTTACTTATTTAAAATTATCACAGCTTCAAGAGTTAAAATGATTAAAATAAAAATACAAATTTAAATTAGCATCATCAATAATAAAATTAAATCAATAAAAATTAAATTAAATTAAATCAACAAAAATTATGTAGTTAATTTAATCGTATGATTTTTAAGTGTTTTCAATGCTATTGTTTATACTTGTTTTTTTTATAGAAATATTTTCAAAATTCGATTCAGCCGCAAGTTATTTTTAGATAGGACTCGAACCTGCGACCTTTGGCCTGCCCACTGCTCTAACCACTGGGCTACCGAGCCTTTGTAGTTAATTTGTTGTTCCCTTTCATTTTACATTTTATCTGGTGCGGATGAGACGCGGATCCGGTGGCGAAACCGCCCGTCTACCACCAATTTAATAGTGAACATTAAGGAGGCGAGAATATACCTTAATTTTACAAATATCGATTTTAGATTTAAACTATGTGTATGCGTAGGCCGACGTTAATTTGCGATTGTAACCCTCCATTGTTACGATCATGAGTAGTAATAATATTTGCTATAAATGGAGCAAGCCTCTCAGTTATTATAAGAATGACTGATTAGATCTCATTTACTTAGGGAATATTATTTTGAAAGTAATCGGTGTAAAGTACTTTTGACTGGTCGTGACGACGGTTAAAACAATTAAAAAACTGGCGCTTTCTCGATGCTTCGTTATTCAATTAAGATATTTCCAATTACCACTTAAAAAGTATTTCGATTACTTTTTTATTTAATAAGTAAACTTTTGACCGGCACTGTAATGTAAGATTTTGTAAATATTAAAAAACTATTGCCACCATATCAAAAGTACACGACCAAAAGTTTGAGTTTTATCTGTGACTTTTACATATTTGCATTAACTAGTTACTAAACTATGTATATTTTACTTAATCTTGTAAGTAATTCATAATCCTACTGGTTTATTAGTATTCCGCGCAATCCTTTCCCTTCCAATACATATATTTTTTAACAAGTACTTAATACTTTTATTTTTTTATGTTTCGCTCATCCCATGAGCGAAAATACCACATCGAGCCTAGACCCTGTTATGCTGCTGCACATAGAGGCATCCGCACTACGTCTTACGAAGTGATTATAGCAATATGTTACCTATTTATAAGATGCCTAAAATACCAGATGTATCTATATGTGTTGCAGAAAAAAAAACTATTCTATTTGAGTATCCCTATATACTTACAGTTATATCTTTATTATTGTTCATGGCAATTGATTTATCAATCAATCGATCACCTAATTGACCAATTACTTTTAAATTATATTTTAACCCGCAATGGTACGGAGACGGTATATACGTTTGAGGTGAGAGGATATTTGTTTGTGCAAACCAATGTTGCCGTTTAGCTCAAAAACTACTAGTCTGATTTTGATGTGGTTTTCAGTGACGGGTTCGGGTTTGATTGGTGCATGTTCTTAGATAGGTGTTACGGTGACAACTCCCCAAAGGGCGCTGCAATAAACATTTGTTTGTGCAAGACCAAAACTTCTAGTCCGATTTTGATGCGGTCTTCAGTAATGGGTTTTATGTAAGCGTAATATCTAATAGTAACTAATAACTAATATGCTCTCTAAAAAGTTTGAAATAAAATCAAAAGTAACAAGAGCATTGGACCGAATTTCCAAAGGTCGTGGATTCAAGTCCCATCTGAGAATTCACTAGTGGCCGAGTTGACTTTCCAATATTTTCAATATTTATCATAAGTATAAAAATAACATTGAAAAATGCAAAAATTCTAAAATCATAAAAAAACCGACTATTTTGAAAAACCCACGACGGTTAAAACTTGAATTGCAAAAGAATAAAGTAATAAAAAAAAAACATCTGAGAATTTTTCCAATATTTTTCTATTTCAAATTAAATATAAAACTTTTACATTTTTCGTATGAACACATTAATAATGTGTTCATTAAATGTTGAAGTAACATATAACTTCCAATAATACCTAGTTACTATTGAAATATTTTATTAACTACAATTTTAGTAGTCCATCAATAATCGTAAGTGCAATATTAACACACACTCATACATTATGCAATTAGCGCACTAAGATCAAAACATAGTAAATGAACACAACAGAAGGTTGTTTTTTAATATATCGCTCTTGCTTGTTGGATTCAAAAGAATAACATAGAATACACCAGTTGCAAGCTTTCGAGTGCAGCACGAAAAACTATCGAAATAGTATCGAGCACGTAATGTTAAAAAAAATATAGGTAAATGTAGTTCCGTTTACGTCCGGTATCCCGGAATCCAGCTCAATATCTCATACATTTTTTTACTTTACTTCCTCGAAAGTAATTCGTTATTATTATTATCAAACGACAGAGCACACCTATGGGTAGTTCTCGCGTTTCGTGCTAATCGAAGGATTCTCCCGAATTTTATTTTTTTTAAAGAAAAATTGTGTTTTAGCTTATAAGTTAATCTTAGCACCCATTAGAGATACTGACTACGTGGTCGGCACATTTATACATGTATAAATTTATGAAAAAATTGACTGCTGGTAATGAAACTAAAGATGGTAATGTGTGTTAGTGGTTTCTACCAGAACGGTAGTTGTTAGATTTATAAAACATCAAAGCATATCTAAAAAAGAAGTTTTATGATTCAAATAAAGAATTGACAAATATCTATAACTTATAAGAAGTGTTAAATTGAAAGTTTTTCCAGCTAAACAAGAAATCATAAAACTTGGCCCTACTGCGATCATAAACCCGCTTGCATTGCTTGCTTGCAAACATGGCAATTATGGCAAATCTTCCATGAGCAAACACAATTAAAATTTACCCCCAGTCCCCGGCAGCCCTGCTATTCCTAGCTATGATAGCGGCTATGGTAACGGTGGGCCAGGGGTGCTAAGAATGCCCGGCTGAAGTCAAGCTATCATCAACCTGTCAACATATAACACGCGCACACTGAGAACTGACGCGGAGTCACAAGTCTCAGTCCACCCAAGTTCATGATCATGATCATGAATCAGAGACTTGAAACGAGGGTTCAGAACTCAGCGGACACTCATCGTTATAGGCAGCTAAATAGACTCTTTGACAAACTACCTTCGCCAATTCGATACGAACCGTATTAAAGAGGCTAGGTATGAAGCGGAATAAAGACCCCAAAGAGTTCTCGAGAAATCTGTCTATTGGGCAAAGCCAGATGAGGAAGCTGAAAACTGACGACAGCCATCCTCAAAATTTGAAATCCTGAGGGAGATCAAGAATTTCTATGGGCATTTATAATCCACAAAGACACCGGTTGAAAGCAAGGCTAAAGACAAGCTCCGACACTATACTGAAGATATCCCGACGTCAGCCTGTTCCAGCCATCTCCTGAACAAGCCAGGTTCCGAAAAGGCTTTGGCACCATATACCACATTCATTCAGTGCGGCAAGTTATAAAGGGGACCGATGAGTATAATCTGCCACTTTGCATGGCGTTCGTGGAATTTTCAGAAACCTTTTGATTCGATAGGGACCGAGCGGTGGTACAGTCTCTCCAGAGATGCCAAGTGGATTACAGATATATCGAAGTATTAAGGTACTTATACAAAAATGCTGCCATGCGTGTCCGACTACACAACCAGAGCTCAGATGCTATCCAATTGCAGCTAAGTGGGCGACGTCTACGAAACTGTTTACATCTGCGTTGCAGGACATCTATAAGCTGGGCTGGAAAGGACTTGGCATGAACATAAATGACCAGTACCTAACACATCTTCGTTTTGCCGATGATGCACTTCTTATGGCTGCGACCTTGACCACAATGCTCGAAGATATCCGTAGAGCTACCCAAAGAGTGAGTCTAAGGCTGAATGAAATGGATTAGACAAAAACATAATGAATTCCCGCGTTGTACCCGCTCCAACTCGAAGTGCTTGACAATTACGTCTACCTAAGACAGACGGTCCAGTTAGGTAAGTCCAACTTCGAGAAAGAGATCTCTTGTCGAATCCAAACTTGGACGGGGAGCATTCGGGAAGCTTCGTAAAATCTTTGCGTCCAATTTATCTATGTGATGTGTCTCAAGACGAAAGACTATGACCAGAGTGTGTTGCCAGTGATGATTTACGACAGTGACACGTGGTCCCTAACTATGGATCTCATAAGAAGGTAAGGCTCAAGGTCATCCAGCTTGCAATTCAGAAAGCTATGTTCGGCATATCCCTGCGTGATCGAATAAAAAATGAGGAGATCTGTAGGTTACCAACTATTTTGAAATATTTTCAAATACCCCTTTAAAAAGCTCTTTGGGGACACTACCTATATCCTGTCAAATACAAGAAGTCTTGTCAAAAGCGGCATTGTGCGAGGTTTCAAGGGCGTTTTTCCACTGTTATTTCCTTTCCTTACGCTGCTGTGCTATTACTATTTTATGGATATCATTTCAGACACACACAAACAATGCTAAAATTGGTATCGAAGTGCAAATGGGGGCTATGCTAACAATCCTTAATCATGGGCTCCGAGCAAGTCTTTGTCTATTGATATTCGAGAAAGTCTTTAAAGGAACACAGCAAAATAATTATTACGAGATTGACACCAATATTTAGCGTAATCAGAACCGTAACCTTAGGGGTCACAGCTTCAAGCTCAATACTTCGATTGCAAACAACAACCCATGTACACATTTTATCAGTAACAGAGTCGTCAAAGAGTGGAATAAGTTTCCGGAAGATGTAGTCTTCGCCTCTAACGTCAATCAATTCAAAAATCGCCTAGACAGATATTTAGAATTTAAATAGTGAACAAAACGCATAGATAGCAGGATACAGGCGCTATCAGTTGTAACAACTGCTAGCCTGTTAATAATAATATGATCATCGGTGGATCAAATACAACCAAAATAATAAATAGTCTCAGGTGAGTGTAGTGAAAGCTGGGGGGCAATTCTCGCGCTGAGATATGTCGAATTTGACATTTTTCAAACCATAATCTATTTATTGAAAGTATAAGTAAAATCTTTACTACGGTCAAAATACTTTAGTTTCAATGACCTTTGACAATCCTAGCGCCTTTGACATCTCAAATTCAACTTTTTTTGGAGTCAAAAATCTGTATTAAGAGCTCACTGAAAGCAGTCTTAGACATTATAAGATTATCAAAGATAATGGAAACTAAAGGATTTGACAGTAGTAGAGATTTTACTTACATTTTTAGTGAATAAAGTACGGGAGGCATCACTTCTATTTATAAATAATGTACAGTATTCTAAAACAAATAACATACAATATCAAATGTACCTAAATGAAAAATTAAAAAATCAATAAATAGTTATTTCTATATAAAAAACGGTTTACGAAGCATTATAATAGGTACCTAGTAGTTATTATGATAAATTTCTAAAATAACAATTCTTGCTGCCATTATATAAAAGCTGTTTTTTATTGTATTTTTCTGAAAGTAAGTTGAAAAGGAAACCTTCTTTACTAAATGTTTTGTATGGACTCACTGACAATGTCGTTTGTTTAACCTAGTTGTGCAAAACATCAGTTCTGCCGAAGAGTTGAGTGCACCTTACATGCTTGTAATATGAGCTTAATTATCGATGAGGTAAAGTTTGCAGCATACAAAAATCATCATAGCGAACACTAAGCCCCGTATTACAGAACGTGACTCAAGCAGTGATCTATTCTTGAGTACAGTTAGCAAGGGACGCGTTTATACATCGCATGTACTCGTCCCTTTCTAACTGCTCTCAAGTACACAACACTGCTCGAGTAACGTTCTGTAATACGGATCTAAATGTGGTGAGAGAATTTCCACATGGATGAAAGTCTTTTTCTATTGATATTCGAGAAAGTCTAAAGGAACACACCAAAATAATTATTACGATATTGACACCAATATGATGATCGGGGGATCAAATACAACCAAAATAATAAATAACCTCAGGTGAGTGAAGTGAAATCAGGTCGACGTCCTTTATATTTAGAAATAAATAGAGTACTCTAAAAAATAACATACAATATCAAATGTAAATGCAAAAAATAGCTATTATTATAAATTTCTAAAACAATGTTCCCACTGCTGGGGCACTGGCCTTCCCCATGGATGGATAAGGAGAGTGGGCCATGACCCACCACGCGGGCCCAATGCGGATTGGTGGGTTTTCGTCGACGTCGTCTCAGCCACATAACACCCACTGCTGGGTATAGGCCTCCCCCAAAAGGTTGCCATAATCGCCACGCTTGGAAGGCGGGTTGGCGATCGCAGTATGGCCAAGTTTGTAGTAGACGCTGCTGCCCGTCTCCTAAAGGCTGAGTCCCTTAGTCGCCTTTTACGACACCCACGGGATGAGAGAGGTAGTACTATTCTAAGCCGATACTACACATGGTGGGTTTTAATGACGGCAAATATAGCCGGGACTAACAGCTTAACGTGACTTTCGAAGCACGGAGGAGCTCGAGATGGTACATTTTTGGTCACCCATCGCACCCAAGATGGACGCGAGCGCCTCTCCTGGAATCCTCAATATAAGATGTGACCAAGGGGAATACGTTAATTATCTCGTAAACGCTAAATTGTTATTGTAGTAAGCAAGTAAAAAGACAAAAATGTTGTTATTTACAGTTGCACAAATAAATGGCAACAGTACCGAAATGGAGTCACAACAATAATTAAGTTTATCCAAAAACAAATGTAAAAAGTTGTAAAACGTACTTAATCGACCTAAATAACGATACATTACCTAAACAGCGCCCATTTATGTATAACGCACAGATAGTTTCATGAGAAACACTGTTTATATGATGAACACACACACAATGTTCATCATTGAAAAATATTGGAAAAAATTAACTCGGCCACAAGTGGATTCTCAGATAGGAATTCACTTGTGGCCGAGTTAATTTTTTCCAAGATTTTTCTATTTAAAATTTTTCACATAAAAATCGCATTGAAAAATGCAAAAATTTAAAAATCATAAAATATAAATATTTGTCCTGGATGATCGAACCCTTGACCCCCGAAGTAACAGGTAGGATAAATACCACTGCGTCTCTTCTTGTCTCACAAGTTGTTCTCCCGGCTAACAAGAACTTGGGAACTCGCTTCCGAGTCGATTTTTCTATTATTTTTCTAATAAAATTAGTGTTTGCCTCGAACCTACGACCCCTGGCACAGTATGTTCACTTCATCCACATTCATGACTTAAGTTTTATAACCAGTTATAAAAAGGAGTAAAAAAATATTTTATTTAAATGAGTAGAAAAAGAAGAAATATATATAATCTTATACTATAACAAAAAAAACGCCGTCCATCTGACAGCCGCGTGGCATTGTACCGAGAACACTGGCGCTGTTGCCCCGCTGCATACAAAGACTCAGCCGCAGGGCAAGATAGGCACCAGCTCTCAGGTCTCCTGAGGCGTGGACCAGTATTATAAAAAGATCTTAACAATACAATTCTTTAAAAGTGTTTTGAATTATTTTCATAATACCCCTTTTAAAACTACTACTAACTAGCTACGAAACAACACGTCTACACATGTTACATGGAGCCAGTCATAAGACTATATAAATTCTTGTTCAAACTTCTATAATGCTTAAAATGAACATAGTATTCAAGACGCATAGCAAGCTTTAATCAGAGCGCTCTGATAAGTCCTTTCCTACTATTAAATTAAAAACTTGAATTCTTTTGCTTAAAACAGTTGATTAGCCATCGTTCGTAGAATTTATCGTCTTTCTTAATTTATACTTCGTTAAGAGTTAATCTAGTAAAGACAGATATTGATTGCTCTATAATGCTTGCCGTCATAGCAAGGTTTATGAAGAGAACTTTGCTAGAAGGTTCATTAAACTTTAAAGCTTTGATATTATCTAAGATCATGTAAGATAAGTTTCTAGTTTACACTAGTTTCAAATTATTCAGTAGCGATTACAGAGTCGTGTTTTTTTTTTTAATTTTATATTTCTCAGAAAATAGCACTGTGAATGTACAAATTAAAATCAAGTTTATGCAGTTTATTTAAGGATTTTCCATGAAACTCACATTTATACTAAATTATTAATACACAAAACCACTTTCTTGGGTTCTGTGTCTTAAGAAGTTTCAGAGATTTCAAATACCTAGACAACGAGAACTCTAAAATTTTGTGCCGTCACGGGCTATTAGTAGTATCCGTCGTGACGACTGATCGTAACGACCGATCGTTCAGTTTGCCGCTCACAACAAACGATTGGTCGTTACGGTCGGTCGTTACGATTGATTGTTACGATCCATCGTTGTATGAATTTCATATCTTCTGCGAAGTCAATCGTTTACGATCCTCAAACACCCTGACGATTGGTCGTTATGATCGGTCTGTTGTGACGGATCGTAACGACCGATCGTACCGTATATGGAGCCCTTAAACTAGTCATTTCAGAAATAGACAGTTCTTAGCTCGCTTGTTTTCCAACCGGTTCAACTTCTATTTTCTAATTTGCCTACCTACACAGTCTATATTTTTTCTACACTATAATATTATAAAGAGGTAAAGTTTGTGAGTTAGTTTGTTGGAACTAATCTCTGGAACTTCTTTCGCCAGAAGAAAGCTACCTACGTTATTCTTAAGTGTTTTGATAAAAGTATTTTCGAAGGTCGTTGTTGTTGAAATCTACCCAAGAGTTGAATGGGGGGTTTTGTATGCGAACCCGGGCCTGTAGATAAAAAAAACATCTTTTGTAGCGAAACGATAAAGAAATTCGTTATCGTCTTTATACGCCAATCAAGTTGCGGTACCGACGACAATTCACCACGTGATTAGAGGGGCTATGCCTATCCTCCAATCGCGTACATTTAAATTCTTTTAAAAAGTTGTTAATTTGTTCGAGGCTACCTTCGCCATGTTTGAAAAAATATAAGAATTTAACATAATTATTAGTAAATTAACGCTTTCTTATGATTTCTTTACCAGAACCAGAAATTACGAATAATTATTAAAATACCTATAATATTTCATCATAGTTATTGACGTAAATTTGAAAAAACTGAGATTAACTTTAAACCGTAAAGTTACGATTCGGCACGTCCCTCAATTTTTTTGATAGAGCAACGTCTAATATGGTTCATATATTAAATGAAATGCAGACGTTTCATATATTAATGGTGTCAAAAGTATTTCTCCTACAATTCATTAAATGAAACATATTAGAAACGTTTCATTAAATGTTACCGTTTTAGATCCCCTGGTTTATCTTCTCATACAGAAATAACGTGGGTAGTACAAATAGGTACTAAAATAGCACCATTTACTCGTCCCGATCTCAGTTAGGCCTCTTAATTTGTTAGGTCGGTGACACACGTCGATGAAATATCAGACTTCCATCACGGACACACGCGAACCTACAAATTGAGACAGAGTGCAGGATGTGATGCGTGATCGTATTAACCAACGTTCAGGGGTGGACCGAGCGATCTTGACACTTTGAGCATTCATGCATAGGTTCCTGCATTCTATGAATGTTCGCAGTTTTTCGGGCGGATTCGAAAATAAATATGTTATTAATTTTGTTACAACGTGTCTGTTTGATTTAAAATCAAAAGACGATTACGATAACCGACCTGTATAATCTCATTGGGCTCGATAGCGTTATTAGAAGAGCCACATGCCCGGAGTCAACATTGCTGCTCAATCAAGAAAAACAACGAGTACACGCTGTGAGTTTGGTTTTTTTGGTGGAAAGAGAGTGTAAGTAAGTATATATAATAGAATAATACTGGGGACTGGTGCAAAAAGAAAGAAAATAAATGAAGAAGAGTACGTATAATATTAGTACATAAATACTGATAGAGGAAATAAGGGAATATGTAACTATAAATTATGAAAAAGTGAAAGGAAATGACTTCTGACTTGATCGCCAAATGATCTTAGTGTTTGAGCCCTTCTGATATCCTCCGATAATGCATTCCATAGCCGAACAGCATGCACAGAAAACGAGTAGGAAAGAAAGTCGGTAGTGTGAAGAGAAATTTCTAAGCAGAACGCAGAGTGCAATGAGAGGACGATGAACTAAAAGAAATACACTTTTTAAGATTAGGTGGGGAAGTGGGAAGGAAAATAATAGAATAGAGGAGCTTGAGAGTGTGTAAGTTCCTGCACCGGCGAATAGGGAGCCAGTTGAGTGTGTTACGGAATGATGACACGTGGTGAAATTTACGAAGGTTGAAGAGGAACCTAATGCAGAGGTTCTGCAGACGTTCCAACTTGTTAAGTAGCTCCTCAGACAGATCCGTATAGCAGACATCAGAGTAGTCAATAAAGGACAAATAAGAAGGATTGTGCTAAAGAGATTTTTGTACTGGTCGGCAGAAAATTGCGAAGCCGATTTAACGATCCATATGCAGCAAACACTTTTTTCCTGACCTCTTCCACATGTAGTCTCCACGATAACTGTTGGTTACAAGTGACACCAAGATTGCTTACAGTTGATGACAATGGGATATCTGTGCCACTCAATGAAACCGCCGCGGAAGATGATCAAAATCGATCCTTGAAACAAAGTGAGGGCCGCCTATAATAATGCACTGCGTCCTAGACGGATTAAGGGTAAGACCAAAGGACTTATTCCAAGGATTAATTAGTGCTAGATCTAAGTTAGTGTTAGTGTCTTTTGAGAAAAAAATAAACTAAAAGTACCTAAAAGTGCCAACAAGGCGTGCTGTGGAAGCAAGTATTAAGTAAGTACGGTCGAGCTACACGTATAGTCTGTTTCGTTTAGTTTTGAATAAAGAACGAAGACAAATATGATAACACCGTACGTGGTGGCGCCGCCACTTTGCCAAGGTTTCTGTCCCGACTTTATTTGATTTCCATTATTTGAGTCTTACCAACTAGAAGAGCCCGTGGCGCAGTGGTTCGCGCGCCGGCCTGCGATTGTTGAGGTTAAGCAACTTTCGCAATGGTCGGGCACGGAATGGGTGACCTAAAATTTACTATCTCGAGCTCCTCCGTGCTTCGGAAGGCATGTTAAGCCGTTGGTCTAGGGTGCATTTGTAGTCGTTAAAGCCCACCAATCTGCATTGGGCCCGCGTAGTGGGTCATGGCCCATTCTCCTTGTCCTTCCAATGGAAGGCTAGTGCCCCAGCAGTGGGGATATTAGGCTGATGACTACCAACTATTTCGTACTAATGTTTAAGTCTTAAATCTCGATTTAGCGTTACAATTCTGGTTGTGTTACAGTTTAGTGTTACAATACTACTCACGAAGAGACGAGGTTGAACTATTTTCTGTCTGTCTATACGTCTGTCTGTATTTTTATCAAGAACTTTTTATCGAGAACGCGTCGTAGTTACTATGATGTACCATCAACGTCGAAAGAAAGGGAACCCAAATTCTACTGAATTGGGTACTTACCCCAGTCATTCGACAATTTTTTTCAAACCTAATAAAATCTTTTGCTTAACGAGTTACGCATAATTTTCATTATAGGTATGTTCCTTGGCTATTATCACCTACTGTAGTCATGTATTACGTTGTCCTTCCGCTTCGTAGCTTCCTGTGTAAATACGCAAATTCATTTTTAATAAATGCGTATTCATGTTATAAACGGGCTGTAGGTTCAGCTTAAATAAAGCTTCCGTAGCCGTAAAAACTGGATTGGATATTTCGTCACCCGCTATTTGTTAGAGAAACTGAGCAAAAAATGTAAATAACCCCCATACGAACGGATCTTGATGAGATCTTAGCATATAAATGGCTAACATCGCCCTACTGTCCGGTGTACGTAATTAAAACTTGTTTTGACAGGGTCTCAAAATACCTACATCTATGTAATGTGTATCAATAGAAGCTATTCTCTTTCCGTGTTCTTTATCATATTGCAACTTTAATAGACCAAAACCTTATACTATAATTATTCATAAAATCCCAAAAGGACACTGGTGTCCTTGAAATATTTATTGTGACTCATTTTCCTCTACGGATGGGTTAAATTGTTTGGTTTATGTTTTTTTGCATTTTAGTATTTTTCAATGCTATTTTTATACTTATGATAAATATGAAATAGAAAAATATTGAAAAAATTCAAGTCGGCCAGAAGTGAATTCTCAGATGGGACTCGAACCCACGACCTTTGGAAATACGGTCCACTGCTATAACCACCGAGATACCGAGACTTGCGGACCACCGTCGAAATTCTACAATACTTTTATATTTTTTAAACCCTGCAGGCCAGCGCGTTGTCACATCAATGCTAGGAATACCTATCCTTGCATTCGAAAGAAACTTCTTCTCAGATGTTTAACAATCGATTAAGATGCAACAGCCAATAATTTATGCTCTTTGATTTTTTGCATTTTTCAACGCTATTTTTATACCTACTTAAGATAAATTTTAAATATTTTTTATTTTATTTTAATTGTTTGGATTAATTGGTTTCACCCGAAAATTGCGTAGAAAATTAATGCTCCATTGGAGAAACTTTGATATTGTTTTTAAAACTGCACCGACCCTAATGACATTATTGTATGAGATGACAACGTCAAAATGTTTCACATGTAAAATACAACACATCGCGTCCAAAGTAAATTTGAGAATGGAGAATTTGGAGCGCATTATTAATAAAATCATATTAAATCTTTTAGACCTTAAATTGAAAATGTAAGACACAAAATGTACATCACTTATTAGACATTAAGTAAAATTAGATTTCACAAATGGGTCAATCAACTATTTCTTGTACCGAATTATGTCCCTGCAACAATATTTTGAAATCTCCAAAACAATCAGTTTGCTATAAAATTTATTACTTCTTATGTAAACAGATCCCTATAATACATGACATTATACTTCGGGTTTCGTCTTCGATATTAGTATAATTCACACTTTGTAGTATCGCTTGTACCTGTTACCACTTAGCACATAATTTAGAGAATTTACTAAAATAAAAAGTATGTTACTTCCGGTTGTACAATTTCATCCCCAATATCGCCAACGGTCTAGTCTGTGGTGTTGCCGGTCTGTTTTCCCGCCATGTCACTGCGCGCCCTCTCCAGCGAACCTGCCAAGCCTTCATTCGCTTTTTGTGCTTCGCCACGAGTGCACACATTTCGAAAACTTTTTAATAAACGTTATTTTATTTAAATTTAAATTAAATTAAAAGTGAGAAAATGCCTAAACGTAAAAATGAAAATAGCTTAGATTATATTGTGAAAAAATTAAAATATTTAGAAGAAGAAATTAAACGAAATACACGCAAATCACGCCGCCTGCGTCGTCGGTGTGATTCATCATCCAGTAGTTCATCTTCGAGATCACGGTCTTCGAGTCGTAATTCCTCTCCAGGTATTGGACACGATTATAACGGTAAGTTTATAATAATTCATTTTTTACTTAATTACGCATTCGAATCGGTTTATAGGACTGTTTCACAGCGTAAATTGAAAGGTCACTGCATCAGAATAGTTTATAGGACTATATCGCCGCATACCTACATGATTTCAATGTGCATTCGAAACAGTTTATAGGACTGTTTCACGGCATAATGTAAAGATCAATGCATCCGAATAGTCTACAGGACTATTTCGCCGCATACCTACTTGATTTAAATGTGCATTCGAAACAGTTTAAAGGACTGTTTCATAGCATATAACAATTTGTGCATTCTACTTAGTCAGTAAGACTAATTTGCCGCATACTAGATTGATAAACTTTCGAAACCGTTTACAGGACGTTTCCAAGTTTTAGTATCAATGTTAATACATCTGAGTAGTCAGTAGGACTATTTCGCCGCAGAACATTGACTTAATTAATAAATGTTTAAAATTGTGTAATACAAATATTCTTTTATGCACGTTACAGGTGACAATATTCAAATGACTCCTTATTGTGATGAAGGATCCACAGAGGTACTCGTGAACATGCCACCGGATCCTGCGCTCCAGGAGACGCTACAACCAGCAACGACGCCTCGGACGCAAGCGGCTTCTCCACAGCCGTCTACTTCCCGGGCCGTCGTAGCAGAGTTTCCATCCCAAATTGCTGATGCCGAGCCTTCGACGCAACCTGGTGGTATTGTGACGACAGAAGACTCGACCTCTATACCTACAGGTTTGAGTTCTGATTTATTAGAAATTCTCAGCCGCGCCACAGCCGGAGGCGCTAACCGAGGATTGCGAGGTACGCTATGCGGGCCGATTGAGTCGGTACGTCGACCGGTGGTACATGATCACGACCGATCGAACCCTCCTGTCGTGGGTGAAAGGTTATGAGTTGAAGTTTACTCAACCGGTGGTTCAATCTCACCCGAACACCACTATGATTCGTTCTAAAACGGAACAAAAACATTATAATGCGGCTTTGCGCCGGTTGCTTTCGATCGGCGCTATTGCAGAATGTGACCCCTGTCCGGGACAGTTTGTTTCTCGAGTCTTTCTTATCCCTAAGGCCGACGCTACCATGCGATTTATTTTAAATCTAAAAATGTTAAATAAGTTTATGCAAACTAGCCATTTTAAAATGGAGGATATTCGGACGGTTTTAAAATTAATTTCGAAAGATTGTTTTATGGCCACTATGGATTTGAAAGACGCGTACATGTTGATCAAAATAGACCCTGATTCTCGTAAATATTTAAGATTTAATATAGTAATGGAAGATGGTTCACAGAAAATGTATGAATTCAATGTTTTACCTTTTGGACTATGTACTGCTCCATACATTTTTACAAAATTGCTAAAACCAGTAATGAAGTTACTGAGAAGCTGTGGTTATATATCATCTTGCTATTTAGATGACATTTGGTTGATGGGTCAGTCCTTTGCAGAGTGCGAGGCTAATGTTAATGCAACTAAGCAATTGTTATTGGCATTAGGCTTAATTATAAATTACGATAAGAGCTGTATAATACCTACGCGTATGTGTAAATATCTAGGGTTTGTTATCGATTCGGAATCTTGGCAGGTCGGTCTTCCCCGAGACAAACAAAAACGTATTAAAGAAGAACTCATTCAGTTTTTAAACATAAAGCATTGTAAAATTCGTAGATTCGCTAAGCTCGTTGGCTTATTAGTGTCCGCCTGCCCGGCTGTAAAATACGGTTGGATGCATGTTAAAGATTTGGAGAGATGCAAATTCTTGAATTTACGAAGTGACGTTGATTATGATCGTTACATGAATATACCAGATTCTTTACTGTCGGATATTCAGTGGTGGATCAGTGTCATCGATGATTCTGTGCACAGAATTAAAGATGACCTCTATAGTAAAGAGATTTTTTCTGAGGCCTCAACAACGGGGTGGGGCGCAGCTTGTGACGGTCAATCGGCGAGCGGCCAATGGTCTCTAATTGAAAAAGAGCAACATTTGAATTATTTAGAGTTGTTAGCCGCGTATTTTTCCTTAAAAATTTTTGCTAAGGATAATCGTAATTGTCAAATCTTTTGAGAATAGATAATACGACTGCAGTAAGCTATATCAACCGCATGGGAGGTATTCAGTTCCCACATCTCACCAAAATTACTAGAGATATATGGCAATGGTGCTAAGATAGGAAGATATATATTACTGCATCGTATATAAGATCAGCTGATAACGTAATTGCTGATATAGAGTCAAGGCGTAATCACCCAGATACCGAATGGGTACTTTTAGATGCAGGATTTAGATTGATAACTTCTAATTTCGGTTTACCAGAAGTTGATTTATTTGCAGATCGATTAAATAAAAAATGTGATAATTATGCTTCTTGGAATTTAGACCCTGAAGCACAAGTTATAGATGCTTTCACGATGAATTGGTCAAAATATTATTTCTATGCCTTCCCTCCCGTGTCATGTATGATAATAAATGAAGAAGCGAGGGGTATAATGGTTGTACCGGCTTGGCCGTCACAACCGTGGTACCCCTTATTCACAAGTTTGATTGTATCAAATACTATAATGTTAACCATTATTCCCGATTCCAGTGCGCGGAACATCCAGCACACGACTACCCTGGTAGCCGCAGTCTTATCCGGACGGCGATGCTAAAAAGGGGTGTTCCACCACCGGCGATAGATATCCTAATAGCTTCCCTTTCTGATAACACGATTCGCCAGTATAATGTTTGTTTAAAAAAATGGTTTTATTATGCGCTTAATAAACGAGTTGATTTGTTTGACCCATCACTAACGTCCATATTGGATTTTTTTACTTATAGATCAGCTTGCTCATTAATTCTAGGAGACATCATAAAGAATGATATGATTGCTAGATTTTGCAAAGGAGTCTATAGGCTTAGACCAACGCTGCCCAAGTACAATGTCACTTGGGACGTAAATGTATTTCTAGACTATTTAGGTTCTTTGTTCCCTCATGATCAATTAACTCTTGAACAATTAACAAAGAAGTGCTCAACTCTGATAGCATTAGTCACTGCACATAGAGTGCAGACATTATCAAAGATTAATCTAAAGAATCTCATTGTTTCTAAAGATCAAATTTTAATCAAAATAACAGATCTTATAAAGACTTCCCGTCCGGGCTCTACACAACCTCTTTTAAGATTACCATTTTTTAAAGTAAAACCACAGATTTGCCCTGCTCATACTTTAATGTCATATATAGATCGTACCAAATCTCTCAGGAAGTCAGATTATTTATTTATTTCATTTCGGCAACCATATAATCCAGTTACATCTCAATCTATAAGTAGGTGGCTCAAATGTATTTTAAGTAATAGTGGAGTAGACACATCAATTTTTACTGGGCATAGCACTAGACATGCGTCTACGTCATTAGCCTATAGGCGAGGTGTTAATGTTGATGTAATACGCAATACAGCTGGTTGGTCTGGTAACTCTTCTGCCTTTGCGAAATATTACAATAAGTCGATTGTTAATACTGATAATAACTGTTCTGATTATGCTAAGTCGATTTGTTTACCTAAATAAGGCTGAAATGTAAAATAATTAATCGAAATTTTATAGTGGTTAATTTCTAAAATTTTTGTAAATTAAAATGATGAAAATGAAATATATAATATGTACACAGTATAATTTTATTATTCTTGATATTTCCCTTCTTGGATTTTACTCTAAACATCTACAAAGTGTGAATTATACTAATATCGAAGACGAAACCCGAAGTATAATTGATGATTAAACGAACTTACCTGTACGTGAAGTTCTATCACAATTATTAGTAAGGAGTCCCACCCACCCTAGTCATTGTAACTCTTTACAATAACACCCCATTAGGGAAATATCAAAAATATTTTATTGTCTTTAAACTAAATGAAGGCTTGGCAGGTTCGCTGGAGAGGGCGCGCAGTGACATGGCGGGAAAACAGACCGGCAACACCACAGACTAGACCGTTGGCGATATTGGGGATGAAATTGTACAACCGGAAGTAACATACTTTTTATTTTAGTAAATTCTCTAAATTATGTGCTAAGTGGTAACAGGTACAAGCCTCGTATAATTGTGATAGAACTTCACGTACAGGTAAGTTCGTTTAATCATCAATTATATTCCGTCAATTAAATGTTACTAAAGCGATAAAAATTATATCGTTTTATTGGTAACTAACGGGACTTCATCACGGTGACATACCAAAAGTAAGTCTCTATGTAACATTTAATTGACGGAATATAAAGTAATGTATTATAGGGATCTGTTTAAATAAGGATCTGGAAAGTAATAAATTTTTAAGCAAACTGATTGTTTTGGAGATTTTGAAATTTTGTTGCAGGGACATAATTAGGTACAGTCAACTACAAAGAGATGTATCCAATTTAATTTTACAAAATGATGTATCCCCGCGAGTGCCACAATGAACTAGCCAAAGAATGTGACAAACATGGTATCCACCGAACCTGACAGTAACATGTATGCAATAATTATGTATCCCACATTATTTCCTCTGAAATGTACACTTACAAACTTAATTAAATATCTATCCACATATTATGAAAGAAATTTGTATTCATCCAATGTTCCTATTATTGACATAACTGCAAACTTTATTCACTACATCTGTTCTGTATCTCACATTTTACTAGAGTAATTGAATTTTCAGTTAAGATTTGTCATCTTCAAAACGTATAAACAGTTATGTAAACATTTGTACGTCGATGTATGAGTCGAATACTCTACTTGGGAATAAAAGTCTCAAAAATTCCAGAAAACTTTCAGTTTGATCATAATTTTCATTCCATATAAAGTTGTAGGAAACCGGATTTAGTGAATTTGTAAACGCCAACACCCGTTTTTGAAGATTTTGTGCAACTGAAGAGTTAGATAAGATCAATAAAAAAAACTGTGCCATTTTTCAAAATTTGGCCTCGCAAACTGCGTAGATACATTATCCGTGGTAATAACTATGTAAAGTTTAACTGTGTAAATAAACCTTTTTTATTAATATCATATTAACTGTAACTGTCCTCTTTCGCTAAAAAAAAGTCGGCGCAGTCTTGAGAAAAGCATTTGCCATAGTAGATCGAGCTTTATTTTCGAATCGCTCGTATGACTTAAATCACACCTATGCGACTTAAGTTACGCGTCGCACGCTTGTTTCTCTCGACTGCAACGAGTCGGTGAGGGCACTCGTTGTGATCGAGCGATTAAAAAATACGGAAATTCGTATGTGAAACGAGATTAGAAGCAAAACGCTCGACGCGCGACGAGTGAATCAAAAATAGAGCTCCAAGGGGTTAATTGTATAATTTTAAAATCTATCGCAATCCCTTTCAATTTGACATCGTGATTGTGACATCCAAATATCATTCAAATGTTTGGAGAAGTGTCAAATGAAGCATCATCTTAATACCTACCATTCAAAAAAATCATTCTTTCCAAAAGCGATTGCGACTAACATTCCATAATCGCTACCACAATCACTAAACCTTTGAAAGGGATTTCCATAGATTTTAAAATTAAACAATAAGAGGCAGGTTGTTCTTCTAGATTAATAGAATGTTAGTTCATGTAACAAAAATAGCAACATGTTTTAAATTAAATTCGCGCCATCTGCCAGAGGGTTGATAAAATACAGGCTTTGTTGCTTAATAAAGCAAGTCTGAAAGAAGCATGAAGGAGCTCAGTGCGCCATCTACATAAAGCTGAAAACAACTTTAAGAAGAACGAATGCATGCAACGCCATCTTTGAGAGGGTAAGTTCAATAATGGTACTAAAACCTGTCAATAGATGGCAGTAGTAGTCCCTCACCACTAGACAACACTGGCGCCCTTAATACAAAAATAAAAAAATCTAAATTATTGTGCTATTTAGGTTAAAGTTGGATTAATAAATCATAATTTCTTAAATATTGCTCGTTAAATTAAGATTAACCATTGTAGCCGCGAAGGCTTGAAAATTCAATTGAGTAAGTAATTATTTATACTCACTATTTATTTTTAGTTTATAAAAACTTTTTTGAATAGAATATCTAGAAAACTGACTTAAAATCTGAATGAGAGTTGATGAGATGTGAGAGAGGAGTTGATGAGTCCTCAACATCATCGTTTAAGAACAAAAACATGTTTCTTTTTGTTTTCCTTTTTATTAAAATAGCTTCTCAATTTCATTTTTCGATTCTACTACAACGGTAAATACTAATTTTAAAAATATATATTAATACATAAGTATCAAATCGGGCTAGTTATTATAGGTAGTTAGTTATTTTTTCTTTTTGGTAAGTACCTAATGAATCTTCGAAGATAAGTTAAGGGTCAAGGGGTTAAGAGTTAAGGCGTTCTCACTGCAACACCATTACATACATGAAAAAAAAAAAAGCTCGCACTGCACACAGAGACAGAGTACCTACCTACTAAGAGACATCTGTAAATAATCCGAAACTTTGCAAACGGGCAACTGGAAACTCTATTTTGCAGTGGGGCGATGAACACAAGGATTTTATAATTTCTATACAATACAATTGTATGTGACCAATACACTCTGATAACAAATATTCCCATAGAACAGGTAACAGAATTTCATCATGCATTTACGATGCATTTTTATCTGGCGATCGAGATTGTGCATGCACACAATGGCTGCGACCTGCAACTGCATTAAGGCATGTCTATTTTATCCACTGCACTTCCGCGACTCGCAGTTATGATGCAAATATAATTACTCAACTAAGCGAAATGGTGCTGTTAGTACCTACCTTTTTAGGGCTCCTTGTAAAAAGGACCTTTTACAGATTTAAAAGATGCAGGCTGTGGCGAGAGAAAATCGATTTCCCAAAACCTTTTGTCCCACCGTCTAAGAACCCGGTCATGAGTTGTCATGGCTGACTTGGAAGTCAAATAGACTTCAGACGATGGTCGGCCGAAGCAAGGACAACCTGTTCAGGTAAGGATTTTTGGACAAATTCCAACTTGGTGTGTGTGTGTGTGTCTGGGTGGTGTAGGTGCGCTAATGTCCTACAAAAGATGGTGTAAATGATGTCGTATCCTGCGTGTCCATACAGCTGCACGTAGGAAGGCTAAACGCTACTGATTTTGCTTTAGTCAGTAGATGAGTTTTTTGGCCGATACAAATTACCCAAATATTTCAATCTGTCAAAAACGATTATGGTTCCTTGCTTGTCTAGCATATGACTAGACATTCCTACCTATACATATAAGCATTAACAGTAATACTTACCTACTCAAATCACTGTAACTTCTAATACGCCATTTGAGCACAAGAGACAAAACGGTGAACCGAGCGGTGGCACCCCTCATTTGAGTCCGGGGCCCAGTTGAGCGTAGTAATAGGATCACAGCCACAAACGGACACGGGATGGGCCCTTAGGACATTCGCGGTGAGGGGCCAATTCCGCTAAATATTAGTCACAATCGTATTTCAATTGCGTATATTTTATATCTATATGTCACCGTCTTTTTGTAAGAACCGATTGTTTGTAAATAATCGTGTGTATTTATTAACCGTCGAATCATTGTAAATGGATAGTTGGATTTGTAATAAAACGGATGATTTTTCAATGATTTATAAATAATCAGTATCTCTTCGTTATATTGTATGTCGTATTCGTGTGACGAAAAGCATGCTTTAAGCCGATTGGTTGAAATGCGTAACAACGTAAACAACGTGTGCTCGAGAGCGTTTTAGTACTAAATATCAGTTATAATCGGTTTGTTTAACATACTGAGTGAAAATTCATTGTGTAAAACGAAACCTGAGTAATTGTTGGTCTCAAGCAGACTGACTTAGAACGTAAAACTTTGACCGTGGATCAAACTTTTGGCACGCAAGGCACGTACACTTTTACCGTCTATCTCGATATAGGTCTGTGATCGCGTTATACCGGTCATAATATTTATTGTATAAAATTTCAAATGACAAATTATTACATAATCTTGCAAAACTGATAACTGATAACAAGAAAATGTTTTGTTTTGTATGTATCAAATTAAGTTTTTTCTATTCTATTCAAAACCTAACAAGAGGTTTGTCTGCAACTTTTACGGATATCAAACGCGCTATATTTCCACGAACTAAGTTGTAATTGTCCGTATTTTTTAGTTTTTTAGGGGTTTTTTGATTTTCCCGACGTTTCGGCACCTTTACAGCTGCCGTGGTCACGGGATGACCTAAAAACCTAAAAATACGGACAATTACAACTTAGTTCGTGGAAATATAGCGCGTTTGATATCCGTAAAAGTTGTTTTATTTCAATAAAATACATTAGTTAACATCAGTTACCATGGGTATACATTATTGTAATGTTTGTTACACAGTTATATAATTACATGTATGCTAGGGGGCCTGATGTTAAGTTATGTTAATGTAGGTTTTATGTATAAGGTTGCAGGTGGAAGCGCGCCTCTTCCGGAACCTCGAACACTGAGGAACTGGCTACCTTATCTTTGACTTCTGGAACACAACAATGCTGCAAACATTGTTGTTATGGTGTCAGACTTAGATAAGATGGCAGCAGCTAGCCAGGCGGACTCACATCAAGTCCTGCCACGCCAACCAAACCCAATACAATATATTATATCATCCACTGGAAAAACAACCCGGGTCTGATCCCGACGGTGTTACTATTTGACCACAGAGGCGATTATTACAGTTAAAAAACACACAACAATTGAAACACAATTGTCATACGATTATGACTGGACGTTATCAGAATTGACCCTCGAGTGTTTGTATGTTCATTTGTTGGAGTAATTAATGGGATTTATGGGGACAAACGTTGTGGGTACGGATGGACTAGGTGGAAACACTTTCATCTTTACCTATAGAAATAACGAGTAGTACATATTTAGTTGTGCCGTGTGGCGACGGCCTAAGAATACAAGTGTCACCACTCCTTACATGCCTGGGATGTCGTAAGAGTCGAATAAAAGGCTCGACGCATTGAACACCTGTGCGAGAGAAGGAAAACTTGAAACAAACCCTCTACCAACCCGTCTGGCCAGCGTGGTAGCAGTAGGCTAATAGCCTCCTATGAACGCCACAATAGGCGTGAGCTAGGAGAGGCCTATGTCCAGCAGTGGATGTCCACAGGCTGATGATGTATGTATGTATGTACATATTTAGTACCAATTACCATTATGGGGACTAACGTTGTGCAGGATATGGACAAGGTAAACATTCATCTTTGCTTATGCAAATAAGGAGTAGTACGAATATTTATACCATTGAGGTATAATGTTTGACGACCTGTTTGGCGCAGGGGTACTAACCCCGCCTTCTGCGCCTGAGGTCCCGGGTTCGATCCCCGGACAAGACAAATATTTGTGTGCATGTGCTATTTGTTTATGATTTTGTAATTTTTGCATTTTATAACTCGGCCACAAGTGAATTCTCAGACGAGAATCGAACCCGCGACCTTTGGAAATCCGGTCCAATGCTCTAGAGTCCAAAGAACATTGGACCGGATTTCCAAAGGTCGCGGGTTCGATTCCCGTCTGAGAATTCACTTGTGGCCAAGTTAATTTTTTCCAATATTTTTCTATTTAAAATTTACCATATGTCTATTTGTCTTGGTCTGGGTGTTAAATATGTATATACAAAAAAGTATATAAGTATGTTTATCCGTTATCTAGTATCCATAACACAAGTTCTTCATGAAACTTAACGTGGGCTAGGTAATTGGTGTGATTGTACCTATGCAAATATTTATTTCAAAAAAAAAGTGCTGACGTATTTTAGTATTTTTATTTCGGTTTGTTACAGTCGGGGTACTTCCCGGTTGACCAGTAGATTTTCTTTAGGGAGCTTAATTTAAAAAAGTTAAAGATTCATAGGAAACGTTTACATCACAACTAATAGAACATTAATAGGTATTTCATTTGAATACTGAATTATTTCTATTACTTTAGTACTTTCAGAGAAAGCGTTTCTCAAAAAAACTCTACTGGTCAACCGGGAAGTTCCCCGATTGTACCAAACCGAAAAAAAAATACTATAGTTTTTTTATATCTCAATACTTTGTTTCTAAACAATATCATCGCACGATTATTTTATTCACTATACCTACCTTTTTTTTATTGAATAATGTTGTAAGAAATTAAAATAAAAGAATATTTGAATTGAAAAATAATTTTATATTTAATATGAATCTTTTTTTTATAGTCTCAATAATAAAATAACTTAAAGTTTGCAAGTTGTGCAATTTGGGTGATTTATCGTTATCATAGAAATGGCAATATTTTATGAGAAAAAATTAAGTTAGCACACACTACAATTCATAGGGATCACTTATCTTCCTTTTTCCATTGTCACCTAATTTGGATATTTATAACTTCTAACCACAATAATGTCATGTTTTCCAGATAAGCAATGATTTTTTATAAAGATATGTTATCTTCATAGTATTCGTTGTTGTTCGTTGAAATCTATGATGCAGCCTGCACGCATTGACAATTGACAAAAAAAATACATAGACAAAGAACAAAATACACGAAAAAGCACGGAAATGAAAGTGATAGCAAATTGAATCGAACCCCATGTACTCTTCTCAATTTTCACAATGCGAGCTCGTATGACATATCTGCAAGTACACAACATACTAAGTGCCTGTTTCACAATGTCTGATTAGGAAATACTTTCCGGTTTAATTGACAGTTTTGTATGAACTATCTGTCAAGTAACAGCTAATGAGAACTTACTTACACTTTGTGAAATAGGCCCTATACTCGAATCATTGCAGCTAATTTATAGTTTCATACTATCATACTACCTATTGACATTTCAAAAGAGAGATATGTACAGTCGGGGAACTTCCGGTTGATCAGTAGAGTTTTTTTGAGAAACGATATTTCGTAAAGTATAAAGGTTAATGAACTAATTTATTTATAAAATGAAATACCTATTAAAGGTCTATAATTTGTGATATAAAAATATTTTCTATAAGTCTATTACTTTTTGAGATAACTTTCTTCAAAACTACTCTATCATCGACTCTACTGATCAACAGTGAAGTGCCCTGATTGTACCTAAAATTTTCCTAAGTCATTTTAATATAACAATTCTCTTCGAAAGACCATGATTACAAAAAATCTTACTATTTAACCACGAGAGGAAACGTCGATTTTTTTGCTGCGCTGTTGGCCAGCGTCTTTCATCAATGTGAGGAATATCCTCTCATTCGAAAGAAACATTTTGACATATAATCTGACTGTTTGTTTGATTGTTGGCATTCGATTAAGATGATTTTGTAATTATTGCATTTTTCAATGCTACAGGAATCGATTCCCGTCTGAGAATTCACTTGTGGCCGAGTTAATTTTTTCCAATATTTTCTATTTGAAATTTACCATAAGTATAAAAATAGCATTGAAAAATGCAAAAATTACAAAATCATAAAAAGAATACATCTAGTTTACATACCTACGTCTGAACAAAAAGTGTCTGCATTGAGACTTTCAGTCCGTATTAAAAAAATGTAGCGGGCTCTTTGTTTTATACCTACTACTAGGTATTTTTAGTTATACATTTTTATTTAAGTAGTTATATAACAGTAATTTTTTTACATTTTAGCAAACTTTTTTTAACTTTTTAGAAGACTCCTAGTTATCTAATAAGTACCTTCTACTTTAACTGTTCTCTTCATTTTTTATTAAACGAATCTCTTTCTCTCTAGAAATGTTTAAAGTTCATCAAACGAATTGGTAAGGTCTATTTATAACTAGTTTTTTTTTGCGATTGGTCATAGTGTGGGTGGAGATGTATTTAAACTGCAAAAATTAGAGAGAATTTAAGCATGTCGTAAAAGCATCTAGTATATAATTGACAGTAAACGAAGATTACCTAGAACGTTTCTAATTTTAAAAATTATAATAATAACGAAACACTTTATTGCACATAATAAGGAACACAAAGAAAGCAAAAACAGACAGTAAAAGTAAATAAACAAAAGGCGGCCGTATTGCTAGGTAGCAATTTCTTCCAGGCAACCTTAAATAGTAAAGAAATAAGAGGAAGAGAATAAAATGGGGGAATGGGTCCAATTAAATAGTGTACATAATAAATAATTATACTTTAGTATGATTATATAAACATATAGTAGGAATGGGAAAGGAAAAATGAGATTAAATTTGATAAAGGAAATGCGTTCTGACTTGATCGCGAAATGATTTCAATGAACGAGCTTTTCTGATACCTTCTAGAAGAGAGTTCCATAGGCGGACAGCATGCACAGGGACGGAATTGGAGAGGAAATCAGTGGTATGGGGAGGAATACCAAGAGTGATATTAGAGGAAGAGCTTAAGGTGCACTGAGTGATAGAGAAGCGATAGTGAAAGTATTATTTTAGATAGTGAGGAGAAGAAGGATGAAAGAGGATGGAATAGAGAAGCGTAAGAGTATGTAAGTCCCTGCGCCGGCTAATTGGGAGCCAATTAAGTTTGGAACAAAAGTGCGACACTGGTCATATTTGCGAAGATTGACGATAAATCGGATACACATATTCTGCAGATGCTCCAACTTGTTTAGCATAACCTCCGAGAGATCTGTGTAACATATATCAGCGTAGTCTATAACGGTAAGGAGAATCAGCAAGAGTAATTTTAGTTTTAGTCGGCAGAAAGTTGCGTAAACGGTTCAGAGAGCCATACGTAGCAAATACTTTTTTTCTAAGTGCTTCGACCTGAGGGATCCAAGAGAGGCATTTGTCAAAGACTACGCAGAGGCGTCTAACAGTCTATGAAAAAGGAACGATAGTGCCGTCAAAAGTGATAGGAGGTAAATGTTCAAAATCAATCCTCGATACGTAATGTAAGCTACCAAAAATGATGGACTGAGTCTTGGATGATGAAATGACTTACTCCAATTACTAATAATATCGAGGTCGCAATTGCATTGGGGAGGTCAGATAGAGGTGCCTGAGTATAATTTTGCAAATCGTCAGCATAAAGGTGATAGGAACTTGACCGTCTTTGAGCGTCCCTAATCACAGTATATCACGATTCCTGGCACTGTTATATTTTAGTTCATTACGCTCCGAGGGGACAACCTTGAACTTTGCTTTGGCCCTGTTCTTCCTATTCGTTAAAGTTCTTATCTCCTCAGATAACCAAGGCGCAGGGAGGTGTCTTTTTTCACCGGTCGAATCGGAGCGTGGATTCAAGCCTCATGCCTTATAGTTCGGTAAGATGCTGGTTAGGAAGTTCCACCTGCTCATCAACATTATCCAAAATCAATAACGAAGCCCAGTCCCTATTCGCAGCGTCTTCGAGAAGACGCTCATGATCCATATTAGCAAAACAACGGTTGGTTTTAATTTTGTAGGACGGATGCGGTATGACAAGTAGATAAGATCGTTGGAAAAAATCAACTCGGCCAAAAGTGAATTCTCAGATGGGACTCGAACCCATCTGAGAATTCTCTTGAGGCCGAGTTGATTTTTTCAATATTTTTCTATTAAAAAATCTAAAATTATAAAAGATAAGATGATGATAAGAGAAAGCGTTATTACTTTAAAATTATATATGTTCCAGGTAATCTTAAAAAGGTAGAGAACAGTTAAATGGTAGGTACCTACTTATTAATCATATAAAAAAGAATTAAAAAGTATTCAATATTGCTGTAGTTTATGATAATTTTAAATAGGTATAAAAAAAAATTGCTGTAGTTGTTTTTTGTCAATTATTGTTTTTGTTTTACGTTAGTTGATTTTTTTCTTTCTTTCTTTCTATTAAAGGTTGTACTTATTTGCCTTTTTATAAAGACAAAATCTTTTGTTTGTTTCAATAAAAAAAATATCGAATGCTAAATGCTCTCAGTCATAATAGGTACATTTTTTTGCGTGCAATAATTGCCTACTTATACTGTTTTTTTAACGATCGCAATAAAGCTTAGCTATGGTATAGGTAGCTTATTCAACGCAGCAGCATTTTAAGCCGTGCTGTGATTAAAAGAAATGAACACCACTTCGCCACATAAAAACGCTTAAAATAAAACATAGACTAAAAAAGTCGTTACAAAACAGTCCACATTTAAAAATAGAAAAAAGAGACCAAAATTCAAATTTTCAAACGCGCGAAACCGAAATATTCGTAAGCGTTGATTGGCTGCAAAAGGCTCGCGGTTACGTCCCATTGGTCAAAGATAATATTTGTGTGACAACAATTTTGTGCGGGGGAGATAACCGCGAAACTCGACCACAAATGTTGACAGTGGCTCTGGCATTCCAGCTCATTTAAAATAAACTCTACTGCAAACACCTAAAGCTGTTATTGCACCAAAACTTAATATACAATTGAACAGAAAATATGATGAGTTCGGAATAAGCGAGATGGAAAGCGGCTGTTAAGCCTTTTGGATGGTGTGCGAAAAGGACACAGCGTAGTTCATTTTTTAAAGGGTTGCATTGGTTGGTTTTAAAATAAAAGTAATTATTGATTAAACCCAGCTAAGCAGAGGGTATATTTTAATACTTACTAATCATTATTTCGATACTCAAATACACATTTGAATTTTGAGTATTGCAATCGAGAGTTAATATTGCTTCTTTTCTTTGTAATTTGAAAATTATTAAAGAGTTTCAAAAAATATCTAAGTATTACTTTCGAACTAACAAACTTTATACTTCTCTCGAAATACGAAGCAACATTCTCAACCAACTATTGTGACCATGATTCAAAGTAAATTCAATAATCTTAAGTTAAATTAAACTAAAACTATCACTCATTACCATTTTATAATGTAAAGCAAACAAGATGGATGCCTAATGGATGACGATAAGATTGAGACATCGACATAAATTAAGCACATCATTACCATAACCAACCCCTTATTTTGCGAAATAATTTTATTATAATAGATAATTTAAAACTGTCCAAGTTCACCCCACCACCGGGGGGGTTAAATGATGAGAAGGCGGGGCGTCGTCGAAGCGGTGTAACGAGAATACACGCGTCTCTTTCTCCCAAATGAGCAGTCGTGAATGCAGTAAGCAGCTTACAATGGGAGTTGACACTGGTCTTATCGCCGTCTCTGTCTAGCTTGCCTGTGGATTTGCCCTTAGTTATAAGGGTATAGACAGGCGGTACAGTTCCACGTGAGATTGTGTTTTGTAATCAGTGAAGTAGCGCCTTTATCCAGGAGTAGAGGCGCAATGTACGCGATTTGACATTTGGACGTATCTTTAGGCGGGAACGGGGTTTTTAGTTTTTTTTTTTATTGTAGCAAAGGAATAATTTACAGTCAACTGTAGTTTTGTGGACTTTTAAATGGTATTCTGAAGAGTTGTTGTAGTGATGTCAGAAGCAGCGAGTGGAACGCGATCATAGTTGTTGCTTATTGCAATAACTTGGATTATTTAGTTACTTACAGTTAGTTAAGGTAAGTTTTACGATTATTTTCTTTTTATTTATTAAGGCATAAAACTAAATACTTTATATAACTAAGTAGTATTAAATATTAAACAAGAAGTAAGTAGTTATTAAGTATAATTAGTTTGTCAATATAACATACCTACCTATAATATTGATTTGCCCCTTTATACTTAACTAGCGGCCGCGTGGTATTCCCATATCCCGTGGGAATATCGGGATAAAAAGTATCCTATGTTCATAATCAGGCTATCTACTATCTGTTTACCAAATTTCATCCAAATCCGTTCAGTAGTTTCGGAGCCTATTCAATGCAAACCAAACAATGAAATCTTTCCTCTTTATAGTATTAGTATGGATAGAACGTTTCAGAGTGAACTATTTAATTGATTTGCCAATAAAATTATTGTTGATTATGTTGGTGCTTGCATTCACACGCTATATTAAAATGTTAAGAACTTTAACGACGACTTTATTGACGACCTGTTTGGCGCAGGGGTACTAAGCCCGCCTTCTGCGCCAGAGGTTCGATACCCGGACAAGACAAATATTTTTGTGCATGAACATGTCTATTTGTCTTGGTCTGGGTCTTTTATATGTATATAATGTATGTATTTACAAAAAAGTATATAAATATGTTTATCCGTTATGTAATATCCATAACACAAGTTCTTCATGAAACTTAACGTGGGCTAGAGATAATTGGTGTGATTGTATGCAATTATTTAAATATTTATATGTTATTTAACTTTCATGACAATTCGTCTTAAACTATGAACTTAAGAACATCTAACTTGAGTTTTATCGCGGACTCTTCATTGAAATAAAACCAATTTGATGTTTTAATGAAACAACTTTGGGTAATTATAAATATTTTAGGGTTTTTTGTGCTTTGGGTTTAAAACCTCTAAAGTAACATTAAATGCAAAAGAAATGAGTTAACGGGGAAGTATATAGTGTACTTAAATCTGTAAAAGTTGTATGATTTTTATAAACATGAAGTTTTTATTTTCAAAATGTTATAATTCAACTACGACTAGGCCTAGTCGTTTTGATGAAATAAACACTAATTGAAAAAAATTGTTTAATTGAATACAGGTGATATAATAAACACATACCTAATAAAATAACCTTTTAATTTATATTTAAAAACACCTTAAAGTTATATTATAAATATACTTTAATACTGAATGACTCTTATCGTCCCATAAACACTCTTGGTCTCTGAAAACATAAAAGAAAAATTATATAAATATGTATTATTTAAACAAAAACTAAGAAATTATTAAGTATTCTTAAGAAATAAACGTAAAAAGAGGAGAACGTATTTTTTCATTACAATTAAATAACTAAATATTAAATATTAACTAAATGTGTAAAATATTAAAATATTTAATGGGAAATAAAAATACTCTATATCACTTCATTATCATTTACAAGTGTATTTATTTCAAAGCCAATTTAGCCATAAATTATAAATAAATTGTTTTTTATTATTACTTTATTTAATTTTGTCCAATGATACGTCACCCCTTGGATGTATTTTATAGATAGTTGATCAAGCGGGTAAAAGGGACCACAAGGAAAAAAATACGAATGAACTTTTTTTAGATTTATCAATAATTTTGTTTAGCTAAAACAACCAATCAGCCTAGATATTCATTTTTTAAGAAAGGTCCTATCAGGTAAATACATACCACAAATGCCAAAATATATGTGAAAAGTAAAAACAAAATCGAACATTAGTATTTTTTTTATTTATCCAGCAATCTGGTGGATTTTCTTGCGGGTACAAACGGCCGCTTGGTCAACTATCTATAAAAAAACATTATATCCACCAGGCTTGGACCACCCTGTATGTCAATATATTATCCAAAATTATAGGAAGTACCTATATTACTTTGTAACTGTTAAAGAATATATGTGAACAGGTTATACGAATTTGATAGAATCAGGCGTTACTTGGCGGAAATCCATATCTTAGTAGAAAACGAAAAATATGTCGCGTAATACCGCAAGAAAAAATGCAGATGCAACCCAGTGACACACCTTGCACCTTTACCTAACCTAACCTAACCTAACCATTAGTTAGGATTACTTTTTGAAAAAACGCTTCCTAAAAATATCTACTTGGCTTGGCTTCCGGGAAGTTCCCCGTTTGTACATAAAGATGTCCCAAATAGTTTGTCCAAAAATTAAATGGAAATAGAAAAATAACCTACATAATGTAGGCTTTGCCTTTGATTTTAGTTACTAAGTTACTCAAACTAAATTGATCTGTATAAATAGGACTATATCGATTGGTACCATAAAGTACAGGCTGTTATTTTTTCTAACTTAAGCCGGTTCAATTCCCGGGGCAGGTAAGTGATTTATCAAAAATCTTTGAATGCAGGATTACTTATTTTTGAAAATAAAGGAATGTTTTCTTTCAGTAAAATGAGCTAACTAAAAGATTTAAGGTAGTTTTTTTTCCACCCTGTATAATCCTTTAAATGTTTTTACGCAATATATATATTTTTTAAATGCAAGGGCCTTCGTTTGACCTCCATCGTGCTTAATAAACAGGATGTGGTCTAAGGTGATGCATGCTTGCCCAGGAAATACCTATTTACTCTCGCCTTGAAGAGGCCAAGGTTGTAGGAATCTGGGAACACATCAGCAGGCAGCACATTCCATTCTTTAGCGGTTCGCTTAAGAAATGTATCAGCAAAGCGCTTGGTACGGACCGTAGAAATGTCAACGACGTACGGGTGATAAGCTAACCTGCGTCTAGTACCCTGATGGTGGGAAGGGGTCGGAGGAACAAGGTCGTGCAGTCCTCTCGCACACTCTCCAAAGTGTATCCTATAAAAGACCGATAAACATGCAACTTTGCGGCGGTGACGGAGGCTCTGAAGTTCCGCCGTGTCCAATGCTAAGTTTCCAATGAGTTTCCTGGCACGGTTTTCAATCAATTCTAGGCCAGATCGATTTCGATCTATTTCTTGCCAGGAAATCAAATTCAACTCGAACGAGGTCGAAAACATCATATCATCTAAAAACTTCTTGAAATGTGGTTATGTGGCAAACTTTCAGCAAATATAAAATAGTTATCCGTAATTAATGAAATAGAGTTATCGTTTATTTTAATTACATTGATATAACTAAGAAAATCTCAATTTTTTTATTATTTTTTATCATAATCATAATCATAATCTTTATTTGCAATTAAACATGGTATATAACAGATGTCACAGATAATAATAAGCACAAAAACATGTTTAGCCAAAATTAATTAGCATGCAAAATATACAATTTATTAAATAGTTCACTTAAAATATTTTAACAAAAATTAATATTTATAATTGAATTAGTTTAAATAGTATTAACTTAATAATTTAATGTTTAATGTCAAAAAATTATTTTAGATTATAAAAAGTATGCAAGCCTAGCCATGTCCCCAATTGTCTTTTAAATTGAATAATATTTAGAGTCCTAAATTCCTTGGGTATTTTATTAAAGATTGATATACACATGACCATACAGTTTTTGTTATACTGCTTTGTTTTTGGCGTTATCTGAAGTACTAATCTATTCGGATCTCTAGTATTTCTTGGGTAGATATCACATGCCCTTTTAAATAAATGCTTATTCTGCATTACAAATACGCATACATTTTGTCATCCCTTGATCATATTTTATATGTATTTCTATCCCTTCCCTTAACACAAGCCCAGTGCTTACTTTGGGGCCTTATTGGTGTGAGTGTCAGAAATATTTAGTTAGTTATTGTTTAATTAAGTTAATTTTCTTCTCTGTGTATCTACACCTTTCGAAAACCGTTGTCACAGGACTAATCATTCGCGGTTGTAATCCATCTTTTTTATATTTCAATGAATACTACTTACGCGAATCAAGTTAGTATCAAGTGAATATTATCGTTATAACGAAAAACATCAAAAAAAGTCATAACTAGTCGAACAAACTACGAGTATGATCGTTACAAAACATCCCCATCAATAAGATCCACAAACTCTATTCCCAGTTTTAAAAAATGGAAAACAGTACTATCATTCATAAATTAAAAAAATATCATATTATTTTAAATGAAAATATGTAACGATTGTTGGGCAATAACTTGGGCAAAGCTCAAAGACGTCTGGACTAATTATTTTGTTAATTTAAACTTTCTTTGAAAATATTCCTTAAAACTAGCGGAAGATTTTTAGGACGAAAACTTGGATTTCCTTCAGGAACGTGAACGACGCGGGTGAAACTGCGAGTAGCGACTTGTGTAAAATAAACTCACCGGCACATTTCATGGCCTTCCCCGTTATTTTCATACAAACATTTAGGTGCACTTTATAGTGCATTATATAGTGCACCTAAGTCCGTAAAACTTTTTTATTTCATTTAGGAATGCTCGAAGAAACTTAAAATGTGATTATGAAGCATTTATTGTTCTGCCTATATGGACAAATGCAGTGGTTTCGGTACTCATTAAAATTGATAATTGGACAGTCGAACGAATAACCTAAACATTAGCACACAGATCTTTACAAAAATGTGTCGTCATTTTTATGTATACAGTAGCAAAGTGAGCATATGTTTGTATGAATATAACGGGATGGGCCATTAAATGTGCCGGTGAGTGTAGATTTATCAGACAACTGTGACATACGAGTACTGTGACTTTGGTCCATAAGTGTTAGTAATATATTAGTAATAAAATGTTACTTACTCCGTAAGTTCTTCTTGTACGCTTAGTTGTAGCTTTAGTAGTTGTTCTTAACCTTTTCCTCTTTCTCGGTCCCCATCTAAATGGCTCTGTTTCTTCAGTTGAACTTTCTACTGTAGTCACTATACCTTCAGTTGTGGTTTCTGTTGTATCTGAGATGGTTGCCTTATCTGCGATGTTTACTATGCCATCGTTAATATCTTTCTTTTCATCATTTAAATTACTCTCAGTCGCATTCAGATTAACTACGCTTTCGATAACATCTTTCCTTTCCTCATTTATATTACTGTTTGTAGAATTCAGATTAATTTCATTTGTTTTATTCAAATCGAGATTATTTTTAGAATATTTCAGTATATTAGGCGTAACATTGTCAATTTTAGTTTCTATGTTGCTTTCATTAAATCGTATCTCTATTGGTTGTACTTCAGATTTTGTTTTTTCTTTTTGTGTAGAGAAAATATTAAAATTTTCAGTACTTGATGCTATTACTGTGTTGTTTCTATATTCTTCTAATTTTATATTTATGTGATCCTTCGTAGTTTTGCTTTTAGTTACATCTTGTTCAGTAATATTATCTACAATTTTTTTAGTTGTATTTTCATATGTTATGATTGATAAACTTGCGACAATATTTTTATTTTCTACGTTTCGTTCTGTATTTTCCATTTGGTTGGGTTGAACAGTTGTTTCCTGAATAGTTGTTTCTAAAGAATGAGTAACTGCTTTTATCATATTTTTAGATTTATTATAGGGTTTGGAAATATTTTTAAAAAATTTTGCTACATTTGGTACTACTAACGTTGTTGTTTTATTTTCGACGTCTTTTTGTACTTTTGTAAAAATTTTAACAGTAGTTCTAGAAGCTACTGTGGTTTTATGTAGTTTGATTTTAACTGTACTTCTCTGTAATGTTGTGGTATTAAGTGACGTTAATAAAATATGCGAAGGTATTTTATGCTTCTTCAAAGATAGTTCTTTCGGTGGTATTATTTTAACAGTTTTATGAAAATCGTATCTTTTAGGTTTATGTAGAATGGAATATGCATCTTTCTTGGAATTAATTCTTAGGGCCAACACTTTCTTGAATTCTTCGAGAGTCAAGTAAGCGTTAGGTATTTTTGATTCCACTGGGTTATTTATGTAGATGATTGTGTCATTCGATCTTAAAATGCTTTTGATCATAAGGTTGTGTTTCTTGTATCCGTTTACTTCCTGCAACTTTTTGACGTGTACTTTGTATTCTTTATCATTTCTGAATATACGTCGTAACGATACCGCATTTTCATCTGTAAAAAAGTAAAATATTGTATACTTCAATATCTGTCATTAACCATAAAAAAACTCTTTAAGAGTTGCTACTTTACTTGTCTAATTTTCTTCTTTTCAATCTAATATGTGTGTTGTAGAAAAGTATTATTCTATTTATTCGTAGTTTTTAACATAACAATTTGTTGTCATTTTCTGATTTTAATATGATAATTTAATAATAACAGCGATAAATGATATCATTTTATCATTGCTATTAACGCAATCACCTGTATTTGTGTCATTACTTCTGACAGCTTCCTCATACTTCGCATATAAATCCGGTATTAGATCTTCGTCGAGATCTTGGCCGATCACTTCATAATGGTATAAGATTAGGAAGAACAACAGCACGTTTATAAGTTTTATAAACTGATCGTTGGTCTGTTGCATGTCGCTGAACTAGTGTGAACAAGTTTTACGACCGTGACGTGTAAATGCATCGATGGAAATAATCATCGTACAATATTAAAGTACACATGCGAGTAAAGAAATTAACCAACTGCCTTATTTTTATGGAAAAGTCTTATTTGACATACCAATAAATAAAATGTAATTTTGCAAAGTTTTTCTTGGTGATACCAAGACCAATGTTTAGCTATTGAATTGGCATTTGGAACAACTAATAAAATTACTTGACTTCTCAGAACTTTCAATGAAGTAGATTGTTGATTATAATTTCTTATGTTTTAGGAAACCTAAATAATCAGTCAAGTATCCAATACAGTCAAGTATCCAATTCAGAATTTTCACACATCTTCACGATGGTGTTGAAATTTTGTATGTACCTACTTAGCAAATAATGGACTAATTTTAATATTTGGATTCATCATGACAAAATTTTCAGGTTCATCATCATCACGATTGAAAGCTTTCACGGTTTTAGGTTTGCTTAAGGTTGACTGCCACAGAATAGATTTTTGTACGTTGAATTGACTATTTCTTTTCGTTTTTTTTATACAAAAACTTAATAATATATTAAAAAAAAATATCAATTAAACGTATTTTTTTTGATTTTGTATGATTCGTTTTGTATTGTCGTTATGTTTGTCCCAAATATATTTTTTCTCTCTTTGTGAAAATGTTCTTACGTAATTATTTGACATGAGGTAGCACGAAAATCTTTCGAAATAGTATCGAGAAAGTATTCGAATCGTCACGTCAAAAATCTATACGAAAATGCAGTTCCATTTACGTCCGGTATCATACATTTCTTGACTGTACTTTTTCGATACTTACTCGTTTTTTTACTTGCTAGGCCTACTGTTCTATTTCCGTAATAGTTCAAAATCTATTTATGGTTATGTTTAAAGATAGCTCCAAAGTTAATCGAAGGTCGAATACTGAAGGAAAAGGTCAGGTAATTGGGTATACGTACCGGACTCGTTTAGCACAAATAAGGAAGGTCATTTTAAACGATGACTTTTAACAATATTCAGACAAAGACAGAAAGCACCATTAGGAATCTGATTCTGAAAAAAAGCATATTAAAGACGCTATACGAAAAAAGTTTATAAAAATATAGGACGATTAGAGATGTTACAAATGTGCTCTTCATACCTACTATCTAGATTTGTAAAGTTTAAGAAACACGATTTTATGATTTTGCCTCAACACTTTTTCTTTCCGAATAGACCCCTAAAAAATACGAAAATTCCACGAAAGAGATTCACAAATGGGGCTGCATACTATTGGAAAATGGTTTAATTAGTGGACAACAATATAATATTTAGGATTGTGAAGTTTTATTTTATTTACTACGAAGCGATTTCGTGGTTTTCTTGCCTAATCTGCAAAATCGGTCACGCTCCCACGCTCGTCGTTTTTATATTACTATCTCGCTTCAGTCGTATTAAGCATTTATGTTACGTAATTTGAGAATCAACAAAGATATTCCAAATTATTATACTTACACGTTATTCTATTTTTACTCATAACTTCAAAATCATTTTTTAGCTCACCATTACGTTTTTTTTTTATAAATAAACTAAGACAGACGGACGGACGGACGGACGGACAGACAGACAAGAAAGTGATCCTATAAGGGTTCCTTTTTTTCTTTAGAGGTTCGGAACCCTAAAAAGCAGTTTTTTTTTTAATATTTGACTCTGCTTAAATGTGAGAAACAATTTTTTTTAACCATTTCAGGGTTGCATCCATACAAAACAAATGGAATTATTGAATTTTACAAATACACTTGTCAGCAAATAAATTGAGCCACTGCGTTATTTTCATACAAACATACTCACTTTACAGGCTCTTTATTCAAAACGTATAAACAGTTATGTAAACATTTCTACGTGGATGTATGATTCGAATACTCGACTTGGGAATAAAAGTCCCAAAAATTCAAGAAAACTTTAAGTTTTGTGCAAAGTAGTAAAAACAAATTCACTCAGTCTGGTATCATACAACTTTATATGGAATGAAAATTTGACATTTGTTTTTCTTTAGGTATTCAAAATTTTGAAATTATGAGTACTTAAATATTAAATAACGTTGTATAAATACATACAACAAACAATTTGACGACATGTTTGGCGCAGGGGTACTAAATCCGCCTTCTGCGCTAGAGGTCCCGGGTTCGAACCCCGGACAAGACAAATATTTGTGTGCATGAACATGTCTATTGTCTTGGTCTGGGTGTTTAATACGTATATTATGTGTGTATTTACAAAAAAAGTACTAAAATAAGTATGTTTATCCGTTATCTAGTATCCATAACACAAGTTCTTCATGAAACTTGACGTGGGCTAGTGTATAATTGGTGTGTTTAACTTGACGTGGGCTAGTGTATAATTGGTGTGTTTTTTTTGTATGCAACGCGGATTCACCGGCGTGGTTCCCGTTCCCGTGGGAATATCGAGATAAAAAGTAGCCTATATTTTAATCCAGGCTATCTTCTATTTGTGTGCCAAATTTCATCGAAATCGATTCAGTAGTTTTTACGTGAAAGAGTAACAAACAACCAACAAATAAACAAACAAATAAACTGATATACTTTCGCTTTTATAATATAATATTAGTAGGATTTATAATTTCCTATTTTTAAGAAAAGTTAGAGGCGAGTTTTTCTTGTATTAAAATATTAGAAAAACTAGTTTTGAATGCAATTATACAAATAATAAATACATACATACTCCCAGACACGAAACAATCACAAATGTTCATTACACGAATTTGTGTATGTACCGGTTTGTAACTGTACCTTTTTGCAAAAAAAATATCCTACTCCTAACTATACTAACTATTAACTATATTAATTAACTAGTTATATTAACTTTAACTTTAATCTATACTATATAATATTATAAAGCTGAAGAGTTTGTTTGTTTGAACGCGCTAATCTCAGGAACTACTGGACCGATTTAGAAAATTCTTAGACCATTAGAAAGCTACATTTCTCTCGAGTAACATAGGCTATATTTTATCCCGATATTCCCACGGGAACGGGCACCACGAGGGTAAAACCGCGAGAATCCGCTAGTAATATTATAAATGTGAAAGTGTTCGTCGCTCAGCGAGCTATAGAAAGGTCGATGCTGGGGATCTAGTTAAGGGATAAAATCCGAAATGAGGTCATCCGGCAGAAGACCAAAGTGACGGACATTGTCCGTCAATGTAGAAAACTGAAGTGGCAATGGGCTGGTCACATCAGTCGTAGAACCGACGAGCGTTGGAGCAGACGGGTTCTCGAATGGAGACCACGTCTCGGTAAACGTAGTGTAGGACGCCCCCCTGCTAGGCGGGAGATCGTGTCTTGTGGCGCACCTTGGGGGAGGCTTACGACCAGCAGTGGACTGCAATAGGCTGAATGATGAAAGTGTGTTTGTTTGTCCTTCCTTCACGCCTTACCTAAGCAACCAATCGACTTGATTTTTGGCATAGAGTTCGTTGAGGACTGAGAGTAACATAGGTTAATTTTTATCCCGATATTTCCACGGGACCGAGAACCACGAAGGTGAAACCGCGGGGGCCGCTAGTACAAAATAAACCTGAATTTTTAACATGAACCCGTGTAATAATCATATGGCAGTGTGTTAATTTTTAACCGTCTTCAAAAAAAGGTGGTGGGAGTGTCCACCGATTACTCGAAGACGACTGGTCTAGACCGAATGAAATGATTCAAACTGTATTACATCAGTGGGTCTACCATGAGTTTTTCTTTCCGTTTACTGTACAGTAAACGGGAGACATTTTGTATGATAATCTGTAGTTCTGCTACTGCCCACTAGAGGCGCTGATCAGATTCGCATACAAAATGTGTCCTGCAATTTGTGCAAAAATACTTTACAGTAAACGTAACGGAAAACTCATGGTAGGCCCACAGGATCTATATTTTTGAATCACTCGTCGCGCGAGTGGCGAGGCGAACGAGGAGGCGATCAGGGGATTAGCGACCTTGCGAGCGTAGACATAGCACGCTTTTCGCTTTGCCCCTCGCGCGCTCGCGCGCTCGCGTTGGGAGGCGGTACCACAGGCGAAAAGCGAAGCTATGTATATACAGGCAAGGTCGCTTTTACGGAATACGGAAACTCAAACGTCGCACGAAAATCAGTATAATCCTCGAGACGAGTGAATCAAAAATAGAGCTACAGGATTGTTTAAAAATTTCTATTAAAAATAAAATCGGTTCTGTAGTTTTCAGGAAATCTTGTATAAACTGTCATTTTCGTAATAAAGACCTTTCTATAAATAATAAAAACGGACTTCAAAAACTAAGTACAAAATAAAGAATAGCAATTTTTTTTTAATGCACCATCGATGCCTCGGCTGGCACAGACGTCAAAAGGGTTATTTTTAGATACTTCTTGAAGTTGGCTCTTATTTAAAAAAAAACACTTTTTTGCATTTTAGTTTGAACGATCGCATTTGACTGGATCAGTCGTTACCTTGCGCACAGCAGCACACAGCAGCGTTGTAAATGGGTGAAAACTTAGCAAAATCTTTACTCCAAAGCCACAGTCTATAGTCGGTATTTTAGTATTTTTAATGCAGTAGAATAATTTGACAGGTGCCAATGATACCTTGTGAAAATAATCCTGCTTTAAATTTCTTCGTAATGATTTGCGCAGGTCCAGTTCAGGTTCAGTAAGTATTGATTGCATTCAGGCACACAAATTTCATTATAGCTATTTTTACAAAGTGACATTGACAATCACTTAATCAACCCAGCGTGCAATGGAGAGTGCTGTGCTCGGCGTTTCCCTACGTGATTGAATCAGAAATGAGGAGATCCGTAGGAGAACTTAAGTAACTGACATCGCTCAAAGGATTGCTCAGCTGAAGTGGCAGTGGGCGGGACACATAGGCCAAGGACAAAACACCTACTGCTGGGTATACCCAGCAGTGGATGTTATGGTTTAATTAAACCGCATTAAAATCAGACAAGTAATTTTGTAGATAAATGGTAAAATTGGTTTGCACAAAAAAACTCCCCCCATACGCATATACCATCTCCGTACCGTCGTTGGTAAAAAAGTATTTTCAAGTTTTCCTAAAAAATACTGAACTGATTTCAAAATTTCATATATGGGATCAACTCGGGTTATATATATATAACTTACCTGATGTAATAACGTTTGAATCATTACAATTGGTCCAGCCATCTTCGAGTAATCGATGGACACACAAAAATATATATACGCGGTCGGGTCATAAGTACTGTAACACCTGTCGATTTTTAAATTAATAAGGGGTATCTAAGAAAAATCTATTTTTGATAATCGATTTATAGACATACGAGAAAATAAAAACAAATAATTAAATAAAAGTATTTTCTTAATTTGTTACAATGGAGTGGACGTTAAAAGGAGATGGGGTCGTGTTTCTCGATTTACTTCGTTGTGGTAACGAGCCAAGTCAAATTTTCAGTCACGTTAAAAAATAAAATTTTACTTTGAGCTCTGCCTTTTTAAAAGGTTGGGGAAAAATTCAAGAAACAGAGAGACAGAGAGAAAATTATCATCCTGGTACGGTTCGGACGTTAGCGGCGGTAAATGTAGTGAAGGTACGTATTCGAAGAAACTGGTTCAAAAAAGAAAACAGTTACCATTACAGACGGGAATTAACAGAATGACCGCAGAAAGTGTGATAAAAGAAGACCTGGGATTACAGGCTAATCGTAGTAAAAAAATACTTCTTGATGCGTGCCAAAAAAAATCATATCGGGCCGATCTCGTGTTTTGTTATAACGGCACGCCGGAAATAATCAAGGTCCAATCCTGTTTTCCGATGATTTTTTTTTACAATGAAAGAGTACTGCAACAGTTAAAACAATTATGTGTTATGCCCACGGCAGTGAAGAATCTAGCAAATGTGTTCCTTGAGTTCAGCGAGGCTAATTACCCTTCGCCAGTGAGTTTGGCTAGGAGTGTCGTATTTTGGCCTAAATAGGTGTTTTTCTTTGAAAAGGGTATGTAAAACTAGAGCAATTTATACCAAAATCAGTACTAGCAGACGTCGATGACCACTTTATCAGACCACATAAAAAATCAGCGATGAGTTTTTCAGCGGGCCTCAGACCCTGTTCACATAACCAAAAGGACCTAAAATTATCTGTACGCCCATAAAAATCAAAATCGTCCGGCATGACGATTGGCCATCCTCTAACCCAAATTTCAATCCGCCGGATTATGACATTTGACCCTATTTAGAGGAGAGGATCTACGCTAAAGCACACCTAAGTTTGAAGCCTCTAAATGCATCCTTCATTAAAGCAGCCGCCAAAATCGACATGTACGTGGCGCGTACTTTTAGAGATGCGTGAGCGCGAAGATCGAAGGCTCGCATCGAAAATCGTGCCAGCGATTTAGAAATATTTTTATCATTAAGTAATTACTATGAGATAAGCTTTCTTTTCACAATAAAATAAATATTTAATTGAAAATTGGAAGTCGTGACAGAACTTAAAATCAAAATAAATCAAATCAAATAATTTTTATTTGCCAGAACATTATTTTATATAAACAGGTGACTGAACTTTTGACCCGACCTAGTCAGAAGTCGTGACAGAACTTATGACCCGACCTAGTCACCACGACATATAAGTTCTAAGAAGTTTAGTGGCTTATCTGGTGGATAATCCTACTAATATTATAAATGCAAAAGTTTGTGAGGATGTTCGGATGTTATATACGCGACGAATGACAACCTCTTTCTTTTTCTTTTCCTTTTTGATTTCTACTTAGCCCGTCTGTTTCAGGCCTCCACCATAGAAGAGTACGGCGTGTACACGATGCTGCCGGCGCAGCAGCTCGCGCCGATCGCGCCCTGGCCACCGGACGGGAACCTCCTCGACCGGATGGACGATCTTGCGCACAAAGGTAAAGGTAATGGTGACCGTCATCTTTTTTTCGAACAGCTGGAGCTCGATCTCTGTAATTTATTACAATAAAACCGAAGCATTTAATTAAGACCTATGTTTTTTTTTATATTAGAAAAGATCGACTCGCTTCACAAATTGCTCTTAAGAGGAACTTGAAGCCTTTGCATACTTTGAATCAATTAATAGTATTTTTATTGTTTTCGTCTATTGTTTTTTCGATTAAAATCATAATACTTACTTTTGAAAATAAAATCCATATTTTTTTTATTTGTATATCAAAGTTAAAAATTGATAACGTACCTAAGTATTGTGTTTTGCTTCTTGCGACCGCGAACTATTTCAGTTAAGTTCTCATGTAAGCGGCTATGTATGTCTTTATGAGAATAAACTCTTTAAATTTAAACCTTTAAGCTTATTTTTCACAATAATAATTGCATAATAAATCTAATACGAAAGTGTGTCAGTTTGTTTGTTTATTTATTTGATTTTTTGTTACTTATTCACGCAAAAACTACTGAATTGATAAGGCTAAAATTTTGAACACAGATACATGATAGCCTGGATAAAAATGAAAACATAGGCTACTTTTTATCCCGATATTCCCACGGGAACAGGAACCACGCGGGTGAAACCGCGGGCGGACAATAGTATAATAAATAAACAAAAGCTACTACTTAACTGTAAATTCATCTGGTGCAGAAGAGTGATCATTGAGTTTTTTTTTTATAAAATTCTCCAATTTAGTATCACTGAGATATGATGGTTTCTCCATATATAGTTGTCTTAATAGTTTCAAAGTAAAATTAAGGCTAAGTTGCACAACTTTAACAGATTGGTGCAAATGGTTTTCTTTAACCATAAATGAACGATGAAAATTACAGCGATCGAGCTCCTGATGTTTGTGTAATAGACGGTTCGGCCAAATGTACAGTTTACAGCAAATCAAACTTTTCATCCGTATATCTTAAGTTTTTGCGCGCACTGTATTTCACGAGTATCTAAAGATCTAATCTTCCGTGGTCTTTAAAGTTTTTTTGTTTTACCAACCTTTCGGCACCTGTTCAGCTGCCGTGGTTAGGTCACGGGATGACTGGCTATTTATAAGTCTACCTTTGAAAAGTTAATTTATTTTTGACCGGATACGGTTAGCGTTTTGGCATTTACTAATTAAAAGCTAATCTATGGCAACCATTTTTAATTTGATATTTTGAAAAGGTGTCGAAACGTCGGGAAAACAAAAAAAAACCTTGAAAATACACGGAAAATTAGACTGAGCGCTTAAAATCCGTAAAAGTTGTTTTTTTTTCTTTTTATGTTGAGTTCGCCCTTACGACGAATTTACGAAATAAGAGCTATTTTGCAAAGTAATTTTGTTAACTTGATTGGCTGTCGACTTAGTTATTAATATGATATTTTAAAAATAAAGGAGCAGTTTCTAACTTGCTCACAGATGGATCTCGAATCTGAAACATTGAGCTACTCGGGCCATGCTTTTCCATTTCAGCTATGGAGACGTTAGCAGAGTCGTTGAAACTGTTACAGTTTTTACTATTTTGCTGTGGACCAGCGTTATTCCATTGAGAAAAAGATTAACCAGCAGTAGTGTTAGCACGAAAAACTATCGAAATAGTATCGAGCACGTAATGTCGAAAAAATATAGGATAATGTAGTTCTGTTTACGTCCGATAGGAATGGTGCTAAATATACCTACTTACTTCCCCACGGCGCTGCAACCCAAACTTTGGTTGGTGGTAGGACTTGTTCTAAGTCCACCTGGCTAGCTACCACCATCTTATCTAAGTCTGACGCCATAACAACAATGTTTTCAGCATTGTGTTCCGGCAGTTAGAGATAAGATAGCCAGTTCCTCAGTGATTGAGGATTCCGAGAGAGGCTCGCTTCCATCTTCAGCCTTATCAATACTTAACATCAGGTATGATGAAGGCCAAGAACCTCCCCGTCGTTGATAAAAAAAAAACCCCAAAGTGGAAATTGGCTTCAGACACAAAAAGACGCCGTTCCTTCCGGTTCTGTGCTGTTTGTTGCCAGTCAGTTACGCCTAGCTCGGACAGGTCCTTCTGCACCACGTCCCTCCAGCGGTATCTTGGACGACCTACCGGCCACTTACCAGCCGGTCGTCCAACATTATGCTCTTCTAACCGCGCGGTGCTCCCCCAATCTCTCTAGGTGTCTAAGCTATAGGTGTAGGGCAGATTTAGAAACTAAACTTTACTTCCTCGATACTTAGTCGATAGTTTTCGTGCTAGGCTTACAGTAAGTCTTTAATTTGTTCTTTTGATTGATGCCACAGTAGCAAAGCAGAGGCCTAGGTAGCCAAATATAACACGTTCGACTTCTGTCTAAGACGAGCTGTGAAAAAACATTTTATGAATTTCTTACAAAGTTTTATATAGGTAGTAGATTCAGTACACTTAAGACTAGGTACCATTAAATATATTGCGTAATCTTTTCAATACTTTGAATGTTTTAAAAACATTGCAAAGTATTGAAATTGCATAAATATTGGCAATCTACAAAAACTTGTACTGCCGATCGTATTTTACGCCAATGTGGTTACTGAAATCGCAAAGTATTTAGTAATAATGCCAATACAGCTCATTGTGAAGATTTATTATATTCGAGAGATGTAAAATCTTCCTTTGAGATTATGCAATTAACGTTACCGAACGTAGTAAATTGATCATCCCGATTAATAGCACGTAAAACCGAGTAACTGCCAAATTCAAGTTCAAACATTATCCGTCCGAAACTTAATTACCCGTAACATTGTATCTCGATAAAGTCAATTTGCGTTTGCACTGTAAACATCTATGGCCACGGTTCACGGGCCACTGGTTTTCTTTGTAGAGCTACTACGCTTTACACAACCTGTTGCATTAATAAGTCTACCGTACCTGATGGTATACAGACGTGATTAATTGGAGTAAGCAGGCTTATGGTGCGGCAGGTCACAGCGGTGTTAACCAGCTCGGCGGCGTGTTTGTAGGAGGAAGGCCGCTGCCGGACTCCACGCGGCAGAAGATCGTCGAGCTGGCGCACTCCGGCGCGCGGCCCTGCGACATCAGCCGCATCCTGCAGGTCTCCAACGGATGCGTCTCCAAGATACTCGGCAGGTCAGTAGCTGCAAACACCTCGCTCCTAGAGATGCATCTACCTAGCGCACTCCGGTGCGCGGCCCTGTGACGTCAGCTGCATCCTGCATTTCTCCAACGGATGCGTCTCCAAGATACTCGGCAGGTCAGTTGCTGCAAACACCTCGCTCCTAGAGATGCATCTACCTAGCGCACTCCGGTGCGCGGCCCTGCGACTTCAGCTGCATCCTGCAGCTCTCATATATATATATATATATATATATATATATATATATATATATATATATATATATATATATATATATATCTTCAAGATTAATAGGAAGTCGGTTGCTAGTGTTGCCACACACGTCTCGCTTCTCCAGTCATGTCTGCTCTGTCTACTTAAACGCACAGCCCAACGATCCTATCCCTAACAACCCTGTGATAATCGACAGGTCAATTACTGGACTCATCTTATTCTCCGAGTCATACAGGTTCTTCTAAACAAAGTAAAATAGTTAAATGCTGAAATTAATCACATCATGACAAACATAAATGTTCATGACAAACGCGAAACTCACCAAATGTAGTTGTTTTTGTAGGAATCGAACCCACGATCGTTGGTACTGTCTGTTAATTGCCCACTGATACTACAGTGGGCAATTAACAGACAGTACCATTGCTACATGGGGCCACGATGGTTGATTTCTTACAAACAAAAAATATTTTCCACACATACCTACTTTGCGATATTTTCGCTAGCGATACATACTAGTTACATTTCTAATTCAAAGGATTTTTTTCAACCGCATCGTTTACATTGCCGCAATAGTTTGAAACCAAACACTGCTAAAGGCCCGAATAGCTGTCCCAACCGCAAATCGTAAACTAGCAACCGATAATTCCAAAAATGCAGTTGGTAAGGTATACCGCGCCTAACTGGTCGCAACCGCAGATGGCTGGTGGTAGGCAAAACCGCACGCCAGACCGGCTAGTGTACGACGACCTTTATAGGCAAATAGACTCATAGATAAAATTATAACAATTAAAGGACATAATAATACCATGGTAGTTTATGAAACTGTTGCATAATTAGGGGTTTTATACACTAGGGTGTAATTCGAACGTCGCCCCACGGCTAGGTTTTTAACAGTACTTATCACATGAGTGTTACTAATACCTAGGTATGTGCAGTTTCATACACTATTTTATCGGCTCTCATACACATCCATTGTTATTAATGGTATAATGCTTATTTTTAAGCAATAATAAAATAAACACACGAGAAACTTACATAGCATACAACAAGAAGCATACAAACAAATCTTGTAACACACCGCTAAAAACCTGAATTCTGACAGCCCCTAAGGGTCTATTTACATTAGTGACAGAAATAGTCACACAAGATGACGATGAAGGCTAGTTTTACATGGCGAGAAATATGAGCCGACGATTTTGTGTCACATTGGAAATGTCAATCTATTTTTCCATTTGCGGTTTCTATCTTATAGATTAGTTTTAATTATTTAAATACGGATATCGGTATTTCACATTTTGATTGCCTGTTTACATTGTAACATGTGATTTAATTAGCGCAATACTTTAAGCATACTTATTTATAAATATTTAATCCTGTTGAGTTTTTTTGTAATTTCAGAGTTTGTTTTATTAAAATGAATGATTGTATAAAAAGGGTTAATTAACATTTGCTGCGTTTTACGACAAAGTCAGCAGCAATCAGCAACTTTAATATTAATTCTCAATTTTGGTGCAACGCATTCAAAATTTATAAAAAAAGTTACTTATTAAAATAATTGTATTTTAGCAAGGTTTTCTTAGTTAGTTATATTTAGTTACTTGTATTTTTTATTCATTTCTAAGTTGCGAAGTCCTATTTATTATTATTTATATCGGGTTGAAATAAATCAATATAACAATACAAATTCAACTAGCCGGCACTACCAGAAACATTTGTCACTTTGGCAATTTGGGGTATTTATCAATCGTTCACAAAATGAAAATAGAGTCATTAAAGTCATTATACCATCTTAAAAAAACATATACTTTTTAGTTTAAACATCCCATATCAACAAATTTCTTTTGTTAATTATATTTAACCCCTTATCTCTGGCCTAACCAATGAATCATCGCCTATTTAATTATCCATGAATAATCAATACAAACAAGGCGGCGACAGCTGTCCAGAACCGTTGCAAATAATACGCCTCCACCGTTCCCGGGAATCGAACCCGATACTGTAAAGTCGCAACCCGATACTCGACCACCCCATCGTAACCTTCGCAACGATGCTTCGAAAGTGTCGCAATTTTTTAAATAAGATAGTCGTACGTTACCTAACTTGATCAGTTAAAAATAAAAACTTATGTTTCACCACCCACTGATAAGTACTGGATAGCTTATTTGGCAGAATTATCTGGCATTATTTTTTATATTACAACTAATAAATTATCTGCTAGAGGCTATCCAGAACTTATCTGTCGGTGGTGAAATCAGCCCTAAGGTAGGTAGTTTGCGTAAGCAGCGTAAGCAACTGCCTGTTCACAGTTGTTCCCAATGAGTCACACAATTCGATTCATCATTGTCTATAATCGCCAATTAACTTAAGAGAGAGAGAGAAACATTTTATTGACCACATACACAACACAATTAACATAACAAAAATACAAAAATGAAAAAAATCAAATGGTCAATTAGGTCCTGCCTCAGCTTTGTGTTGCCATGACACTAACACCCATATTCTAAGTCGTTCCTCCAAAACTTACTCGTCCTCGACTTAACGAAACTCACTGAAAACCTATTCGAAATACTACACGAAATCGGTATTCTAAGTCGTAACTCTGTAATTATTACACTCAAGTGAGGAATAATTTGTGTAGAGGAGATTTTTTGCAACTATGAATACCAAATTTGTCGAATGAGTTTGAGTGAAGTGTAAAAAATTTTGGAGGAACGACTTAGAATATGGGGGTAAATGTGCCACAGCAACGCTGGTATTCTGACAGGACCTAGTGAACTTGCGGTAAGATCACGTGATTGAGCGCGGCTTATGCCAATCAGCCAATCCCATATATTTAATTCTTTTCGACTTCGTTATTGTTTTTGAATTATTACTTTGGCTAAGGGCCCAGGGTTGCATAGCTAACCAGGGGGCTAATTGTCTAATTTTAAAATCTATCGCAATCCCTTTCAATTAGTCATTTGAAAGATATTTACATACTTCAGGCCGTCACTATTTGTCATTTGAAAGGGATTGTGATCGGGACGCGTTTTGAAAGGTATAGAATAAACGAAATTGAACTGTCTAAGCAAAGTGGCATACGAAAATATCACAATTACAATACCTCTGAAAGGGATTGTGATAGATTTTGAAATTAGACGTTTATAAGCAAAGGAATGTCATGATTATTCCGTGATCACGACAAATAGGGGTTTATTCCAAATATTTCGTTAAATAATTGAATAAACAATCCGAAAAAATACCTACGGTGTTAGAAACTGAAAAATCTCGAAATGGTTTTCGATTTAAGGTACCTTGTTAAAAATGAAATCATGTCAATTAGGGGGCGTGAGTTATTTTAGGTGTTTTGAGAAGTTACTAAAAGTCCTTGTTCAGAATGTAACAGGTTGAAAAGATTTGTTTCCCAAACGCCGAATCGTTACTCATGAGAAATTATTTTTATAAATCGTTCTGAATTTTATTCTTTTTTATTATTATTATTATTTAAGACGGGGAGACTAGCCTTCACCATACCTGATGTTAAGTATTGATAAGGCTGAAGATGGAAGCAATCCTCTCCCGGAATACTCAACCACTGTGGAACTGGCTATCTTATCTCTAATTGACGACCTGTTTGGCGCAGGGGTACTAAACCCGCCTTCTACGCCAGAGGTCCCGGGTTCGATCCCCGGACGGGACTTTTTGTCTGCGACACGACCTTATTACTAAGAACATAAAGTTGAATAAATAACGAGGACTATCGCGTACTTTTCGCGGATATACGCGGTCTAAGTTGAATCTTATTTGGTTAACAATAAAGACGTGTCGCGGACAAAAAGTCCTCCGTTATCCGTCGTCTGCGCTAGCTCTTACAGGTACTACAGGTGCGATAGGCGCCTCCAAACCCTTCTTTAATACCTATTATGTTTCTCAAAATAATTTAAAACTAAACGTAAGTACACCTTACAGGTACTACGATACGGGGTCTATTCAACCCCGTGGAATAGGTAGCTCCGAGCCCTTCTTCACAAAATATAATGTTTCACTTTAATATAACCGTCAAATATCCACCAACTAAAAACATCTCTACTTCACAGGTACTACGAGACGGGGTCCATCCGACCCCGTGCGATAGGCGGTTCCAAGCCTCGCGTGGCCACCGCCGAGGTGGTCAGCAAGATTGCTCAGTACAAGCGGGAATGCCCCTCGATCTTCGCCTGGGAGATCAGAGACCGCCTGCTTAGCGAAGGGGTGTGCACCTCTGATAATATACCTAGCGTGAGTATTTGGTTTTATTGTATTTATTATTAATTGTTTTTAAGATTTATCGTCCACCGACTTGAATAACTGACCATGCTAGAGTCCACAATAGATTTTTATATAATATATAGTAGGAAGGGATGTTTCTCCTGTAAAGACTAACAAACTCATATAACATTATGTATGCCAACAAATCGTATAATATTGCAGGTATGTTTATACCCAGTCGTAAATCATAAAATACATCTATACCGCTATAAAAAAGAGTGCAAATTTCTTATGTCATAAAAGCGACTCATACAGAACAAAGGGATAACAATTTTATGGTAATTTGAAATAGGTAAAAGTAAAATATACCTGAAAACCAAGAAATAAGGGCTACATGTTTATTTTGATATCTGAGCCGATTTATCAACTTTAAAGCATACTGAAGTAGCTAATTCCTTGCTTTAAGTGCTTACAAACTTTTTAAGAGTATCACTATGGCTGGAATTGTTATCAAAGTGGGTAGAATTCGATTTATGTCATGACTTATATTTAACCAGTTTAGACGTGTGTTTTCGCTCTAAATGACGATTATGTAGTGAACAGTTGAAATACTGTCAAAAAATTGTCAATTCTAAAAAGATATGCCGAGGTTTCGAAAATGTATAGACTTTCAAACCGCAACCATAACATTAGTCCAAGAAGGCTTTTCGTAGAGTTCAGTAGTTTGTATTTTTACGACAAGTGAGCCACAACGTTTGAAATTGATTTCAAGAAACTGGAAGTGTATCCAGAAGACGGGGATCAGACGGAGTTAGGGCCAGCGCACAGAAAGACCGCTATCTACACTTGACTGCGCGCAGAGAGCGCTTAAATCTCGCCCGTTCCTTACATAGGTAACCGCTTGCAGCCGGCCACGGGAACTCATGTTGTTGACCAAACTGTCAGGATTCGGTTGCACGAAAATTAGCCATTCTCCAGAAGACGCGTAGTATGGATTCCGCTGACAAGCGCTCATCGTGCTAACCGATTATCGTCCGTAAGGCAAACTTGGATTTTGTCATGTTTGATTGGAGGACAGTTCTATTCACAGACGAGTGCAAAGTAATATTTTTTTGTGGTAATTAGTCCAATTAGGTTGTGGAGAAGTTACACGAAAGTTACAGGTTTGGGGATCTCAAAGTGGTGTAGAAAGGAATCAGTTTTTGGCTAGAACCGAGCTTGCTCAATGAAGGTACGGCAACAGCCCAACGTTATATTGAGGAGTTTATTAGGCCACTAGTAAGTGCATTTGCACAATTAAATTGGTGCAAAAATCAGTTGATGCACGAGCCCATACAGTAACGCCTACTATAGAAGCACTTAAAATGCTGGAATATGGGTTTTACCGTGGCCCGCATGCTATCCAGACCTTAACCCCTATAAACACGATGTGGAATCTAATAAATTGAAGCGTCCAAAGCACAATCCAACCTCTTCACAACAACAGACGACTTATAAATCTACAGAAGTCAACCAGGGAAAAAATTCCTCACAAAAAGTGCAACACCTTGCTCAAAGTGTACTCTCCAGGGTCCAAGAATGTTTTAAAGAAACGAGGAGAATACACACGGTACTAAAAAGTGCAAAGAAGAATAATTGCACTATTGGTTTACCATTTTCTTTGATATAACTCAAAGAGACATTTTAAGCCATTTTTATCATTAAATCATGACTTTTAATTTTAATTCATTTAAAAAAATGTCTTTTCATTGGAAAATAATCAATTTATCTAATTTAACATTTACAAACGGCCAAACCCTTTAGTTAGCCCAGATTGCTTAAAATACATGGTGGCCCTTATTTTGTTTTGAGTAGTATTTTAACTGTGTATATGTATTGTATTGTAACTGTGAATAACAAGCTAGAGCAAATACTCGAAGCAACTGAAATATTGAAATACAAAATACTCGTACCTATACGAGAGGACACAAAATATTTCATAGACAATAAAAAACAATACTTAATTCCCAAAAACACGAATCCCACGGCCGTCAAGTATTACGCGGTACACATAAAAATATTTGTCCAAAATCATTGAAGCTCAATCCTCGCCAATTCCCCGAAACGCCTGTAAGAAGCACTCCCGTAGATAAAGGTTCAGCCTTAAACACAAAAGCGGGCTTCGAGCTATAGTGTGCTATATTTATGCGGCATATTTTATAATAGTGTCACCATAAAACTTGGAAAATGCAGGACAGAGGTGAAACATAAAAAGTCGATTCACTTTTAAACAGTTGACAGCTAAATGGGTTGAAAACAATGAATCAGATATTTTTATAAAAACTTTTTATAAAAAAATTAAGTTTTAATTTTTTTATAAAAAGTTTTATTTTTATTTTATTCATTATTTACTTCGTCCGCGTGGACACTCAGAGAATAGCTAGAGATCATTTAACTGGGCTATAAACTATCTTGTTTATTAATTTTTGTTATATAAGTGGGTTTCGTTGATATAATAATGGTCTAAAATGTCAGTTATAAATATGTTAGTACGTTAGTAATAGTTAGTATTCTTTGGTACTAATATTAGTAACAAACTATTGCTCTACATAAAATAGCATTACAGAGATAAAAACGCTTAACAAAAAAATATCTTAGCTAAGTACTTAATTCAATATTCGTTAATGCCTTAAAGGTTACGCTTTCTAAATGAATAGATTTAATTGATCAAAGTCTCGTATTAAATTTGTTTCGGAGACAAATTCTACACTTGGCTGCACATTGAGTTTGTCCTCTCCTGTTGAGGACACTTTGCTATACAATAAGTTAACATGGTCAGACAGAAAATATTTAAGTTAATGATCATTCAAAATACTAAAGTGTTTTAACTGAAACTCAGTTTTATTAAAAAAAAAACCATTTGTTGTGTCATTTCAATACATACCAGTGGCGTAGGGTCCATACATATCGATTTCCATCGGCTTCCCTTTTAGACATCCCGCCCCACCGAGCCACCATACAGTCAAGAGAGTTCTTGGAGAAATTTTTGGTCCGGCTTACCTTTGCCATATTTTGACCCCTCGCCAGTGATACATGGGTACCTATATACCTACTTTAAAAGAAATAAACCAGTTTGGAATGTTTGGATACGACATCAAGACTACGTACAATACTAGTATAGTATTATATAATCTGTGCCATCATAATCCGTTCAAGGGTAAATTCTATATACCGTTTGGTGCTCAATCAACTTCAAAGGATATATGATACTTTAAATAAATCTTAGAGAGACATAGAGAAGAGTGCACCTAATATGAGTTTACGAATTTACTATCAATAGGTATTATCGAAAACTATCGGATGTACTGTCGCTTCATGTCGATAAAGCGAGGTATTCCTCGAAGCGCATCTATTTTCAAGCGCACCTAAGGCAAATTCAAAAGCACCTAAATTACTTCTCGAATTGATTGAAAATATTATAATTTTATTCCTCAAATAATTTAGGTGCGTTTCGTTAGGTGCGCTTCGAGGAATACCTCGGCAAAGCAGAATATGTAGATATGAAGAAGACAAAGCGATAGTTTTCGATTACGCATATAATTTGTTAGTTTGGCTTTTTGGGGATTAACTACACTTTTAGATTTATATGCCATCGTGTAGTAGATGAAAAACAAAAAAATACTGCGTTTTTATTTTTTCCGTGTATGGATTATTTATAGAGATATTTATTTTTTTAACTTCGGGTCGACCTTTTATTTTGTGACGTCACTGTATAACAACACGCGACTCACGCTTGACCGATTTGGTCAGAGGTCGCCTTCTTTGTATGAAACGGTATAGGTACAATGACGTCACGCAAAGAACCGAAACCGAAACTACTTATCGTATTTGAATAAAACAAATAAAGTTCAGTTTTAGTACGTTTAAACTATACTGTAACAAAGTTTCAAGCGATTTAATGAACCAGTTGTTAAACCCCATTGCACGTTCTATTTATTTGAATAAAAAATAATTTTGTCTTTAATTGAATTCCATATAAAAGCAAATTTAAATAAAAAAAATCTACTGAACTCCTAACTCATAGTCACCTTAGCTGTTCAGCCCCTCCGCCAGCTTCGTGGCAAAACAATATGACGTTATAACTTTTTTCTTCATTTTTCCCCTTTTTTGAATACTGCCGCTCCCCCAAGAGACATTCTTTAGACTTCGATACTCGCTATAGAGGCTGATGCTTTTACCGTAATATCGGATATATATCTACCTATACCTATGATTTATAGTGGATGTTGCTATAAAACTAAATATTGAAAGGATATTTTTACGTAGATAAGGTATCTTAAAGCTTTTCTTCAGCGAAGTTCTGAATAAATCATACTAGCTTAACCATGGCCCGCATCCTATTTCTTATTAACGTAAAGTAATAATACAACTCGAAAATAGATAACCTGCATTTGAAATATGTGTTAGACTATATTTAAAATGATGTGCGTAATGCTCTTTCTAAAAGTATCGATATCCAAAGTGCTAAAACTAATAGTATCATTATCGCCATCGTTGTCATGAGCCATTTTTAATGTCGTCACTGCTGGGGCATTGGCGTTCCAATTCCAATCAATACGGATCCAATCCACCAAGATTTAATGATTGCAAACACCATCGGGACCAACGGCTTAACATGCCTTCCGAAACATTTCCATTAAACATTTCCATACATTTTTTTTTATGAATGACGGGGAGACTCTTAGCCTTCATCATACCTGATGTTAAGTATTGTTAAGGCTGAAAGATGGAAACGAGTCTCTACCGGAATCCTCAGCCACTGAGGAACTGGCTATCTTATCTCGAACTGCCGGAACACAACAATGCTGAAAACATTGTTGTTATGGCGTCAGGCTTAGATAAGATGGTGGTAGCTAGCCAGGCAGACTAACAACAAGTCCTACCACCAACCATTTCATCCGGAGTTGTTAGGGATAGTTTTGATCACCCATCCCGTGACCAACCATTGCGAAGAAGCTTAACCACAACAATCAAAAACCCAGAGCGCGAACCACTGCGCTATCAAGCTCCTCCGCTACCGAGCTCCTCGGCTATCGAGCTCCTCTGCTAACGAGGTCCTCCGCTACCGAGTACTAGACAGTGACCGTATTCTCCAGGGAAAAAGAGATTTTACCACAGCAAAAAGTGTCCTTAATTTATGATTTTAAGTTTTTCATTTTCAATGCTATCTTATATGATAAATTTTATTACAAATTGAAAAGCCTTTAAAGTGGATTTTCAGGATAATAACTGACAGACAAATATTTTCCTGACTAATTCAGACAAATATTTCATAGGTGACGAATTTTTATGTGAGCAAAAATTGGTTAGTTCCATGTCTCTATCACTAAATTGGGTTTACGTCGCAATCTATAAAGTTCTGCAAATGGATAGTCTAATCAAGATGTTTTCGCCTAGCACCGTGTGTTAAAACTACTGTAAACTCAAATCTGCCTGCCAAACAAACACAAGATGAAAATAACGATGGGCTAAACATTTAACAATCTCATACTCAACTTTAACACTTTACTTATGTTTACTTTATCATTGTTGAAATTTATAAATCGACCCTTTTCATTTACTTGGTAGTTGTTTTGAAAATTCTGATTCATACTTATTTTCCGGAATATACCTACCACCCCAAACTTTATCCTAAACATTTTTTGTCTTCACACCTTTATGTTTATCCTTAAATTTCTAAGCTCCATAATAACCGTAAAAGAAACGCACAATAAAAATTAACGAAGCGTAAATCTCGACGGGGTGAGTATTAAAAAATTACGACAGAAACCGGAGGCATAAGAAATAAACACCCCTTTACTATGTCGTCGAACATAAATTAATTAAAAAGTACGCGCCATCACCCTGTCGTTGATGTTTAAAAAAACCCCAGTTAGTACCTTCAAGATATCGGCACGAAAAACATAAAACCGAAACAGAGGAAAATATCTGAAGAGGATGGCGACAGGAAAATGTGAGGGGTGCGAAAGAGTTAACTGTCTGTCTCTTTTTTCGTCTCTTGAAGGGGAGCGGTCGATTTTGACACGGCATGAATAAAGAAAATATGAAGGCTTTTGTTACGGTAAAAATTCCTGTACAGTGGATAAAGTCTTGACTTATCAGTGAGGGGCCTAGGGCTGCGTCGGTGTGTAGGTACTCAAGCTCGGTAGGGCTACCTCTCACTTTCTCATAAAACATGATAAACATATATTTATTATTAAATTTCTACTTCTTCTTCTTGTCGAGTGAGGATTTGTGGCCACCTCTGGTGTCAGAGTTTATGAAGCCGCCTATAAGGCCTCTGACTTGGCTTAACGACTGTTATCAAATGACAACAGCCGGGATCGACGGTTTAACGTGCCCTCCAAAGCACGGAAGCGCTCAGTTATAATGCCACTTTACGGTCACCCATCCGACACCTGACCGTGCCGAATTTTGCTTAACAAACGTGATCAATACGATCAGTCTGTCAAGCACGGCCATGAGCGAAATTTCTACAAATGATATTATAAGTGTGTACTTGAAGCAGATAATGTCATACGAGCTCGCATTGTGAAACAAAGAAAAGACCGCATATGGGGTCCGATTCAATTTACTATATCTTTCATTTTCGTGCTTTTTCGTGGCTTTCGTCGTAGGACAAAAGACACGAAAAAGCACGGAAATGTAGTTGTAGCAAGTAAGCAAGAAATTGAAAGTGTGTGCAGTTTGTGTCACAGATTTCAACGCAAATTACCATGAAGGTAACAAACATATCTTTAATACAACATCATTGGTTTCTACCTTTACTTCCTGTGTGCCTTCCTGTTTTTTTGTTTAATATTACTATACTCTGGAAAGCTATCGCCAAGTCTAGACAACACAACCAGAGGCGTGCATTCTATATAGGCAATTAGGCAGGGCCTACCTCATTTAAAACCTAAATAAATATACATTAGTGTTAAAAGTTATTTAATTTTAGTTTAAACTTCTATTCAACACTCACCCACTAAGGTTTTCCTTAAGCTAAATACTGAATACGTACCGGTAGGCAGTCGCCAAATTGCCTACTCGAAGCAAGCAGCGTTTCATACAAGAATACAACTTATTTAGAAAAAGTATTGCTCAAGTATAATCCGCCTACGGCAAGACGGGCGCTATTTGTACGTGTTACGTTCTAGCTTAAACGTCCGGAATATATCAGTATTAAGTAAGCAAGCCTACCTGACGAATGAATTAGGTCGCGTGTTATTTTGCTGAGGAGTTATTTCAAAACTATGATATTTCCTAAGATATTCGTTAAAATTAAATGATGTTAAGGGCAATTTTGTTTAAAATTAAATACTTGTGATGATTACCTATTATATATATATATATATATATATATATATATATATATATATATATATACCTATTAATCGTAGCGTCATATTAAATAAGTTATAACCTTCCTAGATGAATGGACTATCCAACACAAAAATAATTTTTCAATTCGAACTAGTAGTTCCGGAGATTAGCGTGCTCAAACAATCAAACTCTTCAGCATTTTAATATTCCTACTAAATATTACGAATTTTATCATTTATGACTAGCGAACGCTCTCGGTTTCACCCGCCGCCGTTACCGTGGGAATATCAGGATAATTTGCAGCCTATGTGGTTTTCTGATGTGTAAGCTACATTGCTGTAAAGTTTCATCTTAATCAGTTCAGTAGTTTTTGCGTGAAAGAGTAACAAACATTCATCCATCGAATTATCCTCATAAACTTTCGAACTTATAATATTAGGTAGCAGGATAGGATAAGTGCAAAGTTACTAGTTATATCAACAGTGCCTACCACGCTGGAAAACCAATGCACGCCCCTGCACAACCTTATACATAATAAATAGAAATTAATTCTAAGGGAACAAAAAAACGATTAAACAATAAGCGCATTTTATACTTAACATTGTAAATTATATAAGTTCTTGCTATAAACATATCTTTGCTTTTTTGCAAAACAGCGTTTACCATTTACGCTTGTGTACCTAAACCAATAACTATAATTGAATTACATAGTAACCACGTATCTATTTTTTATTTTAATATGTGATAAAAATTAACAAGTTAAGCTGCAATAAAATGCACTTCTTAAACATATAGTTTAATAAAAAAGAAACGAATAATATAAACATAATTAAATACTCCAAAGTTGGGACAGCCCTCGTCTTTGATCCGCCGCATATATCGTGATCGGCGTGTTTACGTTTAGCTATATTGTTTTAAGGGCTGGGGGTTGAATATATTAACGTCTGGCTGTCTGCTTTTATTAGGACCGATGAGCGATCCGCGATTAATAACGCACATTGTATTATGTTGCTTCAATCGTATCTCGAATATTGAAATCTAGACTTTTTTATGGAAAAACCTCGTATTGTAATTTACCGTTGACGTATTCAATTAAGTAAAATAAATGCTCGATTAGATATTACGTGCAATTAAAAAAAAAATACAAAGCCTTCTTTATTATAGCAACGTTGCTTCACAAAACTTAATATTCATGATTGTTTCTTTTTGTTATTTTCAAAACAAGTGAAGATCCAACTAAAAAACAAACTTGGAGCATTATGTGATGAATATGTATATCTAAATTAACCTGTCAGGTATCGGAAAAGGAAACACAAGAGATGTTCCATTGTTATGCGACCGCCGGCGATCTTGCGCTTCTTTACGAATTTATTAGTTTTAAGGTGTAAAATCGGCATAAGAAAGTAAAAAGGTACTTGTAGTAAGAACTTCACAAAGCTTTACGAATTTAAATCCAATACAACCAATAAAATCCCTTCTTTAAAACTACAACTGCTAACTAGAGCAAATCGTTAAGCCTTCACAGTAACGATGCTTAACTAAAGTATCAACCCTAATATTCACATCTAGCTCGCAAGGTAAAAGTATCTGTAACGCGCACATGACAAAGTTTGGTTTCGCTTATTATTACAAGTATGATGAGAGGGTCAATGGTTGTCACAGGGTCATATCGGGACCGAACATGCGTTCCCGTAGCAAATCACTTCCGGGCCACTAAATCCAGGGTAAATTAATGCATTTAGCACGCTCCCCGTCTCTTTGACTGGGGATGACAACTTCATTTCATTGTATCGCTATATTTTCTTGTCACTTACCCTGCGAAGGGCGCGGTGTGATTTTTTTGAGAGCAACGCTCTATTTTGCGGTTGCTCATGTGCGGGTTTCTAAAATTTTAAGGTCGTTTTATTTGATTAGTAATATGTAGAATTATGTATTAGAACATGTTGAATTATGAATCAGATTTTCTAATAACTTTGTTTTAATTCTATCATTAAGAAAGTTTTACTATATTTTTGAATTCCTAGTCCGCTATACGTACTTAGATGCTTTTCCTATTTAGTATCAACCTCTTTAACTAAATATTCGTAGAATTAAATCAGTTCATTTTTTTTTCTTATTTACATTTCTTATTTGGCAATAAAAAACCACTTTTAGTAAAAAATACTCATAAAAGGGCTAGTTTATTGCGTTTGTGTTACATTTTAATATAGCCCCATCAAGATTATATCTAGAGAAGCAATAATCGCGTCAATAAATAGCCGGTTCAATATACTGATTTAAAATATCATTACGAATCATATCAGAGACGCCGATCTCACGGGCAACAAATTGTAACAAAGGAGGACGGCAAAGAAGATTATCGTAGATGACGCGTGCCGTGCACGTGACATGCATGTGGTCGGTTATAGGCACTTTACCCTACTACCCCACGCACAAACAAATATCAACCTTATTTGGTTACTTTTGAAGTCTAGTTTTGTAAAATTATTTTTGTAGAATATGAATAACAGTGCGTAAGTAAAAATGGAATTTATTGATGATAAAGTTAGTCCTTCTTTTGAATGCAGACAGTAACTGATAAGTAAAAAGTAAGAAGTGTTAGAGAGAAATTAATACCACAATTCTAAGGATTTAAAGCTTACATTGATGTTGAGTGGGTAATCGGAAGGGTAAATATAAATACGTGTTTTAAGTTTTACTTCGCTTGCGGTCCTGACTGTCATACGCAACAGTCGCCAACGGGTGTCGTCGCCAATGTTAGTTACTATTTGTAATTGTTACTTTTTGTACTTGTGATGTCTCTTTCACATGTTTATTGACAGTGTGCCAGTGGCTTAAAGAAATTCAAACGGAAAAGGGTATCAAAATACTAAATTAACTACCTAATGTACAAAACAATTTGTAATTACTAAAATTAATAGTTATGTTTTACAGACTTTTATTGGTTAGATTACTACATCTGCTTGTTATAGAGAAAGATTGAAATAGGTATGTGTAATGGTTAATGTATTAATTATTGCACTTCTTCCAATCTTTCTCCATAACAATTAAATGTACTACTAATGTACTATGACCAAACCACAATGTGTTTTTGAACCACTGAAGCACTTGATTCAACCTATTTTTGGTCAACCATCATATGATAAACCAACTCAGGTGTGATCTAAGCTACTACGGCTCGCACTCCTTAAAAACTATCAGGATTCGGGTTTTGAGATTCAATAGATATTCCATTGTTCTTTAGACACCGGTGTCCTGCTAGCAATGACCGATTAAACTATAGACATTTTTGGATGCCTTTCTTTAAAAAATAACCTCAATTTTGAGTATCTGTACCATAGTTTTACCAACAGTTTCTCATCGTTGTCAACATAAAAACTGACGTCCAGGGGTGTCAACTGAAGCGAGATAAGTATCAGCGCCACGTGCGAGCTAAGCCGGCGCACAATTTTTGTATTGTATCCCGTCATTATGACAGCCCTAGTCATCGACGAGTGTTATATGAAAATATTACAATAGCTTTAAATTATATTTAAGTCGTGTTTTCTACGTTGGATTATCGAGTTAAAACTAAAAATTGTGATATTACTTATTCCATGATGGACGAAACTTTTATTCATAACTTTTAATTTCTTATTTATTGCATATACACTTTTCATAGGTACCCGCTATAATTAACAATAAGCTTAATTTGTTGTCGTTAGAGTAAAAACTTAAGTCTCTGAGTACGGGCAGTAAGATACCGCATTCCGATTGTATATATTACAGAAGCAACTTAAAAAAACAAATCATCTTAATTGTGGTTCATAAAACGAAATCCGTGTTCGAGCTAGAGTAGGAAACCCGTGTTTTGTCCACTAATCCACTCGGTCGCAAGTTAAGTCCACGAATACAGTCCGCAGAAAAAAACTACTAACAAAACAACAACAGATTCATAGTCTCAAGTCATTGAGATATTTTAATAATTTGACTACAACAAAAGAATGGACACCACTATTTTCGATTTTTAGTTTTCGTGATAATCATCTTAAAGAAACTGTAAAAAATATTTCTGCGGAATCTAAAGTACACGATCTTGACCGTTTTTCATCTATCATCGTAACATTACAAATTAAAACGTGCACACGGGCATCACTTGTCGATTTGCCAACCATATTGATCCCCACTGGGGTCATGCGATAGTATCGTCCGATGCTAGATAACGCGTAATTATTACAAACAACTACGTCACGGCAGAAACGTCTCCCCCTTAGAGGGATAGATATCCCACAATAGTTTCTTGTTTTCTTTTCTAGCAAATCTTATATATTAGTTATAAGCCAACTATTTCGATCCCCCACTGGGCTCACGTTAATATATAACGCGTAATTATTACAGACATCTACGTCACGGGAGGAGCGGTCTCCCCCTTAGAGGGATAAAGTTCCCACATTTGTTTCTTGCCACAAACTATGTGCATTGAAGAATCTTGGGTTTTCTTTTCGAGAAAATCTTATACAGGGTAATTTTTAAAACACTATCCAATTTTTTTACTTCGACTCAGAATCTATAAGTGAACAACTTTCTCCTAGAAACATGTGTAATAATGCGAAATAGACAAAAAAAAACATTGACTCTTTATACAACTGTTAATGCGATCAATTTAGCATGGGAAGTCCAAAAATTGTTCTCGTATTTCGACCCATGTTTCTAGGAAAAAGATGTTCACTTCCCGATTCTGAAAAAAAAAACATTGACTCTTTATACAAATCAGACTGTTAATGCGATCAATTTAGTATGGGAAGTCCAAAAATTGTTCTCGTATTTCGACCCATGTTTCTAGGAAAAAGATGTTCACTTCCCGATTCTGAAACAAACTTAAAAGTTTGGATAGCGTTTAGATAATAACCCTGTATATAAGTTATAAACCAACTATATCAATCCCCCGCAGGGCTCGTATAAGCGCGATAGTGTCGTCCGATGCTAGATAAGCCGTAATTATTACAAACAAGTACGTCACGGTAGGAATTTCCCCCTTAAAAAGGATAATGAATCTTAAAGGATTCTGGGTTTAATTTAAAATCTCATGGATCAGTTAAAAAACTTAACTTTAGACTTATTGGTGGAATAATGTTTAAAGCAGTTTGTCATTGCGTAGGGTAAACTCTATTATTATTATTATTTTTTGTAAGGAAAAGTGTAATAAAATATTAATATTATTTTTATAAAATACTTTCTCTAATGGGAAAGGATCTATATACTTAATTCAGGTTCGCAAAATTTGTGACGACTCGATAGGGACTTTGGCGCGTAGTACGCGGCCGAGTAAGGTATCAAATTAAAGGTACTCGAGTCTATTTGTTCCGAAAACTATAAAATATACAAAATGTTAAACGTGATGATCACAAACTGCAATTAAAAAGTGTCATTATTTTCGCATAATTTTGAATTTTTCGTCGATCGACGAACCCGAGTATCGGGTTGTAACCGCCCTAGTTTTAACTAATCAAGGTCTAAGTTTTGCTTTGTTGGTTGTTTTCACAAATATATTATCTAGAGCGCCAGAACATAGGCTATTGAAAATATCTCAATACATTATCGAGCTAATGACGTCCCTAAATTCAGCACACCTCATTGTTGGTTACTGCCATTTAAAATCTAGGTAAGAATCATTGAGATAACAAAACACATATAATAAACTATGGAATATTGCAATTACTCAATTCATCCCACAACCTTTATCAAGCACGGAGAGTTACTCAAATCCTGTTATACCTACCAAAATACCATTACAGAATCTAATCAATAACTAGAACCTGATATAACGCATTACATAACTCCGTGTACACACAAGTACCTACATACTCCTCCCCTGGGTTGTATTTACATAATTTACCTACATTTATTTAAATTGCTATCCGAAGACATACCCGAAGCATACTCCGCAAGGCATTCTTAGATCGTTCACGCCCCACTGAACATCAAACGAGCAAACTTGTACTACCTAACAGTCATAATCAGACGGTTAGGCTTTCTTTGATACGCAAAATTAGCGTCTTAAGGGAATTTAATTTGTTTTCACTTGTCCTGTAAAGTTAGTAGTTGCTAAGTTCAAATGGTTGTACCCGAAATGTTGGCAGATACATGTTAACTGAAAGCTACATTTATGGTAATATTTCAGCGTGAACTTTGTGTTTAATATTATTAGTTGCTAACTTTGTTATTAATATCTGTTAAGTTTAATTTTGACAACTCATTTGAATTTCGCTTGAGAAACTCGATCGAAACATTTAGCAATATTCATTGAATTTGAGAAAAAATGCTTCAAGTGTTTGTCCATTTCGATATTACTTTTGAATGACATTAGACCTTTCTCACTTTTCTTTGCAAAATAATCTACAAATAAATTCAAATTTTAAATGCGAAAACAAACTAAAATTCCCAAACACTAACATTATCAAATTATAAAAAAATAACGTCCTACTATTTGCTTTTTTTAAATGATCAAGCGATCGGTAAAGCTCGTTAGAGAAGGGTCTTCCCCCTTCGGACATATGCTGCGTGTTTTGCGCTCGCTTTTAATCCACTGTAAACGATTTACATACGCTCATATGAATTTTAGTGAAAACTGAGGGAGATGCGAGATTACGAAGGATTTTGAACGAGCCTCCTCTTGAAGTATATTAGTGGAGATTGACTAGTATTATCTATGATAAATTTTAAATAGAAAAATATCGCAAAAAAATTAACTCGGCCACAAGTGAATTCTCAGATGGGACTCGAACCCTACTTTTACTACTATTGACTAACTTATCATAAGTATAAAAAAGCATTGAAAATTCAAAAACTAAAAAATCAAAAAGTATTATCAATGTTTGGACAGATAAAACGTTTATCACAGAACTCAAGAAAAAGGTGAGAAGAAATAAATTGACGTCACACGTCGCCACTAGCTTATGCAAAACAAAAGTTTGTCCCTTTGTACGATTTTCCTTCTAATTTCTTTAAGTTCTATGGTTGCAAAATGCACAACCACATCTGACATGACATGACACACAGAAATTTTGTTTTATGGTAAAAGAACATTTGGATATACACAGCAAAGCGTGGCAAATATTTAAGTTAAAGTTCTCACATCGTAAGAACTTGATATTGTATGAGCATTCTGTTTATAGTTGAGTTTGAGACGTAAATCTCAATTCAGAAACTGACCAGTGTGTTTATTGATTCCCTAACCCGTAAATTCACGAGTAATGCAATCCGTTCATTCATTAGATCCATTACAATCGCAACCAGCATTCCACTCGAGTCTGCTTATGCTACTGATTGATGGGCCCGCACATATGTACTCTAGTAATATAGTAGTAACTACAAGACATAGTAAGCAATTTTATTTGAAGACAGTGAAAAGGAAAACAAACTTTTAAAAGTTGTATAATGACATCCGTCGAAACGTAAAAAAAATAAAATGCAATTTTAAAACTTAATATGTTAATAAAAACCGCGTTTCAATGCGTATAAAATGCGTAGTTTTACTAAACAACTTGTCGAGATAGAAGTTAGAAACCGGTAAGACTTAGAAAAATGGCAATTTAAATGCAAATTAAACATTACATTTTAAAATTATGGTCAGAAAGCTAATTCTCAGTTTGTGTTTAACGAAGTTTGTAAGCGTCTTTTCATACATTATACTTCCTCCATAGAATATGCTTTAATGAATTTACATAAAACCCAAAAAAACATGTGTGACAATAGTAGTAAAAACTATTTTGACGTAAAAGACATCAACTGCTACGCCGTAGCAGTGTGCTACGACAGTCTTAAAAAACTATTACATTAATAGTGCAACATAATTATTTACTGACAGCATTTGTTTATTTCTAGTTTTGTAACACTGTCATTATCAATTATTCAGCGCATTGTGTTGAGCAAGTTATTACGACTTTTTCATACATTTTAGTAAATACAAACATAAAAAGCTGTATTTTTTTTGCAATTTCGGGACGTCGTATAAATACTATTTAATTAGTCAGTTTTAATTTAAGTTTTAATCTGCCATAGAGTGGAGTCAAAAAGTAAATATGTCCAGCCCAACATCTTCCTTATTGACACAAGATAAACATTTGTGTGCTTTTGTTCTTAAATTTTTTAAAACACTCCTCGTGAATAACAACTTCTAAAATTGATAAGCGTTAACTTCAACTTTCAACTTTCAACATCTCAAAAGCCATAAATGCACCATTACAACTGCATAATGGCGTGTATTATTCAAATAAACGTCAAATTTAAAGGCATTTTGCAATAATTTCACAGATGAAGCATTGCTCCCCTCTAACAGAGCGGTAATAATAGGTTTCGATCACAGTACAGTAACGGAATACCCTCTCGAGTTAACACGTGAATTATGACTTATTACGTGCAGCCGCAATGTCCCTACTCGACATCTAATAGCCCCCTGTTTCGTCCGAATGACATCGCTGCATTGTCACCTACACGATATACGAATGTGACAACAAGGCTGGGGATGACCGTCCTCTGTCCCTTTCATCCACTTTCCATTTTGTTGTGCGTTCCACTCTTTTGATATTTATTATAATTTTATGCGGCGTCCACGCATTGTCTGTTTAAACTGCTTCCTTGTCGCGCTGTGTTCGAGGGGTATTAAATGTAATAACACTATCGAGTGCATGAATATTAATGCAGTTTTTTCGTCCCGATTTAATGTGGTGATTACGGGGTGTCAGTTGTCTCTGAATAGATGCGACTGCAGTGCTGTTTATTTTATTGTTGTATGTAATTATTGTTACGAATTTGGTCGATTATCAGATGAAGTGTCACTTCGCCTTTATTGAAGCTAACAATACTGCTCATAAAGAATTGAAACGTTTAATAAACATAGATGTCAGTTAATACGATGTTATTTTCCACAGTCAAGGTTTCTCGTTTTTGAACGAAATATACGGACAAAACATTATGTAACTAAATTAGGTTCAAGAAATCTTTTCCATTGTTAGTACTAGAAGTATTGATGTATCATGATGACGAAAAATTACAAAACGTTTTACTAGAAAACGCTTTTCTTTGTTTAAAGCGTTTCAACCACTCTCCAAAGTTCCAACTTCAACACACTTTCTAAGCTACAAAAAGAATTATTAAAAACGAAAATCATTTTTTATACTAACGCGTCAAACTATTAACTTTCGCCACACAACAAAAGCAGCAGCTTCCCCAAAAAAGTAAAATAAAAACCGTTGAAAGTTGTCATTCTGATTCAGTGGAGCGTTCATCCCCGCGCCGAACGTAATAATACAATATTAAAATAATAATACTAATGTGTATTATTGTCATTAAAATAAAATCATTATTATCGACGCCGTAAGAGCGGTTGGAGAGGTAAATACAATTGACTTTTGCCATTTGGCTGGCTTTCAAAGACTCGCGAACTTAATTATATTGACCCTTCGTATGTTTTCACTATACCTTGTACCATATTTCATGAATCCGGTCAAACAATGTCACTGGTATATTCAATGGTACTTGTAATTAATATTACAATGAGGTTTAACTACTTAGAGATTTTTTCTTCACTTCTTTTGGGACACTGAATTGCTTTGATAAAGTTTTGATACCTCTAATTTTGTAGTTATAATTTTCTCTGAGATTATTAAGAGGGCAGATGAATGTGAGATGATGACAGATAAAACGAGTAAGTATATGTTTAAAAAAAAACATGTAGATCTCGTGGTCGTCGTGGTGAATTCAACCTACACGATTAGTATTTTTTCATAGCATAAAATTTTACTTGAAACTATATTCTATCAAATCTAAGAAGTACCGTTTGACGTTTTATATTTTCAAGCCGACGAAGTAACATTGTTCACTCACACAATTTCAATAAATATTTGGTAAAACTTAGAAATTATGAAACTATTTTCTTTTAATCACAAGATTTACAATTATTAATTACTAAATTAAAATTCAAATCCATCAAATAAAGCCAAACAAAAAAAACATACTTTAAACATTTTTTCTGGACTTCGTTACAAAGTCACATCATCGTTACGTCCTTTCCCGCAGTGTTGCGACACTTCGTATTCACTTGTATAGCTTGTATACGAATAATCTAACTTATTGATAACGAGCCGTCGTTATTCTATATAATATTTAATAATACTCAACTTTCAGCTGACATTTAACTTTCAATGAAATAATATAACTAAAATTAAAATAAAAAATAAAGATTATTCATTATTCTGGTCAAATCATACTATTTTCCATTTCAGAGAATGAAACTGTTGATTATAATACTAAATATATGTTTTAATACTGTAGTAAGTTGACATCTTAACTTATTGTGTCTAACAGAATTTTCTTTTTTATGATTTGCATGATTTTTATAATAAATTTTAAATAGAAAAATATTTTTAAAAAATCAACTCGGCCACAAGTGAATTCTCAGGTGGGACTCGGACCTTTGGAAATCCGATCCGATACTATAACCACTAAGCTACCGAGAGTTCTCTTTGTTTATCCTTTGGTTGTAAATCACAATGAATTGATAATATGTCATACTACATCATACATTTCATTTAGCATCCTCAACAATATCCAGTCATACTTCACTTACCTATCCATGGGATCCCTCCTCAAATAACAGTATAAAATAAATCAATAATCAATTTTACGCCAGCAGCCGTCCGGTCCCGAGTATTTTTGTAGGGATTTTTATTATTCTGCCGTCACATCTAGCGGAAAATCGCGTCCTGCCGCCTCAGACGGAATAAGGCGAGAAAATCGCACTTTATTTATTATTTACGCATATAAAAACGGTCGGTACCCTTTCCGAAAAGAGAAATTCGTAGTTTTCAGTACGCTTCAGCGATTTCTCTTTGATTTTCTGTACGCACTTTGAAGTGTGTTTGTTACGAGTATGCTGTCGTAAAATGGACGAAGATTTGATCTAGGTACCTTTAGAATCGTTAATTGCATCAAGTTTCTTTATTTCAATATTATAAACCATTCAGTTTTGTTAGATTTAGTTCAATTCTATTTATCGAAGAAATGAAAGTGTTAAATAGCTAAAATATTTATACCATATCGTTTTTTCGAATCCCCATGGTTACTATATTAATAATGGGATCATTATCCGTATTCAAGTAAGTTCAATAATTTAATATTACAATTTATAAAATCTTTATTGCTCAAAGTCATCCCTAGTCACTATGGTTGATAATACATTTTTTTTTCTTTAGGAATATCTTTTATTTTATGAATTTTACCATGACATTTCTAACCTACCTTCCCACATTTAGGTAAGGGAGAAAACAGAACTAAATCATTTAACAAAGCGAGCCCATCTTAATACCTTAAGTAATTGAATACTCAATTAATATCGGCAAACAATTTGGAATCCCACCTTTTGCAGATTCGATGGAAGCCCCTAATAAAGGTTGCATATCATTTCACTCTAACGAATGTGAATACTTTAAAGGGCGCCATACTGAAGTACTTTGTTGTCCCTAAGCGCCCTACTGCGTCACAAAGCAGAGACGTATTGACAAACTGCCTATAAAGTCAATCAAACAATAGAATTTATGAGCTCCTTAAGTTATTGACCTATTTCTTTCAATGCGAACAATAGAAAATCGACAATTCAATTTGAATTTGGTATCGTGGGAATCTCACGAATTAAGTGCAGTTCTGACTCGTGCTGTCATCGGACTATGGGCGGGAAAGTTTTTTTTTAATAGCAAATAAGGCGTGGAGATGTGGTCGCGGGGCGTGTGTAGTATATGTGTGTACCTTTAGATGTATTGTGAGAAATTTCTTGGGTATTGTTCTTTATGATGAATTTATTGCTATACTGTAATTCGATTATGTGGAAACCATGAGAATTTTTGCCATTTACGTTTAAACTTAAGCTTTTATATTAAGTATCGTTTTGTATGTTCATAATATCAAATTACGTATTAGGTAGTGACTATCCTACTACCTTTATTATGGTTTACGTGTATAACCTTACGTATAAAATCGAGTATCGAAAGGCTCACTTAAAACCCGCATTTTTCTCCGTGACAAATATTGAATGCTGAAATCAGAAAATATGCTGAAGTATAAAAAATCTAACTATTAAGATCCATAGATATCCTATAAAATTCTCCATATTTTACCAATTCTATTTCTAAAAATCAAGCACCCTTCTTCTCAATACAAACACTCCAATCCCATCCACCTCTAACAGTGTTCGCAAAAAGTGCAAAAACAAAAGAATAATCAATTAAATGCTACGCTCGCAGCGAACAGTTGTTCGCTTACTGTGCAAAAGTTCAAAAACATCGGCGAAAGAGCGAAAAATCACCCAAAATATTGACTCCAAGTGGCGCCGGGGACAAAAGACCCAGCAGGTTGCCTATTGTAAGCGCCCCTCGCGCTTTCAACGCGAAGAGTAATGCATTGCTCTTTCAATTATGCTTACATCACAATTGAAGAGAAGGAAGCCAGCGTTGGATACGTGTACCCTGTTTAGGGAAGTGGATCTATTAAAATGAATGGTGAGAATCGGACGGCGTTCGAAATTTTGTAAATGGTTGTCAAGAAACGAAACGATTCTACAACAGGATTCGACCACTTCCAAAAAAAAGTGTTAAAAGTATTGAAAGCTCGAAAATCAAGTCCTCATATTGCATTTTGGAGCTTTTGCAGTAAGTACCTAATAATAGAGAGTCGGTCTTCTCGATAAATTATGCTGAGATAGTCACTCACTACCATAAATTCTCGGCTCTATATCTCCGAGATAGTGTCTGTGTCATTGATTTCAACATTTGATTATATATTTTATATGACACACACAATATCTTCTATGTTAATTTATATGGAAAAATTGCCTGTTGACTACTAACCCTCACTTATTATAGTCGCATTACATCTGCCACTCTATAATACATTTACATTGTTTATTGATCCATATGGACTACATTTAAAGAATTATTATATGAAAATACCTAATTAATTTGCACAAATGTCCGAAACTACGAGAACTTAAATAAAATAAAAAATCTCATATTATTGTAAATTATCACTAACGTTATTACACCCAGACTTTTGCAATCAACAACGAAATCAATCAATACAAGACCCTCTATTTACGTTCCGTTTTACACAACGCTCCGCTTACAAGATAGGTCTCGCGAAATAAAAAAAAATCGCTCTCTAAGCTTATTGAAAAGTATTCTCGCCCCGCGTTCACGGCGTCTGAGCAAATATAAGATAATTTTCTCGCTTCACCTCACTCGGTATTTAGGGGGCACCTTTCATACTTTTTACGGTAGGTACCGTTTGACGGTAGGTACGCGACGTTGTAATGTAATTTATTTTATATTCAAAATGTGTCAGATGCCGCGTAAAACGGAACGCTCATGAAACGCTTGAATCTTGATACAAAACGGGGTAACACTCTTTTGTTTTGAAATTCTAGAATCAGCCAACAAGTTTTGTTTTTTTTTTCGTCTTGCGGAGAATTTTATGCGGTCCTATTTCATAAAGAATTTCATACAAATTCTCTTCCATTTTAAGGAAGGTTCCAGGATCTCAATTCGTGTGTATTTTTTTTTTTTTACCTCAGTACTCGAAGGGTGTACTTTCAAGTTGGTCCCATTGACGTCACGACAGGATCTGATGATGGGATCTTAGTGAAATCGAGGGAATTCTTCAAATATCATAGGCATACCTATATCAATGTCGGTGTTTTCTTAGTTCGGAGTGGAACTGATGATAAAGACCACTAATGGTCATCGGAACTATTAAAACTTAACATTTCACGGAAGCGATACGATTATTTAATATGGTTCATAAGCTATTTATGCTCGTCTCAATGCATGAGATAAAGTGGAGCTGATAATGAAGTAGCAGGAGAACTCCTCAATAATTAACGTTCCCGCGTAGCATTTTGTAAAAGGTGATGAGCAGTTGACATAAAGTGATTAGGCACGGGACTTCAAATAAACTAAAAAGAAGACTGACCCTCATATTCTAAGTCGTTCCTCCAAAACTTTTTACACTCAACTCAACCTCGTCGTGGGTAAAAATGGTAATGGTAGTGTGCGCTAGGCCTAACACGGAGTGGCTACGTACTCTTTGGCTCCTCCAGCTCCTTACGGAGTTATGACTTAGAATACCGATTTCGAGGAGAATTTCGAAGAGGTTTTCAATGAGGTTTCTTAAGTCGAGGACGAGTATGTTTTGGAGGAACGACTTATAATACGGGTGAAGAGTCTCTCCGTCGTTCATAAAAAAAAAAAAAGTAAGCCTTTAGGAGTCAATGCCAGCCAAGGCAAGAAAAATAAAAGAGTGTTACCGCAAAGTAGAATGCCTTGGCTGGCACCAACTCCAAAAGGCTTATTTTTTGCTTTTTAATTTTAAATTAAAGTCTCAGCCCAAGTCCTAACCCAAAGTTGTGACATCATAAAAAAGGTTTAAGTAATAAAATTAAAAGATACATTACCTGCTATCAAACCTTTTTTCTCACGTAAAAAAACTTCTTACTCCCAAAGACACGTTTAATCTCCCCAAAAAAAACTAAATCAAATTAAATTGAGCTCAATTTAGCGTAAACTCGAAAATTAGTGAAAAAATGCATTTGAGTGAAATCGTATGAAGAACGCACCCATTGTGTTGTCGACTTTGTCTATGTGCATTCCTAAAGGAAATTAATGTGTGTAAACACATACAAACAAATTATAATGAAGGGGTTTATGTAATTGAAGCTTGCGCACAGACCTGGAAACGAATTGTACCGTGTAATTTCAATGAACACAAACATTCGTTTTGTGAAAAAGTATAGCGTACTCAACTGAGGTTATATACTAACTTTGTGGGTGATTTTTAGAAACAAAATATTATATCAGGTAAGTATGTAAAATAATAAGTGGAATAATAAAATTTTAGTGATAATTTAACCCGTAAAACTCCGTATATACATACCTTTTGAGACCAAAAAATTGCATTCTAATATATTTAAGATTCCACCTATCCATCCTTTAGGAAGGCCAATGCTCCGGTAGTGGAAGACTTAAAATGGCTGATGTTATTGATTCATGCATTTGGGGGAGGCCTATACCCAGCAGTGGGTGTCATGTGGCTGAGACGACGACGACGATTGATTCATGATTACTAGCAATTTTAATGTCCTCAATGCAAAAGCACTGGCCTTCTTTTATGGATGGAAAAGGAGAATCCTGAAAATTGATCTGAAAAGTACATAACCGACCATCCGGACCCAACACGGATGGGTGGATGTTAACCTCTACAAATGACACCATCACCATGACCGTCATTTTCAGATCTTATTTTATGAGACAGTAACTAAATCTGTTTATTGTCTTTTGACTGGAATAATTTTAATATAGAGACGAACTTACAAATCTTGGAGAAGGGCAAAGAAACCAACTTGCTTTTACGAAAATGTATTTTGAATAGGTCACACTAGCAAGACCCTAGTTCACCTCAATAACAATACATGTTTTACTATATATCCACAAATAGATCCACTAGTTACTAGAGGATGGAATTAAGAGAAATGAGCATTTGTATTATTGAGGCGTATTTTTGAATCACTGTAATTACATTCGCATGCGAATCATGCAAGATTCGAATGCGAATGCGGTGTTGAACAAAGGAGCTCGCATGCAAGATACTACTAAACCATTAATGTAACATGTTTATTAGCAAATGAATAAATAAATAAAAAAATGAGAATCTTGCGATTCCGTATGCGTATGTAATTCGTGTGATTCAAAAATACGACTCATGATTTTGCTAAAAACTAAAGAGGCTTTCTTTTTGTGTTAGCAGCTATAGTCTTTTTACACTGCCATATCCGGCAGTAGACAAGTAAAAAATTAATAACCCATCGCCAGTACATCATAGGTATTCTGTACACACGTCAAAGGGATAAGCGAGCATTAGAATGTTTTTAATTGAGGCATTAGCAGTCCAGCGGTGGAAACCAGCCAGCCAGCGCGTGTGATCCACATTAAAGGACAGTTTACACGCCCGTAGGTACTTGCGTTTGCGTTGGGTTTATTTTTTACAAATGGCCGCCGTGAAACGTTTTTACGCATGGCCAGCAGCGCGTTCGCCGTGAAAATGCGAGTTGTATATACGCGTTTTTAGTTTGTTATTTTCTGTTGGTACTTTTACTTTCTATTTTGGGCTCTGGATAAGGTAAATCAGAGTTTACTTTTATCTAAACCCTTTAGTTAAAAAAGAGAGACTTGATTAACTATGTGTGTGTAAGCTTTTTTTGAGAATTATCTTGAGTAACAGCGATTGGAAAAGTTTAGTTTTCCAACTATTCAAACTTCCTCCAAAGATTTAATTCAACTCCAAACACACATTTGATTGCCAATTATGAAATAACAAATCCAAAAAGACACTCTATATTACAAAAAGAATATTTCTAACATTTAATTGGTGCAAATCATTGACTCCGCAGTTAGTCGATGTTTAACTTAACTAAGGGCTTGTTAAAAATTTCCATTTCATTCGTGTGAAATTTTCAAATAAACCCTTTCTTGTGATTTCATTTCATTCAGCATTGCGAACTCTTTACACTTTTAATTGTATTTCTTGTTAAAATTTTATGATCGAACAAATCTGTTGCTAGAGTTTTTCGATGATCTTTTTAATTTATAATAATGTAATTTGGGACAACGGAATTCATTTATTTCGGTTCAAATCATTTTTTTAGCATTGGCATGCCTCCATTTTGCGTAAATAAAGTCTATTAAATGATTTTATGGTAGAATAAAATAGAATCGTTAATATTTAGAGGTTTCGTAACAACTGCATCGGTGTCTTTTTATTTCGCGCCTCATTAGTTGAAAGTGACATTGATACTCTTTAAACATAATCATAGAGTATCGGTCATAGACAAAATGTTTTGTTTTTAAAAGGCACGTTCTCTCGGCGCGCTTTTTCGGTCCATCGGGCATTTTCTGAGCTGCCAGTCACCGCTCGGTGCGGACCACCACGCGGCCGCGTATCGAGTTACCATCTATCGTCTTACGGCCTTCCTGCCCTACGTCTAAGTTACGCCGTACGTCCGTTTGGCGCGCTGTCATATGCCTCGTGACAGTTGGTGCACCGGACATTTTACTTTTTAAAAAAGTTTTTATGGGTGGCCTATCTGTTATGAGTCTGTTGTATTGTAAAAAATAGCGATCATTTTGATGCCGTTGATGAGAATTTCTATCAATTTATATGGCATCATATGTAAGTAAAGTATACTCGGCAACAAATAAATCGAACCGCTGCGTTATTTTCATACAAACTTGCGCATTTCACGGTCTAATGAATAAAAAAGTATACGTATTTCTGTAAAGATTTGGGTGTTGATGGCGAGCTCAAATGTTCAACTAAGCATTTAAAAGAATGGAAAACTATTCTTGATTTCCTAAAATTGGGAAACAAATGTTAAATTTTCATGCCATATAAAGTTATAGGAATTTGTTTTCCTTACTTTGTTCAAAACTGAAAGTTTTCTTGAAATGTTGGTACTTTTATGCGCAAGTCGAGTATTTGACTCATCGATGTACAAATGTTTACATAACTGTTTAGGAATACTTTTTGAATAATGACACTGTAAAGTTAGTTTGTATAAAAATAACGCGGTTAGTGGTTCGATTTATTTGCTGCCGAGTGTATTTGTAGTAAGTTAACTGCCACTGGTACAAGTAATCTATTCTTAAGGAAAATCGCACACGCACACAATTATTTCTTTAGTTCTAAGTAACGGGCTGTTTTAAGAAGAAGAAGAAGGTTTCAAGTTTCAAAGGATTCTATTTGATAAATATTAAACAAGAAAATATACCAGAAAAAATCAACTAGTCTCATGTCGCCCTGACGGGATTCGAACCCGCATCCTTGGGAATCCGGCCCAATGCACTAACCAACAGAGACCTATGAGGACACGTCGAATTTTTCTAAGTAGTATATTCACCGTTCTACGGTGTTGGCCACCGTCGTTTCATCAATGAGGGAAATATCCTCGCATTCGAAAGAAACATCTTTACAGATGTTTGACTATCGATTAAGATGAAACAGCCATCTAATTATAACTTTTTAATTTTGCATTTTACAATGTTTTTTTTATATGATAAATATTAAACAAGAAAATATACCAGAAAAAAGCAACTAGTCTCATGTTAGAGAGAGATGATCCTTTAGATTGATCCTTTTGATTGGTGGCATAAAAGTACAGGATGTTATTTTTTTTTACAGATTTTAGCTGGTTCGATTCCTGGGTGTGGGAAGCGTATTTACAAACATCTTTGAATGCAGTTTTACTTCTTTTAAAAAATAAAGGAATGTTTCCTTTGAAAATGAGTTAACTAAAAGATTTTAGGTAGTTCCTCTATAGGGCCCATAGATTTTTTCCACCTCTATAGTAGCAAAAAGAAACGCCGCGCGCTTATGTATAGACACTACGTGTAAATGTGTTGATCGTGCCAGCTTTAGTAAATCGCCCTATAATAATTAACCCATCCACACTTAAAGTAAACGTCATTCAACACAAGTATCTCTTAAAGTACGCACGTGTTATAATAGCCGGCTCGCGGTACGCCCTTCCGAACCCATCGTCACTCGAGCGCTCGCCACGGTAAACATGGGATATCATATCACGGCATCGAGCACTATATTATTTGAGACTTTGTTTTTTTTTTATTTGTCGGGTCCAAGGAGTTTGTTTGTCCGTTCCAAAGAGTATTTAGTTTTGGCAGTCTATTATTTGAGACTTTGTTTTTTTTAAGTGAAAACTTCTTTAGCGGCGTTGTGCACGTCAGAGTTTTAAATTTTTGGGATAGGTAAAAATGTTAAAGTCGCTTCAGGACACGTGACCTGATCGAAAATTCGTAAGACGGAGGGAGAGTAGACCGCCGGCGCGGCGTAGGAGAGAATGTAATATCCCCCTCTCTTTCTACCGCGCGGCGAAAATGTATGCCTGCTCCTGCTGTTTCGTTTAAGCGGTTTTCACTTCTACCGGCACTCCCGGGAGTGCAACCCGTTTTTTTTTCTTCTTATTATTATCGTTTATTTCGCATATCCAAAGAGCCTTATATTCGGTTAATTGCTAATTGAAAACATCTCAAACCTCAGGCTCATGCATGATGTTGTGTTAACATTTGCTTTGAGTTGAGTTGATGTTTCTAAACTAGAAATTCTCAATTCAGATTCCAACCATGTTAGTCGGTTACAAAGAGTCTGTTACGAACTTCTGTTGTAAGCTTGCAATCATTAACGGAAATAGAAGTTGGGGAGGTAACTATGTATTGGGAAAAAATTCTTTTTCAAGTAACATCATAGGTAAACTAATCTAAAACTCACCCGTCATTTCTCTACCAGGTATCATCCATAAACCGCGTGCTCCGCAACCTGGCAGCTCAAAAGGAGAAGACCAACAGTCAGCAGCCGTCCAACGACTGTTCCACGCCAGTGTACGAGCGACTGCGGCTCCTAGGAGCCCCGGGCGGCGCCCCAACGTGGCCCCGAGCACCCTGGCCCGCGCAGATCGACGCTAGGACTCCTCCCTACCAGCTCCACAGCTTGAGCCCTGGTCCACAGGCCATTGGGTGCAACGGGGGAGATATGACGGGGATGAAAAAAGGTGAGTAACTTGGATATACAACCTTGAGAAGACTGAAAGCTAGTATCCCCACAGCTGGGACGGCTACGGCTGGGCCTAACCCACGTTGGTCGACGCTAGGACTCGGCAGCTGTTAGCTGCATAGCCTCACACAACATACTATCAAACTAATGAGCAATCGCTGTAGGGTTTTTCGCAAGAGAGTTTGTTTTTCGCACTAGCTTTACATCGCACCATTAAGGTGGTACGACTTCCATACAAACAAACATTGCACAATTGTTGGTTCATCATACCTTAATAATTCATAAATACATGCGCAACTAACTCGTTTCAGTTATTTGTTTGCGCGAAATAATAAAAAAAATGTACTTTCATACATAAATCACGAATAAACTAATATCTTATAATTTCAATAATTCTACGTATGTGTGTGTGACTCATCGCATTTATATACCTTATGTATGAAAGTAATTTTTTTTAATAATTTCGCGCAAACAAATAACTAAAACGAGTCAGTTGCACATGTATTTATGAATTATTAATGTATGGTGAACCAATTAATGTGCAATGTTTGTTTGTATAGAAGTCGTACCACCTTTAGACATCGATACAAGTTTCCAATAAACACCAAAAAAGTTTATGAATATTAATTTTTTTCAATGCTATTTTTTATACTTATGATAAATTTTAAATCAAAAATATTAGAAAAAATCAACTCGGCCATAAGTCACCAAAAAGTTATTGTATTGAAACGCACAAGTCAAACCTCTTATCTGTGATATAGCTTTTCTAGGAACTTTATAAACAGAAGAAGCTATATTTCAATAATATTGATTACTCACCTATGTAAGTTTATTCAAGTAGTTCAAATAATTTTGCCGTTAATTAATATTACGCAACCACCATAACATACTTAATAGGTTTAAAATGAAGTCCGCTAACAATAACAAAAAAACAACAAAATTTCGCAACAGCCGGTCACAGTCTGCGAGCAAAACTTTTTTCGTCGGACATTTTGATAGTCGATTTGTGGCTCTCCCCCAAGTGGGGGGACTTCGGTACCGTCAAAAACATTACTCTGCCCATCCACTCGGAAGATTTAATTTTCATTTTTATCTCAAACAGCCCCCTTTGTAGTGGTCCGCACTCGGTATCCAATTAGGTTGCTTTGAACATTTTTCCGAAAATCTCACATAGCACCGGTTGGAGATATGGAATTTTTAATTTCGATTCTGTACGGATTAGATGATAACAATATAAACATGAAAGATATGAGCAGGCAAAGCAACAGCTTTACAATATGCTAATGAAAATTTTCTTCTCGAGTATAGAAGCTTTGATGGTTCCGCCATGTTTACTTGGATAGTTCACAAAAAAAATATTATGAAACGCGTTTTTTTTTCTTTCTAATAGATTAAATGAGCCGTCAAAAGTAAAATTGTCTTCTCGATTATACTGCTATGATTTTTGTGACAATAAATTAAATATCATAGATTTATAACAATCTTAAATTTAAAATAAAATGAAATAACAAATTCATGTGTACGTACATATTAAATTTCCCTATGCAGTATTATTTTATTAGATACAGCTAAGAGGTTGCGTAAAGCCAAAACCATTAATTTTATAAAAAGCTTTAAAAGTTTATTATTATTAATTTTAGGCCAGTGATGCCGAATTAATAACTTTTTAACGAATATGGCAAAGGCATGGACTGAACAGCCAGAGATAGCATTTATACATTTGCCGCCGGCCAATAATTGTATTTCACAAAGTGTGCCCCGCAGCGATGCACTCGTCTGACAGGAAACGCTATAATGTACATATTGTACATACAAACAATCAGATACACCGGTATCTATATGAGAAGAAACCATCAAAATTCATTAAAATAAGATGTCTTTTTAGTTTGAAAATGTTCGTTTGAAAGTACCAGCTAGCTTTTTAACAAAATCACTGAAATGATAGGATACGAACCATGGAACCTTTCGGGCTGCCGCGCCAGCCCTAGTATAGAATAATTTCTTATTAATTTTTATTTCTAAAAAAATAAAACCCATTCTATGGGTCGTGCACATTTACACATCATATTGAAATAAAACAATTATTATGGAATACAACGTGATCTAAGCATTATTTTATTTCAACGCGCAAACATTCAAAGGCGGTTATGATTTGAATTTTTGAACAAGGCTATTTTCTAGGGTGAATACTAAACTATAAACAAACGGCCGTCCCTCCTAAGCATTTTGGACACAGTGATGACATCAGTGATTTGTTAGAAGTTGTAAAATTCTTATTTAATAAGTGTTTATTATACTTTTGATACGTTGTTTAAGCCTAAGTCACACGCCACTTTCTTACGGGTCACAACACAAAAAAAATAATCTTAAAAATTTCGAATTTCAAGTCGCGCCTAGTGAAGTGCGAATCAGGCAGAGGTCAGGCTGTACGGGGAGAGTCCTTTGTCCTGCAGAGACAAACAGGCAAGGTCAAAGGACGCGGCTGAATAAATCCATTAAGACGCGAAACTAAATAAAATGTAGAGAAGGGAGACGTGTATTAGGGTTGTCAAAACGTTGCCGTCGGATTGACTTTTTTACTTATTTTTGTGTGGAAATTGATTATTCGTAGGTAGCCGGACTACGATTGTTTTAGCATTTTAACGAGAACAATTCAGTCATAAGCCAATTTAACGTTCCCACTGCTGGGGCGCTGGCCCGCATCCATAAAATTCCATAAGGAATTATGGATACGGATTGGTGGGTTTAATCGATTATAAATACCAAACGTCTTAACGTGCCTTCAAAAGTACGGCGGAGTCCGAAACAGTAAATTTTTGGTCACCCATCCTGTGACCGACCATTGCGAAAGTTGCTTAACGGATACATTTGCAGGCCGAACGCGCGAAAGCCAAGGGCTGGCGAGAACACTACATTCAACATTCACTAAATGTTCTGTACTATAAAAATTGTTTTGTTGGAGAATGGTCAAGGAGTGAAAAGTATTACGAACTAATTGATATGGATATAACTGTAATGTAATAAATTACTCAAATATACTAACTAATTAATATTAGAAATTTTAGAATCCAGAAGGATAAATAAGAGTATTTATTCGTTTCACACATACCTTTATCCGCTTAAATAAAACATAGCATTTAAAGTAGAGCACTAAATTGTCCACCGGTGTCAACCCTACCGTAGATACCACGTGATAAATGCCATCAGAGCGAGACGCAGATACGTGCATATACACAAGGGGAACAGAAACAAAAAAGCGTCTGCTCTCTCAAGATAAGGCGAAGAAAAATGTCGCAGGATATTTTATTCGCAGGGTGCGGGATAAATGGTTATTATGGGGTTCCGTAGCACTAAATTAGTGAGATGTATGGGTATGTGTTGAATATTTATTTATTGCCAGTGAGTTATGGCGGCTGTTTGGGAGATGGATGCGGGGGCACATTGGACACTTTATTTGTTAATCATACGTGTTTCCTATTCCTAATGGGTTGTATTTAACTGATAACCAAACTATTCGATGATTTAACCATTTATACCTTCACGCCATGTATCTGCCGCAGGCCGCAGCATAATAAGATAAATCGTTTTTTTGCGAAAATCCTAGCGATATCGCGAAAACACGGATAATTAGATAATGTGTTGACTATTTTCAATCCTACTGAAAAAGTTAGGGTTTTTAAAAAAAACGGATGGGCTTAGTAAGATTGCGAAAAGAATAGCTGGCTATTACCGCCTATGACATAAGAATTTTGATTCGTGGTCGGACCGTCCAAAACAACATCATCTCTGATCGGTTAACGACTTGATGTTTCAAATATCAATCCATTCTCTCACGTCACGTGTAGTAAACTTTCAGTGAACCAATCAAAATAAGAGTTAGCAAGCAAGCAAAAATTAAGCCAATCAGAGTTAAGAATATTCAATGTTATAAAAAAGCATATTTTGCAAAAGACCCTATCTTTTTCCAGTATGATTGAGAAATGACAACACCATTGTCTAATGTCTGTTTTCGCAATATCCCTAGGATCTTTGCGAAAATTCTATGTATCAAATCATCCTACGACATATCCCTTTCAGGGTTGGTTAAGCAGTTAATCAAAGAGGCAGCATAAGAGCAAAAAGTTTTTAAACATCTCTTAACTACGAAATAAAACAGCCCCGTAATTGTCTAATTTAAAATCTATCATAATCCCTTTCAGAGGTATTGTGATTGTGATATTTCGTCTGTCATATTGCTTAAACAGTTCAATTTCGTTTATTCCATACCTTTTAAAACGCGTCCCGATCACAATCCCTTTCAAATGTCAAATAGTGACAGCCTGAATATCTTTCAAATTACGAATTGAAAGGGATTGCGATAAATTTTAAATTAGACAATTAGCCCCCTGGTCGCATTATGAAACACAGACTTACTTAGAATGTTTTTATTTCCAGTTCTAACATAGTGCTCAGAAAAAAATGTTAGAAGTATTGTGCAATAAAGTGAACCAAAATGACAACATTGCTTGAGAAATCCATAGTACAGTCGGGGAATTCCCGGTTGACCAGTAGAGTTGTTTTTGTCGTCTCAGCCACATAACACCCACTGCTGGGGATAGGCCTCCCCCAAAAGGGAGGGTTTGCCATAAACGCCACGCTTGGCAGGCGTTATGGCGATCGCAGTAAGTTTGTAGGAGACGCTGCTGCCCGTCTCCTGAAGGCTGAGTCCCTTAGTCGCCTTTTAAGACACCCACGGGATGAGAGGGGGTAGTGCTATTCTAAGTCGACACTACACAGCTTGTTGCAGCAGAGTTGTTTTAGGGAGCTCTATTTAAAAAAGTAATAGATATATAGAAAACTTTTACATTACAACTAATAAAACATTAATAATAATAATAAAAACACTTTATTGCACACAAAGACAAACAAAGAAGAAACAACAAAAACAGACAGAAAGCATACAAAAGGCGGCCTTATTGCTAAATAGCAATCTCTTCCAGGCAACCTTGGTAAGAAAAATAATAACGAAGAGGACAAAGGGGAGTGGGTGCAATTATGGGAAGGATAGTTAATATGTATTATGTATTTCATTTGGATTATAAATGTTATCTCTACTGGATAACCGGGAAGTTCCCGGGAATTCAATATTTACATTGATAGATAGAAAAACCTCACTTAGTTCATCTCAAAAAATTTACAACTCAAAGTTGTGAGATGTATCGATAATTGGGTACCGAGTGGTTAACTAATATATCACTATAATTTCAGGACATGAATTCCCTAAAAGCTCTTTGATATTTTCATTTGGATTTTTGGTGGCTTAGAAATAATAAACAAAATCATTGATGTCACAACATCTTATAGCCAGAAAAAAAATATGATAAATAGCATACCTAGTTTTATTTAGACTTATTTGATAAGTGGTGTAAATGTGTGATGTTATCTCTATCTAATCCGTCATGGCAAAATCTTTTAAAGTGAATCATAGTACATTACTGCAGCGGCCAGCAAAAGAGGTATTGATGGACGAATGAAGTAGTGGGCCGACGCGAAGCGAGGCACACATACGTAAGTCCATAAATGCCTAGTTGTGGCCAAGGCTTGTATAGTACTTTTCTCAAATAATGCGTGGAAATTAAAACTACTTTTCGAAATCAGACGAACAACGAACAACAATATTTTTTCCCGCGTTAAAGTGTTCATTTGTTGCTTTTTTAAAAAAAAAACAGCTTTCGAAAATCAAGCAGCCAGTTCGAAATTTAACTAAAACCTTTGATAAGTTACCTCCTTGGTTGCCATATTTCGAAGTAAAAGATCGTTCCGTTTTTAAATAACATGACAGATACGAGTTTATTAAGTAATTTATTTGGCCACAAAAAAAAATCATACAACTTTTGCCGGCCGCTGCTCGCCTGTATAGTACAGCAATATCGATTTATCTCGAAGAAGGTTGTCAAAATAATGCTCATATTTCCAAGCATGTTTGAGAAAATTACATTTATTATTAATACCCATTAAGTAAATTATATCTAACAGTAACATCAGACACCTAAGACATACCGAAATAGCCGGCTTAGGTATTCTAACTCGGTACCTAACCACGGCGGCAGATCAAAGGACCGCCGCTTTGAGCGCCCGCCGTCTGGCATACGCGAAAATATACACCTGTACATAGCATGAACAGGTGTATATTGTTTAATTATGGATATAGCATAGTCTAGTATTCATAAACATTAAAGCTATATTCAAAGTCATTGAAACAATTTTAGGTGTAATAAATATATAACAAGAAAATATACTAGAATAAAGCGTTCACATTGTTAATGTTTAACGATCGATTAAGATGCGACAGCCAATAATATATGATTTTTTAATTTTAACATTTTTCAATGCTATGTTTATACTTATGATAATATTCAAATAGAAAAATCAACTTGGCTAGAAGTGAATTCTCAGATGGGACTCGAACCCACGACCTTTGGAAATCCGGTCCAATGCTACCGAGACTTGCGGACCACCGTATTACATTTTCTTGTTATATATACCACATAAAAATAGCATTGTTAAAATGAAAAATTAAAAAGTTATAATTTTAGGTGTTTTCGAATTTTGCGTTCACATTGTTAATTTTCTAGTTCTCTCTCTTAGTTCTCTCTCTGGATTCAAAGGCATTGCATTTCATGTCATAGTCTCAATTTTGTTTGCAAGTTCTTAAGTACTTTGATCGATATTTTTCAATATAACAGCATAGTTATACCTAATTATAGTGCGGTTAGCAATTTCTCATAAAATAAATGCGAAGAGCACCAATTTTTCGGATAGATTACGTATCTCGAAACTGAACTACTCTGCTACTAATATTTCATGTTTTTGTTGACTGTCTAATAAATAAATGAATGATATGTGTGAATATAATTTATAAAAAAAATTGTCAACATTACTGGGAATTGAGATTCAGTAGAACTAAATCTCTACGCACACAATAATAATAATACAATACAATACTTTTAAATAATAAAAGTTACTTTTAGTATAATTTGATGCGTGTTAAGTTTGTAATACGATAAAAAAACAATAAATATGTACTAAGTACTATACAATAGGAAGAAAACCGAATACAGGATCTCATTCGACAAAACTGGTTGATAATTTTAGCTGATCGGAAAGGAAAAAGAGGTACTTACCTTAGTACTTTGACCAACTCGAAAAACAACTTAAAGCACCCAAAAAATACTACCTATTAAATAAAGTGATGTTACACCAATACCCCTTATCTAACATGATCCCGACACGATCTCATTAATCAGCGTACACATGATATATGTATAAATGTGTACTATAGTATAAATAGATGTAACCGGAAGGATGAAAGCGTCCCGGGCCGAGGGCTTACACACGAAAATAGCAATTAAAGCCGACTCCATACACTCAGCCCTAGCGTTGTGATACCCGTATGACCAACTAGAGTGCGACATTTGAAACTGCATTAGCCTTTGAAAAAGGTAGACTTATAAATACCTAGTTTTCCCAAGACGACGGCCTCTGCAAAGGTGTCGGACATCGGGAAATGAAAAAAAATACCTATGTAGTATAAAATCGAATGTGTAAAAGTAGTACACGCGAAAATTTAAGAAAGTTAATAAATATGTGTTAACCAAACACATGTGACAAATCTAGCTTATTTAAAGTCTGTCGTGGAAGTAATTTGTATACCTAGTCACACACACCACATGATTTAGCAATATAAAAGAGATTGTTATAAGATAATCGTCTATTGTGTACTTAGGTACTTATTCCAATTCCTAACCCTCATTAATTATATGACACAAATGTTTGAAAACTCCAATCACATTTTCAACCAGTACCACAAAACTTTAAACAAATTGCTTCAAAACCAATTACGCATGGCAAACCGCACCGTTTTGCAGCTCGATAGTCCTTCTTTAGGTACACCTACTAATTGCTCTTCAGAAAATCCAAACCCTCATTTATTATATTACTTAATCACGTTTGCAAACTCCAGTTACATTTTCAAACAGTTCCTCGAAACCTTAAATCACATCGCTTTAAAACCACATCTCCAATTAAGCAAAGCGACGCACCGTTTTGCAGCGTGCGGCCTCCACAAAGGCTTGCGCGGCCAATAACGCATGAAACACGATTATAAAACATGAAATGCTCGGTAAAGGGTTCCGCTCATACGTTTACATGTAATTATGGTTGTTAATTTGAGGGACGCAGGCTTTGTGGGCGCGAGGGACGCACACGTAATAATCCTTATTTAACCTAAAGCTTGTTGGTTATACCTACGGTAGTAACTGGGTTTATGGTGGCGCCATTATTTAATGTTTCTGGTCCATAAATGACAGTACTAACTTAAAGGTGGTGTCAGGACTATTTCCCGGCCCGGCTAAGGAACGGGGAACAGAGTGAGCAGGTTACAAATAAAGATAAAAGAAAACTGAGTTTAAGAACAAGCGTATAATAAAAAAATAGAAAAACATTTACAGAAAGATGTATGTAATTAAATATAAACCTAAACTTTGTTCAAAACAATTATATAGCTGGGGGTGGTTACCTTAATCTTTTGCTCTCTTAAAATGAAAATTACTTATAGATTATTACTTCAAATTGTTAAAAACTATTTATACTAAATCGTAGTTTATGGGAATACAATGATCGCTGCCTGAAGTCGCGTCGGTTGTAGGGAACGGTGGAAAATAGAGATAGCCGCCCGAAGTCGCGTCTCCTCGCTACATAAGGTATAAAACAGGAACGCCCTTACTTGTTTAAAGTCAGGTCCTAAAGATCAGGACCGGTACTTAGAACTTCGCAGACTGTTTTCATCCATACTCTTTTTTCAAACTATCAACCTCATTGTATAAAACTCCTTGGTATCTATGTAATATTTGAAATAAGTTTTAAATCATGTTCGACCTCATTTAAAAATATTCAAGTATTCTACCTATCCTTTTCACACACACTCTTATTATCATTCATCCTTTTTACTCATTTCTTTTTTTCTGACGATGTGGTTTCTTCGTCGTTTTCCCGCGTTTTCGTGCCGCGCTTGGAAAAGATTTTTCACTTTTTCACAGGACGAAGCCTGATTTTGCTTTGCAATTTAGGATTGAGAATTTTGCCTTTCTTTTTTTAAATATCTAACAAATTTTATTGCTTCATCTTCATACACGTTAAGTTACTTGGAATTGGAGATATCTTGGAGGAACTTTCATTTTAATTAAAAGAATATTGATAAATTAAAGGGAGTGAAGAGGAGGGACCAAACAACCAACCAACTAACTCACAACTCGTTTATCGAGATCCATACATATTTTCATTTATAATAGATCGATATCTATAAAACAAGTTGCCTCATTTCCTAAGCTGAGTCTGAATGAAAACAGTCTGCGAAGTTCTAAGTACCGGTCCTGATCTTTAGGACCTGACTTTAAACAAGTAAGGGCGTTCCTGTTTTATACCTTATGTAGCGAGGAGACGCGACTTCAGGCGGCTATCTCTATTTTCCACCGTTCCCTACAACCGACGCGACTTCAGGCAGCGATCATTGTATTCCCATAAACTACGATTTAGTATAAATAGTTTTTAACAATTTGAAGTAATAATCTATAAGTAATTTTCATTTTAAGAGAGCAAAAGATTAAGGTAACCACCCCCAGCTATATAATTGTTTTGAACAAAGTTTAGGTTTATATTTAATTACATACATCTTTCTGTAAATGTTTTTCTATTTTTTTATTATACGCTTGTTCTTAAACTCAGTTTTCTTTTATCTTTATTTGTAACCTGCTCACTCTGTTCCCCGTTCCTTAGCCGGGCCGGGAAATAGTCCTGACAGTTTTGACGTTGGGCGCCAACTGTCAGGACTATTTCCCGGCCCGGCTAAGGAACGGGGAACAGAGTGAGCAGGTTACAAATAAAGATAAAAGAAAACTGAGTTTAAGAACAAGCGTATAATAAAAAAATAGAAAAACATTTACAGAAAGATGTATGTAATTAAATATAAACCTAAACTTTGTTCAAAACAATTATATAGCTGGGGGTGGTTACCTTAATCTTTTGCTCTCTTAAAATGAAAATTACTTATAGATTATTACTTCAAATTGTTAAAAACTATTTATACTAAATCGTAGTTTATGGGAATACAATGATCGCTGCCTGAAGTCGCGTCGGTTGTAGGGAACGGTGGAAAATAGAGATAGCCGCCCGAAGTCGCGTCTCCTCGCTACATAAGGTATAAAACAGGAACGCCCTTACTTGTTTAAAGTCAGGTCCTAAAGATCAGGACCGGTACTTAGAACTTCGCAGACTGTTTTCATTCAGACTCAGCTTAGGAAATGAGGCAACTTGTTTTATAGATATCGATCTATTATAAATGAAAATATGTATGGATCTCGATAAACGAGTTGTGAGTTAGTTGGTTGGTTGTTTGGTCCCTCCTCTTCACTCCCTTTAATTTATCAATATTCTTTTAATTAAAATGAAAGTTCCTCCAAGATATCTCCAATTCCAAGTAACTTAACGTGTATGAAGATGAAGCAATAAAATTTGTTAGATATTTAAAAAAAGAAAGGCAAAATTCTCAATCCTAAATTGCAAAGCAAAATCAGGCTTCGTCCTGTGAAAAAGTGAAAAATCTTTTCCAAGCGCGGCACGAAAACGCGGGAAAACGACGAAGAAACCACATCGTCAGAAAAAAAGAAATGAGTAAAAAGGATGAATGATAATAAGAGTGTGTGTGAAAAGGATAGGTAGAATACTTGAATATTTTTAAATGAGGTCGAACATGATTTAAAACTTATTTCAAATATTACATAGATACCAAGGAGTTTTATACAATGAGGTTGATAGTTTGAAAAAAGAGTATGGATGAAATGAGGCCGCATGTACGAAATAAATATAAATTAAGGAAAATATTTGAAATATAATAATAAATGATTGTGATTAAATAAATAAGATGCAATATAAATAAATAAAAATGAAACGTTGTTTTGAAAAAAACACAACGTTACAGTGGGTCCAAATATCCGTATCGTACCTCCGTTTCGTATCAGGCGTCGCGATCGAGAACGCTAGTCCGGACGACCGTACCGTACGGTGGTAGGTACGGCGCGATGCGGCGTCTTGATACGGATACAGGTAAACTCCGATCCATCGCGAATCGGCTTTTTATCCATTCAAAGGAAATGAACGCGCGATGATCGCGGCGACGAACTTTGCGTCCAGAGTTTTTGGATCGCGACGCTGCTGATACGAAACGGAGGTACGGTACGGAAAAGAACACTTCTGGACCCACCTTAAGAAAGAAGAAAAAGCAACATACCGCATTAATTACTATAAAGTGTAATGTATGAACCTGTAACACAGTTTTAAGCAATAAATATTCTTTTTTATGATTTTGTAATTTTTGCATTTTTTAATGCTATTTTTATACATAAGGTAAATTTTAAATAGAAAAATATTGGAAAAAATTAACTCGGCCACAAGTGAATGTTGCCACAAAGTGGCCACAAACCCGCGACCTTTGGAAATCCGGTCCAATGCTCTTTCATTCCCGTCTGAGAATTCACTTGTGGCCGAGTTAATTTTTTCCAATATTTTTCTATTTAAAATTTACCATAAATAAATATTCTGATTCTGATTCTGTGCCTTGTGGAGTTGTGGAACACCTTCAGAAAGCTTTCCCTAGTAGTGGACTACGTACGATAGGCTTAAAGGTTTGAACGTACTTATGAATAGTCAAAGACAAAAATATGTTTGTTTGAAACAAAACAACTTTTACGGTTTTCCCGACATTTCGGCACCTTCTGCCGTGGTCAAAGATGCCAAAAAACCTTTAAAAAACACATAAAATATACCACAAATTATCAGGGAATAAACTGTGTGCACTGAAATCCGTAAAAGTTGTTTTATTTCATATGAAAGTATGTTTGTTGTGTTTTGAACTTTTGGTAACAAGTTACTCGTTACATGAATATGGAAAATTATTCATTTGGAGATTCATCAGAATTCGTTCAACACGGTGACAGAGTAACTTTCGGATTAATAAAATTAAATGAATATAGCTTTACTTTATGAACAGAACGCAGTAAGTTAGAAAGTACGCTGCGTGTAACAAAACGTTTTGCATCATTTACATTATTTAACATAGATTTTAATAACAAAATTATTTGAAATCTTAATTATAATTGTAAATGGGAAAGTTTGTAAGTTTTATTATGATACTCAATCACGCGCGATTTTACTGATTTTAATATTTTTTTTTAGATAAAGATAGACCTACATAGGTAATGATTTTAAACATTTATAAACCATTTTCTTACGGGAGCGGGAACAACCCGGATAACATAATAAAGCACATCTATTAATCTTATTTATTGAACTGGAAATAATAAAACCTTTTTATAAAAAAATCCGACTCCAAAAAGTAATAAAAAAAAATTATCAAATAAAGTTTTTTTTTAATATAAAAAGTTTATTATTTCACGATTTTTAGTTACATCATGTGCCGTTACTTACACTAAAAATCGGCCCATACACAACAATGATGTCATCTAGGTAAACGACTACTTGCCAAAACGTAAATTATATGTATATAAGAAAAACTTCTAGCCAGGTCTTCGTTAAAATTATTTGAGATTACACTTAAAAGAATTATTAAAATCAGTTGACAACTGAGGACGTTATATTAAAACATAGGTACATAAAAAAGTAAAAAACAAAAATATACAGTCGACTTGAGAACCTCCTTTTTTTTGGAAAAATGTAGAACCATAATTTAAACTCGATGCGAAAATAGTACAAAAAAATATTTTAATGTACCAAGGAAAACGCATTTTTCACCTCACACGCTCTGAAAAGGAGGTTTTGTCAATCAGTTTAGGCGTAGAAAATCGCTTTTTGCGGCCTAGCGCGGCAAAGTACTTTTTTAAATTAGTACCTAAAAATATGTCATAATGCGTTCCAAATCGCACTAATGACTTTTTTGTTATATTTGATTCTTATTTTAAATAGCTTTAAATTAATTATAATACTCCGTTTTGGTTTTATTATATTATTTTAGTTCATTGAATCATAAAAACAATAACAATAAGATTAAACTATTTGTTATAAGAATTTTATATTAGGCTGGGTGAGATTTCACAACCTATAATTAGATTTCGGACTGTGACATAAATATTTATTTTTAAATTGTGTTTGTCTTGTACCTCATGTAAGTGTCAACATTTACGGAATCGTTTTTATTCTTATTAATAAGTAACAATATATTCCTACTTTAAATAACTTTGAATTAGCTATAATACTCCCATTTTTATTATTTTAGTTTTTTATATCTTTAAAACAACGTGAATAAGGTATATTTAGATTAAACTTTATGTTTAAAGAATTTTATACCGGAAGTTGACCGCGGAAACAACCATAAAATGTTCCTCGCTGTTGTGAGGTAAAAAATTGTGTGTTGCGCTCGGCAGAAAAGTTTTTAGGGTCTTGTACCTTTGAAATCCTCTCTTCGCTCAGCTTTCAATAGAGGTAACTCGCCGTTAAATAACCAACTTTCCAGCCTTGCATAAGAAATAACTATTCTTTTATTAATAGTACTTACCACTTTTTAACAATTTCTTTTTTTATAAAAGAGTTGATAGGTTGGTAGTTACATTTGTGTTGGAATCTGCTGAATTAACAACAGCTTTGATTGATTGACAATAAAAGGTAACGCGTCTGAAAATTCTGGATAGAAAAGCCTACCTACCGTTCATCCTTCTCATTTAACCGCCTCTGTGGTTAGTGGTACAACCACCGAAATCTATCAAAATCCCTTTCAAAGGTATTGTGATTGTGATAGTGATTTATGGAATTGTGTAACATATTATAATCGCAATCCTTTCGAATCGAATGATGTTTTAAATGACACTTCTTTTGACACTTCTCCATACATTTGAAAGATATTTTCGTATGTCACTTTGCTTAGACCATTCAATTTCGTTCATTCAATACCTTTCAAAACGCGTCCTGATCACAATCCCTATCAAATGTCAAACAGTAACGGCCTGAAGTATGTGAATATCTTTCAAATGCCGAATTGAAAGGAATTCCGATAGATTTTAAAATTAGACAATTAGCCCCTAGTTCCTCAGTGGCTGAGGATTCCGGGAGAGGCTCGCTTCCATCTTCAGTATTATCAATACTTAATATTAGGTAAGATAAAGGCTAAGAGTCTCCCCGTGGTTCATAAAAAGAACGAGAACTTAAATTAATATTCGACATCTATAAATAGAAAAATGCAATCCTTTTTCAAAATAATTCAAACATACACCTTTAAAAAAGGAGCAGGCAAAGGTACAGCTACCGTTCATCCTTCACGTTAAAACAAACGCGGACGTAAAAAAAAACTCGGGTCCCATTGTGCGGGCGGAGGGGCGGGGCCCCGCGCGCGCATTATTCACACCCCAATGCCCCGCCCACGATAAACAACATATAATTATAGCAGCCTGACATATGTGAGCCATGTATAGCGTACAGCTAAGATATATGCCTGCCACGCTTTCGCTTGTATTATGGTGGACGCGATTTTTTAAATATGTCGTTTCGACGGAAAAGATATGTAAGTCTCGGTAGCTCAGCGGTTAGAGCATTGGGCCGGATTTCCAAAGGTCGTGGGTTCGATTGCCATCTGAGAATTCACTTGTGGCCTAGTTAATTTTTTCCAATATTTTTCTATTTAAAATTTATCATAAGTATAAAAATAGCATTGAAAAATACAAAAATTCAAAAATCATAAAAAAAGAACCGTAAGTTGAGTTTTGGACTTAGTATGAGATATGTGGGTCGTATTATCGTATGTGTGAAAAAAAACCCAGTCAGATTCTAAATATATTTAAGAATATTAAAAACATATGTTATTTTAATGATAGGAATTAAAGAATACTTATAAGAAAGCTTTCGCTTTCACAATTTAACTGGAAAAAATATTTCTTCCGTGAAATAAAGTACATACAAGAAGACATGCAAAATACAAGTGTTCACTAGCTAACCAGTATTCAGCAAATATATTATCAGTAATTATTTAACATTTCAAAAATAAAATTCTACTAAGTACTATTTGATGGTGCGGAATTTTCATAAGCTGAGACGGCTTCATCATCCTTAAAACATTTTCTTTATCTTTAACCTCGTTTAATGTATTCAATATTCGAATTAATTCCAAATGCGTTCGTTGCTCGGTATCGGATCGGTTACCTCGAGCGTTGGACCGCGCGCCCTTTTCGCGGCAAACGCGAGCAAAATGGCCGACGCGTGACGGGAATCCAAATTCAAATCACTGGCGATGGTATACTTTTTTTTTAATAAAACCTTCATGTTGATGAAGGTTACTTAAATGTAAAAAAAAAAGACGGGTTGCACTCCGGGAGTGCCGGCAGAAGTGAAAACTTGATTATTAACGTTGAGCATGTTTGATATTTTGGAATGGTTAGGGAATAATTTTGCACCAATTGCTTTATCAGTATAAAAGTACTATCATTTATGTGGTAGAATACAATATTCATTTATTGCGCTATCGTACACAAACATGACAAACCATATTAAAGTGAACGTTAAGTTAGGTAATAAGATATAAGAAAACATTAGTTATTATAGAGAATCGAAAAATATATATTGACAATAAAACAAGAGACAAGTAAAAGACATTATCAACAGTCTGTCGCTAAGCAACCGAGACCATAGTCAACCTGTCACCTCAACATTCTCCATCCGTCCTACGCTTTTTCGATCAGGTCACGTGTCCTGACGCGAGTTTAAGATTTTATACCCATTACAGAAAAAGTGCTCAACGCCGCTAAAGAAGTTTTCACTTCAAAAATATTCCGAACCAAACTTTTTTGACACATAATTTGGTTTGATTGCCGTTTTAAAAGTAAATAAATCTTTTATACGTTAGCAATCGACAGCCAAAGTGTCGGCAGCTGAGGTCAGAAAAACAGAAAAATCCCTAACAATAATTAATTATTTGTCGTCCTACTACACGATACAAAATACTGTTTTCTTGTGGTCTATATCGTCAGTGTCTACTATTGAAAGGTTCAAAGTGCTTTTTTATTTAGTTGTTATTGTGTCTCATTTATCGACACCTGACGAGTAAATAGTTGTTGCAAAGTATTCTTTAGAAATAAAATATCACTCGGAAAAACAAGTTTTTTTATTGAGTAATTTTTATGTTTTTCTTTATTAACTAAACTTATTTTATAACTTACTTTAATTGACTTCCGAAGGCTTTTATCATCGCCAAAGCCTGAGTAAATTCATTAAATATAAATATACTGATTAGGTACCTGTAGCGGCTGGGGCGCGATTCCGAATCTCTGACAAAATGGTCGGCGCGTGACGAGAATCTAAATACTCGCGAAAAACGCATGAAAATTTCAAAAGATAAAACCGTTACACCACTTGTTCTGTCATTTCATTGGTAAATTGGTAAATTCATCAACTAAAAATATTAATGGCTAATTATATATACTAAAATAATATAATTAAATTATATATTAATAAAGTTTGTAATTTGCTGTCAAAGCTGCAAAAAATTATGGAATTTGACAGCTTTGGCAAGCAAATTACGTTATAATTTTATCTTTTAAATGTGACAAATCGTCTATAACAGTAACTATCGTTAGTATTTGTTTAAATAAAGTATTGTATACGTATTTATGTTCTTAACAGTATATTTTATTTAATTACAATTAATAATTTATTCCCTATGATGTTTTTTACAATGGTTGTGCACCCTACTTCTTTTTGTCTCCACATCACCCTAAGGTTGACTGGTAGAAAATGCCTAAGGCATTAAGTCCGCCTTTGTACAATGTGCATAAACTATCAAATAAATAAATAAATTTTAAATAGAAAAATATTGGAAAATTTCAACTCGGCCACAAGTGAATTCTCAGATGGGACTGATGAATGGTGATTCACTTGTGTTGTGGCCGAGTTGATTTTTCCAATATTTTTCTATTTATAATTTATCATTACTATAAAAATAGCATTGGAAAATGCAAAAAATCAATAATCATAAATTACGTTATAATTTATACGGATTCGTAAAACGAATTTTGTTGCAACCGGCCACAAGTTTGCAAAATACTGGATTTAATACTAAAAGTATTCTCTACCAGTTAACTTTTACAGAGACGGAGAACAGCGAAAGCGGTACAAAATGCGATTTGTTAATATTAATTTATAAACGTACATCACTTTAATAAGTACATAAATTTCACCCATTTCTACTTAATAAACCTAATTTTTTAAGTAAAAAAGGTTTTTCCAGACTGATAAGGTAACGGATAAGCAAGCTGGTGCCAAGGTTCCTAATTTCAGAGGTCTTCATCATTCTAGTTGTCACGTCATTAGTAATACTAAAATACGACACGATTACATAAGACTCATCCAATAACTCTTACATAACCTACCGAATATCATAACAGAACCTCTGTACCTACAACATCAAACAAAACATCTCAACTAGGTAGGGGGCGCGCGCGTCGCTCGATCCGATAACGCTTGTTTATAGCCAGCGCTGTGTTTGCGCGCGCTCGCATTGGCGGGAAAGCCGCCATATTTAACTACGTTCCATTTCGATCAAAAATAAAACAAAATCAAAAAATACTAAAAAGAGTAAGGGACCTACCTCTTTGCCTGCTTCCTAATAAATTAAAAAGACTATCTCTTAGTTTCTTTGTATAGAAGTGGTGGAACTACGTTTCATACAAATACAGTAACTTCGAAAGATTAACACAAAAAGCGTTTTCTATAAAGTATTCAGACCTACCGTATTTTTTATTCTTACAAGTAGGTACACATAATACTTTAATGCAGTTTGATTGAGTCGATTCAAGCACAAAATCTAGCTCGAATCAGCTAGAAAGTGTATATTTTTCTTGATTTTCCGATGATAGGTATCAGTATTAATTCGCGATGTATCTCAGCCTGTCCCAACAGACGTTGAGTGACGGTAAATATACAGACAGACATGTCTATTATCTGATACGGATCTGCGCGCCTTCATGAAACATTAATGTCCCAACGTCGCTGACAGATGGGCTTCTGATACAAAATACATTTTGCTATTCACAAAACTGCACGCCAGCCGAAATACAACCTTATAGCGGCGGGATAAGGATTGGAAAGTGTTGCCCTCACGTGCACTGATCGCGGTGATATTTTAGGATTGTATTTCGAGGTGTCATGTTCTGTGTGGTGGACTGGTGACAGCAACTCTGATATATCTGCGCTAGACGCTAATGTGAAAATATAAGTTTGTCTCATCATTATGGCATGACTAATTTATTTTTTAAACTGGCAATGTTTTCTCTGCTTTCGTTGCTTCGGCAAAGTATTGCGATTATTACTTCTTCTTTATATAGTCGCGCGATGGGCTTGCGATTACAATGGCTAAGCAAATTTCACTATAGTCGGTCATAGGATAGGTAACCAAATTATATGTATGTCTTCGAGCTCCATTGCTGTCGTTAACACCCAGCAATCCACAGAGGGGGTATTTTACATAGGTCAACTTCTTAACAAGAAAATGCAGCCAAAATTTACGCATTGCGCCTTTTCAACTCTGTGCAATTCCGCAATGCATACATTAAAATCCATAATGATTTTATACCCGCCCCTGATAAAATCTAATTAAAGTAGCTGACTCATTTGATCTCCGAAGTCGCGGGTTCGAGTGTCGACCACCTAATGTAGAAAAATCTCTTTTTCTTCTTTGTATATTGTAATGTGCATAAAGAGTTTGTTTATAAACTTAAATTATTTATCTATACGGAAGTACAGGGCATACCTTCCTGGACATACCTTCCTGGGCACAGGCCGAACAATCAAAATTACCTACGGCATAAGTCACTCTTTGAATCTACTTTCAATAACTCCTAAAAATACAAAAAAGTCTTCTCTGTTTTTAATAAAAACGGAAGACTCCCGTAGATCGTGTTTATGCTATTAGAGGTAGTGGGTTGCATCCGTCGAGTTTCTAATCTATTAGAGTCACAAAATTCAGTAGCCTATTTGTATGTCGTACATATTTAGAAAGCAGAATATCCTATAGTAAAATACTGCTTACTGTAAAAGGCAGACAAACTATAAAATGAGAAAGGCACAAAATGTATGATATTTTGCGAAATCTCCGTCGCACAAAACTAAACTCTTTATGTGAAGGGGGAACTGTATAAACACTTCTAGGTGGCTCGTTGCGTAACTCTTGCGAGTGCAAAAAAGGCTTTACATTTCAGAGTTAAAAATCTATTTTTAACTACTTCTGATAGTTCATGGAATATTACAAAATATTGATATACTGTGTAAAAGTTCGTCAAATGTATTGTTTTGAGAAATACTACTCCCCAATATAAATATAACACTATCCTGTAAGAAGTTTAATATCTATATAAAAAAAACGTTTTTTCGCCTTATAAATTCTCGTAGCAATCTCGTAGTCGCCCTACTACGAGCGACTACGATGCAAATTGACAAATATTTTTTTTTGCAAATTGCTATTAAAACAAAGTGTTGCTACAAAGCGTTTAAAATTGTATACACTCAAGATATCAGTAGCAACACATACATATAAGTTTTATAAAGCATTTTTCCTTATATTAATCTAATGACGCACGTACCACGATCTATTCTATCGCAGTCGTAAAACGTACATTTCGGGGACGAAAATTGCTTAAAAAAACAAAAAAGTTCAACTAGCTGAATTTGTGTATCAGCGAAATTTATTCGATATAAATGTTTGTTTTACTCGATGTGGTCTATCTAAAAACTGGCATACCGTACTGGCACTGACTCCCAACTGGCATCAAGGGAGCATGCTCTGTCCTATTTTATACCTAATGTATAGGTATAAAAAATCCTATGATAACAACTTTGAGATGTTCTTTTCACTGATGATATTTTACCAAAGCATATAAAAGTTAGCACCTTTTAAATTTTATACAATCTCTAAAGATATCACCACCAACACAAATAGGTACTATAAAACATTTTCCTTCATACTAATCTGATATAGCAGGTACAACCAAGTACCACCACTCTATCGGGCGTACATTTTTAGGGGCCGATATCTCACCGGTTACGTGGTAGGGCCGTTATCGTCAGTTCACGCATGAACGCGCGCGTTACGGAACCCGGCCCCGTGTACGCGGCGCAGAGATCTTGACACTTGAGTTTAATTTATTCGTAGAGTTGGATTGTTAGTCGGATTGTTTAAGATGTTAATACGACTGTTATCGGTTTGAAGATACTGTTGCTGGTTAAATTGTGATAATATATTTTGTAATGATATAAAAAGGATTCTTATCCCATAATAGTTTTATAATTTAGGAAGAGTAAATTATTGATAATTTTTTGCTAAACAATGGAATCGATGAGGTAGTGCGTATGTATTTGTAAAATGCCAATAAACTTTTTCCCCAACCTATTAATAGGTTGGGGGAAAAGTTTCTTGGCATTTTTTAAGAAATTCAAAACATTTTTAATATAGTTTTTTATACATTTAACTCAAGTATGTAGGTGCCATTTTGTTCGATAACTTTTGAAATCTTGTAGACATGATCCCATTGCTATAGAAATTTTGGGGCTTCTGATCAAAATACAGCGACAAGTGGTTTTGGCAGTCCTCTCGTGATGTTAACCTGACACTGCCTAAGAATTCTGAAGACCGAAACAGGTGGAAATCTGAAGCAAGGTCAGGACTATACGGCGGATGCATTAACATCTCCGAGCCAAACTCTCTTAATTTTTGCTTAGTGGCTAAAGATGTGTGAGGTCTAGCGTTATTATGATAAAAATTCTGTTGATTAATTCCGGCCGCTTTCTCTCAACTTCTTGCTTTAATCTTATCAGTTGTTCGCAGTAGAGTTCAGAATCGATGGTCCTGCTTGGTGGTAATAGTTCATAATTAATAATGCCCTTCCAAGCCCGCCACACACACCGCATCACCTTGTTTCACAGACACAGCTAGACCCTTTGACTACGACCTTTTCTGCACGTTCTTTTCATCACCAGTTATAGGCTTCTCCAAAAATGGTTCGGTTTCATTACGTCGTAATAAAGAATCACAAATGAGTACACGCTTCATAAGGTTTATTTCAATGAGTTCGTGAGGTACCCAAATATCGAGCTTTTTTGTGTACCCAGTTTTTTAAATACGCCAAAACTGTTTTGTGGTCAATTCTCAGTTCTTCAGCTACGTCGTAACTCCTGATATGCCGATCTTGCTCCACTTTTTCAAAAATGGCATCCATTTTATCCGTTATAGGGCGACCAGAGCGACGTGCATCTTTGACATAAAATTTTCTGGATTGAAGACGTTTTAACCAAATTTGTGCTACTATCACAGACACTAGCTCCATAAACATCGCAATTTTTTTTCGCGGCTTGTTTTGCATTTTTCCTTTTTTGTAGTAAAATTTTAAAATGTATCGAATTTCTTCATTAGATTCACTCATCTTGACGGAAAGATTAACTCATCAAGGTAAACAAATGAAAATCACAAATTTTCCTAATTTGAATTTGGAATTATCTTCTTTAAAATTTGAAATTTTAATGATACCAAAATCAGCCAGATACAAATAGTACAGCCAAAGAGATTTTATTAGAAGTTCATATTATATGCGAAAAGACTTTTTCCCCAACCTATTACATACTTCCAGTATGTCCGAACTACGGTTAGACTCTTTACTTCAGAAGCAGTGTTCATAAAATTACAAAAGAGAATAGTAGCGAGTTTTTTTAATGTCACAATTTCATTCTTTGCATACCTGCTTAGTATTTATATTATCTAGCCTTACGGGCCAAAGTATATTGTATGTTAGTTCGAGTAAGTGCCTGAATGCTGCGTTGCATTTGTAGTGCAACGTTTTTAACCTAAATTAGTTACTTTATTTGTCACATTATTTTATTGCATTAAACAGCATCACTGTGCTCATTGAGTTCGGTGATTTTCTACTTCAATATCAAAGCTCTAAAACCGTAGTCCGCTTCAGTTTTTGGTCCTTCGAGCCTTATACCAAAAACATTCGAGCCGGACCAACCTTAGGAATGAAGATAGAGAGATTAAAGCTTGTTATCGAAGCGCTCATGGCTGTTGCTTGACAGACTGATCGTATTCGATCACGTTAATTAAGCAACGTTCGGCCCGGTCAGGTGTCGGATGGGTGACCGTAAAGTACTGAGCGCTTCCGTGCTTCGGAGCGTTAAACCGTCGGTCCCGGCTGTTTTCGTCTAATAGCAGTCGTTAAGCCAAGTCAGAAGCCTTATAGGAGTCCTGATAAACTCTGACACTAAAGGTGGGCACTAATCCTCATACGATAAGAAGAAAAAGAAGATTGTTATCAATTTTTCTCTTCCGATCCGAAGCAAAAGTGTAGTTTTTGAGAAAGTTTTGCTCACACCGTCATAGTGAGTTTTATTTCTCTCAATGTTATTAAAAAATGGAAGATAAACTAGTCAATCTCACAAAAACTTTCTGCAAATAGAAAAATAATGTTAAACAGTCAAAACAGAAGGTCCTTTTTCTTAATTTGGATTCAGGGGGGCTATCGCGTAAAAAATCTGGGTATGGATATGGGCTTCATTTGACAGTTGAAGCTCATAAAATTACCATATATGGTCATTTAACTGTCAAATGAAGCCCATGTCCATATCCATATTTTTTACGCGATAGCCCCCCTGATCCCAACGTCACTCGATTTAAGAAAGACACTTTGTTTGGACATTAAAAATAAGTACGGACTAAAAATAAAGCTTTGAGGCATGTCATTCGAAATCAAATACATATCTATAATAAATGTTAAAAGTGTTATGATCTATAAGGCCTTTACGATTATTCCAGTAAAAAGCCTGACGAATCACATAAATATACTATCAACGCAAGTCGGGCGCGGTGCACCGCCCAGCCGTAGGGCGGCGCCCGGGCGGGCAACGGATAAATACAACAGACCGCAACTGGATTATAATTATTTTATCCTCTCGCTTACTTCAGTTATCCATGGTTATCCGCGTTCAGCGCCGAGCGCCGAACCGGGCGGACATAAAATTGAGTGGAAACAGAAACATGAGTAACTTTTAATGGGAATACAACGACCGAAATGTATTCATATTGAGTTTGTATGCAAGTGGTATCTAGTTGCCTTGTTTATTTTAAGAAATAATAATTATTACGGATATTCAAGTTATTTTAATTGTATCCTATTTGGGAAAGCTACGTGAGAGACCTCGCAAGAGGAACCGCCTAGTTTCTTTTTCGTGCATTATTTGAACTGAGACAGGGTCACTTTCCCACACATTGAAATCCATTTTTTGTCTAGTTAGTAAAACAAGCGGCCGCCGTCTGCCAGTGTCTAGATTTCGTTTTAGTCTTCCAGACTTTTCATTGTGACAATTTAACCTTTCAGACCCCGGATTATGAGACACAATAGATGTTTCATTGTTTTCTGGACACCGGTGTCCGGTTCGGGTTTGATGAATAATTCTTTTAATTCAAAGTATATATAAAAAGTAAGTAACTATAAAACGTATTTACCTAAATTCTGTGGTCGGCACTTACAAATGACTTAGCCACAGAGTAAATAGGTACTTAACTCAGTAATAAATTCCCCCAATCGCTAGATTATAATCACAACTGAAATAAATTCCGCGTAACCAAGTTATTTGAGAATAATTAATTATTATAAGTTATATAAGTACTACAACACTGAGCACTTGCCAGTCGCTACTTGTGACTAGACGACGCAAAGTTGGTATCGGTATAAGTTATTACTGTAAGTTTATAGACAAACATACTTGGTTTATATTTAGTTTAATTATAAACTATATTTAATTACTTCTGATTACAGAAATCAGAAGGCAAAAAAATCATATGTATAGAAGTGCAATGTCAAGTCAAAGTCAAAATATTTTTATTTAAATAGAAAGTGCTTTCGAATCGTCCAATTTTTTTTGTCCCTACCAGCCACTCAGGAGATCTTTTAACTGACAAGAACGGCCGCAAGAAACTTATCAGCTTTAACAGAAACAACAACACTTACAAAGAAACATGTTGTTGCCAGACACAAATCTAGTCTTGAAATTTAAATATAAGATGAAAATTTTCTCATACTCAGTTATTAGCATATTTTCCTTTTATACAATTTCAATAGTTATGTTTTTATGTTAGTATCATATCAATGCATTGTGGTCTTTTAAATAATCATCTGTATTGTAATTACCTTTGCTTAAGAGCGTGTTTTTAATGTAGACATCATCGATGCATTGGCTGGCACCATGCTGGCACCGACTCCAAAGGGCTTTTTTTACATTTGAAATCGTTTTTTTTTCAATTTTCGTTCGTTTACGTACTAAAATTATAAATCTGAAGGCCGGTAGTGATCGGACTGTATTTTTTCAAATGAAATACCACTGTGATATTAACTTTTTATTTTGAAACATACTTCCTAAAAATCGCCACTTGTCCGGAAAACAAAATAGCCAATTAAGGAATAAATTTTTTCTAAATTGTTTCGGAGGTTCAAGTAAGGGAAGCACCAAGTTCCGTTCAAATAACAGAAGTATTACATTCAAATAGTGATAGATCGTGAAACATTGAAGTAAACTCTCAAGTAATGGCTGTAAGCAGAGTGGAAAGATAACAGCCTCGCTGGAAATCGAAAGTGCGCCGGTGGCGTTTTGTTCCACCTCGCTGTGATTCATAACGTTTTCGCAGCGTTTAATTTTACCCCCGGTTTTACGTTGGAGTTTTCAATTTTGATAACTGTACCTATAAATCTGAAAGTTGGGTAATATAATGGGGATGTATTAGTAAAACCGTTGTTCCAAATTTTAGTACGACACTTCGTGTTGGTGTAGGAATTGATATTGATGATATTGCTTTATAAACAGTTAACGTAGGTAATACGTTAAAGATATTTGAAATAAGACCGCAAAAATCTAATAAGATCTCTTGTACTCCAAACAACATCTTTACGCAGTAAGTTTTGCTGTAGTAAATTCTTCGTTTGGTTCTTAATTAAAATTTAATTCACTAAATAAGTGTTTTAATAAATAATGTAAAGAGCCCAAAAGATTATATAACTAAAAGTTGCATAAAACTAGTAGAATACAGTGACAAATGAGTAAACTTGTAAGAGGCAGTATAGGGACTTGGTTTGTACAGTCAACAGCAACTACGGCTTTACACTTTGACCTTGACAGTGCCCTTACGTCGCTCGTAATAGCGGCGGTTTTCGTATGGCAAATGACCCTATACTGCCTATACCTTTTCACCGTACTTACTGAAAAAAATACTTCGTAAAAAACGTCTGTGGGAACTTCAGCGAGATACATCGAACTTTAATATTTATAGCTCTAATACCTTTTCCAGGTGATGAACAGCTGGAAGGTCTGGAAGGGCTGCACTCGGACGAGACGGGCTCCGGCGACAACTCCAACGCGGGGTCGAGTGGCGCCGACGACGACGCGGCGCGGCTGCGGCTAAAGCGCAAGCTGCAGCGGAACCGCACTAGCTTTACCAACGACCAGATCGACAGCCTCGAGAGAGGTAGGTATTCCTTATCATCATCGCTTTTGGTCCGTGTTCATCCACGACTAGATATAGGTAGGCCTATACTGGGGCTGCACTCCAACGAGACGGGCTCCGGCGACAACTCCAACGCGGGCTCGAGCGGCGCGGCTGCGGCTGAAGCGCAAGCTGCAGCGGAACAAAAAAGTCAATAGTGCGATTCGGATCGCATTATGACATATTTTTAGGTATTAAATTAAATAAGTAGGTACTTTACCGCCCTAGGCCGCAAAAAGCGCAGAAACTGAATGACCAAAACTCCTTTTCCGAGCGTGTGAGGTGAAAAAAATATTGTCGTTCGTTGTTCGTCTGATTTGAAAAAAGAAGTTTTAATTTCCGCGCATTATTTGAGAAAAGTACAACTAGGCATTGATGGACTTCCGTATGTGTGCCACATTTACACGTTCGTCCATCAATGCCTCTTTGGTGGACGCTGCAGTAATGTACTATTTACAACTCAGGCTCATCCGATTCTAAGAAGAAAATACTAATTTTTTCTCGAACTTCGCCGGAAAATTTTAAAATGTTTCATTTTATATACACAACATGACCAGCTTCGGCAAATGTCAGAGTAGGTGTGGCTTGTTCGAAGAAGTGTTGCCAGTTGGATTAAATCATACAAGTATGATTATATTTTATGGAATTTGTTTTTTTACAGAATTCGAAAGAACACACTATCCGGATGTGTTCGCCCGGGAACGACTCGCCGCCAAAATAGGACTTCCCGAAGCCAGAATACAGGTGAGGATCTTCAATTATAGTTCATTATTACCTACAGTAGGTATTGATCATATGTGTTAACCTTGCTTTCATTGTCATACATATCTTCGCTATTTTTGACTGAATTAGACATGTGAAAGTCACGAAAGTTTATTTATTAATTTACCTAATATAATGTATTTATTATAATTGCTCAAACAATTTATTTCTAGACGTATACTACGTTCTAGACTATAAAACGATTTGAAATCCCAATCGACCAAAACATACTTATTAGTTTTCCTCATAGCTACGATGCTACGATGCTACGACGTAGCGGACGTAGGTAGTACCAATAACTTTCTATGGGTGGTTTATTATTATGGAAACTTAAATATCTTGGTTCAATGTACGTATTTAATAAAAGAAAGTGGATGATTTCATCAAATATGCTATTATATATATTATAAGTAGCAATGATATTTGATCCAAGTATATTTTGACATTTGACATTTAATTATCTACTCAAAATCTTGGACAAAATTATAGGACAAGTGGAATGGGCATACATACACGTACGTGAAAGAGATTGTATCTAATATGTGACCTTAAATTGGACCAAGATATTGGATAAGTGGGATACCACCCTATCAATATACCCATGTACCTAGTAAACTTTATTGATTACTTAAAACTTCAATTTAGGTAGGTAGTTATTTACTTTGTGACTCGTTCATTATTTATGCAAGAATTTACGTTAACGCAAAGCTTTTACGATAGTTGCTTCATAAGTACTAGAGTAAGCGCTAGGCACCCCTCCGTGTTAACCTAACCCGACGTTAAGGTGTGGTTCTCGAATCGGCGCGCGAAGTGGCGGCGCGAGGAGAAGATCCGCTCGCAGCGGCGCAGCCCCGAGTGTGCGTACGCGCCGCCCGCGCTGACGCACGCGCCCCACGCGCCGCACGCGACCCACGCTCCAGCGCCGGCCCCCGCGCCGCCGCACCCGCCCTACCAACCACCAGCGCCGCTCAATGTTGATACTTACAGGTAAGTTTAAATATTACATTATAACTAAGTACCAATAAAAGATAAGAGGTAAGTACCTACACAGTCAACAGCACGTCAGTATTTTTTACTTTGCGAGGCCCTTATGTCGGTCGCTAGGTATAGTCAAAAGACAAGTCTGAAGACTGCGGCATGCTGTTGACTATACACAACAATAACAAGGCCCATGCATGGCTCGAGTGTGCGTACGCGCTGCCCGCGTTGGCGCACGAGCCCCCGCGTGCTGCCGCCGGCCCCGCTCAATGTTGATCGTCGTCGTCGTCGTCGCCTCAGCCACATGACGCCCACTGCTGGGTATAGGCCTCCCCCAAGGATCTACGACGATCGGCCCTGCGCTGCCCGCATCCAGCTGCTTCCCGCGACCTTCTCCAGATCGTCGGTCCACTTTGTGGGGAGCCTACCCACGGAGCGTCGTCCTTTGCGCGGTCTCCATTCCAGGACATTTCCGCCCTAACGGCCGTGTCGGTTCTTCTCGCTATGTGTCCCGCCCACTGCCACTTCAGCTGAGCAATCCTTCAAGCGATGTCAGTAACTTTAGTCTCCTGCTTTAGTTTGGAACGCCTCATGTCTGATTCGATCACGCAGGGAAACGCCGAGCATAGCTCTCTCCATTGCACGTCCAGTTACCTTGAGACTCCTTATCAGACCCATAGTTAGCGACCACGTTTTACTGCCGTAAGTCATCACTGGCAACACACACTGGTCGAAGACTTCTTGAGGCACTGAGTCACTTTGACACAACTCAATGTTGACTGACATTCATAGGTACAGTGAACAACTCGCCAGGCCGTCTGCCCTTGAGATGGTGCTACGACGGTTTACGTAGTGCAAGTCGTGCCTGTTAATTTTACATAAAAAATAGCATGGCAAATGGAATGGCCCGAGTATGCGTACGCGCTGCCCGCGTTGATGCACAGGCAAGCTCATCTTAAACATTGGCGCCCACTGTTCATCTAATAAAACACCTTTTCCTGATATTTAACGTAAGTACAGTTTAGTCACCTGTGACCACGACCTCCCTGGAAAGCTGTCGAAACGTCGGGAAACCCAAAAAACTTACAGACAAATAAATACTAAATAATATTACTTTCACAGGCACGTCGAGCTTCAGTTGGACTTTGAGGGCGCTCATAAGTCGCTCTTAATATTTTAGTGCAATAAATACACACAGTCAGAGTGAACGATGCCGAACGGAACATTTGACCAGGCTCGAAAGAACAATGTTGAGACTGGCTTGGCAAAAATATGTGCCTAATGTAGATTTGCAGGGAATCGTAGATATTTTTCTCGGAATGCAATAATCACACGAGGTAGGTCAATCAAGGTTAAAAATGTAGCACCGTTTGCTCTAAAAAAATGTTGTAATGCAACCGTGTGGCAGTGATGCGCGCGGTCAACTTATTTAGGTTACAATAAAATTACTTTTCTTGTGGACGAGCCATTTCTCCTCAAGCGTTTTTCTAACTAATCTAATCTTCCTTCCAGTCCTCTTACGCCGATGGGCTACGGCAGCGGCATGGTGCCCGACACGCCCGTGTGCGAGCCCACCGAGTCCGAGCTGTGCAAGGGCGGCTTCCTGGGCTACCCGCGCTACGAGCTGGGCTACCGGCAGCCGCACCCCTACGCCAACCACCACGGATACCAGCACGACCACAACTCTCCACCTCCAGGTATGAACCAAGAATATCCACAATATTCATCCAGGTTTTACCAGAGACAGCAATCCCGGTAATTATCAGGGCGCGTTCCTGGGCCACCGGCAGCCGCATCCCTACGCCAACCACCACGGCTATCGACCACAACTCTGCACCTTCAGATATTAGCTCCGTGTGCGAGCCCACCGAGTCCGAGCTGTGCAAGGGCGGCTTCCGGAGCTACCCGCGCTACGAGCTGGACTACCGGCAGCCGCACGCCCTACGCAAACAAACTCGGCTACCAGCACGACCTCAACTCTCCACCTCCAGGTATGAACCAAGAATGGCCATAACTCCTATCCAGTTTTGACGAAAGATAGAAATTTTACTAGTATAATGGAGCGGCTTCCTGGGCTTCCTGGGCTTACGAGCTGGGCTACTGGCAGCCGCACCCCTACGCCAACCACCACGGCTACCAGCAGGACCACAACACAACTCTCCACCTCCAGGTATGAACGAAGGCCCAGAAGGCCTAGATGGGAGCATCTAGGTCTGCTCGGGGAAAGCTATTATAGGGCTACCCGTGCTACAAACTATGCTACCACCACCTATGCAAACCACCATGGCTTGGCAGCAAGGCCAGGCTCGTGACCAAAAATGCCAACAACTCTCCGTCTTCCTATTACGACCGAAGCAGCAATCTAAAATACCAATATGATACAATATGATTTTAACCGCCTCTGTGGTCTAGTGGTACAGCTACCGGTATCAGACCCAGGGGTCCCGGGTTCGATTCCCAGCGGGGGTACATATTGTATTCGGTTTGGTTGGTGGTAGAACTTGTTCTAAGTCCGTCTGGCTAGCTACCACCATCTTATCTAAGTCTGACGCCATAACAACAATGTTTACAGCATTGTTGTGTTCCGGCAGTTGGAGATAAGCTAGCTAGTCCTCAGTGATTGAGGATTCCTGGATAGGCTCGCTTCCATCTTCAGCCTTATCAATACTTAACATCATGTATGATGAAGGCTAAGAGTCTCCCCGTCGTTCATAAATTAAAATGGATTATAAGGCTGACGGTGGAATCGATTTGTATGATCCACTCTTATAGGTAACACTTATTGCAGACTACCTTAACGACACCACTAGTGAACAAAGCAGTTTCTAAGGGCTGTAAATAATTGGAGTGCTTTATCCACGTGTGTAATAAAATATATGATTTATTCGATTACTTTCAGAATTAGGCGGCCTCCTAGGAGCAGGGGTGTCGGTTCCCTTAGCGGTCCCCGGGCAAGACTCGCAGCAGTACTGGTCCCGGCTGCAGTGACCCTGGTGGAACTAGTTTGGTTAAATTCATCTAAACTCATCTCTAACGGCCATTTATCTTCAGTAGACGATATATCTTCAGGACCACAGTGGAATCAATTATTACGGTTTATTGTCAACAAACTGAATTGGCCTGCGTTCTTGTAGACGCTTCAGACTTTATCATAATTTGCGAAGCTGTCATTGTCAAGTATACACACATCAAAAAGTCTGCGATCACTCAATGATTTTCATACAAAATACCTGTTTTCGTAGCGGAATTATTATAGCAAATTATGACCGTTATTTTTTAAGGATACCTTTCAAAAGCTAGAATGTTCAAGAAGTCGACTGTGTACGTAGGCTGTTCCAAAAATAGCTAGTGAAATGAAAAATACTTTGAATATCAAAAAAGTTTATTTACAACTTTTCAAAATAATCCCAATCCCAATGCACTTACGCATTCGAGTAAACTAGCTTTCAAAACATTTGAAAAACGTGTCTTGCGGGAGATCGAGAAATAGCCATAAAATAAAAAAAATAAAATTATTTTTATTATGTATTTTTTTATAAGTACAAAAATAGCATTGAAAAATGCAAAAAAAAAAAAAAACGAAAAATAGCCGCCGAAATTTTTCGACGACCTCGTCTGCAGTGCCAAATTTTGCCCACGAAGCATTATTTACCGTGGAAAATAAAAAAAAATGGAGCTAAAACTGGGCTGTACGGAGAATGGGGTAACATTTAAAGCCTCGCAGTTGTCAAATGTCATTGGAATTACTGCTACTGGTCCACTGCGTCGAAAAAAACCGCTATCATTTTTTTATAAAATTAATTTATTAATCCAACCGCGAACAACTTTTGTGGGCAAATCGTCCTCTTCATACACATTGCGTGGATTGCTGCTTCGTGAGAGGATCGTAGCTATATATCCATGATTCGTCAGTTGTAATAATGTAGGATACGTTTTGCGAAGTTCCTCCTTCGAACTTTTCTGACATAATCAACGCGACGGCATTTTTGCACATCGGGGAGATAATGAAGTGTCCATCGCGAAGCAATCTTTAAGGTGTTCATGCAGGATGGTGGAAACTACCTGTGATCCAAAATGTTTAGTTCAGCCTGCATCTCTTGATGTGTAATTTGTCTATTCTCTCGCAATAGCCACTCTACCCTGATGATATTTTCATGAATTACTGCAGTTGGTGGTCAGTCGGGTCTGGGGTATTCGTTTAAGTTCTCTCGACTACCTTTAAATTCACGAAACCAATAAGTAATTGTTGCTAACTCAGGAGCAGACTCCCCAAAAGCAGCTTGTAAATTTTCTTGAGATTCCTTGAAGGTTAACCTCGTTTATAATCATAGAAAATCATAGCACGAAAAGCTTCCCGCGAGACGTCCATTGTTGCAAACAAAAGAAGAGTGACAGATACTTAATCTTTAAACATAAATAAAAAAAAACTACATATAGGTGGCCAGTGATTTTCACAAAGGAGGTTTGTGTTGAAATTCAATTCAAGTTTCATGAAAGAAGAGGTTGTACTTATTCTGTGGATATCAATTTTCGGAACAACCTAGGTATATTATCATTTATTTTGTCAATAATTTTATTTTAACTATGCGGGTCAATACTGTGAAAAAAGTAAAAACAATCAATCATTACATTACACAAAAAATAAAAACATCGTCGAAATACTGAACAATCTAGCTTTTTGAAAGGTCTCAGCTTTAAAAAATATCGGTCAAGATTTGCTATAACACAATGCTTCTACGGAATAGGTACTTAAGTATTATGTATGAATACATTGAGTGATCGCAGATTTTTTTTGATGCGTGTATTTGCTTTCCGGGTACTTACGACTTAACTCTTGTTATATAGTTTTTGTTAAGCCTTTGGTTTGGTAAAAGCAAACTCACTTCAACTTTTGACCGAATCGAATGTATGTACAGTCACGTGCAATAATATAAAAACACTTAGCAACCTTGTCACATTACAATAATATTGAAAAGCATTTGTGGACACAGAGAGCTTTGTTTCCGTGTGAAAAGGTTTAGTGTTACATATCACTACTCGTGACTGTACCTAAGTACCTATTTAGATGTTTTATATTTAATACTTTACGGTCGCTTGTACACGCTGCGAAAATAAATCAAAGCTAACTAAGTAAAGAAGTCGCGTCTTTACTTACAAAACTGTGTCCACTGTGGAAAAGAAAAAAAATTGTTAATTAAATACTCATTTTGATGACTGGTTGGTGATATAAATCGACTTTACTGTGTAAGCTAGAAAAATATTTGCCTCTTCAAAATCTTCGTATCTTAGCGTGTGGAAGCGGCCTAAATTATTTTGTTTTTTTTTATCAGTGCATTTGTAACAATCCTTATTTCATTTTTTTTTTTTGCTAACAGGAAGATGATGGCGTGATCTTAGATTTTACGGCTATAATCAAACCTCCAAATTGATTTTATTAAACTCAGGCTGCCTTCTCTAGACTTGGATTGGTTTGAAATAATATTTGTTAGTAAATGTATGTGCACACAATATAGTATAAAGAATCAACATATCTGTTAGTTTCCACAAAACAGGAAATGGAGCACAAAATATAGGCTCAAACTGTATCTATATACATATTACTAATTAGATTATTTCATTCAAAAGCATGTTATTGGTGTCACTTTACTTTAAAGCGCATATAATGTGCTTTAAACTATTCTCGATGTTTGAATGAAATATTTAATTCAATGTAAGTATCATATTTTATTTTTTATGGCTAACACGTAGGAACTAATTACTATAAGTATGATGTAAGTGACTGGCTCTGTATATTTGTTGTATTGTAAATGTTTTGTAATTAAGGAAAAATCCAAAAATCTGAAATTGCTTATACAACTGGTGTCATTGATTAAGAGAGCATAAATGTCCTGGTTTTTAATATTAGTTTAAAAAAGCGAACAAATTAGAATTTCGTCAAACAGGGCTTTCTAGATTTTAAGTGGATTTGTAAATAAATTCATTAATTTGATGTAATGTTCATTGTGAAGTTCTTTAAAATATGTATTTATTTGTAACAAAAGCTTTACTTACTCACAGAACTGTAGGTGAACTGCGAGGGTCTTACTTATAAACGGGAAATCTTTTAGTTTGGAAATACTTAACAGAGTGCTTAGTGTGAGTCAACACCTTAATCGTTTACGCCGCAATTTGCGAATTGAGTTTAATTCTCAACCTTATTACCATTGCATTAACGCTGATTGTAAAATGCAAAATTATAAAGTTGTTGTTTGTTTGTTAGTTTTTTAGGGTTCCGTACCTCAAAAGGAAAAAACGGAACCCTTATAGGATCACTTCGTTGTCCGTCCGTCCGTCCGTCCGTCCGTCTGTCTGTCAAGATCGTTTTTCTCAGGAACGCGTGGAAGTATCAAACTAAAATTTATATCTAACACTCAGGTCTACTGTCCCTTGGAGCTGTGGAAAAATCAAACTTCTAAGCCAAAGCAATCAAAAGATACAGCCGTTTATGTCACAAATTTTCGAAACTCAGAGGGGAATCAAAACCTACAGGGTACTTCCCGTGAACTTAGAATCTTGAAATTTGGTACGAAGTAACGTCTTATAGTACAAATAAAGGAAAAATTGCGAAAACCGTTAATTTTTAGTTACATAATATATAAAAAATATTTTTGTAAATTTTAAACGGAACCCTTGGTGCGCTAGTCCGACTCGCACTTGGCCGGTTTTTTTAGGCTTTAGTTTGTTTTTCTTACTTTAGTTCGTTTTTTCGGCATTCGTTTGTTTTTTCATTTATTTGTTTTGTTTCCTTCCAAACACAAAATACGGCTTTTCATAGTTTTATTTTTATTTTACCAACAAAGAAATCATGGTGAAGTGGTTGTATTAATGTTAGTGGTGCAAACGAAACTCATTGGTGGTGCAAGTCAGTGGTCACGGGAATTTTACTCTCACGCGATGGTACGTTTGGACATTTACAACCTCACACTAAGCCTTCAGTACAGTAAAAACAGTTTTTCTACTCACGGTCGATCGTGAACGCGTCGATTTTTATATGTAATCAGCAGCCCGCCATCTAGCGTAGTACGCCACAGACTACACCAACGCCATACAAAAACCTAACTTGCTCACTATTGACCGTGAGTAGAAAAAACTCGCACTAAGCACACAGTACTCCAGACTCCAGTACCCCTATTACGAGTTTGCTTAACATGACATTTACAGGACTCGTGAGCGTAGACTATCGGATACACTGCTCATGTCGGTAAAACAGTCGCTAAGTGTGAAAGAGACAGAGCTACATTTTACGTTAACGTTTACTGTAAAGTCAAGTTTGCCAAACTCGTAATAAGCCTACTGATCTTCCTTGGGCACACTGTGCCTTGGGCCCGGAACGAAATTATCATTCCCAATACTATCTTTAACTTTGGCTAATAATCTTTGCAAAAAGTGGCCATTTTTCGCAAAAAAAAAACAACTAAACGTCAGGATAGTTTCTATCAAAGCGAATAAAAGTTAAGCTTTTTTGGAGAGCATTATAGAGATAATTGAAAATTTTCTTCTGTATTCTTTTTTTCGATGGCGGCGCTAGTGTGCAGAATGCGCCCTCAATACGTCTTGAATAAAATTACATGGTACTGTTTTTAAGTAAGACCCATACTTTGGAACTAGGTCTTAGTACCATAACTCTTTCAAACTGTGTAAATCATACCAATATCAGTTCAAATGCCATGAACATTTTAATGGCATTGTCAATCGAGTATATAAGTATAGAGGCAAATAGAGGTACTTTTGACTGTTAGTAGCCTCGCCACTGTAATCTGGAGTCTATACATACTTACTGCAAAAGTATACTTAACATTATGTTTGACTGATATTCATATGCCAATACCATCGTTTTGTAGAACGTTTCAACCAATTTTGTTTTCGTAACTCCTGACAACTACACACGACGATTGACGACACGTGGGTGGGCGGGGTGCTATGTATATTGTTTGAAAAAGTAGTACTAGCCAGATTTTTTCATCAAATACTATATTATAAGCTTGTAGTAAGTGCAGCTGTAAGAAGCTGCAACAAAACTCTCCCATCCTATTTTGTGCAAACTTTGCTAAATTTGCCTCAAATGCTCGCCAATCTTCTGTAAAAGGGCTCTAAGACTCTAGACAGACGGACTGCAATTCAACTGCAATCCCGATTGCCAGATGCAGTTCCGATGCTGTTTAAATGCAGTTGGCACGACTGGAATGAAACTGCAAGCTAACTGCCCGACAACGTGCAGGTGCATCCGGTGTAACTGCACGACGACTGCACACAAACTGCTGGTCGACCGGCAGTTGGCTTGCAGTTTCATTGCAGTCTTGCCAACTGCATTCAACCTGCATCGGAACTGCAATTTGGCAGTCGAATTGCAGTTGAATTGCAGTCCGTCTGTCTAGAGCCATAAGCACAACACCTGGCTGTAATGCCAAAAATAAAGTTAAAACAATAAAAACAGCGATAGATAGCATCTCACTTCTATTGAATAAACTGAGGGCCTGGTTTGAGTTACATCAAAATATATCCAAACGTTACGAGTAAAATTTTGACAAATGCTCTTAATACATTGGGAATAAGGTTGAGAATTAAACTGATATGTTTTCACTTAGGCCCTCTGATGTTACTGTTAGTAAAGTTCTTTACCCACCATAAGCAAGAATCTCTATCTTCTTCTTATCGTTTGAGGATTAGTGGGCCCCTCTGGTGATCCAGCCGTCAAGCCCATCAAGCCGCCTATAAGGCCTCCGACTTGGCTTAACGACTGTTATCAAATGACAACAGCCGGGACCGGCGGTTTAACGTGCCCTCCGAAGCATGGAAGCGCTCAGTTGTAATGCCACTTTACGGTCACCCATCCGACACCTGACCGGACCGAACGTTACTTAACAAACGTGATCGATTACGATCCAGTCTGTCAAGCGCAGCCACGTGCGTATTCTGTTGTGGTATGATTACTTTCGAATTTATTATGCTTATCATTGTAGATTTTAATTGTATAGTACAGATATACATGCAATTGTGAATAATTGTGTCGATCAAAGGTTTGAATAACTGCATTATTTAAATAAATTTTGGATCAAATTATTTGGGATTTTTATTTGACATCCAGAAAAAAATAAAACTGAAAATTCCTGTCAAATATAAATATAATTAAGTTTAGTTAAAGCTTTTACCATTAACACTAACTTATTTATTTTCTTACTTACAAGTTTGACAGTCGAAACCAAACAAGAAATACTTATTAAAACGTATTTCTTTCTTTAATTTTAAAGATTTTCGCTCTTTCTACATTTGTACTTGCTGACCGAACATTTTAAAATTAACTTTCTTACCAAAATAAAATCTTAAATATTGCACTCAGCTAAACTAAGCTAAGTTAATGTATACGTACAAACATAAACTATCTGAGATCATCTTTATGATCAAAGATACTATAACACTGCTCATACATAATGAAGCTACATCTTTTTTTTACTAGAAAAGATCGACTCGTCCGACAAATTGCCCAAACGGAATTCGAATCCACAACCTTTGGAAGTCCGATCAAATTCTTCTAGTACTTTTCTATCATTCTAAAAATAAATTGTAAATGCAAATTTTAAAAATCATTAAAGATAATGTAGCTAATTTTGCATAAATAAAATACACAACTAGCATAGCAATGAACATAAGGCTTAGAACATGTTTTTTAACTAAAGGTACATCAAAGTAGGTAGGTATAACAGATTATACAATAGATTTAAAACATGGGAGAGAATCAGTCTAAAAATAAAATCGAAACTTTTTAAAAGTTCAGAAATTAACTTAATAGGACGTCATCAGTTTATCCGAAGGTGAAGTGGAACAAGACCTTGATCGATCATGTCTAGCTAGACGTCTCAAAAGTAATTTCGCATCTTAACCTTGCTTCTGTCTGAATCTGTCTTGCTTATTCCATCATAAATCATCCTCAGAATCCAAAAGTGCGTCAATATTACTAAGCAAGTCTTTATCACTACTGTCTATTTTCTTCGAATTGTTTCGACAGCTGGCTACAACATCTGGGACATTTTTAACTAGACCTAAATCTAAATCTGATATCGTGACGTCACTATCGTCTAAATCATCACTCAGGTCCACGATAGCCACTGGTTCACCAATGTTCGCAGAGTCTACATCGATTATTTCAGTATCTGATATCGTGCTTACGTCTAAGTTTTTTTCACTGATCCCTACGTTCACAATTTGTACTTCCGTGTCCGAATCATTTTCCGTTTTATTACTACTACCGACTTCTTCTTTAGATTCTGTATTCGAATTCAAACTAGTGTTCCTTATCAATTTCGGTTTAGATATTTGTTTGACAATTTTTATTCTTTTGAATTGAAAACAATCGTCGACCAATTCATCATCGTGGATCTCGTACAAATCACTCTGTTCCGACAACGTTCTTTTCCTACTATCATTAACATCAATCTGTTTTTGATCCACTTTGGCTTGGCTCATCGCCGCGGGCGCATTTTTGTCCAACTTCTTATAAACTATGGAATTGCTCCGGACTACTTTGATTATTTTGTTTCCGGACGTGGTGATCGTCTCCTGCGTGGAAAGTTTTCTCTTCCTCAAATTGAGGGTGATGGGTGTGGTGTGAACGATCGCTTCGCTTTTCTTTCGGGCTCTTATTTCGTCTAGGGAGAGAACTTTGAAGTCTAGGGAGTTCCGTCGCTCCATAGGCGGCGGCGGTTGCTTTTTACCTGCGATTTCGTCTAGCGATAGCCGGTCATACTTGGTGGAGAGATTGGAGCGTACGAGTTTGCGCTCCTTGTGTTCGGGCGGTGGCAGGGAGTCGTACCCGTAGAAAGCAGCGGCCTCGGCCTGGATCTTTTCCAGCAGCAGCAGCTCCTGCGACTTGGTGCGCGCGATGCGCTGCGCCTCGTCCGACGGCGGCGCTTTCGTCGGCGTCGACGAAGGAGCGCTTTCATTGTCCGACTCTGCAAGAACACACCAAGTAACCTTAGTGGATCGGTCGCCAATCTATGACTCATGATTTTCGTAATTAATTTTGAAACGACCCGTCCGGTACTTGCGTGTGTTCTCGTTAGTCAACCTGAAACGGGGTGGGCGGTCAAAAATAATTACAAAAATCATTATATGGAACATTTTATTTACTCGTTGGTATATTAAACACAATTTGATTAAACAATGCCAAAGTACCTGTTCCAACAAGAGTTCCTATATCGGTTTGAAGTTAATTAGCTTACAAAAGGTCTTAACACACGCGTTACTAATATTAAAATATTTGAAATTCTTATATAATATAAGAGTAAGTTTAACATAACAACAACCCCGTTCAAATGAAACAATAAACTGATAGCCCTAGCACGGTGTGCAGTCACGTCACTTGAATGTTAGTGTTGAAACCGAGGACATGCGTCAAGCGTGCTAGTTCCGTTGAAGTACATCTATGTCAAATTATATCTATGTTACGGCACACCCCGACTGCCGCTGCGCCCGGCCAGTGCCACGGGGCTCACTCGACTTCAATAATACATACACCTTTGACAAGAACCCTATGCTTCTCTTAATAAGAGTCAAAATATCGAGTGTCTAAATATTATTGAAATCGATTGTACAGTAAGTGCGGAGACCTGCTTTTATCTACTCCACCTTCCACATAATAGCAACAGTGAAAAAATCAGTCTGCATTTTCTAAACAATTTTGCATCTAACATATCAGTTAAACTTTAGACTCGACGTGCGGTTTTGACATAATTAAAAATACTAAAATATAGTGTTCATCACTAAATTGTCATATTAATACAAAGTAAATGAGTAATACTTAACTGGCTTAATAGAAAAGTTTAACGAAAAAGACATCTATATTAGTCTTTTTGACTGTTTTTTATTCTCAATATCAAAATCGCATGTCGTTTCCGTCGATTATATTGAGCGACAATCAAGTCCTCACCTTTTCTAAATTACAAAAAAACACGCAATACCGAAATACAGTTTTTGAATAAAAACCTCTTTATGTGCTGCACAAATCATCAAACGTCCCACCACAGGTCCGTTACACCTAGTATCAAGTGAGGTTATTTTTTTGTTAACAGTTTTTTTTTCAGCAGCAAAAAAATGATGTAACGGCTGTTTTTCGCTCGACTTGGCGGAGGCGTTGATGTGCCGTGCCCCCGAATTGTCAGAAAATTAACAACTGTTTCCTTTTCTTTGAGACATAGTATTTTTTTCTGCTTGCATTTCTTGGATACTTAAAAATTAAAGAGACTTTGGTTTTGCCTATTCAAGTTTCTATTAAACACACTCTCTTTTTGTACTTTTCTGTACAAACTTAATACTAGATTTTACCCTGTTTTTTGTGTAACATACACAAATAATTCCAAAGATCTTTCCATAATGTGTTACTTGACTTATGATTTTTAAATCCTTGCATTTTTCAATACTATTTTTATATTAAATTATGGAAAAAATCGACTCGCCCAAAAAATATTCTCAAACAGGACTCGACTCGATCCGGCCCACTATTCTAACCACTGAGGCTTGGTAGCTCAGTGGTTGGAGCAGTAGGCCAGATACTCAACGGTCGCAGATTCGAGTCCTGTCTGTGAATAACTTGTGCCCGAGTCGATTTTTCCAATATTTTTCAATAAAAAAAATGTCATAACTGTTACTTGACTCACAATGTTTCTCATAAGGACCTGTAGTGAGACGAAACTAACCTACCCTAACCTTCGGTTCGCGCAGTCCTTCCGTTCGTTAGGTTAACAGAAAACTTCAACATTCCAACAATTAGTCTAATCATTAATAAATAATTTCTAATAGAACACAAGACTACAGCGTTATACTAAATATATAAAAAGTATTGCTAAAGTTATTTATGAGTGAAACCAATATTATGAATGACAGTTGCTTATTGAGCTGCTCCGACAAAAAACAACCACATTTTGTACTAATTCATAGTTCCATTACCAACGTACAAACATGTAACTTCAGTTCTTCATTCTAGAATTATTACAATAAAAAAAAACAATTTTACTCGTATGTGTCGCTGATGCTTTTACATCAGTAACAATTGCTGTCCGATTCTATCCTGAAGCTTTCCCAATGCCATACGCTATCCCCATCCTTCGAAATATATGTTTTTTTTATATTGTTAGTTATTTGTATTCACAAATAATGACTAGGCGTAACATGGACCATGTTTCACACAAAACTACTTAATACAGATTCCTTTACCAATGTACTGAGTTTTTGATGAATTTCATAATAAATATAGGAACTTTACTCTCAGTGCAAAAATATATAAAAAAAATGTCCAAATATTGAGAGAAAAATCAATTTGAATTTATCTAATATTAGTGCTATATTAGTACTAAAATGGTAAAACGGAAGCATTCGCAAATATGTATTATCAAAAACCGCTAAGCAATTACATTTCTTTTTTTTTTCATTTTATCAGCTTAACTTTTACTCACCTAAAAATGGTAATACAATCTTATTTAAGCACGACATTTTTTTTTTATATCGCAAATATTACAATTGTACAAAACCCTCGTAAATCAAATGTCGGCCGAGGCTTATGCAATTGTAATTTTTGTAATTTTATACTCACATATACTTTTTTATTAATTTTATTAGCTCTATCTACCTTTCATGGTGCGAATATAAAGTACTTGGGACCAAAGAGCAGTGAGTATCGTTATAATACCGCCGAGGCCCTTAAAACATCCTACAGACTAACATACAAACAATTTAAAGGCATAAAGCTTCTTTTTTTTCTTTTTTTTCCCCTATATTAATGAGTTACAATATTCGTGTATATATATTTTTATTTGTATTTAATATGTTGTTTAACCTATTTATTATGTACTTTTCTATCATAGACAAAGATTATATCAACATCTATTTAAAAATATTACAGTGATATTTCAAATAAACGTTGACAATCAATCTATTCAGTCAACATGCATTCAAAATGCAACTGTAATTATTATAATATGCGATATAAATCAATTATATCATAAAACAAACGAAAAAGCAAAAGATCTTTATGTATCTAATTAGCTAAGATATGAAAGGTTATTATAATATTCTCTAATTTATTGCACATATAAAAATACCGACTACATATCATCATATCCTTTGTATCAGTCGGACAGAGAGAGCACGATTAAATTAGTACAACCGAAGATTTATTGAATTAATCATTGTCTATGCCATAACGAAAACGTAGCTAAAGTTTGTCTATGCATTAGTTAGAATCAACCAAAGTCGCGCCTCTTCTGGCAACTAAAATGCATCCTAAATAAAAAAAACAATTCGCTCCACCATTCGTGGACGTCTTGAATTCAGTTTGACAAGTTTATTAAATAACTCTATAATGACAATTTCAGAACTGAACCCAACTAAGACTATGCAATAAATACTATATAATAATTACTTTAATTGACTACTGACATAAAAGAAAACAGTTTTCACTTTCAATGTCAATATAAAACAGGCAGAAGACGCAACAAACCAGGTAACTAAATAAAATAAATTTTCTTTCTACAAAAGTTCGAGAAATAATATAATAGCATTCGCTATGATATTGTCTCGTTTAAATAATGCTCCCTGGTCAGATTGCGCTCTGAAAAGTAAAACATCTTAAATAACTTATAACATGTGGTAAAATAAATATGTTTATGCTAACCATCTAACGTATAGACAAGTGTTACAATAATAATGCATTTCATATTGGCACATGATGCAAATAAATTTCCATCTTTAAATAATGCCAAAAATAACACAATTGCTATGTAAAATTTTCAAATAAAACATCATAACTTCGTAGTGTAAAATAATACGTTCTCCTACAAGCTTAGTATTATCTCATATAGAGTAAATGAAAGTGAGCGTTCGAAACGTTTCTAAACATCGTTAATTCTTAACACTATCAATTCATAGTGAATGCAGAGTTTTCAATAAGTTAACTTTGTTCAGACACCATATTTATAATATTTAAGTAACTGAGAATCGCTGGCTCTTCGCAACATTAATACATGTAATGTTTTAGAGCGTGCTAAAAACTTGTATCAAGCACAACGTTTGTTATTGAAAACTCTAGTCACATTCATACAATGTTACATATTTGTAGGCTTACTGTTGTTCACCGACCACTTAAAAATCTTCGAGGCCACCACTTTGCAGTATAAAACACTCGCACCATAGTATCCAACTCGAACCGGACAGTTTTCGTTGGTTTTTAAAGTGATCGCGAGAGTAGCCTTAAGCTCTTAACATACGACTTGGGATAGTTTGACGCGCACTGCCGTTCGTTTTCGCGACGACCACTCAGTGTGTGGAACATATAAACACTTTGGTCGTCGACTTATCTAGTTTGTTGCTGCTGTTAAATTAAAAATATATCTTTGATAAATAAATGGCAATTACTTACGTAATTTTAAATAAATCTTCATTCTGAATTCGACCATTTCATTGACCAATCAAGATATGACAAGAATTAGGGAATGTGCCCTAAAAATATGTTTTAACTAAATTCATAAAGACTTATGTTTGTTATTATTATCCATTTAGACAGGCAAACTTTACTTCATTTAACTATTTATAATTACATCAAATATAAAAAACGAGGTAATCCTTGAGGATTTTGAACTTAGCTAGCTAAGTATTCAATTTAGTAGCCATTAAAAGCCGGCTAACATAGTCCTCTCGGAGCGCCGAGCGGTTTGTGAACTCATAAGTAGCATTATGTAAAAAAATAATGGTTTCATCTACCCAATTTAAGACAGAGCGCACTTTTTATAGGAATTTGTATCGTTCAGTGCAAAGTTGTTACGTACGTATTCGTGTCATAGTCGTAAGAAAACGTATGCAAGTCTGTCTGATTGTCTTTACACGAGCAACATCTCCATCTTGGCAAACTAAAATGAATAAAAATTAACAACAGCTTGTTCCAATTCATATATCTTGATAAAATTTTAATCAAGACTTAAAAAAAGCCATCATATTTCAGTCGCCATTTCCGGTCACCAAATTAATCCATACTTATCATATAACACAAACTTGATATTGATAGTTAAGTATAAAAAATTCTGTATTGCTGCTTATGTAGGTAACATTGAAGGAATATTATATTCTAACTGATGATTTTCAACAAAATCAACTAAATTCACTCTTGAAAAGAACCTGGGTAAAGGTTTTTGAGCCAAAACAGAATTAACAAAACATTCCTTATGCAAAATATCTAAAGTAGAGTCAACAGCAGGTCAGAGTTTACAAAGCTGCCAATTTTCCCAAGCGATTTTTCATGTGCATGGTCGTACTGTGTGAGCCACATAGACATCTTTCACACGCACGACGACCGTGCATTGACCGTGACCGTCGGCGTCACCTTGCTTATGAAATGGCACTTACATGTTAGCCTTTGAATTCAGAGATGTCTAAAGTAATTTGACATTGAGGTAAGTCCCCATTGATTGAACAACAAATAAAAATAAAATATAGCAAATATTCGCTTCCTACAACAGCAACCAAGTCCAGTGCGCGTTCCCAAATCGTCTGTCACGAGCTTAATACATATAGTTTCAGTAGAGGCGCATACCTTCCTCGAAGTTGACGACAAGCGGGTCGACGGGCAATGGCGCGTAAGGGTTGGGCGCTTCGTGCGCGTGCGCGTGCGCGTGCGCGTGGACTACGCGTCTGCCTAGCAACTCTCCTGCTCCTCCGGGAAGCACGCCGAGGATGGCCGAGTCTACACCGACAACTGTTGAAGAGGATTTTTTATTTTATTTGGTCGTCAGTAAAGAAAATGGTCTTCTTAAGACTCCATCGACGCTAATGACATTATTGTATGAGATGACAACGGCAAAACGTTTCACATGTAAAATACGGCACATCGCGTCCATAGTAAAGGACATCAGGCAATCTCCATACAAAGTTGGTACAAAAAAAAAAGTTTGCGGCCAGACCCAAGATTATTTCTAATAGGTAGTTCATATTAAGTCCTAAAAAAAATTATATGGACTTAACCCTGTAACCGCCTGAACTGAAAAGCTATTTAAAATAAGGCATTCTGGGCAAAAACACAAATAAAATTGTGCGGCCAGACCCCGGATTATTTTCAATAGGTAGTTCCTATAAATACCTAAAAAAATATGGACTTAACCCTGTCACCGCATGAACTGAGTTGCTATTTCAAGTTAAAAAATCTGGACAAAAAAAAGTGAGCGGCCAGACCCAAAATTATTTCTAAAAGGTAGTTCATATTGTCCTAAAAAAATTATAAGGACTTAACCCTATCACCGCATGAACTGAGTAGCTAATTCGAGTTAAAAAATCATACGTTTTTGAAGATTTTGTGCAACTTTAGATGAGTTCAATAAAAAACAGTGCCCTATTTCAAAACTTGGCCTCGCAAAAAGTGTAGACACAGTATCCGTGGTAATAACTATGTAACTGTGTATTTTAATTAATATCATGTTAACCGTGTCCGTCCTTTTCCGTCGGTACAGTCTTAATTTTGTTAATGTCTAGTCATAATCGTGTTTCAATCGTGTGTCAATATTGTAATGCTCTTTTACATAGTTCTTTTTACTACAATGTAGAAAAGCAAACACAACTTAAACGCGATTGAGATACAATTATGACTGATCAATAGGAGGACTGACCACCTGGAAAACATATATCGAATGAGGTATGGTGAGGCTTAACCCTTTGTATGCCGGAACGTAGATCCACGCGAGACACAATTGATTTTCTATTGTGTCTAGAATCTCGGCATACGAGAAGTTAAAGCTTGCCCGTGGCTTTGGGAATTACGCCTAGTATAACCAAGTCTACGCCCACCACTATTGTTGCCGATATTTTACTTTTAACAATATACAGGATGGAAAAAATCTATGGGCCCTGGCGGGGAACTACCTTAAATCTTTTAGTTTACCCATTTTACTGAAAGTAAACATTCCTTTATTTTTTATGTTATTTTGTTAGTTTGAAGTTTTATTTTGTTTTCATTTTTTCGATGCTTCCGTATTGACATCGACGTGTCAATAAAAAAAGGGAGTCTAGTTGAAAACCAGCGTCAGCTTCAACACTGACACATGCTGGACTAGATCCCTTTTGATGCAGCCATGTGGAACATTTGCCTATAAGATTTTTGTGTATCTTTTGTCATATGTTATGTCTATGTCCACTGTCTGTGTCAAATAAATGTTATGATTTATGAAAATCGGAAGGAGAATCGGACGTCATTTCGTCTCTGTACAGAAATATGCATACAGCACCTTCAGACATTAAACATTATATTATTGTATAGACATATAGCATTCTTTCCGACTCGGACGTCCGTCGAGACTATCGGATCGTATGTGTATTGAGTGTTCAAACAAATGTATGGCACGAGCGTCTTCCGATTGTCTGATCAGACTATTGGATCCGACTTTCTACGGCTGTGTCGAGTGACGCGGGTCGTTACGTTCCCTAAAATATGGTTGAGCGGAGCGATGGCTGGTTCGTGCGTCATGCTCGTGAACGGGTGCCGCCAGCGGAAATGGGTCCACTCAGTCTGCTTAATGTTGTGCTTAAAGCTTAAATATTTTCATCTAAAATAAATTGATACTGACCTGTATGTACTCACAATTTGCAGTACAGTAATCTTGTAATGCGAGAAATGTTTTTATGCATGATAGATAAGTCTTTCTTTGCCAGTTGAAAATTGTTTACGCTTAAAATAACCATAAAATGTAATATTATAATTAGTATTTGTTTTGTGACGGATATTGACTTACTGATAAATTAAGGTCACTTTTCAATTTGATGACTCTGCATGAAATAAAACAGGGAAAAAAAACAGCCCTTGACGAGTTTCTTGCCGGTTCTTCTCGTAACAAGGACTCCCGCCGCAGGGTTTGTGAACCGATGGCGTAGCTTCTTTGACGTTCATAAGTCCTTGTAACAGCCTAGACTGAATAAATGATATTGAGTTTGACTATCGGAGAGAAAAATATGAGGTGTGTTCCCAGCCTAATAAGCCTACTACAAACATACCTTGTCGCTGCTGCTGCCAGAGCAGCGGCACGGGCTGCGGCGCGGGCGCCACGGGCGCCATGGGCACGCCCTCCGGCACGCCCACGCCCACGCCCACGCCTTCCGCCACGCCCACGCCCAAGCCCACTCCGCCCGCGGCTGACGCCTTTAATCACAATAAGCACAATCAATAGACCCTTAACAACACTGTCAATTTGAGGCTGTGTGTGGCAAAATTTAATGAAAATAAGATTAATAATTAATCTTTATTTTATAAGTAGTCTGTTCTGTTTCAAATTTCTACTTTATTATTTTAACTAGTAAATAAGAAAATAAAAAATGCTGTATTCACCTGTAAAGGCATGTCTTTTGGCCTAGTCAGGTTTTAATTTTAAATTCAAATTTGTAAATATATGTCGTTGGTGAATCTTTTTCAATAAATAAATAAATAAAAATAAATAAACTCTGCTACAATGTCCGAAACTGCTGCAATGTCCGAAACTGTTGCCTTCTTAACCTGGACGGAATCGAGTTCACATTAGGATTGAATCAACGTCAATAATCTGTTGGTCTTAATGGTTACCATAATAGCGTTCAGACATCAATTCGATCCTGATGTGAACTCTATTCCATCGAGAGTAACCTCTCTATTCTTTTTTTCTCGATTTCGTGCTACCCTATTACACAACCAAGACAATTAGGCGCATGACAGGAATGCGGATTTGCAATTTTGGCACTTGCAGCCCACTTCTATCACCGCACTTCTGTTATTATGTGATTAATTACCGCTACAGTGATTGATTACCACTTTTTGAATTTTTGGTTTTTACTTATTTTTTAAGCTTTTCTCATCTCTCATGGGCCTAATTGTCTTGGTCAGATAGTACAATAATCATGAACATGCTTAACACATCGAATACATTTTAGAATCTCAGTTTGGTACTCGTACCAGTATAGTATAGTATACAGAAAGTCTATTTTTTACTTTGAAGGGATTTGCTCTTGAGCCCAGCTAGCATAGCATGCGCACCGCGACTCGTGGTCGGCCCTTATCTCGCGATGTCTGTCGCGCTATTATCAGTACAGTGTGAGCGGGACAGACAATGTGCTTGTGCGAGAAAAGTGTCGAGAAAGCTTTGTCGAGTTTATAAGTATACTCATACTCATACTCAAAGTACTTGGGTGCTAGGGTTATAAGTACTCTGAAATACAGACGCAGGGAGGGAGTTCCATTCCTTTTTTTGCAATGTAAAATATTAACCATTTATGATCAGTTTGCTATCTAGTTGCATACATCGGTTCATATTTAGTTCTTAAGCTTATTAGCTAAATAATCTATACAAATATTATAAAGACAAAAGATTTGATTTTTTGTTTGTAATTAATAAACTCAAAACCTACTGAACGGATTTGGATGAAATTTGATAAACATAGTGGATAGCCTGCACCCCGACCGCCTAAAGGTATAGCTTGTGCTATCGCTATAGCTATCAAGTTTCAAACTCTTATAAAACCCTTCAACGATAGAATTTTTGCCTAATTCCTACATATTTCTATTCATCTATTGGATTCACTATTGCATTTTAAGTATGTACCGTTAGGCGGTCGGGGTGCTGGTATATGATTTTATCTCGATATTCCCACAGGAACGGGAACCACGCGGGTGAGACCGCGAGCGGCCGCTAGTATATATAAAATATCTAGCAAACACTTACAGGTGTGGGAAGAGCAGGCTGGCTCGGTGCAATGCCATCAGTGCGTGCTTCAGGATTCTTGTGCATGAAGGGACAGTGCTTCTTGCGGCAGCCGCCGGGCTGGTTCTCCCAGTAGCATGGAATCTGCTTTCGATTTTTCTAAAAAAGAACAGGATAAAGCAAACAATTAATATACTGAAACAATCATACAGTAATCAATATAAAATTGCATAATGAAATGTATAACTTTCATTCTGCTTTTATAACCACACACTAAATGAAAATTAAACTATAGTTATTCAAAAAATTATTAATAGTTACATTCAGTGTAATCATGTCTGCTGCATAGAATGAACCCCTCTGAGCAATTCGGAGACTAGTTGATATTCAGGATTAATTAGGGGAACTTAAAATTTCAAAGCTAGATACCCAAGATAGTGACTTTAAAATAGTTTGAGATAGTCTGACCACTTATTGTAATGCATTTACATTAGAACAAGTCAGGTCATATTGTAGCAAGACACAATTTTTATGTCCAGAAGAAGTTTACTCCCTCAGTGACACAACATCTACCACAATCAATTCATTTTGACATCCGCTAAGAATCCACTGCTGCAGAGTTATAAATCTCTATGACAATTTCTTTCACATCTTTTACAGAAATCATTTAAATATCATAATGCAAAGCAATTGAAAGATTGTCAATATGGGCAGCGATTATTATAAGATATATTTTGCACAAAATAAGCCAATTTAAAATCTTAATTTTACATCTCATATAGTCAAACAGCTAGTAGCTTTTTTTTCAAAATCAAAGGAAATTGCTATTCACAATGTGTTTTAATCGGTAAAAGTTGTCTTATACAAGAAACATTATGTGCAGGCTTTGATAGTCATCAAATTAAATTTACTCTCACCCTAAGTTCCATATGGCGTAGTTTACAACGTTTGTCTAAACATTTGCCCTGTTGCCAGGCTGAGCACATAGTCTCACATCCCAAGGCAGACGGTTCATGGCGGAAAACACAATTGTCACCCTGGAAATAACACAAATATGTCACAATATGTAAATGCTCCAATGCTTCCTTTTTCATGTTTCTCTATGTAAAATTTATTTGATAAAGTTTGATGATTGAATACTAATTCAATAGGAATTCAAATATCCAATTACCTACATCATCAAATTCATTGATGTAGTGAAAATTCTTATTGGCTATTATTTATCATCAGAGACGGTCAAAATAAGAAGCTGAATATGCATACCAAATACATAAAACTTAATAAAGCTTCTGCACAATAAGATATTTGCGAAATATTCTATATGCAGGTAGTAAATAAAACGATAATGGCTCCTCAATACTACTTACGAAAAATATCAAGGGAAAGTTACATTTAATTTCACTAACCTTGGTGCAAGTGGAATAGTAATAAAAATAACAATCGTTAAATTTTCTTGGGGACTCCATGGTGTTATATCAATGCCGTCCAGGGCCTGGAAATACAATAAAATATTTAGCAGTTGAACACCGACACGATTTCACCGACTGTGACAAAATTGCACTTATGATCGTAGAAAAAATTGGTCACTATATTCTTCTTAGTCGTAATACAACGAATACCTCGCGCAGTATTTATTACTAACACAAAGCTACGATTTTTCCATTTTGACAAACGCAAAGCATGTCGCGGCTAAATGAGTTCCAAATTAAAACTATAGTTACGTCAAACTTCAAATTCATTTTGTACTCACCGTTCTTTGAATAAACTTAAAAATAATTAATTATGAACTTATTGAACAACAAACGCTCTACAACGCGATGCAATCAAACACAAAATAATATACGAACGTCACTAATAGAAAGAAGATGAAGTAGTAGATATGGCGGACATGTGGCGGACTTTCGTGTCGTCCATCCGCAATCCGCCCTTGGAATTTGTTTGTTGCCAGGACGGATTTTCAATTTTGGTCAAACATAGCATAGAATATACATATAGAAACATAGAACGGGCATAGAAAACAAACTATGCTCATTTTTTTATTACACTCAACGTTAAAAAAACCGCACCTTTTTGAAATTTTCTTAAGTTGTTGTTAACACTTTACATTAGCCTCGTTTGAAAGCATAAAAAAGAATAATAAAAAACAAAAATGTGACATCTAAAAAAAAATGCAATTTTGTTCCTCTATAAGGGCCGCTGGTTGAGCAATTGCGCTACAATTTGTGGGTTTTAAAGGGTCAATGCAGGTTAAATAGGCAGTGATCCGTAGTCTAACCTTAAAAAAAATCATATTTCCTAAGTTATTTTTGTACAAAAAGCATTATTAAGGAGTGGTATTGTGGTGTAAGTTTAACCTTTTTTTTGTTCTATTCAAATAAAAAATTAAAAGTTTAATTATTTTACCGCTGCGATATCGCGGTGGTGTCACAAGGGTGTTAGAGTCCCTGCCACGAAAGAAGTCCCTTGAGAGAGGCGCTGCAGTCTAGTGCAGTCTACCGCCTATAAGCTATATGACTATAGAGATATTTATAGTTACTTAAAATTCCGTGGGACTTCTTTCGTGGTGTGGACTCTAGGCATTCATTCCAATTATTCCAATTTCCGAAGCGGGAAAGCGGGCTGGTCCTTTCATTAGAAAATAATTATGTCCAAAATGCGCTTAAAGAAATAGACTGGCAACATTTTCTTACTTTTAGCCATAGACTAAGGATGTGTCAAAAATTTAATTATTTCAATGACAGTATTTCAACCATGAAGCTATAGAGAATACTGGAGGCCAAACTCAGTACTTAAAGTTGAAGCCAAGTAGGTATAACCTCAATTGACCTTTCGTTGGACTCCAGTGTGGCTATCTCATAAATCTAAATTTGCCCGGAGCCTGTTTCATAATAGTTAATGATATTAATTGCTAATATTATTAGACTCATAATAATAATAATATTAGTAAGCATTTTTCTGTTTATAAACTTTTTGACATCACTGATAAATGATATCTCTTTGACGTCATTAATATCATTAGACCTGAAAGCTTATGGAATCGAAGCCAATATGAAAAACTTAAACTACTTTGCAACCGCTAAAATTAGATAAAACCTTTAGTAAAAATTATACGCAAAATTAATTATGCTATAGGCGTAGCAATTCGTAACTTTTGACGCAGTCATTTCAATTTCATTATTCAATATTCCCTAGTTGTAATTCAATCTGTAATTTGTTAAATTATATTTCATTAAAATTAAGCAATTTTCATAAATTAAATCATCTCAATTATTTTTTCTGAATTTCCTCATTATTGTGGTAACCGGCATCCTCATACAATGGTAACACCGTATGTGTCTATGTCAATCAATCAATATGGTGGATGTCAATTTCTAATTTTGTCGACTCAAAAGTTGCGATTAATAATACGACGTTTCTTGCTATCAAAACGTTATTCTATTCTGCATTTAAAAATATTAGGTCTTAAAGTAGGTATGAAATTTCCGTATTGTATGAAGAATTTTAGGCAAATTCGAATTTTTATACTAAGTACTAAGTTTTTGAATGATTTGAAAATAGCTTGTATGTACTATTTTTTTTTTATTGCATTGAACTAATTTAGGTTCTTAATTTAATGTTAAAAATCTAATGAATTTATTTAAAAAAAAGCAAAATTAATTCACATTTAGCCACCGCGATTTTTCCCTTAATACCTAATTCCGATAATACCTTTCGTCTATTCTACCGTTACTTTTAGCATAAACTGGGTATATAGACATTAATTTGAACTGATAATTCTGAAACATAATGACAATTTCATATTTAGAGACGAGATAGACCTATTATTATCATTGTGTAAACTGTACACATGCATACCTACACAGATATTGATACGTTTTTACCTATATTACTAGTTTTAATCTTTAATTGTCTCCTTTACTTTGTAGTTGTATGGACACCCTATTTAGAAAGAGAGGAGGGGGACCTATGGAGCGAGATAGAATGCAGTCAAGGTCATTTTTTTTTGCTTCAAGTAGGTATGAGGAGTTTGGCCTCCAGTATTCTCTATAGCTTCATGATTTCAACCATGAAGCTATCTATAGCTTCATGATTTCAACCAATCACATTGCTCGAAAGTAGCTATTTATTTCGCCTAAACTGCTAGGATTCGTTGATGAAGTGTTTTTGTTTTAACCTTTGATTTTCGCTCTGTTCTCTATTGCATGATATACTTCATGCTCTGTCCGGTCCGGAAGCCGATTCTCGCGCTGTGAAATGTCGAATTCGATATTTTTCTATACATCATTTTCTTTATTAAAAATGTAAATAAAGTCATTATAGTGCGTTTACTTATTCCACTTTTCCCCACCACCCACCAACCCCACTGGGGGGGGGGCAAAGTGAAATGCCTTCTGACGTGGAATTTGGAGTGGTGCATAGTGGGCGGCATTTTATTTTCCACGCATAGGTATAAATTAGTGGACTCTGCCCCACTAGGGCTTACACTTAAGAGTTTGTGTAAGTAATTCCAGTGAATAATTCGTAGACATTTTTTGAAACCAGAAGCCAGAAATCTGTAGTAAAAAGAGGTTTGAATTTGTCGACTCAAATCTTCTTCTGGCTTCAAAAAATGTCAACGACATATTACACAGCGAGAATCGGCCCCTCTTCTTTTGTCATTCAATATTTTTTTATTCAAATAGTTAACGACACTAGCTGATTGTCATACAACATACAATCGAGGTAACTTTGGAGCCTTGGTTCTCTGCCAAGGATTGACCGAGCTGTGATCTGATAATGGCCATCCAAAGAGTGAATGGAGGACATCCAGATTGCTATACATACCCTGCTAGCCTAGCATGACCAACAAAACGCGATATGATACAGCGCTTTAACACGATTAACCGTCAAAAGACAATGGGTTTTGTGTGGATAAAATGTGGGGGCTGGGGTGAGATTGCGTAAGGTATTCGTATTCATTTGACAGTTCATATCGTATTCTTCTTCTTCTTCTTTATGAATGGCTTACTCTATGCTCTAAACATAATTCCGCCAATGTCACGTGTAGGTAGCTTTTACACGGTGAGGTGGAATGTAAAATTTTGATATTATTTTTTTAACACCCTTGCTCGTAAAGCTGATGTAATTCCACCGGTTTTAAATATGTAAAGCGGGTCATAAAAACGCGTGTGTTACAAATGCAAATAGTTAAGTTATAGTCCATACAATTTCCTTAACAGTATTATTTGCCATTTCAAATATGGAACTGATCGCCGCCGAACGACTCCAGCTAGTGAGCAGCGCGCTGTTGCTATTCAAATTTCGAACTAATCGCCGCACGGCGCCAGTCAGTAGACATTGTGCATTCACAGATTGAGTTTATTTAAAATAAAAAAACAGTTCATTCGGTAATTTAAAAACTTGGCTGCATGCTCTAGCGTCTTTGCCAACATTTTCACGCAGCCACGGCAGAAAATAATCCTCGCGCCATTTTTCTCAAATTTTCTTTTCTTTGTACTTGTATTGTGAATATCTAAAAATGACAACTTTCAATAATGAAGATGAGCAATATATTACTTCCACTCCACCGGATATACTTACAGAAGCGCGAACCGCATGCGACAGCTTGCTGCCGTCAATATCCAAGGACAGATACATAACCACGTATGAAAATTTCTTGAAGTGGAAAAACATAAAAAATGCCAAGTCATTTTCCGAAAATGTAGTTTTGGCGTATTTTAATGAACTAGCTAGTAAATATAAGCCTAGCTCGTTGTGGACAACATATTCTATGCTGAAAAGTACCCTCAAGATAAAAAATGGTGTCGATATTCATTTATATTCAAATCTCATTGCATTTTTAGAGACGCTCTGATGGTTTTATAAATCCCGATCTTTTATTATCGACGACCCATTTTATGACGTGGTCAAAAAATATGAAGCTCTGCGTATAACTAAGACAAAAAATAATCATTTCTTTCAGAATTACCAAAAAGGTAAATGTACTGCGCAACCTATTGGCATAAATAAATTCGGTGCCATGCCAAAGGAAGTCGCCAAGTTTTTAGGATTGCCGGATGCTGATTGTTATACAGGGCATGCAGTTTCAGAATAACGTCAGCTACATTCGCGAGCTGATATATTGACTTTAAAGCGGCATGGCGGATGGCGTTCTAACGCAGTAGCAAGATCTTATGTAGAAGATTCCATCCAAAATAAAGCAAATATAAGTGCCAAAATAACTCGGACAATAAATTTGGAGCCACAAACGAAGAAGTTTTGCCCTGAGCCGCGCCCCTCTATGTCTACTGATGAGACTTTTTTATTTACAACTAATGACTAATTACAATGCTCTTCTGCCGCCTTTCAAGAAGTTTCGTCGTCCAACATTTACCCTAACACAAAACAATGACATTATGAATAGTACCTAATAATAATATTAACATAATTAAAAAACCAACTACAACTACGTATCATTTTAATAATTGTAATTTCACTAACTGTTTCAATAATTAAAAATGAACAAAATATAAAATGTTTTTTTTCTGTTTCCTCGCAAATGTGTTAAAAAACGTCGTACGATATACGTACGTATTGGTTATAACATGCTCGGCTCAATTACGCCCTCGCCTTCGGCTCGGGCTGAAATTCCGCCTCGCATGTTATAACCATCTTATCGTAATGTACTATATTCTAAGCTATTTTACTGAAAATAAAAGACAACACAGTAAACATCACATACATTTAACATAATATAGGAGAAGTATATATTTAATATTTTAGGTTGTTGTGGGAGATAAATTTTGCCAATATTTTTAATAAGGGGGTGTTATTATTAATGAGACATAAAAGGGATTTCATAATAATAGGGCGAGGAATATCTTTGGGTAGGGTATCGTACAGGGATCTATGTAGATTAGGGCAGTTAAAAAATAGATGGTCCACGGAACCCTCCTCCATCCCACATTCACAAAGGGAGTTGTCCTTAATTTTAAGTCTTGCCAGATGGGTGGGTGTACAGGCATGACCTATGCGTAGACGGCAAATAACAGATACAGTTTTTTATTTAAATCTCTCTGTTTAAAAAACTGGTGGAATCTCTCGTTGGATATCAAAGTAATATTTTCCAGCTCGATCTTTCGTCTGGGACCAATGAGTCTGCCACGGTTTTTTGAGGTGTTGATGAGATAGTATGCAGACATCTTGGTAAAATAATTCCGAATAGTCCAAAGCTCCAGAAGTAGTAGCGGCTTTTGCGCACGAGTCTGCTGTGACATTTCCAGGAATTCCATTATGCCAGGGATCTTGGAATTCGTCCAAGCCAGGGATCCATGTTAGGACTACTTTGAGCGATTTCTACTGACATCTTACCAATGCTTGCCTAATATTCAAAATGATAGGGAATTTAGATTTTGAACGGAACGGGTTTGTTAGTATCGCTTGAACACAACTTAGTGAGTCACTGAAGATAATTGTGTTATTCAGGCTATGAGACTCTATAAATAGTATTGCTTCAAGGATAGCAATCGATTCGCCGGTAAAAACCGAGGAAGGGGGAGGAATTTTAAAGTTCAATATAATTTTATGATTGGGGACCTAGACTGCGGGGGCCGCAGTCTGGGTCCTCTGGGGCACTGAGCCATTCTCCTGCAATTTGGAAGCGTCCGTGTAAATTGGGAGCCAACCATTCCAGTCACTAGCAAGAACTCGATTGAATTTCTGAACTGGTTCAGGAGAATCCTTCTCGACCCCAAAGTCAAGTTTGACCGGAGGATCGAAGATTAAAGAGTCAAAACTGTTATCAAAAAGCGGTTGGCATATCGTAGGTATTCAATCGGCTGCAATTTGTACGGAATGACATTTAATATGATACAATATGAACTGTCAGATGAATACGATTGACTTGACGCAATCGCCTAGCTGATCTGCACCCCGACCGCCTATGTGCCGATGCCGGCACAGCACGGCGTGTCATGGCAAAGGATTTTATCACTAATCGGTGCGGTTGTGTCGTGTGAGGCGGGTCGCTACGTTCCCTAAAATATGGTTGAGCGAAGCGATGGCTGGTTCATGCGTCATGCTCGTGAACGGGTGCTGCCAGCGTGATGGGTCTGCTCATGTCTGCTTGTGTTAAAATGTGTTGAGATATATATTTTTGTTTTGATTTTATGTTATTTATGTTGCTTTAAGTTAAGACGCGTGGCACTGCTTGATCGGAATAAATAAAAATGAATAATGTTTCCAAATTATTCCAATTATATTAAAGTATTATTTTTTGTTAACTTACTTTAAATATGTTTTGTGATTATGACCCAGCTGATGCGTCTTCTACTAACATTGTAGGTTGTGTCTTACATTAATGCACTTTTATCTTTCTTTTTATTGCTGTTGTTATTTTTTTTATATATTTATACAGCTTAACATAAGTACCTGAAGTACGTCATGCCCACTCAAACGTTTCTTCGGCGGTGTCGTGTGAGGCGGGTCGTTACGTTCCCTAAAATATGGTTGAGCGAAGCGATGGCTGGTTCATGCGTCATGCTCGTGAACGGGTGCCGTCAGCGGAAATGGGTCTACTTCAGTCTGCTTATCTTAATGTTGTGCTTAAATGTTATTTTTTTTTTTTTCTAAAATAAATTGATACTGACCTGTATGTTCCTCACAACATGCAGTACAGTACCTAATCTTGTAATGCGAGAAATGTTGTAATGTATGATAGATAAGTCTTTCTTTGCCAGTTGAAAATTGTTTACGGTTACAATAACCATAAAATGTAATATTATAATTAGTATTTATTTTTGTGATGGAAATTGACCTTACTGTTATGTTAAGGTCATTTTTCAATTTGACGACTCTGTATGGGAATAAAACAGGGAGAAAAAAACAGCCCTTGACGAGTTTCTTGCCGGTTCTTCTCGTTACAAGGTCTCCCGCCGTAGGGTTTGTGAACCGATGGCATAGCTTCTTTGACGTTCATAAGTGCTTGTAACAGCCTAGACTGAATAAATGATATTGACTTTGACTTTGAATCACGTTATTTTGAATCTTATTTCAATGAGTTTAGAATTTATGTTACTTTAATTTTGATACCACGATGACGCGACGCGCCGCTGGATGCTGCGGCATGACGGGTCATGCCGTTTCATTCCACGGGTCATAGGGGTCATTTTGTGTCGAGAAATTATGATTGCTAAAGTTGAAATAATGTTGAAACTTGTGCGGCGGTCATTACAGTTAATAGGACGCAGTCCGGTCGGTGCGCGGGGACAAGGGAGGGAGAAGACGCACTATGGCATGCCACGGAATGCCGCGGGATGCTACAGACAGCACAACCTGCCGTGCCACGCCGTCAGTGGGCGCGTCGGCCGGCCCTAACGGTATAGCTTGTGTTAACGCTATAGCTATCAAACTTCAAACTCTCATCTTGACTGACTGACATATCAACGCACATCCCAAACCGCTAGGTCTAGAGACTCAAAATTTTGCACATATGTAGGTTCCTTGTGAGGTCTAGGGGAGCACTAAGAAAAGATTTTTCGAAATTCTAGGGCAAGTGGTTCAACAGTTAACCACCTAATTTTCTAATCATGATAGCGCGTTATTGGTACTTCAAAATATATGATTATTTGCGAGGGTCAAAGTAGTGGTTTATTGGCTACATATTTGCATTTAAGAAATGTTCAATTTAAGTACTTAGGGGTTTTTTGTAGATAGGAGTTTTTTTTTAAAATGGAGATAGGCTAACTGTGTCCACACTATTGTACACTATTAACCACAGGTTGTGCCACAGTTAACCAATGATTTCTTAATTTATTGAATAAAAAACAATATAAATTGTATGACAATGGGTCTTTAATTGTTTAAAGCTTTTAACAATTAACAATTGACTTACAACGAATTATTAGGTTACTTTATAATGGCACACTTCAGTCTCAACATTATTTATTAATCTTAAAATGGTGAATCTTTTTAAATTATTTAAGTACTTAGATACTAACTAGTATTCTCCATCGTAAACCACTATAGTTTTATTATTAGGTAATTGCCTAAAATAATTATCAATTATTCGTATTTAAATAACAAGCATAAATAATAACAAGAAACAAACAAATATTTGTACTTTTAACTTAACATACTTTGTCACAGCATTATTAAATCATGAACTAGTAGGCAAATACTATTCCTAATGAGCTAGATAGAGCTTTGTTACAAAATAAATAAAAACCTTGAAATTTAACGCAAGTTCAACTGTGTCAAATCAAAATATACATCAAACTAATAAGCCGCTTGCCTTCGGCTGCTGCCAGTAATTTTAGGATTTGGTAATATTATATTTAATATCAAAACTTTTTATATAAAAATTAAAACAGACTTCAAAAAACTAAAAAGCAAAAATAAACCTTTTAGAGTCGGTGCCAGCCAAGGCATTCTACTTTGCGGTCCTACTATTTTATTTTTCTTGCCTTCTTTCTTGTTTTTTATTGACATATAATCTGACCGTCGGATATTTAAGCTGGCATTCCTCGCTTGCTGTTCTTATACTCATCCCAGATTTCACCAGTTCCATTGCTTTCCTCATAGCATCTTCAGTATGTCCTCCTCGTTTTCTAACAGTTGTTTTATTCCGGCCCATCTGTAATTAAAATAAGCAAGGAAACATATAACCACCACCTGGTACACAATTAGCCATGGTTAACTGTGGAACATATGGGTTTGGTTAGTTGTAGACCACCGTAAAGCGTTGGAACACTATCACTTTAAAATTATTCATACAATTAAACCAATACAACCAAACGTATGTTAATAGATGCACGTAAAGTATATTTACACGGTCAACATATGCAAATTTCTGTAATAATAAACTGAAAGATGTCAATCCAAAAAAATACTTACCTTTTTTTATGTTTTGGCACTGATTTTTCACAATTTGTCCGAAACACAACTGTTATGCGTGAGAACCACAGAACACAATTACTCCTAGCGGAGGTGAGAACTAGCCGCCAACTGGGGGGCGGGGAGAGTAACTGTTGCGTTGCGGCATCGAAATCTCTAGAATGTACGGAGCGGCAACGTCGCATTTGACAAAAATGCCCGTGGATAACTGTGTACGAGTGGCTAACTGTTGAACCACCTACCTACCCCTAAAGGGGTGAAATAGGGGATGAAAGTTTGTATGAAAGTCTGTCAGTTTTGAAGTCATGATCTTCAGATTTTGTATTTAGATTGACGATAGAAAATAAATATTTACCTGTCTCGGCGTTTTTGAAAATTTCACCCCCAAAAGTGTTTAAAGGAGGATAAGTTGTGTAAGATAAGTCCATTATTTTCAAAGTAAGAGTGTTAGGATTTTCAAATTTTGTATTAGGGTTGATATTTAAAAAAAAAAAACATTTACCTGTCTCGGCGTTTTTTAAAAATTCTACCTCCAAAGGGGGATGAAGTTGAGAAAGAAAAGTCCTTTATTTTCAAAGTAAAAGTCACTCATTTTTTATAAGGCTTATGGTTGGAAATTAAATACAAATAAACAAACCTTTATTTTTTATTTATACAAATCAACCCCTAAGGAGGTAAATAATGTTAAAATCGATATGGGTGTCATTAGTGAGGTTTTATGGGATGTTGATTACGAAAATGGCAACGATTTTGAAGTCCGACGGACGGGTGGACATAACTCAACCCATAAAGGTTTGAAAAAGGACTTTAAATTTTGTTTTGAATAATTATGCAAAATAGACATAGGTATAGCGACTTTTTACGCTTCGGATTTGAATTTGAATGAAATTCGGGACACAGACACTTAATAGCCTGAAGAGGAACATAATGATACTTTTTGTCGCGTTAAAATATCTCATTGCTAAGGGAAAACATAAAAAATCAATGTGGGGTAAAAAAAGGCGGCGACGCATAATTTTAGAAATTCTGCTATCCTACTAATATTATAAATGTAAAAGTGTAGATGTATGGTGTTTGGATGCTTGTTACTCAATCACGCAAAAATTGCTAAATGGGTTTGGATGAAATTCGGGACACAGGTACGGCCCGGAGAGGAAAATTTGATACTTTTTGTTAAAGTACAAAAATCGATAGCAGCTTCAATAGATGGCGCCACAAAATTTTTGAAATCCTCCTGTCCTACTCTTTACTAATATTATTAATGTGAAAGTGTAGATGTTTAGGTGCTTGGAGGTTTGTTACTCAATCACGTAAGAACGGCTAAACGGATTTAGATGAATTCGAGACATATACTTAATAGCCTGGAGAAGGACATTGGATACTTTTAATCGCGGAACAATTATAAAATTACTCAGTCCTACGGGAAAGTAAGTACAAAAATTAATGCGGGCTAAAATATATGGCACCACATATTCTTAGAACGATCCTACTTCCTGCTTATATCATAAAAAAGGTGAAAGTTTGGATGTTAGATACTCAATCACTCAAAAATGGCTGAACGGGTTTGAATGAAATGACACAGATACTTTATAGCATTGAGAGGAACATAGCTTACTTTTTGTCGCGTAAAAATCCTTATTTTCTACGGTAAAATACATACATCGCAATAGGTGGCGTAAGTAGTATTTTTTTAAAGATGAATTGTGGAATTAGGTGAAAAAGAAAGATATTTCTTTTTTTCTTTTACTAAATCTTTCTGGACCAAGTTCTAAAGACCACGCGGACGAAGTCGCGGGCGGAAGCAAGTTCCAACATATTTCTTTTCATCTATTGGATTAAATATTGCATTTTTAGTATGAAAATGAAAGTGATAGCGTCAGCGAGAGCCTTTGTAGGGGGTTTGAAAATTCGATAGCTATAGCGATACCAAAAGCTATACCGTTAGGCGGTCGTGGTGCTGGTCAACATTCGTAAAGATGTAAGGATCCGAGTTTTCAGTTTCAGAAATTCCATACAATTTTATGCTATTTTCACGTTTTTCATAAACATATACATCTCTCAGATTGTTGTTCAGATCAGTCGGGTGTGTATAGTAATCTGGATCTCCTCCATTCACTCCCTGCATGGCTATTATCAGATCACACCTCGGTCAATCCTTGGAAGAGAACAAGGCCCTAGCACGAGCGGCTGCTATTGATCGACACTCGTAGCTCAATAAAGTGTCACCGTCCCGCTCCGCTCACATCTTTGCGGGACAACCAAGACAGCATCATGCGCCATATCATATAAACTTCTCACAGAAGAAATCCCACGAAGTATTACTGGAACTAAAATGTGGTTTTCGTAACTCTATAATAATAAGACTTATTTTCGAATGTTGAAGGCGACTGCAGCGCCCCTCTCATGTAGCTTTTCTTCTTTCGTGAGACGGACTCCACGAGCGGCATGAGGGTGCTCTCAAGGTCTGTTAGTCAAAGTCAATGATTTTTTATGATAAATTTTAAATAGAAAAGTATTGGGAAAAAATTAACTCGGCCACAAGTGAATTCTCATGGCCTCAGGGACAATGATGGGTCAATGAATTTTATTGAAATAGACTTATAGATAAGTGCTTTCGAATTGACCAACTTTTTTTTCCTACCAGCCATTCAGACATCTTTAGCCGTTAGGGTTAGGGCTCCATCGCTTGCACGATGATATGCAAAGAGTAAGCAACCAACCACTCCGTTTTACGATGAAGCAAAGTTCTTTTCATCATTCTTAATTAGTCAATTACGACAGTCCGCCAGACCAACAGTAGACCAAGACACATGGTAGTGCGATCTATAATTCGCTAGTGTCGTAGTATTTGATATTAGTTTCAAACGGACACATTATCGTGCGAGCGATGGTAGGGCTTCGTTGCCCTTCGCTATCGCCTTAAATTTCTACCCTATCATGTGACCTGCCATGAAATTATAAAATCACGGCTTGGTCAATATGACTGTGACTTAAACAAATATAGTTAAACAAACATATACTACAAAAAAATAAAACTTGTAATACAGTGTCGTATGAACTTTATTTATCATTATTACATCATGATTTTACCATATTAATTTACATAGAATAAATAAATGCTCACAATAATTAATGATGTCAAACTTTCAGTAAAAGCAAAAATATTAACTAGAGAGTATAATAACAACTAATATTTAAAAATAATGAATTGAAATAAAAATAATATTAACAAAGTCGTCAATGGGGATTAACAGCACTTTTAGATTTATCTGCACGTGATAAAAAATTTGGTCAGACAGCCGTCTTCTTTGTATGAAACGGTATACAATGACGTCATGCAAAGAACGCGCGAATATTGAAGGTTGAAAACTTGTAAATCCAAAACTACTTATCATATTTAAATAAAACAAAAACAGTTCAGTTTTTATACGTTTAAGCTATACTGCAAAAAAGTTTCAAGCGATTTAATGAACCAGTTGTTAATCCCCATTCTGGCACCATTACTTCCAGTTTCATTATTTCAGTTCAGCATCCATGATACATTTTAGTTTTTACAGAGTATCTTCTAATCCCATGTAACTTGTCTCACTATTTTGAACAACTGGAATAATGAGATCTGGCGAAAGTAATTATTTCCTAACAATTCGAAATTCAAGATTATAAAATCAGACTTAAATCAGTTTAAGTATAATTTATCCAAACAAAATACACTTCCTCCGCATAAAAAATAACGATAGCTGTACATTCCATTGTTTGGTCTACAACAAATTATTTATGCGCAGATTTAATAACTACCAGATAAATTAAACCTGCCAGCAATTTACTGCTACATGCTCGTGATAGTCTCGTTTTCCTAAAAATTAATTACAGTCACAACATATATTACGAAAACTACACAATGAAGTTTGTTGGTGATTTTTGATGATGAATGAAATGAATGATAATTTGTACGCAGGTAAACCAATACTGTTCGGAATGTAATAATTACAGCTTATTTCCAAATATAATAAGAATGGACTGTTTAAAACATACATGACCCATCCCAGCTTATAAGATTTCTTAAAAACCTACTGGATGAAGCCTATTCAAAACCAAAATTCATCACAATTTTCTAACATACCAATAGCATACCCGATTAACTTTTTCCAGTAGTATTTTAGCAATTTTTTTTTAATAACAAATTATGCGACTCTTGGATACTTGTCATAAATTATATGGGATAAGGTATGTCAAACGCTCAAAATATGTGAGTCAAAAAACCAAACAATTTTCTTGAAACGTAATTAATATAGCTATTCTTGAAACAGTATTCAAACACAACAAATCCAAATTAAAACACACAAGAGAAATAACAAGAGATATCATAATCAATCATAGTCTTCCATCATAATGAAAACTACATTGATAATTAAAAACTTAACCACCGGGATCTATTTAGCAATTTGATTAGCAATTAAATTGGACTGACTCATATTTTTAACTATCAATACATTTTAAGTGAGTATGAAAATATTTAGCCCAATATAATCGCCATTCGAATTACGAAATCGCAAAACAGGTATATTTTGCTCATTAATGACGATCATTATAGTTTCATAATTTCGATTATAAGTATAAACAGGATACAACTTTCGGTTGAATACATGACTTCTGTATACATGGGATAATTATCGTTGAATGAAAAGTATTAAAGTCTTAATCTATTCTCAGCTAAGTCTAAGACCCAAGTAATAGCAATAATTAATTGTCAACTCCAAATTCAGAATCTAAATCTATATTTATTACAAGAAATCAAAAATGTCGTCATCGAATCTGGAGACATCAAAAGATATTATGTTTCAATATAGCAATGCAGCGACCATAATTTTCTCAAAAATCTTGGAATTTACAGTAGTTTTTAATTACTTTCCTATCATTCAGATAAAGGACTTTTATAAGATTTTTTTAAATAATTATTCTAATCATGGATGGGGCAAGAGATGCTTCAATTTGGTTCAAAATGTTTTAAGTGCGTTTTCTATATCAATCGTTATACAACAATTTCATAAGCACAAAACACGTTAACATTGATTTCAGATACTTTCGTATGCAGTTATACCTATAATACATCTAGTAACGAAAGTTAGTATTCTAGGAGATTCCATGTAATCAATTTCTGTTTTTTTTTTCTTTATTATGTATTTAGAATATTTATACAAAATTAGTATGAAAACGAAACAAATTGCAGAAAATGCTTCATTGAATCAGAAATAGAAAACAATATATAACACATTTGCATTGTGCACTGTAGTATAACAATTATTATTATCTAATGTATCACTGGTATGTCTGATGACTCTGTATTGCCTGGTAGCATAAATACAACACAATATTTAAAAAAAAAACAATCAATGTTGCTGGATGGAATTCCTCAAGTGTTGATAATTAGCAAGCAAGCGCTTTAATAATGTGATGATCAAAATTACTCGCTAATGGACTAATAAGTTACGGGCATCCATCCGCCAATACATAATACATTAAGTATTTCCTCTTACCGATCGCTCTGCGAGTTTTTGAAGCGTTTTACCCTGTCTCTGGCGGTATTGTAAGACATATTGTCTTTTAGAAAGCGACTCGGTAAGGGAACCCATGGACGATTGATAAGACACACACATAGGCCATCAAAGTAAATACTATCGAAACATTTAATACTAAAGGCTCGAGGAACTTAGGAGTGAGATAAAATGAGAATAATGGAAGTGTTCACGTTGTCAAACATTCTATTTTAGCTGTTCATACTCTGCATAATATTGCTATACTATCGAGGTTTTGAAATTTGAGCCTCAAAATAGGCCGACACTCATGAGGCGATCGGTGTGAGTTCATCCTTGATTCAATACGTATAGAGTGTAAAGTCGCTTAAACGTAATGTGACCAAACGTGAGTGAGAGAGCTACAAAACCGGATGAGTGCGAGAGGGACAACCTTATCTTTTGGAGGAGCTCTTGATCTGTTGCAGCTTGAGTCGCAGGGCGTCTACTGCTGCCTCATTCTTTTGGGATACTGACTGTGTTGAGTGTAACTGAAACAATGTTACATTAAGTACATTTGTGTTACGTTAAGCGTAGCTTCTAAAATATTTTTAAGACCTTTTTTAAAGTCCAATCTATCATTACGACACCCGCAAGCAAAAACATGGCAACTCAGTTTTAGACAGTATTGAGTTAAGATGATATTCTGGCTAAGTAAAAAATGCGGTTTTTTTACACTTATCATCGTATCTGAATTCGCCATAATTTAAAATCTGCAGAGTGTAAAACATCGTGAAAACATTGTATGACAGACATACAATTATTTTATTCAACAATTTAAATTATAGCGAATATATCAGTTTCATACAATATTGATTGTATGTCTGAGTTACAATGTAATTTTACAAAGTATATGAGGACGAATTTGATGTAACTCACAAATATTATACAATAAATCATAAAATATATACATATAATCAAAATAATACAAGAGTTCAGGTCTTACCACGTTTACTGTGGTCAAGATCGATAGGAATTAGGGCTTATCCGAAACTGCATTTTTTTTTTTTTTGCCGTGCTCTCCTGTAAAATGCCAAAAACTGAGTTACCATGTTTTTGCTTGCAAGTGTCGATTAATAAGGAAGTTTCCATTTTTTTTTAATTTAGAGAATAGCGCTGAACTTTCATTTGAGCCCAGTGATTTTATTTTTCAATTATTTCAAAAATGAGGAAGTTGTGATACTTTTCCCGTCCGCTCACGCGGTCGGTCATTGACGTCATGACTCTTGGTCGCCCGCGAGTAGTCGTCGCCTCGCCGAGAATTGTGACGTCACAGAGCGAATTATTTCGGGCTTTAGTAAAATTTGATTTATTTTGTCATTTTTCAAGATATTGAAATAAGTCTTTCACCATATTTATCATAATTGTATTGCCTTAAAAGTTTGAAAGAATTTTGTTTTCGTGAAAATGAAAACATCCTTATTTAGCTAACGTTTTTAAAATTAGTTCATGACTTCAGCGTGACAACGAAACGGGCCAGAGTCACTATCGACTTGATTAGTTAGATTAGATTTTAAAGGTTTATCGCGTCTCCACAATTCATTGAAATTGGAAGTTGTTTTGTTTGTGCATAATTTGTTGGCAACCTCCAGGTCGTACTGGATCACGTAATCATTTTACTAATTATATAAATTAAATATTTAAGATAAAGATAAAATATTACGGCTTGGGGCGGGGTTGCTAAAACTCATATTCTCAAGGCCGAGAGAGCTCAAAGAATGGTGTTAAAGGTTGGTGCTTTTCTACCCCGCTTGACTCCGTCAAGTGAGGTATACGAGCTCTGGAAGTTCTGACTGTGCGACAGCTGTTTATTCTATCTATAGTGCTCCGCAAACATTCCCAGTTGGACTACAATCCACTTCTTAATATTAACAACCGTCGAAAAGTAACAGTCTGTACTTACCTGGGCTGCAATACACAATTCGCCCAACGTTTGCTTTCTCGGCAGCTTTCTTTATAATAACATTAACTCAAGTCTTTCAGTTTATCACCTCCCAAGACATTCATGCAAAAAGAAAATTTCTCAATGGTTACAGCAGCAAACCCACTCTGACTCAGAAAATCTTCTTGTGCCCGTGAAATAAAACCCATTGCATAAATCACACAAATCATTCATCACGCACCTGAAATTCAGTTATGTTTTAGATGCGAACATATAAAACATTGAAGCAGTCCCTTCATTCAAGCCTCCAATAATTATTGACACCCGTTTCACACAAGAGAGAAACGTAAAAACGTAAAACACGTAAAAAACATCCTTAAAAATGGTGGCTTTAGGTCGGTTTTAGGCAGCGTTTCGCTATTTACGTCATTTTGAAAATGACATGGTGTATGCTCTGTGATTGGCCGTTTTTCATTCAGCACTGGTGCCGATAACGAATAGAATGCGATGCGACACGAAATTGTGCCAACACAAAGCTTAGATGCTACTATGCAACAATAAGCAAGCAATATAATTAATATTAGATGTTAGAAAATGTATATATATTTTAACTCGTATTAAATATTTGTAATTTTTTGAAATATTGACCTGTTCGTAAAAGAAAAGAATATATCGCCATCTGGAATGCAAAACAAAATCTACGTTATAAATATTTTTTGGCGAAAGTAACTGGAATTAATTTGTTCTAGTGATGCCGTCGTGGTTTCCGAGACACAAGTTTAGTTAGACCAATGTTTACGATTTTTTTTGTTATGACAATAATATTTTATTTTATTTCTTGGAAAATAAATATTATTAGGTATTACATTTCAAGATATAGATATCTTTTCAAGGTGACTAAGTTATAAGCACATATATTATGTAACATCTAATGTAACACTAAGTTTTGAAAATAATCAGTTTAAAGTTTGCCACTTCTTCAAAAGGATAAACAAAAAAGGTAATATTAATTTAAGAAATCAATAATACCTAACAGTTTTATTATATTTCTGTTATTCTATAACCAAACTTCTATTCAACACTCATCCACTAAGTTTGCACACGCTAAATACTCAAGTAGGTAGTCTCCAAATTGCCTACTCGAAGCATGCAGCGTTTCATACAAGAATACAACATATTTAGACAAGTATTGATCAAATACAATCCGGCCACGGCAAGAAGGGAGCTATTTGTTATTGTAACGTTCTAGCTTAAACGTCCGGAATATATCAGCATAAAGTAAGCAAGCTTACCTGTTGTTGCGGAGTTACTTAAAAACTATGATATTTCCTAAGATATTCATTAGAATGAAATAATGTAAAGAGCAATTTTGTTCAAAATTAAATATTTGTGACGAATAACGTATTTGTTTAGATAAGGATTAATATCATGTTTATGAAAACAGCTACACAAATTATGCATCACTTTAGAACGTTTTTTATCTTTATAAAAATGTTTTCAGTGAGACAACCTTAGAACATTTAAAGGGGAACAATTTAATTTTACATGATTTTTACTTATCTTTAACCATACACAGCGTACGCAATGGAAACTCCCAAAAAAAAACCCCATTTTGCAACATGCTAAGTCTAGTTGTCTTGTTCGAGAAGGCGGCAGCATATTCCTTGTGCGTGAAATCTCGCATCTTAAAACTTAGAGTAGTAATTAAAATTAAATTTTGTTTGAATCAAAATTATAGAAATAGCAATATTCGTAATAAAACAAACAGAAATATGAATATTAACAAAACGTGTAATTTTTTTATCAGAGATTGAAAAACATACTTTAGTTATTTTTAAATTACTTACTTCATTCGACATAATCACATCCCTGTACGGGTTACAATATTTTTTTATCAAGTTTTTTTGTAGAAATCGCAGTACTTACATGTGAAAAATAATCCCATCAGACTTGCGAGAATCATTTGTGCTATTTCTGCACCATTTAACAATACATGACGGCATTTTTTATAATTTTTCGTGACCCGTTTGACAGGCAGTCAATGACGTTGCTTCCACCACGAGACAGACCATAGTGATCCGGGAAATACGACAGTTTTTAAAGGTGACGCCCAACTAAGGCACTTTTCGTGGTGTCATTTTCGAGCGTCAGAAATGCTTCCATGTTTTATATGTTCGCAACCATACGGTAATAAATAATTAACATAAACTCACATCGTACCCACGTACTCACATACACACACACACACACACACAATATATATACACTAAAATTTAAACTGTTCATAGTTATAATTATAATTTAAGTCTACTAGTTATACCATCACATCTTTTGATCTCGATTACCTCAAATGGTGGGTATTTTTTACCTATTTCAGGCATCAGTCTCACATAAACTTAGCTAAGATTTGTACCTACGATTAGTACTACAGGCATAATGCTCTCCGGCCCAACCCATCTAAGACACGGTCCTGCAGTCAGAGCTATATTATATACACACTTATTTAACACACCACGAGATAACATAATCCACACATATCTTTCTGCAGAATTTTTTTTTAAAGTTTGAAATGCTTTGTTTACATCTATATTTTTGTATGTAATAAAGAGCGCTGCACCTGACTGTGATACAGTGAAAACTAGTTCAGGTGCAGATGTCACTTTTAACCGACTTCCAAAAAGAAGGTTCTCAATTCGGTTGGTATGTTTTCAAGATGTAAGATGTACTAAAGGATAAGAAAATTGATCTGAAAATTTGGAAGAAAAATGTGTCAAAAAAATTACTATTATTATAAATGTACCTCTAACTGCGGGTCGATGCTGTGCGCGCGCGGGAGAGTGTTCTCGTTGATGGAGTCTGCGAGACTCCTGTTGTCGCCCATTGGCGTCCGCGGCTGAGACGATGCACTCGATTCACTCTTCAAACCAGCTTTCGCCTACATTTGAAATGCATTATATTAATCTGCCTCTCTCCAGGGTTTTTGTAATCAGATTTATTTTGCTTTTATTAACTTTTGTTGAGAAAAGTCAACAAAAGTTATTAATGTACTAGCGAAATTAAAATGTACTAAGCACACTTACGATATTTTGGGTCTGACGCAGAATGTGTACTTCGCAAAATGAGAATTAGAAAAATGTACATTTCGTAGAAGGTGAATTTCTCACAAGGGGCACTTCTCATAATATGCACTTCGCGAAATGTGCACTTCGCAAAATGCGCACTTTTCTAGGATATGGGTAAATGTGCTGCGTAACAAACACTAATCCCAAAATTAAAAAGAAATTGTTCTGTATAGGTATTTAAACTTTTTTTTTTTGCGAAATGTATATTTTGAGTAGAGTTCTCATTTTGCGAAGTGCACATTCTGCGCGCACCCAATGTTTTTTTAACCACATTTGTTGTGAGTCCCCAATATACTCTGTTAGCATAGCACATGCATCTACGGCAAAATACCTTTACTCCAAAGTCCACTTACTTGTAAAGCGCGTAGTCTTTCCAAGAATATTACGTGTGATTTTTCATCGTTTTCGTTACTTATATCTGAAACAAAGTATGTCAAGAAATCGTTGCTGATTAGATTACCCATCTGTGTGTATTAATAGATAATAAAACCATATCATTTCAAAAAATGAAAGTATTTACATCGTTGGCGTCAAATAGATCATTACAATTACTAATATTATCCGACTTGTAGTCGTGTTTGTATATGGGCACAGAGGCGAGTTTCCTCTGCTCAGCCACCTCACGTAGACCACGCTCTACGTAGTTGCGGAAGTAGAACGAGGAGCCCTGCATGAAGATCCAGTTGAATGAGCAAATAATATAGTGATTTAATAACTAATATAGTTACCAATATTATCCGCCTTGTAGTCGTGTTTGTATATGGGCATAGAGGCGAGTTTTCTCTGCTCGGCCACCTCGCGTAGACCACGCTCTACGTAGTTGCGAAAGTAGAACGAGGAGCCTTGCATGAATGTCCAGATGTCCACCTCCGGGTGACGCTCCTGTTTATCAAAACAAATTTATACTCCAGTCATCTTAAGGAAAGAATGTTTGTAAAAAAACAAATGAGCATTTTTGTAATTATTTCAGTTAACTAATACGATAGATCAAACGTGGATAACATAAGTAAGCTATTTATGAAGTGCATATATTTCGAAAACGTGTAATAAAATAGTTATTACAAGCAGGTATGGTGATTTACAGACCACCGTTCCCTGCTAGGTATTTCCACTGAGTAGTTTCTAGTAAAGTTGCTCAGTGGGAGCATGACATCCGTTGTCATTGCCAAAAGATCGAGTTCAAGTACTGATCCATGGAGAGATCTTAGTGCTTGTGAGGTGCCAGTTTACCTTTCCACTGATGCTAGCTCTATATAACGCTTGGCTGGCTTTCACCTCCTTTGCAATAAATAGGTGAAGGGGTGGTAAGTTCAGCAAAACATTTAGCGCAGCTCCTGGGGTCGTAGACATGGCACCTGTTGCCATAAGGCATGCCAACCTTTGCAAGCCGTTAAGCTTGTTGATGACTGTCACTTGGTATGCTTTTTTGCCATGCTACACAGGCATACGTTATTGTCGGCCTGACAATAGTGGTGTACATCCACAAAGCGATTTTCGGGTTTAGACCCCATCTCATCCCTGCTAAGCGACTGCATATTCCTAAGGGTATTCTAGCCTTTTGGATCACATTACTAATATTATTATGAGTATTCCAAGTAAAAGTGGAAAAGTAAATGGAAAAGTGTAAATTCTTGGTCAAAAGAAAGTTACTTATAAATAACAATAAAAACGGTTCGTAAATGTTGACATTGACATGAGGTACAAGACATAAAAATAAAGGTTTATGCCACGTTCAGAAATCCAAGTATATTAGTATCAATTATAACCATTTATAACCGAATATTAACTAACCCTGAGCTCATACAGTTGTGCGAGCGGATCCTTATTATACTCCTCGCTGCCTATTTGCATCAGGATCAGCGCGAGTTCTTTGTGAACGCACATATAGCTGTATATCAACTTACCCTGAGCTCGAACAGTTGTGCTCCTTGCTGTCTATCCGTTTCAGGATGAGCGCGATTTCTTCGTGCACTCCGCAGGGCAAACACATGTTAGTATCAAACTACACTTATAGCTGTACATCAACTAACCCTGAGCTCATACAGCTGTGCGAGCGCATCCTTGTTGTGCTCCTTGCTGCCTATCCGTTTCAGGATGAGCGCGAGTTCTTCATGCACGCCTCGAGGTAATCGACCGCTGCTTAATGCCGCGTTGTTGCCGACGCCGGTTAGTACTGAGCTGCCATTTATGGCGTCGGAGCTGTTTTCTTTCTTTTCATCGAGTTTTAGTTGCTGTGGAAACGAGAAATAATTAGTATAATAGCATTCGAGCTGTTTTTTTTTCTTTTCGTCGAGTTTCAATTGCTTGCAATTAATTAGTATGGGCTATTCCCTTTCTTTCGGTCGAGTTTTAGTAATTGGGAAATGGGATTTATTTAGATAGTTACAAATATAAAGCTAAGCCGAAATTATTCTGCAATATCTTTTTCAATTCGTGCAGTTTTAATTGCTACGGGTATATCTAGTCTCTTAAAGATAGGAAATCGAGATTCTTCATCAATAAAATCAGTTTTTTTTAAACTCAGATTTAATTACAGTTCTCTGGGCTATATTTGTATGTAAATAGTAAACTTAATTGGATTTTCTTATAAAATAACATTTTAAGCAATATAAATGCTTGCTAAACTTTAATCAGTATGAGTATATCATGATATGAGATAAATGTGTAAACATTATGAAAATTTAAAGGAAGAATCTAAGGATTAGAATCATTAGCTAGTAACAGACAACATACCTTCAACACCTTGAGCAAGTACGGGTACAGGTCTGATTCGTTGACGTCTGGTATTTGCGTGAGGTGGTTCGTGATAGGAGCACCTTTCATTTTGACTAGAGTGTGCACCAGGGTTTTCACCGTTCTACAAGACAAAACGTACACAAATCAATCACAAGAAAAAGGTCATTATCGTGTCTTCCGTTTTTGTAAATAGACTAGTTTTTAGGTAAGGTTTTAATTGGGCATTGCGTGTTCATTTATCCTGTATATATTATGAGGGCTATACCACACTATCGGTTTAAGAAAAGTAGAAAATAACAAAAACCCCTGAAAACCTATGTGATCTTAAAATAACTTAGATAAAAATAAAACATTCAATCGTAACCACTCAAATTAGCTTTTATTCTGTTCTTTTATTTTTATTTGCGATAAAAATAACCACAGCTTTCCAAACAAAATTAACGTTGAGAAATAGAATTAAACTTTGAAATTTTTTAGATTATTTAGCTCCTAGCAAGTTATATTGTTTTCTAAGGTTTGAGTGTGACGTAAATCGATCATTACAAAAGAAGACATGTGTGTGCTGTTTTCATAAATAATCTCCTTATTTCTTACCTATACGGTGTATCACCGATATCCGGATTCTTCTTCCAGTAACTATTCGGGTAGGCCTTATAAAACAAATGTATCTTATACAACACAGCGTCGTAGTCGATAGAATTGACGTCCCACCCCGATATCATCTTCAAAGTCTTCCAGAAGCACTTGAGAAGCAGGTCTTGGTAGCGAGGGTAGGCGGCCTCTGATACGCCTATCGAGTCGTGGAGGAGGGATACGATGGCGCTGTAATCAGAGAGAAGAAAGAAGCAGGGATTACAGGCTTGAATACGGAAAGAATTGATACTATAAGCAGAGCCTAAATGAACATAAAGCAACTTGATGGTATGGGCTTTATCTTCAAGACAGCTCAGAGAGGTCAGCCTATCAGTCTTCCAGAAGGACTTAGGAACTTGACGCCTATCAAGTCGTGGAGTAGGGACACGATGGCGCTGTAATGGAGAACGTACAGTCAGCTTCATAAAGACCGCAGTGTGAAGACTGATAAAAAATATCTAGGGGACACACATTAAATTTAATATACGCTGGTAGTTTATGTTATTGTTGTACCGTCTAGAGTGATCAATATTATCTAAAAATCACAATTCCTATGATATATAATGTGTTAAGATGACCAATAATAAATAAATAAATAAAATAAATAGATCTATGTCCTACGTATGTACGTATGTTAATCTGATCGTTTGCATGATGCGGGTGGCCGTACGTAAGACTTGAAAAAGAAAAAAAAATCAAACGCGTATTTCTAAGGGGTGTTAAGTGATCCTAAGAAAAGCTCTCATTCAATAATCTGACGATTTCGATGTGACGCAAACTCGCGGCCATTATCGCCATTACCAAGCGCGTCAGATTAAGATTATATATGGTTCATCTTTGTGTCCTAGACGTGCTGTCTCATAATCTGACGATTATCTAGAGGGATTCGCCTAATCTGACAAAAAAAATATTGAAATCATTGAACTTAATTAATTGAAAAGCTCAGGAAATAGCATGCACAGGAATAGTGTCTATAAAAACAAACACGCAATAAAAGAGTGTATGTTTTTTAGTAGAATTCTTGTATTTATAAGAAAATAATAAAAAAAAATGTTTAAAAAAATCATTAAAATATAAAAAAACATAACGTGTTCTTTTTAATTATTTGAGAAGAGATTCTGGAGTATCCTCAAGAATATCAGGTTTTATGCCTACATCTTCATACGCTTTCGGCAATTGATCACCTGCAAACCAGATCATTTTGAACTTTCCGTCAACAACTTTATCGAAGAATTTTGTTACTTCGGCTTGTGGAAATCGTCAGATTAGATATTTTTCGTTCTCCTTGAAATTATTTCCTACAAAACAAAAAAAAATATTGCTACGCTCGAGAATGTCGAGATGACATTTTTTTTTACAACTTTGTAGCCCTCCCCTTTCTTTACGTCACTCTCAAATTGTCAGATTAGTGGAATAAACACATTTTAGCATGTAATTAACTCACCCTAACCTTAATCTGACGCGCACGAGAATTTCTGATGATCAATTTTTATTTTACTTATCTGATCCTTTATCCTCGACGGGCGGCCTTATATATGGAGCTCATATTTGGTGGAGGTACTTTAACCGGGTACAAGGTATCCCCTGTATATTAATCTGCCGCGCTTTAGTAAATCCCGAAATCCCCGCTTGGGCTCCCCTACTATAAAGAAACCGATTGATAGGTTTTGGTTAAAATAATCACGAATGACAAAACACTCTTGTTTAATTTATTTTTTTAACTAAGTAATAAATTTAATCTTTTGTCGACTTTCAGCACCTCTTTGCAGGGAATATGGTCACAATGTGGATGTGACTTCTGAATCTAAACTAACACGCACGGCGAATAAAATTTCTGGCTATTTTTGTTAGTTTCCACCAGTTCTTAGCCGAGACGCACATGATGAACAACGGAAAAATATTGATTTCCCTTTTATTGCGGCGTGTCAAAATATACCCTTTTGCAGCGTTAAGATCTATGAAAGAGGTTTTTCTTTATCAAATGTCTAAATAATAAAAAGCCTTGCGAGAATCAGTGCGGATTTTTTCCGGAGTGCAATCAGAGGAGGATACTTCCATAGTACACAAAACATTCGCGCGAATTTTAATTGCGACGCGACGCGGGGTATTCTGCAGCAAAACATAGATTTGGTTGCGGAATTATTTTGACGCAGTTTTTTCCGCAAGTGCGTGCAGCATTCAACAGTTTTTTATGTCACAGAATTATGCGGGTAAAATCGTGCTAATTAAATTCGCTATGCGGGCTAGCCTAAGACTCACCACAGGAGGGCGGTCCTCGGCGAATGCTCCAACACTCGCACGCAAACGATGTTGAGGATGCGCTCAAGCCGGGGCCACTGCCCGCTACTACATACACAACACTACACACACCACAGGAGCGCGGTCCTCGGCGAATGCTCCAGCACTCGCACGCATACGTTGTTGAGGATGCGCACGAGCCGGGGCCAGTGCCCGCTACTACATACACCACACTACACTCACCACAGGAGCGCGGTCCTCGGCGAATGCTCCAGCACTCGCACGCATACGTTGTTGAGGATGCGCACGAGCCGGGGCCAGTGCCCGCTACTACATACACCACACTACACTCACCACAGGAGCGCGGTCCTCGGCGAATGCTCCAGCACTCGCACGCATACGTTGTTGAGGATGCGCACGAGCCGGGGCCAGTGCCCGCTACTACATACACCACACTACACTCACCACAGGAGCGCGGTCCTCGGCGAATGCTCCAGCACTCGCACGCACACGTTGTTGGGGATGCGCACGAGCCGGGGCCAGTGCCCACTACTACATACACCACACTACACTCACCACAGGAGCGCGGTCCTCGGGAATGCTCCAGCACTCGCACGCACACGTTGTTGAGGATGCGCACGAGCCGGGGCCAGTGCCCGCTACTACATACACAACACTACACTCACCACAGGAGCGCGGTCCTCGGCGAATGCTCCAGCACTCGCACGCATACGTTGTTGAGGATGCGCACGAGCCGGGGCCAGTGCCCGCTACTACATACACAACACTACACTCACCACAGGAGCGCGGTCCTCGGCGAATGCTCCAGCACTCGCACGCATACGTTGTTGAGGATGCGCACGAGCCGGGGCCAGTGCCCGCTACTACATACACCACACTACACTCACCACAGGAGCGCGGTCCTCGGCGAATGCTCCAGCACTCGCACGCACACGTTGTTGGGGATGCGCACGAGCCGGGGCCAGTGCCCGCTACTACATACACCACACTACACTCACCACAGGAGCGCGGTCCTCGGCGAAAGCTCCAGCACTCGCACGCACACGTTGTTGAGGATGCGCACGAGCCGGGGCCAGTGCCCGCTACTACATACACCACACTACACTCACCACAGGAGCGCGGTCCTCGGCGAATGCTCCAGCACTCGCACGCACACGTTGTTGAGGATGCGCACGAGACGGGACCAGTGCCCGCTACTACATACACCACACTACACTCACCACAGGAGCGCGGTCCTCGGCGAATGCTCCAGCACTCGCACGCATACGTTGTTGAGGATGCGCACGAGCCGGGGCCAGTGCCCGCTACTACATACACCACACCACACTCACCACAGGAGCGCGGTCCTCGGCGAATGCTCCAGCACTCGCACGCATACGTTGTTGAGGATGCGCACGAGCCGGGGCCAGTGCCCGCTACTACATACACCACACTACACTCACCACAGGAGCGCGGTCCTCGGCGAAAGCTCCAGCACTCGCACGCACACGTTGTTGAGGATGCGCACGAGCCGGGGCCAGTGCCCGCTACTACATACACCACACTACACTCACCACAGGAGCGCGGTCCTCGGCGAATGCTCCAGCACTCGCACGCATACGTTGTTGAGGATGCGCACGAGCCGGGGCCAGTGCCCGCTACTACATACACCACACTACACTCACCACAGGAGCGCGGTCCTCGGCGAATGCTCCAGCACTCGCACGCATACGTTGTTGAGGATGCGCACGAGCCGGGGCCAGTGCCCGCTACTACATACACCACACTACACTCACCACAGGAGCGCGGTCCTCGGCGAATGCTCCAGCACTCGCACGCATACGTTGTTGAGGATGCGCACGAGCCGGGGCCAGTGCCCGCTACTACATACACCACACTACACTCACCACAGGAGCGCGGTCCTCGGCGAATGCTCCAGCACTCGCACGCACACGTTGTTGGGGATGCGCACGAGCCGGGGCCAGTGCCCACTACTACATACACCACACTACACTCACCACAGGAGCGCGGTCCTCGGGAATGCTCCAGCACTCGCACGCACACGTTGTTGAGGATGCGCACGAGCCGGGGCCAGTGCCCGCTACTACATACACAACACTACACTCACCACAGGAGCGCGGTCCTCGGCGAATGCTCCAGCACTCGCACGCATACGTTGTTGAGGATGCGCACGAGCCGGGGCCAGTGCCCGCTACTACATACACAACACTACACTCACCACAGGAGCGCGGTCCTCGGCGAATGCTCCAGCACTCGCACGCATACGTTGTTGAGGATGCGCACGAGCCGGGGCCAGTGCCCGCTACTACATACACCACACTACACTCACCACAGGAGCGCGGTCCTCGGCGAATGCTCCAGCACTCGCACGCACACGTTGTTGAGGATGCGCACGAGACGGGACCAGTGCCCGCTACTACATACACCACACTACACTCACCACAGGAGCGCGGTCCTCGGCGAATGCTCCAGCACTCGCACGCACACGTTGTTGAGGATACGCACGAGACGGGACCAGTGCCCGCTACTACATACACCACACTACACTCACCACAGGAGCGCGGTCCTCGGCGAATGCTCCAGCACTCGCACGCACACGTTGTTGAGGATGCGCACGAGACGGGACCAGTGCCCGCTACTACATACACCACACTACACTCACCACAGGAGCGCGGTCCTCGGCGAATGCTCCAGCACTCGCACGCACACGTTGTTGAGGATACGCACGAGCCGTTCGGCGTCGGGGCCAGTTCCCGCCGCGCCCGCTCCCGCTCCGAGCACGCGGAGTAGCTCGCCAAGTAGCGAGCATAAGGCGGTCTCGCCCACTTGGGAGCCGCAGCCGGCGGTCTCGTAAAACTGAAAGGAAAGTATTGCTTCAGAAACTGTAAATTCAAGCTACAGTGATTAGGGCTTTTGTCAATTTCATACAGAATTTCATCGAAGAAACTTGTGTGTGTGTGAAAGAGAGTTGTGTACTATAACAATAGTAATGTAAAGGGCTATTCGGATAAATGGATAGCATTTTTATAATAGAAGTCACTTTTGTGTATCTATAAGAAATACTCTGAAATATCTGACGATCCTATAAACACAGAAAATGTTACTATTTTCCCTTGTGACAGATCACAAGGGAAAATAGTAAAAAAGTATCACATTGCATAGTTGAAGATTCTGACACCATTTATCTTGTTATACACCGACCGGACTAATTTACGTAAGCCTAAGTAGACTAACTTAGGGCCAAGGAAATGCTGTCACTTTTGTTACGGGATATTCTTAATAAAACTTTGTGTTATCGCCTACATCATATTTAGCAAATCATAAGTCAATAATTGACTGACACAATTATTGTGTGTAGCATCGATAAATCGCTACTGACCGTGGTGAGCGCCCCCGTTAAGTTCTTACTTGCTTATAGAGTAGAGTAGGTTGGCCCTCTGATTGCCGCCTAAGGGAACGAGGGAGTATAAAATTGATGGATCGGTATAGCTCTCAGCACTTTTAGATTTATATGCCATCATGTTGTACATGAAAAAAAAATACTGTTTTTATTTTTTCCATATGTGGTATATTTCTAGATATTTTTTTTTTTTTACTTCGGGTCGGCGTTATATTTCGTGACGTCACTATATAACACTTTGTATGCAGCTTGCGGCTCATGATCGATTTGGTCAGAGAGTCGCCTTCTTTGTATGAAACGGTTTACAATGAGGTGACGCAATGAGCGCCCGAATCTTGAAGTTTGAAAACTTGTAAATCCGAAACTACTTATGGTATTTGAATAAAACAAATACAGTTAAGTTTTTATACGTTTGAGCTATACTGTAAAAAAGTTTAAAGCGATTTAATGAACCTGCTGTTAAGCCTCATTCGCCATCGCTACTAACGGCTAGGTACTAATAGGCGGACCAGCACTTCATGCGGCGGCACGTTGCAGGCGCCGCACTTGATAGAGCGGACATTTTGCTGATGTCTCAATGGTCTTGTCTCAACACATGATTCACTGTGTTCCTAACAGATTTCCGCTACGACTGAACTCGATAATTTACTAATTTACAATGCCAAATGCCGACTGAACTCTGCCCTTACCCCACCAATTTTTTGCGATTTTGTTTCTGTATTCAAGTTCATTGAAGCGGTGTGTATTGGGTACTTCTAGTGGTTTATACATAATGTGGTTTTGTTTAGCTAATATGGAACCAAATAGTTTTCTAGCTACAATATGCGCAAAATAACTTGGCGGCTCTGAACTTCGCGCGGTAGGCTGCGCAGTAGACGAATAGAGGTGTGCGCGGGAAACGGTGCTAGGGGGAAGCACTCGGAACTATGGACGATGCGGGAAGTCACTTGCAGTAAACTTCCGAGCCGCCAAGTTATTTTGCGCATACTGTACTAACCGTGGAAAGCGCTGCAGCTAGGTACTTATAGGCAGGCAGTACTTCATGCAGCGGCACGTTGCAGGAGCCGCACTTGTTAGAACGTACATATTGCTGATGTCTCAATGATCTTGATTCAACTATTTTGGTACAATTCATCATCGCCTCGCTGTTAATGGTGTATCTACACCGCAGTTACTGTTTGTGGAGCAACATTGTGCAACATAGTAACATTTGAACACCCTAAAGTGGCATCACAACTGAGCGTTTCCGTGAGGGCACGTTAAGCCGTCGGTCTTGTCATCTGATAACAGTCGTGAAGCTAAGCCAGAGGCCTCATAGGCGTCTTCGCAAACTCTGACACCAGAGGTGGCCACTAATTCCCATACGATAAGAGAGAGAGACGGCAACATGTAGCTTGCTTCATGTCATTTCGCACTGATAGTAGTCAATGTGGTGCACTCATGGAGATGGCGCTGTCGTGCGTCTGAATGTGGTTTATTTAGCTTATATGGAACCAAATACTTATCTAGGTATTTATAGGCGCCGCACTTGCACTGCTACAGAGCTAACTAAGCGTTGATCGTGCGATGCTAGCGATGCCCCGCGCCCGTATACGTGCCAGAGATCAGGCAGAGAACGGACATATTGCTGATGTCACAATGATCTTGATTCATCATGAAAAAATCATGATTCACCAAGCTCCTTCCTAACAGATTTCCGTTATAACAACTGTACTCGTTGATGGGATCCTCGTGCATCTTAATGTGGTTTTATTAACCAAAATGTGGACCGAATAGCTTCCTAGCACAGACAACAGAGCCCAATAAACAGCGCTTCACTGAACTTCAATACAGACATAAAATCGCCAAGAATTGGTCGTTTTTAATAGAAACCAATTAAATTTTGACGCGTCAAAATTTACAATAATTATAACCAATGGAATATGTGCTACCAACACCTATGCTTGACGTACGGATAGCCCTGCCAATGAGGTGTCTATTTGGCTCTGTTGCCTGTGCATCCGTGGTTACGTACTAACCGTTGTTAGCGCTCCAGCTAGGTACTTATAGGCGGGCAGCACTTCATGCGGCGGCACGTTGCAGGCGCCGGTGCGCAGACGCCGCACTTGCGCTGCTACAGCGCTAACTAAGCGTTGCTCGTGCGATGCTAGCGCTGCCCCGCGCCCGGATACTAATGCGCCCGATATCAGGGATAAAGCCCTGATTGCCGCCTGTGGGAACAAGGAAATTCATGCATGAGAATATAATCTCGATTTTAAATGTCCTAGCTTACTAAATTCCGCCCGCGGTTTCACCCGCGCGGTTCCCGTTCCCGTAGGAATATCGAGATAAAAAGCAGCCTATGTTACTCTTGGTCCTTTCAACTAACTCTATGCCAAAATCAAGTCGATTGGTTGCTCAGTTAGTTAACAAACACACTTTCGCATTTATAATTTAAGTTAGGATTACAGTCCGGTCGCAAAAGGAAATACCCTAAAAGGGGTTTGAAGATTTTTGTATGGAGCCTGGTATACCTACCGTTTCGCCATTTTAATTTTATTTTTTAAAATCACGACCACAGTTGAACACACACAAATTACTATTTGACAAAATCTCCTAAAGTGTAACGTTAGCCGCGATTTTGAAAAAAAAAAAACAAAATAACGTAACAGTAGGTTTACCAAAATCTTCAAACCCCTTTTGGATTAAGTTAATTAAAAAAAAAAACTTTTGCGGAATATTTAGGGCGATTTATTTACCCGAAATATATATAACTTTTCAGTCGCCGGCACGGGTTGACTCAGTGAACCCGTGACGGCAACTGAAAAGGTGCCGAAACGTCGGGAAACCAAAAACTCAAATAAACCGAAAAATTATAGTACCAAACATATATTTCGGGTAAATAAATCGCACTAAATATTCCGCACAAGTTGTTTTATTTGAATTATGAGTGCGCGAAGAAACTTAAGATGTGCTTAAGTTATTTTACTTCTGAATATGTTAACATGTTAAGCTTCAAGAAAATGGATGATGACATTCTGTCGAGATATTCAATTCTAGCGGCCGCCCGCGATTTCACCCCGCGTTCTCGTGGGACAGTATAAAATGTATCCTATGTATTCATCCAGGTTATAAATTATCTGCGTGCCAAATTTCATTCAAACACATTCAGCCGTTTTACGTGATTATACATTGTCAAAATAATACTCACATTGAGATCCGGACTGGCTATAGAGTGTATGGTGTCGGCCAGCTGTGAATCGTCGACGGAAGAGTGCGAGTGTTGTTGCGTGACCATCGAGTGCTGCGTCATATTTATATGCCGGGGAGGTGACATCGGAACCATACTGTGAAGAAATTAAAGCATTATTATAGCGGATATTGCCAACCCACGCTTACGGTCGGCAATATCGGCTTTACATAATTGACATTTCATTAATTCATTTTACTTGAAAGCTCAAAATTATTTCTTCTGCCAAGTGCTAATCCAATCCCACCACCACACTTGACAGAAAACTAAGCTATTTATTAAAACTTGTTTCCAATAACTTCACACTTCGACATATCAAAAATAGCATTTCCAATAACTTCACACTTCGACATATCAAAAATAGCATTAAGGTAGTATCCTTAGGTAGGGCCGGTTATACCACCAACCGATAAGTTCTGGATGGCTTACTTGGAAGACAATTTGACATATGTTTCATATTACAACACTCAAATGATCAGTCACAATCCTATAAGCTATCCAGAACTTATTTGGTGGTGGTGAAACTGGACAAAAAAAATAAAAAAATATCAATAAAATACTAGTACAGAAAAAAATTTATTAATAAATTAATAAAAAATTAATCACTTTTGTGAAAATCTTCACATAACAATACTAACTGACGAATACACAACTTTTGATTAATCGCGTTTTACAAATTATTTTAGCAACATCCTAAAGTTACATCTGAAGATGTCCTAATCTTTAATGCCTGCAATAACTTGAATTAATAAACTAGTTACAAACCTGGTGCGTATACTAGGCTGCGCATGCACAGTAGTAGGCGGAGGCCTGACGCCCGTAGCGCCAGCCGGTATCGGCTCGTCCAAGAACTTTAGGTCGAGCTCGGGCAAGTCAGGTCGTTTGAGAACAGGCACTGCCGCGTCTAGCTGCGCGATCAGCTCAGGGTCTAGGCCAAACGGGCCTAATACTACGCGCGGCTCCGGCATCGGACTGTGAAAATAACGTCGACGCATGGGAGAAGCCGTCAAAATACTCATATGAATGATATTATACTTTATTCACATGAGCTTGATACAAGCATTTATAAATTTTTTAGATTTGCCCTGTACTATACACCCTTATAAGACTCTTTTAGTCGACAAGAAAAAACAGGCGCAAAACACTTACTTGCTTTATCAAATGTGATGATATTAACAAACAATATATCATTACTAGATATAACGATATTATTATTATTGATATGACTGATAAGTAACATATAGTAGTGATTATGTTACTTATCAGTTCCAAACATTACAGTATTTTAGATAATCTTGTACCATTGCTAATGTGCGCCTATTTAAAATGTTTTTTGAATTTTGCATAGGTAGTTCAATAACATCTTGTGGAATTTTATAGTCTATACGGCTTAGTTTCTGCTTATGTTATATATGCAAAGGTGTCACATCTCGTAGAACTTTATAGAGGCTGTGAAGATCGCGCGAGACTGCTAGAATAGACAGTATTAGATTAGGCAGCAGTGGAGGGGTGGAAAAATATGGATAAAGTAAACCGTACCAAGAAAAATCCACCAATCAGACAATAATAAACATGGAAAATAAGACAATTCGTTCATTTTGCAACTGCCTCGCATGGCAACATAATTATTATAATGTGCATTCGCTGCTGGCTGCTGATCGCTGGGGTAGAATTTCTAAAAGGGAAGCCGATGGGCATCGGTATGTATGGACCCTTCGCCATTGTTAGGCAGTAAGATTAAAGGTGCACTTGAGTAAAGTTAGCACTTATTCAATTCATTTATTAGTTTATTTCTTTCTTATGGAATTTGGATTTAGTAAATATTCTTGTCTTCAAAAAATTAAAAGCAAACTGCTACACTGACAGTGACACAGTTCTAAACTTCATAGAAAATAAACAATTCAATGAATAGTTAGAGAAATTACTTAGCAATATTGCTATAGCGCCCTTTTTAAACCTTCAGAAGGAAATGCAATTAATAGCACGCGCTAATATCAACATCATCAGTTACTCGTACCATGAGTTAACCCCCATGTATGGCAAGCAGCCATATTATAAGTTATAACAATAAAAATTCTATTGTCTCGCTCATTGCCAGCGAAAGGTTTAATTCGTCACAGATTTGACCGTCCCTAATAACGGGGAGGCATAATATTGTGGCTCAGCACCTAGGGCGCCGGATCATACACAACCTATTAGTTTTACACTTCCGGTATCCGACCCAGAAGTCCCGGTTCAATTCCCAGTTGGCTACATATTTTATTCGGTTTGGTTAGTGGTAGGACTTGTGTAAGTCCGCCTGACTAGCTACCACCATCTTACCTACGTCGGTCACCATAACAACAATGTTTTCAGTATTTTTGTTTTGTGGCAGTTAGAGATAAGATAGTGAGTTTCTCGATGTCGGAGGATTCCGGGAGAAGCACGCTTCCACGTTCAGTCTTATCATTAAATATCGTCATTTACTTAACATCAGATTTGATGAAGGCTTTTTCATTAAATATCATCATTTACTTAACATCAGATTTGATGAAGGCTAAGAATCCGCCTTGGTCCGTAACAAAAATCCTAAACACAAACACTCATTGTAAGCCGCTTATACTTTCTATGTATTTGAGGGAACATTTAATTTTATTTTAAGAGAATCACTATAAGTTTCTCTATGATGAAATTGTTGAATTACACAGTGTTATTTTAATTTAAATTAAAGTAAGTTAAGAGAAAATCTTCCTCGTCGTTTACTCTTTCGATTGAAATCATAAAACAACAAAATGTTTTATTTTAGTCTTTTGTACGAGTATGTGTGTTATACTGTCAGTAAACTTGTGCTTAATGCCACCAATGTGCTCAGCGCTTGACGCTTACCGCTTGCTGCCTATACTGAGTTAGACAGAGTTTTGGCATCACATGATTTTCTCACGGAATAAATTCGACGTGTGTGTTTATTGTTTGTTTCATTGGTTGTAATTTTGTGTTTTTGTAATGTAATTTCAAAATAAATGTTTTCGTTCTTTAATTTACTTGTCGGTGCGTTTCCCAGGTGAGGCATGTCAAGTAATATTAAAATATCATTGAACGCAGTGTTACTTATTTCTAAAAATAAAATGATGTTTCCTTGAAGTCAAATGTCCTATCTACTGAAATAAAGATACTTTGCCTCCAAGTGGCCGTGGGAAGCAATGTATCATTTTTATTCCACCGTAATAAATAATTTGAGTAAAAAAAAATTTTTTTTAATCACGAATCATTCATTAGGTGAACTTATTGGGTACATTCATTCACTCTTTATATATCCGTAAAAAAAAACGATTCCTTCGAGCACTGTAACACACACCTCACTCCCGCAAATATTGTCGATCAAGTTTCCATACATTCTTCTTGGGTTTCGTGTCCAGTGGTTAATTCGTCCAAGCACAGTATTATAATAGAGTAAGGGTTTGACCACATCTATCATCACGCTATCGCCTTTCTCCGTCGCCCTATCCTTTTCTGTTGCTCAGAACCGTTACTTGCAAGAGCGAGAAAGACTGACGGAACGCTATCGCACCGCTGATGCTGACGGATGCTATAGCATTCCGTCAGTCTTTCTCGATCTTTAAAATGGCGGTTCTGAACGATAGAAAAGGATAGGGCGACGGGAAAAGGCGATAGGGTACTGACGAATTTGGTCCAACCAGTTTTGTATGAGGCGGTCAAAATATTCACAGCCGGAGGATTTTAATACCCGAGTAACAGGGTGCGACTGTAGTCAACAATATATGCAATTTTACTGAGAGGTCGGTCATCTAAAACTAAAATTAATGAGGAACCAAGAAGATAGGGTTCGTCTTTTATACAATATCACTGCTGAACCTTAGTGATCGCATATCCACGGTAAGCTCAAGGATCAATTTCATTTATAAAAAACATCAAAATTGCTTGTAAAATATTCATCACAAAAAAAATAAAGCGAAAAACAGTCTCCACCGCAGCCAATTCAAAATATGTTGTTGGTTTTTTTTTACAACTAACAGTATCGTCACATTCCCTAGTTAGCATAATAGTATTCACGGCACCTGTCAATGGTTAACACAAATAACACATAAATTTTATAAAAACTCACATATGCACTGGTGGTGGTGGTTCCTCCTCTTCTTCCTCTTCTTCAGGGTATTCAGTCGGCGCCGTGTCCACTGATATCACGCGCCGAGGGGGTTCCTCCTAGAAATAAGGATCTTATGTTATAAAACTTAGATGTCAGCAATTCAGTTAATTGATTCTTTGACGAAGTGGGGCAGATGAAAAATTAAATGAATTATTGTAATAATTACATTATAAGGATTGGTTGCGTAGCTAACTCATTAATATTGAGAAGAAGAAGAGAATAATAAATAAATAAATATTTCCATACAATCACACCAATTATCTAGCCCACGTTAAGTATCATGAAGAACTTGTGTTATGGATACTAGATAACGAATAAACATACTTATATACTTTTTTTTTGTAAATACATACATAATATACATATTAAACATTTGTATTTGTAATATGACATGACAAACCACGCGGGTCTGCCAGTGTGCACACACACTTTCCCTCTTCTAAGACCGGTGGAAGAGAAACCCACTTCGATTAGAGTAAGTGTTTAGATTCAGAAGTAATTCTACATCCTACTAATATTATAAATGCGAAAGATTGTGAGGATTTTTGTTTGTTGCTCTTTTATGCAATAACTACTGAACGGATTTGGATGAAATTTTATAATAATATAGCTTATACAACATGTTGACAATTTGGCCATAACTTCAGAAAATGTAAGAAAACTATTTATAAATGGTTTATTAAATTTTGCCACAATTTATTTTTACCCACCTCTTTAGTAGTATATTATATATGCCTTTGTTATTGATTATTTTCATAGTTATACATAGGAAAAAACAAAGTTTATATTTAATTTCTTTTAAGAATTTAAGTTTACTACATAAGTAACATAATTCTATATAGTGTTAAATCAATTGAACTGTTTTATTTTGTTGTGGAAACTATCATTGGCTTTTGTATTACTCATTAAGTATAGCATTTTTTGCATGCCGTTTGTTTCCCAAAAATAAATAAATAAATACATCAACATAACACATAGGCTATACTCCAGCCAAATCCGATGAAGAATAAATGTAAACAAACCAATTTAGGGTCATCACAACTGAGGTTATTTTTTTTTCTTCTAAAGGTTGTATTTCTGACTAGATAACTGCACATTATTGATTAATTCTCTAAGTAATATATTTTTTCTACAATATATCACTAGAAACACCCGCAAAACGTTAATTTTTTAGTAATAAAACGAAAAAACAAAATAAAGCACAAATTATATTTAGTAGACAGCCCTATAACCAAAAAGAACTCAGGTAATATGAACATTTTCACATTTATATCTAACCATCCAACTGAAGTTAGCAATCACTTTCTTTCGTGTTCCTTTACCCTGATTAATGTTGAAATTGGTCGCGTAACGATTGCACTATAACCCGAACGCATTTGGAAGTTACGTTCCGTTCTACTATTTAACGCGACATACACTTTTATTATTCATTTACCCTACTTATGTTTCCGAAGCAATATAGCATTTTATAATTGCATTGTTTTATATAAAAAGTTTATGAATAACTGTTTAATTATTTAATGAAATTATATTAATAATATCGCGTCTTTAATAAAAAGGATTTTACTGAATGGAATAACGAAACGTGAAGATAGAATTTGGTCTAATTAACCAATAAACGAATTGCTAAAATTTTTATAAAAATTGTATACTGTTGTCTGATAGAAAAAGGTTGTTATTATATGCCTGTCAGTGGTTGCTAGGCAACGTTTTGTTAGTAAACATTCTTCATCGGATTTGGCTAGAGTATAGGCTATAATTTATCCCAATATTTCCACGGGAACGGGACTGGCAGCCGCTAGTCCTACATAAAATAAAACCTGCCAATGTCCATTACCTCAACGTGCTGAATGATGGGTTTCCCGGTGGCCGACAACGGCACCACCATGGAGCGGCGAGCTTCAGCACTTCGGCTCTTGCTCGCGCGCTTGATGCGCTCTTCGAGCAGAGACAAGTCTTTGTCCGATATCTGCAACAAATATTTATTTTGTCATATATAAACTCTCATATAAGATCTCGCCGAGAACCTTCCATCTGGACACAAACTACCATGGCCGATCTGGAAATCGCTAAATAGGCTTCGAACACAGGTCGGCCGGAGCAAGGAAAATAAGTCCAGGTGGAAATTTGCAGATGGCACCAATCTGAGCTACTTTATTATATGGTGCTATACATACAATTGCCCATCTCAAATCGTGCCCTGCTTGTGTCTGCCACCGACAACGCTATCGAAGTGGCAAATTCTGGGCCAAAACAATTTGAATTTGTCTTCGAAACGACGAGAAGAAGAAGAACTCGCTCGCCGCAGGCCGCCACTAGAGCTCTAAAAAGTGATTTTTGGCATAAAACTGGCCTGAGGGTCTACTACGAAAGACATCTCGCGGTAGCCAAACAATTTTCGTCATACAATTTACTATTTGACTTTATTCTGATGGTGAAAAAGTCACGAACTTTCGCCTGATTATTGTGTTTGGTTTTTGGGGTACACCCGCTGATTGACAAACCTTCTCTTATAAAAGGCGATGTTAGTTACAGTACTGACCTTTAGTAGACCTTCTCTCCCTTAAGGAAGTATGCGCTAGCAACATAGTTGAGGGCAGCAGAGCGAAAGGCGTTATCCCTATCACCGACGTGGCGAGCTAGTTCTTTTACTTGTGTGACCATATGTTTAAAACTAGCAATATTAGTCACCGTACTAACCTGCCCCTATCATCTTGTAGACCTTCTCCCCCTCGAGGAAGTACGCACTGGCGACACAGTTGAGGGCAGCAGAGCAAACGGCGTTATCGCTATCGCTGATGTGGAGAACTCGTTCTTATATACTAGTGTCTCTATGTTTATAACTAGCAATATTAGTCACAGTACTGACCTGCCCTATCATCTTGTAGACCTTCTCCCCCTCCAGGAAGTATGCGCAGGCAACACAGTTGAGGGCAGCAGAGCGAACGGCATTATCCCTATCACCGATGTGGCGAGCTAATTCTTTCAACGCCGCCCCTCCAGTAGGAGACATTACTGTCGACCCGTACGTTTCTAGAAGGTGACCGATGCATTCCAGGCACTCTGTACGAAAAAAAACAGTATCAGTAGTAAGTACTTATAGTCCTTTAGAATTGTGCTTTTCGTAAAAAAAATATTGTGAGGAAATAATACGGAAGTTACAAAAGGCCGTATGTGAGCCGACATTACCAATGCAGTTACAGTAAATATTGTTCTCTTCGAAAAATATTGCCTATGAATTGAAAAGCTACAGTACTGGAAAAATCGGATTAACACTTTCGTAACATTAACATTTACGTATTATGAGTCTTTATCAATTTGCATCACACAACTAAATAACCCGGAATAGAATTGGGATAAGGTTATGATGATGATGACTAAATAACCAATATCTTTTCCACAGACCTATATTGAGATAGATGGTAAAAGTGTCAAAAGTTTGATCCACGGTCAAAGATTTTCGACCTAAGACAGTCCGCTTGAGACCATTGCCATGAAAACACCCGTTAAGAGCTCGGCAATAACATTGCCACATAACTAAATCTCGATCGTGAAGTCATTGTAGGTACGAAAAATTCGACACGCTAGGTTCTCATACAGTTTGAAGCGATCTCGATATAAGTTTGTGATCTTTTTTCAATTTCATATAAGTTGTTAAATTTAAAAACTCACCAGCTCTCTGTCTAGCGTTTTTAGACTTGAGCCCCTCCATGAGATACCCGAACAGTTTTGTAACAGAGTACACTACACAGATCTGTCTGAACAACGCCTTGACTCCGTTGCGGACTGTGTCTTTTGGATCTCCGACCTACGAAAAAAGAACAGGCTTATAAGTAATGATGAAATAGATTGAATGTTTAGTAAATCAATTCAGCTCATATATTTTATGCAACCAAAATGTAATCCAGAATATGGTATATAGTAAGTATGAGTATACACTGTTTTGGACTTTACTTAGTACTGTTGAAATAGATATAGTTTATTATTGCCATACTGGGCCTGGGGAAAATACAGAATAATAACAGTTACAACAATCTCCCCACAATGGGCATGCAATGTGAGAGTACCTTAAAATAGTTCTACAAATAATTTTATTTGAAATCTGCCATATTTACATTTATAACTTTGAAACGTTCTCAGCTTCCAAGTCCAATACCTATATAATAGAATAATTATTACTCATATGCTCGTACCTTGAGTACCAGATAAGGTATAAAGCAGTTAGCCTCATACTCCGCCATGGTGTAATCGCTGTCCATCAGGTACTGGAAGACCACCGACAGGTACTCCAGACCCTTCAGGATGACCGAAGGGTTGGTGTCGAAGAACCGGAGAGTCAGCCATTTAAGTACCAAGTCCAGGTTAGCCATTAGAGCGGAGCCGTTTTCTTGGAGGTCATCTGATAGCGCTTCTATAGCTTTTAAGTGGTATCTGCGGAAAACGGTAAATTATTTATTTTCCATCCGCCAATCAGCTGAACTGGATTTTTTTACAACGTTACATCATAGTGTTTACTCATTTGAACGTAAACACAATTATCTAGACTATTCGTGAAAATTTTAAACTTGTTTCAGCAGAAATTTGTTAATATCGATTCATCATAATATTCATAATAATACACATTTCATTTAAAAATACAAAAACAAAATTATGTTTTTTAATTACAAATGGATAACTTTATTGAACTTACTGTTGTTTCAATCATGAAATCTTACCTGAAATCACTATGGAACATGTTGGCTACAAGTTGTTTATTCAACCCCGCTGTAGCCATCTGTTCCTTTAGCAGTTCGAAGAACTCTTCGCGTGGTGTCGTGAAGTTCCATTTCAATACTGAAATAAATCATAAACTTTAAACAATCTGTATAGCCGATAATTGCAATTTGTTTATGGGGAATGTCTTCCCAATTTTCTCACGAGAACCACGTGGGAGAAAACTACAGGCCACTAGTTAGTACTTAAATGATTTATAAAACATTACCGGCCGGCTTTTCGGGTTCCGGTTTCCGGTGTCACCCGCGTGGTTCCCGTGGTAATATCTGGATAAAAAATATCCCGTAAAACCAGGCAGTCTATTATCTCTGTGCCAATTTTCATCCAAATTCGTTCAGAAGTTTTAGTGTAAAAGATTAACAAACAAACAAACTAACATATTTGCGCATTTATAATATTTGTAAGAAATGAGATACCTTTGAGTTTCTGGTCGTCGATGATGCGCTGGTTCTTGGCGTTGTTGTTAGGCAGCAGCGGCGAGCAGTCCTCATCGTCCTTCTTGCCTCGGCTTGACGCTGACGATGGCTTCACAATGCCCTAGGAAAATATTTATTTCTTTATTTATTAACACAAACACAATATCATGACAGGACATATCCCAATTCGATAAAGTGGTCCCTATTGCCTATAACATATAACAAAATATACAATATGTATAATTTAGCCTTCATGTAACTAAACTATGATCATAAAGCAGTTAACAATTATTATTTTCAAATCATGTATGGACAATTAATCCCTCCATTATCACAAAAATGGAGATGGACATTACTGCTCATGATAAGTTTTCTTCACCCTTACCTTCTTAACAGGAGCGGCCTTTTTATCGGACTCCTTCTTGAGAGCGCCAGCGGTCTTAACCCCGCGAGGCTCTTCTTTCTTGGCTTTTGTAGGGAGTGGCTGAACCGGTAAAAGAGGGCGGGCCTTGTCCAAAGCTGCCTGGACTACAGACTTGGAACCTGGCTGTAGATATATAAAGTAACGTAATGTTATTCTTGTGAATTAATGAAAGTTTACAGGAAACTTTTAGAACACATGACACACATTAAAATAGAAAAGAAACTAAGAAGTATTTAAAATCACATCATGCCAAATAAAAACTGGCAAACGGCCTTGGAAATACATAATTATATAAACATCACTCTCATAGCCACACTTCAAAGATGTCCGGAAACCGCCTCTTTGGTCTAGTGGTAACTACCACCGGTATCAGACCAAGGGGTCGTCGTCGTCGGTCCTCGTCGTCCGTCGTTGTTCTCCGTCATGCCCCCTCCTTGATAGGCACGGAACCGGTCGCCGTGATGCTGTGGCCAACAGCGGCCTCGTCTTCACCACGGGTTCAATTCTCAGCGGAGGTACAACTTGTATTCGGTTTGGTTGGTGGTAGGACTTGTTGTAAGTCCGCCTGGCTAGCTACCACCGTCTTATAAGCCTGACGCCATAACAACAATGTTTTCAACATTGGTGTGTTCCGGCAGTTAGGGATAAGATAGCCAGTTCCTCAGTGATGAGGATTCCTGTAGAGGCTCTTCATTAACGTCAGGTATGATGAAGGCTCCCCGTTGTTCATAAAAAAAAAACAATATTGTCATGTTGCCAGTTCATCGCCTATATTAGTTTTCGAATATGGACTCTCCATTGAAAGCTGGCAGCAGACAGTTTCTTTGTTTTTCTTTCGCTCCTAGTCTAGCATGGGACATGATTACATAATTAACTAACCTTCAACTTGTCCAGCTGCTTGTGCATCGCCTCGTACCCGAGGTGCAGCATGAAGGGGTATACGCAATCGCTGGCGGCTTTCCGCACGTCCGCCGCGCGGTCTTCTATGCACGCGTACAGTGTTGGTACGCATACTGATAGCTCTTCGCGGGGGAACGACTTGGGAGGCACTGTTGGAGGAAATTGTAGTTATAGTAAGCACGGATGGCAAGTACAAAAGTCATTATTACATTTTTGCCACAATTATTCTTTTGGCATTTTCAATTTCACTATTTACACAACTTAATTCTTACAATTCAAATGACACAAAATTAAATGTAAACAATTTTTTTTATACGTTTATAACTTTCTCAGATGGCGAAAAACGCACAAGAATACTCGAACGTATTATTTTGTAAGTTGCAAGTAGCACCCAAGGTCGATACTAATGTGTGGAATATCTTGAATGTACCAAATAAAAAATTAGTACGGACATATTTTGAAGTGCGTTTGTACGACATTGATTGATGGAAAGGCAGAAGAGGGCCACAAAAAGATGGATAGATTATATGGGTTATGGTATTATTCCTGAGTGAAATAGTGTGATTTATAATATATTTTTTTATTCGATGCACAGGGCAGCTAGTATAGTAGGTATACTTTATATTCCCTTACCATTGGGCAGATGGTCGCACAGCCACTGTAGCAGCGACGCCCGCAGCGCTGGCGAGCCATTCTTCAGAGCGTCGTATATCATCTCTCCCTCCAAAGGCGCAGAAGGGCCGGCTTCTCGACACCATGTTTCTACGCAGGATACGGCCGCGGTGCGGATCCATTGCTTGCTGTCGCCGAATGCTGGGGATCGATTGTATTATTAATTTTCACACTTCATGATTTGTCTGAAACTTAAATAGTTCGTAAGCATAATAAAGTAAATAACTTTTAGCCTTTTATATCTAACCTAGTAAAAGTTAAATTATGGTACAATAATGTGTAACATAATTGCCTTTTGGTTTTTCCATTTTACCGAGTCTAAAAACCATAATAGGTTGGAAATTAAAACGAGCAGATTTTGGTCTTCATTTTGTATGCTGACACAAAACACTGATGTGACAAACAAAACGAAATGTAACAAATTATAGGTTAGAGTAATCTTGTAAAGCCGTTGGCAGCACCGAAATAACACTTGTGTGGTAATGACAACAGCTTGTAGTCCTAATAATACCTTGGAAGAAAGCCGGGAAGAAGGTCCGCCCGTGGTTCTTACACCTTGAACCCATCGCCGTAGCCAGCGTCTCACATATATGCAGGGCGCTTTGTGCCAACTTTGAGTTGGAGTCTAGTAGTCGAGCTTGAAGCGCTGCTGGCAGCTCGCCTAGGGAAGTTTTGATGGGTGCTGAGCTGGTGATTAGCGCTTTAAGCTTGTCTAGCGCTTCGTTGCGGACCTGAAGAAAAGTTGGTTATGTTAGTAAAGATAATTATCGTCATCAGCCATTTTTAATGGGGCACTGACCGTCATTATCGATGGATAAGTCACGCGGGCCCAATGCGTATTGGTGGGTTTTAACGTCTGCAAATGCAGTCGGGACCAATGGCTTAACGTGCCTTCCGAAGCACAGAGGAGCTCGAGATACTAAACTTATGGTCATACATCCCGTGATCAACCATTGCTAAAGTTGCTTAACCTCAACAATCGCAGGCCGAGCGCACGAACCACTGCGCCACGGGCTCCTTCAGTAACAACAATATGTAGGTAATACAGTTCATTGGGATTTGGGAATCTCGCTCAGTAAGAACGGTAGTACAAATATGGCCTACTTATTCTATTTCATATCCAGTGACTGCTTTACCAATATGAGCGGTGCATCTGATTGTTTTGATAACGTCATAAGGTAAACACGCGTTAGTATGGTCAACGGAACATCAGGCTTCACTTGCAATAGGAAAACCGCCGCTATTAGCGATATAAGGTCAACTGTATAATCTGTCGTGCGACTGAACAAAAACTTGTACAATCGTTTACTTTCGTTAATAGTGAAATCTATAATTAAAAGAAGGTTTTCTGTTTCTTGTAGAAACAATCCGTCATCATCTGAATGTTGAAGAATATAATTTGAGAACGATTACGAACATTTGAAGTAAATAATGTAATCTCTCTATGTAGTTGCGTATTTACTATACCCGCCTTCCAGTTCTTGTTGTTGATCGGAGCGAGGTCAGTTCTGGAGTTCTGGGGCGATTGTCGTCCACTACGGGAGGCTCGTCCTCCGTGGGTCCTCGTATGTCATACTACAAGTTTGTGAGAATGGATGCATGGATGTTCGCCACTCTTTCACGCAAAATTACTGAACGAATTTAGATAAAATTTGGCACACGGATAGTAGACGACAGCCTGGATTTAAACGGAGGATTATATCCCGATATTCCCACGGGAACGGGAACCACGCGGGTGAAACCACGAGCAGCCGCTAGTCTCTTCTATGTCGTCGCCTATTATTATTTTTAGTTCATTGACCCACCTTTCAGTTCTTGTCGTTGATCTCAGTGACAAGGGGAGGCCAGTCCAGGGAAGATTGTCGTCCACTACGGGCGACTCGCCGTCTCTGGCGTCCTCGTATATCATACTACAAGTGTATGTGAATGGCAGGATGTTTGTTAGTTTTTCACGGAAAAACAACTCATCGGATTTCGATGAAGTTTGGCACGCAGATAGTAGGTAGCCTGAATTAAAACATAGGATACATTTCATCCCGATATTCCCACGGAGTGGAAACCACGCGGATGAAACTCCTGGCGACCGCTAGTCTCTTCTGTCGTCGCCGATTATTATTATTTCTAGTTCATTTGACCCACCTTCCTGTTCTTAGCGTTGATCTCGGCGACCAGCGCCTCAGTGATGAGAGGAGCGAGGTCAGTTTGTGGCCGGTTGTCGACCTCTACGGCCTCTACGGGCTCGTCCTCCGGGGCGTCCTCGTATATCACGCTACAAGTTTGTGAGGATGGATGTTTTTCACTCTTTCACGCAAAAACTACTGAACAGATTTGGATGAAATTTGGTACACAGATAGTAGATAGTCTGAATTATAACATATGATCTTTTTATCTCGATATTCTTACGGGAACGGGAAACACGCGGGTGGCCGCTAGTCTCTCGTCGTCGGCCATTATTATTATTTTTAGTTCATTTGACCCACCTTCCAGTTCTTGTCGTTGATCTCAGCGACTAAGGCCTCAGTGATGAGCGGAGCGAGGTCAGTTCTGGGGCGATTGTCGTCCACCACGGGTGGCTCGTCCTCTGTTGCGTCCTCGTATGTCTCTTCTATCTCGTCGCCCATCGAGCCTTTACTTGCGGACTGTAGAGGAAAAAATGCTATAGAATTCGCTATTCTAATAATTCTTACTAATCGTAGTATTATTTATTTATTGGGCAATATGCAGCAGTACATTACACAAAGAAGTGTAATCTTAAAACAGTTTTAAGTATAGACTGCCGTGTTAAGTTCGTTGCTGTATTTGATTAGCTTACAAGAAAGGGATTTGAACCTGAAACAAAAAATATTACACACCATAATGCCTTAAAGTGTCGCGTTAGTGAGATAGTTGGAGTTAAAAATACAAAGGTGATATTTTGGGCCGGCATTATTCAATAATACGTAACACTTTAGGGCATTACATATCATAACATTTTTTGTTCCTCTGTGTTTCCTGTTCATTTAAATAGGTATTATCGTGCGACGTCATTTTGAAAAAAAAAACAAAATGGCGTCTCATACTACAGATTTGGACTAGGCCAGCCTCCATACAAAAAAGTTCAAACCCCTTTGCTTGTAATTACACTGAAAGGATTTGTATGAAACATTGCATACAGATAGACCATGACCGGACAATATGATACTTTTTTCCCCAATGTAAGATTCCTATTACCTAAAGTTTAAGCGAGCGGAATTGTCGGCAAAAGCTAGTCATCATCATCATCAGCCATTTTAATGTCCCCACAACTGGGGCAATAGCCTTCCTTGTGGATTGATAAGGAGAATAGGCATAACCGACTACGCGAGCTTATCGCAAATCGATAGGTTTACCAACTGCCTATACAGCCGGGACCAATGAACATTGACTGAATTATAAAATAAAAATCATAGACGGATTCTTCAAGGATTTAATCTCTTACCTTACTAACAGTCCCCAGCTGTCTCGTAGGCGTCGGCGGAGTACTATTCGCGTACTTGTCCAGTTCCAAACTAATCAGCTGTTTGGTGGCCGGTTTCTCGCTATCGAAATGGCTGATGAGTGAAGGTCCGACGTACAATGACAGGATGCCGAGGAAGTTGACAGTTGAAGTTCGGACGTTGGGGTTGGTAGCTGATAAAGCCTTCTTGGAGTGGGCGATTATGGAGCGTATTTGCATGCTGTAAGGTTTCAATTCAATTAACATCTGTTTCGAAGCCGTAAGTTAAGGATGGCGAGGAAGTTCACCGTCGAAGTTCGTACGTTGGTGTGTCTTATTCGTAAATAATTGCAAATCTATAGCTGAAACTGTAATATAAACAAGGCCCGTATTACAGAACGTGACTATACTTGCAGTTATCTTATATCTCAAGCTGTGATCTATACTATAGTGTAGTTAGCAAGGGACGCGCTTATACATCGCATGTTGCGACGTCCCTTTCTAACTGCTCTCAAGTACAGAACCAGGCCTGTCTCACTTCCATACAAGCGGCGCAAAATCCCCGAGATATTTACTTACGATTCTGCCCCCTAATTGTCTTATTTCAAAATCTATCACAATCCCTCTCAAAGTTATTGTGATTGTGATAGTAATTTATGGAATTGTGTAACTCATAGTCGCAATCACTTTCGGAACGAATTATGTTTTAAATGACACTGTATTTGACACTTCTCCATACATTTGAAAGATATTTTCGTCTGTCACTTTGCTAAGACAGTTCAATTTCATTCATTCAATATCTTTCAAAACGCGCCCCGATCACAATCCCTATCAAATGTCAAATAGTGACAAACTGAAGTATGTTAATATCTTTCAAATGACGAATTGAAAGGGATTGCGATAGATTTTAAAATTAGACAATTAGCCCCCTGTAAAACAATCTAATTTCAACCTTTTGCATTGCGTATAGCGTTCATAGTACAATAACTGTCTGCCGTCTCGCTTCAATCTGCTAGGGCAGCCTATTGAGACAAGTCCGGTGACCGGACGCTTGCGTTTATCATACCTAAACTCGGGAGTGAAATATCTGTACCGTAAGGTACTAATATATATTCTGTGACAGAACACTGCTCGAGTAACGTTCTGTAATACGGGCCTAATAGACTTACGGCCGAATATTCAAACGCTACTTAACTTTAAGAAGGTCTTCAACATCATGGTGTTTTTTATATCTTTGACATTTAAAGCGACAGTTTAAGAAACCCTCAAAGTTGAGAAACGTTTGAGTATTCGGGCGTTAGACATACAATTATGGTTTATCTGCGCATCTTTCAGTAAGCTGGTTTGTTCTATCATTTATTAGAGGAGCTAATCCATTGCTTCTTTATTAATTATTTTAGAATAATTCTTAGCAATAGACTTCTTTACTACTGGGCTAGTGCAAACAGAACAAAAGTGTTTTAATGATACTTCCTACTAATATTATAAATGCGAAGGTATGTTTGTTTACTTTTTCACGCAAAAACTACTGAACCGATTTGGACGAAATTCAGCACACAGATATAAGATAGCCTGGATTAAAACATAGGCTACTTTTTTTATCCCGATATTCCCACAGGAACGGGAACCATGCGGCTAAAACCGCGGGCGGCCTCTAGTAATATATATGAGAAACTACAACTTACCTGAACCCAAACTCCTTGACCGCGTTGGACATCCAGTTAAACATCTCGGACTGCACTTTCGGGTTCTTCTGCGAGTCCATGGCGTAAGTAAGTCCCTCGTTCAGCACATGTTCAAGGCCACAAGCTTCGGCGAGGCTTGTGAGGCAATCGGCGGAAGCGGACGCACAAGCTGCTTCACCAAGTTTGCAGACTACATCTTGGAGTACAAAGTCTGCTGCGGTCCTGGAGAGAATTGATGTTGACATGTTCAGAATGTGGTTAATATTAGGGAGTCCCACGGATCCATGATCGTTTTATCAAAGTCACCGACCAACTAACCGCAAAGTTGAATCGACTAAGTATCGTCGAAATTATAAATATTACGATAAACGGGATTATATTATGAAGTAGGACATACTAGGACTCCTGAAGAAGTATTTTTAAACACTTACGTGGACACAGGGAAGTTCTCCGTAATATGCTTGCACAGCTCCAACCTAGCCTTCATAACTTGTACGTTGGTGTCTTTCAGTCCTGGCTTCTTGTTCAGAATGCGGTACAGGATCTGAGCCGTTGTGTCCGCGGAGGTCAAACCTTGGACTGTCGAGTGGAAGGACTGGACTGAGGAGAGGCGGGTCTTCCAGTTGCCGTCGCCGAGACCTGGGGAGGTTGTTTAGATGTTAGCGTGTAAAATATAATTGAAGATTTTTTCAGGTGTTATATTGTTTTAGATTTGAAAATTCGACTATTAGAGCTAGCGCAGACGACGGATAACGGAGGACTTTTTGTCCGCGACACGTCTTTATTGTTAACCCAATAAGATTCAACTTAGACCGCGTATATCCGCGAAAAGTACGCGATAGTCCTCGTTATTTATTCAACTTTATGTTCTTAGTAATAAAGTCGTGTCGCGGACAAAAAGTCCTTCAATGTCCGTCGTCTGCGCAGGCCATTAGAGGGTTGAGCATCTATCAACACGGAATAGCATTTTTCCTTCGCTCCAGCCTTTTCAACGGCTCAGAATAGTAATTTCCTAAGGCGAGAAATACAACAGACAGCGGCACCAGATAACAAACGACTGCATAGAAAGTTGAAAGAGAGACCACAAATCGATGAATTCATGTAAACGTTGTTGAATTGCATCGCTACTCCTAGCTTACCTCTTCAATGGAAAGCTCCGCCACTGGCCAAGTCGAGTCTATAATATCCGGAAACTGGCCCATAACCATATTCGGGACGCGTCAAGTAAGTGCGTTTCTGGCAGCCGACCAGAATCGGAATGGTCAGCTGCTATGTAATTTTAACACCAAACTAGAAGAAATGCTTATTTTTATCCTTGTCGCACCTATATAATCTTATGAAAGATAGAGTAGGCTAGCATTCAAGCGTATAATACGACCAAGTTTAGTAAAATGTTATCATAATTTTTTTGCGCTCGCGGCCGCGTTAGTTATTGTATCGTGTTTCTAAGCAGACATACCAAACGAAATGTATTGGGTAGCATGTTTTTTTATAGTTTTAAGTTGTAGATAATACGTCTCTGGTCTGTCATTCGTTTGCCAGTCAGTCATACGTCAGTCCAAGCGACAGCTGGTTCAGGCTGGTCGAAGCGACAATAGTAATCATGCAACAGGTGCATCAAAAAAGGACATCTCCGATGCTGAAATGGGCCTGAAATAGAATATGCCAGCTTTCGTGGGCAGACAGTAAAACCTTCTTCTTAGCGTGTTGATGGCAGACCCTAAAGTATTGAGGCCCAGAATTCAGCCACTTTGACAGCCTTGTCGGATGCTGTTATGAGATCTTCCTGCGTGCGGGTGTCAGGACACGCAGGGCACGATGTTAGGTGGGCCATCGTTTGGACTGCACCGTAAAGGCATTCCGCGGAACCAGCCAAAAAGCCCCACCTGACCATGTTTTCCTTGCTCAGGCCGGTCTGAGTCCGAAGCTTTTAAATACTTCCAGATCGGCCGTGGTAGATCATGGCCAGGGGGAGGCTTTCAGTAATGGGGACGTAGGGAGTAGGGACGTAGGGAGTAGGTAGGTAGGTAGGTAGTAATAGTACATTATTGCAAAGGCCGTGAAATAGGCAATTGCAGGTCGAGTATGATTTTGAAGGCCGAGCCGTAGGCGAGGACTTCACTAATACGAGACAGGCAATTGCCATTTCCGCCGAGGCATATATAGTGCTTTTCTCAAAAGAATGCAGGGAAATAAAACATACTTTTTATACATTTAGTAATTAGGTACTAAAAGAAATATACTCAAATTCATTGCAGGAGCGTCTTTTTGTATTTGGAACATTACAGCGCTCCAGCAATGTTGTATGAAACGGCGTGCTGGAGTTGTTAAATACTCTTTGTAATGTTCCAAATTAAAAAAACGCTCCTGCAATGGATTTGATTTTCTTTGTCCGTAAATTCGATACTTCGCGTGTTCTTTTTTCGAAAATAATGACAACATTTCCATGCATGTTTGAGAAAAACCTTATAATGGACTTATATAACGATCATCAAAATCAGTAAACATTATCTTACCAGTAACAATAGCGGCGGGTAACAGCTGAGCAGCGGCAGCGTCAACTTCTTCAATGGACAGCTCTGCCTCTCGCGGGGGGCTGGCCACGCCCCTCCCCCCTCCTACAGGCTTCTTGACCACACCCTTCTTTGGTGCACCTGTTGAGAACAACCAAATTAGTGACAACAACAAATTATACTCTACAGATCCTCTACGTAATCGCTCGGGTTCTTTTTATATGACGCGAGGTATATTATACCCTAAAAATAATTTATAAATAACTTATTTACTTCTAGACAAGAAAATATACTAGAAAAAAGCAACTAGTCTCATGTCGCCCTGACGGGATTCGAACCCGCATCCTTGGGAATCCGGCCCAATGCACTAACCAATTATGCTACAGAGACCTATGAGGACACGTCGAATTTTTCTAGTATACTCACCTTTCTACGGTGTTGGCCACCGTCATTTCATCAATGAGTGAAATATCCTCGTATTCGAAATTATTGATTTTTTTTCTAGTATATTTTCTTGTTTAATATTAATCACACAAAAGTCACGAGTCTCCTTTTAGCTGGCGCAGCCTATTTGCCTTTCGCCTAGTTACAATCATATCTGAATTGGGTTTCAATGCAGTGCTCTTTTAGATAGCTCTTGTTACTATAATGTGAAAAAAACATTACTTACATACATCTCAAATTTCGGCGCGCACTGTTCATTGAAATAAAACAACTTTTCCGGATATTAAACGCTATATTTCACGAACTAAGATTTAATTGTCCGTATTTTTTGGTTTTTAGAGGATTTTTTATTTTCCAGACGTTTCGGCACCTTCTCAGCTACCGTGGTTTAGATTTATTAATAAGATCTTAGTTCGTGTAATATAGCGCGTTTAATATCCGGCAAAGTTGTTTTTATTTCAAAACCATAACTTTTGAAATATGATTGTGATAGAATTGTGACTAAACGTTAGCAAATTGAGCCTTTTTATGTATTTTTATTATTTTTGCATTGTCCATTGCTACTTTTATAATTAAGATAAATTTTAAATGGAAAAATATTGGAAAAAATCAACTCGGCCATTGTCCCATTTCCATCTGAGACATCACTTGTGGTCGAGTTGATTTTTTCCAATATTTTTCTATTCAAATTGATCCTCTAGTCTAGATCTTCGACTAATGTAATAGCTTAAGGCCGGTTCACCACCGCGCTGACTGATTAACTTTGGATAGCTTATCTAGCAGATAATTGCAGTTGCAATGAAAAATATGTCAAATTATTATCTGCCACTTATCAGTCGGTGATTTAACCGGGCCTAATACAAATTTACAATAACATATTTACCTGTAGTCGGTCGTTTCACAGGCTTGGGCGGCGCTGAGCCTGCAGTCTTGGAATCCCCTTTAGCTGTTGGCGCAGCTACTTTGCCTTTCGCCTCTTTCTTCGGAGCCGCTACCTTCACTTGTATCACCGCCTGGAAGTCACATGATGACTATATAAGCCCAATTTATAGGTAGATAAAGCATTCATTTGTCACAAATAGTCAAGTAAAGTGCTATTCAGCGTAATGGTTTATGTAGGCACAAGTTGTTGCACAATAATAGAGAGAGATACAGTGGTGGTCACATTATCAACGACACTGGCCGATTTTCATACATTTGAGGTAACTTTGGAGTCTTGGTTCTCTGCCAAGGATTGACCGAGCTGCGATCTGATAATGGACATCCAAGGAGTGAATGAAAGAGATCTAGATTGCTATACATACCCAACTGATCTGATCAACATTCTTAAAGATGTAGGGATCAGAGTTTGTAGTTTCAGAAATTCCATACATTTTTATGCTATTTTCGTGTTTTTTTAAACTTATCCATACATTTCTTACAATGTTGATCAGATCAGTTGGGTATCTATAGCAATCTGGATCGTCTCCATTCACTCCCTGAATGGCCACTATCAGAACACAGCTCGGTCAAACCTTGGCAGAGAACCAAGGCTCCAAAGTTACCTCGTTTGTGTGAAAATCTCAAATTCGGGTTCAATTATATTCAAGTCTTACAAAACTGCTTGTTAACGAAATAACTACCAAAGATTATTAAATTCCTAAAAACAGTTCTTTCTCAAATTATTTCAAAACCCATATAATACGGAGTAAATACTACCATTTCATAGCAAGGCACTTTTTTCTATAATTACCTTATCAGCAAACTCTTTGATTTTCTGCTCCTTCAAGGGGTCAATTTTGCCTATATGCGGCGCTATGTTCTTCTCCCCAACGAGTTTCGTCGCAGTGCCAAGAGCTTCAGCGGCTGCGTCTCTCACAGCGGGGTCTGTATAATAAAATATAACTAAACAAGAAAATATACTGGAAAAAAGCAACTTGTCTCATGTCGTACAGGATTCCTATCCCGTCAGAACGACATGAGGCAAGTTGCTTTTTTAAAAATAGGATTGTAGAATGCAAAATTAAAAAGTTGTAATAAAATATAATCTAAGTTCCAAACTTAGCAGTTTGCGTTACGTCCTATAACAAACCCAAAGGTCAGGAAAAATTGCTGTAACAAAACTTTTATCTTCTAAACCAAACTGCACCATAAAATATGCCTACTTTATGTTCCTTTTACCCTGCCAGTAAGAGATTGGTATGAAGCTTTACAGCCAACGGCTTGATTCCTTGTTTGCCCTGCCTGTTACTGTTTATTTCTCTGTGAATGCGAGGAAGTATATTTTTATAATTATAGCTATTTAATCTTTGCTTACCAGCAGTTTTAGTAGCCCAGCTACATAAGCCTTGATCAGTTTCTTGCTGATCGCGGCGGGCTGCGAGTGTCAGAGTGCTCAGGCAAGGAATCATGCGCTCTCTGCTCTTATTGAGGGGTTTTTATTGTCAATAATTACTACCCATGTTTTTTACTATCCTATTTAATACGATCTGAACACTTTAAAGATCGTCTGGCAACATTGAATTAACTTACCAGCGCTTTCTAGCAGTTTCAACAGCCCAGCTACATAAGCCTTGATCAGTTTCTTGCTAAAGGCAGTAGGTTGTGTATGGCAGAGCGCTCGGGCGAGGAATAACGCGCTTTCAGCTCGTATTGAGGGGTTTTTGTTGTCAAACGCGGCAATCATGTCTTCCATTATCGCTTCTAGATTCGTCTGAAAACAGTTATTTCACTTATAGTACCTATAAAAAATATTATATTGAAATTAACTTTGTTGGTTGTCCTAATTTGGCTGTTATAAAATTATCTGAAACATGGGACATAGTAACGAATCAACATAAACCAGTTTTATAAAAAATATCTAAGTCATAATTAGGATAAAAGATAATTTGATGTTTAGTGTACTGTCTTCCTAAGCTCAGTAACCTTATCAGACTCTTGAACTATACGAGTATAGTTTTCGACACACGCCACAGCGGTCAATAGGAAATTGCTCCTTAAGAACACTTGCATAAGGTCCAATGCAATCAGCAATAGCTACAAAAGACCTTTATTCTTTTTGAGCATAGCAAGTTGCATAAAGATCTAAAAATTAATACTCACGCAAGGATATGTAGCATCAATGGCCTATCTTAGAGCAGCGACCACATTTGTCTTCTTCTCCTTAAACTTTTTTAATATAGCTTATACGCAGGCCAAACCTATGTCTTATGGCAAGTAGCATAAGGTTCTAAATACTCACGCAAGGATATATAGCAACAATGGCCTCTTTAAAGCAGCGACCACATTTGTCTACTTCTCCTTTAACTTCTCCAATATAGCTTGTACGCAAGCCAAACTTATGGCAAGTAGCATAAGGTTCTAAATACTCACGCAAGGATAAATAGCATCAAAGGCCGCTCTTAGAGCAGCGACCACATTTGTCTTTTTCTCCTTAAACTTCACCAGTATAGCTTGTACGCAGGCCAAACTTATGTCAAGTAGTATAAGGTTCTAAATACTCACGCAAGGATATATAGCAACAATGGCCTCTTTAAAGCAGCGACCACATTTGTCTACTTCTCCTTTAACTTCTCCAATATAGCTTGTACGCAAGCCAAACTTATGGCAAGTAGCATAAGGTTCTAAATACTCACGCAAGGATAAATAGCATCAAAGGCCTCTCTTAGAGCAGCGACCACATTTGTCATTTTCTCCTTAAACTTCACCAGTATAGCTTGTACGCAGGCCAAATTTATGGCAAGTAGCATAAGGTTCTAAATACTCACGCAAGGATAAATAGCATCAAAGGCCTCTCTTAGAGCAGCGACCACATTTGTCTTTTTCTCCTTAAACTTCACCAGAATAGCTTGTACGCAGGCCAAACTTATGCCAAGTAGCATAAGGTTCTAAATACTCACGCAAGGATAAATAGCTTCAAAGGCCTCTCTTAGAGCAGCGACCACATTTGTCTTTTTCTCCTTAAACTTCACCAGTATAGCTTGTACGCAGGCCAAATTTATGGCAAGTAGCATAAGGTTCTAAATACTCACGCAAGGATAAATAGCATCAAAGGCCTCTCTTAGAGCAGCGACCACATTTGTCTTCTCCTTAAACTTCACCAGTATAGCTTGTACGCAGACCAAACTTATAGCAAGTAGCATAAGGTTTTAAATACTTACGGAAGGATATATAGCATCAATGGCCTCTCTTAGCGCAGCGACCACATTTGTCTTCTTCTCCTTAAATTTCTCCAATATAGCTTGTACGCAGGCTGTGGCATATGGTTGGAACTTGTTCCTTAGACCGGTTGCCACCATGCCGAGCAAACGGCCGCCTAGAGCAACTAGCATCACATTTGCGTCTTTTGATATAACCTGCAAAAGATTAGGACGAATTTTAAATTTAAATGTATAAGTATATATCATCATCATATCCTCCTCACCGTATCAGAGACTCCTAAAAGTTCAACTGGTCACTGTGATAAGTTCGAATATGGCTTGTACAGCCGAAGTTTGTTTTAAAAATATGATCACAGTGCGCACAGTAAAGCTAACCAAAAGCATTGTAGGTGTAGGAAGGCTTAGTTTGAGTCTTCCGTACTTTATTATGTATGCTGTGTAACTGACACAACATTTATTAAAATAAAACTGGCTTACAGGGAAGGGGTAGAACAATCAAACAAAATAGAATCCGGAGGGCTGACTATTTGGGCTGTCATACAGTATGAAAATGTGACACCAATGACAGCGCGAAACTGGTTGCTAGGTGGTTTTTTGTTATATAATCAACCCGGCGCCCGACGTCTTTGCCTCACTATCCTGCCGTTGTACGATTTTAGGCGGTTGATTGCTGACTGGGCGTTCGTGCCAATTCGGGTCGGTAGGTGTGTGACGCGTGGTTTAATTTGTATTGCATTTTAGCTGATGCTAGGCAAGTCTGTGGCCAGGCTGGTAGCAAAGTACTTATTTCACAGAATCATAAAATGTTAAAACACGAAAAAAAACCATCGGATAAATACCTTCTTCAAAGCCCTGACCAGATCCGCGTAATCGCCAGGCTCCAACTTCGGGGCGGTCTTCAGCAAATTCTCCAGCGAGTCCAGCGCTTCCTTTCGCTCCTGCCACTTCTTGGCTTCTAGCTTATCATAAAAGTCTTTGGGCAGCTTGGACAGGATTTCGACTGGGTCTAGCAGGTCGTAGGTGTCGATTTCACCGGAGTCGCCACCGCCGGCTTCTTGGTCTTCATCTTCGGCTGCACCTAAAGGAGTATTCAAAATTTAGATAAAAAATAATATTTCAAACTTTCACGGTCATAATCACTATTACTGTTACGAAAAACGGGATTTCTACCATGTTTGTATTGTTGTCGAGTCCTTATACACCGAGCCAGTTACACCTTGATCAAGGCGCATGCAACTGCGCCGAAATATCGGGGACTCGACAACAAATACAAACATGGCAGAAATTCCGTTTCTCGTAATAGGGATAGATAAAAAAAACCAGCCCCGCTAGTATGAACATCCTGTTTAACCCACTAAGATGAGAGCGGGACTGTGACGTTGTCGAGATACGAGCATAAGCGATAAAAATCGCTTATGCTAAGGCTACACAGCATAAAAAATTTACGAAACTTCTACATTGAATAAGTCGAAGCAGCGACAAATACTTCGCATTTTCAACGGACCACACTTTCTTGGTCGCTTGGACGTGCACATAGATCTTTTTTAACAGCTGATAGTATGATCCCAGCAGTCTCCGCCTACTACTGTGAAATAAATAGCGCTCAACACTTTTATTTTATCATCTACTTACTATCGGTGGCATAGGTGGTTGAGGAACAGTCGATCACAGGATGGGTGACCAAATATTTAATATCTGAAGCTCCTCCGTGCTTTGGAAGGCACGTTAAACAGTCGGTCCCGGCTGCATTTGCAGTCATTAAAACCCACCAAGGTGGGTCATGGCCCATTCTCCTGGATGGATCATCCATAAGGAAGGCCAGTGCCCCAGCAGTGAGGACATTAAAAATTTGCTGTTAACCTACCATAGGTGGCGTCGAGGACAAGAACTGGATTCATTGGCTGCTTGATGTATTCTCTGAATGCTACAATTTGGACCTCTTCAAAAGCAGAGTGAATACGTACTTGTTGGGCAAACATGCTCCATCAGGCCAGTTGGTGGCTAAATGCTTGCCCATTTAAGTTGTTAAAAAGTCTTGTTTTATTTACTACTCACCATCGGTCGCGTCGGCAGCGGGTGCGTCCCTCACCCGGTGCTGCTGCGAGCGTAGATACCGGGTGGGCTGCGCGGCACCGGTACTGCCGAATGCCTCGCGAAGCTCTTGTTGCACCACTGCTTGTAATGACGCTATGTGCGGCTCTATTGCTGGCCCTATCCATCTGTCATAGATAACATTTCGTTTAATTCTTAATATGTGAATCTTATCTCATTCTATTCTATTTCTATCATAATCAAAACAATAATAATAATAATAATAATATAATGACATAACTTAATAATTAAATTATAATACTTATCTATAACTTACTATGCATAAAATGTCGAATTTAATTTTAATTTTAATTTTGATTGTAATTATAATTTGATAAATTTTAATGATTATGTTGTGTGCTATAAAATGTACCTATGGACTCCTTGGTCTGAAAATAAATGTTTTTTTTTATTTTATTATATTTTTTATAATAACCCTGTTGAAAACTACAAGCGAGTGACGGTGTTTTTTAACACGCACTATGACAAGTAGTAAAATATTTCAAATAGCATTTTTATCACAATTAGCCCTTTCTGCAATAAGATCTTTAAAAAAAATCTATCAAAGAAATGGACAATCCTACAATATAATATTATAAATGTGAAAGTATGCAAGTATGTTTGTTTGTTACTCTTTCACGCAAAAACAACTGAACCGATTTAACGACGGATGAAATTTGACACACAAATAGATGATAGTCTGGATTAAAACAAAGGCTACTTTTTATCCCGATATTCCGACGGGAACGGGAACCACCAACGCGGGTGAAACCGCAGGCGGCCGCTAGTATTTCATAAGTATTTGACCACCTTTTTAGCATTTAGGTACTTACTAGTTGTTGATATTGAAATGAAGCAAAATGTCCTCTATAACAGAATTCATATAACAATATAAATTCACAACAGAAAGACCATAACTCATATACGTTAATAAGTTTCATGAATATTTAAAATCTCACATTATGGCATTACCATAATTGTATTTCACATTTCAAATAACATTCCTGAGTAGAAAGTGCTCTGTACTAGTTATACTAACTAAACCATACAATACAATACAATACATGACAGAACGCCATTTGTTCTGAATCACATAAATTATCTATGCTAAATCTTCATATGAATAATTGAAAAAGCTAGAATTCTAGGTTAAATGCAAATCAACTGATGTTTTTCTGATTAGGTATTGCTATTGTTTACAATAGCATAGATTATGTGTACCAAACTGTTATGTAAGCATGACTTATTTAGACCAATATTGAGTGTTTCACAAAAATTGCTGAAATCAATTGAAGAATTATTTCTATTTCCTCAGAAAAACGGAAACCACGCGGACAAAACCGCGAGTGGCAAATAGTATACTATTAAAAGCACATGTACTACTACATGTGCTTAAGTGTTATCTCGAGCTCCTCCGTGCTTCGGAAGGCACGTTGAGCTGTTGGTCCCGGCTGCATTTGCAGTCGTTAAAACCCACTAAGCCGCATTGGGCCAGCGTGGGTCGTCATGGCCCAGTCTCTATATCCATCCATAAGGAAGGCTAGTGCCCCAGCGGTGGGGACATTAAAAATGGCTGATGACGTGCTAAAGTACAAACCTGTGCATTTCCACGACGAGAGCCTTCATCTCATCCCTGACCCCCTTATCTCTGTCAGCCAGGAGGATCGGTATCTTTTTCACCATGGGTTTGATAGCGATCACTTTGTTCCCAAACTGCTTTAAAGATGTGTTCAGAGCTGTCACGCATGCGGCCACAACCTTGGGGTTCTTCTGCTCCATGCCTTTAAGCAACTCATCCTCCACCACTTCATGTTTTTCTATCTCTATGTACATTAGTGTTATCTGTGAAGTGAAAATAATTACGTGTCAAAATTATCTAATGGTATAAGAGTGTCTTTGTCTAGCTTTATATGCTCGATTTTTTGGTATAAGGTCTAAATCATTCAACATCAACACGCTTTTATTTATTTATTTATTTATTTATTTGGACAACCAACAAGATCATACACCTTAAATGCTAGGAGTTACAGCTAACAAATGAATGTTCTAAAACTTTGTAGATGTGAGGCCAAGCCGAAATGTTTAATCAGTAATTTTTCAGGTCTGGGGCCTTACCATCAACTGTAATGCAATTCGTTGTAGGTTGTGAGAGTGGGATGCTGCCATATGGCGCGTCTAGCGGCGTCCCGCTCTTACTACCTGAAAGTAATCTAAAATGAATCGCATTACAGTTGATGGTACCCCTGTTCTTAAAAAAATATTATTTTTGACATTAAGTAAGTACCTATTCAAATCTGGAGATCAATCTACATAAACGGGTCGATCGGCTTGGCCGATTGTCCGTGACGGTCGTAAGCTATCATAGGTCAAATCGGTCGAGAATGAGATGTAATCAATCTGAGGGCACCAAAAAAAAGTTTTTTCAATAACAAGATATATTGCTATTCTAAATCTTATCAAAAACAGTTTTTTTTGGCTGTCAGAATACGATTTTAACATTTCACCAATTTACTGATAAATTAATATTAGACAACCTCGTTACGAAAATCAAAAACGACGTTAGACAAAGCAAAATAAACAAAAAATATGGTTCTTACCACAAAACAGCGTTTATCGCTTGTTTAAGTTAGGCAGTGTTTAAATATGATGTTATCACTTTTGACAACATTGTTTGAAAGAGACAGCATCACATTTATTAAACAGTCAAACAACACACACTGTCTATTAAACAGTGTTTTAAAATGTTTTACGTTAAGCCATGTTTTCAACAAAATGATCCGTCCTGTTCCAAGATCTTAGAGATATCAAGTAATCAAACTACGAAATCCAGCACGGAGCCTGTAAAGCTACTCTCAACTACAGGGAAGTAAACATTCCACTTCGTGGAAGTAAATATTTATTTGGTTACCTGTAAAGCCAGGTCTTTTGTCTTGGTTTTAGGCGCCGCAATGCACTTAGCAACGATGCCTGACATGACCTCGCCCGCGGTTTTGCCTGCATGCCCGCAGTTCTCCACGAACACGAGCGCTGCTTCCAGACCTGAGTGAAATAAATTACATTTGTGTTTTATTTATATTGAGAAAATTGTTACACCTTTCAAAAACGCGCTAAGGTTCTCAGTTCTTCGGTGTTTATTATATTATTTTAGTTCATTGAAGCATAAAAACCATAACAATAAGATTAAACTGTTTGTTATAAGAATTTTATATTAGACTGGGTGAGATTTCACAACCTATGATTGGATTGCGGAACGTGGCATAAACTTTTTTTTTTAAATGTCAACATTTACCGAACCTTTTTTATTGTTTTTTATAGAATTACGAGAAAAAGTAAAGCATTTTAATTAAAACTTGTAGATTTATTATATCTATTTACAACGAGTCTACGACCATTTAGCAAGTAGCTAAGAAGGAGCAAACCCCATCATATTTATAAAGCTTATAATTTATTACGAGCTTAATAATTCCATTTATGATTCACTTGCAATTGGTATAAAAATGTGAATGCTTAGAATATTCCAATTCCCACATCGTCAATAAAAAGGAACAGCAGAGAGTGCCAAATATCATTATACACTCACTACATTATGTGCCGGTGAGTGTGCTTATCAAATCTGGAAAGAAGGTAGGTAAGCATGTGACTTCTACACGTGACTTGCGTCTAGACAGTTATTAAATCAACAAATCACGCCTGCAGAAACCTAATAATGCCTAACTTCCCAATAGATCGAAAGTTCTTTTTACAAATAAATAATCGCGACTTCTTTCGCATTTAATTCCACTGCTGACATCAGTAAAATATATATTGTATTTTTTTGATTTTCCTGTACATGGCGTGATAAAACCATGCTAAAATAGCATAGCTCTCCACGAGAAAGATTTTGTGCTTCAGAAAGAATGTATGCGAAAATAGCGTAGCTTCCCAAGAGAATGATTTTGTGCTTTAGAAAGAATGTTTATCTGTTGGTCCTAACTTTGCAGTCCTGTCGTTAACACCACAACAATCTGCATTAGCCCTCCTTTGCCATCCATAAGGAAGGCCTGTGCCGCAGCAACGGGATCAGCGGGTCATCGATAATAGCTCTTATTTCGATTGCTATAGAACGCGCCCGTTCAATGTTGGAATGTGAAGCATCAACCGACTGTAAAAACTGGTCATTATCACTATTTTACTATAATAAACTTAGATGTCGCGTACGCTCTTAATTGGGCGACCACGAAGTCTCTATTTCAAGGCCGGTTTGGGTATCATACAAGTTCAATGCACCTATTGGCCTAGTGGAAACCAAATCTGGAAAAAATAATAGTTTTGGTGAGAGAACTGTGAAGCTTGATGAGCTATCTATAATATGGTACAGTCAACAGCACGTCATATGACGTCAGACTTTAAAACCTTGAGAGCGCCCTTATGTGGCTCATAATAGTGGCGGTATTCGTGGTGCGTCGACACTTTTGACATTGTCGTCTCAGCCACATGACACCCACTGCTGGGTAAAGGCTTTTCCCATATATCTTAACGACGATCGGTCCTGCGCTGCCCGCATCCAGCGGTTTCCCGCGACCTTCACCAGATCGTCGGTCCATCTTGTCGGGGGCCTACCAACAGCCATCGGTTCTTCTCGCTATGTGTCCCGCCCACTGCCACTTCAGCTGAGCAATCCTTCGAGCGATGTCCGATGTCGGTTACTTTAGTTCGCCTACGGATCTCCTCATTTCTGATTCGATCACGTAGCGTAGGGAAACCCCGAGCATAGCTCTCTACATTGCACGCTATGTGAACTTGAGCCTTCTTAACAGACCCATAGTTAGCGACCACGTTCACTGTCATAAGTCATCACCGACAATACACACTGGTCTTGAGACACTGAGGTAACTTGGACACGAAGATTTTACGGAGCTTCCCGATGCTGCCCATCCGAGTTGGATTCGACGAGAGATCTCTTTCTCAAAGTCGGACTTACCTAACAGGACTGTCTGCCCAAAGTAAACATAGTGGTCAACAACTTCGAGCGAAGTGTTCCCAACGTGTACTGGAGTGGGTACAACATGGAAATTTGACATGATTTTTGTCTTATCCATGTTCATCCTAAGACCCACTCTTTTCATATTTTGCACACAACCCGTATGCTACGATGCATTTGCGAATTTTCGGACCAAAACGTAGCAGTGCACACAGAAACTACGTCGAATCAATCCTTACCTATTGTCAATTAGTCAAATAACAAGTTTTTGAACTAGGTACTCAGCCAATTATTTTAATCTGCCGCCGTTTATGCGCTCTTTATTTCGTTGTATTGTATGGCATCCACACGTGCTCATGGGATTAAGTTCTTTACTCGGGCGATGTTGGAATAGAGAACTTGTAATGTAGTTATGCATTATTATCTCCAACTTATTTGAAACGTCTATCACTAGTGGGACGTGGGTGGCGTTGCAAACCTATATAATGTGTGATAAATAGAATTTTCGCAAAAAGTCCTAGGGATATTGTGAAAACATAAATAATTAGACAATGGTGTTGACATTTCTCAATCTTACAGAAAAAATATAGGGTTATTGCAAAAATACGGGATGCTTTAGTAACATTGGACATAAAAATAGCATTGTAAAATGCAAAATTAAAAATGTTGAAAAGATGTTATTTATGGAATACTGTCCATAAAGAACCAGTGTTCTGCAATCAGATGCACATGCGTCATTTTGTCAAAGTATGTTTATAAACAATGGTGGACTTCAGTTTCGAGCTTCATACGGTTAAGATGTGAATTGTGTTTTTATAAAGTATGTTATAGTAGTGAGTTCTCCTTATTGACAATAAATCAGTTTGCCAGACCAATCCTAGTCTTTCAATAAAAAAGTTATATATAACATTGGATATTCTAAACTCTGATTGGCTTGGTTCACAGAAAGATTACGACATGTGAGAGAATGGATTGACATTTGAAACGTCAAGTCGTCAACCAATCAGAGAAGATGTCGTCTTGGACGGTCCGACCAGCAAATCAATGTTCTTATTTCATAATAGCCAGCGATTCTTTTTGCGGTCTTTTTTTGCAGGCAACAGTTTTTTCGCAAAAACCACACATTTTCAGTAGGATTGAGAAATGAGAACACCAGTCTAATTATCCGTGTTTTCGCAATATCCCTAGAATTTTTGCAAAAAATCGGATTATCTAATTATCCTGCGACATATATACGACTGACCGAATCGACACGCGAATATCGCAAGGTTTTCTACCGGAAATTTCGGTAGCCCTTGACGTACAGTCAACAACACATCACTTTTCTGTTTGAAACTGAGAAAGCAAGGTCATTCTGTAGCTCTTAGTAGCGGCGGTTTTCGTAATAAAGCCTCTCTCTCTCTCTTATCGTATGAGGATTAGTGGCCACCTCTGGATTCAGAGTTTATCAAGCCGCTTATAAGGCCTCTGACTTAGCTTAACGACTGTTATCAGAAGTCAACAGGCAAGACCGACAGTTTAACGTGCCCTCCGAAGCACGGAAGCGCTCAGTTATAATGCCAATTTATGGTCACCTATCCGACACCTGGCCAGACCTAACAAACGTGATGGAACAGGATCAGTCTGTCTAGCGCCGCCACGAGCGCAAGTAGAAAAGCCTAGCATGCTTTAAATGTTCTGTAAACTAAATTGATAGATCTAAGAAATATAACAATCTCTTCATTCTCAAAAGAAAGTGGTGTCTCTATCAACTCTGTATCTTGAAGTTACTTATCTGAAATCGAATCGAACCTGCGACCTTTGGAAATCCGGTCCAATGCTCTTTCCAAAGGTCGCTGGTTCGATTCCAGTCTGAGAATTCACTTGTGGCCGAGTTAATTTTTTCCAATATTTTTCTATTTAAAATTTACCATAAGTATAAAAATAGCATTGAAAAATGTAAAAATTACAAAATCATAAATTACTTATATTACTTCAAGATGTAGACGACGTCAAGTACTCAACCAATCTACGAATGTGGTATAATCAACCTCCGTGGTAGAGTGGTACGTACACCGGTTTCAAGGTGTCACCTACTCTGAGGTCCCGGGTTCAAATCCCGGTAGGAGCGAATGTTTGTATGATGAATACGAGAATTTGTACCTGAGTCATGGACGTTTATATATATTTCTACAAATAAATACTTATTTATGTATATTAGGTATTTATATCCATTACCCTAGTATCCCAACACACAGGCCTTACAGTGTTTAATTTGGGGATAGGTTAGTTGGTATGAGTGAGTGTGAGTGTAAGAAATATTTATTATTTATTAAATAATGAGTTTCAAGCTATGAGTGACCCAACTACACATTCCACCAATCATTTTCAATTGGACAAAATTGTTTTAAATTTGTTGCCATAAATTACAATAATATTATCATAGCTTAATGGACAATTTAAATGTAAGTTGGTGAAATGATATAATGATTATAGTCATATTCATTAGCATTGGTTGTTGGTTGTTTTCATTCAATAATTTGCTTTTGTTACAAAACTATTGATAAAGGAGAAATTATTTGATCTATTTGAAAGTTAACTAGCTGCAGAATGGTGGAAGTTATGAATTAATGGGTCATCTTGTAATAAAACAATGAGCTCAGTACTGCCTTGTTGAATTTGTCTTTTATAGTGCATTGCCTAGTACAGGCATTATAGAATATAGAATCTATAATGTACATACACATAATGGTAAAATAAAAAAGAAATAAAAAAACAAAACAATTGAATAAAAAGTGCTGTATTCATTGGTTGATCAAAATATAAGAACTATACTTAAACTCATCGAAATGCCCTTCGTATTTTGCATACTTTCTTAGCATAAATAAATTCGACTCTAAGCAATAACAATAGAGTCTAAAATCGCGTAGCGCATAATTCGAGTGCGGTCCCCGGGGACCGCTTAGTGCTAAACGGGTTAACTACATATTAATACTATTGTACACATATAGAATGCAATTACGTATTGGTGCAGAAAAGCATTTAAATTTTTATGATTTTAAATATTCAAAAAAAGAAGTTAAATTGTTTACCTATTGAAAATTTTTAAATAAAATAGACTAAATGATGGCTATTGTAAATGTTAAGTCACAGCATTTAGTATTGATGTATCTAAATAGTATATGTAGACAATGACTACTGAGAAAAACTTACCCTTTTCTTGTGCAACAGCATTGCTATCAGTGACAAACTTCTTTATCAATCCCAGGTATTTGTTCCACTCCGGAGACTTCTCATCGTCAATCTGATTGAACAGTTTGATGGCTTCTTCATAACCTGCGACTCGCGCTTTCCATAATTTGTGAATACATTTCTCTTCTGTAGGTAATTTCTTATACTCATTCTCATCCTCCATTGTGATTTGTTAGTGAAGAAGATAAGTTTTGTTTCTATAGGATAAAAATTACTTGTTCATTTTTTTACTTTTTAGCCAACTAAAGAGATAACTTGTCTATTTACAGTTACACCATAGTACTAAAACAAGGAATACAGGTAATACATTATTGCAGAAAGGCCTAATATAATCCTTTCTTCTTTTCTAACTTGGAGAAGGTTTCAATGCATTAATTTCATTCAATGACAAACAAGAAAACAAAGGGCCTTAACTGGAAATATTCTTTAAAAGGATGCCTGTTAGTCATGAGATGTATATGAAACTCATTCCATTTATTACAGGTTGAATGACCTTAAACGGTTTCCTTTCCAGGGTCAAGATGGTTATGAAAGTAATGATAATTGGGTAGCAAGAATCTAAAAAACTGCTTTGTTTTGTACTTGCAAGTCTAAAAACTACAGTCTATCAGGTAGAATAAAAAAGAAACAATAAATTCTATATAGATTTGTGCCAGTGAAACAATGAAGGTAGAACTACAAATAATCAAATGTAAGTATATTGATGTCTCACAATCTATTGAGCTAGCTTTTGTATACAATAAGCTTTCTTCATCGCGTAGGCGTATGCTATCAAGCAATCGAAAGCCAAAAATCAGGTGTAAGTCATATGAAACGAAATGATTCAACGACAGCTCCTTGGAAAGAAATGGCCACTCGCTCGCTTTATTGCGGAACCAATAGTTGCCCATTAAAAGGTGAGATGTGAAACTAGATCGCATCCGCGGCGGCTCAAACGACGAGCAAGCAAGCAACCGTCACTTTCTCACTTTACAAACAATAAATTCAATCAAATGTCACAAAACTTACCGTTAAAAAGTCACCCTCTCTATAAATCTCCAATAAAACTATCGAAATTAAACACCAACAACACAAACAGGAGGTGACTCACATTATCTAGCGAAAATATTTAGGATAACCGACAAAATACAATTTCTTTTTCTTTTCCGTCGTCGTTTTTTTGAGTTTGCTGAGAGAGAATGAAAATGGATGGACGGAACCGGTGTTGCCAGAATATATTCATAAAGCTCCACCATTATTTATTTTATCATTGTTGTCTCATTTTTGTCTATACAAACATTAAAAGAGGATAAATTTTACTAACACCTAAAAGCCATAATTCCTTTAAAAAAAACTGTTGAAATAATAAAACAATGTTATCACGCCTCTTGCTCGAAAAGTTGATCATTATAACGTAACAGAGAGAAAGTAAAATTGAATTTTAATCCCAAGGGCAATAAAGTAATTTGAAAATGTAACTAACCGCGACCTCTTCGGTGCAGGTGCTCATTTGCCGATATGTGGCAATAGATTTTGCCTATTTTGTCACCCGCTATTTTATCTACTAAGGTTACAGATGTTAATACATAATAAATGTTATACAAATTCAATTGTGCAATGTTGCACAATTGACCTGACGCGGTAATGTAAAATTAATAAAAATGAGTAACTATTTAAATGGCTTGTACAAAGTGGAAATTGTGACAAAGTCCAAGACTATTAAGACGACGAATCGGTAATATTGGCGGCAGGGATCTCGATTTTTCACAGCAATTACAAAACATATGAAAGTGATATTTGATAAACTAATTCTTCATTTTATTGACGTCATTTTGTCAGTTGCAGAAACACGATTCGTTAACTTTTATAACAGAGAAAAAAATATCAAAGAAACCTCGTTAAAAACAGAGATTTGCATTTTGCAGGTAAACTAGACCGATTTAAGTCTCTAAAATTTCTTAGTAGATTAGTCTACACACTCACTTCAAAATGCCAGTTGGATTTTTTAAAATGCTTTGTAGTTTTTAAATGAAACGAAAAAAACCGTTTTGTCGTATACGACCTTATGGTATGAGCTAGTGCGCCCGCGTATTTGTATGCAGTCAGTCTACCCTCAGTCCGCTGCCGACCATTGTCAGCGACGGGTCTGTGCCAGTGGAGCTACCGCGCGCCATAGATCACTACGCTAAATTTATAACAATAACGTGCGATTATTCATAATTAAAATTGGGAAAAAAATGTCAACGATTTTCTAAAAGGAAAAGGAAACTTTGTTTAATTGAGCAATGTAAGAATATGACTAAGAAAAGGTGAGTAATCGTCATATTTATACAATTCTAATAGAATAAAATTAAATGTTTTCCAGTTTTATATACTTAGGAGATACCTACTTTTTGGTAGGTATTGGTTTCTGTACCTACTGTTTGACTTTTCGGCTGCGATGATGCAGCAGTGGTTACAACGGTCCTCAGTGATTGAGAATTCTAAGTGGTACCCGGTTGTGAATATAAATAATATAAAAACTGTCGTCACTTCAAACAGTAATACCTAAATATTATCATGTACCTACTTCACAATGATTATCGCGTTTCGCCCCGTTATCACGAAAGTTCTGTAAAACTATTTACAATTATTCACTTAGCAGTATTACAAATAATAAAAATATTTCAGGAAATTAGAACAAAGTTCGGGGAGTAAAGCCATGTAGTCGTCTTTAGATTTAGGTGAAAATAAAATAATTTCAGTCGATTTCACAGAAGGGTATGTATACCTACATACTAATTTAAAGATGTATTTCCTTCAAATATCAGATCTTTATTTAAATTGTACCCAATATTATAATTTATATTTTCGTATTTTATAGAAAACAAGACAATAGTTTGCCGATGAATGCAGAGTTACAAAATGTGTTGCCTACGTAAGATTTTATTACTATTGGTATATATGTGGTATAATCATTTTAACGATTGAAATTTCACTAATAACAATATTTATTGTAGAACTGCAGGTAAGAATAATAAGGACCTTACATGTAACGTGGAAAGCATGTCAAAATGTATAGTAGGTATTTTGATTATTGTTAATTTTCACATGATTCCAACTCAGTTTATATTTAAATGTACAAAAATAAGTATGTATTCAATTTATGTTTCAGACAGAAAAAACATCTAAAGAAACTAGCGCATCTCCAGACAAAACATTAGATTACACTTCTAATGCACCAGTAAGCACTCTTTATTTTTAGGTTTTTTTTGAGGGCAAGGTTATTAAAAGAAACTTATCTCTTATCTAAAGGAGTAAAGAAATAATTTACTGAAAAAAAAATTTTTTTTCATAAAAAAACTCATTTTTAAAACGGACTAAAAAGTATAAAATACTTTCTCAGCATAGATTAATAATACCATATTGCAGAAATTTTGAACCTAAAAACGTGTGGCGCATTTTGTAAAATTTATCATCAAGTCTTTTGCATGCGCCCCACGGTTTTACCCGACTACGGCGAAGCAAAACGGAATGTATATGATTTTGACATTCAGGTACTGTGTCAATTTTGTCATTGTGGGGGAATAACAGTTGAATGCTAGCTAGAATATAAAATTATATATGTTTATATAAAACAAATTGTAATATGTAATAAAAAGTAAATACCTATGTTAACTTGTAAATAATATCATGTAACCTTTCAATAAGTACAAATTTACAAATTTACATAATTTATGTAAATTTGTAAATAATTAAGTAAATTATGAATAAGTAAAACAAAAATACTAGGTATGTAAAAATGTAATTATAAAAAAAAAATCGAATGTAAATTATTACATTTATAATCTCGTTAGTGTAAATTATATCCGACTTATATCCTACTTTCTACTATAATATTATAAATGTGAAAGTTCAGATGTTTGGATGTTTGTATGTTTGTTACTCAATCACGCCAAAACGGCTGAACGGTTTGTCTGAAATTTGGGAAACAGTTATTTTGTAGCCTGGAGAGGGATATAGGCTACTTTTTACCCGAAAAAATATCACATTCCCGCGGGATACGGTCGTGTAGTCCACGTTGCGAAGCCGCGGGCGGAAAGCTAGTTGCGTAACAAATTATATTTTCTTATCACAATGGCTGATGCTCAGCAGCTATTTTAATCACCTAAGTAGGATAAAAGTTATATTATGTTAATTGTTTGTAAATTATTATTATCTGTGTCAATTATTTTTTGTCTATTTTTGCCATTATTTTGAATTAATTAAACTTTTTTTATTTTCAAACACTAAGGTTTTTTATTTCTGTAACTATATGCACTTAGTTGATTTGCAATAAAAATATTAAAAAATACCTAACACAATAATCAAACAGTGGAGCCGCAAAACAAGTTCGTAATGAAAAAGGTAAAGTACTTTATGATTGATCACGTACCTGTACGATACAAGGGGTTATTCATCAACTCGACCCAAGAGACCGGACAAACGTGTGTCCAGTATCAAAATTGTTATCATTTATTATTTCGTAATCTAGACACGTCAAGATTTTGACGCGTGTCCACATTTCAAATTACAAAATGTAAAAAAATTAAAAACAAAAAGTTTTATGGGCAACTCTAAGACGCCTCTGTTCTAGCGCGCGGTCACGCGCGGTTGACTGCTACTCGCAAGCCGCGTAAAAGTGTCGAGGTGTGTGCGGGTTGCGGGCGCAAACGCTCCGTTTTAGATTTTATTGTTTAGCGATGCGTCACCTTAACTAAATTAAGTCGTGGCCGTGATATATGAAAGGTGTTTTTGCGTTGCTTGGCAGAAATTCAAGCCGGAAAGTTGATTAGCAATCTCGACGATGTTTACAAACGAAAAGCGTATTTTTCAAGTAAGTAAGTTGCACGACACGTATTCACGAAGTATTAAATAAATCATGGAAATTAATTCGTCAAGAATTTCCCCTCATAAGTATCATATTAATCATTTTTTTCTTACCTTGGAGGTTATTTAGAAGTTAATAAAAACATGTAATTTTATAGCGCGACGTAAGTATTTTGAGCATTTGTAATAAATTTTAAATAGAAAAATATTAGAAAAAATCAACTTGGCCACAAGTGAACTCATGGATGGTCACATCTGAGAATTCACTTGTGGCCAAGTTGATTTGTTATATTTTTCTATTTAAAATTCTAATGATTTAGTGGTTTTACAAAAATAGAACAAATAATTAATAAAAATATGTCAAGTATCAAACGTGTTTTCGTAGTATAATCAGAGTTGCTAGTTGTAGTCTAGTACAAGACAAGTGGCGCCCTCAATTTTTTCCGCTCTTTTCTGTCGCACTATACCTATGATAAATTATTTTAAATAGAAAAATATTGGAAAAATCAATCTCAGATGGGACTGAGAATTCACTTGTGGCCGAGTTGATTTTTTCCAATATTTTTCTATTTAAAATTTATTATAAATATAAAAATAAAAAAATTGCATTGAAACATACAAAAATTCAAAAATCACAAAGTATATACCTAGATTGGGTCCAATATTAAGTCCATAATATCAAAAGGAAATAGCAAACTCCTCGTACCAGGAAATATAGGCATTATATTACCAATCAACCTTATTGAAAACTATCGGATGAACATACTGCTCTATGTCTCCCTAACAAAGCAGCCATAACATGGAGATATACAACGTTATTTTGTTTATCCAAAACCTCAAAACCATTTGTAGAACTCATCAATACGATCAACTTTTTGTATGGAACCCTGAAATCGCGAGAAAAACAACATCATAAGCCGGGTGGAAATAAAACTTTCTATGACATTTGAATTGTATTGAGGAGTTCTTTACAAATGGTTTTGAGATTTTGGGGAAACATAAAATAACGTTCTAGTTACGTACGTCATGAAGCTATTCTCTATAGCTTCATGACGTACGTACATACACTATGTATAGCGCCATCTCACTAATTCTGCAGTGAGTTGAGGTAAGGAAGGACTCCAAAAACAGAAGGCATTAATCGCCACAAACAAACAAGCACAAGCATCTTTTATTATTTTAACCTTTGTGTCACCGCCATCGCCAGCAGCATGTAATAATGATGAGGCTAATTTGTAATGGAGGCAAATGAAGCATCTCCTTCCTCACGTCCTTATAGTTTGACTGTGGCGGAGTAGCAGGGTAGCAGATTCGTTAATAAATACACGCCGCCTTAGTAACTTGGGAAGTTTAGGGGTCAGTTCAAACTTAAAGGTTACTCGAAGGATCCACTTGCGTGGCCTCGAAACCGTCACTGTCGCCCGGCGTCAGAAATATAAGAGTTCTGGAGCGCAATGTTGTGTTTCTGATGCGGTTGGTTGGTTTTACACCATGCGTTCCATCCCCCTCAGACACACCTCTAGGGCAAACCTTTTTTTTTCAAACTTATGTCAAGTTAAGCCCTAACTAAAAAAAAAAGAAATTAGTAAATAAAGTATTTTTGTACTCTAGAAATCGATTTTAGCGACAATCAAAATCGAAAGAACGTTGACAATTAGTAATAATTGTTGACATTCAACCTCAATTTCAACGCAATCCCATTAAGAGTAAACTTCTGACCCTTAGTGCTGAGCTGATTTGGAGTAATCTGGGACTCCGGAGCTAATAACCTCCAGATGCAAATGGTTGTTCAGTTGCGGACCGGTAGGCGGGTCTACCTATTATTGAAATTGAAAAGAAGAGGAAGAAAAAAAAAACTTCTTGTGCAAAACGGTCGATCATATAACTAGCAAATATTGTATGTGTTGAAATCGAAACAATGTAATAAGTTGAAAAGTTTCAGTATCAATAAAATATCGTTTAGCTCACAATAATTATATTTCCATATTTTCGGGTAATTTTTTACTATTTGCAACACCAAAATTCAGAAATATGCAACTCCACAGATTACAATTATTTATATATATTTTTTTTGTAAATTAAATACTACAATTACCTTTTTTGTCAAAATATACGTTTTGTCATGGATCCATAAATTATTTTCAATTATCTTGAGGTAGACATTTCACCACCGAGCGGTAACCGGTTACCGGTTTTTAATCGTGCCGACAAACTTCTGTCGTGCTGTCAATGTCAATTCAAATGTCATGTAAAATGTCGACTGTCAATGTCAAACTTCAAAAGTCAAGCAAGTCCTTGAATGGATGCCGATTGCCGAAGTGAAATGAAAATGAACAAACAACAATCAAAGTAGATTCGCGAGTGACAGCGGACGAGACGTTTGTTGCGTTCGTGTGACTACTGTGCGTTCGTTGTTTTGCAGCCAACAACATTTTTCAATAACCATTTGTGTTTTTGCTTCATTCTTGTGCGTATAATGCCGTAAGAAATGTACTGATACGGAAATTGTCGTGCTAAGGACTGAAGTTTATTGTAATACTAAGTGTACTTTGTGTTTTTATTTTGGTGTTGGGGCAAGAATATTGCGTTCGTGGTGTTATAATACCAGTTCCTTGGGCATAGTATGCTTCATATTGTAAGTATGTTGATTTTTATGTTCTTTTACTATGTAAATTATGATCAGGCTTCCCCTCACTTTCGAAATGATGATATATATCTAGAGTACTTACTCTTCTCATAAGCAGTTAGTGGGTCTAGTGACACAATATCAAAAACAAATTACCAATGCAACAACTTAGGAGTAAGGTACAATTCAAACCTTAATGATAACAATAACAATTTTCTGCCTTGTACTGACCCTGTATTTGGTTTTAATGTTGTATGAATTGTATGGCATGCTTTATTCTAGAATTTAAATGTACCTACTACACTTTTAATACCTACCCTCAGAAAACTACAAAGTACAAACAACTATACTTTCACAATTTTTATAGCTGTATCATAATCAGATGATTCTTAATATTATGTTTTCTAGTCCTTTTTTATAGTGCTTCAAAATGTATATTTAAAATTGTTAAATATATATGCATTTCAAACCAATAAATATATTGTAATCCAGGTACCAAATGTATTGCAAAAAACCTTTAATTTAAAATAATAATGATATTCATACCAGATGTGTTTCAAATGATTAACAAAAAGAAATTAAATCTTGCTTTTTTACTTCCCACAGTACATATTATTGTAAGTCAACTTTTACAACTGTATTAAATTCTAATAAGTTTGACCAATTTCTTAAATTGTTAATTTTGTTATGGCTACTAATATTTATCATTTCCTGCGTTTTAATAGTTGAATTGAGTGGGAGAATTTTATTTTCTCTATTTGATTTTGTATTTATTCATAGTAAATGTCCTAAATATCTTTTAAAACTGTCGCTGGCGGTGAATGAAACACAATTCTTGATATGAAGTCTATTCTATAACGTTTGTTTACTGTCAGTGAAGGTGTTAAGTAACTGACTTACATCTTATTGTAATATTCTTAGATTGATATAATATTTAATCAATATATCTTTTGCTTCTTTAATACCTACTCTACACTTTTCAATCATTTAAAAAATATATCATGTGAGCTAAGAAATTAAAAGATAACATGAACTTACTCATAATTACGAAGGTGTAGGTATTTTATTCACATGGTATTTTAATAAGGGAAGTATTTAACCGATCAACTTAAAAACTTTTTGAGCGACAAAAATACTAGGTGAGCGACTTAATCGCCAATGTAATCTAACCTAAACCAATTTTTTCCGCAACCCAACTTAGTTTTTTAGTCGCTCAATTTAGTATTTCTTAGTCGACCGGTTTTAATATGTTCTTTTTAATAATAATCTTTGAAGGTTGTAGTTTATTAAAAGACCCTATATTTTTTTTTCTAAGGAATACCTTTTAGAATGAAAAAAAAGCGAATTCTTTTGTTATGATCCTTTGAAATGTTCTTCCTTAGTTTAAAATTAAAACTAATAAAATTCTGAATCAACATAAACCTAGGTTCCTTGAAGTGAAGGCATCGGGTTTTTCGTAAGTAGATTATTAGTTTCCTGTCGCGACTTCGTCTGTGTGGACTTTCGGAAATCCCTAAAAAGCAATTCGTTCCGTATGCGAAAATTATTCGATTGCTTAAAATACGACTTCTGGCTTTAAACTATCTTTGTAAAACCAAATTCATATAAATCCATTCAGTCATTTTTACGTGGTTGAATTACAACCAACTCCTCCAACCTCGAAACTTACGAGGTGTTGTAAAATAAATAAAAAAAATAAAAATTTTTCTTTATTTTTCTTATACATAATACACTTCTTCTACATTTCTTAATGGCGACATGTTAAAAACCACGATTGTCGTTAAAATGAATAATGTTTTAAATGATTCTTCAATCAAACCTGATGTCATTGATAATGATAATGGGTATTCTTCAAGATTTCTTCCGGTAGGCGGTAGTCACTTCCTAGTTTACGATTGATTTATTTTTTCTAGCCCTTCTCTGTCTCATCCAATTAACTTTTTGTTTTAAATCGTATTATTGTGCGATCTCTAATTATTGTTTTTGCCGGACAAACGAGTTACTTAAATTGAGCTTAGTTGGTGGTGCAATGCATCAATGCAGTGCACAAACAAAAACACATTTATTACCTTGTTCATTGAGGGTCGCCACATTCGTAACACACAGTAACAAACACTATAGTGTAGAACTTATCATTATAATCCTAAATAGTCCCACCCACTTAAGGACAAAGGCCTCTGCTCTCCACCACGTTCCTTCCATTTCACGCAGTCTTGGGCTATTGTGCACCAGTCACACGACAAGATCGTCCCTACACCGCCGCCGCCGCCGCACCGCACCGCCATGTGCGTTAGGACCACGGGTGTACATCACAGAATTGAACCTCTCAACTACACAAAGATGGTACCTGCTGTGTACCTCAGTGTACCCTTAATGAAATCCGGTGTACTTCTTTTGATAAAAAGATATATAGTACAATATGTACACCCGCCATCCTAAAGTTAGCACTGCGGGTGTGCATTTTTTTTCCATCAGGAGATGCATATTTTACATATGTTTTTTTTTGTTGTAAATATGGGTACCTGCAGTATAGGTGTACCTTTAATGAAATTCAGTTTACCTTCTCGGATCAAATGTTATATGATTAGGTATGTACACCCGCCATTCTAAGGTTAGAACTGCGTGTGTACATTTTTTTCTCGGCATTTTGTTCTTCCTTGACGGCCTTAGTAAGCAACCAATCGACTTGATTTTTGGCACAGAGTTAGTTCAAAGGACGGATAGTAACATAGGTTTTTAATCCCGATATTCCCACGGGAACGGGAACCACGCGGGTGAAACCGCGGGCGGCCGCTAGTGAGACAATAAATATTTTATTGTTGTAAGACCACCGCTAGGCGTCATGCATGATAGTCCCTTTCAACTCCAAACAAAGGACTTCATTGCAATGACATTTAGATATCGGTCGGTTAACCAGTTGGTGTACTTAGGCTTAACAAAACTGTTATTCGGTCAAAGAAACCGTGAATATTGTTTGATATGATCATGTGTCACCAAACAACATAGGTAGGACTTGTTTTAAGTCCGCCTGGCTAGTTACCACGATCTTATCTAAGTCTGACGCTATAACAACAATGTTTTCACCATTGTTGTGTTCCGGCAGTTAGAGATTAGATAGCCAGTTCCTCAGTGATTGAGGTTTCCGAGAGAAACTAGTTCCTCAGTGATTAAGGATCCCGGGAGGGCTCGCTTCCATCTTCAGCCTTATCAATACTTAACAGCAGGTATGACAGTCTCTCCGTCATTCATAAAAAAAAGATTACTATGATAAAAATCAACCACTTTCTTTTAGACAAAACGCATTTTGAGTTTGACAAGATCACCAACAGATATAAAATCGTAGCTTTAAATACTTACAAGGCAAAGTCAAAATTACAATTTTCGTTAATATGTAACCCATTTTAAAATTTAGATAATCAGAAGTGAAAAGGCTCCATTCTTTTCTTTATTTTTAAATTGACCCTATAAACAAATTCACCAAAAATATCAATTGAAGTAGGTACGTACCTATGAAATTATCACAAAATGCTGAGAGCTGTGAGGTCATTTATAACATTGTCTGTACTCGATGACATATATGTCATCGAGTATACCTACATACTTAAATTTCAATAAATGTTACGTGCAGCCTGTCACGTAGGTTGCACTCCGCTTCACTCCTGCGCCTGCAAAGTCACCATCTTTGTTCATAACACCATTATTTTTAGATATCAGTGATCACACTATCACTTACTTATCGGTATTATAGGTAAGTAATCATCTGGATTTATTAATTGCGAAATGAGTAGGTACATCTTGAAATTGATTTCATTGAGCAATGTGAAATTTGGTCACTTTTGTAATTTAATTATCCAATTTGTATTTACAAAATATATATATTTTTTTTATTTGGTTTCTTGCTTTCTCCAATGTCGCTTAATCTTAAACAAAGACATTTAGGATATTTCTTTTAGTTTGAAATAAGATCGTGAAGTGAACAGCCTCTTTTTATTGGTATAAGTACTTATTTTAGCCCGATGCATTAACACAAGTTCCAAAACTTGTCTTCAAAGTTCAGTTTTTAGTTATAGATCGGTAACCCAACCCAAGTTTAAATTCTTTGTCCCAGCCCTATAGACAGTGATTCACACTCATAGTGCAGGTTTCCAGACGGACACCATTCCATATTGAGGGTAGTGACATTTTAGTCACACGGATGGATGCACACTACCACAGAATACTTATTAGTACAAGTACACAACATGGTTTTTGTTCGTATAGAAAACTTGCGCTCTTTCGCGACTATTCGTCTGGTGTGATTTCTGTTAAATTGTTGTAAATTGTTTAATTCAATGAAGACAGTAGATGACCCGCAAACATAGATACCGCATAGTGAGATAAACTTGTCATCATCTGCTTGATTTACTTCTAAAAATGTAGAATAATACTACTATTTTCGAAGTGAATCAAGCAGACTTTGCCTATTGTCATATAGGTATATTTAGGTGTAGATCAAATAGTCTTATTTATTAATTTATTTAAAGAACACATAGTCTTATTTATTTATTTATTTAAGGAACACAAACAGTGTATTGTACATAACATATCTTAGAAAGTAACAGTAATAGTCTTGATGATTGATGGTCAACCTCCTGATCCCAGCAAGAAGGGCTCCATCGACTTTACTCTCGAAAGAGCTACCCCGTAGACCCATTCTGCAACTCTGAAGGTCAGTGGTTAATCGAGTTTGGCAGAAGAAGTACTTTGGCTGCATCTATAAATTCATCAATGCACTTTCACCATAATATTATACCAAACTCGGTTGTCCACTAACTAAATCTTTCAGACTTATGTACGGAATAGGAGGCCTACTGGGTCTCGCGGAGTTCATAACCACAGCAGACGTTCTCGCACCGGCCCCTTGCCCTTGCAAATTGGTGGTTTCCTTGTTCTTAATTTATATATTATGTTTAAAACAACTAAATAAAGCATTGCTTGAGACTTACGAAATAATAAGGTTGGATGAAAGGGAAACCAGATTCAAATGCCCACACTGATTTATCGAACGTTTTGTTTCTCGTTCTTGACTGCTTTGTATTTGTAAATTCTGTGAGGTCTTCTGCACTGAATACCTCTGTTTGGCTCGCGTGTGGCCCACCTAATAGGATTTAGGTACCGTGACATGTAGGTGTGCACTGCTGGGGATTCAGTTTGCTTTGATTTAATTAATGCCGCCTGGCCGGTGCATGGGGTGACAATGCTAATTAGTACTTATTGTTGGAATTGGACAAAGAAAAATGTCCGAAATCAGAATCTGCTTTCGAATCAGAGATGCTGATTTCGGTCATTTTTCTTCATACATCATTCCGAACATACATTCTCTCACGCCATATATCCCTTCCGGGGTTAGCACAGAGTATCCAAGATGCATCTTGATCCTGAGAGTGAAATGTAGGAACATCACTCTCATCTCATATCCACATCTCGATAAAATATCCTTCTCATTAATATCATTTTTATGAATTTTTAAGCTTATGTTTTGGCTTTTTTCTTATTTTCTAATAAAAATTACAAATGTAATAAGTAAGTAGGTATAGGTATAGATTTTCTCACAGAACTATATCGGGATAGACGGTAAAAGTGTACCTACCTTGCGTGTCAAAAGTTTGATAAAAAAAGTTTTACGACCTAACTCAGTCCGCTTGAGACACGCTTGAGACCATTGCCATGAAAACACGCGTCACTCAGAAACGAAAATGGTTAATAGGCTATTTGACAGGTTTTGAAAATCCATTTTATATTATGTAGTGGAGCTTAAGGAACCTAGTAAAAGTTTTTTTTTTAAATTCTGGTACATATTTGCTGAAAAATATCAAATAAAAAATTCAATATTTAAATAGCGCGCCAAAACGCTACTTTGACAATATGGCGCTGCAATGGGTTCGGTGACGTCACTTGCCTGTACTCTGCATAATATCATCCTCATCCACATGCGTAGGCAAACGAGGTTTACAAGCAGGTGACGTCATTATAAACTCGACGAATCAGGAGCGTTTTGTGTCACTTGACAAAACGTTTAAAAAATGCATTTTAATTTACGGATTTTTAAATAAATTTATAATTAAAAAAATCAAAAATCCCCTAAAAACCTAAAAATACGGACAATTACAACTTAGTTCGTGGAAATATAGCGCGTTTGATATCCGTAAAAGTTGTTTTATTTCAATAAATTTATAATTATTTTCAACTTACGTTAATAAAAAACCATTTTTAAAGTCATAATTTATACTGATAACAGTAATTGACACTTTATTTTTCGCATTGGCAAATAGCCTATTTGTGCAGTGCTTTCTTGCAAGGGCTCCTCAATAACATTTACACACTAAATCTCGCTCGTAACGTCATACAGTAGGCTTATTACGAGTTTGGCAAACTCGACGTTACAGTAAACGTTAATGTAAAATGTAGCTCTGTCTCTTTCATATTTAGCGACTGTTTTACCGACATGAGCAGTGTATGCGACAGTCTACGCTCACGAGTCCTGTAAATGTCATGTTAAGCAAACTCGTAATAGGTAAACGTACAGTTAGAAGAGCTCTTTTCGTCTATCTCGATATAGGTACGTCTGTGGTTTTTCTAGTAACCGTAACTGGGCTAGTACTAAAACTGGTAGACATTTTTGGGAGTTGATGGGCGTCGTAAAAAACGCAAATACCCAAGGGCGTCACAGTACAAGTAAGTGGGAAGCTCTGGGTTAAAGGATACCTAAGTGAGCAAAGAAATAATCTATATATCTAGATTCATGATTGTAGTATCATAAAAATATTAATGCGGTCTTTAGTGGGGGTATTTTCTGCACATATTATTTTAAAATATTGATAACATATAATATTATTTCGTCGCTACAATTATTTATAGCTTTAGTTAGATATAGACAGGCTTACGAAAAGATGTTATCAATTTATCGTTATCTACTAGTTAGTAAATTCATCGTACATTAATAAAAAATAAAAAAATCGTTACTATTACCACTTCAACTGCTTCTTGCCTTTATCAATTTTATAAAATTCTGTTGTGCAAAAGAATTTGTTCGTGTTTTTTTCCCGAACTAAGCCAATGAGTTCCCTTTCAGTAGGGTTGCCAACCATATTCTAAAATGATTGTAATTACCCAATTTCATGCGCGAGTACGCTTTTTTTCCGAGAACTCAATCCTGAATGACTCTGATACTGATACTTTAAGGTTAAAAGGATGTATTAAAAAGTCACATTGCGACTATAACGCCTTTTATTAATGACTCTTTTATGGCCTTCCAGATGTAGGTACTCTTACCCTCTTACTAAGTAAGTTGGTGTAAGAGTAGTCACTCAGTGTTTTGTCCTATGTGCTCGAGATAAAATAGAGTTTAACTATTTCATGCTTACAACAAGTTTATATAAGTTACTAGCTGTGCCCCGGGGCTTCGCTCCCGTGGAATTTCGGGACAAAAAATAGGTAGTAGCCGATTCTCAGACTTACTCAATACGCTCACAAAATTTCATGAGAATCGGTCAAGCCGTTTCGGAGGAGTATGGGAACGAAAACTGTGACACGAGAATTTTATATATTAGATTAACTTAGCAAACCTAACTTTAACGTTTGGTCGTCGGTGTATGCTTTACTCGTCCTTGACCACGACACGAGCGAACGATGGCATTGGATCAGTCGAGGGTGGCGTGTCCTACGGCTGTTAAACTTATGCCGTTGGCCAGCCGATGGCGTGGCCCGCAGGTATTAAAGCGTGATCCTGGCCTTTTAAAAATAATTAGTCATAGAATTATAATTTGAAGGCTGGAAAAGTTTATAAACTATGAAATTTTAATGTCAAGTTGGCTCGGACTGAACAACCATGCTTTCATACACTTATGTTTGAGATATTGCTTCGTGAATCGTAATTAAAGGCCACATTCGTACTTTTTAGGGTTCCGTAGCCTTTTGGCAAAAAACAGAATCCTTATAGATTCATCATGTCTGTCTGTCTGTCCGTCCGTATGTCACAGCCACTTTATTCCAAAACTATGAGGATTATTAGCAGTTTCAGAGCTATAGCACATTTTCCAAAACCGCAATACCGTTCATACGAACACTATGAAAAACAAAGTTATTTTTGCATTTTGGGTAGGTGTAGGTAATCTTTTCAGGTGTTTTAACGATCGATTAAGATGCAAGTGCCAATAATTTATGATTTTGTAATTTTTGCATTTTTCAATGCTATTTTTATGCTTATGGTAAATTTTAAATAGAAAATTTCGACGGTGGTTCGCAAGTCTCGGTAGCTCAGCGGTTAGAGCATTGGACCGGATTTCCAAAGGTCGCGGGTTCGATTCCCGTCTGAGAATTCACTTGTGGTCGAGTTAATTTTTTCCAATATTTTTCTATTAAAAATTTACCAAAAATAGCTATTTCAATTAAATAGACTATCCGTTCAGTGCAGCAGCAACTTATTATGTAATTAGGTTATATCGGGCATCATATCCAACACTGTGCCGTGTGGTGACGGCCTAAGAATACAAGTGTCACCACTCCCTTACATGCCTGGTATGTCGTAAGAGTCGACTAAGAGGCTCGACGCATTGAACACCTGTGCGAGAGAAGGAAAACTTGAAATAAACCCTCTACCAACCCGTCTGGCCAGCGTGGTAGCAGTAGGCTAATAGCCTCCTATGAACGCCACAATAGGCGTGAGCTAGGAGAGGCCTATGTCTAGCAGTGGACGTCCACAGGCTGATGATGATGATGATGATGATGATCCAACACTGAGACTTTTATTACTGTCACCTAAATTATTGTGCGAGATCCCTTGAGGTGGCTCGGACACAGACACGGTTATTTTGTGTCTTAAGCGCTCATGACACTAATTACTAAGCTAGATGGGGTCAACGAATCATGTACACGAAGGATAAGATTACCAATGCTTAGCCACAATACTTAATACAAACGAATACCGAAATGCCCAATTTGCCCAACTTTATCATTCAACAACTCTACCCTTTACTGTAGTGGTGAAAAATAATAACATATCTATTCTATAATTTTAAAATGGTAACCAAACTGAAATCACTTTAATAAGTTTATCTATATATTTTTTTAACAAATCACTTATTAGTGTTTTATTAATCATATTCTTTGACAAAATTAACCATAGGAACATAATTTGTATTTCTAACGTGCACTTAAATAAGATACACACTGTACACACAATTACAAATGAAGTTGTGTTAATAATATAAAAAAAATATTAATCTATTGTCTATAATATTTTTTTTCATAAACATAAAAGTAGGTATGTTGTTTTACAAAAACTCAAAAGCAAGGAAAAGCTTATGGTAATTTTTAAATAGAAAAATATTGGAAAAAATTAACTCGGCCACAAGTGAATTCTCAGACGGGAATCGAACCCGCGACCTTTGGAAATCCGGTCCAATGCTCTAACCGCTGAGCTACCGAGACTTGCGAACCACCGTCGAAATTCTCCAATACTTTTATATTTTTAATACGCTGTAGGCCAGCGTTGTTACATCAATGCGTATTCATACACACACATGGATATTCCTAGCATTTTTTTTTATTTAAATTTTTAAAATTTACAATAAGTATAAAAATAGCATTGAAAAATGCAAAAATTACAAAATCATAAACAAGGAAAAGCTTTCAAAACAAAAATTCTAACACTAGGTGAGACTACTGATACTAGTTAAAATGAATTGCATACAAATGCACATGTCACGCAAATAAGGTCCTGGTATTTGGTGCACAGTTCCTATCGAGTTTTAGGCTACCACCAGCCAAGTTAAGGAAGGTACTGCAAAGCTGGGAGAGCTGCGGCATTCACAGCGCTTTAATTATGACTTTGAAAATTCAAGGTGGGTCCCAGGGACCCACGACTACAGTTAACGGTTAATATTAATTTTAATTAACATTCAAATAACACGATGCTAAAAACCGAAGACGGAAAAAATAACATAATATAGATATAGATTTGGGCTTGCCAATTGCCATTACCAGAGCCTTCTTTCTGTCTGTTTCAAAGTACGCCACTGGCGACAACGTATCTGTCGCCAATAATCAATCAAGCGACAAAATATGTAGGTCTCTTCATCTTGGCCCAACGCATTGGCTCCATTATGAATAACGGGCATTATATTATTATATTAGTCAGCGAAATCTCCACAGGACAGAAAGGTCATCACTCTGCCTTTAGTTTTAGGTCAACAAACAATTATTACGAATCCGTACCGAATGACTTTAATAAAACGCAAACAGTTAGCTATTCAGACCATGAAAACCGATTTCCTGTTTGATCGGGTCATTGTTCCAGACCATTTCCTATATTGTACTGTGTACTTTAGTGTCAATGAAAACTCACAATCTTTATCACATCCAGGTCAATCGTTGTATCCGAGTTGAACGACATCATATAACTAAATTTAGCTTGGCCGAAATTCCGAAATCATTCACTTCAAACGAGATGGGTGGGCTGGATCATCCTGCATTTTTCGGACAGAAATAAGACACTCCAAACTTTTTTACGTGCACTTATGCACCTGTTGGGTTATATTAATGGTGGATGCTGTTCTCTCTCGGTCGGACCCGATTTATAGCAATGAAAGAACATTCAGACTAAATACTATGTATTATGTAAGACTATGTAATATAGAAAAACAAAACACGGACCTATAAAAACAGTCAATAGAAAAAACGCACGTAAGATCGCACTAGCAAACAATTCATCGTTTAAAATTCTGAAACCCTGGTACTACGATTCTACTTTCTAATCGTGTTTAGCTATCGTAATCGCTTTCAGATTAGAGAACTTATTATGTAAAACTTAAACCTATTACGCTATTAAATTGTTTATTAATTACTTCGGAAATACAAATTACTTCGAAGGCACAGATTTTCATATTGAAAACTTATCAGCTCTCTAACTCGCGGTATGAGTACCTAGAGCTAAATTTGGTTCGTTTATCTCAGCTCTCAGAGTGGTTCTATCTTGACCTAAGCTGTTAGACCTCGTGGCTGAGTCTTTAAAGATTCGCAAAGAATAATCTCTTCACCTCCTCATCTCTATTTTAGAAATTCTTCGTGACAAGACTAACGATACAAAAAAACTTCTGAGACCCTAGTGTGTCTGCTGTCAAGCTGAAGCTTGTAACGAGATTCAAGTGGGCGTGAAGATCTCTTTGGACATCTTCGCGTTAAAGTGTCCGCGTTAATTTAAACTTAAACACGAGTAAACGCCTTGCCCTCTGCAAATACCGTTTGAGACTTATTATAGTTTTCAAACAGTAAACAATATGCTGTTAACATTTGCAAATTGCTCTTGCGTAGTATTACGCCTTATCGTGTTATGTATTGTAAACATATTTATATGTACGTTATTCATTAAGGCATCTGTACTAAAAGTTTGTGTGAGAGTGAAATTAACATTTGTGTTAAAATAGACTTGTTAATTTTGAAGTCATGAAAATTTCTAATAGATTTTAAAAAACGCTTCGTGTTGGATCGAACAGTTATATATTTTCCAAACTTTTTTTCGATTCTCTAAACTTAATCTACTATCTTCTTTTCCATGGTTTGTGAAAAGGTAACAGACAAACGCACAGATGAGGCATTTTCGCATTTTCAATATTAATAGGAATATTTTGAAACTAGAGATTGGGGAAGAGAACTTAGTATGACCTCAGGATCTAAAAAGAGCGCCAACGCAATATTGCTAAGCGAATTTCGTAATAATTCATTTACAACTGTGTCAGTGTAGCAGAATTTGCTTTTAATTTTTTTAAGGCAAGAAAACTCCCTAAAAGCAAATTCCATAGGAAATCAACAAATAAATGAATTGTCAGAGAATTTTCTTACCAATATTGCATTAGCGCCCATCTTACACCCTCACCGCTTTAAAGCAATATTGATATCTGACCACTGCACCGCAACATGATATGATACACCTATTCATTTTCGCTCCGCTATTAAAATACAATGGATTTTGCCACCAATAAGTATTAGAAAACCGTAATACCTAAGTAGAAAAAAAAATAATCATTTACTTCAGGTAACGTCGATGTCTATCAAACCGCTAGCAGATTTTTTTTTATTCTTTTCCGCTACAAAGCAAACCTCTGTTTATAATATTTATCTGTTTGTTCGATTTTATTTTCAACATCTGTTTGCTATCAGCCAAACCTGAACATTCTGACTGGCTGAATAAATAAGAACAGAACCATTATTAATAAAGTGAGAAAATGCAAAGCGTCTGCCTTACCACTGATGTTCTGAAGAAAAGGTTTTATAAGACTCAGACATAAGCCTACTATAAAAAATATTTAAAATAATAGGTGAATAAAATTAAACAGAAAGTAGATTCGGCGTTAGTCTTTTCGGCTTTGGAACAGAAGTTAAAATAAGACCTCGTCCGCGATATTGCCCCAGCAGCGTTCATTTCATGCCCTATTTCATACCCTTTCAGATTTATTTTTGCCACAAAATGTCAATGTCCTTTCCCTTGGGTCAATCTGTCTCTATACCCAACCCAGAGTAAAGCAAAGCCACAAAAAAAATGTTGAGGCCAATATTGTTTTTATCTTATATTAGCGGCCGCCCGCGGTTTTACCCGCGTGGTTCCCGTTCGCGTGGGGAAATTGGGATAAAATGTATCCTATGTTTTAATCAAGGCTATCTACTATCTGTGTGCAAAATTTCAACCAAATCCGTTCAGTACTTTTTGCGCGAAAGAGTAATAAACATCCAAACATCCTCACAAACTTCGCATTTATAATATTGGTATGATGGGATGGGAATAGGATTCTACTATGTTAAAACGATAGGTATTTATTGTTGTTAATTCAGATCAGTTAAATCTTAAACCTTAAAGTTAACAAACAACTCTATCGATGCAAAGGAAGTTTTGCCATAGGGAAAGGTTCCGTTCGATGGCGCGTGGCATAAGATTAAGAAACAGGTTTTGGTACTTCCTGCGATGGGCTTACTTATAAATAAACAGATATGGCCGACCGGAAGCGGTGTGGCCTTGTTCAGGGAACTTTTGTTGGAATCATAAGTAGTGGTTGTCCGTGGTTCAGACGGAAGTGCAGTAAGGATGCGGACTGCACATTGCCTATGATGACGAACTCTTTCGTTTGAAAGGGCATTTGATTATAATGTTGTTAATAAAAGTTTAGTAATAAATATTGCTGAACTATAATTGACCTTACCATCAGATGCCTATAATAGAAATTTTGTTTGGGTCTATTAGTTAGAAGAAGGGGGAAGGTGAAGAAAAGTCCATATAGTCAATCTCGCTACAACAATAGCTTAATAAATTGCTAACAGATCATGGTACCTGGTAACCTGGGGGCTAATTATCACAAGTACATATTCACAAGTCACAAAATTAGAGGTCTGTGTTATTACGGAACCAAATTATTAACCGACTTCAAAATTCAATTCTCAATTCGACGGAACCTTTTTTATTAATCAGCATGCTTCAGACTTTATCAAAGTTCTAAATTGCCTTTTATAAAACTTTAAAAACTATTTAAACGGCCGGCCTCCTAATACTCCTCCTACTCGCACGTTCACGTCCATCGATTTCGTAACAAAACTTCTAACGACGTTAAAAGGCGCGTCAATTTAAAATGTTATTATATCATGCCATAAAATGATACTTTAAATGCGGACAGTTATTTCAGTGCACACTTACAAACACTGCGTGGGGTATGTCTATACGGTCGTGGCGGGTGTCCAAAGTGCCGTATTAACTTAACTAAAAATAAATATTGACAATCTGGCCTCACGCGTTTCACTACTGTTGTCTTTTTTTCGTTTAAACACACACTAAGTAGACCCCCGAATGTTACAACAGGCGCTGGTTAAACATTTTTGACAAACAAAATGTCCATTATAAAAGTAATGTAAGTAAACGTTCAAATAATTCATCTGTACCTACTTTCTAGTTCGTTTAATTTCTTTAGAGTTTTATTTTAAATTCTGCAATTAGATCTTTAATATCTAACATTGTATATCCAATAGATACTATTGGATCTATTGGATTTAACATTTGATAAATCATTATTGAAAAGTTTTCGGATAATTCCGAGAACCGAAACCCAGACATAACAAATGAGCGTAACATAACTAATTATTTATTATTATTCCATATCTGTCGTATTTCCAGTCTATCATTTTGACAACTGATAAATGTTTATCAACATTATTAATTCGTAAAAGATTTAGTAACGAATCGACTAAAGCATTATTTGATAAAACAAAAATATTTCTACCTAACCTAACTGTGTTGAGGAAAGTGAACTTTTCCGTTCACTTTATATCCGTCTTTTGCCTTCAAGCCGTAACTAAGATCAGAGGTAATTCCGATTGCTGTGATGTTTTCACATGTTTTCATATGAAATGTCACAGAAAATACCAATAGCTTATAACCTCCACCACCATATCTCCCAGATATATAAAAAAAATCATCTACAGACTGACAAGACGTAATGTACTTTCAGACTAACAAAATATACTTTCACATGCGTAAGATTCAGACCTTATCAGGATTTTTCACCAAATACTATTTGATGAGACACAAATGAGTTAGTACGAGTATTAGCAAATGAGAATTTTGTGTTATTTCAATAGGTTGATGAGTCGTTTAGTTTACTTTATATTTAATTCTTACTTTTTAATTTCCTTTATCTTTATGGACGGTCTTAGTCTCCTGGCTGCAGTACTGATAGGTGACGTTACGTTATATTTGTACTAGATAGTAAGGTCGAAAGACTAGAAAAAATATCAGGATATTTACTGAACACATTTCTTAATGTTGTAGTCTCTGGCCTTATAACGAGGGGCTTGTGTGAACCAATGATAAGCTGTCTACGTCAGAATGTTAGAAACATTTGTTTATTCTTCCTTTTCTTTATTTTTTTATTAAACGGTATGTAGAAAAGTAAATACAACACAGTTTTTTGTCTTAAGTGTTAATATTAAGGATGTCCAACAGATTAACTAAATTATGTTATATTCAGAACATATACAGGGTGGAAAAAATCTATGGGCTCTGAAGGGGAACAACCTTAAATCCTTTAGTTAGCCCATTTTACTGAAAGGAAACATTCCTTTATTTTTTAAAAGAAACAAAACTGCATTCAGAGATTTTGTAAATTTTTCAAAAAAGCCTTGATTAAAACTGCTTTATCCATCCCATTGAGTTTATAAGTTGAGTTTTCATGTGTTTCCTTTAATTTAATTTACTTTGTTTGTTAGAAGGAGTTGATCCTTTTGATTGTTCCTATTGATGGATGGTATAAAAGTACAGAATGCTATTTTTTACAATTTTAGCTGGTTCAATGCAGTAGCGTTTCTTTAAAAAAATAAAGGAATGTTTTCTTTCAGTAAAATGAGCTAACTAAAGGATTTATGGTAGGACCCCTCCAGGACCCATAATTTTTTTCCATCCTGTATAAAACCAACCAAAGACTATTACCTAGTACCTACCTACCTACGGAAGCGCTCATGGCCGAGCTTGACAGACTGATCGTATTAATTTTGTCACGTTTCTTAAGCAAAGTTCAGGCCGGGCCGGTCAGGCGTCGGATGGGTGACCGTAAAGTGGCATTACCACTGAGCGCTTCCGTGCTTCGGAGGGCACGTTAAACCGTCGATCCCGGCTTTTCTCATTTGATTACAGCCGTTAAGCCAAGTCAGAGGCCTTATAGGCGGTTTGATAAACTCTGACACCAGAGGTGGCCACTAATCCTCACTCGATTAAAAGAAGAAGACTACCTAGTAGTCGGCGAGAGTGCAAGGTGTGTCACTGTTTGGTGCATCTTGCATGTTTCTTTCTTACGGAAATATTTGATTTCCGCCAAGTAGCGTCTGATTCTATCAAATACAGTACATATTATTAATTAAATCAGTGCTTTAGTTCATAGCTCTATTAAGAGGTAGGAAAGGCCTTGGTGAGACAATGGCTTATTATATTATGTTCGTATACTATTGTATAATATAATATGTAGATACCGCGGACTGATCATAATGAAACATCATGTTTGTAATTCAAGAAGCATATTTTGATGAATAATAATGTCAATAAAACCGTTCTGCGCTTAAAGTTAACATTTTATCTTTTGTCTTTTCAAAATTCTTCAGAAGTGAATCAAAATTGTTTCTGAGAAAATCATCTTGGCTGCCAATCCTAATCTAATATTGCGTGACAACATTTTTCATAAAGCGTATTCTTTTGTCTGCTACAATTCCCACGACGACATTGCGACGCGCTGGAGAACTTTATCGTTGTTGACTGTTTTGTCCAACCTTAACGCATCATGCGACGGTAACAACATCTCGAAAGCTTCGAGAAGTCTTCTAACGTCCTCTTTAATCGTCCACGCTTCGCAACCGAATAGAACCATTGCTGGCCAGACATAGCACTGGAGGATTGTACTCTGAGCTGGATGTTGATGTGTCTTACTTACTTGTGTAGTACTTTTTTTCACTTTCATGAAGGCAGCTCAAGCAATTTCGACACGGGACTTAATTTCTTCATCCGAGTCCCATAGTTCATTAACCCAAGCGCCGAGGTATTTGTACTACTGGACTAGCTCTAGATGTTTACCAGGCACTGATTTTCTTAAGTCAGTGGTTCGAGACTCAACCATGACTTTGGTCTTTGACATGTTGATTGTGAGACCCGCCTCTACGCAACTCTGTTGCACTCAATGCAAATTCACTTGTAGGTCACGTTCCGAAGAGGAAATCAACTCAACACTATCTTCGGCGTAGCACAAATTATTGATAACTGCCGTTTACTTTTATTATCCAGTCCTTACCCATCCCATCTGAGAATTCACTTGTGGCCGAGTTAATTTTTTCAAATATTTTTCTATTTATAATTTATCATCAGTCCTTACCCCTCTAAAGCTTCGAGCATTACTGCTTCGGAGTAAACATTGAAGAGACAGGAGACAAGATGTAACCCTGCCTGACGCCATATTTGGATCTCTTGTGTGACTTTCCATTCACTCTTTTCTCGTTCTCGTACAAGTTCCTTATAATTCTGATATATTGACTAACGAGACCAATATCGTTCATATGCCGTTCATAAATGATGGTGAAAATCGTTGGTGTTTTGAAGTTATTAGTTGAAATATAATTATGGTATTTTTATTTTTAAAAAGGATGCTGTATTACTTAAAATATAACTTCATGTGTTATTTGGCGTCAGTATTGTGACCTACGCAGATTAAGAACTTTTCACGCTAATAAATCAGCAATACTTATTTATAAGTAACGAATAATAGGTAATGAAATAATAATCCGCAATTGTATTATTCCTTGGACGAATTAAATTCGTCCAAGTATTATTCCAGTATCCTCTCAACGTAAATCTTAACAACAAGGGTAACACACATGCCCATATTGCCCATCTAGGTAATTTATGTAAAAAAAATATAAAGATTAATATTTAAACGTATAATTTAATATTCGTATGGTATCATAAACATATTTTCTCCGCATTTATAAATAGGATAACAGTAAAAGCAATAAACCTCAAATCTAGGATGTCCCAGATTCTCGGTCTCGAGGCATATCCGCTAATATTTGTGAAAAAAAACGAAGTTGCTCTTGAAAGCGAAGATTCTCCAATAAAAAATCATTAAGGTTTATTAAAAAAAGAAATCGTCAATTTGAAACGAGTCGTGACAATGCGCATTTAACCTTGACAGAAAGCGAGGGGAAATGACAGGGAAAGCCCAAGACGGATGTCAAATCACCTTAACCCGTGACCTGCTTGGAACCACCAATCAAACTTTCATCAAGTCTTATTTTGATCAACCATTGATCAAACTTAATAGGTACTTAGTTGTTCTATAAAAATCACGTTATTACAAAAGAGGTACGATTATAAGGGCCGGTTTCACCACAGACTGATAAGTTTTTTACATATTCTGTCAAATTTTCTGGGTAGCTAATCTCTCAGATAATTTGACAGTTGACAAGTTCTGGGTCAGAACTTATCAATCGGTGGTGAAACTGGCCCTAAATGTGTTACTTATTTTAAAAACAGACAAACCTTTTTATATGCCGTTAGTATCTGACTATCTGAAGCTAACCAATAATTATCAATATGGTTGTATAATTGATAGTAAGTACCCATAAAGCATTATGGTATTAAACGAAAGTGCCTCCATTACTCGGAAATAGGTCAACCAGGAAATGATACACAATATAAATAAGTATCCGATGTATCATCTAAATAAGTATCAGCAACCGTTTATGGGTAGGTATCAGAAATAATAGCAGTACTTTCATCAAATGATCGGTTGTGCAAGAGTTGTATTGGAACCTATCGAAGTTTTCATAACGAGATCTTCTGAAAAGCCTGAAGGACTTCTTATTTGAAATCAATCAGTGATTGAATAGTGGGAGGAAGGGGAAGTCTTCGGAAATCTGGAAAGTGGAAATAGGATTAACTGTATAAAATTATGTCGAATAATAGTTAGAATTAATCCGATTTCCAAATTCGCTTTTAGGGTTCCGAACCCAAATTGTAAAAAGGAACCCTTATGGTGCGACTCACTCTGTCTGTCTGTCTGTCACGGCTGGGTATATCAAGAGCTACTAATACTATCAACTTGAAATTTGGAATAGTTTTAAATGACGTTTGACCAACTATTTTGCAAATAAGAGAGAAATAAAAAAAAATATATACAGTGGTGGTCTCATAATTAACGAGACTAGCCGATTTTCATACAATCGAGGTAACTTTGGAGCCTTGGTTCTGTTCCAAGGATTGACCGAGGTGTGATCTGATAATGGCCATGCAGGGAGTGAATGGAGGAGATACAGATTGCTATACACACCCAACTTAGCTGACCAACATTTTGAGTGATGTATGGATATGTTTAAAAAAATCGTGAAAATAGCATAAAAATGAATGTAATTTCTGAAACTGAAAACTCTGACCCTTACATCTTTACTAATGTTGATCAGATCAGTTGGGTATGTATAGCAATCTGGATCTCCTCCATTTACTCCTTGGAAGGCCATTATCAGATCACAGCTCGGTCATTTCTTGACAGACAACCAAGGCTCCAAAGTTACCTCGATTTATGATAAATTTTAAGTAGAAAAATATTGGAAAATATTTACTCGGCCACAAGTGAATTCTCAGATGGGAATCGAACCCATGACCTTTGGAAATCCGGTCCAATGCTTACCTCGATTGTATGAATATCGGCTAGTGTCGTTGATTATGTGACCACCACACCACTGTATATTTTTTGCAACAGGGACTGAAAGGGGGTCTTAAAAATTCAAAATGGGGCTACCAGGGCATGCAGGGTATCATATGAAAGAGCGCTGCTTGCACATTCTTCTTTTTTAGGTCGCATAGTTTTCGAATATTGATGAAAATTAAAAAATATATTTATTTATTTATCAATTTGTGAACACGCTGATTTACAGTAATCCCAAAACGCCAGTATGTTATAATTATTATAAAGACAAATTAATAAGAACAGTATAAAAGTAACAAAATTAATTAGAACATAATAAAAAAGCATATTAATTAAGATGTCAATAGTAAACAAAACACATACATACACTAAAATTACAAATGTCAATAATATTACGATGTCATTAAATAAGTACTAAGTAGTCAAAATAAATTGTAAAGATGTCAAATATTTAACAAAACAGTAACAGGTTACTAAAATAAACAGACAGACATTCATTAATATATCGTTCCTCCACCCTTATTTCCGAAGTTTACATCGAGAAAAATCTAAAATTATTCTATGTGATAGAAGTTTATGTAAAGATTACAAGAAAAGTAAACAATGTCTATAATAGCATACTTTTTCAGGAATAAAAAAAAACTGATTTTATACTTATTTGCTTTTGGTAAACTGATCTCGACCTGTGTATGGGGACAATATTATGGTACGGAACGCTCGGTGCGCGAGCCCGACTCTTTCTTGACCGGTTTTTTAAATATTGTGTGAAATATGAATAAGTTCGTATTTTCAAAAACAGTTACGCAAATCACTCGACGCAACGGCAATAATAAATTAAGGCAAAGATACTGCGTTCCAGTGAAATGTGTTGCAAAAATATGGCGAGTCATGTAGTGCGACCGTGACCGTGCTAATGGTCAGACTAAGGCCAAAGTCGGAACATCACAAATTCTACAGCGACTATTCACACGCGTTGGATGAAGTCCAAACTGACAGGCAGCATGGAAACAGCAGGAAAATCGAAAAATAGATGTTAGTAAATCTATAAAAAAATAATTAGAAAGATATGCAAATCACGATACACATTCCAAACAATAAGGAAGAGACATCTACTAGATTGAATGAAATGAAATGATAATATTCTTTATTCAATTCAGCATATTTTTGAATTGTCAGCTTTGCCCTACCACCGTTTCAGCAACTTTTAGCTGACAAGAAAAAACTGGCGCCAAAAACTTACCAAGTTTATCACATGTAAGTAATGGTATTTACAAACACTATACAAATCAATCAAAGTATTATTTGATTTGAATCTGGATCATACTGAGAGGCTAGTCATAAAAACTTGGATGTCAACACACAAAACAAGTAGAGATAAAAAACATCACATATATTATATGCTCTTTAAAAATATTAATCAAGAAAAACCGGATTAACTTAGTGTATTTTAAAGCCAGGAAATAAATTCGTAGAATACATTTACACCAAACACTTTTTAGGACGTAAGTATCTTCTTTAAATCGATACGTGTCGATACAACATCATTAGACACAGGATTTTTTTTACTTATAAGAAAGTGTTCCCAAAACTATAATCAGCTTTGAAGATCACCTTTCAAAATAGTTTTATTGCTTTTATTTACTTCCTCTCCGCTCTTTTGTATCTTTTTGATGTCTTTTTTAACTAAGTCTTTGTGAGGGGTATGCTTAGTCGACGATAAAACTATGTAGAGTAGGTTATATCCAAACTACACGCTTTGGAATATGATACATCATGCTGAGTGATTAGTTTCATTAGTCTGTTTACATGAAATTCGCGAGTACAATAAAATGTATTATGGAAGAGACACATTTCTTTTTCAATATTTCGTTAATGGTCGACCATCAGTCGACACACATAAAACAATTTACGTTTATGATTTCATTATGACGTCGCCTCGCAATGCCACAGTTCGTATTCGAGATAACTTAATTTCATGTTTTTGATTACCACTCAACATTGATGTGATTGCTTTAACAATAATTGTGCGAAGGGCACGAAAACCCGGATATTGTTGGCAACAAATCTTACAGCTCGAGGTGGCCAACCTTTTGATATTATTTATCGAACCTCTCCAAGTTCATGCGGCAATAGAGCATTCAAGGTCGCGCAGGGTCTGAACGGCAGATAAATTGTTGACATCACGTACGAGTATATTGTTTGTGAACCTTTCTTATTCCGACCTTTATCACGAAGGTATAAAGGACACGCTGAGGACTCGGTTCGTTGCGGCCGTTATTTTCTTCTTACATCACTGCACCAGGAAGTGACGTAACTTGCGTAAATTAGGCACGTACAGAGTATTGGCGTAACAGCCAATGTTATGTACAATGTCACTCTTTACGACCCCTGCATTGAATTTGAATGTCTCCGATAAGAAGATAAAATATGATAAATGAAATAAAATACAGTTTAATTTGAGCAGATATCGCTTCTGTATCATTACTAGGTGCTATTTATTTTTCAATGCTATTACAATAATTTATAAGAGATTCGTTTGCAACATCTCTTAGAATATTTTATATGGTAAGATCTGCCTAAGTTTATTTAATTCGTCATGTGCTAGCAGGACCACAGAATACTTTATAGTACAAGCAGGACACCGGTGTCCAGAGAACAATGGAATATCTACTGTCTCAATACCAGGGGCCTGTGTGAGAGGTTAAATGTATTTAAATAAAAAAAATAGTTTCCACTGTTTATAGAAAACACACAGTTTGGTTTAACTTGTAAAGAGCTAAAAAGTTTAAAATTGTAGCAACTGCCATTGGAATATGAATACATTTGGTAACTACTAACTGCATTAGTTCTGGTACGTAGCCATACGTCGTACCTAGTGATGGGTAATGCTAATAATCCGGTTAATATCATTTGGATAATAATCGATTAAAATGCAGTTTATAGCCATTAATTGCCAATTTGGATGATAACCCTGCTATTAATGTTATTCTAGTGATTGAACATTTCCCTTCATGGTTTTCAGGCTTAGGGCTGTCTGATTAGGTTTTTATTTTTATCATCTTTATTTGTTATTAGATTTGTGTTATTTTAAACTAATCTGGCCCATTTAAAAAAAAATCAATTAGCTATTTACAATGATTTTTGTTGATTAGTATTTTTATGTAAGTAGGAAAAAAAACCCAAAAACTAAGTGTTTTTGGGTTTTTTTTCATTCTTAATCAGTTATTTACAACGATTTTTGGGAATCACATTTTTTTGTTTTAAGTTGATGTTTTGTTTAAGTATTGTTTTTTGATTCTTCGATCAACCTTCACTCAAAAATATTCTCCAGCGGTCCAGCCTAATTACTGCATGCATGCATTACGTGCACCAAGTTTTAGTACACACCCGTAGTTTCTTTTTGCCTTTAGTTTGAAAGCGTGCTACAGAAAAAGCACCATATTATTAGCTCAACTTCCTGAATAAAGTATAGAGAACACCCGCGGTTTTCACTCACGTGGTTAGTAGTGCGAAAATTACAATAAAAGAAAAAAAACATTTATTTCTTCAAAATACATTAATAGCAGGGTTATCATCCATTGCATGGCTATTAACGGACACAAATGGATTATAATCGATAATAATCCAAACCATCCGGCTATTAACCCATCACTAGTCGTACCAAGTAACATAATTTCAGCTTCTCACATATTTATTCGCACATAAAACACGACGTTACTTATTAAAGACGGATTCTTTTCATCGGAATTGTTGGTTCACTCATCATTCTTGCACGATTCAGAGACGATTTTATAACTACGAAGAATTTCTCCAAGCAAGGAAAAGTGCGTTGCTTTTCGTGATGCATACCTACCTGTCACCTAATTGTCTAACTTAACAGGCAACACGTCATTAGGTAGGTCTTTAAATGCTCATTAAATTTACTGGACGATGGCGCAGTGGGAAGAAATGTAATCTAAACCAGGGACATACATTTATGTGATGAACATTTGTGTTGATTCTGTTTCTGAGTTAAATCTATTTACTTGACTAATTTAGATACTTTAGTTAGAGTCAAGTGTCATATCGAAAACCGATAAGTAATTTTTTTGTATAACCGCAACAACGAATAGCAGGCTAAACTAAAAGAATAATGCTATTGTGATTTTACATAATTGAATTTATGTATTCACAATATTCTACATACTTCATTTACACACTAGGTACTAGGTGGTACTAAAACAACACTTAACTTTTCATATGAAAATCTTGTAATATATACTTTATAAGTGTTTACACTTACAGAGTTACAGGTAAACCTTCCCTCTCAATATAACCCAACCCAAGGCATTAGGAAGGCAATTAATTAACTATGATGGGCCATATCTGGTCGCCAGTAAACAGGGCAATACCAATATATAACGTGGCACTAAGACATGTTAATAATATTAGTGGAACACTTGGAGAGCAGATTGCGTCTATATCTCTAGTACTAAACGGTTATAAATAGTAAACAGCGCTCAGTGGAGCAAATGGCACTGATATTCTATTTAGTTATTTTCGTGACTATGGGTTTCTTAACCATTCTTCCGTCCAATATGTTGTATGGAAGAATTGTTCTTGCGGAAGTAACTCTATCTGTTAAATTTCTAAACGTCTAAACCAGAAAAGCAGTTTTGACGATTCTGAGATAAAAATTAGACCCTGGAAAAAGAGATTTTTGAGTGATTCTCAACGAAAATAGCACGATTTAACTGAATACAAAGAGGACGAAGTCGCTGGCGCAATGCAAGTTACGTATAAAAAGCTGGGAATTGTACAGTGAAACAAATTTGAGGATCTGTTTGAAAGTGCTATTATTCTCTGAAACTAACAGATTTGGCAGTTTTTTAAAGACCTATTTTCGAAGAAGCTTTAATGTAATCTAAGCTAAAATGTACGCACATGCAAATGAGATGTGACGGTAACAGTCACAGTCAGTCTAGTATGAAACTTAAATAAAGAGACGGAAGACGGCAACGATAATCACGTGCTTTTAAGGAACTAAAAACAATTGAATTAATTTGCAATAATTGTTGTACCAGTATTTTTTAACAAAAGAGTGCCTGTTTTTTTTAACGTTAAATGATATTACTAACATCCGAAATTAATAACCTATCTGTAGATATGGATAGGGCTATCTGAGATAGTTGCCTAGAATATTTTTGTTAATTGGGTAAAATAACGACAGTTGTGCCTAGCAACTTTCGTCGCAAACCCAGTATCCTAGGCAAGAATCTCAAATAAACCAATCCATATCTACAGATAGGTTATTTATTTCGGGCGTTAATGGATTTTTACTAAGATATGTATTCGCTTATGATGCTGTCAAATATTTGTTGTTGTTTTTTTATAGACGACGACGAATGAAGTATGTCAACAAAGAATACTTATTTACCTGCGTACGCGCTTCTAACACGAAGTCTCGCGTTTATTCGAAATTTAGTTTTTACATAACATTTAAATTAGGTACTCAGCCGTTTCGTTGCATTGTGTTATCGATTATCATTCGCGTATTATGATGATAAGGTTGATATTAATATATCATCTATGTTTCAAAATATTTATTACGCATTAACATTTGTTTTCCGTCAACCGAACAAAGAAAATATAATGAAAACGCTTTATTACACAGCAAGAAATATTGAGAAAAATAAATGCTTAACATCAGGTATGATAACGGCTAAGAGTCTCCCCGTCGCGCGTCGTTCATAAAAAAAAACTGTACTGTAGGAGAAAGCCCAAAAAAGCGCCCTTATTGCTAGGTAGCAATCTCTTCCATCCAGGCAACCTGCCTGGGGTAGTACGGAAATAGTGGATGAGAACAGAAAGGAGCAGAGGGAGTAGTAGGTGTAATAAAAAAATATAGAATATAAACATACTTAGTAGGAACGGGGAAATAAACATGATAGAGTTTAACGCGACTTTTTAATCGAAAGCAAGACGATCTAGTTAAAATATCAGTTTTACAAAAACTTGGTTTTAAACAGATGAATCGTTGTTGGACTACATTGATTGATTACCTACTTTAATCTTCAGTTTAATAATAATCTAATTACTCAATTTATTAAGATTACGTAATAGTGATTGTGCGAGATTAGTGTATTGTTTATGATTTTGTAATTTTTGCATTTTTTCAATGCTATTTTTATACTTATGGTAAATTTTAAATAGAAAAATATTGGAAAAAATTAACTCGGCCACAAGTGAATTCGCAGACAGGATTTTTTTTCTATTTAAAATTTACCATTAGTGTATTGTTTGTTTGGTTAACGTCACAACAATTAGTGCAATTTCCGTAATTAAGGAAATAGTAAGTACTGTTTTTGAAGTGAAAACTTCTTTAGCGGCGTTGTGCACATCAGAGTTTAAATTTTTTGGGATGGGTAAAAAATGTTAAAGTCGCGTCAGGACACGTGACCTGATCGGAAATTTCTAAGACGGAGGGAGAGAAGACCGCCGGCGCCGGCGCGGCGTAGGAGAGGAAGTAATATCCCCCTCTCTTTCTACCGCGCGGCGAAAATGTATAGGTACATGCCTGCTCCTGCTGTTTCGTTTAAGCGGTTTTCACTTCTGCCGGCACTCCTGGAGTGCAACCCGTTGTTTTTTTTTATCATGCACCAATCAAACAGAGCGTGTCTGGATTGTAGGTACCTATACCTTAAATATCTTTTTATATCCGTAACACAAGTGGTTATTTATTTCGGGATTAGATCAATGTCTGTAATCTTGTCTGATATATTCGACGATTTTAATTAAATAGTTTTTATTTATAAGAGGTCGTAAATAGATAACTGTTTTAACTCGGAAATAAATTTTATGATTGATACACATATTTCTTGGTTGTTCACCCATCCCATTACTGAACACAGAGAAAGTTGCTTAACCGCTGCAACCGTTATACGCTAATCACTTTATTATCCTGTGTAAATAACTAATCTTGTCTCGCTATCCACAGCTAGCATCTGACGTTCCAAGGTGCAGATTATGCAATAGGTGTTTATCAGCATTCTGTCATTACATTAATTATGCAATAATACGCCAGAGCAATTAGTACGGCCGACGTCTTTTGATTCTGATGTCGTGTCGCGATAGTGACGTCACTTCATTTCTTTTCGGTACATAAAACTTGTTTTGTTCAGTAATCCACCAAGATAAGGCTGCGGTTCCACTTGAGCTAAGCTAAGCTAAATATTTCCTAGCAAAAGTCGACTCGTCTCACGAGTTACTTAAACGCTAAACTACGTTACAAAGGATGTGTCTGATTTGCACCAAAAGGATTGTGGTTTGTTTGATTTATTTAATAAAACTATAAAATAAAGTAATTCGAACCCACGACCTTTGGAAATCCGGTCTAATACATTCGACCAAAAGCATTGGACCGGATTTCCAAAGGTCGTGAGTTCGAGTCCCATCTGAGAATTCATTTGTGGCCAAGTTGATTTTTTCTAATATTTTTCTATTTAAAATTTATCATAAGTATAAAAATAGCATTGAAAAATGCAAAAGTTGAAAAAATCATAAAAAGTCTAATCTAAATCTTGCTTCACTTAGCTTAAGTGGAGCCACAGCCTTTGAGAGATTTGGTTTTGTTAAGGTTAGGCAAATTTTTCATTGATTATTTCACCACTTAACACACGACAAAAGATCTCTTTCCGAGATTCATTTATCTGTATAACAGATTCTATTCCAAATTCACATAGCTTGTTGATTCAGCCTACTTATCCATTTGTGAAATAAAAGTTGGGTTAGAAATAGAAAATTCTAAAAGTAATTGCTTATACCAACATCGCTGGAATTGACCAATATTATTATTGAGCTACGGATATATACACTATCATTGGTAGGTAATAAGAATTTATTATTCAGTAAATAAAGGTTGTAAAGATGGGTGGGTGAATGGCGATACCATCAATCTAATAAGGCTTTTATTACCGTGTGTTAACGTCTACACTTCAGTGAACGTGACCTCATCATTATTCCATTTAGACGGCTATTTGAGCAAATAGACAGTTAAGGAACTATTAGTTTTGTGAATAATTATTATCTATTTGGCTTCATAGAACGAACCTAAATAAATATTTAAGTTCCCTTATGAAATACATATATTTTGGAAACTCGAAAGTTGCCCTGTTTCTCTGTTTTCTAACATTTTTACTCCATAACTATTTTGACTAAACTTGCACTGATTATAGTTAGATCGGGTCTTGGAGAAGGATTTTATGTCGGCATAAACTGTTTTCTGTCAGTATCAAGTGACGGGTTTGATATTTTGTATCATAGCTTATTTTATTTAAAGAACCCATTTCAGGTCAAGTCAGGGTCAGACCGAAAGAAAAATTTACTAGTTATTTATACAAAACAAATATTTTTGTTCTTCATCTTACTGTATGTAGGTGCTAGTCCGCACTAAGGAATTCCACTCCACTAGTAAACTTTAGTGTACGGTTTTAATTTTGGTCAACTTTGGCAGACGAATAAATAAAATTGTCTACGAATGGCTTTTTTGACATATCGATGCAGACAAAACCTGTATTTAGGTCATGATGAATAGATGGAAAAAGGTGATGTCCGCTAGTAAAAAATATTATTACCTAAGGTATGTTTAGGTATGAGAGGTATCTATTTCCTTTAAAATTACATATAGGTTCTATCAATATAAATGCTGGAAGAAAAGTGTTCGATATATTTCTGAGAAGATTTCTTGTCACTTCTTGTAACACTTGTCATCGTGCTGAACCTCAATTAGTCATTAAAAGAACTCACTTCTAGTAAGCTAAACTACCAACAAAGTAATTGCCACAAACTGAACATCTACATAAATGACATCATCTTTGTTATTTAGGGGCTTGTTGTATTTCAACGAAATTTAATCGTAACTTTGTGCAAAGGGTGACCATTATTGTCCATTTGTCCTTATTTTTTTCTAGTCATTTTCATTATTATAGTGTACATACACAAAGTACCAACAAATTGTAGGTCACCTGCGTATGTCCTAATGAAAGACAACATAACACATGCTGTTTAGCTCCCTGAGGAACTTCCGAATGAGGTAATACTATGGCAACATACATATTTGGTAATGTTTTTTCTTTTTCCTACATATACTGATAAAATACTGCGTATAACAACATAAATGTCACTTAATGTATCTGATAGCCGATGTGTTGTGAGAATTGAATTCGGTACATAAATCTGTGTCCTATAAATCACCAAACCAGTTTCGCAGGTTGAATCCAACGGTCTTCCTGTTAACTTCCGTATTTCGATTTGGCTTGTTTGTTTAGTACTTCCGCAAATCTTTTTAAATTTATACATTCGCTCGCACCATTTATGATGCTGTTACTGTCATCTGTTCTGTGGTCATAACTTCCAGCCCACATTTGTTGCAAACCTTGTCATTATGAGTCACTGTCCTGTCATGTCGGAAGCAGACTTACCCATTTTTATATTCTTTGGTGATAATTACAATTGGAAATTGAAGCAATATCTGCAACTTTATTTATTATGATGACGCATAAACATTTCTGTCACGACTTTTATGGGGAGCTAAACTTGGCATTTTTGGAGTAGAATAGGAATGAAATTAATTACAATGATATGAATTTCAATGAAAGAATATTGCACGGTAAAATTTTTCTTAAATGTAAAAAAAAATATTAATATGTTATTCCTTCTCAGAAATTCGTGAAGATCATGTTAGAAGATTTTGCGTGAAAAGCTACCAGACACAGTCGTATTCGTACATAACGTAAATCTTTGCCTATACTATCTGACTAAGACAATTGGGCGCATGACAGCTGAGAAAAACTAAAAAAAACTTCAAGAAGCGGTAATCAATCAGTTAAACACTGTAGCGCTAATTAATCACATAATAACAGAAGTGCGGTGATAGAAGTGGGCTGCTGGTCCCAAAAGTGCAAAACCGCATTCCTGTCATGCGCCTAAATGTCTTGGTCATGTAGTACGTAGAAATCATTCAGGGTCAAGTTCAACCATACGTTGTAAGCAATGAAGATCATGTACGGAATCTATTGGACAAAATAGATTTTAGCATATCTGCCTGGCATCTTTTAACTCTTAATTTATTAGACTTTCTTAGTCGCATCTTTCACAATCCTTTCTTGACTGTGTGCTCAAGTGGCGAGCCAACAATCGTTCATCGGGGTCACATACCATGAACATACAGTGGACTGCAAGTCAAACTACACAGATACTCTATGAAAACCTTTTTAAATTGGGTATACCATAAAGACACGATTCAGTTCAGGTCAATAAACTTTATGTGCTCTTGTCTGTACAGGGCATATTTGGGCGTACATGATCTTTATAACCACCTTAATACATCTATTGATTACCTTCACAATTTCACATACGCTGTAATAATTGGCAGTAACTTGGAGCTGCTATTCTGACAGCCATGGGGAACCCTCGTCAAATGCCAATCGAAGTGTTTGACAGGTTGTTAAACATTGTTGTAATGTAGCTTTCTTACATAATATTAGAAAATCTTTTGCTATATGTAGTGTAATGTAAGTGCGTTGTTGGTTCAAACATATTGTGTCGGTTTCGGTTTGGTATTTTCCGCTCCAAGCGATAAGTCTTACATAAAATTTTATAAAGTAAGTACCTAAAATAATAAATAAATATTGTTTACTATTACATTTTGTGGCCTTAATACCTGAGTGATCTATGGTAATTCATAAGGTACTACTCGACTGAAGCGAGATAGTAAATGAGAAAAGGACGCGCGCGACAGCGATACTGATTTTTCAAATTAGGCGAAAAACCACGAAATCACTGCGTAGTAATAACGATAGCGAATAAAGAGAAAATGAAACTATACGATCCTAAATATTATTGGTGTCCACTGTTAACCAACCACCCCACTTTAAACCAATAACCCACTGTAAACCAATTTCCAATAGTATAAATGTAACCCCATTTGAGAGTAATCTTGAAAAAAGCTTATTTTAAGGGGTCATTTCGAAAAGTAAAGTGTCGAGGTAAAATAATAAAATCGTGTTTCTGAAACTATTATTTCTTATTATTGTATTATAACTTCAATATTATAACTGCAATAAATTGTTAATAAAAGTAATGTAATTTAACAAAAACAATTAAATTCCGAACCATTACATAAGCAGTCCTTGTTTGCTTGTACTCGCCGGAATGTTAAGACCCACTTTCCAAGTCTTGCCTTATTCTGGGTTTATATGTCTTTTTAAACTAGATAATTATTAACATTAAAATCAATCACTTTTAGACATTGTTGTACTTTGCTTAAAGTTCGTCGCTTTTGAATTTATGTTTTTTATTTAGTTTGTAAGCAAGATATTATTAAGTTTTGCTTTGTCTTTACACTATTTTTTACCATTTTGATTGTTTTGTTTGTATGTATCAGTTTTTGTCATCATTTTGCTTACTTTTATGCTTTTGCCTGTTTGCTTGCTGTCACTGTCAGCTGTCAGCACTCAATCTACAGACTACAAATGTAAAAAAAAAAACTCACAAACTAGCGTATCTGTGCTGGCACTGGCTTTAAGCTTATTCAGCCATTTATTTTAATTTGATATTGTCATCAATATTTTTGCTTCTTTTTTAATATTTTAAACCGGTTAATACAGCTCTCAGCACCACCAAAATGGTAACGACGGAAGACCAGCGCTGGCCAAAAGCGAAGCATCATGCTGAGTCGGGGCCGTTTTGTGACAAACAGAACAAACTCAATTATTTGTTTTTATTTTGTTTGTTTCTTTGTATTGCCCTTGTTTGTCCCAAATAATCATTTTTTCTTTCTTTCTTTCTTAATACCCGATTTGTAACTTCTCTAATCGTCCTATAAGTAGTTTTGTACCAAAAAATACGTACTTTTTCGATATAGCGTCATAAATAATATATGTGAATTGAGTTAAATAATGAATATATGATTATTTAGGCGAAAAATGAAGGTCCATAACATAAGGCAATACGACAATGAAAACTAAACACAATATTACACAATCCAACTTTGGATGTCTTATATTCAAATTTTGTAATTTATTTCTCGCCAGCCAGAGTGTACTTTTCAGGCCTTACAATACATACGATTTATCAACAAGTTGTTTATAAAGCATATTCATTGCTCGCAAGCAGCAACAGCTATCTTCCCGTATAGAATTTCTTTGTCTTGCAAAGAAAGCGCAACTGGGTTCGTCTAGACTAGAGTTTCATGAAACGTTAGCACAAAGGGCCAGATTGTGGGTAGTGTACATATACCTATATCGATATATACGAAAAGAGCTCTTCAAACTATATGAGAACCTAGCGTGTCGAATTTTTCGTACCTACCATGACGTCATGAGCGAGATTTAGTGATGTGTAAATGTTATTGAAAGAAAGCATTGCACCATGAACCATTTTCGTTTGTCCATAGTCGCGTGTATTCATGACAATGGTCTTAAACGGATTTAGGTCGTAAAACTTTGACCCTGGATCAAACTTGACACGCAAGGTTTGTACGCTTTTACCGTCTATCTCGATATAGGTCTGTGGTAGTGTATAATAGATATTGAATGACGGAGTAGGCTGTACAAGTGTTCAGTTTAGTGTTACACAAGCCCTAATTGACTAGCCTTGACTCCAGCAATTAGTATGGTACGAATTTCAAAAATGCTTCTTTACCGTACATTTAGAGATTCGCTAATTTTCTGAGTTGAAAACAAATCGTGAGTGTATCAAGTAATGCTTCATAACTAGAGGAAAGTTTCCGGTAACCTTGAAAACTTTCTGTATTGTTCAAAACAGGTTTCTGGTCTACAGACCTCAATGTGATGCGTCAAACCAATTACCAATATTCAAGGGCACAAACTCCTAATAAAAAAATTCGTATCACAGAAGTAAAAACAAAGTATGATAAATAAAAATAAAAAACAGGACAAGCACGAGTCAGACTCGTTCACAGGGGCCTTACCATCAACTGTAATGCAATTCATTGTAGGTTGTGAGAGTAGGATGCTGCCATATGTGCGCGTCTAGCGGCGTCCCGCACTTACTGCCTGAAAGTAACCTAAAATGAATCGCATTACAGTTGATGATAGGCCCCCAGAACAGTGTTTATAACCGACTTCAAAAAAAGCAGGAGGTTCTCAATTCGACTGTATTTTTTTTTCTGTTCTGTGGACTCGCTCACCGAGGGTTCCGCACAAAGTAGGCACCTAGGTACATTTTATAAATAGTTCAGGTACCGAGTCTCGTAGTTTTTTCCGCATTTTTCCCGAAATCCAGTTTCCTAAACTAATGACTATTATTTATTATGATTTAATTACAAATGTTTAGTTACAGATTTTTCCCTGCACTTGTAGTAAGAGACGATATCACTTGCCAAATTTCATAGTTCTAAGTTAAATTTTGATTCCCTTGTGAGTGTCGAAATAGACGTTTTTTGCCGCATAAACGGTCCTATCTTTTTTTACGTTAATTTACAAGTTTGATTTTGTAATGGTTTCAGCAGACTATTGACCCGAATATCTGGATACCTCCACGCGTTCCCAAGATAAATGGAGTCAGACCGACAGCAAAGTGATCCTATATGGGTTCCGTTTTTTTCTTTTGAGGTACGGAACCCTAAAAAGATGTTTTGGTTTGGAAATTAACATCATCACATCACAGACAGACGAAGCTAAAGCAGCTGCATTAGGCCAAACTGATTTGTATATGAATAAATCTGCGTGTAAAACACGTAGGTTCACGTACAGTAATTGTGTTAACTGCTTCCTAGACCATTGCTTATGTTACGAAACAGCCATCCTTGAGGTCGTTATTTCCTATATTGATGCAACACGCCATGCAAACCCCATACACAATAGAACAATTATCCGATAAGAAAACGTTGTTTTACTACGATGCGAGTATTGGTAGTCGTGTCGTGAAATCAACGAAACGAACAGTGTAGGTGAGTTCATAGATATCGCTTTTTATTTTAATACAGTATAGAGATTTTATCTAAATCATGTTTAATTAATGTCAAGTGCCACGATTTACTAGTGGTGGGTGGGTACTAAGAATTGTGAGGAAAATTAAAAAAAGATTTTGTTCGGGGAGCTGTCGATCATCATAACATGAATTAGCCAATAACATTTCGATATCAATACTATAAAATTTGAATTTCTAAGATATGTTTCACAGTATAATAGATATATATGAAACTCTTGTGTTAATTCTGCTCCGGAACAAGTTAGAGAAGAGACGTGTTAAATTACAATAGCGTAAAACTAATTTTAAACAATGCATTCTTATTACAATATTTTTATTGCTTACCTTTTTGTATTGAATGATATCCACACTTTAATTTCATATTTTACATCGTTTATTTCATATCATAGTTTTGGCATCTTTAGCATATTTATTCCGGTATTTACCTTAATTAATGACAAAAAGTACTGAGCTAGAGCCACCACAAATTATACACACAATTCTATGATATCAGTGTCCGTATGTTGGTGGCTGACTCACCTTCAAGGTGCATTTGGTTTGCGTAACAAATGACGGACGTCTCGAATTTGTCGCAATATTTTCTTAAGATTGGACCTTGTATTTAACCAATAGTTAAACTACTAAAGTAATTATATACTCCGTCAAATTGCTTGGATTGAACACTCCTTACTCCTTTACCCCCTGGCGTTTACCCCCTGTGAAGACATTGTATTGTAATCAATTGTCGACGATAAAGAAAATGTATCGAAAACGAAATCATGATACTACCTTGATCTTGATTCACAAATCTGAAAGTGAAGAGTGCTATAATAATTGTTTTGAGCAATAATATGAGTAAATGGAAACTGTTATCGTGCACAGAATCGTAGGTCTGCATCTTGTTTTTCATTAAATTATTACTATCGTTATGTTTTGATATTGAGAATCTTTATTCAGACCTTTGTTAGTGGCCCTTGGTATGTTCAAGCCCTTGGTGCTTTAAGTTACCTGTATACATCACTAATAACGACCTTAATTCTATGTTTTATACGTCTCGTCGTCTCAGCCACATGACACCCACTGCTGGGTATAGGCCTCCTTTAACGATCTCCACGACGATCGGTCCTGCGCTGCCTGCATCCAGCGGCTGCCCGCGATCTTCACCAGATCGTCGGTCCACCTTGCCTGCCCACGGACCGTTGTCCGGTGCGCGGTCGCTATTCCAGAACATTTCCGCCCCAAGGCCCATCAGTTCTTCTCGCTACGTGTTCCGCCTACTGCCACTTCAGCTGAGCAATCCTTTGAGCGATGTCGGTTACTTCAGTTCTCCTACAGATCTCCTCGTTTCATGTTTTATAGCGGGAACTATAAATAATATCAATTGTGCTTTGCCTTTAAAATGGTCATCATCCATCGAAGTCCGTGTAAGAACTAATCATCTTATAACGCCATAAAAAATAACAATAATATAAGTACAACGTGTAACGTAATATATATGTGGCACTTGCATCTAATCACGCATATTAATTTGTTTACATATTGCTGATAAGGAAACGCTTCTGTTTTATTATATCATTAACTATGATGCGAAATATAATTGCTTTGGCTACTTACGTTAGTTTCTTGTATTTCTTTGTAATTGCCTTACGATTATGAACGTAGGATTTCTGTTCATGCAAAAATAATTACCTGCTTAAAGCATTAGTGACACTAGCTAGGTTTCCGATAATAATGTAAGTACCTGAATATTTATTGTGTTAAGTGCTTACGACATAACTAATCTGATAATTTTGGTACCTACTAAATCAAGATTTTAATAAACTAATTACTTTACCTACCTTCTTGTGTGTCTCATCTTTGATTTTTGTTGTCATTTGAGTGGTTACTTTTTAAGAGTAGCATGAAATCTCACCGCGCTTACAAATGTAGATTTGTAGGTTCCTGAAGCTAATTTGCACTTGTTACGATTCCTTCAGTAATTATTATGCAAGTTTTTTTTATACTTTTGACGATTGACGTCAGTTGGAGCCACCGTCGTCGCATTATGAAGACAACGTGAAGTGTAATCCAATTTATGAACTACCCACATATCTTATAATTCAATTCACTTAGCGCATTCTAGATAATACAAGAAAAAATGTAGAAAAACATATCGAATGGCTGCCCGATATATCCAATGCTACTGTGACAAGCAAAATATTTAATCTGTTTTTATCATCATATTTCATCAAAAGTTTCTCGCTATGTAATGGTTGGTTATTGAGTTGAGAATTTCAACTTAGAAACTTCTCAAACGTCTCAAATGTCACTCATGCATAATATAATATCAAAGTTTACTCCACTTGAATCCGTAATAGTTGTTTTATTTCAATGAACGCTTCATCACATTCCATGCAATGTGATATGGCCATAGAGCAACGAAGGTACGGAAACGCGAAGAGATTTTTAAAACTTTTTAAACTGCTCATTGGACAATCGAATGCTTAACCTAAACATTTTTATGTATAGAGTTGCAAAGTGAGCATGTTTGTAATAGTTTGTATGAAAATAATGGGCGTTTAAATGTGCCGGTGAGTGTATATGAATATTTTAGTTTGAATTTAGTTTGACACTTTCTCAACTTGAAATTCTCAATTCAGTGACCGATTATAAAATATCGATAGCTTCTTTTATCATTTGTATACGGAACTCATTGTTGGCTATAGAAAGAAAACTGACAATTAACACAGCTCCGCTCCATTTGCGAACGTGATTGTCGATAACAAAAACGATCAATAGGAAGTTATCTCGTTCTGAATCACTGGTACTGATGACTATGGGGCGATCGGAGCCTATCAAATCTCTTAGGTAAGGTTTTGCTGTCTATGAATCTCTTTTGCTATTGGTCAAATGGTATGTCAGTAATCGTTGAATCGAAATCAGCGTTCATCTTATTTCTTTTGAAGTAATTACTTATTTCTTTTTTTTTTACCTGTTTCATTTTCTTGTTGTGATTGCAAATATTGCAATGTTATGAAAATATTCAATTCTAATAATCCGAGAAATGGCATACGACATCCTCTGTTTGTGGTTTTTATAATTAATACTTATTCATATTGTTTTACGGTGTGTAACTGTCATTAATAGACTTTTTCTAAGAGCATGATTCACGCTCAATAGGTGACCCACAGCTGTTTCCCTGTTTTCCTTCATCGTGCTTCGTTTGTCGGCTTTGACGACACCAATGTCACAGGACCAAAGAGGGTAGGTAGTGTTCAGGGACCTTATTCTGTTTTAATCTTAATATATATAAATCTCCTGTCACGATGTTTGTCCGCGATGGACTCCTAAACTACTTAACCGATTTTAAATTAAATTGGCACACCGTGAGCAGTCTGGTCCAACTTAAGAGATAGGATAGCTTTGATCCCAAAATTCCCACGGGAACGGGAAACCGCGCCCGGGCTCTAGTGTTTTATAAAAATCGTAACTCAATCGCGTCTCAATTGTACTGCTCTTTTATACAGTTCTTGTATCTACAGTGTAATTAAAAAACACCAAAATTGAGACTAAACGTTACAGATAATGTGGGTCCAGTATTCTAGTTCTAGTTCCAAAGTTACACGGCTTAAAAACACATTTGGTATTGTATTGTAACTAAAGTAAGTACCTATATCTTTAAAATATTTACGAACAAATGGATTGACCGCCCCCTTGAAAACCACTGTGCCGCCAATGCCAATGCTACGGCAGCCATTAGGAGCCAAGTTCGTGGCGGGCGACCTCGATGGGGTAACGGGGTCGTGCCGTGCTAGTCATGCGACCCCCTCTCTATTTCCCACCGAGGGACACGATATGTCGATATTTAACCATGAAAACAAAAATATTCAGCTTCGGTGGCGCCAACTTTCAACTTTTGCAATGGCCCGCCACGGGATGGGTGACCAAACATTCACTATCTCGATCGAGCTCCTCCGTGCTTCGAAAGGCTGTATTTGCAGTCGTTTATACCTAAAACCAACCACTTGCATTTACCAAGAAATTTATTGACCAACCCTTGAGAGCCGCTGGCCAATGCCAATGCTACGGCAGCCATTAGGAACCAAGTTCGTGGCGGGCGACCTCAGGCGATGGCGTAATGGGGTCGTGCCGTGCTAGTCACGCGAGTCTCCCTATTTATTGCCCGACTAGGGATGCGATGCGATATGTCGATTATCCTACTGAATAACATGTCGAACTGTTTGACTACAGAAAACCCATTGTTATCACTTCCTTAACAAACGATTGTGATAGAAGACACCAAATTAGCCCAGCTCGTTAGACTGTCTTCCCTCGAGACGGCTAACCCTAAAATTATATGAATATTATTTATAGTATATAAGTGTAACTCAATTAACCAAAAAGGGCTGTCTGAACGCATAGATATTTTATGGCTGGATAATTTGGCAACCTTATCAAGAAACCTAATAAATATACTTTCTATCAGTCTCATTTTTCCATCAGTTAGTATTAGTCATTCATTATATTACCAGTTACGTGAAGTGCCACTTGACATTTACATACTATCCTATTAGAATTAATACGCTACCAATCCATAGTGCTATCGATCTATATAGTAGTGAGTTTAGTGCATTACCCTTCCATTTTTTGACACAAGTTTGACCATGGGTCGAAATAAGCTGATAGATCGGTAGCCCCCGGCCTGAGTTTGACCTCTGGGGCCGGAGGGGAGGCCAAAGTACCGCTCCACCCGGCTTCATTCCAAAAATTATAGCTGTCCATGTTTAGCTAAAAGGTAAAGTTTGGTTTCATCGTATAAATCGATAACGAAGAATGACCCAGGCGTGTATTTTCCGCAAAAAAGAGTCCTTTCGACCTGACACATTCTATCCGAGGTTTATCCGTGCCGATTACTGACCATCTTGAGCTTCTCGGTATATCATTATCACCAACTCTCAATTTTGAGCCATTAATTGAGAATAAAGCTCAAATAGCATTAAATAAGCTTGGCGTTCTTGCAAAGGTGAGAAAGTACTTCACACCGGAACAGTTGCTCAATCTATACCAAGCGCAAGTTCGATCGTGTATGGAGTGCTGTTCTCATCTTTGGGATGGTTCCGCCCAATACCAGCTCCAGATGCTTGAGTCTATTGAGCAGAGAGCCAAGAAGCTCATCGGCAACAATTACCTCTTTAATAATAAGCTCAAAAGCCTTGAGCATAAACGAAGGTTGCAAGTTTATCGGTTTTGTATCGGTTACATTTTGAGTGTGCAGCTGAATTGCACAGCCTAATTCCACCATCTTCTTTTTTCCATCGGACAACTAGTCGTTCAAATATGCACCATCACTTTCACTAAACGTTTTGCGTCAAATTTTATCATCCGTACTGAGTATGGAATTCTTTGCCTGAGTCTGTGTTTCCTGATACTTACAATTTGGGAGCCTTCAAGTCGCGTGTGAATGGGTATCTTCTAGGCAAGCCCGTTTCGTCCTAGATCGCATCATCGCTTACCATCAGGCGAGATAGCAGTCAAGCGCTAACCTATACATCGAAATGATACGAAAATGATACCAAACTTTACCTATTAACTAAACATGGACAGTTTTGGAGTGAAGCCAGGCGGAGCGGTACTTTAGCATCACCCTCCGGCGCCAAAGGGGGGCTACCTAGCTTAATCGGCTTATTTTGACCCAGGGAACAACCTGTGCCAAGTTTCATACTTGTGTCAAAAAATGTAAGGGTCGGGCGTCTTTAGGGTTCCATAGCCTAATGGCAAAAAACGGAACCCTTATAGATTATAGACCCTCATGTCTGTTTGTCCGTCCGTCCGTATGTCACAACCACTTTATTCCGAAACTATTAAGATTACATAGTTGAAACTTGTAGGTAGATGTTCTGTAAAGCGCTTTACGATTTTAACATAAAAAAAACTAAAAGCTTAATCTTTTAAGCTTTTAGTTTTTTTATATTTTGGGGGCTTCTCATATATGGAACTGAAACTAAAAAATTTTTTTCAACAAACCTGTACGTGTGAGTTGTCTATAGATAGGATATTAAAAATGACATCGAGGTTCCTCTCTCAAATTCAACCGTTTGAAAGATGTACACTTCCAAAGTGCTAAAATCTAACTTTTAAAATAAGAAAGTGAAAAAAACCTAAAATATTATATGCTATAGATCTTATAAAAACTTTCACCGCAAACTGTTTTGACCGAAATATAGCTAGCAGTTTTAGAGATATGGCACATTTTCCGTATTCCGTAAATAGGTATAACTTTGTTATTGATACAAACTCCATATGTTGGAGGGACTTGGCTTCGCCAATAAAACTTGAAAACCAAGCAAAGAAACAAAAAAGTAGCACCATTCAACAAACAACGCGGAACCGCCCTTCATCATCATATCTGATGGTAAATATGATGACGGAAGCAAGCTTCTCCCGGTATCCTCAACCACTGAGGAACTGGCTATCGTATCTCTTTAACGGACATAACAATGCTGAAAATATTGCTGTTGCTTTAACAGTCAGACTTAGATAAGATGATAGTAGTGGTAGCTCTAGCCAGGCGAACTTACAACAAGTCCTACCACCAAACCCACGAAACGAATCGAGGGAATCACCAAAGGAATGAGATGTTGCTCTTAGTCTACACCTCCCTAACAAATTATTATCAACGTCCATTCCCTCCTAGGTTAAGCCCATAAATAAATGGTACTTTTTCGATGAGCATAAACAATTGTTTATTAAAACAACGATACTTTTTGTCTCTGCCCTAATTCCGTCGTTACACCTCACGGCTGTTTAGTCATCCCTCACGGTCATAGCCTTGATAGCCCCAAATCGGTCCCTTTGGAGATGCCCTTCTGCTTAATTAATTAACCTTTTTATAGGAATTATGAAATGTCAATACGTACCTCTTGTTTGTAACCTCATTTATTAACATGAACCGCCCTTCATTATTAACATTGTCATAAATACTTAGGCACAGCGTTAGCGTAGTTCTCCTGTAGGATCTCCTCCACGATCAGACTTGCACTGCCTGGTTCAATCTTACATTGGGGTTATCCGTGTCATGTATATCTTTCGGACAACGTCTTCCAAATGTGGCTTCTTCGTTATGATGTTTTTATAAGAGTGATGCTTATATTTTTTTTACTCTAAACCGCACTGCTTTGATACTCTGCCAACGCTGCAAGGGATTAGATGATGTGTCTTAGTCTATGCTACTACAACATCAGTTTTTAAGTACAGTTTTTTCTCAAACGCTGATTGCATTTTTTTCTATAAATAATTACACACATTAAATACCAAATTGTTTCAGTGATAAAGAGCACTATCATAAATTAAATATTAATCAATAATAATTTTCTTAATTATAAATAAATTAGTATGATACTTAAGGTCTTGTTAAAACTGTGTCAGCGTTCAATCGATTTCTGTGTTGCATCAACGTTTTCAATAACCAAGCTAAGGCCATGACATACGAAGGACGGCATTTGTCACGGCCTCAGCGGCCTTGCTATAGGCCTCCCCTTTGATCGTGGCCTTCAACCAAACAGCTCGTTCGTGTTTCGTAGTATTTCGGAAGTCTTCTGATGGTACACACTTTACCGTTGTTCTGTTGAGGAAATGTTTCTGTCACGGTTACTTAGGTTTGTGATTTTAATCATTGGTCGTCAGTTAGCACAAAATAAATAATTTTGTAGTTAGAGGTGAGTAATTTTTGACACCTCCTAGCAAACGTACGTTGTTTTGTTGCTGAGCACAATTCTTTACTGTTTAATTGCACATTAAACATATTTTCTCAAGACATAAGATTTTTTAGTGTTCTGTTTTTATCTGCAATCAGTAAAACTTTTAGCAAATGTGTTGGTAATATAGGTAATTGACATTGCGGGTGAACTTTCCACTAAGAGTTTCTCCCCTTCAGGTCCTTAGAGCATTACTCCAATTGGAGTATGACTTTTCTTTTAAGTCTTTTTGTGTAGCTACGACAATAAGAATAAGAAGTTTACGAGCCTATTAGGTTTATACTTAGTAAGAATCAACTTATTTCAATTACCAGGGGCCTTACCCATCAACTGTAATGCAATTCATTGTAGGTTGTGTGAGTAGGATGCTGCCATATGGCGCGTCTAGCGTCGTCCCGCTCTTACTTAGGCCCCCAGCACAAAATCATGAGTTCATGACACATTGTAAGTTTATAGTTTTCCGTGACACACTTTATTATTGTATGATTTGCAAGGTTTAATTCATACTTACTAAAAGCTAAACATTAAAGGTCAACATTAGGATAATATTTTTCCATTCAATGCTGCTCAGTTTGGAAACGTGTTTTCTTACCTTTTTAGGGTTCCGTAGCCTTATAGATTCGTCATGTCTGTCTGTCCGTCCGTATGTCACAGCCACTTTATTCCAAACTTATGAGGATTACACAGTTGAAACTTGGTAGATAGATGTATTCTGTACCTAAACCGCTTTACAGTTTTTACACAAAAATAATAAAATATATATATTAAGTGGCCCCCATACATGGAACTAAAACTGAAAATATTTTTCTTCATCAAACCTATACGTGTGGGGTATCTATAGACAGGTCTTTAAATATTATAGGCAACCTTGGATGAGAGACGGAACCTTTCATGTACGAGTTCGACTTGCACTTGGCCGATTTTTTCATATTACTTAGGTGAATGAGTAATTCAAAGTATGAGTTTTTTTCCTTAAACGAACAAAGGACTTAGCACTCGTATTTATTAAGTTTGCAAGATCTTTGGCGGCAGTTGTTTAGGACTAGACAGACACCAGAGTTAGCATTATTAAGCTTTTCATAGTCATAGGGTGACTCTTCACCATTGTTGTATGTTTATTTTTATTTACCATTCCTTGCAAGGAAAATAAAAGACAAGTGAATTCTCCGAGTCTTTTGTCTCCGTATGGCACGTCAAAGCAAAAGCCTTCGATTTTGACGTGTCAATTAATAATGCAGCAGTGCATTGACGTCTGTCGGCCAATCGATTACTATGCTGGACACGTTGGAGATCAATTGCAATCTGCACACGATTTGTTTTTTAAACAAATTTAAACAAATGAAGATCTTACTAAATTGATTGCACCCGTATATTTGTTGTGATAATATAAAGACTTTGTAACGGTTCTAAAAACCGCACACTCCTAAATCTTAAACTATTACTTACTTTCAACTAAATTAAATCAATAACCATTCACTTCAGCATTCTAACTTGTTTGTTTACTTTATTTTGTTTTGATAAAACTTCACGATGGTAGTTAATTGACAAAATATTCCTGCGTACCCTCGATATTGCTAACTTCACGGCCGGGAGATTTCGTATTTCGGCCAAGTGAATTAGACTACAAAAATTAACTTATTGCTATTTAACTATTTATATATGGAAAAAATCTACATATTTTTCTATGTATATCTATTATGTTTTTGCATACTTTAATATTCCTTAATTCTTTGGCCATAGACAAAACACCGTGTGTCGATCGGACTTACAATCCTTATGTTGTCTATGCTAATGACTAAACATTATTCGCCTATAGAATTGGAGAATCATCTCCCACTTTAATTTTTGACTAAAGAACTTTCTAGAAAGAATTAAGTATATATTTCGCAACTCCAGCGAAATCTGCCTCTTTTTCTTCATACTACTGCCTTAAAGTCATTCTGTTTTACTCTGTTTTGTGCATTCGCGATCCCCGTACTAGGGGTCGTATCCACGGGCAGCTGCAGCATCTACACCTGTTCCGTCTACTCTTCCACCTCGGCACCTACCTGCCGAGCGCTCACCTGTTTCGGTCTACCCCGGAAACCTCTCCACATCGTGTCTACGTGCGCATCACCACACCGAGCCCACCCTCCGTGCTACCGAGGCTGAACATACTGCTCAACAAGCGAACGTAGTCCGTGACGCTGGACTTTCGCTTCTGCCTCCTCTAGGCAGTTCTAAAGTTAAGTCCCCATTCTTACCCTCGCGAGAGCCACCCATCGAAGATTCCCTTGAACCCACACCCGAGCTTGTAATATCTTTATTTTATAATTATACTTGTTAACCACTTATAGTGTTTCTTTTCTATCTTTTCTGCACACCGGTCGTGCTTAACACGATCGGAGCGTGTCAACTTAGGTAAAAACTTCGAAGGCCTTGCAAATTTTTAACAACCTTAACAAAAAAACAAGTTATATAATCCAATAACCCATCAATGAATGACTTAGTTCCTAAATTTCAGCTACAGACTTTTTCTAAGGCACTAATATTTGGATATGGCTGATGAATTGAGAAGTATAACTGTCAGCGTTACGCCTTGGCATTCCAGAAAATATAGCTGCCCATATTTTACTATACCCAAGGGCAGGTACTGATTCTACTTTCTTGTGTTATTTGGACATAAGACACTCGTACAAACCAGACAAAAATACAAGAGTAGGTATATATCAAGGTACTATTGCCTTTTAATCGATTTCAGAACTGAAGGACAGAGGTTTTTTATTGCTATTGAAAATTTTCTTATATATAAAGAGTAAAGAGGATCGATGTAGTTACTAACAAGGCAATATTAAATTGATAAGACAAATTATGATGGATGAAATAACAATATTTATATTAAATTGTCATAAAATGGTGTTACTAATTTGCATGCTATGATATTATAACATAGTTAAATTGGCTTAAGTTCTAACCAAATCTATAACACCTAGAAAAAATTAAAAAATAGTATCCTTTTGAATGTAAATTAAGAATTTATTTATTATTTACTCGTAGTATGTAGTACTTTAGAATACACACGGAGACAAATAAATCGGGTCACTGCGTTATTCTCATACAAACATGCTCACTTTGTGGTCCAATAAATAAAAACTTACCTATTTGTATTTCTGGAAAGTTTTTTGTTTTGATAGCAAGGTAATATGCTCAACTAAACAATCAGCATGTAAAACAACTGAAAACATTTATTGATTTTCTAAACTTCCAGTGAAACGATTGTTTAATTTTGCTTTCATCTAAAGTTGCATGTTGAGCTGTGTAGTGTCGGCTTAGAATAGCACTACCCTCTCTCATCCCGTGGGTGTCGTAAAAGGCGACTAAGGGACTCAGCCTTCAGGAGACGGGCAGCAGCGTCTCCTACAATCTTGGCCATACTGCGATCGCCAACCCGCCTGCCAAGCGTGGCGATTATGGCAAACCCCCCCTTTTGGGGGAGGCCTATACCCAGCAGTGGGTGTTATGTGGCTGAGACGACGACGACGAAAGTTGTATGAAAGCGGATTGGTGAATTTGTTTTTCTTATTTTGCAAAAAAAACTGAAGGTTTTCTTGAATTTTTGGGGCTTTTATTCGTAAGTCGAGCATTCGACTCATACATCGACATATACATTTTTACATAAACTGTTGTTCCTTTTTGAATAATGAGACTGTAAAGTAAGCATGTTTGTATGAAAATAACGCAGTGACCCGCTTTATTTGGCCGCCAGTGTAGGTACGGCAAACTTTCCCTATAACAGCTATAGGCACCCTAAAAAAAGTTCTTTCTTCCATACTTATCCCAGAATTGAATTAGATTTTTTGTAATTTGGTGAAAAAGAGTATTTGACTTTCGTCATGAAACGATATTTTTCAGCGATAAGACTTATTATGTGGTGTTATTTAATTAGAACAGTATTTAATTAAATTACAGATAACTGAGATAACAATTTACATAACCCATTTTCGTTTTATCTACTAAGGAAGTTTCTCCGTAATCGACATTGCAGGCGTGTATTTGTGTATACTTAATTAAATTAAAATTAAATTAATTAGCTATTAAGAGTTCATATATTACTGTAACGCTTTTGTATGTATTTACAAGAACTATATACAGTGGTAGTCACATAATTACCGACACTGGTCGATTTTCATACAAACGAGGTAACTTTGAAGCCTTCTCTGCCAGGGATTGACCGAGCTGTGATCGGATAATGGCCATCCAGGGAGTGAATGGAAGAGATCCAGATTGCTATGTACACCTAACTGATCTGATCAACATTCTAAGAGATGTATGGATCAGAGTTTTTAGTTTCAGGAATTCCATACATTTTTATCCTATTTTCGCGGTTTTTTTTAACATATCTCTTAGAATGTTGATCAGATCAGTCAATTATGTGACCACCACTGTATATACAGTCTTTACTTTATTCGAAGAGTGAAAGTTGTTCGACGATTATGTTATTGTATTGTGAATTCATTGTTCAAAAATTTAAATGTATTTAAATTTTGTTTTAAATCCTCATTGTTACATAAAATTCGTTATTTTGCCAGACAAAAAGAAACAAATTTAACCACCTAACAGACGGTTTATCAGTTACAATAAGGTTAAACCTTTGATAAGATAAATAATATCTGGTTCAAAATATATTGTCCTGGTTTTTTTTTCTTATATTGTGTAGTTTAGTATTCGTGGAGTAAGTTTGCAAATGGATTTTTTTAATTGTTCGTGTTTCATTTAACATGATAATATTGTTTGATCATTTATGTCGATGTTTTGTAGAAATGTTTTTTATGAGAAAAATGAGAAAAATCCATTAAGCGGATTCAATCATTGTTGTCCGTGTTAGAGAGATCCATGGAATATCTGTCGGGCCTGCAAAGAAAACTTATTGCTGGATAAAAAAATATTTGGATAATACAGTAATTCAAGTAGGCATCGAGAAGTTGGACGACAAAAAAATACAACTTTTGTTATCATTTAAAGTCAAGGCAATCGAAACGTTCCGTTTATGACGTAGGTATTTTTTTTATTGCTTCAGTTTCCGTCAAGTTTTCGTATTACAAAGTTTTTTTTACCTATAATTTTTATGGGCGGCTTCAGAGGTATCTTTTTCAAAGACATTCTTTTATTTTTCTTTAATTCGCTACGGATAGTGCTTTTTCACTCTTAACTTCGTAGACAGAGTTAACAAGTTGTTGACAGCTATAGTTGTAATTTTATTTCGGTCTATGTTGTACAGATGACGACACGTTAAAAGCTGTACATTTTGATGACGCTCTTATTATCAATGTATAAGAGCAGTTTCCGCAGGTAGTGCAAATTTGCAGCATGATGTCTTATCCAATGAACTATACTGTACCTTCTTAATACAAGTATTATTTACATCATTGAAACTTTAAATTTTCAGTTATAACTTCACGTGTTAAATCCAAAAGCCCAATCAGACGATACATCCTCAAAAAGTCCTTATTCTGATTTTATCCCCCTATATTTACTTTCGTATTATTTAACTGATACTTAGGTAAGTAATGGAATTTTTCAAGAAGACTAACGGTTAAAACGATTAGTTAACGAGAATAGTCATAACAAAAGCATTAATTTTTAATTTATTTCATTAATAAGTACTTTGCGCAGAACGTGAGATAACCGGCATCCTTTGCACGCTGTATACCTATAACGCAGTGTGCAATAGTCGCGTTATGCCTAAACGTCATTTCAAATAAGCGTTTGGTCTATATCTCACATTGCCCATTTCGCGATACGACTTATGTCGCTATTGGTTTAATTTTTGCATTGTATTTACATTATACTATAAGTAACTTGCGCCGCGGTTTCACCCGCGTGGGTCCCGTTCCTGTGAGAATATCAGGATAAAAAGTAACCTATGTTTTAATCCAAGCTATCTATGTGCCAAATTTCATCCAAATCGGTTCATTCTTTTTTGCGTGAAAGAGTAACAAACAAATAAACAAACTGACTTATAATTACAATACATAGTTATAATTACTAGTTTTTATGGTTTCGACAAAAATGGCAAAAAGGAATCCTTATGGTGCGACTGTCGTGGCATATCAGTACGGTGTGAGCGGGACAGACAATACGCTCGCGCGAGAAAAGTCTCGAGAGAGCTTTGTCGAGGTGCTCATGCTACATACATCAAGAACTACTAATGCTATCAACTTGAAATTTGCAATACTGTTCGGTGACGTTTGCTTAACTATTTTGCAAATAAGAAAGAAATAAAAAAAAATATATAATATTTTGCAACAGGGACTGAAGGGGGTCTTAAAGATTCAAAGTGGGGCTAATAGGGCATGCGGGGTATCATAAGGATTATGAAATACACATTCTCAATTTTTTTTTTTTTTGCCGCATAGTTTTCGACTTTTGATGAAAATTTAAAAACAAAATATCCCTTATAGGTAGGTATTTCATAATCCTGAAAAATTAAATTTACGTTTTGGCAAGTAATCGTTTACCTAGATGACATCATTGTTGTATATGGGCTGATTTTTTGTGTAAGTAACGGCACATGTTGTAAGTAACTAAAAATGTGAAATAAAAACTATTTATAAAAAACTAAAACCTACTTCAAAAAGAAAAAAAAATTTTTTTGGTGTCCGTGCCAGCCAAGGCAAGAAAAATATAGTTAATAGAAGTGCAATGTAGAATGCCTTAACTGGCACCGACTCCAAAAGTTTTATTTTTACTTTTAGAAGTCGGTTTTAATTTTTTTTATATTGATAAAATTGGGATTTGGAAGCGAATGTAAGCGACAAGAGGCACTATTTTTAGTTCCTTACCTTACCTTTAGCACAGAACTATAATATACTTGAACTTTATTTATACTGTGCTTACGTCATGGTTCACACTGGGGACTATATTATAATGACATACATTCAGTACACTCACCGGCACATCTAACTGCCCACCCCGTTATTTTCATACAAACGTGCGACTTTATACATAAAAATGTCAATATATTATGCAATAATTTCGGCACTCATTCAAAATGCTAATTGGACACAGAGGAACGCTTAACCTACACATTAGCATACAAATCTTTGCATATCGTCATTTTAATTTTTAGAGGAGTCCCAAAGCATGTTTGTATGATAATAACGGAGTTGGCGGTTAGATGTTCCGGTGAGTGTAATTTACTGTTAATCATTCATTAACATTACGCACCAGAAAATAATTTATAAAATAAAATACATCAACTTAGAAGAAGAAGATGAGTTCCTCTAATAAAAGTTTAGCATTTTTTTCACATGATTGTTACTTATACCTTTTTATTGTATCAAACTATTTATTATTTTATTATACGACAATATACGAACACTATTTCAATAGAAAATTAACAATACGAGACGTCTTATTCATAAAAGGACTTATTTACTAGTTCGATCAAAGTAGTAGGATGACGATTTATTTTATTATCCATTTGACCCTGAATGGTTTACAATGCAACTTATAATTTTAGTAGTGACTGTTTAAATATTATTACTTTCTTGTAGTTGGTACTTACATTTTATTTTGTTGTCACAAGTGTGATGGTACATTCGCGAACTGTATGATTGTGGTAGAATATGAAGAAACTTCATTACTCGTATAATTTATTTATATTATAAACATCAGCTAACTTCATATACATTAATGTGATCTCAAGATGAGTTATTTAATCACTTGTGTTACCGATATTAATTATGTAATTAATATCGGTAACACAAGTGATTAAATAACTCATCTAAGGTCTGAACCTGTTGAAATAATATCATAACATATAGAACAAAAACAAAGGTTCGATTAACGGGATTTTACCATGTTTGTATTTGTTGTCGAGTCTCCATGCGCCATGATCACGGAGTAACACAAATATCGGGGACTCGACAACAAATACAACCATGGTAAAAATCCCGTTAATCGTACTAATAGTTATAAAGATAATGACCACATGAAAGTTTAAAATATTAAACGCAAAGGTTTATCAAAACATATTTTTTTCCAGAGAGTTAAAAAAGGATCGAATTCACGACCTCTGTCACGGTGACTACCGTATTGTGTCCATTGGTCAGTGATCTTTCCGTTTGTCATAAAGTTGTGCGTAATATCCACTCTATAGTACTTATTTACATTTATAGTGGTAATGTGTCTGATGTTTTTATGAGATACCGCTGTGTCGGTGGCTGAGTTTTGGTCCTTCCTCACACATACAGGGTGGTCCAAGCCTGGTGGATATATTTTTTCATAGATAGTTGACCAAGCGGCCTATTAGGAACCGCAAGGAAAAAAACTGTTCTCACCAGATTGCATGATAAAATTTTGAAATATCTCGACCTTGTTCGAGTTTTTTTTTACTTTTCCACATATTTTTTGCCATTTTCTTTAGGGTATGTGTATACCCGATAGGTCTTTTCTAAAAAAATAAAATATCTAAGCTGATTGGTTGTTTTATATTAACAATTTTTTTCATAAATATAAAAAATCTTCTCGATTTTTTTTCCTTTCGGTTCTCAATAGGCTGGTTGGTCAACTATTAAAAATTTATAATGTATGCTTGGATCAGCCTGTATAAAAGCCTAGGTCGACACGATACGAAGAAGATGAGACACAATAGATATTCTACTTGTTGTCTGGACACCAGTGTCCTAATAGCAAATGACGAATGTTATTGCCTTGTTTTATTATTCAGTCACTAATCAAACATTACTTCAGACTATAAGATTAGAAATCAGGTTATGTATTTAAATTCGGGTCATTAGCCGATTCAGTCATTGACCTTTGAATGTTACTTACTTTTTTACTAATCAGTCTTTTCATTTAACGATAAAAGTGTTTTGGACGATATCACTCCGACGAATATAAAAAAAGTTTATTATTAATTTCTTAGCAATCGAACAACGGCTGTTAACGGAACAGGGAAATCCGGAAAACACTTACCTAGTAAACGCGATATGTTGATTACTGATACTTACGAACTATAATGGAACATGCTTCGTACCTAGCTAGGGTTACCAACTTATTAATAAAGTATGTTCAAAGCTATATTTACTTGAAATAAAACAACTTTTACGGATATCAAACGCGCTATATTTCCACGAACTACGGGATGACACGGGATGAGGGCTGTAAAGGTGCCGAAACGTCGGGAAAATCAAAAAACCCCTAAAAACCTAAAAATACGGACAATTACAACTTAGTTCGTGGAAATATAGCGCGTTTGATATCCGTAAAAGTTGCTTTATTTCAATGAACAGTGCGCGCCAAAACATAAGATGTACCTATATTTACCTCTATAAAATCAAAGCTATATATACCGCTATAGTTACCTCTAAAAATAAAGGTGGTAAAAAAAATCGGCCAAGTGCGAGTCGACATCGCACAAGAAGGGTTCCGTCTCTCACCCAAGGTTGCCTGAAAGAGATTGCTATGTAGCATAAGGCCGCCTATTGTATGTTCCTCTTTTTTATTTTCTCTGTATGTGTTTGTTTTTGTATCGTGTGCAATAAAGATTCTATTATTATATTAAGTACACCTACCCAAAATGCCAATAAAAATTTTCGCCTGAAAAATAACTTTGTTTTTCATAGTGTCTGTATGAATGACAAAGTTATATTTGCGGTTTTGGCAAATGTGTTAAAGCTCTGGAACTGCATAATATATTTCGTTCAAACTAATTTTCGTTGAAAGTTTTTATAAAGGTCTACAGCATATGTTTTTTAGATTTTTCACTCTTTTATTTTAAAAGTTAGAGGGCGGGGAACACACATTTTTTCACTTTGAAAGTGTATATCATTCAAACGGTTGGCTTTGAGAAAAAACTGTTTTAGGTACCTCAATGTAATTTTTAAAGACCTATCTATAGATACCCCACACGTATAGGTTTGATGATTTTTTTTTTTCAGTTTCAGTTCCATGTATGGGGAGCCCCCTTAATATATATATATATATATATATTTATATTATTTTTGTGTAACAACCGAAAAGCGGTTTACACCATACATCTACCTACCAAGTTTCAACTGTGTAATCCTCATAGTTTTGGAATAAAATGGCTGTGACATACGTCGGACAGACAGACATGACGAATCTATAAAGGTTCCGTATTTTGCCATTAGGCTACGGAACCCTAAAAAATATAGTAAGTATGGTTCATTTTTTATGTGTAGAGCGAGATTTAGAAGAATATTAAGGCTACATTCTAAAAAAAATCGTTTTTAAAATTCTAAATTTTATCGTTTGATAATGTGCAAAAAATATACTTGTCCAAATTGTGTAGTTATTACTTACGTACTAGTATTTAATCCCCTAATATAGTAGGATATTATATTATATATTAGGGCTTAACAACCCTATTTTTAGCTGGACTGGCTATGTAATCGCACAAGTACGCACGAACCGGCTATCACAGTCTCACAGCCGCGGACTGCCTACGTGACCGCACTACTATAAACTGCAATTCTGACGTCAATCTCCATTGTTTCAGTTGCCTGCAGCAGCCAGATTCCTCGACGGGTATGGGGCGGCAGTGGACTACCAACAAGTTATAGGATACCACAAAACCAGAGAGGCTGCGTCAAAAATTTCATGACGAAAACCCCTCTGTGACAGTCGAAACAGCTGGCTAAACAAGCAACATTTTAGAAGATAATAAAGATACTTGGCGTTTCTAGTGCTGAGCAAATAGATGTGAAACTTCGCGAGCGATAACGATATCGCGTTCGTAACTAAATCCGTTGCGTCTGTTTTCGTTAACCGATAGCACAGTTGACAAGCGGTGCTGCTTTGGTGCGACCGTCGCGAGTGTGCCACAGCTGATATTAAATGTTTAGAAACATTTGCGCCGTTATAGTGAGTTGTGTAACTAGTACAGCTAGTAGAGTTACTGTGACATTTGTGAACGTTAAGTGAGTGGTGAAAATGCGATCTGAAGAGTTGTGGTGCAGCTTGGCTGCTTTAGGATGGATGACTTTGGTCGGATGTCATGCTCCGGGAAGCGAACTCGAGTCCGTGAGATACGGGCCCGCTGAGGAACGCTTTGACACGTTCACTGTGGCGAACATCAACATAACTTATGAGGATGAACATGGGATTATGTACACTGAGATATCAGAGGTGAGTGTTTGCAAATAGCTTCTAATCTAATCGGTACGTTTGTCCGAATTCAAATAAAAAAATTGATTATTTTTCCTTTTCTCTTTAAAAGAAGCATGAAAAATCATGTTGTAGACTTTTAAAAACCAGTGGCGAGTGGTCGAAATATGCCAAAAAAAATCTAAAGGAAGTTTACCTAAAAATTCATTTCTCTTTCTCTTTTAAAAAGGGAAACCGATGGGAATCCAACCCTTTGCCACTGCTACTTATAAAGGCATGTTCTGCTGCTGAAATAGTTTCTAATGGCAAAACATGTTAGTATTCCAAATTATGGTTTAAATATTCTTTAGGGCTTTAACAACTATTAAACATTCATTCGTGTACCAAAAAAGTAAAGCTAGTTGACTAAATATAGCGAAACAATCATCACCAACATCTATAATATTACACGTAGCTGTAAATTAGTATTCCAAATTAGGGTTTAAATATTCTTTAGGGTTTTAACAACTATTGAACATTCATTCGTGTACAAAAAAGTAAAGCTAGTTGACTAAATATAGCGAAACAATCATCACCAACATCTATAATATTACACGTAGCTGTAAATTAGTATTCCAAATTAGGGTTTAAATATTCTTTAGGGTTTTAACAACTATTGAACATTCATTCGTGTACAAAAAAGTAAAGCTAGTTGACTAAATATAGCGAAACAATCATCACCAACATCTATAATATTACACGTAGCTGTAAATTTCACCATTCTTACTCAATACACATAAATAGTGTGTGTAAAATAACACAAATAATTACCTTTTTGTATTCGAACATCTGAGTCACTAGTTTGGAAACATAATAATAGTGTCGTGTGTTTATTTAATTTGTCTACAGTCTACAAATGTTTAGGGAAAGGTAACTTGGATACATTTAGAACTGAGCTCACTTCATCAACTGTTGATTAGGTAATCGAGGTTTGAAACGTTCTTTGCCTTTAAAAACTTCATATATTCACCTGAAATGCAATTACATTTGAAATTAAATGACGTTTAGCGATAATCGGTCGGTTAATTAGTGTAGTCAGGCCTTTAAATAAACTTTAAAAGACAGCTCACGTAAGTAATAATACCTTAATTTGCTATACCTACAGTACAGAGTCAGACTCTTACTAACTAACTAACTATCATATGGGTATTACTTTTCTTTTCTGTATTTAATGATTTAGTAGACAAATATATTATAGCAGTCATCAAAAAACTTTAAGACATAAAGCAAAACAATGTTTAAATAAAACTTACAAATAAATGTATTAAATAAAATAAACCTTTCAAGTCCCGGGTTATGAGGAGACACAATAGAATCTATTTTTCTCTCGCACCGGTGTCCTGCTAGCAAAATGACGAATTAAGGCATTTCTTGATTCTTATGTATAGATAATACGCAAAATTAAAATTTTTGAAAAAACCCACGACGGTTAAAACGTAATTAAAAAATGATAAAATCATTTAAAAACCCCCGACTTAATTATCCGTCGGAGACTACCATCACTATTATGCACCAACCAAACCCGAAGAACCCATTACTGCAAACCACATCACAATCGGACTAGTAGTTTTGAAGATAAATGGTAACATTGGTTTGCACAAACAAACATACAAACAACCCAAACGCATATACTGTCTCCGTACTGTCCTTGGTAAATAAAAATGGTAAACCAATAATTGCTGTCTTTACTTCTCCTCAGCTCCTCCTCTCTCTCTCCTCTCTCCATAGAATTAGCTTTGTTGATATTTAATTTACTTAAGCGTTTGTAAGAATACATATGTTACGTTTAAAATTCTGGTCTCCAACGAAGTTTTAGGTCAAACACTATCGAAGTGATAGAACTGTTAATGTTTTCTGATAAAAGAATAGTCTAATAAATCATTTTAAAATATTTTAATAAAATAATGTGTGGAAGATAATAATCTTACTGATAAGTATAACTTTTTATGACTCTAAAAAGGAAAATGTTTGTATGAAAATATAGCGATGACCCGGTTTCCTTGCTAGTAAGTGTTAGTAAAAAACGAGGTATTTTTAATAGCTGTGCTCGACTAATGTAATGTGATAGTGCGAAAGTCCGATATCATTCGCGAATCGCGACTCGTCGTTATGTAAACAGTGAGTGTTAATATTCTATATGCATTTCGATGTTTATTTTTAAACCATTTAGTATTCAATTTCGCTTATGAATATAGCTACTTGAAGTTTCGCGTCTTGAATATAATTTTAGGGGAAAGTACAGTCAACAGCAAGTGTGGCTTTACACTTGCACTACGAAAACCACGTCTTAGTGTCTCTCCTACTAGTGAATTTTAGCAAAGCAGTCAGCTCTCCTCTGCATACTTCTCTATATCTTGGGAAAGACGGAATAGTTCAGAGGCGCTCTGAATGCCCATATTGCCCATCCACACCTCAATTGACGACCTGTTCGGCGCAGGGGTACTAAACCCACCTTCTGCGCCAGAGGTCCCGGGTTCGATCCCCGGACAAGACAAATATTTCTGTGCATGAACATATCTATTTGTCTTGGGCTGGGTGTTTAATATGTATATTATTTATCTATTAAAAAAAAGTATATACGTATGTTTATCCGTTATATAGTATCCATAACACAAGTTCTTCTTGAAACTTAACGTGGGCTAGATAATTGGTGTGATTGTATACAATTATATATACAATCATTTATTTAATTACTGTTGCGCAGCCAGGAGTCGTTTTTTTGAACCATTCGAATCATATTCCCATACGAATCATGCAAGATTCGCATGCGAATGTGATGTTGAACAAAAGAATTCGCATGTAATCTTACAATCCCGTATGCGAATGTAATTCGAGTGATTAAAACAATCGACTCCAGCTCTTTTAATATGCCATGACTTTTCTCTTCCCGGCAACCTTTCCCAGGCATCCCATGATGATGAGAGCCGGCTTCACTATGGCACAGAATACTAAATAGTCTGTGGTCAAAGCTTTTTCACACCCACACTTTGATCGACACAGGATTAAGGCGCTACTCGGAAAAAGTATGGACTCTTAGACATAAAACTATAGCACGGTTACAGTTGTTATAAATCTGGTAATAACATATATAATTCTTCATACCTTTATCTAGATTCGTATACAGAAATATCGTATCGTATGCTAGAAACACGATTTTATGATTTTGCCTCGACACTTTTTCTTTTCGAAAAGACCTCTAAAAAATACGAAAATTCAAGATTATTCTTAATTGGGGTTACTTACACTATTGGAAATTGGTTTAATAAGTGGACACCAATAATATTTAGGATCGTATAGAAGCATTTTTTTTTAATCGCTGTAGTTTTTTAATACGAAGTGATTTTGTGTTTTTTTTGCCTAATCTGCAAAATCGGTCTCGCTCCCGTGCGCGTCGTTTTCTCATTGCTATCTCGCTTCAGCATATTTTTTTCGAGTATCGCCTTAAGCTATTTTAGTTTAGGGTGTTGCTGATACCGTGTAGTTTACTTGTAAATGTCATAACAAAACTATATTTTAAGTAGGCATTTCGTCAATACACTTTTTAAAACCCAATTTAGTGTCTCTCTAAGACCTATATCGAGATAGACGAAAAGAGCGCTTCAAACTGTATGAGAACCTAGCATGTATAATTTTTCAAACCTACGATGACGTCACGAGTGAGGTTTAGTGATGTGGAAATGTTATTAACGAGCTCTTGCAAGAAAGCACTGCAAAATTAACCATTTTCGTTTCTGAGTGACACGTGTTTTCATGGCAATGGTCTCAAACGGACTGACTTAGGTCAGAAAACTTTGACCGTGGATCAAACTTTTGACACGCAAGGTACGTACACTTTTACCGTCTATATCGATGTAGGTCTGTGGTCTCTCTTATGATGTCTGCCACAATTATCACGGTTGTTGAAATATTTTGACAAAAACTACCTATCTCAACTCACTGGAGCGATTAATTGAAAACTAACAGTATGTTATTTTTTTAAGAGGTCATCTTTTATTCACTTAAGCAACAGTTATAATGATCGTTGCCGATAAGTTTTAAATTAGCGAAATGAGCACGAGTTGCGGTAACCAAGTGTTTTTCTATATTTCAAGTATAACATATGGTTTTAATCACTATGTATTTGTGTCGTGTGCCATATGTCAACTCTGTCGACCGCGACGGTAATAGCAGTGATCGGTATGGTATTCTACCGTATGTCTAGAAAACACCTTATTTAAATGTAGCTACGACAAAATTGTACGAGGGGGAATCAAAAAGTTCTTAGAAATGGATACACTAATTTATTTTTGTTAAAGTTTTTATTTTTTATTTTGAAGTGTCATTATCATTTTGCAATTATGCTAAATATTACTTGATTCCGTCCTGTCATTTTAATTTTATTAATTATTTTAGATCGATAAAGTACCTGAACAAAATTATGTCCACTACTAAGGATATTTATTCGGATATTTAGCAGACATTTCGGACTGATGCTGTACCTTATTCCACAGTCGCTTACTGGGTAGCCGAGTTTAAAAGAGGCAAATCGAGCTGTGAAGATGTTTCTCGTTCTGGTCGAGCGTCCACCTTTGTAAACGAAGAAAATGCCAAAAAAGTGGAAAAAAAATATCTTCTTGACTCTTTTAAATAACTTGCAGAGACCCTAAAAATTCCATACGGTAGTGTCCAATCCATTTTCATAAAAACTTTGGGGTCTTGTTTCACCACGATAACGCAAGGGATTGGGATAGATTTAAAACTATCGCAATCCCTTTCAATTCGTAATTTGAAAGTTATTTACATACTTCAGGCCGTCACTATTTGACATTTGAAAGGGATTGTAATCGGGACGCGTTTTGAAAGGTATTGAATGAACGAAATTGAACTGTCCAAGCAAAGTGACAGTTGAAAATATCTTTCAAATGTATGGAGAAGTGTCAAATCAAGTGTCATTTAAAACAGCATTTGTTCTGAAAGGGATTGCGACTATAAGTTACACAATTCCAAAAATCACTATCACAATCACAATAAATTTGAAAGGGATTGTGATAGATTTTGAAATTAGACAATCAGGGGGCAGATCATCGCTCCAACGTTGCACTCCCGGCAATCCGTAAATTGCTTTGAAATTAAAGATAACCCGTCATATTCACCGGACTTAAACCCTAGTGATTTTCACTCATTAAACGAGCATGTTCATGGAAGAAGATTTCACGACAATGGCGCGGTAGAGAAAAGGATTTTTTTTTCGAAGGGAATAAAAAAGGTGGAGAAGCATTATACCAAATGTATAGAGTTACAAGGAGATAACATCGATAATTTTTTTTCTATTTAACTGATGCTTTATTGGTTATTCTAAGAACTTTTTGATTCGCCCTCGTATTTAGTACGTATTAATAAGTTTGTACTTACAAATTTGTTGTGACTGCAATTTTTTTTTCTCATTTGTTCGAGCAAACAAACTTAAATAATATAAACTAAACACGACGATTAAATAGCGAATGAAATATTTTGTTAAATAATACGAGATATCGTGAATTTGAGTAGTGGATTAGAGGGTAATGCGTAGGTAGGTAATACATGTTAAAATAAAAAAAGTTTTAAAAGTGTACTTTATTATAATTATGGCCTGCGCAGACGACGGACATTGAAGGACTTTTGTCCGCGACACGACCTTATTACTAAGAACATAAAGTTGAATAAATAACGAGGACTATCGCGTACTTTTCGCGGATGTACGCGGTCTAAGTTGAATCTTATTTGGTTAAATATAAAGACGTGTCGCGGACAAAAAGTCCTCCGTTATCCGTCGTCTGCGCTAGCTCTAAACGGCATTTTTCGAAGTAATAGGTAAGTAACTCATGAACTAGGGGAAAAACTGGAGACTATGTTTGTCTATCACTAGTTGTTGTATCATGTTAGTTATTTCTACACATTTGACTCACTTACTTGAGTACTTACTTTATTATGTATTTCACCACATCTGTTTCTAAATAGAAGGGTGGTTATTCGAATAGAACGTCACAAAAGGGAATTTTAACCGCATGATGCGTGATTAAGGGAATATACGAGTAGGTATGATATGTATTTATAAATTAATAGTAGGTTACATACTTTTATAAAACCATTAATTTTAGATAAAAAATACAACAACATTTAACCTTTCCCTTCGTACTTTTCATTGCATTGAAACAAATATTAAAATAAAGAGGAAAAAAAACTTTTGGGATTAAAAGTATGCGCAAATTTATGGTTTTATGAGTATTTTATTTCCTTACATTTAACAAAATACAGGGTAGGTAGGCTAGGCTATACATTTTTTTTTTAAAGAAAAATCGATGTAGCTAAGATAGATGTAGCTAAGTGGATAGAATGTATGATTGTAGTAGACTATTTTTTTTTATATCTACAATGTAGATAAAATAATATTATATATGATGTGTAATGTAGGTACAGTGACATGACTAGCCGTAGCCGGAATCAGAAGCCAAGCAAAATTGCCGATCATTTCTCGTAACAGTCGTAACACCACATAACTACGTAGTCATGCCCTTCTAACTTTTTCGCATAATTTTGGATTCCGATTATTTATAAAGGGGCGGGTGCACTGACCTTATTAAATCGATTCGGCTCGCTCTGGCCGAGTGCCATTCACTTACGAATGTGGGTTAGCACGTCATTCAGGTATGTAACCGCATCTAGATACAAACATACACGTTATTTACATTAAAATGTACCGAAACAGTACTTAAAAGATACGTATGACACAGCATAAACAGCTGCCATTGAACGTTAAGTAAATATTATATTAACTGTAGATCATTTTAAGTGATATGAAACTATATTTTTTTATTCGATGAATAATGGACGCATATGTATAAGTAGAGTGCATACGCACTTGAGTAATGTGAATAGGGTTTTAAGGAAACCTATATTATCAACCGACTTCAAAAGAAGAGATGTTATAAACTGTCGCGTTTTTTTATGTACCTATGTTCCCCGATTACTCGAAGACGGCTGAACTGATCGAAATGATTCAAACGTTTTAAAACCATGTTTGTTCCCAAATTCAGTAGTTCAGTATTCAGTAGTTTTCGAGGAATCTTGATTAATCAACAACTTGAGCTTTGAAATGTGGTTATAATTTCATATTATTAATATTATGTTTTTATAAAAAACTACCATAAAAACAAACTGATATAACTACCACTAACGTCACGTTGTTCGTGACGTTTCTGTTGCTAACGTTTCAGGTACGTTTCGATTTCAATTACGTTTTTTCGTAGTATTGGCCCCCTGAAGCAGAAAAACTGACAATGCAGTGTAATTTTCTTTTAACGAAAACTGTTAAGAATGAAAGGCCTTTACGCTAGAAATGTCAAGGTTTCCACTATTATGAACACTGTGGTAAGAGCTGAGTCGTCGCTGTTACCCAGGTTTCACGCTTGACCGACGGCAAGTAACAATTTGGTGGACTTCAATGAAAAATACAAATGTAGATCAGCCAACCAGGCATGAACACCGCTATATCACGCGATACGATATAGCGCATGATGCTGTCTTGCTTACTCCGCGAAGATGTGAGTGGGACAGTGACACGTTATCGAGTTATCGAGGCGATGAAAGCTGCTGAAAGTGGTGTACGTTGAAAGTGTTTGGAACAGTGGCATTCCTAATCATGTGTAGTGGTGTTCCTAAACGGGCCATAAGCGGACCACACACTATCAGTAATAAATAATGACAATGACAATATTTCTTAAAAAAAAACATATTATTATTTAATGGTAAGCTGAATGTATAGTCAACAGCAGTTACGGTTTTACACTTTGACCTTTGACGCCAAAGGATGGTTTACGTTGAAAGCGCTTGGTGCAGTGGCATTCCTACATTATGTGTAGTGGTGTTTCTAAACGGGCCATAAGCGGACCACACACTATCAGTAATAAATAATGACAATGACAATATTTCTTAAAAAAAACATATTATTATTTAATGGTAAGCTGAATGTATAGTCAACAGCAGTTACGGTTTTACACTTTGACCTTTGACGGCTACAGGATGGTTTACGTTGAAGGCGTTTGGTGCAGTGGCATTCCTACATTATGTGTAGCGGTGTTTCTAAACGGGCCATAAGCGGACCACACACTATCAGTAATAAATAATGACAATGACAATATTTCTTAAAAAAAAAAAGATATTACTATTTAATGGTAAGATGAATGTATAGACAACAGCAGCAATGGCTTTACACATTGACCTTGAGAGCGCCCTTACGTCGCTCGTAATAGCGGTGGTTTTCGTAGTACAACTGTAAAAAAGTACGTGCTGTTGACCGTACCTAATGTCAGTATTACTGATAGTGTGTGGTCCGCAATATTTTTGCTAAAATGTGTAGCCGGCAAATTGCAGACAATTTGTTTTAAGTGAATTTGATCATCATCATAATAATGGCCACATAAATGAAGTAGGCACGGTTTATTACTGATATTATAAATCATTTTGTTAAACACCTCCTCATAATATTTTAATTTTGTAATGTTTTTCCTTAACTTTGCTTTTAGAGTTATATTTTAGGTGTACAATCGGATAATAAATAATAAATTATTGTTTATGTTTTGCGCTGTTGGTTGCGGTTAGGTTGACAAATAAAGTTTAAGCCTAATTAGTAATTACTTACATGTTATTTTTATAAATTAAAATATAAATAATTGTTGCTCTTAGTGAAATGGGTAATACGATTGATTGACTAAAAGTCCGTAAATCCTTTTGTTTAATTTATAGGTCTGATGTGATACGGTGCAGATCCCTAATATCCATCCTTTATGTTGTTGTACCTATTAGGCCAGTCATACTAATATCGAACAAAAATACACGCTGACATTGTAATAATTGCGATAGACCTGCATTTTTGGAATTTGTTTGGGTCCACCCATATAGGTAGTATTTATCCAGAATTGCAGCGATAGTGGCAAATTTTTGACCGAAATATCAGGTATAATCAGGTATCTACGGGGAAATTAATAGGAAATGATGTGGTAGCAAATTTATTACTTACCCACATTTTGAGACTGGATGTGCCTCCGAAGCCTTGACAGTTGAATAGCGACCATAAACCAAACAAACCTAACAATCGAGTGTTAAGGGGATGTTACAATAAAAATGCTAGGATTCTTCTCTACTATGTGTTAATTATCTAGTTACATATATATGCTAATCCAAATTAAAGCTAAGTGAGAAAATGTGAAAAAATGCAAAATAATCATAAAAACTATCATAAAAAAATCGGCCAAGTACGAGTCGAACTCTCTTAGCTACGTAGCTAAGTTCCTCTTTTTTTTCATTTTCTCTGTATGTGTTTGTTTTTGTATCGTGTGCAATAAAGTTTCTATTATTATTATTGCCAAAATGCTATTATAATTTTTCGTCTGCAAAAATAATCATAGTGTTTGTATGAATGACAAAGTTATATTTGCGGTGTTATAAAATGTGCTCTGAAACTACTAAATAAATTTCGTTCAAACCAAATTTCGTTAAAAGTTTTTGTAAAGATCTACATCATATATATTTTTTGATTTTTCACTTTCTTATTTTAAAAGTTAGAGGGGGGGGGGGACGACGACGACACATTTTTCCACTTTGGAAGTGTATAACTTTCAAACCGTTGACTTTTAGAAAAAAACTGTTTTAGAAGCCTCAATTTAATTTTTAAAGATCTATCTAATGATATCCCATCCGTATAGGTATGATGAAAAAAACATTTTCAGTAACAGTTCCTTTAATTCATTTTTTTTTGTTTTGTATAAAAACCGTAAAGCGGTTTACATAATACATCTACCGACCAAGTTTCAACTGTGTGATCCTTATAGTTTTGGAATAAAGTGGCTGTGACATCTTACCACTTTGGAAGTGTATATCTTTCAAACGGTTGATTTTGAGAAAAAACTGTAATAAAAACTTCAATGTAACTTCAATGTATTAAAAATTTTAAAGACCTATCTATAAATATGCCTCAAGTATAGGTTTGATGAAAAAAATATATTTATTTTTTCAAATCCCTTTCGGGTAAAATGCTATATTTCTAAAACTAACAACCATATTTCGTTCAAACCAATTTTCGTTGAAAGTTTTTATTAAGATCTACAGCATATATATATTTTTTAATTTTTCACTTTCTTATTAGATAACCCACACGTATAGGTTTGATGAAAAAAAAATTTCAGTGTCAGTTCCATGTATGGGGAGCCCCCCCTTAAATCATATATATTTTATTTTTGTGTAAAAACCGTAAAGCGGTTTACAGATTACATCTACCTACCAAGTTTCCACTGTGTGATTCTCATAGTTTTGGAAAAAAAGGGTGTGACATACATCGGTTTGGCCGAATCTATAAGGGTTTCGTTTTTTGCCTTTAGGCTACGAAACCCTAATAGGTTTGATGAAAAAAATATATTTATTTTTCAAATCCCTTTCGGGTAAAATGCTATATTTCTAAAACTAACAACCATATTTCATTCAAACCAATTTTCGTTGAATGTTTTTATTAAGATCTACAGCATATATATATTTTTTAATTTTTCACTTTCTTATTAGGTGTGACATACATCGGTTTGGCCGAATCTATAAGGGTTTCGTTTTTTGCCTTTAGGCTACGAAACCCTAATAAAACGATTAGACCTAGAAAATTGGATTAGGTCTTAAACTGTCAAGAATTTTGTTGACTTTAAAAAAATAATAGTGACTTTTCTCGTCAGACATGGGAAGCCATGTCGTTTTTTTAAGAAAACTACAGAAAATGCGGTTTTTCAGCAATAACTCAACGCGCTTACGTTTTAGGAAGCTGCAAATTTGGATAAAAGAATACTATCTAGGTGGACCCATACAACATACCAAAAATGCAGGAGTACCAGAATTATTGCAATTTCAAATGTAACATAACATATGACTGGTCTAATATCTAATGGTCAGCGAAATAAACCATTTTGTATTAAAAAAAAACCTTAAATTAAAAGTCTGAAACCTAAAAAAATATTACCTACCAACAAATTCTATAGTCGGTTTTCCCGAGACATCCTCAAGTGCAACTTTGCAGGGACCTGTCGAATTGTCAAGTCTTTCAATATAAAAGAACCATTATGTAAATTATGTTGTTATCTGTTAAATTATTTAGTTTTATTAACGATGTACCTTGCAGTGTCGCTCGTAATAGCGGCGGTTTTAGCGGTAGCTAGTGCAAGTGTAGACTGCTGTACAATAGACATCACAGCAACTGAAACAGCTGCAACTTCAAAACCGCACTAAATAACGTAGATACACGATAAGACAGTTCCTTAGTCGTATTTTTAATTCAGTATAGTAATTTGACCGGTGCCAATGTCATTTTGTAAAAATAACGCTGCCCTAAAACGTAGCGTGCGGAATGGAATCAAAACATACTGAACTGGAACTGGATATGAACAAATCATTACGAAAAACAGTTTAAAGCAGGATTTGACGACCTCCGTGGTAGATGGTACGTTCGCCGGTTTCATGGTGTCGCTACTCTGAGGTCCCGGGTTCGAATCCCGGTATGGGTAAATGTTTGTATGATGAATACGAGCATTTCTACTTGAGTCATGAACCTTTATATATATTTCTACACATAAATACTTTTAAATGTATTATTATTATGTAATATCCGTTACCATAGTATACCATAACACAAGCCTTACAGTGCTTACTTTGGGGCTGGTTAATTGGTTTGAGAGTAAGAAATTTTTTTTTTTTATTTTGTTTATTATTATTTTTACAAAGTGACATTGGCAGTATTGGCACCTGCCAAATTACCAAATTAAAAATCCGACTGTAGGTCAAGTTTGACGAGCTATCGATTGTACGTACTGATCATCGTTGTGACACATTGTTTATTCTTCGCCACGCAGGACTCCATCATTGTGGGCCCCCCACTGTTTTTAATTTGTATTGTTTTCGCTCCAACAATAAATTGTCGCGTCCGCCACAGTATAACGAGAATTATCAGTAACTTGAACTTGAGTAAATACATGAATTTAACACAATCACACTAAACCAAACATTTGAAATCTCAGGTTTCATATCAAAATTCACGTTAGACCAAACAGTAATGTGAATAATAAATTTTATACAAGTATCTAGAGCCCAACTTAGGATTTATTAAATACTTGTGTTAGGGATGGGTATTAGATTTATCCGTTTTAAGCATACATATTTATATGGTGTTTTGTGATATCTAATTTACATAGTGAACACACTCAGAACACGACAAATAGACATGTTCATACACACAAATATTTGTCTCGTTTGTGAATCGAACCCACGTCCTCTGGCAGATTTCCTTCACTACCCCTGCGCCAAACCAGTCGTCATAAGTAACACATGTGAATAATTTAATTTAAACAATACAGACGGGTTTCATTTAACATAACAATTTTATGTTAACATTAATGTTGTGAGTCGGAGACAGACTGTCCAACTGACAACAACAACAACCTAGTTTAGAATTATCGTTCACTGAGAAGAGCATTTTACTTATAAAATTCATAAAAATAATTGTGTAACACGTCATTTTTTAAATAAATGTGTAAATATTATGTTAACCTTGCTTGACCCTTTTGAAAATAATATAAGTTTTACGAATCAAATATAGACTACTGACATTTTTTTATGCTATCCTAGATTTCAGAGACAGTGTTATTATTGAGTACAATGAACTGTATCAAATAGTATTAAGTAAATGATATGAAAAGTGTACGTTATATATAGTTGTACTTTCATGCTAATCGTAGTATGAATCACCGCCAGATATTGTTATTTAGTAACCAACAGCTACGTTCGTTTGTAATTCTCATTGTGTGCGCAGGTGCACAATGGCAGTGTACATTAAACTGCTACAACATTTAAAAGTTGGTGTTTGATTTGGAATAACGTTACCTTTGCTACCTATTGAAAATTTTTAAGTGTGTAAATGACCAACCGATTTATACTTTTTACCCGACTGTACCAGAAGGAGGGTAATGTTTTTCGAGAGTATGTTTGTATGTATGTATTGGTGGCGAGGGTTCAAAATATAGAGAAGGTAAGCCGGACCAAAAATTTATATAAAAAATATCTAAACTGTATGGTGGATTGGGGTGGGATTTCTAAAAGGGAAACCGATGGGAACCGGTATGTATAGGCCCTTCGCCATTGGTATGTATGTATAATTGTTTGGCACGCTCTGCGGCCTGAACCGCTATATGGATACCAAATTAAAGGGCTGATCTTTAGGATTTCAACAAGGTATATCATGACCCATAAATAACTAAAAACATATATATTATTAATAAAATATATAAATTTAAAAAACTAAAAATCCCGCCTGCTTTAAAAAACAAGCCAACTGAAAAGATGAAAACAAGATCAATTATAAAAGACAAATATACAATATTTTGTTCAACATATTATATGCAGTCGGTGGCATATAATTTAATAATAAGTAAGTATTCATACTGCCATGAATGACTGCATGTTATATTTGCCTTTTATAATTGATCTAGTTTCCATCTTATCAGTGGGCTTGTTTGGGCAGGAGGATGGGTTTTTTAGTGTTATAAATTTATATATTTTTTCAATAATTTATACGGAAATTCTATTCGATTTCGACAAAAGGTGGGGGACCGCTTATCGTTGTATAAATACGATAACGGCAAACAAAAAAACCAGACGGTGATATGACGGTGGTTTTTTTTAGAATGATCAGATCAAAATAGAACATGACAAATCGTTATTATCTGTTTTAGATCATTCAACTTTTTTCTTGATTTTCTTCTTCTTTCGAGTCGATGGTAAATCGTGAATCGTGGTTTATATTTCAGAAGTCAAGAAAAAAAATTGAATGATCCAAAACTGACAATAATGATTTGTCAGATTCTCTTTTAATCTGCCCCTAATTGTCTAATTTCAAAATCTATCACAATCCCTTTCAGAGGTATTGTGATTGTGATATTTTCGTTTGCCACTTAACTTAGACAGTTCAATTTCGTTTATTCCATACCTTTCAAAACGCGTCCCGATCACAATCCCTTTCAAATGTCAAATAGTGACGGCCTGAAGTATGTAAATATCTTTGAAATGACGAATTGAAAGGGATTGCGATAGATTTTAAAATTAGGCAATTAGCCCCCTGATCATTCTAAAGGATGTTAACAATTGCTCAGTCAGTCTCAGTTTCATATTAGTTTGTACATTAACGAAACCTAAAAACTATCTTCTCTCGCCATTAAACTAAGAGATAGGTATTCTTATCAACAAAGGAAGTCGTAACCAAACTGCCGGTTTCAAATAAGTTAAAAACTAAATGTGAAACAAAAGGCTAAGTTCGTTAGTATACAAGGAAGCGGAAGCGTCAATTTGCCGATGGATTAGTATGGCAATCGTGGCGCGTGCGCCTGCTGTGCTTGTCATGATAAACAAGTTTTTATAACTACGTGCCTTTAAGATGCTTATGCCGTGACCGAAATGTGTGGTGAATAATGTTTTTGAAAAGTGGGTGGTTGAGTGATACAATTTTGTTGGGTTTTGACTGGAATATTTTTAAGTTCCTAATAAACTGAAAAATACTAGCGAAATGTTGCTTTTGTCTATACCGTATCACGTCTAGCGTCTGAGAAAGCTGCCTACTAAGGCAGCTTTTTTTAAGAAATATGTTATAATTTTGTTTAGTTAGTTAGTTTTCTTTCTTTGCTGGACTTGCAACAAACAGAATCTTTAAAACACAAAGCATGCGCCAAATAATATTATGGTACCTAAGCCTAAGCCTAGGTTTCGGTTTCGAGTTCACGATTCCTATTTACATTAAGTTTTAATATTTTCCTGCTCTTTTTGATACTTATAATAAATTTTAAATAGAAAATATTGGGAAAAAACAACTCGTGTGAATTCACACAAGTCACTCGTGTGAACAACCACAATTGAATTCTCAGATGGGGCTCGAACCCACGACCTTTGGAAATCCGGTCCAATGCTCTAACTAACCACTGAGCTACCGAGAGTTTTCCTGCTCGTTGGAATAGCGCCCGTGATTCTTCAGAATATTTTAAATTTCTTTGTTTATTTTAATCCCCTTTTCTAATTTACATGAAACACAGTTTTGAATATTCGGAGATGTAAAGTTTTTGCATATTTTAAAGTAGGTAACAGGTTTATACGATAATTTTGTTCCGCTTTTGTTCTCTACTACTAAATCAATCGATGAAAAATTATAATGCTAAATCTATTCGAGCGCTCTCAGAAGATTTATACCTAATGTATATTACTTGTAAAAAAAAACCAAATAAAATAATGTTTGAGAGTTATTTAAAACTACTGATTAATTATTACCTGCAATAGATGTAGGGTTGCCAATTCCAATATCATTGAGCTAAAGATATTTATAAGATTAGTAAGAGTGAGTTGCCGTTATACGCGCCGTATGGCAGCATCCTACTCTAACAACTTAAAAATAACCTAAAAAGAATCGCAAAAAGATGATGGTAAGGCCCCTGCCCCCTAATGGTCTAATTTCAAAATCTATCAAAATTCAATGGTATTGTGATTGTGATTGTGATGGAATTGTATAACTTATAGTCGCAATCCCTTTCAGAACGAATGATGTTTTAAATGGCACTTCATTTGACACTTCTCCATACATTTGAAAGATATTTACATCTGTCACTTTGCTTAGACAGTTCAATTTCGTTCATACAATACCTTTCAAAACGCGTCCTTATCACAATCCCTTTCAAATGTCAAATAGTGACGGCCTGAAGTATGTAAATATCTTTCAAATGTCCAAATTGAAAGGCATTGCGATAGATTTTAAAATAAGACAATTAGCCCCTGATCCGAACTGTAGTTCAATATACATCATAGTGACAGCCCTCAGTGGATGGCACCGAATGCGAATTGGCATCCAAATAACTTGGCCGCCTCCCCGGCTAAGAGCCAACTTGTCGACGTATCTGGCTTCGTACATGAAAATAATTGTTTTATTTACCATTTAAAAATATAAAAAATAATAGCGGCCGTCCGCGGTTTAACCCGCGTGGTTCACGTTCCCGTGGGAAAATCGGTATAAAAAGTAAAACATGTTTTAATTCAGTCTATCTTCTACCTGTTTGCCAAATTTCATCCAAATCGTTTCAGTAGTTTTTGCGTAAAAGAGACTCATCCAAGCATCTAAACACTAAACTTTCCCATTTATATTATAAGTAGGATTTTCAGTTACTTATTCATTAGTTATAAGTATTATGATATCTATTATTTTGTAACGTACAACTAATAACCTATAATATTATTTGACGATCTTCTTCAATGTGTAAATAAAATAAAAAACGCAATGTTATTTAGGTATCGGAAAATATACAAATCTATGTTATGTAGTAAGAAACCTTGATATTCTTGTTATTTAATCGTCTCGTCATCCAACGTTCGTCATTTCATTATTTGCTAAACGAATGCGTAAGCCGTACGTAGATGCGATAAGCCAAGCAAATATAAAACTTATAACTTTTTAATTTTGCATTTTACAATGCTATTTTTATGTGATAAATATTAAACAAGAAAATATACTAGAAAAAAGCAACTAGTCTCATGTCCCGTTAATATTTATCACATAAAAATAGCATTGTAAAATGCAATGCTATTTTCATACAGTACGATACGATATCAAATGATTAATATGACTAAGGTTTCACAATAAAATGAAAAAGAAATTTGATTCAAGACACTTGTTATTAGTGCACCATTTAGTCAGTCACTACCAAGTTCCAATAAAAAAACCATAGGCTATTTTCTTTATTTATTGGTTGGTGGTAGGACTTGTGGTAAGTCCGCCTGGCTAGCTACCACCATCTTATCTCAGACTGACGCCATAACAACAATGTTTTCAGCATTGATGTGTTCTGGCAGAGAGATAAGATTGCCAGTTCCTCAGCGATTTTCCGGGAGAGGCTCGCTTCTATCTTCAGCCTTATCATTACTTAACACAGGTATGACGAAGGCTAAGAGTCTCCCCGTAGTTCATAAAAAAAAATCTTATTACCTCAGAATTAATAAATGGAACAATGACAAAGACTAACATGAAAATACCGAGGGCATACGAGGGCTGCTATTTATGTATCCGCAATAACAAAGTGAAACAAACATAGTATTTTTATAACTTTTTAATTTTGCATTTTACAATGCTATTTTTATGTGATAAATATTGAACAAGAAAATATTTATCATATAGTATTTATTATAGTTTTATTACTTTCAAAATATTCGCCATGATGATCAATGCACTTTTGCATACGTTGGAATTGGAACCAATATTCGTAGCACTTTTTCCATTCGGATTGAGGTATCTCCAAAACGTGCATTTTGAACGCATCAATAGCCTCTTCACGGCTCTAAAAACGTTGACCACGGAATTTATTATTCCCAAATAAATAGAAGTCGTTGGGAGCCAGTCGAGGCTGTACCGCGGATGACCCGTTAATTCGATCTTTTGATCTTCCAAATACCGAGTTGTTTCGGCCGATGTGTGGCAGCTAACATTGTCATGATGAAGAAGGATTCTGCGTTGTCGGTTGTTCTTTTTTATTTCTTCAAAGACTTCTGGCAAACAAATGGTCGTGTACCATTCAGAATTAACCGTTTTACGATTCTCTAGTGGCACGGTAGCCACATGTCCATTTTATAAAAAAAAAACAAGCGATCATTTGCGTCAAAATGCTTTTTGAACGAATGACTTTTGTTGGGTTCGGCTCATCTTGGATCACCCAAACCGTTGCTTGTTGTTTAGTTTCAGGGTCATACGCAAATACCCATGATTCATCACCTGTGTAGATATTATAGATAGCTTTTGACGCCCCCTGATTGTACTTTTGTCATTTTTTTTACACCAATCGACACGTGCTCGTTTTTGGTTAATTGTCAAGTTGTGTGGAATCCAACGCGAAAAAATTTCTTTCTGCAGCGAAATGTTCGTGTAAATTTTTTATGTATACTCGTCATACTTATGCCCAGATACGCTCTATCTCGCGATATGTAACTTGACGATCTAGCATTATTAGTTCCCGCACAGCTAGGGTTGCCATATGGTATAGGTACCTATAAAATCCTGACGAAAAGCCTGGTTTGTAATAAAAAGTCCTGAAATTACGCTAAAGCGCCCACCACGGTGGTGTAGCAAAAATAAGTAGGTAAGTATCTATTTTTTTTATCAATGAGCGCCGCGCGCCTCGCCTAGCTGCCGGCTGGTCCGTGTAATGAGCGAAGAAGGGAAAGGGAGGGGAACGCGAAGAATGGACCAACAAGAATATTTTTTTAATAATATAATGCTCCATTTACTATGGTCAAAAAATTCAGAATCAGAGGCACTGCGAGATTACCGGAATTGTTACGAATTAGTCAATTTGTATTCGCCATTACAGCCCAAAATGCAAATGTAGAAAAGGTTTTCTCCATGATGGGAAGTCAGTGGACAAAAGAAAGAAACCGACTTACTGTTTCATCTGTCAGGGCTTTGCTGTTAACGCAGTATAATTTGAAAAACATGTCTTGGTGCAAGGTGTGTCACTGTGTTGCATTTGCATTTAAGTTGCATGTAAGTTTTCTTGCGGATTTAAACTACATATTTTTCGTTATCTACCTAATATATGGATTTCCGCCAAGTAACGCCTGATTCTATCAAATACAAACAAATGACAGCTACATGAAACAAATTGTATTCTTCAGCCAAAGATTTTCAAATGTAACAATTACTTTTTAAATATTGTTCTGTAACTGGCCAGTTCCGGATAAATTAATAGCAGCCCTCGTATAAAAAAAAAGCATTTTAGAATTTTTAAGGGAATCATATTTTTTGTTGGTTAGGTTAGTTTTTTGACCAGTTAAATTTAACCCGACGATTTAAACTGAGGAGCCCATGGCGCAGTGGTACGCGCGCTCGGCCTGCTTGTTTTGTTTGTTGTTATTGATTGTTGAGGTTAAGCAACTTTATAAATTGTCAGGATGGGTGTAAAAAAAATTACTATCTCGAGCTCCTACGTGCTTCGGAAGGCACGTTAAGCCGTAGGTCCCGGTTGCATTCGCAGCCGTTAAAACTCACCAATCCGCATTGGGCCCGTGTGGTGAGTCATGGCCCGTTCTCCTTATCCATCCATAAGGAAGGCCACATGAATGAAATTTAACCCAATTTTACCGCTAGTTCCATTATCTATTCTGTGGTTTTTCATACATTATTCTTTGTGTAACTGAGTTCTGAAACGGATGCAGAACCGAATGCATTTGAAAGTGTTATCACGACGACGGCCACAGATGTGCCAATTAGTCGCGGATCAAGTTAACCTGACACTGAACTTAATTACCGACACTTGTGTTGAGTAATAATTTAGAAACAATTCGTTAAAAATTAATTTAATTTCAAACAATAATTAAGGCCACAATGGTCGAAGACAAAGTTATTTTCAATATTTTTTGTAAATACACATGAAACTTTATTGCGATTTTTTGTTAGATAACGTAACTGTTATCTTACTACTTAATACTTTTGAAATTGTTTATAAATATGCAAACAGAATCCTAAAGGACAAACTTTCTTAAAATCTTAGCTTAGCAGTCAAAATCATACTCTCTCTCTACCAAGAATTACTTTTGTTTCACACTACCAAAGTTATAAAAGTCAAAAGTTACAACCGAAATAAACTTATAAATAATACTTTTGGATCGACATTTTTTTACTACTAACCCATTCAGCTTTCAGGAGGGAGGGACCATCTTTAAATGTTTTAAAATCTAATTCAAACTTTATAGAGTTACTTAAAATAATCGCATCGCGCTGTTGAGTCACCCGCATATCGTTACTGATATCGATGCTAATCGATGCAACCGTGTCAATCTCTCGATAGTCATCCTTCCGTCTATCGATTACGTTTGTTTGTGATGTAAAACTTTGAACTGTGACAAAACTGCTAGCGTTGTACTATCACATCACATCCATTGACCTTTGCTCAATACGTTATACTTATTGCTGGTTTTTTCAACAAGATCGTTTGAGTAAAAATATCCGTTAAACTAGTTTATTTCAAAATAAAGTGTGATTTGAATCGTTTTGATTGATTGCAATATCTCTTTCCGTATGAGAGGCTGATGTTCCGATGATGAGACTAGGAAAAGACACAGGACGAACAATTTATTTACTTATCGTAAACGTATATTGCGCATTAATCACAGAGTAGTTAATATCTTACCTACTCTCCATATTTTTTGTCAATAGTTTTAAGTAACTAATGCATTATGTGATGGAAAATAAACATTTCTTTTATTTTTATATATATTATTTATTAAATAGACACTTATCTCAATCAAGATAATCAATCACCAACTATTCTTTATTCTGTGTTATTATGTATTGTGATTGTGTTATCTTTCTATTCAAATAGTCAGCTTTCCAAAGTCGAAATTATACAAAAAGAAGTTTCATATCTTTGAACTCAAATCAATTCTTCAATTTCCTTTCAGTCTGGCAAGTATGGTGAGGGTTTCATCGGGTCCGCGCGCGGCGTGGCGGTTCACGTGCGGGCGAAGGGCCCGGGCGGTGAGCGGGACCACTCAGGGTGCTCCTGGCCGTTGCTGTCGGCCACCGCGCCCGACGAGCCGCTTCCGAGCGAGCCCTGGGTCGCCGTCATCAGGCGCGGCAGCTGCAACTTCCAGATCAAGGTAACTGTTAGTGAGCTAAGGGCCCGGGTGGCGAGCGGGACCACTCCGGCACTCCTAACGCCTAACGGTATTCTTATCGCTATCAAACATTTAACTTTCGTAAAACCCTTCAACGATACGGTTTTTGTCTCGTCTCAGCCACATAACACCCACTGCTGGGTATAGGCCTCCCCCAAAAGGGGAGGGTTGCCAAATCGCCACGCTTGGCAGGCGGGTTGGCGATCGCAGTATGGCCAAAAAAAATGGTATGGCCACGTTGTAGGAGACGCTGCTGCCCGTCTCCTGAAGGCTGAGTCCCTTAGTCGCCTTTTACGACACCCACGGGATGAGAGGGGGTAGTGCTATTCTAAGCCGACACTACACAGCTACACGGTTTTTGTCTAATTTCTACTTAAGTATTTCTATTTATCTATTGGATTAATTATTGCATTTCTAGTATGAAAGTGATAGCGTTAGCGAGAGAGGGTTTGTAAAAATCGTTAGCTATAGCGATAGCAATACGTTAGGTAGGGGTGCGGGTGCTCCGGCGGTTGCTGTGGTCCGTCGCTGCGCCCGTCGAGCCGCTGCCCAGCGAGTCTTGGTCGCCGTCATCAGACCCCAGGTCACTGTTTTCTGCAATCATGACAAGTGCGATCGACATTCCCAATTAATAGAGACTAGAGAGTTATGGTTAAATTCCTATGGTATTACTACAAAACTTCGTGTCGCCTAAAGTTAGACATCGTTTAAAACTGAATCTGTAATTTTTATTAAATAGGAAAATAAAAACAGCGTCAATTTTTGACCAATTATAACGTTTTGTAGTAGCATAATTCTTATTCAAAAATTATAGTGACCCTACCATCTGACTTTTGCTGAGGCGTAATTGATTTATGATTCAAAGTAACTGTGAACCCTACCCTAACCTTAAATCATGTGACCTTTCTTGTGACGTTTATACGACCAATGATAGCTTGGTGTCCTCTCCCCTGTTATCTGTTAAGGACGATCTTCGAACTTTCCACGGGGTGAATGCAACAAGAAAGTAAATACATTTATCATTTCCATTGAACTCGCTCTTTGCCACTTATTTTTCTTAAATAACCTTGTTTTAAATAATTAAAAGGAAGAAACATAATAGGTTATTTTTATTTCTTTACATATTATAAAGCTGAATAATTAAATCGTTTGAACAGGGTCAGATTATAAAAAAATATTTTTGCCTTTGAAAACCAATTCATAGGAAAGGTAATTAAATGGTTCTTTATTATACTAACGATCCAACTTCTTCGTGGATTATCGGTCGGTTTCAATAACCTAACTGCTGTAAGAGATAGGCTTACTAGAGCTTTGTTGCCTAGATATTTTTGTTTAGTCCAAACAACCCAAAAGCGCCTCTGTGTTCATTCGGCCCACCTGTGAATGACACAGAGGCAAAACGCTGAGATAGGGTTTTATTGACCCCACACAATTCTTCCTATTAGTTATATTTTGTTGTGTTTATTAATTTTATACTTTTTTTTATACTTTCTATTTTTATTGTCTGTATCGTATGTGTGTGTGTCAATAAATGTGTTTCTTTCTTTCTTTCTTCTTCAAAATAACAGCGGTTGCTAAGTAACGTAACCAAGAAAGACCTATCTGTTGTAAGGGATAGATTATTGAAACCAGCCGTATATCGCAAATTTTCGATAGTAATTGTAACTAACTAAATAAAGGATGAAGCTTGAAGTATATTATAAGGTTAAAAAGACTATAAAAAATAATTTGGAAAATCCAATACAATCTCTTACACAAACAAAAAGACACTCGAGGATTTAAGAAGAGAAAGCTTCAAGCCTACCCGGCCGACCCTGGTGGAACAAGTTTCATGTAAACCTTGGGTTTTACTTACACCACCAGCACTTCTGTAGTCACGAGCACAGACCTATATCGATATAGGCGAAAAGGGCGTTTCAAACTGTATGAGAACCTAGCGTGTCGAATTTTTCGTACTTACGATGACGTCACGAACTAGATTTAGTGATGTGGAAATGTTATTGACGAGCTCTTGCAAGAAAGCACAACACAATTATCCATTTTTGTTTCTGAGTGACGAGTGTTTTCATGGCAATGGCCTCAGCGGGCTGACTTGGGTCTAAAAACTTTCACCGTGGATCAAACTTTTGGCACGCAAGGTAGATATACTTTTACAGTCTATCTCGATATAGGTCTGTGGTCACGAGTAATAATATGTAATATATAATATGTAACCTACAACCTTGTCATATTACATACAATATTTAATGTCTTTTGTGGACACAGAGCTTTTTCCGTGTGTTTCAGTGTCACAAAGTTGACTGTACTGTTTATGTAGCTGGTTGTTTTGCCGAAATAGCACCAAATGTTCAGAAAAGCCGAAACAAAGTTTGTTTGATTCATTGTAGCGAAAACTAACGATCACGTACGATGTTCAAGTATTACATTGTTAATGTTTGTTTAAGTTTTAGTTAAAAACTAGCGTCCGCTCGCGGTAACATCCACGTGGTTTCCGTTACCGTGGGAATATCGGGATAAAAAGTATCCTATGTTCATAACCAGGCTATCTACTATCTGTGTACCAAATTTCATTCAAATCCATTCAGTAGTTTCGGAGCCTATTCAATGCAAACAAACAAACAATCAAATCTTTCCTCTTTATAATGTTAGTATAGATTCAACAGAATGTATTGAGTGTTCCGTTGAAAGCATTTCCGTAAGATGATAGTTCATTACTACATTGTAAGATATAAGTTCGTCGACTCTGACAGGGTTCAGCTACTCTGCTGATATCTTTACGTTCAAGGTGGTTAATAAATAAATAAATAACCCCCACGTTACAATACAATGATCTTATGCAAGGTTTATTATACGAGTACGTACTTGTAGATGAAATATAAAAGCACCTTGTTTACAGATTTATCCGATTACCATTGAGAGATATAATATTTATCCACTTAAATAAAAACTTGATGAAACGTAGTATTTACTTGCAGGAACCATTAAAAGGTATTTGATGAACGAGCCATCTAATCTTTAGAACTACCTGGGGCCCAATTCTGCTAATGCTTAGTCACAATCGTATTCCAATGGTGTTTCAATGGTAGTCCTGTTTTACACAGTTCTTGTTACAACAGTGTAAATAAACACTACTATTGAAACACCACTGAGAGACGATTTTGACAAAAAATTCTACCCAAAATGCTCCTAAGGTTCACCTATGACGAAACGGAAAATTTACTTAAAATAGTCCAATCTTGGACGAATGGTTAATTCGTCCAAGAGTCCAATAGATTGTTTACCTCTATGCACACGGACACCTCCCTCACCACACTGCCACAACACAATGCATCGGGACAACGAGTAATATACTATTTGGTTTTGTTTGTTGTTCTTATGCATAGCGCCTCGTTACTGCTATAGAGATTGTCAATTTCAGACCTGTTATTGTTTGTAAACAAATAGTGCCAAATAAAGTGTAATGGTAAACGCTTCCACCTCCACAGGACAGGCCCAGCCTAGTGTGGAGGCTAGGTAGATGTAATATGCCTTGTATTTATTATTTTTTTATTTATTTATTATTTAATTTGCAGAATTGACTCCCTGAGATATTGCGATGAATTTTTGTTTAGTGTAAGTGTAAGTAAAGGAAGACTGAAATCATGAGAAAGAACATGGGTTTGTGGCAAAAATAAAACGCCCATTTTACCATTTTAACGATATCTACTGTAACTGCTTTCTTAAGCTGTAACTTATGATTACAATTTACAAATAATTGCTATCGACACAGGCCAATAAAACCATTCACTTGAGTGTCTTAACTTATTAACCCCGGTAAAGTGTATTTTTGTCTTTGCCCTCACCGTCAATGCCGCTGATAAGCAGGATATTGTGATAATAAAATGGGCCACAGTATGTTTCACAATTCGTAACAAAGCTGACTGCCATTTTATCGTTTATTGTAAGAAGGTTTTATATAGCTAATATCCTCTTATCATAAATATTAAACAAGAAAATATACTAGAAAAAAGCAACTAGTCAGATGTTTGACTATCGATTAAGATGAAACAGCCATCTAATTCGAATCCCGTCAGGGCGACATGAGACTAGTTGCTTTTTTCTAGTATATTTTCTTGTTTAATATTTATCACATAAAAATAGCATTGTAAATGCAAAATTAAAAAGTAATAATTAGATGGCTGTTTCATCTTAATCGATAGTCAAACATCTGTAAAGATGTTTCTTTGGAATGCGAGGATATTTCTCTCATTGATGAAGCGACGGTGGCCAACACCGTAGAACGCTGAATATACTAGAAAAATCCGACGAGTCCTCATAGGTCTCTGTAGCATAATTGGTTAGGCCGGACTCCCAAGGATGCGTGTTCGAATCCCGACCGGGCGACATGAGACTAGTTGCTTTTTTCTAGTATATTTTCTTGTTTAATATTTATCACATAAAAATAGCATTGTAAAATGCAAAATTAAAAAGTAATAATCCTCTTATCAATTCTTTTTTTTGTCATTATTATGTGTGGGTATTCTTAAATTTAAGATAAGTGAAGCATGACGTGCGCTATGTCTCCTTCCCTCGTTTTATTGTACCGTCTGCCACGAGTCTTACGACTTGTGTCGAGTATAGGAAACTATTGATGCTTGACATTAAACATAACTATATATTTTTTCTATTCCAGGTGCAGAATGCGTGGCGTGCCAACGCTAGCGCGGTGATGGTGTATAACGACAGGGACACAACGCTGCTCGAAAAGATGAAACTGTCCACAGACGATGGACGTAAGTATTTCATCCAAAGTAGTATGTAGTAGATTTGCCTATTGAGCGAAACATATTCAAAAAGTCATTACATCGGTGGCTTATAGAAAAAAACTTTTACTCTGTTCAAGAATATCTGGAACATAAAGCAAGTCAGTGAAAATCTAATGTCACATGTGTAATTTATTATTTAAATTAAAATTTATATTTGACTGTAATTTAATCCAATTGACATTATTTTAATTTGTAACTAGTATTATCGGACTGACATGAAATATAACTAACTGAGATAGAATTCAAATTTGTAAAAGTAGGTATAGAAGTGGTCATTAATTATTATGTTTGATTACGACTACTTAAACTAATATTTGCATGCCAACCTGTATACGGCAGAAAACTATTGGATCAAATTAATATTGTAGACTATCGCAATGTACATACATGGTTTTCAAGTAAATAAATTATTTCTTTCTTTCTTTCAAAATATGCTAAGTATAATAAAAAATAAAATAAATAAATAATTGTATACAACACACCAATTATCTAGCCCACGTTAAGTTTCTTGAATAACTTGTATTATGGATACTAGATAACGGATAAACATACTTATATACTTTTTTTTTGTAAATACATACATAATATACATATTAAACACCCAGACCAAGACAAATAAACATGTTCATGTACACAAATATTTGTCTTGTCCGGGGATTGAACCCGGGACCTCTGGCGCAGAAGGCGGGCTTAGTACCCCTGCGCCAAACAGGTCGTCGAGTATAAAATGTGTTAAAAAATATGCAGCTTTATTCCGCATTTTTTTTATAATCGACCGGTAGAAACTTAGCCTTTATCATACCAGGGCCCGTATTCACTATGACCACTTAGCGATTCCTTGCTCAAACCACGACAATGTCGTACTTGGTTTTGACATTTACTTAATTCGTTTTCTCTATGACACTCACAAATTTTAAAGTTATTTACTTGTTTTTATGAATTTTGGAATTTTGTTTTTCGGATTTATGTAGTGTACCCGTTGTGAATGCTGGGACAGCGTGTGGGTTAGCTCGAGCTACTACCCTTTTATTAACTGACTACGTCTATGGTAAATTTTAAATAGAAAAATTGGTCTAATTCTGAAAACGTCTAATTCTGACTCTATCCATAAGAACAATTTTTTCCGCATATGTTCAGTTAGTTCCTCAGTCGTTGAGAATTCCGAGACAAGTGCGAATTTTCAGACTTATCATTACTCAATATTAGGTAGGCTAAGCGTCTCTCCGGTGTAGGTTAAAAAAGGGTAATCACGTGCTATAAAAATATCTAAAAATAAGTTTTACCTTGGTTAGACGTTTAACTCATAGGTGCATTTCCACACAAAATAAAACTAAATGTTCAATAATAATATTTTCATTTCCTAATCCTTTGAATGCTAGAACTTGATTGTTATCTATTAGTTAATGGTACTCGTACTCGATAATTAAATTATACTTTATCGATTTACCACTCTACTTTATTGATATACGATCAGAACATATTATTGATACAAGTATGTTTTTAAACGTATGCATATTCCTGCATACATATAATATGTGGTGTAGAAAGATCACAAAAGGTCGCCTAGGCGGAAGTCAGTGTGTTATTTAAAATCTTTCTGACTTGTAAGTCATAAATAGTCAGGTATTTATTATAAGTAGGATATGTTACGTCAAGAAAAGTAGTCGTTACTTTAGTCATTGATTTGTGTTCTGAGTCTGACATTGTAAAATGGTACGCGAGTCATTTGTTTTCTTCCGGAATAACGCTTTTATGTTTTAAGGAGCGATACGACTGAAGTGAGTTATGTTATATAGTAATGAGAAAAAGAAAATGCTATTTTTATGTGATAAATATTAAACAAGAAAATATACTAGAAAAAAGCCACTTGTCTCATGTCGCCCTGACGTAAATTATTTGTTGAGTATGAAGAAAATTTATATTTAGAGAGACAACCAATTTTGTCTCTTTGGGATATTAGCTCTAGCTAGGAATATGATACATTATCAAGGGTCCATTTATTTCTAGTGTGGAGTTTTAAAGTTTCCCGTAAACTCATTTTTTTATCTTACCTTTCTATCCTAGATTTAATTTCAGCAAAAGGATAAGGGAAGATCAGAGATCTAATCTGTGATATACAAAATTGTTTGGAACATACAAGAATGTGTAGGTATACAATACATTATGGCATGCAACTGCAACTGCGCCGAAATACCGCGGACTCGAGAAATACAAACATGGAATAAAATCCCGTAGTTACCACTTAGTAGTTACACTTAGTTACAATGATTATGACCATGAAAGTTCAAAATATCATTTGTATTTAAAATATTATATATTTGTGTTTGGGTTTAACGTTTTCTTCCTTTTTTGGCTAGACGTGTTAAAACACACATTACTTAATATTATTTTGTAAAGTTTCCGCATATATTATGTAAGTAAAGTATTATTCATACACGGCTATTTTAAAACAGTTTTTTAAGTTCGGCTCAGAATCAGTAAGTAAACAACTTTCTCCTAGAAACATGGGTCGAAATACGGGAACAATTTTTGCGACTTCCATATTAAATCGATCACGTGATCAGTCTGATTTGTATGAAGAGTCGAATTTCTAGGAGAAGGTTCTTTACTTACCGATTCTGAGTCGAACTTAAAATTTTTTGATACTTTTTAAATATAACCCTGTATATTTATAACTTTTTAATTTTGCATTTTACAATGCTATTTTTATGTGAAAAATATTAAATAAGAAAATATACTAGAAAAAAGCATCCCGTCAGGGCGACATGAGACTAGTTGCTTTTTTCTAGTATATTTTCTTGCTTAATATTTTTCATAACCCTGTATATTTTATACATATATGAAAATAAAGCGTCGTGTCGATCTGTCTGTCATACTCACTAACTATACTACCGCCGTCCTTATATGGCAGATGCGTTCACATTTGCGCACACGCAAGGTCGACAACGATTAAATATATTGTTTATGGTTCGAGCCCTTTATTATCGAAGATTCTATCGTATTATTTTTGTGTCGTCTTGTAAATATTATTTAAAATCACAAGTTTTTAATGAAAAACAAAATTCTTGTAAGCCGGTAACTTGTGGAAAGGAGGCAAACAAGTTTTGAAATGCTTTTTATTAGGAAATAACCCAAAAAGACTAGTTTAACGCTTGTTTGTTTATACAAGTAATTATTCGCTCGTATTTCTTTCTGTGATGGAGGCCTTCTATTTATTACCCGTTTACCGCATCATTTTAATGCTGATTGTATTTGAGAGGGATTAATTTAATTTTACTGAATCTCTCAACTAAGTATTTAAGGCACCTAATCTTTAAAAATACAGGGTCTGCAAGTAAAAATGTAACACAAAATGAGACTTCCAATGAGGTGATTTGAGGTAAAAATTCCTAAAACAAATTGAAAATTGAAGATTTTATGGTATTACGTACTTACCTATTTCCAGAACAGTTTGGGTAAAATATTATATTCTGAGTAGTTCGCTGTGTAACTTGAGAACAGTTAAAAACTTTATAAAATATGTAATGTCATGTTGCCACAAATAAATCTTTAATACGATGATTTAGAAAGTAAACAGTAAAAATGCGTAAAAATTTATGACTTTGATTTTCAAATGATTTCTATTTCTAATTCATTTTTACAGTAACTTTAAACGTAGTGAGTGGCGTCCTCGAATTATTGTTCTATTATTACACTGCTAATCGGTAACCCTAGCTTGTCTTTCGCCTTGGCATTGAAACCGGACCGGTGCAATCGCGTTAGGTGCAGCCCTGGCCTTGTGACGCGTCATCAGCACAGTAAAATAAGCTGACACAGTAGGACAACTTCATAAAAAAAAAACTTGTAGCGACCGACTATCCTTCGTCGGTCGCTACAAGTTTTTTTTTTATGAACGACGGGGAGACTCTTCGCCTTCATCATACCTGATGTTAAGTATTAATGAAATAAGGCTGAAGATGGAAGCGAGCCTCTCCCGGAATCCTCAATCATTGAGGAACTGGTTATTTTATCTCTAAATGCTGAAAACATTCTTGTTATGGCGTCAAACTTAGGTAAGAAGGCGGTTGCTAGCCAGGCGGACTTACAACAAGTCCTACCACCAACCAAACCGAATACAGTATGTACTCCCGCTGGGAATCGAACCCGGGACTCCTGGGTCTGATACCGGTGGTTGTACCACTAGACCACAGAGGCGGTTAAAAGTCTTTTGCCCTGCCCTCCCAGCATGAACACCGCTGTCACGGGATATGTTATGTATAGGGATGGGAGGGATGGCAAAGGGATGGTGCATGATGCTGTCTTGCGTTGTCTGCTAAGATGTGAGCAGGACATTGACATGATATCGAGCTACGAGTGTCGATAAAAAGCAAATATCTATCGATAGTTATCGGCTATCGCTAGTAACCTGTCGAGAAAAGGGGGTTGATATGAGACTTATCGGATACTTCACTACTGTGTGACATCTGAACACCGCCTGCCTTGCCCTATGGGACTAAAACAAGGTACCTACACTGTGGGAACGCCGCGCACTATATTTTTCCATTGCATACCATCAGACAAACACCGAGTCGGAAGATCTGCTTTGGTTGGTGGTACGACTTGCTGTAGTCCGCCTGGTTAGCTACCACCATCTTATATATGTCTGACGCCATAATCACAATGTTTTCGGCATTGTTGTGCTCTGGCAGTTTAAGACAAGATAGCTAGTTTCTCAGTGGTTGAGGATTCCGGGAGAGGCTCGCTGACGTTCAGCCTTATCATTACTTATCATCAGTCTACCTACCATGAGTTTTACTTTCCATTTACTGTACAGTAAACGGTAGATATTTTGTATGCGAATCTCTTAAACGAATATGTACAGCAGCGCCCCTAGTGGGCAGTAGCAACACTACAGATTCTCATACAAAATGTCTCCCGTTGTACAGTAAACGGAAAAAAACTCATAGTAGGTATTATGAAGACTAAACGAAGTAACTATTATTAGTCTGTGACTAAGCGTCTTCCCGTTGTTCATAAAAAAGTAAACAATAAAGCACAGTTCCAATGTATATTTTAATGAAGTGGCTTATCTGAGATACTGGATATTTATTTATTGTGTTACCAGTGCATGGTGTATGTGCGTTCTACCGTGCTAAATTAACGTAACCTTATTACACAACTCAGAAGGAATTAGACGGTATTAGCTTAAAAGCTTTTAACCATGAACGTCGGATATCAGTGAAGCTTTATCGAATTACTTTAAGTTAATTAATCTAAGACGGAAAGTGACCGATTAGGTACTAATTGATTCGATTTAATTAAAAAATCGTTACTAAAAAGTCGTCGTGGTATAGTTAAAAAAAATATGTCAGATAAAGCAGGTTTCTTTTTAAAGCAAATTTTTAACGGTATTACTAAAAAAAAAAAAAGTGGTTTGAAGTGAAACAAAACATAAGTAAGCGAAACTGCAGCGAATGTAATTGTATATCTAAGAAGTATGTCTATATTATTGAGTGACTTTCAATTGTTGATGTAAAATGAGGAAAAAAATACAGAACTCCGTCATCGTCTCATTGAGTAACCTGCGTCAACAATGAAAACTTAATCATAACATAATTAAATGAAACACCAGTTAAGTCTATTTACAGTTGCGGAGATAAAACGATAGTATAAGTATTCGGATGTCACGTTCCGGCTTCCGATGTTGTAGTTGCAGGTGCAAAATAGATAATAGTTCTAAGATAATAGTATAAAGTAATATAGATGATTCGGTTACATCACACTTGCACTGTGGTCACGGGGTGTTAAGTCGGCTGTCGGACTTATGACTTAGGTATACGTATTAATAATAGTCTGGTCAACGAAAACGCGGAAAAAAAATCAGTTGCAACTGATAGCACTGAAAATTGTGTAAATCATGAAAGAATTGTGAGATTTTTATATGGTTGGGTCGTAACCACTGCAATATAGAAAGAAAATCGCAAAAAAATCTGGGGTAAAGGAAGAGATCGGAGGGCTGATTATCAAAACTCGGTTCAATTTCAGTTTCGTCTCTATTGTGGCTGTCATATAGTATGAAAATGTGACAGTAATGACAGTAACGAAACTGGTTGCTAGGTGATTTTTTGTTAGATAATCAGCCTGTCGCTTGTTTTGATTGGCTCGTTTGTTAAATAAGCCAATCAATGATGTGTCAAAATTGACAATAATTTTAATCATTGAGATGAGGCGAACGGATGGCCCTGCGAATGTAGTGTCTATAGGGAAGAAAACGCTAAGCCTAATACAGATGGCGCTGCATCCGTTTGACCCATAACAAGCAATATGTCACTTTGAGTTTGTCGGTTCGGTGGTTATTTTTTCTGATATTTGGTAAAGTTGTGGTATTTTTCATTTTTACAAATAAAATAATGTATAGTGATTGGACTGTGAAACAATTAAAAGAAGAGATGAACACCCAGGGGTCATAAAGTGGACCTAGTTAGTAGGTCAGTAATGGGTAAAAAAAAGCCAGAAAACAAGTATAATCAAACAATCTCATGTTGTATTTGGTACATCGTTGTATATTTAGGTAAATTATATACAAATTAATACGTTATGTTCAAATTTTTTACATTGTATTCTGTATTTGAAACCATTTAAACATAACTTAAAATAATATTTTAATGTTACGGATTGGAGTCTTGTCTTATGACCACAATTTAACTTTGAATTCCCTCAGGATCACAAAACTGAAGATATTCAAATTGAATTACCACAAATGGACAAATGGAGACATATCGTGATGTAAATAGTAGCACCATACTGTCTACTTTACCCATAACTTTTTCACAGTCGCGCGTCCTTTTTTTTTTTTTTGGCCAGGCGGAAATGCCATCGCATACCCCCCCGTCCAGGGAGACAGGGAGGTTATGTGGGACTTGAACCCACTAAAAACAGTCGCTCGTCCTTGGGAAAGTGGTGGTTACCATTTACATTACATGCAAATTGCCACACAGCGCGGCTTTCTGCGATAAAACGATAAAAAATATATACAAACAACTGTTTGTATGGATTCTGAGTTCTGGCAGATGTCGTGGGTCGAACGTTAGCAGCGCCGCGGCAAATATTGTCGGTTCTCTTCCCCATTGGGCCGCAACTAAATAAAATGTCAATTCAGCAGTTCCGGTCCGTTATTATATGTTTCCCCATTATTTTGCCTTTACCTTAACAGCGCTTTGTATTGTTGCAGGTAACATAAGCGCGGTGTTCACATACAAGTGGAAGGGCGAGGAGATCACACGACTGATCGACAACGGCACGAGGGTCGTGATCGGCATCATCAAGGGTCGGACCTTCGCTAACGTCACCAGCAATATAAACAAGTATGTGTAACACACACTATAACTGTAACACATCTGTAACTGTGACTGTATAACGGTATCATACTGTTACTGAATCATACTGTGTAACACACTGTGACCTTGGTATTCACTTAACTGATGAAGTGAAGTTAGGACGCAGTTATTAAAATGTACGATACATCAAAATGTTCTCATTTATGACGATGCCGTTTTATTTTCTATGAAGTTGTCACTTGTTAGTTTAATTGTGAGTTTTTATACCTGACCGCTATTAATTGGAACTTGGAAGGTGTTGCCTAAAAAAATGTAAGCGAGTCCGGATGAAGATTTTCTTTTTTATAGTCAAATTTTTTTTCAGCATTGTGTAATCAAAATTTAAATCATCGATTTGTTTGTCGGTAGGACGTCGGTGCTGTTCGTTTCGATCTCGTTCATCGTGCTGATGGTGATCTCGCTCGCGTGGCTGGTGTTCTACTACATACAGCGGTTCCGGTATATACACGCCAAGGACCGCCTTTCGGTAAGAAGATATACGAGTACCTACCATAAGGCCAAAATATGAAACCAAAAAAAACAGGCTTTTAATGAAAAAAAAAAACGCACAAAAAATAAATGGAAATAAAAACAAACCTTGAACCTCCACCGACTCCTCTGTTCTAAAAATGGATGTCAGTTATATTAATTAAAATATAATAGAATCGTTTTTTTTTATGAATTTTAAGGATAACGTAGTGGTTTGCGAAATTGATAAGATTTAATTTTGTCTGTATGAAATGTTTAAAGTAGTATTACTTATTATTTTATTTCTTTTCCAGAAAAGATTGTGCTGCGCTGCCAAGAAGGCGTTGTCCAAAATACCCGTTAAGAGCTTAAAGACTGACGATAGGGTGAGTGAGTACTAGGGTCACTAGGGACTAGTCTAACTAGTGTTTGATCTTTTAATTTTTATGTTAATAAAAAAAAAATCGCCAAATGTGTTCCATAACGCAAAACTCGAGAGTAGCATCATCATCAGCCTATGGGCGTCCACTGCTGGACATAGGCCTCTCCTAGTTCACGCCTATTATGGCGTTCATAGGAGGTTATTAGCCTACTGCTACACCGCTGGCCAGACAGACGGGTTTATTTCAAGTTTCCTTCTCTCGCACAGGTGTTCAATGCGCCGAGCCGCTTAGTAGACTCTTACGACATCCCAGGCATGTAAGGGAGAGGTGACACTTGTATTCTTAGGCCGTCACCACACGGCAAAAACCAATATACTGCTATTCTTTTTTATATTTAGTCTTTAATAAAATACTTACAAACTTTTTATCTTAATATCTAATTCATTAATACTATACAAGGTAGTTATCGTACAGTCAACAGCTGTTACGACTTTACATATCTGTCAAATTTCGCAGAGAGTTTGGACTTAAAAACATATGCCGTTGAGTTCAGATTTGCCTGTAGTTGGTGTTGATCGTACTACGTTGATCTTAGCTTTAGATGGACACATATTGATTTATTTACTTCTGTTTCAGGAAGTGCAGGGCGACGGCGAGTGCTGCGCCATTTGTATAGAGCCTTACAAAGTATCAGAAACACTTAGATCTCTTCCTTGTAGGTGAGTTACTATTGACTAACACGTTTCCATATGTTAAATATAAATAGGAAAACTTATAGAAAAAAAATGCACTATCAATTATACTACCGAGACTTATGAGGACCCGTCGAAATTTTTCTGTATGTTCCCCGTTCCACGCTGTAGGCCAGCATCGTTTTTTCAATTAAATTAAATTAAAATTAAAATCATTTATTATCAGATACCATAGATCCAGAGTTGTTAGTAAAACAATAATGGAAAGAATACTTAAATACTATGTTAGTATAAATGATAAATCAATTTAATTAGCAATAATAATAATAATAATAATGTCAAAAAATTAATTCATAATTCAATTTACAATGTCAAAAAATTTCATTCAATTTGATTATCAAAATTCACACTGTTAACAATTATCAATTTACTATTAAATTAATTATGTCCCTTAAAATATTAATTGATGCGATACACTGATTCTGCCTTAGGATTAATCAGGGCGGAAACCCAGTGCCTCTGTAAAGAACTGTCGGGTCTGTTAGCCAGTAACCTTGTTATGTCGCTGGGGCCGCTAAGCATTCTACCTCTAACAGATGAAATTTTGTTGCGCATTACAGCGATGAGAGAAATAATATCCTCGCATTCGATAATTTTTTTTTATAAAATGTTTGACTATCGATTAAGAAGAAACAGCCATCTAATTAGAACTTTTTAATTTTGCATTTTACAATGCTATTTTTATGTGATAAACGTATCCATATCCTTATGATCTTATGCTATATTGTAGTTTCGGATTCTCACGTGACGTCATTCGTGCAAGTTCCGTACACAATGTGCGGGGCTATTACCTATTTTTGTAACGTCAAGAATCACCATAGCAACCGTGCAGTTGTATGTGATACGTGGTGATACGTGGCGCGTAAAGCAATTATCACTGTCGCGTTGCTGTTGCAAAGATATGTAATAACTTCGCGGGAGTGAGCCGCAATCTGCGCGTGAGTGGCCATGTCCCATGTGATCTTTACCACGTATGGAAAAACTCTTGTTTCGATGACGAACTTAAATTGTTTTGGCCCAGAATTTGGCTACCTCGATAGCGTCGTCGGTGGCAGACATAAGGTCAGCTTGCGTGCAGCTTTAGGAACAAACAGGGCAATTCGAGGTGGGCCATTGTTTGTATCGCACCACACGAACAGCTCAAATTGGTGCCATCTGCAAATTTCCCTTTTCAATTTCCTTGCTCCGAGCGATCTGTGTTCGAAGTCTATTTAGCGATTTCCAAATCGGCCATGGTAGTTTATATCCAGGTGGAAGGTTCTCTGCAGGTGGCACGAATAGGTTTGGCAAAGCAGCTCCTTTCCTCCACATATCGCGACTCGCTCTCGATGGATCCGTGGTTAAGGAAAAGACACACTTTAGAAAGCTGTTGCGGCTTTTCAGCCTCAGTTGGACCGGAATATTTATTTACTTTATTACATTTATTTTTATTTTTATCTACTTCAAGATAATACACAACCTTTGTTTTTAACTAGGTAGGATGGTAAGTTATTTTGATTATTTATTCACTTGTTTGTTCGCAGGCACGATTTCCACAAGAACTGCATAGATCCGTGGCTGCTAGAGCATCGCACGTGTCCCATGTGCAAGATGGACATTCTCAAGTACTACGGTTTTGTGGTGAGCTTTGTTTTTTTATACTTTTAAAACAGTTTATATTCTACTAGCGTCCGCCCGCGGTTCCACCCGCGTGGTTCCCGTTCCCGTGGAAATACCAAAGATCCTTTCTTAGTGCTCTCCTACATCGTTAAAGGATCTTGTAATTATGCAAAATTTAAGTAAGCTTAATCGGTTCAGCCTGTGGGGCAGCTGTTTGGGCTGTGCGTTGTCTGTCAGTCAGCCACGGTATTGTTTTATTAGTATAGAAGATACTTTGTTGATTGTGAAGTCACTCTGATTTAGTGAGATATCTTGTTAATCATCACGTCCTAAAGGTTGACGTTTTGGAGAACTGGGTGAATTAGAGAGACTGATCACCCGTCCGGCCTTGCTGGTGTCCCCCCTCCAAATAATAATAAAGGTTGTTACGTCAACCTTTATTTACCTTTACATAAGCTGTTCAGTATTCTTTATAGAAAATACCCATAACGCACCTGACTTTTAGACCTGTTGTGTCTGTAAAATACATTGTTTCGTCAAGCTCTTAAGCTAAGCTAAGCACCCAATACTGTAGGTTTTGCTGTCAGTTTTACCACAGGCACGGCTGTGGCTGACAAATAATCTACCATCTAATGCGGTGACTGATAGTAAAATAAAGTCAATTGATAATTATCTGGATATTTTAATTTTTGCATCATGCGAACATCATCATGACTGACTGATGGAATTGACTGACCGTTGCATGACCGTGTAATGGACGCTTTGGAGACCTTTATTCATTTTTATTTAACCTTTTTTGTATATCCTAGTCTACTAATATTATTCTACTATCCTAATCCTTACTATAATATACGAAACTGTGTTGCCCTTTCTTGACACCCTAACTAAGCAACCAAATCGACTTGATTTTTGGCATAGAGTTAGTTGAAAGGATGGACAGTAACATAGGCTACTTTTTATCCCGATATTCCCACGGGAACGGGAACCACGCGGGTGAAACCGTGGGCGGCCGCTATTAAGAAAGAAATAAAGAATAAATATTATTAGCCACATACACATAGAAGATACACACACACACACACACACACACACACACAACAATACAAGGAGCTACAATTTAGAAATTACAATACTAACAAATAGACGAAAAACAAATTAATGCGTGCAGGGCCAATAAATACCCCGTCTCAGCATAATGCTACTGAGCCACTAATAGATGTGCAAAGTGACCCAGTAGCGCTGTTATTCTGACGGGGTTACAACAAAGGACACAGACAGTCAAAACAAGTAAAATAATAATAGATAAATAACAAAAATTATAAATAAAATATAAAGCAATAAAAAAGTATAAATATAAAAAGTCATACAAGTACATAAATAAAAATATAATATTTTGGCATTATGTTCACTGTTGTTTGCCGATGACTCGGCGAAACGACAGTCGGTGATTGGTTGGCAGACGGGACAGATTGACAGATTGACAGACTTATGAAATGACAATATCATGTAATGATTAAATGATCAGTATGGTAACAATTAAATATTTTTTCAATGATAAGTCGACTACAATTAATTAATTGGAAATAGGAAATAAATATTGTATTAATTACATTGCCATCGTTTAACTTTAAACAAACATCTGCGTTCATATTTGTTGGATTTTCATATAAGTTTTGATATAATTTTGCTTGATATCATGTTTACTCTATTACGAATATTATGCTATTAACATATTATGTTACGTTAAATATTTAACTCTATTACGAAATACATCCACTACACACACTCACATACATACACGTACACACACATACACACACGCACACACAATGTTTACAACAAAAAACAACGACACAAAAATATCAGCCTAGCTAGGCTGATATTTTTGTGTCGTTGTTTTTTGTTCTATTTGAGTTATATTATATAGAATTGGCTTAAATTTTTAAGGAAACCTGTAATTGGTCTTACTATTATAGTGTACACAATTTTTGTTAATTATATTTATTACACTGTTGGTTTTCAATAAACAAAATAAAATAAAAAATAATGTAATACCAAAGTAATTGTCTTTTTTCAGTACACCGGTAGCCAGGAGAGCATCCTGCAGCTGGAGGTGGAGGAGGCCCGCAGCCGCGCGCTCAGCCCCGCGCGCGCGCGCCACCCGCTCACGCTGGTCAGCATGTTATATATTCATATCAAATACAGTGGTGGCCACATAAATAACGACACTAGCCGATTTTCATACAATCGAGGTAACTTTGGAGCCTTGGTTCTCTGCCAGGGATTGACCGAGCTGTGATCTGATAATGGCCATCCAAGTAGTTAATGGAGGAGATCCAGATTGCTATACATCCCCAACTGATCTGACACCGCACCGCTGCTATGGTGATACGTGCGGTTGCTATGGTGATACGTGATACGCTGTCGCGTTGCTGTTGCAAAGATAGGTGGTTTTATATCGCGGGGTTTTTACCCCGCGATTTTGTATGGGCCAGCGACTTAGCCGAATTTTCGAGTGAAATTACTATGAAAACGCGACTTGAAAAAATTAGAGCACTTTTTTTATTTTTGGTCTTTTTATTACGTCATGATTCTGGGTAACTTAAGCGAAAAATATCTTGTTATTCTGCTACGGTGCACCGTTTCCGAGATATATCGAAAGCTTCTGGAATTTCGGGATTTATATAAAAAAAATATTTTAAGAAGTCGCTTCCATAATTTCCTAGCCAAAAACTAAGTTTAGTTAAATACGCATCCGATCACGTACACGTCCCATGCTTTAAATATAGTGCCAACAATGAAATAAAAAATAGCTGTTCCATACATTTTTTTATCAAAAAGTTGTTGCACTTTTCTATCGATAGCTTTTTTCTTAGAATAACGGGGAGACAGCCTTCATCATACCTGATGTTAAGTATTGATAAGGCTGAAGATAGTTTTTTTTTCGGGATTTTGTTGTTATATTTTTGCTCCATACTAATAGTTGTAATACAAAACCCCTTACTTAAAGTTTCTTTAAAAAATATGGTGTATCCTTTTAGAGAGTATTATTTAACCGTGCATGCGTTTGCGCAGCTAACGAGCGACAACTCATACGAGGAAGCGGGCAGCGAGCGCAGCAGCCGCGCCTCCTCGCCCGACCAGCTCGTGCCGCCCGCGCTAGCCGACAGGTAATAATAATCTTATTTTTTTTTACATGTTTTTTTACTTATGATAAATTTGAAATAGAAAAAATTGGAAAAAATGGGACTTGCCCTTTTGAAATCCGGTCCAATGCTCTAACCACTGATCATTTTTTTGCAGTCTCAATAAACTTTTAAAGTTTTATCCTTAATGGAGTGTCAAAAATGATTATTTTATTAGTATTAGTTGTAAGCAAACCCCTTCTTTACAGCTGGCAAAATGGCTGTTGACCATCGATATCGGTCCGCCATTATGTTTTTTTTTTCTAAATCCCGCCGCACAATAATACCTACATAAATGCGTAGGGAACGTAAAGATGAACAAAAAATAGAAAACAACATAATGCGTTTAAGTGTCAGGTTAATGACATAATTGGAATTAAAGATACAAAGGCGATACTTTGGGTCGGCATTATTCATTTTTAGCCGACTTCCAAAAAGGTTCGCAATTCGGTTGGTATGTTTTTTATGTATGTACACCGATATGTCTTGAGTGACCGATTGACGTTATTCTTTTTTGTTCGATGTGGAATAGTTGACATTAATTGGTCTCATAAAAATTGTATTCAGTTTGGCCTAAGTTAACAAAACGCTTTAAAAAAAAAATACTTTTTTTTAAAGCGTTTTGTTAACTTGAACGATGTAATTTTCACGATACTTTATTTATATGTACACCGATTATTTAAAGACGATTTGCGTGATTCTTATTTTGTTCGATGGGAGATACTTGGCATTTGATCCCTTAAAAAAAATCATAAAAAATACTTCGAGAAGTTTTGTTCGTATTGAAGTATCACAAATGACTAAGTATTAGTTGTAGGCAACTGGCAAACCTCTTCTTTCAGCAGATAGAAATGAACATCTCAAATAATTTCATGTATGGTCAACAGCAGCCTTTACAAAACTTTGAAGGAATTGTCTGAAGATAAGCCATAGTTGGCGTTGACTGTTCTTATTTACTATTTTTTTTACGGGTTATTCTAAATGTAGGACTTAAACAAAATTTTGTATTTAGCTAATATGATTGCGTGCACCTCGGCTTTATTCTAATCTATCTAAAATAAACTTAGCAAAAGCTTTTACAAAAAAGCGATGCAAAATGGTTGTACAGTCAGCGTCAAAATGATCGGAGCTTTCAAACCTTTTAAAATACCGAATCATTGATGTTATGTACGGGATAAAGTGATTGCCTATTGGGGCTCAACTGGTTTCTCCTGCACGGTCTCGTGGTTTTCAGGAGTGAGGAGAGAGCAGTCGGCCGACTTTAGGCCCCATACATAAATATCCATAGGCAGGTCACAGGTTCACTGATGCACAAAGTCTATCCAGTGTCTTCTTACAAAAATGATAAAACTAGATGCTAATACGATGATACACGAAATGTAGAACTAGTATATAGCACCACGACGACGATTAATACAAAGCTCAAGAATATTAGCGAGCGACGACTAATTCGAGCTGCCGTCCAAGCGAGACTACAGTGGTGCTTCGAAAAACCAAGTACTACCCGCAATAGGCAACACAAAAATTACAACAAAAGTTTGCGGTTTACCCTCCAAGTTGTGTTTTCTTAAAACTATTGATTTTAAATATCGAAACAAAGGAATTAAACATTCCGGTACGGAACAATTGACAAAAATCAATCTTATCTCAAGACCTTAAGGTGTTTTACATTTGTTCTCAGACACCAAATGAAAGTGCACCTTAATGATAAGATGATGATTCGGTATTTTGGTAGTTCTGAATGATCCGATCATTTTGATGCTGACTGTACAAGAACATCGTCGACATCAGGCATTTTTAACATACCCACTGCTAGGGCAATGGCCTTGACCCACCACGCGGGCCCAATGCGAATTTGTGGGTTTTAAAGACTGCAAATGCAGCCGGGACCAACGGCTTAACAATCGCAGGCCGAGCGTGCGAACCACTGTGCCACGGGCTCCTCGTACACACAACTTACCCTTAAAATGATCTGAGGTTTCCCATTTGCAGATCTTGTTCGTCAACGCCCTCTGGCGGTCCAAGGGGTGAACCGTCGAGACAGGACGCGCCTTCCATGAGCTCAGCCCCTCAGGACTGAGGGAACCCCAGTAGACCACTGTGCCAAATACCCTAGCTTACCGTGGAAACTCCGGTGTGAAGTGAATGTGGTGTAAAAACATGAAAAAAAATACTCAAAAAAATTATAAAGAATGTTTGATGTTGAACTTCCAGTGAAAGAGGATGACAAGTGATACTTCGTTAAGTTATAGTTTTGTATGTAGATGTAGGTACCCGCTCTTCCGCCTAGTCCACGAAATAGTGTTCTTTACCACCAGACCTTAAATAGGTACCGAAATGCCGGTGGCAATTGTTCATCATGTAATTTGTTGCCGTTCTTCCTCATTCTTCATTGTACCGAGTTTTACTTATTATAATCTTGAATATGTTAAAACTTTAAATGCAGAATGTCGTAATCTCAATGTGTCTTTCCAATGGTATAAAAAGTTGCAAACAATCGGACTTTGCGATTATATTGTATAATTTCGCTTTATGAGCAATAACTTACTTGGATATGTCACTATTTGGGCATTCTGCATTTAGAGGGTTGTAAATAAGATTTTATTTTCCTAAAAATGTCTAAACTTTTTTTGCCCTTACATTTCGTTTTACTTTAGTAACATTTCTATGTATAAACAAGAATATTAAATGTAATTTTATCGCAAAATCAGAATCAAAATAATCAATTTTAGCATTTCTAAACCCTATTGAAACTTCTACAAAGTTACAACCTCAAAGAACAGCGTCATTTTTATCTCAGCCACTGTACTTAAACCTTATTCGGTTCATGATCTCGTTATGTATCCTTAAAATAATCAAATGTAAATTTTGAACTGTGTTCTTAATTATTAATTAATAATGAAGTAAATAGGGCCCGTATTCTAGAACGACACTCAAGTGGAGATCTTCTCAAGTATAGTTAGCAAGGGATTAATGTATTCGTTGCATGTATTTGCATCCCTTTTTAACTGTACTTGAGAAGTGATCTCCACTTGAGTGTCGTTTTAGAATACGGGCCTAAGTGGCCCTGCAAAGTGATAAGTGATGCTACAGGCTTAATATAACATTGTTCAATGTATGAGAGAGATGCTAGTTTTGTCAAGTCATCCGTCCAATATATTTGTAATCAACTAAAAAAATCTTTGTGTGTTACTGTTTTTATATCTTCCATATTATCATGATAAAATGAATTTAAAAATTGAAATCAGATTTGTAATATTTCAAAGTTTAAATTAACTATAAATTTTTTCTCTTATAACTGAAAAACAGAAGTTTGTTAGCATATTGAATTTGAACCCTCTCCTCTATGTAGTAAAATATATTTAACCTAAATATAACTTGCTAAAGGGGCCATATTGCTAGTTTGATCATGTAAAATATTAAGTAAATAATAATAAGTACCTAATAATATTTTGTCATCAATGTTTTTCTTTTGTGTAGTTTGTCAGTGGTAATCAAGTAATGAAATATAACTTTTGTAAGACAGCCCAAAACACACAGCTCGTTGTAAATAGATTATTATTAGTGAAATCATTTTTTTTTGTAAAAACAATTCTTTGACTCACGAGGTGTGTGTATTTGAGCACTTCTTCCAATTTGAACCTGTTACTTATGATTTTATATAGAGGTGAAAGAAAAAAAATTTATATAGCGACCTTACAAATAAACAGGGTGTAAAATATACATATATACTTGTTTTTCATTAATTAAACACACTGAACACTGTATAAATCTAGAGAGAATTGGGCAATTTATTTTTTATTTTTTATTCAATTTTTTCCTACTGTGAACTTTACTAATCATTTTAAATTTTCATGAAAACCAAGAGTTTTAAGACTGAGCCAAATACGTCATTTGCGACTTTGAACAAAACTGCATAAGAATAAATCGTCGCTTTGATCATTACGATGTACCAATGACAGCAATGATTTATTTCGTTTACATGCTCTTTACGTACTTTGTTTATTTGTAAGGGTTGGTGTTGTTTAAACAAATCAATGAATTACATTTTAGAGTGCTATTTTTGTGTTTTAACTATATCTTTTAGCAATTATTTGCTCAGTCAGTAGATTAATTCGACACTATTTTCGTGACTCAGAGAAAACGGTAGTTATAAAATCTAGTCTCAAGTAATATCGCTTTTAAATATAATTAAATTTTACGTCACTTAACATTACTTACTTCTAATTGTATTCAAAAGCGATTGGATCCGTTCAAAGTTTATTTTTAAGTTGAATATATATCTATCTATAAATATATATTTAGTGAGTATTTAAGTTATAACTTACACAGTAAAATTAAGGTACTTATTTACGAGAAATCCATTGGATTTAATATTAACAAGGAGACTGGTATGTACATTTAATAAACAGTAAATTTTGTAAAAATGTTTACATTCCCCTATTGAAAATGTTCTAAGTACTCCATGTGTAAACATGAAGCGTTAATAAAAACCAAAACAGTATTGAAATTAGTGTTTTATTAAATACGGCGAAGTCATGATTTTCTCATCCATATCAAACATTATTTATAATAGTTGCTTTAATTGGGACACACGTGAAGTCATAGAATAAAAAGTCAGTTTAAAAATACACAGATTTTATTTAAATTCATTAATTATTATCTATCTCTATCAACATCGTTTATTTACAAATTATCCATGAGCAAGGAAATTAATAATATGTAACCACAATTTGTTTTGATTGTGACAAAATAATAATTATTTACATTAAACAATGCATATCAGGCTAAAGGAGATAATCGTCGTCTGTCACTCAGCTCAGTACATTGGGTGATGTTTTTTCTGTTTGCCGAGACAAACAGACAAAACATCACCTAATGTACTATAGATATTAGAGGACTGACAGGTCGTGTCAGTTCTCTAATATCAAGTAAACAAAGCTTATGATAAATTTTAAATAGAAAAATATTGGAAAAAATCAACTCGGCCACAAGTTAATTCTCAGATGGGACTCGAACCCACGACCTTTGGAAATCCTGTCCAATGTTCTAACCACCGAGCCGACTTCTCAAAGTCTAGGTCTCGGTAGTAAGTATAAAAATATCATTGAAAAATGCAAAAATTCAAATATCATAAAAAAACAAAGCTTATTTTCGAATAATTGCGACTAAAGGCCGGAGTTAATAACCTATCTCTAGATATAGAAAGGGCTATCTGAGATAGTTACCTAGGATACTGGTCTCGTTGCCTAGCAACCGTCGTTATTTTGTTCATATAAACAAAAATATCGGGCGTCAAATAACTGGCCAACATTAGCTGGTTCACTCCCTCTTTAGCTCGATGTGCATTATATAACGCCGAATATTGTATTTTTCTAGGAAGCCTAAAGTTTAATTTTAAATAATGATACAAGAACTCGGTTTCATTTATCAACTGTAAATAACAAATTAGTACTTAATAAAAAATTGGCACAGCCTTTTCAATTTACTATTATTTTCATTACAGATCTAAAGAAGCTTAACTTTATTTTTTTAATTATTAATTCTATCTTCATTATACACTTTACTTAATGGATAACACGGACTATCGAACCACCGTGGCTATTCCGTTATTTGTCGTTAATATATTTGCATTGAATTCCTTAAAATTAACTGTAGAGCGATTTAATAACACCATGCTAATTAAATTGTCTTTTTTCTATAATCGATTTTTTACATTAACATACAGAACAGAATAGATATAGCTTATTTGTGGTGGGATGAGTTCTTTTCCTATTTAACACTTGGGAAACTTTCAATTAACGCTACTTAACATAAACCTCACTCTAATATAATTATTACTACAAATTATTTACAGGAACAAAATACTTTTTGTCTATTACACAATATTAAGTTTAGAATTCTATACGAAATAGAACTAATTCGCAAAAGAATAAAAATAAATTAAACATAGACAAGCTATTAACATATGCTTTAAGAAATATCTTTAATTTGGCTAAAAATGTACACAGATAACTAGACTCTAGTTATTTGTTAAATAGAACTAGCCCAAATTATAATAACTATAGTATACAGGGGAATTAGATTCCAAAACAAGTATTTCTTACTTTCTGTCTTGGTTAAGTTGCGCTCATCGCACGATTTTCTAGTTCTTTCAAAACAATGGTATTTTGATGCGAAATTATTATTGTTAATGACCAAGGCGTTGTTGGAGCCGATTGCCTGTACCCTGCAAATTATTATTTTACACTCATATTTATTTATTTTGACTTCTACAAAAAGCAAGTCCTAGCGGAACCATGAAAAAGTAGTGTAAAGTACACCTAGTAAGCGCTTCCCCTTTATACGTAAATAGTAGATTGTATTACAAGGGAGAAAAATATTTTTACGACAAGGGGGCGCAGCAAGGGATTCTCGAGTAGAATCCTGAGCGCAGTGAAGGATTCAAAGTACAGCGCCCAAGTGAAAAATTGTTTTGCTCTCGCGTGATTCACTCTACTTTTCATCTCCTTTTATGAGAAAATAAATAAGAGAATAAAACTTAAACTTAACGTAGAATAAAACTGTATGTTTTGCTAAATATATAAATAAATCCGTTCCGATACAGTGTGCACGGGCTCCCCATGGGCCGTACAGCCAAAAACTCAAACAACTTGCGTCACATTTCTATGAACGATTCATATTCCAAATTCATATCCATTTCTGCCCGCTAAAAACTCTCATACAGAAAAGAGCTCCCGCTTGTCGGGGAACAAAATAACGCTTTTCAAATAGAAGGGATGAAAAAAACTTCTGCTAGGGGCAAAAAAACTTGTGCACACTAACCAATATAGTGAACAGCTATGCTGTGTAACGTCGCTAGGTGGCGCTGGAGTCGTCACTGGCGGCGTCGCTGGGCGCGGATCATTTGTCCCACAGCCCGGCCTCCTTCATCTTGCCTTGGAAGTACTTCTCTAGCGTGTTCGCACATCTAAAACGAGAATTTATTTAGTCCAAGTTACTTCTCAGAGAAGATTGTTTACATAAGCCACGCCTGATCACACATACGAAAGGAGTTGACGCAGTCGCCGTGGCCGAAATCGGGCTAGACAACATCATCAATATAATAATCAACTAATATTATAAAGTAGTAGCCAAATATCATAAGATTCTTAAGAGGCTACATACTGCGAACATATAAAACATGGAAGCAGTCCCTTCATACAAGCCTCCAATAATTATTGACACCCGTTTCACACAAGAGAGATACGCACACAATAGACAAGTGATAATACATGAAGATCATCTTCACGTAAAAAACATACTATACGATAATTTGAATTATAATTATCATTTTGCAGAACCAATATATGTATGATCAATAAAATATTCATTAATACTATAGTAACATTTACTAGTTAGTAGCTCTTTTAATTTTCGTGTAAATATAGCATCACTGTTTTAATTTTTTATTATATCGGGTAATTTATTATATATTTTTTATAGAGGAACTAAAGGTTCTTGAAGATGTTAGTTTTAATCAGGAATTTGGTAATATTAATTTATTTTTATGTCGTAACGTGTACTTGCAGAGTATATCTTCACGATTTGTATAAAATTGTTTATATTTTGTAACAAATTTGCATATCTTCAAAATATATAACCTGGGTAGGGTTAATACTTTATATTTTATAAAATATACCTGTAGTAATCAGTGTCGGGCGAGTTGTAGAGGCGGCAGTTGGTGAATATGCGCGTCATGTCGGCTATGAACAGCCGCTTGGACACATAGTAGCGAGACTTCAGTCGCTCGCCCATCGTGCGTAGGTCTGAAAAACACAATAATAATAAATTCTACTAATATTATAAAATGGTAAAGGGGTTTGACTAGTATGTGAGCCCACCACCAGGGGGGCTCGCATCTGGTCTTAAGGAGTGATTGCGAACCCTACCCCCCCGTGACCAATGGCGGCCTGGAGGGCAAGTACTAGGAGTTTTAGTTGGTAGTACCCGCCCGCCTCCCGTCCCCCCATCGAGCCTTAGGACTCTATGGGGGGTCGGGAGGCGGGTGTCCCCCGGCCCCCCCACTTTCTCATCATTAGGATGGGAAGGTGGGGATACAAGGGGATATATACCACTTCCGAACCTCCACCGAGCTCACACGCTGGGTGGGGGTGAGGGAGGGGCGTGGGATGGAGTGCGTGGCCTATATGTTTGTATGGGCCGTGTACTCCAGGTGAGTCCAACATTTCGAATCGCCCCTGCACCTGGGGGCGAGGGATGCGTAAAAGCATTTCTCCTAGTATAAAAAAAATCAAAAAAAAGGATGGCTCACATACTAGTCGGTGACAAAAATGAATCGCCTAGGACCGACTACACGTAGTCTTGTATGCTCTTCTCCTAGAGTGCACTTTAAGCCCGCGCAGGCGCGGAGGAGCGAGGCGGCCCTTGTGCAGAGGAGAAGGTGGTTTTAAAGCTCGCTTCCGCGAAGCTGCGGTGGTGAGCTAAAACCATCAGTGACGATATGCACGCGTGGGACCGCCGGAGCCTCACAGCGCCGGAGCCGTGACAGAACACTTGCCTGCTGCATGCTTGCTTGGACGCTTGCTTGCATGTATACTTGCTTGCGTTAGGACAAAAAAAAATATGCGTCCAAATACTCGTATATGGACAACTTATACCTAATGAATTATATTGAAATCACCATAATACTGTAAAATATTTTTTGGTTTGAAGAAATATCTTTGTTTTAAATCGCGTGATCGTTCTTGCCTATTTCAAGCACAACTACAGTGATGTAAGAATGTATGTAGTATTTAGCACTTACCCATGGGATATTTTATGTGATCATAGTAGTCCGGCACCTCAGCCTTGTCTACCGGTTTGAGGAACGGCCACGCCGCCGCGTGGTTTTTCACCTGCAAGAAGGGGAACATATTTGACCCAATTCCAACAAACTGTATTTCCTTCAGTGCGCCCCATAGTAAATTGAAATATAAAATATATATGATCAAATTGTATATGTGTCAAAATTTTACCGTTTTATTGAACAAGCCAGTAAAAAAAGTTCGGGCTGCAGGGAGAAGTTAGCTAACGAATCTCTCCCCGCAGCCCATAACCTATTAGCGAAGTTTAGTAGTCAAATGTAGTAGTGCAGTTGGGTAGTGTATTGTAGTGTACTGTACCCTTAACGAGTTGATATTTATTGTCAACGTTATCGACAACTGTCGGATGCTCTACTCATGTCGGTAAAACAGTCTATGGTTAAGAAAGGGACAAAGCGATAGTTTTCGAAAACGATTACAATTTGCCAAAGTCGTACTAAGGGCTCTGTACAAGTGTAGTGTAGTAGTGTATTGTAATGTACTGTATTGATGATGATGATGATGTTGTCCAGGCCGGTTTTTGGCCACGGCGACTGCATCAACTCCTTTATAGTTGTCGTGCGTGAGCTCGGACGTGGCTTATGTAGCCAATCTTCTTTGCGAAGATCTTCGCGCACTGCGGGCATACGAGCTTACCACCGACATAATTGTAATTGATCGCCGCAGGCGTTTGGGCTTTCAATTGGTCGCGTTTAATATCAAATGCCGCCCACCGTGGAAGCTCAAAGTCTAGTGTTCTAGTGTAGTGAAGATTAGTATACCTCAGCGCGGGCAGGTCGGCGTCAGCGTCGGGCTCGTGTCAAGGCTCGCTACCCCGTCTGCTGTAGTAGTGTAGTGAAGTGTAGTAGTAGTACTATACCTGGTGTAGTACAGTCCTCAGCGCGGGTAAATCTGCGTCGGCGTCGGGCTCAAGCGCGGGGGCTCGTGTCAAGGCTCGCTACCCAGTCTGCTGTAGTAGTGTAGTGTAGTGTAGAAGTGTAGTGTAGTAGTACTATACCTGGTGTAGTACAGTCCTCAGCGCGGGTAAATCTGCGTCGGCGTCGGGTTCGAGCGCGGGGGCGCGGGGCAAGGCTCGCCACCCCGTTTCGCGCAAACCAGGGATGCATTCTACGGGGATGCTGCGGACCTAAACGACAAAACAAGACACGTTCAAATAAAATAACGATCACAAAACTGTTTATTATCATTATCCCACATTTTAGGCTCAATTGACATTGCAGCGGAATGACATCAGGAAACACTCAAGGGAATAATAATTTTTGATGGAAGCGTGACATGTCAGCGTTCAAGGCGTTAAATAGGTTAATGTGACAGACAAAACCGTTGTAATACTTAATAGTTTACATTAACAGCGCTAGAAAATGTCGACAACAACACAAAGTTCCTAAATATATTTAAGTAGTTGTAATTTTTCCTTTAAATATTTAACGTTACAAAAGTGTATAATATGAATATAAAATTATAATAAATACTTACGCCATCTTTAAAACAAGTGAGGCCTGGGTGAATTTTCCGAACTTCCTTTTGACGCATGTCTATAAGCTTCTTTACAATCTGCAACAGAAACGGCATATTAATACCCCATTTAATGATTGTTTAAGGTGGAGCTTTTGAATAAATTATTCTAAGCGATTGTGATGTACAGTCAAGGTCAAAAATATAGATACAAGCATCTTGACAGTATATAAGTACTCATCTTAAGTCCGATAAAATTGTATTCTTTTAATTTCAAATAAATATGTATACAATATTGGAAACATAAATATGTAGCCATGGACATTAATAATATGTAAGCCATCGAAAACACAAATTTATGTGTTCACTTAAGGGTACATTAATATGTATACAGTATTAACTCGACTACAATCAAAACAGGTTCGAAATTTTAATTTTGACAATCACCGAAAAGAGTGCCTACCTGTCAATGATATTTTGTCTATTTCATTTGACGTCATCAGTCAAGCAAAGAAAACTTCAATTAGTTACTGTTTTTCATTGTTTTTTCAGTAATGCTAAGCGCGCACTACGATTTTTTTACAACAAATGACGAATCTCTGCACTTGTATACCTTGACTTTGAGTAATTTTACAACTTCTATGTCATATCAACTATTGCTCCAAACGACTAGTTCGAACCACACGTAGCAATTGTTTTGTTGGCCGGCACTTTCAGAGAAGGCCCAAAAATGAATAGAGCGTAAATAAAATAAAATTTGATAAACGTCAATACAATTGCTTGCATCTGCTTTTTTAAACCATAGATTACTAGACAATAAAAAAAACTGGTGCAAGGGATTTTCGACCTTATTGACATTTACCAAATTTTATTTTCATAATACAGTCATGTTAGTGAACGTGACAAATCACATAAACAAAATTATTTGCGATTTTAGCAGTCGATGTGAACTGGTGAAGGCAAGGAGCATTCTGCGGTTTTTAGTCTGAAATTGTAGCAGTTGATGATGTGAAGGGAAGGAGCATGAAAATCATATCATATGATTTTTTACATGCTATTCATGAAATGTTCCATGCCTAGACTCTAGTAGTATAGGTAAGTATAGTTCACACTTTCACATGTGAACAATTATTATTCGCAACAATTAAAATTCGTAGTGCGCACTTAGCCTTAGTACTTGATATTTAAATTGAAAAGTCTATACTTACTTATTATCATGTGGGTATATATTTATGATTACGTTGTTGTCTCTAAGTTAATAAGGTACCTGTGGATACATATTATTGCAGTTGTCTGTTTACCAAGTAATGTTCAAATTGTTGTATACTTATTTTTGTAGTTTTGGCTGTTTCCATATCTATAGTAATTTAGATGGTTACATTTTGTGGCAACTTGTGGTGTAAAGATATGTAATCTTTGACCTTGACTGTACCTAAGTATTATAAAAAAGTAAGGAGTAGAGTGATCAACGAAATATCCAACCAAATAACTCAAATAAGGCTGTCAGTCGGTCGGTTTCTGGATTGAGAATTCCAACGTCTCAAAGTCAACTCAAAGCGATGTCATGAATGAGTGAGGTTTGAGACGTCAAACTTGAAATTTACCTCCTTCTGTCGTCGTATAACGGTGGTGAACTGCGTGTAGACGATCCTGGGGTTGAGCTCGCAGTGCATTAAAGTAGCGCCCTCGTAGTCCTTGATGTAGCCCTGGTACATCGCGCGAGGCAGCTTTATGTCTTTGCTGAAGCCCTGCTTCTTGAAATATCCTACGAGTAAACAAAAAAAAAATCATACAATCATACCAATTGTTATCTAGCCAAATGAAAGTTTATAAGAACTTGTATAATGGATACTAGACAACTGATAAACAAAATATAGTCTTGTCGTGCATAAAATGTCATTCACCTCTCCTGTTAACAGCTATCGTTCTCCATACGAAACTGTCGCTAACAAATCATCGTTCGTGTTTCATAGTACTAGATTAATATTAATTATATTTTCGTAGATATAATTACTGCATACGGTATCGCGAATAACATTTAAATTGCTTTACAGTAACTAAAATAAATCGATACAATTTGAAGAGTAAATCGTGACCCACCTATAGCAAATTCATCAGCGAAAGTAAGGAAGTGCAGTATATTGTTCCTGATGTGGTAGTCTTTCAGGTGGTTCATCAGATGCGTCCCGTAGCCCTTCACTTGTTCGTTCGACGTCACCGCGCAGAATACTATTTCGCTGAAACCCTACGACAAATATAACATACTGAAACGAACTGAAATTAAAACATGTCTGTTATTTAGTGTTTAGCAAGAACATTGTAGTTTTGTTTTATCTTTCCTCTTCACAATTCAAATGTACATATCCTTTGACTTGAATAGCATCCTGTTTACTAAGCTATTTCTGTATATAGAACTAGATACAATTAAACCAAACAAGTAAATTTGTTTTGGCATACAAATGAGATTCTATAACTTTATTGTATAGTCAACGATATTATTAAAATGGAAAGTAGTATAAATATTGTTGTGTAATAAATACTAATTACCTGTGAGTTAAATGTCCTAAAGCAAATACCACCAATGGGCCTGCCTTCTTTGATAAGCGCCAGTGTTTTGTGTTTTCTAAAGGAAAAAAACAAAATTTTACTTTTTTTATTTTTTTTTAAACAACGGGGGGACGCTTAGTTTTCATCATACCTAATGTTAAGTAATGATAAGGCTGCAGGTGAAAGGCTGATCGCGTCTTTCCCGGAATCCTCAACCATTGAGGAACTGGCTATCTAATATCTAGCAATATCAAGTCTTCATAAAATTATATAATGTTTGTTTACTAGATATACTTACGGATCGAATACTAATTGTGATATATATTCTTTGGTCATTTCCGGTAGTTGGTGGGAGAATACATTGTGAAGACCTGTAAAATATACAAAAAAATTAACCATTTAGTTACCGTATTTGTTGAGAGGTACAAACATTTTATGGCGACTTTCAACAACTGCCACTTAACACGTTTAAAGGGCCCATATACGGAGCGATCCGTCGTAACCACCGATCGTGACGACCTATCATCACCACCGATCGTTCACAGCTTGCCGCTCACACACAAACGATGGTCGCATTACGATCAATCATAGTATAAATTCCAAATCGTCTGCGATCAAGTAAATCGTTTACGATCCTCACATACACTAACGATTGGTCGGCATGATCGGTCTGATGCTATGGATCGTAATGGCACTCTTAACGCTTAACTTATATAAAACATTGTTCTGTCCCTTTCAACTTCGAACAAATGACAGAAATGCAATGTCATTTTAAATATAAGGTTGCCGATGCTTACCTCACGGTCGGTCACGGGATGGCTGACCAAAAACTTATCATCTCGAGGTCCTCTGTGCTTCGGAAGGCACGTTAAGCCGTTGGTCCCGGCAGCATGTGCAGTCGTTAAAACCCCCCAACCCGTATAGGGCCCGTGTGTTGGGTCATGGCCCATTCTCCTTATCCATCCATAAGGAAGGGCAGTGCCAAAGCAGTGGCAAAGTTGAACTGGCTGATGATGATTTGACGACTCTGTACCTAATAAGTTAGGGAGAAAAAGCAGCCCTTGACAATTTTCTCGCCGGTTCTTCTCGTTAGAAGGTCTCCCGCCGTAGGGTCTGAGAACCAATGTCGTAGCTTCTTTGACATTCACAAGTGCTTGTGCCAAGTCAATAGCCTAGACTGAATAAATGATATTGCGGTTTGAGTTTGATGCTTACCGTATGCACCATGCTCTGGCTAATGAGCCAGAGCATGGTCTGCTTGTTGACGGCCCCGGTGAGCGAGTTGCCGATCACGTGGCTACCATCATGAAGTTAGCGTTGATACACTGATGCTTACCTACGAGCCAGAACCACAATGAAGTTACCCATCATAGACTGATACTTACCGATGAGCCAAAGCATAGTCTGCTTGTTGACGGCTCCGGTGAGCGAATTGCCGATCACGTGGAACTCTATCATCTTTCGCTGCTCCTCTAGCTTGGCGGCCTCGTCGCGAGGCGCTTGCATTTGGAATAGTGCCTAGGAGGTGCAATTGCAATTAGATTAGCACATGAAAGACTTGTGATAACTAGCTCTAAATTGTAAACCGGGTTAATTTATAAAAAAATATATTATAAATGAATCGGCTGTCCGAATTCGACCTAACTTATTCGGATACCCGAATGGGCTGACAATCTGGAAAAAGCAATATAGGTTTTTATAAGTTTCAGATTCAGGAAACACAGAGAATATCGCGTACAGCCTTCAAAGAGTTCATCAATGAAATAAAATAAATTCTTTACAAAAACTTAAGTTTCTAGGATCTTGACAAGGCCTCTAATAGTGCGGTATCGGCGGCTTAGAATTGGTCCTTGCAAATATAAAAGCCAGAGTCTACAAGTCATGACGAAGGTATAATTTATCCACAGACAACCAAGATCATTAAACACCGCGTTGACAGGACCATACTTTCGCCAAGGTTAGGCACTGGAATTTCACATACCTATTGGTTAAAATTATTGTAAATTTTGACGCATCAAAATTTGATTGGCTTATTATAACAACAAAATTTAAACAAGCCAATCAAAATAAGCCGATTAGCCAACCTCTTAGCGAAATATAATAAACCAATCGACTAAATGTTACTATTACATCGAGTGACTAAAAATAGGTTTAGGTTAGGTTAGGTTGGAACTAAGTCGCTCACCTAGTATTTTTTTCGCTTAATTTTTTTTTATCGATAGGTTGATTAGTACCCCTCTTAACCCAAAAGTTCATTGAAGCGTGGTCTTTTGGGCTCTTGTTTGTGAATTTAAACTACTTACATCAGGGCCACACATATAGTTGGGATCAGTGATGGTAGCGACGATGTCGGCTACAGTCCGCTCGCTGACGTCATCGCCGGATTCGTCGGCCACCCGGCGCCGTTTAGCGCCGGACGGCGCGTCGCCGGATCGGGAATCGGCGCTGCGTTTACTGCTCTCTTGCTTTATTGAACCTAGTGAAATAGTTGACATAGTGTACTTGTATGTTTGTGCAGTTTATTTAAATGGGAAGAACAACGGAGAACTAATGGCGCAACCACCTTATGTTGCCAAAATTTGTTGATACCTTTTTTTTATGAACGACGGCGAGACTCTTAGCCTTCATCATACCTGATGTTAAGTATTGATAAGGCCTAAGATGGAAGCGAGCCTCTCCCGGAATCCTTAATCACTAAGGAACTGGCTATCTTATCGCTAACTGCCGGAACACAACACAACAATGCTGAAAACATTGTTATTATGGCGTCAGACTTAGACAAGATGGTGGTAGCTAGCCAGGCGGACTTACAACGAGTCCTTCCACCAACCAAACCGAATACAATATGTACTCCAGCTGGGAATTGAACCCGGGACCCCTGGGTCTCATACCGGTGGTTGTACCACTAGACCACAGAGGCGGTTAAAACAATCAAAAACCTATCAGGTATCAACAGATTATGTAATACCTATTCTAATGTAATGTGTATCGACAGATTCAAAGCCAGAGAGACAGTCTCATCAGAGGTGCAGCTTGAGAGTAAAATATGTATTAACATCACTCTCATAGCCTCATCACACCTCAACGACACCACATTTGGCATTGGCTGGCTAGGTCTAAGGTGTGGTCCGGGAACAATAGTGACAGGTTTAAAACCGTGGCCTACAATAGTTTTCGAATATGCTCTATCCGTTGATAGGCTTTTACTATCTGTACTGGGCCTGTAGACAATGTAATATCGTTATGTAGCGAAACGACAAATAATGTAGTTATAGTCTATTTTAGTTTACGCTAATCAACTTGCGGTAAGACCACGCGATTTAGCGCGGCTTATGCCAATCCGCCAATCCCATACATTTATTCTTTTTGAACTTCGTTGTCGTTTTTTAATTGTTACTTTGTCTAGTAGACCTGGAAAGCTATAGATCGACTACTGAATTCGTTTTTTCACATCCCTTATCGTTTGCAGTGTTTTTATTCACTTCCCATATTTTCGACGAATTTATCGTGAGATTTATCTTGGAACTTGTAACCACGTGCGTATTGATGCCCGCCCCCACCTACTTCTTACCGCGCGGCCGTTCCGCCAGTTAAGTGGTCCATCTATAGCAGATGCCGCACGATGGTGCTACCAGTCTAGCATGGAAGCATCTGCAAATCTATTGATCAGTCAATTTCACCTTTAGCTGGCAATGAACAAGACTAAATAGATTTTTAATTGTTATAAGTTATAATATGTCTGCTTGTCAGTACAGGGGTTTGTCAAAATGACAAGTATGTAATGTAATTTGACATGACTCAAACCAATCAACAGATTTTGAGTGCATAAGATGGTGCCACCCTAGGTTCTCAGTGTTCCTTCCCATTGAGATATGCTAGGGGTTTGTCATCATTTGCTGCCACGTTGAATATGTTTCCATGCTTTAATTTATTTTCTATGTAGTTAAATCTGATTGAATTGAACGCTATTCGTTTGACATTAGGTTGAATATCGACTGTCATACTTTGAAGTTAGATACGTAGGGAATTTAAAAGAAATATTTTTTTAAAATGTTGTACGTGATGTGTTTGTTTATATAATAGAATATTTTACATTTTAAGGTTAATAATTTACCATTTTAACCCTTTATTGTTATTAAAATGAAATATGTACACTGATGATGTTAATATTAATGTATTATAGCGCCAGCGAGTAAGCAAAGGTATTCATTTATTAACGGTAGTTAAAACATTAAATATTTTCCCTGATATCAACTTCAGTTTATTAATTTATTATTATATCTTATTTTACCCAATGCCATTTCTGTTTTATTTAAGAAAACAAAAATTTTCAATAAATAAACAAAACAAAATTAAACAAAAATATAAATATAAAGTAGGTACAGTCAACAGCGGCTACGGCTTTACATTTGCACTACGAAAAAGGACGCTATGACGAGTGACGTAAGCGCGCTCTCAACTCAAGGTCAAAGTGTAAATCCGAAGCTGCTGTTAACTGTACACAAATCACTACCTGATATTAAGTAGAACTTTCATATACTCGTAAAAGAAAACTTTTAGTATCTACTATAGTTGTTCTATCTTCTACCAAAAATGCAGTTGTTATAAATCAGAGTTTTAATAGGCAGTGTTCACATTACCTGCCGAGAGCGAGATCGTTGTGAAACCGTCCTTACTGTCCCCGCTCGTGGTGACTCGCTCGAACTCGCCACGCCGCGCTGTACGAACCACGGTCACAAAAATAAAAAATACCCCGGAATCGATAAAAAAAAACATAAATAAAAAACAACACAACAAAGATAAAATATAAACGTAAAAAACTAAGTTTAAAACAAAAATGGTACATTATAAACAAAAAAGTTGCTAAAACGGCAGTTTCGTTGACTTAAAAATAAATATATTAAATTCAGTACTTAATTATTTGTGCAAAAAGCGATCACCATACCACTCACGATACCTTTGCCCACCCGCCTTTAGCAATGCGCGTGACATGCGAAAAGTTATAAAAATATTAGTAAAAGTTATGAAGCTACGCATTCAAATTGTGAAGCAACATACAACATATTATATTAAGGTGTGTCCTTTGGCCTTAAAAATTATGTACGTTAGGCTTTAGCAATACATTTGCATTACGAAAATCGCCGTTATTACGAGGTCAAATGAGGGTCTCATCGTCCGAACGTGCAGTCGACTCTACTTATCGTTGTTTATAGTATTTGTAATTTAAGATTGAATTTGAGAAAACTATAAATAAATAATTCAAATAATGGTTGTATATTGGATGTAATATAAACATCGGTGACTCTTTGTCAAATCTATGTGCTTTTGATATTAATAAGAAAGAGACAAAACAAAGTACGGAATATAGTATTTATATAAAGAAACAATCAATTTCCATTGATTGTTTCTTTTAGTAGTTTAAAAATTTCAAGCAGCAGTGCAATTCGTTTAACACATATAATCCTTATCTCACCCGGCTTTTGGTCAAGAATAGCCTGCAAGTGGTTCGGTGGTATTTGCTTGAACTCAGGATCCCAGATGGGCGAGTTAGCACTGAATATTTCTTCTTCGAGTAACGCCAAGAACCGTGGGAAGTGTGTTAACACTAGCACCTGTCAACATAAATAAAGCTAAGATACAGCTTGGTTAACTAAAGCTGGCACGTTCAACACATATACAAGTAGTGGGGGCTATCGCGTAAAAAATCTGGGTATGGATATGGGCTTCATTTGACAGTTGAAGCTCATAAAATTACCATATATGGTAATTTAACTGTCAAATAAAGCCCATGTCCATATCCATATTTTTTACGCGATAGCCCCCAGTGTCTGTGAATAAGCGCGGGGCGTGACGTTGCACTGCATGGTCATCAAGAATAGTCTGTCTGTCTCTCTCGCGCGTGGTTAAACTTATGAGTATGAAGGAGACAGTTATTGTTGTGCTTTTGCTACTATATAGTGAACTATTTGTATATGTCTATTCGTTTTTTTAAATTTCATTAGTGTGAGTACTGATAAGGCGCCAACTTTCGGTAGCCGATCTATATCAGATTAAGAGCACAGTTCACCAACTGTTGATTGTCCCTTTAAACTTTTAATAGTTCATATTTTGTGTGGATTGTTATTGTTGTTCCTACCTGTGTTTACTGTTCCTATACTGTGTAAGTTCCGATACTGTGTCTACATCCAGTGTTCCTATACTAAAACTGTGTGTACTCTCCCTACACAAAGTACTCGTACCTATACAGTTCATATTCCGTATATAATACTGTCCACATACTGACTGTGTATACTGTTTCTACACTGTGTATACTGTTTACTACCTATACTGTGTTTACTAATATTATTCTGTATTGAATCCTTCGTTCCTGTAATCTGTATATTCATATGGTGTAAACTGTTCCAATACTCTCTGTCTTTCTCTTACACACCCACACACACACACACTCACTCACTCCATCACACACACACACACACACACGCGCAAGCGGGCACGCACGTATGCACGCACACGCGCACACACTTTTGTTAATAGCGTAAGTTAATAGTCTTAAATAATTCTTGTACATACCTCTAAAAATGCAAACAAGTGTTTATTCTTTAAACTCAATTGCAATGTACGATGAGGAAGAGCGAAGTGGCACAAGTATAATAATACTTAAAAAGAGATCTCAGTTTAGTATGTTTTTTATGTTACTAAATATATATATTTTTATTTATTTACTGACCCGTTTCTCCGGCGGCATGCGATCACGCTCCGAGTGGCATTTGTCCATGAGTTGACGGCAAACCGACTTGAACACGGCGCGGAGTAGCGTCCGACCAAAGACAAGAGAAGTCTCGTAGTGCGGTAAGGAGTCGCAGAATGCGGGGACGTGGCAGAATACCAGCCATCTGGTGAAACATTATCATAAACAATGTTATCTGTATTTTTTTCTTATTGCTCTTCCACAAAGCTATAAAAGTTCTAAGATAAGTTACTAGCTATCAATCCATGGCTTTTCTCTGCGAGGAATTCGGTTACATAGCGATATAGCGACCGAGATATAACGCGGACCTTAGGTGGCAAATAAACTTTGCGGCCATCCAAAATGCATCAAGATTCAGTCATCAGTTTAGGCGAGAAAAGGTAACAAAGTCAAACTCAAATATTTTTATTAAAATAGACTTTTTAATTTTGCATTTTACAATGCTATTTTTATGTGAAAGGCCTAATAATGCCAATTACTATAGTATGTAATAAGTTGAAATATCCGCCGCCACTTCCTCTAACTGGGCTTCCAAGAGTTTGCGCAGAAAATACTAATCTCGAATGTCGGCGTTTAATGAACGGGGTAGCTGTTCAATTATACATGGCATACAACATACGCCACAATGGAAATTCTGCATGAATTATATGGAGGAACATTATTTTTTTCAAGGGTATTGTGAACTTGCCACCAACATTTGACCCCGCCGGATTTTTTTCTTGGGTATGCTGAAATATAGGTCTATACCAATAAGCCACAATCGACTGATACCCTCAAAGTCAGCATAACCCAGGCCATCGCTCAAATTAGACTTCTCGGATCTATGCCCCCGTGAGAAGCCACGATGGAAATTTGAGCGACGTCATATTCCATACAAATTGCCATAGATGGTAAAATAAATTCGTTAATATCTCACACATAGCTTTTTTTTCCATTTCAACACCGACCCGTAATAAAAACCCTATAGATAAGTGCTTTTGATTAAGTCCTTTGATAGGTTCTAACAGACAAAGAGTAATAAATCAACTGTTGCGGAGTACGTAGTGCGATGTATATATTTGGTACTATAATTTTTCGGTTTATTTGCGGTTTTTTGGTTTCCCGACGTTTCGGCACCTTTTCAGTTGCCGTCGTTACGGGTTGACAAAAGTTGTTTTATTTCAATTATAAGTGCGCGAAGAAACTTAAGATGTGCAACTTTTTCATTTATAATATTAGACTGAGTCAGTTATGGACCATGTTACTGACTCAGGCGCAATGCATTTAGCTATTAAATAAGTGGTATAAAATGTAGAAAATCTAGAAAGCGTTATGATGATATAGGAATCAGCCAAGTGTATAAGTTCTACTGTGAAGGCGATTTTAACTCTCGCGAAATTTGTGTATTTTTTATTTTTTTCACTTGGGCACAAGGTGAAAATAAGAACACGTAGTGTCATTTCGTTGTCCATTTAGCAGTCTGTTTCTCAAGTTTTTTTATTTATTAGAAACGTGTTAAAGTTACCTTGATAAGGATATCTCACAATTAAAAGGTACAGGGACTATACCTAAATATGTCAATAAAGAAAAAAAAAAACTAATAAAACTGACCTTGTAAAGTTGATTTGATATGCGGAAATATCTTCGGGATTTGACACTTGCTGCAACAAAAAGTTATAAAATAAAAATTGCTTTGCCAAAGAAAAAGATCTATAAGGCTGAGTCTTACGTGAGCGATATGGATGCGGACGCGAAGCGGCGTGGTGCGGCGCGTAAACAATAAACAGTCGATACCTATAGGAGTGTCCTATGTGACCAAACGCAGGTTTCTATAGTCCCGGCAAATAACTTGCACTCCCGTGGCAAAACAAAAGATGCGAAGTAACTACTAGTCACTCCGCGTCTCGCCGCGCGTTGGTCAAGATGTCTGCCGGTATTTTTTTCGCACCGCACCGCGCCGCTTCGCGTTCGCATCCAGTCGCTCACGTAAGACGTCGCATAAGAATCTCCACTTACCAATTTTCTAACGCTGGGGGCCTCAAAATTCCAATGGTTGAAGCAATGCAGGAACATCTTAGCAAGGTCATACATGGTCTGCCATTCTCTCTGAGGCAGTGTATGAAACTTGTATAGAACGAAGTTGGTGATGGCCTTGGCTATGGAGGGCCGCTCGAAAGGCGGTTGGCCTAGTGGGCCTTCTATACGCGGTTGTGTGCGGGTCAGGATGCATTTGCGGAGCAACTGGCAAAGAAAATTGGATTTAATTAGAGTAGATTTTATAATGTTTACAGGACAGTTATGAGTTTGCAGAAAAAAGAATTAGATTTAGAAATTATTAAAAAAAATAGAAAATAAAGTAGATTTAATTAATAATTTCAGTAGCATATAAAATTTGAACCGACTTCAAAGAAGAAGTAGGTTCTCAGTTTGTCAGAATCTTGGGTATCATGGGTTTATGAAATATCTCAGCTCTTTTCAGACCTGCGGCTATGGGATGACTTGGGTGAAATGGTTCCGACTAGGGAGACTGATCACCCATCCGGCCTTGCTGGTGTCCCTTCTCTAAATAATAAATGGGACGACTTTCGATTTCAATTAAACTGAAAATATGTACATTCAACAGCCGTGTATGGCTTTACATATCTCTCAAATGTATTCAACAGAATTTTAACTTTAAGACGAAAGCCATTGAGTTCGGAATTGTCTGTAGAAATTTGACTTTATATATAAAAATCTAGTTGCCGTTGACCGTACATGCATTGAGGTTTTTTTTTATTTATTCATTATTATTAAAATACCCTTGTACTCACCTTAAACAGGAAATAATATACTCTTTTAGTATCATGATCGTCTTCTCTGTGCATAGACATGAATATGTTCTCAACATCCACTACGGCTCCGAGCAGTCGGTTGATCTCTGCTACTGCCAGCCCTTGTAGCTGAGTTACATGTTTTTCTGAACAAAAACACATATAGATTATTAATGTGTATGCTTTATTGAAGAAATGTTTCAATATACTTTTGCAATTAAATTGTCACTATGTACCACATTGAAAACGGCTAAGGCTAAACTAATATAAGATGCATGTGGATGATATCAGCTCCGTATTCCAGTGCTAACTTAATGTTTTATCAATGCTTTGTCAGCACTTTTCTCAAGCAAGCGCAGAGTCTGTCCCGCTCGCATCGTATTGTTATAAGCGGGACAGACATCGCGAGAAAAGGTTGACAACGAGGCGCGGCGCTTATGCAACCCTGGCAGAAGCACATCTTAAGATTCTTCGCGCACTCATAATTGAAATAAAACATTAATTTAAAACATTTATTTTAAGATTACACCAGTTTACATGTTAATATAAAACTATCTGCCAACATAACACTGATCTAATTTCAAAATAAGTAAGCTTAAGGAATTACTAATCCTACTAATATTATAAATGCGAAAATATGTCAGTTTGTTTGTTTATTTGTTTGTTCACGCATAAAATACTGAATGGATTTGGATGAAATTTGGTGTGTACAGGGGCCTCAAGTAGAACTAACAAATGGGCTATTTTTATCCCGATATTCCCACGTGAACGGGAACCACGCGGGCGAAACCGCGGGCGGCCGCTGGTATTCATAATAACTCCCAGAAACACAGAACATGTAACACTTGTTTTCCACACAAATATTTGTTCTGTTTGGGGAGTGAACCTATAGAAGGTAGGATTGGTGAACTCACCTAACACATGATTGCAGTTGCGACAGGGGTCGTTGAAGCTAGCCAGTGGCTGGTTGTCCGCTCTTTGATTGTTTTTGGCAGCCTGCTGTGTTACTGGAGTTTTCCAGCCATTGCATGTGCATTCTGCAATCTAGAATATAGGGTAAAATATAAAATCTACTTCAGCTTAAAAGCAGTACAAATAGATAATCTTGTTTATGATTTATGTTTTTTTGCATTTTTTAATGCTTTTTTATACTTATGATAAATTTTAAATAGAAAAATATTGGAAAAAGTGAAGTGAGAGCATTGGACTGGATTTCCAAAGCTCGCGGGTTCGTGTCCCAACTGAGAATTCATTTGTGGCCATGTTGACTTTTTCCAATATTTTTCTATTTAAAATTTGTCATAAAGATAATCTTGTTTTGAGCCATAATGGATTGGGAGTGAAAGAAATAAGATGTGCCAGCTTGGCAGCTGCACAACAACTGCTTACCAGTGCACATAATAAAAGATTATCAATGGACAGGGTACATTCAAAAACTGTAGGTGATGGTCTAGCAACCTGCCACACTAGACAACATAATATCTGTAACCCAACCAACACCAAAAATGGCATCATAGAGAACTGATGTGGTTATTAGAGTGATAATGTGGCATTGTAGAGAATGGATGTGGTTATGAGAGTGATATTATACATTCCACTCTCAAACAGAATATTTGTTGCACACAAGAAATGTATCCTGTGCTATATGGGTCCCTTCTGACGAATCCTGTCAACCATTTTTTAAAAGCCTTTTCGCTCATAAGATATCTGTGATGTGGCTACTTTTGTTCATAGTCATTTGAATTTATTTAAAAAAGCAGGGGAATTTTAGACTAAGATGTCCATACAGACTAATATCAGATCATTAGTAACTATTATAGCTATGGTCCAACTTTAGTATTATTAAATAACTTTCTACTGCAAATAACTAATTATAATTTTTAATACTATGCTACAAATTAGTTTCTCACCTGACATGCTGAATAGATAGCTAGCTTTAAAAGCTTTTTGTTGTGTGGCCAGTTGTACACTTGCTCCTTTCTTTGTTGTATCCGTTGCAAGTTTGATTGCCTGGATGCCTGCCCTTCGCTACCTGCAGGGGTCGCACTACTGCTTGATGCTCCATCATCAGGATTTGCACTGGATGTTGCTGGTGGAAATAAAATAAAATAATTTATTTGCTTTTGTACAGGGCAGAATAATGGTAGGTAGTTAAGAAGAAGAGGAGAAATTAAGGTGAATTATTAAAGAATATTCAATTCCTATGTACAGCACATAATACTATCAGTAGTTCAACGACTTAACAGATGATTTTCGTTTTCTTTGAGCAGAATGAGTGTGGTATTTTTGTTCTGACCAGCACACAGTAAATGCACTGATGCGATAAGCAACGTAGCCTACATTTGATACTGACTTATATTCTACGATTTTGTTTATTTATTTACCTTCATGCGCATGAGCTTGGGAAGAATCAGCTTCTATAGAGTGCAGTGGAATACTGATGTCGTCGGACATGTTAATATGTAATTCTATTATAACACTGTTTCAACAACTAGGTATATAGAATATCTATGAGATAGTCATTAATTTCTTCTATTTTCAACAAATATCACAAGAAACTCCAAAAAAATGAGAGATGCTGTGCGTGCGTAACGCTAAATAAATGTCACTGTCAATATAATTTGTGCTGTCAATCAATCAAACAAACACCTGTCTGTCATCATGAAGGTTTAAGTCTGTCACTGTCAGTGTCGAACGAGCAAAGGAATATTTATTCGTACAGCCAGTTTCATAAGCTAATTATTTTTTATTTAAAATAACTCTCATTCACGTAACACCTTGGACGAATTAACCACTGGACGCGTAACGAGGAACGTGTTCGCCTTTACCCCTCTAGTCACTTACGGAGCGTTTTAAGGAGTAAGCATAGCAATATATTATATAGCGTTGTTAGTATGACGCGAGATCTTGAAGTGAAACATTATCACATAAATGGGCAAATGGGCTGTTTTGTTTAGTAAAATTAATAGCGGACAATTAAAACATTATTCCTTTCACGCGCAAGTACTATTTCAACTTATAATAATGGATATTTTGTGGTAGAATAAATAAAATATAGTATGTAAACAAAATATGTATAATACGTCATTTTAAAAAGTAAGTTTCATTGTACAATAATATGCTTCAAAGATTTTGCTCAAGTAATTTGGTTGGATTATATATATTCACTCATTCATTCAATTGTCATTTTTATGTCGTACAGGGCTTGTAGGACGAATAAACCACCGTAACACTCACTCAACGCACTACGCAAAACTCAAGATGGCTGTTGAATAGTAGGTATGCAAAAACTTCAGCACAAATTCTCTCAGTGATCAAAATTATAAAATAAATTTAAAATTTAAAAAACCTCCAACACAAAAAAATAGTCCTAAAAAGTTAAAAATAATATTTATTTACCCTAATTACTTATTTATTACGTTTATAAATTTTCACAGACGTCGGACCGATATGTACCTACTTATACTATACTATACTGATACTATTCAGTTCAGCTCATAATAGCGGTCCCTCGACGTCAGTGAAATTAATAAACGTAATAAATAAGTACCTAATTAGGGTAAATAAATATTATTTTTGTAATACCATATAATACCATTTGGCCTTACGTAGTTTAGTGGCATATACTTACCATTCTGGGAATTCCTGCTTATAAGGTCGAAAGAGAAAGATAGGATTAAAAGGAAAAAGTGTTTAGACTTGCACACCACCAAAACGAAGATGTGCGGGAAGATATTCGAAGCGGAGCGGAGATGAGAAGCGATGTTCTTCGGCTAGGGTGTTTCCACAAAAGCTAGGCGGAGATTGCGTGCAGGCTAAGCGGAAATACTTATTAGGTGATGGGTGGCTACAGTCGGATTTATAATTCAGTAGAGTAATTTGACAGGTGCCACTGTCACTTTGTAAAAATAATCCTGCTATTTTTCGTAATGATTTGCGAATTTCCCGTTCCAGTTCAGTAAGTATTGATTCCATTCACGCACACAAATTCAATATTATCATTAAAGCTAAATTTTTTTGGTGGAAATGGCTTCTTCCGTTTTGGTGGTGAAAATGCTGAATTAAAATGTAACCATGTAGCATTCAATGTCATTTTGTGAAATTCAGCATAATTTTCACAAAATGACATTGAATTAAAAATACCATATGGTAAATTTTAAATAGAAAAATATTGGAAAAAATTAACTCGGCCAAATACCAGTTAAAGAGCGGGAGATGAGCTATATGCGGCAAGCGTTGGATGTACATACATTGCGACACAAAAGAGCAAGAATATAATTGGTGGCGACACTAGTCAATAACTATCAACCATCTAGCAAATATTTTCACTTCTTAATACGAAAATAACTATTTATTATGAATACGCAAAAAAATTTAAAGCAGAACTACCATCTTAACAGTCGTTGGTTTGCTTAACTGGCAAAACATTTACAGGATAACATGTTGTAAAATATAGCCTATATTTTTGCCGGTTCTTCTCGTTACAACCAAAGCCTATACCTACCTTAGGTATAGGCTTTGTTTGTGAACCGATGGTGTAGCATCTTTGACATTCACAAGTGCTTGTAACCTAAACTGAATAAATAATATTGAGTTTGATGACGAATGCAATGGCTCTCGATAGGAGCTGTCAAATAATATATTCTCTCAGTGGCCGCATTTTGAGGAACTAATAACGAATTTTAATGTCGCCGCCCGTTTTCAGTGGCGAAATATTGAAGATGGTTATTAGTTCCTCAAAAATCCGTTTTCTACTCTTTTGTGTCGTACATACATTACACATTAAGAGGCCCTCGCGAATTCAGCCCTCCTCTCCCACAGGGGAGTGGGTGCAATTATGGGAAGGATAGTTGATATAGATGTACATAATTTACATAAAAGAAACAAAAAAAGTAAAGAAGACAATAGCTACATAGCTAGAATAGAATAGCTTTCGAATATACCCCGGCCGTTGATAGACTTCTGTCTGTTCCAGAAATTTAGCGGCTGGCACATCACATTTCACCGGTCAGGGTTTTTATCGAGGGGCCGAAATATGGCGCAGGTAAGCCTGACCAAAATTGTGAATATCAAATGTTTCTGAATAAATGTTTACTTATGTAAAAAAACAAAAAAAAAATATATACTTAAATAAATAATAATCTTCACATAATCTATAAGTACTAATTTTATAAAGAGAAAAGTTTTGATTTGTTTGCATTGAATAGGCTCCGAAACTACTGAACGGATTTGGATGAAATTTTATACACAGATAGTAAATAGCCTGGTTATGAACATAGAATACTTTTTATCCCCATATCCCACGGGAACGGGAATCAAGCGGGTGAAACTTGTTTTAAAAAACGCCGCTTGTTTATATTATAAATGCGAATGTGTGTTTGTTTGTCCTTTCTTCACGCCCTAACTAAGCAACCGATCGTCTTGATTTTTGGCAACGAGGTTAGTTGAATGGACGGAGAGTAACCTGTTTGGCGCAGGGGTAAGTACAAACCCCACCTTCTGCGCCAGAGGTCCCGGGTTCGATCCCCGGACAAGACAAATATTTGTGTGCATGAACATGTCTATTTGTCTTGGTCTGGGTGTTTAATATGTATATTATGTATGTATTTACAAAAAAAAAGTATATAAGTATGTTTATCCGTTATCTAGTATCCATAACACAAGTTCTTCATGATACTTAACATGGGCTAGATAATTGGTGTGATTGTATCGAAATATTTATTTATTTATTATTTATTATTATTTAACTTACAATATAACCAAAATTAAATTTGGCACACAAATAGAAAATAACCTGGATTAAAACATAGGCTTCTTTTTATCCCGATATTCCCACGGGAACGGGAACCACGTGGTTGAAGCCGCGGGCGGAAGCTAGTACAACCTAAGACCTAAGTTATAATAACGGGTACAGAAGTATTAGAATTTATTCCGATTTAAACCACAAAAAACAATAGTGCAAATAAGCAAAATTATTCTCTTAAGGTGGTACGACTTCCATACTAACAAACATTGCACAATTATTGGTTCATCATACCTTAATTATTTATAAATACATGCGCAACTAACTCGTTTCAGTTATTTGTTTGCGCAAAGTAATTAAAAAAAATGTACTTTCATACATAAATCACGAATAAACTAATATCTTGTAATTTCAATAATTCTACGTATGTGTGTGTGACTTATCGCATTATATACCTCATGAATGAAAGTATTTTTTTTTATAATTTCGCGCAAACAAATAACTGAAACGAGTTAGTTGCACATGTATTTTTGAATTATTAATGTATGATGAACCAATTAATGTGCAATGTTTGTTTGTATGGAAGTCGTACCACCTTAAAGACTCCACCTGTAGGTAGTGGAACACAGTTTCACTTCTCTTTGTTTTAGTGGAAACGTACTCTAAAGTTTTTAGTAGAATTGATCTCCAATCTTGTACTGAACTAGCTGTTACCCGCGACTTCGTCCGCGTGGAATCCTTTTATACATGTATTAGTTTTCAGCCCGCGATTTCGTCCGCGTAGATTCTACTTTCCTCTTAAGGGAAAATCCTTTCTTACCTATCTACATGCCAAATTTCAACTCAATCCGTCAAGTATTTTGAGCTCTGCGTTGATAAGTATATCAGTAATTTTTGCCTTTTATATATTTAGACTATTGTCTGGGATGGAAGTACTATGGCCGATAAATTGATTAAGTACTTACCTAACGATTTGTTAGCTTATGAGGTTGGTCAGTTTTAGTAATAATTAACAAAATTCAGTATACATTTTGGGAAACGGCAAAGCTGTTGAATTTCATTTGTTTTTGGCAAAAATACTGCTCAAAGATCTTCACAAAATATAGGTTTGTTTATTTGTTTTTAAGTTTCAACCATGAGCCTAATAATAATAAAATAAGTCACTTTTACTTTGAAATTAAAGGATTTTTCTTACAAAACTCCATCCCCCCTTTTCACCCCCATTGGATGGAATTTTCAAAAACGCCGAGACAGGTTAATGTTTATTTTTAATCCTAAACCTAAATATAAAATTTGAAGATCCTAACTCCAAAACTGACGGACTTCCATACAAACTTTCATCCCCTATTTTACACCCTTAGGGGAAGAATTTCGAAAATTCTTTTCTTAGTGCACCCCTAGCCTCACAAGGAAGCTATGTGCCAAATTTGATTTCTCTATACCTAGCGGTTTGGGCTGTGCGTTGATATGTCAGTCAGCCAGTCAGTCAGTTTCTTCTTTTATGTATTTATAGATAAAAAGTGGCTAAACGTTTTCGGGAAAGTGAAATTCGTAATCTAAAAATTCGAATTCAAGATAGGTAACCCTTTTTACCATTCTAGGGGTTGATTTCTGTAAAATCACAAAATATAGGTTTGTTTATATGTTTTTAAGTTTCAACCATGAACCTAATAATAATAAAAAGTCATTTTTACTTTGAAATGAAAGGATTTTTCTTACAAAACTCCATCCCCCTTTTCACCCCTTTGGGGATGGAATTTTCAAAAACGCCGAGACAGGTAAATGTTTATTTTAATCCTTAACCTAAATATACAATTTGAAGATCCTAACTCCAAAACTAGCGGACTTTCATACAAACTTTCATCCCCTATTTCACCCCCTTAGGGGTAGAATTTCGAAAAATCCTCTCTTAGTGCACCCCTAGACCTCACAAGGAACCTATGTGCCAAATTTGAAGTCTCTAGACCTAGCGGTTTGGGCTGTGCGTTGATATGTCAGTCAGTCAGTCAGTCAGTTTCTTCTTTTATATATTTAGATTACTTCCCCCCCCCCGTGATGCTGATTCAGGTGACGATAGACACAAATATAATTACACTATATAAAGATTTAACATCATAAGGATGTGAAAAAACAAAATTTCGTTTTGAGAAGCATATAGGTAGGTAACAATCTCCTTTTAAGCCTTTCATACAAAGAATAACGATCACCATCTATCAAAGAAAGAATACTCGTAATGTCTTTTCCAAAAAGTTTTAGAAACTTGTTATAAAACGTTAAGGAGTACTTACTTAAGACCGTTATCAAATTCATCTCGGAAAATTTTCTATAGATTTCCAAAGGATTAACTGTTGATTGATGTTGGAAAGACTCCATGTTTTCCTCACTTTTCCTCAGTTCTCTATGAAGTTTAACGAGTGTCCTTTTATTTTATAAAGAAACGTGTTCATACGGAAGGTAATCAATTAATTAGAAGTAAGTTAGAACCAAGTTTCTTTATAATTAGGGCCTAGATCTCAGCCCCCTTAATTTGTAACTTGTTTCTATCAACGTTTGATTGAAAGTGCAGTCACATTGCTGCTTTAGTGAAAATCAATGTGACAGCTATCTTACAAAAGCAGTAATGTAACTGCACTTTCAATAAATTTCAATCAAAATCTGTGAGCAACAGAGTTAGATAATCAACTATCAGGACACCTAGTTAAAATAGTAACAAGAAAATCCACTTACCCATTTTCTAAGTACCTAGTACAAGACTGAAACCTAATAAAATGTTACGGAACCAAAATATTAAAGTTCAGCGGGTCAATCATGCTAACTTTAAGTCATAATCGTATCTTATCTCAATCTTCATCGTCCATTTTAAATGTCCCTACTGCTAGGGCATTGGCCTTCCTTATAGATGGATAAGAAGAACGGGCCATGGCCCGTTCTTCTTATCCATGTTTTCATGTCATGGACTCACCACGTGGCAGGTCCAATGCGGGTTAGTGGGTTTTAACGACTGCAATTAGGGAATGCAAACCCGCAACATAATTTCAATCCAGGAATTTGCGGGATCAAGCAAACTTTTGAAATAAATCGTGATAAAGACCTGATAGACCCCGTTTTATTTAAAACCCAAATGAAACAAGCTTCTTGGTACTATTTTAAGTGGATTTTTATAAAAAAAAAATTAAACAAGATTTTGGAAATGACTACAAGACAAAGGTAAAGTATTCATTGTGTCGTCTGCCAAACGGCTCCTGATATTCGACATAAGGTAGCCAGCGGCTGAAAAAGTCACAATATGGTACAATTGTCATTATTGAATTATAGGAAAATTGAAGGTATGTAGAAGGAAATGAACAACATATTTCGAGCCTGCTAATCTACCTGACTCGAAATATGTAGTTCATTTTCATCAATTTATCAAAGTCTCAAGGTTGCTCACATTGGCAGACCTCGGTCTGGCCTGTTGATCCATCAACACTTCATGCTATACGTTTGAATCACGCCGCTTTGCAATCCCGCCAGTCCAGCGGGATTTCGCAAAATTTTTGACCGAGGTTAGTCCCGCAAAATGTATGTATAAATGTATCCCGGTATTGCATTCCCTAACTGCAATTTTGCAGCTGGGACCGACGGCTTAACGTGACATCAGAAGCACGGAGGAGCTCGAGATAGTAAATTTTTGGTCAACCAGGTAGGTTTTAACGACTGCAAATACAGCAATAATAAATTTAAGGTTATCCATCCCGTGCTAAACCACTGCCAAAGTTGTTTAGCCGCCACAATCGCAGGCCGGGCTCTAGCCATTTTGCCACCGGGTTCTATTCAATTTTACAGAATGATGTATGGTATATTGAAAGAAAAATTTTCATGCTTGAACCATGTTCGACTTCAGATAATATTAATTTAAATCTGGAATTTTCACCTATTAAAAATTATAAATGTCTATGGTAGACTAATAATATTAGTAACGTCAAAGAACCCATATTATTAGCGTCATCGAAAAGTTTATGATACAGAAAAATTATAACTAATTAAATTATTTAAATAGTCTAATAAAATTTGCAAATAATATTAGTAACTTTTATGAAACAGGCCTCGCAAGTTGTTTTATCCCTTATTGACCGTGGTACTATTTGACACATAGATATAAGATATAAGTTCGTATAGAAACTTTGACAATATTTATTTCAAAAGGGAGAGAGTGATAGTTTTACCTGAAATGCTTAAAAAAGCTCATGTAGTTATCAGTACATCCAGATTATCAGATTCTCTAGTCGTTTCAGTCAGTTCAGTTCTAGCGGGAAATCGCGCCGTGCAGACATGTTTCGCGTTGTCTGTCTGAAATTTTCGCGCGCCTTTTTACTCGCGAACTTTTACCGAAAGTTGGAGTTTCTGTTTTAAAAAAAATAAAATTTCTAAAATGGCGTCAGAAGACGAGGCGACCAATATGTTTTTGCGTACGAACGAAACTTACGACGACTTTTACCATCGTTGCAATAACTTGTCGCATTTTGACTGTTCCGAGGAGGAAATGTTATGGTGGTTGATGGGGTCTAAAAGACTGCCTCTGAAGGAGATTGTCCCTATTAGTATTGTGTTGTTGGTGATCTTTCTCACAGGAGTGGTGGGGAATGTATGCGTGTGCGTGGTGATAGTGAAGCATCCTGGATTGCACACGGCCACTAACTATTACTTGTTCAGTTTAGCTGTTAGTGATCTGCTGCTGCTTATGTTTGGTAAGTTTGTGCTTAGCGATATATGTGGTCTCTGTTCTTATAACATATCTTTGAGAAACAGCCTAGCTAATATTTCAGATAAGAACTTTTGTTCCTTAATATTTTTTGGTAAAAAGCAATGTTTTGGTATTCGTTGTGTAAAGAGCATCGTCATAAAAAAATATAAAATCTGAAATATTGGCTAGGCTATTCTCGACCCCGTCTGCCAGACAATGGCAGCAATTACGTGAATATAGTATACGCTTAAAAAAATTGAAATATATATTTATTCAAATAGACTAAGTATAAAAAACTTTGGAATCGTCAAAATTTTCCTACCATTCAAGAATTGATTTTACAAAATTTATTGAAGAAAATCAACAGAGTTTCTGTCTCAGTTTCATATAAAACCGAACACATAAAACTAGGCATCCATCGCTCTTTAATACATGGCAAGCATATTATCGTAAACTAACTTCGAACAAAGCTTTCCTTACATTATTTAAATTAAAAAGTACATAAGTATTAAGGTATAATTATAATACATAATAAATTCTCTTTATTTCAATAAATACTAATTACAGGTAGGTTTTGAAACTTCCCACACTAGGCTCAGCCTGTATTGTAGGATTATTTTTATAATTTTTATACAAATGAAATGTCCCTTCAATAACACATTGAGTTATATGTGTCACGGTAAATGTTAATGTGTGAATATTATTAATAATAACCGGTAATTATTAATAACACTAATAATAACACTGACCCCGTAATTTGGTCAATATGATTAAAACTATTAAATTTATCACTTTTTTTCGGTTATTATTAATAATTAACAACTGACTTTGGTAAAAGTAATTAAATAAAATGTTTGTAGGTTAATACCTGGTCAGTTCTGACTCTGTTAACCTTTTCATCTAGCAAAACGTCAATAAAACGGGACGGGAGCGCAGTCCCCCCACCAAGAAAATACGAAAGGTACCTCTAGGTTAGGTTAGAAGAACTGACCAAAAATGCGCATGCCGTGCGAGCGAAGCGAGCGTGCCGCGTCAGTGGCCGGCGAAACAACTTTTGTTTTTTTAGAAGTACTAAAATATGAATATGGAACCACTTTTTCGACACCCGGATTGCGATTCCCGGTTTTATTTTAAATAAGTACCATAATGCTAAAGTCGTTGTTTCCACACCATATAATCGCCTCCTTTAAATAATATTTAACAAACATGTTTTTAAGATGCTGCTTCCTCAATTTCCAAGCCAAAAATTTACTTTATCCGATCACAGGTAATGGTAAATATAAAAAAAAAATTAAAGAAATGAAGTTCATGTGAAACATGAAAACATTATAATTCGTTTTGAGCAGTCGTGTAAAACGAAAAGTATTTATAATTTAAATATGAATAATAAGACGTTAAAATTCCCGTAATTATAGAAAACATATAGTTTTAAGAAAGTCTCAGATTTTTGTCTTTGTTCTACAAACTGTAGGTCTACAGCCTATTCCGATCACTGTGATGAAACATCGAGAATGGACGTAAAAATAAATCGTCTAATATCCGCTTAACCATTTTTTTTTATGAACAACGGGAAGACTCTAAGCCTTCATCATACCTGATGTTAAGTATTGATAAGGCTGAAAATGGGAGCGAACCTCTCCCGGAATCCTCATCACTGAGGAACTAGCTATCTTAACTCTAACTGCCGGAACACAACAATGCTGAAAACATTGTTGTTATGGCGTCAAGCTTGGATATGATGGTGGTAGCTCGCCAGGCGAACTTACAACAAGTCCTACCACCAACCAAACCGAATACAATATGTACCCCCGCTGGTAATCGAACCCGGGATCACTGGGTCTGATACCGGTGGTTGTTACCACTAGACCACAGAGGCGGTTAAAACTCAATCAATAAGCTGAGACAAGTTGATATTTTATTTAAAAAAAATTGTGTTGTATTATTTACAAAAAAAAAAAACTTAACGACTATGATACATCGGTGGAATTGCGTGAAGAGGAATTAGAATTTCTACGAACACTGTTATAAAGCTACTTATTACCTACTCAATTTTCTTAAACTTGATTACAATAATCTGCCAGCGTTTTAAATGAAACCTAGGCAATGAAATAAAATTAATAATTATCTTATTGTTGTATTGTTCATTCGAATGCGAATGCGTCGAGTGAATTACGAGAAAGGAGTTTGATGATATTGGTATCAGTACCTTACTTACATACGTACTTACTGTTCGGCCATATTGTTATTTTTCACAATCGCGACCTCAGAAGAAAGCTTTTTTTTAACTGACTGCACTGCTTATAATTTTAAAACGTGACACTTTAGGGTATTTTGCATTTGTATTGATAATAGGTTGGGGAAAAAGTTTCTTTGCATTTTTAAGGAAATTAAAAAAAAATAAATATATATATATATAGTTTATTTACATTTAAGTGCCATTTTTTCGATAACTTTTTGCCATCTTGTAGGTAGGTTGTAGGGACATGATCCCATTGCTATAGAATTTTTGGGCTTCTGATCAAAATACCGCGACAAGTTGTTTTGGAATTCCTTTCGTGATGTTAATCTGACACTGTCTAAAGAATTCTGAAGAGACCAAGACAGGTGGAAATCTGAAGGTGCAATGTAAGGCGGATGCATTAACACCTCCCTGCCAAACTCTCTTAATTTTTGCTGAGTGGCTAAAGATGTGTGAGGTCTAGTTATCATGATGAAAAACCACACCTCTTCTGTTGGTTAATTCCGGCCGCTTTCTCTTAACTTCTTGCTTTAATTTCATCAGTTGTTCGCAGTAGAGTTCAGAATTAATGGTCCTGCCTGGTAGTAACAGCTCATAATGAATGATGCCCTTCCAATCCCACCACACACACAGCATCACCTTGTTGCGAGTTAACCCGGGTTTCGCCTCAGTCTGTGAAGCCTGACCGGCCTTTGACCACGACCTTTTTCGCACGTTCTTGTCCTACGTAATCCACTTTTTTTCACCAGTTATCAGCTTCTTCAAAAATGGTTCGGTGTCATTACGTCGTAATAAAGAATCACAAATGAGTACACGGTTCATTAGGTTTCTTTCAGTGAGCTCGTGAGGTACTCAAATATCGAGCTTTTTTGTGTACCCAGTTTTTTCAAATGCGCTAAAACTGTTTTGAGGTCAATTCCCAGTTCTTCAGCTTGCTCCTCTTTTTCAAAAAATGGCATTCATTTTATCCGTAATAGGGCGACCAGAGCGACGTGCATCTTTGACATCAAAATTTCCGGATGGAAAACGCTTAAACCAAATTTGTGCTACTCTCACAGACACTGCACTAGGTCCAAATTTTTTTCGCGGCTTGCGTTACATTTTTACCTTTTTTGTAGTAAAATTTTAAAACGTATCGAATTTCTTCATTATGTTCACTCATCTTGACTGTAAGAAAAACAAATGAAAATCACACATTTCTTTTTAATTTGAATTTGGAATTACCTTCTTTAAAATGTAAACTTTTAATGATACCAAAACCAGCCAGATACAAATTGTATAGCCACAGAGATTTTATTACAAGTTCATACTATATGCGAAAAGACTTTTTCCCAAACCTTATATGTTTAAATAACCGATTTACAAAGGTTTCTTCTGCAGCCGCAATTTTGAAAAAAAAAAACATGGTGGCCGAACTTTAGGTATACCAAGCTCCATACGAAAATTTTCAAACCACCTCCTATATATAACTAGCGAGTTCGCTTTACTTCGATTGTGTAGCTGGAGCCCAGCAGGGCTAAGATGAGCGCCTTGACAATTTTGTAAAAAATTATCTCGCTATATCTGTCGCCCTCATATAGTTGTAGATTTGTGAGCGGGACAGAGAGTGCGCTTACGCGACATACCATTAGTGTCGATTTTTTTTGTCGCGGTGCTCATCTTAGGCCTGGAGTCGGCCAGACAGAGTTAGTATTCTTTGACAGAGATCATGCAGCCTTATTCTGTCTCGGTTTTTACACTCTGGCAGGCGGTTTTACAGTGGTATTTTTCTAGTAACGAAAACGAATTGGCTATGATAAATTTTTGGTATCAATAAAAATTACCACGTAGGCCCCAGTGGATGACGGTTGCGATCGCACATGTAGGTAATTTTTGTGCGTACATTGGCTGGAGAGTGACTAGTGCCTTCCTATGTATTTACGAATCCACTTCATGATCTTTTTTATTTCATCTAATAAAGTAGGTATGCTGGCTGACTCGACAGTTCCTGATAGTTATAATGCAGGTAAATTTAAATAGAAAAATATTAGAAGAAGTCGTCTCGACTCACATGTTATTCTCACACGAGATGTTTTTGCTTCTGTTAAAGCTGACAAGTTTCTTGCGTTGTCAGTTAAAAGATGGCCTCCTGAATGGCCATAACAGTAGTTTGCATCGCTTATGAAATTGGAAATGCGAAAAAGTAAGTACCTAAGTAATTGAATTTCGATTTCTTGAAAATGTATTTTGTACCACGCGAACCCTGTGCATATAAGTATAAATAAAGGTAGGTATATAAGTTGCTTCATTAAGATCCAGTTGCAGGAAAATTGGCTATATCTCTATTTACCGACTTCAACAAAAAAGGAGGGAGGTACTCTATTCAACGTGTTTTTTTTTTTTTTGTCTGATGTATGTATACCGATTACTCCGGTGTTGGTGATCCGATTTTAATAGTTGTTTTTTTGTTCGATCGGGTACACTGTCAATTTGGTCCCATATAAGTCTCATTGAGATCCGATGATAATCTTCGGAGATATGTGGCCTAATGTCATGGAAGTCATGAAACAATTATATCATCCAGGTAATTGTTAGATTCTTGTTCGAGCTGAAGTTTCACGCAATAATTATAATTCTTTATTTATCTGAAAGAAAATGGTTTATGTGTGGTCCCATATAATTTTTACGAAGATCTGGCTAGTAGTTTTTTCATAATCTTGAAAAATATCAATCACCTTTTGGCAAGTAGTCGTTTACCTAGATGACATTGTTGTGTATGGGCTGTTTTTTTTTTAGTGTAAGTAACAGCACATGATGTAACTAAAAAATCTGAAAAAAATCATTTTATAAATAAAAATCAAACCGACTTCAAAAAGTAAAAAATAAAACTTGGAGTCGGTGCTAGCTAGCTAAGGCCAAAAAAATATATAGTTAATAGAAGTGCAATGTAGAATGCCCTAGCTGGCACCGACTCCAAAAGTTTTATTTTTTACTTTTTGAAGTCGGTTTGATTTTTTTTTATAAAATTATTTTATTTGTTAAATCTAGATTGAGCCCTATAAGGTACTACAAGGTACTACTGGTAGGAAAAATATATTGGACGATTCGAAAGCACTTATCTATAAGTCTATTTGAATAAAAATCTTTGATTTTGAATTTAACTTTGACAAAAAATACAAATATTTAAATCTAGATTTAATATTTTGACACTTTCGTATGGGTTAAATCTAGATTTAAATAATTAAATCGAGGTTTAACAAATTTGGTGGAAGTTGCTTAACGGCCTGGTTGATGCCTGTTTAACGACGACGAGGCGAAAGGCGATACGGTGCCAATCCGTTTCGAGTTTAGGAGTCTGAACGAGTTCTTTTTGGCCAGTCCCTGAAAGAATACAATAACGAAAGTCGAACCGAAGAAAAAAACGTAAAAAAACGTACTCGACTGAAGCACGATACCTAATAATGAGAAAAGGACGCGCGCGAGAGCGAGAGCGATTTTGCAGATTAGGCGAAAAAACGACGAAATCACTTCGTAGTAGATAACTATAGCGATTAAAGAGAAAATGAAACTATACGATGCTAAATATTATTGGTGTCCACCAGTAGCGAGGTTTCAAAGTATGGCGAAGGTAAGCCGGACCAAAAATTTATCCTAAAATTCTCTTAATTGTATGGTGGTATTTTTGAAAGGGAAGCCGATATGAATCGGTATGTATGGTCCCTTCGCCACTGGTATACAATAATATACAGGGTGTTAAAAGACTCATAACGAAAACGAGAACCACGTATTCTCCCCATCGTTACTATCATTTTCTTGTATGGAGCCAAACCTGAGAAGGAGTTATTGAGGATTAAAGTCATAATTTTTGTCTAAAGATTATCGTTTAAAGTAACAAAACCGCAATGAATATCAAAACCACTCAATGATACGGGGCCCGGTATCATACTGGTACTATGCACATGCGAAAGTTTTGTTGCACGCGTTCCATTGTGTGTAAAAAATAACACCCGTTTTTTTACTAAAAATAAAAGTAGTTTTCCTGAAATTATTTTTACATAATGTTATGTAGTTTAATGTCCAGTACGCATATATCACGACTTCGGTATGGGTCTTTTAACACCCTGTATGTAACCTCATTTGAGAATACTCTTGAAAATTCGTATTTTTAAGGGGTCATTTTGAAACGAAAAAGTGTCAAGGCAAAATCATAAAATCCTGATTCTGAATTTTACAAATCTAGATAGGAATGAAGAAATATATATCTTTTTTTATGATTTTGTAATTTTTGCATTTTTCAATGCTATTTTTATACTTATGGTAAAGTCTCGGTAGCTCAGCGGTTAGAGCATTGGACCGGATTTCCAAAGGTCGCGGGTTCGATTCCCGTCTGAGAATTCACTTGTGGCCAAGTTAATTTTTTTTCCAATATTTTTCTATTTAAAATTTACCATAAATATATATCTTATTACCGGATTTGTAATATCTCTAACTATCCTATAGTTTAATGCCAAAAAGTACGTACTTTTCGATATAGCTTCTATGTCGCAGAAATATTATTCTAAGCAAGAAGAAAAATTAATACAATTCATGTATGTAAAGTTCAAAAACATAAAAGAAAATCATTATAATACATGGTAGGAAATCCAAGTAAAATAATCGAAGTGTCAAAAGCTTTATTTGAAGTTACGATTGGTGGAAATAAAAAACACAATATTTTTATGTAAACATTGGAAATGATATTTCGTTCCTTTCCGTTTGTTGTGTTTGTGGATAAATAAATATAGAAGTGACTAAGTAGTATGTTAATAAAACATAAGTAAAGTGGGCGTATTTTCCTGATGTACTGAGTTAATAACTAGGCAATAAAAACTTTTGCAATTTGGAATGTTTTATTTGTATTTTGTTGGGTGTACTTTGTGTTCAGTTGTTTTCATCATGAAATTAAATTTTCTTACTGGTCGGTGGTTTGTTTGAGTGTTCCAACTGTTTTTAGCTAATGTAACTAGCTAAATAAGTCATCCGCCTACGATCTATTTTATAAAAGTAAATAGCACATTCGCATAGGTGTGTATTAAATAAAGACGACTTGAATGGTAGCGTGGGTAGGTACACAGTACACAGGTTTTCAAGGAATAGCCTACTTTGAGGTCCTTGGTTGAATGTTTTTTATCACAGTGCAAATAAAACATGGTACAGTTGGGGAACTTCCCGGTTGACCAGTATAGTTTTTCCAGAGAGCTTTATTTAAAAAAGTAAAGTATATACAGAAAACTTCTATATCGCAAATAATAGTACATTCAGAGGTCTTTCATTTAAATAATAAATTATTTCTTTAACTTTAGTACTTTAGGTGAAATTATTGCCCAAAAAACTTCTGGTCAACCGGGAAGTTCCCCGATTGTACCATGTTTTATTTGCACTGTGATAAAAAACATTCAACCAAGGACCTCAAAGTAGGCTATTCCTTGAAAACCTGTGTACTGTGTACCTACCCACGCTACCATTCAAGTCGTCTTTATTTAATACACACCTATGCGAATGTGCTATTTACTTTTATAAAATAGATCGTAGGCGGATGACTTATTTAGCTAGTTACATTAGCTGAAAACAGTTGGAACACTCAAACAAACCACCGACCAGTAAGAAAATATAATTTCATGATGAAAACAACTGAATCGCTATTTCAGGGTTGTTTGCATACAAAAGAGTTGTTCGTATGCCTTAGTGGCGACGGGTCGAAATATGGCCGGACCAAGAAAAAACCACTTATCAGAAAATAATAAACATAAACAAGAAAAACATTTTGTTCAATTTGCATATTGTATTTCTCTGCGTATATTTAGTTAACTGGTGACAATAATAATGAATTGTGGATCGCTGGGGTGGAATTTCTAAAAGGGAAGCCGCCACTGGCAATAATAACTTTTGCGTACAAGTGGTTTATTTATTTATTTATTGGTTTTTAGGTTTTTAGTAAAGCTGTCCGATTTGTGTGGTGCAGGGGTAAGAAAGGATAAGCCTACCTTCTACGCAGAGGTCTTGGGTTTGATTCCCGGATAAGACAATTATTTGTATGCATGAACATGTCTATTGTCTTGGGCTGAGTATTCAATATGTATGTGTGTATTTATTAAAAGTTGTCTAGTATTCGTGACAAAAGTTCGTACCTAATGAAATCTACCTTGCGTTAGCAATCCTAAAATTCACATTATATTATAAAATACTTATATCAAAACAGAATTATAGATTGTGAAGTTACATATTTTTTTATTTTGATACGCATCAAATTTTTGGATCGTGAATGGATCGACTTGTTGTTAATCGCTTGTATTGTAATTTTGGTTTAACGGTAATTGTTAGTTAACTAATCACTTGAAGTATCATTTCCTGGTTCAGATAATTTTTGTAATTGTATGTTTATTAATTTATTATTTACCGCATATCTACAGTAGCTGTGGTATAATATGATGTCAACCTGTCCTTGTAGCATCATATTCCGGGAAGGGAACTCGTTTGAATGGTACATAATTCCCGCGTTTTGTGGTACCAGACGGTACCTAAATGGATTCTGTCAGCGTCAGCTCGGACTTTGTATCTAGGGCAAGATGTACTGACACAGAGATAATTATTCCCAGCTGACGCACATACAATAATCTATAATGTGTTAGTATATAAGATGATTATTACAATAATAAATGCTCAAAGCTATTAGAGACTAGTTATTTTATTCATCTCAACCGCCTCTGTGGTCTAGTGGTACAACCACCGCTATCAGACCCGGGGGTCCCGGGTTCGATTCCCAGCGGGGGTACATATTGTATTCGGTTTGGTTGGTGGTAGGACTTGTTGTAAGTCCGCCTGGCTAGCTACCACCATCTTGTTTAAGCCTGACGCCATAACAACAATATTTTCAGCATTATTGTGTTCCGGCAGTTTGAGATAAGATAGCCAGTTCCTCAGTGACTGAGGATTCCGGGAGAGGCTCGCTTCCATCTTCTACCTTATCAATACTTAACATCAGGTATGATGAAGGCTAAGAGTCTCACCGTCGTTCATAAAAAAGAATAAAAAACTCCCGCGCTAGGAGCCAAATTGGTGACCCCGACGTGATTCTGCCCGACTTCATCAAGACCACTTTATTAACGGAAATCCAACGTCACCCAGGGAGACAATCTGAAGATCGCAGCCACCAGGAAAAAATCAACTACTGAAGAAAGCGCAATCACGCAGTCCGACCGAGACGTAACTGTTTTATCGTTCGTTATCTAGCGGATTGGTTACACACAAACACAAAAGGCTAATTGTAACATTTTCACCAGTGTCTCTTCGTGGAATTAAAGTGTCTGTAGTATATGAATCAAGTAGGTAGTCATACGTTTATTTTTAATTTTCATTTATTGAAATTTTCACTGTTATCCTCTTTGGATTTACTTGACTATTATCTTAACAGCGAAATTATTTTAAAAATAGGTATTTAAGAGGAACTTTATAACTAACTAGCGGCCGCTCGCGGTTTCACCCGCGTGGTTCCCAATCTTGTGGGAATATCGGAATAAAAAGTATCCTATGTTCATAACCAGGCTATCTACTATCTGTGTACCAAATTTCACCCAAATCCGTTCAGTAGTTTCGGAGCCTATTCAATGCACCTAACAAACAAACAATCAAATCTTTCCTCTTTATAATATTAGTATAGATATCAATATTCATACTTTGTCACGATAAAACGTTTTTTTTTTGTTAATTAAATGACAAAATTAAAAATAAACGTTTTATAGGTTCGGTGTTACAAATTAAAAAACCTCGAAATTATATTCATTTAAAATTACCTTACCTTGTTAAAAATGAAGAAAATTTAAATTACCTAACTTTCGACATGTGTTTGCGTACAACGTTTAGCATCCATTTAACACAAGGTTTGAAATTCAAGATCTGAAGGCCTAGACTCTAGTCAAGGCCTTCAGATTACTAGAGTTACTTTGCAAATGTCCAACCAAACGTTACCATCGCGTAACAGTAAAATTTTGAGAGATAGCTTTAATGCAATGAGAATAAGGTTGAAAGTTAATTTTTTTTTACAAACATCTGCATAAGTGAGTAAGGTGAGAAAACTCACACTAATCATTCAGTTAAGTTCTATATAGCCTGTTATCGACACTTCAGAATCTGACAAAAGCTTCGCCAGTGGTTCACTCTACAATGGAAGACCTAGAATGGGTATCCAAAATTACCTATTTCAAATAAAACAACTTTTACGGATATCAAACGCGCTATATTTCCACGAACTAAGTTGTAATTGTCCGTATTTTTAGGTTTTTTAGGGGTTTTTTGATTTTCACGACGTTTCGGCACCTTTACAGCTGCCGTGGTCACGGGAAAAACATAAGATATACTTATTTGATTTATGATTTTGTAATTTTTGCATTTTTCAATGCTATTTTTATACTTATGGTATAAATACCCGCGACTTTTGGAAATCCGGTCCAATGCTCATGGACCGGAGCATTGGACCGGATTTCCAAAGGTCGCGGGTTCGATTCCCGTCTGAGAATTCACTTGTGGCCGAGTTATTTTTTTCCAATATTTTTCTATTTAAAATTTACAATAAGTACTTATTTGATGTTTATTTTAATTAAGATCATTTCATTTCAAAGAACCAGCAAGAAACTCGTCAAGTGCTGTTTTCTATAACTGTCTTATTTCGTTTCGGACATTATTAAAAATTATATAAAAATTAAATATTCCTTACTGAAAATCCTGGGCCCTTTTTCACTATGACCACTTAGCGACTCCTTGCTCAACAACATTGGCGTGGTTTGAGCAAGGAATCGGTAGGTGGCTTGGACGAAATTCGTCCAAGGTAGGTGGTCATAGTGAATACGGGCCCTGGTAAGCTTAGGTACATCGTTTCCATGTTTGTATAATGTATTATGCATTTTGGTTTTATAAGTCATATGAACTTTAAAAAAAAAAAACTATATCCATAACGTCCGTGGAATTAATAGGTACTGTTGTAGGTTACCGTACTTAATAATTCCATGTACCGTCAGCTTTTTATCACTAGGCACTTATTTTCGTACTAACTTGTACATTTTACTCATTAAAATTAGACTAAAAGCTCATTGGAATACCAATTTACCAGCTACCGCCTTCACAATGATTCGCAAACTGTTTTGCGCTTTGTCCGTAGCAGGGAATTTTAATATGCTTTTTGTTCAATGCAAGAGCCGGAACGTTTTACGGAGAATAACTTAAATAATTAAATGAAAAGACATATTTAATCATTTTATTATTAACTAGCCTTCCGCCCTCAACTTCGTCTGCGAAGATGGTTGCAATAGGTTATTCTTTCCGATGTCGCAGTTTACGATTTCCTCTTGTTTGAAAATGTACTACTACTTACCTACCTGAAAGTAGTCAAGACGACAGGGGGTATATTCTATAAAAGCGAATATCGACACTGTTGTCATGACAGAATTTTATTAGCTGTCAAATATTATTGAAATTATAAATAAATAATTGCATACAATCACACTCACACCAGTTATCTAGCCCAAGCGCGTTAAGTATCATGGAAAACTTGTGTTATGGATACTAGATAACGGAAAAACGTACTTGTATACATTTTTTTGTAAATACGTAATAATATAGATATTAAACACCTAGACCAAGACAAATAGACATTTTCATGCACACAAATATTTGTCATGTCCGTGGATTGAACCCCTTCACCAAACAGGTCGTCGAAATAGCACATTTAACGACAATATTTCAAATACTTGCAAAACATCTTTGTACGAGTAAAACAAAAATTTAAGGAACGAATTATATTTTATTCTTATTTTGAACTTTTTAGGTTAAAAAAAAATACTACCTGCTACATGTCGGCAAGTAAACCTCTATTAACTAAAAAGTATTTTTTTTTTGCAATTTCTTGCCGTTGTCATGGCAATCTGCTTGTTTTCGTGGCAACACAGTTTTCATTAAATGCGGAAATAACCAATGATTTCATATTTATATCTTATTTTGAACTTTTTAGGTAAAAAAAAAACAAAAATACTAACTGCTACATGTTAGCTAATACTTAAAACTCTAATTAATTGAAAAGTCATCTTTTTAGCAAAATAAGTAAGTTAGCATAAATAACACAGCTCATGACTACGGAATTCAATTCATAAATTCTTCAATATAAGTAACTATAGCGGCCGCCAGCGGATTTACCCACGTGGGATTATCACAAAATCCTTTCTTAGTGCTTGCCTACATCGTTAAAGGATAATATATTCAGCTTAATCGGTTCAGCCGTTTGGGCTGTGCGTTGTCTGTCAGTCAGTCATGGTATTGTTTTAGTATATGGTTGCCATTTTGCGAACCTTTTACAGAAGTGTAATGGGTTATTTCCCTACTGAAATTTCCTCACGTGTCGTGAATATTGTGGCGTTGATACATTTTCAGGATAATCCTTACTAGACTATTCTGTTTAAGTAAGGTATTCTGCTAATCGATTCTGATTCTCCAAAATTTATCTCGAGATAATTATCTTTATTTTATTTAAAACTAGCGTGGTTACTGTTCCCGTGTGAATATCGGGATAAAAAGTTTCCTATGTTACTTTTCGTCTTTTTTTTTTAACATAAGTTAGATAAGAGGTAAGTATTTAATAAAGAATATTACATATAAACAAACAAACTACCCACATACTTACAAGATACGCGCGAAAAACATAACCCTACCTTTGCAATTGGGTAATAACAATAGTCCGGTAACCATCCGAAAAACCCAAAAGCCCAAAAAACACCTTTGAGCAACTCAGGATATTCAATACTAGCAGCCGCCCCCGGTTTCACCAGCGTGATTTCCATTCCCGTAAGAATATCGGGATATAATTTATCTTATGTTTCAATCCCGGCTATAAACTGTCTGTGTGTATATACAGAAATTGTATTCATATCTCTTGTGAGAAGCGTAAGAGAGTACACAAACATCCATATGAACGTTTTTGCTATCGACATACTAATATAGCCAATATCATTTTCATATTGACAAACTAATTTAGAGTTGGTGTCGATCAAAAACTAATTATATTTCACGATTTGGCATTAGAATTTCCATTCCAGTTATCAAATGAAATATGCTCATCTAATTTTAGATTCAAACTTGCAATACTTAGTCCTTTTAACAAAACTAAAAGCCAGAATTCTTAGAATCTTTGCTTCTAATTAAACAAAGACTTTGTCGTTGTAATGTCTGGAATAACTTAAAGAGCTACGAAATAGCAATTAAGGCGTTTTAGGTGGAAGTAGGAGGGAGCATTATTTTATGGCGAAGAGGCCGAGATTTTAGGGTTGAACATTCTAATTAAAGAAAGTTATACTAATAAGTGGTTATATGAGAGCTAAGCCCGGTGTGCCATGGCGCAGTGGTTATAGAAATATGGAAAGGGTGGAAAAAAAACGGTAGTGCATTTACCATTTTTTCCACCCTGAACGTTGATGATAGCAAAAACTCAAAAACATTTCTTTATTTTTAAAAATACGTAAAGCTGCCTCAAGATTTTTTAAATATCGCTTGCCTGAACCGGGAAACGTACCGGCTTAAGTTAGAAAAATAAAACATCATGTACTTTTGTGGTACTAATCGATAGTGTTATTTATCAGGGCCCGTATTCACTATGACCATTAACCGATTCCTTGCTCAAACCACGCGAATGTCGTATTTGGTTTTGACATTTTCAAAATTCGTTTTCCCTATGACAAATTACTTAATAAAGTTTTTTTACTTGTTTAATAATTATACAACTTGTGACTTTCATGTACTTTTACAATAACTCTATAATTTGTGAGTATCATGGAGAAAACATCTTTTGAAAGTGTCAAAACCAAGTACGACATTGGCGTGGTTTGAGCAAGGAATCGCTAAGTTGTCATAGTGAATAAGGGCCCAGCTATGACAAGTAGACAGTATTATACATAGTTTGTTACTCCCATGTTTTTCCTTCATACTGTTTAATAAATCTCACATTCCAATGAAGTTTTCTAAGAATATTCTAGATGTTTTTGTAAATCAAAGATATCTTTTAAATAAAAAAATATCATGAACAATATTGAGCAGGTAAATATTTAGGTATGTTGGTTGTTATTTTTAAGATTTGTGAATTATTTGATAAAAAAAATATGTTTTGGCTTGTTGAAGTAGTTATTGTTTTTTCAGAAAGAGTTATTACTTACAAAATATTTCACGAGAAGAATCTTATTTTGATAGAATTGGGACATCTTAATAGACACTTTTATTTTGCTTTGGACAATGTTCTATAAACTTCAAAACATTTATTACATAAATAACTTGTTGATTACTGAAAACACAAAATCCATTATTATTTTGATTTTTTGACGTTCGCTCCTCTAATCAATCACTCTTACGCAAAAAAGGCTGAACGGATTTGGAAGAAGTTGGCACACAATCAGTACCCCTATTACGAGTTTGCTTAACATGACATTTACAGGACTCGTGAGCGTAGACTATCGGATACACTGCTCATGTCGGTAAAACAGTCGCTAAGTGTGAAAGAGACAGAGCTACAATTTACGTTAACGTTTACTGTAAAGTCAAGTTTGCCAAACTCGTAATAAGCCTACAGTTTATACGCGTAGCCTAAATTAAAACGTAGAATAATTTTTAACCCGCTCAAATTTTATCGTTGGATTTTCCGAATGTGTACGCGAAGACAAAGTAGTGAGCGGAATCTAGTAACTTGGGTATTGTTACTGTCACTTATTTTCGTATCTTATTTTGTGTTTTAGTTATAAAAGTGCCAAAAAGCAGTTCCATAGAGTATTGATTTCTATTTTGCACACCCGCGGGGACATGATTATTACATTAATATTAACATACTCGAGGTTTACCTACCTACTCTGTTTCTCGCAGACTTGTACAATATCAACGTCAACGCGGGGTTTAGCTTCGTCTATATATAGGTAAGGCGCTATACGACTGATGCGAGATAGTAATGAGGCGAGGACGCGCGCGGGAGCGAGACCGATTCTGCAGATTAGGCGAAAAAAACACAAAATCACTTCGTGGTAAAAAACAATAGCAAATAAAGAGAGAATGAAACTATACTATGGAAACTCTTGTTATTATTACTACTACTACTAATTAAACCAATTACCAATAGTATTATGTTACCCCATTTGATAATAATCGTCTTAATCGATGAAATAAGGGTCTTTTTGAAAAGAAATAGTGACGAGGCAAAATCATAAAATCGTTTTAATGAAACTTTACAAATCTAGATAAAGGTGTAAAAATCGAAATCCACCCCTATCGCTAACACCCCCGCCACTTCTTACGCTGCCGCTACGCGCAAAGGCTCCAAAAAGACGCCTTCCTATAACAAACCCACCAAACCCGCGATCATCATTGCAAGTAAAGACTCTCAAGCCACATATATATACAGGGTGTTTTTATTCTATGTGCCCAAACTTAAGGGGAGTTGTGTTATGTGTTTAGAACAAAATAAAGCGAAAAATTATTATTTTTTAGTCAAATAGTTTTTTGTCATCGTAGCGCTGCGATAAGCTGATAGCCCTGAACCGAGCTTGGTGCACGCTCAATAGTTATTTTTACTATTTTTGATATTATTATAAGTTTGTTCTCTTTGTTTTTCATTGCTTAGGTAGGTATAATATACAAATAAACGACGCTAACACTTGATAAAATAAAATAAAAAAAATGATGAAATATTATCTCTATTATATTATAGTATATATCTTATTATATATATCTATCAACGAGCACATTTCTAATCTTACCAAAAGTTCCTTCCTAGGATTTGTATTGCGGAATTTACGCGATTTTCACGATCCTTCAATAATGAAGCTTCTGATTACCAGCCTAGTGCGAAGCAAAATGGAAGTTAGTGCATGTGCGTGGAATCCCGTCGAAGCTAAATACACGCTTATGCTGGAAAAAGTACAAAAGGCCTTTCTTAGGTATTATTATAAACGCCTTAATGGTTACTATCCCTTTATGTACCCTACAAAGTTCCTGTTGAGTAGTCTGGGAATAAATTAGCTTGAGGTCAGAAGGGCAGTGAACGAAATTTCAGTTGCGGTCAAAGTACTGCGCAGTCTCATAGATTTGCCTGAGGCCGTTGAACAATTTACTAGGCTCTACGTGCCTGATAAATACCTCCGACATCGAGCAAATCGTCGACACCGTTTATTTGCCCGACCAGCAGGGCTAACATGCACGCCACGAGATAATTTTCTCACGCCATTTTCTCGTGGTGAGATGACATATCTCTACTTCTCGAGTGTCGGTAACATTGCACTACATTTTGTCATGTCGTTCTGTCAAACGTAGACTTCGAGAAATATTCTCTTTAAACTGCAACATACGCACCATATTTTCTCATAAATAATCGAGTTTGACATTTAGTTTCGATTTATTTGTCGTCGATCATCCTGTTCGAAGAGATAGCTGGAGAAACGTAAAAAGTGTTGCGGAAAATGGCAGTGCCGTATTACAATTATTTATTAACTATATATGAAGAGAGGTGGAATAGGCGGCATACGAGACGGCTGCGACCCTTTCGATCTTCGCGACAGCGAGTTCCAGTCGCTGTGGCGGTACACAAAGCCTGTGGCTTTGTATATAGTGGAAAAACCGAGTGGCCCTCGAACCACGCAATGGGGATGGTTTGCCCGCCCATCTAAAGGTAAGAAAACTCGATACTTAGCTGATATTTTCATCAACAATTTATTCTAATGAAAAACATGCCTTACCTATACCTACTAAAAGTATTTTTTTAGCGTTGTACAAAAGCAATGTCAAAGTCAAAGTCAAAGATTTTTATTCAAATAGACTTATAGATAAGTACTTTCGAATAGTCCAAAAATTTTTTTTCCCTACCAGCCATTCAGGACATCTTTTAACTGATAAGAAGAACGGCCGCAAGAAACTTATCAGCTTTAACAGAAACAACAACATTTACAATGGAACATGTTGTTGCCAAGCACAAATTTACAATTTTGAAATATATTTAATATAAGAGGAAAATTTTCCAATATTCAATTATTAGAATATTTTCCTTTTATCTAATTTATAATAGTTATGTTTTATGTTAGTATCACATCCATGCATTTTGGTCTTTTAAATAATCATCTACCTTGTAATAACCTTTGCTTAAGAGTGACTTTTTAACATATATTTTAAATTTATGCAAAGGCAGCTCTATCAATTGTTGTGGAACTTTATTAAAAAAAGCTATAGCTTTCCCCAAAAACGAGCGTCTACATTTTTCAAGTCGAAATTTTGGAACGGCAAGCTTATTCTTATTTCTAGTATTAAAATTATGGACATCGCTATGCTTAATAAATAAATCAAGATGTTTCCTTACATATACTATATTATCATAGATGTATTGTCCCGCCAAAGTTAGTATATTAATCTCTTTAAACAAATCCTTAAGAGAATCTCTCCGTCGAAGGTTGTAAATGGCGCGCACAGCTCTTTTTTGAAGTATAAAACATTTTCTATATTAGCTGCTGAGCCCCACAACAACAGGCCATAGGACATTACACTATGAAAATAGCTAAAGTAAACTAGTCTTGCCGTTTCAATATCAGTTAAGAGCCTTATTTTCTTTATTGCAAAAGCCGCAGAACTAAGTCTACTCGACAAGGCTTCAATATGTGGATCCCATTGCAGCTTTGAATCCAATGTAATGCCAAGAAATTTTGTACTCTCAACTAACTCTACTACATTCCCATTCAAATTGATATGCATATCGACCTGCACTACGTTAGGTAATGAGAATCTAACAAACTTGGTTTTAGAAGGGTTAAGAGACATATTATTACTGTTGAACCAGTTTGCGACTTGAGAGAGAGCACTATTTACTTCGTCAGAACAATTGTTTCCTCTATCAATTTTAAAAACTAAAGATGTATCATCTGCAAATAGTACTGTCTCACATAAATTACTCGTGTAATGAGGGAGATCGTTAATATAAATTAAAAACAGCAAAGGGCCCAATATTGAAACTTGTGGCACGCCCATAATAATGGGGGCTCCAGTAGAAGCAGTATTATTGACAATTACTTTTTGATTTCTATTGTGCAAGTATGACTGCAAAAGGCTAACAGATTTCTTAGAGACACCATAATATTCTAGCTTCTTTAAAAGTGTAACGTGATCAACGCAATCGAAGGCTTTAGACAGGTCACAGAATATACCAATTTCGTCTTGCTTGCCCTCCCAAGCCTCAAAAATATGTTTGAGGAGTGCAATGCCAGCATCAGTAGTATTTTTACCTTTAGAAAAGCTGAACTGATTGTTATGAAGGATTCGATTTATTGTTAAATAGTCTAATAATTGAGAGTATATAACTTTTTCAAAAATTTTACTAAGTGCCGGTAGTACTGAAATCGGCCTAAAATTTGTAGGGTCACTTTTGTCACCCGATTTAAAAAGAGGAATAAGCTTACTACATTTCATTAAATCGGGAAAAGTACCTTCATCTATGCATTGATTAAAAATGAAAGCTAAATATGGAGCTATTGTATCAATAATTTATTTAATAATGTTGGTTGACATGCCCCATAAATCTTCAGTCTTTTTAATATTTATAGACTTGAAAGCTTTTAAAATGTCTTCACTATTAATATGTTTAAAATTGAATACTTTATAACACTTATCAACACAAGACTCTAAGAGAGCAGCAGCAACGTTTGGACAGGAATTCAACTTACTGGTAGTTTCTAAGGGTACCCGAGAGAAGAAATCTTCAAAAACACGGGCAACCTCAACGTCAGATTCAATTAATTTATCACCAACTTTAAGACCTTAATACCTAACAAACCTTATAATATAAGAGAGTTCACTTTACTATTGGTACTTACATCTCTCTCTCATTATATACTATATACCTATCTTAAATTTATAACCAAAACTAAGAAAAATAGGTCGATTTTAGCCTCACTTTTTATTTTGCAATTTCGACATTAATTTTATTCAATGCTACGCTTCTTTTTCAATTGAGGTGGTTTCACCGCTTTATTGTATTGTATTCTTAGGATATACACCATTTTCAACGGATAAAATTACTTTAATTCAATATTAAAATTGATGTTGCGTCATCTTTGTTATTGCTTTTGAACAACGGCAAAAAAAGATCTTACTATTCATGCTTTGTTTTAGGTCCTATATTCCATTCAGCTACTAGCTAATGGTGGTTACCAGCGCCAACTAGGACGGACAGTTTCGATGAAGACACAGGTTTAAAAATTGACAATAGTGCTATCGTCATTATTCATAATCGCAAAAGAGAAGAAACATTTTTACTTTTTAATTTAATGAACTTGACAACAAGACTATTGCCCTTGCTTAACATTTCATTCGTTCAATTTGTTATGTATGGGTGGGTTTAGTCACTATAGACACATGATTATCAGTGTTTTCATTTAAAAATAAAACTTGACGTTTCGTCATGAAAGGGATATCTCACGACGTGATGATTCTCTCTCGTGGCACGTATGTTGCGAATTGCGAGAAAATTATCGAGATTGTCAAAATTTTTCTCATCCCATCTCGAATTTTCTCATGGTCGCGCATGTTAGCCCTGCAGCAGGGCTAACATGCACGTCACGAGATAATTTTCTCACGCCATTTTCTCGTGGTGAGATGACATATCTCTACTTCTCGACTGTCGGTAACATTGCACTACATTTTGTCATGTCGTTCTGTCAAACGTAGACATCGAGATATTTTCTCTTTAAACTGCAACATACGCGCCATATTTTCTCATAAATAATCGAGTTTTGACATTTAGTTTCGATTTATTTGTCGTCGATCATTCTGTTCGAAGAGATAGCTGGAGAAACGTAAAAAGTGTTGCGAAAAATGGCAGTGCCGTATTACAATTATTTATTAACTATATATGAAGAGAGGTGGAATATGCGGATCGAAAGGAAGCGCATACGAGACGTCTGCGACCCTTTTGATCTTCGCGACAGCGAGTTCCAGTCGCTGTGGCGTATCACAAAGCCTATGGCTTTGTATATAGTGGAAAAACTCCGAGTAGACCTCGAACCACGCAATGGGGATGGTTTGCCCGCCCATCTAAAGGTAACTCGATACTTAAAATATCAATTTTCATCAACAATTTATTCTAATAAAAACATGCCTTACCTATCCCTACTAAAAGTATTTTTTTTAGCGTTGTACAAAAGCAATACCTAACAAACCTTATAAATATTAGAGAGTTCACTTCACTATTGGTACTTACATCTCTCTCTCATATATACTATATACCTATCTTAAATTTATAACCAAAACTTAGAAAAATAAGTCGATTTTAACCTCACCTTTTATTTTGCAATTTCGACATTCATTTTATTCAATTCTACGCTTCTTTTTCAATTGATGGGGTTTTACCGCTTTATTGTATTGTATTCTTAGGAAATACACCATTTTCAACGGATAAAATTTCTTTAATTCTATATTAAACATCAATTTTATTTGTTATTTATTAATATTTGTTATTGCTTTTGAAATGCCATTTCAAACTAAATACAACTACCTAAATTCAAAATAAAATAAACAAAACCACAGCCGGACCGGACTTCAGACAAGAATGACACATGTGAATGTGACGTTTCGGTGAAGACAAAAATTGACAATAGTGCTATCTTTGTCATTATTCATAATCGCAAAAGAGAAGAAACATTTTTATTTTTTAATTTATTGAACTTGACACCAAGACTATTGGCCTTGCATAAAATTTCATTCGTTCAATTTCTTTGTGTATGGGTGCTTTTATTCACCATAGACACACATGATTATCAGTGTTTTCATTTAAAAATAAAACTTGACGTTTCGTCATGAAAGGGATATCTCACGACGTGATGTCTCTCTCTTGTGGCGCGTATGTTGCGAATTGCGAGAAAATTATCGAGATTGACAATTTTTCTCATCCCATCTCGAATTTTCTCATGGTCGCGCATGTTAGCCCTACAGGGTGCCGCACTGCAGCGCGCGCTCAATCTTCACTTTGCCGAATGCACACTGCCCTTAATGCTCTCCTAGTCACCTTTACTGAACTAGATATTTTTATATACGTACATCTTATGTTTTGGCGCGCACTGTTCATTGAAATAACATAGTAGTTTTTGTGAACTGCCAGTAGAGTCTTTAGTTTTCTCTTTTCTTAATAATAAAGAATTAAAATAACAATTAAATCAAAATATCAAATCAATAATAATTTGTGCCATTGTAAATGTCTAACCGTATCCGAACGAAAATAAATTAACTTATCGAGGGTAGACTTATAAGTAGCCAGTCATTCCGTGACCACGGCAGCTGTAAAGGTGCCGAAACGTCGGGAAAATCAAAAAACCCCTAAAAAACCTAAAAATACGGACAATTACAACTTAGTTCGTGGAAATATAGCGCGTTTGATATCCGTAAAAGTTGTTTTATTAGATTTTTTTTTTCATCAATGGAAATTGTTAATGACCACATGTTTGGAACACTTTGAAAATATCTGTTAATTTTTACACACTTAATAATTATGTAACTGGGTCTCCCGTTTAATTATTATCAATAACTAAATAAAATAAATAAATTATCCAAAGTACTGTGGTGCGAAAGAGAGCTATACCTATACATTAAAAGCATTTAGCATTAGTGTCACTGTATTTGGCCGGATGTAAAAATAACTTATGATTATTGAATTTTTGCATTTTTCAATGCTATTTTTAGACTTAGCTAATGGGACTTGATGGTCGATGGTCCAATGCTCTATTTTTTCAATATTTTTCTATTTAAAATTTATCATAAGTAAAAATAGCTCTTGGGTTAACCCAGCTTGGCGCAAGTGGCCCTTACTTGATTGATTTTGCGACATTTTTCACACTTTACACGACGCGGTTTTGAGCGACATAGGTGTCGTCCAAAACCGAAACGCAGCAATTTATGTTTTAATTTATTATACATATACGTTCCCGTGGAATATCAAGATAAAAATAACAAAAATTAAGCTTTAATTTTATTGTACAGTCAACAAATGGTCAACAATGGCTTTCAAAGTTGTTAAATTTCAAAGTCGACAAGCCTTTTGTTGAATGAACAGAAATTAGCGATATATCCTAATTCTAACTAATATTATAAATGCGAAGTGTGTTTGTTTGTCCTTCCTTCACGCTCTAACTAAGATACCAATCGACTTGATTTCTGGCATAGAGTTAATTAAAAGAACGTAGAGTAACATAGGCTTCTTTAATCTCTCTAAATCGCCTCTGTGGTCTAGTGGTAACAACCACCGGTATCAGACCCAGGGGTCCCAAGTTCGATTCCCAGCGGGGGTACATATTGTATTCGGTTTGGTTGGTGGTAGGACTTGTTGTAAGTCCGCCTGGCTAGCTACCACCATCTTATCTAAGTCTGACGCCATAGCAACAATGTTTTCACCATTGTTGTGTTCCGGCAGTTAGAGGCAGTCCTCAGTGGTTGAGGGTTCCGGGAGAGGCTCGCTTCCATCTTCAGCCTTATCAATACTTAATTAACATCAGGTATGATGAAGGCTAAGAGTCACCACGTCGATCATAAAAAAATAAATAAAAAAACCGGATATTCCCGCGGGAATGGTAACCACGCGAGGGAAACTGCGAGCCGAAGCTAGTTACTAAATAAGTAGTTATTACGTAACCACAATAAACAGCCTATCTGTTTTGTGACGTAACCATAGGGTTGATAGAAGGACATTATATGCAAACAATATTTAAAACCCATGTTTTAGGGTTGGAAACGAAACGAAAACAAACAGATATTAAATACATTGGATCTATGTAAAACAGTTCAACCTTAAAATATATTATTGTTAATTTGAAACTATACCTATTTGGACTTCACAGTCTACACACGACAGCTGCAGGTCAGCCGTTACATTGGCCTTGAGTGCGCTCTTATGCCGCTCTTAATAGTTGCGATTTTCGTAGTGCAAGTAATGTCGATCTTGCTGTTGACTGTACACTGTATTTAATTGAAATTGCTTTTATACGCTTTTATGGCTCTACAACTTTGATCATCACCATAATGACTGACGTGTGTGGTATTTTGTCGATAATTAAATAAAAAATATTCACGTATTTACTATTCTAGTAATGTTTTGTACAGCGTCGTTGTGTATCGCGTGAATCGCGATTCGGCCTTTTTAACCAATTTAAACTCTCGAGTCGACTTTATTTTTTATTTTTTTATCTGAAAGAACATACTGTTCAGGTGTCGTCCCATAAAATATTTACAGAGATCGCGCCTTTAGTACGATTTTAGCAAACTATAATAGCTTTCGAAAACTATAGCTTTGTCTCTTTCATATCCATAGACTGCTTTACCGACATGAGTAGAGCATCCGATAGTTGTCAAATTTTTTTACAGTAAATGTCAACTCGTACTAAGGGCTCTGGCTTGTAGTTTTTTTCAGAATCCTGCAAAATATTAATTACCTTTTGATCAGTTTGTGGTTACAAATATGACTCCTAAATATTAGATTGTTATAAAATTACCTATTGTAACGAAATATTTTGATATTTTTAAATTTATGCATTTTACAATGCTATTTTTATACTTATGATAAATTTTAAATAGAAAAATGTTGGAATTCTCAGATGGGACTCGAACCCACGACGTTTGGACTTTTTTGGAAGAGCAATGGACCGGATTTCCAAAGGTCGTGGGTTCGAGTCCCATCTGAGAATTCACTTGTGGCTGAGTTGTTTTTTCCAATATTTTTTTATTTAATATTTATGAGATATTTTGACTCCCGAGTTTTAGCGACGGAGTTGATAAAAACCGAATTATAATAGGTTTTTAGTGCTGTGTTTTACTCTCTACTTTTTACTACGATTGCGAGAAATTATCCAATACTATATTTATTAAAAATAAATTACGGTCACCATACAATTTGTAATAATTCTCAAGAAAAGATGGCGACCCAATGGCTTATTTTTCAGTGCGTTTCCTCCTACCGCTATGTTGGAAATGCAGGGAATGATTATTATTCAATTCAATTTAATCATTTAATTGCTTTCCATAAGTACAGTTTTTTTTTTAATTTATTTATCATATAAAAACCTTTACAATATAATTTTCTCTATTTCGTAGCATACAAAAAACCACTGAGGTTTATACCTGAGCTATCGAAAATTAAAAAATAAGTAGGTAGGTGTATGTAGATAAAATCACAAAAGTCTATTACTTATTAATACATAAACACTAGAAGTAATGCTGTTATAACATATTTAGAAGGTGTTTTTTTAGTTTGTATTTAATATTGCTATGGGTAATACTTTCAATTAATTCAGGTGACAATTATTGATAAAAGTAGGTACAAGGTAGTTACAAGTTCGCTCGCCGTACGCATTGTTAGCGCGCGGTTTGCAAAGTCGATTCTTGGCAATTGCTCGCGTGTATACAGTATGTTTCACGGGTATTTTAAAGGAATCGTCGCAAAAATTTTCTTTTAATATTGCGTATTGTACTTGAAACTCGATTGGAAGGATGTTGCAGTGTTTGAGTAGTCCGTTAGTGTAATTTTTTAATTGTTTTTTAATTCATTGAGAAACTATAGTTTTTAATATTTTAACTTTTAAATTATTGATGTGGTCAACATAAGATTTATAGGTCCGACCGTAGCTACTGAGGTCGTACTGAATGTAGGAAACCGCAAGTGCATTAAATAACATGTAACAAATGTTACAAAAATGTGTTAAGATCTTATGGACCCTGAGGAGCATAACAATATTGGTAAGAGGGAGAATTATATATTAAACAATTTACTTACACATTACATAATAAAATACTCGTATGTAACCTGTGTATATAAAACAGGGGGTATCAACATAGCGGCAAATGAACCGCGCTGTACCAAAGACGAATTTTTCTGGAATCTTAATGACCAACTTTTCGAGCAAGAGGCGTGAAAAATAATAAAAATCACTGGCAAACGATAGTTAATTGCCGGTATTTTTTGCAGAAACGCATGAAATATTTGAGCGGGTAATTAAAATTAGTTGATTGAATGGACGTTTTTGAGCTGGATTTCTGATATTGTTGCGAAATAATTTTTAAAAAACATGTATGCTTTCTAGCAATTTAATTAGAAAAAAATTACACCTCTCGAAATATAATATCAAAATCTGTGTCTATTGGATTACATTTTAATTGAATACCATAGATAAATATTTAATTTTTAAAGTACGCAATGTGTGATTCGAATCACGAACGCGATATGGTATAATCGGAAAATTGTTAAGTGTCATAGAACTTATCCTACTTGAAATAGACTGTCATCACGCTAAAACGAGTTAACGGATTACGAGGGACCGCGTCGCACCGCCGCCAGATCCGTGACAGAAGACTTGCTTGCTTGCGTGCTTGGTTGCTTGCTTGAATAGTTGCTTGCTGGCTTGCATTTATGCTTGCTTGCATGTTATGTCTAATTTGGAAAGCGATAATGATGAAAAGAATTTAGGCGAAGTGAAAATCGGCTAAACTAATTTAGATCATTTTAATATTGTGCGAAAAAATGTATGCCATTAACATGTGTGCCAAAACCCGAAATTTCATATCTTCTTAACTTGAAATTCTCAATTCAGATCCCGACTCGGAAATAATACAGTTTTCTGCTGTTTAAGAGTCGGTTCAATAGTTATAGATTTCAGGACAAACAAACTTCAAAACTTACAAGCGTAACCTCTTTATAATGTTATTTGTGAAAATAATAATGCTTCGTAAAACTTTAAAATCTTATTGACTTCTCAAGTTTTCATACTTCCTTACCTAAGTAAAGTCCTTTGTTCAAAAAGATCAGTTCGAGTATAAAACCGCATTTTTATGCAAAACCCGGTCAAGGCGGTCAAGGTCGTGAGTCGAAATGTGAAAGTCTCGTCAGTTTTCTCACGTTGTTGAAAGATACGATACGTTAATTCCGCACGAATAAAGACCCTTAATGTCTACTTCAAGTAATAATGTTGGCATAATGGTGTGGTCTCACAGACTTAAGCATTAATAGTAGTAGCGCTATTGCTAAGTGTTGTGGTTAACATTCGTAGACTAATTAATTTAAGCATCGGGTGCCAAGGAGCATTTTAAATTATGTCTTTGTTTTTTTTATTATTAAGGCAGCTTGGAGTTTTCACCCCATCACATTTCTTTTTGGTTATAAATGATTTTCTCGAAAAAGAAAAATATCTACAGTATCTAATTCAGTAAGTGGTCGATAAGCCTTTACCGCACCGGTAAAATATCATTGGTTAAATTAAGTCAGTCAGTCATCAGTTAAGTCTTATGAGCCTTGCAATCGTCATCAGCCATTTTTAGTGTCCCCACTGCTAAGGCACTGGCCTTCCTTATGGACGGATAAGGAGAATCGGCCATGATCCACCACGCGGGCCCAATGCGGATTGCTGGGTTTTAACGACTGCAAATGCAGCCCAAACCAACGGCTTAACGTGCCTTCCGAAGCACGGAGGAGCTCGAGATAGTAAATTTTTTGGTCGCCCATCCCGTGACCGACCATTGCGAAAGTTATCACCAGTCGAGCGCACGAACCACTGCGGCACGGGTTCCTCCACGGGAGCCTCGCAATGAACCTGTTAAATTTGATCATTACTTCACTCTTTAATTGAGCCCGTCTCCTGTTTTTTGTGCATATTAAATGCAGCTTTAAGGTAACATTCGGATCTCGGCAGTCACCACCCGGCAGCCGCGACCCGGCAGTGCCCTGCATTGTATGTATTTGTATATGACGCGTTCCGATACACGCTGCTGTGCAGCGCCGCCCAGCAGCGCGACCACGGCAGCGCCGCGCAGCCGCTCCGAGAGCAGTGTTGTCGCGCTGCTCGCTCATGGCGGTAAACAAAATGAAGTCGTTTACAGCTAAAAAGTTTATTTATGTGGTCATACATAGTTCAGCATTTATAGGTACTGAAAACAAGTCTCAACACACGCATTGACTCCTGCTTGACTATTGCCTGCATGGCGGCAATAGTCAAGCAGGAGTCGGGCCGGGCCGCGGCAGCTACTATCAGAATGCTAGTCGCAGCGCTGCTCAGAAGCGCCGCTCAGCAACGCTGCACAGCATCGGCTGCCGGGCGGTGACTGTCGAGATCCGAATGCCACCTTTAGAGAAAATTAAATGGAAAATAAAGACAATAATGTCTTGTTTGCAGTTAACTTTATTGCTCTATAATTTAAGTCTATAAATGTTTAACAGCACATAAAGGGTAACAATGTGATTTGCATGTTTTTACGATGTTTGTAATAAAAAGTGTGATGTAAAAGTAGTACCTCTATAAAGTGTGTTGAATTACTTACCTACTTTGATATACAAGGCTAGTCCGCCGCTGCGACTTCTTCTGCTTAGGATTTGTTTTATCAACCCTCTGCTTGGAGTGTGTGAGTCAGCTTCCGCAGGTACGAAGACAACGTATAGTATAGTATAGGCATTTACCTGGAAGTTCCCCGCCTCCCATCCTGCGGCTTCCCGCGACCTTCGCCAGATCGTCTCGGTCCTCCTTGTCGGGCGCCTATCCACGGAGCGTCGTCCGGTGCGTGGTCGCTATTCCAGAACCTATCCGCCCCAACGGCCATCGGCTTTCTGGCTATGTGTCCCGCTCATTACCACTTCTGCTGAGCCATCCTTCGAGCTATGTCGGTTACTTTAGTTCTCCTTCGGATCTCTTTATTTCTGATTCGATCATGTAGGGAAACGCCGAGCAGGAAGTGCAGGACTGATCATCGTAGAGATCTTTAGATCCAGCAGTGGGTGTCATATGACTGAGATGATGATGATGATCAGATGAAATGGGTTGCCAGACATACGATAATTTATCGTCAATGTACGATAATTTCGACTCCGGTACGACGTTGTACGATACAAAATGTAGTCTGTACGATAGTTTTGAACCCTTCCGAAGCGGGGAAAACAGCTTAAATTACTGTAGGTAAAATTAACAGAATTTACTCAAATTCGTAGAGGTCGACGTCTATTGGACGAATAAATTTTGCATTGAACTAGTGGTTCTCTGCGTCACTGTTGTAAATGTATTTGTTATTTACGAATGTACGACTGAACAATAACAGGGTCCACAATACTCTGTACCTATCACGTTTTGGGAGTTTTCCCACAGTTTCAGACACCACTATGTAGAATATCAATAAATCCGATTCGTGAAATGGAGAATTCTATTTCGCCAATAAAATTACATTGAGGTTCTTAAAACAGTTTTTTCGCAGTCAACCGTTTGAAAGATATATTAACCTCTAACTTTTGAGAATAAGAAAGTGAAAAATCAATAAAATATATGTGCTGTAGATCTTTATAAAAACTTTAAAAAAATATTGATTTGAACGAAATATATTTAGCAGTTTCAGAGCTATAGCACATTTTCCAAAAACTGCAAATAAACCTTTGTCATTCAAACAAACACTATGAAAAACAAAGTTAATTCTGCAGACGAAAAATTATAGTGGCATTTTGGGTAGGTGTATTTAATATAATAATAATAGAAACTTTATTGCACACGATACAAAAACAAACACATACAGAGAAAATGACAAAAAGAAAAACACACAATAGGCGGCCTTATTGCTACATAGCAATCTCTTCCAGGCAACCTGGGGTGAGAGACGGAACCCTTCATGTGCGAGTTCGACTCGCACTTGGCCGATTTTTATTAGTAATCTCAATTGTCACTACTTTTTTTCAGAATTCTGTTAATTTTGAAATGCCATGATTGTATAGTCCTGTGGCGTTTTCCAAATACGTATTTCGACTTTTTTTTTGTTCATTCAAGTCTATTCTTCCATGGTAACTACCAGTAGGACTACTGAAAGTACCAGGGGTAAGCAGCAGATTTATTTGCCTTCCGTCTAGACGAATATTTGACTCTTAGATTATACTTTATACACTGTTTGACTTATGTAATATTCTACAGACATACTCAACTATAGCTCTATCTTGTAGCTGCCAAACAACTTTATCACTATTACGAGAAATCACGTCTCGATATTTATTTAGTAACAGTCCAAATATCTTGTAGCCCCATGCCAAACAACTTGAGGGTCTCTTGGCGATGGAACTCTCTTATACCAACTGTATCTTACCCGGTAGTAAGCGGCAATCCAATATTTGATGTTAAGGTTAAATTAGTAATAATAAAATGAACTTTGTTTCCCACTAATGTTTAAACAAACATATACAGAAAAGCAAAACAATCATATAGAAAGACAGCAGTATTGTTATAGTAGATTGTTTACCAAGGGCTGTATGACACCCATAACAGTCGAGTGTTTTGGCGCCCGAACGAAGTGAGGGCGCCGATAGTTCGAGACTGTTATGGGTCCATACACCCGAAGTAAACACTCTACTTTTCATTTTGAATATGAGGAAAGTAAAAACAAACAGAATATTCTAAAAAAATATTTAATAAGAAAATGTAACAAAATAAAAACACCTAAAAATTTACTTAAAATTAATGGTTTGAATCGTACAATTACTAAATGATAATGAAATGTTTTTCCCAGGGATATTCACATTAGATATTATTTTTGGCGATATTTGAGTATTATTAAAAGGTATATCGGTATAAATCGGAGAAGGTATTCTGTCACTGGTATAAGTAGAAGATATTGTCGACGCCGCCGCCGGCGCCGCCGACGGTAGGTTGGTGACCACTGAAAAATACGGTGGCGTTTCTTTGGAAGTACCTGGGCGAGGCGAAGTATCTCTCTAAGTCTCTTGGCGATGGAACTCTCTTATACCAACTGTATCTTACCCGGTAGTAAGCGGCAATCCAATATTTGATGTTAAGGTTAAATTAGTAATAATAAAATGAACTTTGTTTCCCACTAATGTTTAAACAAACATATACAGAAAAGCAAAACAATCATATAGAAAGACAGCAGTATTGTTATAGTAGATTGTTTACCAAGGGCTGTATGACACCCATAACAGTCGAGTGTTTTGGCGCCCGAACGAAGTGAGGGCGCCGATAGTTCGAGACTGTTATGGGTCCATACACCCGAAGTAAACACTCTACTTTTCATTTTGAATATGAGGAAAGTAAAAACAAACAGAATATTCTAAAAAAATATTTAATAAGAAAATGTAACAAAATAAAAACACCTAAAAATTTACTTAAAATTAATGGTTTGAATCGTACAATTACTAAATGATAATGAAATGTTTTTCCCAGGGATATTCACATTAGATATTATTTTTGGCGATATTTGAGTATTATTAATATCGGTATAAATCGGAGAAGGTATTCTGTCACTGGTATAAGTAGAAGATATTGTCGACGCCGCCGCCGGCGCCGCCGCCGGTAGGTTGGTGACCACTGAAAAATACGGTGGCGTTTCTTTGGAAGTACCTGGGCGAGGCGAAGTAGGGCGTAACTTTATAGTTTCTGTGATTTTGCTATAAATTTTAGATTTATTCTGAATTGAGTCTTCTATGTAGCCTTCGGCGACAGTGCTCGACTTCCAGCCACCATGTCTCTTGAGCAATCGGCTCCAGAGTCTGCTAACAATGTAGCAGATGTGCGTCTAAAGCAGTGCCCAGTATACAGACTAGGATTTGGTATATTGAGAAATGTTGCTATTTGTTTAGGCATACAAAAAAATTTATTTTTACCAATTACTTGTCGCACACATTTACCTCGTTGGTAATTTATAAAAAATCTGTCAGTTTGTAAGTTTTCGGGGCGCAGTGCTATGTATTTTTCTACTATTTTCACGAATTCTTCCCGTACCACGAATGCTCGTTCGATCTTGGTCTTTGTATCCGGCAATTTTACTAAAAGTAGTTGCCCATGTTTTTCTACATTCTTAATCGTCAGGAACGTGAGTTCCTTACTTCGACATGCGCCGGTGACACCAAAAATTAGCACCACCTAAAAAAACATTTAATTAGTATCTTTGTTAAATCAGTAAAATTAAAGGAAGAAAATAAAATCAAAATCAATTTTACCTTTGTCGCTAAATATACATCATCGGGAGCTTGTTTCAAAAGGTTTCTATTTCTTGCGAAGTGAAAACCTTGGATTTTTTGCATTGATAGCCATCCGACTGTCTTTACAAAAAAGCGACTAATTTGTCATAGTTCTTCAAATTTATGTTATTTTTTTAAATAAGAGTTGATTTTAACATGGCGTATGTGCTCCATAATGAAGAAGGCTGATATTTCTTAGCTAATTCGTTAAAATACGCCAGGAACACATTTTCTGAAAATGATTTCACGTTTTTTCTTCCCGCCATTCCATAAAATGTTTGTAAGTTTTCAAATATCTATCTCTTGAATTTGAGGGTAAAAGATTATTAATAATACTGTTTGCTTCCTCTCTAATTGATTCGGGAGTGAAACTCATTTCCGAATTACTTGTTCGACTCATTTTAATAACGTAAAAATTTTCCAAGGTCGCGGTATTTTCGATAGACTCACAACTTTTTTGTTAATTTTCTCTACTTTAGGGAAGGCAAGGGAAACTAAGTCCATACAGCCTTGTCTAATATTTTGACCCATACTTTTTGGAATTCCATTGAATGTTAACCGCCCCCGTACCGGCTAAAAATATGGGTATGGACATGGGTTTCATTTGACATTTGAAGCCTATATTTTGTCCTTATATGGGCATAATATGGGCTTCAAATGTCAAATGAAGCCCATGTCCATACCCATATTTTTTAGCCGGTAGCCCCTCTCTTTTTTATGTTACAAATAAATAACTTATTTGGATTAAACTGTTTCTAAAAACGAATTTTGTAAGGTTTCTACGATTTTAATTATTTTATAATGTAGCAAAATAAGCTGTATAGGCTTCTGTGCCTTTGCCTACATACCTTTGGTAAATAAAAGTCCAAAGAGATTACAGATATCGATTTGACATGACACCCCCTAATCTTTTTTCAAATTTATTACAGCCCTAGGGCCGCCACATATCACTTTCAACCCGCATTTTAGGCAAGTTATGAGTTACTTTCAGAATATGAGACATGAAAATCATTTTTCTTATTAAATATTTTTTTAGAATATTCTGTTTGTTTTTACTTTTCTCATAGGTATTCAAAATGAAAAGTAGAGTGTTTATTTCGGGTGTATGGACCCATAACAGTCTCGAACTATCGGCGCCCTCACTTCGTTCGGGCGCCAAAACACTCGACTGTTATGGGTGTCATACAGCCCTTGGTAAACAATCTACTAAAGATGCCTTATTAAGATGCGATCTAAGAAAATAACTATCTGACTGGACAAGTGTTAATAAATTTCAAATATTAGTTAAAAATAAATAAGGGAAAAGGATAATAAAGTAATGAGTGAATAATATAATGAAATGAAAAAAATATAATAAAAAAAATAACATAGTGCCATTATACACATGCACGATCGCCGTACATGTGAATTGGTAATTTGGCTCTATAGTTTGACCGAAACCTCTGTACCGCTGTATTTTTTCTTTAAATATTCGGCTACTAATACTACTTTAAATATGATGATCTTGATATCATGAAGAAAAGTTAGTACTATTTTCACCTACCTTCAGGCTCGGGTCGTTGTCCGCCCAAGCTAGCGGGTACGCGTATACTCAAAGTACAAACTTACATTACCTAATCGCATACTTTTGGTTTTTGTAAAAATAAGTAACGTATGGGGTTCCCTACTTGTCAGCGAAATTTGATGATTCTATTTTCATAATATCGAACACGGTGTGTCGATAATGCAGTTGTGCGCTGTTTCATTGAATCGAGGCCTTATTGGTGCGATGTAACGCTAGTGCGAAAAACCCTAAAGCAGCGATTGCTTGTTCGATAGTATGTTGGTTCGAAACGGCTACTGTTGTTCCTGTTATTTATTTTATAATCTCATTATACCCTCAAAGCCATCACAATAGGTAGCATTAGATAAAGCAGTTTTTCGTTGAAATAAAAGGTATGATTTTTCTATAACATCTATAATGCAAAATAATACTATTTATAAAATATCTGTGACAACAGTAGGCGTTTCGAACCAACATACTATCAAGCTAATGAGCAATCGCTGTAGGGTTTTTCGCACTAGCGTTACATCGCACCATTAAACCATCGATACAATAAAACATGGCACAACCGATTTATCGACACACCTTGTTCGATAAAATGAAAATCGAATCATCAAATTTCGCAGACAAGTAGGGAACCCAACGTCTGGGTGGGTGCCTTGGGATGTTGCCATATAAATAAGTAAGTACTGCAAATTCTGTCAATATGAATTTGTGGGTTATATCCGTAAAGTGTTTTATTTCAGTCAATTCTCAATAGACTCACAATCAGAAAGTTTTGGGATTTCATGTTTTTGTATAGGAGAAATAGTTTTTTTTTTAAAGTAGCTTTACATACTCGTGCCATGTAATCTTGGGTAATGATTCTGTTCTAATATCGTGATACAAGGCCAAAGGTAATAAGTTTTGATTTATATTCATATCCGAAATAAAAAAACCATTATCTTGATTGAGTTATTTCATAGCTTTTTTTGCAGTAATAAGAGGTATTTTATATAATTATCTACTCGATAATATTTGCTCTTGAACTTTATTATGATTGATTATTATACTTGTATCTTTCCTTAATTCTTGCGATCTTGAAAAACGTGGTATGTGCATTTTTATAATCATGTTTTTTTTTTAGGGTACCTATTATGCAATGGCCAAAATTATATGACAAAGGCCAAAGACAAAAAGGAAAAAACGTTGTGATTTGTATGTATGTATGATTTGTCAAAGTAGGTACTTTTTGAATGCCACATTTCCACAAACTGAACATTTTGAATGTAACATCATCAATTTTAACACTAAACTTTCATGGTCACTATCACATGTATTAGGAAAAACTAGATTTTTACCATGATTTTATTAAAGAGGGTAGACCATTTCGTCTGCTACTAGCACTAACCAGCAGCATTAATTTCAGTTACTCCGTGATCATGGCGTATGCAACAAACATGGAAAAAACCCGTTTTCCTAATAAATCATCGATTTTGTCATTAATAGACGGCCAATTTCTTAGCTTGCTTCCCTTTTGGCGAGAGCTACTTCATCATGATCACATCAGCCATTCATCGTATAGATGCTCCTTATGTATGGATATGGAGGATAGCTCTGATGGCAGGACCAAAGCAAAATGGAAGATGTCGTCGTCGTCTCAGCCACATGACACCCACTGCTGGGTATAGGCCCCCCCCAAGGATCTCCACGACGATCGGTCCAGCGCTGCCCGCATCCCGCGACCTTCACCAGATCGTCGGTCCACCTTGTGGGGGTCCTTGAGACACTGAGGTAAGTTGGACGCGAACATTTTACGGAGTTTCCCGAACGCTGCCCATCCGAATTGGATTCGACGAGAGATCTCTTTCTCAAAGTTGGACTTACCTAACTGGATTGTCTGTCCAAGGTAAACGTAATGGTCAACAACTTCGAGTGTAGTGTTTGTTCCCAACGTGAACTGTAGTGGGTATGACATGGGAATTCGACATGATTTTTTTTGGGACTCTTTGGGAAGCACTACGGGGATCTTCGAGCATTGTGTTCAGGTCCTCCAGGGTCTCAGCCATAAGGACTATATCATCGGCAAAACGAAGGTGTGTCAGATACTGGCCATTTATGTTGATGCCGCGTCCTTTCGCGTGAACAGTTTCGGAGAAATGACGTCTCCCTGTCTCACACCTCGCTGCAGTTGGATGGAAGTTGTGCTCTGTTCTGTAATCGGACCGACATGGTGGCATGTTCGTATAAGTACACCTCGATATACCTATAGTCCACTTGGCACCTCTGCGTACTCTTGCCATGTTTGTCGTTTGTTATTTTCATCATAACTTCTTTAAATAAAAATACATCGGATGAAATTTCTCCAGTTAAGTACCAACCTATGAATTGTATTTTAATAAATGAATCAATATATTAAATTAAGTATTTATTTAAGAAATAAAACGGAAATTAGAAAATAAAAATCACACGAAAAGAGGTATGTAACTTTATGAATTTATTCTATCGAGCAAACTTTGTTAAATCATGTTTCCATGTCATCTCTATATCATACCCTCAACATTATCAATAAATTTGTATAATATTTTAATTTCACTGTTTACTAAGCTACAAAAATGGATTTCGAAAACGTGTTTATGTGGATTTAGCAGTACGACCCAACCTTGGGCTAGATTATGATTTTCGCCAGGTAACGCCTGATTCGATCAAATACGTATTTTTCATCTTCTTTCGAGTCGTTGGTAAAATCTTTTTTATTATTAATTAAATTTTACTTAATTATTTTTTACGCCCAGAACTCGGCAACACAGTCGCAGACTCAGTAGCGGTCCGCAGCTCCTCAGGTTCACAGATGTAAGGACACGCGGGGCAACATAGAAGGTGGACCATGGTCTGTGGGGAGGCACCGTACTCACGTTGGTGTCGTTACTGTAGCTCCACTTGTGTTCTTAATTTCCAGGTCGGCAAAGGTAGCTTGTGATCGGGGGCGAGATTTTCTTTTGGGATTCCATGATTCTCCAGAGTCGAAGTCTGGCCTGGGATGGCTCTCTGGTGGGCTGGACATTTCTCAGGAAGCTCTGACGACTTTGAGTCTCGCAGGAGCAGGAAGGCGACCAAACATTGGATGCCGTGGATCGTTTTGTTTTTTGGCCATTTCGACAGAGCTTATTACTTCCCCGCGGACTTTGGGGGGGCTAAACCTGAGAGTAAGTAAAGCAGACTCAGAAATGGGTACTGAAAACAATAAAAGCATTATTTATTATATTATAATGACATTATCTTTATTTATTACTTGTATTAAGTCAATATTTGCTCTTTCGTAGAGCTCTAATAGCTAATAGGTACATACCTATGTATTATGTTATTTATTTCTCAAGCAAAAGTCACAAACAAAGTAATTTATAGCCACAAGGAAAAATCCGGAACGTTCGGCAATTACATAGCATTTTTTCTGTTTTTTTGAGCAACTAGAATGGTTGTGTTTATTTATTACTAGCGACCGACCGTGGTTTCACCCGCGTGGTTCCCGATCCCGTAGGGAATATCGGGATAAAATGTAGCCTATGTTTTAATCCAGGATATTTTCTACCTGTGTGCCAAATTTCATCCAAATCGGTTATGTTTTGCGTGAAAGAGTAACAAATAAACGGACATACTTTCGTATTAATATTAGTAGAATTTATCTATAATTAAATTTTGTGAAAGTACATTGATCAGCTCGGTGGCGCAGTGGTTCGCGCGCTCGGCCTGCGGTTGCGGCGAACTTTTGCAATGGTCAGTCACGGAATGGGTGACCTAAAATTTATCTCAAGCTCCTCCGTTCTTCTGAAGGCACGTTAAGGGGCTATCCGACTGAAGCGAGATAGCAACGAGATTTTGCAGATTAGGCGAAAAAACCACGAAATCACTTCATAGTAAATAATTAAGTATAGCGATTAAAAAAAATAAAACTACACGATCCTAAATACGAGTATTATTGGTGTCCACCAATCAAACCAATTACCATTACTTTATGTAATCTATACTTATAATAAGAATCAAATTTCATCGTGTCTATACATTGCTTGGATTTGCAAAAAAAATTGATAGGCCACTCAGAATAAGCAGGAGAACCAATTTCTATCATTTTTAGAATTAATGTCTGTCCGTCTGTCTGTATGTCTGTGTGTTTGAATGAGCATCACACTAAAACTACTGATCTGTCCACAGAATTGTTTATATGTTTAAAGTCCGTATTTCAACTTACCGTATTGGCTATATTCATCAAAATCGGTCAGCTCTATCAAAAGTAATAACATTTTAAAGACAGGGATGGACGGCGAAATTTATTTTGTAACGCGCGTATGCAGAAGGCAGAGTTGAAGTTTACGCGTCGTTAAATAAAATTGAATTGAATTGAACAACAATGTTTTCAGCGTTGTTGTGTTCCGGCAGTTAGAGATAAAGTAGCCAGTTCCTCAGTGATTGACGATTCCGGGAGAGGCTCGCTTCCATCTTCAGCCTTATCAATACTTAGCATCGTATGATGAAGGCTAAGAGTAACCCCGTAGTTTATTAAAAAAACCTAAAAAAGGTAAAAATGGATGCTGCTTCTGTGGGGTGTGAAAAAAGGATGACACCTAACTTGCTCCTTTTTTGTGTAGGTATGCGACCTACTGACGATTACCTAATAAGAATTATGAACGTTAGGAAAGGGGAGGCTTATAACTATAATTTCACAGCAACCAGTGTAAAATTCACTTTTTGATACCAAAACTCCGAACCGTTATTACATCAAGTACCAGGCCTATATAAATAAAATAATTTTAAATCAAACATTTGCTTGCCCCTTTTCCTGAATGTACTATCAACAGCACGTCAGACTTCACAGTTTGATCTTGAGAGTGCCTTTATATCTCGTAGTAGCGGCGGCGGTTTACGTAGTACAAGTGTAAAGCCAGTGATGTTCTGATGACTGTACTTAATGTATTTTGGATTATACTTAGAAGCATTCACTTCCAAATATAACGTTGATGATTCTGTTAGGCCGTGGTCATCTACAGTGTGGGGCCTTAAACCGTAGATAATATTTAAAACGGAGGCTTTAACGTCGACGTACCAACTAATTAACAAACTTAATCGTAAATTCAGTGTAATGCAAATAACAGTTCCGTTCAACTCTTTCGGTGCTAATGGAAACGTCTTTTTGTCAATTTATGTGTCGGCTCGCACTCCACGTTTTTTCTGAAGTGTTTATTTTGCAAATAAAGGCAATTTCACATTACAAATTGTGTAAGTAAATCCTAATTCTGATATTAAATTAAAATTAATTTAAGCTGAAACCAAAGAAATTCCCATTCAAAACATTGTGTTTTGACTTAAGTAATCAAAATTATTCTTTTAAATTTACACTCTTTTTTCACTAAAGTTTTTAATGAAACAACAAGTTAGTGAAAGAGAAAATGAAAAAGCCACTAAATTTCAAAACGTCAATAAGTTCGAAATTTGCTTGCATCTGTTTTTTTTACTATAGATAGATAGACAATAGTATAATAGACAATGTTTTCCTACCTTCACTTGTTTTCCCGACATTCATTTTTGTCCGAAATCGTATTCGGATCGGACGTAGTGCGTAAGCGCTCTAAGTACACAAATCATACTCGCTCGCCCGACACATCACATTGATTGAACAATTAAACAAAATCATCTGCGATCTGCGATTTTAGCATTCTATTCAATTTGAACTTGTGATGGGAAGGAGCAATTTGCAATTTTCACAGTGTGAAATTGTAGCAGTTGATGTGAAGGGAAGGATCAGGTGTGAATAATGAAAATCATTTCAAATGATTTTACCTATAGATATATATTATTGCACTTGTCTGTTTACTAAGTAATGTTCAAATTGTTGTATACCTATTTTTGTAGACTTGGCTGATTCCATATGTCGGCGTTTAATTAACGGCCTAGCCTTCCAATCAAACGGCTGATTTTATCAGTTGGCTGCGACATATCTTTGACCTTGACCTTGACTGTACAAGACTTTCTTACTAAAGTTAAAATAAAAATAAAAGCTCTATTACGCACAAATAAAAAGAAAAAAAATACAGGAAAAAACAAAAAGAAAATCACACACACACACACACCTACAGCATCAATCTCTTCCAAGCAACTTTGGGCGAGAGAAAAACAAATCAATACAACAGTAGGGAATGGGTGCATAAAAAATATTTATAAAGTTTTTTTTATGAAACTTGAACTTGACTTTTTGTGATGGGGAGACTCTTAGCCTTCATTATACCTGATGTTAAGTATTGATAAGGCTGAAGATGGAAGCGATCCTCTCCCGGAATCATCAGCCACTGAGGAACTGGTTATCTTATCTCGAACTGCCGGAACACAACAATGCTGAAACCATTGTTGTTATGGCGTCAGACTTAGATAGGATGGTGGTAGCTAGCCAGGCGGATTTACAACAAGTACTACCACCAACCAAACCGAATACGGCTAGGAATCAAACTTGGGACCCCTGGGTCTGATACCGGTGGTTGTACCGCTAGACCACAGAGGCGATTAAAATATACGACAAATAACCATTAATACAAAAGATGTTAGGATAACAAATATTTGTTATGCAAGGCTGGAAGTTGGATTTCGCGGCGAGTTACCTCTATTGAAACCTGAGCAAGCGAAAGATTCTAGGATTGAACCACGAGCGAAGCGAAGCGTTCGAAGCGTGGTTCAAAGATTGAATCCGTATAGAGCGTAGCGAGGGTTTCAAAGGTACGAGATGCTTGAAATTTTTCTGCCTAAGTCTGACGCTACAACAAAAATTTTTAGGATTGTTGTGTTCCGGCAGTTATAGATTAAATAGCTAGTTTCTCTGTGGTTTAGAATTCCGAGACCATTATTTTTTTATATGAACGACGGGGAGCCTTCTTGAACATTACCTAAGCGTTGTCCAAGTCCACGTATCGTCAAGCTGTTCGACAAGCAGAAATCCAGTGGGTCAATCTATAAGTTCAAGACTCAAAACGCCGGAAACAAGACATCGCCATGAAGCTAAATATAGGTGCAACAAGAAACTGCAACTATAAGACCTGTCGATCAGAGTAGTCGTTGACGGCTATTCCTCTGACCCTTGAGGTTTAAGGAAGAGCGTTAACGACTTTTGATTTCGGAGTCCGAATAGATCTGATCTCTCCGCGATTTTATATTCTTAATGACACTTACTTTCCGAGGTACAACTGTTTGTACCAACCACTGACAATCTTGAACTTCTTGGCGTGAAGTTGTCATCCGATTTTAACTTCGGCGATAACATCAAGGCGAAAGCTCAAACTGAGGCAAAAAAAAGCGGTATCCCAAATAGGAGGTTAATCTTTATTAAACGCCGGAACACCTTTTTATCTTACAGAAAGTAGTAATCCATCCGTGCATGGAACATTGCTAACACCTTTGGATGGTTCAGCAAAATACCAGCTAGCCGCACTCGATTCGGTGGAACGCAGTGCCAGAAAACTCGTTTTAGATGATAAACTGGTGAAAGCCAAGCTCCACAGTTTCCATCATAGTCGAAGAGTTGCTTTACAGACAGTGTCCTACAGATTATACATCCGAGACTTGGACGAATTAACCACTGGACGCGTAACGAGGACCACGTTCGCCTTTACCCCCTCTAGTCACTTACTGAGCCTTTTAGACACAGTAAGCAATATGGCGTTGTCAGTATGACGCGAGATCTCGAAGTGGAACATTATCTCAAAAATGGGTAAATGCGCTGTGTTAATTTGTAAAAATCATACCGGACCGTCAAAAAATTTTTCTTTTTACGCGTAAGTACAATTTCAATCTATTAGAGTAGCAATTTTTCGTAAAATAAATAAAATTTGGTATGTAAACAAAATGTAATACGTCATTTCAAAAAGTAATCATTGTACATGTAAATTCTTCATAAAAATTAAGATATTGCATAAGTAATTTGGTTGGGTTATATGTATCACTCATTCAATCAATTGTCATTTTTTTGTCGTATAGGGCTTGAACATATCGATAAACATATCGATGTATGTAAATGAACGAACGAATCCAATTTTAATGTAGGAACTATTCAAATTAATTTCAGATTTACTGTTGAACCCCTTACAAGAAGAAATTGGGTGGAAGCGGTACGCAGGGAGTTAACATGGATAGTACTCAGGTCTTAGATAACATCAAAGGTCTGATGATGGAGCCAGAAGATGGCTATAGACACTCTGAAATTAAACGACGCAACCCAACGAACTTTGAGCTCGTTATATTTGAAATATAGCTTCAAACTTAAAAAAAAATGTTGCTTATTTCACCCGCATGGTTCCCGTTCCAGTGGCAATATAAAAAATCCTTTCTTAGTGCTCGCCAATATCGTAAAAAAGAACCTGTATGCAAAATTTCAGTTTAATTGGTTTAGCCGTTTGGGCTGTGCGTTGCCTGTCAGTCAGTCACGGTATTGTTTTTTAGTATTAGACTTATGTTGTACATTATCATGGTGTGTTGTACATTAACATTTAAAATTTATCATAAGTACGAAAATAGCATTGACTACGCAAAAATTCAAAACTCATAAATTATTAGCTTGTTAATTATAAATTATTAGTTGCATCATAATTGATCGTTAAACATTTGCTTTTTTCTCTCTTTCGAATGCAAGGAAGGATACAGCGTATTAAAAATATAAAAGTATCGGAGAATTTCTACAGTGGTTCTAAGTCTCGATAGCTCATTGGTTAGAGCAGTGGGCTGGATTCCCAAAGGTCGTGGGTTCAAGTCCCATCTGAAAATTCACTTGTGGCCGAGTTCATTTGTTCCAATATTTTTCTTGTTAAAACGGTGGTTACATTTATTTTTTGTTTCTAACATAGACCTTGTTAGGTCACAGCAAGAATAAAATTAATTATATTTATGTATGTACGTAAGCTATATTATACAATTTTTTACCGACTTCAACAAAAAAGGAGGGAGGTACTCAATTCAACGCGTTTATTTTATTTTTTTTGTCTGATGTATGTATACCGATTACTCCGGTGTTGGTGATCCGATTTTAATAGTTGTTTTTTTGTTCGATCGGGTACACTATCAATTTGGTCCCATATAATTTTTACGAAGATCTGGCTAGTAGTTTTTTCATAATCTTGAAAAATATCAATCACCTTTTGGCAAGTAGTCGTTTACCTAGATGACATTGCTGTGTATGGGCTGATTTTTAGTGTAAGTAACGGCACATGATGTAACTAAAAAATCTGAAATAAAAACATTTTATAAAAAAAATCAAACCGACTTCAAAAAGTAAAAAATAAAACTTTTGGAGTCGGTGCTAGCTAGCTAAGGCCAAAAAAAATATATAGTTAATAGAAGTGCAATGTAGAATGCCCTGGCTAACACCGACTACAAAAGGTTTATTTTTTACTTTTTGAAGTCGGTTTGATTTTTTTTTATAAAATGTTTTTTAATCTTTAAGTAGTTATTTTAATTTTAAGATCGTTTTATTATATTCAAGTAAAACAATCTTAAAACTACAATAAACTATTGGTTGAAATATTCTTGCAATTAGTATTTCAGCTTGTAGTTGCTAGAAAGATACTGCCTTGGCTTTTTCTTAAATATAGGTAATTTATATGCGATGTTTTGTTGATAACTTCTGTGAGTTTGTTGTTTTAAACTGTCATAGCGTATGCTGGACCATACGCTATCCAAACGCCAGTCTACTATTCTAATTTGGGTTTAGGTTGTGCTAATTTTGTACGTTGGCGTATATTTTGAGATCTTTAATAAAGTGAAAACAAGTTTATATTTTTTCTTACAAATATGCATATTTCTTAAATTAAAATGTTTTAGTCTCAACGATCTTTGATAATGCTATTATGTCGATGATTATTTTCAGTAAGTTTTAGTATACTTAGATTTTTGGCTCCAAAAAAAAGTCGAATACGAGATATCACAGCTCGAGAAGCACACAGGGGGCTAATTGTCTAATTTTAAATCTATCACAATCCCTGTAATTGTTTCATTTAAAAAGTACATATTATTATATAAACCAAATATTAATGTTTTTTACTCACTTAAAAAGTGTTAGTAAGTAATTTGTAAGTCCGCCTGACTAGCGACTACCATCTTATCTAAGTCCGTTCCGGCAGTTAGAGGTAAGATAGCCAGTTCCTCAGTGATTGAGGATTCCGGGAGAGGCGCGCTTCCATCTTAAGCCTTATCAGTTCTTAGTATCAGGTTGCATGTATGTAGATACATTTTTCACAAAAAAAAAACCCAAAACACAAACGCTTTGGAAACCATATTTTATAGTTTTTATGAATTTGAGGGATTTTTTTAAAATGAGATTTTCATATTATCAGGTTCTTTTTATTTTTCCACGATATAAACAATTAACTTACCAATTTCTTTAAAACACACATGATTTATTAAACCAATAGGTTCATTCATTCACTCCTTACTTATCGTGCTTTTTATTTTTCCACGAAATAAATAATTAACTTACTAATTTCTTTAAAACACACATGATTTATTAAACTCAATAGGTTCATTCATTCAGTCCTTACTTATCGTGCTTTTTATTTTTCCACGAAATAAACAATTAACTTACTAATTTCTTTTAAACACACATGATTTATTAAACTCAATAGGTTCATTCATTCACTCCTTACTTATCGTGCTTTTTATTTTTCCACGAAATAAACAATTAACTTACTAATTTCTTTAAAACACACATGATTTATTAAACTCAATAGGTTCATTCATTCAGTCCTTACTTATCGATAAAAAAATTATCGATTACTTCAAGCACTACTGTCATTATTTGACATTAGTAACCGCCCCTCACCCCCGAAAGAATTGGTTGATCCTGTGTTCATACATTCTTCTCGGGTTTCGTGTCCAGTGGTTAATTCGTCCAAGATCCGAGAGTGTGCCATAGAGCTACATGAGCTCAGCCTGCCAGCTTCTATTTCCCACCGGTAGTCCTGGCAGAGGCTTATGTAGACTGTCGCCCCCACCTGTTTGATATTTCCCATCTGCGTACAAAGCACTTTTCTTCATCTTTTATCATGCATCATAATATTGATTGCTCTGGTCAGAAAATTTACAAACATAAATATCTTATAAACCGTTTGTGGAAAAAGACGGCCAGTAAGAAATAATATATTTTTATAGGGTTTTTATATGTACATATATATATATATATATATATATATATATAATGAATTGTTATTAATAAATAAAAAAACACCAGAGCGATCAACTGAATAACGTTATTTTGGAGAAGTAGCCAAATAAGTTTCTCATGAAATTATTGTACGGCATTACAGAAAAACAGTTTCGTATTTTCGAGCTATTATTTCACTGTGACGTGTACTTTCTTACAACTGTCTGGCAACTTACTAATACAATAATATAACGTACAGTTCCGAAACAAATGAATTATGATTCGTTGTCTAGTTTTCCGCACCGATACTTTTGTTATGTTTTTCTCAAACGTGCTTGGAAATATTTGAGCATTATTTTAACAACCTATTTCGAGATAAATCGATATTGCTGTAATGGCCTCATACATGCGAGCAGCGGCCGGCAAAAGTTGTTTAAAAAATCCATATCTGTCGTGTTTAACGGTCAAATAAATAAAAAAAAAAAAAAACCATACAATCACACCAATTATCTAGCCCACGTTAAGTATCATGAAGAACTTACATAAAAAAAAAAAATACATATTACACTCATATCTGTCGTGTAATTTAAAAATGGAACGATCTTTTACTCCGGAATATGGCAACCAAGGAGGTAACTCATCAAAGGTTTTATTTAAATTTCGAACTAGCTTGGAAATAGAAAGCAGTTTTACAAAAAAAAAAAACAACAAATGAATACTTTAAAGTGGGAAAAAATATTGTTGTTCGTTGTTCGTCTAATTTCGAAAAGTATTTTTCACCTCACACGCTCTGAAAAGGAGGTTTTTCAGTTTAGGCGTAGAAAATCGCTTTTTGCGGCCTATCGCGGCAAAGTACTTTTTTAATTTAATATTATTTTAGTTCATTGAACTATAAAAACAATAACAATAAGATTAAACTATTTGTTATAAGAATTTTATATTAGGCTGGGTGAGATTTCACAACATAAAATTGGATTTCGGACTGCGACATAAATCTTTATTTTGAAATTGTCTTTTGTCTTGTACCTCATGTCAGTGTCAACATTTACAGAATCGTTTTTATTCTTATTAATAAGTAACAATATATTCCTACTTTAAATAACTTTGATTTAACTATAATACTCCCTTTTTTATTATTTTAGTCTTTTAAACAACGAGAATAGGTATACTTAGATTAAACTTTATGTTTAAAGAATTTTTTACCGAAAGTTGACCGCGGAAACAACCATAAAATGTTCCTCGCTGTTGTTGTGAGGTGAAATATTGTGTGTTGCGCTCGGCAGATAAGTCCTTAGCGTCTTGTACCTTTGAAATCCTCGCTTCGCTCAGGATTCACTCTTTCCTAGAATCCTAGAATCCTTCACTTGCTCAGATTTCACTTCACAGATAGTGGTAACTCGCCGCTAAATAACCAACTTTCCAGCCTTGCATAACAAATAACTATTAATTTCCGCGCATTATTTGAGAAAAGTACTAAACACGTTCGTACCTCTTTTGCGGGCCGCTGCAGTAACGTACTATTTGTAGTTCCTTGTTTGTTGTGATTCCATGTTCTATGTTCCATGATTGAGTGGTTTACATCTTTTTTAGGAAGTCAGTAAAATAATTGCATTCAATCACACCAATTATCTAGCTCACGTTAAATTTCACGAAGCACTTATGTTATGGATACTAGATAACGGATAAACATACTTATACACTTTTTTTTTGTAAATATAAACATAATATATATATCAAACACCCAGACCAAGACAAATAGACATGTTCATGCACACGAATAATTGTCTTGTCCGGGGATCGAACCTGGGACCTCTGGCGCAGAAGGTGGGCTTAGTACCCCTGCGCCAATCAGGTCGTATTGTTAATTTTCTCTTTTAATATTTTCATTTGGTGTACTCTAAGTTGGTGACTTTTTAAATAAATAAATAAATAAATATTATAATCGATTCCAAATCTTTAATAAAGCTATCGTTTTTATTTTTTTACGTTGAGCTTAATGTTGCTACGTCTTGTGTATATATAGCGAGTGCGATTGAACACTTGATATTTTTTGTGAATAAAATTTTTAGGAAACTATATCGAACCTTTGATCTTTTAGACAAACAAAGAATCGACAACTTTTAAAGATAGCGACGTAGTTATAGAGTTGGAAAAATCAATGTTGCCACTGCGTATTCTTCGGAATCTTCTAAAAAAACGATTCGTACTTTTTCTGGAACCGCCTGTAACGTATACTTTTCAGACAAAATATTTTTTCAAATGGGTTCAGGCGTCATGAATAATCGGGGAACATACATAAAAAAACGATACCGACGAATGGCGATACTCCTTTTTTTAAATCGGTTAAAAGTTAACTTACAAAGCATTCCTGTCAACAAAAGTATTTTATACCAAACAAACGTGGTAAATTAACTAGATTAATTTAAACATCAATTAAAACTTGAGACCTGAAAATGGCTCCTGATAAGTAAGTTTTATAATAAATTCTGATAAAGGTCACGACACAAGGACATGCCCAAGTAAATTATGAAGTTTCAGAACAAGCATACAACACAGGACACGGTTAATTATCGACTTCTAAGGCCTGTGTCACACTGTGAATGAATATAAAAATGAATGAACCTACAATCGCACCAATTAATAGCCCAAGGTAAATTTATTCACAGCTACCCCAAATAGTACTTCCCAAAAAGTGGGTCTTAGGATGAACATGGATAAGACGAAAATCATTTTAAATTCCCACGTTATACCCACTCCAGTTCATGTTGGGAACACTACGCTCGAAGTTGTTGACCACTACGTTTACTTTGGACGGACAGTCTAGTTAGGTAAGTCCAACTTTGAGAAAGAGATCTCTCGTCGAATCCAACTCGGATGGGCAGCATTCGGGAAGCTCCGTAAAATCTTCGCGTCCAACTTACCTCAGTGTCTCAATACGAGTCTATGTTGACCATTGACCAGTGTGTATTGCCAGTGATGACTTATGACAGTGAAACGTGGTCGCTAACTATGGGTCTGATAAGAAGGCCAAAGGTCACACAGCGTGCAATGGAGAGAGCAATGCTCGGGGTTTCTCTACCTACGTGATCGAATCAGAAATGAGGAGATTCGTAGGAGAATTAAAGTAACCGACATTGCTCGAAGGATTCCTCAGCTGAAGTGGCAGTGGGCAGGACACATAGCGAGAAGAACCGATGGCCGTTGGGGCGGAAAGTTTCTGGAATGGCGACCGAGCACCGATTGAGGATAGGATAAAGAGATATGAGAACTTGTGTTGACAGGTAATATATCAGAGAGACATATAAAAATACTTTTTTTTCTAAAAATAGGGTTTTCCAATAAGGGTTGTTGTTGAAATGAAAGATTAATAAGTTGTGTGTGAGGTATTAATTAATTTATTTTTTAATGGAAGGCCTATGTATGCAGTATTTATGGCAATTTCTATTGTATGTAATAAAGTTGAAATATCCGCCGCCACTTCTTTTAACTGCACCTCCAAGAGCTAGGGAAAAAAAATATCAATATTATGCGAATAATCATCTTTATTTGTAAGTTGCATTTTTGATGAATGCTTGTGTTAACAAGAAAATTGGTGTATGTGGGACGATGTAAACTCATACTTGATTTACCTGGTGACAGTGCATCAAAAAAAAGTTACTGTTTAGTGAGGATTTTGGGCCGGAGGCGTTACTGATCCTTATTTTTCGAAAACGACGTTGGTGAGGCCATTACTGTTATCGACGATCGCTACAGATCGGTGATTTTGGCCCACACTTAACAGTACGAACGTGGATGATATGTGGTCCTAGTAGGACGGCCCTGCGTACCATACAACATGCGCCACAATGGATATTCTGCATGATCGATGTGAGAGAATGTTTTTTTTTTCAATAGTGTTGTGAACTTGCCACCAAGATTTGACACCGTCGGACTTTTTTATGGGATTTGCTGAAATCGTAAGTCTATAACAAGAAGCCACAATCGACTGATACCCTCAAAGTCAACATAACCCAGGCCATCGCTCAAATTCAGCCAAATTTATGCGACAAAGTCATCGAAAATTAGACTTTTGGATTTATGACCTATGAAAAGCCGCGGCAGAAATTTGAGCGATGTCATATTGAAAACAAATTTTCAATATTTGGGCCTTTCAAATAAAAAAAGAAATTCGTTAAGAAATTTCAACATCGACCAGTCTTTTTTGGACAACCCTAACACATAGTAAACTAAATTGTAAATACCTACATGTAAGTATAGGCAGTTCATGAACCGAAGAGACATTACAGCTACACGAATGTTTTGGTTCACAACTAGAATAGAATTGAAATCTTTATTTGCGAATACCTTGGACGAATTCGTCCAAGGCGAATACTGAGTAAACAAGTTTTTGGGTACAATAATTTATACTTAGGCCTACCTGCAGTATTTGCCTTTTATGACGTAGGCATGCAAACATTAAATTCATAATTTGATATACAAAAGAAAATAAAATAGATTGATTACATCTCTGCCTTTATTCCATGCTGGATTGGGGGCGAAAGAAGAACAGAAGGAGAAATGCGCCAGTGGTTAGCATTCTAGTGCAGATAGAAAAAGCTTGTCAACGGATAGAGCGTACTAGAAAACGATTTCAGGCGATGGGCTGGCAGTTGGGACCCTTATTTTTTTCCCCGTCCCGCCGCTCGACCCCTTTACTGCTATGCCATGCAATCACCTCGCCACTCGGCTCTCCTTGGGGAGGCGCATGAGGTGGCGAGAACGGTGCCGGAAACAATGTCCTTAGATATACTCACCGGCACATCAACCGCACAACCCGTTATTTTCATACAAACATAGTCACTTTTCGACTTTGTACATAAATATGACAATATATTTCTGAAAAGATCTGAATCTGAATGCTAATGTTTAGGTTAAGCATTCGACTGTCCAATGAGCACTTTAAACAGGCTAAAAATCTCTACCCTTTCCCAAACCTTCGTTTATGCAAAGCATTATTTTATGGCCATATCACATTGTATGGAATGTGATGAAACTTAAGATGTGCTTATGAGACATTCATTGTTCTGCCTCTATGGACAAATGCAATGTTAAGTCGAACACTTAACCTAAACATTAGCATACATATATTTTCCGAAATATATTGATATTTTTATGTATAGGGTCACAAAGTGAGCATGTTTGTATGAAAACAACAGGGTGGACGGTTCAATGTGCCGCTGAGTGTATATTCTCGAAATAATTACCTTCCAAGAAGCTTTCGTAGAGAATGACGCAGTGCAATACCGCATTTATAAAATTAATATAACTGTTTGCATTAGGGTCAGTTCAGACCAACACAGAAAAAGGCTCGAGTAATCTTTATACGACACTAGAAAATAAACTTAAATAACAAAGCTAAATGTTAACATCAACTAATGACGCTCGCGTGGTCCTCCAGTCAGTGTTTTCTTTAATTTCAATCGTTTATTGCATATATTGTATATAAAGGTGTAACAAAAGAAATAGAGACCATTATGGACCCTGTCGGGCTCAGCAACTGGATGAAAGGTAGAAGACACTTCTTTAGTTTATTTTTTAAAATATATTTTACTAATGTAAAATTATATTTTAGGCAGTTTTAATCTTATCTTATTGTAGGTAAGCTAACTATAAATGGTGAAGTAGTTATATAGAAAGTTTGTAAGTATCTATTTATAATATTTTATACTTGTGGATTATTTGTTAATTATTGTAAATTATCCTAAATATTTGTTAACTATCCTATATATTTACTTTGTGTGTTGACTTTTTTTCATTTGTGTAGAGCATAATATTCAGATACGACCCGCCCCAATCCGCCGCTAAAGGACGCCAACCTTAGGCCAATGGTATAGATAGATTATAGTAAAGTTTATTTTCGAGTGTCATATAAAAATTGAGCCTTTTTTCTCTCGGTCTGGACTCACCCTTAGATTCATGGCTGCTCAGCTTTCGAGGAAAATCACAATGTAAAATGGGTCTTAAAATTCCCTTCTGGCTAACTCTTTTGCTTCAAACACCAACAAACAGACAAAATATTATTATGATAAAATGTTCGATAGGTACGCGTTTTTTTAGAAAAATAATAGTAAAAGCTTTGAATGTGTGTAGGTAGGAGAGTAGTGGAATGGAGCAGACATTCAAAGGTTGAGGGTATTGTATCATATAAAATAGCATCTTAAATGCAAAAAATTAAAAATCGTAATAAAAAATCATTTTGACAAAATCGTCGTCGCGTCGCGTCGTCTCGGTAGGCGCGTACTGGCCTCGACGACGGTTTATTGGGTCATTGTTTGGCTACATCTGTTCTTTGTTGGCAGTTACCATTTGCAAATAATTACTTTCATAAATAACCGAAATTTATGAACGCCTTGTTGGTAAAAATAAATTATCAAGAACCCGGGTTTGTGTCAAATAAATCGCGAGCGAAACTAAGGGGCAAAAATTCGTTTCTCTTACGTCTTGTAATACTTGATTTTATATTGACGCCTATTAAATTTGAAAAAAATCACAAATTTTAAATTTTCTGAGTAATCCATTGAGATTAGGGAAACATCAAAAGGGAAGCACCTTTTCTAAGGAATTTTTGAAAAATTAACGGCAGAAGATCCAGGTTAATGAGATAAGGGTATCAGGCTAGATAGGGGGGTGGGGGGTGGGTTTACAAGTTAATGAGGAAATTATAGATTTTGGGGTTTTAAGGCACAAATAAATGACGCAGTTCACAGAAAAATAGGTTAATTTATTATATAGTGCTGTATTGCATATACAATTTTTGTACCTTTATATTAATTCTCTTCTTTATTCTTCTATATTGTTTTTTAAGTTTCTCAAGACGTGTCCGTAAATTTTTGATGGCATTGGTCTACCCTCTGTACCTGAAATAATTAGTTAATCTCTTGCCAGGGATTATGATACACAATATATATTACATCGTTCTTTGGACACCGGTGTCCTGCTAGCAAATTACGAATTAACCTGCTATACATATTATTAACCTGCTTTATTTTCCCTGCTATCCCTTACTCAAAAGATTTTGATGAAAAACCACGTTACTTGTCTAGTTGGTTATTTGGTGGTTGGTTGGTTGGATTAGTGCCTTATAAACACAGAAACAACCAAGTGACATTGCTGCAGGATCTTCAGGAGATAGGTAATGAACTAAATGAAAATGAAGAGCGTTGATTTTGTCGTAAAAGTCACAGCATAACACTTGCTAGTATCTTATTTGCTCTACACCACTCCACCAACGTGTCCAATTCCTTTTGGAGTTTAATTGCGTCATTAATACAGGATATACTATTGTAAATCTTCAGGTCATCTGCATATAGTAAGCAAGGACAGGACAGATTCTTGGAAAAGTCGTTGAAAGTAGTCCACTTGACCCCTCTTAGCAAATGTACTACAAAGGTAACTTTTATATTCCAATAGGTTAGTTGTATTGGATTTGTTTTTAACAAAGCCGTGCTGATTAATATGTAAGGTTTAACGTGGTGATAAAAATCAATCCGTCGTAACGTTAGAGCTAGGTGAAATGACACTTTTTATGAGAAATACCCTCAGCTGGTTGTGGTGCTGCTGTGCTCCCGGAACCCTTAACCACTGAGGAACTGGCTATCTTATCTCTAACTGCCGGAACACAACAATGCTGAAAACATTGTTGTTATTGCGTCAGACTTAGAAAAGATGGTGGTAGCTAGCCAGGCGGACTTACAACAAGTCCTACCACCAACCAATCCCAATACAAAACTGGGAATCGAACCCGGAACCCCTGGGTCTGATACCGGTGGTTGTTAACACTAGACTACAGAGGCGGTTGATAGTATAGGATAGGTTCCAAAGCTGTATCAACACTTGATTACGAATAAAGGGGTTGTGATCGCTAAAAAAGGGTGCTCGAGAATTACTCTTACGAGCCGCGGAGTTGGAGACAAGCTGGAACTTTTGATAAATCTGTCTGCGTTTGGTTGGTTAAAACAAAAACAATTAAATACGCCATATTCAATCGCACCGGTTATTGTGGAGACAGAAGTTTTCTTATGGTACATTTTAAATAGAAAAATATTGAACAAAATAAACTCGGCCACAACAAGTGAATTCTCAGATGGGAAGAGAAGTTTTTTAGTCCCAATAAGTACATTTCGATAGAAGCAAATTAAACTTTTATTACATTACTCGTCTTCCAGTTTCAACTGCGTGGAACTCTTTCCCGTGCGGATATCTGGTTAGAATGTGTTTTATTTATCCAGTGTTTTAATCCAGGTCTTTCGCTATTTGTGTGGCAAATCTCTAATCAATCATTTAAATCCGTTCAGCGGTTTATACGTGAAATGGTAACAAAAAGACAGGCAAAGTTACCAACTTTTGCATTTATAGTGTGTGGATTTCACACTTATAATATTAGTAGGAATGACAGGATAAGTCAACTTGTGTTGCTTTTGAGAACGTTTTAACTGTCGATATTGTATGTTTTGTGACAAAAGCAATTCACCTTGAATTGGTGTCTGACCTCACAACAAATACTTTCTTAGCCGGGTTCAAAAGGATCACTTATAGGCAAAACGTACAGACCGATATTTGTTGTGACAATCAATCTACTTATAAAGGCGCCAATAATTATTTAAAGCAATTCTATTTTATACCTATAAAGTTCTTTGAATTAAATTACGGAGGTAATAGTCAAGTAGTCACGAATCTTAAAGAATACGGCTTAACCTCTCAGGCCCTGGGTTATGAGACACAATAGATATTCCATTGTTCTCTGGACACACCGGTGTCCCGAGAAGTTGACGAGGTCTATCATATACGTACGATACAACTATTAATTTCACATTGATATTAAAGTAATTGACCAATAGTCTTACACAAAGAATTGGTAGGTATCTATTGCCAACCATTATTCTATATAAGTACTCCTACATTATTCAACTACCAACAACCTACGCTTTGAAAACAAAAACAACGATTAAGATAAAAGGTGGAAAAAACTAGACAACGTTAAGAACTCCCACATCTTTTTTTATGACCTCTCTTTAGCAATTACTATCATCAATTAAATATAGAATAGAATAGAAACCATTTATTAACAACACACACAAAAAACAGTAATACAATGAGACAATGTACTTAAATTAAGACAAAAAAACATGAATTATATTAGGTACAACAAAACTAAATGTGTGCTGCTAATAGACCCCGTCTCAGCATAATTAACTTCTGGGTCATTCGTTGATGGTCAGAATAACCCAGAAGCACTGATATTCTGACGGGGCCTAAATATGTACTTAAATGTCAAGTTAACCTCTAACTTCACTAGCAGGGAACATGTGTATCTATAGGTTTGCCAGGAAAATCTGTAAAGGTATAAATAATAACCTAATATAAAATATGTTCAAACTTAGTCAGGAAGGGGTTTCTTTATTACACCCAGTTCAAATGTCTATTAGTTTTGAATGCAATTATAATGCAGAGAAATATTTGTGTGCATGACATATGTTCATGCTAGTTCATGAAAAATAACATGTAATTATTTTATAAAATGTTTTGTTAACATCTGAATACGAGACGCTTGTAAAAAGCTCAAATAATATCATTATTAATATTGATAGTGATAATGTCCATGAAAGTTTAAATTGTTTTAGCTCAAAATAATATTTTGCCATCATTACGTAGCATAGTCGCTACGTCGTAGCATCGTAGCACATCATGTATTAGGTTTAAAATTATGACGTGTTGGAAATAAAGTAAGTTGATCTAGGACCCACTGGCTGGACTATCAAGATTCGATCTCATCTATAAAAAAGTACCCATATTCGACCCTCTATCAAAAATTTGTCCCATTCGACCTCAGTTTTGACCGATTTCAAAAAAGAAGGAGATATTATCAATTCACGGCACATCAATTTTGTACGGAAATCAAACCAAAAATACCAGGGTAGCATAACCAACCAGAATGTCGAATGGGCACCTCAAATATATTTTTAGGAAGGTCCAATGGGACCTGAAAATGAGGTCCAATTGGCATTTTTCATTAGGGTCGCTCGATTGTGGCGGTTAAGCAACTTCTGCAATGGTCAATCACGGGATGGGTGACCAAAAACTTACTATCTCGAGCTTCTCTGTGCTTCGGAGGGCACGTTAAGCCTTTGGTACTAGCTGTATTTGCAGTCGTTAAACGTGTAAATACAGCGGGGCCAATCAGCATTAGGCCTGCGTGGTGGATCATTGCCCATTCTCCTTATCCATAAGGAAGGGCAGTGCTTAAACAGGTGGGGTCATTACAATGGCTAATGACGATGATGAAGGTTTAGTATTTGCCTTAATTTAAGACGCTACACGGATAAAGTATGTACTTTTTAAAGCTTTAATTTAACTTGCAATGTATGTATGTAACTATGTTGGTTCGGGTGGAATCTTGCAACTCAATTTTGAAGTAGATGTCTGCATGGAACCGTTTGAACTGAAATTTTGTATATACGTTTCGTTTGGATGACAATGCATGGTAAGCTATGTGACGTCACTCTAAATCTAACATGGTTTAGCACCCAAGATGGCCTACTAGTTATTTTTGATGCATTTCTACTATATTGGTATCAAATGAAAAGGCTAGTTGAGAATAACCAGAAAAATAATGTGACGTCATTCATAATCTAATATAGCGGAACACCCAAGATGGCCGACTAGTTATGTTTCATGCACTCCTACAATATGGGTATCAAATGAAAAGGGTTGCTGGGAATAACCCGAAAAATGAAGTGACGTCACTCTCAATCCAATATGGCGGACTAAGTTTTTTATGCTTACATACAATATGGGTATCAAATGAAAGGACTTGCTGAGAATATGAATGAAACTTAGCCAGCAATAATTAAAAAAATAAAAATAAATTATCTGAAAAAAACTTTTTTAAAAACAATTTGATATAAACTTTTTGATATAATCATAGAGTTTTATATAACTATGATGGTTAGAAATGTTATAAGTCTGATAATTAGATATAAATTTCTTCATACTTTTATCTAGATTTGTAATGTACCAGAAATACGATTTTATGGTTTTTGCCTCGACACTTTTTCTTTTCGTCCTAATGTATTCCTAAAAAATACGAACATTCAAAATTATTCTCAAATAGTAAGTAACCCTTACTTACTATTGGAAATTGGTTTAATTAGTGTACACTAACACTATTAAGCATCGTATGGTTTAATTTTTCTTTAATCGCTATAGTTTTTTTACTACATAGTGATTTCGGATTTTTTCTTCTAATATGGAAAATCGCTCCCGCGCGCGTCTTTTCGCTCAGTCGTATAGCGCCTTAATAAAGGGGTTAAATACAATTAAAATTAATAAGCATCTGAAACAATTTAAAAAATCACCAGTTCTTTTTCATTACATCTCAGTATTATTCAACTTTATAAAAGTCTCTTTTTTACCATTATCATAGAATAAAGATACGCACAGTATTTCATCTTCTACATAAGGTGCGTTCGCGAGTAATAGCCGAGGCGACTCATCTCGTCAAGAGCTCGGCAAGCGTTTCAGTCTCAAATACGCCGTGAAATAAAACTTAGTAAGCGTGAGGTAATGGCTAATCTATGTTGGCGGGCAGCCCTGTCGCTGCGTACCGCGCGGCTGCAATAAAAATAGTTAACTTTATCAAGAATTTAATTTAAACTTTGTAAAGAAAAGGCTAAAACTTACCTCAGTGTCTCAAGACGAAAGTCTACGACCAGTGTGTGTTGCCAGTGATGACTTACGGCAGTGAAACGTGGTCGCTAACTATGGGCCTGATAAGGAGGCTCAAGGTAACTCAGCGTGCAATGGAGAGAGCTATGCTCGGCGTTTCCCTGCGTGATCAAATCAGAAATGAGGAGATCCGCAGGAGAACCAAAGTTACTAACATCGCTCGAAGGATTGCTCAGCTGAAGTGGCAGTGGGCGGGACACATAGCGAGAAGAACCGATGGCCGTTGGGGCGGAAAGGTTCTGGAATGGCGACCGCGTACCGGACGACGCTCCGTGGGTAGGCCCCTCACAAGGTGGACCGACGATCTGGTGAAGGTCGCGGGAAGCCGCTGGATGCGGGCAGCACAGGACCGATCGTCGTGGAGATCCTTGGGGGAGGCCTATACCCAGCAGTGGGTGTCATGTGGCTGAGACGACGACGACGACGACGAAAGAAAAGGCTTAGATAACGTACTGTTACTTATATTTATACTATGCCATTATTGTACTAACAAGAAGCATCCCACTTTGCCAACATCTAGCCAATTAAAAGAAGAGCCAATTATTTATCGTTAAAATGCTTTCCTTAGTACAAAAGTATATAACACAAAGAGTTTTCTCTTTTTAAGATATTTATATTAATCAATTTTACTTCATTGCCCTTGAAAGACAATAAAACATAGCAATTTTATATAGTTATCTAACTATCCGTCATGTCAATGTCAATTTGAAAATGACAGAAAATTCTAAACGTCAAATTTTCTATCGCTCGAATCAAAAAATAGTGGTCGGGTCCACTCGTTGTAGATTTGAATCACTGAGCAAGTAATTACTACGTTTTTTGATTTGAATTTTAAAAATACTGTAGTATTCGCATGCGAATCTGGCGATTCCGTATGCGAATAGTAAGTAATTAGAATGATTATAAAATTCGTCTCCTGATATGTGCCAGCCCTTATTCGGTATCCTAGCTAGAAAGTATATTTCAATATCAATGCGAATACAACTGAATATACGACAAATGCAAATATCATATTGATATGCGATGTACGGAACCCGAATGTTTGACACAACTTTCGGAATATCAATCTAAGCTTTCCAATAACTTTCATAACAGACACTATGTATAAAACTATTTATATTATTTAATATCTTTTATGAAAATGACTCTGTGTTGTACAGGTGACACGGTGGCAGAAAGAATGTTCTGTCCTGGCTGAATATTGCGATAAAAACTATTTATAAAATAAATCGAAACCGATCCAAAAAGTAAGATGTAAAAGTAACTTTTCATTTAGAGTCGGTGCCAGCCAAAGCAAGAAAAAATATTTTTCAGGATTATGAAAAACTAAGAGCTGCCGTTCGTCCATCATCTATTAAAATACATCATTTCTTAAGGACGTTATGTTTGCGTTTTGTTTTTGCTGAAGTTGACACACTTCATACTTTGGAGGCGATGACTGAGCGAAGACGTAACAAAACTTCGTTACAATAAACAGTTCACTTTATGAGTTTCGAAGTACGAAATACCATGGTAAAATTGCCACAATACTGTGTTAGGAGATGACGGTACGCCCCCTGTGCGTTTAACTACTTTATGTAGAATATGCTAGCACTGGTGTTATCTGATTAGACAGAATACCACAATATCTGTGGTTTTTTTTAAAGTACGGGGAGACTCTTAGCCTTCATCATACCTACCTAATGTTAAGTATTGATAAGGCTGAAGATGGAAGCGAGCCTCTCCCGGAATCCCCAATCACTGGGGAACTGGCTATCTTATCTTTAACTGCCGGAACACAGCAATGCTGAAAACATTGTTGTTATGGCGTCAGACTTAGATAAGATGGTGGTAGCTAGCCAGGCGCACTTACAAGTCCTACCACCAAACAAACCGAATACAATATGTACCCCTGCTGAGAATCGAATCCGGGACCCCTGGGTCTGATGCCGGTGGTTGTACCACTAGACCACAGAGGCGGTTAAATTGATTTATTATGTATTAATGTTATGCTCTTTCTCTTGTCGCAGGTCTCCCAAACGATCTGACTGTCTACTGGCACCAGTACCCGTACAGTCTTGGACTTGTCTTCTGCAAACTTCGTGCTCTCATATCCGAAGCGTAAGTATGCACTTAAGGCGGTACCCTGACCGAAAGTGGCGCCGCGTTGAATTTTATTTAATATCGTAATTCTAATTCACAATTTTAATAAAACTTTTCGTGGAATTTTTAGAGCCCATTATCTTGTATTTTTAGAAGGTATCGCTGCATCTCGTCATAGTCATTCGTAGAAGTAGATAGCAAATGTGTCAAAAACGGCCACTTTTGGCAGTTTTGCTATCTACTTCTAGCAGTGACTACGAGGGAATGTAATGATACCGTCTAAAAATACCAGACTATGGGCTCTAAAAATTCCACGTAAAGTTTTATTAAAATTGTGAATTAGAATTACGATATTAAATAAAATTCAACGCGGCGCCACTCTCGGTCAGGGTACCGCCTTAAATACGCTCTGTAAAATGATTATGATTACACACATAAGAAGTTTACAACATATTTTCATTTTCATTTGCTTAGGACAACCAACAGAATAAGGAAACACTTTTTTATCTGTACACATCATATGTACATTTTCGACGATAAAAAATATCCAATTAGTATAACCTAGTATATTAGTATAAATGTAGTCTTTCAGACTAGCCTTTTACTTTAATTCTTTCTTAATTCAAACGTGAAGTTTACAGAAATGAATCATTAACAATATCCTAAAAATCCATCCTAAAAAGTTAAAATAATAATCCTCTGTAGCGGCAATACTCTAAAACGTACATGATCCCTGCAACAGCACGTGGTCAGCACGTTTTGTATAATTTGCACCACAAAAACCGGTTTTAAAACATGCGACATAAGGGCGACCTCAAGGTCAAACTATATGCCGTGTTTTTAGGGTTTCGTAGCCTAATGGCAAAAAACGGAACCCTTATAGATTCGTCATATCTTTCTGTCCAATGTATGTCACAGCCACTTTATTCCAAAACTATGAGGATTACACAGTTGAAACTTGGTAGGTAGATGTATTCTTTTTTTTATTTTTTTATTTCTTTATGAAGTGTTTTTGTCTTTCAGAGATGCCAACCCCATCGTAACCTTATCCTTTTCTGTTCAAATAAGGGTTTTAGGAACCTCAATGTAATTTTTAGAGACCTATCTATAAATACCTCACACGTATAGGTTTAATGAAAAAATATATTGTCAGTTTCAGTTCCATGTATAGCATACATGGAACTGAAAATTACATTGAAGTTCCTAAAACAGTTTTTTCTCAAAGTTAACTGTTTGAATGATATACACTTTCAAAGTGGTAAAATGTGTGCTCTAACTTTTTTTATCGAAAAATTATATTTTTTTTATCGAAAATTGGTTTCAACGAAATATATTTGGCAGTTTCAGAGCTATAGCACATTTTTCAAAACCGCAAATATAATTTTGTCATTCATACAAACACTATGTTAACAAAGTTATTTTTGGAGACAAAAAATATAGTGGCATTTTGTGTAGGTGTATTTAATATAATAATAATAGAAACTTTATTGCACACAATACAAAAACAAACACATACAGAGAAAATGACAAAAAAAGGAACACACAATAGGTGGCCTTATTGCTACATAGCAATCTCTTCTAGGCAACCTTGGGTGAGAGACGGTACCCTTTATGTGCGAGTTCGACTCGCACTTGGCCGATTTTTATTTTTCTTTGGGTTGTGTTACGAGTTTAGAACAAAATCTATTTTTTATGTATTTTTTTATTATTTTTATTTTATCAAGTGTTAGCGTCGTTTATTTGGATATTAAACCTTATTTTTTTATTATTACTGGGCAGGCATTTGACCACCATCGTGCTTAACAAACAAGATGTGGTCTAAGGTGTTGCATGCTTACCCAGGAAACTCTCGCCTTGAAGAGGCCAAGGTTGTAGGAATCGGGGAACACGTGAGCAGAACACGAGCACCGTGAGAGCACCGTCCGGACGGTTCTCTCGCACACTCTCCAAAGTGTATCCTATAAAAGACCGATAAACATGCAACTTTGCGGCGGTGACTGAGGCTCTGAAGTTCCGCCGTGGCCAATGCTGAGTTTCCAATGAGTTTCCTGGCACGGTTTTCAATCGATTCCAGAAGCCCTAGCTGATACTTAGCAGAACCATCCCACAAGTGCCAGCAATACTCCATAGACGGCCGAATCTGCGCTTTGTATAAAAGGAGCTGCTGATTCGGAGAGAAGTATCACCTAGCCTCAGAGAGGACACCCAGTTTCTTTGCAGCACACTTCGCAATGGAGTCCAGGACTCGCTAAAGTTCAGGTTGGCAGACAGGTTCAGGCCAAGAACTTGCAGATTTTCGGTAAGGATACACCCTGGAAAGTCGGAGTCAGTTGGAAGGGATTTCGTTTTGCAGTGAATAAAAAAGCCTGTGTTTACCTAAGCAATGAAAAACAAAGAAAACAACTTTAACATAATATCAATAATAGTAAAAATAACTATTAAGTGTGTACCAAGCTCGGCTCGGCGATATCAGAAGATCAATGAAAATATTAAAAATAAAAATATCTCCGTCCCATTTTGTTCTAAACACATAACACAAACTCCCCCTTAACTTTGGGCACATAAAATAAAAACATAGCGTGCTGCAGTGTGTCCACAAACTAACAATTCCATAGAAACATTTATTTGGTAAACAACAAATTGAAATCTCATTGGCTGAATGATAATTATAAATATCAATTGCCAATATCTCCGTTACACAGTTTGTTTTTATCTCCATTTTGTTCGAAGTAATTGTCAAGATGATTTTGTGGATTTTTCGCAACCTTTTTTTGTGAGAGGTAAAACATTTCATACGGACCAATCAACACAGGGCGGGAACTTAATTTGATTTTGGTTACCATTCTTTGTGCACGGTACGGAAACACCTAACATACAGAATCCATCATCAGCCTGTGGACGACCACTGCTGGACATAAGCCTCTCCTAGCTCACGCCTATTGTGGCGTTCATAGGCAGACGGGTTGGTAGAGGGTTTGTTTCAAGTTTTCCTTCTCTCGCACAGGTGTTCAATGCGTCGAGCCGCTTAGTAGACTCTTACGACATCCCAGGCATGAAAGGGAGTGGTGACACGTGTATTCTTAGGCCGTCACCACACGGCACGTAACATACATAATATCCTACTAATATTATAAATGCGAAAGTATATAAGTTTGATAATTTTTAATCAAGTAAATATACTAGAAAAAAGCAACTTGTCTCATGTCGCCCTGACGGGACTCGAACCCGCATCCTTGGGAATCCGGCCCAATGCACTGACCAATTATGCTACAGAGACCTACGAGAACACGTTGAAATTCTCTAGTATATTCACCTTTTTCTACGGTGTTGGCCACTGTCGTTTCATCAATGAGAGAAATATCCTCGCATTCGAAAGAAACATCTTTACAGATGTTTGACTATCGATTAAGATGAAACTGCCATCTACTTATAACTTTTTAATTTTGCATCCAGTCCCGACAGGGCGACATGAGACAAGTTGCTTTTTTCTAGTATATTTACTTGATTAAAAATTATCACATAAAAATAGCATTGTAAAATGCAAAATTAAAAAGTTATAAGTATATAAGCTTGTTTATTTGTTTGTTTGTTCCTCTTTCACGCAAAATCTACTGAATGGATTTCGATGAAATTTTAAACAATATCTCCGTGATCGCCTACAGGCGGTTCAAATGGGTTCGGATACATCACAATGGAGATAACCTTTCTTTCGGCATACCTTATTAAGGTGGTATTCTTTCTCGTCTCCTTTTCTCTTTCTTTTTTAACTCCCTTCCACCCTCGATTTGCTGCTCTTATCATTCATATGCCGATGCTTTACAAATTTACGTGCAGTCATCAGTTGAAGAAATTAAGTCGGCTATTTCTCTTATTAACAGTTCTCTGTGTTCTATTAACATCTAAACATAAACAAATAAAAAAACATTTACAACTAATTACACAGGTAATCAGTAAACACAAACGAAATGATTCCGTGAATAAGCCATGTAATGTGATGCCAAAACTGTACTCAGCGTTTGCTGCACTGATCTTCTGCTGAGCAAAGTGGTGACATCAGGTACACGTTATGTTACACACACAACACAGTTAGTTACGCACACGAGTTATTATGCAATAAAAGTTACCTGATTCTGTGTAATCATGCCCAAAACATTCTTTTTATTTTCATTTAAGCAAATTTATATATTCTTTAATTTATTTTTAATTTCAAAAAGCTGTGACCGGTTCCTCTGAAGATATCGAAAATTTTAACCCACCATTTTTCTTTGCGGTCCAGTGTAGTAACTACTGTTGTTTGCTTTGCACAATGAAATCGCATCGCTGGCCAATTAGGACTCGGCCAGCCAACAGATTACATTAATTTTATAAGGGTTAATTAAATTCTGTATCATCAAATAAATGGACAATTCATTTCTTAGAGACGATCAGAGAAGCTTTGGTTCTCTATTTGTAGGTTTTCCACGCTGTGTTAAGTATATTATTCCAAAAACGTATAATTAAGAATTATTGTCATGTTATCACTATATATTTAATAAAATCCTATTTTAGATGAGAAAGTATGTTTGTTTGTTTGTCGCTGTTCACGTCATTACTAAGCTACCAATCGACTTGATTATTAGTATAGAGTTCGTCGAAAGTATGTATGTATAATGAATAATGGCATAGAGTTAGTTGAAAGTATAAAAAGTAACATAGGCTTTCTTTTATCTCGACATTCTCACGGGAACGGGAACCACGGCGGGCGGCCTTATATTCTTATTTTTCTATTATATTTCTATTAAATAATATATTACCATTGTATTTCTATTTCTATTATATTCTTTTTTTATTCAATTCATACAACAAGGCAAAGCGTGAGAGCAAAGAAGCCTTATTACACTCAGAACAGTTAGAGATACCTGGACCTCGTCGTCCTATATACTTAGCCGAATCCCTATCGACCAAAGCAAGACGTGTTTTTTACATAGCACGGGGCTATGTTAAGAACGGAAAGCTGACAGCCGCCTGGACATCGTTCGGCAAGGTGTTTGTGAAAAAAGAAGAGGGTTCGACTCCCATCCGAGTCAATGAGGAGACTGAAATACATAATTTAATTTTGTGACTATATAAACAAGTATTACTGCACTTTCTACTATATTTTTTGTCCTTGTTTACATCATTAGTCATATCATTTCAAAACAATTTTAATTTTTTCATTATGTTATTACTTTTGCATGATAATTTTTTTCCAATAGATTGTTTGTATTTGTCACTACTATTATTTTGCAGAATAACACACACGAAATCAACAAAAACATTTCTCGTTGTATTAAACTATGAAAAACTAATAATAAAAAACAACAAAAAGTACAAGTTTAATATAATTTCACACACATTATTACACGCCAATATTATATGCTATATTATGAAGAATGCCGGATCCAAGTTTATTTATATTATTTTTCCTTCAATCTGTCACGTTTTCATCGTGACACTAAGCAATAAAAGTAAGAAGGTAACAAATGCAAACTAACGAATTTATAAGCTTGGAGCTGGATTCTTTTTCAAATGCTCGAGTGGTTAGCTGTGGCGTCGACGATGTTAATAGGACGATAATCTCAAATAGCCGAACTCTAAATATTATTACCCAAAATATACGCAGTGTTAACTGTAATATGCCAAATTTTACTACCTTACTAATGAGATCAAAAGTTGATTGGGATATAATAGTATTGACTGAATGCTGGCTCTCTTCTAGTAGTAATGTACCTAACCTTGAACACTACACCTATGCTACTTCAACTAGGCACCTAACGCAAAATGAAGGCGTACTTATCTACCTTCACAAATCTCTAAAAGGTACTTTTGCGGAGCCACAAGTATGTGACGCGAATTGCCTTTCACTGAAACTGAATGAGGAGACTTGTGTCGTCGCAATCTATCGCCCCCCAAGCTGTAAGAACGTTACTAATTTTGTAAATTCAATAGACCTACTCTTATCCAAGCTAACTAGTTTGAAAAATGTAATTATTTGCGGTGATATAAATATCGATATTGTCCCAACCAGTCCGGACAAACGTGCCTTTGAGTATTTAAATGCATTAGCGTGTCATTCGATACTGCCTGGTCATACTGTACCTACACATGGACGTACGTGTATTGATCACATGATGTTGAAGACCAAGTTGGACGCCACATGTTTTGTGTTTGATTCATCAATCACAGATCATGACTCAGTGGCCCTTAGCCTTAACTTAAATACTGCTTTGCCCAAAATAAATAAGATCAATTACCGTATCGACTTCGTTCAGCTAGACAACATCATGCGTAATGTAGATTTTAATCCTATTCTCACATGCAAAGACGCTAATCTCGCCGCGGATCTCCTAGTGACCTTGTTAACATCAGCCATTCAAGACTGCACAAAACCCGTGACCACTCCAAAGCGTAAACTCATCTATAAACCTTGGATAACGCCTGGTCTGCTTCGCTGTATGAGAAATAGGGACAGCCTGCATAAAAAACTCAAAAGGGATCCTGAGAATGAAGTGCTCAAAACAACGTACAAACGCTATAGGAACTTCTGTACTTCAGTCCTAAAAAAGGCAAAAAGGCGTTATAAGAGACAGGAAATAGCTAGAGCCGGAAACAATAAAAATAAACTTTGGGAGGTAGTTCGGGGGATCAGCGGCAAAACGAAATCTGTAGACAATTCCTTATCTCTTGTCTCACACAACCCTCAACAAAGCGTTAATAATGTAAACACCTACTTTGCTAACATTGGTAAGAAACTAGCTGACAAATTTGTCTCCCGAAAGCCGAGCGCAAATTTTTGTTCTGAACCATCTCCCTCAAATTCATTAGCCATTATGCCTGTCGATGAAGAGGAAGTGGCTAGACTTATCCGTGGACTAAAGGATAGCTGTGCTGCGGGTGTTGATCAAATCTCAAGTAAGGTCCTAAAGAGATATCTTCCCTTGCTAACTGCTCCCATCGCACATATTTGCAACCTTGCGATATCAACTGGCATCTTTCCAAATGCGTTTAAAACTGGGGTTATAAAACCTGTTCACAAGGGTGGAGAGGGAGATCGTGTCGAGAACTACAGGCCTATTTCCATCCTGCCTACTCTTTCCAAGATCCTGGAGCGCATAATGAACGACAGTCTCATCAAGTTTTTAGAGTCCGACAATCTTCTTGCATCTTCCCAATATGGCTTCCGACGAGGTAAATCCACCAATGACGCGGTTCTCGATCTTGTAAACTCAGTCGTTACCTCGCTGGATGATAAAAAAAGATGCGTTGCTGTTTTCCTCGATCTTGCGAAAGCATTCGACACCGTCTCCATCCCACACCTTCTTAGCAAATTAGAAAATCTTGGAGTTAGAGGTATTCCTCTATTATTGTTTAAGGACTATCTCTCCAATAGGACTCAGAGAGTCAAGATAGGTGAGTGGTTGAGCGATGAAGCTACAGTATCATTCGGAGTGCCCCAGGGTAGTATTGTTGGCCCAACCCTTTTTTTGGCTTACATAAACGACCTATGTGATCTACAGCTTTGTGGGGGAAAGGTCTATACTTTTGCCGACGACACTGCTCTCTTCTTTTGTGGATCAACCTGGAATGAAGCATTTCTAAACGCTCAAAACGGTCTTGATGAGGTTATGGTTTGGCTGAAACGAAATATGCTGACCCTAAATGTAACTAAAACTAAATATATCACGTTTGCATTAAGAACTTCCCACCTCCCATCAAACAATTTCCATTTAACCGCCCACGACTGCATTAAAGATCTTGCGTCGTGTTCATGTGCTACTCTAGAGAGGACCAGTAGCGTCAAACATCTGGGTGTCATCATTGACCAAACGCTCACCTTCAGGCTTCATATATATTCCCTCGTACCCAGATTACGTAAGCTTATATATATTTTTAAAACCCTTAAATACGTAGGGGACCGCAAACTCACCAAGACAGTATATTATGCACTATGTCAGTCTTTATTGGAATACTGTATTGCGGTGTGGGGTGGTGTTGCAAAAACGGATCTCCTCGAAGTTGAAAGAGCACAACGTGCTATTCTTAAGGTAGCCGCTGGTCTTCCCTTCCGACACCCTACAGTGGACCTCTACAGAGAGTGGCAGGTACTTACAGTAAGACAAACCTACATACTTAACACCGTACTTAAAAAACACTCTCAGCTAATATATGATCCTGATTTACAAAAAGACAAACGTAGAAAGGGCACAATCTGTCAAATACCGCCTCTTAGGACAGCTACCTCTCATAATTTTTATATTTTTATTGGTAACTACCTTTATAACAAAATAAATAGGATTCTTGATATGTTTTCGCTCCCCAGGGCCAGTTGTAAGGTAAAGGTTACTAACTACCTAAATAAACAAGATTATCAAACAACTGAGAAATTCCTAATTCTTCTAAAATAAAATTATAAATAAATACCTCTATACATAAAAAAAAAAACATAAAATTATAAACAAATTTATCTAACTCACACTAGCTTTTCCTGTCGGGTTATCTTGGCTTTATAATTTAATTGGCACATACATAATCACACACACACACACACACACAAACACCTACACCAATAAGTACACACTACACAGACACGTACTTAACTGCAAAATTCTGTATTATAATAATGTTTTAGCTGTTAAGTTTTTATCTCTTTTTACAAATAGAAATACAAATACAAATATTTTATTTGCTTTATTTTTAATTAATACTTACACATAGGCTTACAAACACAAAAAAATAGGAGCACAATGTATCCTTTTGCGGGGGTGGCCTGGTGACCTGTGTAACCGGTTTTCTAAACCTATTACAGGCACCAGCTTCTCACACTTCAGGTCATTATCGTACTCAAGTATTTTGTTACATTTTAGACATAAGTAACCTATTGTGTGATGATGGAATAAATGAATTTTATTATTTATTATTTATTATTTATTTATCAATAATCATTACCTTGGACGAATTAACCTTGGACTTGGTTGGTTAATTCGTCCAAGATCATTACCGATTTTCACCGTTGATTCGATTTTGATTGGCGCTACATTCTATTTCTAGAATACAAAATTACTTTATTTACTAATGTCAGGTATACATTTTTAGTTTAATTACCTATTATAATATACATAATTACTGACTTTTGACGTTAATTCAATCTAGATCTCAATGCCATCGCGTCTAGAGTAGGGGCCAGTATGGCTTTGAGAGTGTCCTTATATCGCTCGTAATAGCGTCGGTTTCCAATGCGAGGCTTGTTGTACTGTCAACTTATATATACCTTCCTCTCCCTCCCTCTTGAGTGGTATACCAATGGTAACTACAGTCACCACGAAACAAACGAACCAACCTACCTTTAAGTGACCATGGTGACTACAGTCACCAGACCAGAGATCAATTTACCGTGGTCGGCCATTTGTTGGCAACTAATACTAATAAGTATAGAGCTTGTAGTTGAATAAATTATTTTTTACTGAGTTCTGAACGAACTATACTTCATTTTTAGTCTATGCCTAATATCCCAAGCCATCACTCAAATGAAAAAAAAATTATCGAAGTTGTCATCGTTAAAAATTAGGTAAATGAAGTCATCGTTTTTAATTTATCAAAAACTTTTTTTTTTTAGATCGTTGTCTTGTTCTTATACCTTTTAGAGTATAAAACATAATGTCATCGTTTTAAATCATTTTTTTCAAAATTTAAGCAAACTTTAAAAATTACTATTTAATAACAAGAAACATAAATTCAAACGGCTTTATCTTAAGTATTGAGTTCCATTCATCAGCAACATAAAAAACAACACTTGAATAGTCTGAGCGCCGAGTCAGGGTTATAAATCGTCGTTTGTTTATCTATGAAAACCGACACCGCCATTAAAGCTCGAATGTCTCGCAGCACTGGTCACCTGGGCTAAATTACGTAAAAGGACTTCAAGGACGTCCGATCATTAGTGTGGATACTTGAGTTTGTTTTTAATATCTTAAATGAGGTGAAAGAATAGTATATACTCGTAAGTCTTGCTACTGCTATCTCTTAATTTCTGCTGTTTGTTGCTTGCAAACGGAATTGATGTAAAAGTTCGGTTAAAAGCAAATTTTTATTATTATTTTAAGTGGATAGAAAAAGTGGGTGGAATGAGGAATACATCGTTATTAGCCTTATGACATTAATTAATTGACAATTTTAGGTATAGGAAAAGTCCTAAAATTGTCAATTAATTGTCATTTTATTCTGTACATAAAAGCAGCGTGACGAGCTTTATTATATTCTTAATTACAAACAGTTCACTCAACGTACAGCTCCAAATGGAGTGTAGAGTGCGTGAGCTGGAACCTAAGCGATTTCTTCAGAAAGTTGTTCAGGGTACTTAAGGAGTAAACATACTAAAAATACCCGCTTCTAAGACGTGCGCCAGAGTGGGGGAGGGGGGAAAGGTCCCAGTTTTCAGTTTTCGCTAATATATTCAAAACGGTGCGTCGTAGAGCTAAATTATCTTCTATGTAATGAAACTTCATAAATTTTTCTACAACTTTTATTCTATACACTTTTTTGGTATTCCTACCTATTTTCAACTACAGGTTTTGGAAAAGTGTACATTTTCGAAAAAACTTCTTTTATACTTATAATAAATTTTAAATAGAAAAATATTGGAAAAAAATTACTCGGCCACAAGTGAATTCTCAGATAGGACTCGAACGCACGACCTTTGGAAATCCGGTCCAATGCTCTAACCACTGAGCTACCGAGACTTAGTCTCGGTAGCTCAGTGGATAGAGACTTAAGGCTCGGTAGCATTGAAAAATGCAAAATTAAAAAAAATCACAAACTTCGGTTAACAAACATTAACTTTTGACTGCTACTTCGTTCGCATTATTTCTAGATGAAAAGTAGTCTATATTGTTAGTCCAGACCTAATATACCTACCTAACAAATTATATCCAAATCCGTCCAGCCGTTGAGTTATCGAACCTTTTTCTATGTTTTATTGTATATGCCATTCATCCGCTTGGTTCCCGTTCCGTTCCCGTGAGAATATAGGGATGAAAAGTATCTTATGTGTAAAACCAAGCTAAATACTATTTGTGAGCCTAATTATCCCAAATCCATTCAGTAGTTTTTGAGTTTATTCGTTACTGACTTATAATAATACAAATATCGCCTATATCAATGCGGCCTAAAAAAAAAATGTCTAAGAATATGCAAGCAGCGCTCTTTCATAAGATACCCCACATTAGAGTTGTGCCGAGTCAGACTGACTCGAGTACTAACTCGAATACCAAGCAGGTACTCACGTACTCGAATATATAAAATACTGTATTCGGATCCACAATACTCGAATACAGGTTTCGAGTACTTACAGTATTCGAATCCTAAGTCGTGTACTTTAATCGCAACCTTCTAACTTGACGCGTACAATCATTATTATAACTTCAGACAGATTACCAAAGTGGTACAATTGTGGTTCCTTTTTTATTTGATTTTTCTTAAGAGTGATTGATCAAAGCTCATTTTTTTATATAATTTCAAAGTTTTTTTAGTTTTAATAACTTTAGTAAGATTATCAAAGCCAGTATCGTGCTTCTAGAACTTATTTGGTAACCGTAATTCCAATTGATAATTATTAGTTGCTAGCTTTAATGCCATGCCATTATTACTAATTAATGATTATATGATTAAATTACTGATTACACAATCATCTGTTATTATTTACGTAATTACTTTTTTTAGCGTACATACGTGATTTGTAATGAAATCTTAGGATTTGTCGTCAAAAGCTAACAACAAAGTTCGAATCAATGAGTACTCGAGTCCACTGAAGTATTCGAATTCTTGTGCCGGTACTCGAATACCTGTCCAAGTCTTCCAACTCGATTTCTAGATCGAACCGGCAAAAGTTGTATGAAAATCCATATCTGTCGTGTTTAGCGGCCAAATAAATTACATAATAAATTCATATCTGTCGTGTAATTTAAAAATGGAACGATCTTTTACTCCGAAATATGGCAACCAAGGAGGTAACTTATCAAAGGATTTATTTAAATTTCGAACTGGCTTGCAAAAAAGAAAACTGTTTAAGAAAAAAAAAACAAGTTATTGAACACTTTAATTTAACGCGTGAAAAAATATTGTTGTTTGTAGTTCGTCTAATTTCGAAAATATTTCCGCGCATCATTTGAGAAAAGTACTATACAAGCCTTGGCCATAACTAGGCATTGATGGACTTACGTATGTCTGCCTCGGCCCACATTTACACGTTCGTCCATCAATGCCTTTTTGCTGGCTGCTGCAGTAATGTACTATATATATAATTCTCTCTTATTTGCAAAATAGTTGGGCAAACATCATTAAAACTATTCCAAATTTCAAGTTGATAGCATTAGTAGTTTTTGATGTATCCAGCTGTGACAAAAAGACAGACTGAGTCGCACCATAAGGGTTAAAACCCCTAAAAACTAATTTTTGAAGGATTATTCTTTAACTGTTTATTAATTTACCAGCTTATTTCTTGATTTACGTAGATATATTTATAACTGACTTAAAAAGAAAGAGGTTATCTCACGTATTTCACGTAGAACGATTTTTTCCCCCTTTCTTTTCGCAGCCTTTCTTCGCTCCAAAAGGTCCTACTTCGACAAACGTGATTAACCGCGCGGGCCACGAGTAGAAAAAAAATGGCAATTTTTCCAAAACTTTCTGAATCTGCATAATAAAAAGTGTTCTTTTCTTATAAAACTTTTGTTCCCAACCCTCGTACAAAATTAAATCAAATGTAAATGGTAACTGATCACCCGTCATGCAAAGAAGTTAATGGTTTTTTTGTCATAACAAGATTGATGACAACTTGCTGAGTTAGTTAAAGGCTGAATTGGAAATTCAGTAGCGTTGCTGCGTTAATTTGTTTTTTGTTTGAAATTGGGATTCTCATTTCTTAGGCGATTAACCCACTAACCACGCGCCCCGCCCCGGAGCGCGGAGCGGCAGATCACGCGCACAGATACAGACAGAAGTCATATTTTTGAAACAATTGAATTACTTTTCGCATACGAACTCGCAAGATTCTCATGCGAATGTGGTGTTGAACAAAAGCATGGCGCTATTCCGTAGTTGGATTGTTTATAAATTACGACCCTTGATCTGCCTCTCCGAGCAGATTGCTCCGCGCCTCTGCGCCTCGTGGCAGAATCTGCTACCGCACCGCGTCGCGTTTTCGGTTTGTTGCAGGACAACGCTTGTTTTTCTATACTAATGATGTACTTTTTGCATACAATATAAAAATCTGCATCACCGCGCTACGCGAGACGGAGCGAGGAGCGGTCGGTGGGTTAACCGCCTTAACAACGTAGCAGTATTCGTTGCGTCTAATGCCAGATTTTCACCTATCAGACATATTCTATCGGACATATCTTGGAGTCATCTGTTGATAGGTGTAACACAGCTTTCAATTTTAAACATATTAATAGCGTTGACATACTTGAAACTTTTAAGATTATAAATATTAGAAAAACTCAAGATTTATGGAATGGGGCATATCAACCAGTGTGATTCAATTAATAATTGTTGAAATAGCTCTATGTTTAGCTTTACTTTTAATCAATGTGTGGGTGACGGTATTTTTCCCGATCTACATCTATAAGGATATCGTAGGTATATGTAAGGAAACTAATTCATATGATAAAAATAGCGATGTGCATCATTTTAGTACAAGAAATAAGAATAAGCTTGCCGTTCCAAAATTTAGACTTGAAAAAGTAGAGGCTCTTTTTTGGGGCAAGGCATAGCATTCTTTAATAAAGTTTCAAAAGATGTGATATAACTACCTTTGCATAAATAAAAAAAAACATGTTAAAAAGACGCTCATGAGCAAAGGTTTTTACAAGGTACAAGATTATCTAAATGACTGTAATGCATGGGACTGATAATTAACATAATGTCTACTATGTTACTCATCAGTCAATTCAAATAATACTTTGATTCATTTGTATTTAGTAATGGTATATTGTTTGTAAATACCTTTACTTACATTTTATAAAGCTGGTAAGTTTTTTTTGCGGCCTTTTTTTCTTGTCAGCTAAAAGAATCTGTAACGGGTGTTAGGGCAAAACTGACAAATCAAAAATGCATGTAATATGCTCAATTGAATAAAAAAAAAATCATTACATTTTCATTTTATTAACAAAGAATAATCAATCAGGAATTCAATTTGTATTTATTCTTTCATATTAAAATAGATTTTCAAATTTCTTTATTGCATGCCACAGAATAGTAATCAAAATTACTATATTGTAAAATACTACCATTAAAACACGATTGAGATACGATTATGAATAATCATAAGTATTTTTTTATCTGTGTCGTTAGCATAATTGACCCACTAACGGAGCGGTGACGGTGACGCTGATTTTCAAATGTTTTACATAGGTCAAATACTGTAGATACTCTACTGGTTCTATAGTATTTGATTAGGTGATCATTCCTCGACTAGCGATTATTATACCGAAATGCGGAAGTGGCCACGGAGCAAAAGGCATTAATTTGATGAAATAATTCTAACGCATCGTTGTGGCTCCACCTTCTCCGATATTGTGGTTTAGGTTTAACTATTTTGGCTTTACCTTTCTCGAACTGTTAAACTATTTAGTAATGTGTGGTCTAGGCATTAGCACAGATTAATAGTTAACCCACTTGTTACTACCGTCCTTTTAAAAGAACACATAAGTACAACACATAATTTTTTAAATATTGATAAAAAGCGGTATTAGGGCTATTATACTAGCGTTGCTTATAAACAACGCAGATTTTCCGAGTTTCCACTAGGAAAATATATTTTCATATTTTATTTTCGCACGTTATTTAGTATTTTTTTAACCGCATACAAAATATAGTAAAGTTCGAATGCATTATTATAATTCAGTAACATAGGTTCGAAAGTAAAGGAGGAAGTTTTGTTTATAAAGTCGCAATTACACTTAGCTCACGCCGCGTGTCGCTTCGCGTGGGTAGGGAAGGAAATCGGTTTCATACATTAAGAGGCCTGCGACCGGTCAGCTCTCCATACCTTAAAAAGTAATACGAATGATTTGCAAGATAGATATTTTGGATTATTTTTTAAAAGGGACCTAGATAAATACTGACTTAATCCGAATAACATCAAAAGTACAGTCCATCATGCTCAAGTTTTGTTATTTTAGTTATTTTGGAATTACGTTTTCTTCATATCCATCCACTGTAATCGACATCCTAATTTTATAAATGCGAAAGTATGTCATTTAGTTTGTTTGTTACTCTTTCACGCTAAAACTACTGAACGGTTTTGGATGAAATTTTGCACAAGGATAGTAGATAGCCTGTATTAAAAAATAGAGTTCTTTTTACCCCGATATTCCCACGGGAACGGGAACCAGCGGGTGAAACCGCGGGTAGCCGCTGGTGAGGTCATAAGCAGAAATTATATCCGATAGTTTTTTATATCAACTTGTTCCCATTAATACTAGGGAGTAGGGTTGCAGACTAGACTTAAATCTCGCATAAAGCTGTAGTTTCTAGCTACAGCTTGTTAGCATAATTATCGCTTGTCATGCCTTTCACTAGCAATGTGCGCCACTAACAAGTTTAAATCACCCATTTAAATCGCCAAAGTGAGTCCATTTTCTTTGTATGCGATGAGGCGTCGGTACTATAAGTAATGTTGTCTGTGCCAGCAAATAGTATAGACCAGTGGTTTACAAAGTTGTCTGGACTACGACCCATATAATGGAAGCTTCCAAACTTGGGACCCACCTCTGGGGTGTATAGGGAAAAGGTGGCATAAAATTGGTAATACTCAGATACCCTAGTCTGGGAAAAGGCCGTTGGCTCTGTCGGTTGGTGTGCCGTTATACAAGTCCCTCTCAATATTCGCTCGCGACCCACCAGTGGGTCGCGTTGCAACCCATAGTTTGGGAAACCCTGCTATAAATACTTAGTTTCTATAGTATTTGGTGCTAGTGCCTAACTTCGAATAAGACGAACTTCATTGAAGGAAGTGCATCATGTTGGCTTCTTGGTTAATTTCGTGTCTAAGTTCTACGCCACAGAGCAGCGCAAAGTTCGGAGTAACTTGGATTAAAGCTTATCTGGAACGATATTCACAGTATTATGTTTAATGTTAAATTAAAATGTAATGTTAAATTCTTAGAGCCGAGATGAACTGCAGTCTATTATTAGATAAACGTAGTCTAAAACCTCATTCAGTTTCTTTAAAATTCAAATTTAATCGGCTTTCATCCGAGATTACACAACCACATTTTGTAATTAATAAATAAATATCTGCTATCCTCCTCCGTGCTTCGGAAGGCAGGTTAAGACGCTATACGGAAAAAAAGTACGTTACGTTTTGTTATAAAACTAGGTATAGGACGGACGTTTACAAATGGTACAAATCTGGAAATAAGATGTATATTTATTTTTACCTTTATCTATATTTGTAAAGTTTTAGAAACTCGATTTTATTATTTTGCCTCGACACTTTTTCTTTTAAAAATAAGAAAATTCAAGATTATTCTCAAATGGAGTTACTTACCTATTTATGATTTTTGAATCTTTGCATTTTTCAATGCTATTTTTATACTTATGATAAATTTTACATAGAAAATATTGGAAATAAAAAACACTTGTACTTGTTATTTTACTTGTTACTTAAATAATAATAATAAATAATATTTGAGTAGTTCTTCGGAAATGTGTTCTCCGTGTAATTCCAGGGTATTTTGAAATCGCTAAATTATGGTGAATTACACAAATATTTCGAAAGCTTATGCAAATTTTAACAACATATGAAAATTCGACATGTACGTGATCTATACTTTTCCTAAAAAAAAATGTAGAAAATCGGCGGACCATGGAAATTACAATAAAGGCCACGAAAATTACCCAGCATATTATATTTAGCTAAATACCATGTCAGATATGAAATTAAGCTGCCGTATTAGTTAGTTGGGGTAGTATTAAAATCTACATAGTATTAAAACGATATTTAGCAAAAATAGTAGCCTTATTTCAAAAACTTACTATGGTACTCAAAGTAGGATCATGAAAGTCAAATACTGTTATCAATTAACAAATTTCTTATACATTAAAATTGTTCCCATAACATTATACAAATGGATCAACATAATAGTAAACATAAAAAAATACAAATTTATTATAACTATAAAATAAGTCTTTTCATCAGCCAGTTGAAGTCTTTAATTAAAAAGTTTAAATTCTTTAAAAATTAACAAATAAAATTGGGCCTTATTTACTAGTTAATAATACAATATTTAACTCTGTATTTGGTGATTGCGTGTATTGCATTGCAGTACAAACATTGAACATTTTGTTTGTATTATTGCAACCAAAAAGAAACAAGGTAATTTCCATGGGTCTTAAGTAATTTCTATGGTTTTTGGATCCATTGAAATTACACCATGGAAATCATCAAAAAACATATATTTTGAAATTACTCTGCATTGAAAAGATATAACCGGCTTGTTTTTTACTGTTTATTGTAATGTCGTTTCTTTTATAAGGCAGTATGTCTGCAGACTTCGGTCATTTTAAAATTTCCTTACATTAAGATATATATATATATATAAATATATATATATATATATATAAATATATAGTAGGTGAGGTGGATAGAATAGTATATATAGTACGATGGGTGGGAGCTAGTAGAAAAAAAATGTAAAGGAAAAAAGATGCTTAATTCGGTGAATGACTGTATTTAAATGTTTTGTTGTGGTGGCCGAAACGGCTCTTCGAACCTTGTTAACTTTACAGGTTTTCATTGTTCAGAGGTAGCATCAGCCTTGGCTTTGATTTTTGACATCGTACACCAGGAATATTATCTTCACTGATTTACGTTTTAATGCAGTGCAAACGCACGTAACGCCCCATCTGTCAGATCGACAGTGACAGGTATGACACTGACAGGAGATTGTCAGATGGTCTGCGATTGATATGACAGAAAGGACCTTGCTTTTTAAGGTTATTTTTGAACTAGGAGATTTATAGAATCGATACTAAAATTATGTACATAGTGTAAACTATTAATATTATAAACAATACCTTAATATTATAAGGAATAGCTGAAGCCGCAGGTTAGTGTCAGTGCACTTCACATCAGAATTTCATAGTCAAGTGTCCCTACTTGATTTTACCATTATGCTTGCCTAATCCACTTAAATTATCAAGTTAAGCCTTGAAATTGATACAAAGGGACCCCATAAGGGTGTTACTTTCTCTTTTTATTAGTAAACTTGGTCAGACTTTCATAAATAATTCACTTCAGGAATGATTTCATGAGTGCACACCATGTGGCATGGAAGCCCTCATGTAAACATAATTTGGGCTAATCTCTGTAGCCAGAGCGTCCCTGTAATATAAACAGAAAGGCATTATACTGTGGAACATAATTTATTCACAAAATAAACATTGGCTTACAAATAAGAAATATTAAAAATAAGTCACAGCATCATAATCGGTATGCAAGTGGCCACGTTAGAGGTTAAGTCTGGGGAATCAACCTTCCCCTTGCTCTGATGCTTTTGATGTTGAATAGGGCCCTTCAGGCTTCGTTGTTAAGACATTACAGTAAAGCCCCCTTTGTGAGAATTCACCGGTTACAATAATATCTGAAAATTAAAGTAGTAAACACCTCCGTTCATAATCCACTCTCGCCGGTGACGAGACGCGTACGGCGCCCCTCCGAAACACCACTCCGCCCGCGAAGCAGGAAATTCAGTATGCTCGGCGTTAGAGGACAGATCAGGGAAGCCCGGGAGTCGCCTCCTGCTAGTATCAAGCAGTGAAAATGTAATCAGAGGATCACACATAGAGCGGTGACCCCATTTCTCTATTAAATTAACCCAAAAAACTAACATTTAGTTTTATAATTAAATATCCACATCAACAACCACCATTCATTTACATCAGCAAGTTTAGGAGTTCACCCACAGTGTAGCATCATGGTCAATTTCTAAGCACATTCAATTAAGTTCCATTTCTGATATCCTTGGGCAGGCATTCATGAACCTTCAAAATTTATTTAAGATCACTAAAACCGTAACTTTTAATTAATTGTTTTAACAGTGTACCTATTTTGTATGTTTTTATGTGTTGATTTCAGGACACTTTTTTGTAGTTTTGGTTTGTATAGAGTCAGTATAATAATAAAAATCTATTTATTTGTCACTGGATAGTATTTTGTCTCATTTACCCGTTGTTGTCCTAGCTGAAAAAGGTAAGTCTATTAAGTAAGTTCATATTATTATTGAAAGAGGGAAAACAACATTACATTATCTACATTTAGGAGTTTGGTATTACAACTCAAAACCCATTTACCAAAAGTAGTACAATTATTTTGCAAAAATGTGACATGGGAATGCTGGATAACTGAGAATCAAAATATAAAAAATTGAAGAACTTACTATAACATCGAACGCGCGGGAAACAGAGACACGGTCACCTCACCTGCTAGCTGCTGCGTAACTGACGATTCGCAAACACCAATCAGGGTTCGCCTACGCCTCACCAGTCCAGAGCAGTGCCCCTCGCAAGTCACCCCGCGAAAATATTGCTAAGCGTGAGACATATAAACTTAAGACCATAAAATCAAAAGTTTCCTTTCGATAGGATTTAGAATTTGATCAGTATGTAAACTGATCTGTCTATTCAGTCTATTTTAAATGTGTGTACAAAACTGATTAAAAACGTGGGTGATTTTAAAAATATCCGCGAATGCTCGGAACTCGGCGAACGTGTAACACATAAAAATTTACCGGATTTGAGGTGTTGAGGGTGAGTTACTCCGATCTACGTAGTTGTTAACCAGTGAAATCTATATGACACGATGCTTAATGAAATTTAGAAACGATGTAATAGTTGTTTTAATTCTTATTATTTATTTTTATAGGAGATATGAGTCTGTGACACTCAAAAATTGCTCTCCCAAGAACTACCGATTTAGGATCGTGTAGTTTCATTCCTCCATAATCGCTAATAGTTATTTACTACGAAGTAATTTCGTGGTTTTTTTCGACTAATCTGGAAAATTGGTCCAGCTTCCGCACGCGTCGTTTTCTCATTGCTGTCTTGCTTCAGTCGTATAGCGCTTTAAACCGTTGCGGCTATATTTGCAGTCGTTGAAACCTACCAATTGACATTGGGCCCGCGTGTTGCGTCATGGCACATTCTCCTTATGCACCTATAAGGAAGGCCAGTGCCCCAGCGGGGGACGTTAAAAATGGCTCATGACGAAATAAATATTTGGGACATTTAACACAACATCTAACCACAAACTAAGCAGAGCTTGTACTACGGGTACTGGGGGCATACCGCCATCTCTTAGTGCAGTATTGTTTCAATCATACCATGCTACATCGTGCCACGACCACGGCCCTCTTAAAATAAGGTTATTTTCGGACAGAAGTTTTGTGCCTTCAAAGTGTGAAGGGTGCCAAAATTTGACAATTTCAATTCGTTGGGGTATTTATTATGTATTTACAAAAAATATAGTAAGTAAGTAAGTGACTACAAAAAGTATGTTTATCCGTAATTTATATCCATCACACAATTTCTTAATGAAACTTATTCAATTCAATTCAATTCAATCATTTTATTGCTTTCCATAAGTAGGTACAGGTGTTACAAAAATGTGTTAGGATCTTATGGGCCCTGAGAGGCATAACAATTTTTGGTAAGAGGGAGACATATATCATACAATTTACTTATATTACACAGAGTAATATTCTAATATTGTGATAATATTATAACAAATGTCTATTTATTTTTAAGAGAAGTTCGACTTATAGACTATAGACTGTGTTTGTTAATAACTTAAGCAGCGCATTGTTTTTGTATTTGTGTTTCTTTTTTTATATATTTATATATTATATATATAATTTTGTTTTTAAATGTGATAACAACATAATTAAAAGTATCCGCGTGTGAATTGTGTGTACAAATCTTTATCTGTTAGGCTTGTTAATTTAAATTTTGTGTAATTGTTTAAGTACTTTGTTGTCCTTTTTTCTACTGTTTTTTATTTTATAATTTAGGGGACTCTAGGTTTACTTTTAATCTGATTTATGTACTTATTATATTTTAAGAAACTGTTTGTTCCTAAATAAAAGAAAAAAAAAAAAAAAAAAAAATATATTATATAAATATCAATTTACCTATTCTATTAATGTATCATAATAACATCTCATGCTATATCTATAACAAAAGTATATATTGCACTCTCTTTATAGGTAATAACAACACTTGCATGTATAATATTTCTAGAGAAATTTTGTTTGTAATTGCTTAGCTTTGACTAATAGTTTTTTTTATATTAATAATGACTTTTTACTTATTTAGCGAAGTATTACAATAGTTTTCTTTTATGAAGATTGTCACTTAAATATTCATTCACTGTGTAGTATGCTTTCTTTAATAGTACTTGTTTAAGTTTATTGTTGAATTGTGTATCTGTATTAATACTTATTAGTTGTTCTGGTAGTTTATTATATATTTTTATAGCCATGGCGTAAGTGCTTGTTGAGTGTAATTTTATTCGAGATGTAGGTATAACTAACTTGTTTTTATCACGTAAAGTGTAGTTGGGGTTATAATCTAACTTACCTTGGGCTATATAGATACCTAATAGGTGTGATTATAGATCATTATCCAATCCCGCAGGTTCTTCAGCCAAAAATGTCGCCCTCTAAGCTTATAACAGCCCTGAGTTTTACCCATTTTATGTTGAATTATTATCATGTGTAGTTAATTCGATTTTGTTGATGTTAATTTGCAATTCATTCAATTATAACTACAATTCATAACTTAAATTGGGAAAGCCGTTTCATTGGAAATTACTGTTACCATTAAATCGTATAATATTTGCCGTTGGTTTAGGCTGTAATCAAACGAAGCTAAAAACTTCATTTGGCTGATGTATTATTTATTTTTCGGTGTATCATCTACATAACGATGATGATTATATTACAGATTGATACGAGTAAAGACAGAACCAAACAGAACATTGGCTTTATTCAACATTAAAACATTACATAGTAGTTTCCGAATTAAAAGAATAACACAGATGACAATGTCATAACGTAAACACCATAAACTAAGGTAGAACTAAACAAGGAGATCATATCATTCACCCCCTCTATGGAGTGACGTAGTCTTGAAGGTGTACCGGTGGTCTCCGTGCTCGAGCAGAGCGACGTACACTCTCCACTTCTGGATTTGTGGTAACTTCATTGGTAGCAGCTTCTTCCGTTCGTAGTTGCTCCTCGTCATCGGACAGGTCGTCGTCATCATCAATGGCCTGTGGTAGCGGTGCTAGAGATCTATTCGAGACGGTTGTCTCGCGTCCATCGGTCAATCGAACGTAAGAGTATTCAGGATTACTTTGCAGCAGCTGAACCTCTTCTACAGCTGGATCGTATTTTGAGTTTCTTACGTTCTTTTTCATATAAACTGGTCCAGGTGAATGAAGCCAAGTTGGCAAAGACTGGCCATTTATCGAGCGGCGAGGATGATTGAACAAACGCAACGCCCCATGAGCGTATGTTCAATCATCCTCGCCGCTCGATAAATGGCCAGTCTTTGCCAACTTGGCTTCATTCACCTGGACCAGTTTATATGAAAAAGAACGTAAGAAACTCAAAATACGATCCAGCTGTAGAAGAGGTTCAGCTGCTGCAAAGTAATCCTGAATACTCTTACGTTCGATTGACCGATGGACGCGAGACAACCGTCTCGAATAGATCTCTAGCACCGCTACCACAGGCCATTGATGATGACGACGACCTGTCCGATGACGAGGAGCAACTACGAACGGAAGAAGCTGCTACCAATGAAGTTACCACAAATCCAGAAGTGGAGAGTGTACGTCGCTCTGCTCCAAAAAGGGTCACTTTGCTAACGTTTGCCGTAGTCATGGACCAAGCCAACGCACCGCAAATGCTGCGGCTACTAACGATGACTACTCTCAATCTCATGTCACTGACACTGACTCTCAATTGTCAACCATCTCTGCTGCTGCTGCTCCATCGAGCCTACAGAAAGCAACCACTCCTATCAAACTGAACAACTATTGCGCGGATGCATTAGTCGATACAGGAAGTTCTATGAGCTTCATCGACAAGAATCTCTCTCTTACCATGAATCTTAAGCGAAAACCCTGTAGACAAGCGATTACTTTGGCATCCCTTAACAATGTTTCCTACGTGGAAGGACTATGTTATGCGACAATCGAGATTGGTGAACATATCTATCGTCATCAGCCTTTGCTCATTATCGCCGACCTGTGTGCGGACATCATTATCGGGCACGATATACTAAGCAAACATTCGTCGCTCGAACTTCAATTTGGAGGAGACAAACGGCCACTAAAAGTATGCAGCGTGTTAGAGGCATCAGTCCCACCAGCTTCAGTTTTCACCAATCTTTTACCAAATCTAAAGCCTATAGCTATTCGCTCTAGACGGCATTGTCAAGAAGACCAAGAATTCATATCTAATGAGATTAACAACTTGCTTAAAGACAAGGTCATCGAACCTAGCATCTCGCCTTGGAGAGCACAAGTGCTCGTGGCTGGGGGAGGTCATCACCGCAAGCGTCTTGTCATTGACTATTCGCAAACCATAAACAGATTCACGGATCTCGACGCCTATCCTTTACCTAGCGTTGATTCTATTGTAACGCAAGTCGCTAAATACAATGTTTACAGTCAAATCGATTTAAAAAGTGCATATCACCAGGTTCCTATTCTCCAAAAAGAAAAGATATACACTGCGTTTGAGGCATGCGGCAATCTGTATCAGTTCACCCGAATACCTTTTGGGGTTACGAATGGTGTTGCAGCTTTTCAGAGGACTCTACAGTTTATCATCGATTCAGAAAAACTCAAAGGTACATATGCTTATCTTGATGATGTGACTGTCTGCGGGAAAGATAAGCGGGATCATGATATCAACCTTCGTAGATTCATGGAAGCCACTGGAAAATACAAACTCACTCTAAACATGAGTAAATGCACGTTTGAGTCAGAGTCTATCAATCTTCTCGGCTATACCATTCATCAGAACGTTATCAAACCAGACAAGTCCCGATTAGAACCACTAACAAATCTTCCAATCCCAACGGATACGGCTAATGGCCATATGCGCCTAACTTTGGAGGTCTGTGGGAGGCTGGCGTTCGCTCGACGAAGGCACATCTAAAAAGAGTGATAGGAGATGCAACACTAACCTTCGAGGAGCTGACAACAGTTTTAACCCAGATAGAGGCGTGTTTGAATTCACGCCCTATATCTTATTTGAGTGACAACCCAAACGACCCTATGCCGTTGACACCTGGGCATTTCCTAGTCGGAGAGCCTTTAATCGCAATACCCGAAGAAAACTATTCCGAAATTTCAATGTCGAACTTGCAGAGATGGAAACTAACTCAAAAAATGGTTAATGATTTCTGGAAAAGATGGTCTTCGGAGTATTTAGTGACTCTAAATCAAAGGTTTAAATGGTCTACTAAAAAATCTGAGCCTGATGTAAATGAGGTGGTTGTTATAAAAGATAACAATCTTCCTCCAGCCAAATGGCTATTAGGTAGAATAGTGGAAAAACATCCTGGTAAAGATGGTCTAACACGAGTTGTTACTATTCAAACTAAAATCGGGCTCTGTAAACGCCCTTGTAATAAGTTGTGTTTTTTGCCAAAATCAGAAAATGTTAATAATTAAAGTTATGACTATACTGATGTATGTATTGCCTTTAGAACTCTGATTTTGGTTGTTATACTTAACTGATCTATGGTGGACTAGACGGATATATGTTTTGTTTTTTTTTTTTTGTTATTTAGTGTGCGTGTTAGCCATAAGATAAAGTTTGATGTTTTTTTTTGTTTGTTGTTATATTGAGTTTCAAAATAAGACTACCAATACTAAGTTTTGTTTTTATCGAGACTTGAAGCCCTTATGGTGGGCGGTTCTAATATTTTACTATATTGTAGTTTTGTTTATTTTTGGTTTGTGTATTAACTTGTGATTAAGCTTATTTAAAGGACGTAGTCCTTTGGTGGGCGGAATGTTCAAAACAGATAAAATACTCTTTGACCATTTTGCGTCGCTCCATGCCGTTAAGGTGGCAAAGAGTACGAGTGCTCCTCTCTCTTAAAAAATGTGTATAATGGCAGAAGCCAGAATGATTTGAATAAATATAGTTTTATTATCAATAGCAGTGTGTGATTAATTTCTAACAATTCGCAAAGACATTTTGGCAAAGAAATGCCGATACTTTTAGTGGCCGTTTGTCTCCTCCAAATTGAAGTTCGAGCGACGAATGTTTGCTTAGTATATCGTGCCCGATAATGATGTCCGCACACAGGTCGGCGATAATGAGCAAAGGCTGATGACGATAGATATGTTCACCAATCTCGATTGTCGCATAACATAGTCCTTCCACGTAGGAAACATTGTTAAGGGATGCCAAAGTAATCGCTTGTCTACAGGGTTTTCGCTTAAGATTCATGGTAAGAGAGAGATTCTTGTCGATGAAGCTCATAGAACTTCCTGTATCGACTAATGCATCCGCGCAATAGTTGTTCAGTTTGATAGGAGTGGTTGCTTTCTGTAGGCTCGATGGAGCAGCAGCAGCAGAGATGGTTGACAATTGAGAGTCAGTGTCAGTGACATGAGATTGAGAGTAGTCATCGTTAGTAGCCGCAGCATTTGCGGTGCGTTGGCTTGGTCCATGACTACGGCAAACGTTAGCAAAGTGACCCTTTTTGGAGCAGAGTTGACATACAGCATTGTTAGCGGGGCACTTGATCCTTTGATGTACAATGCCACCGCAAAAGAAGCACCTACGACCACATTGCGTAGGGCGATTGGGTTGGGATCTGTTTTGGGTATTAGTTGCGGCTAAGTTTTGTTGTGGTAGCTGTTCTTGAACCTCGGACGCTGCGTTAACAGGGACAGGTGAATTAGATGGTGACGATACAGAAAGTATTTGCGTGGTGCTCTCAGCAGACTCTAAGGATATGGCTAGATTCAGAGTTTCCTCTAGTGACATTATAGATTTTTCTAAGAGTCTTTCTTTGATTTTCAGCGATGAAAGTCCGGCGATGAATGTCCCGCGAATGGTTTCATTTTGATATTCGCTAGCGGTAACATTTTTAAAATCGCATTCACGGGCGAGTATGGTAAGGGCCCTCGAATATTCCGCTAACGATTCGCTAGGCTGTTGTTTCCTGGTAGTCAGGCGATGTCGAGCCAAGGTAATATTACGTCGTTTCTCATAGGCAGTATTGAGAGTAGTAATGGCTTCTTCGTACGTGAGACAGGCTCGAATGAAATTGAATATAAATGGCGAAATATGATTGACAAGGAGTTGATACTTAAGCGTGTCGTCGGCTGAAGTGGCTTCCCGTGAGATAAAATTTTCAAACGAGTATTTCCAGTGGGCCCACTTCAGGTCTGAGCCGGCCATTGCAGGTTCTACGTCAAAGCGCTCAGGCCGTAGATATCGCGACATAGACTTTCCATCAGGTTTTTCGTCAGTCATGATTGAACTCGGTGAAACACAAAAATAATGTTGAATAAATTGATACGAGTAAAGACAGAACCAAACAGAACATTGGCTTTATTCAACATTAAAACATTACATAGTAGTTTCCGAATTAAAAGAATAACACAGATGACAATGTCATAACGTAAACACCATAAACTAAGGTAGAACTAAACAAGGAGATCATATCACAGACTATCCTAATTAATATCTATACTAATATTATAAAAAGGAAACATTTGATTATTTCTTTGCATTGAATATGCTCCGAAACTACTGATCGGATTTTGATGAAATTTGGTACACAGATAGATATCTGCCCCCTAATTGTCTAATCTATCACAATCCCTTTCAAAGGTATTGTGATTGTGATAGTGATTTATTTAATTGTGTATCTTATAGTCGCAATTCCTTTCGGAACGAATGCTGTTTTAAATGCCATGTTATTTGACACTTCTCCATACATTTGAAAGATATTTTCGTCTGTCACTTTACTTAGACAGTTCAGTTTCGTTCATTCAATACCTTTCAAAACGCGTCCCGATCACAAACCCTATCAAATGTCAAAAAGTGACGGCTGAAGTATGTTAATATCTTTCAAATGACGAATTGAAAGGGTTTGCGATAGATTTTGAAATAAGACAAATAGCCCCCTGGTTATTAATATAGGATACTTTTTATCTCGATATTCCCACGGGAACGGGAACTACGCGGGGGAAATCGCGAGCGGTATTTTTATGAATACCTTTAAGTTATTTATCTTTGATCCCCAAATTCAGTATTCAAATCAAATTCGTTAGAAGATAGAATGGTATTTTTTTTATTTTAGTTTTAGGGTTCCGTACCTCAAAAGGAAAAAACGGAACTCTTATAGGATCACTTCGTTGTCCGTCCGTCCGTCAGTCAAGACAGTTTTTCTGAGAAACGCGTGGAGGTATCAAACTGAAATTTATACCTAATACTCAGGTCTACTGTCCCTTGGAGCTGTGAAAAAATCAAACTTCTAAGCCAAATCAATCAAAAGATGCAGCCGTTGGCATGCCTCAAATTTCCACAAATTTTCGAAACTCTCACGGGAATTAGAACCTACAGGGTACTTCCCGTGAACTTAGAATCTTGATAATGGGTACGAAGTAACGTCTTATAGTACAGATAAAGGAAAAATTGCAAAAACCGTATTTTTTTTGTTATATCATATAATAAAAAAATTAAAAAATTTAAACGGAACCCTCGGTGCGCGAGTCCGGCTCGCACTTGGCCGGATTTTTTTGTTATACTAAGATCGAAAATACTTGGATGAAAGAAAAAACTTATTTAGCTAACTTATTTTACGGACCAAGTGATTGGCGTTGCACGATCACAATGATGCTCCGTGTGAGAGCAAATACACTGTAGTCAACTATTACGTTATTGAATGTCCTTAAAGCACCCATTCAGATGTTTTTCAGAATGTTTCAATATGACAAAGCTTGTATAGCGCGCATAACGTTACACCGTTTTCACATTATCCGATCCGATATCGGTATCGGCGCCGATATCCGATAACGGCGGAAGTAGTAAAATGTATGACAGTGTCGGCTCCGTTATCCGATATCGGTTCGGACAATGTGAAAGGCAGGTACATCCTACTATATCCAATACTAGCTTCCGCCCGCGACTTCGTCCGCGTGGTCTTTAGAACTTGGTCCAGAAAGATTTAGTAAAAGAAAAAAAAATATCTTTCTTTTTCACCTACGCTAATTCCACAATTATTCACCTTTAAAAAAATACAACTTACGCCACCTATTGCGTTGTAGTGTATTATCCCGTAGAAAATAGGGATTTTTACGCGACAAAAAGTAAGGTATGTTCCTCTCAATGCTATAAAGTATCTGTGTCCCGAATTCCATCCAAAACCGTTCAGCCATTTTTGAGTGATTGAGTAACAATCATGCAAACTTTCACATTTTTATGATATAGGGTAGGGGTAGTTAATTTTCTAAGATTATGTGGCGCCATATATTTTAGCCCGCATTGATTTTTGTACTTACTTTCCCATAGGACCGAGTAATTTTATGAGTTTATCGCGACAAAAAGTATCCAATGTCCTTCTCCAGGCTATTAAGTACATGTGTCTCGAATTCCATCTAAATCCGTTCAGCCGTTCTTACGTGATTGAGTAACAAACCTCCAAACACCTAAACATCCAAACTTTCACATTAACAATATTAGTAAGAAGTAGGATAGAAGGATTTCAAAAATTATGTGGCGCCATCTATTGATTCCCCTATTGATTTTTGTATTTTAGCGTAGGAGTTTGGGATTTTTACAAAAAAGTATCTAATTTTTTGCTCTCCAGGCTATTCAGTACCTGTGTCCCGAATTTCATCCAAACCAATTCAGCATTTTTTGCGTGATTGAGTAACAAACATCCAAACATCATACATCTACACTTTTACATTTATATTATTAGTAGGATAGCAGAATTTCTAAAATAAGGTGGCGCCGCCTTTTACCCCACATTGATTTTTTATGTTTTCCCTTAGGAATGAGATATTTTAACGCGACAAAAAGTATCATATGTTCCGGCTATAAAGTGTCTGTGTCCCGAATTACATTCAAATCCGTTTAGCCGTTTTGCGAGATTAAGTAACATTCCCGTGAGACTACCGGAATAAAAAAGTAGCCTGTGTATTAATCCAGTCTATCTTCTGTGTGCCAAATTTTATCGAAATCGATTCAGTAGTTTTTGCGTGAAAAGTAACAAACATTCATCCGTCCAAACATCCTCACAAACTTCCGCATTTATAATATTAGTAGGATAGGATAGGATTAATTATTTATTGTTCAAATGCAACGAATGACGGACTTTAATGCCGTTACGTCGTCTCAGCCACATAACACCCAGTGCTGGGTATAGGCTTCCCCCAAAAGGGGGGTTTGCCATAATCGCCACGCTTGGCAGGCGGGTTGGCGATCGCAGTATGGCCATGTTTGTAGGAGACGCTGCTGCCCGTCTCCTGAAGGCTGAGTCCCTTAGTCGCCTTTTACGACACCTACGGCATTAGAGGGGGTAGTGCTATTCTAAGCCGACACTACACAGCTATGCCGTTACATCCGCGAGGAAATAGGTTATCGCGCGGACTTAGAATGTCGCGTAGTGGTGCCATTTATCACAATAAAAAATATTCTATGTCTATCTCCACGGTTCGAGTTATGTTCATACCAATTTTCACTAAAATCTATATAGTGGTTTACTCGAGAAAGGAAACAGCCAGACAGGCAATAATCACTTTCACATTATAATATTAGCATGGATAAGTGCGAATGGAGAAGTATTTGAAGTAACGAAGTATTTAAAAAAATATTCCAACTCGTAAAAAGTCTCTATGTCTATCTTGCATAATTTTTCTAAACAAAATATGACGTCCTTTTTCAAACCTAGGGTTGAATTATGTCGGACTTCAAAATCGATGCCATTTTCCTAATCAACATTCCATAAAACCTCAATAACGACACCCCCTTAAGGGTTGATTTGTATAAATCAAAAAATAAAGGTTCGTTTATTTCTTTTTAATTCCAAACCATAAGCCTTATAAAAAATGATTGACTTTTACTTTGAAAATAAAGGACTTTTCTTTCTCAACTTCATCCTCCTTTGTGGGTAGAATTTTGAAAAACGTCGAGACAGGTAAAAGTTTATTTTTAATTTCAACCTAAATACAAAATTAAAAGACCCTAACACTCTTACTTTGAAAATAATGGACTTTTCTTACACAACTTCATCCCCCTTTTCACACTTTTGGGGGTGAAATTTTCAAAAACGCCGAGACAGGTAAATATTTATTTTCTAATGTCAACCTAAGTACAAAATCTGTAGATCATAACTTCAAAACTGACAGACTTTCATACAAACTTTCATCCCCTATTTCACCCTATTAGGGGTAGAATTTAAAAAAATCCTTTCTTAGCGGATGCCTACGTCATAACATCTACCTGCATGCCAAATTTCAGCCCGATCCGTCCAGTGGTTTGGGCTGTGCGTTGATAGATAACTATGTCAGTCAGTCACCTTTGAGTTACCTATATATATTTAGATTATTTACTAATTATTATAAATGCCAAAGTGTCTCAGTTTCTTTTGTTTGTTACTCTTTCACGCTAAAACTACTAAACAGATTCGGATGAAATTTGGCACCGAAATAGTAGATAGCATGGATTAAATCATAGGATACTTTTTTCAGATATTCCCACAGGAACCATGCGGGTGAAACCGCGGGCGGCGTCTAGTATTTCATACATTTATTTAGCCTCCGATCCCGAACTTCGGTAATTCGGGTAATGAGAAAACACTCTAGGGAGTATCAATTATTCCGCATTTGTTCATATATCAGAAAAGGGGAAGCGTTCTCCAATAATATAAAAAAAAAGAGTAACAGTCCGAACTATAAAGCTTAGCCTCTTTTAGCTACACTTTCAGTGGAGCCTGTCTCCCTGCCTGTATCATCTGTTTTAGAACAGATTCTAAACATCTGTTACAGTCAAAACTTATACATGGCACAACTGGTTTAATCAGCCGTTCGATTGGAGGACTAGCCCGTTAATTAAGCGCCGGCACTCAATGAAATGTCTAAGGGACAACTAGATAAGTCGTTGAATGAAACGTTTAACGACTTGGCTGAATGTCATATTTAGCAGTCTTATTAAATTAGATGTTATTTTAGATTCAAACTATTCATGAGTCGTGCAATATCAGGCACATTTTTATCACATACTTTTATTATATTAATATTGAGTTCATATGACTTTAAAATAAGTTGAAACGAAAAAAAGCACATAAAATTGCCAACTGATGCAATCTGGGTCATTATTTGAAAAGCATTCTCCACGTAACTTTCATGGCGAAAATGTATTTTGAGTTATTCAAAAAAATAAAAATACACATGAAAGTTGACGCAAAATTAACAAATAACATCTATAAAACATTATTTTTGTGTCTTTCTTTTCATGTTTTCAGCATTGTTGTGTTCCGACAGTTCGAGATAAGATAGGTAGCCAGTTCCTCAGTGGTTGAGGATTCCGGGAGAGGCTCGCTTCCATCTTCAGCCTTCGTTCACTTGTTTCTGGATAACATTTTAGACCCAACCGAAATAGGGTACTACAGACTCGGGAGGAGAAAATAGTTGATTGTTTGAAAATAGAGTTGTTTTGAAAATAGTTGTATTACCTCGGTAATCCAGGGTCACGTACCCATATGCACAGTTTAGCGGTGCATGATGATCATCTAAAAACTCTCTTAGTTGGCTCGTACGACATCCACATGAAAAAATATTGTAGTCCCATTCTTAAAGGGTCTATACGGTTCTTTTCAACATAACTTTATATCGAGAACAAAACGTGGAGTCCGGTCGGCAGTTTATATCACATTTGATTTCAACCTCGTATGCGATCAAGTCATACCACCAACCAAACCGAATACAATATGCACTTCCACTGGGAATCAAACCTTGGACCTTTGGGTTTGATGCCGGTGGTGTTACCAGTAGACCACAGCGGGCGGTCAATATTTTTAATATCTACTTAAGTTGAAGGAGATATCCATACATTTTGACTGTGTCAAATTATTTTTTTTTATTTTATTTTTTTATTTGGGAAACATACAATATTCCAGACACAGATAAACAGATAAAAATATAAGTTTGTACATAAATCAGTGAAGTTTCCACTAATAGGTAAACATATAGCATACAGCAAAATAAAGATAACATAAACAACAAACTTAAGCAAATAAAACCAAATGAAAGTGCAACGTGCAGTGAACTTAAAGTTAAAGTTAATGTTAAAGTTAAAAGTTAAAGTTAATTACAGTTAGTCAAACAATTTTACTATTTGTTTCTTAAAGCTATTTGGGGTGGCATTGAATATGTCTATGTGTAGGCATTTATCATTGTAACAATTACACGTACGAAAAATAAATGTGTTAGAAGCGTAATTAGTTCTTGTAGTGGGCATACTAAACAACTGAAAGTTACGGGAAATAGAACGATGGCATCTAATATTCAGACAACCGAGCAAAAAATGGGGATTCTATCAAATTATTTATTAATTTATATAAAAACATTAAGTCTCTCGTCATTCGACGATCAGTCAGGTTTGAAGAGCTATACGCAGCAATATGTTGTTCCTGGTTGCGACATTTAAACTCAAGGTGCTTTAAAAACTTATGATGAATTTTATCTATTTCAGAAATATTTTTCTTATAATTTGGATTCCAAACTGTAGAAGCATACTCCAAGATGGAACGGACGTACGCGTTATAGAGAAGAGTCATGGTTGAAGGGTATTTGAACTCTTTGCTAACCCTCAATACAAAGCCCAACATTCGATAAGCTTTTGATGTTATATGACTAAAATGTGGGCTAAATGTTAGTTTGGAATCCAAATAAACTCCCAAATCTCTTATTTCGGATACTCTAGCAATTGAAGAATTATCAATTTTATAGTCATACTCAATAGTATTCTTTTTCCGGAAGAATGAAATAACATTGCACTTCTTAATATTTAAAAATAAACAATTATGCCTACAATATGAACAAAGCTCATCAATATCCTCTTGCAACAAGTGGCAATCAACAAGAGTTTTGACCCTTCTGAAAATCTTCATGTCGTCCGCGTACAATAATATCATGGAGTTATGAAAGACAGACGAAATATCATTAATGAAAACATTAAATAGCAGTGGTCCTAGATGAGACCCTTGCGGTACACCGGAAGTCACAGGCACAAAAGAAGAACAAAAACCCTTCACAGTAACTGCCTGACTACGGCATTTCAAGTAGGATTCCAACCAACGCAGTAGATCGCCATGTATACCGATTTCTTCAAGCTTTTTAATAAGTAGCGAATGGGGTATCTTATCAAATGCTTTGGAGTAATCGGTATAAACGACGTCAACCTGATCACCTTGATCCATCGCCACTGACACCTTATGAATAAGTTCGCAGAGATTAGTCTCAGTCGACTTTTTGTCAACAAAGCCATGTTGTTGATCAATAATTACAGGTCTCAAAAATGGATAAATATTATCATACACTATTTTCTCGAATAGCTTAGGAATAGTACTTAGTTTTGAGATAGGTCTATAGTCCTGTACATTATGTTTATTTCCTGATTTGAAAATAGGAACAACATATGACCGTTTCCATTCGAGGGGCATATCGCCTGATTCCAGAGAGAGATTGAATAGGAAACTGAGAGGGCGAGCAAGGTTTTTACGGCATATTTTGAGAAAGATCGGAGGAATGCTGTCGGGACCACTGCCTTTATCAATGTCAAGACCAGCTAAATATTTTTCGACACTTTCTTCAGTTATAGGGGCCAGATGACCAATTGAAATTGAATTACTGTTGTGCGAGGGTCGGTTTAATAGAGGATCTGGTGTATTATCCAACTCAAAAACCGAATGAAAGTATTTGTTAAATAATTCACTGATTTGAGACCCGTCAGTTGCAGCATCTGAGTCATAAAACATACAGTCAGGAATTCCGGTATGTGACTTTTTATTTTTAACAAATGACCAAAAACATTTACTATTTTGCTGTATTCTAAATTCAGCGGTACGTATAAAATTGTCATAACATTGCTCGTGTACAACCTTTTCTCTTTCTCTTAGCACACAGAAGGTGTCATAATCGCTAACTCTACCATACGTTTTCCATTTTCTGTGAAATTTTAACTTTTCCTTAATGATCCTCACAAGTGCCTTCGAGAACCACGGAGGGAAACGAGAATCATATTTAACAGTTTTTTCAGGAATATGCAAAGATATAATTGTTTCTAAGAGTTCGTAAAATTTTCTCACTGCAAGATTTATATCCCTAATTCCAAACAACTCATCCCATTTAATTAGAGCAAGTTCATTGTTGACTCTTTCATAGTCGGCATGTCGAAACAATTTAATTTTACGTGGCTCAGGAAGTAGAGTACGTAACTGAACAGACTGTAAAATAATATCCAATGCAGGATGGTGTTTGTCCTCTATCAATAGAGGCTTATTACAATGACTTACAGTACAAGGTAAACTGCTGATTACAAGATCAAGCTCTTTGTTATTTTTATTAAGTATATGATTATATTGTTTCATGTCAGTCAGACTTAAAAAGTTAAACATTGCCTGTATTAATATGTTACTTGAATTGACATTACATAAGCCAAGCGATACACAATCCCATTGTGCCTCCGAAATATTAAAATCACCAACAATAAAAATATCCTGAGATGGATGATTGATTGAGATATCTGAAACACTAACAAAAAACTTACAAATGACGTCACAGTGCACACGACAGTGCGGGAAATAACAACAGTATATATTAATAATTTTTGAGGACAACTCAACAGATATTTTTATTACGTCAGCTGCATTACCATCACAAATAACAGTTGAGGCATCAATAACAGTTATACTACGACGGACGGCGATTAAAACTCCGCCGCCTAAATTGTCACCTCGTAGCGAATAGTCTCTATCACATCTATACACATTATAACGTTCATCAAATAATTCGGTATCAAAAATACCAGGCAACAACCACGTTTCTGACAAACAAATTACTGCGTAATCAGTTAAAATTAAATTCCGAAAAAATGCGCCAGTTTTCGTTCTTAAACCACGAACATTCTGGTAGTATACTGAAAAACCATCAACTGCCATTTAGAAAGTATAAACTACAGTGCTTAATAATTATAATTATTATCAAGAGATTAATGTTAAGTATGCCAGACAAATTTAATTTAATTTAAATTTATACATAAAGTTTAGGTTTAAATGGTGGTTCGACGACGAATTGACCTCTGAAAACCGTAATTTCTTCCCTTGCGGCCTATCATAACAAAATGATTATTAGTGTTCACTGGCGACGAAACAGGATTTGGCACAGGTGAGCCCTCTGAACTGCGCCAAAGTAACAGCGTAGCTGGTGGTCGTCGGAGCCACTAGGTGAGGAGGTTTTGACCTGGGTCGGTCGTGGTTGCTTTTGCAGTTGGCTCTTTTGCACGATGTTTTCTCTCGATAGAGCCAATAATAGTGTTGAAATAAAACAACTTTTACGGATATCAAACGCGCTATATTTCCACGAACTAAGTCGTGGTCACGGGATGACACGGCAGCTGTAAAGGTGCCGAAACGTCGGGAAAATCAAAAAACCCCTAAAAAACCTAAAAATTACGGACAATTACAACTTAGTTCGTGGAAATATAGCGCGTTTGATATCCGTAAAAGTTGTTTTATTTCAATGAACAGTGCGCGCCAAAACATAAGATGTACGTACAATAATAGTGTGATAAATAAAATAGATATAAGAAACGAAGAACGAAACTGAAAACAAAAAGACCGAAGAGAGATGGAGATCGTTATAGGGATTAGAGTACCGTCAAATTGAGTGCATGAGTCTTTGGAAGGACTTATCCTCTCCATAAGAGATTTATTAGATAAAGGGTGGGGGTTTCTGGTTGGTTCTCTTTACTCCATTCGAACGTCAGCGTATTGTAGGGGAAAATGGTCAAACAGTGAGGCCTTGCTTTGCGTTTCGTATTGCGTCAATCCTAAACATAAGATCCTTTAAATGTAGAAAGTTCATTTAATTAATATCAATATCAATTAATATCAAAAAGGCCGTGCCGTGATACATACATATGTAAGCAGTCTATAATACTACCATTTTCTTAACTTATAAAATAATCATAGTCATCATCATAATCATATATGATAGCAGTTCCTTCGTAGCATAACATCAGTTTAGGCATTGAAGGTAACAAATAAAATTACATAATGTCGATCCTACTAATCGACAAATTTTAATGACACATTCAGTTGCAAATAAATCGAACCATATTTTCATACAAACTTCCAATTCACGGTCTAATAAATAACAAGGTATGTGTATTTCTGCAAAGATTTGTATGTCGATGTCAAATTTTAAGCAATTATCAATTAAAATAACTGAAAAAAGTATTGATTACCGAAACTTTCGGTTAAGATAGCCAGTTCCTCAGTGATTGAGGATTCCGGGAGAGGCTCGCTTCCATCTTCAGCCTTATCAATACTTAACATCAGGTATGATGAAGGCTAAGAGTCTCCCCATCGTTAATAAAAAAAAAAACAAATGTTTCATTTGACTCAATATCAAGTTGTAGGAAACCGGATTGAGTGAATGTTGTTTTTTACATTGTACAAACTGAAGGTTTTCTTGAATTTTAGGACTTTTATTTGTTAATTCGACTCATATAACGACATATTTTTTTTACATAACTATATATAATTTTAAAATAATAAGACTGTAAAGTCATGTTTGTATGAAAATAACGCAGTGGCTCGATTTATTTGCACCCGAGTGTATTATTTAAAAAGTAACTGTCCAAACGACTTTATTCAATCAAATAATGATTAACTTTAAATATACATTACAGTGTATATGCATAAAGTAGCTACTTTAAAAGCTAATTTAAAAGTTAGTTGATCTTGTTGACAAAAAATAATTGTTGATTCATATGCCTATAATTAATTTATGGCAAAGCCAGGAGCAGGATGTGCATCCTCCAGAGATGCACAACATCACAAAGTATCCAACTAAAACTTGTATCTAAAAGTCAACATTGTTCAAAGATGTGAGACGTTTTGTCGCGCGCTCGAAATTATGCTAAAACGTGTGACAGGGACAAAATGTCTACTAACTTATTTTGTTTTTATCGGGGATTTTTTTACTTTACGCAGGACGAAACGTGGTTTGGATACGCTTTTTTTAATATAAAACAAACATACAACTTGTCAGATAGAGAAGTTCTGAAACGTTGCGAGAACAGAGTGTGACACGCGGAGAACAGTCTTTTTACATCCGATTTGAATAATACATATCGCAATTTTTTGAATGAAATTGTGTATAGATATAATCAAAGAATTATTTAGTATATGTTACTAAGCTGTATAACAATAGTTTACGAATAAAGAGCGTGTGACCTCTAAAAAAAGGTGCTCGAAGAATTACCCAGCTATTTGACGCCATATTTGTTTTCGTGACTACCAGCGCCTCGGTGGCAAAAAACTTAACTAAATTTTATTTAAATCACTTGGCTGATTTTACGTCCGCCATCTTCAAATGCTGAAAGCATTGTTGTTATGGCGTCAGACTTAGATAAGATGGTGGTATCCAGGCGGGCTTACAACAAGTCCTGCCACCAACCAAACCGAATACTATATGTACCCCCGCTGGGAATCGAACCCGGGACCCCTGGGTCTCATACCGGTGGTTGTTACCACTAGACGTAGAGGCTTGAGTTACGAGTTGGTCTCCTCATTTTCTGTGTTAAGGGCATCGGTTAAACCTATTATTGCTTATAATCATATACAAGTTTACGGCGAACGCTTTGCGTACGCACGAAATAATCGAGCGGAATAACAGTGCCTTTATTCTTTTTCGATATAAAGAGAAAATATATCCCATGTCGAAAGGAAAAAAAAGGTTATTCGGAAAACACAAATCCCAGCACTTGTGAGGTCTAATGGACATATCGGATATCTTATCGGGAATTTGGACAAGCGAAAGAATTACCTACAGTCTTTTTTTGCTATATTGTTTGATGTAGGTAACTAATTATCAAAAAATATGTCCTATCCTATCCTACTAATATTTTTAATGCGAAAGTTTGTGAAAGGATGTTTGGATATTTGAATGTTTGTTACTCTTTCACGCAAAAACTACTGAACCGATTTGGATGAAATTTGGCACACGGGTAGCTTTGATTAAAACATAGGTTACTTTTTATCCCGATATTCTCACGGAAACGGGAACCACGCGGGTGAAACTGCGGACGGCCGCTACTAGTCTCTATGTATATATTATATATAAAACTCAATGGTGACTGACTGATTTATCAACGCACAGCCCATACGGCTAAACCTAGAAACTTGAAATTTTGCACTTAAATACCTCAAACTGTGTAGGCATCCACTAAGAAAGGATTTTTGGAAATTCCATCCCTAAAAGGGTAAAACAAGGGATGAAAGAGTGTTTGAAAGTCTGTCAATTTAGAAGTTAGGATCTTTAAACTTTATATTTAGTTTGAAAATTCAAAATAAATATTTACCTGTCTCGGCGTTTGTGAAAATTCCACCTCAAAGAGGTGAAAACGGGAGATGAAGTTGAGTAAGGAAAATCTTTTAATTTCGATGGAAAAGTCACCTATTTTATTCTTTTAATTATTTTAAATTAAATACAAACGATAATACAATTTTCTCGAAATTTTTCCAAAATCCACCCCTAAAGACGCAAAAGACAATTATCTAAAAATCTATTTGTATGTTCTTATCGAGGTTTTATGGGATGTTGATTCCAAAAATGGCATTGGGGCATAGGGGTTAAGTCAGTGAACATGACTTAACCCCTAAACAAATTGAAATAGGGGTTCAAATTTTGTATGGAAAGTTATTGAAAATATGTATGGTAAATTATTAATATAAACGGTTACGGTTCTTGCGACATACTCACGTATTATCATTCTCTCTAACAATTTATTAACAATTTAACCGCCTCTATTGCCAGTGGTATAACCACCGGTATGAGACCCAGGGTTCCCGCGTTCGATTTCCAGCGGGGGTACATATTGTATTCAGATTGGTTGGTGGTAGACTGGAACTAGCTTGTTGTAAGTCCGCCTGGCTAGCTACCACCATCTTACCTAAGTCTGACGCCAACAACAATGTTTTCAGCATTGTTGTGTTCCGCCAGTTTGCGATAAGATAGCCAGTTCCTCAGTGGTTTAATGATTCCGGGAGAGGCTCGCTTCCATCTTCAGCCTTATCAATACTTAACATCAGGTATGATAAAGGATAAGAGTTTCCTATCGTTCTTAAAAAACAAGTTTTTTAGTAAAAAAGTGCTAAAAATTGTTGGAGTTCCCAACATTCAATGTGTTATTTATTGTCTATAACATTTTAGTCTATTATAGTTCTTCTTCTGTTCTGTCAATACCTTTTTCTCTTCTATCCATCTTTCAGTTTTTCAATACATTCTTACGTTTTCCAGCTCAGTGTTTTCTTATTTATATCTCCTACGCGAATCCATAATTCCATACATCAGTACAATACAGCCCACGCTCTAACAAAAATAAGTGAATTGAACAACATCATAGCATAACTGTAGAACACCGACAATGGAGCAACGCGTTAACGATGAGGGATACTCTGGAGCTGGGTACCCACTAGTTTATTGTCCCCAACGAGTTTCCTGGCTCAGCATTCCACCTAATTTGTTCCGGGAGAAGGGCGATTCCTCCTTGTTCCCCGTCAGAGATGTGACATTTTGAAAATACTACTATTTAAAATGCAAAATACGAAATACCTATTTCCATTTTGTATTTAAATGCTTTTATTAGAAAAGTATTTTGTATTTTTACCGACTTCAACAAAAAAGGAGGGAGGTACTCAATTCAACGCGTATTTTTTTTTTTTTTATTTTTTATTGTCTGATGTATGTATACCGATTACTCCAGTGTTGGTGATCCGATTTTAATAGTTGTTTTTTGTTCGATCGGGTACACTGTCAATTTGGTCCCATATAAGTCTCATTGAGATTCGATGATAATCTTCGGAGATATGGGGCCTAATGTCATGGAAGTCATGAAACAATTATATCATCCAGGTAATTGTTAGATTCTTGTTCGAGCTGAAGTTTCACGCAATAACAACTGAGCGGATTTTGATGAAACTTTTTTAGTGTAAGTAACGGCACATGATGTAACTGCAAAACGCTGAGATAGGGTTTTATTGACCCCACACAATTCTTCCTATTATTTATATTTTGTTTTGTTTATTAATTTTATACTTTTTTTTTATACTTTCTACTTTTATTGTCTGTATCGTATGTGTGTGTGTCAATAAATGTGTTTCTTTCTTTCTTTCTTTAGCTAAAAAATCTGAATTAAAAACATTTTATAAAAAAATTCAAACCGACTTCAAAAAGTAAAAAATAAAACTTTTGGAGTCGGTGCTAGCTAGTTAAGCCCAAAAAATATAATAGTTAATAGAAGTGCAATGTAGAATGCCCTGGCTGGCACCGACTCCAAAAGTTTTATTTTTTACTTTTTGAAGTCGGTTTGAATTTTTTTATAAAATGTTTTTTATTGAAATACTTTTTAGGGCATATTTTGTATTACAAAATGCAAAATACTTTTCAAGAAGTTGTGTCTTTGCTGTGTGTTCTATCAAACTAAATTCGTAGGTACTGAACTGAACTGTTTGTTTGCAAGTTGGTTGTATGATGCCGATGATCTAACCTAATTAAGCATCGGCAATAGAGTGATCGGCCTAGCACTGCAACGGTAGAAAGGCTTTTTTCTGATTATGAGGCCTTTGAAGGAACATGAACAACAGTGCCTTTGAACAAATTTATGAACACCGGGAAGACACTGCTTTCATCATTCGTGTTGGTAAGTAAGTAAGTAAGACTGAAGGTGGAAGCGCGCCTCTCCCGGAGTCCTCAACCACTGAGAAAATTGGCTAGTGCCGTTATCATGCTGTTATGGTATCAGACTTAGATAAGATACTGGTAGCTAGTTAGGCGAACTTACAACAAGTGCCACCAACTCAATCGAATACAATATTCGACTTCTGGGTATGATACCGGTGGTGTTACCATTTGATTACAGAGGCGGTAAAAATTTCGTTATTTTATTTAATTTTTATTCATTTGTTCACCAACGACAAATACTAATACATGCTTATGTTACTATAACTAAGCCAATCAAAGGTAAACACCACATTCATAAAAAAGTCATAAAACATTTTTTTAGACGATTTAGTTCTTAAGTAAATCCAGCAAACTCCTACGGTATGTATTCAGTAAAAAAAAAAATATATCTATGACATGGCTGATTTGGTTCACAATCTGCAGATAGGCGACTGAGATCCGAGCACAGAGCGGCGCAAAGGAGGGAGAAGTGTGGTGTGATGGGATTACGCGGAAGACGAGCGGGCCCTAGATCGATTTTTTCCCAACAATTCTCAGCAGTCCACTTTATTATGTAGATGTTCGTTTCGAGAGTTTGACCATATTAAAGCGGTTTAGGTAGGTCTCGTAACTTACACGTTAGCCGCGCAGACCCGTAGAGTACGCGAGGTGCCGCAGAAAGCGTTTTTGTAAACGAGGGAGTGTGTTGCGTGCGTAATGGGGCCTCCAAATGATACTGCCGTAGTCCAACACACTTCTCACTAAACTGGAATTAGTTTGGTATTTGCCTTTCGGAACTCCTTGCCATTTATAATGACGAAACCAAGCATCCTAGATGCTTTCCCCATAACTTATTCTACGTGTGGTACATAGGTAAGCTTCCTATCGAGTAACACGCCTAGATCACGAACGACATCAAGCTCTCAGAGTGTGGTACCTTCAATTGTCTAAGAAGACACACACATAATGCATGTTTTACGTTAAGCCGTTGGTCCCGGCTGCATTTGCAGTCGTCAAAAAACCCACCAATCAGTATTGGGCCCGCGTGGTGGGTCATGGCCCATTCTCCTTATACATCCATAAAGAAGGCCAGTGCCCTTGAAGTGGGGACATTAAAAATGGCTCATGACGAGTTCATAGAATGTCATAATAAACCTAATTAACAAGGGCGATACCTGCGATGTACTTTTTTATATAAAACTATAGGATGGTTAGAGATGTTACAACTCATATACATTTCTTCATACCTTTAACTTAATTATAACGACACAGAATCATTGCTATCGATAATCAGTTAATTTCTAAAGTGGAAATCAAGCTGCTTTCCGAATAGCACTCAACATCACAAAGATTGATCTGATAATCGTAACTATCAATGGTATTACAATTCTACTTATGTTTATAATATAACTTATACATATAAATTATTCATTAAATTACATATCTATTACATAAAATTTACAGTTTAAATACAACACAATTTACATTTTAAACCTAGCGGTTATAAAAGACACACACACACCCTCTCCACATACATCCATACATCTACATGATTACTCATCGAGAGGACTAACTAACACTCTTCACTCTTTTACTTAATTCAATATTTTAGTAAGTACTTGTTTCATACTTTCTAAAACTCCTCTTAACTTCTTAAAACTAAAACTTCTAAAACTTCTTAAATTCCTCGGGGTGAGACCTGGTGACCCGTACCACAAGTTTATTTCAAACTTTTTTTCGGGCTCCAGATCTCATACTAAACAATGTCTACAGTTATGTTAAGCCTTGAAATGGTGTTTATTAGTATGAGATGAATAAAGATTATTTTTATTTTTTAACTAGATTTGTAATGTACCAGAAATACGATTTTATGATTTTGCCTCGACACTTTTTCTTTTCGAAATGACTCCTTAAAATACGAAAATTCAAGATTATTCTCAAATGGAATTGGATTTTTCAAAATTATCTCACATATACTTCTGGAAATTGGTTTAATTAGTGGACACCAATAATAATTAACATCGTGTAGTTTGATTTCTCTTCAATCGCTATAATATAGTTTTTAACAGTTGGCTGCGAGACCGATTTACACGTTTGTTATTCTACCCTACTTTAAGTTCAGTGCTGCAGAAGTTCCATTATGCCCCATCACGCAAGAAAACAAAAACTGTTCCTTTTTTCGTGGAGGTTTACCGTAGTGTCATATAGATTTATACCTAAGCAATCTACGTTTGTCAACGTAACTAACTTCGCTGGTTCTAACTTCGCCCCGGTCTCGAACTTTTCGAACAATTAAAAAAAACCGGGACCTTTTAGACCTTTTGCCGCAATGAATTGACCGACTTTAGCTACATTAGAGATGGGACATGATTATTACATTGTCGGCTGTGAATACGTTTGTACAAAGAAAGTTGTAAGGACAAGCGTTAGGTATCGACCTGTTTGGCGCAGGGGTACTAACCCTACCTTTTGCGCCAGAGGTCCCGGGTTCGATTCCCGGACAAGACAAATATTTGTGTGCATGAACATGTCTATTTGTCTTGGTCTGGGTGTTTAAATGTATATTATTTATGTATTTACAAAAAAAAAGTATATAAGTATGTTTATCCGTTATCTAGTATCCATAACACAAGTTCTTTGATAATTGGTGTGATTGTATGAAATATGTATTTATTATTATTATTATCTAATAAAATACGGAAGGTTACAACTTGGGCTTATTCAAACTGAATCAGGCGAGGAACATAATGACGTACCAACTTGAGTTGCAATCTGATTTTCAATTCGTCGCGTAAATATTTTTTTATGTATTTTCACCATCAATTATGATGTATTCTATCTCCTTGTATGTATGTTTTCCGCCTTTTAACGTTTTAAATTAAAAATGCTATCGACGCTATCCGAATCAAATCACGTATTTGTCATTTCTACATAACAAACAAACTGAAATTCCCGAATTGAATGCGAACAATGTATCTAGCTCTGACGTGAACGGCAACCCTAATTATGTCAACATTTTCCGAATTACTCCAAGTAAAGTTTTGCAGGGTATAAACAAATTAAAGCCACATAGTTCTATGGATCCCGACTCTATCAGTGACATTCCAGCGATCCGTACCAAGCCCTTTGCTGACACATTTCTAATGCGAACCGCTAAAGAATAGCATGGGCTGCCTGCTCACGTGTTCCCCGACTCCTACAACCTTGGTCTCTTCAAGGCGAGAGTGAATAAGCATTTCCTAGGCATGTTAACACCTTAAACCACATCTTGCTTACTAAGCATGATGGTGGTCAAATGCCTGCCCAATTAGTTGTAAAAAAAGCTATGTCGTGGCCACAGCTCTGTCGAAATGTCATCAGTAAATCTAAAAATCAATGAAAAAAGTTTTTTAATTCCGTTTCAACGACAGTCAAGACATTCATACTTTGTACATACATACTATACTACTAACTTACCAGTGGCGAGGCGTCAAAACATGGCGAAGGTTAAGCCGGGCCAAGAAAAATCCACAAAACAGACAATACTGTCTGGCGTCCACGTAGGTATATTTTTTACTAATTGGTGACAATAATAATGACATGATTTTTTATGGTCCGCATGGTGGATTGCTGGGGTGGGATTTCTAAAAGGAAACCGATGGGAATCGGTTTGTATGGACCCTTCGCCACTGTAACCCACTTTTTTTATTTTTTTTCGTAATTAAGCTAAGAATGCCGCCAAAAAAGGGTTTGAAATGAAGTTAAATTAGTCGTTTTAAGTCCCATTTCCCGTGACCATTGCGTGACTTGAAAACCTAATCATGTTTATACATTCTGAATACATATTTAACCCACTTTTCGACCTGACGCTCAACTGAAATACTTTTAATTTGACCGACCGAAATGTATAATTTGTATTTTCAACGTTATCCTAATCCTTTTTAATATTACTTATAACTTTCTAATTTAGGATTTTGCAATCCTGGGCCATATTCCCAAGAACGCGGTTTCGAATCCCGTCAGGGCGACATGAGACTAGTTGCTTTTTTCTAGTATATTTTCTTGTTTAATACTAACTAATTTTGTTAACGATATGACCTACTTGTATGAAATTACACGTGAAACTGTTGGTGTACCTATAAATAAATCTATACTAATATTATTTATAATAGATTAGCGCGTTCAAACAAACAAACTCTTCTTTGTTTAAACGCGCTAATCTCTGGAACTACTGGACCGATTTAGAAAATTCTTAGACCATTAGAAAGCTACATTTCTCCCGAGTGACATAGGCTATATTTTATCCCGATGTTCCCACGGGAACGGGCACCGCGCGGGTAAAACCGCGAGGATCCGCTAGTAAATAAATAAAAATAAACACGAAAGTGTGTTGTTTGTCTTTCCTTCACGACCTAACTAAGCAACCAATTGACTTGATTTTTGGCAAAGAGTTAGTTGTATGAACGGAGAGTAACATAGGCTACTTTTTTATCCTGATAATCCCACAGGATCGGGAACCACGCGAGTGAAACCACGGGCGGAAGCTAGTTTTTATATATTTTAGTGCTTCTCCGACGTTTCGTCAGTTTTCCAGGGTATTTGTTTTTTAGTTTCACCGTAAAACTAAAACAAAAAAGTTAGTCTATGTTGTTTTATTTAAATGAACAGTAAATTATTTACTTCTATCACAAATACTATCCTATTTACTTTAAGAGTTTAAAGAGGTTAAGAGTTATTATTCCAATTGCATTATTATTAACATTTTGACAGATAGGTCATAATTTTACTCTTACGCCGCCATTTGGACGATTGTAAACTCACACTGATATAGGTTCTCTAAGAGCTTAGTGTGAGTTTGCAAATAGCTAATGCGATAATAAAGTTTGGACAATTGCAAAATCACACTAGGCCTTCTGAGGGCTTAATTTGAGCTTGCAAATGTCCAAACGTTATTATCGCATTTGCGTTGAGAGTTTAACTCTCTTATTCTCATTATATTATCTGTAAAAATTTTACTCTTACGCGATAGTAATTAGACATTTGCAAACTCACACTAAGCCCGCAGAGGGCTTAGTGTACATGCGCAGTGTTGTGTTAAAGCAGATCGCATTTCCGTAAACAGTTTAATTCTCCTCCGCCCGAAATTAATAACCTATTCTAGTGAGGTATAAGACCTAACTGAGAGTAGCTGCCTAGATATGTTTGTTAATATGACCAAAATTACGACGGTTAACGAAACCAAGATAATCCTGTATATCTCTAGAGATAGGTTATTAACTTCAGGCGTTAGTCTCGTTTCATTTTGAAAAGGTTTATCTGTCAAAATTTTACTCATGCGATTGTAATGTTGGACATTTGCAAACTCACACTAAGCCCTCTGTATGCTCTATTTAAGATTTAACGTGAACCGAGTCTCAGGCGGACTTTCACCAACTGAAATTAAATACATTTAGCGCTAAGCATTTATTTATTTATTTATTTAGTATTATTATTAGTTACACGGGCGGCGCCCAATTACATAACTAACTTAGTTAACATACATTTAGAAAAACAAATATCAACAACACGATGAGATATGTATGAAACAACACATTAATAAACATAAAAAATTCGTTTACAGTGAATAATTAAAAAGGACATCCACTTTCACAGATTTGAATATATTTGAGGGTGACTTTCACCAGTCACGTTTTACTTCAAACGAATGACTGGAATGACATTTTAAAAATGATGAACGCTAAATATGTTTACTGACACTTGGTGGTAGTCGTCCTAAATCCCCTTGCTCACTGCTTTTAAAAATTTTGATGTGTTTCGTCCTTGAATTGAATTTCCGGATAAATAATGAAACATGACGTGTAAAGGCCAAGAGCTCTCTTATGTAAAATGGTTAGAAATGACGAAGTAGAAAGGGCCTCTTTATTATTTAAATTTGTTGCCTTTTGTGTATGACGTAAGGGCTAATATGGCACGGCATGTATTATGGTTCTCAGTAAAAATTGAAAATGTAAGTACGAGTAAGTAGGTACTTGTTGTGTGTGTTGCACAATCTAAATCAAAGTAGACCAATAGTTTGTTGCTTGTAAACTACAGCATTTAATTAGTTTAAAACACCTGGTAACCTGGTACCTATATTAACTTTTTCACTCCATCTTCGGCTTCTAAAATCTAACGATTCAGCATGAGACCAAGAGTAAGTCTATTTAATGTAAAAAAAAACTGAAGTCCGGGCTACTATCCCGGATACTTACTAACATTATTTAGACTTACTATTAGAGCTAATAAAACGACGTAACTGAATTAAACAGGAAAACCTTTAAATCACAATCATGAATGCTGTTTGATAATAAATTACTTACATTTCATTTCATATAAATATTTCAGTACAGCTCTGGAGCTCTATTTTTGAATCGCTCTTTTTGCATTTTTCAATGCTATTTTTATACTTATGGTAAATTTTAAATAGAAAAATATTGGAAAAAATTAACTAGACTTAAGTCTCTGTAACTCAGCGGTTAGAGCATTGGACCGGATTTCCAAAGGTCGCGGGTTCGATTCCCGTCTGAGAATTCACTAGTGGCCGACATAGGTGTACTTGACGCGCATGCATTGCATGTGTTAGAAATTATGACCATAAGTACATGTATCAATGGATATGTAATTAAAATTCTACTGGAAATGTTAAATAGCTTCAATTGTAGTTAAATTAAAGTATTGTTATACGAGGAATAAAGAAATAAAACCTTAGAAATCTTTCAACAATTACTGGAATTTATTAAATAAAAACAACAATTTAAAAATGTTCTTTCAATTATAATGATTATTTAAAACACAACTTTAAACACATAACACATTTAATTAACATAATCTGTACCCTTAAGGAGAACATCAAGTATAACCTCAAATAAAATTAATCGAGAATAATACAGTATTTGAAAAGAATAAAACAGTGACTATTACGGGAGAATAAAACAGTAATAACTAGGGTAGAATAAAACAGTATGGAAACACTTAGCTATACCTCTAAATGAAAGTGAATCAAGTTCAAACAGTATTAAATTAAAATAGAATAAAACAATATTTAAGTAGAATTAGACAGTATTAAAGTACTTAGCTTTTAGACCGCTCTGCCCGACTCACCACACAAGACTGTTCACAAAATGTGTCCTCCATGCTCAGAGGGAGCCAAAAGAGGAGGGGGATTCTCCCGCCATTTTAACAACTCATCCGTGAAAATAATAAATTTGCTACCGTGGCGCCAACATGTCAAATTAATTCTTTTATGAAAATAACATACTTTAAATAAACTATTTGTACTAACTATAATATAAATATTATTTATAACTTAATTTAACAAGATACAATACATGTTCAATATTTGTTTTACAAAAATGATTAAGGAAAATAACAGGAAGTAAACGGAAACCTGACCATTTGTCAATCGTCTGGCCAAAACATCTTTTTAGTATTTTACTGTTATTAACTATCGATTTTAATATTTTGATAAACCAATATCGATAAATTCGATAATATACTGAATTTAATGTTAAATTTACATAATAATTATTAATTTATTATCTACTAAACAGGAAATAGCTAACTTAAGAATAGTAGTCTTTGTCAGATAATCAAATCACATTTTTTAACAGAATTTGGTTAAATGAAGGAGAAAGGAGAAGAAGAATGTTAATGAGTATGTATTCTAATATTAATTTAATGACTTTATAAGCAGTAATTGACAAATAAATTTAAATTCAAAATTGAATATTCGAACACGGCCATACTGACAAGTACTTCGTTCTCGAAGTACTTTATTATTCACTAAAGTCCAACTGTGTCATATTCACGTGAGAGATTCTACCGTTTGCCTCGCCATGCCCACTCCATCACCCACTGTCGGTGAAGACCAAGAGGACACCAAGCTAACGGTAACAGTGGATTTTCCACTTTGTGCCTCGACATGTCCACTCCATCACCCACTGTCGGTGAATACCAAGAGGACACCAAGCTCACAGTGACAGTGGATTCCCTGTGACTAGTGTGCCTCGCCATGTACGGCTCCATCACCGCTGGCCGTGAAGACCAAGCCGACACCAAACACACTATCGACCAGCTATTTTCTATTCTAACACGGTTATCTATGACACAATCGCCCAATAATAAATAGGAACCTTCGATATACCTCCAAAACATTTACACACTGCTGGCCTATCTGAATGACCTTTTGAACATCATGGAAAAAAAGCACATTGTACAAAATACATACTTAATAAGTAAAAGTAAGCTAGTTTTATTAATTTTTAATAGCATCTTTAACAGCAGTGTTTTATTCATCCCATTCCCCAACTCAAACACGTAATTATTGTTTAACAATAACTATTTTTCGTAATAACCTATACCTCTCAGAGCAAAGCGGTTATTGTGGAGTTGTGCCAATGTTTCATAGGGGTTATAATTCTTTACTACTAATTCGTCTAACTTCTTTATCAAATCTGTTTTTGCAACTCATGATATTCGCTAACGCTTAATCGTTAAAGCCATATCTTTTCTAACTTTAAAACGACATTTTGTACAGAATCTACTTAAAACAATCGTTTACCTTATTCATGTAGGTACATAATATATTTAGTTGATTCTAAGGACAAAAAAAATATAAATAGAGAAAAATCATTGTTATTTTTTTTATATATATATATTTTTTCTGCAAATGGCTCGGCCAGTCTGACATTGTGTCTGGCTTAACGGCCAACAACGTTACCCACAGTCGTAATATTACTAAATTTTATTAAATTACTAATTTTTACAATGTTATTAAATTACTAAATAACTTCTGGGCGTTTTTAGTTTTGAAATTTAGAGAATAAGATGCTTATTAGTATAACAAGCAAACTGAAATATCTGCAATAATATATAACGGCCAGACTGACCTTTACTTCGCTCTCGAAGGACACAGCAATAATCATATTTTTCTCACATCATAGTCATAGTCATAATTCGTCATAAATGGTCTCTGGCCTTGACATACCAGTCCTATCACGTGCTGCACATGAATTTCAGAAAGGCATCAGGGCAGTGACCGACCAGCAGTACCTCATATCATAATAGCCTCCGGCCTTGACATACCAATCCTATCACCTGCTGCACATGAATTTCAGAAGGGTATCAGGGCGGTGACCGACCAGCAGTACTTAAGTAAAATTTGATTATTGTAAAATTTTCTTAATAAATAATTTCAATCTCTTTGTTTTTCATATCTATAATTTCAGTTTGCTTCTTTAAACACCAATGGTACATGTGTAATGATGATTTAATATGTATTTATATCAATAAATGTTTCTCATTCTCTCTCTTTCATTCCTCAATACCCTTCTATTTAAATATGTACTGGCTATATCGTACTTAATAAGTAAATCGAAATCGATACCAGACCTTTTTTTCTTTTTTTTAATTTGGTAAGACGGAATCAAAACCAGAAACGGAACCTGTATCGGAATTGAAATGGGGACCGGACCGGAATCGAAATCGTAACCGGAATCCAAATTGGAATCTGAATCATAATCGAATACGAAATCGAAATAGTAATCAAAATCGTATCCGGAATCCAAATTGGAATCGGAATTCAATCGGAACCGGAATTCAAAGTGCAAAATCAATCGGAAGTCTGAACTTTCGGAACTAAACTTCCGTTACATCTCTTATAACAATCGTCAAATAATAAAAGTCTACCTTAACCTAATCTACAAACGCAATGAAAAGCGATAACCAACCAAGCTTCAGTATCGATAAGCGAATTTCTTTTTAGTTACATTGTGCAGAGACACTTTGTTATTATGATTTTAATGATTTTTTTTTCAAAAGAAAACATAAAATATTAATTTTAGAAATTTTTCAATAAATATGTATAATTATTAGTAAAAGATAACCAGGGTTCGAAAATATAGCTGATATTTATAGTAAATATCAAAATATCCGGATCCGGAATATATTTCAACAAAACTGATTATGTATATTCAATACATATCACCAGTCAAACTAAATGCTTGTAAACACTTAGTGAATTTAATCTAATACTTATTATAAAAATACTCTTGAAATTTAGCTGTGTAAACTAAATTATTTAAAAGTAAATTACAATGGAAATTTAATCATTTGCCTTCTTGTAATGTTAACTTTCACTAATGCAATATTATTGTTTATGTTCTTTATTATGCAAGGTCACTCTGATGACTCGACCAGGCTTTCTTTATGTAGGTATTTAAAGTAAAAGCATTTTGAAAAATATCAGTAATAAAACTGGTTAAAAGATTTTCAATTGATATATACATTAACGACACACATCAAAGCATAAAATTCACATCCAAGGATATAATATCGTGTCATATGAATAACACATCAATGATGAGTATTATATCATTAAACCCGTATATAAAAACTTGTTTGCGTGTAAATAATTATAATTCGATAAGCCTAAAATGTACTTTTATTTAGTGGGGTGATTTGGTGGTTATTTTATATCGATTCAGGTGTTAAAAAATTGTTTCAAGAACTTACACCCATAAAACACTGCGCTTTTGTGGTAAGAGGAGAAAACGCAATTTAGCATCCTACCCACTTTGCTCTAAAGATCATATTTTTAGCTTTTGCACTTGACTACACGGAAATAGTTTTTAACACTGCTATTAAGATGCATTTAGTACATACATTAGTGATTCCACCACAAACCAACTCTATAAGCAGGTAAAAGTTTTATTCATATTCACAAAAAAATTATAATTCGTTAATACTGTTCGACAGTTTATCTAAGAACGGCCTTTAGTCTGGTCCAATGATTCGTAGGAACTATACAAATGAAGCTAGAAGACCCCTTTAAGGGCCTTACCTTCCTTTTCAACAGTCGTAATGCTGGTCCAGCCGAATCCGTTTGAGAGAGCTTCTATCTTGCAGCACCAACATTCAGCATCACTGTAGCTTGTAGCAGGATCAAGCGTCGGCGTCGGCGATGTAGTCTTTTCCTCGGGCTCCGGAAACAGCATAGCGGCCGGCGCGGCGTGAAGATCTTGCAATGCAGTAACATCCCCCTGAAATTATTTAAATAACGTATTACGAAAGTGTTTGTGAATATCGATCCCACTTCTGATGTAAGAAATTATGACCATAAGTACATGTATCAATGGATATGTAATTAAAATTCTACTGGAAATGTTAAATAGCTTCAATTGTAGTTAAATTAAAGTATTGTTATACGAGGAATAAATAAATAAAACCTTAGAAATCTTTCAACAATTACTGGAATTTATTAAATAAAAACGACAATTTAAAAATGTTCTTTCAATTATAATGATTATTTAAAACACAACTTTAAACACATAACACATTTAATTAACATAATCTTTACCCTTAAGGAGAACATCAAGTATAACCTCGAATAAAATTAATCGAGAATAATACAGTATTAGAAAAGAATAAAACAGTGACTATTATGGGAGAATAAAAACAGTAATAATTAGGGTAGAATAAAACAGTATGGAAACACTTAGCTAGACCTCTAAATGAAAGTGAATCAAGTTCAAACAGTATTAAATTAAAATTGAATAAAACAATATTTAAGTAGAATTAGACAGTATTAAAATACTTAGCTTTTAGACCGCTCTGCCCGACTCACCACACAAGACTGTTTACAAAATGTGTCCTCCATGCTCAGAGGGAGCCAAAAGAGGAGGGGGATTCTCCCGCCATTTTAACAACTCATCCGTGAAAATAATAAATTTGCTACCGTGGCGCCAACATGTCAAATTAATTATTTTATGAAAATAACATACTTTAAATAAACTATTTGTACTAACTATAATATAAATATTATTAACATTATTTATAACTTAATTTAACAAGATACAATACATGTTCAATATTTGTTTTACAAAAGTGATTAAGGAAAATAACAGGAAGTAAACGGAAACCTGACCATTTGTCAATCGTCTGGCCAAAACATATTTTTAGTATTTTACTGTTATTAACTATCGATTTTAATATTTTGATAAACCAATATCGATAAGTTCGATAATATAATGAATTTAATGTTAAATTTACATAATAATTATTAATTTATTATCTACTAAACAGGAAATAGCTAACTTAAGAATAGTAGTCTTTGTCAGATAATCAAATCACATTTTTTAACAGAATTTGGTTAAATGAAGGAGAAAGGAGAAGAAGAATGTTAATGAGTATGTATTCTAATATTAATTTAATGACTTTATAAGCAGTAATTGACAAATAAATTTAAATTCAAAATTGAATATTCTAACACATGCGACTTAAGTCAAGCGCCGCATATATAGCTTCGCTTTTCGTCTGTAGTACTAATAATAATAATAATAATAATTTGTTTATTGGCCAATACTAGCATAAACATAACAAAAAAATCTTAATAATAATTAACAATACCTCCATGCTAATCTAAACAATTATACTCTGCCTCCTAGTTTAGGTCAACCTGTATTCTAGGAGACAGATCCTTCCCACTTTGTATTTATTAGCACTTAACAAACAAACGAGATATACTATGTATAAACTGTGATTGGACGAAATTTGAGCATGTATCTGTGTGTGTGTGTGTGTGTGTGTGTGTGTGTGTGTGCGTGTGTGTGTGTGTGTGTGGGTGTGTGGGTGTATGTGTGTGTGTGTATCAGTCTGTATATTTTAGACTATAGAAATTATGTGGTTGATTGATTTATTTAGGTATTAGTTATTACTTTTAAAGTAGGTTGTAATTATTATCTAGCTATTAAGTTTTAAAAGTATAAGTAAATTATTTATCAAACTTTTAAAATTATGATTTAAAAAAAATTGTTTACGTTAAAAGTTGTTCAGTTTTGTCATAGTCAAGTTGTTGTAGCCAATCTCTTACTTTAATTTTACATGCGGTTTTTGGTAAGTTATAGATTTCTATGGTTTTATTTATCTTATTATACAAATAAGGGCCTAGAAAGCAGAAAGACCTTTTGTAGAAAGTAGTTTTAAATTTATCTATTTTGCAAATTTTCCTTGTTCTTCTTCTACCAATATCTAATATACATTTATCATAGATTAACTTAGAGTGCTGCTTCAGTACAGTTTTTATGATGTAAAGCTGCCTTACAGTAAGTAAGCCACAAATTGCATACAGCTCTTTTGTACAGAATCTATAAGGTTTGAAGATCATTACCTTCAGCAATGATCTCTGAACTCGTTCAGTGGAGAGTAGTCTAGTTTTGCATGCTCCACCCCATGCAACAATGCAATATGAAAGGATGGACTGACAAAGAGCGTAGTATACAGTTTTTAGTACATCCATATCAGCAACATGACGCAAATTTTTCATGACCCAGATTATTTTCCTTAGTTTGCTATTTAAGTTTTCAATTTGTCGTGCCCAAGAAAGATGGTTGTCTATGTCAACACCCAGATATCGAATATGTGATGCTGCCGCTATATGAGGGCATGAACAGGATTGAGATGGAACACCATGACACGTGTGAGCCTGAATACCGAAGTCTGAGTGAGGTTGGGTGCTACTATTAATTGAAAAGGTCACATATTTGGTTTTGCCAACGTTAAGTGACAACAAGTTTCTGTTCAGCCAAGAGATCACCGCACTTAAACCTTGCTCAGCGCATTTACGAGTCTCGTCCCAAGTATCACCATAGTATACAAGAGCTGTGTCATCTGCAAAGGTAAACACCTTTCCATTCACAGGAGCGTGAAGACACAGCTCATTAATGTAAACTAAGAAGAGATTCGGTCCGAGAACGCTACCCTGAGGCGTTCCATATGAAATGGGCATTTCACTACTAGTGTACTTTCCAATTTTAATACATTGATGGCGATTAGTAAGATAATCCTCAAAGATCTTTAATGGTAGTCCACGTATGCCGATGTTCTCTAATTTGTTAAGCAGAAGGGGAATAGAGACGGTGTCAAAAGCTTTTGCTAAATCTAAAAATATACCAATACTCTTCTTACCTTTATCAAGGTTATTAACTATACTTTCTGTTAAATTAGATACAGCATCTTCGGTCGATTTGCCAGCTCTAAATCCAAATTGCGATTCAGCTAATAGGTTTTCATTTTCCAGATATTTAATAAGTCGTTTATTTAGAAGTTTTTCAAAAACTTTTGATAGAGCCGACAAGACCGATATTGGTCTGTAATTATTGACATCGTCTCTATTTCCCTGCTTGAACACAGGCGTTATGAGAGCCTTCTTAAATGAATTTGGAAACGTACCTCTAGTTAAACAAAGATTAAAAATGTAGATTAAAACTGGAACAATACAATGGCATGCTGATTTCAAAAAATGGGCTGGGATACCATCCCATCCAGGAGCCGAATCATTTTTGAGATTACGTATTGTTTCATGAACCTCATCATCGTCAATGCCAAGCAGAACAAAAGATTTCAAATGACTCTGTGAATTTATAGTACAGGGTCCCGTAGAAGTTTTGGGAACGTTCTGAGCGAGTTTTTGGCCTATGGTAGAAAAAAAGGAATTCACATCATTAAGAGATTCTAAAGGTCCCTTCGGGTTAATGCGCAATAGTTCAGTAGATAAACTTTTAGTATTGATTGTGTTAGTTACACTTTTAACTGTCTTCCAAATGTGTTTGGGATTTTTATTTTTTACTAACTCTGATTTGTAATAAGATTGTTTTAATTTTTTAACAAGATTGCGGTAGAAATTACGATATCGGCGAAACGTGATCTGCGCTATTTTGTCATCGGGATTATTTTTAGCTATCTTTTGAAGTCTATTACGGTGTCGCATACATCGCAAAATACCAGTAGAAATCCAAGGCTTCAAAATGCGTTTGCTTCGTGGAATTGTAAAAACTTTAGTGTTATCTTTCAGTACTTGTCTTAAGGTTGTTACTAGAGAGTCGGCTGCCACATTCGGATCTTTAATAGAATAGATAAATGACAGATCAATATTTTTTAATTTTTGTAAAGCACTGTTAAAGTCAGTTCTTGTTAATACAAGGGATTTATCATTTATAGTACTGCCTCCCAATAAGAGCGCGCGAGGGGCAAAGCGAAACGCGTGCTATGTCTACGCCTGCAAGGTCGCTAGTCGCCTAATCGCCTCCTCGTTCGCCTCGCCACTCGCGCGACGAGTGATTCAAAAATAGAGGTCCAGTACTTCAATCGCAAACAAGAACCCATGCAAACATTTTATCAGTAACAGAGTCGTCAAAGAGTGGAATAAGCTTCCGGAAGATATAGTCCTCGCCTTTAACGTCAATCAATTAAAAAATTGACTAGACAGATAGGTATTTAGAATTTAAATAGTGAACAAAACGCATAGATAGCAGGATACAGGCGCTATCAGTTGTAACAGCTGGTAGCCTGTTAATAATAATTATAATAATAATATTTAATTTCAGTACGTTAATTTTAATTTGATATAAACATATATAACACAAAATAACGAAAAATATATGATGCGGTAATAGTACATTATGATATAAGTGCGGTAAGTTGAAAATTACAGCGGAGGCGATATTGCTAGCCCGAACCGTAGGCGAGGACTAGAAGAAAGCAGAGGTTGTAATTACGACGACTTATTATTTATGACGATTATGTCTTACGACGTTTTATAACATATTTGCGAGGAAATAAATAAAACTCGGACTTTCTTAAACGAATAAATTTTTAGTCACTTGTTAGAGCAGTTATAAAAATTTGAACAATTTGTAAAATTGATTATTACGTTGCCAGTTGCCATTTTTAATGTTGTCAAGTAATTATTATTATCTCCCAAAGTTAATTTTATTCATAAAATTTGACCTCTTTTCTGACATAAAAACTCTTTGCTAAGATTTAAAAAATTAGAGTTCGTTTTAGACGGAGTATCTTGATAAACCGTGCGTTTTACATTACAATAACGGACAAGTACGTAATGAGATATAATACGATATTAAAATTGGTGTAATAAGAGACCTTTTACGAGCAAATATGTTATAAAAAATATTAATAACAACAAAGTTGATTTCAGGGTTGTTTCCTTACAAATCATTGTCAGTAATGAAGAGTTGTCAAAATTATTTTGATATTTTCAGTACCTATCTAAAAACTAACTAAGAAGTAAAATAGTTATTTGTTATGCAAGGCTGGAAAGTTGGTTATTGAGCGGCGAGTTACCTCTATTGAAATCTGAGCAAGTGAAGGATTCTAGGATTGAACCACGAGCGTAGCGAGTGGTTTAAAGATTGAATGGTACAAGACGCTAAAAACTTTTCTGCCGAGCGCAACACACAATTTTTCACCCCACAACAGCGAGGAACATTTTATGGTTGTTTCCGTGGTCAACTTCCGGTAAAACAATTCTTTAAACATAAAGTTTAATCTAAATGTACCTTATTCTCGTTGTTTTAATGATATAAAAAACTAAAATAATTAAAAAGGGAGTATTATAGTTAATTCAAAGTTATTTAAAGTAGGAATATATTGTTACTTATTAATAAGAATAAAAACGATTCTGTAAATGTTGACACTGACATGAGGTACAAGACAAAGACAATTTAAAAATAAAGATTTATGTCACAGTCCGAAATCCAATTATAGGTTGTGAAATCTCACCCAGCCTAATATAAAATTCTTATAACAAAAGTTTAATCTTATTGTTATTGTTTTTATGATTCAATGAACTAAAATGATATAATAAAACGAAAACGGAGTATTATAATTAATTTAAAGCTATTTAAAATAAGAATCAAATATAACATAAAAGTCAATAGTGCGATTCGGAACGCATTAAGACAAATAGGTATTAAATTAAAAAAGTACTTTGCCGCGCTATGCCGCATAAAGCGATTTTCTACGCCTAAATAAACTGATTGACAAAAGCTCCTTGTTCAGAGCGTGTGAGGTGAAAAAGAACAAGCCAATACACTCCTTTTTTGGGCAGTTGTGTACCTAAAAACGATTTACTTCGCACTAAGTATATTTTGTATTTCTAAACTTTGGTAAGTGCTAGATTTGTTTATCTTTATAGTTGGCTCAGGTTAGCTATTTGGAAAGCTAATGGACTCTGCGCCATCCAAACAATTTAATGGATCGATCTAGACTGGAAATCAAGGTTATTTGTAATATAAATCGATAGCTGGAATAGTTTTGATCAAGTTATAATTTGTTTAAAATATTTCCATTCCAAATATAAGAAAATATACAAAAAAAAAAAACACTTTTATATTATCGCTCAAGCGGGACTCTAAAATTTATCATATTAAAATAAAATTGTAAATGCTAAAATAATAAAAAATGCCAATTCCAAATATAGATTTTTGGTTGGTGGTAGGACTTGTTGTAAGTCCGCCTGGATACCTACCAACATTTTATCGAAGTCTTACGCCATAACAACCTAGTTTTCAGCATTGTTGTGTTCTGGCAGTTATTTTACGTTACTTCCTTATTCCTAAGTGACATAGGCACATAAAATAAATCATAAAAAATTATGTGTGACTGCAAAGTCTGAAAAACAAAAGATTTCAAAGTTTAACACTACATTTGGTATATATATAACTAGTGCGTGACACATTGCTAGAAAACTATGTAAGAATAAAATCAACATTATGTAAATCTACACGTAGTTAAGGGTTTAGAGTCCAGTTTTTCCTAATTAGTTTATACTACGTACCACTCCAAAAAATACTTCAAACTCGCGTACCCCTTTATTACGGTAATTATTTTTTACTGATTTAATATCATAGTTAAGAGATTGCTCGCGTACCCCTTGATGCTACCTCACGTACCCATAGGAATACGCGTACCACTAATTGGGAAACACTAGTTTAGACGATCATAGTTGACTACGTAGGAGCAGACTATGAGGTTTTACTCTGATGTTACTTGATAATGTAATCGGGAAGAGAAGCTATGGTTATAGAATGTGGTGTAAACCATGTATACGAATGTACTCTGACGATTCATTGCTATCTGTCAACTACAGTATCTGTCAACTACAGACTGTAGAACGCGTGTCCAACTTTTCGAATAAGTTATTATTGATAACAGTTTCATCATATTCACTTTTTAATAACGATGACTAGGCATAGCATGGTGTCTAACTATTACTAGAGGAATTAGCGGGTTAAGGTAAAAAAAATTACAACAGTGCAATCTAAACGTATTCAATGTATTGTCCTGTAAAAAATAGCCTCTGTGTCTTAGTTTTTGTAAAACATGGCGAATATTTGGCCGGAATAAAGGGGAGACTCTTGGCCTTCATCATACCTGACGTTAAGTATTGATAAGGCTGAAGATGGAAGCGAGCCTTTCTCGGAATCCTCATCACTGTGGAACTGGCTATCTTAAATCTCTAACTGCCGGAACACAACAATGCTGCATACATTATTGTTATGGCGTCAGGCTTAAATAAGATGGTGGTAGCTAGCCAGGCGGACTTACATCAAGTCCTACCACCAAAACACAAATAGTACCCCCGCTGGGAATCGAACCGAGGACCCCTGGGTCTGATACCGGTGGTTGTTACCACTAGACCACAGAGGCGGTTAGATATAGGTTATAAAAATTATTGGCCGGAAAAAGTAGTACTAGGATGGAAACAACTTTGTCATAGCATACTACAGTCAACTATGATCGTCAACACCCAGCTTAATGAACCTGCGGGCTGATTCATAAACCATCGGACACGAAATCGGATTCGAACTCTATGCTTTGTCTTTGTCAATTCTAAATGATTGACAGTGACAATGCATACATACACTGTTTGTGAATAAGGCCGCTGAACAGTTATGTTTGAACAACTAAACTCTACATCCAGTCGGTCTAATTAAATTTTAAACTCAGTGGAAACAAAGGATTTTACATATTAGTTATAATTACAGAAAATTATTAAGTTAGTTGAATTTAATCTACGCGAAAGAGTCTGATGTAAGTTATTACAGTGAAAAAAAAACAACAAAGAAATGGCAGAAATGGCAGAGAAAACAGAAACCTAGTTCTCATTAAACTACAAAGAAAGAATGTCAACAGCAGCTGCGGCTTTATATATCTGTCAAATTTGTCCAATCGACTTTGGACTTTAAGACATAATAATAATAAGCTGTGTAGTGTCGGCTTAGAATAGCACTACCCCCTCTCATCCCATGGGTGTCGTAAAAGACGACTAAGGGACTCAGCCTTCAGGAGACGGGCAGCAGCGTCTCGTACAAACTTGGCCATACTGCGATCGCCAACCCGTCAGCCTAGCGTGGCGAGTATGGCAAACCCCCCCCCTTTTGGGGAAGGCCAATACCCAGCAGTGGGTGTTATGTGGCTGAGACGAGTTAAGATTTTGTCTGTAGAAATTTGACATATTATATAAACCGAAGTTGCTGTTCACAGTACTTACAATATACTATTATTTCACCTTCCAGTTTACAGACGTTTGATCGACAGTTCTTTCAATTACTAGTCTGCCTTTGGAGCCTTTTGCGAATATTCTCGATATAAAATGCAAACTAAGATGATAGATGATTTGATTTATAACTCAAAGTCATTCAAAACTCTTAATGTAAAAAGTGCCTGGAATGTGTCCCTGGAGGCAAAATATTGAATGCAATAGCTTTACCGCGGCAGTCCCCGAGTGCCATGCGTATTTTTTTTCTTGTATTTTGACGACCTGTTTGGCGCAGGGGTACTAACGCCGCCTTCTGCGCCAGAGGTCCCGGGTTCGATCCCGGACAAGACAAATATTTGTGTGCATTATTATTGCATTGAACCCATTTATATAAGTTTTGCAAGCGGCTGTCTATGTATTCAGCGGGGCAACAGCGCCAGTGTTCTCTGTACTATGCCACGTGGCTGCGAGTTAGACGGCGTTTTCTTGTTATAGTTATAAGGTAGTGTAGTATGCTTATATGTTTCTTATTTGTTTATACGTTACCTATTAAGTACATGGATTGATAATGATTTAGATATGTAATTTGGACTAATTTGTTATTTAATTGTAAAATAAAATAAGTCGTCCTCTCTAAAAATTTATTTGCTATGCCCTATTAGGGTCCACAATGTACTGACCCTGTTTATGTTACCATATGTGGGTTGAAATGAAGTTGAAATTGAACGAAATCAAACGGATATTTATTTATTCAGAGACCAACAATTTAGTCTCTTATTATTATGAAAGGAGAAGTTTATATCGCGAAGTAGTTATTATAATATTCCAAAGTTATCACGAACGACATCGGAATGCCTATTTTTAATTATCTTCCATAAAACATTTCAAGGACCTTTAGGGTTGATTCATGTCCATCGAGTCGGACTTTCGCTATCAAATTTTTAAAATTGTTGCTATCAACATCCCATAAAACATAAATATCGGTATAAAACATCTCAGGGGTTGATTTCTTGAGAGAGGGGTTTTTTGTATTTTATTTCCAACCATAAGCCTAATAAAAAATAAGTGACTTTTACTATGACAAAAAAGGACTTTTCTTACACAATGTCATCCCCGTTTTCAACCCTCTGGGGTAAAATTTTGAAATACGCCGATACATGTAAATGTTTATTTTTAATCGTTAACCTAAATACAAAAGTTTAAGATCTTCAAACCGACGGACTTTCATACAAACTTTTATCCCCTATTCCACCCCTTAGGGGTTGAATTTCAAAAAATCCTTTTCTTAGTGCCTCCGTAGACCTCATTAGGAACCTATGTACCAATTTTGGAGTCTCTGGACCCAACAGTTTAGGTTGTGCGTTGATATATATATATATATATATATATACACTCATGTATATGTATATATGTACTCATGTGGGTAAAGCAGTCTATGGATAAGAAAGAGACAAAGCGCTAGATTTCGCAAATGATTATAGTTTGCCAAACTCGTACTAAGATAACCTATACTTAGTCGGATTTTTATTCATTAGAGTGTCTTAATTAATCACCTAATTATTTCATATTTTCATACTGTATGACAGCCACAACAGCGACGAAACGGGAAACTGAAACGATTTTGTAGTTTGATAATCAGCCCTTTAGTTCCAGTTAAGTAAGTATTGATTCCATTCGCGTACACAAATTCAATATTTTCATCAATATACACAGCATTAACTGACTTGACTGATTAAAAATGGGTGCAATAAGCGCATTTAAATAAAGACCATTTTCAATTTCATTTTCACTATTCCTCGACATCGACAGCGAGGCGCGAGGGGCCCCTCTCGTCTAAAAAAAGGATTTATATCACGTTTCAAGTATCACCTCGCCTTAATAAGTCTTGTTCCGCACAGCGCTATCCAATTTTTCAGGCATAATACAAAGCGCGCGGCTGATGTATGAAATTTTTCAGTGCCCTGAAAGGCATGATTGATAGGGGCTTCTGGATACCATTACTTACGCCGTTATCGATAGTACAAGTTAGGATTCGGTCACGTTATTGATTAGCTCTTTTGTTTGAAGCTATCCTTTTTTTTATTATTTTACCTTTTAGTTTGTCTGGCTTTGAAACTTTCAGGTGCTAAATAATTAAACTTCATGTGTTGTGAAACACTTGACTGTAAAAAAACCTGGGTTGTAATATTGTACACTAGCAGCCGCCTGTGGTTTTAACCGCGTGGTTCCCGTTCCCATGTGAATATAAAAAAAAGGATTTATTGTTTTAATCCAGGTTAAGTATCTCTGTGCCAAATTTCATCCAAATCCGTTCAGTAGTTTTAGCGTGAAAGAGTAACAAACAAAGAATTGACATACTTTCGCAATTATAATATTAAGGCGCCATACGACTGAGGCGAGATAGCAATGACAAAATTACGCGCGAGACCTATTTTGTAGATTAGGCGAAAAAACCACGAAATCACTTCGTAGTAAATAACTAAAGCGATTAAAGAGAAATGAAACTATGCGATGCTAAATATTATTGGTGTCTACTAATTATACCAATTTTCAATAGTATGTAACCACATTTGAAAATAATTATGAATTTTCGTATTTTTAGGGGTCTTTTTGAAAAGAAAAAGTGTCGAGGCAAAATCATAAAATCATATTTCTGAAACTTTACAAATCTAGATAAAGGTATGAAGAAATATATATTTAGATTTATAATAAAAAAGTACGTAATTTTTGAATGACTTCAAAGAAAGAAGGAGGTTTTCAATTCCTCGCGTATACAGGGTGGAAAAAATCTATGGGCCCTAAGGAGAACTACCTTAAATCCTTTAGTTAGCTCATTTCACTGAAAGGAAACATTCTTTTATTTTTTAAAAGAACAACAATTCTTTTACATTCAAAGATTTTTAAAAATATGCTTCCCACGCCTCGAAATCGAAATCGAAATCTGTAAAAAAATATCACCTGTACTTTTATGCCATCAATCGATAGGGTCAATCAAAAGGATCAGCTCTCTCTAACAAACATAGTAAATTAAATTAAAGGAAACACATGAAAACTCAACTTTTAAACTCAATGGGACAGATAGCACTTTTACTCAAGGCTTTTTTGAAAAATTTTCAAAAATCTTTTGTTATATACAAAAATTGTTAAAGTTATGTAAAAATCATGTATGACAAAATTATTCCCCATCAAAAGTTCTAAAAAAAAGTCCGCGACAGCATATGTCTATGTTTTATGGTTAACTAACTATAACCATTTTTCAGATAATAAAATTTGTTCGAAACTAATGTATTATTTGAGAACCTGTTTTCATAAACATGATATAAATCCTTTTCTAAGTAAATACGTTAATCATCACAAGTATTTAATTTTGAACAAAATTGACCTTTACATCATTAAATTTTAATGAATATTTTAGGAAATATGATAGTTTTAAAATAACTCCTCAACAAAATAATTAGAGAGAGAGAGAGAGAGAGAGAGAGAGAGAAATATTTTATTAACACAAAAGACCATAATACAAATTACACACAAAAACATGAAAACGATACAGATTAAAAAGCAACACAAAAACACATTACAAATAACACAAAATACAATAATATGGCCTTCAGGTCAATAGGGTCCCCGCCTCAGCATGTGTTGCCATGACACTAGATGTGTCACGGCAACGCTGGTATTCTGGCAGGGCCCGTTTGGTGCGCGGTACAAAAAACAGAGAAAAGAGAAACTAAATTAAATATAAAAATATTAAATTACACCTATAAAATTCAGCGACCAAATTCATTCGCCAGGTAGGCATGCTTCCTTTATACTGATATATTCCGGAAGTTTAATCAAGAACGTTACACGTTCAAACAGCGCCCTTCTTGCCATGGGCGGTTTATACTTGAGCAATACTTTTTCTAAATATGTTGTATTCTTGTATGAAACGCTGCTTGTTTCGAGTAGGCAATTTCGAGACTGCCTATCGGTAGGTATTCAGTATTTAGCGTAAGGAATATCTTAGTGGGTGAGTGTTGCATAGAAGTTTAAACTAAAATAAAATAACTTTAACACTAATTATTGTATATTTATTTAGGTTTTGAATGAGGTAGGCACTGCCTAATTGCCTATATGGAATGCACGCCCCTGTGTGCGCTAGGCCTTACACGGAGTGGCTACGTACTCTTTGGCTCCTCCAGGTCCTTACGGAGTTATGACTTTGAATACCGATTTCGAAGAGGTTTTCAATGTGGTTTCGTTAAGTCGAGGAGGAGTAAGTTTTGGAGGAACGACTTAGAAAATGGGTGTTAGTATCTAAAAGCAGAGGCAAAGCCTAGAAAGATAAAATATCACTAATAGTTCTAGATACCTTGCTCACCATTTAGTATTGTACGCAATTACGAATACTCCTTGAGTATCGAGTTAATGGTAAATATAAGTAGGCAAAAAATTTAATTAACTTAAAACATTAAAATCTGTTTATTGAAAGAAAGAAGAAAGAAAGAAAAACTATTTATTGGCACACACAACAGGAAAAAATAATAAATGTAATTATAAAAAAAATGTGAATTACTACTATAAATAAAGCTAACTAATTAAAACTAACTTACTTAGGGTCACTTGCGCCAAGCTGGGTTAACCCAACCCAAGAGTTAATGCCACGTGCAAGTGGCCCTTAAGGCGCATGGAGTCGTGAAACAATCATTTTTGAGACCCTAAAACTCTTAAATTAGCCTACTGATGAATCCAGAATGAATATTTATTAAATATTGATATATATAAACTTCAATCTGAGCATTAAAAAAAACATAGTCATTAAGATACTATTAAAAAAAACATTGAAATGAAGCTGTTTTCAACTTGAAATACGCTACTGCTTCTAAACTACAAGTGATATCTTCACGTTTCTTTCAGGAAAAGCTAACTTGTTTAACTTAAAACTGAGCATTTTTCGTTCTAAAATAATATATAGTTTTGACGAAAAGTGTTTTGGTGCAGGTAGCGGGGCGGGAAAATTAGGCCACGCTTCTATGCCCAAGGTCGTTGGCGATACCACGGGCCTTAAAGATAAAAAAGTAACATAAATTAAAAAAAAAGTGCGCGGCCATCTAGGCCCCTATCCTCAGCAATGTCACAGTGACATACGGAGCATGGCACTGAGACGATGGTATTCTGGAGAAGCCTATTCGGTAACAACAGCGGAGCAAAACAATTTAACAAACAAAAAAAAATGTACATATGCTATTTTGATGAAAAGTACAATAAACACAAACAAGTAAGCACTGTAAACACAAAATAATACAGGAAAAAATAAAAAATATATATTGCAAAGGCTGCACAGACCCGGGTCCCCCTTTGCCTTGCCAACAACACAAAAGTAAAAGATATAGAAATAAAACAAAGAATAAATTAGCAGAAAAAAAGATGTTTGCACGAAACGCCATGGTCCGGTGCTTTGCAGTTACAAAGATGTTAGTATTGTTCCTCTTAGGCAATCTGATCAAGTCACTAGCCCATGCCAACTTTTCGTAGAGATAGGACGGCCTTCCCGTATTCACTACACGTAGTCTCCTGCGCCATTTTCATGATGTTTGGTGAGTTCAGTATGGGAGTCACATGTGATCTAGGTGGTACATGAAAACAGAAACGCGCACAAGCATTTTGTACCCGTTGGATAAGCTTGCTAGTCTTGGACATCAAACAAGGTCCATAAACAGTGTCACAATAATTCAATTTCCACAAAATCAGTGCCTCACATAGTGTAACCCTCAGTTATTCACTTAGATAAGGTCTTATTTTATCCTTCTCTCGGCCATATAAAACCCATTGCTGGGTATAGGCCTCCCCCAAAAAGGGGGGGTTTGCCATAATCGCCACGCTTGGCAGGCGGGTTGGCGATCGCAGTATGGCCAAGTTTGTAGGAGACGCTGCTGCCCGTCTCCCGTAGGCGGAGTCCCTTAGTCGCCTTTTACGACACCCACGGCCCACGGGATGAGAGCGTAGTGCTATTCTAAGCCGACACTACGCAGCTATTATTCTGTAAAGTAATTAAATCTTATTTTGTAAAGTAACTTAACTTATTTCTGCAAATGGTTCTCATTTCGAGACACTTAAAAGTTTAAAGTGAGCTTAATTTTTATTTTATTTAGTGGGTGTTAGTGGTAAGTAGGTACTTAAGTACCATACTAAAGGCTGGGCAAGGTAGAACTATTAGTGAGCTTTTATCTTTCTAGGCTTTGTCATTAATTTTAGACACTATGTTTTTTTTTTTATGAACAACGGGGAGGCTCTTATCCTTCATCATACCTGATGTTAAGTATTGATAAGGCTGAAGGTGGAAGCGAGCTTCTCCCGGAATCCTCAACTACTGAGGATCATTATGAATACGACTATCGATGGGTACCATAAAAGTACATGGTGTTATTTTCTCTAATTTAAGCCGGTTCGAATCCCGGGGCAGGCAAGTGATTTATCAAAAATGTTTGAATGCAGGATTACATATTTTTTAAAATATAGGAATGTTTCCTTTCAACAAAATGAGCTAACTAAATGATTTAAGGTAGTTCCCCTTCAGGGCCCATAGATTATTTCCAACCTGTATGTACCTATATATTTTTTAAATTACTTCCCCGATTACTCGAGAACGCCTGAACCGATCGAAATTATTCAAACGTTATAACATCGGGTTTGATCCCAAGTTGGTCCCATTTTTCGAAATGTTGAAATCGGTTCAGTAGTTTCGAAGAAATCTTGAAAAAACTATCGTTTTATCGGTCAAACGGTTTGACTTAACTAGTACTTGTCTACACTACTAGTTTGAGTCAAATCGAAGTGCGGGACTTATCCTAACTTTATAAATTGTAAAATGAAAAACTTTTTATAAAAAAAACCGACTTCAAAAATCTAAAAGTAACAAATAAACCTTTTGGAGTCGGTCCAGTCAAGGTAAGAAAAATAAAAGTAATAGAAGTTCAATGTGGAATTCCTTGGCTAGCACCGACGCCACTTTCTTTTTTTAAAAGTTTTTTATTTTTCCGTATAGCGTCTTAATAAGATAAATGAGAAATAAATAACCGAAAAGATTGACCAGCTCACTTCGTGTTGTAGCTTGTAACCACAACGCTGAAACAAACTGAAACAACGCATAAACCATGCTTGCACCCAGCGGGAACTCCTCGAAACCTTCCCGAGGAAGGTTTATATTGCATATTGCTGGGTAAACTTAATTTAGATATATTCAAGGTTGATACCTATGCTAAGATGAAGAAACATCGTCTAGTTTCTACGCGTTTCATGTGTAAATTAGTCAGCGAACAGAATCTTAATCTAAAGAGCTCTCATCCCAACACACGTAGGCAAAGTCTGCTTATTATTAATAAGATAGATTCAGGTGAAGTTGAGCTTTGAATTGAAGAACAAAGTCTTTGATTGACTCAAAGCCATTTGGTCCTTGAAGTATAAAATAATAAATTGAAGTCGACAACTTGAGATATGACATGTCAGACACAGTTTGTTATTGATTGACAACAAAAATAGCTATTTGATGCAAATATGACATGGTGTAATGTAACTGCGAGTTACCTCTATTGAATGCTAAGCGTAGCGAGGGTTTCAAGGGTACGAGACGCTATTAAACTTTGCTGCCGAGCGTAACCGCTACACACAATTTTTCGGGTTTTTCATTATATTCGAACACGGTGCGTCGATAATCCAGTTGTGCGATGTTTTATTGTATCGATATCTTTTAGGTGCGATAACGCTAGCGCGAAAAACCCTACAGCGATTGCTCATTAGTTTGATAGTATGTTGGTTCGAAACGCCTACTGTTGTCCCCGGTATTTTATAAATAATCTTATTTTGCATTTTAGACGTTATGGAAAAATTATTCCTTTTACAACAAGAAACTGCTTTATCGAATGTACCTATTGTGAATTTTATACTAAAAAAATCATACAACTTTTTGCAGGAGGCGTTACGGCTTTGAGGGTATAATGAGATTATAATTAAATATCAGGAACAACAGTAGCCGTTTCGAACCAACATACTATCAAACTAATGAGCAATCGCTGCTGTAGGGTTTTCGCACTAGCATCACATCGCACCAATAAGGCATCGATACAATGAAACATCGAACAACTGAATTATCGACACACCGTGTTCGATATAATGAAAAATGAATCACCAAATTTCGCAGACAAGTAGAGAACCCTAATTTTTCACCTCACAACAGCGAAAGTGGTACACCCTGGGGACAGGGCTCATGAAAAAGCGCCCATTCTCCTTTCGCATTTTAGTCCATAAGAACTTGGTTGTCATTTGGGCTGTGATGATTCAGCAGTGGTCACAAGCAGACTGTGTTAGTTTAGACAAGGAGGGGTTGTGTGCGGCGTCCCAAAGATAAATATTTTATCCCTTACCTTTACCTCCTATATTTCTGTTTCTGTCACTAAAAGCTTTCTCGTCTTTTCCAGAGCTACCTACGTATCCGTGTTGACGATATCAGCATTTTCCCTGGAGCGGTACCTGGCTATCTGCCACCCACTGCACCTGTACGCCATGGCCGGGCTCACCAGGGCCTCGCGCATCATCATGATTTTGTGGGTCATATCCATCGCCTGCGCATCACCCTTCGCCATCTACAGCGACATAAGCTACAGGGAGTACCCCCCAAGTAAGTAGTTAGCATAAAACGAAAAATATCTAGCTTATTTCCGCAAGAAAAAACACCTGCAAGGTGCACCAGAAATAAATGCACCTTACAAATAAATGCAAAGCAGTGACACACCTTGCATCTTCACCGACTACTCTACACGTATTTCGCCCACACACGGAACATCCTCAGGAGTTGTAAGACCGTGTAATACCAAGCACCGAGTCAACTGTTCGATGCTTGGTTTTATGTTAAGGTATGGGTTTCCGATAAGTAACGCCTGACTCTATCAAATAAGTAGTTAGCTTTATCATCAGTACGATGCCTGCAGGAGGCATGGCTCTACCCTTGCGGGGAGTGCCCAAAAGTAGTAGTTAGCGTCATCACCAGCATGATGGCAGTAGTAGACATGACTTTACCGTAAGAAAAGTTGCTTCAATGGTCAGAGTCTATGCCGATGATAACAACATGCTCCCAAGAGTTGCACCTGTACGCCATGGCTGGGTTCACTAGGACCTCGCGCATCATCATGATCTCGTGGGTCATATCCATCGCCTGCGCACCGCCCTTCGCCATCTACAGCGATTTAAGCTACAGGGAGTACTGAACCTCCAAATAAGAAGTTAGCTTCATCATCGTTATGATTCCAGAGTCGGTAAGTATAGTAGCCATCAAGACCTCAAAAAACACTGGTTTATAGAAAGATGCCTTCGAAAATTCGTAGACGAATGTTTGCTTTTCTTATATTTGAATAGGGCTCTGTGATTGTTGCGTTTTTGTGATATTGAGACAAGTATTGTTCGTGAATACGGGAATTAGTCATTTTCCTTTGTAGCTTAAATAACAGAGTTGGTGCCTTCTAAAGCCTATTTCCGTTTGATCTATCTTGCTATTATTTCATGAATAAGACGATGTCCTGATATTTCAACACGACTAAGGTCCGGTTGCTCGTAGCTCGTTTACGCTAACTTTAGGGTTAAATTAAGGTTAAAGTAAACTTAACCGACGGACAAATTAAAAAGCGTTGTTAAAGCAGCGGTTACTTTAAAGAGCAGTCAAATTACAGATTTAACGGCAGTCAAAATAACCGACAGGGTGGGGGTGGTTTAAAATTTTGACATTAGTAGAATTTGTAGTTATCGCTTACCTCCCGTTTTTCGGTTATTTATTTAAAATACACTTTTAACCCTTGTTTAATTTCACCGCTGAGGCGTAAAATATTTTTGGGCAACTGAATGCGAATATAACCGACGTTTTTTTTTTACCGAAGTCAAAATTGACAACAGTAAATTTTTTACTTTAACTGTACTATAATATACGAGCAACCGGACCTAAGGACATACCCCGGGTTTCTATAATTTACTAACGGTTTCTTTTGGCTACGGACTGTTATATTTTGACATATTTTCCATAGAAGAAATGACAAAATTTAAGTGTGCGTATCCAAAAAATGCCTTCGTAAGTTATACAAACCCGGGGTTAAAGAAACAATGATATTTCGATTACTGACTATAATATTTTATTCTGGGTTTTTAAATCAAATTCATAGAAAGTTAATATAATTTGTCACGTCAAGTCACGTTGCTTAGCTTTAATGCCTCTGAACACTCAAAGGATCTTAATGTGACGTCTTAAAAAAACTATACCAATAGATTGGTAAATCAAACGACTCTAGCCTTAAAATAAAGTAATTGTCACTTATTGACGATTCCTAAAGCTATCATTCGAATATTCGGAGTGGTCATTCGAATATTCACTCTAACTCTCAAGACCCAAAAGAACTCATTTATACCAACCGACGATGTTCGAACAAAACTCCTACGAAAGTCTTAGAAATATCGAGTTTCTATAACTTCTTGATATTATTATTATAATGTATACCAGTTCGATAATATCATGAGTACTCAAGTTTCAAAATTAGGGGTACTATCTCCCGAGAGGAACAAGTTAGGACTTATTCCAATAGTTCGTACTAGTGAAATAAACCTTTTTTTTGGCCGGCACTTTCAGCAAGGGCCTATAAAGAATGATCTCCTTTAGATTTAAGCGACCATGTCCTTAGTATATTTATTTGTCACTTCATTCATTGTTATATTACAGCCACATTAATAAAAAACAAAACTTTATTCAAAAGGCACGTAGTACAGTCACGAGCAGTAACAATATTGAATGACTTTTGTGGACACAAACAGCATTGTTTCCGTGTATCAATAAAAAAAACATTCATACAATCACACCATTTATCCAGCCCACGTTAAGTTTCATGAAGAACTTGTGTTATGGATACCAGATAACGGATAAACATAGACTTATATACTTTGTTTTTGAAAATACATACATAATATACATATTAAACACCCAGACCAAGACAAATAGATATGTTCATGTACTCAAATATTTATCTTGTCCGGGGATCGAACCCGGGACCTCTGGCGCAGAAGACTTAGTACCCCTGCGACATTGCGTCGTCAATGTGATAAGTTTGTGTTGACATATTATTGTTCGTGACTGTACACGAAAGTATTTCAACATGTCATAAGTGAACAAAGTAATGTGAATATATTACAAATGTTGGCGCCCCGTTATTTGATACTAAAAATAGAATCACATAAAGACAGACAGTGCTTTGAATCATTGTCTTATGATATGAGTTCCTATCGCTTGGAAAGTTATAAACATATAATAACCTTCATAGTGAAATTGTTGGTTACTCGAGAAACTTTTGGTCACCCAGCAATACAACAACGTTCCAAAATGTGTAATTAAAAACAAACTTCTAACACAGGTCCAATAAAAAGAACTCAATAAAATGTTTCGTCGTTTTAATTCCTTTTCCCCGTTGGGCCTGTAGGAGGAGCTGTACCCAGTACCCTTATTACGAGTTCGGCAAACTATAATCGTTTTCGAAACTGTCGCTTTGTCTCTTTCATACCCACAGAGTACTTCATATGTAGTACTTAACCGACATGAGTAGAGGTATCATAAAGGCTAAGAGACGACTCCCCGTTGTTCATAAAAAAAAGATAGTTTTCTTAGCAAACAAATAAGTACGAGTACTTAAATAAATTTCTTTATCGCTTTCGTATTAACAAAATTTGCATACCTAGGTTCAAGATTTTGTAACTGAAGGACAAGAAGAAAAGGTGATTGTTCCTTACAGTAAGTAGTTATATTAAAATCGGTCTTATCTTTGCAGCCATAAATTTTTTTAACCGACTTCCAAATAGGAGGAGGTTCTCAATTCGGTTGGTTTGCTTTTCCTTTTATGTATTTACAAGCGGGGAAACTTCCCGGTTGATCAGTAGATTTGTTTTGAAGAAAGTTATCTCAACCTTAATACTTTCCAAAATATCGTTTGTCAAAAAAACTCTACTGATCAACCAGGTAGTTCCCCGACTGTAAACCGATTACACCGAGATTACTGATCCGATTTACGTGGTTCTTTTTTTATTTATCTTTCGTATCTCTTAGCTTGTAGCTGAAAATCAGTGGTTTGCTCCCTGTCTGTTGGAGGATATGTCGCTGAGCTACCACCTTATTTACGCTGCTTCGGCACACACATTTACATTTTTGATGTTGATATATTGAATTTGTAGTTTCTTCTCTTCCATTGTAGGCATGTTATTGTTTGTGTTCTGTGGCATTTTGAAATAAAGTTTTTATCTATCTATCTGTCAATCTATCTATACTTATCATATATTCATTAATGTATGGTCCCGCAACAGTTCAGGATTTCTTTAAATCATAAAATATGAACGTCTAGTATCGATCTAAATTGTAATTTATGGATGTCTTATACAATTTTTTCAACTCCCTATTTCCAAATGTTTTTAATGAGATATTAGCCCATAGCAGCCCAAATTTACGAATACGTAGTAGTAACTACATTTCAATGAGTAACCATCCTAATCTATGCACATATATTTTCTTATGTCTAATCTTTAAAGTACCAATAAGATTTCAGTTTAACCCTGAAATGGCGACAGAGTCACTTCAGTATTAATAGCGTTATATGAACTACCGTAGAGAAGAAGTGTTAGAGCAATGAATAAATGAATAATGTATGGGGAAGGATGAAACCTCGGACTAAATAAACGACGCGACACGCAAGGAACTCACGCGACCAGCATAAATTAAAACTCACTGGTCTGTCTGGCACCATTGCTGATCCTAGTAGTCGTACAAATATTAGGTATACTTTTTTATAAATAACGGGGAGACACTTAGTGTTCATTAATTATACCTGATGTTAAGTATTGATAAGACTGATGATGGAAGCGAGCTTCTCCCGAAATCCTCAACCACTGACACTGAGGAACTGCAATGGCTATCTTATCTCAAACTGAACACAACAATGCTAAAAACATTGTTGTTTCAGCGACTTAGATAATATGGTGGTATCTAGCAAGGCGGATATATAACAAGTCCTACCTACTACCAACCAAACCAATTACAATACGTACCGCCACTGGGAATGGAACCCGGGACCTCTGTATCTGATACCGGTGGTTGTTACCACTAGACTACAGAGGAGGTTAAAATTAGAGAGATACTACTACTTTTATACTAATTTTATGGGTGCACATATACGAGAAACAAAATAACAACTGGCCATTCCCAATAATTTATTTATTTATTTATTTAATCTTTATTGCACATATACAGCAAATGGCGGACTTAATGCCCTTAGGCATTCTCTACCAGTCAACCGGAAAGGATGTAAGAGATATCTAGGCGGCATTAAAAAAGTACTTAACTGATTTTAAAATAAACAATATTGAACACATAATCTATCCTCAGTAAGCAACAAACAACTAACTGTGGTTTAGTTGCTAGGCAATGTTTGTTATTTTCCGTCATTAAACAGAAATAACTAAGCAACAAACTATAGTAGCCCTATCTATTACTGTGGATAGGTTATTTGGAACGACTGTAAATAACCGACCGATCATCGCTTATTTCCATTTAAGTGTCGTTGCAATTTCATCGTTTGTTTGTAGATAGGAGCGGGCGCGCCTCCAGTGCCGCCGCCGCCAGATCAGATTAAAAAGAAAATTAATTAAAAAAAAACATTAAAAAACGACTTCAAGAACTCAAAAAGAGTCTTTTGGAGTCGGTGCCAGCCAAGGCATCATTCCACATGCGCTTCTATAAGTACCGACTCCAAAAGCTTATTTATTCATTTTGAAGTTGCTTTTTTTTAATAAAATGATTTTATTTCTCAATTTTTTAAGTGAGATCAAGTCCCGTACTTTCCTACACAAAAAAATTAACTGTTAGTAAGTATAATGTCATCTACGTAACGAAACGGAAGATGTCCTGAAAACTACTGAATCGACAACACACGAGGACGACTACGAGATAAATTGATACCTTCCTTCCTTTTTTTAAATTCGGTTAACAATACTTTAGGGTCCCTAGACACGTTTTTGTTACAATAGATGAGATTTAATTAAGTATAGTGTTAATGATATTTCCCTTGTGAAATTAAAATCAACGAGACCTCGAAAAAGTAGGTAATCCGTAGATAGGTTTTGCTTATATGCAGCCCGGTGTAGCGTGAATATGGTGATCGAGACGGGGGAACTTCAATGTCTGTACCTATTATTATAATTTAAAAGTATCTTCACGGTTACTGGCGGTCTGAAGTTGATCAAAACAAACAGTGGGTAGAAATAACAAGAGTAACGGTTGTTATCGTTTCCTTACTTTCCTAAGTGTTGGAGAATAAATATGAGCTATATTAATGCATTAATTATATCTTACATTACATTTATTCTTGGTCGTATCAATCACAGCCGTCAATGAAACTTGGAACCCTTTGTTTTTACGAATCACGCAAGGAAACTGGGTTAGTAAGAAAGAAAGTTTGGAAGTAGGTCTTTGTTACATTGATAAGATAATATATAGGTTGTTTATAAACTCATTTGCAAAAAAAACGGGCACCTAAGCAATAAACCATTTCAAATGTTAATATTGCTTTGTTTGATAATTATAGGTAGTTTTATCCTCACAATTTGGTAAATTAATAAGAAAATAATCGTTATCATCAGTATTTCATAAAATTTAGATACAACTTATGGGAAATAATGCTAAACCTCGCTAGTAGTGTATGTTCGCTAGTAGTGCATATACTTATGAAGTAAAAATAAAAAAGTTTTTTGTTTGTTTTTCTTTAATAAAGTAAAAGCAGATAAATGTTTAGTATCGAGTGTGACCCCCTCTAGCTAAAATCACAGCTTGAATTCGTCTGGGCATGCTAGCGAGTATATCCCGGATACTTGCTTGCGGAATACGTTCCCACTCCGCAGTAATCACATTCTTCAGCTCTCTGATGGTCTGCGGAGCCGGGTGTACTGATCTCACACGCCGTTTCAGAACGTCCCAGACATGCTCTATGGGATTGAGGTCGGGACTTCGAGCTGGCCAATCCAAACGACGAATGCCGACCTCTTGCACATACGCATTAACATCGCGGGATCGGTGGGCGCGAGCATTGTCGTCCATAAAAATCGAGTCTTTACCTAGAGCGGCCAATGCGGGTTGTGCATGAGGAATTAGAACTTCCGTTATGTATCGATGCCCAGTCAGTGAGCCGTTTTCAATGAAGACTAACTCTGTACGATCCATTGAATTTATTCCTGCCCAAAACATAACAGAGCCCCCACCATAAGGTGTGATTTCTTCGAAACATGCCTCTGCAAAGCGTTCTCCTTGTCTTCTTAGCACTCGCCGACGTCGATCTTCACCGAACAGAGATATCCTGGCTTCATCAGAGAACAAAACCCTATTCCAATCTTCTTTAGTCCATGATTCACAATTTCTAGCGAACCTAAGCCTGTGAACTCTGTGCTCACGGAGTAATTTGGGTCGCGGGCCGGGCGGTGACTGCGTATATTGGCAGCGAGAAGCCTCCTCCTGACCGTCCATAGACTAATATGCACATTTCTTACTTCTTGGAGGTTGTTCTTAAGATCCACATACGAAGATTTGCGATTTGTCAATGCGCGACTCACAAGAAAACGATCATCCCGTGGTTGGGTACATGGTTTTCTTTCAGAACCAGGCCTTCTCTCGACGGAACCAGTCTCCTGATATCGCTGCCAGGTCCTTTGGACTATCGAGCGACTGACATTTAGCCTCCTAGCCACGAAACATTGGCTGCAACTCTCTTCAAGCAGCGCGATAATTTTGTTAGCTTTTACCACTTTATCTACCATTTTTGATACAGCCAAACAGCAATAAATAAAGCTTTGACAGTCAAGGATATGAAATTACTCGATAAAAATTTAATAAAAGTTATGAAAGTCGATGTTAACTTCTGGAACTTCGCGCCAAAAATGTAGGATAAAAAGGGGTTTTCTGTAAAAATGAGCATCAAATGAAAATTTGAATTTAGAACGTACTTTTTTAAATACCACAGCATTTTTAAAACCGGCCAGTAACGTGTACAAACGATTGAAACCTTTTTGGTATTGTATCTTTTTAAAGATGAATGAAAATCAAAACCGCCCGTTTTTTTTGCAAATGAGTGTATAACTTTTTGATTTTCATGAACTGTTTCATATACTGCTTTTTGTGAACCTAACATGCCGTGGCAGTTTGTAACGAAGGCCACACTACGTGTCTTTTGTACCCGATCATGTTTTTCACTTATGTATAAGTGTGAGTCTTGTAAACTGTCCTTTTCTTAAAAAATAAAATAAATAAAAAATAAATAGGTACTATTACTCGTAAATTACTAATTTTATTATAAAGAGAAATGATTTGTGATTTTTGTATGTTTGTAACGAATAAACTCAAAAACTATATTTATTTATTTGAACATACAATGTGAAACAGCTAAACCAAAACATTCACATTGGGCAATTTACCAAGATAAAAAAATAATTTACAATAAATATAACTAATAGAGTCAGTGTAGCGTGTTGGACATCGTTTAAATAACTATTACTAAAAACTAAGCTTTATGTGTAGGAGCATTACGAGCATGCAGCGTGCCTAAATATATGTATGGGTCGGTCAATTTAACTGGGCACCTGGCACGTAACTACTCCATTGTAAGCTACTGCAAGCCTAGTTACAATCTAACCGCTTTGAGAAACATTGCCAACAGTTTTTAAACTGTAAAAGAAAGCCTTACTCTAAAAAAAATACTGGCCTGGCCGCTGTCAAAAACTTCTAGGCACATTATTTTGCACAAAAATCATTCGAACCCTATTACGGATAAACGGATGCTATATTTGAAAAAGGGGAGCAAGTGGAGCAGTAGTTACGACGTTGCTGAAGAACTGGGAATTGACCACAAAACAGTTTCGGCGCATTTGAATAAACTGGGTACACAAAAAAGCTCGATTTTTTTTGTGCCTCACAAGCTCACTGAAAGAAACCTAATAAACCGTGTACTCATTTGTGATTCTTTATTACGACGTAATGAAACCGAACCATTTTTGAGGAAGCTGATAACTGGTGATGAAAAGTGGATCAAGTACGACAAGAATGTGCGAAAAAAGTCGTGGTCAAGGCCGCTTGGGCTTCACAGACTGTGGCGAAACCCGGGTTAACTCGCAACAAGGTGATGCTGTGTGTGTGGTAGAATTGGAAGAGCATTATTCGTTATGAGCAGGACCATCGATTCTGAACTCTACTGCGAAAAACTGTTGAGATCAAATCAAAAAGTTGAGAGAAAGCGGCCGGAATTAATCAAGATAAGGGGTGTGATTTTTCATCATGATAACGCTAGACCTCTCACATCTTTAGCCACTCAGTAAAAATTAAGAGAGTTTAACTGGGAGGTGTTAATGCATCCGCCGCATAGTCCTGACCTTGCACCTTCAGATTTCCACCTGTTTCGGTCTCTTCTGAATTCTTTAGAAAGTGTCATCACGAGAGGACTTGACCACTGGACCACTTGTCACGGACTCACGGTATATTGATCAGAAGCGCCAAAATTTCTATAGCAATAGGATCATGTCCCTACCTATAAGATGGCAAAATGTTATCGAACAAAATGGCGCCTACATACTTTGGTTAAATGTTAATAAACTAGATTTTTTATTTTTTATTTTTTCTTAAAAAAATGCGAAGAAATATTTTTCCCCATCCAATTATTATCGATGCTGAGTATACCAGACCGAAGAGCCTAATGGAATTTTCAATATGCAACTAGCATTCTGGTAATCCGATAATCTATTCTATAGAAAGAGCATTTATCAGAAAGCTTTATAACATGCATATTTATCATAAATAGAATACATATACATACATTTATAATATACATAGAATCTAATCCATCTGATAACCACTACAAGAGCTTGGATCAACTTGTTTGGATGCTTTCGATGGCTGTGTTTGCTCATACTTCGTTTCGTAATTAGTAATCGGTAGGGCTGTGACGAAAAACTTTCGAGATTCGAATAATTATCGAGGACGTATCGTCAAAAAATTATTATTAAATTATTATTATTTATTTATTTAAATCTTTCTTTTACAAGAAACACAAAGTTAGGTACAAAAGGCGGACTTAGTCCTAAAAGTGTTCTCTACCAGTCAACCTTTAGGGAAACAGAGAGCAGCGAAAGCGGTACAAACTGCGATTTGTTGATTTTTGTTGATTTATAAATGTACATCACTTAAATACTACAAAAATATACAAATTCATACATACTATACTAATATTATATACATATACAGGGTGTTTTTATTCTATGTGCCTAAACTTAAAAGGGGGTTGTGTTATGTGTTTAGAACAAAGTAAAGCGAATTTTTTTTTTTTTACTTAAATAGTTTTTGTCATCGTAGCGCTGCGATAAGCTGATAGCCCTGAGCCGAGCTTGGTGCACGCTCAATAGTTATTTTAAGCTTGTTTTCTTTGTTTTTCAGGTAGGTTTAATATCCAAATAAACGACGCTTTGATACTTGAACACTTGATAAAATAAAAAAAAGTATTTGAAAAAAAAATAAAAAAATTCATAATTTTGTTTTAACCACGTAACACTACCTCCACCTTAACTTTGAGCACAAAGAAAAAAAAACACGGTATATATTATAGATGTATAAATAAACAAAATACCGTACCAACGATAAAATGAGAAAAAAATATACATAGTTGATGATAAATTACCAAACCACGAACCTAAGCACTCTATTTAAAGAAATATTTTTTTGGTGGGAGATTTTCTAACAGGGGGGCGGGCGGTTCCAGAATCGCAAAGCATGCAGAGTGAAGGAGTCAGGCTTATAGCAAGAACGAAATAGAGAGGAAGGGAGCAGACTAGTGCAGTGACCAGTGAGCAATGAGCCCCTTCACTGCTCTCTGGTCACTGCACTAGTCTGCTTTGAGCAGCGTTGCTGCCGAAAGTAACCGAAACTACATTTTCCTTTACATTTTTGGATGATACGACCTCGATACGTCCTCGAATGTATGTAGAAAGTTTTTTTAATAATAATAATAATAATAAAAACGCTTTATTGCACATGAAAGGAACACATAGACACATAAAAGACAGTAGAAGGAAACACACAAAAGGCGGCCTTATTGCTAAGTAGCAAATTCTTCCAGGCAACCGTGAGTAGAAGAGTAGAAAGTGGATACAGACGAAAAAAAGAGAGGGGGAGTGGGTGCAATTTATGAAGAGAAAGGAACAAAATGTACGTAATATAAAGTTAAAATTACAAGATAGAAGATAGGTAATAAGTACCTATATATAATATAAGGTTTTTTCTGCTAGCCCTACGGTTCGTAACGTATGTAAGAGAAGATAGATATACTGTGGTAATTATGTTATGAGTAATTAAAAGTTAATAACTTAAATACGTGTTGACGTTACAGTGTTTTACCGACATTAGCAGTGTATTCGATAGTCTACGCTAACGTGTCCTGTAAATGTCATGTTTGGCAAACTCGTACTATGGGTACAGTACCCTTAGTACGGGTTTGGCCAACTGGAATCGTTTTCGAAAACTATCGCTTTGTCTGTTTCATATCCATTGATTGCTTTACCGACACAAGGGCATCCGGTAGTTGTCGAAAATGTTGACATTAATATGTCAACTCGTACTAAGGATTTAGAACGATGTTTTAAACACGATAGTTTATCGATAGTTTATTGTTGAAATTGGCTCTTATTAAGTTTAAGATATATTATTATTTGTATAATTTTTTCACTGTTGCTTTGTACTTAAATAATTTCAAATATATTATCGGTATTGTTTTAAAAATGATCCAGTCACTCTTACATTTATCGTTATTTGGCTCAAATTGTATATGTTTTAAACGTAAAGTCTAATTATCAATCTTAAACGTCGGAAAATCAAAATGATTTGATCTCTGGTCAGGGGCTACACGAATATTAAGTTAAATATTAAGTTTTAGTATTAACTTAGTATTCTAATTTATGAAAGTCTGAAAGTGGTTTTCAAACGAGTTGTCTCGAAGATCCAAACTGTAGGTAAGTAATATAGACAGACAGATATTTATGGTTCGTTTAATCAATGAAATAAAATAATCGCGTAAGTTGGTTATACTGGCTGACCGCGCTTTCAGCGGCGTGGTTTTCATTCCCGAGGAAATATCCTATGATTTATTCCAGGCTATAGCACAGAAGAATATATACTAGTAACAGAAGTTGTACTCCTTTGATCTCGTAGAAAGCCGACATTTTAATAGCCTCCAAAATTTATTGCATTTAGTGCATTATAAATTGCACCTTACTGCAACGCTCACAAGAGCGCAATTCCTTTGTGTTCAGAATTTACCTACGCCACAGTTCAAGCGTCAGGGTTGTACAAGCGAAGTAAAATAAATAACATAACTTTATACAGCATTTTATGTACCTATTTACAATTGTTTAACTTTTTTGTTATGTTGTAGGTATGTATTTCTTACCATCTCTAAAGTACCTATTATTAAACTTCAGTGTTGCTAAAATTCTTACTAGAACAAACAATTTTAAATGGTATAGTGTCGGAAAACACTTAAACATGGTGTAGTTCACAGAACAGAAAAAAACAGTAGAAGTCGCAAGTGGGCAGTACCCGCGTAGCCCCATATGCGCAAAGGTTTGCCTATGTTCAAGTACATCGTCGTTTTGCTTACTCAGTCGCGATCGTAACCTCCACGCGGAATAATATATAGTTTTTTTTAAAAAAATGCCATACTGTGCAGTTTTGATGTGAAAAAATAATAGCCGAGAGACTAATTTGTCTAAAGGAGGCATAACATATCATCGGTAAGTCATATTTTCTGTTATTTTCACAAAAAATTTAAATTGTAATATTTTTAATAATAAACAATCTGAATCCAATCTTCTGTCTACGTACTTAAGGTGTATATTTCAATGTACGGTTAACCGTTTCTAGAAGTTTCTAAGCATAATCCAAAGTACTGAAAGCATGCTTTTCGTCGTACTTAGTCGCCACGCCACTCAATTAGTGATGCGCCTTATCAGAAAACTGATCGATATCGTATTGCGTAATTTATGGGCACTTAATTCCCTCGACGAGTAATATACATAATAGTGTGTAAATTAGATTCCTCCACGGAGCGTGAGTGGGAGAATTTTAAAGGATCGATTTCACCTGATTTGCAGGGAAGAAAAATTAAATTAAATGATTTGTTGTGTTTTTACGACATCTGACATGTTAGATATGATTCATTGCAATCAACCACCGCCCTCACAAAATTATAAGCCCAATAATTCACTAGAAACTAAAAAGCAACCCAGCGGCTCTGCGACACCTACACTACAGAATACTTAATAGTACAAGTACCTACACACAAGGGGACGACCGGCGGCCATCACCTTACGATTTTTTCTCTCTGCGCGCTTTTATTGCAATCTCTGTACCTAAACGTATTAATTGTTGTCACATTATATTATTCAACGTGAAAATAAACGATACGAAGAAACCGGAGCATCACAACTTCGACGGACTTTCACTAACAGCTATAAAAGTTCTTTTATGACAGAAAATCACAAAAATATTTTATTGAAATGAAATGTCATCAATTTTGGATTTGTACGGCGCCAAAATGTCCTAATACAATAGCGCCCCAAATTACAATAATATTGATCTTCAATAAACTACCATCAAGATAGAGATCGAGATCCATTATTTCAGAAGTGGGCTTGAGAACAAAGGAAAACACTGACAGGCGAAATTAACCAATCACTTATATTAATGACATTTTCTAAACTCTTCAAGACACTCTTCTAGAGATAGATATAGGGCTATCTGAGATATTTGCCTAGGATACTGGTTTCGTTACTTAGCAACCGTCGTTATTTTTGTCATATTAACAAAAATATCCTATGCATCTATCTCAGATAGCCCTATCTATCTTTAGAGATAGATTATTATATCGGGAGTTAGTAGCTAAATCGAGTTTGTGAAGAAAATACTTGAAAAATACTGATATACTGATACTATGATGATATGATGAGATAAATAAATATTTATTATTATTATTACTTTTATAAAGTTTGTTGTAATAAAAGGTCGACCTTTGTTGAATAACATTTGTGATTGTATGAATGTCTGGTATTTTAATGTTCTTGATTGTGATCTCAAATATTTACATTGCGAATAATGCGTTAACAGTTTAATTGCCTAAACAAGTCGGTAAACTCCAGATGGCCAACGTTAGAAAGATAAATTTTAGCTTTTTATACGTGGTTGATTTACCACGCCCGTTAATCTTGTTTATAATATTTATTTTTACAGATATTGCCAGTCTTTATTCGTTGATAGTTTAAAGAGTTGAAGATTAACAAAGGCTAAGGTTACCTCTACACTATTTGTGAATTAAACAAATTCTGATATTGGTATAAGAAAATTTTGTCGAGTTTTGTCTTACGATAATACGCTCTTGATTGGTTTCTTAATTGATAATTTAAAGTTGAGAGCGACACAAACCTCACTTATTTCATGATATACCTACGTAGGTATATCATGAAATAAATGAGGTTTGTGTCTTAAGAACTATATAGCGTCTTAAGAACGCCTCAAAATCACGTGATTTTGAGGCGTTCTTAAGACGATATAGAAAAAGAAATATACAGATAATTACCCCCTAAAATATAAGTACTGTGGAGATCGTTTATGTCTCCGCACTACAAGGAGGCCGCTACACCACTGTTGCTGGCTGGATTTGTTAAATTAAGTAAAATTAAGAAAGGGAGGCCCGTCGTGCGAGACATTGATGGTCGCCTTGTCAAATAAAATATTGTAAAAATACTACTAATAAATTACTGAATATAAAAACAGTATCGAATTAAACATAGTTTTAATTCAATATCGAGCCGCCCCCGTTATAGTACTATATCATCGTGTAGTTATTTACTGCGAATACGAAGCGATTTCGTGTTTTTTCGCCTAATCTGCAAAATTGGTGTCGCTCCCGCGCTCATCCTTTTCCCATTCATTACTAAGTATCTCGCTTCAGTCGTATATTTTATTTATTTATTATTAATTTCAAGTAATTCATTTCAATAGCACCCTCACTTTAAATACTTAGTGCATACACCGACAGGATCTGGAGCCGTACCGCGCAAGTGGCGTCGGCATCAAAATCGGCTTCATTTGACAGATGGATGTGACACATTGCTGCTTCTTTTTGACACAAAAAAAACTTACGAAAGACTAAGAGCAATATGTCACACCCATCTGTCAAATGAAGTCGATGTCGATGACAACGACACTTGCGCTGTAGGGCCACTGTTCTGTCCTTCCTATACCTTTCAATAAGCAATCGAGACAGGAATAGACAAGTAAAAGAATCTTTATCGGTCGAGATGCGTAAAAATTGTGTCGTGGATTTTCTTTCGCATTTTTTTGTAGCTCATTTGCAAGCTCCTAAAGCTACTGTAGGTATATTGTATATGAGCGTTTTCACATTATCCGATACGATTTCGGTATCGGCGCTGATAACCGATATCGGCTGTTGTTTTAAATGTTTGACAGTGTCGGCACTGATATCCGATATCGGGTCGGGAATGTGAAAGGCAGGTACATATTTCATACATTTTACTGGCCCCCGATAACGGTGTCTGATATTAATACAATAATGAGAAAACTCTTATTGTCATAGACACAATTAGATACCTATTGTATTTACGCTCTTTTGTCTTTCGTTACTTTAATAACTTTGTTAAATTAGTGCAGAATCAATTTATCAGAAAAAACAATTTTTCATCTACGCAACGCCGCAAATACATTATTTCAGTTTCATTAAATATTTAATTTCGCAGCATGTTATTTCATCGACTACTTTTGTAAATAATAGCACATTTCTCAAACATGCATGTAAATGTTGTCATTATTTTCGAAAAAAGAACACGCGAAGTATCGAATTTACGGACAAAGAAAATCAAATCCATTGCAGGAGCGTTTTTTGAATTTGGAACAGTACAAAGAGTATTAAACAACTCCAGCACGCCGTTTCATACAACATTGCTGGAGCGCTGTAATGTTCCAAATTCAAAAAGACACTCCTGCAATGAATTTGATTTTCTTTTAGTAATTATTAAATGTATAATAAAAAAGTATGTTTTATTTCCCTGCATTCTTTTGAGAAAAGCACTATATATGCCTCGGCGGAAATGGCAATTGCCTGTCTCGTATTAGTGAAGTCCTCGCCTACGGCTAGGCCTTCAAACTCATACTCGACCTGCAATTGCCTATTTCACGGCCTTCGCAATAATGTTTTAAAAAAAATGCAGGGAAATAAAACATACTTTTTATATTATACATTAATTTTAATTAATATTTAAAGTGACATTAGTCATATTAGGGCAATTACTAAAAGAACATCAAATCCATTGCAGTAGCGTTTTTTGAATTTGGAACATTACAATGCTCCAGCAATGTTGTATGAAACGGCGTGCTAGGGTTATTAAATACTCTATGTAAGTAATGTTCCAAATTTAAAAAACGGATTTGATTTCGTTTGTCCGTAAATTCGATACTTCACGTGTTCTTTTTTCGAAAATAATGACAATATTTCTATGCATGTTTGAGAAAATGAACATTCCTTTTCTTGATAGAAGAGTAAACAATCATTATAGCGCGATATCTGTTTCTTAAAAGTAAATTTTAACTTGTGACGTTATACATTTTTTCTGTATTTATAAATTTCTCTATCGTTTATTGCTTTTCATAAATATGTAAGAAGGTGATATAATATTAAATGATTGTTAGGCTCAAGAACGGCTGGACCGACTTGGATGAAATTTGGCAGATAGTATAAAGCCATTGTGGTACACTAAGTAACTTATTGGGCCCGACATCCGCATTGGGCCTGAGTGGTGGGTCATGGCCCATTCTCCTTATCCATCCATAAGGAAGACCAGTGCCCCAGTAATGGGGACATAAAAAATGGCTGATGACAACGCAGGTACATTGTGGGACACTTCAATAGGTATCGACTGATTATTGTTTACGCGCCGCACCGCGCCGCTTCGCGTTCGCACTCAGATCGCTCACGTAGGAAACCGCCTAATACCTACTATTGCCTGTTGCCTAATGAAAGAATTTTTAAAATAGTTCCCGAGATCACTTTAAACAAGCAAACTTAAAAACTCTTTATAATTTTCGTAAAGAAGTATAAATAGATTTGATAGCCCAACTTCTAAAGAAGAAAGAATTAACATCACGCTGCATGCAACTCTATCTTTACAAAGTTGCGTGTTGCCGCCATCTTTAAATAAAATCATTAAAAAAAACATTTTGTTCAACAGATTCCGGCAACATGTCGCTGCAGTCAGCCTTCTGCGCGTTGATGGCACCTTCACCTCTTCTGGAGCTGAGCAGCATTTTCTTCTTCTTCGTGCCTGGCATCCTCATACTCTGTCTGTATGTCAGGATGGGACTGCATATCAGGTAAATCTACGAAAACTACCTTTAGGCACCCCCTAGCTAGACGCTCAGTTAATACTGTGATCCATCATTATGTTAAGTACTGATATAGGCCAGTGCCTAGTTTGGCGATTTTTCGAAAATGCCTCCACACCATTCAGCCCCTATTAAATGGATAGAGTATTTATGTACGAACAATAGTTACTGAGACTGCACATTTCTAAACCGTATCCATTCCGGGATAAATGCACCTATTCATCAGATCACCATACAGAGGTTAAGGTTAAAAATAACTCAATTTTTGCAATTTTATCTGGTATATAAGAATGGCCGAACATTTTTACAATATATTTGATAATATTTTATAATAATTAAATAATAGTGATAATTTTATCATATTTACTTTTTGGCGGGACGGCGGCATTTCGCTACCGTCCTAGAACCTAATAAGGTGATTATTAAAAATATTGTTAATATAATTTAAAATAGTATTATTATTTAATAAATTGTATAAATAATAATATTTCATTGGTAAAAAATGATAAACACTCAAATATTTTTTTATTTTCAGCGTGATTGATATTTTCAATTAATAGTGATGAACAGTGTATTTATCTCAGTCTGAGATAAATGCACCTGTTTATCAGCTTTGTAATACTGACGTGATTAAAACTGAATGTGTAGTACACACTCAGTATTAATCACGTCAATATTGCAAAGTTTTTCATACAGCTCACACGCGTGAAATGAATGTGGCCACCAAAGCTTGTGTAGCTATTGGGTGCCCTTTAATACGCCTAACATTAATTCTCATAATAATAAATTGGCATCACAGATACTTATTGCACATAATAATGAATTTGCATAATTTAATTATACAAAACATTATTAACTATAACTTTAATTGTCATAAAATAAAAGAAGTGGAGCTTTCAACTTAGCCTTCGATGTTAGGTATTTTGTTATACCAGTCCGATAATAGATATTTTCACATCCTAATTAACTTCTCACTGAGAGGGTACCTACGTATAATTGAATGTCTGAAATTAAAACGTCTAATTTGTCTTATTCCTGTTGGTCACGTGATAGGTAAGAAATTTAAGTGTTACATAAATGACTTAAATTTCGTGTTTTTTTTTTCAAACAACTGAAGTAGGCTTGTTTTTAATTTGTCTTATTTATGTATACCATTTAATACTTCTGCAAGTAACGTTATGCTTATTACATTTATCTCAAGTCATCGTTATGGCAATTTACGTTTGTGCATAAAAATTAGGCGTATATAATTATGCAGAATAATGTTATGCGGTTTAAAAATTATGCTTTATAACGTTTGGCCAATTTGAATTAGGAGTATGCGAATTAATATAGACACAATCTGCCAATACGGAATTAAGAAATCTTGAATTTCGTAATAAATACTGACATTCGTCAATACACGATCAGTATAATATATCATAAAATAAATAATGATGGATCACAGTATTAACTGAGAGCATCTAGGGGGCGCCTTAAACAGCTTTAACTTTACAGATGTCCTAAATAGAAGGTAGGGAAGAAATCGGGATGACTGTATGAATATCGGACACGGACTTTATACAAATAAAAAAAAAAAAGTTGCTAACATAGGTATTCCAAATAACATTATTTTAAAGAAGTGTCTTAAAAATAAGACTAGTGGCCGACCGCGGTGTTAACCGCGTGGTTCCCGTTCCCGCGGGAATATTGAAATAAAAAGTATCCTATTGCCTCATCCAAATCCGGTCAGTAGTTTTAGCGTGAAAGAGAAACAAACAAACTAAAATAAACTGACATATTTTAACATTAAAATATTAGTAGGGAGTAGGATACATAAAGATATCAGAGATAAAAAATGAAGAAACTCGAAACAGATGCCTTATATATGTCGTAGGACGATTTGATAAATAGAATTTTCGCAAAAATCCTAGAGATATTGTAAAAACACTGATAATTAGACAATGTTTTATTAGTGTTGACATTTCTTAATCTTACTAAAAAAAGATAGGGCTTTTGCAAAAATACTGGTTGCTTTAGTAACATTGGATATTCTTTACTCTGATTGGCTTAATTGTTGGTTGCTTGTTAACTCTTATTCTGATTGGTTCATAGAAAGTTTACTACACGTGAGAGAATAGATTGACATTTGAAAAGTCAAGTCGTAAACCAATCAGAGAAGATGTTGTTTTGGACGGTCCGACCAGCCAGTCAGTGTTCTTATTTCATAATAACCAGGGATTCTTTTCGTAATCTTACTAAGGCAACCAGTTTTTTCGCAAAAATCCTATCTTTTTTCAGCAGGATTGAGAAATGACAACACCATTGTCTAATTATCCGTGTTTTCGCCATATCCCAAGGATTTTCGCAAAAAAACGATTTATCTAATTATCCTGCGACATATATAACAATGTCATAGACTAACAGCACTGAGCAACAAAGACTTATAAATAACAATGACTATGATAATAAACCCGTGGGAGGAAAACACTGGTTGGAAGTTGGTAAAGATAAGGAAAATGTAGGCTCAGGCAGGCATTTTATACCCTGATGCCATATACACATTATGTCTCAGTAAAATGGTTAAAGCTGTGATAATATTTATGTCTAAAAAAACGCCAGCATGCCAGCGCCTGAGGCTCTTGCCGGGCGACTGTGCCGCTGGCACGTGCCGCAGAACTTGCACCACGAGACCACCGAACACCATTGCAGTTTTGACAACCACGTCATGCCAGCGCCTGAGGCTCTTTTGTGCGGCAAAGCCGGTGGCACGCCGCCGCCGGCATTGTGTGTAGGAAGCTTTATATCACAACACGACAAACAAATAAAAACACTTTTCTTTTCAATGTGATAATTGCATATTATATGTACTTTCAAATGGAAATAGCAACATTATCACTTTAAAAAGTTGAAGTATCAATTACATACCTAGTAACCGACTATCTACTCTTTTCAAATATGGATATTGCCGAAATATCAATATTCAACTCAAACAACAAATATTGCATCGGAACCGTTATTTGTTAACCACTACAATATTTTACTTTGAGAACTTAATTATCGGAACAATACAGTTTGTAGTGTGTATAGGTACCATTTATACTCACACACTCGTTTCTACCCAAATGTATAAGGCATTGCAGGCCTCAATAAATATGCATTATTACTCAGAATTACAGTCTATTATTTAATATCCGTGGCGCCGAACCTTCCATCATTGTATAGCGAGTCTTCCGGCGACTGGGCCCTCAGCCCGCGGCGGACCCACACGCCGGATCGATTTATTATAATATTATTTTTCCGTCAACTGGGCCCACTTTCAATTTCCATACAAGATCTTGTTCTAGTACAGTCGGATCATATGAGTAGCATTTGAAATTCATAACATTATTCATTTAGTAAAATAAGTACTACAACAACAGGAGCTGGGCGCTGGGAGACGATGGAGTCGGATCAGCATGCAGCCGCAAGATTTTCCAAGCCATAGAGGAAATATTAAGTGTTTAACTTAATATGAAAACGATATCAATATTTGTATTTTACTATGATTGAAACACAGGCCGCACTGATAGCTAACCGAAACAAAAATTTACGACAATATTAAAAAACACTAAATGGATATAATGCTGTGTTATTCTCGTTAAACAGCTTTTATTAGGATAATAATTGACCGAGCGAGCGAAGCGTCTCGGTTTCCAGATTGCCAAAAAATATTTTGTCTGTCTGTCTGTCAGTTTTTCATTGGGGGTAAAAGAGGGGGGAATGGGGGAAGTTGGCTGTAGCGTTATTTATTGAGAGATTTTAATCATATTTTAGAACGATAACTTTATTGTAAAAAGTCCAAAAGGAGGAGTAAAAAGCGGTAAGCTTGCTGTAGCGGTATATGGACGGATTTCAATTATTATTTTTTCCGGAAAATTCTCGCGCAGCCCTGCAGTCCTCTCCGGCTTCGCGAGAAAACCCATAGACACCGGATTTGACCTCCAAGGACCAAGGGAACGCCAGTATCCGTTATAACATATACCTACCCCTATTTCGCCTAAAAGCCTACATAGGTAAACCTAATAGAAAATTCAAGCACCTAAAAATCGATTTCAAATTGGACTTTCTTTGAGCGCTGTCTACTGTTCTTACAGAACCACTATTAGAGTTTATTATTAGAGTTTAATACCTTTCCGTTTCTGGTAACGGAACTAACTACATTTACATTAATTTTTACTATAAAATATTCTGTGGGTTTGTGTCAAGTCAATCACATAAGACAAAAGTGATCTTAGTAGGTAGAGAAAAATCTTACTCACAAACCTTTTAAAATTACCAAAAGAGTTATTTTGGTATGTAATTGAAAAAATTTACGTTGTTTTACAAGTTAAACGATATCATTAGCTAAGTTTCAAATTCACAAAGAGTTCTCAATGTTTTTGGGTTAGCTTTCATAAGGCTTCTAATTTAGTTAACTCACTTGAGTGACTTGAGTATCCGAGTGACATCCCACTTTAAGCCGAGTACGCACGAACGATCAAGCATGGTGGACACGAACATTGAGCACGGATCATTTGGTTCGTACGTGCGGACGTAAAGGCGAATACCAAAAGTCCATCGGAATACCCAGCTCCGGTGGAAACGAAATGTATCTCAAAACATCAATAATAATATGTAATAAAATAATAACCAAGATCGTGATCCTAACTTGCAAACATAAAAAATGCTAGTTTTGTTACCCAACCACCGATGTAAAAAACTTTACTTGCGATCGTCAAGCCATGTACAGTACACACAAATGAACAAAACATGACGAACCCGAACATTGAACGTTAAACATTTTGTTCGTACGTGTGGACGTAATTAGCAGAGCGAACACGAGCACCTTACGAACACAGTTCTACTTGCGATCGTCAAGCCGTGTACGGTACACACAACAAACAAAACTTGACGAGCCCGAACGTTGAACACGGAACATTTGGTTCGTATGTGTGGACGTAAATTAGCAAAGCGAACACGAACACAGTTCTACTTGTGTTCGTAAGGTTTAAATTTCGCCGTGTGTGTTCGCATTTAAAAATCAACCGCAAAAAAATACCAATATGATGGCAACATTTTTGATGAACACAATGTTTGATGTTCGTAAGTGGTATGTTCGTGCAATCATAGTGTTCGATGTTCGTGTTTACCATGTTCTTGTTCGTTCATTACTCGCCGAGTTTTAGCTTCATGAATTCATCTTTAGCTACGGTTAATTAGTATGTGTAATAATTTAATACTTTCGTACTGTTTAATTTACTGCTTCTGCGGAAACCACAGCCGATATTACTTTTCCAGAAAAGGAATGTATTAAAAACAGACTTAGAGCGGTTTTTCGGAAAAAAAAGTGTTTACAGGCTTTTGTAAGCATTCAGGTACTGTTTATTAATGTTATTTAATCAAATTCCTTATTTTGAATTTTATAAAGCCTCTTTAAGTACCTAACTAGATTCAAAATGCTTAAGTGAAAGTATTAAATACCTAATAATATTAATCTGTGGTATTACTTACTAGACTGTTTAAACTTAGTTTAATAAACCCACAAAATACTTGTAAAAAATTGTGACAAGTACCTTTTACCTTTTTTTGGTAACCGCACGTGATTTCGAACAATTGAGACAAAATGAAACCCATGTAGGTAGTATTGGATCAGTAATTTAAGCACCAATTTATTTATTTATTCATTAAGGACTACTTTAATTGGCCAATACATCTCATCAGCCTGATTTCACTAATACCATTTTAATTTTTACAATAATAAAAAAGAATTGGAGCAAGCATTTTGACGCGGTTCAGCAAGAAATATCCAATCATTGTTTCTAGGTCTACTTGACCAGCTACATACTCGTATACTTATAGCAAACGGGTTCACTCGATCAAATGTGAAAATATCAATGGTTCGTTCGAGCAAAACTCTTTTGGTCAATTGTACAGTCGTCGATCAACTAAGGAATGAATAAAAGTTTTCTTTGTCAAGTTTTTTTTATGAACGACGGGGACGGCGACTTAGCCTTCATCATATCTGATGTTAAGTATTGATAAGGCTGAAGATGGAAGCGAGCTTCTCCCGGAATCCTCAACCACTGAGGAACTGGCGATCTTAGGTATCTCTAAACTGCCGCAACACAACAATGCTGTAAAAATTGTAAACAACGTCTGTTAAACGATCTAATAAATTTCGATCTCCAGTGGCAAACTCTGATGTGAGGTTAGTTTCTTAAATAGTAGACCCATTACCGAGAAACAATGGTTAGGTTAAAATATTGTAGGTTTTATAATATAAATATTTTAATAGTTTCTAGTATTATTTACCTATATATTTAATTATTATTTTACTATACCTATAGGAAACGTTGTTTTCACTCTTAATCCAAATAATTCCAGCTCTCTGGAAAGTCTCCCAAGTCATTTTGATATATAAGCCTGGAAAGCCAATACACGAAATGTCATCGTATAGACCAATCACCCTGTTGCCAGTGATCTCTACGGTATTTGAAAAGGTACTTCTTCATAGACTGACGAGAGAACTTACAGAAATATCTAAAATACCCAATCATCAGTTCGGTTTTCGACAATAACATGGCACCGTGGACCAAGTCATAGGGTGTACAGAGAGATTCGAGACACCCCTTGAATACTTGGAATACTGCTCAGCTGCATTCCTTAATGTCCAACAGGCTTTCGAAAGAGTTTGTCATGAGGGCCTGTTATGCAAGTTATGCTTAATCAAGCATCTCTTGCCAAAGTAATATTACGAAATTATAAAATCTTATGTCACAGATCGAAGTTTTCAAATCAAAGAAGAAAACTGTACATCATCGTTCCATCCAATTCTAGCTGGTGTACCACAGGGCTCGGTTTTGGGACGTTTGCTCTATGTGATTTACACATATGATCATCCACACCCCATTGACGCTACGGTTACCACTCTTGCAGACGGCACCGCAATCCTAGCCAGAAGCAGATGTCCCAACGTAACCTCAATGAATCTAGTCTCTGCGAAATAGATAGGCGCTGACGAAGTGGAAAATAAAGACTAGTGCCGCAAAATCAGTACACGTTACCTTCACTCTTCGTAAAGGCAACTGTCCCCCAGTATCACTACGTAGTAATCGACTACCTCAAAGTGATTCTGCTCGATATCTGGGACTCTACTTCAGCAGGCGGCTGACATGGAAAACTCACATCGAAGTTAAGCGAGATGAGATCAATATTAGATTCCGGAAACTGTATTGCATGCTAGGAAGGAACACGAAACTATCGATTGTTAACAAACTGCTAATTTATAAAACAATCCTAAAGCCGATCTGGACATATGGTATCCAGCTCTGTGGATCAGCATGTGACTCAAACTTAAGCATAATACAAAGGGTTCAGAACCATATACTGAAACAAATATCCAGTACACCACGGTTTATAAAAATTAACGAATTCCATGAATGTCTCGGCATCATCACAGTTAAGCAGGAGATCAAGGCTAATTGCACAAAGTACAAGACGAGGCTTTCAAACCATCCAAATGAACTTACAGTACAGCTCACCATTCCCGAAGCTGTTGGTCAAACCTGAATAAGACCTAAAGAGAGGTCTTTCTACTGGGGGAAGCCTCTCTAACTGCCAATTATGTAACAAATAACAGCACATCTTTTCATAGTCTTTCGCCTGATCGCACGAGAATAAGTAGAAAAAAACCAAAGTATTCATGTTATTCAATTTAGTTTATTTTTAACTTTTTATTCACATGATAGGTAGGTAGGTGGGTACTTCTTATTCCGAATTAAATTAAATTTGGTATGGAGATAACTTTATCTCTGGAGATGCACATAGGATACTTTTTATTCACATAGATAGATGGTACCATCACCACGAGATAATAATACCCAGTTCCACGCGGACGAAGTCACGGGGCGGAAGAGTAGTAAAAAATATTTAACGAACATAAGAAGACAATTTTAATAGCTTAGCAAACATAAGAAGGCTTACGCGTTTAATTGCAGTTACAATTAGATACAACTTGAATTGGTTACTTTTCTCGATTCGAGATAACCATTAATTTTCTTCACCGTATGCGGGTCCGATATTAATTGACCACATCTAACAACCGACTCCTAATTTGAGAATGTATTTTCACACAAAAATACATTTTATCACACGTTATTTACTGTTGAAATTTGAATGGCAGCAGTGCTTTGAGTTAGAATATGGTTTGTATGTAGGGCCTGCTATGTTAACAGTTGATCTTGTTGGGACAACAGCTAGTTTATGTAACGTGAGAAAATATTGGTTTACTACTTCAGCCTCTGTGGTTGAGAAAGTGTATGAGAGTATCTTCGTCGGTCTCTCTCGCCACAAGTTTGAAAGTGTGATAAATTCGTCATTTGCTAGCAGGACCCCCCGGTGTCCAAAGAACAATGGAATATCTATTGTCTCATAGTTCAGGGACTACTTCTACTAGTTCGACTTTTGTATGGTGCAATAAAAGCTTAATTCACAAAACAACGTATATAGAATTACGTATGTACACAAAATAATACCATTATAACTTTTTAATTTTGCATTTTACAATGCTATTGTCATGTCGCCCTGACGGGATGCGACATGAGACTAGTTGCTTTTTTCTAGTATATTTTCTTGTTTAATATTTATCACATAAAAATAATACCAATTTGTGACAAAACAACAACTAATGTTTTGGTTTCGAATAAATGCGAAAGTATATTAGTTTGTTTGTTACTCATTCACGTATAATGTACTGAACGGATTTGGTTAAAATTTGGCTCACGGATCACGAAACATGGCTACCTTTTATTCCGATATTCCCACGGGAACGGGAACCACGCGGGTGAAACCGCGGGCGGCCGCAAGTGTTACAATAATATTGTTGAAGATAAAACATTGATGTAACGCCATCAATAAATTCCATCTAGATTTTAGAATTTAATTACTTAGTACGCGACCAAAACATAGGCGCATGACAGAATGCGGTTTTATATTTTCAAAGCTCACACCCCGCTCTTTCATTGCATTTACTTATAACATATGATTGATTAGCACTAGAGTGATTAACTGGCAAAAATTAGCTTCTTAAAGTTTCAGTTTTCAGTGAGTTATTTTATGTTTTTCATAGCTGTCGTGCGCGTAATTGTGTTGGACGGGTTAGTACTGCTTTGTTCACAGGCCAAAACTCTTCTATTTTTTTTAGAACTGAGTTCACCAACTGTCAATTACCTATACTTCTTTACCTAATAATGGTTTAAAAAAACCAGTTCCTGTACCATGTGTAAAACCTTCAAACATACGATTGAAATGCTGACCGTTAGAATATAACGTTTAGTATTGATCGGTCGGTTAAGGCGTTATACGACTGAAGCGAGATAGTAATGAGAAAAGGACGTGCGTGGGAACGAGACCGGTTTAGCAGATTACGTGTTACGATAATAACTATAGCGATTAAAGATAAAATGAAACTACTCGATGCTAAATATACCTACACATCAAAAGTGTGTACGGATTAAGTAATTTTTTAACGATTAACAAATATCTAAGTAATATTATTAAATGTGGTCTTTTAGACTGGCTTTTTACTGTAATTCCTTCTTTATTCAAGCAGATTTTCACAAAAAGAATCATTAACGATAAAAAAAAAATAGTAATTCTTTAAAGCGGCGATACTCTAAAAACGTAGCTACTTGATTCCTAGACGTGTGTATTATTGGTGTTAACTAATTAAACCAATTTCCAATTAGTATATGTAACCCCATTTGAGGATAATCTTGAATTTTCGGAGTAATTTCGAAAAGAAAAAGTGTCAAAGCAAAATAATAAAATACTGTTTCTGGTAAATTACAAATCTATATAAAGGTTTGAAAAATGTATATCTTCTTACCACATTTATAACATATCTAACCATTCCATAGTTTAATATCAAAAAGTACATACATTTCACGTAAAGCGTCTTAATCAGTTGGTGAAATCGGACCTTAATAATTGTTTTATTTATTTTAACTAATAATATGTTCATTATTTCTAGGTCTACGCGATTAATAAAGACCAAAGTGAGTCTCCTGAACGGCCACATCCACGGAGAAACGCGGCAGGCTAAGTCTAGGAAGACAATCATAAGGATGTTAGGTAAGTCAACTATTATATCAATACATTATTTAGCCACAGCACTAACTTCGGTTTGACCTACCAATTTATTCGACAGACATAGGGTGACAGAAAGTAAAAAAAAACAGCCTTGACGAGTTTCTTGTGACTTAAAAACGTAGTATGTACGTGTACACTTAGTAAAAACTGAAAAAAACCTGTTAAGAGGGCACCGAGGGTTCGCAACATGCACTTCGCAAAATGAGAACTCTCTTTAAAATGCATAATTCGCAGAATGTGCATTTTGCAAAATCAGCACTTTTCTAGAATATGGCTAAATGTGTATAACATTGAAATAAAACAACTTTTACGATATCAAACGCGCTATATTTTACGAACTAAGTAAGTGTAATTGTCCGTATTTTTTAATTTTTTAGTGTTTTTTGTTTTTCCCGACGTTTCGGCACCTTTTCAGCTGAAGGTGCCGAAACGTCGGGAAAATCAAAAACCCCTAAAAACCAAAAAACCAAAAAATACGGACAAATACACTTACTTAGTTCGTAAAATATAGCGCGTTTGATATCCGTAAAAGTGGTTTTATTTCAATGAACAGTGCGAGCCAAAACATAAGATGTACGTATGTGTATAACATGTTAGTCGGGTTAGACGTTGGGTTACCGATAAAGTATTGGCTTCTTCCGTTTTTCACAGAAATTCCGCCTATGTTCCATAGTGAAAGAGACAAGGTTTCAAAGAAAAAAATCCGGTGAAAATAGCACGTTTTCATGTTTCTACCTTGATTTTCCCGAAAAGATATCGCCCAGTTCGCGTGAATTTTTTTTTTTACTTTGTGACGTTTGGCCCTCTTTTACAGTTAAAACAATTTTGTATGGACCAAACATAGATTTAGAATTTTTTCGCTGAAAAACCTACTGCTTGATTTTACACTATGTACCTACTTTAAAGCAAGATCTTTCAAATATAAATTGCTCTATGTTAATAATTCAACGTAAATTGAAATATTATTAATTGAATGAACCAGGGTAGCATAGCTCACCAGGAGTTATTATAGTGTCAAAATCTAGTCTTAAACTCTTGACTTTTTTTTTTTTAATAAATGATTATAGAGTATTTATTTTATATTATCATAAAAAAACTTAATAATTTTGTGAATTACCTTTACACAGCACATTTAGCCATATCCTAGAAAAATGCTAATTTCACGAAATGCACATTCTGCTAAATGTAATTTTTTAAGAATGTGCAAGCAGCGCTATTTCATATGGTACCCCACATGCCCTAGTATTGCCCCACTTTGAATTTTTAATAGCAACTTCAGTCACTTGCAAAAAAAAAACGTGAGACACTCGGGGACTGCCGCGGTAAAGCTATTGCATAGCATTTTTTATCAACTTATGCAATTATAATTATTTATTTCTTTTTTATTTATGCAGTATTACAACCCCAAAAAATCACGATTTTTTAAAATGTCAAATGTCACTTCAAACCAAAGAGTAGATTAAAACGCTCGGCCGAGCTACATGGTAGGCGGAGTGGGGGGTGTTTGGTTTTATTTTCGTTTCTTGATTCCGTCGCCCCGCTCAAAGCCCGCGATAAAAGCTATGCAATAGCTTAAAAAATCTCTCTTCTTGGAAAATAGTCGGGTAAACGTCATTTAAAACTATTCCAAATTTCAAGTTGATACCATTATTAGTTCTTGATATATCCAGCTGTGACAGACAGACTGAATCGCATAAGGGTTCTTTTTTACCATTTTGGTAAGGAATCCTAAAAAGCTTCAGTTTTAAGCCCGGTGTATCTTTACACCGCGTTTATAAGTAACACCATCAGTGATTATTATACACCATTAGTATAGAAGTGCTTTTGAATCGTTTATATTTTCCTACCACTAATTGAAGACTTTTTTAACCTACAAGAAGAAGCAAGAAACTTGTCAGCTAAATCTGCGAGCTTACCATCATTTATTAGAAACCTTGACATTGGCAAAATTCGCGAATTTTATCGCGAGCTAACCATTAATTAAGAAAGAAGAATAATACGTAGAACGAAATAGCATGGTAAGATTGATACAATACTGCGCTAAGAGATGGCCATAGGTACTTAACGACATCTGTACATTGAAATCGGTGATTTATAAAAAGTGTTATGGCTTTTTCCTATTTGATAAGCAAAAACAAATAAGTACACATTTAAGTCTTAATACTTCTCTCGATATATACTTCGAAATAAGTAGTTTTGCAAAATACAAACATACTTGATATACAAATTCATTGTTAACAAAGTTACTTCATTATAACTTTATTTCTCCTTCATACCCTTAGGTACTTATCTTAAATCGTGCTTAAAGTAAGTAAACGACAAACTTTATTATGCCTTTACTTAACTTTATAATAAGCACATTATTTATTTTTAGATACAATACGGGCTAGTTACCCACATGAGAAAATATATAAATTAAGCTACGCCTATCTGTTGGTTCTACCAATTCTATTCTATTGGATACGTACATCTTATGTTTGCACTGTTTTCCCGACGTTTCGGCACCTTTACAGCTGCCGTGGTCAGCGGTAAAGGTGCCGAAACGTCGGGAAAATCAAAAAACCCCTAAAAACCTAAAAAATACGGACAATTACAACTTAGTTCATGGAAATATAGCGCGTTTGATATCCGTAAAAGTTGTTTTATTTCTATTCTATTGAAAGTGGTATAAAGAGCTTTAAATAATACCAATATTCATAATTTAAGATACCTACTTAAAGTTTTTTAACTTCTTAGAAGTCACGCTAGGAAAAAAAATGAGGAGAAGATGTTTTTATGATAATGCTTTTTGCCATACGAAAGATTACGCGTTCGAATCCCATCTGACCAATTGAAGAGAAAGTCTTTTTTTATGAACGACGGGGAACAGGAGAACTCTTAGCTTTCATCATACCTCATGTTCAGTATTGATAAAGCTGAAGATGGAAGCGAGTTGCTTATTAATTTCAATACAATTAAAATTTGTTTGCATTCCAAAATTTTACAAAGCTTTTAGGTACTTATATAATTATTACATTATATTGGACACATTTTTGGACCCTGTTGGGCACAGCAAAGTGGTAAAAAGAGGATGACGCTTTTATAAAGATTTAGTTTAAAAGACTTTCTAAATGATAAGTTAATTAATATATTGCAATTGTGTTATTACTTTGTATTATTGCACTGTTCCGTTTTACGTTTAGTACTGTACTATAAATAATAATTTGTTTCCAGTATAATAAGACTCTCTTAAGAAGCTTTTTGACCGTTTTTTTAAGAACCGAGAACACTAATTTCGTTTTCTTAAACATTTGTTTTAGTTTCAATTTTCTTTTGAGCATTATAAAACAAGACGTTAAAAACACGATATAATGGAGCCTAATTAGCTTATCCTCAAACAATATTTGACTTGCTTTGTTCATTAAGTCGTGTAATTCATCATCCTGCTATCAAGTCGGTGGCAAAGTATGGCGGTTGTTTGCACTTCGCCTACTTTGATCTCAACTAGACAGCGACCTTTACCCACAGACATACATAATATTCAACAAAGTTTCAGTCAAATTAATGACATTGATCAACTGCGATTGTGGTTGTGAACTTTCAGCATGGTCAGTAACGGGATGGGTTACCAAAAATTTTTGTTTTCGCGCTTCCACGAAAGTATTCAGTTGTTGGTCTCGCTCAGCTGTACTAGCAGTCGTTAACACTTAACTTAACGTTAACGTAGGTACGTTCGTACGTTGATACATACGTCACAACTTATTGGAGTAACCATGTAACCAACCATAAGTTTACAAGAAACCATGTTGGAAAATATAATGCGACTCCTAAAAGGATGATAGGAGCTGTCAAATAATGCATTCTCTCGGTGGCCGCGTTATAAGTTTACAACATGTTTTCTTGTACATGTTTCGCCAGTGGAAACGGGAGGTAAGCAGTAGCTTACCTACACACAGCTGTTCTCAGTATCATGCATACACTACCAAACGCGCTCCTATACGAGTTAAACTTTTGTTAGGTATAAATAAATAAACAATAAACTCGGTCGCATAATAAACATATTAGGTCGGGAAAAAGTCTTTTCGCATATAGTATGTATGAACTTGAAATAAAATCTCTTTGGCTATAGGGCAAGTCCGCTCAAAGCAGCCATAGGAGGCAAAGTGGCCACACCATGTTTTTATGGTAACTAAAAACGATAGCGCCCGTTTGCCATTCTGCCCTTTAACCAACCTCCCGCCCTGCATCGAGCAGTCATTCGGTGGTGATAAGAGCAAACCCGTGGCCGCGGCGACGCGCGACGTTTGCAAGGTTTCTGAGCTTTTTGTTAAAAAAATCCATTGAAAGTTCAACCTGTTTTATTCAAACCTCTTTAGAATTCAATGTTTTTATTGCAAGTCTATTGTTACTTATCTATTTGGCTTTGTTTGTTTATTATTTGTTCTGACATGAGATAAATAATGTGAGCTGAATTGATTTTTAAAACAAAATTCTGTATAAAGACATAGCGGTCCGGGCAAAGTGGCCGAGTGACCGCGCTATGCCGTATTCACATTAGTTAAGAAATCTGTTCTTATTACATTAGAATCTAATGCTAAAATACCGGGTATAGCTGTTGGTTGTCTTACTTTATGCAGAAGACTTTTTGGGACTTAGATTTAAGTAATGACGTATGACCAATTTGAAAACTGAAGTTATTGTTTAATTTGAAACTATATTGAACAGTATTCCTTTTTTATCGTAAATAAAGTGAAATAAAAATTATTTTTGTTATTTAAAATTGCATTTCTTGTATATTTTGGCATGACCACTTTGCCCTTACCCCATGGCCGCTTTAGGCGCTTACTCGGGCAAAGCGATTTTTTGACAAGTTTTCGTAATTTGCAAATAATAGTAAGTTTTACAAGATTTTTGCTAAATGCTATTACATTTTCCGAGTATAAAAGTTTATAAAATTCCCTACCCATTGACATAAAATACTTTTTCAAAATCAATTCTAAAGTGTGTTTTTTTAAGTCAAAGTTAAGGTGGCCGCTTTGAGCTGACCTGAATGATTTTCATTTGTTTTTTTTTTACTATCAAAATGAGTGATTCTAATGAAGAAATTCGAAACATTTTTAACCGACTTCAAAAAAAAAGGAGGAGGTTCTCAATTCGACGAAATCTTTTTTTTTATGTATGTTACTCGATTACTCGAGTAATTATTTTTTGTTCGAAAGGGAATACTTCCCATGTGGTCCCATTGTTATCGTGTCAGGATCTGATGATGGAATCCTGGAGAAATCCAGGGAATTCTTCAAAAATTATAAGCACTCCTATAGCGATTTCGGTGTTTTCTATAGTAACTTATGCATATGCTTCTTGAAAGCACCATTTGGTGAAGTGGAACTGATGATGAAGAACCGGGAGAAGCTGCATTTTTTAAAAGGTGGTGAGGAGTTGAAATAATGTTATTAGCGTAAGAACGGGTCCTTTAAAAATTGTGAAATAAAAAACTTTTTATAAAAAAATTAAAACCAACTTCAAAAATCTAAAAAGCAAAATATAAACCTTTTTTGAAGTCGGTTTACATTTTTTTAAATTTTACGACAAAAAAGTTAAAAGTGCAACGTAAGCCGCGAAAAAAATTAGCGCTGTTTATGGACCTAGTGCAGTGTCTGTGAGAGTAGCACAAATTTGGTTTAAGCGTTTTCAATCCGGAAATTTTGATGTCAAAGATGCACGTCGCTCTGGTCGCCATATTAAGGATAAAATTGATGCCATTTTTGAAAAAGTGCAGCAAGTTCGGCATATCAGTCGACGTAGCTTAAGAACTGGGAGTTGACTACAAAACAGTTCTGGCGCATTTGAAAAGACTGGGTACACAAAAAAAAGGTCTGTATTTGGGTACCTCACGAGCTCACTGAAAGAAACCTAATGAACCGTGTACTCATTTGTGATTCTTTATTACGACGTAATGAAACCGAAGCATTTTTGAAGAAGCTGATAACTGGTGATGAAAAGTGGATCACGTACGACAAGAACGTGCGACATAGGTCGTGGTCAAAGGCGGGTCAGGCTTCACTGACTGTGGCGGGAAACCCGGGTTAAATCGCAACAAGGTGATTCTGGGTGTGTGGTGGGATTGGAGGGGCATTATTCATTATGAGCTAATACCACCAGGCAGGACCATCGATTCTAAACTCTACTGCGAACAACTGATGAGACCGTTGCTTGATCGTGGCCTAGCTACGGAGTCATAATGTGGGGAAATAGCACCGACGTTCCAAATGTATTTACATTACAAAAAAAGTTAATAAGAATACTAGTAAATATAGATAATACGGACTCATGCCAACAATTTTTTAAGAAACATGAAATTCTCACATAACCTAGTATTTACATATTATAAATTTTTAAGTTTGTCCAAAAATATCCAGAATTCTTTAAAAAACGCATAGAAAGTAATCCCAAATACACACTACGAAATAAAAACAAGCTTATCATTCCTACGTCTCGACTTAAACTACACTCTGCAAGCACACTAGCTATGGCTATAAAAATATATAATAAATTACCGGAATATATAAAAGACACATATAAAGATAAAGAATTCAATAACAAACTTAAACAATTACTTATTACCAAAACTTATTTAGTGAGTATTTGACCGATACGTCTTTAAAATAATATTTGAAATTAACAACATACACTCTAGCAATATTATCTTATGTTGTAAATATTAAACAAGAAATGACATTAAACGACATGAGACTAGTTGCTTTTTTTCTGGTATATTTTCTTCTTTAATATTTATCACATAAAAATAGCATTGTAAAATGCAAAATTAAAAAGTTATAATCATCTTATGTTTTTTATAATAAATAATTTTATTTTGTAACAAAAATGAGTATAGTGCCCTTTACTTATTTTTGTCATGTCCAATCCGGACCCATAATGTTCTCACCTATTTTTAAGACCTTGTATACTTATGGAGTGCAATAAACTGTTTTGATTTGAGATTAAAGCAAGAAGTTGAGAGAAAGCGACCGGAATTAACCAACAGAAGGGGTGTGGTTAATCATCATGATAACGCTAGACCTCACACATCTTTAGCCCTTCAGCAAAAATTAAGAGAATTTGGCTGGGAGGTGTTAGTGCATCCGCAGTATAGTCCTGACCTTTCACATCCAGATTTTCACCTGTTTCGGTATCTTCAGAATTCTTTAGGCAGTGTCAGGTTCAACATTACGAGAGGACAAAAACACTTGTCGCGGTATTTTGATCAGAAGCCCCAAAATTTCTATAGCAATGGGATCATGTCCCTACCTACAAGATGGAAAAAAGTTATCGAACAAAATGGCACCTACATACTTAAGTTAAATGTTAATAAACTATATGTTTTAAATTTTCTAAAAAAATGCGAAGAAACTTTTTCCCGAACCTATTATTTTGATAAGAGAGTTTTGCTTCTTCGTTGAAATTCATAATGCGATTATAACTGATACAACACTCTTTATTTAAAAATACATTAGTAAGCTTGTGAGTAGGTACTTATGCATTAACTTTCTTAAAGAACTTTTTAAGAACTAAGATCTCGTCATACGCACCGACCTTCAACAACAGACTTATCTCTTAACAAAGTTCTCTCACAATATATATTGATAGATTGTGGTTTTATTTTGCGGTCTTCTTGTTTACTTACTGTTTTACTGTTTAAGTGCTCAGTTACACGGGATCCATCATTGAGGATTCGTCAAAAAACCCGATACGTCATTATGACAAATGGACGATCATATTGCGGAATCTTGGGGCTAATTGTCTAATTTTTAAAAATCTATCGCAATCACTTTCAATTCTTGAAAAAGATACATACTTCAGGCCGTCCCTACTTAACATTTGATAGGGATTGTGATCGGGTCGCGTTTTGAAAGGTATTGTATAACCGAAATTGAAGTGTCTAAGCAAAGTGCCACACGAAAATATTTTTCAAATGTATGGAGAAGTGTCAAATGAAATGTCATTTTAAAAATCATTCGCTCCGAAAGGTCTTGCGACTATAAGTTACACAATTCCATAAATCACTATCACAATCACAATACCTTTGAAAGGCATTGTGATAGATTTTTAAAGTAGACAATTAGGGGGCTTTTTTTTCTCGATTCGTCAAAAAACCAGAATGTCAAAGGAAACCTCTTGGATCCAACTAATGCCAAATGTGGCATAGTTAAGGTGCGAAGCTAACGAGTCGGACTCGTGCACGAAGGGTTTCGTACAATTATCTTCGTACAATTTTTCGGACAGTGAAACGTTATCGAGTTATCGCGTCGATAAAAGCCGCTCATGCTAGCCGTACAGGTACTTTTTATATTTTTTGATTAAATAATGATGTCAATAATCTTCAAGAAAACTCCATACGCCTTTTAGTCGATTGAGAAAAATAGAAATCATCCTTGGACCCATCTGTGGATTGAAGAGGATTAAAATTGTGTATAGGATTTAAAATTGTGTAGGAATAAAAATTATCCATGGATCTTCCTGTGGATCGAAGAGGAAAAAATGTATCCATCGATGCACTGGTGGGTCCTGGCGGTGGATCCAAGTGGACGGAGGGACGAACACGACGCGTTTTGTTAACTGTGAAGTACACCTACACGTTTAACTAAGGGTTGGTTTATCCCTTAGTATTAGACCCAGAGGTCCAGGGTTCGATTCCCAGGTCGGTGGGTGCACTTGTTGTAAATCCGCATAGTTAGCTACCACTATCCTACTTAATTATAGATGCGAAACTTTGTGAGAATTTTTGGATGGATGTATGTTTTGTTACTCTTTCACGCAACAACTATTCTGAACGGATTTATATGAAACATTACAGTTATATAACCTATCATGAGAACAACACGTATGCCACAATTTATCCCGATATTCCTACGGGAAAGGGATCCACGCGGGTGAAACCACGGCCGGCTGCTAGTCTCATCTTAGTCCGACAACATTAAATCAATATTTTCAGCATTGTTGTATTGCAGTAAGAGAGCCAGTTGCTCAGTAGTTGAGGATTCCTAGAAAGACGAGCTTCCACAGCATCATCATCAGATAATATGATGAAGGCTATTAAATGTCTCCCCGTTACTTATAAAAAATCTATTATTATTTCTTTTATTCTAGTAAAAAAATATATAGTTTAATTCCAATGTATTTACGATCTATTAAAAGTTAACAAATATCGGTCCTCATCTACCTTCCGGTGTCAATTTTCCTGAAAAGCCCTTTTGCCTACTGTTCAGTTTATACTTAAGGTCAGGAAATAAATAAAATTCAATAATATTCAAAACAACTTTTAAAAAACAACGGGTTGCACTCGGGGAGTGCCGGCAGAAGTGAAAACCGCTTTAACGAAAATAACGATCAAAATCCACAATAAAAAGTTAATAAAAAGTGATGAAAACGGAGACCAACTTGATTTGGCGGGTAAATCCATTAAAACTGACCTGGCATCAATATGAATGATAGTAATTTTATTTTATTTTATTTGGGAAACAAATAATATTCTTAAAATTAATTTTAACTTTTAATTTAGGTACATGTTTAGAAATAACTGCATTAACGATACTATAGAATTCAGTTAAAGCAGATTCTATATTCCCGTCACTGCAAAATGTAGACCAGTCATAAGCCAGTAATGTTTCATTAATCGCACTGTAGTTGACCTTCCGAAACATCTTTATGATACGTGGCGCAGGAGTTAATACCTCATGAGTGATTAACAAATGCCATTATAACGCCGGGTGATGCTTATCCTCTGGAACAAGTGGCTCGCTACTTCTCCTCACGTTACAGATAGAATCACTAAATATTAAATCTAACAACCTATTGTCAAAATTCAGAACATTGTTGTACTGTTTGAAGTTAGTGTAACTTAAAAAATCACGGACCAATTTCACCAAGATAGTGTCAGGTTCGGTTTCACTTATTATAAAATGCTCATCTTCGGCCGAAGAAGTCCAATGGGCCTGTGTCACATTAAAATCACCGACAATAAGAAACTTATCAGAAGGGCGGTCAACATAACGATCAGAAACAAGCTCAACAAAATGGTTCAATGCGTCGGAATGAAGACTACAATGTGGAAAGTAACCGCAAAAAACGTGAAGAGAAGTAAGCTTGTCAATCGATATGGTAACAGACAGGGCTTCTGCAGCATAATTATTAATGGCTATATGAGTGAACCCATTAACAGACAACCGCTGGTGTACCGCTATTATTATACACCGCCGCCCAAATTATCTCCATGGGATACATAATCGCGGTCGCACCTATATACACTATATCTCATATCAAAGAGCTCGGCATAATTTCAGGTAAAAGCCAAGTTTCAGTCAGACATTATGTCATAATCCGCAGCAATCAAGTTACGAATGAAAACGTTCGTCGTCCTCCGCAGACCTCTCACGCTCTGATAATAAATATTAAAATAGTTAATATTAGCTGTTTTTACTAAAATCTATGTGCAAATAATCATAAATACATAAACAAACATCGTAAATAAAATACCAGTTCCCCTTCCCATGGCAAACAAATATAATAGTACTGCTGTATAGTGTTCCCGAATTATTGCAAATTACACAGAAAAAGTTGCATTCTGAAAGATATAAATCGATAAAACCAAATAAAATAACAATAGCATAATAATAGAAATAGTATGTAGCTCACCAACAATATGAAATAAGTAACTATAAACAGAAACCTAGCTCCTATTTTATCATGTTTAAATCTTTAGCACATGCTATGTATAAAATCGAACTAGTAACAGTCTTTCTAACCATAATTGTACAATTCTTCATCCAAACATGCATATAATTGTTCTCTTTAACAGCAGCCTTAGCTTTATTTAAGATTTACTTGTTGCGGCCATTGAAATGATCATTGAAGTAAATATTATTATTGTTTCCGGTTAATCCTATGTTACTGGCCTTCAGTTTTTGCTTCCGTAAATGTGACAAAAGCATCCTTTTTATAACGAACAATGAACTTCACTACGATCGGTTTAATTCTCTTATTATTATCGCCGTTGCTCTTTAGAGCAACTCTAGTAATAAAGTAAATATCCTATACTAACAATTCAATGTAAATCCAGTCTGGTTGGCAATATTCTAGATCAATCTTAGTAAATTCTCATTTATTATTGCGGAATTCTATATATTTAGATATTAGAACGCCTTGCCCATTGCTCCCTGTTGTTATTTTCAGCTTCTATTCTCTCCAAGCGCTGTTTTACTTCTTCAATGCTCGAAGTTGTCGCAGATATTATCGTTGGATTGTTCTCTAGTTTTTAACTTTCTTTTTTCATATCCTCAAACGCAGAATTAAAAAAAAGACAAAGATTCTTTTAAGTCTGAGATTTCACTACTCATAGCGCTTAACTCGGAGGCCACCGTTTGCTTGATTGCTGACTCAATGTTCTCTTTAATTTTATGCATTTCTTTAGTAAACAAATTCTTCAGTGACTCGGTACAGTTACAATAATTATGTTGATTGATAGAGTGGTTGTCAGAATTAGTAGAAGAGCCTCCTCTGCGTACAGTGATATTGTCTGGACTTCCAGCTGTTGATGTGGAGCACTGCTGCCCCTTATCGGTGTGCTATCTTTGTTCAACACTCTTGGTTTTTTTCCGAGCATTCCGGACAAATCCACATATTTCTAAATTCAGAAGAAATATCTTTCTTTCCGCTAGGGTACAGGCATGATGTGTGAAAGTTTAATTTGCAATTGACACACGCTAAGCAATTAGAAGCGGCACCTTCAACGGTGATTTTACAACAAGCAAACTTCATATTAGCAAAAAAATATTTTTTTGTTTTAATTTTTTCTGAGCAAGAAGTTAATCTCTATCAGCAAAAACAAAATTACAATAAAAAAAAGTAAATATAGTCATCCCGTTACCACGGCAGCTGTAAAGGTACCGAAACGTCGGGAAAATCAAAAAACCCCTAAAAAACCTAAAAAATATGGACAATTACAACTTAGTTCGTGGAAATATAGCGCGTTTGATATCCGTAAAAGTTGTTTTATTTCAATGAACAGTGCGCGCCAAAACATAAGATGTACGTAAGTAAATATAGGTTGGGGTTTGAACCAAAAACTTTGGAGTTCGTCGCAGGAGCAAAACGAGTCGAGCGTTGCCACTACTGCACCACCGTTCTCTTCAAGGTACGACGAAATAAGCAGAAACACTGTTAGTTTATACTTTAAGTAATGACAGATCTTTATATAATGAATGTTATTAAATACGTAGATCTTTCAAGTGTGAGTGTGACGACGCAGCCTAGCCGAAAGTATAGAAAGGCTCTAGACGCCACTCTGGGTCAGAATCGTATTTTGAATAGAATATTCCCGCCAACGATGAATTTAAGATGTGGTTCGTTTGGGCTGAAAGCCAATGCAAGTAGGTACACCGCCTTACCTTGACTAACCGCACCACCGTGTCCTTCAAGCCTCGCAGCAGTTGTGGGTCTTCGGTTAGTTCTTGAGGTGGCTGAAGATGGTAGTACCACCGCGTGGTTGGAAAGCAGATGAAGTCCAGCTGGCACTTTCACGCACGGATTCGCGAGAAAACAGTACTACAGTTGCGCTCACACGATAGAAATTGAATCACAATGAGATTAAAGCACGATCACTCGATTTTCAATAGTTTTTATAATTTTTAAAGATTCGAAGTTGCACGGATCGAGGCCATTTTCTCACACACTCGCGGGAGCAGCGATCAGATGAGGCGGGTATGCTCTAATCGAGCCTTGCGATTGGCTAGCTATCTGAACCATCGATTCAGGTGGCGGGAATGTTGAATTTAGAAAAGTTTGAACGAATAGTGAACAGTGAGACTTTTTGTAATTTGAAATAGGTGAACGGTAAATGGTCTTACGATTTTTCGATCAGGGTCACGTGTCCGACTTTAACATTTTACCCATTCCAAAAATTTGCACAACGCCGCTTAAGAAGTTTTCACTTAAAAAAAAAACAATTTTACACATTTATGATAAAGAAGGAAGGAACTTGTTTAAATGAAATCCAGTTTAATAAACGATGTGATTTCATCAAAGACCAAAGTCGCCGTCGAAGATAAATAAAATAATTGTGTATTCTATTCTGTACAATCATTCATCATTTGAAGATTAAAAGCAAAGTGAAGTCCACACTCCACATCCTAAATAGTATAATTTAATGAATGTAAAAATACATATTCATGATATCACCGCGCCTAATCCTCTAGTACAAGTTGACATTTTCGAAATAAATCGTTATCAAAAATATCATTTTTTTATGAACAACGGGGAGACTCGCCTTCATCATACCTAATGTTATGTATTGATAAGGCTGGAGAAGCGAGCCTCTCCCGGAATTTTCAATCACTGAGGAACTGGCTATCTTATCTCTAACTGCCGGAACACAACAATGCTGAAATCATCATTTAATACTTACGTGTACGCGACCACAGCGCTAGGTGCTTCGACTTTGTCCACAATATCCTTCCAAGTAAGGTAGTATCTACCCATTTAGTCCACCATTTCTACAATTAAATATCCTGTCTATATTAATTTCCCTGGTCCGGTAGCCAGTGATGTCTTGGACACCCCTGTTTACCCTTCGAAGTTATTAATCTTATTTTTTTTTTTATAAAATTTGCGATAACTTTTCAAGGTAACTAATTTATAAGCAACACTTAGTTTTGCAAATAAACAGTTTGAAGTTTGAAGATATACAGGCGATACTTTAATTTATTCAGGATAATAAACAGTAGAACAATAATAATTACAAATATCAGCCAAGAGAGATCAAGCAAACAGAAAACTGAAGGAAATGCACTGGCTAGTTGGAAGACAAACATCTCTAAGTTTGGAAAATAAGGTTCTTATCTACAAATCCATCATCAGACCTGTATGGACGTACGGAATGGAACTCTGGGGCTCTGCAAGTCACTCTAACATAGAAATACTTCAACGTTTTCAAAATGCAGCCCTTAAAATACTATGCAGCGCACCTTGGTTCACAAAAAACGAAGAAGTGCATGAATACTTGCAGATACTGTACATCAAAGACGATATAAAGGAATCGTGTCAGAATTACATCCGCCGTCTCAAAAGTCATAAAAACCAACTTGCTAGTGGCCTACTTAACACCACTCAAACCATTAAGCGACTCAAGAGAATGCCGTTGGCTACCATCTGACTAGTGTCTGAATATAAGGGGGACATCATGTCGCTGGATGTGTGAAGTCCTGAAAACCTAAAATGATATACAATCTGATTATAGCCTAGAGGCTGATCGCAGATAGAGAAAGGGCAAAAAAAAATTCAGTTGAGTTAAATTAATGGTACTTATTGTACAACCGGCACCATTGTTCCTATCAAATTTTTCGGCTCGGAACAAACAAACAATACCAGTCGGTAATCATTGAATAATATTAGCTGAACGCTATTTTTTTGTATTTTTTAAATAAGTTATAGACTTATAGAAACAGTTTATATCACAGATAAAATAACATTATTAGGTATTTCATTTCGATCATAAATTATTTCTTTAATCTTATTACTTTTCAAATAAACGTTTCCCTAAAACACTCTACCGGGTGTTCCCCGACTGTACTTATATCATGCAACATTTTATAATAGTATTTCAGCTAATATTATTCATTAATTACCGACTGGTATTGTTTGTTTGTTCCGATCAATGGTAGACAGGTGTCCAATTTTACGATAAGGTAATTGTTTCTATTTCGATTTCATCTAACCATAGATATATCATTATTTTGGTCTCCGCGTTGTAGCAACAACAATAGTTATTTGTTATGCAAGGCTGGAAAGTTGGTTATTTAGCGGCGAGTTACCTCTATTGAAATCTGAGCAAGCAAAGGATTCCAAGATTGAACCACGAGCGTAGCGAGTGGTTCAAAGATTGAATCCTGATCGAAGCGAGAATTTCAAAGGTACAAGACGCTAAAAACTTTTCTGCCGAGCGCAACACACAATTTTTCACCTCACACAGCGAGGAACATTTTATGGTTTTTTTTTTTTTTTTTTATCTTTATTTTTTTTTAAGGGGTTTTGTCCGAAGATATGCCACCCCCATAATTAATGTCTAGATACAATGTAAATATAGTTATTATCTATCTTTAACAGCTAAACGAACAGATCTGTATAACAATTTTGCCTCTTCACTGCATGGCTGCATCAAGATACAATTACATGCTCCAATATCATATGTTCGAATACATAATTTTTTCCGAAGATCAGCAGTCCTAGAGCACTCCATAATTATATGGTAAACATCTTCCACCGAATTACAAATATTACAATTCGGAGAGTCTACTTTCCTCATCATATAACCAAAACTATTCAGTGGAATATGACCTGATCGGAGTCTCAAGGCTGATATAATATCATTTCTGTTTAATGCAGTGCATTCCTTGAACCAAGGACAACGAGGAAGTGATGGTTGTATAGTTTTATACCATATACCTTTTGTCAGGGATCTTTCATCAAAATATTCAGCCCATGCTTCAAAACAGTCTTTTTTAATTTTTTTTAAGATGTCGGTATATAATGGCAAACATTTATATTTATCACCATCACATAAAGCTTCTTTTGCAAGACGATCCACTTCCTCGTTTCCCCCAAGACCTACATGTGAAGGAACCCACTGTATTACTACATTTTTATGCACAGCTTTTAATTTACAAATAACATCGATAATAACATACCCCAGCGGATAGCCCCTAGCATTATAGGTGCATTTGGCTAAGTGTTGTATGGTACTTTTTGAGTCGGTCACTATAACGAAATTGCTATGATTTATACTTTGGGCATAAGAGAGAGCTTCCAAAATAGCAATCATTTCCGTATACATGATGGATATGTCGCATTCAACACGGAATTTCATGCCTTCACCGGTTTGCCAGTCTAGAAACGCAGCACCACTAGATTCTCCATCTTTGGATCCATCCGTGAACAATATGTAGAAGTTTTGATACTCTTGTTCCAGCATATTTTGACACATTGATTCAAGGCATCGATCCTCGTACTTACGTTTAGGTTGGTTTATACCTGAAATATCGTTTTTCAGGTTGTCCGTTAGATCGACGTTAGTAACCCAAGTATTTGATGAGAACATCTCTAGTTTATTGCTACAATGTACAGGTATAGACAGGGGCGTGCATTGGTTTTCCAGCGTAGTAGGCACTGTAGATCTAACTAGTAACTTTGCACTTATCCTATCCTGCTACCGAATATTATAAGTTTAAAAGTTTGTGAGGATATTTGGATGGAGGAATGTTTGTTACTATTTTACTTAAAAACTACTGAACTGATTAAGATGCAACTTTACAGCAATGTAGCTTATATATCAGAAAACCACATTGTATGCAAATATTTATAATTATCCTGATATTCCCACGGTAACGGCAACCACGCGGCGAGTGAAACCGAGAGCGGCCGCTAGTCATAAATGATATAAGGTTCGTAATATTTAGTAGGAATATTAAAATGCTGACGAGTTTGATTGTTTGAGCACGCTAATCTCCGGAACTACTAGTTCGAATTGAAAAAATATTTTTGTGCTGGATAGTCCATTTATCTCGGAAGGTAATAAGATATTTAATATCACGGTACGATTAATAAGAGCAGAGCATTAATGTAAAACGTTACAGAAACGGGGAAAAAATATTAGTTTTGGGAGCTTCCGTTGCGGACGGTGTGTAAACGGTTAAAGTTATGTAAAAATCATGTATGACGAAATTATTCCCCATCAAAAGTTCTAAAAAAAAGTCCGCGACAGCATATGTCTATGTTTTATGGTTAACTCACTATAACCATTTTTCAGATAATAAAATTTGTTCTAAACTAATGTATTATTTGAGAAGCTGTTTTCATAAACATGATATTAATCCTTATCTAAATAAATACGTTAATCATCACAAGTATTTAATTTTGACCAAAATTGTCCTTTACATCATTAAATTTTAATGAATATCTTAGGAAATATGATAGTTTTAAAATAACTCCTCAACAAAATAATTCGCGACCAAATTCATTCGTCAGGTAGGCATGCTTACTTTATACTGATATATTCCGGAAGTTTAAGCTAGAACGTTACACGTACAAACAGCGCCCTTCTTACCATGGGCGGTTTATACTTGAGCAATACTTTTTCTAAATATGTTGTATTCTTGTATGAAACGCTGCTTGTTTCGAGTAGGCAATTTCGAGACTGCCTATCGGTAGGTATTCAGTATTAAGCGTAAGGAATATCTTAGTGGGCGAGTGTTGAATAGAAGTTTAAACTAAAATAAAATGACTTCAACACTTATTGTATATTTATTTAGGTTTTGAATGAGGTAGGCACTGCCTAATTGCCTATATGGAATGCACGCCCCTGGGTATAGATCTGTATATTGTATGTGTCTCCAGAAGTAGTGGTTTTCTTTTATTACGCCAGAACAAACTATTACTTAAATGGAACAGTTCATCTAGACAACTTAACAATGAATCAAAAATAAACGATTTATTTTTAAGGTAAAATTTTCCAGCTAAATATTTACGCCTGACAGTTAATGGTTGAACATTTAATTCCGCTTCCATAGTGTGTATAGGAGTGCTTTTCACAAACCCTCCGATTAGTCTTAAATATATGTTTTGGGTTTTATCTAATTTGGATAAGTTGGTGCCAGAACTATTATCATAAAGGTATGAAGCATAATCAAGTCTACTGCGTACGATTGAGATATACAAATGTCTAAGGTGTAAGGGATGAACCCCCCATCCCGGACCCACTAATACTTTAAACACCTTCAAAAAACTTTTTAATTTTTCTTTAGTTTCATTTATGTGTTTACCCCATCTTAGGTTTCTGTCTAGCCACAACCCCAAATACTTAACACTATCGACTACTTCTAAAGGTTGCTCATTAATTTTAATTATTGCGTTTTCCCTTCGGAATCCTCTACTAAATATACAAATTTTACTCTTACCGGGTGAAATTGATAATCCTAAATCTAAAAATAAATTATTTATTTTATTCAACGCGTTTTGTATCTTTATTTGCCCCTCTTCAATAGAATTACAATAACAATACAATACAAAATCATCCGCATATTGTGAGATAAATATGTCTTTTTCCAACTCTTTACAGATTTTTGCAGTTGCAACATTAAATAAGAGTGGTGAAAGAGGATCCCCTTGAGCTAAACCTCTGCAGGTTGATCTGATCATAACTGTACTGTCTATTTGTATTCTAAGAAGCCGTTCCTTTAAAAAATTCCAAATATAACTGCATATTTTTGAACCTATTTTTAATTGATCTAATATACGCAATAAGCTTGTAATTTCGATGTTATTATATGCATTATCTATATCTTAAAAGCATCCAATCGTGGCTTTGCGTGTCGAGAAACCGACCTGTATTTTAGTAACGAGGCAACTTAAATTATTCAAAGTAGATCGACATTTCCTAAATCCGTGAGTATTTTGTGAGAATATGTCATTTTTTTCAAGTAACCATTCGATTCTTACTTTAATTATTGAATGCAGAATTTTACATAAGCAGGAAATCAAGGATATGGGTCTCCAAGAGGTGGACAAATCACAGTTTCTTCCCGGTTTCGGAATTGGCACAATACTGATTTCGCGCCACTGCTTAGGGATAAAATTTCGGTTCAAGAAGTCGTTATAAAGCGAGAGAAATATAGCTTTACCATTTGATGGCAGATTTTTTATCATTGAATACGAAATATCGTCACAGCCAGGAGATGTATCATTGGATTTAATACACTTATCTAGCTCCTGCATAGAGATCTCGCAATCAATGGGTGAGTCATAATTGTTTGTTAGAACTGGAGCTGGTGGCATAGCGCAGTCAGGCGATAGCGAACACAGAAGTTTAGTGGCCTTATTTTGATCTATCTGTTTACCCTGTGTACCCCGAGACCCTTTCAACCATCGCATTTTGTTCCACATATCATTGCTTGTGACACTACTGTCAACAGAAGAACAAAATTCTTGAAAATTTTTATGTCTCGCGTTGCTAATAAGGTTTTGTGCAATATTTGTTTTTTCATTTAAGTTTCTTAAATGATGTGGCGTAGGATTTTTCCTAAACGTTGCCAACGCCAGCCTGCGCTCAGCCACAGCTCGAGATAGTTCAGTATTCCAGTATGGTCTAGGAGTAAATTTACTTTCCGGATTATGGTTGATTTTAAACTGAGGAATACATGCATCTGCTGCCATATTCAAGCGATGTATAAATACATTATACGTTTCCTGGAGTTCGTCAGAATAGGTAAAGTTTTTAAAACTTTCGTTTAAGTAATCATGATACCGTGACCAATCAGCTTTTTTAAAATTCCTTTTTTTAATCGAAATATTGTTTACAGGTAGACAATCTGATCGCAAAATGATCACTTCCTAACATTTCATTTAATACGCACCATTCGAATCCAAGCGCAATGTCAGAGCTGGCAAACGAAATATCAGGAGTAGATTTTTTAAGAACTCCATTTATTAGCCTCATCCAGGTAGCACTACCGTCATTGAGCGTTACAAACTCACTGCTAATCAAAGAGTTATATAATTGATTGCCTCTGCTGTCTGTCTTACAAGACCAAGTATGATGGTGAGCGTTGAAATCACCCAGAATTAATGCTTTACGTGAACACGTAGAGAAAATGTTATTCCAATCTTGTTGAGTAGTTCTGACATTACTTGGACAATAAATCAATAAAATATTTTCAATTGGGTCACAATTTGAAATCCTAATGTGCAGCATCTCTATTCCAGAATTAACTCTGTTTATTTGGATTAAACGCGATTTTATCGACTTGTGAACTAACATACTCAGTCCTCCATACCCATCATCTCTGTCCTGTCGATAGATATTGTAGTCTCGTATTTTGATTTTTTGCTCTCTCTTAAGCCAAGTCTCGCTGACAGCAGCAATGTGTACTTTACTTTGACGTAAAAGTTCCTCTAAGGCTATAGATTTCCCTTTAACGCTCTGAGCGTTCCACTGGAGTAATGTTAACTGAATTTGACTATTTACCCCCGCCATTTATAAAACATAATAGGTATTTAATAATCTTCCAATCGGATACATACTTCACAGCTACAAGTATAAACCACTCTACGCATAGTTTTATAATATTAAATACTTTTGATTGTATGTCTAAATTATTTAAAAATAACACCGTTTTTATACGTGATAACAGCTCTTCAAAGGATACATTATTTTCGTCCAAGTTACGGCTATCATGTTCATTGTCACTATCGGAAATATCTTCAGTTTCGTGGTCATTTCCGACGCCAAATAAATTGCTCCACTCAGAACCATCACTTCTATTCTGTTCTCGGTTTTTCTTTGCTTTCTTCTGAACTCCCTTCTTTGTAGGTGTAATTTTGCTAGCATCAACTATGTACTCTTTATTTGTACTTTTATTTGTCGCGGTTTTTGTTACGTCAGAACGGGGTGTGAGGGTTGGGTATTCTGAGGTGTAATTGTTTTCAAAATGTTTTTCAGGTTCACTACAATTTTTTGTGAGCTTAGTCGGCGATGGTATCACATACATATCTAAAGCCTTTCTATATGTACATGAGAATTCTGCCATCAATTCTCGTAACCGCTTTTCTTTTAGGTATATGGGACATATTTTGGCAAAGGAGGGATGTTTACCAGAACAATTCACACACTTGTATTCCGTCACAGTCACATCACAAGTTTCGTGGTTCCCGGCACATTTTGGGCAAACTTGCTGTTTTGCTTGGCACGTTTTTACGCCGTGTCCTATTCTCCAGCATCGGTAGCATTGTGAAACTGGGAATATATACCGATCTACCTTAATACGTAGTCCATCGACATAAACGAATGGAGGAAGCGATGAGCCTTTAAAACACAAACGTATTGTCTCACTAGCCTGCCAAGACCCCGTTTCACCCTGCCTGCTGCGCCTATTTAAGCGTTTCGCCGCTGTTATTATGATTCCCGGACATTTGATGTTTTGAAGTATTTCTTCATCTTTTAAGTCGAGTTCAATGTCCTTTATAGTTCCATAGCAATAACTCACTTCTAAAGCCTTATGGAATATCCACCCTTTTGCTATAAAATTTTGGCAATTTAATAGATCTTCCGCATATTTTTCATCTTCAAACTCAACTCTAACTCTAAATGGATTGATGTATTTAATGCGACAGATTTTTAATATTTTATTCTCATTTAATAAGCGAGCCATTGCAAATTGTTTGGGTAACGGTTCTTTACAGGATATATAAATTTCATAATTATTTTTCTCTAGGAATGATGTATTTTCATCCTTCGATTGGGGCAGTTTTAACTTTTTCCCTTTCTTTTTTACCACATTCCATTCCCAATCACCACTCTCTTCAGATGACTTACTATCCGTACGCACCCTTTTAGAAGATTTTTTACTTTCGTCCTCCCATCGTCCCATCAAAGAATTATTCTCATCTATATTTTCCTTCATAATACACTCCTGGTTTACATATATCTCACCATCCTTCTGGTTCAATGAACACTCCATCTCCGCATTACCGGATTCCGCTTCATTCATTTTTTTTCATAATGTTTATCCGCTAAATGAGTAAACAATATCGGCGACGCACCCGCCAGATACACTCGGGCCGCGGCCGGCGCAGCACGGCGTAGCTACCCACCCGACGGATTTAATTATTCGAATCACTATAAACGAGACGACAGAATGCAGTAACGCAGTGCGCGTGACCTTCCCGTGCGAGGCGCCACGCGGGAATGGATTTTATGGTTGTTTCCGCGGTCAACATCCGGTAAAAAATTCTTTAAACATAAAGTTTAATCTAAAGATACCTTATTCTCGTTGTTTTAATGATATAAAAAACTAAAATAATAAAAAAGGGAGTATTATAGTTAACTCAAAGTTATTGAAAGTAGGAATATATTGTTAATTATTAATAAGAATAAAAACGATTCCGTAAATGTTGACACTGACATGTGGTACAAGACAAAGACAATTTAAAAATAAATATTTATGTCACAGTCCGAAATCCAATTATAGGTTGTGAAATCTCACCCAGCATAATATAAAATTCTTATAACAAATAGTTTAATCTTATTTTATTGTTTTTATGATTCAATGAACTAAAATAATATAATTAAACCAAAACGGAGTATTATAATTATTTTAAAGCTATTTAAAATAAGAATCAAATATAACAAAAAAGGCAATAGTGCGATTCGGAACGAATTATGACATATTTTGAGGTATTAAATTAAAAAAGTACTTTGCCGCGCTAGGCCGCAAAAAGCTATTTTCTACGCCTAAACTGATTGACAAAACCTCCTTTTCAGAGCGTGTGAGGTGAAAAAGAATTTTATGCATTGAACTTTACTTTTAGTTCTTTTTGAATGTCCTTGATGAAAGTTGGAATATGTAAAAAAAATTTACTTACTAATTAGTATTATTTGATGTAACGCAAACCGCTGTATGGCGGTCGGGACAAGTTCCCAAAGGTCTGTGGTTACTGGTTACATTGTCGGTACTATTACGAGTTTTCTATATATATCATTGAATGAGAGCAATTTATTAATTAATGGATATAAAGCTTTGATGCCTCATACAATAGTTTCGACGTATCCACGATTGGCAATTAGAACAGTGTCTCTATTTATAATTCAGGAGAGCCCCCCGCATCCCGTCAGGGCGACATGAAACTAGTTGCTTTTTTCTAGTATATTTTCTTGTTTAATATTTATCAGTAAATAAATCGTTTATTTCAAGGCCAAAATAATAAAACTTCTGCTATCGTAACTTGGTTTTAATAACATAACAGGCCGTTGCGTTGCCTAAAAATTCTACCATTCAATAATTCTTTATTTTCTCATCTCAGCGCATTGAAATGCAAGTGATATTTTGCGTTTTACCAAGAAATACCAAAAACGGGGATCTATTTTAAATAAAATTGAAGCACCTCACTAAAAAATACTATATCTAGCGGCCTCAACGAACAAAGGCCCAACTTATTCGTAACAAACCAAGTAAAACTTCTAAATGTCAAAGAAGTTACCTTTAAACTTTTGAAGGACCGTGCTAATCAGGGACATTCTTCTTAATTAACCAATCTCTTTATCTTTCCATAAAAGTATTTTTCTTTACATAGCTTTACGGTTCAATGCTTATCAATAAAGATTACATAGATCTAGATATTACATACAGACTGAATACCACTTAGAAATTCGTATTCCTACAGGGCCCCGTTTTATAAAGATTACAATTGTCAACGACAGGTGACCGGTGACAATTTGACAATTGTACGTTTCATAAAACATTGGTGCTAAGTATATGAAAAGCCGACAACATTTTCAAATTGTCGCGACAATTCTACAATTTAGCGTTTCATAAAACATTTGGTTTGGCTTATTTGTAATCGGAAAATCTGACATATTTTTCAAATTGTCGCACATTTTTGATTGGCATCCTTGAACTGTGTCAGGATCAGGAGTGACGTTTTTTTTTATATTAATTCTTATATGATCGAAAGAGTTCCTAATAAGATTTTGAAAAGAGAACTTTATAATGTATGATTGCTTTTTATAGAAACCTACCTTCTGCAATGACGACAAAGGTCAAAATTGCGTAGATCCGTGACAAAAAAGTATGTTCGAGCATAGTTGACAAATTGTCAACTTGTCAAGCTTTATGAAACAGGGCCCAGATATAAAAAAATACTTAGTATTTTTTATATCTATCTGTCATTTTTGACATACAAAACTAATTGTTATGTCACTGCGATGTTGACAAAATGTCTCTTATCTTAGTTTAGGGATATTCTTTCTTTAGTGTTAATAGCTACAAGAATAGATAAATAATTTAATTTAGCTTAGATATATGTATTTCTATGAGCATTTATTACATACAAATCTTGGTCCAAAACTTAAAGGTGCCGGCCAAAGAAGAAAACTGTGTCAATGCTCAGTCCATATATTATTTACTATGGCACTTAATATCTACAACCATTCTTACATCTGAGATTTTATGTAGAAAAATCAGTTTACTCATTTTACAAAAATATTTTCATCCTCTGGCGAAAAAAATTGTACGAGCTTGACATAGCTATATATGACATGGTAACAAGAGTAGGTAGGTAAAGTCGGGTAACATCCCGGTTGACCAGTAGAGTTATTTTTTGGAAGCTTTATTTAGAAAGGTAATTAATATATAGAAAACCTTTATATCACGAATAATAGAACATTCATTAACTGATATTTTATTTGAATAATAAATTATTTCTTTAAGGGCGGATTCGACCAAACACAAAGTTACACGAGTGTTACTATTACAGGAATAAGTTTACTCCTTGAATTTACCCTTGGGTATCTTCGTTTACTTTTTTCCAATGTACTCGAGGTGTACGTTATATTCGGTATTGTTATTCTGCGTATTGAAAAGAATGATTAACGAATGTATAAACCGACAAAAATCATTGCACTTTTGTTACATCTAGCTTACCTTGAAATGACACAACAATTGAATTTTGTAGGATAATGCGTGAAATGTCAAATGTTGACAGCTTGTTATTTCTAGTTTCTAGGATAAGTTTGGTTGTGTTCGTTTGCGTGGTAAATTTGTCTTTGTGTTGTTTTCTGTTATTTTGGACATTATTCTTATTTTTTTTATTACAATTCAAAATGTGTGACGATAAACAAAAACGAAATTGAAGTATTTTATTTTCACAAGTGACACCTCTGCTCTGACAGCTGTTATTCTCAGATTAAGCCTATACTCCGCCAAAATTGTCCGTGTAAATATTTACTCGCGTGTTGATACCTTATTCTTAGGTTATTACTTGGTAGAATGCAATATTAGCTTACTCTTGGAATAAGCATTGGTTTACACTCGAGTAAAAACTTACTCAAGTTTGGTCGAATCCGCCCTAACTTTAGTTTTTTCCGATAAAACGTTTCCCAATAAAACTCTTCTGGTCAACCGGGAAGTTCCCCGATTGCACGTATAAAATGGAAAGTATTATGTCGTTGAATGATTTGATAAATATAATTTTCGCAAAAATCCTAGGGATATTGCGAAAACACGGATAATTGACAATGGTGTTGATTTCTCTATCTTTAACCGCCTCTGTGGTCTAGTGGTACAACCACCGGTATCAGACCCAGGGGTCCCGGGTTCGATTCCCAGCGGTGGTACATATTGTATTCGGTTTGGTTGGTGGTAGGACTTGTTGTAAGTCCGCCTAGCTAGCAACCACCATCTTATCAAAGTCTGACGCCATTACAACAATGTTTTCAGCATTGTTGTGTTCCGGCAGTTAAAGATAAGATGGCCAGTTCCTCAGTAATAGGGGATTCCGGGAGAGGCTCGCTTCCATCTTCATCCTTATCAATACTTAACATCAGGTATGATGAAGGCTAAAAGTCTCCCCGAATTTCAATAAAAATAAAAAAAACTCTGATAGGCTTAATTTTTGCTTGCTTGCTAATTCTTATTCAGATTGGTTCACAGAAAGTTTACTACATGTGAGAGAATGAATTGACATTTGAAATGTCAAGTCGTTAACCAATCAGAGACGATGTTCTTTTGGACGGTCCGACCAGACAATCAGTGTTCTTATTTCATAATATACTTTTTGCAATCTTGCTAAGGCAACCCGTTTTTTGCAAAAAAAAACCCTATATTTCCCAGTAGGATTGAGAAATGACAGCACCATTGTCTAATTTTATCCGTGTTTTCAAAAAATCGATTTATCTAAATAACCTGCGACATATAGATCATATTATGGTGATTAGCCTGTCAAAGTGTCCAATCCATGATACGGGCTTTAATTCACACTGTTGATAAAAAACCAATGAAACAATAAATTTATGGCTGAAATGCGTGTTGGACATTGTCAGATTGAATTGATTTGCGACTACAGAATGACAAAACAATAATGTGTGTAAATTGATATAAAAATATTTTTTTAGATTGTAATTGTTCGTGTCAAAAAGTATGAACTGTATTGAATAAAATTAAAATAAAATCATTTATTTTTCGGACAACAACTAAATAATCCATAAGCTTTTGTTATCTTACATCTTACGAGCATATTAATAGTTAATAACTATACAAAACACACATAGGGCAAATAACACGACTTTGAAAACCTACAATGATTACCTACATTCTTTGAATGTGAAATCAGAGAAACTTCTCCCCGCGACCTTCACCAGATCGTCAGTTCACCTTGTCGGGGGCCTACCCACGGAGCGTCGTCCGGTGCGCGTTCGCCGTTCGCCATTCCTGTGACACACAATTACTGTCACATGGTGATTACACAATATTTCGTTAGATAAAACGGCTGAAAAAACCCCTTTGTTATCTCGACCGAAAATTCCATTCTGACCGCGGAAATCGTAGATATTTGGAACGACTAACACCTGACGAAACTTGTTGTTCTACGGTTATTTTATTATTAGTAAGGAACTGTTTTAAGACCCATCCGTGCATAGGCAACAATAAGTAGGTAATACTACGAGTTTAATATTAATGTGAAATGTCATTAATTTTTGTGTCGGATTTAAGTGCACTATTATAATGCATTTCATACATAGTGTGGAGTCGTATCAGAAAATCAAGGAGATGGCAATGTGTAGAGAGGAGTGGAGAAGACTTCACCGCTTAAATATAAAAAAACCGGCCAAGTGCGAGTCGGACTCGCGCACCGAGGGTTCCGTACAAACCTGTAGGTATATAAGTAAAAGTTCACCCACCACGACAATCGAGTCATAGTTATGGTGGTGTCCGATCATTTGACAAAAAATAAATGATAAATTTTCATTTGAAAAATAACATTTGACAAAATTATATTAGGTAAATGTATTATGTTACAAACTATTGTTTAATAAACTACTTATTAGACAATATATTTACTAACAAAAAAATATTATGCTAAAACAATAATTTACAAATTGATAATTTTTTTAAACATGTTAGTTGGCAAAACAACGTAAATCATAAATAACATTTGACAAAATGCATTGCTTGGTAAATATTTTTTTTAACCAAAATCTATGTTAGTCAACAACAATATTTTTTGGTTTGGTTAGGTTACTTTAAGCACAAAGTTATTACAATATGTGTAGGGTCAACTGAAACAATGGTTGGTTAGGTTAGGTTAGAACTGCGACCACAAAGCACGAGCCGAGCGAGCGAAGCGAGCGTGCCGCGGCAGCGGCCGGCGTAAGCCAGAACCGAATTCTTATTATTTCGCTTAATTCAGGCAGTGTGTATTAAATTATAAAATACCGCCTTTTGTACAGCTTCGTCTGATAGTTATTTTTTAAAACGAATCATTTATCTTCTAACTTTTTGTAAAATCACCAATTAGCAAACGAATTATTTAGTCATGAGATTATTTTTAAAATAATATTTTAACAGTTTAATTATTTCTTAAGTAAAACATTTGCAAAACATGTATTATGTCAAATGATTGTTTTTAAAGTAATATGTTTGCGAAATGAAAGTTTGTCAAATTGGACATTCGAATGCTTAACCTAAACATAAGCATATCTTTGCAGAAATATAAGATTCGCCCATTCCAATGTATGTCACAGCCACTTTATTCCAAAACTATGAGGATTAGTTGAAACTTGGTAGGTAGTAAGCGGAATACATCTATTCCGCTTTACGGTTTTTATACAAAAATAAAAAAATATATGAATTAAGGGGGGCTCCCCATACATGGAACTGACACCGATTTTTTTTTTATAAAACCTATACGTGTGGGTTATCTATAGATAGGTCTTTAAAAATTGCATTGAGGTTTCTAAAACTATTTTTTTCTCAAAGTCAACCGTTTGAAAGATTTACACTTCCAAAGTGGGTAAAATGTGTGTCCCCCCCCCCCCCCTTTAACTTTTAAAATAAGAGAGTGAAAAATAAAAAATATATATATGATGTAGATATTAATAAAAACTTTCAACGAAAATTGGTTTGAACGAAATATAGTTGTCAGTTTTAGAAATATAGCATTTTTCCTGAAGGGATTTGAACCTTTTTTTTTATCAAACCTATACTTGAGGCGTATCTATAGATAGGTCTTAAAAAATTACATTGACGTTCTTATTACAGTTTTTTCTCAAAATCAACCGTTTGAAAGATATACACTTCCAAAGTGGAAAAATGTGTGTTCCCCCCCTCTAACTTTTAAAATAAGAAAGTGAAAAATCAAAAAATATATGATGTAGATCTTTATAAAAACTTTCAACGAAAATTGGTTTGACCGAAATATATTTAGTAGTTTCAGAGAAGCCATTTTCCAAAACCGCAAATATAACTTTGTCATTTATACAAACACTATAAAGTTATTTTTGCAGACGAAAAATTATAGTGGCAATAATAATAATAGAAACTTTATTGCGCACGATACAAAAACAAACGCATACAGAGAAAATGACAAAAAGAGGAACACACAATAGGCGGCGTTATTGCTACGTAGCAATCTCTTCCAGGCAACCTTGGGTGAGAGACGAAACCCTTCATATGCGCGAGTTCGACTTGCACTTGGCCGATTTTAATGTCGCAAAGTGAGCATGTTTGCAATAGTTTGTTTTGAAAATAATGGGGTGGGCGGTTAAATGTGTCGGTGAGTGTATAATATTTTATATCGCAAATTCGCAATAATTAATGTGGATGTGAAGTTATATAACACTAGCATCCGCTCGCGGTTTCAGCTGCGTGGTTCCCGTTCCCGTGGGAATATCGGGATAAAAAGTAGCCTATATTATCGATAGTATGATTGCCCTGTATATCCATTGGACCACTTCGAGTTTCATGCCCCAGTTCCTTCCAACGGCTCATATGCACTGCATGAGAGCTGTCATCGCCTTTTTACTGGTTTCTATTATGTGTTTTCTATAGCTAAGGATGCTGTCTAAGATCAATAGGTATTTAAACTCTTTTACTATTTCAAGTTCTTCGTTCTCAATATTAATTCAAGCTTTCTTTTGTTAGTGAACATCATCAGTTTATGTGATACATATTAAACAAGAAAATATACTAGAAAAAAAGCAACTCGTCTCATGTCGCCCTGACGGGATTCGAACCCCGTCTATGGTTAGTGCATTGGGCCGGACTCCCAAGGATGCGGGTTCGCTAGTTGCTTTTTTTCTAATATATTTTCTTGTTTAATATGTATCATATAAAAATAGCATTGTAAAATGCAAAATTAAAAAGTTATAATCATCAGTTTAGTTTTTGTAGGGTTCAGATTGAGTCCTTTGTCCCTACACCATCTCAATGTTGTCATAATTCTCTTTTCATTATGTCTCTGACCACGCTTAGTACTTTGCCTCTTACAAGTAGGAGACCATCATCCGAATAATAATATAATAATGATAGGATTAGGATGTTACTTAATCTGGACTCACCTTTATGATGTCGAAGATAACTAGCAAGTTTTAATACGAGAAAACGTCGAATTTGAGATGTCGCAGCGCGAGAGTTGTCCCCAGGACACTTGGAGTCTAGTTTTTTTTAAGTCATCCACAATTTTCATCTGCTATATTTCAGCCATCAAACGGAATGGTTGTAAAAATACGTTATATTTCAGTTAACTTATATCTTAAATCAAACTTAGACGACATATGAAAGCTATATATGAAGTGGACATATTTCTAAAACGTGTAATAAAAAAATGGCCAAGTGCGTGTCGGCCCACGCGCAGTGTAGGGTTGCGTAGTTAGCTTTTACTATAGTTTTGGATGATTATACATATATTAAACACACTCTTTTTGTCACTACTAACGATTATGTACCTGTCTATTCAATGGAATCTGTACCTATGACAACTTTTTAATCGACTATTTCTCGTTAACCTGTAAAGTCTCTCTAGCAGTGATAGTTTTCGTTTGACCTTTATTAAATGTACTACTCTCCTGAAATTTTTCACGTATCCTTAATCTACCGTTTAAATTATAAGCCCCACTTAAACAAATTTTTTGCACTTTAAAGCATAATATTTTCGAAAACAAATCCCTAAATCAAGAAGTGGTCTGCTTTAACCTATAGTGTTTTTATGAGACCGACACTCTACTCTACACTATGAGATTAATTAGAAAAATATTTTCATCCCCAACATACATGTAGGGAAGGTGCACTTTAAAAATAAATTTTTCAATATATTATTCTAGCACTTTTTTGGCGTAATTATATTTACATTCTTTCCAAATTACAGCTTTCCAGAAGTAAGGACCTCTAAGCTAAGCCGCGGACGGACAGACAGACGGACATGGAAAAATTATAAGGGTTCCTTGTTAGTCCTACGGAACCCTAAAAAGCACTTTCGAGGCGGTTTGTTTACAAACATTCTTTGCGTAAAATGGCTGAAGTATAGTAAAAAAAAACCTCATCAAATAGCATTGCATACAAATAATCACTACTTTTCAAAACCGTTTACAGAAACAGCTACTCAAATTAAATCCGTCTTAAGTATTTACTAGTGACAGTTTTTAAGTAATTGCCTAAGTAAGCAGTCTTAACATCGCAGATCGCAATCGGCGAAGCGAAAGCTTTCAGTTTCTTCATTGACGCGGAAACAAGTTACAGAAAAAATATATTACGGGAGCCGAGAGGCCAAGGACCTAATCGATCGAACATACTCCTAGATTTTGGTTGGTGGTAGGACTTGTTGTAAGTCCGCCTGGCTAGCTACCACCATCTTATCTAAGTCTGACGCCATAACAACAATGTTTTCAGCATTGTTGTGTTCCGGCAGTTAGAGATAATAATATATAGATTGAGGATTCGGGAGAGGCTCGCTTCCATCTTCAGCCTTATCAATACTTAACATCAGGTATGATGAAGGCTAAGAGTTTGCCCGTCATTTATAAAAAAAAGGATTTAATATTTTTATCGTAGACCAGGTGACAGATCCTATATCAGCTTTAAGAATCCATTATATCAAAAAACGTTTTATTTGCTTTTTTTTTATTTTCTTCAAATTCTTTACCATGACCCTCCACAAAGTAAAATTTTGTTATTCCTGTCCATTGATATACATCTATGGGTATGAAATACCTACAAAAAAGTGCTTATCTACACTCGGTGATACTTTGTAATGGCGTACTTAACATTTCGAATTACATCGATATTGAAATACTTATGATATTATTTGTATAATATAATATAAGGGAGTCCAGGGGTCATTGACCTAATCAAACAAACATACGCCTAAAATGCATGTTTTAAAACAGCAAACAGGGTCGTAGATGGGGGCTATACGTGACTCACTTCGCAGATTGGGGCCGAGACGAGAACGACGACGAAGACGAAGAAGACGAGAAGAAAAGCGTGCTATGTCTACACATAGCACGCTTTTCGCTTTGCCCCTTGCGCGCTCGCGTTGGGAGCCGATACTACAGGCGAAAAGCGAAGGTATTTATATACCTGCAAGGTCGCTTTTACGGAAGTACGGAAAATACGGAAACTCGAACGTCGCACAAAAATCAGTAGAAACGCCGAGACGAATGAATCAAAAATAGAGCTCCTGGTTTATGTCTAAAAAATGTATTCTAGGCGTATGTTCGCTTGATTAGGTAAATGACCCCTGGGCTCCCTAAAAATGTCTAGTATTAAAAGTTTCTAAAGACAACTATCTCAGTTCCATATACTTCTATAATCATTGTTCCTGCCAACGATCAAATTGAAGTTGTCAAATTTTGACACTCTTCACAATTTGAGTGCACGAAACTTCTGCCGGAAAATAAGCTTATTTTGAGATGGTCGTGGTACGAAATACCATCGGTATGATTGAAACAATAATACGTCGAAAAAATGCATTCTAGGAGTATGTTCGATCGATTAGGTCCCTGGCCCCCTGGGCTTCCAGTCAATACTGGTTTTTTACGCCTGATAGGAATATAGAATGGGCTAGAAAAACGTGCGCCCTGCTCTATCAGATTTAAATATAAATTGAGATTCATCCCCACTGGATGAATAATTTGAATAGGTAATAAATAAATCGACTCTAGCTCCATCAATACAAACTTAAAAGTCATGTACTAGTATTTTAACTGCCTCTGTGGTGTGGTGATAACACCACCGGTATCGGTCGTGGTTTGGTTCCTGGACACGATATATATTTGTGTGCATTAACATATGTATACTAGGAGTCTGGTTTATTATGTAATGGCGGCCGCTCGAGGGTTCAGCCGCGTGGTTCCCTATCCCGTGGGAATATCAGAAAATCCTTTCTTAGTGCTCGCCTATATCATTAAAAGATCCTGTATGCAAAATTTCAGCTTAATCGGTTCAGCCGTTTGGGGTGTGCGTTGTCTCATTCACGGTTTTGTTTTATTAGTATAGATAATTATTTATGTAATTACCAAAAAATAAGTATGTATGTTATCACTAGCTTAGATAAAAAGTATGTTACTCCTTTCATCTAACTCTATGTCAAATTTCTAGTAGATTGGCTACTTTGTTAAGGCGTGAAAGAAGGACAAACAAACACACTTTCGCAACTATAATATTTATAAGCTGTTAGGATTAGATCCATAACACAAGCAAATTTTAGGGCCGGTTTAGCCGGCTATCGACACGATAAGAAGACAAGTTCTTAATGAAACTTACTTTGGGCTAGAATATTCCCATCTACAACCGTTAATATCTATTTGGACTGGTTTGCTAAAGTCGAAGGTTTTTTATTACTTTAAAGAGACCTGTAATTCTCCTAGGTGACCTTAATATGAATAGTGCTTCATTGAATATAAATAAACATTATTGTTTTATTTTATCTTTTTGTAATTTGGCAGACAGAAATCAAGTTGTTAATTCCCATGGTGGTAGATTGGATGTTGTGTTAACATAGGAGTGCGTTTGTAAAGTAAATGTAGTAAGTTCCGAGTTTGGAGGTCTCGTAGCTCGTGCAGACAAATATCACCCTCCACTTGACGTTGCAAGACACGTTAGAGACAACAATTTAACACGGGTCCATGCAATCCAGTAACATAGACAATAGCATGGACTGGAACTTTAATAAAGATGATTTGGACTGGAACTCTGTGCTCCAATCTCGAGATTTACCTTGCGCCATGGAATTGTTTTACAAGGCTCTTTATGACGTCCTCGACCAGCATGTCCCAAAAAAGCGTAGGTCTAAGTTTTCTGCAAGGCGATATCCGGTTTGGATTACAGCTGTTATCATCAGGGATATTCGAACTAAATCTAGTCTCTACCGATTATGTCAAGCGAGTTACGATCGTTTTTAGGGTTCCGTCTAATGGCAAAAAACGGAACCCTTATAGATTCGTCATGTCTGTCTGTCCGATGTATGTCACAGCTACTTTATTCCAAAACTATTAGAATTATACAGTTGAAACTTGGTAGGTAGATGTATTCTGTAAACCGCTTTACGGTTTTAGACAAAAATAATAAAAAATATACCTATTAAGGGGGGCATAGATGGAACTGAAACTGATTTTTTTTTTATCAAACCTATACCTACGTGTGGGGTATTTATAGATAGGTCTTTAAAAATTACATTGAGGTTCGTAAAACAGTTTATTTCTGAAAGTCAACCGTTATGATATACACTTTCAAAGTAGTAAAATGTGTGCCCCCTCCCTCTAACTTTTAAAATAAGAAAGTTGAATTTTTTTTTAAAAAGTATGCTATAGTAGATCCTTAAAAAAATTTTTTTAACGAAAATTAGTTTGAATGGAATATATTTAGCAGTTTCAGAGCTATAGCACATTTTCCAAAACCGCAAATATAAACAATATAAAAAACTTTGTCATTCATACAAACACTATGAAAAACAAAGTTATTTTTGCAGACGAAAAATTATAGTGGCATTTTCGGTAGGTGTATTTAATGTAATAATAATAATAATAGAAACTTTATTGCACACGATACAAAAACAAACACATACAGAGAAAATGACAAAAAGAGGAACACACAATAGGCGGCCTTTTTGCTACATAGCAATCTCTTACAGGCAACCATGGGTGAGAGATGGAACCCTACATGTGCGAGTTCGACTCGCACTTGGCCGATTTTTTTTCTAATCATCGAGCCTGTGTCAAGATAAAAATATCATTAGCATACGAAGCATATCTCAGAGACTTGGAATGTACCTAATCTTCATTGCAATCTTCGTGGTTTTTGGTCATACATAAATAGTTTAAGATCCGCAGGCTGTTTCGAGCCTAGTGTTTATTACCAGGCGCTCCAGTGCTCTGGTGCGGATGCGGCAAATGCATTTGCATCTCATTTTGCTAGTTCTTACATTCCGAACCATCTAACACTGGAATCAGGACCTGTATCGGTTTCGACAAATGCGCACATTGATGTCAGCAATTTTTCTCGCTTAGATGTGCCATTAATACTCTAAAGCCGAGTTGGTCTCCGGGCCCTAACGATGTGCCGTAGGATCTCTTGAAAATGTGTAGAGACCTCCTCCTCCTAGTTCTTCTTTGCCATTTGTTCTGCCTCATTTTAAAGCAAGGTATTTATCCATCGGCATGGAAGTGAAGGCGTCTCGTGTAACGCCGATCCCCAAAGGCATAAGATAATTGTAGAGGAGCATAGGCCGATTGCCATCATCTGTGCACCAGCGAAAATCTTTGAGATTTTATTAAATTATCTTAACAAACAAGTTTTTCCTTACATATGTAATGAACAACACGGATTTAGGCCGCGAAGATCAGTTAATTCAAATTTGTTAACGTTGGTCGAGTACATATCGAAATCGATGGATAAAGGCAAGCAAGTGGACGTACTGTATTTCGATTATCGCAAGACCTTTGATCGGGTTTATTGTTGAATCCTTTTGTCTAAGCTCGATTCGCTTGGTTTCTCGTCTAAGCTCATCACCTTGCTTTCTGACTACTTTATGGACAGGCAGCAGTATGTACGCAACGGTTGCTATGTGTCAACCCTATCCAACTCCATCTGGCGTGACGTAGGGATCGATACTTAGCCCATTGCTTTTCTTATTGATGATAAACGACGTGGTAAAAGTTCTTCAATTTACAAAGTGCCTTCTTTATGCTGATGATTTGAAATTATATGTACAAATAAGCGATGAGGAGCACTGTGAACTCATTTAAAGCGATATTAATGCCATACTTAAGTGGAGTAACGACAATGACTTGGAGTTCAATTGTGTTATGTGCTCTGTTATGTCTCTTAGTCGCCAGCATAGTCCCACCCAGCACAATCATAAGTTGGGCAGTGCCATTATACGTCGCACAGACTCAATGAAAGACAATGAACACATTTCCATAATTACTCGTGGCTGCTTCAGTCGTCTAGACTTAATTTTACGCAATTCACGTGATTTTCAGAACCTTGAGGTCATAAAGCTTCAGGGGGTCTATTCTGCTAAATTTTTGTTATAATCGTCTCTCAGTGGTGTTTCAATAGTAGTGTTTTACAATGTTGTAACAAGAACTGTGTAAAACAGCATTACCATTGAAACACCACTGGAATACGATTGTGATTAAGCATTAGCAGAATTGGGCCCCTGTCCATTGGTCTTGTGAGGAGCTCGCTAGAGTCTAGCTCATGGATTTGGAACCCAAACGAAGCCAAATATGCCTAAATGTTGGAAAAGGTTCAGAAGGCTTTTCTTCGCTACTATTATAAGCGGATGTATGAATACTATCCCTTTGTAATGGTCTGAGAATTTTCTAAATCGGTCTAGTTCCTGAGATTAGCGCGTTCAAACAAACAAACTCTTCAGCTTTATAATATTATTAGTATAGATATTTTGTACCTACTTACGTTCCGATAAAAATTCACATAGCATCCATCCACGGTTGCCAAGCCCAGCCCTGATGTTGTTTTTGTTTTTACTAAAAACGTAATATTGCCTCGCTCACTCAAACGAGTTCTATGTAGGTACTGCAAACAAAAGAATATTGAACCAAAGAACAAATATTTGGTTTTGTTGGGTCTTTAGGTATAAAGTGCACCGGTCGTTTTCGTATTTTTGGTAATTGGTTTGAACGAAATATATTTAGTAGTTTCAGAGCTATAGCACATTTTCCAAAACCGCAAATATAAACCGCTTTGTCATTCATACAAACACTATGAAACACAAAGTTATTTTTGCAGACGAAAAATTATAGTTGCACATTTAACACAGAGTTCATGCTAATTTGCATACATCTAACTCTGAATTAAATGTTAACCTAACTTGGCATAACTAGAAACTATTTATTAATCGTTGGCGTAAGTGGCTACCAGAGTTCTCTGTATTAAAGTTTTGAAATGTTTCAGTAAATTTATGGCAGCTTTAACCTAACTATAAAATTAATGCTGTTTCAAATACAAAAATATCAGAAAATTCCACAATTATAGTCATGCTCGAAAAAGATTTTATACATCGTAATCGGAACTGTGATTATTTGGTGATGATGATGACTCATGACCGATTTCGGCCACGGCGACTGTATCATTCATTGCATAGGACTTCGATGAACTGCCCTATCGTGCGGTCTCATAGGGCTGCAGTAGCCAATTTTATTGCGGAAAACACGTGCACATATACTGCAAGTTAGGACTCCGTTAATAATGTTGTACGAGATGGCTGTTGGTGTACTAGCATTCAATTTGTTCCGCTTAGCATTGAGGTCAGATTTCTTTCTCACAGTTATTATTTTAACATACTAACAACAATTTTCACGGTTGTTCATAAGGGCCCCAAAAGCTACTAATTTTATATAACAGAGCAAGCTTAAATCTAAATAGGTATGCGATTTTAAACGAAACTCGTTCCAAGTATTCCGTAAATTTATAGTTTTACTAAATTCCGTCCGCGATTTAACCCGCGTTATTCCCGTTCCCGTGGGAATATCGGTATAAAAAGTTGCCTGTGTTACTCTCCGTTCTGTCAACTAAGTCTATGCAAAAAAATCAAGGTGTTTGTTTGTTTAGTTAGGGCGTGAAGGAAGGACAAACAAACACACTTTCGCAAGTATAATAATAGGTAACTAAATTATGTAGGTGCCATTTTGGTTCGACAACTTTTTGCCATCTTGTAGGTAGGGACATGATCCCATTGCTATATAAATTTTGGGGCTTCTGATCAAAATACCGCGACAAGTGGTTTTGGCAGTCCTCTCGTGATGTCCGGACACTGCCTAAAAAATTCTGAAGAGACCGAAACAGGTGGAAATCTGAAGGTGCAAGGTCAGGACTATACGGCGGATAATTAACACCTCCCAGCCAAACTCTTTTAATTTTTGCTGAGTGGCTAAAGATGTGTGAGGTCTAGCGTTATCATGATGAAAAACCACACCCCTTCTGTTGATTAATTCCGGCCGCTTTCTCTCAACTTCTTGCTTTAATCTCATCAGTTGTTCGCAGTAGAGTTCAGAATCGATATTCCTGCCTGGTGGTAACAGCTCATAATGAATCATGCCCTTCTAATCCCACCACACACAGCATCACCCTGTTGCGAGTTAACCCGGGTTTCGCCAGTCTGTGAAGCCTGAGCGGCTTTTGACCACGACCTTTTTCGCACGTTCTTGACGTACGTGATCCACTTTTCATCACCAGTTATCAACTTTTTCAAAAATGGTTTTCGTTTCGTTACATCGTAATAAAGAATCACAAACGAATACACGGTTCATTAGGTTTCTTCAGTGAGCTCGTGAGGTACCCAAATATTGAGCTTTTTTGTGTACCCAGTTTTTTGTGTGGTGTGGTAAATTCCCAGTTCTTCAGCTACGTCGTAACCACTTTTTCAAAAAGCCGATCTGAGTCCACTTTTACAAAAATAGCATCCATTTTATCCGTAATAGCGACCAGAGCGACGTGCATTTGTCATGAAAATTTCCCGATTGAAAACGCTTAAACTAAATTTGTGCTACTCTCACAGACACTGCACCAGGTCCATGAACATCGCTAATTTTTGTTGCAGCGCTGCATTTATACCTTTTTTGTAGTAAAATTTCGAAATGTATCGAATTTCTTCGTTATCTCTCCTCCACTCATCCTGCAGTAAGGAAAACAAATAAAAAATCACACATTTTCCTAATTTGAATTCGGAATTATCTTCTTTAAAATTTAAACTTTTAATGATACCAAAACCAGCCAGATACAAATTATATAGCCACAGAGATTTTATTACAAGTTCATACATACTATATGCGAAAAGACTTTTCCCCAACCTAATATTATAAAAAAATAAATATATAGTTAGGATAGTTACAATCATGATTGTAAAATAGTTACCAAAAAAATCTAATGTTTGTTTACAACAGTTATTTGTTATGCAAGGCTGGAAAGTTGGATTTTGTGGAGAGTTACCTCTATTGAAACCTGAGCAAGCAAAGGATTCCAGGTTCAAAGATTGAATCCTGAGCGTAGCAAAGGTTTCAAAGGTGCGAGGCGTAAAAACTTTTCTGCCGAGCTCAACACACAATTTTTCACCTTACAAAAGCGAAGACAATTTTTAGGTTGTTACCGCGGTCATCTGGTAAAAAATTCTTCAAATAAAAAATTTTATTTGATATAAATAACTAAAATAATAAAAAAGGGTGTATTATAGTTAATTCAAAGTTATTTATAATAGGAATAAATTGTTACTGTTGAAATTGACATGAGGTACAATACAAAGACAATTTAAAAATAAAGGTTTATGTCACGTTCCGAAATCCAATCATAGGTTGTGAAATATCACCCAGCCTAATATAAAATTCTTATAACAAATAGTTTAATCTCATTGTAATAGTTTTTATGATTCAATGAATTAAAATAATGTAATTAAACCAAAACGGATTATTATAATTAATTCAAAGCTATATAAAATAAGAATAAAATATAACATAAAAAACCAATAGTGCTATTCGGAACACATTAGGACATATTATTAGGTTTTAAATTAAAAAAGGACTTTACCAGGTTAGCCGCTAAATGCGATTTTCCACGCAGAAATTGAATGACAATATCTCCTTTTCCGAGCGTGTGTGGTAAAACATTCTTCCCGTAAGATGGCTGGAGTATAGAACCTATTGCGCTGCTGACCGTACCGCACTCGTAACTACGTCGAGTGTTTACGTTTTACTTCACTGAGCGTGTTCTCCCGAGTCGCTTTTTTATATTAATTTCCTTTCTCACAACATTATTTTTTTAAAGTAACAACGCTAAAACAATAATTTTGATGCTTTTGTATAACAAATATTTTTTCAAACCTATGGCCGCCTGCAGTTTCACTGGTGTGGTACCCGTTCCTTTGGAAATATCGGATTAAATGTATAAATTTAGTAAAGTGGTAGTTTTAAGTTTAAATTTAGGCTAAAAACTATCATCCAAACCCGTTCAACCGTTTTTGCGTGAAGAGTAACAAACATTCATCCATCCATGCTCACAAACTTTCAAATATCTAATATTAGTCAGATAAGTAGCATATTTTGTAACAATCGTGTAAACTTTGTGTACCTGTTGGTTACCTTTTCATATTGAAACTACTGAACCAGAGGGTCTAAAATGGACGCTAACGCAATATTGCTAAGTGAATTCCCTAAAAAATCATTTATTTGATTTTAGAATGACTGACATATAGTTCTAAAATCCATTTTCTATGGAGTTTTTTTTTTTTTTTACATTTAATAGTTTAGAACTGTGTCAGTGTCAGTGTAGCAGAATTTGTTTTCAATTTTTAAAGGCAAGAAAATTTAGTTAAATCAAATTCCACAGGAAGTAAACAAATAAATGAATTGTCTGGGAATTCACTTGGCAATATCACTTTAGCGCCCTTTTTAGACCTTTAGATTTGAAAAGCTTTTCTATATGAATGAAGAAATGCAGAAAATACAGGAGTTTCTTGGAGAAACGAAACGAATTTAACGCACACAGTTAGGTTTAAAAGTTTTTATACACCACCTTTATAGCACACCTTGCTGCAATAAGCAAACCAAATAAAAACATCACATTAAGTTCCATAACTGGACTAAATATGTCGCTAACATAACATTTAGTTTTTAATTTAATATTCTTACTTTTAATTTAATTTATTGTTTTATTTAACACCACAGTTGGTGTTTAAAGTTGAGTATGCTCCTCGGGAATAAATAGTGTCATAGCTTGGACAGACTTGAATCCTTCGCTTCATTCAGGATCTTACCATTTCCTTAGTGCATAATCTACTATTATTCTCATTATAACTTATGTTAACTTAAAATGAGGTATTACTACTTATTAAATCTTATAATTAAATGTTATTATGGCGGCGCAGCGCAAATGCATCAATTCATATAGTTTACTAGCGGCCGCCCGCGGATTCACTCGTGTGGTTTCCGTTCCCGTAAGAATATCGGGATAAAAAGTAGCCTATGTGTTAGTCCACTATTTGAAGTCTCTACATACCAAATTTCATCCAAATCCGAGAAATAGTTTTTGCGTGAAAGAATAACAAATAAAAAAACAAACTGACATACTTTCACATTTATAATTTTAGTAGGATACAAACTGGTAGGTTTCTTACGAACACAAAGTATATAATCAAAATATATTTGCATATTACATAATATTACAATTTTAGTGACTACGGCATTATTTTAATCTCACAAAAGGAGTTCATTAGTATAAAATTATTGAAGATTATACTAATGAGCTCCTTTTGTGGGGCAGTAGTTCATGCGCTCGGCCTGCGATTATTGAGGTTAAGCAACTTTCGCAATGGTCGGTCACGGGATGGGTGACCAAAAATTTACTATCTCGAGCTCCTTCGTGCTTCGGAAGGCACGTAAAGCCGTTGGTCCCGGCTGCATTAGTAGTGTTAAAACCCACCAATCAGCATTGGGCCCGAGTGGTGGATCATGGCATGGCCCTTATCCATCCATAAGGAAGGCCAGTGCCCCAACATAAAAAATGGCTGATGGCTATATTTGTGAAAAAAGTGTAGGTAGGTATTGGGTTTCTATTAGGAAGTTATTGATTACTTAGCTATTCAGATCTTTCACCGTTAGGTACCTATATTAAACAGAATATCTGCTTTTTCAAGTCAGACAAATTGAATTTTCAGTGTGTTCTTATGATTTTTCGTGTCGATTTTTTAAAGTACATTCAACAGGACGACAGGTTTTGCATTACATCTATATCTACTTCGATTAGTAACGAACGATTTCTGTATATTTTTTTCAGTCTAATGTTGCGTTTTATTGAAGAAAAAAACAAAGTATTTTTTTAATCCCACGACGGATTAAACGTTATTAAAAAAGGATAAAATGATTTAAAAAAAACCCGACTTCATTATCCGTTAATTCAATATTTCAACCATGTTATGTAGTACAATGTACATAATATTGAAATAATATTATGTAATACATAACACCCATTAATGAAAACCGCATCAAAATCGGACTAGTAGTTTCGGTTTTCCTCAAACAAATGTATACTGCAGCGCCCCCTTGTAAGTTGTCACCGTAAACACATATCTAAGAACATTTACCAATCAAACCCAACCCCATTACTGAAAACCGCATCAAAATCGGATAAGTAGATTTTGAGATAAATGGCAACATTGGTTTTGAAAACAAATGTTTACTGCAGCGCCCCCTGGTGAGTTGGCACCGTAACAACTATCTAAGAACATGCACCAATCAAACCCGCACCTTTTTAATAAAAAAAAGATTTATTTCTCCATAAACTAAGGCTCTAGTCTTTGCAAGTCTATAATATAATAAGTGTAGTCTATGTATGAGTCTATAGAACATTCACCAATCAAACCCAACCCTATTACTGAAAACCGCATCAAAATCGGATAAGTAGTTTTTGAGATAAATGGCAACATTGGTTTTCAAAACAAATGTTTACTGTAGCGCCCCCTGGTGAGTTGGCACCGTAACAACTTTATATCTGAGAAAATGCACCAATCAAACCCGAACCTTTTTAATTAAGGGCTCTAGGCCAAAAGCAAAAGTAAAAACTGCAACGGCGAACTGCAAAGTAAATGCTGCCTTAGTTCTATGAGAAATAAGACAGCATTTACTATATAATTCTCCGGCCCCATTCGGCCGGTCCGGAATGAAGAAATGAAGGAAATTTATTAATTTTAATGTTATTACTTGAATACTAGCAGTTTATCGTGTTAATTATAGTGATTTGGAGGCAAATTCGCAATTTTTTTCTATCAAGAAATTTTTATACAATCGTGTTTTTGAGTAACATAGTCACTAGTGTTAGTCCTGTAGTTTGCTGCATCTTAATTTGAAATTCAGTTTTTCATTAATATTGATATTACAGACGATCATGTAAAGCAATCTGATTTGCGTTGGCCTATAGCAGGCCCTTAATAAAAAAGCTATTTTTCCCCATAAACTAAGGCTCTAATAGTCTTTTCAAGTCTATAATATAACCTATCGAGTACAAGTGTAGTCTATGTATATTGTATGTCTATGTAATATGGACTTTAGATCTTTTTCGCGGGGTTTTTACCGTCCGCAAAAATTGAGCAAAAATTCCTTTTCGTCGTGCTGTTTTTATAGTGATACGTGACGTAAAGAAATTATCGTGCAATTTTGGTGTCACATTGCAGTTACAAAGATAGGTAATGTAATGACCCCACCGATCGTCCGTCGCCAACTAGGTGGCAAGTGGTCTTCCACGACTACGTTTCGTCGCTAGCAAGTCTAGGGCAAGCCCCACCATCTTTTTATCGTATGAGGATTAGTGGCCACCTCTGGTATCTTTAAAATCTTTATTTTGTGCTATAAATACGCACAGAACATAATTCACGTTAATAACTACATTAGTCTAGGACTGTGTCGTAGTTATTAGCGCCCACTTCAAACTTTATCTAACACTAACAAATAACACAAATCTACAAACCATTTTAAAGTTAAAGGTATAACTAACAAAAGGTAAGTTATAACATTTGGCAATTTATTATACACTCTTACAGCCATCCAATGACTATTCCTAGAACCCAGGGCTGTTCGCATCGCTGGGAGTATTAATTTTTTCGGACGTCTACAATTACTATAAGGCCGGGGAACGTCATTTAAATGTGGAAACAGTTCTGGGTGATTTCTGACAAAGTCAAAGTCAAAGTCAAAGATTTTTATTCAAATAGACTTATAGATAAGTACTTTCGAATAGTCCAACATTTTTTTCCCTACCAGCCATTCAGGACATCTTTTAACTGATAAGAAGAACGGCCGCAAGAAACTTATCAGCTTTAACAGAAACAACAATATTTACAATGGAACATGTTGTTGCCAAACACAAATTTACAATTTTGAAATATATTTAATATAAAAGGAAAATTTTTCCATATTCAATTATTAGAATATTTTCCTTTTATCCAATTTATAATAGTTATGTTTTATGTTAGTATCACATCCATGCATTTTGGTCTTTTAAATAATCATCTACGTTGTAATATTAATATATAACCTTTGCTTAAGAGTGACTTTTTAACATATATTTTAAATTTATGCAAACACAAAAACAGATATCTCATAAATATATAAACATGGTACAGTTAGGGTATTTAACTCTTTGTGTAGAGGTCTACATGAGACGAAATTGTCTACGTCATATGGCACGAACGCATGCCTTTTGAGCAATGCGAACCCTATCCACGTGACACGAGTTACCCCATAGAACTATACCATATCGCAGAATCGAGCAAACACGTCCATAGTAAGCTTGCAGAGCGTTTTGTTTGCTAACATTTTCCTCAGTTTCCATAACGCAAATACGTATGAATTAATATTTTTGCATAATTTGATTATGTGTTCTTCCCACGTGCATTTATCATCAAGTGTTATACCGAGGAACGTAATTTCCTTTGTTTCTATGATTTTTTGACTACCTGATAAGTTTAGCTATTTTTTACTTCCATTTCTGTTAGTAAATTGGACAGCTCTTGTTTTGTCTAAGTTTACTCTTAAATTAATATGTTTGAGCCAATTTACTCAGAACGAAAATGGTTAATTGTGCAGTGTGTACTTGCAAGAGCTCGTCAAATCAAAAACAATTGGGCGAGAAAATCTCGCTCATGTAGTCATCGTAGGTACGAAAAATTCCATACGCTAGGTTCTCATACAGTTTCAAGCGCTCTTTTCGTCTACCTCAATTTAAGTCTGTGAGCGCATCAAAATGTACGTACACCCACGATATAATATTATCTGATATTAGTAGGGCCGTGTGTACAAGCCTCCGAACTTCATAAACTTACCGCTAAAACAATGGCGTTAGCAAAGATCCAGAAACTTCGATGATTAGTGTTGTTCGTCACCTATACTTGCGACGAAGTAAGGCATACTCTGATGATAACCATAACTGGTGTCAAAGAAGATTGTTTTGCGTTTGAACAGTGTTATTATAATAAAGCTCTGGGCAGGGAGTTATTTTTATATGTTATGTTTTATCTAGACTTTTGTTGGTGGAATTTTTAGGTTAATCTAAGTTCAACTATATGGATAGTGTGTATGGGCTTAGACCTTTATCTAAGACCAAAAATGTGATTCAAAGAGTGCAAAATGCATGTGTTCGTTATATTCATATTTTGCTTTACGATACCTTTTATTAGTCATGTTGGAGCCAATATGCTAAACGTTCACAGCGTTACGACCACTATTTTGACGTATTTGTCTTTTCGACTGTGCGGCAGCCCCCCCCCCCCCCCCACCCCCCTTTGTTTTACGCTCTGTTTTTTTTTCTATGTTCTACTACTATAAAGAGGCAGTGGTATTCCCATTTTTATTGCTTCTAGTAGAACAATAATCTGCAAAAAATTTACGGCAAAATGATGGTCGTAACGCATAGAGAGGAGATTGTTTTCGTCTAGTACGGTACGACCAGTATTTTGACGTAAAAAAGTATTTGGTATGATGAGTTTCCACGTCTGTGTGGACCCTGGAAGTCGGGTCCTGGTACGTCAAAATACTGGTCGTAACGCAAAGAAGGCAAGTTACGACGCATAGTATTTGTTCGTAACGTACTGGCAGTAAGTTCAGATTTTGCACCAACGCAGTGAATGTGTTAATATTAAATCCAGACGGGCTGTACATCTATTTTTGCTTTAGTTTGGTATTTCGTATAGAGAACTGTAATCATATTTATATTTATACGAGAGACGTGTGTGATCTTCTCTCTTCTCGCAATCGCCTTGCTCAAATAAGATGAGTTGAGCAAGACAATTGCGAGAAGACCACCAGTCCCACCCACCGAACCGCCACAAGCTTTCGCTCGGACTATAAACGTCCGAAATCTCCCGACCCCGCAAAAAAACTGCCCCAGACAATTCCGGATTCAACCCGTCTGTCTCTCAAACAATATTTGAATTGATTACGATTGCATCGTCAGATTCCAGATGCTTATAGTCCAAACGCCTTAGGCTCGAGTAAGATGTGGCATAATACCACCACTAATAATTAATCTTTAAATATTTCAACAGATAAATACTTAATAAAGCTTCTTACATTTACTTTTCTCCGTTTCACCTATTCCTCCTTTTAAGTGTGGGTATATACCCTTTAAAAAAAAATTACTCGGAATTCTGTAACTGTTTAATGTCGAACCGCTTTTACTAGAAAATTTAAGTATATTTTTAGTGGTTTTGCTCTTCTTGTTTAATCATATACTTACTGTAAATGTCCAATGTTTGTTTCCCTGAAATTCTAGGCCACAGACAGCGATTCTAAACAATTTTTCCCAGAAAACATGAGACGAAATCTCAAAAAAACGTTTGAAATATTCAAAGTCAACATCAAGCGAGCAATTTTAGTACTCAAGGAATTTCAATTATTTTTCGTGATTTCGACCCATGTGTTTTGGATAAATCTTCAGAATCGCTGTCGGCTGCCCAAATTTCCGGGAAAATAACCACTAAAATTCACTGTTTATTCACATCGTTTAATATAATGTGCTTGTTCTTTGTCTGAAGAGTGCGATATACTTATAAATGGCTCGACATGAAAATCAGCATCACACTTGTTGTGACAATAGCTGAGGTTGGGGATCAATTCGACTTAATTGTATTTCGAGACGGACGATCGGAATATATATATTATATAGATAGACTATTGTACTCGATAAGTTATAGACTTGAAAAGACTACATCCTTAGTTTATGGGAAAAATAGTAGTATCACGTTTGTTAAGCAACGTTCGGCCCGATCAGGTGTCGGATGGGTGATCGTAGAGTGGCATTAAAACTGAGCGCTTCCGTGCTTCGGAGTGCACGTTAAACCGTCGGTCCCGGCTGTTGTCATCTGATAACAGTCGTTAAGCCAAGTCAGAGGCCTTATAGGGGCGGCCTGATAAGCTCTCGATACCAGAGGTAGTGATGGAAGGACTCGAGGTTTTTAAACCATTTCAATCAAAACTCGCTTAATTTTTAGGGCTCGACTCAAAAAATACGACTTGAGGCTTTTAACTAATGTAAGACGACTTCAGTCATTAGAGTTCAACTCTGAAATAAAACGACTTGAGTCTTTTAATAACAGTTATAACGACTTAGTCGCAAGCCTTTTAGTAAAGAATTCGAGTCGTTTAACATAAGATGAGCTGTTTAACATGAGATTATAAAATAATAAACTTCAGTGCTTGATCATTGTATAATAAATATTTTAAGTGTTACTATTTAAAGATAATTATCGTAATTCTATTTTTTATTATTTTTTTAAGAAATTGAATAATTAAAACGCCGACCTGTTTTTAATTATTTTAAATTTCTTTAAAAATATATAACATAGTATAATTGCAATTAAAATAAAAAATCTTTCACCATTAGAATACTACATTATCCTATTAAATATTAGGCTATATTATTGTCCACCCGTATTAATTAACAAAAGACGTATTAAAGTTTACGTGGCTATTTTAAATCCAAAACTCAAAAGAAACAAAATCTGCGTATATACATATATGCCTCTTTTACCTGTCCGTCCGAGTCGTTTTAAAAGGGTTCAAACCTTTTCGTTAAGACTGAGTCGTTTAAAATTCGGAGTCATTTCAAAATGACTCAGTCTTAAAGTAGACTTAGGAGTCCCAGTCTTGGACTCAAATAAGGCTTAGGGTTCAGGGTTTAAAGACTCATCGAGTTGTTAACTGTATGACTTGAGTCGAGTTCCTGTTAAAGTGCTTAAAAACGTCAATTCCTTTCATCGCTAACCAGAGGTGACCACTAATACTATACGATAAGAGAAAGAGAGTGTAAGTAGGTTTGTATTTTTGTATCTTGATTTTTCGTTGAATAAATATAATAAATAAATTTCTTACAATCACACCAATTATCTAGCCCACGTTAAGTCTTATGAAGAACTAGTGTTATGGATACTAGATAATGGATAAACATACTTATATACTTTTTTTTTTAATTAATACATAATATGCATATTAAACACCCAGGCAAATAAACATGTTCATGCACAGAAATATTTGTCTTGTCCGGAGATCGAACCCGGGACCTTTGGCATAGAAGGCGGGTTTAGTACCCCTGCGCCAAACAGGTCGTCAAAACAACAATAAATGTTATTTATTTCTGTCTTTCTGTCCACATATTTGCCTCGATAGCATGTATCACTTTCTTAGCCTGAAAGGTGTTTTTTTTTCTTTGACATTGATTTCACACCAGCAGCCCCTAAGCAGAGCTTGTGCTATAGATGCTACTATTATTAAGTGCTTTTGTTTTGTAAATACATACATAAAATAAATACATAAGAAACTGTCAGACCGTAACAAACCAGTGAGCGTCTTGGGATTTGAGTCAAGGGCAAACCCAAAGTGTCAAATGTTGTTAGGTACGTTTTCGTCGGTTGGGTGACATTGTTTAATGGTTCTTCATCCATTTTGCTTTCCAAATACTATTTTATAGGTAAGTGTAAAAGAAGAGCTGTTTCTTTTGTCACCAATTTTGAAGAAATCATATCCTACATCCTACTTAATATGTGAGGATGTTTGGATGTTTGTTACTCTTTCACGTAAAAACTACTGAACCGATTTGGATGCAATTTGGCACACAGATAGAAGAAAGCCTGGATTAAAACATGAGTTACTTTTTATCACGATATTCCGACGGGAATAGAAACCACGGGCCGCTAGTAATTTATAAATGCAAACCCGTGTAGATATGAATTAGATAAACACAACTAAAAGTGAACTACTTTTTAAGTTAATTTGTCAAATATTCGAGTGAAGAATTTTTATTGGAACTATCTTTATCTATAAGCCAACTTAACAAGAGCATTAACGGAACTTCTGATGTCACTTTACACTAAAAATGAAATTAGTTCCGCTTTCATAATTTCGCCGCAATTCAATATTCTGTGACAAATCTCCTTATACTACGAAAGTGACAAAATTTCTATTTCCATCTTTAAGAATGTCACAAGAACATGCAACTATTGCACTAGTTTTAACTTGAATGGTATTGAACTCAGGTACAAATGGTCATATTCATTCATCATACAAACATTTGCCCCTACCGGGATTCGAACCCAGGACCTCAGAGTAGGCGACACCTTAAAACTGGTGTACGTAGAAAAATAATCGACAAAATTAAGTTTTAAATCACACAAAAACTGGTGAACGGATTCGGATGAGGCACCAGAACTAAAACATTAGAATGTTATTATCCTAGTGTAATGTTCCCTAGGGATATTTAAAAATGTAAGTATAGTAAGTATAGTATGTCAAAGTCAAAGTCAAAGTCAAAGATTTTTATTCAAATAGACTTATAGATAAGTGCTTTCGAATAGTCCAACATTTTTTTTTCCCTACCAGCCATTCAGGACATCTTTTAACTAATAAGAAGAACGGCCGCAACAAACTTATCAGCTTTAACAGAAACAACAACATTTACAATGGAACATGTTGTTGCCAAACACAAATTTACAATTTTGAAATATAGTAATTCATGCATCCAAATATCTCGGTTTATGTACTTACTTATTCTCCGCCTTCATAACAAAAACATATTACTACTTGACTGTATGTATTCCAAAGCTACTTTATTAGCTCTAAGTCGCTATTCCTCGTTATCTGTAATAAGTATTCTTTCAGAATCCAAATCAGATTAATCAATTCATTTCCAATGTCGACGAAAAATGAATTTGTGGATGACATTACTCAAAGGAATGAGAATTCAGAATATTATAGAAAAACTCTTCGAAAATACGATAATCTTACATTACAATTACGTCGAGAGAGGTCGAAATAATAAAATGTGTCATCTCTTTCAAATATTTTAAGCATAAAATTGTATTTTTCCTGCAGAAAATGAACATAAACGGAAATAAAAAGCTCCGGGATTGGCACGTTATTAAAAACGTAATACGCGAATTAATGCTTAGCTAAATGCTGAAAGCTTCGCAATATTATCCTATTAAATTCGTTAGTGTCAAATGCTTCCTATCTTTCCGACTCTCCTCAATATTTTATATAACGTGAAACACTTGTTCCTGAGAATAAGTTTCTAGGTGAAGGTTGTATGCAAAGAGTAAAGTAATTATATATTATGTGGTTTCTTTTTTTTAATAAATAATTAAAAAAACAACTGATTCATATGATAGTAAGCCACCGTGGGTGCTAAGAAGATACTTTAGTAAAGTGTTATTGATTATACGTATTAATTATCATCAGAGAAGATTTACTCCATTCAAAAGCAAAATGGCGCTAATGAGTCTTAATCATCAACTAATAGTGGCTGTCGCCGAATCCCCGCCCTGCAATAGTTCATTTACACCCAGCCACAAGCACAAGCCAATGACATTCTGATTCTGTGCAGTTTAATTTCGTAGCATCAATATAACTACCAAATATTAGAATTCAGAGCTTTTTGATGAACGCTTTGTTTTACGAGCATCAAAGACCTTTTTAATTGCAACTTAGGACTGCAAGTTTGGACTTAACTACTATTGGCAGCAATAAACTTAATGGGTTTCTTCACAAATTATTTCCACCTGAAAACATTTTAGATAGGTACTCTCTTCTGATTCCTTCACATAGTTACATTCTAACAAGGCGATAGTTTAATAAAAATAATTTATTTAAATTTTTCATAATTTAATATTAATGATGAATAAATAAAACGAAATTTCAAAAACTCCTACAAGGGTAATGACCTCAAGTCTGAATTTCCCTGTATTAAATAATAGCCCACTCCGCATATCCCAAATGTCGGCCTGAGATGCGTTGAGAAAGTACTTGTGTGCTTCGCAATCAGCAATTAAAAATTTTGGCGCGCGAAAAATGGGACTAAAATAATATAATAAAATAATAGAATAAAAATTATTTTAATGCTACTTTGAAGGCCCCAAACTTTTGTAATGGTGAATGGATTGTTTTCGTTTCTTGTTAGTCGTAAGGTAAGGTATCTCTAAATTGTTGTTTAACATGTTTTTATTTAATTATGTTTTATATTTATAACACAAGGCATCTGTCCTCTGCGAAACGAATAGTTTGCCTTGTTTTTAACCGACTTCAAAAAAGGAGGAGGTTCTCAATTCGGTTGGTATATATATATTTTTTTATTTTATTTTTTATTACACCGATTACGCCGACATTTTTGAACCGATTTCCGTGATTCTTTTTTGTTCGATGCAGAATATTTGGTTTAGTTTGACCCAGTACTTTTTATGTTTTGAGCATTTTTATATATTTCATTTCATATTTGTTACTTGGATGACATGATATTATCTTCCTTTAAAAACTGTGAAATAAAAACTTTTTATAAAAAAAAATGAAAACCGACTTCAAAACACTAAAAAGCAAAAAATAAACCTTTTGGAGTCGGTGCAAGCCAAGGCAAGAAAAATAAAATAATAGGAACGCAAAGTAGAATGCTATATTATTTCAAGGGTTGAAATTAATGTGGCAACCAAAGCTAGTGTGTAAGGGCACTCAATCCTTTAATACACCTGCTAACATTATTTATCATAATATGAATTCTTATAAAAGAGTTTGCATATCATACCTGTGCATAACATTGAAAATAATAGTAAAAAACCGGCCAAGTGCGAGTCGGACTCGCGCACCGAGGGTTCCGTAAAATATTTTTTATTATATGATGTAACTAAAAACTTACGGTTTTCGCAATTTTTTTCTTTATCTGTACAATAAAACGTTACTTCGTACCAAATTTAAAGATTCTAAGTTCACGGGAAGTACCCTGTAGGTTTTGATTCCCATGCGAGTTTCGAAAATTTGCGGAAATTTGCGGCATAAACGGCTGTATTTTTTGATTGCTTTGGCTTAGAAGTTCACAGCTCCAAGGGACAGTAGACCTGAGTATTAGATATAAATTTCAGTTTGATACCTCCACGCGTTCCTGAGAAAAACGGTATTGACAGACGGACGGACGGACGGAAAACGAAGTGATCCTATAAAGGTGCCGTTTTTTCCTTTTGAGGTACGGAACCCTAAAAAACAACAAAAAAATAGCGCATAATAATGAATTCGAATAATTTAAATATGCATAACATTATTAACCTTAGATTTCGATGTTAGTTATTTTTTGTATCAGCCTGATAAATTAGATATTTTCACATCCTAATTAACTTCCAAATGAGAGAGAACCTACGTATTTTAATTTTAATATATTTTAATGTCCAAAATTAAAACGCCTAGTTTGTCTTATTCCTGTAGGTCAAGTGAAGTAAAAAATATGTTACATAAATTACTTAAATTTCGTTTTTTTTCAGCCAACAGAAGTACTTGGGGTATTAATTTGCCTTATATATTTATACTATTTAATACTTGTGCAATGTAACGTTATGTTTATAACATTTATCCCAACAATCATTACGACAATTTACGTTATGCGCATTAAAATTTGGCGTATTCAGTTTTAACCGATTTTAATGATTATTTTTCTATCTGAAAGAACATTGTTCAAGTGTGGTCCCTGGTTAAGATATTTTTTTTACGAAGATCTGGCTAGTAGATGTTTCATAATCCTGAAAAATCTCCATTCATTTTGGCAAGTAGTTGTTACTTAGATGAGATCATTGTCGTGTTAAACATAATGTAACCAAAAAATGTAAAATAAAAACTGTTTATATGAAAACAACAAACCGACTTCAAAAAGTATAAAATAAACGTGTGTCCAGTCTTTCGTATCCTCTTGGTGAAAAACTCAAAACTACAGTGTTTAAAAACATACATTCCGTGAGAGTTTATATTTTCTAAAGTTGGCATTAAAATAAATTAGACATAGCTAGTTTTAGACTTCTAAACTCTAAAGTTTAGAAAAGTCTTATAATCCCTCTCTGTCCGTCCGTACGTACGTATGTATGTACGCATCGAGATCTCAGAAACCATAAGAGATAGAGACAAACGGTCAACGGGAATGAGTTTAGGACACCTTGGACATGTGTCAAATGTACTTTTTTTTTTTTTTTTTTTTTTTTTTTTTTTTTTTTTTTTAAGTTTCTACACTACAAAACAATAACAACTGTCACGTGGTTTAGAAGTCTATTTTGTGCCTGCTAATTAGCAGGCGCTGCTAACTTGTTTTTTTCTAGTACAATAGTAGATTACTAAGAGGATAAAGCAGTGTCTTATGTCACGGGCAGCATCTTGAATTCTAAGCGAAATTAAGGATTCTGCGTAATGAGAGTATTATGGAAAGAATCCTCAATGAAGCGAAGGATTCAAGTCTGCTCAAGACTAAGACACTTTTATCCCCGAGGAGCATACTCTACTTTTTTTCTATCATGTCGGTTGTCGTACCAATGTTTGATTTATATATGTTCTGTTGTTATTTTTATTATCTTTGCTGTATAATCTGTGTGGTCCTTTGCCTAATAAAAAAATTCTTTCTCTCTCTGTCTCTCTCTCTCTCTCTCTCTCTCTATCTCTCTTTAAACACCTACAGTGCCTACTGTGAGGTTAAATATAAAGGAATTATAAATTATAAAACTAATAATTAATGACAATAATCATGCATGGAAAATAACCGACTTTTTCTTTAGATGTTTAGTTCCGTAGCCAATGATCATACATTACGTTCGTAGTAATTTACGTTGAAATCTGTGACCTACATAACGTAACGTTTTATACAACGTAAAACATGGTAAATTGACAAAAATGGAGCGTGGTACGTATACCGGTTTCAAGATGCCGCCTACTCTGAGGTCCTGGGTTCAAATCCCAGTAGGGGATTGTTTGTGACGTCATGATGGCGGCAACAAAAATTTATAACATATTTTTAATATATATTTCTATCCGTTATCCTAGCATCCATAACACAAGCCTTACCCGTTCACATGTATACATGTTGGATTCGATTTTGCCGGATCTGATTTAAGTTTATATAAAATATCGGATCTTAAAATCGGATGCACGTGTGAATTTATTCATATAAATCATAATGTGACTAAAACCGGATCCGGCAAAATCGGATCTGTACAGTACTTTAAGGTTAGGCTAATTGGTGTGAGTATAAGAAATATTCATTATTTATTTATTTATAGCAGCAACACGGACGTACGGTGAACTTCCCAGTTGACCAGAAAAAAATTTTTAGTGAGCTTTTTTTAAAAATTAATAGATATAAAAAACTTTTATATCACAAATAATAGAACATGAACAGGTATTTCATTCCAATAATAAATTATTTCTTCAACCTAAGTACTTTCCGAGAAAACGATTCCCAAAAAACTCTGCTGGTCAACCGGGAAGTTCCCCGATTGAACAAGTCAGTGTTGCTGCTATAATAAAACAAGATCGGCGCCCTTCACTATCGTAGCGAAGGCATCAGACGATTTCTAAACTATCGTATTTAGAGGTTTGACATGGCTATGTATCACCTCAGAAAATTTCAGCTTTCTAGCTATAGTAGTTCTCGAGTTTGAATTATGCGCACACACGGACAGGGTCAGCACATAAGACTTCTACTATCGTATGCATAGCATAGTTTAGAAGTCTAAAAGTCTTTTTTGCGTCGACTTTGAACTTTGCGTTGCATTTCAGCTTCAAACTTCAATAAAACAAGTTTGAAGAGACAGAAGCATGTTTCAAGCGACAATAATTATTTTATCGATAGTCAGTGAACTCGGCTTTAACAATGTAATGCAGTCAACCATAGAATTGACTGACAAAAAATTGCTCGTCTGGCTACATCCAGTCTGCGTTCAAGAGTTTGAATCTCATCTACTAAAAAAAACTTTCCACGTCAGTGCCTCTATGAAATACGACAGGCGGAAAATAGTTTGCTATTTTTAGGAAGGTACAGGCAGGTAAACACTAACAGGTACCTACAAGGTACACTTTACCTTCCGTTGGATGATGTTGGATGATGATGATCATGAAACTCGAGATCATTATTATTACAAAACTAGCTGTGTCCGCAACTTCGTTCGAGTGAGAACCGGAACATCGTTTGCAATCTTTCCCGACTAAATTGTTGTTGGTAAGGCGGTGTTTTTAACCAACTTCAAAAAAGGTATAGGCTATAGAGTCGCCAATATTCTTTACTTTTTGAATAGAATACTTAACACACTATTAATTTACATTCTTATCATCTTATCGCCATTAATTGAGAAGTTTTATCAATTCGTCAGTAGCTACGCACTTACCTATATTTTATAATAGAACTAAAAGTAAAAGTACCTATTAAAATGCAAAGTAGCATCTTTTTGAAGTCGTTTTTTGTTGTGATGATAATAATTATACAGCCGATGCCTGTGATTTAGTTTCATGACTATGTTTCAATGTGGCTTTGTAACACGCCTTCGAAATTAACAGAGTAGCTCAAGATTGTTATTTTTGGTCACCCACCCCGAGACCGACCTTAGCGAAAGTTACTTAACCACTATAATCCGCATAATTTCCTTTACTTAGATTGTATACAGCTGGTAAAATAGTATACACGTATGGAGAAATAGGAATAACACTCCATACGAAAGTCTACTGGTCGACTGGTACATTCCCCGACTTTATCTAAGTAATAATAACTGCGCATGTCTTTACTGAAGAGCATCTTTGAGTCATACCATCATAACAATAATTATTGGACAACATGAACCCATTCTTACCCCCTGTACCATTTGCTCTATCCACAGAACAAAACAACTTTACAGTCTGGTTTTACCACTTACTAATAAATTCTGGATAGTTTAATTGACAGATCTTATAACAGTTTGATATATAAAAAAATTACAAAATTATATGCCACATAAGCTATCCATAACTTATCAGTAGCTAGTGAAACGGACCCATAATGTAATACCTACATTTCGATTCGTTATAAGCTTGGACGAATTAACCACTGGACGCGTAACCAGGACCGCGTTCGCCTTTACCCCTCTGTCACTTACCCTGCCTTTTAGACACAGTAAGCAATATGGCGTTGTCAGTATGACGCGAGATCTCGAAGTGGAACATTATCTCAAAAATGGGTAAATTCGCTGTGTTAATTTGCAAAAATCATACCGGACAATCAAATTTTTTTCTCTTCACGCGTAAGTACAATTTCAATCTAATAAAGTAGCAATTTTTCGTAAAATAAATAAAATTTGGTATGTAAACAAAATGTAATACGTCATTTCAAAAAGTAATCATTGTACATGTAAATTCTTCAAAGATATTGCATAAGTAATTTGGTTGGGTTATATGTATCATTCATTAAATCAATTGTCATTTTTGTGTCGTATAGGGCTTGAACATATCGATAATCATATCGATGTATGTAAATGAACGAACGAATCCAATTTTAATGTAGGAACTATTCAAATTAATTTCAGATTTACAGTTGAACCCCTAACAAGAAGAAATTGGGTGGAAGCGGTACGCAGGGAGATAACATGGACGAGGACTCAGGTCTTAGATAATATCTAAGGCCTGATGATGGAGCCAGAGGATAACTAAAGGAACTCTGTAATTAAACGACGCAACCCTACGAACTTTGAGCTCGTTATATTTTAAATATAGCTTCAAACTTAAAAAAAAATTGTTTATTTCACCCGCATGGTTCCCGTTCCCGTGGTAATATCAAAAATCCTTCCTTAGTGCTCGCCAATATCGTTAAAAGAACCTGTATGCAAAATTTCAGTTTAATTGGTTTAGCCGTTTGGGCTGTGCGTTGCCTATCAATCAGTCTCGGTATTGTTTTTTAGTATTAGACTTATGTTGTACATTATCATAGTGTGTTGTACATTAACATTTAAATTTTATCATAAGTATAAAAATAGCATTGACAACGCAAAAATTCAAAAATCATAAATGATTAGCTGTTGCATCATAATTGATCGTAAAACTTTGTTTTTTTTCTCTTTCGAATGCAAGGAAGGATATTCTTACAGCGTATTAAAAATATAAAAGTATCGGAGAATTTCGACAGTGGTCCGCAAGTCGCGGTAGCTCATTGGTTAGAGCAGTGGGCCGGATTCCCAAAGGTCGTGGGTTCAAGTCCATCTGAAAATTCACTTGTGGCCGAGTTCATTTGTACCAATATTCTTCTTGTTAAAATTTATCATAACTGGTGGTTACAATTATTATTTGTTTCTAACATAGACCTTGTTAGGTCACAGCAAGAATAAAATTAATTATATTTATATTATATAATGTATGTACGTAAGCTATATTATACTATTTAAATTTAAAATTGCATATAATATAATTCATCATTAGGAATTAGGGGGCCCAGCCTCCATACAAAAATGGAACATCTCCTTTATGTTGCTTTATTATTTATATAATATTTTAGATAATTTTAATAATTATTTTACAAATTAGTTTACAATAAAATAAAAAGTATAAAAATTTAATAAAAACTTAGTCTAAAAGGCCGCCGCGCGTCATCTCCGACTCAAAGGTTCCCATAATACCGGCTGCGTTGCCGCGCTGTATTGCCAGGGAAAGCCTTTGAACCAGGTATGACCCACTGCGGCGATCGTGTCCACGTTGAACTAACCTATTTCCTAGTTCTCGAACAAAAGCTATCGCCTCTGAGCCCCACACGCCAAAGGTTTCTACCGCAAAGGGGATAAAAAAGTAATTTTGTTTCAAAGTCACATACTTAGAATGTTTTTTCCCAGCTGCATTCTCGGCGGCTGATCCAGCAGTCCGTGACGTGTAAGGCAGGTGACTGGCCGCAAAAGTGCTAACGCAGGTCGCATCCCACAGCAGACAGCGACCCCTCTCCCATGGCACCAAAGTGAGTCCATCGGGTCTTTTGCCGTCTGTGCGACTCAAGCCTGGAGGTTCCAAAACGCAAGGAATGTTGGCGGCGATCAAAGCTCGGCGGATAACATCGTTAAGAGCATGATGTCTAGGGAATCTACCCGCGCATCTAGAGCAGCTCAACCCATGGTGCCCGTTAGCTTCAACTTGGACCCCGCAAATGCAGCGGTGGGGCTCAACCACATTGCACCCCAGTCTCAAACCTACCGCCACCCGCAGTGAGTCATCATCCATGAGAGTGCCCAACTGTGGAGAAGGCAATGCGTGTAGCCAAGCCCCAGACTCCGGTCGTGATACCGCCCTGAGCCTAGCTAAATCAGCATTACTCGCATCAAATATAAGTTCTTCGAGTGTTAACTTGGATCGTATGTCAATCCAATTTCTCTGGGCTTCAGGATGATCGGGAGGATCATGATTCGGGCAAAATATAGACCAGGCAGTCAATGCCTCGTCCGCAAAGGGTGCCCGAAAACTGTCACCATTAATGTTGAGGATTCGAGTGACTAGGTTAAGGGCCCCGTGCAAAGAAGCCAAGAAGGCCGGTAATGCCGTGTCTTGTGTCCGGCGAATGCCCAGTCCGCCATGCCTTACAGGCAGGGATGCCTGATGCCACTGCCCATCACTCAGATGGACATTCAGAATACTTTCCAGTAATTCCTTCAGGCTATTGTCGAACGTTGACATTGCTTCCTGGTGAAGCCATACTGGAGCTGTTCTAACAGTGTAATTTAATTTAGGCATCGACAAACAAGATCTAAGAAGAACCAAAGCAACATGAGCTGGTAACCGTTCCAAGCATTGGCGGCTTGACAAAAGTTCCTGGTTTTTAGCCATCAAAACATCAGGTATTGCCTCGGAAAACACTGGAGCGCCCAAAATCCTGAAATTAGCTCTGTCTAACATCTTAATGCCCGGCAGGACACTTTCGATAATAGACGACGAATTGCCGCTGCAAGATTAAAATCTTTAATTATTTTAATTTTAATATCGTATTATTATATTCAAGTAAAATAATCTTAAAACTACAATAAACTATTCGTTGAAATATCTTGCAATTAGTATTTCAGCTAGTAGTTGCCTTGGCTTTTTCTTAAATGTAGGTAATTTATATGCGATGTTTTGTTGATAACTTCTGGGAGTTTGTTGTTTAAAACTGTCATAGCGTATGCTAGACCATACTCTATCCAAACGCTAGTCTACTATTTCTAATTTAGGTTTAGGTTGTGCTAATTTTGTACAGTGGCGTAAATTTTGAGATCTTTAATAAAGTGAAAACAAGTTTATATTTTTTCTTAAAAATATGCATATTTCTTAAATCTTGAAAACATTTTCTTAAATGGATACTAGAGTTGAAATTAAAATGTTTTAGTCTCAACGATCTTTGACAATCCTATAATGTCGATGGTTATTTTCAGTAAGTTTTAGTATACTTAGATTGTTGGCTTACGAGATATCACAGCTCGAGATTACCCACATTTTGTTTTATATAAAAAAGCTCGAGTGATTGCAGAAGAAGTTAATGTAAATAATGAATTATATTATTATTAATAATAATAATAATAATAATAATAATCTTTATTTATTTCTTCACAAACAAACAATAAGTATAAACCAAATATTAATGTTTATTACTCACTTAAAAAGTGTTAGTAAGTAATTTGTAAACCCACCTGGCTAGCGACTACCATCTTATCTAAGTCCGTTCCGACAGTAAGAGGTAAGATAGCCAGTTCCGAGATTTCGGGAGAGTCGCGCTTCCATCTTAAGCCTTATCAGTACTTAGTATCAGGTTGCATGTATCTACCCATTTATCACAAAAAAAACCCAAACACAAACGCTTTGGAAACCATATTTTATAGTTTTTATGAATTTGAGGTATTTTTTTAAATGAGATTTTCAAATTATTAGGTGCTTTTTGTTTTTCTACGAAATAAACAATTTACTTGCTAATTTCTTTAAAACACACATGATTTATTAAACTCAATAGGTTTATTCATTCACTCTTTACTTATCGTGCTTTTTATTTTTCCACGAAATAAACAATTAACTTACTAATTTCTTTAAAACACACATGATTTATTAAACTCAATAGGTTCATTCATTCACTCCTTACTTATCGATAAAAAAATTATCGATTACTTCAAGCACTACTGTCATTATTTGACATTAGTAATCGCCCCTCACCCCCGCAAGAATTGGTTGATCGTGATTTCATACATTCTTCTCGGATTTCGTGTCCAGTGCCGTGCAGTTATAAGCCATTTAAAGTGCTGAGGCCTGTCTTAGTAAGAACAAAAAGGTCATGACGGCCATGTCAAAAATCCATTTACAAAAAATACGCCAGAGTTGGTGCCAGCGTGGTACAGGCTACTAACGTATAAGTAGTTAAAGTTAAGGCTGAGTTAAGGTCAATCATTAGTTCATATAATTTTAAAGGCAACGAAATCGAAAGCGTAGGCAAATATTTATCAGATATTTCTGGGTATCGACATCAACAGCTTGTGGCGTAAAACACACAGTTCGATGAACTCTCAACCGAAACGCTCTTGAACATTAAGGAAATTGCATTGTTTTTTATTTACTGGTTCGAGAAATCTTAGTGATCGTAGTTTAAAGGTCATGATACTGGCTTCAGTTGTCATTGTTAGCACCCAATACTCGTACCTCCCAGTCTTAATAGACTAGAAAACCATCACATTTGTAAGTCCAGACACCACATCAACCTTATCACGGCAGATCCATAACTGAAACCCAACTCTGTGGGTTTAGCACGAAAAACTATCGAAATAGTATCGAGTAAGTATCGAGCACGTTATGTCAAAAAATGTATAGGAAAATGTTGTTCCGTTTACGTCCGGTAGGAATGCTGTCCAATATCTCATACATTTTTTACTTTACTTCCTCGATACTTACTCGAAAGTTATTCGTGCGTTATTAGTTATTAGTGGTTCGCGCGCTAGGTCTACGATTTAGTTTTGCAATGGTCGGTCACGGGATAGGTGACCAATAATTTACTATCTCTTCCGTGCATCGGAAGGCACGTTAAGCCATTGGTCCCGGGTGTATTTGCGGTCATGACAACCACCAATCCGCATTGGGCCCGCGTGGCGGATCTTGTGATGGCCCAATCTCCTTATCTTATGATTTATCCTTCCATAAGGAAGGCCAGTGCCCCGGCAGTGGGGGACATAAAAAAGGTCAATGACAACTGTTCAATCTGTTCATAGATACTGGAACATTAAAAAAGGGACAAACTTGTGTAATAACGTTAGAACTTGTATTACGAAAACCGCATCTAAAATGAACGACATAGGTAAAGGGCAATCTCAAGCAAAAAGTATAAAATCTGACCTGGGCCCTTATTCTCTATGACCACTTTGCGATTCCTTGCTTCAAAACCACGCCAATATCGTACATGGTTACGACATTTTCAAAATTCGTATTCTCTATGACACTTAAATGAAACCGTGTGATATGAACGTGACTTGCGCGTGGTTTGAACTGTCAAAAATTCAACGTTTTAGAAACGCGAGGAATCAACGTGGAATCTGCAAGGAATCGTTGTGACTGTGAAGAAATTTATTGTTTTTGTGCTAAAAACTATTTAAATAAATCTATAGCGTACCTAAGGCCAAAGAACCTTCTAAACACCATCTCTTTCTTTAAGTATTTCAGTGAAATTTTGTGTCAGCTATTTATATTATAATCTACTATTATTAATATTTTGTAAATTTTGTATCGAATTAAACTACATGTAACTATAAAACTATTTTATTATGAACTTTTATGTAAGTATTTTGCACGCAACTACCGAAGACCATTCTTGATCTATACTTATGAATGAACTTGTGAATCACATTTTTAAACAAATTAATTTCATACTTATGGTAAATTTTAAATAGAAAAATATTGGAAAAAATTAACTCGGCCACAAGTGAATTCTCAGGCTGGAATCGAACCAGCGACAGCGTATTAAAAATATAAAAGTATTGGAGAATTTCGACGGTGGTTCGCAAGTCTCGGTAGCTCAGCGGTTAGAGCATTGGACCGGATTTCCAAAGGTCGCTGGTTCGATTCCAGCCTGAGAATTCACTTGTGGCCGAGTTAATTTTTTCCAATATTTTTCTATTTAAAATTTACCATAAGTATAAAATAGCATTGAAAAATGCAAAAATTACAAAATCATAAAAAAAAAAAAAAAAAAATTTCAATGAAGTAAGATGTTTTAGTTTTACATCGCTTTTAAATCTGGAACAAATGCAAAAGACATATGTTAGGGGTTATGTAAGTAAATTAGATATTATAAGGCAAGTAACTTGTAACATTTTTGGGAGTAACAAACGATTAGGTACTTACAATAACAAATCGCTTCAAATAAAATACCGCCAAGTACATCAAAATTCCGGTTACCGAGCGTGTGAGGTGAAAAAATAATTTACCACGCTAGGCTGGTAATATGCTATTTTTGGCGCAGAAACTGAATGATAAAACCTCCTTTTCCGAGCGTGTCAGGTGAAAAAGTTTTTAGCATCTCGTGATTTTGAATATAGAGTGCCTTGTCTCGTGCAGCGTTTTAATAATAGAGGAAACTCGCCGCGAAATCAAACTTGCCAGCCTTGCATAACAAATAACTATTGTCTATGTTGATTTGGTTTAGAGTACCTTTAGGTGAATTTTGTCATTCCGGTATAAGCCGATGTGCGATGTTATTGTTAATATTTATTTGATAGACCAAATTAGTACGGCCAAGGGCAAAGGGTCAGTTTACGAGAAATTATTAAGGAACAGGTACAAACGCTTATTTTATTTGTTGTACTTCAGTTATAACAATGTTTAAATAAGTAGGTACATAAAAATAAATATAGCAATATTTTTTTTAATGTATACATAAGGAAGATTCTTACAAGGTTTCTGATAATTATGAATAACCTTGAGCGTCTCTATAAAAACCTTATGACTACGAAAATATTCCTCTTTCATTTAATTTGTATTCACAAAAGAGAGATACGATGTTCCCATGGTGACTTCGAGTGAAAGAAAACATGGAATGTGCCCTCTGCTAGCTATTCAGATAGTCAAATAAAAGCCTATCGGGGGACAGGGTATACCTATGCGAAAACTAATATAGGCGATAGGGTAAAAAAATAAAGGCCGACAACCTGTCACTATTTTATCCAGAGCCCGGTAATAGTACATTACTGCAGCGGCCAGCAAAAGAGGCATTGGCATGGACGAACGTGTAAATACGTGTACATACGTAAGTCCATCAATGCCTAGTTGTGGCTAAGGCTTGTATAGTACTTTTCTCAAATATTGCGCGAAAATTAAAACTATTTTTAGAAATCAGATGAACAACGAACAACGTAAATTTTTCCCGCGTTAAATTGTTCATTTGTTGTTTATTTTTTCTGAAACTGCTTTCAATTTGCAAGCCAGTTCGAAATTGAAATAAAACCATTGATAAGTTACTTCCCTGGTTGCCATATTTCGGAGAAAAAGATCTTTACATTTTTAAATTACATGACAGTTATGTTTACTTTGTAATTTATTTGGTCGCTAAACACGACAGATATGAATTTTCATACAACTTTTGACGGCCGCTGCTCGCATGTATGTGGCCAGTAGGTACGAAAGAAATTGTCAAAAAATTTATCTGCACAAAATGTATGGAAAAAGCCGTTAGGTCGATGTGGATAAAATTTTGTGAAAATATAGTCTTTTCTAAAACATGCATGGAAATGTTGTCATTATTTTCGAAAAAAGAACACGCGAAGTATCGAATTTACGGAGAAAAAAACTCAAATCCATTGCAGGAGCGTTTTTTGAATTTGGAACATTACAAAGAGTATTTAACAACTCCAGCACGCCGTTTCATACAACATTGCTGGAGCGCTGTAATGTTCCAAATTCAAAAAGACGCTCCTGCAATGAATTTGACTTTCTTTTAGTAATTATTAAATGTATACTATTAAAAGTATGTTTTATTTCCCTGCATTCTTATAAGAAAAGCACTATATTTGCCTCGGCGGAAATGGCAATTGCCTGTCTCGTATTAGTGAAGTCCTCTCCTACGGCTCGGTCTTCAAACTCATACTTGACCTGCAATTGCCTATTTCACGGCCTTTTCAATAATGTACTATTATATCGGTGATCACCTGTGCAAAATTGCAACGTTAAATAATGAACAGTTTATCAAATATACAGTATGGAATTTATTCATGCCATCTGCAGGGAAAGTACCCTAAATACTGGAGATATCAGATTTCACACAAACGATATGAAAAAAAACAAAATAGAATTTAACTGTTCATTATTTAACGATGCAATTTTGCACAGATGTGCCATTTCCTGGGGGGATATGCCACATCGACAAACGCTCTCCGAAATGTTACCCCACCTCTTGATAATGATGGTAGAATTATTTAGTTTATTCTTGTATATCTTACGCTGTTCCCCTCTTTGGAAGTTCCCCTTGATCACTAAATCTATTGATGCGGTATTAAAAAGTACAATTTGCAAAATCCTAAATTTACAACTTGAAGATCGTCATTGGGAACAAGCCACTCTTCCAATTAGATATGGCGGGCTGGGCCTACGCACAACCTCCAGTGTTGCACTCCCTGCCTTCCTGTCCTCGGCTTACAGCACCTTCTCACTCATCAGCGAGTTATTAAACTGCCCTACACTCGTTGACGCAGAGCTTGTCGGAGGCCAGATCTGCCTGGAGTGCTACATTCCCGGAAGAGGATTGTCCCTTGGAACTGGGACACCAGAGCGCTTGGGAGTCACCAGCTCTCTCTTCAACTCACGCAAAGCTTCTGGCTACATGACACAGACCGAGCCCGACTCTTAGCAGTGTCGGAAAAAGAATCCGGAGATTGGCTTCACGCTCTTCCCTCCAACAACCTAGGTACCATCCTTGATCCCGCTACCCTTCGCATTTCGATTTGTTTACGCTTGGTATGGGATGCAACCTGTGTAGACACCTTAGGTCCTTCCCATATACGTGGTACGTCCTCAAGAGCTGGAGCCGCGGCGGAGCAAGCTCAATTCCTCAAGCGCCGCAAGTATGCGTCGCTCTCAGTAAGCCACGAATTTGCGGCGCTTGCCGTAGAGACAATGGGCCCTTGGCGTCTGACACCAAAAAGTTTATTAAAGATCTTTCCATAAGACTGGTCCACTGAGAGCTGGTGCCTATCTTGCCCAGCGGCTGAGTCTTTGCATTCAGCGGGGCAACAGTGCCAGTGTTCTCGGTACTATGCCACGCGGCTGTGAGTTGGACGGCGTATTTTTATTATAGTATAAGATTTTATTATTTAACGGTTTCTTGTTTTTCTACTAATTTGTAAATAATGAAATAAATCTTGACGTTTAGTTTATTTCAATCTTACAGACATAGATATCTCTCTTTGATTGTAGATTTGAGTTTGGCAACGACATGTTCCTTTGTAAATGTTGTTGCTTCTGTGAAAGCGGATTAGTTTCATGCGACCATTCGTCTTCTTATTGTCAGTTAAAAGATGTTCTGAATGTCTGATAGGAATTTACGTATAGGTTTATTTGAATAAAAATATTTGTCTTTGACTTTCAATAATCTTCATAAAAAGACGAGCTGGGTCCGCCAGCCTTAAATGCGAATTGTAATTTATATTATCTGTCGTTGTTTCAGCGGCGGTGGTGGTGGCTTTCTTCGTATGCTGGGCCCCGTTTCACGTTCAGCGCCTCTTCTTCATCTACGGCGAGGACATGGAGCAGTTCCACGTCATCAATGAACACCTGTTCAACGTCGCTGGTGCCCTGTACTACGTGTCGGCCACCGTCAATCCTATACTTTACAATGTCATGAGTGGAAGGTAAGTTCCATCCTGTTTTTTGAGGGAAGAAGCCCCAGTTGTGGCCAATTAGAACACCCATAAGGATTAAATTAAAGGGTCATCAGGTGGGAAATAAAGTGATCACATCCGGGTCGTCTACCCTAACTCAGAAACTTCAATGAGAAAAACTTTTAAAATCAGTGATTGTTTTGTGTGGGATCAGCTACTACATAACAACAAACAAATCAGCCTCTACTCAAAGTAATGATTTTTCTATTCGTATGAACGGTATATGCAAGCTTAAAAATATTTTGTCCTGAAATAATAGTGACAGGTTTTTTTTTAATAATAACTGGGCGGGCATTCACCATCGTGCTTAATAAACAGGATGAGGTCTAAGGTGTTGCATGCTAGCCCAAGAAATGCCTATTCACTCTCGCTCGAAGAGACCAAGGTTGTAGTAATCAGGGAACATATCGCCTAGTTATATTAGTTTTCAAATATAGTCATGGTCATAGTCATATATTTTATTGCAACATGTTTGGTTACATAAGATCTTATAAAACATGGATAGTACCAGAAAACATGGCCCTGTAAGGGCATAGCAAATTAATGTATATTACTAAATATACCTAAAACGTTAAAATACTAAATACCTATAAAGTTAAAACTAAGTACTTCCTGAACTCACCAAATGTGACTTAGTGAAAGGTGCTGTAAGTCTGTTTTTATGTCTTAAATTACGAGACTGTTGATCAAAATCTTTTGCTTGTGGATACATATGTTTATTTTTCCTAACTTTATATGGACGTAAGTGTGAGTATTTTTAGTTTTACAAAATGAGGTCTACAACTTTCCATATCATCAATATTGTATATACTCTGTCCATTTACTATTCTGCTCTGGTTTTTACAATAGATTATAGTCTTTTACCAAATGCACTGGAAAACAAGCAGCTGGCACATTCTATGTTTTTTTTTCACTCCCAGTCCAGCATAAGCTAATACTGTGTCAAGTAATCAATTTCTCAGACATATGTTACTGCTCGAATGGTGTCGGTTTCCTTCTCGGCCCTGAATTTTTTCCGCATTGGTGACTTAGACTCAGTGCCGGATTAGCCACGAAGCAAGAGTAGCAAATGCTGCGGGCCCCGCGCATTTGGGGGCCCCGCGCACCAACGTTCTCTGGCCATAAAAAAGTATTATCTATATATTAGATTTAGTCACAACTCACAATTACTAAGAAAATATTTGCATCAAAATGATCAACTATAATTTTCTATCTGCTGGTCATACCAAAAATCATGTTTCGCACTGCTAAACAAAACGGGGAATTCCCTTATATTTTCTCCGTGCCAGTCGTAATATCCCGATCTATTTGAAAAGGGTTATTGACTACCAATCTATAAGGAATGATCGATATTTACGTTTGGATGATAATAATAGTACTTTCGATATGAACCATTCTTGACAAAAGTGGTTTCGTAATTGTGTTGAGTATTGTTTTCTTACATAATATAGCGATGGAACTGATTTTTTAAGTATTCAGTTATCTTTTAAAATATACTTAATATAACAATGTTCTTACGTAGTCAAGAAGAGAAAAGTATTCAACGATAATAACTGTGCATAAGGTAAGATATTTTTAAGTTAAAATAAGAAATTATTATTAAGTACTTTTCACTCTGAGCAGTTGCTGGGTTCATCTGAAAGATCTGACCGTAGCCAACCTTATAAAATAACAATTAATTGTGATTTTTTAAAATTATCTGGTTGGATCTTACACAGATGATTTGGAGGACAGTCTGGGCGAGGAATAAGTGCAGTTCGCTGCAATGCTCAATTCTGATGTGGCAAGTATTATTGACAGCAGGAATCATGAGGTTCTGGAAATGCAGGTGCATAAGCTGTTGATAAATAATCAAAAATAAAAAATATCCAAGGGAATCCGGAAACGACTAATAAAAACCTACATATGGAGCATCGCATTGTATGGATGCGAAACGTGGACGCTGACCCAAAGAGATAAGGTACGACTAGAGGCCTTCGAGATGTGGTGTTGGAGAAGAATCGAAGGAATTAGCTGGACTGAAAAGAAGACCAATGAGGATGAACTGACCAAAGTAAATTTCTTCCCTCTCCAACCATGCATGGTTGGGGAGGGAAGAAATTTACTTGGGGAGATTGGGAATAGAAGGGGAAAGATGCTGGGCCACCTGTTACGACAGTTTCATTATAAACATACTGGAAGAGAAAATGGAGGGAAGGAGAGGGAGAGGTAGACCTAGAATGAGCTATATTTCACAAATAAAGGAGAAAGTTAATGTTGTGTCGTACCAGGAGGTGAAGTCATTGGCAGGAAAAAGACAGGAATGGAAAATACTCCACCGACAAGAGCGCAGCTCTTAAATTTAAGAAGAAGAAGAAGAAGATCACCAACTGCAGTGGTGAACGATCTTTCTCAACAGTAAAACGTGTTAAAAATGAATTGAGGAACACGATGAGCGAACAACGTCTTAATCACCTCACTTTAATACATATTGAACATGATTTACTCCGAGAAGTCGATATCACCAGCATTATTTATTAATTTGCCCAAATTAAATCAAGAAAAGTTTGTTTGTAACAGTTTTGTTTTATCAATACCATAAACTCGATAAGTACCTAACCTAAGACAATTAAAGGGCCCTTTGATAGAATTTGCTACAGGCCCCGCGCTGGCTTAATCCGGCACTGCTTAGACTAATAGCCCGATCCATCACTCATTTATTTCCTTTACTGAATTGCGATACAAAGCTGATGCTCCGCAAACTATATTGAATACACTTGACTACCTCGATGGCACAGAGGTACTTATAATGTCTACTGATCTAAGGGAGTTTGACTCCACCGATGATGAACATCTGGGGACACGGTAGTGTCCCTGCCAAGAAGAGCCAAGCGAAGGGGACTTCCTACCTTTTCTCGAAGTGTTTCGTCGTTTTTTTGAACCGTCGGTAGCTTAGGTTTGGATTATATCAAAGAATAAAAATTCTCGTGATATGATGTCAACAGAAGACTTATTAAAGACATACAGTTTTTTTTTTATCATTAGATAGGTAAAGCGCTAATACAGTTTCAATTGCATAGCTCTTATACTTTAGATTTTATTGTTATCTAAAAAACTCGATTTCGTCACTGACTCACTCACTGATGATCATCAAAATTCATAAGGTCTTTCCTGAAGTCCTAGAACGATGAAGTTTGGTATGTAAGCTAGTATTGGTACACAAACAACAGAAAAAATCTAAAACGGGAAACTTTTACCCTCCAACCCCTTAAACTGGAGGACGGCAGTTTGTATGATGACTTCCACTGATGCTAGAGGTCTGAAAATTTATATAGGGACTCCTTGTTATAAATAATAAAATACACATTTCAGGATTTTAAGTTAATCATCCCCAACCTTACAAAAAGAAGTGAAATCCCAACAAAAACATTTTTATGTAAAGTGTTGCCAATACGACACCTTAAGGCTCGTTCTGTTATCAGATCTCATGTAGATCCAAGCTTCTAAATTTACACGATCTTACTTAGAAGCCCGAGCCACACAAACTCTATTCCTTAGTCAAAATATATGGCTAGGCCGTTTCGCTACTGTCATATAATAATAATAATACAATCACACCAAGTATCTAGCCCACGTTAAGTTTCATGAAGAACTTGTGTTATGGATACTAAATAACGGATAAACATACTTACATATCTTTTTTTGTAAATACATACATAATATACCTACATAATAAACACCCATACCGAGACAAATAGACACATGCACACAACTATTTGTCTTGTCCGGGGATCGAACCCGGGACGAAACAATAAGTGGCAAGAAACTCGTCAAGGGCTGTTTTTTTCGCCCTGTTTTATTTCATACAGAGTCGTCAAATTGAAAAGTGACCTTAACATATCAAAAAGGTCAATTTCCATCACAAAAAAAAATTACTAATTATAATATTACATTTAATGGTTATTGTAACCGTAAAAATTTCGCGCAACCATATTTTAGTGAACGTAACGACTCGCCTCACATCGGACTTCAGGTACATAAGTTAAGGCGGTACCCCCACCGAAAGTGGCGCCGCGTTGAATTTTATTTAATATCGTAATTCTAATACACAATTTTAATAAAACTAAACGTGGAATTTTTAGAGCCCATAGTCTAGTATTTTTAGACGGTATCATTACATTCCCTCGTAGTCACTGCTAGAAGAGATAGCAAAACTGCTAAAAGTGGCCGTTTTTGACACATTTGCTATCTACTTCTACGAATGACTATGACGAGATGTAGCGATACCTTCTAAAAATACAAGACAATGGGCTCTAAAAATTCCACGTTTAGTTTTATTAAAATTGTGAATTAGAATTACGATATTAAATAAAATTCAACGCGGCGCCACTTTCGGTGGGGGTACCGCCTTAAGCTGTATAAATATAAATAAATACAACGGCAACAGCAAAAAAAAGAAAGTTATAAGTGCATTAATGTAAGACACAACTTACAGTATTACAATTATAGAAGTAAGGAAGAAGATAATAGTTTGTGAAGTTAATACTTCTAGAGTTAGGGCGTGTCTACACGATTATAAGCTTGGCCCTACTTGAGTGAGATCTGATAACTACCAGTAACTTTGACAGTACCAGCCATATAGTCTCGTATTGGCAACATTTTACAAGGAAATGTTTTTTGTGGGATTATATTAACACGCGTAATAATCCTTTGCTCACTTGTATAACGCAGTGTGCCTAAATCACGTTGACTTTTGAGAGTTGAAATTTCAATAATGGTTAAAAAAATACTGGTAACACGTATGTTCATGAATAAATAAATAAATAATAATAAAACATACAGTGCCAATTTATGACATTTATACAAAATACGGTAAGTATACGGTAAGTACTAAAAGTAAAGAGTAAGTCGTCTGTGCAACTTATACTGTTGTTTTTTTTTATCAAGTGCATATACTCATGTTTCTTTTCAGTATATCTATACAGTATATATCGAGGGAAAAAGGTGAATACTCTCTCTTCACGGGGAGTCAATGACCGATATTCCAATTTAACCTGGGCTCGAGAGGGTGCTGCTTTATATGCAAAAATACAAAAGCTCAAATTGAACGGTTAAAAAAGTTAATAATAGTATTAAGGCAGGCACCCTGTATTTGGCAAGGGGCGTGTTTTGATTATTGAATATTGAAAGGTACGCTGAAAGTATAAATCATTTAAATATTGTAGGTAACGTGACGTGGATTTAAGATGATTATACATAGCTGTACACAACAGAACTACATTATATCGTGCGAATTATTAAGTACATAACAGGAGTGTGGAACAAAATAAGTTTTATTTTTTGTAATAAATAATACTTAAATCGTCAAGTACTTACTACTTAAGTTAAATTCTGAAACTCAGCCGAATAAAAAGACAATGCCTACTTTGTATGTAAGGTGGCTCCTTTCTTTTCGCGCGGCCATGAACCAAATCTTATTGATTCGTTGAAATAAAACAACTTTTTCGGTTATCAAACACGCTATATTTCACGAACTAAGTTGTAACTGTCCGCGGGATGACTCAGTCATCCCGTGATCACGGCAGCAACCGAAGCGTCGGGAAAATCAGAAAATACGGACAATTACAACTTAGTTCGTGAAATATAGCGCTTTTGATTTCCGTAAAAGTTGTTTTATTTCAAAGTTGTTTTGTTATATTCTGCACCGAAACAATAATGTTTATATTTATTTAACATTATTGTTTCGGTGCAGAATAACGTAAAATGAAAATCTTACTATAATATAGTAGTATCTAAACTCAGTCCGAACCGAGCTATTAAGGTTAGAATTTAAAAAAAAATGCACTTATATAATGAAATATTTATATGCTTTCCTATTTTTTCGTTGTTGCTATTTAACGTAAAGCCACGAACTAACGACCTAAATAGAAAATACAATCATCATTGCATTCACCCTTTTATTCTCTAAGTTGTGTACGTTCCTATGGAATTTGTAGATAAGCCGGTAGATACAGAATTTGTTTTCTTGACGATAGTATAATTAACCGATTTCGTAAAATCAATAAAAACTAAGACCTAGGGTAAACTATACAATGATTGGCACTTTAAGAAAAACCTGGCCTACATTTGTTAATTATTTTTTCACCTCACACGCTCTGAAATGGAGGTTTTGTCAATCAGTTTAGGCGTAGAAAATCGTTATTTGCGGCCTAGCGCGGCAAAGTATTTTTTTTTATTTAATACCTAAAAATATGTCGTAATGCGTTCCGAATCGCACTATTGACTTTTTGTTACATTTTATTCATATTTTCATAAGCTTTCAATTAATTATAATACTCCGTTTTGGTTTTATTATATTATTTTAGTTCATTGAATCATAAAAACAATAACAATAAGATTAAACTATTTGTTATAAAAAAATATATATTAAGCTTGGTGAGATTTCACAACCTATGATTGGATTTCGGAACGTGACATAAATCTTTATTTTTAAATTGTCTTTGTCTTGTACCTCATGTCAGTGTCAACATTTACGGAATCGTTTTTATTGTTATTTATAAGTAACAATATATTCCTACTTTAAATAACTTTGAATTAACTATAATACTACCTTTTTTTATTATTTTAGTTTTTTATATCATTTAAAACAACGAGTGTTGCAGCCGCTCAATTAATTTTATAATAATTTTATCTGTAGTTTCATATTTGCACTTTGATAGTTTTTACGTCAAACGAAACACTTAATAGTGACAGTTCTAGTAGGTAGTTGTTCGCGAATTATTGTTGAAATTGTTAATCCAGTGAGGGTACTTTTGTATTTTTCGTCGACGCCTCTCACTGACATTGCCGTCATTCGCCCCACTTGTCGAGACGGAGCTGCGCGGGCAACATCTCTATCAGTTGTACCGCTGCCGTAGTGCGAACCCAAATATAATTAAAATTTTCGTTGTGATTTGTGATTGTGAACACCAGGAACATTGGCAAAGGTCGGCGCCGACAGGCATACTAGCAGCAGAAGACCGGTGAGTAGGCTTTCGACCTTTTACTTAAGGCCGTCACTGGATCGTTTACCAATCGTTATATTTTCGTGTCGTTGTTAAAATCCTATACGCCCCTTCGACTCGCGAAGGCGCGTACAACGAGAATAAGGTATATTTAGATTAAACTTTATGTTTAAAGAATTTTTAACCGGAAGTTGACTGCGGAAACAACCATAAAATGTTCCTCGCTGTTGTGAGGTGAAAAATTGTGTGTTGCGCTTAGAGTTGCAGCCGGGAAAGATTCCGAATCATTCTCTTGGAATACTTCCGAAATATTCTGAAGTATTACGAAACATTCGGAATACTTCGATATTGCAAAAATACCCAAGGAAGTAACGATAAAAAAGGAGCAATCGGTCAAAACAGCAGCAGAAAGCAGTTGACACTTATTTTTAAATACCTACCTAGCAAGAAAAAAAATAAATCATTCTCTGATCATAGTAAAAGTACCTATGGATAGATATACCTACCTTACTATCTAGGTAGGTACCTCTTAAAAACAACAAAATGTCTGTGGAAGTTTTAAGTGTTGAAGTATGTACACACGGGCGGCGGCACATCAGACTATACATGACCTTGAGACCGCCTTTATGCATTACGTAATAAAAGCTGTTATCGCAGTTCAACCGTTTAACTTGATGTGCTGTCGAGTGTACCTACCTACTTAAAGAGCTCATTACACCTTACTGAATTTAGTCGTCTAAATGAATTAGCGTCTAAATTCAGTCAAATGTAATAATAGCATTTAGCAAGTTAGAATTCTAAAAAGTAAGCTAATTAGAAGACAGTACGGTGACTGACTGCTGAATGCTAGTTAGCAACCTAATTAGTCTTAGGTACTTATTTTATAAATAATTACATCCAAATTGAGTAAGTAGGTACCTATTTGGGTAAAATTCATTCGGGCAAATAGGTATCTTGTCTCAAATAAACTCCATATTTTGTGATGAAGTCGTCAAAAAAACGATTTTTGGAGCGCTTACATTGCCAATGCTGGCTGAACCTAGGTACCTAGCTTAGGTACATAAAAATAATGTAGTACGGAAATGTTACCTATCATAAAAAGGCCTACAAAAAGTCCGCGACAACATATTATATCTATCTCTTAAGGTTGACTCACAGTAACCATTTTTATCTTTAAGTACTTAATTAATTTATAAATATTTCTTTACTTGCAAAGCTAATTTCACCTTATCATTATTAATCCGTATCCAAATAACTATACCTTGGCCATTTAATGTATATCAAAATTGTCCTTTACCTTACCTAATAAAGTAATAACTAGTATAAAAAATAATATTAAAGTTATGCTAACAGTACTTACTTCCCTACTTTTGTTGTTAATTTGGCTTACAGGTAAGTAATAAAATAAACATTCAAATACTTACGCTAAATAACACAATTCACCATCAGTCCATCACTGAGCACATAAGAAGCACTTCCACGTTTCCACTATTTGAATCGAACTACCTAATCCCTCAATTTTCCTCCGACCGTGAATTATTCCGAAGCATTATGAATCTTTCTCGGCGGGGACGGAGAGGGGCGAAAACTTCTCCGGGGGGACTCCCGCCACTCCCCGCCGCCACGCCGCGCCGCCCCGCCCGCTACTAGCTAGAATGTTGTTCTGTGGCGTCGCCGCCCTCGCGCCGCGCACGTGTTTTTCGTTCGTTCGTCCATCTCGTACCGGGCGGGCGGGCGGTACTCGGGCATACGATATTTGCTTGCAACATTATAGTTAAAAAAAAAGAAAATATTTCTGATTAAATTTATTTTGAAAAATTCTAATTGAAAGAAAATTTCTGAGAATTATTCCGAATATTTCAGAAGTTTTGCAACTTGCGCTCGGCAGAAAAATTTTTAGCGTCTTGTACCTTTAAAACCCTCGCTTCGCTCAGGATTCGATCTTTGAATTACTCGCTAATCCTAGAATCCTTAACTTGCTCTGCTTTCAATACAGGTAGCTCGCCGCTAAATCGCGTACTGCCTGGGCACATCAGCTAGGCGATTGCGTAAAGTCAATCGTATTCATCTGACAGTTCATATTGTATCATAATAAATGTCATTCCATACAAATCGCAGCCGATTGAATACGATATGAACTGTCAAATTAATACGATTACCTTACGCGATCGGACCCCAGGATATGCCGGCATTCCTTGATTTGCCTATCGTTTCATATCGTGCAAAGCATAACCACTCATAACGTTTGACGATTTTCCCCGTCGTCCAGCCACGTTTGGCCAAATCGATTCCCGAGGATGACAAAGTTTTAAGCAAAAAAAATTTAATAAGCACACTTATAAATAAGTTTAAGTAGGTATATGATTCCTTTAAAAATCTTAAAATCTAAAACAGTATGTACTAACGCAAATGTGTATTATAACCCTAAATAAAATCTTATGTGCCGGCTACACGCTCCTTTAGAGCTAGCGCAGACGACGGATAACGGAGGACTTATTGTCCGCGACACGTCTTTATTGTTAACCAAATAAGATTCAACTTGACCGCGAATATCCGCGAAAAGTACGCGATAGTCCTCGTTATTTATTCAACTTTATGTTCTTAGTAATAAGGTCGTGTCGCAAACAAAAAGTCCTTCAGTGTCCGTCGTCTGCGCAGGCCATTATGAAATCATGTTGGAGCAAAAGACGGGACACCGAGCGACCGGTCACACGTGCAGGTAAGCACGCACAGTCCGACTGCGCAGTCCTCAGTGTTTAGAGATAGAGCTTTAAATTAGTTAAAACCTCCATTAGTTATAACCTTTTACATCGCTCATTTTCAGGCGAGTTTTTTTATTTTTTATTATTATTTTTATAGTCGGGCTACAAATGGCCCATAGATAATAATACCTTAAAAATTAACATTAATATAAAATAATGGATATTGGTGACGGTTAATCAATTAGTACCTAAGTACACACAGGTAAGTTATACTAAACGTCCCTAACAACTTACATACGATGCGAAGCCAATTACAGTTTCAAAATAATGAGATATTTGCTTAGAGAGCATTATTAAACAAATATCAACCTAGTTCTCTGTAAATCACGAAACAACCAATCACAAAATCGGAATAGCGCAACTCATCATGCAACACTGATTTCACCTATACACTAAGAAAACAGGAGGTCTCTCGAACAGCTCTAAATATGGTAATTATTGGTATCCACTAAACAAAGCAACTTCCAATATTACTTTTTAATTTTGCATTTTACAGTGCTATTTTTATGTGATAAATATACTCGAAAAATTCGACGTGTCTTCATAGGTCTCTGTAGCATAATTGGTAAGGGCCGGATTCCCAAGGATGCGGGTTCGAATCCCGTCAGGCCGACATGAGATAAGTTCCTTTTTCTAGTATATTTTCTTGTTTAATATTTATCACATAAAAATAGCATTGTAAAATGCAAAATTTAAAAGTTATAATTAGATGGCTGTTTCATCTTTCGATAGTCAAACATTTGTAAAAATGTTTCTTTCGAATGCGAGGATATTTCACTCAATGATGAAACGACGGTGGTCAACACCGTAGAAAGGAATATACTAGAAAAATTCGACGTTTCTTCTTAGGTCTCTGTAGCATAATTGGTTAGTACATTGGGCCGGATTCCCAAGGATGTGGGTTCGAATCCCGTCAGGCCGACATGAGACAAGTTCCTTTTTCTAGTATATTTTCTTGTTTAATATTTATCACAACTTCCAATAGTATATGTAAATGTGAATTCCATTTGAGAATAATCTTGAAATTTTGTATTTTTAGGGGTCTTTTCGAAAAGAAAAAGTGTCGAAGCAAAATCATAAAATCGTGTTTCTGAGACTTTACAAATCTAGATAAAGTTATGAAGAAATATAATTACCAGATTTGTAACATCTCTAACCATCCTATAGTTTTATAAAAAATTTACGTTCTTTACCGTATAGCGTCTTCAGCGACAATAGGTAATCGTTGTACTGCTAACGACAATAATCGTACTTAATCCACTTATCTCGGAATCAGATCAATGTGATGTTATCTGATATTGATTTATTACTAGCGGCCGCCCGCGGTTTCACTTACTTAGTTCCCGTTCCCGTCGTAATATCAGGATAAAAGTAGCTTATGTTTCAATCCAGGCTATTTTCTATATGTGTGCCAAGTTTCATCCAAATCAGTTCAGTAGTTTTTGCGTGAAAGAGTAACAAACAAATAAACAAACACACTGACATACTTTCGTATTAATAATATTAGTAGGATTAAACCGATAATTTTCGTTACAGGTTTCCTTCATAACTAATATAATAAATGCAAAAGTGTGTTTGTTTGTCCTTCCGTCACGCCCTAACTAAACAACCAATCGACTTGATGTTGTGGCATGTTGAAAGGACGGAGAGTAACATAGGCTAATTTTCATCCCGATATTGCCACGGGAACTGGATAGTGGATACCACGCGGATAAACTGCGGGCGGAAGATAGCTGATAATATAGGTCCCAAGTGTTCCGACTAAGCGAACCTTGCTTCAACAGAAAGAAACCTATTGCGTCATAACCCGAAATAGCCACAATCGTATGACACCATAATAGGCTACTTTCCTGGACGAATTAACCACTGGACGCGTAACGACGACCGCGTTCGCCTTTACCCTTCTGTCACTTACTGAGAATTTTAGACACAGTAAGCAATATGGCGTTGTCAGTATGAAGCGAGAACTCGAAGTGGAACATTATCTCAAAAATGGGTAAATACGCTGTGTTAATTAGTAAAAATCATACCGGACAATCAAAACATTTTTCTTTTCACGCGTAAGTACAATTTCAATGTATTAGAGTAGCAATTTTTCGTAAAATAAATAAAATTTGGTATGTAAACAAAATGTAATACGTCATTTCAAAAAGTAATCATTGTACATGTAAATTCTTCAAAGATATTGCATAAGTAATTTGGTTGGGTTATATGTATCACTCATTCAATCAATTGTCATTTTTATGTCGTATAGGGCTTGAACATATCGATGTATGTAAATGAACGAACGAATCCAAATTTAATGTAGGAAGTATTCAAATTAATTTCAGATTTCCAGTTGAAACCCTAACAAGAAGAAATTGGGTGGAAGCGGTACGCAGGGAGATAACATGGACGAGTACTCAGGTCTTAGATAACATCTAAGGTCTGATGATGGAGCCAGAAGATAGCTATAGGAACTCTGTGATTAAAAGACGCAACCCTACGAACTTTGAGCTCGTTATATTTGAAATATAGCTTCATCCTTAAAAAAAAAATTTGCTTATTTCACCCGCATGGTTCCCGTTCCCGTGGTAATATAAAAAATCCTTTCTTAGTGCTCGCCAACATCGTTAAAAGAACCTGTATGCAAAATTTCAGTTTAATTGGTTTAGCCGTTTGGGCTGTGCGTTGCCTGTCAGTCAGTCACGGTATTGTTTTTTAGTATTAGACTTATGTTGTACATTATCATGGTGTGCTGTACATTAACATTTAAAATTTATCATAAGTATAAAAATAGCATTGACAACGCAAAGATAAAAAAATCATAAATTATTAGCTGTTGCATCATAATTGATCGTTAATTTTTTTTTTCTCTTTCGAATGCAAGGAAGGATATTCTTACAGCGTATTAAAAATATAAAAGTATAGGAGAATTTTGATAGTGGTCTGCAAGTCTCGGTAGCTCATTGGTAAGAGCAGTGGGCCGGATTCCCAAAGGCCGTGGGTTCAAGTCCCATCTGAAAATTCACTTGTGGCCGAGTTCATTTGTTCCAATTTTTTTCTTGTTAAAATTTATCATAAGTGGTGGTTACATTTATTATTTGTTTTTAACAAGGACCTTGTTAGGTCACAGCAAGAATAAAATTAATTATATTTATGTATGTACGTAAGCTATATTATACTATTTTTAATCTTTAATTATTTTTATTTTAAGATCGTTTTATTATATTCAAGTAAAACAATCTAAAAACTACAGTAAACTATAGGTTGAAATATTCTTGCAATTAGTATTTCAGCTAGTAGTTGCTAGAAAGATACTGCCTTGGCTTTTTCTTAAATATAGGTAATTTATATGCTATGTTTTGTTGATAACTTCTGGGAGTTTGTTGTTTAAAACTGTCATAGCGTATGCTGGACCATACTCTATCCAAACGCTAGTCTACTATTCCTAATTTGGGTTTAGGATGTGCTAATTTTGTAAGGTGGCGTAAATTTTGAGGTCTTTAATAAATTGAAAACAAGTTTATATTTTTTCTTACAAATATGCATATTTGGATACTAGAGTTGAAATTAAAATGTTTTAGTCTCAACGGTCTTTGACAATCCTATAATGTCGATGATCATTTTCAGTAAGTTTTAGTATACTTAGATTTTTGGCTCCAAAAAAAGTGTCTAATACTAGATGTCACAGCTCGAGAAGCACACAGGGGGCTAATTGTCTAATTTTAAATCTATCACAATCCCTTTAAGTTTTTCATTTAAAAGGTACATATTATACGAGCATCACGCCACAACTATTTGACCTTTGAAAGGGATTGCAATCGATTATAAAATTAAACACTTATGGAGGGGTTGCTATTGTGTATGTCCTATACAAAGGTTCTGTAATGAACTAATATTTTGTTTTATATAAAAAAGCTCGAGTGATTGAAGAAGAAGTTAATGTAAATAATGAATTATATTATTATATAAACCAAATATTAATGTTTTTTACCCACTTAAACAGTGTTAGTAAGTAATTTGTAAGTCCGCCTGGCTAGGACTACCATCTTATCTAAGTCCGTTCCGGCAGTTAGAGGTAAGATAGCTAGTTCCTCAGTGATTGAGGATTCCGGGAGAGGCGCGCTTCCATTTAGTATCAGGTTGAATGTATCTACCCATTTTTCACAAAAAAAACCCAAACACAAACGCTTTGGAAACCATATTTTATAGTTTTTATGAATTTGAGGGATTTTTATTAATAAAGTTTTCATATTATTAGGTGCTTTTTATTTTTCCACGAAATAAACAATTAACTTACTAATTTCTTTAAAACACACATGATTTATTAAACTCAATAGGTTAATTCATTCACTCCTTACTTATCGTGCTTTTTATTTTTCCACGAAATAAACTATTAACTTACTAATTTCTTTAAAACACACATGATTTATTATACTCAATAGGTTCATTCATTCACTCCTTACTAATCGATAAAAAATTATCGATTACTTCACGCACTACTGTCATTATTTGACATTAGTAATCGCCCCTCACCCCCGCAAGAACTGGTTGATCGTGATTTCATACATTCTTCTCGGGTTTCGTGTCCAGTGGTTAATTCGTCCAAGGCTACTTTTCATCCCGATATTGCCACGGGAACTGGATAATGGATACCACGCGGATGAAACTGCGGGCGGAAGATAGCTGATAATATAGGTCCCAAGTGTTCCGACTAAGCGAACCTTGCTTCAACAGAAAGAAACCTATTGCGTCACCCTAACCCAAAATAGCCACAATCATTTGACACCATAAAGCCAAACCCTTCCGCTGACTATCACGAACGTAATGTGATGAAATAATTAATTTATGGCTTTTTTCAGTTCGCCTTAGAAACCATCCCTTATTTCAGCCCTTCAAAATATATTTTTTGAACAATAGGCAGCCTCTGTTCTGATAAACAGAATTCCTAAACTTTAATAACTACTTATTGTTGGTTTTGGTTGTGACGATTGAGTAAGTAAAAAAACTAATAATTAATGTATACGGAGAGAGAACCATCCCGTATATCATTCCTCGTTTACTTAATAAGTTGGATGCAACTTTTATTCAGAGTATCACGCAAAGTAATATTAAGCTTAAATTAAATGATTTTTTATAACAACCTGTAGACGTGGGGTATCTAACTTGTTTTGTGCACTAGCAGCGAGTAGAGTTGTGGACGATCGCAGCAGGTAATTTTTTTACCAATAGCTTGTCATAGATATAGGTAGATAGAATAATGTAAGTATTTCAGTTAATTTTAAGTTTAAATCTAGCATTCCGGTCAAACCCCCGTGGTTTGCTATGATGAAAAGTATTTATACTTATGCTAAATAAATAAATGAACAAAGTGATAAAAAAAGTTATTATCTTACATACGCTATGTCATAAATTGCCTGCATGGTAGGCAGATAATTAACAGTGCTACTTATACCTAGTACTTAAATTTATTGTGGTAGTCATTAATAATAACCAGTGATCGGATAATCGGTTGTAGGTATATTTACCTAAACTTAGTTTTTGGCTAGGAAATTATGGAAGCGGCTTTTTAAAAAATATATGTTTATGTGATAAATATTAAACAATAAAATATAGTAGTAAAAAGCAACTTGTCGCATGTCGCCCTGACGGGATTCGAACCCGCATCCTTGGGAATCCGGCATTGCACCAATTATGCTACAAAGACCTATGAGGACAAGTCGAATCTTTCTAGTAAATTTTTCAGATTTGACATCCGTATTCGTAATGCAAAATTAAAAAGCTATATATTTTTAATATAAATCTCGGGATTCCAGAAACTTTCGATATATCTCGTAAACGGTGCATCGTAGCACAAAAATAAACTATTTTTCGTCCCACTACGTTCCCCATAAACCCCCTCTCACAATCACATGCCATAATAAAAGACCAACAATCTTAAAAAAAGTGCTCAAGCCGCGTTTCCATACTAATTGTACTCGAAAATTCGGCTAAGTTGCTGGCCCGTACAAAACCGACCAAAATCTGGGATTTTTTTCGATACAAAGGTGCATTCCATAGTAGCCCAACTCCTCAACTTTAGGTAAATATGCATCCGATTATTCGATCACTGTTAATAACCGATGGCGAGGGCGGAAATGAATCTACCTGGCATTGCAGTTGGAAAAAACTCAACGTAATTTGGAATTCGAAATTGCAGTTGGAAAAATCCACGGATCAATTTATTAGTCAGTTAATTTCATAACCAACTATAAAATAAATGACAGTCACAAACTAAAATAGATGTGAATATGAATGGCTGTAATAATTTTCAACTTTTTCGTTTACATAAGTATTAGGTAATAACAACATTGAAAAATCGGCCCTTAATTGATTTAAAAATGTATTGTTTTATGGGCTTTACTTAATAACTAAAATAGATAGACAACATCACAAACGATAATCTCATTCTGAGATAAGGAGCTTAAAATATTTCTTTACAATATTTCACTCCTTTCGGATTTTTGACCGGAGATTTTTGTTCAAACTTAAAATATAACATTTTTCTTAACTAACTACCTGATGTCAATAAAAACAAGTATACTAGCTTATAGCTCTGCGCCCGCGATTCGTCCCCGTGGAAATGTACCTACAAACTTTTCCATACGTTTTTTTACTTTTTTCTTTTATGCAAATCTTGTCCTATCAATAAATAACACAACAAAAAACGAAATATCCAATTTAGTGCAGTCGTTCTGAAGTTATGCGCTTTTATATACATTTCAGCGATTCATTTTTATTTACCTATATAGATAAAATAAGAACTGAAAGTCCAAAAAGCAGAACATGTTTATTTGCACCCCATCCACAGAACATAATACGAGTACATAATGGTGCCCAAACATTTGTATTACTGAAATGTTTGCATTCAAAATACACATGGAAAATAAATAATATTTCTAATGCATGATTCTTAGGACTGTGTCCACAGATACTCAAAAAGAAGCAGTGGGTGGCTGTCGTTGTGTATTCGTCATTTTGCTTGAAACAGAAACAGTCTATAGATACATTTCGCTTCGAATGAATCGAATTCGATTTATTTCTTGTATGTTTATTATTAATCCTCAGGTTACCTAAGGATTACCATAATAAAAAGTACTTGTCTCCTGTTTTTAATCGCGCTACACTGTTGCCAACAGAAAAAACATTATAAATATGATTAAAAAACGTAATTTATAAAATAAACAATAAACAGTACTCACCAGGAATATCTATTTGAATGCATTAAGTATGTGTATATACATGCGACACTTGTCTCTGTTTTCTTCATTACACTGTGCACGTAAACTCAAGCTAACTTTGTTCTCGGCCTGCGATAACGACACGCGCGGAGCTAGTCGACAGCGGCATAGGGTGCGGGACGCGCGGGGGAAATCCTTATTTCTTCTAGCTTTGTATGGCCCCTTAAAGGTGACATCCGTTTCTGTGTTTGTATCTGATAGCAAATATTATAGAAAATAGATAATACGCACTTGATGTTTCTCATACATTAGGATAACGTTCGCAGTTTGCACGGTAGCTTTATAAAGCGTTCGGAGATCAGAGCTTTTTGAAGTGAAAACTTCTTTAGCGGCGTTGTGCACATCAGTTTTAAATTTTTGGGATGGGTTTAAAATGTTAAAGTCGCGTCGGACACGTGACTCTGATCGAAAATTCGTAAGACCATTTACCATTAACCTATTTCAAATTACATAAGTCTCACTTGAAAGATCTACGTATATTAGTTAATAACAACCATTATATAAAGATCTCTCATTACTACCAACTTTCATATTGATGCCAGGTCAGTTTTAATGGATTAACTGCCAAATCAAATTGGTCTCCGTTTTCATCAACTTTTTATGAAGTTGTGGTCAAGATATAGTGGATTTTAATCGTTATTTTCGTTTAAGCTGTTTTCACTTCTGCCAGCACTCCCAGAGTGCAACCCGTTGTTTTTTTTTGTATGCGAACCCCGGGCGCATATAACACCCGCGTCCGTGTGTGAACACGCAGTCGAGAAGTCAGGGTGTATTTTATGGTATACTACTATTTTAATACGGGAACCGAGAGGCCAGGGACCAAAGCGACGATCGAACATACTCCGAGAATGCATTTTATTTTACGTAAACCAGGTCGTAGATGTGTAATCCCCATATTCTAAGTCGTTCCTCCAAAACTTTTTACACTCCACTCAACCTCGTCGTGGGTAAAAATGATAGTGTGCGCTAGGCCTAACACGGAGTGGCTACGTACTCTTTGGCTCCTCTAGGTCCTTACGGAGTTATGACTTAGAATACCGATTTCGAGGAGTATTTCGAAGAGGTTTTCAATGAGGTTTCGTTAAGTCGAGGACGAGTAAGTTTTGGAGGAACGACTTAGAATATGAGTGTAAGTCTCTTTGATAATTATCCTGTCTTTTAGTGTAAATTCTTTTAAATATTAAGAAATATGATAATAAAATGGGAAATTAGAAAATAAATAATACGAACAGGATGACAGCTACAACATAAAAAAAAATTGTTTCTTTAGTTCTTTATAGAAAATGACAGTTTAAATAAATGTACATTTAGAAACTTTTTCAACATAAATAAGTGCTTAGGAAGGGCTTCAAACAATAACTAAATCAACTTGAAAGAAACTCATGAGAAGTGAACTATTACAATTCCATATTTACTTTATTTCATATTTTCCAGTGCCAAGATGACTTCAATCACTTTCGAGATAGACTTGAAGTTGGAGCAAAGTAAACAAAAAACTCTTTAGTAAACTCTTAAGACGTCGAAAATTTTTCATTTCAGTCTTATCCTTTGACTGAAAAATCTACGACGATGATAAAAAGGGGCTTAAACATTTTTGTATGACGGCTGGCCTCATCCAATCCGTTCCTATATAAATGAACAGGGGACACGCAGAGGAACAAAAATGTTATGATATATAATGACTTAAAGTGTCACGTTAGCCAGATAATTATAGTTAAAAATAAATAATGCTGACCCAAAGTATCACCTTTGTATCTTTAACTCCAATTATCTCACTAACCTGACACTTTAGGGCATTATGTTGTATTATATTTATGTTCATCTTTTCGCAATTTAAAAAAAAAAAAACAAAATGGCAGACCGGTGATGAGGCCGAAGGGTTGCCCCATTGCTTTATTGGTTTCACAAAAGATCTTAAAACAATAACGAAATACTCTTATCGAAACATCTTAACAAGAATACTTACCATTTCTTAGACATACTTACTTTCTTTTATCTTTAAAGTATTGACACGATAATATGCCTTATTATTTGTTGGGTTAAGCCTCGTTAAAAAAAAAAACTAAGCCCTTTATCAAAACATAATGTTAATATTAAAAATAGAATGAAATAAGAAGATTACACGATATTTAATAAAATTAGTATACAATTTATCTACGTCTTTGAAATTTCAGGCGAATAGCGAAGCTGAATCTCTCTATTACGGAAATACGGAAACTCAAATGTCGCATGAAAGTTAGTTCGTGCTCTATTTTTTAAATAGAGCTCCGAACCCCGAAGATCTTTCTATCATCATCATCCATTTTTAATAAGCACAGGTCTTTGTAATGGATGGATATAAGAAGAATAGGCCATGACCCACAATGTGAATTAGAAGATTAACACCCACTAACAGCAAATGCAGCCCGGACCAACGACTTGTCCTTTCTTACGAAGCATAGAGGAGCTCGACGTCAAAGCTAAATATCCCGTGACCGACCATTGCGAAAGTTGCCGACCACGCTAACCATTCCTACCACCATTCCTCCACGCTAACCTATCTTAGACCTAGCATATATAGGTTTGACAAAAATCATTTTTTTTTGTTTCAATTCCATATAATAATATGAGGAGTTTCCTTAATCTTAATTTTTTTATTTTTGTGTGATAATCGTAAAGCGGTTTACAGAATACATCTACCTACCAAGTTTCAACTGTGTAATCTTAATAGTTTCGGAATAAAGTGGCTGTGACATACGGACGGACGGACAGACAGACAGACATGACGGATCTATAAGGGTTCCGTGTTTTGCCAATAAGCAACGGAACCCTAAAAATAAAACATTTCGAGGAAAAAAAAACATTTCTTTTCCCATTCGTTTGTATGGGAACGAGAACCACGAGGGCGAAACCGCGGGTGGTCACTAAGTAATAATAATAAAAGGCCTTTCGATTTGAACTTCAAGCGCGCACTTGACTTTGATTTGTAGAATTCGAGGTAAAATAACAGGAAAACCCATGTTAATTGTGTTCTTTTTAGGTTTCCGTAGCCTAAAGGCAAAAAACGGAACCCTTATAGATTCGTCATGTCTGTCTGGCTGTCCGTCGGTCCGTATTTCACAGCCACTTTACTCCGAAACTATTAAGATTACACAGTTGAAATTTGGTAGGTAGATGTATTCTGTAAACCGCTTTACGATTTTCACACAAAAAAAATATATGATCAAGGAAATTCCCGATATATGGAATTGAAACTAAAAGAAAATGTTTTTTGTCAAACCTATATATATATGCTAGGTCTAGGACACACACTTGGCTGATAATTTAGTTTTTCTCTTTCTTCTTTTTGTTTCTCTCTTTCTTCATTTTGTTTTTCTCTCCATAGCCCCCCGTTTCTACTGGCAAATCTTCTACAAGAAAACATGTTGTAAACGTATAATGCGGCCAATGAGGGAATGCATTGTTTGACAGCTCCTATCGAGAGCCATTGGTCATCCTCTCAGCGGCCGCACTAACGCACCTTTTCTGAACGAAACTGTTTCGTAAAAAAAACAAATAAAGTTTTTTTTTTTTATCTACAGGTCGGGATAAATTTAAAGGTAAAACACATAAATTTTAGAATTAGAGACTATAAAAACATTTCAAAATTATTCAGAATTTATTGTTTCAATACCTTGACAATTTTAGTCCTTTCCGTGATGATAAAACCTTAAATCAACATTAGCACCGAGTAAAAAACACTCGCCCTAAACCAATTTCGTTGATTGACATTAAAATTACTTTATCATTCAGGAATATAACTTTCTACAGACGATTTCCAACTGTCGGTGAATAGCGTAGAGTAGTATGTAATCTGACAAACGATTGTTATTGCTGGATCAACTGTTGACTATATCTCAAAAGCTCGTTCTACCGCTAAAATGTGTTTATAAATTACTAGCGGCCGCTCGCGGTTTCACCCGCGTAGTTTCCGTTCCCGTGGGTATATCGGGATAAAAAGTATCCTGTGTTCATAACCAGACTATCTACTACCTGTGTACCAAATTTCATCCAAATCCGTTCAGTAGTTTCGGAGCTTATTCAATGCAAACAAACAAACAATCAAATCTATCCTCTTTATAACATTAGTATAGATAGTATAGCTAAGAAATATACAGTCCGTCCCAGGCCTATTATTTATATGCCACTGGGAAAGTATCTAATATATTAGAGGATAGCGGCCACCCGCGGTTTCACCCGCGTGGTTCCCGTTCCCGTGGGAATATCGGGATAAAAAGTAGCCTATGTTACTTTTCGTCCTTTCAACTAACTCTATGCCAAAAATCAAGTCGATTGGTTGTTTATTTAGGGCGCGAAGGAAGGACAAACAAACACACTTTTTATAAAATTAGTTAAGATTAGGATATTCATTTAAATTCTAAAATAAATAAGCAGTCTTTAAAGATTCAGCTTTCGAGAATAAGTATTTGGCGCATTATTGTAAAACACTGTTTTTAATTGATTTAAAGTAGTTTCAGCAAATAACACACATCAAATTCAACACCTTTTAAGAATCAACTAATGTGGAGCTGGCTCCTTTTTTAGTGTCTGCGCATTCTTCTTATCTAAACACATGGCAAACCCAAAAAAGATAGGGTTATTGTAAACTCGCCATCAAAATGAATTCGTCATCAATCGTTTTTTTTGTATAAAATCGCTACAACAGATAGCATTTTAAAAATAAATTTGCTTTAAATTATTTTACTCTATTGTAAACTTGCCACTTTAAGTCTTTTCGTATATACTGCAAAAAAATCAAACATTACAATTATTTCTCTCCGTTTTACACCATGATACAGTATATTAGTAAAACTAGCCGTTCCCCGCGGTTTCACCCGCGTTTTTCTCGTTTCCGTGGAAATACCGAGATAAAATATTGCCTATATTATAGCCTCCCTCAATAAATGGACTATTGAATATTTAGACAGTTTTCATATCAGAACAGTATTTCCCTAGATTACCGCGTTCATAACAAACAACCAAACTTTTCAGCTTTATAATATTAAGAAAAATATAGATTAAGTTAAATTGTATAAGTCGCAGGCAATAGCTGTCTATCTGTTCGACATTCAGCCAGACACATAAGAATTACAATAGAAATGTATTTATTATACTCTTCAAAGATCTTATACTTACAATCATTAACAAATATATTTCAAAAAAGATTATTACAGGATTTTATGTTGATAAAATAAAAAACTATGGCCCATAACTCATTAATAGGTACCAACTCTTAGCATCTTACACACGTGATAACTTTTAAACGAAATATCCGATTGAGATGAAACAAAAAGTATTTTACTTCTACATACATACTCTTGATAACATAATGCTTAATTTCGATAAAGATTAATATTACGATACATATTTAACGTAGTTTTTTTTTCTTCAGACGATTTAATAATTATTTTGAACACAAAATCGGTTATTGTGATTAAACCATGATAGCTAGATATATGTTCTCGCGGACTTTTTTGTAGGTCTTAATGGGATCTACAAACCCGTAGTACATCATTTTGTTCTATTGTCAATAGTTTTTGCAGCGCACGCAAAAATAGGTTTTCGATTTTACACCTTGTGTTACAAAATAGCAATTTTATTACGGATCCCTAATTTTGAAAAAAAAAAATATATAGCCTATAGCCTTCCTCGATAAATGGACTACCCAACACTGAAAGAATCATTCAAATCGGACCAGTAGTTCCAGAGATTAGCGCGTTCAAACAAACAAACAAACAAACTCTGCAGCTTTATAATATTAGTATAGATATCAAGGTATAGCATGGTAGGTAGGTAGATAATCCTGGTTGGTTATGCTAGCCTGGTACTTTTACTAGATATTTTTTTAATTTGCTTTGAAGATATTTTCCGTAGTCACAAAAATAATTAAAAATGTCAATTCGGATTGACATTTTTTTTTTTTACAATATGATATAAAATTAATAAAAGTGGTGAGTTTACAATAACACGTATACGTATCTACCTGTGACGAATTTACACATGCATTTCATAATAGTGGTGAATTTACTTTCAATGTATGGAACTTTTCAAAACGTGATGAGTTTAGTTATGTGTGGCGAGTATTGACAACCTGTTTGGCGCAGGGGTACTATACCCGCCTTCTGCGCCAGAGGTGCCGGGTTCGATCCCCGGACAAGAAAAATATTTGTGTGTATGAATATATTTGTCTTGGTCTGGGTGTTAAATATGTATATTATGTATGTATTTACAAAAAAAAGTATAAAAAAGTATGTTTATCCGTTATTACCCATAACACAAGTTCTTCATGAAACTTAACGTGGGATAATTGGTGTGTTTGAAAAAAAATATGAATGATATACTTACCCTTTTTTGGGCATTGGCAAAATATTTGCCAGAAAAAGATATTTTATATTTCGTTTTAAAAAAAAAATTAAATTTCGACTATTTTAAACTAGTCTGTGTAGTTTTCTTGCAAGGCATGTAGATAACGTATGAATCACGTGAAATATGCAAATGTGGCGAAAAACAGAACGTTTTTGACATTAATATTCAAGATAGAACTGCCTGATAATTTAAATGATGTCAGAAGATGCTATTTAAAAAGAGTAAATATAATAATTTGAATATCCTTAGCATTTTTATTACCAAAAATTCACATTAGATTTGATTATTCGACTTTCAGGCATTGGCAATCATTTTTCCACAAAACATGATACGTTTTATGTCATAGGCCACTATGTTGCCACCCTATTTAAAAATAAACCTAAGTTCTGGTAAATCCAATCAAGCCTACCTGTGTGACCGTAAGACATATAATTCCCCCTAAATATCATAATAATAATAACTCCCAGATTTGATACTGCCCAAGAAAGGGTTAAAGCATAATTATTATGGTCTCCATGGTTGGTCGCTGGAGTGGGATTTCTAAAAGGGAAGCCGATGGGGATCGGTAAGTTGTATGGACTTTTCGCCACTGCTACACCCTTATAGATCCGTCATGTCTGTCTGTCTGTCCGTCCGTTCGTATGTCAGTGCCACTTTATTCCGAAACTATTGAGATTACACAGTTGAAACTTGGTAGGTAGATGTATTATGAGCAAGGCCACTCGCAACTTCAAGCAAAAAGTTTAAGAACCGCGTTCAAAGTCGATCTAAAAAATAAGTGTGGTCGAGATACAATCTGACTTTGATACGTACCGAGTAATAGCTCTTACCATTAATCACAGAGAGAGTGGCGTCCATAGACTATAGATACAAGTAAATAGACAGACTTTAGTGTAGTGTAGTCAACAGCATGTCCGGCTTTACATTTGTACTACGAAAACCGTCCGCCGCGAAGGGTATAGTGAAAACGAAAACAAAAATGTTAAAACTGGCGGGCTGCGGGGATGAGCCAGCTAGATTTGATTAACTCATTTAAATGACGCTTAAGTCAGCCAATTAAATTTCGTTTTGTCAAATCTCAAAATTAACAAACACAAACCAAACCAATTGAATCAGAAACAAAAAGGGATGAGAATGCAGTGTCCTGCTCAAACCACAGCGAACTAAGGAACTAACAGTGGGATATCGCTCTAATAACAAAAATACATTCAATGACAACGCCCTTGAAACGCATCATGTCACTTTGACACAACTTCTTTGACAGGACATTATCATTGTCCCCAACGAGTTATAAATAAGGCAGTTGGGGCTCGCTAGCACCCCTTTCGCCCCGCGAACCCCGCAAGATTGCTCTGTCAAAACGTGTCCGTCGAACAACTGTATGGAAGATAAATAGATAGATTGTGCTCATACTGCATAACCTTTACAAACGCATGTCCCCCGCCTTTCGATTGGCTTGTTTAGTCTATGGTTCTATTTACTACACTGACTGAGACGAGAATATAAAACACACAGTAATGTCACAAAATAAAAAAATACCAGAATTCACGCTCCCGCAATATTAGAAAACCTTGTTTGACTCACTACGGTAGCTACTGTATTATCATTGCAGTTTTTATTTGTGAAATTTTATAGAAGCTAAATAATCGCTAGATGTGATAACAAAAAAAAAATTTTTGGCCCATCATCAATCGACGTTTTCGTGTATGAATGTATGAATATGGCTCAGAATATGACGCGCACACACACACGCGCCGCTCGCTATCGCTAAACGGATCTCACTGGTTTTCACTGTAGTCCGACCGAGCCTAAAATAAAACAGTAGTGCGCGTGTCTGTGTAAGTTTGTAGGCAGAGCAAAGACTGTTTGGATTGTGCTACTGTCAATTCGAGTCATACTTTTAGGCAAATGTGTGGCCAGCAACTATATGCTTCTTCCTATTGCATATACATAAAATCAGTGTGAGACAGCAATAGTTGCCGGCCTGAAATTCAAGTAAAATATGGCCAATTTAGGAACCACCATAATACCTGAAGAGCAGGTTCTTTGATCAATGCGTCCTACCAGCCATGACCTACGGAGCCGAAACGTGGAAAATGACGGTAAAACTGGCCCGCAGATTAGGTACACGTCACTCAGCGAGCTATGGAAAGGTCAATGCTGGGGATCTCGTTAAGGGATAAAATCTGGAATGAGGTCATTCGGCAGAAGACCAAAGTGACAGATTTAAGTAGGTATATCCGTCAATTTAGTAGTGGCAATGGGCCGGGCACATCAGTCGTAGAACCGACGAGCGTTGGAGCGTACGAGTTCTTGAATGGAGATCACGTCTCGGCAAACGTCGTGTAGGACGCTCCCCTGCTAGATGGACCGACGACCTGTAAACGGTTGCGGGTAGTGGCTGGATGAAAAAAGTTGGAGATCATGTCTTGTAGCGCACCTTGGAGGCTTACGTCCAGCAGTGGACTGTTATAGGTTGAATGATGATGATGGCCAGTTTAGAAACACTTTACGAGAAATTACACTTTGCTCTGAGAGTTCTCTCTGCTTGGGCCGTCGTCTTACGTACTTTGTGGTAATGTTGAGTTAACGCCCGGTAATTCTGTTTTTATAGTCGTTCAGTTTGTGTACGAACTACAAAACTCCTTTTTTGCGGTTTAGCTTAGAACAACTTTTATGTGTGTAGTAAAGTTTCTACAACAAAGTGGTACATGTCAACAGTTAAATGTAAAGGTTACGGCAAAATTACAAAGCGTAGGTAACCATAATAATATTTCGAAAAAGAAGAAGACAAAGGTTTGGTTTGGGGATGATTCTAGTATTTAGTTACTTACTTTTTACTTTTCTATAAATAACAATATTTATTTTCACCTCACACGCTCTGAAAAGGAGGTTTTGTCAATCAGTTTAGGCGTAGAAAATCGCATTTAGCGGCTTAGCGCGGCAAAGTACTTTTTTAATTTAATACCTAAAAATATGTCATAATGCGTTTCGAATCGCACTATTGACTTTATTGTTACATTTTGTTCTTATTTTTAAATAGCTTTAAATTAATTATAATACTCCGTTTTGGTTTTATTCTATTATTTTAGTTCGTTGAATCATAAAAACAATAACAATAAGATTAAACTATTTGTTATAAAAAAATATATTAGGCTGGGTGAGATTTCACAACCTGTGATTGGATTTCGGAACGTGACATAAATCTTTATTTTTAAATTGTCTTTGTCTTGTACCTCATGTCAGTGTCAACATTTACGGAATCGCTTTCTTTGTTATTTATAAGTTACAATATATTCCTACTTTTAATAACTTTGAATTAACTATAATACTCCCTTTTTATTATTTTAGTATTTTATATCATTAAAACAACGAGAATAAGGTATATTTAGATTAAACTTTATGTTTAAAGATTTTTTTACCGGAAATTGACCGCGGAAACAACCATAAATGTTCCTCGCTGTTGTGAGGTGAAAAATTGTGTGTTGTGCTCGGCAGAAAAATATTATAATTTGTCTGTGGCAATATCGAAGTCGTATGACACAAATTCAATTTAATAAACAATGACAATGACACTTGAAAATAATATTCAAACGGACCGGGGGGCGATTTTGATATTGGTATTATTCAAAGATGGGACAATTTTGATATTAATATTGAAAGTTACATGCAGGTTTTGAATTAAAAAAACCGGTCAAGAGCGAGTCGGGCTCTCGCACCGAGGGTTCCGTACCATCATTCCTATTTGCCATTTTGGTACGGGAAGGGTTCCGGTTTTTTAGGAAAAAACGGCGAAAATTTTAGAATAAAATAGTTTTTATTTGTGGTCGGTCGGTGACTTGATAGCTGCAGTTTGCCGTATAGCCATAGGTATATATGATTGAATAACTAAGTCATTAGCCATTACTGCGCTATAAATATAGGAATCAAGAAAATAACATGTCAGATTTCCTGCGAGAAAATCATTCTTCCATATTTTAATTTAATTAAACTTGCCGATAGATGGAGGGACGAAAATGAAATTGCTTTATAAGAATTTGAGTATGGACGTTCGCGAAGTTCCTAGTGAATCTGATATTGGCAGGTTCTTTGGCGGCCAAGGTCAATTGGCTCAAGGTCAAGGCCCCTTGAGTCAACTTTTTTTACTGCAAGATTATACTTAGTTAATGAAGCATATAATAATGAATCGCTATTTGCATTGGTCACGACATAACTTTAGAACGCCTAACCTAAACGAAATTAGCAATTTTTTAATATCGTTGAAGTTCAAAAAAGAATGAGAAAATTGTGGAAATTATCAAGACCACACGAGTGAAACCACGAGCGGCCACTGGTTATCCATCATCAGCCTGTGGACGTCCACTGCTGGACATAAGCCTCTCTTAGCTCACGCCTATTATGGCGTTCATAGTAGGCTATTAGCCTACTGCTACCACGGTGGCCAGACGAATTGGTAGATGGTTTGTTTCAAGTTTTCCTTCTCTCGCACGGTGTTCAATGTGTCGAGCCTCTAATGAGCGGTTTCAATAACCTATCTTCGTTAAGAGATAGGCTTACTAGAGCTTTGTTGCCTAGATATTTTTGTTAATCAGCCTAAAATAAACCAAAATAACAGCAGTTGCTAAGTAAAATAACCAAGATAGGCCTATCTCTTGTTAGGAATAGATTATTGAAACCGGCCGTAAGTCGACTCTTACGACATCCCAGGCATGTAAGGGAGTGGTGACACGTGTATTCTTAGGCCGTCAACACACGGCAAATGGTTATAGATAAATGTAATTTTTTTAAATTACTTAGACGCCAATTTGGCCAAAATGAGTTATATAATATTCGGAATCAGCGAATTTTTCTGCGTCGATCTATCTAGGTATCATTTTAATCAAAGCACTTTTGTGGCGTTTCAGAAAACGATAACAAGGCTGTTTTCTTTGTTTGCTAATAACTGAAGCGACTCATTATTCGGTCTTTTTTACGAGTGGCGTTTAAGTCATATTTACTTAATATAAATTCACAATTGTCTTTCTTAGTAAAAATTGGCTTTCTGCTTTTTTTATCGATGTAGTTAGTATTTTTGCTCTTCTTGTGATTAGAGATAATCTGAGATAACTAATTTTGATAACGTCAATGGGGAACGGTATGGCGTTTAAGTACCCTGTTGGCTGTTTACAGACCCGCGGAAATCAACATAGTATTCTCCGAGGAGATTAAATGCTATGGAGAGAATACCTTCTGGTACGCTGTCAGGTCCCCGGGTCCTTCTTTTCCCTCTTAGTCATCCTTATTTTATTCTATTCATCCAATTTATTCTGCACATCATTCATCGCTGTGGCGGCAGTGAGGAGAGGAACTTTTGGCAGCTCTGATGGAAACTGTAGAAATTATCTTCTCCAGTAGTTCGGGATTGAAAGTGTCGGTCGGTCGTGCTGATTGTTGTGGAGTGCTGAGTGCTGATTTCGTGGTTTGCTTTGTTCCCATTCTGTCCCGTTTTTGGCTGTGACATGAGCCTGATACAGCTCTTTCTCAATGTCAAGATTCCTTCTTCTTCTACAATAGCGGTGGCGCATATAGGATCTTTTGGCTCTTATACAGGATATTCGCAAAGTGGCCACCATCTCATTCCAACAATATACCCATTTCTTGGTGGGTAGATATCTTAGAGCTTGGTATTATAGCCGATAGGCACTTTTCCATCTTCTTGACCCTTTCTTTTGTTCCCGTGAAGGTATCCGAAGCAAAATTCAATGCTCGAGTCAATAGCTTCCTTATCTGATCTTTCATTATCGAGCTATGTATATCACCTGCATTCGACGATGGCGCTAACCAAAAACGAATTTAAATATTGCCTGTACCCTCAGTACGAGTTATCGCTGACTACCGAATACACTGTTCATATTGGTAAAGCAGTCGATGTATATGAAAGAGACGGAGCGATAGTTTTCGAACAAATATGATTTGGCAAACTCATACTCAGGGCACTGAAAATGTTTCCACATATTCGATGGCTCTCCATCTTTGTATAAGGTTGGCTAGTGCAGAGGAGGTGGAGGTGACTGTGTGATTCACCAATAATCACCTCATCTTCGAACAGAAATGCTGTAGATCCCGTGTTTGCTACACTGCAATGCTGTATGTTGTGTGAAATAAAACAGAGCGAAAAAAACAGCCCTTGACGAGTTTCTTGCCGGCTCGTCTCGTTACAAGATCTCCTGCCGTAGGCTTTGTAAACCGAAGGCGTAGCTTCTTTGACGTTCATAAGTGCTTGTAACAACCTAAACTGAATAAATTATTTGAGTTTGAGTTTACTACTGCCAATCCCATTGCGCTGACTAACCAAGGACTGCTTCTCCCTTGTCGGTGACCACAACGCCGCATCCTTGGCCTAGTACTATAACTGGATTTTGGGTCAAACGACTTATGACACCATAAAAATTGTTCAGCCAACTTTGCCGATCCGACAAACCTTTGTATGGCGGGAAGAATATTCCTATCCTACCATATTTAACCCATTCCAAGTGGCAACCACGTATCCCGGTCCCATTTCCTTAATTGTGAGTGGGGAAAAATAGGGTCTGTGGGACAGGATCACTACTGCCACCTTGTCCTCAGTATCACAAGCCCAGTAGGAACGATTTGACACACAGTAGGGTTCCGCAATTACAACTACCTCGCCGACTGGATCATGGAGTTGCGCAGTGGTTGAGGTTTCCTTAGAGAAAGTTTATGTGACCTCTGTCCATTAGTATGCATCTATAATCTGATGAAGTGCTTACGACAACTGAATTTCCCCTTAGTCAGATTTCCTCTGTTGGTGAACGAATACAATTCCTTCCACCCATCACATAATTGAGTGTTAATTTTGCATCAGCATATACTCCACGTTTTGATTCAAATGAGCATTTGGCGGCGTTATGATCTCAATGGTTTTGTTGCTGTTCTTTTAAATAATGTTCCATTATCAAATTCTTTTATAATGACGTCTGTATTGGTAACGTAATGTTCCAAATAACTAACCGACTTTAATATGTGCACTTCAGTAAAATGGAAGCTATCTTTCCAAATCAACAATAGTCTTCAGAATTTTTATTGCAGTTTTCCAAAGTATTTTTAACTTATAACCCGAATAGAAGTACGACAAACTTACTTTTAAGTCATTATGGCAAACTAACATAAATAACGATCACCTTTTAAAACGTTGTAATAGACACGTGAAAATGGAAGACGTGTCCTGGAAGTAACTCTGGTTCACCAGCTTAGCAATATACTTATATTAAAAGTATTTTTACCATACTTCAATTTCTGTATTTCTGTGTAATCAGAAATTTTAAACTACAAATAAAATTTAACTTGACGACTTAAGTAAATCTGCCTTGCTGTGAAATGAGGCTGTTTTTACTGAACTGCCACTATTTCCTTAACTTTCATTCAAAACCTGAGCTACCATACTATTAAAAAAATAATCAAACTGACTTCAAAAAGTAAAAAATAAAACTTTTGGAGTCGGTGCTAGCTAGCTAAGGCCAAAAAAATATATAGTTAATAGAAGTGCAATGTAGAATGCCTTGGATGGTACCAACTCCAAAAGTTTTATTTTTTACTTTTTGAAGTCGGTTTGAATTTTACATCATGTGCCGTCACTAAAAATCAGCCCATACACTACAATGATGTCATCTAGGTAAACGGCTACTTGCCAAAACATTGAAATTTTTCAGGATTATGAAAAAACTACTAGCCAGATCTTCGTAAAAATTATATGGGACCACACAAACCATTTTCTTTCAAATAAATAAAGAATTATAAAAATCTGGCGAAGTTATGGTAAAACATACATAAAAAAATAAAAAAAATACTGTCGACTTGAAAACCTCCTCCTTTTTTTGAAGTCGGTTAAAAATAAAAGAAGAAAACACTTGTCTAAATCAAGTTATTTTATCATTTAAAATCGGATGAAATGAAAAAGAAATGATTTTTTTTGTGAAAAAAAATACTTTAAATGGCTTTTTCTTGAAATGGTGTTTTGGCGTTTTAGTATTTTTGCCTTTCCATTGACGATATGGTATTACCGATATCAGAATAAGCAAAGGTATTATAGATTATATTAAGTGGTAGGTATTATTAAATTACGTACGCTATTATTATTAAATAATTTGAGTATGGACGTCAGAAGTTCCTAATTAATCTGATATTGGCAGTTCTCCGGCAGCTAAGGCCAATGGCCTCTTGAGACAGCTTTTTTTATTGTAAATAACACCACAAGTTTTTTTTATATCCCATAATTTTAGGGTTTTAATCAGATTGTGTTGGTACTTAATAAAGGCGAATGGCATTTTTTTCCAAATCAAAGGTTTTTTCTTTTCCATATAAAAAACTTAGTTCTGCCGAATTAATTTGTATGGAAAAGTAAAAATAAACATTTGATTTGGAAAAAATATTATATACTTATGCCATACTACGCACATACAACTTTTTTGACTAAGTATATCATTGTATGCTATTCGATTTGATAACATGATCTGATTAAAACCTTAAAGCTATAAGATGAAAAAAAAACACGTCGTGTAAAAATGAATCGCTATTTCCATTGGCCACGCCCCATGACTTGAGAACGGCTGAACTAATTTAGGTATTTTAGTTTAGTGTGCGATTAACGTTAATTGTTATTATTATCATTTTATCTCTTCGCCTTCTTCCGTTTGGTTCTCGCTGACCCTAATATTGACATTATCCCCTACAGACCTGTGATCGTTTTGCGCAGTAATTTTATTACTAATCCAGTTATGGCTCTCAGTTCAGCTTGCACATGTTTCATTACATGGTGTTATTCAACTATAATTTCATCTCTGAGGTGAGTAAATTATACGAAGGAGGTTTTAGATAAACCAAAGGAAAACATTCATGTGATGGACATGTTTGTTTGTTTGGTGTCTACCTAGGTACTTTTATTACTTACCTATTAAATATAGTCATTAATAGTCTAGGTGACTAGCTGGTAGGTGTGGGTATCCTATAAAATATTTGTGTCACGTTCGAATCCACGAATGGCATGAACAGCAGTCCGATACTGAAAAAACATAATAAATCGCATAATTTACGAGTACCTATTATATTAATATTTTTTATATAAAAACGTTTTTTTATTAACAATTTTTTCCGACCGTTACTGGTGTGATAAAGGGTTTGCTTACGTTCCGATTTTAGAAGAATCCATCAAAGAGAAAAATCTCACAAAATTTACATAACTTCCTTCTGAAAAGACAAGCAAATGTCGCACTCGATTTATTGACTAGCATAGTTCGGAGAATGGTTTTGTTTCCACTCTTATTCCAAAGATATAGAGACTATTTGTTGTTCCAATACTGAGTGATAGACTAAGGTGACACCGTAGTTAGAGGGAGGATCCGCGCCGGATGTTACCATGTGAAAATGAGAAAAAAACTAATGTTTATCAAAACAAAACATGAGTAGCGTAGGTTAACCACGCTTTTAAACATAGCAATATTAAAATTCAAACCCAGGACCACATGGTTTATAACTATAGTATATTAATAGGTATTTCATTTGAATACTGAATTATTCCTTTAACTTTAGTACTTTCAGAGAAAACGTTTCTCAAAAAACGCTACTGGTCAACCGGGAAGTTCCCCGATTGTACCACGGAGGCCGTCAAAGTGCTAAGCAAATGAAAAGACTGATATACTCAATTATTTATTGCATTCCATAATGTACACAAAAGATGGTGAACATAAATAAAAGATCATCATGGACCCTGACGGGCACGCAATGGGGTTTAGAAGAAAGGAGGCGCTAATTAACATTAGATAGTAGCAAAGTTTTATATCCCAAAAAAAAAAAAATAGAAATAAAAAAAAACAATTATGACACAAAGTAATTTTAGATGACAGATTTTTAAATACCTTTTTTTATTAAATAGTGTCATTGAAGTATTCATATAAACTGTAATAGCATTTATATATTAGATTTCTTTTTAATTGGTTTATAAACAAATAATGTTTACTTTCATTAATTATTAAAGATGGTAATTGATTATATTTTTTAATGGACGCATGCAATGTACTATTAGATGTTAATTTTAGTCTGGAACCGGGTAACATTAGTTTATTTTTTTATGGCGACGGATATTTAGAGATTTTATCTTGTCGTTTTTTATAAAATTCGCTATGCTTACGTACAAATTTGCAAACCTCTAAGGTATAAGATATACTGTCGTGTGTACTGTACTTATGATTTGTGATTGCGTTTTATTCCATGCTTCATTTCAATACTATCTATAAGTAAAAATATTACATCACAAAGACAAGTAGGTGGTAAATTTCAAGATAAATGAAATAGTTGTTTGCAAACAAATAAATAGTCTTAAATCAAAAAGATCCGTTTATTTCCAAATCCCCAAAATTTATGTGTGATATTGTGAAAATATTTATTCCATAGATTTAATACGGCACATAAGCAGTTGAAAACAGCTGTGGATAAAGAACAGATCTTGTATAAATTCAGCATTAGCTCTTGAGTTATTACTTTGATAAAATATAAAGAAGTATTTATGCACGTGTTCTTTATACTTTGTTTTTCTTTCTGTCCAGTTTTTTGTTTTCTTTTTTTCGATTTAATTAAACTTTTGCTTGCGTACCGTGATTTCTACTGTTAAATGAATGTATATTTTACAGCTTTACAGATTCATGATGCCATTTGAAAATAGTTTTATAAAATAAAATTACTAGTTTTGTAAGCCTTTGTAACTATATTATAATTAAATTAAATATTGAAATTCACTGAACTGAAAACTGAATAGTAGGTACAATCGGGGAACTTCCCGGTTGACCAGTAGAGTTTGTTTGGAAAACGTTTTCTCGGAAGTACTAAGGTTAAAGAAATAGTTTAGTAATTACAGTTAACTGTTGTGTTACTGTTAATTTTTAAAATAAAGCCCCCTTAAACTACTGATCAACCCGGAAATTCCCCGACTGTACTTAACATTCGTTTTACGTTGTTTGTTATATGATGTTGGATTTAATTAAACACTGAACTTTCACTACAAATACTTGCATTTCTATGTACAGTCAACAGCATGTCAGGCTTTAAGGGCTCAATAAACGGAACGATCCGTCTCGTCGTGACGACTGATCATATAGACCAATCGTAACGACCGATCGTTCACAGTTTGCCGCCACACACAAACGATTGGTCGTTACGATCGGTCTGTACGATTAGTCTGTACAATCCGTCGTTACGTTACGATCCATCATTGTATGAATTTCATATCTTTTCTGCGAAGTAAATCATTTACGATCCTTAAATAAACAAATATAAATAAATAAATATTTCCATACAATCACACCAATTATCTAGCCCACGTTAAGTATCATGAAGAACTTGTGTTATGGATAATAGACAACGGATAAACATACTTATATTTATATTTTTTTGTAAATACATACATAATATACATATTAAACATCCAGCCCAAGACAAATAGACATGTTCATGCACACAAATATTTGTCTTGTCCGGGGATCGAACCCGGGACCTCTGGCGCAGAAGGTGGGGCTAGTACCCCTGCGCCAAACAGGTCGTCACATACACTAGATTGGTCGTTACGATCTATCTGTTGCGACGGATCGTAGCGACCGATCGAACCGTATATTTTGTACCTTACCTTTGTACTTTGACATTGAGAGCACCCTATGTCCCTCGGAATTCTAAATACTTAATACCTAGATATTTTTTAAAATGTTGTTATTCTTTGGCTAACATTTCAATTGATTATAGTAAGTAAAAAGCATCTTTAAGCAGTAAGTCTTAACTGTAATATTACCTATAGTGATGATGTGTCAGCATAAGTTTAGTAGGATCTCAATCTACTACATGAGCTCTAGAATTGAGATTATGTTGTTATATTGAGTGGGATCTGTTTTGATGACCAAATAAATAAATAAGTTTTCGTATGGCAAAGGTAAATCCTGACGTGCTTTCGACAGTACCTACATTAAGTTTTTCGTATGAAATGCAAAATAAACTCGTGTTATATAAACAATGAAGGCTTTCCTTCACGTTCTGTATCGCGTAACTGTGATTTGTTGTATTGTCAGTATATAAAAACTAGCTTCCGCCCGCTGTTTCACCCGCATGGTTCCCGCTCCCGTGTTAGGGCGTGAAGGAAGGACAAACAAACACACTTTCGCATTTATGAGCTCCGGGGATCTCGGACGGCATCAGGAAACGCTAGCGAATGCTTATTATCGGTATTGGAAATTATCTATCGGCTATTAACTCTAACTTAAACTGTCTAAGCAGTTATCTTAAGCTTACAAGGCTTATAAGACATTGTACGGAAGACGTGTGAAGTAGCTTTAAACGCTTTATAATAAGAGCAATTATTTAAGACAAGTAAAACAATTAAACAAGTTCAAATACAAATCACTTATTCCAATTTACGAGTCTAATATTAAAACCGCGAGTTCAAATAGTATTTTATCAATAAATATCTCACAATCACACGCTTAATTTTATAAAGGGAACGGATAACGAATCCGTGGGTCGCGTTCCGTCACCGGTCACTCCTCAAGCCAGAATAGTTCTCCCGAACAATACATTCGCCCAAACTTTCAGAGTATGTTATTGTTACCTTTAAGATAACCATAGAACCGACCCACGGCTACATTCAGCGACATTTTTGATGTTGTCACCTTCGTTCCCATGGTGCGCATTTGAAAGTAAACAAGTAATTTTTGGTCGGAGTAAACTCGCGGTTTTAATATTAGTATCTTAAATGAGTGTTAGTGATTTGTATTTGGACTTATTTAATTGTTTTACTTCTGTTAAATGTTTGAAGTTATTATAACGTGTTAGAGTTGCTTCTCGCGTCTTCTTTACAATGTCTTATAAGCCTTGTACGCTTATGATATCTACTTCGACATTTGCCATTGTTATTAGCAGATGGATTAATTTTCCAGTATTGATAACAAGCATTCGCTAGCGTTTCCCTTTGCCCACAGTATTTACCTCATAATAAATATCGGTAACCCATCCTGATGCCGTCCGAGAGCCCCGGCCCTCCGACATCAGAAGTGGGATTATGGGTAGTGGGATCATTATATTATTATTATTATTAAGGTCAGGATTAAAAATACCGATGGAAATCAATTTTATTAGTAGTAGTAGATACTTACATGTGTTGACTGAAATTTAGCTAGAGAGTGACGTTTATTCCTTTTTATTCTCATCTCTGGCTGCACCTTTAATGATCTGCCATCACCGAAAAGGATATATGGTGGAAGGAATATATGTTGTTGTTAAAAAGCTTCATAATGTATTTTCAGATTTTTAATATGGACATGTCATATGAGATGGGATGGATGGCACATTATTATAAGGGATGGTCATTAAATTTGATGGATCGAGGGTAGGGGAAGACTGCAGAAAAGATGGGTGAATATTTTTTTACATTTAATATGCTTACTCTTGGCCTCATTCTAAATCGTTAGATTAAGAAGAGGCCTAAGATGGAGCGAGCTTGCCTAGAAAAAGCCTATTCACTCGAGCTTTAAATATACCAGGGTTGTAGGCACCCGGGAACACAGACGCAGACAGGGAATTCCACTCCCTGGCTGTGCGCATAATAAAAGATGAGGAAAAGCGCTTTGTACGCAGACGTGGTAAATCAACCAGGTAGGTGTAATAGCCTGCAGTACGTCTGGATTCCCGGTGGTAAAATGGAGCTAGCGGAATGAGCTCATGCAGTTCAATAGCACGCTCAAGGAAGTACAATCTGTAGAATACCGACAATGAAGCAACTCTTGGACGATGAGGGAGACTGTTGAGCTTGTTATTCACCAGACTATCATCCCCAATGAGTTTTCTGGCTCTGCGTTCCACCGAGTTGAGTGCGGCCAGCTGGTATTTTGCTGATCCATCCCAAAGGCGGGAGCAGTATTCCATGAAGGGACGAATTTGCGCTTATAACAATATAAGAAGCTGTTCCGGCTCGAAATACCGCTTCACCCTATTTAGGATGCCCAGCTTTTTAGCCGAAGTCTGAGCTTCCAACTCGATGTTATCGCCGAAGTTGAGATCTGATGACAACTTCATGCCAAGAAGTTTAAGATATTCAGTGATTGGTACAGCTGTTGTACCGCGATTTTTAGCAGCGTTAAAACTGACCAGATTGTTGACACCCCATTGGTAGACAAGACTTAAGGTCGAGCTCAACCATGGCCTCTCTTAAAGAACGAGTTTCCTCCCCGCTGGCTTTTGCGCTGGATCCACTTGTGCCCGGTATTGCTGGGTGTGCAGATGGGTTACGGAGAGAAATATCTCTCCGTAACCGTGCTGTCATCTGCATACCCAACAATACCGGGCACAAGTGAATAGATTGTTTTAGCGATTGGAGGGACGGGGAGATGTTTTTAAAATTAAAAAGTGTTTGTTTGACATCGTAATAGAAATGTTTCATACGTAGGCTTCAAATATAATATCGATATTTCCACTTGCTGGATCCTGACATAATGTCTCCCTTACTTTTGCTCCCTTTACTTTTGTGAGCGACGTCGAACAATTAAATATTTGTTTGAACGCCACGCGAACGTTGAGAGACAAAAAAGTTAGTAAAAGAGTCGCGCTGCATTAAATAAGGACGAAGATTGCGAGAAATTTCTCCCGCGGAAGCGAGTGAGCGAGACAGAAATAGTGTCTCGCTCTTTCGGCCGCTCGTGGATTGTCGGGAACGTTCGAGACGCACACTTCGCGAATATTCCATGCGATTCTCGACTTCCGCGGGCGGTATAAAAACGGCACGCAGCGCAGCGTACAGTATAGTGACTTAAAAAGTGTATTGAGTAAGCGCATCCGGAAGTGTTCAAAGAAGAGTTTGAAAATAAGTGTTCAATAAGAGTTCTGAAGAGTAATAAGAAGTGTTCAAACAAGTGCAGCGAATTAGAAGTGTCAAGCGTGAACTGTTTTTAAGGAATAATAGATTTTAAATTATTCAAAGTGCAGATAATTTAGTGGTCGCGGATTTAGCCGATTTATAATCTGTATTGAAGTGACTTTGATTCAGTGCATTTATTTAATAATAAAATAAAATATACTGTGTTAAATAATAAATAATTGTTTATTTGTACTGATCAACGGTTCTTCAGCGTATCATTGGACGTAGTGGCATTTTCCAGCGAGCATTTACTAAGTGTCAGTTGTGTGACTAAGCGCTCGTCCACGACATATTTTTGGTCCTTCGAGCCGGATTTGGAGACGAAGAGCATGCCGAAGTCTACGTCCATTACGAAGCGATCAAGAAGTAAAAGAAGAGCTAAAGAGTCAACTCGCGCCGCACCATATCACGAAGTTATACAGCATCGTGAAGAGGATACTTCTTCATCAACACCTGAAGAGAAGATCGACCTCCAACTTAAAAGTGACGAAATGCGATGCATTAAAGACACTGCTCAATTATCGAAAGTTGAGGGTGAACTCATACCGCAACTTCTAAATAACGAAGGGTCGTTGCGGGGGAGTAGTGTCGGCATACGTTCCGATGCCATCTCCAAGAAAAGAGCAGAGGTCAACGCAAGGATTTTGGTGGCCAGAAGGGAAATGGAAGCCGCTGAAGCCAAACTTAAGATGGCGCGAATAAAATTAGAAGCTATAGAGTTGGAACTACTTGAACTTGAATCTGAAGTTGTGAATGTTCACGCCGAAGAGTGTCTCCGTGACTACGACCGACGAAACACGCAGGAAATAATTATGGATAAACCAGTCAAAGAGAATAACGTCGTGCAAGAACTAGCTGAGGTGATTGCTAAGCTCAGCGAAAGGTGGAAGAGTTGTGAAAGTGTTGAGCTGCCACACTTTAACGGTGCCAGCGAAGAGTGGCTGGCATTTAAAAGGTCTTATGTAGATACTGCCAAAGACTTCAGCGCCACGCAGAACTTAGCGCGACTACGAAGAGCTTTACGAGGAAGCGCCAGAGAAGCTGTGAAGAGTCTTCTGTTCACTGCCGAAGATCCGAACGAAGGACTAGAAGCGCGCTTCGGCAGACCTGCGGCTCTAGCATTGGCAGAACTGGAAAAGCTAATGAGGCTTCCAAGAGTGGCAGCGGACCCAAGCGACATATGCATATTCGCCAGCCAAGTGAAGAACGCCGGCGCAACGATTAAAGCGCTTGGTAAAGAAAATTATTTATTTTCTCCGGAAACTGTGAAAACTGTTATTGACAAGATGCCATCAGTTGTGAAATTTCGCTGGTTTGATTTTTACAAGACACATCAAGATGAATTGTTACCAGAGTTGATACTCATCAGCAACTTCCTGGAAGAAGAAGCAGCTGTATGTGCAGACTTCGCTCCACTTGAAGAGTTCCCGGAAGCGAAGTCCAGACGCCCACATAGAGCTCCTCATGAAGAGTTTTGGGAGCATAAGCATTGTGGACCATGGAGCAATGAAGTGATAATGAAAGAAAACTGGAGGCGCCCTCACTTGGCTCCACCTGAAGAGTCTCCGGAACAGAAAGTCAGCGGGCCCCATAAGATGTACCACGTTCGCGTCACTCACGAAGGTTCCAGGGAAGACGCGAATATTTGTCCGGCGTGTCAAGGAAACCATTACCTGCTACAGTGCAAGATATTTAGAGGTGCCAGCATAAGTGCGAAATGGGACATGGCAAAGAAGGAACATCTATGTTTTAAGTGCTTGAGATTTAGACACTCGCGCATCACATGCCGAGCTGCCACTTGTAAGAAGTGTGGAAGATGGCATCACACAGCGCTGCACTCCGATATACCTCCAGCTAAGGTAAATGAAGAGCCACAATCAGCTATAGCAAAGGAAGAGCCACCAATGACAACAGACCACCGAAGTGATGATAAGTGCCCCCCGCCGTGTTTCAGAGCTGAACGTCGTCGCAAAGTCGCAATCAAGAAGAGAGGTGCTATGCACCGCGGGGGGGAATGTGAGCGACGTCGAACAATTAAATATTTGTTTGAACGCCACGCGAACGTTGAGAGACAAAAAAGTTAGTAAAAGAGTCGCGCTGCATTAAATAAGGACGAAGATTGCGAGAAATTTCTCCCGCGGAAGCGAGTGAGCGAGACAGAAATAGTGTCTCGCTCTTTCGGCCGCTCGTGGATTGTCGGGAACGTTCGAGACGCACACGTCGCGAATATTCCATGCGATTCTCGACTTCCGCGGGCGGTATAAAAACGGCACGCAGCGCAGCGTACAGTATAGTGACTTAAAAAGTGTATTGAGTAAGCGCATCCGGAAGTGTTCAAAGAAGAGTTTGAAAATAAGTGTTCAATAAGAGTTCTGAAGAGTAATAAGAAGTGTTCAAACAAGTGCAGCGAATTAGAAGTGTCAAGCGTGAACTGTTTTTAAGGAATAATAGATTTTAAATTATTCAAAGTGCATATAATTTAGTGGTCGCGGATTTAGCCGATTTATAATCTGTATTGAAGTGACTTTGATTCAGTGCATTTATTTAATAATAAAATATACTGTGTTAAATAATAAATAATTGTTTATTTTTACTGATCAACGGTTCTTCAGCGTATCATTGGACGTAGTGGCATTTTCCAGCCAGCATTTACTAAGTGTCAGTTGTGTGACTAAGCGCTCGTCCACGACAACTTTAGATTAATCATCAAGAGCATCAAAGAGAGAAATGCACAAAGCTAGCAAACAGTGTTGCACTACTACGTGAGCGCGAAGGAAATAAATGTTTTCGCTCTGATAGCGGAAACAAAGATAGTATGATAGTAGTGCATAGTACCGGGAATTCCCGCTTCCGAAATTTCCCGGGATTCCCAGTACCAATGTATCTGAGAACCGGTACTTACTCTTAGTTCTCAATAATAGAAAAAAAACAATTCAAATGAATGGGTAAGAAATGCAAAACAATTTTTTTTTATCAGTTACTGCATAAACTCTAATTACAATTCCCATGACCTGAAAGGCTTTCTTTGAAAATAGTAGGACTCGAGGCTATTATTCATCGATGACATACATAATAATCTTCCTGACCATACCATCGGTTGGTCATATTTGCAATCACTTCAGTCAGATTATCCCTTAATAATCAAAGTTTAGATTCAGTCAACTTTAAGCTCATACTATCCCCAAAAAACTGGCTATGCGTACAATCTGGTTATTTTATCCATAAAATCCACATCTGACAAACCGAAGTACGAAAGTATAGTAGTGATTTGGACTTGAATTAATCCAATGGTCCATATGGTACACCAGCCATTGTTCTTAAGTAAAACTCTGTAAAACCTGAGCCTAAAAATGACAGTGGTGCCGACACCGCCAAGTAGTGTACTAGAACACCTTGTCGGCTTTAAAGTCAAGGTCAAAATATTATTCAACTTATTTTTTGATAAAACTTGTTTTCATATAAGGACTCATGCTAAATCGCTCAATATAACAAAAATAGAGAACCTTTCTATAGGGGTTCCTCAGTACCGGGAGTACCGGTATTCCCGGCTCCATCGTCTTTCAGTAGCGGTACCGAAAAAACTTGGAATCGACCCTATCCCTAAAAAAAGAGCTACAAGTGCACGCACATTTTGAATGTTTGGAAAGGAACATTTGTACAGAACTCTGTGCAGCATAGTACCGCACACTGGTGGAATTGGGCCATTAGATTTCGAAAATACCCTGTCCATTGATAGACTTTTACTATCTGCACTGGAAAGGTGGCTCTGGCAGAAGGCACATTGTTTTTCATTCCCAACAATACTTCATTATGGGCGAATATGGAGAAACTGAGGTCCACATTGGTGGATTTAAACGTTGCCAATGCAGCTGGTATCAACGGTTTAACGTGGCCTCGAAATAATAAATAAATAATACTAAATTGTTGGTAACCCCTTCCTGTGACTGAATTTGCTTGACCACCACACTCTCAGGTCGAATGCAATTATTCCCGCTGTCCACCCCCAGACTGTCCTCCAGGGGTGGCCACTGGTTGCCCCCCATTGTTGGACAGTGAGAAACAATACTGAAACAATTATCTTTAGCCACCCCTGGTAGACACTGGTACAACTTTTACAAACATTTACGTTGGCCACATTTGGTGGACAGCGCGACTTTAAAACAAATCACTATTTTTGTCCACCCGCTTACCACTGCCCCAACTAGCTCCTTAGTTTAATCCGACGTTCTAAATATTCTAACACTCTTTAACAATTCTTTGTTTCCAGGTACCGCCTAGCCTTCCGCGAGACCTTGCTCTGCTGGAAACTCAGGCGAAGCGACTCCCAGCCCTTCAACTTGGAGCACACGAGCTGCCGTGACGTCACATCTGTCCCCAGCTTCAAATCCACCAGCTACCGGCGCCGAGACCAAAGGATATCGTTCATCAGCAAAGTGGACTATATAAAAGACCCGTCACCATACTGCATTAAAAATGGCGACCTACCTTCTATTAAGTACTTTGATGATGTTAAAAATGTGTATCTGAGTGATGGTGAATTGAGAGGTGAACAATGACTTTTACGTTAATTTGAATCTGTCCAGTAAGGTTATGTAAAAAATTAGGAAGGCTGTATTTAATTCGCTTCTGCGGGCCTACCATCATCTATTAGAATCCATCATGTCATAAGAACGTTTTTTTTGCGTTTTGATTTTATTGAAGTTGTCACATTTTGACACACTTCACACTTTGCGACACGAGGCTATAATTGAGACGTCACAAAACCTCCGTCAAAAACAAGCTTACTTTAAGAGGTTCGTAGTACGAAATAGCGTGGTAAGATTGAAACAATACTGCGCTAAGAGATGGCGGTAGGCCCCCAGAATAGGCTATTTGACAATGCGAAAAATAAAGTGTCAATTTCTGTTATCAGTATAAATTATGAGTTAAAAATGCTTTTTTATTAACGTAAGTTGAAAATAATTATAAATTTATTTAAAAATCCGTAAATAAAAATGCATTTTTTAAACGTTTTGTCACGTGACACAAAACGCTCCTGATTCGTCGAGTTTATAATGACGTCACCTGCTTGTAAACCTCGTTTGACTACGTATGTGGATGATATGCAGAATACAGGCAAGTGACGTCACCGAACCCATTGCAGCTCCATATTGTCAAAGTAGCGTTTTGGCGCGCTATTTAAATATTGAATTTTTTATTTGATACTTTTCACCAAATATGAACCAGAATTAAAATAAAAACAACTTTTACTGGGTTCCTTAAACTCCACTACATAATATAAAATGGATTCAAAACCTGTCAAATTGCCTATTACAACTGGGAGGTTAGAATACAATATTTACTTTATATACCACGCATCACACAGCTACCAAATCGCCAAGAACCCCGATTCTATGGGTCGGTGCTGTCGCCATTCCGGCGTTTTTCCATTTGCTCGGCTCGTGCACGACGACTGCACCGGCACCGGCCCGGTTTCTCTGAGATTAGTTTAATTAGTGATAGGTAAGTCGATGTATAGAAGATAATGGGCTATTTTTAAACTTGTAATTGTATTGTATACTAGTAAAGCCTAAAAAAAAAAAGTCGTCTCCAATCACTCAAGCGAGAATGGATCCTTCGCAATCCAGGCGAATGAGCGACCGCTGTGTTTACAACGCATTAAAGATTTGGTAATTTCCAGTATTGTCGCTTTAAATAGCTAGTCGTTATTTATAATTATCCTAAATACTCTTAACATTGTTAAGTAAAATTCATGAATCTGTTTGACAATTGAAAACAACATACTCTTTGGAAAACAAGATTTATTATTCCTGTATTCATGCGAGCCTTTTGTTTTATTGGACAATGGATAGATAATATATATTGGTATAACAATTTGTGTACGAGTAGGTACCTATGTAAGAGGTATTGTTTATAATATATAGCCACAGCTGATACAAATTGAGAACTACATAGTTCAAACATTGAGGACACGATTCCTAACTTGTGAACCTTAAGTTTCTATTGTGTTAGATCCCTTACTCACACATGATGAATCGCGCGTTCCCTTGTCAGTATTAAAAATGCATAAGTTATCCTAACTTTACTTGGGATATGAGTTCTTGTTTTTAGGACAAGACGTTGGCATGACGTAACTAATATCTTCTTAAAAGAGATTGCCTAATCATGGAAACTTTAAACATACTGTTGTAAAGGAAATTAATAAATACATATTACATTGTTAACATTTGACGATTAATCGCAATCGTCCAATTATATAGCGATTATGACATTTATATATTTAAAAAAATACATTTCAGTAATACCATCTCAGATTACCTAATCTGTAAACAGATGCTTGGAAAGAAACTACTCAATATGACCTTCTAAGAGTAAGCAAAAACATTATTCTAGTTAATTTATTGAAAGAAATAGTGATGGTCCTATATTAGAACATTGTGGAGCGCCCACAATAAATATTTCTCAATATCAAAAGGTATAGAGTGGAATTGTAATAAAAAAAAGTCTAAAATGAATGTTGATGAAAGCAATGTTGATTATAACCGCTGCTCTACCGAGAAATTTAGTAATAGGTGAAGAGCCGACTGCAAAATTTCTAACCGACTTGATACCGCGATGAAATACACAATGGTTTCCCATAAAAGTGATACTAAGTCCGAATGTGATAGTCTGCCACGGCGAAACTTGTCGAAAGTAATAAAAAATAGGCCAGGCTTCCAGTGCGAAAAAGGGGGCGTTATTTATCCCATCTGATACCGAAATAATAGTAATGGCAGCAGTTAAAAATTTACTGGTAGATGGTACAGGAAAGCGAAATCTGCCAGTATTTTTTGCCGGAAGTGCTTGGCTCTCAAAGGTGAAGGTGACTATAGGTATAGTTAAGTATTTGAACTATTAATCTTATATCTATGCAGACTTTATATTTAATTTTAGACACTAAGTTACTTACTTAATAAGATAAATTGATCTTCATACTCTTAAGACAATAGATTAGTACCAAAAAGTACAGGATGTAATTTTTCTCATTTAAGTCGGTTCCATTACCGGTTTTATTTAAGTTTAAGTTACTTTTGAAAATAAAGGAATGTTTCGTTTCAGAAAAAGGACAATGCTCACGAAGTATGAAAAAAAAACCCAGAGCGCACACAAACGGCATGTATCTCAGAATTTCAGTGATATTTAGTAATGTATTTCTGTGTAAGTGTCATTATCAAATTCGATGGCTAAGTAGCCAATTTTGATATTTTTCATAAGAGATTAATATTACTTTTAATAATTCATCCTGATGTTTTATTTTCATTATTTCTCGACAAAACTATTTTATCACCACATCTAACGTACATTTATCTAAAAATAAGATGAATTTAGTGCTTACGTTAATTGAATATTCTTAGTCTTTCGTTGACGGCGACGCCTAAAATGCATTTTAAATGCTCTTTATACACTGTTCTAGTGATCTGATACCTAATTGATACCTAAGTGTAAGTATTATACAAAACAAAATGTTCCAAAAGGGCCGCTTGGTGACTTCGAGTGCCAGAAGTGGTTAATCACTTCCTAAGTGTAAGCGAGATAAAAAAATGTCACTCATATAGGTGTAAGTGAAAAAAAACTTCTTAAACGGGTGCTGAGGCGATCAGTGCGGGCGATGCGCGAGACCATCTCCCCTTGCCACCCGCGCGCGTATGTTTTGAATTATAGTGATGTCCTGTGCTCATTTTTTTACACTAAGTCGAGATTCATGTATTTTGCTTACGTGCACCTGCATATAACGTTAAATAATACGGTAATAATAACGTTTAATAATAATATTTTCACTTGCCGATATTTGAACCTGTTAAAAGTAAAACTTCAAAATCGGACACTTAGCCATCGAATATGATAGTAACGCTTACACAGAATAATACTAGGAACGGCTCCAAACTGCACCACCTTCGGTGGCGCTTTGGAGCCCAAGAGAGGCGGAGCGCCGCGAGCTTTTACAACTTTATGTCGGCATAACTCTGTGAGGACATGACGGATTTAGACGCGGTTTGTTGCATTAAACGCAGAATTACATTCTGGTCAAATTTGTAATGTATCGCGATGCACAAAAGTCTATACTTTTCGAGCAAAACCCTAAAAACCGAATTTGGCTCTTCTTTGGCGCCAAAAGCTAAGGTTATGGTGATGGTAGGACATCGAATTTTTGTCACCTCCTAGGTATGGTTGATGTCTAAGTATGTGCCAAGTTTCATTAGAATCGGTTAAACGGTCTGGGCGCTATGACCGGGCGGACAGATTTTCAAAACAGTCAACATAAGAGAGGCTCCGCTACGCTCCGCCTCAATAATTAAATATTACTAAAATTCTAAAATACATACCGTTTATGTGTGCTCCGGGGTTTTTTTGAGCATTGTCCTTTGCGTACATCAATATGTGGGGTACTTTCCCTCCAACTGCCGTCTTTTTTTCCACCGTTTATAATCGCGTCTGACAAGTCGGTTAGATATTTTGCAGTCGGCTCTCCTACTATAACTACCTAATCGTTTTATTTTTAATCTGCCAGCACATCGACCGGTAGGAGTATTTCGGTTAAAATAAATAAAAAGAGATAAAATAAGGAATCGGCTCAGACGGACTGAAAAACAAGTTTCAGTGTATTTTGTTGTTTTTAAAGCGACATTGCATTGTGGCAAGTGCTTTGTTTTTTCATAAGATTTAACGCGTATTCCAAATCAAGGTTCTACTTAACCACAGAATAAGTACCTGTACTCGTATTTGTACTAACATCTTAACGAAGAAACTCAGACTTACCTCTTTTGTTTTTTTCTCTAACCTCTTTTGTTTTTTTCATAACGCTAAGATATTTCGTTGTTAGCAATGGGATGTTCAGAATATAACATTAAACTAAAGCTTACACACTAGTATTGCTTACCTAGGCACATAATACGATATCGTAACTTCTCATTAAGTTCAATATTACTAAGGCGGTTTCCTACGTGAGCGATCTGATGTGAACGCGAAGCGGCGCGGCGGCGCGGCGCGTAAACAATAAACAGTCGATACCTATTATAGTGTCCTGTGACCAAACGCAGGTTTCTATACTCCTGGCAAATAACAAGTCACTCGCGCAGCGAAACAAAAGATACGCAGTAAATACAAAAACTAATAACTCCGCATCTTCTGTCTCGCCGCACGTGGGTCAAGATGTATGACGGTGTTTTTTTCGCGCCGCCCCGCGCCGCTTCGCGTTCTCAATCAGTCGCTCACGTAGGATGCTCCGAAAGGCTCCGCAAATTATTATTGTGCCATTAGCCTTCGGTAGGACCTCTCGCCCGAAAAATCTGTATTTAAGCCACAACAGGCCTAATTTGTTATATAATCTGTATGCCTAATCTAAAAGTGAACGCCCGCGACTTTTCGTGATTCTAGTGACTGACTCCAGCAAGCTTAGTAGACTAGATCTAAATCGTAAGAATTCATAACCGTATGAAAATTGTCACAGCAAAAGTTATGTCTATGTCCTTCCATAAGCGTAGCTATTACACATCGAGGGGGTCCTAGGGTCCAGAAATTTACAAAGAAGAACGTTTTTGACGCTGTGGCATTGCTTCATCCTACTAATATTATAATTGTGAAAGTATATCATTTTGTTTGTTTGTTTGTTCCTCTTTCACTCATAAACGGTTAAACGTATTTTGATGAAATTTGGTATGTAGGGGCTTCCAATAGACATAGGCTACTTTTTATCCCGATATTCCAACGGAAACGGGAATCACTCGGGTAAAACCGCGGGTAACCGCTTGTATTAAATATTCAACAAACAACAATCAACATACAGCAAACAAATAACCATCAGTTGAATGCCTTAACCCGCGGCTTGTCGCGTGGGGTCTTTAAAAGCCCCCACACTTCCGTAAACTGCGATGTTTTATTATATATAAAAAAAATAAAAATTGGGCTCTGTAGTACAGTTGGGGAGCTTCCCTGTTGACCAGCCCGCGTAGCATGCGCACCGCGACTCGCTGTCGACCATTATCTCGCTATGTTTGTCCCGCTCGTATCAGTACGGTTGAGCGGGACAGCCAATGCGCTCGCGCGAGAAAGGTGTCGAGAAAACTCTGTCGAGGTGCGCATGCGGCATGCTACGTACCTATGCAGTAGTTTTTTTTGAAAGCTTTTTTTTTAATAATAACTGGGCAGGCATTTGACCACCATCGTGCTTAACAAACAAAAGAAAAAAGTTATAGATATATAGAAAAACGTTTATATCACAAATAATGGAACATTAACAGGTATTTAATTTGAATATAAAATTATTTCTTTAACCTTAGTACTTTTTTAGAAAAACTATTCCCAAAAGAACTCTACTGTTCAACCGGGAAGTTCCTCGATTGTACCTATACCTAGCTTCCTAAAATATAAGTACTTTAGGTACCTACTATTTAATAACGCCCAAAAAAATCAGTTTGTTCGGTGCCTTTAAGTAAAATGGACGTTTATTCTATGCAAGGGCTTTAGAAGACCCCATGCGACTGATGGTGTAATTCTATTTCACAATTCCATTGTTCGTCCAAAACTGCGGTACGGTGAATTTAAACCTAAATATCACTGGGAAAAGACTCATCTGTGTCTGTCAATGCCAAAACACAAGCAAAATATTGCCTCACATTTGCCAGGGCCGCTTTTACTGGAACCCTAAAACCAGTGTCAAATGACAAGAAAATGTGACCATTAATAGAAAAAACGAGTTTCTTCACTCATCAGCTACATAATGTATCTGCAATCAATGTTGATAGTAGAAAAGTGCAGAGTATGCCTTTTGTTTTCTTTTTTCATTTATTGACCGAACGAGCGAAGCGTCTCAGTTTCGAGATTGGCCAAAAAATGCTTTTGTCGGTCTGCCTGTTTATCTGTTCTCGTCTACGATTTTGACGATAATTGACAAACAAGTTTATGTAAGAACATCTTATGTTTTGGCGCGCACTGTTCATTGAAATAAAACAACTTTTACGGATATCAAACGCGCTATATTTCCACGAACTAAGTTGTAATTGTCCGTATTTTTAGGTTTTTTAGGGGTTTTTTATTTTCCCGACGTTTCGGCACCTTTCGGGAAAGTTTTATTTCAATTTATGTAAGAAATTTAGTCGATGGCGATTTTGCATTGATGGGAAAAGGGAAGTTTGCTGTATACACAACTCTATTTTAAGTTAAGTTTACACAAAACCGCAATAATATTTTTAGAACTCATCATAACGAATATTGTTTTTTGTATGAAAGCAACTTCGATGATCCTAAAATCGCAAAAAAATATCAGCTGTTTTATAGAAGAAAAAAAAATCTGCTTAATGCAGGAATCAGATGGTTTTTTTGGGAAAAATTATACCTAATACCAATCAAACTACGCAGTACTCTCCGCCTTAGCAAGACAAACCCGTTGACACCAGACCTGAACCTCCTAGGGGACGTCCAAGGGAACGCGAATAATCGGTAAAACCTAAACCCCTCTATTATTTTAACACAACAATGCTGAAAACATTGTTGTCCTGGCATCACACTTAGATATCATGGTGGTAGCTAACTAGGGAGACTTACAACAAGTCTTACCACCAACCAAACCGAATACATATGTAGCCCGCCGGGAATTGAACCCGGAACCTTTGGTCTGATACCGGTGGTTGTCAGCACTAGATCGTAGAGGCGGTTAAATCTAATATCTAATCTAATATAAATTATTAATATCCAAATAAAACATTGCGGAAAAAAAATCGACCACCTAAGGAGATAAGATACGTAATGTCTATTGTCTGTGCACGCCTACAAGCAAGGTAAGTATTGATTTTACGAACGAATTGCCATGAAAATAAATTGACTGTAAAAATTCTTATTTGAAATTTTAGAAAACTTTTAATAATTTTATGAAACTTACTTTGACTTTCATGAGATATGTAGGTCTATTTAGTATAGCGTTATTTTCTGTCGATTAAAAAAATTCTTTAAAAAATATTAAATGACTGAATTGTCATTTAAATCTAGTACCTTTTTTATACTTATTATTTATGAGAGTTAGCGGCTTTGCCTTTTCATGCTCTGTTGAGAACTGTAGTCACTGCCTCCTAAAAGATTTATTGTAACTCGGCTCATACTTACACTAGTACATTTTAGCCTGGTTACATCCAGAAAGTCTAGAATCTCCAGCTGAATAATCTGCCGAGCCATGTGGATACTGCGTTTGTAAATGAGTCTGCAGTCACATGCGAGTACAAGTAAGACGTTTAAGTTTCTCTTTTCTGTTTGCATAACGGCAAATATCAGTATCATCACTTGACTTCATGTGATGCTTGTTTATATTATAGTGCAGTGTCCGGTTAAGGATCTGACAATCGCATAGATTTAGTTCTGGGCCCTTATTCACTATGAGCGCTTAGCGATTCCTTGCTCAAACAATGGCAATGTCATACTTGGTTTTGACATTTTCAAAAGTCGTTTTATCTATGATAATCCCAAATTATAGAGCTATTGTTCAAGTACATGAAAGTCACAAGTTGTATAATTAGTAAACAAGTAAAATTACTTTTAAATTTGTAAGTGTCATAGAGAAATCTAATTTTAAAAATCTCGAAACCAAAAACGACATTCGCGTGGTTTGAGCAAGGAAGCGATAAGTGGTCATAGCGAATACGGGCCCTGGGAGCTCTAAATTCCGCAGTTCGTTTAATACCTACTCTGTACCGAACAAGACAGGGAGAAAAAAAACATCTCTTGACGAGTTTCTTGCCAGTTCTCGTTACAAGGTCTCCCGCCGTAGGGTTTGTGAACCGATGGCGTAGCTTCTATGACGTTCATAAGTACTTAGACTAGACTGAATAAATTATATTGAGTTTGAATTTTGAGTTTAGGTACTATGGCACTAAGCACCCTTACACCCACTTTAGCATGGTAAGTATTAGATTTATGAAATAGCCGTTATATGTGCCCAAACTACCAAACCTTGGCGACCCAAACTTCAATCATGAAACTAATAATTCTAGTTCCATTAATTATCATTGATGGGTAGATCATTAGGCTGGGTTCGACGTTGTACTGCACATATTATGCCAAATAATATTATTAGATATCCTACTAATAGTATAAATGCGACAGTATGTCAGTTTGTTTGTTTGTTTATTTTTTGTTTGTTACTCTTTCACACAAAAACTACTGAACCGATTTAGATGAAATTTGGCACACAGATCGAAGGTAGTCTGTATTAAAACATAGGCTACTTATTATCTCAATATTCGCATGGAATGGGAACCACGCGGGTGAAACCGCAGGCGGTATATCATATTTTAACATACAATTTTAAATTCAGTTTAGGAAATGGACTAGAAGGCAACGGAAAGTCTTTTTGTGAGGTTACAAAACACAATTGAATGTCTTGTCAATTCGTTTTCACCTCACACGCTCGGAATAGGAGGTTTTGGCATTTTGCGACCTAGCGTGGTAAAGTACTTTTTATATTTAAAACCTAAAAATATGTCCTTATGTGTTCCGAATCGCACTATTGACTTTTTTATTTACATTTTATTCTCATTTTAATAACTTTGAATTAATTATAATACTCCGTTTTGATTTAATTTTATTATTTTAGTTCCTTAAATGATAAAAACAATAACAATAAGATTAAAAAAAATCTTGTAAGAATTTTATGTTTAGGCTGGGACAACCTATGATTGGATTTCGGAACGTGACATAAATTAAATTAAATTAAAATAATTTATTATCAGATACCATAGATCCAGAGTTGTTAGTAAAACAATAATGGAAAGAATACTTAAATACTATGTTAGTATAAATGATGAATCAATTTAATTAGAAATAATAATAATAATAATAATAATATCAAAAAAATAATTTAAATTCAATTCACAATGTCAAAAAATTAATTTAAATTCAATTCACTATGTCAAAAAATTCCATTCAATTTGATTATTAAAATTCATACTGTTAACAATTATCAATTTACTATAAAATTAATTATGTCCCGTAAAATATTAATTGATGCGATACACTGATTCTGCCTTAGGATTAATCAGGGCGGAAACCCAGTGCCTCTGTAAAGAACTGTCGGGTCTGTTAGCCAGTAACCTTGTTATGTCGCTGGGGCCGCCAAGCATACTACCCCTAACAGATGAAATTTTGTTGCGCATTACAGCGTGAAAGTCATTCACATGTGCATCTGCAAACATGCCAGAAGCACTGCAGAATCTAGGCAGGCCTACCAACATCCTGAACAAGTTGTTGTATAGAACACGCAGTTCGCCGAACGCTTTTTGAGTATATACCGACCACAGGCCGCCTGTGTAAAATGATTGACAGAATGTCTTGAACAAGGTGATTTTTACATCAACTGTGCATTGTGCGAACCTGCGAGCCAGCATATTACCTCTGACAGCCAGCGCCCTACGCTCCCTTTCTATGTCACTATCGTCACTAAGGTCAGGAGTGACCACATGACCCAGATATTTAAAACTATTTACCATCACAAGTTCATTACCGTATAAACATAAACCTTTATTTTTAAATTGTCTTTGTCTTGTACCTCAAGTCAATGTCAATATTTACCGAATCATTTTTATTGTTAATAAGTACACTACGGGACGTTGGCGGAATTTCTGTGAAAAACGGAAGAAGCCATAATAAAAAATATATTATAAATAACTATTTATGCCTATTTAAAATAACTTTGAATTAACTATAATATTCCCTATTTTATTATTTTAGTTTTTAATATCATTAAAACAACAAGAATAAACTGTTTGTTAAAAGATTTTTTTACCGGAAGCTCACCGCGGAAACAACCAAATAATTTTCCTTGCTTTTGTGAAGTGAAACATTGTGTGTAGCGCTCGGCAAAAAAAAATTAACGTCTCGTACCTTTGAAACTCTCGCACTTTCTGCATTTATGAAAAAAAATGTATTTATGCTAAAGCGCTATTTGATATAGTAATGATGACGTCACGCAACTCTATTCCAAACATAAATTGACAGTTTTTTTATGAACTAGAAGGGGAAACGCTTAGAAATTCATCACACCTGATGTTAAATATTGATAAGGCTAAAGATGGCAGCGCGCCTCTCCCGAAATCCTCAACCACTGAGGAACTGGATATCGTATTTCTAACTGCCAGAACATAAGATAGATAGGACGGTGGTAGCTAGCCAGGTGGACTTACAACAAATCCTACCACAAACCAAACCCACTACAATATGTACCCCCACTGGAAATCGACCCCGGGACCTCTGGGTCTGATACCAGTAGTTCTTATCACGAAACCACAGAAATGGTTAAATTAAAAGTTCAGTTATATCGATGTTTAAAACATAATTATTTCATTAGCAAAGATAAGTTTGCAGAACTTTAAAAGCTAAGACGTAATAGTCTAACTCTCAAAACTGATAGGTAATTTTTCGACGATATCCAATACTGTTGCTATTTGGTTATTAAGCATAATTTTGATAGTAACACTAATAACACTAGTAACTGTTAAACAAGAAGAAATAGCAGAACCGATACAAATACTCATAGGTATTGCTCATATAGTGGAAATCAAACCCAAGACAACATGTCGGCAGTCTTGCTTGTGTTTTAGGTATAGTCAAAATAACAAATATAAACTAAATGTGTTGTAAAGTAGGTCTATCTCATTAGTGTTAAATACGTAGTATTTAATGAGTGAACATTTCAATATACTCGTAGTTAAATCACGTAGACAAAGTACTGAAAGTACCTAATTAATAATTAATTTAATCGAAATTTACTTATTATCACACTAGCATCCTCCCTCTTATAAAAGGATGATCATTTGTTCCTCGTATAGAATTTCAATCCTTATTTTATCCCTTTCAAGATTAATTTATTAATAATAAGTACTTAATACAAACAAATAAATAAATATTTGCATACAATCACATCAATTATCTAGCCCACGTTAAGTTTCATGAAGATCTTGTGTTATGGATACTAGATAACGGATAAACATACTTATATACTTTTTTTTGTAAATACATACTTAATATACATATTAACCACCCATACCAATACAAATATACATGTTCATGCACACAAATATTTGTCTTGTCCGGGGATCGAACCCGGGACCTCTGGCGCAGAAGGCGGGGTTAGTACCCCTGCGCCAAACAGGTCGTCAAAATACATTTCATAACTTATTCTATTGCAATCAGTAATTCAAAAAGCAGTATATATACGACTGAACACTGCCATTGACCATCTACAACACTTAAATTATTACTTACGTTACGAGTATTATTATTGATTATTTATTTCAAATTATACCTGAACTAGAATACCTACTATAGTGACGTAAAATTAATTTCATGTCAGTACAGCGAGTTGAACTGCCGTAGTAAAAACTGTAGCTTAGCAAGTAGCGTAGCCGAACTGCCGTAGTAAAAACCGTAGCTTAGCAAGTAGCGTAGCCGAACTGCCGTAGTAAAAACCGTAGCTTAGCAAGTAGCGTAGCCGAGCTGCCGTAGTAAAACCGTAGCTATGCAAGTAGCGTAACCGAGCTGCCGTAGTAAAACCGTAGCTATGCAAGTAGCGTAACCGAGCTGCCGTAGTAAAAACGTAGCTTAGCCGAGCTGCCGTACTGTTTCCGCTACAAATTGTTGTCAACTCGTCCATACTTTATTAACTATTTTCTTTTATGCAAACCTCGTCCTAGCAATAACTTACACAACAAAAACGAATGATCAAATTTAGTGCAGTCGTTCTGAAATTCATTTCATTCGCGATTCATTCCCCTCCCCCCCCTCTCCGAAGTTTACATAGAGAAAATCTGAAATTTTTCTATGTGATAGAAATTTATGTAAAGATTACAGGAAAAATAAAACGATGTCTCTAAATAGCATACTTTTTCAGAATTCCTAAAAAAAGTCAGTGTATACTTATTTGCTTTTGGTAAACTGACCTCGACCTGTCGATGTATGGGGACAATATATGATGGTACGGAACCCTGCTCGCTCTTGACCAGTTTTTCTATACTAATATTATAAAGAGGAAAGATTTGATTTTTGTTTGTTTGCAACGAATAAACTCAAGAACTACAAAACGGATTTGGATGAAATTTGGTACACAGATAGTAGATAGCCTGGCTATGAACATAGGCATAGAATATCCCGATATTCCTACGGGAACGGGAACCACGCGGGTGTAACCGGGAGCGGCCGCTAGTTTTATATAGAGAATGTAATCAAAATCGTGTGACGTGACGTGACGGGGCGCGCGCGTCCTCTTAGCGTCACGCTATTAAGGCCGTTTTTTAATATTTTTTACATAAACTTAGATTGATGTTTTGCGAACCCCACAAGCACAAGAGATTTATGGTGTGAAGGTACTTTTGTACCATTTTGTTTTTTCTACCTACTCGAAATATCTTATCGCTTATTATATAATTATATTAATAATAAGAATATATAATATCTTATCGCGACGTTCAATATTTTTTGAGCGGTTAATTTCTGTTTCCATGATTTCATTGAAAAAATCATTTAGTCAACCGCATGTGAACCACTATACCACAGGGTATCGGACCGGAGGTCCCGGGTTCGATTGTATGCGGTTTGGTTCGTGGTAGGACTTGTAGTAAATTCGCCTGGCTAGCTACGAAAGGGTCCATACATACCGATTCCCATCAACTACCCATTTAGAAAACCACCCCAGCATCCACCATGCAGATCATTATAATTATATGGTGAATTATTGTCACCAATTAATTATATATATATTTGGACGTCAGGCAGTTGCAAAGTGACGACTATGTTTTATTTTTAATGTTTGTAGGATTGGTGATTTTTTTCTTGGCCCGGGTTACCTTCGCCATATTTCGACCCCTCGCCACTGTAACAATGTTTTCAGCATTGTTGTTTTCCGGCAGTTATAGAAAAGTGTTGAGGATTGCGGGAAATATTTATAAAAAAAAACTTTTTTTTTTGTAGTTTGGCTTCTTCCGTTTTTCACAGAAATTCCGCCAACGTCCCGTAGTGAAAAAAAAACAATCATAATTTAATTGTATACATTTTGAAATAAAGAAAAGTACAAATCTTGACAACAGTATTTATTAAAACTAACCAAAAACAAAAAAAACTATATACAACCTATACATTTAATAACAATAAAATTTCTTATGAAGTATTTAATTTAACTATGGTACCTACTAAAACTACGCATATACTTAAATATTAACTTCTAACTCAAAAACGGCATAATTTAAAATGTTTACACTAAAAGTAAACTAAATTAATAAATAAAATAAATTGAAATATAGTTAGTCCTCCGCGATGTGTGACCACTAGTACCGTGAGTTGTTTCTTTTGTATTCACGACCGGTCATTCAAAACGTCAGCCGCAGCAGATCTAACTGAGGTGGCTTGGAGCGAGGACGTGTTACTTAAATAGCCATTTAATCCTGTCATTTCCAAAATCAAGTCGTGATATTTTCACAAATAAGTTCAGTATCGTATTATACGAGGCTACACAATTTACCAGAAAGAATTTTGTATTTTTCTACCTTCACTATTTAACAATTTTAAATTTGCACGTTAAACCGAGGGAATATCAGGATAAAAAGTACCCTATTATTAGCGACCAGAAGTGGAGATAATTAAAAAAAACAATTTTACAGACAAAACTTTATTCTTAATTATTAAATTTAAAAATCAACCAAAAACTACAGCAACAGAAACTAAAAAATGAGACACAATTTAAAATAAAGGAAATTACTAGATCTAAATATCAGAGCTAAGGACAGGTTTGTTGACTTCTCAAACGGGCAGAGCTTCCGCACAGGTAACGAGTTCGATGGCAAGTGACTGAAACCGAGCGCGCTCCCGCTTATATAGGCTGCTTCCCCCACCACTGGCCTAGCAACTGTCTTCTGCTAACACGGCCTCTCCTGACTGGAGAACGTCCTCGTTCTCCCGTATTTGAGGGCCGCCCACGGTACCAGACGTGCTCGGGAGAGGCTCCAACAGCAACGGCATATCGGCGCCTCTAGTAACTTGCTCAGGCATGGACTCCATATGCTCATCATGATTGTCTGCATCATCGAAGAAGGCAGAACATGTTTCTGGAGTCCACTCCCCACGCCAAGGCACCATGAATTCGGCCGCGGCTTGGGTCGATTTTCCGTATGAGCCCGCTAACAGTTGTAGCTCATAGCGACCGTGAGGAAGCGCCTTGACAACTCGGTACGGTCCGCGCATGCCCGAGTCGAGCTTGCCAGTTGATTGTGCCTGTTTTATAACGAAAACAAATGAATTAATTTCAAACGTTCGAGCAGGCTTTCGGTTAGCGTTAACAGTTTTATCTTGTTGACTTTGGTTCGCTTTTAAGCGCTCGTAGGCCCGCTCACGATGGATTTCCCTTAATGCTTCGCGATTTGGGTGAGCATTTTCCAAAGCAATATCTCGAACAAGGTTGCGTATGACAGGCGTGGCTGCTTCTATACCCACAAGCAAGTTTAAGGGTGATAAGCCAGTAGTTTTTTGCTTAGTCATGTTCAAGACTAATTGTAATCGCCACATAACCTCCGACCACTCGTTCTGTCGATAGTTACACTCGATGCGTACCATATTTAGCAAAGTTCGACAGTAACGTTCGACCTGCCCGTTTGAGTGATGCATCTCAGGTGTGACGAGATGCAAGTCTATGCCCAACTCTGTTACAAGTTTTGAAAAATCTGAACTCTGAAACATACGACCGCGATCTGCTACTATTAATTTTGGAGTGCCAAACAAAGAGATAACATTGTAAAATAATCGTTTAAGTTCACTAGCATCTTGACTAAACATAGGGTACAATAGACAATACTTTGAAAATGCATCTATGACAATTAAAACATATTTGTAGCCGTTTGACTGTGGCAATGGACCTAATGCGTCTGCATGTACAACCTCAAAAGGGTTACTTGGTTTTTCCCAGGAATGTATTGACTGATGAGGAGCCCTCGGAACCCTTTTGTGTGTTATGCAGATTAAGCAATGATCAATGTACTTTTTAACAAATAGTTTAAGAGATGGAAACCAGAAATGCTTTCTAATAAGTTCTAATGTCTTGTCAAGTCCGGGGTGATCATGCTCATCATGGAATATTCTGAGCAAGCTCAGTCTATGCCCTTTTGGTACAAAGCAAAGGAGCCTGGGTTCCTCTCCTGCTGGGTGGTACTTATAATACAGAAGGTCATTTTTGTGAATGTAATGACTAGAATCTAATTGACCGTCGGTCAGTTTTTGAATGAGCTGTTGGGTCTCTTCGTCTGCAGTTTGTGCTACTTGAGCCCAGTTTTGTTGTTTACGAGCTTCACAGACGTTAACAGGGTTGCGACTAAGGTAGTCGGCATGCGACATAGAAGTACCCTTGCGGTATTCAAGAGTAAAATTGAAGTCCTGCAAGTATATCCACCATCTGGCCACGCGCGGCAACAAATCTTTCTTTTGTTGTGTTGATTTAAGTGCGTTGCAATCCGTCACAACTCTGAAATGAACGCCGACCAGATAGTGTCTATAGTTTTGCAGGGCTTTCACAACTGCCAGGGTTTCAAGCTCATAGGCATGATACCTGGGTTCCGCGCCTTGAGTTCGTTTGCTAAAATAACCTACTGCTCGTTTATGACCTTTATCATGAACCTGAAGAAGCACGGCACCATAGCCCATAGAACTGGCGTCCGTATGGACTTCAATTGGTAAATCCGGGTCGTAAATTGCTAGCACCGGTTCACTTGTGAGTTGTGCGATAATGTCTTGCCTTGCTTGTTCTTGTTCACTACCCCAAACAAACGGCACCCCTTTTTTTGTTAATTTAGTTATGGGAACGGACCTAGTGGCGAAACCAGCAATATAACGACGAAAATAGCTCGCCAATCCTAAGAATTGGCGAGTTTGCTTAACATTCTTAGGAATAGGTGCCTCAACTAAGGCTTTAACTTTTTGCTCGCTCGGTCGTACCTGACCTTGGCTGATGCTTCGGCCTAAGTATTCTATTTCGGTTAAGAGGAACGAGCATTTCTTTAAGTTTATGGAAAACCCGGCGTCTGTTAAAGTTTTAAGTACATGACGTAATCTAACCAGACCTTCATCGATACTATTACTTAATATTAAGACGTCGTCGACATAAACGAGGGCTTCACCAGACTCTAAGTGTTGACGGAGAGTTTTTGAGATTATTCTTTGGTAAACTACCGGGGCGTTCGCCAAACCGTAGGGCATCTTCAAATATTCATAATGCCCTTCCGGTGTGACGAACCCCGTGAGCGGTATGGACTCCTCCTCCATGAGGATCTGATGAAACCCAGTAGCCATATCAAGGCTGGTGAAGAATTTATGCTTCCCAAGTCGGTCAATATGGTCGTCGATCAGCGGCAGCGGAAAGCGGTCTTTAACAGTGACCTCATTCAACTTACGGTAGTCGACGCACATACGATCCGACCCGTCTTTTTTCTTGACCAGCAACATCGGGCTCGCGTATTCTGACTTTGATTCACGTATGATGTTTTTTTCAATAAGTTCTCTAACAATCTCACGAACTTTCAAAATTTCCGAATATGATAAACGATATGGTCTATAATAAACGGGAGTCTTGTTATTTAATTTGATTGACATGGTACCAGTATTAACACTGGATGTAGCCGTTCCCTCAATAAAGAAACTTGAATATTCGTTTATCACATCAAGCAACCTTTGAAAGTCAACACCGGTTAGTTTAGTCCGAACAGAGGATTGCGTAGCAACTAATATGTTATGTTTAAAATTTGATTCGTAAGTAAGGTACTGCTGATCGCGAGTACGGAAATACGTCACTCCTTTTCGATTCAAAACATCGGTACCAATTATAATAGGAGTGTTCATAAATTCCGGACGGACTACATGCAAGTCTATTTCTAGAGTAATTTCACTAAATTCTATTGGTAAAGTTATAAAGTAAGTTGACTCTATTTCCTGACCACCGATACCTCTTAAAATTCTAAAAGAAGGCTTGCATGCACACTTGAAATGTTTTAACAAAGATGAGGAAATTAAGGATATGCTTGAGCCAGAATCAATAAGTACATCAACCGGAATCCCTTGTATAACCGCTGCAATAATGTCATGTTTACTATCAAAGTATTCCTGACAAAAGTTAACATTATTTGTATTGCGAGATTCCGATTTTAGTTTCGCAAAACAGGTTTCGATCTTATGGCCTGGCTTTTTACAAAAGCTACATGGTTCAGGCTTAACTGAATTATTGTTAGATTGAGTTTTTGGATTACTATAATTACCAGTATCATTACTAGGAGTTTGTTTACGCTTTTTAAAACAATTAGCTTGTTTATGCCCGCGTTCGCCACACACAAAACATTTACCGAGATCAAAACGTCGTTTACGATCACTTGGCATGTTATGGTTATTTTTAAATGAACGGTCTGGGCGAGACCCGCTTAAGTTTTTATTATAATTCGAAGTATTAGGTTTCACATATATAGAGAGAAATTCTACTAATTCATTTGGCATTAACTTGGCATTAGTAGCTGAAGCGCGAATTTGTGGGTCGGTAATGCCCCGTATTACTATTGCTGATATTAGCTCATCACTTAAACCTCTAACAATGCGTAATCTCAATAGGGAACGGCGAGCATAGTCTGCGTATGTTAAAAACTTGTCAGAGCTAGTACTCATGACTTCATAAAGAATGTTAGCGACATCTGGTTTCCTAGGGCACAACGGCTTAAACTCTTTTTTAAAATTGCTCCAAGTACGATCATTTGATACCCATTCATTAAGCCATCCCTTGGCATCGCCTTGTAGGCAGTTACCAATACGAGACAAACACTCATTGTCGCTCCAACGATTTGCAACCCTAGCGCGGTCTACTTCCTCACACCAAGTTTCGATATCATTGATGTTTGGATCAAAGTTGGAAATATAATAAGATTGGTTGGACCTCACCGGCATATTTATGGATCGTATCGCATCAACTATGCGATCGGTCGAGCTGAAGTTGTCCACCGCGGCGCCCGCAGAGTGCTCTGGTGATGATGGGACCGCCGATGCCAGTCGCTCTGTATGCCCGTGAAGCGTCACCGTAGCATCAGCCACACTCGAGCGCGGTGGCGGCGTCGTAGGCTCGGCCACCGTTGCTGCCGCAGTGACACCCATGCTCGGCTCCCTCTGTTGCGGCAGATGTTGTTGTTCCTCCAGTGACACCAATCTATTTAAAATTTGTTGCATTGTTTCGGTTAGTACATTACTAGAAGGACTGCGTCGCCTATGACGTGATTCTCGTTGGCTAGAACGTGAACTACGATTTCTAGAACGGCTTCTACTTTTTCGCTTATTATTAGGCATGTTTTCAAATAACTTCACTTAAAACCACGTATTTTAAATAGAATCAACAAAATGATAAAAATAGTTTAATTGCAGGTACTTTTTTTTTTTTATAAAACCAGAAAAATAAAACTTGAATTTATTAAAATCTAAAAGGAAATATTTTTTTTTTTTTTTACGTATGCACAAAAGATTCGAATGCAATTTTAACAAACAAGCCTCATTGTTCACCTTTAGCAAAGACAAGAGAAAACAAAATGGAACGTACTCACCAGAAAACGTTGTTTTACTTTACCACACTACCTTATCACCTTCTACTTACGTAAGCACTTAATAACCACCGTTTAGATTCGTTTACTTGTTTGAAAAGTCAAACCACCTTATTTCAGGACGCAAAACGGCACTGACACGCGAGTTTTACTTATCCCACTTCTGATATTAGCGACCAGAAGTGGAGATAATTAAAAAAAACAATTTTACAGACAAAACTTTATTCTTAATTATTAAATTTAAAAATCAACCAAAAACTACAGCAACAGAAACTAAAAAATGAGACACAATTTAAAATAAAGGAAATTACTAGATCTAAATATCAGAGCTAAGGACAGGTTTGTTGACTACTCAAACGGGCAGAGCTTCCGCACAGGTAACGAGTTCGATGGCAAGTGACTGAAACACAACACTCGGGTTCTTCCGCTCTGTGCGGGTACGGGTTCGAGCTTCTGCTCCTTCCCCGGGCTTCATCTCGTAGGGCCACTGCCCCACGGTGGTTAGATGCCGCTTGGCGGCCGTCATGTGACGAGTTGGTATGCCCCCGCCGGAGTTTGCTGCGCGGCCCTCTGCGCGGTCTACCGCACCGGGTGAGACCCCCATAATGGGGGAGGCCCAGCGAGCGCCTGCGAACGGGCCACGGCTTGTGCAAACGGGGTGGGGCTATAATTAGGTGGTGGTGGGGGGGGGGACGACAGGATTGGGTAGGGTGGGCTGGGGAAGTGGCGGGGGCACAATGTGACGGGGCAGCGCCTTCGTCTTCTTCTTGGCCCTTGTGGTGGTGGGGGAAGGAGCTCTTCCCGCTGCTGGTGGTATTGTTGTTGTTGGTGTCGGTGTTGGAGTTGGCGGTGGTGGTGGCACGGGAGCTATGCCCTGCAGGTGCTCGTGGGGGCCCTGGTCGGCGCTGTCGAACATTCGACGCGCCAGACGGCCCACGAAGTCCTGCACGGGCTCGATGTTGAGGTCCCGTGCGATCACCTCGTTGCGGACGTAGCGCCCCGCTTGGGTGATGATGCGGAGCGCTACGTTTTGTTGTTGTTGTAGACGCTGCCGCTGGGTCTGCGAACATAGTGAAAACCACGCCGGTGCGGCATAAGTGAGCCGCGACCGGACGTGGGTTTTGTAAATGGTGAGTTTTGCCCGCAAGGGCAGACGCGACTTAAATATGGAGCGGAGAGTAGCCCGCGCAGCGCGGGCCGAGGTCGCAGCCTGGTCGACCTGGGCGACCATTGATAGGTTTCGGTCGATGTGGCAGCCTAGATACTTGATGGACGGCTGCCACTGGATGGCCTCGCCCTTCAGAGCCAGCTTGGGTGGCTCCTTTTTGCGCGTCCCAACGAGGATTGCGGTGGTCTTGCCCACGTTCACCGCAATCCTCCAGTTGTCCAGCCAGGGCGGGAGGAGGTCTAGCTGCTTCTGCAGCCGCATCGCGGCAGCCTTGGGCCACGGGGAGGAAGTGTAGAAGGCGCTGTCGTCCGCAAACAGCGCCAGCTCGACCCGTGGCTCCCACTCCTTGAGGTGGTCGTTAAGCGTGGGAATGTCGTTGGTGTAAGTGGCGTATAATATAGGCGATAGGCAGCTGCCTTGCGGGACTCCCGCCCTTATGGGACGCGGCTCGGATTCGCTCCCCTCCACCGCCACGTTGAATCGCCGGCCCTCCAGGTATGAGGCCAGCATATGGACGAGGGCCGTGTGCACTTCGGTGTTCTTTATTAGTTTGTAAATTAGACCAGGGTGCCAAACCCGGTCAAAGGCCTTCTCGACATCGAGGAAGGCGGCCACGGTGCAGTTGCCTTGGTTGTGTTGGGCGGCCATTTGGTTGAGCACGCGAGCAAGCTGTAGGGTAGTGGAGTGCCCGCTGCGGAACCCAAACTGCTCGTTCCTCAGAGCGATGGAGGGGCGGAGGCGACGCAGCAGGAGGCGCTCGAATAACTTGCCTGTGTGGTCTAGGAGCGAAATTGGGCGCTGGTTGGCAGCTTGGCGGCGGTCCTTGCCTGGCTTAGGGATGGTGATGACCCGTCCCCTCTTCCATTCTGTTGGGAAATAGTTGGCCCGTAGTGCGGCGTTGAAAATACGGGCCAGAGCTGCCCATCCCTGTCTGGGGAGGGCTGAGAGGGCTGTGGGCGGCAAGTTGTCGGGCCCTGGGGCCTTTCTAGGGTTGAGGTAAAGGGCTGCCTTCCTTACCTCCGCGGGCGACATGAAGGCGCTTCCTGGCAGTGGCGGTGGGGTGGTGGCCAAGTACTTCGCCACTTCCTGGATCACCGCTTGGTGGTGCTCGGCCGCTGCTGGGGCTGCTGGGTGCGGTGAGAACTGGACGGCCAGGTGATCTGCCAGGATACGGGCCCGGTCCGGGGCAGCGTACCGCCTCTGGCCGTCGGCGTCCATCAGTGGGTACGTGGGCTGCGGGGTTTTCGTGAGGCGTCTACATAAGGTGTGGAGGTTTGGCAGGTGGTCGGCTGCGCGGTCGATTGTGGCCTCCCAGGTCGACCCGCGCCATGTACTCACCGCTTCTCTGAGCTCTGCCGTGGCCCTGTTTAGGCTCTTCTTTGTCTGGGGGCATCTGGACTCAGCCCATGAGCGCTTGAGCCTTTTCTTCTCCCCCAGCATGGTCTGCAGGTGACGGGGGAGGGCGTCGCGGCGCTGTGATGAAGGAGCCGGCTTGGTATGGGAGGCCTTTATTTCCTGCATTTTGTTGGTGAAATATTGGATGGCGGCGTCTATCTCCTCTCTGCTGTTTAGCGGGCCGGGCAGGGTGACGTCCGCCATGGACAATTTGTAGGCCTCCCAGTCAGTTTTAAAACTGGGGCGAGGAGGGGCCACGGCGTCGGGTGCGGTGGCCAGGGTTATGAGTAGAGGCAGGTGTGGCGTGTCGGCCTCGTAAAGTACCTCTACACTGATGGGGCTGGTAAGGCCCTTGGTGAGCACCACGTCTATGGTGCTGGGTTGCTGGGTGTCATCGGACGGGAAGTGAGTGGGCGAGTCTGGTCCCAGCACCTCGATGTCCCTCTCCGTTGTGGCCTCCAGCAGTCGGCGGCCGTCGGTTGTGGTGGTGCTGGACCCCCACGCTGGGTGCTTCGCGTTCAAGTCCCCTGCCAGCACGGTGGGGGTCTGGTCGGCGAAGATGGAGGTAATATCTGGCGGGTGGATAGATGTGTGAGGAGGTCGGTATGCGGCAAAGATTTTTACCTCCTGTCCGCCGGCGCGCACCCTCACGCCGATGGACCTCAGGCTGGTGAACTCTGGCCACGGCAGCTCGTCATGGATTATGTCCCTCCTTACTAGAACCGCCGTGCCCCTGTAAGGGCGGCCCTGTGGGGACATCTCGTCTCGCCTGTAGGTCTGGAAGTTTGGGAGCCGGAGAGTTGCCTTTTTCGACAGCAGGGTCTCGCCCAGGAGGACAATGTGGATGTCCTGCGACTGGGCGAGGAGGCGAAGCTGGTCCATTTTCTGCCGGATGCCTCCCGGGTTCCAGTACATTACCCGTAGTGTACTGGGTGAGAGGCGGAGATCAGCCTGGACATCTCGTGAAGGATGGCTTGGAGGGGGTCCATTCCCTGCTGGATGCTCTGCAGCAGGGACCCCAGTATGGAGATGAGCATTTGGGTTACTTGTGGATGGATGTGTGGGCCCTGGGGGGCCTGATGCGGGCGCGGTGGGCCCTGAGGTGGGCCCCACCGCTGCTGGGTAGAGGTTGGCGGTGCTTGCCTCTGCTGCTGGTGCTGGGGGGCCGGGCACTGGGATGGGGGTGGGGGCGGGGGTTGTGAGAACCCCCTGGAGGGAGGTGGGGGCTGTTGATGCCCCCGGAAGGGAGGAGGGGGCTGTTGATGCCCCCTGATGGGAGGTGGGGGCTGTTGTTGCCCCCTGAAGGGCGGAGGGGGCTGCGGTTGTTGGGCGGCTGGTGGCCTCGCGGCTTCCAGGGGAGGTGCGGGTTGTGGGGCTCTGAGAGCGGTCGGGGGTGCCTGCGACCCCCCCGTCGGAAAAACCGACTCGGCGGTCGGCGTGGATGCCGCGGCGGGTGCCTGCGACTCAGCGCGCTGGCGGCGGCGGCGGCCGGCGCGGTTGCGCCTGCGGCGCGCGGGCGGGGGCGCCCCGCGCTCCGTGGGCGGGTTCGCGGGCGGCGCTAGTGTAGTGCCTGCCTGCGTATCGCGCATGTCTGCGCTTGGCGGGGCGGTAGGGGGTGCCTGCGGGCGGGGGCGGCTGGGGTCGCGGTCAGCCCCTCTCGATATGGGAGGGGGGACGCTGGCCCCGATGCGCCTCGCCTCGCGCAGGAACACCCTGCATCGCCGGTCGTTGGCGGCGTGCGGTTGTGCGCAATTAGCGCATGTGGGCGGGTCGGACCTGGCCCTCGTGCATTGCGCGCCGGCGTGGTCACCCGCGCACCTCACGCAATGTTGCGGGCGGTGGCAGTTGGCCGACGAGTGACCGAACGCCTGGCATCGGTGGCACTGGGCGGGCCCCTTCCGAGGACGCCAAGCCTCGACGATCACCCCGGGCATCCAGAGGAGCTCGGTGATGCCGTAGAGGCGGGTCAACTCGGAGGGCTCGAGATGCTCCAGTTGTAAATGAAAAAGGCAGCCGGGGCGGCCTTGGCTGCCGGCGATCGCGCGGCAGTGGTTGACTGGGAAGCCGCGCTCCTCAAGCGCGGCCTTGATCTGTTCTGGAGGGGTGCTTGCAGGGAGCCCCCTGATGGCCACCTTCGTGGGGCGCTCTTGGGGCGGCGAGTAGCAGTACCATGATATGGTCTGGTCTGCCTCAGCCGCCTCGGTCAGGTACGCCTGGACGCACCTGTATTCTTCCGGCGTCTTGGCCAGGAAGCGGACTCCCCTCCCATAGGGGCGCGCGTTGGGAGTGTGGCCGAGCTTACCAGTCAGGACACGGAAGTGTTCTGTCCAGTTCGGCAGCGTCTCCACCACTATTGGCGGGTAGCCTCTGGGGCGTGGCTCGGGCTGTTGCGGCTCTGTTGGCTGCTGGGAACTGGTCGAGGGGGTGGGAGGTGGGGGCTGCGCCGGGGTCTCCAGTGCCTGGGCATAGGACCGCGCCGGCGCGCTCGCGCTCACCTCTAGACCCGCGTATGACGTCGAGTCGGTGTTTGAGAGCGGAAGAGGGCTAGATAGCTCCTCGATTCCGCCCTCGCTGCCTCTGTCAGACTCGTATTCTGACGAGCTGGAGGACTGGGTGTCGGTGGTGTTTGGATGGGGGGGCGATGGCCCCATGCGGGGGCGCTTCTCGTCCCTTTCGGTTACGTCGTCATCTTCATCACGGGGGCGCAGGCGAGGGTCGCGCGGGACCACTGCGGGGGGTGCGTGCGGGGTTGTGGGTTGCTCAGCAACCCCACTCCCGGACTGTCCCACAGAGTGGGTACGCTGACGTGCCGGCGCACTGGGTAAAGTTCTAGAAGCCGCCACGGGAGGGTCGCCTCCACCGCGGTCGGGCGGTCGCGAACGTCCAGACATTGTTTTTACACTGCACTTCCAACTGTCACAGATTGTTTACAATCTAAAAATAGATTTGTGGGAGGGAACGAATTTGTTAGGCAAGGTGTGGGTAGTTGGAGAAAGTGCGAGAGGAATGGTTGTTTGGATTTTTGGGGGGGGTGGGTAGTTGGGAAAACGGACTGAGGGTACACTGATAATTTTTCCAATGAAAAATATCAGTGAACACCTGATGTGGATCACTGTTCCGCGTTTTTCACAAAAACAAAACAAACACAAAGCGTCAATATCGCGACAAAAACAAAAACACGTGTAGTGGTCCTTGGAAACGGCCGATACTACGGCGGAGCTGGGCTCGACGCGGTAGTATGGAAGCTACGAACTCGCGGCACTCGGCGGGGCACGGGGGGGGCTCAACGCGAACGGGTCAACGGAGCACACACAACCGACGGCGACGAGGCACGAGAAGCAGCATCAACGGTCTTCAAAAAAACGTGACTGAAACCGAGCGCGCTCCCGCTTATATAGGCTGCTTCCCCCACCACTGGCCTAGCAACTGTCTTCTGCTAACACTATATTACTCTCCGTCCTTTCAATTAACTCTATGCGAAAAATCTACAAACAAACAAACACACTTTCACATTTAAAATATTAGGTAGTATTAAGATATTCTTGAGAATTGAAAATATGTTCTTGTTTAACAATATAATTAAGCTCCCGTCTGCTTGTTATTGTTCAAAACACAATACCTATTATAATGTACTGTATATTTTGTAAGGAACAAAACGAAATAATTAACTACCTAATTCTTTAACTTTGTTTTTGTAATATACTCGTACATATTCCGTTTTATTTATATAGGTACACACCTATATAAATAAAATGGAATATGTACGATAGAAATTGTGGTTTGTTTAACTATCTTTAATCAAATTACCTTGTATTTTTTTATGCTCATTTATTTATGTACCTACCTGCCTAATTAGTTTTATGCTGAGTGAGGTATACTTGTGTAAGAATAGTGTAAGTCGTGCCATTTTATTCATACTCTTTTATTCGATAGCAGCTATGTCATGTTTTGAATATTTCTGTGGCAGTGGCATGTGATGTGAGATGGGTCGTTACGTTCCAAGATTCCAAAACAAAAACCGACTGACGACGGCTTCATACGTCATGCAGCCATGCTAGTGGTCGGTTGCCGTCAGTCAAAATGGGTCTGCTCCTGTCTGCCAGTTTTAACATGCGTTGTATTTCATAAACCGGGCGGGGAGTTGGCGTTCAAAGCTAAAATTTACATGCCTTGAAACGAGAGGTTTCCAAACAACCCCATATTAGGTACCTACTCATATTCTGCGATTTAATAGTTTTTTCGTACCACTTGTTCAAAAAAGTGACATTCTATGCCACAAAAAGCGAACATAACAATAGTCATTTTCTGTTAAAAACAGGGAAAGAAAATTGTACTGAATTTCATTCAGCCTCTAGGGGGAGAATGTGATTTAAAATTGGAATACTTACCGAAATTTATACTGAACTACATCTGTGTTTACACCATTGAGTTTGTATATAAAGCATTACACATCTTTTTGAAAAAGGAATACGCATTTATTATGCAGTTATGATTATTAAATAAAATGACGAAAACCGACGAGGCCGTATGAGCTTGATGCCTTTGCTTTTCCGACAAAAAAATATTAGTCTAGGAATTTGCGCATGTTTTTCAGACGCAAGAACAGAGAAATACTCAAATCAACTCATCAACAATAAATGTACCAAACAAAAATGTAACTCTCTCTATCAATAATTAGACCAATGTTTCGAATGTTAACTTTTACTTTTAATTGTCATTATTTTTAATAAATGCTTATCTCATATTATTATTGTGTTAATTTTTTCGCAAATGGTACGAAAAGTAGAGTATTTTCCTAGGTGATAAAGCTGTCTTAGTCTTGGGTGAACTTAAATCCCTCGCTACACTCAGTACTCGTCTTAAATCCCTCGCTTCGCTCGTTATTTAAGTTTTTAAATCGCGAGCGAAGCGGAATTAGTAGGTACATACATAAAAAATACAATTGATTATTAATAGGGAAATTACAAAATTATTTAAATGTCAAATGTCATCATTACAAAAATGTCGAATATAAAAATTAAAGTTTACATGTCAGAAAAAGTACATGTAGTAGTATGTACGTACTTTTATTGTTGTTGTAAAAATATATGTTACAAATCTGGTAATAAGATATATTTTCTTCATACCTTTATCTAGATTTGTAAAGTTTTAGAGGCACTTTTTCTTTTCTAAAATTCAAGATTATTCTCAAATGGGGTTACAAATATTATTGGAAATTGGTTCTATTAGTGGACACCATTAATATTTAGGATCGTGTAGTTTCAATTTCTCTTTAATCAATCGCTATAGTTTTTTACTTCGAAGTGATTTCGTGTTTTTTTTTCGCCAAAAAAAATCATAGATTTTTTTATGATTCATGCAAATATTTCTAAAAAGAAGCTACAATTTTTTTTCAATATCTGATTTAATGATTTGATTCAATGAGTTAGGTTAGGTTCATTTCATTAAATTTCATTTTACTTAAATCAATAAAAAAAAATCTACTAAAGACTTGGCTGTATGGGCATAGTTCCCTTTGCATACCCAGAATGGGTGAAGAAAATAAAAAAATCTCTGCATATTATGTTCTTTTACGGTTGGTGCCATTTTCCAAAAATGTTATTAAACACTTGACCGTTATTTGAAGCTTACTTGTTTGAGATGGCAACCCCGATGTTTTCCGTCCTTTTTACCCTCATTAGTTATCCTGTATACGTTTATCTCTTTCGCACACATTCCCCTACCACCAGGCAGAGGCCCGAGGTCTGAATAGACTTTGGAGGCTCGCTTGTGGCATTGGCGTCCTGTTTTCCGTCGAGAGAACATCTAAGTTAAAAATACGACGAAATTCATAATCAGCCATTTTGTCGTACGTTGAAGAATTTGTAAGTTCATTACAAAATTAAATGTAAGTACAAATAAATGCTTATTACTAGAGCTTCCTTTTTCTTATTAAGAACTTTATTTTAAATAACGATTTTATCGTTCGTTACAAGATTTTTTTGTAAAAAAATTACTGAGTAAAATTTTGCTATGCCTTTAAAAAAAAAAAAAAAAATCTACCCTCATTAGTTTTATTTTTCCTTTATTACTTAAAAAGCTACTTTTATGTGCAACGTATGTCTTTAATAAAATCAGAAAAGAAATTTGTAATTTCTATCGGTAATTTCATAACCATTGTTGAAAATTAAGTGTTCTTCTTTGTAGCTTAAACATGCAAAGTTTTTAGTAATTTCTAGTTGAATTAATGATTTCTATCTGTTTCGGTTATTTGATATGCTTAATTGTGGGAATTTCATAATTTCCATTGGGTAATTTCATATTTTTCCATTTGGTAATTTCATATCAAATTGATGAATTGATAGTGTTAGACTTTATTTGATGTTAATATGCAACCTTTTCCCACCAAAACTTTTAACTTTTAAGGATTTTCATGATTTCGATCGATAATTTCATAACCAACTGTTGAATTATTGTAATGAATTATTATGTTAATATGCAACGTTTGTATAGATGGATGAATTAATTGACGAGCAAACTGTGGGTCATCCCCCGATAGTGGCATCGGCGTCGACATCGGCATCTCATGCGGATAGATCACAACGTACTGGGCGTGAGCCGAAGAAGGATGCTTCAAAGGATAAAAAATCCAGGTCAGTGGAGTCTAGTTCATCTGAAAGTAGCAGCAGTCCAAGTGATAGTAGTTCGAGTTCGTCTACGTCCTCTTCTAATAAAGCAAAACGCCAGCGACGACGGCGTCAACGCAGTCGTGGAAAAAAACGAAGGGCGGGCAAGCATCGTCATGATGCAATCCACCTGGAGAAAATATCTCAGAATATAGACGAACTTCGAAAACAATTTACTGTAAATGAGCCTTTTAGTTTAATTAATGATCAAAATTGTTGTTATACTGTTGATGATGATGTTCCCCTTGTTGATGATGATGTTCCCCTTGTTGATGATAATGTTAGTGGTATTTTGTATAATAATAGTGAAGAACCAAATATCGAACCGGATCAATCTTCTTTCCAATTTAACTTTGATTTAGAGACAAAAATAAAAGAGTCTGCCATACCCACAACACCGGATATTTTTTTGAAAATGCTTAACAATATTCAGTATTTTGATAAAAGTGAGTGGTCAGAGGTACGTTATGCGGAAGTACAAAAAAGTTATAATCACACACCAGGCTTCGTAGAATTAGAGACAAATGACGAAATCAAATCTTACGATCAATTACGTAACTTGTCCTACGCTGACAAGGCATATGCCGCGCTTTCTTTCTGTATTCTTAAACAGAGAGAAGCCTTGCAAGCAAATTTAAAAGAGCTAATTACTTGGGCTCGTGATGATAACAATTTGAGTGTTGGTGGTATGCATAAAAAAATCAATGAATTATTTTCTCAAGGTGAGTATCCTAAAGTGTGTGCTGATTTACTACAATTAGTTTGCGGACATCGTGCTGAAGTTATTCAAATGCGTCGACAGGCCATCATTAACTCAGTACGAGACCCCTTGCTTAAAAATGCCTTGCGCAAAATACCTCCATCCAATAAATGCCTGTTCAGTGAAGCATTATTTACTTCTCTTTTGGAAAAAAATGGAGGTGTCAAAAAAGTGTTTTTCCCACATAAGGCTAATAATGTTCCCGTTTCGCAAGCCGGAACAAGCAAAGCCGTACGCCATCCTTCGCAAGGATCGGCTAATTGTCGTGGGCCCTCGCAGGGTATAATAAATCATGGATGCTGCACATCACGAGCACATCCTCAACCCTCATCCTCAATCATCAGCCCTCGCAGGGTTATTACTACAATCAGCCCACGCAGGGTTACTACTATAACCGTCCCTCGCAGGGACATTCTCTTAATACAACCCATCGCGTAGCTCAAGCTTCTAGAGGGTCCTTTCGATCACGAGGAAGTCATGCGAGTAGCAGAGGTCAGTATAAAAATGAACGAAAACGCCCTGGGAACAGCTCTGAATACCATTCCAGTAGTAAAAGAAAGAAATATTGACTCGACTCCGTTCAGGGCGGGACAACTATTCCATTACTACCAACGCTGGAAAGAAATGGGAGCACCAACGTTTCTGCTTCAAATAATAAAAGGATACCGCATACCTTTTCACCACAGACCTCCTTTACTGTTTCCCAACATAAAAAATGGGACTTATCGCACCCAAGAATCACATGCGATGACGGAAGTCATAGAGAAAATGAAAATGCAAGGAATTTTGGAGACAGTGCGGTGCTCCCCAAGTTTCATCTCCACAATGTTTCTGATACAAAAGAAAGATGGATCGAGCCGTCCTATATTCAATTTAAAAGCCCTGAACTTATATGTCATAACAGACCCATTCAAGTTGATAAACGTCTATCGAATACCGACCTTTTTGCAACCACAGGATTGGCTGTGCAAAGTAGATCTTTCACAGGCCTACTTTCATCTGCCAATAAGGCAAAGCCACAGACGTTTCCTTCGGCTAGTATACAGAGGAGAGTTACTACAAATGACCTGCCTCCCATTCGGTCTGAGTACGGCACCAAAAACTTTTGCCTCATTGACCAATTGGATTGCTCAAACCCTAAGGCAGAAAGGTTTAAGAATAATAGTATACCTGGACGATTTCTTAATCGCACATCAGGATCGTTCAATACTGCAGGCTCATGTTCAATTTCTTCTGGACCGACTATATTTCCTAGGATGGCACATAAATGTCGAAAAATGTTCCTTGGTTCCCAAAACAAGCCTAGTCTTCCTGGGTGTCCTATGGGATCCATGGTTAAACCAAAAATGTCTACCACGAGACAAGATATTGAACATAATCGACAAGATCCATTTGTTCCTACAAAGCAAGCAAGTCAAATTACAAGACTTACAGAGTTTAGTAGGGCTCTTAAACTTTGCAAGTCTGGTAGTGCCTTACGGCAGGTTGCATTTTCGGGAGCTCCTACTATTCCTGAATCGCATTTTGAGTGGGTCAGTTGCATTAACAAACATGGAATTGCCAGAAAAAGCAAAAACGGAGCTGGAATGGTGGCTAGAGAATTGTCATCAATTCTCGGCAATCCAGTTCCAGCCACCAACCCACTTCATAACGACAGATGCATCCGACTTAGCGTGGGGAGCACAAGTCGACGGTTATACGATGTCAGGAACGTGGAAAAACGAGGAGCAGCCCTTACACTGCAATCTCAAGGAAATGCTAGCTATATTGAAGGTCCTAGAAAAACAAGGTCACTTTCTGCGCCAATCTACGGTATTACTTCAATGCGACAACCGCACTGTCGTGTCGTATTTGCGAAACCAAGGCGGGACCAAATCTATTCCTCTCTTAGAGATGACACGAAAAATGTTCCATCTTCTGAATTTATATCAAATTCATCTATCGGTCTATCACATCCCCGGGCTGTACAACAGCCATGCCGATCATTTGTCACGACACAGGCTGCCACCGGAGTGGCATCTCATAGAGTCTTGCGTAGAAAGAGTTTTTCTTCACTTCGGGATACCTTTGATAGATCTGTTTGCATCGCAACGGGCACACGTAGTCTACAACTATGTGTCGCTCGACATAAACGACACAATAGCACTATATCACGATGCTTTTTCTCGAGTATGGAACTATCAGCTGGCTTGGGTATTTCCGCCGCCGTACTTGATCCCAAAAGTTCTGTCCCATTTGATCTCGGCCTCGGGAGTGTTCCTGATAGTGGTTCCCCGCTGGGAACGAGTCTTTTGGCGAGCCGACTTGAAGTCGCGAGCACTAGCAGCACCATACACGATTTACAATCTGGAACAGAACCTCATAGACACGGCGACTGGCTTACCACCACCCAAGGTTCAGGAGATGACCCTAGAGGTTTGGAAGTGTGGGGGTGGTCAGACCAATTAAATAAATGGAACGAAAACCAAAAACAATTGTTGTTATCTTCCTGGCGCGCTTCCACTCGCAGAACTTACCAGGTAGCTTGGGAAAGGTGGTTGATTTGGTCAAAGAAACATAATTTAAATCCATACCTTCCGGATGGTTCTATATTAGCCAGATATTTGGCAGATTTGCATTTAATACATAAGCTGTCGTATAACACTATCTTAGTACATAAATCGGTTGTAGCAACTCTCTGTAACGCAAATCTAAGTAAGGAATTGAGTGCTCACACCTTGGTGAAGCATGTCCTCAAATCCATAGCCCTATCGAGACCAGCCTCTCGAAAGTGTCCCATATGGAACATTGACGAATTAGTAGGTTATTTACGGAATATGACTATCGACGAGACTAATATATTTGCCTCATGCAGGCACACTGCAACATTGCTCTTATTATGCTCCGGTAGGCGTGTGCATGATCTGACCTTGCTATCAATAGATTCACAGCATTTAGTCGAAAGCAATCACAGCTTAGTATTGTGGCCAATGTTCGGCTCGAAAACCGACAGCTGCGATCATAGGCAGTCGGGTTGGAAGTTAATATCGAATAGTGATAACAAAAATTTAGATCCGGTATTCTGGGTAAAGCATACTATTAAACTCCTTGATCCAAGACGCCAGGCGTCTAACAGTAATTGTCTATTTATCACTACTAGAGGCCCACCTAAAGCGGCCTCTCGCACTGTAATAGCTGGTTGGATTAAATCGTTACTATCAGAAGCTGGTATTTCGGCATCTGCCGGTAGTATAAGATCTGCTGTAGCGTCAAAAAATTGGTTCGATAATTTTTCCCTTGACGACATTTTATCTAGAGGAAATTGGAAGTCTAGAAATACTTTCTCTCGTTTCTATAGGCGCGAGATTCGACCAGTATCTGGATCTGGTAGCATAACAAATTTTTTCAATCCTGTTGATTGACTGTTTGCATTTTGATTATCAAAATATCTATTATGTTATGTATCATTTTAATTTACATAATGTTATTGTTTATTGGCATTATAACTATCTATAATTGATTTATAATTGGAAGAACGGTAAGACAGACATGTTTTTTATGTGAAGAATTTGAAGTCAATTGGTGTATTTGGAAAAACTTATCGATCAAAATTGAAATGATGATTTCCATTATTTACTGCCTAATACCTTTTGAAATTATATTTCAAAGTTGTTACAAGTATGTTATGAGTACCTATCTTATTTTTTCTTTAAAATAAAATTACAATATTATTTTGTATACTTATCATTTTTCTTATGATGTACCTATACCGAATTATTATTATTCTTAAGACTTTAAGATTTAATAAAATATTATGATTAAAACATTTTCTGCTGAAATACAACCATATTATTATGTTTAAATAAATGATGAATTTTATTTGCACATCCCACCTATTGCACTTTTCCATAGATCGTTCACATTGGCGTCCACGACACTCACTACCACCAGGCGATAACAAACAAATCTCAAACAAGTAAGCTTCAAATAACGGTCAAGTGTTTAATAGCAGCGTTTTACCTGAAAATAAAACGCTTATTAAATACTTACCTTATTTGAAGCTTACATTACATGGCTGCCTGGTGTTTTCGAAGCAATGCCACAAGCGAGCCTCCAAAGTCTATTCAGACCTCGGGCCTCTGCCTGGTGGTAGGGGAATGTGTGCGAAAGAGATAAACGTATACAGGATAACTAATGAGGGTAAAAAGGACGGAAAACATCGGGGTTGCCATCTCAAACAAGTAAGCTTCAAATAAGGTAAGTATTTAATAAGCGTTTTATTTTCAGGTAAAACGCTGCTATTTGCGAGTTTAGTTGTTTGTTGCACAAAATGATTTGATTGAATTTACTTTTTGAGCAACTGTATTAAAAATAGTTGTTCAGTACACGTACGGAACCGTCATTGCAAAGAGTTCAGACTGTCAACCCTCACCTTCGGCTGCGCCTCGGCTCGGGTAGACATTTGTCGGAACTCCTTGCAATGACAGGCTTTCCGCACTCCTAATGAAATATACTATGTATTTACATTTACTTTTTAGATATTGCTGGTTATTTAGTTTAGTGTAGATGACATGGAGGACGTGGGGATTTTAATTTAATCCTTATTTACTCAGTGTTAAGTGTTGTTTACTACTCGTTTGTAAATTTATATCGCTAATATAGGTTCTCAAAGCTAAGATTACAAATACATTAGTAGTAATAAGTAAGTACTTATAACTTATAAAATTTAATATGTTAATAGGACATCCTACTTAATTGTTTATATAAATGTAAACGATTTATAATAAAGGATTGTTAATGAACACAGAACAATTTATTTAAATTATTATTTTCTCATTTTTCTTTTTTTCTCCGGTCATTCACCTTTGAGAGAGTAATTACCTGAAAATGTACGTTTTGCCATTCTAAAAAGTTGTGATACACATTAATAATTCATTTAGCGTTCCTTTCTTGACTCAATCAGGATTCCCGTGTGTAAAAGTTTACTAAAGAAGGTAAAATGCCTATTAAGAATGACATTTTAATAATGCAAAGGCCCAAATTACCTATTCTTCTATTTAATTCTTCGAACGTAAAATTCAAAATTACTAGCGAAATTACCGGTTCATTACACATTAGGTAATCCAGTAGCATCCCCGTCCTACTAGAATAGAATAGTAACTTCTTAAGACGCTATACCGAAAAAGTATGTATCTACTTTTTTATATCTTCTTCTTATCGTATGAGGATTAGTGGCCACCTCTAGTGTCAGAGTTATCAGGCCGCCTATAAGGCCTCTGACTTGGCATAATGACTGTTATCAGATTACAATAGCCGGGACCGACGTTTTAACGTGTGCTCCGAAGCACGGAAGCGCTGTTATAATGCTACATTACGGTCACCCATCCGACACCAGACCGGGTCGAACGTTGCTTGCTCCCGCGCGCGTCATTTTCTCATTACCCTAACTTCCACTTGAGGGGTCTACAGAAACTCACTTATACTTTTGAACCCCCAACCAACTTTATAACTGGAATTTTTTCAACCGTTAGAATACTTTAAATTAAAATTTTAACATAAAGTACCAGGAGCGCATAGCTAACCAGCATACGTAGCATGCGCACCTCGACAAAGCTTTCTCGACACTTTTCTCGTGCGAGCGCATTGTGTGTCCCGCTCACACCGTACTGATACGAGCGGGACAGACAGCGAGTCGCAGTGCGCATGCTACGCGGTCAGGAGTTATTTTTTTTGGTGTTTCGTACTTTTGAAAGACAGCAGCTTAATTGGGTATAACAATATTAACTCCTAGTTGGTTATGCTACCTTGGTACTTTTCATTCCAATTCAATTTTTTTAATCTTAAAGGGAAAACAATATACTGCAATAACGTCATCAGTTGGAGCACGTAACCTTATACAGGTACCCGTGCTTCACCCAGATGGAGAACCTAGGTGAAGCACGAGTCCGACCTCTAAAAAAAAAGAGGTTACCTATCAATTCAATTCGTCACGTATTTAAATATTTATGTATGTTCACCAAATAACTCAGTGGCTTAACAGATTGAAATGATTCAATCGTTATTATATCAAGGAGAACTGTACATATTGTTAGGGGGTCCAAGAGGAACACCGAGTATCCGTAGTTCCCCAAGGGGGTTCAAAAGTATAACTGAGGAGACACTCACTATTACTATTGAACCACCTTAGGGATGGAATTGGGGGCTCAAGTGGAAGTTACGCTCATTACTATCTCGCTTCAGTTGTTTAGCGCATTAATGTGGGAAATAGAAAAAAAGTAAAATTAAATTATAAATTTTCATTTAGAAATGTGGGTAGTAAGTATTAGAATAGAAGTTAGTGTACCGTGCATTCGTCATTTCATTCCTACCTCCTTGTCAGTTGTTTTGTTATCTGCATTGAGGCAGTGCGAAGCTGATTATCATCTTTTTTGGGATGTCGTGTAAAATTTTACTAAAATAGTTATTGTGATGCTAAAGCAAGTGATTATCGTAGGCACACGAAAAAAGAAAATGGATGAAGATGGTGTATAAGTCCTGCATGAGGAGCAATTTGAGTAGAACTTCTCATTACGTAAGTTCTTTTCTTTTCTAATCTAAGTTAGTATGGAAGATTCGGTTCAACTATAGATTGTGAGTTTGAATTTAGGGGAAGGAGTGTATGGAAAAGGGAGGCGAGTGTCCCCCCATTCCCCCCACCAAAGTATTTGAAAACGCATACTTTCTTGTAATGAATTTTTAAAGTTTTCAAAAATGTAGAAAGGTGGTATTTAAGTACCTAAATTTTACATAACAGATGTACGACCTTTTAAATTATATCATAGTATCCACCCAAGTCAGTCAGTGTCAAGTTCAACCTTAGAATAAATTATTCTAAGAGTTCAACAGGTTGTACTCGTAATTTTTATTTATTAAACTTCTCCATCATTAAATAAAATGAGAACTACTCGTGCACTACATGGAAAGGTAAGTTTAATTTGAAATCCGATTTGATACCCTACCAGAACAATAAAGATAAAACATAAGTAGTTGTAAACCTATTAGATATTTTGCTTGTGGTTGTGAAAAACATTACAATTTATTTGGTTTACATGTTTTAGAAATGGAGATCTGAGTAACCCAATGAAGGGCCCCAGGGCCGAATCACAAATTTAAATTTATGGGCGCAGCTGGCGTCAATTTTAAACTCAAGAGGGTTCGGGGGACTCAAGAACAGCCGAGAAGTGGAAGAAGGTAACCATGATAAAAAGACATAACATAACCTTGTGGTCCTTTATATATTTTTCATTTGTCCTTCTTTGGTTTAGTTGGATGTATTTCTCTTTGTTTAATGTGTAAAGATCAACTTTTATGAATTCTATTTTTCTCTGCTTTTTATATGTGTTTTACATTTATGTCGGTTAGATGTGGAGCGACCTTAAGAGCAATACAAAGCTTAAAGCAGCTCGCTGTTATCGAGATGCTCGTGGGACTGGTGGTGGGCCTGCATCAAAAGTCAAGCTCACAGACTTGGAGCTTCGGGTCGTAGACATAATGGGGCAATCGGCAACTGGCCTAGTCGATGTCGCAGAAGTAGGCATAGGACAGGTGTTGTTATTTTTTTTTATTACTCTCATCACTAATAAATCATAAATATTTAAATTAATAAGATAATTAATCATATTACTCATAATAACCAAATAATCTCTTTATCTCTATTTTGTCTGTCAATAATGGAATATAATATTTTTTTTTCAACAGGATGATCAGTCGCCGGACGCCGAGATACCGGGTGGTAATAGTGGAAGCCGATATTAGCGAAATACGCAAGTAACAATATCGTAAAAACATGCTATTATTTGTCAGTATGGTTTCAGTAGGTATGTCTTTAATATTAAAGACCATATTTTTTAATACGGTTACAATTTATTTCAGCTTCACGACCCATTACCCCAGTGATTCCTGTGCCTTCTGAATCGGCCCCCGCCACACCACCGGCACCGCTGATAGCTCAGCGTTCGCCGAGCCGACGGCGACGAACGCCTTTAACGCCATCCCATTCTGCGGACAGGTCGCGTCCTTCCACTCAGTCCGAATTGGCAAGGGAGCAATTTTTTAAATCGGATGCTGAGTGGAGGGAACTTAGAAAGGAAAAAGAAAAAGAAAAGTAATTCCTTGAAAAGGAGAGGTTCAGATTGAGATAAATTGAGTTGGAACAACAAGCCGGACTTGTTCAGACAATTTCTCTCAATCATGAGTAAAATCGTTGATAAAATAATAGAAACATGTCTAAAGGAATAATTAACTAATTAATAAAAACGTATTATCATATTGTTTAAAATCATATTGTATTATTTCTTTTAGTTAAGCCCTTTACTACAAATTCGCCGTGCCAATTAAACCCGGATGGCTCTTCCTCGTATAAGATCGGCACCAGCGGCAGCTTCATTCTCATCAAATGCCACTTGTAGCACGTATTCGTGACCACCTAAGTAAAAAATTCAAAACGCAGGTTGATTGTAAATTTTAAAAAAATAATAAGAACTTATACTTAGTACAAATAATATCTATATGGACCTTCAGTACCCAGAGGCTCAGGATCTGGCACATAAAATTCTAAAGCAAGATTGTGTAAAACACAACATGCTGTTATTATTTTGGCGCATTTTGCGGGCTTGTAGTGCAAGACCCTATCTTTGCAAACACATCGCCAACGATTTTTCAGCCATCCAAAGGTTTTTTTCTTTAGCTACTCTTGCATTGTTGTGTTTCAAATTATATGTTTCTTTGCACTTGAACCCGGTGTAGCATCTGAGTATGGTGTCATTATCCAGGGCTGCAAAGGATAACCGGAATCGCCTGTAAATATTAATTACAATTACGTAACTATACCTAATTAAAAGACACCATAGTCATTTAAAATAACAATTACGATATAGAAAAATATAAATCATACCTAACAGCCACAAGTTTTCACCACTACTATGTAAATTTTGCATGAAATTATTTACAATGCTGTTCTCCCCTATGAATGCATCATGCGTAGCTCCTCCATATTTTGGATTGATAGCTAAGATTTTACTATCTGCATCACATATCTGAAATTGATATTTGATTAACACACAAAACTAAAAAAGGATATAAGTCAGGATACCGTTTTAGAATACACATACCATTTGAACATTCATGGAGTGATAATGCTTGCGACAATAAAATAAGTGCTCCTCATCCTTTGGTGGTGTAAATATTCTAAAATGTGAACCATCTATGCAACCTATCACTCCTGGGATACCATGTTTCGCGAAAAACCTAAATTAGTAAAAAGAGTTAGTATTATATAATCAAACTAGCGGCTGTTCGCGATATCGCCCGTGTGGTTCCCGTTCCCGTGGGAATATCGGGATAAAAAGTATCCTATGTTTTAATCCAGGCTATCTACTATCTCTGCAACAATTTTCATTGAAATCCGTTCAGTAGTTTTAGCGTGAAAGAGTAACAAACAAAGTGACATACTTTTGCATTTATAGTCTTAGTAGGATAGCATGGAATGAACTATGTAGGGTACTAAGGATGGTAGGTTAGGTACCTTTGTTTTATGATATTCCTTTCTTGAGCTGTTACAGGAAATCTTATGAATCTTTCAATTATTGCTGGGTGATTAAGAGCGTTTGTTACATCTTCTATATAATTGCTCATTGCAAGCAGAGAAAAAATTTACTTCGCCGGCAACACATTGGTAGTCTACTTTTGCGTAAAACAATAGCGGGCTTAATACCTGAAATAAACTATGGAAATGATCAACAGTTAAACATCTTGCGAATAATAATGACTTGCAACGTGAGACACCCCATGACCCGAAATAGGCCTTTCGTGTATGAATATATGAGCCATATATGTATTGATGATTTTCGCTGTTTGGCTATTTTGTCTATAGTTGAATTGATGAGCCTATTTTCGCTGTTTGGCTATTTTGTCTATAGTTGAATTGATGAGCCTATTTTCGCTGTTTGGCTATTTTGTCTATAGTTGAATTGATGAGCCTATTTTCGCTGTTTGGCTATTTTGTCTATAGTTGAATTGATGAGCCTATTTTAGCTGTTTGGCTATTTTGTCAAACAGCTTATGTGCACTTATGTGTTTTTACAAAAAAACACATAAGTAAAGAAAATAAACAACCCCAAAAAACACGATTTTCGAAACTGTCAAATTTCACTTCAAACCAAAGAGTAGATTATTTTTTTTATCACAGATTGGAGTATATTTATCAGGCTTCGTTCTAAAAACAGGATGTTCATACAAGACTAAACTCTAACTATTAGAAAATTATGGTTTTCGGCTGAAATTCGGAGAGGACACCGGTGTCTGCTTGGGGTTTCAGTAATTGTCACTCGATGTCAACGTTGGTTAACAACGCGTTGTCAACTCATAATACCATTTTTAGTTCAGCTACTCCCCTCTTGGGGCTCTGAACAGTTTTTCATACAAATGTCTACGTTAGACGCTAGCGAGGATCGTTGACAAAACTCGTAATAGAGCTACAGTACCTACCTATTTACTTAAATTTAGTCTCTGGGCTTTGCCGCCCGCTGCCGCGGCACGCTCGCTCGGCTCGCGCGGTTTTTGGTCAAAGTTCTAACCTAACCTAAACCTAACGGAAACCATAGTAAGTAATGTACCTAAAAATGTTTAAAAGAAATTTTGCATTGTCGCGTGCTTTGGTGGTGGGAAGGGGGGGGGCACCCCCATTCCTTCTCCTCACTCATTCCCCATTCAAACTCACATAATCTATCTATAGTTGAGCCGAAGATTCTATTCACATTTAATATTCAAATTTTTGGGGTTAGCTTTGAATATTCATTCCACAAAGATCCTGTCCACGCGGACGAATAGGCTGATTAACCAAAGTCCGAATTGCTATTGTTAAAGTTGATAGGACTATAAACTGACAAATTCGAATGAAAAATGATGAATAATCGGTAGGTTGTTAAAAAGTTCGTGTTCAATTATGTTAGGTTAGAACTTTGACAATAAACTGTTTTCGGTGCACCCTCTTTGCGACACCCAGACCCGGACCCAAAACACAGGGTAGGCAGCAGGTACTTGTAGCCGTGCTAACGATTTCAAATCAATTTAACCACTTTTGAATTAGGGAGCTTTGCTCGAGCCGACCGTAATTAGCGCTTTCATTCAACGTCCATACATAATAAACAGATGTGCTGAATTTGTTTGACGATAATAGTTGCCAGTTCGTCACTTAGTTTGGTCGTTGTTTTCATCATCACAATCATCAGCCAAGCCATTAATTCTATTTCTATAATGATGATCTATTTAAACTAAAGACTCTTGAACATTGGACGGAAGGTTGCTACTCTATCCGTATTTTATAGGTTACATTATGGGGAGTGTGCAGCAGAATTGCACAGCCTCATTCCACCATCCCTATTTTTTCATCGGACAACCAGACGTACAAATAGATGCCACAACAATTATGGTTGATACCTAAGTCGCACTAAGCGTTTTGACTCGATATTTATCTACAGTACCACCAAAGAGTTGAACTCCTTGCATAAGTCTGTGTTTCCTGACATTAATGATTTGGGGGTCTTCAAGTCACGAGTGAATAGGTAAGTACTTTAATCTTCTAGGCGTTACATCTTAGATCGCATCTTCGCTTTCCATCAGCCAAGATAACGGTTCAGCGCTTTACCTATCTAATATATTTGTATTCACTTCCAGCCAAGTCATTATTAATGTCCTTACTGCTCTGGCCTTCCTTATGGATGGATAAGGAAAATGGGCCATGAAACACCACGACGGTCCAATGCACATTGGTGGGTTGGGTTTAAACAACTGCAAATACAACCGGGATCAACGGCTTAACGTGCCTTCCGTAGCAGAGAGAAGCTAGAGATAATAAATTTTTGGTCGCCCATCCTGTGCACGGCCATTGCGCAAGATGCTTAGCCGCTACAATCGCAGGCCGAGCGCGCAAACCATTGGGCCACTGAGCTCCTCATCTTTCAAAGCGCTATACGAGATGCGAGATAGCAATGAGAAAACGACGCTGTGGGAGCGAGAACGATTTTGCGATTAGGCGAAAAGACCACGAAATCACTTTGTAGTAAATAATTAACAGCGATTAAAAAATTAAACTATACGATTCTAGATATTATTGGTGTCCACTAATTAAACCAGTACCTTCATGTAACCCCATTTGAGAATAATCTTGAATTTTCATATTTTATGGGGTCTTTTCGAAAAGAAAAGGTATCGAGGTAAAATTATAAAACAGTGTTTCTGAAATTTTACAAATCTAGATAAAGGTATGAAGAAATACAATATCTTACTACCAGACTTGTAACATCTCAACCGCCCTAAAGTTTTCAACAAAAAGTACGTACGTACATTTCCGTACAGCGTCTTAAGTAGGTAAGTACAATCATTTGGAACTAAAGGATGCATAGTAGATCCCTACGAGTGGGTACGGGACCTCGGTCTTTATGTCCAAAAGATGAAAAGATAGAACCTATTTTCAATAATTAGAAATTTGAAATAAGAAATTCATTATTTCAACTCTATTTATTAGGTTGGGGAAAAATTCTTTTCGCATATAGGTAGTATGAATGAACTTGTAATAAAATCTCTTTGGCTATAGGTAGGTAGATACTATTTGTATCTGGCTGGTTTTGGTATCATCAAAAGTTTCAATCTTAAAAAAGATAATTCCAAAGTCAAAGTGTGTGATTTTCATCTGTTTTTCTTACTGTCAAGATGAGTGAATCTAATGAAGATATTCGATACATTTTAAAATTTTACTACATAAGGGTAAAAATGCAACGCAAGCCGCGAAAAAAAATTGCGATGTTTATGGACCTAGTGCAGTCTGTGAGAGTAGCACAAATTTGGTTTAAGCGTTTTCAATCCGGAAATATTGATGTCAAGGATGCACGTCGCTCTGGTCCCTATTACGGATAAAATGGATGGCAATTTTGAAAAAATGGAGCAAGATCGGCATATCAGTAGTTACGACGACGTAGCTAAAGAACTGGGAATTGACCACAAAACCGTTTTGGCGCATTTGAAAAACTGGGTACACAAAAAAGCTCGATACTTGGGTACCCCACGAGCTTGGACGAATGGTTAATTCGTCCAAGCCCACGAGCTCACTGTATGAAACCTAATGAACCGCGTACTTATTTGTGTTTATTTATTACGACCTAATGAAACCAAACCATTTTTGAAGAAGCTGATACTTACTACTGAACTGGTGATGAAAAGTGGATCACGTACGACAAGTACGTGCGAAAAAGGTCGTGGTTAAAGGCTGGACAGGCTTCACAGACCGTGGCGAAACCCGGGTTAACTCGCAACAAGGTGATGCTGTGTGTGTGGTGGGATTGGAAGGGTATTATTCATTATGAGCTGTTACCACCAGGCAGGACCATCGATTCTGAACTCTACTGCGAACAACTGATGAGGTTAAAGCAAGAACTTGAGAGAAAGCGGCCGGAATTAATCAACAGAACATTTTTTATCATGATAACGCTTGACTTCACACATCTTTAGCCACTCAAGCAAAAATTAAGAGTTTTGCTGGGAGGTGTTAAAAGCATCCGCCGTATAGTCCTGATCCTGACCCTGCACTTTTCGATTTCCACCTGTTTCGGTCTCTTCAGAATTCTTTAGGCGTGTCAGTATAACATCACGAGAAGACTGCCTAAATCACTTGTCGCTGTATTTTGATTAGAAGCCACAAAATTTATGTAGCAATGGGATCATGTCTCTACCTACAGGCTGGCAAAAAGTTATCGAACAAAATGGCACCTACATACGTTAGTTAAATGTAAATAAAAAATATTAAAAAATGTTTTGAATTTTCTTAAAATGCGAAGAAACTTTTTCCTTAACATATTACATGTGTGCGTCTCCTCTTACATATAATTTTATTAAGTTAATATACCTTAATTCCGTTACTTGTTGTGAATATGTGTAGTATTTAAGTTTTGTTAAGATAGATTAGCGCTTGACCGCTATCTCGCCTAATGGTAAGCGATGATGCGATCTAGGATGAAACGCGCTTGCCTAGAAGATACCTATTCACACGCGTATAAAGGCCCCCAAATTTTAAGTATCAGGAAATAGACTCAGGCAAAGAATTCCACTCTCTGGCAATACGAATGATAAAATTTGACGCAAAACGTTTACTGCGAATCTTTGGTTGAATAAAGCGGTGGCGCATGTTTGAACGTCTGGCTGTCCAATGGAAAACAAGGAGATAGTGGAATTAGGCTGTGCAATTCAGCTGCATACTCACCGAAATGTATCCGATAGAAGACAGATAAACATGCAACCTTTCGTCAATGTTAGTAGAAAATTAAAAATATGTAGCACCGAGCCCGCATTCCTCATGGATCAACTATGTATGCTCAACTAGTTGTGCCATTAGGAATATAATTGTTAAATCTTTCCCAAAGGCACAATTACGTCTTTTTAATTTAATATTAGTTCCTCGATGCACAACTAAGGATTCAGTACACACCTGTCAGATTCCACTTTCGTTAGAAGCGGTTTTTTTTTGTAAGTTCAGTTCTTGTTGACAATACATGTCATTAAATTATTTGATTTATCTTAAATTTGCATATTGGCCGCAATTATAATAAAATGAACGACAGCCTTCTCGGAGCATTTCGACGGGCATACGATGACCTGGAAAAATGCGTATTCATGGGATGTCAGAACAAAACTTTGATACAAGTGCCGGACATAGACAAGACCAAGATTTTATTGGAATTCAATTTTTATTTACTACCGAGGAGCAGAATGTGCCTCCGGCATTTCAAGAACGCGATTGGGCGGATTTAACGTCGGAAGAAAACACCACCGACTTCAATAATGAATATGTCACAGACATTGTAAGAATATTTAGAGTAGTGATAGACTCAATAAACTCTTCTGTACAATCTTTGGTGCAAGAATTCCAAAATCTTTAGTCCGAAATAAAAATAATAAATAAAAACTATAATGTGTTTATTATTTACGACGAAAAAACAAAAATGAAGTATATATTCGTAGACTTATAACTATCCAAGAGCATGCCCGATGGATGTTTCTTCAAACTATTACTTTAATGTACTTGTAAACTTAAACATATAAAGGTACTTACACCTATACTCTTCACAAAATGATAAAAGTTAGTTTTTTATCAAGTAGGTACAATAAAGATATAATAAATAAGGAGAAATATTATAAATACGAAATAATCGACTCAATCGTTTCAGACTAACCATAACTGAACATTTCTGAGCCAAACACGATCTTATTGTCTCTTCTCGCGACTTTGTTATTTTTATGTCCTTATGTCTTCGCTTATTTTATACTACCATATTTAATTTTATCTTCTTCAATTTCAAGTCACCTTTTGCAATTATCTTTTGTATGCCGTCAATGAGGTGTAAAATGTTAGCTTTCTTTGGAATCCTTCGATTAAGTAGATAATGCCAACTTATTCTACTATACCAACAACGCAAACAAATAAACAACATGCCCGAAAATGAAGGAACAGAATCTCCAAATCTAGTTCCATGCCCATCATGTCTACTATGCTATCTTTATACAACTGAGGAATGGGTTCGTCAGAATTTTTCACTAATTCTTTTATCTCCGCTTTCTTTTTCAAATAGATATTTTTAGATTTATCAACGACGCACGAATGCTCCTTAGAATGTTATACTTTGAAGTCCTAAACAACATATTAAACTTAATTAATTAATTAACGAAACAAAAATAACACAAACCGCAAATATCATGTAGGTAACATTAAAAACTTACTTTTAGAGTAATGCTCCCTCGACAGTTCGTTTTACGGTATTTCGAGCATTGCAGTATTGACCCACCACTTTTGTATGTTCGAACTAAATGATACTGATAGTCACCGTATAAAGCAATTTTCCCACCTTTATTATCAACGAAGCTAATATTAGCGTCATCTTCTAAAGAAGACATGTTATGGACAGTGTAAGTGTAGTATCTACACCACTAAAATTATAATTTTTAGCTAATTAGAATAACGGTTGCCGCTGCACAGAATAAATGGCAAGACGTTTGTAATTTTTATTATACTGCAAAGGTTTGAAGAAAGTGGTCTATCATTATAATCACTAATCTTTATTTTTTTTTGTCTTTTTTCGTCTTTTTTACTGTCATTATTTTTAGTTCATAATTTTTTTTCTATTTAGTTTATTACCAATTATGTAGTCACTAACTGTTTGTAAGTTCATGGTCAATGCTGTGCATTCTTGTAATTGGGCATAGATATAAGCTGTATCAACCTTAGATAATGATCTTTAATGTTTTTCTATCTGTTGCCTGTAAGTGTGCCATAAATAAATAAATAAATTATAATTTTCTGAAGAGGTTTGTTGTCGTTTACATAATGCTCACTGTGAGTGTAACTAGTTGTGTTACAAGGAATGGGTGTATTAAATTAGTTGTGCTTAGTTGTGCGTAGTTGTGTCATTAGGAACACCTATCTGGAAAGGCACAACTAGTTGTGCATACATAGTTGGTCCATTAGGAAAGCGGGGCACCGAGTCTCAGTGCTTGCACGGTCTAACAATTCCTGAGGATGCTCCGTGTGTGGGCAAAACACGTGTAGGTAGAGTAGTCGGTGAAGGTGCAAGGAGTGTCACTGTGTTGCATCTGCATTTATTTGCGGGCGGGCGGGCGGTGCATCTTGCATGTAAGTTTTTCTTGCGGAATTAAGCTACATATTTTTCGTTTTCTACTAAGATATGGATTTCCGCCAAGTAACGCCTGATTTCTATTAAAAACTTTCGTCTATGCTCAAGCGTTTTGAGCTTATTATGATAGAGGTCATTGTTGCCGATGTGTTTTTGGGCCTCTGCTCAATGGACTCAAGAGCCTGGAGCTGGTACATTTAATCTCCAGAAGTCAAAATGGTGTCCACCTTAGGTCTATCGTAGATGTTCGCCGCCAAGGTTTTGCTATAAATACCTAATAAAACGCCTTATTTTATTTAGACATTTAATGACTTCAATATAATAAAAAATATGTAAACTTATTTAACATAATACTTTAACTAACGTAATATTTATACACAACTTTGAGAGTAAACTCTACTTTTTTTATAAACATATAAATGATAAAAGCTTCAAGTGCAGACTACATTGAGAGATGTCCGAAAAAAAACAAGTCGCGGTCGCAACTCTTCATAGGTGGATAAGGATGACAAAGGAAAAAGCTTAAGGTGGAATCATCATTCTCCGGGAATCCTCAAACACTGAGGAACTGACTACATTATCACAACTGCCGGAACACAACAACGCTGACAACATTGTTGTTAAGGCGACAGAATTAGATAAAATGGTGGTAGCTAGCTAGGCGCACATGTAATAAGGCCTACAATACACACTGAGATCGATCCTGGGGACCTCTGGACCTGATAGCGATGGCTTTACTCTCAATGGCGTCTGCACTTAATCGACAGGACATTCTTTTGACAAGCACTCGTGATTACAAGTTGATTAGGTAGTTTGTTACTTTTTAACCAAAAATAATAAAAAAACATACCAAATTTTAGTATCCTAAACGAGAACGTTTCTAGTATAAACCTTAAATAATTCTTAATAAAATTAATTAAGCAAGTACGTAATTTTATTAGTTATAAAAACTTCACATTGTGCATATAATAAAATATAAAATGGGATATTGATCTAACCCCCCGTTTCCACTGGCAAAACATTTACATGAAATGTTGTAAAGTTATTACAACACGGTCACTGAGAGAATGCATTATTTGACAGTTCAACAAAAGCCATTGGTCATCCTTTCAGGGGCCGAATCATAAGTATTTTACAACATGTTTGCTTGTACTTAAATGTTTTGGCAGTGGAAACGGGGGTACTACTAGTACTTTAGATTTACCTTTGTTTTCTAACTCTATCATTATTAAATGACTTAATTATAAACCCTTTAACTTATTACTTACATTTTGAGCTTTAGCCCTTTTTCCTTAATTACCACTGGTTTCAGATGCTGCTTATCTTAAAATTACGTCATAAAATTAATACTTTATAAATTTTTATACACAAAAATCATTTATTAGTAACTTATATTACTTACTGCTATTTCAATCATCGAATGCTATTGAAACAACATAAATGCATGCAAAGTTGCAAACACTCATGATTGAGATGGCGAGTAGGCGTCTACAGTCCGACAAGGCTTATAATAAACGTGGTCGGGGACGCTGTAACTGTCAAAATTGACATAAACACAAGATGGTGATAAGTCCCTTACTTCGTTCATAAAGACCTTATCGCACGTGGCATAAGGCATATAATCAAGACTGAGCAAACCTTTTTAGCGAAAAAGGACAGTTACGGTTAATATGATTACCTACGGTTATTTTTATTGGACTCATCTAAAATTGCACAAAATCTTCAAAAACGGCATAATTATTACGTAAAAACTGATTTTATTTAATATCTATTAAATGATCTACTGGTATTGCGTCTTATACTTTTCAATTTAAGGTCTAAAATATTTAATGTAATTTTATTAAAAATGCGCTCCAAATTCTCCATACAAATTTACTATGGACGCGATGTGCTGTATTTTACTGTGAAACTTTTGACGCTGTCATCTCATACATCAATGTCATTAGAGTCGGTGAAGTCTTAACGCGGGCGGAGGCTCTGCACGACTGTCAAGAATGACGTTTTTATGTGAGTCCCTTGTTTTGCCACGTTCATTATAAGCCTTGTCGCACTGCCCTTATATCTAAAGTCGCTTATAAATAATATTATTATGCTATATTAACGATCAAACTCTAAAAAAATTTTCTCCCATGCTGCACTATGACAACTTAGCTATTCCTTGCTCAAACCACGCCAATCTCGTAGTTGGTTACGATATTATCAAAATTCGCATTCTCCATGACACTTACAAATTGTATAGTTATTGTACTTATACATGACACTTAAAAATTATATGTTTATTGTACAAGTACGATAACATTAAAATTTGTAAGTATCGTAGAGAAAACTAATTTTGAAAATGTCGTAACCACTTACCTACCTTCGAGATTGGCATGGTTTGAGCAAGAAATCCCTAACTGGTCATAGTGAATACGGGCCTCAGACTGGTAGTGAAAGAGAAACATAGAATACAAGGAAAACATCTTTCCTAACAATTAATACTTTTAAAATGAATAAGTGTCATTCGTTTTTTTTTTCATGAACGGGACCTAGTTGTTGCAGCTTAAAAATGGATAGAAGTACGCCGTTCTTAATTAAAAAATGTTTTAAGAACTAGTTTGATTGTTGACATAGCATTTGCAGCCTTCTTATAGTGCAGATTTTACACTCTATTTATAAAAACCAAAAGTATCACATTTATAAATGTCAAAAATATACAGGAAGATATGGCGCAATTTAATGCCGGAGGTCAAGATCCACTTCGGGTCGCTGAGCCAGCGAAGTAAGTAAATAAAAATGTAGTCTTATGAAGAAATGAAAAATCTGCAGCATAAAAAAGCTCTTAAAACTATTTGAGGTGGATTCTCATGGTTGTAAATAGTATTTTGACGTTTGATTGTTAGATCTTAAACAATCGCATTTTTAACACAAACAATTTTGAAACAAATAATTTTATTATTTTAAATCAATTTACTAAAAAGTACTTAATAAATTATACAACTAAAATATTATTTCCGAATTCTCAATTGAATTGACGAAATAAAATTACTTAATAAGCTCCGAAACAAACACCTGCAACGTTTAATAATATACAAACCTTTAAAACAACAAAAAACAATTAACAAACCGATATAGGTACAGTCTACAGCACGTCGTTACATGTCGGTTATGTGCGCGCCCTTATCTTCTTTGACTTGTTTTCGTCAGCGCGTACGAGATCATTTTTCATTTAAAATGGAGGCTCTTCGGGTGTCCTATAACTGTTTTTTTTATTTTATTTTGTATTTTTATTTGAATAAATTTTATTAATATTTCTTTCTTTCTTTGAATCAAGTCCTCTTCGAAGAATCCTATTTCGAAGGATCTATTCGAGGTCAACTATCAAGCTTGATATGCTGTATACTGCACTTACTTACAAAGTTAGAAAAACAACAATAATTAATCACACAGGAAATATCAAATTAAAGTATCCACAGAATAAACAAACAAATAGACCACACGTTGCGATATATCTATTTGCAAAGTTTAGGCAGTGACACTGTATAAGAGCTAACTCCTCCCATTCAATCAACAGATTTTGGGTACAGCGGTGGTGGCACCATTAGTTTTTAAAACTAGCTTAACCTTAAGTATATCTATTTATTTCGTACTGATGCTATTATTATTATTAAGTGGGGTTACTATTAAGTCACTGCAACCTAAAAGATCTATTGTAACTCGCCTAGTAGTTAGAGTATCTCTTTTAGCCTGCTTCTAGGAAGTCAAAAATCTTCCTAGCTTTAAGAGATTAAAGTTGCTCTGTTCGAATTATATGCAAGCTCAAGTGGATACTGCGTTTGTGAAGAATCTGTTCACGGAGACGAGCACTGTTCTGTAGAGACGAGCTGGTACTCAAGAGAATTTGCTCGCTAGTGATTGGCTGAAGATAAAGCGCAATCACGAGTGAGCAATTTTTCTCAGTTCTAGCTCGTCTCGGTGAACGGACTTTAAGCAAGGCCTAGTTCACTCCATGTACTTAATTAGTAATTACCGTCGGCGGACATTCGGATATCCAAATATAGGGTTGAGATTGCTTCAAAGCCATGCGAGCGCGCGGATGTGTGAAGCGATAGTAAGCTTACACCCGAAAAATACTAGGCAATTATAAAACGCAAATACCAACATTTCTTAGAGTGATTTATCTGTTACGAAGTAACTATTTACTGATCTGTGCTATAGGGGTCCACCTACGTCACATTAGAGATATTTGGATGTTTAGTTTGCCGTAACGGCAAACACAATCATTCAACTTATGTAAAATTGGTGGTAGTCGTTAGTCTATTTGGCTGTCTAATCTATGAAGGAGACACATATAAATAAAGGGTTAGCAATTAGCAAGGCGGATTGCCGACACTGTGTCCTAATAAAACAATAAGAATAATAATAACTAAACCAAAAAACTTTATCATTATAATGTTATATAAACGTTGAAAAAATATAATTTTATGACCTGCTTCACAATCAAAATGCAAGTTCTGAATAACTTTCTTGCCAGATGATTTAACATATTTTTCATATCACAACAGGGCCTACTGCCATCTCTTAACGCAGTATTGTTTCAATCTTTCTTACCATACTATGTCGTAGTACGAAGTACGACTCTCTTAAAGTAAGCTTGTTTTTCCGCTAGAAGTTGATAACTTCGACTTGTTCTTTGGCAGGAATAACAAAATTTTATTTTACTTTGTGAAGGTCATGCTCATCCGAACATTATTGAAAACATGACGTTTTGGTAACATGAGATTATGTTTTTCTAATACATCATGGTTGCCTGTTCTGTGAATCATCTGTCAAGTAAGCTATGCAGAAGTTCAGAATCAATTTTTTTATTGTGAAACAGGCCCTTAACATTAAATCATTCCTTATAACTATTTACTTATAACTACTCAATGCTACAATACTACCAATATAACACTTATCCGCTTTGATATTAATATCTTAATATATTTAACTGAAAAAAACTTAACGTTAAAAAAGGACTATTTGGCCACATGTTGAATTAAAAGGCAACCTATAAAATAACTAAAACTAATAATTGAACGCAGGAAGTACAACGTAAAAAAAACTTAAAGTAACAAAAATTAGCTCAAACTTAATGATTATGTGTTAGTAAAACAAGGATAAAGGCACGCAAATACTTATTTTAAGGAATCAATTTCAAGAAAAAAATCTCTTCACTTTAATCCGTAGTCTAATATTATAAAGAAGTACTGTCTGTAAGTTTGTTTATAGGGAAAATAACTGGAACTACTAAACCGATTTTGGAAATTCTTTCACAAGACGAAAGCAAAATAATTCCAGAATGACATAGGCTATAATAGCTATACTAATACTATATAATAGTTTCGGCTTTACTTGTTTGACACCCAGCAGCGAAGGGGATATGGGTCAGCCAGAAATATTCTACTTACTAACTCTTTTACTTATGTCGGTCTGTCTGTTAACGCTACAACTTTTTGTCACAATTTAAAGTTATCCCTAAGAAACGTGATATATTTGTATGCCAATCTTCGTACAGGAGAATGTCTTTAGCATTAAGGGTTATTTTGGAACGTCAAATATCGATTATAACGTCATCATGTAATCCGATCTGACTCGTGTATAAGATTCAACTTGAATAACTTCATTTTTATTTACAAAGTATTAAACATAAAAAAATATTTTAAAATAAGTAGTATATTGTATTCTTATATAAATTACTTATTTATAATATTATAGTTTTAGTCAACTTTGCCCGCGATATTTTTTAAATATATCTATTTTATACATTATACGACATAATAATTCATAGTTAAATAAGGACTGGATGTAATGGAAAGTATACATTCACATTCTTTTATTCCTGAAAGAATCCATTTTTTTATTTAATATAAACTATTCCTTCAATGGGCACATATTGCTATTAGCTGATTCATGAATTATATCAAAAGCACTTTGACGTTTCAGTTATAGATTTTATTCCTTGTTGCTTTTAAATTATATGATAAAACAACACTATTTATTAATAACTTTCCCATTACACCCGATAAATATAAAAAGGTAAATAATAGATTTTATAAATTAATCAAACGTTTATCGTAAATAAAGATCGATGAAAATTTTATGACAGCTGTGAAGTTAGCTACTATGCGTGTGCGTGCCATTGTTTCATCCCTCCCCTGCGCGCCAAGCGAGCCGAGTCGAATCAACCGCGCTCGCTTACAGGCGAATTTAGACCTACCTACAGTCGGCAGAAAATAAATCGAACAACTACGTTATTTTCATAAAAACATAACTTTACAGTCTCAATATTCAAAAAGTATAGACAGTTATGTAAACATTTGTAAGTCGATGTATGAGAATACTCGACTTGCAAACGTCCCAAAAACTCAAAAAAACTTTCAGTTTTGTACAAAGTAAAGAAAATAAATTCACTGAATCCGGTTTTCTTCAACTTTATATGGAATGAAAATTAAACATTTGTTTCACTGAAATTTTAGGAAATCAAGAAATGTTTTCAGTTGTTTAAATTCTAATTGGTTAGTGGAACATTTGAACTCGCCATTAACACCCAAATCTTTGCATAAATACACATAGTTTTTTTTTTATTAGACCGTGAAGTGAGCATGTTTGTATGAAAATAACGTAGTGGTTCAATTTCTTTGTAGCCGAGTGTACTTCGATAAAGACTTGAGTTTCTCTCAGATGGACGCTCAGGAAGATATGCGATTCGATTCTACTTAAGTGGACGCGGCTTAAAATATACGTTGTTCAGTCACGCCTATCTTCACAGCCCATTATAAAGATTAAATCGCACAATCATTACTTCTCTTACTACTAAAAAAGTTCGATAATACCACTTTACGGTATTTTATATATTCATTATTTATTGATACCACTGCTTTGATGACAATCCTAACACTAAAGCTTAATTCTAATACTCCGAAGCAACGGTAGCGACTTAAGTAAATAAAATTATTTAAATTTTACTCAAGAATAACTTGCGAGATGGTCTTGTGAGATAGATGGTGAATCTTAACTCATCAAATACTTCTTTTGTAATTTGTCATTTTCTTATTTTAACTAAAATCTAATCTAAGCTGCATAAAATAGAGTTTAGCGCGAAAGGTCTAGCGCGGTCTAGCGGTTACCGCTCAATGGCGTGTATCGACATTGCGCGGCTGGCTCGTGAGCCATCATAAAATCTCACAACATTACGACGTTCTTCTTAGTTTTTCATATCACGAGTGCGCGACGCAATACATGTGTCCGCTGAGAGCCCTTTCCAACCCCCATCCGACAGCGAAACGAGCGACCCCGCTAGCATAGCAGGAACTTTAAGACGCTACATTGAAAAAGTATGTACTTTGATATAAAACTATAGGATGGTTATTATACCCTGTACTGGCAAGCAGACATAATAACTTATAACAATAAAAAATAAGATATACCTACATTTCTTCATACCTTTATCTAGGCTTGTAATGTACCAGAAACACGATTTTATGATTTTGCCTCGACACTTTTTTCATTTCGAAATAACCCCCTTAAAAATGAAAATTCAAAATTATTCTCAAATGGGGTACATATATTGGAAATTTGTTTAAATCGTGGACACCAATAAATAATAGGATCGTGTAGTTTAATTTTTCTTTAATTACTAATAGTTGGAGCGAAGCTCCATTCTTCCCCGATTCGGATTTTCGCTTTGTCTCAACTCCCGCACTATAAGAGTTATGGCCACGAAAATTGGCATGTAACTCCGTGTTCAGCCGAAGATGGTTTAGTAAAAAATAAAATTAAAAACCGGACATACCACGGAGGAATAATCACCGAAATAAAATAAGACATAAAAAAATCGATTTATCTTAGGAATAGAACCTTGAAATTTTGCACGTGCACGTGGGTCAAGCCCTTGTGTGACCTGTGTGCTGACGTACACACGTACAACGTATTTAATTATATCAATAATTAATTACAACGTTAATTATAACCGTTAGCCGAGTCGTTTCATAAGCTCAGCGAGTGAATGCGTTTTTCAGAGTTCAAAATGGTGACGACAAACCGCTTCGCTCCATGTAGGCTTACCGGGGACGGCAAGTGCACCTAGTTATTTAGTACGAAGTGATTTCGTAGTTCCCGCGCGCGTACTTTTCTCTATACTATCTCACTCCAGACGTATAGCGCATTTAAGTTCGCTCGCGAGCCAGCCTCGCATTGTCGATACACGCCATACTGCCCGATTTACACCAGGCAAGGACAGTGGCGACTACAGTAATCAAATCTTTTAGTGAAATTGGTAATCAATTACTTTTCAATTCAATTCTTATTCAAATTAACATATAAATAAATATTGTTTCACGCCTCTTGTTCGAAAAATTGGTCGTTATAGCGTACCAGAGAGGGAGTAAAATTGAATTTTAATCCCTAGGGCAATATAATTTAAACATGGAACTAACCGCGACCTCTTTAGTGCAGGTTCATTTGCCGCTATGATTTTTTTTCGTGCCAAAAGAGTTTGTTGTTATGTTGATAACCCTATTTTATCTACCAAGAAGGTTAAATATGTTAGCACATAATATGTTATAAATATTCTATTTTAAATATCGCAATTTTTGTTTTATATTCTGTGCTGTAATCATGCCCAAAACATTAAAAAGTGGCAAAAGAAATAATGGTTGCTTGTTCTCCCTTAAAAAACAGGGGTACCAACATAGCGCTAGGAGTAAACGCACTTCAGAATGCGTGCATTGCGTTCCGTTAAGGTAACAGAAAAAAAAAACAAAAGTAAAAATACCTCGTTACAATAGGACATTTTAGCCCCTTGTATAAAAATCTACTATTGCATCGTCCGTTTTTTTTTCAATAGGTATAGATCTAATGCCCTTAAAAAGGGATCTCAATTCAATCAATTTGTATGTTAAGTAGATAGGTATGTTATTGTATGTTAACTAAAGATGTCACCAACATCTCACAAGCATTATATTTAATAAAAGGAAAGCTATATTTTATCACTCAGTTGACGAGTCAATTGTAAATGACTTTGATATAAATAACGCTAAACTACGTTACGGTTACAAAAGATGATAACTGCGCAGAACGCATTTTTAAGACCCCTTGGAGGTACGGGGCGAGGCGCGGGCGGTATGCGTCCAAACCGGAAATTTTTATTGTTATTTTACTAAAATTAAAATATTTGTTTTAATTTTTTTCTTCATGAGTAAACAAACATGCGCAGAAGTCTGCCATTTGTCGTCATCTTTTGTGAACCGATCTGGAACTGTCTACACCACATCAAGCATTACACGTTGACGTAGAGCTCTTATCACGTAGGTAATAAGAGCGCTTTTTATAGAGCAACTATCAATCTTGATATTGTAGACAGTAAATACGACCATCTTTTACTTATTTACATATACTAATTAATCAGAGATATAGATATATAAAACTATTCTAAAGGCCTTTCAATTATGTTAATTTATCAGCCAAGAATGCCTATCAGTACTTATCTGTTGGTGGTGAAACCGGCTCCTAGTCTAGTACTTGTACAACCTTTACAAATAAATTCTTTCCAGTTAATTTAATACTTTTGAGGTTAAGTATGGGAGATACTTAACTTCAAAGTATTATATTAACTGTAACTTAACAAATTTGTGGAAAAACAACGAAAACTGCACAAAGTATTGTTTATGTAATGTAAAAAAAAAATGTCAGTTGACTGACGTTTAAAACGGTTTACTTCCCAATTTCGCATTTTTGTTAAATATTTATATGAAGCCTAATGTATATAAAATTTGTACAAGAAAATCAACAAGCCTCCTTTTTGCTCAAAGGCGTACTTAATTTTTTACTACTAATTTCTGTACGTTCAAAATCAGATCCGATTTAAACAAAAAACAATTTAATAACAGAAAGAGTTTTCTTAAGTATTATCTACCGTTAACTGTATTTACCTACTGTTAATGCTATTATAAGGTTTCAATATTCCTTTTAATCTAAATAATATTTGTTAGTCATCTCAAACATTAGGAATGAGATCTTTGTATCTTCTCTATAAATATACTTGAAGAACTATTAATAAATCTATACCTATGCACTAAATATGGGTTCTTACTTCCAATACGTTTAAAGTTATTAATATATGTATAAATGTAATATATTATGTAAATAATTATTTTAAAACAACAAATATAATTCAACTTGTAATCACACGAGCTTTTTTTAAACACAATAAAATATAAGAATCAAATTCCTATAACGTTTTACAGAATTATAATTAACAAACATACAATATTAAATTTTGAAATAAAAATATAGCTAATTGTTAAAATATGTGCCCAACTTACAGATAAAACTTACACTTATTCTATAATTATAGACATCCAATGTCGTTTACAAATAAATTCGATATATTTATATGCCGGCACGGATCTTGAGCGGTTGGCCAAAGAGTGGATCGATTTCGTACGGATTAAAATTGGACTTTAGTAACTAAGCATAAGGTAGAATTTGGTTTGCATACTGAAGAAAAGTAAGCATCAGATATTTGAATACCAGCTGTACTCATCATCTAATTTCAACTATTAATGCTTAGCATTAGAATTGAATTTCAAGTGTCATTGAAGTATCCTTCTATGTTAACACATTGATCGTATTTGAGTCCTTCATCGGACCAATCACGACGTCCGTGGTACTATAATTAATTAGCCCATCACGTTATCGGGATGGAACCAAGCGTTTATTGATCGGAGTTCAGAGCCAAAAAATTACTTTTGCTAATATTTCGCTCCGCGCTCAAGATTTGTGCTGAGGTCTACTATAATTTAAGAAATTGATCGAATAGAATATTAGCTCCTTAATCTACGGCTATGATATTGTCAAGGACAGAATGTAGAAAAATATTTTTTCCTTTTATTTTAATTTAGATATAGTATTTTAAAGGATCACCTGTTCTATTGAAGGCGAGAGTTAGTTATGACATCTGGCGATTAATTGCAATGTGACATTCTGTGTACATCCATCACTCACTGTGATTCTAGACAGGTGCTGAAGTAACTGTATTGCAGCATTGGCAGCAACAAAATCATGAACAATTTATGTCAAACTAAAATGAAATCGCTTGCGATTAGATGAATTTACACAACTACGAAGTCGGTTTGTAATTTTTTTTAATCATGAGAAGTTTAAATTAGTCTTGTCGACCTCATATTTTTGTTTTTTAAATTTGAGCACACAATTTGTTGGGTTATACCTACCACATTATAACAAGTGATCTTTTACAAAAATAAATATACCGATATCTCTCCAAATAAGTTATTAGAAAATCCATTTACTTTCAACAAACAGTAAAGGGTAAGGTATCTGTTCTTAAACAGAGATTGTTGAATACATACTATTATGGCAACTCCTGGGATGATGACATGTGTTGCCAGTTAAAAGGGCTTTGCTTCTTCTTGTTTAACAACTCCTATTTCTTGTAGCATACCGTCTATGCCTTCGGGCATGCGGCCTTGGTCCAAGTCGAGATTCCATTTGTAATACTGAAACAATATGTAGCAAATTTATTATTTGAAACTGTGGGAAACTACACGATTAATACATTTTCTTTCTTTAACAAATCGAGTGTTAAGGGGAAGTTACAATAAAATTACTAGAATTGTCACTACAAGAAAAAAATCTTCCAACTATTAACACATTCATTGCCAAGCCAAAATGTTGGGACTTGGTACTTACATAGATGGCAATAATTAAAAAAAAAAAAAAATTGTAGAGTAAAACAATAACAAGATGGCGACCCGCAGGCCACGCCCACTATTGAAAAGGTCATTTCCTTCCCTAGTGGCCAAAACAAATACTAAAAGCCGATACGCTGTGGCCGCTGTTCTATACCACATACATGAGTGTAAGGTACCATCACGCGACGTCGCGTTATCGGCCACCGCGCAATAGATCGTTTCACGCGACGTCGCGTGATGTGGCAATCTACGTGTTTTTGTTTCTAAAAAACTAAACATAAGTTCAGAAGGCACAAAATGTTCAAAGTGTGATAAATATCCAAATGAAAAGAAATTATCTGTAGTATGCGACTGTTGCGAAATTTTATTTTGTAGTGATTGTCACAGAGGATTAGAGCCGCAATAAAGAAATAAAGGATGATGCTTCTCCAGGACCTGATGTTATACCAGTGCCTATTTTGAAAAAGTGTGATCTTAACATCCATCTTTTCTTCTCCTTTTTTTTCATTCTTTGACATCCGTAATGCAAACATCTTACGACACTGGCACGTTATGATATTGTAGTTAGTAAATCATAAACTCCTATTAGGTGACAGATTCAGAATCTATCTACACTGCGACAAGGATAATAATGAACGACGACGGGGCCGCTGCACAACTGTCAAAAATGACGTTTCATGTTATCCTTTCCTTTTATTGCCACGTTCATTATAAGCCTTGACGCACAAGAACAATTTAATTTGATATTTAATTATTATAATAGGGGTTAAAGTATGAAATTGCCAAATTTTTTCTTACACTTCTAGAGAACTTCACTACTTCTGTGATTAAAAGGTACATCTATTGCTTGATTTTATATTAAAATCAGATCATAATGATGAAGAATAATTAATGTCATGGTTATTATTTCCGTTTCTTATACGATAATAATAAATAAAGGTTCTCCTTTTTCTGTCATCATTAGATTGCTTAGTCTTTAAATAATGATTGTACATTAAAATATTGTGAGATTAGCACTTGCGGTTGTAACTAAAACAAAAATTGTTAGTATGGAAAACTAACTTTCCTTGAAAATCTTCATACAAATCGGCAATTTCATAGTTAAAAACCTAATACATTATTTATTTGATCTGAACAATTTAATCATGAAGTCACCTTATCAAGTTCCTTCCTAAGAGCAATGACGGCGCGCTCGCGGTCCGCCACCAGCTCCTCCAAATATTGGTAACGCAGCTTCTTCCGCGCGCGGCACTCACGCGCCGACTGGCGACTGCGTTCTGAAATTAAATAATAAGTAGTAGACCAAAAAACCATTAAAAAACCCCAAAATATAGTACTAAATATATGTTTCGGGTAAATAAAGTGCACCAAATAGTCCACAAAAGTTGTTTTATTTTAATAGTAGATTGTATTACAAGGGTGCAAAATAATATATATACGGCGAGGGCGCTATTTTGAATCCAGAACAGAAGGATATGATATATGAAGGACCTTCTTGCCGTGGGAGGGTTATACCTAAGCAATACTTTTTCTAAATAAATTGTATTCTTGTATGCATCGTTGCTTCGAGTAGGCAATTTGGAGACTATGGTAGGTATTTAGTAGATCTATGTCTGTGATTTAGCGTAAGGAAAATCTTAGTAGGCGAGTGTAAAATAGAAGTTTAAACTGAAATAAAATAACTTTAACACTAATTGTATACTTATTTATCTAGGTTTTGAATGAGGTAGGCACTGCCTAATTGCCTATATGGAATGCACGCCCCTGGTTATACCTGATATAATGCTCTACCCAGCAGTGGGTGTCGTGCAGCTGATGAGATGATGATGAACAGAAGACTCACCTAGTTTCGCCTTCATGTCCTGCTTGTCGAGCTGCGCCTTCCGACCGGGCCTGCGCCCTCGCTTGCCGCCCTCACGCCGCTCCCCACCCTCCCCGCCCGCGCCCACCGACCCGAATATGCCACCGCCGTTGTTAGACTCCTGTAACACATCAAGAAACGGCTTAAAGTCTAAATTTACATAAAAATGTAAAAGATTTTGTGAATTTGTATTCCAGGACGCCCAAACTTTGGTCGAATTACCAGACGCTGTATGACAGTTGCCTATTTGCCAATGTAGCATACGCACCGCGACTTTTCGACACTTAACTCGCGATGTCTGTGCCTCTCATAAGTACGATGTGGGTGGGACAAGCACCGCGCTTACGAGAGAAGTGTCGAGAGAATTTTGTCGAAGATGCTACGCCTCAAGTCATTGTTTTGCTCCATTCATTTTTTGCGTGGAAAATCCACTGCAAATTTTGAGGCATTCTATAAGCACGTGCTGGCTTGGTGGTGCAAAGTGGAATAATTCTATAATAAATATAAATAAGGAAAAATACTAGAAAAAAACCACTGGACTGATGTCGCTCAGACGGGACTCGAACCTTAGGAATCCGGCCCAATGCACTACCAATTATGCTACCTAGACTTATGTGGACCCATCGAAATTTTCCAGTATATTCCCCTTTCCACGCTGTTGGCCAGCGTCGTTCTTCAGTGAGAGAAATAATATCCTCGCATTCGATAGAATCATTTTTCCAGATGTTTGACTATCGATTAAGAAGAAACAGCCATCTAATTAGAACTTTTTAATGTTGCATTTTGCTATGCTATTTTTATGTAATAAATATTAATAAGGAAAAATACTAGAAAAAAAAATATGTTGGATTGGAGCGACCAAGTAGGCTGAGCTCAGCAAGAAAATTCGTGCGGGATTTGATGAATTTTTTATTTTACATGTCCAAACTTTGGTCCTAAGTTGTATGAAAGTCGCCTACCTGTAAACCTAAGGACACCAAGAAAATTCGTTAAGAATTTTGCGGAATTATTATCTTATCTTCTCAAACTTTTATTTGAATAACCATTTATTGACAAAATTAACTTTTTATCAAACCAGAAAAAATAGCTTTTGTCAATTCCTTTGTGTTGGCGTCTGTTTCCGGATACTCGAAGGTATGTTAAAAGTTAAGTACATACTATAAATTATAAGGGACATTAATTACATACTATCTCGAGTTTTTATTTTTAATTCATCGTTGTCTACGGAAATGTCTTTGGTTTCAATGTCTTTTCATTCACCGAACGAATGCAGCCGAATGCGTGTTAATGGAAAGCGACGGCGACATCATTTCAAAATAGAATTGATTTTTAAGAAAGAATCTCCAAAAAGTATAAAACTCAAAAAGGGTAAAAACGCTTAAGTTTTTAATCTGTAGTCTATATATTTCATCATCACAAACACGTGTGTCGAAATTCAAAAGCAAGCAACACACTGGCCGTTCGCAAACATAAGCGGCGCGCACACATAAAAATTACGATAAAGCATGGTCTCAAGGCGAGGCGATAAAGGCGATCCACAATAACAACTCCGCGGGTCGTTGACACCAAAACCTCATCGGAGAGAGCCCAACTCAATGTGCTGTGCGTGTGTGCATGTTACGAAACTGCGAAGGAAAAGGAACACATCTGCTTATAATTTCTTAAGGTCTTAGTTACATAGTCAGTATAGACTAATAGCCGCACGCGACTTTATTTTCATGGATCAAGGGTTCGGGTTCGGATTAGTGAACGAATCGCTTCGAACGAGTTGAAAGTTTCTAAAACGAATGATGTCGATAAAATTGTGAAATAAGTTGGTAATAAATGTAGTTTATTGATTGTCTGTCTATTAGCTACCTATAGATAACAAAACAAGTAGTCGGATTTTCAGTATGATCAACAATTAGCTGCGTTGCACTTGCACTGTTTAACTTGCTTGTCAAAGCTGTCAAATACCATACATTTTACGTAAAAGTAATTTATGATAAATTTTAAATAGAAAAATATTGGAAAAAAATCAACTCGGCCACAAGTGAATTTTTTCCAAATTTATCATAAAAAGTATAAAAATAACATTGAAAAATTCAAAAATGTAAAAATCCTAAAAGTATATGTCAAAGTAGCATGGTGCAAGTGCAACCCAACCCACCCATTTTTAGGATTATAAATACCTAAATAATAAGAATTCGCTATAGGCAATTCTAGATCCTATATTACTCTATGGTTAGAAACATCTCCAAACCGCGTCTAAGATACGTCGCAATCATCAGAATGAATGTTTGTTAGTCTGTCTGTTAGCCATACATGGCATAAGTACCAAGAAACGCCATTCCTACATTTCCTACGGCAATCACGCGCAATACCAACATACATGTATGTTGTATGATATTTGTATTTGTTTCCAATGCCAACGTATTGTTTAACTAATAAACTTGCCAGACAGTTGAATACTTATTATGAGGGTTACGAGAACTCTTGTGACTGAGAGTCATTTTCATAATATAGGTACAGTCAACAGCAAGTCAGGTTGTACACTTGCACTATGAAATCCGCCGCTATACAAGCGACATAAGGTCGCCCTCAAGGTTAAAAGCCTGAATACATACAACATATACTAAGAGAAGTAAAACTTGACTTTTTACTTTAATATCTTCTTGTATGGCGTTTTTATAAAATTCAGAAAAATATTTTACGAATCACTACGCGATTCGTTCATTGACACCACCGAAGTAAGGATGATCATTATCCCATTTCACAATGAACTTATGGGCAAAATGCCACAAACCGAACGTGCGTTGCGTGCAACAAAACGTTTTTAGATCACGGTTTAAGTTGCAGTTTGCACACAGACACCATGTCGGTGTATACGGTTAGTGACCGTGGAAGTCCGTGCCGTGACTGCGAACGCGTGGTTACAGATTTTAATAAAAAAAACATAAAAACTCTACAAAAAAAAAACTTGATCTGATTTCAGAATATGTAGATAGATACTTATATAAGGTAGTTTCCGTTTAAACTGCTCGCCTACATTGTCGTAGAAGAAAAACGACTACGTCAACAATTAGAAAGAATATATATATGCAGAAAGTTGAAGGTTTTATTTAACCAAGGCCGCGCGGCCGAAACGAAACATGGAAAACCGCGCGGTCACGCAGTTTTCTCAAACTGGGCTGAGTACGAGGAGAAGTCCCATTTCTTTTACTTAACGCCGCGCTGATACGATTCCGGAATTACTTGACATCGGTTACGACTATATAGGGTTTTCCAATAAGGACGGGTCAATGTTGAAATGGAATAAAATAAGCTGTGTGTGAGATATTAACGAATTTATTTTTTTAATGGAAAGGCATATGTGGCAGTTACTGTGTATATTATTATAATAAAGTTGAAATATCCGCGGCCACTTCCTCTAACTAGGCCTTAAATTTATTGGAAAACTCTATATATCAAAAACAGTAGAAGTCCCAATATTGAACCTTGGGGCACGCTCGGCGGCACGCCCATAATAATGGAAAACTAAATTTCTGATTTCTGCTAAGGTAAGTTATTTTTTATTTATAATGCGGTTGCTAATGTTGTAACATCGAAAGGACGGAAGGAGATCGACCTAACCTTTAATAAGACCAAAGGTGCAGTTATGGCGCAGTTAATAAACACCTAAGCTTAATATAGCTTAGGTGGTTTTTATATGCGCATTAATATGCGCATATAAAAATACACTTTACGTTTTTATTTTTATCTTCACGGTACTGGACATGGGGCGTGGTAAATTTTCGGCTAATGGGGGTTCGCAAAGATAAGTTACGCAGAAGCATCATATATTTCGTAATCGCATGTTACGAAATATATTATGCTTTTAGTTTGAATGGAATTGTAGGTATTGTAAAATAATCACTTCAAAAATACTTAGCACTAAGTTTAGTTACAACAACATTGGCTTTGAATTCGGATTTGTGTATTCGTATCTGCATTCATTTATTTTTATATACAAAATGCCTCATAATTTAAGTTGTAATCCAATTTTTTTGTCTAGTAAAGGCGCAAAATGTCGTCGAGTTGTGGAAAGCGCCCGTATTGTATGAAGAAGAAGAAGATCAGCGTACCAGGATACAGCGTTCCCAATGTTCTCTATTATTTTTTAAGTTGAAAATGGGAATTGTGGACCAAAATGGCTGGCCTACATAGCTGTAGGCTGTAGCTAATTAACAAAATAAAGACCGCGTTCGCATCCTGCCTTGGAAGTTAAAGGATAGATAAAAGTAAATATGTATGGGAAAGTTAAATTTATTTTGCATTTTACAATGTTAGTTTATGTGCGAAATATTAAACAAGAAAACATACTAGAAAAAAGCAACTTGTCTCATGTCGCCCCGACGGGATTCGAACCCACATCGTTGGGAATCCGGCCAAATGCACTAACCAATTATGCTACATAGACATATGAGGACACGGTCTTGGCCACCGTCGTTTCCTCAGGTAAGAAAAGTAACAAAAAGACATTTCGTAAAACAAACTCATGTTGGTAGATATCTCAATATACAGTTTTATTATTTTATCAACGCAATGCAATAAAAAATGAAACAAGTGCAATGATTTTATAGTAACTATTAATGAATCTATAAGTACTAAAATTGTAATAAATCTGAAAATGTTACTTTTTTAGACGTGGAAAACTAAGGAGCAGTCGGATTGCGATGAAGATTCGTATAAAGTTGTTCACAAAAACGAATAAACGAATGCTAGTAGTACTCTTTTTGAATTTTATCCAATGTTCACGTCGGTATGATTCAGTTCGTTTCTTTATCAATAGATAAGTTACAATTTACAATACGGACACTCGCGCGGGCGCTTGAATAAAACAACTGTTTACAAAAGTTATTGTTACTTATTTAAACTTCACTTAACTTTAACGATACCTTTCAGGCCCCGGATTATGAGACACAATAGATTTTCAATCGTTCTTTGGACACCAGTGTCCGGTTCAGGTTTGATATTGAGATACTTTATTCCAAGAAAGAGAAAGGAACATAAATCCATTCTTAAGAATAACACAGTGGAAAATCATAAACAAATAATTGATCAGACCTTAGATTTTTTAGCCTTGGATTGCACCGCAGATTTGCACTTCATTGCTCGGCTATTTTAACACCGACAACCAAACCGAAGCCAAGACTTAACTAACTCAAATCTATACACACCTGAAATGAAAACCTCAGCGAATCAATAATGGGAACTGCACTACGCAGCCGTGCACATACCTACTAATTACTCATTTATACGTATGCAACTGCACACGGAGACCATGACCTAACAAACAAAACTATGTAGATCCATCCGTTACCCATACACAATAGCATAAAGACTGTAACATTGTACTTTATGTGCAATCTCGAACCTCACATATACGCAGTTGATTTGTTTCTCGGTTAGCAACTAAAGCCGGCACCACAACCGAACTGCGTCGTTCGTTTGCGTCAACCGATGTTCATTTGGTGCGTAGTAACTGTCAAAGCTAACCTTAAAATAAATCACCTTCGCACTCTCCAAACGCAATGAGAACAATGAAAACCCATACCGGTCAACTTATAAAAGGTTTTCCGAGGACTTTTCTCACAAAAATCTTATAAGATTACGTGAATACTCACGATTTTATCGGGACCGACGGGCGCCGTGTCTGTCCTTTCGGCTGTTCCGACACAAACTAAACTGCGCCAAATGACGTTGCGTTGCGCAAAGCCGGCAAAGCGCGGTCTTCTTTTTTTCACTAAACTTTTTAAACTCGGCTAGGCTGGTGCATCGAGACGTTGTATCGCAGGAATCGCGGGATACTATCAACAAAGTTGCCGACAACGCCACAAGCGGCTCAGTTTCCCCCACCTTGAACAATGTGACCTTATCGTTTGGATGCACTCGGTAACAGTGCATTAAGACGCATTTCTGCGCATAGACGACGCAATTGTAGGCGGTGAAGGTGATTGTCAAGTGAAAGCTACAAAAATTTAACTTAAAGGGTAAGAACCCTTTAAGTTAAACTTTAAGCTACAAAACCTCGAAGCTACCTTAACCAACAAATTTATGTGCAGTACCTACCTATATCAGAAGATGAGAAGAACATATTAATGAAATTGACAATATGTACAGCAATTTTCGGCTAAATAACAGAGGAAAACCATCACCATGAATGCAATGATGTATTGTATGTATTATTTGATACGATTCTGTTACCTACTTGATCTATTTTAATAAGAATTTTGTTACGGAAAATACTCGCATCTCATGCATGTTATATATACTAAATTTAGTTTAATGTTTCTGTGAAGATTCTTCTTGTTGACACCTTTGAAGTATTCATCTTGAAACTTCCCACAGTTCCGACTTACGAGGATAGGAATAAAAGAAAAAAAATAGAACACTTCTGTTGTATAATCAAATTATTTGATTAGGAATCAAATCTTTAAGGATTCAAATCTTTGTTTTTAGGTTCCTATGAGGGTAAGTAGGTACCTTAAAACAAAGATTTCAGTCCTTAACATAAACAACCGTCAAAAACCACCAGACTTACTTTAGATAGCAAAAGTAGATCTTTTATACTGACTCAAGTCCTGGGTTGCAATCGCAGATACCTTTCAATATAAGGGTTCTAGATTCTTCAAGGTCCATGACATTCTATAAAGCTACTACGTAGTTTGTACATCAGGTACACAAAAAATTCCGCGATGGCGCACATTTGGTGCACCCAAAATTAATAATACGACTAACTGTGACCTTGACAGGGGAACATCTGCCTCGTAGTTAGCGAATTGTGGAAACTTTGAGGCGAACTTTTGGACTTTTAGTAAGTAGTACCTACTATTTTTTTTTGCATTTAGACTGCTTGCAGGTAGGTTGTATTGGCTCATCCCCTAGGGCTTGACACACTGAAAAGCTGTTGGTGGCGGGGTTTGTTATAAGTCTGCCGGGCTCATTTAGGTCTGACGTAACAACAAAATAGTAGATTGTTTACCGAGGGCTGTATGACACCCATAACAGTCGAGTGTTTTGGAGCCAGAACGAAGTGAGGGCGCCGATAGTTCGAGACTGTTATGGGTCCATACACCCGAAGTAAACACTCTACTTTTCATTTTGAATATGAGGAAAGTAAAAACAAACAGAATATAAAAAAAAAAATTTTGTAAGTTTTCTACGATTTTAATTATTTTATAATGTATCAAAATAAGCTGTATAGGCTTCTGTGCCTTTGCCTACATACCTTTGGTAAATAAAAGTCCAAAGAGATTACAGATATCGATTTGACATGACACCCCCTATTCTTTTTTCAAATTTATAACAGCCCTAGGGCCGCCACATATCACTTTCAACCCGCACTTTAGGCAAGTTATGAGTTACTTTCAGAATATGAGACATGAAAATATTTTCACTATTGTTGTGTTCCAGCAGTTAGAAACAAATAGAGGCGCGCTTCCCCCTTTAGCCTTATCATTACTTAACATCAGATATGATAAAGGTACAAATTATATTTTTCCTTTTACAATGCCGGTTATGTAACTTCGAGTAAGAAATCGTCTCCCCGTCGTTCATAAAAAAAATACAGCCCTAATAGACCGGGGGGAGAATTGCGGCTAAAAAATAACTGTTGCATTGGAAATGAACTCCACTTTTACGCGTTATTTCTTGCTATGATTCTGCTAAAAGTTAAACATCAATCCAAAAAAGTAGGGCCGTTTCAACTTTTTCATTTGACAATAAATGATGTAATTCAACTTCAAAAAAAAAAGAGTCGACAAAATAAGTTCATACTGAATCTAACTGTTGTTTTTTTTTTCGCCATTGGCCAACGATTTTGACATCATGCATTCCGTTTCACATAGATAGATAATTAGCGTATTTCCATCACTCGGCCGAACACCAGATATAAACAATGACGAAAATAATAATTAAAACTAGGTACTTTATGTTAAATCTAAACTGTCTGCCGCATCGAGACGGGAAAAGGCAAAAACTCACGGATCCCTTTGCTTTAACAGTTAAAGCAAAGCACTGCTTATCAGTTTTTGCCCAGAGGAAACGCGTGTTCGCCCGTGACGACAAAAACGTGAATGCAATAGTTATTTGTTATGCAAGGCTGGAAAGCTGGGTTTAGCGGCGAGTTACCTCTATTGAAATCTGAGCAAGTGAAGGAATCTAGGATTGAACCACGAGCGTAGCGAGTGGTTCAAAGAATGAATCCTGAGACGAAGCGAGGATTTCAAAGGTACAAGACGCTAAAAACTTTTCTGCCGAGCGCAACACAATTTTTCACCTCACAACAGCGAGGACCATTTTATGGTTTTTTCCGCGTTCAACTTGCGGTAAAAAAATCTTTCACCATTAAGTTTAATCTAAATATAAAGTACCTTTTTCTTGTTGTTTTAATGATATAAAAAACTTACATAATAAAAAAAGGGAGTATTATAGTTAATTCAAAGATATTTAAAGTAGAAATATATTTTTACTTATAAATAACAATAAAAACGATTCGGTAAATGTTGACGTTGACATGAGGTACAAGACAAAGACAATTTAAAAATAAAGGTTTATGCCACGTCCCGAAATCTAATCATAGGTTGTCAAATCTCACCAAGCCTAATATAAAATTCTTATAACAAATAGTTTAATCTTATTGTTATTGCTTTTATGATTCAATGAACTAAAATAATATAATAAAACCAAAACGGAGTATTATAATTAATTCAAAGCTATTTAAAATAAGTATTAAATCGCATTCGGACGCATTAGGACATATTTATCGGTATTAAATTATAAAAGACCTTTACCGCGCTATGCCGCAAAATGCGATTTTCCACGCGGAAACTGAATGACAAATCCTCCTTTTCCGAGCGTGTGAGGTGAAAATAAAATTAAAATAAAGGTACATAGGATTTTCGGGAGCCTTCCTTCTCCAAGATTCAGCGGATAGGCGTGAAAACGTACCAAAGGACAGCGATAGGTATAAAATAGGGTATTTTTAGGAATCATAACTTCAAAAAGTTTCTGCATCACCATACAGTACGCAGTATTATAGCAGACAGGCAGAACTGCGATGTCCTCGAGTTAACTGCGCACATTGCGGTGATGCAAGGGTGAATGGAAAGAAATACAATGATACGGTATATATTGTAAAAAAACAGTAAGTAATATAAAGAAAATGATATCAATGTACGAAACACTCAAACATTAATTTATTTTAAAGCGATGTGGTGGGTGGCTTGCTTCTTATGATTCAGGGGGCCTTGATGACGGAATAGAGACGCAATAGAATAGAATCGTCGAAATTGAAGTCAATAAGTTGTATTAGTATTGCGCACAACAGACAGAGGAGTGTCTAACTAAAGAAAGGGGGAATAGGCACCTTCTGCGTTTGGGTTAGCTCTCTCTACCGTGGATCCTTTCTGAGACGAGGGTTGATTGGGAATTTGGGATCAAAAGCAAACCCATTCATAGTAAAAAAAATATTTTTTACTAATTCTCGTCGCCTTTTACCTCCATCAACAAGTAGGTTTTACATGCAAAAAAAAATCTTTCAAATTTGACTAGTAGTTCTAGCATGTTCAACAAACAAATTTCAGCGTTTTCCATACTTTTTTGATGGTCCAAAAATATTCTATTTATGCACGTTCGAGTTATCTATCGTGTCATATTGAAGGCTTTACAGTTGTGGGTCAATCAACTATTTCTTGTACCTAATTATGTCCCTGCAACAAAATTTTTAAATCTCAAAAACAATCAGTTTGCTATAAAATTTATTACTTTTCCAGATCCTTACTTATACAGATATTATTGGTAACATAGGGGACTTCATCACGGTGACAAACCAAACGTAAGTCCCCTATGTTACCAATAAAACGATATATTTTTTATCGTTTTAGTAAAATTTAATTGACGGAATATAAAGTAATGTATTATAGGGATCTGTATAAATAAGGATCTGGAAAAGTAATACATATTATAGCAAACTGATTGTTTTGGAGATTTCAAAATTTTGTTGCAGGGACATCATTAGGTACAAGAAATAGTTGATTGACCCTTGTACTTCTTTTACTAGAATGGCGCACTTCTAGAAAAAAATAAGATTGTCGGTTGTTTCGCGGTTCTTTCAAACTTTTAGGGCAAAGGGACACAATACTTTTTCCGGGTTCCGTACCCAAAGGGTAAAATGGGACCCTAATACTAAGACTTTGCTGTCCGTACGTCTGTCCGTCTGTCACCAGGCTGTAGACACACACACTTGAAATTTGAAATTTTCACAAATGAGATGATGTATTTCTGCTGCCGCTATAACAACAAATAAAAAAAATAAAAATTTAATAAAATAAATATTTAAGGGGGCTTCCATACAACAAACGTGATTTTTTTGCCGTTTTTATAGATAATTGTACAGAACCCTTCGTATACCTTTAACTATGTAGCCATCTTATATTAAGGAATAAGGAATATTTGAAATCTTTTTGTGATTATTCCACAAATACGTAATATTTCAGTTAACTAATGGCATATATCAAACTTGGACAATATTAGTAAGATATTAATGAAGTACCCACATTTTTTAAACGTGTAATAAAAAGTACTTTAGATGTTAAGTATGGGCGCAGGGCGGTTTGTTTACAAACATTATTTCCCTAAAATGGCTGGAGTATAGCTCGTACTAGCGGCAGTCTTCGTACTGTAAATGTAACCGAACGTGTTGTTGAATGTACAGTCACGAGCAATGACATGTATACACTATACATACACTTTACAACCTTATCGCATTTACGCAAACGGAAACAATGCTCACTCTGTTCACAAATGTCATTCAATATTGTAAAGTGACAAGGTAGCTTAGTACTCCAGTCAAAAGCCTCTGTGATCTAGTAGTGGTCCAACCACCGCACCGGTATCAGACCCAGTGGTCCCGGGTTCGATTCCCAGCGGGGGTACATATTGTATTCGGTTTGGTTGGTGGTAGGACTTGTTGTAAGTCCATCTGGCTAGCTACCACCTCTTATCTAAGCCTGACGCCATAACAACAATGTTTTCAGCATTGTTGTGTTCCGGCAGTTAGCGATAAGATAGCCAGTTCCTCAGTGATGAGGATTCCGGGAGAGGCTCGCTTCCATCTTCGGCCTTATCAATACTTAACATCAGGTATGATGAAGGCTAAGAGTCTCCCAGTTGTTCATAAAAATTAAAAAAAGTAAAAAAAGACAAGAGCTCATTAATCAAGATTCTAACTTTGTATTATTGTAGACGAGATCATACAGCGCCATCTGTTGTCAATCGATTGAATTATCATCAAGTCCACAGACTACTGCCCAGTTTACTAGACACAAATAGATGGTGCTGTTGGTGAAATCAATAAAAGGTTCTAATTATGTATAATTTATTTATATATTTTTACCCGATTGCGCCAGAAGGATGGTTATGTTTTTCGAGAGTATGTATGTATATATAATTGTTTGGCACGCTCTGTGGCCTGAACGGCTCGATGGATTTTAGCTTGAGAGGCGTCATTAGATTCGTTTTTACTGTAAGAGTGACACTGGGTATAACAAAATAAATATAGTTTAAAATAAATAGTTTTTTGGCGCCTAGTTAATTTTTTTTTAGTATACTTCAATACGGTGCTCTTTCGGTCGCATGTTTTTAGTTATAATGTCATTTGGCATAACAGTTTTGGTCTACTTATAGTCTTTTCGCATAAATTATGATAAGCATAGTTTTATGAACGCAGAATGGTTTCATCAGCATAATTCTTACTTACTCTAATTTCCTTTTAACATAATTTTTATGACCATAAAGTTAAAGGGCATAATTGTTATACGTCTAAAGGCAAATTATCATAAAATATGAAATGCATAATGAACCATAACATATTGTCTGTAACCATCAACAATTAAAAGTTAACGTTTATATTTAACCCATCAAAACACCTTTTGTCTTTTGCTTTTTTCTTAGCATAAATAAATTCGGCTCTAAGCAATAAATCTATTTGGAATTTGGAATTTGAATGTCCACAATAGAGTTTAAAGTCGCGTAGCGCGTAAAGTCGAGCGCGGTCATCGGGGACCGTTTAGTGGTTATTTGGTTAAGTTACCATGTTTGATAGGGAATTAGGTCCCAATCCCGACCTGCTGTGGTCACCTTGCCGTGGTACTTGTATGCCCAATACTAGAGTACAATTTAGAGCTTATTTAATCTTATTTTTTAATGTCTTTCTAATGTCTTTTACTGTAGACAAATTGATTGGAAGTTGAAACCAGGGAATGGTGTTATAAATGTAGGTCAAATGACTTAACAATTTTATCACAAATTGTTGTTCATGATAACAAGGTTGAGTTTACCTAATAGATAATGAATGTAAGATAACACAAAAAAACATGTATTCTGCACATTCTTATAAATATTAGAATAGGTATATGTTTATCTATTCAATAATGGCAGACAAAGGAAGATGTAACAACATTATAATTGAATATCTAGCATGATGAAATAAGTGTCATATTTGCGCAATAAAATCCTGATGAATATATTAATTGAAACTAACAATGACATGATACTATTTAGATCAGAAAAATTGCGTTAAATTTGATCTGATTTGAACAAAAAACTTGCCCTGCTGTTTTAGCTAAACATCTCAAAAGTTAAAAATAGAAAAAATAGACAACATACACAAGAAACCCAGGCAAAGGAAAGATAACATTTTTCTTACACTTTGCGATTCTTCCTCCAATACAGCCATTGTCTCGAAATCGATATTCATTTTCCGGGTTCACAAATTCTTTTCACTGAGTTGAAATTCAAGATCACAATGTAAAATGGATAAAATTAAGTAGGAAATAGATAAATTTGTGTATTCAAGGTATTGTTTACAAACTGGCAAGGTCACTTCATTTGACGTTTAATATTGGGGGCCACAGACAAGCAACCTCATACGGTATTTATACTCTCTCTCTTGCCTCGTGCCTCGCCTCGTCTCGCCTCTTGATATATAGATGGTAAATACGTGGTAAATACGTATGTTATTATACCATGGTAAATACATAAGTGATATGACGTCACGGTGACGTAACGGGCGGTATTTCTAAAAATAGATTTAAGAATATTTTCGCAAATTAACGAGCTGTAGCTCTATTATGAGTTGTTCCTGTAAACATAAGTGACATGACAGCAGCTGGTAACGTAAATACGTTGCTTGAATCGCCGACAACCGTATCGGTATTATGAGTTTTTGCAACAAACGCTACGATAACTGGTACGTAAATACGTGAGAGAGAAGGCAGCACAAATTATATAGTAATGTACCAGCGTCGACGTCGAGGCATGAATTTCAATACTTATCGTAAAATTGTCAATATCTCTTTCTGTCTATATGATGAATGAGGAGGACAGAAAGACAACTTAACCATCGAGCCAAAAATAGAGAAATTAAAAAAGTATTTATTTTATGACATCTACTATATAGACCTACTAAATTATGAAATGTGAAGTAATGGTCCACATCCAACAAGTTATGACCTTTTGAATTTTATCATTGTATCAAGTGTCAAGTTCAAATATCATCAAAGACACAGAATCACAAATTATATAGTAATGTACAAGTACACAGAATGAAATAAAAAACTCATAAATGAGATTTTATAAATCTTTGTTGATAGGAAGAATGGCTTTTAAAAAAAAAGTCCGTTGTTAAAGCAGGCAAAGGAAGGAACTAATTCTCTAAAAAATTACTTTGAAACGTGTTGTTGTCTATGGTCCATGATTTATGAAATAGCAACACAGAGAGTGAGTTGCTAGATGAAAAGAAAATTATCTAATTCTATCTAATTTGTGGCTCAAACGTCAAATTTTTTCGACCTCGAACCTTGCTGTCGGATTTTATCTGTGATATATTCTTAATTTTTACGTGTTTTTTCATTGCTCATGTTATGTGGCCCTAAAAAATTAAAAATCAGATATCCGTATAGATTAATGTGTTTCTTATAATGTGTATGAGTGCAGATTTTCAGCAGTGGTGTATAATTTTGTGCGGTTAATTTTAATGTCATTGAGAGATCACGATGCGTATCGGTTATATGTTTTATTGGTGCGTGTTGGCTCTTCACTTGTGCAAAGCTGATGATGTGGAAAGAACAGAAACTAAGGAGAGCGGGCGGCGACCGCAGTGGGGTCCTGTAGTGCGAAGCGGATCCTATGTGAGCGATGCGGCAGTGGCAGCATCAAATGAGCAGAGTGAGTCTTGAACTTGTCTAAGGCTCTAAGAACCAGCCATCGGTGCTTCAATACAAAATCCTTTTGTAGTTATTAAATAAGTAAAGTAATATGTTTATCTGGTATAAAATTCACCTGGTTCTATGGTTTCTAAACATTTCCGTTAAATTTCTGTGTATTTGATTACAATTTGCTTACCAAGCTTTGCAACAGTTGCAATACTTATTTCAAAGTGCCCACTAACCATAGGATAAATATCATTGCTAAATTAAAAATAAATAAAGTGGTTGCAATTTAAGTATCAACAATCCCAGATGAGATAAATATGTAAAAAGCAATACTTTGTATAAAATTAACTGACAATAGTGAATAGATACTATAGTCTACTAGATTTATAATATACAGACTGATAGAAGATAGTATATGCCAGCATGTCAAACTTTACAGTTTGACCTTGAGAGCACCCTTAAGACAAGCTGAGGTTTTCACACTGCAAAAAAGACTACTTTCTACTCGCTGACATTTTCTTCTTACGGAAGAAATTTAAAATAAGAATAGAAAACTAACAACACCTGCATAGTTTACGCACACAGTGACACATGTACACACGATATGTATTTTAGTAGGCTTTGTGCGCAATCGGTTATATGTAGTGTCCAGAGGCTGCTGTAAAACTGCAAATTTTAAGCCTTAGTGCTGTTGACTGAACTGTGCTGTCCTGAATACTAAAATGACTTCAATAAAATAAGAAATAAATATTTCTTACACTCAAATTAGCCTAGCCCCAAAGTAAGCACTGGAAAGCTATTTTTATATTTTTTGAGGTATACTATACAGTAGTTGTCACTTAATTAACAATACTAGTTGATTTATGGTAAATTTTAAATAGAAAAATATTGGATATATTATATATTCAATATTATCCAATATTTTTTTATTTAATATTTACCATAAGTGTAAAAATAGCATTGAAAAATGCAAAAATTACAAAATCATAATAAAAACACTAGTTGATTTTCATACAATCGAGGTAACTTTGGAGCCTTGGTTCTCTGCCAGGATTGACCAAGCTGTGATCTGATAATGGCCATCCAGGGAGTTACTTGATCGAGAGAATTTACCTCGACTGTATGAAAATCAACTAGTGTCGTTAATTATGTGACCACCACTGTATATAACATCCATGACTCAGGTACAAAAGTTTGTATTCATCATACAAACATAATTATGTTCTTACTGAGATTTGAACCTGGGATCTCAGAATAAGTGCCACCTTGTAACATTACATTATGTAAAAGGAACTCTACCATGGAGGTTGCAAAATTAATATAATGTTAAACTTTTGTGGTCATTATCACTATCATTAAGAAAAACGGGTATTTTACCATGTTTGTATTTGCTTGTACTCACAAGCAAATACAAACGGGAACTCTCCCGATATTTCTGCACAGCATGCGCCATGATCACAGAGTAACTCATATTATGTAGTAGCACAGAATAATAAATAGTTACTTCGTATAGTAGTTACCTCATAAAATAAATTTGTTTGAACCTAGAATTATACTAAGTTTGAGATTATTATTAACTATTGTTATTTGGAGGGGGGACACCAGTGAAGCCAGATGGGTAATTTAAAGAAAGATATAAGAGAACCTTAAAAAAGAACAATCATAACTTAAAAAAAAACAAAATGAATCTTGAGTTGAGTTTAGAAATGGATGGATCTAATAGAAGAAGAGAGTGCTTTCCTTTATTTTATGTTATAAAAAAAGTGACATTAAATTGTTTCATTAAATCACATATTTTTTTAGTTTTATATTTCATTCCTTAAAAGATCATAATCATTTTAATACCAGATGTATTACTAATAAATTTCGTATTTTAATAGGAACATCCTAACATTCAGAGATGAGTATCTGTGCCTTTTGTATGAAGTAACTTATACAGAGTGCAGATAATACCTAGATCTATCTACTGTAGGTAGTTAGGTATAATATGTATATACATTTCATAAACATTATTCTTTAATGAAAGATAAATGATTGTGAATACTACTTTATTTTCATAGTTTATGGTCATTCCCAACTAAATTACATTGCACCTTACACCATTGACTTAAGATCCATCTTAGAAACTGTTATTGACTAGTTTAGATTCATTGTTCCAGATGTGTTAAGATCACAAGATAAATTTTGAACAGGTCTCTTAAATGTTTACCACATGTAGTTGTCCAGCAACAACAAGCATATTAGTGTTGCTATAGATACAGTAGATGATGTTCGGTGGATTATTATTTGGAGAGGGGACACCAGCAAGGCCGAACGGGTGATCGGTCTCCCTAATCGGAACCATTTAACCCAATGTTCGGTGGCTTAGTTGTTAAGCCTAGAAATGTGTTTACAGAATGGTTTATCTGATGTACATAATTCCTGTCTGTAGCATAGTATTACAAACCCTGCTATAGTTTTGAATAAAATAATAAGTACTTATTCACAAATTCCAAAATCTGAAACAGAGATAAGATAGCCAGTTCCTCAGTAGTTGAGGATTCCGGGAGAGGCTTGCTTCCATCTTCAGCCTTATCAAAGCTTAACATCAGGTATGATGAAAGCTAAGAGTCTCCCCGTCGTAAATAAAAAAAAACATAGTTTTTGGTATAGGTAGGTCTGGTGATAGGGTCCGTGATCCGTGGCTGAGGCCCCCAGTTGCAGACGCCCCCGATTGCCTGCTCTCTTTATGAAATTCGGGGGCGTCCACACTGTGTTTCCCGACGACATTGTGTTTGCCATAATCGAAGCTATAACTGCAATATCCCTTCTAACAATCGTAAAATGATTATGTCAGGGTATTGATTAATAATGAACCAAGAACGACGTTGGCTATAACAATATTGTAAAACAAACAAAACATTTAAGGGTTTTGGGTCATTCTACTAATGAAAACGAACAAATCCTCTCCATTGGAATTAAATATTGGTACCTACATTCGATTCGGTACGACCAGTACCTCGACGAATCAAATACTAATTGGAAGGTTTAAATGCCATTACAGATATAGAAAAAACTTTTCGCAATCTCACGCCCGTAAATACAAATTAATTCCGTTTGCTACGTAGATTCTGCCAAGGGTGTTAAGACGAAACGCTCGATATTAACACTAGATACAGTCGGGCAGCTTCCCGGTTGACCAGTAGCGTTATTTAAGGGGGCTTTATTTAAAAAAGTACTAGAAAACGTTGATATCACAGCTAATAGAATAGGACAGGACAGGTAAAAGAAATAATTCAGTATTCAAATGAAAACCTATTAATGTTCAAACATCATCAGCCTCTGGACGTCCACTGCTGGACATAGGCCTCTCCAGCTCACGCCTATTGTGGCGTTCATAGGAGGTTATTGGTCTACTGCTACCACGCTGGCCAGATGGGTTGGTAAAGGGTTTATTTCAAGTTTTCCTTCTCTCGCACAGGTGTTTAATGCGTCGAGCCTCTTAGTCGACTCTTACGACATCCCAGGCATGTAAGGGAGATTCTTTTACTTTTTTAATAATGATTAAAAAAGCACTACTGGTCAACCGGGAAGTTCCCCGACTAGTTACTTACACTAAAGCATAAGATTTAAACAATTTTATTAGGAGGCTTATAATACATAAATGTACAAAAATTACGCTCGTCTGGCCGCCACGTTAAGGTGACACGATACACATAGTAAATTAGGTAGATCTGCCGGTTCCACTGCCTTCAATCGGAACTACCAGCACCCCGACCGCCTAACGGTATAGCTTGTGCTATCGCTATAGCTATCGATTTTTCAAACCCCCTACAAGGGCTCTCGCTGACGCTATCACTTTCATACTAAAACTGCAATAGTGAATCCAATAGATGAATAGAAAGAAATATGTAGGATTTAGATAAAAACCCTATCATTGAAGGGTTTTATGAGAGTTTGAAGTTTGATAGCTATAGCGATAACACCAGCTATACCCTTAGGCAGTCGGGGTGCTGTTTGTGAAACAATAAACCGAATGCATAGCGCGTAGAAACTTAAGTGCATTTTTCTGCCTAAGATCGAAGTAACACATGTTGGTTACTTCGATTTTAATCCACTTAAAAGAATCCATTAGGCTCTTTACAAAAGTCGAGATAGTTTACTCAGCCAGCGTACTGTTCTAAACAAATATCTGACGTGAACAGTCAACACAAGTAATCTGCTCATTGAAATTCTGTTTGCAAATAGATCTTGACCACACTGTTGAAATAATGCCATAATACTTTAAAGCGTTGATTCTGAATTCAGAGTGTTGATTGACACTTACACCAAACCACTTTGTTAATACATGTTTGAAACATTTGTTGGGTCTTGTCCTGTCGTATTTTTAGCTCAGATTCGAAGGTATTTTGATGCCATGAGAATTACTGAGCCTACCCTGCCCAAGGTCTCGGGTATCCTGGTCTTCTTCTTATCGTTTCGGTGACAAAGTGAGAATTTTCCCACCTCGATAGCGTTGTTGGTGGCAGAATTTAGATCTACTTTCGTGCAGGTTTTCGGACAAGCACTCAAGCAGGGCATGACTTAAGATGGGCCATAGTTAGTATCGGGCCACACGAACAGCTGTAATTGGTGCCACCTGTTGATTTCCATCTGGACATATTTTCCTGGTAGGGGCATAAGATGTGAAGAGCATCAGCATTGCTCCCTAAGCATAGTTGCTTATATTCTCACGTATGTATTCTATCCAATAATTCAATACTATGATACAAGCTGCGATGATGTACAGGTGCAGGTGCCATTGAAGATTACGACTTAAAAACGTGTCATTTTTAATAAAGTAGCGATTTCTTACGGCGATGAAATGTACAAGGTCTATTTCTTATCGCTAACATGAAGTATTTAATGATGTTTGAAAGAAAATAATAAATTATTAATTATTTAACTAAGAAAAACTTAAAAATACCTTTTTAATTGAAACATCTTTTTCTAGAGTAATTACGAAAAAAAAAACTAAGGCTACACGACTCTTTAACGTAATATAAATGTTAGTACAGCCCTTCCGTACACATCAAAAGCATGGTTTTCATAGACAGATCGATGAGTCATTAAAATGGTCGGCTATCAATGGCAGACTCAGACGAGCTGCGCGCGCGACGTCTCCCGCTCTTATTATAGAACTATAGGCGTGCATTTTGCGACAGTCGCTACATAAATCAGGTCTCGCACACACGTGACAATTACTGTTAGGACGCTGGTAAATTGTATACTTAAACGACTTCGATAATCGAACACGTTATTGCCCCATACATCCCAAGATTCCATTTAAAATCCAAATACAATCACTAGTTGTTTCTAAGCAATGTTTGACTGGTGATAATGATTTTCGAAATCCTCTAGCTTAATTATGTAAACTGTATTTTGTTCTCGAATAACGCTATCTCTCGTTAAACAACGTCTGGACAACGCACGATAAAATATTAGTTGCTATTTTTAGAACGCGTTTTCGTTTTTGTCGGCTCCTACTACTTTTTTAGAGTTGTTCATCATTTAGAATATGATGACAAATATGTTTATACTAGCGAGGATGGTCGCTATTATGCGCTTGGACTTTGTTTCATACAACAAAAAAGAATGAAGACTGAGTTTAAATGTCCTTCTTCGCGTCGATGATTCACAATCACAACTGTTTGGCCCAGTATACAGCAACTTGGAAGGCGTTTTGTCTGCTGCCTCTATGAGGTTCTTCATGCTGCAGGTGGTAGGGCACAAGGGGCATTCAAGGAGGTGCGCCATTGTTTGTGAGGTCTCTCCACATTAGTGAGTTTTAATAAACCCGAACTTCAGAAATTTGTACGTCGTTCATCCCGTTTTTACCCTTTCTATACATAGCCTCTTTTTCTAATCTAGCTTCAACCTTTATGCAAAAAAAAAAATCCATTTGTTTGATCGTCAACAGAGACAGGTAGAGTTATTTTCGCATTCAAAATATTACTATCGTTATAAATTTAACTTAACCTTGATTCATAGTGATTTATTTTATTCATAGTACCTAGTTGTCCTTAATTGACCAAGGAAGTAAAATTCACCTATATTGTTGACTATTTGTCACAAACGTAAACAGCTCTTGGCGCTTCGCCCCGATTGCTTGATTAATTTCTTGGCAAATCTGCTAGCATCCCCTAGTAATATACTTACATAGTGGTTGGTACGGTAGGGACGGAAGACCAGCGCTGGCCAAAAATCCAAGCATTATGCTGAGTGAGCTGAATCGGTACCGTTTTGGGACAAACCTGTGCCTTTTTGTGTTATTTTTATGAATGCTATTGTCGTGTTTGTCTCAATATAATTTTCTTTCTTTCTTTCTTTGTCTATACTTTCTATTGTTAGTGAAAGGGAGCTTTAAATAAATTCACCATAATTCGTAAATTTTTGGCCGAGTTGGTCAAGTTTTTCTCATATAAATAACTAGTTTCCGCCCGCGGCTTTACCGGCGTGGTGCCGCTCCCGTGGGAATATCGGGATAAAAAGTAGCCTGTAAGTAGAAGCATTTACTCTTCGCCCTTTCAACTAGCTCTATGCCAAAAATCAAGTCGATTAGTTTCTTAGTTAGGGTGTGAAGAAAGGTCAAACAAACACTTTCGCATGTAATATGTACATGGTCTTATAATAAAGAGTTATTGTATTGTATTGTATTGTATTAATAAATAAATGCTTGAGTATTGAAGTCGCCAAGTCACGTATTTATTTCCACACGTTACCAAAGAGTTTCTTTTTATACCAAAGAGTATTTTTTGTAATAACTACGAAATAGTATAAGAATACAGAAGGCACGAAGATAGATAACGAATATAATTAATTACCCTCTCTGCAATTCGACTGTTGAACGCTCTACCCTTGGATATTCGGAAAGCACTCATCAAGTTTGTGTTTAACACGAAGTAATATTGTTTTACGGAATAAATGACTTATGACTTTAAGAGGCTGTTTTGTGAACACTACCTTAAATCCCTACGCCAGGGATGGCGAGCCTTTATGTATCAACGTGCCATTTTTCTAAAGAAATGATTAATGAGGTCATACTTACATACTACATACATAACCATCAAATAATTTTGCCTTTAATAAATACTATCAACTCAATACCCTTTATTTACTATATCATTCGCCCGTCCTATAATAGGTACTTCACACTTTCGTAGTGCATAATCAATTTTGTGATCGGTGACGTGCCCAAAATTTTAAATCACGTGCCGCGTGCCATTGGTTCACCATCCCTGCGCTGATCCCCTTTATTTCTGCCATTTGTGTCCTTATATTTTATAAGATATATATATAAACTAGATGTTACCCGCGACTTCGTCCGCGTGGAATCCTTTTATACATGTATTAGTTTTCCGTCCGCGACTTCGTCCGCGTAGATTCTACTTTCCTCTTAAGGGAACATCCTTTCTTACCTATCTACATGCCAAATTTCAACTCAATCCGTCAAGTACTTTGAGCTCTGCGTTGATAAGTATATCAGTAATTTTTGCCTTTGATATATTTAGATTATTGTCTGGGATGGAAGTACTATAGCCGATAAATTGATTAAGTACTTACCTAACGATTTGTTAGCTTATGAGGTTGGTCAGTTGTAGTAATAATTAACAAAATTCAGTATACTTTTTGGGAACCGGCAAAGCTGTTGAATTTCATTTGTTTCAAAAATACTGATCAAAGATTTTCACAAAATGTAGGTTTGTTTATTTGTTTTTAAGATTCAACCATGAGCCTTACTTTTACTTTGAAATTAAAGGATTTTTCTTAGAAAACTCCATCCCCCTTTTCACCCCTTTGGGGATGGAATTTTCAAAAACGCCGAGACAGGTAAATGTTTATTTTTAATCCTTAACCTAAATATAAAATTTGAAGATCCTAACTACAAAACTGACGGACTTTCATCCCCTATTTCACCCCCTTAGGGGTAGAATTTCGAAAAATCCTCCCTTAGTGCACCCCTAGACCTCACAAGGAACCTATGTGGCAAATTTGAAGTCTCTAGACCTAGCTGTGCGTTGATATGTCAGTCAGTCAGTTTCTTCTTTTATATATTTAGATAGAAGAAAGATAGTTAGATTGAATGAATTGATAATATGGGAAATATGTTTCTAGAAACTAAATCATCAGTCATTAAAGGCTTCGGTCAAAAGTTGAGTGGGATTACAAAACATTTAAAATTTGAAAAAAATGACAACTGAAAATCGGAATTTAAAACCTTTGTCAATCGTGTTTTCGGTGTAAAGAAAATTATGAAAATAAAAAGTGGCTAAACGTTTTCGGGAAAGTGAAATTCGTAATCTAAAAATTCGAATTCAAGATAGGTAACCCTTTTTACCATTCTAAGGGTTGATTTCTGTAAAATCAAAAAATATAGGTTTGTTTATTTGTTTTTAAGTTTCAACCATGAGCCTAATAATAATAAAATAAGTCACTTTTACTTTGAAATTAAAGGATTTTTCTTACAAAAGTCCATCCCCCTTTTCACCCCTTTGGGGATGGAATTTTCAAAAACGCCGAGACAGGTAAATGTTTATTTTTAATCCTTAACCTAAATATAAAATTTGAAGATCCTAACTCCAAAACTGACGGACTTTCATACAAACTTTCATCCCCTATTTCAACCCCCTTAGGGGTAGAATTTCGAAAAATCCTCTCTTAGTGCACCCCTAGACCTCACAAGGAACCTATGTGGCAAATTTGAAGTCTCTAGACCTAGCGGTTTGGGCTGTGCGTTGATATGTCAGTCAGTCAGTCAGTTTCTTCTTTTATATATTTAGATATATATAGAGGCCTATACCCAGCATGGGTATCATGTGGCTGAGACGACAACGACGACGACGATTTATATTATTTAGTATGAATATATATATTTTAGTAAACAGCTATTACCACTTTTGTGATGTTTAGTTAATTATGTTATTATATTAGCTTTAATTTCAATGCCATGTTATAGCTTTATTGTCGTCACTGTAATTCAAACAAACTTACTGGTTGACTGGTAGAGAATGCCTCATGGCATTAAGTCCGCCATTTGCTGTATTATTTATATTGCAATAAAAAATAAATAAATAATTGAGTTTATTATGTATTATCCTTAGGTATATTATGAATACTATAATAATAATAATAAATAAATAATAAATATTTCCATACAAATCACACCAATTATCTAGCCCACGTTAAGTATCATCAAGAACTTGTGTTATGGATACTAGATAACGGATAAACATACTTATATACGTTTTTTTTTGTAAATACATACATAATATACATATTAAACACCCAGACCAAGACAAATAGACATGTTCATGCACACAAATATTTGTCTTGTCCGGGGATCGAACCCGGGACCTCTAGCGCAGAAGGTGGGGTTAGTACCCCTGCGCCAAACAGGTCGTCGATACTGGTTACCTAAGCCACTGAAAGTTTTATTACCGATTGCATTGTCGAGGACAAAAATGGCAATTACTTATACAGACTGGCAAGTCCGTTTTACAGATTTTCAATTCGTTACGCGGCGTAGATAATTTTTTTCTTCAATCGGATTTCTAGAAGGTCGCATTTATAATTTCCTTTACCATTGTGACATCACAGTTTTGTTTCCTTAAACATTGTATTTTGAGAATCATTGAGAGAACACATCGCAGCTTCTTATAAAAATCTTAATGATTCCATACTATTTATTATTATTTCTTTATATTATGATTATGATTATTCTTTTATCCATAACCATAAAAAATAATAATGTAATGGACATTTATGAAGAAATATAGTCTCGTTATCAGGTCGATGATCTCACATATATTTATTTTGAACTAGCGGCGGCTCGCGGTTTCACCCGCGAGTCGCTGTGGAAACATCGGGATCAAATGTAGTCTATGTTACTCGGGGATAGTGCAGCTTCCAAACCGTGGTATAATTTTTCAAATCGGTCCAGTACTTTCGGAGCCTATTCAATTCAAACAAACAAACTATCAAATCTTTCTTCTTTATAATATTAGTGTAGACTGGCTTCCGCCCGCAGTTTCACCCGCGTGGTTCCTGTTCCCGTAGGAATATCAGGATAAAAAGTAGCCTAAGATGTTACTCTCCGCTATTTCAACTAACTCTATGCCAAAAATTAAGTCGCCTGGTTGCTTAAAGCCTTGCGTCTTGCCTGGCGTCAAGAAAAGACAAACAAACACACTTTCGCATTTATAATATTATAGTTAGGATTATAATATTAGTTAGGACAAGTGGTACCCGGCATGCGTTGCAATTAGGGTCGCAAACCGGGATCCTGACTTTCGAAAATACCGGGATACCGCGCACGAAAATTGCAACTTTTCAATCCCGGGATTAGAAAAATCAAAACCGAGATTTTCGGTATTTGAAAAGTAAAACGCACAACGTGTTGGATGTTTTTGTTGATTTGTGGTTACCTACGTGATGATATTTTGAAGCAAGATATTATTTAAACTATTCATATCATCAGCCATCATAAGTCCACTGCTGGACATAGGCCTCCTCTTTATCGACTTGCAGCCATCGGCTCCCCGCAACCTTCACCAGGTCATCGGTCCACCTAGTGGGGGCCTTCCTACGCTGCGTCGGCGTCGTCCAGTTCGTGGTCGCCATTCGAGAACTTTTCTTCCCCAACGGTTGTCGGTTTTCCGAGCGATATGGCCTGCCTATTGCCACTTCAACTTAGCAACCCTGAGAGCTATGTCGGTAACCTTGGTTTTCTTGCGGATATCCTCGTTTCGGAGCCAGGCTTAAAGTGCGCAAACTGGTAGTCTCATTTCTCTCCGTTTTGTCATGAGATTAAGCGTTTTTTGCAAAAGCTTCTGGATTTTATCGTTGCGGGGTGCCTTGTAGAACTTGGATCCCACCGCCTGGATAGTTTCAGCAAACACGTCATACGTTTAAATTTTCGCATTCGGCTAAAAGACACTGGAAGTGGTTTTCGAGTTCGAGTTGAAAGCTCTCGAGGTTCTTAATTTGGGTAGGGGTTGGACGGACCGTGGTCTTTATCAGACGTGACCTATTACATCAAGACATATAGACATGTTCATGCACACAAATAGTTGTCTTGTCCGGGGATCGAACCCGGGACCTCTGGCGCCGAAGGCGGGCTTAGTACCCCTGCACCAAACAGGTCGTCTAATAAATATAATGCCAATAAATACGTGATATAATATCTGTTAACGTTTATTTTTGCTTTTTAGCACCCAAAAAAATTTTATGACTGAATACCGAAAATACCGGATAACCGGTATTGAAACGACATTAATACCGAAAATACCGGTTTTGAAAAAAAGGCTCGGTATTGCAATCCCTAGTTGCAATGCCACGTAAAAAAGTATAAAGAAGTGTACCTACATACTTGTACTTATAAATTTTAGCCAAGACCCCCTCCGGCGTCCCCAGCACAATCTTCCAAAGTTTCACAATCACAATCTGATCAATGGTTCCGGCATAAGTAGAGGAGAAATAATTTTTTTTTTATTTTTTTTTACATACATAGCAAACTATACTTCCATTTGTTTCTTAAATCGGCAGATAAATAAACGGACGCAAAAAAACTGTAATCTTTTTTACTGTTTCTTTCGTTGTTGTTGAGAAACGATACCCTAAAAGACCCAAGCCAAGTTGATTAATTAGTCTAACTAGTTAATCCCTCGATTGATCTGTTACTTGGCCACTTTTACCTTGACTTTGTTCCCTACCCTACAAACTAACTCAATTAAAAGTCCATTTCTTCTCTGGTCCAACTGTTCAATCTATCTCAGTACTAAAACTAATCGAAATTCCTTGTTTCTGTTGTATATTACCTACTTAATAAAATTTTGTTTTACATCGTTATTTTACATTTGTTGCTGGCTAGACTTTTCCCCTTGACCGATTGTCTGGACGATGCCTTATAGCATTAAGTCCGAGACTTAGAAAAGGTAACAGACAGAGTTCTTATATTAGTGATTGTATATTGTAGATAGATATGTCTCTAGTGTCTATAGATAACATTACGCTATTGTGATGTGATGCGTCCGAATGTTCCATAAACCCTGCCAAAACGTATTGCACAACGTACAATAATGAGCAGTGTTGCGATCGTCGCTAGCTCGTACCAATAACAAAAAAATGTTGGTCTTTCACAAATTGGAAGTACGGATTGACAATGACATTGAATCTGGTGAAGCACGTGATCGTTTGTGTCGGTGACCTCGTTGGAAAATTTTACACATTATTACTTAAATGTAGTTATAATAGTACTTTTGTATAGTTAATTGTTGAAATGTAATCAAATGTCTAGTCCGCAAAACAGCATACAGGGTGGAAATATAAGATGAGGCAGTAAGGGCAGGTACCCTAACCGTTGTTGCTACATGAAAACGTTCTTAGTAAACCATCCTTAATTTTTTGAGAAATATTGAACTGCATTCACGGATTTTAATAAAAATGTGCAGCCAGCAGGAAAAGGGTCAGTTTTCAAAAATATTTTTTTTACGCTAACCGATCCTGTTTCTCATGAGGATCAAAACACTCTAGACACCAACTGAGGCATGAGTACTATAAAAGTCAGAAATCGCGAAAAACGCAAAAAGCACACTTCCCGCGCTTGCGCCATACGCCGCCGCCCGTATCCGCTTCACCGACGAGTAGGTTTTACCTTTGTTGACGGAACTTATTTTCTTAGCGAATATGTGGAAAAACTTTTTATTGATTTCTGGCTTTCCTTGTACTCATACCTCAGTATTGGTGTCTTACACCATTTTGATCCTCATAAGGAACAGGATCGATTAGCAAGATTTTTCAAAATCCGTGAATGCATTTCAATATTTCTCAAAAAGATGGTTGCCTAAGAACGTTTTCATGTACGAGTAGCTACAACGGTTAAGTTACCTGCCCTTCGTACCCTGTTTTAAATTTCCATCCTGTATAGTATGTTTTTGAAGTGAAAACTTCTTTAGCGGCGTTGAGCACTTTTTCTGTAATGGGTATAAAATCTTAAACTCGCGTCAGGACACGTGACCTGATCGAAAAAGCGTAGGACGGATGGAGAATGTTGAGGTGACAGGTTGACTATGGTCTCGGTTGCTTAGCGACAGACTGTTGATAATGTCTTTTACTTGTCTCTTGTTTTATTGTCAATATATATTTTTCGATTCTCTATAATAACTAATGTTTTCTTATATCTTATTACCTAACTTAACGTTCACTTTAATATGGTTTGTCATGTTTGTGTACGATAGCGCAATAAATGAATATTGTATTCTACCACATAAATGATAGTACTTTTATACTGATAAAGCAATTGGTGCAAAATTATTCCCTAACCATTCCAAAATATCAAACATGCTCAACGTTAATAATCAAGTTTTCACTTCTGCCGGCACTCCCGGAGTGCAACCCGTCTTTTTTTTTTATGAACGACGGGGCGACTTATTTTTACGAATCATTGAGAATTTAAAGTTGTGATCGTCTCAATTTCAACGCAAAGCAAAATTTTCATACAATATCATGCATGAGCATGACCGAGGTTCAACTATTAGCAATTTGGTATCATTTTACCTTAAAATTTTATTGACTTGTTATGGGTGATTTATTTATTCCTCTAGTAGCCCCTTGTACCTTTATAATATCAGTTATTTTTATAAAACTTTAGACTACCGTCAAACTGTCATTAGTTCGTTCAGCTATCTAAACTCGTGCGTGCCTAAATTAAGTAAAGACAGAGTTTTTTTTAATTCAGTGCCTTGGCTTGTATTATTTATTAATCTGTGGTATTGTACGACTTGTATTTTATTTTATGACATGAGTTTCCGAAACCGCTTGTTATTTTATCAAAATCCATATGTTTTAACGCTTCGAACCGTGACATACCTACATAGAGATAATGTTTGAGTTACCTTCCTTACATACATTACTTAGCGTTTACGAAATTCTAACTAGAGCAATTACATTTGCCCAAAGGTAGCTGAAGCTTGGAAGCATAATGAAACTGTAGACTATCTACAAACGATAATGTTACAATATTTAAAACGGGTTATAATATAAACCTATTTATTTATAGAATGTTTTTTCTTTCACAGTTTTCGGTTTGGTACATGCTATTTTATTTGTCTTTATAATAAAATATTTCTTTATGAAAAAGGTATCCGTCGGTCTGTCTTTTTTATAACAAATCATTTAAAGTACTTCGTAAGACGTCGTGACAAGGTCTTTGTTTATACCTTGTTTCTATCTGTGGTCTAGTTGATTGTCGATTGTTCTGTGTGGTCGGCAATTATTGTCCCCTTATTTAAAGTACCTAACTTGTCTGCATATTAACTAGTAGTCACCGACTCCGTCCGCATGGACATTGCTTCAATCGTTTATCGCCTCTGTGGTCTAGTGGTAACAGTTACCGGTATCAGAACCAGAGGTTTCGGGTTCGATTCCCAGCGGGGGTACATATTGTATTTGGTATTTTTGGTGGTAGAACTTGTTGTAAATCCGCCTGGCTAGCTACCACCATCTTATCTAAGTCTGACAATGTTTTCAGCATTATTGTGTTCCGGCAGTTTGAGATGAGGTAGCCTGTTCCTCAGTGATTGATAATTCCGGGAGAGGCTTGCTTACATCTTCAGCCTTATCAATACTTAACATCAGGTATAATGAAGGCTAACCCCCATATTCTAAGTCGTTCCTCCAAAACTTTTTACACTCCACTCAACCTCGTCGTGGGTAAAAATGGTAGTGTGCTCTAGGCCTAACACGGAGTGGCTACGTACACGTTGACTCCTCCAGGTCCTTACGGAGTTATGACTTAGAATACCGATTTAGAGGAGTATTTTGAAGAGGTTATCAATGAGGTTTCGTTAAGTCGAGGACGAGTCAGTTTTGGAGGAACGACTTAGAATATGGGTGTAAGAGTCACCGTTATTCATAAAAAAAATCTCCAATGTATTATTTATAACTCCTATAACACTTACATTTTAAAGCATGCTCCCACCCCACTGTAAAGGAAAAATAATTCATCATCTACCAAAGTAGCTACTCAGAACTTACTTTTGATTGTGAAACAGGCCATATGTCTTCGATAAAAACGTATTCACTGACATTGGCATGACCATGAATGTAAGACTTGTTTATTCATTTTATTATTACTAGCGTCCAGCCCGCCACTTTGTCTGCGTGGTTTCAAAACGTATCAGACTGACAGACAAGTTAATTATTTATAATAATAGTATGGATCATGCACAGCATCACCTTATTAAGTTAGCAGACGTGATGGATGACCTATTTGGACTTGGGCCTAATACTTAAATATGATGTGATGAAGCCTTGTGAATTTAGTGGGTGAGGTACCTTTACTTAGGTACTTAAAATTGTAGTTACTTCGAACATAACGAAATCGTTATCCTACATCCCAATATTTAGAATAGAATAGAATATATTTTATTGACCGAACACACACACACATGACATATTGAATACAGAAATTTAAAAAAGCAAAAAAGGAAAAAATAATGTTAACCGAACTAGATAAGACAACAAATATGTACTTAATTATATACTTAACCTAAATACAAATGAAATTTGTGTTGTGACAGGCCAATCAGACCCTGCCTCAGCGTTATGCCATTGCGGCACAGTAATCGTCACACCGCAACGGCGCTGGTATTCTGGCATGGCCTGTACGAGTACACTCTAACAAAAGTATACGTTCATATGACAAGCTGTCACTGTCAGTTGTCAGAAAAAAAGGATATTATTAACCACTTGTTAACAACAAACTTATATAAATGATCAGACGGAGTTATGTTTTAATTTCCTTATTGTAAAGTTACTTATTGTAACTGTTCAAATGTTAGCATTTACTATGAGAAAGTGATTTGTAAGCTTTAATAATATTGATCCTACTTCTATAAGTTGAGCATTGTGTAGTTGTTGTAAGTACTTAGCTGCTGGAAAATTCATAGGGAACATTTGACCGTGATAATATAGTTATTGTCACATAGGATCCTATATTTTAATCTTGACTATAAACAATATGTCTTACTTAATTCGTAACAAACATACAAACTTTCACACTTTTTTGGTAGGATTTTTGTTGCACCTTATAAAGCGATATTATGATAAAAAACACTGATACCTACTGATTGATTATATTTTTATATCTATTTTTGGAATGATTGCTAAGATACTGAGACGTTTCGTGTCATAAGGATTTTCTTTGTATTTTAATATTCTTTTAAGTCTTCAATTACAAATTAATCTACGTGTTTTTTTATGATTTTTTAATTTTTGCATTATTCAATATCATTTTTATAATTTTTTATGTTTACTATAAATTTTAAATAGAAAAATTTTGAAAAAAATCATAGGTAAACTACGTGTTTTGCTAAAGATCAAAAAGTTAATAAGCACAGTAATTTATATTTGTGTTACTAGATGTTTTTTATTGGTCGAACAAATTACATGCGAGTACCTAGTTCAATATCTGTGTAACTAGATGTTTTTGATTGGTCGATCAATTACATGCGAGTACCTAGTTCAATAGCTAGAACTATTAAATAACGCTAACCATCCATACCTCAAACACTATTAGAAACCACTATCGAACAATAAGTAATGATTACGAAGATGTCTTTATAGTTACATAATTTTCTCATTTAATATATGTATAAGGGTAGAGGCTGTACGGATACCAAGACGGTTAAAATATTTTTATAAAGAAAAGAAGTTCGACCTTAACATATTTGGTTTTAACAGTACGAAGAAGGTGTGTCTAAACTACATACGCTATGTGTCAATGAACCACTTGTTGTAAACAGTTTGAATCACCACAGAGCAATTGATCTTAATGGAAGGGGGAGTCAAATGACAATCTGACGCTAGGCCGAGCGACTCGTGAGCTGGATTGATTGTTGCTTTGTTGACTACTTCTTTTTCTCTGAGATACGTTTAAAAGGCCTGGAATATCTCTATTATTATGACAGGCATTTGTTTTTCTTTTGTTAATAGAGCTTGTTGAGAGATATTTGATAGTGACACTACATGCTTTGTAGTATGTGTTCTATCTGTTCTAGAGGAAGTGACGCTTATATTGTTTGATAAAAATTACGTATATAATGTCTATTGTTTATCAATATCAAATATTAATTCACAACACATTTGATCGCTTGGACCTTGGCTTTAGCTGGAAATTATGAAACAAACCAAAGGAATAGTAAGTTTCCATACTCTTCAAAATCTCCTAACGCGTCACGTCACGACAGATAGTCCATGAGTTTCTATTATATTTCAAATATTAATCAAATCAGTCGGAGATCTAGACAGGTAAAGCAGGTTTAAAATAAGATGTAAATATTGTTGAGTCCACTGCCAAAGCAAACATAACATTCCTAATAGTTCGTTGACAACGTATCCGCATCGAGTGCATTGGCAATCGCGGTATGTGAATCAACTCCCGCGCATCAATAATGAACCAATTTAATTTGATTTAAGAAGGCCGAATGCAGCTGCACTGCATCACTTTTCTCAATGACATTGTACTACTCATCCGACTTTATATAAAACTAAAGTCACCGATATCGCAATGGGAGGGACACATAGCGTGAAGAACCGATGGTCGTTGTAGCATAAAGGTTCTGTCTGGAATAGCGACCGCGTATCGGATCGGACATGCAGCTCCGTGGGTAGGCCCCTAACAAGGTGGACCGACGATCTGTGGGCCTACCATGAGTTTTTCTTTCTGTTTACTTTACAGTAAAAGGGTGCCATTTTGTATGAGAATCGGTATTTCTGCTACTGCCCACTAGAGGCGCTGTACAAATTCGCATTCAAATTGTCTCCCGCTTCGTCCCCTCAGCCACATAACACCCACTGATGGGTATAGGCCTCCCACAAAAGAGGGGGTTTGCCATAATCGCCACGCTTGGCAGGCGGGTTGGCGATCGCAGTATGGCCAAGTTTGTAGCAGACGCTGCTGCCCGTCTCGTGAAGGCACTCAGCCTTCAGGAGGCGGGCAGCAGCGTCTCCTTAGTGGCCTTTTACGACACCCACGGGTAGTGCTATTCTAAGCCGACACCACACAGCTACTGTACAGTAAACGAAAAGAAAAACTCATGGCGGGCTGGTGGGCCATTCATGGCCAATTCTTCTTATCCATTCTTAAATGAGCAGAATGGCTGTTGATGAAGTAAATCTCACACGGGGCATTGAAGAATTTAGATTAAAAGAATATTTCCAATGTAAACGACATTTGTGTGACCTTAATTACATTACATGATGAAGTTATTAATTAAACTTTGTCCGCGATGAATAGGTCAATGTATATCAATGTATGTGGGTGGTAATATTTTGTACCTAATTTATTAACTTTTCGATTCACTACCATAACTTGTTTTGTTGACATTTGGTTAATGAATAATTAACAACTTTATTCGGCCGATACTATATTTTACAATGTACCCAAAACTATTTGATAAATTATCAGCAACATTATTTATTATCTTATGTTATAAACTTGTTTTAATTATTACATCATTATTTATTTTATTATGTTATAAACTTTTTTGCATACTTAATGCTATTTTAAAAGAGAATAAATAGGTACCTAGTTGTTTTCTTTCATACAAAGTATACATATAATTGCCGACATTTAATTCTATTGTCATGATTTAATTCTATTGTATACATTATTAATTACTTATATTTTTCTGTACGATCATTTATTTATTTAAGGAAAATAAAGCTGTATAAGTACATAATAACAGTAACACAATACGCCTTATTTAAAGACACACGATGTACGGAAAAAGATCTTTTAAAACCATAATGAAACTAGAAAAGTATGCCAGTGCCGTAGCAAGTAGAAAACCTTGGCTACCACTTCCACAAAGTGGAATAATTCCACTGGAAGACAAGTTCATAACAACACTTCCTTTTAAGAGCTTCTGTCATCTATAGGTACTTGACAAAAGACTGATGCCAAGGTGGATGTAAAAGTTAGTGAAAAATATTAGTTATTTCTCAACATGGCTAGGCAATTTAGGTATATAAATAATTTCTGCTATGCAATTTAATGAGAAAACAACTTGCTACACGGTTATAATTCGCAGTTTTATCTATAGGTCTTTTTCTGCTTCTCAACATTAGCACTAGTACGTATATTAATTATACCTCAATGAAGAATGACAATGAAATAAAACTTACCACGAGTGTCTAATTATAAATGGCAAGCGCTGAAGAAGAAAATAGCAACTGCAACTGAAAAGAAGGCATTTCTGCAAGTGCTGCCTGGGAAAAAGCCTTATAAGCTCTAGTCTAGACAGTCAGTTAAATTTATTGGTCAGTTGGTCACCCATTCCGTTACTGACATAGGGAAAGGTGCTTGAACGAAACGCCACAATCACAGACCCAATGAGCTAATCACTGCCACCTTTATAATTAACAGACATTATGTCTGTCTTGTGACTTGAACAGTACAGTCACAGCCCTATATCGAGATAGACGGTAAAAGTGTACCTACCTTGCGTGTCAAAAGTTTGATCCACGGTCAAAGTTTTCCGATCTTAGTCCGCTTGAGACCATTGCTGCCATTAAAACACGCGTCACTCAGAAACGAAAATGGTTAATTTGTGCAGTGCTTTCTTGCAAGAGCTCGTCAATAACATTTCCACATCACTAAATCTCGCTCGTGAATTTTAACTATTTTGTAAGTATCGTTGACAGTTCATTTTTATCATCATTAAAGTCTACCTACATTGTGATCTTGAAACGCAAGTATTTTAAATAATTTTCCTTGTCGTTTAAAAGTCTAAAGTCAAAGAAATTGTGTCGAGGTTTCAGAAACAGTTTCCGATGCTTTATCATTATACACTCACCGGCACATCTCACCGTCCACCCCGTTATTTTCATACAAGCATGCTCACTTTAGGACTCTACACATAAAAATGTCAATATTGTTCTGCAAAAATCTGAATGCTAATGTTTAGGTTAAGCGTTCGACTGTCCAATAAGCCCTTTAAAGAGTTTTAAAAATCTCTTCCCGTTTCTAAACCTTCGTTTAAGCAAAGCATTACTTTATGGCCATATCGAAATGTATGGAATGGGATAAAGCATTTATTAAAATAAATCAACTTTTACCGATTTAAGCGCACTATATAGTGCATTATATAGTGCACTTAAATCGGTAAAAGTAGTTTTATTTCAATAACGAGTGTGCGAAGACTTAAGTACTTAACAAACTTAAGATGTGTTTATGAAGCATTTATTGTTCTGCCTCTATGGACGAATGCAATGGTTTCGGTACTCATTCAAAATGCTAATTGGATAGTCCAACGCTTAACCTAAACATTAGCATACAGATCTTTGCAGAAATATATTGTCATTTTTATGTATAGAATCGCAAAGTGAGCATGTTTGTATGAAAATAACGGGGTGGTCGATTAGATGTGCCGGTGAGTGTATAGGTATAGATACTATCTTAACATAGCAACAGTTTCATAATTATTATAGAGTGACCGAACCAACATGACCTTTTAAGTTCCGACTCATAATATTGTACTTATCAGGGACAGTATCCGCGTTTGTATTGTGTATGTGCATTTCGTTTCGCTTCAAAATAGTCTGGTTTCTTTCTCAGTCAGATTTAGTTTGCCGTTTATTCACTATGTTTAAGATGTTTTCGCATTCTAAGAACGGTATGAATATTCCTCCGGATTCACGTGTGATTCTGTACTTACAAATCGGTAAAAAACTAAATAAGTACCCACTTAAACTTACGTATAAGTATCCGCCTCCTATCTCAGCTTTGTGTGATTATTAAGTATAGGTAATACATAATTTACATTAACAATATTTACTACATAAATGATTCTTTACATAAGACCGTAAAAAACGTATCGTACAACTACTTCACAGTAAATAATAGTACCTACATTACAGAACAAAAAGCCAAATTAAAAAAAAATAAGATAATTTAACAGGTATGCATGCGGCATAATAAAACATGTCCTTTATGTATAGTCATTAAAATTCTATTCCTTTTTCGTCTTTGACTTGATGATTAAAGCATTTCATCATCATCATCATCACCATCATCCATTTTAATTACCCCAGTGCTGGAGCCGACCCTCATTACGGATGGATAAGGAGAATTATCTATGCCATTACGCTGTGCTGGCTCAAGTTATCATCTCTTGTTTCAATATTTTAAGGTACATTTCGTTCACGTGGCATAGACGTTTAATAAAGTTTTTATTTGGGATAGCCGGTTAGCCGGTCATAAAACTTACATCTAAAATTTATAATATTCTTTAATACTTACTTTTAAATAAAAGAAAAGGCAAATAAACTAATTATGTCATCAATTAATTGACATGAATAAAAGGCCATGCCATAAACGATTTTTCATTGACCTTATTTTTTCGTCGGTAAAATATTACGACGATTATGAGAATTCCCTGAAAAGAGAATAAAAGAAAGCAAATAATATTTTATTTATCATATTCATAACACAATACCTAGGTTGGTAGGTACCGCATAAATACAATGCCTATACCCAACCTACTTATAATTAACAAGAAATATAATAAAATTTATCTTGCCTCCATAAACCAAGATATTGAAACATAACAAATAAATAAAATAAACTCAATATTAAAAGCAGATTTTCTTCATATAATGGTGATTCCTTTCCGACGCGATGAGTCAGCTTAGTAAAGGTCAAATAAATATTTAAATAGATCAAAAGGTGTTTTGGTTAGCGTTTGGATTTTCCATATCCTAATCCTAACTAATATTATAAATACAAAAGTGTGTGTTTTTTTTTTTATGAAGTACGGCTCGGAATCCCCAATCACTGAGGCTATCTTATCTTTAACTGCCGGAACACAACAATGCTGAAAACATTGTTGTTATGGCGTCAGACATAGATAAGATGGTGGTAGTTAGCCAGGCGGACTTACAACAAGTCCTACCACCAAACAAACCGAATACAATATGTACCCCCGCTGGGAATCGAACCCGACACCCCTGGGTCCGGTGATACCGGTGGTTGTACCACTAGACCACAGAGGCGGTTTCGGTGTCCTTTCTTAACTAAGCAATCAATCGACTTAATTTTTGACATTGGTGTGGGTTATATGCTGGTATAACAATGATGTATTTTAATTTTAGTTAATATTACTTAGTGTATAATGTCCCAAATTATAAAAATATAATAAAATATTATAAATAATTCCTACGGGAACGAGAACCACACGTGTCACCGCGGGCGGATGTTAGTTGTGTACTATGCTTGAAGTATAATGATGATGGACTATTAATGGCGTAGTTTATTTGGTTAAACATTAAAAAAACGTGCTAATCTATGGAAACTGAAGAACCAATCGAAAGAAAATAATTATTTAAAGATTAACATTGAACTATTTAAAAAGTTATGGTTAAAGTAATCCTGAAAAGAGATGAATGTGCTATGATGATGAATGGAACTATCGGAAGCACTGATCAAAGTCAAAGTCAAAGATTATTATTCAAATAGACTTATAGATAAGTACTTTCGAATAGTCCAACAATCTTTTTCCCTACGAGCCATTCAGGACATCTTTTAACTGATAAGAAGTTCATGTCGGTAAATTGTTTTATAATAAATAAAAATTGATTTATTTCCCAATTTGTGGTAAATTGTTTTGTTTTGATAATGTTGATAGTTAACGTCAACTCGTACTGATCTGTGGGGTTAGCACTTGGACGAATTAACCACTGGACACGAAACCCGAGAAGAATGTATGAAAACACGATCAACCAATTCTTGCGGGGGTGAGGGGCGATTACTAATGTTAAATAATGACAGTAGTGCTTGAAGTAATCGATAATTTTTTTATCGATAAGTAAGGAGTGAATGAATGAACCTATTGAGTTTAATAAATCATGTGTGTTTTAAAAAAAATAGTAAGTTAATTGTTTATTTCGTGGAAAAATAAATAGCACGATAAGTAAGGAGTGAATGAATTAACCTATTGAGTTTAATAAATCATGTGTGATTTAAAGAAATTAGTAAGTTAATTGTTTATTTCGTGGAAAAATAAAAAGCCCCTAATAATATGAAAATCTCATAAAAAAATCCCTCAAATTCATAAAAACTATACATTATGGTTCCCAAAGCGTTTGTGTTTGGGTTTTTTTTGTGAAAAATGGGTAGATACATGCAACCTGATACTAGTACTGTACTGATAAGGCTTAAGATGGAAGCGCGCCTCTCCCGGTATCCTCAATCACTGAGGAACTAGCTATCTTACCTCTAACTGCCGGAACGGACTTGGATAAGATGGTAGTCGATAGCCAGGCTGACTTACAATTTACTTACTAACACTTTTTAAGTGAGTTAAAAACATTCATATTTGGTTTATATAATAATATAATTCATTATTTACATTAACTTCTTCAATCACTCGAGCTTTTTTATATAAAACAAAATATGGGTAATTAGTTCATTACAGAACCATTGTATAGGACATACACAATAGCAACCCCTCCATAAGTGTTTAATTTTATAATCGATTGCAATCCCTTTCAAAGGTCAAATAGTTGTGGCGCGATGCTATGTGATGTGATGCGATGTGAATAATATGTACCTTTTAAATGAAAAATTTAAAGGGATTGTGATAGACTTAAAATTAGACAATAAGGCCCCTGTGTGCTTCTCGAGCTGTGATATCTCGTATTCGACATTTTTTTTGGAGCCAAAAATCTAAGTATACTAAAACTTATTGAAAATAATCATCGAAATTAGAAGATCGTTGAGACTAAAACATTTTAATTTCAACTCTAGTATCCATTTTACATTTAAGAAATATGCATATTTGTAAGAAAAAATATAAACTTGTTTTCACTTTATTAAAGATCTCAAAATTTACGCCACCGTACAAAATTAGCACAACCTAAACCCAAATTAGAAATAGTAGACTAGCGTTTGGATAGCGTATGGTCCAGCATACGCTATGACAGTTTTAAACAACAAACTCCCAGAAGTTATCAACAAAACATCGCATATAAATTACCTATATTTAAGAAAAAGCCAAGGCAGTATCTTTCTAGCAACTACTACCTGAAATGCTAATTGCAAGAATATTTCAACCAATAGTTTATTGTAGTTTTAAGATTGTTTTACTTGAATATAATAAAACGATCTTAAAATTAAAATATTATAAGATTAAAAAATAGTACAATATAGCTTACGTACATACATAAATATAATTAATTTTATTCTTGCTGTGACCTAACAAGGTCTATGTTAGAAACAAATAATAAATGTAACCACCATTTATGATAAATTTTAACAAGAAAAATATTGGAACAAATGAACTCGGCCACAAGTGAATTTTCAGATGTGACTTGAACCCACGACCTTTGGGAATCCGGCCCACTGCTCTAACCAATGAGCTACCGAGTTTTGCGGAGCACTTTCGAAATTCTCCGATACTTTTATATTATTAATAAGCTGTAAGAATATCCTTCCTTGCATTCGAAAGAGAAAAAAAACAAATGTTTAACGATCAATATTATGATGCAACAGCTAATAAGTTATGATTTTTAAATTTTTGCGTTGTCAATGCAATTTTTATACTTATGATACAATTTAAATGTTAATGTACAACACACCATGATAATGTACAACATAAGTCTAATACTAAAAAACAATACCGTGACTGACTTACAGGCAAGGCAACGCACAGCCCAAACGGCTAAACCAATTAAACTGAAATTTTGCATACAGGTACTTTTAACGATGTTGGCGAGCACTAAGAAAGGATTTTTGATATTACCACGGGAACGGGAACCATGCGGGTGAAATAAGCAACATTTTTTTTTAAGTTTGAAGCCATATTTCAAATATAACGAGCTCAAAGTTCGTAGGGTTGCGTCGTTTAATTACAGAGTTCCTATAGCCATTTTCTGGCTCCATCATCAGACCTTAGATGTTATCTAAGACCTGAGCACTCGTCCATGTTATCTCCCTGCGTACCGCTTCCACCCAATTCTTCTTGTTAGGGGTTCAACTGTAAATCTGAAATTAATTTAAATAGTTCCTACATTAAAATTGGATTCGTTCGTTCATTTACATACATCGATATGTTTATCGATATGTTCAAGCCCTAAACGACTTAAAAAATGACAATTGAATGAATGAGTGATACATATAACCCAACCAAATTACTTATGCAATATCTTTGAAGAATTTACATGTACAATGATTACTTTTTGAAATGACGTATTACATTTTGTTTACATACCAAATTTTATTTATTTTTCGAAAAATTGCTGCTCTAATAGATTAAAATTGTACTTACGCGTGAAAAGAAACATTTTTTGATAGTCCGGTATGATTTTTACAAATTAACACAGCGCATTTACCCATTTTTGAGATAATGTTCCACTTCGAGATCTCGCGTCATACTGACAACGCCATATTGCTTACTGTGTCTAAAAGGCAGGGTAAGTGACAGAGGGGTAAAGGCGAACGCGGTCCTCGTTACGCGTCCAGTGGTTAATTCGTCCAAGGGTTAGCACGAATAACTTTCGAGTAAGTATCGAGGAAGTAAACTAAAAAAATGTATGACATATTGAGCAGAGTTCCTACCGGACGTAAACGGAACTACATTTTCCTATACATTTTTTGACATTACGTGCTCGATACTTATTCGATACTTATTCGTGCTTGCCCTACTGGGGGGCGATTGTCGCGCTAAGATTATGTCGACATCGTCATTTTATTAAGCCAGAAATTTGTATTAAAAATTCACTGAAAACAATCTTCGACGTAATAGGATTGTCGAAAATCTTTGAAATTAAAGGATTTTTTAACAGTATCAGAGATTTCACTTACATTTTTAATAAAGATATTAAGGTTTGAAAAATGTCGAATTCGACATATCTCAGGGCGAGGATTGCTCCCCTGGAACGATGTCCTCGCCTCTGTTAGTCAGCTTAGCTCAGTCAGCTGCTAAGCTAATAAATCTGATTCTGCTATTTTACTTACAACATAGTACTATCTTTTTTTTAATATAATTTTTTTCTGTACAATATATCATTTCAAATTGATTCGCTACACCACCTTGGCAAACAAAACCCCCGACTAAAAGTGATGTAATATAGGTAGGTACTATACATAAATTTATCCACCTTTCAAAAATTACAAACGCAAGAAAAATCCGTCGGGTGCTGCCATTGCCAACGCTATGTTCTATTTCAATTAAAACTTTAAATTAATCACAACTGCAAATAATTAGTTCATTTCAGCAGGTAATAGCAGCACCTGACGGATTTTTCTTGCGTTTGTAATTTATGAATAGGTGGATAAATTATATATAGTACATACATAATTTTTTTGTCGAGGGATTTTCGTAAGATTTTTTAAATTTTTCATTTTTACCTAATAGCGCTTTATTTACATACGTGTGGATAAAAAAAATATATATATTTGTGTTTTAATTTAATCTTCTTGACGAACTCGCAGCTGATTACTGCAGCGCCTTCTGTTGGTTTACAGCTATAACATTATGACTATATTACATTCTCTGAAATGTCACCTGTTTAATGCAAAAAACCGCATCGAAATCGGTTAAATAGTTTCTGAGAAACTCACGAGCGCCAAGCATTCTGGCTGCTGTTGTACCACCTGGTGATATGAATTTAAATGATGCTGTTTGAATGCAAAAAGTCATTGAAATCGCTTAAGTAGTTTTTTATGTTTTCTGGTTGCTGCATCGCACCCTAGTGGTCTACCATCACGAAAAATCTCTTAGAACCTACTCGAAATGACACCTTTCGAATGCAACAAACCGCATTGAAATCGGCCCGGTAGTTTCAGAGAAAAATGGTAACAACCCATACGCCAACCATACGCCCCCAAACGCATAATACCGCCTCCGTTCTGTTCCGTCCGTCTGAGTGAAAACAAAACAAAACATGCAATGTGGGTTTTTATTCATAATTATGTTTGGAAAATATATGACATTACTTATTACTTGTAGAAAGATACTCTTTCTATCATTAGTATTGTACTAGCGGCCGCCCGCGGTTTCACTTGCGTGGTTCCCGTTCCCGTGGTTCCCGTTCCCGTGGGAATATCCGGATAAAAGTAGCCTATGTTAACACATATGCTACTTCCTAATCCCATGGGACTAACGTCCACTACTTGAAGTACCTACATAGGTACCAAATTACATCCGAATCCGTTTAGTAGTTTTGGGTGAAAGAGTAAGAAACAAACATACAAACACACTGACATACTTCGTATGACAGTTCCTTGCACCTCAGCTCGCTTCAGCTCCAGAAAATATCACGTACTTTTATTAGAAACGAGTGCGCAGCTGTTTTTTAGGTAACGTCTTGAAAATCTTAACGATTTCCAGTGATACTAAAAATAATGTGTATGATATTTTGCTTTCATTAACTTATAATAAGGTATTTAGAGAAAGAAGGTTTAAAGTATTTTCATGCCAATAGCCTACTGCACTTAATACCAGCAAGGGTGGTATTAGTAAGTACTATAAAACCTTTGGTATTTAATATGTGATTAAAACTTTTGGTTATGCCTTAAACTGTCTACTGTTTATTATAGTAATATTAATTTCATATAACTTTAATGTCGGTCCCCGTCAACCGTTTGCAGCAAGTAGAGCGATTTCAAATTTTCCGAAGTGCGTTCTAATATAGTTCATCAAAACGCTTCCTAAAGCTAATTTTTTCTAATAAAATGGAACTTCGGCACTAAGTTTGTAATTCTTGGAACTCGTCCAAATTCTTTCATACTTCTCATCTCGACGACGATGACTCGATTTCATATTTTTTCGCATCTTTCTAACTATTGTTTTGTCTATGTTTATGAGATCCAGTTAATTTAAGTCAAAGCTTGATCAGAAAAATAAAAACTGGAACGCCACTTTTGCTTTTCCAATGTTATTTATGTCAAATTAAATAAAAGTAGAAAGTTCAAAATAAGTACATCGTTTTTCACAACAGCGAGGTTTTTTTTATTTAAGTACTTGAATATCTGCCACATTGATTCGGTTCTCATAATTCTAGAGACAGTGCTATCCTGCATGCATACTATGATATCATTTTTACAAAGGGATTGTGTATCTACGATGATTTATCTGGAAGAGCTTCCTACAACATCTTTTTTTTATATTTCAACTGAAAATTTGCCCGCTGTTCCCTTCGCTCATTGACCCATTATCTTTTCCAGTATTGTTGGAGGCATGCCACAACGAGCAGTCGTGTTTGCAAGACCGCGCGGGCCTGGAGGCGATCACCCAGCTCCACAGGCAGTTGGATGACGACGCCAACGGGAACGTGGACCTCAGCGAGAGTGATGATGTGAGTTGAAAACTGGACTTTAAATAGGGGAAAGTAGGTGTGAGTATAGATCGGTACACGACCACGCAGGACTATGCAGAAGTATGCAGACAGCGCCTTCAGACAATCGGATCCGACAATAAAATCGTAAACGCGTAGCGTTGTTTCCGACTCTGACGTATCGGATCGGATGTGTATTGAGTGTTCAAACAAATGTATGGCACGAGCGCCTTCCGATTGTCTGATCAGACTATCGGAGAGAAAAATCTGACGGTATTCCCAGCCTGAAAAGCTATAAAATTTTGGTTTGACCGTTTCAATTTCAAATTATATTATGTTAAGCGGAAGATGACTTTTTACGAGGCTATGTTTTATTTGAGCAATTAAAATTGATATACGATAAAACAACCAGAAAATATAGTTGATCTTTAACCATCTTGATTGAAATGGACTATACATGTCTGTGTGATTAACACAACAACATTGAATTACACAAAAAGAGAAATTAAAACTATGTTAGCTCAACCTTATTACCTAGTAGCACAATGTGAAAAATAGCCCAATGAAACATTTCCAAGGAATCAATTAAACATAAAACGCGTGGTAACAAAAACAGCAGTTAAAAATAAAGTGCTAATGGCATCACCACCTTGCTAATTTAAGACGGTACTAAAGCGTCTGAGAATTATTGTAATATCGATATGATGTCATGGCCAATGCAAGTCATTGTCCACTTCACAGCCGGTATTCGATAACACCAGCCACCTTATTTGTTACACTCTACGTCACGTATCACCATAGCAACCGCTGTCATTACGTTGCTGCTACTACCGAACAACAGATGAACTTAAATCTGAATTAATTTAGCACACGTATTGCTACCGAGTTGCTTTTGGCGCTAGTGTCATAGCAAAATGCCTTTTTGACGTTCCGCGTCTATCGCGCGATGACCGCACTATTATTGCTAATTATTAGGTAATAATCCCACCGGTCATTCCGATCGGATAAACTGGTTGGCGTAGTATTTAACCCGTTGGAAGATAGGGCGGTTAAAGAACTTTCGATAATGGTCGGTCAACTAACGGTCCTGGAGTTGGTGAGCAAACAATTTACATCTCGAACTTGTCCGTGCGAGAATTATTGTAGGTAATTAATATCGATAATTATGATGTCATAGTTAATGCAAGTTGCCCACAGTTGGTATTCAATAACCGAATCCAAACGGACAAACTCGTTGGCGTAGTTTTACCCCGTTCGAACTTCGAAGATCCGGTATTTATCCGGGAATCATTAGAAAATGTTTATATCATAAAAATATATTAAATTGGCCATGAATATAAAATTTGTGTACATAACACATACCTACTCGCTATCATATCACTTTTAATTATAAAATGCATGCGATTAGTGGAACTATAAGTCTGATTTAAAGACTCAAACTTCAAAAACTGTTAAAGACTGTTTGTTTTCCAAATAAAGATAAATAAAATAAAAAACTTACCAAATAGAACATTAATAGGTATTTCTTTCGAATAATAAATTATTTTGTTGATCGCATTTATTACTTTTCGAAAATAAAAATACTATGTTCGACCGGAAAGTTTTCCAGCAGTACCTAAATGCCACTGTACGAAAAAAATCTTATTGATACGTGAAACACGTGAGAAGAGACGTATGCTGTTGCAATGCATTTATTTTTATGTAAACAAACAACCTCGCTCCTGCTAATTTATAACCTGTTTTTTTTTTTAACTTTACTACCTACTCTAATTTTATCGTAAATCTTTGCTGGTGCTAAATATAACGAATAGAGATAATGGTGTTTACCTTCCCAATGGAATAGCTGTAAAGTTTTGACTTATTTTTGCAAATAGGTATTTTTAGGGTTCTGAACCTCTAAAGAAAAAAAAGGAACCCTTATCATCACCCTTATCATAAGGATCACTTTGTTGTCCGTCCGTCCGTCCGTGTCCGTGTGGTCAAAATATGGCGAAGGTAAGCCGGACTCAAAATTTCTAAAAGAGAAGCCGATGGGAATCGGCATGCACCCTTCGCCACTGATATAGTCGATTACCTACAGCTGACACGTTCAACACATTTACATGTAGTGTCTGTGAATAAGAACGCGGTCAAACTTACGAGTATGAACGAGACAGTTATTGTTTTGCCTTGCTACTATAGAGTGAACCTTTTTGTATTTGTCTATTCGTTTTTTGAAATTGCATTAGTGTGAGTACTGATAACGCGCCAGCTTTCGTTAACAGGGCTGTAGGTAGGTAATTTGTGCGGAACCCTCGTTGGGCGAGTTCGACTCGCACTTGTCCGGTTTTTTCTAAATATTTCAAGCATTTTAATAATACTCTTTGATTAACGCATTATCTCTATCATGTTCTGTTTTAACAAAAAAAAACATAAGTTTTATGATACTTTTCTTAATAACATATTCTACTTAATTAAAATAAAATGAGCCCCAAAGAAATCAATAGTAGTAATAATAGATAGTCTTTGTTCTTAATCTGCAAAACACCTGCCTACTACTGGAATAAAACTGAATATTTAATAATAATACATTGTATTACAACAAAACTGTAGTTATGTTAAAATATAATACTTGTGACGCACATTAAATACTACGTCAAAAAGTTTTTTTTAGCACATTTTAGTACACTGGTGTTGTATAAGATGTGCTCGAAAGCATTTAGTATTTGAATGAAATTAATTATAATTTTGTATTTACATGTTATAATATATAAGAACCTACTAGACTAATACTAATATTTATATATATTGTTATTCTACCTTAATATTTTTATTTTTAATGTACTTAAATATAAATAATTGAAACCGCGATTCATCTATGATTATTTTTCTGTAGGTAATCGATAGTCAAACATTTGTAAAAATGTTTCTTTCGAATGCGAGGATATTTCTCTCATTGATGAAAGACGGTGGCCAACACCGTAGAAAGCCTCTCTGTAGCATAATTGGTTAGTGCATTGGGCTGGATTCCCAAGGATGCGGGTTCGACACCCGTCAGGGCGACATGAGACGAGTTCCTTTTTTGTAGTACTTACATTTTCTTATTTAATATCACATAAAAATGCAAAATTAAAAAGTTATATATAAGTAGCACATTAATGACTTGGGTTTGCTTGATTTTTGAAATCAAGTTTTGATAATTGAAATAAAACTTTTGCGGAATTTAAGGCACTGTATTTACCCGAAACATATTATTGGGTTTTATAGTGCACTTAAAATCCGCAAAAGTTGCTTTTAATGTTAAACCTTTGCGCGATTGTCCTACCGGTCTATAACCTTAAAAGGCTTTGATATTCTGGTGCCTGTGCTGATGTCAAGGTTGTAGACAACAATAAAAATAGATGAATAGACTTTAAGCCGCAATTTCCTTGATGGATGAATAGGGGCTTAACTAGAATGTTCATTTATGTGACGGTCATAATGTATTTTAAATATATAAAATAATGTTCGTATTCATTTAAGGTTACAAAATAGTATTGACATTATTGAGATAATGTCGCCCATGCAGTATTATGATAGACGCCAATACTGTTTACTGTTTTATTTAAAAAATAGTATAAAATATGTATAACGAGCCTAAAACATCGTTCTTCCTTGCGTTTGCTTTAAAAATATTAGCAAATTGAATAAATCTAGAATTAAGAAGACACTTTGACCTATACAAAATGCATATTTTGTATTAGGGTGCGGTGCGTGATCTTCACCACAAAAAAAAATTATACTTAATATTTATACTGTTTTTTACTGGGGTAGGGAAGACCAAAAATGGCCTTTTTCTATACATTTCACAGTTGACACTCTCTGTCGATTACAAAATGCTTCCACTTTCCTTCTTTATTTACTTATCGCTTCTTCTCCTTTATTCCAGTTCCTTCGCGAAGAGTTGCAGTATGACAGCGGTTATGAGAAGCGCCAGCGAGCGTTTCACCACAATGATGACATGCACATATCAGTCAAGGAGCTATGGGAGGCATGGCTACGGTCAGAGGTAATTATTGCGGCTTTGTTTTCCTGTAGTCCTAGCACAAAAAACTTTCGAGTAAGTATCGAAAAAGTATCTTTAATAAATGTATGACGTATTGAACAGCGTCCCTACCGGACGTAAACGAACTGAATTTCCCTAAACATTTTTGGACGTGACAATTCGAATACAGTGCGACCAAGCTTATAATGAACATGGCAAAAAAGGAATTTACATGAAACGTCACTATTGACAGTTCTGCAGCGTCTCCACCCGCGTCAATTCATAAGCCTTGTTGCACTTGTGACAAGGCTTTTAGTGAACGTGGCATAAAAAAGAACTACTACACCGCCATCTTGCATAACGTCATTTTTTGAGTTTTTTGACAGCTAACAGCGCTCCCGTTCACGTGCATTGAAAGCCATAAGGTATAAGGTTAGGCTTAGGTGTAAGTGGAGCTAACATTCTGAATAACTACTTAAGCAAAATTCTATGTAGCGTTATCTCACTCCACTGGTGGTGGAAGTAAGTGGAGACCAAGATGCTAACATTAGTAGTGTAAAAAAAAGGAAAACCAAATTAATTAGAAATAGAGAGAATTCTCTAGCTAGACTCTAGAGAATGCTCTCTCTTTCTAATTAGTCTAAAGAGTGAGATAACGCTACATAGAATTTGGCTTCAAGTAGTTATTCGGAATGTTAGCTCCACTAATACCTTAACCTTCATGTTAAAAGCCTTGTCGTACTGTACTTCCGCGATGCTATCAAAATATAAACATCAAAATACTTTTTGGCGGTTGTATTTTTTTCTTGCGGTGAAAGTAACATATAGCGACATCTATATTTTCTCCGCCGAACAAATTAGAAATGCCTTGACAAGGTTTTTTTTTATTATTTTTACTATACATCGTCTTCTTTGATTTATTGTTAAATATAATTTAAAATGTATGATTAAACTCGGAAAAAAATATCTGGAATAATCAGGAAATCTATTTCGTAAGTTTTTTCTGTAATTCTGACAGCTTCAGTGAATAACCGAGTTTGGCATAAGTTGTAAGTACAAATTTTCAGGTATACCAGTAGAGTCTTTTTAGAGAGCTTTGTTTAAAAAAATTGTATATTTGTAAAAAAAAAAACATTACAAATAGTAAAACATTAATAGAGATTCATTTAATAATAAATTATTGTTTAACCTTTTAGCCGATTTCAAAAATGAAATAAAAAAAATGATTACACTGTTCACAACGAAGCAAGAAAATGAATTACAGTTATTAATTCAACACTGAAGGAAATTCAAGCTACAAACAGCAGTATAGAGATTTCAGTATCATTTCTGGCGGCCCAAAATGTTCTAATTTTCGGAAAAACGTTTCTCAAAATAACTACTGGTCAACAGGGAAGTTCCCCGATTGTACTTATTACGCCCATAGCGGCTAACTTCACCAAGACGTTTATAAAAGTTTTCATCGCACTGTACAGCAGAAAATGTAGGCGATTTTTTAAAATAATATTTTAGAATGTAAAAATAATACCTACCCACATGCTTTGCCGATCCCGTTTGCGGGGACAAGTGGCGTGCTACTTTCTTGATTTGGTTACACAACAAAAACAACACTGTGCAGACAGTTTTTTTTAAATCACTTTATTATTCCAGGTTCACAACTGGACGGTGGAACAGACGGTAGACTGGCTGGCCCAGTCGGTAGACCTGCCTCAGTACAAAACTCTCTTCCATCAGCACAAAGTCACTGGCGCCACGCTCCCAAGGTGTGTATGACCATGGAATCCGAATAGGAAAATTATATTGGTTCAACCTACGAACAGCGCCATCTATGTTTTATTGTTTAAATCCACGTTTCTGACTGGAAGAACGCAGTCCTAAGATGGGTCCAGATATTTTCTTTTGGCTGTACCGTGCCTCCGTTTCTTTGCTGCGTCGCGATCCAAAACTCTGGGCGCTAAGTCGTCGCTACGATAATCGCGTGTTTATTTCCTTTGAACGGGCGAAGTACCGACTCGCGGTGGATCCGACCACCGGTATCCGTATCGAGGCGCTGCCGTACCACCGTACCGTACCAAACTAGCGTTCTGTTTCGCTGGATCGCGACGCTGATACGAATCGGAGGTACGATATGGATGACCAAAAGACCATATCTGGATCCACCTTTATGCTATAATAGCGGCCGCCAGCGGTTTTACCCGCCTAGCGTGGAATATTGGGATAAAAAGTAGTTTTAGCGTGAAAGAGGAACAAACAAACAAACTGGTTTACTTTCGCATTTATAATATTAGTAGGAAGTTACTGCGGCAAGAGCGTCATCTAGCGTAACTATACGACAATATTGTTATCCTTTACATGCGTTAGATGGCGCTTTATGCCAAACAATAAAAAATTTCCCCTCTCCGTTTCCCATGTATGTCCATTTTCTTTGTATGGGATGCAGTATAATTTGTATTGTATAATCACGTGTAGAATTTACAACTAGCCTGACTTACAAAAAGTCGCAATAAAGAGGCTGGTTTCAAACTGTCTTTGTTTTTATGATAAATTTTAAATAGAAAAATAAAAAAAAATCAACTCTTTGTTTTCCTCTTAGCAAATGATAGTGACAGCTTCAGTTTGAAACCAAGTTTAATTTAAGACCACGTTTTGTAGTAACGACATTTAAGTTTAATTAACCATTTGAATGTCGGAACGTAGATCTACGCGAGACACAATTGATTTTCTATTGTGTCTAGAATCCCGACATACGAGCAGTTAGGGCCGGTTACACCACCGAAAGATAAGTTCTGGATAGCTTCTATCTGGCAGATAATTTGACATATTTTTCATACAGGGGCGTGCATTCCATATAGGCAATTAGGCAGTGCCTACCTCATTCAAAACCTAAATAAATATACAATTAGTGTTAAAGTTATTATATTTTAGTTAAAACTTCTAATTAACACTCACCCACTAAGATTTTCCTTACGCTAAATACTGAATACCGACCAGTAGGCAGTCTCCAAATTGCCTACTCGAAGCAAGCAGCGTTTAATGACACAATAGAAAACACAATGGAATGTATACAAGAATACATTTATTTAGAAGAAGTATTGCTCTAGTATAAACCGCCCACGGCAAGAAGGGCGCTATTTGTACGTGTAACGTTCTAGCATTAAGGTCCGGAATATATCAGTATAAAGTAAGCAACCCCACCTGCCGAATGAATTTGGTCGCGAATTATTTTGTTAAGGAGTTATTTTAAAACTATGATATTTCCTAAGATATTCATTAAAATTAAATTATGTAAAGGACAATTTTGTTCAAAATTAAATACTTGTGATGATTAACGTATTTATTTAGATAAGGATTAATATCATGTTTATGAAAACAGCTTCTCAAATAATACATTAGTTTAGAACAAATTTTATTAACCTAAAAATGGTTATAGTGAGTTAACCTTAAAACATAGACATATGCTGCCGCGGACTTTTTTTTAGAACTTTTGATGGGGAACAATTTCATCATACATGATTTTTACGTAACTTTAACCGTTTACCTTCCGCAACGGAAGCTCCCAAAAGTAATATGTTATCCCCGTTTTTGCGACGTTTTACATTAATGCTCTGCTCCTATTAATCGTAGCGTGATATTAAATACCTTATAACCTTCCTAGATAAATGGACTATCAGACACAAAAATAATTTTTCATTCATACTAGTAGTTCTGGAGATTAGCGTGCTCAAACAATCAAACTCTTCAGCAATGTAATATTCCTACTAAATATTACGAATTTAATAATTTATGACTAGCGGCCGCTCACTTCATATCACATCTGTCAAATTGTATGCCAGATAAGCTTATCCGGAACTTATTTGCTAGGGGTGAAGCCAGCCCTTAGTATTATTCTGCTAAAGTCGAATTTTTTATTCAGTAGAGTACTTTGACTGGTGCCAATGTCATTTTGTAAAAATAATTCGCTTTAAACTGTGTTTCGTAATAATTTGCGCAGATCCAGGTCCAGTTCAGTAAGTATTGATTCCAATCACGCACACAAATTCTATATTATCATTATAGCTACCATTTTAATTCAGCATTATTTTTCAAAGTGACACTGACAACCTGTCAAATCTCTCTACTGAATGAAAAATCCGACTATAGATCTGAATGCAAAGTTACTAAATTAAAAAACTCTTCTATCCAGGTTGGCAGTCAACAACATGCAGTACCTGAGCAATGTGCTGGGCATCAAAGACCCCATTCACAAACAGAAGTTGGCCTTGAAGGCCATGGACGTCGTGCTGTTTGGCCCCCCGAAAGGTAAATTAATAAGTCACTTTTTTTTACCGTAGGACTGGTCTTAACCAATGTCTCTCTTTGCTTAGTTGAAGGTGCACTGAGAAGTATAGTGCATGCAATATTTTGCGTGGGAAGCAAAGCTGAATATTACCGTTTCTTTTCACTATGGTTGTCAAATAAGTTTATCATCATCTCCAGCCATTTTAATTTCCACTCTGCTGGCGCACCAGCCTTCTCAATAATGGGTAGATAAGGAGAATGGGTCATGGCCCACCACGTGGGTTCAATGTCGATTATGCGTTTTAACGACTACAGCTGGGACCTACGGCTTAACGAGCTTTCGAAGCGCGGAGGAGCTCGAGATTTTTTGTCACAAGTCCCGTGACAGACCATTACGAAAGTTGCTTAATCGCCAAAATCACAAGTCTATACAAAAACTTTTGTTCGAAATAAACATTTTGACAATACTGCTGGCATCTTTGTAAATATAAAAAAGAAATCTTTGATGATGTATAAAAATGGACAATTATAACTTTTTAATTTTGCATTTTAGAATGCTATTTTTATGTGATAAATATTAAACAAGAAAATTTACTAGAAAAACCAACTTGTCTCATGTCGCCCTGACGGGATTCGAACCCGCATCCTTGGGAATTCTAATCAGTTTTCTGAAATAAGATGTTTGACAAACCTTAGCAACAAGCTTGATTGTTTGATTTTCATTTGTTTTAAAATAATCTAACTGTAAACAAAGCAACACCAGGCAAGTAAAAACAAAAATAAATGCTGTAATAGAAACTAAAACTTTTGTGTAATTCTCGTCAAAGTGTTATATCACGATTTATAATTTTCTCTGCACGACTTTATTTTACTGAATATCACTATTGTAACATTAAAAAGTAATATAGATAGAATATTTTAGCTTATAGCTACTTAGTTACAACTTGGAAGAGCGCCGGTAAGTAAGTGTGTAAGATAATTAACAATATTTTATGATTTTGTAATTTTTGCATTTTTCAATGCTATTTTTATACTTATGGTATATTTTAAATAGAAAAATATTGGAAAAAATTAACTCGGCCACTAGTGAATTCTCAGACTGGAATCGAACCCGCGATCTTTGGAAATCCGGTCCAATGCTCTAACCGCTGAGCTACCGAGACTTCGGTAGAAGTACCATAAATTAACAATATTTATTAAATGCTCATGTCATACTTAAAACAATGACACAACCGTGCCATATAAACTACACTGACTAATCTTTTAAGCATACAACTTGTAGGTCCATAATTTATTTAATAAGTATGTGTTGTATCTATTAGTAACTAACTCGAAACAAATAAATCTTTCCGGAATATTCTGTGTCGACTTAGATTTGACAAAATATAAATATGTAATGTATCGCTCTCTTTATAATATAACCAGCCCCCTAATTGACTAATTTATAAATCTATCGCAATCTCTTTCAATGGCTTAGTGATTGTGATAGCTATTTATCCTATGTTTTAATCCAGACTATCTCCTATCTCTGTGCCAAAATTCATACAAATCCTAACATACTTAGCTTTTATAATACTAACGGCCGCCCGCGGATTCCACTACTTGAAGACTTGAAGACATATCAAATATCATCTAAATCCCTTCCGTAGTTTTTGCGTGAAAGACGAACAAACAAATTGACTTACTTTCGCATTTATAATATAAGTATGATTGGGTCCAGATATTCCCACGGGAACGGAAACCACACGGGTGGACCTACTGAACCGATTTTGAAAACTCTTTCAAAGGTAGAAAGTTATAACTTTTATTCTTGGTATTAATATTCATAGTATTTGAGTGTGATTGATTAAATTCTTTTAAGGTGAGGCGTGGTCAACTTGTTTACTATAAAACCAAAATAGATGGATTACTTACAGAAAACGTGTAAAACACATCTCTTCTTAGCATGTCCACTCTAAATTTGTGAATACTAAAATTTTGACCACGAGACGGCACTGTCAGTGGTCTTGTTAAGGTCCTGCCCCCTAATTGTCTAATTTCAAAATCTATCACTATCCCTTTCAAAGGTATTATGATTGTGATAGTGATTTATGGAATTGTGTAACATATAGTCGCATTCCCTTTCGGAACGAATGATGTTTTAAATGTCACTTTATTTGACACTTCTCCATACATTTGAAAGATATTTTCGTGTGTCACTTTGCTTAGACATTTCAATTTCGTTCCTTCAATACCTTTCAAAACACGTCCTGATCAAATGTCAAATAGTGACGGCCTGAAGTATGTGAATGTCTAACAAGAAAATATACTAGAAAAAAGCAACTAGTGTCATGTCGCCCTGACGGGATCCGGGACATGAGGCTAGTTGCTTTTTTCTAGTAAATTTTCTTGTTAAATATTTATCACATAAAAATAGCATTGTAAATGCAAAATTAAAAAGTTATAGTATGTGAATATCTTTCAAATGACGAATTAAAAGATTTTAAAATTAGACAATTAGCCCCCTAGTCCTCGCTCACATGTGTAAGGACACTTAGGGCAGGACAAAATATGTGCCATGGTCTGGGGAGGAATACCACATAGAAACGCGCTCTCCGATCTATATTATTCTTAGGCTATATTTGATTATGTTGGTTTGTTTAGGTGAGGCACGGGTAAACTAGCTAACTATGTAAAACCAAAATAAGTGGCTTACTTTTAAAACCCCTCAATTGTACTCTTACAAAGCAGTCACACCATGCATTTTCACTGTCACCGATGACTTGATTGGAATAGTATTGAATCCCGAAAGATCACGCCAAATACTTTCAAATTTATAAGCTTGTGATACTAATCTTTGCAGTAATATTTATTTTGCTCTGCGATTTGTGCCCTCTTCAGTGCATAGTAGTCCCAACCAAGTGAATTACGCAAACATTTTAATAACGACTCGCCATTGTTTTAGACGACTAATTGTGTTTCATTCAGAAACATCTTGATAACATACTTGTAGTTTGCTTTACTACGACCACAGACCTATATTGAGATAGACGTAAAGAGCGCTTCTAACTGTATGAGAACCTAGCGTGTCGAATTTTTCTTACCTACGATGACGTCAAGAGCGAGATTTAGTGATGTGTAATTGTTATTGACGAGTTCTTGCAGAAAGCACTGCACAATTAACCATTTTCATTTCTGAGTGACGCGTGTTTTCATGGCAATGGTCTCAAGCGGACTGACTTAGGTCGTAAAACTTTGAACCGTGGATCAAACTTTTGGCACGCAAGGTACGTACACTATTACCGTCTATCTCGATATAGGTCTGTGACTACGACCGGCAGGGGCGTGCATTCCATATAGGCAATTAGGCAGTGCCTACCTCATTCAAAACCTAAATAAATATACAATATGTGTTAAAGTTATTTTATTTTAGTTTAAACTTCTATTCAACACTCACCCACTAAGATATTCCTTACGCTAAATACTGAAACCTACCGATAGGCAGTCTCGGAATTGCCTACTCGAAACAAGCAGCGTTTCATACAAGAATACAACATATTTAGAAAAAGTATTGCTCAAGTATTAACCGCCCATGGCAAGAAGGGCGCTGTTTGTACGTGTGACGTTCTAGCTTAAACTTCCGGAATATATCAGTATAAAGTAAGCATGCCTACCTGACGAATGAATTTGGTCGCGAATTATTTTGTTGAGGAGTTATTTTAAAACTATCATATATCCTAAGATATTCATTAAAATTTAATGATGTAAAGGACAATTTTGTTCAAAATTAAATACTTGTGATGATTAACGTATTTATTTAGATAAGGATTAATATCATGTTTATGAAAACAGCTTCTCAAATAATACATTAGTTTAGAACAAATTTTATTATCTGAAAAATGGTTATAGTGAGTTAACCATAAAACATAGACATATGCTGTCGCGGACTTTTTTTTAGAACTTTTGATGGGGAACAATTTTGTCATATATGATTATTAGGTAACTTTAACCGTTTACACACCGTCCGCAACGGAAGCTCCCAAAACTAATATTTTTTTCCCGTTTCTGTAACGTTTTACATTATTGCTCTGCTCTTATTAATCGTACCGTGATATTAAATATCTTATTACCTTCCGAGATAAATGGACTATCCAGCACAAAAATAATTTTTCAATTCGAACTAGTAGTTCCGGAGATTAGCGTGCTCAAACAATCAAACTAGTCAGCATTTTAATATTCCTACTAAATATCACGAACCTTATCATTTATGACTAGCGGCCGCTCTCGGTTTCACTCGCCGCGTGGTTGCCGATACCGTGGGAATATCAGGATAATTATAAATATTTGCATACAATGTGGTTTTCTGATATATAAGCTACATATTGCTGTAAAGTTTCATCTTAATCAGTTCAGTAGTTTTTGAGTGAAATAGTAACAAACATTCCTCCATCCAAATATCCTCACAAACTTTCAAACTTATAATATTCGGTAGCAGGATAGGATAAGTGCAAAGTTACTAGTTAGATCTACAGTGCCTACTACGCTGGAAAACCAATGCACGCCCCTGACGACCGGTCTTATATCTAAGAGTATATGAGTTAAAGTATGCAAACAATAATTGAGCACGATCATGATTGCAAAAAGTACATAATGGGTCTGATGTTTTATGTTCAGATATTTACTATAATGACAACTTGAAAATTCTACTTAAATTGACATAAGTGCTGCTGACATAGCAAGTATATGCTATATTTTTTTACTCAAGTGAGTGAGTATATGAGTATCTACTTATAGATTCATTTCGGAAAATAATGTAGGTAATAGAAACATTAATATATATAACAATAACTTTATGACACACTCCAATTAAATTTTTGCCAATGTTTTTTTTGCCCATAAATTATAGATATTTTACATCATCTTGAACTTGTTCATCATTATATTTGTCATTGTTTACATTGGCGATCAACCGTTTATGTTTTTGCTTTGTGTTGCTAATGTCATTAGCCTAAAAATAGGCACATTGTTAATGCTAACAATAATATAAAATAAGACGAAATTACTATAATTTATGGTATGTAATCATTTTATATTCAACCTCTTCCCTGTCGGACACAGGTAGTGTTGATGCGACTGGATATCTAAAGTTTTGACCATTATCCTATTTAAGACTTACATACTTATTTATAAGACTTATTGCTTATTTATGACATTAAAAAGAAAAACCAAGTACGAGTAAGTAATATAGAGTTGGTTATTTTTAACCTCATATTCAATTATCGTTTTTTTTTACCCTGGGCATTCTGCTTACATATGGTACCACAGGGTCTAATGCCACAATATTTTGTAGCACGTATTTTGGAGCACTTGTAAAAACAGCGACATGACGACGGCGACGCGACGGTGTCGTCACACACAACACCCACACACACAGCGGCGCTGACCAGCTGACCATGAGCATTCACCATGAACTAACCTTGCTCTTGACTTTGAAGGCACTGAGACAGCGACTTTAACGTAGTCTTGCAGCAAGCAAGACTCTTGCTCATACGATGATTTTGGTATAATTAAGTGTTAAAGCGTTTGTACTGCTTGTCGTCCGTAGGTTCGATCCCCACAGAATCCCGGGAGATAAATACTTTTTATGATCAATATAAATATTTGTGTTTTCTCGCCTTATGGCGCTGGTAGTAGTAAAGCCGACACTGCAACTCAATAGAATTTTTACTGTCATAATCTCTGTAGCCGTCAACGAGTTAAAAATCTCCTCCAAAGCAATGCATCCGAGGAAACCCAGACCACCCAGACAGTTTTTCAAACGCAAACCACTGAACCGATTTAAATTAAATTTACTAACTGTGGAGATAACTTGAACCCTAAAGATGGACAGTTCCGATAGTTGGCGTTACGAAGCGTTAACCTAAGTCTGCCCGATAACGAAATTAAACCTAAAGCGGAAGAAGTCCTGGGCATCCTCTTGTGTTGACATTGACATAAACACATTAACTTGTTGCAATAAAAAGTAGTCAAAGAACCGTGAAACCCATCATGAACGGGAAAATATGTAATGATGAAATAAACCAATCTCGCCCAAACGACCTCGGCTATTGTTGCCTCCATAACGCGTTAGCGCGTGGACGTAGTTACTGTAATTGTATTGGCGTTTATGTCCTATTGCTGTTCATGGGATTAACATAAAGGCAGGCGCATATTGGAGTTGGCCGGTTCAATCCCCGGACAAGACAAATATTCTTGTGCATGAAAATGTATACAGGGTGGAAATTAAAACGGGGCACGACCGGGCAGGTATCCTAACAAATGTAGCTACATAAAAACGTTCTTGCGAAACATCCTTAATTTTTTTGAGAAATTTCGAACTGTGTTCACCGATTTGGAAAAAAAATACAGTCAGCAGAAAAAAAATAATCAGTTTTCAAAAATGTTTTTTGGTGTAAATTGATCCTGTTTCATGTGAGGATTAAAACACTTTAAAATACCTATTGCTTTATGAGTACTAGAAAAGTTAGTTGTCGCGAAAATTATTTTCACTTATTCGCTAAGAAAATAAGTTCATTCAACAAAGGTACTCGTAGGTGAAGCGAATACGACTGCGTGTAGCGCGAGCGCGGGACGCGTGTTTTTCGGTTCTTCGCGATTTCTGACGTTTCTAGTACTCAAACCTCCGTTGGTGTCTTAAGAGTGTTTTAATCCTTAAGATAAAAAGGATCGAATGTCATCAAAAAAAGTTTTTCATAACTGCCCATTTTCCTCAAAATCTGTATAAACAGTTTAAAATTTCTCAAAAATAAAGGATGGTTTCTTAAGAACGTTATCATGTAGCTACAACGGTTTAATATCTGCCTTACTGACCCGTCTTAATTTTCCACCCTGTATTTTCAAAGTCAAAGTCAAAGTCAAAGATTTTTATTCAAATAGACTTATAGATAAGTACTTTCGAATAGTCCAACATTTTTTTTCCCTACCAGCCATTCAGGACATCTTTTAACTGATAAGAAGAACGGCCGCAAGAAACTTATCAGCCTTAGCAGAAACAACAACATTTACAATGGAACATGTTGTTGCCAAACACAAATCTACAATCTTGAAATATATTAAATAAAAGAAGAAAATTTTCTCATACTCATATTAGAATATTTTCCTCTTACACTATTTCCAATAGTATGTTTAATGTTGGTATCACATCCATGCATTTTGGTCTTTTAAATAGTCATCTACCTTGTAATAACCTTTGCTTAAGAGCGTTTTTTTAACATATATTTTAAATTTATGCAAAGGCAGCTCAATCACTTGTTGTGGAACTTTATTAAAAAAGGCTATGCCTTTCCCCAAAAACGAGCGTCTACATTTTTCAAGCCGAAATTTTGGAACGGCAAGCTTATTCTTGTTTCTAGTATTAAAATTATGAACATCGCTATGCTTTATAAATAAATCATGATGTTTCCTTACATATACTAAATTATCATAGATGTATTGTCCCGCCAAAGTAAGTATATTAATCTCTTTAAACAAATCCTTAAGAGAATCTCTACGTCGGAGTTTGTAAATGGCGCGCACAGCTCTTTTTTGAAGTATAAAAACATTTTCTATATTAGCTGCTGAGCCCCACAACAACACGCCATAGGACATTACACTATGAAAATAACTAAAGTAAACCAGTCTTGCCGTTTCAATATCAGTTAAGAGCCTTATTTTCCTTATTGCGAAAGCCGCAGAACTAAGTCTACTCGACAAGGCTTCAATATGTGGATCCCATTGCAGTTTTGAATCCAATGTAATACCAAGAAATTTTGTACTCTCAACTAACTCTACTACATCCCCATTCAAATTGATAAGCATATCGACCTGCACTACATTAGGTAATGAGAATTTAACAAACTTGGTTTTAGTAGGGTTAAGAGACAAATTATTAATGTTGAACCAGTGTGCGGCTTGAGAGAGAGCACTATTTACTTCGTCAGAACAATTGTTTCCTCTATCAATTTTAAAAATTAAAGATGTATCATCTGCAAATAGTACTGTCTCACATAATTTACTCGTGTAGTAAGGGAGATCGTTAATATAAATCAAAAACAGCAAAGGGCCCAATATTGAACCTTGGGGCACGCCCATAATAATGGGGGCTCCAGTAGAAGCAGTATTATTGACAATTACTTTTTGATTTCTATTATGCAAGTATGACTGCAAAAGGCTAACCGATTTTTTAGAGACACCATAATGTTCTAGCTTCTTTAAAAGTGTAACGTGATCAACGCAATCGAAAGCTTTAGACAGGTCACAGAATATACCAATTACGTCTTGCTTGCCCTCCCAAGCCTCAAAAATATGTTTAAGAAGTGCAATGCCAGCATCAGTAGTATTTTTACCTTTAGATTTTTTTTTTTTTTTTTTATTTTTTTTAATTTTAAATTTAAAATTTATTTAACTTTATTTGTTTTGGTCTGGGTGTTTAATATGTATATTATGTATGTATTTAAGGAAAAAGAATATAAGTATGTTTATCCGTTATCTAGTATCAATAAAACAAGTTCTTCGTGAAACTTACCTTGGGCTAGATAATTGGTGTGATTGTGAAATTTAAAAAAAAGTGTCCGAGTCATAACATAAATTCAGCATTAAATAAAAATTTAAATGACTACCAGCTTTTTGTTGGAAAGCTCCCACAATACTTGTTTTTCCATGCAAAAACAGGCATTTATTATAACCAGCCGAAAGACAAATGACAAGTTTTTTATAATTGTTAATTGTAAAGCTACACACTGGAATTAATTAATGTTCCTTCCAAAACCAATGGTTACTGATTGAGCATTACATTTGTATACTCTATCTGCCCAACAACAAATAAGTACAATGGCTTTGTTTTTGCCAAGTCACGGATTATTTGCAGTAAAAAAGATGTCAAATGAGAAATAAAGTGGGCAAAATAAACTTGTATTTATTTACACATTTTTTGGTATTAAAACCTTGGATGTAAAAAATTGCTTACCAAATCGTTTAAAATAGCAATGTTGTTAGTTTATAAAATATTAATATTGCGGTTTGAACCTTTGGCCTCGACACCAAACCGCCATTTTGTAAAGTATTCAAAATCGCGCCGCACGATAATACTTATACAGGGTTATTTTTAAACAGTATCCAAAATTTTTTAGGTGGACTTAAAATCTGTAAGTGAACAACTTTCTCCTAGAAACTTGGCTTGAAATATGACAATGTTTTTTATGAATCTTCATACAAATCAGTCTGATCACGCCATCGATTTAGTATGGAAAATAAAAAATATTGTGTAGTATTTCGACCCATGTTTCTAGGAGCAAGTTGTACACTTACCGATTCTGAGTCGAACTTTGGATGCTGTTTAAAAATTACCGTGTATAAATGGATATGGAACGTAAAGATGAACGAAAAATATTAAGCAACATAATGCCCTAAGTGTCAGGTTAGTGAAATATTTGTTGTCAAAGATACGAGGGGAGGTCAATAAGTTCGCGGAATCGAAGGGATGGAAGAGGAAGGTTCATTTGTCCAGCTAGTTATTGATTGAGCACATCTTCACGAGTATATATTCCAAATTTGAACGTAATCGGGTTATTAATATTTTAGTAATTTAACGTGCAAGCCAGTCGGTAGGGAAGACAAAAACAAACAGTTTTTTTGTTGCCCTTTGGAGCTCTGTAGCGAGATAATGAATGAAGTTACAGTCCGAAATAATATTGAAAATGAAAGCTATGTTCACCACCCTAGTCCTAGTCGAAGAAGTAGTCGATACAGTGACATTCCACCGCCTAAGAGGCTTCCTACTCGGCCCAGTAGGAAAATAAGGCGGAAAAACGTTTGCGACTGATTTTTTTGTGTATTTTACGCATCGACTATGTAGAATGCGGTGTTAATAGAACCGTACAATACTAAGCTTCATTTCAAGCTACATTTGAAGGGGTCCATAAAAGAAAAATAAGGAGAAAAGCTTTGGTCTTTTGACATGAAAATGCACCTGCGCGCAAGAGTCACGCACGATGCAACGATTTCGCACGATGCAACGATTTACCGATGACGCTTCGAAAAACTTCATCAACCTTTTTATATTCCAGACCTGGGGTGCAATTGCGTAAGGTAATCGTATTAATTTGACAGTTCATATCGTATTCAATCAGCTGCAATTTGTATGGAATGACATTATGATACAATATGAACTGTCAAATGAATACGATTGACTTTACGCAATTCCATAGCTGGTCCCAAGCAACAAATTAAAATTAACTGCAAAGAAAAAAGGTGTATGTAAAAAAATATACGGTGACTTAGAGGTGAAGTCTGTAATTCCTTCCTACTCAAATTACAAATATTTTTATTTGAATTAGTATACAGTTTATATGAGCAATTTCAGAAATGTATTTAGGGTAGTAAAGAAATATACTTGAAGGAAAAAAATATTTGGTGCTTAACTGCAACCGACTTCCCCCCCATTCCGCGAACTTATTGACTTCCCCTCGTATCTGGCTAACGTGGCACTTCAGGGCATTATATATTATTATCATAACATGTGTTGTTCCTCTATGTGTTCCCTGTTCAGTTATATAGGTATTATCGTGCGACGTCATTTTGAAATATTTTCAAAATGGCGTCTCCTACTACGGATTTGGACGAGGCCAGCCACCCACAAAAAAGTTCAAACCCCTTTATTTTTACTACTAATACAATTCATATATTTAACTAAAAAAAGTTTAACAGAACAAAATAGAAAATAGAATTCTCTTTTCGCAGTTCATAATAATAAAGTAGTTTAAATAAGAATCAAGTTTTTTGTCAATAGACGTTAGTTGAAAATATTAATGTTAATGCAAGAAATTAAAAGCTAATTCTTAATATTAGTCAGCAAATTGTATATCTGCATACTTGTTCTAAAATACATTATAATACACTCTTGTGGTTAATTCTCCGTTCACAATTAGCCGTGTTCGCAAAATGTCACATCAAATGAAGTGCTGTTTTCCCGTAACATAAATTATTTTATAAACCGCAAGTGCCGCGGCTCACACAATGTCATTGCTAAGTTATTACTACTCGAAACGTGGTATTAAATCGCGGAGGTGTAGGGTCACCATTGTTCATTATTTTACTGGGATAACAAGAGAAATAATCTATATTAAATTAAGGATAATTCGTTTGTGGTGAAGTATCCCTTCAAAACATTATAAATTATTAAGAAATATACAAATAAAGCATTTTTTTTTGTATATAAATTCTAATAATTGCACTAAAAAGGACACTAACGCAATATTGCTAAGTGAATTCCCTAAAAATTCATTTAATGTTTATGCTCTATGGAGTTACGAACTGTGTCATTGTCAGTGTAGCAGAATTTGCTTTAAATTATTTGAAGGCAAGAAAACTTAGTAACAGCAAATTCCTTAGGAAATAAACAAATAAATGAATTGTTAGGGAATTCATTTAGCAATATTGATTTAGCGTCCTTTTTAGACCCGCTCTGGTTTCAAACCTAATACCATAATGTTCTTAGACGGGCCTTTAATCAGAGACCTTACTTTACAAACAAAACTAAACTATATTCTTATTTAAAGACAGACGAAAAGGTATCTCAGAATTATCTAATTTGTGAATAAACATAATATGTAATATGACGATTGTTCGGCTAAAATAATTACGAAACGAATGATTCATGTTACGTGACTGTAGTTGATTAGTGTTAAAATTACATCATTGTGCATCGGTACTGATTTAACAAACAGCAAAAAAATTATGAACTTTTGACGAAACTATTTCTTTATCTACAGTTTTGTAATAGGTGTAAAATGTTGGCACGCTTTATTCGAAAGAAATTATTTTGATTTTTTAAATAGGTAAATAAATAGTTATCACAAGTTGTCCCAAACCTAAATATTGCTTGCTTTGCTTTCGAGGTCACTGGATTGTGTAACATGAACGATTTAGACCTATTGAAGGTACGTGTGCATTAAATTGTTCGAATTGTTATCATCTCGATAGTGATGATACCAAGCAATAATTAGACAAATACTTTCAATGTCATCATCATCATCATCAGCCTATGGACGTCCACTGCTGGACATAGGCCTCTCCTAGCTCACGCCTATTGAAGCGTTCATAGGAGGTTTTTAGCCTACTGCTACCACGCTGGCCAGACGGGTTGGTAGAGGGTTTGTTTCAAGTTTTCCTTCTCTCGCACAGGTGTTCAATGCGTCGAGCCGCTTAGTTGACTTTAACGACATCCCATCCCAGGCATGTAAGGGACTGGTGACACTTGTATTCTTATGCCGTCACACACGGTACTTTCAAGGTATTAAGTTAATATAAACAATTTGATACTATTCAGAAAGTCAAACATATATATCATCACGTTTTAAACACATAAAAATGATGTATAAACGGATTGCTTTAATGTTTTGGATACAAAATACTATTAGACATGTTACATAAAACAACGATAAAACATAAAACGCGTAATAAACGCTGAAATACCTTCAATTTAATGTCAGCTGTTAGTAGGTGCTAAATTGTATTTAACTGTTGGAAACACGAGACTGAAAAAATAACGTTATATAATTTAACATAATAATTTCAGTTTAAAGTAATAAAAATATTTGTATACTTATAACCTATTGTATGTAACGAATAAGCCATAGAAAAATTTTTGCTTATTATATTTCTAAGCTTGCCCAAATATTCATCATAACTAATTTCATTAGGTAGTTACAACCAGATGATCCATCAGACTCTTGACCCTGAATTAATTCACACTAAGCAGTTATTAAAAAAGGGAGCGTCTTAACAATAACATAGATTGCCCCGCGTATTTGGTCAGTTGTTAATAAAGTCTCCCAATTAGACGCAAAGTTGGTGTCATTAAAAGTTACATCACGACGCCCGCGTATGATTTAAGCCCCATTCAAACTTGAGTTTTGATACAAGCCGGTTGTATGGTAGATTGGAAAAATGAACTGTAATTAATTGCAACTGAGTTTCAGTTTCTACAATGAAGTGTTTTGTAACTGGATGTGCAGTGCTGTGGTTGTGATGTGATCTAAATGCTGTTTGACACTTGGCTCGCACTAGGAGCTTCGTATATTATTTACCTGTTGTTCAGTGGACGATATGTTGATTTAACCGACGATGGTACTGTGATTTCTTGCTCATATTACGCTCAGAAGCCGTCTGTTAGTTTTTCGCTAATGAGTCATACGCGAGTTTTTGCAAACTTTTTATATGTCAGAGCAGTCTTTGGATAGGTATTTTATGACTTAAGTAAATTAAGTATAATTAATAATTTTACGACGACTTTCGATTTGATTTACTTACCATAACGTCATATAATTAGATTAATTACTTTATCAGCTGAACTAATGCGGTATGTAAGGGCAAATTACCTAAATCATGTATTTTAGGTTTCAGGTTAAATTGCTATGAATTAAATAAATAAATAAATAATAAATATAAATATTTGCATACAATCACACCAATTATCTAGCCCACGTTAAGTTTCATTAAGAACTTGTGTTATGGATACTAGATAACGGATAAACATACTAATATACTTTTTTTTTTTTTAAATACATACTTAATATACATATTAAACACCCAGACCATGTTTTTGCAAACTTTTTATATGTCAAAGCAGTCTTTGGATAGGTATTTTATGACTTAAGTAAATTAAGTATTATTAATAATTTTACGACGACTTTCGATTTGATTTACTTACCATAACGTCATATAATTAGATTAATTACTTTATCAGCTGAACTAATGCGGTATGTAAGGGCAAATTACCTAAATCATGTATTTTAGGTTTCAGGTTAAATTGCTATGAATTAAATAAATAAATAAATAATAAATATAAATATTTGCATACAATCACACCAATTATCTAGCCCACGTTAAGTTTCATTAAGAACTTGTGTTATGGATACTAGATAACGGATAAACATACTAATATACTTTTTTTTTTTTTTAATACATACTTAATATACATATTAAACACCCAGACCAAGACAAATAGACATGTTCCTGCACACAAATATTTGTCTTGTCCGGGGATCGAACCCGGGACCTCCGGCGCAGAAGGCGGCGTTAGTACCCCTGCGCCAAACAGGTCGTCGAAATAACGAGACGCTTTTATGTTAGGGTTCGATAAAAAAGAGAATATTACATTTAACTCTTGTTCCTTAATCCATAGATTCTGTTGAAACTTAACGAAACTACACTTCTAACTATTTCTCCCTTATATTGGGTTCTTTGCAATACCTTTATGATTAAAGCCGTTGAACTGGCTTCTATCGGGAATGGCTGTCGCCGTCTGCGCAGACCATTACGTTGTTTTTTCATTCGCACTTCGCACTATGGCGTTGAAAGGAGTGAAACTCTTATACAACTGTTATGAAAACAAAATCGGAACATTATTTCGTTTGGAACATTTGTTCGTTTGGATTATTTGCAAGTTTAGAGATTTCTCCAGTATTGATACCAACGTTTTAACCCTTAATGTATTAGAAACCTAGTAAACGATTGACACAACACCTACGAAAATAGTATTAGTTGTATTAATTAATTTAAATCTATACTAATATTATAAAGCTGAAGAGTTTGTTTATTTGAACGCGCTAATCTCATGAACTACTGGACCGATTTACAAAATTCTTAGACCATTAGAAAGCTACATTTCTCCCGAGTGACATAGGCTATATTTAGTCCCGATATTCCCACGGAAACGGGTACCACGCGTGTAAATCCGCGAGGATCCGCTAGTTATTGTATAATATGTATTTTACAAAATTGTAATTGTTTACGTGAACATCTGATGTCACGTATGAAACTTAATTTCAAAATGGAAAGATCGTATTTTCCTTCCTTATTCTATCGAAAATTAGTCGTATAAGCGACTCAGGTAGTTGTTAGCTTTGGCTAACTTACTACGTTAATTTATTTGTAAAGAAATATATAATTGAGGTATGGTCGGTGTTAATATTATCCTACTAGCTTTAAGTATAAGCCTGGGATGTCGTAAGAGTCGACTAAGAGACTCGACGCGTTGAACACCTGTGTGAGAGAAGGAACACTTGAAACAAACCCTTACCAACCCGTTTGGCTAGCGTGGTAGCTGTAGGCTAATAACCTCCTTTAAACGCCACAATAGGCGTGTGCTAGGAGAGGCCTATGTCCAGCAGTGGACGTCCACAGGCTGATGAGTGAGTGAGAGCTTTAAGTATATTAATGTGTAAAAAGGTTTACTTACCCTGTACAGCAATGTAGTTATAATCATTGCTGTGGCAAAAGAAAATACTTGAACGACTACCTTTATAATAAGCTGGTGATAGATGTATACTTATCGTCATAGTAATATTCATAATAATAACAACAGGATGGATTATTAGAATCCTATTCTCTTTCAATAAATAAAGTCAATATAAAAAAAACTAAAAATTCGTGCAGTGTGATTCAGCCCTTACACTGTCAATAGTTAGTTAGTTACTACTGATGACAGAATTGCTTAGTAACATTATTAGCATAGATAATGTGCATAGTTTGAATAACTGCACTCGCTCCAAACACGTACAAAGGTCATGAAGACCATTAAAGTTAGAATTTTTTCTTTTTAAATCTATGTATATCCCATAAGAAGAATCCATCTATAATAGTTTTTCACGCTTGCATCACTAAAGCATTTTTTTTGTTGTAAAAAATAACATATTTGTCTGTGTAGTCTGTTTGTCATTATTAAGTTAATTCGTCAATAATAGTTAAGTTGTACTAATTTATTGTCGTTACATGTACACACATCAGAAGTTTCTAAGGATCAAATTAGTATATCACCGCTATAGAGGATTATTTTTTTTGGGATCAGTAATGATTGTTTTTTGTAAATTTCACTACTTCAAAAAGGAAAGAATTAAAGTCAAAGTCAAAATATTTTTATTAAAATAGACTTATAGAAGTGACTTATGATAAATTTTAAATAGAAAAGTATTGGAAAATGTCATCTCGGCCACAAGTGAATTCTCAGATGGGACCCGAACCCACGACCTTTGGATATCCGGTCCAATGCTCTTATAGAAGTGCTTTCGAATCGTCCCAATTCTTTTCCCCTACCAGCCATTCAGAATATCTTTCAACTGACAAGAAGAATGGCTCCAAGAAAATAGCTTTAACAGAAGCAACAACCTTTACAAAGGTTCATATTGATGCCAAACACAAATCTACAGTATTGAAATATAAATACTCGTATAAAAGAAAATTTTTCTTAAAAATTTTAAGTAAGAATCCAGTCTCAAAGAATACATTTAATAAATATTCATTGGATATTTTTTATAGTCGAAAAAGTACTTGATCTCTAAACACTTGATGTGTATATATGGTATACGAGCAACCCGTGTGCGCATAATGCGCAAAAAACACATTTTTTATATTCAATTTAAAAATCCATTAAGTCCGGTTTAAATCGCTCTAGATTTGAGTTTTTGCTAAATTTCTCGACTTATCCGACCACTTCAGACAAATACCTTTCTAACGGTGTATTGCACTTGATTGTGCAACTTTTACTGCCGTATTATATATATAGATTAGAACACAAGAAAGTTCCCTTAAAATCTGTTGTGACTCATAGCTTAATTGTAGGTACATCTCTTCTACTACTGGGTCATTATTATAACAAGCTGTTTTAATTCATTAATTTAGCTATTATGATGATGGTGTAACTGTATAGGGCACAAGGTTGTCCAGTATTATGGTAAATGTATTTATATTTTATATGGTAGATCTGGCTTGATGGCATAGATAGATTTATGAAGGTACTACGACGATTGCCTTTAAAAAATATTTAAAACAAAACAAAGGAAAAAAACGTTTTTCTCTTCCATTTTAATATGTGGGATCCAACGGAATTACCCAATAATGTTTTGTGGGATCCAACGCGAAAAATATTAATCTGGTATTTAAAAGTGGGTTCCAACGAAAATAAATGTTTTTTTCATTTTCAAGTTTTGTAAATCAAACAAATTTTTGTCATGATGTTATATCACACGTATTACATGCCCTATGTACTATTTAGTATTCTGTGCCTATGTGCATAATAGACAAAAGTAATTATGTATAATTTTTTTGTTAACAAACTTTACTACTAATTTACCTATAGTCCAGTCAAAATAATTTTAAATTTATATTAAATCCTACAGTGGGGATTTCATTTTCTAAACATTGTTTGTGGTTATTGGAAACCCACCTTGCAGTTTTCCCCCTCCCCCTATTGAGCGTATTAAGAAAACGAACACGAAAATCTCGATCATATGACTCCCTCTGATAAAAATCCACAGTAGGGATTTCATTTGTGTGAACATCCTATACTTTATGCATAGGAGCATAGAGTGCATTGGACCGGATTTCCAAAGGTCGCGTCCAAAGGTCGGTTGTGGCCGAGTTAGTTTTTTCAAATATTTTTCTATTTAAAATTTACCTTAAGTATCCTATACTTTATTAGAGATCCAAAAATCACTTATTTTACCCTTTGTTTCTTTATGGTTAAGTTGTTTGTTTTTTTTTCCCAATCAAATCCTTTGCTAATACTGGAGTGACTTCTTTAATATCGTGTTTATTGGTTATGAAGAGTCCTTACATAAAAAATCATTCTTGTAGATTGAAATGTTTTTAAGATAGAATTATTATAAAATTTAAACGTCCTTTAAAAAATAAGCTCCAATAAAATTTTGGGGTGAACTTAAAAAACATTGTTGCATACTCAAGTATAATTAATAATTAAAATCAATTTGAGTGTAGGAATTAATGTCATTTTCTCGAACAAAATAAATTAACTTTACTAGACTACTATTCATTGGTGACGTGTCGGATAGTTAAAATGTAGGTATAAGTATCTATGGATACGAATGCGATTTCGGATATATATGCTGGGCCGATAAAGATCTGACTAGGTCTGGGCACATCACGATACGCTGGCATTTCTTGATAAGCCTGTCTTACACTCGCCATATCGTTCAAAGCATAACGTTTGACGATTCGCCCGGCCACGTTTGAGCAGATCGATTCCCGTAGGTGACCAAATTATAAGCAAATAAAATGCAATTAGCACAAAATTATAAATAAGAATTCCTTTGAAAATCGCAAAATCTAAAACATTACTTACGTAATTGTGTAATAAAATCTTAGTAGCATTAAAATACAACAGCTATTATGACGCCGCCATCTTTCTTGCAATCAGCTGACCGAGTGCAACTGGCGCCATATTGGAACTACAATACGATGCGCTCAGCCGTATCTCGATATGCCCATAGGTTGCTCTCATGGATCTGCCCAACTTTATATTGGGCACATCATGAAATAATTGGCCAAATCACGATACGGCACATCGTGATGTGCCCAGGAAGATCTCGATCGGCCCAATTCAACGATTGGCCCACGACACATACATGAGTGTCTAGATCCGGATCGCGTATACGGATCTCTCAACTTTTTCGCTTATATCAAATACTCGTTTTAGATCCGCCGCAGAAGTATGCACATCTATTTTTGTCTCCGATATCTATGGATACGAATATTCTCCACACCAGTCCTCACACAAAACTCCATTCTAGGTTCTGCCATCGAGTTGCTTACTATTTGTATTCAATATACTTTTTTTAAGTATTTCCGTTTCCATCACAGAAGGCAGTAGATGGAAGGATTGGTTGCTCGCCACGTTATTGCTCGGCGCGGTGGTCGGAGGGTGGGCGGCGCTGCGCGCGGGCAGGGCCAGCCGGTCCGAGGTCCAGCGGATGTTGCACGAGATGGAACAGCTCCGAAAAGCTGAGATGGCTTTAGAAGAGATGCAGAAGGATTTAGACAGAGCTAAACAAGAACAGGTATTTTTATAATGACTGCTTAAATATATTGTTCGACGTGGTGATCGGCGTGTGGGTGGACAAGGCAAGCTGGTCCGAGGTCTACCGGATGCTGCATAAGATGGAACAGCTCCGAAAAGCTGCGATGGCATTAGAAGTGACGCAAAAGGACTTCGACAGAGCCAAACAAGAACAGGTATTTGTTTACGTGAATTTGCAAGGTAGAGCCTGTAGCTCACCAGTCAGGACATACAAAATTAATTATAATTCGGTACATAATCGTAATTCTTTTATTCTAAACTTTGGCAACCCCTCAGTGTCAATTACTTGAGAAATTATTTGGATGTGTGTGTTTGTTTGTTCTGCACAATAATGAATCATTTGTATTGAATTTGTGACTAAAATGATTTCCGGTACAATATAATTCATATTGAAGTCGTTGCTAAAACTATTTTGGCAGCTTTATAACACAACATTGTCGAAATCGCATGCGACAAAGCGATGTTTTGTTACAAATTGTTGTTGTGTTATTTAAAAAAAAAAATCATTGCATGTATCCAAATGTTTTGTTTTTATTTAAAATGCTTATAACTAACACATTTTTAGTATCATATATCACTTTGTGAAATGAAAATGAAATGTGATATAGTTCTATCATAGATTTCCTTGGCTGTTCTTTTCTTGGTTTCAGTGTTGAGTTAATATCGTGTTAATAATATTTCAGGAAAACGTGAATACAGAAAAGAAGAATCTAGAGAAAAAGCTAAAAGAGGCTGGCGACACCCCCCTGCTGAACTCAACCACGTCAGACCTGGAAGTGTCACAACTGAAAGCTGAAGTAGAGGTTAGTTAAATTTATAAAATAATAATTCGTTAAATAACGTAAGACCGCCGGGGTCGCACAATGGAATATCTATTTTATATGGTTTTCCGATGCCTGAGAACTTGCCAATTACTACTCTCATTTAGAGATAGGGTACTATTTATCTGGGGACACGGTAGCGCTTAACACAAAGCCACTACCTACCCTTTCTCGAAGCTTTCATCGTTTTTAGAAGCCTCATAACTTGGGTCTGAAATACTTTCGGTACTTTACTACACGCCGTTTCGTTATACCTATGAGCGAGCTATATGGTGACGTCTTAGCATAACATTTTACATGAAAATGTTTTTGGTCGGATATATTTGATCAAACTTAATTTAATAAGTAAATAATAAACAAATTTCATACAACCACACCAATTATCTAGCACAAGGTAAGTTTCATAAGAACTTGTTTTATGATATTTTTTTTTGTAAATACATACTTAATATACATATTAAACACCCAGACCAAGATAAATAGACATGTTCATGCACACAAACATTTGTCTTGTCCGGGGATCGAACTCGGGACCCTCTGTGTAGAAGGTCCGTCTTAATTTTGTCGTTTTCGTCGCAATTTATGATGCGACATCATATTATAAAGGAGAGAACTTTCGAGAAAACAGCCCTAAAAAACTTACTTTGAATCCACAGATGCTAAGAGCAGAGCTTCGCCGAGCGGAAGGTGAGCTAGAAGACAGATGCTGGGCCCCCCCGCCCGGTCTGCAGCAGTGGCTGCAACTCACACATGAAGTGGAGAACCGCTCCTACCTGCGCAAGAAGCAGCAGGCTGACCAACAGCTGCAGCAGGCTAGGGAAGCTGTAAGTTGCTCATTCATAACATAACTTTAAAGAATGATATACTAATGAAGTAATATGGAGGTGGTAACAGTTCAGAGCGGAAAGTAGCTAGATTACAGAGTTTGGGCTCGTATCCGTACTTGCAGTGGCTGCTACACAACCCTAGAGTGGAGAACTAAGTGTACTTGCGTAAGAAGCAGTAGGTAGATCAGCAGGTCAGGGACGCTGTAAGTTTCTCATTTGAATAGCTTTTCAGAATGAAAGTAAAGTACTAGAGAGGAAAGGAACAAAGGTACGAGAGTATATTGAGTCAGCCACAGCTTAGAGTGGATGGAAGCTAGAAGACAGATGTTGGGCCCCTCTCCCGGCTTGCAGCAGTGGAGAATCGCTCTTACCTTCGCAAGAAGCAACGGGAAGATCAGCAGCTGCAACAGGCTGTAAGTTGCTCATTCATAACATAACTTTGTAGAACGAAATAATTAAATGTACTAGAATATCGAGGTTTCTACAGCTCCAGAGTAGAGAATCGCTCCTACCTGCGCAAGAAGCAATGACAGATCAACATTTGCGGCATGCTAGGGAAGCGGTAAGTTTTTCTCACAACTTTGTACTAGCGAGGCGAAGGATAGGAAATTTACTTGCGAATATCGAGACGGCAATAGCTCAGAGTAGAGACTAGCTAGAAGACAGATGAAGCAGCAGGCTAGAGAAGAATAGCAGAGTGGAGAATAGCTTCTACCTGGGCTAGCAGCAGGCAGACCAGCAGCTACAGCAGGCTAGGGAAGCAGTAAGTTTCACATCGCTTTTGTAAAATAAAATGTGCTAGAAAATATCGAGGCGGCAACAGCTTACAGTGAAGAGTAGCGGGGTTGCAGCAGTAGCTACTATACAGCGCAGAGTGGAAAACTGGTTTACCTATGAAACGGCAAGTAAATCAGCAATTGCAGCAGGCCAGGGAAGCGGTAAGTTTCTCTTTTGACTATTCAAAAGAATGAAACTCAAGGTACAAGCTAGCTTTAGTATGAAGGTGGGAACAGCTCTGCCTGGTGCTTTTCTGCCTGCCGCCTCTGTGATCTAGTGGTACAACCATTAGACTCAGGGGTCCCGGGTTCGATTCCCAGCGGGGGCACATATTGTATTCGGTTTGGTTGGTGATGAGACTTGTTGTAAGTCCGCCTGGCTAGCTATCACCATCTTATCTAAGTCTGACGCCATAACAACAATGTTTTCAGCATTGTTGTGTTCCGGCAGTTAAAGATAAGATAGCCAGTTCCTCAATGATTGAGGATTCCGGGAGAGGCTCGCTTTCATCTTCAGTCTTATCAATACTTAACAGCAGGTTTGATGAAGGCGAAGTCTCCACGTCGTTAATAAAAAAAAAACTCAGAGTGGAGAGTAGCCAGAAGACACATGACAGATGATGGCTTGCAGCAGTTTCAACAGGCAGACAAGCAGCTGCAGCTTGAGAAGCGGGATGTTTCTTTTTAATATTTATTTAAAACGAAACACAGAGTATACACCTTAGAATGGATGGTAGCTAGAAGACAGATGTAGTTTCTCTTTGATGAAGTATTTTAATAGGAAATGAACTACGGTTATAGCTCAGAGCAGAGGGCCAGCTAGAAGATAGGTGGCCGATCCGTATCGTGCCCGCATGGTGGATCATGAGCCATTTGCATTATTCGTCCATGACAAATAACAGGAATAGAGTCGAAAATAGGCATTCCGGCCTGTGTGTCTGTAGTCAGAACATTGAAATAAATAACGACGATGATGAACACTTTTGGCGAACACATAGGGGGTACGAATAGAATTTTAGTTAATAGTTAGTTATTGGTATTGAATTTTAAGTCGTTACATTAGTCAAACCGCATTTAGCTCGCGTTATTTTATGACCCATCTTTTCCTCTTTCCCACCACTAACGGCCGCTCGCGGTTTCACCCGCGTGGTTCCCGTTCCCGTGGGACTATCGGGATAAAAAAGTATCCTATCTTCATAATGTACCAAATTTCATCCAAATCCGTTCAGTAATTTCGGAGCCTATATTCAATGCAAACAAACAAACAAACAATCAAATCTTTCCCTTTTTATAATATTAGTATAGATAAAATTCTTGCAATGGAATCATTAAAATATACTTTATGATGATTATGTATGATTAACCTATATTTCATTATTCCACAGTGCGAGAAGCTACGCAAGAAGCGGTCGAGCCTCGTAGGCGCGTTTGTTTCGACGCACGGCAAGTCCATCGATGACGTCGACCGATCTATAGTGGAAGCACGAACTGCACTCAACGAAGTCACGCAGGAGTTACAGGTGGGTTATACATGGTTAGTAGTGTATCATGTCACAGACAACAGAGGGCCTACTCTCTAAGCCGTTTGCGAAGTTTTGGGTTACTTCTGGATCGTTCTCAAGACTGTTTGAATTAATAACTAATCCTCTAATCTCACTCTTGATATGCCTCCGCTTACCACTGATTTCCTCTCCAATTCCTTATCTGAATACAGAGTGATATGGGGAGGAATATCAAGAGTGAGATTAGAGGATTAGTTATTAATTCTTCCAGAAGGTATCAGAAAAGCTCGCTCATTGAAATCATTTAGCGTTCAAGTCAGAACGCATTTCCTTTCTCATATTTAATCTCCTTTTTCCTTTCCCATTCCTACTTTTCTTTACTACTCAAAGTTGCCTGGAAGAAATTGCTACCTAGCAATAAGGCCGTCTTTTGTGCCCCTGGACCGACGATCTGGCGAAGATCTCGGGAAGCCGCTGGATGCGGGCAGCGCAGGACCGATCGTCGTGGAGATCCTTGGAGGAGACCGATACCCAGCAGTGGGTGTTGTGCGGCTTACTCACTGTTGTACATCCCCCTTAGCATAAATACCGCTATATATCACGATATTTGTCTGTAAAAGTGATGTGCAAAAATGTATGAAATCTGGGCCATGTCTGTATAGTATAGCAAAAGATAGTAAAAAACACGATAAACAGTTTCTAATTACCTACTCAATTTCTTGAAAATCGCTTTGTTTTCTGGAAGAAACAATAAATATCATGCAAACACATATCAAAAATACATCATGGCGGAAGATGTAGTTTTGTCACTGTCACTGTCAGTCAATAGAATTACATTTGAACACAGCGTATAACTCAATAACAGCGACACTCACAGTTGTTTTTAAAGTCGAGTTGTCATATTTGACTCCTTATTTAGAGTAAAAAATGTTGATTTATTTTTATTTATAACCACTTAACCATGCATTGTATAAAATTTTCTCTCTTTAAAGGTGGTATACATAAACGTGGCCCAAATTGTGACATATGTCCTTTCCCAACAAATAAATAAATGTGGCGCATGATGCTGTCTTCCTTACCCCGCTAAGATGTTAGCGGGGTACAGTGATTCTTTATCGAGCTGCGAGTGTCGATATAAGCATGCGAGGGTTAGCTAAGACGTGTGTCTTAGCTAGCCCTCGCATGTCGGTTAAAAAACCACCTTTATTTGCCGTGTGGCAAATAAAAGTGGTTTTTTAACCGACTTCAAAAAAAGGAGGAGGTTCTGAATTCGACGGTTTTTTTTTATTTTTTTAATGTATGTTTTACCATAACTTCGCCAGTTGTTAACAGATTTTTATATTTTTTTTATCTGAAAGAAAATGGTTTATGTGTGGTCCCATATAATTTTTACGAAGATCTGGCTAGTAGTTTTTTCATAATCCTGAAAAATATCAATCACGTTTTGGCAAGTAGTCGTTTACCTAGATGACATCATTGTTGTGTATGGGCTGATTTTAGTGTAAGTAACGGCACATGATGTAACAAAAAAATATGAAATAAATACATTAAAAAAAATAATAATACCATAGTTATTAGAAGTGCAATGCAGAATGTCTGGCACCAACTCCAAAAGTTTTATTTTATACTTTTTGAAGTCCGTTTGAATTTTTTTTATAAAATGTTTAAAACAGTGGCAATCCTTTTCACAAAACTTTGACAAAGTTCTAACATAAAGTAACCGATAATTTGATCATTCCATTAACCAATCAAAAGTACTTTTCATTGTTTTAGCAGGTTACCCGTCAATACAAACTTCCTTTCTTAACCCTTTGTATGCCGGAACGTAGATCCACGTGAGACACAATTGATTTTCTATTGTGTCTAGAATCTCGGCATACGAGAAGTTAACAACGTCAATATAACGACGAAAATTTTGTTATTCGCAAGCGGTTTTCTAGTGCTACTTTTAGGGCCGGTTTCACCACCGACTGAAACGTTCTGAATCGCTTTGGTGCCAGAAAATTGTTTTTTTTTTTCATATTACAAATTGTCGAATTATCTATCCAGGACTTGGTCGGTGGTGAAACCGGCATTTTAGTTCCTATTTAACAGTTGTTTTATCCACAGGAGCGCATGCACCGGTGGAAGCAGATCGAGCGGCTGTGCGGGTTCAACATAATCAACAATAACGGACTACAGTTCCTCGAGACCACTCTCTACAGGAACATGAATGGACGGCCTGGACCTAGAGGTATGCTGTCAACTAACTTTAATACTAAAGGAAGCAATGTTAATGTTAAATGCTAAACATATACAGTCGATGCAATCGGCCGATATGACGCTAGACGGCCGGCCCCTCGATCTGACTGGTTTTAACTGTAGTCCGAGCCTAAAACAGTAGCGAGCGCGCGTGTAGTGGCGCGATCTGTGTGAGTGCGTCATTACGACTGTTTGTAGGTAGTGCAAAGACTGTTTAGAGAAACCGTTTCTAAAAAGAATCTTTATCCAAAACTGATGAAAGTTTTACAGCCTTAAGTTTAAAGAGAAGTTTTAAGCTTTGTTATTTAATTCAAATAATTGATTTTAACCTCGAAAGTATTTTTTTACAACACTTTTTTTACGGTATTGTCTTGTTTTTCATAATATTCCTTGCAATAATTTCATTCGCCGTAATGATCCTCGGTCATAATATTCGTTTGCATTATTCTCATTTATACTAATAACGCATGATATAATCATTTATCTCATTTGCCATAAAATGAGATGCCATATTAACAAATGCTATAATTATAAGAAACTATAAATATCATTCGACATAATCTTTATTTGACATAATAATACTCGTCTTATAACGAATATTTTTAACAACTTTATGTAGATAACCAATTTAAAAAAAACGAATAATATTCAAAACCGACTCAGTTGACCCCGACTGCCCGTAGTCATGCATGCCATACCCCTAGAGTGTAATTTAGAGCCGCGAAGGCTCGGAGGGGTGAGGCGGCCCGCGTGCTGAGGAGCAGGTGGCAATGAGCGAGCCGCCGCGGCTGAGGCTGAACAAGCCGAAGCTGCGGTGGTGAGCGAAAGCCATCTGTGACGATAAGTACGCGCGGGACCGCCGGATCCCCGCAGCGCCGGAGCCGTGACAGAAGACTTGGATGTTGCATGCCTGCTTGCATGCTTCATGCCTGCTGCAAGGCTGCATAATGCATGCTGCACATGCCTGACTGCATAATGCATGTCTGCCTGCTTGGGGGTTTGCATACAATTCTAGTACTTAAAAGTCAATAATAGAAATAAAACAATCGTATTTTAAGTATAGGTTTTATGGTAAATTATTGTTATGGATATTAAATATATTGGAAATGAATGTATAGCAAATAAAATTATGGAATAAAGTAGTTATGGCGTTTGATTGATTATGAAGGATGAAATTATAGTAATCAATTTTATGTAATTTGATAGTTATGGCAACAGAAACGTTATTTCTAATGGAATTATGGCAAATGAAATTATGTCAAACGAAATTATTGCATTTGAATTCGGGTATACATTAATAAACCCTCAGTTATATCTTAGTTTTCTTGTTCAAGATTGATAAATGACCTCAATTAACTAAAACTTAATTTATTAGTGGAACATTCAGAAAAAGTAACTTACCATGTTTTTGTTTTCTAACATTCTTTCCGTAATTTGACTGGAGTTTAGTTGCTCTTTCAAATTATATCATCCTACTAATATTATAAATGGGAAAGTGTGTTTGTTTGTCGTTTCTTCAAGCCCTAAACGACTTTATTTTTGGCATAGAGTTAATTGGACGTAGTTACGCGAAAAGGATCCAAACCACAATTTTTCTGAAATTGAGTTATATATACCAGGGGGGTCTTTGTGATGATATCTTTCATGTCAAAAAAGATCCAGATGAAAAACACAATATTTGACATAATTGCGACGACTAGATACCAAGCCACTTATAGGGGAGACACTAAATATTTATCATTAAAACAGATCCAAATTACCTGAATAGTTTTTGCGAAAATATTAATCTACGGAATAAGTGCTTTAAACAAATCACAAAAAAGATCTAAACTGCCTGGACCACTGAAGTAACAGCATTTATAAAATATTTGAAAGGATCCAGGCTGTCTGGAACCTTTATGCTAAATAAATTCTTTAGAATGTTTTTCTACTTAAATATCAAGAACGATCCAAGATGCTTGAATCTTTTTGTACGAATAGTTTTTCCACTTCAAAGATATACCAAAAGAATTGGCACCTTCTGAATAAATATTAATTTCTATAAAAAGAAACCGCAAAAAAGATCCTGGTTGCTATTTTTCACTTTTTAATAGACTTTTTGCAAAGTTTTGGAATGCAAGTACAAAAAAACGTTTCTTTTGTTTTAATAGACTTTTTGGGTTAGGTACATAAATTTTAATTGATTATTTGGGTCGGGTTATCTATCACTCGTCAGTTTCCCTAATTAGCCAGTTTTACAATAGTTTATACGTCCCTACCCTAAGGGCACTTGTACACTACACGGAATTTTACCGTCCGGTAGTCCGATTTTTTACGGTCCGATATGGCAGGCCATAAAATGTATATGCTAGCTAGTGCACTATACGTAATTTTACCGTCCGACTTTTTACTTTTCCCGATTCCAGGCCGTTTTTTTCCGGTCCGGGATGACAGCAATGAAAAAAGTATTTAAGCTTGTGCACAGAATCGAGTGAAAGAATTAGTGTAGGGCTTCAGGTATCATCTTAGCTTGACCGAGTTGTAAATATTCTGTGAATAAAATGTCTACCTGTTGCCGTTATTAATATCGAGCAAAAAACGGCAGAAAAAAAAACGTTTATTGTATCGGAGCCACCACCAACAGACCAAACCCAGTTTTTACCCCATTTGAGGGATTTTTTTTGACTTCCCATATGGACATATTTTTTTATTGTAAACAATAACTAATATTTATACTTCTGAGTCCTTAAATGAGAAAGTAATAAAGCAAGCAATTGCCGACGTTCCAAGAAACTCATCATTCCTCTCGTTTACGCGTGCGTGGAGTGTAGTTTCAAAGAGATCTACCCTAAACTGCGCTGCACTTGGGAGTAAAAAGACGGACAAGTGCACAAGCCAATCATCCGTTTTTTTTTTCATGCCACACCGGACCGTAAAAAATCGGACTGCCGGACGGTAAAATTCCGTGTAGTGCACAAGCGTCCTAACAATGGGAACTCATTTATTTCTGAACAGAAGTGACTAGATCTATCAGACAACTTGACATGTGACAGTGACACTGACTCACTGCATGCATTCCCGGGGAGACGTTTGCCATTAGGTAATGCTCGGATTGTCGAAGATGTTGAAGGATTTAACAGATTAACTCTTGATTTTGAAGTTGAAACAGATAACTGCCAAGATTGATATACTTATCTCTTGGTAGTTATCTGTCAAGTCAAAAGTTAAATCCATCAACATCTTGTATAGACAATTTGAAAGGGTGCTAAAATTTTTGTTAAAATGTATATATTAAGCTTAACTTTTTTGATTAATAACATTGTTTTATTTTAAGTTTTCTTGTTTTTATTAAAATAAGTTAGTAAAATAGTATCTGGATTGTTTTTGATTAAATCATTTTGAGCAGCATCCCATAATATTTAGCTTTTATTAAAAAGAATCCAGACACACATTTTTGCCATTTTCATAATAAAATTGTACTGTATGTTTAACACAACTTACGCCCATTATGAAGTGCAAAAAAATAACTAATCGTCAACACAAAAGGAAATACTCTCAATGTAATAATGTTCGACTAGAGACACTTTTAACACTTTCTAATCTTTAATGGCCTCTATCTCAGAATCGACTCTGTGTGGATTGGATCCTTTTCGCGTAACTACGTCCAATTGAAAGGACGAAAAGTAACATAGGCTATTTTTGTTTATTTTATTATATTTGGAACAACAAACAATTACTTAATAAAGCTTACTAATACAAAATATATCAAAATCTTAACTAATTATGTAACCAACTACATTGTCCGCAAAGTAATTATTAAAAGACTTAATTTAACAAAAGCATGACTTCTAGTGACAGAAAGAGATTCCACCGTAAAGAAATAATAATAATAGGTTAGGTAAGTATTTTAAAAGTTTCAATATAATACAATACATTCACTTATACTTGCATTAAATTTAGGTTACAGTGGTTTAGTTATCATTCGTTTGATCCCAATATTCACATTATATTTAAAACGAGTTACATTATAAACAATAAGTATGCCATTGCAAGGCATCGTTTCAACGCTTAACCTCGCCGCTACCCTCAAGATTCATTTACAGCCGTTGCCAATAACCTATCCATAGTAATAGATAGGGCTACTTTAGTTTTGTTGCTTAGTTATTTCTGTTAAATGACGGGAAATAACAAAGATTGCCTAGCAACTAAACCACAGTAGGCCTATCTCTTACTGAGGATAGGTTATTGGGAATGGCCATTTGATCCCGATATTCACATTATATTTAAACCAAGTTACATTATAAACAACAAGTATGCCATTGCAAGGCATCGTTTCAACGCTTAACCTCGCCGCTACCTTCAAGATTCATTTACAGCCGTTGCCAATAACCTATCCATAGTAATAGATAGGGCTACTTTAGTTTTGTTGCTTAGTTATTTCTGTTAAATGACGGGAAATAACAAAGATTGCTTAGCAACTAAACCACAGTAGGCCTATCTCTTACTGAGGATAGGTTATTGGGAATGGCCATTTGATCCCAATATTCACAGTATATTTAAACCAAGTTACATTATAAACAACAAGTATGCCATTGCAAGGCATCGTTTCAACGCTTAACCTCGCCGCTACCTTCAAGATTCATTTACAGCCGTTGCCAATAACCTATCCATAGTAATAGATAGGGCTACTTTAGTTTTGTTGCTTAGTTATTTCTGTTAAATGACGGGAAATAACAAAGATTGCTTAGCAACTAAACCACAGTAGGCCTATCTCTTACTGAGGATAGGTTATTGGGAATGGCCATTTGAACCCGATATTCACATTATATTTAAACCAAGTTACATTATAAACAACAAGTATGCCATTGCAAGGCATCGTTTCAACGCTTAACCTCGCCGCTACCTTCAAGATTCATTTACAGCCGTTGCCAATAACCTATCCATAGTAATAGATAGGGCTACTTTAGTTTTGTTGCTTAGTTATTTCTGTTAAATGACGGGAAATAACAAAGGTAGCCTAGCAACTAAAGCACAGTAGGCCTATCTCTTACTGAGGATAGGCTATTGGGAATGGCCATTACTAACATAACTCCTTCTTTACAGTGCGCATGAGCAGTTCCCAAGATGACCTGAGCGTTGCCGACGACACGTCCGTGTGCGGATCAGGTAAAACGCTAGACGACGCCTCTATCTTCCACGAACACGTAGATTAGATTAGTGCGTCTCTACAAATAAAGAGGCTTCTAGACGGGCCAAATTATTCTGCAATTACTGGCCGGGGACTGTTGCTGTGAGACAGCAGCTGTCTTTATACGCAAGTCTTTATAAAAGCAATACGAATATAGTTGCCGGCCACACATTTGAGCAAAAATATGGCCCGTTTAGGAGCACCGTAACACGAGCTATATGCTGGGAATAGTTATGAAGTCTGCTTTTGGTCGGTTTTTTAAATGAAGAATTTCAAGTTCAGAGGGGCTAGTGTTTGCAAATGTCCAAACTTTACCATCGCGTAAGAATAAAATTTTGACAGATAGGCTTAGTGCTATAAGAATAAGGTTGAAAATTAAACTCTATTCGCAAACGTAAGGTGAGAAAACTCACACTAAGCAATCTGGACGTCTTAAGGTGGTGACTGACGTATATATTTCATCGTAACGTAACATTCGAACGCGACCATGTTTTAAACGGCGAGCGTATTTTACCAACTACGGCAGCTCGGCTCGGCTACTATTATTATACATGGGAAAGTGTGTTTGTTTGTCGTTTCTTCAAGCCCTAAACGACGTTATTTTTGGCATAGAGCTATTTGAAAGGCCGGAGAGTAACATGGCTACTTTTTATCCCGATATTCCCACGGGAACGGAAACCACACTGGGTGAAACCGCGGTAGCTAGTTTCTTAAAAGATACGGGATGCCACACAAAAATGTGTCTTATAACTAATTTGATAATATCATCATCATCAATCATCTCGTTATATAATGTGACTTGCAATAAATATATTATGAATTATGAATTATAATATTACTTCATAACTATTCTTAGCTTATTTTACTCCGTTTATTTGTAAAGTCCAATAAACGTGTCTTGTATTGTACGTTTTTCGTATCCGAATTCCTGCCTGAATGATAACTATAAGGAAATTAGGTATCTATCACGTTTTACGCGTTTAATACCCGTTCGAATTTTCAATATTTATAATGCAACGCGAAAGATAAAAAAATATTATTTAGTACATTAGTACATTTTATTTTCGTTTTTGTGAGATACAACTTGATTAGATTTTGTTTTTTTTAGTCCTTCTTACATTGTCATGCATTATCTCTGCCTATTGATTGATAAACGTATATTAAAATACGAATAGTTAAGGTTTTCGTTCTTATAAAAAAAACGTGCAATACAAATGGTATGTGAACTACACATCTACTACCGCAGCTAATCTTGTTTCTGTATGAGTTAAGACGAATCTATGACCTTAACATTCTCATTTATATCGACGCAACCAATAAAACTTATTTTTGTTAAGAAAAGCTTCTCTATGTGTTATACTTGAATACTAATACATCAATAAGTAAAATAGGTTTGTCCATAGTTTATGTAAGTCCGTCTCAACTCTTGTTTCTGAAACCATACTCATTTTAGACATCATATGAACTTTTATATTATGATAACCTCTTTTTTTTTGAGGTCGGTTAAAAAGAATATGTCATACAGTATTACCACGAAGTGCTAAAATGTCATATTAACGAAAAAATATTATGTAACAAAATTAAATTAAGAAGTTAAATTCTAGCAGCCTTATCACAAAAAATAATTTAGTATAGACCATGTCGCCAATCGGTTCTAAAACAAATTATTATGAAATTAACTCTTATCAATGACAATAAATTTAAATTTTATTTTGGTGCTTGGATAGTTGATTAGGTATTAATTAGTTAAGTATATTTTCTAGTTCGTGGTAATTTTTCTGTTAAACTGTACTTAGCATATTCAGTAAAAACTAATTGTAACGAATTAACTTACATTTTATGTTACATTAGTTTAAACAAAGAGATAAAAGAAATATGAGTATCCAATATGCAGTTTTTTTACCGGTTGCCGGGAACATATGAAATTTGAATGCAATTATCAAAACATACTATTTTTCTTAAAGGTTCCCGGAATGCCTAGGACAGCTTTCAAGTGACAGAAAATGAAACAATAACATATCAAAACTATGACTATGATTTTAAAAGAAATAATGTTTTAAGTATTTTTTTTATCAAACCGAAACTTAGTATCTATCCATCCATGGTCAAGCCATCCAAACTGGCAGCATAATACAAACAACTATTTGTTAATTTATCCTTTCTTTAATGGATTATCATTCGATTCAAAGTTAAGTCATAGTTTTGAATATTATTATTATTTAACACCGTTATGAGTCGTCTGGTAGAAATAATACATAGACCGTATTATAAAATTAAAACACGCTTAATAAAAACAAAAGACATCAACCGAGTTACGTTAGTAGTAAGCAATTAGTTTAGTGCTCAAATTATTTTTTTTACTATTTTACTATGTTTAATTTATACGGATTGTTTAATGTTTGTACTTAAATTCTAACAATACGCAGGAATCTTGTTCTTATTACGAGTTTACTAAGGGCTAACTTCGCGATTTTTATACACTAATAGCATTATAAATATTTTTTGAAGTCCTTGCTAATACTTTTTTATTTTAACTTAAATTTACCTTATTATTTTCGTGAAAAAGGTCTGGAATCCCTTTGTTTCCTTGATGTGAAGCCCAGATGTGGAATAGTATGAAGTATAAAAATAACCGCGAAAGTACATCTTCAATTCTTAATTTTTTTATTGGTCTACTCACTATTTTCTAATATCTTAGTAAAAACTAACATCTTTCATAACATATATTATACCTGCTCGTCTACGCGTATACTTCCCTTATGTATTACTCTCTGCGATGAAAACATATTAACTATAGTCTGTTCACGGAAACGAGCTAATACTGCGATAAATTGGTCTGGTCGCTCGTGAAAAAAAAAGACCAATTTATGTTAATATATTTATACTCGTATAAAACCGCGCATAGACTAATTTTCAGCCAATTACGAGCGAGCAAATTCTCTCAATACTAGCTCGTTTTCATGATCATACATTAGTTGGATTCAATTCTCGTTTCTAGAAAAATGACAATACAGATGTACTACGAAAATCGTTTTTATTACGTTCAATATAAGGTCGTGATCAAGATCATCATGTAAAGCTTGATGTACATACCACAGGCTTTAAAGTTTGATCTTGAAAGCGTCCTTATGTCGCCTTGTAATAGCGACGGTTTTCGTAGTGCAAATGAATAGCCTAAAATGACTAGGATTTTTCTAGACAATCTGTATTTAGGATAGAAAAGAAATCTACAAGACGTTATTTATAGTATTGTCTAAGTTATTGGATGCGATTTGAATCGCGTCGATCGGATAGTTCTCAGTTCCTTGTTAAGATCTGTACTTGTCATAGTAGAATGTATGACACTACTTAAGGTTTTAATATTATTTATTTCCTTAGAACTTAAGTCTATTGCAATATGTATTCCTGTTTTTTGTATTATTTGAATAAATATTTACCAAAAGTTTGTTCCTCATCACAATCGATAGGAAGCTTTCAGACTTTCGGTCAAAGGCTTTCCTTGTTTATGAATTAATTCAATATTTAAATTTACATACTTTTTGTTGACTTCTTTGACTCTCAAGCTAAATTTCGAAGATAAAAATTGCGATGGACGGTACTCGTAAACTACGTATTTATGAATCGCTTAGGTAACTACGAATGTTTGCTAACTCGATGTTAACTACTTCGAATGTTTTTCATATAGATTCTTCCATAGAATACTTCAGACGTAAGGTGGGTGTACCATGGAAGGCCACTCTAACAAATAAACAGTTATTATTCGTTTATTTACTGGATAAATGAAACTAACAAATATTTAAGTAATACTTTGTTTTATTACGTAACATATAAACCACTTTTTAAAATTGCAGATTTAATCAATATTGATTGAACTTTAGTTTCATTGAACTCTTCCAAATGGCCTTGCTAGGAACAAGGCTCCTTAGAAGGCCATTATAATAAATCAGTCATTTAACACTAAAAGTTAATAAATAGCGATTAAATCTACAATAAAAAGAAATGGTTTATATGTTACGTAATAAAACAAAGTATTACTTAAATATTTTGTTAGTTTCATTTATCCAGTAAATAAACGAATAATAACTGATTATTTGTTAGAGTGGCCTTCCATGGTACACCCACCTTATTTTAAAGTCGTCGATTCCCAATATCAATAAAGCGAAGGACCGTACTGCCAAAATAGTAGCGCAAGCGATTCGCCGCCGCGTCTGTGATTTCCAGTTCGATGGGTGTTTGTGTAAATAGAAGGAATTTGTCATCACATGGCAATAACTATGAAATTTTAATAATTGGCCTTCGAAGGAGCATGGCCTTCCATGGTCCACCCACCTTACGTGTACACTTTCAATATACAACGGTAAACATTAGCATTCAAGTAATTAGTTAGAACCTACTTTATGATTACCGTTTATCAGTAATTTATCTTCGAAATCCAATAAGACAGTCGATTTTTTTAAGCTGGGCTCAATTCTGGATTCCAAAGTGTAAGTACGCTTTTCTTTTTCTAGAATATTAACACATGAACAGTGAATATAAAACATAGACAATTAATAAAAACAATGACGTCAACTTCATGTCCTGTGAATCTAATTTTGAAGTAAAATAGTTTAGAACTGAGCCCGGTTTTATACACAGTCTTCAGCTTACCAATACAACTGTGCAATTGGACTACGAAAGCCGATCTTAATCCGTACTAGACATGGGCGCGCTAATTTAAATATTATGTTAACCTCCAACTTGTGTTACAATTTTTAATTACGAGACGAGCTAAGAGCAAGTGTAACAAAAACAACGATATTTCATAAACTTGTAAAGATATAGTTAAATAATTTATTTTTTCTAAAAACGTAAGGCGAGGTTGTGTTTATGTGTTTAGAACAAAAGGAGGCGAATTTTTCTTTTATATATTTTTTTCATCGTAGCGCCGCGACCTGCTGATATCGCAGAGCCGAGCTTGGTGCACGCTCAATAGTTATTTTTACTATTATTGATATTATTTTAAGTTTTTTTTTCATTGCTTAGGTAGGTTTAAATATCCAGATAAACGACGTAACACAACCTCCCCTCACAACTTTGGGGACTAAGAAAAAAACACGGTATATAGTTATTTTTGCTCAGGAGTGTTAAACAAAAAATGACAAAAGTGTATATGTAACTAAAGTTATTTTTACAATTGCTTATATTTGACAATATGCCTAAATCTGCCTATCGACAGTCAACGCGTTTTTGTTGCTTATAACTATAACATAGCTGTATGACTCTTTTAACTTAGTATCAATCAAGGTAAGCGTCTAAAATCCTTATTGAAAAAAAATTACAAAACATGATGAATTTAGCCTTGTTCTCAAATCTAACTAATAGCACGCCCTTAACAGATACCTAATGAGATAGGTTTAATCTATTGTAAAAAGAGAAGTAATTTATTCGAGCGGATTATACATTTGACTTCGATTTATTAAATAGAAAAGTGACTTTAGCAGAAAGGGGCGTTTTTCTTAACTCTGTGGTACTTAAAAAATATTAGGAAATTGGTCTTTCGAATCGATAAATATTTTTTTTAATATGCACACGGATTGTAATTTTCAATATTTCAATAAAAAGCATGTATGGAATAATACAATAACTAGACTAGCACATTCAATAGTGTATATATTTTTATTTTATCGGTGTGGGCTTTTATCTTTGTGCATGAATAGAATAACAAATTGGTGTTATCATAATATGGTTGTCCATTTTATAAATTGATTTAGTTAACTTATAAAAAAAACCTTCATGAGCCGCTAGATAAAAAAGTGTATCTTTAAAAAAAAGTACATTTTGGAGCTAATAAACTGTTTATCATTTTATATTAATGTTGCCATTGTCAAAATTTAGGAGGGCTTATTTGGTTTGCAAGAATTTGGCGGCCAAGCTTCTGCTATCGTATTAAAATAAATTGCTTTTCGAAAGATATTATGCGCTCGCAGCACGGTCAATTAATCAAATTCAAAACTGACAAACTTCAAAACCGCGACTGCAAATTAGTCAAGCAAGGCGGTCCTTGATCAAGCTTTTAGTACAGTCAACAGCACTTTAGGTGGTACAAAACTGTTACATTACTCCAATTGATAAACCTTACGACATTGCTTGTTAAGATTAAAATTGGTTATAGAAATTTGGCGGTGGACAGCTCTAAGTGCCACTGATTGTACTAAATCAATGTATGTATAGGAGTATTTTTCTGAAGTATGTAAGCTTAGTTAATATTATTTCAGAAAGGCTATTATTTGCGATGAAATTTGCAATCTAATAACGCGTAGGAGATTCATTGGTTTTTCTTTGTGATGCATGAAAAACCAATCAATTTCAATGCATCCTCAATAGTGAACATTGTATTAATTTATTCGTATATGTTTTTTTAATCATAAATTATAAGGTTATTTAATAAAATAATTTTTTTTATAAAATAAGTCCATAAGCCTTTGTGAAATAACAACCTATGATGTACATTTATAAATTCAAATTTATTTGTCCTTTGCACGTTTGAAAGCTTTTGACGATTGTGATTTTGTTTTATTTTTTGCCATCAACCCACTTCCCTCAGTGTTGCAAGTTTTTTTTTACCATAGACTAGAGTGGCTTTCAGTGTCTAATATAGCAACATTTGCTCAACCGTTTTTCAGGTAAGAATAATAGAAATTATGTTAATAAGCTTTTTGGTAGTAACACTTAACAGTAGTTGATTGCTTTTATTATTACGTTCAGAGCAATTACTAAAATTATTTCATACATGCTTTTATTAGGGAATCATAGGGAACTTTAAAAGTATAATTTATTTTTTGTCAAGTCAACTTAAAAAAAACACAAAAGAAACTCTAAACAATCGAGATTTTGTCGTCTTAGCTACATGCTGCTGGGTATAAGCCTCCCCCAAGGATTTCACGACGATCGGTCCTGCGCTGCCCACGTCCAGTGGCTTCTCGCGACCTTCACCATATCGTCGGTCCACCTTGTGGAGGCCTACCTCTTGAGAGCAGTAATAGAAAGGAACTTTAATAGTCTATAATTAAAGTTCAAATTTATATAAAGAAAAATTCAAAGCAAGTTTTGTTTTCACAGTGGCGGACAACTTTGGTTGGCGCGATGACTCTTCAGGCAGCGAAACGGATGCTCCACATTACCCCCTAGATCTGAGACTTGCTGAAGCGCGGTACGTTCCTATTATCTATTTTCTTTTGAAGAAATTTACAATTTATCTAATCAGATTTAAAATATTTTTGCTGCCATTGAATCTGTAATAAAAACATCGTTAACTTCTCCTTGAAGAGAGTGGTGAGAGAAGTGGTAAACTTTATCCAAGTTTTTAGCAAAGAAAAAGCCGCAGTAAATATAAATATCCTAATCCTATCCTAACTAATATAATAAATGCGTAAGTGTTTGTTTGTCATTTTTTGACGACCTAACTAAGAATCGACTTGATTTTTGGCATAGAGTTGGTTGAAAGGACGGAGAGTAACATAGGCTCCTTTTTATCCCGATATTCCCACGGGAACGGGAACCAGGCGGGTGACACCGCGGGCGGATATTAGTCTACTGTAAAATTAAAATGTAAATATGTATAGACAAAATAATAGTTTACTATAGATGTTTGCCGTGTCCCGCGCCATATGGAACCCAGTGATGATGGTAGCATTAATTGAAATCATCCTTCAACAACAGGTTGCAACTAGAAGAGCGTTTAGCGCAAGAAGCCCGCGAGAGACGCATGGACGACAGGCGACTAGAAGATAAGAAACTAGAGGAATTGAAGATGAAGAGCTCTTACAACGACGTGCGCAAGAGTCCGGTCGACGATAGGAGGAGGGATCAAGTGCACTTCGTGTTGGGGGGTGATAAGTAAGTTGATAATTGTTTTTTTTTTTTATAGAAAACGTAGCTTCTGAATTTCACAAGAGAGAATGTATTAAGGTTGCTGAGAGAATGCACAGCCTGCGTTTCTGACAGGATATTTTTCTTAGTACATTATAAAAACTAACTGAGGTTTATTTCTTTGGCGGTCGAACTTCTCTCGGACAGTGCTTCATGTGACTGGATCTGACAAACACTGGTTTGTATTATTTTTAGTAGAACAGAAGCCTCTCGTACCTTGGTATTCTGTCGACTGGACATTAAATTAAAATCAGCAACTTTCACTGATCGCTGTCACGTTTTTTTTGTTTTTTTTTTATATTTTTTATGAACGACGGGTAGACTCTTAGCCTTCATCATACCTGATGTTAAGCATTGATAAGGCTGAAAGATGGAAGCGAGCCTCTCCCGGAATCCTCAGCCACTGAACCAGAACTGACTATCTTATCTCGAACTGCCGGAACACAACAATGCTGAAAACATTGTTGTTATGGCGTCTGGTTTAGATAAGATGGTGGTAGCTAGCCAGGCGGACTTAGAACAAGTCCTACCACCAACTAAACCGAATACAATATGTACCCCCGCTGGGAATCGAACACGGGACCCCTGGGTCTTATATCGGTGGTTGTACCACTAGACCACAGAGGCGGTTAGAACTTTCACTGCGTAAAAAAACAATGTCATCAAACAACCACAAAAAACAAACTTGTAGTAATAGCAAAGATACACGCTCCGCTACCCAGATATGGAAATGTACCTATCCCTTCTGTTAACCTTTCGCCACTATCCACAGCGTGAACTGGACAGGCGAGGACCTGTCCCGCGCGCCCCACTCTCAGTCCCAACCGCAACTCCGCGCGTCGATGCGGGGCGCTCCCTTACCGCCGCCGCGCCGCCCGCTGTCGTCCGGCACCATCGTGCGCTCGCGGAGTACTGACGTGGTGGCTATTGCGGATGACCCCCGCCCCCCACCACGACACCCCTTCCTCAAGCAGAAGACGCTGGCTGAAGGTAAAGCCGCCTCTGCACATAGGCCAGCGCATTCGCCAACGCGCTGGCGGTGCGCTTGCCAACGCGCTTGTGAGTTAATCCACACATGGAAGGTCGTTCAGTATGCTTTGGTTCGGGCCAATGTGCGGACGGATTCAAAATGGATGTTGAGTCGCTAATCTCAATAAATTTAAATGTTTCCCCGTTACTCATATTGTTCGCCATTTCGTCAAGTTAGGTGTTAATTCGCCGTAAGAAGAAAACGTGCACTCTTGATCGCTGCTCCGGGCAATTGATCGCGCGGCCAATGTGTGGATGGTGCGCCAAGCTTGCGACAAGTGTCCTTTGATGTTGCCGACACCGCGCGGCTAGCTCGCAAGCGCGCTGGCCAGCGTTAAAATACCTACCGCCAATACGCCAACGCCCGTTCTACACATTGGGCCAGCGCGCTTGCCAACGCGTTAGCCTATGTGTAGAGGCGGCATATTCTCAAAAGGTAGCTTGCTAAAGGTATAATAGTTTGTAGCTGCGACCGGTATGATCGTGCGCTCAAACAAAAGACGCTGGGGGAAGGTGAGGAACTTGGCCACCATAAGTTGCTTGGTGCTTTGGAGCGATGTCGTGCACAGTCGTGCGCTCGCGGAGCACTGACGTGGTGACTGCTACTTTTTTTTGCAAGCTAAGCAAGCAGTGCTTGGTGTAGGAATAATTTATAATACTAAATAATACATGCTAGAATAGGAAGAGAGAAAGTTATTCTTCAAGCAAAAGTCACTGGTTGGTAAAGACAGTTATTCACAAATCCCTACTCACAGGTGCGATTAACACGGACTCGCCAACTCCTTCGAGCATCACTCCACCCGAAGAAGAGTCCACAGACTCCTCCCTCATGGAAGACGAGAGCGTCCCGAAACCTCGCAAACGACGCATCCAGCTGCCCTTCGGGAAGAAAGCGAAGACCCCCGCGTGACAGAGACAGAGCACTCTGCGCTGCGCGATCTGCCTTCAGACGCATCACGGCTACAGGGACTACGGTTGTCGACTACGTTAGCACGTAGCATCATGTTATCGACTACGCTCGTAGCATCACATATTTTGTTAGGACTGTGATTGAACTGAAGTTAGTACAGGTGTTGTGATATGCGGCCTAATGTTGTTAAACGAAATTGCTGTCAATTTTATTAGCCTTTGAATTTTTGAGCCGAATGAAATTGGGAATTTTTACAAATTTATGTCATCAATCAACAAACCTTTAAGGATACTGGAAGATGAACCGAGTAATTTAGCATGATTGTTTGTTTTTTGTGAAAAAATACTTGGCTACTTACTTATTTTATTACATTTTAGTTAATGTTTTTCGATTATCACTACTTTTTTTATTTAATTTCGAGTATCTTTGATTCAATTGCTCTTTTGTCTTTTTGATTGTGTTACTTTTCTCCAACTCCATTTTATGAAGTAGCTCACAAATAACTAGTTAAAAGTTACTTAATTCGTTAGACAAAGTACTTATTGAACACCAATGAATGGTCTACACTATTTATCAAGATAATTCTTCTCAAACGGGCCACTTAGGAATTAAATAAAATTGAAGAATGAATACATACTACTTATAACTATAATATTTTTTTGTATATACGTTTACAATATTTAATTACATTGTCTTATCAAATTGGGAATGTTATACTTATGAAATCCTGATACTTCCAAATTCCTAGTAATGGTTTACGTCAACTAATATTTTCTTACGTTTATTTTGATATTAATTTCGAGTTTATCGTATTGATGTATTCCGAATTGACGTTAGAAGTCACTTTGGTTTGACAAACAAAACTGAATTGAAAATATGTATCAGTAACGTAGTCTAGTTGTATTTAAATTGAACGGCATGCGTAATTCTATTGCTAAAGAAAATTTAAGTGTCCCGTACAGTAGTTTAATTTTTATTCATTAGCAATCCGGCAGTGCATGCATATATAAACTTACTATATTTACTATACTTGGTAATTTTTGAAATATTTTGGAAGTAAGGTGTGAGGTCTTTTGATTATCCTTCGTTTTAAAATTTGTTTTAAATTAATAATTGTAACGAGTCCATCAATGCGACGCTGAGAATAAAATAATAAATTTCATTTGAATGATAATTTAAAAAATGAAGACTGTGTGATGCTGATTACTTGCTTTGTTACATTTAAGTTTTCAATTGCTAGTGTAAAATACTAATTGCTGTATAATTTATTAACAAATTAACAATATCGCATCATTCCCTGTTGTTTGAGTAGCTATGTACCATGATAGCGATATTTGTCCCTTAGCTGTATGTAGTTTAATTTAAGGCAATATGGTGCTAAATGAACATTTTCAGACTGAACACCTTTGCATGGCTCAAATTTTTATACAATCATTATGTGGCAACACCAAGTTTAAACTATTTGGCCACTTGAGCTTTTAGTTAATTTATTTCGAAATTTATTCAGAAAAGAATAAGGTGTTTTTGAATTTTAGATTGTTAATTGCTCCGATTGGAAAATGTTTGTGGTATTAAACACTGAGGTTAGCAATACTTAAAGTGTCAAACTATTTAGTAAATTTAAGTTACATAGATGACAGTACTTAAATTTAATTTAATGCAGATGTATCTAAACAGTACAAAATTATATATTTTGACAAATTATGCCATAGAAATTTGTAGAAGTTGTTTAAGCAATTGTTTGATCTTTTTTAAAATATCATAGATCTTAACATCTAAATGTATCTTTAGTAAGAGTGGTTGTATTTTAAATTTCTAATACAGGTTACTTTCGTAAAAGCAAAAAGTTTTTTGTTGTATCTAAGTATTGAGGTTTCTTGTTGTGTAGGAAAACGATATATTTTAAACAGTTTATTATTATGTAAAAAACATTTATGTAGTTTTAATAATAAATTTACATTTTGGTTTTTAGCCAATTTACATAGTCATAGATAAACCAAGAAAATAGTAAAATCTCTGGAAATTGTTATAATTTTTGTCAGAACAATCTACGGATTAACAGTATTACATTTGTACTATGAACGCCACTGTATCATATTTGTCACTAATGTTCAGGATATCGAATTTTGATTAAATCTATTTCATCTATAAATAGGGCATAACCACTATAGATCTTAAGCTTTTTGTTTCTTGACGTGTATATATTTTTGACCTCGGATCTGACGGTGTTATAAAAAGACAAATCGTGATACCTACATATTGTTACACCATTGAAAGTTAATAAATATATTTAAAAACTTGTTGGTTTCATTTTAGTTAGCTGAAATTAAGCCTCATCTGATAAATTTGTTAACAAGGTAAAAAAGGCGCTATTAAAAGAGGTAACTAACAAGTTAATAAAAAGGTGTGACAAACTTTGCGCTTACGTGAAAACCAATGTGCAGGCAGTCTAAACAGTCCTTGCACTGCATACAACACGCGCCAGGGTGTCTCGCTGTTTTTCGCTGATAAAACAGTTGCGGTTGCCGCCAGTATGCAATCACTACGTTCCAGTTGCCGCGTCGAGCGAGACGAGCGTGTATAATTTGTCTTATATATCTTGATATTTTTGGAAATTAATGACGTTTTGAAACAATTGGCAATATATTAATTAACACGTGCGCCGCCAATCTGGTTAATGTTCGGCGATGCTTGGTAATCCTACCAAGCCTAGATAAAATCTCCACAAAATTACCAATTTTAATTTTGTTTTTTTTTATATAATTAAATTAGCACTTTTAACAATATGTTGAACTCATCTAGAATGATGTCCAATTTTTTTATATAGAGTTATTAAGCATCGGACAACATCTGAAAATCCGTTGCAAAGCGCCACGCGGTCACGCCCACCCACGCCCAAAAAGATGAACCGATTTCGATTTCGTTTTTTGTTTGTTTGAAAGTTGACTTGATCGAGTGTTCTTAGCTTAACAATGATTCCAAGAGTTATTTCATTTATTATTCTACTGTTTATAGCAAATTATTAACTAACGAATTAACATTAATAACAATACGTGGGACTTTGACGTTCCTTCACGCGCATTTTGTCAATTATGTCGAGAGAATGGATAAAAGTTTTGCTCATTGTTTTCAAAACAACCATTTATACGGTAAAATTACTGCATTAATTTACAAAGAAATAGTAAAGTCGATTTTATCCTATACAAGAAAATGATAATAACGATAGGGAGAATTATTGGTTTTCGTAAGGAGTCTTTCAACAACCTATATAATTAAATTACCTATCAAGAAAGTTGATAAATTAATTATAATTACTAATATAATCGGTAGGTTTTTTTGTGAAAGTTTATTTTTATTATGTTAATGTATAATGAAGTAGAATAAATAATCTCATTAAGAATATATATTTTTTTAATTAAAAGTAGTAGTTTTTTTATTACTTACTTACGTATGTCCGATTCTATGTTCCCTCAACTACTGAACCGATTACAATAAATAAGCGGCAGTTTTCGCAGTGCAGGTGTAACGTCAGGCGTGTTGTTGACTGTACATTAAAAACTAACATTAAATCCGCCGTTTTAGAATTTGAGTATGAAGTTTATATCAATGAAATTAAAATGTTAAAAGGTATGTACTAAACAAAAATTATAAAAACGGTAGGTAGTAAGCAATGTAAACATTATAATACCTATTACCGACAGATTAGCTCTGGATAGCTCATCTGGCAGATAATTTAACAGTTATCGTAACCCCTCTTACGTTGTATGTATCAGTCGGTGATGAAACCGACCCTTAACAGGTTCACAGTCAAAGCCAAATCGTAAGATATGACCCCCAAGTCCAATACCTTTCCTTTGGTTCCATTTTTTATTCTACAGTTTTACATAAAAAAAAACCGGCTGAAAATGTCACTTTAGTAAACTCCAAACCTTACGAGTCCCACCTCACAAAAAAGCATAGAAAATGTTCGGGTGAACGTCCACATATCGACTGCGGACTGTCTGCGAATTAAAATCCCATGGAACACGTATTTGTAACAAAATGAAAAAAATTACTTCAGTTATGAATTATTTATTTAAAAATTGTTGTGTACAAATATTCTATAGCTGGTGTACGCAATGCGGCTTAACACGAATACAGTTACCAATACTATAGTTATATTGTAAAAAACTGGCGTTAGGTCGACTTCTCGCATTCACGCCTTTGAAAATTGAGAATTTCGGATAAAAGATAAATAAATATTAACACATCTTCGATCACTTATAAAATACATAACCAGGAAAGTATCTTGTGACCAATATCAAAGAAATATTTGTAAGCATAATGTCACCGTCATTTCTTCAATATTTCTATAACAGCTAATCGTAATAGCACGATTATGTTATCTTACAGTATTACGACTCCCTTTGTTGCCCGTGTTAATACCAATCTTACTACCAGTAGTAACGGGTAACGGTTGGTTGCCCTTCTTTCTACTAAGTTGAAATAACTCCAGCTATGCGACCCCGGTACTTTCTGCCAAGACTAAACGCCTAATATTTTAAGTTAATTTAAATAAGTAGGACATTTCTTCTGCAGCGAATCTACTTCGGGGAAGAAAATATATTTTCATGCAATAATGTTTATTTTTAGTTTTTTTTTTCTGTCAAGTAGGACATATCTTGTGCAGTGGCTCTACGCGTTTTACCCGTGGTCCCACTGGTTTGTCACCTGGTGGGTATTTTTTCCCATTTTCCCAATTATTTAAATTAAAATTAAGATATTAAGCGTTTCCTCTTAAGCAGAAGGTACAAGGAGGTATTTTAGATATAATTAGAGAATTTTAACACGAGGAATAAAATACCATTGTAACAAATACTTCAATGTAAAATATTGCTCGTTCCTACTTACAACTTCAGTAGTAAGAGCAGTAACCAAATTACCGTCATTACTACTGGTAGTAGGATTGGTAACACGGGCAACAAAGGTGCGACTCGGCCTTATCTTTGAAATAATACCTACAGCAGTCTAAAGTTTTTGCACTGCCTAAAAACAGCCGAAATCGCACTCACACAGATACGCGCCGGTACACGCGCGCTCGCAACTGTTTTACCGGTGAAAACCAGTGAGATCGAGGGGCCGGCCGTGTTGCGATAGCGAGCGGTGCGTGTGTGTGAGCGCAACGTCTGTTTGTTTAGAATGTGCCTACAACCACAACCACAGCGGTGACACTCTGTACTAAATGGAATTTAGTACAAAATATGAAATGTGAACTTATGCAAGGACATGTAAGTCGGTAAGTATTGAAATATACTTGTTTTCAAGTCGTATTACTCATCAAAACATAACCGTGGTAATAGGGTCGAACCCGATTAGGTACCCTTTCATAATTCATATCATAACAATACGATTTTAATAGGAACATAATCTGTGAGAGGCGTTTTAATTTGGAAGATGTTCAAGGCGAAGTTGTACAACAAATAATTTAAATAACACATGTCTTATAGACTGCTAAATGTATCGAAATTCGAAACATGTTGTTAACAATTTTACAGGCAGTGTAACCAACATCACATCGAGTCTATCGACTATCACTTAGCTATCATGCCTTCAGCACCGATATCTATACAAATATAACATTACAACATTATATTGGACACAAAAATATATATGACGAACAAGAGGCGGACAGCTTATAACATGGCTAACATTTTCTATTACACCTCTTTGATTAGGAATGTTAGGAGATTTTTCCTATATTTTTCGAGGTTCAACTAGCAGCGACTGGGTTAAAGGTAAACATCTTAGAAAAAGCATAATATTACAAGAAAATATTTAATGTAAATTGTAAACATTCACTTTTAACAGTTACTTAATCAGTACTATTTTTATGCTGACTGTAATGTTCTAAAATGCCGAAACTAACTAATCACTGGTTCTAGACAGGTATACCTCAAAGGGCAGTATAGGTTAATTAATTTATTTTACATAATATTATACAGTTATATTTTGTCTTAGCACTAGTCCAATTAACAATACTGAAAAACTATTAGCAATAGAACATGGAACGGGTGAACGAGTACACGTCCCAAAATTACAGATTACTTTAATTAATTTAATCCGATATTTTAAATAATCGTGCATCTACTCCGATTCTCTTTATGACATCTACACGTCAAACATTTTAGCTCACTGCAGATAAGCCATTGAGGCTAGAAGCCTTTAGCAGTGCCAATTGGACCATCTTCAGTTAAACACAAAATCTCAAGAAGTCTATGCAAAGTCCTGGCTACAAGTGTTTCAAAAGAATTACATAACTCATTCTAGGAACAAAACAGTTGAAACTGTTTCATGGCAAAAAATATATAAATAAATTACTAGAAAGTTAAAACGATTGAGCATATAAGAATTCATAAACACCTTTGTTGCGCAGCCCGGACCCGTAACGCACGATTGCTTGGTTTTAAAAGAACGATGTTTGTTAATTGGAGATCCCAATACTTTTGTGTAATAAATAACCAGTAGGAAAACAGATCTTGTCCAGAGGCAGATAGGAGATTTTTTACCGAGCGCTGCGTTATTTGACGTTATTAAGGTTCAAGTTCACTTGCGCGTGCCCTGGACCGATCATGGGGGAGTTACCGCTACTGCTGCTTGCACTCTGCTGGGTTTTCGTGGGAATGGGGCTTGCCGTGCTTCTTACCGCGCCTCCGCGGCGTCGGTTCTTCCTCTTCACTCTCCTCTGTCGAGCATTCCTCCTCCTCCTGAAGATAATTATTGGATATTCACTACAAACTCATTTAGTTGCCGTTTTTGTTAAGTACGCCTTGAGAACATAATAATGAGTTAAATGATGAAATGGCCAATTCACATTCATCTATTAGCATTCCATCCTACCCAATAACTGTCAAATAATCCCAGTTGTGATAATGTGAAGCAGCCGTTGTAACATTTACCCAAATAAAAAAGATGTTGAAAAGTACAATAATTATATCAACATGAATTTACCTTTCAGTTTTAATAATTTATTGTGAATTCTGCAACCATCCGCATACCGCAGTTCAAACTTGCACAAACTAATTCGCATGCAAATAAGATAAATGAAAATAAAACACACATGGGTAAAAAGCATACAATTTTAATGTCAAAATTATGACATGCCAGAAACATAAGCTATAACCAGTATGTAGTAACTATACGAGTCGCTAAACGCTAACTTCAATACAAAGTTACATAAATAAAAAACATACATCTATAGATACCGACCTAGCTATTGTCAAGTAATATTAAATTACACCTCTAGTAAGATCACAGTCGACGATGTTTGATTGTTGATAAAAAATGCATTTTGGCACTAACAGAGATTCATTACATTAGTTCTTAGAACTGCTACAGCTGCAACGCGAGGGATACTGTTTTTCATTGGAATGAACGCCCGAGCGCGACAAGTAACGAACGACCTTACAGAATAATAGTATCACATGAAATTTCAAAATACAAAAAATAAATCCATAAATAAAAATATACACTAATTACTGTATAATAAATAAAAACGAGAAATTGTATAACTAAACTAGAAATGCAATATTGATATTGTAACAGACATTTAACAAGTTAACATGCATTATTAATTATAAATTCAGTAATTAAAAGGCACCTTTGCTCCTCGCTTCATGTCTAAAATAAACGGCTCTTGGAGCCTATCTAAACGTTGATCTAAGACATATTTATCCAATCTGAGGATAAACCATGCATAGAACAGCCTCGTGGCGCATAAGTTTACAACTTGTAGCGGTTAACATTAATAGACTACGCGACGCATCGCTCGAGTATTCGCTATCACTTACGCCTTGGCGAAAACAAATTTCACAATATTTGGTATTTTTGTTGAATTTTGATATGAAGTGATATGATGGCGACAGATAAAGCACATTTAACACACGTGTGCCGTTAGCCTTAGAGGCAACGTTTTATTACAACGCTAGGGGGGACGCGGGGGGCAACTCTTGCATCAATCGTCCGCGTCCGACACTTCCTCGGTCCCCGACTCTTCCTCAGAGTAAGAGTCCTCCTGAAACCAAATTGTACCGCTGTTTCTTTGTGCGCCCGACAGACGTAGATACCGTATCGCTCACAGACAAATCGACTAAAAAGATTCCGCATCGCGTAAGAAACTTGTACTAGCCTATTACTTGACACGGCGATAGCGAGGCGACAGAATACCATATAATTCATCAGTAAACAGCTATTTTACTAAAAAAAAAATTGAAATGTAGTGATACTTAAAGTAGTAACGTTATAGCACACATTGGTTCGCAATTTGGGGGTAAAAAAATAATAAAAAATCAATAAATGCAAGCTCATTGCAGGGTCAGTTTAGGTCAACTTGTCTGTGGGAGGACAGAGGCCTTATTCTGCTAATGTTAAGTTAAAATATTATTTATATTGTTTCAATTCTACTGATCTTTGACACAGTTCCTTTACTAGTGTAAAAAAGCACAGAAAGCGCAGTAGGTGCATTTCTCACAAAAGGGTCACTTTTCATAATGTGCATTTCACAAAAATGTGAACATCGCGAAATGTGCACTTCGCAAAATGTGCTAGAATATGGCTAAATGTCCAAAATTAAAAATAAATTGTTCTGTATGGGTATTGAGAGTGTTAAAATAAAATAAACACTCTTTTATAAAGTAATCATACCCATAAAGAATCATATCTTTTATACTTTGGTGTAACACAGCATATTTAGCCATATCCTAGAAAAGTGCACATTTTGCGAAGTGCCCATTTCGCGAATTTCACATTCTGCGTCAAACCCAAAAGCATTACAATTGAAATACTATAGAAAGACAAAACATTATCAGAATTGACCCCCTGAACTAAGGAGCAAGGCAAATCTATCAGGAATACTGTACCTTCGTCTGGCAGAAACGAGACGCACCCAAACACTAAGCAAGCATATTCTACCATGCAATAATCCAAACAGTGCTAATTATCTAGATGGCTGTAGAATTCACTATTACGCAATAAAAGCAACCTTATAACTGTAAAACATTGTACCTTAAAATTACATTGTGAAGATTATAAATTAAAACAACAGGACTAAAACTCAACTTTAGTTATGTAGTAAAACTATGTACTACTCACAACTTGAGGTTTCGGCTATGTTGCTATAGCCGTGGTCACAAGCAGGCGGCAGCAGTTATAGCAACATATCCAAAACGTCAAGCTGTAAGTACATAGTTGTACAAAAAACATAACAAATATCGCGTTTTAGTCCGTTGTTTTAATTTATATTTATAATGGAACGCGAAAATTTAAAATTTATCATCAACCTATAATATTAAAATGAGTGTAAGCAATGCTTCGAATCAAATCTACAGCGATAGAAACCAAATGTCTACTACTATACGTATGATATAAGACTCGTTTGTACACTATTTGTTTCAATTTACATCGCAGCGGAATGGAATGGAAGCGAAAATGAGTTTTAAGTCAATTGTATTAACTTTAACAGTAGAAGTCACTAAGTTCGAGAATGCTATGCTAGGGATCTCGTTAAGGGATAAAGGTCAGTTTACACCGAGACGCGACGCGATGTGAAGATGTTTGAAAAGGCCAGTGGTTTAGCGCTGCAGAGCGCATCGTAATAGTGAAATCGCTGGCCTCAATTAAATAGTACTACTATCGAGAGTATTATTAAAGATTATCACAAATATTATCCCGGTTTCCTAATTATCGATAACACAGACAGTATCAATACCATTCTTTTTGTTACGATAGTATTCGTAATGTTATTCCGTTTACCTATACATGTTTCATTTAAATGTATAACAACTATAATGAACTTTTGAACAAATTATTATTATACACTTTCCATCTATTGGAAATTCATGTTAGTTTACATGAATTTCCCATTGAATAGTAACCATTATGCAATTTTTTTGTAAACAATGCTATAGACAAAAAAAATACTATCCGAAAACTATCGATAGTATATTTACCTTTATTTATCTATTTTTAGTTATCTATGTTATGTCGTTAGTACTATAGATATCTTAATAGATTTTCGGAAGGAAGAAAATACCACACGAGTGACAACACAATATTACAAAAGAAAACAAGAAACAACTACAAATTGGAACTAAATACGAAGAATCGAAGTAGAACTATTGATAGATTGGCATCGCTAACGTAGACGTTCCTCTGCGCCGCGCGGCATTTTTGAATAACCTCAATAAAATGTGAATCTTTTAGTGCAGCAAACATAGATGTTGCTTGAATATCTTAAAAAGTGCGCGCCGCACCGCGTCCGGTCACGTCTCGTTGGGAACTGACCCGTAAAATCCGGAAGACACTCATCCGGTACAGAACCATAGCGATGGCAACGGTCCAACAGTCCAGCAATCTGAACTGACGGTGGAACGCGTAAACCAGTCGACGTGTACTCGAATGGATACGACGACGAATCGCTGTCCTGAAAAAGGTATAACTCGCGACATAAAAAAGAACGCTGTGAAATAAGAGGCAGAATATGTGTTTAAATTGGGTTTGACGCAGAAAGTGCGTTGCATGTGCATTTCGCAAAATGTGCACTTCGCGAAATATGCACTTCGTAAAATATGTACTTCGCAAAATACGTACTTTTCTAGGATATGGCTAAATGTGTTGCGTAACAAAGATTAGTTAGTCCCCTTCAAAGGTCAGATAGGCGATTGCGTAAAAGTGATCGTACTTCTTTGACAGTTCATATTGTACGTCATTCCGTAAAAATTTCAGGCGATCGAATACGATATGAACTGTCAAATGAATATCATTACTTTACGCAATCGCCTGGGGTACGATTGCGTGGACCTTTGAAGGGGACTAACTTATCTATATTACGCAGCACATTTAGCCATATCCTAGAAAAGTGCGTATTTTGCGAAGTGCACATTTGGCGATGCACATTTTGCGAAATGCACATTAAGAGAAGTGTCCTTTGTGCGAAGTCGAGTCGAGACGAGATCTCATTTTGAGAAGTGCACATTCCGCGTCAAATGGAAACTCATTAAAACCAAGTGAAACATATCCTCTATCTATCTCTATCACTGACCGTTCTTTTTACATGACGCGAGGTATAGCAGATAGCGGCTGAAGTACACGCACGGGAGATCGTGCCTCACTTCCAGCATTGAACTATCGCAAGCTAAATGATGATATACAAGACTAATGTTTCGTTAGCTAAGTCAGCTATAAGAATAATTGTTAATTTTAAGGCATTGTATTTTAACTCGCAAGCTGTATTTGTAAGCTCGTCCCGTCTTAAGCGATATGAGACATGTTGATATTTTCTAGTATATGTATTTTCTTGTTTAAAATTGATACAGTCTGGGAACATCCGGTAGACCAGTAGTTTATAGAGCTTTAGTAAAAAAAAAAATATTATATCCCAAATAACAGAAAATTAATAGGTATTTCATTTGAGTAATAAATCATTTCTTTAATCTTAGTACTTAAAAAAAAGTTTCATAAATAAATTTATATTGGTCGACCGAGAAGTTTGTTGATTGTATGTTTGTTATGTGACTATGTGTGCATGCACAGACCTTGATCGAGATAGACAACAAGAGCGCTTCAAACTGTATGAGAACCTAGCGTGGCGAGTTTTATATATCGTTATATCGTTAGGTACGAACCTACGATGACGTCATGAGCGAAATTTAGTGATGGGAAATAGATTTCACCTCTCAGGCGCTGGATTATGAGACACAATAGATATTCTATTGTTCTCTGCTCTGGACACCGGTGTCCGGTTCGGTTTTAATGAATAAATGACCAAAACAAGTTGTAAAGAATAAACAAAATTTTGACCGCGGATTAAACTTTTTACACACAAGGTAGGTATAAACTTAAAGGCTGGCAATAGACGTCCGATTTGCTTCCGATTGTCATCAGACTATCGGAGAGAAAAATCTGACGTGTATTCCCAGCCTTACCGTCTATCTCGATATAGGTCTGTGTGTGCATGTATGTCAACTGACCTCCTCCTCGTAGTCATCATCGTCGTCGTCGTCCAGCCCCTCGCCGGTGTACAGCAGGACTGCGCGAGAAACCACGCGCTCGCGGATGTAGTGACCGATCTCGAAGTCGGCTGTCAATAGCGCCTGGGGAAACAAACGTAATGTCAAACGATGTTGCAGCGACATAAAATAGGAGCAGTCATTGCCGATGGGACTGGGATAGCTATAGAAAGATGACGCGCTCGCGGATGTAGTGTCCGATCTCAAAGTCGGCTGTCAATAGCGCCTGGGGAAACAAAGGTAATGTCAAACGATGTTGCAGCGACATAAAATAGGAGCAGTCATTGCCGATGGGACTGAGATAGCTACAGAAAAATGGCGCGCTCGCGGATGTAGTGGCTGATCTCAAAGTCGGCTGTCAATAGCGCCTGGGATAACAAACGTAATGTCAAACGATGTTGCAGCGACATAAAATAGGAGCAGTCATTGCCGATGGGACTGGGATAGCCATAGAAAGATGGCGCGCTCGCGGATGTAGTGGCCGATATCAAAGTCGGCTGTCAATAGCGCCTGGGGACACAAACGTAATGTCAAACGATGTTGCAGCGACATAAAATAGGAGCAGTCATTGCCGATGGGACTGGGATAGCTATAGAAAGATGGCGCGCTTGCGGATGTAGTGACTGATCTCAAAGTCGGCTGTCAATAGCGCCTGGGGAAACAAACGTAATGTCAAACGATGTTGCAGCGACATAAAATAGGAGCAGTCATTGCCGATGGGACTGGGATAGCTATAGAAAGATGGCGCGCTCGCGGATGAAGTGGCTGATCTCAAAGTCGGCTGTCAATAGCGCCTGGGGAAACAAACGTAATGTCAAACGATGTTGCAGCGACATAAAATAGGAGCAGTCATTGCCGATGGGACTGGGATAGCTATAGAAAGATGGCGCGCTCGCGGATGTAGTGGCCGATCTCAAAGTCGGCTGTCAATAGCGCCTGGGGAAACAAACGCCAAGTCAGACGATGTTGCAGCGACATAAAATAGGAGCAGTCATTGCCGATGGGAAGAAGGAATCCGTCTGCACCGACTTGGAGATCGTGCTCACTGAGCCGCGCGACTTGTGCTTCTGCTTCTTATATGCAATGTAGCTCCTCCACAAAATTTCCAATTTTGATGCGGTTTTCTTTTTGTTGGCGTGATCAAAATGGTTCTTATATTAGTCTGTAAGAGAGGAAAAAGTACCTGTATATCGGAGGCAAGCGTGGAGTTGGGATCGTCAGGCATGGCGGGCGGCGCGAAGAAGTTGAAGAAGGAATCCGCCTGCACCGACTTGGTGACCGTGCGGACCGAGCCGCGCGACTTGTGCTTCTGCTTCTTCTTTATCGTCTTCACTGTCACGTTCTTGCCCTTCTTCCAGTTGATTTCGCAGCCCTGTCAACATAATAAAGGTTTAACATTTCTGATGTTTTCCTGATGAGTATCTTCAGTTTACTCATAACATTTGTTTGACACAGACAGTGGACACAACATAAATGAACATAAAAAAACCTAGCCACAGATTAATAAATAGTTACATCGTAACAGATAAACCACTCTATTGTAAATGTTGTTACTTGCATTTTATAATAGCCTACTCTTTACAGCTGTGCGCCTCAGCGCGCGAAAATATACCGTATTTAGCGGGCGTAAGCTTGTTATAGATTCACAGCTTCGCGCGGTCGCATGACCTTGAAGCATAAGCAATAAGGCTAGGGCTGCCTAATTTTAGTTAAATACAATAAAGTACAAAGTACAAATACAGCAAAGTAGAAGGCCTTCTACGCCCGAACAAGACAAATAATAAAATAGTGTAATTTGAAAATGTCCTTAATCTTAAATGTCATATTATGTATGTATTTACAAAAAAAAAGTTTACAAGTATTAGTAATATTTATTTATGCATTCTTTAGTATCTATAACAAACTTTCTAAAAACCAAAACCTAAATAAATAGTCAAAATCATGTAGGTAGAATTATAATACACTAGCGGCAGCCCGCGGTTTCACATGCGTGGTTCCCGTTCCAGTGGAAATATCGGGATAAAGGAGCCTATGTGTCTACTACTTGAAGTAGGTACCAGCATACCAAATTTCATCCAATCCGTTCAGTAGTTTTTGCGTGAAAGAGGAACAAACAAACAAAATGACATACCTACTTTCGCATTCATAATATTAGTAGGATATTTGTACGATCGATACTTACAAATAAATATTTAATATAATTATTGTGATTTAAAACGTTATTATTCAACGAAAATAATGATTTATGTAGCAACTCGCCTTTCTTCGTCAGTAGGTAAATTAAAAAAAGATAGACCCTTGTTTCTGCTCTTCCTCGATGTACATCCAGGTACCGCACATAAATTTCCAGAAACAGATACCATTTCAATATGAATATAGGAAATAATTCGTCGAAATAATCGTCGTCAGTCCCGACCCAAATTTTAGCGAGCGGCGAGCGCACAGTTACGTCCGTGCCATTCGGCTGGCGGCAACCCTGCTGAATTTGGATACTCGAGTGTCCGCCGGCCGGTCGGCAATTATCGCGCGTAAGTACATGGAGTGAACCAGGTCTGCCTTAGCCTTTAACCCGTTTAGTGGTCAGTGCTCTAAGTACCAGGGCTTGATCCTAGATAATATCCATAGCACATGTTTAATTAGACCCAATAAAATACAGAAGGAGTCAAGAAAATCCTTAATTTGGAATATCTCTATTTCATTATATCTCAAATAAAAAAGAATGAAAGTTACTCATTTATTAAAAAATCAAACCAACCTTGCATGAATAAATTTCTGGTCCCTCAAACTCCAATGGGTTTTCCTCATCAGGCTTGCACTTCATAGAGTACTCTTTTGTCAGCACTGTGTTTGTGAAGTAGTCATTTGGAGCGAAATGGAACTCTAAAGTGAAGCCAATAGGGTCTTCATGCATTTGCACTGTGGAGACAGAAATAAGACTTTTATATAAAATATGCAGTTAATCACTTTTTTATAATTAAAACAAATAGTAAAAGCCTCAGTTGGTGATGCATGTTAAATAATCAATCACGATTGATCAGTAAATGGTGTAAGATGTCATCATGTCAATAAAAAAATATAACTTTCTTATTTAAATAGTAACTTTATACTGTGTAGATAAATTTTTGTATCAATAGATGTGTATAAATATTCTATCATAACCATTCGCAATAACCAAATCTCCAGTAGTAAATGCCTATTACAACTGTAATAAACCTAGGTTACTAGGAAACTACTGGTTCTACAATGGCAACAATTCAATAAAAGTCTATATCTCTTGTTGAAGATTGAGATAGGAAGCATTAGACAATAGAAACTATATGTACTTATCAGTATAAGAAGAAATATTTACCTTTAATGTCCTGCAAGCACTTTAGGATAGGTTCATCGTGTTCCTGCATCATCTCACATAGCATAGACACATTCCTGAATATGGTGTACCAGAAGTCAGGGATTCCTTTCACATTGGGGTCCATAGCTGGCCTGCATGTAACAAATTAACATGTTTAGTATATTGTTAATTGATTAGTTACTTATTTAAGCAGTTAGGGAAACTCAGTTGGTGATGCATGTTAAAGAAATCAGTCACAAATTTCAGTGATTGGTGTTGTATGTCATCATATAAATTTTAAGTTGTATTTTGCTGTACCTATCTCTTTTTTAAGATGTTCCATGTAATTGTAGAAATTGGAATTACATAATAATAAAATAGATAAGTCATTTCATGATTTGATAATGTGGTAAATTGGCACACTCAGAATAAAAATTTGAAGTAATGGATGGATGTACATTTTACACCCTACAATCTATATATCAAGCAAATAAAGTAAGGTTACTGAAATCTAGTTATCAAAGGAATATAATAAACCGATTGACAAAAAATATTAAATTGAGCAACTAAAATACTAGGTCGTACCAAACCTAGTATTGATTGGCGCCTTAGTCGAGCTCACCTAGTATTTTTGTCGCTCAAAAGGTGTTTTAGTCGATCGGTTAATTAATGCCCGTTATCATAGTGGATAGGAACCTATCAGAATGGCCATTTCCTGAATGGCTGCATTTTAGTTAGTATCTTTTATTTCGTACTGCATAAGATCGTGCTGTGTCCTAAATTAGCATGTTCTATCTAGTTTTACTTACTCAGCGGGCTTGGTCTCCTCGGTCTTGGGCTTTTCACTGCCGTCGGTGATAGCGGCGCCCTGGACTGCGCGAGCCAACTCTTCCTCTTCGTTCTCATCGCGCCACGGGTTCAGGCACTCTTCATCTGTCGGCTCGTAAACGCCGCCTACTATTTGTGCACGCTGTAGGCAATAAATGGCGTTAAATTAATAAAAATGATGATCTTAATGATCGTAAGACCCCTTCTTCACATTTTATCCTTGTCAAAATTGTAACACCTTACCTAAGGAAAGCTATAAATTTACAATAGATATCTTTATTCTTAAAGTCATTTTAATTAATTTAGTATCTAGTTTCAGTTTAAATAAAGCTGAAAAATATTTTCTGTGTAAGAGTGAGCTATGCACTACCTACTTAAGCTTATTTTAGAATCTTATCTAATTGTAGTCTCATCCTTAAACAAATACATAACTTTATTTGTGCAAAATGTGATTGTTACCTAGCTGCCACCATCTTATCTAAGTCTGAGGCCATAGCAACAATGTTTTCAGAATTGTTGTGTTCCAGCAGTTAGAGATAAGATAGCCAGTTCTTCAGTGATTAAGGATACCGGGAGAGGCTCGCTTCAATCTTCAGCCATATCAATACTTTACATCAGGTATGATGAAGGCTAAGAGACTCCCGTCATTCATAAATAATAATAAATCTTACTCTTGTAGTTGGTTTCTGCCCCACAAGAGTAAGAAACGAAATGAAGTTAGTGAAACATACCTTCTCAAATAGTGGTTTGTAGAGCTTCTCATATTTGCACTCTAGTGCATGCACCTCGCTGTAGAACTTAGCTTCAATGTCAACGAACTCCTTCTGCAGCGAGCGGAGCGCGCGGATTCGCCGGCGCACGTTGGGAGGCAGCGATGCTAGCGCCTCTGCGTGCAGGCGGTTTGTAATTGCAGCTAGCATCTCATTGCGAGTGATACCACTGTTGGTTTGAATATAATGGTAAGAACTTCTTTCTTAATTCATCAAACACATACCGGACACACCAGTGTCCAGAGAATAATGGAATATCTATTGTGTCTCATAATACAGGGCCTGAAAAGTTATGTGTCTGGTGGTAATGGATAAAGTTCCATTATGCTGATTATGCACTTAAGGAAAGTGTTCGGACAGGTTGTGTTAGTTCTCCATATTATTAAGTATAGAAAGTTTATTTTCTGAATATTTTTTCCAGATAATTATTATGTTCTTTATTTAGGAGACTCAACAAAACAGATTGAACCTTGAAAAGAGTGTATTCATTCTCTCTATCGATCTTATAGTTACTTACATAAATTTCGCTTTTAACAATCGATACATAGCTATACCATAGATGATAGCTATTATTAAAAAACTGTAAAAGAACCTGAACATTTAAAAAATCCAATTTGCTCTTTACAATAGGTAATTTTAGGTTTGCCAGATAATATAATTCCTGAAGGTAAGAATATAGTCATGGTAATATGGATAAGACATGTTTTACTAGAACTAGTATAATTAATCCTAATCCTAACTAATATTATAAACGCGAAAGTGTTTGTTTGTCCTTCCTTCACCTAATGAAGCAACCAATTGTCTTGATTTATGACATAAAGTCACACGCGGGTGAAACTGCGGCGAAAGCTAGTAATACTGTATAAAAAAATAAGACCCGTTTAACTCCTCGTTTGTTGGGATTCTAGACACAATAGAAAATCAATTGTGTCTCGCGCGGATCTACGTTCCGACATTCAAAAGGTAAATGAAACATTTTTCCATTGTTAATCAAGTTTGATGATTTTTTATGATAGGTAGTTGTTACCTAGGTACCCTAAATTGTTGTTATTAAATTTAGTATTACTATGTAATTACATTGAAAGCCAAGGTGGATAATGATAACCTAGCATTTACTAGCTAGAGCTATTGAGTGTGGTGGGTATTTATCTAAGTGACTAGCATTTTTCTGCTCCAATTACAGTGCTGGGTGCTTAAAGAATATGTCAGACAACTTTATTGACCAAGTAGAGCGTGAGATGACTCATTGGTTCAATGACCCACCATGTTGCAATGCTTCTTTGATTTATATCAAGTATACATTTATGACATTGTTGGTTTTATGAGATTTTTATACAAGAAAAAATAATTTGCTTAGGGTGTGAAGAATTAAAATTTATAATATAAGTTAGGTTAGGATTAGTCAGATAAAGCAAAAAAGGGACAACGGGACGATTTTTCAAAGCAATTTGTATGAAAAAATTATAGTTTTTTTTTCAGTTTATTATTAGTGGCACATGATAGTTTATGATATTATCATTTTGATTTAGTAATCAAGACTCCAGCTTCCTATATATTCCTTTTCTATATTTCTATGAATCTGGCTTACTGTGGTATGATTGCTTTGTATCCCACCAGTAGTTGCCTATTTATGTCTAGGAATACATGTGACTCATCAACGAACAATGTGGCCATGTGATTAAGATTGTGCCAATTTATATCTAGTCAAATGGTGTGAGAGTACTTAACAATTGAAGATGATAAGTTAAATCATCAAACCCGAGCTAGACACAGGTGTCCAGAGAACAATAGAATATCTATTGTGTATCATAATCAGAGGCTTGAGAGGATATGGAGATAAAAAGAATAACTTAAGGCCGACTCTAGGCATTAACAACCATTATAACCGTTTGTGTTCAATGGTAGCTACAATCTTTCTCATTACAATAAACAAGCCTCCCGTCTGATATTTCAAGAAAATACTACAAATACAACATCTTTCATAACTTCAAATGATACGTTAAGATCAGTCATAACTTAGTTACCTATTGACGGTTTGGTAACTTCGTAATTCTCATTACCAGCGATGTTGTTCGCGAGCAATTCAATAAAAGTCAATTTTAATAAAGTAATTACTGAATGTCATTCATAAAATGTCTTCCATCAAAGGCAGGTGTTAGGTACACAGCAGCTGATCGATGCTTTGTCAAAGTTGGGTTTGAGGCGCAGTAACTATACATAACCTATAAAGGGTTACATACCTTTTGATGAGACGTTGGGCCAGTTCACCACTCCCAACAATTTCCTCCTCTTCGCCAGACTCTACTTCGGAGGTGTGGTCGTCACCGGCACGTTCCACGGTACCCATTTTATGATCTAAAACAAGAGCACCACACGAAATTTAGGTATCTTCGCGCCACGTTGGTTACTGATGCCGGCGTTTACTTATATGGTAAATTTCCAGTATTTCTCACAAGAAATGCGATTCTTCAGTAAAATAACAGTTTAGAACGCGAATAGAAGCACTTTATTCCCGCCCGATAAATATTGATGAAAGTAATGCGTAATAGCACTGGAAAAGCAATTTGGCCGACCACATGGCGGCGTTGCATGTTCAGAAATTACTCGATATTTTACATGCTTGGTACAATAATATTGCTGTTAAAAGATTAGAGATCTCAATTTCTTACTTGGATCAAATCGCCGATTTATAAAAACAGTGATTTATAGCGAATTTTCACGTACCTGCTGCCGATAAAATTTAGAGAAAAGAAAGATGGCGACGCAATGGTAAATGAAATACGCGAGTGAACTCACAAACTGAACTGACCGGAACGAATGATTGGTTGAAGAGTGAGAACTGGCTGGAATTTCCGGAAGTACAAATGTCAAAGTGTGTGTTCAGCAGGGCCAATGCAGTGCTGCGTCCACATCGGGCCAACGAACGGAATCAGGCGTAGCCCGTTGTGCGTTCGTGGCCTTCAAAGGTCAATCTATAGCTAAGTAAACGATCACTGGGAGTGATTCCCGTTCACATTCGCGTTTTTAAAACCATCTGATTGATGAGGGGAAAACAGTGGGAATACCGCGTAAGTACCGTCGGTATCGCTGTCAACTTTACTTTGACAGCCGACGGATTTCTGTTTCTGGCGCGCTCGTCAGTTCGGTGAGGAGCCGCTCTGCCCATACACGTTGCTGGACCTCGACGAGGTGCTATCTAGCCACACCGACCTTTTCGATAACAAATTAGGGAAGGTCAAGGATTACCAAGTCAATATCCACATCAAATCTGGCAGCAAAGCAAAACATATTGTATTCGGTTTGGTTGGTGGTAGGACTTGTTGTAAGTCCACCTGGCTAGCTACCACCATCTTATCAAAGTCTGACGCCATAACAACAATGTTTTCAGTATTGTTGTGTTCAGGCAGTTAAATTATGATAGCCAGTTCCTCAATGATTGAGGATTCCGGGAGAGGCTCGCTTCCATCTCAGCCTTATCAATATACTTAACAGCAGGTTGATGAAGGCTAAGAGTCTCCCCGTCGTTCATAAAAGAAAACTTATCATGCATACTCACCTGTAACTCTATTTGATTGAACGGTTAAGACAACAGTTTGCTCACGGAGATAAATATTCAAAAATCGACCAGAAGGATGCTTAACTTTACTAGTTTGAAATAGCCCCGGAATCGAAAAGTATCTAACGATATCAACCCACAAAAGATATTTTGTCTGCAACAGAATGCCCTTTGGTATTGCAACAGCAAATTAAATTTTCCAGCATTTTCTTGCTAAACGACTTGATGGCATACCAAACGTTGCAGTATTTTTTGATGATATTGCCATTACGGGGAAAAATGACAAAGAACGTATACAGACTCTCTCAAAAGTGTTTAACAGATTGAAACAAGCCGGACTTAAAGTAAATCTCAAAAAAATGCACTTTCCAACAACCTGAAATCGAGTACTTAGGACATATTATTGACAAAAACGGAGTACGACCAAGAAAATCTAAATTAGAAGCTCTCTCGAAGGCACCACCGCCTACAAATATTAAAGAATTTAGAGCGTTCTTAGGACTCATAAATTTCTATGAGCGATTTATTCATAAATTTCCATGATGCGGCGTATTCGATACCTTGGGGCTCAAAGGGCGTAACCACCTAAACACGACTTTTCATGAGAGCCAAAAAACTAAAATTTTAATTTTGTATTTATCACAACTTTGTTGTTATTGATCCTATAAATATGATTCTTACACCAAAAGTAGTTATTTTTATATGTGCATAATGTTAAAACATAACATTTTAAGAAATATTTGTAATTAAAAAGTTTGCTGGTGAATACGCCCCACAAAATCCAACATGAATGTCTTTTATGCCCCATAAATGACTGCTGCGTTAGTAACGCTGTCTTTTATGCCCCATAAAATGAGTGCTGCGTTAGTAACGCAGAGTGTAACCACCAACTTTCAAAATGAAAACTGTAGTTTTTTATCGATCTGTTATTAGTTATTCAACTTTTTGGGTTTATATTACAATACTTACAACTGTTTTTAGTAAAATAGGTCAATTTGGCAACCCTTAGTCCATCAGAGGCTTGTATTCTATTCTGATATTTATAACTAGAAAAGTTTTTTTTTTTACTTTTGGAATGACAAAATAAATTAAGTATTTTATAGTTAGTTACTAGAAGGAAGATAAGAGTAAAAGGCTACTAAACCTTTTCATATTGCAAAACAATCTTAATTGTTGGCTAGTTCTGACGAAGGTAATAAATAATAAGACAAATTAATTGGAACTTCAAATTATTTTTAATTATTATTTTTAACAATTTGCTACACAGTAAGGTTTAACTAACCTTAAGCTACAAAATTTGCAAAGCTTCACAGCTTTGTCAAATGTTAGGCACATTACAGCAATAATTGTGGCTTTAAAATTAAACCTAGTTTTGGAGGGCCTTAACATGGGTTATAACTAAACTTTTTAAGAGGAATGTGTAGCAAACGGTCTCCATACAAACGGCGATAACGTTTTCCACCCTCTAAACCTTAACATACAACAATAAATTATGATGAAATATATTAAATATATTCTTTATGGCTTTAAGTCATACAGATATACGCCCTACATTTTCATTTCAGATTGTCGTTTACGCCCAGTACTTTGATGATGCCTAACAATTATTGCTCTTACGTCCAAAAATACAAAAAAATCAGCATTACCAGCCTTGAAATTTGGGGTCGTATTCACCATTGTTTTCCAAATTTGAGAACTTTAAAAATACAGTTCGATAGCGCAGAAAAAACTGAATAAGATGGCATTTAAAACTCATTTTGGCCAAAATGGTGGTTACGCCCTTTGAGCCCGAAGGTATCGGTATGCACTGTTTACATACTTACACAGTGTATGCGCCGAATTACATAAACTAACAGGTGGCCGCCGGAAATAGCAATGGACGGATCACGAGAACAAAATCTTCATAAAGACCAAGAAATTGATTGACATATCTAAATCACTGGTAGCATTTGACGAACATCGGCCCCTTTTCTTCTCCTGTGATGCTTCGGAGAAGGGAGTAGGCGCAGTCCTAAATCACAAGGATAAAGACATCGAAAAACCTATTGCGTTTGACTCGAGGAAACTGAAACCGGCTGAGAGAGAGCAAATACTCTGTCTGACATAGACCGTGAGCCATTGGCAATATTCTACGGCATTCAAAAATTTGACCAGTATGCAGTATCTCAGTCAGAGGCACTAAGTTCACGCTAATTACTTATCACAAACCACTAATCCACATATTGGGTCCTCAACGAAATCTGCCGAAAATTGCAAATAATAATAGACTGGTAAGGTAAGGGCACTTGTGATTGGAAACTATGATTATGATATCATTTATCGAAAAAGTGAACACAATACTATACAATAGTATTACTTTTGAACTACCTCAAATCATGTATCCGACAATGGACCTCAATTTATTTCCAGAGACTTCCGAGCATATTGCAAGTCACAAGGGATAGTACACATGACGTCTTCGCCTTACCATCCAAGAATCAATGGATTGGCGGAGCGACTGGTGTGAACTTTTAAAACGAGAAAGGTTGCAAGTGGAGCTGATAGAGCTTATCCAAAGCGAGGACTTCAAAATTTTCTTTTGAAGTGAAAACTTCTTTAGCGGCGTTGTGCACATCGGAGTTTTAAATTTTTGGGATAGGTAAAAAATGTTAAAGTCGTGTCAGGACACGTGACCCTGATCGAAAATTCGTAAGACCATTTTCATGAACTGGCACCGCGTGCCAGCTCCACACGCTCAGATGCTCAGATGACCCACGCGCCGCAGGAATACACGTCAGATTTTCTCTCCGATAGTCAGATCCGATAGTTGGATCCGATAGTCGGATCCCATAGTCTGACAGACAATCGCAAGGCGCTCGGGCCATACATTTGTTTGAACTTTGAATACTCAATACACATCCGATCCGATAGTCGGATCGGACGTCCGAGTCGGAAACAACGCTACACGTTTACGATTTTGCTGTTGGATCCAATTATCTGAAGATGCTGTATGCATACATGTACAGAGATGAAATCGACATCCGATTTGCCAGTTGACTCGTTGTACAGTAAACGGGATATATTTTGTATGATTATGAGAATCTGTATTTCTGCTACTACCCACTAGAGGCGCTGTGAAGATTCGCATTCAAAATGTCTCCGGTTTACTGTACAGTAAACGGTAAGAAAACTCATGGTAGGCCCACTGCTCTCTAGCGCATATTATTTTATTTTTTAGACTGAGTTTAGAAAAAGTCTGACGCAAAAATCGGAAGTGTATGGAGTGATCCGATCCGCGGGGCTATCGCGTAAAAAATATGGATATGGACATGGGCTTCATTTAACAGTTAAATGACCATATATGGTAATTTTATGAGCTTCAACTGTCAAATGAAGCCCATATTCATACCCAGATTTTTTACGCGATAGCCCCCAGATAGTCCGACAATCGGAACCAAATCGGTCGTCTATTGTCAGCCTAATTACTGAGAGAGAGAAACGAAAAAAACTGAAGGAAGGAACACACCTCAGACTAGCACTTCCGCACGGTTTATAGAGTCTGTCTGTCTAATGAATCGTGTCACTCGTTATTCACATTTCACATTTTAAAAATCAATGTGACGTGAGACAGTGAATTTTTTACTTACATTTTTATTGCCATTTTCACCTTTTTTTTTATTTATCTCCTTTTTGCAGCGCCGCCAAAGGGTAAAGTAAGTACCACTCTCATTAGACACTCAATTACCTGTTTTCTACTCTTTTGTGTCGCACTGTAAAGATAAAGTAGTAAGCTGACAGCTTATTACTGTTTTTCAAATTCCTTCCTGCCCAAGGCTTAAAGCCGAAGTGAATTAATGGAATGAAAAAAAAGAAAAAGCAGTCATTTTTTACTTCTGATAGGTTGTGTCAGGTCATGTGTCAATTATGTCAATGTCAATCAATCTGTCAAACAAAAATGGTTACGGAGTGCGTTGTCCGCTATCCGCTAGGAGTAATAGTATTCTGTGGCGTTGTCGGTTGCGTTTGTTCTCTAATCTTCTTTGGCTTTAGAAATGCAAAAAATACATTACATTAATTGAGAACTAATAAACAAAAGTGATAATGCCACCGACTGTTCAAACGAATGAATCCGATAGGGACAAACGTCCTCAGCGTACTGGAGAAAGGAGGTGAGTTTGTCATCAACGAAAACATTTAATTTCTTTACTCTTTTTATTTGATAAACTTAATTACTGTTGACTATTCTTCTGCAGGTCAGAGTTAGTGACACGAGTAAAGTATTGCAACACATTACCAGACATACCATTCGATTTAAAGTTCATAACTTATCCATTCCCATCAACAAGATTTATACAGTATAATCCAACATCTTTGGAAAAGAGTTACCGCTATGAAGTCCTCACTGAACATGATTTAGGAGTCCATATAGATCTGATAAATCGTGATATCTATCAAGGAGATGGTAATGCAGCTTTGGACCCAGCAGATGAAAAGTTACTGGAAGATGATGTCCTCACACCCCAGGACTCCAAGAGATCTCGTCATCATGCCAAAAACGTATCTTGGTTACGACGTTCAGAATATATTTCTACTGAACAAACTAGATTCCAACCTCAAACTATGGAGAAGGTATGTTCTTATTTATTAGCCTCGGGTTCTTTTAACTTACTAACAGCTATGGACAGTTTTGTCCGTAGCCAAAACAATTCGTTTGTAAGTTATAGCAATTGGGGTTTAGACAAGTATTAACATGAGAAGTGATAATAACTTTTACTAACCTATTTAGTGAACAGCTTTTGTCTTTCTATTTATTTATTGATAGCCTTATCAATTTAGAGATTTATAATGGTAAAACTACTAACCTTTAAATATTTTTAGTTTAGGTATTGTTATCTTCTGTGTGCCTTCTGGCAAAGGCCTCGACCAAACTCATATTCCTTTACTTTCACTTCTCCCTCTCTCTGGCTTGATCTTGTCCACTGTTTGCCTGCCACCTTTACCAGATCATCATCTCTTCAGTGGCTTTCCCTTTCCTCTTTTGCCATCTCTGTTTCATCTTTGTTTTTCTTTATAGATTAGTAAAAGTTAAAAGTTATTGTCCCATTTACACTTTTCTTCTCATAATTGTTCTCAAATTCGTTTAGACCTTTGAGTCAAATTAAGTCTTGTTATCAGGTAATTAGATGATGCCCAGTTCATTCCTCTTACTAGTTTTGCCCATACTAGTTAACTAATGAAAACTTTCAAATCTTCTATTATCCAAACATGTATAAATATAATTAAATTATATTAAAGCATTTATAACAAGAACGGCTGGACCGATTTGGAAAAATTTGGCACACGGATAGTTTATAGCCTGAATTAAAATATAGGGTACATTTTATCCCGATATTTCCCAAGAGAACTGTTCTATAAAATTGCTTTACACTAAGCCTTTCAAGACATTCTTAAATCCACTAAGTCTATTCTTAATTTAGGGGCCCAATATGGAGCGCCTAAGACTTAAGCTATTTATGGTAAATTTTAAATAGAAAAATATTGGAAAAAATTAACTCGGCCACAAGTGAATTCTCAGACGGGAATCGAACCCGCGACCTTTGGAAATCCGGTCCAATGCTCTAACCGCTAAGCTACCGAGAAAGTCTCGAGAAAGTTTCGATTCCCGTCTGAGAATTCACTTGTGGCCGAGTTAATTATTTCCAATATTTTTCTATTTAAAATTTACCATAAGTATAAAAATAGCATTGAAAAATGCAAAAATTACAAAAATCATAAACTTAAGCTATTCTTTTTATGAATGTCTTAAGATAGATAAGAATAGCCTTATGCAATTTGGGTTTATTGCAAATGAGTTTGAATCTACATTTATGTATTGTTGTGTAAGTTTTCCAGTTATTGATTTGGAGTTCAATTTATTAATTAGAATTACAATTTCAGGTTGAAGCAAAAGTTGGTTACAATGTCAAAAAGATATTTAGTGAAGAAACACTATATATGGACCGTGAAAGTCAGATCAAGGCCATTGAGAAGACATTTGAGGATAATAAGAAACCGGTAGAAAAACATTACAGCAAACCGGGAGTCACTCCCGTGGAAGTTATGTCAGTGTTCCCGGACTTCGAAATGTGGAAATATCCTTGTGCTCAAGTCATATTTGATACTGACCCAGCACCTGCCGATAAGAATATTGCAGGACAGATTGAAGCCATGTCCCAGGCTATGATTCGGTAAGTTTATGTTTTATTTAGATTACTAACAACATTTCAATAACAAATAGATGAGAAGTTTAATGTAATTAAAGTTACAAATGCCTAACAATTGCCTGTGGTTTGGTGGATAAGCAACTTTATTGGGATTGGTGGCCAACTTTTTTCTCAAGTTTATCTTTGCTTTGAAATCAACAGTTTTAACTTCAGAGCCACCAAACTGTATTGGCTCCATGTGGTAAGTCATGGTATTTCTCTTTATCCATCAATAACAGTGCTTCTCACTTTTTTTTTATAATAATTGGGCAGGCAATTTAGAACCATTGTGCTTAATAAACAGGATATGGTCTAAGGAATTGCATGTTTGCCCAGGAAATTCCTATTCACTTCCATTCTTCGCATAGGAAATGTATCAGCAAAGTGCTTGGTATGGACCGTTGGAAAGTCAACGACGTACGGATAACCTGCATCTGGAACCCCGATCGTGGAAAGGGGCTGGAGGAACAAGGTCGCGCAGTTCTCTCGCACACTCTCTAAAGTATAACCTATAGAAGACCGATAATCATGCCACTTTGCCGCGGTGACTGAGGCTCTGAAGTTCCGCCGTGGCCAATGTTAAGTTTCCAATGAGTTTCCTGGCACGGTTTTCAATCGATTCCAGAAGCTCTAGCTGATACTAAGCAGAACCATCCCACAGGTGACGGCATTACTCCATAGACGGCTGAATCTGAGCGTTGTATAAAAGGAGCAGCTGATTCGAAGTATCGCTAGCCTTAGAGAGGTCGCCCAGTTACTTTGCAGCACACTTCGCAATGCAGTCGATGTACTCGCCAAAGTTCAGGTTGGAAGACAGGTTCAGGCCAAGAAGTTGCAGATTTTCGGTTATCAGTAAGGATACCCTGGAAAGTCGGATTCAGTTGGAAGGGACTCCGTTTTGCAGTGAATAAACAAGCCTGTGTTTTTAGTGGCATTGAAACTGACAAGATTGGCGTTGCCCCAATCTGAGACGGCCTGAAGTGCCAGATTCGTATGCTCGACAAGGGACTCTCGACAAGACTGGATTACGACTTATTTCGTCTATCGCCCACTTTGATGTGTGTGTACGGTTGTTAACAATTGTTACACAACCGCACTATTTTTTGACATTTCAAAAGCCTTTGACTTTGTAGACCATCCCCCCTAGCATGAACACCGCTATATCACGCGATGTGATATAGCGTATCATGCTGTCTTGCTTATTCCGCTAAGATGTGAGCGGGACAGCGGCACGTTATCGAGTTATCGAGTCGATAAAAGCCGCTCATGCTAGGCATACATATCTTACTACTCTCCAAAAACTAGAGCACTGTGGCATCAGGTGTTGCTCTAAGCTGGTAACAGAGCTATTGACAGGGTAGAAAGCAAATGGTTGAAATATCTAAATTAACAAATAATAAAGAAGTCCTTACATATAAATCCGAATTTAAAGACATTGTAACCGGGGTTTCCCAAGGAAGTGTGCTTGGCCCGTTATTATTCTTAGTTTTTGTGTATAATCTTCCAAACGTGACTGAACACAAATGCAATTTGTCCGCGGACTATATATCGGTAGTAGTAACAACAAAAAGTAAACCAATAGAAGACCACCAAAACAATCAAATTGGCTTGAACATAATAATTTAATCATTAACATCAATCAATCACTAAAATAGCCTAAAAAATACTGCACTTTGCGTATGTATAATCAGTCCTCAGGTATGGATTCATTTTATGGGGAAATAGTACAGACCTGAATAAGGCATTTGTTTCCCAAAAGAAGTGCATAAGGGTCATTTGTGGTACACCAACAGATGAACAGTGCAAACCACTTCAAAATTCTTAAATATGTATAGACAAGGTAATATTACCATTACCTTGTCTATACATATTTTAAATAGCGAAATTTTGTAAAATTAAATATGAATCTCTTCAAAATGGCTAAAGATGTCTAATATACGTAATGCTCGTAATGGTGATAGGCTGGTTTCTGCAGTAGTTCCCAAGACCACATTATACCAACAGAGCTGCTACTGGATGTGAGTATGGGTCTTCAATAAAATACCTGATGGCATAAAACAGTTACCGTTAAACGCATTTAAGACGGCTCATTAGAGATGGTTAGTAGAAGGAATGTTTTACACCATAAACGAATTCCTAAACAATACTCATTGAACACCTTTCGATTACTTTGTGAGGTGATAAGATTCTTGCCACGAGACCACTATCATATCCTAAAGAATGTACAATCATTCACACCCGCCCCGCCACGTCGTCGTCGGCCATTTAATGTCACTGTTCGTAGTTGGTTATACAGCCTAGGAAAGTAACAGTTGACATCTAATAAAACTAGACAGATTTTGGGACACTTTATTTTATTTTATGTACTATTGTACGTTTGAAATTATTCAAATTCAATCATTTAATCAATCTTATCTTATCTTGAAAATCAATTATTTTTGCAAAAATAATTGGGGCAGTAAATTTTTTTACTTTACCACATCATGAAAACTACAACTTTTCTGGGCCTCTTACCCCGTCCCCCTCTAGGCCACCAGCGCCCACAGTTGATCTATATAAATACTAATCATTATTCTTTTTCGCTGTCAATTTCTCCATTCATCAATAGGTTTATGATTTTGAAATTTTTGCTTTTTTCAATGCTATTTTTATCAATTTCAAATAGAAAAATATTGGAAGATCAACTCGGCCACAAGTGAATTCTCAGGTGGTCCCATCTGAGAATTCACTTGTGGCCGAGTTTATTTGAAATTGATCATAAATCATCAATAGGTAGTCTGAAAGAGATCACTCTGAGCGATAAGACCGCCTTTTTAACACTTAGTAGTAAAGAATTTTGTTGTAAATGTTTTCTGTTTTTCTGGTGTTGAAATAAAGTATTATTGTATTGTATTAATATTTGATTCTAGGGGTGTGATGGACGAAAGCGGAGAACAGTTTGTGGCATACTGTCTGCCCACTGAAGAGACAATACAGAAACGCCGTCGTGATATCACTGAAAGTATCCCGTACATGGACGGTGACACCTATGAGTATAAAATGGCTAGGGAGTACAATTGGAATGTTAAGAGTAAGGCTTCCAAGGGATATGAAGAGAATTATTTCTTGGTAAGTGAGCTTAATAACTTCTTCATTACTAGCTTTCGCCCGCGTGGTTTCTGTTCCCGTGGAAATATCGGGATACAAAGTCTCATCTCTTAATTTCAACTAGCTTCATGCCAAAAATCGAGTCGATTGGTTGCTAGGGCGTGATGGAAGGATAAATAAACAAATTTTCGCATTTATTATATTAGTTAGGATACTCCAGCCGTCTGTCTTATGGAATGAATTTCAATTAATACCATACATCAAATTTAGATAACATAACTACTAATGTGTAAAGAAATAATTCTAAAATGTGTAATAAAAAAGTACTTTTAAAGTTAAATGTACCCACATTTAACTTCAAAAGTACTTTTTTACTACATTCAAACGTTCTTTCCGAAAGATGGATCAAGTATACATACTTCATCATTCACATCTTACATCAGTAACTGATTCGGAGTATCTTGTTTAATATTATCGAATAATTCGATAATTTATTTGTCTCATATTAATTTATTTCGATATACAGGTGGTTCGCAATCACAGCGTGTATTACAACGAGTTGGAGACTCGCGTCCGTCTGTCCAAGCGAAGAGCTCGCGCTGGTGTTGCGGCCCAAGCACTTACCAGATTGGTGGTGACACATCGACCGTTGAGTGCTGCTGAACATCGTATGTTGAGGCTCAGGGAGAAGCAGTTAGAGCCGGCACAGGTATAATAAAAATTAAATTGATGAGATTTTTTAACGGTTAATAAATTAAATAGCATAAAGGGACATACAATCTGACTCGAAATACGAGATTACTACATACTGTAAGATAAACACTCGCTCAAAAAGTGGTGGTGGATGATACCTACATCGGCCGTTGAGTTCTGCTGAATATCGCATGCTGAGGTTCAGGGAGAAACATCTCGAGCCAGCACAGGTAAACACTTGCCTAAAGTGCGGTCGCTGTGAATGCCTTTCTGACAGTTTGCCGTTATAAAATCCATCTAGTCACAAAATTTTGTCCGGCTCAAAGGACCAGAAAATATACAAGCCGAGCTTATACACCTTGACTCTTGTCAGCGGCTGGACATTAGTACCGTTTCGCAATCGTAGTGTAGCGTTGTCGTTCGTGGTGTGAACCTAAGTGTAAGTGTTGTCATTATCATCGCTCAGAGAGAAGCAGCTGAAGCGGGGACAGGGAAACACGCCTATTTAACTGTTTTAATAAATAAATATAAATCTTTAATCTTATACTTTGATCTCGTAATAATTATATAAATAAAAATTATATAGAATAAATAAATGTAAAACGTTTGACGACTTACTTTAAATTATATGGCGGGTATTAGACAGGTCAAGAAATGCCGGCAGGCAGATCTCGATCGGTCCAGTACAACGATTGGAGCATGACACATGCATTGACGTCGCGACATCAAATCATTACACACAACCGTCTATTAGTTTTCATATTTAAGCTTGTACTTTTTAAATATTGTTCTTACAGGAGGAGGACGAAGAAGAGGAAGAAGATGACGACGAAGAAGAGGATAAACAAGAAGAACAAAGTGGAGGAAAAGAAAGGTAACACTCCTGTATAAATGTCTTACAGATTAAAAAATAAAGCCGTCTTATACCTATCAAATTTTGAACCTGCCTACCTAGCCGCGCCGTTAAAAAAAATATATCTGGTTTTAACTCTAGTAGTCTATAAAAAGGAATAGTTATCTTGAATGTTAATATTTTATTAAATTTTCTGTTTCAGATCCCGCTCCCGTTCCAAATCACGGTCGAAATCTCCCCAAGGGTCGGAAAGATCGAAAGGGTCAAGGTCAAGGTCACGCTCAAGGTCACGGGAAAGGTCACGTTCGCGATCCAAGTCCAAATCGAAGTCAAGAAGTCGCTCTCGCTCTGCGTCTGGATCCAGGAAGTCCAGGTCGAGGTCAGGGTCAGCGCAGTCTGGTTCAGCCAGGTAAGCTAGGTTTCAAGTCAGGTCTTGTTTACAGTGATTGGTGTTTTATGGCTTAACTTGATTTTGGTTTACATAGGTATCACTGTACAGTGTGTATTAACATTTAGTGTGTGTGAAATATCCACTAAGGAACACACACAATGTTCATATTTCAACGCTGCGTTGGGATGGAGTCGGCGACAATGCGATGTAATTTGCAAAGACCTTCAACAAACTGGGCCTGTAGACAAAGTAACATCGTTATGTAGCGAAACGATAATTCGATTCGTTATTGTCTATATTCGCCAATTAACTTACGGAAAGATCACGTGATTTAGCGCGGCTTATATCCCGTACATTTAATTCTTTCGAGCTTCGTTATCGTTTTTGAATTGTTACTTTGGCTAAGGGCCCAGTACTCCTAGTAAGAGTTCGACAAACAATATTCGTCCGTAATCGAAAACTGTCCCTCTTTCTTATCCGTAGACTGGCTTCTATAGTGCATCTGATAGTTTTCAATAACGTTGTTATATGGCTGGTATACACTTTGATTAGTGATTAGTGCGAGTGGCTTGTTTAGTGTTAAGTGTTTAGCAAAAAACACGTTCGAACAGTTTCTGTTTAGTGTTAAGTGTATAGTGCTTAGCGAAGTACAGTATTTGCAGCGCGTTCAATTTTTTCTGCGAGTAGCACCTCCCGCGTGTCCCGCCTTCACCCCTCACTTGCTCTAAACACGAACTAAACCATCTGGACGTGACTGTTAAGTGTTTAGTTTATATCAACAAAGTCTCGTGTTCGTTGCATGTACAGGATAGCATGTAATTTCACCTTAGCTGGTAAAGCGCATCTCATAAACGTATCAGATTTTTGTATAGCAGGAGTAACAAGATGTAATAAATGATTAAACGAGTCTTCAGTCATCCTTAGTGCACCGAAATACTCTGCCGGATCCTCGTGAGCTATTTCTTTTAGAAGGCGATAGCTTCCCTCGACATTTTCTCTCCTAGCTATCCATTTTCGCACCCATAATCGAGGTGGTCTCCTCAATTCCAACTCTATTTCTTCTCGAATGTTTAACGCAAGCACATTCACTGTTTCGTTAATTACATTTCGAATGTGATCATCCATATTTAATTTACTGTTTTTTTTAATCCTATTAATAATCAAAGTATACAGGCAAAATGTCGTAATTTTTTTTTAATGAACTAAACACCGCCTACTAAACAGTATAGGACATCACTAATCACTTAAAACTAATCACTCTACACACTTAACACTAAACACTTGGCACTTGACTAATCAAAGTGTATACCAGCCTATACTCTGATTTCTAATTAGATGGACTAAAGTGACATAGTAATGATACCACTTTACGGAAAACTAAAAATAGTGTTGTACCCTTACCCAATTGAAGTCCAATTATATGTTCAATTTCGAACATTCGTAAATGCAAAATACTCGAACTATGTTATCTTGATAAGAAGCTACTTAATTAAGAAAAATAAATATAACCCAGTTATCTTTTAACTATTGCTTTCAGAACAATGATTTTCACAATCTGAATTGGTTCAAATTAATTTAATTTTGTTTGATAAAATTTGTGGCAAAATTGTAATGAAAATCAATCGAATGATGCAGTGACTATGGGTAGATACCGGTTAATAGAAATTTTGATTAAAGTTAAAAAAAAACCGCTTCCAACGTTTTTGTAATGAGAGCGCGTTAAAAACCTAAATAAAGACGTTTAAACCAAAGTTGCGATAAGTATGTACCTACTATTGGCGAGGCGATCAAACTTATATTTTCTTCTTAGAATTTTGTCTATTGTAGATTTGTGTTTGGCAACAACAAGTTCCTTTGTAAATGTTGTTGCTTCTGTTAAAGCTGATAAGTTTCTAGTGGCCGTTCTTTTTGACAGTTAAAAGATAACTTCAATGGCTGATAGGAGAAAGAAATTGACGATTTGAAAGTGCTTATCTATAAGCAGGGCTAGTAAAAACGGTTAATTTTCAAACCTAATGAGCTACATAGCGTTTTATCAAAGTTTGGCTCTACTCTCTAAAATGGAAACGATTTTGAATCGATTAACCGGTTTATAGAGGGTTTTTTCTTCTCTTCATACGCAGTGGGACAATGCGCACAATTAATTTACACGAGTTTAGATCTAACATTTCGTGTGTTTTGAGGTTTTATGATTTCCCGACGTTTCGGCATCTTTTTAGATGCCGTGGTCACGGGATTACTACTTATAAGTCTACCATCAAAAAGTTTTTTGTTTTTTATTTTTGCGTTCGGATACGGTTACATTGACTAATTAAAAGTTAATAGTTGTTTACTGCGGCAACAATCATTAATTTAATATTTTGATTTGTTTTTTCTTTATATTATCATTTTGATGACAATAATTCAATTTAATCGCTAAATCACTCGCGTCACAGTGCTTCGCTCTTCAGTTGACAACATTTAAAAAAATAAAGTGCGCCGGCCGCTGTCACTTTAGTCCATCTAATTAAAAATCAGCGTATAGTTATAATGTCAACTTACTGACAGGAACGTGCCGGTTCTTCCACCAGCAGCATTATAAAATACTTGGTATACCGTCGCATTGTTCCAGAACCCACATTTTGAAATAGTTACTTATTTTGTCAGGTCGAGATCAGGATCCGCCAAGTCCCGTTCCCGCTCTGGTTCTCGCGCGTCGTCTCGCGCTTCTTCCCGCGCCTCGTCCAAGAGCAAGGCTTCTAAGGCCAGTTCTGCCAGCGTGAAGTCGAAGGCCAGCTCTAAGGCTAGCGGAAAGGTAATTATGAAGTGACATGTCTAAAGCATTGCCTACAGTGCGACACAAAAAAGTAGAAAAAATTGGGGGCGTTCCTAGTCAATAATTACTTTAACAACCATTTAGCAAATATTTCCACTTCTTAATACGAAAATAACTATTTATTATAAAGACGCTAAAGGTTTGACAGCAGAATTACCATCTTGACAGTCGTCATGTTGCTTTACATTGAAGTTGGTGATTAGTACCTCAAAAATCCGTTTTCTACTCTTTTGTGTCGTACTGTAAATGCCTAGTTGGATTTTTAATTCAGTGTAGTAATTTGACAGGTGACAATGAAATTTTGTACAAATAATGTTGACTTAAAATGTAGCTATAATAATAATATTGAATTTGTGTACGTGAATGAAATCTATACTTACTTTAAACAGATCATTACGAAAAACAATTTAAAGCATAATTATTTTTACTAAGTGATTTTGGCACCTATGAAATTATTCTACTAAATTAAAATATAACTATAAAGCAAAAAGAAGGTACATTAGGCTGAAATACGTAAGTTATTTCGCGATTCCTCCCGCGCATCCTCCAAGAGCAAGGCTTCTAAGGCTAGGCTATGGCGGGCGCGGCGGCGTGCTTATTTCGTATTTCAGGTGTTGTAAACCATGGACGAGGATTTAATATGTTCACTAGACAGTCCTATCCTGAGATGGGAGGTGTTGAACATAAGAGACAGTGTGCAAGAAAATAAATAAAAATAGATAAATTAATGGTGTTTTTTTTACTTTGTATGAAAAATTGCGATTGTAAATTCTTTGAGTACACTCGAATGTCCGTGTCCGTGTCCGTGCCTGCTTTGCTATATAGCTGTTTTAGATTGAATCGCTCTTATTTCTCGATAAAAAAGCTCGGTATTTAACGTAATTTTAAAACAAAAAAATATTAAAACGCACCTACGCCGAGCGGCAAGACCAAACAGCCCCATAATTGTCTAATTTAAAATCTATCACAATCCCTTTCAGAGGTATTGTGATTGTTCTTCTTGTTCTTTGCTATGCTTATTTTTGATGACATGGGGGGGGGGGGGGGAAAGTGATAGTGATTAGGTCAGCAGTAATTATTTACTTTTTTACACATATCGCAACACACACTTTGTCTATGCAGAAAACGAAATGCATTTTCGGGGATTACAGTCCTCTATTCAAAACCTATTCCTTATTTCTAGACTTATAACTGCTGCTTATAAATCAATCGAGCGCATTGCCTGTCCCGCTCATATGAGTACGGTGTGAGCGGGACAGACATCGCGGTGATAAGGGTCGATAGCGAGTCGCGGTGCGCATGCTACGCTGGCTGGAGCCGCTTAATTCGCTGAAAATAATCTTCGACAGAATAGGATTAAGTATCAAAGATAGTGGAGACTAAAACATTTTTCATGTCTCATATTCTGAAAGTAACTCATAACTTGCCTAAAATACGGGTTGAAAGTGATATGTGGCGGCCCTAGGGCTGTAATAATTTTTTCATAAGAATAGGGGGTGTCATGTCAAATCGATATCTGTAATCTCTTTGGACTTTTATTTACCAAAGGTATGTAGGCAAAGGCACAGAAGCCTATACAGCTTATTTTGCTACATTATAAAATAATTAAAATCGTAGAAACCTTTTTGTTTGTTTTTACTTTCCTCATATTCAAAATGAAAAGTAGAGTGTTTACTTCGGGTGTATGGACCCATAACAGTCTCGAACTATCGGCGCCCTCACTTCGTTCGGGCGCCATAACACTCGACTGTTATGGGTGTCATACAGCCCTTGGTAAACAATCTACTATTTCTAACTAAAAGAGTTTCCAATTAAATTTTAAATAAAGAAATTATGTCTCGAAAAATGTTGAAATCGAGATATCGCGAAAGAATCAATTTGTGTAATCACCGAATCTCGTTAAATATTGTTAATATGTTACAGGCTTCTAAAGCAAGTTCGAAGGCAAGCTCCCGCGCTTCTTCACGAGCCAGCAAGCGTTCATCTCGGGCTTCGTCCCGCGCCTCTCGGGCCTCTTCTAAGGGCTCCGGATCGAAGGCGTCTTCGCGCTCGGGCTCCGCTAGCGGCTCCAACAAGAGCCGGTCGCCTAGTGGTTCGCGACAGGTGAGTTCCATAGTTTATATTGTCTCCGATTGTTTTATACACTCACCGGCACATCTAAAGACCCACTCCGTTATTTTCATACAAACATGCTCACTTTGCGATTCTATAACATAAAAATGTATTCATATTTCTGTAAAGATCTGTATGCTAATATTTATGTTAAGCGTTCGACTGTCCAATCAGCAATTTTAATGAGTACCGAAACGACTGCATTTGTCCATTAGAACAATGAATGCTTGATAATAACATTTTACGTTTCTTCGCGCACTCATTGTTGAAATAAAAAAGTTTTACGGATTTAAGTGCACTATATAGTAAACCTAAATCCGTGAAAGTTGTTTTATTTCAATGAATGCTTCATCAGATTCCATACAATTTGATATGGCCATAAAGTAATGCTTTGCTTAAGCGAAGGTTTGGACAACGGGAAGATTCTTAAAATTCTTTAAAGAGCCTCGAGAGAACTCGTCTAGAGCTAAATGAATGAAGGTGGTACCCAGTTGTTGCTACAACTGGATACCACCCTCATACATTTAGCTTACGCGGAGACCAATAAATCTATGGTTTGAAAATTAATGACACTAAACGGTTTTTCCACAGGGTTCCCGCAGCGGGTCGGCGTCGAGCGCGTCGTCGCGCCACAGCGGTTCCGACTAAATAACACCATTGTAACTAATTAGGTTATTAAATTTTCTATAAACGAATATTAATCGGTGTATTCATTGATTTTCTCAGCTCAGTTAGCTTCAAATCGCTTTGGGATCCGGCCAATAGAGTATAGACAACAAAAAACAATTGAAATATCAGAGTAGGGTGAAAAGCCTTTAACTCCTTAAGAGCCCTCTTTAATAAAAAAAATGCACCCAGAAGTCGGGGCCCTGTTTCATAAAGCTTGACAAATCTACAATTTGTCAACTATGCTCAAATACTTTTTTTGTCACTGATCTACGCAATTTTGACCTTTGTCACCATTGCAGAAGGTATGTTTTCTATAAAAAGTAATCATACGTTATAAAGTTCTCTTTATCAAAATCCTATTACGAACTCTTTCGATCATGTGAGAATTTATAAAAGAAAAATATCTGTCACTCCTTAACCTGACACAGACCAAGGATGCCTATCAAAAAAGTGCGACAATTGGACAAATATGTCAGATTTTCCGATTACAAATAATAGACAAACCAATGTTTTTTGAAACGTTAAATTGTAGAATTCAATCGCGACAATTTGACAATTATGTCAGCTTTCTTATAGCACCAAATTATACGAAACGTACAATCGTCAAATTGTCACCTGTCACCTGTCGCCCGACAATTGTAATCTTTATGAAACAGGGCCCAGGCAGACGTTCAAGAACCCATCTTAGGTAGTATATGATTGAAATTAATATTGTATCTATTATACTTGTATGGGTGCTGCATAAAAGAATAAACAAAAATGGTAGCAATATCATTTATTAGTGCTTAAATTTATTCAAATAGGTACAAAAAATACTGCTCACTCAAAACAAAATATTGATCCCAGTTTATTTGACATATTTCATACTCATAATTTCATTAAAAGTTGTGCGAATAAAATAGTTAATAAGTAAAAAATAAATACGTAATTTTCCAATAATTATCATAACAATATTCTAATGGATAATTTGTGACGCAATATTGTATAATTCAACTCTATAACACATTTCATTCATTCATATTCATTATTTTATTAGGCTAATCAATTTATTATTACTGTTTTGCACAGCCATATAGTTGAATACTAATAAGACATTACAAATATATATTTAGGCGATTATTATTTAGATATATTTATTAAAGAATCAAACATTTAGAGCTTGTTTGCAATTCTGGTAAGTTCCATTCCTCTTATGGCGGATTTTTTATAAACAAAGCACCAAATGACTAGGGAAATCAGTTGTTTCGAAGTGCCAAAGATTTTTTTTTGCTCAATATATTTTCAAATATTCCAAATTGAATAAAAAAATATGTCATATATTTTAATTTCAAAATATCTGATTACGTATTAAGAATTTCGCGGACAGTGAACGAGACACAATAGAATTTTTATTGTTATCACTGCTATAGGCGTTGAATGTCCGCGAAAGGGTTAAGAGAGAGTAAATAGATTTTAGTTAAGTTAGAGCAACACCAACACCGAGATTTAAAGATTCAAGAATTAGATCAAGCAACATAAAATTAATGAAGTAATTATTTTTGTTTTTTATTACCGTTCTGTAAAATCCTTTCATATATTTTTAACTTAACATGTAACAAAAGAAAGCTTAAAAACAATGGTTAATTTTATTATGTTCTAAATTGGAATTATGGTTTATTTAAAAAATAGAAAAATGCAATATTCTGTTAATAATTGGACGAGTTAAAACCCTACTTTCAAATAGAAAATATTGATTAAATACTTATTGGTTATTGTCTTTTAATATGAAATGGCAGTTATATTATTTTTTGTCTGTGTTATGGAATTGTCCATTACTGATATTTTATATCTCTGTGGAAATACAGATGATTAGAGGTTATATGAGAATATAAAACTTATTTCCAGCAACTTAATAGATGGTGTGATGTTATAAGTAAAGTTTAGATGAGATTAGACAGGGCAATCTTTCCTTTCTTTGACCATATCGTTGAATTGCCTCTCCCCCAATTCCACTCGTAAATTTTTTGTCCAATTTTGACACTTTTGTAAAGCCGTAGCATCCGTACCTGCTGTTGACTGTACACTGAGAAAATCTGCCAATCTATGACCAAGTTAAAATATGGACAAAAACTTGATGGACGGCATACCACCCTAAATTGCGCTATCCAATCAGACCATAGACAATGTTATTTATTAAAAAAGGTCATCTTAATTCCTACTCAACTCTTCAGCGACTATATCCATATAGTGGCTTGTGAAAACCGCCTTGTTGTGCATCACATATCGAAGCAAAGTTCCCGAGATCGTCGTAAGCTCTTTAGCTAGAGCGGATAAACCGACCGGTATCTGTCTGGACCCGCCTGCGCATACCAGGATCATTTTGAGGAATTCTAGCACACGTTGACCTGTAAGAAGAGGAAAACTATGATCAATGTTGTTGTGAAATAGGTACAGTTGGGGAACTTCTCGGTGGACCAGTAGAGTGTTTTTAGGGAGCTTTTTTTAAAAAAAGTAATAGATAGGAGATATAGAAAACGTTTATATCACAAATAATAGAACATGTACAGGTATTTTTTTTTAAATACAAATACAAATTTTTATTGCAAACTAAGTGTGTACAGGTGTTATAATCTAGAAGGAACTTGAAAACTTAGTCGCCCTTTACGGACACAGCAATTTATGAGAGGGCTGCCTATTTTATTAAGTTACAAAAAAAAAACAGAAAATAATAAAAAAAAAATAAACAACGATAGAAGTTTACAATTTGGATTGGATGTTTACAATTTGGATTGATCGTCATACTAATATTTAATTAAAAGAGGAAATAAAAAGTAGTCTCTTAATTTAGATAATCGTTAATAGAATATACACATTCATTTCATTTGTATAATAAATTATTTCTTTAACCTTAGTACTTTACGAGAAAACGTTCTTAAAAAAGCTACTGGTCAACTGGGAAGTTCCGCGATTGTACGTTGGGGAAATGAAAATGAAAATTATGTGGGGTCAATTTTCGAGTCGAAGCCTATCGAGGCGTCGATCTGGGGGTGCGATTGCGTAAAGTATTCATTTGACAGTTCATATCGTATCCGATCAGCTGCAATTTTTTATGGAATTTGACACTAATAATATATATTACAACTAGAGGCCGGGCGCGGTTTCACCCGCGTGGTTCCCGTTCCCTTGGGAATTTTGGGATCAAAGCTATCCTATCTCTTAAGTTGGACCAGACTGCTCACGGTGTGCCAATTTAATTTAAAATCGGTTAAGTAGTTTAGGAGTCCATCGCGGACAAACATCGTGACAGGAGATTTATATATATTAAGATTAATAATATATATTACACTATACAGTATTATATGACCTGTCAAATGAATACGAATACTTTACGGAATCGCTTAAACTTAACAAAGCAAATTGCGCACAGAAACGCTATCCACAGAATGAGCATGAATTCGCGCGCCTTCACTTTGTCTCAAAAGAAATATGTGCGTTGATAAAGGTGAATTTCATATGTTAATTGATCAACCCCAACCGGACACCGGTGTCCAGAGAACAATGGAAAATGTCTCATAATCCGGGCCTGAAAGGTTGCTTTGCTGAAAACTTGACCTTTATTCTACTTAGACCGATTAATGTGCAAGAAGTTACTTCATTGGTTCGAAAAGACTTATGAAAGACTTTGTAACGAGAAGAACCGGCACGAAAGTCGCTAAAACCGGCTTATTCCTCTGTTTTTTTTTTGTATTTTCGGTTTGGTTTCATGAAAGACATTTAGCTTTAAAATTACCTCTTATATATTTTTCAAGTTGAAGAACAAAGAATTTTACCACGGCAACTGAAAAGGTGCCGAAACGTCGGGAAACCAAAAAAAAAACCTCAAATAAACCGAAAAATTATAGTACCAAATATATATTTCGGGTAAATAAATCGCACTAAATTTCCGCAAAAGTTGTTTTATTTCAATTATGAGTGCGCGAAGAAACTTAAGATGTGCTTAAAGAATTTTATATTAAAAATAAAATACTCACGGACAACTTGTCTGACCCTATGTTCGGGGTCTCTCAGGGATGTAATCTGAGTCCTTATCAATTCCTTCGTATCAGCTGTCAACGGTTCTTGGTTCATACTTTCCAGGAGCTGTTCTGTCACCAGGATGACTTCCTCGGCAACGGACGGTAGCTCTGCTTTTAGTTCTCTGTAAAAATATTGAATAGTTTTACCACTATTTATGTATATAAATAAAGTAATGTTGCTTAACCATCATAATCGCAGGCCGAGTGTTACTCGGGGCCTCAGTTGCTAATGTATAATCGCATCATAATCGCATTTCAATTGCAGAGCTGTTTTGTATGTTAGCTATAGTTGTGTATGCGCGTGCGCATTCTATTTGTGTCGCGCCCGCCGCGCGCCGTAATGTATTATGTGCTTACCTACCTAGATAAGTTATTCTCATTAAGAATTAATTTTAATGCAGTGATCTTGTAACATTATTTACCTTTCTATTTGTAAAATTTGCGTGCGTGATTGCTAACTAATACCTGTATTATTTAAGCGAATGATTGTCGAATAGCACATTCCTATTTTCAACCTTCGTGGTTTTTTGTGAATGTGTAAGTTTACTTTATAAAACTATTTTGTAAATTGGTAATAAATAAAAAAAAAAAAAAAAAAAAAAAAAAAATCTTACACTCACACCAATTAACCTAGCCCCAAAGTAAGCACTGTAAGGCTTGTGTTATGGGATACTAGGGTAACGGATATAAATACATATAATTATACATAAATAAGTATTTATGTGTAGAAATATATATAAACGTCCATGACTCAGGTACAAATGCTCGTATTCATACAAACATTTGCCCCTACCGGGATTCGAACCCGGGACCCCAGAGTAGGCGACACCTTGAAACCGGTGTACGAACCACTCGACCACGGAAGTCGTCAAAAGTTTTTGTTTTATAGTTTAGTTTCCTCAGTGTTTGTACTTACATGTCACTAGAAGCGTTGTCAATGATGATAACAATCTTGTCCTTGAGCGTTTGTTTATGGTGCGCCGCCGTGTTGGGATCGCTAGCGCTGGCTGACGGGCTCACCAGCAGCAGCGACGCGACGGCGATCAAGCGGTACACTTGTGTGCCCAACTCGACGAAACGAGGCGCGTCAAGTGTTACAGTCTGGCAATAAATAATCATAAGTAAATAAAACACTTAGTACAAAGATCACAAACCGACAATTTTAACCGCGTCTGTGGTTTAGTGGTAACAACCACCGGTATCAGACCCAGAGGTCCCCGGTTCGGTTCCCAGCGGGGGTACATATTGATGGTATTCGGTTTGGTTGGTGGTAGGACTTGTTGTAAGTCCGGTGAAGGTGCAAGGTGTGTCACTGTTTTTTCATTTGCATTTAAATGCGGGTGGGCGGTGCATCTTGCATGTGGTTTCTCTTGCGGAATTAAGCTACATATTTTTCGTTTTCTACTAAGATATGGATTTCCGCCAAGTAACGCCCGATTCAATCAAATAATCAGTTAGTTGTTCAGTAGGTGTTCTCGGGCCCTGTAGGTTTTAAATAAATGACTGTATTTAACTGATTTTAATCTCACACAAAAAATAGTAAAATGCTCATCATAACAACGATTTGATCTGTAATAAGTAATTGAGACCAGCACAATTTTTATTTTTATTTAACACTTACAAGGACAGTAGATGACTATAGCCATTACAACACTCAAAATATATCGTCTCATTCACTGCCCGCAAAAGTGTAAATCATAATCCTTAAAAATTCATTGCTATAACTGCAAAATTACCTCTGGATATTCTTTATCCGGGTCCCACTCCAACAGCTCCAGGTAGGCCTTGGCCAAAGTCTGTGCTGTGACGTTCCTTATTATATTCTGGTCGGTCACTGGCAAACTGAGGTCGGTCTTGTCTATATTGCGCTTCAGCCATTCCTTCGTATGCTGTAGACCATCTGAAAGAAATCGGTTATTAAAATCCATCTTCGCTTATAAGTGTAATAGCCCCTTAACTAACCGCACATCAAATTATACGTGTGACCTTATGGCGTACACAATAAGATCGGTTCTCGAAGTGCAAGCGTTAATCAGGTAGTAAATCTGATGTTCGGCTGACTGTATGTTACAAAGATGGATTGTAAAACTCAAACATCTTTAAAACATTACCACCTACTTCTACAGTGTGTGTAAGGCAGTTATATTATATGTAGAGACGTTATCTGTCGCTCTCCATCTTTATAAGTTCTAAATATAGGTATTTCAAATAGAGAAAACTTACTGTGTTGTTAACATTTCATAAAGACAATTTTCGTAATGTTGTTCTAAACACATAACACAACCTCCCACCTAACTTTGGGCACAAAGAAAAAACCAGGCATAAAATAGGACGATTTCGCTAGTTTCGCTAGTTTTAGGACCAACTACGAATTGTTACCTTATGGCCGGTAACCTCTGTTACCGGCTATACCGGCGCTGTTTAAGAGGCCGGCGACCGGTCAGCTCCAAAAAGCCCATAGAGATCCTTGAAGGATAAATACCGATCAAATTCACCTTGATAGGCTTGCATAGGAATATATAAACATAGCACAATAATAATAACACATACATACCCTCAGTAACCTTGAGAATTTCATCGAATTTAGCTCGCTCGTATTGCACGCTCTCCTTCTGTACGTGAGGACGTATCATCGCTATAAGAGTATTCGCCAGGTCTAGTTTTAGAACCTCTAGTGTCTCCAGAATGGCTCGGAATACGTCTACCTATAGAGTAAATAAGTAATAAGTCATGGCTTTGCTATTATTGCTTATGGTGCTCCTAAACCATAAACGGCCATATTTTCCTGCAATTTCTGGTCGGTAACTATTGCTCTCACGTTGACTTTATAAGCTAGAGCAGTGATTACCAAAGTTGTCTGAGCTACGACTCGCCTAATACAAGTTTCCAAACTCGGGACCCGCCTCTAAGCTGTCTTAGGGAACAGGTGGCATAAAATTGGTTATTCTTATACCATAGTCTAGGACAGGGGTGTCCAACATAATTTTGTGGAGGGCCAGGTCTAGTATTTTTGTAACTGTAGCGGGCCAAAAGAAATGTCAAATAGCGAAGGTTTAAGTAAGCACTCTACTACCTATTGATGTCGTCGCGGGCCGGATAAAGGACTTATGCGGGCCACATTGTGGCCCGGGGGCCGTATGTTGGACAGGCCCGGTCTAGGGCCTTAATGCACTTAATGCAGTCTTGTTTGATTGGAATTCGTCGAAAGTTATTATATAGGGCCCACTCAATATTCGCTCGCGACCCACCAGTGGGTCGCAACCCATAGTCTGGGAAACCCTGCGCTAGAGGAAGATATATATATATATATATATATATATATATATAAGAAGTATGCCAGCCAAGCCAGGCCGGCCAGCCCCCTAATTGTCTTATATCAAAATCTATCACAATCCCTTTGAAAGGTATTGTGATAGTGATAGTGATTTATGGAATTGTGTAACTCATAATCGCAACCACTTTCGACACGAATGATGTTTTAAATGTCATTTCATTTGGCTACTCCATACATTTAAGATATTTTCGTCTGACACTTTGCTTGGACAGTTGAATTTCGTTCATTCAATACCTTTCAAAACGCGTCCCGATCACAATCCCTATCAAATGTCAAATTGTGACGGCCTGAAGTATGTGAATATCTTTCAAATGACGAATTGAAAGGGATTGTGAAAGATTTTAAAATTAGACAATTAGCCCCCGGGTCTTAGGGGCGACTGCCACCACACACCCCGTGACCAACCGGCGGCACGAGAGCAAGCAGTGAGAGGCTTAGTGGGTATGGCCTTAGGCGAGTAACACATAACCGCCGGCCGCACATCGGGGTATGCGTAAACGCTTTCCGCTCAGTATAAAAAACAAAATAGATTAATGTTGCCGGCCACTTTCAGCAAAATATGGCCCGTTAGAGTATTCAAGTAGGTTGGTATTGAATGTACAGTACAGTCAACAGCACCTCAGGCTCACTTTGACCTTTGAGTGCCATTATGATGCTCGTAACAGCGCCGGTTTACGTTATGTAATTTTAAAATGCGCTAAATGTAAATTCATGCGTCTATACAGAAGTTAAGTTATGTATTTGAATGCAATTCAAGCGGTCTAGAAGCCGCTAGGTATCGGCCACAGTCGCCCAGGAGTTATATTTTAGAATCAATCGAATTACTTTTCGCATACGGAATTGCAAGATTCGCATGCGAATGTGGTGTTGTACAAAAGCCTTTGCATGCGAATCTTGCGATCTCATATGCGAAAGTAATTCAAATGTTTTGTAAATACGACTCCGGAGCTCTATTTTTGATTCACTTGGAGTCGAGCGCTTAGTTTCTACTGATTTTTGTTCGACATTTGAATTTCCATCTTTTTGAATCGCACGATCGCAACGAATGCCCACACCCACTCGTTGCATGCAGTTGAGCGAACAAATCGAGTGACTTCGAAGACGAGCGCGACTTAAGTCGCATGCGTTTACATACGTCCGATTAAAATAAATAGAGCTCCTCGCGTGAATTGCATTCAAATATAGAATTTAACTACTAAAAGGACGTTCGAAGTTCATTCAGCACATTGTACCCAAATTGCGTGCCGCCGCGGTTGCACCCCGTCTCGCGCCGGTTGGTTTGAATCATAGACTTAACTGAATAAATAGTAATAAAACCCTGTTGAAGGGCGAATAACGAAAATACCTACATAAACAAGTATTAAAAATTGTTATTCAAATAAAAAAAATATTTATCTAAACATTAAAAATAGCAAGAATTACGGAACAAGTTCAGTTTTCCCACTGGGGGATTTCTCAGGGGACATTTCTGGAATAATCCATTGAATCAAACCAGGTACCTTTTATATAATTTTGTAAAGATTTTACGTGTTTATTTGCATGAGTTGTAGGTAAAATAGGTATACAACGTCAGAGCATCGGTGTTGCAGGGAAATTGGAGCAATTCAAATATTTGGACCTCACATAACATTGCCGAGAATAACAAACAACCGATTTACTTACAGTATCAGTCAGAGTCGTAATATTCTGAATCATCTCGTCCCGCGCCGGTGCAGCCAATTTGGCCATAAGATCGATGACAAACTTCGCGTACTTGTGGAAGTCCAGACTATTGTTTTCAGCTTGCTGCCTGATGAAATCACTGTCTAACACTTCTTCTATCATCTCCCTGATACGGGTGTGCCGTGGAAGCAAGATTGAGAATAGACCCTGTAGGTAATAAATAAAAACATTGTTCAAACTGTATTATTACTATTGGCCGTCCGCGGTTCTAACCCGCGTGGTTCCCGTTCCTGTGGGAGAGAGAAGAAGTATCCTATGATTTTTTCCAGACTATGAATTTTATGTGTGTGTGTGTATCACAATATTACTAGCTTTAGAAAAACAACTCTGAATGTTGAGTCTGAATGATTACATAAAAAATATTATATAGTACTTATACAGGATGGAAATTTAAAATGGGGCATGAACTTAAAATACACATTTACAGGACACCATCTCAAACTGTTAAAAAGGCCTGCTCATTTAATAATGCACTTCTTCAGCAAAAGAGTAGTTGAGGCATGGAACTAGTTATCAGCAGATATGGTGTCAGCACAGACAGACTACTAACTAATTTAAAAACAGATTGGACAAATACCTACAAGAACGGAAAATTTAAACATTGGCTAACAGGATGCAGGCTATCATCAGTTGTTTCAATTGCCTGCCTGGTTATTAATAATAATACTGAAATATTCTGATTATGATTATAATAACTCACTTGCTTCACATCCTCAAGCAATACAAGAGCCTGTTTGTACTCAGGAGGGTCAGAGTTTAGCTGCTCCCTCAATATATCAAAGTAAGCCTTGTGCATTGTTTCTTTGACCAATTTTTGGTAACTGAAAAGGATTTACGTTTTATTTGAGTGGATAAAAGATATCTTACTTTATCAATCATACTATACATATCATAGAACAGCTTAATCATATTAAAATACTTGTTGCTTTATCTACATCACATCAGCTTCACTTTATTTTTGTAATTTGTGAGTAAGTTGCTGTCAATTCTATAAGATTCAGGTTAAAAGAATGAAGTACTTATTGGTATAAAACAGTTAAGATTAAACAGATAGGTTCAGATTAGATAAATAGTAAAAAAAAGTAATAAAATATATATATGGATGAAGTAGTTGGAAGAAGGCCAATGGGCTGCAGTCTTGGCTATTATTTAAATTTAAACACCAACCTGTTGTCTGGGGGCTCAAATGGTTCCAGCTTGAAGTCATTGTCAACAGCTATCTCGTGCGCAAGAGCCATATTTTGCATGCCATGGGCAGCCTTCATGATGTCTTCTAACGTCACAAACTTTGGCGGAGAAGCTCCGGTGATGGTGGTTCCCCTTACCCGGAACTGTATTGGTTCACTTGCATAATAGCTGCGGGATCTAAAATATTTTTTTATGTTATTGCTTATTGTATTCTGTAGTCATATTTATTATTAGAATTATCAAACAACAAAGCTTTATTAAAATTTACAAGTGACTTAAGTAAAGAAAACAATAACAAAATTATAGTAATGTCTTTGTTATAATGAAGGTCAGATTAGATTGATAATGTTATGGAACTACAAACCGAGACCCCGTAGACATTGGATCGGATGGTGTTCTCGTACTATTCTCTCCTTTGTCTACTCCTTGCGATTCGGAACCACTAGCACTTTCGTGGCCACTCATTTTAGAATTTTTTTCTCACTGAATCAAGTACAAATATAAGATCTCTTCAACCCATATAAGGCAGACGACTGGAAGGCACGACGTCGAAATACTCAAATCATCTTGTTACAAAATTACCTTGAGTCATAACAACACATAACCTCACTTTCACAACAAAGGAACGCAGCAATACTCTTATTCTTCGATTTTTGAGTAGTTAAATAATAGGGTTGTTTAGAAACACGTACGTTTCATTTTATATTCTCAAATTATTTGTTTATTTCACGATTGTTTTCGTATACTTGTCAATTTGGACGTAAAAAAAATATGACTGTCACTGTCATTTTATTTTTTAAATAATAACCGGAATAGGTAGTTAAGAACTTACAGCCAAATAATATTATAGTGATTATTCCAATTTTGAATTATAGAGCTTCAAAAATTAACTATTAATGTACACACATCAACACTGTCTAGGGATATTATATTACTTTATTTATTTATTTATTTAATGTTTGGAAGACCAACACCGAGTAGACAGAGTTGATTCTTGACGTAAAAACAGTCAGGCAATAATAGGTCTTCACTTATATTCATAATTCAAAAAATATCTACAGTACCTGACCTACAGAAAAAGTTTGTATGGGGGCAAACCAACCTGGGCTCCGAGTTTAGTAATTAAAAAAAAAACAAAGAAAATGTAAAACAAAAGAATGCATGATAATTTGAATTTAGCTTTCGCAAAAGTTATGTACTTTTTATTATAAACAAAAAAAAATTGAAAATTAAAGGAGTTTCAACATATTTTTTTATTTTAATTGAAAATTTGTTTTGTTTTTTATCATGCCACTTCGACATAAGAAAAAATTAGAGCCGCAGGCATATATATAAGCGGCGCTATCCAACGAATGTTTGTTGACTGACTGGAATTAACCCTTCGAACCCAACAAACGTGATCTTTTTTTTTTTTAATGTACGACGGGTATACTTTTAGTCTTCATCATACCATATGTTAAGTATTGATAAGATAAGATAAGATCTCCTGATTATGGTCATGTTATCGTGACGCGAGAGATGTTGCGGATCTGAATTCTAAAAGAAAACATCAGAAACATCAGAAAACGCGTTACCACTCTTGGACATGACCGTTTCCGGACATCGCCAGGAGACAACACAATATAATGTCTATGGAAATGATTCAAAGACTCATCTGACGACCGATTTATTGTTCGTGAGTGACCAAACTGGGAGAAGAAGTTAACATGAAGTCGGTCTTCACTCTCGCACACCACTTTTAGTTTGATGAAAAAAAAACAGTTTCACCCCCCCATTAATATTTTTTGATTTTTGTGTAAAAAACGTAAAGCGGTTAACAGAATACATCTACCTACCAAGTTTCAACTGTGTAATCCTCATTGTTTTGGAATAAAGTGGCTGTGACATACATCGGACATGACGAATCTATAAGGGTTCCGTTTTTTGCCATCAGGCTACGGAACCCTAAAAAAAGGGGACCAATTTGGGAACATCCTGATGAATTACGCTTGATGAATCATTTCAATTGGTTTAGCAGTTATCGAGTGATCGGTGAAATTACCTACATAAAAATATAGATATTTATACACGACAAATTGATAACCTCCTTCTTTTATTGAAGTCGATTAGTAATCAAAACTACTTACTACGTAGGGAAGTCAGGTCAATGGGGCCATAGGAGGCAAAGCAGCACCATGTTTTTATGGTAACTAAAAACGATAGCGCCACGTTTGCGATTCAGCCCTGTATATATATGGTATAACCCTGTACCCCTGTACCATTATATAACCCTGTATGGTATAACCAACCGCGCGCCCTGCAGCGATCAGTCATTCGGTGGTGATAGGAGCAAACCCGTGGCATAACTATTTAGTAATCTGTGCCCGTGGCCGCGGCGACTTGTGCAAGGTATATTATGTCAAAAAAATCTATTGTAAGTTCAACCTGTTTTGAGCAAACCTCTTTTCAATGTTTTCATTGCAATGTTATTATCACTCATCTATTTGGCTCTGTTTGTTTATTATTTGCTCCGAGTTCCGACATGGGATAACAAATGTAAGCTGAATTGGTTTTAAAACAAAATGGTGTAAAAAGGCAAGTCCGAGCAAAGTACCCAAATGATCGCGCTTTGCCGTATTCACATAGTGAAGAAATCTGTTCTTATTACTTTAGGTTCTAATGCTAAAAACAGAGTAAGTATAGCTGTTGAATATGTTACTTTATGTAGAAGAATTTTTGGTACTTAGATTTAAGTAATAACGTATGATAGACGTACGGAATTTTCGCAAATAAATAACATGAATTTCGCATTATTTTTATAATGCTAAGAAAATTTCGCAACATTTTCGCATTTTTTAAAATACCTATCGTAGTAACAAGCATAAGGATATTTTCGGAAGAAACAGTATTTTAACATTGATTAAATGCTAACATGGTTGTAATTACTTCAACATTCAACTTCATAAGAGCTGTTCTTCGGTCTGTTACGACTACATTCTAGCACTTCTACTGTCGTGTTGGTTGGACGCCAGATGCTCTGTAATGCTGCTTTAGCAAAGGATCGAAAGCAGCATTGTGCAGAGATCAAAATGCATATAAAAAAGTAAAAATCACCTGGTTATTATTATATTGTAAAAATTCAAAATTCGTATCTATCGCTTTTATATCAAAATTTTCACATAAATTCGCATCTATTTCGTAAAAACGAAAATTCCGTACTTCTAATAAAAATCGGCCAAGTGCAAGTCGAACTCGCACATGAAGGGTTTCGTCTCTCACCCAAGGTTGCCTGGAAGAGATTGCTATGTAGTAATATGACCGCCTATTGTGTGTTTTCTCTGTATGTGTTTGTTTTTGTATCGTGTGCAATAAAGTTTCTATTATTATATTAAATACACCTACCTACCCAAAATGCCAATATAATTTTACGCCTGCAAAAATAACTTTGTTTTTCATAGTGTCTGTATGAAAGACAAAGGTATATTTGCGGTTAGGCAAATGTGCTATAGCTCTGAAACTGCATAATATATTTCGTTCAAACTAATTTTAGTTGAAAGTTTTTATAAAGGTCTACAGCATATATTTTTTTTAGATTTTTCACCTTCTTATTTTAATAGTTAGAGGGGGGTTACACATTTTTACAATTTGAAAGTGTATATCATTCAAACGGTGGGCTTTGAGAAAAAACTGTTTTAGGTACCTCAATGTAATTAATAAAGACCTATCTATAGATACCCCACACGTATAGGTTCGATGAAAAAAATTTTTTTAGTAACAGTTCCATGTATGGAGAGCCCCCCTTAATTCATTTTTTTTTTATTTTTGTGTAAAAACCGTAAAGCGGTTTATAGAATACATCTACCGACCAAGTTTCAAGTGTGTAATTCTCATAGTTTTGGAATAAAGTGGCTGTGACATTTTACCACTTTGGAAGTGTATATCTTTCAAACGGTTGACTTTGAGAAAAAATCGTTTTAGAAACCTCAATGCAATTTTTAAAGACCTATCTAAAGATACCCCACACGTATAGATTTGATAAAAAATATTTTTTCAGTGTCAGTTCCATGTATGGGGAGCCCCCCTTAATTCATATATTTTTTTATTATTGTGTAAAAACCGTAAAGCGGTTTACAGAATACATCTAGCTACCAAGTTTCAACTGTGTCATCCTCATAGTTTTGCCTTTAGGCTACGAAACCCTAAAAAGCAGTCATCGTAGTACTAAAAATCCGTCCAGGGGCATTTTGAACGGACTTGATTTTGAACAGGCCAGGCCGCCATCCGCTCGGTGCCTCTGAACGGAAAATAAAGATAAATAATTTATAGGTTTATTATTTAGCATTATGTAAATTAGGTTATATATACTGTGTATAGGCTACTAAACTAATAATTAATATTTTGTTGCGTATCCTTTATTATCAAACACAGCTCTACAACGACGTGGTATTGATTCAAGCAATTTCATACATTTTTCCAGTGGGGTTGAATCATGCTTCGACAAAAGCTTCGTAGAGTTCGTTGTGACTGGGGTTACGTTTGTTTGAAACTTTCTTTTTTATGACATGCCACAGATTTTCTATGGCATTTAAATCAGGCTATTTGCAGGCCACTCTAAGACGAAAATACGCTGTTCCCTAAGAATAGTACATTATTGCAAAGGCCGAGCCGTAGGCGAGGACTTCAGTAATACGAGACAAGCAATTGCCACTTCCGCCGAGGCCATATACAGACTGGAAATTTAAGACGGGGCAGTAAGGGCAGGTACCCTAACCGTTGTTGCTACATGAAAACGTTCTTAGTGAACCATCCTCAATTTTTTTGAGAAATATTGAACTGCATTCACGGATGTTGATAAAAATGTACAGCCAGCAGGAAAATGTTTTTTTATGCCAATCGATCCTGTTTCTCATGAGGATCAAAATACTCTAACACCCATATTCTAAGTCGTTCCTCCAAAACTTACTCGTCCTCGACTTAACGAAACCTCTTCGAAATACTCCTCGAAATCGGTATTCTGTCATAACTCCGTAAGGACCTGGAGGAGCCAAAGAGTACGTAGCCACTCCGTGTTAGGCCTAGCGCACACTACCATTTTTACCCACGACGAGGTTGAGTAGAGTGTAAAAAGTTTTGGAGGAACGACTTAGAATATGGGGGTCAGACACCAACTGAGGCGTTAGTACTAGAAAAGTCAGAAATCGCGAAAAACGCAAAAAACACACTTCTCGCGCTCGCGCCATACGCCGCCGTATCCGCTTCACCGACGAGTACTTTTGTTGACGGAACTTATTTTCTTAGTAAATATGTGGAAATAATTTATGGCGATTTCGGATTTTTCTGGTACTCATACCTCAGTTGGTATCTTAGACCGTTTTTTGATCCTCATAAGTAACAGGATCGATAAGCATTAAAAGTTTAAAAAAAAATAAAAAAATATCTGCTAACTGTACTTTTTTTCAAAATCCGTAAATGCAGTTTAATATCTAATATACAACGGTTAAGGTACCTGCCGTTCGTGCCCCGTTTTAAATTTATATCCTGTATAGTGGTTTTCTCAAAAGAATGCACGGTAATAAAACATACTTTTTACATCATACATTTAATTTAATTAACATTAAAAGTAATACTAGTCATATTGGGGCAACTACGAAAAGAAAATGTTATTGATTTCCCCGGTACATTTATGTTTGTTTGTTGAACTTCTGATAAGGTTTGCAGGTGGGCATTGGATGTAGTGGTAGATGGCTGAAAATCAAATCCATTGCAGGAGGGTTTTTTTTATTTAGTACATTACAACGTTCCAGCAATGTTGTATGAAACGAAGTGCTTTGGTTATTGCTGGAGCGTAATGTTCCAAATTCAAAAAACGCTCCTGCAATGGATTTGATTTTTCTAAGTCCGTTAATTAGATACTACGCGTGTTCTTTTTTCGAAAATAATGACAATATTTCCATGCATGTTTGAGAAAAATATTTTACACTGTTGGCGGTGTATTTAGGATCATTATCATGCTGAAAGATCCAGGTTACAGGCATATTGTCGTCAGAGTAGGAAATCATTCTCTTCTCTTCTAAGATGTTTTTGTACTGCAGTTGATCCATTGTACTTACCTTCAAACAGGTCGAACTTCACATCCGGAAAAACATTTCCATACCTTGATATCGCCGCCCCCGTGCTTGACTATGCCTCTAGTGTATTTATGGTTTATTGGACGTCTAACGTTGTCGCGAAGGGTCTCGCGAGTAACAAATAAGCCCAACATTATTGTACATAGCAACACTCATCCATCACAGACCATAGAGCAACTACTGGATTGACAGATTCGGATCGCGGTAAGATTTCAATGCTTTCTTGATGCTCTGTTCACTTCCGTTCTTTCGAAGCAGCCATTGTGTTTCGTTGGTGTTTCTAATAAGTTTAAAAGTGTGTACGGGCGATCTTCACCTGCCGGCCAGCCTTAAATACGACAGCTAAGTACTTAGTCGATAAGCCAATATTATTTCGTATAAAGTTAACGGTAGAAATGAAATTGATCATTTTGATAATTTGCGATGGAAGTTGTGGATGCCGCGAAACTCTAAGAGCTGATGGCTTCCATGATTTCCCTCGTATCGATGTAATGTGTTTACAGTTATTGTTGTGGTGTATCATGGCGTGTACAATCCGATGCCCTATTCAGGGATCAAATATCTAAAGTACCTAACAAATTCATAGAACTCTAAAGGGGTTCACCTGCGCGGGATAGCTTGGCCAAACTTCTCACGAGGTATAACACGGGGCCGGAGTAGACCCTTAATTATTCATGCTTGTAGAGCATGATGGTTACGCCCGTATGGGGCAAGAGGTATAACACGGGGCCAGAGTAGACCCTTAATTATTCATGCTTGTAGAGCATGATGGTTACGCCCGTATGGGGCAAGAGGTACAGGCCTGATCAGGCACTAAAGGATTGCACTCCTAGTGATGAATCATATATAAAATTCTTCTAAACTCAGATAGACTACTTACCTTTATACACTCTCATGTCATTATGCAGACTATGTACTTAGTGATCGTACCATATGATCATAGTTGTCTTTCTATAACAGATGTGAGATCGACTGGCTGGAAGGAAGTGACGAGCCCTGCTGTGCCAGGGCGAGGACCGGGTCGGTGTCATTCAGGTGAGGCGGTTGAAATTGCATATAACAGATTAGAATTAAATAATAAGTCACTCTTGGCCCTCTTATCAGATTACTAATTAGATAATCAATGAAGATAAAAGCGAAGCAGACTACTCACTGTAACTAATAAGACTATTACCATGTCAAACTTGCACTCTAGAACTTGGGCAATAAGTGGGCATGATGATAATCTCTTTGTGTAGATATTGTCATACTTACTTTACCTATATACCGTTTACTTGCTGGTAGGTTAGTAATGGAACTGACGCAGCAAACGTAGCGCTTGCCGTCTGAATTTACCATGTTTATTTTGGTTTCATCTAAGAATAAGACTTTTTTCCAATCTCGCATCGTCCTATTGACATACTTTTTAGCGAATAATAATCGCTTCTCTCGATGTTGCTTGGTATTATAAGAAGCGGTACCTTTTGAGAAACCCTCCGAAACAGTTTTACTTCCACTAATCTAGGGCGTACCAGTCTTGACGAGATGTTTCTAAGGTCACCAGGCAAAAAAAACTTCATTTTTAATCTGGTTAGAGCGTTTAAATGGGTCTTGTTTAGCAATATGTACGACTAGCATATCTTCTCTGGGCGAAGTTTTCCTCGTTCGAGCCTTTCTAATAGGAACATTTTCAATAGTTCAGTGTCTTTTATAATGGTCAATTTCATTAAAAACTCTCTTTACGGAACATTTTAAATGATCTGGGCCCGTAGACAAAGTGACATCGTTACGTAGCGAAACGATAATTCGATTCGTTATTGTCTATATTCGCCAATTAACTTGCGGGAAGACCACGTGATTTAGCGCGGCCTATGCCAATCCGCCAATCACATACATTTAATATTTCTCGAACTTCGTTATCGTTTATGAATTGTTACTTTGGCTAAGAGCCCAGGTATTCTCCTGTACGTCCATTTTTGGTCGATGTGCAAATTAACAATTATTTGCCTAGTTGACGCGTCACAACTTTTATTTTTGGCTATTTTGAACAAAAATTCGTAAACGAAATTCCAATATGATGTTCAGTTCAATTGCCACCAAAACGATAGAAATAGCTAAGAAAGAAATTTTATTTTTCGGTTTCTAAAATGGAATGTGCCGTGGATGCTTTTCTAAAGTGTTTGGAATTAGGCGTCCAAGTGGCCAGTAACAGAAAATAAGCTATGTATGCTTTAAACTCTTTTTATGATTGAAGTTTAGATAGTTTTGTTTTCTTACGGCCGGTTTCAATAATTTATCCCTAACAAGAGATAGGCTTATCTTGGTTACGTTACTTAGCAACCGCTGTTATTTCTGGTTATTTTGGGCTGAATAACAAAAATATCTAGGCAACAAAGCTTTAGTAAGCCTATCTCTTACTGTAGATAAGTTATTGAAACCGACCGTTAATGTATTTTATGAGTATTCTTATTGAGTGGCTATATTGTTGCATGCAATTTTTCACGAATATTGTATGTGAACTTCAAACGTTCATAATTCATATGAAGTGTTTCTAATTATAAGTCAACCACATATATATATATATATATATATATATATATATATATATATATATATATATAATATATTTATATATATATATATATATATATATTATGTATGTTTACCGAAGCATCGTGGCTCCAAGTAAAAAGTAAAAATATTATAATATAAAAAACTGTATTCTTATAGGACATTGTATGACAATACACACATGTCACAAGCAATTAATGAAATAAAGTGGGTATTCAGAAAATGTTACATTTTACATTAGTCGTCGAGTGGCCGTGCGAGCCTAAACGCAAAAGATACATAACACAGACAAATAATTTTTCAGAAGGTTAGTGTTGAGGGTAGAAGTGGTAAAATTGTGTTAAGGTATACATATGAAATGTATCATCGGTCCTCGGTAAGAAGAAGATTTTTGATGAAGTGACATTTCGATCAAACGTCATTCGATATTACGTGTTTAGTTAAAATAAACCAACGATTTATTAGCATTAGGTGAAATGAACTATCGATGTCATGTCTTTTGTTCAAAATAAGCCTAGGTTGAATGGACTTTAGATGAGTTGTCATAGGTGAAATTTTACTCGGTGAAACGTGTCTCGAAATGACGTAGTGAACCCCAAAGTGGGTATTAAGTACCTTTGTATCTTTAACTCCAATTATCTCACTAATCTGACACTTTAGGACATTATGTTGCCTAATATTTTTTGTTTTCTTTACGATCCCTATCCATTTATATACGTATCAATGAGCGGCGCGACAAAAAAGAAAACAAAATGGCGGACCTGTGACAAGGCCAAAAGTTCAAACCTCGTTGAAATCGGTTCAGTAGTTTTGAGGAAATCTTGAAAATACTGTCGTTTTTTCAGTCAAGCGGTTTCACACAAACGGTTTGCATCAAACAAGTAAATTGCCTACACTCCTAGTTTAAGTCAAATCGAAGGGCGGAACTCATTATAACTTTAAAAATTGTAAAACAAAAAACTAAAAAAAAAACCGACTTCCAAAATAAACCTTTTGGAGTCGGTGCCAGCCAAGGATTTCTACATTGCACTTCTATTACTTTTATTTTTCTTACCTCGGCTGGCATCGACTCCAAAAGGTTTACTTTTTAATTTTTTATTTTTGAGTTGGTTATTAGGGTTCCGACCTCTAATGAAAAAAAGGAACCCTTATAGGATCACTTTGTTGTCCGTCTGTTCATCCGTCCGTCCGTCCGTCTGTTCCTCGTTTCTCTCGAGAACGCGCGAAGGTATTGAGTTCAAATTAAAACCATATATTCAGGTCAACAGTCTGTTGAAGGGGTAAGCAACGAAACTTGTAAATAAACGAAAAAAAGATAGGACCGTTTATGTCGCAAAAAACGAATGTTTCGACACCCTCAAGGGAATCTAAATTCATAGGGTACTTCCCGTTGACCTAGAACTATGAAATTTGGCAAGTAATAACGTCTTTTACCATGAATATTTACAGGAAAAAAACCAAAAACGAAGATTTCGAAACCCTCAAGGGAATCAAAATTCATAGGGTACTTCCCGTTGACCTATAACTATGAAATTTGGCAAGTAATATCGTCTTTTACCATGAATACTTACAGGAAAATAACCAAAAACTATACATTTGTAATTAAATCATGAAATTTTTTGTCTTAAGTTTTGGAAACTGAATTTCGGGAAACTTCGCAAAAACTGCGACTCAACTCTGAACTATAATATATGTACCTAGGTAGCAGTGGTGAGGGGTAAAAATATGGTGAAGGTCCCAAGAAAGAAGGACCCAAAATTTTTCCGAAAATCCCTCAACTGTATGGCGGATCCTGTTTTTTCTGTTCTGTGGGCGGATCAGTTGGATAGGATTTCTAAAAGGGAAGTCGATGGGAATCGGTATGTGCCGGGACCCTTCGCACTGTGGAATCCTCGGTAGGCGAATCCGATTCCGACTTGTCCGGTTTTATTGGGTCGACTCCTTGGTCGAGTGCGTACACTGGTTTCAAGGTGTTGCCTACTCTGAGGTTCCGGGTTCGAAACCAGGTAGGGGCAAATGTTTGTATTATGAATACAAGCATTTTCATCTGAGCCATGGACGTTAATATTTATTTCTACACATAAATACTTATATATGTATAATTATATGTATTTATATCCATTACCCTAGTACTTACTTTGGGGCTAGGTTAATTGGTGTGAGTGTAGGAAATATTATTTTTATTATATTGTATTATTAAAAAAAAAAAAAAAATTAGGTACAGAAAATGACAAGACTTGTTAACATCGACTTTAATAGAAAGTTTATCTGGATTTTCTTTCATAATATTGACTACGTGGGTAGAATAAAGAAAAATCATTTTGAAAATAATTGAAAAAATTGCTTTTAAATGCGCCTATTTCATAAAAAAACGGCATGATTTTCTTAATTTTCATAGAAATTCCAAGAAGAAGAAGTATTGCATTAATTGAATTTGTTCTGGATGTTTCCTACCAAATAGGGGCTTAGGTAATAATAAATACTTTTAATGAAAAGGACATTCATTTACTACGATATGCTTAAAGTAATCTGTAGATAATGTACAAATGCTGTACTTATAAGCAACCCGATCCTATATTTAACTCAGACTTGGTCAGTCAGACAGAGTTAAATATTTAACTCAGCGAAGAAATTCAAATCATAAAAACTCATTAGGCACCTATGTCTTCGCAGTCGGACTCAGTGAGGTACTAAGGTAAATTTTCTCAAGTTTAAAATGGAATAGTTGAGAAAAAGCAATCCACTTCGCCAGAGGCGGGTACTGCGTTTGCGTAGGTAAATTAGCTGCCGTTCTGTGAACAAGTTAGATTGCCTCCTTTAGTCTGTATGCTTCTTTAATTTTTCTCTCAAATGTTGTTACGTTTGCTAGTCGGACTCGGTTTTTTAAATTACTTTTATATATTTTTTGTGCTTAATTGACTTCATGATAAAGTTGTGAAGGAGTTTGTACCTAGATATCCTTTACACTGACTATAGTTAACTAGAAAAAAAACACGATCTGCTTAGGCAGGGCAGTTCTCACTCTGCGAATCATTTCGAATTCGTAATTTTCTGGACTCACAATTTCAATAAAACAGTCTTCGACATTATAAGATTATCAAAGAGCGTTTAAACTAAAACAACTTCGCGTTTAAAATGCATGACAAATTTCATTCAGCCATTGTCTAGGGGGAAATACCACTACAGAGACCTCTAGCGCTCTACGAGCTGTAACATGCTACATCTGTGCATGGTCACCTTATAATAAGCTAATTTTTGTATAGTATAGATAGACGATCAGTAAAGCGAATCATACTCGAAAAAACCTCAATCTCAAAGTATTGTAGAACTTGCTATTATTGATTAGCAGTGGTCAGAAACACGCCAAACTTTCATCGAGTTTTCTCGCTCAAAGAGTCCTTGTTACCATCATAATTCGCGTTTTCAATCTGCTAATGCCATTGTTAATTTAAGTCATTATGCCCTTATCTGAGCTCGTTAACAGTGTTGTCACGTCCCGACCGATTCGTAGATAATTCATCGTCTGAAGGCGTTGTGTGATTATAGCTACGAATACAGATCGTCTAAGTCAGGGCTACTCAAAGTTATTGCCCCCCTTACCCCTGTTGAGGAGCCCAGACGACCATAAAGAAAAAAAAATGTATATACTAGAATATATGTTAGAATCTTTTTTAAATAAATAACAGGGCGTCCGATTTTGTTAATGCGTCTCTCGCGTTTTTCTACGGGTGAAAGCTGAAAACCAGTGTTTTGTTCCTTCGGCGCAAAAATATACGCTGAGCTTTTGCCTCTTTGCATCGCTATGACACACATGCACAGATATAGGTACTTATGAAATTAAACAATAGTTTGATTTTATGGGTAGGTCTCTATACGAACCTATATGCCCGCTTATTTTTGTTAGTCCGTAAGTAGTTTGTTTATTTTTCTTTTCTTTTATTTTGTTTATGTGCATGTATGTTTGTGATGCGAATAAATGATTTTATCTATCTATCTATCTATACTCGTACATCGCGATAAATAACCGAATTCCAGTTGCTAGTTTTCCACTGCAGATATAAGTTTGTTTAGTGCTGCAATGTCCAGTGGCTTTATTCTTGTCACACGTTTTGAGTCGGCTTGAGCCGTAATTTTAGACAATTTAATATTAAAGCAGCATTCCTTGAGTGGTTCACCTTCACCCACAACAAAGTGACAAACGAAGACAACTTGTGGCTATATAAAGAACAATTAAGACCAGCTTTAGTACAGGGTTCTTCTATTTTCTTGGTGCATTCCTGTATAACAGAATAAATATAAATTCATCCACCAATTGAATAAATACCTCTGCACACGATCTTTAACTAAATGGCTAATTAGACTTAATTATGATGAGACTGAAAATTTACTATTAATAACTCAATGAATTTAAAAGCTTAATGTATTAAGTTAAGTTTTTATGAATAATATAGATGATGATAGTAGGTATATTGGTGCAAAAGGGAATATTTGTTTTCTGTTTTATTTTTATTGTCTGCACTGAGATAAATTGTCAAGAGTAGCATCATATATAGCATTAAGTTATCATAGACTTCTTTTTTGTGTGATTTATCTTACATTCTAACCAATCAGTGCATATGGAAGGTTGCTGGTACTTATAGCACGGGCTTTCCCAGTTTCAGTACCAGTTATACATTTTATAGTATCTAGAATAAGTAGGATAATTATGATGTTTATTTAAAGAATTTATTTATTTAAAATTTTTATCCTTAGACGCCATTAGGAAAATTTTACCGTCTAGTAGCGTACCCCTAGTGGTTCGTGTACCCCACTTTGAGAAACCCTGGTCGACGTCTTCACGCCGAGAAACGCACAAAAACTAATCTTATACGCCGGGGATGGGAGTTAGAATATTAATAACCACTTAGCATAATTTTATACCACGTTGCTTTAGTTCGTGGTCAAAGAATCGTTGATGACTTTAATGACTTACTTAATTCAAAATTCGCAAGTTGCATTGGTTTTCAAAACTAAAAACAAAAACATAAAGGCACAGAATAATTTTCGATACCTTTCTTATCGAAACATAAGTACTTACCTATTTTGCAAATAAATATGGCTAACTAAACATTTATAAGAATTAACAATGGTGCTTAAGTCTTGAGTCCATTTTTGCCTTACCATGACAAATTTTATTGATGCATCTCCTAATTTTTGTTTAAATGTAACTTTTACGATTTTCTTTAAAGCTCGTTCACGGATTGGTAGAAGATTATTCCAAAGGAGAGCTTACCCTGACCTGTCTGATAGTCGGTATTAAGCAACTACAGACCAAAGTAGCTTAAGAGAAGTCTGCGTAAATCCGGCTTCATTTTTAATGAGCCCCGAAGAACTTTTTCCTTGGGAGTACCGAGATTGTTTCTTGAACGTTGCTGTTCGGTTAAAATTGTAAATAGGGGCTTACGTGTTGGTTTGTAGTGAGAAAACTGCTACTGAAGGGGTGTATAATCTTTTTGTTAGACTTACAAAAAAGTTTGCATTAAAAGTGCAACTCGACAAGATCTCCAGTGAACTGAAAGTTATTAATAGTTTAGTGTTCTACAACTACATGAATGGTAGTTTACATACGAAATATTATTATTAAAGCAGTTTAAAGTAGGTTTACGTGTGGCTTACAATCAGCCAGTACAGTCAACAAAGCAAGAAATAAATTTTCTTTGTAATTGAGTTGTACCTACTCATAAGAGAGAGAATAATGCTCACTTAGCACTTTTACCTTATATATATAACGAGTATTTTAAGTAGAAAGAGACGATATTAAACTCTTCTATTGTGTTGTAATTGTAGATAAAAATAATACGAAAACTGTTAGAAGTGTAAGCCGCGCGGAATACTCAATAAATACCAGCGAAATGTTTTACTTACTTAAATAAAGGAGGAGGTTCTCAATTTGTCGGGGTCATTTTTTTTTTACTTTTAGGTTATTTTCTTGAACTGAGCTAAGAATATAAGTTTATGATTAAAAATTGTAGTTTTTAAATAAAATGTGTAAACAATATTTTGTAATTTACATTTAAAATTGAAAACGTGAACTGTCCGCATATCGCATCGCACAAAATCACGCGCCAATATGTGAGGATTAAAAGTTTAAATTATTTCAACAGATTAAATCGTATGATAAAACAAAACCAGCAATGTACCGCGCGGGTCGTACGTAGTTAATTTAACTTTTAATCCTAGTTTATTGCTTACTAACGATATTTGTGGACACTCTGTCGACCTCGTGCGGGATCTAGATTGTGTTGTTGATTTAATATTGAGGTTTATGGTGTGTTGGGCAGTAGAGAAGTCTTGGACGAATTAATTTGTCCAAGAGAGAAGTTCACATTTCGGAAAGTGTATCTACGTAGGTAGTTAAATAAAGTTTCGAATTTTGTTACAAAAATATAGAGCTGTAATTAACTGGCATAGTTAGTGATGAATTGAACTAAGCTGTTATAGTTAATATGCAAAAAGTTTCACCGTTTTTAGGGTTCCGTACCTCAAAAGGAAAAACCGGTACCCTTATAGGATCACTTCGTTGTCCGTCCGTCCGTCCGTCTGTCAAGACCGTTTTTCTCAGAAACGCGTGGAGGTATCAAACTGATATTTATACCTAATACTCAGGTCTTCTGTCCCTTAGAGCTATGAAAAAATCAAACTTCAAAGCCAAAGCAATCAAAAGATGCAGTCGTTTATGCCGCAAATTTCCGCAACTTTTCGAAACTCGCACGGGAGTCAAAACCTACAGGGTACTTCCCGTGAACTTAGAATCTTGAAATTTGGTACGAAGTAACGTCTTATAGTACAGATAAAGGAAAAATTGCTAAAACCGTACATTTTTACTTACATCATATAATAAAAAATATTTTACGGAACCCTCGGTGCGCGAGTCCGACTCGCACTTGGCCGGTTTTTATTATCTACTACATTTACTCTTTACATTAACTCCACAAACAATTTTCCTATTGATTCAATATTTGTAAATAAGTCTAATCAAAACAATCTTGGTATAATAAACAATACTCCTTTTAACACAAACAGTCAATTTAATGAGCAGTTCAACAGGAAATAATAATAAAATAAAAATTTCAACCAATACTCGTCATATAATGTCTATGTCTGTCCTTTTCTATTTATTATCCAATCTCTACATCTTATCAGTAGCCCGATAATTCCAAAAAAATTCTTCCGCGCATCTCTCAATATAGCGACTATTCCACCATTTCCTAAAGTTAATATTTCTGGTTTGTATAGTCAACCATTTTCGATTGTTCAGGGCCTGGCACAGAGCACAAGGGTTGAGAATCTTGATAGGCTTGATGATGTAGTGGTTCCTCCACCTGAAGAAGTCGTAGTACTTGCTTCGGTCTTTGATGATCTTATTCATTTCCTTTGCTAGCATGTCTGGGTTCAGCTCCATCGCATTTAAGTAAGAGTTCGGTGGTAAATAACTGGAAATTGAAGATTTTGGTGAGTAAAGCTCACAAACTTGAGGTACTAAGTATTTTGGATGGCATAATGTAAAAACAGTGATCTTTCTACTCGAATACTACTAACCTAAAAATCATCCGAAAAGTGTACTTTGGGATCTTGTACTACATGACTCAGAGAAAGTGTCCAATAATGGTTGAAAGCTCAACATAGAATGAATACATTTTATGTTTTGCATTTTTTTGTTTTTTTTTGCATTTTCAATGATATAATAGGCTATTTGACAATGCGAAAAATAAATTGTCAATTACTGTTATCAGTATAAATTAAGAGTTTAAAAATGGTTTTTTATTGACGTAAGTTGAAAATAATAATACATTTATTTAAATATCCGTAAGTAAAAAATGCATTTTTTAAACGTTTGTCACGTGACATAAAACGCTCCTGATTCGTCGAGTTTATGATGACGTCACCTGCTTGTAAACCTCGTTTGCCTACGTATGTGGAATATATGCAGAATATTTGATAGAATCAGGCGTTACTTGGCGGAAATCCATATCTTAGTAGAAAACGAAAAATATGTCGCGTAATTCCGCAAGAAAAAATGCAGATGCAGCCCAGTGACACACCTTGCACCTTCACCGACTACTCTACACGTGTTTCGCCCACACACGGAGCATCCTCAGGAGTTGTTAGACCGTGCCAATCTCAGCACCGAGTGAGTAAAATGGCCCCAAACAGCCGTATTTAACTATAAGAGTGAGACAGAGTAATAATTAATGCAAATTGTTATAATCAATGTAAATTAAATGTAAAAGTATGATATAAATATGTGATATCGATGAAAGTTTTTTTTTTATTTTTTTTTTTATTTTTTTTATTTATGAATCCCTATCACTGTTTGTTTGTCTACAAATACGCAGAAGTGGGGAGGAAGAAACATTTATCTGATCGTTAAGTATGGCTCCATCAACATTATGTTTGATAATTTCTAATTGTTCCAACACGTTCAGTCGTAAACTTTTATTACAAGTATGTAAAACCTCGTAGGAATGCCCATCAGATAATTGGTGACCGGTATCTAATAAATGTTCCGCGAAATGAGATCGTTCTGGTCGGGCATTCCTATAGGCAGAAATATGTTCTTTATAACGTGTTTCAAAACAGCGCCCAGTTTGTCCCACGTATACGGAATTACACTCGTCACATGTTAACCTATATACACCTGACTTCCTGCCAACCTCTGTTTTTTCCTTACCATTGCAAATGGCCCGTCGAACGGTGTTAGTGGTTCGAAATGCCACGTGAACGTCGTTGTTTCTTAAGATTTTTGATATTTTCTCTGAAATTTTCCCTACATAAATCATACTTGACCGATAAGTATGAACAACACGTTCACGCGGCACCGCATATAAAAGTTTAGCCATCTGTTTGTTAATTTTAGTCTTAACCATTTTATCTATCATCCGTCGATCATAACCATTTGCAACGGCAATATTATAAATGGTATTTAATTCTTTCATATAAGATTGATTGACGGTGCCTTTGTCAAATGAATCTTATATGAAAGAATTAAATACCATTTATAATATTGCCGTTGCAAATGGTTATGATCGACGGATGATAGATAAAATGGTTAAGACTAAAATTAACAAACAGATGGCTAAACTTTTATATGCGGTGCCGCGTGAACGTGTTGTTCATACTTATCGGTCAAGTATGATTTATGTAGGGAAAATTTCAGAGAAAATATCAAAAATCTTAAGAAACAACGACGTTCACGTGGCATTTCGAACCACTAACACCGTTCGACGGGCCATTTGCAATGGTAAGGAAAAAACAGAGGTTGGCAGGAAGTCAGGTGTATATAGGTTAACATGTGACGAGTGTAATTCCGTATACGTGGGACAAACTGGGCGCTGTTTTGAAACACGTTATAAAGAACATATTTCTGCCTATAGGAATGCCCGACCAGAACGATCTCATTTCGCGGAACATTTATTAGATACCGGTCACCAATTATCTGATGGGCATTCCTACGAGGTTTTACATACTTGTAATAAAAGTTTACGACTGAACGTGTTGGAACAATTAGAAATTATCAAACATAATGTTGATGGAGCCATACTTAACGATCAGATAAATGTTTCTTCCTCCCCACTTCTGCGTATTTGTAGACAAACAAACAGTGATAGGGATTCATAAATAAAAAAAAAAAAAAAAAAAAAAAAAAAAAAACTTTCATCGATATCACATATTTATATCATACTTTTACATTTAATTTACATTGATTATAACAATTTGCATTAATTATTACTCTGTCTCACTCTTATAGTTAAATACGGCTGTTTGGGGCCATTTTACTCACTCGGTGCTGAGATTGGCACGGTCTAACAACTCCTGAGGATGCTCCGTGTGTGGGCGAAACACGTGTAGAGTAGTCGGTGAAGGTGCAAGGTGTGTCACTGGGCTGCATCTGCATTTTTTCTTGCGGAATTACGCGACATATTTTTCGTTTTCTACTAATATATGCAGAATACAGGTAAGTGACGTCACCGACCCCATTGCAGCGCCATATTGTCAAAGAAGCGTTTTGGCGCGCTATTTAAATATTGAATTTTTTATTTGATATGTTTCAGCAAATATGTACCAGAATTTAAAAAAAACTTTTACTGGGTTCCTTAAACTCTACTACATAATATAAAATGGATTTTCAAAACCTGTCAAACAGCCTATTATACTTCAGCTAATTTTTTTCAGAAAAAAATTGATAAAAATCTTTTCTCAGATCTAAAGATCTTTCAAGTATCACCTGAAACTAACTTGTAAGCCGAGTCGGTTTTTTCTAATATTTTTCTGTTACAGGATTATAAAAAACTAGGTAATTATTTGACTTTTGATAGAGATCTTTTACCTAATAAAGGTACTAGGTTTTTCAGGAGGCTTTATTTAAAAAAATAAAAGGTTTAAAGAAAACGTTTATATCGTTTATAACGCATAACGTTAATTTCATTGTATCATAATTTCTGTTTAGTCAAAAACTAGTAGGTACATAAGGATGATAAATATTTGGATGCTGTAGTTACGGCTAAATAGGAATTTAAGCGACATTGTATTATAACTATATTATTACCAATTTTTATGTACCCTATTAATGGCAAATAAAGATGATTATGATTATCACAAATAGTAGACCATTAAGAGTTATTTCATTTAAATAATTTTCACTTTAGTACTTTCCAAGAATTCGTTTCCCAAAAAAACTCGACTGGTCAAGTTCCCCGATTATTGCCTCAACGCGAAGCGCAAGCAAATATCGCCTCAATGAGGTCGACCGGAAACTTCCGCGACTGTAATTATTTAATACAATAAAAAGGCTACCTGCTGTACTGAGCTCCTCCATACACCACCGGTACAGCATAGTTGTCGTACCCATACAGTATCTCCTTGGTGATATACGCTGGAGATATAGAATCTTCCATAGCTAGGTAAAAGTAGTAATACTTTTTCAGCCTCCAGAAACATCCAGCCATTTTCTTTTTGCATTGTTTCTTGCCGCAAGCACCATAAATGTCTACTTCAAGGTTATATTTAGACAGTTCTTTTTGAAGATTTGCTATGTATACTTCACGCTTACTTCTGGTTTTGCATTTGTCTAAGAAAATCGCCGCTGCTTTTGATTTTGTTGCGAACTGGTATTCCATATTCATGTCTATTGGAGTCATGTTTTGAACCCAGGGGAAGTGACTGCCTAGTCTTTCGTCATAAATGTTATGTACAGTGAAATGTGTATACGGTAGTGATGATTGCATCCTGAAAAATAATTAAAAAGACTAGGTTTAATTTTAACGACGTCGTTCATCACTGGCCCAAAAAACTTTTTATAAAAAAATAAAATTCAACTTCAAAAAGTAAAAAATTAACTCTTCTGAGTCGGTGCAAGCCAAGGCAAGAAAACTAGAAGTATATAAGTGCAATGTAGAATACTTTTTGACATCGGTTTTAATTTTTTTTATTAACAGTTTTTTATTTCGCCATTTTTAGGGTTTCGTAGGCTAAAGGCAAAAAACGAAACCCTTATAGATTCGGCCAAACCCGATGTATGCCACACCCTTTTTATTCCAAAACTATGAGGATTACACAGTTGAAACTTGGTAGGTAGATGTATTCTGTAAACCGCTTACGGTATTTACACAAAAATAAAAAAATATATGAATTAAGGGGGGGCTCCCCATACATGGAACTGACGTTGGATTTTTTTTCATCAAACCTATACGTCTATAGATAGGTCTTTAAAAATTGCATTGAGTTGCTCAAAGTCAACCGTTTGAAAGATGTACACTTCCAGAGTGGTAAAATGTGTGTGTACAAACTTTTAAAATAAGAGAGTGAATTTTTTTTTTAAAAAATAATAAAAACTTTCAACGAAAATTGGTTTAAACGAAATTTATTTAGTAGTTTCAGAGCTATAGCACATTTTCCAAAACCGCAAATATAACTTTGTCATTCATACAAACACTATGAAAAACAAACTTATTAAATTATAATGGCATTTTGGCAATAATAATAATAGAAACTTTATTGCACACGATACAAAAACAAACACATACAGAGAAAATTGCCAAAAAAAGGAACATACAATAGGCGGCCTTATAGCTACGTAGCAGTCTTCCAGGCAACCTTGGGTGAGAGGCGAAACCCTTCATGTGCGAGTTCGACTCGCACTTGGCCGATTTTTAAATTAGAATAAGTTCCGAACTTACCTACACATAAATCGGAACTATGAATGAAAACGATAAACACTACTGATGCGATTTCAAAATTTCAAGAAATGGGACCAAATTGGGAACAGACCTGGGGGTCAATTCTGCAATTTTTTTGTCATAATCGTCTCTCAGTGGTGTTTCAATAGTAGTGTTTATTTACACGGTTGTAACAAGAACTGCGTAAAACAGCACTACCATTGAAACACCACTGGAATACCATTGTGACTAAGCATGTAATATAACGTTTTAATCATTCCAATCGGTCCTGCCGACTTCAAATAATCGGTGAGCATACATAAAAAAAATATAAGCGACGAATTTATAACCTCCTTATTTTTTTGAAGTCGGTAATAAAGAGAGTCATTGAAGTCATTCATACAAGGATACGATGGTGTGGATGGCCACGTAAAGATGACACTAACCACGTTGGTAATTAAGCACTATCTACATATTTCATTAGAAGGTCCCTGAAGAACGGTCCAAGAAGACATAATGGAAAATTATACTGACTAATAGAAAATCAAGAAACTAAGGATGATGATGACGACAAAGACATAGTAAAGTACAAACATATATATGTCGTGGGCCAATCGTTGAATTAGGCCGATCGAGATCTGCCTGGGCACATCATGATGTGCTATTGTGATTTGGTAAATTATTTCATGATGTGCCCTATTGAGACAGACCTATCGAGATAGACGTTAAAAGTGTACTACCTTGCGTGTCAAAAGTTTGATCCACGTCAAAGTTTATTGACCTAAGTCAGTCCGCTTGAGACCATTGCCATGAAAATACGCGTCACACAGAAACGAAAATAGTTAATTGTGCAGTGCTTTCTTGCAACAGCTCGTCAATAACATTTACACATCACTAAATCTCGCTCGTGAAGTCATCGTAGGTACGAAAAATTCGACACGCTAGGTTTTCATACAGTTTAAAGCGCTCTTTCGTCTATCTCGATATAGGTCTGTGTGTGCCCAATATAAAGTTGGGAAGATCAATGAGTATTAGTCGATTTGCCCTACTAGTCACTTGGCCATATCGAGTTATGGCTGGGCGCATCGTATGTAGTTCCAATATGGCGGCGTCACAACAGCTGATATATTTGAATGATAATAGATTTAAGTTTGAGTTTTATTACCATTTAAGTAAGAAATGTTTTAGATTTTAAGATTTTTTAAGGAATCCTTTTAAAGAAGTGTCCTAATTACATTTTATTTCTTTATAATTTGGTCATCTATGGGAATCGATCTGTCCAAATGTGGCTGGGCGAATTGTCAAATGTTATGCTTTGGATGATATGACGGGCTTATGACAGGCGAATCAAGAAATGTCGAGGCACCGTCTTACCCGAGAGCATGCCTGCACAAAGTTTGCACATGCATGCTTACTTTACATGCTTGCTTTGCGTGCATGCTTGCTTGCATGCTTGCTTGCATGCTTGCTTGTATGTTTGCTTGCATGCTTGCTTTGCATGCTTGCTTGCTTGCATGCATTGCATGTTTGCATTGTATACTTTTAACATTAGAGTATTTGATATATATTTTGTGATAAAGATTGATATGCCAATAAATGTTATGATTAGTAATCGTTATGGTGAAAACATTTATGCTGTTATTTAGTTATTAAAAAATATATACTGAAATACCATTATTACAAAAGAGGTTATGGGGAAAAAAAGTATGCGTTATGATTTATTCTGTATGAACGTTATGCGAAATGATAAGTATACCAAAAAACGTTATGCAGCTCTAAAATATGCATTTCTGTTTTATGCAACCGAATATGGACCCAGCCGGGACATTAGCACAGAATATATATTAGTACCTTACGGTAACATTAGCCACATTCTCCTAGCTACACTTCAATGATATAGTGAAGTGAATAAAAAGAAAAGCTGAATTCATTTTTATGAAAGAGAGAGACCTATTGTGAATCTGAAATCGATTATATTTCATTATCAGTTTTTAATCACTCTCCTCAATAAAATGTTAAGGTAAGTAGATAAATTATTAAGCACACATGTCACCATAAATTGCAATTGCATGGTTCAAAATACAAATATTGGAAAATAAAATTAGTTTTCTGTGGTCTATCAAAAGGTAATATAAAACCACAGTATAAATATTTTACCCTGTTTCAAAACGTAGTCTATTCTCTTTAACAACATTGAAACGATTAAAACGAGAACCAATATAGGATGTTTTAATGCATACGAAATATTTCGATCAAAATCACAATACAAATGGTTTTATAAAATGTGGAGAGTACGAGAAATTAACATAAAAAACGAGGATAAACTATTTGCTATGAAGCTGAAAACAGAAGAACACGAAATAAGATCTGATAATCGAATATAGGCTTAACGGCTTTAATAATACGACTTACTTGTAAGTCCAAGTCCAATTGAAGTATTTGTCGTACATTTCGTCGCATACTGGGTAGTTGTCAGCTGAATCATTAGCAACAAATATATACTTTTGAATAGACGTCCTCACAGCAGGCAGGTCACGCTTACCAGCACTTGTTTCTTGGACACTAAACAAAATAGCATCGAAATACCCCAAATTTCCAAACAGCGATCTGTTAGAAGTTAAATAGCAGTTAGTATGCATGCACTTTAATTTAAGAAATTGCGTTTGGCCATCTCCTTTCAGTCCTTGTATGTCGTCCCAGAGCAAAATATGTTTCATATCGGGTAAAAACCTTCTTATTTTTCTATACGTAGTCGTTTGTTTAGTTCTCTCAACGACAAAGAAGCTTATGAAAATTATAAAAATTAAATGGATTACGTTTTTCCAGAATTTTCTTGGTCGAGGCATGTCTTTTGTCAATATTACATTGAAGATACTTTTTATTTCGAGATGACAATAAGTACTGGAAGTTGATCTGCAAAGATGTTTTCAAACCATGGTAGATTGTTGACAAATAAGTATAAACTGGACCTATGTGCATATTTTGAAGTATGCAGTCGAAATGTAACGTTTGCAAGGATGAATCTTTCATGTTTTGTTAGTTGGTATTTTGATACACACCATATTGCATGGTAAATATTTGATTGGTTGCTTGGCAATATTGAGTTGCTATAGTAATGCGGTTACAACAGATGAAAATTTTGTGAAGTTCTAGTAAAAAATCTCATAAAATACTATTTTAAACTTCCCGGTTGACCAGTAAAGTTTTTTTGGGAAACGTTTATTCTAAAAGTAGTAGGGATAAATAAATAATGTATGATTCAAATGAAATACCTAATAATGTTCTATTATTTGTGATATAAACAGTTTCTATAAAGTCTATAACTTTTTTAAATAACGCTTCCTAAAAAAACTCTTCTGGTCAACCAGGAAGTTGCCCAACTGTACTTGTACAATTTCATTTTCCTTAGCTTAACTGATATATATCCAACAATCTCCTAAAACTTTGGTGATTTTTGGATAGTTCAGTTAAGGAAAATCTGGGTTAAATAGGACAAAGTCTGGGTTAAATATTTTTTTGGCATCACCTTTTACACCGTAATGATTTAGTTTCAAAGGCAGCGTTTGATGGTCCACACAATCAAAAGCCTTGGATAGATCCGACCGTCGTCCCTTCGTGTTGTCTCTACAGTCCGCGCCTCAGTCCGTCAAAATTGTTTCCGATGACCTACGTATAATGAAGATGAGCGATGTAAGAGGTTACTCGAAGGAAGTTTTAACTCATTTCATAGAACTCTCTCTAAACACTCAGGACTGCGTAGTCGGACTGTGCATGCTACTTGCACATGTGGCCAATCGCTCGTTGTTCCGTCTTTTGCTCCGTCATGTATGATGTGCAGTCATGAAGGAGCCTGTGGCTAGTACATAACAAACCTACTATAATGAAACAAAACATACTTCCATCCTATGCGTATTTATGACACCAAGTAGGTTTTGTTTGTTTAAAGTGGGTTTGGCCATAATTACGATTTTTTCTTCGGGGTAAATGTAAAGAGTTTACAAACTCGGCATACACAGGAATATTAGCTGGAAAATAATAAAAAAAAAAACAAAACACTGCTACGCAAATCCAATATTTCAGCAGTGATATTTCGCGCTCTTTTTGTACATTCAAAATGGCGGCGACCGATTTCGCACGAGTATTGTGCGCGCAAGATGTGGGTCCGAGGACCGTCCGAAATTGTCCGCTTTTTTGAAAAGGTCCCGAATCCCGATTATTGTTGTTACGCGAATCATTTTGATGGACGCTTTAGAAAGTGCTTTTTTTGTTGCGAATGTGACGTATGAATGTGTTCGGGCTGCCGAATAAATTGGAATACACGGACAATTGGGCATCTATTAATATTATTTTGGAAGGAATGAGTTTTGTCCATGAGGCAAAAGCAACGTCATTGGGCAGAACAGTTTATTTTTTGATGTTTTATAAGGGCAAAGTAGGTAATATACCTATTATAGTGATTACATAATGATTGTTTTTTTTACAACGCGTAATACAGAACGTCACTCATTTATTTATTGAGTTTTATTATTAACTGTATTACTGTGTGTTTGTTTCTACATTTAGCAAAATCTACAGTATATAAATATTAACAATAATCTTACATACTTAGCTTCATGGCAATAACAGATTTACATTTTGTTGCATCTGTTTATGAAACTTTTTTTAAACAAGGATTTACAGGACTGAAAATTAAAGTAGGTTTCCGAATGAAGAGATTTTACGTCGTGTCAAAAAATCTTACGAACTCAAGACCATCATTAAGAGGCGAAAGTTACTACTTAGGTACTTACTACTTAGTAAATACTTAGGCCAAGTGCTTAGGCATGAGCGCTACAACCTTCTTCAGCTCATAATTATGGGCAAGATTATGGGGAAACGACGCGTCGGTAGAAAAAAGAAATCGTGGCTCCGTAATATTAAAGAATGGACCGGATCGCCAGCGTAGAACACCTATTTCGCTTTGCGTGAAATCGGGAAAAATATGCGGAGCAGACGTCCAACTTTCAGTAGTGGAGAGGCACCGCAAGAAGAAGAACAACGAATTAAGCCTGTAAAATAGTGGTCTATCTCTCCTCAATGAGGTTGGTTCCCAATAAGACCCGATTTCGAGTCTACTAATAAACCTGTTTATATCAGATTGAATACGCAGCACGCTCTGTATTCAGGAGGTGCGAGTGATTTTCCAATGAGCGAGCGGGCGCCGAATGCAAAGACGCGACTCCCCGCAATACTGTGGACAAGGGGTGTATTCTGGACACCTAAATTAATAGATATGACTACATTTTTTGGATGATTACATCATTATGATATTTTTGAATCAAGAAAAGAATACTGTCAAGTGGTCAGTTGCTACAAAAAATGCCTACAAATTGGGTACTTATCATTCATGTGATGCACCAGATACTGGCATGTAAACGGTAAAGATGGAATGACCTTATACAACAAAATAAAATATTTTTCATCTCACACGCTCTGAAAAGGAGGTTTTGTCAATCAATTTAGGCGTAGAAAAAAAACTTTTTGCGGCATAGCGCGGCAAAGTACTTTTTTAATTAAATAACTTTAAATATGTCATAATGCGTTCCGAATCGCACTATTGATTTTTTTGTTACATTTTATTCTTATTTAAAATTGATTTAAATTAATTATAATACTCCGTTTTGGTTTTATTAATTATTATTTTAGTTCATTGAATCATAAAAACAATAACAATAAGATTAAACTATTTGTTATAAGAATTTTATATTAGGCTGGGTGAAATTTCACAACCTATAATTGGATTTCGGACTGTGACATAAATCTTTATTTTTAAATTGTCTTTGTCTTGTACCTCATGTCAGTGTCAACATTTACGGAATCGTTTTTATTCTTATTAATAAGTAACAATATATTCCTATTTTAAATGACTTTGAATTACTATAATAACTATAATACTCCCTTTTTTATTGTTTTAGTTTTTATATCATTAAAACATCGAGAATAATGTATATTTAAATTAAAGTTTATGTTTAAAGAATTTTTTACCGGAAGACCGCGGAAAGAACCATAAAATGTTCCTCGCTGTTGTGAGGTGAAAAATTATGTGTTGCGCTCGGCAGAAAAGTTTAAAGCGTCTTGTACCTTTGAAATCCTCGCTTCGCTCAGGATTCAATCCTAGAATCCTTCACTTGCTCAGATTTCAATAGAGGTAACACGCCGCCAAATAACCAACTTTCCAGCCTTGCATAACAAATAACTATAGTTTATTAGTGGAAAACAAATAATTGATAAAAAAATCGTGCAAAGTCAATGCAACCGAAGAAAACAAGCAAAATAACTTTTTACATTCTTCCAAGATTTTTACTGAAACAGCTCTATACATGTAGGTAATGTGAAACACTGGCGAGTTGCAATTTTCTTAGTGATAAGTTAATAATAAGACACGATTTGCCAAAAAACTCAAGACAATATTTGTTGATAGAAAATGGTAGAAAAAACAGCATAAAAGCGGAACAAAAAAAAAACTTTAAAATTAAACAAAATCTAATAAATAAAATGGAAGTGTACAGAATAGTCTCCCCAGCTTAAGTAAGCGGGCCCGCGTCGCTAATGAGATTCTTTGGCTCGCGGTTTGCATTTCAGATCAGCCTTGTCTCCTGTCTTCAGTTGGCTATATTAACGAGATTGTTATGTGCTTCGAGATCGTGCGGTCTGGTTCTGTTTCATCTGTTTGTGATGCGTGTCGAACTCGAAACTTTGTCATCATTTTCTGTCTTTTCACATTCATCTGTACACCATTGATTTTTAATTACCGGTAAATTTTAGGAAGAGGTAGTATCCATCAATACGAACAACTTTTACTATGGAGCCAACAACAAAATCGTGGCATATTTGGCGCGCGGTTTGCATTTCAGATAAAATAAATAAATAAATATTTGCATACAATTACACCAATTATCTAGACCACATTGTTTCATGAAGAACTTGTGTTATGGATACTAGATAATTGATAAACATACGTATACGTACGGATATATACGTTTTTTTTGTAAATATAATACATACATAATATACATATCAAACACCCAGGCCAAGACAAATAGACATGATCATGCACACACATATTTGTTTTGTCCGGGGATCGAACCTGGGACCTCTGTCGCAGAAGGGGCGCGGGTTTAGTACCTCTGCGCCAAAAAGGTCGTCCGTCTGATGATGCCTTGTCTCCTTTAACGAGATTGTTATGTGTCTTCGAGCTTGCGGTCTGGCTCTGTTTGTGATGCGTGTCAGAACTAGTTATTTTTTGTTTTTTTATTTATTTGTTTAATTCAGACAGATGTCCATAGAATTTGTTAGTAACAATGCACTTATTTGACATACCTAATTTTTTTATCAATCAAAAATTTCTATCAATGGTTGAAATTGACAAAAATTAAGGAGTAGTCTAGTAATGACACATTATAGACGAGTTACTCAAATATGTATGATTGTCTCCCTCGACTCTAGTTGGCTCTAATAACGAGATAGTTATGTGTCTTCGAGCTGACACGGTCTGTCTCTGTTTGTAATGCGTGTCGAAACTATTTATCATAATTTTGTCTTTTTTTAACATCCATCTATAAACCGTAAATGTCTAATTTCCAGAAACACAAGGGGTTTGTTGTATCCATAAAAATAACAACTTCTACTACGAGATTGTTATGTGTCTTCGAGATGCACGATTTCATTCATCCTTTTGTGATGCGTGTCGAAACTACACACATCGAAAAGTGTCTAGGGATTTAGTACATTTTAGAGTATCGACGTTATAGAGGAATAAGATTTTACCTTTTTTGGATCTTTTCTGATTCTTTATTTGTAAACTTCACTATCTGAATGAAGAAAGAATTAAAGGAAAAAGCCCTGAAAGACTAAATTTGGTAAGTAATATTAATTAGATATTTTTTATCGTTCGTTGATCCCTAGGACACTTATGAAAGTTATGAGGTGTATGTTTGACATCAGTTAAAGTTTTTCAACATTTTCCATCTAAAATAGAGAAGTGTCTAAAGAACACACAAGTGTCTAGGGATCAAGTTAGTATCGCCGCTATAGATGATTATTATTTTAACTGTTTTAGATCGGTAATGATTGTTTTTGTAAATTTCACTACTACAATATCCTTATGGCAGTAGTGAAATTTACAAAAAACAATACCCTTTCAGAAGGGTTTGTTGCTTTTATTCTTTCCTAAAAAATTAAAGCCAGAAGCCAGTCAGAAAAGCTACATTTGATAAATATTCATTGGATATTCTTTAGAGACAAAAAAGTACTTGATCCCCAGACACTTTTGATGTGTATATTTGATATCATTTTAGTTCTTCAATATCAATGGTATCGCATTTCAGATCATACTTTGCTCCTGCTGTCTTGTCTTGCTAATAACGAGATTATGTGTTTTCGAGATCGTGCGGTCTTTATCTGTTTGTGATGCGTGTCGAAACTATTTGACATAATTTTCAGACTCTCAATATTGTGTACCAATAGAATGAGCAACATTTTCTACCAATGGAATAATGTACCTATCGCCGCTATAAATGTTTATTATTTTGACTGTTTTAGATCGGTAATGATTGTTTTTTGTAAATTGTAAATTGTAAAAACAATAGGCTTTCAGACGGGCTTGTTGAATTCTTAGGAAATAATTAAAGCAAGAAGTCAGTCTAAAAGGCTACGTTTGATAAATATTAATTGGATATTCTTTAGAGGCAAAAAAGTACTTGATCCCCAGACACTTTTGATGTGTATATTTGATATCATTTTCAGCATGTTGTAATTTTGTCGAAAAAGTCTAATATTTTTTTTTTTTTTTTTTACACACCAATTATTATCTAGCCCACATTAAGTATCGTGAAGAACTTGTGTTATGGATACTAGATAACGGAAAACATACTTGTATACTTTTTTTTTTGTAAATACATATATAATATACATATTAAACACCCAGACCAAGACAAATAGACATGTTCATGCACACAAATATTTGTCTTGTTCGGGGATCGAACCCGGGACCCCTGGCGCAGAAGGCGGCGTTAGTACCTCTGCGCCAAACAGGTCGTCAAATACTAGTGCGTTAATTAATAATAGTAAAGTTATGTGTGCCCATTAATTACCTAAGTATATTCTACAAGGACACAAACAGTAGCCCACGGAACTTTGTCGGTCCTCGGAGATGTTCCGTGGGCAACTGTTTGTGTTATTTTCTAATACCAAATCAAATCAACATGTCATCAATATTCTGAATAAATCAAAAAGTACCTACTCCATATGAATGGCATTTAAAATTTGATTTGTGTCCAAAAGAATAAATTGCGGGGCGACGTTAGGTACATCGCTGAACGCGTGAAGCAACTGAAAAAATCCTTTTATTGAAACTAGCTAGTCCGTTATCCATTATGCATTAGTCTCCTGTGAGGGCTGTTCGCATTATATGACGTTAAATTGTATGTAAATAAAAAAGATATAGATATTTGTAGGTATTGAAAAGAGTATTGTTGCGGGTTCTAATATGGCAATGAATCATTATAAGAATGCCTAATTTCGCTTAAATTTTGATTATGAAAATTCGGTTCTAAACCTTGTCGTCATAATTACTTGTTATTCTCTTGAAACATTCGATTTCAGAATCGCAATATCTATAACCAATGCATTTCACTATTACAAACTTGAGACAGAAAATTTGGTATTTTATTTATGGGAAACCCTATTACTAAGACTCCGTTGTCAGTCCGTCCGTCCGTCTGTCACCAGGCTGTATCTCATACCTAACCGTGATAGTTAGAGAGTTGAAATTTTCACAGATGATGTATTTCTGTTGTCGCTATAACAAAAAAAAACTAAGAAACAGAATAAAATAAATATTTGAGGGGGCTCCCATACAACAAACGTGATTTTTTTGCCGTTTTTATAGATAATGGCACGGAACACTTCGTGCGCGAGTCCGAATCGCGCTTGGCCGTTTTTTAGATTTGGAGCGCATGAAATAAAGTTGATAAAAAGTTTTTATTTAAAAATTACGCTTTGAAATCAGTCAAATACTTTTTTATAAAAAAAATCCCAACGTTACCGTGTCGTCCGTTCCAATGTCTACTAACAGCAATAATGTGAACATATCTGCAATATTCAGTTTTTGCCCGTCTACCTTGCCCCGGGGGACCACTGTCTAAGACATATGCCTGCCAGAATGGGCCCCCTGAATACATTTGCTCATCGGATATGAGAGGTAGCCTTTTTGTCACCATATTGCGTTAGTTTTTTTATATTAATGCCCGGCAGGGATAAGGCTTGCGAGTTTTCTCAGGGTGGAAATGTAGGTATTGTGATCTTTTTATGATCAATATGTAATGTCAAGAGTGACTAGAGAAAATTTATTGAGTATTTATTATTTGCTGCTACGAAGATAACTGGTGGAAGATGAATAGATGAAAATCCGAAGCTGCTGCTTCACCCGACTTAATGAAGCTGTTTAAATTTTGAATTAGTGCAGAGTGTTTCGACTAGCTAGGTAATATTTTGTCTTATATATTATTTATTTTCTTCGTATTAAATTAAGTTTTTTTTTTTGGGTTTTTCCCGGGTTCCGTTTTATTACCGTATTAATGATAACTGCAGATTAATTTTGCTACATTCACCTCTGTTGGTTTTTTCTCAACGCGTTACAGACAGAGGACAGCCAGACTCATTAAAACTTTTGTTCTTTTGAGAAACGATCCCTTAAAACAGAAAAATAACATCTAACTGTCACCACTGAATATAGTTTAGAAGTACCAAGGGCCCATAAAAGCGAGGATATCGATCACTATCCAACGGGCCGCGGACAGCGTGACCGTCGCCGTCCGATTTATCTTCATCTCGTAGTTTGACGAAATGGGTCCATTGTACTCAGAGTCTTACTATAAGTGAATATTTTTCATATTTTTTTAGAAATATAACTCTTCAAATTATGGCCTAAGCACTTAAACATTTGCAGCAGATAACTTTAACAGTTGGTTGTCAAAGCTGTTAAATAAGAATTATTAAATTAAGATATATGGCGTCTACACGTTGAAACGTTATCCATACTTAGTTATTTCTTTTTATTCAATTGTGATGCATTAATCTGAGAAAAACGTGGTTGTCCATCGTTTTATCTTCATCTCGTATTTATTAAGAAAATACGTTACTTTTACCGACTTCAAAAAAAGGAGGAGGTTATCAATTCGTGTGTTATTTTTTTCATGTTTGTTACCTCAGTACTCGGTCATTTATGAACCGATTTGATTTTTTTTTGTTCGAAAGGGTATACTTTCAAGTTGGTCCCATTGTCATCAAGACGGGATCTGATGATGGGATCCTGGAGAAATCCAGGGAACTCTTCAAATGTTATAGGCACACCTAGATCGATTTCGGTGATTTCTTAAGTAACTCGTGCAGTTGCCTCCATAAAGCACCATTTGGTGTAGTGGAACGGATGATGAAGACCACACTGAATCAAGGTTATCTGAAATATTAATTACTCAATATATCACGGGTGCGACACGATTCCTAAGCAATTATGCTCCTCACGATGAACATGGTAAAAAGTTGTGAGCTTATGTAACACAAAAAGTTAAAAATAAAAATGAAATAAAAAATTAAAAACGACTTCAAAAAGGAAAATATAAATATGAAAACAAAAAAATACGAAATAATAAAACCCCATAATTATAACACAAACCTTCTTGAAAATATACCTTTTGGAGTTGGTGTCAGCCAGGGCATCAATGATGCATTCTACATTGTACTGCTGTCGGTTTTTGAAAATACTTAAAATAAATCTTTAACAAAAAAAAAATACCCAAAGTATCCCAGTGTCACAATTGAATATAGTTTAGAAGTACGGAGCCTATAACAACTAGGATATCGATCACTCCCAACGGGCTGCGGACAGTGTGATCGTCGTCTGATTAATCTTCATCTCATACTTGTGACGATATGAGTCCATTGTACAATGTAACATGTGACATATTGTACGTTATTGATGAATGAACTGTGAATTTTTTGTGTCACGTTTCTATTGTTTAAGGTGTGAATGTGAAATTGAAAGAGTACTAGTTGGAAATAGGTAACGACAGTGTGATGTGCAATTGTGCTTCAATACTTATTGATTGGAACGAGTCGCTACGTACATATCAGTTTCTTTCTGTACTGTACAGTAAACGGAAGACATTTTGATCAATTTGACAATCTGTACAGCGCCTCTAGTGGGCAGTAGCAGAACCACAAATTCTCATACAAAATGTCTCCCGTTTACTGGACAGTAAGCGGAAAGAAAATCTCATGGTAGGCCCATTGGAAGGGCCGTACCCGCTTGTAGATTGATACATTATCTGATACGTCACATGCTAGTGTTACACCTATAAGTTAGTACTGTAGTAGACGGAAGCAAATAGAAACACCAGCTAAACTTTTTGACACAAAAGTCACAACACGAAAGTATTGTCAGAGGCTTGTCGGAATACTTTGTTATTTAATTCAAACGGTGACATCTAGTTTCTTTCCAAGGAGTAAGATGTAGCACTGCAATTAAAGCAAGGGACCATGTAACTTCTCAACTCGTGTCGTCAGCGACAGTGGCACCGCGCCTCATATTGACTGATAGAGCGCGCGTAATGGCGCGGCTGAGTGATCACCTTCAATCTGACAAGTTGTTCCGCCGTGATCGATGGCCGCAGTCGATGTTCGACTAATACGTGCTCCAATACTTATTGATTGACTTTTACACATGTGTAAGTAAACATTTTTGTTTGCTATTTGTGTGTTAGGTTAGGACTCCTGTTACTCCTAACACACAAAAAGCTCAACATAGCGTTCGTTTCTCTTTTGTTTTACGTTTTGAGGCCTACTTCTGCTAATTTAATTTTATAATTTTAATAATTGTATTCTGAAGCTAAAGATGACAAATGCAATTATAAAATGTAAGGCAATTGAATTTTAACCATGTACCAATTTCAGGCATCCATAGAGATGATACAGAACGCGATGAGGTAATTCCGGACACATTTTGCCAGATATTCGTCCGTCACTTTTTAAATAAAATAGTTCCGTCAAGCGCACACTGCTAGATTCAATGGGAGTGTGCAATATTGCGGGGCCCGGCGTTCTCGCGCCGCGTCATAATGAATTCCGGTAATTCCGGACGCAATGCCTGGTTTTTTTTTATGAACAACGGGAATAGACGCTTAACCTTCATCATACAAGATGCTATGTAATAATAAGTCTAAAGGTGTGTGGGGGGGGGGGGTCGAAGGAGGTTTTATACCTCATTGTTTTCGATCTTCCACAAAATAAGAAAGATAAAACATTGGACTTGTCAATCATGACAGTTACGAAGAGATAACTGCCGAATCACAACAATGCTGAAAACATTGTTAGGGCATTTTACGATAAATTTTTAGTATACTGGTTAGGGCACCACACTAGATGATGCTACCTAGCCAGGCCGACTTACAACAAGTCCTACCACAAACAAAACCTAATAAGTACAAAATGTATCCCCACTGGGAATCGAACATGGCACCTCTGGGTCTGATCTGATACCTGTGGTGTTACCACTAGACCACAGATGCGGTTGAATAATCTCATCTAAACGCTCGGAGCAGTTATTTTGCCAGAAAACCGTTTCGTTCAAAAATTCGTCCATCACATTTTTTTTGTCTATTAAATAAAATAGTTCGGCCTATCGCACTGCTAGGTTCAGTGGAAGTATGCAATTTTGCGGGAACCGGCGTTCCCGCACCGCGTCATAATTCTGGCGCATAGTTTCCCATATTGCCAACTATTTAGCGCTGATGTTCCTAGTCGAGGTGGGAGGTGCACCCAGTGCATTCTGGATACCAATCTATCCATAATTGAAAACGATAAAACTAGAGCAGAATCGTTTTAATTTCAGTTTTCGTTTTGACGAAATCGATTATCTACCGTTCATATTTTTATTTTTATACTAGCGGCAGAATATCTTGGTTTACTTAGTCTGACTGTTAACAATATTTAAACAGTGGATTTTTTTTTACATATTGTCCGTATTCATCAACGAAGGAGTTACTTTTCGTTTTACTATTAAAAAGGAGCTGTCACTGCATTATTGAAGTACGAGTACGTAATGTTGACAAGTACTTTCGCTCACAATACATAGGGCCCACTGAAAGTTTTGCACTCTGGGCATGTTTTTCTCTAGTTTTGCTATCGGAGGCCGAAGCACACTGCTAGGTTCAGTGGAAGTATGCAATATTGCGGGCCACGGCGTTCCCGCGCCGCGTCGCATAGTTCCCGATATTGCCAACTATTTAGCGCTGATGTTCCTAGTTGAGGTGGGAGGTGCACCCAGTGCATTTTACATACCAATCTATCCATAATTGAAAACGATAAACTTAAAGCTGAATCATTTTCATTTCAATTTTTATATTGACGAAATCCATCATTACGTGAATATTGTCATAAAAGATATGGCCAATATTCTGGCTCACTAGGTTTCAGTTTTAACAACGTAAAGGTTTATTATTTTTCTATATTCATGCAAATTACAAAATTGCATTCATAAAAATAGCGCGATGCAGCTCCATCAGCTGTCATCGCAATATACGAGTACCTACATGGATAAAACTTAGTTTGATGTAATTAAAATCTTTGAACTTCCTATTTAACCAGTAGAGTTTTTGTTGGAAACGATTTCTCCGAAAGTATTAAGTTTATTGAAATAATTTATTATTCAGAAGAAATACCTATTAATGTTCTATTATTTGTGATATAAACGTTTTCTTTTAATCTATTACTTTTTTAAATAAGGCTCCCTAAAAAAAACTTTACTGGTCAAGCGGAAAGTTTCCCGAGTGTACATAAAAGATCCACTTGTGAAAAGTTCGCGTGAAAATTTAAGATATGCCAAAATAGATATATACCAAATAGATAGACCAAAATAGTATCGTTTAACGCTCCAAATAAATAACCTATCTGTAGATATGACAATAGATATTTTATTATAACTTTTTAATTTTGCATTTTAAAATGCTATTTTTATGTGATAAAAAGCAACTAGTCTCATATCGCCCTGTTTTCTTATATATTTTCTTGTTTAATATTTATCAGATATTTTATTGTTCTCTGAACACCGGCATCGGCAGTTTTTTTTATATAATAACTGGGCAGGTATTTGACCACCATCGTGCAAACAGGATGTGGTCCTAGGTGTGTAAATGAGTGACTGATCGCGGTTCCTGAGATATTTCGATATCGTCATACTGATTTGGTATTATGTATGCGATCGCTAATTAATTTAGTAACTCGTTGCAATGGAAACATTCCATAGTGATTAAATAGTCTTTGAATATTTCTATAGAAAATAGTGCCACTTATGGAAACGAGTAGAAAGAGTTTCCATAGTGTTTGACAGTAAGGTCACAGAGTTTTTTTTTTTTATAAAATAAAAATCATGAAAAATTATTCTGTGGTCAGAACATTTTACGATAAATTTTTAGTATACTGGCTTTGTTGCCTAGCAACCGTCGTAATTTTGGTCATATTAACAAAAATATCCTATGCAACTATTTCAGTTAGCCCAATCCATATCTACAGATAGGTTATAAATTTCGGCCGTAAGTAATTCTTCGTAACTAGTAGTTGCCAAGCAACTTTACTGGCTGTGTTGCCTAGCAACCTATCATATCTGACAGAAATCAAACACGATTTCTGTCAAATATGATAGGACTGCAGACTGCAGCGAACAGCGAACTTTTTCGTAATTTTTTGTGACTGGTCGCGAGTTCAATAATCAGCCTGCTGGTGTCCTGCTACTTAATGACGAATGAATAATAATATTTTTAAGTAGTTATTATTATTGTTAGTTTCTCTTCGTATGCAACTGCCCTCGCAGATTCTCGCATCGCGTGGGTGCCTCTAGCATTAATTAGATGCAACGCGTTGCAATCTAAAATATTGTAACCGAGTATCCTAGATTAAGCAACTTATTAGAAACTTATTATTAAAAACCATTTATTTTCTCTATAAATAAGGTTAGCATAAGAATATGATTTATGAACCTAAACTAATACACTTATCAGAATTATAAAGGCTATCAAAGTCGCTAAATTCTTGGCTAAGAAAGACTTCTCTGCAATTGATACGCTAAGAAGAAGAAAACTAAGTATAAATATGGGATACTGGTGCCGTATTTTTTTATGAACTACGGGAGACTCTTAGCCTTCATCATAACCTGATGTTAAGTATTGATAAGTCTGAAGATGGAAGCGAGCCTCTCCCGGTATCCTCAACCACTGAGGAACTGTCTGTCTTATAACTATCGGAACACACAATGCTGAAAATATTGTTGTTAAATGTATTAATGTTTTTAAAGTTTCGAATAGTCTTTGAAAAAGATCATTTTAACAATGAGTATCACACAAAATTATGAGTTTTTATAGCATAATTAGTGCACGAACAAAGGATTTTTTTGAAAAACAAAAATACTGTTCGTTTACCTTAAAGTTTAAGGTTTAAGGCTTAAACGTAGTAAGTAAGAGTAATTTCACACTGCCTCCGATCTGAATACGTAAAATTCCGAAGTTCTTAGTCATACAACTGTTAGTATGGTAGTTTACGCACTAGATTCGAATTCCATCATCTGATTTCTCTCTGTAATGCTACTTCGGACCGACAATTCGAGGATTCGGATCGGATCCAGAGTGCAATTATCGTTGACCTTTGTTGAAATAGGAATTATCTAAGTACAACTATTTTTACGAGTATCTACCCGCCACTAGGGCACAGGAGTTGTAAGGGGTAGTGTACCACCCTGATCCCCCATGGCGTACGGCAGTGTGATGGCAAGCAATGAGGGGTTTAGCTGGTAGTGCCCCACCTCCGGGCCTCCCATTAAGTCTTTCGAGGCTGAATGGTTGACCGGGAGGCGGTGGTCCCTCCCGTCTCCCATCTACTAGGCTTGACCGGGTTTCGGGGGGCGAGGGATAGGGTGCTGGACTCGCAAATCCGGTATTCTAGGTGAGCCCAGCATAACCGTTTGGTATGCGTAAATGCATTCCCCTCACTCAAAATTAAAAAATGGGCACAGGAGTCGTATTTTTGAATCATACGCATGCGAATGTAATTCGAATGATTCAACTCCCGGGGGCCTACCGCCATCTCTTAGCGCAGTATTGTTTCAGTCTTACCTTGCTATTTCGCACTACCAATCTCTCAGAGTAAGCTTGTTTTTGGGCGGAAGTTTTGTGACGTCTTCGCTCAATCATCGCTTCCAAAATATGAAGTGTGTCAAAATGTGACAACAATAAAAACAAAACGGAAACTAAACGACATGACGGTTTTAAATAGATGATGGTAGGCCCGCAGGTCTTCCACATTCTAATCAGTGTGCGAGTTAAGATACTGTTGACCAATTTGCTTTGGAACAAGAATTTCAAATTTCATGTGACGATTGTAGGCGGAGCCCGTCGCTCGTTCTTTGTCCGGAATCCATTATTTTTAATTTATTAGTGTTGCATAGCTATTCGATTGAATTAATAGCGAAGTATTTATTTGTAATAAGTGACTGTGCTTCGTATGATTTGATTGAAGGATTTGATTTCCTTCTCAGACGAGTTGCAGAAACGTAACGTCGAAAAATCCAATCAAGAGATAATGTTCCACTTCGAGATCTCGCGACATACTGACAACGCCATATTGCTTACTGTGTCCAAAAGGCTCAGTAAGTGACAGAGGGGTAAAGGCGAACTCGGTCCTCGTTACGCGTCCAGTGGTTAATTCGTCCAAAACTCGAACCCACGACCTTTGGAAATCCGGTTCAATGCTCTAACCTTGAGTGGTAGCTCAAGCTACCACTGAGCTACTTAGTCTCGGTAGCTCAGTGGTTAGAGCATTGGACCGGATAAGTATAAAAAAAGCATTGAAAAAAATACTGTTTTTAGCATTCGCATGCGTATCTGCAACACTGGTATCTTGCTTGGTTCTGTATTGGAAAAAAATTACTCATCCATAAGGGTCGCGGGTTCGATTCCCGTCTGAGAATTCACTTGTGGTCGAGTTAATATTTTCCAATATTTTTCTATTTAAAATTTATCATAACTATAAAAATAGCATTGAAAAAAATACTGTTTTTAGCATTCGCATGAGTATCTGCAACACTGGTATCTTGCTTGGTTCTGTATGCGAGTAGTACCAAATTCCAATGATTCAAAAATACGACACCACAGAACAAAAGACTTTCCGTGTTCTGTGAACGACACCACAGAACAAAAGACTTTCCGTGTTCTGTGAACGACACCATAGAAGTAAAGACTTTCCGTGTTCTGTGAACGACACCACAGAACAAAAGACTTTCCGTTTTCTGTGAACGACACCACAGAACAAAAGACTTTCCGTGTTCTGTGAACGACACCACAGAACAAAAGACTTTCTGTGTTCTGTGAACGACAGCCACTGCTGGGTATAGGTCTCCCCAAAATATCTCCACGACGATCCTACGCTGCCCGCAACCAACGGCTTGACATGACCTTCACCAGATTGTCGTATCACCTTCTCCTTAATACTATACTGTACTCGTATTAACGTACTGGGCCCCGTGTCGAGCGGTCGTCTTGTAATTGGCGTCCGATTTCATCGCTTACCAATATGAATCCGTTTTTATCTTTTCAATCATTTATTATTTTGAAGTGTATGATTCCTGAAGCTTTTCAATTAAACCTAAAGATCATATTTGCAGTGTTATTTCGGTGAATAATAAGACGACGAACTGTCAAGTAATGTATGCCTACGCTACCCTTCTAACATACCGGAACTTATTTGAAAAAGGATCAATTATGCGAATCTATTTCATTTTAAAAACTAGGAAAGTACTCCTAAAACTAACTTTCTGGCTTAATTAAAAGTATTAACTCGAATCCCCAAGTCAACCCCTGAATCCCGTATAATTCGGCCCCAGTCAGTCACCGTTAACAGCGGTATTTCACAGCGCTGAACACCCATTAACGGGTGAAAATCACGAGTTATGAACTAACCCATCGGAACCCTAATAAGTATACTATATTAACGTACTGGGCCCTCTTGAGATGTGCTCCGATTGGGGTACCGAAGTTTTGTTGCAATATTAAGAGCTAGCGCAGACGACGGATAACGGAGGACTTATTGTCCGCGACACGTCTTTATTGTTAACCAAATAAGATTCAACTTAGACCGCGTATATCCGCGAAAAGTACGCGATAGTCCTCGTTATTTATTCAACTTTATGTTCTTAGTAATAAGGTCGTGTCGCGGACAAAAAGTCCTTCAATGTCCGTCGTCTGCGCAGGCCATAAACGAGTGTTTTAGTGGCCGCTCGTGGTTTCATCCGCGTGGTCCAGTTCCCGTAAGAATATAGGGATAAAATGTATCAGTGTTTTAATTCAGGCTATAAACTGTATGTGTGCCAAGTATCATCCAAATCCATTATAAAATAAAATAGTATGGTAATATAATGTTATATCAAAAGTGGGTTTGATTTAACCGTTTGATACGATTAACATACTTAGTATTTAATGTCTGCTTTGATTCTAGAAGTAATATGTTAAACCATTTTTTTTATTAATAGAAATATGTTACTAATCAGAAGAACTTATTGTAGAAAGGGTACTAAAATGTCGATATCCAAATATTATTCCTCCTTTATTTCAACTAATAAAATGACTGTCGTAAGTAGTCAGGTCTGAACACACCAGTAGGGAAAACTTTCCCCGTAAAATTAGGTATAACCTCCGAAAGATCACTCAAACTTGTAAGAGGAATTTATGTTTTAGAAGGAAAAATTGCGACGTAGCTACCGCCAGCATACATAATGCTGCTCTGCCGTTTGCCTAGTTACGACTTTCAGTGGAAAATATATGAAAATGGTGTCAAAAATATTTTATGTCGGTTGTTTTCCAGACGTAAACTTACAGTTAAATTTAATTATTGAATTTGGGACAATCTTACGAACTTACGATCAAATTTAATTATAACGACTGTATGTTTTGTCACCTAAAGTTATAAAATAGTTTTTATTAAATTGATTTTAGTTAAAACAGCAGTTGTCGAGTTAAAGTTGAGTTTCATTAACTTAAACTTCGTAATTCAAGGTAAGTAGCTGCCTTTACAACCGAGTTAGACTATTGCATAGAATTTGCTTTTATTTTTTTTCATCTCAATTTAAAAACCATATATATAATTTCAGTCTTTTTAACAAATTAGTTTTACATTTATTAAAAAAGGGATTTCAGGACAAAAAAACCTTCTTTCACAAATGTTTTGTTTTGATTATAGAAACCAATACAACTGTAATTTCTGTATGTTAATTTTTTTTGCATGTTGACAGCTTAACCGTATAATGTAGTGTACCTATTCGAAAACAACTGTGAACAAGTGAAGATCGATCGCGAACAACTGTCGTGTCGGGCGACATCTCATTGTCGCATCTCAACTAGGCGATTATTCAGCGATTTGCATCGCCCCCGATCTATTTACATTTCAAAACCTTCTACTTGGTGTTTGTGATGGCTCAAGTGTCTGTAGATTTTAATTGGCTCTCCAGTTTCTTTGAGACGGATTTGGAAATTCAAAACGGATAATATGGGTATATTATTTTCAGTACTTACTTTAAAACTAATGACAAACTAAATGAAACTTACGGTCGATAATGGGTAATAATTTACTCGCATGATCAAAATAAACACATTGATTTTTTTTTTTTGTGCGTACAGTCTAATTTGCGTTCAATATTTGGGGCCAATGGGTCGTAACGACGATTACATATACTTGGTAGCATTTTCAAAAGCAAATAAATTGAAATTGAAGTAAATATTTTGTATATTTGAGTGGCTACGAACAAAAGAGATCATGCCTTGAAAAATGACCGTCTACGTAATTTTTTCAGTGATTGATTATAAATAAATAAATTCTTTGTTTGCATTAAATAGGCATATTTTTTTTTCAATTTTGAAGGTGTAATACAACTAGCTAGAACTTAAGCCTATCTAACTATATTATATCATAGCATGCAAGTTAGTAACAAAAAGCATTTTATGATAATTAAATATTGTTATGTTATCCATCAAAATTTGTCATAATAATTAAATGCCTGGTTAGTAACTACATCGACCTTCCTTACTCTTTATTTTTGAGAAAATCTACAATAGAATAGGAGCCTTTGTCCATGAGCCAGTTCTTTAAGACATTCTTAAATTAATTGGAAGGCAAAACCCTTGATATTCTCTGGTATTTTATTATAAATTTATTATTAAACCTTGTAGTCTTTGGTACCGTGTTTAAAATAAGTCTGCTTCTAATAAGTTCCTGTATGTTCTATCCCCGGCTTGTTGATAGAGGTGACTGTTTTGTTGAACAAACTTTCCGTTTTCCAGAATATATAGACACGGTAGTGGTAAGATATCAAGTGACAAGGGTCTGCATGAAATGTCTGGTGCAATATTGCATATGGCTCGAATACACCTTTTTTGCGCGACAATTTTTTTTTGTATATTAATACTATTACCCCAGTTTATAAGGCCATATCTGATAATGGATTCGATGAATGCAAAGTAGGCCATCATTGCCGTTTTATTTTATTTGCTACTTTAGTGAGTTTATATAGAGCAAACACGAAAGTGTTTATTTTTCCAAGAATATTTTCTATATGGTCCTTCCAAGTGACTTGAACATCTATAATTATACCTAGCTGTTTAGTGTCGGCTTAGAATAGCACTACCCCCTCTCATCCCGTGGGTGCCGTAAAAGGCGACTAAGGGACTGCGCCTTCAGGAGACGGGCAGCAGCGTCTCCTACAAACTTCGCCATACTGCTATCGCCAACCCGCCTGCCAAGCGTGGCGATTATGGCGAACCCACCCTTTTGGGGAAGGCCTATACCCAGCAGTGGGTGTTATGTGGCTGAGACGACGACGACGAATTATACCTAAAAATTTACATTTAAAGCCCATTTTATAATTTCTCCATTTATGTGAATACTAATTAGTCAACTGATTTTTGAAATTGTTAAAGTTTATATCATTAGTTTTATTTAATTGATTTGTAAATTATAATTATTTAATTTATTATAAAGAACGATGTAAAGTATAGTAACTAATTGAACTTACTATAATTTATTTCCAAGACAAGTAAATTATCACGTCCCTCAAACACTTTGAAACGTCCGAATTCGAGAATTCAAGTTAGCAGCACCAGACGACATGTACGAAGTTTGTTTAGTAAATACAGTTCTATTCTGCGCCGTCTATAAAAGAGCGATTCAACAGCAAACTAAATAAAGTCCGCGTTTTGAAAACGTGCAAGTTCGCTAAGCCGCCGCAGCGGTAGAACTTAGTTGGATCCTCAACTCCGGAGTTTAACATTTTACTTTTAAATCGGGGTTGAATCTGATAGGGATTTGGCAGCTTTTGCCGCCGCCGCTTTGAAAGCTAAAGTTCGCACTCTTTAGACCTTAACACGTTCGCTGTGGCGCCATTTTGATGGACTTTCAGCCATTGCGTATGAGGTCTTTTCGAGGCAAGGTTGAACTTTTTTACAGTGCTAATGAGGACTTTTCGACACCACAAAATGTCGTTTCCGTTAAACGCCTACATATAGCTGAAAATTTATTTGAAATATGCTATTTGCTTGAAAATTTGCTATTATATACTTAAATAAAATTCAGTGCGTTTGAGGCCTATTCAACCTCATTTCTTATTAAATAGGCCTCACAATTTAATATATTTGTCTCTGTTATACTCACAGAAATTGCGCACAGAGAAAGCGTAAAACATTTTAATTTATGGAAGACAAACATGTTTTTTTCTTTTTTGTAGGTACTTACATTGTTTGTTGGTTACTTTAAAACAAAGAACTTTACGGGATGAAAACTGATCTACCTGGCTTAAGCTACGTAGATCCAATGTCTTGGAGTCACCAGAACCCTAAGTACGAGTTTGGGAAACAAGTTTTTTTTTTCGAAAATTATAGCTTTGACTCTTTCATATCCATACACAGCTTTACCGACATGAGTAGAGCATCCGATAGTTGTCGAAAACGTTGACAGTAAATGTCAACTCGTACTAAGGGTACAAGTCTCAACCTTGCGAATTTGGAATATAAATATCTGCATAAGTTTTTTTGAAGTTAGTCTTTTTATTTGCTATATTAAACTGGTAACTCAGATTTACTTTCAAAATTATAACGCCATAATGGATAATCCATCCAGTATCAACGAGCCAATCTACCTAGAATAATTTGCACCTCCAAACACTACAGGCACTACATTATGTAGTAATGGCTTCAGAACCTTCTCACTAACATAATCTTCACTTATCGAGTTTTCAAATGCCAAATAGAAAAAGTACTGTTCTAAAATTTTCAAACATTTCTCCTCCATAATAAAAGGACAGTCTTTTTCGCCACATTTTCCCACCACTTCAATTCTAAGACCATATTTGTCTAATTCCAGTTTTAATTTGTGAACAAATGTCTCTCTATTGCCATTCGTATGGCAGTTGGAAGCAAACCACGCAACTGCGAATTTTTTCATGCTGGTTATTTTCTGTACAACTTTTGCTGGTAGTGGCTCCATATTAGTTATCCATTCGGCATCTATTTTAGGAGCAACCTTTTTACTTTTTTTGTCATAAACAATGAAGTAAGGCGAAGGCACATCAGAGTTCAATTTGTAAGTCCAAGTCATATTGAAGAAGTCGGCAAATGTTTCGTTACATACTGGATAATAGTCTGCAGATTCCAATGATGCGAAAATGAACGTTTGGTTCAGGAACCTTTTTGCAGGTACTGGTATACTAGTGTTGTAAATAAGTTTAGCGCTCATTACGATACTGTCAAAGTTTCTGTAATCGTTATTAATCAAATGTCTATTAGTGGTCACGAAGCAATTAGTGTGGATACAATTGTTTTCCAAAAACGCCTCTTGCCCTTTTTTCAGAAAATGTACGTCCGAATCACCTTCTGACCAAATAAGTATATGCTTGGCACGACCTAAGATATTTTTGTCTAGTTTCAAATGTTTAATCCTGCGCTTTTTTAATGAACTATTTTGAAACGTGAGTAATACGTACAGAAATATTAATATTACTATTAATTTGCTCAATAACTTCATGTATTTTAATAATGCTACCATGTCGGCGTTGTATTGATTCAAAACTTAGGAGATATTTGAGGTTTTTAGCACTTTATATGAGAGTACGTGGTTCTTTGATGTATCTTTGATGTGTTCTGCGAATCACATAATGAACGTTGTGGTGTCAGAACTTTGTTTATTTGCGTCATGAGATTACGATGAAACATCCAGATGTTTCATCGTAGAGTATTTCATAATTTTTCATTGAAATTAATCTTTTTTGGTTTTTTGTTCTGGTGTAATTACCGAGAGTTCATTATTTTAATGTAAATGTCCGAAGAAGACAGCAAAAGCAAAATTTTACTTCTGCCTTATAAAGTTACGTAAATGGCTAGCCCATTTTGTCGGGCCAACGAAAGCTGACCCTAAAAATCGCAATAACTTTTTAAAATCTTTAGCTGTAAGCACTGACTATAATCGCACTAATTTAGTTTTCCCATTGATATATTATTATAGGTTGAGGTAACCTCAATGAATTTCTGCGAAAAGAAATTTAAAGGGCAGAAAGTGAGAACAGTCGCGGCCAGTGGAGCACGTCATACGTAAGTATGGAATTAATAGGTACTTTGTACGTAGTACTTAATAATTCCATGTTTATACGTATACAGAGACTTTAGTCGAGTTCAGACATTAATTCATAATGCCCATCTTTTTTTGAAGTTGGCTAAAACAACTTATGGGGTAAAAGGTGAAAATTAATATTAAACAAAACTAAGTCTACGCGTACGAATCCGCCGGCGTTTGCTAGTATATACTAAAAACCGTCAGCACAGTCGTTTGTCAGCGTCCGGTGGAGCATGTTATACGTATACAAAAACTAATGGATTGGCCGAGATATTTCATTACCTCCATCTTTTTTTGAAATTGGCTAAAATAACTTATGGGCTAAAAACCAATTTCATATTTTTTTTTCAAACTTAATTATTTGGTCAAACTTAATAAATTTTTTATGGGACTAAATGGCAAGTATATCCCATCGAACAAAAAAAGAAACACGCAAATCGCATCAGAATTCTTTAAGTAATCGGTGTAAATTTAAACAAGGTATCGTGAAAATTAGACCGCTCAAGTTAAAAAAAAATGCTCATAAAATAAAAACTACTGGGCCAAACTGAATAATTTTTTTATGGGATTAAATGACAACTATTCCGCATGGAACAAAAAAGAATCACGTAAATCAGACCAGAAATCTCGGCGTAATACATACATAAAAAAAAAAAAAACATCCGAATTCAGAACCTCCTTCTTGGAAGTCGGTTAAAAAGTGTGAAACATCGACGTGAAAATTTCCAATCAAAAGTAAGTCTACGCAATAATCTATACAATAAAAACAGTCAGCAGACTCGTTTGACAGCGTCCAGTGGAGCATGTTATACGTATACAGAGGTTAATGGATTAGTCGAGATAGGTCAGGCTTTGTCGTTTGAATTATTGTAATTGCCACTATCGGCAGGCCTCGTGTGTCCGCAAACAGGGACGTAACACATGTCTTGTCGTGCCATTTACACAGTACAATGGACCGGCTATTCAGGACCTGCAATAGTAGGACGTTTTAATTACTTACTGCCTTTCATATTGTTACTTCAAAGTGGTTCTTGAGACAATTATAAGTTTATAGGCATTGCAGATACATCAAATATACATAGCCTCACGCAATTAATGCCTTGCGAGCAGAGAATCAAAAGTGACACCTGAACGACGCCCAATAATCAATCATTTAAATCAATCATTTATTTTCTCATCATATTTAGGTTTTTAGTACAAAACATTATTAGCTTAAACAATACACCTTTAAGTAACCTATAGATGTGAGAGACTGGTGCCCTTAATAGGAATCATAAAGATACCTGTACTAACAGGTCACCAGGCCCAAATTACGATAAAGTAGAATCTTAACAAGTGGATTGGTAAGCTTTAAACTATGCCTGGGGGTGACGAAAATGATGCCCAATGTTGCGTTGCTATCTGTAAAATAAAAAATTGCTTGTCTTGAAATAGTTTAAAAGTGATTATTATTTACATATATTTGAGAACGAGAGCCTCACTAAGTAAGTTGCTCTCCATCTTTGAAAAGAGTGCTAATAAGTTAAATATGATATTGCATATTTTGATAGCTACAGTTGATAAAATGGTAGTGAAACAAGGAAGGATAGTCACTTTTTCATTAAAAACAACTCTGATTGAGTTACAGCTCTAGCTCTATAGTTATATTTTGGAAAAGAGGTCATATTTTGCCATTGCACGAGAGCGGGTCTATGGCTAAAGTTGAAATATATCGCGGTATTACTATCCTTTGTATACCATAGGCAAACTTTTTGAGAAACTTGTTTATGATGCCATTTACCCACTTATTATTAGAAGTATTCCCGTCATCAACACAAATATTAAGAAAGTGTTTTGCCGATTATGTTCTAAAGAATATGGATGGAGGCGGTCAGGTTGATGTGATCTACACGGATTTTGAAAAGCTTTTGATCGCGAGTATCACATCATTCTGCTTAACAAGCTTCAATCTCTTGGAATAAGGGTAATTTACTTAGATGGATGGAATCATCCTATTTAAGGAATCGTTCCCAAGCGGTTATAGTAGGCGGTTACAGATCAGACTTTGTCAGCATACCTAGTGGCGTGCCTCAAGGCTCTCATTTGGGTCTTTTTTTTTTACAACGTATAGGAACATTTATGATATTGGAAATTCTATAATATACTCTAAACACCTGCTTTACGCAGACGATAAAAAATCTTCTGCAGAATTTCAAATTTATTTATTGCATGCCACAGAAATATTAGAATAGTAAACATGTGGCGTCCTGTAAGGATACAGCTATATTACATAACTTAACACTAGGTAAATTTAAGTACACTACCTTATTATTATGTTTCTTGTATTTATTTTCAAAATATTCTCTTATGATATAAGAGCAACTGCATATTAAAAAAATCTTCAACTCCTTTATGAATGACGTAAGGTCATCTATGTTTTTTCGGCATATAATTCGGCAAGTGGTTATATATTTTTATAACCATATAGTGGGGGCTCGATGTCACTAACTGCAGTTTAGAAAAAGGTAATAACAACTTATTTTTATTGCGATCATTTCTTTTGATTACAGTAGCTGATGCAAACATGAACAAAACAAAAAAAAAGTTTGCGGCCAGACCCAAGATTATTTCTAATAGGTAGTTCATATTAAGTCCTAAAAAAAAATATATGGACTTAACCCTGTAACCGCGTAAACTGAGAAGTTATTTAAAATAAAGCATTCTGGGCAAAAACACAAATAAAATTGGGCGGCCAGACCCAAGATTATTTCTAATAGGTAGTTAATACTAAGGCCTAAAAAAAATATATGGAATTAACCCTGTCACCGCATGAACTGAGTAGCAATTTCGAGTTAAAAAATCTGGACATAAAAAAAAGTGAGCGGACAGACCCAAGATTATTTCCAATAGGTAGTTCATACTAAGGCCTAAAAAAATTATACGGACTTAACCCTGTCACCGCATGAACTGAGGAGCTATTTCGAGTAAAAAAATCTGGACATAAAAAAAAGTGAGCGGCCAGACCCAAGACTATTTCCAATAGCTAGTTCATTGTAAGGCCTAAAAAAAATTATACGGACTTAACCCTGTCACCGCATGAACTGAGTAGCTATTTCGAGTTAAAAAATCTGGACATAAAAAAAAGTAAGCGGCCAGACCCAAGACTATTTCCAATAGGTAGTTCATAGTAAGGCCTAAAAAAAATTATACGGACTTAACCCTGCCCCCGCATGAACTGAGTAGCTATTTCGAGTTAAAAAATCTGGACATAAAAAAAAGTGAGCGGCCAGACCCAAGATTATTCCCAATAGCTAGTTCATAGTAAGGCCTAAAAAATTTTATATCGACTTAACCCTGTCACCGCATGAACTGAGTGGCTATTTCGAATTAAAAAATCTGGACAAAAAAAAGGATAGCGGCCAGACCCATGACTATTTCCAATAGTTAGTTCATAGTAAGGTCTTAAAAAATTATATGGACTTAACCCTGTCACCGCATGAACTGAGGAGCTATTTCGAGTTAAGTCAGTATAATTTTTTTTAGGCCTAAGTATGAACTACCTATTGGAAATAATCTTGGGTCTGGCCGCTCACTTTTTTATGTCCAGATTTTTTAACTCGAAATAGCTACTCAGTTCATGCGGTGACAGGGTTAAGTCCATATATTTTTTTTTAGGTCTTAATAGGAACTACCTATTGAAAATAATCCCGGATCTGGCCGCTCACTTTTTTGTTTTTGGACCAGAATGCCTGATGTCATTTACATGCCCCAATATGTATAAAGAAGTTAGTGTGAGAATTTTATGTTTAATAAAATGAGATCTGCATGACTTCGTTTGTTCAATGTTGTTAAGGATACTGATGCATTTCTTTTGGTGAATAAAAATTTTATCTACGTCCTTACGGCATTACAGAATAATAAGCAGTATGAGACGTCCGGATGTCTGTAACTCGCTTTAGATGTAGATGTAGAATAAAAAGTTATAATGATTGTGTGAATGTTCAAAAGGATTTAGATAACTTAGTTCAATAGTATATTATACTCGTAGTATAATATTAATAAAATAAATATTAACATAAAAAAATGTCAAAGCGTACGTTTTACTCGCAAGCAAAAGTCAATATAATTTATTCTTAAGCGAGTCACACATTACGCAGATACGATAATATTTTATCTGCGTATAAAAACTTATTTATCTGAAGGCATCACACACTAGACAGATACGATAATATACGAGATGATACATTCACTCGGAATCCTTCAGACTGAGTAGACTTGTTTTTTTGGTAAGGACTGTTTATACAGTGTGTTTAAAAATGAGTTCGCGTTTTACGGAAATAACGCGTTTATTGCTTCTCGATTAGACAGCTCGTCAGAAGATGATTCTGATTCTGAATTTGCTGCACGTCTTGCTTCATTTTCTAAAACGCGAAGAATTTGGATAGAATGCCATATAAAGCGTAAAAAGGACCGAGGCGAATTTAATATCTTCCAGGATGTCTCAGATAACAAATTTGAAAGCTATTTTCGAATCCCAAGAGCAACTTTTATGGCGATTCACGATTTGATTAAAGAAGATATATAAAAAAAAAACCTAAAATGCGAAAATGTATTTCTACCGAAGAACGACTTGCTGTTTGCTTACTTTACCATAACAACAACATAAATAGAATGATTAAAATTCAAATACTTATTCACTTACCCCTGTTTCTAGGAGATTCAAGCCGACCTCTATCGCTATTAAAACCTTACCATACAAAAAATATACGCTTTCAATACCTATAATAAAATTATTTAAGGTAAAAATCTAAACAAGAACTTAATCTAAACAAAAGTACAACAACTAAAACTGTTGCCTTAATTAAATGAGAACACTCAGACAAGCTCCACCCACCAACTCTTAACTTTTATACAGTTTAACCTTCCACCATCAGCCTACTCACTAAAATAACCGTAAAGAATACAATTATAAATCTTTACGTATCAAAAATATATAAAAAAAATAGTCTTAATTCTAACCGTTGAGGAGTTGTACCTTTTATCACCAGTTCATCATCATGAGATGATCTTTGTTGTGAATTCAATTTTGTTTCCTTTGAAAATATAAGTTGAATGGGCAAGTTTGGACACGTGCTTATAGTCTAGTGTTGTAGTATAGCAAATATTGATGCTCAAAAGTTGAGACTTGGCTACAAGAGCCCATGAAAGGTATCGTTCCGTACAAAAGAAAAAACAAAAAAATCTAACCTAAATATTGATTTTAAACAAATACCTTGAGATGATTGGTCACTAGGATCAAGTGATCTATCGATAAATATATAAAAGATGTACGAATTGAAGAAAAAGTCCCAGACCCTCAATTAGCACTTTAGACCCACTGTGAGCTTGACCGGGTGGTTCCCTCCCCTCTGGCCTCTGTCTCGCCGCAAACAGTCCCTACCCCTGCGCATCACCCTGTATTTACATGCAGATAAAATCTGTTTAACTGCAGATGTTATCTGCCGGTATATTTGTATACGCAGATAATTATCTGACCATCTGTTGATATATGTCGGTGCCGACAGATACTGTACGATAAAATATAAATTATCTGCGCTGTGTGTGGTAGTTCATATGAAATGTATAGAGAGCGATATTGACAGATATGCGCTCAGATACAGATATCTTATCGTATCTGCGTAATGTGTGACTCGCTTACTCATTTAACGACTCTCAAACTTGGACGAATCTCAAATTATCACTACGTCGAAAGCTCGTGATTTGGGGGTGCTTTTGGATGATAAAATGTTACTATCTGATCATGTTGACTCTGTAGCTGTTAGAGCATACAAAAACTTAGGTTTCGTATTACGTTCGTGCAAACCATTCAAGAATATATTTACTGTAAAGTGCGTGTATTTAGCGTATTAGAATATGCGTGCTCGATATGGTCACCCCAAAATGCATGTCACATTAATCGTCTAGAAAGATCCAAAAGATTTTATTAAACATCTAAATAATCGTTACGGTAAATCCGCTGGTTCATATGTCGAAGCTTGTTTTACTCATAATTTACTTATTCTTGAAGATCGGCGTAAACTTTTGGCTATTTGTCTTTTGCATGACATTTTGAACGGACGCATCGACTGCCCAGAGCTTGTGGCTGGCATAGCTTTTCGTACCCCTAAACGTCGCACAAGGCATACACCACTACTTCACGTACCATCATGCTCTACAAACTGCTAAGAATAGTCCACTATCACAACTTGCTATGTTATATAATGAGAAGTTCAGTGATCTTGATCTTTTCACATTGTCTAAGCCAGCTTTCAAAAAGCTGTATCTGCTTTGCTGATTAGTTAGTCATAAATTTAATTCAATTATACTAATAAGAATTTGTTTACTACTAAATAATTTAAGGTCCCAAATCGTATGTAGCAGTTACAGGTTTTGGTATCTTGCCTCGCTGTCCGGTTTGTCGTTGTAGGTATTATTGTTGTAATGCATGAACACATTGGATATATGGATAGCTATAATACAAGTAAAATTAGGACATAATTTACTTAGTTTAAAAAATTAAATAAACATTATAGTAACAATTAAATATTTCTTCAATGATGAGTTGACTATAAATAAATATTGTATTATTTACGCTGCCATCGTTAAATTTTAAACCAATATCTGCGTTCATATTTGTTGGATTTTCATATAAGTTTTGATATAATTTTGCTTGATATCATGTTTACCCTCTTACGAATATTATGCTTTTAACATAATATGTTACGTTAAATATTTAACTTTATTACGAAATACATCCAGACACACACACGCATTCACACACACGCACGCACACACAATGTTTACTACCTGATATGAGGCTGATAGGTATTGTGACGTTGTTTTTTGTTCTTATTGAGATACTGGATAAATTTTAAGGAAACCTGTAATTGGTCTTACTATAGTGTATACAATTTTTGTTAATTATATTTGTAACAATGTTGGTTCACAATGAACAAAATAAAATAAAAAAAGCTAAATAATTATTTAAGAATTATTTTTGCCTGGAAGAAATTGCTACCTAGCAATAAGGCCGCCTTTTGTGCATTTCCTTTAACTCCTTTAACTGTCTATTTTTTATTTCTTTGTGTTCTTATTATGTGCAATAAAGTGTTTTATTATTATTATTCCTTAGATCCTTTAAAATCGTAGGCCATACGTAAGAACCTATCTATCGTAAAGGTATTTCTTCAGAGGAATTATTTCACCGTAGCCTTATGACGCAAATAAGCAAAGTATTGTTACTAACGACATTGCTTCATTATGCGATTCATGGAATAAAAGAAAGAGATCGCATCTCTCATATAAAGCGCTAAAAATCTTAAACTCACTCGCAGTTTCGAAACGGTTCATACAGATAATGTTACCGTTGTTGAGATACATAAAATTAATTGCAAAATTAACTGTAATATTAATAATGATGTTTATAATTCTTTCTTATCAAAATAGCTCATTCAAAAGACGTCGAATAAGACATTTTAAGTGGCCTTTCTTCGCACAAAAGGTGCCCCATATCAAATATATTCTAATCTGGTCAGCAGAAGATTTGGACTTACATGTTTTGAAGAATGAACACGAAGCGTTTATTGAAAACAAATGTGCTCACAACAACTGCTTCGTAACTAATGATAGATATCTGTTTCACGACGATTACAGACACTTTGACGCTATAGTGATGAGCGCTAAAGTTATTTACAACAATAGTATACCTTTTCCTGTAGAGAGGTTCTCAAACCAAACCTTCATTTTCGCTTCATCAGAATCTGCAGACAATTATCCAGTATGTAACGAAACTTTCAACGCCTACTTCAATATCACATGGACTTACAAATTAAACTCCGATGTGCCTCGGGTTTACTTCGGTGTTTATGATAAAAAAGGTCAAAAAGTTGCCCCTAAAAATGATGTCAGATGGATAACAAATATGGATCCTATTCCATCAGCAGTTGGAAAGAAGATTATCCGTCTGAAGAGGTTTGCTGTGGCGTGGTTTGCGTCCAACTGCCGAACGAAGAGCAAAAGGGAGTTATATGTTACAGGTTTGAAGCTCGAACTTAAAAAGTATGAATTTGAAATTGACGTTGTGGGGGAATGTGGTACCAGGGAATGTCCCATTGAAAAAGAGGACACGTGTTTGGATACTTTAAAGCATTATTACTTTTATTTGGCGCTTGAGAATTCTTTTAGTGAAGATTATGTCACTGAGAAGATTTTGAGACCAATGCAACATTATTCGGTTCCCGTCGTTTTTGGGGGTGCTAACTATTCGAAGTAAGATTGAAAATATTTTTTTATACTATGATAAATTTTTTCACTTAATATTTATGTAGAAAGATAGATATATTACAGATTTTATAAGATACGAGTATATAATAAATAAATACACTTTTTTTTGCCTTGTTGAAAAAGTTGGCACATTTTTCACAAAGAATTTAAAGTTAGTTTTATATCATTAAATCCTTATCATCATTTTATTTCAGATTCTTACCACCACACTCATATATAAACGGGCATAAACTTGGCCCAATAAAGACTGCTCACAAGATAGCCAAACTTATCATGAACAAAACAGCCTACTTAGAATACTTCAAATGGCGTAATCACTACTTCTTGAAACCTGCCACAAAATCTGTTTGTAATTTATGTAAACTTCTGAACGAGGGTAAGAAAAAAGTCTATCACAACATCAGGGATTGGTGGAATCCGAAATACAACCAGACGTGCAGTTTGAGGCGAAAACAACCACTAAGGACTAGACTGAAAAATAGCAACATCAAATATTCTTTCTTTCCAAAAAATGAGAAGTTTCAAAGAATCAAATACAAAGTATGAATTTCCTGGCATGATTAAGAAGAAATTAAATTTTCTATATAAACCAACTATTCTAGACGTCTAAAAATTCATTTTCTATGATCATAATAGGGAAAAAATCCCAAGGCAATGTAAACAAAACTACTTCCTAAGTATACACTTCTGGATTCATATGATTCACGTACCCTCCTATATTTACATACTAGCGGGAATGATTCGACAAACCCGACTCTTGTACCAGGGAAATCACTTAGCATATGACAAATAGTCTCATGGTGACATGCTTTTAAGATGCTTGCTACGTTATAAATCTTGAGAGGACGTGTTGAGTATTTGCGTTTTTTATTTATCGTTTTGGGAATTACTTATATTAGGAGAATATGCTTGTGTCGGTCTGTGGTATTTCAATTTTTACTGAAATCTACGAAAAGACATACATTCGAAGTCAGATATACCTATCTAGTTCAGTTAAATTACCACATTATCGGTGGAACTATTCTTGAAAATGGGCTACCTAAATCCCAATTAAATCACTTGATAGGTTATTTCATATAAACTGTTCTTTTTTTTAAATAAACCAATGGGGGGAAAATACCAGGAATATTCATTACTGCTTTTTATTATCAAAATAAAAAAATCCATGATCCCACATAGATTGGTTGATCCGAAATAAATAATTTCAACAAATTAACCTCTTCTTTTGTTTTCTAAAGAAAGGGATTCTTTTTCAACGGACTGCAATTAGACGCGGATCGGAAAAAAAAAATTGACAGCTGTGAAGCGCGGGGAAAGCTATAGATCAGGGATTCCCAACCAGTGGGGCGCGCCCCACTTGGGGGGCGTAGAATGATTCAAAAGGGGGGCGCGGCGTCTTCAGCTGTATGTTACTTTTTCATAAATTAGGTATCTGTAATTTTAATTAAAACGGTTTATGATTTTTGAATTTTTGCATTTTTCAATCCATTTTTATACTAATGATAAATTTTAAATAGAAAAATATTGGAAAAAATTAACTCTCATTCAACCAAGAGCATTGGACCGGATTTCCAAAGGTCGTGGGTTCGATTCCTATCTGAGAATAGGCTATTTGACAATGCGAAAAATAAAGTGTCAATTACTGTTATCAGTATAAATTATAAGTTTAAAAATGGTTTTTTATTAACGTAAGTTGAAAATAATTAAAAATCCGTAAATAAAAATGCATTTTTTAAACGTTTTGTCACGTGACACAAAACGCTCCTGATTCGTCGAGTTTATAATGACGTCACCTGCTTGTAAACCTCGTTTGCCTACGGATGTGGATGATAGCAGAATACAGACAAGTGACGTCACCGAACCCATTGCAGCGCCATATTGTCAAAGTAGCGTTATGGCGCGCTATTTAAAAATTGAATTTGATATTTTTCAGCAAATATGTACCAGAATTAAAAAAAACAACTTTTACTGGGTTCCTTACCTCCACTACATAATATAAAATGGATTTTCAAAACCTGTCGAATAGCCTATTCACTTGTGGCCGAGTTAATTTTTTCCAATATTTTTCTATTTAAAATTTATCAAAAGTATAAAACGGTTTAGTTCTTCATTCTGACCCTAGGGGGGCGCTAGTATTTTTGCAAAAGCTTGGGTGAGGCGCATATGGAAAAATGCTATAGATAGTGATAAAAACTAATGGACCAAACTGAATAAAAAAAATATGGGACCCAATGGCAACTAACCCGCAAAAAAAGAATCACGTAAATCGGTACCTACACATAAAAAAGCATACCGACCGAATTAAGAACTCCTTCTTTTTTGGAAGTCACACCCACATAATTTTCGGCAGAATATCCCTCGCAAGTTGAGTAGTTAGCAAAACAAACAAAAGGCCACATGATGTTTATGAGTTAAACCTTAGTGAACTAAAGATAAAAAAAATAAGGCGAAATTGGAACAGCAAAATTCATACTCCTTTTTAATAATAAAGTTTAATAAAATTAGGGACATTGAAACCAAATAAGGCTAGTTGATTCAAAATAAAAAATATTTAGGAAACAAAATGCATTTCACTAAAACCTCTTTTGTTTTGTAAAGCAAAATGGGATTCTTTTTTAACAATTTCCTGCAATTTATATACGGGAGATATTTGCTAAACTGCCAGGAACTTCAAATTCGAAAGACGAGAAGCGCGAGAAAGCCATAGATAGTGAAAATAAAAGACTATCGTTATTCGCCCACATAATGTTCGGCAGAATATCCTCTACGAGTTGAGTAGTTAGCAAAACAAACAAAAGGCCACATGTGGGCAGTCTGATCGATGGACTTAGAGGCTGCGAGGAATCAAAAACTTCATTAATTTGGGAAACCCTCTAGATTGAGTTGTGAACACGCTAGGGTTGCGAGGTTGGCTTATCGGAGTAAAAAGATTTTTTGTATTTTTTTTTGTTATAGACTTGTAAAGATGTGTGTAGTGAGATGAGTGGATTTTTTATGTCTGTAGCGCGGCGGCGCCGTCATTTGTAAAATAAATAAAACTGAGTCTGCCTTTAATTACTAAGGGCAAAAATTTTACTTGAATAAAAGTTGGCTTTTAAACTTTATTGTGTGGTTTTTTATTCAAACTTTTTGTAATTAAATGTGCTTTTAGTTTCAATATAAGTTATATTGAAACTAAAAGCACGAAACGCTGAATAATTTTTTTATATAATTTGTGATATTTATCGCCTGTTTTAATACTTTTTGTGTATAAAACAATATTAATGACCTTTTTGTCTACAAAATATGGAAGGCAGTCGCCTTAAATATTTTACTTCACCTATAATTTTGAAGTTGCATATATTTTTTAGTTCGTTAGGTTAGAATTTAGCTAAGACAACAAGTAAACACCCTAAAACGCAGCCATCGCACTCCGTCCCGAACGGAATTAGATAAATATCAAGTTGCAAGTTTGTTATATGAGTTGTTCCCGCGGACCCCTATTTCGGCGAACCACGTGTTCCGTAACTAGCTAACTTCGGGCAGTGTCCATTTGGTGTTTGCTTTCTTTTGTGCGAAGTTCGTTTCGTTTGTTGTAGTTCTGTGGTCCATTTGAGTAGTGTAAGAGTGTCGGAGGAACTAGTTGATGGAATAGAACTGACATTTTGAACTACTCTAATTAAATAAAAAAAACCCTGTTTACATGCCTTTCTTAGTTCGAATCTACGTTGGCGTCAGCCACTACAGACAGAAACAAAAAGAAAATGCTAGTTAAGGATAAGCTTTTTTATCGTAAAAGTACGTACTTTTTGGTATAAAACTATAGAATGGTAAGAGATGTTACAAATGGTAGTAAGATATATATTTCTTCATACCTTTATCTAGAAATGTAAAGTTTCAGGAACACGATTTTATGATTTTGCCTCGACACATTTTCTTTTCGAAATGATCCCTTAAAAATACGAATTTTAAAGATTATTCTCAAATGGGGTTAAAAAGGTATACTATTGGACATTGGTTAAATTAGTGGACACCAATAATATTTAGGATCGTATAGTATCATTTTCTCTTTTTTCGCTACAGTAATTTACTACGACGTGATTTCATGTTTTTTTCGATTAATCTGCAAAATCGGTCTCGTTCTTGCGCGCATCCTTTTCTCATAACTATCTTGCTTCAGTCGAGTAGCCCCAAGTTTTATTGAGCGCTGTAACAAATTCTCGTTCTTGTTCTCCTTAACATTATGATTTACCTCTCAAAACTTTATACAAACGCGAGAGTAACCTTTGCACTTGACACGCTCCGGCCGTGTTAAGCACGACCGGTGTGCAGAAAAGATGAAACGAAACACAATAATGTGGTTAACAAGTATAATTAAAATTTATGAGATATTAACAGGGTGTGGGTTCAACGGGAACCTCGATTGGTGGCCCTCGCGAGAGTAAGAAGGGGACTTAGCTTAAAAACTGAATAGAGGAGGAAGAAGCGAAAGGCGTCACGGACTACGTGTGCAGCGGAGCAGTATTTTCAGCCTCGATAGCACGGAGGGTGGGCTCGGTGTGGTGCTGCGCACGTAGACACGATGTGGAGAAGTTTCCGGGGTAGACCGGAACAGGTGAGCGCTCGGCAGGTAGGTGCCGAGGTAGATGAGTAGACGGAACAGGAGTAGATGCTGCTCGTGGGTACGAAGGGGATTCACACAACAAGTAACACTAATGACTTTAAGGTGGCAAGTAGAAAAGAGGAAATTTCACCGGAGATGTGAAATTTATATGTGAATGTTCCGTATTTTAAAATTAAAGTGGGTGATGATACACAAATTCTATAGGCGAATAATGTTTTGACATTAGCATAGACAAATTGAAGTTGTAAGACCGATCTACACACGGTGTTTTGTCTATGGCCGAAGAAGGAATACTAAAGTTACAAAAATATAATAGTTATAGATAGAAAAGTATGTAGATGTTTTCTAAATAGAAATAGTTAAATAAAAATAAATTAATTTTCGTAGTCTAATTGAATTGGCGAAATACGAAATCTCCCAGCCGTGAAGTTAGCAGTATCGAGGGTACGCAGGAATATTTTATGAATTAATTACCAGCGTAAATTTTTATCAAAGCAAAATAAAGTAAACAAACAAGTTAGAATGGTGAAGTGAACGGTTTTTTATTTAATTTAGTTAAAAGTAAGTACTAGATAAATATTTAATACCACATTGCAGGCGGTCACTACTTAAATTGATAATCATATATATATATATATATGTTCCGTACCGGAATGTTTCGATATTTAAAAATCAATAGTTTTAAGAAAACACAACTTGGAGGGTAAACCGCAAACTTTTGTTGTAATTTTTGTTTTGCCTATTGCGGGTAGTACCTGGTTTTTTTTTGAAGCACCAGAGTAGTCTCGCTCGGACGGCAGATCAAATTAGTCGTCGCTCGCTAATATTCTTGAGCTTTGTATTAACCGTCGTCGTGGTGCTATATACTAGTTCTACATTTCGTGTATCATCGTATTAGCATCTAGTATTATCATTTTTGTAAGAAGACACTGGATAGACTTTGTGCATCAGTGAACCTGTGACCTGCCTATGGATATTTATGTATGGGACCTAAAGTCGGCCGACTGCTCCCTCCTCACTCCTGAAAACTACGAGACCGTGCAGGAGAAACCAGGTGAGCCCCAATAGGCAATCACTTTATCCCGTACATAACATTTTTTGTTCCTTCGTACCGGATCATTTGCACATTGATCCAAAAGTTAATCCGTTCGAATCGGATTATTCGGTAATCAAATCCAGGTTGTGTCTTCTTAATTTTACTGTACTTCGTACATATTTTCGTTTCGTATTCGTTTTTTAGTGTATTTCACAGTATTTCGTACTTAAAATATACGCACATTTCGTGTTTCATTTGCGCCATCATTGACTCGCAATATGGCGGATGAATCAATCATCGAACAAGACCTTTTCGAAAGGGACATAATTTTAGAAGAAATCAAACGTACTTTATTATTCGCTACAACTGATATTATTCAGTTTCGTTCTCGATCGAGTGATTTAGCTGCTCAACAACGGAAGTTTAGCAAAATTCAATCGAAAATCGAAAAAGCTTTGTTAAAATTGAAAACTTTCAATCGTGATGAACAACTTAAAATTCGTAATGATTTTAACGATTGTTACTATGCAATTTTAGTGCATGTAAATAAATTGAAAGAATCAGACCAAGAGTGTAGACGCATGAGCCGTGTCATTCCACAGTCCAATCTCAGTGAAAATAATCATTTTAAAATATTATCTAATTTACCTTTGCCAACTTTTAATGGTAATGCAACTGATTGGCCAACTTATTACGATCTATATTGCGGGCAAATCCACAACAATAGTGCCTACACACCGGCCGAGAAGTTTCGTTATCTTTTGTTAACTTTAAAAGACGAACCATATAATTTAATTAAATCAATACCTATCCGTGATGAGAATTACACCATTGCGTTAGATATTCTTATTTCTCGGTATGAAAATCGTAGAATAATCGCTTCAAATCATTTAGATCGTATTTTGGATTTAGAACCATTTACAAAGGAAAATCATTTTAGTATTCGTAACATGGTAAACATTTATACGGAAAATATCAAAGCACTCGATATGATGCGTTTTCCAGTTCAGGAATGGAACTTTATTTTACTTAATATTATGTTGCGTAAAATTCCACAATCACTTCGTAGACGTTTCGAATTATCTTTAGCTAAACCATCGGAAATTCCCAACATAGATGTTTTTATAAAATTTCTGCAGCAGGAAATCTCGGCATTCGAAATCATGTCTAGTCAAGAAAAATCACTCGTAGCCGCAGGTAGTAGCAACAACCATAATTTCACAAATCAAATCAGTAAGCAAAATAAGTCGTCAAATAATTTCCAATCCGTTCCTCGTCGTTCATTCGCTGTTAGTACAACTCATTCTCAAGAGTTTTCGAATGAAAATCAACCTTATTGCACTAGTATTAAAAATCATAATAATATTTGTATTTGTTGTAATATTGCACAACATTCGTTGTCAAAATGTCCTGTGTTTTTGAATAAATCACCTAAAGATAGATATAACTTTGTAAAATCGAAAAACATCTGTTTTAATTGTTTGTCACTTGGACACAACGTTAAACAGTGTAAAAGTAATTATGCTTGTCGTTCTTGTAATTCGAAATCGTATCATTCGTATCTTCATTTTGATAATAATATGCAATCTAATGTTGTCTCTCTCCCTCCCACGGAGAATCGTATTGTCGCAGTTGCACCCGCTGACTCTGTCACTATGCAACATGCACACGTGAATCATGCCATGAATGATAATAACTGTACCGCATCCAATGCGTCGTCTCCTCGTAGCTCGTGCGCTATGACGGTAATGTTATGTACCGCACTCGTCGATGTATGCGTAGCTGACGCGAAGTTTACAGTTCGGTGTTTGATCGATACGGGCAGTCAAGCTAGCTTTATGACGGCTGCCTGTGCGCATAGATTAGGTTTGGCGCGCAGGCATATTAACGTTCCAGTGTTCGGTATTGGTGAATCGCAACCAATACAACCCAAAGGTATTGTATCTTGTAATATAACACCGCGAAACCAATCAACACCTATTATTTCGGTAAATGCATTAATTTTATCAAAAATCGTTTCGCAAACTCCTTGTGTTCCGGTACCTGTTCAAACTTGGCCGCATATTGGAAACTTAGACTTGGCCGATCCTACTTTTAATGCGCGTAATCCTCAACCTGTCGAACTGCTCCTAGGAGCCGATGTCTTGTCGCAAGTCTTTTTGGGACAAATTATAAAGGGTCCGCCGGACTCGCCGGTCGCGATCAATAGTATTTTCGGTTTTTTGTTGATGGGGAAAGTTTCGTATTTTGTTCCGTCTCCACTCCAAGTTTGTCATAGCTCCTTTTTCGAGGACATCGATTTACAACGATTTTGGGAGCTGGAGACAATCCCCGACGTTCGTACTCTCACACCCGAAGAGCAGTTGTGTGAAGAGATCTATCAAACTACTTATGCGCGTGACAAGGATGGTAGATATGTCGTATCTCTGCCGTTCAAACGCAATGCACCTATACTTGGTAAGTCACGTGACATTGCACTCGCACGTTTTCGAAAATTGGAATTTCGTCTTGAGAAAGATCCTCAACTGAAACTTGAATATCAAGCTTGTTTACAAGAATATCTCGATCTGAATCATATGGAGCAATGTTCTCTACCCCTCGATAATAAACAACATTATTATATTCCATATTTTGCTGTAATCAAACCGTCGAGTGAAACCACTAAAACTCGAGTCGTATTCGATGCTGGTTGCAAAACTACAAATAATCATTCATTAAATGACATCTTGCTTCCCGGTCCTAAACTACAATCGGATATTGTCGATATTTTGCTTAATTTTCGTATTCATTTAGTCGTCTTTACTAGTGATATAAAACAAATGTATAGAAACATATTAATTAAAGAAGAGGATCGAGAATATCAACGTATCGTGTGGCGGTCATCTCCCGACCAACCGATACGTGATTATCAATTGCGTACTGTCACATTCGGTGTCAGCTCGTCGCCTTACCTTGCTCTTCGAACTATTCGCCAACTCGCACTCGATGAGGCTTCGCGCTTTCCGCAAGCATCTAAAATTCTATTGCAACAAACTTTCGTTGATGACATAAGCGGAGGTGCAGATTCAATCGAGCACGCTTTGTCTTTACAGCAAGAACTTATCGGTATTTGTAAGACAGGTGGGTTTGAACTACGTAAATGGCATAGTAACTCGCCGGAAGTACTTGATGCGGTACGCCCGCCAGATTCTCATGGTGAGCGGGTGCCCGAATGTATCTCATTTTCATCTTTGGAAAATGACAAACAAATAAAAGTCTTAGGGCTTCAATGGGACCCTAAGTCTGATGTTTTCACCTTCAGTGTACAAATATCGAATTTAAATAATTGTACTAAACGTAGCATTCTTTCGGAAATTGCCAAAATTTACGACCCTTTAGGTCTTTTATCCCCAGTCACATTATTTGCAAAACATTTAATGCAGTTATTATGGATCGCAGGGACCAAGTGGGATGAGCCACCCCCTATTGATATTGTTAATTCTTGGCACTCGTTTGTGCGTGAACTCCCACTTTTAACGGAAATCTCGTTTCCACGTCATGTGTTTCTTTCCTCGGCATCATACGAATTGCATGGTTTCTCGGACGCCTCGGAGAAGGCATATGCCGCTTGTGTTTTTATTCGTTGTATTCAGGAAAATGAAACTGTCAAAGTATATCTTGTATTAGCCAAAACTCGAGTTGCTCCGTTAAAGAAATTGTCTATACCTCGTTTAGAATTAATGGCTGCTTTATTATTGTCCAAACTCATTAGCAAGACATTGCTCGCTTACGGCGACAAAATTGTTATAGATAACGTTTTCGCATGGACTGATTCGTCCATAGTATTAGCATGGTTACGCTCATCACCTCATGAATGGAAAACTTTCGTCTCGAATCGTACCAGTGAAATCTTATCTCGTGTGCCGGCCAGTTGTTGGCGGCACGTTCGTTCCCAGGATAACCCAAGTGATGCGGCATCCCGCGGAATGCTAGTTAGTTCGTTTCTTAATCACTCGTTATGGTTTGAAGGTCCTGCCTGGCTGCAACTCGATCAGTCGCTTTGGCCTGAGCCGACGGGCATCGTTAGTACGTGTGAAGAAAAACGTAATCTCTCGTTATCAGTTAACACTTCGATTTCAAAACCTAGTGAAGATGTAGATTCGATCATAAATCGCTTCTCGTCGTTAGGAAAACTTATTCGTGTCGTTTCAATAATATTTCGTTTTTACAACAAGTGTAAAAAAGAACCATCGTCGTTTCCTAGTTTTATTACCGTGCCCGAATATAATTTTTCTTTAAATCGTATCATTTGTTTAGTGCAACATAACGTATTTTTCGATGATATAAACAATATTTCAAAAGGTAATCTTCCTTCAAATAAATTAAAACGTTTGACTCCATTTCTTGATAAATCTAATTATTTACGTGTCGGTGGGCGGTTACATAATTCTCATATTTCGTTCGAATCAAAACATCAACTAATTTTACCTAAAAAACATCATTTAACTACTTTGATAATTGAAGACGCGCATGTCGCACACATGCATGTCGGCGCGCAAACTACTCAATATCTTTTATTACAAAAATATTGGATCTTATCAGCCCGTGACATAATTAGGCAACACATTCATTGTTTTCGTAGTAGACCTACACATACGCAGCCCTCGATGGCTAGTTTACCTGGCGTACGCACACAATCAGCGCGACCTTTTCTTAAAATCGCGGTTGATTTTTGTGGCCCTTTCTATGTACGTGCAAATAAAGTTCGTAATGCAAAAATAGTTAAATCGTATGTTGCAGTTTTTGTTTGCATGAGTGTAAAGGCCATTCATTTGGAACTGGTCTCTGACCTATCCACTGAAGCTTTTCTTGCTGCTCTGCGACGCTTCACGTCCCGCAGAGGTTTGTGTACGGATATCTATTCCGACAATGGACGGAATTTCGTCGGTTGCAATAATTATCTTAAGGAATTGTATACATTTTTACATAGCGACTCTATTCAAAAAGATTTGAATAATAAATTACTTAATCAAAACATTACTTGGCATTTTCACCCCCCAACCGGTAGTCATTTTTCGGGTTTGGTTGAGGCGGGTGTGAAAAGTTTTAAATCACATTTGTATCGTGTTATCGGTGCTCGGACACAAACATATGATGAGATGCATACGTTATTGTGCCAAATTGAGGCAGTATTAAACTCGCGCCCTTTGTGCGTTTTGAGCGCGGATCCTATGGATCCCACTCCTTTGACTCCGTCACATTTTTTGATAGGAATACCTTTGACCGCGATACCAGACGTCTCTTTAGTAGATTCGAATCCAGATCGTCTAACTCGGTGGCGTTGGATTCAACAATCCATACAGCATTTTTGGAAAAGGTGGAGTCGTGAATATTTGCATGAGATGCAACAAACTAATAAATGGTTTCACGAACGCGGTGCCCCTATTCGTGAAGGTATGATTGTTGTGGTTTGTGATGACAACCTTCCCCCACTTCAGTGGAAACTGGCTCGCGTCCACGCCTTGCACCCTGGCTCAGATAAAATAACTCGCGTTGTAACGGTGCAAATTGGCAATCATTTTGCTAAACGTCCGGTTGTCAAACTTTGCCCACTTCCTATAAATTAAAAAAAATGTCGTTGCCTAAACATCATAGTCTTAAGTTTTGTTGTTTCGTATCAATTAGTTTTAGCTTCTTTTTATATGTAGTTCTGCGTTAAAAGAAACTTGTTCTTTTAGGTGAGCGGAATGTTCCGTACCGGAATGTTTCGATATTTAAAAATCAATAGTTTTAAGAAAACACAACTTGGAGGGTAAACCGCAAACTTTTGTTGTAATTTTTGTTTTGCCTATTGCGGGTAGTACCTGGTTTTTTTTGAAGCACCAGAGTAGTCTCGCTCGGACGGCAGATCAAATTAGTCGTCGCTCGCTAATATTCTTGAGCTTTGTATTAACCGTCGTCGTGGTGCTATATACTAGTTCTACATTTCGTGTATCATCGTATTAGCATCTAGTATTATCATTTTTGTAAGAAGACACTGGATAGACTTTGTGCATCAGTGAACCTGTGACCTGCCTATGGATATTTATGTATGGGACCTAAAGTCGGCCGACTGCTCCCTCCTCACTCCTGAAAACTACGAGACCGTGCAGGAGAAACCAGGTGAGCCCCAATAGGCAATCACTTTATCCCGTACATAACAATATATATTATAAACTACCGGGAGACTCTAAGCCTTCATCATACCATACCTGATGTAGGTAGTATTGGTAAGGCTGAAGACGGAAGCGAGCCTCTCCTGGAATCCTAAATGACTGAGGAACTGGATATCTTATCTGTAATTGCCGGAACACAACAATGCTGAAAACATTGTTGTTATGGCGTCAGACTTAGATAAGATGGTGGTAGCTAGCCAGACGGACTTAGAACAAGTCCTATCACCAACCAAACCGAATACAATATGTACCCCCGCTGGGAATCGAACCCGGGACCCCTGGGTCTGATACCGGTGGTTGTACCACTAGACCACAGCGGCGGTTAAAATATACGAAATAAACTTGTTGCACCCTAACTTTGCCAATTTGGTGACGCCGCAAGGAAGTTTAATTAACTAATTGAAAGCTGTCCAGTCTTTGAAAAATGTATGTACGCAGCCACTCAGAGGCTTACGAAATCAAAAAAATAAAAGACGGTCGAATGAAAGTACAGTCAACACAATATCAGGTTATATAGAACTGAATAGTTTTTGATTTGATTTTGAATACTCTATAGTATTCAAAATCCACCAATATATTCAAAATCGAGTTATTTTGATAAAAAAATAAAAAATAAAAAGTTAAAACCGGCTTCAAGGAGTAAAGATTAAAACTGTCATTGCCAGCCAAGGCATTCTACATTTCACTTCTATTAACTATATTTTTATTTTTCTTGCCTTAACTGGCACCGACTCCAGAAGTTTTATTTTTTACTTTTTGAAACTTAAATTATATTTTTCATATATCTTTTTTCAGTAGGATTGAGAAATTACAACACCATTGTCTAATTATCCGTGTTTTTGCAATATCCCTAGGATTTTCGCAAAAAAACGATTTATCTAATTATCCTGCGACACATCCATCAGCGAAAATATTCGAAACCGCAGCAGTCGTAGTCATTTGCAATTATCGCGCAGATATCGCACGATCGCTGCGGAACGTCAAAATAAAAATGGTATTACCTATGTGATTGCTGGGTAATCGGTCGCTGATGGTTTGTATAGCGGCGTCTCACTCTCTCGCGCTCCTACCTAGGAGCGAGAGTGAGACGCCGCGTGTTGCTATAACGCTAGCGCCATAAACAATTTGGTAGCAATAACAGGAACTAAATGAATGCACATTGTAATTCTTCGTTTGTTCGGTAGAGGCCGCACTGTTGATACGTGACGTAAAGCAATTATCGCGCTATTTCTGCTGTCGCGTTGCTGTTGCAAAGATAGGTTATTGCCCCGCGGTTTTGTCTTGCTATTATTAGTGACTGATTTGATTACTAAAAGATATAGTTAGTGTAATCTTGTGTGACATAATTGATAGAATTTTGTTAGCATCTATCTAAGTATTTGTTTCTATTTGGACTCGCAATCTATCTACCTATCTGGAAACATTATAGATACATTGAATTACCATATAAAGGAACTATAATTTCAAAATAAAGTAAATAAAAAATAGTTTTAATATGCTGTAAATTAGTAACCCACATATTTGTATTGTATGTTTTTGCTGGTTTGTTAAATTAAATAAATACATTTAAAAATATCTTAGTTACTTTAAAGTTTATACATCACATCACAGATTACCACAGTAATACATACTCTACAGCTGATTTGTATTACTAGCATGCCTCCCGCGGATTCGTCTGCGAATCGTTATGGGTCATAGTGGCTTTTCGTCAACATATAGTTACTCTCGCATTAATAATCTTTCCTTACAATAAATAACCATATAATACTGATTAAAATATAATAATATAAACATAAACCAAAGAACTGTTTTTAAACATTTTTACCTCTCATAGGTACTTTCAAAGTTTATTCAATTTCCGCTCCACACTACATTACTGAAAACAGAAAATACAGAGAAAGATGAAGCAGAAAATACTTTGTAAGGAACAAAGGGAAACTGGATTAATTAGCAGATACACATGTTGGGTCACAGCATAAAGATACATACAGTATTTTGTGTTAAACTCTTTCTTAATAAAAGATAATCATTATTATTGCAGCCGAGCGGTATGCAATACGCGATAGGGCTGCCTGCCAACATAGTTTAGCCATTACCACGCACTTTCACAGCGCGGCGTATTCGAACCCGTTCTAAGTCGTTCCTCCAAAACTTTTTACACTCCACTCAACCTCATTCCAGAAATTTGGTATTCATAATTGCAAAAAATCTCCTCCACTCAAATTTTTCCTTACTTGAGTGTAATAATTAGTATTCTTTGCTAGAGTCGAGGAAACAACTGTCAAACTTTGCGACAGACAGTGCCTTTGAGAAATCTCGAGAATATTTACGCGATTTTTTCTATTTGTCAACATTTAAGTGACCATAAGCAAAAAATATAAAATTTATGGTGAAATCTGTACCTATCTACTCCATTCGAAATGTTTCCATAACTTAAAAACCCCCGACTTAATGATCCGTCTGGGGCTACTATTTAATGAACTAGTTTTGCAGTTTTATAGTTACGTGTATATTGGGATATATTTTATTCTAATACTTACACTACTACTAATTAAGTACTATTATAGACTAATTAAGTTGGGGGTTTTTAATTATTTTATCCTTTTTCATTTACGTTTTACAATACCGTAGTGCATTTTTTTAAAATTTAAAATTTTGGCTTTTTTTAAGCTTTTTAGTGAGCATAGGTATATACTCTGTATTATATTAAATATGTTTCAAGATTGTAGATTTGTGTTTGGCAACGACATGTTCCTTTGTAAATGTTGTTGCTTCTGTTAAAGCTGATAAGTTTCTTGCGGCCGTTCTTCTTATCAGTTAAAAGATGTCCTGAATGGCTGGTATGAAAAAAAATTGGAAGATTCGAAAGCACTTATCTATAAGTCTATTTGAATAAAAATCTTTGACTTTGACTTTGACTTTGTACTAATAAACGCCATTACTGAAAACCACATCAAATTCAGACTAGTAGTTTTGGTTTTGCACAATCAAATGTTTACTGCAGCGCCCCCTGATGAGTTGTCACCTTTAACACCTATCTAAAAACATAGCACTAATCAAACCTGATCCCATCACTGAAAACCGCATCTAAATCTGACAAGTTGTTATGGAGATAAATGGCAACATTGGTTTCCACAAACAAACAAATAAACAAACATCTTCTCACCCCAAAAACATAAAACCATCTCCGTACCGTCTTGTCGTGGGTAAAAATGGTAGTGTGCGTTAGTCCTAAAACGGAGTGGCTACGTACTCTTTGGCTGCTCCAGGGTCCTACGTACGTCGAGACAGACTTACGACTTAGAATACCGATTTCGAGGGATATTTCGAAGAGGTTTTCAAGGAGGTTTCGTTAATTCGAGGACGAGTAAGTTTTGGAGGAACGACTTATAATATGGGTGTAAGACGCTTGCCGAGCTCTTACCGAGACGAGGCGCGTCGGTTATTATAACCGATCGGACCTTTTGTAGAAAAGATAATATACTGTAGGTATGGTTTGGACGAGGCAATGTATAAAACAACATGTTTCATACATTACTTTTAGAAAAGTACACGAGTTTCCATCTCCTTGAAATAGTTTATTTTATAATTCAATAATTAAGCCATTTCTCTTTGTTTGTATTGAATAATATCATTAGCTCCAGAGCAATACGAAGTTAGCCACTCACGTATTTCTATTCGTTAATTATTATAATTTAATGGCGTCATATTTATAAAATAAACAATTAGGTAATTTATCAAGGTTATATTTATAATTTTATTCTCAAACTTTATTTTAATTGAATAGTGTATGTATTTATATTACATACAGTAATAAATATTAAACAAGATGTTTCTTTCGAATGCGAGGATATTTCTCTCATTGATGAAACGACGGTGTCCAACACCGTAGAAAAGGTGAATATACTAGAGAATTTCAACGTGTTCTCATAGGTCTCTGTAGAATAATTGGTCAGTGCATTGGGCCGGATTCTCAAGGATGCGGGTTCGAGTTCCGTAAGGCGACATGAGACAATGTATCCATTACTTTATTTGATGTTTATTCCGTGCCTCACGTATTACAAAATGCTGCTGTTGAGTTAGTTTTCTTTTCAGGCAAAGCTGGAAAATGCAACTAATATTTTAGCTAATAAAATTATTCAAGAAAAGTACTTGGAATACTATTTGCTATGCATATAAGCTAAATTTATTCGCTAAAAATGGTTTAACTAACACCTGAGGATAGTTTCTTCAGACAAAGTTTAGTTTAACCATTCACCTGCTTTACCTATTTAGTCCAAAGCGTTCAGTGTTACGATGTCTCATAGTCACTAAAAGCTAAATGGTAGAGAAAACGCTTTGCCTAAGATTCATCTTATCGCAGAAGCCATTGGCGCAAATATTCACTGATCGAGAGAACATACAAAAGTGTTTATTTGGAACACTTAGATAAAGGAAGTTAATGGCAGCTTGATGGTAGTCTTTAAAAAAAACACGTAAATTTTCACTACTTTTGTAAATGTTTTCATATCACAAAATATTAACAATGGTACAGAAAAAGGTAATGCAAAAAACTATCCGTTGTTTATTTATTTTTTATTTTTGTTTTTTTTTTAAGAAAATTTCGTTATTTTTAATGACTAACAACCTTTTCTGATACATCCTAATTATCCTAATCCTAACCCTAACTAATATTATAAATGCGAAAGTGTGTTTGTTTGTCCTTCCTTCAAGTCCTGACTAAGCAACCAATCGACTTGATTTTTGACATAGTTAGTCGAAAGGACGGAGAGTAGCTTATGCTACATTTTATCCCGATATTCCCACGGGAACGGGAACCACGCGGGTTAAACCGCAGGCGGATGTTAGTTACATATTTTTTTTATTTTTTTACCTGACCGCAAAGGAAGGGTATGTTTCTTTTATGATTTTCTAATTTTTGCACTTTTCAATGCTATTTTTATACTTATGGTAAATTTTAAATAGAAAAATGTCCAATGCTCTTTGAAAGAAGCATTGGACCGGATTTTCAAAGGTCGCGGGTTCGATTCCCGTCTGAGAATTCACTTGTGGCCGAGTTAATTTTTTCCAATATTTTTCTATTTAAAATTTACCATAAGGGTATGTTTCATCATTAAGGTAAACGGATTTCTATAATTAAGATGTCGTTAGATTGGTCTTGACAGCTCAAGTGTTTTTAGGTAAGTGATACAATACCAACATAGCGCTAGTGCACTTCAAAAAATAGCACCTCACTTGAAATAGATTTTTTTAGTGTTCTTCAATATGGTTATCAAATTAAAGAGCTGAACTTAAGGATTTTAAAAAGGTAATTATGATCAATAAATAATTAAAGTAAATAAGTAAGCTGTGTAGTGTCGGCTTATAATAGCACTACCCCCCTCATCCCGTGGGTGTCGTAAAAGGCGACTAAGGGACTCAGCCTTCAGGAGACGGGCAGCAGCGTCTCCTACAAACTTGGCCATACTGCGATCGCCAACCCGCCTGCCAAGCGTGGCGATTATGGCAACCCCCCTTTTGGGGGGCATATATCCAGCAGTGGGTGTTATGTGGCTGAGACGAAATAAGTAAAAGATATAAATAAAAAAATTAAAAACCCGCATCATAAGAGGATCGGAATAAGGTCATACCTCTGCATGTTATTATTGAGAACAACATATTTTTATATTTGATCTTGTTTTCATATTTTCAATTGGCTTGTCGTATGATATGATGCAGGCAAGTTTTTTATTTTTTTTTATTGATATATGTATATATAGAATTTGCGTTTACATATTATCTTCGCCAAAGTTGACGAAAAATCTAACAACCACGAAAAGAAGTGTGTTTATTCTAAGAATATAAAACTAATCTTGGCTATTTAACAGTATGTATGATAGATAAAGTATTGTGTACAAACAAATACTGATACTTAGTACTAACTAGTTTATACAACTTTACTCTATATTAAAACTTTTTTGTAAAAATATAGTATGGCAACCCCAATTCTGAAAATAAACAGAACTATCAACAGTTTTATTTTATGCATGCACATTTTGCGTCGTTTCGCTAAACGTTGGAAAGTGTCTCGCGTCAGACGGTATCTTATCAGAGGCCCCATTGGCAGCCATACTTGCCGTAATATTCGGGGAACCGTCGAGTTATGTTCGTTTGGCAACTCAATAAATATTTAGTAGGAGGCTAATAAGTGAAATAAACACCCATTGGTATATTATTTTCCATTTGTTAGTTCTGACTTCAAAACAAATGAAAATCTGCACTATAAGATTAGACGATTTACTTTGGGCCCCTTTTTTTACCAATTTTGAAAGATGAGTCTTTATTCTTGATGCTTTTTCATAACACGATTACCGTAGTAGAGAGGTTTGTGCATTGGTTTTGAAGGTGTCGCCCACTCTGAGGTCTTGGATTAGAAAATTAAATGAGGTTGGTACCTTTTAAATTTTGGATTATTAAAGTTACTTACTGAGTTTTAAGACTTAAAAAAAAGTCTCGATTCGTCACGTATTTATATTTTGATTCGACAACAAATACTTAGGTTTGTTTCAGTATTGTGCACTTGTTATTCATAGCGTATGACGAAGCCAGGTGCAGTTATAAAATTGTTATGAAATGCGTATGGAGTTCACAGTTTTTAGAGATTTGGGTCTGATTGAGTCATTTCATCGATCTCTGTGAGTGTGAAATGGCTTAATCGCTTTGGATTTTAAACAACACTTTATATTTTTTTAAGCTAACTCAAAAACAGCAGCTAGGTTATTTTAGTACTCATAATGAACGAATTGACAAAATTATATAACAATTTGAAAGCGTAGGTTTAATTTCTAGTTTGCCTGGCCCCATTCTCATTCGTCATTGGTCACTATCTGATGATGGGATCTTGAGGAAATTTGCAAATATAATATTAACAGCTTACCATATCCAAGCAGTTACTCCGCAAAAACGTCTTGGCGGTAGATAAGCAATTCTTATTTACAACATTAGTACATTGTAGGAGCCATTCGTACGTTGGCGTCGCGCCAGCCGCTAACGACCGCCAGAGTCATCTGCTATGCCAATATCTGCCCCGATATTACAATTGTCTGTACTCAGAAATTACTTTTAATAATCAAATCTTAGGTACTATTATTGTTTGCGTATGAAATTAAATTAGTTTTTTTCATGAAATAATCTTCCGTTTGCTTTTTTTAAACTTTACTTACTTATTTACTTGTTATTTAGATAACAGAGTCATCACTATGCCAATATGTGTCCCGATTTCGCAACTGATTGTTCTCAGAAATTAGTTTTAATAATCAAATTATAAGGACTATTATTGTTTGCGTATGTGAAAAGATATATTTTTTTATGAAATGGTTGTCCTATTTAATAAAGTTCCATTACATGTTTTGTTTTACACTTACTTTTTACTAAAGAATCAGTAATTTTAATAGATTCTTCAGTAAATACTTTGCCAATATCTACCCTGACGTTACTACAACTGTCTGTATTCAAAAAATGATTTTAAGAATGAAATCATAAAAGCTTAGCGCCTTATTATTTTTATGGAACGGCCGTTTGTTTTTGTTTAGATTTAAGACTTTTAGGCCTAGCACGAATATCTTTCGAGTAAGTATCGAGGAAGTAAAGTATAAAACATGACATTACGTGTTCGATACTATTTCAATAGTTTTTCGTGCTAACCCTAAGGCCTCTGCCTCGAATCTAGCGGGCAGCGGAGCGGCGGCGGCGCGACTATGGAAACGTTCGCCCCGCACCACCCGCGCACCGCCGTTTTCGATAGTCGCGCCGCCGCTGCCCGCTAGATTCGAGGCAGAGGCCTAATGCTTTATGCCCGGTTCCTATATCTGAGAAACGATCCGTTTTAGTTACGAATAGTAGATTTATATACGAGCCGTAAGCTAAAACCGTTCCTATAAAAAACGACTCGTGATGCAACTTACTGACGGCTTGCTACTAACGGATGGGAGGGTTACCGGTAACGGACCGTAAGCGTATTGTACGGAGATGAGTGTTTGGGGTGTTCCTATAAATATTTTAAACGTCAGTAAACTGTCAAGGTTACTATTCGTTATGTCATTTGGTTACCCGTCAATTTCGGTCGGTTATAGTGTGGTTAGAGTAGAGTTTCTAATGTATTTGACTGTTTTCGCTTTTTAATTTTGAAATGTCGAGTTCAGACAGTGATAGAGAAGTGTTCGATATTATATCAAACTCCAGTGAGACTGATTCAGAAGAAGATAATAGGCGCGTTAGAATATATAGAGAAAGAATAGATTATTTAGCAACGCTGGATTCTTACGAATTTCAAGTAAGATTTCGACTCGATAAAGAATCTACTGAACAGTTACTTCTTGAAATTTATCCACATATAAGAGTAACAGGATCCAGGTTCGTAATTTGGAGGCATTTGTATCTATTGTAAATCCTCAAAATTTAACCTTAGTGAACATAACCTAAAATTGTTGATGGGAATCATGAAAGGTCAGGAATCATGGGATATCTCCACTACATCAACTATTGTTGACGTTAAGATTTTATGCTTTAGGAACTATGTTATTGTCAGTGGCAGATTTTGTGGGTGTGTCAAAAACGTCAGCTTGTCGCATTGTGCGTGATATTAGTTTTGCTATTGCTAAACTATATAGCAAATATATTTACATGCACACGGACACGGAACAAGAGTTTTATAATATAGCTCGGTTTCCACGTGTTCTTGGTGCACTCGATGGTACACACATCAGAATACAATCACCATGTAAGTCTCCATGAAATTAATGTAGTTACATATGTACATATTATAAAAACAGTTACACTAGTTCTTTATTAATTGTTCTAGTTCTTTACAAACCTTTTTTTTCATCACAGGTGCTCAGATTGGAGAAGAGTTTAGAAACCGAAAAGGTTACTTTTCCATCAATGTCAATCTACTTTTTATGAATGTGGTGGCTCGTTGGCCAGGCTCCGCTCATGATGCCACTATATTCAACTGTTCAGAACTGCTTGGTAAAGACATGTACCTAACTATCTGTAAGTACTTACTTATTCACATAATTTAAATAAAAATAAAGTATTTTTTATTTTTCAGCACAATGTGAAAGTGGATTATTTGGCAACAAATGGTTGCTTGGAGATAGTGCATATCCTCTGAAGCCTTACCTTCTACCACCACTACTAAACCCGCAAACACAGGGTCAAATATTGTACAATGAAGCGCATATCCGAACAAGAAATTGCATTGAAAGGTAGATATGAGGGTTGGCAATTTCATATGTACTTTAACCCCTATTATAATGTTTTTCTTTCTTTATATTATTATAATAGTGTTGTTTTTATTTCGATGTCACTATTTATAACTTAATTATTAAACTGCAGCAGTACTAACTAGTAATTATATGTAGCTTTTCTTGTGCCATATTTTCTTATAAAATAAAACAATAGTTATACCTAATATTAATATTGAATTAGTATTTTATTTTTAAGAAGTATTGTTAGGGTTTAGTTGCCTTTCATGTGCCATTTTTTAAAGTGATCGTTTCTTACAGTTGTTGTAAAATAAATCTGATTGTACCTTATGTGATATGATATTTAATTAGTTTTGTTAGAGTTTATTTGTTTTTTTGTGACATAGTGGGGTGAGTTTCTTACATTTGTTAAATTAAACATAGTTTAAAAATGTGTTAATTTTATTACTTTTCATTACATTTTTCATAGAGAACTAATAACACCTAGCAGTCCAATTTGCTTCTTCTCTTGATATCATCATCATTTAATGTAAACTGAAAATAAATGTAGTAGTATAGTACGGGTTGTCATAATTTCGTAGATTATTTCTGTCAGCATCGATATCAGACAACATTTCATCAGCAAATTCTCTATTTATATTCTGGTATTCACCACCTTTGTCAGCATCAATAACAGACAACATTTCATCATCAAATTCTCTAAATATATCCTGATCTTCACCACCTTCATTAGTTTTAATCCCTGCCCTATTATATTTAGCCACGTTTGCACTTGCTATGATATTTTGTTTTGCGTCATTAAAAGTATCATTTAAAAGTGCATCTAAGTCAAAGTTAGCAGCAGCGTTAATTTTTTTTACGTCATCATAGGATTTTACTTTAATACCCCTAGTATGGGTTAAATAAGTATCCATATTTCTGATTGTGTCTGTAACATTGGTTTTGAGATTGTTGTCGAAATTCATTTTCAGATTAAATTCTGTTGTTGGCATATTTGCTGTTTTTTGCAAAATGCTTTTCCTTTCAGGTGCTTTCATTAAGATTCCTTCTTCATCAAGCGGATAATTTAAGTCTTGCTCAAAATCTGTTTCTTTTCTTGGATAATAGTTGGATTTTTGATTAGCTCCACTTTTCGTTATCCGTTGATTCAAAGCTTGGTTAGGCTCGGAGTTAAGACTATTATAGTTTTCATATGAATTACAATGTTGGGTAATTCTATAGTCTTGAGTACTGTATCGTAAATTCGAGTCTATGGATTCGTCGGACAAAACCACATCGTACAGCTGACATCGGCATATTTGAAATATCTGAAACTATAGTAAATATCTTGGCCTTATTTTATATTGAAATTCGAAACCAAAGCAATTTACTTACCGTAATAAAACTGAAAAATATGATTACTGGTAGCATTTCCATTTCGTTCTGATATGACGGCTGATTGTATTGGTTTTATCTATACAAATATTATAAAAAGGCAAGATTTGATTGTTTGTTTGCACTGAATAGGCTCCGAAACTACTGAACGGATTTGAATGAAATTTGGTGCACAGATAGTAGATAGACTGGTTATGAGCATAGAATACTTTTTATCCCGGTATTACCACGGGAACGGGATCCAAGCGGGTGTATCCGTAAGCGGCCGCTAGTAGAAAATAAATAGGTTAAATACACATTCAGTTGTTAAGCAATGGAAGAACGTTTTATAAGTATGCAAAAAAAATAATCGGATATATTATAAAATTCCAGTAGACATATTTAATACATCAAAGGCATTAACGTCGTAATCTACTTATTTTCCTAAATGTAATCAATTTATTGTAAACACAATTTAAAGTTGCAGTTGGTGACACGAAATGCATACAAATAGGTACAGTGCGAAATCCGTGTAGACCAAACACAGCCATCGATTCTCAACTAATATTTTACACATTCATGAAAACAAAACGTATACAACACAGAATTTACTTTTGCCCAACCGAAAAACCAAGCAACGGAAATCTTGTCAAAAGATTTGTCAGTTGTTGGTCAGTTGATTTATTGTTTGGATTTGGAGGGATTGCGGTGGTGGTGGTAATAATCTAGGGTGATAAATATTAAACAAGAAAATATACCAGAAAAAAGCAACTAGTCTCATGTCGCCCTGACGGGATACGAACCCGCATCCTTGGGAGTCCGGCCCAATGCACTAACCAATTATGCTACAGAGACCTATGAGGACACGTCGAATCTTTCTAGTATATTCACCGTTCTACGGTGTTGGCCACCGTCGCTTCATCAATGAGAGAAATATCCTCGCATTCGAAAGAAACATCTTTACAGATGTTTGACTATCGATTAAGATGAAACAGCCATCTAATTATAACTTTTTAATTTTGCATTTTACAATGCTATTTTTATGTGATAAATATTAAACAAGAAAATATACCAGAAAAAAGCAACTAGTCTCATGTCGCTCTGTCGCCATGAGACTAGTTGCTTTTTTCTGGTATATTTTCTTTATAATAATCTAGGGTGAAAAGTGTGGCAACTAATAAGGCCACTCAGAGTGTTTACATATTCGCAAAGACGCAACTTCAGCGTCGAGTAAAGTCAAGTGAGCAATAGTTACTGTGGGTTGCACCGTGTTGCTTTTACGGTTACTACTACGATTACGACTTAAAAATGTATGAGATTTGTAAACCGTAAAAGTGCATGGTGCAACCTACAGTAAGTCTGCAGTGAAAAAACAACTTCGAATTGCGAAGCTAATTAAATAAGTAAAAACCGGGAGAGGCTCGCTTCCATCTTCAGGCTTATCAATACTTAACATCAGGTATGATGAAGGCTAAGAGTCCCCCGTCGTTCATAAAAAAATAAAAGTGTACAAGTGCGAGTCGGACTCGCCCATCTAGGGTTCCGCAGAAATTTGTACCTAGGTAATCATATTTTTTTCCGAATTATTACCGAAATTAGGTTTCCAAAATTAATGACTAAGTATATTTTTTATGATTTAACGTTTTCAGGTAGCAACAATGGTTAAGGTACATGCCCTTACTGCCCCGTCTTAAATTTTCACTCTGTATAATAGGTATATAAAAAAACAAACAATTATTATTTGTTTGGAACGTCATTTTGGTTTGGCGAGTCTACTACCACAATTTAAAATTGTTGAATGTTCATCTCATGACACGCTATCGCTACTTCGATTGATTTCATCTTTTGAAAATTATCGCAGAAAATGCACGTACACATTTTCCATTCGCAGCAGTACACTCAGCGACGCGGCCGAGCGTTCAAATGTAAATTAAATGATGAATAGATACCCGCACGAATGCGCTCTGCGGGTTCGCGCCAAAAAAACCTGCCGCCATTAATACGAGATGGTGACTCTGTTGTTCCCGCGCTTTTCCTCTTTTTTGTTATCGCAATGCTATTTTGATTTAAAATATCATTCAATTCATTGCAAATGCACCAAACAATTTCAGAACCAAAGGATTATAATATCTAATCATTCATCCATCATCAGCCCGTGGACGTCCGAACTGGAGATAGGCCTCTCCTAGCTCACGCCTATTGTGGCGTTCATAGGAGGCTACTAGCCTACTGCTACCATGCTGGCCTGACGGGTTGGTAGAGGGTTTGTTTCAAGTTTTCCTTCTCTTGCACAGGTTTTCAATGCGTCGAGCCTCTTAGTCGACTCTTACGATTTCCCAGGCATGTAAGGGAGTGTTAAACTTGTATTCTTAGGCCGTCACCATACGGCATGTCTATTAGAATAGTATCATTTGTTAAAATCAAAATATAAACTGAGGTATTGGGTATAGGAGCCTGCCGCCATCTCTTAGCGCAGGATTGTTTCAACCTTACCATGCTATTTCGGACTACAAATCTTAAAGTAAGCTTGTTTTTTAACGGCAGTTTTTTGACGTCTTTGCTCAATCATCGCTTCGAAAGTGTGAAGTGTGTCAAAATGTGACAACTTCAACAACAACAAAACGCAAACAAAACGTACTTATGACATGATGGTAAGCCGGCAGGTTTTAAAATAATTAAGTTATTGCCTGCTTATTCCCGTAAAATTTGTCAAGCATCTCTGATTAAATAAAAATGAATTTTCTGACATTCCAAAGCTACTGTAAATACATTTTTGGTTTTAAAGCTTGAAGCTGTGACGTAGGTACAATAACCCGCACCCACGTCATCACAAAATGTCAGCCGTGTGTAATCCACGGTTTAAAAGCGAGTTCTACCATCACACCTGATGCTTGCGAGATTTTTTAAGAGTTGACTAATTTTAAGCATGTGGTTGATTAATTGTAGCCACAGACAAAATCTGATCAATATTATATACACTAGATATAAAATTTTTGATTTTGATTATATACACTAGTCTCAAAAATAACGTTATAGTATAGTTATTCTTGGTCATTGTCTATACTTATTTACAATCTTTTACTTTAATTATAAATATCTAGGTATAATTTCTGGAACTACTGAACCGATTTAGAAAATTATTTCACCAGTAGAAAGCTTAAAATCCTGAGTGACAAAGGCAAATATTTGATTGTAAGGCGCAAGTCAACTATTTTTCTTATTTCTTCCTTAATACCTATTTTATTTCTTCCTCCTCCTCTTACAAACCCGAGTATATTCAGAGAGTCAGGCATTGACATGACAAAAACACCACAATCATTTTAACCTAGATTTATGCTTGATACGAGATTTCTGATAAACCATCAGGAAGATCAAACGTGAAGTATTTCACCGTTTTTACAGAATCATCATCATCTCTTTACGCTGTCGGTTGTCTCCATAATTCCGATAGTTTCTAAAAGCTTACATTTTTTTACTGAACACCCGGTTCAGCAATTCTATTTTATTAGAGGTACTTGTTGAGACCCGGAGGGCGATCGACTCTGGCGTCACGCCTTTTCCATGTACCCCACTGAGCTACTTTTAGACGATACGTTTTGCGTCAACTACCAACAGTGTGTGTGTGTTTGTGTTGCGCTTAGAAAAATGGAGGAAATTCGTGAATTTTCATCGGGGTGGGCAGTGAACCGTTGCTGTTTGTTTTATATCGGCTTGATTGTTTAAAATAGAAATACGTGGTTTGTATGCGTTGTGCCCTTTAAGTTTTTAAATAACGAAGGAGTTCGGTTATGAAGTTGATAATAGTTTTTTTATGAACGACTCTTAGACTTCATCATACCAGATGTTAAGTATTGATAAGGCTGAACATAGAAGCGAGCCACTCCCGGTATCCTCAATTACTGAGGAACTGGTTATCTTATCTCTAACTGCCGGAACACAACAATGCTGAAAACATTGTTGTTATGGCGTCAGACTTAGATAAGATGAAAATGTGAAAATGTATGTTTATCAACTTCACAACCAAACTAATAAAAATACACGCGACGAATTGTTGGAGGTTAACAACCCATCGCGTATTTTCTTTTTTTTAAGTCGGTCACTAAAGGTGGTTGGTTGACCACGTGGTGGTTGGTGGCGATGGTTATCGAATCGAAAAAGATTAATGACGTCATTGTTAACGCAAAAAATCGGTAGGTTTGAACTTAGTTCTTTGGATGTGACGTCAGTTGCACCAACGGATATTATGAAGCACGGAAGAGCTCGAGATAGCTAGATGCTACATAGTATTAGGTATTATAATGTAGATATACAGTATTAATGTATGCATAGTACTTTAAATTATATGCCTGAATCTATAAGGTTAATAAAATAGAATTTTAAAAGATAATATCCTAATGTTCAATAAGATCGCTTAACTTTAATATTCTAATAGCCAAACTCGCTCTTTAACACGACTAAATACCGTTCGCTTATTGTTAAGCTACCCACAAACTTAGAATAGTAAGTGATTCAATCGACTTTGGCGCGAACTTCTCTTTGAGAAGCTTGTCGATGGTGTGAAGTGTAGAGTCGTGGACTGCTTTAAAATTAATATCGATGATTTAAAAACAAATGGTAGGTAATTAATTATATATAACAGTTTATAGATTTTTCTACTAATTTGTAATTATTACCTTTTTTAGGTTTTTAATAAATATGAAAAGTAGACTAAAAAAATAAAATGGTAATTACCTTATAGGCTAAAAACTGTGTGTAAAACTGTCTAATCATCTGATTTAAAGATGCTAGATCTTTTTAATGATTATTTTCAGTAAGTGAAATCACATCATATAAATAATAAAGCCACGAATGAAAAAACTCATTCATTGTTTTTTTAGTGCATTATTTCACAATTTAACTACGAGTACCCCGATTTGGTTCCAGTTTGCCATACAAAATTGCATCCCCCATTCCACTTACTACAATCCATATAGGTATGTGCTTGATAAGGTACAGTATTCCCCTATGTCCTCTTACGGTCTATCTCCATAACGTAAGATTTCAATGGTTCAGTTGGTTAATGTTGCATTTATATTGAAAACTAGCAGCCGCAAAAGTATTATATGTTCATAACCAGGCTATATACTGTCTATGTACCAAATTTCATCCAAATCCGTTCAGTAGTTTCGGAGCCTATTCAATGCATACAAACAAACAAACAAATATTTCCTCTTTATAATATTAGTATAGATGTATAATCACTTAAAATTCAAGAATGCCTACTGAAGAAAGTTACAATTGTCAACTGTGTTTCTTGCCCCCGTTCTTTTTGCCAGCAAAAGATGTCCAAGGGAAAAGCAAATTAGACGATTCAAAAATTCTCAGCAATAACCAAGGCTTTAACCAAGAAAATGTATTATCTTAAAATTCGTTGTTCAAACTGAACGCAATGTTTTATAACAGTTTTATCGATAAGCTCGATAGTCGATACATCACTGAGTTTACTCTGAGCGCTTAAAACCCTATGAAGCTAATTTGAGTGTAGAGACAGTCGACTTAAGTCAAAGCTCTACAAAGACAGTCCCGTGTAAAATAAGTTCGAGAACTAACAGGAGCTTGTCGGGACAACGGTTGAACACTCGAATAATATTTGCATATTAGCAGGATAATACTTGCTTTTTCACTTCATAATAGACGTCGCGCGTAGGGGCAATTTTAAATTAAACTAAAGCTAACTTTGACTTTTAACTAGTTTTGCATATGTACCTGTCCGTATCCTAAATAGATATAAATGTTGGTTGAAATATCAATTTTATTGAATTTTATGGATTTTTGGATAAAAGGCATGCGTTAATGCGTGAGGCTGTTTTATTTTAATGAACACAGTGCGAAAAGATGAGCTTATCTATCAGGATTTCTAAACCAGTATAATCAAATATATATATAAAGGTTTATGGATAAAAGGCGCGTCTTAATCAGTCAAAGTTGTTTTATTTCAAACAAACAGTACCTACTCGCAAAAAGATGAGCTTATCTATCATCATTTCTAAGTGTAATCCAATATATTATCCGCCCATGTACGAATAGCACGTACAGAAAGTAGTTGGAACGAAACTAATTTACAACTTCTCTCTCCCGGCGCAGATTTCGTTAATGGATCGGATATTTTTGCCGACACTCAACATCTCTACTGACTTCACTCGTTAATTCCGCTTCAACTTGCTAATTAGATCCTCTTGCACAACTATTTATTTGTTATCATTATTTGTTATTATCTTTTATTCGCCAAGATTGTAAACTATGCCAACAACACTAAACGAAAGGAAAAGCGGTGTGACCAGTAAAAATCTATAGTTAAAATTGTATGCTTTCACAATGCTATTTTACATACACATTCATACATACATACACTCACAACAACAAAGGCTAGCAGCTGGCATATTCTATATTTTTCATTCAATCGTAATCCAGCATGACAGATTGGGCTATTTTATAAGATCAATTATGATGGGCATTTTTGTATGGATATACCCTGGCCGGCATAGCCAATAGATTTCTAATGCCTGTTAGCTTATTGCTTTTAGCCTACAGTTACTGAAACGAAACAGTTTATTTTTTAAATTGACCGGAAATGTACAGTCGGGGACAAAAAAGTTTCAGATCTACTAAAAAAATAACAACAATGGGCAAGATCATACTATGCTGTATTTTGATCAGCTTATCACTTGGGTAATTAACCTTATGGTAATACCATCAAATTAAACACTTTTTTAAACTAAACAATAATTAAGATTCACAACTTACACGGATAAACAATGACAGCCGTTTATTAATCGTCAATAATGATGTTTTCCAAATAAAGTGCAGGGGAAATAATAAGATTATTTTATTGAGATCAGTGAAGATATTTTTGAGAATAACATAATGTACCAGATATGTAATTCCATAAGCGCAGTTCTATGCTTATAGGGGTGATATTTTATTTTTCTCCAGAAGTTTACCGTGTTTTGCCCATAATCGAAATTGAAGCTTATGATATTTCGTCGTCGTCTTAGCCACTTAACACTCACTGCTGGATATAGGCCTCCCCCAAAAGGGAGGTTTGCCATAATCGCCACGCTTGCAGGCGGGTTGGTGATCGCAGTATGGCCAAGTTTGTAGGAGACGCTGCTGCCCATCTCCTGAAGGCTGAGTCCCTTGGTCGCCTTTTACGACACCCACGGGATGAGAGGGGGTAGTGCTATTCTAAGCCTACACAGTTTATGATATGATATCTATAGGATATTATTTCATGGGAAAATTATTTTTATTGGATATGCCGGCAAACTTGACGCATCATCCTTTTACACTTTAAAGAAAGCACTGATACCGCAAAATCGACTTAATATTCCAGAGTATGCTTTGAGGACAGCGAAAATTAATGAAAGTGTAATAAATCAGAAATACGACTCGTCTTTGCTCCAAGTTACCATCAAATTACATAGGAAATACTCTCGAGCGTTGTTTTCGGGCAAGTTTTTGAACTCAGTTTATTTAAGGTGCGCTCAGCTTGAGTGTGTTCAAGTTATGATTGGACGGAGCACCGTTGGCATAAAGTGGAATGGCCAGTTTCATCAAGCATTTATAGCTTATAGCAATGGAAGTAAAATGTTTTTGCTGTAGCTGAAAAACAGATAAATTGTTGTTATACTATTTCTTAAAATAAATACTTGCTGTCACAATATTTTTTAGATAAAATTTTTACTTGAAAAAGTTTTTGAACTTAGTTTATTTAAGGTGAGCTCAGTTTGAGTGTGTTCAAGTTATGATTGGACGGAGCACCAGGCTCCAGTCGCATGAAGCCTGCCTAAAGAGCTTCCAGTCGCATGAAGACCGGTTTCACTGGTATTTTTTAGCATGTCCCAGTCCTCTTTCGAAGAGATGCATAACTTAATCAAAACCACCAGCCTTGCATAACAAATAACTATTACAAAAAAGTTAAATCTAAACATACCTTATTATTATTGTTTAATGATATGAAAAATCTAAAATAATAAAAAAGAGAATATAGTTAATTCAAAGTTGTTTAAATAGGAATAAATTGTAATTATAAAACCAAATAAAAACGATTCGGTAAATATTGACATTGACATGAGGTCACAAATTATATAGTAATGTACAAGTACATGAGGTACCTACAAGACAAAGACAATTTAAAATAAAGGTTTATGTCACGTTCCGAAATCCAATCATAGGTTGGGAAATCTAACCCAGCCTAAATATAAAATTCTTTTCAAACAAAAAAGTTAAATGTTAAGGAATAAAATAATAGAGTAAAACCAAAAAAATAGAGTATAATAATTAATTCAAAGTCATTCAAAATAAGAATATACTCGTATGTAACATAAATAGTGCGATAGGACATATTTTTAGGGTTTAAATTTAAAAAGTACTTTACTACGTTAGGCCGCATAACGCGATTTTCCACGCAGAAATTGAATGACAAAACCACCTTTTTCGAGCGTGTGAGTTGAAAAGTCTATTTTAGATCAAAAGTTGTGCAAAACAACACATTTATCGAATATATATACGTATTTATTTATTTTATTTATTTATTTATTTAATATACCTATGAAATATCTATTAATGTTTTAGATATTGTTTTTTCTATTAATCTATTACTTTTTTAAATAACGCTCCCTAAAAAGCTTTACTGGTATACCGGGAAATTCCTCATTTGTACGTAACAAATGGCCGATATCAGGAGTAATCTTAAGTAATCAGGAGTAATTTACCACAGGGTAAACATAGGGTACCATTGGGTCTAGCGTCTAGTAGAAATATCTAATTACCCATGGGTTCTTGTTTATCTAACTTTGTTGCTAACAGATTGTGGTTGAAATTGACATTATGTTGCAGTGACATTGGTGATTTAGTAAGATAGTTGTCTCATTGATTTTTACTAAATCAGCAATGTGACTGCAGTTTCAAACAAACGCTGACAGAAACAAGTTACAAAATCAGGCGCGGTTCTATTCTATGGAAACCATAGCAACCGTTTACAAAGTACCAAAAGAACAGATTTCTGACGTTGCGTTGTGTGGTGTGACGCGCCTTGCTGCGCAGCGCTGTGCAGCATCGCGCGTTTGGTGTGTCATGTCATGTCCCATCATATTCCATATAGGTATTATAACGTCATAATTTGTGATGTGTTGTGCTGTGCTGCGCTGCGATTTATTTATAACTTTGCATGGGCCGCTGTCAGTAAGTCATTTTTTCTCTTTTAAGAGAAGAAGGAGTACCTTGCCTGCAGTGCTAACAATACACAACAATGTAAAATAATTAGACATTACAAAAAATAGGTACATTTAAGAAAGGTCTGATTACTGATACCGATATTAGATTCTTATATCACGATAAACTTATGACACTTACAATATAGTTCTTAATTCATAGGTCCATATTAATCTAGCGAGAAAACCTTATGCACTCGTTGCAGAGTTAAAGTTTCTTAGACGTATGTATTCGAGACTAATGATGTATGTCATCCGACCGTTCGCCCGGTGTTATTTTGCTTAAGTTTTAGCGCTGCAAATAAACTTTAAATTGATTTCGCCGTAGTTTACTTTAAATTATTATGCATTCGAGATTTTGCGACTGTGTTTTGTTTTAGTGAAATGTTTAGTATTTTATTTAGAACGCTAGCGCAGGGGGTGGTGTTAGAAAACTAAAAAGCAAAAAATAAGCCTTTTTGAGTCGGTGCCAGCTAAAGCATTCTACTTTGAGTTTCTACAAGTATTCTTTTAGTTCTCTTGCCCAGTGTTTTTATTATTTACTTTAACGTGTCTGTAATAGGTTGTTTGTAAACTACAGAAGGATTTTCTAGTTTAGATTAGGTTTCATGTACATCATAAACAAAAATATTTTTTTATGAGACTAAATGGCATCTATTTCGCCTCAAACGAAAAAAGATTCACGTAAATCGGTTCGAAACTATCGGCGTGATCGGTGTAAATTAAAAAAAAAAAAATACCAACCGAATTGAGAACCACCTCCTTTTTGGGTGTCGGTTAAAAAGACGTAAATTTTCTCGTGTTATTTGTATCAAAATCGGATTAAATTATTTGCACTTTCATTCTTTATTTTCCTCTGAAGTTCTTTTATTTTCAAACGACAGTCTCACAAAGTGTATTAAAACAAGGATGTCTCTACGTAACGAGAAAATAGGGTGACAGTCAGATTTATATTTTAAGGATTGAAATAAAGTGCTCTTAGGTACCTATTCGTCAGGTTATTCCAATGTAGTAATTGATCGAAGCACTCATGCCGCGCTTGACAGACTGTTCGTTTGTTAAGCAACGTTTGGTCCGGTCAGTTGTCGGATGGGTGACCGTATAATGGCATTACAACTGAGCGCTTCCGTGCTTCGGAGGGAACGTTAAACCGTCGGTCCCGGCGTTGTCATTTGATAACAGTCGTTAAGCCATTCAGAAGCCTTATATATAGGCGGCTTGATAAACTCTGGCCAGAGGTGGCCACTAATCCTCATACGATAAGAAGAAGAAGAAGTAAAGAAAGATAGCCCGTGGTTTTACCCGCGTGGTTCTCGTTCCCGTGGGCATATCGGGATAACAAGTAGCCTATGTTTTAATTCGGACTATCTTCTATTTGTGTGCCAAATTTCATCCAAATCCGTTCAGTAGTTTTTGCGTGTAAGAGTAACAAACATCCATCGAAACATTCAAACATCCTCGCAAACTTTAGCATTTATAATATTAGTATGATAGGAACTAGGATTAGTATGAGTAAGTATGTATAAATAAGCGTTATTTAATTGTGATGGAAAGTGATTATGTACGATACAAGACAGAGAGTTTCCGGTTTTCTTCTTTCAAATTCACCACCAACCAATTTCGTAGTTTCGTTGACATTTACCCTATTGTTTTCGAACATCTTAGAATATAAATATATATATATATATATATATATATATATATATATATATATATATATATATCTACACACTCAAACGTTTCTTCGGCGGTGTCGTGTGAGGCGGGTCGTTACGTTCCCTAAAATATGGCTGAGCGAAGCGATGGCTGGTTCATGCGTCCCTTGCAGTACAGTAACCTTGTAATGCGAGAAATGTTATAATGTAAGCCCTTCCTTGCGAGTTGAAAATTGTTTACGGTTAGGATAACCATAAAATGTAATATTATAATTAGTATTTTTTTTGTGATGGAAATTGACCTTACTGATATGTTAAGCTCACTTTTCAATTTGACGACTATGTATAAAATAAAACAGGGATAAAAAAATAGCCCTTGACGAGTTCCTTGCCGGTTCTTCTCGTTACAAGGTCTCCCGTCGTAGGGTTTGTGAACCGATGGCGTAGCTTCTTTAACGTTCATAAGTGCTTGTAACAGCCTAGACTGAATAAATGATATTGAATTGAATATTAACATTGTACTTAATACTTAACACCTATTAGTCTTGGAAATTGTTAAGTATCGATCTTTTATATTATGATGTTAGTGAACTCTTCACTCGCAGACAAACCATGGACATAAGTGTTTTTTTAATAAATTAAATAAATAATAATAATGCCAAATATAAGGTGTGGCTAGTACAGTATGTTTATAAATTTTACTCTCCAGCTGCAACTTGAAGCTCTGCCAACCCCGTAAAGGATTTATAGCTTGAGGCGAATGTATGTATATAATAATTTATAGACTGAAGAATTGTTTTCGAATTTGAATTCCCATTAAAATAATATAAGGCTTAGCACGAAAAACTTTCGAGGAAGTATCAGAAAAGTATCGTCAACAAAATAATGTTTGGCGTATTGAGCAGCGTTCCTACCGGACGTAAATGGAACTAAAGGAGATCAGTTAAATTGGACCAAGTAAAAGTGTCGGCCAACGAAAATAAATGGCACATTATTATTGTTAACGTGTAAATTAGTGTGTAAAATAGTGTTACGATCATTTTTTGTTATGACGACGTCATCAGTGTACGACTAGTGGCCAAGCATTTATTCAACAGACCACAAAACGGATTGACCACGTATTGAATAAGGTTATCATTTCACAGAATATCGTTTATTACATTAAGGTATCATAAGCGTATGATAAAATTAGTATAAATAATAAATCAATATTAAAAAGGAATTCGGCAAATATTTATATTCACTAGCGATAATGATATTTTCAAACTTGAAACCACTAATCATACACTGTGTAACAACGTCATAACAAAAAAATATCGACAATGTTTACTATAATTATAATGTGCAATTCATTCTCGTTTGCCGACACTTTTACTATTTTGGTCCAACAAAGTATGAAACGTGACCGACCTCATTTCCTTTTACATTTTTTGATGTGACGATTCGAATACTTTTTCGATATTATTTGGAAAGTTTTTCGTGCTAACCCCACTGATTCTTCTCAATTCGGCACTCCTGGTCACCCCTCCCAGATATTTCATCTACACCTCTCGTCATCAAAACGTAATAGCTTTAATCTTTGTGGTGTCAGCGGAAATTTTAATTATATTCCTTATAAAAAACAGCCGTCGAACAAAATCGACTTTTTGTTGAGGGTCCGTAGAAAATCTTCTATTTTTTCGAAGGACTTATTATTGTTAAGATAATTTTATGAGATCCTTCTAATTCTACTAATATTATGAATGCGAAAGTATGTCAGTTTGTTGCATTGTTTGTTACTCTTTCACGCAAAAACTACTGAACCGATTTGGATGAAATTTAGCACACAGATAGAAGATAGCCTGGATTAAAACAAAGGCAACTTTTTATCCCGATATTCCCACGGTAACGAGAATTACGCCGATGGAACCACGGGCGGCCACTAGTATTATAATTGCGAAAATATGTCTTTTTAACCGACTTCAAAAAAAGGAGGAGGTTATCAAGTCGACTGTATTTTTTATATTTTTTTTTATGTATGTTCCACCATAACTTCGCCAGTTGTTAACAGATTTTTAAAATTCTTTTTTATCTGGAAGAAAATGGTTTATGTGTGGTCCCATATAATTTTTACGAAGATCTGGCTAGTAGTTTTTTCATAATCCTGAAAAATATCAATCACCTTTTGGCAAGTAGTCGTATACTTAGATGACATCATTGTTGTGTATGGGCTGATTTTTAGTGTAAGTAACGGCACATAATGTAACAAAAAAATCTGAATTTTTATTTGTAATGACGTTTGGTTTGGCTTTTACTTGTCAGTGTCTCCTTGCCTTGTGTTTTGTATCAGTTTTGTATCACAATTCTTGTGATTAAATTGGTTTTTAGTCATAAACTGAGTGTTTCCATCATCCTCCCATTAAAATCACATACAGTCCACTTAGCTCTCCAACATTTAGGTTAAGCATTCGACTGTCCAATGAGCACTTCAAAGAATTTTAAAAATCTCTTTCGGTTTCCTTCGTTTAAGCAAAGCATTACTTTATGGCCATATCACATTGTATGGAATCTGATAAAGCACTCATTGAATTAAAACAACTTTTACGGGCTTAGATGCACTATATAGCCAAACTTATTTACTTCAATGATGAGTGCGCGAAGAAACTTAAAATGTGATTATGAAGCAATCATTGTTGTGCCTCTATGGACAAATGCTGTCGCCACGAGTACAGATCTACCATGACCTGGGTTCAGGTCTGCACCAGATCATAGGCGTCAGAAGAAATTGTATATGCTAGGGATTTGAGGAGACACGCTAAGAGACAAGACATGAGCTCATATTGAATAGTATTGTTTTGATTACATTCTCGCGAGTTTTGACTCCAGCGATAAAACCATAACAGGCCATGCTTGTGATGGGTGGGGAACCAATTGGGGTTCCCCAGGGTCCTCCAAACCGTCCCCTTTAGACCCTCCCCTACCTCCGGGATTGATTATCGAATGGTTGTTCTTATACTTGAGTGTACTTGATAAATAGCCTTAGAATTAACTCTATTGAAATAGTTTGACCGTACATCTATTGAGATGCCCGGGAGTACAATTCCTGACTTCATTGCTTAATTGAATTGAAGATTTGGTTAGTGGGCATCGGTCGATGCCCACGAGCACACATCTCGTCCCTCAACGTCTCACTCAGTTACACATGAGAGTTATCGGATAGTAAATCATTATTATAAGAACCACCTTATACATGTATGACGGAATTACGTTTCACTGCTGGAACACTCCTCGCAGCATGTGATTCTTCTTTTTCTTTCTTTCTTATATCGAAACACGAGTGTCGCACGTAAAAATTGCCGCCATCTTTTCTTTCCAAAAACACAGTACTCATTAGCCAAGCAAAAGCAGTGTTGCCACACAACATAATTTATGACATTGTTCTTACTTACCGACTTGTTATTGGCAGCTCGCGTACACCGCGACAAATGCAGTGGTTTCGGTACTCATTAAAACGGATATCCATTAAAACTGCTAGTTGGACAGTCGAACGCTTAGTCTAAACTTTAGCACACCGATTTTTGCAGAAATACGTTGACATTTTTATCTATAGAGTCGCAAAGTGAACATGTTTGTATGAAAATAATGGGTTTGCCATTTAATATGCCGGTGAATATACACTCAAGTCAAAGTAACCAAGGTCACCAATACCTCCATTTATACAAATGGAGGTATTGGTGACCTTGGTTCTCATAGGTTTGAGTTATGAAAAATCTTGTTTGTTTGCAAAAAAATGTAGTAAGGAAAATCTTTCCCTGACATTGTGACTAGACAGCTTGGACGAATTAACCACTGGACACGAAACCCGAGAAGAATGTATGAAAACACGATCAACCAATTCTTGCGGGGGTGAGGGGCGATTACTAATGTCAAATAATGACAGTAGTGCTTGAAGTAATCGATAATTTTTTTTATCGATAAGTAAGGAGTGAATGAATGAACCTATTGAGTTTAATAAATCATGTGTGTTTAAAAAAAATAGTAAGTTAATTGTTTATTTCGTGGAAAAATAAATAGCACGATAGGTAAGGAGTGAATGAATGAACCTATTGAGATTAATAAATCATGTGTGTTTTAAAGAAATTAGTAAGTTAATTGTTTATTTCGTGGAAAAATAAAAAGCACCTAATAATATGAAAATCTCATTAAAAAAATACCTCAAATTCATAAAAACTATACAATATGGTTTCCAAAGCGTTAGTGTTTGGGTTTTTTTTTGTGAAAAATGGTTAGATACATGCAACCTGATACTAGTACTGTACTGATAAGGCTTAAGATGGAAGCGCGGTATTCTCAATCTCTGAGGAACTAGCTATCTTACCTCTAACTGCCGGAACGGACTTGGATAAGGTGGTAGTCGCTAGCCAGGCGGACTTACAATTTACTTACTAACACTTTTTAAGTGAGTAAAAAACATTAATATTTGGTTTATATAGTAATATAATTCATTATTTACATTAACTTCTTCAATCACTCGAGCTTTTTTATATAAAACAAAATATGGGTAATTAGTTCATTACAGAACCATTGTATAGGACATACACAATAGCAACCCCTCCATAAGTGTTTAATTTTATAATCGATTGCAATCCCTTTCAAAGGTCAAATAGTTGTGGCGCGATGCTATGTGAATAATATGTACCTTTTAAATGAAAAATTTAAAGGGATTGTGATAGACTTACAATTAGACAATAAACCCCCTGTGTGCTTCTCGAGCTGTGATATCTCGTATTCTACATTTTTTTTGGAGCCAAAAATCTAAGTATACTAAAATTTATTGAAAATAATCATCGACATTAGAAGATCGTTGAGACTAAAACATTTTAATTTCAACTATAGTATCCATTTACATTTAAGAAATATGCATATTTGTAAGAAAAAATATAAACTTGTTTTCAATTTATTAAAGATCTCAAAATGTACGCCACCGTACGAAATTAGCACAACCTAAACCCAAATTAGAAATAGTAGACTAGCGTTTGGATAGCGTATGGTCCAGCATACGCTATGACAGTTTTAAACAACAAACAGAAGTTATCAACAAAACATCGCATATAAATTACCTATATTTAAGAAAAAGCCAAGGCAGTATCTTTCTAGCAACTACTAGCTGAAATACTAATTGCAAGAATATTTCAACCAATAGTTTATTGTAGTTTTAAGATTGTTTTACTTGAATATAATAAAACGATCTTAAAATTAAAATATTATAAGATTAAAAAATAGTATAATATAGCTTACGTACATACATAAATATAATTAATTTTATTCTTGCTGTGACCTAACAAGGTCTATGTTAGAAACAAATAATAAATGTAATCACCATTTATGATAAATTTTAACAAGAAAAATATTGGAACAAATGAACTCGGCCACAAGTGAATTTTCAGATGTGACTTGAACCCACGACTTTTGGGAATCCGGCCCACTGCTCTAACCAATGAGCTACCGAGACTTGCGGACCACTGTCAAAATTCTCCGATACTTTTATACTTTTAATATGCTGTAAGAATATCCTTCCTTGCATTCGAAAGAGAAAAAAAACAAATGTTTAACGATCAATTATGATGCAACAGCTAATAATTTATGATTTTTGAATTTTTGCGTTGTCAATGCTATTTTTATACTTATGATAAATGTTAAATGTTAATGTACAACACACTATGATAATGTACAACATAATTCTAATACTAAAAAACAATACCGTGACTGATTGATAGGCAACGCACAGCCCAAACGGCTAAACCAATTAAACTGAAATTTTGCATACAGGTTCCTTTAACGATATTGGCGAGCACTAAGGAAGGATGTTTTGATATTACCACGGGAACGGGAACCATGCGGGTGAAAAAAGCACCTTTTTTTAAGTTTGAAGCTATATTTAAAATATAACGAGCTCAAAGTTCGTAGGGTTGCGTCGCATAATTACAGAGTTCCTATAGTTATCTTCTGGCTCCATCATTAGACCTTAGATGTTATCTAAGACCTGAGTCCTCGTCCATGTTATCTCCCTGCGTACCGGTTCCACCCAATTTCTTCGTGTTAGGGGTTCAACTGTAAATCTGAAATTAATTTGAATAGTTCCTACATTAAAATTGGATTCGTTCGTTCATTTGCATACATCGATATGTTTATCGATATGTTCAAGCCCTATACGACATAAAAATGACAATTGATTGAATGAGTGATACATATAACCCAACCAAATTACTTATGCAATATCTTTGAAGAATTTACACGTACAATGATTACTTTTTGAAATGACGTATTACATTTTGTTTACATACCAAATTTTATTTATTTTACGAAAAATTGCTACTCTAATAGATTGAAATTATACTTACGCGTGAAAAGAAAAATGTTTTGATTGTCCGGTATGTTTTTTACAAATTAACTCAGCGTATTTACCCATTTTTGAGATAATGTTCCACTTCGAGATCTCGCGTCATACTGACAACGCCATATTGCTTACTGTGTCTAAAAGGCAGGGTAAGTGACAGAGGGGTAAAGGCGAACGCGGTCCTCGTTACGCGTCCAGTGGTTAATTCGTCCAAGCTAGACAGATATAAATATAAACTGTTGTAAGAGTATTTATTTAAAAACGAAGGTAGGTTATTGTGTACCTTTGTGATTCCCCAATTTATTCTTACTAGGAAAACTACTTCCACTAACAAGAGAAATATATTGAAAACATAATAAGTGACTTTGAAGAAATTCTTAAGTTTTGATAAGGAAACATGAATTTTTGATAGTGTAGCACAGACTGAGCTTGTTTCTCTTGACACTGTTGCTTTAAAGTTCTATAATATTAATGGTGTTAGAACTAACTTCATGATAACAGTACACCGCATAAGTCACCTAGTCAGTAAACTTTAGCCTTTAAGTCATTGTAATAGTGACGGGATTTAAATTCAAATTGCTTATCGCGATGTGTGGTTTGTTGTACGCGTCTTCGTAGTTAATCCCTTGAAACCAGTTTAGTTTATAATTGATCGCTTTTTGTAAGAGACATGCAATATTTAGAAGAGTTGGAATGAGTTTTGGAAGAAGTATGGTAGTGGAGTGATAATATTTACTCTCTAAATATCCCATTGAGCTAAAGAGCCTTTATTTGAAAGAAGAGAAAGAGAAGAGAGAAAAGAACCGTCTCCTAATAAGGGACCCGATTATTAGGTATCACCTAAACTGGTGAAAATAGATTTAGGTAAGGGACTGGTTTAGGGAATGCCTTTGATTAGGTACATCTTAGTAAGGGGATCTTTTAGGGGTTGTTGGTGAAAACGGGCATAGGTCGGATGTCGGATACCCAAAGATTCCGAGTTCGAGTCCCGCTTGAGAATAACTTGCGATGTGAGCCGAGTCGATTTAATGTAGTATTTTTCTATTAAAATTCGTATAAAGTATCGTATAAAGATAGCATTGTAAATGCAAACTTAAAAAATCATAAATCACTGAATATTTATGATAAATTTTAAATAGATTTTTTTTAAATGGAAATCCGGTCCAATGCATTGCAAGAGCATTGGACCGGATTTCCAAAGGTCATGGGTTCGATTCCCACCTGAGAATTCACTTGTGGCCGAGTTAATTTTTTCCAATATTTTTCCATTTAAAATTTATCATAAGTATAAAAATAGCATTGAAAAATGCAAAAATTCAAAAACCACTGAATATGTTCGGCCTACATTCACAAATAATACAACTTTATAAAAAATAGCGGTAGCTCGCTGTTTCACCCGCGTGGTTCCCGTTCCCGTGGGAATATCAGGATTAAACATAACCAGGCTATCTACTATCTGTGTAACAAATTTCATCCAAATCCGTTCAGTAGTTTTTTAGTTTATTCGTTGCAAACAAACAAACAAACAATTAAATCTTTCAAATTCAAAATCATTTATTCAGTCTAGGCTGTTATAAGCACTTATGAACGTCAAAGAAGCTACGCCATCGGTTCACAAACCCTACGGCGGGAGACCTTGACCTTTCCTCTTTATAATATTAGTAATAGTAAGACGAAAGAATCACTTGAAATTAGCGATTAATTTCGCAGTAATAATTCACGCAATGGTCAGGGAACCCCAACTTTTGCGGCGCTGACTGCTTTATTGGAATTATCTCGTCCAAATTTGGGTCTTGAATAATGAGCGGCAATGTGACAACCGTAAAGAGGATTGCTCTAAGCCTGGCGGACTATGCAAGTCGGTTTAGACTGAATATTTTAGTCTAGTAATAAGTATTTTTACCGACTTCAACAAAAAGGAGGGAGGTACTCAAATCAACGCGTATTTTTTTTTTTTTTTTTTTTATGTCTGATGTATGTATACCGATTACTCCGGTGTTGGTGATCCGATTTTAATAATTGTTTTTTTGTTCGATCGGGTACACTGTCAATTTAGCCCCATATAATTTTTACGAAGATCTGGCTAGTAGTTTTTTCATAATCTTGAAAAATATCAATCACCTTTTGGCAAGTAGTCGTTTACCTAGATGACATTGTTGTGTATGGGCTGATTTTTAGTGTAAGTAACGGCACATGATGTAACTAAAAAATCTGAAATAAAAACATTTTATAAAAAAAATCAAACCGACTTCAAAAAGTAAAAAATAAAACTTTTGGAGTCGGTGCTAGCTAGCTAAGGCCAAAAAAATATATAGTTAATAGAAGTGCAATGTAGAATGCCCTGGCTGGCACCGACTCCAAAAGTTTTATTTTTTACTTTTTGAAGTCGGTTTGATTTTTTTTTATAAAATGTTTTTATTTATAATGGTAGTTAAACTGAATAAGTATTGTAATCTATAAAAAAAATAAAAAAATTATTCGCGTCGAGCAAATGAAATGGTGCCGAAACGTTGGGAAACCAAAAACCCTAAAAAAACAAAAAAAAGTACGGTCAACAGCACGTACAGCTTTAAATGTGCACTACGAAAACCGCCGCTATTATGCGCGACGTAAGGGCGCTCTTAAAGTCAAAATGTCTCCTAAACTAAGTAAACTCCTGTTGACTATACCAAATAAATTATGTTTCAGGTTAATATAGTGCACTTAAAATCCGCAAAAGTTGTTTTATTTTAGTCTACTTTTACTATGTTGTAGTACGGTATAATATAGGTGAGGAGTTGGGTAGCGCAGTGGTTAGCGCGTTTGGTCTGCGATTGTGTCGGCTAAGCAACTTTCGAAATGGTCGGTCACGGGATTGGTGACCATATATTAACCTCACCTATCTAGAGTTAGGTTTACCTATCCCTCGCTGTTTATTGACGACTAGTGGACGCTCGCGATTTCACCCACGTGGTTCTCGTTCCCGTGGGAATATTGGGATAAAAAGTATCCTATGTTCATAACCAGTCTATCTACTATCTGTGTACCAAATTTCATCCAAATCCGGTTAGTAGTTTCGGACCCTATTCAATACAAACAAACAATAAAATCTTTCCTCTTTATAATATTAAGTATAGACTATAGTTTTCTAGCATTTTATTATCCAAGAAGATACAATTGACAAAACAAAAAAAAAAATTGTATGATCTAACTTTCGCTAGATACTTTATGCGCGTGTTATTTATTTTTGGCATAGGTATTTTTTTCCCTATTTAACTCCCATAAAATTATAGCATTCGTACCCAAGGATACTTAAGTCTCTAATACCCGGCGATTTAGGAATCTTTTTTTCTTTATACGAGCCTGTTAATCTGGCTCGCAGTCCCACCAAAACGGCACCGACGGAAGATCAGCGCTGGCCAAAAGCCATGCATTATGCTGAGTCGGGACCGTTTTGGGACAAACAGTTTTTCGTCTGTGATGTGTTTTATTTTTATTTGGATGTTCTGTCTTTTGTTTGTCCCAAATAAACTTACTTTTCATTCTTTCTTTCTTTCTTCATTCTTTCTAACACAATGGGTTTTTTTCCCAGCGGGTATCAGAGTGACACGTTTTGTGTAACTCGTTGGAAACAAACGGAATAGAATAAGGTTACGATGGGGTTGGAGTGCCTGAAAGACTAAAAAAAACCTGTGGGCCTACCGCGTAAGTGCCGTCGGCTTAGCTGTCAACTTCACTTTGACAGCCGACGGCGTCTTCGTACAACGCAACTTCAACGTTATCGTCCTAATAATAAGATTCCTTTTCCATAGTCAGTTAATACTCGACTCTGTGTGAAGAGTCACGCCCATATTCGACAAGTCGACGACGTCGACGACGCTTACGCGGTAGGGTCTCTTTCTCTTCATTTAAATAAAAAAAAACTATTATATTTTATGATGAAACCGCCGAGCCGTTGTACAGTCAGAATAAATTTAAAATTAGCGTCTAACAAATCAAAATTTAAGGAATGCTAGGTAGATCTCATTGTATAAATTAATGTGCCGTTGGCCACACATACTAAAAGTCCTTTTTTTTTCTATTTTTTTGGTTTACACATACGCTCTTCGTTCCACCATTTCGTAAAATTGTGTTTAGCGGTAAAAGTAAATGGAGAATTCAGAACTTCGCAAAGTTTGCAGAGATCTGTCGTCTCTCCCGCTTTTATGTATGTGTAGTGGTTGTGCCACCTGAAAACAAATATAACAACTGAAATTTAAATTATTTAAGAACTGAGTAACTAACCAAATAAAAATTGGCTTGGAGCCAATGAAAAACTTCAGCTGTTTCATGGAAAATTATAATACCACAATTTGCGACTAACTTCCCTGACCCACAAATATTATGTGGTCTTTTGTGTAAATGGCTCTTTCTCTCAAAAGTTTAACAATAACGAAACCTTCTGGTTAGATGGTTAGATGTGCTGTTTTAAAAAAAAAAAACCCTTATTAGGTCGGCCAACTTGAGTGATTAGGTTACTTTTCGCTCAAGTCATCTCGAATATGGGTATATATGGTATCAATGGATTCAGTGAGTCTTGAACACAATTATAAAAAAGGGCAAGCGCGGAAATGGTGGGGGTAGAAACTGTGACGTAATAAAGGTGGCGGTACAAAGATTTTTTTTCTCTTAAATATATCATGTGAGGTATCAAATGAAAGGGCTTTGCAAGTAGATTCCAAATATATAACACACTATAACATTTTCACTACTCGGAAAATCGTTTTCTAAGCATCTTTTGGCTCCATGGCCGACCTACTACATTGTGAACAGGTGCATTAATCAAAACCGTTATCCAACTACAATAGTAATATTCAGGACGTTACCTGAAATAATTTTCATAAATGGCTGGATTCTTTATTGCTTCATTAATTTGCTTGGCAATACTGATTGGGTCATCCACATTCGCATTTAAATAAGAACCAGGCGGGAGGAATCTAAAATCAAATAGAATATAAACACCTAATGTATGAACTTTTAAATGCAATCAATGAAAAATATTTAAAGTTTAAATCCTCTACTGAAGTAAACAGATAAAACTAATCCACGCTCATGGCATTGAAGCGCTCATGGCCGCGCTTGACAGACTGGTCGTATTCGATCACGTTCGTTAAACAAAGTTCGGCCCGGTCAGGTGTCGGATGGGTGACCGAAAGTGGCATTACAACTGAGCACTTCGTGCTTCGGAGGGCACGTTACACCGTCGGTCCCGGCTGTTGTCATTTGATTACAGTCGTTAAGCCAAGTCAGAGGCCTTAAAGGCGGCAAACTCTGACATCAGAGGTGGTCACAAATCCTCACTCGATAAGAAGAAGAAGACTAATCCACAGAGCATATCCTCCTTTTTTATATAGATGAAAGGCAGAAAATAGTTAAAAAATCATACTAATTATTTCAAAAATCATTCAATGTAATTCTTTATGTTCTTCACTGTCAACTCACCTGGAATAATTAGCACCGCCGTAAACAATGGGCACAGCGTAGTTCATAAGACCATGCAAAACTTTCTCAGTCACATAATCTTCAGCGATTGAGTTTTCGAAAGCAAGGTAGAAATAATATTGATCTCGTAGTAATTCTAGACACTGTGGAAACTGATTCTGAGGACATTGCAATTTGCCGCACCATCCATACACATCGACGTCCAAGCCATACCTTAGTAAAGCTGCTCTTATGTCATTTGCTACCTCACGCCTTCCACTTTTTGAATTGCAATTAGACACGAACCAAGCTACTGCTTTATTTTTACTTTTAAGTTTTTCTTTCACTTCCTCTGTCGTGGGCTCCATAGGTTCTACCCAAGTCATATTAATTTTGGGACCAACTGTTGTACCGTTTTTGTCAATAATTTTCAGGTAAGCGTTGCTTATGTCTGAATCTAGCTTGTACGTCCAAGTTAGGTTGTAGTAGCCATTGAAGACTTTGGCGCACAGTGGGAAGTTCTCGGCTGACTCTGAAGCTACGAATATGAAGCGTTGGTACTGAGACCTCTCTAAGGGATGGGCGTCCCACCGGTTCTCCACGTCAAATAAGATGGCATCGAAGAACGTGATGTCTGCTATTAACCCTTTGTCAGCAGTCAAATAGCAGTTAATGTGCGTGCAATTGTTTTCTACAAACGAATCCTGCCCACTCCTGTACTGCAAGGTCGTGAAGTGAGAAAACAGTTGGGACCACTTCAGTATAAACTTTAAATCTGTTGGCAGTCTCTGGAGTTTCTTTTTCATAGCAAATAAGGACACGACGCGTTTTTGAATCGTCAATTCCTTTTCTATGGCGGCTGCTGGTCTTCTAAATAAGTAATCAATTTCCACTATTTCTATGTTTCGTTCTATAACTAATGATCTTATGAAAAGCACGGATACAGCACTGTACATTGATAATAAGATAATTTTGTAGAATCGAGTCATTGCCAAGTGCGTCAAGATGGGGGGACAATAAGACAATGACATTAATTTTTACAGATACCGCCGCTTATGTTTTGTTCACGATTCCTAAGAAATGTACGTTTGAACAGTTTGTTTCTACGAGCTTTTTGTTTTCAAAACATTGCCCCAGTTATCAGAATTGAGTGAGTATTGAACATTAATTTGATTGATTTAATTAAAATAGTTAAAGTCAAGTCAAAGTCAAAGATTTTTTATTCAAATAGACTTATAGATAAGTACTTTCGAATAGTCCAAAATTTTTTTTCCCTACCAGCCATTCAGGACATCTTTTAACTGATAAGAAGAACGGCCGCAAGAAACTTATCTACAATGGAACATGTTGTTGCCAAGCACAAATTTACAATTTTGAAATATATTTAATATAAAAGGAAAATTTTCCCATATTCAATTATTAGAATATTTTCCTTTTATCCAATTTATAATAGTTATCTTTTATGTTAGTATCACATCCATGCATTTTGGTCTTTTAAATAATCATTTACCTTGTAATAACCTTTGCTTAAGAGTGACTTTTTAACATATATTTTAAATTTATGCAAAGGCAGCTCTATCAATTGTTGTGGAACTTTATTAAAAAAAGCTATATCTTTCCCCAAAAACGAGCGTCTACATTTTTCAAGTCGAAATTTTGGAACGGCAAGCTTATTCTTATTTCTAGTATTAAAATTATGGACATCGCTATGCTTAATAAATAAATCAAGATGTTTCCTTACGTATACTATATTATCATAGATGTATTGTCCCGCCAAAGTTAGTATATTAGTCTCTTTCTTCGTCGAAGGTTGTAAATGGCGCGCACAGCTCTTTTTTGAAGTATAAAAACATTTTCTATATTAGCTGCTGAGCCCCACATCAACAGGCCATAGGACATTAAATATGTATCTTTAGTCTATAATATTTAAATTTTGCATTTCCAATGTTATCTTGCATGTAGTCTGTTGTTCAGGTTGATCGATTTGCCTAATTTTTTTATTTAACATTGTGATTCTTACCATTTATGAACGAAGAAAAACATAAATTTAGCAGCATTCTAATACCATTTCAATACAGATAAGAAGTTTTATATAGTCTTGTTATCCTATGCGCTTATGCACGCGTAGAGGTACCTAGTTAATCCTTTTTCACATTGGTTATTTTGTAAATGAAATGTAGTGCAAAGAAAACCCCGGCTTGAAAGTAGATAATAGATAAAATACTTACACCCCTGTTAACAAATGAGTTCTGCAAAACTCACGTATGCAAATAAGCTTAAAAATGTTGGCCACAAGAGAAAATATGCCGCAATTATACCAAATAGAAAATTAAATATGAAAATCTCTTTGTTCGGACCAGCACGCCGGCCGACCGGCCAGCGTGGCGGTCGGTATGCTAATGTCAACAAATAGAGGAGAGATGCGCGCGGCGCCATCATGCGGCCGCTTCCGGTATTGTTTTAGTTTGAAATGAGAACGAACGTGTTCATTAAATTATGTCGACTGTTTGTTAATTTATTTTGAGGTATGATGAACGAATTTGCATGGATTATACTTATGGTGGTCCTTTTTACATTTGATTAAATGTTACCTAAATTAAAATATTTACAAAATTGGATTGGATTTTTGTAACTCGAAAAGTTTACCTATGATGCAGTTCCTAAGAGAGGGTGAGATATCTATAGATAAAACAACACTCCTTGTTAAATATTCCCGCAATCAACGTTTTTCCAAGCTCACCCCATTCGAAAGAGTCACCGAATTTCAAATTTAACGACTGGCATAAAATAAAACGTCTCTTTTAAAACAACAACTCCGCGGGCAAAAGAGCGAATTTCAACGCCAACATTTAGACATTCAAACTTTTTATTACGCCCTCTTTCAAAGTACGAGTATCTATTTAAATATCGAACGGTATTCACGAGTAGCCGAACTTTTTTCCGGGCGAGCACCGTAACGGAATATTAGCAAAAAGTCATTAAAAGTAAGGTTGCTGTTCATCATTGCCGTGAAACCTCAAAGTTGGTATTAAACTTAGGGACCTTAAGTTAAAAAGTTCATTCATTTAACGGTTCCACGCGTCCGGCCGTCGAAGGCAGAATATGAAAACAGAGGGTACGCCTATTATATACCTATACTGTGGTGTTATGTTTTGGCGGGCTTTTTTTTTTAAAGTGGCTGGGTATTTTTTTGTCTGTGTCATGTGTAGACTGTCGTTTTGTACTATGTATTTAAAGAAGTTTAGAAAAAAAAATACAATTGTGATCAAAATAGTAAAAAAATCACACACAGTAAGAAACTGGCAAGCAGTGTTACTTTGGAATTTATGAATACTAGTGGTTTCACGAGACTTTGACAGATCCACATTGAAACTTTCATCTTCTGCTTCATCCATTTCAAGGTTATATTTTCACAACATTACGTAGCTGTTATCATTCTCCGATATATTGTATAGGTAGTTGATACCTATCCAAACTCATACAAAAAAAAACCAATGGTTGTGATGTGAAAAGCGTAACAAATCAAAAGTCTCGGTAGCACGACTTTTGGGAATCCGGCACACTGTACAACCACTGAGTTAGCTGCCTCTGTGGTCTAGTGGTAACCCAGGGGTCCCGGGTTCCAATCCCAGCGGGGGGTACATATTGTATTCGGTTTGGTTGGTGGAAGGACTCATTGTAAGTCCGCCTGGATAGCTACCACCATCTTGTTTAAGTCTGACGCCATAATAACAATGTTTTCAGCATTGTTGTGTTCCGGCAGTTCCTCAGTGATTGAGGATTCCGGGAGAGGCTCGCTTCCATCTTCAGCCTTATCAATACTTAACATCAGGTATGATGAAGGCTAAGAGTCTCCCCGTCGTTCATAAAAAAAAGTCGTGGGGTCGAGTTTTTTCCAATATTTTTCTTTTTTAAATTTATCATAAGCGTAACAAATAATCAGAGACAGGTACTGCCGTTTACAATATCAGTACAGATTGGGTTTAAATTTGCTTCGCCCGCCCAAATCGGCAACATCTAAGTAATAAGTTAAGCCGTTAAGCTAACCATAATCCAACTGTGCAAAGTAATTCGGACTTACACAATCGGCTGGCATAACGCAAACTCTTTAATTTCCCTCAGTATTCGGTTTGTTTCCGCGCCATCGGTTGCCTTTATCCTATTAGTGATAATTAAATCGTACTCCCGCAGATTTGTATTCAGAGGTTTAAATTTCATTCTCCCGTTAAACTCTGTAGTAATTTGCAACATTTTAATCCGCCATTTTGCATCATAGCGATTTTAATAATAGTTACGGCGAACGTTCGCCGGAACTCACTGTGATAAGGTCGGGGAAAGGGTGATTTAGTTTGATGTATTACTCTGGAGATGGGATAGTTTTTAAGCATTCTTTAGGGCTTGTTTCTAAGTTAGATTAAGTGGTAATTACTTTGACAAGACCTAATAACAGATACTTACTATTCGATACTTACTATACGATTCCCAGCGGGGGTACATATTGTATTCGGTTTGGTTGGTGGTAGGACTTGTAAGTCCGTCTGGCTAGCTACCACCATCTTATCTAAGCCTGACGATGACGCCATAACAACATTGTATTCAGCATTGTTGTGTTCCGGCAGTTAGAGATTAGATAGTCAGTTCCTCAGTGATGAGGATTCCGGGAGAGGCTCGCTTCCATCTTCGGCCTTATCAATACTTAACATCAGGTATGATGAAGGCTAAGAGTGTCTCCGTTGTACACAAAAAAAACGCATTAGGCCTGCGTGGCTTTTCATGGCCCACTCTCTTTATCCATACTTATGGGTGGATAAGGTAGGCCAGTGGCCCAGCAATGGGGACGTTAAAATTGCTGATGTTAATGACTTGACAGATACAAGTTCTGGTTCACCTTTAAATTAATCCGGTAGTTAGTGCCTAGTCATAGATTGTGAGCACTATGCCTAATGTAACATCTTCTTCTTCTTATCGAATGAGGATTAGAAAGAAAGAAAGAAAGAAAATTATATTTATTTGGGACAAACACGACAATAAGACACATCAAAGTAGTACAGAAAAATAAAAACACAGTTTGTCCCAAAACGGTACCGACTCAGCGTAATGCTTGGCTTTTTGGCCAGCGCTGGTCTTCCGTCGGTACCGTTTTGGTGGGGCTGAGAGCCATGCTAACCAGGACATTACAACAAAATACTACAATATGACAAATATAAACATGACCTTTTATGACTGATCACACAGGGGCACCAATATAAAAAAAAATATACTATGAAAGTATTAGTCTGTGTGACCAGTCTATGGTAACATTAACTAAGTGTCAGACAAGACAACTGATTGTTTGTATAGTTTGCTTGCTACATTAGTCTGTGCCAAAGAGTAGTATAATGTATAGGGATATGTGCTGTGCTGTGGTAGGTACAACAACTTTAGAGAAAGCCAAACAAACAAAACATTAGATAAAATTTGTGAAGCCAAAGTGCCAAACAAAACAAAAACAGAGTTGGTGTTAACAAAAAAAACAGAGTACAGTATGTACATGCGAACAAAATTAGTGGCTACCTCTGGTGTCAGTGTTTATCAAACCGCCTATAAGGCCTCTGACTTGGCTTAACGACTGTAATCAAATGACAGCAGCCGGGACCGACGGTTTAACGTGCCCTCCGAAGCACGGAAGCGCTCAGTTGTAGTGCCACTTTACGGTCACCTATCCGACACCACACCGGGCCCAACTTTGCTTAACAATCGTGATCGAATACGATCAGTCTGTCAAGCGCGGCTATGAGCGCTTCAATGTAACAATAATAAATTGTGATAAAGATGGATTTTTAAAGTCCATCAACATAGGAGATAAAATAAAGAGAAAAACCCAATTAGGACTTCTTTCTTCAAGATTTATTTTCAAGAGAAAAAGTTTAATACTCAGTTCAGACCAATAGACGGTGTTCTCGCTAGGTGTGATGTGTGCATAAGGTTTTTACTTCTCTTTTCCACCTAATTTGCTTTATATACCCTAAAATATGCTTTTATTTAATTATTCTGTTAGCATTTCCAATCAGAATTAAAAAAAAACAACGAAATAATAAATGTTGACCGCCTTAGTAAGCTGCGCAGACCACTGTGCAAAATGATGTTATATTCTATATTATACCTATAATAGGTATATGATTGTAGAAGAACAAAAAACCTATTTCTTGCATAAGTTTGTTCTTCCAGACTCCCCGAATATAAAATTATCGCCCCTGACTCAGCGCTGAACACCAATTTAAATAAAAAATGAAACTGAATAAAAACCTGCAACCTGCCAATGTTGCCAACGATCGCTGACTCAGGTATTCATTTAAATGTCATTCGGATTTTATTAGGAGCATTTGAATTTAAAGACCTTGCTATTTTTTGGATTAAGTCGTTCAATTAGGGTTAACAAACCAAGGACTATCTGTTTATGCAAAAGAAAGGCAAATCCAAAGACTTGTCAATTATTTATTGACAAGTCTTTGCAACCTGCCAATGTTGCCAACGATCGCTGACTCAGGTATTCATTTAAATGTCATTCGGATTTTATTAGGAGCATTTGAATTTAAAGACCTTGCTATTTTTTGGATTAAGTCGTTCAATTAGGGTTAACAAACCAAGGACTATCTGTTTATGCAAAAGAAAGGCAAATCCAAAGACTTGTCAATTATTTATTTATTTTCAGACGACCAACAGCTCTATGTTTAACACAAAAGATAACTTATCTAGCAACAGAAAATCAATTATAGGTCATCAGTCATCACAGTTAATTATATCTAAATAAATACTAAAAATAGTACATTATATTGTGTCTCGTTAAAGAAAACTCTGATCATGATATATAATAGTGATGCTTCCTGCAGATCGGTCATATCGGTCCTTTGTACGAAAACATAGATATTTAAAAAACATTGATAAGTGAGATGTACACATTATATCTAGGGCGTCAGATCTGCGACGCAAATTCCAGATGGCTACGGACTAATGAGCAATAAAGTATTTTGAGGGTTTGCTTGTGATAGAGAATAAATAAATAAGTTCTTTATTGTTCACTTCTCAAACTCTTTAGGTACAAACTTATAGTTATGTTACATGGTTTGTATTTACAAAAAAAAAGTATATAAGTATGTTTATCCGTTATCTAGTATCCATAACACAAGTTCTTCATGATACTTAACGTGGGCTAGATAATTGGTGTGATTGTATGGAAATATGTATTATGTAGTACGTGGGAATAATGATGTTCGGATGATATTAATTATTGACTTTCCATTTTAAATTTTTATGAGAGACTTTGAAGTAATTCTTCTTTAGAAACATAATTAAGTGTCCTTAGGAAGATAGTGAGTGATTTTTTACAAAGGGATTGCGGTAGGGGGTATATGTTAAGAATGGTGTAGCATTTATTATAGAGTAAGCTATCAAGACTCTGGTAAAAATTGTTGGAGAAGGCTGTTAACGGTAAGGAAGAGTAGAGAGATACAGTGCCCTTGCGGCACTTGTTTCTGGTCTTGCCGGAAAGACGGTAGGGAAGACCAGCTGCAGTCTTGAGAAGAAGGCGCTGTGCACGTTCAAGGACTAACATATGGGTTTTAGCAGCTCCCCCCAAGCTGATATGCAGTACTCTAGCAGGGAATGGCATAAAGCGAATGAATGTATGGAATGAAGTGAAAAAACTATAAAACCAACATAAAATTTGCCATAAAGTGACAAGCGAAACATATAAACGGATTTTTTGGAATAGATAACATTAAAGCCTAGATTTTTACCGAACCATATCGAAGAATTGTTTTGCACTAAATACAAGACTAATACGCATATTTTCATTTCAAATAAAATCTCCGTTTCTACAATTAAATTGTCAACAGTTTATTAGCAAAATGTTCTAACGTCTGCGATGTTTAATTAAAGTTCGGACTTAGCGACTCAACACCAAGTTTTGGAATCAAAAGTTCAGTAACCGCAATTATGAAACACTTTAAGTAGAAATCAGAAACACTTGTTAAGGCGGGACTTTTGCTCATATTTGGCGTTAATCCAAAAAAAAATAATTGCTCAAGTATTCGCTAAAGCGTTGAGCGTTGAGCGAACAGCGCTTGAGCATTCCGAAACGTTTCGCGTAGAGTGTAATTAGTGCAATCAGTGTGAATCACGTTTTGTCAAGAGTGCTTCTGTTGTGGAGTAATTTGCTCTTACCAGTGTACCTGGGTGGGTTCGAGTTGTGACAGGGAAAGTAGATAAATATGCTTCGACGACCTTATTGAATCCTAATAATATTATAAATGCGAAATTATGTCACTTTGTTTATTTATCAGTTTGTTTGTAACTCTTTCACGCAAAAACTACTGAAGAGATTTGAATGAAATTTGGTAAACAGATAGAAGATAGCCTGGATTAAAACATAGGCTACATTGTATGCCGATATTCCCACGGGAACGGGAACCCCGTTCGTAAAACCGCGGGCAGCCGCTTATAAACGATATAACAAGTTTTCACCTTCTTGGTTGCTGTTCCTTTATAGCTGTCACACCATGCGCTAGGGTAAGGTGGTGTGAGATTGAACGGGTAAGATTGCGCATACGTCATAACTGGACAACGAAGTAAAGTTTGTAGCTTACGTCAGTTATCTTTTACTTCTAAAGAGTATCGGATATTATTCCAGAAAAATAATTAGAATTTCGCGGAGAACATAGCCATCACGGCAGTTTGAAATTTTTAATGGCTTACAATCTTATTTTTCTAATAAATAAAGGTGTTATTGCTAATAATGAATTCACATTTTTTGTGTTTGTCGTATATTTTCATACAAAGTTACTTTTGATGTTAATACGAAGTAAATCAATAGAAGTCTAAGAGATGGCAGTAGGGCTTCGATATTTATGCTGGTGTCGAAGTGTGTAAGACTGTGCAGATCAAGCGTGTGTAAATTTGCGCGCGCAACTTTACACGTCTATGATCAATAGCTAACTATAATTTATGATTTTTGTTGAATATTAGAAAAATAATAAGTTACCTACTTAAAATAATGGCCTTGCATTATTAATTGAAATTATATTTTTAACTAAAATATATATTCTTTTAGAATATGGTTTGGGAGAAAAAGAAAAACTAAACACCAAGTTTGTTCTGATGCAGCTAAAAAAAAAGCTCGAAAATTTATTGACAATGACAAAAGTAAGAGTAAAATAGCTCAGGATTTAAGGATGGCCGAATAAACTTTGTGTCATACCAAAGTCAAAGTTTGGGTATGAGGAGGAAGTAAATAAAAATATAAAGAGTCGATAGATGAGGACTAGAGCGAGTACAGCACGTGTTTTGAGTGCTAGCATGAGGAATGTTCCAATTCAAATGCGGCTGCGGGGCTTTTACTTGCGATTTGTGCAAATAGTACCCAAATTCGGCGATTGGTGCTGTTGTGGAATCTTATCGATCTCAGCGCGCGTTCTTACACACTAGGGCGTGTAGGGTTGCGTATTTCGCAGTTAGTTGTTTTGATTTAATTTCAAAGAATGTATTTTTCTTTTCTTTAAAATAATTATGTTAATTTGTAGCTAAATTAATAATTATCATAAATAAATAGTTTGGCTATTATAACATAAGTACTTTTCATTTTATGAACCTCTAATCTCAAACTGCGCAAACTTACACCACCCTAACCTACTCAACATTGTTTGACCACCTGTGTTAAGCGTAAAGAGTGCATTCCCCTCACTCTAATTAAAAAAAGGTATACCTGCCTTCTGCTCAGAGTTCCCAGGTTCGATCCCCGGACAAGACTAATATTTGTGTACATGAAACCGAAAATATTTATGTGGATGAAGACGAAAACATTTATATGCATGAAAATATTTGTCTTGCTCTGATCTTTGTTTATTTACAAAAAAGTATATAAGTACGTTTATCCGTTTTATCTAGTATCAAAAATACAAGTTAGAAATTACCTTGGGCTATATTATTGGCGTTGCTTGTATAACAATTATTTATTATTTATTATATAGTGAGCACGGCAAGGGAGTGGAAGTCCTTCCTCAATGCGTCTGTATTTTTAAATACTTATTAACCCGTTCGTCTTTTAATTCGTCAATTGCTATAACGCCACCGTGCCCAGAGAATAATGGAATATCTATTGTATGATGCGTTTTGTTAGTCGGGATTTGAAAGGTAAAATAAAAAAATAAACTTGTATCTGTAAAATAATTTATCACATTTATCATTTCGCCGATCGACTGAACTTGACAAACAGTAGTAATGGCCGTACAAATTGGACACACTACGCTGGAGTGCCTGTTACAATGCTCTTTATACACGTCGACGACGAGGCACTGGCATAACAGCTAGCCGAGTGGTGCTCCACGACGAAATCAAAGTGATAGAGCCGGGATTTTTCAAAATGTTTTTTTTGTGGTTATTCTGATGGGGTTTTCTGACAGACATTTTCAATATCCCCAGTAATTTATGATTTTGTAATTTTTGCATTTTTCAATGCTATTTTTATATAAATTTTAAATAGAAAAATATTAGAAAAAAAAAATAACTCGGCCACAAGTGAATTCTCAGACGGGAATCGACCACTCCGGCCGACCGGGATTCACTTGTGGCCGAGTAAATTTTGTAATATTAAGTAATATTGTGAATAAATTCATTTTAAATCTTTAAAAGACAGAAATTTTTTTAAAAGACAGAACTTTTTCGGTTGTTGTGAATGGTTTCTTTTCAAGCTCACGGAAAATTACTTCCGGAGTGCCTCAGGGGTCTCATCTCGGTCCAATTTTGTTCACGGCATTCGTTAATGATATACCTAGCGTTATGAGATCTTCCAAAACTTACATGTACGCAGATGACCTGAAGTTAAGTAGAATCATTGACACAGTACACGATGCAGTTATGCTTCAGGGTGATCTTGATGAACTTCTTAGGTGGTGTGAATACAATAAAATGGATCTCAACTCTGATAAATGTTACTTTATGCGATATGGGAGAAAAATGAACCTGATTGCGTATGACTATTGTATTGGTCAAAATAAAATAAAAGAAGTGGATCAAATCCGCGATTTGGGTGTTCTTTTTGATAGAAAACTTACGTTTGTTCCGCATATTGAAAATATTTTAATGCTGGGATTTGTAATCCGGAATAGCAAGGAATTCCGTAATTGTAAAACCAAGGTACTTTTGTATAATGCCCTAGTGCGAAGTATTTTGGAGTATTGCGCAGTAGTATGGAGACCTCACTATGCTACATACTCATTGCGTCTTGAACGCATTCAGAGGAGGTTTTTGCGGCACCTGTTATTCTCGAGTGGCATTTCCAAAAAGAAGCTGCCATCTTATGAAAAACAGTTAGCACATTTCCATATGATTTCCCTACAAAAACGTAGAATTATAATCGATCTAACTTTTGCATACAAAATACTCAATAGCAAGATCGACTGCCCTCAGTTATTGAGTAAGTTTAAATTACGGGTACCCGCTCGAGTTCCGAGAAAAAGAATTACTCCTCTCTGCGTACCACTTCGAAAATCTGTGTTTGGCTCAAGTTCACCCATTCCCAGATTATGCAAACTGATGAATGAGTATAGTGACCGTTTCGATTTTAACTCTGATCCACCTAGAAAGATTCATACTATTGTGAAGAAGTCACCTAGAACGCAGTAGTTTGGGAAATAGTTATTTTTTTCTTTCCTTTTTATTTTTTCTGTTGTATGTTATATATATTATAATTTTTTTTTGGTAAGTTTAGCTTACCACACTAATAAACTGTTAAGGACCCCTTGATCCATTTAAGTTATGGGTTATGTAGGTACTAATTAAATTTTAATTAATTAGAAGTACTTGAGCATGCGGTATTTGCCTTTAAGTGTTTGTTTCACCTAGATAGTATTGTAATGCTAGTAATATGAAAAGTGTATTGGTGTGTACAGACGTTGGCGAATCAAATAAATAAATTTTCAGCAACTATACCATCCATCATCCATTAGAAACCATCATGTCATAAGAACGTTTTGTATGCGTTTTGTTTTTATTGAAATTTTGACATTTTGACACACTTCAAACTTTGCAAGCGATGATTGAGCGAAGACGTCACAAAACTCCGGTCAAAAAAAAGCTTCCTAAAGTAAGCTTTTTTTTGACTGGAGTTTTGAGATTCGTAATTGCATGGTTTTTGAAAGGAGTTTTGTGACGTCTTCGCTCAAGCAAGTTTGACGTCATTTACCCAACCATTTGATTCCCCGTTTACCTTGGACGAACTTCGTTGTGCCCTCCAGAATTCAGTGACTCCTCACCAGGAGAAGATGGCATCCCCTACTCCTTTATGACCCACTTAGGCCCCAATGCATTTTCATTCCTCTTCAACCTCTATAAAAGAGTTATCGAGACGGGAGAGGTTCCTGCTGCTTGAAAATCCCAGATCGTTATTCCGTTGTTAAAACCAGGGAAAAACCCTAGAGTAGCCTCTTCTTATAGACCCATTGCCCTTTCTGACACTCCGTGCAAAGTCCTAGAACGAATGGTCCAACATAGGTTAGAATGGTTGGCAGAAAAAAGAGTTTTAGTGGCTAATAGCCAATTTGGGTTCCGCAAGAACAAGGGTACCCACGATAGCCTGGGATACTAACCACAGATGGCTTTCACTAAATGTGAATATCTCATGGCTGTGTTCTTAGATGTTTCAGCTGCCTATGATAACGTCCAGCTTCCGGTGCTCAGAGAGAAGCTTCTTCGTTTGAGTTTTCCTGAGGGGCGTGTGTGATTCATTTTAAATCTTTTTTTCAATAGGTCAGTAAAGATTCGCTACCATAACCATCATCTACCCTCTAGATCTGTGTGGCAAGGTCTGCCGCAGGGCTCGGTCCTCAGTCCGTTACTGTACAGCCTTTACACATACAACCTTGAGGAGACCGTCTTAAGTTTCTGCAATATACTACAGTATGCGGACAGCCTGCTTGTATATTTGCGTTTATATCCGCGGCAATAACCTGGAGTTAATCCAAGATAGACTTAACTCTGATCTATCATACCTGAAACAATGGTTAGATGATCATGGTCTTACACTCTCAGCTCCCAAAAGCAGTATGGTTATTTTTACAAGAAAGAGAAACACACCTTGGAACTGAAGATCGATGGCCAAATTATTCCTCCTTCTGACAGAGTTAAGTTCCTAGGAGTTATATTGGACTCCAAGTTGCCAGGAACGCCCCCTTCGACTATATTGTACAAAGGTGTGAACAAGGCGTAAACATTCTCAAATCTCTCTCTGGTGTATGGTGGGGCTCTCATCAATACACCTTAAAATTGCTATTCAATGCTCTTGTCCACAACCTCTTGGATTATGGCGCTTTCCTCTTGGAACCCTGCAATAAAGACGGTCTAAACAAACTTGACAAAATGCAACTTACATGCTTACGCATAGTTCTGGGTGCCATGAGATCCTCACCTGGTATTGCGGTCCAAGTAGAGTGTGTTGATGCTCCATTAGACCTCAGACGTCAAAACCTGCCAGACAGGTTTATAACCAAAATGTATCCCAAAGATTATTATAAACATTTTTTATTGGAAAGAATGACACCGCTGCAAATAATAAATTTATTGAGAAAAATATATCGCTAAATAGCGAAGAGTGGCAGGATTAGCTGCCAATATATACAGACGCTTCTAGAACTACACCTCCTAGCGTAGTTCTCTACTTTAGATGTCCAACAGAGTCGTCGGTTTTTACTGGGGAGGCCGTGGCTATATTGGAAGCTGTCTCTTGAATGTGGAAGCGAGCCTCTTCCGGAATCCTCATCACTGAGGAACTGGCTATCTTATCTCTAACTGTCGAAACACAACAACAGGCTTAGATAAGATGGTGGTAGTTAGCCAAGGACCACAGAGGCGGTTAGTTTTTAGGGTTCTAGGGTTCTGTACCCAAAGGGTAAAAACGGGACCCTATCACTAAGACTCCGCTGCCCGTCTGTCACCAGGCTGTATCTTATGAACCGTGATAGTTAGACAGTTGAAATTTTCATAGATGATGTATTTCTGGAGCCGCTATAATAACAAATACTAAAAACAGAATAACAATAAATATTTAAATGGGGCGTTTTTATAGATAATAGTACGGAACGGAACCCTTCGTGCGCGTTTCCGACTGGCACGTTTTTTTACGTAATTTAAAATTTTATCTCCCAGCTCTTGGACCATAGCCCACGGGGTAAAGACGATCTTGGTGGTTAGATATAATAAAAAAAATACGTTTTTAGTATATATTCGAAGGATTTATTTCAATCAATCAACATATGTAGTGTTTTTAATTAAAGCTTTTGATATATTAAGTAGTCCCTGTTATAATTACGACATATCAATACAACTATTTAACTTGTTAAAAAAATATTATACAACTGTTTATTTATGCAAGAAGGTAATTAAATTCGTTATATCTCATTGAATTACATTATTATTGCATAAGCGAAATAACTATTGTGCAGTTGGCTGCTCATGAGCTACGTCGGGTTCATTCAAATTGGCGCAGAAATGAAACACAAAAAAGAAATAAAAATTATCTATTGTACAAATATTAATGTCTGTAGATAATTTTTATTTCTTTATAATTTTTTTTAATTTCATTTTGCTTTAATGTAAATGAACACTAAATAAATATGCTCTTTTATAGTATTTAATGTCACAAAACTTGTGTCTAAACAGGACAATCAATAAAACTTGTTTTATCGAGATGCCAATGAAAATATCGAGAGAATTATAAAAAATTATAAAAACTGTGAAAAATGTTCTGCTGACGAGCGGCTGACAGTACAAACAATAAATCTCACTATTTTAATAATGATACATAAAAAACATATTTTATTTCTTAATCAAAATAATCTGTCAAGATGTCATCCATATAGAAAGTAAATTTTATTATTTTCTACTTAAAGTTAAAAAATATTTCGATAGCATCTTTTGTCTTGATCAAAAAATTACATTTTATTTGCAAAATGTTACATTGATCCTCAGTACTATCAAGAATAATAGTATTTTTTCAACAATAGTCTTTTCCTGTAAACCAAAGAAACAGTAGCGATTTCGTAAAACTATTAACGTGACCTATTAACTCCTAGGTATTGACTCCGTGTCACAATATAATGACAATATTTTAAGGCCAATATTTATCGTCTCCGAAAAGTGTGCGACAATACCATTCTCAATGAATCAAAAACATTTTTGAAAGCCTTCACCCTGTAAGATGGAAATAGAAGATCCAATACCCCTCTTTGTTGATCATCTTTCTTTTTTAAAGGCACTTTTAAAGGTATTGGTGTCGTCGTTTCCGGCACTTCTGTAGACACTGTCGTTGTCGTTGTAGTTGTAGTAGTACTTGTCGTTGTTTCTTCCGTTTGATTGTTATTCTTCAAATAAGCTGCACCGATAACGTATCTTGGTGGTGGTGTCGTAGTAGTAGTTATAACGATCGTAGAAGTTTCGATTTTCGGAAAACGAAATTCGACGAATTGTGAACTATCGAGATGGAAGTCTTTGTCTGTAGTGTCTTTTGCTTGTGTTAGACTTTTGTCGTCACTCAACATGGAGATGTCCTTTGCTTGTGCTAGACCTTTGTCGTCGCTCAACATGGAGAGGTGACTGCTAAAGATTTCGTTAAAATTTACCGATACGGGGGAGTCTACTATGTTGAGGGTTGCGTCATGGTCTTCGATGTCAGCTTTTGTTTTTGTCTAGGAAGAAATGAAAATATTTATTAGTACGAAAACATTTTTTTCTTTAATATAAGTAAAAAAATAGGAGCAATTACTATAGTGGCTTGAAGGGTGGAAAACTTTGCGATTGGTACATCTAGGTTTCGTATTTATAAATAAAAAAAGAGAGTAAGATATAAATTATCTGAATTAAGTTTCTTTAAAATATTTTATTGATGCTACTATTTTTTTACTATGATTGTATACAATAAATATATAGTTTTTTTATGAATATTGGTAAAAAGTAAATTCAAAAATAAATATTTAGATTCTCTATCGAGTTTTTATATTTCTACATAATTTTTACGTTGTTATAAAATGACCATACTCAATATGTAATTTCGAAAATATACTCTAGATAATTACATGTATTCCTATACTAGTTGTGCCCGCTACTGCGCTCGCGTGAGCTTCATAAACAATAGTTATCAAAATGCTCTTTCCTAAAAGATATTGTTTCCGTGACAGCAATTTCGAAAAACAACTTTATAGATTTCGTTGCTTACAAACTAATTTTGATAAAGAAACGGAAATATGGTTTAACGTTCTACTGTTGGAACATAACCTTACTACATTTTTAGAACATACTAAATAATACTTACAATTAGAATTAAATAAATAACGACAGTAGCACTAAGACACATCACGAGTTCCTTTGTTCACCTTCGACACGACACTAAATTAAAATATCATTATTTTTCACCGATCGACTGTGAGATCCTACTGCATTGTTAAAATAGTACAATAAATGTTTACAAAAATACATACAGAATATGCCGGACACTCTATTGTTTCAGCAGACACAATATGGAGCGTTTACATTATCAAATAATTTATTTGTGAGCAATTTAAAGTTGCAATTGGTTGGTCGTTTTTAAGCTGCGTTAATACCACGTTAGTGATGTATTAGATTTGTTTGGATTATTACATTTGTTTGTTGTATTTACACAGTAGATTAGTTTTGCTAAATTGTTAATGCTATTTGTTTTGTAGAAACTAATCTGGCTAAATGTTCGGTAAATAGAGTATTGGGTGCGATCGATAGGTTTTAGTTAGTTATCTAAAGTGCTAAAAATTGCTGAAACTTTTCAATTCATTTTGATTATCAGTAAATTGATTTGTTTGAAGAACAGCAAGTACTTAAGTTATTTATTGACTAAAATTGTTTATTTTTTCACTTCTCTTTAATGATTTTCTACATTAGTTCCATATTTCGAATAGCCGAATAAGAAATGTTTAAAATAAGTGAAATATAATTTCATTTTGGAGCTTCCTTTTATGAAAATAGCTTTCATGAGTGAGTACGGAAAATCGCATTAGGTAGTAAATAAAAGGAAATCGCTTCAGCCACACATCCGTCTACGGTGTGAAGCGCACGTAGGTGTCCATGGTACCCATGGTGGTATGGTGATTTTTTTTTTTCAAATTGAAGACATGGAAAATTCCCGTTTTCCTCTAACTTTTAAGGTGATGTTTGTAGTACCTATTGACGATCTTGGCGCAAGGGTACGTATACCCGCCATCTGCGCAAGCAGGAGTTCTATTCCCGGACAAGACTGATAATTTGTGCGCATGAACACGTCTATTTGGCTTGGTCTGGGTGTTTAATATGTACTCGTATACTATGTGTGTATTTAAAAATGAGTTTTTATATATGTTTATCCGTTATTCTTGCCTTGGGCTAGATAATTGTTGTGTTGGATGATAAAAAATTGCTTCTATTATTTATTTATTAATTGGTAGATAAAAAAGACCTGCTTTTTACTTTACTTCCACGACATAGCCATGTAATGCAAGGTTAAGAGCGGTTTTGCTTCGATAAAAACGACGAAAGACGAATATTTAGTGGTAAAATAAAAAATCAAATGAAAATATAATTATTCAAATAGACAGTAGTAATAAAGCGCATTTGATTCGTTAAAATTTTCCTACCACACCTGTTGTAGACTTTTTTAACCGACAAGAAGAACAATGGTTTTCCAACGTATCTGTTCAATGGTAATGTGCAATATAGGTACTGTGGTACGTCTTCGTCTAAGCCCTCCCCATATAGACCTCGCCAGTCCATCGGTCCTGCGCTGCCCGCATCCAGCGGCTTCCCGCGACCTTCATCAGATCGTCGGTCCACCTTGTCGGGGGCCTACCCACGGAGCGTCGTCCGGTGGGCGGTCGCCATTCCAGAACCTTTCCGCCTAAACGAATATCGATTGGTACATTGCATATTTATTTTATATTTTTTTTATTGGATGTTAAGGATAATGGACATTCACGTGAGTCCTACGGGCGAGAGATGCGTGAAAGTATTTCTTCTAAGTAGTATTAAAAGAAAAGGTTGGTTAAAGTCAATGGAAACGCGCACTCCTCGCGGCGCGCAAGGACGCTTATGATGCGGTGTTGCAGTTTATTTAATTTCCTCAAAGGCATTTCGTCGAAAAGCGTGTTTTCAAGTGGCTTCCTACCGCACGAGGGTTGCTCTCGCCCTTTTCATCTTAGTCTCACATCGACAGATATACCTGTAAGTACGTGAGTTTGTTTTATGCTGTCTGTCTTTTGACGGGTAGAAAAAGGTTTTCTTTGAGATTTTTTTAGTTAGTAGCAAAAAATAACTGGTCTACAAAGTGCTGAGAATACTAGGGACTAGGAAATCAGTCTTTTTTAGGCTTATAAGCATATTTATTATTTTATAAAAAAGGTAAATAAATATTTTGGAAGAACCCACGACGGTTAAAACTTAATTGAAAAAGGATCAAATAATTTAAAAACCCCCGGCTTAATTATCCGTCAGGGGCTGCCATCGCTATTATAAATTTCAGCATGAATATAAATAAATCCAATGATTCACGTTAGTATAAAACTGCAAAACTACGAGTATAGTTCATTTAATTGTAGCCCCCGACGGATAATTAAGTCGGGGGTTATTCAATTATTTGATCCTTTTTTAATTATGTTTTAACCGTCGTGGGTTGTTTCAAAATTTTTAATTTAGCTTTTATATTTTTTCTTTTTTACTGTCTGTAGTAGGTTGTTTTATAGACTACAGTACGATTTTTCTAGATTAGTTCAAGTAAACTATAGTAGGTTTCGTTGTTGTTTATTGTCATATATCGTCCAAGTAAATTAATTTGGGTTTTGCTCAAACAAATGTTTACTGCAGCGCCCTCTGGCGAGTTGTCACCGTAACACTTATTTTAAAACATTTACCAATCAGACCCAAACCCAATACTGAAAACCGCATCATAATCGGACCAGTAGTTTTGGAAATAAATGGTAACATTGGTTTGCAAAACAAATGTTTACTGCAGCGCTCCCTAGTGAGTTGTCACCGTAACACTTATTTAGGATCATGCACCAATCAAACCCGAACTCATCACTGCAAACAGCATCAAAATCGGACTAGTAGTTTTGGAGATAAATGGAAACATTAGTTTGCACAAACAAACAAACATGCTCTCACCCCAAACGCATATAGCGTCTCCGTACCGTCTCGTTGGTAAAAATCGTTTTTATGACAGGCCAATTTATTTATTACTAGTTTTCGCCCGTGGTTTCACCCGCGTGGTCCCCGTTCCCGTGGGAATATCGGGATAAAAATTAGCCTACGTTACTCTCCATCTTTTCAACTAACTCTATGCCAAAAATCAAGTCGATTGGTTGCTTAGTTAGGGCGTGAAAGTAGGACAAACAAACACACTTTCACATCTATACTAATTACTAATAATATTATAAAGCTGAAGAGTTTGTTTGTTAGAACACGCTAATCTCAGGAAATACTGGACCGATTTTGAAAATTATTAGACCATTAGAAAGCTACATTTCTCCCGAGTGACATTGGCTATATTTTTTACCGATATTCCTACGGGAACGGGCACCACACGGGTAAAGCCGCGAGGATCCGCTAGTTTATAATATTAGCTGTACCTAAACGCAACATTTTCTTGTACATTTTTTAGCGGAATCATTTGATTCGAATACTTTTTCGAAAGTTTTTCGTATTAACCCCCACAGTGGGGCTAGAACGATGGCATTCCTCGAACTATAGGGTATAATACATTTGAGTAACTAGTTCTAAATACGCTTACGTAAATATGAAATCTCAGCATGTACCTATACTTCCACAATGTGTAAGGAATTGTCCACAAGTCTGAACTGGTTGCCTAACCCGACAGCCGTTCCCTCAGGATATCATGTTTCAAGGTACTAGCCGCCATTACGAAATGGTTCTAATTAATTGATTGGAATTGTATTGGATACTTAATGGTATCACACGCAATGAGATTTCTCGAATTTCGTCGTGGGTTCGTTTTGGGAATAAAAACATGTTTTTGTTTCTCACGATTTATTTTACTGTTTCTGGTTACTCGTTGTGTAATGCACTTGATACGTATTAATAATTTTCCATCTAATTATGATTTAAAGGTAATGTAACGCACTTGTGTGTGTGTACACTGCCTAGCAAAAAAACTGTAGTACCTACTAATGTTTGGATTGGAGTTTTTTATTATATCCGCTCTACTGGCAAGCACTTGAAAACTGTCATGGCGGCAACTGGCACATCGTGACGTGGGTGGTCCCAGCTGTTCTGACTCCGGTTACAATATGCTTGATTTCTCATGTATGATTTATTTTCGCAATATGTATTAGGTTCTCTATTCAATACAATATGCCTTAAGTTTTATCTTCACCTCCTAAGACCTAGACGGGCCATTGTCCGTCTAAATCCTGTTCTTAGACGCAATGCATCACAGCGATAGCCCGCGCACTAATCCAGTCAGTGTTTAGCGAATCTAGGATATCTATACATATACCTACCTACACATACTTGAGACTTGGTGTATTAATAAGGATATTTGGTAATTATAATAACTGATATAATATACAATTCGCCAGTTGAGTAATAAAAACTATATATATAATATATTTTTTCATAATGCCAAGCGATGCCAAGCGTGACCACAACGACCACGTGTTGAACAAAAATAAGTTAAGTTAATAAATATGTAAAAATGGTAACGACCAGTGTGATGGCGAATGAACAATGAGGAGATCCGCAGCAGAACTAAAGATACCGATATCAGATTCTTAGCATTTACAGACTAGCAAAATCTGCAAGACCTGTAATATTTAGATCGAAACTAGCATAAATTCTCTCAGCCTTTCACCCACTCTATATTAGAGCTTATTAATTTAAAACTGATAATATACTATCACCAACTGCCAATAAACACATTTAGCGGTAAATGTATTTACAATTACATTGCCTTTCGTTCATTAGTTTGATTGATTTTCAAAGTGACAGAGCCATGTTTTAAATATGTTTAGTGCTAAACGAAATTGATTTACGTCTTATTTTTTTTAAACTCCTTTTTTGTTTTGATACCCGAAACTCCAGTCTCTCAAAGCATCTGTCCGCACCGCACACACGGCGTGTCGTGCATGAATCTCGTGTTTGATCCTTCTCGCTCGACCATTGTGCGTCTTATCATGTCGTGCGCAGATAGCGACCTGCTTATAATCCCGCAATGTACGGTGAGGTTAGCTGATTACAACAAGAGAGTATTAATGTACAATCCGGAAACTATATACCTATCTATTACTTTTTTAATAAAAAAAAAATTCCCTAATGAAACTCTACTGGTCAACCGAGAAGTTCTCCGACTGTACTAAACAAGTAAATGACAAAGTACAAAAAATTACTTTGTATGTAAAAAAAATATTGCATAATGTAACTAAATGAAATGAACAATTAAATATTTTTTCAATGATAAGTCAACTATAATTAATTAATTGGAAATAGGAAATAAATATTGTATTATTTACATTGCCATCGTTTAACTTTAAACTAACATCTGCGTTCATATTTGTTGGATTTTCATATAAGTTTTTATATAATTTTGCTTGATATCATGTTTACTCTATTACGAATATTATGCTATTAACATATTATGTTACGTTAAATATTTAACTCTATTACGAAATACATTCAGACATACACACACTCACATACATACACGTACACACACATACACACACGCACACACTATGTTTACTAGCTAGGCTGATATTTTTGTGTCGTTGTTTTTTGTTCTATTTGAGTTATTGGCTTAAATTTTTAAGGAAACCTGTAATTGGTCTTACTATTGTAGTGTACACAATTTTTGTCAATTATATTTGTAACACTGTTGGTTTTCAATAAACAAAATAAAATAAAAAAATAAAAAATAAAAGAAAAATCCTTGGTTTTTTATATTCTCATAGTATTATAGAAAATATTTTTTTGATACCTCGAGTATATTATAGTATAATACGAGTACCTCTAGCACGAACAACTTGCGTTTTCGTATGGAGTAAGTCTGTAGTAGTCAAAAAATGTATATAGTAAAATGTAGTTCCGGTTACGCCCGGTAGGAAGTAAGAACGCTGCTCAAAATGTCATAATGTGAAATGTTATGAATTGTATATGTGCAATAAATAAAATTAAATACATTTTTTGACGATACGACCTCGATAATTTCGTGCTTGTGGTTACAGGGGGGGGGGGGGGGGGGCGGAACTTTTCGCATAATGTCGATTGTCCTAAAGTCGTTTGTTATACATCAATTGGCATAATCATCAAATAGCATAACATTAATGTCACATAATTTTCCTTCGCATAAATTTTAAGTAGCATAACTGTATAAAGGCATATTATTATAAAGCATAATAAATTTAATCCCTAATTTCATTTGGCATAATATAAGGCAGTCCCATAATTTTATTTGCCATAAGTAACTATTTTTTTCATTTATTTATTTGTAATCAGGCTACAATGGACCTTAAAACTAGACATACATAAAGTATATAATAACAAAATGAACTTAATTATTTTACACGTAAAGACGGCGCCGGCGGCGACGTGTTGCGCATTGCGGTGTCCGATAGCCGACCCCGAAACCGCCGGAACAGGACACCCTTCGGCCAAAAATCTTCCTTCATGAAGGTCGACAGATGTTCAGTCGGTACCCTCACCACAAATGAGTTAAATTTCACACTGTGGCGGGACTCCAACCGCTCGACCCTCAGGATGAAATTGGTCTTCGTTCTGATGTACTCCACAAGCCCTTCACATTTTGTGGAGTAATGCAGACGGGACACGTACAAAAGTGTCGTCGGGACCGCCGGCCGCAACAGCTGGTTGCATCCGGTCGGGGCGGTGCCACAAAGGTTGCGACGAGTGGGCTTCTTCCTCTTCTTCACCTTTTTGAAGCAGTCGTCATCACAGCCGTCATCTTGTCTCCGCAGCACACCTTTGGAGACCGGTCGTTGTTGATCATCCCCCTCATTCGTAACCCGCTCGAGTTGTTGTTTGGCGGGTCTGTTAGCAGCGGCGACTGCTGCGTACGCACGTTGAAGGGTCGACGTGCTTACGCGTGACGTCTCCGCCGGGGCGGAGGGGCGGGCGGCGCGGCGCGGCTCATCGCTAGTTGCGGCGACCGGTGACGCATCCATATGCGTCGACTCGAAACTGCCGATGGATGCATTTTGCGCCCCACGTCGAGTGTTCACCTTAGAGGCCTCGGGTGACCTACTTGCCGCCGTCGAATTGCTTAACAACATGACTTGGGCTCGCAACTCACAGATGGTGTTATCTGAAGCCTCTAATTTGCACTGCACTTCAGCCAGGCTTGTTTTTAGGGAGGTGATGTCCTTCAACAGCCTGGTGACGTCGACGTGGTCGAAAGTGACGGTGGGCAGCTTGTGCAGCTCCTTAGCCACGAAAGTCGGCACGTCGTCTGGGTCGGTCTCCTTCAAACAGGTGATGATATCCTGGAGACTCTTCGCACCTCCATCCCTTCGTCGAGATGGCATCTCATCGGCTTTCCCGATGCTCCGGAACAGCAGCGCCTTTCCACTGCAAATCTCATCTTCTTTGAAGTTTGACTTGCAGATCTGGACAATGCTGACCTCGTCCATTGTATCGATGGCGTTCTGGATGAAAGCCAGGACTTCGTTCACTATAAGTTGCTGGGAACCCATAGTGATAACGCACAGCGGCTAATGCCGCGCGAAACATGAATAAGAATTCGCACTTAGTGCAATGAGCGCGTCCGTTTCCGAGCGCGCCACGCACTGCACTTGCGTTAAATTTTTTTTATGGTAAAAAAAAAATTTCCTTACAATTTCTATTATAGTTTTGGGTTAGGGTGTCGCAAAGGGGGTGCAGGACTTAAAAAAATTGCATCTGATTTTGTATGAAGACAGGACTTACAGGAATATTTTTGACTGATTTAGTATGTTTATGTCGAGGACTTGTAAAATTTTCAAGGATAAATTTTATAAAAATGCGAATATCTCGAAAACGGTGCGTCGTAGCTAAAATCTAACAAAATTTTCGACCCCCCTTTGATGCCCCCGGAGATACTAAGGAGGCACCCGATAGACATATAATTTTTTATTTATTGTTCTTTATTAACTTTCTATGATATATTCTGATCACCAAAAATTTAAGAACTGACTTAACATTTATAAGGCAGTAGCTTCCGCCCGCGGTTTCGACCGCGTGGTTCTCGTTCCCGTGGGAATATCGGGATAAAATGTAGCCTATGTTACTATTCGTCCTTCCAACTAATTCTATGCCAAAAATCAAGCCGATTGGTTGATTACAAGGCGTGAAGCAAGGACAAACAAACAAACTTTCGCATTTATAATATTAGTTAGGATTTACCAAATGTTATATTATAGTGTCATTCCCAATTATTGTGGTTTAAAGTTTGTAAGCGAAGCAAAGCGAAGCAGAAGCAGCGAAGGTGGGTGCTGAGCCGCGTCATAAATCCTTGAAGCATCTTCGCATCGTGGACCAATTAGTACAAGATGTTGCCACGCCGCCTTGCGTGGACGGGTGATGCAGCAGGGAACATTTTTGCATATCAAAATAAAATCAGTTTATTAACACTTTCGGGGACAGTGAACGAGACACATTATAATTTTTATTGTTATCACTGCTATAGGCGTTGAATGTCCGCGAAAGGGTTAAGAATTCAAAGAGTCGTGAGCAAGAGTGAAATTAATGGAAAGCTTACGAATTTTATTATTACTTTGAATTTATTGTAAAAAGGTGTACATTTATCTTCTATCTGTATTAATAAAGCAATGCCGTGACTGACCGACAGACAACGCACAGCCCAAATGGCTGAACCAATTAAGCTGAAATTTGCATACAGAATCCTTTAACGATGTAGGCGAGCACTAAGAAAGGATTTTTTGATATTCCTACGGGAACGAGAACCACACGTGTGTGTGTAATCGCAAGCGGCCGCTAGTTTTTTATAAATCTAAACACTTACTTAAAAAATATTGGAAAAAATTTACTCGACCACAAGTGAATTCTCAGATGGCTAAGATTCTATTAGCAGCACACATTTTGTTTTGTTGTATTGTACTATGATTCTTGTTTTTTCTGTCTTAATTTATGTACCTACTTGTCTGATTGTATTTCTATTTTCGTGTGTGTTGTTATTAAATGGTTTTCTATTCTATTCTATTTTTCTCGATGGGACAGCGTACAGCGTATTAAAAATATAAAAGTATTAGAGAGAATTTCGACGGTGGTCCGCAAGTCTCGGTAGCGCATTAGAGCATTGGACCGGAAAGGTCGTGGGTTCGAGTTCCGTATGAGAATTCACTTGTGGCCGAGTTGATTTGAATTCACTTGTGGCCGAGTTTTTTTGAATTCAGTTGTGGCCGAGTTGATTTGAATTCACATGTGGCCGAGTTGATTTGAATTCACTTGTGGCCGAGTTGATTTGAATTCACTTGTGGCCGAGTTGACTTTTTCCAATAGTTTTCGATTTAAAATTTATCATAGGCAAAAAATTGCATTGAAAAATGCAAAAATACAAAAATCATAAACTTACTCATAATTTTATACAACAGTGGGCCTACCATGAGTTTTTCTTACCGTTTACTGTACAGTAAACGGGAGACATTTTGTATGCGAATCTGTATAGCGCCTCTAGTGGGCAGTAGCAGAACTACAGATTCTCATACTAAATCGGTAACTCATGGTAGGCCCACAGTACTCTTTTACAAGTGAGATTATCAGCGACATTATTAAACGCGACCTTTGGTTTCATTTTATTTTATTTTATTATACTATATGATGCTAAAAATCGGAATGGTGCTTCTTGAAGGCGGGAGCCTTTAATTCAGCGGCAGCGCAGCGGCAGCGCAGCGGCAGCGCAGCGGTAGTAGCTGTGAAGCTATGTCATCGTAATCAACCATTTTAATGTCCCCACAGCTGAAGCACTGGCTTTGCTGGGATAAGGACATGAAAGTTATAGATATAATACTCAGAATAAGCAGCAGAACCAATATCTATCATTTTTAGAATTAATGTCTGTCCGTCTGTCTATATGTCTGTGTGTTTGAATGAGCATTACACCGAAACCACTGATCTAAGTCCACAGAATTGTTTATATGTTTAAAGTCCGTATCTCAACCTACCGTATACCGCTACCGCTTTATTTCATCAAAATCGGTCAACTCTATCAAAAGTAGTTTCATTACGGACGGAGTCATTTATATTGTGACGCGTGCATGCAGAAGGCAGAGTTGGAGTTTACGCGTCGTTCAGGTTTTGGTTGCTTAGCAACAGTTGTTGATTTTAATTGTTATATATATTTTGACGTAACTAACTACATCCTTTTTGCTGCTTTTTATTACTTTAGCAGCGGTTTGGTGTTCATGAAGTTGGCGTTGTATGTATATTTTGTCGTTACTACTAAAAGTTTTAGTTCTTTTATAATTTTTAGGCGACTTCAAAAAAAAGAGGAGTTTATCAATGTGTCGCGAATACAAGTGGTATTTTTATGTAGTCAGCAGCAGGTCAGGTTTTAAACTTTGTGCTTGAGATTGCCCTTTACTTACGTTGATCATTTTAAATGCTCTTTTCATAATACAAGTTCTATCTAACGTTATTACCAAGTTTTATGTTTCAGTACCTATGAACAGAATGAACAGTCGTCATTAACCATTTTTTATGTCCCCACTCCAGAGGCACAGGCCTTTCATATTGAAAGGTAAGTCATAAGATAAGGAGAATGGGCCATGATCCGCCACGCGGGCCCAGTGCGGATTGGTGGGTTTTCATAACCGCAATTTTAGCCGGGACCAACGGTTAAACGTGCCTTCCGAGATATCACGCAGATAGTAAATTATGGGTCACCTATCCCGTGACTGACCATTGCGAAACTAAATCGTAGGTCAAGAGCGCGAAACAGCTACCTTTCACAAATTCAGGACATTGGTTCACAATTTCTTTTTTGAAAAATGTAACTATTCTGTAAACACTTTTCTTTGTGATAAATTTTAGATGTAAGAACTTATTTTTTATTATAATTTAATATGTAAGGATTTGGACATTCGTATTATTTTTGTTTGAAAGTCATTAGTATTGAATTGATTTACTTATAATTTTTTTTATTGTTCTTTATAACTTTTTTTGACATTGTATTATTTTATGACATAGCGTATTTTTTCTTAATTTTAAATGCCTTGGGCATTTTTTATATTTTCATCAATTAGAAAGAAAGAAAGAAAAATGTTTATTTGACATCCACAAGACGATACACAGATACAGATAAAAAATAAATAAAAATTAAATGCAACACATATACAACGCACACTGAACTGCGCATCGTCGCATGTCGCCAAACTGTGCCAAGCTCAGTACAAGCAGCAAGCTGGGCCTGCTGCACTGATATTCTGTTTGACACAACAGTGACAACCATAACGACAGATGAAAGTATTAAAATAAACAAAACAAAATTAAAAAATAAAATTCACTTACACAAAAACACAACTCTAATTAAACTAGTCTGTGACACACAACTGACAGAGACAGTTTGTGTCACAAACAAAGTAAAAAACTTTCCACAAACTTTTCTTTAGTGTCTGAGTGGGATAATAAAAAATAGTACCTATTGAAAAATAAAGCATCTAAAATAAAAATAAAAAAGACAATGATTAAAAAAATTATGAACAAAGTTACGGCACACATCATTGAAAGCTGCAGCAAAATGTATAAATTACCTACTTAACTCTAGTTATACTATTATTGGTGTGAAAATTATAACAAAGAACGGCGGCGAGAAACACGTGAGTACACTTAACACTATATGTATAAATTAAATAATTATATTATTAAATAATTAATTATATATAAATAATTAAATATTTGCACGCTACTTACGTGGCAGACTTGTTACGGAACTTCTTAATCTTAAGACCTTTGTTATACCACATGTTTTCGCGAATAAAGAAATTTCTTATTATTATTATGTCTGTGATTTTGGTTCGCACCTACATAAACCGATCCAGACAGCGCCGCCGTCGTCTCTTCGCGGCGAGACTACTTTTTAGCGAATGCCGTGAAAGCGTTAATTGCTTTTGCAGTAATTAATATGATTTAAAGATCTGCTCCAAAATAAAAGTGCTTTTCAAGGAGTTTTATGAGCTGCGAATTGTCACTGCTGAGATTTTTAAAGAATTTAAAAAAAGAAATTGTTAATTTATATGAATCATTTGAACTACCAATGTACAATGACATACACAGTGTGTACAGTGTACATATGTACAGTGACAATGGCTTGCTGGTACATTGAGATTTGGGTTGGTGATCATAATATCAGCTGCTTCAGACAGGGGACGTTTTTATTCGTTCGTTCGTACGTGTATTGACGACCTGTTTGGCGCAGGGGTACTAACCCCACCTTCTGCGCCAGAGGTCCCGGGTTCGATCCCCGGACAAGACAAATATTTGTGTGCATGAACATGTGTATTTGTCTTGGTCTGGATGTTTAATATGTATATTATGTATGTATTTACAAAAAAAAAGTATATAAGTATGTTTATCCGTTATCTAGTATCCATAACACAAGTTCTTCATGAAACTTAACGTGGGCTAGATAATTGGTGTGATTGTATGGAAATATTTATATATTTATCTGTATTTGTTGTCTAAGGTTAATTTAGAAATATTTATTTGGTAATATTATCTTATGGTCTTGAAAATACAAATGACCAAACCAGTTATCTGTGAATCACACCAAGTAATGTAACCCTATATGATAGACTATTAATATAGGTAGTTTATTCCTTTTAGCCCTCGCGTACTGGTTCGATGACAAAATGAATTTCCTTGTTAGGTCGAATATTTTTTGTATTGGTATCAAAGAGTAAGTTTTCCAGCTATACATGTCGTAGGCCGATCGTTTAACTGGGTGGATCGAGATTTGCCTGGGCACATCACGATATGTCTGCATTTCTTCTTGATTTGCCTGTCTTAAACCCGCCATATCGTTTAAAGCATAACGTTTGACGATTCGCTCGGCCACGTTATCGATTCCCATAGGTTTATATTAAATTATAAGCAAAAAAATGTATTTAGCGCACTTATAAATAAGAATTCCTTTAAAAATCTTACCCCCATATTCTAAGTCGTTCCTCCAAAACTTTTTACACTCCCTCAACCTCGTCGTGGGTAAAAATGGTAGTGTGCGGTAGGCCTAACACGGAGTGGCTACGTACTCTTTGACTCCTCCAGGTCCTTACGGAGTTATGACTAAGAATACCGATTTCGAGGAGTATTTTGAAGAGGTTTTCAATGAGGTTTCGTTAAGTCGAGGACGAGTAAGTTTTGGAGGAACGACTTAGAATATGGGTGTTAAAATCGAAAACATTACTTAGGTAAATGTGTGTGATCTGCCCAACTTTTTAATGATGTGCCAAGGCAGATATTGATCGGCCAAATTCAAAGATTGGTCCACGACATACATATTGGAAACAACAAGTTGGGCTTTCATATTAGGGTAACACGAAGCCAACACGTAGAGCCCGCTCGCATGCAACTGGTGGCTTGCCCAAATGTTGGCCCAAAATGTGGGCCCAATTTAATATAACTGAGCTATCTTTTGTTAGTCAATTCCACAGGCAGATTTTACCACCGACAGATAAGTTCTGAATAGCTTATCTGGCAGCTAATTTTATACTTGTAATATGAAAAATGTGTCAAAATTTATTTGCCAGGTAAGCTATCCAGAACTTACCAGTCAGTGATGAAACGCCATCATAAAGTGTTATCGTAACATGACATCTAAAAGAAAGGAAAGAGGTTTGTAGCATTTTTTACAAGATTAACCTACTAAGTATTGGAAATTATTGGAAATTTTCCTTCTCTGTATTTACTATTATTATATTCTGTGACTGTATGGTTACGAGATTTGGAAACGTAAACGAATCTTCGTACTTACATGTTTTTGAAGTACCTAGTTAATATTATTCAGGGGCGTGCATTGGTTTTCCAGCGTAGTAGGCACTGAAGATCTAACTAGTAACTTTGCACTTATCCTATCCTGCTACCGAATATTATAAGTTTGAAAGTTTGTGAGGATATTTGGATGGAGGAATGTTTGTTACTATTTCACTCAAAAACTACTGAACTGATTAAGATGAAACTTTACAGCAATGTAGCTTATATATCAGAAAACCACATTATATGCAAATATTTATAATTATCCTGATATTCCCACGGTAACGGCAACCACGCGGCGAGTGAAACCGAGAGCGGCCGCTAGTCATAAATGATAAGGTTCGTAATATTTAGTAGGAATATTAAAATGCTGACGAGTTTGATTGTTTGAGCACGCTAATCTCCGGAACTACTAGTTCGAATTGAAAAATTATTTTTGTGCTGGATAGTCCATTTATCTCGGAAGGTAATAAGATATTTAATATCACGTTACGATTAATAAGAGCAGAGCATTAATGTAAAACGTTACAGAAACGGGAAAAAAATATTAGTTTTGGGAGCTTCCGTTGCGGACGGTGTGTAAACGGTTAAAGTTATGTAAAAATCATGTATGACAAAATTATTCGCCATCAAAAGTTCTAAAAAAAAGTCCGCGACAGCATATGTCTATGTTTTATGGTTAACTCACTATAACCATTTTTCAGATAATACAATTTGTTCTAAACTAATGTATTATTTGAGAAGCTGTTTTCATAAACATGATATTAATCCTTATCTAAATAAATACGTTAATCATCACAAGTATTTAATTTTGAACAAAATTGCCCTTTACATCATTAAATTTTAATGAATATCTTAGGAAATGTGATAGTTTTAAAATAACTCCTCAACAAAATAATTCGCGACCAAATTCATTCGTCAGGTAGGCATGCTTACTTTATACTGATATATTCCGGAAGTTTAAGCTAGAACGTTACACGTACAAACAGCGCCCTTCTTGCCATGGGCGGTTTATACTTGAGCAATACTTTTTCTAAATATGTTGTATTATTGTATGAAACGCTGCTTGCTTCGAGTAGGCAATTTCGAGACTGCCTATCGGTAGGTATTCAGTATTTAGCGTAAGGAATATCTTAGTGGGTGAGCGTTGAATAGAAGTTTAAACTAAAATAAATTAACTTTAACACTTATTGTATATTTATTTATATTTAGAATGAGGTAGGCACTGCCTAATTGCCTATATGGAATGCACGCCACTGATATTATTATGTGAAGTGACTATAAAATTGACAGGTATTTCTGATGGTCTATAAATAAGGTATTATTTATATTTATATTATTATGTAATTGCTTTTATAATCTACTCATTATTATTCAAGATGGCATTAAATGCAGGATACAACAAGCAAAGTACCTATTTCATTTAAGGAAAAAAAAAAAACCTTTAATCAAAAATTTTCGAGAAGGCGATAGCCGACTTTCATCATACTTACAGCAAGTTTTTTTTTCTACCTGTCATTAGTACTTGCGATAAGTACTGCAATTTGGCCGTTGATTTGAATCACCCAAATAGCAAATGTTTGGGCATCCTACATTGCTTGCAGTACGAAAACGAGCTTGTTGAATCCATGCATCGTGTAAGCAAGTGCAGACAGACAACGTCAAAAGTTATTTCCGCCTTGAAAACTTTAACCGTGTCATTCTTTTCACCTGTTTGTTAATCATAATCTATAATTACAATAGAAATGCAAAAGTAAGTATCTCTTTTTGATCTCTTTTTGTGTATTACAGAGGTCAAAGGCGTAATATAAGATTTAGGCTACATAAACATTGTAATGTGTTTTTGTTGCAATAAACTATTACCTTTTTAGTCCAAATCGCTGAATCGAATGAGTTTTGCTATTTAACTAGATAGATTGGACCTTGTAGAAGGACATACTAATTTCAAGTGGTCCCTAAGAACGCGATATACCTCAGCGGAAATGCGATATCACTAGATTCCACGTGCAGATGAAATCGCGGGCGGAAAGCTAGTAAATTACAAAAAACTCTACACCGTTATCTCTCTCTCTACATAGTACCCTTATATAGTAATGTTCAGGATTGAATTTTTAAAACAAAAACTATCTCTCTTGTATGCAAAATTGCACTGCATAATATTTTGTGGAAGTTATGATTGAGAGAAATTTTTCACCGGTGAGATCGGAAACTTTGCCTCATTAAAGCCCTGTCTGATGTTGCGATTTTCTAGTGAAAGGATTAATATGGATATGAAAATTGAGAAACCCTTGATAATAACCGCCTCTGTGGTCTAGTGGTACAACCACCGGTATCAGACCCAGGGGTCCCGGGTTCAGTTTGGTTGGTGGCAGGATTTGTTGTAAGTCCGCCTGGGTAGCTATCACCATCTTATCTAAGCCTGACGCCATAACAACATTGTTTTCAGCATTGTTGTGTTCCGGCAGTTCGAGATAAGATTACAGTGGCTGATGATTACGGGAGAGGCTCGCTTCCATCTTCAGCCTTATCAATACTTAACATCAGGTATGGTGAGGCTAAGAGTCTCCCCGCCATTAATAAAAAAAAAAACTAGTTTGTATGGATTTTTTATGCTAATCGTAGAATATCACGACTGATGAAAGGACGATGAGAGGAGAATATGTATACTTCATCATCATAATAATATAAGCCATAATAATATCAACTGTTGGGTAGATCCCAAGTTGTCATCTCTGACATGACATACAAGACTTTCTTTATGTCTAACCTTTCGGTTATAGTCAAAATATCAGAGCAACGAAACAACACAACAAATCAGTGCTAAGCCATTTTTCTTTCTTTATGTACTATTAATTCTTGATTCATAAAGAAAAGTTTGTAAATCATATAATGTTGATACAAAGAAACGAATTAATAACTACGACACGCATTACACGATGTACCCCTATTCTTGAGCCAATGGTGTATGGTTCTTAGTCTTCTGCGACTTTCACTACATTTAGATTTATGACCTATGAGCTATTCATTAAGTCCTACCTATCTCCACTTATCTTTCGGTTCTCGTACTCAAGTAGCGTATGACGGAAATATAGACATTTTAAAGTTTACAAGAACTTCGATCCCGTCATTGCTCCAAATTGAGTGCTCCAGGTAAGCTGAAGCCTCATTATACAGCCTTTTTCACACTGAAAACTTTGCTGCAGATTCTGCGTGACAATTTTTATGTTACGACAAGTTTCTGAAAACTTTGCAGCAGCTTCCGCAATAATCGGTCACAGGATGGGTGACCAAAAATACTATCTCGAGCTCCTCCGTGCCTTATACGGTACGTTTAAAGTCGTTGTATACAACTATATTGGCAGTCATTAAAACATTAGGCCGCCTGCTCGCACTCATTCTCTTTATTTATTTATTTATTTATTTATTTTATTTATTTATTTATTTATTTCAAATACAGTTTTAACAATTACAATAACATTTTACAGTTTACACTTACTTATCGATCTACTTATCTTACAAGTTTGTGAATATTAGCGTAGGTACTTTGCATGTAAACCATAAACGCTATTGCAACACTGAGTTTTGTACCTCTACCCTCCGTAGTAGTATAAAACTGTTTCACGGTAGGATAGTCTCCTCCACTCGGGTCACAACAGACGCATATTACAAAGTTATAAAAAACTATTGATAAGATTAAAAAAAAATATACAAAATGAAAACCGACTTTAAAATCTAATCAGTTCACATGCCGTTTTGGTCTTACATCCTTAAGCATAAGGCCTCTTATCGCGCTACGTTTGGATTACATTGTCATAACAATATGGCTGCTGTTAAAAAGCACAGTATATGTTCAGTGACCAGATAAAAAATTACTACAACTACATAATGCCTTAACCAACTGTTAACCAACAATTTTAATTAAGTAATGTATCTAAATAAATATGCAAAGACAATAAAAACATATATAAAAGATAACAATAAAAATACTTATGATGTATATACTATAATAAAATATGTAACTAATGAGTGAGTTTAGTTTAAATATGTGTGTTAGGTTTTGTGTGTGTGTGTGTGTGTCTGTGTGTGTGTGTGTGTGTGTATAGTGAGTATACCAGTTATTTCATTTAGTTACTTTTAAGAGTAGCTCCGTTTTCTCGAAATCTAAATCTTGCAAAAACTGTTTTAATGCTATTTTTATTGAACGTGTAGTGAGCCGACTCATATCAACGTGTGCTGATATTTTATTATAGATAAAGGGTCCCAAAAAATCTAAAAATTTCTGAGCAAAACATGTCTTACAAAAAGGCGCAGTAAATATTTTGTCCTTTCGCCTATTTCCAGCCATTTTAGTATAATTATTTTTATGTTGCCTAAGCAATAATTTTTCTATAAATATTTTACGTATTGATAATATTTTCGTGTCTTGATATAATTGTTGTGAGGGGTATCTAATTGGCTTAAATGTCATTATTTTTAGGATGGATCTTTGTGCTCGTTCTAGCTTAATAAGCAAGGTTTTAGAGGTACCTCCCCAGACAGGTATACAATAGGAAACAATAGCTTGACACAGAGCGTAGTAGATGGTTTTGAGCAGTTTTGCATCACATATATGTCTTAAGGTTTTGAAAACATAAATAAGCCTTCTTACCCTATTGCTAAGAGAGTAAATGTGGTCACCCCATGTTAATTGTTGATCCAGGATTATCCCCAGATAACGTAGTGATTTGGTGTTTTCTAAGCAATAACAATTGCAGTTTGTTGGTTCCCTGCAATGGTGTGCTTTAATATTAATAATATTCAAGGGAGGCTGAGATTTCGATTGGATAGAAAATATCATGTATTTAGTCTTGGATCGGTTCAAGGTGAGTAGGTTATTATCTAACCATTTTAATATTTCATTGAAACTGTAATTTGCAGCTTCATTCAACAGTTGCCAATTTTTTTCTGAGACTAAAACAACCGTGTCATCGGCAAAGGTTATAATTTCTGTTGAAGGTAGTTTAAAGCAGCACAGGTCATCTATATATATAAGAAATAAGGTTGGTCCAAGGACGCTTCCCTGCGGTACTCCGTAGCATGTGGTCTCTTGAACACTTTCTGTATCATTTACGCGGACATGTTGTTTTCTGTCCTGAAGGTAACTCCGAAGTAGTTGCAGGGGTAGACCCCTAATACCCTTATTCTCTAATTTGTGTAACAATATAGGCACTGACACTGTATCGAAAGCCTTTTGCAGATCCAAAAATATTCCGAGACACTTTTCATTACGGTCCAAATGATTAACCACTCCATGAACCAATTGTTGCACCGCATCCTCCGTAGATAAGTTGGATCTGAACCCGTACTGATTCCTGGCAATCAAATTATTTTTTTCCAAGTAGTTCTTCAGCCTTGAGTTTATCAGCTTTTCAATTACTTTCGATAGACTTGGAAGGAGTGCAATAGGCCTATAGTTTGTGATGGAGTCGCTGTTCCCACCTTTGAATATAGGTATGATAGTGGCTTGTTTGAGTGCATTTGGAAAAACACCACTCGAAAAGCAGAGGTTACTTATGAGGGCTATAGGAAAAGCAATTGTGTAACATAAACGTTTCAGGAGGTTCGAGGATATACCATCCCAGCCAGAGGAAGATTTAGGTTTAAGGCTTTTTATTATGTCAATTACTTCTATTTCATCAGTAGGGAACAACATGAAGGATTTGGCTCTAGATAGTTGAGATAATTTATTGTGTTTTATTATTTCAGATTCGGTAATATTTAATTTGTTTAGTATATCGCTTGCCAAGTTGTTTCCAATATTGGCAAAGTAATTATTGATATGATTGACCGATAGTTGAGGAGTTGTTTTCAAATGCATCAAGTGAGTATTGTAATCTTTATTTTTGTTTAGATAACATATATTTTTTATAATAGACCACTGTTTTTTAGAATCATTTTTATTTATAGCCAGTTCATTTCTGTGGTACTCTATCTTAAGTTTTTTTAATAAGTTATTACAAGTGTTACGATATCGTTTATATGTGATTTGGAGGATTATATTTTCAGGATCTTTTTTTAATTTATTTTGTAGTCTATTTCTGTTTCTTATACACCTTATTAGCCCAGGTGTCACCCAAGGTTGTATGTTACTTTTCCTTCTGGAGAGTCTAGTTATCGTGGTGTGTTTATCGATTATGTTTTTCAGAATATTGATGAATTTATCGGTAGCTAGATTAACATCATGGTAGCTGATAGATAATGCCCAGTTAATACATTTGAGTTCATCAATAACTTTTTTATAGTCAATTTTTTTATGATGCACAGTCTTTTTTATATGGACCTTTGGTTTTTTATTCAAAGATAATAGGACTGTTGAATGATCCGTTATTGATGAGCTACATACAACTGTTTTTACTTTATGTTTAGTTTTAACAAAACTGTGATCTAAACAATTTTTTTCACGAGTTGGTAATAAATGTGAAGGAAGCAGACCGTGATGAGCTAGATTATCCAAGTAGTCGGACGATTTATTGTCGTAGCTCCCCCTTATATTTATGTTAATATCTCCTATTAGTAAGATATTTGTGTACATTTTTAAATTAGTTAGTACTTTATTTAGTGATATTATGAATTTGTCAGTGTTTGTAAAAACTTTATCTATCCATAAGGAAGATCATCAGACATGATGGAGTATGGTTCTTATTTTATATTTTTTTGCGACTCTGACGACATTGTGATGTGACGACATTTGAGCATATTGAGCATTATTAGTCTTATCCCCGCTATTCTTTCGCTTCCGGGCCGTCGGTTCTCGTACTCAAGTCGCGTATGACGGAAAATTAGACTTTTTAAAGTTTATACGAACTTCGATCCCGCCATTCCTCCAACTTGAGCGCTCCAGGTAAGCTGAAGCCTCATTATACAGCCTTTTTCACCCTGAAAACTTTGCTGCAGCTTCTGCGTGACAATTTTTATGTTACGACAAGTTTCTGTAGCTTATATCTTAACTTTGTTATAGTTTTAACTTCGTCTGAATTGAATCATATTATTCAATTCAGACGAATTTAAAGCAAATAAAACTTTAGTTATGATTCGTCTACGCGTTAATATGAATAAAGGGTTAGGACATACAGACAATATTATAACTTTTTAATTTTGCATTTAACAATGTTATTTTGATGTGATACATATTAAACAAGAAAATATTAGTCCATTCAATAAGTTCGTGGACCGAGGTTCTTCCAGGAATTTTTGACGGGAGATTTTAATTGCATCTTAAAGCTAAACCTTTTTCATGCAAAAACCACTTAAAAAGTTAAAAAAAAGTCCAGTTTTCTTTAAAATCAAATGTGAAATAAAAAAAACTATAATGAAATGTCAACCGATTTTTTACGCTATTTTTCAAATTAAAATTAAACGGTTTAAGATAAATTTAAAAAATTTCTGCTTGATTTTATTTCATTAAAACATTTGCTGAATTTTTTGAAATAGTCGTTTTCATTCAAATTCAGTTTTAATTTTGGCCGTAAAACCTGATCAAGTCGGGAAAAGCATGAAAATTGATCTTTTCAAATTCAAAAATCTGAAACTATTTGGTTAATGAATTAAGATAAATCAAGGCTAGTTTAGTCAGTGGCTTGAATTCAAAAGAAAAATTCACTGATTCTGAGCTCAGGGGCAAAAGTTACAGACAATTTAAATTTTGCCCAATTCCTTAACAACACGGAGTCTAAAAAATTAAAGTTCAAATTCAAAAATGTCTGCCATTTCTAACATTTTTGAAAAACGAGTTCTCGTAATTAATTTAAAAAATATTCAAGATTAAAGTGCAGTAATAAGTTTTTTGGTGTACAGCTCACATGCTGTGCAACATCTACCCAATGTCCATGACGCCGAAATTCATTATTTTTTTGGAAAGCCGTAGCAAAAAATTTTGAGGGCAAATTTTTTGGCATGTTTTTTTCTGAAAATTGTTTAAACTGGTTGATGTATCAGGTACTATCGTCAAAGTATCCAAAATCTACCTGGAAGTACCTTGGGCCACGAACTTATTGAATGAACTAGTATACTAGAAAAAAGGTACTTGCTTTTTTCTAGTATATTTTCTTGTTTAATAATAGGTCTTTACCTATGAAATTTCCGATTTATTTCTTACACTTCTAGAATAAAAAAAATATTCATTTATATCATTTACTTCACTTTATATTAAATTAAGATCATAACAGTCAAGAATAAGTAATCATAAGTTTATTATTTTTGTATCTTATACGATAAAAAATACTTCGAAGGGTACTTAATTTTTTGTTAGCAAAAATGACCATTTTATTTAATGTAATTTTTAAGATACTCATTATTTATAAAATAAAGCATTAGATTGCTCAGTATTCATACAATGCCGGTACATAAAAAATTGTGGCATTAGCATTTTTGATATTAACTATAGCAAAGAATGTCATTATGGACAACGAACTTTCTTGGAAATTCGTCATACAAATCGGCAATTCCATAGGTACCTATTATTTATCATACAGACAATATACTGGCAAGTTTCAAATGTTTAAATTATTTTCGAGTCTATATAACTAAGGCTGTCAATCCCGTACGCCTAGCGGGATCTCGGTATGGGCGGTATTGAAAATTTTCAGCGATGCAGGATCTCGGTGTAACGGGATCCCGCAGTAAAATAAAATTTGATGAAAACAAGAAGAAAAACATAGCATTATTCAATTTAGATAGATATTTATTAAATAAAGAAGAAAATAATCAAATCGTTACAAATTTTACTTATCATTTTGAAAGTGTTTTCGCATGAACCGCAACATTCCTAAATGTATCGTCGGCCAAGCTACTCCATATATTATTTGCTAGATATCTAGCAGCGGAAAGCGCCCACTCGGCTTCTACCCTGGTTGGTACTACAGACTTTTAAGCATTGTGTACCTGCGTCAAATATTTTCCCATCGACCCTTCTGATTGATAAAGAGTCATCTCTTTTTTGATGATTATTTCCATTAAATAAATTTCGAGTGGGTGTTAAAGAAACATTTGTCATGGCAAAGTTCAAAGTTGTCGCGCTCGTAAGAGGACGTTTTCATGATAATTTTCAATGCCGCTAATCCCGCGGGGGATCCCGCACATGTGTTTCGGGATCCGCACTAGTCAATATGGTGCGGGATCTCAGTATTTCGGGATCTCGGTATACCATGATTGGAAGCCCTATATATATCTGAGGATCATCAGACATGATGGAGTAAATATTGGAGTATAAATATAATTATGTCAGCTAAAGCAAATCGAAAAGTCAATATAAAAGATACCTAGCCATAAAGTTAGAATAAAAGAAATAGTCTCCAATTTTTTTCTAGTTTAAAATCAACTATCAAATAGCAGTACAAATGCAAAAAAGTAATCATAAACAAGTAATACATTTTTCTGTAACATAAATTGAAGTTCTACGAGGAAGCATGTGAAACTCGTAAATAAAGTTTGTATTTGATTCACACAACTTTTACACACATTTGCCACAAACTGAACGAACCAGATTCAAATAATTCCGCACATAACAATTTTGTAACTCTTTGATCGAACCGCGAAGAGTTTAATAATATTGCTGAATATTTCAACGGAATACTCGGAAAAGTTACTGTATTTTTAGATTAGAAATAAAGAAGTTTATAAACGTAAGTTTGAATAAAGCAGTGTTAATTTCAAAACTACAAAACAAAAATTTTAAGGTATAAAGTACCTACCTACCTATGACTAGTTCTATCTTTACTTACTCTGCCGCTTTTGAGACACCCTTATGGAAGATCTGTGCCTCAGAAGTGGGGTTATTAAATATGGGTGGTGATACCTCTAATTTTATGCGCATGAGTAAGATATGTTGTGATTATGTATTTTAACGTGTAGGTACCTATATTTTTTTTCTGCACATTGTAGTGGTGCTGCTGACGAAAAAACTTTTTATAAGAGAATGGAGATGATTTCATGATACGTGTTTATTAAAATCTGTGTTAAGTGACCGATACGTCGTAGTGTGGTCCAAGCCTGGTGGATATAAATATCTTATTAGATAGTCGACCAAGCGGCTTGTTAGGAACCGCGAGGAAAAGAATTCGTTCTCACCAAATTGCAAGATACGAAATTTTTATATATCTTAACCTTGTTTGTTTTTTTTTTTACTTTTTCACATATTTTTGCCATATTCTTTTTGTTTGAGTTTACCTAATTTTCTTTAAAAAATGGCTTATTGGTTGATTAAGGAAAACAAATTTTATGATAACTATTCTAAAAAAATATATATCCACCAGACTTGGACTACCCTGTATAATAGCGCGGTGCATACGAAGCAATTAGTAAAATTAGTTACAATTCATGTTGTAAAAGATCTCGGTACTAAGTACTTAGTGGCGGTTAGATACTAGTTATGATAATATTAACTTGGCTACCATTCAGCACAAGAGACATTCAGATAGAAACGAGGAATTTCATGACAAATATTTGTGGAGTCAGATCTAGATGCTGCCGTCTGGAAGAGGCATCTGAGGAATGTTCCTGCTGTCATTCCATTGGGCAATACAAAGTTCCAGAGAGGTAATACAGATGATAGATAAAAGTTTTTAACTTGATGTTTAAGTTGAACCAATAAGTATGTCTATTTATGTGGTAGATGAATCAGATCAAAGCAAACGTGGGTAATATTTACAGTTTATTTTTTCAGACGAACAACTAAAAACCAGCATTAGTAATATGTCAAATTAACTCCGACCCCAGTTTATAATGGTGGAGGGCACAGTTTGATAGTTTTTAGGGTTCCGTACCTCAAAAGGAAAAAACGGAACCCTTATAGGATCACTTCGTTGTCCGTCCGTTCGTCCGTCCGTCTGTCAAGACCGTTTTTCTCAGGAACGCGTGGAGGTATCAAACTGAAATTTATATCTAATACTCAGGTCTACTGTCCCTTGGAGCTGTGAAAAAATCAAACTTCTAAGTCAAAGCAATCAAAAGATACAGCCGTTTATGCCGCAAATTTCCGCAAATTTTCGAAACTCGCACGTGAATCAAAACCTACAGGGTACTTCCCGTGAACTTAGAATCTTGAAATTTGGTACGAAGTACCGTCTTATAGTACAGATAAAGGAATAATGGCGAAAACCGTAAATTTTTAGTTACATCATATTATAATAAAAAATATTTTTGAAAATTTTAAATTTAATTTTATCTTCTTACATCTTACATCTTATGTTTTGGAGCGCACTGTTCATTGAAATAAAACAACTTTTACGGATATCAAACGCGCTATATTTCCACGAACTAAGTTGTAACTGCCCGTATTTTTAGGTTTTTTAGGGGTTTTTTGATTTTCCCGACGTTTCGGCACCTTTACAGCTGTAAAGGTATAAAGCTCGACCAATAGATCGTCGTCTCAGCCACATGGGTATTATGGTATGGGTATAGGCCTCTCCCAAAGATCTCCACATCAATCGCCCCTGCGCTGCCGCCTTCACCAGATCGTCGGTCCATCTTGTGGGGGGCCTACCGTCGTCCGTTACGCGGTCGCCATTCCAGAACCTCTCCGCCCCAACGGTAATCAATTTCTTCTCGCTATGTGTCCCGCCCACTGCCACTTCAGCTGAGCAATCCTTTAAGCGATGTCAGTAACTTTAGTTCTCCTGCGGATCTCTTCATTTCTGTTTCGATCATGAGAAACGCCGAGCATAGCTCTCTCCATTGCACGCTGAGTTACCTTGAGCCTCCTTATCAGACTCATAGTTAGCGTGGTCGCTACTGTTAGTCATCACTGGCAACACACACTGGTCAAGACTTTCGTCTTGAGACACTGCGGTAAGTTGGACGCGAAGATTTCACGGAGCTTCCCGAATGCTGCCCATCAGATTTGAATTCTACGGGAGATCTGTCTCTCGAAGTTGGAGTTACCTAACTGGATTGGCTGTCCAAGGTAAACGTGATCAACAACGAGTGTGTTATTCCTAACGTGAACTGGAGCGGGTACAACATGGGATTTGACATGAATTTCGTCTTATCCGTGTTCATCCTAAGACTTTGGGAAGGACTACGGAGATTTTCGAGCAATGTGTCCAGGTCCTCCAAGGTCTCAGCCATAAGGACTATATCATCGGCAAAACGAAGGTGTGTCAGATACTGGCGATTAATGTTGACGCGCGGCTCCTTTCCAATCCAAGAGCTTAAAGATGTCCTCCAATGCAGCTCCAATCCAACAGTTTCGGAGAAATGACGTCTCCCTGTCTCACACCTCGCTGCAGTTGGATGGGATTTGTGCTTTGGTTTTGTAATTGGACCGACATGGTGGCTTGTTTTTGAGCTGTTTGAGAGCCATACTAATCTCATACAGGCTGACGTCCGGGATATCTTTCGTGAAGTGTCGGGTAAGCTTGGATCTGTGGTTAGCCTTGCTTTTAACAGGTATCTGCGTGGAATATAACTGCCCATAGAAACTCTCGATCTCCCTCAGGATTTCAGGTTTCGAAGAAATTATGCGACCGTCGTTAGTTTTCAGTTTCGTCATCTGGCTTTACTCAATAGACAGATCTCTCGCGAACACTTTTCGAGGCTTCGATAGCCTCTTTAATACGATTCATATTAAATTGGCGAAGGACAACAAGACCTTGTCAAAGACTTAGATATCTGCTTATTTAGCTGCCGATAACGATGAGCATCCGCTGAGTTCTGAAGCCTTCACGTCTCTGATCCATGAGTAGTGTGTGGTTGGAGAGTTTCTTTAATTTAGGACAGCGGGTCTTAAAGTACTTGGACCCTACCGTACGGACAGTATCCGCCACCGTGTTGTGTAGATCGTCCATATCGATGCTGTTCTCAAGGGCTTTGAATCAGTTTTGCAGCTTAAGTTGAAAGCTCGCGGGGTTTTGGATATGGGCCGGTAATGGTCGGAGTTAAAATATATCAGTCGCGATTTTTCCAGCTTCACGTTGATATTCAATGTGGCATGTACCATTAGGTGATCGCTCCCCGTCTTGACGGTGTTGATCACAGTGACATCATTGAATATTTGCTTTCGTATTTTGTCGACATGATAAAATCTATTTAGTTTTTGACAATACCGTCTGGACTGATCCAGGTATACTTTCGGCTATCCGGTTTTTTGAAGAAGGAGTTCATCATGAAGAGGTTGTCCTTTTCCATAAAGTCGGCCAGCATCTGGCCTCTGTCATGAAACATGAAACTTATTGTCGTACGATTTTGAATTTCTTAATAATATTGTGTTACTCTATCTGTAATGTCTTTAAACATAAACCACTTGCGGACAAATAAAGCGAGTCACTGCGTTATTTTTATACAAACATGTTCAGTTCGTGGTCTAATAAATAAAAAAGGATGTGTATTTCTAAAAATATTTGTATGTCAATGGCGAGGTCATATGCTGGATTTCCTAAACTTTCAGTGAAACAAATGCTTAGTTTTGCTTCATATTCAAAGTTGTATGAAGGCAGATTGAGTGACTATGTTTTTCTTATTTTGTACCAAACTGGAGGTTTCCTTGAATTTTCAGAACTTTTATTCATAAGTCGAGTTTTCGACTCATATATCGATATATTTTTTTTTACTTAACTGTTAATAGGTCCTTTTTCAGTAATGAGAATGTAGATTGAGCATGTTTGTATGCAAATAACGTAGTGGTCCGCTTTATTTGTCCGCGAGAATATTAACTTTAATTTCAATAGTGAGACAACCGAAGAGAGTCGCGAGAAGCAGCTGCATCCAAATCCGAAACGTTTGTGTGGGTAATTATACTGCACAATGCGGTATACGTAGGGCTGTCGACTAAATGAACTGCATGCAGCTAGATAAGAAAAGGAATATCGTCGACGCGATTGCAAAAGAAGAGTGATATATATATATATATATATATATATATATATACTCGTAGAATTTCTTTCACATTACAGACATACATAAAATACTCTATTATCAAAACCAGTGAAACTTATCTACTAATCTTAATTTATACCTACAATACCTACAAGTTTTATGTGAGCTGTATAGTGCAAAAAGGTATGTTTAAAGCAAATCGCTGATTTTCAGCTGCAACCATAGAAGGCCCGCGGGAAAAAAGTACCTACATTAATAATCGACATGCATTTCAATCAATAATAATACTGTAAAACAAATAAAAATAAAAATTTATTAGTAAAAATAAAAAATATTTAGGTTTGTGGAGAGTAATTTGTAATAACGTGTAGAATGAGCAATAGGTACTAATACTTTTAAACTTTTGTAATTTTTTCAAAGTTTTGCAGTTCGTAAGTTTTTTCTTGTAATTCAATCACACGTAAATAGCTGAACCGGTTTGGATGAATTACGCATAGAAAAAGAAAAGAGCCGGAACAGAACCAAGGCTATATAATTTGTATCCATATATTTCCGTAGGAACAGCAGTACCGCGGGGAACAGCTAGTAAGTACTAAATAGAGTTCCATGAATGTTACATAATAAGCGCTTACAAACGTTGTATGAAATTACCGTCCATAGATTAAACTGCACAGATGAGGTACAAGTAATTTTACAGAAACGTTATTTCTTACAAAGTTACGTCAATATTAAGTATTTTCCTTTTCAGTTTAATGTAGGAAATGCTTGTATAGATTTTCAATACGACAGACTCACTTTAACAATAAAAGTATTTAGTTCTATGCATTATAATGTTGACAACCCTAATCGCAGTCACTTGGCGAGGTCTCTGCTGTTCAATTACAGCTTTTGTTACAATTTAATAATGTTATGTTATTACATAATTAATGTCAGCGTAATCGGCCATGCTTATTATGTACTATTTTGGTGCATCAGAGTACCTAATGCCATTGAAATATCAGCTGAATAAAACAATTGAATGCTTATCGTTTCAAATAATTAGGCACGAGCCAGTGTTCGGTTTCTTATCGACATGTTGATTTCTATTCTTTTATTTCAACTTATCGAATCACGTCTAAAGAGGTGAAGCAATTTTGATGTTTTTTTTAGGTCAATTAGACATTGGAGATGGACATAGGCTACTTTTCGTCGCGAAAATTTGTAGTGATACATAAAGAAAGATATTGATAAAAAAAATAATTGATTACACGCTGATGAAGTCGCGGACGGAACGCAAGTAATAACAGTCATAGTAGACGCTGATGCGGCGTTAACGGAATTCTAATTAGCAATATAACAAATTAGTTTTTCTTTAAAAAAAAAATATCATTCACTATGCCTAAGTACTAAAAACCTTAACTTTAGACCATATTTTCATTTGTAACTTCTACAGTACTATAGCATATACGTGCTCAAAGATATATAATATAATGCAATAGGTTTACTCACCGCAATGCGTGCGCGGTCCGATTAGCATGCTAATGGTTGAATAATGAGCAAATATACAGCACTAACGCTGCCGCAACTACCTGTCTGCAGCTGCAAGATTTGAATTGAATAGACGAGAAATTTTAGAGCTGACGTCTGTCAAAAATTAAAGTGCATATAGTATAACCAGTGAATATAGACTAGGTCCTGGTGTTTCACTCCTTGCTGCACTACTTATACTGCTTGATCCTAGTGACTAGGAGGATCTCATTTACGCGGCATCCACGATGACAGACTAAAGCACCCCGTAAACGATCAAACGGATTTGAACTTTTTTGTATGGAGGCAGGCCTCGCCCAAAACGGTAGTATGACACGCCATTTTGAAAAAAAAAACAAAATGATGTCGCACGATAATACCTATATAAATGAACAGGAGACGCACAGAGGAACAAAAAATTTTATGATTTATAATGCCCTAAAGTGTCACGTACATGTAGGGGGACACCAACATCTTTTGTCCCAAGCCAACCTCACCTGCACGTGGTGCATCCTGCTGGTCGACAAACGAGGCTCTGGCGACCGACTGATGGCGGTATATCCATCCCATTAGGTGTAGCTAAATGTGACAGGCCGGTGATGGGCAGCAGCGTCACCGGTGCGATAAGCTACGCCCTGCGATCGCCAACCCGCCTGCCCAGCGTGGCGATTATGGGCAAACCCTCCAATTATGCACACAGTCACAAAGCCACGGCCCCCAATTCCCGGCGGTCCCGCTATTCCTGGTCACGGTGGCGACCATGGTAACGGCGGGGCAGGGGGTGCTAAGAATCTCCGGGTTACGAGAGGCCACCAAAACCAACTGACCCTGGCGACGTACAACGGACGCACGCTACGGCTAGACTCGCATCTGGCGCAACTCGAGGTGGAACTTGGGAAAATTAGGTGGCACATATTAGGGTTGTGTGAAGTCCGAAGAGAGGGGGAGGACACCATAACCCTCGAATCGGGTCACCTAATGTACTTCCGAGAGGGAGACCAACAATCCCAAGGTGGCGTTGGGTTTCTGGTGAATAAGTCCCTTTCTGACAATGTTGTGGAAGTGTCCAGTGTGTCGAACAGGGTAGCGTACCTCATTGTAAAGCTCTCCGAGAGGTATAGCCTCAAGGTGGTGCAAGTGTACGCACCGACCTCGACACATTCGGACGATGAAGTGGAGGATATGCTCGATGACATATCGAGGGCACTACACTTCACTACCAAGACCCAGTACACCGTTGTCATGGGGGACTTCAACGCTAAAGTGGGAGTACAGAATTGCAGCGAATCGGTAGTAGGATCCCATGGATTTGGAAACAGGAATCATAGGGGGCAAATGCTCGTCAACTTCCTCGAACGGGAGGGACTCTTCTTGATGAACTCGTTCTTCAAGAAACAGCCCCAAAGAAAGTGGACGTGGCAAAGCCCCGATACTAGGACCAAAAATGAGATTGACTTCATCATGACGGACAAAAAGCACATATTCAGAGACGTCTCCGTGATCAACAGGTTTAATACCGGAAGTGATCACCGACTCGTCCGAGGCACTCTGAATATCAACTTTAAGGCTGAACGTGTCCGTTTGATGAAGGCCAGGCTCCGACCAACACTGCTTCAAACCATGACAGGATCTGAAGTGTTCCAGTTAAATCTGGAGAACCGATTTGCTGCCGTGGAAACCACAACAGACGTAAACCAGAACCTCGAAAATGTGGTTCGGATCCTCAGGGAGGAAGGCACGAGATTTTGTAAAATGCAGCGTAAGGGCAAGAAGTCAAAGCTTTCGGAAGAGACATTAGGGCTCATGAAGGAACGACGTGAATACCCACCCGTCACTTCGTCAGCAAAGCGGACTCTAAACCGAGAGATCAGCAAGCACGTACGGCGTGACCTCCGGTGCTCCAATACTCTTTCCATCGAAAGAGCCATCGAGCAAAATCGGGGGTCAAAGGTGTTCGTACAATCCCTTGGAAGAAGCCACCTGACGAAGTTGACCACAGCAAGTGGAGAAGTCGTTTCTTCGAAGCCGGCAGTCATTTCGGAAGTCGAAGACTTCTATGGCCGGTTATACGCATCGCATGCATTTCGACCTGATCCCGAAAATGAGGATTCTAGAGCCACACTAACACGCCATTTCACCGAAGACCTGCCAGAAGTCAGCATTGGCGAAATCGAGATCGCTCTGAAGCAGCTTAGGAATGGAAAAGCCCCTGGAGAGGATGGCGTTACGACAGAGCTATTAAAAGCAGGAGGGAAACCCGTACTGAGGGAGCTCCAGAAGCTTTTTAACGCTGTCCTTTTTGATGGGAGAACTCCAGAGGCGTGGAGTAGGAGTGTGGTCGTCCTGTTCTTCAAAAAGGGAGACAAGACCCTGCTGAAGAACTATCGACCCATATCCCTTCTAAGCCACGCCTATAAGCTGTTCTCAAGAGTGATCACGAACCGTCTTGCGCGAAGACTCGACGAATTCCAACCACCGGAACAGGCTGGGTTTCGGAGCGGATACGGCACCATAGACCACATCCACACAGTGCGGCAGATTATACAGAAGACCGAAGAGTATAATCAGCCCCTATGTCTAGCATTCGTGGACTATGAGAAGGCCTTTGACTCGGTTGAAATCTGGTCCGTTCTGGAGTCCCTGCAGCGTTGCCAAGTAGATTGGCGATACATCCAAGTGATGAGATGTCTGTATGAAGCCGCCACCATGTCCGTCCAAGTACAGAATCAGCAAACGAGGCCCATACCGTTGCATCGAGGAGTGAGACAGGGGGATGTTATTTCCCCGAAACTGTTCACTAATGCAATGGAGGATATGTTCAAGACGCTGAACTGGAAAGGACGTGGTATCAACATCAATGGCAAACACATCTCTCACTTGCGATTTGCTGACGATATCGTCATAATGGCAGAAACGCTGCAGGACCTACAACAGATGCTGAACGACCTGGCTAATTCTTCTTTACGCATCGGCCTACGGATGAACTTGGACAAAACCAAGGTCATGTTCAACGAACATGTTCTACCGGAACCGATTGCGATACACGGCGCCGTTCTCGAAGTTGTTCAGAAATATGTGTACCTCGGGCAGACATTGCAGTTAGGTAGAAACAACTTTGAGGACGAGGTGAATAGGAGAATTCAGTTGGGTTGGGCTGCATTTGGGAAGCTACGTCGAGTCCTTACGTCGTCGATCCCACAGTGCCTAAAGACGAAAGTCTTCAATCAGTGCGTCCTACCCGTTATGACTTACGGAGCCGAAACGTGGACACTGACGGCACGGCTGGTCCACAAGTTCAAAGTTGCTCAGCGGGCTATGGAAAGGGCTATGCTCGGCGTTTCTCTGAGAGATCGTATCAGAAATGAGGTGATCCGTCAGAGAACCAAAGTTATCGACATAGCCCACCGGATTAGCAAGCTAAAGTGGCAGTGGGCTGGCCATATTAGCCGTAGAACCGATAACCGTTGGGGTAAACGAGTTCTAGAGTGGAGACCGCGTCTCGGCAAACGTAGTATAGGACGTCCTCAGGCACGGTGGAGTGATGATTTGCGCAAGACGGCTGGTAGGAGCTGGATGCGAGAAGCCGAAAATAGATCTCAGTGGCGTGCACTTGGAGAGGCCTATGTCCAGCAGTGGACTGCGACAGGCTGATGATGATGATGATGATGATGATGATGAAAGTGTCACGTTAGCCAGCCTAGTAGATTATTTATTTTTTATAAAAAAAAAAAAATCAAAAACTAAAAAGAAAAAATAAGCATTTTGGAGTCGGTGGCAGTCAAGGCATTCTACATTGCGGTCCCACTCTTTTATTTTTTTTACCTTGGCTGGCACCGTCTCCAAAAGGCTTATTTTTTGCTTTTTAGTATATTTTTAAGTTGGTTTTTTTTATTTAAAAAGTTTTATATTTCACAATTTTTAAAGGTACAAGTCTTGAACCTACACTAATAACTTATGTCAACTGCTCATCGCCATTTACAAAATGCTGCTTTTCCCGGTGCAGGGAAACCTCTTCCTATTTTGAAGTCGGTGAAAAATAAATAATGCCGACCCAAAGTATCACCTTTGTATCTCAATTTCAATTTATTGCAATCCACAAATGGTAACAAGATGGTAACATAAAGATGGTAAGTACATTGTGGACCCTGATAGGGCACAGCAAATAGGTTTTTTTTTTTATAGAGGACGACTTATTTTTTTTTACAATTAAGTATATATTTCTTAAAATTTTAAATCCTTATCATTTAAATATTCTGAAACACTATAATAGCACTTTTCTAAGAGCAGTGTTTTTACCTTTTTTATATATATATTGTAACTATTTTCTGTAGCTATTTCTTTCGGAAGTTTGTTATATATTTTTACCGACATGTCTAATGGACTAGAGGAGTTATCTATTATCTATTACTTATCTATTACTCCAATGATCTCACTAACCTGACACTTTAGGGCACTATGTTGTTTAATATTTTTTTGTTAATCTTTACGTTCCCTATCCGTTTATATGGGTACATATTATATTCTCGAGCGGCGGGATTTTGAAGAAAAAAACCGGCCAAGTGCGAGTCGGACTCGCGCACCGAGGGTTCCGTAAAATATTTTTTATTATATGATGTAACTAAAAATTTACGATTTTTGAATTTTTGCATTTTTCAATGCTATTTTTATACTTATGATAAATTTTAAATAGAAAAATATTGGAAAAAATTAACTCGGCCACAAGTGAATTCCAGATGGGACCCACAACCTATGGAAATCCGATCCAATGCTCTCCATTTCCAAATTTTATCATAAGTATAAAAATTTACGGTTTTCGCAATTTTTCCTTTATCTGTACTATAAGACGGTACTTCGTACCAAATTTCAAGATTCTAAGTTCACGGGAAGTACACTGTAGGTTTTGATTCCCGTGCGAGTTTCGAAAATTTGCGGCATAAACGGCTGTATCTTTTGATTGCTTTGGCTTAGAAGTTTGATTTTTTCACAGCTCCAAGGGACAGTAGACCTGAGTATTAGATATAAATTTCAGTTTGGTCTTGACAGACGGACGGACCGACGGACGGACAACGAAGTGATCCATCCTATAAGGGGTTCCGTTTTTCCTTTTGAGGTACGGAACCCTAAAAAAAACAAAATGGCGGACCGGTGACGAGGCTAAAAGGTTCAAACCCCTTTCTGACAGATTTTCATGTTTGTCAAATTTATTTCACCGTCTGCGGCAATGTATTTTTTTTTAATTATTTATTTATTATTAAGCACACAATGTATCTTACAATTAGCATTATGTCCTACAAAACTATTTACATAGTTTGACTGTAGGATCAGCTAGGCGATTGCGTAACGTCAATCGTATTCATTTGACAGTTCATATTGTATCTTATTCAATGTCATTCCAAACAAATTGCAGACGATTGATTACGATATGAACTGTCAAATGAATACGATTACCTTACGCAATCGTACCCCTGTCGGCCTAGCATGAGCGGCTTTTATCGACTATTGACGCATGATAAAGATCCTATATCTCGCTTACACCTTAGTGGGGTAAGCAAGACAGCATGACGTATCATATCATATCGCGTGATATAATGATGGTCATGCTAGGCAGGCAGGAGTCTCGTTAAAATATAACAGCCTTATCACAAAAAAAATTAAAACACTGTTTAATTTAGACAGTGTTTAAATGTGATGCTGTCTCTTTCAAATAATATTGTCAAAAGAGTGACAACATCACATTTAAACACTGTCTAACTTAGACACACGATAAACACTGTTTTGTAGTAAGACCATAAATGTTCGATGCAGTTTTCTTCCGAAAAATTTGACAAACGCGTTTGTCAAACTAATTTGTCAAATTTTGATTGGTTACCGGACCCTTAATAATAACAACATGCTCTTGCGTCGCAATTGGCAGAATAATCACTATTACCAAAAAATAACGATCATAATAGTTATAACGCAATATTTGAAATAAAGTAAAGAAAAAGTACGTAGCAAAATAATATAAGATACTAACATAGGTTAAGTACAATTGTTACTAACAAATAATGAGTCAAAGTTACTTGAAATAAATGAATTGAATTGAATTGAATTGAAAAAGTCACATCAAGATATTCGCCAGAGGAAGCAAAAATGTTGACAATATCCGATATGCACTCCACAAAAATATGAATCGAAATAAATGATAATTCTTTGAATGCTTTCAATTTCGTTTCCGTTGCGGACTGCGAGCTGCGGAGGCAATCGACCGATATTAATGAGAATTCACACGTTCATCGAAAATTAAAAAGGGATTACTTCAGTTAAAGTCACATTTAATACAATATTGAAGGCTTAATTTGATTTTTTGAATGGACCTGATGGTTTGTGGATCAGATTTAATTATTCGACCCTGTCGATTCCGATATTAAGTTAATCCAAAAGTCACTTGTATAAATTGAATGAACAATTTATTTGATAATTTATAAGCTTTGTTTAACAAAACGGGGTAACATTTAATTTTTTTATGAAAATAATCACTATTATTATTATAAAAAAAGTAATAATAAATGCAAATGCAAAACAGTGATAGGTACATCTTGCGCCTTCTCCGACTTCTTTACTTACTTGTTTTTTACGGAGCATTCTAACGCTCAAAAGTTGTTAGACCGTGCAATACCAAGCACCGATCCGGTGTTTTCTTGCGGGGTTAAGTAATTTTAGATGAGCCCGTGGCGCAGTGGTTCACGCGCTCGGCCAGTGATTGTTCAGGTTAAGCAACTTTCGCAATGGTCGGTCACGGGATGGGTGACCAAAAATTTACTAACTCGAGCTCCTCCGTGCGGAAGGCACGTTAAGCCGTTGGTCCCGGCTGCATTTGCAGTCGTTAACCCACCAATCCGCATTGTGCCCGCGCGGTGGGCCATGGCTCGTTCTCCTTATCCATAAGGAAGGCCAGTGCCCCAGCAGTGGAGACATTAAAAAAGGCTGATGGCGAATGAGTAATTTTGGTTTCACTCAGATAATATGCATTTCTGGAAGGTAGCCCCATTGCTTTGTGGTAGGACTTGTTGTTAGTCCGTCGGGCTAGCTTCCACTATCTTATTTTAGTCTGTCGCCATAGCAACAATGCTTTCAGCGTTGTTGTATTTCGGCAGTCGTGAGATAAGCTAGCCATTCTTCAGTAGTTGTGGATTCCAGGAGAAATATGATATCCATCTTCAGGCTTGTCATTACTTAACATCAACGCTTCCCCGTGGTAGGTACAAAAGGCCGTCTTTATGTATTAAGTTCTTACTTCTTCACCCAGTGCAAAGTAAACTCATATTCTTCACAAACGTCTTTCCACCTAGAAATTCCTTATAGCTTTACGGTGTACGGGGTATCTGATTTTTTTTTGCCAAACATGCTTATACTTGTCGTGCGTCAAGAGGGACGTCAGTTGTCGTCACGTGCGCGAAAGGGGTATATTTTTATGGAATACGTAATTCTGTTTGACTTCATACGCGATGTCCATATTTGCCGAAGACTCGACCTCCTACATGCAAAGAGCGGTGTGCGGCTCCATTTTCAATCATAAGACGATATTGTAAACAATTAAAAATGGCAAAAAAAGTGATTAAAAATGCGCGAGATTGATATCTGTGATTACTATAAATATAAATAGAAATCATTTATATGCCACAAATATGGTACAATTGGTCTAAATTCATTAGATTTCACATATTTGACAAAACACAGTATTGCTTACAGCTTACAAGTTGTAAAAAACAAAACAACACAAGAAAAAAGAAGTACTAGCTAATTTCTAATAAAATATCAATACATGTGATGGCTATACTTATTCATAATAAATGAATACACACATAAAATTAAAAAATTCCAAAACATTTTATTATATGTCATAAGGATTTAGTCATGTCATAATTATTTAAAACTACCTTTCTTAATTTTTACATTCCAAATATTCTCTAACGCTGTAGAAGTAGTGTTCTAACAGCCACACCAATTGCTTAATATCATAAGGCAGTTTATTAAATATTAATATATCTTGAACATAAACATTACGTTTAAAAAGATCAAGTCTACAATTCGGCATTAACAATCTATCCTTATGCATTGTGTGTCGTGTTATCGCATCAGAATGTTTCGGAAAATAGTGCGCGTTTTGTCGCAGTTTTTTTGTTGCAGCGGGAATGTTGTGTATGTAACTTAAAAACAAGAGCGGTCCCAGTATACTGCCTTGTGGTACAGCAGAGCCATTTGTTTTGTAGTCTGATCTAAAAATGGTCTTGACCGGTTTTCTATCCTGCTGTGTTATTATAGTTACTTCAACGTATTGTTTTCTATCTTTGAGGTAATTCTTGATCCAATCTTAAGGTGGGTACTGACCAACGTTACGAGGTGTAATGTAACATTCGCATCGAGCGTGTTCGCGTCGACGCGTCGAGCATGTTACGCTGTGTTCTAAAATCGGTGTAACATACTCGTCAAAACTCTGTGCTCCGCTTTCGCCGCCAGTTCACTTAAGATGGCCGAAAGCGAGGACGTGTTGGTATCTTTGATTTTACTTAATTATTGTTTTATCCAAATTAAGAAGAAGAAAAAATGTTCCTGGACGTCAAACTTATTTAAAAACAGAGGCGTATGTGGTGGTTTGTCATTGATAGCAATATTAAAAACCAAATGATTACTGGACAACTATAAAAACTTTGTACGCATTTCTCCGATCGATTTTGAAGAACCCTTGAATTTAATTGGACCAAAAGACTGCAACAGCGTACTGACTGAACCGCGTAACAGTCAAAGGATTCGCCAAAAACCGACAGCCGGGTGGAGCACTCAAAGCGAGCAACGAGCGGCTCGTTGCTCGCTGGTTTTCCCGTAATACGACGTACTGACTGTACGAATGCTCGCTGTGTAACATGTTACATTACACCTCGTAACGTTGGTCAGTACCCACCTTTATGCTACCCCCCCTTACACCATATTTGTGTAGTTTATTTAATAAAATTGAGTGATCTACGAAATCGAAAGCCTTACTCATGTCTAAAAATACTGCTGCAATCGGAGTTTTACTATTAAGGCTTTCTGTTACAGCTTTCACTAAGTCAAAACAAGCCATTTGTGTTGACCTTCCTTTTTGAAATCCAAACTGCTACTGGTGTAAAATGCCATGCTTCTCGTAAAATTCGTTAATACGTTTTGACATGGCTTTTTCAAAAACTTTTGATACGACAGCGACGGATGTAAGTGTAATCGGTCTGAAGTTGTTAACATTCTTAACATCGTCTTTTTTGAACAAAGGTTTAACTACAGAAAGTTTTAGTTTACTTGGAAAATCTCCTGTAGTAAAGGTAAAGGTTTATAGTAATCACGGATACTCAATATCTCGCGCATATTTAATCACCCGAGAAACTTCATGATCTATGGCCGATTTATATGATAACACCGAATTGAGATATTCCATATATTGGTTGAGTAGGTATTATTTTTTTCTATGGAACAGCTACTTTATTGCGATGTCGTAACGGGCCCCATACCAAACGATTTGATTCGCATTCCCCCTCAGTTTTTCGTTAATAGGTACTATCTCTGAATGAAGTATCATTTTAAGAGATTTCTTCGATAGCAAAATTGCTAACGCGTCAATGCAATAACCGTGACACAATGGAAACAAATAGCGCCTCTAACGAAACAGGTCTCAGCAAATAGAGGGAGACATCGACTGATAGAAAAATTTCCTTGAGAGCTTTTTGGGAGCGTACAGACAGACAGACGGCCCTTTGAGACAGCGCGAACACTTTACTGGCTAAAGGCAAAGAAAACAAAGTGAAAAACACGGCGAAATGCAAATATTTCAATTCGTCGTTAAAAAGAGGTTTATTTAAACAGACGCTTCAGAGAAATAAAACTGTAAAAGTTGAAAACATGTAAAAATAACTGGAAAGAATGAGGGTTGCTTAAGAGAACAATGCCCATAAATATTAATTTATAATTCCCGATTATCACACAGCAACTAAAAAAAATAAGATTCGTGTATAACTTAATCTATGTTTATTTAATTATCCATGACAGTGAATGAGACATAATAGATGTTTTATTGATTTAACGTATATAGCCGTTCACTATCAGCGAACGTGTTAAAAACACTTAGAACACTTTCATCAAAAGAAATCATGATAAAATTATAACTACTAAGTTAAATACAATTGTGTATGCAAGGATGCAAGGCAAGTACAGTAGCGAAAGTTTTACAGCATCACCCACTCATAGCCGTTCAATAAATTTTTGCGCAGAAAGTGGATAACCAACTATGTATTTTTGTAATATAAGACTCAAAAAGTATCCGCTCATTATCAGAAGTAAAGAGCTAAAATCAATTGTTTTCAAATAGGACTGATTTCAAACAACAACAAATATACAATTGTTTATCTGTAATCTGAAGAATTTCTTGTTTACCGCTGCGTTGTATCGCAGAAGCATTCAATGTTGTGCATTCGGAACAAAGCAACACGCGTTCACAGTTCAAAATGAACATCTTTTTGAGAACTGAGACTTTCGCTAAATTATTCTTTCTGGTGAGCTTTACTGGGCTAGTGATGTACGCTGTTCTCGCATTTTATACATTCCACACAGCGTACACGACAGCGTACGAACCAGAACGTCACCTCACAGTTAGCACTTTGCCAAAACCGTTGATGCTATCAAAAATTCCACAGACCACAGAAAAAATGGTTATACTTAAGTATATACTAGTATGGACAACGACTTTCAGGAAGAAGAATTTTCTAGGTGAAGGTCAAGAGCCATTTTTAAGGAACAACTGCTCTTTTACTAACTGTTATGTGACGAAAGACAAGGATCTATTGAAACAGTACGACAGGGATTTTGACGTTATCTTTATAGATATCAGTGTTTTAAGAAAAACGTTGTGGAAAATATTTATGCCGAAGGTACGGTCTCCAAAACAGAAATATTTATTCCACAGCATGAAATCAGCTGACGAAACGCCTATATGCGACGTCCAAGCAGACGGGTACTTCAACTGGACTTGGTCTTACAAATTATTTTCAGATATATCGACTCCTTTCATCGAAGTGAAATATAAAGATGGTTATAAAGCGGCGCCTCGTTATGACATTCAATGGATAGAAAATACGATACCACTCACAGAAGAAGATATTGAGAAATTGAAATTAAAGACCAAGAAAAAGGCTGTAGCTTGGATACCTAATGCTTGTATCAGTAGAACAAACAGATTTGATTTTGCGACAAAGTTAAAAGTGGCCTTGAAAGAACGGGACTTAGACTTGGACATTTATGGATGTTTCAAGAAAAAGTGTCCTCCAGAAGGTTGTTTAAAAATGTTGGAGAAAGACTATTATTTTTATTTAGCCATTGAAGCTAGTCACAGTGAAGATTACGTTACAGAAGAAGTTTTGAAAGCTTATCATCATAATACGGTTCCTATTGTGAAAGGAGGTGCCGATTACAACCGGTAAGTGAAATTTTTAAAATTGTTTAAATACAATACTGACAATTTATCATGATAAAGAAATATATTTCCTTGGCTCTATTTATTTCTTTAAAAAATCATCGCAGCGTTCAAACTAACAAAATCCACATTACAAATTATAATACTCGAAGTTATTCTGACTAAAATACTTACTAAGTTTTGTTTTGGAGAATATAGTCCAAACCTGTTAATATTCTTTCAGACTTTACCACTAAGAAAAGTGGTGGATTTTAGCATTAAATATTATGTAGTAGTGTTGTGTATCTGTTACTGAACTGCCAGGATTGCAGGAATTATATTATTCTGTACCTATACATACATGAATCATTTATATTATAGCTTCTAAATAACGATGGCACCACAGTTTGACTCACACATTGACAATTATGCGTAGCACAACGCTTTTTGTAAAAAAAAATTCAATATACTGTCAACGGTACATTAAGCTTTACATTATGTAAAGCCTAATGTGCCGTTGACAGTGCTCTACAAAAACCGCCGCTACTACGAGCAATAATAAGGTACAAGTCGTACAACTTAAAAGTCGTACAAGGTAGACAGTCGTCACCCTCTGAAAGCCGCCCAAGGGGATTGGCGCGGCAAGTGGACTATCGGGGATTTCCGCGAGTGTATATTGCATTTAGCATATTCCTTATCAATTGGTAGCGCTGGCGTTTGAAATAAGCAAACCTTTTTTTTTCAGTTTCCTACCCAACGGTTCATACATAAATGGTGGTTCGAGATCAATAGAGAAATTAGCATCACTCATCGACCACAGTATCAAAAACCCTACGGTTTATCACAACTATTTTACTTGGAGAAACCATTACACTATAGAGAAGGCGAATCACAACAAAGGTCTTTGTGCGCTATGCTCTATGGTTAACAATGAGATGATGATGGATAGTGATAGTAACTACGAAAAGTTCAGGAAGTGGTGGTATCGGGACTTGCAGGATAGATGCATGCCGAAAGGTGCGGAAGATAAGGCATTCGTTATTTCTTACATGAATGAAACTAGGGAAACAAAGCTAGATTTGAACCCGCGATAGAAATGAGTTAATGCTGATGTGGTTACTTACTTACGCTTTTGATGTTACTGTGTGCTCAATAAAACTATTTCTATTTTGCCATTAAAGTGTTTTTTGTACCCCTTCAAGATATTTATGTCTTCAGAGGTTAAATCCATCTTTATGCCAATACAATCACAGTTCAGAAGTAGGCGTCAAAAGGTATTAAAAAGACACACAGATACATATGCACCAAAAAAAATAAAGAAATTTATATGTGCTGAATGATTTACCTACAAAAATACCCTTATATCTTCACTTTCTAGACTCTTGACAATAGTTTAAATGAAGTTTTCTTTGTTCGTAAGTTTATAAAGGAAACTATCTTTGCGGAAATTCTGAACTTTGTCACCTCCTTGACATTCTTTTAAAACTGCCATGAAAGAATGGCATTTACTGCATTAAAGGGAAAAGGTTAAACAATGGCCTGTGGAATATTGGATTAACATAAAGTTTAGACTAATAAAATCGATCTTTATACTAATAAAGATTCGTTTAGTGAAATCTTCTTTTTTTAATATAAACATGGTTATTAAATTAAATTAAAGAAGATCTTACACTATATAATTATTATAGACCAATGATAGATCTATGACTTACACATAATAAATTGTGAAAACGCCAAGATTTATCGCCAGGAGAAACGAAAATCTATACATATAAAAATGAATTGCTGTGCGTTAGCCTCGCTAAAACCTGAGAACATTTGAACGGCCGATTAAGCTGATTTTGGATTTTGAAATGTTTGTTTACAAGGTGAGAAAATATGAAAAAATTGCGAGAAAGACAATAAAAAAAACAATTTCGTTTTCTCATTCATACTGTTCCTACTAACAGAAGTTAAGCTTAGTAATAGGGCGCTCGAGCAACGCACACATAGACAGGTCTCACCGACACGGAATCTCAGTTACACCAAGTATTCTGTGGTTACACTAAGTATTCTGTGTTTACACTCGAAACAATTGTAGCGCGAGTGCCTAGCGACGCAGTATACCAACCACGTGTTCAAATACGCCGAGAGTGCCTGTGTATGTATATCATGGAAGTAATAGGTACCTAGTACATAATTACTTCCATGCGTGGACGAAATACACTAACAGGACTGAGTACTCACAGCTGAAAAGCGAGCCGAGCGAGATATGTAGTATCGAGGCTGTTTGTCTCTTTCTAATAAGGTGACAATAAGATTTTGGCAATGTGAGACTGCATGTTGCAATTATATTTTTATTTATTTCACAGGAAAACTTACAACTATTACACCTGACGACCTGTTTGGCGCAGGGGTACTAAACCCAGCTTCTGCGCCAGAGGTCCCAGGTTTGATCCCCCGACAAGACAAATATTTGTGTGCATGTCTATTTGTCTTGGTCTGGGTGTTTAATATGTATATTATGTATGTATTTACAAAAAAAGTATATTAGTAGGTGTGTTTATCCGTTATCTAATATCCATAACACAAGTTCTACATGAAACTTAACGTGGGCTAGATAATTGGTAAGATGGTATACAAATATTTATTATTACATTAATTGGTTTCAGTTACAGGTCGATTATTAACCAAAAATCAAGTTTTCACATGTATCTATTATGTATTTAATATTTAACTACTTTAAGGTAATTCATAAAAAAACATTAGGATCTAATAAAGTTTTTTATTTTTTAGAAATGGACGATTACGAAAATTACCAAATAAATAATATAAACAGTACAGTTAAATGCGCGTTAATTCTAATATTTTATAATTTATTTGTTATAGTTGTTGTTATTCGCAGTGTAAAACCTAGAAGGTTCAAAGTGATGACTGCATACGACTGAATTCTTTATAAGTTTCTGCTTTACGTGTATATTGCTGAGCCATTTTTGTCACATTTCTTCATTGTTCGTAAAACTGTTATTAATAATATAACAGTATAGTAAGTAGGACTTTCACTATTTTGCTATTTTTGTTCAAATAATACTTCTGTAGGAGTACAAATTAACAATATTTTTGAAGTCGGTTACCTAACAATTAGATTTTTTAAATTAATCCGTAAACTTCAGCGCCAGCTGGAAACTTTTTATGATTTATTTATTCTACATCCATCTTGCATACCTATACGTCTAGAAATCATTTTAATTTTCGGTCACCTTGCATACTGTTTTTTATTTTATTTGAAGTACTCATTATTTTACGCATTAATTAAATATACCCGAGAAATTATCATACTTGTGCATCACACATTTTACCACATTCTGTATTTTTACGTAAGTCAGAGTTGACAGCTCTAGCGTGTGAGTGTATGAATTTGAAGGACAAGCGGGAGCTAAACTACTGTACCTTTCTCTATTTTTAACCGACTTCAAAAAAGGAGGAGGTTCTCAATTCGACGGTTTTTTTATGTATGTTTTACCATAACTTCGCCAGTTGTTAACATATTTTTATAATTCTTGTTTTATCTGAAAGGAAATGGTTTATGTGTGGTCCCATATAATTTTTACGAAGATCTGGCTAGTAGTTTTTTCATAATCTTGAAAAATATCAATATCCTTTTGGCAAGTATTCGTTTACCTAGATGACATTGTTGTGTATGGGCTGATTTTTTGTGTAAGTAACGGCACATGATGTTACTAAAAAATCTGAAATATAAACATTTTATAAAAAAAATTCAAACCGACTTCAAAAAGTAAAAAATAAAACTTTTGGAGTCGGTGCTAGCTAGCTAAGGCCAAAAAAATATATAGTTAATAGAAGTGCAATGTAGAATGCCCTGGCTGGCACCGACTCAAAAAGTTTTATTTTTTACTTTTTGAAGTCGGTTTGAATTTTTTTTATAAAATGTTTTTTCTATTTACCTGTCAAACTTGTTTGTCATATTTGATGGTTGTCCCGGGGGCCTACCGCCATCTCTTAGCGCAGTATTGTTTCAATCTTACCATGCTATTTTGCACTACGAATATTTTAAAGTAAGCTTGTTTTTCACGGAAGTTTTGTGACGTCATTGCCTCCAAAGTGTGAAATGTGTCAAAATGTGACAACTTTACTAAAAACAAACGCAAACAGAACCTTCTTATGACATGATGGTTTCTAATAGATGACGGTAGGTACAAAGTTCACCGGGACATCAAAGAACTAACTACTAACTATTAATAGGGGACATCTAGTGTAATTGATCGAGCAAGCGAGCAAGCTTCTTTGTTTCGAGATTGGCCAAAAATGCTTTTGCCTGTCTGTCATTCTGTTCTCGCCTACAGGTCGCATTTTCAACAGATTTTTATGAAATTTGGCATACATGTTCCTTGATATATTTAAGATTTTTATTGAACGCGATTTTTGATGGGGGGTAAAATAGAGGGGAAGTTTTGTGTAGCGTTATTAATCGATGGATTTCAATAAAATTTTAGAGGACTTCATTTTACACTGAAATCGCGAAAAAAACATCAGCTGTTTCATACATTTTAGCAGAGTTCCAATAAAATGTTCTATGAAACAGCTGATTCTTTTTTCCTGATTTCAGGGTTGCTTCCATACAAAAAGTTGTTTGTTATGATTAGTTATACAAATAGTTTTGAGGTTTTGGGTAAACATGAAATAATGTTAAATATGGATAGATTTAAATTTTTGGACCTTTTCGGAAATGTCATTATTTTCCGCCTTTGCGAGACGACTCCAAAGACACCAGACTGGACGTCTTAGGGAACGGGAGTAACCACTTAAACATTTATTCCTATTTTCCTCAAATGTCTACATAGGTTATGAAAAATTCAAGCACGTGAAATTCGATTTAAATTTGGACTTTCTTCGTTAATTTTGTCGCGCAAATGAATTTGCAAGCGAGGTCTACTGTTCTCACAGAACCACCTAGTATTATAAATTGTGAAAGAAACAGATATTTTTCTGATTGATTAGAAACAAAAGAAAAACAAAACAATAAAATATAAATTAACACATAGTCTTCCTTTGTTTTGGCGATATGTACAGTCGGGTAACTTCCCGGTTGACCTGTAGAGTTTCTTTAGGGAGCTTTATTTAAAAAAGTAATTCATATATAGAAAATGTTTGAACACACATAATATAACATCAACAGGTAATTCATTTAAACAATAAATTATTTCTTTAACCTTAGTACTATCCGAGAAAAAAAAACTACTGGTCAACCGGGAAGTTTGTACGTGCAAAGCTTACGTATTTTACAAGAATAGAAGACATTCGTAAAGAATTCTCCCACATGACGTTAATACCACGTAAAGTCAAGCAAGAATTTATAAAAGCTAGTAGAAGTTTAAAATATTATTCTAATAACGTTCACTTCTAAAAATTTTAATCAATTTATTTCCAATATTTTCCAGGATTTACCTTCGTTCAAACGTGTGTTGGAGAGGTGATCACATTTTGAAAATGTCTGTTGTAAAATCTTAGTAGTTAAACATTTTATTTCAACAATTATAAGAATCTGTCGATACGATGACAAAATGTAAAGTTAGCTTACTTTATTAGTGTATCTTGTGTATTTATAGTGGTAAAAAATAATGAGATTGCACTTCTTTCCTGCGAGCAAGCATATAATAACTTGTGTAAATATAAAAATCTTATTGCAAGCAAACATGGAATGAAGCATGCAAGCAAGGTGCAAACAAGCATGCATGCAGGCATGAAAACAAGCATGCAAGCAGGCGTGCAAGCAGGCATGCAAGCAGGCATGCAAGCAAAACAATAAATTTTCTACATTTAAGGTGGTACGACTTCTATACAAACAAACATTACACAATTATGGGTTCATCATACCTTAACAATACATAAATACATGCGCAACTAACTCGTTTCAGTTATTTGATTGCGCGAAATAATTAAAAAATTGTACATTCATGCATAAAACACGAGTAAACTAATATCTTTTAATTTCAATAATTCTACGTATGTGTGTGTGACCCATCGCATTTATATAGCACATGTATGAAAGTACATTTTTTTAATAAATTCGCGCAAACAATTAACTGAAACGAGTTAGTTGCACATTTATGAATTATTAATGTATGAAGTATCAATTAATGTGCAATGTTTGTTTGTATGGAAGTCGTACCACTTTAAGGGAAATTTTTCCCTTCGGATTGTAGGTTCCACTACATGGTTCCACCGGTGGTTCTAATAAGATTTCCAAGTACTAGTGCTAATGAACTTACTATATGGGTAACCATGGTACCTCATATCAAAGCGTACCAAAGCAAAAGGTGCTCAATTCAATTTACTAAGGTATTTTTACATTTTGATTACTAGGTTTCTCATGTTTGACCTTGTGTAAACACACAAGGTCTGGCGAGGAGTGAACAGCAAATAATAATTTTCACCAAAATGTCTGTTTATTAAAGTATAAACTTTCAACCCAAAAAGGGATGCCACATTTGTTCTCAACTCATATTTATTAAATGGGGAAATCAAACATTTGGCTCCAAAATCAGGCGAACACAAACAAACTGACGTCACTTATTAGCATAGTGAAGGAGTAAGTAGGGTCAGAAACAAAGACCCGTTTAATATTCGAGCAGCTATCTCGACGATATGCTAACGAGAGTTTTCATCTGGAATCGGTAGAAAATTGCTTAAGAAATTTGCCTTTACTCCTTCGTATCAGCAGAATTAACAAGGTGTTAGAAATGATCACACTAATATATTTTTTAACGTTTGTTGTATACTCGTAAGTTATCGACAGATTTTTCACTCTTCCACATTGTTTTTAAAAACATGTCCAATTTATAATAAGTACAAACAATGAAAGTCTAAATATCAAGAAACTTTCGAGTAAAATAAATTTGAAATATCTACCTAACGATTAAATAAATTGCAGGTAGGTCCAGATATCCGTACCGTACCTCTGTTTCGTTTCATATCAGAGCGTCGCGATCAAGAACGCTAGTCTGAACGCACGTTTGGTACGGTACGGTGGTACGCCGCGGCGTCTAGATACGGATACAAGTACGCTCCGATCTATCGCGAGTCATGGAAATAATGATGATAGCAGCGACGAACTTTGCGTCTAGAGTTTTTGCGACGCTGTTACGAAGCGGAGACACGGTATGGACAAAAGATCAATCTGGACCAACCTTTAGAAACAGAATAAGGTAAACAGTGTATCACTGTTACAAAATTATCTATCGACTCTTGAATAAGCACCCCAGATCCAATTCACACTCGACATGAATCTCGAATGACAGTTGTCTCGTTTCTTCTCATTAGAACCGCGACGCGGGAATGAGACAGATGCCGCCACAGAACCGTGAAGAGAGCTGATGGACTTCGTCTGACTTCCACTCGAGGTGCTAATCGTATCAGATTGTTTGAATTTTTAAATTGCACTGTTAACTTATTTAAAGGCCGCGGCCTTCTGAAGACGCCTCTAAATCATTAAATGTTGATATCGTTGTGACTTTTTATATTATGATTTAGCTTAATAAAGCCTGATTAATAAAATAGAATACCTCGCCAATCGCCATATTGAGAAACACTTATCAACTAATTTCTTTTATTATAGACATAACTTACAATCAAAATGAAAAAGTGGCGCCCCAGGTCAGTTATTTAATTTCTGGTCAAGCTTTTATTATAGGTATCTTAAAAATAGGTACTATAATATACAGGGTTAAAAGACCCGTACCGAAGTCGTAATATATACGTAGTGTATATCAAACTAAATAAGAATATGTATGTAAAAATTATTGCTGGAAAACGACTTTCATTTCTCGTTTCAAAAAATGGGTGTTATTTTTACACGCAAGAAAATGCGTGCAACGACGTTTGCGTGTGTCTAGAGAGTACGAGTAGAGGTGGCCGGGGTCCAATTTCTTTGATTGAATTGGACATTCATTGCGGTTTTTTTTTTTTTTTTTTTAATAATCATCTTTAAAAATAAGTTAAGTAATATGCTTACAGGTTCCCATATTTGGCTCCATGCAAGAAAATGATAGTAACGATGGAGAATAGTTATTTGTTATGCAAGGCTGGAAAGTTGGTTATTTAGCGGCGAGTTTCGTGGTTCAAAGATTGAATCCTGAGCGAAGCGAGGATTTCAAAGGCACAAGACGCTAAAAACTTTTCTGCCGAGCGCAACACACAATTTTTCACCTCACAACAGCGAGGGACATTTATGGTTGTTTCCGGTAAAAAATTCTTTAAACATAAAGATTAATCTAAATATATCTTATTCTCGTTGTTTTAATGATATAAAAAACAAAAATAATAAAAAAGGGAGTATTATAGTTAATTCAAAGTTATTTAAAGTAGGAATATATTGTTATTTAATAAAAGGAATAAAAACGATTCCGTAAATATTGACACTGACATGTAGTACAAGACAAAGACAATTTAAAAATAAAGATTTATGTCACAGTCCGAAATCCAATTATAGGTTGTGAAATCTCACCCAGCCTAATATAAAATTCTTATAACAAATAGTTTATTCTTATTGTTATTGTTTTTATGATTCAATGAACTAAAATAATATAATAAAACCAAAACGGAGTATTATAAATAATTTAAAGCTATTTAAAATAAGAATCATATATAACAAAAAAGTTAATAGTACTTTGCCGCGCTAGGCCGCAAAAAACGATTTTCTACGCCTAAACTGATTGACAAAAGCTCCTTTTCAGAGCGTGTGAGGTGAAAAATAAATTGTGTATGTTTTCGTTATGGGTCTTTTAACAGCCCGAATATAAATCATCAGCCATTATATCGTCCCAATCCTGGCGCAAGGGCATTGGTAATGACCAAAGGCTTAACGTGCATTTCGAAGTACGGAGGAGCTCGAGCATACAAAGTTTTGGTCACCCATCCCGGCGCCACAATCCGGCAGGCCGAGTGCGCTAACTAATGGAGTTAGTAAGTTTGAGAGAAAAATAATGACTAACCTATTTAACTTAAAATTTTATGTTATTTATGATGTTTTGAATTGAGAGCGTTGCACTGCTTGATCAGAATAAATATAAATAAGTAATGTTCTCCAATTATTCTAATTAAGTATATGAAAGTAATTATTATTATTTTTAATTTACTTTAAATACGCTTTATGATTGTGACCCAGTCTTCCAGTAACATTGTAAGTTGCGTCTTACATTAATGCACTTTTATCTTTCCTTTCTTTTTTGTTGCCATTGTACTTTTTATTTTTATACATTTTAACTGAAGTACGTCATGCTCACTCAAACGTTTCTTCGGCGGTGTCGTGTGAGGCGGGTCGTTACGTTCCCTAAAATATGGTTGAGCGACGCGATGGCAGGTTCATGCGTCATGCTCGTGAACGGGTGCCGCCAGCGGAAATGTGTCTACTTAAGTCTGCTTTTCGTAACGTTGTACTTAGAGCTTCAATATTTTAATCTAAAATAAATTATTATTGACCTGTATGTACGTCACAACTTGCAGTACAGTAACCTTGTAATGCGAGAAATGTTATAATGTAAATCCTTCCTTGCGAGTTGAAAATTGTTTACGGTTAGGACAACCATAAAATGTAATATAATTAGTATTTTCTTTTTGTGATGGAAATTGACCTTACTGATATGTAAAGATCACTTTTCAATTTGAAGACTCTGTATGAAATAAAACAGGGAGAAAAAAATAGCCCTTGACGAGTTTTTTGCCGGTTCTTCTCGTTACAAGGTCTCCCGCCGTAGGGTTTGTGAACCGATGGCGTAGCTTCTTTGACGTTCATAAGTGCTTGTAACAGCCTAGACTGAATAAATGATATTGAATTTTAATTTTTGAAAAAACTTATGTTCTGGGTACAATTAATCTCAGGTTTTGGATTGTTACAATTTAAATTAATGCAATTTCAATTGTTTCCAGACAACATGTTAGACCCAAGTATGACAAACGTGACGGTGTTGAGGTGTGCTATGAGAGATATTTAAATAACTTTTTTTTTTTACTTTCAAGCCTCTAAAGCTCTGCCGATCCCGTAAAGGTTATAATTATATTGTGCGATTGTATGTGGTATGTATGTGTAAATCTTTGAGAGTACTTTTAGGTCTGGTGTTGTGGAACTAGGAAACAACTGCTGACATTACTTAAAAATATTTATTTAAACAATACGACTATCTTCTTCTTCTTTCTTAATTAATGGCGTGCTCGCGATAATATTGAAAATTGGAAACAGCCGGTGTATGTACGATCCACTCAACTTCATAGGTTGTGAAGCGATTAACTCACGATAGTAAACACAAAAATCCCTATAGGCTGACGTTCAGCGTGTAATCAAGTCGGCCTAATGAATATTCGACAAGGCTCGACGACACTCGCGCAGGCCCAGAGGGCGCCACTGAGCTCGCAATTTGAATTATGCCTGGTCAGGCCCTTGAGTGACTGCGAGGTGCTAAAATTTGAATATGGCCCCTAAGGAATGCTTTTAATGGAGCAAAAGATTCTATTCTCAGTTGTGTCTTCGAAACTGATCCCTGTGAAGTGACGAATACGAAAATCAGTGAAAAGGGACAAAAAAAAACTGCGTTAAAAAACCGACTTCAAAAACTAAAACGCAAAAAATAAGCCTTTTTTTTCGCAGTTTTATTTTACTTTTGAGTGTCTCTAATAGATTGTTTTTGTAAACTACAGCAGGGTTTTCCAAAATTAGATAAGGTTTCATGTACATTATAAACAAAATTATCGTAAAAATACATCATCCAAATTAACAATGAAATGAAATATATAAACATGCTCATAACATAAAAAGTACTGACCAAATATTTATGGGACCAATTAGCAAATATTCTGCATCGAACAAAAAAAGAATCACAAAAATCGGTTCAGAAATCGCAGCGTAATCGGTGTACATACATAAAAAAATATATATACCAACCGAATTGAGAACCTCCTCCTTTTTCGAAGTCGGTTAAAAAGAATGAACGATGTTTTAAGTAGTAGTAAACGTGTTTAGTGGCAGTCAGTGAAACTCGCTCTTGTTATGATTTTACAATTTCTTTTCGGAATGCTTTTAGAGTAAAATTCTCCGCTCAAAGCTAAGCGGACTGATGGGTTTTGACGACTGCAAATACAGCCGGGACCGACGGCTTAACGTGCCTTCCGAAGAACGAAGGAGCTCGAGATACCTAGTAAATTTTTGTCTCTCATCCCGTGACAGACCATTGCGAAAGCTGCTGCACCTCAACAGTCATAGGCCGAGTGCCCGATTCCCTGCGCCACTAGCTCCTCGGGTAGCATAACAATTTTAAGTTAGAATAAGGACCGTACTTCTCTACACTTAAAATCGGGCTATAAAGTATTATGTCATCTAGGTAATAAAACTATCCAGTAATGAAAACTATTTTTTTCAAGATTTCGCGAAAACTACTGATTTCAATATTTTAAATAAAAATTACGGACCCTGCCAGAATACCAGCGTTGCCGTGACACATCTAGTGTCATGGCAACACATGCTGAGGTGGGGCGGACCCTATTGACCTAAAGGCAATACTTTGTTTTATTTGTAATGTGTTTTTGTGTGTGTACTTTCTATTATGACCTTTTGTGTTAATAAAATATTTCTCTCTCTCTCTTTCTCTCTCTCTATCTCTCAAAATGTGGCCAACTTGGGAACCAACCTCATGTTATACGGTTTGAATCATTTCAATCGGTTCAGGCATCTTCGAGTAATAGTTCACCCATTAAAAAATATATATGTCGCAGGCTAATTAGATAAATCGTTTTTTTGCGAAAATCCTAATGATATTGAGAAAACACGTTAAATTAGACAATGATGTTGTCATTTCTCAATCCTACTGAAAAAAGATAGGATTTCTCTGATTGATTGACGACTTGACGTTTCAAATGTCAATCCATTCTATCACGTGTAGTAAACTTTCTGTGAACCAATCAGAATAAGAGTTAGCAAGCAAGCAAAAATTAAGCCAATCAGAGTAAAGAATATCCGATGTTACTAAAGCAACCCGTATTTTTGCAAAAACCCTATATTTTTTCAGTAAGAATGAGAAATGTCAACACCACTGTCAAATTATCCGTGTTTTTGCAATAACTCTAGGATTATTGCGAAGATTCTGATTATCAAATCCTCCTACGACATATACGCGTCGAATTGATTTCCTCTTTATTTTCTCGAGGTCGGTCCCATGGTTACATTGCAGCGTGCGTACAAAGCTTGCACAGACTAGATATGCTTAAGGACCGAATAGTAGAGTAGGTAATTGAATCGAGCGAGATTCAACGATATTTCGGAGTCGATTGGTGTTAACTAACCCACGCACCTGGCGCCAATGCATTGCTAGCCCCTACTACCGGTTCTCATTGAGAAAAGGAGATTTATTTTCAATAATAAAGCAATACTCGGACCTATTAGAAATAATATTCATTAACATGTTCACTGACAGTACACGACTGTAGACGTCATAACAATAAAACATCTATTCACTCGTTCACTGTCATCGAAAGTCGTTAAGTAAAAGAGCGAAATATGAAAAGTCGAAGTTAGGAACATTGACTTTTTCTCTTGCCAGTGCGCAGTGACCTAGTAAATATACCTCAGGTACTTAATACGTACAGCATTTACTTGGCAACCTTAACAAAACAGCACAACGACAGCTAGCGAGCCAAGCTAGTTTGGTATACGAGTAGAAAAATAATAGCAAGTCTCGAACATAATATCGTTCTTTCATTGGCCAGTATAGAGCACCAGTAGTAGGGTCTGCAAGCGTGTCCCGTTGCGCCATTAACCACGTGTCGCCGCCCGCACCTGCGCCGCCGACCGCTGCCGCCTTTACGTAACTTCAATTCAATTTGCGAATGTGGCTGTGTGTTTGTGTTCCACTTGAATTTGGCACTTGGACAGAGCTATTGTTTTGCATAGTTCACCTAAAAGTTTTAAGGTTAACCTGTTAACTTTAACAGATTTTTGGTTGTCAGCTGTCACTTTCACCGTACTAGGTAGTCTAGGTCTGGTCGGGTCTGGTCAGGTCTGGTCGGGTCTGGTCGGGTCTGGTCGGGTCTGGTCTGGTCTGGTCGGGTCTGGTCGGGTCTGGTCGGGTCTGGTCGGGTCTGGTCGGGTCTGGTCGGGTCTGGTCGGGTCTGGTCGGGTCTGGTCGGGTCTGGTCGGGTCTGGTCGGGTCTGGTCGGGTCTGGTCGGGTCTGGTCGGGTCTGGTCGGGTCTGGTCGTGCATTTGAATTATTTTATATAATTCAGTACCATTACTAATTCAGTACTAGGTTCCGCCCGCGGGTTCACCCGCGTGGTTTCCGTTCCCGTGGGAATATCGTGATAAAGTATCCTATGTTACTTTCTGCCATACATTTAAGTAACTCTATGCCAAAAGCAAGTCGATTGGTTGCTTAGTTATGGCGCGAAGGAAGGACAAACAAACACACTTTCGCATTCATAATATTAGTTAGGATAATAAGCTACGATTTATTATATAAGTAAACGGAAAAATCAGCTTTATTACTTGCTTATTTTTTTAAACTGATAATTTTAAGTGCAAAAGTTACTCTGTTTTTATTAAACCTCTTCCGGCCTGAACCAGTGACTAGTGGGCCTACCGTCTAACGGCCGGTTTCAATAATATATCCCTAACAAGAGATAGGCCTATCTTAGTTAAGTTACTTAGCAACCACTGTTATTTTAGGTTATTTTGGGTTGATTAACAAAAATATCTAGGCATAAATATCTAGTAAGCCTATCTCTTACTGAGGATACGTTATTGAAAACGACCGTAAGTGCCGTCGGCATCGCTGTCAACTTTACTTTGACAGCCGACGGTGTTTTCGTACAACCCAACTTCAACCTTATCACCCTAATAAAATAGGATTCCTTTTTCTATAGTCAGTTAATACTCGACTCTGTGTGCGACTGAGACAGCGCTATAGCATTAGCGCTCGCGAGTGAAGAGTTGCGCCGATATTCGACAAGTCGACGACGTCGACGACTCAGAAGAAAATCATCAGAAGTTCCAATCCAACTCTAGTCTTGTTTCTGTGGCTACCGCATAAGTATATTATAGTTTTTCTTTTGTAGTAGGTAAGATTAATTAGTACCACTGCGCCATCGGGCTAATAAATGATAAAATAAAATTAATGAACACATCTATTAACCTAGCTCCAAAGTAAGCTTGTGTTATGGGATACTAGGGTAACCGATATAAATACATATTATACATAAGTATATAAGTATTTATGGTAGTAATATATATAATCTTCATGTCATGGCTCAGGTACAAATGCTTATGTTCATCATACAAACATTTGCCCCTACCAGAATTCGAACCCAGGACCTCAGAGACCCACCTTGAAATCGGTGTACGTACCACTCTACTACGGAGGTCGTCAAAGTGATAGGCTCCTCCAAAGAATATGTCTAATTTAATGTAGATATCTTGAACAAAATCCTCACCAGCGAAGTCGAATGCTTTTCCAAGTTTGAAATAAATCACTTTAACCTATTGGGAGAATCATTTTTTAACAATTTCTTTAACAGACTGTAATCAATTATTGCCAGTAAAGAAACTGTAAACAATCAATAAAACTCAGATAAATCAATGCAGAAGAATGATATCTTAGATTACAATGGGGCCGGAAGATGGATGGATGATCGTCACATTGTGAATAAAGTCAAGAAAAAACCCGGTCAAGACAGAGTTGTGCTGACGAAGGAAGATCTAGTAAAATATGGCTTAACTATGAATTTTTGGAAAAGCCTGCTTACCTTATACAGGGTAATTTTTAAACACTATCCATTAGGTTCTACTCAAAATCGGTAAGTGAATAACTTTCTCCTAAAAACATGGCCCGATATTCGAAAAAACAATTTTGGACTTCCCATACAAAATCGATCGCGTGATCAGTCTGGTTTGTATGAAAAGTAAAAAAAAAGGTTATATTTCGACACATGTTTCTAGGAGAAAGTCTTTCACTTACAGATTCTGCATTGAACTGAAAATTTTGGATAGTGTTTAAATATTTACCCTATATAATGTCTACCAAAATAATAGGAACTTCGCCAGATTTTTTAAGACACGCAAGTAATAAAGAGTGACGTTATTATTAAAAAGAAGATTTTTATTCTGGATGCTATTTATTTCAAGTGTTCAAACGGGACTAGAACCCGTAAAGTTTTGCTTTCTAGACAGTAGTCAGTCGGCTACTGAAGGATTTGAGTTACAGTGACTTCAACTCTCGTACCTACATAGAAGGTTTAAATTGTTAATGACAAAGAAACACATAAAACCAAAATTATAACGGTTTCTATTGCGTTGCTGCTTGAATGTCTTGAATGTCAGATAAAAATAACGCCTGTGTTATTTTCAACCTTCAATCACGGTACCCTAAAAAGTGTTCAATAACAAATCTGAACTGAACCTGTCCAACACAGATGGGGGATGGTTATTGGCAGATCTCTTGATGCAAATATACAAAAAAGAAATTCCGGGCTTTCATATAATTTTTGTATGAAACATATATATGTACGTACATATATATTTTGTATGTACACTAGGCTACCTAGAACATTTACTTCTATCATCTTATCTTAGAAATTTGTCAAAGCACAGCCATCAGGTTAAACAGATAAATCGATTCAATTGATTTCAGACCTTAAACGTTGAGATTATACTTTTCTAACTGATAACAAAGTCACCTATTGGCTAATAACTGGTACTGTTGGTATCTGACACATCTAAAGCAATATTTCGTTGTTTGAAACAATTTACGGAATGCTTGCTTTAATGAGGAATTTTCCAAGGTACGTTCTTTTAAAATCTCATAGATGGCGCTGTCCATCTCCTGTAACTTTAACTAAATTATTTACTTACGGGCTGCATGTGCATAGCCCTTTGTTCTGTTCTGACAGAAAAAAAGAGAAAAGCTACAACATTGCTTCTTGTTTGTTGTGATCAGGGTTGCCAGATTGGGCGATATGTCGTATTTTGGGCTACCTAGCGACCGAAATTGCGACCAGTTTTACGTTTTTTGCGATGGTCGCAATTTGCGCTAGTTGGACAATTTTTTTCGCGATTTTTGGGCTACTTGACTTCACTGGTAACAACAAAATTATAAAAGACAGTTAATTGAAAGTTGTTGCGTTTCTGTATTAGTAATCTAGGGAGCCCAAGCGGGGATTTCGGGATTTACTAAAGCGCGGCAGATTAATATACAGGGGGAAAACTTGTACCCGGTTAAGTACCTCCACCAAATATGAGCCCCATATATGAGGCCGCCCGTCGAGGATATAGGATTAGATTAGTAAGAAAAAAATGATCATCAGAAGATCTCGAGCGCGTCAGATTAAGGTAGAGTGAGTTAATTACATGCTAAAAAGTGTATATTCCACTAATTTGATATTTGAGAGTGTCAGTGTCAAGAAATGGGTGGGCTACAAAGTTGTAAGAAAAACGTCATCTCGACATTATCGAGCGTGGCTAATTTATTTTTAATTTTGAAGGAAATAATTCAAGGATAATGAAAAATATGGTGGCCATCACCGTAGAAAGGTGAATATACTAGAAAAATTCGACGTGTCCTCATAGGTCTCTGTAGCATTATTTCTTAGTGCATTGGGCCGGATTCCCAAGATGCAGGTTCGAATCCCGTCAGGGCGACATGAGATTAGTTGTTTTTTTCTAGTATATTTTCTTGTTTAATATTTGCTCAAAGCGTATGAAGATGTAGTCGTAAAACCGGATATTCTTGAGGATACTCCAGAATCAGGTATACCTTCTCAAATAATTAAATATACACGTTATTCATAAAAAAAACTTAAATATTTTAATGATTTTTTTTATTATTTTCTTATAAATACAAGTATTCTACATAAAAAATATACACTCTTTTATTTGTACGCTATTTCCTGAGCTTTTCAATTAATTAAGTTCAATGATTTATTATTATTATTTTTTTCAGATAAGGCGAAACCCTCTAGATAATCGTCAGATTATGAGACAGCACAGCACATCGAAATCGTCAGATTATTGAATGAGAGCTTTTTAGGTTCACTTAACATCCCCTTAGAAATACAGACGCGCTCGATTTTTTTTTTCATTTTCAACCCTTACGTACGTCCACACGCATCATGCAAAGGATCAGATTAACATACGTATATTATTAAAAATACGTAGGACATTGATGCTATCAATATCTGACGCGCGCGAGTATGTCCATGCAACAGTATTTTTTTACATATTTGAAAATCTAAAGCCGCTCCCCCCCACCGATGAATATGGTAATACATTAAATAGATTTTGTTTCTTCGTATCATCTAGGCTTTGCAACCCAATAGGTCACTATGACGCTTGAGTAAAGTAAATCCCTATTTAGCATCGGTTACTATAAGCTCGCACTCAAAATATTAATTATAAGTTATATAATTTTCTGACTGCTAAATTTTAATTCAATAAAGACTAGTGTTCACCGGTCATAAAACTATTCAATTAAATTATTATTATCAATAAACATCAACTTTAAAAAGCTATTTGGTCAGCACCTAAAATAAGGGATGTTTGTGATCATTGTTTCTGCGCGATTTTGGGCTACCTGAGGATTCTTTTTCTGCGACATACCGATCTGGCCATCTGGCAACACTGGCACCATATATAAATTCTATGTAGACTAGTAATGCCATGTTCAATGTCATTTCTCTATGGCATGGTCATTTCGCTGAATTCGTTAATATTTTTTTCGGTGCGTTGGTTGATCCTTTTGTATATTTAAAAAAGTAAAAAAAAAGCATGTTATGCACAAATGTGCAATGTGCATGACATGCTTATTTTTACTTTTTATTGTTTTTGTCTTAGCAAAGGTCAAAGGAGATGGACAGCGCCATCTATGAGATTTTTAAAAATTTTACCTTGGAAAATTCCTCATTATCAAATAAAAATATAATCTCTAAAGACAATACTCTCAGAAGTTCAAAGAATAGCAATTCTTTTGTTTAATAGGCCGTGAACTGTAGGGCTGTATTAAAAAAAACAAAAAACACGTTTCTTTTATATTTCTCTTAAGCATTTTTGTTTCGGCCATTACCGCGGTGAGAGACACCTTATGAATTGAATACGTCGTACAAATGCATTTCTTCACAAATGTCCTTATAGTCAGAACTCCACCACTGTCTAAATTTGTCGTAGCTCGTATACGAATCTTTGTGTTCATTCAACTTCGTACACAAATCGCATACGCTGGATCTCTTTCTGGTTGTATAGTAGTAATGGTTTTTCCAATCGAAGAAGTAGCTGTACACTTTAGGGGTTTTGATGAGGTAATCGACTAAGGCACCAAGTTTCTTGAGATCAAAAGCCTTATAGTTAACGTAAGAGCCGGGTGGTATAAATCTGGAAAAACGAGAAGAACCTTTGAAACATTTGGAATCGAGACCTAAAGATAATCTACAATGATTTATTTTACTTTTTTCATAATCTGAGTTTAGTGATCTTTTGTAGAGCATTCATTTACATTAAATAACTTTTATCTTCAATTCTGCCTAGTGAGTACATTATATATATCCTATTAGTTACGAGTTTATAACTGCAATGCTTAACAAAACTACTCACCGTTTAAAATCAGCATCACCAAGAACTATAGGAACAGAGTACAGGCTCAAAGCCTTTGCCAGATTTTCAGTCACATAGTCTTCTGCTGTAGATTCCTCTAGGACCAACTGGAAATAGTAGTCTCTTTCTGCTATTTTATAGCACTCACGCAATTTGCTACTCGGACACTTGTTTTCCCCACAAGGTCCATACGTGTCCACCGTATAATTATAGGCTTTCAACTCTTGCCTCAATTCATGAACGAAATCTTGATATTTGTGCTTCAATCGACATTTATTAATAATCCACACTATAGCCCTATCTTTAAATTTGAACTTATTGCTTGACGTCACATTGTGATTCATTCTCTTAACCCAAGTCATATTTATTCTCGGACCAACTATTTTATTTTCCACATCACGAATGTTAATAAACGGATGAGTAACATCGGAATTGAGTTTGTACGTCCACGTCCAATTGAAGAAGTTATCGAAAACTGGATTGCATATCGGTTGCTTATCAGAAGCATCGTTAGATCTGAAGACAAACTTTTGGAATGGTGATCTTGTGAAGTTGAATTCGTTTATTTTAAATTTGCTTATGTCTTGTACATTGAAAACGACAGCATCAAAATTACTCTGATCCCCGTTGAGCAAGCTAGCGTTGTATGATATGTAGCAGTTAATGTAGGGACATTTTTGCTTAATGAACAAACTTTGTCCACTCTCAAATTCGTTCACATCAGACACATGAAACGAGCTGAATTTCTTCACCTTTGGATGGTTCCAGAACAATATATATTTTAAATCTGGTCCATACCTCACGGGGCTTTGACTCAGTTGGAGTTTCCTTCCTGTTATAATGAATGGCAGCATGGATAGCAGTAGAGTGAACAAAAACAGCGATGTCAATAAGCAGAACTTTATGAAATTCACCTTGAAGCTACTCACGAACAACATATCTTTTATGTAATAGGTATACATTTTTGCGAACTTCTTTTGATTCATGTTTATTGAATCTTTTATTTGACTACACCTGTTGTCATCGTTAAGCACTATTTCAGACTGACATGAATACTGCGAAATACTATTGTCTTAATTATTATGTCCTGTTTACGTGATTGAAGGAAATTCTTGCATTTTTCTTGACGTTATTTAACTTGGTAATATGCAACAGTTTTTTATTTGTTTGTAGTGATACAGGATTAGTAATTTTAGAATGCAAATAGATAAAAACATAAATTCTAATAGTAAGAAACCTTTTCAACAATTTTGCTTTTGCTTGTGACTGACTAATTACATTTCTAAGAAATGGGCAATTAAACATTCAGAATACCTTTAATATTATTTGAAAATATGATATTTTTGTTTATGAAATGTATTATATTGTCACATTTAACAGTGTGTGCTTTGGCCAGCTTATCAATGTCAAGTCATTTCCTTTTTATCGTATGTGTAATCGTAATTTAAAAACTGTTTATTGTATATTTTTTTCCAACTGCACAGTGGTTGCAAATTGCAAATGCATTTTTAATCACAGTTTATTTAAATCGGCCACTTTCGACATTAATCAAATCGGTAACAATGAAAAGTTACTCAAAACAGAACTAACTTCGGCTGCTATCGTGCTGTGTAATTTATGCGTTTAATTCGGCTATATAAAGTAGCGAATTTAACCGACTGCCGTATGAAAAACTCGTTTCTGTACTCCCATTAATTTATGGCTAAAAATATATTTCCCCAAACGCGTAATAATGTTCCATGTGTCGCAGTCCTAATGTAAAGAACGTTCAAAGATGATTTATTTTATGATTTCCTCGACATTCGTGGATATTTATGTGTTACTATTGTTTCTTTGATGCTTTACTAGTAATCTCGTAAAATAAATGTTAATTATGAAAAGTTTTTTTAATAGAAATGTTAATCAAAAAAGCAATTATAGCTGTTACGAATAGTTGTAATATGAATATTTTTATAATAACTACTAACTTCCGCCCGCAGAATGTTGGTATAAAATCCTTTCAACTAACACCCATATTCTAAGTCGTTCCTCCAAAACTTACTCGTCCTCGACGTAACGAAACTTCATCGAAAACCTCTTCGAAATACTCCTCGAAATCGGTATTCTAAGTCATAACTCCGTAAGGACCTGGAGGAGCCAAAGAGTACGTAGCCACTCCGTGTTAGGCCTAGCGCACACTACCATTTTTACCCACGACGAGGTTGAGTGGGGTGTAAAAAGTTTTGGAGGAACGACTTAGAATATGGGGGTTAGTCTGTGCCAAAAATCAAGTCGATTGGTTGCTTAGTTACGGCGTGATGGAAGGACAAACAAACGTGCGTGCGAGCATGCGTGTGTGTATTTGTGTGTGTGTGTGTGTGTGTGTGTGTGTGAGAGAGAAAGTATAAGTTATTATTTTATAAGTTTTTCAATTTTGTTGTAATCTTTATCTTTTAGCCAATCAGCAGGGCTATCGTGTAAAAAATATGGATATGGACATGGGCTTCATTTGACAGTTAAATGACCATATATGGTAATTTTATGAGCTTCAACTGTCAAATGAAGCCCATATCCATACCCAGATTTTTTACGCGGTTGGGCCCCAGTAATGAGTATTTTACATTCTTTGATAATTTTATAATATTAGTTAGGATTAGGATTTAGATAATTAAAGTTATGTTTGGTTATTTGTGAGGTAAGTTAAATTATAGTTTATCTATGAATGCGCTTATCTCTGGAACTATCGGCTGCATTGCTATGATTACTATTAGTAAATAATTTTGTCGTTAATTAATCAAACCCACCGGACACCGGTGTCCAGAGAAGAATGGAATATCTATTGTGTCTCATAATTCGGAGTCTGAAAGGTTAAAAACTTTGAATTAAAAAACTTAATAAAAAAAAATTTAAACAAAAGAAAAAAATAAACCTTATGGAGTCGGTGCCAGCCAAGGCAAAAAAATAAAATAGTAGGACCGCAATGTAGAATGCCTTGGCTAAAACCGACTCCATAAGGTTTATTTTTTTCTTTTGTTTTTTATTTTTTTTTAAGTTTTTGTTTTAAGGGTCTATTTTTTTGCTTTTTTAATGTACTCACTGCTGGGCACTGCTTATGGATGGATAAGGGCAGCCGAAAACAATAGGGCTATTTCTATGGAAACCACAAAGACATCCGTTTACAAATCGCACAAGTATAAAAATTTAAGTTATTTATAACATATTTATTAAAGCAGTATATTACATACGTTTATAACACAAGTAAACAAAGTTTTTATAACTTAAACGTTTGCGTAAACATTTCATTCGGGTCCATTACGGGGGTATATTTATAAAGTGGATTAACGGCGGCGCTGGGCGGTTAAGTCTTGCTTATTTTCTGTTGTTACGCCTCAAATTGTCGACACTCGAGTACAGATTAGCTTCGTTACCCCGCGGAGCGCGTACCTGGTTAGTGATGGGGTATGTGTTATCGATAGATTTTATTTTTAACAAAGGTAATTCAAATTATTGTGTAACGGTCTTTTTCATTCGTTACGTAAATTAATTCTTGAATGTTGTATGGTATGAAGGTCAAAAGTTTGTCAGTTTACAATTATTTTCGAATTTTGAATTAACTATCTTCGATACATACATTTCAAATGCAACCTTTGTGGCTTATCCTATAAACTGTTACTTAGAAAATACAAGTTAATTGATCTTAAATCTAGACGTACACAATTAGAGGCAATGCTATTATATGACCTAACTCATAATAAATATGACTGCATAGACATAACAAACAAACTTTGCTATAGCGTACCTCCTCGATCATCAATGAGGTCTACTCGTCCGCATCGACTATTTGCAACTTCATCATCTCGAACTAATGCGGGGATTCGTTCTCCAATTAATCGAATTGTTAAGTCATATAATCATACTTTTAATGATATTGATATCATCGCATTGCAACAAACTACTTTCAAGAGATCCGTCATCGATAAGCTCACTGCAGCACTCGATGATGGTGATCAAGGAATCGGTTGATAATACACATACAAATACCTGGTTGTGGATACGTTTACCTACCGTACTCGTATCTGAACCCAAGGGCGCAGCTTCCCGGCCCGCAGGGCAATCAGGCTTGTGTAAACTTTATCGTGTTTTTTTAAAAAAAAATATCTGTCTTTTTTCTAGGCATTGAGTGAACTTTTTTTTTTTTTAACTTCCAAACACTATGCTAACGCGCACCATCGCATACATATAGGAACACAAATACAAAAATACGCACATACCTATGCACACATACACGCACATACACACATATATACAAAATCTAGGATAATGTTTGTCTTTGTTAAGAAAATAAATTGCTAAATATGTTAAGACTAGCACTAGTTAATCTTAATACCTACCTAGCTGTAGTCATAATATGTAAGATTTGCTCCACCTTAATGTTAGCTAATTATGTAAAATGTGACCAGCACTGTTGGATTCATAATGATTGTATCTGAATACTACTTAGTTTTATAATTGAAATATTATGAATCTGTTTGTGGTCCTTTAAATAAATTAAAAAAAAAAAAACTTTTATTCTTGTCGGTGATTAAGTCTTAACAAACATGGAGTTAGAACCAATTTTCAAGTGAAAATGCCATGGTATTTTTTTTTGCGATAGAACGAAAGCTTATCGATAACGATAAGCATACAAAATAAAGTAAGAGAACATAGGTAGTATGTTAAAAACATATTGCTTGAATTTTTAAAGCTCTTCTATAATGAGAAATTCCGTCATTCAATATTTTTAATAGCAGCAAAAAATTTGTAGATTTCATTTGTACAACGTTTCAAAAATAAACCCAGATAGTAAATATATTATTGTTAAAATGCGTATAAATTTACAAAATTAATTAATACATAGTACTTACCAATAATTTTGTAAAATAATATTGACATAGTTACGTCAATTTGTAACAGTCAAAACAATAAAGGTAACATACAATAATACGTTTAACGATTACTACCGCTTCGAAACAAAGGGATGGGCTTTTTGTTTTCAAGTGGTCGCGCGACGAAGCTCGCGGAATAATAATTTCTTTGAATCCCCACTGTTTGGAGAGCTCGCCAATACTACCATAGTCATTGTATCGATCACGATGCTATATATCTTTATTAAAGTTAGACTTACCGAACTGGACCGTCTGTGTCCTATCATTGTGTCTTCAAACAAGAAAAAAAAAAACGTTTTCAGATAATAAACTGTTATCGATATTTGCACGCACCGTTCCATCCCTTTGTTTCCAAGTGGTCGCGCGAGGAAGCTCGCGGAATAATGATTTCTTTGAATCCCTACTGTTTGGAGAGCTCACCATTACTGCCTCTAGATACGTTTGTGCTCGGTACTTAATAGCGATCGCGATGCTCTAATTGTTTTCCTTGCCTTTGGTAAGGGATCTTTTATTTGGCGTTTTACAATACCGAGGCATTCAATTTTTCTCCGCCTTTGTTTGGGTTTTAGATCTGGAAGTTTGATGGCGTTACCTTTGTTCGATTTTTCTATTTATCACATAATTTTTGTATAGGTACTTAGTAATATTTTAGCTTGGCATGTGAGCTTTAGATTGAAATTTATAATATTAAATTATATTTATTTTCTTATACATTTTATATTTCTAGAAAGAAAGAAAAGAAAGAAAAGTACATTTATTTTAGAACCACACGACGGCTACACAACATTACAAAACTACAATTGACACAACAACAGCGGGGATACATATTATATTCGTTTTGGTTGGTGGTAGGGCTTGTTGTAAGTCCGTCTGGCTAGCTACCACCATCTTATCTAAGCCTGACGCCATAACAACAATGTTTTCAGCATTGTTTTGTTGTGTAATGTGGTTTCTTTTATATGGCAGTATGTCTGCAGACTTCGGTCATTTTAAAATTTCCTTTCATTAAGATATATATATATATATATATATATATATATATATATATATATATATATATATATATATATATATACCTATATATACTATATATATACCTATCTATATATATAAATATATGATAGGTGAGGTGGGTAGGTAGGTACGATGGGTGGGAACTGGTAAATAAAAAAAAATTAAAAGGAGAAAAGATGCTTAATTCAGTGAATGACTGTATTTAAATGTTTTGTTGTGGTGGCCGCAACTGCTCTTCAAACCTTGTTAACTTTACAGGTTTTCATTGTTCAGAGGTAGCATCAGCCTTGGCTTTGATTTTGCCCATCGTACACCAGTAATTTTATCTTCACTGATTTACGTTTTAATTCAGTGCAAGCGCACGTAACGCCCCATCTGTCAGATCGACAGTGACAGTTATGACACTGACAGGAGATTGTGTGATGGTCTGCGATTGATATGACAGAAAGGATTTGCCCTTGCCTTTTGAGGTTATTTTAAACTAGGAGATTTATTGAATTAATACCACCACGAGTCACGACAGTATTATGCACATAGTGGAAACTATTAATATTATAAACAATATGTACCTACGTGATTTTCTTTATGAGTGAATAGCTGAAGCCGCAGGTTAGTGTCAGTGCACTTCACATCAGAATTTCATAATCAGTGTCCCTACTTGATTTTACCATTATACTTGCCTAATCCACCTAAACTATCAAGTTAAGCCTTGTAATTGATACAAAGGGACCCCATAAGGGTGTTTCTTTCTCTTTTTATTAGTAAACTTTCATAAATAATTCACTTAAAGAATGATCTCATGAGTGCACACCATGTGGCATGGAAGACCTCATGTAAACATAATTTGGGCTAATCTCTGTAGCCAGAGCTTCCCTGTAATATAAACAGAAAGGCATTATACTGTGGAACATAATTTATTCACAAAATAAACATTTACTTGCAAATAATAAATATTAAAAATAAGTCACAGCATCATAATCGGTATGCAAGTGGCCGCTTTAGAGGTTTGGTCTGGGGAATCAACCTTCCTCTTGCTCTGATGCTTTTGATGTTGAAAAGGCCCTTCAGGCTTCGTTGTTAAGACATCACAGTAAAGCCCCCTTGGTGGGAATTCACCGGTTACAATAATATCTGAAAATTAAAGTAGTAAGCACCTCCGTTCATAATCCACTCTCGCAGGTGACGAGACGCGTACGGCGCCCCTCCGAAACACCACTCCGCCCGCGAAGCAGTAAATTCAGTACGCTCGGCGTTAGAGGACAGATCAGGGAAGCCCGGGAGTCGCCTCCGGCTGTTTTACTATCCTGCTAGTATCAAGCAGTGAAAATATAATCAGAGGATCACACATAGAGCGGTGACCCCATCCATCTATTAAATTAACCCAAAAACTAACATTTAGTTTTATAATTAAATATCCACATCAACAACCACCATTCATTCACATCAGCAAGTTAGGAGTTCACTCATAGTGTAGCATCATCGTCAATTTCTAATCACATTCAATTAAGTTCCATTTCTGTTATCCTTGGGCAGGCATTCATGAACCTTTAATTTTATTTAAGATCACTAAAACAGTACTTTTAATTGTTTTAACAGTTTACCTATTTTGTATGTTTATGTATTGATTTCAGCTAATTTTTTTAGTTTTGGTTTATATCGAGTCAGTATCTAATAAAAATCAATTTGTCACTGGATAGTGTTTTGTCTCATTTACCCGTTGTTGTCCTAGCCGAAAAAGGTAAGTCTATTAAGTAAGTTCATATTATTATTGAAAGAGGGAAAACAACGTTACAGTTGCGGCAGTTCGAGATAAGATAGCCAGTTCCTCAGTGGCTGACGATTCAGGGAGAGGCTCGCTTCCATCTTCAGCCTTATCAATACTTAACATCAGGTATGATGAAGGCTAAGAGACTCCCCGTCGTTAATTTAAAAAAATCTAAAACCAAATATTGTGCATCGTCGCGTGATGCCAAAACTGTGTCCAGCTCAGTATAAGCAAGCAGAGCTTGCTGCACTGGTATTCTGCTGGACACATGGGTGACAGACACAGAAACAGACACACACTAAGAACATTACACGATTAAAACGTGATTAAGCAGACAGTACATAAATATAAAACATTTAAACTTTATTAAATTAGGCTGTACGATTTAAAACGTTAGCCCTACATGGCTGACAAATACTTTAAAAACAAAGCACGACACACACACACGTCATGGTTAGCACGTCATTTAGACCAAAGTCATCAATCGCCATATTTAAAGATTTTATATTCACGTGATTACATACTCTTTGTATTCACGTAGCAAGCATAATAATATGCTTAACGAAAAACAGACTTTTACAGTTTATAATTATAGAGAAACATATATATGATATGCACATAACAAAGAACAGTGTAACAAAAACAAACACAAAAAGTGCAGGTGCACAGAACAACTGACCCAACGAGGCTCCAAAAACGCAGCAAACAGTTCAGTAGGTAAGTAAACGCATATACTATTTAAAACGCTTTTGCACATTAATCAAATATTATTTATACGCCTTACTAAATTGTTTTAGTGTACGGAGAGGAGGAGGCAAATTGTTCCAGCACTTCGATGCCGAATACTTGAAAGACTTTTACTAATAGGTACTAACTATATTTTTGAAACTCCATTAATTATAATCCATATTATAACCCGACATCGTTTTACTGGGCAACTAGAGTATTACAAGTTTGTCCTTATAAAATTGGTCGAAGACAGGTTTGCCTATGTTAATGAAAGGAGTCTTTTCTATTCAATAAAAGACGACCTTCACACATGATTACTTCCAACCCGCCACTCTTACCATGTTCGATCAAATCAATAAAGGATTTGACACATTTTTTCATATTGAAATGCGTCCGGAAGGTACCGCGACAGACCCTTTCTACACAAACTGCTATCAGACATCGGTCATGGAGCGGACGCGTTTCAATAATCTCACGTCAGAAGGTTCCTTTGTGGCTGTAAGCTATTGGATCCCTTTGCCGGTCCCGTCAGCACAAAAGTGTCGCCTCAATCAAATCTCGTCCGCGTCCAGAAGAAAAAAGTGTTTCTCAAACTAGATTGTCACAGTTTCAATTCCATTTGGGCGGCGCTGCCCGCCGGCCTTTGGTGGTAAGGCCGCGGTTCCGAGTGGGGCGGAGTGCTTTGGTGATAAGGTTGCGGTTCTGAGTGGAGCGGAGTGGTATTTCTAGTAGCTGTAAGCGAATAATTTATCATATTATACGTATGTTTATTAGTTTCATTGGTTCTTTTACAAGCTACGCTTTGGTTCTCATTAGTTGTTTGATAGGTTCAATCAATGTAGTATTTTATTGAAGACTATGGATAATCTCATGTCCGAAGGTTCCTTTGTGGCTGTATTCTGTAAGCTATTGCATCCCTTTGCCGGTACCGTCTGCACAAAACTGTCGCCTCAATCAAATCTCGTCCATGTTCACAAGAAAAAAGTGTTTGTGATAAATATAAAAAAAGAAAATATACTGAAAAAAAAAAACACTAGCACTAGCACTAGTCTCATGTCGCCCTGAAGGGATTCGAACCCGCATCCTTGCGAATCCGGCCCAATGCACTAACGGTAACGTAACGCTAACGTAGAAAGGTGAATATACTGGAAAAATTCGACGAGTCCTCGTAGGTCCTGTAGCATAATTGGTTAGTGCATTGGGCAATACAATACAAAGTTTGTCAGTTTTTAATTCAATTAAATCATTTTATTGCTTCCCTTACGTAGGTACAGTAGTTACAAAATGTGTAAGGATCTTATGGGCCCTAAGGGGCATAACAATTTTTGTAAGAGGGAGACTTACATATTTTACAATTTACTTATATTATTTATTTATCAATTTACTTATTCTACTAATATATTAATATATCATAAAAACATGTCATGCTATTTTATCTGTAAGAAAAATATCTGTTGCTCTCTCTTTATAGGTACTTACTTAATAATAATAACAACACTTGCATGTATAATATTTTTAGTTATATTTTGTTTGTACTAGCTTTGACTAATATTTTATTTCAAAACATGGTATACGTGTATTACGTATAAACATTTTATGGCGTCAGACTTAGATAAGACGGTGGTAATTTACAACAATTCCTATCACCAACCAAACAGAATACAATATGCACCCCCGCTGGGAATCGGACCCGGGACCCCTGGGTCTCTTACCGGTGGTTGTTACCACTAGACCACAGAGGCGGTTAAAAAACGTAAAGTTAAAGCCTAGCCTGCTGATGACCACGCGGAACACGAATCAAGGGTCAACTATAAGTAAAAATGAAACAATTAGAAGTAGTTTGTGGTGTTGGTTTTATAATTAATGGAAATAAGTTCGTAATGTTCTTATTTTTTAATGAACAGCTCTTCTGTATAAATAAATAAATAATTGCATACAATCACACTAATTATCTAGCCCACGTTAAGTTTCATCAAGAACTTGTATTATGGATACTAGATAACGAATAAACACACTTATATACTTTTTTGTAAATAAATTCATTCATAATATACATATTAAACACCAAGACAAATAGACATGTTCATGTACACAAATATTTGTCTTGTCCGGGGATCGAACCCGAGACCTCTGGCGCAAAAGGCGGGTTTAATACCCCTTGCGTAAAACAGGTCGTCAAAATAGCTGTAAGCGTAAGTATATGTATCTTTAACTAATCCAAATCCCACACTCTTCATGTACCTCTGTGCTTAAAAAGTGTTCTGTAGTGCATTCTCTCCACAGACAAGATCGACACATGCAGCATTTAAACTGAGCCCTTTTAACTGTATCGCTACAGTTTCAATACATTGGACGGCGATCGTCAACGATGGGGCGCAAGCGACGAGCGAACAGCGATCGTTGAAAGTATTCGAGCTATTATGCATTAATAAAGGTCGCGCCTAACTTACGTAGTAACTATTTAGTAATCTGTGGCCAAACTTCTAGTCCGCTCTAAAGTTGGTTTGAGCAGGGATACAGTGACACACATAATACGTAAGCTACTATAAAGTCTATTTTGATACTGCGACGCAAATCGAGCGAACTAGAAAATTGGCGGGTTCTATACTTGAGAGTTATTCCGAATTTTAACATTTAACCTTACTGACCGACGACGAATAAAAATTTATAGATTGCTATCTTCTTCTTCGTCGTCCCACACTTGGCAATGGTAAAAATTTAATTTGATTTGTGTTTACTGTCTTGCGTCAGCGGCGTACATGTTAAATTTTTTTTGAAGTTTGGTCAGCGACAAAACACTATTCAGTATGTTTGTATATTATTTAATTAAAATACCCAAACGAATTTTATGCACCCTCGATTGTAATTAGAAGCTACACGAGTATTATATAAAAAAAAAGGATTTTTAACCGACTTAAAAAAGAGGTTATCAATTCGTGCGTATGTTTTATTTTGTTTGTTACCTCGGTACTAGGTCATTTATGAACCGATTTGAATAATTATTTTTTGTTTGAAAGGGTGTACTTTCAAGTTGGTCCCATTATAGTCAAGACAGGATCTGATGATGGGATCTTGGTGAAATCGAGGGAACTCTTCAAATATTATAGGCACACCTATATCGATTTCGATGTTTTATTAAAAACGTTGTTCTTAAGTAACTCGTGCATTTGCTTCCGTTAAGCCATTTGGTGGTGTGGAACTGATGATGAAGACCACAAATAGTCGTCGGAACTATTAAATACTTAGCATTTCACGGAAGCGATACGATGACTTTAATGTGGTTCATAAGCAATTTATGCTCGTCTCAATGCATGTGATGAAGTGGAACTGATGATGTAATTCCAGGAGAACTCATCAATAATTAACGTCCCTGCACCGGGAAAAGCAGCATTTTGCTAAAGTTGATGAGCAGTAGACATAATGTTAAGCCTGCAAGAAAAATAAAAGAGTGGGACCGTAATGTAGAATGCCTTGAAAAGGCTTATTTTTGATTTTTAATTTTTTGAAGTCGGTTTTAATTTTTTTAATGGAAATAATATTTATTTGGCCACTTTCTCATAACTTAAGCCACACACTGTAAAGTGTTAGACTATTCACAAGTGTAAATCTCTGTAAACAGTGAAGCCCGCAGTTCTGCGTCGGGGTTCAGTCGTTCCAGTGATTTAACATGTAATTAGTGGGTTCCGTGAATGGCTCCCTATTAGATAGAGGTAGAGCGCTCAACACCTTATTCCTTACGTGGTTTCTACACTGTTAATTTAAACGTTGTTTTATAAAGTCTGATGCAATTTAAGAGAGAAAATTTTAGGTTAGGTTTTGGAAAATAAATTCGGAGTTGCCACAGAGATAGTGACAACCACGGAACATCAACCTTTAAACTCGCAAATTATTTAAATAAAAAAAGCGCTTTTGTGACATTTAATCATTTTCTCGAAAGGACCCGTAAACATGGGTTGGTTGATCTAGGCTTAGAGGGTTGTCAATTTCAATCAACAAGTCAACTAAATCTGTGTGAAAATTGCTTTCATGGTGTGGGACCACGTCACCCGAGTTGCGAATTGATAATAAAAGTTAAATATTTTTAAGAAAATTAAATCTATTTCTCCACCAGCGTTTCGTCCGCGATTCGTCCGCGTGCCATTCGGTTATATCAAGCTTCTTAGGGACCCAGCAGTGGGCGTTATGCGGCTGAGAAGACGACGACGACGAAGCTCCTTTACAGAGTCACAGATTACTTAACTTTAATCCGATTGTGAATATTGGTGAACAGCTTATAGAAAGAGTTGATAAGGCCCGCAACTTAGGGGTGACTTTTGATATCAGAAGTTGTATGTACCGCCTGAACATTTTAAATAGGGTCCGTAAGTTACGTAGTTAAAGTGAAGGAGTTCGCATAAAATTGTGTGAGTCATTGATTCTTTCCTGACTAAATTATGCCGACGTCGTTATAGGCCGTTGCTTATTATCCAGAACCCGACGCTTGATCCAGCGCATACAGAACGCTTGCTGCAGATTCTGTTTTTATATACCTCCCAGGACTCACGTTTCGCCTTACTTAAACTCGGCAGGTATGCTTCGAATAGAGTTGCGTATCATCAAAAACAGACAACCCAAATACCTGTTCAAGAAATTTAAGTTCTCCTCGGCTTATGATAGGTATGGCGGCATAAAATCTACGCGTACACCTCTGGTCAACCACTCACACCGCACTGCGGCTTTTAGGGGCAGCTTTGCTTTCAATCTACTAAATGTTGGAACGATCTACCACCACCTCTTAGAAATCTAACTGGAGTATTTACGTTTAAAAATAAATTACGTTTCGATTTGCTAGAGCTCCAAAAGATTCATTCATAGCGACGTCGAACCCCTTTCACAGCTAGAGATTTTTTTTAATATTTTTTATTTATTTATTTGCATTAACTAGTTACTAGACTATTTATATTTTATTTAATCTTGTAAATTATTCATAATCTTACTGGTTTATTAGTCTTCCACGCAATCCTTCCCCTTCCAATATATATATTTTTTAGACTTAACACTTTTTTTATGTGCGTTATTTTCACCACCCGCCCACCCGTCATTAGGTGAAGGCTGAAAATCGATGTTTTGCTCATCCCATGAGCGAAAATACTACATCGAGCCTAGACCCTGTTTTGCTGCTGCACATAGAAGCATCCGCACTACGTCTAACGAAGTGATTAAACAAATATGTCACGTAATTTATAAGATGTCTACCTAAATACCTACCTAAACCAGATGTATCTATGTGTGTTGTAACAAAATAAACAATTTTCTATTCTTTTCCTTACGGATTACTTAAAAGCACAATTGGCAAAATAGTATTGGACTTGGTCCAAATGTCCACCACCAACTAAGCCTACGTAGTTCGATAGTCCAATAGGTAACTATAAAAAAACAATACAATAAAATAAACTGTCAGTAAAAATATATGAAAACATATTAAAGTAAAATCTTGTTCTAGACAAAAACTTGAAAGAGATAACTATTCAACTTCTTGAAATAATATATGGCTATGCCAAAATTATCAATAATAGTGAAAAGATAACACATAGTTTTCATTTTTAATATAATTATAGGTAAGTATAGAAGTTATGCCTCTGGTATAAATTCATCTACCGTTGAATCTTTCGCTAGAACCTCTATTCAACTCAACGCGCAAGAAAATCAGCACAGTATAGTAACCAGTTTCGTGGTTTACGTGGGAAAACTGTGAAATTTATAGCTCATTTATTCCGAACTAGTTCTTTTTAGGGGTCAATTCTGTTAACGTTTAGTCATAATCGTGTCTCAATCGTGTTTCAATTGTAGTGTTTTACAGTGTAGTATCAAGGACTGTTGGCTTACCACCATCGCAGTAACCATATCACCAGCGCAGTAATGTTTCAATCATACCAATAGTATTTAGTACCACGAAATATACTTATTTTCCGACAGAAGTTTTGTGCATGCAGATTGTAAATTGTACAAAAATTTTACAACTTCAATTTATTCGTTCGTAGGAACAATGATTATAGAAGTATATGGAACTGAGATGGTTGTCTTTAGAAACTTACATTATACAAATAATATCTTATGTAAGTACATATGTCGGTATCAATATTTTTCTTGCGAATGTTTAGAAGCTGCCTAGTTAAGTCCGCCATTACAAAGTTTCATCGAGTGATAAGCATGTTTTGTAGTAGGTGTTTCATATTATTGATATATCTCGATTGACAGGAATAACAACATTTTACTTTCTGAAGGATCATGGTACAAATTTGAAGAGTATTGAAAACAAAACGTAAACAAAACGTTCTAATGACAAAATGAATTCTAAAAGACAGTAGGCATCATGTGTAAAAGAGCAGTACATTTTTTTGTAGATAAATTGAAATACGATAGACTAAGTTCAGTTCATAAGTGCTTGTAACAGCCTAGACTGAATAAATGATATTAAATTTTGTTTTTTATTTTTAAAATGTCGACAGTATTAACCCCCTGCTAGGGTGTTGCAGCGTATGGTCTATTCTCTGCAAGAGAATAAGTGAGTAAACGGCAGTTGTACGTTTTAATTGTTGTTGTGTTGTTTTTATTTTATTGTCAAGTTATTGATTGATAGATATTGACTTTAGTAAACCTGTATTGTTTTAGATTGAATATGGACTTCTTATAATTCTCAAGTTATTACTAACTTTCAGTCAGCGACTTAAGAACTATTCCAGAAGAATTAAAAAAGAAAAATGAAAACCCTGTCTCGATTAAAGAACACATCAAAAAAAGTTATCCAATTTGGTAAGGTCATTCTGAAGTTAGGCGCGTACACACATTTCTGCAACTCATTTTTATTATAGAAAGACACTGGTGCGGTCATTCTGAAGTTAGGCGCGTACATACATTTCTGCAACTTATTTTTATTATATTAAGAAACTGGTTTGGCAGGCCTTTTTTATTTTCTTTAATTATTCTGTTATTTATTTTCAGGGCAATTTCCTATTAAATGTATGTATATCCTTTCCTAACAAAAACATTTCGTTACCAATTAATTCACGTATCTATATTCCTTTCCACTCTGTAATTTTCTACAGTAGCTTCTAGCTAGACTGTGTGGCCAGTGCGGCTAAGTTAAATAACACTTTACAAGACTATCATGTGCAGTACCGGAAGTGGTGCAACATGGCCGCGGGGTACTTCCGGATAGAGCCTCGCTGCTAACAACTTTTCGATACGCGTTCTAACATCTGATGTTTGCTAACTGCTGTTAGGTTAACTTAATACTAACTGAAACGCTCTTGCACAATCGAGGAAGTTAGAGGTAGACCAGTAGAGTTTTTATAGGAAGCGTTGTTTTAAAAAGTAATAGATATATATTGACAAAAACTTTTTATCATAAATAAGACTGTTGTTTTAAAAAGTTATAGATTTATAGGAAATTTTATCACAAACTAGCTAATCCTCGCGGTTTTACCCGCGTGGTGCCCGTTCCCGTGGGAATATCGGGATATAATATAGCCTATGTCACTCAGGAGAAATATAGCTTTCTAATGGTCTAAGAATTTTTTAAATTGGTCCAGTAGTTCCTGAGATTAGCGCGTTAATTCAAACAATCTCTTCAGCTTTATAATATTACTAGCTTCCCGCCCGCGGCTTCGCCCGCGTGGACTACATGACTTATGCTATTGTGGGTTATCCATAAGAGATAAACATATACCACCGCGGAGTTTTCTGTAGACCTTTTCAAGGTGTACAAATACTTAGTACATTATTTTGAAAAACCTCGTAGGGTTCAGCCTGCGTTTGCAATGTGAGCGGAAAAAATTTAATCATTTACGACATCACATTAGAAACCTCAAAAATTACAGTATTTCTCTACTCTATATTGCAGGTTATTATACATATAAACCTTCCTCTTGAATCACTCTATCTATTAAAAAAAATCGCATCAAAATCCGTTGCGTAGTTTTAAAGATCTAAGCATACATAGGGACAGACAGCGGGAAGCGACTTTGCTTTATACTATGTAGTGACATAGTATAGATAAAAGTACATGAGTTATTGATACTCACTGATATTATGAATGTCTTCGTCCACGATTGCCACGCTGCAAGCTGGAACTCGAAGTGGTGTGCCAGAGTGAATACCGACTTCATGTTAACTTCTCATCCCAGTTTGGTCACTCACTAACAATCATTGGTGGTCAGATGAGTCTTTGCACCATTTCCATAGCCATTATATTGGGTTGTCTCCTAGCGATTTTTCGTAGAAAACGGTAATGTCTGAGAGTGGTTACGGGTATTTTGCCAGAATGCCGTTCCACAACATCTCTCGTGACACGATAACGTGACCACAATCAGAAGATCACGTTTTGGTGAGTTCGATGGGTCAATTGAAGTCGACAACTATGCGTAGGATAGCGCCAGCTTTCAACATGCCTGCGGCTCTAATTTGTTCTTAATTGGTTAAATGTCGACGTGACATGATATAAAACGAAACAAACTTTCAATAAAAAAAAAAAAAAAATTGAAAGGCCTTTAATTTTCAAAAATAGCGCTGGTTTGTTTATAAGAAAAACTAACTTTTGCGAAAGTTATATTCAAATTATCATGCATGCTTTTGTTTTACAATTTTCTTTTTATATGTTTTTTTAAATTTCTCAAGGCAAAAAATCTTTCACTGTGCTCTAGTTTTTGAATTATGAAGAATGTGATATAATATCCCTAGACAGTGTTGATGTGTGTATAAGGCCTGTGACTTGGCTTAACGACTTATCAGATGACAACAAGCGGGACCGACGGTTAAATGTGCCCTCCGAAGCACGGAAGCACTCAGTTGTAATGCCACTTTACGGGTACCCATCCGAAAACTGGCCGGACTGAGCGCTGCTTAACAAAAGTAATAGAATACGATCAGTCTGTCAACCTCCGCCATGAGTGCTTCGATATTACTGTTACAATAAAGTTAAATATCTTGGTTTTGAATAGGAAAATATCCACTAACACTTCCAGAACCTTATTTTTTCATTGCATTTAATTAATACTTGGAGATTGTTTTAGTGATATCGAATAACTTACCTCATACTATTTAGTTTTGTACTTGTTAATGACCGTACATTTAAAAAAGGTTGTTGACCTCATATCTTAACTTGCAACGTTTTAGCAGCGACACAAATACACATCAAATAATTTCATTTGTATTATAATATTATAATCGCTACAAACAACAATAAACCAAGCCCGATAATAATAGTTATCCTCAAAGTTTGCCGCTAAATATAACTCGTAGCTCGTAGCAGCTACGGCGCAGATCTACGGCGTAGCAGAAGCCGTAGTTCCGCCGGAAGTGGGGTCGCAGACAACATGGCCGCCCGGACGTTTCCGCCGGTTACGGACATACGCTATCAGACGTTCACCCAACACTGTTTATGGTAAACGCTTTTCATATTAATGTAGAATTGTATGTTGTATTTATACATCAACGTTTGTTTATTAGATATTGTAACTTTGTCATAATCCATTAGTATTTATTTTTTATTTTACAAAAATATTAAGTGTTATCTATTTTACCGAAATGTGACTATATAATGTGTCTATCGAAATCCTAACTTTAATATTATAAATGCGAAAGTGTGTTTGTTTGTCCTTCCGTCACGCCCTAATATGCAACTAATCGACTTAATTTTTGATACAGAGTTACCCCGGGTTTCTATGACTTATGACTTTTTTGTTTTAACCCAGGCTATCTAATATCTTTGTGCCAAAATTCACCCAAATCCGTTTAGTAGTTTTGTGTGAAAGAGTAACAAACAAACAAAGAAATTTACAAAGTTTGAAAGTATTATTGAACCAGCTTTTGTTCAAAATTCAACTGTGTGTAGCATTTTGGAAATTGGGGATGAAGCTATTACCTTTCTTCTTTCTACTGCAACTACTTCTATTCTTTCAACATAAAATCATTCCTCTTCTTCTTTCTAGTGTCAGAATTTATCAGGCCGCCTTTAAGGCCTCTGACTTGGTTTAACGACTGACAACAGTTGGGATCGACGGTTTAACGTGTCCTCCGAAGATCGGAAGCGCTCATATATAATATATCACAAAAATATAAAAGTATTGGAGAACTTCGACAGTAGTCCGCAAGTCTCGGTAGCTCAGTGGTTAGAGCATTAGACCGGATTTCCAAAGGTCGTGGGTTCGAGTCCCATCTGAGAATTCATTTGTGGCCGAGTTGATTGTTCCAATATTTTTCTATTAAAAATTTATTATAAGTATAAAAATAGTATTGAAAAATGCAAACATTAAAAAATCATAGATTTTTTTCGCTTTCTTTATATGTCTAGAAAAGGAAGGTTGTAAAAAAACAAACGTATGGCGTATATGTATATAATTTCATTACAATTACATTTCAACAGAAACGTTACAATAAAATCTCTAAAACCTACGACTTTAATTCCGTAGATACATTACAGTTATTCCATTACTTTTACTAAACAGCATAGACTCCGGAGTTTTGATATAAATAGATTACAAGAAATAATTGGGGCTAACATTTTAATGAACAAAACTCATTATCTTTAAACTCAAAATAATTCCATTCCGTATTTAGTTACGAGTACCATAGTCACGACTTCGGTTACAGAGTTACGATTGTTTTGAGTTGTTTGCGTTTGATTCGTTTCTTCTATTTTACATATTCAAAATAATTAAAGACTTACGAATAATTCCTTAATTGAAACACATGTATTTTATTTCCCTACATTTTTTTTAGGATTGTGAATTTTAAAGTAATTGATAATTAAAACATCTGGGGGTCAATTCTGCAAAATTTTTGTCATAATCGTCTCTCACTGGTGTTTCGATAGTAGTGTTTATTTACACTGTTGTAACAAGAACTGTGTAAAACAGCACTACCATTGAAACACCACTGGAATACCATTGTGACTAAGCATTAGCAGAATTGGGCCCCTGATCGTTGAATTGCAAATATTGTCTTTACTGCTAACGAAATTATTAATTGACAAATCATGTAACGTTCAGGTTAAGTGAATGACCTGAACTTTTATGATAATTCGTCATGTCAGCCTCAAAGTAAGATAATGATTGCTACTTTTAAAGTCATGTTACCCCAATTGATCCCTTAGTGCGTAGCAATTCTTATTATACAAGTTATGTTTATGTCTATTTAATCATAAGCGTTTACTTAACAAGATTATAATAACTTATATCTAACGCAAACTTTGAAACATACTATTCTTATAGGATTTCCAAAACTTTTGACTTATAGAATGGCTTTATTATACTGCAATTTAGGCCGGGCACACTACTTTTGCTTAATTTAGGAGTATTTTATTTATAATATTAACTATTTTATAGTGTACACCGGTCTTAAAAATAAAGTTTCCTATATTTTACGCTTACATACATACGAGTATAGTAGCAACTATGTTTTGAAAAGTTATACGTCTAATTTTATATACCTTTTTTAACAGTAATTGTAATATTTAATTTGCAGTAAATACACTTTACAGTGTGGACGAATGATGATATTTCTTTAATTATTCTAAAGAATAGTATATAGATAAGTATATACATATTGTACACATCTACGTCTATTTAAGACTAGAATTTGTATTGTGGTTAAGTCACAAGCCCTTTACAAAGAACAGTGCGTTTGGAAATATTAAAAGTTACAAAGAAAATGTGGTATAATTTTTTTCCTACATATTTCTTTTGTAACCTAATTCAACTTTTATGTTTGAGGTTGAGATTTAAGCACAATAAAGTAGCTTAACTAAGTATCTAATTTGTTGGAGCTCTATATTATGTCTTGCTTATTATAAGCCCATTTTTATATCGTTTTACTAAAGTTTTAAGGAATAATATTGTCTACCCAATTGACAATTCTAATTGCTATACATTTAATAATAATTGTGTACGTTGTAAGTAAATTTTATTACCAATATTAATTGCAGAGTTATCACCGGTCACTGAGAAAGAACGCAGTTTTGATATTTACAATTTAAGGTTAAATACTTTGTTAATAATCAATACAGAGATTTTTTTAGGTTAAATATAAATAATTAAAGTAAGGTAAGTTAAAAGTAAGGTATATTTCTTTCGCAATCACCGTGCAATAATTAACTAATTAATTGCTAATATAAAGACAATAAAACCGAGCTAGTTACCCCAGTGCAATACCTCACAATTTCGAATTACACGTCCTAACAATGGCAGGAGCTCTTTTTTGAATCGTCCATATGACATCTCAATCGTCTCTCAAGTCTACTCGGGACTTTTGGCGGGAACGTCAACCAGTGAACGTGACTTTGTGTAAAATTCCTTATGATCTGTATGCTTTGGTGTTTAAAGTGTAATAGTGAAAGTGTTTATTATACGTCCAATAATGTGCACGATTGTGGGGAATCTATAATAACGTCACTAAGCAGTGCTTTGATGTTTCCTTCCAATAGTCGCCGTGAGCCTAGTATCGCTTACGCTATCGGTTTACTAGGGACAAATCACTCATTCCCATTAATTTAATAGTTATCATTCTCATTATCACCTTCATAAGTATCATTGGCATATCATTCATCATTTCATTAAAAGAAAAATATATTACTCAAGATATATTATTACCATGGCAGCATGGTCTAAATGTCGCTTCATAAGTAACGTGTTTTATCCCGGACGGGACGGTACGTAAAGTGTCGTTTCATAGAAAGTGTCACGTTATCGTCCTGTCCGTGCATCCGTGATGTATGCGTTTAGTGATTTTTTTTTATAAAACGATATTTCCAAAGCTCCACGTCCCATCCCGTCCGGGATAAAACACGTTACGTATGCAGCGACCTTTAGACTTTAGCCTGTCCCATTGTGGGACGATTAAAAAAAATCAAGTCTACTCGTCTTCCAAGTGGAAATGTTTCAAACATATGAAAATTCAAATTACAAACTAAAATCACTAGAAACTAAGTCGCTAAGCGCTCGACGGGAGACGAGTGAATCTAAAATAGAGCCCTGATTGACGACACGTCGGGCACTTGTGAGGGCAAATCACGTGTATAGTTGTCAGTGAAATTGCAAGGTGTGTCATGGTCTTTATATTTGCCCTAATTCGCGAGATCTTGCTTGCGAAAGAAAACGTGATGATGCCTATCTATTTCGATGAAAACTTCTGCCAGGTGACGACAGATTTTACAATATACAGCGATTATAGATGGATAAATTATAAAATAACTTTGACGTCAAATCCTTAATAACTTGGCAATATTATTTTACGAATATCAAATCAATTCAGGAACCTATTTAAAGTAACATAATGTTAGTTGAGAGAAAACCTAAATGACTCTTATTTAATATATACAGTGGTCTCGATAATTATTATTATTCTTCAAAAAGCTAAAAACTACTAACATGTATTCATGATTAAAAGTTAGGTTTTTAACTCATTTACATTTAATTGGAAGTAGTTTCAACATAAGAATTTAAACTATAGTTAGGTATCAAGGATAAATGCATTTATTATTTATTGAACGATCAAAAATTAAATTAATATTTATTATACCGTACCTACTAACAAGGCTTATTGGTAAACTTAGGTAACAGGAATATTAACAGGTCTTCAGTTTCAGGATTCCTAGGTAACGAACTAGACCAATTAAGTAACAGCTTCATTCGATCTGAAATATTATATTGAAAGCTGGTTTAAAATACAGCGTCTCTAACAGTTATAGTAAGCGAATCTTGAAGCCTTTTAAAATATCAATACTAAGTAAAGAATGAGCAATGAATGTGATCCACCACTTTTATTTCAGTGAAATAAATGAATTTCATGGTCTTATATTATAACAAAAAGTTTTTGAAACTTTAATAAAAAGTCTGTATTCCAAAAAACAGTCAGTATACGAAAACTAATGACGTCATTCAACATTTTATTAGATATTCAATCATTATGGTAAAGCTTTATAGGAATAAACAAACTTTTTTAATTTTATTTGCCCGTTATTTGATCATATTTATTTTAAAATAGTGACAGTAACATATTTTCTAACTTATTATATGACCAATTTTATACATTTGGATCCTTTTTGGTTCTCAAGACAACATTTTTCAACTGTTTTATCAATGACAGAAACGACGGTTTTATAGATTAATCCCATAAATAAAATTATAAAGTCAAAGAAAAATAATTGACCATGAAATGGTTTTAATTTGGAGACAACATGGATAAATCTTCAGTACTTCGGTACCTAATGCTGTGCTGATCTCTTGGCCATTGAGTAGCTGTAACATAAAATTATAATATAAATTTTATTTTAACAGAAGCAGTACACGTACCTTTTTTCCTAATAAAACAAATTTTAAAAAACTTTTGAAGCTAAGCAAATACTAAGTACACTATTTATTAAAAATATATTACGAGTGTAATTACTAAGGTTAATAGTAATCGTGAGATGAATTGTGTGACTAAATTTCTATTGCGTTCGCTATGACAATGACAATCGAAGTAGCTAATGTAGCTATGTACCTTTTGTACTGTGTCAGTGGACATACGATACACTAATACGATAATGCCGGACAAAAAGCAATCTCGTTAAGTTAAATGATGACATAAGTTTCTCTATTACCATATTGAAATGAAAAAATTAATGAAAATTATATAATAGGTAATTTGTTTAAACAAGTAAGGGTTAAAGTATTTTTATTCGTGCAATACTATGAATTATTTTAAATTAACAAATGGACACTATGATTGAAAGATCACTTGCACGCTATTTCAATCGTACCTAATTTAATTTAATTGATCCCATGCAATCTATTTTGTAACAACTTTTATTAATAGCAGACTAGTGACTATCTGACAGTATCGAATAGTAATAATATACTAAGCTTATATTAATAATATAAAGGGGTCTGAATTTTTATGTATTATTATGTTAAAAAATCTGTAGAACATTTTCGGACATAACGATGTTTTTTGTTAGTCAAAATTTGCAACTTTCAGTGTCTTTAAACTAAAAGTTCAAAACTCTGAATGTTAAAACATTCAAACCCCGTCAACAATAGAAAAAAACAGGCAAAGTGCAACAATACCTATTTCTTGTGACATTTTTTTGGAACAGTCGGTTTTTTGCATGCAATACTTTTTTTCGTTCGTATTCTGTGAGAATATCGTGCTGAAAAATATGTAATCAGTAAAAAAAATATGTCTAAAAAACCAGTCAATTACAACTTGTTGAAGTTCATTCAAAGAAAAGTGCATTTCTATTGAAAAAAATATATTATAATTTGGTTTTATTATTTCATGCTTTTACAGCTTGCAAAAATGCATGCTTCATCCACAAAAATATTGTAACATAAGTAAACAAATATCATGAATACCATTTCATTTAAATATTTTTATTTTGGTTTTTACCTGTATAATGCATGTTGCGGTACATGTCAGGACAATTGCTAGAAACCTGAAACAAAAAAAAACATGACCATCTAAGTTCTACATGTATTTGAAAGGTACTTTTAATCTGTGACTTTATTAATCCAGTTTTAACATTAAAATGTGTTAATGATGATGATGAAATTTACAAAATAGGAAGAAATTCAAATGAAGAGTTGCTTAGTTTGTGCAAAATACAAGAGAGAGATAAAGTACTAGATGTAAGAGTTGAACTCGATTACCGCATGCTATTAATTATAAAATTTTGTTTTATAATTTCTTAAACGAAATCTTCTTTAACACTCAAATCCTTTCGCAAGAGACACCGCTCGCTAAACCACGGTGCACCCGAATCAAATTAATTAGGAGAGACCGGCACAGACGTAAATTATATTTTACGCTTCGCTGGAACAGCATCGTCTTAGCGACGGATTTGTCGGCGATTTATCGTCGCCATCGACGTGGTTACGTAGCACTGTGGTTTAGTCAATGTGCTGTAGGCTGCGTAAACAATCATTGCTCTACTGTATTCTTTAGGGTGGACTCAGAGCTTGTTGTATAATGAGTGTTAACCCACTTTTTACTACCGTCGATTTAAAACAACGCGATCAACACATAATAATAAAAAATATTCAAGAAAAGGTGGGTAGTTTAGATTTTACTAGCATTGCTTATAAACAACACAAATTTTCCGAATTTACACTAGGAAATTATTTATTTATATTTTTTTCCACCTCATTAAATATTTATTCAGCCGCATACAAAAAACATTATATTCAAATGCAATATTTTAATTCCGTAACATCTGGGTTCGTTAAGTATTTGAATGATATATTTCTTTCTTTAGTTTTTTGCCAACAGTTTGATATGATACTGTGGTCAATTAAGTGTTTTTTAGTTATCGTTTTCTTCGAACAATGAGGATAAGGCACAGACCTATATCGAGATAGACGAACAGAGCGCTTCAAACTGTATGAGAATATAGCGTGTCCCATTTTTCGCACCTACGATGACGTCAGAAGCGAGATTTAGTGATGTGGAAATGTTATTGACGAGCTCTTGCAAGAAAGCACTGCACAATCAACCATTTTCGTTTCTGTGTGACGCGTGTCTACATGGCAACGGTCTTAAGCGAACTGAATTAGGTCGGAAAACTTTGCCGTGGATAAAACTTTTGGCACGCAAGGTAGGTACACTTTTACCGTCTATCTCGATAAAGGTATGTGGATTAAGGTTAATAAAGATTCTTAAAAATTAAAAGGCGTAATCAGGAGAACCATGAGAGTACCCAAGACGACAACGAAATTATCTGACTTTAGAGTTTCAACATAGTGAAAGCTACAGCAAGAGACAGCGTTATTTCTCTGAACCAGTTCATCAGTATCGAATATATTCATTCCCCAATCCAAAATAAAAATCTAGAGCAGACCTAACTCTTATAAAACTTTATTATACCCAAACAAAGCAGGACCACAAAAACCTTTCTGAAAATCCTAATAATTAAGCACTTTTTGTTTAAACATCCAGTTAATCCTGAAAGTTAACCTTATCAATGTTAATATTACAAGTGAACTGTTAAACTACGTTATGGCGAAAGTTCCAGAAACAATGGACTATAAAAACAACAGTGGTACCGCAATACTAGTTATCAAAACCAAGTGGCTAAGTTTCTAGAGTGTAATAAACAAGATATAATGGAGTGCGCCGCGTTGCAGAATGCATTTGGCTAGCTGGGTAGATAAGTGTGTCCCATAGCGTGTTTTTTGTTGTATTATTTATGTATAAACCATATCATGAAACGGCAATAAATAATATAATAATAATCTTGTCTTTTTTAAACAATAAAAAAAAATGATTTTTTAAATTAAAAATGGACTATCTTGTATGTATGAGGTCTCCGATGCATGGAAATGCTCAGTTGTAATGCCACTTTACGGTCACCCATCCTAATCTGGACCATCTGGGCCGAACGTTGCTTAAAAACGTGATCGATTACGTTCATTTTGTCAAGCGCCGCAACGAGGGCTTCACCTTTTATACCTACCTAAAACATAGATACCAACAGGTGTACATACCTGAGTGCCCTGTTTGTTGAAGTTAATGTTGGTCCTGACAGTCCTGTGATGAAGAGGCTGGACTGGCCGAGCGTTGTTGCCTAAGGGAGCCTTAGGAGTCAGCTGGGACCCCTGCATTAGCTGGCGGAGGGCGTACATCTGGCAGAAGAAGTTGATTATTAGTGCAACCGTTGCTATAGTCCATCGTCATCTTTTTTTTCTTTTTCTTATTTCCGATGGGTTCGCTCTTGATCCTAATCAGCTCAGGGGCTATGAAAGGATCTACGATGAAGCGAGCTAGCCCAGAAAGTGCCTGTTCACCCTTGCTTTGAAGATGGACGGAAATACAGACGCAGGGAGGGAGTTCCAATCTTCTGCTGTGGGTATTATTTTAATCGTAATACCTTCAGCCATTTTAATGCCCGCACTATTGAGGCATAGGCCTTCCAAGGACGGTTTTGGAGAACACACCATGATCCGCGACGCGGGCGCCACTTGTATTAGCCAAATAAATTTTGAAGTGACAAAATTGCATTGAAACCTATCGATTTGGGGCTTAGCAAACGATGTCACTCCCAACGCATGGTGTATTCGCTTGTAGTCCAAATTCAGGTCCATGAGATAATGCGATCTCGACAGGTCGTGTCAGTTCTCTATCTTCAGACTCCCACGCTGGACTAGGAGCAAAAGTATAACATAGAATGTGCCAGCTGTTGGCAGATAGTAAAAAACTATTATATTTTTTTGTATTCGGCCCACTGCTCTAACAACTGAACAAAGTCTCGGTAGCTCAGTGGTTAGAGCAGTGGACCGGATTCCCAAAGATCGTGGGTTCGAGTCCCATCTGAGAATTCACTTAAACCGACTTAAAAAAAGGAGGAAGTTCTCAAGTCGACTGTATATTTTTTTATATAACGTTCAGTCACTTGTCAACAGATTTTAATAATTCTTTTTTTATCTGAAAGAACATAGTTCAAGTGTGTTCTAAAAATATAATTTCCGTTTACTTGCCAAAGTAATCGTTTACCTAGATGACATCATTGTTGTGTATGGGCTGATTTTTAATGTAAGTAACGGCACATAATGTGACAAAAAATTGTGAAATAAAAAAAATTTTGTTAAACATTCAAACCGAATTCAAAACGTACAAAATAAAACAGTCAAGGCCAGAAAATTAAAAATATAGATGATTGAAGTGCAATGTACAATGCCTTGGCTGGAACCGACTCCAAAAGTTTTATTAAGAAGTCGGTTTTAATGTTTTTTTAATAAAAAGTTTTTCTATTTAAAATTTATCTTAAGTATAAAAATAGCATTGAAAAATGCAAAAATTCAAGAAACATAAAATAGTAAAAACCTGTCAACAGTCAGGGTAAATACGAAAACTTTTATAGGCTAATAGGCTGGGAGCCTGTCACTATTGTTTTTGGACAACATCTTTGACCCAATGTCAAAAGGCGTCGTTGGGATGTGACTAAGTCAGATCATCAGTCAGATGTGACGAGTTTATAGAATTCCCGTTCGTCCTACCGGTGGGACAAAGCTTGGTAGGACGAACGGGAATAAACGTAAACATCACTCTCATACTACACCCTGATGCCATGCCAACCCTGCCAGGGATTTCTGGCGTGAGGGGATTATGTATCTAACTCTATTTAGCAGACTTAACGAACTGACAGCGAACTTTATCAGAATCGCATTTCATGATTTCATTATTTCCGCAGTTGCACTATATTCCTCACCTCCTGCTTAGATATATAGATGGGCTTATTGAAGATGATCCACACAGCTGTCTCCCAGCAACCAGGGTGGGTGGTAGACCCTTCATATGTCAGATACTGCTGCGTGTTGGGCAGCAGGGAACTCAGTGGCAGGTGTCTGATAGGGTATGAACTGCCTGCGGGAAACGACATGTAAATAGTATCATATTAGCAGTCATTTAGTATGAGTATTTTAAGACTTCAAAGCTGAACCCACACAAAAGGCAGGATCTTCCCCTGAAATCTTTTTATTTTAAATTATTAACAAAAAAAAGCGTTGAATTTTTGTATCGAAATTATAGTAACACCTTGAAGACCATTTTTTATAGACAGACATACCTCGAAACATCACTTTGTTGAAAGAACTTGTGATTAGCCTTAACTCCTTGTTCGTTGGCTCACCAATCTGTAAACCATAATCTGTGTTACCTACTTGAAAAGCATAAAGCCAGAAAATTTATACAAAAAAAAATTAAACACTATATACACACATGAAGAAAAAATCTGTACCAAACAAACATTGCTGTCTTTTATATAATTTTGAGACTGTCTCACAATTTTTCAGACAAACAGCAGTTTTGAAGTTGGGACAGAACACCCTGTATAATTAGGTTTCATGAAATTGTTTTTGATAATAATAAAAATACGCGTTTTTTTAGTTATTCTCCAAAATACGACACCAGTATTTAATTCATAATATGACAGCAAATCACCAGTATTTAATTTATATGATAGCTATAACACCAGTATTAAATTCATATAGCACCTATAGTTTTATATATTTTGGGCTCGTCATCAGCCATTTTTAATGTCCCCACTGCTGGGGCACTGGCCTTCCTTATGGATGGATAAGGAGAACGAGCCATGACCCACCACGTGGGCCCAATGCGGATTGGTGGGTTTTAACGACTGCAAATGCAGCCGGGACCAACGGCTTAACGTGCCTTCCGAAGCACGAAGGAGCTCGAGATAGTAAATTTATGATCACCCATCCCGTTACCGATCATTGCGAAAGACGCTTAACCTTTTTCCTATGTTTGGGCTATTTCCTCACATTTAAAATACCGACTCTATATTTATGGGCACTATAACCTGCTACACGTGTTTGTGGTTCGCCACTGAAACTGTGGTACAAATGAGCTGGAGTTTAACGGTTAACTGTGTAAACACCAGTTATTTTTGTCAATGACACTGATATTCAGGCTTTTTATGTGGTTATAAATAATAGCTATACTTCTAAAGAAAATACTATAAATGTTGAATAATTTATTAATTAATTTACTTTTGGGAAACAATAAGCATACGGTACATAATGATTAATACAAAAGCCAAAAACAGTTTCCACAACAAAATAAACGTTGCTGGTGTCAAAGTTACTAAGTGTAAATCATCATTTTTTTATAAATATTATACTTTGTTACTGTTTGTGTACCCAAATAAAGAGAAAAAATTTAAAAAAATAAGACAATTCAATTGAGTGAATATAATATAGTTATGTTAGGTATTATACTCGTAGTAGTTATATGATTTGATTTTTTTATTGCCTAGTACTTATTTGTGTTAGTCATATCAGAGGTCCTACCATCAGCTGTCATCAAAATATTGAAATAGAAACATTGCGTTTAATTACTGCAATTTACTTAGTTTCAAATTATAATTTAACAACTCTAGATCGCCCGAACCTACATAGGTTTCAAAAGCAAGTATGCTTTAATATAAAAAACAAATGTCTTGGTGTGAAAGGTCTTTTGTTTTTTTTGTAATAATGATTTTTTACTAGATATGGAATATATTACGTAATTAAACAAAAACGTGAGTTCTTTATTCGTTAAAAATTTAAGTCTTACTTGAACCATAAGTGAAATTCCAACAACTCCTTGAGACTTGTGTTGTGCTTCGGACATGTTGTGGTACAGTTCTTTGTTGAACCCGTATAACTGGATCTGTTAACAAGATTGAATGTTAATTTTTTTATATTGCGTTGTGATATTTATTTCTGAAGTATTTTTAATCCGCACTTTTGTATTGAGAAAAGTCAATTCTTAATTATTTTATTACTTTAAAATTTTGAAGTTAAGAGTGTTTTCACATCACCCGATTCGATATCGGAGTCGGCGCCGACAACGAGATCGGGGCAAGTAAAATGTATGAAATATGGACCTGCCTTTCACATTATACAATATGTCGGGGTATCAGACGATAATGTTTGCCCTAATTTTTGTTTTCCTATTTTAACACTGTAAGTGAAAGATACTCGTATCATCCTGGTTTCCACTTACCACGTAGAATACATACTTATATACACCATTTGTATTGATTAAACAGTGTCATTTAATAAAAACACGCTCAAAATCGCGAGTCGAGACACTGACATGATAGATTTTATCGGCCGATAACATCGAAACCGATATCGGATGTCAGCTGTTGACCCCGATACCGATATCGGATCGGATAAGTGAAAAAAGGCTCTAAGTATTGTCATCTTTAAGTTAACATGACACATTATCATAACGATATTATATGAATTTTGCAGACACTTTAGCTTTGTTTTAAATAATGTTCTGTTAGGTAGGTCAGGAGTTCGGCGGGTAGACCTGGCGTTAAAGCGAAAAGTGTAACGATAACTTGAGGATATTTTTTATGATATCAGAGGAGCTCTAATTGCCATAGTCAAATGCAAAATGTTTTGACTGATGTGTAGTAGTAAGCTGGTCCTTTAGAAAACCACATACTGATCATCCGTCTTCAAATAACCGCCTCTGTGATCAAGTGGTAACAACCACCGGTATCAGACTCAGGGGTCCCGGGTTCGATTCGAATCGGGGGTAAATATTGTATTCGGTTTTTTGATGGTAGGACATGTTGTAAGTTCGTCGGCTAGCTACCACCATCTTATCAAGTCTGACGCCACAACAATAATGTTTTTAGTATTGTTGTGTTCCGGCAGTTAGAGATAAGATAGCCAGTTCTTCACTGTTATAGGATTCCGGAAGAGGCTCACTTCCATCTTCAGCCTTATCAATACTTAACATCAGGTATGATGAAGGCTAAGAATCTCTCCGTCGTTCATTAAAAATAAATCCCAAGTATTTTAAACATATCCGACAAACGATTAAGCCGCAAGTCAAATATTAACTAAACGCTAACGAATTCGGAGGTTTCAACTGTATTTTACGTAAGCCGGCCCAAAGCCAAGTCGGCGCGCCGCAGGTCGAAATAATCAACTGATTGAGCTAACTCGTTAGAGAGAAAATGTTCAAACGGTATAGATATTTAACGCAATTCTACTAATTGGTGAATTTATCGAACTTTTGTGATCGGCTTCGTGTTCTCGCTAATTGAAATCGATTGAAGTGCTCCCGTTCTGACATTTCGAGCATAATCTTAAGAATGTATTTGAAAATTTGCCGCCTATTTCTGTAGGGACTTATTAAAGTTGCGGCGTAGCTTGCCTCCTGTCTTTCAATTTGCGGCTGCCGGGGAATTTTACATCGCGCTGTTTGTGAAAGCTTGGTGCTGTTTACAAGAAACTATTTACACAATTTAATCTGTTTCAAAAAAAAATGTTTTCTTTTACGAATTTCTTATAAAGCACTAGTTTGTATAGAAAAATAAAACTACTGAGCTTTAAAAAGTAAACCACTGAGGAGGATCAAAGTCTTCATTAGATTACAAAATTTAATCTTCGTGATGTTTTTGAGTAGTACGAAGGCGGTCAAGAGGTAAATGGTCCTAAAAAAATATTATAAATAAATAAAATATTCGCATACAATCACACCAATTATCTAGTCCCATGTTGTTTCATGAAGAACTTGTGTTATGGATACTAGATGACGGATAAACATACATAATATATACTTTTTTTTTGTAAATACATACTTAATATACATATTAAAAACCCAGACCAAGACAAATAGACATGTTCATGCACACAAATATTTGTCTTGTCCGGGGATCGAACCCGGGACCTCTGTCATAATTATGTCAATAAACAAATGCCATTGATATTAGATTTTAGTATTAGAAAGGAGTAGATGAACATGACGTCCATATTCCTAGTCTCTTAATACTATAGTGATCCGATGAAATATTTTATTTTACCATAATTGATTTTTTTAATTCCTGCGCTCTCTGCGAAGTTATTTATCTAACAAAGCAACCAAAACTTTCGATACTCCACAAATTCATTCATCCAGGAAGGTGGGGACGAAAGTTTGGTCCCCAACGGCCAATAACGGGCCCAGTAATGGCCACGGGTGGGTGGTGCTAATTTGTAACAGAGTCAGCATTGTGAGGGTTTGTATTTATTACTGCATTACCATTGTTGTAGTGTAAGATGAGTTATATTGTGTTCGTTTTGGCTCTGAAGACAAGATAGAAAGTTTTCGTGGTGTAACTGAAAGTCTTGATATGCTGTCAACTGTATTTAAGTATACCTACTAGTTACCTCCCCCGACTTCCTTCCTATGTTTTAAGCCAGGCTATTTTGTTTACCACAATCGCGGAGGGAAAGCTAATATTAATTAAGATATTTTTATTATTTGTTTTATTGTTAGCTAAAAGTATAAGATCTAATAGATATTTTCTTGGACCTACATCCAAACGATTTCCATGAGCGATACCTAAGCCGTAGAATGGCAGTAATGCGGCTGTGACCGCGGATCGTAGACTATTCGACGCCTGCTCGCTACCTGCGATGTCGGCACACATTCCATAGCATAATTGATTAATTTACAATGCTTGGTAAAGCTAAGAAATGGAATTACCGATCGATACAACAAAATCAAGCTACTGAAAGTTATTTACATTATGAGATGGTGGTAGAGATTTGGCACAAGAAGGTAATACCACGAACCACTCCGAAATCCGAACACAATGCCCTATTAGGAATCGATCCCAGGACCTCTTGTCCACAGAGGTAAACTTGAATTCAGAGAAGGAAATATTTCTTTCTCATTTTACACGAGATTGTATTGAATAAAATGGAAAATGATTAACCGGACCAACAAAAAGTACCTACTACTCAGATGCAGTTCTAAATTACTTTTTTCACAGCAAATCATTTTGATGTGCATTTCGAGTCTTTTTTTTTATGTCAAATCAGTAATTTTTATTGGTAAGGCTAGTTTGGTGATCCGTCGGTTGCGCTAACGTAAATACAGTTTTATAAATGATTGGCGGTTCGCCCTATCTAGCGCAATATTTAATGTAAGTACTACATAAATGCCATACAAATACCGAACGCGGACACGATCGAGAAAATCTCAATTAAAAACTATGAAAAGCTCGAAACTTACCTCTCCCGGAAAAGTGTGGTGATCAATCTGATGCTCCGATCCCCTGTTGTCCCCCATGCCATAGTGGAAATAGATCTCCTCAAACTGGTACCGATAGGACAGCGGTCCACCGCTGATGTTGACCTGGTGCTTCGAGTCTTTGTCTACCCTGAAGACCAGGGACTGGCCCGTGTTCTGGAGGATACCGTTGACCTATGGAATATTAATAAATGGGTTAGTTTTTTCAAAAAAAGGAGAGGGTATAATTTTATGATTACTATTTCAGTTTATTTTCAAATGATAAAACGCTTTCTAAGTCAGCTAGAGTAAATAAATAATACTAGGCTGATTTTGGGAGATACTTAAAAGCTTTGGTTTTAGTGTTGTTTTTTTATTGTTTTCTATTCGTGTAAACGTTACTTATTAAGAATAATAATATCGATTACGAACGATAAATTTAAATACCGTAGTTTTATAACCTTTCGTTATAAAGTTAATTTAAAAAATGCCAGAGAATTGAAAGATATCTGGTTATTTGAAATGATACTGATAAAATTGTAATGACTTTAAGTTTCTGAAACATTGTAGAAAGTAAACAAAATAACGAAAACAAAAGAACTGCACCAAAACACCTTCGAAACACTTTTAATTTTCGATCCAACAAGTATTATTAAAATAGAACGCCGGTTCTGAGTGGCGAATGAATCGGCTTAACGATCGCGCCGCGGGGCAGATCCTATCAATCAATGGGCACACCTTGATTAGGGCCTAGAACTTACTAAGCTTTGAGTGGAGATGACATATTGTCTGTTGACACGCGAGCTACACGGATATATAGGAGACGCTTGAAGTGCTATTAGCCAAATATCTGTGTACTAGCGGCCGTCCGCGATTTCAACCGCGTGCTACTGTGCGTACCATAGGAATATCGGGGTAAAAATTATCCTATTTTTCAGTCCGGGTTATCTACTGTGTGCCAAATTCCATCCAAAGTGGTTTTGTAGTTTTTTCGTGAAACAGTAACAAACATCCAAACATCTAAACATCCTCACAAAAGTTCGCATTTATAATATTAGTAGGATAGGAAGTAAGCGATGACGCTAGAAGTGAACATCGTTGTCCTCAGTCATTTTAAAGACAAATATTTATGTGCATGAACATGTCTATTTGTCTTGGTCTGGGTGTTTAATATGTATATTATGTATGTATTTACAAAAAAAAAAAAAAAAAGTATATAAGTATGTTTATCCGTTATCTAGTATCCATAACACAAGTTCTTCATGATACTTTTCATGTCTCATATTCTGAAAGTAATTCATAACTTGCCTAAAATGCGGGTTGAAAGTGATATGTGGCGGCCCTAGGGCTGTAATAAATTTGAAAACAGAATAGGGGGTGCCATGTCAAATCGATATCTGTAATCTCTTTGGACTTTTATTTACCAAAGGTATGTAGGCAAAGGCACAGAAGCCTATACAGCTTATTTTGCTACAATATAAAATAATTAAAATCGTAGAAATCTTACAATTATTTTTTTTGAATATTCTGTTTGTTTTTACTTTCCTCATATTCAAAATGAAAAGTAGAGTGTTTACTTCGGGTGTATGGACCCATAACAGTCTCGAACTATCGGCGCCCTCACTTTGTTCGGGCGCCAAAACACTCGACTGTTATGGGTGTCATACAGCCCTTGGTAAACAATCTACTATAACGTGGGCTAGATAATTGGTGTGATTGTATGGAAATATTTATTATTATTATTTATTATTTTATTATATTCCCTGGAGCACTAGCCAATGCAGCCGGGACCGGTGGCTTAACATGCCTTCTGAATCACGGATGAGCTCGAGGTATTTAGTACATTTATGATTTTGTAATTTTTGCATTTTTCAATGCTATTTTTATACTTATGGTAAATTTTTAAATAGAAAAATATTGGAAAAAATTAACTCGGCCACAAGTGAATTCTCAGAGGGGAATCGAACCCGCGGCCTTTGGAAATCCGGTCCAATGCTCTAACCGCTGAGCTACCGAGACTATTTAGTACATTTTTGGTCACTCATCCCGTGATCGACCATTGCGAAAGTTGCTTAACCTCAACAATCGCAGGCTGGGCGCGCGAACCACTGCGGCACGTCTCGTCGAAGGAACCATGAGGTTATCCAAATATCTGAGTAGGTAATTAACTAAGCGATTTTTGTCAGCATTCCTTTTGATCTTGAATAAATTTACTTTTACGGATAGTGAAGATACGTTGAAATTGTTTTTTGTTTATGTTGTGCTGTATGTAGCTTATCAAATTTTTAAAACAAGTTGCGTTTTATTCCATTTCAGGGTTAGTTAGTTATACTAAGCCATTTTTAATGTCCCCACTGCTGGGGCACTGGCCTTCCTTATGTAAGGAGAATGGGCCATGACCCACCACGCGGGCCCAATGCGGATTGGTGGGTTTTAACGACTGCAAATGCAGCCGCGACCAACGGCTTATAACGTGTCTTTCGAAGCACGGAGGAGCTCGAGATAGTAAATTTTGATCACCCATCCCGTGACCGACCATTGCGAAGGTTGCCTAACCTCAACAAACGCAGGACGAGCGCGCGAACCACTGCGCCACGGGGTCCTCATTTTATACTTTAGTCTCCTTATTATATTCATTATAATACTTTACTAGTACTTAATTAAGTTTTAGCTTGCGTCCGAGATTTCACCCGCGTGGTTTCCGTTCCCGTGGGAATATCGGGATTGCTTAAGTTACTCTCCGTCCTTTAAACTAACTTTATGCCAAAAATCTAGTCAATTGGTAAAGGAAGGATAAGCAAACACACTTTCGCATTTCTATCATTAGTTTATTAGTTACCAACATAATTAGTTAAGGTTAGGATGTTAGGATTTAACCGCAATCAAAAGTAGTCGAAATGTTGACCCTGGTAACAAGTTATCATTTCACAATATTTTGTAAAAAACCATTCATCCATTTTTGTCTGAAAAGTGCACGTTCTTATTTTTCAAAATATATTGTGTGTTATGATGTGTATATGTCATCGTCTTTTAACAAGAAGCGATTGTTTGTAAATAGTCGAGGGTTTTTATAAACTGCCGAAATATTCTAAACAGGCCGTTTATTTTTAAATAATAGTTGTCCAGCGGTCAGTTTATAAACAAACGAGATCACCATTGTTTTATTGTGAACGAACCCTGTGTATCAAATGCACCAATGGCGGCACGGTGTACAATTACGCGAAGTTACCATATACGTGTTATTGTACGCAGTCATCTGATTGGCTCATGGATTGGTAGCTCTGGTGTTAAATATTAATTGTTCATCAACAAATTCAGAGTTATTTAGCACTAGTTGGTCATTTATTTCTTCGCCCGCAGACTCCGTTTTATTTTCATGGGATTTTCATTTATATATGTTAAACAAATCAATAAAAATTGGTATTTAGCACCAAAAACACTCTGGAGGACACGTTGTTTATGTTGTTACGTATTTCAATCAATCGCCGTAAAGCGTGCTTTTCGTAACACGCATACGTACATTAAAACAAAGAGATACTGATTATTTATAAATAATCGATATATCATCCGTTTTATTGTGAATCCAATTGTCCGTTTACAATAATTCGACGGTTTATAAATACCCTCGATTATTTACAAACAATCAGTCCTTACAAAAAGGCGGTGACATATACGTTACTTATTTTTTAATATTTAAATAAGTATAGATAAGATCTTTATTATCATGGCTTATTATAGTCGTTTCACTATATAGAGCTGCGACTCCTGAATTGCAGGGTATTTAAGTTTATGGCTTTGTTACGGCATTTAATTTTACTACGGTCATCGCACGTTTGGCCACTTACCTAAGCGAAGTATGAAATATGATATGTCGCTATTCTTATTTTTATAATAACTATAAATGATTGTAGAATAATCTAAAATAAAGGAAATATCTATTTTATGTGCTAAGAAATGAAGATCATTCACTTAAGTAATTGATCTGACAGAAAATCTGTCGTCAGTGCAGGTACTATTGTTCAAACGAGTATCTAATCTAAAGCTTCTCTCGATATTTCTAAAATATAAACGTGATATAATATGCAAAAAATAACGCGAACATAAAATAACTAATGCGCTACAATACATTTAACTATCGGTTAATAGTAAACTATAGATAATAAATAAATATGTAAACTAATATTATAAACAAAAGTGTGTTTGTTTGTCCTTCCTTCACGACCTAACTAAGTAAACAATCAATTAGATTTTTGGTATAGTGAAAGTTGAAAAGACGGAGAGTATTAATAGGCAACTTTTTATCCTATACGTACATCTTATGTTTTGGCGCGCACTATTCATTGAAATAAAACAACTTTTACGGATATACGGTCATCCCGTGACCACGGCAGCTGTAAAGGTGCCGAAACGTCGGGAAAATCGAAAACACTTAAAAAACCTAAAAATACGGACAATTACAACTTAGTTCGTGGAAATATAGCGAGTTTGATATCCGTAAAAGTTGTTTTATTACTTTTTATCCTGTTATTCCTAAGGGAATGGGAAACACGTGGCTGAAACTTAGTGCGGAAGTTAGTAGTAAATAATTATACGTAAAGTATGTTTAAACGTCTGTGTCGCTTTTATCATAGAAGTGACGCTTCTATACATTCTAGATCTGTGGCACAAAAAAGATAAAGTGTAAAGGTGTGGCTCGCCCTTGTAAAGTTCTGAAACTGTTTATTATGTAAGTGATAGCGCTGAATATTTCGAGAATAGATTACTGTACTTTAAAGTTTACCACCAAGATTATGTAGGTGGGGTAAATACAAAATAGCAGTTGAATTATAATATTGGAGTGTTTCGCCCGCGAATTCGCCCGCGTGGAATTGATTATATGGACCTCCTCAAGGACAAATTTAGATTTTCGCGACAAAAGATAGTATAATACCTTTTCCAAGGTGTATGACATCCATCTTTATGTATGTAAGCCAATTTATCAGAATTGGTTCATCAATGTTCAGCATTGTTGTGTTCCGGCAGTTAGAGATAAGATAGCCAGTCCTCAGTGATTAAGGATTCCGGGAGGGGCTCGCTTCCATCTTCAGTCTTATTGATGAAGCCTAAGAGCCTCCTCGTAGTTCATAAAAAATAAAATAAATAAAACTATGATTTAGGGCGACTTTCACCAAATGCCACAAAACTAATTTAGTGCTAATCATATTTAAAATGACATTGCATATTTTTTGTCTTAAGTTTGAAGTCAAAAGTGACAGAGCGATATAAGATTTTAAACTTTCGCGTTCCATTATAATTAAATATTAAAACAACGGGACAAAAACGCGCATTTATTATGTAGTACAACTATGTACTTAGGTACAGCTTGACGTTTCGGTCTGTCTGCTTGTGACGGCTATTGCAACATGCCGAAACGTCAAGCTGTAAGTACATAGTTGTACTACAATAAATGTCGCGTTTTAGTCCCATTCTTAGAATATTTAATGACAGAGTGATGTTTTTTATATGTTTAGCGCTTAAATTTATTAGGGGCTGTTGGAGAAAGTCGATAAGGTCGACTTTCTCCAATAAGTTAACACAGACAGATAAAGTTACTTTCACATTTCCAAAATTAGCTAGTATAGAGAAATTATTATTATTATTATTATTATTATTATACTAATATATATATGATAGCCGTCAGGGCGACATGAGACTAGTTGCTTTTTTCTAGTATATTTTCTTGTTTAATATTTATTAGTATAGAGAATTTAAAATAGCTCTCATCATCAAGCGCTACCACCAAGAAAAGCGAAAAGAATATGTACCTTCCACTGTGAATCGAACCGGGGAACTCTGGGTCTGATACCAGAGGTTTCACCACTAGACCACAGAGGCGGTTAAGTTTCTTTCTTCCTAAGCTGCCTAAATCACAGTCCCTCTCAGATCAGGTCGATAACAACTAATGAATATTGTTAGAGCTAGCCATTCAGAATTATTCATTTAGACTGAATTATACGGTTGGTAATGGCATGCTAATGTATGCGCGCACCGATACCCTATCGCAGAGCTGGGTTTTTGTAATATTATATGGCGTGTAAGGCGGGAATAAGTACAATCAGGGAACTACCCGGTTCGTTAGTAGTTCTTTTTTTTCGTAAAGGTTTTTTTTTTTTGAAAATAATTAGTAAATAGTAATCATTTATTATTCAAGTTAAGTACCTATGAATGGTTTATTATTTGTGATTTAAACGTTTTCTATAAATCTTTTACATCTATAATTAAAGCTACCTAAAAGAAACTTGACTGGTCAACCGGGAAGGTCTGACTGTATGCGGACGATACTGAATTGCACTCTGTGTATTTGTAACTAATGAGTAGGATACAGTTTGTCGATTATCATCTGTTTCAACTGTTTAATCTCTTTTTTCTATAAAATTAAATAACATCGTTAACTTAAATATTAAAATGAACGCGCAAGAGTAATATCGGACGAGAGAAAAATGTCGAAGGAATTTCATGGAAATTTGTAACAAATCACTTAAATTTTTCAATGTTGTTAAACCACTGGCAGCAGTTGATAAATCCTTCAAGATTTTGATAATAACACAATTAATAGGATTTGATGCGTTTTACTTATACCTATCTAGCCACAGTCTATTTATCTTCTCTTCTACTTTTTATGACTTTTCATTTGCTTGCTACTAATAAAACTTATACTATATAATGATGATCACTCCACAGAAACTAATTTACATGTCGTAGGATAATTTGATAAATCGAATTTTCGGTAATCCTAGGAATATAACAAAATGGTGACTACATTTCTCAATCTTTCTGGGGTTTTTTACAAAACACGAATTGAATTTTTATGATAAATTTTAAAAGGCAAAAATATTGGAAAAAATCAACTCAGCCACAAGTGAACTCTCAGATGGGACTCGACCCCACGACCTTTGGAAATCCGGTTCAATGCTCTAACCACTGACCTACCGAAGTAAAAAAATAAATATTGGAATAAATAAAGAAAATAAAAAAAATGAATCAGACCTTTGAATATCCTCTAACTATCAAATAATCCTACGAGATACACACACCGTCTTTATCTTCTTCGCCATTTCGAATTCTTTCTGAAATGACCACAGGAATATAGAACCCTATACCCAGTTATAATCAAGTAGCTAGTTCCAAACCGTTGCAGAACAAAACATTATCTTCGCACCCCGCGGAGTAAAAACAGTGGTTAAATCTGCGGGCTTACTCCCCTATTAGCATAGAACTGCAGGCAAGCGCCGGAGCTAGAACTGTATGCTATTGTATTACTGCTTTTATAGATATTGTTACATTTGTGAAAACGATTCGAACGATCTATTTATTTGCTATTATTCATTTATTCGATAAATTGTACAATCTTATGTTGCAATAAGAAAACCTCACAGAATTTATCTAGATGACGACGAGTCGCTATTTTAGCATTCGCTTACTTTGTATATGAGTATTTTGAGAACCTAGAAACGTGTAATCTGTACGGATTAAGAGTTGAGAGAAACATCTTTGTTTGATATAATAAGTTTTCTCTGACTCTAGGCTGTGGAAAAAATCATGTTTGTACCGTTTTTACTACTTATAAGTTCCTTATTGGGATTACGGAATGGTTTTGGTCATTACATTAATAACCTTGTATTGTAAAAACGCAGTACAAATTTAAACAATCAACAGTACATGTCGTTAAATGGAATACAAATGGTAATTAATTATAACGTACCTTGTGCTTGTCAAATTGTATGTCCCTCAGCCAGGGGTCGAACAGCAACTTATCAGGTTCGATGTTGACGGGGCTCTGGCGGCGGCCCTTGTTGCACATGCTCCATTGGGGGTTGATCAGACCCCAGAAGCCAGGACCTGGGAAACACCAACTGTTCAAACTTCATCAGGCAAAAAATATACGATTCCTTGAAGCTGTTGTATTTTTTATTCAACACAACGTAAGTGTGGGATTGCTTTTGAAGCATATTTCAAATATTTTTGCATTATAACTACAGTGCTCTTTGTATGCCTATATCTATATACTTATATTATAAAGAGGAAAGATTTTATTGTTTGTTTGTTTGCATTGAATAGGGTCCGAAACTACTGAACGGAATTAGACGAAATTTGCCACACAGATAGTAGATAGCCTGGTTATGAACATAGGATACTTTTTATCCCGATATTCTCACGGGAACGGGTACCGCGCGGGTGAAACCGCGGGCAGCCGCTAGTAATAAATATACTGTAAATAATCAACTGTACTTACAACTTACAACAATATTCACTTAATAATATCTTACGACTAAATAATCTCACTAGAATACGAGGACTGATTGATAAGTATCCGAAACGACGAACTTAAGAAAAAGTTACGCAAAATAAAATTATTACAATATGTTCTGGCATCTTTTCGAAAAAAAGGCCAAATTTGGATTTGATCGAACTTATGGAATTTGTATGACAATGGAAAGAACGCGCCTCTACACTCGTCTATGGTTGCAGTCACCAAACTCTTGAATGAATTGCGGTTCGAATTGCTGCACCACCCTATTCCTCAGATCGCCCCATGCGACTTCCAGTTTTTCCCAAACTTAAAGTAAGGTGGCCAGAGATTTTCAACAAATGATGAAGACATTGTTGCCATAGATGAGTATGTTGAGGGGTTGGAGAAAACATTTTATCAAATTGGTGCAACGGCATTGGAGAAGTGCTGGACTAAATGCATTGAGGTAGAAGGATACTAGGTTGAGAAATAAATTTATTTTAAATGGATTATTAAAGATTTTCTTTGTCGTTTCGGAAACTTATCTATTAGCCCTCGTATGTCGGGAATTGAGTTAATATATATTTTTAGCTATATCAGATAAACAATTGCCTTTGAGCAGAAATCTATGTGGAATTACCCAGTTTATTTTAATACTTAGGTATGCACAAATGTATTGTATCACTTTGTAAATACATTTTATAAACTAGCAAAAAGTAGGTTCGCTGTTTGCAACCGAAACAACCTTGTTCTAGTTCCACATTGTAAAGGAAATAACTTTTTAAGTCATGTCATTGTTATAAGTATTTTTTTCTTTTTCAAAAGCCTCAATGTACCTCTATTTAAACTGCTTTCCACATAAGCGCCCACTAATCAAAATTATATGTCAGTATCAACATAAAAGCTATTCAAGTCTACGCGATATCACATTCCATACAAAATCGGGGCACCGCAAAATTTAGGCATCAATGCGCATTGAATCGCTATAATGTCCTATCGGTGAAGTGACCACACGTCCGACTTTACTAGGACACTGAACATAAATCGATTATTATCGCGCTCATTTCAAGATTTATGTTCGCGAAAAGTAATTTAAGAGTGTTTCCATAATCTAACCTATTTCTATATTATTGATTAAAATCGCTCCAACAATTTGATTTCCATTGGGTCTTTATTACCTTATTTCCTTTAAACGGCTGAACGGATTTCTATAATTTCGTAGGATCTCGTTAAATTCTTCTTGACAGCCCAAGTGTTTTTAGGTAAGTAATGTTAAAACAAGTGCGAGTCGAACTTGCACATGAAGGGTTCCGTCTCTCACCCAAGGTTGCCTGGAAGGGATTGCTATGTAGCATAAGGCCGCCTATTGGGTGTGCCTCTTTTTTGTAATTTTCTCTGTATGTGTTTGTTTTTGTATTGTGTGCTATAAAGTTTCTGTTATTATTATTATTATATTAAATACACCTACCCAAAATGCCACTATAATTTGTCGTCTGCAAAAATAACTTTGTTTTTCATAGTGTTTGTATAAATGACAAAGTTTTATTTGTGGTTTTAGAAAATAAGCTATAGCTCTGAAACTGCTAAATATATTTAGTGCAAACTCATTTTCAAAGTTCAAAGTTTTTATAAAGATCTACCAGTATATATTTTTTTTAGATTTTTCACTTTCATATTTTAAAAGTTTTAAACACATTTTACCACTTTGGAAGTGTATATCTTTCAAACGGTTGACTTTGAGAAAAAACTGTTAACCCACACGAATAGGTTTGACGAAAAACAAAATGTTTGTTTCTGTTCATATATTTCTAAAACTGCCAACTACATTTCGTTCAAACCAATTTTCGTTGAAAGTTTTTATAAAGATTTACATCATATATTTTAAAAGTTAGAGGGGGGGGGGGGGGGAACGACACACATTTTACCACTTTGGAAGTGTACATCTTTCAATCGGTTGACTTTGAGAAAACATCGTTTTAGGGTTCCGTTTTTTGCCATTAGGCTACGGAACCCTAAAAACAACATAGCGGCTGTGAGGTTATTATTTGAAGTGATAAATAAAATATATTTTTAGAATACTTCAATATGGTTATCAAATTAAAGGGCTGATCTTGAGGATTTCAAGAAGGTATATAATGACCAATAAATAAATAAAAAATATATTAAAAAAAACTGAAAACACGCCTGCACCAAATGACAAGCCAACTGAAACAAGACCAATAATAGCAAGCAAATATAAAAATACTTTGTTCAACATAATAACATGCAATCATATGCAAACATGCAAACATAGAATTTAATATTAAGTATCATTCATAATGTCATCCCTCCGACTGCATGTTATTACGTTAATTTTTTTTTTTATATTTGCTTTTTATAATTAATCTTGTTCCATGGTTTTTTTATTTTTATATTTTTTTTCTTTAAAAATTGTTTCTCGCTAGATTGTCATTTTATAGTACAACAAAGGTAAGCCTTACAGTAATGTTTTTGTTCACTTCAATTTAAACAAAACCTTTCCTGATATCATCAGGTTAAACGGGCTATTGTCCAGATTTACAATTGCTGATATGGTAACCCTACATATCTATGGGGGTAATGTCCCCTGTGGGGCACTATCGGCCAGCATTGCGGGACAATCATTACCATCACATTAGTTACAAGAGGTCGGTAATGACGTTACTCTGTGTGCTGTCAAAGGGTCAGATTATGCTGTGCGGATTAACTAGGTTTTTGGTTAAAATGATGCACTGGGAATGATGTTGGTGATTTCAGGTTGTTAGTTGTGGATATGATTAGGTGTGGACTTGATTTCGTTATGTATTTGGGACTGTACTATGATTGAACGATGGAGGTAAACTGAAACATTTTGTACCTATGTATTTCTTTAGAAAACTATACGTGTATCATTGGAACTATTGGTAGTAAATAGACAGTTTTATATGTATTTTTTTAGCAATGTTTTCTCAAAACCAGCAGGAGCGAGGATATTAATTTGTATTTTTAAGTAATGCGTGATTACAAACTGCAATTTTGTTATAATAGTGCAGTGAAACCCAATTTATGAAAATTTTAAGACCATAGTTATTATTTAGTTATCCATTTTGAGGTTGAATTTATAAGCCAAGATATAAAATGAATCATACTTTTTTATAAGTTTGTGTTCCAAAGAAAGCCAGACGAAATTCAGCCGAATTCCATGTGATTATCTAACGAAAATTTTCTTAATAAGGATTCAGTTTTACGTTTCTAACTATTACTTTTAAACGTAGAATTAAATCAATAGAATTTTTTTAAATGCAAAAAAGCTCCTAAAATAAACGGGATTCTTACCATGTTTGTCTTTGTTGTCAAGTCCCCGATATTTCGGCACAGTTGCATGCGCCATGATCACACAGTAACAGGTACTAATTGTTAGTATAGTGATAATGACAATGGAAGTTTAAAGTATAAGCTTATATATAGAAAGCTAATAAAAAGTACTGAGGAGGTGCGTTGTGTTATTATCTGTAAAAGTCTTTGTTATTGGAAAGCAATATTATTTTATTCCACTCCCCATGCAGTACGTTTCAGTGATTTGTTTTATCACAACCTATTATCCTTGTAACTTCCATAACATTAGGCGCCGAAAACTATCAAGATTCTTATCACAAAAACTACTCGACGAAAAGATAATTTTACACTTGGTAGCTCAAAAACAGATAACTAAAGCAGGTTTTGGCCGGTTGAGCATTGACTACTCCAAATAATGATACGGGCGGCCGTGCACTGTCATTTAGATGGTATCGAGTAACATTAAACCGCTATCATTACCGATATTGTGGTACGTCCTTATTTTTAAGGATATTTGGGTTAAGAACAATACTTACTGGGTTAGAAGAATAAGCAATGAAAGCTTTAGAGTGATAAGATTGAATATTATCTATCAAATATTCCTCGTAGTACCTATAAGAAAAAATTTTTTTTTCGGGTAGATACATTTCCAGATTGCTATTTAGCAACAAGGCCGCTTTTTGTATGCTTTCTGTCTGTTTTTGTTATTTCTTTTTTGTTTGTCTTTGTATCCAATAAAGTGTTTTTAATTATTTATTATTATTATTACTTCCTGGGAGCAATCAATCAGTTTCTCTTGAACAATAACGGAATGACAAGCTCTTCATTATACTAAATTTGTTCAACTCTGGGCTCGATAGTATAGATTTGTAGCCTAATCTGTATAAATAATCAATTTATACTCCTCTATACTTCTCCATGGCTCAATCTAATGCATACCAAAATTAATGAAAAAGATTTTATCGTAGTTGAATTACCTGAAATTCCATCGTATGTCCACCATTCTTCCCAGCTACCTGTTATATCTGAAAAATAAATAAGGGCTTTTAATTTCCTTATTATGCTTATGATGAATTTTAAATATTAAAATCTCGGAAAAAGTTAACTCGGCCTCAAGTGAATTCTCAGATGGGACTCGAACCCAGGACCTTTGGAAATCCGGTATAATGCTCTAACCACTGAGCTACCGAGACTTATGGCGTAAAATCTAAAGAACACTTCAAATTTTTTACTGGTATTGTTTCAATTAAATTAAATTAATTTTAACCTTCTTTGTGCTCTAGTGGTCCCAGAGGTCTTAGGTTCGATTCCCACCGGGGGTAAATATTGTATTCGGTTTAGTGGTAGGACTTGTTGTAAGTCCGCCTGGCAAGCTAACACCATCTTATCTAAGCCTGACACCATAACAACAATACAACGGCAGTAAGAGATAAAATAGCCAGTTCCTCAGACGTCAAATAGGGGAGAATGTAGTTCCGCTTCAGCAGGAACGAAACTTTTTCGAAAGATTTCCATGCTTGGCATGTGCGTTAGTTATTGGGGAAATTAAAACCTTAATTTTAACCGCCTTGGTGGTCACGTGGTAACAACCACCGGTATCAGACTCAGGGGTCCCGAGTTCGATTCCCAGCGGGGGTTCATATTGTATTCTCAGCATTGGCCACGGCGGAACTTCAATGCCTCAGTCACCGCCGCAAAAATGCATGTTTATCGGTCTATTATAGGATACACTTTGGAGAGTGTGCGAGAGAACTGCACGACCTTGTTCCTCCAGCCCCTTTCCACCATCGGGGTATCACCCGTACGTCGTTGACATTCCAGTGATCCGTACCAAGCGCTTTGCTGACACATTTCTAATACGAACCGCTAAAGAATGGAATGCGCTGCCTGCTCATGTGTTCCCTGATTCCTATAACCTGGGTCTCTTCAAGGCGAGAGTGAATAGGCATTTCCTGGGCAAGCATGTTACACCTTAGACCACATCCTGTTTACTAAGCACGATGGTGATCAAATGCCTGCCCAGTTACTTGTAAAAAAACAGTTTGGTTGGTGGTAGGACTTATTGTAAGTCCGTCTGACTAGCTACCACCATCTTATCTAAGCCTGACGCCATAACAACAATGTTTACAGCATTGTTGTGTTCCGGCAGTTGGAGATAAGATAGCCAGTTCCTCAGTGATTAGGATTCCGGGAGAGGCTCGCTTCCATCTTCGGTCTTATCAATACTTAACATCAGGTATGATGAAAGCTAAGAGTCTCCCCGTGGTTCACAAAAAAAAATCTTAACTGACAAAAAAGGTATGATGATCAAACCTTTGACTGAGACGCATATTAGTGTGAGTATGAAAAGCGAGCATTGGTGCATCGTGGTGATGCGCGGTCACGCTTGCCGCCGCATCGGGCCTGGTGCTTCTGAAACAACCAAATATTGTTATTAAATGTTTTCTTATTTTTTTTATTGGCCGTTAGGCGTGAAGTCTTTCTTCTTCACTCCTCCCTTCACATCATAGCCATCATAATGGGTATTAACAACAGGAGCTCTATTTTTTAAATCACTCGTCTCGAGGATTCTACTGATTTTCATGCGACGTTTGAGTTTTTGTATTCCGTAAAAGCGCCCTTGCACGTATATACATAGCTTCGCTTTTCGTCTGTAGTACCGCCTCCCAACACGAGAGCGCGAGGGGCAAAGCGAAAAGCGTGCTATGTCTACGCTTGCAAGGTCGCTAGTCGCCTGATCGCCTCCTCGTTTACCTCGCCACTCGCGCGACGACTGATTCAAAAATAGAGGTCCTGGTCAGTAATGAAACTTTGTTACAGCATAGTTTAGACGTATAAAAACTGAACTCAATTTCTTTTATTCAAATACGATAAGTAGTTTCGGATTTACAAGTGTTCAAACATTAAGATTCGCGCGCTCTTTGCGTGACATCATTCTATACCGTTTCATACAACGAAGGCGACTCTCTGTCCAAATCGGTCAAGCGTGAGCCGCAAGTTGCATACAAAGTGTTATAATGTGACTTTACAAAATAAAACGCCGACCTGAGGTTAAAATAATTAAATATACCTCTAGAAATATACCACTTAAGGAAAAAACCTTTTTTTCATGTACTACATGACGGCATATAAATCTAAAAGTGCTGTTAATCCTCACCTAAGATTATGAGACCATGCTATGCCAGGATGGAACTGTCTCATTTAGGGCGGATTCGACCAAACTTGAGTAAGTTTTTACTCGAGTGTAAACTAATGCTTATTCTAAGGCTAAGCTAATGTTACATTCTACCAAGTGATAACCTAAGAATAAGGTTACTACACGCGAGTAAATATTTACACGGGCAATTTTGGCGGAGTATAGGTTTAATCTGAAAATAACAGCTGTCAGAGCAGAGGTGTCACTTGTGAAAATAAAATAACCTCAATTTCGTTTTTGTTTTTCGTCACACATTTTGATTTGTAATAACAAATTTGTAAGAATAATGTCCAAAATAAGAGAAAACAGCACAGAGACAAAAGTACCACGCAAACGAATACAACCAAACATAACCTAGAAACTAGAAATAACAAGTTGTCAACATTTGACATTTCACGTATTATCCTACAAAATTCAATTGTTGTGTCATTTCAAGGTAAGATAGATATGTAACAAAAGTACTGTGATTTTTGTCGGTTTATACATTCGTTCATCATTCTTTTTAATACGCAGAATAACAATACCGAGTTTATCGTGCTCCCCGAGTACATTGGAAAAACGTAAACGAAGATACCCAAGGGTAAATTAAAGGAGTAAAATAATTCCCCTAATAGTAACATTCGTGTAACTTTGTGTTAGGTCGAATCCGCTCTTAATGTCATTTAAACTATGCTGCTGGTATCTAAATCATAATGCCAACTACATATTAATACAATATCAGTATTCTACTATAAAAAATCGACTCCTCAGTCAAAACAAGTAGTGAGCCGAGTAGATTCTTTCTAGATTTTTTTTTATAACATTTATCCCAGAGCTAGGATTTGACTAAAATTGATTCATGAAATATGGTTAAATTTCATGCTACTGTACTTATATAATATTAATAATTATTTACACCACAGGAAGATGGATCATTTGTTTTATATTTTATCCACTACCTTAGTATCTATTAGCTTTAAAAAAATCTTCGCCTATCCCTCACTTCGCATGTCTGACCATAATTTAAACAGCGGCTCATTTATTTTGTATGTTGTACAGCTTTAGTTAAAATATATCGCGTTAATATTACACTAATGACTCTCTCACATAGGCTTAATTTAGATTTTAATTGCTTTATGATAGTTTTGAACAACCATATATTAAAAAGTATTAATTTCCGTTTGTTTTAAACATGAAGTTAGCTAAAATTTTACACGGAACATTTTTGTTTTATTTTAAGCTAACATACTTCAATATATACTTTTTTTAAAATAGGTAGTAAAACACTATTTGATTTTCTCGTTTAAATTGTTTTAAAATATTTATAAAGCACATTTTTGGCACTATTTATTAATCCTAACTAATTTTAACATGATAAAAATGCCAAAAGCCATAGAATTTGTTGGAAGGATGGCTACTTTTTATCCCAAAATTCCCACGGCATTCCCGTGAATCCCGGGAACCATGCGGGTGAAACCGCGGGTGGAAGCTAGTTGTACGCATAAATACGTGTACATCTTTAGGTTTTAACTTTGAATTTTGCATTTTACAATGCAATGTTTAATATAAATCATAAAAAAGCAATAACTTACATTCCTGTCTTTCACGTTCGCGAGTGATGGCATTTTAGATTGGGGGTCGTTGTATGCAAGGCTGATGCAATGTCTACTATAGTGGTAAATTCACAACTTGTAATTTCCTTGGCTAATGGCAGTGGTGATGTGCAATATTCTTTTGGGTTGTTATTCAAACTGTTCAAATGTTAGCATTTGAACAGTTTCAATAAGTAACTTTATGTTTTCAATAACTAACATGTGTGTGTGTGTGTGTTAGGCCAATAAAAGTTTTTCTATTCTATTCTATTCTAATATTTATCACATCTTTAGGTTTTTTGGTGGATTGACATTACGATCAATTACTTGTACCCAGTGTATCTACTGAATAACAATAAAATTACTACTACAACTTAATTCGTAGAGGTCGAAAGAAACCACATTAGGAATCGACATGGGCTCATAAATTCTTGTTTTCTCTCTTAGATTAGTCTGAATACAGGGGATACTCATTATCTAAAGCTAAAGTCTTCAGTGACGAAGATAAAAAAAGCAACTTAGGCCACGGAAATTACGCTGTTATCTGCCGCTCGAAGCAAATGCAGTGGAGATAATACTAATGAACGAAAGCAAGTCTTGTTTAGATTGGAGATATGGTTAACGAAGTATACCACTTGGGATTCATCTGGATTTAACGAGATTGTTCTTTAGGGTTTAGGAATGGAAGGTTAGATAACACGACTAGAAAATACTAACACCCATATTCTAAGTCGTTCCTCCAAAACTTACTCGTCCTCGACTTAACGAAACCTCATTGAAAACCTCTTCAAAATACTCTTCGAAATCGGTATTCTAAGTCATAACTCCGTAAGGACCTGGAGGAGCCAAAGAGTACGTAGTCACTCCGTGTTAGGCCTAGCGCACGCTACCATTTTTACCCACGACGAGGTTGAGTAGAGTGTAAAAAGTTTTGGAGGAACGACTTAGAATATGGGGGTAAGTCTTTTTCTAATACACTGACGAGCAATGAAAAAGTTCCACCCACAAAATGCCGACAAATACCTTAATATCTCCTAAGACATAGAACCTAGCTTCGTAAACTAAAATTGATAAAAAATCACACATAATTTATTATTATTCTGATGCGCTGTTAAATGTACTTCAAAATTGCAGACGGCGTCATTAAGCTAGCCTTTCTCGTTTAGGAATAATTTGGTGCTATGTCACTGGAACTTTTTCATTGCTCGCGAGTGACTAGAGAAAAAAAGCTATTCTCTTAAAACAATTACTACAACCTTATAATGTTTTGGAATAAGTTATAGTTTTTAAAAGGACAAAAGTCAAGCTCAAATTAGCCGTGGCGAGCATTTAAATAAAATGTCAGCCGATTATTTTTTCACGCATAATTGTCATAGATCTTATAGTTCTCTGAAAACTTTTTGTTTTATTTACAGTTAACATCGTGCTTTATGGTTGGACCACCCTAAAAAAAATCATAAAATTGGATTGCGAATATAAAATTCAAATCATACTGTACAAAAATGTTCAGTCACAAATAGTTATGTTATTATGCTCCACTTATCAATAAAAAGTTACTAAGCAAATGTTTGTTAACATCCCAGTGTACATAACTTTCTTGTCGTCCTCAGTACTATGGTAATGGTTTTGGAACGATACCGCGGATCGTTAACGGGTTATCTTGGTAGGGTGAGATTGGGAGATATGGCCCGAGGAAAGTGTTCATACTTACAGCGTTGAAAACGCAGTGTTAACAGCTCTGATTTTATTTAGAGGTATAATTTATAGAATCTTTTTTGTATTACGGAGTTTTGTACAATCGGGGAACTTCCCGGGTGACCAGTAGAGTTTTGTTGGGAAACATTTACTCGGAAAGTACTAAGGTTAAAGACATATTTAATTATTTAAATGAAATACCTATTAATGTTCTGTTAGGCTCTAGACAGACGGACTGCAATTAAACTGCAATCCCGACTGCCAATTGCAGTTCCGATGCAGTTTAAATGCAGTTGGCACGACTGGAATGAAACTGCAAGCTAACTGCCCGTCAACGTGCAGGTGCAGTCGGTGTAACTGCACGACGACTGCACACAAACTGCTGGTCGACCGGCAGTTGGCTTGCAGTTTCATTGCAGTCTTGCCAACAGCATTCAACCTGCATCGGAACTGCAATTTGGCAGTCGGATTGCAGTTGAATTGCAGTCCGTCTGTCTAGAGCCTTTGTCATATAAGCGTTTTCTATACATCTGTTACTTTTTTAAATAAAGCTCCCTAAAACATTCTACTGGTCAACCGGGAAGTTCCCCGAGTGTACATTTTAGAAAATTTGTTAGGGAACATAAAATTTGGCCGAGATAAAAACTATTCTATATACATGGGACCTCAAAGAAAACGTCAAAAATCTTCAGTATCTTCAAAAGTACCTGATCTAGCTTTATGAAAGAACTATTTTACCTGTTGAGCGCACTGACCAGTTTAAATATCTTGGTATCCTACTCGACCAATCTCTCACCTTCAAGGGCCACCTCGACCTCCTAGCCTCAAGACTGCGTAAGATGCATTTCCATTTTCAGCAACTTAAGACATGTCGCTAGTCGCAAAATTATAAAGACTGTTTACTATGCGCTTTGCCACTCTCTACTGGAATACTGCATCACTTCTTGGGGTGGTGCTGCCAAAACACATCTGCTACCACTAGAGAGGGCTCAGCGGGTATTACTCAAGGTTGCTGCAGGCCTCCCTTACCGTTTTCCAACAGACGAACTATACCAGGTTTGGAACATCCTCCCTGTTAGGCAAACATTCATTCTGAGGACCATACTTCTAAAACACAGTCAGCTTTACTATGACCCCAAATTGGAAGAAAAGAGACGGAAGACGAAAGTCTGTACTATGCCTGCCCAAAATACTACTTTTGCACAACACTTCTTCCAGTTCCTTAAACCATTTCTATATAACAAGATCAACTCTATAGCTCATATCTATAATTGTCTTAAAGCTACCTGTAAATGTACTGTATCCAAATACTTAAAATCTCTCGACTACAACGCTTCTGAAAACCTACTCCACCCTGTCAGCTGATCACGCATACAACTTATATTTTTATTTTTATTTTAATAAATAAATAAATTTTTCCATACAATCACACCAATTATCTAGCCCACGTTAAGTATCACGAAGAACTTGTGTTATGGATACTAGTTAACGGATAAACATACTTATATACTTTTTTTTTTGTAAATACATACATAATATACATATTAAACATCCAGACCAAGACAAATAGACATGTTCATCCACACAAATATTTGTCTTGTCTGGGGATCGAACCCGGGACCTCTGGCGCAGAAGGTGGGGTTAGTACCCCTGCGCCAAACAGGTCGTCAAATATATATAAATCATTAAATATATACTCACACACACACACACACACACATACATCATATACACTTACAGCTCACATTATTTACATTACACATAACACATTTATTATCATTGTTGTTAGTTTGTAATTAAGGTTTATTTTCTTCCTTTTATGTTCTGGTTTTTACTTTATTACCCAGTATGACATCTCATATGCTAAATCAGGAGAACCTAATGTCTGTGGGTGGGCCTGGTGACCTGTAGCTCAGGTATCTATTGCAGATACCTATTTCAGGCACCAGTTCCTCACAAATATAGGAACTGTCCTCTACATTAAGCAATTGTCTATAATAATGTTATTTGTGATGAAAGAATAGGTTTCACTTACGTGGGATCCGTTCCCGTGGGAATATCGGGATAAAAATCAATTAACTGTATGCCAAAATGAAGTCGATTGGTTGCTAAGTTAGGGCGTAAAGGAAGGACAAACAAACACACTTTCGCATTTTTTATATTAGTTAGGATTCTAAATTACCAAAAGGAATCTTTTATCTTCACAATCCATTATTTGAAAAGTTTTCTCGAAATAAAACAAAACACGTAAAAGATTTATGGTTAAAATCGGTAAGACTAACATTTGGCATCCACCCCTGGCGCCAGTCAGTCTGGCGTCAGAGGGGACGCTACGCAGACTCGTAGCTCGTAGACGCTACGTCGTAGCACAGATTATGTCGTAGCCAATTCTGATACTTTTAATGGATGTAATGGTAAAGGAAGAAGGTTTGGTTTTTTAAGAAAATGAAATAAAATATAAATGTGTATTAGACATCATCCCATTCGTTACACGAGATGATTATCTAAAAGTATTTTTAGATATCAGTTAAGTTAATAATAACCAGTTCGATAGCCATTTCGTGCTGTACAAGGGTACAATAAAAACGTGTCTAGAAATTTATCATTGAAATTTTTTTTTTTTTTTAAGGTAAAAGAGCTGATTTAGTGACTAGAGAACAAATAGTAGATTACCAAGAAAATCAGGCTTAGAATGCTACAAAATACTATGTTAGAAGTTTTTGAAAACATTTTATAAATTCTATTTTGACAAAGTTTTCATACAATCAGCCATAAATTAAACTGAGGTTTTATTTCTATCACTTACAGTTAACTGTAAAACTTCTTTAAAACAGTACTAAAAGTGACTTCAAAGAATGTACATGTATCATATTTTCCTAACAATAACAAATGGTTCATTAAAAGCAAAGTTTATTCAGAACAGAACAGATTCTGAAAAATACATTTGCAAAAATAATAAATCTATGTTACAGTCGTTTGGTGTTCGAAAATCAACTTAAATTCTGTTGTATAAGGTTAGAAACAGCTTGTAACCTCTAGAAGTCGTTAAAACGTCAATATAGGGCTGGTAAAATAGATTTCTTTTTGAGTTAAGATGCTTTTAAGTTACTATACACAAACGTATCGGTATCTTGAGAAACTTATCATTTTATGTATTCTTTGTATCTTTAGAAAATAATTTTAATGATTAAAAAATAGGTTGAATTATTAGGCTTCAAGTTAGACAATAAAAATAAAAATACTGACAATTTGAGGGTGGCTGAAGATCTCCAAGCCCGCCCCAACAGACCGCCAGACCGCCAGTCTGCTTGTGACTACGGCTATTGCAACATAGCCGAAACGTCAAACTGTAAGTACATAGTTGTACTACTTAACAAATGTCGCCTTTTAAGTCCCGTTTATTATTAATATATAATTTATAACATCCCTTCATTTGGAGGTGATATAATTTTATCTACTAAATAGCTGAGCTTTACAAAACTTAGATATATTATTTTCTCCATGTGGTACAGGCTCTCGTTCCATCATTAGGCAATCAGAAGTGAAAAAAGCTGCATCGTATGGACACTGCAGCACGGATCTTGAGTTGGCTGCACAGGATCAGAAGAAGTATAGAGGTCCCTTCTTCAAGTCCCGTGGAAGTCTTCTTTCTGTCTTCTTCTTCTTCAGTCCTTAGAGCGGAGGTCCTTGATAAGCGATTAGAGATCATCATCAGATACTTTCTCTTGCAATCTCTCCATGAGACCTAGAGCTGTGCTTTAATACTTATCTGTTGTAGTTTGACGACATGTTTGGCGCTACTTAACCTGCCTTCTGCGCCAGAGGTCCCGGATTCGATCCCCGGACAAAACAAATATTTGTTTGTATGAACATGTCTATTTGTCTCGGTCTGGGTGTTTAATATGTATATTATGTATGTATTTACAAAATAGTATATAATTATGTTTATCCGTTATTTAGTATCCATAACAAAGGTTCTTATGGTGCTCTTAAACGGGCCATATTTTCCTGCAATATCTGGCCAGCAACTATTGTTATCTCACGCCAACTTTATACGCTAGAGCAAGATGCATTTAGTTGCCGGCCACACATTTTAGCAAAAATATGGCCCGTTTAGGAGCACCTTTAATGAAACATAACGTGGGCTAGATAATTGGTGAGATTGTATATTATAGTTATGTCTCTTTAGTGTATTGTTATATCTTGTATAGAATACGATAGGATTGACATATCTATTCGATAAAAGTCATTTAATAATTTAGATAAATAAAAGTAAAAACAAAAATGTGGCAGCCCTAGTCCGCATTCAGACCGGAAGTGCGCAGTGGTTGGTAGACAAAGCTCGTCGGCAACAGGATGTGGGTGTATCTTCAAGTTTCTAGTTAACAGCCAAGTATCATTTGCACATAGTTCAGCCGATTCTGAGTAAAAATGTTTGTGCATTTCTTGGAAAAGGTTTTATTTAACTTTCTATTTGGTTTGTACTAGCGTCCGTTCGCGGTTTAACCCGCGTGGTTCGTGTTCCTGTAGGAACATCGGGATAAAAGCTTATGTACCCTCCGTTCTTATAACTAACTCTTTACCAAAAATAAAGACGATTGGTTTTTTAGTTAGGGCGTGAAGAAAGGACAAACAAACACACTTCCGCATTTATAATATTAAGTTAGGATAGGATTAGGATTTGAAAACGTTAAGTTCAACATGTTTTTTGTTTGTATTATTTTATTTATACTTAAGCATCGATTTAACAAACTTGTTAAGTAATCTATACTATATTACTATATATTATCTTAATATATATAAATCTCCTGTCACGATGTTTGTCCGCGATGGACTCTTAAACTACTTAACCGATTTTAAATTAAATTGGCACACCGTGAGCAGTCTGGTCCAACTTAAGAGATAGGATAGCTTTGATCCCAAAATTCCCACGGGAACGGGAACCACGCGGCCGGCCTCTAGTAATATTACAAAGCTGAAGAGTTTGTTTGTTTGAACGCGCTAATCTCAGGAACTACTGGACCCATTTAGAAAATTCTTAGATCATTAGAAAACTACATTTCTCCCGAGTGACATAGGCTATATTTTATCCCGATATTCCCACGGAAACGGGCACCATGCGGGTAAAACCGCGGGGATCCGCTAGAAACAAAATAAAAGAAGTAAGAAATATTCAAATAAAAGGAAAATACTACTAATAACTTCATTACCTAAAACGATAATGGTACTTATTGTCGAAATATTAACCGTTTATGAAAAAAAGTTGTATTATTTTACTAATAGGTGCGAACCTTCGCCGTAGTAGTTGAGTAATAAATTATACCACGTGAAAAAGTAGCTTTATACTATTTCTAGTATGGTACTTATCTATTGTTCCTTTTTTAGAATAATAAACCAAATAAGTACGTATATATAAACTGCTCATGTAATATATAGATCTATTCTCAACGTTGCTAAAGATTTACTTATTTACGTTTTATGAAGATTCATTCATTCATTTCATCATCAGCCTGTGGACGTCCACTGCTGGACATAGGCCTCTCCTTGCTCACGCCTATTGTGGTGTTCAGGAGGCTATTAGCCTACTGCTACCACGCTGGCTAGGCGGGTTGGTAGATGGTTTGTTTCAAGTTTTCCTTCTCTCGCATAGGTGTTCAATGCGTCGAGCCTCTTAGTCGACCCTTACGACATCCCAGGCAAGTAAGGGAGTGGTGACACTTATATTCTTAGGCCGTCACTACACGGCGGACGATAACTTTTTGTATTTTGTCTTCTTTCTAAGGTTCCTCTTATTATATTTATTATTTAAAATTTTATCTACCTTTGAAAAAACTCAATGTGGATTTATAGAATTTTGATTTAATAAATCCGGATTTATCTGGATTTGAAAAAACACGATTTAAACTAGGGATGTGGTAGTGGCGAAATCACGGTATACCATTGACAGTCAAATGTGTAGCAGCTTACTGAATAAAACTATTACAAACAACGACAGCTTATTTCTCTAGAACCATTGCGGATTTATACACAATTGATTAAATTTGTTTAAAAACCTTTTTTCCTTTTCTTTTGACCTTAAATAACTTAGAATAGGAGTGTTTGCAGTTATGCGACACAATTGCATTCCATTAAATCACATGAAATTAAATCCAATATAAATATTACATTTTTGAAAGAATGAGTGGTTAAAATACTGAAATGGCTAAATAGGGTCGTTTTCTTCAATACTGGTGTCATATTAAAAAGACTACTTTTTAATTCATGAAATTAGGGCTAATTACACTTTTTTTTAAATATCTCCTAACATGATATCCGAATTTAAAGTTAAGCGACACATGTTACAACAAAAGTTTTGCAGACTCGCATACCGAAATGTCATAATATATATATATACTGAGACAGAGAGTGTACGATGTTTTTGCGAGTCCTGAGACAGTGCGTCGCGACGTCCTGGCGCCAAAGAAATGGTGAACCTCCGAAATGAGGGTGACTCCCCAACTACACAGTGCATAAGATACAGCAGTAACTCAACTACACACTGGGCAGTATTGAGGAACGTAGAGTGAAGAATTAATTTGATGACAGATTCATAGTTATAGACGGGCCGTTGGCGTAGTGGTACTGATGCGTACATAGCTAGGGGTCGTGGGTTCTATCCCCACCTCAAACTTAAACATTTATTCCGTCCCAGTATTTCAAGCATTTGTAAATGTCAAAGCAGCTACGCCATCGGTTCTCAAGATCTTTCCCTACGGCGGGAAACCTTGTAACAAGAAGAACAGGCGAGAAAGTCAAGGGCTGTTTTTTTCCAGTTATATTTCGTACTGGACTGGCTGGTAGTGAAAGAAAAGTGCAAACTGCTATTTTCCAGTGCACATATAAAGCCTATCAGTAGACAGGGTGGGTACATTCGTCTATGAACAGAATATAATTGAACTTCAGGTCAAAGTTGATTGAAATTGGTGAAAACGTCTCGAAATGTCAAAGCTGTTACATTACAAAATATAATCTAGTATCGTCTTAACATTAAATAGGCTAGATCAGTATCACAAGTGAACATCGATTTCGAGGTAAACCTTGCTCACAATAGTAACGCCAGCCTGTGCGAGTGTGTATATCTAATCTATCTATTGAATAAAAATGAGTTTCAGTTATTAGTGTATTATTTTAGCATTTCCGAGCTTGAATTGTAGTTCACATACAAAAATTGTTCTTTATTTAAAAGACCCATGAATGAACATTTCTCGGTAAAGACCGTAAATCATATTGAGGAGTAATGCGTCCCTGGAGATGTGATGACACGATGACCTGTTTAAGTGCGTGTTCATTAGCATCTAGCTTCGTAATTTATTTTAACTGTGACAGAAGTTTGTAAAACTAACACCCGCTTTCTGAAACGCATTTCAATGAGTATCAGACTGTCACAATTAAAAATAAAATATGAATGAACCGTAACCAGATAGAGAGTTATCTAGTGATGTGTTTTAAGGACGTTTTATAAACCGGGTGTTAAATATTAAATAATGTTTTACCGTGATTGGTCCAGCACATTTACATTTTTTACGTGTATTACACTCCCATAAAACTGCACCATTCATAAACTTGGATTTGACACAGTATTGATGCCCAGCCCGGAGAAGTATGGTAGCTTTATCCTTTTTAATGAACTCTAAACAAACGCCACTTGAACTACCAGCCATTTCTTTATTTTAAGACTCAAAGAATATTTGAACTCACTGCAGCAAACTGATAAGAATTGCATTAAATTATTGAACTACGATGACGCTGTCCCGCCCCACAACTACCCGTCAAACAAAAGATGAGTCGACCAATCATGTACTTGTACTACCCGTTTAGCGGCAGTCGTGAGATAAAACATGTGAATTTGTTGACACTTGAATTTGTTTTGAATCTTGTGCGCGTGCGACGTTGCCGATTAGTGCAGTTCGCGAGTCCAGCATGTTCCGCTGTGAGTAGATATTTACTATCTATCTGGTGATGAATCGGTTGCTCAGAAGAGCTCTGAATGTTTTTAAAATAGTAAAGGTAATATAAAAATTGATAGCAACGTTTGTGACTCTAATTTTTTTTTTTTTGTAAAATTTAAGTATTATTTAAAGTATTGTAATCAGGCTTAAATTTAATTTAATTTGATTATAACAATAATCAATAAGTGAGTTCTTATCCAATAATAAACAGAAGGTACCTGATTCTTACATGTTTTTTTTTTTATTTTTAACGTAATGGGGATTAAGGAACTTTTTAGTTTATTAATCCCCATTATAAGCTCCAATTGGCGTTAATGGGGATTAATGAACAAAAAGTTCACTAATCCCCGTTGATGGGGATTGTCAACGGGGATTAGTGGAATAAGACGGATAAGATAGGATAAGATTGGATAAGATAGGATAAATTAGGACAAGATAGGACAAGACAGGACAAGACAGGATAAGACAGGATAAGACAGGATAAGACAGGATAAGACAGGATCTTTACCAGGACGGGTATGCTAGGTGACCCCAGCATATCCTCAAGGCAGGAATCTGTAAAGACTGGATTCCCCTCACTCAAAACAAAAAAAAAAAAAAAGGATAAGACAGGATAAGACAGGCTAAGACAGGATAAGATAGGATAAGACAGGCTAAGACAGGATAAGATAGGATAAGACGGGATAAGATAGGATATGATATGATAGGATAGAATATGATATGATTGGATAGAATAGGAGAGAATAGGATAGGATAGGATAGGATAGGATATGATAGGATAGGAAAGGATATGATAGGATAGAATATGATATGATTGGATAGAATAGGAAAGACTAGGATAGGATAGGATAGGATAGGATAGGATAAGATAGGATAAGATAGGATAAGATAAGATAAGATAAGATAAGATAAGATAGGATAAGATAAGATAGGATAGGATAAGATAAGATAAGATAAGATAAGATAAGATAAGATAAGATAAGATAAGATAAGATAAGATAAGATAAGATAAGATAAGATAAGATAAGATAAGATAAGATAAGATAAGATAAGATAAGATAAGATAAGATAAGATAAGATAAGATAAGATAAGATAAGATAAGATAAGATAAGATAAGATAAGATAAGATAAGATAAGATAAGATAAGATAAGATAAGATAAGATAAGATAAGATAAGATAAGATAAGATAAGATAAGATAAGATAAGATAAGATAAGATAAGATAAGATAAGATAAGATAAGATAAGATAAGATAAGATAAGATAAGATAAGATAAGATAAGATAAGATAAGATAAGATAAGATAAGATAAGATAAGATAAGATAAGATAAGATAAGATAAGATAAGATAAGATAAGATAAGATAAGATAAGATAAGATAAGATAAGATAAGATAAGATAAGATAAGATAAGATAAGATAAGATAAGATAAGATAAGATAAGATAAGATAAGATAAGATAAGATAAGATAAGATAAGATAAGATAAGATAAGATAAGATAAGATAAGATAAGATAAGATAAGATAAGATAAGATAAGATAAGATAAGATAAGATAAGATAAGATAAGATAAGATAAGATAAGATAAGATAAGATAAGATAAGATAAGATAAGATAAGATAAGATAAGATAAGATAAGATAAGATAAGATAAGATAAGATAAGATAAGATAAGATAAGATAAGATAAGATAAGATAAGATAAGATAAGATAAGATAAGATAAGATAAGATAAGATAAGATAAGATAAGATAAGATAAGATAAGATAAGATAAGATAAGATAAGATAAGATAAGATAAGATAAGATAAGATAAGATAAGATAAGATAAGATAAGATAAGATAAGATAAGATAAGATAAGATAAGATAAGATAAGATAAGATAAGATAAGATAAGATAAGATAAGATAAGATAAGATAAGATAAGATAAGATAAGATAAGATAAGATAAGATAAGATAAGATAAGATAAGATAAGATAAGATAAGATAAGATAAGATAAGATAAGATAAGATAAGATAAGATAAGATAAGATAAGATAAGATAAGATAAGATAAGATAAGATAAGATAAGATAAGATAAGATAAGATAAGATAAGATAAGATAAGATAAGATAAGATAAGATAAGATAAGATAAGATAAGATAAGATAAGATAAGATAAGATAAGATAAGATAAGATAAGATAAGATAAGATAAGATAAGATAAGATAAGATAAGATAAGATAAGATAAGATAAGATAAGATAAGATAAGATAAGATAAGATAAGATAAGATAAGATAAGATAAGATAAGATAAGATAAGATAAGATAAGATAAGATAAGATAAGATAAGATAAGATAAGATAAGATAAGATAAGATAAGATAAGATAAGATAAGATAAGATAAGATAAGATAAGATAAGATAAGATAAGATAAGATAGAATAGAATTGGATATAATAGAATTGGATATAATAGGATAGGATAGGATAGGATAGGATAGGATATCAATTTCAATTTCATTTCAATTCATTTATTTCAAGTAACTTTGACTCATTATTTGTTAGTAACAATTGTACTTAACCTATGTTAGTATCTTATATTAAATTAAATTAAGTATTATAATTTCAATTTTACCATTCAGAGACTGTATGCACACGACTCATACCCGCACCACCCCGGCAGATGTTGTGCAGCAATGAGTCATGTACCGACAGTCCAGTCTGCTTGCAATCATGCTAAGGATGCTGTTGGTGCTGCCCCGCACCCTGCGCACCAGGGAGGCGCACCGCTTCCGCATAGTCGCATAAAAACAGTCTACTCGCGCTTCTGCAAACATCCCTGATGCGCTGCAGTAGCGCGGCAACCGCAACAGCACCCTAAAAGCATTATTGAACTGAACCCGTAGGGCGCTGTAGGATCGACGAGTATAGTTGGCCCACAAGCTACAAGTGTAGAAAGTAGTACAGTAAGCCCTAAAGAGACTAATCTTAACATCATGTGTGCAGCGTGCGAACCTGCGAGCCAACATGTTTGCCCTAACTGACAGCGCCCTACGCTCCCTTTCAACATTCTCGTCGTCACTGAGGTCGGGTGTTAACATATGGCCCAGATATTTGAATTTGTACACCCTTTGCAATACACATTCGTTAAGATATATTGCTGGGAGTCGATCCAAACGCTTGCTCCCGACTTCAAAAAGCATAACTTGGCTCTTTTGTACATTGTACACCAATCCATGAGACTACATAGTTTTCGCAGATAGCCACAAGTTTCCTCATACCGCAAACAGAAGCACTGAGCAACACCATGTCGTCCGCGTAACTAATGTTGTTGACACTAACGCCATCTACAAAGCAGCCCAACCTGGTGCTGCTCAGCTCCTCTATTAACTCATTTACATACAGGTTAAAGAGCGTTGGCGAGCTCAGCCCACCCTGCCTCACCCCGCACTCCAACCCGTATGGTTGAGATAGCAAACCATCCCACCGAACATAGTTGACCTGGTTTCTGTACCAATATTGTAAGATGTTTATGAATTCTGATGGTACTTTGGTTTTTTTGAGCTTTTGCCACAACAAATCATATGAAACCAGGTCAAATGCCCTAGAAAGGTCCAGAAAACATGCAACAACTGGTGTTTCGCGCTCCTTATAGTAATTCACAGCGTGCTTAACAGAGAGGATAGCCGTTTCAGTCGACAGTCCAGGCTTGAACCCAAATTGGTTATCATGTGGTCTGATATATCTGTTAAGCTGTCTATTGAGCACACTGTCAAAAACCTTGGATATTACAGTTGCTAGTGATATAGGGCGATAGTTATTTTTATCGGCTACATCGCCGGTTTTATTTTTAATTATCGGCACTACCAGCGTCTAGATCATTTTACTTGGCAGGTAACTATGGCTCACACAAAAACTGTACAACATATACAAAACTCTTGCTAAATGAGGCCCAGCAAACTTTAAGTGCTCTATGCTGAGTCCGTCGTGGCCAGGGGACTTTCCTCTAGACATAGATTTTATAATAGTGTTTAACTCTCTAATGCTTGTAGTTTTAATTTCCCTTTTCACGTCGAACTCAGCGTTTAGCATCGACTGCGAGGGCCCTAAAGGAGATTTTACAAAAAAGTGATCCTTGAACAACTCAGCTATTTGTTCAGGTTCATTTTTGCCATCAATACTTACGGGAAGGCTTGGTTTACATTGCAGTTTGCTTGTATGCTTCCAAAACGAGCGAAAATCATTTTTCGAATGATGTGAAGCCAGGATATCCATTTTTATTTGAGTCTCATTATCTTGGCACCATTTTAATCGTGACTTAAATTGACGTCTAGCTTCACACATTTCTTTATATATAGTACCGGTAGTTGGTTTACCATGACAAACCCAGACACGAAACTTAAGTCTAGCCTCCCCGTGTGCCTTAGACACATGTTTGTTCCATCCTACAATGGTCTTTTTTACACGCCTCGCATGATTACCACCTACTATAGCCGATTCACTCAAGGCAGTCACAATTTTATCATATAAATTATCGATAATAGATTTATGTGCGGGATCACGACACATTTTATCACAACAGTAACGAAGTTCGTCAGGAAAATCAATTAATTTCAATTTATTATTACATTCATTCTTATACATGTCTATTTCAAGTTGATTTCTATCACCCCACAAAATGGAGTTGTGATTATGGGTTCGTCTAAATAATTTCTTAGGTAAAATAACATTTAAATTGCATTCTATGACTAATGGGAAATGGTCCGACCACGACATATCATATATTACATATACATTAAGCACGGACTGGGCTGCAGCTTTAGTAGTTATGCAGTGGTCGAGCCAGCGCCTCGATCCATGTACTTCACTAATAAAAGTATATGTTCCCGAGGATAAACCTAATATGTCAATATCCCTACATTGCCACTCTTGTTCTACACAATAGTTTGACATTTCGTTGTAAAACAGTTCCGACGGGTGGGCGTTAAAGTCACCCAACATATATGCACAGTCTATACTACAACTGTCAATGATAGCACTCACCGAGCTAAGTACGTCCGTGAAATCCATTAGGTTTATCATTGCATCCGTAGGCATATAGACACTCATCACTAACAGGGATTTATCTGGTAACATTATTTTAACGGCACATATACGGGGGTTATTACATTGCACAACAACCACATCCTGAAATACACTGCGCCTCCACAGTAGTGCTACTCCTCCATGGGGCCTCCCACGCAGCATTCCCAACGAAGTATCTACAGCTGAAACCCCTGTGCAGCTAAACTCGTCGCTTATGCTATTGAGGAAAGGTAGCTCGTCCGGTAGCAACCAAGTTTCTTGTAATGCTATTAAATCTGATCTCTTACAAAGCTCACGTATAGTTTCTACAGAACGTTTAACATTTTTACAATTAAATGTTAATATGATATGATAGGATAGGATAGGATAGGACATGATAGGGTAAGATAGGATAGGATAGGATAGGATATGATAGGATAGGATAAGATAGGATAGGATAAGATAGAATAAGATAGGATAAGATAGGATAAGATAGGATAAGTTAGGATAATATAGGATAAGATAGGATAAGATAAGATAAGATAGGATAAGATAGGAAAAGATAGGATAAGATATACGATAAGATAGGATAAGATAAGATAAGATAAGATAGGATAAGATAAGATAAGATAAGATAAGATAAGATAAGATAAGATAAGATAAGATAAGATAAGATAAGATAAGATAAGATAAGATAAGATAAGATAAGATAAGATAAGATAAGATAAGATAAGATAAGATAAGATAAGATAAGATAGGATAAGATAAGATAAGATAAGATAAGATAAGATAAGATAAGATAAGATAAGATAAGATAAGATAAGATAAGATAAGATAAGATAAGATAAGATAAGATAAGATAAGATAAGATAAGATAAGATAAGATAAGATAAGATAAGATAAGATAAGATAAGATAAGATAAGATAAGATAAGATAAGATAAGATAAGATAAGATAAGATAAGATAAGATAAGATAAGATAAGATAAGATAAGATAAGATAAGATAAGATAAGATAAGATAAGATAAGATAAGATAAGATAAGATAAGATAAGATAAGATAAGATAAGATAAGATAAGATAAGATAAGATAAGATAAGATAAGATAAGATAAGATAAGATAAGATAAGATAAGATAAGATAAGATAAGATAAGATAAGATAAGATAAGATAAGATAAGATAAGATAAGATAAGATAAGATAAGATAAGATAAGATAAGATAAGATAAGATAAGATAAGATAAGATAAGATAAGATAAGATAAGATAAGATAAGATAAGATAAGATAAGATAAGATAAGATAAGATAAGATAAGATAAGATAAGATAAGATAAGATAAGATAAGATAAGATAAGATAAGATAAGATAAGATAAGATAAGATAAGATAAGATAAGATAAGATAAGATAAGATAAGATAAGATAAGATAAGATAAGATAAGATAAGATAAGATAAGATAAGATAAGATAAGATAAGATAAGATAAGATAAGATAAGATAAGATAAGATAAGATAAGATAAGATAAGATAAGATAAGATAAGATAAGATAAGATAAGATAAGATAAGATAAGATAAGATAAGATAAGATAAGATAAGATAAGATAAGATAAGATAAGATAAGATAAGATAAGATAAGATAAGATAAGATAAGATAAGATAAGATAAGATAAGATAAGATAAGATAAGATAAGATAAGATAAGATAAGATAAGATAAGATAAGATAAGATAAGATAAGATAAGATAAGATAAGATAAGATAAGATAAGATAAGATAAGATAAGATAAGATAAGATAAGATAAGATAAGATAAGATAAGATAAGATAAGATAAGATAAGATAAGATAAGATAAGATAAGATAAGATACGATAAGATACGATAAGATACGATAAGATAGGATAAGATACGATAAGATACGATAAGATAGGATAAGATAGGATAAGATAGGATAAGATAGGATAGGATAGGATAGGATAGGATAAGATAAGATAAGATAAGATAAGATAAGATAAGATAAGATAAGATAAGATAAGATAAGATAAGATAAGATAAGATAAGATAAGATAAGATAAGATAAGATAAGATAAGATAAGATAAGATAAGATAAGATAAGATAAGATAAGATAAGATAAGATAAGATAAGATAAGATAAGATAAGATAAGATAAGATAAGATAAGATAAGATAAGATAAGATAAGATAAGATAAGATAAGATAAGATAAGATAAGATAAGATAAGATAAGATAAGATAAGATAAGATAAGATAAGATAAGATAAGATAAGATAAGATAAGATAAGATAAGATAAGATAAGATAAGATAAGATAAGATAAGATAAGATAAGATAAGATAAGATAAGATAAGATAAGATAAGATAAGATAAGATAAGATAAGATAAGATAAGATAAGATAAGATAAGATAAGATAAGATAAGATAAGATAAGATAAGATAAGATAAGATAAGATAAGATAAGATAAGATAAGATAAGATAAGATAAGATAAGATAAGATAAGATAAGATAAGATAAGATAAGATAAGATAAGATAAGATAAGATAAGATAAGATAAGATAAGATAAGATAAGATAAGATAAGATAAGATAAGATAAGATAAGATAAGATAAGATAAGATAAGATAAGATAAGATAAGATAAGATAAGATAAGATAAGATAAGATAAGATAAGATAAGATAAGATAAGATAAGATAAGATAAGATAAGATAAGATAAGATAAGATAAGATAAGATAAGATAAGATAAGATAAGATAAGATAAGATAAGATAAGATAAGATAAGATAAGATAAGATAAGATAAGATAAGATAAGATAAGATAAGATAAGATAAGATAAGATAAGATAAGATAAGATAGAATTGGATAGGATAGTATAGAATAGGATAGAAATGGCTATAATTGGATAGGATATGATAGGATAGAATAGAATTGGATATAATTGGATAGGATAGGATAGGATAGGACAGGATAGGACAGGACAGGATAGGACAGGATAGGATTATAAAGCTGAAGAGTGTGTTTGTTTGAACGCGCTAATCTTAGGAACTTCTGGACCGATTTAGAAAATTCTTAGACCATTAGAAAGCTACAATTCTCCCGAGTGACATAGGCTATATTTTATCCCGATATTTCCACCATGCGGGTAAAACCGCGAGGATCCGCTAGAAACAAAATAAAAGAAGTAAGAAATATTCAAATAAAAGGAAAATACTCCTAATAACTTCATTACCTAAAACGATAATGGTACTTATTGTCGAAATATTAACCGTTTATGAAAAAAAGTTGTATTATTTTACTAATAGGTGCGAACCTTCGCCCTAGTAGTTAAGTAATAAATTATACCACGTGAAAAAGTAGCTTTATACTATTTCTAGTATGGTACTTATTTATTGTTTCTTTTTTAGAATAATAAACCAAATAAGTACGTATATAAACTGCTCATGTAATATATAGATCTATTCTCAACGTTGCTAAAGATTTACTTATTTACGTTTTATGATGATTCATTCATTCATTTCATCATCAGCCTGTGGACGTCCACTGCTGGACATAGGCCTCTCCTTGCTCACGCCTATTGTGGTGTTCAGGAGGCTATTAGCCTACTGCTACCACGCTGGCCAGGCGGGTTGGTAGATGGTTTGTTTCAAGTTTTCCTTCTCTCGCATAGGTGTTCAATGCGTCGAGTCTCTTAGTCGACCCTTACGACATCTCAGGCAAGTAAGGGAGTGGTGTCACTTATATTCTTAGGCCGTCACCACACGGCGGACGATAACTTTTTGTATTTTGTCTTCTTTCTAAGGTTCCTCTTATTATTTTTATTATTTAAAATTTTATCTACTTTTGAAAAAACCTCAATGTGGATTTATAGAATTGTGATTTAATAAATCCGGATTTATCTGGATTTGAAAAAACACGATTTAAACTAGGGATGTGGTAGTGGCGAAATCACGGTATACCATTGACAGTTAAATGTGTAGCAGCTTACTGAATAAAACTATTACAAACAACGACAGATTATTTCTCTAGAACCATTGCGGATTTATACACAATTGATTAAATTTGTTTAAAAACCTTTTTTCCTTTTCTTTTGACCTTAAAAAACTTAGAATAGGATATATCCGTGTTTGCAGTTATGCGACACAATTGCATTCCATTAAATCACATGAAGGTAAATCCAATATAAATATTACATTTTTGAAAGAATGAGTGGTTAAAATACTGAAATGGCTAAACAGGGTCGTTTTCTTCAATACTGGTGCCATAATAAAAAGACTACTTTTTAATTCGTGAAATTAAGGCTAATTACACTTTTTTTTTAAATATCTCCTAACATGATATCCGAATTTAAAGTTAAGCGACACATGTTACAACAAAAGTTTTGCAGACTCGCATTCCGAAATGTCATAATATTACTGAGACAGAGAGTGTACGATGTTTTTGCGAGTCCTGAGACAGTGCGTCGCGACGTCCTGGCGCCAAAGAAATGTCGAACCTCCGAAATGAGGTTGACTCCCCAACTACACAGTGCATAAGATACAGCAGTAACTCACTGGGCAGTATTGAGGAACGTAGAGTGAAGAATTAATTTGATGACAGATTCATAGTTATAGACGGGCCGTTGGCGTAGTGGTACTGATGCGTACATAGCTAGGGGTCGTGGGTCCCCACCTCAAACTTAAACATTTGTTCAGTTCCAGTATTTCAAGCATTTGTAAATGTCAAAGCAGCTACGCCATCGGTTCCCAGATTTGCGAGAAGAACAGGCGAGAAGAACAGGCGAGAAAGTCAAGGGCTGTTTTTTTCCAGTTATATTTCGTACTGGACTGGCTGGTAGTGAAAGAAAAGTGCAAACTGCTATTTTCCAGTGCACATATAAAGCCTATCAGTAGATAGGGTGGGTATATTCGTCTATGAACAGAATATAATTGAACTTCAGGTCAAAGTTGATTGAAATTGGTGAAAACGGCTCGAAATGTCAAAGCTGTTACATTACAAAATATAATCTAGTATCGTCTTAACATTAAATAGGCTAGATCAGTATAACAAGTGAACATCGATTTCGAGGTAAACCTTGCTCACAATAGTAACGCCAGCCTGTGCGAGTGTGTATATCTAATCTATCTATTGAATAAAAACGAGTTTCAGTTATTAGTGTATTATTTTAGCATTTCCGAGCTTGAATTGAAGTTCACATACAAAAATTGTTCTTTACTTAAAAGGCCCATGAATGAACATTTCTCGGTAAAGACCGTAAATCTAAAAGCATAATGAGGAGTAATGCGTCCCTGGAGATGTGATGACACGATGACCTGTTTAAGTGCGTGTTCATTAGCATCTAGCTTCGTAATTTATTTTAACTGTGACAGAAGTTTGTAAAACTAGCACCCGCTTTCTTTCATTTCAATGAGTATCAGACTGTCACAATTAAAAATATAATATGAATGAACCGAAACTAGATAGAGAGTTATCTAGTGATGTGTTTTAAGGACGTTTTATAAACCGGGTGTTAAATATTAAATAAGATATAAGATAAGATAAGACCAATTTAAGATCTAAACACATTTTAGTCACATCTTCTTCACTGAATGCAATAAACTCATGTACGGGTAGAGATCCTTAGCCTTCATCATACTTGATGTTAAGTATTGATAAGGCTGAAGATGGAAGCGAGCCTCTCCCGGAATCCCCAATCACTAAGGAACTGGCTATCTTATCTTTAACTGCCGGAACACAACAAATGCTAAAAACATTGTTGTTATGGCGTCAGACTTAGATAAGATGGTGGTAGCTAGCCAGAATAACCAAAATATTATAATTTCTGCTCCAATAGGTGCGTTTACTCTGAGTAACCATTGAAATCCATTTCTTTTTTCATTTTAAAACAAAATTTTAATCATAATTTTTTTTTAAATTTATATTCACATCAAGGCAACAATTTATTTAAATTGTATTAACATCAAGGTCTACATTTTTATTAAACTTACCACCCTACTAAGGACTCTTAATAAGAACTAACCATTCAAAAACCTCTTTCACATTGTAAAAGAAGTACAATCACACATTTTCTCTTACACACACAAAAAATCGTAGTGCATTCGAATATTTTCCATTCTGGATATTTTCATTAAGGCCCAGTTGTCGTTTCGAAGTATCGCTAAGAGAGGACACAAAAGATACCTAGAACGACTGATTTTTCCGAACATCCGAACGATCCAATATCGTTCGTTTCACACAAGAGGGCGCGTATCGCATTCCCCCATATGAAATACAAATAAATGTGTCACAATCACACCGAATTGTAACTTTACAAAATACTGTTTTTAGATACAGATATTTAGTGGGTTAACTGTAGATCTTTAAAAGTGAAGTGTTAATAAGTAAATCAATGAAAGTACGGATTGAGTCACAGCTTATAAGGGTTATGTAAAAGTTAGATTTGTTAATTCTGAGTTTTATTTTATTTGTACATCAAAAATAACCATAATAAAAAAAAACTAATATAAAAAAAAATTAAAACCGACTTAAAAAATAAAATACTTTGGAGTAGGTGCCAGTTTAGGCACCTACAACATTGCACGTCTATTTTTTTATAAAAAAATATTTTTTCACAATTCTTTTGTCACATCATGTGCCCTTATTTAACCCTAGAAATCAGCCCATACACAACAATGATGTCATCTAGGTAAACGACTACTTGCCAAAACCTAAACGATATTTTTCAGGATTATGAAAAACTACCACACCATACTTGTTCTTTCAGATTAAAAAAGAATTATTAAAATCAGTTGACAACTGACGACGTTATATTAAAACATACATAAAAAGCGGCCTCTGTGGTCTAGTGGTAACTACCACCGGTATCAGACCCAGGGGTCCCGGGTTCGATTCCAAGCGGGGGTACATATTGTATTCGGTTTAGTTGGTGGTAGGACTCGTTGTGAGTCCGCCTGGCTAGCTGCCACCATCTTATCTAAGTCTGACGCCATAACAAAAATGTTTTCAACATTGTTGTGTTCGGCAGTTAGAGATAAGTTCTTCAGTGGTTGAGGATTCCGGGAAAGGCTCGCTTCCATCTTCAGCCTTATCAATACTTAACATCAGGTATGATGAAGGCTTAGAGCCTCCACGTCGTGAATAAAAAAAAATATATATATACAGTCGACTTGAGAACCTCCTCCTTCTTTTTTAAATCGGTTAAAAATGTAGGTATACTTACAAAGACATTAACTATAAATTTTTAATTTTGCATTTTACAATGCTATTTTTGTGTGATAAATGTCAAACAAGAAAATATACTGGAAAAAACAACTAGTCTTATGTCGCCCTGACGCGATTCGAACCCGCATCCTTAGGAATCCGGCCCAATGCACTAACCAATTATGCTACAGAGACCTATGACGACACGTCGAATTTTTCTTCCAGTATATTTTCTTGTTTGATATTTATCACACAAAGACATTAACGTTTATTTTTTACGCTCTCTGACACAAACAAGTACATCTTTAATGCCTATTTTGATCACAACCATAGAATTCTTAGGCCAAATTCGAACATCAAGTGAGCGACGACGTCACAGTCACAAGTGACGTTGATGGGTGTTTTTTTTTTCTATAAATATAAAGGTATTGATTAAAATCGCGACATTGTGAGTGTCAACCTCACACAGAATAAGGAGGTACCTCGAGTTAATTTAGTTGAGTGGATCCAGTCGTGCATTGTCATCGCTTGTTTATCGTCGCTACTAATGGTATTAAACTCGAGATATAACTACTGTTTGCCCAAGGATTTTTCGTTAGTTTATTTTAAACTTGTATGGACTAGTTTTAGACCACTATTCCCGACCGCGAGGAATTTCTTTATTTGGGAAAACATTTTGCCTATATCCTCCTTCAATGTCCTATCTATTTATTGCAATTTTTACCAAAAAATATGATGAAAAATGCACGATTCTCATTTGTTTGTATATGATGTACTTCATTTTGTTTTATAATAGTTGGGTAAGCGGATTCATAAATAACATATTTATCTTGTTTGTCGTCGCTACTCATGTCATTAAACTAGAAATATAACTACTGTGTGTCCAAGGATTTTTCGTCGAGTTAATTTTAAACTTCTATGAGATTATCTCTTGCCCATTTTATTCCAACTGCGAGTTTTTTTTTAATGTCGGGACAAAACGAAAGCCTACGTTCTTCTTTTATGTCCTATCTACGATAAATAACTAAAAAATAGGACGACGAATAACAAATTTCAATCCAAATTATTGGCATAGATTACATAATTTTAATTAATCATAAATTGGTTCGTGAAAACATTGCAAGCACGTAGAGAAACTACTATCTATAATATTCTATGATAAAAAAACGTTTGATTTCAATTTATTTGAATAAAGACCGCCTCTGTGGTCTAGTGGTGCAACTACCGCTGTCAGACCCAGGAGTCCCGGATTCCCAGCGGTGGTACATATTGTATTCGATTTGGTTGGTGGTAGGACTTGTCCTAACTCCACCTGGCTAGCTACCACCATCTTATCTAAGTCTGACGCCATAGTTCCGGCAGTAAGAGATAAGATAGCCAGTCCTAAATTATTGAGGATTCCGGAAAAGGCTCGCTTCCAATTTCAGCCTTATCAATACTTAACGTCAGGTATGATGGAGGCTAAGAGTCTCCCGGTCATTCATAAAAAAAAATGACTTCATTTAATTTTTTTATTCTAATTATTAGTTAAGCGAATTCGTGAATTCATTTCAGCCTGCAGAGAAACTTCGTAAACTAAACTAATCATTTAGAATATTAGTTTGAATAATTACCTGTCTCAATATACTTACAAATACATCGAGACAGGCTATATATCACTATCATTAAGGTACCAACACACGGCGACAATAATTCATACGAGATTACCGAGCAATCTCGCCGTAATCTCGGTAAGACACTCACAGGTGTAACGGCACTCTTCCACCTAATCCGAGATAATTGAACTATGCAATATTAACCTGTGCACCTTGCGAGGTCGCTCTATTATTCAATTGGCCTGGGAGAGTGTGCCAAGGCCTGAATCTTTCAAGATCATGACTTGTGTAAGTATTTTGCTGCGCTCCTTAATAATGCAGCGAGATTGCAAGGCTCAATGGCACGTTTGTAGGTTGAGTTACTTTCGGTATTGACTGGCTTGGGATGGGTGATCGAAATTCTATTACTTTAAGATCTTTCGTGCTTTTAAACGTTTGTTATTGCATTGGATATTAACTATTTCACAACTCTTTCAGGGCCCCAGGTCATTTTAAGCATAACGTTTATTGTTATAATATCATGTTCCATAATTTTAATACCAATAATCATCATTTTGCATATTATCGCGACGCATAATTTGAAAAGTCCTAATATAGTGTAGGCTAAAATTGTTTGTCATAAGTATTAAAAGGCATAAATTTTGAAACGCAAAATAGCTTTAAGCAGAATTTTTAAAAGCATAACTTATGTAAAGCATGATGACCGCAACGAATAAAATCTTAACGCATATTTTTTTAAGCATAATGAATGTACAGCATAATAATCACAAGGAATATAATAGAATTACGAATATTTAGTTCTGCATGCCTGTTTGCAGGCAAGCAGCATGCAGACAGGCATGCAGTATGTTGCAGCAGTACTTCATTATGATTTAAACAAAATATGCGTTGAGTTATTATTCATTGTGATCATTATGCTTTACTTAAGTAATGCTTTTAAAAATTCTGCTTAAAGCTATTTTGCATTTCAAAATTTATGCCTTTTAATATTTATGACAAATAATTTTTAGCCTACATTATATTAGCACTTTTAAAATTATGTTTCGCTATAACATGATGATTATTGTAAAATTATGGAACATGATATTATGACAATAATCGTTATGCCTAATATTACGGAGCCCTATTTCAGCTTGATATTTTTTGTTTTAAATTGCTTTGATTACTTTTACATTTACACACTATGATTGTAGTGAAAAACAAGAATTATTATAAAAAAAAAACAAAGTTTATGCTTAGGTACTATGTAACAAATCTGTCTCTGTTCAATCTTACTAATATTATCATTGTGAAAGTTTAGATGTTTGTTTGTCACGGTCAGATGCTTTTAAACAATGCCTGGATAAAAAAAAAGGGATTATATCACGGCAATTTCTTATTGGCATTTGCCAAATACTCACGTGGACCACGGCGCATGCTATAGGGAAAGATAAGAATAAAAAAGTAAACGAAGTCTAAATAATAAATTAATATTAAGCAAATTTAAAACTAAAGGTAGATAACGAGTAAAGTCAATATCATGGTATCTCTCTGAAATTAGCCTGAAATTTGAAACAAAATTAATGTTCGTTCCGTGACACAGCAAATCGTCGTGTGTTGTTACAAAAATCGCTATAAAGCCATTAATTAAGTCATTTAATTAATACTAATTATGGTCGGTAACAATAAGAGGGTAAATGAGAAAGCATGATTTGCAGTTCCTAATGTTTCATGTTTGGTGAATCCTTTGTATGGCTTTCATACGCTTTCAGTACAAAGTAATATAATTATTAAGGTTATTTATGCCGTTTCCCATTTCCTTAATAAAACTTTCATATTTTGCAACTAGTGTTAACACTTGAACGCAGTAAGCGTTTAAGATTATAAAGTGTAACTGTTTTAAAAGTAAACTGCAGCTAAATTGCAGCATGTTTTTGCATGCCCGATGTTGATCGGGGTCTAGCTTATAACAATAGAAATATACAATTTCTTATAACACAGTAAAAATATATTTCACCCCTGGACCTGTGTAGACAAAGTAACATCGTTATGTAGCGAAACGATAAATAACGATATATAAACATCTATATGCATCTATTAACTAACGGTAAGATTATCTGCTAATTTTGTTTCGGGAATGAGGTAATCTGGTTAAAGACGCTCGCGATATTAAATGTAGAGCAGACTACAGAAGGGATTTAGAATATTTTTGCCAGTACAAATATTCTGAATCTCTTCTCTAGTCTGCTTCTTATACTAATTATATACCTAATAATGTATTAGTAGGCTCTCTAGACAAAGCAACAATTAAAAAACGATAACGAAGTTCGGAAAGAATTAAATGTATACGATTGGCGAATTGGCATAAGCCGCGCTAACCCCGGGCTTCCATAACTTACGAATGGATTGTTTTGGTTATCAACAGCCATATTTTGACATATTTTCCATAGAAGAAATGTCAAAATTGAAATGGTTTTTTTTTTAACTGGCTATCTTATCTGCCCGGCAGTTCAATAAAAGATAGCAATGCTGAAAACATTGTTGTTATGGCGTCAGGCTTAGATAAGATGGTGGTAGCTAGCCAGGCGGGCTTACAACAAGACCTACCACCAACCACACCGAATACAATATGTACCCCCGCTGGGAATCGAACCCGGGACCCCTGGGTCTGATACCGGTGGTTGTACCACTAGACCACAGAGGCGGTCAAATATTTATTATAGGCGCTTTATTATTATATAATCAGTATTAGAAGCAAACTACAGAAGGGATTCAGAATATTTGTACTGGCATAAATATTCTGAATCCCTTCTGCTCTACCTTTAATATCGCGAGCATCTTTAACCAGATTACCTCATTCCCGAAACAAAATTAGCAGGAAAAATGTTGCCCGTTGACTTTATCAAATAACGGCGTCGTTACACGCAGGAAACATTGCAAGAAACAAAGGGATGACATTAAAAGGTGCAAAAGAGTTGACGCCAGCAGACGGGAGCATTTCGGTTAATTATGGGGATGAAGGCAGATGCTTAAAACTGGCATAGTAAAGTGAGAAAAGTGATTTTAGTAAAGGTGTTTTTTTACCACTAAAAGTTACATGCAGAGATTGTGGAATTGATCCGAAATGCAAGTATTACGTTTTTTTTTACCGTAACCAAATCTTTGTCGTTTCGTGTATGATACAGAACAATAATGTTTGTGCATACTGATATATACTTAATAATTGATTCAGCTAATGAATGCAATTGCTATTACAGACGCACATTATTTATAAAACGTGTTATCTTCTGCAAATCGTCAGGGAGTAGTCGCAAAGGCCATTGACTGATTGATTGAATAAAATATGTTTTTCAGATAAAATATGTGTACTAAATATTCTTAGTTTGGCTGAAGTAAAGAGCGTGCGTCTACTGAACGGGTTGCACGTCCACAACGAGCGAACTTCCGCGAGGAAGACTGAAGCGCGTAGCGGGCCTCGCGCGAGTCAGAGGGGCGATTCTCGCGATGAAATATGTACGTAAAATTTTTCTTTTCTCAATGTACTTATTTATTAAAACGTAAGTAAAATCTCTAGTATTGTCAAAATCCTTTAGTTTCAATGATCTTTGACAATGGATTGTAATGTCGAAGATTGTTTTCAGTGAGATTTTAAAGCTGCGGGAATCGGCACCCTGATCTTTTGGTATCACCTGATAACTTCCATATTTTTTCCTATGTTCTACAAACGGTTTGTTTACGAGTACATAGAAGACAAATAACAATGCGTACTAAACATGTTACTTTAAAACATAACATTTTAAGTAAAATAGCAATTGATTTTGCCACACTGCCAGTGACTTGACTGTGCGAGCGTTACATTGGCTAATCAAGGAAATGAGGTAGCCCAACAAAAGCCTTCCGGTGGCGCGTAATGTGTTTATTTTTGCATGGATGGATTACTTTTGATACGAATTTTATTATTTTTAAAGTCTCTAAAAATGTTGAAATATATGAATATTATATTTTTTTTATATTCTATAGTAGCCTTCTACCCGCGACTTCGTCCGCGTGGAATTAGGTTATCGAGTGGACTTAGGTTTCCGCGTGATGGCGCCATTTACATGTCAGAATAAAAAGTACCTATATGACCATTTTCATAGAAAATTTCATGGGAAGCGGTTCAGTGGTTTACGCGTGACAGGTAAACAGAAGTCTTTATAAGGTTGCTTCCATCGTAATTCGACTTATATAACCTCTAAAACATTATTTATATTGACTTCGTCGTCGTCGTCGTCAATATAATCGAGGAGCCCATGGCTCAGAGGTTTGCACGCTCGGCCTGCGATTGTTGAGATTAAGCAACTTTCGCAATAGTGGGTCACGGGTTGGGTGACCAAAAATTTACTATCTCGAGCTCCTCCTTAAGCAGTTGGTCCCGGCTGCATTTGCAGCAATGCGCATTGGGTCCGCGTGGTGGGTCATGGGCCATTCTCCTTATCCATCCATAAGGAAGGCCAGTGCCCCAGCAGTGGGGTCATTAACAATGGCTGATGACGAGATTTATATTGACATACTTGATAAACATAATACCGAATTTTAATATTTTTTACTTTATAATACCTAATAATAGCATGAATGTAAAGATAAAAATAACAATTTACGTTACTAGCTAGATAAAGGTGGTGACGAGAAAGAAACTGCATGAGATTGGTACCTATACCTTTAAAAACAGTCGTCTGAAATAAAAAGCTATACGCACCATCACGTTTTCATACCCCTCATTATAAAACAGTTTCTTAATATACTAAATGGATTAATACTAATATTATAAATAGGAAAGATTTGATTGTTTGTTTGTTAGCATTGGATAGGCTGCGAAACTATTGAACGGATTTAAATGAAATTTGGTACACAGATTGTAGATAGCCCGGTTATGAACATAGGATACTTTTTATCCCGATATTTCCACGGGAACGGGAACCACGCGGGTGAACCCACGAGCGGCGCTAAGAGATAATAAAAATTTAATTTAGAAATCAGCAATCTACACTAAAGCTGATACAGTTGTAATCGCCTGCTATTGCTATTATCGGTTGTAAAAATCATTGTTTTATAGTAATTATTTCTTCATCAAGTTCAATTTACAGTAGTTAAGTTAACATTAATGTCAGAAACTGTTTTTTAACTTATTGTTTAATTAGAAAAAAATTATTAGACAATGTTATTCCTCACACGTTATGCGGCTAGTTAAATTCAAAGATTTCTCATAATCATCTGCTATATTTTAATGTACCCAATGCTGGGGCGCGGATGTATTTTTAATTCATATGAATTATTATTCGCTCGGAATCGTAAGATTCGCATGCGAATGCTAAAAACCGTATTTTTGAAATTAATATTCGCATTCGGATCTGTAACGAGTGGTCCCGACCACTCTTTTTTAATTTCATTTTCTATTATGTTCACTTAGGCTGCGTTTCCATAGAAGCGGAGCTGCGCGGAGCTGAGCTGAGACTTACAAAAAAATACCAATGATATTGCTCAAATCACACATCTCATCTCCGCTTCGCTTCAGTGGAAACAGTATTAACTGTATGGAGAAGAATTATATTAAAATGTATAGCGTGCTGTGCAGAGAGGAGCTTTGTCATGCTGAGGCACAGCGATGCGGAGTTGAGCTAAGTAGCTGTGCTAGGTGAAGTGGGGCTGAGCGGGTCTTTGCGGGCCCTCGGGCGTTCGGCATAACTTGAGGTAGCTATAATACAGCTTAGTTCAGCCACGCTCGGCTCATCTTCAACCAGCTACACACATTAGCTCTGCAACACTCATCTTTGCGCAGCTTCAATGGAAACACTGACGTCTTTACACGGCCCCGCTTAGCTAAGCTCCGCGCAGCCACGCGCAGCTCCGCTTCTATGGAAAGGCAGCCTTAATGTCCTTTTTTTAATTAAGATTGACATGACGGATAGTTTGACAACTTAAAAACGTTTCGTTTCACGTGATTCAAGTCCGATTCAGTGTCGGTTTTTGAAAAACTATGGAGAGTTAGTTTCCAGTTTTTAAATATTCTGCGTAAAATGAAATAATGTCAAAGGAGTTTAAGAAAACGGCAATACCGTATTCTAGTGAAAATGCGACAAAATGGAAGTCGGTGAATTTCAATTCGCATAAGAATTTCGAATGATTCAAAAATACGTCTCCTGGCCTTCCTTATGAAATAAAATATGGATAAGGAGAATGGGCCATGATCTACCACGCGGGCCCAGTGCGGAATGGTGGGTTTTAAAGTCTGATAATACAGCCGTGACCAACGGCTTTACGGTAACACGTGCGTTTCAAAGTACGGAGGAGCTCAAAATATATTAAATTTTTGGTCACCCATCCTGTGACCGACCATTGCGAAAGTTGCGCCAAACCACTGCGCCACCGAGCTCCAAAAGTATTCCCAACTCGGATTAAATTTATAAGTTTTTTTCTTCGAAGAAACCACACGTCTTCAAAGTGTAAAAGAATAACGTAATTTAATCCATAAGACGTAACTTTTTAAAAACACTTCTCACAAAGAGGCTCTTTGGCATGACTGCGTCAAAAAGTTGCTCCTATCTTCACGTGGAGTTGCAGATCAATGAAATATGGATGAGGCATTACAAATAGGGTAAACATTATTTTAAAACCTAATAAAGTTACATAGAGGGTAAAATTAATTAATATAAAAAAACTGCCTTCAAAATGTAAAAAAAAACTCATTTGGACGGATAAATCCAAGGCACTGATAGTGCTTTCAACATTCCACTTTTATTATTTGTTTTTTTGCCTTAGCTGGCACAGACTCCGAAAGCCTTTTTATTGACCTTGAAGTTGTTTTTTTTCTATTAAAGTTTTTTAATTGACAATATTAATAATTCATATTCATTACAACTCATCAAATACAATTTACGTTTTCACGATTCGATTTTAACATATGTAAATTTTCATATATCTTTGTCGCCGGGCGTTTATAAGTTTTTTCTTGTGAAATTGAGTGGGGCTCCCCCTTTTTAATATAACGACTCATCCGTTCACCTCGCGAACAATATGCCGAAGTTTCACACATTTACTTTGCTTTATGATTTTTGTTCAGTCTCTGAAATACTCTTCATTAGATAAGCAAAAGATTTTATTTAATACTTATTATTTTTGTTAGTCACTGTTTTTAGTTGTAATATATAACTAAATCCACAGCAACGGCTAATCATCAGCTATATTATAAATAACTGGTCTAATAAATGAATTTCACCTTAATCGGACGTTGTAATGCAGGCCGGTATTGATAAAAATGGACGGTGAAGATGAAAGATTTCCTATTATTAAGGTTCATATTTAATTATCGTTAAGTGGCAGCGCAGCCCTACGTTTTCCCAACATCCGTGGCACTCCTGTCTTCGCCTTTAACAGGTGCGATGTACTTTTAAAATATGTAAATCTCAGGATAAAGTTCCTTAAATTCTTAACTCGGTTTGTGTTTCTATCTGTGCGTTGTAATTTCTTAGCGGTTCGTTCATGTTTGAAAGTCTATGACTTACTGAGTACCGTTTTCACCTTTTTCACGTTTTCTATGTATGGACTAGTTTTAGACCACTATTCCCGACCGCGAGGAATTTCTTTATTCGGGAAAACATTTTGCCTATGTCCTCCTTCAATGTCCTATCTATTTATTGCAATTTTTACCAAAAAATATGATGAACAATGCACGATTCTCATTTGTTTGTATATGATGTACTTCATTTTGTTTTATAATAGTTGGGTAAGCGGATTCATAAATAACATATTGCTTGTTTATCGTCGCTACTCATGTCATTAAACTAGAAATATAACTCAGTAGTTATCCTTGGACACACAGTTGTGTCCAAGGATTTTCGTTAGTTTATTTTAAACCTCTATGAGATTATCTCTTGCCCATTTTTTTCCGTCTGTGAGATTTTTTTTAATGTCGGGACAAAAAGAATCCCTACGTTATTCTTTTATGTCCTATCTACGATAAATAACTAAAAAATAGGACGACGAATAACGAATTTCAATCCAATTTATTGGCATAGATTACATAATTTTAATTAATCATAAATTGGTTTGTGAAATCATTTCAAGCACGTAGAGAAACTACTATCTTTATTATTCTATGATAAAAAAAAACGTTGAATTTCAATTTATTTAAATAAAGACCGCCTCTGTGGTCTAGTGGTACAACTACCGCTATCAGACCCAGGAGTCCCGGATTCGATTCCCAGCGGTGGTACATATTGTACTCGATTTGGTTGGTGGTAGGACTTGTCCTAACTCCACCTGGCTAGCTACCACCATCTTATCTAAGTCTGACGTCATAACAACAATGTTTACAGCATTGTTGTGTTCCGACAGTCAGAGATAAGATAGCCAGTCCTCAGTTATTGAGGATTCCGGGAGAGGCTCGCTTCCAATTTCAGCCTTATCAATACTTAACGTCAGGTATGATGGAGGCTAAAAGTCTCCCGGTCATTCATAAAAAAAAAACAAAACATTTATTTTTTTCAGTATAATTATTAGTTAAGCGAATTCGTGAATTCATTAATCGTGTAAACTAAACTAATTATTTAGAATATTAGTTTGAATAATTACCTGTCTCAATACACTTACAAATACATCGAGACAGGCTATATATCACTATCATTAAGGTACCCACACCCGGCGACAATAATTCATACGAGATTACCGAGCAATCTCGCCGTAATCTCGGTAAGACACTCACAGGTGTAACGGCACTCTTCCACCTAATCCGAGATAATTGAACTATGCAATATTAACCTGTGCACCTTGCGAGGTCGCTCTATTATTCAATTGGCCGGGGAGAGTGTGCCAGGACCTGAATCTTTCAAGATCATGACTTGTGTGAGTATTTTGCTGCGCTCCTTAATAATGCAGCGAGATTGCAAGGCTCAATGGCACGCTTGTAGGTTGAGTTACTTTCGGTATTGACTGGCCTGGGATGGGTGATCGAAATTCTATTACTTTAAGATCTTTCGTGCTTTTAAACGTTTCTTGTTCATTGGATTCACTAAGATAGGTTTTGACCCTATCCAAGAAACAAAAAATACGAAGGTAAAGTGACTTTTCCGGATATTAACTATTTCATAACTATTTCAGCTTGATAATTTTTGTTTTAAATTGCTTTGATTATTTTAACATGTTTTCACTCATAGTAAAAAACAAAGAATTATTATTAAAAAAAAAAGTTTACGCTTAGGTACTGTGTAAGAAATCTGTCTCAGTTCAATCTTACTAATATTATCATTGTGAAAGTTTAGATGTTTGTTTGTCACGGTCAGATGCTTATAAACAATGCCTGGATAAAAAAAAGGGATTTTATCACGGCAATTTCTTATTGGAATTTGCCAAATACTCACGTGGACCACGGCGCATGCTATAGGAAAAGATAAGAATAAAAAAGTAAACGAAGTCTAAATAATAAATTAATATTAAGCAAATTTAAAAATAAAGGTAGATACTAACGTCATAAAGTCAATATCATGGTATCTCTCTGAAATTAGCCTGAAATTTGAAACAAAATTAATGTTTGTTCCGTGACACAGCATATCGTCGTGTGTTGTTACAAAAATCGCTATAAAGCCATTAATTAAGTCATTTAATTAATACTAATTATGGTCGGTAACAATAAGAGGGTAAATGAGAAAGCATGATTTGCAGTTCCTAATGTTTCATGTTTGGTGAATCCTTTGTATGGCTTTCATACGCTTTCAGTACAAAGTAATATAATTATTAAGGTTATTTATGCCGTTTCCCATTTCCTTAATAAAACTTTCATATTTTGCAACTAGTGTTAACACTTGAACGCAGTAAGCGTTTAAGATTATAAAGTGTAACTGTTTTAAAAGTAAACTAAATTGCAGCATGTTTTTGCATGCCCGATGTTGATCGGGGTCTAGCTTATAACAATAGAAATATACAATTTCTTATAACACAGTAAAAATATATTTCACCCCTGGACCTGTGTAGACAAAGTAACATCGTTATGTAGCGAAACGATAAATAACGATATATAAACATCTATATGCATCTATTAACTAACGGTATGATTATCTGCTAATTTTGTTTCGGGAATGAGGTAATCTGGTTAAAGACGCTCGCGATATTAAATGTAGAGCAGACTACAGAAGGGATTTAGAATATTTTTGCCAGTACAAATATTCTGAATCCCTTCTGTAGTCTGCTTCTTATACTAATTATATACCTAATAATGTATTAGTAGGCTCTCTAGACAAAGCAACAATTAAAATACGATAACGAAGTTCGGAAAGAATTAAATGTATACGATTGGCGAATTGGCATAAGCCGCGCTAACCCCGGGCTTCCATAACTTACGAATGGATTGTTTTGGCTATCAACAGCCATATTTTGACATACTTTCCATAGAAGAAATGTCAAAATTTTATTTTATTTTTATTTTTATGGATGACGGGGAGACTCTTAGCCTTCATCATACCTGAAGTTAAGTATTGATAAGGCTGAAGATGGAAGCGAGCCTCTTCCGGAATCCTAAACCTCTGAGGAACTGGCTATCTTATTTTGAACTGCCGCAACACAACAATGCTGAAAACATTGTTGTTATGGCGTCAGGCTTAGATAAGATGGTGGTAGCTAGCCAGGCGGCCTTACAACAAGACCTACCACCAACCACACCGAATACAATATGTACCCCCGCTGGGAATCGAACCCGGGACCCCTGGGTCTGATACCGGTGGTTGTACCACTAGACCACAGAGGCGGTCAAATATTTATTATAGGCGCTTTATTATTATATAATCAGTATTAGAAGCAAACTACAGAAGGGATTCAGAATATTTGTACTGGCATAAATATTCTGAATCCCTTCTGCTCTACCTTTAATATCGCGAGCGTCTTTAACCAGATTACCTCATTCCCGAAACAAAATTAGCAGGAAAAATGTTGCCCGTTGACTTTATCAAATAACGGCGTCGTTACACGCAGGAAACATTGCAAGAAACAAAGGGATGACATTAAAAGGTGCAAAAGAGTTGACGCCAGCAGACGGGAGCATTTCGGTTAATTATGGGGATGAAGGCAGATGCTTAAAACTGGCATAGTAAAGTGAGAAAAGTGATTTTAGTAAAGGTGTTTTTTTACCACTAAAAGTTACATGCAGAGATTGTGGAATTGAAGGTAAAGAAAATCGCTCCGAAATGCAAGTATTACGTTTTTTTTTACCGTAACCAAATCTTTGTCGTTTCGTGTATGATACAGAACAATAATGTTTGTGCATACTGATATATACTTAATAATTGATTCAGCTAATGAATGCAATTGCTATTACAGACGCACATTATTTATAAAACGTGTTATCTTCTGCAAATCGTCAGGGAGTAGTCGCAAAGGCCATTGACTGATTGATTGAATAAAATATGTTTTTCAGATAAAATATGTGTACTAAATATTCTTAGTTCGGCTGAAGTAAAGAGCGTGCGTCTACTGCACGGGTTGCACGTCCACAACGAGCGAACTGCCCCGCGAGGAAGACTGAAGCGCGTAGCGGGCCTCGCGCGAGTCAGAGGGGCGATTCTCGCGTTGAAATATGTACGTAAAATTTTTCGTTTCTCAATGTACTTATTTATTAAAACGTAAGTAAAATCTCTAGTACTGTCAAAATCCTTTAGTTTCAATGATCTTTGACAATGGTATTATTTTTTTATGATTTTTTAATTTTTGCATTTTTCAATGCTATTTTTATACTTATGGTAAATTTTAAATAGAAAAATATTGGAAAAAATTAACTTGGCCACAAGTGAATTCTCAGACGGGAATCGAACCCGCGGCCTTTGGAAATCCAGTCCAATGCTCTAACCGCTGAGCTATGGTTTTTCCAATATTTTTTCCAATATTTTTCTATTTAAAATTTACCATAAGTATAATGGTATATTGTAACGTCGAAGATTGTTTTCAGTGAGATTTTAAAGCTGCGAGAACCGGCACCCTGCTCTTTTGGTATCAACTGATAACTTCCATATTTTTTCCTATATTATACAAACGGTTTGTTCTACGAGTACATAGAAGACAAATACCAATGCGTACTAAATATGTTACTTTAAAACATAACATTTTAAGTAAAATAGCATTTGATTTTGCCACACTACGCCAGTGACTTGACTGTGCGAGCGTTACATTGGCTAATCAAGGAAATGAGGTAGCCCAACAAAAGCCTTCCGGAGGCGCGTAATGTGTTTATTTTTGCATGGATGGATTACTTTTGATACGAATTTTATTATTTTTAAAGTCTCTAAAAATGTTGAAATATATGAATATTATAGTTTTTTTATATTCTATAGTAGCTTTCTGCCCGCGACTTCGTCCGCGTGGAATAAGGTTATTGAGTGGACTTAGGTTTCCGCGTGATGGCGCCATTTACATGTCAGAATAAAAAGTACCTATATGACCATTTTCATAGAAAATTTCATGGGAAGCGGTTCAGTGGTTTACGCGTGACAGGTAAACAGAAATATTTATAAGGTTGCTTCCATCGTAATTCGAATTATATAAACTCTAAAACATTATTTATATTGACTTCGTCGTCGTCGTCAATATAATCGAGGAGCCCATGGCTCAGAGGTTTGCACGCTCGGCCTGCGATTGTTGAGATTAAGCAACTTTTGCAATAGTGGGTCACGGGATGGGTGACCAAAAATTTACTATCTCGAGCTCCTCCTTAAGCAGTTGGTCCTGGCTGCATCTGCAGCAATGCGCATTGGGTCCGCGTGGTGGGTCATGGCCCATTCTCCTTATCCATCCATAAGGAAGGCCAGTGCCCCAGCAGTGGGGTCATTAACAATGGCTGATGACGAGATTTATATTGACATACTTGATAAACATAATACCGAATTTTAATATTTTTTACTTTATAATACCTAATAATAGCATGAAGGTAAAGATAAAAATAACAATTTACGTTACTAGCTAGATAAAGGTGGTGAAGAGAAAGAAACTGCATGAGATTGGTACCTATACCTATAAAAACATTCGTCTGAAATAAAAAGCTATACGCACCATCACGTTTTCATACCCCTCATTATAAAACAGTTTCGTAATATACTAAATGGATTAATACTAATATCACAGTCTATATATTTCCCTTCCTTCTTACGCTGTGCTAATATTATAAAGAGGAAAGATTTGATTGTTTGTTTGTTAGCATTGGATAGGCTGCGAAACTATTGAACGGATTTGAATGAAATTTGGTACACAGATTGTAGATAGCCCGGTTATGAACATAGGATACTTTTTATCCCTAATATTTCCACGGGAACGGGAACCACGCGGGTGAAACCGCAGGCGGCCGCTAGTATATAATAGAAACTTAATTTAGAAATCAGCAATCTACACTAAAGCTGATACAGTTGTAATCGCCTGCTATTGCTATTATCGGTTGTAAAAATCATTGTTTTATAGTAATTATTTCTTCATCAAGTTCAATTTACAGTAGTTAAGTTAACATTAATGTCAGAAACTGTTTTTTAACTTATTGTTTAATTAGAAAAAAATGATTAGACAATGTTATTCCTCACACGTTATGCGGCTAGTTAAATTCAAAGATTTCTCATAATCATCTGCTATATTTTAATGTACCCAATGCTGGGGCGCGGATGTATTTTTAATTCATATGAATTATTATTCGCTCGGAATCGTAAGATTCGCATGCGAATGCTAAAAACCGTATTTTTTAAATTAATATTCGCATTCGGATCTGTAACGAGTGGTCCCGACCACTCTTTTTTAATTTCATTTTCTATTATGTTCACTTAGGCTGCGTTTCCATAGAAGCGGAGCTGCGTGGAGCTGAGCTGAGACTTACAAAAAATGACCAATGATATTGCTCAAATCACACATCTCATCTCCGCTTCGCTTCAGTGGAAACAGTATTAACTGTATGGAGAAGAATTATATTAAAATGTATAGCGTGCTGTGCAGAGCGGAGCTTTGTCATGATGAGCGAGGCACAGCGATGCGGAGTTGAGCTAAGTAGCTGTGCTAGGTGAAGTGGGGCTGAGCGGGTGTTTGCGGGCGTTTAAAACCTACCATTCCGCACTGGGCCCGCGTGATAGGTCATGGCCCATTCTCCTTATCCATCCATAAGAAGGCTAGAAGACGTATTTTTGAATCATTCATCCTCGGGCGCTCGGCTTAACTTGAGCTAGCTATAATACAGCTTAGCTCAGCCCCGCTCGGCTCATCTTCAACCAGCTACACAGATTAGCTCTGCAACACTCATCTTTGCGCAGCTTCAATGGAATCACTGACGTCTTTACACAGCCCCGCTTAGCCGAGCTCCGCGCAGCCACGCGCAGCCCCGCTTCTATGGAAAGGCAGCCTTAATGTCCTTTTTCTAATTAAGATTGACATGACGGATAGTTTGACAACTTAAAAACGTTTCGTTTCACGTGATTCAAGTCCGATTCAGTGTCGGTTTTTGAAAAACTATGGAGAGTTAGTTTCCAGTTTTTAAATATTCTGCGTAAAATGAAATAATGTCAAAGGAGTTTAAGAAAACGGCAATACCGTATTCTAGTGAAAATGCGACAAAATGGAAGTCGGTGAATTTCAATTCGCATAAGAATTTCGAATGATTCAAAAATACGTCTCCTGGCCTTCCTTATGAAATAAAATATGGATAAGGAGAATGGGCCATGCCCTACCACGCGGGCCCAGTGCGGAATGGTGGGTTTTAAAGTCTGATAATACAGACGTGACCAACGGCTTTACGGTAACACGTGCGTTTCAAAGTACGGAGGAGCTCGAAATATATTAAATTTTTGGTCACCCATCCTGTGACCGACCATTGCGAAAGTTGCGCCAAACCACTGCGCCACCGAGCTCCAAAAGTATTCCCAACTCGGATTAAATTTATAAGTTTTTTTCTTCGAAGAAACCACACGTCTTCAAAGTGTAAAAGAATAACGTAATTTAATCCATAAGACGTAACTTTTTAAAAACACTTCTCACAAAGAGGCTCTTTGGCATGACTGCGTCAAAAAGTTGCTCCTATCTTCACGTGGAGTTGCAGATCAATGAAATATGGATGAGGCATTACAAATAGGGTAAATATTATTTTAAAACCTAATAAAGTTACATAGAGGGTATAATTAATTTATATAAAAAAACTGCCTTCAAAATGTAAAAAAAAAACTCATTTGGACGGATAAATCCAAGGCACTGATAGTGCTTTCAACATTCCACTTTTATTATTTGATTTTTTGCCTTAGCTGGCACAGACTCCGAAAGCCTTTTTATTGACCTTGAAGTTGTTTTTTTTCTATTAAAGTTTTTTAATTGACAATATTAATAATTCATATTCATTACAACTCATCAAATACAATTTACGTTTTCACGATTCGATTTTAACATATGTAAAATGGAACCATTTTCATATATCTTTGTCGCCGGGCGTTTATAAGTTTTTTCTTGTGAAATTGAGTGGGGCTCCCCCTTTTTAATATAACGACTCATCCGTTCACCTCGCGAACAATATGCCGAAGTTTCACACATTTACTTTGCTTTATGATTTTTGTTCAGTCTCTGAAATACTCTTCATTAGATAAGCAAAAGATTTTATTTAATACTTATTATTTTTGTTAGTCACTGTTTTTAGTTGTAATATATAACTAAATCCACAGCAACGGCTAATCATCAGCTATATTATAAATAACTGGTCTAATAAATTAATTTCACCTTAATCGGACGTTGTGAAGCAGGCCGGTATTGATAAAAATGGACGGTGAAGATGAAAGATTTCCTATTATTAAGGTTCATATTTAATTATCGTTAAGTGGCAGCGCAGCCCTACGTTTTCCCAACATCCGTGGCACTCCTGTCTTCGCCTTTAACAGGTGCGATGTACTTTTAAAATATGTAAATCTCAGGATAAAGTTCCTTAAATTCTTAACTCGGTTTGTGTTTCTATCTGTGCGTTGTAATTTCTTAGCGGTTCGTTCATGTTTGAAAGTCTATGACTTACTGAGTACCGTTTTCACCTTTACCAACTTTTCACCTTCTGGAATAATTGATCACCAACTGTCCAAGGTGATAGTGGTTTAAAACATCGATCTTCATGTCCCTTTGAACTCCAAACAATGGAAGGTAAAGACATTTTAATGATCTTGAGGGTTGATCAGTCGGTTAATCAGTTGGGTTAAAATGCTAAAACCTTTAAATTAAATTGCCAAGAATAATGGCATCAATTTAATTAAAAAAACAGTCCAATGTAATATTGAATAAGCATAATTTATTTGGTACGTATAGTATGATTCGATATTTTAAATATTGTTTGTGATTAGTCGCATTTGATAATGTAGCATGCAGTATATCAATTTTATTTTTGGCTTAACACAAAGTTACTTATTTTGAAATAAAATTAAAACGAAACTCAAAGATTTTCCGGGATATTTTCAGAATATAAATATAAGTACCTAAATTAGAGTTTCTGAAAATAAATTTAATCCTCTCTATATTATATCTCAGTATTTGTTGTGTTGATCTTCTAGTATAACTTGCTCATAAAGACTCAGTAACGTTGATTACACATCATAAACTAATTACCTACTGACAAGTAAATTCACACAAAGAAGCAAAATTAGGATTCAGTTTCTTTTTGTTCTGAAACGCACACTTGACAAGGTTAAACTAGTTTAAATTATTTTGTTGTAGTTGGCTTCAACTAGAATCATTTCTATCAATCAGTCAATCAAATTCATTAATTGCCTCTTCACTACTTGATTGTCCGATAATTATTTTTATGATCCTACTAATATTATAAGTTCGAAAGTATGTCAGTTTGTTTGTTGCTTTATTTGTCTGGTTTTACTCTTGCAAGCTAAAACTACTGAACGGATTCGGAAATTTGGCACAAAGATATAAAATAGCCTGGATTAAAAGATAGTCTAGTTTTTATCCCGACCGCGGGAACGGGAACCACGCGAGTGAAACCGCGGGCGTCCGCTAGTATATTATAAATGCGAAAGTGTGTCAGTTTGATTGTTTGTTACTCTTTCACGTTAAAAATACTGAACGGTTTTGGATGAAATTTGGTACAGAGATAGTAGATAATCTGATTAAAACATAGGATACTTATTATCCCGATATTTCGAACGGATGGGAAGTGAGCCACGCTGATGCAACCGGTAGTTTGTTATAATTATAATTCAACATAAACCTTTTTCCAAAATAAAATTTTCTACTTTTAATTATTTGCTGATATGTTTATTAAGGTTTATAGCTTAGCTTGTAAGAAACTGCACCAATTAAATTTACAATTATATAATTAATTATACGTAGCTGCAGATTCAGTAAATTATGTGCGTTAGTCTGCTGCTGATCTCCGAATCATTATTTTTTTAATATCATGCAATCGCCCTTATAAATACTAGAGGATTTCAATGCTATCATCATTCTTGGTCTGGCTTATCCAAAATGAAGTCTTCGATATATTTGATTGTTTCGTTCGTGGCTTGCTGTGCAACATCAGCAATAGCACAAGCTGGAAAAGCAGGTATTCCTTTTTACTTGTTTTAAAATATCTATTTAATTTAGTGTCTTGCCTAAATTGATATCATATATGGCACAGAAATAGGAATTTACGCAACCCTAGATTTCTGATATACTACGAGTATGTCCAAATATCTTTTTGAACCACTAGTATCCTCACACATATCGTCCCGTCCATGTAAAATGGGTAGGCATTTTCCGTCTTTTCCAAGTGGGTGGGTGAAAAGTCGAAAACTTTTTAATAAACTTATAAATAAGTGCTACGTTTCTTAGGTATAAGAAGTTACTTATAAATTATCTTCGCATATTTTTTCAGGTATTTACGGAATATCGCCTTACAGTGATGGAAACCATGGCGATACCTTACCTGGTTACAGTACAATGCATCAGATATACGAACCTTGTCATAAAGGAAATGATGAACAATGCATACGTCAATTTCTGGCCAGTTCCGGCCAGTGTCATCCCGTGCATGGCCCAAAGGATAAAGTGGTGTACCGGGAACAAGGAATATTTTATCTGCCGAAGGTGAATTTCACGCTGATTCAACAGCATTCGTATATTGAAGGACTTAATGATAACTTCGTGGAAGAGTTTTAGTAAGTTGTTACTGTTTTTTTTATTATAATTTGGCAATGCATTAGCTCAAGTTTCCATAGTAAACATGAGCAGGGGGCCTACCGCCATTTTTTAGAGACCATCATGTCCTAAGAACGTTTTGTTTTCCTTTTGTTTCAATAGTGTTTAAATTCGTACCGCGAACTTAATTAAGATTTTTTTTCATTCCTGCCCAATGACGCAACCATTGAGATATATCTATGGAGATGAAATATTACAAAAATGAAATATATATAAAATACTCATGATATATTTGAATAATATAAGTTTCTATAAACAACTATTTCAGATCCATGTACGTCTTTATTCATTGTTCCTGCCAACGAACGAATTGAAGTTGTCATATTTTGACACACTTCACACAAAACCTCCCTCAAAAATTATTTTGTTTTATGACGTTCGCGGTAAGAAGTGACATATTAAAATAATGCGCCGATAATGTTAGACAGAAAACAATATTGCGTTTAGAGATGGCGGTAGGCCAGCAGGCATGCAAAAGTATTAAATGACTTCTTTGATTTTCGAAGTTTTGTGTTATTGTTAACTTAAGTGTACCTCTCATGATACACAATAGATAATCTATTTTATTCTTATTCTCTGGACACCGACCGCTGTCCTGCTAGCTAGTGACGAATTAAAAAAGTTTCATCTTAAAAACTGACCTTGAAAGAGACTATAGAGAAAGTTTTTAATAATAATTTATCCCCCGACGGGAGTAAAAAGAAATGCTAATTGATGTTTTTTCTAAATAGAAAATAAGAATTACAATTGGACCTGCTTGCAAATTTTATCACTCCGTTAACATTGAAGTCATTTCTATGCTTATTTTTGTTATGAATTTGTTTTCAAGAAATAGTTTTAATGGGTATTTTTTGTTAGTATTAAAATATCGACTTTTATGTAGTTGCAAATAAATAAATAATTGCATTGCACAATCACACCAATTATCTAGCCCACTCTGTCGCAGTAGGCGGGTTTAGTTACCCTGCGTCATACAGGTCGTTAAATAACCTGCGTTGGATAATTTGTAAATATTACTATAAATTTATTTAGCTGGCTAGATTAATTTTTAAAGTATTTTAATATTTGTCCACCCGCTCGCACTTAAGATAGATTAATGCCCAATGAAGATACTTCGTCAAACGACTAAGAACTGTGAATTAACAAACCTTTTCTTTTAGCATCGATAAAAAGACAAGCAATCTTATTTATGCCGTCAACTTCAACAAAATCTCCGTGCCTTCTAAGAACGCCTACTACATCTTCCATCTTAGAGGAAAACCACCAATCGTTGTCCAAGATGAAGTTTTCATACGATATGGTAATATATAAATGTTATATATATTTTTTTTTATGAACGACGGGGAGACTCTTAGCCTTCATCATACCTGATGTTAAGTATTGATAAGGCTGAAGATGGAAGCGAGCCTCTCCCGGAATCCTCAATCACTGAGGAACTGGCTATCTTATCTCTAACTGCCGGAACACTGCTATAGCGTCAGACTTAGATAAGATGGTGGTAGCTAGCCAGCAGGCGGACTTACTACAAGTCCTACCACCAACCAATAGGTAATGTTAAGTTCGAAAGGTCATGAAAATTGACGTCTTATTGTGCGTGTGAACGGTGTGAGGGACTTATGTTTGTAACTAGCGGCCGCCCGCAGTTTCACCGACGTGGTTCCCGTTCCCGTGGAAATATCGGGGTAAAAAGTATTATTTGTTTAATCCAGGCTATTACTGTGTGCACGAACATCATTACATCCAAATCGGTTCAGTAGTTTTTGCGTGAGGGGGGAGGGAGGGAAACAAATAAACTGACTAAATTAGTTAGATCACTTGAATTGCTTACTTGTTACAGAGTTTGTCCGTACTTTTTTTTTAAATAACTGCAGTTTGGACACAGCTTTATAAATAAATTAATATTTCTTACATCAATTAACCTAGCCCCAAAGTAACGGATATAAATACATATAATTATACATATACAGGGTGTTAAAGACCCATAACGAAAACGAAAACCACGTATTCTCCCCATCGTTATCATTCATCATTTTCATTTTCTTTTATGGAGCCAAATCTGGGAACTGTTAGTTAAGGAGTTATTAAGGATTAAAGTCATTCATTTTTTCTAAAGATTGTCGTTAAAAGTAACAAAACCGCCATGAATATCAAAACCACTCACTGATACGAGGCCCCGGTCGCCTACTCCTACGCCATAGACATACGCAAACGTTGTTGCACGCGTTCCATTGCGTGTAAAGAATAACACACATTTTTTTTAACTAAAAATAAAAGTTGTTTCCCAGCAATTATTTTTACATAATCTTATTTAGCTTGATGTATACGACGCATATATCGAGGCTTCGGTATGGGTCTTTTAACAACTTGTATAAGTATTTATGTGTAGAAATATACTAAACGTCTATGACTCAGGTACAAATGCTCATATTCATCATACAAGCATTTGCCCCTACCGGGATTCGAACTCAGAAACCTTGGAGTGACACCTAGGTGATACCTTGAAACCGGTGTACGTACTACTATACCACGGAGATCGTCTTTATACTCCTAAGTAAGGCGTGTGCTACATCGGAGGAGCTCGGTGGCGTAGTGGTTCGCACGCTCGGCCTGCGAACGTAGCAGTTAAGCAACTTTCACAATGGTCGGTCACAGAATGGGTAACCCAAAATTTGTTATAGCGAGCTCCTCCGTGCTTCGGAAGGCACGTTTAGCCGGTGATCCCAACGGTATTTGCAGTCATTAAGCCCACCAATCCCCATTGGGCCTGCGTGGTGGGGTCATGGCCCATTCTAATTATTCATCCATAAGGAAGGCCAGTGCCCAAATAGTGGGGACGTTAAAATGGCTGAGATGAGTGATAGTGAGTGCCAAATCAACGAACACATAAAATCTACGGTTAATGGTTTGTTTAATTAAATTCGCTATTATATATTTCCAGGCAAAACTATAATTACTGCAGTGGTACCAATAGGCGATCACGGAGTGTCCTGGAAAGACGCCGTGATAACTGCTCGTATCGACGAGCTTCCCTTCTATAGAATTGGCAAAAAAATTGAAACGAGTCATGGTAAATACAATATATATATTACTTTCTTACGCAGATCATTTTTTAGTACATAGCATAGGTACCGTGTATTGAAACTTTTTTTGCAGTGAAAACTTCTTTACACATCAGTTTTAAATTTTTGGGATGGATAAAAAAAATTAAAGTGATGCGAAGATAAATGTTATATTTTTTCGAATTTCGATCGTATTTATTAGGTATTGATTTTATTATTTTCGGTTTTATGGAAGTTAGACGTTACTTTTGCTGACGTTCCTGCTAATCAATGGTGTATTTTTTTTAATTTCAAATGCAATATTTATTTTCATCATTTTTCAGATCCACAAATTCAATTTACTATGGCACAAGTCGCTCAAAACCTGGATACAACAACTCCAGAAGCACTTTTAACGGAAAGTCCTAGCTTTTTCCTATTGTATCTCCAGAATTTCATTTGTGACTATGGAATTCGTCCATGAAATATCAGGTTCTACAAGGTTTTCAAACGAAACCTTCAATAGTAATAATATATTTAAATGTTTTCCAAATTGCGTAATTTATTTTGATTTAATCTTCAGCCATTTGACGATTGGCTTTTGTGACTTCTTTTTAACAAATAAATTTAAAGTTTATAATGTTGGACTGTACAGTGTTTTATTCAAGTGTTACTGATCGTTTCTACTGACCCTGAGGTTGCGGGTTCGAATTCCACTCGGGACCATGATGTAATGAACGTTTGGTTAAAACCAAACTGTTATTTACTGTTATCTTTTAGAATCTATTATGTCTTAAGCACATTTTGTTTGCGTTTTGTTTTCAATACTCTTGAAATTCGTACCATGACCCTCTACAAAGTGAAATTTTGTTATTCCTGTCCATTGAAATATTTCTATGGGTATGAAATACCTACAAAAAACGTGCTTATCTACACTCGATGATACCACAGTGTAACTAAGGAGCCACAGTGGGACAACGCCCTTAAAACCTCGCGGCCATACCGTTTTTGACAAGACTTTCATAGTATTTGACAGGACATATATGTCATTGTACGGATTGGGCGTTCAAGCGTTTGTATGGCAGCTCGGTCTTGCTAGCACCCCCTCGGCCCCGCAAACCCCACACGAGTGCTCTGGCAAAACATGTCCGTCGTACGACTGCATAGATAATGATGATACTTTGTTATTGCGGAAAAAACTAGGTAGCTACTGAACATTCGCAAAAAAAATATTGATATCAAAAAACTTATTATTTTATGATTTATGAATTTTTGCATTTTTCAATTCTATTTTTGCACTTATGATAAATTTTAAATAGAAAAATATTGGAAAAATTCAACTCGGTCACATGTGAATTCTCAGATGGGACTCAAACCCACGACCTTTGGAAATCCGGTCCAATGCTCTAACCACTAAGCTACCTCGAAAGTAGATTTTTTCCAATATTTTTCTATTTAAAATTCATCATAAGTACAAAAATACTTATTATATTATTTGCATAATGTAAGTTTCTAACGACAACTATCTCAGTTTCATATACTTCTATTATAATTGTTCCTGCCAACGAACAAATTGAAGTTGTCAAATTTTGACACAGTTCACACTTTGCAGGCGCAAACTTCTGTCGGAAAAGAAGCTTATTTTAACAGAGTCGTGGTACGAAATAGCATTAGTATGATTGAAACAATACTGCTCTAAGAGGTGTCGGTAAGCCACCGTGTGTTTTCAAACTAATATTATATACTCTGTCTGTCTGGTACAGGTATTATGTCAGAAGACTAGTTTATGGCTGGTTTTAAAGTCTCACTGACGCACGCTGACCTGACAAGTAGAGGCGGATGTATGAATGAACCCGCTGACCACCGTCAGCGCTAATTGCCGAATTCATACCATCATCCATCATCAGCCTGTGGACGTCCACTGCTGGACATAAGCCTCACCTAGCTCACGCCTATTGTGGCGTTCATAGGGGGCTATTAGCCTACTGCTACCACGCTGGCCAGACGGGTTGGTAGAGGGTTTGTTTCAAGTTTTCCTTCTCTCGCACAGGTGTTCAATGCGTCGAGCCTCTTAGTCGACTCTTACGACATCCCAGGCATGTAAGGGAGTGGTGACACTTGTATTCTTAGGCCGTCACCACACGGCACAATTCATACAATTAGCTGAAATACTAAGCTGATAGCTAAGTATAATATTTCTAATACCATCGTTGTTTCCGAACACAAGTCTAAGTTTCTTATTTCGAAAACAAACCCCCTAGACAAAGTTACAATTCAAAAACGACAAATAAGTTCAAAAAGAATTATATGTAAGGATAGGATTTGCGCAATAACGAGTTTATTTGTCCAATCGCTACAAAATGATGTTACTTTGACTACAGGCCCTAAAGAGTGTATGTATGTGATGTCTTGGATTCATTAATAGTACATTACTGCAGTGGCAAAAGAGGCACTGATGGACGAACGTGTAAATGTGGGCTAAGGCGAAGCCGAGTATACGTAAGTCCATCAATGCCTAGTTGCGGCCAAGGCTTGTATAGTGCTTTTCTCAAATAATGCGTAGAAATTAAAACTACTTTTCGAAATCAGACGAATAAAGAACAACAATATTTTTTTCATGTCTCATATTCTGAAAGTAACTCATAACTTGCCTAAAATGCGGGTTGAAAGTGATATGTGGCGGCCCTAGGGCTGTAATAAATTTTAAATTAGAATAGGGGGTGTCATGTCAAATCGATATCTGTAATCTCTTTGGACTTTTATTTACCAAAGGTATGTAGGCAAAGGCACAGAAGCCTATACAGCTTATTTTGCTACATTATAAAATAATTAAAATCGTAGAAAGCTTACAAATTTTTTTTTTGAATTATCTGTTTGTTTTTACTTTCCTCATATTCAAAATGAAAAGTAGAGTGTTTACTTCGGGTGTATGGACCCATAACAGTCTCGAACTATCGGCGCCCTCACTTCGTTCGGGCGCCAAAACACTCGACTGTTATGGGTGTCATACAGCCCTTGGTAAACAATCTACTATTACAGCGTTAAAGTGTTCATTTGTTGTTTTTTTTCTAAAACAGCTTTCTATTTGCAAGTCAGTTCGAAATTTCAATAAAACCGTTGATAAGTTACCTCCTTGGTTGCCATATTTCGGACTAAAAGATCGTTCCATTTTAAAATTACATGACAGATATGAGTTTGCTATGTAATTTATTTGGCCGCTTATAACGACAGATATGGATTTTCATACAACTTTTGCTCTACAACCGGCTGCTGCTCGTATGTATGTGGCCAGTACAGGTTGTCAAAATAATACTCATATTTCCAAGCATGTTTGAGAATAATACATTCCTAATACATAGAAGAATGTTCGTGAATAATTGAGTTTTATTTGTAATTTAAACAAGCATGTTCTATATATATATAAAAAAAAATGAATACGTAAGAAACATAATGTTAGTTCATTATGATTTTTTTGTATTTATTTTTAATACTTTACAAACATTATTATACAAGTATTCAAATATAGAACAATCTATTTCTATTCTAGAACACCAATACCTATCTTCCTGATATAGTAAACATTAACATTCGGTGGAATTAACGTTATTCTGGCATTGAACTGCTCGGATTTGCGAAATAATTATCAGTTTCTATTGTATAAGCTCGTTACAACTCTAATGATAGATTTATCACTAGGTACTTACAAATCTTGGCTTCTTATAGGTAATTTCAATTATGATGAATTTGGAATGTACACTTAAAATAGGTTTTTATATAGGTAATCTAAATATAATGTATTTGGAATGTACACTTGGTTCAAAATTGGTATTGGTTCTTCTTGTCATTCTTGGTATAATGGTTCAAAAATGAAAACAGTGTTTTTTTATTATTATTACCTTCTTGTTATACTTCAAAGTACCTATTGTACCGTACTATCAGAAGGATATTATTTAATAAAATTGAGAAAACCCAATATTTTCAATTTTGTCATGAACTGAATTTTAACACGAATATGGAAATTCATCCGAACTATGTATATATGTAATTATGTGATAAATATTAAACAAGAAAATATACCAGAAAAAAGCAACTAGTCTCATGTCGCTCTGACGGGATGTCGCCCGTGAGAGCGACATGAGACTAGTTGCTTTTTTCTGGTATATTTTCTTGTTTAATATTTATCACATAAAAATAGCATCGTAAAATGCAAAATTAAAAAGTTAAATATATGTAATTATGTGAATATTATAAATGCGAAAGTGTGTTTGTTTGTCCTTTCTTTATAACTAACTAACCCTAACTAAGCAACCAATCGACTTGATTTTCGGCATAGAGTTATTTTATATGACGGAGAGTGACATAGGCATTTTTTTTTTATCTTGATATTCCTACGGGAACGGGAACCACGTGCGTGAAACCGCGGGCAGAAACTTGTAGTTGCTTATACCGCGTGGGGCCTATAATCGGGGAAAATATTGAAAATAGAGACTCTCTAGAGTATTAGTATTTATTCTGAAAAGATTTCAGTTAATCAAAACCCATGCATTACCCATAAATTCGAAAGAATAATTTTGATTAGTAAAGTCAGAATATTGTCATGGGAATTTCTTTGGTTTCAGTTTAAATTGATTTTAATTTAAGTAATCAAATTGGATTCATTTACACAATTTATGTGAAAATGGCTTTGAGTACAAAAACACTCCAGAAAGAAAACAATACCTACGTGGATTCATAAATTACGATAGTAAGTCAGACAGTATTATTTTTCTATCAGCCGACACATAAATTGTCAAAAAGACGTTCCGAGTAGCTCCGAAAAGTTGAGCGGTACTGTTGTTTGCATTATATTGAATTCACGATTACGTTTGTTAGAAAAAATCAAAAAGTAAAGATTAGGTTTTAATTAATTAGCCTCCGTTTTTAATATTATCCCCAATTCTAGGCCCCAGATTTGCCAGTGAAGTATCGAGGAACTTCCCGTTTGACCAGTATGGCTTTTTTGGGAAACTTTTTCTCGGAAAGTACTAAAGTTAAAGAAATAATTTAGTATTCAAATGAAATAACTTTTAATATTCTATAAGTACGATGCAAACGTTTTCTATATATCTATAACTTTTTTTAAAAAAAGCTCGCTTATAAAGCTCTACTGCTAGGCTACCGCCATCTCTAAGCGCAATATTGGTTTCTGTCAAACATTATCGGCGCATTATTTTTAGATGTCACTTTGTACCACGAACCTCATAAAACAAAAAAAAATGACGAAGGTTTTGTGTGAAGTTTGTCAAAATATGACAACTACAATTCGTTCGATATACAAATTTTTGTATATACAAATCTCGATATACAAAATATGACAACTTCAAGATTGTTTATAGAAACTTACATTATTCAAATATAATATCATGAGTATTTGGATGTCGATATTTTTCTTGCGAATGTTCAGGAGCTGCCTAGTCAAGTCCATCATTACAAAGTACCATCAAGTGCAGGTAGGTTCGTTCTTTTTTGTAATATTTCATATCCATAGATATATCTCAATCGCTGTGTCATTGGGCAGGAATGAAAAAAAATACTTTATGAAGTTCGCGGTACGAATTAATTTAACATATTAATTTAATTAACAAACATTTTTTTTCAGCATCGATCAGAAGACAAACAATCTTGTAAATGCCGTCCATTTTGGTGAAATCGTGGTGCTATCTAAGAACGCCTTCTACATATATCATCGTAAGGGCAAAGTATTAGTCATTATCCAAGATGAGATCGTAATACGACACGGTAATATCTGATTAAAAATGTTACATTAATGTTATGGCTAGGCTGAGTAGTTATCGAAGACTACTCGTAAAAACGAACTGCTGAACTTCTAGAGCTCAGCAGCGCAAAGATATGTGCGATGGCCAGAGCCTTAACTGGACATTGCAAACTAAACAGGCACCTATTAATGTTTTGTTATTTGTGATATAACCAATTATAACATCTATTAAGTACTTTTTGATCCAGCAAAAACTCTACTGGTCTACCGAAACTTACCCGATTGTACTATGATAATTGATAATGCAGAATTTAAAGTGGTAACAAAGATTCTCATGACCCCATATTTTTAAATTGATAATCCCATATTGTGTTTAGCCTATTATTATTATTTGTAGGTTAAAGTGGTTATGCAGCTCCAGGCGGAACTGTAGTCACTGCGACCTAAAAGATCTATTGTAACTCGCCACCTAGTTGTAGTATCTCTTTCAGCCTGGCGGTCTCTAGGAAGTCTAATATCTTCCTAGCTCTGATAGATTTTAGGTCATCTGGCCGAATTATATTATACTGCTGCTACTACTACTACAGATGTTTGGGCATTTCTCTCGCCAATCCGCAGTAGTATGGCAAACGTCAGTGTCACACAACCTCATAAGAAATTGGTGCCTTTTTAGTTTGCAGCGTCCAGTTAAGACTGGTTATCGCACATATGTTTTCCCTGCTGAGCTCTAGAAGTTCAGCAGTTTGCTTTTGGGAGTAGATTTAGATAAGGGCTTGGCGTGTGCTTATCCTGGTTGATTAAGGATTCATTTAATTCACCATGTGTCTTATTCCAGGGACAACTACACTAACTGCAGTGGTACCAGTAGATAATCACGGAGTTTACTGGAAGGACGCCATGATAAGTGCTTACGTAAATGGGCTTCCTGTCTACAGACTTGGCAATAAAGTTACTACGAGTCGAGGTAATATAAATAATATTTTTATACATGCATTTTGGCGATTAATTTTTATTTGTTTAAATGAAAGTGGATACGGCCGGCGCGGCGGCGCGAAGATTGTTTATAAATACATTAAAGCATATTGAAAGTTTTTTGCATCGAACCAAAAATATTTTCAGTATCAAAATCAATGTTTTAATGAAAACACGTTAATAAAACCTTATCCCTATTAAACGAACTACATTTTCCTACATATGTGACGATTAGAATATATTCTCGATATTATTTCGAAAGTTTTTGTTACTCGCCCACGTCAATCGATATCGGTTGCGTTCGAAAAATTTATTCGGGTAAGGTGAAGAATTTTTCAAAGTCAAAACTCACAACTGGTTAATTTCGAGTTCAAAAGGTTAAAGACGAGGCACGTTTTTGCTATTCTGTTGTTTTAGACTGGACGCATCATTTGCCGACTTTTTTCTTACCCAGTATATCGGTATTGTTAATTATTATTTAAGCATTAGTATGCAAATAATATTTATTTTCTTTTTCAGATCCGACCGTTGTTACTGCTCTTGCCCAGACCATGGAAAACTTGAGTACAGTTACTCAGGAAATACTTTAACAGGAAGGTCTTAGTTTATTCCTAATGTATCTCCAGAACTTCATTTGTGACTATGGACTGGAATCTTTAAAAAAAATATGAAATATTGATTGGAACTCGTAGCGTTGAGTTTTGTTCATTAATTGTTTGAATTTTTCCATTACCTTATGCAACTTAAACTTTTAAATAAACAGAGAGTGGGCAACAATGGATTCTAAAGTGTTTTATTCAGATCGTCTTTGATAATTATTACAAACTTTCGCAATTATATTATTAGTAAGAAGTATTTTGTAAGTAGTTTATAGGATACACTTTAGAGAGTGTGCGAGAGAGTGCACGATATTGTTTCTCTAGCCCCTCTTTCACCATTGGGGTACCAGACCCAGGTTCTTTGATCACCTAATCACCGCTTTGCTAATGCATTTTTTAAGCGAACCGCTAAGGAATGGAATGCGCTGCCTGCTCATGTGTTGCCCGATTCCTACAACCCTGGCCTCTTCAAGGGGAGAGTGAATAGGCATTCCCTGGGCAAGTATGTAGCATCCTAGACCTATCCTGTTTCCAAAGATGACGGTGATCAAATACTTACCCAATGTCGAATAAAAAATAATATCCTACAAACTAATAATTTAATTATAAAAAATACAAATATTTTAATGTTTTAGATGATAACTGATTTGGATGAAATTTGGCACATAGATATTTAGATAATTGCTGTCTTTTTATAGTTAAATCTATATATCAGTTAAATCTTAGGATGATATTATCCCAAAATTTCACCGGTAAAGCGGTGGGGAGCCACTAGTCAAATTATAAACGATATAATATTTTTTCTATCACATCTCTAAATTTTTAGCAGGAATTTTGCATATCTACGTTGTACGTAAGGAAGAATCTATTCCAAGAATTAGGACCAATCCCTCGGGTCCAATTTCGCTAACATTTAGACACAATTGTATATCAATTGAAACACGCACACGAACACAATTATTGTGCTCCTTTAACAGTTCTTGATTTCCCAGCGTTCTTTTTCCTTGACGCGATATACTTCAATGTAATAAACATTATAATCGAAACACGATTGATACACGTTATGAGTAAAAGTTGCGGAATTGCTCCCCTGGAACAATTACCAAGTGTAGCTCACATTCGGTTGAGTTACCCATTATTCTAGCATTGAACAGCTCGGATTTGTGAAATAATTATCAGTTGCTATTGAATGCTCGTTATCACCACTAATGATAGGCTGATCGCTATATCTTGGCTTCACTTAGATAATACGCACTTGGAAGGATCTGACTGGAAATTCCAGGTTTACCCTCTTGGTTACCGTAAAAATTTGGGATTCATGTATGTTTGTTGTCTGAATTATTTTGAAACTATGAGGAAAAGTCATTCAATATTTTTTACCAAAATACGTAAGATATATTTTGGCACACGAAAGAATATTGATGGTATTATTATAACTAAGTGACAGAATTGGACGGACTGGACTTGGAAAGGTTGCGGATTGGGGTCTCGTCTAAGCGATATAGAGACTAATATTTTTTTTTCTTAGTACGTTCTATAGTATAGAATTCAAAACATGGAGACTTTTACCAAATATTATATAAAATTAAATCTAAAACTAGAAGTTACGTTTCCCAGGACATGCCCAAGTTTCAGATGTTTAATTTGGAAAGTATTAATTTTGTAGTGGCGAAGTTCGGTCTCGGCGCGGCGCTGCAATCGTACCGTCTTACTCTTAAATGCACTTCAGAACTTTACAGAAATTGTTAATTTCATTTGTAATTCAAGTGCATTAAATATTTCATTTAAACCACTGCGCGCTTTTTCATCTGTCGCCATTTAAAAATAATCACTTTATTTTATTTGTGAATTATGTTATGCATAATATTATTTTTTATTGTCGTAATATTTTGAATGTATAATGTTATAAATATAATTTCGATAATAAGTTTTGTTATTGATCAGAGTAGATTTTTAAGTTTTGTTGAATTATTTTAAATAAATAAATAGGACGAAGATTTATCATTGCATCGTGTGCGGATAAAATTCTTATCTCGCATTATGTCAACGGCTGTTCAACATAATTAATGAGTGGATTGGGCCGGATTCCCAAGGATGCGGGTTCGAATCCCGTCAGGGTGGCATGAGACAAGTTGCTTTTTTCTAGTATATTTTCTTGTTTAATATTTATCACATAAAAATAACATTGTAAAATGCAAAATTAAAAAGTTATAATAATTAATTAGTATTGAGTGGCTTTTTAAAGTATCTTCAGGCAATTACCACACGCAAAGTATCAACTAGTATAATATAACGAAGCTTTTTTGTACATACAACTGTTCTCTTAGAGGAAACCTAATCTCACTGGCTACTGATTACTTGTAGTCAAGAAAAAATAATAGACAGAACTTATTTTTTCAAGAACTCAACATGTTTTACAATTGTAAACTCACGATTCGTCTTTTATAAACAGACAAAAAGGTTTAACACGTTTACACTGATAACTTAGATTTTTTAATTAATTGATTAGTTTGTGCTTAGCATAAAATGTTGAAAAAGGAAATCATATTTATATTTATTGCAGACGTGTAAAATTAACCGTACTTAATGAAGTTTTCAGTAAAACAAAACTTTTACGATGTAATAAAATGTGGCATATTTTTTAAACATAAGTATTTTTCCATTACCTTATGCAACTTAAACTTTTAAATAAACAGAGAGTGGGCAACAATGGATTCTAAAGTGTTTTATTCAGATCGTCTTTGATAATTATTACAAACTTTCGCAATTATATTATTAGTAAGAAGTATTTTGTAAGTAGTTTATAGGATACACTTTAGAGAGTGTGCGAGAGAGTGCACGATATTGTTTCTCTAGCCCCTCTTTCACCATTGGGGTACCAGACCCAGGTTCTTTGATCACCTAATCACCGCTTTGCTAATGCATTTTTTAAGCGAACCGCTAAGGAATGGAATGCGCTGCCTGCTCATGTGTTGCCCGATTCCTACAACCCTGGCCTCTTCAAGGGGAGAGTGAATAGGCATTCCCTGGGCAAGTATGTAGCATCCTAGACCTATCCTGTTTCCAAAGATGACGGTGATCAAATACTTACCCAATGTCGAATAAAAAATAATATCCTACAAACTAATAATTTAATTATAAAAAATACAAATATTTTAATGTTTTAGATGATAACTGATTTGGATGAAATTTGGCACATAGATATTTAGATAATTGCTGTCTTTTTATAGTTAAATCTATATATCAGTTAAATCTTAGGATGATATTATCCCAAAATTTCACCGGTAAAGCGGTGGGGAGCCACTAGTCAAATTATAAACGATATAATATTTTTTCTATCACATCTCTAAATTTTTAGCAGGAATTTTGCATATCTACGTTGTACGTAAGGAAGAATCTATTCCAAGAATTAGGACCAATCCCTCGGGTCCAATTTCGCTAACATTTAGACACAATTGTATATCAATTGAAACACGCACACGAACACAATTATTGTGCTCCTTTAACAGTTCTTGATTTCCCAGCGTTCTTTTTCCTTGACGCGATATACTTCAATGTAATAAACATTATAATCGAAACACGATTGATACACGTTATGAGTAAAAGTTGCGGAATTGCTCCCCTGGAACAATTACCAAGTGTAGCTCACATTCGGTTGAGTTACCCATTATTCTAGCATTGAACAGCTCGGATTTGTGAAATAATTATCAGTTGCTATTGAATGCTCGTTATCACCACTAATGATAGGCTGATCGCTATATCTTGGCTTCACTTAGATAATACGCACTTGGAAGGATCTGACTGGAAATTCCAGGTTTACCCTCTTGGTTACCGTAAAAATTTGGGATTCATGTATGTTTGTTGTCTGAATTATTTTGAAACTATGAGGAAAAGTCATTCAATATTTTTTACCAAAATACGTAAGATATATTTTGGCACACGAAAGAATATTGATGGTATTATTATAACTAAGTGACAGAATTGGACGGACTGGACTTGGAAAGGTTGCGGATTGGGGTCTCGTCTAAGCGATATAGAGACTAATATTTTTTTTTCTTAGTACGTTCTATAGTATAGAATTCAAAACATGGAGACTTTTACCAAATATTATATAAAATTAAATCTAAAACTAGAAGTTACGTTTCCCAGGACATGCCCAAGTTTCAGATGTTTAATTTGGAAAGTATTAATTTTGTAGTGGCGAAGTTCGGTCTCGGCGCGGCGCTGCAATCGTACCGTCTTACTCTTAAATGCACTTCAGAACTTTACAGAAATTGTTAATTTCATTTGTAATTCAAGTGCATTAAATATTTCATTTAAACCACTGCGCGCTTTTTCATCTGTCGCCATTTAAAAATAATCACTTTATTTTATTTGTGAATTATGTTATGCATAATATTATTTTTTATTGTCGTAATATTTTGAATGTATAATGTTATAAATATAATTTCGATAATAAGTTTTGTTATTGATCAGAGTAGATTTTTAAGTTTTGTTGAATTATTTTAAATAAATAAATAGGACGAAGATTTATCATTGCATCGTGTGCGGATAAAATTCTTATCTCGCATTATGTCAACGGCTGTTCAACATAATTAATGAGTGGATTGGGCCGGATTCCCAAGGATGCGGGTTCGAATCCCGTCAGGGTGGCATGAGACAAGTTGCTTTTTTCTAGTATATTTTCTTGTTTAATATTTATCACATAAAAATAACATTGTAAAATGCAAAATTAAAAAGTTATAATAATTAATTAGTATTGAGTGGCTTTTTAAAGTATCTTCAGGCAATTACCACACGCAAAGTATCAACTAGTATAATATAACGAAGCTTTTTTGTACATACAACTGTTCTCTTAGAGGAAACCTAATCTCACTGGCTACTGATTACTTGTAGTCAAGAAAAAATAATAGACAGAACTTATTTTTTCAAGAACTCAACATGTTTTACAATTGTAAACTCACGATTCGTCTTTTATAAACAGACAAAAAGGTTTAACACGTTTACACTGATAACTTAGATTTTTTAATTAATTGATTAGTTTGTGCTTAGCATAAAATGTTGAAAAAGGAAATCATATTTATATTTATTGCAGACGTGTAAAATTAACCGTACTTAATGAAGTTTTCAGTAAAACAAAACTTTTACGATGTAATAAAATGTGGCATATTTTTTAAACATAAGTATTGATCATAATTATTAAATAAATAATATTATAGTTGACACGATAATAAAGATTCACACTATATTTTGGATAATTCCATATTAGTATTTGGTGTTTAAAACCTATTTATTATAATTTAGCAATTTTATTTACAGTTTTTATTAATTATTATGAAATGTGTCGACTTGAGTAAATTTTATGTTTTACATCCAAACGCCGTGCCGTACGCTGCTGTGATTTTCTACGGATTTGAAAAGAGTATGCCCTGTTAAAACCACTTATTTAATCAAAGGAAATAATTGTGAACGACAATAATCGAAACTTACCTTTTCTAAACACACACCACCTCACTGATCAAAAATTTCACAATTAAACAACCACTCGCGTCGCAAACGAAAAGTTTTCCGCGAAAATTGGGAAATACGTCAGCCTCCCCCTACACGACTGCCTTCTCGCGAAGCTCGCGGCAAACTGACTCACAGATTTCTCACTGTCTCCACTTTCATGAAATGAACTGAAAAGGGCTAGCGTACATCAGGACAAGCTTATGTCCATTACAAACCCAAGCGATATCAGATCTTATCCCGTAGGTATAAAAGTCGTTTTTGGTTAGTTAAAAAAAATGTTTTCAAAGTACTCCGGTGTTTGTTTGGGAGGGCCGCAGAGGCGGGAATGAGTGTGTCGAAAAAAAATAAGCCAACCACGTCTCAGTGAGTTAAGGCATCGGGGCGGGCTCCGAGCGAATATCTTTAATTAAAACTGCGAGTTCTCTTGCTTTGCGGTTAATGAATTGAAGTTTGTAACTTGGAAAAATGAAGACGAGCTGAAGGAAAATACCTTTTTGAAAATACCAGAATTATGGTGCTGCCTGGGAAATTAATAAAGCTACAACGTTATTAAAGAGGCTGTTGTTCAGTTCGGGAGTGTAGTGGATAATCGATTTCTGTTAGAGTTGATGGGATAGCTTTTACACAGAACTTTTGAGCGTTTAATCTTTATAACGATGTTATAGCTGAGCGTTTGTGCTCTATTTAGGTTGTTATTGAGTTTGTACAGTCACGGAACTTCCAGGTTGACCAGTAGAGATTTTTAGGTTAATTAAAAAACAAGTTATAGATATATGGACAACTTTTATATCACAAATAGAACATCAACACTACTCCATCTTTCTGATAACTATATATTTTCATTTTCATTGCTATTTATGATTTTGTAATTTTTGCATTTTTCAATGCTATTTTTATACTTATGGTTTAAATAGAAAAATATTGGATTGGTTCGATTCCCGTCTGAGAATTCACTTGTGGCCGAGTTAATTTTTTCCAATATTTTTCTATTTAAAATTTACCATAAGTTTCATTGCTATGTCAAAACTGCTATATAATATAAATTAATTGTTAGAAAAGTGTAGTTAAAAATCCTAATTATAAATAGAGATACTCAAATGGTTACTGCAAGAGGTTTACTCAGAAATGAGATGGTAGATTTTCAACTCAAACTAATAAATATACGATATCGTAAGAGGTTGGTATGTAAGTACCTAAGCAATGTTAGAACTAAAAAAAAAACATGGATAAAGATCGAAATAAAAACCTACGAACTATCCTCCGTAATAAAAAGTACAAAAGTTTGTATATTTACATAACTATAATGTTTTGCAATTGGTTTTGAAGATGACCTACTTCCTAATCTAATCTGTATCACTGTGAATTAACGATATATACAAGTAAAGTACTGTGGAGATCATATATGTCTCCGCACTACAAGGAGGCCCTGGCTGGTTTTGTTTATAATAAAATTATGAAAGAAAGGCCCGTCGTGCGTAGATATGGACGGTCGCCTTGTAAAATAAAATATTTATAAAATGTTAAATTACTTAATTGATTCAATATAAAAACAGTATCGAGTTAATTATGAAAGTAGCACGCCGCCGTTACAGTACCTTACTTTATGAGAAGGTATGCAAAGATGGATGAGCACAGATTGATCTTATTGAAACTGTTTTTAAATTGAAGCAAATGTGACCTGTTAAGTCAAATCTTCTCGTGGTCTCGTGGATGTTATGTAAAATTGGTAATTCAACTTTTTTACTCTCTGTCCACCTGTCTCTCAACCAATCCACATTGGGCCCGCGTGGTGGGTCATGTTATGGCCCATTTTCCTTATGCATCCTTAAGATAGGCCAGTGCCCCAGGTGGGGCATTAAAATTGGCTTATGGTGATGATGACTAAATTATCTCAGAAGCTCAGTGGCGCAGCGATTGGTGCGCTTAGCCTGTGATTGTGACGGATATGCAACTATCGCAATGGTTGGTCAATGGATGGGTGACCAATGTTGTATATTCTCCTTAACTTATTGGTCCTTAACGTGCTTAAGGAGATGCGCGTTAGGCACGTTAAGCCATCGGTAACGGTAGTATTTGCAGTCTTTAAAACCCAACAATCCACATTGGGCTAGCGTGGTGACTCATGGCCCAGTATGCTTACCTTCCCTCAAAGAAGGCCTATACCTCAGCAAGGGGCTGTTTAGTAACTAACTCTAGAGATAAAATAATTATACTCATATGTCTTTATATTGGTAAAAAATTTACGACCTGTTTGGCGCAGGGTACTAAACCCGCCTTCTGCGCCAGAGTACCCGGTTTTGATCCTCGGAAAAGACAAATATTTGTGTATGAACTTGTCTATTTGTCTTGGACTGGTTGTTTTATATGTATATTATGTATGTATTTACAAAAAAGTATCTAGTATCCATAACACAAGTTCTTCATGAAACTTAACGTGGGCTAGATAATTGGTGTATTTGCTAGATATTGTATGAAATTTAATAATATTAAAATTGTACGTAATCATACGCCTACTCTTGCAATAACAAATTGAACTGTAAACTACTTAACTATTTGTCGATATCAAAACTCAAAGACGTTGTTAGTTAGCTAAATATAAAATAGCTTTAAATAATCGGAATAATATTATCACTTCAATTACAGTGAAAAATAAAATATTGTTATTTTTGGCTATTTTAATTTTAAAAATAAAGCGCTGTTTTTGGTTATTTTTTAAATTTAAATGATGGAACTATGACTTGAAAAGATAATATTTTTGCAAGTGGACACATTTAAACAATAATTAGTTTTATTTCAACGTTCATTAGGCAAACTACTGTTTCTTTAAAATTGTAATTAACGTAACGTTGACATTAAGTGTGTCAATTTTAAATATTTGTCAATAGCTTGCTTTTGACTTTAACCATGTTTAAAAAAAACAAAATAAGCACATTATTAATGTAAAAAGACAAATTTGAGTCAAGATTAACTACCAAGTACTAAATGGGTGACCGTAACAAATTACTGTAATCAAAAAAAGAGTTTACGAGATTCCAGAGTCAAAATATCTGTTAAAATCTAGTCAAAAGGTTTGATTCCGTCACTGAAACTCGATGTATCAATGGCGTGAATTATGAAATCACTCGTTATCTCTTTCAGCTGAAGGCGTGGCTTATCTTTCACGCATGCGTAGAGCAACAATCTTAAGAATAAGAATTGACTACTTTGTTCTTGTTTTTACAAAGTGGTATATAACCAGACATGTAAGGACACATAACGTTAAGTGAGTCTTTGAGGATGGCTATCAGAAAGATATGGAGCTGAGAAAAGAGATTTTATTTTCGCAATAAAACCTCCTCAGAATATCTTGTGATTTTGACAAAGAAGGAACGTAACCATGAAGTCTTTTATCCTTAGCTTTTATCACATAAAAAAGATTAATCCTCATTACAAGTGACATTATGATTTTTGAAATTAGAGCTTATTACTTTTACAGTGATAATATAATAATTTTGGAAGGCTTGTTGTTTCGTTGTTTATGGTGTCACTAAGTTATTAAAGTATCGTTTTTTTAACCAATACGTCCTAGTCGCGCGTATACTAATTATAAGATTTTATCAAATATGAATAAATATTAAAATTTGATAAAAACTTAAAATAATGATAAGTAAAGCTTTTAAGGATCTTCCTCAAAAAAGTGCCATTTCACCTGCCTTAAACGTTACATCGGATTACAACTGAATTATGATACTTACATCAAATATCTTATTTTATAATTTTCTGGAAGGGTGTCGGCTATAGAGGCCTTGTAGTTTGTACTAATTTTCTACTTCGCAAATTGCGGCCAAAATCTCATTCACCTGCTGCAAAATCGATAATGCTGTAAGTTCAATGATCAAAAACATTATTTAAGTAGGTATACCTTATCGGTCTATAACCTTACTTTTTATTTTAATCTGTGTACTTTGGAGAATAACATGGTAACAGGTTTTTGATACAGAAAATCTATAAAAGCGTGTATGTAATCTATAGACACTATAACACTTTTGTTAACTGACTCGCTAATTAATCTGACGCTTAAGTAAAAGCAACATTAAAAGTTTATTTATAATTGCATCTGAACTACAAATCCCTTCTGCAAGTTGTCTAAACAGTGCTGTTCTAACGATATGCAAGAATGAAGTATGTTTGACGTTCCTAACTGAAGTTAAAACCAAAAAAACCAAATTGTATCCTATTTTTTCTGGCTCAAATAACCGTCATAATGGCCGATAACATAATTGATTTATCACATTTGAAGGCTTGATAGCACCGTTTAATTTTAACTAAACAAAATTGAGAAAAGCCTCAAGGTGATTTTTTAATAAATTCTTTAACTACCAGACCACATAAACCTGGCTCTAAATAAGCTGATTTTCTGCAGCAGGTAAATGAGTCATTGCTCAGGTTAATGAGCTATCATACATATTTAGACATTATAAATATATTCTAATGTTTTAAATTGGTATGTTGGAGTGTGAAAAATGTAAACATCTATTTGGTTTGGTTAGTAAATGTTAAAAAGTGAAAATAAACTCCCAAAATATCATACTTTTGATATTACTCCTAGAAACTGTTTTAAGTTTTTACACTTCACTCAATTCTCTCACCGGGGTAGGCAGAAGTACTTTTTTCACTTTGGTCCCTACAACTCTCCATTCCCTATCACATTCATCATTCACGCTCGCCCATTTCATGAAATTTTGACTTTACTTTTTTGTAAAACGTCTCCAATATTATCGATAAATGTTTGCTTACACTTTCACCGTCCTATAGCTCCTCTCATTGCTGATCTTATGCTTTCATTCATCCTTTCTACATGGTCCACATATCTAGCTGTGCATCCCCTTTTCAATTCTTGTCACTCAAATTGGCTTTCAAACTATCAATCTAGCAATTTTATAACTCAAATACTCGTATACATCCTTTGCACTTCTACTGCTGCATTTTTTTACGTCATTTTTCTATACCCATTTATATTACTTCTATAGGTACAGTCGGGGAACTTCCCGGTTGATCAGTAGAGTTTTTCCAAGGAGCTTTATTTAAAAAAGTAAAAGATATACATATAGAAAACGTTTATATCACAAATAATAGACTATATAGAAGTATTTCATTTGAATGATAAAATACTTAACCTTAGTACTTTCCGAGAAAATGTTTCTCAAAAAAACTAGGTTCTAATTTCCATTTTAGTAATTTAGGGAAATGGGCGTTATGGAGGGGGGGGGGGGGGGGTGCAACCAAAGCATTTGACGCGGAAACGCATTTTTTTTAACGAATTTTTAAAGTTTCTAAAAATGTATGAGAAAAAGCGGTATTATAAATAAATTGCGTTTCCGCGTACCCTCTCACACACATTTCACTAAATTCAAGCTCAGCTAAAGTAAATATGAAACAAAACCTATACTGATCAACCGGGAAGTTCCCTGATTGTACGAGTACATCAGAGTGGGCGGCCAACACTCCATCGCACACAGCTAGTTGAGCGTTTTCCGTCCTTCTTTCTGTTAATAAAAATATACAGGGCAGGCTATTCCCCACATTCCCAGCTTTTACATGCCTCTCAATGTTTCCATCGCTCGTAATTAGGAACCTAACAAATAACTATAAATTTATTCACTTGTTCATGTTCTCTACTTTCAATCTTAATATCACATATTTTGTTCACACCAATTTCAAAATACATAGAATTTTCTTTCTCACCTTAGTTTTTATTCCGTTTTCAACCAGTGCTTCTTGCATTAGTCATTATGTCCTGAAGATCCAGCAGCAATGTAACTTGGTTGCGTCTGTGTTCATGAGTCACTAATCCCATAACCAACTAGACAAGTAACTTTTATCCAAGTTTTTGAGTAAGGGATAGTAGTAAAGATAATTTGTACAACCCAGCCTCTTTTAAGTCCCGCTTGCACGTCTCATAACCATATATAAGTTAATTCGTCATTTGCTAGCCGGACACCGGTGTCCAAATAACAATGGAATATATATGTGGATCATAATCCCGGGTGATACATTAACTAATTATTTCAAGTACCAATGCCTTCAAAAATTTACGGTCATGAGAAACTTAAAAAATAATATACCGTGTACCTAGAACCGGAGAAAATATGAAAATAGAGACTCTCTAGCGTATTAGGTAGTATTTAATAACAATAAGAATTTAAACTTTCGATTCACAATCAGTGTATAATTGCAAAACGATATTAACGCTAACGTAAAAAATACGTATTTTTTATCATTGCCAATTGTTTAAATAATATTACTTTATTAACTGCGTCATTTATTTGTCCCATAAAACCCCAAAATCTATAGTTTCCTCATTAACTTGCAACCCCCCTAATTTGCCTGATATCCTTTTCTCATTAACCTGGAGCACTCAATCTTCTGCCATTAATTTTTTTTTTTAAACTTAGAAATGTGCTTTAACTTTGCTGTTTTCATAATCTCAATGAGGACCTCTACTCAATAAAGTAATTAGATTTAAGAAAATCGAAAATTTGTGATTTTATATCTTTAAACTTTTTTTGCGAAAGACCCATAAATCTTATAATATTATAAGATTTAAAATATTTACCTATGTAGAAACAATCTGTCTGGTAACGCAATTTCTTTGATAGTAGACTGTGGCCATCTAAGAAATTGTATAGTAATTGAATCCATTTCAAATTATCATGTTTCCTTTCAAGGTTGCTTGTTAGTTAAAGTTATTTTAACATTTGACCTTGAAAAAGGTCAAAAGTGGAAGAACCGCTGCAATGACTCATTCAAGTGGCTTTCGTCGTCATTCGTCATCAGCCATTTTTAATGTCCCCATTGCTGCGGCACTGGCATTCCGGATAAGGAGAATGGGCCATGACCCGGGCCCAATGTGGATTGGTCGGTTTTAACGACTGCAAATGCAGCCGAGACCAAGCACGGAGGAGCTCGAGATAGCAAATTTTTGGTCACCCATCCCGTGACCGACCATTGCGAAAGTTGCTTAAGCTCAACAATCGCAGGCGAACCGCTGCGCCACTGAGCTCCCCTCAAGTGGATACTTCAAAGGGACATAAATACTTAGCTATCGTTACGTCAGTGACTGTGGAATTCTTTTAAATCAGGCTAGGAACACATCAATAAAAAAATGCCTGTGTCTTTCTTTATCTTAAATTCATCAGAATTGGTTCCATGGTCATGTCTCGAAAGATTACGGTCAGACGGACCGAGTTACTTTGCAGTAATAGTTAATGTTAGTGTGCTTGGAACTTTTGCTGCATAGCATCTCATTGAATTATCATATATTTTTAATGTCCAGGATTGTGGGTTCGAGTCTCATTTATTCAGTTGGAGACCAATTGTTTTTTTTTACTTTCGACATCTATAATGTCCAAAGAAACCCAGACAGCGTACAAATTCGCAGTGTGTTTCGTTAACTGAAAGCTAGACTCGTCCTTCCATTGGTGAATCCAGTCACGGAATGGAAACTCACTACTGATGTAATTCTATCGTCCGAGGCAAGGTAGCACTTATATATTCTCTTAAAATACGACTGTAAATCAGTCTATGACACCTTCTTTATGTATTTGATAGAATCACATGTTACTATGCTGAAATCCATATCTAAATATGAAACTAAAAATATCTAGCGTCTCCGTAATTCCACAAGAAAAAACACATGAATTTACCCATAAGCTCAATATAGCACAAAGATTATGCTCGGCTTAGACCTAGTATATATCCAGTCCTTTTTTGAGGCCTTCTGACGCGGTATCTTGTACTCGGTTATTCACAGCCATTCTGCCCCAAAATGGTCCAGGGCGGACAAGCTATCCCTCGTCACACCCACTCAGCCCTCTCGTCAAGCTCACTACTTGCTCTCGTGTCGCCGTTTGGTCGCGGCTAAGCATAGTTAGTCCTCGGACAACTAACGATGAGACCGAGCACATTATCTCTCACCACGCCCTGTCTTCTCCCCGCCCAACATAGAGGCTCGACTTCTATAATCTGTGGCATCAAATGTAAATATATATATATATATATATTGAATTGAATTGAATCAAGGGACAAATGGGTAGACCATCTCCCGACCGCATCCAACCTGAAGACTGGAGGGAGGGAGAGAGTTGCCGGAGGTGACTTAACTCCTCCCCCCTCACTAGACGCACTTCACGCTGGTCATCACGTGATTGTGTTGCTAGCCCTCGCCAGCCCAAGCAGCCTCGTTAGTCTGGTGTTCGTCACCTCGGCTCAGCTATGCACCCGGTGGTAATGTGCCCCGACTTAACACGCCGAAAGCACACCATGCTTCGTACGACCTTCGAGGAGCACACCGGCTTCTTGTACTCCACCCCCAAACATCGCAGCAGAATCATCGCATAGGCAGCGGGGGTTAACCGCGCTATGCTTCGTCGAACCTGGATGCTCATTTCAGCCATGTCGTGCTGCTGAGATTGGGCACCATAGCAGCACCCGACCTGGAGTGATGTGACGTCACCCTGGGCCAAGTTTTGTTCCCCGCCTCCCTGATTCAAGAAAATGTATAAAAATAACTGACGGTGACGACCTGTAAATTGTGTGGTCTTGTCCATGTCACTATTACAGTGTATTTTATTTTTGCAAAGTCACACCGTCATGGATGATGGAGATGAGGATTTCGACACTACACCAAGTGATATCGAAAGTGAGGAGAATCCCGAAGGGTGGGTATTTTTTTGTCTGTACAAAATTACAAGCGAGATTAAAAGTAAAGTGATAGTGACTTTCGAGATGTTTTTGGGGTAACTTTAATTGAAGAATTGATTTGCCATTCGATACGCTCAAGTCAAAAACAATCCATGGGCATTTTTTTATATTTTGGGAATTAAAAAAAAGTCTCTGGTTAAAAAAAATACCAAAACTTCGGCAATAAAAATATAACCATCACATTCCTCAAACTCTGAATTACATTCAGTATGGTCCCATATTAATTTGATCAAAATAAAGTTTTTATTGCTCACCCTAAAACAAAAATCGCCCATATAACCGAGACGGTCTGTTTTTTACTTTGGGTCATGTGTTTTGACAGTTTAAGTGAGCATATTCTTTTTTTATTTTTTTTTTATTAGATAGGTAAAGCGCTTGACCGCAATCTTGCCTGATGGAAAGCGAAGATGCGATCTAGGTTGTAACGCGCTTGCCTAGAAGATACCTATTCACTCGTGCCTTGAAGACCCTCAAATTGTAAGTGTCAGGAAACACAAACTGAGGCAAGGAGTTCCACTCTTTAGCGGTGCGGATGATGAATGTCGGGTCAAAACGCTTAGTGCGACACTTGGGTATATCAACCATATAATTGTGGCGCCTATTTGTACGTCTGGTTGCCCGATGAAAAAATGGCGATGGTGGAATGAGGCTGTGCAATTCCGCTGCACACTCCCCGAAATGTTACCTATAGAATACGGATAAACCAGCAACCTTCCGTCTATGTTCAAGGCTCTTTAGTTTATTAAATAACTCATCGTTCCCGATGAGCTTGTTGGCCCTTCTTTCAATGGACTCAAGTGTCTGGAGTTGGTATTGGGCAGAACCATCCCAAAGATTAGAACAGTACTCCATACACGATCGAACTTGTGCTTGGTAAAGATTGAGCAACTGTTCCGGTGTGAAGTACTTTCTCACCTTTGCCAGAATGCCAAGTTTTTTGAGGCCAATTGAGCTTTACTTTCAATAAAAGAGCCAAAACTGAGAGTCGGAGACAATGTAATGCCGAGAAGCTCAAGGTGGTCAGTAATCGGCACGGAAAATTTCGGAAAGTAGGAGTTAAATGAAAAGGACTCCTTTTTGCGGAGACAAGACAAGCCTGGGTCTTTGACGGGTTGAACCTAACCTAACCTAACCTAACCAGGTTGGCATATGGTCGGTTTTAATCTGCATCATTAAGCCAATTTCACCAAAATTGCTACTTGGTCTTTTTTGACTTGAGCGTATCATTTTCTGAATAGCGTAGCTGATCACATAACAACAGTACATTGCGTGCTCAAATACAAACTTAACTAAATAAATGGTTATCGTTACAGTTATTTATGTTTTAAATCTTCAGAAGTGACTACCTTACCCTCGGTACAGCATGACACAAATTCTCCCAAGTAAATAAAGCTATGATTATGCTACTAAATTTTACTGAATTGAGACTAAGCACATCTTAAGTTTCTTCGCACAATCTGATTTAAATAAAACAACTTTTGCGGATTTTACGTTTACTTTATTTACCTGAAACGTATATTAGTACTTACTGAGTACTTTGGTACTTGTCAACCCGTGACCACGGCAACTGAAAAGGTGCCGAAACGTCGGGAACCCAAAAAACTCAAAAATATAGTACCAAATATTATTATACGTTTCGGGTAAATATAGTGCAACATTTACGGATATCAAACGCGCTATATTTCACGAACTAATTTGTAATTGTCCGTATTTTTTGGTTTTTAGGGGTTTTTTGATTTTCTCGACGTTTCGGCATCTTTTCAGCTGCCGCGGTCACGGGATGACTGGCTACTTATAAGTCTACCCTCGAACGTTATTTTTTTTTTTCGTTCGGATATAATATTTTATATTTGATTTAATTCAAATCAAACTATAAAATCAATAATATTTGTTGCCATAGTAAATGTCTAACTTTTAGAGGGTAGACTTATAAGTAGCCAGTCATCCCGTGACCACGGCAGCTGAAAAGGTGCCGAAACGTCGGGAAAATGAAAAAATCCCCTAAAAATACCGACAATTACAACTCCGTAAAAGTTCTTTTATTTCAATGAACAGTGCGCGCCAAAACATAAGATGTACGTAAATATAGTGCACTTTAAATCCGCAAAAATTGTTTTATTTTAAATTGAGACTGTTGACTCTATCAACATTAAATCCAAAACCTTGCCAGCCATAAGTGAAACCGAACTAAAAGGAACAGCATTAGCTAATAAGGTTATAGAGATCACACGAGCGCCATTCCAAACAAGCTGGGTAATCAAATATTTGCCCCTTTGCCCCAGGCGGTCCGCTCCTATTTACAGAATAAACAAGACAGACGTTATTATGAAAATAATTCATAAGAAAAAATTCTTCTTAGAGAATATTGAAAGCGGATGATATTGCTTTGAGGAGATAACCGTGGTAGGAGAGTACCGTGGTAGAGTGGTACATACACCGGTTTCAAGAAGGTGTCGTCTACTCTGAGGTCCCGGGTTCAAATCCCAGTAGGGGCTAATGTTTGTATGATAAATAGGTGCATTTGTTCCCCAGTCATGGCTATTTATATATATTTCAAGAAAAAAAAATACTTTATTTCTATCCGTTATCCTATTATTCCATAACACAAATCATACAGTGCTTACTTTGGGACTAGGCAAATTGGTGTGAGTGAAAGAAATATTTATATTTACTTAATTTAAGAATAAATATTTCAGATGAAATAAATTTTTGTGTCGCAGGGAAATAAGGATACCAGGGATTTCGAGTAATCTCTAGAGATATCATAAAATAGTGGTAGATGTAAAATTTGTCTATCACGTCTTCTAATTCGTTTAAGGCGGTACCCTGACCGAAAGTAGCGCCGCGTTGAATTTTATTTAATATCGTAATTCTAATTCACAATTTTAATAAAACTTTACGTGGAATTTTTAGAGCCCATTGTCTAGTATTTTAAGACGGTATCATTACATTCCCTCGTAGTCACTGCTAGAAGTAGATAGCAAAACTGCTAAAAGTGGCCTTTTTTGACACATTTGCTATCTACTTCTACGAATGACTATGACGAGATGTAGCGATACCTTCTAAAAATTCAAAGACAATGGGATCTAAAAATTCCACGTAAAGTTTTATTAAAATTGTGAATTAGAATTACGATATTAAATAAAATTCAACGCGGCGCCACTTTCGGTCAGGGTACCGCCTTAACTTGCATTATTTCTTAGCTCTAGACCAAAATTAGTAAAGAAAAATAAAAATGAGAATGAAACTTGTAGTAGTATTATAATCTCTTTCGTTTACACAATTCGTGAAAAATAATGTACGGAATCAACATAATTATTGTCTATTAATCCATTGACGGTCAAAATTTAACTTAATAAATAAATAAATAATTGCATACAACCACACCAATTATCTAGCCCACGTTAAGTTTCATGATGAACTTGTGTTATGGATACTAGATAACGGATACATACTTAAATTGTTTTTTTTGTAAATACATACATAATGTGCGTAAACACCCCGACCAAGACAAATAGACATGTTCATGCACACAAATATTTGTCTGGTCCGGGGATCGAACCCGGGACCTCTGGCGCAGAAGGCGGGTTTAGTACCCCTGCGCCAAATGTGAATGTCAAATTCTTTCATTTGCGGATGACATCAAAATTTTCAGCCGGGTTGTTGATATTTAAGATTGCTATGAATTGCAGAGATCGCAACCTCTGCAATTCATAGTAATCTTGAACCAATCGATATGGCGTAATTTCTTTGACATTCACTAGTGCTTACAACCTAGGCTGAAAATTATATTGAATGTGCATTTTATTGTCTCCTTGGAAATTGAATTCAAGTCTCCCACGTAGTTCTCTCTCGGTTTACAAAATTTGGCATTGCATTATAGCAAACGAGCAACCCGTGTGCGCATAATGCGCAAAAAACACATAATAACATTCAATTTTTTTTTTTTTTTTTTTTTTTTTTAATTTTAGTTTTTGCTAAATTTCTCGACTTATCCGACCACTTCAGACAAATACCTTTCTAACGGTGTATTGCACTTGATTGTGCGACTTTTAGTTTAGGAGGAGAAGCGGCTTCACTGCCGTATTATATATATAGATACTATAGACACTAACGATTATAGATATCTTTTAATTTTCGCTTTTTTCTTTTGAATTTGTAAGCAAGGAGGTCAGTTAACCCTCGCGTACACATAAGGCCGGTGTAATACAATACAGGAGGCTAACACTAAACTGGTATAAGTATTGCAACTCGGGCCGGCATTTTGAGGCCTCGCCGCGAATACTGAGCGACCTTCACCTGTGAGCGAAAAAATAATCCTAAATGGATATGGCATTTAATATCCGTAAAAAATACTCTTGATACTAAAATACATCATAATTTTTAATTTGGAATTAACAGTGGCATTTTCACGATCAATTTTATATTAGAAAAAAGCTTTATTAAAAGAAAATTTGCAATATAGCTGTGTATTTAATGGCCTTTACGATTTCATACTGTTAGTTTTTATTATTTGTTTGGTTTTTGCATCTTTCAAGAAAAAAGGTTAGTTAAATATAGGCCTATATAATTTATGTTTTCCTCTTATGAAAAATAATCCAGGAATTTAAAAGTAGTTTACAAGTAATGACTAAATCTTAACAAAACATGCAATACAACAGCGGCATATTATTGTATTGGAATAAAACTCAAAATCAAATCGCATATTACAACCTACCTTTAACCGCCTCTATGGTCTAGTGGTTACAACCACCGACATTAGACCCAGGGATCCCAGGTTCGATTCCTAGCGGGGGTACAATTTGTATTCGGTTTGGTTGGTGGTAGGACTTGTTGTAAGTCCGCCTGGCTAACTACCACCATCTTATCTAAGCCTTACGCCATTACAAGAATGTTTTCAGCATTGTTGTGTTCCGGCAGTTAGAGATAAGGTAGCCAGTTCCTCAGTGATGAGAATTCCGGGGAGGCTCGCTTCCATCTTCAGCCTTATCAATACCTAACGTCAGGTATGATGAAGGTAAAGAGTCTCACCGTTGTTCATTAAAAAAAAAAAACACTGAAAACCGCGCGATAATTTAGGCTTAGCACCGTGCGACACCCGACTTCGTCCTCGTGGAATGTGGTCAGTTATATTAGGTTGGGGAAAAATTCGCATATAGTATGTATGAACTTGTAATAAAATCTCTTTGGCTATACTATTTGTAGATGGTTTTGATATCATTTAGAGTTTAAATTTTAAAAAAGATAATTCCAAATTCAAATTAGGAAAATGATTGATTTTCATTTGTTTTTCATACTGTCAATATGAGTGAATGTAATTAAGAAATTCGATACATTTTAAAATCTTACCACAACAAAGAAAAAAGCCGTGAAAAAGTTTGCGATGTTTATGGACCTAGTGCAGTTTCTGTGAGAGTAGCACAAATTTGGTTTAAGCGTTTTCAATCCAGAAATTGGCATTATTCATTATGAGCTGTTACCACCAGACAGGACCATTGATTCTGAACTCTACTGCGAACAACTGAATGAGATTAAAGCAAGAAGTTGAGAGAAAGCGGCCGGAATTAATCAACAGGAGGAGTTTTTCATCATGATAACGCTAGACCTCACATATCTTTAGTAGGGATGTTACGGAGGTACGGTTCAGATGCCGAAAGGTCGGAACTTCCAATTGATTTCGGAATTCGGTTCCGATAATTTCGGTCGGAAGTTATATCGGAGTTTATATTTGGTGAAACAAAAAATAAAAAAAATGGAGATGACAAATTAATTTTACCGAATAATCGTCCTCCAATATTTAGTCATCACCACCATGTAGTGGTGAGTGTCTATCAGTGGCGAGGGGTCGAAATAAGGCAAAGGTAAGCCGGACCAAAAATTTCTCCAAAAATGCTCTTGACTATATGGTGGCTCGGTGGGGTGGTATTTCTAAAACAGAAGATTGGACGGAGATAAAACTGCGTAGTTTTTTTTTAAGATAATTTTGCTTCTTTTGGAGTCACTTAATATGATTTTTGCTACTGTCTATTTTTTTAAGTTTTTATTTACTTATGACTAGTTTTTAGTGATAATATAACAAGAAAATATACGAGGAAAATATCAACTCGTCCTTATATGCAACCTTTATCAGGACTCGATACTGCAACCTTTGAGAGTCCGACCTAATGCTCTAATCATTGAGCGTAACTCGAGACTTACGATGACACTTTGACATTTTCTAGTGTATTTATTTTACTTGCAAAATTTTCTACTTTATTTACAAATTGCAGTCAGAAGGAAAATGGTCAGTTTTCTGTCTGTCTTAAACTTCATTTGCTAAGAAAATTTGTTCATTCAACAAAGGTTCTCGTAGGTGAAGCAAATGCGGCTGCGTGAGGCGCGAGCGGCGACTTTTCACGTTTTTCGCGTGACGTTTCTAGTACTCAAACCTCAGTTGGTGTGTTACACCCATATTCTAAGTCGTTCCTCCAAAACTTACTCGTCTTCGAACACCGGTTTCGGCAATGTTTTCATATAGCTACAACGGTTAAAGTACGTGGCCTTCATGCCTCTTAACTTTCCTTCCTGTATATAAAAAATCCGTTATTGTGTTCTTAGACCTGCCCGTAACACTGTCTTTGCTACCTACGCCTCCGATTTCGGTTCCGATTTCGATAAAGCAAATCTAAAAACGCCGATTCTGAATTCGGTTCCGATATAATCACATCCGTAATATCCCTAATCTTTAGCCACTCAGCGAAAATTAAGAGGGTTTGGCTGGGAGGTGTTAATGCATCCGCCGTATAGTCCGGACCTTAATATACTATAATACCTTCAGATTTCCACCTGTATCGGTCTCTTCAGGCTTCTTCATTTAGGCAGTGTCCGGTTAACATTACGAGAAGACTGCCAAAACCACTTGTCGCGGTATTATGATCAGAAGCCCAAAAATTTCTATAGCAATGGGATCACGTCCTAACCTACAAGATGGCAAAAAGTTATGGAACAAAATGGCACTTACATACTTTAGTAAAATGTAAATATTAAAAATAACTTAAAAAATGCGAAGAAACTTTTACCCCAACCTATTATTTTATATCCGTGTCAAGAATATCGTTTTTGCTTGTTATATATTATAGTCTATCTCTGTGGTTAGGCACTAAAGTTGGCTCTGTAGTTTTAAGCGTAAAACAATAACAGCAGCAGAAACACTCAGAGTAACTTTCAAATTGGATTTACAATATAATTATATATATGTAGGATTATTAAAGTTGGTTTGGAGCGTGAAAAGGAACGTATGAATGCGAGAAAGGGAAGTAGGAGGAAATGAGCGAGACGGAGGGATGGAAGAAAAAGAATGGCGGATAAGTAAAGACGGAGTGTGTGTGTGCTAAGGTGTTAAAATTAAGAAAAAGCGAAATAAACAGTTTTCAAGCCACAATCCTTTTTTATTGATCCCACAAATTGGGGGCTCGTCCGGGATCAGTAAAGGTTCGTGGCAAGAAACCGGAGATTGAAGTGATATTTCAAGATTTGTGATCGCGACGCCGCCATACAATACGACGAACCGGCCGGCGTGGTTGCAGTGAAGAAGATGCCTAAAGACGCTAAGGAAAGACGTAAAAGCCGACAAGACGACTTCGTTGACGACGAATATCACGACGTTCGAGAGATGAAGGCAAATTCGACGCACATGCTACAAATGACTTCCGAATTAGTGCCGCACTTCAATGGCCGCGATGGTACGTATCCCGTATCTAAGTGGATTGACGACGTCGAAAGCAATGCAGAAATATTTGGATGGACACCACTGCAGCAGTTATTGGTGGCAAGACGATCCCTCGCCGGTACGGCGGCTCTTTGGCTGAAAGCCGAACGCCCATTTAAGAACTGGGACGAATTAAAAACTGCAATTACCAGAGAATTTCCGGATACAGTCGACATCAAAACTATTCACGAACTAATGAGCGCTAGAAAAAAGCTTGTGAATGAATCCTGTATAGACTACATGCTAATTATGAAGGAGATGGGCAAACGTGGCAAGATGCCCGACTATGTCGCCATAAAATATATAATCGACGGGATTAACGACCGCGAGAGCAATAAGGCGATTTTATATGGCGTGACGTCGTACAGTGAGTTCAAGGAGAAACTTAAAATTTATGAAACTATTAAAAGCAAGGACCGGTTGCTAAGCCAAAGAATAATTATTCAAGCTCAAAATCAAAAGGTGCAGCGTGAAACGTTTAAGCGTGTGCGGTGCTATGATTGCGGTGCTGTGGGGCATGCATCGGCGGAGTGTCCGCACAAGGGCAAAGGAATGAAATGTTTTCGGTGCAACGAGTTCGGACACATTTCTACTCGGTGTCCTAACAACGCAGAAACGCCGAAAGGAACGGAGCGAAAGCGAACTTTTGTAACCACGGCGCAAGATGGCGCGGGCGCGGCAGACGAGGTTTCGAGGACAGACGTCGGTCAAGCAGTTGCGGCGAGCACTGAGGGCAGCACTAGCGACAAGATGGCGCACACGCAGGAGTTTGACATTGACTGCTATGAAGACTTTGACGTTTTGAAGCTGGATGTCAACAAACGATCGAGAAGAAATAAACCCGTGAAAATTGTGAAAATGTTGTGCGGTCACAGTACGAGTGCGCTAATAGACTCAGGCAGTGACGTCAATCTAGTATCAGCTGACTTTTACAAAGAAATCGGCTCACCGAAGTGTACGACTATCGGAAGAAACGTGACGTTAACCGGCTTAGGACTCGCAAAGGTTATTTCAACTGGACAATTTACGACTGATATTGAGATCGATGATTGTTTGTATAACGACGTAATGTTTTATATAATTCCTAATAATTGTATACCAATGAATATGATTTTGGGGCACGACTTTTTACAAAATGTGTTACTGGTTATGAAAGGTGGTTCTGTGTGGGTAAAACCTAATGATTGGATGCGAAAGGTGAATTGTTTTCCATGTTCTGTTGATTCCGTAGGTCATATCCTGAATGCAGGAGTGAGGGAGGAAGTGGTTTACTTGGTGGACAACTACAAACCATGCCGTACTAAGGATGCACCGATAGAACTGAAGATCGTAATGAAGGATGACATTCCAGTAGCTCAACGACCACGACGACTTTCCCCGAAGGAGCAAAATGAAGTGAATCAGCAAGTGACTGAGTGGTTAGAAGAAGGCATCATTCGGGTAAGTTTTTCTGAATACTCTAGCCCTCTTGTTCTTGTTAGGAAAAAAGATGGTAACCTCCGCATATGTGTTGACTACAGGAAGTTGAACCAGAAAATTGTTAAGGATGAATACCCCCTGCCTATTATAGATGAGTTATTAGATAGATTGTCAAGTGCAAAGATATTTAGTGCATTAGATCTTAAAAATGGGTTTTTTAACCTAAAAGTTCATAAAGATTCCATTAAATATACATCATTTGTGACCGCCATCGGTCAATATGAGTTTTTAAGAGCTCCTTTTGGACTAGCCACTTGCCCTAAAGTTTTTACTCGTTTTATCACAATAATATTCCATGATTTGATAAGAAGAGGTATTGTAATAATATTTATCGATGACCTAATAATTCCAGCAATTAATGAAAAAGACGCAATTGAAGGACTAAGACAAGTGTTACAAGTAGCATCAGAGTATGGGCTTCATATAAACTGGAAGAAATGCCAACTACTAGTGAAGAAAGTGGAATACCTTGGTCATGTCATAGAAGACGGTGCAATAATGCCTTCACCAGGGAAGACAGAATCTGTTATTAAATTTCCTGAGCCACAGAATGAAAAGCAATTGCACAGCTTTCTAGGACTCTGTTCCTATTTCAGAAAGTTTATTCCAAATTATGCTAGTATTGCACAACCTCTGACTGATATGTTAAGAAAGAATGTCAAATTTGGGTTTAATGAAGACCATAAAACCGTATTTCAGATATTAAAAGAAAAATTAGCCAGCAAACCTGTCCTGAAGTTATATGATGCTGGAGCGGAGACCGAGCTTCACACAGACGCATCAAGTATTGCTTATGCCGCGATATTGATGCAAAAAGACTCAAATGGTGACTTGCATCCTATTCATTATATGAGTAAACGTACGTCAGATTCCGAAAGTAAATACACAAGCTATGAATTAGAAGCTCTAGCTATCATTGAAGGAATAAAGAAGTTTCGACACTATCTCTATGGTCAACGTTTTAAATTGGTAACAGATTGTAAAGCATTCCAGATGACTCTCAACAAGAAAGACTTAGCTTTGTGTTCAAGAGTTGCAAGATGGATTATTTTCCTACAAGACTATGATTTTGTGGTTGAACACCGTGAAGGTTCTAAAATGCGTCATGTTGATGCTCTAAGCCGAAATCCTGTAGTAGCATTAGTAACTTTAAATCTACACAGTGACTTGCGACGTGCACAGGATAGTGACGATGGGCTGAAGGCTATTAAGCAGATACTAGAAAATGCTAAACCTTATAAAGACTTCAGCTTACGTAACGGAATAATCTGTAAAGGTATAGAACAAAGCTTTGTTGTGCCTGAGAGAATGGAAGTAGAGATAATAAAGAGGGCACATGTAAATGGACACTTTTCAAAGAAAAAGACAGTAGAGTTAATAGAAAAAGATTTTTATATTTCTGGTTTAAGTAAGAAGGTCGAAAATTATATTTCAACATGTATTCCATGCTTGTTAGCAACTCGAAAGGAAGGGAAACAGGAAGGATTTCTAAACCCTATTGAAAAAGAAGATGTTCCTTTACATACTATTCATTTAGATCATGTTGGTCCTCTCACTGAAACAAAAAAACAGTATAACCATATACTTACCGTGGTAGACAGTTTTACGAAGTTTGTTTGGTTGTACCCGACAAAAACAACATCAACTCAAGAAGTGCTGAACAAAATGAATATTCATCAACAGATATTTGGCAACCCTAAGAGAGTTATATCAGACAGAGGTACTGCATTTACGAGTAATGACTTTAAACAGTATTGTGAACATGAGAAGATAGAACAGGTGTTAATAACAACAGGAGTACCAAGAGGAAATGGACAAGTTGAAAGAATACACAGAATAATAATACCTGTTTTAACCAAACTGTCCATAGAACAACCAGGACAATGGTACAAGCATATCAGCAAGGTTCAAAGAGCATTGAATAGCACTTTTCAGCGTAGTATTAATTCAACCCCTTTTGAAATGCTAATTGGAACAAAAATGAATAGAAAAGAAGATTTAGAGTTATTAGAATTATTGTCGCAGGAAGAAAGAAATAGTTTTATTCAACATAGAGAAGAGCTCAGGAAAAGTGCAAAACAACAAATTTTAAAGGTCCAAGAAGAGAACAGAAGTGAATATAACAAACACAGAAAAGAAAGCAAAATATACAAAGAAGGTGATTTGGTAGCTATAAAGCGAACTCAGTATGGTAGTGGTTTGAAAATAAAACCCAAGTTTTTGGGACCATATAAGGTAACAAAGGTGAAGAGGAACAACCGCTACGATGTTGAGAAGTTGAATGTACACTCTGAAGGTCCTAATAAAACTTCCACATCTTCTGATTTCATGAAGCCTTTCCCAGACTATAACAGGGATCCAGAGGAGTGATCGAGTTGGGTATATCAACAGGATGATGGTGAGCAATTTGCTTTTTGTTGTTTATGAAAGATGATGTATGAAAGGAAAGTATTTGTGTTAGATGCCCCTTTAGTGTTAATTTTTGTATGGTGTTAGTTTAAAAGATTTTGTATAAGGTTTATTGTTTTAAGTGTAAGATATAATCTAAGTACTTACAGGTACCTTACATGATTCTAAGTTCCTTTAGTATTTAAGTGTTATGTTTATGTTTGTTTTGAATGTCTAATACGTTCATGATGCCACTATTAGATGTTTATAATCCTTTGGAGTATTAGTGTTCAAAGTCAATGGTTTAAGGATGGTATTTAACAACTAATATGATTGATTCTTATGTAATGTTTTAGGTTGTTTGAATGACCAACAAACCCATGTTTCTTTTGAATATAAGATAAATGTTTAAGTCTGAAGTTATGGTTATTTAATATGTTTTAAGTAAGTCTATCTTTGTGTTACTGTATGTACCTATGTCTGAGGTCAGCCAGAAGTGCAGGACGGCCGAGTGTAGGATTATTAAAGTTGGTTTGGAGCGTGAAAAGGAACGTATGAATGCGAGAAAGGGAAGTAGGAGGAAATGAGCGAGACGGAGGGATGGAAGAAAAAGAATGGCGGATAAGTAAAGACGGAGTGTGTGTGTGCTAAGGTGTTAAAATTAAGAAAAAGCGAAATAAACAGTTTTCAAGCCACAATCCTTTTTTATTGATCCCACATATATTTTCACATACGCACATACACTCACTCACACACACACAAACATACACACAAACATCCTTCCATGTAAACAGACAATGATTCCATAGTACATATATATAACCTAACTTGTATATACCCAATACATACTTACTTACCTATTTTGTTATTATTTCTACTCAATAACGTAAATTTTTGATATTAAAAACATGTTAATGTGATTAAAGTCCCAGTGGTTAAGAGGGGAGAGTACTGGTTCTCTGAGATACAGGCCACGGCTTAGTTCAGATACCAGTCTCTCCACAATCTTATGTATGTGACTTAATTTTCATGTAATTTTTGTATACTTATTTTGTAAACGATGAGATTGTGTAGAGAAGAAATAAAGAGTTATTTATTTATTTATTTTGCCTGATAATATCAACTTTAACTGAAATGCCGTGTCCATCCAAACTATATTCCTTGGTCCGTAACTTCACTACTTTATTTGTGAGAGGTGAGAGTCCTGAAAGTGAGATAGTACCCCTTAGTAGTCAGACTAGTCGGTACTCGGGACACGTTTCACGGACTTTTTAACTTTCTTATAGTTTTCAGGATAATAGTACAAAAGGATCGATAGGGGTCTATTGTACCGTTTTAAGGAGATCGGTAGCGTTTTATTTCGGTTTTTTTATGACGTTAGTCTTGTAGTCCTTATTTGGAAAAATGTATGCTCAGAAACATATCGTTATAGTTTTTATTCCGTTACAGAAAACAAATTTTACAACATGAAATTGTTGATTTTTATTTTAGTTTTTTGAATTGAGAGTAGATTAGATTAAAATCCTATTACCTACTATAGAACTAATATCCTTTTGAAAATACAAACTTAACTTTACTTTCGGACAGCAATCCGAGTAGCCGAGTTCTGGGCGGGAAAAATCTAAAGTCATCACCAGCACCATCGACTCAAAAGAAGACAAGAAGAACTTTACTTGACAGATTAGATTTTTAAAGTGAGTCAGTTTTAGAAGAAAGTTTCCCAATCTAAGTCCTAATATTCCTCCTTTCAATCTTAATACAGCGGCCCTCCCATCGTCTATTAGAAGCCATCATTTCATATGAACGTTTTGTTTGCTTTTTAAGGAAATTTTCACATTTTGTCACACTTACCCTTTGGAGGTGATGAGTGAGCTGAGGCGTCACAAAACTTCCGTCAAAAAACAAGCTTCTTTTAAGAGATTCGTAGTACGAAATAGCATAGTAAGATTGAAACAATACTGCGCTAAGAGATGGCGGTAGGGCTCCAGACTATAAATAAGGTAAGAACCAGCGTTTCTCACAAACGTGATCGTTTTTCTTTTAAGTTAGATTAGATAAGTAAGACATTTCGCCCTTAATACTCTCTCCCATTACTTTCCAGCACCAAACGTACAGCCAACTTCACTTTTCGTGGCGTATTGGCAATAACCCTTGAACAGGGCTGTCAAAAACAAGTCGATTGCTAGAAACTTACCTATATTCGTGTCGTCTACTTACTATTCAAGCTGTCTATTTAGTTTGTGTTTGGCAAGCCGGCGGAGCTATTACGTATCTTTGCAACAGCAACGCGATAGCAGAAATTGCTCGATAATTGCTTTACGTCACGTATCAACAGAACGTATCACGTATCACGCATCTACCGAACAAACGAAGAACTATAATGTGCATTAATTTAGTTCCTGGTATTGCTACCAATTATTTTTAGCGCTAGCGTCACAGCAACACGCTGCGTTTCACTCTCGCACCTAGGTAGGAGCGCGATAGAGTGAGACGCCGCTATACGAACCATTAGCGAGCGATTAGCCAGCAACTGCGACAGCAATCACATACGTAATACCATTTTTAGGGTTCCGTACCTCAAAAGGAAAAAACGGAAACTTCGTTGTCCGTCCGTCCGTCCGTCTGTCAAGACCGTTTTTCTCAGGAACGCGTGGAGGTATCAAACTGAAATTTATATCTAATACTCAGGTCTACTGTCCCTTGGATCTGTGAAAAAATCAAACTTCTAAGCCAAAGCAATCAAAAGATACAGCCGTTTATGCCGCAAATTTTCGAAACTCGCACGGGAATCAAAACCTACAGGGTACTTTCCGTGAACTTAGAATCTTGAAATTTGGTATGAAGTAACATCTTATAGTAAAGAAAAAGGAAAAATTGCGAAAACCGTAATTTTTTTGTTATTAATAAAAAATATTTTACGGAACCCTCGGTTGGCCGGTTCTTTTTTTATTTTGACGTTCCGCAGCGTTCGCGCGATATCTGCGCGAAAATTGCTAATATTTAGGTAATATTTGGCATTGATTGGGTCTAAGATATTTTCTAGAAACCAAATTGGCGGGTTTTCAGCCCATTGGATATATCAGTTTCAGAAAAATCCTGCTCACCCTGTTGCTGTTACAAGATAGACCGACGATCTGGTGAAGGTCACGGGAAGCCGCTGGATGCGGATAGTGCAGGACCGATCGTTGTGGAGATCCTTGGCCTATACCCAGTAGTGGGTGTTATGTGGATGAGACTCCTGAGACTTACACCCATAGTCAAAGTCGTTCCTCCAAAACTTACTCGTCCTCGACTTAGCGAAACCTCATTGAAAACCTCTTCAATATACTCCTCGAAATCGGTATTCTAAGTCATAACTCCGTAAGGACCTGGAGGAGCCAAAGAATACGTAGCCACTCCGTGTTAGGCCTAGCGCACACACCCATTTTTACCCACGACGAGGTTGAGTGGAGTGTAAAAAGTTTTGGAGGAACGACTTAGAATATGGGGGTAACTCCCCGTCTTGCATATGACAAAACATAAATAAGATATTCACTACCATACCAGTCTAGTAAGAAAAAGTATATCAAAACAATGTTGAAAATTGGCAAAGGTCTCATAATATTACATTAGGTCTAATTAATTATCTTTACTTAACCAAAATAAATATTAGAGTGGATTAAATTTTTATGGTTATCCAGAAAAATGTCCTCGCAATCAAATCGAAATTGCTTATATTAGGTACTATTTAATCCACTGATACAATTTCGTCAACCCTACCATCGGTACACAACCGATTTATTTATGAACCGTGCACTGCGAGACTCATAAATATCCAATCTGAAGATTGGCCACCATCAGAGGAAGGGCTGGCCTGATATCCATAAAAGATTAAACATTAACAATCTCGGTACCTTATTCCATGGCAAAGGTTCCTTTGGGTTGGTACACTTGATAAAAATAAAAAATAAAACAACTTAAATGTGAATGGGATAAAAATCAAAAATAAAACAACTTAAATGTGAATGGGATTTCAAGCTAACACACAATTGACACTCCGATTCAAGTTCGAGGTCTTGAAGGTTTTAACAACTCTCTAAAAAATAATGGGAGAAAAATCAGCCTTTGACGAGTTTGTTGCTGGTTACAAGGTAGGGTTTTATGAACCGAAGGCGTAACTTCTTCTACACTCAGATTCAATAGTGCTTGTCACAGCCTAGATTTCATTAAATATATTGAATTTTAATCAACGCAGATACAATGATTTTTAAATTAATAAGCGTTTTGTTCTTCACTTTATGGAGCTTTTTCACTTTGGATAGGCCAACTCTATCATGCATTAATTGTAGAAAAAAATAATGTTCGATCCAAAATTTCTAATTTATAATTGCGGCTGATATGACGAAGTCAACTTGAATAAAATTATAAGTTTATCGAGCCCCTGTATGTCCTTATTGGAAAACCATGAGGGTTTCATCAAAGTTTAACACAGTCAAACAGTTTCTACTTTTATACTTATTATATTTAGATATATAACATACCCTCGATCTTTCTCTGTAATAAAAGCGTTTGGTATTAAAATGCGGCACGGACCTTGCCTGGGGCCATTCTTGATCTACTGCCTTCGTCTTTATGAGATAACTTATGTACACTTAATAAAATGGACCACGGAGATGTGTGATATGGAGATATTATGTTGGTCAAGGGTATTGGGAAGCCGTTCGTTACCAAGGTATTTTAAACGCTATACGAAAAAAAGGACTATTTGATATAAAACTAAAGGATGGTTAAAGATGCTACATATTTGGTAATAAGATAACAAACCTATAACTAGATTTGTTATGTACCAGAAACATGATTTTATAATTTTGCCTCGACACTTTTTCTTTTCGATATGACCCCCTAAAATACAAAAATTCAGCAGATAGAATATCTTCAGGTCGGAGAAAGTTATTGTAGTTGTCTGTTAAAAATACAACTAAGTATTAGTTCCTGCAGTACCTATGTTTTCCTGTAGTATGAAAATATCAACATCTCTGATATTTTCATACTACATAATATCAACAACAAAACATATTTGGAGTGAAGCGATCGAGAAACACGGCGAAGCCCTTGCCGTATCGCTCCGCTGCCGTAAAGCCTTTGACAGGGTCTGGCAAGAGAGCCTAATTATTGCTAAGCGTCCCTCATACGGTATCACTGGTAGCCTTTGCACTTGGATTGCTGACTTTCTTCACAATCGCTCCATCCGAGTTGTAGTAGATGCTCAATCATCCGACCTATAAGAAATTTATGCTGTTTGCGACACTGTTCCTTCTGCACATTAACGACCTGCTGGTGTCTGATACTATTAATAATAATAATAAATCATTTTTATTTCGGAAATAGATCCATATCACAGCAATATTAAAAAACAATTGTAATCTTAACCTAGTAAAATAATTAACATAAAATGAAATACAATTACATCACAATTAATTAATTAAAATTCAAATCTCCTATATAATAAAAATAATAAACAAATCATTGAAAATATTTTCTATTGGGTATGCAGATGACACCACTTTAACCAGCAGATATTTCTCAACTGTAAAGGCTATTAATGACGAACTCCAGTCTTGTCGAGAGTCCCTTGTCGAGCATACGAATCTGGCACTTAAGGTCGTCTCAGATTGGGGCAACGCCAATCTTGTCAGTTTCAAGGCCACTAAAACACAGATTTGTTTATTCACTGCAAAACGGAGTCACTTCCAACTGACTCCGACTTTCCAGGGTGTATCCTTACCGATAACTGAAAATCTGCAACTTCTTGGCCTGAACCTGTCGTCCAACCTGAACTTTGGCGAGTACATCGACTCCATTGCGAAATGTGCTGCAAAGAAACTGTGCGTCCTCTCTAGGACAAGGCGATACTTCTCTCCGAATCAGCTGCTCCTTATAAACAAAGCGCAGATTCGGCCGTCTATGGAGTAGGTACTGCTGTTACCTGTGGGACGGTTCTGCTGAGTATCAGCTAGAGCTTCTGGAAATTATTGAAAACAGTGCCAGGAAACTTATTGGAAACTCAGCATTGAATTTCAGAGCCTCAGTCAGAGCAAAGTTGCATGTTTATTGGTCTTTTATAGGTTACACTTTGCAAAGTGTCAAAGTCAAAGTCAAAGTCAAAGATTTTTATTCAAATAGACTTATAGATAAGTGCTTTCGAATCGTCCAATTTTTTTTTTCCTACCAGCCATTCAGGACATCTTTTAACTGATAAGAAGAACGGCCGCAAGAAACTTATCAGCTTTAACAGAAGCAACAACATTTACAAAGGAACATGTCGTTGCCAAACACAAATCTACAATCTTGAAACATATTTAATATAAGAGGAAAATTTTCTTATACTCAGTTTTTAGAATATTTTCCTTTTATACAATTACAATAGTCATGTTTTATGTTAGTATCACTTCCATGCATTTTGGTCTTTCAAATAATCTTCTACCTTGTAATAACCTTTGCTTAAGAGCGTTTTTTTAACATGTATTTTAAATTTATGCAAAGGCAGCTCAATCACTTGTTGTGGAACTTTATTAAAAAAGGCTATGCCTTTCCCCAAAAACGAGCGACTGCATTTTTCAAGTCGAAATCTTGGAACGGCAAGCTTATTCTTGTTTCTAGTATTAAAATTATGAACATCGCTATGCTTAATAAATAAATCGTGATGTTTCCTTACATATACTATATTATCATAAATGTATTGTCCCGCCAAAGTTAGTATATTAATCTCTTTAAACAATTCTTTAAGAGAATCTCTCTGTCGAAGGTTGTAAATGGCGCGCACAGCTCTTTTTTGAAGTATAAAAACATTTTCTATATTGGCTGCTGAGCCCCACAACAACAGGCCATAGGACATTACACTATGAAAATAACTAAAGTAAACTAGTCTTGCCGTTTCAATATCAGTTAGGAGCCTTATTTTCCTTATTGCGAAAGCCGCAGAACTAAGTCTACTCGACAAGGTTTCAATATGTGGATCCCATTGTAGTTTTGAATCTAATGTAATACCAAGAAATTTAGTACTCTCAACTAACTCTACTACATCCCCATTCAAATTGATGTGCATGTCGACCTGCCCTACATTAGGTAATGTGAATTTAACAAATTTCGTTTTGGTAGGGTTAAGAGACAAATTATTACTGTTGAACCAGTGTGCGACTTGAGAGAGAGCACTATTTACTTCGTCAGAACAGTTGTTTCCTCTATCAATTTTAAAAATTAAAGATGTATCATCTGCAAATAGGACTGTCTCACATAAATTACTCGCGTAGTTAGGGAGATCGTTAATATATATTAAGAACAGCAGAGGGCCCAATATTGAACCTTGGGGCACGCCCATAATAATGGGGGCTCCAGTAGAAGCAGTATTATTTACAATTACTTTTTGATGTCTATTGTGCAAGTATGACTGCAAAAAGCTAACTGATTTTTTAGAGACACCATAATGTTCTAGCTTCTTTAAAAGTGTAACGTGATCAACGCAATCGAAAGCTTTAGACAGGTCACAAAATATACCAATTACGTCTTGCTTGCCCTCCCAAGCCTCAAAAATATGTTTGAGGAGTGCTATTCCAGCATCTGTAGTATTTTTACCTTTAGAAAAGCCGAACTGATTATTATGAAGGATTTGATTTACTGTTAAATAGTCTAATAATTGAGAGTATATAATTTTTTTAAAAATTTTACTAAGTGCCGGTAAGACTGATATCGGCCTAAAATTTGTGGGGTCACTTTTGTCACCTGATTTAAAAAGAGGAATAAGCTTACTATATTTCATTAAATCGGGAAAAGTACCTTCATCTATGCATTGATTAAAAATGAAAGCCAAATATGGAGCTATTATTTCAATTATAGATTTAATAACGCTGGTTGATATGCCCCATAAATCTTCAGTCTTTTTAATATTTATAGACTTGAAAGCTTTTAAAATGTCTTCACTATTAATATGCTTAAAATTGAAAACTTTATAACACTTCTCAACACATGACTCTAAGAGGGCAGCAGCAACGTTTGGACAGGAATTTAAATTACTGGTAGTTTCTAAGGGTACCCGAGAGAAGAAATCTTCAAAAACACGAGCAACCTCAACGTCAGATTCAATTAATTTATTATCTACTTTAAGGGAGAAGGAGTTTACATTATGTTTAGTTTTCCCAGTTGTTTGGTTAATAATATTCCAAGTAGCCTTTATTTTATTATCCGCTTATTTTATTTTATTTGAAAAGAACATCGCCTTAGCAGCTACACATACATTTCTAAACATTTGAGAATACTTCCTGACATATTCAATAAAATTTGGGTCACAGGAAGTATGCTTTGACGCATAAAGGTCATATAGTTTCCTTCTACTTGTATAAATTCCCGGTGTGGCCCAATCACTAAACTTTACTTTATCCGAATTACCATTGATCACTTTTTTCTTAAACGTTTTACTAAATTCGCCTTCAACCACATGAAATAAATCATTATAAAGGTAATTAGATTCCATAATGGGAACTGGTAAAGACTCAATTTTATTAATCACATTGTTTCTAAATACATCTATGCCCTTTTTAGTTATTGGCCTACATACAATTTTCCGCTTAGGACAGACATGATGGTGCTCTATAGAGGCTAGTTGTCCACTATGGTCAGATTTAATAACATTTATTATAGATTTTTCAGTGACTACACAGTTTGAAAAAATGTTGTCTAAGCAGGTGGCAGATGTGGGTGTTATTCGTGTAGGCTCATTAAAGGTATGTGATAAATTATACGATTTAAATAAATTTAAAAATCTGCTTGAGAGCTTTGACAACTTTGGGTCTAAAATGTCAACATTAAAATCCCCACATATGACAACCTTTTTATTACTTTTACTAGTTATTCTTAAAACTTCCTCCATAGTGGACTCAAACTCTAGGTAATTACTCTGAGGGGGTCTATAAACACATATTACAATTATTTGGTCTAGTTCCACACAAGACAATTCAATTATTCGTTCAATTGAGAGGGATATTATATCTTTGCGCTCTTTGTATTGAAAATTATTATGTAAAATTATAAGAGACCCTCCTCTAATAACAGATTGCCTACTAAATGAACTTACAATACTATAATTATCGATATTTAAAATTAATTCGTGACATTTTAACCAATGCTCAGTGATACACAACACATCAACATTTTCACAGTTTATAAATAAACTAACTTCTAGATCTTTATCAGAAAAGCCTTGTATATTTTGGTGTACAACTCTTAAACAATTAGGCTTTCCTGTTGTCAACACTGGGCTAGAGGGCGCCTCTGTTGTCTCTAATGGTAATTTAAATTAACCAAGTCAGTATTGGGATTCAATAGAATCAAATTACTTGGAAAAGATTCCAAGGTTGTATTAGAAAAGTCTGAATTTAACTGCTCAATAAAAGCAGAGGTTCTACTAGCCAGATTATTGGCTAATTGTTTAAAATAAAAAGATAGCGAAAGCGCTATTTGTCTCATAAAATAAATAGGCAGATAATATTTATCCTTGGTCAAGTTTAAATCCTTAAACAATGTATTTATGTCAATCAAATGTATTTGTTTACTATTATGATAAGCTATTGTACTTAACGTTAAATTTAAATTGTATCTTACTTTATTTTCCAATTGAGAGAAACCTTGACTATAGGGAAATGTAAACATAACTACTTTCCTAACATTTAAGGAGCATATTGAGTTATAGTATGATATTAATTGGTTTTTATTAATATCACCCCTGTCCCCAATCAAAATTACCAAATTTGTATTGTCATCATAAGACTTCTTAACTATTGATTTCATTATACTATTTATAGTACATCCAGGCATACAATAGTTAATAACATTTTCCTTACATTGTTTCTGGAACAATTGGCCTAAGTTTTTTCCAATCTCATCACAGAAAATAATTGTTTTAGTCACACTATTTTTAAAAGGGGATTCGTTTAAATTATTGAGTAATACACAATCAGAAATATTAGAGACTGAAGTCTCCAACATCTCCGACCGCGCACCACTCAAGGTCAAGGAGGCCTGTTTACCTACCAGCCCTGAAGGGCTGGCAGGCAAACAAACCTCCGGAGCAGCCTGGCTTAGTGACTGATTATGGCTTAAATGATTGCTGTCAATCATACAACTACATCTGCATTTCTTACCTAGGGACTCAAATCGGTCGGTATTAAAATTACAAAGGTCGATCATGTCATTTGCAGCCAATTTTTGATAATTTAGCTGCTTGCGGGAGAATTCACTAAAGTTAGTGTTCATTTCCCGAAGTGAAAGTTCCAAATTATCAATTTTGTCACTTAATTCAATACCTACAATTTTACTATCTTTATTCTTATTACATGTTTCTTTGGTAATCACTTTTAATTGTTCTAACAATAGTGTACGTTCTTTCTTTAAGTTACCATATTTTTTATAATAATTTTGTCTTTTGATTAATTTCTGTGTTTTCCTTATGTATCTATTAATTTTAATATATTTTTTTAATTTCTTACCGCTACTAAACTGAAAAATACTATTATTGTTTTGAGATGGTTTACTACCATAGTTAACACATTCCAAAGTTGAATTGTCATGTGTTGCAGAACATTGCATTAACTCATTAAAAAGGCTCTGAGAATGCTTTTCTTCTGATATACATTTAATTTTATTTTCTAAGTTTAGAACTCTCTTTTGAGAAATAGACAAACTTATTTCTAGTTCCGTTATGCGACTCAATGCCTGTTCATGAGTGTCAGAACAAGCCCTAAATGACAGAATAAAGTCTTCCATTTGGTTACACTTGTCCACCACTTCTGCATATTTAACATGAAACTCAGCAAGTTCATTCTTAAGTTCAGAGTTACGAGTAATGGTCTTGAGAATCTCATGCTCGCTGTCCTCTCTTTCCTGTAGTAATGTATCATTCAGTTCTTTTGCTGCCTTGAGGTCCTCCAGAGCGTTCTTGAGCTTAAGCTCCATATCCTTTGCCGATATCCTTCGGGTCATCATAATTGCGAATGAAGGGTGGATGTGACGTTCAATGCAGCTATCACTAAAATATAAAAAAAGTGATTACTATATAATAATTAATCAAATAAGTACCTACTACAGGTTTTATTTTTATGAACTGAAATATATTATTTATAACAATAGAGAAAAAAAAAAAAAAAAAATTGTCAAAAATGTCAGGTGATGGTATGTAAATTATGTAGCGTTTAATAAATCAACAAGTATCACCATCAACTTTACTTTGTGTAAAGAGAAGCGAGGTAACTCCAACTATGTGTGACAAGTGTGTGAGAGAACTGCACGACCTTGTTCCTCCAGCTCTTTTCCACCATCGGGGTACCAGATGCAGGTTGACTTATCACCCGTACGTCGTTAACATCCCAACGCGGTCCGAACCAAGAGCTTTGCTGATATATTTCTTATGCGAATCGATAAAGAATGGAATGCGCCGCCTACTCATGTGTTCACCGATTTTTACAACCTAGGCCTCTTCAGGACAGAGTGAATAGCCATTTACTGGGCAAGCATGCAACACCTTAGACCACATCCTGTTTATTAAGCACGATGGTAGTCAAATGCCTGCCCAGTTATTATTATATATATATATATATATATATATATATATATATATATATATATATATATATATATATATATGTGTTTGTATATAAACAAAATAATATAAAATTAATAAGTTTATCAAAGTCAGTGTTTGTTCATTGAACTAAATTATCTCTGAAACTACCAGATGGATAATAGTATATTATAAGCTCATACTACCTAACATTAACTAAATTCTACGTGGACGAAGTCACGTGGAAATCCTAGTCATGTATAAGATAGTCGTGTCGATCAGTAGTCGCATAAGGCACTGTCAACACAGTCCATCGCCCGAGGTCACTTCCGACCCTCGGTGTTGTGTGTGCGGACCAGAATGTCAATAATACTGAAATATAAGTAGAATACCGTGAATATAGTTAGATAGCGGTATACTATGAAAGTTGAACACTGAAGGTATCTCTCGCTCACGACATGGTACGCTAGGACATTCGGAAATCCCTAGGAAACATTAATTTGAAGGGATAAAAACTAACCTATGCACCCATTCCATAAACCCTTAAGTCTGGTGGCATCATGCCAGCCTCTTTCTATTTTAAATAGGTTTTCGAAGACAAAGTCAAAAGTCAAAGAATTTTATTCAAATAGACTTATAGATAAGTGCTATCGAATAGAACATTTCTATTTTCCTACCAGCCATTCAGGACATTTTTTAACTGATGAGAAGAACGGCCGCAAGAAACTTATCAGCTTTAACATAAACAACAACATTTACAAAGGAATAGGTCGTTGCCAAACACTAATCATAAATAATTTAATAAAACTAAATATATTTAATATGCATCATGCTCGTGAACGGGTGCTGCCAGCGGGATGGGTCTGCTCATGTTTGCTTGTGTTAAAATGTGTAGAGATATATGTTGTTTTGATTTTATGTTATTTATGATGTTTTGAGTTGAGATGCGTGGCACTGCTTGATCAGAGTAAATAATGTTTTCAATTATTCCAAATATATAAAAGTTTTTTTTTTTAACCTTTATTCTTCTTTAGTTTCTTGCCGGTTCTTCTCGTTATTAGGTCTCCCGCCGTAGGGTTTGTGAACCGATGGCGTAGCTTCTTTGACGTTCATAAGTGCTTGTAACAGCGTAGACTGAATAAATGATATTGACTTTGACTGAAATATTAGAAGAAAAATTTCTCATACTCAGTTATTAGAATATTTTCCTTTTATACAATTACAATAGTTATGTTTTATTTATGAATTTCGATTTTTTGCATTTTTCAATGCTATTTTTATACTTATGATAAATTTTAAACAGAAAAATATTGGTAAAAATCAACTCGGCCACAAGTGAATTCTCAGATGGGACTCGAACCCACGACCTTTGGAAATCAGGTCCAAAGCTCACTATGCTCTAGTATGCTCTCGAGTCCCATCTGAGAATTCACTTATGGCCGAGTTGATTTTTTCCATTTTTTTTTATATTTTAAATTTATGCAAAGGCAGATCAATCACTTATAGTAGAACTTTATTAAAAAAGGCTGTGCCTTTCCCCAAAAACGAGCGTCTACATTTTTCAAGTCGAAATCTCGGAATGGCAAGCTTATTCTTATTTCTAGTATTAAAATTATGAACATCGCTATGCTTAATAAACAAATCGTGATGTTTCCTTACATATACTACATTATCATAGTTGTATTGTCCCTTCAAAGTTAGTATATTCATCTCTAAACAAATGTTTTAGAGAAACTCTCCGTCGAAGGTTGTGAATGGCGCGCACAGCTGTTTTTTGAAGTATAAAAACATTTTTTTTATTGGCTGCTGAGCCCCAAAACAACAGGCCATAGGACATAACACTATGAAAATAACATATAAGTAAACTAGGCTTGCCGTTTTAATATCAGTCAAGAGCTTTATTTTCCTAATTGAGAACTAAGTCTACTCGACAAGGCTCGGCAAGGCTACAAGAAGCACTATTTACTTCGTCAGAACAATTGTTTCCTCTACCAATTTAAAAAATTAAAGATGTTTCATCTGCAAATAGTTCTGTCTCAAATAAATTATTCGCGTAGTAAGGAAGATCGTTAATATATATTAAAACAGCAGAGGGCCCAATACTGGACCTTGGGGCACGTCCATAATAATGGGGGCTCTAGTGGAAGCAGTATTATTGACAGTTACTTTTTGATTTTTTAGAGACACCATAATGTTCTAGCTTCTTTAAAAGTGTAACGTGATCAACGGAATCGAAAGCTTTAGACAGGTCACAAAATATACCAATTACGTCTTGCTTGCCCTCCCAAGCCTCAAAAATATGTTTGAGGAGTGCAATTCCAGCATCAGTAGTATTTTTACTTTTCGAAAAGCCGAACTCATTAATATGATGGATTTGATTTACTGGTAAATAGTCTAATAATTGAGAGTATATAAATTTTTTTTTAAATCCGAAGTGCCGGTAACACTGGTATCGGCCTAAAATTTGAGGGTTCACTTTTGTCACCTGATGTAAAAAGAGAAATCTGCTTACTATATTTCATTAAATCGGAAAAAGTACCATCTAAACATTGATTAAAAATTAAAGCTAAATATGGAGCTATTGTATTAAATATTGATTTAATAACGCTGGTTGATATACCTCACAAATCTTCAGTCTTTTTAATATTTATAGACTTGAATGCTTTTAAAATGTCTTTACTATTATTATGCTTAAAATTGGAAACTTTATTTCACTTATATACACATTACTCTAAGAGGGCAGCAGCAACGTTTGGACAGGAATTTAAATTACTGGTAAACTACCAGTAAGGTAACTAAGGAACGAGAGAAGAAATCTTCAAAAACACGGGCAACCTTAACGTCATATTCAATTAATTTATTATCTACTTTAAGAGAGAAGGAGTTTACATTATTTTTAGTTTTCCGAGTTGTTTGGTTAATAGTATTCCAGGTAGCCTTTATTTTATTATCCGCTAATTTTATTTTATTTCAAAAGAACATCGCCTTAGCAGCTAGACATACAATTCTAAACATTTGAGAATACTTCCTGTCATATTAGTCCTGCCAGGAAGTATGCTTTGACGCATATAGTTTCCTTCTACTTGTATAAATTCTCGGCGTGGCCCATCACTCAACTTTACTTTATCCATATAACAATTGATCACTTTTTGCTTAAACGTTTTACTAAAGTCACCTTCAACCACATAAGATTCCATGATTTCCTATCATGAAATCTCATTATCTTTATATTGATTTAGTAAAGACTCACTTATTAATCACATTGTTTCTAAATTCATCTATGCCCTTTTTAGTTATTGGCTTACATACAATTTTCCGCTTAGGGCAGACATGATGCTGCTCTTTAGAGGCTAGTTGTCGACTATGATCAGATTTAATAACATTTATTATAGATTTTTATTACTCTTTGGGGGGTCACATATTACAATTATTTGGTATATTTCCACACAAGACAATTCAACGATTTGTTCAATTGGGATTGAGATCCTTTGATAGCAGATTGCGTACATAATGAACTTACTATTCTAAAATTATCCAGATTTAAAATTAATTCGTGACATTTTAACCAATGCTCAGTGATACACAGCACATCAACATTTTCACAGTTAAAACATAAACTTACTTCTAGGTTGTTTCAGAAAAGCCTTGTATATTTTGATGAACAATTTTTGAACAGTATGGCTTTCCTCTTGTCAATTGTCAACACTGGGCTGGAGGACGCCTTTGTTGTCTCCAAAGGTAATTTAAATGTACCGAGTCAGCACCTGGATTCCAAAGTTAATTAAACATTTCTTCTTATCACATTTTACTTTTAATTAAAAATTCTACACAAATAAGTATATCGTTAGTTCATCGGTGAAATTAGAAAATGAGAAAAAAATCCATTATCTTTTTGTTTTTGTTTTTTTTTTTTGTTTTTTTAATTGCTTACAACACACCAATTATCTAGCCCACGTTAAGTTTCATCAAGAACTTGTGTTATGGATACTAGATATACTTTATTTATCTTATAAATACTTTATAAGATACTTAACAAAATAATATAGAAAACCATTCGTACCTAAATGTGCACTTGCAGTTGCAATACCCTAAAACTATCTTGCACTGTGCAACGGGACTTAGCAGTTTTTAGTTGGCACAGTCACGCGCGCCGTATTCCGTCAATAAAATGACAGTAAAAACGCCACGATATCGCTGCCCGGTCGTAAAGCCGGCCGGCGGCGCGCCCTGCGCCGAACGACTGCTATAATACTCGAATAAAAACGTTGGTTTTGCTGTACAGTTGCCTTTATTATTTCCAGATACTATTCGAAAATATGGACAGGTTTTATCGGTCATTAACAGTGTTATAGGAAGAGGCAGCGGATTTAATCTGAAAGAGATGTTAAATTTTCTCTACAGTTGATTTTTATTTATTTATTTTTAGATTTTTCAGTCGCTGTGCGAAAATTTATGGGTCGTCATTAGATATTTATTTTATTAACGACGGGGAGACTCTTAGCCTTCATCATACCTGATGTTAAGTATTGATAAGGCTGAAGATGGAAGCGAGCCTCTCCCGGAAACCTCATCACTGAGGAACTGGCTATCTTATCTCTCTACCGGAACACAACAATGCTGAAAACAATGTTGTTATGGCGTCAGACTTAGATAAGATGATGGTAGCTAGCCAGGCGGACTTACAACAAGTCCTACCACCAACCAAACCGAATAGAATATGTACCCCCGCTGGGAATCGAACCCGGGTCTGATACCGGTGGTTGTACCACTAGACCACAGAGGCGGTTAAAAGATATAGAAAGGAGAAGAGGTTTTTAATCTCAAACCGACTTACTTGTTACCTAGTTGATTTCAGTCTTTAACATGATGGAATGTGTCAGAGAAGAGTTTAAAGTTTAATTATTTTCTCGTGATTTAAAAATGGGTTGTAAGGAACCATCCAATAACTTTCACTTTTCATCCAGAACCCAACGGTGTCGATAACATTATTTCTATGGCGACAGACTTCAGATAAGATTGTGGTTTCTAGCTAAATGGATGTAACACGACGTACTAGCTACTAAACCAAATACAGTATATACCGCCGTCGGAATCGAACCCGGGTTTTAATAATTTATGTTATGATCAATCAAATAAAAGATGTGCTTATTTCTTATCTTTCAATAACAGGAAATGAACCCCAATCAACAAGATAAGTACTAGAAGTTACTCACCCAGGACTTGGCCAGCTGTAAAAGCCTTCTTTTACGTCGCTCTACGTTGCAGCGGATTTGTTTCGCCAATCTCCTCAATAGATGGCGTTGGTGACACGCTCGTAAAATTTTAACTGCATGTATAAAATCCTTCATGGCTAGTGGTTGAGATAGACTATTGTCTTTCCTTGCAGCTATTACAGCTTTAATCTTGGCTTATGTTTAACTTTAAATTAAATTATGTTTAATTTAATTAAGACTGTGGAAGATATATCTGTAAAAGTATCGTTTACTTTTACAGGGAAAATGAACTTAAAACCCAAAAGCGTAATTGATAAAATCATAAAATTAGATGGGTTTAGTTTCAAATTAAGTCAAAGTCAAAGATTTTTATTCCAATATACTTATAGATAAGTGCTTTCGAATAGTCCATTTTTTTTCCTACTAGCCATTCAGGACATCTTTTAACTGATAAGAAGAACGGCCGCAAGAAACTTATCAGCTTTAACAGAAGCAACATTTACAAAGGAACATGTCGTTGACAAACACAAATCTACAATCTTGAAACATATTTAATATAAAAGGAAAATTTTCCTATACTCAGTTATAAGAATATTAATAAGAATATAGTTGCTTTTTTCTAGTATATTTACTTGATTAAAAATTATCACATAAAAATAGCATTGTAAAATGCAAAATTAAAAAGTTATAAGTAGATGGCAGTTTCATCTTAATCGATAGTCAAACATCTGTAAAGATGTTTCTTTCGAATGCGAGGATATTTCTCTCATTGATGAAACGACGGTGGCCAACGTAGAAAAAGGTGAATATACTAGAGAATTTCAACGTGTTCTCGTAGGTCTCTGTAGCATAATTGGTCAGTGCATTGGGCCGGATTCCCAAGGATGCGGGTTCGAGTCCCGTCAGGGCGACATGAGACAAGTTGCTTTTTTGTAGTATATTTACTTGATTAAAAATTATCACATAAAAATAGCATTGTAAAATGCAAAATTAAAAAGTTATAAATATTTTCCTTTTATACAATTACAATAGTCATGTTTTATGTTAGTATCACTTCCATGCATTTTGGTCTTTCAAATAATCATCTACCTTGTAACTAAATAACTTTTGCTTAAGAGCGTTTTTTTAACATATATTTTAAATTTATGCAAAGGCAGCTCAATCACTAGTTGTGGAACTTTATTAGAAAAGGCTATGCCTTTCCCCAAAAACGAGCGACTGCAAGCCGAAATCTTGGAACGGCAACCTTATTCTTGTTTCTAGTATTAAAATTATGAATATCGCTATGCTTAATAAATAAATCGTGATGTTTCCTTACATATACTATATTATCATAAATGTATTGTCCCTCCAAAGTTAGTATATTAATCTCTTTAAACAATTCTTTAAGAAAATCTCTCTGTCGAAGGTTGTAAATGGCGCGCACAGCTCTTTTTTTGAAGTATAAAAACATTTTCTATATTGGCTGCTGAGCCCCACAACAACAGGCCATAGGACATTACACTATGAAAATCACTAAAGTAAACTAGTCTTGCCGTTTCAATATCAGTTAGGAGCCTTATTTTCCTTATTGCGAAAGCCGCAGAACTTAGTCTACTCGACAAGGTTCCAATATGTGGATCCCACTGTAGTTTTGAATCTAATGTAATGCCAAGAAATTTAGTACTCTCAACTAACTCTACTACATCCCCATTCAAATTAATATGCATGTCGACCTGCCCTACATTAGGTAATGTGAATTTAACAAATTTCGTTTTGGTAGGGTTAAGAGACAAATTATTACTGTTGAACCAGTGTGCGACTTGAGAGAGAGCACTATTTACTTCGTCAGAACAATTGTTTCGTCTATCAATTTTAAAAATTAAAGATGTTTCATCTGCAAATAGTATTGTCTCACATAAATTATTCGCGTAGTAAGGAAGATCGTTAATATATATTAAAACAGCAGAGGGCCCAATACTGAACCTTGGGGCACGTCCATAATAATGGGGGCTCTAGTGGAAGCAGTATTATTGACAGTTACTTTTTGATTTCTATTGTGCAAGTATGACTGCAAAAGGCTAACTGATTTTTTAGAGACACCATAATGTTCTAGCTTCTTTGAAAGTGTAACGTGATCAACGCAATCGAAAGCTTTAGACAGGTCACAAAATATACCAATTACGTCTTGCTTGCCCTCCCATGCCTCAAAAATATGTTTGAGGAGTGCTATTCCAGCATCTGTAGTATTTTTACTTTTAGAAAAGCCGAACTGATTATTATGAAGGATTTGATTTACTGGTAAATAGTCTAATAATTGAGAGTATATAATTTTTGTAAAAATTCCGAAGTGCCGGTAAGACTGGTATCGGCCTTAAATTTGAGGGGTCACTTTTGTTTTTATTTACTCTCAATTACTAGACTATTGTCTAGTAATTGAAAGTAAAATTTTTTTTCAAAAATTTTACTATGTGCCGGTATGACGGATATCGGCCTAAAATTTGTGGGGTCACTTTTGTCACCCGATTTAAAAAGAGGAATAAGCTTACTTTATTTCATTAAATCGGGAAAAGTACTTTCATCTATGCATTGATTAAAAATGAAAGCTAAATATGGACCTATTTTTTCAATTATTGATTTAATTGCTGTTTGATATGCCCCATAAATCTTCAGTCTTTTTAATATTTAGAGATTTGTAAGCTTCTAAAATGTCTTCACTATTAATATGCTTAAAATTTAAAACTTTATAACACTTATCAACACATGACTCTAAGAGGGCAGCAGCAACGTTTGGACAAGAATTTAAATTACTGGTAGTTTCTAAGGGTACCCGAGAGAAGAAATCTTCAAAAACACGGGCAACCTCAACGTCAGATTCAAATAATTTATTATCTAATTTAAGGGAGAAGGAGTTTACATTATGTTTAGTTTTCCCAGTTGTTTGGTTAATAATATTCCAAGTAGCACTTATTTTAATATCCGCTAATTTTATTTTATTTGAAAAGAACATCGCCTTAGCAGCTACACATACATTTCTAAACATTTGAGAATACTTCCTGACATATTCAATAAAATTTGGGTCACAGGAATATGCTTTGACGCATAAAGGTCATATAGTTTCCTTCTACTTGTATAAATTCCCGGTGTGGCCCAATCACTATACTTTACTTTATCCGAAATACCATTGATCACTTTTGCTTAAACATTTTACTAAATTCGCCTTCAACCACATGAAATAAATCATTATAAAGGTAATTAGATTCCATAATGGGAACTGGTAAAGCCTCAATTTTATTAATCACATTTTTCTAAATTCATCTATGCGCTTTTTAGTTATTGGCCTACATACAATTTTCCGCTTAGGACAGACATAATGGTGCTCTATAGAAGCTAGTTGTCCACTATGGTCAGATTTAATAACATTTATTATAGATTTTTCAGTGACTACCCATTTTGAAAAATGTTGTCTAAGCAGGTGGCAGATGTAAGTGTTATTCGAGTAGGCTAATTAAAAGTATGTGATAAATTATACGATTTAAATAAATTTAAAAATCTGCTTGAGAGCTTTGTCAACTTTGGGTCTAAAATGTCAACATTAAAATCCCCACATATGACAACCTTTTTATTACTTTTACTAGTTATTCTTAAAACTTCCTCCATAGTGGACTCAAGCTCTAGGTAATTACTCTGAGAGGGTCTATAAACACATATTACAATTATTTGGTCTAGTTCCACACAAGACAATTCAATTATTTCTTCAATTGAGAGGGATATTATATCTTTGCGCTCTTTGTATTGAAAATTATTATGTTAAATTATAAGAGACCCTCCTCTAATAACAGATTGCCTACTAAATGAACTCACAATACTATAATTATCGAGATTTAAAATTAATTCGTGACAGTTTAACCAATGCTCAGTGATACACAACACATCAACATTTTCACAGTTTATAAATAAACTAACTTCTAGATCTTTATCAGAAAAGCCTTGTATATTTTTGTGTACAACTCTTAAACAGTTAGGCTTTCCTGTCGTCAACACTGGGCTAGAGGGCGCCTCTGTTGTCTGTAATGGTAATTTAAATTAACCAAGTCAGTATTGGGATTCAATAGAATCAAATTACTTGGAAAAGATTCCAAAGTTGTATTAGAAATGTCTGAATTTAACTGCTCAATAAAAGCAGAGGTTCTACTAGCCAGATTATTGGCGAATTGTTTAAAATAAAAAGATAGCGAAAGTGCTATTTATCTCATAAAATAAAAAGGCAGATAATATTTATCCTTGGTCAAGTTTAAATCCTTAAACAATGTATTTATGTCAATCAAATGTAGTTGTTTACTATTATGATAAGCTATTGTACTTAACGTTGAATTTAAATTGTATCTTACTTTATTTTCCAATTGAGAGAAACCTTGACTATAGGCAAATGTAAACATAACTACTTTCCTAACATTTAAGGAGCATATTGAGTTATAGTATGATATTAATTGGTTTTTATTAATATCACCCCTATCCCCAATCTAAATTACCAAATTTGTGTTGTCATCATAAGACTTCTTAACTATTGATTTCATTATACTATTTATAGTACATCCAGGCGTACAATAGTTAATAACATTTTCCTTACATTGTTTCTGGAACAATTGGCCTAAGTTTTTTCCAATCTCATCACAGAAAATAATTGTTTTAGTGACACTATTTTTAGAAGGGGATTCATTTAAATTATTGAGTAATACACAATCAGAAATATTAGAGACTGCAGGGCTGGTAGGTAAACAAACCTCCGGAGCAGCCTGGCTTAATGACTGATTATGACTGAAATGATTGCTGTCAATCATACAACTACATCTGCATTTCTTACCTAGGGACTCAAATCGGTCGGTATTAAAATTACAAAGGTCGATATGTCATTTGCAGCCAATTTTTGATAATTTAGCTGCTTGCGGGAGAATTCAATAAAGTTAGTGTACATTTCCCTAAGTGAAAGTTCCAAATTATCAATTTTGTCACTTAATTCAATACCTACAATTTAACTTTCTTTATTCTTATAAAATTTTTCTTTGGTAATCACTTTTAATTGTTCTAACAATAGTGTACGTTCTTTCTGTAAGTTACAATATTTTTTATAATAATTTTGTCTTTTGATTAATTTCTGTGTTTTCCTTATGTATCTTTTAATTTTAATATATTTTTTTATTTTCTTACCGCTACTAAACTGAAAAATACTATTATTGTTTTGAGATGGACATTCCAAAGTTGAATTGTCATGTGTTGCAGAACATTGCATTAACTCATTAAAAAGGCTTTGAGAATGCTTTTCTTCTGTTATACATTTAATTTTATTTTCTAAGTTTAGAACTCTCTTTTGAGAAATAGACAAACTTATTCCTAGTTCCGTTATGCGACTCAATGCCTGTTCATGAGTGTCAGAACAAGCCCTAAATGACAGAATAAAGTCTTCCATTTGGTTACACTTGTCCACCACTTCCGCATATTTAACATGAAACTCAGCAAGTTCATTCTTAAGTTCAGAGTTACGAGTAATGGTCTTGAGAATCTCATGTTCGCTGTCCTCTCTTTCGTGTAGTAACGTATCATTCAGTTCTTTTGCTGCCTTGAGGTCCTCCAGAGCATTCTTGAGCTTAAGCTTCATATCCTTTGCCGATATCCTTCGGGTCATCATAATTGCGAATGAAGGGTGGATGTGACGTTCAATGCAGCTATCGCTAAAATATAAACCAAATATAACCGTACATCTTCGGTTTTGGCGCGCACTGTTAATTGAAATAACCCCTAAAAAACAAAAATATGGACAATTACAGCTTAGTTCGTGAAATATAGCGCGTTTGATATCCGTAAAAGTTGTATTATTTCAAATATTTAACAATTCAATTTAATGCCCTAGAGATGCGTTAAAGCATGATTCCGACCTCCAGCAGCAAACAGCACTGCTGCCTCAGAATCATTATTAAGCCCACAGACCTATGTATATCGAGATAGACGAAAAGAGCGCCTTAAACTGTATGAGAACAAAGCGTGTCGAATTTTTCGTAAGAAAGCACTGCACAATTAACCATTTTCGTGTCTGAGTGACGCGAGTTTTCATAGCAATGGTCTCAAGCGGAACAACTTAGGTCGGAAAACTTTGACCGTGTCTTAAGCTTGATCCACAAGCTTAAGACACGCAAGGTAAGTACACTTTTATGGTCTATCTCGATATAGGTCTGTGTAGCCATACTTCAGCTAAGCCACATTTGGCATTTTTAGGTCTTATATCGTCATCGTCGTCATCGGCCATTTTTAATTTATTTATTTATTCAACATTTTACATCGTAACTTACAGCTATTTGCCATAATAGAAAAAAGAAAATACAATAAAACTTAATTGGTTTCAAATAAACAAAACTTAGCATATAGTGAGGCCAGTGAATCAACAAATATGTCGTCATCCAGGACACAAGCTAAAAATGCATTAAGTAATAGATCGCACGGGTGGTCGTCGGAGCATTGATAGCGTGCCGCATGCGCAGGCATCATGGAGACGCGAATAATAAATGCCGTCGCCCAACTCCTCGCATATAATTTTGCGGTACGTAAAGCCCAATCCGGCCTCTATCTTCCAGATTATCTACCCTATTGCGAAGAAGTGGTGTTTAGTGAATTAATAAATAAATTTTCGCCTAAGCTCCAACATATTCATGCCTACCATACCGGCTACAAACAAGGATGGATATAAGAATGGATAATAGCCAAACTGTATTTTTTTTTTCAAAGGGAAATGAGCAAATTTTTTGTTTACCTTTTCAATTACTAATTTATGTTTAGCAGTACTCGGATCCCAGACAATTGAACCGTATTCCAACTTACTACGGACAGACGCATTGTATAACAAGATTGATATTTTAGGGTCATTAAATTGAGAAGCGGTACGTATAATTAAACCTAAAAGCATATTGGCTTGTTTACAAATAGCAACAATATGACTATTGAAGTCTAGTTTACAGTCAAGTTTTACACCGAGGTCGCGAAATTCATTTACCCTGCTGAGAGAAACTCCAGCCACATTATAAGGCGACAAAATAGGTGTGCGTGCGCGAGAGAAGGTAATCACAGCCCACTTTGAAGTATTAAATGACATCCTGTTATCAGCAGTCCACTTGACGATTGCACCTATATCACTTTGCATTGCTATACAATCCTTTGGTTCTTTTTTATGACGTAGCAGCTTTAAATTATCAGCATATAATAAACAATAGACTGACCGAATTACTGTAGGAAGATCATTGATCATAATCGAGAAGAGAGTGGGTCCCAAGGTACTGCCCTGACTCACACCAGATCGCGTATAGTACTCATAGGATTGAAACCTAGATAGACGGACATACTGTCTTCGATCCATGAGGTAATCAGCGAAAAACGTTAGAAGTTTTGGAGTGAATCTTCCACCACAAGATCGAACCTTTTTGGAGGTCAAAGTAGGCCATATCCACCTGCCCCCTCTTATCCATTTCAAATTTAGCTTTATCCACCATGTTGATTAAATTAGTTAATGTAGATCTACCATACCGAAAGCCGTGTTGAGCATCATGAAGTCTCGAATTTATTTGCGGAGTACTAGATATTGAATTTAAATTAAAATCACCAATTAATAAACAATCTATTGTGGGAAATTTACTTACAGCATTTTCTATGCACGTTAAATATATTTTTTTTTATCAAAATTTTTAGAAGACATTTATCAAATAGATATGTCAGTCCTATCGTATCCCAAAAATTAATTACACAATAGGGTTTAAGCAAAGCCTAAATTTCATAGAGTGATTGCGAGGGCGTAAATCACCGATGACTGACCATAAAGTTATATTTTGAAACAAGTAATATTTATTCTATCATGGTTATCAAGTACAGAGACACTTTCAAACGAACATTTTATTTCTTTGTTATGATTATAATTGTTATGATTATATGTCCAATTCGCATTTATTTTTTTATTTTTTTTGGTTACATCAATTTTATCTGCATAATGTAATAATATCTTAATTATGAGGTGTTCACTACCAAGATTCTACCAACTCACTTGTCACAGCAAGTCCGTGACAATACCACTGGAAGCAAATGTTATATCTGGAGACGATTCTTGAATAGTTTGGTTAACTAACCGAACTCTCGTAGGTGAACCGTCGTTAGGAGATATAAACCCATTCTCTAAAGACGAATCGAATAACTGTATTCCTCTTACATCTTGTATAAGACCAGTTTGTATGATGGCCATTGAAGTCACTTGTTATCAACGTTTTAGATTTAAAACGTGAGAAAAGACTATCCCAGTCTGATTGGATGGTGCGTACTGTGAAGGGACAGTATACGGATACAACATGTTCAATATATTTACAATTAAGAATTCTGATACTAATTATTTTATTCCTGCATTAGGTACAGTAAAAGGGCACTGATGTCAAGAGAACGATGAGCCAGAATCGCAACTCCACCATAACCATCGTCTCTGTCGTTCCTGTAAATATTGTACTTACCCGTATTGAGAAGAGTATCTTCTTCAAGCCATGTTTCACGAAATATATAGATAGATGAATTTTCTCTTGTCTTAACAATGAATTAAACTTATAAATTTCGGCCTTAGACTTTGTGACTTCCATTGCACTATATTCATATTAAATATTCTATAAGTATTATGATCTTTAAAGAATACCAAAAACTGATGGAATAAGCTCACCACCTGCGAATTAAGACAACAAAAATTATTTAAGTACATCGAAAATTACTCTCAATATTGATACAATTTTTCGTTCAAAGTTCATATCAGATAAAACAATTTCTTTTAGTTTAATTATGAGCTTCTTCAGAATAGATTTCTTCTTTGTCTTTTCTACGTTACTAGGATATTCTGATGTTCCATGACTTTCTTCTTGATTCTCTTCTTGTACTTCATGCCGGCGCTCTTTTCTACTCTTTACTGGTTTTATTAATTCTTTTTTCGTTTTTCTTCGACTATTGTGCATATCTGAGGGGCTTTCAATTTTAGAGTCTGAATTATTTTTCTGTACCGCACTTTTGTCTCCTTTAGATGATACGACGCCTCTGTAGGTATGCTTAATTGAAGTTTAAGGCACTGGTAGGATGTCTGACACCCGGAACCAACGGCTTAACGTGCTCGAGATAGTAAATTTTTGGTCACCCATCCCGTCACCGAACATTGCGAAAGTTGCTTAACTTCAACAAATGCAGGCCGAGCGCGCGAATCACTGCGCCACGGGCTCCTTGGGTGGGTCTAATGTGAATGGAATATTCGCACAACATGTATATTCAATTTATTAAAACACAATTGTTAGTTCTTAATCTTGCAAGGATTTCCCCCTTAAAGCCATCAGCAAATTTGTGTTTAAGAAACTGGTCCGTGAAAAATTACCTTAAATCCCTACGTTGATCCCCTTCATCTCTGACATAATGAGTCCTTATGTTTCTTATGTATGTATATACATTATTTATTTATATTATATAGTATGATTATGTATTTTTTGTACCTGTAAATAGCTATTCCGACTTATGTTTTGTTTAAATGTTCCGAATAGTTATGTTTTATTGTGCTACATTGTCTATTGTTAGTTATTTTATGGCTTTATTGCCTACACGGTAGCTCAAACACTATTACCGGTTGACTGGTAGAGAATGTCTCATGGCATTAAGTCCGCCATTTGTTGCATTTTTATATTGCAATAAGAGAATGAATAATAAGAATTATTATTAATAATAATAATAATTTATAATTTTATCTTCCACAAAATAACTTTGTGTTACATTTACTATCTCGAAAGTCCACTTAGAGTGAACACACTGAGATGCAATAAGCTCACTTAATAAACTTTGTGGGAACACCACAAACCCTCTTTGCTATGCGCCATTGAGGAAATTGAATGCCGAATGCGCTCAGAATGCATACTGCCACCTGAGTTGCATTTGGCCACTACTATCGGTTTGCGAGAGTGCTGGCTTGTTATGAGAGTGCATCAGAGTAGTTAGCGCGAGTTTTTTCTAATCACGCGTCAACGCGTCGATTTTTGTATGAAATCAGCAGCCCGCCATCTAGCTGCCATACAAAAACCTATAATGCGCTCACTATCGACCGTGAACAGCAAAAACTCGCACTAAACACACAGTTTTATTACGCCAGCACCCCGACCGCCTAAGAGCTAGCGCAGACGACGGATAACGGAGGACTTTTTGTCCGCGACACGTCTTTATTGTTAACCAAATAAGATTGAACTTAGATCGCGTATATCCGTGAAAAGTACGCGATCGTCCTCGTTATATATTCAACTTTATGTTCCTTGTAATAAGGTCGTGTCGCGGACAAAAAGTTCTTCAATGTCCGTCGTCTGTGCAGGCCCTAACGGTATAGCTTGTGGTATCGCTATAGCTATCGATTTTTCAAACCACTTACAAAGGCTCTCGCTGAGGCTATCACTTTCATACTAAAAATGCAATAGTGAATCCAATAGATGTATAGAAATATGTAGTTTGATAGCTACAGCGATAGCACAAGCTATACCTATACCAAGCTAATATGTAAAATGTGACCAGCACTGTTGGATTCATAATGATTGTATCTGAATACTTACACTTAGTTTAATAATTAAATATTATGAATCTGTGGTCCTTTAAATAAATAAAAAGAACCGTTAGGCGGTCAGGGTGCAGGCGTTATTCGATCAACGGAGATTCCTGCAATTCGACATCAGCCACTCTTTTAAATGTCCCCACTACTGCGGCACTGGCCCCCCTTATATAGGGAGAATGGGTCCAATGCGAATTGATGGGTTTTAACGACTGCAAATGCAGCTGAGATGCAGCTTATGCAGCTTAACGTGCCTTCAGAAGCACGGAGGAGCTCGAGATAGTCACCCATCCCGTAGCAGAGACCGAGTGCACGAATCACTGCGGCACGGGCTCCTAATAACAATAATAGAATAATATTAGCTACAGAACCGTTTAAATAATAGTACATTACTGCAGCGGCCAGCAAAAGAGGCATTGATGGACGAACGTGTAAATGTGGGCCGAGGTGAAGCCGAGGCCCATATACGTAAGTCCATCAATGCCTAGTTGTGGCCAAGGCTTGTATAGTACTTTTCTCAAATAATGCGCGGAAATTTAAACTACTTTTCGTAATCAGACGATCAACAAACAACAATATATTTCCTGCGTTAAAGTGTACATTTGTTGTTTTTTTTTCTAAAACAGCTTTCTTTTTGCAAGCCAGTTCGAAATTGAAATAAAACCTTTGATAAGGGTACCTTCTTGGTTGCCATATTGCGGAGTAAAAGTTCGTTCCATTTTTAAATTACATTTTTAAATATGAGTATACTATGTAATTTATTTGGCCGCTAAACACGACAGATATGGATTTTCATACAGCTTTTGCCGGCCGCTGCTCGCATGTATGTGGCCAGTACAGCAATAATAATAATAATAATAATAATAACTTTTATTGACAAAAAAGTGGTTACAATCATATCATGAAGTCTCTGATTCCTGAACTAGGTATAAAAATACCTGTATCTCAGAAAATCAGCGCCCTCTTCCAGAGTTATACTATACCGAATTGTGCCAAAAAAGATATCACTAAAAGGAGAACAATTATTATATAAGTGCAAATAAAAACTAAAAAAAATATTTGATGTGATTAAAAAATATTTATAATTATGTGTGTGTAAAGATATTAATAAAGCAGCAATATCGATTTATCCCAAAGAGGTTTGTCAAAATAAGGCTCATATTTCCAAACATGTTTAAGAAAATATATTATTCTATAAGTTCTAGCTTATGATTTTATAATTTCAATAATTTAACATAAGCTCAATTAAAGGAACAAATACATTAAACAAGTTTAATCCAACAAAGATTAACATAACCTTATATAACATCGTTTAGGTTCAAACCAGATTTATAACTTAATTGTAATTAAAAAAGATCTGAGACTACTTGAGTGTTTTACAGAGGATTTTGTTGCATCGAAATGTTGATTCTAGAAAAATAACATTAAATTTTGTATTGTGCATAAAACAAAAACAAACACTGATAATGCTTACCAGAACGAAAAATGGAATCACCACGATGACAGGTCGCGACACGTTATCCTCGAGTGGCCTCGGACGCTCACTGACCAACAGAGATGCCATCTGTCGCCGCAAAAAAAATCGTAGGCATAAAGGACTTCTCTCACTTTCGTGCGAGCTCGCCCCCGTCCGCTTACCGATCTCGATTAAGCGTATAAAAAATCGTAAAATCATACTCACGAAAGTGAGTACAGGGTCCGAAAGGGTTAACTTTTTCTCATAAACACAGTAGCATTAATAGATCGCCCGAGAATCTATAGTAACAAATCTAGACAATCTGATCTAAACTGGATATTGGTTCAGTTTTTATAGCCCGATATGTAGATTATCAGACCGCATCACATTTGCTTGCAAAATTTTATATTTGAAGAGAATCCCCAAGAATATTGATAAAAACCAGAGATATTTTATATGGAGAAAAAGGACTTTTTGATACGTGACTTTGAATTCAGGATAATCCTATGAATGTGTGTCTGGATCAAAAATATCTAATACTATACTAACTAATATGATGTAGGCGAATGAGCGATTATTATTAGTTATACGAAACCATTCATAAATAATACTTACGCACACGCACGCACGCACGCGCACCCACGCACGCACGCGCACCCACACATACACACACACAAATGCAAACATACACACCCAAACTTGGATGTCCTTTAAATAACTATTAAACTACTATTACCTATAAGTATAAAATATAAAAACTATCTATAGTAATAATGTGTTCTGGAGGTGGGCGCTAGTGACTGCGATACAGTTTATAACTAATGCGACAACACATAGTCATTTTTAGTAAAAAAAGCGCTTTTTTTTACAATATTTTTCTATTTAAAATTTATCACAAGCAAAGCAAAGATGTTGATTTTGCTAAACTAGAAGATCAGAACCATTAGAAAAACCATCCGGATATTTTTTTTAGGTGCAAAACAATTTAAACCATATTAGTTTTTTTTGCGGACCGAAATGCAATCATAGGTTGTCAAATCACACCCACCGTAAATTAAATTGAAAATTCTTATAACAAATAGTTTAATCTTATTGTTATTGGTTCATAATTCAAGGAACTAAAATAATATAATACAACCAAAACGGAGTATTATAATGAATTCAAAGTTAATTAAAATATGAATAAAATGTAACACATAAAGTCAATGGAGCGATTCGGAAAGCATCATGACGTATTTTTTTTCTAAATTAAAAAAATATTTTCCATGCTAGGCCGCAAAATATGATTTTAGACATAGAAATTGAATGACTAAACCTCTTTTTTCGAGCGTGTGAGGTGAAAAGTCTATTTAAGAGCAAAAGTTGCGCAAAACAACAAAATTATCGAATATAGAAACCTATATATGCCTATGAAATACCTATAAATGTTCTAGATATTGTTTGTGAAATAAACTTTTTTCTATAAATCTGTTACTTTTTAAAATAACGCTCCCTACAAAACTCTACTGGTTTACCGGGAAGCTCCTCGATTGTACGTAACAAATGGCCGATATCAGAAGGAGGCCAATGCAGGGTGGATTTACCCTATGGCATTTGATATTTCTACTAGATGCTAGATGGCGCATCAGTTGCGCCAACTAACGTCTAGTAGAAATATCGAATTACACTTATGATAAATTTTAAATAGAAAAATACTGGAAAAAATCAACTCAGCCACAAGTGAATTCTCAGATGGGACTCGAACCCATCGACCTTTGGAAATCCGGTCCAATGCTCTAACCACTACAGTTTAAAATTTATCATAAGAATAAAAATTGCAAAAAAATCATAAAGTATTGGCTGTTGCATCTTAATCTATCGTTAAACACCTGAAACGATGTTTCTTTCGAATGCAAGGATATTCCTGGCATTGGTGTGACATTGAAAAATGCAAAAATTCAAAAAATCATAAATTATTGGCTGTTGCATCTTAGTCGATCGTTAAACACCTGTAAAGATGTTTCTTTCGAATGCAAGGATATCCCTGGCATTGATGTGACAACGCTGGCCTACAGCGTATTAAAAATATTAAAGTATTGGAGAATTTCGACGGTGGTTCGCAAGTCTCGGTAGCTCAGCGGTTAGAGCATTGGACCGGATTTCCAAAGGTCATGGGTTCGATTCCCTTCTTAGAATTCACTTGTGGCCGAGTTAACTTTTTCCAATATTTTTCTATTTAAAAAAAAATATATATATCATAAATACCCTTGGGTAGTTGATTATTTAACTTTGTTGCTAATATACACTCATTTGCAAAAAAAACGGGCGGTTTTGATTTCCATTCATCTTTAAAAAGACACAATACCAAAAAGGTTTCAAGCGTTTGTACACGTTACTGGCCGGTTTTAAAAATGCTGTGGTATTTAAAAAAGTACGTTCTAAATTCAAATTTTCATTTGATGCTCATTTTTACAGAAAACCCCTTTTTATCCTACATTTTTGGCGCGAAGTTCCAGAGTTAACATCGACTTTCATAACTTTTATTCATTTTTTATCGATTAATTTCATATCCTTGGCTGTCAAAGCTTTATTTATTGCTGTTTGGCTGTATCAAAAATGGTAGATAAAGTGGTAAAAGCTACCAAAATTATCGCGCTGCTTGAAGAGGGTTGCAGCCAATGTTTCGTGGCTAGGAGGCTAAATGTTAGTCGCTCGACAGTCCAAAGGACCTGACAGCGATATCAGGAGACTGGTTCCGTCGAGAGAAGGCCTGGTTCTGGAAGAAAACCATGTACCCAACCACGGGATGATCGTTTTCTTGTGAGTCGCGCATTGAGAAATCGCAAATCTTCGTATGTGGATCTTAAGAACAACCTCCAAGAAGTAAGAAATGTGCATATTAGTCTATGGACGGTCAGGAGGAGGCTTCTCGCTGCCAATATACGCAGTCACCGCCCGGCCCGCGGCCCCTAATTACTCCGTGAGCACAGAGTTCACAGGCTTAGGTTCGCTAGAAATTGTGAATCATGGACTCAAGAAGATTGGATTAGGGTTTTGTTCTCTGATGAAGCCAGGATATCTCTGTTCGGTGAAGATCGACGTCGGCGAGTGCTAAGAAGACAAGGAGAATGCTTTGCAGAGGCATGTTTCGAAGAAATCACACCTTATGGTGGGGGCTCTGTTATGTTTTGGGCAGGAATAAATTCAATGGATCGTACAGAGTTAGTCTTCATTGAAAACGGCTCACTGACTGGGCATCGATACATAACGGAAGTTCTAATTCCTCATGCACAACCCGCATTGGCCGCTCTAGGTGAAGACTCGATTTTTATGGACGACAATGCTCGCGCCCACCGATCCCGCGATGTAAATGCGTATGTGTAAGAGGTCGGCATTCGTCGTTTGGATTGGCCAGCTCGAAGTCCCGACCTCAATCCCATAGAGCATGTCTGGGACGTTCTGAAACGGCGTGTGAGATCAGTACACCCGGCTCCGCAGACCATCAGAGAGCTGAAGAATGTGATTACTGCGGAGTGGGAACGTATTCCGCAAGCAAGTATCCGGGATATACTCGCTAGCATGCCCAGACGAATTCAAGCTGTGATTTTAGCTAGAGGGGGTCACACTCGATACTAAACATTTATCTGCTTTTACTTTATTAAAGAAAAACAAACAAAAAAACTTTTTTATTTTTACTTCATGAGTATATGCACTACTAGCGAACATACACTACTAGCGAGGTTTAGCATTATTTCCCATAAATTGTATCTAAATTTTATGAAATACTGATGAATACGATTATTTTCTTATTAATTTACCAAATTCTGAGGATAAAACTACCTATAATTATCAAACAAAGCAATATTAACATTTGAAATTGTTCATTGCTTAGGTGCCCGTTTTTTTTGCAAATGAGTTTATTTTGATTGAAATTGACATAATTATGTTGCAGTGACATTGGTGCTTTAGTAAGACAGTTGTCTCATTGATTTTTACTAAAGCAGCAATGTGACTGAAGTTTCAATCAAACGTTGGCAGAAACAAGTTACATTATCAGGGGGTAGTTCTACTTTATGGACCATAGCAACCTTTAAAAAGTACCAAAATGGTGCGACGCGCATTGCTGCGAGGCACTGTGCAGCATCGCGCATTTGGTGTGTCATGTCCCATCATGTTCCATACATTAATTACAACGTCATAATTTGTGATGAGCTGTGCTGTACTGCGCTGCTCTGCATTGGATGTGTCTCGCGGTTTATCCACTCAGGAATAATGTAGTTTTCTACTGGCGCTAAAATTTTCAAAATCGGTGCAGTAGTTCCAGAGATTTCTTCGTACAAACAAACTCACAAACATTGCCCCAATTAAAATTCATTAAATTAACAAAAATTTAAATATTTTTTGTGTCTCTTTTGTCCCATTGACGCCATGATTTCATCCCCATAATAGGGACAAAGGAACGTCATAAAACTTCATTACCGTTGTCCCTATTAGAGTCCTCAAAGATCTGTTAACATTTAGTGTAGATGTACTACGAATAGCAACTATTGTCTTTTTTTATTTTTATTGAAACCGTTGGTCCCTAATGTTAAAAAGTGACAGCACAGTTGCAAAAGGATTTAACCTTTTCCTTAAGAGAAATGAAAATACATTTGAAAGAAGCACTCTCCAATTTCAAAGCAAGCCTCATAGAAATGGCGGCGGTACGGATTGGTGTGAAGACAAATACACGAGTGTTTTAACTTGAACGGCGTTTATAGAGTGGACTTTTATAACGGAGTCCGCGAAACACGACCCTTGTAAAGTATACTGTTACGGATGTCGAAGGCTCTGGAAGGGTTGAAGAATGTAATAAAAAAATATATTTAAAAACCGACTTCAAAAAGGAAGATATAAAAATAAAAACAAAAAAATACTAAATAATAAAAATATACTTTTTGGAGTTGGTGCCAGCCAATGGTGCATATTTACTTTTGTTACAGCATTGGAAAGTTCGGAAGTTAGGAGTGGGAGATGCAGCTGCAGGTCATCTTCATATCGGTGATAGTGGCAGTGCTGAATGACCTTCACAATGTCAGCACTGTACAAAATGTACAGAATTGGCCCTAAAATCGACCTCTGAGGGACCACACGGTCTACTGGCAATCTGGAAGAGCACAGTTTTGATCCATCCTCCTTGATCAGCTCCACATACTGTTGCCTTTGCTTCAGGTAACTATGAAACCATTTTATAGCATTTGCCTGTACTCCATAGTAAGCCATTTTTAACAGCAAAGAGGTCAATATTTATTGAGTCAAAAGCTCGAGAAAAATCTGAGGCAAGAGAATACTGAGGTTCCTCTGATCTTGATGAGCAAGTATCTTATCCACAACATCTGCAAGAGCAGTTGCTGTACTGTGCAACGGTGCTTTCCGTTATTGATAGGTTAACCATGGCAGTATTTGATTTTAGTGTTTGCGGCAGGGTCAGCAGTATGATTTCAGATTTGTATTTAATAGTTAGTGTTTAATTAGTTTTTAATAATTAGTATTTAATAGTTCCGATTAGCACGTGTGGTCTTCATCATCCGTTCCACTCCACCAAATGGTACTTTATGGAAGCAACTACACGAGTTACTTAAGAAAACACCGAAATCGATGTAGGTGTGCCTATAACATTTGAAGAGTTCCCTGGATTTCTCCAGGATCCCATTATCAGATCTTGTCTTGACGACAATAGGACCAATTTGAAAGTATACCCTTTTGAACAAAATAGAGTTATTCAAATCGGTTCAAAAATTACCGAGTACTAAGGTAACAAACATAAAAAACATACGCACGATTTATAACCTCCACCTTTTTTTGAAAAAGTCACAGAATAATGAAGTACTGTTTTAGTTTACACAGAATGTAGTTTTTTTTTTTCTCATTGTCATGGCATTTAATGTGGTAATCGTAACGTTGTGTTGGGTTCGATTCACACAATAATTTTAATACCTACACTCTGAAGCATAAATAAATACTTAGTCCCCCGCCCCCCTTACGATTCTCTATAAACCATAGTATGTTCAAACTGCTTTTGGCCTATACTTCAGCAAACTTACAGAAATATTTTTTGTAAGCAAATAACCTCCTCAACAATAATTTCTATTACACGTTTTATACAAAAAATTCCACATCATTATTATGTTGTATAAGATAATGTAACATTTTTGTGGGACAATTCGAAAACTGCATTTAAGTTTGTTTACAAACATTCGATCCGTAATGCGTCATTTCCAGATTTACCCAGCATCTCTGTCGCGCCGAAGATTGAATAAGGTCGTAGTCGACGCTGGATTTATGAGGATTCGTCCCGACACCGCACTCGTTCTGATTGCCAGTTTATTCGCGGGGTGCGTGCGTTTTTCCCAGTCGCGCGCGACTAAGGGGTTAATACAAATAAACATCGATAATTGGTAAATTTTCGTAGGATTCGTTTTTTTAGGACATTATCAGAAATTATATTTTTAGGCGAACTGTTATTTAATATTAAACACTTTTAAATCATTTTTAGTGACTATGTTTTGGATAAACTTTTTTTGTGTTTTTTGATTCCTCGCCATTTTGATACTTTTCTGCCTACTTGTATGGGAGAACTGAAGTCTTCACTTACACAAAAATTACAAACAACAATTTTTATACTTTAAATGTATCGGTAAAACGGCTGTTTCAGTTCATTTTATGAAAATTATTCTAGTGCTTTAATTTTCCGAAGTTAATGGATCGTTTTCCGATCGGTCGTAGTTCGGTTTTCAGAGTTAGCCCTGTGAACACATAATGGTTCCTTTAAGGACTCGGTCGGTCGTTTTAAGAGCTCTTGATGTTTCGGTCAGATCTTATTTCGTTGGATATTGTTATCGCTTCGTTTATTTTATTTCGCAAGCGCGCTCATCACTATTAAAGTTGACGGTTACTTTAAAATGGTCTGGAATTTTAGACATAGTTACATTTTATCAGCTGTCTAGTACAGTCACCAGATTAACAGTGCCATTACGAAAACCGCTCTTATGTACACGTGATGTGCTGTTTGATTTGTTTGATTGAAAAAATCATCGGAAATATGTTAACCTCTTCTTCTATTATCATATTGGACGTCATGAGCTATACCTACCTTATTCCAATATTTACGAAGTTATTAAGGTACAAGAAGTTATTGTTATGCATATTTTGACTTATCTTCTTCTTTCTTAATTAATGGCGTGCTCGCGATAAAATTCGCGAATTTGGCCAATGTCATTTTTTTATGAACAACGGTGAGACTCTTTGCCTTCATCATACCTGATGTTAAGTATTGATAAGGCTGAAGATGGAAGCGAGCCTCTCCCGGAATACTCATCACTGAGGATCTGGCTATCTTATCTCTAACTGCCGGAACACAACAATGCTGAAAACATTGTTGTTATGGCGTCAGGGTTAGATAAGATGGTGGTAGCTAGCCAGACGGAATTACAACAAGTCCTACCATCAACCAAAATGTCAAGTAAATATATTTTGTAATATATAGAAATTGTACGGTAGATTGAGTTAAGAATGGAGCCTCACAACACATGTTATTGCGAAAAGAACTCGGGTGAAACTCCCTTTTGACTTATTACACTTCAACAACTGACAGACTTTCTCCGTTAGTTTTGAAATTGGGATCTTTAATTTTTGTTTTTAAGTTTACGATTGAAAATAAACATTAACCTTTATTATTTACCTATATATATTTTTTTGTTTTTGAAAATTCCACCACCAAAGGGGTGAATAGGGGGGAGAAGATATCTAAGAAAAGTTCTTTAATTTCAAAGTAAAAGTAGCTTAATTTTTTTAGGCTTATGGTTGGAAATTAAATATAAATAAACAACCCATAATTTGGTGATTTTACGAAATCAACCCTAAGTGGGTAAAAAGGGGTATATAATAAATAAATAATGTTAAAATCGATACGTGTGTCGCTATTGAGGTTTTATGGGATGTTAATTGCAAAATGGCATCGATTTTGTCCAACGCGGTGGACATGAGTCAACCCCTAAAGGTTTGTAAAAAGGGGTTCAAATTTTATATCTTTTCTTCTTCTTCGAAGAAAGAAATAAATGTATAAAAAAATGAAAACCGACTTAAAAAAGTGAAAAATAAACCTTTTATTGGAGTCGGTGCCAGCTAAAGAATTCTACATTGAACTTCTATTACTTTTATATTTCTTGGACTGGACTGGACTGAACTGGACCGACTCCAACAAAAGGTTTATTTTTTACTTTATGAAGTCGGTTTTTTTTATAAAAAGTTTTTATTTCACAATTTTTTAAGTTACGATAAGTCCAGCACTTCGGTTTGACTCAAACTAGTAGTGTAGGAAACTACTACTAGTTTGAGTCAAACCAGTTCGGTCAAACCGCTTGATCGAAAAAACGACAGTTTTTTTCAAGATTTCTTCAAAACTCCTGAACCGATTTTAAAAATTCAAAAATGGAACCAACTTGGGATCAAACGCGATGTTATAAAGGTTTATTTTTTACTTTTTGATTTTTAAATCGATTTTTTTATTTTAATTTTTTTAAAGTCAAAAGCAGAAGTTGTGCCATTTAGTGAACTTCTTTCAAAATAAACTCGTGGGTTTTATTTTTTATTACATTTTATTACAGAACTTTAAAAGATAAAAGCACAAGCAGCGCCATCTAGTGAACTTTATTGAAATCTTGCGGTTTTTACAACAGTATTTTTGAGATTTCCTGAAAAATACTGAACTGATTTCGAAATATTAGAAAATGGGACCCACCTGATCGTTTTGAATCATTACAATCGGTCCAGCTGTCTTCGAGTAAGCGATGTACTTATTATATATACACTTATATATACGCGACGAATAGATAACCTCCTTCTTTTTTTAAGTCGGTTAAAAATATGTAAAATAGACATAATGACTTTGATCGCGATAACTTTAGAATATTTTTGCAATACTTCGTGACATGAAATACTTTTCCAATAATACCACACTAATCCATGTTATTATTATAAATCAGATTGTGACTGTCTGTCTATCTGGCTGTTCCTTTTCACGCGTAAGCCGCTGAATCGATTTTAGTGAATTTGGTGTGGTTATAACTTGAACCTTGGAGATGGACATATAATACTTTTTATTCTGATAAATGGCATCACCACACGACCAATCTAAGTCCGCGAGAAAAACTAATTCCTCGCGGATGAAGTCGCGGGCGGAAGGCTAAACATAATTAATGTTTGCTGTAGGAAATCGGTGCAGCAGTGTTTAGCGCCTTCAGCTTGTATTTAATTTATTTAATGGTGGCGGTTAAGCATCTTTCGCAATGGCGCTTACGGGATGGGTGACCAAATTAATTATCTCGAGCTTCTTCGTGTTAAAGAGGACTTTAATTGGTGTTGTATTTGTAGTCATTAATACTCACCGCGTAGTGGGTCACGGCCTTTTTTGAACGAGTGAATAATGCGTTACGTATACCTATATCGCCTGGGAGAGCAAACAAAAGGTGATGCTATCCACTAAAAACCACTTGCCTCGTCCTACTTCCCGTAGTGTAGCATTGGCTCCTCGCCTACAACTGCTACTTCTGCCATGCCATGGGATTTCTCCCAAATAGCAGAAAGCGCACTACACGGATGCGTACGTGGGTCATGGCCTATTCAAGAGATATTCTATTCTTTACTATTGGTAAAACTGTATAGGACTATCACACCATTCATACCCCAAGCATATTGCTGACAGATCGTGTTACCAAATATCCCTGCGTCAAAGATGTCGTTGGATTGGGTCAAATATTACCATAGTATACAGATTGAGCAGTAGAGTAATTTTTCATAAACTTATAAGAGAAATAATATTTACTAGCGGCCGCCCGCGGTTTCACCTGCATGTTTCTAGTTCCTATCGGAATATCGAGATAAAAATTATCTTTTATTTTAAGCCAGGCTTTCTTATATCTCTGTGCCAAATTTCATCCAAAGCCGTTCAGTAATTATTGCGTGAAAGAGTAACAAACAAACAAAACAAACTGACATACTTTCGCATTTATAATATTAGTAGGAATGTAAACCATGGTTCTTACGAATGATTATGAAAGAAGGACGATTGACGGCTTTATCGCTAATAATATTTTCTTCTAGGCAACTATAATTCTTTTTGCCCCGATTATTCCATCTTGGCGTTAGTCGTGATACTGAACTAGTTATTTATTTCACATTTCTATAAGTTTTATTTTTTGGTACTTATTATTTTTTATTCGAGGCGACTTCTGCTATTTCAGATTTTAATTTAAATAATTGCTACGTATCTAACTGTGACACCTATTTCGTAGAAAAGTATCTATGTATTAAAATGATTTTAAATTTTACGTCATCCATGACAGAAAAAAAATTGAAAAAGAGTCGACTCAGCTCCCAAGTTATTCTTAGACGGGACTCATACCTACGACCTTAGGGGTTTTTCGAAACTTAAGTGAGTTAAATATTATTGTAATTAAAAAACATCCTCCTATTCGTACTTATCTTCATAATTTTCCTATTTAAAAATAGCTAAGCAAATGATTTTATACTTATTATTGTTTTTTTCGTCTCAAAACACTTTTGTTACTGTGATACACACTAAACTGTGATCAGTTATCTAATCTTCAAGCATGCAAGGGTAGCACTTCTCATGTCGCATATTTTTTTATCTATCCCAAAGATACCCTTCAAGGGAGAACGACCATTTTTCGGGTAATTTCAGACTTAAGAGGGTAATACGCTTGAGTTAAGGATATCGCTTTTACTTACGGGAGAAGTCGGCATATATGTCACTTGGGTTAAAAAGTATCGTAGCGTAGGACATAAATTGTCTGATTCAGTTCAGTGATGATGATGAAAGAAAAGAAATAGAAACATTTATAACGGTTGGGGCACTGGCCTCCTTACGGATGGTTAGACCTGTCGCGCATTAGGCAGCCTGGCTACGGCAGCCAGTCGAACATATGACGGTGTATGGGAGTGACTAGGCAGCCAAGAACTCTCGGCAGCGGCAGCCATAACAACGCACCCGATTGAACTGCAGCCAAACTGGTTGTAGGCAGCCAGAGCGAATGTAGGCGAATGTATGTGGCTGTCGTCAGTCTCTGCGTACTATGTTGTTGCCAAACATACCTCATTCCCGAAATGACTTTCGATACGGAGAAATTTGTTCGGGAAAAGTCGATTGACTCCTATAACTGGCGGCTCAAATATTTTGGCTGCCGCAGCCTGGCTACGCACCAGGCTGCCTTGTCCGCGATGTGTCAAGGCGAATTGGTCATGACTCACCACTTGTCCCCAAAGCAGATTAGTGGGTTTCAGCGACTGCAAATACAGTCAGGACCAACGCTTAACGTGCTTTCTGAAGCACAGAGGAGCTCGAGATAATTCATAAAAAAATATTCATGAATATTTCTACTTATAATCAGATTTCGAAGTCGCCGGTTCAGTCACGTGCAATGACATAGAATAGAAACACTTAGCGACCTTGTCACATTACAATAAGTAATAACATTTGTGGACAGAGAGAGTTCTGTTTCCGTGTGCGTGAATGCGACAAGGTTGTAAAGTGTATAAGTACATATTGTCATTGCTCATGATTCTACATAAAGAAATGAAAGGATTAATTGTGTCACGAAAAATGTGGCGACGTGGCAGCAAACTTATTAAATACTTCTTACTTACATCTTTCTTGCCAACTTTTACAAAGACTGCACCTTGTTTGCCCCGTGTCGATGTGTCGCTTCGAAAGTTCCTTGAAGTGACATTATTGAGTTTTAAAACGGGTCGGAACAGGCGGGTGACACAAAGTGACCGGCGGTGAGTCAGCCATGGCAACTTTGTTGCAACCTCATGTTATTGCGGACAGTTTGCTATGGAACTACTAGCAACCTTTGTGACAAGACACGTTATAGATTGTTTTAAAGTGAGGCAAATGAAACAAGATAAAGGATGTAAACAAACTTGCACTGTTCGAAATCATTTACTATAAATACATCAACAGCCATTTTAATAAGGAAGGCGTTAGACATGGATAAAGAGAAATGGACCATGAGATGCTTTACGTATTTTTTTACTTCTAATGGGTTTGCTCCTGATTCTAATCAAGCCCAAGTGCTAAGACTGGATCCACGCTGGAGCGGGCTAACCCACAAAGTGTCTATTCGTATTCTCCCTTGCTTTGAAGATGGACGAGTTATAAGTAATCGGAAATACAGACGCGGGGAGGGAGTTCTACTCCTTTGCTGTGCGCAATTAAAGGATGTTGAGAAGTGCTTTGTGCGAATTTTGGAATACGTTTTTATTACGTTTTTATCTCATCTCGGTGACTTATAATTATCAATCTAGTTACTCACGATTTTGTAATTCACAATGTTTTCTATATCATAAAAACTTTTCTTTGTTTGTGATCATCAACCCAATATAACAATGCGCAAACGATTCTACATGAGCCATAAATCGTGTCAGTATCAAAAACATGCCAGCGCCGTATAAGGTCGTAACTTACATTTCGGTCGCTGGGCGGCGCGACACGCCCTTGCCGAAAAATCGCAGTTACATCCCTCTGATATATCAGCAAAAAATGTAATTATGTCGCCATTTCATTACTAAGGGATGAGATTTAGGAAATAAACTTCCGAACGGTTTTTTTCTGACAACAAAGGAGTAATGTTATTTCGTTTTCTTTGGGAAAATATTCGTACAATAATATTATGTACTTGACGATAACGATATTTGTTATTATTTTTTACCCACGACGGTAAGGCGATGGTTTATGCGTTTTTATAGAGTTCAGCAATATTTTGTGGGATATAGATCGTATTATACGATATTATCTATATAGTTTTTGCTTTGTTTTGTTTCTCTTTCAAAAAAGAAAAGCTCTTCGTTCTGGCCCAGACGTGACTGTCTCAGTTCCATGGTCACATAAAGTTATTACTCGTGAGTGAGGTCAGGTATGTCATACCCGAGAAGTTTTTAAACGCAGATTATTAAATTTTACTGTTGCCTTGCGAGTCTCGTCTTTGCAGTAGCTCGAGGGAAGGGTGTGAGGGATGAGAAAAACAAAAAACTGCTGTTCAAATGTGTTCAATTTTTTTTGTAAAATTTTTGTCTAATTTTTTTGGAGTAATTTTAGTGCTGTGTAACCTGATCTTTTAAGAGTTTTCAGTTTTTTTTGTTAGAGTGGTTAGATACTATTGTTATGTTGATTTGCCCAAGAAGTTGTAAATTTTTATACATTTTTATGCGAAAATAAGTTAAACTACTTAAACATTTATTTTTAAATAAATTTTTAAGATTTTGTTATTTCAATGAAATTACGCTTTTTCTTCTTAATTATGTTTTTTTATTTACTGATCCTGTTAAATGGACACTATTATATTAATATATCTCAAGTAAAAATGGGTTCATTCATGCCGGTTTAAGGGCCGGTTTCACCACCTACTGACAAGTTCTGGATAGCTAACGTGACAGATCATTTGACAGTTGTAATATGAAAAATACGTCAAATTATTTAAAATATAAACTATCCAGAACTTATCAGTAGGTGGATAAACCGGCCATAAAACAACTAAAATATTAAAAAAGTAACCTTGAAAAATTGAAATAGTCATTATAAACATGTGAGTAAAATTAAAACCTTCTATTTGTTTATGGTAATCAAACCAATTCAAAGATTTCAATGTTTTCTTATCAATTACAAACGTACAAATAAAGTATAGCTTGACCTTAAGAGTTTTTGCCAGACCACAGAGGCGGCTTTTGCGCAAAAATACTTAATTACTTATTGTCATTAATGATTGTCACCAACTAGTTAAATTTACGTGGATGCTAGGCAGTTACAAAGTAAACAAAATGTTTTTCACGCCTCTTGCTCAAAAAGTAGGTCATTATAAAAACCTAAAATATTTTTTAAGCCCTAGGGCAATAAAGTTATTTGAAAATGGAACTAACGGCGGTGGCGAAGAAAAGATGTCGAGCTAATATTTTTTTTTCTGTACGCATAACGGAACTCAATGCACGCATTCTAAAGTGCATTTTCTCTTACCGCAATGTTGATACGTATTTTATCTACCAAGAAGGTTACATTATGTTAAGTATGTTAAAAGAATTCCGTGCATTTTTTTACTTTTGTATTCTGTGTTGTAATCATGCCCAAAACATTAAAAAGTTGCAAAAGACAAAATTGTTAAGAGTTAATTTTCCTATAACGCATTCGCGCTGGGAGCATTCCTGGTGGAACTAAGATGGCTGGACTGGAGTGATCCGGCCTGACCCTTCGGATGTCAAATAGGTGCAAAACTCGACGAGAGTTGCGGAAACCGACCGTATTGGATGAAGAAGAAGAAGAACGCGTTCGCGCCTTCTTGTTAAACAGTGGTACAATCGTGGAACTTCCCGGTTGACCAGTAGATTTCCTTTGGGAAATATTTATTCGAAAAACAATAAGGTTAAAGAAATAATTTATGATTTAAATGAAATACCCAATAATCTTTTATTATTTCTGATATTAACGTTTTCTATAAATCTAAAACTTTTTCAATAACACTCCCTAAAAAAACTCTACTGGTCCACCGGGAAGTTCTCCGACTGTACCAAAATAGCGGTAGGAAGAAACGCACTTTAGGATGCGAGCAAAGCGTTCCGTAATTGTTAGAGAAAAAAAGCAAAAAGAAATAAATATCGCAGCCATCTTATCTTTAGAATTATATTTTTCTCAAACATGCTTGGAAATATGAGCATTATTTTGAGAACCTTCTTCGAGATAAATCGATATTGCTGTACAGGGGCCTTAGCCAAAGTAACATCGCTTAATAGCGAAACGATATCGAAATTCGTCATCGTCTATGAGATAACGATAACAATTTCTTAGCCAATGTAACAGCATTGTCGCGATCGTTGTGGCGATTTGTTTATTCGTTAAGAAACATAAAATTGTCTATGGTATCGAAAATTTAGCTGTCATTGTCAAGCAAGAAATGTCAAATCAGCAGATCGAACCCGCGAAATCGGAAATTGTTTACATTGTGTGGTAGTACCTAAGTGTTGCGTTGAGAGTTATGTTTACTTTTAGTTTTTGTTAAATAAAAACAAGACTTATTTAATTTGATAGTGGTAAGTAAATAGAGTGTTAATAAGTAAAAGTGGTCTCCAAAACATAATGGCATTCAAAATAGATTCATTTCTATTATGTGTCGGATGTTCAAACGATGTTGAAGTAATGTGTATGTGCATTTTTAGTAAAAAAAATGGATTCAAGAGTGCGAGCAAGTCAAGAAAAATTGTTAATATTGCTTGAGTTTATGGAAACGTAAGTTAATCCAAGTTTTATTCATTATTAAGATTGAAATCGTAGAAAAAATTGGTACCGGTGTGTGGTACGTACTTAATGTAAACAATGACGCGATCGTAACAGTGAAACACTTATATTGAATCTTTGTTTGTTTATATTACAGTCATGGTGACCTGGCTAGGCCTCTTGCTGGAGCCCAAGGTCGTGTAAGGTCAGACCGACTATGGACTGAGCTTACCAATGGTTTGAATGCTGTTGGTAGTGGTGTCAACAAGACGACAGATAAGTGGAAAAAAGTAAGTACCTAATGAACATATTTGGAATGACTGCCTGATGAAACAGTAGTTAGAAATCCTTACTATGATTCTAAGGGTTGTGCAATTCACAACCAGAATAAACATTCGTATTAGTATTAAGATCATAGTCAGCATACCCATCCACCCAACTCAGGATTATCGCTATGATGATGATGTTGATGATCATCTCTGACATTTATAGTACAAGCTTTACTTTGTTCAACAGTCTGAAGAATGTGGAGATGTCTCAGATAGGTATTTATTTAGTTTTTTAATTTATTTTAAATCTTCCAAGTACTTATACCTACCTACTTACCAAATTGTTAGCTTTTTCTATCTTATTTAGGTACTTATAAGTACTTACATTAGAACATACCTATGACTGATCTGATATTCAATAAAGGTCTGGGCAGATTGGAAGTCCAAAACAAAGAAAAAGGGATTAAACCTAAGGCAGCACACAAGAGGGACTGGAGGTGGGCCAGCAAGCCGGCAAACCTTGTCGGCTATTGAGGAAAGAGTGCTGGCCATAATGGGTGTTTTAGCAGTGGAAGGACAAGCCTCTGTAGAAGAGCTTGGATTTAATGTAAGTATATACATCCTCCTATTAAATGATGAGCTAATTTTCTCTAAAAGGTAGATGTTTTATAAAATATTCATGTTTCTATAAACGGTGGTTAACAATATATTTAAAACATAAAGATAATTTTTCAACAAAAGATACCGTTTTTTTAATTAATTAGTTTATTTTAAAAGAAAAATATGAAAAAAACGAATATTTGACTCAGATTATACTCTCAGGCAGGACATGAACCCACAACCTTTGGGTATGTTGCCCACTGTTCTCCCATTTTTCTAGTATTTTTTTATTAAAATTAATCATAAAATATAGCATTGAAAATGCAAACTTTGAAAATAATAAATCAGTTTATATGTTTATTTTTTTATAAACTTACCATAACCAATATTATATATTTTACAGACATCTCAATCTCCTGCACGAGATGATCCTCTCGCCATGGATGATATGGTGTATTTGGAATTTGAAGATGGTATGTCTTCTATATAGTGATAATGTTATTATGTAATTCTATATTTTTAAGTCATATCTCTATTTCTCTAAAATTACTTAGCTTTTTTTCTATTTATTTATATACTAATATGATTTAAGAAAACATTTTAAGGATTCAATAAACACATTTAACTCTTAACATATTTAAAATGATATTGCATTTCAGTCATTAGTTTGAAATCCAAAGTGACATAGCCACATAGTATTCTAAATTACCCAAAATAACACTACTTTTTTTTGTTGTAGAAATTCCACACCAGCCTTCACCAGAGCCTTCCACTTCGCAGCCGTCGAACAGTTTGCTTCTGCCTTTTACATCCCAGATGCAAACACCACCACCCTCCCGACTGCTCGTGCACGCTCCCCGATCGTCTCAGGGACGGCAGCCGGCTGCGTCCGCCCCGCCGGCGACGCCATCCCCGCCGCCGCCGGCCCCGGCAGCGCCAGCCCCACCGGTCCCAGCAGCGCCCACTACTCCGAGACGACGGCGGGCACCTGCCCCCCGCGCGCCCGCCACTCCCCCGTCTGCCAGGCGTCGTCCGCGGTTAAGATCGCCGGCGACACCGCAGTCCGCTGGCTCTCCCGGCCGCCCGCGTTTAGGCGGTCGCCGCCGAAGGCAGGCACCGACCCCCTTCGAAAGAGCGGCGAGTGAATTCGCGGCCGTTGAGTTACGACGCCTGGAGTTGGAGGAAACTCGGGCTCGGCGCGAGCACGAGCGCGAGTTGCGAGCGTTAGAGGTTGAGCACGCGCGAAACCAAGTTTTTAGGGACCTAGTAGATGTCGCTCAAGGTTTGCTCGATCATTATCGCAGCAGAGACAACACCGAGCCGTTGAACATTGAGTAGTTTCAGTGTACAGCGATTGTGTTGCCATATTGCGGTAGTAGTCAAACAAATGTTAAGCGATATTAAAAGGCCCTAAAAACTTGGTTTCGCTCGTGTGTATCTTTGTGTGAAGCCAGGCGTTCTGCATCCGATACATTTACGTGCTGGGGCACTGGCCTTCCATATGGATGGACAAGGAGAACGGGCCATGTCCTACCACGCGGGCCCAATGCGGATTGGTGGGTTTTAACGACTGCAAATGCAGCCGGGTCCAACGGCTTGAACGTGCCTTCCGAAGCACGGAGGAGCTCGAGATGGTAAATTTATGGTCACCCATCCCGTGACCGACCATTGCGAAAGTTGCTTAACTTCAACAATCGCAATTCGAGCGCGCGAACCACTGCGCCACGAGCTCCTCAACTACTTAAAATATATTTATGGGATTTGACAACGTCAACGTAACCATATAAATAACACTTTATTAAATTAATTAAAAATTATCTAACTCGGTATTTATTTGTTTATTACTGCAAAATTTTAAGACTGCGATAAAAGACTGACAGTTTTCAGCTGTAACTGTAAGACTGCTTTTTGTACATTAAGTATCTAATTTGTGGACTGCTTCTTGATAGTTTTTTTTTAAGTTTTGTTAGTGTGATGCACGCATAAACACATGTTAAGAGATTTATTATCATTACATCTACCTTGCATGTCGGATTATGGCCTATATGCGATAATCAATGAATCCACAAGATGCAATTGATAATACGGGCTCATTTACACATAGTAATATTAAGTTATTTATGTTTAGTAGATTATTTAAGGTGTTAATTTTATGGAAATTTTATTGCAAATAAAGAAATTGAATTGAAAAAATTCGAGTATTTTAAGTGACTGTTAATAAAATATATATATTAGTTAATAGTAATTTTATTCAAAATCTTTATTCAGTAATAGTAATTTTATTCAGTGTAGTTTATTACATCGCCCTATGGTGGGAGAAAAAGAAGAACCGCCGATATCCTGATGTAGTGGTTGGGTACCTCAAAAGCATGTTCACACACTGCAGACTTGTTTTCGCGCCTATTTTCCACGTATATTACATGTTCTCTAACGCGAGTCCCTATGCTTCTACTTTGTTTGCCCGATGTAGGATAGCCCACAGTCACAATCCAGTTTGTTGACACCTGCAGCTTGAAACTCCTTCAAGCTGCAGGTGTCAACAAACTGTTGCACTTGACTGGTGGTAGGAATTAGTTGGTCTTCTTGGGCGGCTTGAAGTATTAAAATTTAAAATTCAAAATTATAAATCATTTATTCAGTCTAGGCTGTTACAAGCACTTATGAACGTCAAAGAAGCTACGCCATCGGTTCACAAACCCTACGGCGGGAGACCTTGTAACGAGAAGAACCGGCAATGAACTCGTCAAGGGCTATTTTTTCTCCCTGTTTTATTTCATACAGAGTCGTCAAATTGAAAAGTGAGCTTAACATATCAGTAAGGTCAAGTTCCATCACAAAAAGAAAATACTAATTATAATATTACATTTTTATGGTTATCCTAAAGTTTGATTAGGATTCCTAATAATAGGGATCTCTAATGTTTTTATTTATTTACCTACATTCTACTAACCAAGACATTGCGCATAGCTCTGCCTCGGATTAACTCGTTTTGGTTATCATCATTGGAGGTGCTATGTTCTACAGAACGGTCTTCACCACCTTCTAGACCACTGGCTGGCATATCACTAGGAGGTGGTATTCTAGCATCTAATGCGATGTTGTGCAGCACACAACATGCATTGGTGATTTTGCTAGCCATGGCAGGATGATAGTGAAGAACTCTGTGTCGAAGCAAACACCTCCAACGAGCCTTAAGTAAGCCATAACAGCGCTCAATGCGAGATCTGGCTTGGACATGACGCCGAGTGTAAATCTCTTCCTGGGAACCTGATTCAGCATTTAATATAGGCGTCATCAACCAAGGCCGCTGTGGATAACCAGAGTCACCTGAAAAAAAGCAATTACATTTTAGTTAATAGAGTTGGTACCCCACAGTTCTAATATAGAATTGTTGTTTTTGAAGTCATGGTCACATAAAAAAAGTACAATTACTACTATAAGGCTCTTTTCTGATGTTTCACTATTTACAATGTAAGGAACAATGTCTTACCTAATAACCAAACATGTTCACCACTTTCGTGAAGGCCTTTCATATATGTCTCCACGTGACTCGCAGACCATATGTGAGAGTCATGTGTAGCTCCACCAAATTTCGAGTTGACATTTATAATCCTCAAGTCATAATCACATATCTGAAAAATCAAATAAAATAGTTATCACTCACAAAGAATTAAATTGGTTGGAAGTGATAGGAAGTGGTAAGAAACATAGAATACTTAATCATATTTTTATACTTCTTTTATCTTCATATAATCATGATTATTTTCTAGCTACTTACCATTTGAACATTTAAGGAATGATATCCTTTTCTATTAAAAAATATATGTTCTTCCTCATCAGGTCTTACAATTGCAATATGGGTACAGTCAATGCACCCTATCACTCCTGGCAAATTATGTTTCGTATGGAATCTGTAAATTATTTAACAGTTTAGGAACAAATATTAACAACTGTCTAGGTATGTAAGTTTCTAATTAAATATTTAACCTATTTTAAAAATATTAAAAGGTAAGTAGGTACATACTTCTCCTTTATAAGGGATCTCTGTTGTGGTGTTTGTGGAAACACTATCCACCTGCGGACCATCCAATTATGGTTAAGTGCGTTTACAACCTCCCTAATGCAGCGACTTGTTGTCCGCTGTGTCAAGTACTGGCCAAGACCAACAATTTTTTGGTATGACCCTGTAGCTAAAAAGCTAAGAGCACACAGCACCTGAAATTTACAATAATACATAAGTACCTACCAACTTATTTGGTTATTACGTACAAACTTGAGCCTACAAATGTTAATACGAGGGACAAAACTCTGACCGAAGATTCTATACTAGTAAGTAAGTAATTAAGTGCAACAAAAAAACCAACAACTTTAATCAGTACAAGTACCTAGTTGCCTGCATTTTAATACTTAACTAAAATTGTCAATAAATGTAAAATTCTTACCTTTATTTCCAGGGGTATTTCAGTGGAACCTTTTAACCTGGCATGATCTTTTAGGTCGTTACACAACTTCCTAAATGTAGCTTTGTTAAGCCTAAAATGTTGGGTAAACAACAAATCTGGCATTTCCTCGATTGTTTCCAATTGCCGTCGTCGTCTTAATCGCTTTTGGCGCCTCTCCCAGGTGTTCTCGTTATGTGCAGCCCACAATAAACGTAACGAAAGCATTTTAAATACTTTTGATTTGTAATAAAATGCCTCTCTTTATTTCTCTGACTCTAGTCAATCACAGCTGATGAATGAAATCGGCCATATTGTTGAGATAACTACAGCGTCCTAACATTCGTTACGTTATCTTTTTTGTCGATCGCGATCGCAGCGAAGGCGAACGCTGAAAGTGCTGCTTGTCTACGCATTAGTATGGGATAACCGTCGATAACAATTCGTTAGTTTATGGTTTCGTTACGAATTTTAACATTGTCTACCAACTTGCGATAACGATGACGATTGACCACGTGATTTAACGCGGCTTATGTCAATCCCATACATTTTATTTATATCGAACTTCGTTATCGTTTTTCTATTGTTACTTTGGCTAAGCCCCCTGGCCACATACGTGCGAGCAGCGGCCGGCAAAAGTTGTATGAAAATTCATATCTGTCGTGTTTAGCGGCCAAATAGTTACATAGTAAATTCATATCTGTCGTGTAATTTAAAAAAGGAACGATCTTTTACTCCGAAGTATGACAACCAAGAACCTATATATACCTATATGAACCTATATGGTAACCTTATCAAAAGTTTTATTTAAATTACGAACTGGCTTGCAAATAGAAAGCTGTTTCAGAAAAAAAAATCAACAAATAAACACTTTACGCAGGAAAAAATATTGTTGTTCGTTGTTCGTCTAATTTCGAAAAGTAGTTTTATTTTCCGCGCATTATTTGAGAAAAGTACTATGCAAGCCTTGGCCACAACTAGGCATTGATGGACTTACTTATGTGTGCCTCGGCTTCGCCCCAGCCCACATTTACACGTTCTATCAATACATCTTTTGCTGGCCGCTGCAATAATGTATAACCAATTTAATTGGTGACCGTACATAACTTATTTTTTTTTGTATTGGATTTCTTTATTTTCTCGCAATCGTAGTGAATAGTAGAGTGCAATGCCGACCTGTTCTGTGTGTGTCTGTGCATGGCCGATTGACGACCTGTTTGGCGCAGGGGTACTAAACCCGCCTTCTACGCCAGAGGTCCTGGGTTCGATCCCCGGACGGGACAAATATTTGTGTGCATGAACATGTCTATTTGTCTTGGTCTGGGTGTTTAATATGTATATTATGTATGTATTTACAAAAAAAAGTATATAAGTATGTTTATCCGCTATCTAGTATCCATAACACAAGTTCCTGGAACTTAGCGTGGGCTAGATAATAGGTGTGATGGTATGGAATTTATTTATTAATATTATTATTTATTATTATTATTAATGCACGGCGCTAAAAACCTATTATACTTCGGTTTCTGTTTACTCGTTACATAGGTCATTTTAGCCCCTTGTATAAAAATCTACTATTGATTTCCATAGTTATTATTGTCTGATTTATGGATTTGTCTTGATTCGGCTTACCTTCGCCATATTTCGACTCATCGACGCTGCCAGGTACAGAAGTCATGATTTTAATTGCTCTCTTAAAGCCCTCCTGTCACATTCCAAAGTTTGTACATAAACATCGACTAATAAACCGTGTACTTACAGTCTGATGCATCCAAAGTGCTAGTCCAAGCTTATTCTTATACTTCATATTTCCGAAAACACGTCCCATAACGTATTTTCGGAGGCGCCCGTATGCGCAATACATGTCAAAGTTTAAAAGCCTCGATGCACGTGTTTCTAGCAACTTTATTGAGAAATGGCTGCAAGAATTGATTCTGACAGCGCCTTCTTCCACTTAGTAAGTGTAAAGTGCCTTAACTGCGCAACCAAAGAAGTTTCAACTTTATGTGAAGTTAGTTAGAGTAGGTTGTTGCATGGAGACTTTCAAGAAGGTTTTCATCTAAAAGGCGTTTTTCTTCATATTTATTAGTGTTGGTTTTTTGTGTGTAATGGATTTTTAAGTGAATCAACAACAACAGCGAGGGCTTTCGTAAACAACTGATGGAGTGCTCGTGGTCGATTTGCCTTCAAGATGCTGTTTAATGAGAATGGAGGCTTTGTTTATTTAAAAGGTTATTTTTTACAGTCTTGGGAAGTGGAAACTGTTTAGCAAGAAGTAGCTTTGATTATTTTAGTTGAGATATTTTAGCGTTTGAATATTAATCACTTACCCGCGAGGTTCCCGTTCCCATGGGAATAATCTTATCCCTTATTAACCTTGTCCTGTCAATAACGAACATAACAAAAAAAGAATTATCCATAAATATTAAACAAGAAAATATAGGTACTAGAAAAAAGCAACCTGTCTTATGTCGCTCTGACGGGATCCGAACCCGCATCCTTGGGAATCCGACCCAATGCACTAAGCAATTATGCTATAGAGAACTTCGAGGACAGGTCTAATTCTTCTAGTATATTCACCTTTCTACGGTGTTGGCCACCGTCGTTGTTTCATCAATGAGAGAAATATCCTCGTATTAAAATAAACCTTTTTTTACAAATGTTTGACTATCGATGAATGATTTTATCTTTGCATTTTACAATGCTATTTTTATGTGATAAATATTAAACAAGAAAATATACTAGAAAAAAGTAACCTTTTAACCTACCTACACTCATATCTGCTCTACAAAAATCGTCTTGGATGTACGTACGCTGGACGTACTTAGGGAAAAATTAAGGGACCCTTAAGAATGAATTTTCTAAAATACTTATTACTTAAATATATTTTGAATTTGAATATCTTTACATCCTGATTACCTACTAAATCAAGCATTTGTGAAAATTACATACCTACTTATTCACTTTATTATTGCATGTTTCGCAGCATAATGTTTTGTGGTCGAGTCAATCTCGGATACCTCTCTTATGCACTAGTTTCATAAACTAGGTACCAACCTAGTTTGTAAGTAGTATTTATAGGTTAGATTAGGAATAACCTTACCCCCCCCCCCATAGGGGTTAGGATTGGATTTTTAAAAGACATCGTACATACATTACATGAGAGTAAATCGGTAACCATCACAAGCTATAATAGTAATTAAAAGTAACGTAATTTTTTAATGTGAATTTCTATCACTTTATACTATAAATATAAAAAAAAAGGATTTATAAATATAAATATGTCTGCTTTCGCATTACAGTTCTGATTCGGATTAACCATGCCACCCCATTTTTATGATCTCCCTATTCTCCCGAAATCCCCGATAAAACTACGAGATAAAAGACTTGATATGCGTAACTCGATTGCATAAGAGAAAAGCGAATGAAATGTGGATCAAGTCTCAAGATTAGTAAGTCGCAATATAACGACTAAGTAGTTCGACCAGCATAGGCGTGCCCGGGAACGAGATGAAAAATCACAGATGACTTTTTTTATTGTACAAGTCACGGCCCTGGGGAACAGGGCTAATCGCCCATAAAAATGTTACGTAATACTTTGTACGTACTTAACGAAAATTGTGTCCGAGCTGTGTGTAACAGCATGTTATTTTGACATGACATTATTTTTGGTCTATATTTAAGTTTGTTTCCCGAACGTGTCATAAGTCGGAAAAAGTGTTCTGAAAGTTCTGAAACCTTTTTTTGCATTAGGATCAATGTTTATCAGTTATATAAAGTGATAAGTATGACGAATTCCCAATGCGTATAGATTACTATGTTTTTATAAAGTACTTATAATAAGTTAAGGTAATTTGTTATCATAACTTTTTCGTGGCAGTACTAAATTGAAATAGTATCCATTAAAATATACCTATAAAGCGTATAACTGTTTCACAACATTTTACCAAATAACTAAATATAATAAATCTTCTAAAACATCAACACTACAATAAAGTACAATATTAAGAAAACAGAATAAAAGAAATTCTCACACAAAACACTTTTGATCACAAATGTACTTTATTCAAACTGGCGAATGGCGCGCGACAAGACAGCGCGATACTGAACTGCCGCGATATTGATATTGATGACGACTGTACCCAAGTTAATGCACAGTGAAGCGACAGCCCTGGACTTCATCGCTCCCTTTCACAAAGGAATGAATGGACATGAAAAATGTTCGCCGAATGTCAACGGACGGAAATGTTTCGAGATACAATAAGTGTTTTGTTTTGTGCATTTGTGCCATTCAAATTTTTAAATTGTTTCAGCTGTCAGATCGTTTTCTTATTTATACGGAAAGGAAATTTTCGTGAGCGTTGTGGTCAATTTTGACTTCCATAAAATTTTTGGGCGAATATTTTATAGAGCAAAACAGTCCGCACGCCGCCGATTTCGACGCCGCCGCCGTCTTAGACTTTGGTCTTGATAGCCATAGAAAGTTTAATCTACTCATTCTCCCCTTCGATCATATAAAGGGGGTCAATTAATAAATCCTATTTTGGTCACGCCAAATCTTTAGGTAATTATACAAAAATTTTACCAAATTGTTTAAAAAATAGGCTTCAGAAATTAACAGACTACGCGAAAAGAACATTATTCTAATCACAACGGTAAAATAAAAAAATAAATAAGCCTTCAAACGTTCACAACCATAATTACACTTCAAAAGTCAGAGTTCTAAAAAGTAATGAACATCATGATCATAAACCGAGAAGCCGAAGAAGTCTTAAAATTGAAACAGAGTCACTGGCGGCGGCGAGAACTTTAATGTTTAAGCTGAGAGTCCATAATATCGTTTATCCGATGGCTTCGCAGTTTTTTTCCCGACCGCAATAAAACTGGCGCTAGCGTCCTGACACGCCGGACCGCGCAAGAGGAGGTCGGCTTGCGATCGTAACGATTTAGCAACTTTCGCAATAGTCGGTCTCGGGATGGGTGACCAAAAATTTACAATTTCGAGCTCCTCTGTGCTTTGTTGGTCCCAGCTGTATTTGCAATCGTTAAAACTCACCAATCTGCATTGGGCCCGACTGATGGGTCGTGGACCATTCTAGGATAGGATCCATAAGGAAGGCCAGTGGCTCAGCAGTGGGTCAACATTAAAGTTATTGTAAAAAATAAATAATAACACAAACGTTAGAAACCCTAATTACCCGTATAACAGTCAGAATGTACATCATGATCATAAAACGAGAAGCGAAAGAAGCCTTAAAATTGAAATAGAATCACTGGCGAACCTATAAGCTGAGAGTCCATATCGCTTATCCGGCGACTCGCAGTTTTTTCCCGACCGCAATAAAACCGACGTCCTGACACGCCGACCGCGCTGAAGTGCAATAATTCCGACAGTCACCCGCACGCGGCGCCACTGTCGACACTCGAAAATGAAAATATATGGTCACTTGAGTGCGCGACAGTACTTGACTTGTCTTCCGATATTTTTGAAATGGGAATTTCAGGATAGGAATGGTATTTTTTTTATTAAGCTTTAAATGTTGGTTATGGCTGCGACAGTTTTGTTGAGAAGGTTTATGTCACGTTTATTTCCATGGTAAGTGCGAAGAACATATTCTACTTTACATTTGCACTACGAAAATCGCAGTTACTACCAGCGTAGTAAGGGTGCTCTTAAGATCAAACTGTAAAGTCTGCAAGAAAACTGAAGAAGCCCGAACCAGGGACTTAGAAACTCATGTAAACACGTGGAAACAGAAATTGAAGGAATGGGTAATTCAAGATGCCGCAACCACTTCAATTAGACGCAGTTAGTGACATGCTGACGAAATTGAAAAACTTTAAGCAGCAGATTACAATTTCCATATTGTCATCACGCTTGGAAAAAGTCGCAGAAAAAAGGAAGTCTGCCATCTTGCTCAACTGTATAGGTGAGGATGGACACATTTATTTTAACATTCTAAAAAAGTCAGAGGAAACACCTAAATTTTATGATATAATAAAAGAAGCTAAATGTGATAATAAATACATTTAACTTTTAACAGCAGATACCAAGCGGATGGAGAAATTTTTGATAGTTTCTGTGCTGCAATAAGAAAGCTAATAAAATGTTGTATGAATATAAAAAATCACAAATATGAAAATACCAGTAACAATAAATTTGTACATGATTTGTATTTGAACTAAAAAAGTGACTTTTAACCAGAATAAGTGGCGCAAAACATTAAAACTGAAAATTAGAAAGTTACATATAAAAGTACACCGGCACTTTTAATGAGATACCTAAGTCAATCTTATCTCATTAAATGATTTCAAATTTACTGTCGACGATGAAAACCCTAAGTGGTCTAAAACAAAAGTTTTATTAGAAGTATTTGGAACAAAATAAAACGTACCTAACGTACTTTTAAATGATGAAATAGGTAAAGTGCCTACAGAGTTTCTGATAATAAAAGAAAATGTTTGTCCAATATTGGGTCTTAATTCTTAATAGAACTAAAACTATTGAATGCAAACAATATTAATATAACGAATGTAAACAGTTTGATAATTAATGGGGTTTTAAATTCACATACTTTAGTCCAAGGTATCCTCAGTCAAACGGCATGGCAGAACCTGGAGTACAGATAGCTGAAAAGATTTTAATGAAATGTAATGATGATAAAACAGATTACAGAATTTCCCTTCTACCATATAGATCATCTCCAGTATGAAGTACATGACGCAGCCGGTAGGATAGGAACCTACGCTCCCATAGGGAATCTGATTTTGATTCAGATCGAAATATCGGGGGATCGGAGAGACAAAAATTGCCTGATGATAATGACAGTTTCCAATGTAAATATTATGAAAACAACTTCCATAGGCTTATATAGGTGTGTGCGAGTATATCACTTGACACAGAGGCAAAACGCTGAGATAGGGTTTTATTGACCCCACACAATTCTTCCTATCTATATATATAATACGGCAGTGAAGCCGCTTCTCCTCCTAAACTAAAAGTCGCACAATCAAGTGCAATACACCGTTAGAAAGGTATTTGTCTGAAGTGGTCGGATAAGTCGAGAAATTTAGCAAAAACTCAAATAAAAAAAAAAAAAACAAAAAAACAAAAAAAAAAAACTTTTTTGAATGTTATTATGTGTTTTTTGCGCATTACACGGGTTGCTCGTTAGTTATATTTTGTTGTGTTTATTAAATTTATACTTTTTTTTATACTTTATATTTTTATTGTCTGTATCGTATGTGTGTGTGTGTCAATAAATGTGTTTCTTTCTTTCTTTCTTTCTTTGATTTATCTTAAACTTCACAACGGCACAGCATCACACACACACCAGACATTTTGCTAGTTAAATTTCAATTAGGGAGACCGAGCAATTCCCTCTTTCTTTTTCTACACCACTCGCGGAAATATTACAGTGCTATCAAAATGAATTATTTTTGAGTTGAGCACAAAGCGCTGACTACTGGCCTTTTGGTTTATTAACTTTAATTTTTAATATTCGGGCCCAGCCCGCGTAAAATTGCAATTCCAGCGGAAATAAAAGAAAAAATGGAGGTCTTATGCGAATTATTCAGTTTCACGTGGAAGGGTCAGGAGATGAAACTTAATTGTGTATTGCTGAAATTGTAGATTGTTATGAAGCTATTGACGTTTTTTTAATACTTTAACGGAGTCGAACACTTTTAGTACTGTTATATTTAATTTAATTTTTATGTCAACTCAACTTTAGTTAGTTTTGATTTCCCGACGCTTCAGTCGCCCTCTGCCACGGTGACGCGATGACTTAACAAATAGCGCGAGGCGGGAACATGAAATGTACCATTTTTAGGGTTCCGTACCAAATGGTAAAAAGGAACCCTTATGGAGCGACTCAGCCTATCTATCTGTCTGTCACAGCTGGATATCTTAAAAACCACTAATGCTATGATCTTGAAATTTGGAATAGTTTTAGAAGACGTTTGTCCAACTATTTTGCAATTAAGAGAGAAATAAAGATATTTTTTTTAACAACAGGGACTGACAGGTGGTCTTAAAAATTGAAAGTGTGGCTACTGGGGCATGTGGGGTATCATATAAGAGAGCGCTACTACCAAATTTAAAAAAAAAATTTTGTTTAAAATTTTCGACTTTTGATGAAAATTGTAAAAAAAACCGTATAGTCATAAGCCTCGTCTGGCTTTATACTTTCAATATGAATACCGACACAATAACGAGTAACGTAAGGGCGCTCTCAAGGTCGTTTTCAAGTTTAAACTGTAAAGTCTGACCTGCTGTCGTGTAAACATACAGCAAAGGTTCATAATGAATAATGCATAGGAACTTACTGGAATTATCAGGATAAAAAAAGTTAATGAAACCAGAACTTCCAGCCTACTTTTAAAAGTAGTAAGTAGATTAAGTTTTGATGGCGGATATTTTATAATCTAAGCACATCTTAACACGTTGAACGCCATACGAAATATGGATAGTTATTTTGTTTGGGCCATGGTTGACGCGCTGTGGCCAACACCGTTATGTTCCATGCAGGCCATGGGGGACACCAGTGCCCGCGAACATATCTATACTTGGAACTGATTTTTCAGGCTATTGTTTACAGTTTTGTATTCAAAACAGTGTACCTAGCCTATAGAATACTATGACCTTAATAACACACAGTAAATTTTAAGAAGTTAAAAGTTATTACGGGTTTTGTGTTTTCATCTAATATTGAAATACACTGAAAACTAAAAAATGCAGAGAGTAGTATTACTATAACGTTTTGAATAATACAACAAAATGCAAACTAACTGCCCTTGGCTGTTTTATCCGTCATTAGTACCTAGCTAGTACCTTCTAGTACGTGGGCGACGATGTGATCCGCGTGGCCCTTTTTTAGTACGGGTCATGGGGGACACCTTGTGTTCGACGTGAGTTTTTTCGATATTATAGAGAAAATTGATTTGGTGTTATTTATTGATTTGATGAATAAAAGTCAAAGACGAAAATTGACAAAATACTTATACTGTTTTTGTCATGGCCTTAACGGGAATTAATCTATCGCGCACATGGTGTCTCCCATGGCGTTCAACGTGTTAAGTTTCTTTTACGGATTTAAGTGCACTATTTATTATTAGAAATACATATAGAGGTTTTTTTTTTGGTTTCCAGACGTTTCGGCACCTTTTCGGCCCTAAAAAACCCCTAAATATAGTTCTAAATACGGTTAATACGGGTAATAAACACTAGTGCACTTAAATCCGTAAAAGTTGTTATGTTTCAATCAATTAAACATACCATTAAACAAAATAAATACATTAAAACACGGCAATATCGGAATCCGTTCAATCAAAACTGCCAAATCTTGCCTTTATCTTTTCCACCCTCGAAATAATCTATAGAAAAATCATCATTTATTTTATCCACAAAATAGACACCTCTCACTTATTTATCAGTGGCTTGAAATATTTATTCGGCTGACATTAATGGAAAAAGTATGTATTTTGGCTTAATATGATGGATCGCGGTTGAAGTCACAATTTAAAGGATGGAGTGGGAGCAAAGGTCTGCGGTGATGTATCGTCCGCCTGGGAGAAACTGTTTAGCATTTCTTGAATACAAAATCTGTCGAGGATTATCTGTATAAGTCTATTATGTATCTTTACATGACTATGCATATTCAAGCATGCTGTTGGATAGCTTTTTTATTTCATAGTAACCATTGAAGTAAGTGCAGTAAAAGTTGAGATATATCGAAATTGTTTAGTTATCAATTATCAGAAAATTCTTGTTTGTTAATTGTGATTTAAAACTTTCAAATCGAATCATTTATTCTGAAGTAATACCTATAATTACAAAAGTTCTATGATCATCTTTAGTTGTGTTGAAAATATCTATGCACGAGTCACTGATTAAAGGTATCGGGGAATCCTAAAAGTTATAAAATAACACGCAGTCGTCTATTTATAAAATTTAAAGGTCTGACTGACTGATCTATCAACGCACAGCTCAAACGGCTGAACCTAGAAACTTGAAATTTTGCGCAAAGATACCTTAAACAGTGCAGGCATGTATACTAATTTCACCCCTAAGGATTTTTGGAAATTTCTCCCCTAAAGGGGTAAAATAAGGGATAAACGTTTGCATGAAAGTCCGTGAATTTCAATGTTAGAATCTTCAAATTTTGTATTTAGGTTGACGATTGAAAATAAACATTTACCTATCTCAGCGCTTTTTGAATATTTCACCCCCAAAGTGGTGAAAAGGGGTAATGATTTGTGAAAGAAAATCCTTTATTTTCAAAGTAAAAATGTTAGGAACTCCAAATTTTGCCTTTAGGTTGATGATTGAAAATAAACATTTACCTGTCTCGGCGTTTTTGATACCTCTATCCCCGAAGAGGTGAAAAGGGGGATGAAGTTGTGTAAGAGAAGTTCTTTAATTTCAAAGTAAAAATCACATATTTTTATAAGGCAAAAGGTATTATATATGAAAATTGTCAATGAAAGGGGTCAAAAGGGGTAAATTTTATAAAAATCTAAATGTTATGGAGATTTTATGGGATTCTGATTCAAAAAATGGCAATGATTTGGAAGTCCAACGCGGCGAACATGACTTAACCCCTAAAGGGTTGAAATAGGGGTCCAAAGTTTGTATGGAAATTTTTAAAAATAGGCGTTCCGATAGATATTGTTCGCGATAGCTTTGGATCATTATAATACTTTGCGATATAGGTTATTTTTCAATTCATAATAATAAGAGAATTAATAGTTGATCTTTGAATAAACTTATCGCTTAGATTAAATAGTTTCGTCATTCATGTTTTTATTTCTCTACTACTGAGACTTGCTCATGAATGGATAAGGGAGACGGGCAGAGAGGCCATGCGGGCCCAGTTTGGATAGGTAAGTATATGCGTTCCATAACGCATGTACATGAATGCTGCTGAACTGAACTGAACTGAAGCTAAACTGAACAGCTGCTGGTGAAATGACGTAAAGATGATGAAAATGTACGCGAATCTAGATGAAAAAAAACTATGTACGCTCACTTCTTAGTATAATTACCACGCCTTTCTATACCTAGTCAAGATAAATAGATTTCATCCCTTAAGTTTTTAACCTACAACGGGAAAACACTTAGCCGTCATCATACCTGATGTTAATCAGTAATGATAAAGCTGAAGGTGGTGAATGCTCAACCACTGAGGAACTGACTATCTTATCTATTAACTGCTGGAACTCAAAAACGCTGAAAACATTGTTGCTATGGCGATAGACTTAGATAAGATGATGATAGCAAGCAAGACTAGTAGGTACCAAATATATGCATTAACAAGGGTGTTTCACATATCTGTAAATGTTTCACTGAAAACACGAAAGAAAATTATATGTAACCCTTAACAAGGGCTTGCAAGGCAAATTAGGAAGAGTTGAAGTATACGCTACCCTAATTCCCGAGCTGCGCTTACACTAACTTTGTTGTGTCTGTCAAAGTTGTCTCGAGAACACCGGTGTGCAGCTGGCACAGTCCATAAACAACAGTAGACCAATTCAATGTTTCAACTCAAGTTAATGTTCAAACAACAGACCAATTCAACGTTTCTAACTCGGCAATTTATTTTTGAAAATATTTTGTACTTAATACTTGACTTGATTTTATTAAAGTGATCTTACATATTAGTTCTTTCTTACGTACTTAGTTATGATTTACCGAAAAGTTCACTACTATTTATTTACATGCAACTGATTAAATGTGTCGGGAAATCCAAAGACCTATTTAAAACACAAAACGTTAATCTAAATGTTTAACTATCAAGTGCGTTTTAATCCATAAAAGTTTATATTTCACTAAAAAGAAACACATGATATAAAATAGAACCCGCTAGTAATTCGTAACATGCTGGCAAACCAAATTAGGAAGATCTAAAGCATACGCTACCCTAATTCCCGGGCTGCGCTTACACAATTATTCTTTTTGTCAAAGTTGTCTCGAGAACACCCGCTGGTGTGCAGTGGCACAATCCATAAACAACAATAGATCAATTCAATGTTTTAACACAATTCAATGTGTTCAACGTTTCTATTAAAATCTGCAAAAAATATAATACTAAAAAGAAACACTTAAGATCATGATATGAAAATAAAACCTGCAAGTAACCGTTATATGCTGGCCAGGCAAATTAGGAAGAACTGAAGTATACGCTACCCTATTCCGAGGTCGCGCTTACATTAACTTTGTTGTTTCTGTCCACGTTGTCCATAAATGTTTAGCCGGGTACAGATTATGTGTAACACAATATGCAATGCAAAATTTTCCACCCATTTTAAGGTTCACAAGCGCACTATGCGCCAACTCAATATTCCATACTACCCTTGTTACATTGCATGGTTGCATTGCACGTAAGACTTTTTAACTCAATTTACCGTTCTAATAGTAAATCCATAGTAATATTGTCTCAAAAATTAATTTCCATATAGCGTTTCAAACAGTAGGTATACCCCACCCCATACATGGACTGTAACAATAGACCCACCATTTAAATAATTTACCATTATGAATAATTTGTTACAGTTTTAAACAACAAAATGAACAAGCGTTACCACAAAATACTTCTTCTTCTTCTTATCGAGTGAGGATTAGCGGCCACCTCTGGTGTCAGAGATTATCAAGCCGCCTATAAGGCCTCTGACTTGGCTTAACGACTGTAATCAAATGACAACAGCCGGGACCGACGGTTTAACGTGCCCTCCGAAGCACGGAAGCGCTCAGTTGTAATGCCACTTTACGGTCACCCATCCGACACCTGACCGGACCGAACTTTACTTAACAAACGTGATCGAATACGATCACGTTTGTTAAGTAAAGTTCGACCCGGTCAGAACACTTAATAGGATACATAATACTTAATAGGCGTTACTTTCACATTGATAATATACTCATACTTACCTAAGTATAGATTAGTAGGAGAGCATGTATAAGTACCAGCTTCATTAGACTGGCACTTTTCCATAACCCCGTACCTTAAAGCACGAGCAAAATATATTCAAACTCGATGATTAACCGCGCGTCTACACCCCGTTTTATTCATTTTTTTCTCCTTTTTATTCATTTTGTATTCATGCCGACGTTAGCCGAATGTATTCATGGTTCCCCTCCAAACTTGTTCGTTGAGTTCAGACAATTTTTCCTGCCTAGGGTACTGCATCGTGGCTGTATAACTGAATCCCGATCTTCGACTAAACCTTGTATTTTAATTAATGTTTTGTATGCAAAAAAGATTTCGTATTGTTAATAAAACATATAGGTACCTAAACGAGTATTCATCATATAAAATATTTGTTGCCTATGGGAATCGAACCCGCGATGACATAACCGGCATATCAACACTTGAACGGTTGAAGTACTACACCAAAGTAGTGAAATTCTCAAACAAAAAAACAAATATTATCGCATAAATGATTTTTTTTTCGTTCATTGATTCTAACTAATCCCTAACAAGTTTTACTTTGTTTATAATCAAGGCATATATAAAATAAATTAAAACCGCACATTGTTCATATAACATTGCCTTATCTATAAAGTACAGTAGCAGTGATCGGAATAGGCTGAGTATATTTATCTACAGCTTGTAGAACAAAGACAAAAATCGGAGACTTCAAAAAATCATATTTTTTTTTGCCGGTAAAACGGGGACTTTAATTACGTGAATTTAAGTATCATATTATTAATATTTAAATTGTAAATGATTTTCGTTTTGACACGACTGCTCAAAAATAAATGTTTTCATGGTTCACGTGATCTTAATTTTTTTATATCCACCATAACCAGTGATCGGATAAAGTTAATTTTTCGTTCGGAAATTGTGGAAGCTGCTTATACATGTTTTTTTTATATTAATCTCAGGATTCCAGAAAAATCGGAAATGCAAAACTAGTCGATAACATGGTGTGGAAACAAAGACTTTAGCATTATGGTACTTATCTGAAAAAAACCGTTTTTTTTAATAAGTACCATAATGCTAAACTCGCAATCCGGGTGTCGCAAAAGGGATATTCTTATTTCAGTATTTTAATAAAAAAAAGTCACCTCTGTAGTTTCGCCGGCCACTGCTGCGGCACACTGGCTACGCTAGCTCATCTAATCTAACCTAGTTACTACCTACTACCTACTACCTTAAGTACTTTCATCCCGTCCTCCGCTGCTCTTGTATTTTTTTTTATATATCTCGGAAACGGTGTGTCGTAGCACAAAAATAAGGTAATACCTTATTTAAAATTTCGACCCCCTACGTTACTCATAAAACTTCCTTTCATCACCAATTGACATAATAAAAAGTCCAAAAAAACATGCTCAAAATGTTTCCAAGTCCAATTTCCATAGTAATATCACTCGAAAATTTGGTTAAGTCGCTTGCCCATACAAAATCGATCGATATTATTTTTACATACAAAAGTGCATTCCATACCTCAACTTTAGGTAAATAAATATGCATCCAATAATATGCTTTGCTAATCAAAGACTTAATCTTCCAAATGGATTTAGGCATTTTTTTCCCTACAATTTGAAAACAGCATCATAGTCATAGAGCCACCATATTAAAATAATAAAATATGTAAATATTTTTTGCTGCGAGTGACATCATAAAAAAAACAGTATCAGCTAAATCCATTTGGCAGATTAAGTTAAGGTGAACACAAGAAATAATTGTGTAAATGAAGAAAAAAGGAAAGATCATGTGAACGATAAAAACATTCCATTAATTTTTGAGCAGTGGTGTAAAAAGGAAAAGCATAATTATGTAATTTAAATGTTAATAATAGATAAGATGTTAAAATTTACGTAATTAAAGTCACAGTTAAATTACCGGTAAAAAAAAATTGTTTTAAGGAAGTCTCCGATATTTGTCTCTGTTCTACAAACAGTAGGAAAATATACTCACCCTATTCTGATCCGTGCTCATGACAGTCATAACACCCTTGACCATCTAGAATTCCAACAAAAGGCGATTGTAGCTCAACTTCCGAGTTAAACAAAAGAGGTTCAAATTTTAAAATCATACATAACAATCCTTTTTTTAAAGAGCCATTTTTCTTAATGCGGCTCACTCTTGACCCCCGTGTTTTTCCGGTCTTTTGGCGAATTCTCCCGGCTCGCCGCCTCCTGGCTAATCTGTTGATATTGATACAACGCGCTTTCGAGGTTATTTAACGGGTATTTTTGGGTAGCTTTTCGGTAAGGAAATCATTTTCATATTTTCTTGTCCGTAATACATAGATAACAACTCAAATGTAGCTGAACTGGGGAAAATAATTTCGTAACAGCTTTTTTTTACTTTAGCATCCAATTTAAAGTCCTTGCACGTTTTTAAATAAAGAAAAATTTACTTATTTAATAAACTAAGTCACAAAAATAAAGAAATTATATACAAATATTGCATCGTTGTATTAAAGTTATATTCAACATAAAAACATCTGAAGTAATGTCGGAAAATTTAAAAACCAAACTAAAACCATGTAAAGAAAGTAAATTAAAAAGGTTAAATATATCTCAAGTCTCAACCAACTTATCATTAGATATTTTTTTATTTAACCTGTAAACGCCCAATGCAACAGAACGAGCATGAATAATGAAATCCAAAGGCACAGCGGGCGGTCCCGGTGGCGCGCACTTCGTCGGGATCAATTGAAATTTGCGAGAACTTGGTCCTCCCATGACAACCAACTCTGAATTAAAATGCAGCCGTTTTGTATCGATACCAAACTCTTAGTAGTAGGTTTGTCTTCACCAAGTTAAAAATAAGTCAAAATGCACTGATAGGTTATTCTTTAAGCAAACATCCTTAAGTGTCGGCGGCTGAAACAGCGGAGTTTCCCAATTTTCAATACTATTTGACAGATTATGTGACATTCAGTCAAGACAACAGCGTTGATGTTTGCTTAGAGAGTAACCACCCTTGTATCAACACCGTAAGCTCTGTTACGTCTTCATTAAGTAAGAAAACTATTTTCGATATTAGAACCACTGAGGTGTTATGTACTTTACCTCAGTGGAAGTACCGTACTCGACTAAATCGCGGAAAGCACAGGTTATAATTAAACAACACAAATTTTTCGTATACAAACCTTCAAAGTCAAAGTCAATATCATTTATTCAGTCTAGGCTGTTACAAGCACTTATGAACGTCAAAGAAGCTACGCCATCGGTTCACAAACCCTACGGCGGGAGACCTTGTAACGAGAAGAACCGGCAAGAAACTCGTCAAGGGCTGTTTTTTTCTTCCTGTTTAATTTATACAGAGTCGTCAAATTGAAAAGTGACCTTAACATATCAGTAAGCTCAATTTCCTATTCGCTATTTATATAAGTTACCTATTCATAATTATTTTTCCGACCAAAGTTATATGTTAATTTTTATGTCCACTCCCAACGTACCTACACTAAAAAAAATTTCGACATCGGTTCGGTATAGTTCAGGCGTACAAAACATTCATAGTTTTTAATAATTGTTTGTAGATAGATGCATAGGTAATAACAATAATGCAATGCAAGACTCCCAAAAGGAACGGTACCTCAAAATGATTTGCATTATAATCTAATCACATAATTTGTCTGATTACATCCGACTGTAACTTTAAAACTACCACGTTCATTAAAAAAACAATTCAATCCGGTAAAACAAACCATTATAACTATGAAAAAACGCAATCACAGCTCACCGCGACACCGTTGTAGAAGTGAAATAGTGTGAAAATGTCACAAAAAAAGGTAAAAAATGAACCGGGTGAATCCCGGGTGAATCCACCGGGCGACGGGAATGAAAATTGGATTTGCCCCTGATTGGATTTTTATTTACTTAAGACAAGAAAAATTCTCCTCGACGGAGACGTCTTTATAAATGATTTAGAGATCGCGGGCCCACTCCGGCTGATTAACTGGGTTTCGTACAGTAGTTTGTTTATTTTATTTCGTCTAGATAAGCTGTTAGTTTTGTTTTGCTTGAGTAAATCGGGAAATTACTTAGAAAATGGGAAGTATGGAAAAAAAACCTTTTCATCCATCTATATTCAATGTTAAAAAGATAAGATCAGCAGTGTGTAAGGATTGCATTGGTTTTGTTAATGTTCGGAATTTATGTAAATGTATTCTGCTCTTTACGTGTGAAAGTAAAGAATAGCTAAGTAATAAGTCTAGTGGGAGTTACGTTGATTGTACGTATGTTTTATTTTTATGTTAATTTTTTCACACTTGAACAAATAAGTAAATTCTAACGCAATTTTATGTGGAGACAATTTACCTGGGTCAACATTGACTCGTGAGGTATAGGAAAATTGCTATTGCTATTGCAACACCCTTACAGGGTGTCACATGAACTGTACTTATTTGTAACATCCTTGTAAACTTTGTGACATGCAATAAATATATAAAAAAAAAATAAGACAATAAATACTTCATTGTTCTGAGACCACCGATCGTTGCCGGCGGGCTCGTGATGGACGAGACATTAAAATACTTTTTTACAGCTATAAAATCTCTTACGCTAAATATCGCGCTGCCGATTGTCTCACAAAAAAACGTAACTCCTATCAGAAAAAGTCGCGGGCGAGCGCTTGTTCATTACAGAGTACGAAGAAACCACAAATCGTCGCCTCACCGGTCTATTATTACGCGATATCATAAATTCTAATTTAAAATAAACCAAAGTAGCAGTCTTCGGCAACTTATATTTCTTACGTATAGTATTCACGCTTTCTCGCACCCCACGCTTTAGGATAGGAATCCATTATTCGTTATTTATGGCGTGGCTCCGCAAAATATTTATCTATGTCGATAATACTCGGACGAACCCGCAGGAAATGAAACGAAACCAAATGGCATTGCTACTTGTAGTGATTTTTTGTATCGCGAGTAAATAACGGACTGATAAATGGAACTGTGATTTTAGGGCGAATCGGCTTTTGGGTGAGCAAGCGGTTTTGGGTTAACTTTCGGGAAGGTTACTGAAGGTTGCTTTATTGATATCTTTCTGGGTTTTGTTAGTTCTAAATATAAGAGCTTAGTAAGTGCCATTTTTGTGACAGTTTATTAATACATTAACAGGACTTTAGGCTAGACACTTGCTCTACTAAAATCGCCGTGCTGTTGATAGTATATAAAAAATAGGAAATGCTTAGCTTTCATCATACCTACTTTACCAGAAGTTACGGTGGAATCACGCTTCTCTCAGCATCCTCAACCATTCTGAGAGAAGATGGTGGTTATCTGGTTATCTTATCTCTTAACAGTCGGAACACAACAATTTGCTGATAATATTGTTGTTATGGCGACAAAACCAGTCTAAACCAAACAGAATTCAATAGTACCGCCACTAGAAATGTAATCCAGGGCCTCTAGATCTGACACCGGTGTGGTGTTATCACTACAAACTGTTGATGACAGTTGTGGTTAAAAAATAATAGCTAATCATTTTTGGTCACCCAAGAAAGCGTTAGAATTGAAACGCTACGCCATTGTTCAAAGTCAAAGTCAAAGTCAAAGTCAAAGATTTTTATTCAAATAGACTTATAGATAAGTACTTTCGAATAGTCCAAATTTTTTTTTCCCTACCAGCCATTCAGGACATCTTTTAACTGATAAGAAGAACGGCCGCAAGAAACTTATCAGCCTTAGCAGAAACAACAACATTTACAATGGAACATGTTGTTGCCAAACGCAAATCTACAATCTTGAAATATATTTAATAAAAGAAGAAAATTTTCTCATACTCATATTAGAATATTTTCCTCTTACACTATTTACAATAGTATGTTTAATGTTGGTATCACATCCATGCATTTTGGTCTTTTAAATAGTCATCTACCTTGTAATAACCTTTGCTTAAGAGCGTTTTTTTAACATATATTTTAAATTTATGCAAAGGCAGCTCAATAACTTGTTGTGGAACTTTATTAAAAAAGGCTATGCCTTTCCCCAAAAACGAGCGTCTACATTTTTCAAGCCGAAATTTTGGAACGGCAAGCTTATTCTTGTTTCTAGTATTAAAATTATGAACATCACTGTGCTTTATAAATAAATCATGATGTTTCCTTACATATACTAAATTATCATAGATGTATTGTCCCGCCAAAGTAAGTATATTAATCTCTTTAAACAAATCCTTAAGAGAATCTCTACGTCGGAGTTTGTAAATGGCGCGCACAGCTCTTTTTTGAAGTATAAAAACATTTTCTATATTAGCTGCTGAGCCCCACAACAACACGCCATAGGACATTACACTATGAAAATAACTAAAGTAAACCAGTCTTGCCGTTTCAATATCAGTTAAGAGCCTTATTTTCCTTATTGCGAAAGCCGCAGAACTAAGTCTACTCGACAAGGCTTCAATATGTGGATCCCATTGTAGTTTTGAATCCAATCTAATACCAAGAAATTTTGTACTCTCAACTAGCTCTACTACATCCCCATTCAAATTGATAAGCATATCGACCTGCACTACATTAGGTAATGAGAATTTAACAAACTTGGTTTTAGTAGGGTTAAGAGACAAATTATTAATGTTGAACCAGTGTGCGGCTTGAGAGAGAGCACTATTTACTTCGTCAGAACAATTGTTTCCTCTATCAATTTTAAAAATTAAAGATGTATCATCTGCAAATAGTACTGTCTCACATAATTTACTCGTGTAGTAAGGGAGATCGTTAATATAAATTAAAAACAGCAAAGGGCCCAATATTGAACCTTGGGGCACGCCCATAATAATGGGGGCTCCAGTAGAAGCAGTATTATTGACAATTACTTTTTGATTTCTATTATGCAAGTATGACTGCAAAAGGCTAACCGATTTTTTAGAGACACCATAATGTTCTAGCTTCTTTAAAAGTGTAACGTGATCAACGCAATCGAAAGCTTTAGACAGGTCACAGAATATACCAATTACGTCTTGCTTGCCCTCCCAAGCCTCAAAAATATGTTTAAGAAGTGCAATGCCAGCATCAGTAGTATTTTTACCTTCACAAAGCCCTACAGCGGGAGACCTTGTAAAGAAAAAGACCTCCAAGAAACTCGTCAAGGGTTTTTTTTCTCTGGATTATTATTTTATTATTTACAATGGGGCGTCTTCCCGTTGTTAGTAGTATTAGCCTTCATCATGCCCAGCTGGCCACCTTCGCCATACCTGGCTGAAGATGAATGCGAATGTTGGAGCTACTCAGTGGTTGAGGATTCCGAGAGTGGCTTCCTGGAATCCTCAGCGTCCGAGTAGCAGGCTATCTTAACTCTAGCTGCCGAAAGACAATAATGCTGGGAATACTGTTGTTATAGCGTCTGACTTAGATATAATGGTGGTAGCAAACCAGGCGTTACAACACGTCCTACCACCAACCATAAATAAGGTGGTGCAGACGTACTGCAGGCATTCACCCCTTGAACCGCCCCTGTACCTGGGGGCGAGGGATGCGTAAAAACATTTCTCCTAGTAAAAAAAAAAAAGCCATCCCTATATTTTTTATAGTGAGAGGAATGCCTTTACGCATACACTGAGGATATGCTGGGCTCACCTAGAATCCGACACCCTATCCCTCGCGCGCCCGCCTGTGGAGTCTTCAGTTGATGCTGCCACTCAGCCATCAACTCGTCCTCGGCCCTTTCCCTAATGGTCGTTATCTCCTCGATGGTCAGCCGATCACCACGCCCTCCAGCCTCACCGTTCTAGGTACACCCTTGGGGCTCCCATGGGGGCGTTCCTGCTAACACACAGGCGACTCTCCCGGAGCCCGTCTTATAGGTGCGGATCATTCTCGTTGCGATCACGCACTGCGGTCTCCTGAGCAGCCTGCAGTTTTCCGCGTATAGGGAGTCTGCCCATACCGGTGCTCCGTAAAGGGCCATGCTGCGGATGACCCCTACAAATATTCTTCGGCAGCTGGCACTAGGGCCACCGATATTCGACAGGAGTCTACCGAGGGCTGTTGCGGTCTTTTCTAGCCTGGGGGCTAACGTGCGAAAGTGTCAGTGAAATGCCATCGCCCATCCAGCACGAGGCCAAGATACCTCATGTGAGGCTTCAAGGGGATCAGAACATCATCCACCTGGGTGTTGCTCCGGCCGGCGGTCTCCTACGGGGTCCATAAAGTATCATGACCTCCGTTTTCTGTACCGCCACCTCTAGATCTAAATGCCTTATCCTTTCCATGACTAGCTGGGCTCCCACGCCAGCTAGACATCGAGCCTCCCAGTAGTCTGATCCCCTCGCAGTGATTAGAGTGTCATCTGCATAGCAGATGACATTTTCGGCAGTAGTACCCCCCGGAGCAACCAGTTGTACCCCAGGTTCCACAAGACGGACCGAATACTGACCCTTGTGGGTTCCACAAGACGGACCGAATACTGACCCTTGTGGAACCCCTCTTGACACCCTTCGGGTGATAAACTCCCCTTCAGAGTTTATTAATACTATCTCCCTATTATCTAGATAGTTTTCGAGGATACGCCTCAAGTATAGGGGAATGCGATGATATTTTAGGGCATCCCAAATGACCGCATAGGGGAGGGTGTTGAAGGCGTTTTTGATATCAAATGACACCGCCACCATCTGCCCATCGCCCTTTGCGTTAAGTCCTTTAGAGCCATCACTGTATCTAGTGTCGACCTCTGTCTTCTAAGCCCGTACTGGTTCCCAGATAAGTTGCACCGTCCCCCAACTGCCAGATTATTAGCCGCCACTGTTAATGATAATAAAGTCATTTACAGTGACGCCCAGGGTGCACCGTCCCTCCCACTGTCGCATACAAGTATGAACTGGGACAAACAGCGGTTGGGCACACGAGGAGGTTATCTGGCGCACACCCCGAGGCTATCACCCCTACCTGGTTGATCCATATCTGCGTACAAAGCGCTTTTCCTCATCTTTTATTTTGCGCACAGCCAGGAAGTGAAATTCTCTGCCTGGTATATTTAAAGCTCAAGTGAATAGGCTTTTTCTAGGCAAGATTGCTCCATCTTCGGCCTCTTCTTAATGTGCTGATTCAGAATGAGGCCAATGGTAAGCCTATTAATTTAAATAAAAATCATTAAAGCAATTCGTCGAGAGTACACTGCACAACAAAGCCCATTCTAATCTCCAAGCGTCCACTCAATATTGTCCAGCGCTCGCATTCGGTTAATTTTCTCCGCGCCGCAGCGGATATTACTGAAATGCACATTCACACAAACGGCTTATCGCATGCTGGATGATTGATCAGAAGCCTGTGATGTAATTCACATGACGTGATATTGAATAGTTTAAAGCCGCTACATACGAGCTGACGTAGACTCATTTTTCCTCGTTGTGGAAAAAACTTATAGGCACGTATCGAGAGTAGTTGCCACAGAAACGGTATGCTGAACTTTTTAGTAATTTTAAACTTCCATGCCCCGGGTTATGAGACACAATAGATATTTAATTGTTCTCTGGACACCGTCGCCCTGCTAGCTAGTGATGAATTATTGGAAAGAAAGAAAGTTCTTCTTTCTTTTCTCTTTCTTTCTTTCTTTCGTTATTTTTTATATAGAACTAGCCTTCCGCCCGCGACTTCGTCCACGAGGAATTAGGTTATCGCGCGGATTTAGGATGTCGCCTGGTGGTGCCGAATAGTAGTCTCAGCCACATAACACCCATTGCTCGGTAAAGGCCTGGATCGAGGATCTCCACGACGATCGGTCCTTTTTTTTGCTTGTCATCTCTCTGCCACGGGCCACGGGGGACCAGAGTTGTACGCAACCCCCTAGACCGGCAGTCCACCCGGCTGTTCGGGCCTCGTCACGGGTGGAGATGGCCGGGCACGACGATCGGTCCTGCGCTGAGGCTAGATCGTCGGTCCACCTTTTCGGGGGCCTACTCACGGAGCGTCGGCCGGTGCGCGGTCGCCATTCCAGAACCTTTTCGCCCCAACGGCCATCGATTCTTCTCGCTATATGTCCCGCCCACTGCCACTTTAGCTGAGCAATCCTTGGTGCGATGTCGGTTACGTTAGTTCTCCTACGGTTCTCCTCATTTCCCTCTTCGAGCATAGCCATCTCCATCGCACGCTGGGTGACCTTGGGCCTTCTTATCAGACCCATAATTAGCGACTACGTGTTGTGCCATTTAGCAGCATTTACTAGATTAAAAAGTATTTTATGTCTATCTCCACGGTTCAAGTTAAGTCCATATCAAATTTCACTACACAGACGTGCAGTCTTTCTTGAGCATTTATAATATAAGCGCATGGATAACTGTGAATGGAAAAGTAGTAGAAAATACTCCAAAGCTATCGCGATCAAAGTCGCTGTCTACTAGTTATATTACTTTCCTTTATAAAATTTGAACCCTATTCTTAAACCAATTAATTTATGTCCACCGCATCGGACTTCAAAATCAATAACATTTTTGCAATCAAGATTTCATAAAACCTCAATAACGACACCAATATGGACTTAATTGTTTACCGTTTTTACCCACTTAGGGGTTCATTACTTGAGAGGATTTTTTGTATTTCTTTTCTAAGCATAAGCCTAATCAAAAATATATGACTTTTACTTTGATAATAAAGGACTTTTCTTACTCAACTTCATGCCCCTTTTTATTCCTTTGGGGGTGGACTTTTCAAAAAAGCCGAGATAGGTAAAAGTTTATTATGAGTCGTCAACCTAAATACAAAATTTTAAGTCCCTAACACTTTTACTTTGAAAATAAAGAGCTTATCTTACACAATTTCATCCCCCTTTTTCACCCCTATGGGGGTAGAATGTTTGGAAGTAGAAAACGCAAGATAGGTCAATGTTCATTTTTAATCGACAACCTAAGTACAAATTTTGAAGATCCTGTCTTCATAAATAACATACTTTGATACAAACTTTCATCCCCTATTTCACCCCCTCAGATTTAGTCCTTAGATTGGGTCTGCTTCTTATGATATGACCCATCCATTTTATTCATTCTGGATATATCGGTTCACAAAGCCCTACAGCGGGAGACCTTGTAACGAGAAGGACCCCCAAGAAACTCGTCAAGGGCTTTTTTCTCTATATTATTTTTTTATTATTCACAATGGGGCGTCTCCCCGTTTTTAATAGCATCTGGCCACCTTCGCCATACTTGGCTGAAGGTGAAAGCGAATGTGGGAGCTACTCAGTGGTTGAGGATTCCGAACATTCTATATTTAATGTATAAAATATTGTTAAGAGATGGTTTTGTTGACTGCTCAATAAACAAATAAATAAATATATTCAACACAAGTCCTTGATTTTATTATGATGATTAAATACAGAATTACACAGTCTATTATTCTTTCTTGAACGTAGTCAACACTTTTCCCATGAAAGTTTATATTCCAGACTTCGTATTCGTAAAAATACATGCAGATCAGAACTCCTCCGCTGGCCGCAAAGTTAATCAACATAAAATATATGTCGGTATCCATCTTCGGGAGCCAGGCTTAGCCTCTAAATTTATGGAGTACATGGCCCCCAATTTTTAACCAATCCCAAGGCTTGTTCGCTCGTGAAATATGCTCGTGTACACGGGAAATTGAACGTTCGCATTCAAGTAGATGGGGTACATGGAAATGATCGCAGCATCACCAAACCAATATGGAAAATCGAGGATGGATACAAATGATCGTAAGTTCTTAGCAGTTTCAAGGACCTAACAATACAGATAAATCGTATCAAACTGTAGTAAAATGTAAAATGAAAAGTTTATTTGCCTGTTTCTTTCTTTGTTTGAACATTATCAATACTTACTGTATATATTCAAAGTCAAATAGAAATATGACGAAACTAAAACGGACTAGTCCCGGGAAATAGTCTACCTATTTTTATGAAAGAACTGAGAGCGAAAACAAAATTTTATACTTATCGATATCTGAATTTAAAACATTTTATAAAAAAAATTCAAACCGACTTCAAAAAGTAAAAAATAAAACTTTTGGAGTCGGTGCCAGCCAGAGCATTCTATATTGCACTTCTATTAACTATATATTTTTTTGGCCTTAGCTAGCTAGCACCGACTCCAAAAGTTTTATTTTTTACTTTTTGAAGTCGGTTTGATTTTTTTTTATAAAATGTTTTTATTTCAGATTTTTTAGTTACATCATGTGCCGTTACTTACACTAAAAATCAGCCCATACACAACAATGTCATCTAGGTAAACGACTACTTGCCAAAAGGTGATTGATATTTTTCAAGATTATGAAAAAACTACTAGCCAGATCTTCGTAAAAATTATATGGGACCAAATTGACAGTGTACCCGATCGAACAAAAAAACAACTATTAAAATCGGATCACCAACACCGGAGTAATCGGTATACATAGATCAGACAAAAAAAAAAAATACGCGTTGAATTGAGTACCTCCCTCCTTTTTTGTTGAAGTCGGTAAAAATTGAAATTACAGGTTGCGTACAGGTCGCCAGGCCCACCCAAGTAAGTACTACATTCAGGGCTAACATCGGACGATTGATAAGGACAAATAAAACAATAACAAAAAAGTGAAACAATAAAATAAACATGACTAAACTATCTAAATAAACAATGTGTGAGCTGCACGCGTCCAAAGGGCTGTGAGAGGGGTTGTGTATTTAAGATTAAATCGGTGTGTGAATGAGTGTGAGCACGAGAGTGAGTGTAGGTAAATGCGTGTATGCATTGGTGAGATGTTTAGTGTGTGTGTGTGTGTGTGTGTGTGTGTGTGTGTGTGTGTGTGTGTGTGTGTGTGTGTGTGTGTGTGTGTGTGTATGAATTAGCAATATTCTGTGGAAGGGACGGCAGAGAGCCAAAAACTTTAGTTAATTACTAACATGTAGGTGAATTTATATAGCAGTAGAAGAGCATTAATGATTGAAACATTATTAAATCAGGCTTATTTCTAAGTTAGTATCATTTTTGAAATATTGTAATTGTTCACTAGATTTTAAAAAATCTCGCAAATACTATCGTTTCCGTTAGCATTGCTACTATGAACTTATACGCATAATCGACCATACTTCTTTGCTTATGAAACGATTGAATTTATTCTTAGATTGTTTTTAAATAGGAAGCTTCAAGAGAGATATCTTTTTATAACACTTTTTTATGAACGATGGGCCTTCATCATACCTGATGTTAAGTATTGGTAAGGCTGAAGATGGAAGCGAGCCTCTCCCGGAGTTCTTAATCACTGAGGAACTGGTTATCTTATCTCTGATTGCCGGAACACAATAATTCTGTAAACATTGTTGTTATAGCCAGACGGACTTAGAACAAGTCCCACCACCAACCAAATCGAATACAATATGTACACCCGCTGGGAATCGAACCCGGGACCCCTGGGTCTGATACCGGTGGTTGTAACACTAATCGCAAAGGCGGTTACAAACTTTATGAGTGCGTTTATATGCGTTATATATGCGTGTATATGTACTTAACTTATCTCATATAAAAATGGTATTTTAATTTTTAGAAAAAAAACATTCTTATTTATCACGCTCGCGATATTATGATGGTCACCCTACAATCTCTGTAATTCAGTTACCCCCTTGTACAGTGTAATGGCGAGGCCTTTAACCCCCTATAAACTAAACTATAACGTTGGCTAACGTCATTAGCTGATGCTTTGAAGGAACAACATCAATTATGCCTTGTACCACATATGATGTGAGTTTTCCTTTTATAATCAACATGGATCGTTGTTATTCTTAATGCAATCTTCCGGGTCACAGCAAATGACTTTTAATTATTTTTAATTCATCTATTTCATTATTTATTGTATCATCCATTATTTTTAAATAATATTATATACTGGCACAACTAATTGGACGGACAAAAGTCCTTATCCCGTTTCGAAAAGTAGAATAAAATAAAAACAAATATATAATTCAATTTTTTAATAATATGTATGTGGGCAGTGACAATAGAGTATTTTGCCTTATAAAACTGGTATTTAAATATAAAAGAAACATGCAATTACTATTTTTAAAAGCTAACGAAAATGTGTATAAATCAATCCCAACTAAGCATTATTTTTTTAATGAACGAGACCTTAGTCCTGAACATATAAAAAAAAAATGTGCTTGTAAGTATTCAAAGCTTATCTTGGTCTGAGATTTATATTGAAAATGATGTTAACAAAGCATTTAACCTCTTTCATGAACTCTTAATTAAATAGGCGCACAAATTAGGCGCTCTAGACAAGAATCAACATGGTTTCCAAAACGGAAAGTCCACTACAATAGCAACTTTTAAGCTGACCAATACAATCTTATATCTTTGGACAAAGCTATTAAGGTAACTGCTGTATTTTTTATATGAGTTAAGCTTTTTATTTTGTCTCTCACTAGCTACTCTTATCAAAATGCGTTAAATATGGTATCAGGGGTAATGCTCAAAATTGGATTAAATCATATTTATCTGAAAGACAGCAATACGTTGAAGTTAAAAACTTAGACTTCCATTCTAATGAAACTTCATTCAAATCCGTGGAAAAAATAAATAGTTCCGAAGTCCAACAAGGCAGAATTCTAGGTCCACTACTTTTCCTGTTGTACATTAACGATCTTTCTAAAACAAATCCGCAATTTTGTATACTGTTCGCTAACGACGTATCTGTGGTGATTCCAAACACTTATAGTTCTAAAACTGAAAATAATAATGAAATCAACGAGACCGTGTCTAAAATAATTAATTGGCTACGTAATAATAATTTGAGAATGAAGGCAAGCAAATCAAAATACATGCAATTTCATAACCAACACAAAAAACAAGTATGCCAAGCTTTCAGTACATCACGAAGCTCAGACGATTGGCGAATATAATGAGGTTAAATTCTTGGGAATATTTATAGAAAAGAACCTTACATGGAAGTCACATATACAATAAATATCGCTGTTGTGCAATCAGCCTTATTGGCCATAGTTATGTAGCTTCCACACTTAGATATGGAGTCATAGTCTGGGACAATTCGGTACATGGGGACCGGGCCTTTATCATTATTCATTATTCTTTACCCAGAAACAATGCATACGCTCCATCTGCAATCTTTCCCGTATGACAAGTTGCAAACCCTGTTTTATAAAATTGAAATTGTTGTCGTTGCCATCCATTTTTATCTATGAAATTGTTTTTTTTATATAAATTGCCAGATTGTATAAAAATCCTCCGTCTTCTCTTTGAAAAATGTTATTATGGCGTAAATGAGTATTTAAATAAAGTATTTATAGTTTCAGGCACAATATAAAACTCGACAAGACACAAGTATCCTGTAGCCATACATATACTATTTTAAGCACTTTAAATTAAAATAAGTCACCTTAATTGTATATTCCTAGAGGTTTTGGCGTGGTTTTCCTTGTTGACTGGTCTCTGTTGTCATATTAATTTTATACTTTCCATGTCGCCCATTATATTTTATTATAGTAATTAATTTATCTGAGTGACTTGTAATGTAATGTAACACCAATTTCTGCATTGCAATACCTGTAAAAATCAAAAGTTGACACAATTTATGTTTTGAATACTTTAACCGTACTCACCTCATGTTATAGTAGTATTTTGCTTAAAGTTTTGTTTTGTTTTGGAAAAGTTTTCCCTCGACCGTTTTGTTTTTTATTTCTTTTATATGTGTGTTTTTTCTCTTTCCCCGGCTCTGGCCTCACATTATGGTGCTTGTAAACACACCTCCTTGTCGGTTTGGTTTTAATGTGTATTTTTTTATTTCCTTTCTCATTTTTTTAATCGTTGTATGTATTGTTCTTTTTTGTGTTACTTTGTTGGTTTATCTGTTTGTTTACGTGTAGCGGAGTCAACAAACCAGTTCCGGCGGAAGATCAGCGCTGGTCGTAGACCATGCATTATGCTGAGCCGGGACCGTTTTGAGACAATGATTTTGTGTTAATTATTAATAATATGTTCCATTGTCCTTGTTTTTGCTGTCTCAATATAATCAATTTTCTTTCTTTCTTCTTTCTAAATGATAAATTGGAATAAATGACTTGCGATAACTGTTTAGAATTTATCATTAATATTGTATTGATTTTAACGTATTATATATTAATTGGATTATTATTTAGAATTTACTGTAAGTATTGGATTGACATTAGATTATTATTTTGGATTATTATTTAGAATTTATTATTATTATTATTATTGGAGTGTTGACATTTAGCACAAATGAAACTGACATTCACCCCGATGATTATATTCGCGGGTGATCAAAGGACACTAAAGAGTCGCCTATGATAACCCAGGTGATATCCCCAGGTGATCATAGTGGAATAGACCTATTGTGTTGATTATTGAATTTTTATCGTTATTATTGTTGAAACCTATAATAATGAAATTAGTCTAATATATAATGGAACTTGATTTTATAGTTTCTAATTCTTTCTTGTCATGTTGCATGTCTGAACAGACTAAATATATATAAGACTGTCCACCATTGCTTGTACCATGTTTAATGCAAATAAATAATTATCATTATCATTATCAACCAGATAGTGATAGCCCGCAGTACGTCTAAACTCCTGGTGGTAGAACTGAGCTGGCGGGATGAGCTCATGTACCTCAATAGCACACTCTCCGAAGTACAACACAAACTAAACAAATTGTTAATGAAACTAAACCCAAGTTAACCTTTACGCAAGTTAAGCTTACCTTCCCATAAACAATTCAAACGAGCCGCAAACAAAACTCCTATTAAAAATAGTAAAATGATTTTACTTTTTCATGCACACTACCGCTTACATTCAACACGGTACAGACAGTAAAAAAAGCAGTCGTCGAAACAATGCACGTTTAAAAAGTGGCCTGATAACGTCGGATGCATTTTTCTCGCTGTCACTTCCATGTCGGTATTGTGCTGGTATCTTTAGCAATACATTTGTGAAATTATTGTAATAAATGTTTTTAATCTAAAGAACATGGTGAGGTCGGGTTTCTGAATATTGATAACATTAAGTACTTTTTAATAAGCTGACTTAAACTAATTATTGATGAAGTGCAACTGAAAAATCATAAAGTACTTTTTATGAACAAGGAGCCGTACGCAAGTTCATTCGTAATTTCAATTTTTACCGACTTCAACAAAAAAAGAGGGAGGTACTCAATTCAACGCGTATTTTTTTTTTTGTCTGATCTATGTATACCGATTACTCCGGTGTTGGTGATCCGATTTTAATAGTTGTTTTTTTGTTCGATCGGGTACACTGTCAATTTGGTCCCGGCTCAGCATAATGCATGGTCTACGACCAGCGCTGATCTTCCGCCGGAACTGGTTTGTTGACTCCGCTACACGTAAACAAACAGATAAACCAACAAAGTAACACAAAAAAGAACAATACATACAACGATTAAAAAAATGAGAAAGGAAATAAAAAAATACACATTAAAACCAAACCGACAAGGAGGTGTGTTTACAAGCACCATAATGTGAGGCCAGAGCCGGGGAAAGAGAAAAAACACACATATAAAAGAAATAAAAAAACAAAACGGTCGAGGGAAAACTTTTCCAAAACAAAACAAAACTTTAAGCAAAATACTACTATAACATGAGGTGAGTACGGTTAAAGTATTCAAAACATAAATTGTGTCAACTTTTGATTTTTACAGGTATTGCAATGCAGAAATTGGTGTTACATTACATTACAAGTCACTCAGATAAATTAATTACTATAATAAAATATAATGGGCGACATGGAAAGTATAAAATTAATATGACAACAGAGACCAGTCAACAAGGAAAACCACGCCAAAACCTCTAGGAATATACAATTAAGGTGACTTATTTTAATTTAAAGTGCTTAAAATAGTATATGTATGGCTACAGGATACTTGTGTCTTGTCGAGTTTTATATTGTGCCTGAAACTATAAATACTTTATTTAAATACTCATTTACGCCATAATAACATTTTTCAAAGAGAAGACGGAGGATTTTTATACAATCTGGCAATTTATATAAAAAAAACAATTTCATAGATAAAAATGGATGGCAACGACAACAATTTCAATTTTATAAAACAGGGTTTGCAACTTGTCATACGGGAAAGATTGCAGATGGAGCGTATGCATTGTTTCTGGGTAAAGAATAATGAATAATGATAAAGGCCCGGTCCCCATGTACCGAATTGTCCCAGACTATGACTCCATATCTAAGTGTGGAAGCTACATAACTATGGCCAATAAGGCTGATTGCACAACAGCGATATTTATTGTATATGTGACTTCCATGTAAGGTTCTTATCTATAAATATTCCCAAGAATTTAACCTCATTATATTCGCCAATCGTCTGAGCTTCGTGATGTACTGAAAGCTTGGCATACTTGTTTTTTGTGTTGGTTATGAAATTGCATGTATTTTGATTTGCTTGCCTTCATTCTCAAATTATTATTACGTAGCCAATTAATTATTTTAGACACGGTCTCGTTGATTTCATTATTATTTTCAGTTTTAGAACTATAAGTGTTTGGAATCACCACAGATACGTCGTTAGCGAACAGTATACAAAATTGCGGATTTGTTTTAGAAAGATCGTTAATGTACAACAGGAAAAGTAGTGGACCTAGAATTCTGCCTTGTTGGACTTCGGAACTATTTATTTTTTCCACGGATTTGAATGAAGTTTCATTAGAATGGAAGTCTAAGTTTTTAACTTCAACGTATTGCTGTCTTTCAGATAAATATGATTTAATCCAATTTTGAGCATTACCCCTGATACCATATTTAACGCATTTTGATAAGAGTAGCTAGTGAGAGACAAAATAAAAAGCTTAACTCATATAAAAAATACAGCAGTTACCTTAATAGCTTTGTCCAAAGATATAAGATTGTATTGGTCAGCTTAAAAGTTGCTATTGTAGTGGACTTTCCGTTTTGGAAACCATGTTGATTCTTGTCTAGAGCGCCTAATTTGTGCGCCTATTTAATTAAGAGTTCATGAAAGAGGTTAAATGCTTTTTTAACATCATTTTCAATATAAATCTCAGACCAAGATAAGCTTTGAATACTTACAAGCACATTTTTTTTTTATATGTTCAGGACTAAGGTCTCGTTCATTAAAAAAATAATGCTTAGTTGGGATTGATTTATACACATTTTCGTTAGCTTTTAAAAATAGTAATTGCATGTTTCTTTTATATTTAAATACCAGTTTTATAAGGCAAAATACTCTATTGTCACTGCCCACATACATATTATTAAAAAATTGAATTATATATTTGTTTTTATTTTATTCTACTTTTCGAAACGGGATAAGGACTTTTGTCCGTCCAATTAGTTGTGCCAGTATATAATATTATTTAAAAATAATGGATGATACAATAAATAATGTAATAGATGAATTAAAAATAATTAAAAGTCATTTGCTGTGACCCGGAAGATTGCATTAAGAATAACAACGATCCATGTTGATTATAAAAGGAAAACTCACATCATATGTGGTACAAGGCATAATTGATGTTGTTCCTTCAAAGCATCAGCTAATGACGTTAGCCAACGTTATAGTTTAGTTTATAGGGGGTTAAAGGCCTCGCCATTACACTGTACAAGGGGGTAACTGAATTACAGAGATTGTAGGGTGACCATCATAATATCGCGAGCGTGATAAATAAGAATGTTTTTTTTCTAAAAATTAAAATACCATTTTTATATGAGATAAGTTAAGTACATATACACGCATATATAACGCATATAAACGCACTCATAAAGTTTGTAACCGCCTCTGCGATTAGTGTTACAACCACCGGTATCAGACCCAGGGGTCCCGGGTTCGATTCCCAGCGGGTGTACATATTGTATTCGATTTGGTTGGTGGTGGGACTTGTTCTAAGTCCGTCTGGCTATAACAACAATGTTTACAGAATTATTGTGTTCCGGCAATCAGAGATAAGATAACCAGTTCCTCAGTGATTGAAAACTCCGGGAGAGGCTCGCTTCCATCTTCAGCCTTACCAATACTTAACATCAGGTATGATGAAGGCCCATCGTTCATAAAAAAAGTGTTATAAAAAGGTATCTCTCTTGAAGCTCCTTATTTAAAAACCATATAAGAATAAATTCAATCGTTTCATAAGCAAAGAAGTATGGTCGATTATGCGTATAAGTAAGTTCATAGTAGGAATGCTAACGGAAACGATAGTATTTGCGAGATTTTATAAATCTAGTGAACAATTACAATATTTCAAAAATGATACTAACTTAGATAAGCCTAATTTAATAATGTTTCAATCTTTAATGCTCTTCTACTGCTATATAAATTTACCTACATGTTAGTAATTAACTAAAGTTTTTGTCTCTCTGCCGTCCCTTCCACAGAATATTGCTAATTCATACACACACACACACACTAAACATCTCACCAATGCATACACGCATTTACCTACACTCAGACTCATTCACACACCGATTTAATCTTAAATACACGACCCCTCTCACAGCCCTTTGGACGCGTGCAGCTCACATATTGTTCATTTAGATAGTTTAGTCATGTTTATTTTATTGTTTCACTTTTTTGTTATTGTTTTATTTGTCCTTATCAATCGTCCGATGTTAGCCCTGAATGTAGTACTTACCTACCTTTGTCCTTGGGTGGGCCTGGCGACCTGTAGCTCAGGTTTCTAGTGCTGAAACCTATTTCAGGCACCAGGCCATCACAGGTATAGGAGATAAGTTATACATACCTACTTAGCACTAGTTGATTGTAAGAACCCTATTTGTGATGGAAAAATAAAGTTATTTTTATTTATTTTCATTACAATCAATTCTGGGATCTTTGAGAAATCGTTATTATTATACACAAGAAATTAATATTCCATTTAACTGTTAATCCTTTTAGTGTTTTTATTTTGCTGTCGATATCCCATGATATAAAAAATACAAAATATGTCCTTTATAGTTATTTATTTCTAGTATAAAAAAATATCCTAATCAAAAAATAAACTTGGTCACCACTTTCGCACTTAGCCCGGCCGGACAACGTAGCGACCAGTTACACGGACGTTGACGCGCATGAACACTTTCTTAATTATTTTACTTGTTGTCCAACATTTTAACAGTGTAAGTTGTAAATATAAGTGTATAATTTAAAGTAAACAATATCTAAATATGTGATAATTGAAAGTATCATTCATAATCTCAAGCATTCGACTGCATATTATTATGTTGAACAATAGTTATTTGTTATGCGAGGCTGGAAAGTGGGTTATTAGCGGTGAGGGACCTCTATTGAAATCCGAGCAAGTGAAGGATTCAAAGATTGGATCCTGAGCGAAGCGAGGATTTCAAAGGTACAAGACGCTAAAAACTTTTCTGCCGAGCGCAACACACAATTTTTCACCTCACACGCTCGGAACGACGACGACGACTACGCTTCGATCTTGTTTCCATCTTTTCAGTTGGCTTGTCTTTGATACAGGCGAGTTTCTTAGTTTTTTTAAGATAAGATATGCGCGAAAAACACAACCTTTCCTTTGCAGTCGGGTTGAAAAGTAATTTCACAACATTTTCATTTTCCACAATTGATGGGACACGCCTTCCGCGCGTGCCTTATGTGGCAAATATAGACGGGACCGAGACGACATACATGCCTTCCTAAACATAACGGAGCTCGAAATAACACATTATCCATCCCCATACCGTGATATTTAACCGCCTCTGTGGTCTAGTGGTACAACCACCGGTATCAGACCCAGGGGTCCCGGGTTCGATTCCCAGCGGGGGTACATATTGTATTCTGTTTGGTTGGTGGTAGGACTTGTTGTAAGCCCGCCTGGCTAGCTACCACCATCTTATCCAAGCCTGACGCCATAACAACAATGTTGTCAGCATTGTTGTGTTCCGGCAGTTCGAGATAAGATAGCCAGTTCCTCAGTGGTTAAAGATTCCGGGAGAGGCTCGCTTCCATCTTCAGCCTTATCAATACTTAACATCATGTATGATGAAGGCTAACACCCGTATTCTAAGTCGTTCCTCCAAAACTTATTCGTCCTCGACTTAACTAAACCTCATTGAAAACCTCTTCAAAATACTCCTCGAAATCGGTATTCTAACACCCATATATTCTAAGTCGTTCCTCCAAAACTTACTCGTCCTCGATTTAACGAAACCTCATTGAAAACCCCTTCGAAATACTCCTAAAAATCAGTATTCTAACACCCATATATTCTAAGTCGTTCCTCCAAAACTTACTTGTCCTCGACTTAACGAAACCTCATTGAAAACCCCTTCGAAATACTCCTAAAAATCAGTATTCTAAGTCATAACTCCGTAAGGACCTGGAGGAGTCAAAGAGTACTTAGACAATCCGTGTTAGGCCTAGCGCACACTACCATTTTTACCCACGACGAGGTTGAGTGGAGTGTAAAAAGTTTTGGAGGAACGACTTAGAATATGGGGGTAAGAGTCTCCCCGTCATTCATAAAATATATATATTATAGCATATTATTATATATATATATATATATATATATATATATAGGTAATACGATAGTTTATACTTTTTGCCGTGAAAGACCATTGCGAAAGTGGCTTAACCGCTAAGATCGTAAGCTGCGCGAACGAACCTCATCACCGATCTCCTGAATTAGAGATAAACAAAGGGCAATTTACAATATGTAGCGACTTACCTTAGCGAATAACACAATATTCCCTCTGACATATCCAGATTAAATTGTGACTGATTCAGTAACAATTACAAATTAGCTGGTCAAAGTATAAATTATTTAATATGTCGTATCAGCGGCGGTGCATCCCCAAATTATAATACCGAGCTGACATTAAATCGTTCAGCGATTTCACAGAATTCGCAGTCGCTAGTCGGTAGATCCATGTTAATTGATGCATAGAGTAATCGTTTCTACATTATTCACTTTACAAGCAATGAGATGATTTCTGAATTGTGTGAAAATGGGAAATGCGTTCGAATTTAATTAATTATATGAAGTTTTATTTTCATCATCGTTTAAAATTGTAGCTCATTAACATTTGTTTTCTCAACGGTTAGGCTGTCTTTGACAGACAAATAGAAGTTGTACATGCCCACTGCTGGACACAGCCTTTCTTTATGGATGTCAAAGGGGGATGTGCATATGGGCAATGAGCTACCATGCGGTCTAATTCAAGACCGGTACTGCAAACGCGGCCAACAGCCTAACGTGCCTTCAGAAACGTAAACAAGCTCGACATGATTAATTTTTGATCACCCATCTTGCGACCGACCATAGCGAAAGCTGCTTAACTGCCACAATCGATCATCCAAGCTCCCACACTAACAACTGTTATTTTCTACAATAATCAGATTCTAAACTGAATTATTATAGCATATTATTCTACTTTATACAACCGCGGTCGCACATCATAACTCACTAGAGAAACTTTAGATTGAGTACGTTCTTCAATATTCACACACGCCAAGTTCTGTGGACAATCGTGTACAATTTTATTCAACTTCCACTATGCTAGCTGGTTTCTACTATAAACTGTGAAACTAGTTTCATTGAAAATAAAAGATCAGATTAGTCTGGATTACTCCGGTAATACACTAAAATTTGGCCATTCCTACGAGGAGATATTTTTTACAAATTATTTTTATGTAACTTAAGTGATTTTTGTCAGGCTACAAAATTATCTAATATACGGTGGATATTACATAATTACCAGCGGAGGACGGTCCCATACATACCAATTCCCATCAGCTTCCCTTTTAGAAATCCTACCCAAGCGATCCACCATGCAGATAAAAATAATTATGTCAATAATCATTGTATGTAACAATTAGACCTATGCCTCGCATCCACGAAGCGAATGAACACACCAATATCCGTTTCGGCCTTCAGATACTCCGGCAACTTATTAAAGATTTTAATGGACATCGGGTAGGTACCCGAACTATGCAATGCTAATTTAGATCTTATTTGCAAAAGGTTATTTTTATATCGAAGCATTTCCACCCCTCGCAACTGACACTCGTACATAGTGCATATTTCTTTCACGCCATAAATCCGTGGCGGAGTTGGCGCATCAAAAATAAAGCGTGACAGTGAAATGTTCTTAACATATCACATTATTAAAAACATCTCGGCAGCTCAAATAAAAGTGCAGTCATGTTTATTTTTCATATTGTATTGAACTTGTCCTTTCAGTCAATAAACATGAGTAGGTACCTGTACTGTGTCATATCAAAGCAACAATTAAAACAACGGTTCTTCAAACAACCTGTACGAATCAATAAAACCAGCGAAATTGTACAAAGGCTGTAGGTACCAATTAGTAACCGAGATGCGCCTCTCCGGTTCTCGGAAGGGTTCGGAAAAACGTCTAGAGGCGTCCGCGGGGTTTAGGATTCCTTCCTGTAATTGGTGCGCCTCTGGCGAGGCAGAGATTATTCAATTATCGCAGATGCGACAGAAGAACTGGAAGGTAAAATACCAATCATATTTTAGTGTGGCGAAAAGGTTCTGGAATGGCGAACGCGCCGCACCAGTCGACGCTCCGTGAGTAGACACCCGACAAGGTGAACCGACATGATCTGGTGAAAATTGCGGGAAGCCACTGGATGCGGGCAACGAAAGACGTCTTGGAAATCCTTGGGGGAGCTGCTGGGTGTGGCAGTGTACCCAGCAGTTAGTGTCATGTGATGTGATTTAGATGCTGCTGATGATCTCTCCGGTTCTTGGAAGGGTTCGGAAAATCGTCTAAAGGCGTCCGCGGGGCTTAGGATTCCTTTCTGTAATTGGTGGGCCTCTGGCGAGGCAAAGATTATTCAATTATCGCAGATGCGACAGAAGCACTGGGAGGATCAGTACCAACTATGTTTTGGTGAGAAAACTATGATTAATTTGACATGACGAAAAAATTACCCGCCGTTGGGTCGGAATGGTTCTGGAATGGCGACCGCGTACCGGATGACACTCCGTGAGTAGGCCCCCGACAAGGTGGTCTGGTGAAGGTCTTGGGAAGCCGCTGGATGCAGGCAGCGGACTCGGAGGATGACCATTCATCATTCATCGAAGTGCTCCTTGGGGAAGGCCGATACCTAACAGTTAGTGTAATATATAATTATATGACTGAATAGATAATGATCTTCCGGAGTTGATTCTCTACAACTGATCACATCAATTCAGATAGGCTAGTTCAACAACAATGGAACTTTACTATCGAGTATAAATTCCGTAAGAAGCAGAAAATTTACATTCCCGTTAAATTAAAACGATTTTGACTCAATGTTTTCATGCAAAATTGCAGCAGTGAAGGTTCTAATAAATGTGTATTCCTACAGTCTTCGGTACCTAATTACATAATCTTTGATCGGTTTAGCTTCTCAATTTATTTGTAATTTGACTTAGCTGTAAACATTTATATCGTATTATCTCTTCGCAAATTCGTCTCCGTTAATTTATTAAAGTCTCTATACAACTTTCAAGATTGTTGCGCGTTGTGCATTGACCACGGCTTTTAAAAAGTTCAAACAAAAAGCCGAAAACCCGAATATCTAAATAGTAAAATCCATAAATAAAATAACCATACCAAAAAATGTTGATACCTTGAGCAACAATTAGTTACCAATGCTAACTTTATCTTTATCTACAAATCCTTTATTTAAATTTGTAGAACTCATCATTATAACAACTTTTCGCATGAAAGTGACCATGAAAACAGCTGAAATTATTGAGTTTGTTGTAAAGTGCTATTTATTTGTAATTTCACTTTAATGTCGTTTTCTTTGCTAACTATCTTTGCTTCCGCAAATAATTAATGCTTTTGAGAGTGAAAAACAAACGACCAGATCTATAAAAAGCGCTAACGCAAAATTGCTAAGAAAATTTCCTAATAATTCATTTAACTGTTTATTTAAGGAGTTTAGAACTGTGTCAGTGTAGCAGAATTTGCTTTATTTTTTTAAAGGCAAGAATTTTTTATTTCGATATTCCCACGGGAACGGTAACCACGCGGGTGAAACGCGAATGGCCGCTAGTAAGAAATAAAATATAGGTAAATATCATGAAAGGCGGATGCGCAAAGCTAAGCGGGGCGGCTCGGGCCGCCCCTACCATCCTGCCGCCCTGGGCCATGGCCCCTTTGGGCCTTAGGTTAATACGCCACTGTAGCCACTACTTGCAGCCTTTCACATGCATCCCCTAAATAATATTAACAGTACATTAAATTGTGGGAGCAGACAGCAACCTATTGATTTTACATGGTAGGTAAGTACTAAGCTGAAGACAAATGCAGACAGGCTTTTAGCGGGCTTCCGGCGGGCGAGGCGAGGAGTGCAACATGACGTCACTCACCCGACTTCTTCTGACCTTATCTCTGACTGACCTTTATTTAGTAACAATGGTGCCTCACAACATTAAAAAAAAATATCACAATATAATGTAGCCTATGTCATTTAGGAAAAAAACTAGTGGTGAAAAAAATCTCAAAATTGGCTGTCGGGTGGCCGTGCTGAAAAGGCGCTCAGGGGACGCATGTGTATGTACAGCCGGGTTCAATAATATCTGTGCATTATTGGATTCTGTCGCATTAAGTTTTTTGACATCGTCTTTGACTTTCTGTACAATTTGTCACAATAATTACTCCGACAAAGTTCAAAAGTGCACAGATATTATTGAACTCGACTGACCTAGGTACCTATTGCCTCACGCACTCGCGATATGGTAAACTAAGAGCTCGCGATGTCTATCTATACATGCCATGAAACGGTCTTATCATCAGCGCTCGCCAAGAGCAAAATAATTAAAAAAGGTCGATCTGAAAGTGAAATACGCGTACTATGTAATTTTAACCGCCAGTTGCACCAAAAATTACTTTTACGAATTCGTATAAAGTAACTGAAATTTGCTCGTCAAAACTGTCAAATCCCAAACATTTTTAAACCATAAACTCTGTAGAAGTAATAGCATAACTTAAAAAAGAATGGTGCAACCGGCGCGGCGGCGGTAAGTAAGTATATTGTATTTGTACTTACTAAAAATTTTTAGGAAAACAGCATTTTATTTTTTGATCTCTTGTTTTTTATCGCGATTTCCGGATTGCTTTCATGCAAAAAGAGGTTCGTAGTGGTTGAGAAATGGTTCAGAGGTTTAAGTAAAGATAAAATAAATTGAAAAAAAAAACAACTAGGTAGTCTCCAAGTTAGTTAAACGGGATTTGGAGTTTTTTTTTCTAATAATAAAACTATTACACAAAAAGCATTGTGAATGCAAAAATTTCATCATAAAGATAAAAGAACGTTGTAAACTATTTTTCCTTTACTAGAAGATAGATTAAAACCGTTTTCACCTCCTATTGCTCAGTTGGTCTTACACGCGATTTGTGCATCTATTTCCACTTCATTTAATTTTGCAAATTTTGCAAAATTCTTACGAGGAAAGGTTATAAGATTGGAATTTAAATTGAATTTTAAATTTAATACATTAGTACCTAATCTAAACTAATATAATAAAGAGGAAAGATTTGATTGTTTGTTTGCAACGAATAAACTCAGTAACTACTGAATATAGGATACTTTTTACCGACTTCAACAAAAAAGGAGGGAGGTACTCAATTCAACGCGTATTTTTTTTTTTGTCTGATGTATGTATACCGATTACTCCCGTGTTGGTGATCCGATTTTAATAGTTGTTTTTTTGTTCGATCGGGTACACTGTCAATTTGGTCCCATATAATTTTTACGAAGATCTGGCTAGTAGTTTTTTAATCTGAAATAAAAACATTTTATAAAAAAAAATCAAACCGACTTCAAAAAGTAAAAAATAAAACTTTTGGAGTCGGTGCTAGCTAGCTAAGGCCAAAAAAATATATAGTTAATAGAAGTGCAATGTAGAATGCCCTGGCTGGCACCGACTCCAAAAGTTTTATTTTTTACTTTTTGAAGTCGGTTTGATTTTTTTTTTATAAAATGTTTTTTTATCTCGATATTGCTACGGGAACGGGAACCACGCGGATGACACCGCGAGCTTCCGCTAGTAAAAAATATAATACACAATACTATTGTCTTTTGTGTCAAATGGAATTGGGAATTGCTCCCAAGCTGGACTGGGAGTGAAAATAAAACATAGAATGTGCCATTTACTGGCTTTCCAGCAAGCATAAACACTGCTATAACACGCGATATGATGTGGTCACAGACCAATATCGAGATAGACGAAAAGAGCGCTTCAAACTGTATGAGAATCTACGATAATGTCACGAGCGAGATTTAGTGATGTGTAAATGTTATTGAAAAGCTCTTGCAAGAAAGCACTGCACAATTAACCATTTTCGTTTCTGAGTGACGCGTGTTTTCATGGCGATGGTCTCAAGCAGACTGACTTAGGTCGTAAAACTTTGACCGTGGATCGATCTTTTGGCACGCAAGGTAGGTACACTTTTACCTTCTGTGAATGTGGTGCATGATGCTGTCTTGCTTACTACGTTATGTGTGTGAGCGAGACAGTAATACGTCATCGAGCTATGAGTGTCAATAAAAGCCGATTATGCTAGGCTAGCTGGGCAGGTAGGATAATCAAGCATATCAATGGACAGGATAGGTTTTAAACGCCTCTGTGGTCTAGTGGTACAACCACCAGTATCAGACTCAGGGGCCCCGAGTTCGATTCCCAGCGGGGGTACATATTGTATTCGGTTTGGTGGTAGGACTTGTTAGAAGTCCGCCTGGCTATCTACCAACATTTTATCTAAGTCGGACGCCATAACAACAATGTTTTCAGCATTGTTTTGTTCCGGCAGTTAGAGATAAGAAAGCTAGTTCCTCAATGATTGAGGATTTCGGAAGAGTCTCGCTTTCATCTTCAGCATCACGTCGTTCACAAAAAACAAATTAGATATATTCGAAAAAAAGCAAGCTGTCACTATTGTTACCGGATTACACCTTAGACCCAACTATTGCCAAATGTGGCGTCGCGTCGTTGAGGAGCGGATATGAGAGTGATGTTTGCATTTTACTGTATATCTGCACCTTTGATGCTCTGCCAATTATGGCGTGAGGTTATGTATGTAGAATGGGGATAAAGTCAAGATGATGACAGGCCTCCGTCACTCGCCTATACCTACCGCAAAAATCACTTACAGCGCGCTACAACTTGGAGTTGTAAATCAGTCAGGGCCACCCCGCGCTTGTGATTACACGCGTGCAGTTCGAAACATTAATTTTACAAAACATTAATACTTACTCTTACGGAATATTGCAAAACATTTATCTTAAACATTAACTGCACCATATTTATGTTTTCCGACACTATAGCTATTAAAATTGTTCGAATTTCGCAGCACTGAAGTTTAATTATAGGTACTTTAGAGATGGTAAGAAATACATACAACATTACATTAAAGTTAAACAAATTGTCAATACAAAAAATGCTTCATAAAATGATGTTGTTATTAATTAAGTTACCGCTTGTACAACCCTGACGGTAAAACAAAGGAATTGCGCTCTTATGATCGTTGTAGTAAGTTGCAACTTTAAATGCACCAGATGCATTGGAAATTTTGTAGGCTATTAAAATATCGGCTTTCTTTGAAATCAAAGGAGTGCAACTTCTGTTACTATTATATATTCTGTGATGATGATGACTTTATTTTGTGTCAATCACCTTATATAACATTAGAAACAACAAATCATTAAAAAAATCTTTACTTGTCTTCCATAAATAATCCCCTAGTGTGAGTCATACGTCTTTATATTTCTATCTTAACATTACTTTCGTGAAACATCCTTTTAAGAAATTGCCGTGCCAGCTTTCGCGAGTTATTTGGCAACGTTACACATTTACCCAAAATTTTCCGCAACAAATCTCCTTAAAAAATGTCCATTGTCAGGTCACAACAGCGAAATGAGAAAACGGCAACATTCGCAAGACGTCGTGACTCCCATACTCAGGGTTTAATTGAAAACCATACGAAAATTTATTTCAAACTGGGCAGTACCTGTTACTACTAGAACGTTGGTAATCCTTGATTTTCATAGAAAATTGGACTGACTACAAATGTAGGAGAGCCCTTTTACACGGCCCCTTATATTTAATAATTATGTAGAGATTGTAGAGTAGACAATATTAACTTCAAGTTTTTCGAATGAAGTTAGCAGGAGTTACATATTGAGTAAATAATGATATTGATAAAAAAGGTACATTTGTAAGTAGTTGCATTATTCTAAACCCATGACCTTTGGTTCAGTAAAGGCTAAGCGTCTTCCAGGTTAAAAAAAAAGCCTGTCAAAACTGACTTTTTCATAAATCCCTTAACATCTCCATTTTATATAAGAAGAACCTTTTGCAAATAAATTTATTGTATAAAGCAATTCATTTTTCTATCTATTTTTCCATAACAGAATTTTTTTTTGTAGGCACCTGTTGTGACTCCCAGAAGTTAAAGAAAGAAAGAAAGAAAAAAGATTTATTTTGACACTGCACAATCGACAAAATACTAATTAAAAACAGCAATATACATATAACAAAGAAGTGCAGTGTCAAAACTGTGCTCAGCTCAGCATACGCAGCAGACGGGTGAGCCTGCTGCACTGATATTCTGCCGAGCACAGTGGTGACATCAGGCACACGATAAACATAAAACAAACAAAGAAAGATAACAAACAAACAAAAGCACGTTGAAAAACACTCAAAAACACTAATAAAAAATAAAAAGTCTTACACCAAGCATAATACTCACAGACAAACACTGGCGAAATCCAAAAGGGCATCGCCATTGACACAAACAAAAAATAATTTAAAAATAGTTCTACATCTGTGACAGTCACACATGTCATGTCACTTGGTTGATGTCACTCACTTTGACGTGGCAAAGCAGTTACGCATCAGATGTTTATTTCAGAAACTTAACAAACCACTCGCTATATAATGATATATTTGCGAATGGTTCCAGCATAAGCCTCAAAATCTTACAAATTCCTCGGCAGGGTGTGACGGATTCGCTCGCCATTCGGCGGAGCTGCGTCGTTCATCACTCCTGAATATTTTATTCCCCCACCTTTGATTGTGATCTTTTTGACAGCGGTGAGCTACCAGCTTGCACTTACAGTCGGGGAACCTCACGGAAGAACTAGTAGAGTTTTTTTAAGGGGAGTTCATACATGAAGTAACATTAATAGGTAGATTCGGTAGGTATTTCATTGGAATAATAAATTATTTCTTGAACCTTATTACTTTTAGAAAAATCATCAAATAAAAGCTCTACTAGTCGTCCGGGAAGTTTTCGAATACCTATATCACAATTGCTATAGTAAAACGTCGCGTTTTGTGTGGATTGTAATACAATCAAATTCTTTAATTCAATAGCTGAAGATGTTGTTTTTATAAGATGATTGCGTAAACTGAAGCGTGATCAATCAAGCCTCAAAGGTCGCAATTATATCCCCCCCGAGACTATGTTCCCGTAGACATGTTACACAAAATGTTTAATTTTCTAAACTAACATTAAATGCTGTTCAGCTGTTCTTGCGTAATGGAGTAACAAACAACCTTTCACATTTATAATATCAGTCAGGGTACTGAACTTTCCTTCGCTAAGTTTCCTATAATATCCGCCGGCTCTACATTATCTACTACAGACAGCAAGCAGACGGTCAATGTTAAGGTCATCGGTTGATCAATAATTTACGGTAACACAAGACAAGGGCAGGACTGTTTAACCTTCGATCAACTGATTGGTCAATCAAAGTTTCAACTATCAAATCTTAATAATCTGATTGAAAATGGTATAACTAATGTGATAACGGGATAATGCCTGCATCGTCTTAGAAAACAAATTCTTCAGCTTTTCTTAAGGTTTGTTTTTCAATAAAATTTTAAACTTTGTTCCAGTTTTCAGCAAAAAAGAGCCTTTCTCAAGTGATGCACTTTGGGTGAAAATGATTTAAAGTTACCATTTTGACATCAATATTTGTCATCAATATTTCACAAAATATACTTTTAACCAAAGCAATGAGTACGCACGTGGATAACCATTCCTTAATTTTCAAAATTAAGTAAAACTGCATTCAAAGATATTTGATTAATCACGTATCGAACCCGCTTATATTAGAAAAATAACATCGTGTACTTTTTACCGGCTTCAACAAAAAAGGAGGGAGGTACTCAATTCAACGCGTATTTTTTTTTTTTTTTTTGTCTGATGTATGTATACCGATTACTCCGGTGTTGGTGATCCGATTTTAATAGTTGTTTTTTTGTTCGATCGGGTACACTGTCAATTTGGTCCCATATAATTTTTACGAAGATCTGGCTAGTAGTTTTTTCATAATCTTGAAAAATATCAATCACCTTTTGGCAAGTAGTCGTTTACCTAGATGACATTGTTGTGTATGGGCTGATTTTTAGTGTAAGTAACGGCACATGATGTAACTAAAAAATCTGAAATAAAAACATTTTATAAAAAAAAATCAAACCGACTTCAAAAAGTAAAAAATAAAACTTTTGGAGTCGGTGCTAGCTAGCTAAGGCCAAAAATATATATAGTTGATAGAAGTGCAATGTAGAATGCCCTGGCTGGCACCGACTCCAAAAGTTTTATTTTTTACTTTTTGAAGTCGGTTTGATTTTTTTTTATAAAATGTTTTTTATGGTACCAACTGATAGTGTTAATCTTACAGATTAACTAAGTGTGAGTAATAAACTATCTTAAAGTCAACTTGTTCATAAACTTTATTGAACACAAACTTAATCATCGACAGAAATCGCGTCTCGTTTCCTATTTAACCGACTTCAAAAAAAGGAGGAGGTTATCAATTCGACAGAATCTTTTTGTATCGATTTGTGGTGAATATTATAAATAAAACTTAATTAACTAAAAGTTATAAGCTGTGATGTTGTGATGCTGCAAATTGGTTTCATTTCGAGCAACTTATAAAGTTAAATATGTAAATCGCATTTTATTTTAGTAATGAGTATGAGTAAGTAATTACCAAGTAGGTAAAATAAAGTATTTTGAATTACATATTACCTATGTATTCTTTTATCTTTACAGGCTTTGTCTTTAATTTAAGACACTAAATTACTTAAGCCAAATTGATATTTATACTTAAGACTATCGAACGATACCGTAAAAGTACAGGATGATATTTTTTCTCAGTTAAGCCGGTACGAATCCCGGTGCAGGTAAGTAATTTATCAAAACTCTTTGAATGCAGTTTAACTTATTTTTGAAAATAAAAGAATGTTCATTGTGAGTAAAATTTGCTTACATCAATATTTAGGGTACTTTCCCTCCATCAACCGTCTTTTTCCAACCCTGTATATACAGTTCAATGTAACTTATCAGTATTTAATAAATATATCCTATACTCCATGCAAAATAATTTGTCGTCTTTATGACTAGCGTTACCAGAGCGTTACAAAGTACGTCTTTAAAGAGTACTAAAAACAGTATCCAATTAGATAATGATTTTTTGTTAAAAACATAATATGGTTTGTCACCGATATCGGGTTAAACTATTTTGTTTTCTTATTTTTACAAATAAATATTTGTCTTCAAATACATGTTTATAATTTTGTTCACTTTCGTTATTTATTTTTCGAACGATCTAATTTAGTATTATTGGTTGTTTACCAAATGGCAACACTCCCTCTATAAGGAGCCATTCAGATGCCAAAAGCGATTATATGTCGGTAATTATGTCATCGTAGGAAAAAGTGAGTAAAACACGTGGTTTTTTGTCGGCGAGCGAAAATTACAATTTTGATTCATCACGTTTGTTGTTGTCTACCAAACTAAGAAAAGATAATACATATATATTTAATTGATTCATATAGACGATTTATGTTCGACCTTTATTGAAATGCAAAAAGCTTTTACTCATGACGTTCTTGTTTGAATTAAAATATTTTCGATTCTATTCCAAGTAGGTAGATTGTTCATTTTTGTTATGACTCGTCACGTTTTTTCTCATGTCACAAAAATGATATAACAAAAATAAACAAAAGCCACAGTCACAAGTCTGATATTTTTTTTACCAGACTACGGCGAAGTACAAAATAAGGGCTGTGTGTTTAACCTGTGTTTTATGTATATATATATATATATATATATATATATATATATATATATATATATGTTTGTGTGCATGAACGTATGTTTCTTTGTATGTAAGTATGTATGTTTTGATGTATGTATGTTTGTCAACATTTTGCTTTGCACTAAAATGAGCTGTCATAGGACCCATGTTACATTGTACAAAGACATTGCTACATTGTGCCATTGACATTGATTTTACCAACGAATTGGCCTTTTACGTTCATGAAAGTTTAAATATTTTTTCTGTTATTATAAGTTAATTTTTTGATGGATTAATTAAACGAATCATAAAAAAAACTTGTTTTTTATTGTTGCTGGAAAAAAAAAACAGTTCTATGTGACTTGTGAACATACCTCAATATTTCTTTTTTGTTACGGGTTTCATTTTTGTTATGGTTTCAGTTTTGTCACAATGATGGTAATTTTAAATGATTTTCACCCTCTACAGTCATGTGGCTTACCTTCATCCATGTATAATTTTTTTTATTGCGAATTCTGTAAAACACTAAATGAATCGCAAATAAGGTACAACTATTAATTGAAAAGTAATGTTGAAGCATCACTTTTTCAGTTATCAGTTGTACCTTATAAAATCGTAATAGATGATATATAAAATAAAGTAAGCCAATATGAGTAAATTTTTACCTTTAATACACCCAATAACCGTGACACGATGACACAAAGTACAACGCATGCATTAATATGTAGACGTAGACTAAAGCTGGCCATAGACGATATGCATAAATAGGTCATGCATGACGGTTTTGACCTTACAGACATAACCATCATGCATAACCTAGCGTGTGTGCAAGGATAACTTCACAGTTTTATCGCACACACTCTGGGTTTTGCATGATGGTTATGCCTGTAAGGTAGAAACCGTCACAGCATAACCTATTGTCTATGGCCAGCTTTAAAACAAATGTTTTCGTGCCAAATTATGAAGGACTAGAGGCCGGGCGCGGTTTCACCCGCGTGGTTCCCGTTCCCGTGGGAATTTTGGGATCATTTATAGCCTATGTTACTACTTGGGGTCTAAGGACTCTCTATACCAAATTTCCTCCAAAATCGGTCCAGTAGTTTTTGAGTTTATTCGTTACATACAAAAATACAAATCTTTCCTCTTTATAATGTTATATTACTAGAGGCCGGGCGCGGTTTCACCCGCGTGGTTCCCGTTCCCGTGGGAAATTTGGGATCATTTATAGCCTATGTTACTACTTGGGGTCTAAGGATTCTCTATAACAAATTTCGTCAAAATCGGTCCAGTAGTTTTTGAGTTTATTCGTTACATACAAAAATACAAATCTTTCCTCTTTATAATATTAGTATAGATTGCATATTTTGTAAACATTTTGTCGGTTTCGCAATCCGGGTAAAATATGTAGCTATGCACCTCCAAAAGCAAGCACCATGTTCCAGTAGCGATGGGTCCAAATATGGCGAAGGTATGCTCGACCAAAATTTCACCAAATTTCTCTGACTGTATGGTCGCTTAGTGGGGTGGGATTTCTTAAAGGAAAGCCGATGGGATGTATGGACTGATCGCAACTGCTATGTTCCTATTGGTAATTCATGAGTGACGTGACTACTAATTTTAAAAGTTCTTCGTTATTTTAATTAAAAGTTATATCCAGATATAAATGAAGCATTCCACAATAATTAAATTCAGACCGAATGCACTGTCTCCAGATACTCAAAGCCGTAGTGTTGAATACATAATTTAATTATGCCTCAAACTCCGTCTACCTGTCTTGCTTATTGTTTATAGCAAATATTTAGTTATGGAGGAGCGAGATGACAACTCCGTAATTGTTCCAGAGACAGACGTGTTCCGAATCGAATTACAATTGTAGGAGCTGTATTTGGGTTAGATTAGATTGACGTCTGTCGATTTTTTTATGACAGAGAAAATTATCAATGTCTAGGGTATTCGTTACAGCCACTCATGGAAGTGAAAAGTATTACGTACAACCAGCCACTACAGGTGTAAGAAGTACTTAGTTAAAAGTTTCACTACATATTAAACCACTTTTGTATTCGTTTTCGAATAAAATTTTAGTCAATGCCTCAAAGACACCAAACATTGGGTAAGATGTCTGTTATAAAATCAGTGTTTCCAACATACACTACCTTTAAAGTTTTAAGCTCCTTTGAATAACGGAAAAACGCTTAGCCTACATCATTCCTGATGTTGAATAATGATAAGACTGAAGGTGGAAACGCATCTCTCCTGGAATCCTCAACCACTAAAGAACTATGTTATCTCTAACTGCCACAACAATGCCGAAAATATGGTTGTTATGGCTTTCAGCTTAGTTATGATGGTAGTAACTAGCTACCATCTTACAGGCGGACTTACAACTAGTCCTACCACCGACCAGAAATCTCTCCTTAATTCAATCTCTCCTTATTCAAAGCAACAAACAAAAAACAAACAAGTCAACGAACTCATACACAAAAAGTTCTAAAAAAGTTTTTAATATTCAGGTCGGCATATAAGGGACAACTTCCCCGGAACCGGTCAAAAGTTGAGGGTCGTTCAATTTGTATCCACATCCGATGCAACGGAACTTGCTTTACATGTCTCGCGAGTTCCGACCGGTCGTATCGAACTGCTCTAGACGTTCCAGCGGCCGAAGATGTAAAGCTAATGAAAGGGACATCTGATATCTGACAGTGGTACAGTAATGGTGAAATAGCACAATGTTAGACTAACTGGCGAGAAGGTAAGCGGTTCGTAAGGTTACCTAAAACTGCTTACTCTAGTGTATGTGTACTAGAGTAGGTCAAAAAAGAATATTCTATCACCCATTTAGGGAAATCCGCTTACGCAATCCCGAGGATTAATAACCTTACGAAAATTCGGTCCAGTTTCAGTTTCGTCGCTCTTGTGGCTGTCATATAGTATGAAAATGTGACAGTTATGACTGCAGCGAAACTGGTAGCTAGGTTATTTTTTGTTAGATAATCAGCCTGCCGGTCTATTTACCGTCCTTGAAGACAGACAAACTATTTTCTTTACAAAATGTTGTCAAATCTAAGTGTGTCGTCCCAAATATGGAATTACGGCCTTAACATTCACTTTGAAAGGACTTGTGCTCCATTTTTTGGCCCTGACTGCTATTTAATTACATAACAGTCTATGTGTTTTTTATGCTCCTGAAACGCGAAGGAAGTCAATTGCAACTGCTGCTGCTTGTGTGACTTTTTTACAACGCAAGTCCCGTTTATTTAACGTTTTTCTTTTAAAAAGTTATTAACGTTGTTGAATCAGATCCTTACATTCGCTTTTAAAGGATTTGTGCTCCATTTGTTTGCAGTAAGTTAAACGTCAAAGATGTGACCTATCTTAGTCTTTCATCTTCGTCATTTAACCTTATTTTTTTAAGGTTCAAATTAGACACAATCTAGTCAGTGGCCAGAACCAGGACTTGTAACCTACCTAGAATAGATCCGCAAGTGCCACTTCCATTGCGCCATTATTCGGTAATCACCGCTAGCAGCACGTTCCGTCCAACGATGAGTTCCCACTAAGTTCGCGGGCTGACTCGTTACCGGTTGCACCTAGATCTGATTGTATCCAACTGCCTGACGGCTCTTTAATCACAGAACGTATGTGTCTTTCATTGAATTTGATCGTGTTCTCGGTTCCACTCTGGCGTTTCTATTTAACCTTATTTCGCTTGGTCAGAGTTCAATGAGTCTGGTGAATATCATCACTTGAAAACTCAAAATGTAGGTACAGAATTCGTGTGTGTAGGTATATAGTGGTTAAGTGTATTGATAACTAAAATGTTAATAAATATCAGCACACTCGATAATCTCTTGATAACATAATTGAGAAAAAGAAAACATGGAGTCAATTTCACTAACTGATTATAGACCTACCATCCAACTGAGTTGGATGGTAGGTCTATAATTTATTTAGGCAAGAAAATTAAATTTAAACAGTCATATAAACATGTTATTTAAACCAATTTTACCTTTATTATGGGTCTTACTTAATATAATGCTTTTTCTTAGACTTATTTTAATCAACAGCTAATAAACTGACCTAGAAACCTTGCCTCATTTAAGCGTCAATGCATTTCAATCATTTGATTGAGGTTTAAGCGGACAGGACGACTAACTTAGCTCTAATTCTATTATAGAAGCATGCTAAAGAAGAACAGCTTAGATAAAAGTAACCTCTTGCTGTCTTTTCAGCTCCAAATATTAACGATTTTAAACTAATTTGAAATACTTTCTTCTAACTGTCACAACCGTTCGATAGCTACTTATTTGCAAAGAAATCTTCAGAATCACTCCTCAATTCCTTTGAAATCTCTTACTTCTAAATTCATATTATGTTATCAATTGCAACAACCCCATTTTGAAGTAATTACGACTATAAAATGCACATACACATTACCCTTCGCCTAATGAGCGAATCGCTTAGAGCCATGACGAATGGCCTTCGGTATACTTCACCATCATTATTTACACCGTTGCCAGCGTCAGTGGAACCCACAACCCTCTCAGATCGCCACTTCTTTCCTTTTATAAAATAACATGGTAAGAGGGAACGACGAAGGTCAAGTTCGGCTGGTGTTTCTGTGAACAATTGTACTTGAGATTACTAACAAATAAATATGTAAGTAAATTATTAAGTATCAGACATCACATAAAAGTAGGAAAGGCTTCTATAGCAAAACACGCAAAAGAGTTGAAATATTAAGGTAAACCAAAACAAAAGAGTAAATAGTATGACATTGATGACAAGTAAGTTATTATCAGTAAAAAAAAACTACAAATCTAAAGCTTTTACTATTCCCAATAAAGTAAAATGGGAAAAATAACGCTGTAGGTCTGGAAGCTGGAGTATCTGTGAAGAAAATAAACTGGCAAATAAATACCTGTGTAAGTTAATAAAACAGACCACAGCACAAAAGTAGCTAAATACACAGAGCGATCAGAGTCAGTGAAGATTTCGCTGACTCTGATAGCTCAGTCTTAATACATTCACAATGTTGATTACATAAAAGTCCCTTCCGGATGTTAAGGAAGTTTGAAATCTGGTATAGGCGGCAAGGTGGCAAATTGATAATTCTATGCACCATATCGGGGCAATTCAATAAATATCAAATATATATCTTTTTTGATATTTATTGAAAAGAATATCCAATGAATATTTATTAAATGTAGCCTTAAGACGGGATTCTTACTTTAATTCTTTACTTATTGAAGTAGTAAAATTTACAAAAAAGAATCATTACCAATTAAAAAAAAGTTATATAATAATCATCAATAGCGGTGATATCTATTAACACTGATCAAATACCGATACCAGTAAATTCTTTCGCCCTCCTTCCAACTGATGAAGCTGAAATTCATTCAACACCACCAACTCACAAATTACTTAGAGACTAACAATTTAATTTCAAGTTCACAATACAGCTTTCGTAGAGGCAAATCAACAAACGACGCAGTGTTTATCTTACTGAACTAGTTATTACTAATCTAGATGCCAAAAGAAATGTTTAACCATCTTCCTCGACATAGCCAAAGCATTTGACACAGTCTCGATCCCCCGCCTATTGCGTAAACTTAACGAGCTTAGAGTTAGAGGGGCTTACCATTTAAATTATTCGAGGACTACCTCACCAATCGAAGGCAAATTGTTAAAGTCGATAAATGGATCAGTGATGATCAACCCGTAACTTGTGGCTTACCTCAAGGTAGTATAAATGGTCCAACGCTATTCCTAATTTACGCCATCGGCCCTTGTAACTTGAAGCTTTTTAATGTAACCATAATCACATTTGCCGATGACACTGCCGTCTTCTATAGTGGCGATAGTTGGAGTGAGGTTTTTGATTCTGCAAGTAAGGGCTCAAGTACGTGGCTTCGAGAAAACGCTTTAGCACTTATCGTTTCCAAAACCAAGTTCATGGCCTTTGCTCATAGAACGGACCTACTTCCTCCACCATCTTTCACTATCCGTCTTTATTCATGTTCTTGGGATTCTATTGACTTCCTTTATCCTTCTCTTTAAGGAACTAATTCTATAAAATACCTTGGTGTCACGTTAGATAAAACTTTAACATTGAAGCCTAGTTACAAGCTTAAATAAATCCTTACAATTAAATAAAATGTTGTCATCAAGTAAAAGAAACAGTAATTCACATTTACGGAGACGGCAAATTATGCAAACAGCTAACATTCTCGTTTTCGACAATTTATTTAGCATTTGAAATAGACTTGTAACGGAACAAACGACCGAGTAGGCACGTCCGCTCGCTCCGCACGCTACTCACGAACTGATTTGAATTTAGAATTCTCTTGGCCGGTTTACCGGTTTTGTTGACTTTTTTGTTTTAGAAGTTTGTAAGAATTAACTACAACCTTGGGCAAATAGCTTACCTATTTAGGAAATTACAATTAAAATGAAATGAGAATTATTACCTCAACTGAAACTAATAACTACTCATCTTCTTTCAGGAGTAATTTTAGCAATAAGTGCAAAGAGACATTTTTTATTTTACCTAAGAAAATGACAAATAATTGGGAGAAAATAGGGACAGTGAATATTTATTTACTGTTCCCATTATTTTTCCAATCACACATACAAATCATATGAAAATGTTGTTTTTATAATCAAAAATACCTAATTCAACAACTCTACCTAGGTTTCTACTCTAAGTACCTAATGGAATAGATATCCAGTGTTGCAAATAATTGAATACTTTTTCCTTAGAGTTGAAAATATATTTTAGACATTTTACCATACACACAATTCTAGCTACCCTAAATAAAGTACTTTCCACAAATAAGTTTCCGTTGGAACAAAAAAACAACCTAATCTTTTACTGTTTGTTTACTTAAAATGCTAAGGGGATTCCGCGTGGGAATGCTAATGTGGCATGCAAAGAAATGTCACAATAAGTCACAAGTCACAAAACAAAGTACAAAGAAATTTCAACCTTAATTTCAGAGTGAAAAAGTTAAATTTCTTTTGTTTTTCCTAATGAAGTCAAAATTAATGGAGTGTTTCCCGCTTTTTATTCTTCGTTGGCTGTTGACTTGCGGAGATTTGCGAAGGAATTGCACAGTATTTGTTATTTAGATTTTTAAGCTTACTTGCGGAAAGATCAAAATCTTGTGTAACAAACCTTTGTTTTAAAACAAGATAATGTCCTAATACTAGAGCTGGAATTCCGAGGTTTAGTACATTTTATAAAAGTGTAACATGAAAAGAAGTGTAGTTAGTAGGTATATTTTTCTATTTGATTGTGTTGAGACTATCAGTAAGAGCCTTATGTGGTTAATAATATGATATATTATTATAAATTTTATTTCTATTTGAGAATCACTAATCAAGAGCACACACAATTTTGTGTGATGTCAATAATGCAAAAAAGTTAATTCGATGGTAGAGAATCGATCTAAAATCACTTAACTTTTAAGTCCATTCTAATACAAGAAAATATTAAACTTCAATTATCACAATCCTTTAGTAACCAAGAAACAACATGATGATGACACTAAACCAAAATATTACCAACATAATATTTTAGATATTATTAAAATAACACAGTTTTAAACAAAACCGTCTTTGTCGGACCGCTAGGTGAAAATATTAAAAAACAAAATCAAATCAGCCAATTTGGCGAAAGTTGAATGACTAATTGAATTGGACTTAAAGTCGAGGCAAGTCTTTTAAAGCATCAATATTCTGAGAGATAGAGAACAGAGAAGATAAGTAATAAGAACAAAGCTATGGTACATAAATGATGCAAAAGCGCTAAACATTCAAGTTTATTTGGATAGAGAACTTTATGATTTGACTAACTAACTACGATACTTAATCTAAATCTAAATTCGAAACGAGAAAACACACCATGTCATTAAACCAAAATATTATAAACTTAATCTATTAAATTACATACGAAAATAACACACAGCCTTTAAGCAAATCTGTCTCTGTCGGACCGCAAGGTGAAAATGTTCAAAAACAAAATCAGCCAATTTGGAGAAAGCCCGGGAAAGTTGGTCCGCTAATTGAATTGGAGTCAAAGTCGAGGCAAGGTGGGGGCCACGCGTCCCTGTCGCGGGGAACTTTGAAAAATTCCCAACTAGTCTGTTTCACTGTAACTTAATAAAAACTACGGCCGCGGTAAAAGTTAGCCATCGAGTTCGAGAAACATCGCAGTGTCCGAAGAAATTCGCTCGTTCGGTACAATATTGTTAGTCTATTAAGTTCGCGTAAGACTGTTTGTACTTTTAAGTTCTTTATGTGTGCTGTTTAATTATCGTCGTCATCGTCATCAGGCATTTTTAACGTCCCCACTGGCCCTGGCACTGGCACTGGGCCTTCCTTATGGATGGATAAGGAGAGTGGGCCATGACCCACAACGCGGGCCCAATTCAGTTTGGTGGGTTTTAGCGACTGCAAATGCAGCCGGACACCAACGGCTTAACGTGCCTTCCGAAGAAATTTTTGATCACCCATCCCGTGACCGACCATTGCGAATGTTACTTAATTTCAACAATCGCAGGCCGAGCGCGCGAACTACTGCGCCACGGGCTCCTCGCTGTTAATTATATTTGGTTGAAACTTCTCTCCTCGGATGTACGTACAGTCGACACATCATACGAAAACCCCTTTATTATTGATTTTAATCACAGAGGTTAGATAGAGCATGTCACGTCAAAAACAGGCATGTTAAAATGACATATAAAGAAATTATAAATTTAGGGACTGCTGCTGTGTATCGCTCATCCTTGTGTACTGTGACTTAACAAATGACTAGCGGTGATATATACCTGGCTGGACGAATGAGATGTACCTGGCTCTATGGTTATGATATTATTATTGATTGATACTCTTTACTTCTTCTTCGTCGTTACACTCTGAGCAGAGTGGTCATGGTCGTCACTTCAGGGATGGTGGCTTGCTTGACAATCCGTCGCCATTCCTCCCGTATTGTGGCTCTTCTTGTGCATTCGTGGAGCGGACCATTGAGCGCAGTTTTAACTTGGTCGGTCCAGCGCAATGGTGACTTGCCGCGTGGTCTAGGGCCTTCGACCTTTCCTTGCACTACAAGTCGCTCCATAGATGTGTCATTTCGACGTATGATGCGTCCAAAGAAAGTGAGAATACGACACAGGACGATGGAAGAAAGACGCTGCTTAATGCCGAGTTCTTGGAGGATTGAGACGTTGGTTCGGAATTGCATCCAAGTAATGCCAAGCATTCTTCTCCAGCACCACATTTCTAAAGCGTCTGTCTTCTTTTTTTCACTTTCTCTTAAGGTCCATGTCTCAGCACCGTAAAGGAATATGGGAAACATTAATGCCCGGACAAGTCGCATTTTAGTGGTCTTTGTCATGTTTCTGTTTCTCCATATTTTCTTAAGACGATCCATGGCGGACCTGGTGATAGCCATGCGCCGTTTGATTTCATCAGCGCATCCACCACTGTTTGATGTCAGTGTTCCAAGGTAGATATATGACTGAACAACGTCGCAATTCGCAATTTTAGTGACCTCGGGCGAGTTATTGTTAGCTCGGTTGACAATCATGATCTTCGTCTTGCTACGGTTTATCTTCAGACCGAAATTAAGGCTTACTTGTTCCATTTTGTTCAGCAGTGATTCCATACTGGCGATGCTCGTGGCAAACAAGGTGGTGTCATCTGCATAACGTAAATTGGAGATTTTATAGCCGCCAATGGTGATTCCGTCTGACCACTTCTCGAGTGTGATTCTCATAATGAGTTCCACGTAAATGTTAAATAGCAGTGGCGACAAAATGCAGCCTTGACGAACACCGGCACTTTAATAAATAAATATAATAAATAAAATCTTTATTGACATAAAATAAACAAAACCGGTAAGCGAAACTAGTTTTACACGTAGATCTAACAATACATGGTCTGCGTCTTAGATTAGTATTACAATTGTTTTGATATTGTAATGCGTGCTGTTTTAAAATTATTTCCAAGGAACTTCCTTTGGTGGAAGTGATTAGATAACACATTGTCTGTTCACACAGAAGCTGTTCCTTCTTCATAAAGAGTTCTTAGAAGGTGAACAAGATGTTTAGGTGTTCACATAGCTAGAAGAGTTTCCCAAAGTACTGGCCACTTTACTGAGTCGAAGCCTTTGAAAAATCAACAAAACAAATATAGGTGGGTTAAGCATTTGCTCACGAGTACCTCTCCCTTTCACAAAACCAGCTTGTTCAGGGGCAATTTCCTTGGACAAATAAGACTTTAATCTCACGTTCAGAATATGCAGTAGAATTTTACTTGCATGTGAGATTAAAGCAATTAAGCGGTAGTTACTGCATATCTTAGTGGAGCCTTTCTCGTGTAAGACAAAGACAGTGTGAGTCCATTCTCGGGGCCAAATTCTTGTTTTCCAAATTTTGTTACACAGGGAGTAAAATATATCAACACCATACTCTTCTGCTGTTTTGATGGTTTCAATCGGTATAGCATTCCTGCCAGTAGCTTTTCCGCTTTTTAGGCGCTTGATAGCAGCCCTCACTTCATCTTTGAGAATCACTGGCTCTGTCTCTTCGTCCTGTGGCTCTGTAGAGAGATAGTTGTGAGCCTGAGGGTCTTCAAATAATGACTGACAGTAGTACTTCCAAGCTTCAGATATTGCATCTATTTCAGTCAGTAATTCGCCATTTTTATTTTCTATAGCCCGTGTTTTAGAAGAGAGGGTTTTTGTGATAGATTTTATTTTTTGGTGCAGGTCGCTTGTTTCATGTCTATCGGCGTGGGCTTAAACTTCAGCACACAACGTCTGTAGATATTTATTACGATCTCGCCTACATGCTTCCTGTATACGAGCAGATATTGCATTTAAGCTCTTAACATCCGCTCCATGAGATTTCATATTTCTTCTTTCTTCTACAAGAGCAAAAGTTCCATCTGTCATCCAGTGTTGAAAGTCAAAGTCAAAGTCAAAGTCAAAGATTTTTATTCAAATAGACTTATAGATAAGTGCTTTCGAATCGTCCAATTTTTTTTTTCCTACCAGCCATTCAGGACATCTTTTAACTGATAAGAAGAACGGCCGCAAGAAACTTATCAGCTTTAACAAAAGCAACAACATTTACAAAGGAACATGTCGTTGCCAAACACAAATCTACAATCTTGAAACATATTTAATATAAGAGGAAAATTTTCTTATACTCAGTTATTAGAATATTTTCCTTTTATACAATTACAATAGTCATGTTTTATGTTAGTATCACTTCCATGCATTTTTGTCTTTCAAATAATCTTCTACCTTGTAATAACCTTTGCTTAAGAGCGTTTTTTTAACATGTATTTTAAATTTATGCAAAGGCAGCTCAATCACTTGTTGTGGAACTTTATTAAAAAAGGCTATGCCTTTCCCCAAAAACGAGCGACTGCATTTTTCAAGTCGAAATCTTGGAACGGCAAGCTTATTCTTGTTTCTAGTATTAAAATTATGAACATCGCTATGCTTAATAAATAAATCGTGATGTTTCCTTACATATACTATATTATCATAAATGTATTGTCCCGCCAAAGTTAGTATATTAATCTCTTTAAACAATTCTTTAAGAGAATCTCTCTGTCGAAGGTTGTAAATGGCGCGCACAGCTCTTTTTTGAAGTATAAAAACATTTTCTATATTGGCTGCTGAGCCCCACAACAACAGGCCATAGGACATTACACTATGAAAATAACTAAAGTAAACTAGTCTTGCCGTTTCAATATCAGTTAGGAGCCTTATTTTCCTTATTGCGAAAGCCGCAGAACTAAGTCTACTCGACAAGGTTTCAATATGTGGATCCCATTGTAGTTTTGAATCTAATGTAATACCAAGAAATTTAGTACTCTCAACTAACTCTACTACATCCCCATTCAAATTGATGTGCATGTCGACCTGCCCTACATTAGGTAATGTGAATTTAACAAATTTCGTTTTGGTAGGGTTAAGAGACAAATTATTACTGTTGAACCAGTGTGCGACTTGAGAGAGAGCACTATTTACTTCGTCAGAACAATTGTTTCCTCTATCAATTTTAAAAATTAAAGATGTATCATCTGCAAATAGTACTGTCTCACATAAATTACTCGCGTAGTTAGGGAGATCGTTAATATATATTAAGAACAGCAGAGGGCCCAATATTGAACCTTGGGGCACGCCCATAATAATGGGGGCTCCAGTAGAAGCAGTATTATTTACAATTACTTTTTGATATCTATTGTGCAAGTATGACTGCAAAAGGCTAACTGATTTTTTAGAGACACCATAATGTTCTAGCTTCTTTAAAAGTGTAACGTGATCAACGCAATCGAAAGCTTTAGACAGGTCACAAAATATACCAATTACGTCTTGCTTGCCCTCCCAAGCCTCAAAAATATGTTTGAGGAGTGCTATTCCAGCATCTGTAGTATTTTTACCTTTAGAAAAGCCGAACTGATTATTATGAAGGATTTGATTTACTGTTAAATAGTCTAATAATTGAGAGTATATAATTTTTTCAAAAATTTTACTAAGTGCCGGTAAGACTGATATCGGCCTAAAATTTGTGGGGTCACTTGATGCTTGCGAACTGATGCGAAAGGCTTTGACTCAGTAACTGCTGTTTCTAGGAGCTCTTTAGCTTGATCCCACAGTTGATCTGGGGATGCAGATTGAGTATCTAAATCTGTCCATTGATGCCACTTTTGTTGGATTACGTTACAAACTTAGATTTGTCCTTGGGTTGAATTCGGTTTGGCTTCTCAAAAAAACTTCTTCTTCTACTCTTTTACTACGTCAATAAATACATTCTTGTAAGATGATATTAATATATTTCATTGGCGACGAGGATTAAGTAATCAAAATGAAGGAGATATCATGCAGATCATGTGAGTTCCCGCTTATCCGACCCAAGCAGCCCAGCTGTTAATGATCTTCCTTAACATTCAGCCAGAGTCAACTAACCCAACCATCAATTTGGTCCTCCTGCCAGGCTACTCTAGACTCGCCTGATATAAGTACAAATGTGACGGAGCACATAGTTCCAAGTTCTTCAGGCACTTCACAGAATCAAGCGGGCACTCCATGACAAGCCAGCGCTGAGACACCTGGTCTCCCACTGGCCACGGCTGTCTTGCAGGGTGCACTAACAAGGCGTAGTGGGCGCACCACCAGGAAGCCACGATGACTTATCAAGGAGATGTCATAGCTTATTAGGATCTGGACGAAAGATATATACCTGGCTGGACGAATGATATGTACCTGGCTCTATGGTTGTGACATTGTCAATGTTACTCTTTTATTCAAAGTCAAAGTCAAAGTCAATATCATTTATTCAGTCTAGGCTGTTACAAGCACTTATGAACGTCAAAGAAGCTACGCCATCGGTTCACAAACCCTACGGCGGGAGACCTTGTAACGAGAAGAACCGGCAAGAAACTCGTCAAGGGCTGTTTTTTTCTCCCTGTTTTATTTCATACAGAGTCGTCAAATTGAAAAGTGACCTTAACATATCAGTAAGGTCAATTTCCATCACAAAAGGAAAATACTAATTAAAATATTACATTTTATGGTTTTATTGTTATTGTAACCTAAACAATTTTTAACTGGCAAAGAAATACTTGTCTATCATACATTACAACATTTCTCGCATTACAAGATTACTATACTGCAAGTTGTGAGGTACATACAGGTCAGTATCAATTTATTTTAGATAAAGATATTTAGGCTTTAAGCACAGCATTAAGATAAGCAGACTGAGGTAGACCCATTTCCGCTGGCGGCACCCGTTCACGAGCATGACGCATGAACCAGCCATCGCTTCGCTCAACCCGCCTCACACGACACCGCCGAAGAAACGTTTGAGTGAGCATGACGTACTTCAGATACTTATGTTAAGCTGTATAAATATAAAAAAAAAATACAATGGCAACAGCAAAAAAAGAAAGATAAAAGTGCCTTAATGTAAGACACAACACAACCTACAATGTCACTAGAAGACGCATCAGCTGGGTCACAATCTCAAATCGTAATTAAAGTTAAAAATAAAAGAAAGCTTTTATATATTTGGAATAATTGAAAACATTATTAACCTTTATTTACTCTGATCAAGCAGTGCCACACATCTCAACTCAAAACATCATAAATAACATAAAATCAAAAAAACATATATCTCTACACATTTTAACACAAGCAAACATGAGCAGACCCATCCCGCTGGCAGCACCCGTTCACGAGCATGACGCATGAACTAGCCATCGCTTCGCTCAACCATATTTTAGGGAACGTAGCGACCCACCTCACACGACACCACCGCAGAAATGTTTACAGAGAGCATGACATATCCAAGCTACCTGTGTTAAAAGTTGAATCTAATACTTTACTAAACATTAATTGAATGACACTACAATTTCGAAAAAATAAAACTAAATATTTATCACCAAGCTGTCTCGTCATTCAAGTAATCTTTTATAGTATAATATCCTTTTTTAAGAAGACAATCTTTTACATTCATCTTAAACTTTTCGAAAGGCAAATTCAAAATATTATCTGGAATTTTATTATAGATACGTATACCTAGACCCATAAAAGATCCCAGGACCTTCTTTAATCGGTACCGAGGCATAACAAGTTTATTTCTATTTCTAGTATTGCGATCGCGCAAATCACCATGTTTGATATACAGGTCGATATTACGCCGTACAAAAAGACTACAATTTAAAATAAATTGAGAAGCAGCTGTCAGTATACCAATTTCTTTAAATTTTTCCCGAAGAGATGTTCTGGAACCCAGTTGATAAATGGCCCTTATAGCTCGTTTTTGTAGTATAAATATTGTATTAATGTCAGCTGCTACTCCCCACATAAGAATACCATACGACATGATGCTGTGAAAATAACTGAAGTACACAGTCCTAGCAGTTTCTATATCAGACAGTTGTCTGACTTTTCTAACAGCGTAGGCAGCAGAACTAAGCTTGCCAGCTAGTATTGCAATATGTGGACTCCATTGAAGTTTACAGTCCATAGTTACAGAAAGACTGTTGATTCTACTAAATCTAACTTTTCATTGTTCATAACAATTTCCATGGGTACTTTCTGAACATTTGGTAAAGAAAAAAGAACGCATTTAGTTTTCTTTGCATTAAGCTGTAGATTATTATAATTAAACCAAGCTAGTACTTGCGAGAGTGTTTTGTTTACATCGTCAAAATCAGTTTTATTCCTATCAATGTTAAATAATAAAGAAGTATCATCCGCAAACAAGACAATCTCACATAAGTTTTTGGCAAAGAAAGGCAAGTCATTAATATATACTAGAAACAGGAAAGGGCCCAAAATAGAGCCTTGGGGCACGCCTAGTTTTATATTTGAGCCGGCAGATTTCACTCCATTAAATATCAACGGTCTGAGTTCTGGAACTGAGATACGACAGTATTAACTTTTGAGCATCACCTTTTACACCGTAATGATTTAGTTTCAACAGCAGCGTCCGGTGATCCACGCAATCAAAAGTCTTGGACAAATCGCAGAATACGCCAAGAGCATTCTGCGACTTCTCCCAGGCTTCAAAAACATGTTTTAAAAGTGCAACCCCGGCATCAGTGGTAGACCGTCCCTTCGTATTAAGTACATAAATACATTCTTGCATTATGATATTAATTTATGATTTTGTAATTTTTGCATTTTTCAATGCTATTTTTATACCTATGGTAAATTTTAAATAGAAAAATATTGGAAAAAATTAACTCGGCCACAAGTGAATTCTCAGGCTGGAATCGAACCAGCGACCTTTGGAAATCCGGTCCAATGCTCTAACCGCTGAGCTACCGAGACTTTTTTCTATTTAAAATTTACCATAAATGATATTAATTTATTTCAAGCGGCCGCCCGCGGTTTCATCCACGTGCTTTCCGTTCCCGTAGGAATATCGGGATAAAAATAGCCTGTGTGTTAATCCATGCTATCTTCTACCTGTGTGCCAAATTTCACCTAAATCGGTTCAGTAGTTTTTGCGTAAAAGATTAACAAACAAACAAACAAACTGACATTTTTTTTATTTTTTGACTTTCCTATTTATAATATTAGAAGGATGAATGAAGCACTAAAACAGCTAAACATAGTGCCAAATTACTTTTTTTGTTAATTCTTATTTAATTAAGGAACTTTTACAAGAGTACGTCAGTCCCATCGTACCCTAAGCTTTTTATATGACTTACTAAAACCGTGATTGCACCACATCACCGAACTATTACTTACGTAGTGCTATGTGATGTGACCATCACGTATGTAGGTAATTTGACGTATACATATAATACATATACCTACGTTACGTTATCGTACGTTGCCGTACGACAACAAGTTTTATTTATTTATTTATTTTATTTCGGAAGACCAACAGCTTAAAATATTACATTAGATTTTAACATAAAAATTGAGAGCCAATTACAGGTCTTCACCAATAGAGACAGTTTTAAAGTTAATGTTAAGCACTTAATAGGCAAACTCGCATTCCAACAGATAAATTCATAATAACTAAGACAGAGTATAAACAAACCAAATCAAAAAACAAGCAAAAAATTTATAAAGCTCACAGAGAATTATCATATAAGCAAGATTTACAAATCAAATGAAAAACCTATCCATCAAAAAACTCATTACTCATTAATCGCCTCACCGATGCAACGCTAGTGTTAAACAAATCAATGTCTAACTGTTTGGAAATTACGTTAAAGCAATTGCTCGCACGCAAAAGGTATGAATTTTGGCGATAGTTTGAAGATGCAGAGGGTACGCATATAAGGGAGTTAGATCTAAGGGGTTTCCTTGGAGCTCTGAGGGAGATTTTAGAGAGAAGCCCAGGACAATCGACGACCCCAGAAGTAATTTTTAATAATTAGGCTCCGTTGTAGTTTTACTATAAATATTAAAGCAAAAAAGAAATTACCGTTAAAAATTCATATTCTAATCGTTTTCCCGGTTAAACGTACCGAGACCATATCTTGCAGTATAAAGAGTTCGTTTGATGTATTCATCGCGTTCCGTCGAGACTGGGGGCGAGATAAAAGTCTCCTTAATACCCCCACGGGATGTCTCTCTCGTTAAGTGAAACGCTTCGATTCCAACCGAGGTAGCCATTAATGACAACACCATCTACCGGAAAGTGCAGCGTGTCAAACAAATCAACATCGTTGATATATTTTTTATTGTAACAAAAGAATATCATCCTAAGTTTTTGTGAGTACAGTTCTGTTCAATGTCAAAGTGTAAAATGTATTAGGTTGGGGAAAATGTATTTTCGCATTAAGTATGTATGAACTTGTAATAAAATCTCTTTGGCTATACTATTTGTATCTGGCTGGTTTTCGTATTCCAAATGCAAATTAGGAAAATGTGTGATTTTCATTTTGTTTTTCTTACTGTGAAGATGAGTGAATCTAATGAAAAAATTCGATACATTTTGAAATTTTACTACAAAAAAGATGCAACGCAAGCCACGCAAAAAAATTGCGATCTTTAAATTTGGTTTAAGCGTTTTCAATCCGGAAATTTTGATGTCAAAGATGCACGTCGCTTTGGTCGCCCTATGACGGATAAAATGATTGCCATTTTTTTAAAAGTGGAGCAAGATCGGCATATCATTAGTTACGACGTAGCTGAAGAACTGGGAATTGACCACAAAACAGTTTTGGCGCATTTGAAAAAACTGGGTACACAAAAAAGCTCGATATTTGGGTACCTCACGAGCTCACTGAAAGAAACCTAATGAACCGTGTACTCATTTGTGATTCTTTATTAAGACGAAATGAATCTGAACCATTTTTGAAGAAGCTGATAACTGGTGATGAAAAGTGAATCACGTACAGGGGCGTGCATTGGTTTTCCAGCGTAGTAGGCACTGTAGATCTAACAAGTAACTTTGCAATTATCCTATCCTGCTACCGAATATTATAAGTTTGAAAGTTTGTGAGGATATTTGGCTGGATGAATGTTTGTTACTCTTTCACTCAAAAACTACTGAACTGATTAAGATGAAACTATATAGCAATGTAGCTTATACATCAGAAAACCACATTGTATGCAAATATTTATAATTATCCTGATTTCCATATATTCCCACGGTAACGGCAACCACGCGGCGAGTGAAACCGAGAGCGGCCGCTAGTCATAAATGATAAGGTTTCGTAATATTTAGTAGGAATATTAAAATGCTGACGAGTTCGATTATTTGAGCACGCTAATCTCCGGAACTACTAGTTCGAATTGAATTTTTTTTTTGTGCTGAATAGTCCATTTAACTCGGAAGGTAATAAGATATTTAATATCACGTTACGATTAATAAGAGCAGAGCATTATTGTAAAACTTTGCAAAAACGGGGAAAAAATATTACTTTTGGGAGTTTCCGTTGCGGACGGTGTGTAAACGGTTAAAGTTACGTAAAAATCATATATGACGAAATTGTTCCCCATTAATAGTTCTAAAAAAAAGTCCGTGACAGCATATGTCTATGTTTTATGGTTAACTCACTATAACCATTTTTAAGATAATAAAATTTGTTCTAAACTAATGTATTATTTGAGAAGCTGTTTTCATAAAGATGATAATAATCCTCATCTAAATAATTACGTTAGTCATCACAAGTATTTAATTTTGAACAAAATTGTCCTCTACATCATTTAATTTTAATGAATATCTTAGGAAATATGATAGTTTTAAAATAACTCCTCAACAAAATAATTCGCGACCAAATTCATTCGTCAGGTAAGCTTGCTTACTTTATACTGATATATTCCGGAAGTTTAAGCTAGAACGTTACACGTACAAATAGCGCCCTTCTTACCGTGGGCGGTTTATACTTGAGCAATACTTTTTCTAAATAAGTTGTATTCTTGTATGAAACGCTGCTTGTTTCGAGTAGGCAAATCCGAGACTGCCTACCGGTAGGTATTCAGTATTTAGCGTAAGGAAAATCTTAGTGGGTGAGTGTTGAATAGCAGTGTAAACTATACTAAAATAACTTTAACACTTATTGTATTAATTGTATATCTAGGTTTTGAATAAATAATAAATAAATAATTTATTCAATAATCAAAACATTACTGTGTTAAAAACTTATAGCCTAGAATTTTTACCAAAAACTATAATTATATAATTATCCTGAACTAGGAATACCCTGTGTTTCAGGCAAAAAGGACTTACATTATACTTAAATTAAACAACCAAATACAATATTATTAATTAACAAGATCATGACAAGCAAACATACTACTATATAAATAATACACTTAACTTATTAAAATAAATATCATAGGTACTAAAAACTTTTTATCATTTAATCACAAGCAATAATTTCTATGTGTCTTCGTAGGACATTTTTTGAAGAGCTGCATACAGAATGCTCCTTGTGCTGTTATAATTAATAGAATAAATACCAAATTTGGCATTAAATCTATTATAAAGCAAAGGCCCCAGAAACATGAAGAAGCTGGAAGAGAAGGCAGATATCATTCCCGTATTTTGTGGGCAAACTCTATCTTTTCGTCTTTTGTTAGTAATTTCAGTGCTGTAGGGAAGTGCAGTGTGCTGTTTAAGGATAGTGCTCAATATAAATAATTGTCTAACGGTTAGTACATAACAATTCTTATAAAGAAGCTCAGTTGAGTAGAGGTAAGGCCGGAAAGTAGCAACTTTTAGAACCGCCCTTTGGGCTCTTTCCATTGATAACAATGAAGCTTTAGACGTGCCACCCCATGACGTAATGCAGTAATTTATTATTGATTGACCTAGGGCAAGATAGACTTGCCGTATTAGTGCGTAATCTGCAACAGTGCGAAGTTTTAATTTACGTATTCTGCCACATAAAGCTTCGATATGGGGCTTAAATGAAAGGTTTTCGTCAATAATGACACCTAAATACTTCAGATTGTTAGCAATACCTATATCTGGGCAAGTGCAATGGTGATTAGCAGGGTCTTTACAACGGTGGGCATGCAATTTTGGGTTAGTTAAGGTAGTTTTATATTTACGCATTGAGAAATATACATACTTAGTTTTGTCAGCATTTAATGTTAGTAGATGCTGCTGTAACCAATTATTCACTGCATTGAAGCCTCGTTGCGCATATTCATATACCTCTTCTTCCGAGCTTGCGGAAAAAAATAGAGCAGTGTCGTCAGCATATGAAATGATTTTTCCGCCATGCAATTTTAGATTACAAAGGTCATTAATGTAAACTAAAAATAGGGTAGGGCCTAATATACTTCCCTGGGGAACTCCATGGGAAGTATGTGTCAAATCAGAGCGATTACATTGTTTATTTTAACACATTGTGAACGCTCGTATAAGTAACTTGTTAATAATTTAAGCTGGTTGCCTCTTATACCTAGTGATTCAAGTTTCAGCAATAGAATGGGTACAGAAACGGTATCAAAAGCTTTTGCTAGGTCGAGAAATATTCCCAAAGTCTTGTTACCCTTGACTAGTTCTAAACTAAATAGTTAGTTAACTGATGCACAGCATCGGCAGTCGATAATTTGGATCTAAAGCCATATTGAGATCTAGATAAAACAGAATACTTCTCGAAATATCTAACAAGTCTGATATTTATAGTCTTTTCTAATATTTTTGAAATGGCGGGTAATAAAGAGATAGGCCTAAAGTTTGATATTTGATCTTTGTTGCCGGATTTATACACAGGAATAATAACTTCTTTTTTTAGACATTTAAGGAAAACTTCTTGAGCTAGACACTTTCGAAAGATGTAAGTGAGGGGTGAGACCAAAATATGCCTGTATCGTTTCAACATTTTATTCGATATGTTATCCCATCCAAACGCTGAATCGTCTTTTAAATCCATAATGATTCTTTCCACCTCAGCTTCATCAGTATCCAATAGCACAAATGATCTAAATGAATTTTCGCAACTATGCTGTATACTTGACTGGGAAATAAATGAGTGACTTTGAACCTTGCTTGCTAGACACTATGTTGACGAAGTAATCATTTGCACTATTTACGGATGTCAGTTGTGACGTGCCCTCTTGAAACAATTCTGAAGATGACTCATGTTGCTTTGACATATGAGTAATATTTTTTATAACCTTCCATATTCTTTTACTGTCAGTTCCTTTTCTAATTCTTTTTTACCGTAACTTTTCTTTACTTTTTTCAAAGCATCGTTACAAAAGTGTCGATATCTTTTGTAAGATATTTGTAATATTAAATTGTCCGGGTTAGATTTGGCCTTCAAATGTAATTTGTCCCTATGCCTCATACAACGGATAAGCCCTGGTGTGATCCATGGCTTAATATTAAAATTTTTATTACTCGACTGTATGAATATCGTGCTTCTTGATATTGCTTGACGAACTTTGTTTATAAAATACGACATGCACTTGTTAGAAATTATGACATTATACATGTATCGATGGATATGTTGCAGCCGCTCAATTAAATTTAAAATCATTTTCTCTGTAGTTTCATATTTGCACTTTGATAGTTTTTACGTAAAACGAAACACTCAATAGTGACAGTTCTAGTAGGTAGTTGTTCGAGAATTATTGTTGAAATTGTTAATCCAGTGAGGGTACTTTTGTATTTTTCGTCGATGCCTCTCACTGACATTGCCGTCATTCGCCCCACTTGTCGAGACGGAGCTGCGCGGACAACATCTACTATCAGTTGTACCGCTGCCGTAGTGCGAACCCAAATATAATTAAACTTTTCGTTGTGATTTGTGATTGTGAACACCAGGAACATTGCCAAAGGTCGGCGCCGACAGCAGCATAACATACATACTAGCAGCAGAAGACCGGTGAGTAGGCTTTCGACCTTTTACTTAAGACCATCACTGGATCGTTTACCAATCGTTATATTTTCGTGTCGTTGTTAAAATCCTATACGCCCTTCGACTCGCGAAGGCGCGTACAGGATATGTAATTAAAATTCTACTGGAAATGTTAAATTGCTTCAATTGTAGTTAAATTAAAGTATTGTTATACGAGGAATAAAGAAATAAAACCTTAGAAATCTTTCAACAATTTTTGGAATTTATTAAATAAAAACGACAATTTGCTGTGTCCTTCGAGAGCGAAGTACAGGTCAGTCTGGCCGTGATAGATTATTGCAGTTATTTCAGTTTGTTTATTACACTAACAAGCATCTTATTCTCTAATTTTCAAAACTAAAAACGCCTAAAATGTACTTTTATTTAGTAGGGTGATTTGGTAGTTATTTTATGTCAATTCAGCGTGTTAAAAAATTGTTTCAAGAAATTACACCTATAAAACCCTGCGCTTTGGTGGTAAGAGTTAAAAGTAAGAGGAGAAAACGCAATTTAGCATCCTACCCACTTTGCTCTAAAGATCATATTTCAAGCTTTTGCACATGACGAAACGGAAATAGTTCTTAACACTGCTATTAAGATGCTGTAAGAACATTTACATTAGTAATTTCACCACAAACCAACTCTATAAGCTGGTAAAAGTTTTATACATATAAAAAAAAAACATTTATTTAGAATAGAATAGAATAGAATAGAAAGCGTTTATTTGATACAGGTAAAACATACACAAAAACATTTTTATAAAAAATAAAAAAAAAGAATATTAACCTATGTACCAAATAGGCCTCTGCTCAGTATAAGCCATGATAACGTTACCGTCACCACGGCACTGGTTTTCTGCAGATGCCTTATTTCGTTAATACTGTTCGTCAATTTATCTAAGAACGGCCTCTAGTCTGGTCCAATGATTCGTAGGTACTTTACAAATGAAGCTAGAAGACCCCTTTAAGGGGTACCCCTTTAACCTTCCTTTGCAACCGTCGTAATGCTGGTCCAGCCGAATCCGTTTGAGAGAGCTTCTATCTTGCAGCACCAACATTAAGCATAACTGTAGCTTGTAGCAGGATCAAGCGTCGCGTCGGCGATGTAGTCTTTTCCTCGGGCTCCGGAAACCGCATAGCGACCGGCGCGGCGTGAAGATCTTGCAATGCAGTAACATCCCCCTGAAATGATTTAAATAACGTATTACAAAAGTGTTTGTGAATATCTATCCCACTTCTGATGTTAGTAATTATGACCATAAGTACATGTATCAATGAATATGTAATTAAAATTCTACTGGAAATGTTAAATAGCTTCAATTGTAGTTAAATTAAAGTGTTGTTATACGAGGAATAAAGAAATAAAACCTTTGAAATCTTTCAACAATTATTGGAATCTATTTAATAAAAAGACAATTTAAAAAATGTTCTTTCAATTATAATGATTATTTAAAACACAACACATTTAATTAACATAATCTTTACCCTTAAGGAGAACATCAAGTATAACCTCAAAGAAAATTAATCGAGAATAACACAGTATTAGAAAAGAATAAAACAGTGACTACTACGGGAGAATAAAACAGTAATAATTAGAGCTAGCGCTGACGACGGATAACGGAGGACTTTTTGTCCGCGACACGTCTTTATTGTTAACCAAATAAGTTTCAACTTAGACCGCGTATGTCCGCGTATGTCCGCGTATGTCCGCGAAAAGTACGCGATAGTCCTCGTTATTTATTCAACTTTATGTTCTTAGTAATAAGGTCGTGTCGCGGACAAAAAGTCCTTCAATGTCCGTCGTCTGCGCAGACCATTAGGGGGATTCTCCCGCCATTTTAACAACTTATCCGTGAAAATAATAAATTTGCTACCGTGGCGCCAACGTGTCAAATTAATTATTTTATGAAAATAACATACTTCAAATAAACTATTTGTACTAACTATAATATAAATATTATTAACATTATTTATAACTTAATTTAACAAGATATAATACATGTTCAATATTTGTATTACAAAAATGATTAAGAAAAATAACAGGAAGTAAACGGAAACCTGACCATTTGTTAATCGTCTGGCCAAAACAACTTTTTAGTATTTTACTGTTATTAACTATCGATTTTAGTATTTTGATAAACCAATATCGATAATCTTCAATAATATAATGAATTTAATGTTAAATTTACATAATAATTATTAATTTATTATCTACTAAACAGGAAATAACTAACTTAAGAATAGTCGTCTTTGTCAGATAATCAAATCACATTTTTTAACAAAATTCGGTTAAATGAATGAGAAAGGAGAAGAAGAATGTTAATGAGTATGTATTCTAATATTAATTAAATGACTTAAGACTTTAATGACTTAAGCAGTAATTGACAAATGAATTTAAATTAAAAATTGAATATTCTAACACACTCATCCGCGTCATCAAAATTGCAAAGTGGGTCAAAGTCAATGCAAAATAAATTGTCCTCAAGTTCACGTTGTAATGCTACTGATGGAAAGCGAGATTTAAGAAATATGTGATCTAAGCAAGAACCGCTTTGGTGCGTTGGAAGCGTGTGTATGGGGATCATACCATGAAAGGAACATAGATTCAAGTACTCATGAGCTACAGAATCACAATTGTCTAGTAGAATATTAATGTTTATATCTCCTATTAATATTATATTTTGGTAATGTGTTAATTTTTGTAAAGAAGAGTTTAAAGACTCAATAAAAATATTTACATTTTTAAAGGCGGGAGGCCTATAAATAGCTAAAAAAGCAGTATCTGTGCCAATACTTATTAGGATTCGATTGCAGTCGACTATCTTTGGTTCTTCTACGGCTACATTAAAATTTAAACTATTCTTAACATAAATAACAATACCATCGTTTTGGATAAAATTAATCAAGCTTTTGTATATTCTATAGCCCGGTAAATGTGGCAAGTTGCAATTAGTACTTAACCAACACTCGGTCAATACAAAAATGTCGCAGTTTATGTCTAATCTTTGCATAAATACACAAAAATTATCAAAGTTTTTTGAAATACTACGTATATTTTGCGTTAGTACTATTAATGAGTTATTGCAAGACGGTAGATAGTGTTTGCACCTTTCTACCGCACAAGTCCTCGACTCAGACGCAGAGAAATTATCTAAATCAGAAATAATAATATTAGACATAATTATTCAAACATTAAAAATTATTAAGTATAAAAGAAAGTTCTAAAATATAAAAAAGTAAAGGGCGCTCTTAGGCGCCTACATAATCAATACTGTTGATATACCTTTTCTCTGCGATTTTTCTTGCTGGGCACTCAGCATCTCCAGTTTTATGGACGCAGGGCTTCTTAAAGCGTAAACATGTTCACACTTTGACTGCTCAGATGACTTCGTGCACTCTTTTATGGCGTGACCTACTATGCCACTGTGACCGCATGTGTTCACCTCCTCCCGACACGTTTTGGCGGCATGGCCATACTGCTGACACTTGTAACATCTGGTTACTAAAGTAAAGTCACGCACAGGACATGATGACCAGTTAATAAATACTCTGTCATTAGTAATTAAGGCCTTCCGAATGTCTGCGGGGACTTCGATAACATAGTTACAGGTCTCAGCATCTTTTTTTCCCGACTTATGGCTAAGTTTAATAGAGGTCAAAAAGGTCTCAAGGGTCATACCCTGTATCTTGCCAGCTAAATTCTGATGGTATATGCAGTTAAAAACGTCCCTATCTTGCATTCAAGTCGGAATACCAATTACTACAATTCTCGGCTTTGGTTTGTATTGTTCATCAACTGTGAGGCCCGAGGTCGTAAATTGTGCAGACTGCTCTAGTTTCTCTAGTCCTTGGTGTCAGTGCTGATGATCACGCCTCCGTTCCTAGTTTTATGTAGAGCGCTTACGTGCAGTTGCATTTGGTCCGGTTTGATAATTTTTTGCACCAGAGTTTTGGTCTTGTCATTCGACTTCATTTTGTCAGTAAGGTATATGGCTACGGAGTTAATAATGTTGGGCTTTATGAAGTTGTTAGAGCTTTTCTTCATCATGTCAGCGAAAGAGGTTGTACTCGCGACCGGCTTGGATGACTCTTTTATACTCTTTTGGAGTTCTTGAAGTCGCTGGGAGAGGTCAATTTGGTCTTTCAGTGCGTTAAGTGAACGATGGTCTTGCGTCTTTGCGATGTGCCATTGCTGATTTTGCGACACAGATTGTTAATACGGAATTTTTGTTCCGAATTTAATTTTCCATCGCCTGATATACTGCACACTTCATTCAAGCACTGCTCTATGGTTTTCATCCAACCCTGGATTTTCGGCGTGGACACAACTTCGGGGGGCTCATCTTCCTGCAGAGCGCGGGCGGGCGACTGGGGAGTGGGCGTGGATGGAGGGCTGCGACGCGTAAGCGCACTTCGATTAAACGAACTATCCATTTTCTATATTACTAAATTCCACTTAACATTATAAACAACACCAAAAATATAATTAAATTAAACTAATAAGAGTCTTGAACTGACACAGATATGTATCTCTTCCGTGTTATGTAGAACTAGGTCACATATTTGCAATAGATTGAATAATTTATTACATTTATTTAATAACACGTCCGATCGCTTCTACGATTGACTGATTATTAGAAGAATGAGGTAGGCACTGCCTAATTGCCTATATGGGATGCACGCCCCTGATCACGTACTACAAGAACGTGAGAAAAACGTCGTGGTCATAGGCCGGGCAGGCTTCACAGACTGTGGCGAAACCCGGGTTAACTCGGGTGGGATTGGAAGGCCATTATTCATTATGAGCTTTACCACCGGGCAGGACCATCGATTCTGAACTCTACTGAGAACAACTGATGCGATTAAAGCAAGAAGTTGAGAGAAAGCGGCCGGAATTAATCAACAGAAGGGATGTGGTTTTTCATCATGATAACGCTAGACTAGGCTATCTTTAGCCACTCAGCAAAAATTAAGAGAGTTTGGCTCGGAGTTGTTAATGCATCCGCCGTATAAACCTGACATCACCTTCAGATTTCCACGTGTTTCGGTCTCTTTAGAATTTTTTGGGCAGTACCAGGTTAACATCACGAGAGGAATGCCAAAACCACTTGTTGCGGTATTTTGATCACAAGCCCCAGAATTTCTATAGCAATGGGATTATGTCCCTACCTACAAGATCGCAAAAGTTATGGAACAAAATGGCAGCTACATACTTTAGTTAAATGTAAATAAACTATATTAAAAATGTATTTAATTTTCTTAAAAAATGCGAAGAACTTTTTCCCCAACCTATTATTACGTGGCACTTATCGTGTTTCTAAATGTTACTTCACAAAAAGTTACTGCGTTAAAACTGAATAGGAGAAAGAGATTTGTAAAACAGAATCAGTTACTGTCCAATAATAGTGTAATTTTATTTTATTAATCATTCTTTAAATAGTCCTTGTGGTGTGAAGTCACCGTAACATAGTAATGTTTCTAAACGGCTAATCTTCCAAATTTTCGCTTTACCATAAAACGAACCATTGACGCAACCCTTTGGGCAACTTGACAGAGGGGTCGAATTTTCTAGTATTTCTCTAGTAAACATTTAAAAGTCGCACCGTCACAAGGACTTTCTCCAAACAAAATAGTAGCAATCCCGTTCACACCACGTTGGGCGCCAAAACGAGTCACCTGACTAAATTGACAGCGCCACCTAGCGTCGCACGGCGGAATTGCGCAGTGAGGCGGCAGTCCGTGACCGGACTCCGCGATGAGAGGACGTGTCGCGCTTACACTTACGAAATACACTGCGAATTTGTACGCCGGCTGGGTTTTCTGTGAATGTAATTTGCGTTCGAATAGTTTGAGAACGTACATTTGGTTCGGAAGTTTGTATCGAGACGTCGTCTGTAGGATTGGATAAGGTTTAATGAAATGTTCGAGTGAACGGATATATTTGACTTGCAGGGAATATACGAGTATGTTGGATGGCACTAAACTACCTGTCTCAATTAAAGGAAGTAAAAAACACAATTACGTGAGCCAGATGTTTTTGAGTTAGTTAAAACATATAGATCTAACTATTTTAAAATTTGTGGAAATGTATACTTTGTGAACTACAATGATCAAATGCTTTAAAACTACTTACACTACACTATACTACACATCAATACCAAATAAAGCAGTAGGGCTTGGTGCAGAATAGCTTCTAAATATTTAGGCAATAACACATCTTTAAAAAAAATGATGTTACCAAGACTCGAAGCAATGGCTCAGTAAACGGAGTCGCTCACAGTATGTGTGTCATCAGTGTCACGATACAATCAATAAACAGACCATTTCATTGGCAGATAAAAGTAATGCCATTCACAAGAAGCACGAGACGAGATAAAGACAAATACCAATAAACATTTGGTCACCCATCCAATGAATGACCCAGCTGTGGGGTTTTAAATAAAACAAATTATTGCGTTTGGATCGTATGTAGCTGTAGAAAGACTCCGACAAGATCCCCGTTGTGTACGGTGGCTAGTTCGAAACTCCTCCCGCCATCATGTCATTGTTTATGACCGTTGTAGTAGTCTTCTCTATGCCAACATACTCTTTTTTTTATGAATGACGGGGAGACTCTTAGCCTTCATCATACATGATGTTAAGTATTGATAAGGCTGAAGATGGAAGCGAGCCTCTCCCGGAATCCCCAACCACTGAGGAACTGGCTATCTTATCTCGAACTGCCGGAACACAACAATGCTGAAAACATTGTTGTTATGGCGTCAGGCTTAGATAAGATGGTGGTAGCTAGCCAGGCGGGCTTACAACAAGTCCTACCACCAATCAAACCGAATACAATATGTACTCCCGCTGGGAATCGAACCCGGGACCCCTGGGTCTGATACCGGGGGTTGTACCACTAGACCACAGAGGCGGTTGAAACTCTTTATTTCTATACCTTCGAGGTCAAACTCCTAATAAAATTATCATCATTTTATTCGTAAACATTAACGTTATCCGACACCGCAATTTCCCCAATCAACATCATAATAACCATTACGGAACAATTTGGAAATAATTAAAATATGAGCTACACTCAAACCCAAATTTACGCAAAATAATTTGTCAAACTATACTGATTATTACAATGAGGTAAAGTAGGTATGTGAGTTTGTCGGTAGGATGAAATATTTGGATACTGCACAGATTTTGAAAAATCTTTCACCAGATAGAATGAAGATTTTTCTCTGAGTGACATAGGCTAGATTTGATTTTTTTTAAACTCACTTGTTACTACCGTTATTTTAAAAGAACGCATAAGTACAACACATAATTTATAAAAATATTGAAGACTAGCGGACCCGGCGAACTTCGTACCGCCTCAGAATTATTTAATATTCTCTATATTCATATCTTTTAAACCTTAGATTAAGGTTTCACATCAGGAGTTGGTACCAGTCTTTAATTTTTTTTACCATCATCATATCGGCCGCAAGACGCCCACTGCCTGCTTAGTATAGGCCTCCCTTCCGTCGTTCTCCTGACTATACTTAACACAACAAATAAAGAATTAGCGAAATTGTTCCATCCGATTGATGCAATGGCCAAGGGAAAATAGTGGTTAATTTTGATATCTATAGATTATGTAGGTATTTTAGATTTCCTAGCTTTACTTAGAAACAACACATTTTGTTTTATTTCCAAAAGGATAATATATTTTCAAATATTTTTTTCCCACGTGTATTAATATTTATTATGCCGCATACAAAACTTTGAATGCAATATTATACGTCAATAACATCTTGGTTAAATCTCTTTTTGATGAGGCACAATCAACTAGTCTATAATAATTTAAAACTAAAGTTAACAATATTGTTTTGGTGTTGCAATAAAGTATTATTGAATTGTATTATATTGTATACCGTCGCGATATGAATGTTCTTACTTTTCTCAGTGAAAGTGAAAATCAAGTGACCGTACCTGCCGTGACCGTACTTGTAAACGTCGGGAAACAATAAACCTCAAATAAACCGAAAAATTATAGTACCAAATATATATTTCGAGTAAATAAATCGCACTAAATATTCCGCAAAAGCTGTTTTATTTCAATTATGAGTGCGCGAAGAAACTTAAGATGTGCTTATGGCGTATTGCATTACCTTTTCAGTCTGAATATCAATAAGTTCTGAACCGTAAAAGTTCTAGACAAGAGGCCCCTAGAGTAGAGGAGCCAATATCTTAGACTGCGGCTAGTTTAGACGTTTGCTAGTTAAACCTGTTTTAGAATGTTTGAAATAACAAATATTATATCTAATGATAAAATTTAAATAGAAAAATATTGGAAAGAAATCCACTCGGCCACAATTAAATTCTCAGATGAGATTCGAACCCACGACCTTTGGAAATCCGGAACCGAGACTGAATTCTCGGTAGCTCAGTAGTTAGAGCAATGGACCGGATTTCCAAAGGTCCTGAGTTCGAGTCCCATCCGAGAATTCACTTGTGGCATAGTTGTTTTTTTTTTCAATATTTTTCTATTTAAAATTTATTATAAGTATAAAAATAATATTTTTTTATTTCACACAACAATCAATCTTAAATAAAGTATAGTACAATGATTTCACTTATTTCTAAAGTAGACTGTGGCGGGCTGATACCTGAACTAGGAATACTCCTGTATCCTGTATCTCAGGTTATCAACCCTCCACCCCGAGAAATTAAATCTCTATGTATAAAATTACAGAAGTACATACCAACATGGTTCATATAAAACCTTACGTAGAGTAACTAATTATTTAAAATTTATAAATAATATTATAAACATACTACACTACCTTATACAATCTATAACAAGAAATCAACGCGCGCCGTCCAACCCGCAGCCGCGTGGCATAGTACCGAGAACACTGGCGCTGTTGCCCCGCTGAATACAAAGACTCGGCCGCTTGGCAAGATATGCACCAGCTCTCAAGTCTCCTGAGGCGTGGACCAGTCTCGTGGAAATATCTTTCATAAAGTTTTTTGTATCAGACGACCAAGGTCCCATTGTCTCTACTGCTTATATGTTTATATTAATTTATTCTTGTTGTTTTTATTACATAAATTTTTTATTACATAAATAAATTTCCCAAAACATAGCATTGAAAAATATTATACTTTTAAAAACTGGTACCTACACGGCAATGGGTGTTCTGAATAACCTACATCACAACATAGTAATGTTTCTAGGAGGGCCGCCTACCGCCTACCGCCACCCTGGAAAATAGTTGCGTAATTTGTTCCTTATTAATTTTGACAACAATCGCTAGTTGCGCCTGAATTCTGCTTGAAAAAACTCAAAATTTTAAATCCTTTAATCAGTCTAGGCTGTTTCAAGCACTTATGAACGTCAAAGAAGCTACGCCATCGGTTCGACTACCTAAGAAGGCCTGTAAACGTTACGTCAAGTTTACGTGCAAGAAGTGTACTCTTAGTACGAGTTTGGCAAACTAAAATCGTTTTCGAAAACTATCGCTTTGTCTCATTCATATTCATAGACTGCTTTACCGCAGGGCTAGCACGAATGACTATCGAAATAGTATCGAGTAAGTATCGAGCACGTAAAGTCAAAAAATGTATAGGAAAATGTAGTTCTGTTTACGTCCGGTAGGAACGCTGCTCAAATATGTCATAACTTTACTTCCTCGATACGTCGTCGTCCTTCTTCGTCGAAAGTTATTCGTGCTAAGCCTTCTGACATGAGTAGGATTCGATAATTATCGAAAACGTTGACAGTAAATGTCAAATCGTACAGGTGGTTTGTCTGCTTAGTGCCAGTGTCCACCGTATTATGTGCCTACGTGAACTATTAAGTGCCATAGATACCATTTTTTAAACTGTGAAATAACGTTCATAAATGTTTTAAGAGTGGTAATAGAGTGATGCAAGTAAACTATAACACCAAGATAGATTTTTATCATAATAATAGGCTTTCCTAAAATACCGCTGACTGCGACATCCGTCTGCAAATAAATGCAAAGATAGTGACACACCTTGCATCATTCATCACTTGTTAACTACTGTCGTCATCGTCATCAGCCATAGTTAATGTCCCCACTGCTGGGCCAATGGCCTTCCAATTACCTGCTGTACTAAGAATTAATAGACAACAACACAAAAAAAATAGTATTATTATTATTCAATAACAAAAAACATTCAAAGCAAACAAAACTACTGTTCCCGAGATTAGTTAAAAAAACCTATATCACTGGATATCACTTTCATTACTTCTCATTTATCGCATCGCACTCCACCGTTCGACGTTTAACAGTGTTGACGAGATAACTCCATAGTCCGTCCCACGTGACTCGCTCTCAAATGGGCCCATACGGGAATTCTATAGGCCCCTAATCCCGTTTAGTATTGTGTGCCGAATCTTTTACTAGAACCTTGATAGAACGTTTCCAAACGATCGGCGTCTTTTGTAAAGCCTCTTGAGCTTTTCTGATAGTTATACTTCTATATCGCACAAAGACTTTTATTCATGAAGCCTTCACAAAATAATAAGCTCAAACTGACAATTGTGATTTAAGTTTTTGCTTTCTCAATTCTATTATAAGACGAAATATACTACACGACAACTCAAAAAGGAAAAAAAGAATGTAAGTACCAAAGTCTATCTAACTTTTCTTAAACCTTTCTTGGTACTAATCGAAAGTCTTAAGTATAAAGATCAATTTAGCTTAAGAAACTTAGTTAAATACTGATAAGGTACATTGAACTGTATATACAGGGTGGAAAAAAGACGGTAGCTGGAGGGAAAGTACCCTAAATATTGATGATGATGTAAGTAAATTTTACTCAAAAGGAACATTCCTTTATTTTCAAAAATAAGTTAAACTGCTTTCAAAGATGTTTGATAAATCACTTACCTGCACCGGGATTCGTACCGGCTTAAATGAGAAAAAATATCACCTGTACTTTTACAGTACCGTTCGATAGTCTTAAGTACTTATAAATATCAATTTGGCTTAAGTAATTTAGTGTCTTAAATTAAAAACAAATCCTGAAAAGCTTGTTCAAAAAACTTTAATTTAAGACACTAAGTTACTGAAACTAAATTGATTTTCACATTTAAGACTATCGATTGGTACCATAAAAGTAAGGGTAGTATTTTTTCTCATTTAAGCCGGTCCGACTCCCAGTATAGGTAAGTGATTTATCAAAAATCTTTGAATGCAGTTTAACTCATTTTTGAAAAAAAAGGAAAGTTTCCTTTCAGTAAAATGAGCTAACTAAAGTATTTAAGGCAGTTCCCCTCCAGGGCCCATAAATTTTTTCCATCCTGTATAACGTTAAATAATAAGACTCGTAGGTATAATCTCTGATATAAATATACCAGACATAAGTATACGACAATTCATTCTTAAACTTACATTCGATTGCATTAAAATAAACAAAACTAAAATTACAAACCTTTCCTTCACTATTTTAACAAAATTCTCCCTCGTTTAGCAAAACCTTTAGCTAGGTACAGTCGGGGAACTTCTCGATAGTCCAGTAGAGCTTTTTTTGGGAGCGTTATTTCAAAAAGTAATAAATAAATAAACAAAAAGTAATAGAAAACTCTACTGGTCAACCAAAAAGTTCCCTGATTGTACTATAGCAATGAGCTGTAGTACATAACTATAATAAGTAACTTCGAAGCAAGCTTGACCATCCCCATTTTGTTAGCTATCAGGTTTGTTCGTTTTCTAACACAAACACGAGGATGTTTGGCGAATCAATATATAGATTGTTCGTTTATCCTTGTTAACGTACGTCCGTACGTAACCTTATATATGAAACTGTACAATACACACAAACAGCAAATCAAGCTTGACTGTAACAATGCAAAAACCGCCCCTATTCAGTAAGCAATAAGGACTGTATAAATAATCACACAATAGTTATTTGTTATGCAAGGCTGGAAACCTTCAGTTCACCTCACAACAGCGAGGAACATTTTATGGTTGTTTCCGCAGTCAACTTCCGGTAAAAAATTCTTTAAACATAAAGTTTAATCTAAATATACCTTATTCTCGTTGTTTTAATGATATAAAAACTAAAATATTAAAAAGGGAGTATTATAGTTAATTCAAAGTTATTTAGTAGGAATATATTGTTACTTATTATTAAGAATAAAAACGATTCCGTAAATTTAGACACTGACATGAGGTACAAGACAAAGACAATTTAAAAATAAAGATTTATGTCACAGTCCGAAATCCAATTATAGGTTGTGAAATCTCACCCAGCCTAATATAAAATTCTTATAACAAATAGTCTTAATATATTAATCTTTATTGTTTTTATGATTCAATGAACTAAAATAATATAATAAAACCAAAACGGAGTACTATAATTAATTTAAAGCTATTTAAAATAAGAATTAAATATTACAAAAAAGTCAATAGTCCGATTCGGAACGCATTATGACATATTTTTAGGTATTTAATTAAAAAAGTACTTTGCCGCGCTAGGCCGCAAAAAGCGATTTTCTACGCCTAAACTGATTGACAAAACCTCCTTTTCAGAGCGTGTGAGGTGAAAATGATATTATTTTATCATTTTGTTCATCACTTAAGCTCAGATTAACGTATGTTTTCTTTTTTTTTGTTTAACCTCGATAATTCATAATTTAAAACAAAGTGCCAGAACACACTATATAGCCAAATAGACTGTTTTTCAAATTCTCAAATTCCTCCTAGGCGCTTTTTAAACTCCTTACTCAATACATGGGTACACAATTCAATTCAAGGCTCCTTTAGTTTACAGCAACGATGCTCAAACAGCTGAACGGATTTGGTTGAACTTTGGTATACGGATAGTTTGTGGCCTCATTGAAACATTATGATAGTTTTTATCTCCGTAAAATTTTCCTTAAGGACTTTCCAAATGTCTAGGAAGCTAGTATACAAACAGATGCGAATAGTTGCCACAAAGATTAATAACTGTCAAAAAGTTTGTTCTCAAGAAGAAGTGATACAATTTTATGGCGGTGCCTTCGGCATCAAAATGGCCGAGATAAAAATAATCATCAACGCGGGGGACCCACATTCTGTTTTATTAGGGTCCTCCGTCGATGCCGATCAGGGTACAAATGTACCGATAGCTTATCGAGCCAGTTCGCGGTCGAAGTGTGGAATTATTGGTTTGTTTCTGGGCCTTATTAAAACTTCAACTCCTAATCATTTATTCAGTCTAGCGTTTTGATAGATATGTACAGTCCGGAGCAATAATATGTCAAAACTATTGCAACATTGCAATATTTAATGTCCTTTGTGGACACAGAGTTTGGTTCCGTATGTTAACACTTTCGCGGACAGTGAACGAGACACAATAGATTTTTTATTGTTATCACTGCTATAGGCGTTGAATGTCCGCGAAAGGGATAAGGTTGTACAGTGCGCTTACCATACACTTATTTATTGGTCTCCGCGTTGCTGTTACAACTAGATACCGCCCTCATACATTTAGCTCTTGGCCGTTTTACTCTGCCACGAACGGCACAGTCTACTGTGATAACGGTATATGGCATCAACACTCATCCCTAGCGACCGAGTCTGTTGGTTGAAAAAACGTCAAAGTGGTCACATTTTTTATCCATTGTTTGTATGAAACGCGGTATCTAGTTGTAGCAACGCAACGCAAAAATGATAAATCTATGGCGCTTACATAAAACCTATTGCTTGTGACTTTCCATGTTGACAGACGTGTCTGTGTCCTTTAATCAGCCCGCACTCCTTGGAACGAAAATAAATTAGTAATTTTTAAGCTCTTACCGATACAACAATCTGCATTTTTATAACAGTGCTGCAAGTACGAACTTTGTTATTAATAATTGGTTGCTTCAGTATTTTATCATCGTCATCTTAATCTTTTTTTTTTTATTTATTTATTAAGAAAACCAACAGCGTTATAACAATAAATTATCTTAATAGTTCTTAGATCTATAGTAAGTCTAATTACAGGTTTCCCTTAACATTACATAAGTTAGCAAGACGTATTATCAGTTAATTGGAAAAGAAAAAAAAGTCACTTAATTGAGAAAAAAAAGTTACTTAATTGAAATAACTGAGGTATGTTTCTGTTCTTAATAATATAATAATATATCTTGCTAAAAAGACTTGCTGGTGTGTTGAAATTGCATTTCTGTAAGCGGCATGTGTGTATTGAACAAATAAATAAATAATCAGCACACACAGGACACAGACACAACAATAAAAGGAACAAGTTGGTGGTACGGCGAGGAATAAAGGGTTAAAGATGAATAGGAGAATTAGCCTTAACAACTGCAAAACGGGACCATTGGCTAACATGCCTTTCGAATCATGGAGAAGTTCGATATTAACATTTTGATCACCCATCTTGAAACTGACCACTCCAAAAGCTACTTATCCGCCACAATCGAAGGCCGAGCACGCTAGCAACGGTGCCACCGAAACTCCTCAGTTTCAATACTTAGGCAAAAACATAATGTAGGTACAAACAACACAGCAAACCTTCGCGCAATCTTTCATCAAACGGTTAAACAAAAGTCAACCCTAGAATAGTCGTGGAACAAAATACGTCCGCTGCTCTCCGGTTCCGTACAAATGGCATCGTAACCCTTCCCTGTTTATTGGGGTTCAGTCGTCACCCGATGCCTTAAGCAACCCGACACGATACGGGCCTGATTGAAAACGGTAGATTTTCTTGTTTGTTCTTTTTATGTCGCTACGTATCGAAGGCTTTCTTTATTTTGTTTATCTTAACTTAATATTACAAATGTGAAAGTTGGGATATTTATTACTCTTTTTTTATGAACGACGGGGAGACTCTTAGCCATCATACTTGGGGGTCAATTCTGCGAAATTTTTGTCGAATCGTCTCTCAGTGGTGTTTCAATAGTAGTGTTTATTTATACTGTTGTAACAAGAACTGTGTAAAACAGGACTACCATTGAAACATCATTGGGACACGATTGTGACTAAGCATTAGCCGAATTGGGCCCCTGACGTGAAATATTGATAAGGCTGAAGATGGAAGCGAGCCTCTCCCGGAATCCTTAAACACAGAGAGACTGGCTATCTTATCTCTAACTGCCGGAGCACAACAATGCTGAAAACATTGTTGTTATGGCGTAAGACTTAGATATTATGGTGGTAGCTAGCCAGGCAGAATTACAAGGAGTCCTACTACCAACCAAACCGAATATATGTACCCCCGCTGGGAATCGAACGGAGATCTGATACCGGTGCGGTGGTTGTACCACTAGACCACAGAGGCGGTTTAAATTTACTTAATCACTCAAAAACGACTAAAAGGATTTGAATGATGTTTATAGCCTGCTCCCTTAGCATGACTACCGAAACACATATAAAAAGAAAGAAAAGAAAGAAAGAAAGAAAAATGTTTATTTGACATCCACACGACGATACACAGATACAGATAAAAAATAAATAAAAATAAAATACAACACATATAAAGCGCACACTGCGCTGCGCATCGTCAAGCTGGGCCTGCTGCACTGATATTCTGCTTGACACAGCAGTGACAACCATAACGACAGAGAACGACAGAAAGTATTAAAATAAACAAAACAAAACAAAAAATTTCACTTACACAAAAACAAATTAAAAACACGCAACCAACACAACATATCTATGGACTAAAACACAACTCTAATTAAACTAGTCTGTGACAGTGACAGTTTGTGTCACAAACAAAGTAAAAAACTTTCCACAAACTTTTCTTCAAGTTTCTGAGTGAGATAATAAAAATTGTACCTATTGAAAAAAAGCATCTAAAATAAAAATAAAAAAGGACAATGATTAAAAAAATTATGAACAAAGTTACGGCACACATCATTAAAAGCTGCAGCAAAATGTAAAAATTACCTACTTAACTCTAGTTATACTATTATTGGTGTGAAAATTATAATATATACACACTATATCACGCAATATGTGTGTATATTAACACACATATTGCGTGATATAGCGTTTTATCGACACTCAAATGTCAAAATCCATTGTCTCTTGACAGATAAACGCGATAAATCGCTATATCACGTCATTATGATCATGATAGGTCCTCACTCCCACTAGTACACACGGCTAGTTCAAATATTGAACTAGTGCAACTTTTTTTTTTCGGTAGTTCACCTATCTATAAATCCTTTACGAGGTGAACTACCGCGACAACTCGCTCCCACTAATACACCCGCACCCCGACCGCCTAACGGTATAGCTTGTGCTATCGCTATAGCTATCGATTTTACAATCCCCCTACAAGCCCCCTCTCGCTGACGCTATAACCGACAATTGCGAAAGTTGCTTAAACTCTACAGTAACAGTCACGAAGCTCCAAAATACAGAGTGTCGTTCTCACACTATTCGCTATTTTACAACTAACTATTCGCAGTCCACACCCGAACCCAAAGCTGTATGTCATGCCCTGAAAGTCGGTATAAATCTCTTCAGATGGACTGGTAAGCAATCTGCACTATATTAAAAAGTGACAGGCTGTAATTCGTCTGTCTCTTTTGGCTTGGTAGGGTTGATTTCAAAGGGGTAGATTTCATGACGAACTAGTGTCGTCTATACGTTAACTGAGGGGACTTCGTCTCCCAATAACTACTCATTAATTTTCTTTTCCAGAGTTCACCAATTACAAGATTTGTTTTTACAGCAAAATATTACCTTTTATATTTAACCGTTCAGGCACCGGTTTATGTATGAGACACAATAGATATTCCCTAGCTCGCCTGGTAGCCGGCGGCGGGACCTAAAATAAAACAATTTACATCAATTATTAATATAAAATTTATCAAATAGTTATCAGTAGGTATCTAATTCAAGCGCGGAAAGAAATATTGCATTTGTCTATCAGTCGATCACTGATCTAACTTAATTTTTTAAAAGTTGCAGTTTACATTTAGTTGTGGAAATAAGTACCTTTAACGTAATAATTTGATTTAAATACCTCTAGGAATACATTTTTATGATCATTTGTTGGAAGATGATTGTGTAGTGTAGATGCCATAGATTTATTGTAAGTCTCCGCGATAATAGATCTATGGTATAGTCTTTTTTACTAATCTGAATTTCTCACCTAGATTTACAGAAAAACTGTTTACAATCCGAGATAAACGTTATGTTCGCGATTTATACAAATTCACTGTACGAAATTCAAGCTCAGTTGGCGTAGTGTTTTCTGGTTTAGTATATAAAGCCCGATGGAGGGGCAGTAGGGAAAATCTTGCAAATAAACTAGAGATAAGAGTACTTGTCTTGTCAACGATTATCTCGCATTTGGCTGAACCGATTTTAATGCGTTTTTCAGAAAAGTTTTTGTTACATTGAGGGGAAAGTTTTAGTATTTTAAACGTCTTCAAATAAGGAGGTTCTCAGTTTGTCGCGTATGTATGTATGTTTGTCCGCAAAACAATTCTGTGCCTCCTGTGAAAAGGGGTACATCTCGACTTATATCGAATTTGAAATTATCATTCCACCTGTATCAGAAAAAAATACACTTTTTTTCTGTCTAATTAACATTTTGATACGACTAATAATTGGTACATGTAAACATGCGGTACATGTAAGGCAAAATGACGTGTTTTGATAAATATGTATATGTAGTATGTGTAAATAAATACAATTTGCCATATATTGTTTACAATATTCCGTTCTGAACACTAAAAAGTAAAAAATAAAAACGACTTTAAAAAGAGCCGACTTCAAAAAATCACAAAATTAAGCCATTTGGAGTCGGTCTCAGACAAGGCAAGAAAAATTGGAGCGCAAAGTAGAATGCCTAATGACATTATTTATAGTTACAAAATAAAGTAAAACATTTTATTTTGGTTTTATAATATACATATATACTTTTTATGATATTTTAGTTAACATAATTGTATACAATTAATATGATTCATTTAAGCATCAACTATCGTAACGGTGAACTCTAGGCCTAGCATGAATAACTTTCGAGAATGTATCGAGGGAGTAAAGTAAAAAAATGTATGAGATATTAAGCAGCGTCCCTACCGGACGTAAACGGAACTACATTTTCCTATTCATTTTTTGAAATTACGTGCTCGATAGTATTTCGATAGTTATTCGTGCTAACCCCGCTGGAGGCGTAGCACGAATAACTTTCGAGTAAGTATCGAGGAAGTAAAGTAAAAAAAATGTATGACAGAGCAGCGTTCCTACCGGACGTAAACGGAACTACATTTTCCTATACATTTTTTGACATTACGTGCTCGATACTTACTCGATACTATTTCGATAGTTGTTCGTGCTTGCCCTACAGATGTCATAGTTGTGTTAAAAAGTTCCTAAATACCTAATTATAAACGGAGTTGTCATACCGAACATCATCATGTACTACGTAGTAGGTTTTACGACAAATAGGCACGGCAATTTTCAGATTGAATTTTTACGACAGCATAGCAGACGAAATAAAGTGATAAATAAATAAATGTATAAAGCTCGTATAAAAGGGGAATGAGAGAAATAAAAATGTGCTCAATCAGACAATTGAGTTTAACGTCTTATGGACAACTTACACTCGCTTGCGACTTCGCTTGCGTGAATTTCATAGGCTGAAAAAAAACAATAGAATGTTCCATGTCTCAAAACCTTTTTTTTTATTGTGATATGCAATGCAATGCTTTTCTAGTAATGGCTGATTGGGCTGATCTATATTTTAATATGATCTGCAGTATTGTACCTCAAAAAGTGCAAATAAATGATTATCTTATCGTATGGTAAATTTTAAATAGAAAAATATTGGAAAAAATTAACTAGGCCACAAGTGAATTTTCAGACGGGAATCAAACCCGCGACGAAAAATTCTTGGAAAAAATTAACGATTCCCGTCTGAGAATTCACTTGTGGCCTAGTTAATTTTTTCCAATATTTTTCTATTTAAAATTTACCATAAGTATAAAAATAGCATTGAAAAATGCAAAAATTTCAAAATCATAAATTATTGGCAGTTGCATCTTAATCGATCGTTAAACACCCGAAAAGATGTTTCTTTCGAATGCAAGGATATTCCTAGCATTGATGTAACAACGCTGGCCTACAGCGTATTAAAAATATAAAAGTATTGGAGAATTTCGACGGTGGTTCGCTAGTCTCGGTAGCTCAGCGGTTAGAGCATTGGACCGGATTTCCAAAGGTCGCGGGTTCGATTCCCGTCTGAGAATTCACTTGTGGCCGAGTAATTTTTTTCCAATATTTTTCTATTTAAAATTTACCATAAGTATAAAAATAGCATTGAAAAATGCAAAAATTACAAAATCATAAAATATCTTATCGTGATAAATCCCGTCAGGGCGACATGAGACTGGTTGCTTTTTTCTAGTATATTTTCTTGTTTAATATTTATCACATAAAAATAGCATTGTAAAATGCAAAATTAAAAAGTTATAAATATCTTACTATGATTATACAATTTAACTCAATGTTTGTCTACTCCAAAACCGAATCACGCAATCGTAAAATATTTGTTCCGCTTCGTGAGATTATAAAGAAAATTCCGAAATCAAGTAATTTTAGTTACAAACATCGTTTCTTATATATCTTTAGATTCTAGAGTTCTCGTAGTAGGCCTCCTAAGATACATCAGAAGTTTCTTAAACTTTGAACTCAATAAGGATCTGACAAAACAACCTAGTTCTTTTAAACTTTGAATACATAACAGCTTAGCACATGCACTATATTAAACTCGATGAAAATTGTAAACAAAAATTTTTCCAAGTTCAAGAAAATTCATGGATAATTTGAAGCACTTACAACCGTGAACCTTCGGATTTCATTCAAATGTGACTTTTATTCCCCGATAATAAAATTCATATCGGCGTACAGACCGACTTACCGTTGGCTCCTACCATTGATTGTATGTATTCTACAAGCTATTCATACAAGAACTCTTTATTTCATAATACAGGCTTAAAGGTAAGTTTTCCTTTTTTGAAAAATGGATCTTAAAGTGTACATTATGAAGGATAAATCTAAAATAGTGAAAAAAATGTTCTGTACAAAATAATTATAACAGACGAAAACATTGTTACATTGGACACAAAAAAAAGATATTGGGAGATTTCTTGTGTGGAAATTACTTTTATTCCTACATATAGGTAGCTTCCGCCCGCGGTTTCAGCCGCGTGTTTCTGTTCCCGCGGAATTCGTTCGGGATAAAACGTAGCATATATTTCTCCCAGGGGCCTACGCAGTATTGTTTCAATCTTACCATGTTATTTCGTACTACGAGTCTCTCTTAAAGCAAGCTTGTTTTTTGTCGGAAGTTTTGTGACGTCTTCGCTCTATGATCGAGCCAGAGTGAATACTTTTGATAAATTTGAAATAGAAAAATATTGGAAAAAATTAACTCGGCCGCAAGTGAATTCTCAGATGGGAATCGAGAATTCTTTTTCCAATATTTTTCTTTTTAAAATTTATCAAAAGTATAAAAATAGCATTGAAAAATGCAAAAATAAAAAAATCCCAAAGTGAGAAGTTTATCAAAATGTGTCAATTTCAATAATAACAAAACGCAAACAAAACGTTCTAATGCATGATGGTTTCTAACAGATGATGGTAGGCCCGCCAGTCCTTTCAACTAATTCAATGCCGAAAATCAAGTTGATTGGTTGCTTAGTTTATAAATTATGAAGGATAAAACTAAAATAGTGAAAAAAATGTTCTGTACAAAATAATTATAACGGAGGAAAACAGCTTTTAATAAACATTGTTACTTTGGACACAAAAAAAGATATTGGGAGATTTCTTGTGTGGAAATTACTCTTGTACCTACATGTAGGTAGCTTCCGCCCGCGGTTTTACCCGCGTGGTTCCCGTTCCCGTGGGAATATCGGGATAAAAAGTAGCCTTGTTACTCTCCGGCCTTTCAACTAACTCAATACCAAAAGTCAAGTTGATTGGTTTCTTAGTTAGTCAAGAAAGGACAAACAAACAAACTTTCGCATTTATAATACTAGCTTCCGCTCGCGAATTTCACCCGCGTGGTTCCGTTCCCGTGGAATTCGTTCGGGATAAAACTAACCTATGTTACGTCCTCTCAACTAACTCTATGCGAAAAATCAATTCGATTAGTTAGCATTAGGATAAGAATTGTTAAGTTCTCGTAGTAGGCCTTCTAAGATCCGTGACGGGGCCCGGGTAACCGGGCCACGGCCAAGACCAGGCTCCTTAGGGGTGATTGCGAACCCTACCCCCCGTGACCAATGGCGGCCTGGAGGGCAAGTACTAGGAGTTTTAGTTGGTAGACCCGCCCAGGTGAGTCCAACATTTCGAATCACCCCTGCATCTGGGGGCGAGGGATGCGTAAAAGCATTTCTCCTAGTATAAAAAAAAAAAAAAAAGGCCTCCTAAGATAACATTATAAGTTTCTTAAAACTTAGTAAATGAATACCTACAACGTAATTTAAGTATCCAATTACTAAGCAACAAAATTTTTTTTGAAGTGAAAACTTCTTTAGCGGCTTCTTTACATCAGAGTTTTAAGTTTTTAGGACGGGTAAAAAATGTTAAAGTCGCCTCAGGACACGTGACCCTGATCGAAAATTCGTAAGACGGAGGGAGAGTAGAGCGCCGGCGCGGCGTAGTAGAGGAATTAATATCCCCTCTCTTTCTACCGCGCAGCGAAAATGTATGCCTGCTCCTGCTGTTTCGTTTAAGCGGTTTTCTTCTGCCGGCACTCCCGGAGTGCAACCCGTTTTTTTGTTTATAATTTTCGATAAGTTATTTTCTTTTTTATATCACTGTATAATTAATTATTCACATTTTTCAGACATGAACAAGTGACATCTTTGAAATATTTTTCACTAGCGGCCGCCTGCGGTTTCACAATGTTCCCGTGGGAATATCGGGACAAGAATTAGCCTATGTGTTAGTCCACTACTTGAAGTCTCTACATACCAAATTTCATCCAAATCCGTTCAACCATTTAGACGTGAAAGAGGAACAAACATACAAACTGACATATTAAGTAGGATGTATGTGTCTTGGTACACCGTAATTCGTCGATGCTCATCACAAGTCATCACATCATCATAAACAATTTGTAAATCGCTAAACAAATACCACAGAGTTAAGAACTTCTATTAAAGTCAACAAACTAAAAACACACATCACAGACTAAAGAATCTCGTAGTAGTGGCGTTTCGCATGAATGTCTGTAATTCCGTTATATTTTTCCGAGCCCGCCCGTAGCTGCGAGTGTCTGCCGGCTGCCGACCCACCATCGGCAATTTAATAATGCCGTCTTGTAAGCCGTATTACGCCTGCACAGTGCGAGATTTTTCCTTAATAGCGTTACAGTGTGCATGTTCAACAATTCACATGAAAATTTTATCTCATTTGCTTTTGCTGCTCTCTTTATTGTTGGGTTAAGGCCGAAAAATGGAGCGGAGCTGTTATTGCTTAGCTCAGGCTTATTTTGTGATTGCACAATCTTGGTTTCTTAAGTTAAAGTTGGAGAACTAGAGTTCTGCCCGCAACTTTGCCTCTGTGGAATAAGGTTATATCTCGCTATGTAGGGATCACTAGAAATTTTAGAATGGCATAGAAAACATTTATTAACAATACAAAAAGCAAAGAAAACTTTGTTTTTTGGATGGGAAACTATTTATTTGACATTTATCTTGTTATTTGATTTAGTTTTTGTAATTGTACATAATTCTGTAATTTGACATATTTTGTAATTCGGAATAATATTGTGATTCGACATAATTTTGCAAGTTAACATAATTTTATTAATATGACATAATTTCGTAATTTGACATATTAAGGCTCGAGTTCACCAACTTATTAACCGACCGATTAACGCCAAACGTCATTTAAATGTCATTTCATTTCAGCCATTTGTTTGAAGTTGTAAGGGACAGAACGATGTTTTAAACCACGGGTATCTAATCGACAGTTAGTGAACTCAGTTCTAAGGCTGTAATTGGACATTATTTACTTTATTTGACATGTTATTATTATATTCCTAACTTTTTATTTCTATTTTGTTTTGTAATAATGGTGATTCTAATTATTGATAGATTTGGCTTCTTTTCTTCTTGTACTTCAATTTCTGTTATTATATTGCAAGTCAGAAAGACAGAATATGGCTGATCTAACTTGTTACCTCTGTTAAATCTCTAATCAACTGTATTCACAATAAACATATTTCTGATTCTGATTCTGAAAACAATACAACAAAAAAACAATACAACAAAGAGACAAGTAAGTAATTAAGAGTACACAAAAAGTAAAAAAATGTATCATATACATGTATATTAGCTACTAAAACCAAAAAAGTGTGCTGCTAATGGCCCTGTTCTGTCTCAGCAAAAATAATTTCTGGATTATTCTGACCGACAAAGAATGACTTCTGACGGAATATAGCGGACTGAAAGCACTGATATTCTGACAGCACTTGAAATTTTCACGACAAAGAATAGTCTCTGTGTTTCTGCAAAATCTAATCTTGCACGTCGACAATACTTTGCTCTCTCGGCACATATCTATAATAGGTTAAATGCAATACATGATATTAATAATATGGAACTCAAAATCTGTAAAGATCTTTTAAATAAATGGTTACTTACACTAGATTATGAAGACACTGAGGCATTCTTAAATTAAATAAATTAATTGCAGATACATTATGTATAGGTGTGAGGTGGGAATTTTAATTTATATATACACGCACTCACACACACACACACACACACGTACATACACATACACAAACACACACAGAACATATACACACACACACACACACAGGCGAAAGATCGGTTTTGGATTCTAGTAGTTGTAAGTAGTTTAAATTAAATTAGCTATCTTAATTTGCCTGTGATTTTGTCTGTTTAATTTGTCTATCTTAAACTGTCTATCTGAATTTTTGTATGATTGTGTTTTTGAAGAGCGGGGCCTCCTGACACAGGCATTTCAGAATGCCTACTAGGTTGGTTCCAATCACTGTTCACAGCTTTGTAAATCCGATGGACTGTAATAAAGGATTTTTGATTTGATTTGATTTTGATTTTTGATCTATTAAGCTCAAAATCATCGAATCGGTTGTGTCGTTCACGCATAGGCGACAGACAAAAATACTATGTATGTTTTTTAGCGTTACGTATAAAATCGAGTAGATAAACTATCCTCCTTGTTTTTAAATTTAGTTATAAAGTTTTAAGCTGAATAAAAACATTGGTAGGTACATTTTTCGTAAGGACGGTATCTAATGGTAATATTCGTAGTCGGAATTCCCTGTAAAATTTCAGGAACATCACCCAGCTTAGCCCAACTAGCTGCACATGTAATTTCCCTGGAGTATCCGACGTAGACCTTAAGTAATTGTTTTTGCAAAAACTGAGTTTTTTTCACATTAGCTGTAAGTACATAACTTTAGTACTTACGGAATTTTAAGTGAAAGGAAAAAATGTCAAGCATAGGTAATTTATGAAAGTATTTTGGTTTTTCCTAACCAAAAATCAAATCTTTCATAATTAAGTAGATAGTCTAAATGCAAAAAATAGAAAGAAGCCAAGCAACATTATTACATTGAGCAAAGAAACCATTAGACCAAAATCCAAAATATTTAACACAACCACAAAATTTATAAAACAGAAAAATAGTAGGTATCAACTGCTTGTACTTAACTGTTTCGTAAATTTTCTTACAAAACCCTTACTGCGTCTTATAAAAATAATGTTGATTGTTATTCTTAATAATTATTGCATACTTTAACTAAGTATATTGTTCTTCTTTACGACAGAATCACGGCTTTTTGCTACAAAATAATTTTAGCACTTTAAAAACTTCCATTATTACGATTGGCATAGGGTCCAACTAGGTATAGTCTGACGTGTTACTTATGTGTACAAACGTACTAACAATTACACCAGAGAATAATTGCTAACTTTCCTGCTGACATAGTTGGGGCATCGGGAATTGATTAGCTAATTTAGGTTGGTGGAGTTCATATTAGGCTCCTATCAGTCTAGTGCCAATAACTTTTAATTTTCATCTTCTGAGACAACTAACCTCTAATTTAAACAATACTACGTTAGTAATAGTTAGTATTCTTTGACTTTACTAGCTATTACTGTTATTACATAAACCCTAAACAGAGCGCAGCTCTCAAATAAAAAGAAGAAAAAAACTGCGTTAAAAAACCGACTTCAAAAACAAAAAGTAAAAAAAAAGTCTTTTGGAGTCGGTGCCAGCCAAGACATTCTACTTTGAGCTCCTATTCTTTTATTTTTCTTACCTTGGTTAGCACCGACTCCAAAAGACTTATTTTTTGCTTTTTAGTTTTTGAAGTCGGTTTTTTTAACGCAGTTTTTTTTACTTTTTAGTGTCTGTAATAGGCTGTTTTGTAAACTACAGTAGGGTTATTCTAGGTTCATGTACATTATAAACAAAATTATCGTAAAAATAACATCGTCCAAGTTAACAATGAAATGAAATATATAAAAATGCACATAACATAAAAGTACTGGGTCAAACTAAACCAAATTTTTATGGGACCAATTGGCAACTATTCTGCATCGAACAAATTAAAGAATCACGGAAATCGGCTCAGAAATCTCGGCGTTATCGGTGTATTAATACATAAAAATAAAAAAATATATATCAACCGAATTGAGAACCTCCTCCTTTTTTGAAGTCGGTTAAAAAGGAAGGAGCGGTATTTGATGTAGATGTATTGGTCCTCAAAGACGAACATGAGCTGAAACTGAACATAGATGAAATTAGGAATGAAAGTTCGTATGTCATTGGGTACGTAGAAAATTATACATGTAGGTAGACTGACAGTATCTTATCCCTGCAGGTATTACAATTTAATATTTTGATATTAAACAGGGTTAAGCCTCAAGCCAACCACTCACTTTTCAAATGGCTCTCTATAAATACGGCCAAAATATCCGATGTCAGTGCTGTTAAATATAGAGCTAAGATTATCGTGGAATAGACGGAGGCGCGGTGTCGCAGCGCTGCAGATTAAACAAATATTACTCGACGGTGCCATGCACTTATAAAAGTTTAGACAAGACAATTTTTAAAAACTCCCTTTGACATTTAAGCGGACCATAAAAGGTTCTTATCAAAGTCATCTTGTCTAGTTGAAAGAAGGTGTGGTAAGTAAAGTATTCATGGACTTAAGTAAAATAGTCGAATTTTTATTTCAAAGTATCAGCAATATCAGATTTATAGTCGGTTTCTGAATTGAGAGTTGAGATTGGCTTATGTTCATACAATATCGTACATGAATGAGGTCTGAGATGTTCTCAAAATTTAATTACCAGTTCAGAAATCGAACATAAAAACCAGAATTTCTCATTCTAAATAAGTAACTTATCTAACTAAGTAACTAATCTTCGATAAAAAAAAGCAAATATTCGTGTACTTGTTTTATCGAAAAAAATAATAGTTACAGCATAAAACTTTGCTATGCATATTAGAATTAGCATCACTTTAGTGCCTAATTCACTTAAAGGACATGGCTAAGAAACCGCCCTTAACATGTTTATTAATGTCTTAATAATCTAAATATGAATATTTTGAGTTGAATATTTATATGTAACGTTCATGACATAATTAAAAGATTTCACGTTGATTTTGATGTTTTTGTTTGACATGAAGAATTTCCGTATTACGAAATCAGTGGGCAACAAACCTGCTATTATAGTAGGTATATTTGTGTAAACGAAAACAAATAATATTAGACAGTTTATGTTTTCAAATTATAAAAATACTATGATATTCTTCATTTTGTTTGTTCTTATCAGTGGTGCGATTGCGTAAGGTAATCGTATTCATCTGACAGTTCATATCGTATTCAATCGGCTGCAATTTGTATGGAATGACATATGATATAATACAATATGAACATTCAAATAAATACGATTGACTTTACGCAATCGCCTAGCTGATCACCGAAAAGTAGTTAGTTTGGTTGACCTATACAATTGACAAGTGTGAGCATCCATATATATAATACGGCTACGTTCAGACGGCTTTATTTTTCCCGCAAACCGCACACGAGAGCACAGTAATATCGTGTTTAAGAAATATTTTTCACGTGAACTTCCGAATTTGTCACCGAAGAGGCCGCGTCTGGATGCGTTCGAAAAATGTATTGCCTTGAACGTAGCCAAAGTGAACTCAAAATATGCGTTAATTTGACAGACGGATGAGTTTTTTTATGATTTTATATTGAATATTTTAACAGTTTCAAAAGTTCCTGAAACTTGTTTCATACAAAATACTGATATTCCGCTATCCAGCGTTATATTTTACTAGGTTCAGTGTACAATACAAATTCATAAAAAAAATTGCCATGTCCTTATAAATTTATATTAGATATTGTAGAAAAAGTTTTTTGTACTTTGTATTTCAATTAACATAGTATTTTACAAAATATATTTTTCTAGTCGTTGTGAACCATACAATAAAATTGTCCTGTCTATCCGTTAATAACACTGCACATGACAGCAGCTTTCGGCGCGTAATACCCGGCAATATCAATACTGGGAGTCGAACCTGAGAAATGAACATTGGACCCCCCTCCCACCCCATCGATATTATTGTAAGCTGTATGCAATCGGCAGTTATGCTTGCATTTCTCGAGGAATTTATGATATAAAGCAACTTGTGGTTCAATTAAGCTGCGCTTTAAGCGCTAACAATTGCGGAAAGTTATTAGAATATTTATAGACTTATTTGGGGAGAAAACGGAAAATGAGGTTAACATTATTTTACTAAAATCTTTAGGTGTCTACAAAAGCCTTAAACCCTTTCGTGGATCTTATCATTACAAACAACCCTGAACAAGAGAAAATAACAACTGTATCTAAAAAAAGCAACTTTGCTAAGGGTATGCAACAGCTAATTAACTAAACCTATATTGCGATTCTGATTTGCCGGAATAGAGAGCTGAAAACATTGATGCCATGGTAACAGACTTAGTTAAGATGATAGAAGCTCGCCAAGCGAACTTAGATAGATGAAGTGGTACCCCAAGCAAGCCATATATATATAAATAGAGTGATACTTAAGCCACCATAAAGTTGTTGTGTAGAGTTTATTTTTCTTTAAAAACCGTGGCGTGTCGACTCGCAAACGATGCGTGCACACGTTATCAGACCGAGCGCCTGCTCAGGAAATGAGATTTTTGTCTGATCCTCCGAAACGAACCCATTTAGCAAGGCTTCCCGCGATTTATTTAAATCAACTGCGCTCGAATTCTTTAACGAACATTTTAAAATTCGGAGTGTCTATTTTAGACGTTTATTTAATCTATGGCATTTGTAATGAATTAATAAGGGGTTTGTCAAATGTTTTTGCTTTTGGCTTTTTTAATAACTATTATAGAAGTTGTAAAAACTTAAAAGTCTTATTAAATTCGAAGAATCAATTTAGTCTTGGGGACAGGCCTTTTGCAGACAAGTAGGATAGGATAAATCATATTTTCATATAATAACCGAATAACCGTTCACGCGGGCCTAATACGGATTTGTGGTTGACAGTAATTAATGCGTAATTTACTTCTCGCTGTTGTAATAAAGTTATTTCCACAAAATAACAACTAAAGAAGATAATAATAGATATACACTGTGGTTAACTGTTAGGATAACTTAGATACAAAAATTCGCTATGTATTAACAACAAAATTGTATTCTGCAAAATTCAAACGTAAATTACTTTATTATTTCTTACCTTAATTTATTGACCTGACTACTTCTGACTAACTACTAAAAACATATATTTTCTGATATCGAGAGCTCGTGTTTTATAGTTGATTGTTCGAACTGCCGTAAACTAAAATTCGTTTAAAACATACTCCCTTCTTATGTAAGTTTATCTCTGTAGGTAAGTACATGAATCCTCCACAAACTAAATGCTTCTTCCGAAAAGTGTGTGATCTGTCGGCAGAGGGCACTTGACTCGAGACAAGTACCCGTAATAGATATCTATTAGCCGCAGACGCAACTATGTAGGGCTGCCACGCAAAAAAAACTAACTAAATTCAATGCCGAATAATTTCCCTTTTTTTTTAGTTACCTACATCACAAACAAGGTAAGCCGACACAAAACGTTAGTAATTGGAGGAAAGTTGTTTCTTTTATGATTTTGTAATTTTTGCATTTTTAATGCTATTTTGCTCAAAAATTAACTCGGCCACAAGTGAATTCTCAGACGGGAATCGAACCCGCGACCTTTGGAAATCCGGTCCAATGCTCTTTGCAATGCATTGGACCGGATTTCCAAAGGTCGCGGGTTCGATTCCCGTCTGAGAATTCACTTTTGGCCGAATTTAATTTTTTCCAATATTTTTCTATTTAAAATTTACCATAAGTTGTTTCTTTTTTCTAGTAAGTAAGTATAATAAATTGTGAAAAATATTGTCATAGTATTGGAATTTTAATATTTTGTTAATCATGTAAGTAAATACAATTTTATACTTTTCAATTTTTGAGTAGGTACCTATTTATTAGTATTTCTTTTTAAGCTAGAACCACTGAACCTGTCAAACAAATTCCTTATTGTGCGAGATATGTAAAGCAAAATGAACCTCACTTCGCTTTCAGGAGGCTCTATGTGCAAATTATTCACCATCTATTAAAAGTAACGACTGAATTCTATACCACCTAAGTATACATGAGAAGCAATACTTCGCCGCAATATGTTTTGTCTACTGCCAAAGAAATAAATTTTTTTCGCCTTTTGATTTGACTACTGAGACAAGTCGACTTTTCCTTCTATTTTCTATAAAAAAATATGAAATTGTATTTTTTTCCTGTATTCGTCAGCCCTAGCTCCTAGCCCTGAGTCCATTACGGTGATTTCCTACACTCCCTGACGCAGCGAGCCACTTGTGGGGGATCAAAGATGTTCCTCTTACCACCAAAAGACATCAATAGAAAACAGTTCTGCCCCAGATATGGAGGTAACTAGTATACAGAATCTTTATTATACTAACTGGTGTAGCTAGAGTAAAGTGGGTTGTATAAGATCCAGTGGCAGTAATTAATAAAAATGTTTGTGTGTTGTCCTCTATGCTTTTCGAAACCATTGATCAGATTGTGATGAAACTTTGATAACGCCGGCGAGGCTGGAGGCCCATAAAATCTATATCTACATTTCTTTATACTTTACATGGCATTGCCAGGTAGGCTGGGTGGTAGAGCTAGTTAATCAATAAAAAATATTGTGTTCTTATGATAAATTTTAAATAGCTACCGAGACTTCTCGAGAAGTCTCGGTAGCTCAGCGGTTAGAGCATTGGACCGGATTTCCAAAGGTCGTGGGTTCAATTCCCATCTGAGAATTCACTTGTGGCCGAGTCAATTTTTTCCAATATTTTTCTATTTAAAATTTATCATAAGTAAAAAATAGGATTGAAAAATGCAAAAATTCAAAAATCATAAAATATTGTGTTGTTTGTATTTTTAATTTATGTTTTCAAACAATGATATAAAAAAAAATCTAGACATGTGTTCTTTTCGATTGTCACAAATATATTTAGTACCTCCAAGTAAACGAGGAGAGTACAAATTTTATCACTGAAATGTTTATAAAAAATACAGAATCAAATATGTCGGTTAGGTAATTGTTAATAGTTGCTAAAAGCAAATCCGAATCAACCCCAATTAATTAAAATTTAATCTGAATTGAATATGAATAACAATCAGTTCACCCACGCACCCGTCAGTCCACGCAATCCAGGATAATCGCCTAATCGGGACGCCATCGGGAACAATAGAATGCTTTTACTATAATGCTTCTCGGAAAGAAGACAGATTCCCGGTAATCCCTACTTATTTACTGCAATTACGGGAGAGCCTAAATGGCTTTGGTTTCGCCTCGTTTTTACCATATATCCTGGTAGAACAAGTGGCAATCTGTGTGTCCACATTTCTGTCATAATTCTACATCAATTGGAACTCGGGTGAGAAAAAATATATTTTTGAAAACTAAAAAAGAGAAATAACCAATTTTCTTGGGTCAACCTATTTTACTATCCACAACGAACGAAATGTTTTAGCTCAAGCAGACTATTTGGACTAGAATTCAGAGTTCCCAAAACTCCGAATCCCAAAATTACCATTCCAACAAGTCCGAGTTTGAGTGCTACGATTCTGGATTCTACAATTCCGAGTACGTGTCCAAATAGTTCATAGCAAAGATGCCAATACCTTCATTTTATTAATGTGAATGCAGTGAGTCTTGAGCACGAAGAACTACCTCCTACGGTCGGTTGGATCCGACCCCATGCTTGTAAAACTTACTAGTACCTAAGTGTTAGCAAAGAATACTAACTATTTCTAGGTGTAAGTCAGCCTTGCCTTTTCTATATTAGGGCCAAAACACCTAACACCCTAAGCAGAAATTACGTACAAAGAGAAAACTGAAGCGCTCCCACATTTCCTGGTACCGATAGGTCATGTGTCAGCAATTCGAGTTCTCCAATCAACCGTGAAGATTTTTATGGCGGTGCTAATTGGGCCGTCGCCGACGCGGGAAACGATAAAAGTTATTAATTGGTGGCTGGCCACCCCGGCGGAAGTTGTAAATACAGACCGCTACTATTTCCGCTCAATCGACACGCACTAGCCGCGGAAAGATAAAATTCAAAAGCAAAAAGCGATGGGTTCTATTTGATGTGGGAATCGTTTTTGCACGGAATTTTTGCGTGGGGATTTTTCTGTGGTTTCAGGCCAGATTACTATGGATTGTGGTTATATTTATTAAGCATCTTAGTCTCTAGATAATGATTGGTTGCAATGTAAATAATGTGTGTCTTAATTATATTATCAAAATACTATGTCATTGAGTATTTTGAAGATTACATTTCATCATCAATTAATGGTCATTAATCTGCAAGTATTGTTTCCCCCTTTTGGAAGCACAATTTAGAAATTACATTAAGTGCCTATATTTTCTTCTGTGTCTCTTACTTTTTGTCACTTTGCTAAGATATTAGTTGTAAATTTTATTCTCCTTCTCAATACAGGTAATGGTACAGGCACGCTGGTAATTGAATGCGAGTGGTGCAGGTCTCTAGTGTGCGTCGCTTCGCCGCCCCCGCAAATCTACTTACGTCTTTGTATTGACGATCGCGGTTACCAATAGCTACAAATATGTTAGGACGACGTTTTTTTTTATAAACATTAAACAGCGGGGAGGCTCTGTCTTCACCATACTTTGAGGATTTAATATCTGTAGTATATAGTATTTAATATCTTGCTGAAGATGGAAGCGAGGCTCTCCCGGAATCCTCAACCACTCTAAAACAGCTAAGTTATCTAACTGCTGGAACACAGCAATGCTGACAACATTGTTGTTATGTCGTCAGACTTAAATATGATGATGTTACCTAGCCAGACGAATTTACAACAAGTCATACCACCAACCAAACTTTAAATATTAGAATTCTGCAATAATTAAATAATCTTAATTTTATAAACACGCGAATGAAGTGGGACTCTGGCGTGCGAAGCTTAGCCGCCCCCGGTGTTCTTGTATAGATTTAAGATAAGATAGTAGGTATTACGAGTATAAGAGAATCTTTTGCTATATGAATACTTACAGCCGGTTGTAACAGGTTTTTTTACGTTATAGTTACTTTTACTTTTACAGGGCTTTTTTATGGTTTGAAAATGTATGGGATTTAACAGTTTTGACAAGCAAATACTTCATACGGATTCGTAAAAATATTTTTTGGTGCAACCGGCGCGGGGCGGTTAAATTTTTTAGTAGAGTAAACTTCTTCAACAATATCTGTAACTCCGGTACCACATCCTCGATTCGTAGCTCTCGGTGTCGCCGGAGGGCCCCCCTAATGACATCACTGAGCGATAGGCACTCCGCTCCTATCGGGATATTTTTATCGGAGCTCCCTAAACAGCCTATTTGTACTCCGTAAATATGAGTATGTTGATCAGATAGAGGAGCACGGTATGGCTTGGCCTGCGATCACAGCGGTTAAGCAACTTCCGCAATGGTCAGTCACGAGATGGGTGACCAAGAAATAGTTATATCGAGCTCCTCCGTGATTCGAAAGGCACGTTAAGATGTTGGTCCCGGCTGTATTTGCAGTCTTCAAATCCCACCAATCCTCATTGGGCCTGCGTGGTGGGTTCTACTTATCCATTCTACTTATCCATCCATAAGGAAGAGTGCCGCAACAGTGGGGACATTAAAATGGCTGCGACGTGATGTGATGATCTGATACTGATTAATAAAAGCTGTATCTTACCTTTAACCATTGCTTAAAAAAATTACCTATACATGGTGTTAAAAGACCCATAACGAAAACCAAAACCACGTATTCTCCCCATCATTACTATCATTTTCTTGTATGGAGTCAAACCTGGGCAACTGATAGTTAAGGAGTTATTAAGCATTAAAGTCATTATATTTTTCTAAAGATTATCGTTTAAAGTAACAAAACCGCAATGAATATCAAAACCAATCAATGATACGGGGCCCCAGTCACCTACTCGTTCTCTACAGACACACGCAATTGCACGCGTTCCATTGCATGTAAAAAATAAAACCCATATTTTTTTTACTAAAAATAAAAGTCGTTTCCCAGCAAATATTTTGACATAATCTTGTTTAGTTTCATGTACACTGCCATATATCACGACTTCGGTATGGGTCTTTCACCACCCTGTATACTTAGAAGTATTAGCTTTCAACATACCTGATGAAAGTGAGCTGAAAATGGCATCGTGTTTCACCCGGTATTAATCACTAAGGAATTGCTGTCATCTCATAACTGGCTACTAGCTATTGGATCAAAAACTATCATTCGTACTCCTTTTTCGTTAGGGTTCCGTACCAAAATAGTAAAAAGGAACCCATATGGTGTGACTCAGTCTGTCTGTCTGTCACAGCTGAATATATCAAGAACTACTAAAATGCTATCAACTTGAAATTTGGAATAGTTTTAGATGATGTTTGCCCAACTACTTTGCAAATAAGAGTTTTTTTTTATCAGGGTCTTAAAAATTCAAAGTAGCGCTACTAGGGCATGTGGGGTATCAAATGAAAGAACGCTGCTTGCACATTCTGAAACATTTTTTCTTTTTTTTAGGCCGGATAGTTTTGACTTTGATGAAAATTAAAAAAAAAATTGTTCCCTCCTTATCTCCGAAGTTTACACAGAAAAAACACTGAAATTATTCTATGTGATAGAAGTTTATATAAAGATTACAGGAAAAATAAAACGATGTCTCTAAATAGCAAACTTTTTCATAAATCTTAAAAAAAGTGGTTATAAACTTATTTGCTTTTGGTAAACTGACCTCGACCTATGTCGATGTATGGGGGACAAGATAATGATGGAACGGAACAATCGATGCGCGAGCCGGACTCGCTCTTAACCGGTTTTTCATACTTTACCCTTCGATCATTGATGATCGAAGAACTTACCTTATTTCTTTACAAAGACTTATTTCCCATTCACCTCGTCGTTCACCAAACATCCATTTTATCAGCAAAACAACAGGACCATTAATAGTACAACTGACGTAAAGATGTGTCAGCAGGTAGTCAAAGGGGAAAATTTCAACCTCGACAAAACAATCGCAATGAGAGTTTTTCTTAATGTTAACATCAGAAGCGCTTCATCATCATCAGCCTGTGGACGTCCACTGCTGGACATAGGCCTCTCCTAGCTCACGCCTGCTGTGGCGTTCATAGGAGGCTATTAGCCTGCTACCACGCTGGCCAGACGGGTTATTAGAGGGTTTGTTTCAAGTTTTCCTTCTCTCGCACAGGTGTTCAATGCGTCGAGCCTCACAGTTGACTCTTACGACATCCCAGGCATGTAAGGGAGTGGTGACACTTGTATTCTTCTGCCGTCACCACACGGCACAAGCGCTTAGAAAATAGATTTTCACAGTGGCCATGGGCAGATTTTAAAGAATTTCGAAAAGAACTTTATTCGTTTCGCAAACCAGTCAAAGTAAAAACTGGTTAATTCTACTTTGAAAGGCATTCGTCTCACGTAGTAGGGTGTGTGATATAAAAACTTTTCTAATTAAGTTAGCGGAAACTTTTCCGTTAACGTTAAGACTTTTATTGTACTTGTTATCTCATGCCCAAGGTGCTCTTGTAACTCATTAGTACAGTTATCGTTACTTACTATAGTTATCTAAATTTAACATGATACTCTTAGTGATTTACCAAAATAATTCGCAGCTTCGTTTGACTCAGGCTTTATTTTTCAATCCTTGAAATAAGTTATCAGTCAGTTTAAGTCATAGCCAACTAAAATAAAAGTCGACGACAACAAAGACAAAGGAAAATTCTACTAGTCCAACCCATAACTGATAAGTGTGTTTGGTGAGAGTTTTTTTCTACTCACGGACGATCGTGAGCGCGTCAGGATTTTGTGTGGCGTTGGTGTAGTCCGTGGCATTGTCCGCTAGATGGCGGGCCCCTAATTTCATACAACTACGCGTTCACTATCGACCGTGAGTAGAAAAAACTCGCATTAAGCACTCTTAGGAATCTGGGTACACTGTAGTTATTAAGTAACTATTTATTAATCTGTGACTGTAGTGTAGACCTTATTCAAAATATGTGGATTGGCCGTTTCGTTACTAATTAACAGTGAACCATATTATGGTCTCGTAATGGCAACACTTTACATTGACATGTTTTTGGTGGGATATTTTTTATCTGAGCATGGAATAATCGGCTCTTTAGTATGCCAGCGCATGAGATAGATACAGAATAGGGATAAAGATAGATATGTTTAATAGCCTATAGGTAATCGAAACATACAGTTTCCATAATGATTACTAAACTTGAGTTCATCATTTTATTGTAAAAATTGTTGTAGTGCCCTAATGGGGTTCATGATGAATTGATGATATCTTCTAATAATTACCACTATGTAAAACTTATGAGATATAAGTAAAACATATGTATTTGTTACCTAAACCATGGGTTTTTTGTTGACCAACTATAGCTGTCGATTAGATTATCGTGGTTCAAAACATTGTTCTGACCCTTTCAACTGCAAACAATGGACATGCAATGAGATTCCATTGACGTTTAGCATTAATTGGTCGCACAATAATTGTATTTTTTGGAGTTTCACCCGAGTTATTTTCATAATAACACGTGTTGTGAGGCTCCATTTTTAACTCAATCTACCGTATAATAAAATATATATTTTCGCGAATTTTATCGCAAGCAAGCCAGGTTAATTAAGAAAGAAGACTTATTATATTTTTCCCATTGATTCCCTGGCACAGCCCGATAAACACCGAAAGATTTTTGACAGCTCAACAAAAAGTTTACCCTCATTCCTCGCCGTTCTAACAACTGGTTCCTCTGGCTGATGGGACGAACAGTAATTTTGATTCCTCTGCTGTGGAGTAAATACCTAACACACTTCACTTTGACATTTCTATGTGTGAGCAGCGCGTCAGCCTTTCCACGTTGACCTTGAGAGTGCCCATAAACTGTTCACGATAGTGGCTGTTTTCGTAGTGCAAGTGTGCCTTTTTTTTTTTTTTTTTTTTTATACTAGGAGAAATGCTTTTACGCATCCCTCACCCCCAGGTGCAGGGGCGATTCGAAATGTTGGACTCACCTGAAATACACGGCCCATACAAACATATAGGCCACGCACTCCATCCCACGCCCCTCCCGCACCCCCACCCAGCGTGAGCTTGGTGGAGGTTCGGAAGGGGTATATATCCCCTTGTATCCCCACCTTCCCATCCTAATGATGAGAAAGTGGGGGGGGGGCGGGGGACACCCGCCTCTCGACCCGGGACGGGAGGCGGGCGGGTACTACCAACTAAAACTCCTAGTACTTGCCCTCCAGGCCGCCATTGGTCACGGGGGGTAGGGTTTGCAATCACCCCTAAAGACCAGGCGGCAGTGCAAGTGTGCCTGGCGTGCTGTTAAGTGTACACAAAACCTCACACAAGCGTTTCATGTTACAAACTGACATCTCAGATACGTACAATCGCGGGACCTCCCGGTTGACACATAGAGATTTTTTGAGAAACGTTTTCTCGGAAAGTACTAGGGTTAAAGAAATAATTTATTATCCAAATGAAATACCTGTTAATGTTCTATTTATTGTGATATAAACTTTTTTTTTTATATATCTACTGGTTTTTTTTTATAAAACTCCTTAAAAAAACCTATGTATTTTCTCATTGTTATTATCAACAAGAGACTCATTTTTCATGACTCACCCATATCACCATGGGTTGCCATGGATGTGTCATGGTAACGTACTTTCCGAAACACAGAGGAACTCGAAGTAATAAATATTTGGTCCTCCATCTCATGACCGACCACTGCGATAGTTTCTTAACAACCACAATCTTGATAAATTTCTTCTATACCAAAGTAAGTAGGTACTAAACATTCAAAACTGACAGCTAAGGCGTTAATTGAAAAAACAGATTTAGACACAAATATACTTATGCAGTAGGTAGTACTATGGAAAAAAAAACCCGGGTTACTAGATTATAGAGCGATAAGGTGTAGCACGAGCAAAAAAATTTATCCGTGTTGCTACAGTAACACGGGTAACGAAGTTAAAGAAATTATGGATACCTACAGACAAAGTTAAAAAGGGTTTTTGTAAACTCGCCAGCTAAGTAAACTCGTCACCTTTTTAAAAGTTCCATACATTGAAAGTAAATTCGCCACTACTATGGAATTTATGTGTAAATTCGTGACAGGTCACAAAGGTTAATTTTTTTAATGTTAACACATTATTTTTTGCCGTTTTTCTGATGACGAATTAACTTTGATGGCGAGTAGAGAGAGTACAATAACCCGTTGAAAAGCTCGGTGGCAGTGGTCTCGCACTCAGCTCGCGATTGTTACCGTTAAGCATCTTTCGCAACGGTCGGTCATAGGATGGTTTACCAAAATTTTTATCTCGAGCACCTCCCGTGCTTCAAAAAACACGTAAAGCCATTGGTCGCAGCTGTATTTGCAGTCGTTAAAACCCACCAATCCGCATTGAGCTCGCATGGTGCGTCATGATGGTCCATTCTCCTTATCCATCCATTTGGAAGGCCAGTGCACCAGCAGTGGGAACATTAAAATGGCTGATGAGGATAGACAGAGTAACAAAAGCAAACAATACCAATTTAACCATTTAATAACAAATTATTATACGTAGGTATCACATTTTTTTTGTTGACGGTAACAAACTTTAACTTAGGTAACAAATATACCGTGTTTTTTTTCTTTTTGCCCAAGGTTAAGAGGGAAGTTACAACAAAATTACGAAAAGTAAACTATTTTTTTAATTACACCAAATGTTAGCGCCGTTTATTTGGCTATTAAACCTACCTAAGCAATAAAAAACAAAGAAAACAATCTTAAAATAATATGAATAATAGTAAAAATAACTAAGTATTGAGCGCGCACCAAGCTCGGCTCGGCGATATCAGCTAATCTATTATAGCCTTTTTATTTCAGATCGTCTTTGTTTTAGCTTTTTATTTTATTAGTTAAATATTTGAGCCCCTGTACCGCGCTAGTGTCGTCGGCATCGACATCGACTTCATTTGACAGATGGATATGACACATTGCTGCTTCTTTTTGACACAAATGAAAATTTACCAAAGATTAAGAGCAATATGTCACATCCATCTGTCAAATGAAGCCGATTGCGATGCCGATGCTATTTGCGCGCTAGGGCCCCAGGTCTGTTGCCAGTCGGCAAAGGCCTCCTCCAACCTTTTTTCCATTCCTGTCTGCCTTCAGCCACTCTACTCTTGTCGCTCCTGCGACTTCTCTTATGTCGTCGTCCCACCTTCTTTGTGGTCGAGCTCTCTCCCTGTTGCCCTCTCTGGGGTACCATCTTGTTACAATTTTGCTCCATTTCTCTTTTACTCTTATCATATGGGCTGCCCATTGCCATTTGAGCCTCTTGATTTTGTATGTTACGTCTTTGGCCTGGTTTCTAATACAGTGGTTATGTAATTTATCAGATCTCTAAACATTTATCATACTGATATATATTAATCAAGAAAATATACTAGAAAAAAGCAACTTGTCTTCCCGTCAGAGCGACATTATTTAATATTTATCACATACGAATAGCATTGTAAATGCAAAATTAAAAAGTTATAATTTATCATACTTTTTTCATTGCATGTTGGCATGTTCCTAGTTTCTTTATGTTTCTTTTGTATTAAAGCCCCTGTTTGACTGCCATACATTAGAATAGATAGTATGCAAGCATTAAATAGTTAATATTTATAATATTAATATTTTTTGATGTATTCCAAACGTCTTGTCTTTCATTACCCCCCTTAGAGTTTCAGCTAAATGCGGCGCTACAATGAAACAATAATTATTATTAAAAAAAACAAAACAATTTATTTAGCCGAATTATGTTCTAAACACATAAACATAACCTCCCTCTTAACTTTGGGCACATAAAATAAAAAAAACACCCTGTATTATGAAATAACGTAGGGAATTTACACACCATGTACTTAACTGAAATAAATGAGATAGGTACTTATATTTTTATTATTATAACTAGCTTATTAGCTATTTAAGTCTCAAAAGCTAAACAGTAAAACACAAAAGTAACTCAAGAAAAAGTACTTAATACTTATATCAAACTTAAATATAAAGAAGGATAGGCACATATATATGGAAGCTACTTTTTTATAATCCCAACATCTATAACGCAATAGCTGCTACTAAATACGCTTTTCCTTACGCCCTAGTAGATTCTTTACATCAGCTAAGTAAATATATTGGTATGGCTATACAGATTAGTTCGACGATCTACAAAAGTCAGACTTGGATGTTCAATCACAGAATTCGCGGTCCACTTACTACGCAAAATCCCTTGAACAGCTGTTAGTAGGTGAAGTTATAACTATGACTATACTATGCGATTCAGTTATAAATAGGACGGGCAAAAAAAGTATGAATTAATCGATGTAATACTTTTTTTCACATCGCTAAGGTCGAATTTACATTACGGAACTATTGTCATGTATGATGAAAGTAATTTCACGACACTAAAAAGTTTCGTGAAATTAATACATGCATTGTGTAACTTGATGTTTACACGTATATTTGTTAATGAAAATTAGTGTGTCGACATTAATTTTATCCCACTAGTTTAGTAGGTAATGCAAATTCGGCTTACATACAATAACAAATTTTAACAATTTTTTTTTCTTGATTGCTTTTTTAGCACACCGTACTAAAGTGAAGTTAGTTTGACAGAATTGCGTCACAAAATGGCGCATGTTTCATCCTAATCTTATTTTAATGGCATAATATTTTCCAAATCGAGCGCACGCGAATATCGCCTAGAAAGTGGTCGACCTTGAACTTCCGACTGTATACAGATTGCCACATATAGAAGCGATCGTGTCGTGGCAGATGTTAAATTAAAAATAATAATAACTTTACAACTTGAATACCTAACAATAATTAACTCTTATAACAACAATCACTATGAAAATAAGACACATTTCGAAGAAAACTAATTAATTCAATAAAAAATCAGATGACCTACTACCAAATCGGGGCAACGCGATTTCCAAAGTTAAGCATTAACACTATAAATATAAGATTTTGAACGATCCCTTTTCAGTCCTCATTAATAGGTGATAAGTAATGCCAATTTTGGAAAATCTAATTGGTCATAATTAACTAGTGTTCGCAGCGATATTGTTTTGGTATTGAAGTTCATTGGTCTATTTAGTTGTTTAAAAATAAGTACGCCAAAAATATCGGTTTTCCATAAACTCATAATAATGATAATATCGCACCCCCCGGCGAATAACGTGGCAAGATAAAATTTGCAATTTTACAGGAAAAATAAAAAACATAAAATGATGAATATCTCAAAAACTACTGGCACGAATTAGTTGGTTTTTGTACTATTTTAAAGAAGATTTATTTCGTAATTAAATTTAAAATTATTTAAATAACTTTATCTGATATTCGAGGAAATAAACACAAAAATGTAAAATACTGCCTAAGATTTTAAAAGTATTTGTTGTTAAGTAATATAACCACTTTATTCGCTGCTATCTCCTGCAACTACAGCTGACATAATAGGACTTAGCGAGGATTTTCATTAGATATAAGTAAAATATTACTACGAGTAAAAGCAGATTACCGCTTCCTATTTCTAAGTATTAAGTGTTGTAAATAATGTTTATGTTTATTTTTTTTTTTATTAAAGTCAATAAATAAAATAATAATCATTTACATTAAAATGAATTCTGAAACATACATCAAAATATCTAAAAAAACTCAAATTAGATAATACTTATTAGTTTTATTTATAATCATACAAAAAGAAACAAAAATAAGACAACAAACAAACAATCATCTTCACTTCTTCACAATTATTTTCTCCTTAATTAGAACCAATCAAATATAAGTATTAATATAAAAACCAATAATTAAACTCCTTTTAGTAGTCCAATCCTCCTCTTTTGAATTAATAAATGTTAATGAATCATTCCGATTTTTTTTTTCTTATTGCTACAACTAATTAATAATCATCGACTTCTATTAAATTCAGTCATCTTCTGTATCATCATCTTCGTGCAAACGATTCGAGATTACGAGATTCGTCATATTGGAGGGATTTGTAGAACCCATGATAATACTTAGGGATAGTTTCACTTGTGCATAAGCTCATAAGATCAGTATGTAATGCCTTCGAAATTGCAAATGGTGAGTTATATGCTTGTTTTAAATCTTCTATCAATTCATTGTCATTATTATTGGCTTCACAGGCTTTTTTTGGTTTTCGTCCACGTACAGGCTTATTGGTTGCTTTCAAGGCTTCGAACTCTGCTTCGTAATCATATTTAAAAAATAAAGTATCTGGATCGGAAGATGATGTGCTTACCTGTTTTATTTTTGATCACATAATTTTATTACCTTTACAATCACGTAACCAATTTTTTTTATCAGTGAGCCCTTTAATATCATAAAAATCAGATTACTGCATCTCTTTTAACTCGTATTTCTTACCCTCGACTTTAGAATTCAATATTAAAGCGTACATTTGATCTGGTGTGTACATTATCTTCTTATTTTTAGCCCTTTCTATGCATGAGTGCATTGCATCCCCTTCTGACTGACTGTGACCAACCTCAAAAAATCTATGAGTTATATTAACTTTATATTTTTTAGAAGCATACAAATACAGCGCAAATATAAATCTATTTTTGTTTTGTCCAGCACAGCTATCAGAGTAGAATGAAATTTTTTGGATGCCTTTCATGTGCTTTTTTTCAATAAAATTCAATAAACAGCTTCCAATTTCAATAGCCCCTCTCTTAGCTATTGCATAATGCCATACATAACAAAAGCCTTCTAAATTTAATGTATTGAAAATTGAAAAATTATAAATGGGGTATTTTCTTTTGTAATGAAATACTCCAACATTTGATTGTGGTATAGTTAGGACTTTCTCAAGATCAAATGTAGCAACTGTGGTAAGGTTAGGATCAGAATAATTTTTTTCGCTGTTTTTTATTTATCTTATAATATTTTTCGAGAGTTGCTTTACTTTCTTCATCAGCTTCTTCATACAAAACACAGGTAGCACATCTATCTTTTTTTGGTTGAAAAAAAGAATAATTAAATCTCGTGTTAAAAATTGTTTCATATTGTCTCTTGGTTCCTTCTATAGTATCTGGGTTTTCTATTTTGTAATTCTTGAACCAATCTACATATAAACGATGCATTTTACTTATGTTTAAATTTTCAGATAAGTATAATCTTTTTGATTGTTTTCTTATATAATGCGATTCTACTACAGGAAATAAATTGATGTGCGTTAGAATGCTATTTTCTGTCAATATGCTCATTTTACGAGGTCTGTTATTATGAGTTCCTCTTTTGTCTTCTATGTTTTCGTAACTTTTACTTTTTTCTATGGCTGTATAAACACTCCTTTCAGAAATACTTAAAGTATTCAGAAAAAATAATTTGCATACTTGTGTCTCTGCTTCGCTCAATGGTAAGAAATATCTGATTGTTTGCACTCTATTGTTTTTTCTGTCTAATTGCACTATTTTGATGTCATCTGCTTTCACATGTCTTAAAATAAAATGCCATTGATTTTCATGACTTCCTAATTTCCAGTAAGACTCAAATATATTTTGCCTGCATTCCTCATCAAATTTTTCAAAGCACTTTTTATTGCATTTACGTGGAGCACGAATTGATTTTGAGGGATATTTTTTTTTAGATCTTACACCTGTATATGATTGACCAGTGTTCTTAAGTACCTTATTTTTATTATCTTTCCATTCGTTTATGTTTAGCTTTCGTTTTCTTGATAAGGTTTTATCATTATCCTTTACATTTTCTTCTAGAGCTTCAATTTCTTCAACAGCTTGTATTATTTCCGAAGTCAAATTATTTTCTTGCGCGGAGTGACCTACGACTGCTGGTGTGGTATAATTTTCAACTGTATTATTGGAAATCAAATCTTGACGGGATTCGTATGTTTTTTCTAAAATAGTTGTTTGTAGTAAGCTTGTTGATGTGTTAGAATTATTCAAGGATGTACTGTCATTTATGCTATAATTATGCAATGTGTGGCTATCAAGATTTAAATATGTTATTGTAGCAGAACTATTTACTTCTGTATCACTATCCATTGAAGTATCAGAATTATTTTGATTTAATTCATCATTTCGAAATTCACGAGTTAGTGTTTTACATCTTGAAGTACTTGGAATGTCGTTTGGTATATGAATTATGGTCGGAGAAGCTATGAAATCAATATTATTAAGCAACCCCGAAAAATTAGAAATTGTTGAAGGCGTTTTTAATAATAATTTTAACAAACCTTGCAAGAAGTAGGTAGGTAGTGTAGGTACTAAATCAGTTTTCAAGGTCTTACGTAAGTATGATATAGTTTTGGAGCAATATGATAGAGTACCTACACTAATAAAGTACCTACTGTGATGATCATAGATCACTCACCTTAATGCTAAATAAATGATAATAATAATTTACGAGATAAAGCTAATAACTTACCTTCATCGTTGTTGTTTATCATGGATAACATCCTTTTTACTCTGGGATTTTTTAGTTTTCTATAATTTTTGGACGGCATGATAATTGAAGATCAACAAATCACGATAATTTAACACTCTAAGTTGATATTTCACTGACTAAAACTTCAATTAAAACTTAAATTGTAGTACCCCGGCGCGGGCAACCTATCCAATGATGGAGTAAACAATGAAGCCGCGATAGGTGATGCGAGAATATTCCTTAAAGGGCGGGGGCCGCGGCAGGGACTATGATTTTATTTAAGTAACTATTCGATGCGTTCATTATCCATAATATATCTTAATGCAATCTTCGAACACAATATTTATGTTGAATAATACGCACTGTAAACGATTCTTACCTTATCCAGTTTTGTAACGTATTACAAGAATAAAATAGTTATCGAACTCACGATTTACCATTTTCAAATAATTTAACGGTAGCCATAAATACAGCAATCAGATTGTTGATATCTCACCATAATATAGTCGCAATATTGGTTACCGCGGCTGCGCCCGAGTTAAATCTTCCAGAATAATATCATAATGCACGCTTACGTTTCAGACATTTCGCCTTCTGTGTTGTAATAGCGAGTTTCGCCCTTTTTCTACTTAAATATTTTTAACCGTGTTTTTAAGAAAAAAGTGGTCACATTGTTTGCTACCATTAATGTTGCATTTAAAATTGTAAAATAAATCTAATAGATGGGTTTGGACCAGTAGAATCGAAAAATGGAAAAACATTAAAAACGTTGTTATCATTCATTACCACTTTATTCGCCGGGGGGTGCGATATATAGTTTTCTTTTATATTTTTTCCAAAATTCCATTCACAGAGTTCCTAGTTCTGTTCCAATGGGGACTATACTTACTTAAAACAATAATTGGTAACTGAATTTGACTTTAAGATTGTACAACTATGGCTAAACATGTTATTACAAAAAGAAACAAATATCATTTCACAAAATATTTGGCTTAAAAAATAAGTTCGGTCAATCGGACTAATAAAAGTACTACTGATACTAGGGGACTCCAAGTAGACAAATAGCGTACATCTATCAAAGTTTGAAATAGTTATCTATATTAGGGCAAAATATTGAAATAACGCCTTTATTATTTTAAAATACAGCCAACCGCACGTATTTTTACACTTGCAATACAATAATCGCCGGTATTACGAACGGTATAAGGTCGCCCCCAAGGTCAAGCTGTAAAATCTTACGTGATGTCTGCCAAACGTCAATAGCTCATGTGTTTTACAGGACAGTTTATAAAACGCCATCTGTGGCACATCCTTTTCTGATTACTGTATATCCTGTATAAGAGATCATGAATTTGATACGATACATTATTATATTTGCTACTGTAGACGATAAACGGGATTGACATGATCACGGAGTGACTCATGGTCATGACGAAGTTACTATTTATTCATCATTCATCATTTCGAATGGCGAAACTGCGGCGTCCTAAACCTTAATTTTCAAGTTCAACAGCCATTCTTCGGCTGCGGGCGTCAGGTGGTGAAGTTCTCTCAGGCCACCAGGGAAACAGTATAGTGGGCAGTCCTCTGCAACGTGGTGCAGGGTTTGGTCTGGGGCTCCGCATTTACACGCTGGCGAGTCCTTGAGTCCCCATTTATAGAGGTGGTGGTTCGAACGCCCATGTCCAATTCTGAACCGATTTAGTTTCACCCAAGTTGCGCGTTGGCTATCGCTTCCTGCTGGTTTTTCTGTTGGGTCAGGAACGAGGAACTTGTTCGAATGGTCATAGTGGTCCCAGGAAGAAAACCACGCTTCCTTATTTATTAATCTGTGGTAACTATTTATTCATCTGTGGTCATGGGCTCATGGCGCATGCAACTGCGCTGTCATATCAGGGACTTGACAATAACTACACACATGGTAAAAATCTCGTTTATCGTATTAAATAGTTATAGTGATAGTGACAATGGAAGTTTAAAATATTATTTTGCTACTGAAGAAGCCCGAACATTAATAAATCCTGGGATTTACGTGTAAAACCGTTTACTTGCCCGAAACATCAAAACCATTTGAACTCATCATTACAAATAACTTTTTGTATGGGAGAACCCCTGAAATCGCGATTAAAAACAGCTGTTTCAGTCATTTCAGCAGAATTCATATAAAATGATAAAGCTGTTTTTTTTTTCGATTTCAGAGCTTCTATGCAAAAACTTGTTGAGTTGAATGAAATGAGTTCTACGAATGATTTTGAGGTTTTGGGCATATTTTTTTTTTATTAAAGGAGCGTCTGCTACTACCTAACATATCAAACAATTATTCCCACAAATAAGGCCCACTAACGGTCGGTTTCAATAACCTATCCACAGTAAGAGATAGGCTTACTAGAAGTTTGTCGCCTAGATATTTTTGTTAATCAGCCCAAAATTAACCAAAATTACAGCGGTTGCTAGGTAACGTAACCGAGATAGGCCTATCTCTTGTCAGGGATAGATTATTGAAACAGGCCGTAAAGCTTGCGCAGCTTGGCGCAAGTGGGTCTAAGGGTAACAAATATAGCTAACATTATAGACTCCAACAAAACACTAAAGTTTTACACAAAAACTGAACAGTTCAAAGGTAATTTCTTAACCCGCATATCTATATAAAATTGGGGTTAGTATAAGTACGTATTTACCTAACAAAAATATATCGCTAGTTTTGCAATATAACAAAATCATTATCTCACTTTACACAAACGTTATCATCCTAAACTATACCGATAACGATAAAGCTTACCAACATATTCGATAGATACCAACTTTCGAATGTGTCATGCATGTATCATCCACTACGAAAAACAAACACTTTTTTTTATTCACGACGGGGAGACCTGACGTTAAGTATTGATAAGGCTGAAGTTGGAAGCGAGCCTCTCCCGGAATCCTCAACCAATGAGGAACTGGCTATCATCTCTAACTGCCGGAACACAACAATGCTGTTATGGCGTCAGACTTAGATAAGATAGTGGTAATAAGTCCAACCACCAACCAAACCGAATAAAATATGTACCCCCCGCTAGGAATCGAGCCCGGGACCCCTGGGTCTGATACCGGTGGTAGTTACCACTACACCACAGAGGCGGTAAAACTCAGTTCAATTACATAAATAGGTACCGTAAGAGAAAATAATTTTAAACCAGGGGGCCCTACCATCAACTGTAATACGATTCATTTTAGGTTACTTTCAGGTAGTAAGAGCGGGACGCCGCTAGACGCGCCATATGGCAGCATCCCACTCTCACAACCTACAATGAATTGCATTACAGTTGATGGTAAGGCCCCAGGATTCCCAAAAAAAAACAGACGTTGCAACGCGAGCAAATAAGTACAAATTTGTATTTATTTGTCGAGCGTTGATGTTAAAATACTGGCACTACACGTGTTTCTATACTCAGCACTCTTGATTTTATAATTGAATGTGGATTTCAGCCATTTTACATCGCTGATTGTTTTGATTACAGCTGCCTAACCTAAGGAAACCAGGAGCTTTAACGCATTACCATGAACCGGCATATTTTTTTCAGTGAATAGTAACTGTGTTAAAGACTTCAATTAAGTAATGGCTGTTGTTATACCTAAACCAATAAAATAAAAATGATGTAGCCTCAAGTATCAATTGTCATCATCCACAAACCAGCTGCATCGGTCTTGGTAATTAGGATTCCACCACTCCCTAAAATTCTTATAAATAGTCACAGTTTTCATCATGGTCTCACTGTGGAGAGCCGCGCATACCGAACAGACATTCTCCTTAGCTGTTGCATCGTGCAAGCTGTAGTGACCTTTCCATCTGAAGAACTGGCTGTATTCTTTGGGAGATTTCATGAGACGGGCCACTGTACTTGCTAATGTTAACGCGTCTTGCTTTCGGGCATCGATGTAGGAACCAGGAGGTAGGAAGCTGCAATATGAAATCAGAAGTCAAGTAACTGGTGGATTGAAGTAGAGATTCGTAATGGAAGGAACTGTAACTTTTCTTACTTTGGTTAAACATAAACAAGTAAATATGATAGACTCAGAGGGTTAGCATTTTTGTAAGGCAACAAGAAATACTGAAAACATTTTAATTTATACAGTCTTGACATTGCAGCGTGTGAAACCGCGGGGGCAAGCTAGTATTATATAAGCCTTAGTTACCGTGGACATTACCAATGCTGTTGAAAATACGCGTAGTTTCAACAGCCTCTGTGGTCTAGTGGTACAACCACCGGTATCAGACCCAGAGGTCCCGGGTTCGATTCCCAGCGGGGGTACATTTTGTATTCGGTTTGGTTGGTGGTAGGACTTGGTGTAAGTCCGCCTGGCTAGCTACCACCATCTTATCTAAGCCTGCCATAACAACAATGTTTTCAGTATTATTGTGTTCCGGCAGTTTGAGATAAGATAGCCAGTTCCTCAGTGACTGAGGATTCCGGGAGAGGCTCGCTTCCATCTTCAGCCTTATCAATACTTAACATCAGGTATGATGAAGGCTCAGAGTCTCACCGTCGTTAAAAAAAAAAAAAACTAGATTGCCCCCACGGTTTCACCCGCATGGTTCCTGTTCTCGAGAAAAAAAGTACCCTATGTTACTCCGTCCTTTCAACTAACTCTGCGGAAAATCAAGTCGATTGGTTGCTTAGTTAGGACGTGAAGGAAGGTCAAACAAACACACTTTAGAATTTATTATATTAGTTAGGATTTCGATTCCAAACTCAACGGCTAACGTGCTAAAGTACAAATTCGATTGAAGTTTGACATTTATGTAAATTTTGACCTGCGGTTAATTGTACCTTGAGTAAAAGATCTTGACACACATGCAGTCAGACAGATAGAGAAACAACGAAATAATAATGTATTTGTAAAGAACGGAATCCTGAAATATCACGATTAGACAATTCAATAAAGGCGAAAATTAGACACACGTGTCTTTGAATGGATGTTGTTGAAATTTAAGTTTAAATCAGATATGGCAAAAATTACTTTGGCTTGGTAGTCCTTTAAACTGTTTACTAATTTTAGTAACTCTATGGATATATAGATGATTTATCCATTTTCCATGGAAGTATAGATAAAATCACCTTATAAAAATTAAAACTCACCGAGAATAATTTGCTGCACCATATAGTATAGGCACGACGTTGTTTTGTAACGCAGTCAACACTTTTTCAGTGATATAATCTTCAGCAAAGGAATTCTCCATCGATAAATAAAAATAATAATCTTTCTCCAACATTTTGTTACAGTCTTCTTTATTCTCGATGGGGCATCTGTAATAACCACAGCTTCCAAAAACATGTACTGTCAAGTTAAAAAAATGCAAGGCTCTATTAAAATTTTCGAAGAATTCTTTTCTTCCGCTCCTCGCCCTGCAAGAGGACACGAACCAGGCTATCGCCATTGTCTTGTTTCTTATCTTCGTTAATATTTTTTCGTCTACGTCTGAGTAATCTTTGATCCAATTCATATTGACTTGCGGCCCAACAACTTCACCTTTGTTATTTTTAACCAGTATGTAAGGGTATGGGATATCAGAATTCAGTTTATAAGTAGCTGTCCAATTGAAGTAGTCATCATATCTATTTGGGCACGCAGGATAATTGTCGGACGATTCCAGATTAAAGAAAATGTATTTCTGTCGCATCGATCTTTTTCCGGGCAGCTGCGAATATCGAAGGTACATCAAATTTCGGCCATTGAATGCGATGGCGTCAAACCGTGAGACGTCACCACCAAAAAAATCTCTATCAGTGGTGACGTAGCAATCGGTCACCGGACACTTGTTTTCGATGAAAGCTTTTTGCCCGTTTCCGAAGTAATAAAATGGGGAGTAGCTACTCGGCGTCCAGAGAAGCATGTACTTAACATCTTTGGATAATTTGCTAGGCTTGCGATACACATTGATATACCTGATGTCATTGCTAATATTTTCTATCGCTTCTAGGACGTTAATGTCGTCTTTCTTCATAGATTGTATCCATATGAGGGATATTAAAAAACTTATAGCTGTAATAATTATAAATAAGCTCCGGGCTGATATCAGTTGCCCTACGAAACAGTTGTGATAGGCAACCATACACAACCGTCGCGACATTTCGCCGGCTTCATGTTTGTGTGCTTGGCGGACAGTTTGGTGGTCATCCCCCAATTTCAATTCTAATTAAATTTTGCGTTGTTTTCGATTTTGAATTCTAAGGCTGCATCTGAAAAGAAGAAAAGATCGCTTGTAGGTCTTGTTGTTTTTTATAGCTAACGGATATTACAAGGGAATGATTTCTAAAAGTGATTATTTCTGATATAAAAAGTAATTAAGGCTACAGTCTTAGTAAAATCAAGTATCCACAAGCCTGTTTTTAAGTTTAGTGAGATAAAAATGCTATGATAAATTGCAAATAGAAAAATATTGGAAATAATCGACTCGGCTACAAGTGAACTCTCAGATGGGATTCGAACCCAGGACCTTTGATAATTCGGTCCAATGCTCTAACCACTGAGCTACCAAGATCAGCGTTGTCATATAAATGCTAGGAATATCCTTGCATTCGAAAGAGACATTTTTTCAGATGTTTAACGATCGATTAAGATGCAACAGCCAACAATTTATTATTTATTATTTTTTGCATGTTTCGAAATAAGGGCGTTCTCTAGGTCAAATTGTTAAGCCAGGGGGGGGATACTACTCTTGACAGGATCGCGTTGAGATCGAGATTGAATGACAATAATTATTACAGATTTTCGACGATGATTCGATTTTAATTGGCGCTGTAATCAATTTCTAGTTGTCTATACTGCCGGCGTAATGAAGGACGCAGTATTCGACATAAAGTTTGGTTTTTTGCTTGAAATGGTATCCTAAGGCACTATTCTTTACAATAATCACTAAAACAAAATTAAAAAAAAATTAAGTAAGACTTTTAACAGTTTTAAACGCAGTACATGCACTGAATTACCTACCTCTATGCGCCAAGAAATAAGGCAGTAATTATTTTTTTTTTTTTTTTTTTATTCTTTATGAAGAAACCGGGGTTTTTATCTTTCAGACATGCCAACCCCATCGTAACCTTATCCTATTCTGCTCAAATGAGAGGCAGCTATTGTAAAACCGTAACTAAGCGACAAAGTCCTTTAGCAATAGTTGAGGTTGGTTCCGACAAAATACCTTGAATTAGCCCAACATCGAGGGTATTTAGCTTGAACTCATTTATAAATAGTTGCCTCTCATCATTGTTTTTGACACACTCCATCAGCAAATGTTGCACGTCCTCAACTTTTTGGCACGTTGAACATTTATCAGTTTGCACTTTTTTCATTAGGAATGCAAACTTTGCTGACGGATAGTGTCCAGCGCGGAGTCTTAATGCTAATTTAATATAGTTTCTGCTTACATTGCAGTCATCAAACCAAGGGCCACGAGGAAGCTTACTTTGGATAGTTTTGTACCATATAAGGCAGTAATTATGCAGTAATCATTTAATAATTACGAGTTAAAACGCAGCACTTTTTAAAAACATATAAAAAATGCAGTACTTGCACGACTACTGCGTTTCTACTTACTACACTCCAGACCGATGTGACTTTAAAATACGAAGTGGTATTGCAGTTCATGCTAATACTGCGATTGATCTTGGTCAACAAACAAAAAAAAAATACGAACAAGGATATGAACGAAAACGAACCTCTCTTTTTCGTTGATATCCTATATATCCTTTTGGGGCAGTGCCATGCTAGAGTAACAACGTTAGTTAGGCGGAGTGACGAGGCGAGCGCGACGCTGCTATGAACGTGTTCAAAACAATAAGAACAGAGATTTTTATGGTCTGAGTAATAAGAAAAAGATTAAATGAATAAAACTACATGCTGAGGTATTAAATTGCTTTACGTACATATACATTAATTGTTTAAAGTACTTTATCAACCATCGTGTTTATTTCACTTTGAAACGAAAACTCACGTCGGTGCCAGCCAAGGAAAGAAAGAAAGAAAAGTAAGTTTATTTGGGACAAACAAAAGATAGGCATTCTACTTTGCGGTCCTACTCTTTTATTTTTCTTGCCTTTGCCTGGCACTGACTCCAAAAGGCTTATTTTTTGCTTTTTAGTTTTTTTGAAGTCAGTTTTAATTTTTTATAAAAAGTTTGTAATTTTACAATTTTTTAAGTTAGAAGAGGTCCCTTGTCTACGCTAATAACCTTATGTCAACTGCTCATCACCTATTATAAAATGATGCTTTTCCCGGTGCAGGGACGTTACTTATTGAGAAGTTCTCCCGGTACTTCATCATCAGCTCCACTTTATCACTTGCATTGAGTCGAGCATAAATTGCTTATGAACCACATCGTATTAAAGTAATCGTATCGCTTCCGTGAAATGCTAATTATTTATTAGTTCCGATGACCATTTGTGGTCTTCATCATCAGTTCCACTTCACCAAATTATGCTTTCCGGAAGCATATGCCAACATCGCAATAGAAGTGCCTATAATATTTGAAGAGTTCCCTAGCTTTCTCCAGGATCCCATCATCAGACCACATAGGAAGTATACGCTTTCGAAAAAAAAATACTCGAATCGGTCCAGCCGTCTTCGAGTAATAAGAGTAATACACATAAAAAAAGAAGAATCCGTCGAATTGAGAACTTCCTCCTTTTTTTGAAGTCGATTGAAAAAACCCCCTTTTAATAAAAATATAATATAACATAGATAATAAAAGCGTATATGCGTATTATCATGATAAATAATAATTATTATTTGTGTGTGTGGCGCAGGGGTACTAAACCCGCCTTCTACGCCAGAGGTCCCGGGTTCGATCCCCGGACAAGACAAATATTTGTGTGCATGAACATGTATATTTGTTGAAATAAAACAACTTTTACGGATATCAAACGCGCTATATTTCCACGAACTAAGTTGTAATTGTCCGTAATTTTTAGGTTTTTAGGGGTTTTTTGATTTTCCCGACGTCGGGAAAATCAAAAAACCCCTAAAAAACCTAAAAATTACGGATTAATGAACAGTGCGCGCCAAAACATAAGATGTACGTATGTATATTTGTCTTGGTCTGGGTGTTTTCTATGTATCTTATGTATGTATTTACAAAAAAAATGTATATAAGTATGTTTATCCGTTATCTAGTATCCATGACACAAGTTCTTCATGAAAATTAACGTGGGCTAGATAATTGGTGTAATTGTATGCAATTATTGTGTTATTGTATTACTGTGCATACCTGTATACTAACTAAAGAATTATCTTTTTATTCCAGCAATTATGGCGTTCAGAAAAATGATAAACAAAATATTAAAGAACAAACCTGAGGACTAAAATTAAGATAATTACCTCATAAAATTAAGGATTCTTAAGTTGTTTTTAATACAAGATATGGTAAATTTTAAGTTTTCGATCTCACGGTAATATAATTACTTACTTAAAACATGACGTAAACGTTTGCTGTTAAATAAATAAAGACTTATTTGATTCTTTGAAATGGTTTGTTATTGTTGGGGCAGGAACGGAGGATACCTCTTCAATGAAAACTTTTATTTTAACGGTTTATAAAACTTATAATTATTTGAAAATACAGGAACAATAATGCGAAAGATGTTAACGTAAGGAGGACTTGAATGCGAGTATGTCGCTGAGGTGTACGGAAGACCGAAGAACGAAGGGAGTGACCGTAGAATGAAGGGGATCGAATGACGAATGTAGTGTCGTCTCTCGCTGTTAGATGGCGCCACCGGTCCTCAGAATCCCAAACATACCGCCGGCCTTGGAAGCTCAGCTTTCAACATGTCAATGTTGTGTTTCCTTATGATGATCAGGAGTTACTGGCTGTAGTAGCAGGGGACATATCTGCGCGAACGAGCGCTGAGTGGTCCCGTTCGCTGTATGAATCAGCGACGCGTGATATGCCGCCCTTGCCTGAGAACAAGCGTAGTACACGCCCCATCTTCCATTTGAGGGAAGGAGTATTTTCATCCTTCAGAAGGACTTAACTGCCCAAAGTGATGTCGCTTTTGTGCCTCTACCACCTCATCCTCTGCTGGAGTTCAACGCCCAACGCTGCCAGAAGTGCTGTCGCATCTGCTCAATCCTGTCATAACGTGGTAATCTAGACGTCGTCTGTGCGGTCAGGTCATCGCTAGCTGGAGCAATCAACGATCGTCCGATCAGGCAATGGGCAGGTGTGAGTGGAGCTAGGTCATTGGGTCTGTAGACATACGAGAAAGGGGACGGGAATTCAGAACGGCTTCGATTTGTGTTAAAACCGTGCTAAATTCCTCGTACGTTAGATTAGCGTTGCCCACCATACGTCTAAGATGATATTTACACGATCGCACTCCACTCTCCCAAAGACCACCATAGTGAGGAGAATACGGGGGATAAATTTAAATTGAATGCCATCGTTGGCTAACAAATTCGAAATTTGTTCACTTGATTTTAATAAAAAATAACGGAAGCTCCTTTTCCGCACCAACAAACGTTTTTCCATTATCAGAGAAAATTATTTCGGGTTTGCCCCGACGACTTATAAAACGTTTAATGATAAAAGAAAATCGTTGGTTATGAGACTGGTAACAAGTTCCAAATGTATGGCGCGCGTCACAAAGCAAACAAAAATACAAATATACGCTTTGATTAAACGAGCCCCTCGTCCGCTACGCTTAAGTATATAAATGGGTCCTGCATAATCCACACCTGTACGGATAAAAGGAAAGCATGCGTCTATGCGTTCGCTTGACAAATTGCCCATAATAGGTTTCAATGTTTACCTTTCATCCGTGTGCAAGTTACACATTCGCCAACCACTTTTTTCGCCAAGTTTCTTGCATTTAGGGCCCACCAATATTCACGAATGTTCGCTAAAAGAAGTAGTGGACTTCCATGTAGCAGTCTCGTATGCTCACATCTAAACAATAACACTGTGTTGTTTTGCACAAAGTAATATTGGATGCTTCGTATCATAGTTAAAATTTGTGGAATTTACCAGTCTACCACCGACACGTATTATTTTATTATCGTCTACACGTTAAGATTTGAAATGCGTTTAAAATCTGAACATTTATCACAACGAAAACCTTTAAGCAAGTTATTATGTACTTATGTCAGGAAATTATTATATTTGAACGATACTAACAAGCGTGCATTGCGCCTCGATCATTTCGTCCACTGATAACAAACCGGTTCTACGTTGTCGTGCCGGCTGCGCTCGCTTGCAGCGTAAGTTGTAAACAAAACGGTTCACGTAGACACAAACACGTCTTTTAATGATTGACGAATAACTTTCAAACGTAAATAAGTTATTATCTGTCGTATAAATGTGACTTTCAACTGAATTATTACTGTACTATTAAGTATTCTGTGTTATTACCCATTTCAGGCAAACTATCATAAATTAATAAATTATCTGAATTATAATTATGCGAAAAATTTAAATCATTTTTGTTACGCAAAAAAGATGGGCAGTGCCCGTTCACTATTTGGAGGTTTGTTACTCAATCACGCGAGAATGGCTGAACGGATTTAGATGGCAATCGAGACACATATACTTAATAGCCTGGAAAAGGACATTGGACACTTTTTGTCGCGATAAAATCCAATATCAATGCGGGCTAAAATATCCCGCCACAATAATCTTAGAAAATTTACTATCCTACTTCCTCTTGGACGACGTCCAAGTACTTCCTACTTAAATCATAAAAATGTGAAAGTTTGAATGTTTGTTACTCAATCACTCAAAAATGGCTGAACGGGTTTGGATGAAATTCGGGACACAGATACTTTATAGCATTGAAAGGAACATAGCTTGGTTTTTGTCGCGTAAAATCCCTATTTTCTACGGGAAAATACACTACATCGCAATAGGTGGCGGAAGTAAATTTTTTTAAAGATGAATTGTGGAATTAGCGTAGGTTAAAAAGAAAGATATTGCTTTTTTTCTTTTACTAAATCTTTCTGGATCATGTTCTTTAGAACTTGATCCAGAAAGATTAGAAGATCCACGCGGACGAAGTCGCGGGCGGAAGATATTATATTTATAATAGTTTATAAAAAAAGTCGTTTCTGGCGCTTCACTCGGCGGCTGCCGCGGCACTAGTATTGCGCGCTATATAACGTAGATAGTTGTATAACTAGCTATTCAACTCCACAACGATCACTGGTTTTCTAGCGACACAAAACTAGTCAGGTAGCTATCGGATGGCTATCAGCTATTGGCTATTTGGCGGTTAAGTTGCATTGCGCGAAAAGAAATGAAACAAAATATTACACGTTAGCACGAGTGCGAGTGAGACGGAAGTGCCTGCGTGATTTCATACCGTTTGTTTGCTATCGAACAATGATCGTTTAGTATTTTAGTGTGTCAATTTTGGAATAATAAAAAGAGATTTTTGTTTTGGTTGAACTCTTGACCTTGACACCTGCAAAGTGTACATTTCTCTAAGTATTTAGAGTGTGGCGATTTTTGAATATTATTGATTTGTTGCTCAGTCGTGTCGTGCGTGTTTGTTACTAGCGACGACGACGTTGTGAAAATAGATAGTTTTTAAAAATAGATAGTTGTCAAAACGGTTTATGAAAACTCATCACGGTTTTCGTTTCGTTATTTGAAAAAGCCACAACGACACATCTCTATGCGGCACAAGACAAGTTATTTTTTATCTTTACGATAGGTCAAATAATGATAATGCAAGGTGAATTAACGTTTCGTTTCAGGTTTTAACCGTTTTGAGGCAAAAAAAAATATTTTTTATTTTTTCTCAAAACTGATGCATTACCTTGTAATAAGAGTAGTGTTCGGGGGATGGATGGACCTTCCCTTATCAACAATTCCACTTTCAACCCCTTAAATCGTGCCGCACGATTCTAAATACAACCCCACTAAACTCAAATACTAAGCCTAAACCCAAGTTTATATAAATGTGTTATACCTAAAAATTATTTAGTTAGGTACTTTTATAGATATCTTGATGAATGTATGTAAGTAGTAAATTGGGTTAGCGCTGCAAATGTGGTATCATTTATCTAATCACATAACTCGTGTGAATGTACCTACACAAACACCGCTGTTGGAATACAAACCGGTTTCCTTATCCTCACATAATTAAATTCACATTATACACTAAATGGATTATCCATTCACATTTTACAATGCTACACAGAACGACAAAACACAAAACTATTCACAGAAAATTCGCTCTTACGCCAGTATATTGACGTTTGTTTCACAACACCTCAAAGCAAATGTAAGTCGACTGTGATCAAAAAACACTTTTTGCCGACCCCTCCTAGGAAACGGTCTACGATTTGTATTTGGTCGGGTTTTACGCATGCGCATGGAGATGCACCAGTTAAACCAAATGGCAAATTCTACGACACAGTTAAACACGTTCGAAATACGATATTAAATACTTCTAATGCACTGATTTTACTTGATAATAATTATCTTATCAGTAAATTGTCACCTTTTTATGTAAATAAATGCAACTGTATCAAAGAACTGCAGTTACACCTGCAAACTGCCAACACAATTGGACTCGGACATCACCGCGCAAGTTCCAACTCACTACTGTCAGCCAAATGTCAAGTTACCTCTTCGTGCATTTTCACGAACATCTAACGCAGAACTAATATCAACTCTAGTAATAGTTAATACAGATACATTTTCTTTGAATATTTCTTTGAATGTATATTTTTATGTTACATTTTATTCTTATTTTAAATAACTTTGCATAATACTCCGTTTTGGATTTAAATATAGGTATTATTTAAATTCCTTGAATCATAAAAAATAACAATAAGATTAAACTAGTTATTTGTTATAATAATTTTATAATAGGCTGGGTGAGATTTCACAACGATATGATTAGATTTCGGAACGTGACATAAACCTTTATTTTTAAATTGTCTTTGTAAGTATTGTACCTCAATATATCATACGATAGTCAAAAAATCATAGAAACAAAGGAAATTACGTTCCTCGGTATAACACTTGATGATAAATGCACATGGGAAGAACACATAATCAAATTATGCAAAAAAAATAATTCATACGTATTTGCGTTATGGAAACTGGGGAAAACCGCTAGCAAACAAATCGCTCTGCAAGCTTACTATGGACATGTTTGCTCGATTCTGCGATATGGTATAGTTCTATGGGGTAACTCGTGTCACGTCGATAGGGTTCTTATTGCTCAAAAGGCATGCGTTCGTGCCATATATGACGTCGACAATTTGGTCTCGTGTAGACCTCTATTTAAACAGTTAAATACCCTAACTGTGCCATGTTTATATATTTATGAGATATCTGTTTTTGTCAGAAAACACCTAGAACTGTTTCCACGTTTAAATCTACATGTACATTATGGTTTTGCAATAAACTATTGAGTATTGAGTAAATGACGTTTCCCGACCTTATAGTAATTGTAGACGTCCGAATAATTAATACTCCCAGCGATGCGAACAGCCCTGGGTTCTAGGAATAGTCATTCGATGGCTGTAAGAGTGTATAATAATTTGCCAAATGATATTAAAATACTTAATATGAGCCAATTTAAAAATACACTTAAAAAGTGGCGAATTCAAAATTGTTTTTATAATCTCAATGAGTTTTTTGACTACAAAATGAAATCGGTATATTAATGTACTATTGTAAATCGACATTGTTAATAATTTTATATGAATCACTATCTATTTAACTTAATATGACATTGCCATGATTACATCTTACAGATGATGATACTAGTATTTTTAGATTTTAGATTTTTATTTATGATTTGTTATTAAGTATATCATATTGAATTTTATTGAATTGATTGTGACATTACGTATTAATTACTATTCTAAGACAACATTATGGATAATTTTAAAAGCTGTAAATTCAAATTATTTATTTTTTGCATGCCCAAGCTGGGTGAATTTGTCCGTCACTTTTTACGAATTTATGATCATGTTATGTACCACATTCCTGCGAATAAAAATATTCTATTCTATTCTATTCTATTCTCATGTCAATAGCGTCTATTACACCACACGGTATACCGGGCCGTTCTCAGGAGCTCTATTTTTGATTCACTCGTCTCGAGGATTCTACTGATTTTCGTGCGACGTTTGAGTTTCCGTATTCCGTAAAAGCGACCTTGCCATGTATACACTTAACTTCGCTTTTCACCTGTCGTACCGCCTCCCAACGCGAGCGCGCAAGGGGCAAAGCGAAAAGCGTGCTATGTCTACGCTTGCAAGGTCGCTAATCGCCTGATCGCCTCCTCGTTCGCCTCGCCACTCGCGCGACGAGTGATTCAAAAATAAAGGTCCTGAATTCAGAGTGTTTCTATTACCTACACTACACGGCAGATCGGAATCGGTACCCGCCTGACGGTATAGCTTGTGCTATCGCTATAGCAATCAAAATTCAAACTCTCATAAAACCCTTCAACGATAGGGTTTTTGTCTAACTCCTACATATTTCTATTCATCTATTGGATTCACTGTTGCAATTTTAGTATGAAAGTGATAGCGTCAGCGAGAGCCCTCGTAGGGGGTTTGAAAAATCGATAGACGGGCCACCGGCCCGGTTGCCGGCCCGGTCGACCGACCTAAATAGTGTTGCAGAACTAGACTAGCGATATTGTCCTATAATATCGATATTGTTTTTATTATACAGGTATACAGCGGAAGAGTTTGTTTATTTGAACCTCAGGAATTACAGGTTCAAATAAAATTTTTTTTTTTTTCGAATTTTTGCATTTTTCTATATTATTTTTATACTTATGAAAAATATTAAATAGAAAAATATTGGAAAAATAGCCTCTGCCACAAGTGAACTCTTAGATGGGTCTCGGCAGCTCAGTGGATAGAGCATTGGACCAGATTTGCAAAGGTCGTGGGTTCGAGTCTTATCTGACAATTCACTTGCGGCCGAATTGATTTATTCCAATATTTTTCTATTAAATAGTTACCATAGGTAACAATTTTTGTGTTTCATAGTCCATTTATCGAGGAATGAGAGGAATCACTACTTACTGTACTGGATCTCGTCGATATAAGCACAACATTACTGAAAACATTTTATGACAACATTACTACTTTCTTCTTCTTCTTTTTCTTTTTATATAATGGCGGTGCCCTTTTGGATTTCGCCAGTATCCAGTTTTTCGGCAGAGTAATAATTTTCTTTCTACAGATTCTGCTTCTTCAAGGCGTCTCGTGAGAATTTCATAAAGAAGTATAGAGGTGGCCAAATTTAAAATTTAGAGGCTGTAGATCCAGCTGTTGATAATTCTATAAAGGGGACAACACAATAAACTTAAGACCGGTTAGTAAGTAACGTGTACAGAATATATAAATAAGCTATATTATAATCTTATATTATTAGTGGATATAAAATCACAAAGGATTTCAATACATGGGGATTTAACATGGCTGAGGGCAGCTTTTAAATTTGTAGGCTTGGGGATACATTTAGGGAGGATATCATACAAGGAGGTGGGATATTTAGGGCAGTTAAAGAAAATGTGGTCAGCCGTTCCTTCGTCTAGACCGCATTCGCAAAGTGAGGAATCCCTAATCCTGATTTTGGCCAAAAAACGGGGGTACATGCGTGGCCTAACCTAAGACGGCATATTGTGGAGGTATATAATTTAGATGCCTTTTTGTACTTGAAAAACCAAGGTTTATCTAGTACCTACCGTTTCTTGGATGCTTGCATAATGTTTTCATTACTACTTTTACAAGAGTGTTTAAGTGACATTGGCAACTGTCAGATTGATTACACTTTTTTTCTATTTAGCCTATTAGTTAATTTCGTCTTGTTCTCACTTTAATCTTTGTTATTTGATATCCATATAATACTGAAAAAAGTACATGAAAAAAAGGTTTGTGATGATTATGATACCAAAAAAGGACATCTGTCAGAATTTCGACTAATTAAATATCAGAGTTTACTACTGCCACTCCATAAAATAAAGAATAAAACTTAACCCTTTCGCGGACATTCAACGCCTATAGCAGTGATAACAATAAAAATTCTATTGTGTCTCGTTCACTGTCCGCGAAAGTGTTAAACCATCTTTTCCAAAACGCGGACTAAATAAAATACTTGGTTTAAACTTGGAATCAACCATAGACCAATTTTTTTATTTATTACAAAACGAAGTATAACATTAAACCTTGAACTATTTGTGGTACAAAAGTTAAACCCGCGGGACCCCTAGTTTAACTTAGGTACTAACTTTGGTTTGAGGTTATTTTGGATTTTGTAGTGTCGATTATTTACGAAAATGACTATAAATAACATTGATATGATGGATTTCGAAGATTTAGATATGTTGGAGAAGTCTTGGCTATCTGGGCGACGTCAGCGTTTCAATCCTTCTGAATTGAAAGACGAATTTTAACAAAAAAACGATTTAGCAAAAAAACTGTAGATACTTTACGATGTTTTACTAACTTTTACTTCAGATCTCCAATTTTCACTCCTCTTTTCCTTGTTGTCCCAATTCCTGAGTGATTTAACTCAGGAACATGTGCATTTTAGTTACAATTTTAACACACACGACTTCCAACACAGAACCACAAAACAATACAATATTTGGTACACTGAATACCTAAATAACAAGTTCTTTCTTTATTTGCATCGTATTTCTAACAATAAAGTTCTTATAATGTAACGTAAACATAATCGTTTGGTTGAACCATCGTCATCGCATCTCAAATTACGAACCACGTACTGCGCTCCGTTTCTTGCAGGATGATAAAAAATATTTAGATTAATGTTCAAGAGATGGAAACATCAGAAAAAACAATTTCATGGTTTTCTTTAATATAAATAATGGTTATTCAAACATCTAAAGTATTTGCGTTAAACCACAGACGATACTGGGTTGATCTTGTCCTCGGTTAGTCTTTGATTTGTAATAAGAACACAACTTAAGCCTGGTATTGACTTTAATACTGTAACAATCCAAGATCTTTTAGTGCGGGTTTAAACAAGTTCTAAATCAGTTTTTTGTATTAAAATTACACAATTAAACGCAATGGAAATCACAAATAACTTGTTATAATGAATACTAAATTATTTATGAAACTACCACAAGTAGCTATCTTTATGTAAGTATTTCTATTCGTAAACCTAAAATAACAATATCGATATAGGACAATATCGATAGGTCAATGAAGATAGTTCGGCAGGGCAGCACTATTTAGGCCCGGCGACCGGGCCACCGCGCACGATGTACCGTCAGGCCTGTTTCACTCCCCGTGTATGCTCGAAAACATACCTACGCGCGGCGGCCCCTCCGGCGGTGCCAATCTAGTAGGGACTCACGAGCGAGCAGTGACGCACGCGCGAGTTTTGTTTGTCACCTACTTTCCGTAGTTAACTACCTTAAAATAAGTTAAATTTAAAATGGCAACACGTAAAAAAAAAGCTCGTAAATATTGTGCAGTGTTCAACTGTTTAGACACGAATCGCGATCCAAAGTTAACTTTTTTTACGCTCCCTAAGGACGATGAAAGGCAAGTTCTACTTTAAAGTGGTTATTATTATTATGAAATTCTCATTCATGTTAGGTTTATTACGTAGGTTTAATATTTAAATAGGTAGGTACCTACCTACTTAGGTTACGAAAATAAGTAGGAACGTAGGTTGGTGTAATAATCTTTCACGAGTTTGATAGAATTAAACGAATTTCTGATGTTTGAGACTAACGCTCTGTTTTGTCGTTATAGGTTATAGGTAGGTTTGTTATTTTTTTAAACTTTTGGTAAGGTACGTCTATTAACCTTCAATATATCTACCTTTTGATTATACTATGCATATGCCGGCGCAAAGTCTACCTATAAATAAATGAATCACAAAGAGGCAACCCTAGCTGCGTCAGAAAGAATACGAGTTACGCGATAGAAAGAGACGCAGAATGTAGGTGAATATAATGCTGGGCATTTAGCGCAGCGCGACGTGAATTGGACTTTATTGCGTCGTGAGCTAGACTAGCAATTTATTTGATTGGAGTTGCGAAGTGAACCTTCTGTACTTGTACTATTAAGTATTCTGTGGTACCGTGTAGTGTAATAGGCGGCGGGGCGGGGCGCTATAATTAGTGTCACCGGGACCCTTAAACCGGGACCCTTGCAACCGGGCCGGTATACCGTGTGGTGTAATAGACGCTTATGTTAACATTTACCGAATCGTTTTTATTGTTTTAAAATTTATTCCTATTTTAAATAACTTTGAATTAACTATAATCCTTTTTGGTTTTTATAAATTTAAAACAGCATTAAAACAACAAAAGTAAGGTAAATTTGTATTAAACTTTTTGTTTAAAGTATTTTTTACCGATAGTTGACCGCGGAAAAATGTTAAAAATTTCCTCGTTGTCGTGAGGTGAAAAATTGTGTGTGTCTGCGCTCGGCAGAAAAGTTTTTAGCGTCCCGTACCTTTAAAACCCTCGCTACGCTCAGGATTCAATCTTTGAACCACTCGCTACGCCCGTGGTCCAATCCTAGAATTTTTCGCTTGCTCAGTTTTCAAAAGAGGTAACTCGCCGTCGCCGCTAAATCCAAGTTTCCAGCCTTTCATAACAAATTACTATTTTCGGACAGAATATGGAAAAAGATCATCTTTCCCTTTTCGATGTGATTTGAGCCGATTTTTCAATGCTCAAACAATAAAGATTCCTCTAATATCCTATTAAAAGGACAAGTTGGAAATTCATTTTCATTAAAATCCTTTTAGTTTATTATTGTCGTTATCAATTTTAGTTGGTTTATGACTGATAACTTTTATTCATGGATTGAAAAAAAAAACCTAACGGCCGGTTTCAATAATTTATCCCTAACAAGAGATAGGCCTATCTTAGTTACGTTACTTAGCAACCGCTGTTATTTCGGGTTATTTTTGGCTGAATAACAAAAATATCTAGGCAACAAAGCTCTAGTAAGCCTATCTCTTACTGTAGATAAGTTATTGAAACTGACCGTAAGTCAAGTGAAAGTATTTTGATGGTAAAGTAACTTTAGGGTTTTCACGAAAAACTGTCGAAATAGAAGTTGTGTGCTGTGTGGTTGAAAAGCTCGTGATAGTTCCATTCTAGGTTCACTGTTTGTAAAATAAGCGCTTAGACCCAATGACCGCTCGCTCAAGGATGCTGCAGGTAGTCTTGCTGAACACCTTCGTCGCAGACGCCGTCCCGCATACAGGAAGGCCACCAAAATACCGGCTCCCAAAATAGTATACATGACTGCATACTGATGTATATCATGATGTGATATTGAATCTGATAATCCAATAGTAGGATCGCTGTTTTTCATCAGATCGATTTTTTGACCGACGTGGCAAAGACGTTCTTGAACGGTCATGCTCACTTTTCTCCGTTTTCTCAATTATTTTGAGGGGGATGGTAAGATTCATGACTTCATTGATAGGAGCAATCTTCATTTCTTCAAGGTCGGGCTTCACTTTGAAATAAGTCATCTGTTCATTGAAATAAAACAACTTTTCCGGATATCAAACGCGCTATATTTCCACGAACTAAGATGTAATTGTCAGTATTTTTAGGTTTTTAGGGGTTTTTTGATTTGATGAGTCATCCCGTGACCACGGCAGCTGTAAAGGTGCCGAAACGTCGGGAAAATCAAAAAACCCCTAAAAAACCAAAAAATACGGACAATTACATCTTAGTTCGTGGAAATATAGCGCGTTTGATATCCGTAAAAGTTGTTTTAATTCAATGAACAGTGCGCGCCAAAACATAAGATGTACGTAAGTCATCTGTTGTTTGTGTGCCAATATAGTAATATTCTCGCCCTTGATGTACAGCCGTCGCCGGGAGTGATTATTCCGGCCTTGCTGAGTTACTTGATGCTCGCATACTATTCTTATCGTGCATTGCAACAGAAATATAAGTGTGTTTATCTTGTTGAGTTCAACCCAATTGTTTTCACAAGGTTGTGTCCACTTTGCATTCATTTGTGTTCATCGCATTCATCCTAGAAGCCTTCGCTTGATCAGGTTTAAATAGAGGTAACTCGCAGCTAAATCCAACTTTCCAGCCTCCAGCCCAACAAATAACTAATAAAGAGAGCATGTTTATTTTTGCAATACGATCAGAAAGTGCAAAAAAATGAAAACTCTTATCCAAAATTAATTTTTCGAATTCGTATAAAGTAAATGAATTTTGCTTGTCAAAACTGTCAAATCCGACACATTTCTAAACCATAAACCTCAGGGCGACATGAGACTAGTTGTTTTTTTCTAGTATATTTTCTTGTTTGATATTTATCACACAAAAATAGCATTGTAAAATGCAAAATTATAAATTTATAACATAAACCTTATAATTATGCTTTAAGATGCGGAGCACTTGTGGCCGAGTTGACTTTTTCCAATATTTTTCTATTTAAAATTTATCATAAGTAGAAAAATTGATTATGACGTATTGAGACCGAATGGTAAAACATTAAACTCAAAAGTTTTTCCCTCAAAAGTAAACCGTAAGTATTTTCTAGAATGCTCATGTATCTTAATTAAAAAATATGCATCTTTTAAATCAAGAGTAGCCATGTAACAATCCGGAGTAATTAATTTAATCGCTGTCCTAAGATCTTCTAATTTAAAGTGGTCTTCTAAAAAAAAATGCAAAAATTCAAAAATCATAAAGTATTATCTTCTAAGTACGTTATCTAGTCAGTTGGTGGCGAAACCGGCCCTACCTCTATCAAATCTAATTCAGGGGGCCAATTGTCTAATTGTAAAATCTATCGCAATCCCTTTCAATTCGTCATTTGAAAGATATTCACTTAGTACAGGCCGTACCTTTTTGACATTTGATAGGGATTGTGATCGGGACGCGTTTTGAAAGGTATTGAATGAACGAAATTGAACTGTCTAAGCAAAGTGACAGACGAAAATATCTTTCAAATGTATGGAGAACTGACAAATGAAGTGTCATTTAAAACATCGTTCGTTCCGAAAGGGAGTGCGACTATATGTTACACAATTCCATAAATTACTATCACAATCACAATACCTTTGAATGGAATTGTGATCGATTTTGAAATTAGACAATTAGGGGGCTGGTCGAATAACGGAAATTGGTTTGAATTGAAATAAAATTCTTACGGATTTAAAACGCGCACTTTTTATATTCAATTGGAAAACCTATAGATTGTATTATTGTGTATATTATAGTGTCTTCAAATTTCTGACGTTTGGCCACTTTTCCTCGGTCACGGGATGATTAAATGAAATTATTTTAAATGTAGATACAGTCGACAACGCGTACACTCGCATTGCGAAAACTGGACCCAGGACGAAAGAATAGAAAAGTGCCTAAGAAAAGAAAACAAATATCATTGTTATGTACCTAGTCCTTGTTTTCTCCTCCATTTGATTCATTTCATTCTTTTTGCCGTAAAAAGAAATAATAAGGGCTTTTGCTGTGTGAATTTATAAAAAAATGAGCTATAAACCTTCAAAAGCCTTTGGTCAAATTTTCGTAAGTTAATATTATATTGAGGAAAATTTCGAGGCATTTTTTTTTATTTACGACGGGCACTCTTGGCCTTCATCATACCAGATGTTAAGTATTGATAAGGCTGAATATGGAAGCGAGCCTCTCCCGGAATCCTCAACCATTGAGTAACTGACTATCTGCTAACAAACCATCTGATAACTGCCGAAACACAACAATGCTGAAAACATTGTTGTTATGGCGTCAGACTTAGGTAAGATGGTGGTAGCTAGCCTCGCGAACTCACAACAAGTCCTACCACCAACAAAACCGAATACAATATGTACCCCCGCTTTGAATCGAATCCGGGACCCCTTGGTCTGATGCCGGTGGTTGTTACCACTAGACCACAGAGGCGGTTGAAATTTAGATTCATATGTTAGAAATAGCGATGTGCATCAGTTTAATACAAGAAATAAGAATAAGCTTGCCGTTCCAAAATTTTGACTTGAAAATGTCTTATTTTCTTCTTCTTTAATAAAGTTCCAAAAAATTTAAAAAACATGTTAAAAAGACGCTCATGAGCAAAGGTTATTTAATTTAATTTATTGTTAAAGGTTAAAGGTTATACAAGGTACAAGATTATCTAAATAACTGTAATGCATGGAACTGATAATTAACATAATGTCTACTATGTACTCGTACTCATCAGTCAAATCAAATAATACTTTGATAGATTTGTATTTAGTAATAGTTACAAAGTAACTATTTACTAAGTATGTGGCAATGGTATATTGTTTGTAAATACCATTACTTACATTTGATAAAGCTGGTAAGTTATTTTCGCCTGTTTTTTCTCGACAGCGAAAAGAGTCTGAAACTGACAATTAAAAAATGCGTGTAATATGCTCAATTCAATAAAGAATATACGACACTATATAAAAAAAATATACAAAGCTTCTCCTTATATTTTTCATGAAAATATAATAGTTTTGGAGGAAAAAGCAAGAAACTAAACTTTAAACTTTGTTCTACGTTTCATAGAAGTTTTTGAATTCTCTTGCCCTCGGTGTTTTCTCTGATGTCAAACACAGTAAATGAATAGGTTTCGGACAAAAATACAATCAACTCATAAGAAAGTCTGATTTTTAATGAAAACTTATATGAAATATTTAATTTCGTATTCGGAACCCAAAATTTCGTACATTCTTCAAATTCAAATAAGTCACTTTTACTCAGCAATTAAAACTATAAAAGTTCCAATAAGGATTCACAAAGCTAATTTGTCCGTCTGTGAGGGTATAAGCTCAAAAGCTTTGTGTGACAACTTGAAACGCAGCCGAAACGCTCAACCGCGGGAGAAAAGCCACCAGGGTTGCTACTTGATGGATGGATGATAAAAATTAATGATTACCTATCAGTGCCGAAGGGTCTTTACAAGCCGATTCCCATCAGTTTAGAAATCCCACGCCACCGATCTACACCATACAGTTATGAGAATTTTTGTAGAAATTTTGGTCAGGCTTATCTTCTCGCCATATTTCGACTCCTCGCTACTGTTACCTATGCACCAAATAAACTTTAGGGGCTGATGGTATCCACCATACCATACGGAGCCAACAACGAAGTCGTGATACATTTTTTCTATACATTTTCATCGAGTTCACATTATCGCACGATCGATGGTCAATTAGGATGGGATATCACTGTGATAGCACATCTCAACAATCAATCTCATCGACTATACGTTCTAGTCTAGCATGTACAGTCGGGGAATTCCCGGTTGACCAGTAAAGTTTTTTAGGAAGCATTATTTAAAAAAGTACAAGATACTCGTATATAGAAAACGTTTATGTCACAAATAATAGAACAATAATAGGTATTTCATTTTAATAAAAAATATTTTTTTTAACTTTAGTACTTTCCGAGAAAACGTTTTCCAAAACCTACTACATACATACCATACACTCGGGCAAATAATCTCGGGGTAGGCTAGTATAAACATCACTCGCATAGCCACACCTCGGTGAAGCCATATTTGGCATTGGTTGGGTCAAAGATTTTGTTCGCAAACAATAGTGACAGGTTGCCAGCCTTCGTCAATATTCTATAGTAGCGGCCGCTCGCGGTTTCACCCGCGTGGTTCCCGTTCCCGTGGGAATATCGGGATAAAACTATCCTACGTTCATAAACAGGCTATCTACTATCTGAGTACCAAATTTCATCAGATCCGTTCAGTAGTGCCGGAGTCTATTCAATGCAAACAAACAAACAATCAAAACTTTCCTCTTTATAATATTAGACGAAGTAACTATTAACTAATCTGTGATATTAGTACAGATGTTTTCAAATATTCGACAATCGATAGGCTTTTACTATCAGCACTGGAAATTTAGCAGCTGGCACTTTCTATTTCACTCCCAGTCCAGCAGGTAGGTCTAAGATTTGCATATTTACAATAGTACCCAAATTTGTCATTTACAAGCATACACTCAGGCTTTTGACAACCCTAGCGTTCGTCAAGCCATGAGATGCTAATCGGCTTTGCTATCGACTGGAGTAGACCGGACGCAAGTGGAATTTTACCAAAGAGAAACTATGAAATGTAATTCCGCGTATCTACTTCTTTAATATGTAGACTATGTTAAATCACTCTGGTACTCCCATGCAGGACTTGGAGGTAGGCCGACTTTGAGATGTCACAGAACGAGAATATTTGGGGCCATTTTTATATCCTGAATTTCTTTATTAAAAAGGTAAGTAAAATCTTTACTACTGTCAAAAACCTTTAGTTTCAATTATCTTTGATAATGCTATAATGTCGAAGATTGCTTTCAGTGAGCTTTTAATATAGATTTTTTACTCCAAAAAATGTCGAATACGAGATGTCGAAAGCGCGAGAATTGGGCCCAGGGGGGCGATTCTTGTGCTGTAATTTGTCGAAATCGACCTTTTATATCCTCAATTTCTTTATTAAAAATTTAAGTAAAATCTGTACTACTCTTTCGATGATAAACAAATTTTCTATTAATATTATCAAATGTAGCCTTTCAGACTGGCTTTTTACTTTAATTATTTCTTTATTGAAACAGTGATGTTTTCAAAAAAGAATCATTGACCATCCAAAAAAGTTAAAATAATCCTTTATACTAAAACGTACATGATCCCTAGACACTTCGATGCGTGTAATCCTTATAATAAATTTCTAAGATTCACGTCATGTAGGTGAATATCTGGTAAAATTGGCAAAAAAATATATAACAAAGATGAAAATCTTCCTCAAAAGTGTCTGTAGCTCTGTGAACAGAGTATTTGACCTGCTTAGGAAAAAAAGTAGTAAGGAATAATTATTGTTAATAACATTTTCACCTCACACGCTCGGAAAAAAAGTTTTGTCATTGTCAAAATGCAATTTTTTGCCTAGAAAATCACACTTTGCGGCCTAGCGTAGTAATGTACTTTTTTAATTTAAAACCTAAAAATACCTATAGCCTAATGCGTTCTGAATCGCACTATTGACTTTTTATGTTACGTTTTATTATCATTTTAAATAACTTAGAATTAATTATAATACTCCGATTTGGTTCATACAATTACATATTTTAGTTCCTTAAATCATAAACACACTTCATTAAATATCAATTTAGATTGTTATAAGTTACTAACTGTGCCCCGGGACTTCGCTCCCGTGGAATTTCGGGATAAAAATAAATAGTAGCCGAATCTCAGACCTACTCAATACGCTCACAAAATTTCATGAGAATCGATCGGTCAAGCCGTTTCGGAGGAGTATGGGAACGAAAACTGTTTTTTATATATTAGATTTTCAATTAACGGTGGGTGAGATTTCACAACCTATGGTTGGATTTCGGAAAGTGACATACCTTAATCTTTATTTTTAAATTATTGTGTCTTGTACCTCATGTCAATGTCAACATTTACCGAATCATTTTTATTGTTATTTTATGTAACAATTTATTCATATTTGAGCTAACTTTGTTTTTTTTTTATGAACAACGGGGAGACTCTTAGCCTTCATCATACCTGAAGTGAAGTATTGATAAGGCTGAAGATGGAAGCGAGCCTCTCCCGGAATCCTCATCACTGAGGAACTGGCTATCTTATCTCTAACTGCCGGAGCACAACAATGCTGCAAACATTGTTGTTATTCAGGCGTCAGGCCTAGATTATATGGTGGTAGCTAACCAGGCGGACTTACAACAAATCCTACCACCAACCAAACCGAATACAAATTGTAACTCCGCTGGGAATCGAACCCGGGACCCCTGGGTCCAATACCGGTGGTTGCTACCACTAAACCATAGAGGCGGTTAAAATTTATTAAAACTATAATAATCCCTTTTTTATTATTTTAGTTATTTATATCATTAAGACTACAAGAATAAGTCATATTTAAGTAGATTAAACTTTTAGCTTAAAGATTTTTTTACCGGAAGTTGACCGCGGAAACAACCCATTTTTTTTTATTTGAAGCAAATTCTTCTACACTGACACTGACACAGTTCTAAACTCCGTAGAAAATAAACAATTGAATGAATTGTTAGGGAATTCACTTAGCAATTTTGCGTAGCGCTCTTTTTAGACCTTCTGAACTCGTCGCATAAACGCAATCTGTTTTCTAAGCAGAAAAACGGAAGTTTTCCGCCCGTCTTCCCTACCATTGTGAGGGAACAATAAAAATAAAAGAAATAATAATAAGAACATAATGATGACTCCTTTGTGGCCGGCGATTCAGGGACGACAGAGGAAATTTAAATTCGATTGTGAATCGCGATGTTTTCGGTCGCTTTTGTGAATGAAATTAAATATAAGATTGGTCAAAACAGAAAACATGAAGAAAGTTAGGAGATGAAAATTGGCTGTCAAGCGTCTTCCCCTTTTTGCGCGTAATACAGAAGCAGTTAATTTTTGCATTTTAATACTATTTTTATACTTATGATAAATTTTAAATAGAAAAATATTGGGAAATATCAACTCGGCCACAAGTGAATTCTCAGTTGAGACCATCTTGGGATCATCATGGGACAATTGGAATAAATTACTGGCTGTTGCATCTTAATCGATCGTAAAACATCTGAAAAAAAGTTTCTTTCGAATGCAAGAATATTCCTAACATTGATGTGACAACGCTGGCCTACAGCGTATTAAAAATATAAAAGTATTGGAGACTTTCGACGGTGTGGTCCGCAAGTCTCGGTAGCACAGAAGCAGTTGTTCACTCACAGTCTTACATTTTCCTGACATTTTTGAATAATCTAACAACGCAGGCCTATAGCGTGAAAGCTGTATAAAGTAGTTTGAGGGTTCGCGTCCCATATAGGAGACTACTAGAGACTTGGAGACCAGTTGTTTTTCTATAATAATACTTTATAGAGGTAAAGTTTGTAAGGTAGTTTCTAGGAAGAAAGTAATCTTTGTAACTAAATTACTTAACAGATTTAGAAAATTCTTTCACCAGAGGGAAGCTAAATTATTTCTCATCTGACTGACATAGTTTGTATTTGATTGTGAGATAACTTCGTCACAAGTAATGTTTGACCACAGCGAGCGAGTGACTGATTAACTGATTAACTAACGAAAACTCGGATCAGTTTCAATTTCGTAAGGTATGAAAATGTGACACTAATGACTAAACCAGCAACGAAACTTGTTGCTAGGTGATTTTTTGTTAGAAATCAGCCTGAAGGTCAGTTAATTTACGGCCGAAATCAATACCTATCTTCATATGGATAGGGCTATTTGAGATAGTTGCCTAGGATACTGGCTTCGTTGCCTAGGAACCGTCGTTATTTTGGTCATATTACCAAAACTATCCTAGGCACCTCAGATAGCCCAATCCATTTCTACAGATAGGTTATTCATTTCGGGCGTTAGTTTATTTATTTACTTATTTTTCCTCGACGGAAACATTATTCTGCCGGGGAAAGAATCGCATCGAAGTTTATAAATGTCATGTTATCGAGTTGACGTCACGAACAACCAAATGACAGTCTTATGAGCTGTCAAATCCCGCCCCCATTGTTTTGCCTTATCAAACTATGACGTCATATAGTTGCAAACTATTTGAATTACTGTTAATTGACCAGTTATCGTTTTTATTGCTGAGTAATATAGCATCCTAATTGTTTACTAAATTGAAAATAAAAAGTTGACTCATACAATACCCAAGTAAATGAATCACAGTGCGGTCAAAGGCAAACACAGTCATGGTCATAGATAACAATAAATAACAGGAATATATCAAATTACTGTAATTCAATAATGGACAGTGTTCATAATTAACATGTTATCGCAATTTATTAAATATGAATCAATAAGCCAGTCATATTATGTTACATTCGAAATTGCAATAAGTATTGCGGTAAACTTGCTTTTTTGATAGTTATGTTGTTTAAGTCCACCTATTTTATTTGCACCATTCTAATTAGTAAGCGCGCGAGTTATTGCTGAAAAAAAAGTGAAAAATCGCTAAATGTTTCACCCTTTTAGTTTTGTGCAAAAAAAAACGACTTAGGAATGCTTTGACAAGAATGTACACTATTAAATTTTTTAAGTAATGCTCCATAAAAAACTACTTCTGTCGACCGGGAAGTTCCTGACTGTAGATATTAGATCACCAGCATACCTAGACATGTTCTTCATATTTGTCTAGGACGGCAATCAATCGCAGATTTTCCAGCGAGCTGCGTCATAAAGGTCGTCATACACAGTACACATCGTACACACCGTTCCGGGCGTACGATGAACCGGAAACGCCCACGCATCGGAGACCACTTCCGGCCGCCATAACTGTCGCCATTCGTCTCTCCCGCCCGATATTAATGTGTTTATTGAGTGACGAAACTGTTTGCGTTCAGTAATGGTAGGTACCCGAAAATGTCCCAAACGATTAATTTTGAGACTGTAGTGGGTACGATTCCTACCCGGGACTTGGATGTAGATGTCTTGGTTTATATTAGATCTACATACTATCGGAATAACATTTATTTATTGTAATTATTTTTATAGCTGACGCAATCGAGGGCCTTAGTATTCTGTGTACCTACGACGTACTTACGATTGTGGGGTACTTTCAATACATTGGGTTATAGGAGGAATGAGGAAGTACCTACTATGCTATAAACAGCGAATGACACGAAAATACGAATGCTGCTAGGATCTTAGTATACTTATTAAAAACTGATAAAGATATTATAAAAAAATGAAAATCGACTTCAAAAAACAAAAAATCTAAAAATAAGCCTTTTGGAGTCGGTGGCAGCCAAGGCATTCCACATTTCGGTCCCACTCTTTTGTTTTTCTTGCCTTCGCTGGCGCTGACTTATTTTTTGCTTTTTAGTTTTTTGAAGACGGTTTTCATTTTTTATAAAAAGTTTTATATTTCACAATTTTTAAAGGTAGAATTCCCGAACCTACACTAATAACTTAATGTCAACTGCTCATCACCTTTTACAAAATGCTGCTTTTCCCGGTGCAGGGACGTTTATTATTGAGGAGTTCTCCTGGTACTAGATCATCAGCTCCACTTCATCACATGCATTGAGACGAGCATAAATTGCATAAGAACCACATTAAAGTCATCGTATCGCTTCCGTGAAATGCTGTATTTAATAGTTCCCATGTCTATTTGTGGTCTTCATCATCAGTTCCACTCCAACAAATGTTACTTAACTGAAGCAAATGCAGGAGTTACTTAAGAAAACATCGAAATCGATATAGGTGCCTATAACATCGAAGAGTTCCCTAGATTTCACCAAGATCCCATAATGAGATTCTGTCTTGACTTTAATGACCAACTTGAGAAAAAAAAATAAAAACGGTTTATAAATAAGCGAGTACTGAGGTAACGAACATAAAAAAACATACGCACGAATTGATAACCTCCTCCTTTTTTGAAGTCGGTTAAAAAAAATCGTTGCTATCCATAAAAGTTGTTCCGAAACTTTTCTCTTTTTTCCCCATTTCATGCACGTAAATATTCTTTACAAAAGAGAATCACACGTAAAAGGAGCGCAATATAATGTCCGTAAGATCTCCGCAAAGCTTTCGGATGCTGACTGTAGAGCAAGACCAACGGGCAACATAATAAATCTTTATAGGGATTATCCTGTATTGGGCAGTGGCCTCTTTGTACGGAACCTGCTGACGCAGCAAATAAATCTTTTGTAACATTTGAAGTCAATATAACTTATAAAGGGGTTACTTTTTCAAAAATGTTTGCTAAACATTTAAGTTTTGTCGTATAATTTTCATTGAAAGTAACAAAATACTTTTAAAAGGGCCCTTTCACAAAGTCTGCAAGTTAACAAAATTATTACGCATTTATTGGTCGAACTTACGACCAATAATTTCGTACAATTTCGACATGAGACTAGTTGCTTTTTTCTAGTATATTTTCTTGTTTAATATTTATCATATAAAAGTAGCATTGTAAAATGCAAAATTCAAAAGTTATAATTAGATGGCTGTTTCATCTTAATCGATAGTCAAACATTTGTAAAGATGTTTCTTTCGAATACGAGGATATTTCTCTCATTGATGAAACGACGGTGGCCAACACCGTAGAAAGGTGAATATACTAGAAAAAATCGACGTGTCTGCATACATAGGTTTCTGTAGCATAATTGGTTAGTGCATTGGGCCGGATTCCCAAGGATGCGGGTTCGAATCCCGTCAGGGCGACTTGAGACTATTTGCTTTTTCTAGTATATTTTCTTGTTTAATATTTATCACATAAATATAGCATTGTAAAATGCAAAATTAAAAAGTTATAATTAGATGGCTGTTTCATCTTAATCGATAGTCAAACATTTGTAAAGATGTTTCTTTCGAATGCGAGGATATTTCTCTCATTGATGAAACGACGGTGGCCAACACCGTAGAAAGGTGAATATACTAAAAAAAATCGACGTGTCTGCATAGGTCTCTGTAGCATAATTGGTTAGTGCATTGGGCCGGATTCCCAAGGATGCGGGGTCGAATCCCGTCAGGGCGACTTGAGACTAGTTGCTTTTTCTAGTATATTTTCTTGTTTAATATTTATCACATAAAAATAGCATTGTAAAATGCAAAATTAAAAAGTTATAAATAATGACTTTGTTTGATCCTTGCTTCCACTATATTTTATTTTGCTAAAGCTGTATTAAACTGCATTACGGTAGATTAATGTTCCGTAAATCCATCTGCCTCGTTACTCCAGTCTTTTATAGCTACAACCTCATGAAAGATCCCCATTTGACATGCCTAATTAATTTAAACAAATAAAACTTCAGTAAACAGTGTTTCAGTACTTTGAATGAATTATTTCATAACTTTAAATTAAAATTATGGGCCGGTATCACCACTGGGGTTCTGAATAGCTTATTTTGGCAGATAGTTTGACAATTGTAATATGAAAAATATGTCAAACTTTCTGCCAGATAATATATTCAGAACTTATCATACGGTGGTGACACCAACCGTAAATCTAGTCTACCGCAATCATCAAGTCTAGATCTTATTATGATTGTAGTGTGCAAACGACATTACTTTATGCACTGCTTATATTTTCAAGAGATTTCTTTATTCCATAAGGTGAGGCCCTTGTTGAAGGATCAGGCTCTTAGTGTAATTCTAATTCAGCGCATAGTTTCCGAATTTCGTGCAGTATACTAAGTAGTCTCAGTCGCGTCGTGTAGTCGCGTCGTGTAGTCGCGTCTCAGTTTCGAGATTGACCAAAAATGCTTTTGACTGTCTGTCACACTGGAGGTCAATACTGCAAATTTTTTGTAATAATCGTCTCTCGATGGTGTTTCAATAGTAGTGTTTATTTACGCTGTTATAACAAGAACTGTATAAAACAGCACTACCATTGAAACACTGGAATACGATTGTGATTAAACATTAGCAGGATTGGGCCCCGTTCTCACCTACAGGCCGCATTTTTCAACCGTTTGGCACACATGTTCCTTGATTTATTTAAGAAGTTCTATTTTTATTTATTTATTGGTTATTAAAATTTTAATAATATTAACACATCATGATAATATTACATGGAAAGTGTCACAAAAACCTGTTTAGATTTAACCTTACACTGTTGGCTTTATCATCTTGTACAATCATACATTATATAATTAATTAATTAATTAATTTTTATAACAATCAATAGTTGTTTGTAGGGTATGGCGTTATAATTGTCCTTATTACAAAGTAAACCACCTGTCTAGTCCAACCAACGCACGCAGCAGCGACGCGATTTTGATTCGGGGTAAAATAGGGAAAAAAATGGGGAAGTTTGTCGTAGCGTAACTTATCGAAGGATTTCAATCAAATTTTAGAGGCACACAAAGGACTTCATTTTACATAAGATGCCGTGAAAAAAATCCAAAAGAGGCGGCAAAATATGGGAGGGGGAAATGAGGAGAAAACCTGCTGTAGCGTTACATATGGACAGATTAAAATTTTTGATCTTTTTCTGATATTTTATTACGCACTACAAAAACGACGAAGCCACTAGACTCGACCTCCTAGGACCAAGAGAACGGGAGTATTCGCTAAAACTTACACCGCTATTTTGCTCAAAAGTAGATTAGCCTTTTAAAAATTCAAGCACCTAAAATTCGATTTAAAATTTGACTTTCTTTTTTTTGCGAAAAATTACTTTATGTAGGTATGAAAAATTACATTAAAATGTATAGCATATCCGCCCTAACTTTGCAAGCGAGGTCTACTGTTCTCACAGAACCACTAGTGTTATACTCCATAATTGTTTGTCTTAGCAATTCCAAAGGTCTTCAAGTGATGTAATTATGTAGACTGATTCAGCATTCGGCGTGCTGCAGGCTGCGAGGTATTGAATCTTTTAAGGATGGTATCCTGCTGACTATACTGGCAAAAGATACTCGTATTCCAACTCGGAAATAGTACAAGGAATAATCAATAAGTTCATAAATTGTTTATTGCTCTTGCCAATTCCAAGGGTCTTCAAGTGATGTAAATGTGGATTGATTCCGCATTCGGCCCGCTCCTGTGAGGGCCGCATTATCATCCAGGAACTGCTGCATTATCATGACAAAGGGGCTGGGTATTATGGAAATGACACGAAAGCTTTGACTACACTCGTCCAATGTTTATGCTGAACTTTATTGTTTTTGTTTCCGTAGAAATATAACTTAATCATGACAAGTTTCGATTGTAATATGTTGTATCATATTGCATATTTCTGAAATGTTTGACTGCTGTAAATTTTCTTTCTAAGTAATCAAAATTGCTATTTCAAATACTTGAGGGATTCAAAAATATGTAGCCCATGGGCCCTGACTTAGTCAAGACCATAGGACACCGAACATTTCATAACCTCTCGAATCGCTTGCTGCGCAAACATGAATCCAGGGGTTAATTGTCTAATTTTAAAATCTATCGAAATCCCTTTTAATTTGTCATTTCAAAGATATTTACATACTTCACGGCGTCAATATTTGACATTTCATAGGGATTGTGATCGGGACGCGTTTTGAAAGATATTGAATGAACGAAATTGAACTGTCTTAGCAAAGTGACAGACGAACATATCTTTCAAATGTATGGAGAAGTGTCAAATAAAGTGTCAATTAAACATCATTCGTTCCGAAAGGGATTGCGACTATATGTTAAGCAATTCATAACAGTTTGCGCAGTCGATCGCCTACTCAGTGTACACAAGCAAAGTCGCTATACATCAAAACGGTACATACTCGTATTATAAAGAAAGATCAATGAGACATAGTTTAAAAGAAAACTTTAGAAAAATCAAGCGGAAGCTTCCTAGAAACAATTAGAATTATCATATAAAATAAGGCAACTAAACACAAAAGTAATCAATGAATCGAAATCTACATTAAACTCAATAGTAATCAGTATTACTTAGGTACTTAAGCAAATAAAACAAAAAGGATTTCTAGGTATATCTCCACGCCTGAACCACTTGCACAGGTTTTGAGAAATTTTGATGTATAGATGTGCAAAGTGGACTTTGTAGATGGCCGTTTGCTTTTTGAAATTTACACAACGAGTAGGAACATACCGATCATTCTCACGACAAGTTGTTCTTGGTATTATAATATTTCCGTCGCGATTTTTGTTTTTCATTTAATTCTTTGTATCGACAATAAAACTTGAAAAAAACGTTAAACTTTATAAATGTGTACTTTTGGCACTTCAAAAAACCATTAAGTTTTGGATTTATGAAGCGATAAATTTTTGGGCGTGAAGAAAATTTGATTCGCGGTAGCGATTATTAATGAATTTCCTTTTAATAAGGTATACATAGAAATAATCAGCATACAAGTAATTTTTCAGATGTAAATGGCCAAAAGAGAAACTACTGGTTGTGTGAAATTAGAAAAAGAAATACATCCTATGTAGGTACTTTGATCATACAATTAGCTCAGTCAGTGGTAATCAATAAGTGGTTCTATAAGGTAACAATACAAAAAAAATAAAACAATAAAATAAATGATAAAAAAAACTATTTTTTTTAGGCTTTTTATAATTGTCTTCACGTTTTAGCGTGACGGAATAGGTTGACCGAAATTAGGGACACGAGGGTATTTTTTACTTTAAAAAACATTGTAAAGATAGGTATTGAATAATGCTTTAGGGGTGTATTCAACGGTGCATTTCTGCATCGTTGAATACACCCTTACCCTCAGGCAATACAGAAAAAAATTAGCGAGCGGAAATTAGAGAAATCGAAAACCATGCTAATGGAAATAGTAACTTACGTTGTTTACTGTGATAGCGTAACACGTAGGTACGTGACATCGACGGCTGCGGTTGACTACCGTAGCACTGACTAACGTATTCCGAAGATGGATATATTTACTCAGCTAGTGAGGTATTCGCCATTGAATGAATTCGCGAATGAACGGACAAAGATATTTTTGGCCTATCTAAATAAATACACTTGTTAAATTGATCATATAAAAAAAACACAATGTATTAATTGACTTACAATATAAATAGAAAGTAATGTAAATAGCATAGCTCTTTTGCAAGTATTAAAGGTAGAAAGCGATTCTGGGTTCTGGACAGCGATTGGAAATTAGGATAACAACTTTGAAAAAATATTTTGGATGATGTTTTACCAAATTAAGAGTATATAATTCCATTTCTTATCAAATAATTACTAAAATTAATACCAAAATAAACATCCCCAAAAAAATTAAGACAGTAGATATTTGTACGGTCTCTCAAAAATCAGGTTAGCTGAGAATAACCAATACCTACTCGTAGAAGATCATATTTATATCCACAATGTAAAAATATAAGATTTCTATCTTAACCAATATAACTACATCATTACAACAATGAAAATCCACGTATCGGAATAAGGAACCCCTGGAAGAAACGGTCAAGGTTTTATTTAATAATCACTTAAAGTTACTATTCTCTATACTACTATATATAAACTCATTTGCAAAAAAACGGGCACCTAAGCAATGAACCATTTCAAATGTTAATATTGCTTTATTTGATAATTATAGGTAGTTTTATCCTCACAATTTGGTAAATTAATAAGAAAATAATCGTTTTCATCAGTATTTCATAAAATTTAGATACAATTTATGGGAAATAATGCTAAACCTCGCTAGTAGTGTATGTTCGCTAGTAGTGCATATACTCATGAAGTAAAAATAAAAAAGTTTTTTGATTGTTTTTCTTTAATAAAGTAAAAGCAGATAAATGTTTAGTATCGAGTGTGACCCCCTCTAGCTAAAATCACAGCTTGAATTCGTCTGGGCATGCTAGCGAGTATATCCCGGATACTTGCTTGCGGAATACGTTCCCACTCCGCAGTAATCACATTCTTCAGCTCTCTGATGGTCTGCGGAGCCGGGTGTACTGATCTCACACGCCGTTTCAGAACGTCCCAGACATGCTCTATGGGATTGAGGTCGGGACTTCGAGTTGGCCAATCCAAACGACGAATGCCGACCTCTTGCACATACGCATTAACATCGCGGGATCGGTGGGCGCGAGCATTGTCGTCCATAAAAATCGAGTCTTCACCTAGAGCGACCAATGCGGGTTGTGCATGAGGAATTAGAACTTCCGTTATGTATCGATGCCCAGTCAGTGAGCCGTTTTCAATGAAGACTAACTCTGTACGATCCATTGAATTTATTCCTGCCCAAAACATAACAGAGCCCCCACCATAAGGTGTGATTTCTTCGAAACATGCCTCTGCAAAGCGTTCTCCTTGTCTTCTTAGCACTCGCCGACGTCGATCTTCACCGAACAGAGATATCCTGGCTTCATCAGAGAACAAAACCCTATTCCAATCTTCTTGAGTCCATGATTCACAATTTCTAGCGAACCTAAGCCTGTGAACTCTGTGCTCACGGAGTAATTTGGGGCCGCGGGCCGGGCGGTGACTGCGTATATATGGCAGCGAGAAGCCTCCTCCTGACCGTCCATAGACTAATATGCACATTTCTTACTTCTTGGAGGTTGTTCTTAAGATCCACATACGAAGATTTGCGATTTCTCAATGAGCGACTCACAAGAAAACGATCATCCCGTGGTTGGGTACTTGGTTTTCTTCCAGAACCAGGCCTTCTCTCGACGGAACCAGTCTCCTGATATCGCTGCCAGGTCCTTTGGACTGTCGAGCGACTAACATTTAGCCTCCTAGCCACGAAACATTGGCTGCAACCCTCGTCAAGCAGCGCGATAATTTTGGTAGCTTTTACCACCTTATCTACCATTTTTGATACAGCCAAACAGCAATAACTAAAGCTTTTACAGTCAATGATATGAAATTAATCGATAAAAATTGAATAAAAGTTATGAAAGTCGATGTTAACTTCTGGAACTTCGCGCCAAAAATGTAGGATAAAATGGGGTTTTCTGTAAAAATGAGCATCAAATGAAAATTTGAATTTAGAACGTACTTTTTTAAATACCACAGCATTTTGAAAGACCGGCCAGTAACGTGTACAAACGATTGAAACCTTTTTGGTATTGTATCTTTTTAAAGATGAATGAAAATCAAAACCGCCCGTTTTTTTTGCAAATGAGTGTATATATATTAGTTCCTCCGTGTAGCTAAAACAATTGATTTTCTAAAAAAATGGGTTGCCATTGCCAGCCGAACAGTAGATAATCAACCTTATGAGAAAGGATTATGTATTAATCCCTAGAACCCGTTTACGAGATCTGCTACTTAACTCTCAGATCGTGTGATCTCGACTTGTCACAGGATTATTTCGGAGTCACATTGACAACATGATTGTACATTAATAACATACTGTAAACATAAGTACGAATATCAAGTCACCGGCAAAGATAAATTATGTGTCATGTTCATTTGTCAATATCGCAAAGCGATAATCGCAGTCTACTTCTTATATTTCCTGTTACAGCTATAATAATAATATGAAATAGATCTACATACCATCTCACCGTGTAAAAGTTACCCACGTGGTTTATAGAAACAAGAAGAAGAACAGCCTTAGGGCCGATTTTTCAATCCTCGGATAAAGGTTCAGTTACGTTCATAACCAATTAAAAGAAATGACAATCAGAAACTAAATATATGTGAATGACGATTAATTTTCAATATGTCGGTATATACCGTGTGGGGCCTACAAGCGGGGATAATATTAAAAACGGAGGCTCTATAGGTCAATAGTAATTGAATCGTTATGGTCCCAAGTAATTAAAATCAAATCTTTACATTTTTTTCTAACAAACTTAATCGTAAATTCTATGTAATGGAAACAACAGTACCTACCGCTCAACTTTTTCCGAGCTACTCGGAACGTCTTTTTGATAATATGTGTCGGCTGATAGAAAAATAATACTGTCTTACTCACTTCATGAATCCACGTTGGTATTGTTTTTTTCTGGAGTGTTTTTATGCACTCAACGCCATTTTCACATTTTCATTTTATTACAAATTGTGTAAATAAATCCAATTCAATTAATTTAAACTGAAACTAAAAAAAATCTCATGACAATATTCTGACTTTACAAATCAAAATTATTCCTTTAAATTTTTACTCTTTTTACACTATGGCCTTCCTTTTTAAAAGATCATAATGTAAAAAGTGTGAATCTACTTGGTACAAAGAGTATACTTGGTATTGATTGACATGACATGTCATGCATGAAGGATAAAATTGTAAACAGATAACTGTCATTGCGATATTTAATAATAAACTACAGATTTTAATTAATTTGAAACAGAGATTTTATGCTGTGGGAAGTAGCGGGTGCTGTTGCTATTCAAGGATTTAAAGGTAAATTTTCTAACGGATAGTGATATCATGATGTTTTACGGTAAGTTTTTATTGTCCCCTGTACCACGATAAGTTCGCAACGTTAGCGATAATATCGTTTTGCAATAATACACTGATTATGAATCGTAACTTTAAATTCTTATTGTCAGTAATGCATGGGGTGTGATTAACTGGAATCTTTCAGGATAAATACTAATACTCTAGAGCAGGCCCGTCCAACATACGGCCCCCGGGCCATAATGTGGCCCGCATAAGTCCTTCATTCGGCCCGCGAAGACATCATTATCTAGAAGAATGCATACTTAATCCTTCGCTATTGGCTTCGTTTACAAAAATTCTAAATCTAGCCCTCCACAAAATGATGTTGGACACCCCTGCTCTAGAGAGTCTCTATTTTCAATATTTTCCCCGGTTCTAGGCCTCACGCTGTATATTAAGCCTCACTTGCGTCAAGGTTAACACATTTAACTCGGACTTAATGCTACTTTTGCATGCATCAAACTATGAGTTGAATGTTAAACTAGCTTAGCGCAAGTGGGCCTAACAGAGGAATCTATACTAACATTATAAAGAGGTAAGATTTGATTGTTTGATACTTTTATCCCGATATTCCCCCAGGAACGGGAACCACGCGGGTGAAACAGCGAACCGTCGCTAGTACTTTCATAAAATCGGCCCTTGATTACTTAACCGCCACAATGACTACAATGACATGAAAAACGAAGTCAATTTCGAAATCGCCTTGTGCTGAAAAATCAAGCAACTTTGGTAATGATTACATAATTACTTATGTATGACGATTGCATACAAGGTTGTATTTACAAAATCTGTCGAAATAACATACCGACTGTACAATGTATGCAATGAAAAAAAATTATAAACACACCTTATAGCAATTAACTACCACGTTTATAAAGACGCGCAAGATTGACTAACGCCCGAAATTAAAAAAACTATCTGTAGTTATGGATAGGGCTATTTGAGATAGTTGCCTAGGATATTTTTGTTATTATGACCAAAACAAGACCAATCCATATCTACAGGTAGGTTATTAATTTCGGGCGTTAATCAATTGATGCCATATATAAATATCCAGGGCTGTGACTTTTCTTTTTCATGTTTTAACGTCAGTTTCAAGCAAAATAATCTTGCTTTCTTACACTTTAATAAGTAATGAACCACCTTGATACTAATAAACTTTACAACTCATACGAGATCGTTTCATTCGAAAAGTCCGAGAGAAGGCGGGTTTCTGGACTAGTTAACAATAAATACACGGGACTTACGAAGTCCAGGTGCCTTTTACGAGAGACCTTAATAAAATAAGGCCCCTCTCATACGATGGCAACGTGTGACGGAACATAAATGTATTTATTACGATTGGCGCTACAATCACTGAAGTTAATAAAAACCCTTACATTCACGGAATGTAAAAGCCTGCTGTTACATTTTTTTTTATTTCAATAACGTTGGCGTCATATTTTTCACCCCCCTTTTCTTTGAGATGTGACATGTGACTGTGAGTGAGTGTATAGGAAAGTGGACGAAGTCCTTCTAAACGGTATTACTAATTAACTTATTTTTTTAGCAAGATTCACATAAATGAAACTAGCATTTTTAGAATAAATAGAATAATTGGTTAGTGCATTGGCCGGATTCCCAAAGATGCGGATTCGAATCCCGTCAGGGCGACATGAGACAAGTTGCTTTTTTCTAGTATACTTTCTTGTTTTATATTTATCACATAGAATAAAACCGTTACTCTTTTACTATCAAATGAGTTCATTGACGATAGTTGCTTTGGGTGATATAAACGATAGCATATATATTTATAATACTTAGGTACATAAAAGTATGTCATGTTAGACACATCTAACTAAAATCGATGAAGATTGGTCATGAGACTCATGAGTCAGGACGGGTGCCCATCCTTTGTGCAAATTTTACAGTAGGGACATGTGATATAAAATCACAGAATTTAAGGAAAAAATACGGGACAATGTGTTAATATCATTAAAAAAAATACTCGTCATTTAGAGTGAATCACTTGAGTTGTTACATACTTGTTTATAGTTGTTGAGTTGTTACATAATATTTGTTTTTTTATTATTATTATATAATTCTTTAAGTAGATGTATATATATTTATTTCTTACTGTAATTGTTTGTTTGCTCAATGTCACGCGCCCTTTTCTCAGCAGGTATCTGCAGAATATCAGTGCCACGATGACACACGTTCGCGTTGTCTCGCGGCTTATACTGAGCAGAGGCCTATTCGGTACCTAGCTCTAAGTATTTTTAATTTTTGATTTTTTGTTAACGGTTTTTTGTAATTATTTATCTATAAAAAAATAAAAAATAAATAAAAAAAACTTGTATCAATTTATGGGTTAATATGGAATACCAACCAAATTCATCAAATATTCAATAAAAAAAGTTTATGTTATATTTGTTTTTTTTGTGTACTTATGTTCAGCGATTACTCGAATGAACCGATTGAAATTAATCAAACGTTACTACATCAATTTGTTTTCAAGAAATTTTTAACCGATTGAAATGATTCAAACGTTTCTCACTTTCTCATTTTCATATATTTTTTTTTAAATGAGTTCAGCCGATAACCTCGCAATGATTTTTTGTGTAACTACCTAAGTACGGGACACTCGCACTTTGAAAATTATTCATTCATTCAAAAAAATAGGAACCGAATTTAAATAGTAAAAAATATACCTTTTTGAGTCGGTGCCAGCCAAGGCAAGAAAAATAAAAGCAGAGAAACACAGGAGTGCACCATCGCTGCCTTGGCTGTTAGCGTTATCACGCCAAACCAAATATTTCGTTAAATAATTGATTAAACAATCCAAAAAAATATGTACAATGGTAGAAATTGAAAAATCTCGAAATGGTTTTCGATTTAAGGTACTTTCTTATAATTGAAATCATGTCAATATGATTATCTTACTCTATGGAGTCGGTTTTTATTTTTTTGCTAAATACTTAGTTTTCATGATATTGTAATTTTTGCATTTTTCATTGCTATTTTTATACTTATGGTAAATTTTAAATAGAAAAATATTGGAAAAAATTTACTCGGCCACAAGTGAATTCTCAGACGGGAATCATAAATCAATCATAAATTATTGTCAGTTGCATCTTAATCGATCGTTAAACACCTGAAAAGATGTTCCTTTCGAATGCAAGGATATTCCTAGCATTGATGTGACAACGCTGGCCTACAGCGTATTAAAAATATAAAAGTACTGGAGAATTTCGACGGTGGTTCGCAAGTCTCGGTAGCGCAGCGGTTAGAGCATTGGACCGGATTTCCAAAGGTCGCGGGTTCGATTCCCGTCTGAGAATTCACTTGTGGCCGAGTAATTTTTTTCAAATATTTTTCTATTTAAAATTTACTTAGTTTTCATCTTCACATAAGAATGACCATACAACAGTCTGACTGTAACCTCTAAAATGGAACCTCACCTCTTTATCGGATCGTCTAAATCACGAGAGAGTGTGTTGCGAGTGCGATGGTTGCCAATCGATCAGTCGCTAAGTGTATTGTTTCTCGCGACCATTTGTCTGGCTTTGGCCCAATTCGGGGGGATAATGCGATCTCTAAGATCTACCTAACCCGTCTCAGGTTGATGTGGCACATTTGTTATAACTGCCACGTTAACTTGATTTTTCTTAAGGCTTTGTTTATTATCTAGCTGTACCCAGCCTCCTTATTGTCTAATTTCAAAATCTATCACAATTTCAAAGGTATTGTGATTGTGATAGTGACTTATGGAATTGTGTAACTTAAAATCGCAATCCCTTTCGGAACGAATGAAGTTTTAAATGACACTTCATCTGTTCTCCATACAGTTGAAAGACATTTTCATGTGTCACTGCTTATGCTACTGCTTGGATTAGCTTCCGCGTACATAGATTGAACTCTCAACACGCCGACAAGGGCCTGTTTTATATACCTCTGTGCAGAACTAATTTAGGTATGAACTCTCCATGTTATAGAATGTGTAGAACATTATAATGATCTCATTAAGAATAACCTAAACATAGATTGTGCCTTGTGGTGACGGTGAAGAATACAAGTGTCACCAGTCCCTCACATGCCTGGGATGTCGCAAGAGTCGGCTAAGAGGCTCGACACATTGAACACCTGTGCGAACAAGAAGGAAAACTTGAAACAAACCCTCTACCAACCCGTCTGGCCAGCGTGGTAGCATTAGGCTTACAGCCTCCTATGAACGCCACAATAGGCGTGAGCTAGGAGAGGCCCATATCCAGCAGTGGACGTCCACAGGCTGCTGATGTATGTATGTAAACATAGATTTGTTTGCTGACAGCCACGGAACCTTCAAACTCAAGTGTCTTAGGACACAGGAGTATGCAAATGTATTAAATAAATTAATTAACTACGTCAAAAAAAATATTATATACTTATATTCAGCTTGTAATACTTAGTATTTTGCTTCTGTCAATTATTATCTTTTTATATTTACCAACAATTGGACTTTGTTTTTGAATGCCGAGTACACCTGTATTAATGTCATACATGTATTGTAGTTGTGAATGTTTCTTTGTCATGTTATTGTATGTATGTACATTGTTGGAGTACCTTTAATAAATAAATACCTTTCAAAACGCGTCCCGATCACAATCCCTATCAAATGTCAAATAGTGACGGCCTGAGTATGTAAATATCTTTCAAATGACGAATTTAAAGGGATTGCGATAGATTTGCTCTGTTGTGTTCCGGCAGTTAGAGGCTCGCTTCCATCTTCAGCCTTATCAATACTTACCGGTATGGTAAGGACTAAGTCTTCCCGTTGGTCATAAAAAAACATTTCAATATTCGTGATGCAGAATACCTAAGTACCTATAATGATTATAATTTAATTGCGACAATGATTAATATAAATAAAAGATGACGTCGAAGGTATTGGAATTCCTCGGTTTCCCCGCGTGGTTCCCGTTCCCGTGGAAAAAAGCCTATGTTTTATTCCAGGCTATCGTCTATTTATTTGTCAAATTTCATTAAAATCGGGACAGTATTTTTGCGTTAAAGATTAACAAATATCTAAATCGTCAATCAGTAACACACATCTAAACATCCTCACAAACTTTTGAATCTATACTCACAGGTAATAAGAATCAAAGTTCATCGTGTCTGTACATTGTTTGGATTTGAAAAAAAAATAGATACGGGGGCTCAGAATAAGCAGCAAAACCAATTTCTATCATGTTTAGAATTTTTGTCTGTTCGTCTGCCTGTATCTCAGAACTAGGAAAACCTCTTCTAATGTTATGTGGCCTGTGTGTCTGTGTGTTTAAATGAGCATCACATCAAAACCACTGCTCTAAGTCCACAGACTTGTTAATATGTTTAAAGTCCGCATCAGAACTTACCGTATAGGCTTTATTTCATCAAAATCGGTCAACTCTATCAAAATAAATTACTTTTTAAAGAGAGGACGGACGGAGAAATTTATATTGTGACTATAGTTATAAAAAAAAACCGACTTCAAAAAGGAAAATATAAAAATGAAAACAATAAAAAATACCGAATAATAAAACCCCATAACAACAGAAATTGCAACAGAAACCGTCTTCAAAATATACTTTTTGGAGTCGGTGCCAGCTAGAACGTAGCTAGAACGTATCTATAAGTAGAAGTGCAACGTAGAATGCACGAAGTGGCCCTGGCTGGCACCGACTCCATTATATATACATCCATATTATTTTTTGGTTTCATTTTTACATTTTCCTTTTTGAAGTCGGTTTTTAAATTTTTAATTTATTTCTTATCTTTTGTATGAGATAAGCTCATACTTTGTACCATGTTCATCGTGAGGAGCATAATTGCTCAGATGGCCTACCGCCATCTCTTAGCGCAGTATTGTTTTAATCTTACCATGCTATTTTATACTACGTATTTCATAAAGTTAGTTTGTTATTTGACAGAAGTTTTGTGACGTCTTCGCTCAATCATCGCCTCCAAAATTTTAAGTGTGTTAAAATGTGACAACTTTATTAAAAACAAAACGCAAACAAAACGTTCCTATGTCATGATGGTTTATAATATATAGGCCAATAGGCCCGCAGGAATCGTATCGCACCCGAGATATACTGAGTATTTAATAGTTCCGATAAACATGTGTGGTCTTCATCATCCGTTCCACTACACCAAATGGTGCTTTATGGAAGCAAGTGCACGAGTTACTTAAGAAAACATCGAAATCGATGTAGGTATGCGTATAACATTTAAAGAGTTCCCTTGATTTCTCCAGGATCCGATTATCAGATCCTGTATTGACAACAATGGGACCATCTTGAAAGTACACCCTTTCAAACAAAAAAAGAATCATTCAAATCGGTGAAAAGAAATGACCGAGGATTGAGGTAATTACACCTCTTATTACACCTCAATCACGACAATCATGATTGTTATGATGGTATGACTCAAAGATACTCTTCAGTAACGACAGGCGCAGTTATTAAGTATTACTTAAATACAGTGGGGGAACTTCCCAGTCGACCAGTAGACTTTCTTATGCAGTGTTACCTATTTCTCTTTACGTGTATACTATTTTACCAGCTGTTTACAACCAAGGTAAGCGAAATTATGCGGATTATGAAGTTTTAGTAATTTCGCTAAGGTCGGTCGCGGGGTGGGTGACCCAAAATAACAATCTTGAGCTACTCTGTTAATTTCGAAAGCGTGTTAGGTACATCACAAAATCACAGGTAATCTAATTATTATCATCATAACAAAAAAAAGACTTCAAAAAGATGCTACTTTGTATTTTAATATAGTAGGTACTTTTATTTTATAATTTAGTTCTTTTATAACATATAGGTAAGTACGTTGATACCGCCGAATTGATAAACTTCTATATTAAAGCCGATAAGATGATAAAAATGTAATTAAATTGTATCATATCTTAAGTATCTTCAAGTAAATGGAATTAATCTTATCTTTTTATTACGTTCTTTTGTTATTTTATAATTTGAATTTATATGATGTTTATCAGTTAATGGATGACAATGTAAGAAATTAATTAGATCAACTAATTGGCTCTGATATAGTCTGTTGTCACCCGGAAGACTGAAATTAAGTATGTCTCTAAGTTACCAAATATACTTTGTTATTTAATACAAAATATTCGTTAATTAATAAAATTTCGTAGCATTAATTGTAACTTTAGAACTTTTACAGAGATTAAGTATTGACTGCGATATTATTGTCCTAACAGAGTGTTAGCTATCAGAATTATCTATTTTACCACATCTTACTGGGTATGTCTGCCATGCTACCAACCAAACCTAATACAATATGTACCCCCGCTGGGAATCGAACCCGGGTCCCCTGGGTCTGATACTGGTGGTTGTACCACTAGACCACAGAAAAAGACTTAAATATTAAAGTTGAAGAGCCTTTGGTCCAAGGTTGCAACTGATTTTTATTTATTTATTTATTAGCACACACAACAGATTACAATAAAAAAACAAACAATATTAATATTTAAATTAGGTATAGAACTAGATCATAATCCGAGCTTATGCATGCCTAGTAGCAACCAAAAGAAAAGAAATAAACTTAAACTAGAGATTGCTACATAAAATAATGAGAAAAGAAAAATAACATTGATAATAAATAGGGTATCATTAAATTACACCATATAGTAAACAATTACATTAAATTAACAATTAAATTAAGCAAAGGTAGAAATAAAAAAATTATAATAATTAAACAGAATTGAAACAAAAATATACAAGATAGACAGAAAATAAAATAACGATACCACAGATTAATAAATAGTTACTACGTAACAGATACTTCACTCAGTGGAAAATTTCCAATACCTACAGCTATAATAGCCTACTCCTTCGCGTCAGCAACCGCTGCATGCTAAAATGTGCCTAAATGCTCAAGCGTACAACTGTTGTGATTGCTTCGCACCGCGCGATCCCACAGCAGTCGCAGGGCTGCCTCTTCAATAAAATTAAATTAACATAACTTTTTGTGTTTATGTTATTGAGAACTGTATATTCTGACTATTAGATGGTAGTTTAAAATTGTATCGATTATAAAATATATTTTTTTATAAATTTGTGCTGACGACTGTGCAATACATCTAGATAAAACATAATTTTAGAGGTCAGTGTGTGGAGGTAAAATAAAAAATATGTTTAAAGTAAAAACTTAAAATCTAGATTTTAAGTTAAGGTGTAAGGCGTAAGGCGTTAAGGGCGTAAAGGTGTAAGGCGGGATATTGGAGAGGTATTTAAAGACCGAATGCTGGATACATACTGACTTTATTATCATTAACATGGTTATATAGTTTATGAAATACTCACACACTACATCTCCTTCGCAGGGAGAAAAAAAGTTAAATGTTTATATAATTTTACTTTTTTTGATATATATTCGTAAAGGATAAGGTTAAATATAATAATGATTACACAATGATAGTAAAATATAATGTTATCTTATTCTAAAGTTATAATATGTTTACACTATTTTATATGTAATGCAGATATAAGCAAAATAAAAAAGTTGTGTGTCAGTCAGTTTAATCTATTTATCTGGTGTAAACAATTTAGTGCGATTTTTATAGACTATATTTAATTTTCCATTTCTATTTATTTGTACATTTGGTGAAATATCTTTGATGACAACAAAAGGACCCAAATAAACGCTATCTAATTTGCTATTACATTCATTCTTTATCAAAATTAGGTCATTAGGTTTGTAAGTTATTGGATTAAGGGACTTATCATAAAGATTTTTTCTCAATAACTTGCTTTTTAGTAAATTTTCCCTGGCTTCTTTTTGAGATAATTGTAATCTGAACTTCAATTTCAATGGGTAACTGTCATGATTATATAGTGGCTCTACAATGGATTTATTTAAATTACTTGGGAGCGAACAAAGTTTTCCAAAAACTAATTCGTATGGTGTGAATTTAGTTTCAGAATGTACAGAAGTCTTATAGGAAAAACACCAATATGTAAGCCATTGGCTCCATGCCTCAGGGTGATTGTCTGTTTGAATACGTAAGAATGAATTTATTTTTTTATGTGAATTTTCTAATGTGCCAATACTTTGGTGGTGGTAGGCAGTGGAATTTAAATGTGATATCTTCAAAAGTTTACATACCTCTTGGAAAACGGAAGACATAAACTCGGATCCCCTATCTGTGGCAATTTCCTTTGGTATCCCGTAGCGAAGAATAAAACTATTAACTAAAGCTTGTGCTACTTCTCTGACCTTTTTGAAATTAAAGGGTGAGCTACAACATATTTTGATAATTCGCATTGTAATGTAAAAATGTAAGAAAAATTATAACAATCCTTATCTAATGGTCCTACTAAATCTATATATATTTTTTCAAAAGCCGTCGTAGCCGTGGAAGTGATAACCATCGGCTCTTTAGTATGTCTCGCATGCTTTTCTTTTTGACATTTTCCACACTTCTTAACAAATGCTCGAACGTCTTTTCCTAGGCCGGGCCAGTAAAAATACTGTTTTATATTATTAAACATCCTTCTCATGCCCGCGTGGCCACTTGTGGGCAAGAGATGGAAGTCATTTAGAATTACTTTTCTATCGTCTTTATCGTCTATTCGTTGTACATTATTTAAAATATAAAAACGTGGTGCGCACCTTCTATCCGACGATTTAATCTCACTTAATAACTTTTCAACAAAAATATATTTTTGTCGCTCTTTATAATATAAATCGTGTCGACATTTATTAATTTACAAAAATCATCCAACTCCCTCACAAATGCGGCTCGCGTCAATTGTGATTGGAAATCGGGATTTATAAAAATTGTTAACTTGCTTTCTACATAGCAAAACGCGTTTCTTTCATTTGTTATTTTATTTTGTTTTCGTATTTTGTCTAACTCATTTTTCTCTATAAATCGGAGTTATACTGTTTCTCTCGGTTTCAAATGACTTTCAATAACATTTGGCTGATCAGGCCACGAGCTATAAGAAGCTGTATCGCACTGAGAATTATGTATTTTCCGTGATTGTGCCCTAGTTGTTACATTTATCTGGGCCTCATTCATATTTCTTAAATCTTCCGATGTAAAAGAAATTCGAGACAAAGCATCTGCAGCTGCGTTGTCCGTACCCTTCACATACTCTACTACAAAGTCATATTCTTCTAATATCAACCTAAACTTCATTAACCTACTCGATGGATCCCGCATGTTAAAAAGATAAATTAATGGGCGATGATCTGTCAAAATTTTAAATTTTTAGCCGTAAAGGTACGGTCTAAAATATTTTACGGCCCAAACTATAGCCAATAATTCTTTTTCAATAGTCGGATATCTCAGTTCTGCATTATTTAAGCTTCGACTCGCATAAGCTATAGGTTTATTATCTTTGTTACTTAAGATAGCGCCGATTACGTACCTGATGCGTCTGTCTGAATCAAGAACTGATTATTTTCAGAAAAGTCTGGATATTGTAGAATTGGAGGAGAAATTATGCATTCTTTTAAAATTTCAAATGCTTTTTGACAATCGCTATCCCAAACAAAAGGTACATTTTTTCTACATAATCTATTTAAAGGATTGGCTTTTTCCGCAAAATTAGGAATAAATTTTCTGTAGTAGTTAACAAAGGCTGTAAATCGCCTGACCTCGTCAACTGACCTTGGACAAGGATAATTTTTGACAACCTTAATTTTTTCCGGATCTGGAATTACACCATCGCCTGATATCACGTGGCCTAAATACAACATCTCTTTTTTTGAAAAAATCACACTTGACTGGATTTAATTTTAAATTAACGTTTCGTAACCTCTCAAAAACGTCTTGTAAATTTTTTATCTTTTCCCCCAAATTTCTCCCAAAAACTACGAGATCGTCTTGATAAACCATGCATTTCTCATACGTAAGGCCTGCCATAGCCATAGCCATCATACGAGAAAAAGAGGAAGGACTAGTTATTAGACCCATTGGCATTCTTGTTAATTGATATTGACCCGAAGAAAAAGCTGTAAATTGTCTGTATCTTTGTCAAGTTCTACATTATGAAAACCTTGATATAAATCTAAGTGACTAAAATAAATACACCCTGATAAAGAGTCCAAAATTTCGGTAATATTCGGGAGAGGGAATTTATCATCCTCAATGCAGTTATTTAATTTCCTATAGTCTATAATTAGCCTCCACTTTTTCTCACCGCTACTGTCTACTTTTTTCGGAACTAATAATACAGGACTACTCCATTCACTACTACATTTCTCAATAACTCCTTTGTTCAACATATTTTCAATTTGTCTATCAATTTCCATTTTCTGAGAGTGAGGTAATCTGTATGGTTTAGAAAATATCGGGGTTACTTTCGGTTTTAAAGTAATAGTATGCTTATAAATGTCGGTTGTTGTTAAACTATCCCCCGGTAAATAAAATTATCATTATACTTAGCGCATAAATTTTCAACTGACACTTGTTCTTCTTCATTTAAATGGTTTAACTGCAATAATGAAAACATTTTTTTAACACGACTAGCATTTTTCTCGCATTTTGTGAACGAACAAATACTGTAGTCACTGATATTGTGTATAATCGGATTAATTTCATTGATTACAAAATTATCTTCAGTAGTATTTAGTATGTTTATAGGAATTCTACCGCATATCGGTTTTACTAATGAACTTGCTAAAAAAATACCATCACTGATAACTGACGCGCAAACTAAACATTCATTCTGTATAGATATTAGAATATTAGAATGTGTCAAAGATGTTAGTAGACCATGTTCATACATAAAAAAATATTGTCGTTTCAGTAGCGGTAAGAAATTAAAAAAATATATTAAGATTAATAGATATATAAAGAAAACACAAAAATTGGTTAAAAGACAAAATTATTATAATAGATATAGTGATTTAAGGAAAGAACGTAGCCAATTGTTGGAAAAATTAAATGTGATTAAGTTGGAATCATGTAATAACAATAAAAAAAATGATATGTTGGATATTCAATTAGGTAACAAAATTGTCAATTTGGAACTTTCACTGAGGGAAATGTATACTAACTTGAGTGAGTTCTCTCGCAAACAGCTAAATTATCAAAAAATTGCTGCAAATGACATGATAGACATTTGTAATTTTAACACAGATCGGTTTGAGTCGCTAGGTAAGAAATGCAGCTGTAGTTGTATGATTGCCAACACTTGTTTAAGTCAAAATGACTCATCAGGCCAAGTTGCTCAGGTGGGTGATTTACTAACCAACTCTGTTTCTCTTTCTGATAGTTTATTGCAATGCAATAAAAGTATGTCCCCTTCTGCTGCTAAAAACTGTGATACTAAAACAATTATGTTCTGTGATGACATTGGGAAGAACTTAGGCCATTTAATTCAGAAAAATTCAAAGGAAAATATTGTTAATTATTGTATGCCTGGTTCAAGTATAAATGATATAATGAAAACAATTGTTGGGAAATCTTATAGTGATAACACAAATATCATAATTTTGATGGGGAATAGGGTTAATGTCAAGAAACAACAGTTGATATCTTATGTTAACTCTCTATGCTCTTTAAATGTTAGGAAAGTTGTAATGTTTCCCTACAGTCAAAGTTTCACAGAGATAGAAAATAAGTTAAGATACAACTTAAACTTAACATTAAACACAGTAGCCTTTCATAACACTGAAAAGCTACATATAATTGACATAAATCCTTTGTTAAATAATTTTAACTTGACAAAAGATAATTACTATCTGCCTCACTATTATAAGAGACAAATAGCGCTTACGCTATCTTTTTATTTTAAACATTTAGCCAATAATCTGGCTATAAAAACCTCTGCTTTTATTGAGCAGTTAAATTCTGACATTTGTAATATAACTATGGAATCTGTTCCAAGTAATTTGATTCTATTGAATCCCAACACTGACTTGGTTAATTTAAATTACCATTAGAGACAACAGAGGTGTCCTCTAGCCCAGTGTTGACAAGAGGAAAGCCAAAATGTTTAAAAATTGTTCATCAAAATATACAAGGCTTTTCTGACAAAGACCTAGAAGTATGTTTGTTTTTAAACTGTGAAAATGTTGATGTGTTGTGTATCACTGAGCATTGGTTAAAATGTCATGAAGTAATTTTAAATCTGGATAATTATAGAATTGTGAGTTCATTTAGTAGGCAATCTGCTATTAGAGGAGGGTCTCTTAAAATTTTACATAATAATTTTCAGTACAAAGAGCGCAAAGATATAATATCCCTCTCAATTGAACGAATAATTGAATTGTCTTGTGTGGAACTAGACCAAATAATTGTAATATGTGTTTATAGACCCCCTCAGAGTAATTACCCAGAGTTTGAGTCCACTATGGAGGAAGTTTTAAGAATAACTAGTAAAAGTAATAAAAAGGTTGTCATATGTGGGGATTTTAATATTGACATTTTATACTCAAAGTTGTCGAAGCTAGCAAGTAGATTTTTAAATTTATTTAAATCGTTTAATCTATCACATACCTTTAATAAGCCTACCCGAATAACACCCACATCTGCCACCTGTTTAGACAACATTTTTTCAAACTGTGTAGTCACTGAGAAATCTATAATAAATGTTATTAAATCGGACCATAGTGGACAACAAGCCTCTATAGAGCACCATCATGTCTGTCCTAAGCGGAAAATTGTGTGCAGGCCAATAACTAAAAAGGGCATAGATGAATTTAGAAACAATGTAATTAATAAAATTGAGTCTTTACCAGTTCCTATTATGGAATCTAATTATCTTTATAATGATTTATTTCATGTGGTTGAAGACGAATTTAGTAAAACATTTAAGCAAAAAGTGATCAATTGTAATTCGGATAAAGTAAAGTTTAGTGATTGGGCCACGCCGGGAATTTACACAAGCAGAAGGAAACTATATGACCTCTATGCGTCAAAGCATACTTCCTGTGACCCAAATTTTATTGGATATGTCAGGAAGTATTCTCAAATGTTTAAAAATGTATGTGTAGCTGCTAAGGCGATGTTCTTTTCAACATAATAAGCGGATAATAAAATAAAGGCTACTTGGAATATTATTAACCAATCAACTGGGAAAACTAAAAATAATGTAAAATCCTTCTGTCTTAAAGTTGGTGATAAATTAATTGAATCTGACGTTGAGGTTGCCCGTGTTTTTGAAGATTTCTTCTCTCGGGTACCCTTAGAAACTACCAGTAAGTTGAATTCCTGTCCAAACGTTGCTGCTGCCCTCTTAGAGTCTTGTGTTGATAAGTGTAATAAAGTATTCAATTTTAAACATATTAATAGTGAAGACATTTTAAAAGCTTTCAAGTCTATAAATATTAAAAAGACTGAAGATTTATGGGGCATGTCAACCAACATTATTAAATCAATTATTGATACAATAGCTCCATATTTAGCTTTCATTTTTAATCAATGCATAGATGAAGGTACTTTTCCCGATTTAATGAAATGTAGTAAGCTTATTCCTCTTTTTAAATCGGGTGACAAAAGTGACCCTACAAATTTTAGGCCGATTTCAGTACTACCGGCACTTAGTAAAATTTTTGAAAAGTTATATACTCTCAATTATTAGACTATTTAACAATAAATCGAATCCTTCATAACAATCAGTTCGGCTTTTCTAAAGGTAAAAATACTACTGATGCTGGCATTGCACTCCTCAAACATATTTTTGAGGCTTGGGAGGGCAAGCAAGACGTAATTGGTATATTCTGTGACCTGTCTAAAGCCTTCGATTGCGTTGATCACGTTACACTTTTAAAGAAGCTAGAACATTATGGTGTCTCTAAGAAATCTGTTAGCCTTTTGCAGTCATACTTGCACAATAGAAATCAAAAAGTAATTGTCAATAATACTGCTTCTACTGGAGCCCCCATTATTATGGGCGTGCCACAAGGTTCAATATTGGGCCCTTTGCTGTTTTTAATTTATATTAACGATCTCCCTCATTACACGAGTAATTTATGTGAGACAGTACTATTTGCAGATGATACATCTTTAATTTTTAAAATTGATAGAGGAAACAATTGTTCTGACGAAGTAAATAGTGCTCTCTCTCAAGTCGCACACTGGTTCAACAGTGATAATATGTCTCTTAACCCTTCTAAAACCAAGTTTGTTAGATTCTCATTACCTAACGTAGTGCAGGTCGATATGCATATCAATTTGAATGGGAATGTAGTAGAGTTAGTTGAGAGTACAAAATTTCTTGGCATTACATTGGATTCAAAGCTGCAATGGGATCCACATATTGAAGCCTTGTCGAGTAGACTTAGTTCTGCGGCTTTCGCAATAAAGAAAATAAGGCTCTTAACTGATATTGAAACGGCAAGACTAGTTTACTTTAGCTATTTTCATAGTGTAATGTCCTATGGCCTGTTGTTGTGGGGCTCAGCAGCTAATATAGAAAATGTTTTTATACTTCAAAAAAGAGCTGTGCGCGCCATTTACAACCTTCGACGGAGAGATTCTCTTAAGGATTTGTATAAAAAGAGATTAATATACTAACTTTGGCGGGACAATACATCTATGATAATATAGTATATGTAAGGAAACATCTTGATTTATTTATTAAGCATAGCGATGTCCATAATTTTAATACTAGAAATAAGAATAAGCTTGCCGTTCCAAAATTTCGACTTGAAAAATGTAGACGCTCGTTTTTGGGGAAAGGTATAGCTTTTTTTAATAAAGTTCCACAACAATTGATAGAGCTGCCTTTGCATAAATTTAAAATATATGTTAAAAAGTCACTCTTAAGCAAAGGTTATTACAAGGTAGATGATTATTTAAAAGGCCAAAATGCATGGATGTGATACTAACATAAAACATAACTATTATAAATTAGATAAAAGGAAAATATTCTAATAATTGAATATTGGAAAATTTTCCTCTTATATTAAATATATTTCAAAATTGTAAATTTGTGCTTGGCAACAACATGTTCCATTGTAAATGTTGTTGTTTCTGTTAAAGCTGATAAGTTTCTTGCGGCCGTTCTTCTTATCAGTTAAAAGATGTCCTGAATGGCTGGTAGGGAAAAAAAATTTTGGACTATTCGAAAGTACTTATCTATAAGTCTATTTGAATAAAAATCTTTGACTTTGACTTTGTATATCCGCCGTAACCGTAATGTAGTGAATCGACTCGCATCTAGGCGGAATATCTAAGTTGTTGGTTATTCATATAAATAGGCAAATTAATTGTAGTATTTAAGGTCGATAACATCATCTCATTATGATTAAAGTCCAACACCGCCTTGTGCTTAGTCATGAAGTCTTGGCCTATGATACCATTCGCTCTTATAGGCAAGAAGTCAAATATATAAAACTTATGTCTCAAATGATGTCCATTTACATTTAAATTTAAATAACAATACCCGATAGTTGATACTTTGCCTCCGATACCATTTATAGGTATGATTTCTTTGTAATAAGAAATCTGCTGGTCAATTATATGTTTATACTTTATGGCAGAGATCGATGCCCCCGTGTCAAGTAACCAACTGTATGTGCAATCGTTTACGGCGAGATGAATTAAACAATTACTATTACAAGATAAGATTTTAGTCTCGAAAAATTTGTTTTCATAATTTTCCGATTCTATATGTTCCGATTCTAAATTTTCCGTCACTTCCGGCTCCGTTATGAAGTTAACATTGTAGTAGCGCATCCTTTGATTTCGATTATTATTATAGAACGACCTACCTCTGAAAGATCGTCCGCGGGTAGGCTGTTGCTGCTGCCGCTCACGAGGCTCGTTCCAGCCATCGCGGCGATCATTGTTATCGCGAAATATCCCACGGTGAAAGCCTTGTTGCGGATATCGTTGGTAGGAGCGCCCTCGCTGTCCTTGCGCTAAATTTTGTCTGGAAAATCTATTTTTATTATTATACATACCAAGCACTTCCCCACAACTTGCAGACGATGCAATTTCTTCGTCTAGCGCCGCTTGAATCGCGTCCTTGAGCGAGCTGAAGTTTCTTGCAGCGATTATTGTGCTTAACCTACGGTTTCGTAGACCATCTGCAAATTTCTTTACTGCATATTGTTCATTTATAGGCTTAAGCACATTGTAATTGTCGGAATTTCCGTTGGCCTGTGAAATCGTAAGTTAAACAAAAAGCTCAGTTATTTCCTTGCCCTAATCTTGTACAGACAAATCATTCTGACGCATAGAGGTCAACTTAGTTTGAGGCAGCAATGCCTTTTTCATGTCACTTATTAAATAATTAATAGTAGGGTAACTTTGAGATAATCGCAATTTCGCAGCCTGGGACAATCTACTTTTAAGCACAAAGGTAATTAACTGCTTTTTACATTATTGTGTAGAAAGAATAGAACTGTAATACTCAATATTATCGATTAATTGTTTACTATTATCCTCCTCATCAGTCATGAGTGGTAATAAACTTAACGCAGTCTTAAGATCAAAAGTAGCCATTGTTGCAGTTTCTTTACTTTTACAGAGTTCAATCTCTGGAATCTCTCAATGTATTTATAAATTAATTCGCAATCGCTACTTGAGATTTTACCCTTCGTTATGCTATTCGTTATTTCATTTACATAAGTAGAAAATCGCATAAAAAATTCATTTGCTTCACTATTTTTATCAGTTAATATTTTACCCTTTCTACGGCCTTGACCAATTTTTATTAAATAAATTCTTATAACTTTAATTTCATCACATAATAGTTCTAATTTTGATGCCATAACTTACCATAACAAGCGCAATCGAACATTATTGCATACTTTTTTTTTATTATTATTTTACATTATATTATACTTAACATGGGAATGTACTTAGAAAGTGTCTTTTTTATTTTATATACTGTCCATCTCTTCCACTGTGTATTATCGGTAGACAAGTTCATAAAAGTCGCGCTTATGTAGGTATTTTATATTCAGTGTACACATCACTTTTTTTATTTTTTATTTCGACTGAATTGATCACGCACAATAATCACACCTGTATACTGTCTGGAGCCCTTTTTGGAAACCCACGATTGAACGAACGTCGTAGCCCGTGGTGGTGGATTTGTTGATCAATCCACTGAAGATGGCACCGTCTATAGACTCGGAATACGCCGTATACCCCAGCCAGTAACATCAAAGTCAGCATCACAATCAGAATTATATTTGTGGTGCCGGCATGAGTTTTCAGCTCTTCTACGGTTGCTTGGTTGTTGCCTCCAATAGCATTTTGTGGATTTCTCTTCGTCTTTCGTGTTATAATTTCCCATTTTTACTTTTAACAAACACTACACTTGTCAGAAGCACAAACACGAACGAATGGGAATCATCATATTCGTAGAGATCATCGTCGAACAAAGTTCTATTCCATATATGTACACAGAAAATTAAACAACTGCGGAGCTCCACTGCCAATGCGCTTTGGCAGGGTCGCCATGTAAGACGGGATATTGGAGAGGTATTGAAAGACCGAGTGCTGGATACATACTGACTTTATTATCATTAAAACATGGTTATATAGTTTATGAAATACTTGCATACTACAAAGGCACCAGACGGCATCGTAGGTACGTGTACGAACGAATGTAACGATTAAAATTGAACAACGTGCTTGCGCTTCGCTTGCAATAACCGCACTGAATTTGGTCCGCAAACGGCCCGAGAACGCTCGACCGGGCGGTAGGTAATTAAAGCGCGCAACTACATGGAGTGACGTAGCCCTGACGATACCCACCTGAATCAGGTGTACAGTAGTGCACTTGCAATTGTCGACGGAACTGAGGCAGAGTTAGGTGGAAGGTATCGATGTCTCAGAACCTCAATGTATTGGGATTTGTTGGCCACCGTCGCTTCATAAATGAGAGAAATATCCTCGCGAATATATGAAGCGACGGTGGCCAACACCGTAGAACGGTGAATATACTGGAAAATTCGACGTGTCCTCATAGGTCTCTGTACCATAATTGGTTAGTGCATTGGGCTGGATTCCCAAGAATGCGGGTTCGAATCCCGTCAGGGCGACATGAGACTAGTTGCTTTTTTCTAGTATATTTTCTTGAAATATACTAAATTAAAAAGTTATAATCAAAAAGTTTAGTTACTACATTCATTTGTAACACTTCAATAACTGATCACTCAGCCATTCTCACTTGTGTGAGCAGTAACATAAAAAGACCAAGAATTGAGATTAGTCGTACCATTTAAATTATGATTAGATAAGAAAAGAAACTTGAACTCAAAATTGACCCGGAGATTATCTTTAACAATTTTGATGTCAACTTTTTGACTGAATATTCAATCAACAGTATTCAACACTCTATCCAATGTAATTCAAAAGTTGTGCGTTTGCCTAGGAGCATAGCATAGGAATGCTTAGCAAAAAATGCTGGGCTGTATGCCCAGATACGTAAATAATATATAAATGATATAAATATATATAATTATGCTATGAACCTTTAACTAATATATGATTCTGTTAATAAATTCAAATAGTTCCATTTGATTATGACTCAACAATATACACAGGTTCTCCACACACACTCACTCATATTCATTTTACTCACCGTGAGAGGAATGTAATGTAATGTACATGTAATTTAAATTTAAGGTTTTGTACTCATTCTGTGTGATGGGATTGGAAGGGCATTATTCATTATGAGCTGTTACCACCGGGCAGGACTATCGATTCTGAACTCTACTGCGAACAACTGATGAGATTAAATGTTGAGAGAAAGCGGCTGGCATTACCTAAGCAACAGAAGGAGTGTGGTTTTTCTTCACGCTACACCTTACATATCTTTAGCCACTCAGCAAAATTTAAGAGAGTTTGGCTAGAGGTGTTAATCTGCGTTTAGTCCTGACCTTGCACCTGTTTCGGTCTCTTCAGAATTCTTTAGGCAGGGTCAGATTTATATCACGAGAGTACTGCCAAAACCACTTGTCGCGGTATTTTGATCAGAACCCCCAAATTTTCTATAGCAAATGGCACCTACATACTTTATGTAAATAAACTATATTAAATTTTGTTTTTAAATTTTCTTAAAAAATGCGATTTAACTTTTTCCCCAACCTATTGTATACTCGTAGATACTAGAATATATTACTATACATTACTAGCATAGTAACGGCTAGTAAAAAAAATATATTGCGTAGTTTTTTGACATAATTAATTATACAGTTTTTTCCATAGAATAATAGGCGATACGTCATTGCGATAATAATTCATATCCAAATTGACTTTGACTTTATTGGAATTGTTTTCATTTAAAGAAATTTCATTATATACATTTCTATGAATAAGTTACCAATTGATATTCCCAGAGAAAGATAAATAACAAACTACGACAATTGTTCATAGCATATACGGTATTTCGTAGGAAAGTATGAACATTATAATTTTTAACCTCCGACGCAGCGCAAAGAGGGGTGTTATAAGTTTGAAGCCTATGTCTGTCTGTCTGTCTGTATGTCTGTCTGTCTGGCTGTACGTATATTCGTAGAGCCTAAACAGATCAAGCTATTTCAATGCGGTTTTTTTTTAATTGAAAGCTAAATTAATCAAGATGGTTCTTAGCCACGTTCGATGAAAATCCATCCGGCCATTTATGTAGATGGTGAACTACCTGCTAAAACGGTAATAGATACAAAGGTGGTGCTCTAACTAAAATAATGTACACCCTTGGCAAATTTAGGTGCATCACAAAAAAAAACTAACTAAATAAATAACGGCAAAAAAATTGTCTTTCTGTACATAAATATTCGTAATGCCTAAACGGATCAAGCGATTTCATTACGTTTGTTTTTAAATTTTGTGTGTAATTTAAAAAGGATGAAATAAAAATAAAATTTACAAATTAAAAAAAACACCGACTTAAAAAAATTAAATTTCCTGAAGTTTTTTTTTTTATATAAATAAAAATATATTTTTCCTTATGATAAAATTAATAAACAAGTTATATATTGACGAGTTACTGCAGTTTGAGGTGTGGTAACGATTTAAAAACCCAGTTGTAGATTCGTACCTTTCATTACCTATGAAATTGCCGATTTGTATGAAGAATTGCAAAGAAACTTCGTTTTCCATACTCACAATTTTTGTTATAGTTACTCCCGCAAATGCTAATACCAAAAAATGTTTATGTACAGTCAAAAGCAGCTACGGCTTTATACTTTGACCTTGAGAGCGTCGCTCGTACCTAATAGTGGCGGTTTTCGTAGTGCAAATGTAAAGCCGTATCTACTGTTGACTGTACAAGCTTTGCACTCGGACGAATAGGCTTTGCATGAAGACTAAGCAATATAATGTATTTATTTTAAAATTTATGAGTATCTAATAAATTATATTAAATAAAGTGGCCATTTCTGCTAACAAAAAAAATTTTACCTTTCGAGGTATTTTTATCTTTTAAGAAAAGAAAATAACAATCTTATAATTGCTGATTTTTGACCGTTATTATCTTAATTAAATATAAAATCAAGCAATTGATGTGCCTTTTAATCATAAAAGTAGTGAGGGGTCTCTAGAAGTGCAAGAAAAAAAACGGCAATTTCAAAGGAACATTCTATTATTTCACATCTTTCTTGTGTTCTGTGCCTGAGACATTGATGGCTTGTTGATGCTCTTTAACTCAATATAATCTCATTCAACTTTTCCACTAAGCCTATGCGTCACTTCATTTGCAAACCTCCGCTTGTTCATGTACTCAGTATAGATTACGTTTCACTTGAGTACACTTACTTGAGACACGCCTTTTAGGGCTCCGCAGTGTAATTGTCAATCCAGCTAACATATGTGTTTGTTTAGAAGAGTTAAAACCAGATGGGTTCTATATATACAGTATTAAATGTCACTGCTATTTGAGCTTCTTGGGACTGATAACTTTTAGACCAAATATCACATAGAACTTAAAGTTGGATGCCGTTTAGGTAATGTTTGTTGTTTTAAATCTGTACGATCTCGTAAGTTCAGAATACCTAACCAAAAAGCGTTATATAACCCCCCCCCCCCCCCCCGATTTCACTGGCGAAACATTTACAAGAATACATAGTGTAAAATATGGTGCGACCGCTAAGAGGATGACCAATGGCTCTCGATAAAAGCTGTCAAATAATGCATTCTCTCAGTGGCCGCATTATACGTTTACAACATGCGCTTACTTGGACGGAATCGAGTTCACATTAGGATTGAATCAACGTCAAAAATCTGTTATTTTGGTACTTTGAAAAAGATTGCTATGGTTTCCATAGTACCGTTTTAGCATTATTTCGATCATGATGTGAACTCGATTCCGTCCAGAGTAACCCCATGTTTTTTTGTAAATGTTGCGGGTTGGCAATGCTGACATACCTTCGAATCTTTACGGGCTGTCTAAAACCAACTCCCGTTGGTTTGCTGTATTCATTGGCTGGTGTTCCTCCCCCTGAGGCCCGCAAAGATGTATCTAGCTCTTTAAAGCGTCTCACAAAAGAGACCGATCCGCGGCACCCTTTACACCACCACGTGCCAGTGACCCAATGACTAAAGATCTGCCACAACTTTCTCCGGAAAGTTCCGGAGACCCTAAAGAAGTACGAGTTAAGCTCTGGAATGAGAAATATCCCATAGACTCATTTACTGAGCAGTCTGAGCGACTTCTCCCTGGTCATGATCTACCCTGAGCAACTTGGAAGTCCTTAAATAGGTTGCGGACTCAAGTTGGCCGAATACATGGCACATATGCCATGGCACATCTTTTGTCGTGCCCTGCGTGTCCGTACACCTGTACACGCGAGGACCTTTACAAGGCCACCGACAGTGCCGTTTTGGTAGCAAAATTATGGTCCTCACAAATATAGCAAGAGTCGCACGCTAAGAAGAAGATCATCAAAGGTGCAGCTTGATGATAGTTAAAAGTCAAAAAACATTGCTCTCTCTCCCTCACCTTCACCTCAACGCTACCTCATTAGCAATGGTTGGGTCCAGATGATGTCCGTTCCGGAAGCAATAGTAATGACCAGTCCATCACCTACAACAGTTTTTGAATATGCGTTGTCTTTTCCCAGTCCAGATATAATTTACTAGCGCTTTGTCCAAGAATTCGTCACGTGGAGTTCGGTGTTGTACAATTGATAGGTCGGCGCTTGACTACTATCTCAACTGATACAATCTAGGATGAATATTATTAGGATATCTAGACTCAGGCAAGGAGTCCCACTCTCTAGAGTGACGGATGATGAAATTTTAACCAGAAGGCTTAGTGCTAGTCTTTGGGATATCAAATATAAAACGGTGGCGCATATTTATATCACGCGCTGCCCTACTTTATGGAAACAATAAAAATACCTCCACCCTAACATAAACGGACGGATGTAAAACAATACGACGTGTTAGCACAACCCTCCGCCATCTGTTATAAGATATAAATTATTGAAAAGTGGCCGATGAAATCGGGGTGTAAGACTTGCGACATTTGGCGCGAATGTTCCAACTTGGGAACTTGTCGCGAATCTGTTGTAGGTGTGTGTAGAAGTATCTTTTGTAACTCGAGAAAGCTGGCTGTTTGTAAACTTCAGATTGCAGAAAACTTATTTAAAAAAATAAAACGACTTCGAAATATTATTCCAAATGGAAAATTTTAAGGGATAATAAATGTGGATGGACCTCTTTCCTCTTTAAATTTTCAAGAAAACTGGCTGTTTTTCAAGTCGTGGCAAACCAATGATATTATAGTAGTTAACTTTATTTTTAAAGCATAGAGAGATAGATTATTCCTATTGTACTTATGAGTCCTTTTTTTTATGACTTTCTTTCAAATTTCAACAAGGCGGCGCCTTTCTGGAACGATCAGGCCTGCATCAGTTCACAATATAAGTAGTATTAAACAAATTCAACACATAGTAGTATTCACTTAAAAATACCTACGTAATTTACCGTATTTATTTCCTGCCGATAGTAGGAAAAATTCGGCCAAGTGCAAGTCGAACTCGCACATGAAGGGTTTCGTCTCTCACCCAAGGTTGCCTGGAAGAGATTGCTACGTAGCCGCCTATTGTGTGTTCCTCTTTTTTGTCATTTTCTCTGTATGCGTTTGTTTTTGAATCGTGTGCAATAAAGTTTCTATTATTATTATTGCTAAAATGCCACACATTTTACCACTTTGGAAGTGTACATCTTTCAAACGGTTGACTTTTAAAAATCGTTTTAGAAACCTCAATGCAATTTTTAAGGACCTATCTATAGATACCCACACGTATAGGTTTGATGAAAAAATTGTTTTCAGTGTCAGTTCCATGTATGGGGAGCCCGCCGTAATTCATATATTTTTTTATTTTTCTGTAAAAACCGTAAAGCGGTTTACAGAATACATCTACCTACCAAGTTTCAACTATGTAATCCTCATAGTTTTGGAATAAAATGGCTGTGACATACATCAGATTGGCCGAATCAATAAGGGTTTCGTTTTTTGCCTTTAGGCTACGAAACCCTAAAAACTGAATAAAATGAAATTTGTTGTTCGAAAATGTAATAATGTGTAAAAAGGCAGACAAAATAAAGGTATGTATAGAAATTACCGACTCTAGAAGAAAATCCACCCCGTTTCTCTTCTCAGTACAACTGACGCATAAAATCGTTAAGTGGGTGCGATGGGTATGTAAAAACCTGGTAATTGTTCTCGAGAAGAGGAAGAGCATTTAAAGGTAAATTATTTCCGTACATTAGAAGATAAATCCTATTTTTCGGTCACGAGAACCTGTGTGGGTATTCCGTACAGAACAATTTCAAAAGATTTTGCGCTATAGAAACTTAATTATTTTTATTTTTTTTTAGTATCGAGTATTTTTATTTGTTATTTGCTAGCAAGACACGGGCGTCCCGGTGTCGGGTGTACCATCGTCTGCATTGCACAGTTTCACCAGATATGGGGACTTGGTCGGACTTGCTCGGCCATCTCCTTTCCGCAAGGGGGCCTGATGCGGCCGTCGCCGCCTGGTCTTAGGAGCGATTGTTAAGCAGTTAATTTTCCGATGCTAAACAAGCTCAAAACTTCAAGGCTTATTTTATTGAAATTATTTAGCAAAAGTAATCCAAACATAAAACTTTTTCAGTATTATTAATTACTAAGTAAAGTTCTTAGTTCTTTTTGGAATTCTTATTAATAACATTTAAATATTTTTTAGAATTTATTAAGTTCTTACTTACCATAATATTAAATCTATAATTTTTCATTAAAAAAATCTAACGTAGGTAAGCCTCAAAATGGCTGTTAATAAAACAATGAAACGTAATTAGATCGCAAAGAAATCCCCTAAAGCGGGCAATAATACCCCAAAAATGGGGAATTTATGCAACAAATTGAATAATTTGCGGGCAAATGGGTAAGCGGAAACTGGGATTAGCTTGATAACAAAAATATACCTTTCTGTACTTCCATTTATTATTCGACATCAAAGAAGTAGGCACCGCTCTGATATGCTACGTACTAATATACCTATACTCCTTATAAGTACTTGACTAATCTTTTTAATTACACTCACCAGCACATCTGATGGCCCACCCCGTTATTTTCATACAAACGCTCAATTTGAGAACCTATACATAAAAATGACAATATATTTCTGCAAAAATCTGTATGCTAATGTTTAGGTTAAGCGTTCGATTGACTAATGTGGATTTAAGAGAGTTTTAAAAATCTCTTCCCGTTTCCATAACTTCGCATAAGCAAAGCATAATTTTATGTTGCATTACATTACTTGATGTGCCGCTGAGTGTAAAAAAGGTGTAAAAGCATACAATATTAAGCGGACCAGACACTGTATCAGTACGTAATAATGCAATTATTTATTACTGACAGTGTCAGGTCCGTTTAAGTATAATATTGACAGACGACCAGACGAACTGTTAAGGGCAAGGGGACTAAGCCTGCCTTCTGCGCGAGAGGTCCCGGGTTCGATCCCCGGACAAGATAAACACTTATGTTAGTTATTATTATGCTTGAAGTAGGTGGGTAACACATCTTCTTTGCCTCGACTAAAGTTGGATAAGACGGAAACACTGCGCAATTTTTGCCCGCTAAACAAACTCGCAGTTTGCCATACTGGTCTTTGTTAAGATCTAAATCGATAAATGTACATAATGCTTCTTCTTTTGAAAAAGGTGGAACATCTTCAGGGGTTTCTAAGATGTATTAAAGGAACTTTTCTTATCAGTTCTTGTCGCAGTTCGTATGACATTAACCAGAGTAGCCTCCTCACTTTCACCCATAGCCCGTAACTAGCGGAGCATAAGCATTAAGCACACATTCGAATCCGCGCTCTTGTATTGTCCATGTTTTTACGTTTCTTTGTTCTTTCTGAACATTCTTCATATGGTTTTGATGGTCTGCCACCACTTCCTTCAGGTGTTTCAGTAAACGAGATTTGACACTCTAACGGGACCCGAAATTCAGTATCTAACCATTTGGCATTTTGACTTTCAAAGCGATCTTTTTTTCGAGACGCTTCTCCACCGATCTTTTTATCAAATTCCTTTGAATATAAGAAACAATAGTAGCTACATCTTCCGCTGATATGTTGAAATTTTCTTTTATGTAATCTTCTATGTTTTGTCCCATTATCAGCAAATTGCACAACTCTCGCTTGCTACATACAAGTTCACTAATTTTGAAAATTGGTAGATTTACAAAAAATATTAAAGTAGGTAAGCAGGTAGGTAGAGGTAAGCTTAGATGAGAGCAACTGAATTGTATGCTAACAACTGTCAATGTTTCGCTTTATATAGGACAAAAAATTGTGCGATGTGCAAAATTAACCGCATCGCAATTGCACTCTTCTCTTAACCTGCTTTTAAATTGACCTTAATAGATAAGTAAAGAAACTATACATTATTATTAATTTTATGTGATAAAATACTATTGTTGTTGATTAACATAGATTTTGGTTAAAAAAAAATATTTACCAAGCAATGCTTTTTGTCAAATGTTATTTATGCTTTACGTTGTTTTGCCAACTAACATGTTTTAAAAAAATATCAATTTGTAAATTAATGTTTTAGCATAATATTTTTGTGTTAGTAAATATATTGTCTAATAAGTAGTTTATTAAACAATAGTTTGTAACATAATACATCTATCAAATATAATTTTGTCAAATGTTATTTTTCAAATGAAAATTTATCATTTGTTTTTTGTCAAATGATCGGACACCATCAAAATCACTGTATCGCGACAGGCTATTGAGAACCGAAGATTTAACTTTAGATACAGCCATTAAGATATGTCAGGTGGACGAAATATCAAGCGACAATAATCGGCTTTTGGAAATGCGGAGTGCGGCGGGGCCCGCACAGCAGGTGGATGTTGTGAGCGCCCGAGGCGGCGGCGGCCGGCGGAGCATCATCGGGCGCCGCGGTCGGCTCGGCGCCAGCGGGGCTGTGAGGCGTTATTATAGCTCATCGGGGGCGCTGCGACAGATGTGGCGGCTAGTGCACCGATCCAGCTTCTTGTGCAGCTGTGGCGGTACAGTGTTACGTTTGCGAAAATTACGGTCATTTCGCAAGAATGTGTAAAGTGAAAAAGAGTGATAAAATTAAGGCTAAACTGTACATTACGGACCCACGAGTTGGAGGTTCACAATTTTTGGTTGTAAAGGTTTATTAATAAGAAGTAATCCAGCAAAGGCGCAACATTAGCAAACTTATAGTTTTCGAGAAAAAAAATCTTAAAGTTTTATATTTTTTTCGTAATATCTCAAGGATCTGACTTTATTTTGACAGATTTCTGTTTTTTTTTTCTTGATTGAAGTCTATAAGACACAGGAATTTTGTCATACAGCCACAGACAATACTGAACTGTTGTTGTGAATAACGCACAATATTGATTGTTATAATTATTGAAGAAAAATAATAAAATTATTCTTATATAAACATACTATAATATTTAAAGCTAAATTAAAAATAATCAAGAAAAGGAATTCTCAAGAACATTTAATAATATTTTTTCCATTTCCAGAAACGAAACGCAAAAATGCCATGCTCGGATTCCTCTATTCTGCCTGTGAAGAATTGAGTGAAGTGCAAGTTTTGGACTCGAATGAGCCGCTTGTTACGGCCTCTTCTTCAGTGCCCCCCAGTGCCCAAGTGATAGACTCTAGTGAGCCGCTTGTGGGCACTTCTTCAGTGCCCCGTAATGCCCAAGTGATAGACTCTAGTGAGCCGCTTGTGGCTACTTCTTCGGTGCCCCTAGTGTACAAGTGTTGGACTCTAATGAGCCACTTGTGCTCTCGTCGTCCGCGTTGGAAGAACCGGTTGCTGGTCCCAGCAACCTAGCTGGCCCTAGTGGGTTAGCTTCTTTACCCAACTCGGCAGCTAGCAGAATGGCAAACTCCATCATGCCAGATCTACCAACTATATCTGAAGACCAATTGGAAGCACCTTCAGCTACTGGTTCATCTGGGAGACGAGTTCATAATTACGCGGAAGAAATCAGGGGGCTAATTGTCTAATTTTAAATCTATCGCAATCGCTTTCAATTCGTAATTTGAAAGTTATTTAGGCCGTCACTATTTGACATTTGAAAGGGATTTTGATCGGGACGCGTTTTAAAAGGTATGGAATAAACGAAATTGAACTGTCTAAGCAATATGACAGACGAAAATATCACAACCACAATACCTCTGAAAGGGGTTGTGATAGATTTTAAATTAGACAATTAGGGGGCAGATTAGTAGAGATATTATAGCAAAGATTTAAATCAAATTAGTGTTGATTAGGTCGAAATTGGTAACAGAACCGAATTAGTCAACCCCGACTCCACGTGGTACTAGTATGCCCTACCCCAAGAGTGTTTATAAAAGCCCGGAGGCGCGGAGGGAGAGCAGCCCCCTCCCGCTGTAACAAACTGCAGGCACCATGCAAGCCGAAGCGGCTAAGGCTGTTCGCCGCAGGCGAACAGCAAGCCGAAGCTGTGGAGGTGAGCATGGAGTGCCTGTGGTTTTTTTTTTTTATAAATCTTAGTTTTCAAGTCTTTGGCTCAAACTAAACTGATTGTAATTTTTTTGGAATTTAAAAGTTATAGGATTGGGGACGAACATCCCAGGTTTTTGAGTTCCCACCCTACGCTCCGACATGCGATTCCATACATGAGGGAAGGCGCAGGGGTGGGGAGTAGAAGAAGAGAATAGGTGTTTTTAAAGGGAAGGAAAGATAGTAAAGCAGGACAGAAAGAAAGGAAAGAAGGAGATAGAGAATGGCCTCGAGAGGCGATATACGTAGAAATATAAATATAATATAAATAAAGATTAGGCCTTATAGGCACTATTAAGTTGTTATGCTCAGGGTGTGTGATTATGGAAATATTTCAGGGTGTACAATTATTGAAAGGTTTCAAGTTGGAGTATATGTGAGTAACCAGTTTGCAGAAGGCCTGTGTGATGTTGGGTTTCGGAAGAATATCCGTAAACGAGAAAGGGGATCCCTTGAGGGTCTGGCACTGTGAGGTGTAGTTGTGCCTGGCCAAGGCAAATCTTGGGCATTTTTCTAAGAGAAGCTCGGGTGTTTGCGGAGAAGTGGTGTCGCATGGGCATGTGTCCGTCTCCTTCAGATGAAAGCGGCGAAGGTATGCGTTGTTGGCTCCATGTCCCGTGAGATACTGGGTGAGGAAGAAGGAAGGGGACACAGTGGAAAAGAGTGTGTTGATGGATTCGAGAGAAGGAAGAAGGGAGCGGGTGTGGGAACCTTGGGGTGAGTCCGAGTATCTCTCATACCACTCCTCGAGGGATTGGCTTTTGGTTACGGATTTGGGGTAGGAAATCGGAAAGTGGGAGTATAGGGAGTAGGGGCTGCACTTCCCGCAGCGCCGGAGACGTTCAGAAATCTTTAATTTGTTAACAACTTTAATAGCTTAGGACTCAAAAGGCTATAGAATGCATTTACAATACAATACATTACTTCAACTTCAATTTTTTTTGCTATGATGGCTGCGTCTCGTTTTACAATACATTACAATTTGTTTTCTAATTGTTTCAGATCAATGTGGAACTGAAAAAAAAATTTTTCAGTACCTGGGACTGATGAACAATGTGTGCAATTTGCTGAAGCAAGGCAGATGGTTATATATGTGTACAACAAAGTTGATTAATAATAAATGATTATATATTAACATATTTTAATGTTTCATTTACTTACCCCTAGTAAAAAATAACTGTCAGTTTAGATAATATGTAACTTTATCAATTTAGAAATACATGGTAGTGTTGCCTACCCCCAAATTCCCCCCCCCCCCCCCCCCCCCCAAATTTAAAAATGCATAAAATGTTACTTTTTCTTGCCTCCGAACCTCAAATTTCAATCTCAAATATCTCAGGAACTATGCATTTGCTACGGTTGGGAGTTGGTGGGGGGGTAGGGGGGTGTTACATCACTATTGTCTGTAAACATCTCGAGTGCTGTCATTCGGGTCTGTGTGTAATGTCATCCGCTAGGAGTAATTGCGTTCTGTGGTAATGTCGTGTCTCGTGTCTCTGTCGTCGCTTTATAATAAAGTCCTGTTGACCGGAATTATCTTTCATTCATTGAAAAAACCCATACATTACATGGTGTCAGAAGTGCAAATAATTAACCAAGAAGTCAAAGTCGGTGAGTTTTTTAACAATCAGAAAAAATGTCGAAACCGGAAGTCGCCGACCACGTGCAAGTTTTGCATTCGTCGCTCAGAAATTTAACCATTTCATCTGATTCATCCAATAATAACTGTGAAGCATGGAAGAAATGGTGGCAGCTAGATTTATATCTTTTAGCCACGGGCTTAGACAAAACCTCAGAAAAAAGGAGATTGCCATTTTGCTTCATCACATTGGTGTAAAAGGTTTGGAGACATTCAATACATTTAACATTGATTTAACTGTCAGCACGCTTGTTGAAGTGAAAACCAGATTTGATAATCACTTTGAGCCATTAAAAAATGTGAACATGTGCAGATACACATTCATTACCAGAAGGCAAAGTAAATCCGAAAGCATCGACGATTTTCTAACTGATCTTGAGAATAAAAGCAAAGCATGTGAATTAAGAAAACTAAGAGAATCGCTGAACAGAGATATTTTCATCGCTAATTTAAATTCAGACCACTCACATGTGCGTCAACGATTGTTACAAGAACCAAACTTAACATATGAAAGAATGAGGGAGCTGGCAAAGAGTATGATTGTAGCCCAGCAGGATGCTGAGAAGATAGTCAGGGAAAATGTCACTGAAAATGTCATGTTAGCCAAGCGCAGTCGAAGCCACAATCGAGGAGACTATAAACAGCGAAATCCAAGTCGAAGCAAGTCAGGCCAGGCGTTGAGTCGAGCTCATAACAGGTCTCCGAGTCCAATGAGGCAGCCGGGACAGTCTACGTGTGGTCGATGTGGGCAGTTTCATCGCTACAAGTGTCCAGCCATTGGGATGAAATGCAGGTCATGTCATAGTTTTGGTCATTTTGCTAAATTTTGTTTTAAAAATAAAAATGTTAGACATTTAGAGTCTTTTGATTCCATTGATATGTGTAAATTAGTCGATGATAATTATTTTATAGGCACAATAAGTAGCCAGTCAAGTCAACATCATACAAATGATACATGTCAATTAAGTTGTTACTATAACAACTATAGAAAATGTAAAGACGGACATTATCATAGGGATAACACATATCAGTCGAGACATATTAGTCAGTCACCTCAGTCTCAGTCACACATTTCACAGTCACACAACAGTCGAGCACAAGCACAATACACTGATAAGTTGACCTGTGACTGTCAACCTCCAAAAACAGTCAATAGCAGTTATTCAAAACATTCATGGAACATTAACATAGATATTGCAGGCAATATTATTAATTGTATTTTGGATTCTGGTGCAGATGTAAACATAATGTCATTACATACTTTCAACTCTTTGAATATGTATAGCAAATTAATCAAATGTCATGTGATTGTTACAGGCTTTGGAGGAAAAAAAATACCGATTGTAGGTCAATGTTATTTAAGTTGTAAATTTAGTCACAACAATCAAGTAGAAAATATAACATTTGTTGTTGCAAACATAGTCAATCCAACTGTTTTAGGGTTAATAACTAGTGAAAATTAAGGTATAATTAAACGTGTATTTTCAACCAACGGTCAACATTTTTGTAAACAAATTCTCACACAATATAATGACTTATTCCAGGGTCTTGGGTGTTTACCTCCAGTCTGTCATCTCAAGCTAAAACCTGACGCAGTTCCATATGTTGACCCTCCGAGGTAAGTTCCCATCGCGCTTCTTGGGAAACTGCGAGAGGAGTTGGATCGCATGGAGGAAATGAAAGTTATCCAAAAGGTCACAAAGCCAACAGAATGGGTAAAGTCTGTTGTGGTCACAGTCAAATCGTCAGGTCAGTTAAGAGTTTGTTTAGATCCCAGAAACCTAAATAAAAGCATAATGAGAGAGCACTATCCACTAAAGTCAATAGATGAGGTTAGGTCACAGCTTCAAGGTGCAGCTTGCTTCTCGCATCCTGACGCATTTTCAGGATTTTGGATGCTAAAACTAGACGAGTCTAGTTCAGATTTATGTACCTTTCAAACACCCTTTGGTAGGTATAAATACTTAAGATTACCATATGGTATCAATGCATCTTCAGAAATTTTTCAAAGAGTCATGATAAATATATTCGGTGACAGAAGGAGTTCTTATTTTCATCGATGACCTACTGGTCTTCGGGGAGAATGAATCTATCCATAATGAAAGACTTAGCAAAGTCATGGAAAGAGCTCGTAAAGTCAATTTAAAGTTTAATTTGTCAAAATGTAAATTCTCAGTTCCAGAAGTTTGTTTTTTGGGTTATGTCTATAATAAAGATGGTGCTAGGGTAGACCAAGAGAAAGTAAAAGCTATTCTCAATATGCCTCCACCTACAAATGTCAAAGAATTACAGAGAATTTTAGGTATGATTAACTACCTAAGTCCTTTCATAAGTAACTTATCAGAAAAATCTCAAGTGTTGAGAAGTCTATTAAAGAAAAATAATGTTTGGGTTTGGGATGAAAATCATGATAAATGTCTAAATAATCTCAAACATGAGATCACCAAGTCACCAGTCTTATCCCATTATGATCCCCAAACACCATTAGTCTTGTCAGTAGATTCGTCAAGGTCAGCGTTGGGTGCAGTAATACTACAATGTACTAATAAGCCTATAGCATATAGTTCAAAAACCTTAACTCCAACGCAAGAAAGATATGCGCAAATTGAAAAGGAACTTTTAGCAATACAGTTTGGATGTGAAAAGTTTCACCAGTATGTATATGGTCAAAAAGTCACAGTACATACAGATCACAAACCTTTGGTATATTTATTTAAAAAACCATTGCATGACGTCCCAGCAAGGCAGCGCATGATGTTAACTTTACAAAAATATGACTTAGATGTAATACATGTACCAGGCAAAGAAATGTACATTTCAGATACATTGTCAAGGGCAGCTATAAAAGAATATTATGTTCCCGAAAATGAGTCAGAATTTGCAGGTCATGTTAACTTAATATACTCAAACTTGGCAATCAGTCAAAATTATAATAAAAAAATATGTCAAGCTACCAAAAATGATGAAACTTTACAGTTGTTAAAGAAGTATTATTTTGAAGGATGGCCAAGTAATAAGAATTCAGTAAATCCATTGGTAAAACCATATTGGAATATCCAAGAAGAAATTCATGTAATTAAAAACTTGTTATTTAAAGGGTCAAGATTAATTGTACCACAGTCTATGTATAAAGAAATGCTAGAAAAAAATCATAAAGGTCACCAAGGAATAAATAAATGTTTGAAAATGGCTAGAGAATCATTGTATTGGCCAAACATGTCCGTAGATATCAAAAATGTAATTGAGCAATGTCAAGTATGTGCCAAGTTCAAACCATGTAATCAAAAGGAACCACTAATTAATTATGAAACAACTAATTATCCATGGCAACAAGTTGGTGTTGATTTAATGTATTTTGATAACTTATCTTATTGTAACAGATTATTATTCAAAATTTATAGAAATTGCATTATTAAATAAGGACAGTAGATCTAAAAATGTCATAATCAATTCTATTTTTGCACGACATGGAATACCCATGTCATTAGTGTCTGATGGTGGTCCTCCTTTTCAATCATTAGAGTTTAAAAATTTTGTACATGAATGGGAAAAAAAAAAAATTTGCTTGTGGGTACTGTGTTTATTAAATAAATCAGTTGTTCGCCCGACACCGGTGTTTCAATACGCTACAACTAGGTGATGATCTATACTGATGTATTCCTAAAAAAGGACTAAACATCAAAAAGGAGCTCAGACATCTCAGCAAGAATGCACGGAAGGTGCGAAGTAGCTACCTATTAGAATTTTTAATCCTCGATGTAGATGTTTCAATTAAGTGTGGTGTAACTTTATACCAAAGTGTTTTATTCTATTTTTGACAATTAGATCTACTAGAAAAAGAGACAATTATTTTCTGCTCACTTCCACAAAGCTAGGTTAACATTTAACACAGAGTAAGATGCATGCAAAGTAACATTGAGTTAAATATGTTAACCTAACTTTGCGCAAATGGGCCTTAGTTATAAATATTAGAGGAAGCACCTCAACTCCTACGCTTGATGCTTACGGATCAGCATTTATTATATATCGATATATATATATATATATATATATATATATATATATATATTATATATATACGGTTCGTTCATTTATTAATCAGAAGCGAGGGTATTTAAAAAAAACACAAATATTTAAACTAAATCTATTATTCTAACAAAACTATATTTCCAAAATTAAAAGACAAATTCTATATGTTAACGATCAAATAACACGTCCGTTCCGCGCAGTGGCTGAAGAAAAAGTGAGAACGGGCCAAGCGCGCCGTCCTATTTATAGAAATGGGCGGTGACGTCACCAGGCGTGTACGTCTGCTTCAACGGTGATGTCCAACACGGCCTCTCCTGACATCCTGGCGTCCTCGTCAGGACTTGGTGAAGAACCGGCTGCTGCTACCTCGACGCTCTCCATTGTGTCTTCTGCCGAGTCTTGCATCGACGGTTCGTCAGCCCTATTACCAAGCTCATCGTCTTCGTGCTGCGAGTCATCTGCAAATCACGCAAAAAAATTCAGCTTTTATCCATACACTAAAATCGTAACATACTTTCAGATGGGCAACATCGAGCAGAGGCTCCACTATTAAGCATGCTAATGTAAAACACACCGGCATAGGCTCCTATTCAGCATACCGCAACAGAGATCAAAATCTCTAATATAAAGGCATAGGCTCCACTATTAAGCATACCTTGATAAACAAATCTAATCTGTAGCAAAGGCATAGGCTCCACTATTAAGCGTACCTGCTACATACAACCTGTGCTGGCAGAGGCTCCACTATTTAGCATACCACACACCCCTCAGGGACTCACCCTCAAAAAATGATGCACACGTCTCCGGGGTCCACTCGCCTCTCCACGGCACCAAGAACTGCGCAGCTGCGTATGTCACTTTGCCATACGCTCCGGCCAGGAGTTGTAATTTGTAGCGGTGGTTATCCAGCACTTCAGTGACTCGGTAAGGTCCACGCATGCCTGGATCGAGTTTGCCCTGTGACTGAGAATTTTTTATTACAAAGACAAGGTCGCCTTCCTTGTAGATACGTGGCGGTTGACGGTCTTCGTTAACTCGGTTATCTTGATCAGTTTGGTTTTGAGTTAATCGCTCGGCCGTCCTCTGTCTTCGTACTTCTCGTAAGGACTCCCGGTTTTCGGTTGACTCGACAGCAACATCACGAATTAGTGTTCGTATTACAGGCGTCGCATTTTCAGAACCAACAAGTAAATTCAATGGAGAATATTGGGTGGTCTTTTGTTTAGTTACATTAAGTATCAATTGAAGACGCCATAACTCATCAGCCCACTCACTTCATTTGTGATTAACTTCAATACGAAACATATTCAGCACCGTGCGAACATAACGCTCCACTTGACCGTTAGCGTGGTGCATTTCAGGAGTTATATAATGAACCTGACAACCTAACTCACTAATAAAATTTACAAAATCACGTGATTCAAACATTCTACCTCTGTCACAAACAATTGTTTTTGGAGTGCCAAACAATGAAATTACATTTTTAATAACTAATTTTAGTTCATTTACATCTTGACGACGAATAGGAAATAAAAAACAGTATTTGGTAAAAGAATCTATTACAATCATTATGTGTTTATAACTATGGCTTGCAGGTAATGGCCCTAATGTATCGATATGCACGGTATCGAAAGGAGTATCAGGCTTTTGCCATGAAGTGATTGGCTGTAAAGGCGCTCGTGGAACTCGCTTATGCGCAATACATGTCAAGCAATGTGAAATGTATTTATTAATGAATGCCCTAAGTCCGGGGAACCAAAAATGTCTAAGGATTAGGTCGGCAGTCTTGTCGGCGTTACAATGGCTATGCTCATCGTGAAAAATACGAAGTAGGCTCAATCGATGGCCCTTGGGTATATAGCACAGTAACCGGGGACTTTCACCTGTCGGTATATATCGATAATACAAAATGTCATTTCTTTTTACATACCGCGTAGAATCTAACTGCCCTTCTTCTAAACAACGGAGTAGCTGCCGAGTTTCCTCGTCAGCAGACTGTGCGATCTGAGCCCAGTTACGCGGTCTACTTATATTGTTTACAACATTAAGAGGGTTGCGACTTAAATAGTCGGCATGTGGTAACATGACGCCTTTTCTGTATTGGATGTTAAAATTAAAATCTTGTAGGTACACCCACCATCTAGCGACACGTGGCAATAAATCCCGTTTATTTTGGGTAGCTTTAAGAGCATTGCAGTCGGTAACAACTGTGAACGGTGTACCTACAAGGTAATGTCTAAAATGTTTCAATGATTTAACGACCGCGAGTGTCTCTAATTCATAAAAATGGTAGCGCGATTCGGCTCCCTGTGTTACCTGACTATAGTAAGCTACAACACGCTTTCTACCATCCTTATGAACCTGCAATAACACCGCGCCGTAGCCTGAACTACTCGCGTCCGTATGTATTTCAATGGGTAATGCTGGGTCAAAAATAGCTAATACAGGTTCATTAGTGAGACACCTTATGAGTTCTTGTCGTACGTCTTCTTGTTCTTCACCCCAAACAAATTCCACCCCCTTTCTTGTTAACTTTGCAATACAAGAAGTTTTTATAGAGTAACCGGCAATATATTTTCTAAAATATCCCGCCAAACCCAAAAACTGTCTCACCTGCCGAACGTTTCGTGGCACCGGAGAGTTAACAAGAGCCTGAATCTTACCCAAGGCTGGTCGGATCTCACCGTTGGATATAACCCTACCTAAATATTCAATCTCCGTGCATAAAAACGAACACTTTCGTAAATTTGTGGAAAAACCTGACTTAGTCAATTTATCAAGTACCTCCTTAAGAGTCTTTATACCTTCTTCGATTGAGCTATGTAATATGAGGCAGTCATCAATATAGTCAAGTACTTGCCCTGTTTCTATAAATCCACGAAGAGTGTTCGAGATAATTCGCTGATAAATAATCGGCGCGTTAGCCAAACCATAAGGCATTTTTATATATTCGTAATGCCCCTCCGGCGTCACGAAACCAGTTAACGGAATGGACTCCTCGTCAAGAATAATCTGGTGGCTTTCACCAGATTATTCTTGACGCCATGTCGAGTGTGGTGAAATATTTGGCTTTACCCAACCTATCCAAATGGTCGTCAATCAAAGGCAAAGGGTATCGGTCCTTTACCGTTAATCGATTAAGAGCTCGGAAGTCCACGCACATCCTATCCGAGCCATCCTTCTTCTTAACCAACAGTATGGGGCTCGAATAGGGCGACTCAGACTCACGAATAATTCCTTTAGCTAAAAGATCTCGTATGATTTCACGAACTTTCAATTTTTCATTAAAAGACATTTTATAAGGACGATAATAAACTGGTGTGTTACTTGTTAATCGAATGTGCATCTTGTCTGTATTAACTGTAGTCATAGCAGTTCCACATATCATAAACTCAGAATATTCTAAAAGCAGTGACGTTAACATTTTATAATTTTCACCGGTCAAAGAGGTTTTAATACTTTCAAGTTGCACATTCGACTGAATGGATGCTACTTTACTGGCGACAACGTTATGCGTTATTCGTTGAGAGTTTTTAGTTGTAATGTACGTGATACCATCCCTGTTAAGCACATCAGTACCAATGATAACAGGTGCATTCATGCATTCGCTAGGAACAACTAGTAAATCAACTTCAAGAGAAATTTCTTCAAGTTCTATAGTAAGCGTTACGTACGAATCAACTTTAATAATCGAGTCACTAATACCCTTTAATTGTCTTGTAATTGCTTCTTATTACACGAAAAATGATTGACTACTGAAGACGAAATCAACGAGACCCCCAATGCCCCGCTATCTATCAAAACATCTATAGGTATGCCCTGAATAATGCCAACTACAATATCATTCTCACGCATGTTGGGGGTAGAACAAAAATTAACATTTTTCTTATTGCGAGATTCTGAACGTTGTCTCGCAAAGCAATCACTAATGTCATGTCCATCCTTTTTGCAATAGTAACAATTTAATTTTTTATCATTGGATGTAGAGGGTACTACAGGTTGATTAGGTTTAAAATTATTAGGATTGGAACGTTTCTTACATTCTGACTGCTTATGTCCTACCTCACTACAAATAAAACACTTCATTCCTGTTAACTTAATTGGACGTTTAAAATGTTTAAAATTATCTTTGTTATGTAAGTTTGATCGAGAATTATTAAATAAGCGCCTTGTATTATTGCTAGTACTAGGTTTAATAAAAGTAGATAAGTAACCAACCAAATTATCTGGAGTGAGATTGGAATTAGATGCGGAAGCCTTGACAAGCGGGTCTTTAATGCCCCGAATTATAATAGACGTCATAAGATCTTCCGAAAGACCCTTAACCATCCGTAAGCGTAAAATCGATCTACGGGCGTACTCCGCATATGTGGAATAGCCATCAGAATCAGTACACATTACTTCGTATAAGATACCGGCAACATCAATTTTCTTTACACATAATGATCTAAAGTCATTTTTGAAATTGCTCCAAGAGCGGTCATTCGTGACCCCACTCGTTGAGCCAGACCCTAGCATCGCCTTTTAAACAATTTCCTACCCGCGATAAGCACTCACTATCGGACCACTTATTCAAAGTTTGTGCCTTATCTACTTCACCGAACCACTGATTAACATCATGAATATTTGGATCAAAGTTCGAGATGTAATAACTCTGAGAATTCACTGACATTAATGATTGAATTGCCTCAACAATTCTTTCGGTACCTTGCAACTTACTTTGTACCAGGAAATCGCAGCACTCGAAGTGCACGGCGTTTCTACCTGCCTCGTTCTGTCTTCCAATGCTGCCAACCTCGAAGCTATGGTCTCCAAAGATTGATCATAAACGCGCCGTGGTGACAGGTCCCTGGTCGTCGAGCGATCACGCCGTCGGCTGTCACGCTGGCGCCGCCGTCCACCGGTGCGGTTATTACGAGACGTGCTACGTGATCGTCTACCACGCGAATGTCTACTACGAGAACGTTTGCCACGTTTCCGTTCGCTCCTCGAACGCGAACGACTTGATCTACCCATTACGAATTTTCAAAGTGTAGAAAACGATAAAGGAAAAATTAAATAAATTCAAAATAACTAGTGAGCGCGAAATACTTTATCCCACTTCTGATTTTATTAATCAGAAGCGAGGGTATTTAAAAAAAACACAAATATTTAAACTAAATCTATTATTCTAACAAAACTATATTTCCAAAATTAAAAGACAAATTCTATATGCTAATGATCAAATAACACGTCCGTTCCGCGCGGTGGCTGAAGAAAAAGTGAGAACGGGCCAAGCGCGCCGTCCTATTTATAGAAATGGGCGGTGACGTTATCAGGCGTGTACGTCTGCTTCAACGGTGATGTCCAACAATATATATATTTTTTTTTTTCATTCGATCGAGATAGATTCAACCTTATACGATCGTGAATCGAATTTTGGGTTACGCTCTCATGCGATCCAAAAGATCGATTCAAAGCAAAAAATCGGGCAGTCTAGTCCCTTTTCGCGGTCGGTACCGTGGAATGATGCACGAATGATGTGCGCTGCAGAACCATCAGTATATTTTCAATATATTGAAAGTAATTAACTTTCTTGAAAGCAAATATATTCACCATATTGATGATGATTCAATATATTGACCATATATTGATAGTGTGTAGTCCGTTTATGTCTGGAATCTAGCTCTATTACGAGTTTTGTCAACGATCCTCGCTAGCGTCTAACGTATAGACATTTGTATGAAAAACTGTTCAGAGCCCCAAGCGCTGAGTGGCTGAACTAAAAATGGTATTATGAGTTGACAACGTTAACATTTGGTGACTTAACAGCTCCTGTTACGTAAGCTTCACGATTCGCGGTCACGTTTTTCATACAATTTGGTATTATGAGTTACTAATTTGGCAGATGCTCCTGTAATTTACGTTCACAGGAGCTGTTACGCGGCACTCACGGCATTTCTTTTAGTGAGAAGGTATATTATTCAATTTAAATTAATAAATACACGAAATATTTTGAAACAAATTGATGACAAGGCATTTTTTAGGTTAGAAAATAATTTACGCGGCTGAACGAAACAAAGAACACAATGAATTAACTAATTTGTATAGGGGCAAAATTTCGAAAACTGAAAAAAATCCTAACATTGATTTGTCCTTCCAAAAGCGCATTTAGCTAAATTATGCCTACTACAACTTTAAAATCGACGTAAAGAATTAAACGAAGTCGTAAAAAGTAAAAAATAAGATAATATAGCTGTATTTATTTTGCAATGATTCCACGTAATTATTATTATGGAACTTATTTAGTAAACGGCGCCTTAGGGCTTATTAATTGATCTGTGGATAACCAAGGCCCTTTTCGGGTCTTGGGATGTCTCTTTTCTCTATAGAAAGTTTTATATTTTAGCAATGAAAATATTGATTCAATATTTTAGATTGTCCATATTTTCATGGATAACTTTTAGGTAAGCGGTCTATTGTTTTAATGCAAAATATATCAATTTTATCGTAGGCATAGTAATTTCATATTCTCAGCCGATAATGAGCAACTATTTATAGATCGATTATTTATTTATAAACAAACATTTTAGTGTATATAAATACACTGTGTCCTTGTACTATTATTTTATTCTGTGTCTGTGATAATGATAACACTTTTGACACTTGACTGACTCGGATACTATGATAAAATGTAAAAGGTCATACATAGTCAGGCTGTGAAGCTTTACTTCACATTTCTTAATTTAATAGGGCTATACGTCGCCATGAAAAATGTACTCTTTTAATTTCTCTATTTTTGGCTCGATGGTAAAGGTGTCTTTCTGTCCTTATCCTCATCATATAGACAGAAAGAGATAGTGACAATTTTACGTTACGTATTCAAATTTATGCCTCAACGCTGCCTTCTCACGTATTTACGTACCAGCTAACGTAGCGTTTATAAAAACTCATAATACCGATACGATATTCGGCGATTCGAGCACCGTATTTACGTTAACAGCAGCTGTCACGTCACTTACGTTTACAGGAACAACTCATAATAGAGCTACTGATGAAGTATTCATTGAAATAAAAAAAAAGTTTTACGGATTAAGGTGCACTATATAGTGCACATTAATCCGTAAAACTTTTTTTATTTCAATTATGAGTGCGCGAAGAAACAAAAAAGTAATAATTAAAATAATATTCATTGTTCAGCATCTATGCTTAATCTAATCGTGAGCATGATAGCAAATATGATAGAGGTGCAAAGTGCCTTTTTCATAATATTCTGTTTATATTTTGTTCCTATATCATGTGTTCAATATACAAGTTTGGTCCGTCCAAGCTAGACGTGTATTACTGAATAAGCTTAATACGTCAAACCCAGGAATAATGGAAGGGTAAGACTTGTGTGATTTTTGATACCTTGCACAGAGCGTCACCTAATAATAATTAATATAATTTAGTAACAGTTGTTCAGTAGCTCTATTACGAGTTTTGTCAACGATCCTCGCTAGCGTCTAACGTATAGGCATTTGAATAAAAACTGTTCAGAGCCCCAAGAGGTGAGTAGCTGAACTAAAAATGGTATTATGAGTTGACAACGGTGACATTAGGTGACTTAACAGCTCCTGTTACATAAGCATCACGTTTCGTGGGCACGTTTTTCATACAATTTGGTATTATGAGTTACTGATTTGTCAGATGCTCCTGTAATTTACGTTTACAGGAGCTGTTACGGCACTCACGGCATTTCTTCCAGTGAGAAGGTATTTTATTCAATTAAAATTAATTAATACACGACATATTTTGAAACAAGTTGATGGCAAGGCATTTTATTGGTTAGCAAATAATTTATGCTGCTGAACGAAACGAAGATCACAATGAATTAATTAATTTGGATAGAGGCAATTGCGAAAACGGAAAAAATCGTAACATTGAATTTGTTCCTCCAAAAGCGCATTAAGCGTATTGTACCTGCTATTACGACAATACACAACTTTAAAACCGACGTAAAGAATTAAACAAAGTCGTAAAAAGTCAAAAATAAGATAATGTAGCTGTATTTATTTTACAATGATTCCACGTAATAATTATTATGGAACTTATTTAGTAAACGGCGTCTAATTGAACTGTGGATAACCAAGGCCCTTTTCCGGACTTGGGATGTCTCTTTTCTCTATAGAAAGTTTTATATTTTACCAATGAAAATATTTTTTCAATATTTAAGATTGCCCAGATTTTCTCGGATTATTTTTAGGTAAGCGGACTATTGTTTTAATTCAAAATATATCAAATTCATCGTCGGCGCAGTAATTTCATATTCTTAGCCGATAATGAGCAACTACATAAAGATCGATTATATATTTATCAACAAACATTTAGTCTATATTAATACACTGTGTCCTTGTACTATTATTTTATTCTGTGTCTGTGATGACACTTGACTTGACACTTGACTGACGCGGATACTATGATAAAATGTAAAAGGTCATACATAGTCAGGCAGTGAAGCTTTACTTCACATTTCTTAATTTAGTAGGGCTAAACGTCGCCATGAAAAGTGTACTCTTTTAATTTCTCTATTTTTGGCTCGATGGTGAAGGTGTCTTTCTGTCCTTATCCTCATCATATAGACAGAAAGAGATAGTGACAATTTTAAGTTACGTTTTCAAATTTATGCCTCGACGCTGCCTTCTCACGTATTTACGTACCAGCTAATGTAGCGTTTACAAAAACTCATAATACCGATACGATAGTCGGCGATTCGAGCACCGTATTTACGTTAACAGCAGCTGTCACGTCACTTACGTTTACAGGAACAACTCGTAATAGAGCTACAGATTTCAATATTAAACGCATTGAAAAATTATCTTTTTGAGCAGCATAATCTGCCCTGCATAAATCATATTATTGTTGTATAAACAATATTGATATTAAATTAAATTAAGAAATATTGTTGTGTTACTTGCAGCACAACTGAACGTGAAAAGCGAGAGGACTACCTTACTTGGGAAGAATACTTCATGGGTCTTGCAATCATGGCTTCCAAAAGAAGTAAACACCCAGACTGGCAAGTTGGTGCATGCGTTGTGCACAAAGACAAGCGAATTATGGGACTGGGGTAATAATATTAACATTTGTCTCAAACACAGTACTTACCATTCTTTAAATTTAAAATATTCTTTTCCATGTACGGTTAACATTAAATATGGTTTTAACAAATGTCACATTTCTATAGACAAGTCTGAACTCAACAGCATATTATGTCTTCAAGTCCAAAGTAAATTTTTTATTACCAATTAACAATATGCCTAGTTTTATAAAGTAAACTTACACATTCACAAAAACCATGAAGGTTTAAAATATAATGTGCTATTCGACAATCATTCGCTTAAATAATACAAGTATTAGTTGACAATCATGGATGCTAATTTTACAAAAAGAAAGTTAAATATGTTACCAAATCGCTGCATTAAAATTAATTCTTAATGAGAAAACTAATAGTTCGGTGAGCACATTATACGCTTATAAGTGCTTACCTATGTGCGGCACACACACAACTATAGAATATACGTCGACCAACTCAAGTAAAGGAACTTTTTTCTTTTTTCACTTTATTTTGGCACAAACAGTCATTAAAAAGAAATTGACATAGAATAAGGTTATTGTCGTTGTGTAGACAACGAGTGCCCAAAATTAAACATAACAAGAAAGTTGGATACAGCTAATTTAAGGCTATGTTAAAAGTAACTATATGCAGTAACTACATAACGAAATGCAAAAAGATACAATAATAGGATGAGCTATAATTGACTTGAAACAGATCAAAACGAAAGGTTCATTTTAAAATTTCAAAAGTTTCTGATTTAATACCAGTTAAGGAATTGCAAAACAAATCTAAATTGGGAAAATGATTATTAGACATTCTTAGACAGCGAGAAAAGTAGCTATTTCGGGTATAATTTTTCCGATAGTATGGTGGTACAAATATTTTTATTGGGCGTGAGGGACGTGCGGGTAGTCGCGCTTTAGTTATAAGGTTTACCTTTGATAGGAGGGCTGGGCAATCTATCCTGTAGTTTAACTTGCATATAAAATGCCATTGCTTAATATTTGTGGGGCTTAAACTTCTCCTTATGTTTAAGTCAAGATTGTTAATTAGACGAGGAATCAGGTATGAAGTTGTACGTTGACCATTATGTATTGTTGGCACTTGGAGTTATTCATGTTTATGTGCTATTTGCCGGGTAGTGATTATGTGAGCCTTTTTAACCGACTTCAAAAAAAGGAGGAGGTTCTCAATTCGAAGGAATATTTTGTGTTTGAATGTTTTCGGTACAAAAAATGCTCTTTGAATAAATTATAATTGATTTGATATTGTATCGGAAGGGTGTTACAAATTTTAAATAATTGGTGGACGTTATTGGCATTTGATTGAGAATATTTATCATATATGTATTATGCTATTGATTATACAATCGGGGAACCGGTTTTCCCGGTTGATCAGTAGAGTTTTTTTTAAGAAAGTTATCTCAAAAAGTAATAGACTTATAGAAAACGTTTGTATCACAAATCATAGAGCTTTAATAGGTATTTCATTTTATAACTAAATTATTTCTTTAACCTTGATACTTTCCCAAATATCTTTCTCAAGAAACTCTGATCAACCGGAAGGTTTCCCGACTGTACTATCGTTTGAAATTGGGTAAATTGTAGTACTTAAATAAAAATAATAATGTAAATAAATAAAAATTTCTTACCCTCACACCAATTAGCCTAGAGATAGCGATAGATAGATGCTTTATGAAGTAATGAGAGAGAAAACTTTTATTGAAGATGGAATGGCATGCCCGAAACGGGCAACAGTATCAAGAACAACGACGATGCGGGGGCCTGGCGTAATAAAAGAACTGGTAAGTATTGTGGTAACAATAAAACAAGTTATGTTCTTTATTCTACTTTTGTTCTTTTTTCTAGTTTGATACAAAAAGATTTTTTATATCGAGACCCTAAAACCGAACAGTCGCAACTGAAAAGTTTCAGTAGTTCGGTCAACCGGACTAACAACCGGACTACTGCCAATACAGGGAAAAAGTGCCGAAACGTCGGGAAAATAAAAAATCCCCTAAAAACCTAAAAAAGAAAAAACTACTACTACTACTACTAAACTAAACAACTAAAAATACTCTACAGCAAAGATACTCCATAAAATATAATGCATGACCGCCTAGCTGTGCACCACTAGAAATGCTTATTGCTTGTTATGGCATGATTATTAAAAGACGCGTATGGCGCAAGGGTAAAGACACCTGTCTTCTAAAATAGTATTTGTAAAACATCTTTATCTAGTATCCGCCACACAAGTTCTTTCTTACGACCTCCATGGTAGAGTGGTAAGTACACCGCCAGTTTCAAGGTGTCGCCTACTCTGAGGTTCTGGGTTCGAATCCCGGTAGAAGCAAATGTTTGTATGATGAATATGAGCATTTGTACCTGACTCATGGACGTTCATATATATGTCTACACATACCTAAATACATAAATATGTTTATTTATGTATTTACTAGCTGTTGCCCGCGACTTCGTCCGCGTGGAAAAATGAACATTACAAACAATTCATTCAATACTATAAGTGATACTGGCAGAAGTTTAACAGCTGATTAAGTTTTAACCGTCAATTTTGACGTTTTTATCTATGGAGAAACAGTTTGTTAAAATTAATCGGCTGTTTATGTACTTAAATTGGGTCTTAATCGTTTAACTGACTGGTTATGCTCCGAAAAGATTTATGTTCCTAATAAAATTGTTATTTACTTAATTTATTTAAAGATTAATTAAAGTCATAATATCTGTATTTTGGTATTGGTGATGGGCTCTTTTCTCCGCATTTAGACTCCCATTTGGTCCGTTATGCGTGAACATAGCATCGGTATGGCTAGTCAAGCCATCCCAGCTCCTTCCAGAAGCGCAGAAGCCTCCTGGGGCATTCACAGGCTTCTAGGAGCGACCTCACGACTTTGAGGATTTCTGCCCGTTGTGCGGCCAAACCCACGCACTCCAGGATCACGTGGGCGGCTGTTTCCTCTGCGTCCAGGCATCCCCTACATAGGGGGCTGTCTGTCGCATTCATGATGAATAGTTGTCGGTTTAAAGTTAGGTGACCTGTAAGTGTGCCTACAACTATTCGAAGGTCTGGACGATTAAGGCTGAGCAGTCTACAGGTCAACCGCGGCGAGACTGCAGTCATCGCCAACTTGGACTGTCTACAGCTTGTTTGATCTACCCAACGCTTATTATGTGCAGCACGAGTACGCTGTCTTACCCATGAGCGCAGTTGGCTGAACGGAAGTGGCAGAATGGGTATGGGTCCAGCCACTGTTGTGGAGGATCCCCTTTTTGCCAGCTCATCGGCGGCATCGTTCCCGTGTGATCCACTATGCCCTTTAATCCATTGTAGGATTACTCTGTTGTTGGATGCTAAACGATCCAATACTTGGTGGCATTCGTAGACAATACTGGAGTTGATCGTGTTGGCCTCCAGTGCTGTTAGGACGGCCATACTGTCGGTCAGTATGCGGATGTTCAGTTCCTTCATACCTCTAGACAGGGCCGTGGTAGCTGCGTTTACTATTGCAACACATTCGCATTGAAATATCGAACTGTGTTGGCCTAGTGCTAGTGATGTTTTGATATTTAGGTCTTGTGAGAATACTCCGGCTCCAGTGCCAATATCCATCTTGGAACCGTCCGTATAGATTCGGACTTCATGTTTGCCAGAGTAGTCTTGGTCACTTTCAAATAACTGTATTTGGTAATTCTTTTCGAAAATGTATTGTTTAGGGATCCTGTCGCATGGGGCAGCGATTAGTGACTCATGTTTCACTAGATTATTTCACAATGTGGAGTGAGGACCCTCTTGGTTGTACCACAGACCCATGTGTTTAAGCCTTATAGCAGCCACGGAGGCTTCTTGTTGTATAAACAGGTCCAGGGGTGTTAGATCCAGGGCTACTTCAAGGGCGACTGTGGGGGTAGTTCGCATGCAGCCGGTTATCGCAGAGCATGCCAATCTTTGGAATTTCTGCAGCTTGTTGATTACGGTGGGTTGCTCTGTTTTAGACCACCAGGCAACGGCTCCGTATGTGATTATGGGCCGTATAACAGTTTTATATAGCCACATCGTTATTTTCGGTGATAGCCCCCAGCTTTTGCCAAGCAGTCTTTTACATTGACAAAAGATGATGGTGGCTTTGTTTAGTTTTCCTTCGAGATGTCTATTCCAGAGGAGTTTGTTGTCTAGTATCACCCCTAGATACTTGACTTCCTTGCTAAGGGACAGACTGGTATTGAAAAGTTTAGGAAGTCTAAGGTTGCCTAGACTCCGTTTGTTTGTGAACAGGATTAGTTCCGTCTTTGTTGGGTTCACTGTTAGATTGTGTTTGATGCACCACTGTTCGACGACCTTCATTGCGGACCTCATTCGGTCACATATTACACTCTCAACTCGTCCGCTGATGAGTATGGTCAGGTCGTCTGCATAGCTACTGTGAGGAAGTTGCGGTCGTTGAGCCAGCTAATCAGCTCGTTGACCACAATATTCCATAAAAGAGGTGAGAGGACACCCCCTTGGGGACATCCTTTTGCTACTACCCCTCTAGTGGTACCATTCACAGTAATTTGTATAGCTCTTCTCTTAACATGCTGTCAATCCACCCGGCAATAGTGGGATCGACACCATGTTTGGAGAGGGCCTGGCTTATGCTGGTAAAGTTGGTTTTGTCAAAGGCTCCTTCGATGGCGATGAAGGTGCCTAGTGTTGATATTTTGTGTTTGAGATTGCCTTCTATATAAGAAACCACCTTATGTAGGGCAGACTCTGTTGATTTGCCTGCAGAATAGGCATGTTGGTTTGGATTTAAGGGGTTCCTGACTAATGCAGTGCTCCTTATTTCCCTGTCTATTAGTCTCTCCAGCGCCTTTAAAAGGAATGATGTGAGGCTAAATTGGTCTGAATGATTTAGGTTGAGTGTAGTCTCCTTTGCCGGGTTTAGGGATAAAGACTACTTTGACTTCCCTCCATTTCATAGGAATGTAGCGGTGTGCTAGGCAGCTTCTGTAGATGGCCACGAGGTGGTCAATAAGACCTCCGTCGCTCCACCTCATCAGCCCTGGAAAAATTCCATCTAGGCCCGCTGATTTGAATGGGAGGAAGCTGTTGATTGCCCATCTTACTTTTTCAGGGTTGACAACCTTGTGGGCGGTGGTCCAATCGGTTTCAGCAGGTAGATTCTCATCTTTTTCTTCCCATGTGTTACTTTCCGTTATGGGGCATCCTGGGAAGTGAGTAGTCATTAACAGTTCTGAAGTGTCTTGATCTGTTTTGGTGTAAGTTCCGTCTGGCTTTTTCAGGAAACCAAGGTTGTGTGTTGGTTCGCTGCACAGGATGTTTTTCACTCTGTTAGCGTATCCAGCATTCTCTTTTCCTGAGGCGGATACGCTTCCTGTAGTTGTATTGGGTTTGTTTGTAGGCGTCCCAATCGTGCGCTTCTCGTGAGTTCTTTGCTTTGTTGAACAACTTTCTTACCTTGCGGCGTAGTTTCTCTAGATCAGGTCCCCACCAATGAGACTTGTTGTTTGGCTGGGAGCTGGGAGTGGAAAGTGGGCATGTTTCTTCAAAGCTGGTGATTAAAGTTGTTGTTATGCGATCAACGTGGTTATCAATATCCGCTTTTACCGCGTGAGTTGTAGGTGTGTCTAGACACCTTAGCTTCTCTGCGGTCAGAAGCTCATACTTACGTCGGTCCATCTTACGTGGATTACGTCGGGGCTTGGGCGGTGTGAAGGTCATTTTTAGGTTGTACTTGACCCAGCGATGGTCGGAACACGACGCCTCGTCAGATATATGCCAATCGAAGATGTGGTAAGTCGCGTGTTCGCTCGCTAAAGTAAGGTCAATGATTGTCTGGGCTCGTGATGTTACGAAAGTCGGTTCTGAGCCCCTGTTGATTATGTTCATATTAGTCGCGAGTAAAAAAGAAACGTATTCCTCACCTCACGTGTTGTTCTCCTTGCTGCCCCATAGCACATGATGTGCGTTGGAGTCAACTGATATGATCAGTTCTCGCAGTGTTGAACCAGCTCGGCCAATTCGGGGGTGGGAATATCCGCGTCGCCCGGCAGGTAGGCGGACGCCATCACCACGTCAGGCAGGCCTGCGGAGGGGTCATTGCGGAGCCTGATAGTGGTCAGGTCGCTGGAACAGAACTCGGTCATTAGGGTTGTGTTTGCGTGTTTGGGTGCGAAGATGCATGTACGCGGGTTGTCAGCGGTGGTGTCTAGGAGTAGCTTACCTCCGATGTTGCTTAGACCGCATATTCTGCCCTTCCTAATCCACGGCTCCTGGATTAGGGCTACGGTCTTGGGATTGACCTCCAGCCTTCTGCGTAGGTTAGCCGTTGCAGTCTGGCTGTGCTGGAGGTTGGTTTGGAGGACGGGGAGGTTATTTTTGTATAATATCTGTATTCAATAAACTTAAAAATTAAGCGTTTTTGAATCGTCTATATTTTTCTACCACCCGTTCCAGACTTTTTTAACTGACAAGAAGAACGGGCGCAAGAAACTTGTCAGCTTTAATAGAAATACGTTACATTTACACATTATGTACAGGTTATAGTTACAGAATACAGATTTTTACAAAAACTGTTAACATTTTACTTACAGAATAAACAGTCTAGGACCTACAGTGCATGACCTCCACCAACCCATGGTCCTACCTACCTTCTCGGTATACGGACCGAATCTTGGGAAGGCGTAGAGGTACTTGCTAAAGTCCTTCTCCGTCTGCGCTTTTCTATAACTTCCTGCAAATTCAGTTTCATCGTTTCTTTTTTGCTTACTCTCGTAATCCTGACTCTCCTCTATTCCGGTGTCATACGGGCAGAGAGCAGACTGGCGGTGCAGCGACCATAGTCGATGAAGTCGGTTCCCGAAACACCCATAGTAGTTGAGAGACGATGTAATCTGGGTCAATCCAGTCTCTGGAGAGCCTCACTGGTAATGTGGTTTAATCCAGTCTCTGGAGAACCTCTGCGATATCGGGAATGAATCAATAGAGTTCGCGTCCGTCATCGCTCTGGTCCCATCGTTCCTGCCAAAAAGCGACGGTTTCCTCTCTAATGGTTCGTCTCGCTCCCTGGGAGCCAAAAGGTTCCCCTCCTACTCAAATCGTCCCGTGCGAAAAACCTCAAGGTCGGCAGGGCGAACTCCAGCAAGCACGAAAAATGCTACGGAACTGCACGTCCTATAAGCTTTCGTCAATAAAAAAAAGCGCCGGCCTCTGTGTACTGAGCAAAGCTCTAGTTGCAATAAAAAATTGATCAGCGTTAGAAGCCATACGGCTGCAGCGTAGAACAAGCCGTAACATAGGTTCCTCGGTTTAAAGTTTGAGCGCACAGAATCGAATTCCCCATTTTGACGCAGAAACTCGCGAAACCTTGTCAAAACAGTTCGAGGCGCTTTCGCCGACAATTCGCGCATGCGGCGGGTAGGACCTTGCATCGTCTAGGGTCACGCCTAAAACTCTAGCCTGCAAACGCACCCGAGATGTACAGAAGGATCCGCTGTACGTACTGCACTGTTAGCTGTTATTTCATTTATAAACTGCAGCGCCCGCGTCCTGACCGTGGATCGCTCAGGGTGAAACCGTGCTGTGCATCAGATTATGGTGTCGGTACAGAGAGGGAGCGCAGACGATAATTAGATGTTCCAAGATTTAACCAAGAATCGGTAGTAAGTAATGTAATTGGTCTGTAAGCCTTATGATCCGAAAGAGGTTTACCGTTTAATCGTTCCTCGCGTTGCGTTAATGTTTCAGAGACGCGAGACTCAGCGTGACGCTCACCATCGGCGGTCAAACGTTAATCGCGTTGCGTAAACGTTTCAGAGGCGCGACACTCAGCACGACGTTCACGTTCGGCGGTTGAACGTTCCTCGCGTTGCGTAAACGTTTCAGAGGCGCGAGACTCAGCGTGCCGTACTCTGTCGGCAGTTAAACAGTCCTCATGTTGCATAAACGTTTCAGTGGCGCGACATCGGATTCTTGAGACCTAATCGTCATCAACCTTTTGGCACTTCTAGATATCTGGGTAAGATTAGATATTTTTCTTTCTGGCATTGTAAGTACTTATGGCAATTACCCACATAACCTGGAAAGAAAATTGTGTCTATTATAATTGTTCATCATTATCGCTACCCTTATCCCAATTTATTTGTGGTCGGTGCAGTGCGACCTTCTCTTCCATTCTTCCATGTCACTCGTCATCTCCTCATATGCATATCATTCCGCACACAATCCATCCATTTTTTTCCAGCTATCAACGTCCATATCCATTTATTGTTGTTACATAAGTACATGAAATAAAAAACATTCTTTAGTACCTAACACTGTAAAGGAGTTTGAATATCCTTTTATTTTTTTTAGTATGCTTCCTTTTTTATGATGTTTCTATTCTATTGTCACTGTTGCTAAGGTCTTGTTTATTGTCTTGTCAAAAGTTATTTATTATATTTCTGCTTTATTTTAATCCAACTGTTCTTTTAATTATTATCACGACCTCAACATGGTAGCAGAGCCTTCGGATTAATTTATTAAGCGGACATATTTTATTGAGGTTTTTATTCCCGAGCCAGTGCCAAATTTTTCTTTTTCAAAAATTTTCTCGATTTGCAAAGTCAAAATGCAAACTGCTACTTGCAAAATTGACATCGGAAGATTAGAAGGTCAAGAAAATCGGACTACTTGGCGATATAAAGTAACTCTTCTGTTGCGTGGCAGCGCTGGAGGATTGGATGCAGTTGAGGGCAAACTCAAAAAGCCCGTCCATCCAGGTGAGCATGCCACATCCGAGCAATTGTTGAAATACAGGGAAGAGCTTCAGAAATACAATGATGCAAGTGTAATCTACCAGAAGTTCTTCTAATATGTAAAATTCTGGATACCTTACCTGATAACTTTTTTCCCTTTAAGTCAAGTTGGCTACTCCTGTCAAAAGAAGATCGCAATATTGAAAATCTAACTACACAGCTGTGCAATTTTGAGAAGTCCCTATTTACACGTAATAATACCGGGTGTACTGAAACTGCTTTTGCTACACAGAATAGTAATAATAAGTTTATCAAGAAAAAGTGCAGCTATTGTGGCAAACTAGGCCATAAAATTAAGACATGTCAAAAGTGGATATCGGATGGTAAACCACCCAAGCCTTCTACAAGCCAGGCAAATCCAAAAGTGAATGCTGTCCTCATGGAGATAGAGAGTAACCAAGCAGCCCATGCTGTGATTGAGTCGGATACTGAAAGTTGGTATGTAGACAATGGTGCAACAAACCATGTGACAAACCGCAGAGATTTTTTCTCCAGTTTTGAATCTTTTACTAGCAATAACACTCTGACAACTGCGAACGGTGCAACAATCAATGCTCTTGGAAAAGGAAATATTCACTTAGTTGCTAACTTACAAAATAGAAAGCAAGACATTATTCTTAACGATGTTTGGTATGTACCCACAATTAAAAAGAATCTGTTCTCAGTTCTGGCCGCACAAGATAAATTATTAAACAGTATCTTCACTTCTGAAAGAGAAACCTGCTTCCTTAAAGCTAATGGACAAATACTTCTAATGGGTAAACGTTCTAAGAATGGAGGACTTTACAAGATCAATGCCAGAACTATATTAGCTGACAAAAGTCCTACTAATTCTGAAATAAACGCTTTGTTTAATTTTCAGCTTTATCACGAAAGGTTTGCTCACCAGAACAAACGACATGTCAAAAAGATTATCGAAAATGAACTCGGTATCAAAGTACCCCTCGATTCAGAGTTGTGCACTGGGGGCATCTATGGAAAAACACATAGAAAACAATTCGGGACAAGAGCGAAAACTGAGTGCCTGGTGAAATACTTCATACAGATGTATGTGGTCCGTTTTCATGCTCCTTCAGCAAGTACAAATACTTTGTTCTTTTCAAAGATGATTTTAGCAAATACCGCTTTGTATACTTTCTTAAACATAAGAATGAAGTTTGTGAAAAGCTTAAGCAAGTTCTTCAAGAATGTAAAGAGCTGGTCATTGCATTAAAGAAGTACTTAGCGACAACGGTGGCGAGTTTGACAATGAACAAGTCAGAAGTTTACTGCAACAAGTTGGTATTAAACAAAGGCTAACTATGCCCTATACTCCGCAGCAAAACGGAACAAGTAAACGGGACAATAGAACTCTTGTTGAAGCCGCGCGCAGTATGATGCACTGTCATGAAGAACTACCTGTCAGCTGTTGGTCTGAATTAATAAGTACAGCTGCTTACGTCCTGAATAGGACTGGGCCCACAAGTGTAGATGGAAAATCACCATTTGAACTTTGGTTTAATAAAAAACCATCAATAAAACATTTGAGAGTAATAGGCTGCGAATGTTACGCCCATGTACCCAAGCAGAAGCGTACAAAGCTATCAAAGAAAGCTCAGAAATGTGTTTTGATTGGTTATGAAGGTGATGATGGCTACCGTCTACTAAACTTCGATAAATATGGTAAACCGACACTTGTTAGATCGAGAGATGTCACTTTCAATGAGTCGATAATCGAGTCAGTCTGGCTGGAAAAAGAAGACTATGATGAAACTGAAACTGAAATACATCTAAAGTTCCCCTTGGTCAAACAAAATCCTCAAATGTCAGAAGTAAGGGAGGAAGTGCAAGAAGAAGTACAAATCGAAACTGAAGATGTACGTCAACCTGCAGACATACCTCAAACATTTGAGATTCCTGACTCATCAAACCGTTTATATCAGTTCACAGACAATCAATCAGAACCTTCAAGCCCCCTGAGCTACGATACACCATATCAATCCGAAGAACATTCTGATAATGAAACAGTTATCGAAGAAAACGATGGTATGAACCATCGAGATAGATCTCTGCTGCGAAAACCTTTGAGATTTGATGACTTTATTATGAATGTCAGTTCTTACATTGAGCCTAACACATATAAAGAAGCATTAAAAAGTGTAAAGCAATGGATAGTGAGGTGAAGTCCCTGACTGAAACAAAGACCTGGACTTTGGTAGACTTGCCCAAAGGTCGCAAGCCAATATCCTGTAAATGGGTCTTTAAAGTCAAAACCAAAGCGGACGGAACGCTTGACAAATTCAAAGCGAGACTAGTACCAAGAGGATATACGCAAAGAGAAGGAATAGATTACTTTGAAACGTTCAGTCCAGTAGCGAAATTAGCTTCAGTGAGGTTGATCCTAAATATTGCCGTCAATGAAGATCTAACTCTTACACAATTTGACGTCGCAACTGCATTTCTCAACGGTTCTCTTGATGAAGAAATTTATATGAATCAACCAGAAGGCTACAGTGATGGCTCAAAGAAAGTCTGCAAATTAAAGAGAAGTCTTTATGGGCTAAAGCAAGCGCCGAGATGCTGGAATAGGTGTATCATCGATTACCTAAAGAGCATCGGCTTTAAGCAGTGTGATAATGACCCCTGCCTTTTTGTCAGAATAAGACAGAATAGAAAAATCATTATAGCGTTGTACGTAGATGATGGGTTGGTTGCATCTACCGATCCAAATGAATCTGAAAGATTTACGAAGGAATTGATGAAACGGTTTAAGATAACCCCCAAACCTGCATCTTACTATCTAGGAGTTGAAATCCTTAAGCAAGAAAATGGCTCTCTCAAGCTTACACAAAGGCATTATACTGAGAAATTGTTGAAACGCTTTGGAATGTATGAATGCAAATCTGTAAGCACACCGATAGTCAAAAATGGAACTCAGACTGATTCAAATGAAGGTACAGCTGAATTCCCTTACAGAGAAGCTGTTGGCGCACTCAACTATCTTATGACTGGATCGAGACCTGACATCGCTAATGCCATGAGTGTTGTGTCACGCACAAGGAGTAATATCTTGGGCAAGTCGGAGACAAACATGCGTTGCAATCTCCAGTACCGAAGCAGAACTCGTTGCTGCAAGCGAGACAGCACGTGAAATAATCTGGCTGAAAAGGCTCATTAATGAAATCTCCAACATAAAAGAGACACCTGTGTTGCTAGTTGACAATGATGCCGCCATCAAGATATCGCAGAATCCTGAACTGCACAGAAGAACGAAGCACATTGCTCTTCGACACTTATACATCAGGGAACTAGTTACTGACAAGGAAGTTGAAGTGAAATATGTTCCTACTGAATACCAATGTGCAGATATCTTAACGAAATCAGTGTGCAAGCCACGGCTATTGCTGATTTTAGACAAGCTGGGCATTCAGTAATGATGAAGCACTCAAAAAGGGAGGATGTAAAGGAGTTTGAATATCCTTTTATTTTTTTTAGTATGCTTCCTTTTTTATGATGTTTCTATTATATTGTCACTGTTGCTAAGGTCTTGTTTATTGTCTTGTCAAAAGTTATTTATTATATTTCTGCTTTATTTTAATCCAACTGTTCTTTTAATTATTATCACGACCTCAACAAACACTTCATATAGTTTACATACCTTCTGTTAGATATGTAGGTAAGTACAAATTATAAACCCAGTGTTCCAGTAACTTCTTATCTATTTACAAAATCTGGAAAGAAAATTATGTCAGATAAGTAGGTACTTTGGTAGTTACAATATTATTGTTACAAATGCACTGAGGCATATTGTACTAACGTACCTACGTTACATGTATAAAAGTTACTGAATAATAACGCGGCACGGTACATGACACCGGCTCCACACGCTCGTCCAAGCCTCGGCAAATGTATAGTTCGTTGCCGCTTTTAAACAGACCTCTTTGATACATCCGTTACAAAACCAGAAATGAACGCCATCGCTCGACTCGCTCGGTGAGCGTGAAGTGCCGTTTTGAAATAAATTTAGTAGATAGGTACACTTCATGGTTTACACGGTTTACATACCTTCTGTTATGTATGATGAACAAAATCACGTAAACTTTTTTTTATAATAAGCAAACCGTTGAAATCGTTTTTTAATATTTTCAATTTTATTTCCAATGACATTGATGACAAAGATTGATGGCAAATTGTCAACGCCGTTATCATATTTACATTAAAAATAATACTTATTTTACTTATTTTATTCGCCGGTGCGCCCCGTTTTTTTTTTTTCAGAGCATAGATTTAGTAGGTAATTTCTCTTTGGTACCACAGGGTACTTAACCTAATAACTTTTTTAAAACTTTACAAAATGCTGACTACCTACTCTTTGTTGACCTCTATGATAAAAAAAAAACAACAAATCTAGGTACCCCCTGGTTTTAGTGGATCTCTGAGGAATGCTAATCTTGTACACCCTTAGATCATCCTGAGTGTAGCAAAGGTTTTGGTTGCTGGTTTTTTACTATTTATCGGCCACTTTTCGAGATTTTCTTTAGATATTATGTTATTCTGGGATATACACTATTGCTATACAAAGTTTCGTCAAAATCCGTTCAGTGGTTTTAGCGTGATTAGCGTACAGACAAACAAACAAACAGACAAACAGACAAACAAAAACCTTAAAAATTGTTCTAAAATGTTCAGTTTCTGTTTTGTAGACAGATTTGGTGTTCGAGGTGTACAACATGATCTATTCAGCAGTTATCTCTTGGACCGTTATCAAAGAGTGAAAATCAACGACACCTACAGTGACTACCTCCCCGTGTCTTACGGCATCCCGCAAGGTAGCATCTTAGGACCTACCCTCTTCCTCGTCTTTATTAACGACCTCTGCAGTCTTCATATCACTAACGGCAAAGTCATCTCCTTTGCGGATGATACAGTCCTTACATTCACAGCTAACAACTGGTCCGATGCCATGTTTTCCGCCCAAAACGGCTTTAATGTTGTTAATTCACTGTTAGCATTGAAAACACTCACCCTCAATGCTTCTAAAACTAATTTCATGACATTTTCAATTCGAGATGACTCACAACCTACGCCCACACCAACCCTTACAGCGCACACCTGTTCTACCCCGAACCTGAATGATTGTTCTTGTCCCCTAATCACGTCTGTCCCCTTCATAAAATACCTTGGTATCATTGTCGATCGGAATCTCACCTTTAAACTACACATTGAAGCTCTTACATCACGGGTCAGGAAGTTAAAATATATATTTAGAAGGCTTCGCTACGTTGCTTCCAGCTCCATTATTAAAACCACGTACATGGCCCTTTGCCAATCCATCGTCACATACTGTATCACAGTTTGGGGTGGATCTGCAAAAACTAACCTCTTGCAATTGGAAAGGGCGCAAAGAGCAGTCCTAAAAGTAAGTACCTTTCGTCCTTTTACATTCCCCACTAAGGAACTCTACTTAACATGCAGAGTCCTATCCATACGCCAACTATTTATAATGCATAGCCTATTATACATACATGCCAGAACACCCTTAATACATTTAGATAAAAGAAGAAAATACAAAGTCTGTCGGACTCCCAAAACTAACTTCATGTTTACAAAAAGATTCCTAATTTTTCTCGGACCATATTTATACAATAAGATCAATAAACTAATTTACCATCATCAACTACCATCAACTCAAAGCAAAAAAATTATCTTTGACTGGCTCCTTGGTCAAACGTATGACGAGACGGAAAGTTTGTTGGCAGTGTTGTCTTAGGAGAAAGGTTCCAGTATTCTCAAAATGGTACATGCACACATAGGCACACACACACACGCACGCGCATCTCGCACACATACACCCCTCTCCACACACACACACACACACACTGACACTCACCTCCCACACTCACTTTGAAACAAAACAAATAAAAAAATAGTGCATATGATGTTTGTAATTTTATGCTCCTTACTTAGTTTTGTTACGTTGATTTTAAGATGTTAAACGGAAATATGTAATAGTTATTCTGTAAACTAGTTTAAGATAGATAACAATAAACAAGGTATGACATGGGGAAAGGCGCTGAATCCCTAATTACAGGTTATATGTCTATAACCTAGTAGGGTCAGCTAAGACTCTTATTTATATCATATTGTTCTTTTCTGCCTTATTACTAGTGTCTGTATTTGCTAACTGTTAACAATAGTTATAGCTATTACTGTTGTGACATTCTCATTATGGCATGGCATGAATAAAGAATTTATTTATTTATTTATTTAGTTTCTGATATTAAGTCGCCGTGGTTGGTTTTTTTTCCGAATATATTCAATGTACAGACTTTTTTGGGTTTACGATTTTATTATAGGTATATTATATATATATATATATATATATATATATATATATATATATTATTATATATATATATATATATATATATATATATATATAATAATAATCCGTTTCAATTGCTCGGCAAAACTAATAAACAAAACCGCAAATTTGCAGAACCGATATTCAAAAAGTTGTAAGGGCTTAACCGTGGCCGCCAATCGAAACGTGGAGAACATCTCGGCCACGCAGATCTCAGAAACGGAGCTACATAGAGATCTGATTCTTTTTGTAAATCGCTGATATGTTTTCCAAGAAATTGTAGAAAGTCTTAATAGAGCCTTAAAGTATGTACTTTACGACTCTAAAGTCTTTAAAGTCATGGCCGGCAGTTGAACCGGTGACAACCACGCGAACACCGGGATCTCAGAAACCGAGCTTCTCAGAGGTCCCATTATTTTTGCTAATCATAGATACGATTCGAAGAATTTACAGAAAGTTAGAGTAAAGCCCTAAAGTTTGTAGTTAACGATCTGTAGATCTTAAAGGCCATGGCCGCGCAGTTGAAACGGTTAGAATCGCGCGCCCACGCAGATCTCAGAAACGGAGCGTAGTCGTAGAGGTTCCATTATTTTTGCTAATCACTAATACGAATGCTGATCTATACCTATAATAAAATCGTAAACCCAAGAAAGTCTGTACATGGAATATATTCGGAAAAAAACCAACCAGGTCGACTTTAAATCAGAAACTGAAAATTTTAGAACCATTTTTAAGTTTTTTGTTTGTCTGTCTGTACGCTAATCACGCCAAAACCACTGAACGGATTTTGACGAAACTTTGTATAGCAACAGTGTATATCCCGGAATAACATAATATATATAAAAACCCGAAAAGTGGCCGATATATAGTAAACCAGCAACCAAAACCTTTGCTACACTCAGGATGATCATAGGATGATATAGTACAAGATTAGCATTCCTCAGAGATCCACTAAAACCAGGGGGTACCTAGATTTGTTGTTTTTTTTTTAATCATAGAGGTCAATAAAGAGTAGTCAGCATAGTGTAAAGTTTTAAAAGTTATTAGGTTTAGTACCCTGTGGTACCAAAGAGAAATTACCTTACCTACTAAATCTATACTCTGAAAAAAAAAACGGGGCGCACCGGCGAATAGACTTCCGAAAAAGGAGGTTATAGAAGATTCATTTACCCTATGACATTAATTTTAAAGGCCGAATGTAATGGCTCCTCTTCACAATGAGCCATGATCGCCCATCAAATGATCGAGCGTGATCGCCGCCATGATCGGGCAGCTCTCCACACAATCGTGTCACATTCATTTACTGACTGTCTACTGTTAAGACTTCTATCGAAGGTGGAAGGATGCGGCAATGTTTTTACTTAGCTCTTATAATCATTTACTTAATGTGCGCGAAAAAAGGATTGTGAAAACTAAAAGGAGGAAGAGAACAACTAATCACGATTACAGGCCTAGATGGCCGATCACAGACAATCACGCCATCTACACAATCGTGCGTGTCTGTAATCGCCCATCATGGGCCATTGTGAAGAGGAGCTATAAAATAAGTATTATTTTTAATTTGATGATAACGGTGTTGACAATTTGCCATCTATAGAAAAACGGCACGAAAATGTATATCAGATCTTTACTTTTATCATCAGTTTTTTTTAATAGATATTGACAACTAAATATATCTACTCTCTACCATATAACTACTATAAAGAAGGTTTCATTTCTTAACATCCTCCACACCAAGAAAATAAATTTTAAATTAACAAGGTATGCTTCGATCTAAACGTAACACATTTCATGGTAGTACATACACACAGATGTAACACACAAATGTTATGATGAACAATATTCAAACATCAATTAATAGACCCTATTTAACACAATAAAAAATTATTCTATTTAGCATCTGAGAAAACAATTCACTTAACACAAGTCATCTTTCATAATATTCTAAATTAAAACAGTTTCTATTCATAATCAGTAATTATAATACCAAACCAATTTGACAGACAGACTACCAAACGAGATCAAAAATAATAATAATACAAAACATAATTTACCCTGAAAATATAGATTATCAAATTAAAATTATATTTTGTACCTGCTTGGCACTATAATAATCCACCCAAGTCTTGTAGCCTGAACTGCATTCTCTCTTTTGGTTGGCACAGTATTTGTTAGCTCTGTAACGCCCTTTGCGTCAATTACTGTGGTGCTCGGATTTACAACTATAAAATATTTATTGCCGAGAGAATTGTTATTATTATTATTATTATTATTATTATTTTTACCACACACAGAAATACAATAAATATTTTACAAAAAAGCACTATGTAAACCACTTAGGTTTGTGAATAGTACCTATTAGATTCATACACGTATACAATAAGAAGTTATGTGTTATTTTATACAATTCTTCTTCGCAAATCAAACTTAAATGTTAAAGGTCCGACAGTGTTTTGTCAGTAAACAAATTTTATCATAATGTAGACAAAAAATAATCTTTTAGTTTAATCTTAATGTTATTTCTTGTAATAGCATTACGCGTGGATGTAGGCAAAGAATTGATCATCCGTGGAATTTGGAATTGATCTTCGGTGTCCAATTCTCGTCTCCCTTCCACCTCAGAAATAAAAAGTTCTAATTGGTATAAACGTTGAAATGGTCGTATTTTGAATCCAGTTGCTGTCTTAACCTTGGCTGTTCTGTCTACTCTTTATTATTTTCTTTTCAGCTGCTTCATGTTCTTCGAACGACGATTCTCTTTTTTTTCTTTTCCTTTTGCTACGAGCATTGTATATAAATCCTAATATCCATGCTGACATTCGTATTATTTTAGAATACTTGGAAAAATAGGATAAATCGTCTACCATACCATCGTCACAGCATGTGTTCACTACTTCTTCTTTAACATATGAGCGTTGTGAGCCGCTGTCGAATAGTGCTCTGACAGTAACTGACTTAACTCCACGGCATACATTCACAGCAACAGTTTGTAGTAGTGTAGTTGTAGAAGTGGATTGAGCGGTGTAGTTTTGTACTGTAGTTACAGGTTCTGGTAGAGATTTCACTTCTTTTTGCATCAGTCCACATGTACATAGCGTAGGTGAATGTCTTTGGCCACATATAAAGCATTTTACAAAGCTACGGCAGATTTTCGCATGGTGGCCAATTCTTAGGCATAGTGCGCAAGCTTTCTTTTTCTTCAGGTGTTCCCGTCTTTCGTCAATAGACATTTTCGCGATTTTGAAACAATCTGTGCTCGCGTGTCCTTTCTCACACCAAATGCATTTTCCCTCATATTGTTTCTTGCTATTGGGGCTCACATTTGCCGCTAGGCAAGTTGCTGTGGGTTCCGAGCTTGTAGGATTTACGTGTGTAGAGTTGGCGAAGCCTCTTGCTAGGGAAATTCTTTGGTTTGATTCAACCTCCTTCTTTACGAACTCTAGTAAGCCGGCAAGCTCGTCTCCAACCTTATCTGGTTTTTGTCTCTCCCAAGCTTTCAAAATTTCATTTGGCAGGGCTGATTCAACGAGGGGTAAAAGAAAAGGTGAGTATTTATCACAAGTTACCTTTAGCACCTCCAGTGATCGGAGGTGGCTCGATATGCTATCATAAAGCGTCGTCAGGTCGATATTATTATCTCTTTTCAGAACTAAAGAGAGTAGCTCGCGAACATAGAGTTGGATAAGTAGGTCTTCTCTTGCATATCGGGATTTTAGCTCGTCTAGGCATATCTTGTAACTTTGGTTAGTAATGGGGAAATTCTCCACAAATTGTTTAACTTCTGAGCCTGGTTCCATGTTTTGGCTCAAATATTGCAATTTATCGATTTCGGTAATAGTTGGGTCTGCATCAATTTTCTTGAACTGCCCCCAGAATGTTAACCAGTTTTTAATACTGCCGTCGAACTTTTTAATTTCTAGAAACGGCAACTTAATTTTATGCATTTTTTTTTCGAAATCTCCATTTGTATTGTGGGATAAGTATATTGTTTCTAGCCGACTCCATCTTGTTTTATATTTGTCAACTTCGGCCAATTCTTTTTCGAACTTATCTTCGTCGAATGATTCGTCGGAAATTAGAATTTCTTTTATTTGGTCGTCATATTTATGTAGTTCAATGTAAATCTCTTTGAGAACTTTGTAGCTTGTTTGCAGTTCGTCATTTTTGCTCTGATCGATTATGGATGAGCTTAATAAAATTTCGAACGCATTCGCCGATTTGGTAAAATGTCTCCTTGTGACCGTTCTTACCTTCTGCTTCAGATCTTTATTTTCTTCGGCCATTATTCCTTTTTTCGCAGGGTCGCCAATTATAGAAAAACGGCACGAAAATGTATATCAGATCTTTACTTTTATCATCAGTTTTTTTTAATAGACATTGACAACTAAATATATCTACTCTCTACCATATAACTACTATAAAGAAGGTTTCATTTCTTAACACCATCAATCTTTGTCATCAATGTCAATGGAAATAAAATTAAAAATATTAAAAAACGATTTCAACGGTTTGCTTATTATGAAAAGCGTTTACGTGATTTTGTTCATCATACATAACAGAAGGTATGTAAACCGTGTAAACCATGAAGTGTACCTATCTACTAAATTTATTTCAAAACGGCACTTCACGCTCACCGAGCGAGTCGAGCGATGGCGTTCATTTCTGGTTTTGTAACGGATGTATCAAAGAGGTCTGTTTAAAAGCAGCAACGAACTATACATTTGCCGAGGCTTGGACGAGCGTGTGGAGCCGGTGTCATGTACCGTGCCGCGTTATTATTCAGTAACTTTTATACATGCAACGTAGGTACGTTAGTACAATATGCCTCGGTGCATGTGTAACAATAATATTGTAATAAGTACCTACCTGACATAGTTTTCTTTCCAGATTTTGTAAATAGATAAGAAGTTACTGGAACACTGGGTTTATTTGTACTTACCTACATCTAACTACTCCTACATCTAACAGAAGGTATGTAAACTATATGAAGTGTTAGGTACTAAAGAATGTTTTTTTATTTCATGTACCTAATTAACAACAATAAATAGATATGGACGTTGATAGCTGGAAAGCAACAGGAAAATCGCAGAAAAAATGAATGGATTGTGTGCGGAATGATATGAATGTGAAGGGAGTGTATGAGGAGATGACGAGTGACATTGTAGAATGGAAGAGAAGGTCCCACTGCACCGACCACAAATAAATTGGGATAAGGGTAGCGATAATGATGAACAATTATAACAGACACAATTTTCTTTCCAGATTTTGTGAATAATTGCCATAAGTACTTACAATGCCAGGAAGAAAACGATCAAATCTTTCCCAGATATCTAGAAGTGCCACAAGGTTGATGGCGATTAGGTCTCAAGAATCCGATGTCGATCGTGAGGAACGTTTAACTGCCGACAGAGAATGCCATGCTGAGTCTCGCACCACTGAAATGTTTATGCAACATGAGGACCGTTTAACTGCCGACAGAGTACGTCGCGCTGAGTCTCGCGCCTCTGAAACGTTTACGCAACACGAGGAACGTTTCACCGCCGAACGTGATTGTCGTGCTGAGTCTCGCGCCTCTGAAACGTTAACGCAACGCGAGAAACGTTTAACCGCCGAACGTGATCGTCGTGCTGAGTCTCGAGCCTCTGAAACGTTTACGCAACGCAAGGAACGTTTAACTGCCGATAGTGAGCGTCACGCTGAGTCTCGCGCCTCTGAAACATTCACGCAACGCGAGGAACAATTAACCGCCGATAGTGAACGTCACGCTGAGTCTCGCGCCTCTGAAACATTCCCGCAACGCGAGGAACAATTAACCGCCGATAGTGAACGTCACGCTGAGTCTCGCGCCTGTGAAACATTGACGCAACGCGAGGAACGTTTAACCGCCGCCGGCCAGTATCACTTATAGTATTGAATGAATTGTTTGTAATGTTCATTTTTCCACACGGACGAAGTCGCGGGCAACAGCTAGTAGTATATAAATGGCTGGCATAAGGACCTGCATGATATTTAAAGTAACCCCTGCGTGTTTCATGAAAAAGCCCATAATTTTAGAATTTCATGATTCAGAGATTGCTAAGACACTGAGTTTACTTACTTTTGCAAATACTATAGGTACATACATACGTACCTCGTACCTAAGATCTTTAAATCTCAATTAAATTAGATACTGCGTGTAATTTATTAAATATTAAGACGAAACGTGGAAAAGTTTTGTGAGAAAAATTACCTGTGAAGCTAGAAGTAGGGTGACCATGATTTGAAAGAAAATAAAGAAAAGAAAGAAAAACTATTTACTACACAAAGTAATAATAACATAAATTAAAAAAATAAAAAGTGCGCGGCCAACTAGTCCCCATCCTCAGCAATGTCACAGTTAAAAAACGTAGTGATTACTTGCTCAGTGGTCACAGTGGCATACCAAGCATGCCACTGAGACGCTGGTATTCTGGAGGAGCCTTTTGGTGACAACAGGAATAATACAAAAAACAAACAAACAAAAATTATACTCTGCAATAATACAATATATAAAAACAAAAGTAAAACTATAAAAAAAAGGTATTGGAAAGGCTGCTTTGTATTGCGTCAAACAGACATTTCCAAAGGCGTCGCATTTTAATCACGTAAGTATTACATAATCATAATGCGGCATACGTATGGTCAGTTAGATGAAGAAAGTATAGGTACAGATACGAAAATATTTAAACCGTTTTCGTATGCATACATACTAACTTAAAATACTTATTTAATCGGACACTTATTTATATTTCTTTGAATTAAGTATGCAACGTCTTAAGATTTGTATAAGTACAATTTTTTTGTTTAATTTACGTTCTTGATCATAACGATATCGTAACTTTTTTGTATTTCCATCTGACAAAAAATACTTTTTCTATTTTTGTGTCGGTATCAGAGTTGAATTGAAAGGTGAATTTCAATAGAGTTAATAACCGCGTCTGTGATCTAGTGGTGGTGGTGGTACAACCACCAGTATCAGACCCAGGGGTCCCGGTTTCCGATATTCGGATCCGATAGTCTAATCAGACAATCGGAAGGCGCTCGATTTGTTTGAATTCTCAATACACATCCGATCCGATAGTCGGATCGGACGTTCGAGTCGGAAACAACGCTATGCGTTTACGATTTTATTGTCGGATCCAATTTTCTTAAGGCTCTGTATGCATACTTCTGCACAGCGACGAAATAGACGTCCGATTCGCCTAAAAATTAGCAATTATCGCGCAGTTATCGCGCGATCGCTGCGGAACGTCAAAATAGAAATGGTATTATGTGGTTGCTGGCTAATCGCTCGCTAATGGTTCGTATAGCGGCTCTCGCGCTCCAGCCGGCCAATTCTCATGACGTGCGACATAAATCTCGAATCGACATAATGTCGAATATTCAATGTCTATCGAAAATGTCACTGAAATCTCTATTTTTCTTAAAAATGGTATTCTCGCATTCGGTAGAGATGACATGTCCAAAGATTTTGAAATGTCTATAACGACACGTTCCGTTTTTTATCGATTATGTTAACTGTAATCGAGAAATGTATGTATTAACTAAAATAAGGGCTTTTTACTTAATTTTCCATTTACACATATAATTTTAATATCAAATATGATCAAATAATGTTACTGACAATATTTTAACAGATTTTTTGTTACATCTTCTTAATAATTTTATCTTTAAACTGTGAATTTCTGCTTGATACGAAACGCGGGTCCTTGTCATGTCAGCTGTCTTCACAGAAAACAGGGGTACCAATCATGAAGCAAAGGAACTATTTTTTGGAACGCACTTTTATAACATTCTATCTGTCAGATCAGATGATTTAAGTTATTGAGTTAAATAAAATAAAATTCTGTGACTTACACTGTGGTGTGAAAGTCAAAATGGTTATACACTATCGCAAACATTTTCCATCATAATTGATAATAAATATTTTAGCAATGTATCTTCATCTTGTTCCAAATATCATTATTTATAAATATTCTGTTATTAATATTATTTTATACAGTACGAAAATAAACTTTCAATTGTTACACAAGAACTTGCTCAATTTTGTTTATTTATGGTTAATATAAAATTTAGCGAACAACACATTTTCAACGGCAACGAGGAATATCCGTAGCATTTTCGCCAATTTCACCATGTTTTCTATTAATAAATTAATGAAAAGTTAATTTACCGTAATTTTCCACTAATTTCTATTAAATTATACCTTTAAAATAAATGCAAAACAAAAAATAAGACAACAAGTCGACTATATACTGTTCGACATTAGATCTCGAACGCTACCGACCACTCGAGACATGTCGAACGCTGGGGGGCAATTCTCGCGCTAAGATATGTCGAATTCGACATTTTTCAAACCATAATTTTGTTATTAAAAATGTAAGTAAAATCTTTACTAGGGTCATATTACTTTAGTTTCAATGATCTTTGACAATCCTATAATGTTGAAGATTGTTTTCTGTGAGTTTTATATATAGATTTATGGTTCCAAAAATGTCGAATTCGAGATGTCGAAGGCGCGAGAATTGCCCCCCTGGTAATAGACATATCTCTACCATGAGATTGCGAGAATACGAAAATCTGTTTACGTTCGACATCCGCCATGTGTTTTCGACAAATCTCTACTTCGACATGATCTCTATTGCGTGAGAATCGCCCTGAGACGCTAGGTATTGTCCTTCACGTATTTAACTATACGTGTTTTTCCAGTTTTAGATGCGGTAACCAATGCACTTATATACGCGAGCAAGAACGATGGGGATAAACTTAAAGGAGGCACAGTTTACGTGAACCAGTTCCCTAGCTACGAGTGTGCGAAAATAATGACTCAATATAAAATCACAAAAGTTGTTTTTTTATCTGACGTAATGACAGACGGGCAGAAATACTTAGACACTGAGAAAATTTTCAACGATGCGCGCATTAATTTCAGGTGAGGTTTTTTTATAACCAACAGGGAGATGCTTTACCTTTATCATACCTGATGTTAAATATTGATAAGGCTGAGTGAGGGTGGAAGATGGAATCCTCAATCACTGACGAACTGGCTATCTTATCTCTAAATTCCGGAATCCAACAATGCGAGACTGTTTGATTTATACAACGTTATTATACGTTTGGTCAAAACCTTGAAACCGTTTGTAGAAAACTAATCAAACCACAGAATATTATTATAATAGTCATTACGAACAACTTTTTGTATGGAAGCAATACAAAGAAAAGTTCAAATACATTTTTGCTTATAACAGATGTTTTTTTTTCGGGATCTCGGGGACACTTCCATACAAAACGTTATTCACGATGGTGTTGAAGAGTGCAAAAAGTTTAGTTAGTTTTCCCTATAGCATCTATCCGTCAAATGTATCCACTCTCCTCCATCCAGAAGTTGAGCTTACATATTTTTTCATATACTTACTCATAATTAAATTAGTCAAAATATTAAGTAGGTACGTTATTAGTAGAACTGTAAATCAAATAATCATCATTGTTGGAATCACATTTTAAAACAGGTAAATTAAATTAATCTCAAACATGAAAATATACTAGAAAAAAGCAACTAGTCTCATGTCGCCCTGACAGGATTCGAACCCGCATCCTTCGGATTCCGGCCCAATGCACTAACCAATTATGCTACAGAGACCTGGTTTTGGATTGGTTAGTGCAGTGCAGTATAAACATTTTCTATATATCTACTACTTTTTGAAATAAAGCTCCCAAAAAAAACTCTACTGGTCGAAGCGAGAAGTTCCCCGACTGTTCCTATGTTTTTTTTATGACAAAAGGGCATCGCATAACCTTCATCATTATTTTATCATAACAATTAGAAATTATAAGTAAAGTAATTATTTTATTTAAACGTTGACTGAAGATAATTGCGTTAGTCCTGTGAGTCATGAGTGACTGTCCATTTGTGTTAGTCCTGAGTCAGTGTTTTAATTTTATTATCCTATTAATAACGCCATTAATTCTGATATATGTAACGCAAGTAGGTCTTATCTCTTATCATTTGTTCACTTAAGTACTTTGTTTACTCAATCGTAAACAAATAATTGTAAATTAAAAGTGGTTAAAGGCCGGTTTCACGATCGGCCGATATGTTCTGGATAGCTTTTCTGGCTGATAGTTTGATAGTTGTAAAATGTAAAATACACTGATAAAAAAGTTTGTTATCACTTACCTATTTTCGTAGAGGGATTATTATACTAAATCTTGACCGATAATTTTTCAATTCGGTACCTTTCAAAAGCTATACTGTTCAACATTTAGACTGTAATTCATTCATTTTGTGAATTGTTTTGTTTTAACTATGCGGGTTTTGAAACTACTTACTTCAAAATTTCATACAATAATAACCAAAATGTACAACTTTTTTGTTCAAGACTGCAAAAAGTAAAAACAATAAAAAAAAAAAACACCGTCAAAAGTTGAACATTAGCTTTTTAACGGTACGAAATAGAAAAAAAATCGGTTAAGATTTACCATAATAATCTCTCTACGAAAACAGGTATTTTATGTGAAAATCATTGAGTGATCGCAGACTTTTTTGATGTCAAATACAGAACTTGTCTGTCGATGAGGAAACCGGCGCCCTAAGTGAGCTGCCACACTGGCAGATTGCAAGCGTTTCCAAAGCGGAGCGGCCACGCAACGAACACGCCGCGCGTGCGCGGCGAACACGTTGCGGACGCGCAACGTATGCGTCGCGGATTCGCAACGTTTCCGCCTCGAGTGAGCTGCGTCGTACGATACACTCAGTAACAGAAGCCATGATGCTACGTCCGCTCACAGTCGCTACTTTTGTAATAACTAAAGTAGCGCGGGAGCGGGGGCTTCGGTATACGAGTGTAAAAAATGAGGACCATGCTTCTCTCCGCGGCAATATCGTTGCGAATCCGCAACGTGTTCGCCGCGCAGCCGCGACGTCTTCGCCGCGCACGCGCGGCGTGTTCGCTGCGTGGCCGCTCCGCTTTGGAAACGCTTGTAATCAGCCAGTGCGGCAGCTCACTTAGGGCTATGCCACACTGGCGGATTGCAAGCGTTTCCAAAGTGGAGCGGCCACGCAGCGAAAACGCCGCGCGTGCGCGGCGAAGACGTCGCGGCTGTGCCACACTGGCTGATTACAAGCGAACACGTTGCGGACGCGCAACGTATGCGTCGCAGATACGCAACGTTTCCGCTTCGAGTGAGCGGCGTACGATACGAAAATCGTTGCGTGTCCGCAACGTGTTCGCCGCGCGGCCGCGACGTCTTCGCCGCGCACGCGCGGCGTGTTCGCTGCCTGGCCGCTCCGCTTTGGAAACGCTTGCAATCCGCCAGTGTGGCATAGCCCTAAGTGTTCTCTGTTATAAGACTAATTGTGTATTCGTTTTATTTTAGGCGATTCGAACCACAAGTTGAGAAAATTGACATCTACTTTAAGGGATTCGACCTCTTATGTCGATAGGTAGGGCCATACTGCAAAATAGACCTCTCTTTGAAGGCCTTCTTCTCCTAAACGGATGTTCCAAATATTATAAAAAATATATATCATAAATATAATATATTGAACAATAAAATGCAAGTTAATTTTTTTTATAATTACTGTTAGTTTTAACAAAAAAAATCTTAACTTTTCTATAATTTTACCCATAAAATTTCTTACTGCTTCTAAATGCCTAAAGCGATTTTAATGATTCTTTCACCAAATGATAGAACATTTAATGATTTATAAAATGCAAGTTTGTTTTTTTCAAAATAATGATTGACGTTTTATTAAATCAATCATACCCTGTAATTTCCACGCGCAGGCCGCGTGGAGACGGGTGATCAGTCTCTCCCTAGCGTTCGCACGGGGAGGCTGTGTTGCATTTCGGCCCGCTCCGTTCCTTTCTTTTGACTTTGTTTTTCGTCAAAAAAAAATATATATATATAGCGCAGATGGTACACTCGGTACAGGTACGTATAGTTCGCAGTTCGGCTGTTGAAAGTTTGCGCTTGGACGTTGATATTAGTGATAGATAAGTGTTGTAAATAAACACATTTGCAAAAAAAACGGGCACCTAAGATATGATCCATTTCAAATGTTAATATTGCTTTGTTTGATAATTATATGTAATTTAATCCTCACAATTTGGTAAATTAATAAGAAAATAATAATTTTCATCAGTATTTCATAAAATTTAGATACAATTTATGGGAAATAATGCTAAACCTCCCTAGTAGTGTATGTTCGCTAGTAGTGCATATACTCATGAAGTAAAAATAAAAAAGTTTTTTTGTTTGTTTTTCTTTAATAAAGTAAAAGCAGATAAATGTGTAGTATCGAGTGTGACCCCCTCTAGCTAAAATCACAGCTTGAATTCGTCTGGGCATGCTAGTATATCCCGGATACTTGCTTGCGGAATACGTTCCCACTCCGCAGTAATCACATTCTTCAGCTCTCTGATGGTCTGCGGAGCCAGGTGTACTGATCTCACACGCCGTTTCAGAACGTCCCAGACATGCTCTATGGGATTGAGGTCGGGACTTCGAGCTGGCCAATCCAAACGACGAATGCCGACCTCTTGCACATACGCATTAACATCGCGGGATCGGTGGGCGCGAGCATTGTCGTCCATAAAAATCGAGTCTTCACCTAGAGCGGCCAATGCGGGTTGTGCATGAGGAATTAGAACTTCCGTTATGTATCGATGCCCAGTCAGTGAGCCGTTTTCAATGAAGACTAACTCTGTACGATCCATTGAATTTATTCCTGCCCAAAACATAACAGAGCCCCCACCATAAGGTGTGATTTCTTCGAAACATGCCTCTGCAAAGCGTTCTCCTTGTCTTCTTAGCACTCGCCGACGTCGATCTTCACCGAACAGAGATATCCTGGCTTCATCAGAGAACAAAACCCTATTCCAATCTTCTTGAGTCCATGATTCACAATTTCTAGCGAACCTAAGCCTGTGAACTCTGTGCTCACGGAGTAATTTGAGGCCGCGGGCCGGGCGGTGACTGCGTATATTGGCAGCGAAAAGCCTCCTCCTGACCGTCCAAGACTAATATGCACATTTCTTACTTCTTGGAGGTTGTTCTTAAGATCCACATACGAAGATTTTCGATTTCTCAATGCGCGACTCACAAGAAAACGATCATCCCGTGGTTGGGTACATGGATTTCTTCCAGAACCAGGCCTTCTCTCGACGGAACCAGTCTCCTGATATCGCTGCCAGGTCCTTTGGACTGTCGAGCGACTAACATTTAGCCTCCTAGCCACGAAACATTGGCTGCAACCCTCTTCAAGCAGCGCGATAATTTTGGTAGCTTTTACCACTTTATCTACCATTTTTGATACAGCCAAACAGCAATAAATAAAGCTTTGACAGTCAAGGATATGAAATTAATCGATAAAAATTGAATAAAAGTTATGAAAGTCGATGTTAACTTCTGGAACTTCGCGCCAAAAATGTAGGATAAAAAGGGGTTTTTTGTAAAAATGAGCATCAAATGAAAATTTGAATTTAGAACGTACTTTTTTAAATACCACAGCATTTTTAAAACCGGCCAGTAACGTGTACAAACGATTGAAACCTTTTTGGTATTGTATCTTTTTAAAGATGAATGAAAATCAAAACCGCCCGTTTTTTTTGCAAATGAGTGTATTTTGTACACCTACCTACATACAAGTTGCTACTTTGTAAATATTTAGTGATAGTTTTGTTTGCGAGTAAACGCTGAATTAGTAAATTGTAAATTAGTAATTGTAAATAGGTATTAGCTATTATAAACGTTTTGAGAACATTTGAATAGGTACCTAAGTGTAACTGTAACACAAGATGCCACGCCGGAAAATGCTTGATGTCAATGTATGATCCACGGAACGGAACATCAAGCATATTTTTTTAGTAAAAACTGATCAATATTAGAATAACCATGTTATGAGGAAGGCATAAATGTGGTCCATTGTTATGCCGTTGACTGTACAAAAAATTTGCAAACCTAATGTAACGCATTTTGATTGATTGTTTTTTGCAACTTTATTGTTTTTTTTTTTATAACCCGAAACCTGTAATAAATTTGTTTTATTTATTTTTTTATATTGTCTCGAGGAACAACAAAAGAAACGTGTCTTCATTTCGATTCTGAAAAAAAGTGACTTTCTATACTTCCTTATTCTTAACAAAGCAAGTTCATAAGAATAAAATAATAATTAAGGAAATTAAACCAACGTTTAAATTGACTTAAAAGTATGAAATCATTAATTTTCAACTACACGAACTTGTTACTATTAATCTTAAATTAAAATCTACCTACATACCTACACATTTACCAGAGGCTCTGATACCAACATCCAGACTCTGGAGTCTGTACTATCACTGAGAAATTCTAAGCAGAAAAACTCAGGATACATTTTTTGATCAGACCCGGGATTTGAATCTAGAACTTTCGCTTTGCCGTCGAAGTGCGACCCGCTATATACCTACTGCACCACGGAGGCAGTTTCTAAGAAATAAGTGCACAGACATACATTTATATACTAGTACATACACTTATAAAACTGTTTAGAAGCCCACTAATACTAACAGGAATATTGTGCAATTCCAACAATATTGCATACAAACGGATCGAAATTAGGCAGATGAGATAAAATGCGCAGCGCGCCGTATCTGTATTCAGAGCGCTCTTTGGTATCGGATAGTTGCGCGGGCGCGCGGCGAGAGGCGCGTGGCCCCGTCCGATTGCTCAAGGTCGTTCGGCCAAATAATCACCTTATAGTGCAATTCCAAAACTAGCTATTGCATAATTCTTTCTTTTGTTATCAGCAATAAAATACATGTTAAGTACAAAGATATACCTACATAAACCTTCCTCTGGCAAGAACGAGACACAATAGATTTTTTATCGTTATAAATTACAATAAGTGCTTGTTAGTGCAAGGGAAAATAGTAATTAAATAGTTATATTCCTGCAAAATAACACTCGTTCGTACTTATATCGGAACAAGTCTCACTAATCGACCGAACATGTACGAAGATTGCAATCTGGGTAAATATACCTAACGCACGTCACTCCGTCCGCACTCATTCTTTCTTCAACCCGCACGCTTGAGCTTAGTGCGAGTTTTTTCTACTCACGGTCGATCGTGATCGCGTCGATTTTTTTAATGAAATCAGCGGCCCGCCTTCTAGCGGTTTACGCAACGGACTACACCAAAGCCATACAAAAATCTAACGCACTCACTATCGACCGTGAGTAGAAAAAACTTGCACCAAGCACACTGTTTCTGTTCACACCCGCGTACTTATACAACCAATCCTTTAATAATCACAATAATAAAGAGACATATCAGAGCCCGTATTACGACGTCCTCTTATTAGCAGCCATGTTGCAGTCGAGTGAGTGTGAGTCGCTATACGCGCTTATAGCGTCTTCTTACCCTCTGATCGACAACACAACTGCTAAAAAGAGGTCGTAATATGGTCCTAAGTATTATGTATAACAAGATCAAACTTTACTGTCAAACCTATCGTGCTATTGACTGTTCATGAACGTATGCTAACTATACAGAGTGTAAAAAAGCAGGAACGCAATTTTACAAGTGTAGGTATTTCGATCATGGTGTGTACAGGTGGAAAAAGGAAGATTAGGCGATATTTAATTCTAATAAACGAACTACAAAATAATGAAGTGGCTGTGGAATAGACGTGAACTGGGACTGGTGTGTGTGCCTTAAGTGCCTCCGTACACGTACCAATCCACATCTTCAGCCTTTCAGCAATATGTTTCAAGAATATTTTTTGTCTGAGAAGTAGGTTAGCTTAACACTTTAGCACTAGCGACATCATGCATGTACATTTCTAGTGAACCTAGACATTCTGAATAGTTGCTGTAATTTTTACAGTAATAAAAGTGTTTCTACTTTTGAGGGCGATTGCAAATGCAAAGACACTATGTATAGTTTTAAGTTCTTCCTAGATGGATAAAGCCAAAGGAAACCACTACAATAACAAAGGTTCAATTTACTTTTCCGCGGAATATGTTGAAAGCAATTTTTAAACAAAATTGAACATATTATAATGAATTTTATGTCAATTGTGATAACGTTCAAGTTAGATACAAGAAGCCAAAAACCGCGATACATACGTATATCCCGCGGCAATGTAAAATAAGGCACAGAATACTTAATAGTACAAGGTTGAGGCAAACAGTCTTGTTATAACGACTCATAAGCTCCAATGTGTAACTCCACAAAAAGAGCTTAAAAAAGAAACTTTTTACTTTCCTTTATAAGTATGTTTAACTGTTTTATTACTTGTAATAATTATTATTGTATTGTAAACATATTATGATATTGAATTAAAAAGAATTGAAACAAACCTTTGTTTTATTTCATTTCGTTACGCCAGCACTGTAACTCCCTTACTATACACAATCAAGGCATGCTTAATTATTCTGAGTACAGCGATCAATGAGTAGTTATATTAAACTGTCGTTCAATATAATGTCCCGGCTACACGCAACACGCAACGTCTTACCTGAGAGTAGAGATGTACCAAGTGGTAAATTACCCATTGCCGGCAATATTCCCAAACTTGCCACTGCCGGTAAAATTGTATTTTGCCGGGAACATTGGCAATATTGCCAATCTATTTAAATAGCTTTATTATATAAAAATTCTGATTGTTTAGTAAATAAACTTAGAATTAGTTATTCCACTACACTGTAAAAAATAATAGAAAACATTATTTCATTCTACTTCATAAATTATGACGGTAATCGAAACTCTCGGTTTAAAAAGTATCTAAAAAATTGTATGCAGTTAAAAATAGTCTTACAAATAATGGTTGTTCATACAGAAAATAAAGAGATGCAAAAAATTAAAACAATGCTTTTAGATGAGAATACTTGGACAAACATATAAACATTTTGATATTATTAAATCTGTTGTGCATTGGATAAATGAATTGGAAGGTGACTATTATTGGTATTGGTATTGGTGATGGGCTCTTTTCTCCGCATTTAGACTCCCATTTGGTCCGTTATGCGTGAACATAGCTTCGGTATGGCTAGTCAAGCCATCCCAGCTCCTTCCAGAAGAGCAGAAGCCTCCTGGGGCGTTCACAGGCTTCTAGGAGCGACCTCACGTCTTTGAGGATTTCTGCCCGTTTTGCGGCCAAACCCACGCACTCCAGGATCACGTGGGCGGCTGTTTCCTCTGCGTCCAGGCATCCCCTACATAGGGGGCTGTCTGTCGCATTCATGATGAATAGTTGTCGGTTAGGTGACTATGGGACAATACATTTAGTACATCAAGCTTTGAGCGAAATTGGTCGAGTGCTGCATAACACCACATCCAAAGAAATTTTGGAAGAGCAATGTGAAAGTATTCGTACAAAGTTTATAGAAAGAAAAATAATTCTTTGAAGCCAGCGCATTTTGCAGCTGCAATTTTAGATCCCCAAAACCAAGGGGTCAATTTAACAACCGATGAGAATTTAGATGGTTGCCAATTTATTCTAAATCAATCACAATGTGACGGCTATACAGGAGTTAATATTATGGAGGAGTTAGCTGAATACAAATCAAGAATAAATAGGTACGGAAGCTTGTTTGGACAATTCAGCAACGTCAACATCACCAATGACGTGTTGGAATTTAATTTTTCCATGCACAAATTTAGGAAAAACTGCATAAAAAAATTTATCCATCCCATCAACTTCTGCCTCGGTAGAAAGAAGCTTTTCCACTTTCTCGAATGTACATACTGTAAAACGAAACAAGTTGACCACAGAGAGAGCAGGAAGCTTTGCTTCATTGCACACAATTGGAAATTACTCAATCCTAACATACAACTTCGAAGGGAAGACTCAATAGGATCAAATACGGAAGATTCTCCAATCGAATAATACGATGAAGAGGTTGAATTTGATTTCGTCGATGTGCCCGAAGATGAGATTTATCATGCCAACTCACCTATAATTTTAGATGAGGATCCTAAGACCCAATCTTTGGGAAGCACTACGGAGATCTTCGAGCATTGTGTTCAGGTCTTCCAGGGTCTCAGTCATAAGGACTATATCATCGGCAAAACGAAGGTGTGTCAGATACAGGCCATTTATGTTGCTGCCGCGTCCTTTCCAGTCTAAAAGCTTAAAGATGTCCTCCAACGCAGCTGTGAATAGTTTCGGAGAAATGACGTCTCCCTGTCTCACACCTCGCTGCAGTTGGATGGGACTTGTGCTCTGGTTCTGTAATCGGACCGACATGGTGGCATGTTCGTATAAGTACCTTAACACCTCGATATACCTATAATCCACTTGGCACCTCTGGAGAGACTGCAGCACCGCCCAGGTCTCTATCGAATCGAAGGCTTTCTCATAGTCCACAAACGCCAAGCAAAGTGGCAGATTATACTCCTCGGTCTTCTGTATAACCTGCCGCAGCGTATGGATGTGGTCTATGGTGCTAAAGCCTTTTCGGAACCCGGCTTGTTCGGGAGGCTGGAAGTCGTCGAACCTGCGAGCGAGACGATTCGTAATGACTCTCGAAAACAACTTATAGACATGGCTTAGAAGTGAGATGGGTCTAAAGTTCTTCAAACGGGTGTTATCTCCCTTTTTGAAGAACACCTCAAAATCACCTCACTTATATTCCATGCTCTCGGCGTTTTGCCCTCGACAATGACGGAATTGAAAAGTTTCTGGAGGACTTTGAGTATCGGCTTGCCGCCCGCTCTCAGAAGTTCTGTAGTGATTCCGTCATCACCCGCCGCCTTGTTGTTTTTGAGCTGTTTGAGAGCCATACTAATCTCGTACAGGCTACGTCCAGGATATCTTCGGTGAAGTGTCGGGTAAGCTTGGCTCTCGACATATTTTTCGTTTTCTACTAAGATATGGATTTCCGCCAAGTAACGCCTGATTTAATTAGTAAATAATAAAATCACGTCTTTTAAATGCCGGAAATGTTTAAATAGTTATACTTTGAACAAGTTTATTCTACAAAATCAGACAATTATTTAACAGGATCACAAGTATGTATTCCAAAATTAATTTTATGACTTAAGATTAAAAGTAATTGAATCATTATGGTCCCAATTCTAACTATAACCAAATCTTTACGTTTTGATTTTTTCTAAATTCAATGTAATGCAAACAACAGTACCGCTCAACTTTTTCGTAGCTACTCGGAACGTCTTTTTGAAGCATTGACTTATATATTACTTTTGAAGATAATAATTTATGTGTCGGCCGATGGAAAAATAATACTGTCCTATCGCACTTCATGAATCCACGTAGATATTGTTTTTTGCACTCAAGTCCATTTTCACATTTAATTACAAATTGTGTAAATAAATCTAATTCAATTAATAACTGAAACCAAAGAAATTTCCATGACAATATTCTAACTTTACTAATAAAAATTATTCTTTTAAATTTATACTCTTTTTACACTATGATCTTCTTTTTAAAAAGGACTATAATCTTTGAATCCATGAAATTAATAGGTACTACGTACTAGTATGGGTTTTGATTAACTGGAATCTTTTCAGAATAAATACTAATACTGTAGGTATGTAGAGAGTCTCTATTTTCAATATTTTAGTCGTATTATTCGTTTATTTTAAAGTATATTACTCATATACAGGAAAAATTACAAAGTTTCGAAAAAACAAAATCTATCTTTCGTCATTTTGAACGCTACTCGGTAGCTCAGTGGTTAGATCAGTGGGCCGGAAACCCAAAGGTCGCGGGTTCGAGTCCCGTCTGAGAATAACTTGTGAGCCGCGTCGATTTTTCCCTAATATTTTTTCTAATATTTATCATAAGTATAAAGATAGTATTGAAAATGCAAATCTTAAAAATCATAAATCAGAAACCATTCAATAAATATTTTAATCGTTAAAGTCACCGTTGGCGTTGGCAGATATTGGCAACAAAATATTAGGTCCCCTAGGAAATACCTAATACTAATAAGTAATGACGCATACTATGCGATTCAATGATAAAACAACAGCGCCTCTAGAGAATTATTAAGCAAATACCTAGTACATACACACTACAGACAGTATTACACCTAATAAAAAAACAAAAACAAGAACTCATATTTTAAATTATTTAATTCAATAAGTACAAGCATTATAACACAGAGCGGTACAAAACACTGAAATATTATGTATCGTTTACCCGATGCCTGAGGTTAAGTGATCGTGACCGTGACAAAAATGACACAAGTTTACACTTGAGACAATTTGACGATATTTTTTACAAACTTTCACTTAGTGAATTAAGTTTTTCGAACAGTTTCACACCACCGCAAAGTTTCCTGTCTGTCGGTCTTTTACAGACTATTCGGAGAGTGTGCTCAGGAGCTGCATGAGCTCATACCATACCGCCATCCCCCTTTTTCCATCGGACATCCAGACGCCTTGCGGGTACCACCCTTTATCGGTTGATATGCCCAAATGTTGTGATTACCGCCTCTGTGGTCTAGTGGTAACAACCACCGGTATCAGACCCAGGGGTCCCGGGTTCGATTCCCAGCGGGGGTACAATTTGTATTCGGTTTGGTTGGTGGTAGGACTTGTTGTGAGTCCGCCTGGCTAGCTACCACCATCTTATCTAAGTCTGACGTCATAATAACAATGTTTTCAGCATTGTTGTGTTCCGGCAGTTAGAGATAAGATAGCCAGTTCCTCAGTGGTTGAGGATTCCGGGAGAGGCTCGCTTCCATCTTCAGCCTTATCAATACTTAACATTAGGTATGATGAAGGCTAAGAGTATCCCCGTCGTTAATAAAAAAAAATAAAAAAATGTCGCACAAAGCTACTCATCATCTTTTATATTGCGCACAGCAAAAGTAGTGGAATCCCCGTCTCTCGGGGTTATAAGTACTCGGAAGTACTTATAACCCGTCTATCTTCAAAGCAAGGGTGAATAGGCACCTTCTGGGCTAGTTCGCTCCACCGTAGATTCTGTCTTAGCCTCTGAGTTAGGATCAAGAGCGAACCCATTCGAAATAAAGTAAAAAAAAAGTATGGCGGGAGCGTCCCTTTTTACACATAATAGACGTAATGCTGCTAAAGCAATTTACGTTTTGCTGCTTAAACTTTTTACAACTTAGAAAATGATTTTAGCCATTTTCCCTTAAAGACAGTCTACAAAGTAGGCTTTCTGATCAAAAAGGATCTTTTTATTTTGTGGCACGTGCTGTCGGACTGTTAATTAATTTATTCTTCAGCTTACTCACGTGCGTGTCAGGAGTTGCATCACAGCGTAGGTCAGTGTTTGTGGGGCCAAGGTTCGGATCACGGTCTGAATAAAACGCAACAATGTAAAAAAATGTAAATTGAATAAAAAACACAAAGCACCAAAAATCAGACGTCACTTTTTTTTAAGTGGCAAGAGAGGTTTTAAAAATGCTGACTTGCTTCTTCTCTCAGCCAATATTACGTAAATAGGTACTTAGGTACCTACGATCCGACATCAGGAAGAGTCGAGATCTCACTAATTATGAACTTCGACCGAAATGCGGACCATGGAAGCGTGTCGTGCATCAGGTCTAGAACTCAATTATGCAGTCTAAATGCAACGGTGGGTTAAAAATATTTGGCCTCCTATTTGCCTCCACGCTTGTCCTATTAGACTATTACAACCTTATTTAATGTTTACCCAAAACCTCAAAACCATTGTAGAACTCATCAGAACAAACAAATTTTTCTATGGAAGCAACCCTGAAATCGCTGCTGTTTCATAGAAAATTTTATTTGAACTCTGCTAAAATGTATGAAACAGCTAATTTTTTTTCGCGATTTCAGGGTTACTTTCGTACAGAAAGTTGTTTGTAATGATGAGTTCTACAAATGGTTTTGGGTAAACATAAAATGTGCCGTGTGGTGACGGCCTAAGAATACAAGTGTCACCACTCCCTTACATGCCTGGGATGTCGTAAAAGTCGACTAAGAGGCTCGACGCATTGAAGACCTGTGCGAGTAAAGGAAAGCTTGAATGAAACCCTCTACCAACTATCAACCGGTCTGGCCAGCGTGGTAGGTAGCAGTAGGCTAATATCCTCATATGAACGCCACAATAGGCGTGAGCTAGGAGAGGCCTATGTCCAGCAGTGGACGTCCACAGGCATGGTGGCAAACATAAAGTAACGTTGTATAAGCGCTGTCAAATAATATTAAAAATACAGTACCATCAACTTATCAGTGTAATGAAGGGTGTGAACAAACCGACGGTACTTGTACTATTAAGTATTCTGTGCCGACGGTGCCGAAGTAGATACGGACAACTGAAAAAAGTCAGTTGCACGGCAGAGCCGATTAAAGGTAAATTATTGAACATTTTCTTTGTTTTTCGGTGGATTTCAATGAAACTTATTAAAGTGGTTTAAAATATTACTGTTCAGTATGCAAATGACAAAAAGTAGCTTAAAACTGCATTATTTTAAGAGTATGTATCGAGGAAGTAAAGTAAAAAAGAAAATATGATAATATTGAGCAACGTTCCTTCCGGACGTAAACGAAGCTACATTTTCCACACATTTTTGAGATTAGGTCCTCGATACGTCCTTGATACTATTACGATAGATTTTCTTGTTAGCCTTACTGGTGTTGCATTCGCCGATATTATAACCTATAATATACCTATAATATTCCCTTAATATACCTATAATAAACCTATAATATTCCTATATATACCTATAATATAACTATAATATACCTATAATATACCTTTAATATACCTATAATAACCCTTCTCGAATTAACACTTGCAGTTCTGGCAACCCTAATGTGACCTGCGCTTTAAATATTCCAGGTTATTATTCAAAATACCAAACTTGCATAATTCATGCTCATGATTGCACAAAAACTTGAATTTAAAATGGAATCATAACATTAATTCGTTAACAAGTTTAGTGAAGTTACTCCATTCAAGGCAATTATAGTAACGCTTGGTATTACACGGTCTAACGACTCCTGAGGATGCTCTGTGTGGGGAAGAAACACGTGTATAGTAGGCCTAACACGAATAATTTTCGAGTAAGTAGGTATCGAGGAAGTTAAGTAAATAATGTATGAGATATCAGCATTCCTACCGGACGTCAACGGAACTATATTTTCCTATACATTTTTTGACACTATTTCGATAGTTTTCCGTGCTAACCCTACAGTAGTTGATAATGGTGTATGAGACGGTTTCTGTAATGAATGTGTTATGTACTATAAAATAATTGCCAAAATTGAGAACGCCAACCAAAAACAGGAAAATGTTATAATATTACATTAGAGACAACATCAAAATATTGATTGGATTCCAAAATAAATAACTGCCCTGTAGACGAAAACAACACGGTTTTGCTGTAACTTTTTTCATATAAATTATTCCCCAAAAACATAACGGCTTCGCAAACTAGAGGGGAGGAAGTCAAGACGCTCGTCTGTTCGTTCATCATACAGTTTAGTTATTACAAAAAAGTTTCGATATCGGCGCCTACTAGCTTGTTAGGATACTTGTAGGAAGATGAACGTTATCTTTTTAGCCTAAAGTATACATCTTAGTTAAGCACCATTCTTTTATATCAACCAGCCCGGCCACGCTTGTACCTGGTACCAGACAGTAAACACCCGCACAGCTTACACAGATAACCACCGCCTTTTTGGACGTTGTGGCCAGGGGGTCAATTCTGCTAAAAATCGTCTCTCAATGGTGTTTCAATAGTAGTGTTTATTTACACTGTTGTAACAAGAACTGTGTAAAACAGGACTACCATTGAGACACATTAGAATACGATTGTGACTAAGCATTAGCAGAATTGGGCCCTAGGCTAGGTAGAAATATACATGCTACCACTGATCGGACTCTTCGTTATGCTTTTAATATTATTATATAGGTATGGGTTACGACTTACGATAGAGATGTTTACAACATAATATAATCAATAAAGTTGTATTTCTTTTCAAATCTCACTTCTCAAAATAATCAAATCAAAAATCTTTATTTACCTTAGAACTTAACTATAACAATATTTATCTGGAGTCCCCTTTTAAACATAAAAATGTCTGTACTAAGGGACTCCGCTCCTCCTTATATAAAACAGGAATAAGGTGTGCAAATGACCAATAAACTAAAAAAAAATACATCAGTACAAAAAAGAACGGGGAAGAAAAACAAAACAATTATACCTTTTACAATAAAAGTCAAATTTTCAAACAAAGGTATTATAACGATGACATTTATGTTGTCTATGTATATTAATAATGTATGGGTGTGTGTGTGTGTGTGTGTCTGTGTGTGAGAGTGTGTTTGTGCGCGTGTGTGTGCTTGTGTGGTTGCATGTGTGTGCATATGTTTTCGTTTGTTCGTGTATATCTTTGTATTTATGCGTGGTGTATTTATTATAGTGAAATCGTCTTACAATTAATTAGTGTACTGATAACAGCGATTCTGTTTCATCATAACTTAAAGTTTTAAGCCATTTAGTGACATTCATTTTACACTCATTATAGCTTTTTATGTGAATTTGTAGTTTTGTTTACTTTATTAAAAATGCACGCTGATTGTTTTTCGTATTGAATTCCCGCAAAAGTCGTTTTAGTAGTAGAAATTCTAACTTCTACTTATTACAATAAGCTAACTCATGAAACTAATAAAGCATAAGACTACGTTAGTAATACATAGTTAGTATTCTTTGATAGGACTTTAACATTGACAATGACATAAAGTTGACTAAAATATTAAATTAAAACTAAACCATACAAATACCAATTACTGTATTTGTATGGTTTTAGTTTTAACTTAATTAAATTGTGGTCTATAACCCGCTATACGACTGAAGCGAGATAGCAATGAGCAAAGGACGCGTGCGGGAACGAGACCGATTTTGCAGATTACGGTGCACTTCGTAGTAAATAACTATAGGGATTAAAGAGAAAATGAAACTACACGTCTTAACTTACCCATTCACATAACGTTTGTTTTGCATTTATTTTAATAGGTGTTCGCTGACGGTGAACAATAATATATATTTTTTTATTGTTTTATCGTCTATAGCTGTTTACAGTCAGTGAACTCGTTAAGTACCTATTTATTTGTACAAATGTCCTCTTTCGTAGCACCTAGTAACGGCAGTTCCTTTTTTTTATTATCGCTCAAATAATTAGAAATAGAATACGCCATGATCTTCTTTAATAATATCAGCAGCTTTTTCACCGATCATCATTGTGGGAGCATTAGTGTTCCCACCAGGTATTGTTGGCATAATTGAGGCATCGACGACACGGAGACCAAAAATTCCATGGACTTTCAAACGTTCGTCTACCACTCCGTTGGGACCCATTGCACAAGTCCCGACAGGATGCTGCAGAGATCCAACGGAATTCTTGATGTAGCACCGCCAATATTGATCCTCGTTTGATTTCAAAGCTTGACAAGGATTCACATCCAAATATTCGAACTTACTTTCAACACTTTTAAAGTAAGATGTGTTCACTAACCCCTGCATAAACCTTAGTCCTGCCAGAAAATCATCTACATCACTTTCATTCCTAAAATACCCGCTTGAAATAACAGGATCGTCTAGAGGATTATTACTTCTTAATTTCACTTCTCCTGTTGATTTTGGATGTAAAAGAATTAAAAATGTCCAATCGATCGCTCGATCAATGTTCGCCTTGGCAATAGATGAACAAAAGTTTCTCCTGAATTCCATTGTCTCGCAAGCTAACTGGATTACCGGAGAAGCGAAAACGCCTATATGGGTATTGAAAATTTGGAATTGCCTCCTACCATCATCTCTATTAATATTAATGAATGCATTTTGTATGGGCGCAGGTATAGAATCTAATTCAGTTGCAGATAAAATATGCATCACAGCAGACTCTAAGCCTCGTTGGCCAGAAAATACAAGAGGTATAAATGCGTGGTCCTGCAAATTTTTACCAACTGGTAATTCTAGCAATACGGGTATGTGATGTTTTTCCAATTCGTTTGTGATCCCAATACCAGATAACATAAGAAGCTTTGGTGTATCTATACTTCCAGCTGAAATTATAACTTCTTTTTTAGCATACACTTTGAATATTCGTCCCGATCGTGACATTACTTCAACGCCAAAAGCTGCCATTTTATTGGAATCTATCAGCACTCTGTTGGCCCTTGTATATTTTGCAATATACAAATTTGGTCTATCTTTCACTGGTCTTAAATAACTCTCTGCAGTACTAGACCGTCTGGCATTGAAGAAAGTCCAGTATGGAACTGAAGCTCCTAAAGTATGAGGGCCATTCATATCTTCTATTCTTTTCACGCCCATCTCTTGAAAGGAGTTCAAAATGTTTTCATTAATCCGGTGAAAATAGTCGTTAGTAACTACTTTTGATACTTTGACAGGTCCTTCTGAGGAGTGAAGATAGGAATATTCTGAGTTATTCATGATATCTAGATCCGTCATATTTTCTAGTTTCTTGAAATAAAAGAGTGCATCATCCCACCCCCACCCGTCTGCCACCTCGCTCCAAGTTTGATAGTCTTTTTCCTCTCCTCTTGCATAGACTTCATAATTGAGTGACGAGGATCCTCCTAACATCTTTCCCCGGATGAGTTTGAGTTCCTTATTATTGTAAACACCACCAACACCATCGTCAAATTTCATATGGTAGCTCCAGTCGTACTCAGTGCCAGTCATTGTCATGGGAAGACTTGGTATCTGTAAAGAATAGAAATAGTTAACTGACGTTCAGTACTATCACTATGTATGTAACCACTCCTAAGTTTTCCTGTTACTTAATTAAAAAGTATATTTAAGTTTTTTTTTAATAATGCCAGGGGGACTCTAAGCCTTTATCATACCTGATGTTAAGTATTGATAAGGCTGAAGATGGAAGCGAGACTCTCCCGGAATCCTCAGCCACTGAGGAACTGGCTATCTCGAACTGTCGGAACACAACAATGCTGAAAACATTGTTGTTATGGCGTCAGGCTTAGATAAGATGGTGGTAGCTAGCCAGGCGGACTTACAACAAGTTCTACCACCAACCAAACCGAATACAATATGTACCCCCGCTGGGAATCGAAACCGGGACCCCTGGGTCTTATACCAGTGGTTGTACCACAAGACCACAGATGTTTAATAGTGTTTGTCTTATTTAAATCTGCATAGGCATATTCGGAACCCTCAGGTCTAGTAGTAGTAGTCTCTCAGGGCCCGACTAATGAGACAGAATACATAATCTATCGTTCTCTGGACATCGCACCGGTGTACTGCTAGCAAGTGACGAATTAAACATCAATTATTACATCTTAAGTACATCTACTGCCTTAGCAGTGGGGACATTCCCCGGGCCTGATGAAGATGATGATTGGAATATATTACTCACCACACTGGCGAGAGGCGGGTTCCCACCGGCTTCCACAAGAAGCACCCTGAAGTAGGGAACCTCGCTCAATCGGGCTGCGACGACGGCGCCCGCGGACCCAGCCCCCACCACCACGAAATCGAACATCTCGCCATCTGTAATAATAAGGCACTAGGGAAGAAAAACAATAATAATAATATCTTCAATTAGGATATTGTTATTATAAGGATTAGTATTCCTAACCGGAGAGTTAGTTGAAAGGACAGAGGCTATTTGTTATCCCGATATTCCCTCGGGGACGGGAACCACGCGGGTGAAACCGCGGGCGGAAGCTAGTTACGACAATAATAATAAGATTTACATTAAAATTAGATGACAATGTAGAAATATAACAAATAGATACAGTCGCCAAGTTGCATCAAAGGTCCTTTCTTCCGTTGAAGGAAGAACCTCTTGCTTGACAATTTTGTTAAATTGTTTTACAATAATGTAGTACGTAGCTACTGTTTCTACTACTACGTCTATCTGCTGTTGCATGGAAGTCGCTAATTTATAAAATCAGATAGGTTTTCTTTTACATTTTCTACTCAAAAACCTCAGAGGTTTTTCTATCATTAATGTTCAATTATTATTGATGCGTATGGTCATTATGTCTTGTTCCGAGTTTTTACTGCATTATCTATGTATAATAAAAAAAAAACGTATTTAAGTATGTTCACCCGTTATTTAATATCCATAACACAAGTTCTTAATGTAAGATTGTTGTGTTCTGGTAGTTAGAGATAAGGTAGCCAGTTCCTCAATTTTAAGGATTCAGGGAGAGGCTTGCTTCCATCTTCAGCCTTATCAATACTTAACATCAGGTATGATGAAGGCTAAGAGTATCCCCGTTGTTTATATAAAAAAAAGATTTAATTATTCATTGAATTTTTATTATTTATTAATTATTTCAGCCTCTAATTCAAATTACATAACTTGTCAATGATAAAAGAATATTTTTTTAAGTAGGTACTGAAAAATTATTTGAAAAGGTATTAGACGTTTGTTTTTAAAATTAAATAGTATATTAAATGAATGTTTTCCTAGGCACGGAAAATCACGATAGCTCTCTTTTTTATTAATTTAAAATCAATTTCTGCCTAACTGTCGAAAGGCTCTAGAGGTGAGATGGCTCTCTCAAAGTTTCGGATTCTCGTTGTCCCCATAAATTTACATTTGTGCCAAAATTCTACAAATTTGGTTCAAGGGTTTTTAGGCATGAAAAATTCACAGACAGACAGAGTTAGGTACTTTTACATTTCTTTTTTTGGATACCCGCTCAACAGATGGATTCAGTTATAAACTACTTACATATTATGTATTTTCATTTCATTGAATTTTTCGTAATAAAAACTTCTTATTAATGGGTGTCCCAGAAGTAAAGAGACATTTTTAAAAATCATACTGGCCACAGAAAAAGTTTTCAAATAAAAAATAAATGGTAGCCATGGTTACCATAGATAACATATCTGTCGAAATTCGCTAGATTTAAATTAAAATTGAAATTTCACTTTTTGAAAATGAAACGAGCTGAACAAGAATTGTTTTTTAAACGAGTTGTTCACTACTATTTGTGTCATGGGAAATCTGAGACAGTACGTCGTTTTATTCAAGAGGGAGCAAGAAGAACTAGTCTGTACAGAATAATAAAACATTACGAAGGAACGGAAGAGATTGATTTCAAAAATATTCCGGGAAGACAACGTACCGTATCTATAGAAATATAAACCGAGTTAAAGAGGTTTTTTGAAAAGACATCTTCAACATCATCGGTGAGAATTGCGGCGGATAAACTAAAAATATCTAAGTCCAGTGTATCTAGAACAAAATGTCAAGATCTAGGCTTGAAAACTTTTGTAAAATTAGCCGCCCTCAAATATCTTAAAGACCAGGAGACGCGTGCCAAGCGAGGGTGACGTAAAGTTTATGAAAATTTTTTGAACATAAATCTTATAATCGATGATGAGACATACGTACCGGTTGACCCGAGTGATGTTCCTGGGAAACAATATTTTTACGCAACCAGTCGTGACGTTGTTGATTATAGGGAGAAAATCAAACCAAAAGCTAAGTTTAAAAAAAATATCCTTGCTTGGCAAGCTATGGATGAATACGGTCATGTTTCCGAACCCTTTTATCGTACAGGCTCTATGAACAAATTTGATATAGATATAAAAAATAAATTAGTTTCACTTTAATTTCAAGTACAAATTCATATATTATCCGATTATTTTTAATAAAATATTATTAATATTATTTTGTCTCTTTACTTCTGGGAAACCCCAAAATAGCATTGATAAATGCAAAAAATTCAAAAATCATAAAAAACATAACCATGTTTTTCTTTTTATTTTTTACATTTGAAAGGTTTTATGTTTATGAAATTTTGCATTGTTCAATGCTATTATTATAATTTATGATAAAAAATAAATAGAAACATATTGGAAAAAATCAACTCGGGCACAAGTGAATTCTCAGATGGGACCAATGTTTTTTTTTTTTATCATTTAAAATGATTTCAGTTCACTTACTTTGTCATACCTTTTAATTTGTAATTCGGAGGCCAACCTGCAGGAATGATAGCCTGACTCAACGCCAAAATCCTTAACACCCATTGCACCACAGGCGAAGAACTGCATGCCTCCACAGCCTTCAATAATTTTGTGATGGCAACATTTAAAATAATCATGTTAAGTTACAACACTTTGCCACTATCAAATTATATTGTTACTCTTTTATACACGCTTTTTAAATTGATAAAGTAAAACTTTCTCCTTAACCTACATATAGAATTATATTATCGGCAGGTAACACTTGTTTTCAAAATTTCGATAAGTAAACCACAGAGCATGGAAAAAACAGTACAGGTATTTAATTATTATTTTAAAACTCTAAAACTAGTTACATTTATTTATTGGTAGTAGGATTGATTTTAAGGTTTTATTTTCTTTTTTTACTTTACGCGCGCGTTCTACTTGGCAACGATACCGTACCGAACAAGTGAGTTATAGTAATACTTATAAACAACTAAGTAAGCGAGTTGTTCTAATTGGCAAATTATCGAGTAAGGCCGCATCACATTAATTTGATACGCATATTAAACGATTGTACTTAATATAAAAATGCACGATCGTCGATCGGAGTGTGTCTTATAGAGCTTACGCACTACGTCGTTCGTTCCGAATCCGATCCGAATCCGTGTAAATACGGTTCGTCATTATAATATACATACAGCCGTAGAACTATTTGTGTGGTAGTTTACGAACTACATCCGTTTTCCGTTCGATTTCTCTCCGTTATCCGTGAATCTCCATGACGGACACTTGACGGACAGTTGACGGACCGAACTAGTAATATTTGTATGAACAAACTGTTTCCTTATTTTAACACTAAACGTTCCACCATCACGGGGAACATATTTATGCATCATTTTCATTCATTGCAAAACCCTTTTTTTGTTATCAGAATTAATTAAAATCGCGACTCGAGTAAACGCGACATAAACTCACGAGTCTCGACTCACGATTTAGTTTTAGTTTGAAGCCTATGTCTGTCTGTCTGTCTGTACTTATATTCGTAGAGCCTAAACGAATCAAGCGATTTTATTGCCGTTTTTTTAAATTGAAAGCTAAATTAATCGAGATGGTTCTTAGCTACGTTTGATGAAAATCCATCTGGCTATTTATGGAGATGGTCAACTGCCCGCCGAAACGGTAAAAGATACGAAGGTAGTGCTTTGACTAAAATAATGTACACCCTGGGAAAATTTAGTTGCAGCAAAAAAAAATTACGGCAAAGGACATCAGGCATTCTGGTCCAAAAACAAAAAGTGAGCGGCCAGATCCGGGATTATTTTCAATAGGTAGTTCCTATTAAGACCTAAAAAAATTTATATGGACTTAACCCTGTCACCGCATGAACTGAGTAGCTATTTCCAGTTAAAAAATCTGGACATAAAAAAGTGAGCGGCCAGACCCAAGATTATTTCCAATTGGTAGTTCATACTAAGGGTTAAGGGTTAAGGGTTAAGTCCATATAATTTTTTTTAGGACTTAATATGAACTACCTATTAGAAATAATCTTGGGTCTGGCCGCAAACTTTTTTTTTGGACTAACTTTGTAAGGAGATTGCCTGATGTCCTTTGTTTTTGTCTTTCTGTACATAAATATTCGTAATGCCTAAATGAATTAAGCGATTTCAATGCGTTTTTTTTTTATTTTGTGTGTAATTTAAAAAGGATGAAATAATAATAACATTTTAAAATTTTAAAAACTCCCTGACAATAAAAAAATTCTAAAAAAATAAAATTTCTCTCTCGGTCGGGGGACCCCCAACGTATAATATACCCTTTTAGTACTTCTCTTTTTGTGGTCCCCCGACCGAGAGAAATTTTATTTTTTTAGAATATTTTTGTCGGGGGTTTTTGAAATTTTAAAATTTGATTTTTTTATGACATTTGTGTTGTGAAATCAATAAAAATTGCCCATAAATTTGTTCTACGTCGTTGTGAAAGAAAATGGAAGCCAGGATCCTAACTTATCCTTTCAGTGATAGAGTTAAAATTGAAGTTACGTATCGGATTCAGTGTGCTTAGTGTGTGTTTTCTTACTTTACTCGCTTACACCGTAGTTTGCGAATAGAGTTTAATTCTCAACCTTATTCCCATTGTATTAAGGCTATCTGTCAAAATTTTACTCTCACGCGATGGTAACGTTTGGACATTTGCAAACTCACACTAAGCCCTCGGATCGCAGTGCGTAAACGACATCCAAATTCTCTCTGAGTTTCCTGGATCCGTTTTTTCACGGATCGGACGGACGCAGTGCGTAAGGGCTAAGGGCCCTTGTACTAGCAAGCAGACATATTATAATTTATAACAATAAAAATTCTATTGTGTCTCGTTCATTGCCAGCGAAACGTTTATACACCTCGTACAGTCGGGAAACTACCATCGGGTTGATCAGTTAAGATTTTTCAGGGAGCTTTAAAACGTTCATATCACAAATTATAGATCATTAAGAGGTATTTCATTTGAATAATAAATTATTTTTCATCTCACACGCTCTGAAAAGGAGGTTTTGTCAATCAGTTTAGGCGTAGAAAATCGCTTTTTGCGGCCTAGCGCGGCAAAGTACTTTTTTAAATTAATACCTAAAAATATGTCATAATGCGTTCCGAATCGCACTATTGACTTTTTTGTTATATTTGATTCTTATTTTAAATAGCTTTAAATTAATTATAATACTCCGTTTTGGTTTTATTATATTATTTTAGTTCATTGAATCATAAAAACAATAACAATAAGATTAAACTATTTGTTATAAGAATTTTATATTAGGCTGGGTGAGATTTCACAACCTATTATTGGATTTCGGACTGTGACATAAATCTTTATTTTTAAATTGTCTTTGTCTTGTACCTCATGTCAGTGTCAACATTTACGGAATCGTTTTTATTCTTATTAATAAGTAACAATATATTCCTACTTTAAATAACTTTGAATTAACTATAATACTCCCTTTTTTATTATTTTAGTTTTTTATATCATAAAAACAACGAGAATAAGGTATATTTAGATTAAACTTTATGTTTAAAGAATTTTTTACCGGAAGTTGATCGCGGAAACGACCATAATGTTCCTCGCTGTTGTGAGGTGAAAAATTGTATGTTGCGCTCGGCAGAGAAGTTTTTAGCGTCTTGTACCTTTGATATCCTCGCTTCGCTCAGGATTCAATATTTGAACCACTTGCTACGCTCGTGGTTCAATCCTAGAATCCTTCACTTGCTCAGATTTCAATAGAGGCAACTCGCCGCTAAATAACCAACTTTCCAGCCTTGCATAACAAATAACTAATCTAACTAATAAATCTTTAACCTTAGTACTTTACGAGAAAACGTTTTCCAAAAAACTATTGGTCAACTGGGAATTCCCCGATTGTACTTACAATTCTACAGCGAAAATGGAAAGAATCCTGAATTGTTACATTCAAAATAAAATTTTAATAAAGGAGCCGTAAAAAATATCAAACTTGTAAATTAACATAAAAAAGATAGGACCGTTTATGTCGCAATAAACATATATTTCGTCACTCTCAAGGGAATCATAAGTCATAATAAATAAATAAATATTTATTACACTCACACCAATTAACCTAGCCCCAAAGTAAGCACTGTAATGGCGGCTCCACATTAGTGCCGTGAATTCACGGCGCGAATTCACGCCATGAATTCACGGTACAAGTCGTGCCATCCACATTCACGGGATGCTCACAATCGATCGTGAAACCCGCCGCGAAATGGACGTAGAAGCTGCTGCTGCAATAACTTTGTTTGCTGTGGCAACATATCACTATTTAGACGTCCAAAACAAGAAAGTTATTAGAAAGCGTTGAAAAAAAAGAAGATGGTGGATGACTGAAATACATCGTAACCGATCAAGGTATGTTTGTTTGTGTAGTGAATTTTTGAATTGACTTAGTATAGAACTATCTTTGTTAATTATAAAAATTCATTTCAGACTTTCTATGGAAAAGCAGTTATCAGAATTACATTGAACCCAGTGGCGAATTTAAGAAATTTACTCGTATGTCAACAGTGGACTTTGAATATTTGCTATGTGAATGTGGATGAGTACGCGTGAACCCAGCGCGAAAGGGGCGCGAACCCTTTGTCGCGGGACAAAATACCGACTCTGATCGGGGAACAAGCGTGAACGCGCGTGAACCCCGCGAAAGCCGTCCACATTCGCGTTCACGCCTGTTCACGGAGCTTCACGGCACGAATGTGGAGCCGCCAAGGCTTGTGTTATGGGATACTAGGGTAACGGATATAAATACAGATAATTATACATATGTAAGTATTTATGTGTAGAAATACATTTAAACGTCCATGACTCAGGTACTTGGACGAATTAACCACTGGACACGAAACCCGAGAAGAATGTATGAAATTACGATCAACCAATTCTTGCGGGGGTGAGGGGCGATTACTAATGTCAAATAATGACAGTAGTGCTTGAAGTAATCGATAATTTTTTTATCGATAAGTAAAGAGTGAATGAATGAACCTATTGAGTTTAATAAACCATGTGTGTTTTAAAGAAATTAGTAAGTTAATTGTTTATTTCGTGGAAAAATAAAAAGCACGATAAGTAAGGAGTGAATGAATGAACCTATTGAGTTTAATAAATCATGTGTGTTTTAAAGAAATTAGTAAGTTAATTGTTTATTTCGTGGAAAAATAAAAAGCACCTAATAATATGAAATCTTCATTAAAAAATCCCTCAAATTCATTAAAACTATAAAATATGGTTTCCAAAGCGTGTGTTTGGGTTCTTTTCGTGAAAAATGGGTAGATACATGCACCCTGATACTAAATGGAACCGCGCCTCTCCCGGAATCCTCAATCACTGAGGAACTGGCTATCTTACCTCTAACTGTCGGAACGGACTTAGATAAGATGGTAGTCCTAGCCAGGCAGACTGACAAATTACTTACTAACACTCTTTATGTGAGTAAAAATCATTAATATTTGGTTTATATAATAATATAATTCATTATTTACATTAACTTCTTCTTCAATCACTCGAGCTTTTTTATATAAAACAAAATATGGGTAATTAGTTCATTACAGAACCTTTGTATAGGACATACACAATAGCAACCCCTCCATAAGTGTTTAATTTTATAATCGATTGCAATCCTTTTCAAAGGTCAAATAGTTGTGGCGCGATGCTCGTATAATATGTACCTTTTAAATTAAAAATTTAAAGGGATTGTGATAGATTTAAAATTAGACAATTAGCCCCCTGTGTGCTTCTCGAGCTGTGACATCTCGTATTCGACATTTTCTTTGGAGCAAAAAATCTAAGTATACTAAAACTTACTAAACTTATTACTTATTACTTACATCGACATTATAAGATTGTCAAAGATCGTTGAGTCTAAAACATTTTATTTTCTCTTTCATTTCTTACATTTAAGAAATATGCATATTTGTAAGAAAAAATATAAACTTGTTTTCACTTTATTAAAGATCTCAAAACTTACGCCACCGTATAAAATTAGCACAACCTAAACCCAAATTAGAAATAGTAGACTAGCATTTGGATAGCGTATGGTCCAGCATACGCTATGACAGTTTTAAACAACAAACTCCCAGAAGTTATCAACAAAACATCGCATATAAATTACCTATATTTAAGAAAAAGCCAAGGCAGTTTTTTTCTAGCAACTACTAGCTGAAATACTAATTGCAAGAATATTTCAACCAATAGTTTATTGTAGTTTTAAGATTATTTTACTTGAATATAATAAAACGATATTTAAATTAAGATAATTAAAGATGAAAAAATAGTATAATATAGCTTACGTACATACATTATATAATATAAATATAATTAATTTTATTCTTGCTGTGACCTAACAAGGTCTATGTTAGAAACAAATAATAAATGTAACCACCAGTTATGATAAATTTTAACATGAAGAATATTGGAACAAATGAACTCGGCCACAAGTGAATTTTCAGATGGGACTTGAACCCACGACCTTTGGGAATCCGGCCCACTGCTCTTACCAATGAGCTACCGAGACTTGCGGACCACTGTCAAAATTCTCCGATACTTATATACTTTTAATATGCTGTAAGAATATCCTTCCTTGCATTCGAAAAAGAAAAAAAACAAATGTTTAACGATCAATTATGATGCAACAGCTAATAATTTATGATTTTTGAATTTTTGCGTTGTCAATGCTATTTTTATACTTATAATAAATGTTAAATGTTTATGTACAACACACTATGATAATGTACAACATAAGTCTAATACTAAAAAACAATACCGTGACTGATTGATAGGCAACGCACAGCCCAAACGGCTAAACCAATTAAACTGAAATTTTGCATAGGTACAGGTTCCTTTAACGATATTGGCGAGCACTAAGGAAGGATGTTTTGATATTACCACGGGAACGGGAACCATGCGGGTGAAATAAGCAACATTTTTTTTTAAAGTTTGAAGCTATATTTCAAATATAACGAGCTCAAAGTTCGTAGGGTTGCGTCGTATAATTACAGAGTTCCTATAGCTATCTTCTGGCTCCATCATCAGACCTTAGATGTTATCTAAGACCTGAGTCCTCGTCCATGTTATCTCCCTGCGTACCGGTTCCACCCAATTTCTTCTTGTTAGGGGTTCAACTGTAAATCTGAAATTAATTTGAATAGTTCCTACATTAAAATTGGATTCGTTCGTTCATTTACATACATCGATATGTTTATCGATATGTTCAAGCCCTATACGACATAAAATTGACAATTGATTGAATGAGTGATACATATAACCCAACCAAATTACTTATGCAATATCTTTGAAGAATTTACACGTGCAATGATTACTTTTTGAAATGACGTATTACATTTTGTTTACATACCAAATTTTATTTATTTTACGCAAAATTGCTACTCTAATAGATTGAAATTAAACTTACGAGTGAAAAGAAAAATGTTTTGATTGTCCGGTATGTTTTTTACAAATTAACTCAGCGTATTTACCCATTTTTGAGATAATGTTCCACTTCGAGATCTCGCGTCATACTGACAACGCCATATTGCTTACTGTGTCTAAAAGGCAGGGTAAGTGACAGAGGGGTATAGGCGAACGCGGTCCTCGTTACGCGTCCAGTGGTTAATTCGTCCAAGCTCAGGTACAAATGCTCGTATTCATCAGACAAACATTTGCCCCTACCGGGATTGCAACCGGTGTCGTACTCATATGTCGTAGTCACTCTACCACGGAGGTCGGTTATCCCGGTAGGCTCATAGGTTACTTCCCGTCAGGGGCGTGCATTCCATATAGGCAATTAGGCAGTGCCTACCTCATTCAAAACCTAAATTTAGTGTTAAAGTTATTTTATTTTAGTTTAAACTTCTATTCAACACTCACCCATTAAGATTTTCCTTACGCTAAATACTGAATACCTACAGGTAGGCAGTCTCCAAATTGCCTACTCGAAGCAAGCAGCGTTTCATACAAGAATACAACTTATTTAGAAAAAGTATTGCTCAACTAAAATCCGCCCACGGCAAGAAGGGCGCTATTTGTACGTGTAACCACAGAATACTTAATAGTACAAGGTGTAACTTAAACGTCCGGAATATATCGGTATTAAGTAAGCAAGCCTACCTGACGAATGAATTTGGTCGCGAATTATTTTGTTGAAGAGTTATTTTAAAACTATGATATTTCCTAAGATATTAAATGATGTAAAGGGCAATTTTGTTCAAAATTAAATACTTGTGATGTTTAACTTATTTATTTAGATAAGGATTAATATCATGTGTATCAAAACAGGTTCTCAAATAATACATTAGTTTAGAACAAATTTTATTATCTTAAAAAAGGTTATAGTGAGTTAGGCTGATATTACATTATCATATTTTTCATCATATACCGCGTGGGGCCTATAACCGGGGAAAATATTGAAAATAGAGACTCTCTAGAGTATTAGTATTTATTCTGAAAAGATTTCAGTTAATCAAAACCCATGCATTACTCACAATAAGAATTTAAAGTTACGATTCATAATCAGTGTAGTATTGCAAAACGATAAACGGTATTGCTAACGGTGCGAACTTACTAATCGTGGTACAGGGGACAACAAAAAACTTACCGCAAAACATCATGATATCACTATCCATCAGAAAATTTACCTTTAACTCCTTGAATAGCAACAGCCCCCGCTACTTCCCATAGCTTAAAATCTCTGTTTCAAACTAATTAAAATTAGTTTATTATTAAACATCGCAATGACAGTTATCTGTTTATAATCTTATCCATCATGCATGACACCAATACCAATATTACCAATTATACTCTTTGTACCAAGTAGATTCAGCCATGGAATTATTAAGTACTAGTACGTAGTACCTGTTAATTCCAAGGATTCTACGTTTTTTACATTATGATCTTTTTATAAAGAAGATCATAGTGTTAAAAGAGTGTAAATTCAAAAGAATAATTTTGATTAGTAAAGTCAGAATATTGTCATGGGAATTTCTTTGGTTTCAGTTTAAATTAATTTTAATTTAAGTAATCGAAATTAATTCATTTACACCATTGGTAATTCAATGTAAAAATGGCTTTGAGTGCAAAAAACACTCCAAAAAGAAAACAATACCTACGTGGATTCATGAATTACGATAGTGTAAGTAAGACAGTATTATTTTTCTATCAGGCGACACATAAATTGTCAAAAAGACGTTCAGAGTAGCTCCGAAAAAGTTGAGCGGTACTGTTGTTTGCATTATATTGAATTCACTATTAAGTTAGTTAGGAAAAATCTAAAAGTAAAGATTTGGTTTAAATTAGTTGGGACCCTAGTGATTCAATCACTAGTGACTTAAGAGCCTCCGTTTTTAATATTATCCCCGGTTCTAGGCCCCAGACGGTATAGGATCATATGTATGATCACTGTCTTGTTTTTTCTCTTCCATACTGATCTCGGTAAGGTGCGACAGAGATAACTATGATCCTATATAAATGATGAAATATATGATAATGTAATAGCAGCCTTAACCTAAAAACATACATACGTCGCGGACTTTTTTAGAATGTTTGATGGGTAACAATTTCGTCATACATGATTTTTACGTAACTTTAACCGTTTACACACCGTCCGCAACGGAAGCTCCTAAAAGTAATTACTTTTCCTCGTTTTTGCAACGTTTTACATTATTGCTCTGCTCCTATTGATCGTAGCGTGATATTAAATACCTTATAACCTTCCTAGATAAATGGACTATCTAACACAAAAAGTTTTTTTTTAATTCGAACCTGTAGTTCCGGAGATTAGTGTGCTCAAACAATCAAACTCTTCAGCATTTTAATATTCCTACTAAATATTACGAATTTTATCATTTATGACTAGCGGACGCTCTCGGTTTCACCTGCCGCGTGGTTGCCGCTACCGTGGGAATATCAGGTTTGCAGCCAATGTGGTTTTCTGATGTATAAGCTACATTGCTGTAAAGTTTCATCTTAATCAGGTCAGTAGTTTATGCGTGAAAGACATTCATCCTTCCAAATATCCTCATAAACTTTCGAACTTATATATATTTCGAGCTTATTAGGTAGCAGGAGAGGATAAGTGCAAAGTTACTTGTTAGATCTACAGTGCCTACCACGCTGGAAAACCAATGCTCGCCCCTGTTTCTCGTTGACTTAATACTATGAAAATTGGCAAGTAATATCGTCTTTTACTACAAATACAGGTAAAAACTAAAAACTATACATTTTTAAATAATAAAAATATAGTCTTTATGTGATAAATATTAAACAAGAAAATATATTCGAAAAAAATCGCCCAAGTGCGAGTCGAACTCGCACATGAAGGGTTCCGTCTCTCACCCAAGGTTGCCTGGAAGAGATTGCTATGTAGCAATAAGGCCGCCTATTTTGCGTTCCTCTTTTTTGTTGTTTTCTCTGTATATGTTTGTTTTTGTATCGTGTGCAATAAAGTTTGTATTATTATTATTATTATTTTAAATACACCTACCCAAAATGCCACTATAATTTATTTCGTCTTCAAAAATAACTTTATTTTTCAGTGTTTGTATGAATGACAAAGTTATATTTGCGGTTTTGGAAAATGTGCTATAGCTCTGAAACTACTAAATATATTTCGTAAGAAAAACTGTTTTAGAAACCTCAATGTAATTTTTAAAGACCTATCTATAGATACCCCCCACACGTATAGGTTTGACGAAAAAAAAGTTTCAGTTCCATGTATGGGGAACCCACAGAACAAGGAATCTGTGGGGGAACCCCCCCATAATATATATATATTATTTTTGTGTAAAAACCGTAAAGCGGCTTACATAATACATCAACCTACCAAGTTTAAACTGTGTAATCCTCATAGTTTTAGAATAAAGTGGCTGTGTGTGACATACATCGGACAGACAGACATGACGAATCTATAAGGGTTTCGTTTTTTGCCATTAGGCTACGGAAACCTAAAAAGCAACTTGTCTCATGTCAAGTAAGGCAAGTTGCTTTTTTTAGTACCTATATTATCTTGTTTAATATTTATCACATAAAAATAGCATTGGAAAATGCAAAAATAACAATAAAAATAAAAAAGTTTAGTCTTTAGTTTCAAAACTGAATTTCGGGAAAATACGGAAAAAGAAAACTGCAAGGCTGGATTCCTGAACTATTTATAATATAGTAAGGGGTATATAATAGGTAGGTACTGTGATGTATTAGTATTGCCTAGGAGTTTGTTTCAATATGTAATGAATAATTACCTGATAAAGCGTGGACTCGAGGTCCATCGTGCGTGGAGGGTCGGTCGCCTTGTCAGATGAAATATATTTATAAATTGTAAAATTAAGTAATCATTAAATATTAGAACAGTATCGAGATAAAGTCGTTTTTATTATAAAGTAGCGGAAACGCGTTACAGTACCTACACTTATTTGTGCTGAACCTTCGGTGGGCGAGTAGTATAATAAGAAAATATCGAACTCTTATTGATTAGGTTTCATTTTTAACTTTTTGACGAACTACACCGTAAATAGTAACTTGTACTTATATATTGTATTTGCAAGGCTGGAAAGTTGGCGGCGGTTACCTCTATTGAAAACTGAGTAAGCGAAGGATTTTAAGACTAAAATCCATTCATTCAGGCTTTACCGTAACTAATTATGTGCCAAACATACAAATCCGTTCAGAAGTTTTTGGGTGATTGAATAACAAACTTACAAAAAAATGCAAACATCCAAACCCCCAACGTCCAAGCTTTCACATTTTACGGAACAGGTAAGGAAAAAAAACTGGCGGTTTTGATTTTCATTCATCTTTAAAAAGATACAATACCAAAAAAGTTTCAATCGTTTGTACACGTTACTGGCCGGTTTTAAAAATGCTGTGGTATTTAAAAAAGTACGTTCTAAATTCAAATTTTCATTTGATGCTCATTTTTACTGAAAACTCCTTTTTATCCTACATTTTTGGCGCGACGTTCCAGAAGTTAACATCGACTTTCATAACTTTTATTAAATTTTTACCGATTAATTTCATATCCTTGACTGTCAAAGCTTTATTTATTGCTGTTTGGCTGTATCAAAATTGGTAGATAAAGTGGTAAAAGCTACCAAAATTATCGCGCTGCTTGAAGAGGGTTGCAGCCAATGTTTCGTGGCTAGGAGGCTAAATGTTAGTCGCTCGACAGTCCAAAGGACCTGGCAGCGATATCAGGAGACTGGTTCCGTCGAGAGAAGGCCTGGTTCTGGAAGAGAACCATGTACCCAACCACGGGATGATCGTTTTCTTATGAGTCGCGCATTAAGAAATCGCAAATCTTCGTATGTGGATCTTAAGAACAACCTCCAAGAAGTAAGAAATGTGCATATTAGTCTATGGACGGTCAGGAGGAGGCTTCTCGCTGCCAATATACGCAGTCACCGCCCGGCCCGCGGCCCATAATTACTCCGTGAGCACAGAGTTCACAGGCTTAGGTTTGCTAGAAATTGTGAATCATGGACTCAAGAAGATTGGAATAGGGTTTTGTTCTCTGATGAAGCCAGGATATCTCTGTTCGGTGAAGATTGACGTCGGCGAGTGCTAAGAATACAAGGAGAAACAGAGGCATGTTTCGAAGAAATCACACCTTATGGTGGGGGCTCTGTTATGTTTTGGGCAGGAATAAATTCAATGGATCGTACAGAGTTACAGAGTTAGTCTTCATTGAAAACGGCTCACTGACTGGGCATCGATACATAACGTAAGTTCTAATTCCTCATGCACAACCCGCATTGGCCGCTCTAGGTGAAGACTCGATTTTTATGGACGACAATGCTCGCGCCCACCGATCCCGCGATGTTAATGCGTATGTGCAAGAGGTCGGCATTCGTCGTTTGGATTGGCCAGCTCGAAGTCCCGACCTCAATCCCATAGAGCATGTCTGGGACGTTCTGAAACGGCGTGTGAGATCAGTACACCCGGCTCCGCAGACCATCAGAGAGCTGAAGAATGTGATTACTGCGGAGTGGGAACGTATCCCGCAAGCAAGTATCCGGGATATACTCGCTAGCATGCCCAGACGAATTCAAGCTGTGATTTTAGCTAGAGGGGGTCACACTCGATACTAAACATTTATCTGCTTTTACTTTATTAAGGAAAAACAAACAAAAAAACTTTTTTATTTTTACTTCATGAGTATAAGCACTACTAGCGAACATACACTACTAGCGAGGTTTAGCATTATTTCCCATAAATTGTATCTAAATTTTATGAAATACTGATGAAAACGATTATTTTCTTATTAATTTACCAAATTGTGAGGATAAAACTACCTATAATTATCAAACAAAGCAATATTAACATTTGAAATGGTTCATTGCTTAGGTGCCCGTTTTTTTTGCAAATGAGTTTATTTAACATGAATTAATAACATAAATTTCGCTTTAATTTTTTTATGTTATGGAATTTTAGCAACAATTTCGCATTTATTTAAGTTCCTATCTATAGTAATAACAAAAAACGTATATTTTCGGAAGAAACACTATATTAACATTAATTCAATTCTAGCATGGTTGCCATTTGCCATTTCAGCATTCGACTCCATATTCCATAAAGCTGATTATGATGAGGACACACTTATATCAATATACATTCTACGTATAGTCAAAAGGCCCTTGAAAAGTCCTACCGATAAAGTCAAAGGTGAAGTGTGAACAGCCAGATATTTCGTCAATAACAAAACAAAGTTATCACTAAACTTCCCTTTCAATGTGACAATCTCATGTTTATAAATAAAATAACGCTCATGAATTAAATATTTTAAAGCTTTTGCAGTATAAATTGGTTTTTTAATATATTACGCAGACATTCACTGCTGAAAAAATCAAAATGTCTATTGCACCTTACCTACACACTATCAATATATTGACATTTCATTTTCATCAATATATTTTTAATATTATTGTCATTAACACCTTTCGTGGCATGCCAATATATTGTCAATATACTTATTGACAATATAATTTTTTACATTTTATTACGTGTGCATTACCGTGGCGAAATGTATTGCTTTGAAAAGGTGATACTAAAACAGATTTATTACTGTATTATTAGGAGCAATTTGTTTACTAATAGGATTTTTTTTATTATAGTTTTAACGTTATTTAAGAAAAATTGATTTAGCGGGAGTAGCGTTTGAAACATTACCCTGGCAAAATATCCTTTCAAAAATTCGTTTCAGACTGGATCTAAATATTTGTATGTTAAAGCAAGATCCCAGGGCCCCCAGACGTTACTTATTTTTACCAAAACCAAATATATGGAATTAAGTAGTGTCTTACTGTACTTTGAGTATATGCATACCTGTTAGCTTGGGCCGACGGCCAATTAATAATAAATAATAATAAAATATTTGTTTATTTTCCCATCACAAATAATATAACTTAAGACTAGTTAATATTATAGGGTACAGTATTTCTACCATTTGTGAAGGTCTCGTGCCTTTTTTTTTAAACCTTTCTGGCCGCCATTGGTCACGGGGGGTAGGGTTCGCAATCACCCCTAAGACCAGGCGGCCGTGGCCGACTCTCGGGAGGGACTCGTGCCTGAAATAGGTTTCAGAAATCGAAACCTGTGCTACAGGTCGCCAAGCCCACCCACAGACAATAGAATAAACAGGTTCCCGGTGATAAAGGTAAGTAAAATTACAATCAACGTCTGTAAAACCGTACCTTTTAAAAATTAAGCGTTTTTTTTTAAACTATACAGATGCGTATACGGCGTGTCATCTGAACAAGACAATTAGGCGCATGACACATGAAAAAATCTTAAAAAATCTAACTAAAAACCAAAAATTCATGAAACGGTAATCAATCAGTTAAACACTGTAGCGCTAATAAATCAGATATTAAGAGAAGTGCAGTGTTATAAGTGGGTTGTAGGTGCCAAAAGTGCAAAACCGCATTCCTGTCATGCGCCTAATTGTCTTGGTCGTTCGTGTAGTAATATTAAGCCAATATAAGCCAAGAATATTGGTCTCGTTTAACAGCCCAATAAATAAACTTAATAAAAATCATTTCATTGCAACAAATTTTGGCACCGACTACAAAAAGTATGTTTTGAAGACGGCTTCTGTTGTAATTATGGGGTTTTATTAATTGGTATTTTTCTATTTTCGTTTTTATATTTTCCTTTTTGATGTCGGTTTTCAATTTTTTTATTATTTTTTTGTAAACATTAACATAAACAACAATAGATTGGCAAGCCGATTAAACAAATAAACAAATCTACATGTTTAACGCAATCGATTGGCACGCAGATTTGTTTACAGTCTAACGTGCATAAGAATGCACACCGTCAAGCAAAGGGTTGCATATTGATGATAGCAAATACGTAAAGACTCCTTTATTAATAAATTAACCAGCATTCACAGTTTTTTGATAAATAATTTCCCTGCACTGGGCTTATATTAGAAAAATAACATCCTGCACTTTATGGTATCAATCAACATTCTTTAGTTTAAGTAAAAAAGTGTCTCAAATTAAAAACCAATCCTGGAAAAGTTATTAAAATACTTAATTGACACAGTTGGAATACTAATAAATAAATATGTTCCCTTTAATCTTCAATTACTTAGTGTCTAGAGTCTGTCTAATGAATCGTGTCACTCGTTGTTTATGGCAAGTTTAAGTATGGCAACAATTTCACAAATTAAAAATCAATGTCACGTGGTGACAGAATTTTTTTTACTTGTATTTTTTTTCCATCTATTTTGATTCATTATAGTTCCCAGATCCCTTATTTGAGTTATTCTATTGAGATTAATATTATTTAAATGATATTCGAAATTTATATGATTCTTTTTTTGTAGTATGATAATTATATTATGGCATTTATTGATAGTTAAAAAGTCATTCTTCAGACAATAGTTGTGTAAATCATTCAGGACAGATTGCAATTTGACACAGTCGTCGCGAGATTTTACAATTTTATAGAATTTGGTGTCTTCTACATATAGCAAGTGATTACCATTTTTAAAGACATTATCGATGTCATTTATGTAAAAAGAAAACAGAAGGGGACCTGAATGGGATCCTTATGCAATTCCGGATGGTACCGAAACAAAATGTGACTTGTACCATTTGACGAAGACTGTCTGACTTCTGTTTTGGATATCCGACTGGATCCATCTTAGGAGACTCCATGCACACCGACCGTTTCTAGGTTTTTTTTTATCAGAATATTATGATTTATTTTATCGAAATTTTAAGGGTATAAATGACGTCTACCTGCCAGTTATTTTCCGTTGCATCTGCAAGGAATTCATTAAAAGTCACCATGTACGCTTCTATGTTTGAAGAACCCGTGTTGTTTTAGGGAAATAAAGCTACGCGCAGCCAATGAAATATCAGCAGCAACAATTTTCTCAAAAACTTTGCCCATAATACTAAGTTTGGAGATGGGACGATGATCTGTTATTAGATGTTTTTGGGATAAAAATTAGATTACAATACAATCCTGATTTATTCCCTATCCCATGAGAATATAAAAAAAAATCGTTAAAGAATCCTGTTTGCAAAATTTTGATTGGTTCAGCTGTTTGGGCTGCGCGTTGACAGTCACGTTATTGTTTTATTAGTATAGATTATGCAGCTTCAAGAAAAAGATCTCTCATCGAATCCAACTTGGATAGGCAGCATTCGGAGAGCTTTGAAAGAGCTGTGAAACATGGTCGCTAACTATGAATTTCTTAAGGAGGCTCAACTCAAGGATACCCGGCGCACAATGGAAACAGTAACAAAATAATACATTTACTATGCATTTATAGTTTAGCTAAATATACATCCAATGACGTATAACACTTGGCAAGCATTGAAAATATAGTTACGAAAAACAAACAAAAAATTCAAGGCGAGTTCCCAACTCGCTCTCCTAAAAAATTTTAAATATTGATTTGTGCCCTTTTGTTTATATGCATGGTTTATATGTAGGGATGCCCGATCTGAATCGATCTTTTGTAAGTTTGGTCTTTTACACATACTATCTCCGATCTTTTGAATCGATTCATTACGGGCATGCAATCTTCACTAAATCGAGTTGCATGCATTGAGAGATCGGATTAAATCCAGCATAAAATAAAACCATGGTATCTCTTAGGGTAAGTACTTTTCCACTATTTTTTTTTTCTCTCGACTTTGACAGAATAAGAAATAAGAGTGAAGCCTTTACGCTGATTAAGAATAGGCATCCTATTCTTATTGAAACAAAGATAAAAATCTATGATTGAGTCTAGTGTATTAAAATTACACAAAAGAGTAGAAAACGTGTTATTGAGGAACTAACCAACTTCACTATAATTATGGCAACACATGTTACGACTGTCGTTTTTAAGCAGTGAAAATAGTGATATTATCCGAATACGAATAAGTAATTAGTAATTAGTGGCGGTGCCCGTGATGCAATTAATAAAATGTTTCTTGAAAAAAACAATCAAGCAGGAAAGTTGCTTAATATTCTCGACGATGTTTAAGATAAGATAAGATAAGATAATGATTTATTTGTAATAAATGTGGTTACATTACATAGATGGAAAGTGAAATTGAGAAACACACATTTAGCGGACATGTCAGCATACAAATATTTAACTAATCACTAATAATAACAAAAAACAAATATTGACATTATTTTATATCTTAAGTAATAGTTACATCGTTGTTCATAAATTCATCAATATTATAAAATGAATGAATATGAGTCTATGTGGTTTCTGGTGTTAGTCTTGTAAGAGTCCTTTGCTTCAGTAAACAATTCATAATTTAATTTTACAAATTTTCCTATCTCCAGTATGTAAATAGACGCTAATGTTAATATGGGTAAATTTTTAAAGTACGGTCTGCATGATATGTCTGGAGCAATACCACATAATGCTCTCACACATCGCTTCTGGGCAATAAAAACTTGTTTGGCATTAGTACTATTTCCCCATAGTATGACACCATATCGAAGTAGCGATTCCACATATGCATAGTATGCAACAATGGATGTTTCGCTACCAGCTACTTTTCTTAGTTTATATAAGGCATACAAAAACGAATTTAGTTTTTCTGTGTGTGTGTGCCAATTTAATTTTGAGTCCAGTGTGATACTTACTCAGTTTTACCGCAAATTAATTGATCTTTGTAATGTATACTAACATGTCTGAATTTAAAATTATTGAAATTGATTATATTTGTTTTCGTCAAATTAATTTTTAAACTATTTTCTGTCAACCATCTATTGTCAATGTAGTCTATAATGTCAATGTATTATGAATGTCAAGATTATGTATGTCAAGAGAAGAATCTATGTCAGTTGTAATTATAACGGATACGTCATCCGCAAATAACCCTTTTTTGTATGGCACAATATCGGGTAGATCATTTATATAATGTAGGAATAATAATGGCCCCAGCACACTCCCTTGTGGTACACCGAGTTTATTTGTTTTTGTATTTGATTTGCTTATTTGTGAAACATTTTGACTATTAAGATATGATATTTCCACATACTGCATCCGATTTTTTAAGTAAGACTGTATCCATTTTAAAGCAGGTCCCCTAATACCACTGTATTCTAGTTTATTGAGCAGGCGATCATGTGATACGAGGTCAAAAGCGCTAGTCATATCTAACAATAGAACCGATGTATCTGTTTTTGTTAGTATTTTGTAAGACCTGATTTACTAGTTCAAACATGGCTTGAGAGGTCGATTTCCCTTTCTGAAAACCAAATTGTGTTTTTTTAATAGTGTTATGTTTGTTGAAATATGACATTAGTTTCTGATGTATAACCTTTTCAAAAATCTTCGAAAGTACTGGTATTAAAACTAATTGACGGTAATTTGTAATCAACCTTCTGTCCCCTTTTTTGAACAGAAGTTTTACAATTGAAATTTTTTATTTATCGGGGAATTCGGGGAAGTTAATTAAATAAACTTAAACGGCACTTATTTCTTTTTTACATGCTTTTAAAACTTTGGTGGCAATACCGTCATAGCAATACCGTCATAGCCTACCGAAGGTGTGTTGTTCAATGACATTATAATCCTTTCAACTAAATTAGCGTCTACGGGTGACAAATACATGGAATTACTTTGCTTTTGTGTAGGTAAATCCACTCTGGGTTTAGCAGTATTTGTACTATCGGTGAAATGGTCATGGAACACTATAGCAATAGTAGTTACAAACGTTAGTAGTTTACAAACGAGCAGCGGTTTTACAAGTAAGTAAGTTGCTTATGGTAAATTTTAAATAGAAAAATATTGGAAAAAATTTACTCGGCCACAAGTGAATTCTCAGACGGGAATCGAACCCGCGACCTTTGGAAATCCGGTCCAATGCTCTCTGAGCAATTTTTTCCAATATTTTTCTATTTAAAATTTACCATAAGTATAAAAATAGCATTGAAAAATGCAAAAATTAAAAAAAAAACAAGAAAGTTGCATTACACATATTCACAAAGTACCAACAACTCACCAGGGGCCGCTGCAGTAAACAAATTGTATTGCAAACCAATGTTGCCATTTATCTCCAAAACAACTAGTCTGATTTTGATGCGGTTTTCAGCAATGGGTTTGGGTTTGATTGGTGAATGTTCTTAGATAATTAATGTTACGGTGACAACACACCAGGGGACGCTGCAGTAAACATTTGTTTGAACAAAACCAATTTTACTAGTCCCATTTTGATGCGGTTTTCAGTAATGGATTTTATGTAGTACAATGTATATAATACCTATGCTTTCTAAAAATGTAGAAAAAACTCACGACGGTTAAAACGTTATTGAAAAAGGATAATAAGTAGTAGGTTATGCACTAAGGTGATAAAGCAGTGTCTTATGTCACGGGCAGCATATTGAATCCTGAGCGAAGTGAAGGATTCTGTAGTTAATTACCGAACAAAGTGAGGGAATTATGAAAGAATCCTGAATGAAGCGAAGGATTCATGTCTGCCCAAAGCTAATACAGTTATATCCCCGAGGAGCATATTCTACTTTATACACCTACTGTGCCTACTGTGAAGTTAAATAAAAAAAGAAAATAAAATTATTCAATGACAACAATATAACAATTCGCGGAAAAAGATATCGAAAGGATCGAAAATCACAGGTTTTTTCTTTAGATATTTAGTTCCGTAGGCAATGCAACGATAAGTTTCTTCGTAGAACAGAGAAGCACTGTTGACGCTCTGCATACTGCAATTAATGAAGTTGAATCTGCTAAATCGAGAGGACTGGCCACAATGGCAGTTTCACAAGATATCAAATCTGCTTTCAACTATGCTTGGTGGCCTTTACTTTTTCACCAACTAAAGAGAAAGGGATTCCCTAATAACATCTTCGGGCTCCTGATCAATTACACACACGATCGCAAAATAATATTAGACCATGCCGATGTCAGAGTTTCGAAACAAATGTCGAAGGGCTGTGTACAAGGATTGGCATGTGGACCTATGCTTTGGAACTTCACTTTGGACGACCTTTTTGACGTCAAACTCCCAGATGGCTGTCATCTTCAGGCCTTTGCGGACGACGTCCTTCTTATCTATTTATCTGCTAACTCTACGCAACTATTGGAGCAGATGGTCAATTTGGCCCTCGAACGCATCACACATTGGGGAACGAAGGCCTAATTGATCTTCGGCCCTGAGAAGACACAAATAATAGCGTTTAATCGCAAGGCGGAGTCCGCAAAGATTTATATGGCTGGTCGAACTCTTAACTTTTCGAGTCAAATTAAGCTCTTAGGGGTAATTATTTACAAGAGACTTCGTTTTGGGCCCCACGTTAAGTACATCACAGAAAAGGCACTCAGAGTATTCCCAAGGCTATGCATTTTCACCAGACCAGCATAGGGTACACATCCTGAAAATGTTACCACCATATACCGACAAGTCATCCAGCCCATAACAACTTATGCTGCGGGAATCTGGGGTAAAGCCGCCAACAATATGTACTTCCAAAAACAGCTAAACGGAATACAAAGGCTATTTGCCATCAAGACGAAACGTGGCTTTCGAACCCTATCAGCCACGGCCGCGATAGCACTCGCTCAGATAACCCCCCTCGACCTAAAAGTGCTAAAAGTACACACGATGGAAACAACGCGAATCACGGTAACTTTTTCAGAATTGCCAGCAGACATCCGCTTAGAACAACGAGTTCCATCTGTCGAACATCCACGTCCCAGCACAAGAATATTACCGGACTTCCTGCTAGCCACTACACAATCTGAGGTAGATTTATTTATTTTATTTATTTATTTAGACACAATAACAGTCCACAAACTTAGATTTAGACATACATCCAGTAATACTAAAAATAAATGTTAGTTCGGAACCAATAATAATTGTGCACAACATTGATCAATATTAGTCAATTAAACAGCAGGTTAATTATATATTTATGTTGGTTAAAACAACAAACAAATTACTAATTGATTTTAAAAACAGTTAAAAAATGAATACAATAATAAAAAAAGAAATTAACGGGACCTAGTTGGAAGACTTCAAATAAAAAATGAATGATTTGAACGTTTGATGGAATATATCAACTTCAGCATTGAGCTCATTGTAGTTTCTACACATGCGATACAGCGGATCATTGTGCGATACATTGTACGTCATCAAAGGTAAGTAAAAAAGTTTTTGAATTCGCGTTCTACCAAACCTAAATCCAACCTCATTTAATAGTTCTGTATCCCACACCGAATTCAACACCTTATATAACACTGCATAGCTCTGCAGAGAGCGTCTGTCCTCTAGGGTTTGCATTTTAAAGTGACATAACCTGTCTTCATAGGTTGGAAGCTTTCGCCTCAAACCTCTTTTGGAGCTTAAATGCCTCAAGAAGCGCCTTTGTATAGCCTCAATCCTATCCTTATGACATTCATAATATGGGGACCAAATGACCAAATGTAAAAGAAGTTGATACAGGCAATAAATGTATAACTGTGTTTCTAGACTTGAAAAAAGCCTTTGATACGGTCTCTGTCCCCATTCTGGTGCACAAACTTGAAACCATTGGCATCAGAGGAACACCCCTGGCATTGCTTACCGACTACCTAAGTGATCGTACACAAGCAGTTAAAATTGGTCAATTCATAAGTGAACAATCCGTGGTGTCCTATGGAGTCCCACAAGGAAGCGTGCTTGGCCCGACCTTATTTTTAATATATATTAATAACTTATGCAACATCCAAATTCAAAACGGACAAGTCTACTCCTATGCAGATGATACGGCTATTGTTTTTTACGGGACCAACATGGGACTCTGTACACCAATCTGCTGAAATTGGGCTTGCCGAGATAGCAAGCTGGTTAAAAACACACCTCTTAACTTTGAACATAAGTAAAACTAATTATATAGCATTTTCTAAATATGACAATAAGCAACCTGGACCCGATTTGCAATTAAAAATTCATAATTGTAATAACATTGTCGGTGATTGCCCATGTAATACCATTAAAAAAGTACAGAACATTAAATATCTTGGGGTGGTGATTGATCAGCGGCTGTCCTGGCATGCTCACCTGGAACTCATTATGACCAGAACGCGCAAAATGATATGGGTTTTTAAGAACCTGAGGCATGTTGCTGATAAAAACCTGCTAAAACGGATTTATATCGCGCTGGTGGAGCCAATCCTCGTTTATTGTATTCCAGTTTGGGGCGGTGCCACTAAAATTAAGTTTCTAGAACTAGAAAGAGTTCAAAGATCACTTCTAAAGGTAATGCATTTCAAACCATACAGATTTCCAACCTCTAGCTTGTACAGTCTCTGTGATTTTCTATCGGTTAGACGATTATATATTCTTAACTCTGTTCTAAGATTACACAAAACCTTAAAATACGACCCCCTAAAACTAGCTAAGAGGCGTAACTTTGCTGTGGCTCCATTAGATAGATATAGGTCTGTCTTTGCTAGGAGACAATTCCGCCGCCAATCGGCTTACTTATATAATGCAATTAATAAAAGAATAGCAATCTATCCTATGAATAAAAAGGAATGCAAACCTTCAATTAAAGAGCTGTTACGAACAATGAGTTACGACGACATTGAGGCTATATGCCGTTAAGTTGATCAATATTACTCTGCACAAATTAACATAGAACATAGACAGGCATATACACTCTCTCTCTCTCACACACACACACACACTCACACACACACACACACACACACTCACACACACACACACACACACACACACACACACACATACATACACACACTCATCTCTACTACATATAACCCCCTTTTTTTTATTTAATAATTGTTTGAATTTAATTTTCAACTTGTCATTTTGTTTCTTATTTTTGTTATTTTTTTTGTATAGTACCCTGGAGAACTAACTTTGTACCATAATAGTTATGGAAGAGCGGGATTTCCTAACACAGGTGCTTCGCACTTAACTGGCGATCCCAATATTAATTAAGTTTATGTAATCTCCTGTAACTGAATAAAGAATATTTTCATTTTTTCATTTTTTTTCAAATCACTGAGCAATACTCCAGCACACTACGAATTAAGGAACTAAACAGTAAAATTATGCTCGGATCGGATTCATCAGGGGTGGTACACACTATTAACACTGACCGAAGCGAACAGGAGGACGGCTCCGTCGGTACTGCTTTCGTGTGTTTTGCACCAGTGGCAGAATATCTAACCCTCAGCAGAAAGTTCAAACTGCCCAAATCATGTAGCGTTTTTTAGGCGGAACTTCTGGCAATCAAACGTGCTTGTTAATACATAGAGAAAATACTATAACCGAAGATATTTACCGACTCGATGTCGTCGCTTCAGGCAATTTGAGAGAGGAGTAGCAAGAACCATTTCGTGACACAAATACACCGGATCCTCACTAAACTCAAAGGACACATCGAGCTGATGTGTGTAGTAGTAGCCACGTAGGAATTATGGGCAACGAGGCGGCCGATCGGGAGCCCGGACAGCCTGCTGAACTCCAACGCAGCCTAGAATACGATAGGTTCGCTTCGTCCTATGTGAAAACCGACAACCGCAACCTCGCTCTATGGCGCCAGAGGTAGGTACTTGGAGGCATAACAGGCTCACACACAAAACGGTTGCTACTCTAGACGACTGCCACCGGACTATGGCAGCGATGGGCATTTCATTCAGTCTCACTCAAATTATCACTGGACACGGTTACCACAAGCAGTATCTGCACAGGTTTGAGATAACTACAGAAACAGCAATAGAATCATGTAATAAATTCATTACACACATTATTTACAATCAAAAGAAATTTAACAACACCTAATATGACATCACAGAGAAAACCCCTAAATTCTAATAACATAATGAACATTAAAAAAATACCAAACAGAGAGACAGACAATAGTTAATCGGCATATGCCAATTCAGCTATTATTATTTTAGCCCAACAGCGCGTAAAATAGAGAAGAAGTATCAAATAGCTCTCCCTATACCAATAGAATTAACCAAACTTCCACAGCTTATAATATTTAAATATGATATATCAAAAAGTATTAATTAAAAAAAAAACTTTGCGCAAGTGGATCTAGTAATAAATATTAGAAGAAGCACCTTAACTCCTACGCTTGATGTTTACGGAAAAGCATTTATTAAATATATCTATATCATCTTTTTTCTTATTTTTCATTCGATCGAAATAGATTCAAGCTTCTATGATCGTGAATCGATATTTTGGGTTACGCTCTCATGCGATCCAAAAGATCGATTTAAAGCGAAAAATCGGGCATCCCTAGTCGCGGTCGGTACCGTGGAATGATACAATCATGTGCGCTGCAGAACCATTTATTATTATTGTAGGATATAGGGGCTATGCAGCTCCAGTTGGAACTGTAGTCACTGCGACGACCTATAAGATCTATTGTAACTCGCCACCTTGTTATAATATCTCTTTTAGCCTGGCGGCTTCCAGGAAGTCTAAAATCTTCCTAGCTCTGAGAGATTTTAGTTCCTCTGGCCGAATTATATGCCGGCCCAGGTGGATACTGCGTTTGTGAATTAGGGGTCCGCAGTCACATAGGAGCTGTTTGGGTGTTTCTCTCTCTAATCCGCAGTAACGGCAAACGTCAGTGTCTCTCAATTTCATGTGAAATTGGTGCCTTTTTAGTTTGCAGTGTCCCCGTTAAGGCTCTTGCTATCGCACTTATGTTTGTTTTACTCAAGTTTGCTTTTGCGAATAGCCTTCGATAAGGGATTTGGCGTGTACTAATCCTGGTTGATTTAACCGTTTTTTTTTGACTCGCTAAATAGGTTACCCTTAAGAAGTTGCATGGCCTGTTCCTTTGAGATACCACAGAAAGGCTCTGGACCTAGCTGTTGGCCCTGAGCTCCAGCCCTTGCAAGTTCATCAGCTTTTTCATAGCCAATGATTCCTGAGTGACCTGGTACCCATTTCAGAATAATTTTATTCCGTTGTCCCAGCTCATTCAGCTTATCGACGCAGTCCTTCACCAATTTCGAATGTATGACATTCTAATTGATAGCGTTGAGGGCTGCCTGACTATCTGAAAAGATAAAAGGTTTGATTTATGTAGTTTCGTTGGCGGTTGGCCTCCGCGCATTCTATGATGGCGTATACCTCTGCTTGGAATATGGTGGCGTGTTTGCCTAGATTGATTCTTGCTATCGCACTTATGTTTGTTTTACTTAAGTTTGCTTTTGCGAATAGCCTTCGATAAGGGATTTAGCGTGTACTAATCCTGGTTGATTTAACCAGTTTTTTTTGACTCGCTAAATAGGTTACCCTTAAGAAGTTGCATGGCCTGTTCTTTTGAGATACCACAGAAAGGCTCTGGACCTAGCTATTGGCCCTGAGCTCCAGCCCTTGCAAGTTCATCAGCTTTTTCATTGTCAATGATTCCTGAGTGACCTGGTACCCATTTCAGAATAATTTTATTCCGTTGTCCCAGCTCATTCAGCTTATCGACGCAGTCCTTCACCAATTTCGAATGTATGACATTCGAATTGATAGCGTTGAGGGCTGCCTGACTATCTGAGAAGATAAAAGGTTTGATTTATGTAGTTTCGTTGGCGGTTGGCTTCCGCGCATTCTATGATGGCGTATACCTCTGCTTGGAATATGGTGGCGTGTTTGCCTAGATTGATTCTTGCTATCGCACTTATGTTTGTTTTACTTAAGTTTGCTTTTGCGAATAGCCTTCGATAAGGGATTTGGCGTGTACTAATCCTGGTTGATTTAACCAGTATTTTTTGACTCGCTAAATAGGTTACCCTTAAGAAGTTGCATGGCTTGTTCCTTTGAGATACCACAGAAAGGCTCTGGACCTAGCTGTTGGCCCTGAGCTCCAGCCCTTGCAAGTTCATCAGCTTTTTCATTGTCAATGATTCCTGAGTGACCTGGTACCCATTTCAGAATAATTTTATTCCGTTGTCCCAGCTCATTCAGCTTATCGACGCAGTCCTTCACCAATTTCGAATGTATGACATTCGAATTGATAGCGTTGAGGGCTGCCTGACTATCTGAGAAGATAAAAGGTTTGATTTATGTAGTTTCGTTGGCGGTTGGCCTCCGCGCATTCTATGATGGCGTATACCTCTGCTTGGAATATGGTGGCGTGTTTGCCTAGATTCACACTCTTGATGAATCGAGGGCTGTCGCCGTATATTCCGCATCCTACATTTTCACCCATTTTGGAGCCGTCTGTGAACCAAACTAAGCTTCCAGCCTTACAGGTATGGTGATTTGCAGACCACTCTTTCCTGCTAGGTATCTCCACTGAGTAATTTCTGGTGAAGTTGCACAGTGGGAGCATGGCATCCGTTGTCATTACTAAAAGATCGAGTTCAAGTACTGATCCATGTAGAGATTTTAGTGCTTGAGAGTGTCAGTTTACTTTTCCATTGATGGTAGCTCTATACATGCTGGCTTTCGCCTCTTTTGCAATAAACAGGTGAAGAGGTGGTAAGTTCAGCAGAGCATTTAATGCAGCTCCTGGAGTCGTAGACATGGCACCTGTTGCCATGAGGCATGCCAACCTTTGCAAGCCGTTAAGCTTGTTGATGGCTGTCACTTGGGATGCTTTTTTCCACCATGCTACACAGGCGTACGTTATTGTTGGCCTGACAATAGTGGTGTACATCCACAAGGCGATCTTGGGGTTTAGACCCCATCTCGACCCTGCTAAGCGACAGCATATTCCTAAGGCTAATTTAGCCTTTTGGATCAAATTTAATAATATGTGTATTCCAAGTCAATTTTTGGTCAAAAGTAACGCCCAAGTATTTGACTTCTTTGGAAAATGGGATTGGATTCCCTTTAATAGTAGGCGTAACAAGTTTCTCTAGCTTGTGCCTTCTAGTGAAGGGGACTATTGTGGTTTTGCTCGGGTTTACCGATAGACTGTTCTCCGTACACCATTTGTTAATGAAGTTTAGAGATTTCTGGAGTATAGATGATATAGTGCTTTGACAGGGGCCGATAACGCAAGCCACCACGTCGTCCGCATAGCCCTGTATATCTAAGTCTCTTTCTGAGGCTTTAACCAGCAACTGGTCAATAACTAGCGACCATAATAGCGGTGATAGGACACCCCCCTGTGGACAGCCTTTCGTTATTCTAAAGCCTTTTGTGGTTCCATTTCCATATAGATTAACATGCAGAACCATCAGTATATTGTCAATATATTGAAAGTAATGAAATTTCTTGAAAGTAATGTCAATATATTGATAGTGTGTAGTCCGTTTATGTGTAGAAACTGATGAAGCATTCATTGAAATAAAAAAAAAACTTTTACGGATTTAGGTGCACTATATAGTGCACATCAATCCATAAAACTTCTTTATTTCAATAATGAGTGCGCTAAGAAACTAAAACTGTGATTATTAAGCATACATTGTTCAGCATCTGTGGACAAATGCAGTGGTTTTGGTAGTCAATAAAATAACTTTTTGGACAGTCAAACGCCTAATCATTAGCATACAGATACTTGCAGAAATATGTTCGCATTTTTATGTATAGATAGAGGTGCAAAGTGAGCGTGTTTGTATGAAAATAAGAGAGTGGGCCAATAAATGTGCCGGTGAGTATATATTATGAAGAAAATTGAAAAATACGAGCAGAAATAAAAAGTAAAAACAAGTTATTCTTAGTGAGGTCGCACACCGGCGCCACACGCTACACGCAACATACATTTACGGCACCACAACTATTGCGCCACAATTTACACGGCGACAAATGTCTCGTGTATGCGCACAGCACGGAAGCACAGTTGTAGCGTGGCACTAGCAACAGAATGTCGACATCATCGTCTGACGACGACGATTATTTGATGTGGCGATTAATGAATGGCAAAATAATTACACGATATAGGTAGATATTTACTTACCCCTTTCATTGAATTTTTCGCCGATCTTAGTCCAAATAATTACTGTCATTCTTCTGTTATTATAGTCATTGAGTGTGTGATTATATAAAATAGGGTTTTTTTTCAACTTCTGCAGTAAACTCCACATACAATTCAATGTCTTTAATTTTGGCGCCACATAAAACGAACGTGTTCGATCTTGAACTCGTGTGGCGCGGCAAACGTCTCGCCACAAATTGCAAACAATTACAAATGTGTCCTTGATGTGCGAGTTTACATACAAACATATTGGGCCGATAAATGTGTCGCGTTTCAAATATATCTCTGGTTTGCGGCCTCACTTAGACTACGCAGGATTTTACATCAAAATTAACGCATTAAGTCGCTGATCTTAAACATTATTGTTCTACTTCATCATCGTTTTTCGCTCATCATGACATCCACCAACTACATGAGTCACTGCAAATTCCTGAAACATTATAAAAACTTCACTGATTGTGTGTAAATATAGGCTCGGCTAAAAACCCAAAGAGCCAATGCCAGTCAATAATCTAAAAAAAGTAATTTCACATCGCCTGAAGATTGACATTTGACTTTGACAATGACATATGACAATGACAAGATGAAGGAAGGATTCTCTATTGAAATTGTAATGTTTTTGTTGCACACATTTTTGTTATCGCTTCCTTTTTCATAATATTCTATTTATATAGTATTCCTGTATCATGTGTTCATTATTCAAGTTTGGTCCGTCGAAGCTAGACGTGTATCGACAAATAAGAAACTAAACCAAAGAAAATAATATTGAAATAGTGCTAAATTTTAGAGACATACCTAACCTCAAACATATTTTACTAAAAAAACTTAATATATCAAACCCAGGAATAATGGAAAAAGGGTAAGACATGTGTGATTTTTGATACCTTGCACAGACCGTCACCTAATAATAATTAATATTATTTAACAACAGTTGTTCAGATTTCAATATTAACCACATTGAAAATTTCTCTATTTGAGCAGCATAATCTGCCCCATAAATCATATTATTTTTGTTACACCTTGTATACACAATATTAATATTAAATTAAGAATGATTGTTGTGTTAGTTGCAGCACAAATGGAAGTAAAAAGCGAGACAACTACATTACTTGGAGTGATTACTTCATGGCTCTTGCCTTCTTGGCTGCCAAAAGAAGTAAAGACCCACACTGCCAAGTTGGTGCATGCATTGTGAACAAAGAAAAGCGAATTATGGGAATTGGGTAAGGATGTTATAAATTTGCCTTACCATTCTTTAAATTTAAAATATTCTTTTTCATTAACATTAAATATGGTTTTAACAAAATGTCATATTTCTATAGACAAATCTGAACTCAACAGCATATTATGTCTTCAAGTTCAAAGTCCATTTTCTTTTTTTTTATTAACAATTAACAATATAGTTTTATAAACTTACACATTCACAAAAACCATGAAAGTTGAAAATAGGAATGTGCTATTTGACAATCATTCGCTTATATTTAAATTTTTATTTGTATTTATATAATACAAGTATTAGTTAACAATCACGCACACTAATTTTACAAATGGAAAGGTAAATATGTTACCAAATTGCTGCATTAAAATTAATTCTTTATGAGGAAAACTAATAGTTAGGTAAGCACATAATACGCTTAATAATGTGCTTACCTATGCGCGGCACAATAGAATGCGCACGCGCACACAACTAAAGCTAACATGAACCAATTGAAGTAAGGGAACTTGCATGCAACTTGCCGGCGTCCCTCCTAAATAATAAGGGAACTTGCATATAGGAGGCCATTGCTTAATATTTGTGGGGCTTATACTTCTCCTTAAGTTTAAGTCAAGATTGTTAATTAGACGAGGAATCAGGTATGAAGTTGTACATTGATCATATGTATTGTTGCCTCTTGGAGTTATTCATGTTTATTTGCTATTTGGCGGGTAGTGATTTTGTGAGCCTTTTGTGTTTGATTGTTTTCGGTAAAAAAATGCTCTTTGAGTAAATTATAATTGATTTGATATTGTATCGGAAGGGTCTTACAAATTTTAAATAATTGGTTGACGTTATTGGCATTTGATTGAAAATATTTGACACATATGTAAAGCTATAGCTGCTATTGATTGTACAATCGGGAACTTCCCGGTTGACCAGTAGAGTTTTTTTTAAGTAAGTAATCTCAAAATGTAGTAGACTTATAGAAAACGTAGCTTTAATAGGTATTTCATTTTATAAATAAATTATTTCTTTAACCTTAACACTTTCCGAAATATCGTTTCTCAAAAAAACTACTGATCAACTAGGATGTTCTTCGACTGTACCACAGATTACTAAATAATGACTATGTAACAGATACTTCACTCAGTAGAAAATTTCCAATACCTACGACTATAATAGTCTACTACGTCGCGTCAGCAACCGCGACGCTAAAATATGCCTAAATGCTCAAGCATACAGTTGTGATTGCTTCACACCGCGCGTACCCACAGCAATGGCAGGGCTGTCTCTTCAATAAAATTAAATTAACATAACTTTTTGTGTCTATGTTATTGAGAAATGTGAATATGTTCCGACTATATATATATAGGTGGTAGTTATAGTAATAGTATAATAGTAGTAGTAGTAGTAATATATTTTTTTATAAATTTGTGCTGACTGTGCAATACATCTAGATAAAACATAATTATAGAGGTCAGTGTGTATGTAAAATACTTACTAACTTATACTTGATTTGCACCCATCTACAGCATATAAGGCACTAGACGGCATCGTAGGTCCGTGTATGAACGAATGTAACGATTAAAATTTAACAAAGTGCTTGCGCTTCGCTTGCGAAAACCGCACTGAATTTGGTCCACAAACGGCCCGAGAACGCTCGACTGGGCGGTATGTAATTAAAGTACATGGTATATTTAAATATTAATTAAAGTAAATGTTATATTTACATGGTATAATTAAAGTACGCAAGTACATGGAGGTACGGAACCCATCGTTTGAAATTGGGTAAATTGTAGTATAAATAAATAAAAATTTCATACCCTCACACCAATTAGCCTAGAGATAGCGATAGATAGATGCTTTAATGAGAGTCCTAACTAAACCTTTTATTAAAGATACAATGGCATGCCCAATGGATGCAGTGACGATGACTTCCCCTGGGACAAAAGCACTACAGAAGAACTTGATACAAAAGGTCTTTATGGTAAGTTATTGTGGTAACAATAAAACAAGTTTTGATCTTTTTTCTACTTTTTTTTCTTACAAAAAAGATTTTTATATCGAGTCCCTAAATTATAAGTTCCCTTATATTTTTTGTAGTACATCCATTATTTTGCTCACTCCAATGTGACCTACAATATAAGATATTATTTTATTCTTTGGACTGAGTTTAGAAGAAAAAGTCTTGACGCAAAAAAAAAAAGTGTATCGAGTGAATCCGATCAGATAGTCTGATCAAACAATCGGAAGCAAATAGGACGTCTATTGCCGGCCTTAAGCTTCTATCTGGACATTAGGGGCTTAGTCATAATCGTATCTTAATCGTGTTACAATTGTAGCGTTAATTTAAAAGTCATTAGTCACAAGCAACTATCTCAACAAGTATCTTTTGATAACTTATAGGGAAATCTTAGCAATGTATTGTAACGAGATTACTGGGATAAATACATTTTTATTTTATTTTATTTTTATTATTTTACAAGCTATGTGTAAAACAGCACTACAATCTTAGAATTATTCTAAGAATACAATTAAACACCGGCTCCCGCCCAATAAATGCGCTATGTATTGTCCTTCATGTATTTAACTGTACCTGTCTTTCCAGTTTGCCATGCGGAAATGAATGCAGTTATAAATAAAAACGGGCCAGATGTCAAAGGTTGCACAATTTACGTGGGCCTGTTCCCTTGCAACGAGTGTGCGAAAGTCATAATTCAAAGTGGAATCACAGAAGTTGTTTATTTATCTGACGAAAAGAGTGACAAGCCGAAATACAAAGCTTCTAAGAGAATGTTTCATGCTGCGGGCGTTACTTACAGGTGAGTGAGTTTTGTTTTTTTTATGAACAACAGGGAGATGCTTAACCTCCTTCATGCCTGATGTTAAATATTGATAAGGCTGAAGATGGAAGCTGGAATCCTCAATCACTGACGAACTGGCTATTTTATCTCTAAATGCCGGAACAGTTGGGGCCGTGGGGTTTCAACAATGGCTCTATGTGCTTGGGCATTGTAACCAGGACCTGCAGCAGGAAGACGTTGAGGTCTGGGTGAGGTAACTGTTTTACGGTAAGACAAACTACTAGGGGACTTAGGGGGATGAGCAATTAGATTTTGAGAGGTGGGAGGGGCCGGGGAAATGCCGGAACACAACAATGCGAGATTGTTTGATTTATACCACTTTATTATATGTTTGGCCAAAACCTCAAAACCGTTTGTAGAACTCCTCATTACCACAGAATATAATAATAATAGTCATTACGAACAACTTTTTGTATCAAAGCAACCCTGAAATCGCGAAAAAAACAGCTGTTTCATACAGCCGTTGTTAGCAGAATTCAAATATTTTTTTGTATGTAACAGATGTTTTTTCCGAGATTCCAAAAAGAAGAAGAAGAATACAAGGTTGTTCACGATGGTGTTGAAGAGTGCAAAAAGTTTAGTTAGTTTTCCCTATAGCATCTATCCGTCAAATTTTTCCACTCTGTCCTCCATTCAGAAGTTGAGCTTACATAATTTTTCATACCTAGTTATAATTAAATTTGTCAAAATATTAAGTACATTAAATTTAAATAAATCAAATAATCCAATAAATAATCATTGTTGAAATCACATTTTAAAAAAGGTAAATAAAATTCATCTCTTTTATTATAATAATAAATGTTCTATATTTATTTCGAAATCGAACAAGAGCTCTAGTTTTGATTCACTCGTCTCGAGGTTTCTACTGATTTTCGTGCGACGTTTGAGTTTCCGTATAGACGTACTTCCGTTATAGCGACCTTGCACATATATACATAGCTTCGCTTTTCGCCTGTAATACCGCCTTCCTACGCGAGCGCGCCAGGGGCAAAGCGAAAAGCGACCTGTCTACATAAGCAAGGTCGCTTTTCGCCTAATCGCCTCACCATTCGCCTCGCCACTCGCGCGAAGAATGATTCAAAAATAAGGGTCCGCGAGCTCTATTTTTGATACACTCGTCTCGAGGATTCTACTGATTTTCGTGCGACGTTTGAGTTTCCGTATTTCGTAAAAGCTACCTTGCCCGTATATACATAGCTTCGCTTTTCGCCTGTAGTACCGCCTCCCAACGCGAGCGCGCGAGGAGCAAAGCGAAAAGCGTGCTATGTCGACGCATGCAAGGTCGCCTGGACCTCTATTTTTCAATCACTCGTCGCGCCAGTGGCGAGGCGAACGAGAAGGCGATCAGGCGATTAGCGACCTTGCAAGCGTAGACGTAGCACGCTTTTCGCTTTGCCCCTTGCGCGCTCGCGCTCGCGGGAGCCTAATCACCCGTCCAGCCTTGCTGGTGTGGTCTCCAAAAATAATAAATAAATAATAATGCCCAATGGCGCATAGTTTCTTAACATGTCTCATGTTATGAGCCAAGGATAGTGTGGGTTCGATCCCCACCCAATATAAACAATCATGTTATGTACAGTCAACGGCACGTCAAACCTGCAATTGTACTACGAAAACCGCCCCTATTACGAATGAGATAATGGCGCTCTTAAGGTCGACTGTCCATTTGTGTTAGTCTCGAGTCAGTGTTTTATATTTTATTATCCTATTAATAACGCCATTAATTCTGGTATCTGTAACGCAAGTAGGTCTTATCTCTTATTGTTTGTTCACTTTATACTTTATTTACTCAATCGTAAACAAATCATTGTAAATGAAAAGTGATTAAGAGCCGGTTTCATGATCGGCCGATATATTCTGGATAGCTTTTCTGGCTGATAATTTGATAGTTGTTATTTGTAAAATACACTGATAAAAAAAAGATTGTTATCACTTACTGATTTTCATACAAAATACTTACCTATTTTCGTAGAGGGATTATTATAGTAAATCTTGACCGATACTTTTTCTGGTACCTTCAAAAAACTAGAATGTTCAACATTAAGACTGTGTATTTCATTCATTTTGTGAATTGTTTTGTATTAACTATGCGGGTTTTTAAACTACTTACTTCAAAATTCCATACAATAATAACGAAAATTTTCAACTTTTTTTGTTCAAGACTGCAAAAAGTAATAAAGAATCTTATCACAAAAAATTAAAACACCATCAAAATGTTGAACACTATAATTTATTCCCCAAGTGTTTTTTGTTATAATACTTATTAATTGTGTAATTGTATTGGTTTTATTTCAGGCAATTCGAACCACAAGTTGAGAAAATTGTCATTGACTTCACTCAATCTATTCTTTCTAACAAAACATTGCAATCAGACATGGAAAAATTAACAATAAACGAGTCGTAAGCTATTATGTAGGAATACAAACAGCTACAAAAATAAAACAAATATTTTTGTTATATCAAAATGTATTAAAAATCTTCGCTCTGCTATTTCTGAATATATCTCGAATAATTTTGCTTAAGTGGAAACGCCCTTGTAGTGCAATTCCAAAACTAGCTATTGCATATTGCATTTTTTTATTTTTATTATTAGAAACAATATATTTTACAAAGATATACATAATCCTTTATGTGGCAATGTATAATAAGTGCTTTTCAGTGCAGGGGATAATAGTAATTATTTATATTCTTGCAAAATAACACTCGTTCGTACTTATATCGAAACAAATCTCACTAATCGACCAAAAATGTACGAATATTGCAATCTGGGTAAAGATACCTAACGCACGTCACTCCGTCCGCACTCATTCTTTCTTCAACCCGCACGCTTCTGAGAGCTTAGTGCGAGTTTTTTCTACTCACGGCCGATCGTGATCGCGTCGATTTTTTTTATGAAATCAGCGGCCCGCCTTCTAGCGGTTTACGCCACGGACTACACCAACGCCTTACAAAAATCTAACGCACTCACTATGGACCGTGAGTAGAAAAACTCTCACTAAGCACACTGTTGCTGCGATGTTATAATCAATCCTGTAATAATCACAATAATAAAGATACATATCAGAGCCCGTATTACGACGTCCTTTTATTAGCAGCCATGTTGCAGTCGCGCGAGTGCGAGTCGATATACGCGCGTATAGCGTATTCTTACCCTCTGAACGACAACACAACTGCTAAAAAGAGGTCGTAATACGGTCCCATTATGTAAAACAAGATCAAACTGTCAAACCTATCATGCTATTGACTGTTCATGAACGTATGCTAACTATATAGAGCATATATGGGCAATCACCGGCCCGCGAGACATTTTGAAATTTCGTGTGAAAACAGGGTACGCGCGCTGTAACTACTTAATTATTCGAAGAATATTTGTCAATGTAACTTCCCTTTCACACTTAACGATATTCACTATGCATGAAGAAGTTGCCGCGCTCAAATAGACAGCCAATCAAATTGAATTTGCCAATTTTCATTTTATGTTATGGCCCGCGACTGTATTAATATAGTCAATCTGGCACGCAACTTGTCAAAGGTTGCCCATACCTGATATAGAGTGTAAAAAAGCAGGAACGAAATTTTGCAAGTGTATTTCGATCATGGTGTGTACAGGGGGAAAATAAAGATTAAGCGATATTTAATAAACGAAGTACAAAATAATGAAGTGACTGTGAAAGGACGTGGACTGGGACTGGTGTGTGTGCCTTTAGTGCCTCCGTACATGTACCTATCCACATCTATGTGTTTTAGTCTTTCAACAATATGTTTCAAGGATATTTCTCCGTCTGTGAAGTATGTTAGCTTAACACTTTAGCACTAGCGACATCATGCATGTACATTTCTAGTGAGCAATTTTAACAGTAATAAAAGTGTTTCTACTTTTGAGGGCGACTGCAAATGTAAAGACACTATGTATAGTTGTAAGTCCTAGATGGATAAAACTAAAATAATAACAAAGGTTCAATTTATTTTTCCGCGGAATTTGTGAAAGCAATTTTTTAAACAAAATTGTACATCTTATAATGCATTTTATGTCAACTGTGATAACGTTCAAGTTAGATATATAGAAGACAAAAACCGCGATACATACGTATATCCCGCGGCAATGTAAGTTGAGGCAAACAGTCTTGTTATAAAATTGTGTTACTCCACTATATAAAAGGTACTTAAAAAGAGCTTAAAAAAGAAATACTTTTTACTTTCCTTTATGGCCTGCGCAGACGTCGGACATTGAAGGACTTATAGTCCGCGACACGACCTTATTACTAAGAACATAAAGTTGAATAAATAACGAGGACTATCGCGTACTTCTCGCGGATATACGCGGTCTAAGTTGAATCTTATTTGGTTAACAATAAAGACGTGTCGCGGACAAAAAGTCCTCCGTTATCCGTCGTCTGCTCTAGCTCTTATAAGTATGTTTAACTGTTTTATTACTTATAGTAAGTATTATTGTTTTGTAATTATGGATTTGACGCTAAGTATAGAATTATAAAAACATCTTTTGACGATCTTGCTTTAGCAAGGAATACCAATGTGATAATTATTTTAGTAGCCGTTGCTAATTGTATTGTAAACATATTATGATATTGAATTAAACAGAATTGAAACAAACCTTTGTTTTATTTTAATTCGTTTCGCCAGCACTGTTACTTAACACTTACTAAACACATTCAAGGCATGCTTAATTAATCTGAATACAGCGTTCAATGAGAAGTTATATTATTAGACTGTCGTTCAATATATTTTCCCGGCTACACGCTCGCATCTTGCCTGCACAAACATGCTTTCAGGTAAGACAATGTGTGTAGCTGGAACATTAAGTTGGTTGAGTTCTTTATTCAATGTCAACCAAAATTTTAATACGAGTATAGAGTTAACACACAACACCTTATTTTGCTATTTCTAACCTCTTCGTGTTCTGTGATCTACACATAATGTCACAGCACAGATAATGCCACTCCAGCAGCTGTGACTTCTTGCAGAGAGTCACTACTATAACTTTTTAATTATGCATTTTACAATGCTATTTTTATGTGGTAAATAACAAGAAAATATACTAGAAAAAAAAGACTTGTCTCCAGTCAGGGCGACATAAGACAGGTTGTTTTTATCTAGTATATTTAGGGTTTCTGCTCGAGCTTTCTCGAACTCGAGAAAACTCGAGAAATTTGGCTTCATTCGAGACGAGACAATAATGACAGGAACTCGAGAATTCTCGAGTCGAATTTGCATCGCGCTAGTCGACGAAAAATAAAAAACCGACTTTCGGACGAGTCTTTTGATGCTCTAATATTCTTACAAGCCTATTTTCTAAGACAGAAGTAAGTTTATTTAATAGGTCAACTTTGCTTCTCAGACAGAAATTACAAATTAACAAATACACCTATTCCATGATATCTTTCATCACCAACCAAAGTCTATCGACTTTGGTTGGTGGTAGGACTTGTAAGTCCGCCTGGCTAGCTACCACCATCTTATCTAAGTCTGACGCCATAACAACAATGTTTTCAGCATTGTTGTGTTCCGGCAGTTCAGGATAAGATAGCCAGTTCCTCAGTGGCTGGGGATTCCGGGAGAAGCTCGCTTCCATCTTCAGCCTTATGAATGCATAACATCAGGTATGATGAAGGCTAAGAGTCTCCCCGTCATTCATAAAAAAAATACTAATTTATAGGTTGAAAAATGTGTCCACTGTTTGTTAGGCTGTACGACATAAAAAGAGTAAAAAACGGTTTTTAGAGGAACTAATTACTTACTTCAATGTAAGGCAACATGACGACTGTCAAGATGGTAATTCTGCTGTCAAACCTTTATCGTCTTCATAATAAATAGTTATTTTCGTATTAAGAAGTGGAAATAGTGAAATATTTCCTAAATGGTTGCCAATTATTGACTAGTGGCACCCCCAATTATTTTCTACTCTTCTTTGTCGCAGTGAAGACAGTAGAAACTAATATACCTACTTATTTTTATTTTTTTGTCTTTTCAATAACTACGATCTGTCACTTTCTCGGGACATTAAGTAGTTGGTAGGTCGGGATTTGTCATGATATGCTCGGAATGCGACTAGGGTCACATCCTACTTTACTTTATTGTGATTTAAGTATGTCTTGGGGCATTTTCCGTTTAAGTCGACGAGTTGCACGGGTTTCCTCCATCAAGACTTTCGCTAAGCGATTTGGGTGGTTTGATTCTTTCTTTGTAGGTATGTCGCAGAATTTCTTGTTTGACAGTATGTACTTGAAGGTCGTGATGCAGCTGTTCGTTTGTCACGTACCATGGAGCGTCGGTTACCATTCGTAGCATTTTGTTCTGGAATCTCTGCATTTGGATTTTTTGGACATTGCATTTGGATTTCACAATTGGATACCATATGTCCAGATTGGTTTTAGCATTACATTGTACAAAAGAAGTTTGTTGTTCATTGATAGTTGCGAACGGCGACCAATTAACCAATAGTATTTCCTTATTTGCAATCCCAGTTGCTTGCGTTTGGTGAAGATGTGTTTTTGCCATGTAAGCCGCTTGTCCAGGTGTAAGCCTAAGTATCTAACATGATCTGCTCGTGGAATCTCGACGTTATTAAGCATTACTGGTGGACATGTACCTCTTTTTAAGGTGAAGGTACATATACCTACTTATGGGAGATTATTGATGACGATGAGTCATTCTTAAAAACAGATTTAATTTGATATTTACGCAAAATAAGTTCTACCCCCATACAAAAACCCCATTTAATAAGATAAGAATAGGTCTATGACTTCAAAAGCTGTTAAATCGCGTGTATTGTTAGAATGGAATTCTTTATTTCACAAGTCTGTGATACATAACAGTATAATAATTTTATTAAAAGTGCTAGGCTCATTCACCCAATTTAGGCATGCAAAATTGAATTTAAATCGATCAAATAATAATTGTTGTAAAAATACACAAATTATAAATCAATCGTAAATTTAAATACTTACCTTTACAGTTATTATTATTTGCCTAATTATTTGTGAATTAATAATCTTCGTTCTTTAGTAAGTTATTTGTAATGTACCTACGTAAAATTTAAAAGATCATTTTATGATTACATTATTTTATTTTTATCTATATAATTTTTACCAGCCCCCCTAGCATGAACACCGCTATATCACGCGATATGTTAAAGCGCATCATGCTGTCTTGCTTACTCCGCTACAATGTGAGCGGGACAGCGGCACGTTATCGAGATATCGAGTCGATAAAAGCCGCTCATGCTAGGCCCACAGGTTTGTATTTGCTTTTGAGTCCCGGATATTTCGGCGCAGTTGCATACGCTTCATCGCCATGATTACGGAATAAGCAACCGCTACAAAACCGACTTCAAAAAAAAGGAGGAAGGTTCTCAATTCTTCGGAATATTTTTTTTTATGTATTCTACTCGAAGATGACTGGACCGATTTGAGTAAAACTTGTTTGTTTGAAAGCGTACACTTCACAGGTGGTCTTATTGTCATCATGTCAGGATCTGATGATGGGATCCCAAAGAAACCCAGAAAAGTCTTCAAATATTGTAGGTACTCCTATCGCGATTCCGGTGTTTTCTTTAGTAACTCATGCATTGCTTTCGAGAAGCACCATTTAGTGAAGTGGAACTGACGAAGAAGACCACAAATGGTCATCGGGACTGTCAAAATGCTTACCATTTCACGGAAGCAGTACGATTACTTTAGTGTGGTTCATAAGCAATTTATGCTGGTCTCAATGCATTTGATGAAGTGAAGCTGATGATGAAGTACCAGGGGAATTCCTCAATAATTAACGTCTCTGCACCGGGAAAAGCAGCATTTGTAGGAAAAGCAGCTGCAGGTTTTGATTGTCAAAAAAGGTTCGTGCTACCGATTCTCATACTAAGTTATATTTACCTACTTCACTTTCACCACTCGATGGCGATACGAATACGAATGAATTATTCGTGCTAAGGGTTCAGTACCCTTAGCACGAATAATTCGTGTTTGCGAGTAGTTAGCGTATTCGAGCTGTCATCGAACATTTATACGATAGATATGTATAGAAACTTCAACAGCGCCTCCATGACTAAAACGAGAACTAAAAAGCCGTAGCATGAACATCGTGACAATAGCTGCGTAAAGTATTCGTATCGCCATCGAGTGGTGAAAGTGAAGTAAATAAAACTTAGTATGAGAATCGGTAGCACGAACCTTTTTTGACAATCAAAACCGTAGCGTTGACATTGAATTCGAAAGCTGGGTATCGAATTTTGTCTCACTGAGAATTATTAAGTGAGAAGGTGTTTTATAAAAATGTTGTTCCTTGTTTTGAGCTAATAATATCTGGAATAGGTGTAATTTATATCATTTCCTTGTTTGTCATTAATCAATTAAGATCCTAAAAATTAAAAGATCAAATACATCTGAATTTTCATTTCTTCTATTACCTACCTACCTATAATTATTACGAAAAATCTTTTTATAAAAATATTAAAACTAACTTCAAAAACCTAAAAAGAAATAAATAAGCCTTTTGGAGTCGGTGCCAGCCAAGGCAAGAAACATAAAAGAGGACCGCAATGTAGAATGCCTTAGTTTTTTAGTTTTTTCATGTCGGTTTTCATTATTTTATAAGTAGTTTTTGAATTCTCAATTTTTAAAGGGGTCCCGTGTTTTACACTATTGCAGATGCTTTTCCTACAAATGCTGCTTTTCCCGATGCAGAGACGTTAATTATTTAGGAATTCTCCTGGTACTTCATCATCAGCTTCACTTTATCAAATGCATTGAGACCAGCATAAATTGCTTACGAACCACACTAAAGTAATCGTATCGCTTTCGTGAAATGGTAAGGATTTTGACAGTTCCGATGACCATTTGTGGTCTTCAACGTCAGTTCTACTTCACTAAATGGTGCTTCTCGAAAGCATATGCATGAGTTACTAAAGAAAACAACGGAATCGCGATAGGAGTACCTACAATATTTGAAGACTTCTCTGGGTTTCTCCAGGATCCCATGATGACAATAAGACCACCTGTGAAATATACGCTTTCGAACAAAAAAGAATTACTCAAATCAGTCCAGCCGTCTTCGAGTAGCATACATAAAAAAAATATTCCGAAGAATTGAGAACCTCCTCCTTTTTTTGGAAGTCGGTTTTGTAGCAGTTGCTTATTACGTAATCATGGCGATGAAGCGTATGCAACTGCGCCGAAATATCCGGGACTCAAAAGCAAATACCAACCTGGTAAAAATTACGAAGATTATTAATTCACAAATAATTAGGCAAATAATAATAACTGTAAAGATATTTATATAGTATAACACGTGTGATACTGCCTATTCCGCTGATTCTTGACTAGGACAAATCCGCGCGTCTTCTCTAAATTTATTCGAGCCACATGTGATTTCGCAGGCTGCAGCCGCTCTTACCTGGGCCGCAGGCTTAAAGCAAGCAAATGTGATCTATCTACTGCCAGCTTTCTTTCCATAGATTTAGAAATTTTTCGCTGTTTCTTCCAATTGCGAGACTCCCATACTATCACTTAAGTTTGGCAGTGAGCTCCTTCCACTTTTTTAGCACCACTAGCGTCCTCGAAAGCCGCCTTTTGCTTCAATAAGTATCCATTTCCAGAGAATAATGCCAAAATTTTATGTAATGAAAGCATAATTGATGATTCGACGTAGCATTGCAACTTTGATGATACATTGTATTTTACCTTTCCTTAAAATCTAACAACCACAAACTCAGAATAAATTGTCATCAAATATATAATATACTACTTTATTATAATATAATCGGCTTCCTATGCTTCTAAAGCCGAGTTTTTATTTCAAAACAAATATAGGTACATTTTAGATATACGAGCACGACGGAGAGTAAAAGCAATGCACAAGAGTACCCATACTCTTCATAAGTTTACTCTTGGCAAAGAGCAAAGGCCGTTGAAAATTCAAATTTGCATAAAATATTTGAGACATTTTGGTAATAATATTGTTGATTGATTATTGTTGATTAGTGAAAAAATGCTAAGATCAATTACATATTATCAGATACATATTGAATAAAGTGTTAGGAGTATTTATTCCATCATTTTAACTTAACTTTGTAGTACCTTTAAATTTTATAACAAATACATCAGGTTTTGGGACGCACCATCAGGGATTATTATAATACCACAGTATTTAAAACCTCTCTTCCCTACGCTAAGCTGTTATAATAATTACTAGGTACCATTCATCCATTCGTTTATTAAAATTGTCTGTTTCGTGCTACCAAACAAAGAGTATATAATCACTCCGTGCTACCAAATACAAAAGTAATCGTATCGAGTGAGTTAACTGTAGTAAAAAGTACGTGCTCGATACTTTCTCGATAGTTGTTCGTGCTAAGGGTACAGGTCACGCTTTACAAAACTGACAATATTTTTCTATCGACTTCGAACTTTAAGTCGTAAGCCGTTGAGTTCGGAATTGTCTGAACAAATTTGATATACTTACTTATTATATAGAATAAGCCGTAGTTTCCGTCGACTGTACCTACATGACTGTTTTCGAAAGTTATTTTGTAATGGTATTACACGACCACCCGTACCGTCAAATAATAGTTATTTTGTGTGCCATTTATGGCGGCGGAAAGGCTAGCTAACGACTAATGAATTTTTAACATCTAATCAGCATAATTACTTTTATGAAATGGATTTTTCCAGCCACACCAGAGTTGGACAAACAGTCGTTTATATGTAAATAGTCTTCGAATCAAATGCTTACTTTACATCTTTCCAGTAGCGTTCACCAACTGTCGATTTCAATTAGGGTTTTTATCTAAAAACAGACTATTTCAGTTTGATTCAGCAATGACATTTCAATATTACATTTTTAACCCTTAATCCATCGGTTGGTACGAGTTTGGCAAACTATCACTGTCTCTTTCATATCCATACATTGCTTTACCGATATGAGTAGAGCATTCGATAGTTGTCGAAAATGTTGGCAGTAAATGTCAACTCGTACTAAGGATACTGCCGGTGAAAATGTGTCTTGAATTTGTAATTACATCCACACGCCAAATTGAATCAAACAAAAACGGTGTGTCGCAAAAAAGTTTTCTATTCTAATAAAGGTAAATGAGAGAAAAAATAAATTTGTAAAATAAAATTTATTACTTTATTTACAAGATGACAGGGACAATACTCCAATCACACGTTTTGAATACAATAAAAACTCATTTGGTGGATTGTCGGTCGACCGCACAATACAACCCAGACAATATCAGCTTTTAGTTTGATAACTTACATTGAAATATTAACACAAAATAATTCTGCCAGTTTTAGAGAATTTCAAGAAAAATAAATAATCATTTTTTTAAATAGACACATTCAAATTGTCATAACACATCATTGAACTTAAATAATTAATTAATTATAAACTAAAAACAATATTTATTTATGCCATTATTCAATTGTTCTCCAAATCTCATATTTATTTTGCTTTAAAATCTGCTAAAAGTTAGAAACAATGAAACCCGAACAACATAAAAAGCTTTTAATGACAAATGTGTATTATTGCTTTTAAGGCTTATAGCGGATTCCTTATTCTACGAATAACTTGTAATGGACCAAAGTTTCCACGTAAGGGTAACGAATATTCATATCTTTGATGTGCAATGACAACTAAATATGTTGTATGGTTTGTATCGATCTGGTGTGACCTATTGTATTGCACCGACCAACAATCTGGACTAAATAATTGATACAAGGTGTAAACACATAGTCGTTCTCGATTAAACGACATCTAATCACAAATAAAATGTATGGGAATTACTCCCATGTAGTATTAACTAGTCGTCGTGGAATACCCATGTACATCGCGACATTACATATGCAGTCAGAAGGTGATTCAGAAATTGTGGAAACCAATTAACTATGTATAGAACTGAGAGACAATGCTTTGTTGAAATTATCTAATGCAATTAAATAATTACATTGTAAACATTATACAAAATAAAGACTAACACGTAATATTATTTAATGATAACGGGAACCAGCCCAACAAAACCACAATCGGTTAAATTAACTAAAACAATTTTATCACTAGTAAATACCACAAATGGTAATTAGTATTCATATTGTGAATCACCTCTTTCTGTTACATAAACGTATATTTTTAGACAATATTGGTTTATTGTTATAATAAGAATTTCTCGATAAGTAACGGTCTAGAGTTAGTTCTCCTAATGCGGATGCCGCCAAAATTGGGAGTATTCAATTGTTTTATCATTATTATTGTCCGACCTTTACACATATCTACAAAAAGTCTAAATCAACAAAACGAGTCCGCCACATGTGAGTGTATGCATCATTCGAACGTCACAAAGTATCCCTCGCTCCACACAGCAGTCAATCAATTTCAAGTCGACGATGACTTTAGAATCTAACGATATTGTACAGTACAAACTTAAATATAATAATAATTATTTACAAAGCGTTTATACCTCAGTTCCATAAGTATTGCGTGAGGTTCTAAAATTTGCCACACATTTATATCGTACGTTAAAAAACCAGTCATTAGAGAAAGTTACAAACCTTAGTTAAGATAATTTGTTATTTGAGAATATTGATGAACACTTGAGGCCACACACGTGTGCTTCGTACAAATTATGAATGTACTAGCCAAATTGTGAAACATTGCTCAGTTTTTGAGAACCGTTTTTATATGGGAATCACTTACACAAATAATTTATCTGTTGTGGATGACTATATACGTTTAAAATTAAGCCAGCGTCAAGTTTCTAAAGCCAAGTCCTGATGGCTGTAACGCTTTTTGAACACATGATGCGATTTATGCGTCAGCTTTCTCGGTTAATCTTGCTGAAGTAGTCAGTGTTACAATAAAATTTGCAGTTTGATTTAAAGTAATGACAATACCTGATGACCAATGACTTATCGATATTGACTAATCACGTCAAAATAGACCCTACTCAAATTGAAATAGCTCTCAAAAACTGAATAAAGTTTCAATACTCGACAGTATAACATCTTGGAGATTACACGAAAAGTCCAAATTCTTACGCTATTATTGGAGAACTTGATATTTTACTAATATCAAAATTTATCAATCAGGCTTAGGCCCGCGCCACGGCTCTTTTCAAAACAGCTTTTGACATCGTCTATGCTTTCACATACGTCGTATCTAGCAAATAGTGTAACTAGGATTTATATACAAATTATTTTAAGTATAGGCATGTTCAAATAACGCTTACAAAAACTTATAATAGGCTCACAAGCGCGCTGGGAGGTCTCGAAGCGAAACAATACATTTTGCCTCATAAACACTACACAAATAAAAACTATTGTATTCCTTATTAGTATTACGAATATCGGTGGTTAGACATATCAAAACTATTGTATTCCTTATTAGTATTACGAATATCGGTTAGACATATCAATAATTTTGTGACGTGATTTGTTCGTAATTATGGATAATCCGAGTCATTGCTAGAACTCAGCTAATTGAACAAGGATTAACATTTGCATGTTATTTTGATTTAAAATGAACATTTTGTTTTCGTTTTTTTTTTTATATAGTTTGATTAAAGCGAAATTATCCATTTTATTGATGTATATTTCTCATAATTACTAATGTCCTCTCTATAACAAATTGGGTAGTGTTTTTGAGGCCGCACTCCAAACCAAACTATTCTTGGTATATTATTTATAGCAAAAAATCAAGTGTCAAGTGTTAGTAGGGACATCGCATTTATAAAAAAAAAAACAGAGCAAGCCTCAACGGTATCATAAGAACATTTACTGGTAGAAAATAGAAAAGGCTTTTTCCTCAAATTAAGTCAAGTAATAAAGTCAAACTCTTTTTCAGTAAATTTGTACACCAAATTTAAACAAACACACAACGAAATGGATGGTATTATAGCAATTCAGAAAGCTATAACTTTTTAATTTTTGCATTTTACAATGCTATTTTTATGTGAAAAATATTAAACAAGAAAATATACAAGAAAAAAGCAACTAGTCTCATGTCGCCCTGACGGGATTCGAACCCGCATCCTTGGGAGTCCGGCCCAATGCACTAACCAATTATGCTACAGAGACCTATGAGAACACGTCGAATTTTTCTAGTATATTCACCGTTCTACGGTGTTGGCCACCGTCGCTTCATCAATGAGAGAAATATCCTCACATTCGAAAGAAACATCTTTACAGATGTTTGACTATCGATTAAGATGAAACAGCCATCTAATTATAACTTTTTAATTTTTGCATTTTACAATGCTATTTTTATGTGAAAAATATTAAACAAGAAAATATACCAGTAAAAAGACATGAGACTAGTTGCTTTTTTCTGGTATATTTTCTTGTTTAATATTTTTCACATTCAGAAAGCTGCCTGGAAATTAGGTTTTTTTTAAGAACAACGGGGAGACTCTTAGCCTTCATCATACCTAATGTTAAATATTTATAAGGCTGAAGATGGAAGCGAACCTCTTCCGGAATCCACAGTCGCTGAGGAACTAGCTATCTTATCTCTAACTGCCGGAACACAACAATGCTGATAACATTGTTGTTATGACATCAGACTTAGATAAGATGGTGGTACCCAGCCAGGCGGACTTACAACAAGTCCTACCACCAACCAAACCGAACACAATATGTATCCCCGCTGGGAATCGAACCCCTGGGTCTGATACCGGTGGCTGTTACTAATAGACCACAGATATAGTTAGGGCCTGTTGTGCTTTTTTGTCGACAACTCTTATTCTTCATTCGTTCAAGTGCAAATGTAGCTAAGAAGACACTTGATTAAGCCAATTTTGAATCACAATTGTTTCAAAAAATATATCATTTTAACATCTCGACAATTTCTTATCAAAATATGTTAACATTTTTTTTTTGTAAGGAATTGTTGATATGTTACAACAATCCAGATATCGTTAAAGTAAAACAACATTATACTATCAACGGTCAATACAATTAGAATAACGAATAAAAGAAATCAATATTGTATACACAAAAAAAATGTTAATTACCTTGTCTATTTATGAGTATCAAGTAAACTAATAGAGTTTGACTTTACTTCTCAAAATTATAAACATATGTAAACAGTTCAGGGTTTCACAATAATTTAACAAAAATGTGAATGTCTTAAAATTACAAGATTGCACATATTGCCAAATATTTACCGTTTCCTGTTATGCGGATATCACCCGCATGCGGGCAACCCACTATACATGTATGAAGAGAAATGTATAACTACACTTTTTATTATACACTAGTGAGCGACGACGGTTTTATTTATCTGCCTGTTTCCCATTCCCGTGGGAATATCGGCAGAAAATGTAGCTTATGCCTATTTCTATCTGATAGACCATAACCTGACTGAAATAGGCATAGGATAGAATAACTGAATGAGAAATTTCATTTAAATCTGTTCAGCCATTTACGTATGAGTGAGTAACGAACAATCATAGGATGTGAACGTAGGGGTTTTATTAATATATTCAATCAAAAATACTTGGCAGTTTTCTTTAGTTTTATTACTAATTTCTACAAATGCCATTAATTGTATAAAGAGTGTCGTTGAAATTTGACATCAATTACTATCACGAATTTTTCTCAACACAACATAAATATGCACATAATTAGCGGGCAACAAGTATGCGGGACGGACGCGCATGCGAGCGAATTTCCGCATAACAGGCAAAGCTCGATCAATCGGTACATTACTAACTAGTTACAAAGATTTTGAGACACGCCCCCAATAAAATTCTACAGAAGTGGGGAATCTTCTCACTTTCAATCAAATCTTAATTTAGTAACCTCCACCCTGAGAGCGTTATAAACGGGTAAATTTTCTCCAAACATCAAATAATTCCCCCTAGCACGAGCATTGCTATATCACGCGATATAATATAGTGCATGACGCTGTCTTGCTTACCCCGTTATAGTGAGAGCGGGACAGTGACACGTTATCGAGCTACGAGTGTCGACAAAAGATTCATGATATGACTACTGTGCCCCCTATAGTCAGATTTTTAATTCAATTCGATTTGACAGGTTGTCAATATCGATTAGGGCCTGTTTCACAATCTAAAAGTTCTGAGTAGCTTACTTGACACAGGGTTTGACATATTTTTCATATCAAAACTCTGGCAAGTAAGCTACTCGGAACTTACTTTTCGATTGTGAAATAGGCCCTTAGTAAAAAAAAAAATATGAATTTTAATTAATAATTATTTCGACTAAGTGCCATATAGTGTGTTATATTATAATATTGACTTGTGTGCGTGAATGGAATCAATACTTACTGAACTCGAACTGGATCTGCGCGAATTATTACGAAAAACAGTTTAAAGCAGGATTAATTTTACAAAGTGAACTGTCTTTTTTTATGAACAGGGTTACTCTTGGCCTTCATCATACCTGATGTTAAGTATTGATAAGGCTGAAGATGGAAGCGAGCCTCTCCAGGAATCCTCAATCACTGAGGAACTGGCTACCTTGTCTCTAACTGCCGGAACACAACAATGCTGAAAACATTGTTGTTATGGCGTCACTTAGATAAGATGGTGGTAACTATTCAGGCGGGCTTACAACAAGTCCTACCACCAACCAAACCGAATACAATATGTACCCCCGCTGGGAATCGAACCCGGGACCCCTGGGTCTCATACCGGTGGTTGTTACCACTAGACTACATTGGCATTGGCACCTGTCAAATTACTCTATTGAATTAAAATTCTACTAAAGCATGGACACCGCTATATCGCGCGATATAATATTGCGCAAGATACTGTCTTGCTTACCCCGCTAAAGTGAGAGCGGGACAGTGACATGTTATCGAACTACGAATGTGGATAAAAGCCGCTCGTGCTAAATGAACGCGGTATCTTTCTCTGTTAACACCTCGATAATAACAACAACGCAGTGTGTCGTAATGGGGTGGATAAATGAAACTAAGTGGCGCCACCACCGCTGATACAAAAATCTGTTGATTGGTCAATTACTTGTGACAATTACAGATTTTTCATGTTTTGACTTGACCTATGCCAATCAAGAGATTTTAGGTACCGATGGTGGTGGCGCCATTAGCTTTGCCTTTTCCACCCCAATGCGGTGTCCACCGGCCTTATTCACGAACAGTCGGAAACGTTGCAAACGCTGACAGCGGAATATATGCATTGTCACTGTCAATCACTTCAGAATAGACAAAGACAAAGCATAGAATTCGAAACCGATGGTTTGTGAATCAGCCCGCAGGGAAAACCGACCCGTCCTACACCTTGTTTCATCAACTGTCACCTATCACGATTAGCTTAATCGGGTTTAAAAAATCACCCCGTACTATTACTCAAAAAAATGACTGAAAAGCAATGACAATTTAATAATGTTTACTTTAGGAATTAAAAAAATCATTTTTGCTAGAAAGAATCGACTCGTCTCAGAAGTAACTCCAATGTTTACGTTCTTAAGTCTTAGTGCCTGTTTCACAATGTCTGATTAGGAGATACTTTCCAGTTTAATTGACAGTTTTGTATGGACTATCTGTCAAGTAACAGCTAATGAGAACTTACTTACACATTGTGAAACAGGCCCTTAATCTTAAAAAGTAACAGTTGTTGAAAGTAGCTCTCAACTTTGTCCCTCTCACTCGTCAAAAATGGATCTTATTCCCAAAAAAAAAGGTAGTTGAATCAGCATCGTAAAATGATCATTTGAACTGCTTACATCTGTAATGGTCTGTTCAGTTGGTCTCTTTGGGTTGCAGTGCGGCGTCGTCGAGATGATTTTCAGCGGGCGCGGGCGCGGGCGGCTTGAAGGCGATCGCGTACGAGAACTTGACGCGACATGCTTCTACGTATCGCTCTGTTTCCGCTTCGCAATCGCCGAAGTCGCCTTCTTTTAGACTCTCTAGTACTTCCACGCAACCCTGGAATTTAGAGTGCAATTGAAGGGATTGAATTTTGCGAAAATGGAGCACGCTTTTTATTGGTAAATGCGTCATATAGTCTTATTAGCAGGCGCTCGTCCGTTTCCGTTGGAATACCGGGATAAAATATAGCCTATGTTACTCGGGGATAGTGCAGCTTCCCAACGGTGAAAGAATTTTTCAAATCGGTCTAGTAGTTACGGCGCCTATTCAATTCAAACATACAAACAGGGGCGTGCATTGGTTTTCCAGCGTAGTAGGCACTATAGATCTAACTAGTAACTTTGCAATTATCCTATCCTGCTACCGACTATTATAAGTTTAAAAGTTTGTGAGGATATTTGGATGGATGAATGTTTGTTACTCTTTCACTCAAAAACTACTGAACTGATTAAGATGAAACTTTACAGCAATGTAGCTTATACATCAGAAAACCACATTGTATGCAAATATTTATAATTATCCTGATATTCCCACGGTAACGGCAACCACGCGGCGAGTGAAACCGAGAGCGGCCGCTCGTCATAAATGATAAGGTTCGTAATATTTAGTAGGAATATTAAAATGCTGACGAGTTTGATTGTTTGAGCACGCTAATCTCCGGAAATACTAGTTCGAATTGAAAAAATATTTTTGTGCTGGATAGTCCATTTATCTCGGAAGATAATAAGATATTTAATATCACGCTACGATTAATAAGAGCAGAGCATTAATGTAAACCGTTGCAAAAACGGGGAAAAAATATTACTTTTGGGAGCTTCTGTTGCGGACGGTGTGTAAACGGTTAAAGCTACGTAAAAATCATGTATGACGAAATTGTTCCCCATCAAAAGTTCTAAAAGAAAGTCCGCGACAGCATATGTCTATGTTTTATGGTTAACTCACTATAACCATTTTTAAGATAATAAATTTTGTTCTAAGCTAATGTATTATTCGAGAAGCTGTTTTCATAAACATGATATTAATCCTTATCTAAATAAATACGTTAATCATCACAAGTATTTAATTTTGAATAAAATTGTCCTTTACATCATTTAATTTTAATGAATATCTTAGGAAATATGATAGTTTTAAAATAATTCGCGACCAAATTCATTCGTCAGGTAGCCTTGCTTACTTTATACTGATATATTCCGGAAGTTTAAGCTAGAACGTTACACGTACAAATAGCGCCCTTCTTGCCGTAGGCGGTTTATACTTGAGCAATACTTTTTCTAAATAAGTTGTATTCTTGTATGAAACGCTGCTTGTTTCGAGTAGGCAATTTCGAGACTGCCTACCGGTAGGTATTCAGTATTTAGCGTAAGAAAAATCTTAGTGGGTAAGTGTTGAGTAGAAGTTTAAACTAAAATAAAATAACTTTAACACTTATTATATATTTATTTAGGTTTTGAATGAGGTAGGCACTGCCTAATTGCCTATATGGAATGCACGCCCCTGCATACAATATTTTTTTTTCTACTCTATAATATAAATAAGTATAGAAAAGCAAATGCTTTTACAGTTTTCTTATTAAGTATCGATTTTTAGGATAACAGAGAACACGCAGCAGTTGCAGATATGCCAACCTGACAGTGTAGCAGCGTCTGTAGTCGTGCCTAGTGGTTTACGAAAGAGCGGGAAAAAGACAGCGCAGAGCCCTTATTACGATTTGTCATTTACTGTCAACGTTTTCGATAACTATCGGATGCTCTACACATGTCAATAAAACAGTCTATGGATATGAAAGGGACAAAGCGATAGTTTTCAAAAACTATTATAAACTCATTTGCAAAAAAAACGGGCACCTAAGCAATGAACCATTTCAAATGTTAATATTGCTTTGTTTGATAATTATAGGTAGTTTTATCCTCACAATTTGGTAAATTAATAAGAAAATAATCGTTTTCATCAGTATTTCATAAAATTTAGATACAATTTATGGGAAATAGTGCTCAACCTCGCTAGTAGTGTATGTTCGCTAGTAGTGCATATACTCATGAAGTATAAATAAAAAAGTTTTATGTTTGTTTTTCTTTAATAAAGTAAAAGCAGATAAATGTTTAGTATCGAGTGTGACCCCCTCTAGCTAAAATCACAGCTTGAATTCGTCTGGGCATGCTAGCGAGTATATCCCGGTAACTTGCTTCCGGAATACGTTCCCACTCCGCAGTAATCACATTCTTCAGCTCTCTGATGGTCTGCGGAGCCGGGTGTACTGATCTCACACGCCGTTTCAGAACGTCCCAGACATGCTCTATGGGATTGAGGTCGGGACTTCGAGCTGGCCAATCCAAACGACGAATGCCGACCTCTTGCACATACGCATTAACATCGCGGGATCGATGGGCGCGAGCATTGTCGTCCATAAAAATCGAGTCTTCACCTAGAGCGGCCAATGCGGGTTGTGCATGAGGAATTAGAACTTCCGTTATGTATCGATGCCCAGTCAGTGAGCCGTTTTCAATGAAGACAAACTCTGTACGATCCATTGAATTTATTCCTGCCCAAAACATAACAGAGCCCCCACCATAAGGTGTGATTTCTTCGAATCATGCCTCTGCAAAGCGTTCTCCATGTCTTCTTAGCACTCGCCGACGTCGATCTTCACCGAACAGAGATATCCTGGCTTCATCAGAGAACAAAACCCTATTCCAATCTTCTTGAGTCCATGATTCACAATTTCTAGCGAACCTAAGCCTGTGAACTCTGTGCTCACGGAGTAATTTGGGGCCGCGGGTCGGGCGGTGACTGCGTATATTGGCAGCGAGAAGCCTCCTTCTGACCGTCCATAGACTAATATGCACATTTCTTACTTCTTGGAGGTTGTTCTTAAGATCCACATACGAAGATTTGCGATTTCTCAATGCGCGACTCACAAGAAAACGATTATCCCGTGGTTGGGTACATGGTTTTCTTTCAGAACCAGGCCTTCTCTCGACGGAACCAGTCTCCTGATATCGCTGCCAGGTCCTTTGGACTGTCGAGCGACTAACATTTAGCCTCCTAGCCACGAAACATTGGCTGCAACCCTCTTCAAGCAGCGCGACAATTTTGGTAGCTTTTACCACTTTATCTACCATTTTTTATACAGCCAAACAGCAATAAATAAAGCTTTGACAGTCAAGGATATGAAATTAATCGATAAAAATTTAATAAAAGTTATGAAAGTCGATGTTAACTTCTGGAACTTCGCGCCAAAAATGTAGGATAAAAAGGGGTTTTCTGTAAAAATGAGCATCAAATGAAAATTTGAATTTAGAACGTACTTTTTTAAATACCACAGCATTTTTAAAACCGGCCAGTAACGTGTACAAACGATTGAAACCTTTTTGGTATTGTATCTTTTTAAGATGAATGAAAATCAAAACCGCCCGTTTCTTTTGCAAATGAGTGTAGTTTGCTTAACTTGTAACAGTTCACGCTCCTTTTAACTCCTCTTAGCTCTACACCGTTGCACTGATAACCTCCATAGCTAGTACCTGTATGGACAGGTCTGGGACCCGGGTAGTTTAACAAGCTGTAGGGTTCTTGCGTGCGATTTGATACAAAACGGCATAGCTCTACACCGCAGCACTGATAACCGCCGTAGCACAGATAACCGTTGTAGCACTGATAACCACCATAGCACTGATAAACGTCGTAGCTAGTACCTGTATGGATAAGTGCGGGTAGTGCAGCCGCTTAGCGAGCTGTAGCGTTCCTTGCGTGGGCGTGGGCACAAAGCGACGTAGCTCTTCGCCGTAGCACTGATAACCGTCGTAGCACTGTTAACTGCCATAGCACTGATAACCGTCGTACCTAGTACCAGTATAGATAGACCTTGGTAATGCAGCCCCGTAGCGAGCGTAGGGCTTCTTGCATGCCCCACTGCGCTACACCGTAGCACTGATAACCGCCGTAGCACTAACAACCGCCGTAGCAGCTCCCCGACTAACTTACTTTTAATAAGTTCACCGTACCTGTTTTGATAGATCCGGGTAGTGCAGCCGCGTCGCAAGCTGTAGGGCTTCTTGCATGCCCCACAGCGCTACACCCGTAGCACTGGTAACCGCCGTAGCACTGAAAACCGCCGTAGCAGCTCACCGACTAACTTACTTTTAATAAGTTCACAGTAACTGTATAGATAGACCCGGGTAGTGCAGCCCCGTAGCGAGCTGTAGGGCTTCTTGCATGCCCCTCAGCGCTACACCGTAGCACTGATAATCGCTGTAGCACTGACAACCGCTGTAGCAGCTCACCGACTAACTTACTTTTAATAAGTTCACCGTACCTGTATAGATAGATCCGGCTAGTGCAGCCCAGTAGCAAGCTGTAGGGCTTCTTGCATGCCCCACAGCGCTACACCGTAGCACTAACAACCGCCGTAGCAGCTCACCGACTAACTTATTTTTAATAAGTACACCGTACCTGTATAGATAGACCCGGGTAGTGCAGCCCCGTAGCGAGCTGTGGGGCTTCTTGCATGCCCCACAGCGCTACACCGTAGCACTGACAACCGCCGTAGCAGCTCACAGACAAACTTATTTTTAATAAGTTTACCGTTCCTGTATAGATAGACCCAGGTAGTGCAGCCCCGTAGCGAGCTGTAGGGCTTCTTGCATGCCCCACAGCGCTACACCGTAGCACTGACAACCGCCGTAGCGGCTCACTGACTAACTTACTTTTAATAAGTTCACCGTACCTGTATAGATAGATCCGGGTACTGCAGCCCCGTAGCGAGCTGTAAGGCTTCCTGCGTGCGCGCAGGCACGAGACGACGAAGTTCCCGCGCGCCCCACAATGCTGCGGACTGTGATCGCTTGGCGGGGCCTTCTAGGTATTGTTCCGCCATTTCTATGGCACTTCGGTCCGCGAAGATCTGGAAGAAAGAACAGACATTGTTATTGTTTTCTTTACTATAACTAGAGCTAGTTGAAACATACTGGAACGAAATATTTAGAGAAATGTATAAAACAACCCCTGCCAAGTTTACTGCGGTATACTATGTCATGCATGTCCTCCTTAACGTATTCATCGACGGCAGGCGACACACTGGCCTAATTTGAGCTTGATTTAGACCAGGGGCCTACTGACATTTTTTAGAGACCACCAGATGTCGTAAGCACGTTTTGTTTTAATTTTGTTTCAATAGTGTTTGAATTCACACCGCGAACTTCATTAAGTTTTTTTTTTCATTCCTGTCCAATGACACAACCATTGAGATATATCTATGGAGATGAAATATTACAAAAAAACGTGCCTACCTGCACTTGATGGTACTTTGTAATGACGGACTTGACTAGACAGCTCCTGAACATTCGCAAGAAAAATATCGACATCCTCATGACAATACTCATGATAGATTTGAATAATGTAAGTTTCTATAAACAACTATCACAGATCCATGTACATCTCTATTCATTGTTCCTACCAACGAACGAATTGAAGTTGTCATATTTTGAGACACTTCACACAAAACGTCTGTCAAAAAATTTTTTGTTTTATGAGGTTCGCGGTACAAAGTGACATGAAAAATAATGACATAATAAAACAATATTGCGCTAAGAGATGGCGGTAGGCCAGCTGTGTATTGTACTGCCCTACCGCGTAAGTGTAGTCGACGCCGTTGACTTGTCGAATATGGGCGCAACTCTTCACACGCGAGCTCTGATGCTATAGCGCTGTCTCGGTCACATACAGAGTCGAATATTAACTGACTATTAAAAAGGAATCTTATTGTAACGACGATAACGTTGAAGATGCGATGTAAGAAACGCTGTCAAAATGAAGTCGACAGCAATGCCAACGGCACTTACGCGATTGTTGCTTAGTTAAACATAATTTATTTTACTTATTCAGGGTAACTTTTCTCAAACTTAGTTTTGAAGCGGCGCTACACTGTAGCACTGACAACCGCCATAGCAACCTGTACCTGCTGGCAAGCGGTGTTGACCACGGCGGCCACGCTGGCGTTAATGGCGGGCAGCGCGGCGTCCAGTAGCGGCGCTACACCGTAGCACTGACAACCGCCATAGCAACCTGTACCTGCTGGCAAGCGGTGTTGACCACGGCGGCCACGCTGGCGTTCATGGCGGGCAGCGCGGCGTCCAGTAGCGGCGCTACACCGTAGCACTGACAACCGCCATAGCAACCTGTACCTGCTGGCAAGCGGTGTTGACCACGGCGGCCACGCTGGCGTTCATGGCGGGCAGCGCGGCGTCCAGTAGCGGCGCTACACCGTAGCACTGACAACCGCCATAGCAACCTGTACCTGCTGGCAAGCGGTGTTGACCACGGCGGCCACGCTGGCGTTCATGGCGGGCAGCGCGGCGTCCAGTAGCGGCGCTACACCGTAGCACTGACAACCGCCATAGCAACCTGTACCTGCTGGCAAGCGGTGTTGACCACGGCGGCCACGCTGGCGTTCATGGCGGGCAGCGCGGCGTCCAGTAGCGGCGCTACACCGTAGCACTGACAACCGCCATAGCAACCTGTACCTGCTGGCAAGCGGTGTTGACCACGGCGGCCACGCTGGCGTTCATGGCGGGCAGCGCGGCGTCCAGTAGCGGCGCTACACCGTAGCACTGACAACCGCCATAGCAACCTGTACCTGCTGGCAAGCGGTGTTGACCACGGCGGCCACGCTGGCGTTCATGGCGGGCAGCGCGGCGTCCAGTAGCGGCGCTACACCGTAGCACTGACAACCGCCATAGCAACCTGTACCTGCTGGCAAGCGGTGTTGACCACGGCGGCCACGCTGGCGTTCATGGCGGGCAGCGCGGCGTCCAGTAGCGGCGCTACACCGTAGCACTGACAACCGCCATAGCAACCTGTACCTGCTGGCAAGCGGTGTTGACCACGGCGGCCACGCTGGCGTTCATGGCGGGCAGCGCGGCGTCCAGTAGCGGCGCTACACCGTAGCACTGACAACCGCCATAGCAACCTGTACCTGCTGGCAAGCGGTGTTGACCACGGCGGCCACGCTGGCGTTCATGGCGGGCAGCGCGGCGTCCAGTAGCGGCGCTACACCGTAGCACTGACAACCGCCATAGCAACCTGTACCTGCTGGCAAGCGGTGTTGACCACGGCGGCCACGCTGGCGTTCATGGCGGGCAGCGCGGCGTCCAGTAGCGGCGCTACACCGTAGCACTGACAACCGCCATAGCAACCTGTACCTGCTGGCAAGCGGTGTTGACCACGGCGGCCACGCTGGCGTTCATGGCGGGCAGCGCGGCGTCCAGTAGCGGCGCTACACCGTAGCACTGACAACCGCCATAGCAACCTGTACCTGCTGGCAAGCGGTGTTGACCACGGCGGCCACGCTGGCGTTCATGGCGGGCAGCGCGGCGTCCAGTAGCGGCGCTACACCGTAGCACTGACAACCGCCATAGCAACCTGTACCTGCTGGCAAGCGGTGTTGACCACGGCGGCCACGCTGGCGTTCATGGCGGGCAGCGCGGCGTCCAGTAGCGGCGCTACACCGTAGCACTGACAACCGCCATAGCAACCTGTACCTGCTGGCAAGCGGTGTTGACCACGGCGGCCACGCTGGCGTTCATGGCGGGCAGCGCGGCGTCCAGTAGCGGCGCTACACCGTAGCACTGACAACCGCCATAGCAACCTGTACCTGCTGGCAAGCGGTGTTGACCACGGCGGCCACGCTGGCGTTCATGGCGGGCAGCGCGGCGTCCAGTAGCGGCGCTACACCGTAGCACTGACAACCGCCATAGCAACCTGTACCTGCTGGCAAGCGGTGTTGACCACGGCGGCCACGCTGGCGTTCATGGCGGGCAGCGCGGCGTCCAGTAGCGGCGCTACACCGTAGCACTGACAACCGCCATAGCAACCTGTACCTGCTGGCAAGCGGTGTTGACCACGGCGGCCACGCTGGCGTTCATGGCGGGCAGCGCGGCGTCCAGCCAGCGGCGCAGGCGCACTGCGCACGAGTGCAGGTGCGGGTGGGACGGCTCTAGTTGCCACGCACGCTTGATACTCTGCACCATTAGGAGCGGCCGTTCTGCAAAAATAGATAAGGTGATTAGACAATCTAAAGTAGCAACACGCTATGATGGCCGTTTTGACACCTCAATTGTACAAAATGTTAATTACCACAATGGAATAAAAGTCAGGAAAACAGCATCTGCCTTATTATAAGACAGCTAATACTACAAAATTAGACCCTATTAAAAATGTACGTACGTACAGTCAACGGCAACAGCTATGGTTTATACAACATGTGAAATTTCTTTAGACAATTCTAAACTCAACTGCTAAGATCACAAAGTCCAAAGTCGATTGGAGAAATTTGACAGGTTTGTAAATCCTGACACGCTGTACTTACCAAACATTTTACTTTGCACAAGAAAAATGACAAAACGGCCATAATGGCTTGCCGCTTCTATGTATCCTATATATACAAACACTAGTACACGTTTGTTCCGGGTAGGTAGGCTGACCAACTGTCCTGCAATATATTTTACAGGACGGACGTCCTGTTTTTTCAACTTATCATTGAAAACAAATATAATAAGAATATTAATTAACACGTCATCTCGTATCTTAAATTCTTAAATCCTGTAATTTTATATTACATGTACTGTAACATAGCACAAGAGGGTTGGGCAGTCTTAAGGGTAGAGATCAAATACAATACTGCAAAAAGCAGGATCACCTCCCACTGCACGATCTGGCTACTTAATAAGGGCCCAGACAGTGTGGCAAGCAGCGCATAACAATCTCTCATACATTACCAATTGCGAACCTGAATGGTGCTTTTATTGTAAGTAAATAAAAAAAACCATTGTAATTACAGAAACAATATTCAATATTTCCTTCAAAGTATATATTATTTCGATAAATTAAATGAATGAATACCTTTTCTAAAGTATATTTCGAAGGCCATTAAATGTGTTTCTATCCTATCGGCGGCGAGCGTCCGCAGAGGTTGTAGGAACTTGATTGCTTGCTCTAAGGGGTCCTCTGCCTGAAAACATGAAAAATACTTAAATTACAAATCAACGTAACAACAATGTTTTCAGCATTGTTGTGTTCCGGCAGTTAGAGATAAGATAGCCAGTTCCTCAGTGATTGAGGATTCCGAGGCTCGCTTTCATCTTCAGCCTTATCAATACTTAACATCAGGTATGATGAAGGCTAAGGTTTAATGTTTCTTATTTTTTATGAACTACGGGGAGACTCCGTCGTTCATAAAAAAAAAAGAAAAAAAGACTACGAAGAAGGCATATTTTATGCCATTTAAAAAAGTTTTTTGTATTATAGTGAAGTTACAAAACTCGACCTTATTTTGACAAACTTGACCTTATTTTGTAAGTGATAAAAAAGCTTTAATTTCTCACGTTATCGATCAAAGATCCTAAATCTCAAACACTACTTTGACAAAATATTGGTAGCCCGCGTGGGACGTAGATATATTAATCTCTGGTCACAGCTAGACCATATTTTTTATATTGAATAGGATATCGGGCATGAGCTTTTCCCTGGAATTAGACGGCTTGGGATTCCTTTTCCCGTGGTAAGATGTCAACTAGATACTTACACTATTTAAGCCTTCGTCAAGAACTAGACTATGAAATGCAGTTTTTTTTTTAGTTCGATCGAAAGAGTAGAGTTAAAGAAAATTCGTTTCATTATATAAGTAGGTTAACCAAATATAATTTTGAAATTAGTGAAGAAACCTAGGATTAAAAATGTATTGCTCATACGGTTATGAAGTTTTCACTAAAAGTATATATAATGTTTCTAATTACAACATGTCCTACAAATTAATTTGTTTCTTAGAAATTAATACAAAATCCTTCACTTGTGCTGTATAAACAATCTGACAGATTTAATTAGAACAAAAGGTCGAACAACATTATAATATTATGTATAATCATACGTTGAACATGGTCGGCGTGACATGATCTGTCACGGCGCAGATAAGTAAGATAGTCAACGATCCGCCTTGTCTTGTGCTATAATTAAATTATTGAAATTACTCCAAACCTGAATGGCTTCAGGGCCGGTTTCACCACAGAAAGATAAATTCCTAGATAGCTTAGCTGACAAATAATTGTGATACGAAAAATATGACAATTTATCTGCCAAAGAAGCTATCAAAAATCCAACTTCTGTCTTTTGGTGAAACCGGAACTCAATGTTCTTATTTTGCTAAACCACTTGTAGGCCAGTCATATCGTACAATAATGAACGATGAAACTACAATAATTGCGGTAAACTTGCATTTTTGGTATGTGTTTGGGTCCATCTCTAAAAAGTATTTATCCAGATTTGCAGCATTCTAAAATGTAAGTAAATGAGCTAAGTTATTGCTGAAAAACCGCTATTTTATCTAGTTTTGTGCAAAAAAAACTACATAGGAAGGCTATGACGAGAAAGGTCACTATTACTTTTAACATAAAAAAAAAATCTAATCTATTTTAGTCCTAATCCAATTTTCTAGGTTTGATAACCAAGTTTCAAGATAAATAAGGTTTTTTAAAGGATTAGCAATACAGAGACGGCATCAGTTTTAAAACAAGCCTAACTTTAATTGGACCACATTTTCTAGTAAGTAACATAAGTATTTTGCATTTTTTACGATAAATTAATGTGATAGAGGAGCTTCGTGGCGCAGTGGTTCGCGCGCACGGCCTGCGATTGTAGCGGTTAAGCAACTTGTGCTATGGTCGGTAACGGGATAGGTGACCAAAAGTTTAATATCTCGAGCTCCTCCGTACTTCGGAAGGCACGATTAGTTGTTGTTCCCGGCTGCATTTGCAGTCGTTTAAACCAACTAATCCGCATTGGGCCTGCGTAGTGGGTCACGGCCCATTCTCCTTATCCATCCAGTGCCCTAGCAGTGAGAATAATAAAATGGCTCATGACGAAATAAATGTGTGGAGTCCTTACTCTCGCTAATTTGTCCGGTACGAGTTCGTCGAGCTGCGGTGCTTCAGGGTCACCCTGCTCCTGCTGCTGCCGCGCTTTGTGATGCTGCTCTCTTTTGACCTGCAACGGAGTATTATTTAGATTAACAACTATTTTAAAATGGAAACTATTTAATCAAAATATTTATTTAATAAATATTGTGCATTCTAATATTATTTTGATGACCAATCAGTATTTTTGTAGGTTTGGTTAGATTGCTGTAGAGTTAAATACCTCTAACGGTTTTAAATCAGCTAGTTGGCTTCGGTCCGTCACTTGCTAATCGCTTGACATTTTTTTTATGAGCAACGGGGATACTCTTAGCCTTCATCATACCTGATGTTAAGTATTGATAAGGCTAAAGATGGAAGAGAGTCTCTCCTGGAATCCTCAATCATTGAGGAACTGGCTATCTAATATTTTTAACTGCCGAAACACAACAATGCTGAAAACATTATTGTTATGGCGTCCGACTTAGATAAGATGGTGGTAGCTAGCCAGACGGACTTACAATAAGTCATACCACCAACCAACATATTTCTTTTCACCGATTACAATTAGTACATTATAAAAAGAAAATGACTTTCTAAGCAATTTTAAACAACTCTGTTCTAAACTAAATATCTCATAAGTTTTTTATCATTTGCTTTGAGCGCCATCTACCCAGCAGATGAACTTTGATAAGTTCTAACTTTTTAATTTTGCATTTTACAATGCTATTTTTATGTGATAAATATTTAACAAGAAAATATACTAGAAAAAAGCAACTAGTCTCATCAGGGCGACATGAGACTAGTTGCTTTTTCTAGTATATTTTCTTGTTTGATAAGTTCGTTACACAATCGATAGAGGGCGCTAGTTATATCTTTCTCCTTCACAGAAACTTGTATTATGTATAAAGATATCATATTATTAAGTGAAACGGCAACTTTATGGGATATTATTTTGATATTGCTCTACGGTCCTTGTTTATAAGAACCTGTACATTCACACTTCTTTATAATTAAGGCAAATTGCTGCGCTTCAAAAACCGTTCAATACTAATACAGTATGGAATTTAATTCCATTGATTATTTAGGTGCCCTTTCGGTTGCATAATGTTTTTAGTTATAATGTCGTTTGGCATAACAGTTTTGGCATAAGTAGTCATTTCGCATAAATTATGATAAGCATAGCTTTATGAACGCTGAATGGTTTCATCAGCATAATTGTTACTTAACACTAATTTCCTTTAACACAATTTTAATTACCATAAAATTAAAGGGCATAATTCAGTGCCGTCTTTCTAGGGTACACGGGGCACGTGCCTTGGGCCCCCATCTTCAAGGGGCCCACGAATGACTGACATCTTTGTCGGGCCCATAAGCACATTACACTTCGTTCACAATAAAAAGTTACAGCTCAATATGAAATAATCGACATATGTATGTATGTACATAATTCCGAACGCCACCAGCAGCATACTGATATCATTAATGACATATCTTATATATATTTTGATTGCCCATAATAAATGATCATAGTAAAAAAAAAATGTATACGATATAGCATAAAATATTAATAACTTTGAAAAACACAAAACGACAAATTTTGATTCAAGTCTTGCACGCAAAAGAAGAAGAGACAAAGTAATAAAAGTACCTTTCCCAAAAACTGTCTTTGCTAGATCACAACATAAAAATAATTCTCCGATTGTGTATAACAAAGTAAATTAAGTTCTAGATTTATATACAAAAACATCATGATTGCAAAGTTAAAATTACAAATGGTTAAAAACATTAAATTACGAAGAAACTGAGATCATTTTAAAAAGTACTAAATAATAATCATGCACTTTCGCCTCACTCACACACACACACACACACACACACACACTTACAGGCACTTTTGTATAGTACCATTCGCTTTCTTCACTTTTCAAAAGAACCCCAAATTCTTGTGTGCCCAGGGGCCCCAGCATAGTCAAAAACGGCCCTGGCATAATTGTTATACGTCTAAAGGCAATTCATCATAAAATAAGAAATGCATAATAGACTTTTCCGTAACTATATTGTCTGTAACCATCCACAATTTAGTATTAAAGTTTATATTTAAGTTAGCGTGTTTGGTAGCGAATTAGGTCCCGATCCCGACCTGCCGTGGTCACCTTGCCGTGGTACTTGTATGCCCAATACTAGAGTGCAATTTAGAGCCCGGAGGCGCGGAGAGAGAGCAGCCCCGCCCGCAGTAGCAAGTCGAAGCTACGTAGCCGATCGCGGTGTCTGTGTTTTGATACGCAAGGGCGAAGGGGCTGCACTTCCCGCAGCGCCGGAGACGTGTATTTCCCATATGTATGCTTGCATGCTTACTTTGCATGCTTTCTTGCATGCTTGCTTGAATGCTTGCTTGCATGCTTGCTTGCATGCATGCATGCTTGCTTGCATGCTTGCTTGCATGCTTGCTTGCTTGCATGCTTGCTTGCATGCTTGCTTGCATGCTTGCTTGCATGCTTGCTTGCATGCTTGCTTGTATGTTTGTTTGTAAACTTTTAACATTAAAGTACTTATTTGATAAAGTATTGATAAATATCACTATAAATTTTGTGATAAAGATTGATATGCCAATAAATGTTAATGATTAGTAATCATTATGGTGAAAACATTTATGCGTAAAAAATATATACCTACTGAAATACCATTATTACAAAAGAGGTTATGGGGAAAAAAGTAAGCGTTATGATTTATTCTGTAAGAACGTTATGCGAAATGATGAGTATGCCAAAAAACGATATGCAGCTCTAAAATATGCCTTTCTGTTTTATGCAACCGAATATGGACCCGATTAATTAAGGTGAGGAGGCCGTGGCGTAGTGTTCGCGCGCTCGGCCTGTGATTGTTGAGGTTAAGCTACTTTTGCAATGGTCGGTCACGCGATGGGTGATCAAAATTTTACTATATCGAACTCCTCCGTGCTTCGGAAGGCACGTTAAGCCGTTGGTTTCGGCTGCATTTGCATTCGTTAAAACCTACCGCATCGGGCCCGCGTGGTGGGTCACAGCCCGTTCTCCTAATCCATCCATAAGGAAGATCAGTGCCCGAGCAGTAGGGTATTAAACAGGGTTGGTACAATGTAGTGAAATCTAAAAAAACTACATAGGTACCTGAACTTGAGCTGCTAAAGCGCTCTCCTGCTCCGCTTTGCGTTTCGCTTTCCTCTGTTTGTTTCTTAGCTTTTTCAATTCAGACGGCGCCAAGTTTTCTGTGGACAAAAAATTGATTTTATTTTATTGGTAAATGACAAGAAAATTCCTAACACCATTTATCGTGATTAAACAGGATGCTATTGAATATACAGAATAAGGAATTACTTAACTTCGTACTATCCTTTCTTTCTCTTTATTGAATATAAAAATAACATCCTATAATTTCAACATTCTATCTAAAAATAGTAGTGTTTTTCTATTATATAATTAATAAATTAATGAACAACATGGCCATTAAACAGCAAGCGTTGAAAAGTACCTATACAATTCCTCAGGATGCATGTCTGAAGGACTGGAGTAGAAAACGAAGCCATGAATTCATACATTTGAATGAAGGAGACTCAATTGTTTTAAAACTTTGCTCGACTTCAGTGGTTTACTGACATGATTAGAATATAGCTAGATTTGGGGTTCCAATAAATTAGCATGAAGTGTGCACGGTAGCACGAGGTATCAAAGCGCCGACATGTCTCGACTCGCGATTCGATAGCAGATAAGGTGTTGCATTGCGGAATGCCGCGCGCAGCCTGCGCCCCTGGGCCCAATTCTCCTAAAGTTCAGTCATAATCGTATTTCAATCGTGTTTCGATTGTCGTGCTTTTTTACATAGTTCTTTCACTACGGTTTAAAAACACTACTATTGAAACACGATTAAGATACGATTGTGACTGAATATTAGCGGAATTGACCTCCCGCTCGTGAGCGGGCGCCACGAGCGCGATGACAACGGCACTGATTGTGCATTCAATCAGATACATACATCTGAAATTCCTTTAGATAACTTTGAAACTAAGGTACTCGTAGATAAACGGTGAATACTACTTTAAGGAACAGTGTTGAGCGTTATTTTTTGTGAAACCATTTCTAAAATGCCGTGTTAAAAATACTCAATTAATAATTTCTTAATCAAACACTATCCAGTAGGTAAGTGTAGCATGGCAGCAGCGGCTAGAGACCCCGGATGCTGGCGTTAAAACCATCGAGGCTGTGCGTCCGCTACTGCGCGAATGGAGAGAAAGGAGATGGGGGACGATAACCTACCGCCTGGTGCAGGTCCTCACTGGGCATGGCTGTTTTGGTAAGTTCCTGCACCAAATTCAGAGGGAGGAGACTCCAAAGTGTCATGGGTGCGATTCTGTGCTAGATTCTGCGCAGCATACACTCGAGGTGTGTCCTGCATGGTCGGTGCAGCGTCAGAATCTCGTGGCAGCGGTAGGGCCGGATCTCTTCCTGCCTAGCGTCGTGAGTAGATGTTGGACAGTGAAAGATCCTGGCAGGCGGTGGTCTCCTTCTGTGTAAAGGTGATCTTGCAGAAGGAGGCGGCGGAACGGGTTCGTGAAGAGGATGCTCATGCTCAATCTTTGACTTTGACTTTGTTCGATTACCTCATCACTCTTTAGATTAAATGGGAGTCGGCAGCGGAACGGGGAATTCCGTCGCCCAAGGAGGACCTCCCGTGAATAAGATGTGCTGATGTACCGTTGGGTGTGTCCAAAAGATTCACGCGGGCGGAGGCCCGGTGACTGTCACTCCAAACCCGACAGTCTCTACCAACGCGTGGAGGGAAAACCAGGGGGTTTTAGTGGGTTTGAGCCCCGCATAACCTACCTGTCTCCCCGGACTGGGAGGTATGCGCGGGCATTTCCCCCTGGAAAGGGAGTGTAACATGACGAGCTTTAGAGAAGTACTTTTTTCATTAGATATTTAACTAAATAAAGGGCATGTCGAGATTAAATTGCCATTTTCGAGGCCATAAAGGAGTTTCAATTACAAGACAATCATGTAACATCCGACTAATATAGAATGATATTGGTAGCATTGATTTTACAATACAGATCTTTTCTCGAGATATAAAGCTATTAAGCCATTAAAACGGTGATTATAACAACAACGAATAAGAATCATGCCGAATTAGTGGCATTTAATTGCGCCAATTATTTGCTGTTTAAAAGTCCATTTACAAATCACGGGAACACGAGACATAATAAAATGTCCCATCAAACAATAGCGCGCGTGTTCATTGAGGCCAACCGTAGGGTTACCGACGACGAATTCCGCTTAGATCATTTTGCAAAAAACATACAGTAAGTATTATTCTATTTTTAACAAACATCGAAATATTTTGAAAGTATTATTTATTATGTGTATGTAAAAATACATTAAGTGACATTATAGTAAAAATACCCCATAAATTTTAGTTCTGTGTCATTCATAACTCATGTCATGACGTAAACTGTGTATATAATATTTATAATCCCATTTTCATTTGATTTATCGAAAACAGTGAGCCTGAGCCAATTGCTGGCACCAATAAGCTTCACCTAATCTTTGCACCTATATGACACGTACATCATAGATCAAACATGACATGGTGACATCCCTAAGCACAGAGGGCGTTGTTGTCATTTCGCAAGCTGTTTGCGACAGCCTGCGTATACGCACACCCTGAGAAATAAATACCTCACTTTTCTCCCTCATTAAAATAGCAAGTGAAGTGTAATGTCAAGTTTTGTAACCTATGTGGGTAGGCAAAGGATAATGCAACTGTGGAAAATTCACTTCTGTAAAGTAATTCATGAATCAAATATATGAAGTTCAAAATCTTAAATTAATTGGTGTAATTGATGACTACTTCCAGTCAAATAAATAAGTAGATATTCGTACTTTTGTAACAATGACTAGTGTATCATCTATTAGTAAGTAAAAACATAATTAATCTGACAATGAAGACACATAGACCCGAAAACATCGCTTGATCAAAACATAATCCCACCCAAATTCTTCAAACCGGTTTTATCTCTGGCAGAATAACCCCTACTTACTTACTAAATACTTGTCGGTACAAAATAATATCTTGTTTATTTAGGAAGAAATGGGCATTAACAACAGGTTCATTAAATCGTTTGAAACTTTTTTACAGTATAGCTTAAACCTATAAAAACTGAACTGTATTTGTTTTATTCAAATGCCATAAGTAGTTACGGATTTACAAGTTTTCAAACTTCAAGATTCGTGCGCTCTTTGCGTGACATCATTGTATACCGTTTCATACACTCTCTGACCAAATCGGTGAAACGTGAGCCGCAAGTTGCATACAAAGTGTTATACAGTGACGTCAAAAAATGTTACGCCGATAAATTAAATATCTCTAGAAATATACCACGTAAGGAAAAAATAAAAACGGTATTTCTTATTTCATGTACTACATGATGGGATATAAATCTAAAAGTGATGTTAATCCCCAAGCCTGCGCCGATACAGTTGATGCGCCAATGCCATAATAGAAGCAATACCGTCTTATTAGAAGAAATATAAAAAAAAAACAAGCAAAATCCTTATAAATTAACATTACCTATGCCAACAACATATAAGCAGAATTAGTCCAGCAACTTAATTAGTCGCTGGCTAAAACGTTGGGCCAGGAGACGTATTTTTGAATCATTCGAATTACTATTCGCTTACGGAATCACAAAAATTCGCATGCGAATGGTAAAATCCGTATTTTTCTAATTCCAATTCGCATAGAATCTGCGACGAGTGACCCACCACTCTTTTTAGATTCGAGCGATAAAAAGTTTGACGTTTAGCTCTTCGTCTTCTTTTTTAATTAATGGCGTACTCGCGTTTTTTACGCGATTTTGCCAATGTCAAGTAAATAAATTTGGTATAGAAATTGTACGGTAGATTGAGTTAAAAATGGAGCCTTACAACACGTGTTATTACGAAAAGAACTCGGGTGAAACTCCCGTTTAGCTGTTAATGTAATTTTTAAATTGACATTGACATGACGGATAGTTTGACAACTTAAAAACGTTTCGTTTCACGTCATTCAAGTCCGATTCAGTATCGGTTTTTGAAAATCTATGGAAAGTTAGTTTCCGATTTTTAAATATTCTGCGTAAAATGAAATAATGTCAACAGCAACACCGTATTCGAGTGATAAAAAAATGCGACAAAATGGAAGTCGGTGAAACTCAATTCATTTCAAGTCAATGTAAATGATAAAAGGAGATTAAACTTCAGTGACAGTTTTGCTTTTGAGTCACAAACACATTTTGTTAGAACCAGTACTACTTGGCTTCCAAAGCCCACAAACAAGTTACGCTCATTCGAAACATGCACATAACTCAATTTGCAAGTACTTCAAAAAGTTAATTCAATCGTTTGGTTGGTTTGCTAAAGAATTATCTCTAAAACCTTATTTTGCGTTTGCGCAAAATAAAAAAGGAGTTTTAAACATAGTAAATTTTCTGCTACTCCTTTTGTGTTTTGACTTTTAATCAGTTTATTGTATAGGAATGAACGAAGATCATGAGTGCTTCACTGGAAACTTAGATGAATAGAAGGGTAAGAAAACTTTCGCTAGGGTCAGACATGGTATGAATGACCATAAAGCCTATACGTGCTTTGGAAGGCATGTTAACCCTAGTTAAGCCTTCGTTTTTTTTTCATCTTAAATGAGCATGCTCTCGATCCCCAGTCTAGCCCGAGGGCAAAACGGGATCTACGATGGAACGAGCGTACCCAGAAATGCCTATTAACTCTGACTTTGCAAATTGAAGGGCAAATTCGGGAATAAAGACGCAAGGAGGAGTTCCACTCCTTTACTGTGCGTATTATAAAAGGAGATTTTCGTCGATCTTTCTCATCCGTCAATAAGAAAGTCATGCTGTGTGTGCTCCAAATTAATCATAAGGAACGACAATTGAAAAAGAATTAGCCGACGACGATTGAACAATATGTAAAAAGAAATTGTCCACTATCTGGTATAGACATGGCAGATGAGTTAGCGAGGCGGGGTTCAGATTCTACCCCTCTCGGACCAGAACCTTTTGCTCCCATCCCGGCTAGCTGGTATGATGGTAAGATCCGTGAGCACACAGCTAACTTTCATCAAAACTACTGGGACTCACTGGAGACGTGCAGACAAGCGAAACTAGCACTACCGCGCGCAGACGCTCGTCTCTCCAGAGCTCTCCTTAAACTCAATAGACCGCTGTTACGTTTGATAACAGGGGCCATCACTGGCCACGGTAACTTTAACAAGCACCTTTTCAATAAGGTGTCACTGACAGCCCACTATGCAGAGGCTGCATGGAGGAAGAAGAGACAGCTGCTCACGTCCTGATGGATTGTGACGGAGTAGCCCCTTACCGGGCGAAGTACCTCGGCTCACCAGGCAGTCTCCGGGAGGCCGTCTCTGACGTGAAGGCGCTGGGAGCATTCCTGGTTGAGCTGGGATGGCTGGAGTGATCCGGCCTGACACCCTCCGGACGCAAAATAGGCGCAAAAGAGTCGTCGAGTTGCGGAAACCGCCCGTATTGAATGAAGAAGAAGAAAGAAGACTATCTGGTATAATGAAGGCCAAACGTCTCCCCGTTTTGTTCATAGAAAAAAAAAACCATACTCAGACTTGATTTGACTCTGTGACACAATAATGGTCCTTCCTTCATATCGTCTCCATAATGGCATAAAGGCTATCTTTACGTAACTCATTGTGCCTTAATCCGGCTAGGACGTAAACATAAATTGCTGCTCTAATTCACTCGGTTTCGCAAAAGCGGCCCTGGTAAGCGCACTAGACGCTCTGAGGTCAAATAACCCGAAACTATTTTTATGTTTATGCATAACAATTTAAACACGCAATCACTGGGCCAATGATTTATGGGCATAGAAAATTTGTTCAAAATTATTTAAACGCACATTTAAAAATTATACCTCCCTCAGTAGCTTAGCTATTATGAAGTTCCAAGGTGCAATGTCTGATATGTAGGTAGGTGAGGTAGGTATTCATTCTTACATCTGGATAGCAAAAAATGCACTTTGACATTAGGAAAGTGAATTCAACAATTCTTAGTTCTTATATGTATTTAAAGATTTACGAAACGATGTTAAAAGGATATTATACAAGGTAAGATTTCCATCATCTTGTACCAATAGTAATTTCAGGGGGCTAATTGTCTAATTTTAAAATCTATCGCAATCCCTTTCAATTCGTCATTTGAAAGATATTTACATACTTCAGACCATCACTATTTGACTTTTGATAGGGATTGTGATCGGGAGGCGTTTTGAAAGGTATTGAATTAAACTGTCTAAGCAAACTGACTCTTGAAAATATCTTTGTGTGTAAAAAGTGTCAAATGATGTGTCATTTAAATCATCATTCGTTCCGAAAGGGATTGCGACTATAAGTTACACAATTCCATAAATCACTATCACAATACCTTTGAAAGGGATTGCGATAGATTTTGACATAAGACAACTAGGGGGCTGTTATGCTTCCGAATATAAATTAATAAGGTATGTTTTATTTCACTCGTGCGTAGGGAGTAACATTTATAAATCTCTGGTAAGGAGTTTAACTGGAGAAGTACTTGCTTATGTGATAAATATTAAACAAGAAAATATACTAGAAAAAAGCAACTAGTCTCATGTCGCCCTGACATGAGACTAGTTTTATACTTATGGTAAATTATAAATAGAAAAATATTGGAATAAATTGAATCTTCAGACGGCCACAAGTGAATCTTCAGACGGGAATCGAAGCCGCGACCTTTGGAAATCCGGTCCAATGCTCTAACCGCTGAGCTACCGAGACTTGCGAACCACCGTCGAAATTCTCCAATACTTTTATATTTTTAATACGCTGTAGGCCAGCGTTGTTACATCAATGCTAGGAATATCCTTGCGTCTGAGAATTCACTTGTGGCCGAGTAAATTTTTTCCAATATTTTTCTATTTAAAATTTACCATAAGTATAAAAATAGCATTGAAAATGCAAAAATTACAAAATCATAAATGAGACTAGTTGCTTTTTTCTAGTATATTTTCTTGTGTAATATTTATCACATAAAATTGTAATATCGCATTGTAAAATGCAAAATTAAAAAGTTATAAGTAGGTACTTGCTTAGTTTTTATAATGCGATGCAACTACTTATTTCAATAGACAATCGTTACATCATAAACTGGTGGGATTCGGAGCTTACGATAAGAAGTGGCTCTTGCTTCTTACTACCATCCTCTCGAAGAGGTAACAAAAGAGCATCGTTAACAGTTGAGAAACGGTAGGATATGTGACCTTGGCTCAAATTGTTGCTTTGATTAATTTACAATCAGCTACTTTATTGGGCCGGTACTAAAAATGGCTGTTCGGACCACATTGCCTTAGGGTCAATCGCCCCCCGTGGTCCTACGGTGTCGCAACAAACTAGTTCCACAAAGCTCTGGCCGGTCCAGTTTCTGTTCAATACTATTTTGAAATGTACCTTTGAAATCTACCACCGTCAGTGTTGATAATCTAAATTAACTATTCCGGCATTACGACTTGTAAATGGGGAATAGAATTTGCTACTGAACTCACATGGCCTTATAAATAATAAGTAACACACCCAATGTCGGCTTAGAATCGCACTACCCCCTCTCATCCTGTGGGTGTCGTAAAAGGCGACTAAGGGACTCAGCCTTTAGGAGACGGGCAGCAGCGTCTCCTACAAACCTGGCCATACTGCGATCGCCAACCCGCCTGCCAAGGGTGGCGAATATGGCAAACCCCCTCTTTGGGGCGGCCTATACCCAGCAGTGGGTGTTATGTGGACGACGACGACGAACACACCCAATAACATATCCAGGACACCACATATAGCTTGGTTGGTTATAAAGAGGAATATGCAAATAAAAAAAAATCCCAACCGGATTACATACAATAATTATAATAGTATTATACTAATGTTTGAATGAGAAATATTAGATCCAAACCATTCCAAATTCTACTTTACAAAATATACCGTAACTTGTTACATTTGATTTAAAAAAAAAATACAATAATGAAGGCAATTTCTCTCAAGCAGGTGCCCCATAAAACCCAATGACAATAGCAACAACGGAAGCGTGTCCAATATCATTACGACATCGAGATGCAGTTATTCATACGCAATCGCATCTATATCTTCAAATCTATTACAAACTGTACAATGCGTCGTAATTGGATTGTTCATAATTGGCTACGCGACACGAGGCGAGATTAATCGACCGATGTGGAATCCTGCTGGGAGCTCACCCATACCCGATTACTTAGCGCATCTTCGATAAACATTCGTTCTAGATTCCTCATACGTTGAACATTTGAATTGCGGTCTGTCAGAAAAATATACCAGGGTAAATCTGATTAAGGCTTTGGTTTATACATTTAATTTAATGCGTTCATATCTGGAATCATAAGTAATTTGACGTAATCACAAAGCTAATTTAGGGTTCTGTAGTCTAATGGCAATAAAAGGGAACCCTTGTAGATTCGTCATGTCCGATGTATGTCACAGCCACTTTATTCCAAAACTATTAGGATTACATAGTTGAAACTTGGTAGATTAAACCTCTACGTTAGGGGTATCTTTAGATAGGTCTTTAAAAATTACATTGAGGTTCCTAAAACAGTTTTTTCTCAAAGTCAACCGTTAGAATGATATACACTTCAAACTACACACAAACTACACAAAAAAAAAGAATTTTCTGGAGATCCACATAAAATCTTTCAACGAAAATTGGTTTGAACGAAATATATTCAGCAGTTTCAGAGCTATAGCACATTTTCAAAAACCGCATATACCTTACATATACCAAATATACAAAGTTATATACCACATATAACTTTGTCATTCATACAAACACTATGAAACACAAAGTTATTTTTGCAGTCGAAAAATTATAGTGGCATTTTGGGTATTTAATATAATAAATATAATAATAGAAACTTTATTGCACACGATACAAAAACAAACACATACAGACAAAATGACAAAAAAGAGGAACACACAATAGGTGGCCTTATAGCTACATAGCAACCTCTTCCAGGCAACCTTGGGTGAGAGACGTCATGTGCGAGTTCGACTCGCACTTAGCCGATTTCTTTTAATGTAATCTAGGAATGTCATCCCGTAGTCACGACCCTGGTGCCGAAATGTTCAGAAATCAAAACACAAAACCAAGTAATATTTAATATATAATATATATGTATACCGGTTAATACAGCTCTCAGCACCACCAAAACGGTACCGACGGAAGACCAGCGCTGGCCAAAAGCCAAGCATCATGCTGAGTCAGGGCCGTTTTGGGACAAACATTGCTTATTTATTTGTTTTTATTTTGTTTGTATTGATCTTGTTTGTCCCAAATAAAATTTTTTTCTTTCTTTCTTTCTTTTTCTAATACACTAGCAATGCACAAATAACAATATTAAAACTTTAGAAATAAGTTCCATTTCCATTTTTCGATAAAGGAAAGAGGACATCAATAGTAACAATTTTCTATAAGTACTTACTAACTTGAAAAAAACTGAAAGGGGCATATTTCCAAAGATTGGTGAACAATATTTACCAATAGACCTATACTATAGTGAAATAAAATACATTATATTATAAAAAACAAATAAGGACAATACAACATCTTTTTCAGAGGCTTAGTCAAGAAGCACCATAAACCCGTCAATTATGTGAATTTGAATGGAAGAAGAGACATAGATAGTAAAATAATCCAAAAAACTACAAGCCAGGGATGGCAAATGGCTTTTATTAGCTTCTTGATTAAACCTTCATGTTCAACTCTTAATAATCGTAAGAGTTATTCACGAAGCGAGTCTTTTTGTGCTTTTTGGTTTGGTCAAACAAACAAATACACGTTATTGCTTGGTTTATTCTGAGAAACTTTTTTTACGGTCGTTGTGTTCTATTACACTAATGCTGATTCATTTCCTCCAATGATTTGCCATGACATTGGAGAGGCGTCACTATGATTTTTAGTGACATGACGACTCATGATTTCATCTTTTTTAACTAAAGTAGTAATTGACTTATTAAGCTAATATTTAGTATCATCAAATCTAGACAGACTTTATAATACTGATGCGATCGGTATATTGAAAATGATGCAAATATGTTTCACTTGAATGTGTTTTACAATGCTGTAAAACATCATTTCCAATTAACGTTCAAATATTACACAACAGAAATAATTAATATTGTAAAACACACACTATCTTTATTTTCGTTATTAATGACTTTCGGATTCATAGCGTTGTGAAAGCCGACCACCGACTGATTGTTTGAGTGTATAAATTGTTCTAGACACATTCAAATTCACATAACAATACATTGTTTACATATAATTACTATACAAAAAAGTAGCATGGGAACCGCTGTTGACGATGAATGAAATGAAATGGAGAATGGATTGATAAGTGAACACCCACATTCTAGTGAGAAGATCCTCTAATTACCACTTACAAATATGATGAAACTGCATTATTTGGCTATGGCTAAACCATTTGAGATTATTTAATGTAACTATACCAGGATGATACTTCATCATTACCAAAAATATTGCGAGTATTATCAAAAGAAATAAAAAAGATGTGAAATACTCGACAATGTCGTGTAGTACACGGTCTTTTTGGTGTAGGAGGTACTAAAGCTGTGACTAAAGTCTAATCATTCGTCATTTTATAAGTAAAAGATTTTTGTTAAGTTCCCCGATCCTTATATAATAAACAATTAAATATAACGGTGATAAAGGCGCAGATTTTAGTACTATTTTGGGGTTGGACGGCAATAAATCTGTCATTTATGAAGCCAAAGCATAGCAATTCTGAGTAATATTGGCGCTGTCTAGAGCCATATTCGGTCAACGAGACGGTTAAAATAGTTCGACAAAGTTCTGTTTAAATACGAATCGATTGAAACCACATGGCGAATTACAGCTTTATATGGATGGACATTGTGAAAAAATGGTATCTAATATCTATGAAAATGACAAAATTATTAAAGATATTGCACATTGCAACTTAAGAGATTCATGATAATAAAAAAGTGAAAAACATAATTCTTGTCCATTGGCTGAAGATTTCAGAACTTCTATAAAAAGTATTGCTTTTGATAGTGACTTAAGCCAGTGTTTCTTCAAGCTATGGAGATAAGATGTGAAAGAATGTTATGATTTAGTGATCTATATCTGGATTCACGAGTTAACGTGTTAAGATCTAAATCAGCACTACCTAGATTACCAAGACTACTAAGTTGCTAAGCTTATTTACACTTCCTTCTTCAAAGTGTCTATTAAGCATTTCCTATCTCAATTGGAACGACTGCCAATGTTTTCCTGTTGGCATTCCACCAGCGTATCGCCTTATAAATAGATATTTTCTCGGAATAACGACACGAATTCTCGGATATTACAAAGCTTTTCAATGTATTTACTGTTTTATTCTTGCTATTTAAAAGTTTACCTAAAAAAAAAAAAGAAAAAATGTAGAAGATTTCCAACCGATAAGATACGATTACTCGTATCCATATAATGTACAATCAACTGCACGTCGGGTTTTACACTTGCACTTTGAAAACCCAACAACCCCTTTGAATATCACAAGCAACATAACGCCTATACTGCTTGATCTGCTTTTGGTTGGTGGTAGGACTTGTTCTAAGTCCGTCTGGCTAGCTACCACCATCTTATCCAAGTCTAACGCCATAACAACAATGTTTTCAGCATTGTTGTGTACCAGAGATAAGATAGCCAACTCCTCAGTGATTGAGGATTCCGGGAGAGGCTCGCTTCCATCTTTAGCGTTATCAAAACTTAACATCAGACATGATGAAGGCTAAGAATCTCCTCGTCCTTCATAAAAAAAACCTGCTGCCTTGTCTACCTACAATCAACAAATATTCAAAATTTACTTATAATGGATGGTATTGCCTATACAAGGGCATAATTTGTGTAATATAGAAAATTAAAAAATCTATCAATGAAGCAAAATGTATCAAAGCAGTGAAATAAATACAAAATGGCGGGCTAACTAGTCGACCTACATTTGGAGGGAAATGTGCGCCCGAGCATTGGTGATATCGTTTGCCAAACAGCTTTTATTAGGCACTGTATAAATAAAGCACATGCAAGCTTACGTTTTCGAAATCGAAGTGTGTAATCCAGTTTGTACCGGCACGGAAATCCTGAATGAACAAGGAAATCCTCTGTGGAGAATGTAAAAGGCAAAAAGATATGCAATAAAGTAAAATTACAAGTCACCCGAGTTATAGTCCAGCTATTACACTTTTGTATTTAAAGCAGGTACCTTGCATTCATAAGAATATTTCTTTGAATCATGAAACGAGCAAAGGAGACGACAATAACACAATCAATTGCATTATTTTTGTTGTTATTTTGATCAGCAATCATTATTTTCGGTAAGCTACTCTTCGTGGCTGATGTGACAAAATACTTGCTGACCAAATCGTTTTTTTTTGCTGATCAATCAATAATTGTTAAGGATGGTTTTAAGAATACTTTTTTTGCTGATAGATTTTAAAACGGTCATTAGTTTATTAGTGTGATCAATAGTGAAAAGATTTATAAAATCTCTATTTCTAAGATTTTTTTTTAAATTAATTTTCGTAAAATCATTCTTGCCGGATGGACAGCAGCCCGTCGGGAAATTCAGTCGATCTCGTAAAACATTCTTGGCAAAACCATTTTACGTTCACCATTTTATGAATGACTTTTTTTCTGTAGAATCACTCAGACTTCTGAATCACTTACGTCTAAAAGCACTCAAACTACAATATCAAATCACACCATTCATTTTACAACTTGGCAGTGAAACCACGCCGGATCATATAATTTCAGTTCGAAGTAATGCGTGTACTCATATTTATAATTAGTTCATTTACTAATCAAAAGTTACAATAACATTTACTAATACGATGTCGTTTTTTGCAGTTATTAATACCACAAAACCCTTTCGGCCAAATACAAAAGAAAACTCGGAAACCAGTTATTACTCATTCATTTCCAGTGGTTAATTCAATAATAACAAAATTTTATTTACATTTTGTATTTCTAAAGTAGTGTCGAATTTAATGTTAAATTCTAAATCACTTACGATCAGTAAATCATTTTCATTATCGTAATCGAATCGCCGGGAAGAAGTATGTTTTAAATTGACGTACAAAGTTTATTTACAGCTTATCCTAATGATCTCAAAATGCAATGTTACATGCGCCAATTCAAATTCTAAACTGCAACAAGATAATGCAATTATAAAGTCCGTCTTTTACTAAACAAGAGCCTGATAGAGTTAAATTTTGAACGATGCATAAGTAAAACAATCATCACCTACTGTTTATTTAACAGAAAAATCATTACTCTGAAATGACATCGTTTTGATTTTATGATACGATAATACGCAATTATTAAAAAAAAATAGAAAATGGCGGGTGAATTTGACATTATACGCTGGCTCAGCGACCCGAAGTTGATCTTGGCCAAGAGGGTTGACCTAACCGCTCAATTCAAGACTTTTTCGTTGTTCGAAAAATATATCCAAATACTCCATAAATTTTGCTTGGCGTGACAAAGATTGTAATGAACCTTACAGATTTAATTGCGAGCTGCGCGAGAATTATGCAGTTTTCGTGACAGTGCCAAGGGCGAGTGACAGGGGACCAAAAATTACGTCAATTATGGCCACCTGCGCGTGCGCGCCCTTCGCCGATGTCGGTGGCAAACTTTTATTACATAATACAGCAAAATCTTGTTTAGTATTATGATAGCGTTTAACTGGTTTACGCCCGAATACTCAGACGTTTCTCAACTGCCATGCTATTCTTTAAGCGACATATCGATGCTGTTGTCATGACTGAAGTTACATCAGCTATCAAATAGTACCCTACCTATTCAAAACCTTTTATAAAAAAAATTAAAACCGACTTAAAAAACTAAAAAGATAAAAATAACCTTTTGGAGTCGGTTTTAATTTTTTATAAAAAGTTTTTTATTTCACAATTTTTAAAGGTAGAAATCCCGAACCTACATTAATAACTTTATGTCAATCGCTCATCACCTTTTACAAAATGCGGCTTTTCCCGGTGCAGGGACGTAAATTATTGAGGAGTTCTCCTGGTACTTCATCATCAGTTCCACTCCACCAAATTGTGCTTAACGGAAGCAAATGCAAGAGTTACTTAAGAAAACATCTAAATCGATGTGCCTATAATATTTGAAGAGTTCCCTCGATTTCACCAAGATCCCAACATCAGATCATGTCTTAACGTTAATAGGACCAACTTGAATACACACTTTCATCAAACAAAAAAAAAACAAATCGGTTCATAAATGACCGGTACTGAGGTAACAAACATAAAAAAGAAACATACACACGAATTGATAACCTCCTCCTTTTTTTAAGTTGGTTAGAAGTGGGGCGATCACCGATGTTTCATTGGTCGATATCAAGGATGTTTGCTCAAGAATAACCCCCTGGTTGCTCTTAAGCATCGTGGCGGATTGGCGGGTGTGAACCGACAGTGCAATTGGGACCAACGGCTTTAAAACAAGGAGGAGATGCATGAGCATGGATTCTACGAACGATCCTAGTAAAAGTTGCTTAATCACCGCAACCGGTAGGTCAAATGCTTGGTCAGTCGGAGCAAATGACGCTCTCTCGGTTTCCGTAAGTCAGATCAAGTCCATCAATTAATGCATTCCAATAAAAAACATTTTATAAAAAAAAAAATTCAAACCGACTTCAAAAAGTAAAAAATAAAACTTTCGGAGTCGGTGCCAGCCAAGGCATTCTACATTGCACTTCTATTAACTATATTTTTTTGGCCTTAGCTACTAGCTAGCTAAGGCCAAGTGCAATGTAGAATGCCTTGGCTGGCACCGACTCCAAAAGTTTTATTTTTTACTTTTTGAAGTCGGTTTGAATTTTTTTTATAAAATGTTTTTATTTTAGTTTTTTTAGTTACATCATGTGCCGTTACTTACACTAAAAATCAGCCCATACACAACAATGATGTCATCTAGGTAAACGACTACTTGCCAAAATGCGATTGATATTTTTCAGGATTATGAAAAAACTTTTAGCCAGATCTTCGTAAAAATTATATGGGACCACACATAAACCATTTTCTTTCAGATAAAAAAAGAATTATAAAAATCTGTTAACAACTGGCGAAGTTATGGTAAAACATACATTAAAAAAACCGTCGACTTGAGAACCTCCTTCTTTTTTTGAAGTCGGTTAAAAAATGCCAAACGCTCTTAATCACATCTTTAGGAAATTAAATAGTACCTATTTCATAACAATTTAGTAACTAAATTGAACAGAACCTGAAATAGGTACTATTTACTTTCCTGATGAAAATCTTTAATGGTAGGTAAATGGCAAATGTCCATTTTAGGTATAATTAAAATCAAATATATGAATTGTTAATTGACCATATAAAACACATATTTAGGTTGATTAACATTTGCTCAGTGTTAAGAGAGTGGCGGTAGCATCTGCCCTATAATTAGTTGTCGTAAACAACATGATTTACACCAAGCAACTGTGGCCGGGCTCTAATTCCGTACTCTGTGTCATATTTATGCGAATTTGGTCACAGCTAAGAGCTAATTGAATATTTACTAAGAAAAGTTATTCGTTAATTTACTATCATACCATGCAATTATACTATTGAGATTTTAACAGGGAAACTTAATGAGAAAGGAAGAATCTTTTTCTATTTTATTTTATAAGTTTTTCATTTTTTTTAATTCTACATACCATGATAAGGCTGAAGGTGAAAGCGAGCCTCTTCCTGAATGTTCAAACACTTAGAACTGGCTATCTTATCTTTATCTGGCGTAACATAAGTCACAACTGTGTTTTATACTAAAAGAAGAAAGCTTTTTTAAATAAATAATTTCTGTCAAGCAAGTTCAATGAAACTTAGTGGGACTTAAATAAACGCCCTAAGTAACGGTATCATATCATCGAAAGAAATCAGAGATCAAAATCTTTGATACATTAAATCCTCGAGATGGTACTTAACTCTTATTTTATTTAAACGTTTGTATCGTGTTAAGTGTCATAAATGACTGACATATAATATGGTTGAGTGGTCAAAATGCCATCAGATTGATCGCTCCAGCTGATGGAGGATGATTGATGCATTTAGCTTTGTCATTCGGTATATTGGAGGGCAATAAACGGTATTTTGTCGCTACCACAAAGGCAATTGAGATATAAACCCAAGTATTTTATTATTTATAATAATACTTTAAGTACTGCATGTGCTCGGATGTGTTAGATTCCGATTGACAGAAATAACCGTCAGAATTTGTAGGTATCATCATGTAACACAGAAATTATAAAAATATAAAGGGAACCAAATTATGTAAACAAAAATAGTTCAGTATTGATTTTGTCGACTTTGTACAGTTTTAAAAAAAAACGACACATTGTTAATACTCTACAATTGTATGAAGAGTTTGTCATTGTCAATCATCTATACCTACCTACTAATAAAACTATACCGTGACTGACTGACAGACAGACAACGCACAGCCCAAACGACTGAACCGATTAAGCTGAAATTTTGCATACAGGATCCTTTAAAGATGGAGGTGAGCACTAAGAAACGATTTATTGATATTCCCACGGGGTATGGAAACACGCGGGTAGGGTTACCATATCTCAGGATTTGTCCTGAGATCTCAGGATTTTTAGGCTTTTCTCAGGATTCCGGTCGGATTTTTGAAATCTCAGGAAATCTCAGGATTTTTAGAAGTTACAATAAAATAGAGTAACTACTTATATATTTTTACAAAATCATTTTTTTTACACCAACAACCCCTTAGTATATTAACGTTATCTATACTATACACATATCACAGTTTTATAATTTAAAAAAACTGCCTTTTCATGCGCAATCCGGTGAACCAATTTATTATTGAAATTTTGATTAATAAATTTGAACCTTGGAGGCAGGAGCCTAGTTGCGCCTAGCGCCTAGTGACTTGGTTGCTGGGATACACGGTGTTTGTTTACTTGGATACGTCCTAGGCGCCTAGCTAGAACTACTCGCTAGGTGAGTCACTAGGCGCTAAGCATGTCACCCTCCTATGCGTTGGCGGCCTAAATCCTAATCATAAGCATAATCATAATATTTTATTTGCAAAGAATGTAGGTAAGTACATACAATGGTAAAAAAAGTTTTTGGTTCCTGTACATTCTGCCAATATTTTAGCATGCAAATAATAAAAAAAAAACAGCATAAACAGTTGTCAATTAGGCACATATTTAAGCATTTATAAATTGGTAAGGAATTACAAGTTGTCTTTATGTAAGAAAAAATATTTGGTTATGTCAACATAAAAAAAAAAATGATACATTAACAAATATAATTAAGATAATGTCAAAACTCATCAGCTAGATATTCTGTAATGGAATAGTAACATTTTGCTAATAATATAGATGTCAATTTCTTTTAACTTATAACTATTTAATTCCTTAATTTCGTCAGGTAGTTTGTTATAAATGACTGGTCCCATTCCCATTACACTTAACTTCCCAAACTTAAGGCGGTACCCTGACCGAAAGTGGCGCCGCGTTGAATTTTATTTAATATCGTAATTCTAATTCACAATTTTAATAAAACTAAACGTGGAATTTTTAGAGCCCATTGTCTTGTATTTTTAGAAGGTATCGCTACATCTCGTCATAGTCATTCGTAGAAGTAGATAGCAAATGTGTCAAAAACGGCCACTTTTAGCAGTTTAGCTATCTACTTCTAACAGTGACTACGAGGGAATGTAATAATACCGTCTAAAAATACTAGACTATGGGCTCTAAAAATTCCACGTTAAATTTTATTAAAATTGTGAATTAGATTTACGATATTAAATAAAATTCAGCGGCGGCGCCACTTTCGGTCAGGGTACCGCCTTAACATATTTCGGTATTGTGAACGAACTTTTATTGTTCTTTTCCGTGTTTGGAAAACTTTTGTAAATAAATGCTGGTTGGACTTTACAAATACCGCCATTTCCAAAATATATAATGACGGTACAGTCAAAATCTTTAGGGGCTTAAAACACAGGCACACAGCTGTCGGTCATTTTCAACCCAGACATCGATCTAATGCAGCGCTTCTGAGCTTTGAAAACCATTTCCCTTTCACTGCAGTTACCCCAAAAAATTAAACCGTACCTTAGAACTGAAGCAACGAGACCATGATAAGCCACTATTGTTGTTTTAGAGTTGACTTTTTTAGAGAGATAATATAACACATACGCGGCTTTACTTAGTTTCTTACCTAATTCTTCTATATGTGGTTTCCACGTTAGCTGACTGTCAATTAACAATTCCAAGAATTTGTGGTGTTAACCTCTTCCAACGCATGACCTTGGTAGTTAACATTAAAATTAGCTTGGCGCAGTCTTTGAAAGAAATGAACTAATTTTGTCTTTTGTAAATTAATAGTTAAGCCATTATTGTTTTAACACATTTAATTATGGCTGTACTATCATCAGCAAATAGGATCACTAAATTAGACCTAAATTATTTTAATTGCACAACGCGACATTAATCATTAGAAAATCAATAATATTATTATTATGTTTTTGTTTTTCAACAAGAAGTAAAAGAAAAAGAAATAAAACCGACTTCAAGAAGTAAAAAAAAGCTTTTTAAAGTCGGTGCCATGGTGCATTCTAAATTGCACTTCTATACTTTTACTTTTCTTGCTTTGGCTGCTTACATTTTATATAAAAAAATATATTTCACATTTTCTAAGTTAGAATTAGTCCCATACGTATTTACATTAAAAATCGGTCTTTAAAATAAGAAGTCATCCACGTAACCGTTACGAAAACGACGGTACTTTCAAGATTTAATGAAAACTACAACCTATTTTTAAATTAAAAAAAATTGGGATTAAATTGGGACAAACCTGTTGTAATAACGTTTGAATCATTCAATCGTTTGTGGCGTCTTCGAGTAATCGGTGAAAATACATAATTAAGCGATGAGTTGATAACGCCTTTTTTTAAGTCGGTTAAAGGACATCAGGCATTCTGGTCCAAAAAAAAAAGTGAGCGGCCAGACCCGAGATTAACTTTAATAGATAGTTCCTATTAAGGCCTAAAAAAAAATATATGGATTTAACCCTGTCACCGCATGAACTGAGTAGCTATTTCGAGTTAAAAATTGTGGACAAATAAAAGTGAGCGGCCAGACCCAAGATTATTTCCAATAGGTAGTTAATACTAAGGCCTAAAAAAAAGTATATGGACCTAACCCTGTCACCACTTGAACTGAGTAGCTGTTTAAAGTAAAAAATCTGGACAAAAATAAAAAAAAAGCGGCCAGACCCAAGATTATTTACAAAAGGTAGTTAATACTAAGGCCTAAAAATATATATATGGACCTAACCCTGTTACCACATAAACTAAGTAGATACTTCAAGTTAAAAAATCTAGACAAAAAAAAAGTGAGCGGCCAGACCCCAGATTATTTCCAATAGGTAGTTAATACTAAGGCCTAAAAAAAAATATATGGACCTAACCCTGTCACCACATGAACTGAGTAGCTATTACAAGTTAAAAAATCTGGACAAAAAAAAGTGAGCGGCCAGACTCGAGATTATTTTCAATAGGTAGTTTCTATTAAGGCCTAAAAAATTTTATGGACTTAACCCTGTCACCGCATGAACTGAGAAGCTATTTCAAGTTAAAAAATCTGGACAAAAAAAAAGTGACCGGCCAGACCCAAGATTATTTCTAATAGGTAGTTAATACTAAGGCCTATAAAATTATATGGGCCTAACCCTGTCACCACATGAACTGAGTAGCTTTTTACTTGAAATAGCAACTCTCTTCATGCGGTGACAGTGTTAAGTTCATATAATTTTTTTTAGGCCTTAGTATGAACTACCTATTGCAAATAATCTTGGGTCTGGCCGCTCACTTTTTTTTGTCCAGATTTTTTCAATCGAAATAGCTACTCAGTTCATGCGGTGACAGGGTTAAGTACATATATTTTTTTAAGGTCCTAATATAAACTACCTATTAGAAATAATCTTGGGTCTGGCCGCTCACTTTTTTTTCTCCAGATTTTTTTGACTTGAAATAGCAACTCTCCTCATGCGGTGACAGGGTTTGGTTCATATAATTTTTTTTAGGCCTTAATATGAACTACCTATTAGAAATGATCTTGGGTCTGGCCGCTCACTTTTATTTTGTACAGATTTTGTAAATCGAAATAGCGACTCAGTTCATGCGGTGACAGGGTTAAGTTCGTATAATTTTTCTTAAGCCTTTATTTGAACTACCTATTGAAAATAATCTGGGGTCTGGCCGCTCACTTTTTTTTGTCCAGATTTTTTTGACTTGAAATAGCAACTGTCCTCATGCGGTAACAGGGTTAAGTTCATATATTTTTTTTAGGCCTTAGTATGAACCACCTATTAGAAATAATCTTGGGTCTGGCCGCTCACTTTTTTTTTGTCCTGTTTTTTGAACTCGAAATAGCAACTCGGTTCATGCGGTGACAGGGTTAAGTCCATATATTTTTTTTTAGGTCTTTATAGGAACTACCTATTAAAAATAATCCCGGGTCTGTCCGCCTAATGTTATTTGTGGTTTTGCCCAGAATGCCTTATCTTAAATAGCTTCTCAGTTCACGCGGTTACAGGGTTAAGTCCATATATTTTTTTTAGGTCCTAATATGAACTACCTATTAGAAATAATCTTGGGTCTGGCCGCTCACTTTTTTTTTGGACCAACTTTGTATGAAGATTGCCTGATGTCCTTTTGAAAAATGCAAAATCTCAGGATTTTTTGTAGGAAATCAGGTCTTTTCTCAGGACTTTTAAAATTCCCGTCTGGTAACCCTACACGCGGGTGACACCGCGGGCGGCCGCTAGTAACTTATAAAGAAAGCTGCTAAGGAAATTGAATTAAAAAAATAACACTAGAAGATTCAGTTACCGCTTGAGATTATTAATCAATTGATATCGCAAAATGTCCAGAAATCGTAAAATCTATTTATAGATAGATATATTAGCAAGATTCTATGAACAATACTAATGTTTTTGAGGAAAGCCCACGCGTGTCTAGTGTGTGATAAATAACACCAGTAAGGCATAATGAGTCGTCTTAGTAATCATTTACAAATTCAATTAAAATCAAGTTATATCTTTTTAATTTTGCATTATACAATGCTATTTTTATTTGATAAATATTAAACGAAAATATATACTAGAAAAAGCAACTTGTCTCATCCCGACAGAGCGACATGAGACAAGTTGCTTTTTATTATATATTTTCTTGTTTAATATAATAAAATAAAGTTAAAAAATAAACATGAGATACGTATACGAACATCAACAATCTTTTTGAATTCCACTTTTTGGTAACAATTTCGAAATTTTTCCGATTGATTGAACCCAACTTCTTAAAATCTTGAAAGAAATATTATTAAATTGTGAAGACAAAATACTACACAAAATCAACAACCTGTGAAATTTACACTGTTAAAGATATACCTAAGAGCTAAAACCAAAATCAATGAATAGGCAACTAACAAAGTAAACAAATACCGATACCTACACAGTCGTTCTGACTGATTGATGGTGCTCCTTCCAAACAATAAAGGTAAAATAAAGATTAATGTTAACCTGGCAGCAAATGCCAATACGAAGGTCCAGCCAGCCTACAGGTTCTCAGTCATACGCCACAGTGCCGGTGCCTTCTAGGGCTACCGATTATATTAATGTAAACATACTCCTACGAGTGCAAGAGACTACAGAAACAAACTTTTAAACATATGAGATGTTTAAAAGTTTGTTTCTGTAGTCAAATAACTTGCTGAAAAATTAGACGCCCATCTTTTTAATAAACATATTAACATTGTTTGCCAATTTTTTTGATAAGATGGGCTATTTGATACACTTTGATATTGTTCTACGACGCAGCCCTAACACTTACTAAGGTTAGTGGGCCCTGCACTGCGTAGGCGCATCTTGCAACTGCAACTCCATACCCAAAAACAGAATCATGACTCACACAATAAAATAATAGTCACTGTATCAACTAACATTTGACGAACGCTGAATGAACAAGCAACATTTACTGTCACTGGGATGGGTGACCATGACAGTTAGTACAGTTAGCGCCTAGTGCGTGGGCGAAAACACGTGCACCGAATAAATTATCTAGCAGACAATCTATATTCAACACTTACGTTTGACGACTTGTTACGACAATTGATTACATTCAGGATCTTCTGTTATAGTACAATTATACTATTTATATATTATTTAAATTATCAACACAGATCTAAAGAAACTTGCGTTTAAAGAAAAATATAGATTTTTAATTGAATCATAGCTCTCTCACGATTTTTTGTTGTTTGGTTTTAAAATTCAATTAATATCAAATATTAGAATTATTGTTTTAGAAACATGATAAACTGCAATTGAGTATAACTAGAGTATATATTATCAAGAATTTAAATTCACAAGTCGACAAAATTGATTACCTACCCTACCCAACAGCATAACTGAAATTGGTCAGTGAACGTTGGACCTGTATGAATAGATTTAACATAATTACCGCTCGCTTACACAAGGAAACAAGAATCACAAATGATATGTACCTTGTTCACAGATTATCCAAAACTTAGTCGAATTTGATGAATGGATAACTAAAATCATACAGAATCTCACGTATGTTTCTAAAAATAACTAACTGAAATCTAAAATGACAACTAACTTAACAGTGGCTACGAATCATGAGTGTCGAAGACGCGTGCTGAGCATCGACACGAGCTCATCAGCACCGAACAACAAGCGTGACGCAGGATCACGCAATGAAGAAAAACCGATTTGGTCATTATGACTTGTACAGGATTTCGGTAAATATTCAACAGTAGCATCGGTTACGTGTCACGAATCAACGATGATGTATTCTTCATCAAATTGTCGAGTTGTGACGTCTGACGAAGACATTGACCTTTGATTAAGACTCGGTATATTATTCACTAAGCTAATTAATACGTACACGCTAACAATGGATATACCCTCAAATTATCCATATACCGTACGTGACTAAAGTACAATTTGTGACGAACACTTGTACTCCACTCGTTTCGTCATCAAATTATAGTGACGAAATAATAATGACATCACGGTAATTTAAACCACTGCAACACCACTGCCCACTAGCCATAATGACATCATCAAACAATCAGCAATCAGGCAGCATGAGGACGGAAATACGTCACGAAACTATTATATTAGCAAAGGATCAGTAACAATAGTGACAATGACAAATCTTAAAAGCATACAGTGTAAGGGCTTCTTTGAGTCATTCAAGACTTCTTATGAAGTAGTTATGAAGTAGATGCTAAATATAACCGAACCGTCAACAATGATCGTTAAAATGTTAGTCGATAAAGGGTACTACTGCAGTAATGTTTTTAACGATTTCTTGTATTTTTACCTAATATTTTTTCAATTTTGACAAATCGTCAACGGATTGATCTAACTAAATTACCGTAGAACTATAGCATCACGTTATTTGTTTGTATAGCTTGATGGAATGCTTGCCCATAAATGTATGGTATTTGATGCAATGTCTTCATAAAAAAAATAAGTTAATTCGGATGATATCAGTTACAACGTTACAAGCCTGTTTTTAGGGTTTCGTAGCCTAAAGGCCAAAAACGAAACCCTTATAGATTCGTCCAATCCGATGAATGTCACAGCCACTTTATTCCAAAACTATGAGGATTACATAGTTGAAACTTGGTAGGTAGATGTATTCTGTAAACGGCTTTACTGGTTTTACACAAAAATAAAAAAATATATGAATTAAGGGGGGGGGCTCACCATACATGGAAATGACACTAAAAAAATTTTTTTCATCAACCTATACGTGTATCTATAGATAGGTCTTTAAAAATTGCGTTGAGGTTTCTAAAACGATTTTTTCTCAAAGTTAACCGTTTGAAAGATGTACACTTCCAAAGTGGTAAAATGTGTGTCGTCCCCCCCCCCCCCCCTTTTTAACTTTTGAAATAAGAGTGAAAAATTAAAAAAAAAATGATGTAGATCTTTATAAAAACTTTCAACGAAAATTGGTTGGAACGAAATATATTTAGTAGCTGAGAACCGCAAATATACTATGAAAAACAAAGTTATTTTTGCAGACGAAAAATTATAGTGGCATTGTGGCAATAATAATACTAGAAACTTTATTGCACACGATACAAAAACAAACGCATACAGAGAAAATGACAAAAAAGAGGAACACACAATAGGCGGCCTTATTGCTACATAGCAATCTCTTCCAGGCAACCTTGGGTGAGACACGAAATCCTTCATGTACGAGTTCGACTTGCACTTGGCCGATTTTTTATTAACAATAAATCAATGAAATGGCTCATTGTAGAGTTTATCCGACCTTAGATAGACCTTAGATAGTTTATCCGACTCTAGACCTTAGATATAGATACCTTATTTAGACTCTAACCAGTGAAACTTCATTAACATACAAGTCAAAGAAAATTGAAAATCAATCAATAACAAATAGCAGACCAATTAACTTGCCCATAAATGTAGATCATAAACATTAGACCGAACTAATCTGTCATTCAATTAATGGCTTCCAATGAAAGATGATCAAACTTCATTCGGACGACATTTTGCATCCGCCTTGAAAACATTACTAATGACACACGACAAGTGCAATTATCAAGACCGCAAGATCATCAAAACATGATATTTGAATACTCATACGCACACATAAAGACAGGCGCTGACAAAAAGCATGGATTGATGTCTATTAGCCGAAAAAAATAGATTTGGTTGGTTGAAATGAGGTGTATAATTTTTGATTATTCATTTAGAGTTCTAATGAGGAGCCTTTTTTTTTCCAAAAGTGAACTTAAAATAACTAATGAGGATGAATTTAAGAAATCAAATTTTTGTCTAATACAAGCAAACCATTGAAAAGGTTTATTGAAAATAGAAACACAAAACAAAAGAGTAATAGCAGAGAAGCTTGCTCTGGTAATTAAAAAAAAACCATTCATGGTGTTTCTGAATAATAAGATTTTCCAAGAGTCCAACAAGCGTGTGGGAATAAAAATAAATCTTAGATAGACAAGGCCGTGATCTCCGATTGTTGAAACGTAATGGATTTTCCATTTCGTTTATATGGGAAGACGTCAGGGGTCGAACATGTATTTTCTAGGAATTAATGAAACGTGTTTAACCACAATTCAATAAACGTTATCCACTGATTCAAATTTAATTTAAGTACAGATGAATGTACTGCCCAGTAAGCTTTGGAGATAAATTCCTCACTTTTTATCCTAATTAATACATAAAAAAAATATATTAAAAAAATTAATACCGACTTCAAAAAGTAAAAACTAAAGCTTTTGGACTCGGTGCCAACGAAGGCATTCTATTCTACATTGCTTCTATTAAATTATATTTTTATTTTTCTTGCCTTGGCTGGCACCGACTCCAAAAGTTTTATATTTTTCAGGATTATGAAAAAACTACTAGTCAGATCTTCGCAAAAATTATATGGGACTTGAACTATGTTCTTTCAGTTAAAGAAAGAATTATTAAAATCGGTTGACAACTGATGACGTTATATTAAAATACATTTAAAAAAAATACAGTCGACTTGAGAACCTCCTCCTTTTTTTTAAGTCGGTTTAAAACATCGTTTCGTCATGGATATTGAGTCACATATTGAGTTAACAATTTATAACATTACACTTACAATAGATTAAGATGAAAATTAAATAGCTAATTACTAATATTTTAGGACTTGGAGATTTTTTGAAAAAAAAAAATCCCCTCAATTCGCCTCTGATGTGATTGCATTAGAAATGATTCTAATTTATGACTTTACATTATCAATGAATTCTAGATAAGTTCAATTGCCGGCATAGCATTGCGGATATTATAAACAATAATGGTGGTCTCGCCACCCATCACCGCGTCGCATAACTTATCAAGCGATAATCTAGCGTTTTCCGCTTAAATAACATCCGGATCATAATTGTCAGAGCGCCAACACAATCAGGAAGCAACATCTCACGCACAGAAGGACACTCTTGTCAATTTATTAAAATTTAAACTTAGTTTTGTCAAGTAAGTATTACAATTTCTTTGCCGGGACTTATAAACTTATAGGCTGCCGTTATTCAGAAGGGAAATCCTTGGGGGAGGTTTATGCCAGCAATGGGTGTCATGCTGCTGAGACGATGATGATGATGATTCAAAAGGAAAAAGAAAAAGTGGTTTCAGAAGTTTGATGCTTGCTACTGTTGTTGAAAAGAAAGATGAAACAGCTTGTATCCTTGAAAATGTACGATACAGAAGCCGATGAAACATTCACAATTGCTTGGTATTCTTTCACCTTTCAATCACTGTTATTTCGGGCATTGCGAAACCGGGGCTAACTTAGGGAGTCCTACAACGTCTCGTGTCGAGTTCTCTCTTCCTACGTGCACGCTATCAGTGCATGCTAATCACGCTTATATATGATCCTCGTGCTGGAGTTAAAAACAAAATGATTCAGTAGAGGCACCATACTATCCGGGCCTTATTTGGTAATCGTGTTGTATCGCCTACACGAGATTGCAATTTAGTCAATTCGTAACGCAGTTTACTTCATTAGTGCAAAGTATGGTACACGTGAAACCTTGTGATGGAGGAGGATCTACATTGGATGAACCAACGTGAATCATTAAATCTAGGCTTTTATTTTGTTTTCAATTAAAGATGATTAATTACATCCTTGGGGAAGGTATAGTTCCTGGGTACTTATATTTCCATCATTCGTTATCTCGCCCACATGACCCAGCAGTGGTGTCATGTGGCTGTGATAATGAATCACATCAGTTCCTTTCTGGCACTGTAACCCTAGTTTTATGATTATTTCGCTGTTGACATAACAAAACATTAGAACACTTTCTCGACTTCGAAAGTTACTGTTGGCCGCGATTTAGCGGCACACGTATTTACTAGCACATATTACTTCATTTTAATGTTAAATGCACTTACTTAAGGTGGAAACGTATGTCACTAATGACACTTTCAAATTACTAAATAGAAACTTTTGATGATTTAGACACCTACTAAAATATAATTTTGTCATTTTTATTGACTATTATGTTTCCAATTAGCATTGCCTGTTCCATTCTATTATTTACTGGCAGTAGGTTTGCCCTTTCTACAGGATAAACACGGTCTATCAAAAGTCTAAGAATACAGTTAACGAGCCTTAATAATAAATAATGTTTATACATTTCGAATGCAAAGAATGGGGACGATGCCTACAGTGTCATAGAAACTGGTTTTGCAAAGTTAATTGTATGCATTGCCAAGACGTATCACCATTGTTCGTTCGTTCATTATTCAGTCAGATTTTATATCAAGCTAATATAATTCAATCACAGACAATCTGCATATTTTAATACATTAGTATAATGATGGTTAATTTGAACCTCAAACGATTACATGAAACAAAAAGATAGAACATAAACGGCTATCTGTAATTATCACACACCGTCCAATAGTTATAATGTCTTATAAGGTGCTGTACTACAACCATGCGACTTTTAACGATATAAGTAACGTTTGTAATGTCAAAGACATCTAGCCAATGTTCAGCTGTGCCAGAATGCGAAATTATAAGTGTGCCTTCGCCGGAAATTTCAGCCTTTGCTGAAAAAACTTTACAAGTGTTTTGAATATGTAAAGTCGTATACACGTCGAGCTTAGGATTAGGAGTTGTCAATTTGTCATTGAATGAAAGCTTATTAAGCTCGATTAACGGCGCTTATTTGGAGTGGTTCTCATAAGGTTACAACTGTACATATACAAGCAAAGTATTTAAAATATATGTGGCCAAGTTTAATGCATTATTAAGGACACATTAAAAACCCACCAGGGCTGCATTAACGTTCGCATCGAATACTAACCGCCGATGTTATCGCAGTGGATGCACTAACATTTATCGCAATATTAATTTACTTACTTGTATCGTACGCATTCCGAGACAATGATGCTCGTATGTCTGGGCCGAGACTAATTTATAGGCCTTTGAGTTGTTGGTTCCGTTTCTGTTAAAAAAATAACATTTATCGTCAATATGACCTTAACTTCTTCGAAAGAGACGAAAGAACCACCATAAGTAGTAGGGTAAGAATATTTCTGGGTCCTACTGCTGTCAACAGTGGAATAAGTAAAGTAATTAAAGAACATTTTTTTTATTCGTGCAAGATGCAGCTATCAGCTAATTATTTTTGTTCAGAAGTTGGTATAGTTTTATATTTCATCCTCATGCCTTTCACCAAACAACAGTGGGTCCGAGAACGGTCCAAAAATCAAGGTCTAAGAGTTACGTAGGTCTTGTTTGTGGTAGACATTTGAACCAAGTCCCATAGTAAGTACCTTTCCCAATTGTCCTTTCGCTAGGTCTGATCACCTGGATCCTTCAACTTAATTCTATAACAAAATTCTCGAATTCCAATCACACATTGTGTGAGCCGCATAAGCGTGTCCTCAAGAAGTATCTAATTATTCCGCCAGTGTGCACACATTGACACAGAACTCTACTCATATGTGACGGAATCCGGTCAAACTCAAGGGTAGGTACAGTCAGCGTCAAATACTTAGGGACAGTTAAAAAGCCTTACATTTTGAATTATCCGTGGTCAATAATTATCGTTACTACTATCGTACTATTGTTACTGCCAAAATATTATATTTGTATGTTACAACGGGAACGGGATTTTTTTTACTGTGTATGTGTTCATCTTTAAGACACTGACAGTGCAGTAGTTACTTCATCTTCTCGTGTCGATGATTCCATATCATATTTTATTGGCCCGCCCAGTAGTGGCAACTTGAATTCCACTATCCGTTTCCTCCATCAGGGGGGTTAAAGAGGAGATATACGCAATATTGCTAAGTGAATAAACTGACAATTCATTTATTTATTTCCTATGGAAATTGCTTTTGATAAGTTTTCTTGCCTTCAAAAATTTAAAGCAAATTCTGCTACACTGGCACTGATACAGTCCTAAACTCCATATGGATAAACAATTAAATGAATGGTTAGGGAATTGACTTAACAATGTTGCGCTTGCGTCCATTTTAGACCCTCTGGTCACTTGCGCTGCAGGTGAATTGGGGGCACTCCAGAAGGTGCAACATTGTTTGCGTGGGCTCTCCGCAATCGCACTGCGGGTTCGCCACGTATCCCCATTTGTGCAGGTTGTGCAGCGGCCAACCTGGATAGCAGGCGATTTAACGATCTCCTGATTGGCCACGGTAGACTAATTGACCACTTTCTTCGTCATACCAAGTAATACCAACTATTGCTTGCCAAGAAGTTACCACTATTTGTAATAGATTAAAATCCTAACTTATATATGCGAAAGTATGTTTCTTTGACCTTTCTACGCCCGAACTAAGCAACCAATCGATTTGATTTTTGGCATAGAGTTAGTTAAAAGGACGGAAAGTAACATAGGCTACTTTTTATCCCGATATTCCCACAGGAACTTTGAGCATGGTTAAAGTTCCTTGGTGAAACCGCGGGCGGAAGCTAGTACTAAATAATTTATTTGGGCCTGAAGTTTTGAAGCTGAAAGTATTATTATAACCTTTTAATTTTGCATTTTACAATGCTATTTTTATGTGATAAATACTAAACAAGAAAATATACTAGAAAAAAGCAACTAGTCTCATGTCGCCCTGACGGGATTCGAACCCGCATCCTTGGGAATCCGGCCCAATGCACTAACAAATTTTCAGGTCTCTGTAGCAAAATTGGTTAGTGCATTGGGCCGGATGCGGGTTCGAATCCCGTCAGGGCGACATGAGACTAGTTGCTTTTTTCTAGTATATTTTCTTGCTGAAAGTATTATATCTTAAGTGCAAGTATGCCTTCAATCGAATCCATAATATGCGACATGAACTTGCTAAAGCAATATTGTTTTTGCTCGAACAAAAATGAACTCATCACAGTCATGATCGTTACTTGATTACTACTTTTTGTTATCATCTCAGTTGTTATGCGGTTGTTACAAAGTATTTACAAGCACTCGAGATTAACAGTGGGTGTTCATTTAGTTTCTTAGATCGATAATTACATTTAAAATGTTTTCCGCGTGCCTTAGGCGCGACGCAATTGAAAAATGTGGTCATTTGATTGATTGTATTACGATAAATAGTGATTTTAGAATCTGAATATATTTAACGCGTTTTGGTTTGAATCTTTTCTGTTTAGAAAAGATAATTGTTTAATTATAAACACCGTCATCAGTCATTTCATTGTTAATGTGTCCGGGTCACAGGCCTCTCCTATGGATGGATAAGGAGGACTATTATTATCACCCTCGACACAGACCCAGTGCGAAAAACTGAAGTGGAAATCTTCAGAAACCCAGGTAATAATAATATGATCATTCATTATCAAGCAGCCTGTCATCTGTTGATCCGTGTATGACCGCATGCACGTCATAAAACGTTGAAGTTCCCCCACATACCAAACGAATCAACTAAATCGATGTGCAATATCTTCTCTCGTCCTTGGGGTATTGTTGCGACCCACAATTATTGTGGTTACTTTAATAGATACTCGTATAAATACTTACGTTGCTTATTACGAATGATAATAAATGATCTAAAGCCGGATGTCCCGTTTGGCACGCGGCAACATTGCCAAGAGATTTTCCAAGATTAAAACATGCAGGTTTTTATAATGCCTCTTAAATGCATTATGGATTCGTTTGAAATTTATATAACACGAGTGCCAAGTATGTTGAAGGAACAGGATTTATATTTTAGTCGTTTAAATGTGGGTTTTATAGCAAAAAATGGTTGGATACTCATTTTTTTTTGCGAATTCTTTAGATATTTTTCTTTGGAACCACAGTAAATGTTTCTCATTAAGGACAAAGGTAGATAGACCAAGCTTTCCTTCAATACTTCTATAGTTACTACTTAACAAATGTCGCGTTTTAGCTCCGTTGTTTTAATGTATAATTATAATGGAACGAGAAAGTTTAAAATCTAACATCAATAAACATAGTAAGGCCCACTTGCGCCAAGCTAAGTTACCATTTAACTCAGAGTTAGATGCATGCAAAAGTAGCATTAACTTTGAGTTAAATGTGTTAAGCTAGATTGGCGCACGGAGGCATAATAGTGTTGACTTACCCCGGGTTTCAATAACTTAATAACAGATTATTTTGGCTACGGACAGTAAAATTTTGGCTTTTCTTCTATGGAAAATATGTTAAAATATAACTGTCCGTAGCCAAAACAATCCATTAGTGTAATAGGTTATAGGAAACCGGGGTTAAATGTGCTGATATAATTAAAAAAACTGTCTTTTCGGGAATAATCCCGACAAATAAAAAAACAATACTTTCGAAACAAAAACAATCGTCTCTTATATCAGAATCGGTAAATATCCAAGACGTTGCTAATGACTGAATTGTCATTACGTTTATTGGTAATGAGGTGATCAGCACTAATGGTTCCTCAGTTGTGTGGGCTGAGTTTCAAACGTGATACCTCCATGATGCCGACAAGGTCAATAATAAACTGATACATACACTAAAGGCTATAATTAAATACCCCAAGATGGAAAGGTTAATTTATCACGATATTTACGATAGAATATTGTACGCGACGATCATAAGTTTAAACGAAACAAAAGACGAAATAATAAGGTACAAATGGACGCGTAACCAGGGGCGTGCATTGGTTTTCCAGCGTAGTAGGCACTGTAGATCTAACTAGTAACTTTGCACTTATCCTATCCTGCTACCGAATATTATAAGTTTGAAAGTTTGTTAGGATATTTGGATGGAGGAATGTTTGTTACTCTTTCACTCAAAAACTACTGAACTGATTAAGATGAAACTTTACAGCAATGTAGCTTATATATCAGAAAACCACATTGCAAATATTTATAATTATCCTGATATTCCCACGGTAACGGCAACCACGCGGCGAGTGAAACCGAGAGCGGCCGCTAGTCATAAATGATAAGGTTCGTAAAGTAGGAATATTAAAATGCTGACGAGTTTGACTGTTTGAGCACGCTAATCTCCGGAACTACTAGTTCGAATTGAAAAAATATTTTTGTGCTGGATAGTCCATTTATCTCGGAAGGTAATAAGATATTTAATATCACGTTACGATTAATAAGAGCAGAGCATTAATGTAAAACGTTACAGAAACGGGAAAAAAATATTAGTTTTGGGAGCTTCCGTTGCGAACGGTGTGTAAACGGTTAAAGTTATGTAAAAATCATGTATGACGAAATTATTTCCCATCAAAAGTTCTAAAAAAAAGTCCGCGACAGCATATGTCTATGTTTTATGGTTAACTCACTATAACTATTTTTCAGATAATAAAATTTGTTCTAAACTAATGTATTATTTGAGAAGCTGTTTTCATAAACATTATATTAATCCTTATCTAAATAAATAAGTTAATCATCACAAGTATTTAATTTTGAATAAAATTGCCTTTTACATCATAAAATTTTAATGAATATCTTAGGAAATATGATAGTTTTAAAATAACTCCTCAACAAAATAATTCGCGACCAAATTCATTCGTCAGGTAGGCATGCTTACTTTATACTGATATATTCCGGAAGTTTAAGCTAGAACGTTACACGTACAAATAGCGCCCTTCTTGCCATGGGCGGTTTATACTTGAGCAATACTTTTTCTAAATTTGTTGTATTCTTGTATGAAACGCTGCTTGTTCCGAGTAGGCAATTTCGAGACTGCCTATCGGTAGGTATTCAGTATTTAGCGTAAGGAATATCTTAGTGGGTGAGTGTTGAATAGAAGTTTAAACTAAAATAAAATAACTTTAACACTTATTGTATATTTATTTAGGTTTTGAATGAGGTAGGCACTGCCTAATTGCCTATATGGAATGCACGCCCCTGCGCGTAACCAAAGCGCACTGTGTTCATGTTGAGCTGCCTTTGTTTTTAAATTGTTTTACATAGTTGTAGATCTTTAGTAGAGTTTACCAACTATTGTAAATTAGATAACCGCTCCCCATACATGGTACTGTTACTGAAAAAATTTTTTTCATCAAACCTATACGTGTGGGATATCATTAGATAGATCTTTAAAAATTACATTGAACAGCTTCTAAAACAGTTTTTCTCAAAGTCAACCGTTTGAATGTTATACACTTCCAAAGTGGAAAAATGTGTGCCCCCCCTCTAACTTTTAAAATAAGAAAGTGAAAAATCAAAAAAAAAAATGATGTAGATCTTTATAAAAACTTTTAACAAAATTGGTTTGAACGAAATTTATTTAGTAGTTTCAGAGCTATAGCACATTTTCCATAACCGCAAATATAACTTTGCCATTATACAAACACTATTAAAAATAAACTTATTTTTTCAGACGAAAAATTATAATGGCATTTTGGCAATAATAATAATAGAAACTTTATTGCACACGATACAAAAACAAACACATACAGAGAAAATGTCAAAAAAGAGGAACACACAATAGGCGGTCTTATAGCTACGTAGCAGTCTCTTCCAGGCAACCTTGGGTGAAAGGCGAAACCCTTCATGTGCGAGTTCGACTCGCACTTGGCCGAATTTTTTAAAGATACATTTCCTTTTTTATGAATTGCCTAGTTACTTGAAATAAACACTCTTGTCAATGAACATCTTTTTTCTTACTCATATTTTACAAATAATTTATTTAATACTCTTCCTGCTCTTTAAACCAAATATTTCAACACATTTAAATGCAGTTGCACCCAAATTAAGTTTTTAAAGAGACTTGTAATTTTTTTCGACGAAAGTCGGCGCTTTTGAAACCACGATGTGAAATTATACTCAAAAAGACGTCGTTATTTAAATACACGCACAACCAATGAGTAACGTTTTTTGATGTTTCCGAAATGTTTGTTTTTTATGAAATTCACCTTTGACTTAAGTATTTTCTTAAAAAAAGGAAACTATGGGATCAATTATTTCATAAACGCCTTAATTATAGCGGTACGTCTCGAATTCTCAATATCGTGTTCCATGGTTTTCCAATTATGGTTAATTTAATTTTGGTGTCTATATTTTTATATTAAGATAATGCTTCCTTCTTTATATTCACGATTTTTTGTTTTTACAACATAGATAGGCAAATCACTTTATATGGAAAAATACCTTTTAAAAGGCAATTTTAAAAATTCAAAGCCGTTGTTTGTACTTTCAAAGACTATAAGAATAATAATAAAACACCTTATGTTTTGCCATTTTCTTGTGTTTCTCTTTGTGTGCACAAAGACATTAACAAAATAACAAAACAACAGACAGAAAACATACAAAAAGGCAGCCGCATTGCTAAATAGCTATCTTTTCCAGGCAACCTTGAGTAGAAACAAATAATAACGAAGATGACAGAGGGTAGTGGGTGCAATTATGGAAAGGATAATTGATAATTATATACATAATATGGATAAGAGAACAGACGTAAATATTATGGACGTAAAAAGGAAAAAAAAATATCTAAGAATTAGGAAAGAGAAAGGATGTTTTTGACTTGATCGCGGAAAGATGCCAAAGTACGAGAAGGAGTAGAAGAGGAAATTAGTTGAGTGACAAGAAATAGCGAGAGAAAGAGTAAAAGAAGAACGCAAAGTATATAGTAACGTTGAGGAACGATAGTCGAAGTTTTCTTTAAGATAAGAGGAAGTTGGGAGGAACAGGATAGAATACAGAAGTGTAAGGGTGTGTAAGTCACTGCGCCGGCGAATAGAAAGTCAATTAAGCTTGGAGCTGAAGTAAGAAACGTGATCGAATTTACGTATATTGAAAATGAATCTAATACCCAAATTCTGCAGTCGGTCTAATTTGTCATGCATTTCCTCCAACAAGTCCGTGTAGCAAACGTCAGCGTAGCGTAGTCCAAGATGGAAAGTTGAGGGACTGTGCAAGTCGTGCGACTTTAGTATTGGTTGGTAAAAAAATTCGAAGACAATTAAGCGATTATTATATTCGTATTATCACACATAAACCATTACGTTGTTAACAAAATAGTAAGTATTTACCATTGCCGATATGTGAAAACAAGTTTCTATTATAATCACTGCAATTACCTTAACAATGTGCAAAGAAAGTTTCCCACAAAAACTCACAGCTCACTTCGGAACAATGGATCATATTTACAGAACAAATTAACGATCATATTAAATTACATACTTTTCCGAAAAGTAATTGAATGCAACTTAATGAAGTAAAGTTAATACTTAAAACGGAACTATGTGGGATGTTTGAATGCAACTTAATGTAGCAAAGTTGACGAATGTTTATAAAACTAAAAAAGATAGATTACGATAAGTACTTACCAATTAGGTAGGACATTCTTACGATTACTAAAGAACTTTATTGTTCAGTTATAAATAATTCATGTCAGTACCTGAAACAATAAAGAAGGGTTCATTAGTATTTTATAATTAATATCTTTGGAAGATAGTGGCCAATTTACAAATACATTACAAACACATTACACATTAAAATATTCAAAAGGCCATAGTAACCACATGTTTTTTCTGCCGTAGTTGTCTTAGCCAAGAAGTATGTAACAGAGTAAACAGAAACCAACCTAATACCTTAATCTTATATATAAAATTCTCGTGTCACAGTTTTCGTTCCCATACTCCTCCGAAACGGCTTGACCGATTCTCATGAAATTTTGTGAGCGTATTGAGTAGGTCGGAGAATCGGCTACTATCTATTTTTATTCCGAAATTCCACGGGAGCGAAGCCCCGGGGCACAGCTAGTAAAATATAAAACTAAAATATGAACTAGCAAAAACAATTACTCAAAACTGTGAGAAAGTTGTAAATTCCTACGTAATAATTACAAGTAAAGCTATAACAAAGGCTTAATGATGTTACGAAAGAGATCTTAAGTTGTTGGGGACAAATAAAAGACGATAATACTTACAAATAAAGTAAAACTTTCCACACAATATAAGTTAACAAAACTGTTATAATCGGAAATCCCGTTCATAAATATTACCTAACCATAAACACACAAGGAAATTGTTAAAAGAAGCATACGCACTAACTTAGAACTCAAAGAAGTGTCGCCATATAAACAGACACTTTGCCATGACAACTGAAGAAATTTTACAAAAGGATAATGACAAAGTGATGAGTGGGTAGCATTGTAAGCGTATACCAATCTAGATCACGCGAAAATAGGGGGTCGACTGGAAAAAAATCGCGACTGTACGGATTCCTTATGCTTTTAGCTCAAAAGGGAGCCAACCAACATACGTCCTAATACTTCTACAGTCGGATTTTTTATTTAATGGAGTAATCTGACAGGTGCCAAAATCATTTGGTAAAAATGATGCTGTCTTTCTTTATTTATTTATATAAAGTGACAACAACAGCCATAAATTACATAAAAGACTAAGACTATTACATTTTCGGCCAAAAGTTGCCCACAATAAAAATCAACAATACGCCCTTATGGCAAATTATTATATTTAAAAGTGATTAGAGTTAAATCACAATATAAATAGAAAAAACAAAAGACAAGTGTTTATACTAAAGTGCTATTACTTATAAGTAGTTAAGTAATTGAATTAAAGTTAAATATTGACACCAGCAGCATTTAGATAAATAAATAACAAATATGAACAAATATATTAATCTAAATGTTTTTCAGATCCAGTTGCAATTCAGTTGTGATTCCACTCACTTACACAAATTCAATATTATCATTACTAGGTACCGGTGGCGAAGGGTCCATACAAACCGATTCCTATCGGCTTCCCCTTTTGGATAACCAGCCCATCGATCCACCACACAGTTAGAGCTAGCGCAGACGACGGATAACGGAGGAGTTTTTGTCCGCGACACGTCTTTATTGTTAACCAAATAAGATTCAACTTAGATCGCGTATATCCATGAAAAGTACGCGATAGTCCTCGTTATTTATTATTCAACTTTATGTTCTTAGTAATAAGGTCGTGTCGCGGACAAAAAGTCCTTCAATGTCCGTCGTCTGCGCAGGCAAATTTTTGGTAAGGCTTACTTTGCCGTATTCCGACCCCTCGCTACTGCTAGGTACCTTTTTAGCAGTATTATATATATATATAAGTGACATTGGCATTGGCACCTGTCAGATTACTCCAGTAAATGAGAAACCGACTATAAACTGTTCTGTGATAAGAACATTCTCGCTTTGCCTACGTAAATGGCGTAAGCAAAAAGCATATATTTGACATGCTAACACTGACAAGAAACTGCTAATGTAATTACCTTTTATAAAACACCAATTATCTGCTTTTTGCCTAGGCACGTAACCACCGACCTACCCTAAGTGACGTCTTCTATAACAATCGCCTATTGTTCGTCTTCAATGGATACGTAACTTGGACTTAAGAGTGATGACGATAATATGTTAATCAAAATGATTCTAATAATACTTTACAAATAAATATTTAGTAACTGGATTATTTGATAAATTCGTTTGCCGTTTCGATAACATAAGCAAACATTTGAAGTTTTTTTCAACTTTCAACGTAATGTTTGAATACCTTACTAATACGAGAAGTCTTTCAAAGTGACAATTAAGCTTATATTACTAATACTATTTTAAGCAACTCTCAAATAGAGGGGATGTATGTACTTAGATAAATATTAAATTTAAAAAAAAATTAAAAAATCGAACCCACGACCTTTGGGTGTTTTCAAATTTATCATTAAGTATAAAAATAGCATAGAAAAATGCAAAAATTCAAAAACTTTAAATTATTGGCTGTTGCATCTTAATCGTTCGTTAAACATCTGAAAAGATGTTTCTTCCGAATGTAAGGATATTCCTAGCATTGATGTGTTGATTGATTGAACGTTGGCCTACAGGTATTAAAAATATTAAAGTACTAGAGAATTTCAACGGTGGTCCGCAAGTCTCGGTAGCTCAGCGGTTAGAGCAGTGGGCCGGATTCCCAAAGGTCGTGGGTTCGACTCCCATCTGCGAATGGCCGAGTTGAGTTTTTCTAATATTTTACTATATAAAATTTATCGTATAACATTGAAAAATGCAAACAATCGAAATCGTAAAAAGAGGGGAAGTTTTAGGGAAACTTAAGTCAAGGTCCTAGAAGAATACTAGAAAAACGACGGAATTCTGAAATATAAAACATACCTAATATAAACTAAACAATCATGCACAATTTAATAAATAGTACCTACTGTTAGTATTATTTTATGTTTACCGTGTGAAAATCTCCTCAGGTCCTCTATTATTATGAATAATAGTCAATTGTTAGCACTCTCCTCGAATCAATCATATGTGAGTGTTTTCATGATATTATCTGTGACAATTACTGCAAAGAGAGTATCAAGCAAATTATGCGAAAGTTTAAATTATGAGGCTTTTACTGTTTACTGTCACGTTCTTTATTGTTTTATCTGTAACATGAGGCTCATTTAAAAAAACTACAGGTTGCACTGCGGGAGTGCCGGCAGAAGTGAAAACTGCTTAAACGAAACAGCAGGAGCAGGCATACATTTTCGCCGCGCGGTAGAAAGAGAGGGGGATATTACTTCCTCTCCTATGCCGCGCCGGCGCGCGGCGGCGGGCGGTCTACTCTCCCTCCGTCTTACGAATTTTTGATCAGGGTCACGTGACCCGACGCGACTTTAACATTTTTTACCCATCCCAAAAATTTTAAACTTTGCACTTAAATTGCATTAAAATGTGCAACAACGCCGCTAAAGAAGTTTTCAGTTCAATAATATTTTAATCCGCTCATTTCAAATTCACCAGTATAGCAATAGTAGAAAGGAAACCCGGTTGGCTGGTTTAGTAAGAATATCGTAATCCTAACTACCTAATATTATAAATGCGAAAGTGTGTTTGTTTGTCTTTTCTTCACGCCCTAAGCAACCAATCGACTTGATTTTTTTACATAAGTAGACTTGGTTGAAAGAACGAAAGGTAACATACTACAACTACATTTTATCCTGATATCCCCACGGGAACGGGTACCACGCGGTTAAACCAAGGGCGGAAGCTAGTATTATGAAGAGAGATGTTACTGGAAAGCTAATGAACATAAATACTTATGGGGAGGAAGAGGAAAACCACAAAAAAGATGAATAGATAGTGTGTGTGTATTGACAAGAATAAGAAGGGACGTTTTGTAGTAACAGACCGTGCCGACCCTAAATAGAGTTTGAATAAGGAAAAAGCAGTCCCTCTGTTCGTATCCTTCGTACCTGAAACCAATGAACCAATCCTGGTGAACTATAGTACAAAGCTTGACGAAACCATAGACGAAAAGGATATAGTTAGATCAAAGCTGCCTTCGTGAGCCAAGGAATTGAAAAAAGTTCAAACGGACTTTCATTTGACCTCTAGTCACTGCACAAATAGATTCTTTATGACTATCGACATTAAGAAATGGGGCAAGATTCTTGACTAAAGTATTTTCAAACAGGTACATAATGTTATCAGCTGCTGAATCAAACAAGCCAGTCAGTCAACGATTGCGCAAGTATCGAAAACTATAACGCATATTCGCCGGTGGGTATAAATTGTTTATAACATGTTTCGCTTGTCTGTTTGAGGTTTGGCCGAGTTACTTTTTAGTTTAATGGTCATAAACAAAAAATAATTGGTTAACAATGCAGATTTTCAAGTGATTGGGCTAATGGCGATGATGATGAAGTGAGTAATTGACCGTAAGAAAAATACTGCTAGATGGGGATGGGGAAGTAAATGGAGTATGTTCTATATAAGGTGTTAATTTATCATGTGCCGATCGAGCAGGGGTTGCTCGGGTCAAAGACATAAAACAGAATTTATACAAAAAAATATTGAATTTATTTTAACTTTTATGCGGGTTCGAATCCCATCAGGGCGAAATGACACTAGTTGCTTTTTTCTAATATATTTTCTTGTTTAATATTTATCACATAAAAATAGCATTGTAAAATGCAAAATTAAAAAGTTATAATTAAATGGCTGTTTCATCTTAATCGATAGTCAAACATCTGTAAAGAGGTTTCTTTCGAATGCGAGGATATTTCTCGCATTGATGAAGCGACGGTGGCCAACACCGTAGAACGGTGAATATTCTAGAAAAATTCGACGTGTCCTCATAGGTCTCTGTAGCATAATATTGGTCAGTGCATTGGGCCGGACTCCCAAGGATGCGGGTTCTAATCCCGTCAGGGCGACATGAGACTAGTTGTTTTTTTTCTAGTATATTTTCTTGTTTATTATCACATAAAAAATAGCATTGTAAAATGCAAAATTAAAAAAATATAATTAGATACCTATTGAATATGCAGCATAAACAAAACCAAACGTAAAACATAATTTGTTTTAAGTAAGTAACCAAGTAAATGGGTGATTTAGCTATTTGGCAGCTAAAAAAAAAAAAAATTGCCAAAATTGTGTTCTATAACGTTGACCTGAGCAGCCCCTGCTCGATCGACACTTGATAAATTAACACCTTATATGTTATGATTGGGTCGGTAGATGATAATATTGTTGTTGTAAGTGAATAATGTAACTATACCGCGTTGTTACCGTTCCCATGAGAATATAAAAAACCTTTCTTAGTACTCGCCTACATTGTTAAAGGAACCTGTATGCAAAATTTCAGCTTAATCGGTTCTGCCGTTTGGGTTGTGTATTGTCTGCCAGTCAGTCACGGTCACAGTATGGTTTTATTAGTATAGAGAGATGAAACTTAAAATCTAGCGGTGACAAAAACAATATGTTAATAAACAAAATTTCCGCATCCATAAATTTTTTGATGACATTATAATAGTAACATGTGATCTAAAAATGTATACTTTACCGTGTGTTTGAAATAAATGCTTCAATGAATAGTTTGTTAAATAATAATGTGTTAAAGGAACTGTGTGGTATGTGTTTATTCGCCTATTTACAATCATGCAAACAGCAGTTATTGTCAATTAAATAAGATTATTAAGTATCCGGATTCATCGATCCGGTTAACGTCAGTGTTACATAACGCTAGTAATTGCAACTGGCGATTATATCTCTAAGACGTCATTTGCACATTACAAGTTAATCAACCCAGCATTTTTTAACTCCCGTACTTTGTTTTAGTGCCTTCTGAAGTTCTAGTCGAGATCAAGGACCAAGATCCCAGAGCCGACGACTTATTTTCTGTGTAGGTGCCCAAATGTGGGGATTAGGTTCTGTTAAACTGTCCTTCAGTCCTACTGAGGATTAACTGGACCGCTCACCAGGCAAACGTTTCCATCCTGAAACTAAGAGAAAGAGCTCTGTATCCAACAAAGATTCGTCGATTGTGCAAGTACGAATCCTAAAGATGTTTGGACATAGAAATATCATCCGCAACGAAAGCTCATTGGAACAATTGATAATACAAGGGAGAGTGGAGAGACGTCGTTTTCCTGGCCGATCACCCACAAGATGGACAGATATTATTCAATCATCTACAAAGCGTTCCCTTGCCGAATGTTCACGCCCGTGCCACAAATAGAGAGAGATGGGGAAATATCGCAAAAGCCGCAACAAACCCTCCAGACAATCCATTACCACGACCACTCCGCCAGGAGTGTACGACTAAGAAGTCCGTCCTTTGAAAATGTGCCTTTTTTGGGCCTGGGGCTATTCTACTATACCAAGAGAACCATTATAAATAAATAAATATTTCTTACACTCACACCAATTAACCTAGCCCCAAAATAAGCAGTAAAAGGCTTGTGTTATGGGATACTAGGGTAACGAATATAGTACATATAATTATACATATATAAGTATTTATATATATAAATATATATAAACGTCCATGACTCAGGTACAAATGCTCGTATTCATCATACAAACATACCGGGATTCGAACCCGGGACCTCAGAGTAAGCGACACCTTGAAACCGGTGTACGTACCACTCTACCACGGAGGTCGTCAAAAAATTATCACAAGCTTAATTTAACTTAATTTTTGCATTTTTCAATGCTATTTTTATACTTATGGTAAATTTTAAATAGAAAAATATTGGAAAAAATTAACTCGGCCACAAGTGAATTCTCAGACGGGATACTGCCAATAATTTATGTATTTGTAATTTCAATTTCAAATTACAAAATCATAAATTATTGGCAGTTGCATCTTAATCGATCGTTAAACACCTGAAAAGATGTTTCTTTCGAATGCAAGGATATTCCTAGCATTGATGTAACAACGCTGGCCTACAGCGTATTAAAAATATAAAAGTATTGGAGAATTTCGACGGTGGTTCGCAAGTCTCGGTAGCTCAGCGGTTAGAGCATTGGACCGGATTTCCAAACGTCGCGGGTTCGATTTCCGTCTGAGAATTCACTTGTGGCCGAGTTAATTTTCAATATTTTTCTATTTAAAATTTATCACAAGCTTTCAGCAATTTTAAACTTAAATTGTAAACGATTGAAAGAAAAAGTTAGAAGTTTCACCAACTTGTAAATACGATGCATCGTCAATTTATTTTAAAATGCGACTTATCATTTTAGCTTGAAGTCTTTTGAAGACCATTTGCTAATTACATGTTACCCCGCGTACCTACGGTTAGCCACAAATTTTAGCTAATTTATTGTTACTTGTTTCAGAAGACGCTGCTACCCTTCTTCTTATGCCTTTGCTCCTCAAGCATTAATTAGAGAAATGATAACTACGTCTCTATTATAGTTAACAATTCTTAAATGGAGCACCGTAACAAAAAGTGGTCAAGTAGTAACTTTTTTTTATAGTCCATGCAACTATTACGTGGTGGAACGAGTGGCCATTTCGCCTCTATCGCGACACAACACGAACAGGGACGTTATACACATCAATTATTGTTATTAGTCACGTCGACGAATGCTATCGAGTATCGACATGTAACAAACTCGTCCAAAACGGCTCTCAATATTATGCATTGATAACTTCTTATTATCTAACAGCCGTTGAGTAGTAAGCTCGGACAATAATTATGACACGTGGGCTCATTTCGGACAGTTATAAATTAATCAAAATGGTAACTTGCCCTCGTTCTTTACGAATGAAAGGATTATAGGTACTAAAAACATATAGACAATAAAACATATTATTTGCTTAAATGTTTGTCTGTTTGCTTTCACATAACTAGTGAACTGATTAAACGTTTTGCGTATATTAAAAGCCTAAGATATTATAAATTTATTTTATGCGTCTATACCCTAATTTTGTGTAAGTATTTTAAGGTACGTACGAGAATAAGTATACAAATGATAAATTTGGCCATGCTCTCATCTGAGAAACATCTGAGAATTCACTTGTGGCCGAGTGAAATTTTCTATATATAATTGATCATAAGTATAAAAATAGTATTGAAAAATGCAAATGCAAATGCAGACGAAGTCTAATAAAATTCATCAATGATACATTGAGGTATAGTATAATGTACTACGTACGTAGTGCATAGATATGAAATCCTAGCACGTTAATTAACTATTTAGTTATTTGTGTACTGCAGGTAGAAATGTTGCAGTGGATAATAACGAGGTTGTAGAAAACAGTTCATCCGTGATTTACAACATTTTATTCGTCCGGGAAACTTACGCCTCAATCATCAAGGAACGCTCACATTAACGAAATCAGATAGCCAGTTTTACCACAGATAAATGATTCCTTGTTCAACTATGTTCGTTCACTATTTTAGTAAAACTGTACAATCATACGTATAACGAGTATTGAATAATTTCACCACTATTATTCGTCAATATTTAATGTTATTGCTTGTTTGGCACCTATGTAACTTGTACATTGTCTTGAATGCGGATGGAAAAGGATTTTACTGAATTCAATAAGACATTAAGTCATTAGTACTTCCATCTAACGAACTAACAAAAAATCACTTGATACAATCTTTGCTTCCTGTTGTGTCATAAATATTTCTCATACATACTAAAGTAAGCCGATTTTGGGAACATTGTACAGAAGGTCGCGCAAGAAAAGAAAACTGATCAGCAGCCTTATAACTTTATATAAAGTTTTAAAAACCCCCCGACACAAATAAATAATAAAAAAAATAAAAATCTCTCTCAGTCGGGGGACCACCAACGTATAATATACCCTTTTACTACTTCTCTTTTTGTGGTCCCCCGACTGAGTTTTTTTTTTTTTTTGAATCGGTGGGTTTTTAAAATATTAAAATTTTATTTTTATTTCATCCTTTTTAACACACAAAATTAAAAAAAACCGCATTGAAATCGCTTAATTCGTTTAGGCACTACGAATATTTATACATGTACAAAAAGGTAAAAAAAATATTGCTACAATTTAGTTTTATTTTTGCTGCACCTAAATTTGCCCAGGGTGTATATTATTTTAGTCAAAGCACTACCTTTGTATCTTTTACCGTTTCAGCGGGCAGTTGATCATCTCCATAAATGGTCAGATGGATTTTCATCAAACGTGGCTAAGAACCATCTCGATTAATTTAGCTTTCAATTAAAAAAAACCGCATTAAAATCGCTTGATTCGTTTAGGCTCTACGAATATACGTACAGACAGACAGACAGACATAGGCTTCAAACTTATAACACCCCTCTTTGCGCTGCGTCGGGGGTTAAAAATGTCTCCCAATCTGGTCGAGAAAAGAAAACTGATAAACGCCTAAGGTTAAAATTGCTAATAGAATGCGTGCACGACAATGCGCCCGCGCCGACCTTGCAAGGCCACGTAACGGTCCGGTGCACTCAGCTGATTGCCGCGAAATGCTAACCAGCCATCTTTAATCGTACCAGTTATGGATTCCGATAACCAGCTAATAAACTGGGATACTATTTATAGGTTATTAACAGTTTTCTAGACTTCCATGGAAAGTTTACGTTTAGTTAACTAACTTTTGTCGCAGGCCATATTATGATGACCTATTTTTATGCAATAAAAGGTACACTTCACTTCGAGTAGCCCGTGGCGCAGTGGTTCGCGCGCTCGGACTGCGATTGTTGAGGTTAAGCAACTTTCGCAACGGTCGGTCACAGGATGGGTGACCATAAATCTATCTATCGGAAGGCACGTTAAGCCGTTGGTCCCGGCTGCATTTGCAGTCGTTAAAACCCACTAATCCGCATTGGGCCCGCGTGGTGGATCACGGCCCGTTCCCCTTATCCATCCATAAGGAAGGCCAGTGCCTCAGCAGTGGGGACATTAAAAATGGCTGATGACGAAAAGGTACACTCACCATATTAAATAAATAAATAATTGCATATAAAACACCTATTATCTAGCCCACGTTAAGTTTCATGAAGAACTTGTGTTATGGATACTAGATAACGAATAAACATACTTATATCCTTTTTTTTGTAAATACATACATAATATACATATTAAACACCCAGACTAAGACAAATATGTTCATGCACACAAATATTTGTCTTGTCCGGGGATCGAACCCGGGACCTCTGACGCAGAAGGTAGGGTTAGTACCCCTACGCCAAACAGGTCGTCAGATTGAATAAATGGAAAAGTTCATGAGTTAACTTTTTTCGCAGGCCATATTATGATGACCTATTTTGATGCAATAAAAGATACATTCATCATATTGAATAAATGTAATAGGTACGTATGTATTACATACCTATAGCATTGGACCGGATTTCCAAAGGTCGTGGGTTCGAGTCCCATCTGAGAACTTTCATTTTTTTCAATATTTTTCTATTTAAAATTAATCATAAGTATAAAAATAGCATTGAAAAATGCAAAAATTGTAAAATCATAAAAAAGCAATAGGTATGTTCCCCTGCCTGAGGCACTAGTTAGATATCAGGAAATGTTCTAATGAGATTGTATTCCGCTAAAAATAATCATGACACCAAATGAAATTGTTCAATTGTCCGTATTGGTCAATTATAACAATGTGATATACTTCCGAAACGGAAACGCCCAGCAAGCTTCTAATATAGTAACGACATGTCATTGAAAATGCAATTTATCACGTCGTGATTAAAGACCCGTTTGAAATGTTCCACTTTGACCATATAATGACTAAGTGGAACTCGATAGAGAAACATGACCATAAGAAAATTGCTTTATGTCTTAACGATGTCTGTCTGTGAATTGCTTAGTTAAATGTATTTTGTTTAGTCCAGAATTTTGTTTAAATAGTTTAACCTTACTTATAAACTTGGTGTAAGCTTGGAAAAGTTACTCCGCGTTTTGTCTTTGTCACTCAAATGACATTTCGTACTCGAGCAGATAAGACAAAACGCGGAATAACTATTCCAAGCTTACACCACGTTTATAAGGAGGATAAAGTTTATTTAGTTATTTTTAATATAATGCAGTTGACTGAGAATAAAGTTCATAGTCCAAGGTAGTAAAAACAACTATCCGATTAGATCGAAAAACACAAAGCTGAAATTAAAGACACAAAGTTTGTAAAGTAGACCAAAACAAAAGCTTGTAAAGCGATTCAAATCATAAAATTTCTGCACTTCAGGAAGAGCTGGTATCCAAAAATATAAAAAGGCAGTTTCAAGGAACAAAGTAATCAAAACTAGAATATAATTATAATCTAGCTAGAGCAACCACAAATGTTAAATTAAAACATAAACACATTAAGCCTGTGGTCGACAACAATCCATTAAGAATCGTGAGCAGGTATTGCGAATTTTCAAATAGCACTTATCTTGTTGGTGCAAGCAAAACAATGAAAATCGTGTGCACTAGGAAGTTAGCAGCCCCGCCCTTTATATCTTAAGCTGGGCATGTGCAATTCTGAAATACATTACTTAATTTATTAAACAGGCACGGACTCTCGAACGATGTACAGTCAACAGAATCTACGGCTTTACACATTGACCTTGAGAGCGCCCTTACATGGTTTTCGTAGTGCAAATGTAAAGCCGTATGTACTGCTGATCGAACATTCCATTTTATAATATCAATTTAAGAATATAAAATTATGAATATCATAAAGTTTCTCGTTTTCCTTAAACTCTGAAAGCTCAAGATGTATTTGAAAGAACCTTGTCGCATTACTTGAAGAAGGCTATAAGCTTATTACCTAAACGTCACGAATACCAGTGTCCAACGAAGTCGCTAGTCCATTTTAAATATCAAAACCCATATTCATTGTTTACGTTACACAAAAAAAGAAAAGTTATGCATTAGTACGAAACGAACTAAATCTTTGAATCATTTGTTGATCTCTACACTGTCTGCAAAGCCTGGTACTGTCCTAACCTAACCTAACATATTCAGATTTCTGCTCATGCAATGAGCAAAAACATTTAAACATATATTTTCTCACCGTGCGATTTTATATCAAGCGCGCTTCGCTAAACAATAGCAACAACAAGTTGGGTGCTTACATACATAAATAATTTTGGCTTAACTAATTGCGTCCATAGAAAAAAACGAAAACGCAGAGAAATAAATTAAAAATGTTATAATTCCTGTTATAATTCCTAATCTCACAATTTAGTATAGGAACCAAGCAAAATAGTTGATTTACCTTACGTATCTAACTCTACTGAAACTCTACTGTAGGCCTAGTTGAAATAGTGGCTACAGTTCATCTTCCGTTAGTAGTCCTTTCTTTATTATTAGCGTGCATTTTATGTTTATTGATCCTACTTACTATTCCACACATAACTTTTTAATTTTGCATTTTAAAAAGGTATTTTTATGTGATAAATATTAAATAAAAAATATACTAGAACAACAACAAAAAAGCAACTTGTCTCATGTCGCCCTGACGACATGAGACAAGTTGCTTTTTTGTAGTATATTTTCTTGTTTAACATTTATTCCAGACATTTAAAAATTTAAATCTGTAAGCGTGCGTAAATGCTTTGTTTTTTCGGATCATGCATGGTGACCCTAATATTAATTGCGTCTACGTCGCCCGCCCCATGCCCAAAGACAAAGGCCACGCTTTCGCAACCTTGTGCACAATCTACTATGATTCATGGATTATTTCTCAGACAAATAACTCAAGTTCTAATCAGAAGCAACGATTTAGAACTAAATAGTATCATCATGGGTCAGGTATTTGCAGTTTAGTTATAAATACAAATACATGCAGGAATACTTCGTAAGAATCATATAAATAGTCATATAATGATTCTAGTCTGACCAGGGATTTTCCTTTGGAACAGTACCTCTTACCAACCAATTACCTATCCTCTGTTAAGAATTGGTTAAGGGATCTCAATCTTGATACAGTTGCTTCAGAAAGCCTATTACTAATGTAAAGCTCGTAACTTCAATACCCTTTACTTAATAGGATCATCAGATGTATAAAAACGATCCTTAGTAGAACAGAAACCGAATCACGTGTATCATACAAATCGGGTAAAGATACCGTAACATTGCGGCTGGCATATGTCACGATTTCTAATTATTTACTGTGTCAACGACTTTACTGAACCTTGAAAATGTAGAAAACGTTTCGACTCACGTACAAACTGTCCTATTTCTCAGATGGCTGACTTCTTACATCATGAGCTTCGACCAAATATGGGAATGGGTAATTCTTCCGAGAAATATGAAACTCCTAAAATGACACAGCATTTGTAATGTCATCTGTGCGCCACAAGATTCCAATTGATACTGTCTCATCTAATCATTTTGTTATTGACTTGAAGTATCCTTGTCGTTTTAATAGATAAATAGCAATATCATTAAACAAGTACAATGAAAAGAAAACAATTTATTAAAATTCAAGTCTAATACTATGAATATAAATAATCTCACCTACCATTCACTTCACTTCACAATGCCGAATGCTAATAAACTTTATATTCTCTCAAGAAAGCATCATGAAACGTGTATAATAAAATTGATTGTTGAAATTTCAGATTGCATGTCAGTTAAAAATATTGTTTATAGCTTTCGCCCGCGACTCCGTCCGCGAGGAATTAAATAACAATACAACCCCGTTTTATTCCCTATCCGGTGGTAATATATAAAAAAAATTTTTAGTGCTCGCCTACATCGTTAAAGAATCCTGTATGCAAAATTTCAGTTTAATCGGTTCAGTCGTTTGGGCTGTGCGTTGTCTGTCAGTCAGTCACGGTATTGTTTTATTTTATTAGTATCTAGATTGTGTACAAGACTTTGTGTCTGAAAAGTAAGGTATCAGTCCAGTCTCGAGACCGGTATACGCGAGCGATATCAGTCAGGGTCAACTGAGACAGCGAGTGAAGGGTTCTGTTCTTTCCCTAACGTTTCTTGTGAGCAATAGCCACCTGCACTATACCATGTGTCTAAATTGTAAACCTAGCAACAGTGGTCAGTATACAGAATACAGATTGCATTATTGGTAAGGCAAAATAAAAAAATTAAAAACATAAATGTAGAGATAAACATTTCTGATAAAACGAAGATTCACACCAACCAAACGAACTGTGGAAGAACAATGTGACATGGTTGACAAATTGCTGAACTTCTTCAAGATTATCTCTTATTTTTGTTAAATAAAATACCACAACAAAGAACATCCTGGTTTCTGTATGTTCAAAAGCAACTACAATCAATCCAACGTCGTTTTAAAAGTAGTTTTCCATATCCACAGTCGTCATTGTGTCGCAGAGCTGCTCTTTCTTCAAAGGGTAGCTCATGAATAAAAGTGAAACCAACCACTTTCACTGCTGCAATGGTTAACAATAGTTCTTTTTGCTTACGAGTGACACGTGAAAGACCGTTTGTTTTACAACAGTCTATTATTGGTAGTATGTTATTTGTTTCTAGTAATACGCTCTGTCGGCTACTTTCACACGGTCAAGATGATGTTCTCAAAACATCCCAATATTTTTTAAATCATTCAATTGCAGACACACTGGAAACTGCGATTTGATCAGAAAATAGAATTTAATGTTCTCTCTTACTTCTGGCATTCAGCGCCAGAGGCGTTTTAATTTCCACTATCTTGTCAGGAATCAAGTCATGAATTTGATTAATTTTAATGGCACTGTCATCCTTTCCAACAACACCGATGGCAAATATCAGAATATCGTAGAGTATTTTAGATATATAATCTTCATGTACTTTGTGGAATGTTGACTGACGAACCTTTAACCCTTCGTGTAGTTACATTAATGTTACATTGACATTTCACACAAAGTTTCAGCAATCTATTGTATCTCAATGTATTACAATAAAATTTAGACATGTTCACTTCGACACCAAGATATACACAAAGAGGTTAACAAACAAATGATTCTCAAGCATTCTTTAGGCTTGGCAATAGTCAAATATTAACCCATTTGTGCGCGCACTTCGTCATTTATTTTCTACTCGCAACTTGATAATGATGAAAAAGAAATGCAATATATTGCAAGTACGTTATCCCGTACAGGAGGTCAATTCTGCTAATTTTTTGTCATAATCGTCTCTCAGTGGTGTTTCAATAGTAGTATTTATTTACACTGTTGCAACAAGAACAGCAATACCATTGAAACACCACTGGAATACGATTGTGACTAAGGGCCCCTGGAAAAGTGTCTTCGTCGGATTTTGTGTTTTTATTGATATTTAGGATTGAAATTGCCCTGCAGCCTTCACCACCATAAATACAATTCTACATTTACTGTGTAGACGCGACCAAGGTGGTCTTGTGAGTGCGTCTCATTGCATCTAGATCGCCATCGTGATTGTCCAGTCTGGCCATTCATCTCCTGTCGCAATTTGTCTCGTGTCAACGCAGACAGGTGCGACTTATCGCCTGTCGCACGCCTCACTCGATTGAATTAACTATTTGCACATGCCTGGGACCACTTTCACGCTCGCCTGAACATAGCATTACCCATACATCAAGTTTATAACATCAGAAGAAGTTAATCATAGTTCTGCGCAGTTGTAACACTAATAAGATAATTTTGGTCAAAACATGACATCGCTGAGTTTTGGTTGACGGACAAGAATGTTAATTAATATTTTATAATAACCGAGCATTAATTAAGTCTTAGCTTATCGTGATAATCATTCCTTTATAAAACTATGACTACATCGAAAACGTCGAAATGATGTAAGGATGGATTATAAGAATGAACTCTCTATACCTTGACACTTCATTAAAATTAAACAAACACATCTAGAATCCATGACAAAATTTATAAGCATCCTGAATCAGGTAGCCACATCGCTTACATGTTGACCTTGATCTTATCACATACGTCAGAAAATCCGTTTTCGCAGTTCAATTGTAATGTTCATTGTGCTATCACCAGTACCTTGTCAGTCCCGGATTTACCCACGCTCGACGCTAAAGAGGAAAGCTTCAATTAGCCTATTCGAACGGTACAAGTTACAACAGGAGACGTATTTTTGAATCATTCGAAATTCTTATGCGAATTCAATACGCATGCGAATTGAAACTCACCGACTTCAATTTTGTCCCATTTTTTAATCATTCGCATACGGTGTTGTGGTTTTCTTATACTCCTTAGACAAATTTCATTTTACGTTGAATATTCAAAAACCGGTAACTATATACTCCATCGATTTAAAAAAACCGATACCTACTGAATAGAATTGAATCACGTAAAACGAAACGTTTTTAAAGTTGTCAATATCCGTCATGTAAATGTCAATTTGAAAATGACATTAAGTGCTAAACTTTCTATCAGTCGAATCAAAAACTCACTCACTGCAGTGCAGTGCAGGACCACTCACTGCAGATTCGAATACGAATTGGAATTTCAAAAATACGGTTTTCAGCATTCGCATGCGAATCTTGCGATTCCGTATGCGACTAGTAATTCGAATGATTCAAAAATTCGTCTCCAGATGATCAAGAGCATTAACCTCAGCAGGTTCGTACGCTGCTGACCGGCGTTCGCGCATCCGCCGGTCAAGATCACGGCTCTTCTCCGCTCACCGATGACGCTCCTCTCAGATTTGTATCAATAAACAACGTTATGTAATGCGTATTATTGAGTAACCTTCTAAATGCCACTGGACTGTGGAAATATATGGTGATATTCCATTGAGTTTAAAAACATTTCAACGTCTTTCTTGAAATCAATCAAATGTCTGTAGGTATGTATTCATTATAATTAGTTTGTTTTCTCTTATTTCTTGAGGGAAAATCAATTCAAGAGGTTTTTAGGAAAACCCAATTCATTTTTAAAGTACTGATCCTAGAGATCTAGCAACATTTTAGTTTTCATCAACATTCTGGATGGAGTTTTAACTCTTTGCTGTGACTTTCCAACCTTAGTTTACTGAGCCCGTACCATGACCTCTCACAAAAAAATCTTGATACCCTATGATTTTTTTTAATTTGATACACGCTATGCCTTTAGTGTAGCTAACGTTTTAACAACGTTTACCATTTGCTCCGATACAATCATACAATGCTTCATTACGTACAAGTAAAAAATATGGTAACACCAATAACGTATCATTCAAGGTTAACTTAATCAGCCACATCAGGTATGAAACGCGTTTCATTATCGGTAAGCTCAATGAAACAATGAAAATAATAGTTATAACCACATTAGTGTCAATTAAAGTTAAATCAGCGCGGTCACGCGACTACTTGCTCGTGCGGTTCAATTACCGTGCGTAACCGCGCATGCGCGTGCCATAGTGTGGACCTATCATATTATTAGGTTACGGTATACATCTTCGCGGACGCTACCGAAGCGGCGGATCTGACAGCGACAGGTCAAGTTCAAAATGTACCTATCGGTGATAGGGTTGGCATTCGTAGAGCCTGACGACTGCTGCGCGCTGTCGCTGAAAAATCAACTAAAATCGGCGTTCAGCGGCAGTCTGGAAAAAGATTTAAGGCGCTTTACGACTAAGCGAGATAGTAATGAGAAAAGGTCGCGCGCGGGGGCGAGACCGAATTTGCAGATTAGGCGAAAAAACCACGAAATCACTTCGTAGTAAATAACTATAGCGATTATAGATAAAATGAAACTATACTATGCTAAATATTATTGGTATCCACTAATTAAATCAATTTCCAATAGTATATGTAACCCCATTTGAGAATATTCTTGAATTTTTGTGATATTAAGGGTCATTTCGAAAAGAAAAAGTGTCGAGTCACAATCATAAATCGTATTTCTGGTATACTACAAATCTACATAAAGATATGAAGAAATGTATATCTTATTACCAGATTTGTAACCTCTCTAACCATCCAAGAGTACATCAAAAAGTACATACTTTTCCGTATAGCGTTTTAACACTTGATATGTGACAAAGGTCGGAGGTATTAAAATGATTTAAAGAATGCAATTTTGAGATATCTTCTATTCTCTTATCCACTCGATTGGTCATATCTAAAATCTGGTAGAGTAAGAAGTTTCATTCATTTATTTGGTTTTAACGGAGATATTCAAATTCATAACGCATAATTTAATCGATATCGTGCAGAATAACTTTACCTGTCATAAATTTAGAGAAATCATAAAGCACATCCAACGACATTTGGCCGTGTTAACAAAATCGGTGACCCACGATAAGCACAAGTGTGTCAGACAAGTTACAAATTGCTGCCAAATACTTTCCGCGATTGACCCAGTGAATCACTGACCGACATAAAATGTGTCAAAGACAAACATAATTTTTATACACAAAAGGTAACCTTGCATTGACCGCACTCATACGCGTCACGCACTCTTTATGGACACCAGACTCGTAAAGACAATTACTTCCATAGCTTTCTAGAAGCTAGAGGTCGAGCATATTTTTAGAATACAAAAGAATCTTAAAATACCGTCTGAAAAAACTTAAGCCTGTATCTGAATATCAAACTGTAATTGAGTTGTGTAAAAAAACAACATTCCAAAACATAGGGCTAATAATAAAATAATAAAGTTGAGGGAAGCAGGAGCCGTGGAAGATCACAGACCCGACCAGATTGACCGATGCAGTCAAGGTTTTTTTTTTTTAATCATACTTATATACTTTTTTTTGTAAATACATACTTAATATACATATTTAACACTAGACCAAGACAAATAGACATGTTCATGCACACAAAATTTGTCATGTCCGGGGATCGAACCCGGGATATACTTCCTTTAGCTGCATGAGACTTCATGCTGTCGCGACACTTGGTAGAAATTTCTATTGCTTATATACTTATTTTGCACATGAACAGGGGTTTATCTATTTAACTATCTATCAAAAAACAATGTTCATATTATACAAAAAAAAAGTGAATAGTACGCGAAGAATTATTATTACCTATTGTTTCACAAGAAAACTATGTACTAAATGATTCAGATGAAAAAACACCTTGTACAGAAACATAAACTAATAAATTGTAATAAAAACAGTTAGCAAATAGGTTTTTTCATAAAAACATAAATATATACTTTGTGACATAAATAAAATAGCTAACCTTCATTGCCGGTTTATTCACCAAAAAAAACACAATGGTACATTTTATGATATTTTAAATTGTATTGCCTCTCCTCTTCAGCTACCAAAAGTAGCATGCAAAATTTTATATTAATTTAATTCAGATTTATTGCACTAAATTTACATACAAATATTCTTTATTTATTAAAAAAAAAAGATCCAAAATAAATTACTAGTCAAATAAAATATCTATGTCGGCTGAAAGCCTTAGAAGTCATAATGACTACAAGGAAGAATAAGAATAAAATATACAAACAGACACGCAAATAACTTGTTTACATAAAGATTTATTAAACTCTGTATTTGACGGAAAATTTATGAACTTTCTTGAGCCCAGTGGAAAATATATGATTCACGATTATGATTTGAAATCTTGACAGCCCTGAAATGACCGTGGTCCGCTTAGTGGGCCTGGGGCATTGTGACCTGCCCGGTCGTGACCGAACAACTTGTCGATGTGAGGTGAAGCATTTTTTTACTTTTCTTAAGCCAGTATTGGGGAAAGACCCGACTAAAACTTGGGGAGTTGGTGAATGCCTGCATATCGTGGTTAAAATATTTTATAGGTAGTGGCCGCCCCCTGCGGTTTTATGCGTGTGCTTCCCTTTCCTGGTATAAAAAAACCGGCCAAGTGCGAGTCGGACTCGCGCACCGAGGGTTCCGTACAAAAATTTACGGTTTTCGCAATTTTTCCTTTATCTGCACTATAAGACGTTATTTCGTACTAAATTTCAAGATTCTAAGTTCACGGGACCCTGTAGGTTTAGGTAGGCATAAACGCCTGTATCTTTTGATTGCTTTGGTTTAGAAGTTTGATATTTTCACAGCTCCAAGGGACAGTAGACCTGAGTATTAGATATAAATTTCGTTTCATACCTCCACGCGTTCCTGAGAAAAAAGGTCTTGACAGACGGACGGACGGACGGACAACGAAGTGATCCTATAAGGGTTCCGTTTTTTCCTTTTGAGGTACGGAACCCTAAAAAATATATATTCAATCTTCAATCCAGGCTATAAACTATCAGATAGGTTATTCTCTAAGCAAACATCCTTAAATATCGACGGCTGAAACAGCGGAGATTTCCCAATTTTCAATAATATTTGACAGCTATGTGACAATCAGTCATGACAACAGGCGTCGACGTTTCTTATAGAATAACCCCTCTGTACTGTACGTCGATAGTAGTCGACAGAAAAACAACTTAAAACTCTAGGTATATTCAAATAAAGAAATAACTTCAGAAGTACATGTAAGAAAATTTTACAAAAATACAAAGCGTTTGACTTGACTTTTCGAGTGTAGACTTATAAGTAGCCAGTCACCCGTAAACTACGGCAGCTGAAAAGGTGCCGTGGTCACGGGTGACTGTTTTATTTCAATACAACGCTGTTTATTTGAGATAAGAATTTAATGCTATAACAATTTAGTGATGTCCATATCAGTGATAAAATAGAACATTCTGGATTACAGTGGTCTTATTTACCATCTTTATGTCCGATCGATGACTAACACGTTTGCTAATTTAAGATAGTGTAAAATGGTGAGCTAACAACTTATTTTTTGCTGTGACAAAAAACGTAAGATTTATCTATGTAGTATGTACTTACTTACGAATATAACCAGTTTGCCGCTTACATCAACTACTACTTACCTGAAACAATAAAATATAATGTTTATTAACTTTTCATTCATCAACATTCTTAATATAGTGCTATCTTGGATACAAAAGTTGTTTCTTTTTTATATCTAATATATAAAATTCTCGTGTCACAGTTTTCGTTCCCATACTCCTCCGAAACTTGACCGATTCTCATGAAATTTTGTGAGCGTATTGAGTAGGTCTGAGAATCGGCTACTATCTATTTTTTATCCCGAAATTCCACGGGAGCGAAGCCCCGGGGCACAGCTAGTTTATATAATAAATAACTACTTAAGTAACTTTGTCCACCTGATTGTAATCTTTTCACATCTGACTGAAATACTAACTAATTTGAATTAATTTTAGCACCTATCGACTTTTTGACTAAGTAAGTATTGTAGAATATTACGATCTCTTATTACCCAGCCATGTTCCAATGATAGTCTAGTTCCCAAATTAGCGACGTTGAAAAAGAAACTTTTCAGCATTTTATTAGTACTAGAAACCACCCGTAACTTCGATTCCTTGATATTTTTTTCGATGATTGATGTGGAGATCGTATATGTCAATACACGAAAATGTCTCCGCACTACAAGCAGGCCGCTACACCGCCGTTGCTGGCTGGTTTTGTTTATGATAAAATCAAGAAAGAAGAGCGGCCCGTCGTGCTTAGATATGGACAGTCGTCCTATCAGATAAAATAAATTATAAAATTGTGAATTAACATTATTACTGAATACAAGAACCGTATCGATATAAAGATCGTTTCAATTATTAAAGTAGCGCAAATGCGTTACAGTACTAATTCTAATTCATTTCAGACCGTCAAAAATTTATTTCATTTCAGATTTTTGCATTAAATGTAATAATAAGGATTGTTGACAAAATTTTCCACATCTGGCTGACGCGACGACCTTGTCTTGGAACTTTAGTGATACGAAATATTCACATTAACGGCACAGATCTATAACTAATAATATTAACGGCGAAAATGAAGAGACAAATAGTTCAGTTTATTATCATAAAGCTAGTAATAATCAAGAAGTTTGTTGATTCCGCTCGTTCATTTACATTATTTATACGTTTATTTCAACGTTCGCTTAAAGTATAGATTTTGTCGCCATTTAAAGGCTTTTTATCTTTATAAAAAGCTTAAAATGGCAGAGGAATGGTTTTTAGAAGCTTTTGTATTTAATTAACCAAACTATGAAAAGCAAGCATATGTGCCTCAGTTCGTAATTTTACAGAATAACTTCAAACTTGCGAAATAACTGTCAAATTAAATGTCACTGGCTATTGTTCGACGGCAAACTGAATGTGCGTGTCGCATATGGCAATGACCTCGTGTGTCAAACTATATTTAGTCAAAAACTATTAGACCAGGGTTGTCAAATTGATTATTTTTAATTTTATTGACTGCTCATTTCGGCATGGGTAAAAAAATACAAAGAAAGGCAAAAACTTTAATGTTAAAGTTTAGAGACATAGTTTTCTAGACCAAAATATACTCTGATATATTTTATAAAGACACCTTTCTAGTAGAAAACGAAAATATGTAGATAATTCCACAAGAAAAACTTACATGCAAGATGCACCACCTGCCCGCAAATAAATGCAGGTGCAACACAGTGACACACCTTGCACCTTCACCTTAGACCGTGCAATACCAGCACCGAGGGCGGGCGGTGCATCTTGCATGTAAGTTTTCTTGCAGAATTTATGCTACATATTTTTCGTTTTCTACTAAGATATGGATTTCCGCCAAGTAACGCCTGATTCTATCAAAAGGCACCTTTCTATTTAGAAATGACTACGGAAATGAGAACTAAAATACAAAATCACACAGGGAAAGAGAGATCACAAAAATCAGATGAGCGACTGCCATAAAAACTCTTTGCGAATAAAATATACTTAAGTAATTTTTAAATGTCACCAATTACACAATACTAACGCAATGGGAGTAAAGAAAACGTGCTACAAAGGAAGGCAAATCGACAATTTTCTAGACTTTATGTAAGAATGACTAGTAAGCAGTACAGCAGATTGGACGAGTCTGTTGAGATCACTATTTATTTATGTATCTTTATTTGGAAAACAAACAGTCTTTTACAGTTTTTGAATTACACAGTTTTCTTAATCAGACTTATAGTTCCACTAATTGTTTACAAATATAAATTTAGAAAGTGTCAATATCAGAAATTGAGTAATACATTTATAGTATTATTAAATCTGTGGTAGTACTAGTATGTGTAGTAGTTTAAGTTAAAAGTTAATGGTTAAAAGTTTAATGTTAAATTAACCGCTTCCCCTTGCTTCCCTATGGGTAACGAAAAAAAAGAGAAAATAAATTAACATTGAAAGTTAATAAATTAACTATGTCTGATATTTTCAGATAAATAGTGTAATAAAATATGAACTTAGATGCACACTATTGCAACTGTTAAGCTTAATTTTAACGTTAGGTACACTATGAAAACCAGCGATACAAGGGCGCTCTTGAGGTGAAACTGTAAAGTCTGTTTTGCTGTCGTGTGTACATGAATTAACAAATATTCCTAGTACCTAAGAAATAGGTCTATCTTCGACATAACATCTGTTGTTATTTCGGACTGAATAACAAAAATATCTAGATTTTAGGCAATATAGCTTAACAAACATCCCTAGTACCTAAGAAATAGGTCTATCTTGGTTACGTTACATAGGTAACATCTGCTGTTATTTCGGACCGAATAACAAAAATATCTAGATTCTAGGCAACAAAGCTCTGGGTACCATGAGCTCTTATAGCGATCCTTTTTGAGTCATCTCACTCTCATAACCTGAAAAGATAGTTATAAGAGGAATAGAGAATAGGTAATTGAAACCGACGCTAAAATGACAAGCCTCGTCGACCCTATAAACTGCGGCAGCAATATCATGACCACAATCTCCGACATTGTGTTTTCTCTAATGTATTTTTAATTCAATCACACGTGCGCATTCCGCTTTTGTTTCCGTGCGGCAACAAATAATAGCACCATTATAGTTCACCGTAACATTATCACGACCTTTAAGAACCAAGCAGCTATCACTTCAGTTGCCCAAGCAAACATTCAAATGATAATTCAAAATATAACAGCGAATACTTTAAATTAAGTTTCTGTAGAGCATTTTAATGTTAATTTTGATACCGCCACGCCAATATGGAGAATTCCGTTAATGGAATAATAATTATTGTTTTTAGTCAAACGCTTTTTATGGACGTTACCAATTTCATTATCACTACTAAACATAAAATTGTGAAAAAGTATGCTCACAGAAGCAATAATTTCTGCTCAGTTACTCTTTTTTATAGAATCAATTTTCACACTTTTACAAACACAATATTACGCGTTATTTTACTGTATGCTACGCCTGTTCTCAAAGCAAAATACCAGAAGACGACTTAACTTATATTATATTCAACAATAAACCACTGTTGCCACCAAGAAGAAATAAAAATAATTAGACTAATCAAAAAGTAAAAAAACTCGAACAAGCACAATCGACATAAACATGGTTCAACACAAGCCAGTCACGATTACATCGCCAAAACTACAAGAATAAAAAAACTAATTACAATAACCAAATCGCATGCCAGAGGTGGAATTCCCCGTCTCGCCAACGTCAAAAAAGAAAACACGATGGTGAGCCAAAACTTAGCTATTTAAGTACCTATGTTCCATTGTGATAAAAAAAATCGGTCAAGCTCGAGTTCCATTCGCAAACAAACGTAAAGTAACATTAATTTAACATCAAACAAAGTAGGAAGGAACTTGTCAAATTGAATTGACAGTTTCTATATAGGAAGTAAAGGCGTTTAAAAAATGTCAAGGAAACTTTTTAGTTAGCTATTATGATAAACTTTAAAATTAAGTACGCGTACGCCAAATGTACAATATGTGAAATTCAGCAACTAAAGTTTAGAGGCTTAGACATCATCAGAGAGGCTTAGACACCAACATTGTATGTGCTTCAATAAAGTTTCTACATTAGAAAAAAGAAAAGAAACTATAACTATCTGAGAGTTGAAATGAACCTGTTCGGTAGATCCACCTAGGTAGTACAATCTCAGGCTGACAACAAAAAACGTAAAGCGGCAGAAGTAAAAGAAAACTAAAAATAAAGGAACCCTAAAAATAAACACATTAACAATTTTCAAATCTAATTGGAAATACCGAAGAGACGACATGTATTTGTAGTTTTTGTGACGATGGCTTAAATAATTAATAAATTTACCACAGCAAAAAATAACTTGTCTAAAGTAGATACTTATTTAAGTGAAGAAAACAAACTTGAAAATCTTGTTGATAAAAAAGGAAAACAATAAGTAGCCTTCACATAACACGAAGGATACCAAACAGTAGAAAAACAATAAAAAAAACCAGCAGAAAATTTGCTCCTTCAAGAGATATACAGAAGAAATTATTATGAAAGATAGACCTTGACCTCAGCCTTAAATTTTCGTAATCATTTCGATTTCTATAGGTAAATCAATTGAAAGTTTTCTCGATTATTTCGTAACAAAACTGATACATAATAATTGATTTCTCTCGTATTTGATGTAGATGTATGTATATGACAATCAGGTGTTCAATCATTACTCTGTGATGTTCTTGATAAGATCTCTTTGTAATGTTCTTCTTATATAAATTATGGAATAAAGAATACAATACACTGATTTGTAATAATTTTACATTGCATTCGACGCAAATATACACATTTTTAGATATTGCAGAGTACTGCAATGTAGCAAATCAGGAAATCACCGTTACTGTCATTTGCCCCGTGATTACGTGTTGAAATGTAACACCACCTGTCGCGTAAGAACAAAAATTTTGCTCATAGCGAAGCATAGAATTAAGCAAATATGTTACGTTATAATAAGATACAGTAGAGATAGGACTTTTTTTTCATATCAGGACAGAAGGTATGAAATTGATAATTTGAGCTTGAATATTTGGAGTTCTACAACAGCTCAAACTTTCTAGTCTGGAACTGCCCTCATGTGGTCATAATGAAACTACAAGAAATCACCTTAAGATTATGTGTGTTGGAATGTTGTTTACTATCTTAATCGAGAAGATATCGAGGATATACACAAAGCTTTCTTTGCATTTGACGAAGAACACTCAGTATACCAAACTACGCAGTAAAATTTCAGCTAAGATTGTCTAAGATTTAAGTTGAAAGACGGGTTAACTCTTCAATGTCAGATGTATGTATTTTATTTATTTATTGAAAAAGATTCACCAACGACATATCTTTACACATTTGAATATAAAAATTAAAACCTGACTAGGCCAAAAGACATGCCTTTACAGGTGAATATAGCAATTTAATTGAACAATAATGAATTTAATAGATCCCATATTGAAGTATGGCAATATTCGCGCGTCGAAGCGCGGCCATGTTAGGAGTAGGCGGGAAAGTGGAAAGTGGTGCGGGTTATCATCTCATTGTCAGAGCCGAGAACTGTCTTTGTTTCTGAGCATGCTTGCTTCCCGTGTGAAAACATAACCAAGATTTAGTTACTTAAGAAGCGATACGAGCAACCTGACTCGATCTGCAATATCTGAAAATGCCGCAATGAATTCGAAATAGAATTACTCTCTTTATTATATTTTTGTTTACATTCGTATAATTCGTCATTGTCGTGGCGTAAATTTTCCTACTGTGCTCAAGTCCCAAAATATAAAAGATATGGTTTTTATGAGGATTACTTTGTAAAAGAGTGGTAATTTTATTTTAATAACCCATAAAGATTTGTTTATTTTTATTTTGGTAGAAACCTTGTTACACAGCGCATTTAGCCATATTCTAGAAAAAATACATTTTGCGAAGTGTACATTTCGCGAAGTTCGCATTTTGCTAAATGCTCATTTTTCGAAATGCACATTATGAGAAGTGTCCCTTGTGAGAAATGCACTAAATGTACATTTTGTGTTGAGTTCTCATTTTGCGAAGTACACATTCTGCGTCAAACCCGTTTATTTAGCTTTCAATACTATTATATACACTGACGAGCAATGAAAAAGTTCCACCCACATAATGTCGACAAACACCTTAATATCTCGTAAGACATAAAAACTAACTTCATAAATTAAAATTAATAAAAAATCACACATTAATATTCTGATGCGCTGTTAAATGTACTTCAATATTGCAGACGGCGTCATTAAGCTAGCCTTTCCCGTTTAGGAGTAATTTGATGTATATGTCACTGGAACTTTTTCATTGCTCGCGAGTGTATTCTGTGCTTTCAATCATCAGAATTTAAATTTAATGATGAGTAGTTTTCATACGTCTTACAGTAAAAAATTCACAAAGAAACCCACATTTATGATTGGCTTCTTAAAAACTGCAAACTATTAAATTCCTTCCAGCTCTATAGCTCTGTGTGAACCGGGCATTTCTCTGCAACTACTTCTCAAGTGTAATTCCACGATTAGTGATCTAGTGATAAAAAGTGTGCAGTTTCATTATGCACACAAAGCCCGATCGAGAGTGAATTCCCGTATGCTGATGTCTGTATGTAGATTTTTTTAAATTCACGATTAAATTTATGGCCTATTCACATTAAAACGTGATATAGAATTTTATACTTTGACACTTAATGGTTGACTTGTTATGCTGCATATTATTGCATGCTCTCCTGTAGATCTTAACAAAAAATGTTAGTATTTTTTCTTTCTATAACTTTGGCAATTGGAAGCTGAAGTTTAACGAACACTATCAAAACATTATATTTTTTGATTCATTTTCGTAATTGACTTTGTCGAGTTCTTGAATTTTGATAAACGTCGAAATTTCCATTACTCCTTCGCATGCCACTCTGCATTAGAATAACTAACTATTGCCCCATATTGAGAATATTTTTTATCCTTTTTCTCTTTTCTATTTTTGTCATTATCGAACGACAAAATCGTGTAGGATTTAACCGCCAAATACAGAATATTTCTCAATAAATAATGGTTATCTATCAGACAGCAATAGCCATTACAGATCAGTTGTGTAATGTCGCTGCCTACATTTTGTTGAATTGGAACAACTGATCGAATTATACGTTGTTGTAGCATAAAATAATTAAAACAAACTCTTACCAGTAATTACTTTTGCATTTTATTATCACATGTATGTTTTAAGTATCGTAAATAACGGTTTGCGGAAGTTATCTTTTAGTTACTTTCATTTATAACATTAAATTGCGTAATAAATTAATCTAGAGGCAAAATAAACAAATAATATAAGGAAAATATAGTAGGGAAAGATTGTTAATAAAAAGGTCAACACACTTTGTCGTATTTATGAGTTTTTTTAAGTCTCAAAAGATGATGATGAAAAGGGAATTACCCTCTTAACAAAAATAAAACTTTTGGAGATAGATTTGATAGCATACCTATCTAATTTTAAATAGAATTCCCCTCAAATACTTAATGACATATAGTTAATTTGTTCCTTTTTAATATTTATATACCTAAATATAATAAAGACAATCCTATATTGCTTATTCATCATAATTTTTTTATGTTATGATATATTTTTATAGTTATCATCCAAATTGGGTTTTCCTTGAGGTCAACAATACAACAATAGACCTAATTAGCACCTACATTTAATCTGAGAACATCGCGATCGTAACATAATCATCAGCTCTCGAATTACATCGTAAACATCCATAATTGACAACATTGCAGTGCCATAAAAAGCCACTGGCCAAATTGAGTATCGTCGAAACGGTTCGCTCTACTAATATAAAAAGATCGGTCGATTAGCCACTGTTTAATACAATCAAGTTTTATGTTTTTACAGCATTCATCTGCGAGGTTCTTATTGCTTTTTACCAAATAGGTAACAATGCCCACTATAAACAACATTCCGAAACTTTAATCTTTTACGGTGAAGCTAGTTTTTATGTTACATTTTACATATCCAATTTAAAATGCTAATTATTCATCGAGCTAAGGCTTACAGGAAAATACACTTTAAAGATCGGTACATAATTTTATTATTGAATAAGTTACATATGTAAATCTAACTTATTCAATAACTGAATCGTTTTGGCCGTAACCGATAAAATAAAACAATGGAAATGTGTTATTTTTATGTGTTTCCGATATGCTACAACGCAACGCAAGAGTACAAAGTAGGAGGCTTGCTTTCGTCAGAAAGGTTGTTTGTCGCTAAACATTGTTTGTGTTATGTTTTGGAAATTCCACGTTCGTGTTCGGAATGCGGAGATGTCCGTTCTTTCGGTATTCTTCGGCTGATTAGCATATTGTCGCGACGCGGCTGGCGCCAACTCATCGGCGCCTTACAATACGCGCCTTACGAGAGATAAATCCGATTCGCCGCGGGTAGCCTCTGCGACGTTTGTCAATGTCAATGTCGAATTCGATCGTCGATGTCAGACTGACACGAGCTATCTATACATCACCGGTCATCCAACTTCGCTAGATGATACGCAAACATGCCTTATTTGGCAGAAACTTAACAGAGTAAAATGTTTTTGTAAACGTCTTAACCGAGCAATTGGAATGATTTTATTTATAGTTACAGTTCTATAGAGGTACTTCGCTGGGAATCATTTATTAAACATAAAGTGACAGCTGTACAAATAATCAACAGTCGGATTCTCGTTAACTGCAATGCTGTTATAATTTATCTATTGTTGAAATGAAGCAAGGACAAAGGAACATAAATTTGAAATATTTAATGAAGTTGTAGGCGGAGCATTCTTTCCTAACTTTGTCATCACAATTACATTTAAACCTACTATTTAAAAACTTCGGATATGATATCAAAAGTCAATTCAAAATTGGTTAATACCTCAACAAAAAAAGTGTTCGAAACTGAAAGCAGAAAACACCAAAAATTTTGTTAAAATATTTCTCGGAAACGAGGTTTAATGTAAATGTAATATTTTAAATTCATGATTCAGTCAAAATATGGTCCGATTCGCTTTCTTCACTGGTCGAACTAAACGTTACGAGCGTAGCAATTTCAAAATGACATTTACAATTTCAATTTCAGGTAGTATCATTTTTAGAATAGTTATAAAAAAACACACACTCTTCCTTCATTCTTATTTTTATCGAACGGAGCAATAATAGACGTGGTTTAATCAAATAAACATCATGTTTATTTAATAATTTTCCAATCTATTTTTATATTACAACTTTGGCGCCAAGGAACTTTAAATAATGGCTCCTATTTAAATACATAATTAATTAGTGTTATGGACACGTGATCTTATTTGCGTGACCGTTGTATTTGACGCGTTCTTTTTTTATACAAAAACGTTTAGTTTAAACGCAAATAATATTCATTTTAATAGCCAATATGAAGGTCACTCGGATACTTGGACAGATACTTATTCTAGCCACACTAGCTACCCATGTTACTCAAATAAATAATAAAAAAGAATGGCTCAACTTCTTGTTTTTCCTATGTTCACAAATATTTATTATTTACAAGCTTTTTAATCATAAACATTGACAACACAATTATATTACCACCGTTTTGTATTCGTTTTTGATAATTCATAGCATATTTGATATTTTAATATTTGTTTGTATCCTGAAAGTATTAAGTATTATTTTTCATCTTAAACGTTATCTTACCGAAAGCGTTCTGTAGGCCTAGCACGAATAACTCTCGAGTAAGTATAGAGAAAGTAAAGTAAAAAATGTATCGTCGATGAAGTGTCAATACCTCCTAACTAACATTTTTTTAGGAAATCTTCCCTCCTTTTGATTATACTTTTTTTAATGTGACAGACATAAAATTAAAGTTTGTGTAAGCTAATGCTTTTCTATCGATTTTTTTCTTTTTAAATAGGTATTAAAACACTGTGGAAATAGGTCCTATACGCACCGAAAATATTTACATGTTCATAATATTCATTAATAAAAAATGGTAGTTAGGAGGTATTGTCACTTAATCGACGGTATGAGATATTGAGCAGCGTTCCTACCGGACGTAACCTTTTCGTATTATTTTTTTGTCATTACGTTCTCGTCGATACTATTTCGATAGTTTTTCGTGCTAGTGGCTTTGGCATAGTCTATCTTTTAATAACTATTCATTATCTTTTTGCTTTTTCTACATTGTTGAATTGCACAGAACAAAACGCAATAAAGTGGTTCTTCATCTTTTTAAGTAATGACGGTGCTCTTTTGGATTTCAGACAAGTTTTTGGATCAGTGGGTTGTTTCCACAGAGTTCTCTGACACTTAGTCCATACTTTCCCTATGTTACGATTCGCGTTGTCATGGCATTGTACTACAAGGCGATACTGACGACACCTCTTCAAATGGCTCACATATTATTTGTCATCCTTTTCTTATGTTCTGTGGTGAATTAACCTTTACGGTTAGAGATTACGATAAATTTTAAATGGAAAAATATTGGAAAAAATCAACTCTACCAAAAGTGAATTCTCAGATGGGACAACGCTGGCCTACAGCATATTAAAAATATAAAAGTATTGGAGAATTTCGACTGTGGTGGGCAAGTCTAGGTAGCTCAGTGGTTAAAGCAGTGGACCGAATTTACAAAAGGTCATGGGTTCGTGTCCCATCTGAGAATTCACTCGTAGCCGTTGAAAATTGTTTTTTTTTCCAATATTTTTCTATTTTAAATTTATTATAAGTATAAAAATAGCATTGAAAAATGCAAAAATCCAATAATCATACAGTTATAGATATTACAAATCTAGTATAAAGATATATATAACTTCATAACTGTATCTAGTTTTGTAAAGTTTCAGAAACACAATTTTATGATTTTACCGGGACACTTTTTCTTTTCGAAAAAACCCCTTAAAAATACGAAAATTCAAGATTATTCCAAATGGGGTAACATATAGATACTATTGAAAATTGTTTAATTGGTGGACACCAATAATATTTAGCAGCGTGTAGTTTCATTTATCTTTAATCACTATAGTTATTTACTACGAAGTAATTTCGTGGTTATTTCGCCTAATCTGCAAATTGGTCTTGCTCCCGCGCGCGTCGTTTTCTCATTGCTAGTTCGCTTCAGACGTATAACGCCTAAACTTAAATAATTGAAACAGTTTCTATTAAGAGAACAATCTCGAGTTGTCCGTGTCGGTTTCAATTCTAAACCAGTCCACCCGGTAACCTGTTTAGCGGATATCATACCCTTTCCCTTCGCCTGGAGGAATGGCGTTTACTATGTGTATGCACTTTCTACGGGATATGTAGCGGTTTTTGTTGCTAAATTGCAACATTATATGGTACAAGATGTAATAAAAACGCAGTAAAGAATTTAAAATGGATTTTTTTCTTTCTCATAACTCATAACCAAATGGTTGGCTGATGGTAAATGTGTGAGAGATCGTTTTTTTTTCAGTTTTTATCCTGTACCTTTGTACTAAAACTTGCTGCACCTACCTAGTATCTACCCCTTAAGCATTTTTTTACACCTAGTATAATAGCATGATTTCATACTGCTAAAAATTTTATTAGCGGAAAGCATATGAATTTCTTCTTTTGCTTAACTTCTTAGTGACAGTCATTAAATTTTTTAGATTACCTATGTGAAAACTGGAGGCTTTCGCACTTGCTAAATCTTTCAATTAGTAAAATACCTAGTTACTTAAATAAATATATTAATGATGGTATAAAATATTTATATATCGTATATTATATATATATCGAACTCAACGAGGACATCATCGGCAGTCCGACACATGAAAGAGTTAACCATTACACCACCAAAATAGTAAAAAATATGACCAATTTTATTTAGCGGTTTTGTCTGTGTGATTATTATCAAACAACGTAGAGTATCATCTTCTAAGTCTACATGACAGTTGTGCATTTACGCCACGCATTTTAGCACAGAATACAAAAGCCTTTTAAAGACCTGTAAAATACTTGATCTTTAACTTCACCTCTTTTCTGTTAAATTCGGGCGAGCCATTAATCTGAGGAACTATCTAGAGGAAACATCTGGCATTTCATTTCACTCGCAAATTTTGACACAGACCAAATGTTCTTGGACTAAAATTATTGTTGTGGATGTTAAAAGATACAAGTGATACAAATGACAGCATGAACATTTTTCAACACAACACATTTCTTAGAGTATTAAGGTCCATGAATGATATGATAGGTATGCCTTACGTGAGTGGGCATTATCGACATTTTTATGCGTTCTTAAGGAATATCTTATTTTAGTCATCATTTTTCATACACATATGATTAGAAGATTTTTACAGAATGGTACTTACAAATAATTTTTAACTAAGTAAGTACATAATACAACTGCTTACATTTTTATCATCAAGTATAATCCTAAACAAAGTTTTAGGAGTCTCCGACAAAGTCGCCTACGGTCATTCTTCAAATGGTTGGCCAGTTATTATAACGTCCAAAAAAGGTCAAAATTATCATTGTCATCTAGAACATTTCAGTAGTCACGACCAGCTCCGCAGACGTGCGCCGGCGCCCGGATCCGGGTATATCCCGCTCGTTTAATTTTTTTAAGTTGGTCGTTCGTCGCGGGTGAAATCCGCAATCTTGACAGTACGACGACCTTGGTCTCGCGCCGTTATGATATGAATAATGCGCAAGGGCAACACAAAAGGTGGAAATTAAGGCGGGAACTACATTACACTTGAGCGATATTTAAATAAAACTTATAGAAAAGGTCATAAATAATGGGGGCGACCAATTTGTTGACATTAGAGAACTTGTTTCTAGAAACACATTTAAAATTAATGATCTAATTTTTAACGCAATTTAAGTAATCACCATAAAACTAAAACGGACACACTTAATTTATAATAACATTGTGGTTGATAACTATAAATTTTAAACAATCAAAAGAGCTACAAAAATATTCCTAACTTACCTAATATTGAACTTGTGCTTATTTGGTATTGCTGGTCTTTCGGTGAATAAGTAAATTAACATAAAAATTTTACAATTTAAGCACAGAAATCCGTAATTTACCCAGTAAGTTGTTTGTTGCACCATATGATAAACTGCAACAAACTACTAATAAAGCAAAAGAATTTGTTTACTTGAACAAGCTAATCTCTGGATGAGTTTTGGTCATTAGAACTCTATCGTCTTAGGCGTTTTGTCATAGAGAAATACCTGTCTTTCTCTAGGGTCCACACCTCGGAGAGTGCTATAGAGAAAAGGCATTTTTTTGTTGCGGACATAAATTTTCAAGATGTATCTCACATAGGGAAGTATATTTTTACTTCTAAATTTAATCATACTTGTTCTTACCTATTAGTTGATAGCCAGATAAGCCTGTTCCTTGTAGGGTAAGGATTACGACAGAAGCACTTTCAGCCTTGTCATCACTTTACATTAGGTATGATGAAGGCAAGTTTGAGGATTGTTGTTTATAAAAAATGATCCCTCCATTGAGTTTATAATTTCCACATAAACTGTGCTGTGGTGTTCAATAAAGTTGAGTTGATGTAAGTATATAAAATAATAAAAAAAAACTTAGCATTCGAGATCAGTATAGATTTCTATTGTAATACAAAATTAAATAATAAAAACAATACTTTCCTCGTACAAATCAAATTGTGTAACAAAAACACAAAGCTTGATATATATTAACTCAAAGGCCGCCTTTAATTTACCATTCAAAATTATCATACGAATATTACGCATAAATTATATTTTAATAGCTAAGTTTTTACCGCATTTTTTGCAGAATTAAGCAACAAATCAACCAACCATTCAACACTTACAACATTCAGTTTATCGACTTGACAAGAATGGGTTTCGTAAATACCTTTAATTTTCTCTGAAAATAAAAAATGGAAATTATGAAGTAAAAAAAATCGAAGGCGAAGCAGACAATTAGTTGTAAATTATTTTCTTTCTTTTTCCTCTGACTAACTTCGCACGTTTCTCTATTTTTTTACATTATATACCATAAAGAGATTGCTGTAGTGTAGATCATTAAGGCATCCTGCGTTATTTTGACTGCATAGAGGTTTTCATTTTGTTATTTGTTGGCATGTATGTGCGCTAAAGAATTAAAAAGGAAATATATTTGATTTTGACGACCTATTTGGGGCATAAATGTCTTATTCGCAGAGGTCGTAGGTTCGATTCTCGTACAAAACAAATATTTGCGTGTATGAAGACATCTGTTTGTTGGTCGGACGGTTGCTCTGGGTGTTTACTATGTATTGTATTAAAAAAAGTATATACACACGATAAAGTATAAATGCAAAATATTGACAGAAGAATATAGCTCTTATGTTAATCGAAACAATATTGACGCCTAGTACTTAACACTTAGTTAACGAAATAATTTTAAAACCCAATATTATAATTTATAACAATTATAGCAGAAAAGCTACGAATACTAATTAACGTCACCGAACCGTGTCTTAATACTTTATTAATCTTAATGACAACAACCCTAAAACATTTATGCAGGTGCCATAAACAAAGCAATCAACTAATATCAGCTGGAATCTCGCTTTATTACTTTTCCCTTATCTACCATAAAAGCTTTCAGTAAAAGTCGAGAGTGGGAAAGGTTCTTTTAACGATTACTGTGATAATTTGTTTTGCAAAACCATCGCAAGGTGCTAATGCAGCGAGATGTGCTAAACACATGTTCATACTAATTGGACCGAGGTCCTATTGCTAAACGTCATGAGAAACAACTCAAAAAGCCCCGAACAATGTTCCACTGCGAATGTCTTTGTTAATTGAATCTAATATTTTAATCATACAAAAAGAAAAGCATTGAGTGCTTTTGAATGAAGCTCTCACGTAATGCCCGTTTTACACGTGTCAAGTCTTAAGAGAAGTTGGTAAGTACAGTGGTGTAAACGATCGGGCAGTGGCGAGTCAACTTGGCTTGCAAGCTGCCTTGCAAGTGGATCCATATAAATTGGAGCACTGTCTGTTTCACTGTCGAGGCGCTCGCCACCCGCCGTTGTACTTGTCACTGAGCTTGCCTGATATAAAACGGGCATAAGACAAAAAAAACAGCGTAAGTATCGGTATTTAATTTAGTAAAAACAATATAGCAATATTCATAAGTAAATATGTAGTTGACAAAAACAGAAGGCAGTCATAATCTTTAGCCAAAATTAATAAGATTTTTACAAAAAATACACTGAAAACAGTCCTCATACTCTATCACTCTTATCTGAACAAGATTTATAGGACACCATACAGAAACAGGTCTAAGAAAATTTTAATCAACACCGCGACCAATTGCGTCAAAATATTGGAATGTAAAGAATCTCGCACACCTATACAACTGAAATACATATTTATAATAAAAAAATAAATCCGTTTTTAGAGTTAATGGAGCATCTTCTACGGACGTCACGGAATAATTTAATAGTTGTAGCGAATATAGATTAGGTATTCTGGCGATGAAAAATATCACGCGCTGCTGATCAACAATAACAAGAATGAATAGTAATGAAGAGACGAGTATTGAGGAATAAAAACTAGACTATTCTAATCGTGAGAATCGAAACAACAATTAAGTAAACGATCGTAAATCTAAACTATGGCTCATTAACATATGTATTCCCTAGAGGTGATAATTGCGGAAATTGTCTAAATGATTGCGTCACGGGGTAAAAAAGATTGCCTGTATAGGCCATTCACATCCCACATGTAGTTGTTGAAGTAAGTAGTAGTGTTGAAGAGTAAGTAAATTCTAAAAATATAGGTGTTCAATGTGTAATCTAAACTACAGAAAAAAGTATTAATATTAAACAAGAAAATATACTAGAAAAAAACAACTTGTCTCATGTCGCCCTGACTGGATTGCTTTTTTTCTAATATATTTTATTGTTTAATATTTATCACATAAAAATAGCATTGTAAAATGCAAAACTAAAAAGTTATAGATATAAGTATAATCTGACTTCTATGCTACTCAAAAGCGCTGTGCATATTTCAAAATAGCTATGCCTCTTCCTAACCAAATGTAGAATATTATAATAACGGTCAAGAAAACATAAAAAATTGTACCTTTTTGTAACGAATATGAACTATCGCGTTACTTACCTATATCTCAACGTTGGCAAGTAACAAAGGCACGTTGACATTGCCTAACATTCTTTACGCTATTTAAACTAAAAGTCCAGATAACGTAGCTGCCGGAAACGATTTCGTATTACATGTTTGAACAAAAAAAGTTGGTCACAAATAATGAGAGGTGGCACGGATATAAACGCAAAATCGATTCTAAATATCGATAAAACCGCCACGAGTCCGCGTGGAGGTGATAAAATTGCTCGATAAAAAAGCAATGCACCCAAAAGGCGTCATGAATATTCGATTACATAATTTAAGTGGACAGACGACGCCAACTTTAGCGGGCACCGGCGCCTTGTCGAATATTATGCGGCATTACCACGAATTCTGTTTATTTATTCAATAATAGTGAATTTTAATGTAAATGAAGACATCTGTTGGCGTCAATAGAAATTTAAAAATATCAAAGACAAGTGTATTTCTGAGTAAACAGTTTATTATAATTCTAAGAATCTATTAAATATATTCACCTACAGTGATTATTTATCCAGTTTACAGATCACTTGTACATTGTATAACATTAAATTTATGCAATCATCATTCTATTCAAAAAGGTCATCGACATTGAATTGAAAATGTTTTGATAGATGTTGAGTTGTTGATACATCAATCCATCTCATAACGATAAAAAAAATCGAAGATTTGCAATTAGGTGGTAATTGTACCGGAAAGCAGTTTTAATTTTTAATAAGTCATCCCTGCAAGAAGTTGCTCTGTAAAACATAAGACAACAGAACTATGAAACATTCAGCTTTTCATTCGAAAACATCGCGTAAATTCTGATTATTTCGGCGGTGGATTATCCAAGATTATCCTGTCATTCTATTATTTAACTGTTAGTTGTAAATGAAAACTTTAACTAACAAAGAAGCGAAGTAGTTGTCATACCGGAGAATTTTTAAATACTTAGCTAGTTTTTGGGAATATGGAATCCGTCCATTATTGTCAGACCTGCACCAAGCTCTCGCATTCGAAATCTATACTACAACATAGATTAAATGCTAAAGTATTCAGTGTGCTTAACTCGTAAACGGTTCCATTCAGCCAGGCAGGCTTTAATACCCTCACGCGTAGGCTTCATAGGCTTGCCATAATAACAGCTATTCGTCAAGCGACACATTGCAGTAACAAACTGTTACAACAAAGCTTATAATTTTGATAAGAATGTGGTTCGAAACAACTTTGACACTAATCCGGATCAAGAAAAACAAAGTAGTAAACGTCAAATCGACAAACAAGTATTTGTAAACAAAAACATGTTAGACTATAAAACGATTATTAGGTAACTCGATGTAACCAATGGTAAGGTCGGGATGGTACGGTAGGACGGTCAAAGTCGAAGCGCCTCGGTGTCGCGGAATGCGGCTGCGTCGACGCCCAAACTTGGTTCGGGGAACCAAATAAAACCGTGGACGATTGCCCCCTATGTTGGCGAGACGAATTTACGAGGGAAGGAGAATGGACCTCCTGGTGACTAAGTGTATAAACTTAATTACAAAAACAGAATAAGTACGTTTGCGACTATTCAAATTGTAGCTAGAGATGACTGAATATCGAGTATGGCTAATATGAATTGGAGTAAATTCATACCATCCCAGTTCAGAAAAATAGGTAACTCTGTATCAATTATTACAAGTAAAACTAAACTCTTTTTATCAAGGTTACCATAGACCCCTTTGAGTATATCCTCGTAGAAACAAGAGCTACTGAATAATTAACGACGGACAAATAGATCGTTTACGCGGATTAAGGTAACAACGGAGTTGCCCAAAAAGGTGCTATATGAGTAGGCAGAACAGAACAATCGGCCATGACACGATGAGATTGTGTCGGTGGCCGGAAGGGCAGGCAATTCGAAGAAGGAAAAGATGATTAAAAAACAAATAAAGAAACAATTCAATAAGAACTTAAAGTACTTCAATGGATACTTCGTATTTTTACAGTTGGTATATAAGATAAGCCTCCTGGTAAGAAAAAGCTCATGGATAATCACGGCATTATAAAAGATTCGGAAGGGTTATGATGATGAAAATTGTTTAATGACTTGAACATTGTACAAATAAAAACTTTCTGTTGTTATAAGTACATATTATTTACTTAGTGTTTTACGAATTATTAATGACAGAGGATTAAAACGCTGATAAATATTAACTGTAAGAAAATAACTTGACTTGATCACGCTCGCTTCTACGAAAAAATAAGGAATAAGAAAAGCATATGCTGTTTCCTCAAATAATCAAAAAATCTTAAACGAACCAACTAATCTCATAGGAATGTAACATACCTACATTTCACGGTTAAAGTTTAATCATTGGTGACGTCTGAGTATGACAAGACTATGACACTCATATGAATTAATTATTAAGTTTGGTTCAAAATTCTTTACCTTTTCTATTTATTTCTTGAGACAAATCAAATCAAATCATTTATTTGCAAGCAAACACGGTACAAAAGCTGTTACAGCGTTTATATTATAATATGATCACGCGTTGCACCAGGTACTGGCACGCAAATATAAGTATTACACAACACAGATTAGCGGACTTGTCTATTATTAAAGAATAATGAAGAAAATATTAGACTAATACAAAGAGCTTTTGGGACCGGGACCTTAGACCCGAAAACCACCTTGTTCTTTGTAATTTTAAATAATTTGAATAAAACATTTAGGTACAATATTACAAATTAAAGTAAGTAAATAAAGTAAGAAGCAGCGTAATCAAACAAATGAAATGAATCAGTTTTTGAGACATTTAAAAATGAATCATTCAAAATCAAAATAAACGTACAAAATCTTGAAATCTTAAAAATGAACGAAATGAAAGAAGCGGTTAATAATGTACCTAGTATTTCCCAAAAGCAATAATCTCCAAAAACCCAAATATGAACAGAATGGAATCAAAAACATCACCATGAGTAATTTCTGAAGCTACAAAATACTTAAGCACCATTAATAAAATAGATCCGGGACGGTGTATAAACAAGATCTCCAAAGTTTTTATCAAAAGAACATGTTTGGTGATAAGGAAAAAAATGCATAAGTATAATGATCAGGATCGCCGGCAGCCGGCCGACCTTCCGAGGACGCGCAGTGTCGATGACTCGATCTCTTGCGCAACTCCATAAACCGAGAGATTCTCGAGATGCGAACACGTTGCTAACTGATTTGTTGGGTAACGAATAATGCATCAGTTATGAGGTAATGTATGGAGTTAATAAACTTGAAAAAACTTAATATATATAGTCTAGTAAAGGAAAATTATTTTGTTCGAGAAAATTACATTTATTCCTACCCTCAAATTGATTTTAATTATTGATTATACTTGAGTATGTAAAAATATAGTTTTTACCAAAATTTGATTGGAGCTTATTTTTAAAAACTTGTTTAAAATTTATATTACATACTTCTAACTTAAACACATTTAAATCTACACGAGTGAATTTATATTTAAGGGCTTTTTATATTCAATAAACACCACAACTAAAAGTCACCCCCAAAAATGACAAAGGATTTGCAAAAAAAAAGGTATAAAGGTGATAAAATAAAACCTAAACAATGGATAAACAAAGAACTGATTTACATTATAATGTGACTTAAACGACTATAATCGATAATATAAATTTTCACCACGGCTACTTCAATAGTTTATTTTATTATCAATTTTTGTGATTTCTTAAAACTTTCTGCTTGGTGGGCTTCTAATAACCGCAAATAATGTTCAGAAAAGAAATGAACACTGTAGGATTAAGTGTGAATTTGAATTTATTTTGAATGGACTATAAATAATTAACTTTTATCCGCCTCAGTGGTCTAGTGGTACAACCACCGGTATCAGACCCAGGGGTCCCGCCCGGGTTTCCCAGCGGGGGTACATATTGTATTCGGTTTGGTTGGTGGTAGGACTTGTTGTAAGTCCGCCTGGCTAGCTACCACCATCTCATCTACCTCCATTAAAAGCGCTTCCAACAAGTAATTTGCTAGTCCAATGAAATACTTACCTACCTACCTATATCAAACCTATATATTGCAAATACTAATTAATTTAGTAAGCACGACAAATCACAAATATCTGAGGCAAATTAAGATAAGAGGTTATATGTTTTTCAAATAATGATTGTAGCTATATCGAATCTGCCTGTAGTATGTGCCTAATGACACGTTTTACTATAACCATTATCTTTACATCTAATGCATAATTCAACCGCAGACAGGCATTTGGACCGTTATACCTGACATCCGTGAGGGTATTAGGGATCTTCCATCAATAGCCATCATCAGGCATTTAATCGGGCGCATCGTGCGTCACGTGTGTATAAGGATAGTGTGCGTGTGTGCGCTCGCGGCGGCGTGTGTGCGTGGGCGGCGTGCACGCGCTACGGCGCGGTATTTACGCGCGCGCCCCCTACCACCGCCGCCACTCATGCGCCGCGCGACCTGCCGACCACACGTCCACCCCACCACCGACCCACAGGAACCAAACATTGCACCGGCGAACGCCACACCACACGGTTCCCACTATGTGCCAGTGATCGGACACCAGTGAATAAAAAAAAACAAATAAATAAACTAGAGTGAAGTGACTTTTAGCACCGACGTGTGATGTGCCACTGAAGGGTGACGACGGAAGTGTTTATAGCCGCAGCCTCAGCCGTTTAACAGAAAATGTAAGATAGTGTTTATTTATCAAATGTTAGTTTAGTTTATAAGAATGTGAAAAAACTCTTATGGGATATGACAATCGCGTGTCTCCAGCTAAGTCCACGACCCAGATCTCACGGGCTGCGCCGGCGCACCAACAATGCGCTAGACTCCAGAAACAATCGCGACACAATATTATAGTCAAAGTTTCACAGCACCTGGCATTCGGCGCGAAACTCATGACTCGCGGAACACCTGTGAGAATATTGTAAACAAAAGTTTCAGCCTATTGGAGATTTGAATTTTCTTAATAAGAATAAATTTATTTCTGAAACATTTTGTAGTAATACAAAATGTTTCAGTAGTACTTAATAATAAAGACAAAAGTCGAATAAACGACGATCCTGCATTTATAGCACAATCATAATTTATAGCACACAGAACAATTTGTTGGGCATAGTAATTTTAGATGCAAAGTAATCAGTAAAAGCTAAGCGCTCGAACCATTGTAATAACCAACCATAAAAAGAAAAGCGATTACCATTTTCTCCTCGTCAAGTGGAAACAATAGCAGTGGCTAGAAGCAATAAGAAACAATCTATAAATGGATATATTATCATCAGCAACACTAATTCAAAAGTTAATGAACTCATTTCTTATGTTCCATTCCCCGGTTGAATGGAGACCATGTAAACACCTAACATTACTGCAGTTTATTAGATTACTTCAGAAACGCATTACAGCCATAAAACAAAGCCATTTGCAATTATTCCATTACATCCAAACAATTTTAATTATGAAAACCATCCAGAAATTAAATATACATTCTGAGGTCATCCGTATAACGGAATAATAAAACAAACGAAGACTCAACGCAAACGTAAAGTACGTGCTCGTAGTTTTAAATCAAAACCTATTACGTGATTATTGCAAATTCCATTGACAAAACCGGTCGACAATTTGTGGTATGACGTTGTATCACGTATACGATTGACTTTTTAATTAGCATTTAAAGAACAACGTAATCTCATGTAGGTAGCTGCTGTGAATCATGGGAAAAATCTACATTTGCATTTGAATGCATTGTTAAACGCTGCTCCATCAAGGGCACATAAAATAGCTTATAATTCTGTACCCGTTGTCCTAAGTTTCATGGCGCTACTTTCAGCTTTCGCGGCAATGATAGTTCTGGCAATCGTGACTACGGATAGAAATTAATTAAGTATTGGGCTCAAAAGAGAGGTGAATAAACCGCAACAGGTGGTTTTGCACAAGGAATAGGAAACGAAATATCCTCAGTTATTGGTATAACCGTCGAAGTTACATCACGTGAGATAGTAAATTGGCCTCTTCCGATCGTGTCTTTACTTCTACTATATAAAATAAAAGCCGATGGGAGAGACACACCAACATACGCTGTGACGTAACTGTCACCACATGCATGGTCAGTAAACGTAATAGTTCCTGGTGTCCATAGAAAATCGTACACGAATTTAAGTTTGGACGTCTTTATTATCATCAAACATGGAATCTTTAATCGTTGGTAGCCGTGAGAAAAGGCTATATAGCCATAGGTAATTGAGAAAACACGGATGTTGAAAATTAATCTCTTATAAGCGTGAGTGAAATCTGTTAAAAAATTTAGTTGTGCTATGGATACAATTACGAGTATTTTATATGAATTTAGCAGGTTATCGCCAAAGAGCGAACTCATAAATAACATCAACATTTTAAAACTATGATATCACTTATGCTGTCCATTTTAGATTTTGAAGATACGACTCAATAAATTAATGGAACAGGCGTTGATTGAATAACTAAGATAATTAATTTTGAAGGTCACGGCATTTTCACAATTGATGGACCATTAAATCGTGCTGTTTTGAATGGTACGGTTAAAAATAATACTGTCATGTTGTATAAATGGTTTGTGATTTTAACTCAAAGAACACATATAAACATGTAGAGCCTGCCTTATTGTACTGACAGCTATCAAAGATCAAGGTTTATCCGACAATGAACATAAGATCAAAAAGAAATCAATGTAACCACAATAGAATTCCTTGTAAGTTTATTTCTGATGACACACCACTTGTGCTCGATTGAAAGCGGTTCACCTTTTATGACCCGTCATATTTTCAATGCCCAGCCAATGTAAGGTTTACTCTGAGTCACAAAAGTTGTGTATACAAGCTAAAATTAAATTCCTTGTCACAAATTTCATTGAATATCATTCTCATATAAATTACTGATATCATGGCCTCGCTCCAATTTACATTTCCGATATAGCAATTTTCCGACTAAAACGCGCCAAGTCAACTTACCTGAGTGAATTATTTGAAAACACTCGCTCCACATTTGTCTTAGGAATCAAGATAATTTACATGCGATGATAATATAAACACGGCATTACGTCACCGCGCGCGCGTCCATCAACAAAAAATCCGCATCCGGCTACGAAACGTGTTCGTTATCAAAAAGGAGCAATAACACCTAAACTACCGTCTTTTTACATCAGCTAAAATATTGCTTAGAACAATGTGAAGTGACATTCTTGTTTTCGGCGTGTGGCAACACGGCCGATGCGTTAGGCCGCTCTAACAATGGATACTGCTTCGACGATTAGTCGCACTCGAGCATCGTCAGACTTTAATCACCGTGACGGACGACTACGTCGAAAGAATTGCCACCCTTTGTCACAAACGTATATTTTTCACCTTGACTAATAATTGCTTCAGATAATATCGAATATCTAAAAGGATTGCTTAAAAAAGTTACAAAATGCACTATTAAAATATGCAGCTTTTCCTCGCACGACTCGAAACGAAGGACTCGGGCGCAATCTAAGGTTGCCTATTATCCGCCACGCTCCGAAAAACATCTAAAGGTAGCACCAGAACAGCGGAAAAATTTTGAAACTCGTTGCACAAGACACGCTCATATTAAACAATACAGAACTAACTAATAGCGACGATTATCTATCTAAAATCAGCTAATTGATGTTTACTTCACCGCTACGGAGCGCGGGCCGCCCACCGCACGCGCGATCGGATCGGAAAGCCTTCGATACGTGCAGTAAGCTCGGGCATTACCTACGATTACTGCAACAGATTGCTTACCTGGAACAAAAGCAATAAAATATAATGATAACGAATAATGAGGAACATTTCCTTCGTTACCTTTACACTGGGATGCAAATTGCAAAGATCAAAATGTTAACAAGCGACACGCGCCTACTTTTGAAGAATGTCATGTGAAAAGTAAAATTTTGAGATGCGGTAATAGCAATTACTGACAGATGACATGAGAAACGGCAGGCATTACATGGAAGATTACGTGGCCACAATACTACTGGGATAGGACCACACTGTGAAATTACGAAACAAAGAAACAAGAAAGTTGTGAACTAACAAAGAAACGAAAGCGCGCTCATAATATAAGTGTATGAACCTTTAAAACAATTTGGAATTGTAGATGTTCTATCTAATGTATGCAACAATAATATTATTAGTTTTATGTCAACTCCAAAACCAGTAAATCACTTCCTTATCACTAGGGTAAAAATAAACAAATAAAAACAATATAGCAATATTTTCGGTATTCGGACTAGACATAAATTTGAACTAGTCGAGATCAGCACGCGGAAATCTTTAATATTTAATTGGCATGAAGGCTCAGTTTCAAGGGTGAGATTTATTGTATGCATAAACGACGACGTCTTTATACCAAAACAAGGAATAATAGCGACTAATAAATAGCGTAGGTACATGCATATGTATCGGTTACGCTTCGACAAGAAATGCTTACTCAATGAGATCACCTTGAAGGTTCAGAAGTATGTGCCTTGTTATAAATCATGGGCCCGCCAACAATAGACCACATGACAGAACACGCAGTGGAAACAAGTTTAAAATATTTCACTGCGATATGGCCCCGAGACGGCGCGTGCGCAGTCCACGATCCCAGCCAGTCACGACTCTAGGAATCCGATCGATTTTTATAGAGCGACCTTACAACTATGCAATATCTAATATAAAACATGCAGTTGTATGCTGATGGCAGGTGATGATGTAATACTATGATAGAAAACTAAACATTTGCTAATAGAAAAACGTCTCAAGAATAAAGCTATTGCAATTAAACCTACTTAAAATTAAGTAATATTTCAACAGACAACTTTAAAACAAAGATATTCCATTAAAATACTGTTATTTGAAATCAGATAATTCAAATGAGAGCTAACGAGATGCCGACGTTATAAAAGAATTCCCACATTAAGATGCAAGGTCAAAATAGGAGACTAGTTTTGCTTATTCAAGACGAAGCTAGAACGCAGATGCCCGTCGATATCAGTGACATAACGATCAGATGACCCTACGCAGACCTTAAACAGATTGCAAGATGGGCTCGCCTTGGCCGAGAACGACTGCAGCTTAGCGCATGCACCAAACCATGACACTATTTGCATTTCTGAGATTCTAAAGCAGGAATGCAACGTTAAAACAACTCGCATTTATAGGCCACCTTTTGCGTGCTATTATCCGAGAAGTCTCGCCATATCGTATTTCATTCACAAGGCCATGCCTTCAATAATTTTACTATTTTAAATTGAAAAATCAATTATGTTGACCATTGTGCTAGTATTGTATCTGAACGCATTCACTTCATTAACTTTGATCGACTAGCAATAAAAAGGATCATTAATAATTTCGCATTGCGAAATGTTCTATTAGAATTAAAAACAACAATAAACTTAAAATCGGAACAAGAGCAAGGGACCATCAATTATGTTATAAACAAAAGAGCAGCAGATGCTGTATTGTCGAATGGTAATAAGACAGAGGTAATGAGGTCGTAGATCAGTCAGGGCGGCACGCGCCGCTGATGAGCCTGCGCATCGTTAGGGCTGACTCGCAACTCAGAAAGTCTTGTTGTAACGATCTTTATAGATTCCGGTAAACTACTTTTCAACGTCAACGTACTCGCTTAATTAAATAAATGAGAACGATCCGCTACGTTTTTTGGGTACGAAAGAGGTTGCAATTTTTATCATACGGTCATGATAATAAACCGTAATAAGTAAGTCACGATCCAACCCTAATGGCGCTAACGATGCGTGCGCTCATACTCTATTACCATTTAGATCTGGTTACTCGCTGCGGTCTTAAATTGTATTACTATAATAAATGTTGCATATTCGCGGCACGCGCCCGTTATGCGATGATAGATCCCATTACAATTTTAATAAACCTACACGACCTGTAAGGACGGCTGGCATAATGGTATAATTTGTGACGCTTGGGGGTTCCAATGCCACAGGTGGTGATTTGGAACAGTTGCGAAAGCCAACGAGTAAGGCGACAAACTAGCGGTATGGCTGAGTATATAATTACACATGTGTTCTTATAGCTTGGGTATAAAGGTGATATTTGCCTGTGGGGTAGTTATTCTTTATTGATTGTCGATTGAACTCATTCTTGGAGTTGCGCAAGAGTCGTTCACGTGGCGCAGTAGACAAGTGCGCGCCATTTGCGGCAACAAATGCGACGTTGCCACAGGTTTGCTTTGTATCTGGCAACTGGGCTTGGTGGCCGTAATAAATAAGCACAGGTACGTTTCCGTCGTACTGCAGGCTCAAGGAGATCAGTGCATGCAATTAAGCCGCGCTGCATAGATATTTTGTTCAACCTAACTATACACTTACGTAAATTACATGGTCGTGTGACGAATTTTCTATGGCCTAATTGCGTCACTGATTACGGGTATGAAATGAACGTAACGAGCTAAATAAAACATGGGACGTGTTATCGCTGTTTTATGGATTATAATTTTATTGTTATATGTTGTACAAACTTTAATTTCTAAGCGTGAAACTCGGTGAAACGCTGTATCCTGGTGGTTAAATTCACTGGACAAATGCATTGGAAAGTGGCGAGTCGTAAACTGAATACAAATGGACGTCTATACGTCGGCCGTCAGGTTTCCCAACCGTCTGTCAATCAGTGAAATGAGAACACAAAGAAAGCTTACGACAATCTCCGATCCAATTGAAATCGTGCAAAATTCACTGAAGGAAACAACGCTAAGATAAAATCTAACACAACCAAGAATATTCCGCGTTTAATTTATAGGCAAAGCTTGTATTGCAATAATACTATGGAATTTTATTCGAATAATAATCGTCGTGTCATGATCACTTTACAGAGATTCATATTTACATTTCTTGTAGGCAGGTATAATGTATTTTCTTAATAGTCGAGGGAATGCCACGAAGCAAGGCTGGCCATCATTGTTGCACCGAGTGACAGCGGTCTCAACCACTGCTTTGTTAATCACTTCACGTTCTGTGTTGACCGCAAAAAAATCGGGCACCTCGTCCGCAAGGCCACTCGCTTGTCTTAGTTTCAATCGCAAACAGCGTGTAATTACGAAAAACAATACGACTTCATACCGCGGCTCAGCGAGCATCAAAAACAATCGCGACACAATTTTTAACGAAGGCTAACTAGTTAACGAAAGGATGCGCAGGCGCAGAGCAAATGTCAAACTAAAGGTTCAATGCAACCGCGGTGCAAGTTGCAACGGTGTGCAACAAAGCCTCGATTGATATATACTCAGTTTTAAGTAAGCAGTCGACTGGTTATGCAATCGTTGCAAAATAAAACGGCGACGTTTGTACCCAACCCAAACAATTATTCGTTTAATCAAGGTCGGTCGTCATGAGTCACGTGACAAACGAGATACTTCCGTTCGAAAACAAATGTCACTCGTAAGAAATATGATTGTTTTATTCCGAACTATAAACTGCTTTTGCGTTAATTGTTAAATATAAATAAAGAAACCGCATTATTATGCTTTATGATCATTCAATCTCCGGGAAGTCGAGTTGAAAACAATGCCGGTACATAATAATGTGACTATTAATTATAGGCAAAGAGCTTGTAACTTCTAATTTGCGTTACAAATGGGTACCAATTAAACTTGTATTCGAATGTTGCGCACACGCCGCCTTCGTCTGACACGGCGGCGGATAGTTCGGCACGATTACAAAGCGGGTTAGGTCGGCGCTTATCGAGAGCGAAATCGAGTTAGTTAGGTGACCGCGCCTTTCCAAAGCCCTGGCACACCCACCGGACACTGCCATTGCCTTCACTATTGCCCTAACCGCTTCAGTAGCCTTTGTACTGACAGCCACTAGACACAGTTCCAAGCAGCTCTCTAATCATTATCTTTATTATTTATTGAGTCGATAAGTTTTCATACAACGCTTGTCACATTCCGCCCACGCAAGTTACAACACTGAAAGCAGACGTCTTTATTGTGTATGGAAGATGCGATTAGACATAGTAAACAAGCGCTTGTAATCAGAACGCAGTTTCGTGACTTGCGATTAATTTGCTAAGCTCGGATGGAACAGAAAAAATCATCAAAAAAAACTTCGCAACTCTTCTAATGACAAATCAGTTGAAATAAAATATCATCACTCTTATACCCAAATTACAGTGTTGGAGCATCGATTAAGAGATACACAATCTAAATTTGGCACGACACTTATTTTTTTTGCATTTAGGCTCCGCGGCCTTCCTGTGTTGGCATTATTCGCCATTCAATTTCCAATTAATCGGTTGATTCTCAATGCCAGCGGTTCGGAGGTGGTCGCTGTGACTTGATAAAAGGCGAGCAGCGGCGCGCGGCCCGCCAGTGCCAGTACTACGGCCGTTGCTTTTGTCTCCACCGGGCCTTTCACTTAACCCGCTCATGACCGCCGAAAGATCGCGCGCGAATAACAAAGAGTACCCCACTTAGATAAGTTCATTGTGCGATAACGATAATGTGATAGTGTTTTTAGTGACATACCGACTAATAAGTGATGTTTTCTAAACTTTCAGATGGTGAGAGGGGCGGCGCTAGCGCTGCTGGCGCTGACGGCGTGCATGGCGCACGCGAGCGTGCTCGTGCCCACCTACGTGCTGCCGCCCGACTCGTTCGTGCGCGATCAACGCAGCCTCGGCCCGCCGCCGGACACCGACGCCGCCGAGTCCACGCGAACGATAAAGCGACTCATCGGCGGTCACATGAAAATAAAACCCGACAAAGAGTACGGCTCAGTAAAAAACTCGATCGATTTCGCAGAGAAGTCGTCGAGCGGAAAATTCGCCGGCGTGATTGCGCCGGACCAGTCGGGCGGCACCGTAGGATGGAACCAAGGCATCTGGGACGACGGCATGCTTATGTCGAGTGCGGGTGAAGGCAAAGAGACGATCAAAGTCAAAGATGATGACGAGGACAGAAAAACGCTCTCCGACCAAGTAGCTGAAGGAAAATACGGATTAATACAAAACGAAATATTTTCCAAAGCACCAAAACGCCCGGGTATCATAAGTTACGAGCCAAATTCAGAAACGAGACAAAAGGATAATTTGCAAACGCTCGGAGGCTTAAAGAAAGATGAGATATGGCTCGCAGAAGACCATTTACTAGTTCTGAAAGGAGGTTCCTTCCCGGAGCGTACAAAAGAGAGCGAACATAAACCATGGCCGCCAATCGACGCCTACGAGGCACCCAGAAGGCAAGTAAAATTACCGCAAAAACCCAAAGTGCCACCGCCCTTTCCAGTACGTCTCACCGACGACGGACCGCTCGTCTTCCTCACGCCAAACGGTAGTGTCCCTGCGCCCCTTTTCCCTCCCTTCCCAGCGGGAGAAGGCGAAGGCCCTCTATATCCTCCGCCATTCGCCTTCCCGCCGGGAGCGTCCTACGCCCCGGGTGACTATCCGGGAAACTCTACTGCCGGGGGAGCGCCGCTGCCAATTCCTCCGTTCCCATTCCTACCCGGGAATGTGAGCGAAGGACCGTTTGGTTTCCCTGCATCCATAAACGGCTCTTTTCCAGAAGGCTTTCCACCGGGCGCAGCATTCCTACCACCACCAAGCAACCAGACAGATCTATACGACGAAGACGACCCTTCGATCTACTATCCGCCGCCTTACAATTTTTCTTACCGCGCGGACTACAATAACAGCGTGCCAGCTGGACCATTGGTACCTGGAATAATACTACCTCCGCCTCCGGACTTCTTCGCTCCAATTGAAGAGAAAACTACTACAGAAACGAGTAGAACTGCAACGAGACCGACAACGCCGACGACGTACACGAGACATAAAACAACTGTCAAAACATCTACTACGCCCGTGTATCGCAACAAGTATAAGACAAGGCCCACAACAACCACTGAGCCTACAAGGACAACAGAAACACTAACGACATTTACTACACCTCCGACGGTTGATATTGTCACATATGAGCAACCGAAGGTTAGAAAGCCACAAAGAATACCATCGAGGACTCCGTTCCGTGTGCACAATTTGCCAGATGAAATCACGACGAGGCCAAAAACAGAAAAGCCTGTCTACAAAACAAGAACGAAAGTCACGTCAAAACCATTGTCTGTATCTGTTATTTATGATTATCCTGAGGAAGAACTTAGCACTAAAGTGCCGACGACTACTGAAAACCCATACGTTGTATATAACTTGCCAGAAAAGGCGCCGACTGTACTGATCAATGAACCAGTAACTTCTACTCCCGTGCCACTGAGAGCTTACTACACTAATGCACAGAACAATATACCAACAACAAAACTACAACCAGTGTACAATAGAAAACCAAACGAAAACGCGTTAGCTTCCTTCTATTTTTATGATGAACAACCTAAAACAACACCAGCACCGGCCACTTTCTTCGACGGGAAAAATTATTACAGGACAGTACCATCGAATCAGCCTCAGTATCAGCAGCAGAATATTCAACCACAATCAGGATTCGCGCCTTCAGTAGACGTTGCTTACGGAGCAATTGACCAAACTGACGCGTTGTTCCTATGGCCTCAGAAACAGGGCCCGCGAACACTCACACAAGAATATTTCAGCATACAAAAACCGAGACCTCAGAATGTGTATGTCCAACAACAGAAGCAACGACCAGAAACGTTTTATCAACAGATAGCAGATATTCAGCAAACTATTGACTTTTTCACAACAAAGAGGCCGAAATCTTACTCACAGAGACCTCATTCACACAAACCAAAAGCAATCACTTCGCGGCCTGTTTATCAGTTTAGCTACCAATCTCAACCTAGACCGGAACAATTGACATTCCGAGCTCCAAAATTGGATCCTGAACCTTTCCGACCCATGGTGAGCTACAGCAAACCTTTTAATCTACAAAATGAATTCAACGCAATTACACCGTCCGCATCACCTGGTTACCAGCAATATTTAATCGAAAATGTACAAGTTTCAAGTGAATCTCCGCAATCGACCAGATTTTATCCGAAGACAAAAACACAAGACGATGGTTACGGTCATTCAGCTATCAACAAAGATGTAAGACAAAAAGGCAATGGAAACCACATACCGATTCAGAACGATAAACCTGTTGCGCATCACGTGACTAGATACCCCAGTACTACAGCGAACCCAATAAACCACGGCTACTATACTAAACAAGACGAACGGTACTTTGACGATATCACGAAAAACTCTTTCGACGTATTCGGGAAGAAGATCGAAGACAACACTCACGACGTGAACGGCATAGTCGTGACCGAGCCTTTAGACACTGTTAAGTCGCACAACGATAACAATAGATTCGCATACGAGATTATCGATTCGGAACCCAAACCGCCGCCGCCGTCTCTAGACAGAGACACCCTAGTGAACGACCGGCTTCCGAGGCCGACCATCGATCCCGACAGCGAGCCTATACACGGTAAACAAGCAGAGTTAGTGGAGTCGACGAACCCGCCGCCGTCGTTGCACGGGGACACTCTGGTCAACGACAGATTTCCGAGGCCACCGATCAACCCGGACGCAGAGTTCTTCCCGATCCCGAATCCTGAACTACGGCAGCATCAGCAGTACAGAATTCAGCAACCACAACAGCAGCAGTTCGCAGGCGAGCAATACGACTTGAACGGACCGTCACTGGCGGGCGACACGGCTGTGAACTACGCGAGACCATTGCCGCCGGTGAATCCTGATGCGGAATGGATAGCGCCGGTGAACGCGGCGGGCGAGGGCCGGCCGGGCTCGTTCGTGTCGTACCGGCTGCCGGGCGAGGGCGCGCACGTGTACTTCCTGACACCGCAGGCGGCGCAGCAGGCCCAGTCGACGCGACGCCAGAGGTACCGCGTGCCCGGCTACGGACGGTGAAACCAAAGCTCTAGTCTCCTCAGTGAACGGCGCGCCGCCGAAGCGACGTCCGAGTGTAAATACAAAGCGCAAATGTGATGTTTTAAGTGTCCTAAGTAGTATAAGATAAGAAAGACTAGCGGCCCGCCCGCATTGCCATAATATTTAAAGCGAAAGTTTTTTGTTTGTTTAGTTATATGCGAATTTGTTGACATACAAAATGGACGCTAAAATTACGATGACTTATTTATTAAATTATTTTTAAGACGCGTGGATGCACGTATTAATGATTAGGTAATTAATTTATTTGTCAGTATTCTCGATGAACTCTAGGGAATGATGTGATATGTTGAAAGAGTGGCAATGTTTGTGAGTATGTTTTGTTATTATAATGGCGACGAGAACGTGTTGCCGTAGTTGTTATTTAAACAAATTAATCGATGTGATTTTGTATTTTATCAAACGAAAAGTGTGAAAATAAACTTTTATAATACTTAATGGCGTTTTTGTTCTGAAAACACATTATTCTAGGTATCAGAGAAGATTTCTCAAGTTCAGACTAGTAGACTGCTTTACTATCCTAGATTTGAAATTAAATCTTTATTAGATCAGAATGATACCATATCTAGACCATTTTAAAGCCTTACAACCTTAACCAAGTCACTGTAAATTGTAACTCTGTTGTTTATAATCAACAAGATAAGATAATATAAAAAAAAAAAACACTTAAATGTCGTCCCCGGCCTGGTTCAATAGCCCACTTGCTTAATACCGTAGAAACAAACAGATGTCATGGCCTTCTGAAAACGAAACTATACAATGGGCCTGCAAACAATTTATTGCTAAGGAAATGCAACGAACTACTGCTTACGAAAGAAACAAGAAATTGTCCAATGAACTTTGAAGGTTGAAGAACTATTAGTTAGGTAGTATAACGTCATTTGAGTTAGTCATCTAATTTGTTCTTTTATATTCGATAATATTATTCAAAGATTACAACTCTTATCAGTTGTTGTATCTCATCCTTATTCAATATGTACAGAAGAGATAAAGACGCTATTGCAATTGACCTACACTAACAGTCTACTAATATTTCCGAAACATTTACGTAAATTGATGTGATCAATCACCCACAACAAGCGAAGTCAATAGCGTTCTAAAGCTCTAACACTATATTAATAAAGTTCATTTTTAACATCAGCCAGGGACATCAGCGCCATGTCGTTGGGGTATATTTGTGAAATAAACAATTACCTAACAAGCTATTTCTAGATAGACACAAACTTATTTGAAGATAAAACCAAAAATAGAACTTAGTAGTTACAATAACATTGTTCTTTAAAAAAAAAGTTTTTATATTATATTGTAAAAAATTACCTAACTATTGAGAAAGTATTTGTTAAAAACAGCAAATGAGAGAACCATCGTATTGCCGGAATAATACCTAAAGGCGTTAAGTCAGTGATGTCATATTCGAAAGCTATGATAAGCTAAGATAGCCAAAAGAGAAGAGAATCGAAAAAGTAAACTGAATCAGGGACATGAAGATTTTCAGGGACATAGGCAAACAGAATGCTGCTTCATATTACCTTCCAATCCAACATTCGGAATTGCTTATTGACAGTAGAAGCCAGTCCGAATTCGGGCTACTAGGTATAACGAGACTTCGGCATTATACTAAACTGTTGATAATATCGTCTAGTAAACATCAGTGGTAGAGCAGCTGTCGCGTTCATTATTAAACCCTGATTCATTACCGGAGAGGTCAATATAGAATGCTTAACTAAACTTTTCGAATATGACCGACAAACCATCAGCTATCATGGCAATATAGCATAGTATATATAAGTAAAATGAGTTCCACACTGCGAGTAGCGCCATCTCCCTTACAAATCCTACTTAATATTATAAATGCGAAAATAGTCAGTCAGTTTGTCTATCTTTGTTACTCACGCAAAAACTACTGGATTTGGATGAAATATGGCACAGATGTAGAACACATACTCTTTATCCCGATAATCCCACGGGAACGAGAACCACGCAGTTGAAACCGCGGGCGGCCGCTAGTTACTTATATTTTTATTAATAATAGTGCACGAGACTAACTGTGATCTAGTGGTACAACCACCGCCCGGTATCAGACCCAGAGGTCCCGGATTCGATTCCCAGCGGGGGTACATATTGTATTCGGTTTAGTTGGTGGTAGGACTTGTTGTAAGTCCGCCTGGTTAGCTACCACCATCTTATCTAAGTCTGACGCCATAACAACAAAGTTTTCAGCACTATTGTGTTCCGGCAGTTAATAAACAAAACTTTACTTATCACAAGTAGGCGTACACTTAGCGATATCAAAAACTATTGGATACTAGACTTAAGCGCGTGCTACGCACGTGTACTCACTAGGGTCACTTGAGAAAAAAGTTTTTCTGAACTTTGACCTTCATAAGGTCAATTTACAAAAATATTTATATTTTTCCGGCCGTCTACATTTTTTATGTGATTTTTGAAGCTATTAGTGAAGGCTGTATGTGTTATACTCATGGCGCTGGAGGGAACATTAGAATGGCTAACACGGGCCTTATATATAGATGCTTCTCATTTCGGTAAATTGACACTTGATTAGAATAAATGGTTTTTTTGAAGTTTGAATAAAATAACAAAAACCAATCGTATGAGGCTAGTAAATATTATGCTATTAAAGATTATCAGCCAATTTCAATAAAAAATCCCTCATAAGAGATAAGACTATCTTGGTTAGGTCACTTAGCAACCGTTGTTTGACACTGATTTTTAAAAATATCTAGGCAACAAAGCTCTGGTAAGCCAAACCGACCGTAGATTAGATACCTTACAGCTATGGTAACAAGGTTGGTTTTTAATTCATACCTGTATCGGGCTCAGTCGTTTGCGGCACGTCCTGAAGCGGCTGCGTGTAAAGTCGAAGGTACACCTGGATCGCCACTCTCGCGCACCTGCGAGGGAAAATCATGCCAACAAATTACTCGAACGAAACTTAAAAAAGCGTAATTCAATTCATTTATTTCAAGTAACATTTGACTCATTATTTGTTAGTAACAATTGTACATAACCTATGTCAGTATCACAAATTAAATTAAATAAGTATTAAATTAAATTATTATAATTACAATTTTACAATTCTAAGACTGTACTGTATGCACATGACTCATACCCGCACCACCCCGGCAGATGTTGTGCAACAATGAGTAATGTACCGACAGTCCAGTCTGCTTGCAATCATGCTAAGGATGCTGTTGGTGCTGCCCCGCACCCTGCGCACCAGGAAGGCGCACCGCTTCCGCATAGTCGCATATAAGCAGTCTACTCGCGCTTCTGCAATCATCCCGGATGCTCAACAGCACCCTAAACGCATTACGCATTGGACGACCTGTTTGGCGCAGGGGTACTAAACCCGCCTTCTGCGCCAGAGGCCACGGGTTCGATCCCTGGACAAGACAAATATTTGTGTGCGTGAACATGTCTATTTGTCTTGGTCTGGGTGTTTAATATGTATATTATGTATGTATTTACAAAAAATGTTTATCCGTTATCTAATATCCATAACACAAGTTCTTCATGAAACTTAACGTGGGCTAGATAATTGGTGTATTGTATGCAATTATTATTATTGAAGTGAACCCGTAGGGCGCTGTAGGCTCGACGAGTCTAGTTGGCCCACAAGCTACACGTGTAGAAAGTAGTACAAGTAATCCACCGCAAGAATAACCTGCGATTGATCTCGGGTCGAACCTTCGACCTGGGCACGGTCCAAACAGTCTTTGCACTGCCTACAAATGGCCGAAATGACGCACTCACACAGATTCGCGCCGCTACACGCGCGCTCGCTACTGTTTTAGGCTCGGACTACAGTGAAAACCAGTGAGATCGAGGGGTTGACCGTGTAGCGTGGCGAAGGGTATTTATATATATGTCGTGGGCCAATCGTTAAATTGGGCCGAACGAGATCTGCCTGGGCACATCACGATGTGTAAGCATATCGTAATTTGGCCAATTATATCATGATGTGCCCAATATAAAGTTGGGCAAATCAATGAGAGCAACTTATTTGACGATATGCCCTACTAGTCACTTCGACATCATCGAGATATGGCCGGGCCTTGCCTGGGCACATCGTAATATGGCTGGGCGGATCGTAATGTAGTTCCAATCCACGACGCGTGTCGTACTGTCAGTTGTATGTTTACGTGAGACAAAGATGGCGGGGAGTCACAACAGCTGTTATATTTAAATTATTTAATTATGGGTTTATTACAAATTTTTGTAAGTAGGTACTGTTTTAGACTTTAAGATTTTTAAATTAATCCTATACTTATACTTATTTATGAGTGTGCCAATTATATTTTATTTGCTTATAAATAAGTCACACACGGGAGTCGATTTGCCCAAACGTGGCTGGGAGAATCGCCAAACTCTGCTCTGAACGATACGGCGGGTTTCAGATAGGCAAATCAAGAAATACCGGCGTATCGTGATGTGCCCAATTTAACGATCGGCCTACGACATATACAAAGCGATTCCTATCGGCTTCCCTTTTAGAAATCCCACCCAACCGATCCATACAATTAAAGAGATTTTTGGAGTAATTATTGGTCCGGCTTACCTTCGTCATACTTCGACCCTTCGCCACAACCGTGTAGAGATAGCAACACGGCGCGTGTGTGTGAGCGCGTCACAGACCCATATCGAGATAGACGGTAAAAGTGTACAGTCGGGGACATTCCCGGTTGATCAGTAGAGTTTTTTTGAGAAACATTTTCTCGAAAAGTATTAGTACTTTAACCTTAGGGTTAAAGAAATAATGTATTATTCAAATGAAATACTTCTTTATTATTTGTGATGTAAACGTTTTCTAGATATCTTTTACTTTTTTAAATAAAGCTCCTTGAAAAAACTCTACTGATCAACCGGGAATATCCCCGACTGTACTTCCTTGCGTGTCAAAAGTTTGATCCACGGTCAAAGTTATACGACCTAAATAAGTCCGCTTGAGACCATCGCCATGAAAACACGCGTCACTCGGAAACGAAAATGGTTCATTGTGCAGAGCTTTCTTGCACGAGCTTGTCAAATTTACACATCACTAAATCTCGCTCGTGACGTCATCGTAGGTACGAAAAGACACGCTAGGTTCTCATACAGTTTAAAGCGCTCTTTTCGTCTATATCGATATAAGTCTGTGGAGAGCGTCATATAGGCCGAATGCAACGAACGTTTAGACTGTGACCTGGGGAATTTGAGATGTCGCAGCTCGAGTTTATCTGATACAAAGTACAATTAGTTTTATCGTAGATACCTGAAGTAGAAAGGATGCGATCGCAGCACGTCTTCTAGACGCAGGAGACCCACGTACGAGCGCAGCGTCATCTTGCGCATGCAGTACGAGTGGAAGTCGAACTGGTCCTCCATTATCTCGGAGAAGTGCTGCACACACAAGTTAAATCGTATTTAACTAATATGTTTGAAGTTACCAAACCTACAAAATGTACTATACTCGTCACAGATTCGCGGCAAACGTATGCATGAGACAGCGCACGTCATTGTCTAGTTAGTTCTAGTATTTAGGTGGGAGTTCCCAAAACTAATATTAATGTTATTGTCATTGAGTCATATTTTGATCATAATTTTGTTGCTACTGCCTATTTGTTGTTCACTGTGCTTTATGTATTACTTGCTTAAATTATATTTTACTATATTTTTTATTAATGCACATATTTTTCTTTATTGATATGCATTTCTTGGTTTTACAATTATGTGTGTATGTTATATGTGTATGTATTTAAGTACACTTTTTTGCATTGTGTTATTACTTTGCTTGCGACCAAACGAAGACCGAGACGCAGCTGAAAATCAGTGTCTGGTTCCTTGGAACCATCAACACAGAGCTGAGTTCCTTTTCAGACTGCTTTTCAGATATATTACTTTTAAGCTGAATGTCTTAGTTTTAAGTTTTGTTTCTTCTCTCTTTTGTACCTAAGTAATGCCTCAAAAATGCATTTTGGTTGTTATGTGTTGTAGTGGTTTCTGAATAAATATTTTATCTATCTATCTATCTATGTTCATCTCTCGCACTTACACTATTTATGGGTGAATCACATGGTAATGGCTGGTATACACTTTGATTAGCCAAGTGCCAAGTGTTTAGTGTTAAGTGTGTAGAGTGATTAGTGTTAAGTGATAGGTGATGTCCTATACTGTTTAGTAGGCGGTGTTTAGTTCATTTAAAAAAAATTAGACGACATTTTTTTCTGTATACTTTGATTAGTAATAAATGTTTGTTTTTATATTCAGGACATTTTACATTATATAAACACACATGTTGAACATATAACTCCACAAATTTGTGGGTTACGGATTTGAACCACCTAGTAGACATTTTTTTAAATATTTTTATCAATCACAACAACAGGAGAAACGAACACGAGACTTTGTTGATATAAACTAAACATTTAACAGTCACGTCCAGACGTGTTTAGTTCGTGTTTAGAGCAAGTGAGGGGTGAAGGCGGGACGCGCGGGAGGTGCTACTCGCAGAAAAAATAGAACGCGCTGTAAATACTGTACTTCGCTAAGCACTATACACTTAACACTAAACAGAAACTGTCCGAACGTGTTTTTTGCTAAACACTTAACACTAAACATGCCACTCGCACTAATCACTTATCAAAGTGTATACCAGCCATTATGAATAGTAGAGATGCTCTTTGGATACGTACATTTATCGATACCAATGGGCTTTAAGTAGGGTATTTTGCATTGCACATTGCATTTTATCGACAGTCTACGAGTGCTTGCGCATGAAAGGCGCGAAGGTGTTGGAAAACACCAAAACACGTCCTAGTGGACCTGGCTTAAGTTGGCTGAAGCATATCAACATTTGGACTTTCGAACTTGCCTTTATTCTAGGCTCGACACGACTAACGATGTCGATTTCGACAGCAAATGCCATAGCAACATTGAAATGTGAAAATAATGCAGATACTCACCCTATCAACTTCGTGCGCCTTCTTCAGGGCTTCGCCCCATTGTTGCAAGCGTTGGTACGCTGCCGCAGCTTCTGTCTGGAACCACATGCACTGCATCTCGTTCAGGTTTTCTGTAGCGGGTACACCTGGAAGATAGCACGTATGGTGAAAATTGGCTAACAATAAATGGAAGGGGATTTAAATTCTATATCGAAAAGGACATGAAGCCTTTTGAAATTCGGCTTTAGATACTTTTATAGAAGGTTGAGATTCTATTGACAAATATTTCATTATATTTATTGTATTCCTATTTCTCCTTTGCCACTGTACGTCGTCAATGTGTAAAGTACAAAGCATGCAATGTCGCGACTCGCGACACAGTGTAGTGTGAATCCTAACTAATATTAGAAATGAAAGTTTGTTTGTTTCTGAACGCCCTAACAAAGCAACCAATCAACTTGATATTTGGCATCGAGTTAGTTGAACGGAGAGTAGCATAAGTTACTTTTTATCCCGATGTTCCCACGGGAACGGGAACCACGAGAACAAAATAAAATATTGGAAAAAATCAACTCGGCCACAAGTGAATTCTGAAATGGGACGCTTTTTACGTCTATCTCGATATAGGTCTGTGGTCGGCGTGCTGTCAATGCGATGCCATCATTATCAATAACCCTACCTTCCCTTGTGAACTTGGCGCACATATCCTCGGCGCGCTTGAGATGGTTGGCGCGCAGCATATAGCGCGCGCACTTGCTGTTCACGTAGCGGTCCGCCGTGTCCATCGCCTGCGCCTCCTCCAGCCATTGGTATGCTGACACCGGGTCGCCGGCGTGCTGTCGATGCGATGCCATCATTATCAATAACCCTACCTTCCCTTGTGAACTTGGCGCACATATCCTCGGCGCGCTTGAGATGGTTGGCGCGCAGCATATAGCGCGCGCACTTGCTGTTCACGTAGCGGTCCGCCGTGTCCATCGCCTGCGCCTCCTCCAGCCATTGGTATGCTGACACCGGGTCGCCGGCGTGCTGTCGATGCGATGCCATCATTATCAATAACCCTACCTTCCCTTGTGAACTTGGCGCACATATCCTCGGCGCGCTTGAGATGGTTGGCGCGGAGCATATAGCGCGCGCACTTGCTGTTCACGTAGCGGTCCGCCGTGTCCATCGCCTGCGCCTCCTCCAGCCATTGGTATGCTGACACCGGGTCGCCGGCGTGCTGTCGATGCGATGCCATCATTATCAATAACCCTACCTTCCCTTGTGAACTTGGCGCACATATCCTCGGCGCGCTTGAGATGGTTGGCGCGCAGCATATAGCGCGCGCACTTGCTGTTCACGTAGCGGTCCGCCGTGTCCATCGCCTGCGCCTCCTCCAGCCATTGGTATGCTGACACCGGGTCGCCGGCGTGCTGTCGATGCGATACCATCATTATATTTCAACGCTTCATTCTTCTATACTTATATTATAAAGAGGAAAAATTTGATTGTTTGCATTCGGAACTCCGAAACTACTGAACTGATTTGGATGAAATTTGGTACACAGATAGTAGATAGCCAGGGGGTAATTGTCTCATATTTTAAAATCTATCGCAACCCCTTTCAATTCGTCATTTGAAAGATATTTAGATACTTCAGGCTGTCACTATATAACATTTGATAGGGATTGTGATCGGGACGCGCTTTGAAAGGTATTGAATGAACGAAATTGAACTGTCTAAGCAAAGTGAAAGACGAAAATATATTTCAAATGTATGGAGAAGTGTCAAATGAAGTGTCATTTAAAACATCATTCGTTCCGAAAGGGATTGCGACTATAAGTTAGACAATTCCATAAATCATTATCACAATCACAATATCTTTGAAAGAGATTGTGATAGATTTTGAAATTAGACAATTAAGGGGCTGGTTAAGAACATAGGATACTTTTTATCCCGATATTCCCACGGGAACAGGAACCACGCGGGTGACACCGCGAGCGGTCGCTAGTCAGATTATAAATTCACAAATGTAGTGGGAAAATGGGGAAAAGTATGCTGTACCGTTATACAGTGGCGGTCACATAATTAACGATAATAGTTAATTGAAATAAAACAACTTTTACGGATATCAAACGCGCTATATTTCACGAACTAAGTTGTAATTGTCCGTATTTTTAGGTTTTTTTAATTTTCCCGACGTTTCGGCACCTTTACAGGTGCCGTGGTCACGGGATGACACAGTCATCAACAATAAAACGGACAATTACAACTTAGTTCGTGAAATATAGCGCGTTTGATATCCATAAAAGTTGTTTTATTTCAATGAACAGTGCGCGCCAAAACAGAGGATGTACGTATGACACTAATTGATTTTCATACAAACGAGGTAACTTTTGAGCCTTGGTTCTCTGTCAAGGATTGACCAAGCTGTGATCTGATAATGGCCATTCAGGGAGTGAATGGAGGAGATCCAGATTGCTATACACACCTTACCGATCTGATGAACATTCTAAGAGATGTATGGATATTTGAAAATAAAAATTGAAAACCCCAGGCAAAAATCCTGTTACAAAAATCCTCCGACTAAAAGTGACATAAATTACAAACGCAAGAAAAATCCCCCGGGGCTGCCATTACCTGTCGTACCGTGAACTAATATTTTGCAGATGTGATCAGAGAGAGATGGCAATGGCAACAACCGACTGTATAGATTTGGTAGTTTTTAATCTGTTTTCTGGTTGCTGCAGCGCCCCTGGTAGTCTAGCACCATGAAACATGTCTAAGAACCTGCTCGGAAATAACACCTTTCGAATACAACAAACCGCATCGAAATCGGCAACGGCAACAGACATACATACACATACACACGCCCTCACACACACACACACACACACACACACACACACACACGAAAAAACCTCTAACACCCAACGCATATACCGCCTCCGTTCCGTTCCGTCCGTCTTGTGGGTAAAAACAGCGAAAATAGCATAAAAATGTATGGAATTCCTGAGACTGAATGCTCTGATCCTTATATCTCTTAGAATGTAGATCAGATCAGTTGGGTGTGTATAGCAATCTGGATCTCCTCCATTCACTCCCTGGATAGCCATTGTCAGATCACAGCTCGGCCAATCTTTGGCAGGGAATCAAGGCTCCAAAGTTACCTAATTTGTATGAAAATCGACTAGTCGTTAATTATGTGGCCACCACTGTATATGGCCAGATTTCAATCTTTGGACCTTTTCGGAAATTTTATTGCGCAATCCTTTCTATATGGTTAAGCCTTATGAAAATTCAAGAATGTGAAATTCGATTTCAAATTTCGATTTTCTTCGACTTTATTCATTACATTTGTTGCGCAAATTACTTTATATAAGTATTAAAATTTGCATTAAAATGCATATGCGCCCTAACTTTGCAAGCGAGGTCTACTATTCTGACAGAACCACTAGTATAATAAATGATCGAACTTCACTTTGTAAATTCGATTGATCATCTTTTATATTCCTATACTGAAATCGATTTTTCTTAGGCCACTTCTAGGTTTTTCAGATCTAGAAATTATCATGTGTTTCGGAATTACGCAACGAAAGATCGGCAGCGGTGACATAAATTACGTTACAATGTTTGCATTTCCAAACTACTCCTCAGACAGACAGAGATTTGAGGACAGTTTAGAACCATCACCCATCACAAACACAAGATACGAAGTCGTCATTAATCAAAATTCAAGCCCTCGCTCTTCTACTAGCCGAAAAGTAAAAAATATCCTATTCGATGAAAGCATAATGAGACTTCTAGAGCAAGATGCATAAACTTCACTTTGTAAATTCGATTGATCATCTTTTATATTCCTATACTGAAATCGATTTTTCTTAGGCCACTTCTAGGTTTTCAGATCTAGAAATTATCATGTGTTTCGGAATTACGCAACGAAAGATCGGCAGCGGTGACATAAATTACGTTACAATGTGTGCATTTCCAAACTACTCCTCAGACAGACAGAGATTTGAGGACAGTTTAGAACCATCACCCATCACAAACACAAGATACGAAGTCGTCATTAATCAAAATTCAAGCCCTCGCTCTTCTACTAGCCGAAAAGTAAAAATTTCCTATTTATTGAAAGCATAATGAGACTTCTAGAGCAAGATGCATATAGATGCTGCCCACACATTTGAGCAAAACTTGGCCCGTTTAGAGCACCAATAAATAAATAGTAGAGTTATTTCGACATTTACATGTTTATACGTTGTGCACTCACCTTAAATATCCGTCCTTTAACGATAAACAATTCTATAAGTGTAGGAGTATGTTCTATCGCCGCGTCGATATAATGTAACGCTCTGTCCGTATCCATTTTGAAGTCAAAGTGTTGAGCCGCGAAGTAATACGCCCATAGCAACGCGCTCGCTGGCTGTTTCACTTCCTCGGGGTCAGAACTAAATGTACCGTTCTTGGTCAGATTCTCTATGTATTGTAAGATTAGCTTTTCTATCGTGTCTGCTTTACTTTGGTCCGCGTATAACGATCTGGAAGGAGAGTTATTATATGTTAATAAAAGCTTTTAACTGAAGTGACACCCATCGATGATTGTCTATACTAATATTATAAAGAGGAAAAATTTATGTGATGAATATTTAACAAGAAAATATACCAGAAAAAAACAACTAGTCTCATGTCGCCCTGACGGGATTCGAACCCGCATCCTTGGGAGTCCGGCCCAATGCACTAACCAATTATGCTACAGAGACCTATGAGGACACGTCGAATTTTTCTAGTATATTCACCGTTATACGGTGTTGGCCACCGTCGCTTCATCAATGAGAGAAATATCCTCGCATTCGAAAGAAACATCTTTACAGATGTTTGACTATCGATTAAGATGAAACAGCCAAAAGAAAATATACCAGAAAAAGGCAACTAGTCAGGGCGACATGAGACTAGTTGCTTTTTTCTGGTATATTTTCTTGTTAAATATTTATCACATAAAATAGCATTGTAAAATGCAAAATTAAAAAGTTATAATGAGGAAAGATTTGATTGTTTCTTTGTTTGCATTGAATAAGCTCCGAAACTACTTAACAGATTTGGATGAAATTTGGTACACAGATAGTAGGTAGCCTGCTTATGAACATAGGATACTTTTTATCCAGAAATTCCACGGGAACGGGAACCACGCGGGTGAAACCGCGAGCGGCCGCTAGTTATCTATAATTATGAAATTTGTTTATTATTTGCAACTAGTAGCCATCCGCGGTTTCACCCGCGTGGATCCCGTTCCCGCAGTAATATCGGGATAAATGCGTGCCAAATTGTATCCAAATCCCGGTAGCCGCTGGATGTTGGCAGCGCAGGACCGATCTTCGTGAAGATGATTGGGGGAAGCCCAGCAGTGGGTCCTGTTGTCGTCCGGCTGAGATGATGATGATGGAAATATCCTTACTTAGTAGGCCTGTGGTGGCCATAATGATTAACTATCCCATAGAACAACATTAAAATATTTTTGAAATTTTGCATTATGCAAAGCTATTTCTATACTCACTTATGATAAATTTTAAATAGAAAAATATTGGAAAAAATCAACTAGCCACCAGTGAATTCTCAGATGGGACTCGAACCCACGACCTTTGGAAATCCGGTCCAATGCTCTAACCACTGACCTACCATTATTATTTATTTTTTTATTAAAATGAAGTTTAAACATACTTTAACGTACCACAAGCCGCGCGGACGCCTCCCATGCTTCCGCCAGCTGCAAGCGCCAAGAGCTATTGCTTTAGGAAAGTCTCTCCTTCTTATCGTATGAGGATTAGTGACCTCTGATGTCAGAGTTTATCAAGCCGCCTATAAGACCTCCGACTCGGCTTAACGACTGTAATCCGACGACAACAATCGGGACCGAAAGTTTAACGTACCCTCCGAAGCACGGAAGCGCTCAGTTGTAATGCCAGTTTACGGTCATCTGACACCTGACTGGAGCGAAAGTCGCTTAACATACGTGTTCGATTACGAACAGTCTGTCAGCGCCGTCGCCAGCGCTTCAATTCTGTCCTAAAAACCATCAAAGATAACCCACCTCAGGTCGACGAACAGCGGCGGGATGCCTTTATGCAAGCCGTGCCGTAAGTAGTCATCTACCAGTCGCGCGAACGCCTCCCTCGCCTCCGTCAGCTGTAAGCGCCGGGGGGCTATTGCTTTCGGAAATTCTTTCCTGAAAACAAACAATGGAGATTAACAGTGACGTTTTATGATAAATTAAAAAAAAAAATTGGAAAAAATCAACTCGGCCACAAGTGAATTTTCTGATGGGACTCGAACCCCCGACCTTTTCAAAGTCAAAGTCAAAGATTTTTATTCAAATAGAGTTATAGATAAGTGCTTTCGAATCGTCAATTTCCATCTTTGGAAATCCGGTCCAATGCTCTAATCAATGAGCTACCGAGACCGATGATAGCCGTTAGCTCGAGTGTCTCCAAAGGTCGTGGGTTTGTGTCCAATCTGAGAATTTATTTGTGGCCGAGTTGATTTTTTCCAATATTTTTCTATTTAAAATTTATCATAAGTATAAAAATAGCATTGAAAAATCATTATTAGTTAGTACATGAAAAATAAAGTATTTTGTTTTTCCATAAGTGGTATATTTTTAGAGATATTTAATTTTATAACTGCGTTTTATTTTGGGACGTCACTTTATAAAACATTGTATGCAGCTTGCGGCTCATGCTTGACCGATTTAGTCAGAGAGTGGCCTTCTGTGTATGAAACGGTATAGAATGACGTCACGCAAAGAGCGCGCGTATCTTGAAGTTTGAACACTTGTAAATCCGAAACTACTTATCGAATTTGAATAAAACAAATAAAGTTCAGTTTTTATGTGTTTTAGCTATACTATAACAAAGTTTCAAGCGATTTAATGAACCTGTTGTTGATCCCCATTATACAGCGCGTTAAGACTCTACACCGCCATGTTTTGCCCTACACAGTCAACAAAAACATGACAACATTTAACAAAATCATCTGCACAAAACATTGTTTCACTATACATTTTTGTCTGCATCAATTTTTTTTTTAGTTTTCATGCCTGGTGGAAAATATGTACACAAATATTATCCCCGGCACGGGTTGGGATGCAGGGTACTGTCATGCCATTTTGACTACTCACTGCCATAGCAAAGAGCAATCACTCAGTTTAGGGCAAAAAAAAAACGACTCACTTATATACATCGAAAAAGGCAACTTTTTCATCAGGATCACTAAGTTGTTTCGCTTCTATTAATTTTTGATAATACATCACATTCTCCGGGTTCCTCTTCAACAGATCTTCATATACAGCTTCTGCTTCTTTGAACCTGGAATCAATTAAATAATAGGTTTAATTTAAAATATTTGCTTAAATAGTAGGAGTACAATAGCATAATAACATAAGGTTTTACAAAAATTACTTTCTGAAATCCCTTTGAGACTTAACAAACTGTACATGTTGATTAAACTTGAATAATGCTTGTTGGTTATACTCTTTAGTTTCTGATACTTATTCAGTAAACATACAATCTGAATGACAAATTACATTGCAGTTGTTAATCTAATTTATTACATTTGAAAGTTGTAGTTACATTTTATATTACAGATGAAGGATTATTTAGGCTATGTTAACTAAATACTTTGCCATCCATAACAACCCCAATCAAAGCCTTATGAGTTAATCAATTGATAATGTTGTTGTGAATTGATACAATAAACTCACCTTTTTAATTTTAAATAATATTCACCAGAGGTCTCTTTGATAGATAACTTGTCAAGAATTTGGCTCTGAAATTTGTGTAGATGCTGTAAAGCTCTTTCATACTGGCCAGATTCTGCTAGCACCATATTCTGATAGAGCAGCAGTTCTGAGTGCTCATAATCATATGGCCCCTTCATTTGATTTGTCCGGAATGCATCTAGAATACTATTTGCCATTTCATAATCCCCTAATAAGTGATAACTCATAGCAAATCCTATCCATGATGCTCTTTGTGTAGGTCTCAGCATAAAAAGTTGGTACCGAGTGTCCTGAAATGAACAAGAATTGGTTGCAACAGGCTTTAATGATGATGATTATAACAACATTGAATACTAACAAAAATAACTCGTGTTTCAAAAAGAAACATATAAACATATTAAGTCTGAGTAGTCTGGTTTGAGCATTGGACCGAATTTCCTAAGGTTGTGGGTTCGTGTCCCATCTGAGAATTCACTTACGGCCGAGTTGCAATATTTATCTATTAAAATTTATCATAAGTATAATTAGCATTGAAAAATGCAAAAATTCAAAAAATCATAAAAAAACAGTAGTATAAAATTCAAAACTTTTGTAGCAGGTATTTATGAGGTAAATAAATTTTTGATGATTGAATCAACAAGAAGTCTCTAAACTCATATTATAACATATTTGCAGAAATATCTGCCTGTTGCTGTATATTTGGAGAGGGGACACCAGCAAGACCGGATGGGTGATCAGTCTCCCTAATCCGAACCATTTAAACCTGCTGTATACTTTAAACCATTAAATCTTAGAGCAAGACCTCTATAAAAGACCTGTGGCCCTACCGCGCAAGTGTCGTCGGCATCGTCATCGACTTCATTTGACAGATGGATGTGACACATTGCTGCTTCTTTTTGACTCAAATGAAAACTTACTAAAGAATAAGAGCAATATGTCACATCCATCTATCAAATGAAGTCGATGTGGATGCCGAAAACACTTGCACGGTAACCTGATGTAATAATTTACTATCAATATTTTCATCACTTTAATAACTCCCAATAAAAACTGGTACACTTACTTTATAGCCTTCTAAATCCCTCATCTGAATTTGGAGCAAGGAGAGGTCTCTCAATATTTGAATGTTTTCCTTTTCCCACTTCAATGCATTGCGGTAACATTTTATAGCCTCATCATATTTCTTGTCAGATCGTTGTAGCAGACCGTAAACGTGCCAGCACACTGGTGATTTCAAGTCGTTTCGGAGACCACGACGCACATATTCATATGCTTCATCTTTGCGACCCAAGCAATTGAGAGTTAGGCCTTTCATTGCCAATGTTTCTGTAAACAACACACATTAATTGTATTGATATGGTTTCATAACTTGGGGCCCAATATAAACATTGTTTTGGATAGTATTAATTTTGCATTCAATTTATTGATATTTTTAATTTATTTTATGCTACCAGTGAAGCAAAAACTTATGAGAATCATAATGTGTAATCATAACAATAAATAGTGCTGTAAACAAAACACTTCTCACCTCCATGCTCTGCAAATTTTGGATTGGATAATATCTGCTTGGCGAATTTCAAACCATTTTTGTATTGTTTGTGTTCGTAGCAACGCTGGAATTTCAGAAATATATTAATTACCTACAGTTAACCTCTATTTTATAAATAGATAAAAGCAAAGGTAAAGGATTTTTTGAGGGCAATTAATTATTTGTCTATAGGCATTGAGTGTGCAATTATCTCAAGCGGTTCATGATGGAATTCAATAGAAATTATAGTTTATAATAAAACAAAGCGAAATTCCTAAAAAAATTAAGAAAATCGCCAAGAACTGACAAGATATACAAAAGTAAAGTCTATGTTTACAAAACACTCACCAAAATTCTTTTGAAAAGCGCATTTTCTTTGGGCGGTAGAGGATTACTTGGTGGCATTTTGTTCTAAATAAATGAATATTTGTTTTATTTCACTAATAAATTGAAATATTTCTAAAAACCTCGTGGCTATAAACCAAAGAAGTCGATGAAGAATGTTGTCTATGCTATTGTGACAGACATTGGCAGCGATCACGTGACCTATATTCAGTGTGACCAAGTTATTGACCGCTTTAAGGCTGGGAGTACACGTCAGATTTTTCTCTCCGATACTCCGATAGTCGGATCCAATAGTGAGGTAAATAATAGATCTGTCAATCGGAAGGCGCTCGTACCATACATTTGTTTGAACATTCAATACACATCAAATCCGATAGTCGGATCGGACGTCTCAATCGGAAGCAACGCTATGCGTTTACGATTTTATTGTCGGATATAATTGTCTGAAGGCGCCGTATGCATACTTCTGTAGAGACGAAATAAACTTCTGATTCTCCTTCCTATTTGCCAGTTGACTCTCTAGCTCATATTATTTTAATCTTTGGACTGAGATTAGAAAATGTCGTACGTAAAACTCGGACTTGTATTATTGAGTAAATCCGATCCGATATTCTGATCAGACAATCGGAAGCAAATCGGACGTCTATTGCCGTCTATTGGACGAACTGCGAAAGTATTTAAAAAACATTCAAGTTTTACAAGTTTTGGTTTTAGAAAACATTCAACAAAAACACATACCCAAAACTTTGTCTTGTCACCACGGTTTCTTCACTTTATTTGTTTTAGAAACAAACACCTATTTGCACTAAACATAAGAATATTTGTATCTATCATAAACATTCATAATGCTGCGCATACACCGGGCCATCGAAGGCCAACAAACGAACATTTATGTCTATTTAGCACTTTTAGGGTTCCGTAGCCTAATGGCAAAAAACGGAACCCTTATACATTCGTCATGTCTGTCTGTCGGTGCGTCCGTATGTCACAGCCACTTTATTCCAAAACTGTGAAGATTACACAGTTGAAACTTGGTAGATAGATGTATTCTGTAAACCGCTTTACGGGTTTTATTATTATTATTATTATTAGTTGGCAGGCAAGCAGTTGAGACAACTGATAAAGGCCTGAATCCCTAAATATATATATATTTTTTTATCTTTCTTGAGTTTTTAAATATTTATCCAATCTATTCTTAAACTGATTTACATTCTGTGCAGATATTGCTTCGCCTGACAACTAGTTCCAAGCTTTTACTACTCTATTACTTAGAAAATGTTTGTGTGGATTGTTCCGTGATAGCGAATGCGATAACTTTAGATGATGGCCTCTTAGGTTTGTGTTTCGTGAGTACTGGAACAGTTGATTATACAAATTTTCGATGTCATAGTGTCCATGCAAGATTTTATATGTTTCTATTAAGTCTCCTCTTTCTCTGCGTTCCTTTAAAGTTGTGAGTTTCAGCTATTTCAGTCTTTCCTCGTATGGTTTATTCTTCAAGGCTTTCGGGGTCTTTGAGAATCTACGTTGAACCTTTTCCAATAATTCAATGTCTTTCTTGAAGTATGGGCTCCAGATTTGGAAGGCGCGTATTCTAGAATCGGCCTTACATAGTTTTTGTATATTTTCAGCATCATTTCAGGTGTTAGGTACGCGAAAGCTTTTCGAATAAGATAAATGGCTTTTTTGGTCACAGAGGCGATATGATGTTCCCATTTAAGATCATTGGCAACATGTACTCCTAAATCTACCTGCTTCTCTACTTGTCGTAATGGGATACCATTGATTTCGTAGTCTTTGCGGGGATTTCGATTCCCAATATGAAGAACAGTGCATTTGTCTATATTTAGACTAATCAGCCACTCCCTTGACCAATCTGCCAGTCGAGTCAAATCATTCTGAAGTCGTTCTGAGTTTACAAGAGGATTTGCAAATATTTTGGTATCATCCGCAAACATGCTAACATTGCAATTCAAGTTTTTCGGTAAGTCGAATGTGAAGATTATGTACAACACTGGCCCAAGTACGGACCCTTGGGGTACACCACTTTGTATCTCTCTTTCATCTGACAATGTTTCGCCAATTCGCACTCGGAATGTTCTTTTTCTCAGAAATGCTTCGATCCATTTTAATGTTTTACCCCGAATTTCAACAAATTCCAGTTTTTGAAGAAGTCTGCCGATTGGTACTTTATCGAAAGCTTTTTCATAGTCGAGGTATACTACATCAACAGGTTCGTGCGCATTTTGGCTATTGACCCAAGACGACAAACAAGACGACAGGTTGGATACTGTGGATCGACGCGGGCAAAAGCCATGCTGTTGGCTATCGATAACTTGTTGGTTATGCAAGAACTGTCTTATGTTTTTGACAATTATTTTCTCCATGACCTTGCACGGCACACTGATCAAGCTTATGGGCCTGTAGTTTGATGGTAGTAATTTGTTTCCTTTTTTAAATATGGGAATCACTGTGGCGGTTTTCCATAGTTCCGGTAACGTTCCAGTGTCGTATGATGTTTGCATTACGGCTGTCAAAGTATCGTTAAGATTACACTTTTTCAAAATAGGTACTGGTATATCATCAGGACCTGGAGAAGCATCATCCTTCATTTCCTTTATTGCGGCTTGGACTTTGTCATTGGTGAACACAATATCCTCTATAGTTTCTGGTATTCGATGACGTGGGTCTAAAATTGGCAGGTCACCAGGTGGCTCCTCTTCAAATACACTAGAAAATTGGTCTGCGAAAGCTTCTGATATTTCCTTTGGTTTTAACATCTGCTGACCTTTGCTGTTAAATTTGGTATATTTACTTTAGAGTTTATTTGCTTTCTAATGTATGAATAAAATTTCTTCGGTCCTGCCTCCAACAAATTTTGTTCGTATAACATTCTTGATTTACGCCGTAAATTCGTAAGTTTATTGTTGACTTTTCTAAATTCTTTGTAGATATCATCAGATCCAGTCAATGTCAGTTCCATACAAGTATTTTAAGTCTTATCAACTCCGTTAGTTCCTTGTTCATATAAGGTTTGTTAATATTATTGTTTTTGTTTGGCTTGAAAAGAGGCACGTGGTTGTTAATGGCATTCATAATGAGCCTGTGCATGGTCTCGAACTGATTTCTTGAGCAAGTCAAGTTCTCAATCGAACTTATCAGGACAGGGTGCAACTCCTCATTTATTTTGTCATAATCTGCTTTTCCAAATTTTTTCCTAGGTTTTTTACCCAGACAGTTTTGTTTCTGTACCTGTAATTATACACTGGCTATTATTAAGCACATAATGGTCACTTTTCCCAATGGCAGCCTCATACTCAACATCAGCTATAAGAGTCTCGTCATTGGTAAATAACAAATCCAAACGGAGGGTTGGTTACCTTCTCGAAATCTTGTAGGTCTGTCTATTAGTTGATGTAAGTTACTGTCGCGATACCACTGTACAAAATTTGATTCCTTTGGTAGCAGATACCCACTGTTCTGTAGCGGCCATTTGACCCCAGGATAGTTAAAGTCGCCCATAATTAATACTGTATTAGATTCAGCACTTATATCTAATTCCCGGAATAATAAGTTGTCACCGTCCAATGTTGATCCATGTCCTCGATATATTCCACAGATCAGTATTTTGTGACTTTGTACCATAATTTCCACCCATACGCATTCTACATTGTCATATTTTGTGTTTAGTTGATTATTCTGCCTAGATGTCATGTAAATAGCGACACCGCCACTTCTTTTGTCCATACGGTCGTTCCTATATATGTCATAGCCAGGTATTGCAACTAATGTATAAGGTATGTTTGGTTTTAACTATGTTTCAGTGAGCACTATAACAGTAGGTTTAACTATATTTCCTCTTGCGAAGAACAAGTCCAATTTTTATGTTTTTGACTGTATGTTGGTGTATAGAATTGTTATTGTTACAAGGCTCGCTTGGTTATACACGTTCCTTATTTCATTGCATGAGTCGTTTGTTATGGTATCAACAGGTATAGATTTATAGGTCAGATTTAGTTTTTTAACTCTCGACGATTAACAATTTTTGGTTGACCTTGTACATATTTAATGGTCAGATCCGCTTCCCCACCACTTGTACGTTTTTCTAGCTCATCGTTGAGATGTTTCAAATATTCGCGTTGCATTGGAGTTTGGTCAGGTTTAATAGACGATGGTTTGGCCAATTTAGTTTTGTTCCGAAGCACTTCAATTGCATCACCTCTGTTGTTCGAGACTACTTTGACCGGGCGAGGCAGCGTTCCAGTTTGTGACTTTGGTGCACCAAGACGAAACACTTTGATGTTGCTACAGTTATCATTATTGCTAAGTCCAGATATTATTTTCTTGCATTCCTCTTTATCGTGATATTGCCTTTGGAGAGGTTGATCGGAAGTTGATTCAGGTACATCAAATACAATTATATTGTTGGCTCTCTTAGACCGCTCCCTCATCTCCTGTATTGCTGCTTCAGTAGCAATCATGTTCTGGCATAAGCGCAACTGTTGTACTTCATTATGAAGGTCATCTATTTTTTTTCATAATACTTGGTAATTTTACCATAGTTGCTTTGCAATCCTCACACAAAAACGTTATAATGCGTGCAACTGTTTTCAGTTCGAAGACTCTGACTTCTGTCGGTGATAAAAAATGACAATCACTACAAAATAAACTTTTGCAACAGTCGTCACACTTTGAACATTTCGTGCCTTTTGAACTCATGTTTGGTTTTTTGAAACAATTTATTAGTTGGTGAATATTTTCCTTGCAGTGGCAACACAGTTGTATATGGTCAAATTTGGTTGACTAATAAATATTGAAACTAATGAGGGTAGTTGCCAATGTCTTCAAATTCTTCAAACTAATTTTTGAAATATTTGCACTTTATCTTTGTTATTTTATAAAGATAAAATCTGCACTGAAAGAATGTAAGTTCTACAACACTTTGATAATAATTTCACAACACAAAACACACTCTTTAAACTAGAAATTATATAATTTTCGAGAGCACTTTTTCACACAACTAAAGGTTGACAGCTAGGGTTTTTACACAAAAATAAAAAATATACATAAGGGGGCCCCCCATACTTGTACTATTAAGTATTCTGTGCCCAAACATGAAACTGAAACTGATTTTTTTTTTCATCAAACCTATACGTGTCGGGTATCTATAGATAGGATTTTAAAAATTACATCGAGGTTTCGAAAACGATTTTATCTCAAAGTCAACCGTTTGAAAGCGGTACACTCCCCCTCTAACTTTTGAAATAAGAGATTGAAAATCTAAAAAAGATATGCTTTAGATCTTTATAAAAACTTTAAATGAAAATTGGTTTAAATGAAATATATATAGCAGTGTCAGGTAGACCTAAAACACATTTTCCAAAACCGCAAATATAACTTTGTCATTCATACAAATACTATGAAAAACAGAGTTATTTTTGCAGACGAAAAATGATAGTGGCATTTTGGGTAGGTAATCGGTAGTCAAGTGTATACCTAATTTAATTTATTAATTATTATTTTCAGTTCACGTTCAAAAGTCATTCGTTGGGCATGTGCTTATAAAACATGTGTGTGTCTGTAGGTACAGCTTCCTCATAAGACAGACATTTTAAGCATGCCATACAGGCATGCTTCACTCACAGGCATGCTTATACATGCCAGACAGGTATTTAAGTAGTAGTATTTTACTTCAGGAACATTTGAGAGTCTCTTGTATTATCGCAATGGCTTGGTGGTCCCTTCTAATTATGGTAATTAAAAGCATAATAATATGAGCAATCAAATGTGTTAGTAATATTTTAGGAGTGACCACAACTTCGTTGCTAGCATGCACCTGGTTCTACCCGGTTCCGTAAAGTCCTGGGTTTATCCGGTTCTTTTAACTCTCAAGGAACTGCTTCTTAAATGTTCTATTACCCGGTATTTTCGGTTCTGAACAATAAAATCAAATAAATATATTTATAAAAAAAAACTACCCTTCTAAACACACTGTGTAACTTTCTGAGAACTCATTAGCAGGCAACGCATTCCAGTCCTTAGCTGCTCGCACCAGGAAGGAAGATGAATAACGTTTAGTGCGGATGCCTGGAATGTCTACGATGTATGGATGGTAACTTAGGGCATGCACCCGGTTCTACCCGGTTCTTTAAATGTTTAATCGACCTCAATCGAATCAACCTGTTCCGAAAGGAGTAAACCCGGTTCTTATAAAAATTGGAAATGTTCACAATTTTTCTTAAATTCCGTTGACGTTTAATTTCTTATCGTTTTCGAGATTTTTTAGATTTTATTAATGTTTTTGTAGCGTTAAATGAAGATATTATTCGAAGATTTAGGTTTTTCAACACCTACTAGTAGTCAAAAATATAAAGAAAAGTAACTAAATGAAGACTGTTTTACTGTAAAAGTATTAAATACACTCAACGGCACGTAATCTTGGCCAAGCGCTTATCTCCCAATAGCAATGTTTTTTAGTGTTTGATGATTGTTTCTTATGAGGTGGAGGCCAAAAAAATTCTTTAATTTTAGATTAAAAGGGTAATTAATTCACTATGTTTGAGTGCACCGTCGTGTGACTTTTAACTTTTCGTTAAATCGTCTCTTGAGCAATTTAATTGCAAGTTTTAAATGCATGTGTTGTAGTAAAAGTAACATTTAGCTTAATGAATCATTGTGGTATCATCGTATCATAATCATAATTACGTCCAATCTTTGAAACAGCCGCATGAATTGTCAAAACTATTGTAGTTTATTTGATTTCGACCACATGATCGTCTTGATATTTTGCAGTGCGACCGCACGGTAATAAAGTGTCTATCTATGGTGACGAAGAATCTCAGATTCTGTAATTCATTTTGTTTGTTTCTATTTCGTTTAATCTGTGTTTTAAGTGACGTACGTGACAAGTCATGTCAAATACAAATAAATAGCCAATAGATAGGTATTTTTTGTTGTGGTTGATTGAAAAATTATTTAGTCTCTTAATAGTGTTAAACTCTTATAAAGTTTGTGGACAAAATTGATTGTGTAGCTCTTTCTCATCTGAATGCAAATTTTGTAACTAATTATCTTTCAAAGCAAGATATGGGTATCGAAAACATGCGTCGTTGGCCCATGTATATTGTGTTCGCAGTATGTATTTTACTGATACTTTCGCTCTTTAATAGTTGGAGCATTGAAACTGAATTACGGCACAGAATTGCAGAAATCAGTACTCAACTACAAGAATGTTCGAAACAGCAAACTTCTTGTATGGAGGAGTCATTGACCCTTCTGGAGCAGCGAGATGGTTATGTTTCTAAAGTGAATGATTTAGATAAACAAACGGTCAAACTAAGCGATGATATTACTGATTTCAAGAACAAGTTAACTAAATCTGAGACACAAGTAAATCGTACGTTGGTTGATGTTGAGTTATGTAAAACGGAGCTACAGTCACTGAAAAACTTGCAGGTAAGTAAATCTGCGACACTTGACACTTTGCGTCTCGAAAAAGAAACGTTAACAGCTCAGTTAGTGGAAAGAAAACAGAAAATAGATGCCTTGGAAAAGGAAATAGAAAAATTAAAACATTCTTTGACTACTAAGAGTGCACCGGCAGTGCCATCAAAGGTGACCCCTGCAGCTCAGCCGCCCAAACTAAGCCCTGCTTTGAATGGCCTTAATCCTTTAAATGAACCAGTCCTGGACAATGATGCAAAAGAGGAATTAGAAGATACCAATGCTATCAATGATGGAAGTGATTTTGATCAACAATTACAATAGTTTGATAATTTTTTTTTCTTCTATATAAATATTATAGCTATGGTCTTACAAGCATTTGTTTTAGTGATATTTTTTATACAGTGTACAGATAGTGGCACTGGCTCATATTTATGTTAGTTGATTCTGAATTGGGGGGGATGGGGAGGGGTGTCCCCCATCCCCTCCCCACACCAAAGCATTTCATGCGAAAACGCAACATTTTTTTCAACCATTTGTGGTTAGGTTATGTTGAACTGCAACAAGTTGCACAAGCTGAGCGTGCGTGCCGCGGCAGCTGCTGGTGAAGCGCCAGAAACAATAATGTAAAATTTACTTAAATATAGAAACTACAAAAAATATTTAAAAAACAAGCATGCGTTTCCACATCATATGCTTTGGTTGGGGGGATGGGTGGACACCCCATGGAAGTTAGAACTGTGGCACTTTATGAATTATTGATGCATTTTATGTGCTTTGTGTTGAAAATAAATAGTATTTTTATTATGTACCGATTCTCAAATATTAGTTCAATATTATTTTTTTATATTTTTATTTTGAATGTGTATAAAAATATTGACTTCCAAGCTGGTTATGAGTATTCAATTTATCAAACACATTTTTTTTTTGTTTACTTTTAGTCTTCCAATGTTTAAACAAGGTGCTACAAGGTTATTTGCTATTTCTTGTCTGTACATTCTCAAAATTCGATGTCTCAAAAGTAAATGACACATTTTTTTAGATTTTGAATAGCAACAGCTTTGTAGATTAAAGTATATTTTTTTATATTCATTACTTGACACTTTGGCCCAGAATTTTTAAACTTCTATTTAAAACATATTAATCATAACATTACAAATTTACAAAAATGTTACATATACAAATTTAATACAAAGAAAATTGTATTGTTTTAAATGAGTACCTATTAGTTTCTGTAGAAAACCATCACCATTATCATCACTCAGCTTGGTCATGTGTTAAATAATTTGTAGTTGGTTAGGCAGCTAAAGTTTGTTTGTAAAATTAAGTTAATAATTTAATCATGGAACTAATGAAACAATATGAAGATGAGAGTTGTTTATAATATTCAATCTCTTTTATTAAATTTTGTAATATTGTTATGGGGTGCTACCTAACAAATATTATTGTAAAATAATAATTATGTAGATGATCAATTTCTTAAATATCTGTAAATTTCTTTATACTTACTGTCACAGATAATTAATATTATTATATGGTGTAATGTACAGTTATCACTAGATTTGCAACGAATATTCGGCCACTATTCGGTATTCAGCCACTTTTTTAATATTCGGCTAAATACCGAATATCTACACACTATTCGCCCGAATACCGAATACTTAAGAACATAGTTTTGGTAGTGAATTAGCTGATAAGATAAAGGAAAAAGTATTGATTTATAAAAACAAGATTTTTTTTTTTGGCCATAATCAATTATTAATTGCTGTATTTTTAGTTATGGTTTACACAATTTCACTTTTAAATAAATTAAAACGTACAGAGTAGGTACGATAAACTGCACATAGGCCCAAACTAAACTTGACAAAACACGCAACAAAAGTAATATTAGAGAAAAGAAACTCCCAAGATTTTGGTTATAAATCATTGAATGAAGCCGTAACCACGAGACATCGACTAAATCAATTACTTATTCGAGATCTAGCGAGATTGGTGGAACTTTTTATTGTGTCTTTATTTATTAAGAAATACAGTTTTTATTTTTAAATAATCATGAGCAATCTCGTAAACGTCGCGAAAATTCGTCTGATTTTAATTTATCTCGCTAATTTGGTCCGATATCTAGCTGATCTGTGATTGCATTTCCTAGTAGCAATAAAGCGCGAAAAATCACGTCGATACATTTTTGCACGGGCCGGATACTTTTATCCGAATATTCGGCCAAGACCTCGCCGAATATTCGGTATTGGGTAAATGGCCTAATATACTATTCGTTGCAAGCCTAGCTATCACACATAAAACAATGTAAAATTGGTAGTAAAGTGAGTAACAGTAAAGTGTCTCATATAAGTAGGTAACTCGAAGCTGATTGTATTTTTTTTACAGTTTTGTAAAGCTTGAGACCTACTGTTCACCATACCACTACTCTTGTAAGTAGGTATATGCATTTATTCTGTAAACACCTTAGGCATTTGAAATTGTTGTTATCATCCATGAATAGGTTCGGGGAAAGAGCAATATTGTATTTTTTTTATATGTTTTAGAATCTGTTTAAATCAGCAAATGAACAATAATTGTAACATACACTTTGAATAAGTTTTCGACATCTTTGGGGAGTTTTTCTATATATTTGATAGATATTGTTTTGTCAATTATTCTGTTTTCATTCATATTGATCTATAAAAGTATTATAGGTCTACTATAGTATTAAAATAATACTAACATTAAACATATAAATCAGTGTTCTGTGATACTGACTAACTAACAGTATGAGAACAGGGTGAAAAATTAAATAATTATATGCCATGAAGGTGCCACATAATTATATATTGTAGTTGATCTGAATAATATTTAAACTTATTGATTTATTTTCATTGCAGGCTTATGATGCCTTTTGCATGCAGAAACCCTTTTAGGAATAAACATTAGTGTAATTATGTTATGGCTATTATTAATGTCTTTTGGCATCCAGTATTGAAACTCAATTCCAATTTGTACAGTCAACAGGACGTTAGGCTTAACAATTTGTCCTTGAAATCGCCTGTTGTGCTGTTCACTGTACATAAACTGAAATTACCGCAAATAAAAAGCCTAGATTTTTTTATTCTAGTATTATAGAAAACATTGTTGGATACAAAAAGTAAGAAATGCTGATCTTTTAAACATGATGATATGATACCCTATGAAAACTGCCGCTATTACGAGCGACGACGGACGTAAGGGCGCTCTCAAGGTCAAAGTGTAAAGCTGTAGCTGCTGTTGACTGTACAATGACAGCATGGAAGCATTCCATTATCGTTTTCGTAGTGCAACTTTTAAGAATAAAATCAATTTGATATTAAAGCCGCATTGCGCGCAAAAATACGTCTAGGAAACGATCCGCCAGTGTGGCCGCGGTGCGATGCGGCCTGCTTGTTGCTTGCGCGATCATATAAAATGTTCAGAACGGAAGTGAGGTAGGCTTGGACGAATTAACCAAGGATGTAGGGTAGGAGAATTTTTGTTATGCGATGCGGTGATGTATATGCGCCGGCCTTCGACTGTACCAAAACCTTTAAGTAACAATTATAAATACTTACCTAACTTTGAATTGTATTAATCTGAGTTAAGTATGTTACATGTTGGCGTAAGCTTCCCAATCCCAATCCTCAATAGAAGAAGCAGTAGAAGTAAGAAAAAAACCGTTTTGTACATCTGACAGCAGGTTAAACCTTACAGTTTGATCTTAGTTGTTATACTGGCGCCCGGGCGGGCGCGGCGCGGCGCGGTTTTAGTAGTGTGAATGTGAAGCCCGCCGTGACGTGATGTTAACTGTACTACAGTACAATGGAAGAGCATTAGTTAGATTGATTACTGTACTGAATTTTGTTAAGTGGAGTAGGGAAGCTGGGACACTCAAGTTGTGCGATGAATGCTAATTAAGTTAATTCGACAGTGGATACCTACGTACGTACCTACAAAATCTGCCAAAAAGATCGGATGAACATTCATAGTATGTTTCATAACATTGCATTTTTTTTTAAAGTAATGAATGGTATAAAAGTAGTTTCTACCAGTCAACATAGGTCATTCAATTGTTAGGTGACTACAGCACACTGCTTTAGTCACGAAACAATTGAATGACCCCTATGTACTTTCTTTGGAAAATCTGTCTCGGGCTGTGTATTTTAGTGTCCTAGCTAGCGTATTTTTAATAAATTTAACGTAATTGATATCTGTCGTCCGTAACTATTGCATCACAATTTTAGTTTGTATTTCAGCGAATGGTGTGTCTGCTGTGTGCTGTCCATTTTTGGGGCGCCTTCCCCATTAGTTTGTATTTTTTTACTTAGGACTCCCACACAAAACTACGATGTTTCCCTTAAGGAACAATTCGCATCGCAACTTTGAGTAGGTGCCCTTATGGTCCTTCAGTATCCGTGGCCATATCGCTTTGGTTAGATTGATCTGAACACGGACTCTTTTACGATCGGTTTCAATAACTTATCTACGGTAAGAGATAGGCTTACTAGAGCTATGTTGCCTAGATATTTTTGTTATTCTGCCCAAAATAACAGCGGCTGCTATGTAACGTAACCAAGATAGGCCTATCTCTTGTTAGGGATAAATTATTGAAACCGGCCGTTAGTGTCATAGAATATACATATAGGTTAGTATTCTTGGTTAGATTTTGCTAAAATCAGTGTTGGTATGCGAAATGCATATTCGCTGCGCGTCCCAGCAGCATAAATTATAATATAACATTTTATGTATCCTGAAAATATATTGTTTTGATACGATTGCTTTAATGCAATCAATCATTTTTGGTGGTTGCTGTGAGCAATTTGTTGTTTACCATTTGATTTGATATTAAAACTAAGATTTTAATAAGGAATTAAATTAGTAATTTTTACACGTGAGCTTTCATTATTTCAACCCTTTCGTCTATTTCAGTGACATAGATAAGACAGAACTATCACAGCACAAGCTAAGAACATTATTATATATATTAGACTGCTTTTCTCCATTCTACCCCCAAAATATAATAGTCGAAAGACAAGATTTACCGATAGGTGGCGTTTGTTCTTGAGATACTATACTATAATACCGGCATAGTATTGTAGAATTTGTAGCTAATATTTTTGTTTTATACGATAATATACATATTTTTTTTTAATGACGGACGGGGAGACTTAGCCTTCATCATACCTATAATAATAAATATATTCTAGTAAAAATTCAAACAACTTTGTAATATCTAAACAATTTTTTATTTTCGTCTTAAACATCTCTAGCACAATAAAACAAAAATTAATCATTTTACTTTACTTCAAAAGTAATACATATAACAACATAAACTTATAGACATCTAATGTTACTACACTACATAATCACTTGCAAATATCTTCAACTCATTCCTAAATCATAATTATTTGTTGTAAAGCATTTAAAGTTCACACACAACACAATGAATATATTGTATTTTCCGATTGTGTGATATCAGAACGGGGAAAAATTACAAACTAACAAAATCATTTTCATCATATTGTCTGACTTAAAATATTAAGAATAAAGTACAAGTTATAGAACAACCATTAATCTAAATTATTCCCATTAAAGGAATTAAGACAAAACAATTATTATTAAATTCTAATGAGTAAGTATTCAATCGGTGGTATATCAAGAAGATATTCTAAGACAAAGTAGTTTAAAAATAATGTTATAAACGAGAATGACTAATGTCGCTTTATAAAAATAAACTACACTAAATGAAATCCCCCAATTATGCAGTAAATTCTGTTGACTGCCCCCAACAACATCCCTAAAATGAATCTTTTCAGGAATCACATAATGTTAATTTTGTCTAACATGTAAAAATAAATGAGATTGCTTCTATAGACTCTGTGGTGATAAAATAACATTAAATAAATTTCTCTACACATAACACATGGCTATTGAAGTAACAGGAATGGAGCTCTATGAACAGACATTTTATTGCAGTTAGTAGGCGACACAAAATATGTCTGTTTTGGAAACAAAATTCATAACTCATAATGGAATCCTATAGTCAGCATGTATACATAATATATCATGTTAAAATCGTAAAAGAGTATAAAATAAATGCTATGCCATAGAAAAATACTATTCTATGTATCACATGTTTATGTAAAAATAGTAAATTTTTTAATATACAAAACCAAGTGTTGTACTACATACTACCAGCACATTGGTCATTACTAAATATAGCAAATTAATGAAAAAACATAATGCTTCAATCCATAAACCAAACTAAAATATCCAAAAACCATCAAATACATTATGTGAAATATCAGTTTCCCACAGACCAAGACTAAATTGCTTAGTGGTCTATGTTTTTCACTATTTCATCTGCCTTAGCAGCTTCTTCAAAGGCAGACAAAAGATTTCTTCTGCATTTGCTTTCATCAGTGTAATGGATAGCCCATATAATGTATTCACCAATATTTAGTGGGTCCTCAGAGAAACTTATCTGAGTTTTGCATTTTCTTTCCCATTTCATGGAGTCTTTACTGCTGCTATTTCTCGTTCTCATAAACTGGATGAAACCATTGCATTCAACACATAATTTAAGTAATTGAGCATTCAATGCATCATGGGATCTATCAGAATCAGTGCCACTTGTGGAAGGGACACAGTCTCCTTGTCCAAATTCACAGTTAGGTGGTGTTACAGGCACATATTTGCGTCTTACTCTCCTATCATAAACACCATCACCTTTACTATTATAATCACCACAATGTTCTGATTCTAGACCTCTTTTCAAACCATTTCTTTGACAATTATTGACATTATTAGGATCAATGTCAAGGGAATCAATTGGTTTCAATTTTTTGCTTTCAGCACCTTCATTTTCTTCTGGAGGCTGGCAACCTTCAGCCCATTGAGGACTATGACAATTGGATCTCAATAACTTTCTTTTACAATTTCTTTCAGGTTTGTTGGTAATAGGCATATCATGATCTTCATTTCTGAAATTGTATAAGTATGTATCATTGAACTTCTTAACTAACAAAACCGGATGTGTATAGGAAAATAAGGTGAAAGTGTGTGAAGAATATGGAGAGAAGGATGAAAGAAAACTAAAATAATACATTGGAGTCTATTTAATTATCAAAAAGATAAATTTTGTAATTACCTTTGCACTCTGACTTGACGACTTTGAATCTTGTCAATATTTTTAACAGAAACAAAATCATGTCTTGTACATTGCATTTCATGTTTTAGAAATGTGAATACTTTTTTTCTTGTTTTAATAGTTCTACCAAACCATTCTAGAATAGCGTCATCTGCTAGATAGAGACCAATATTCTGCCTTTCATTGTCTATCATTTGTTTGTACCATGATATAAACTTATTTGCCTGTTGAAGTTCTGTCTTATTTTTATCCTGATTGTCTTGAAGCTTTCTTGTTGCATTTCTCGAAATTCTCTTTTGTGGAGGAGACGGTGAATTGGACATTTTCTTTTCTAACAGAAATAATATCAAAAAGTAAGTTATGAAAGTAGTATCATTAATCAATTAAATCAATTAGTAAAATAAATAAGTGAGCTTTATTGTAAACAGAACATGAACTGAATAATGGATACTTACATTTTTCAGAAAGTATTTCTACAACTTTATGAGAACTATTGACTTCATGCGCCAAGTTTAACCTGTGACCTGCTAAGCGACGTTTACTTTCTTCAATATATGCTGTTAGAGAAAGATTCACTTCAAGTAATTCTTTGTGTATTATTGTAAGATTTTGGTTGTTCGTGAATATATTTTCTGAAATGAAAAGATACACATGAGAAAACAGAAACAATTGAAACAGGATTCGACATTTGAAACATAACCTACCCAAGCACTTTGCAGCTTCCAACGCAAAATGATCACGGGTTAAATCATCAGAAATTGTGGAATTCATCTTACAACTGCCTTTCGTTAACCAACATTCGCGAAACTTTTGTTCGTACAACAGAAATAATTTTTCAATCAAACCACAAGCGTAAGCGTCCTTTTCACAAAAAAAAATGCAAAAATTACCACAGACACGAACAGAACAAAATGACACAACATTGACAATTTGTTTTTTTTTTTCATAGCAGTGTTGCCATTTGTTTGTCGTTGCCAAGATTGTCACTCGTTCATTTAGTCTATGATTTCAGAGAGTTAGTGAGTGAAGTGAATGAAGTATAATGAACTTGCTTAGTGGGCCGGGCCGGATACCCAAAGGTCGCGGGTTCGAGTCACATTTGAGAAAGATAAACTTGTAAGCCGAGTCGATTTTTTCTATCTCCTATCTTCCTTCACTGATGAATAGTTGTTCAATTAAGTCCGAGTAAGGCCCCGTTCCCACGGACGTTGAGAGAGCATATTAAAATAAATAATATTAAAAACAACTTTTCCCGCGCTTTTCAGTTTTCACATCTCCAAAGTCAATGTCGATTTATTTGTAAAACAAGCGCGCATGCTATCATCAACTCGATAGATTTGATGATAGCATAGATAGATAGATAGTATGTACGCGCGCTTCAATATTGATTCACAACAAAATAGTGGTTCAACTAAAAGTTGTATATAATATAGCCCTTAGCTTTGCTGCAGGGACTGTAATCTGGAGGGCTATCGCGTAAAAAATATGGATATGGACATGGGCTTCATTTGACAGTTAAATGACCATATATGGTAATTTTATGAGCTTCAACTGTCAAATGAAGCCCATATCCATACCCAGATTTTTTACGCGATAGCCCCCCTGTATATCGATTATACCGGTATTTTCACGAAAAGACTGATAAGATGGTCGCCTGGTTACTTACCTTGGATTATAGTTTGACAGAAGAAATCATATAAGTATTGATGAAATCATGTTAGGTATAATTAAACTCACAAATAAAATATAACTAATAGAATGGATCTAGGTAATGATTTATGTTAACTGCTTTGCAATATTTCCTGAATTTTCAATTATTTTTTTGGTTACCCAAGTTACAGGCTTAGCCTAGTTTGGGAACCTCTGGTCATTGCATTTAAAGCTGCATTCTTCTATGCACAATTGATTTTACTTTCTTTTATGTGTTTTTAATGTAATCCTCTTTTTTGTGCAATAAATAAATTTTATCATTTTATCATTATCATTATCATTATCAAGACTGAAAAACATACCGATAATGGTATCGTTAACTTAAAAACATACCGATATTTTGTATCGGTATTTTAAATACTGACAAAGAAATACCGATACATTTGTCGGTACACCATTGACTTTGACAGTTCGGGTTAATAGGAACTCAACGGCTTTCGCCATAGAGTTGAACGTTGATTGGAGTTGGATTTTCTCAAGTCAATAAGGTCGAAAGTCGCTTGCATCTATTGTTGTCATTGTCCAGTGACGATTTTCGACCTTATTGACATTTGATTGTAAAACCGAATGATAATTTGTACATGGTACTCAAAATATAACCTTTTGATTTGTTGATTAAAATGAGACTTGAACTTTGTGTTTTATATTCAGCCTTTTGAGTTTCAAACTAGCATACAATTATATTTCGCCAAAAAGTTTGTCGCTGTAGTGTCATTCGCCCGTGTGGGTTTCGCTCCAATGATTTTTTGCTCCAGCGTACCACGCTGAAATTTTTTCGCCACAACGTGTGTCGCTACAGCGTCATTCGAAACTAAGTACGGGACCCGAAACAACATATTTTGGAAGCTTATTCCATTATCTTACGACTCTGTTGCAGATGAAGTTTTTACATGGATTATTATTACAGTATTTAATTACGATCTATCAATACTGATAACTCACTTCCAAAATATCGGTAATTACAGTCTCTGCTGCTGGCTGAGCTGGCCCTGGAGGGCAATTCTCGCGCCTTCGACATCTCGAATTCGACATTTTTTAGCCATAAATCTATATTTAAAACTCACAGAAAACAATCTTCAGCATTATAGGATTGACAAAGATCATTGAAACTAAAGTATTATGACCGTAGTAAAGATATTACTTACATTTATAATAAAGAAATTATGGTTTGAAAAATGTCGAATTCGACATATTTCAGCGCGAGAATTGCTCCCCAGGGGTCAGATTCTCGCGCTTTCGACATCTCGAATTCGACATTTTTATTTCCTTAACTTCAAATCTCTCTACTACTGTCAAAAACCCTTAGTTTCAATAATATCTTTGATAATCTTATAATGTAGAAGATTGCTTTCAGTGAGCTTTTAATTTTTATTTACAGATTTTTGACTGCAAAAAATGTCGAATTCGAGATGTCGAAGGCGTGAGAATCGCTCGACTGCTCGTCTCTTACTTACTTACCTACCTTATTAAAGTTTTTCTGTCTCTTTATTTCTCTCCTACTATAAACGAGGATTCTTCCGGAACCGGAACCATCCATAGACAATTCGTTAATTATGTGAATGATTGGTACTCGGGCGACCGCGCTTCTTTGGGAGTGGTAATGTGTCGAACCAATCTACTGCGTTCTTGCGATCATTGACTTCGTCCATTGGTCTATCCTTTGTCAACCAATCATCGAAAAACCAGTGAGGATTCCCTGTGTAAGTTTACGATTAGCAAATTTTTCTTGAAGCGAAATGGAATTGTTGGTTTATTATGTTTTTACTAAAAAAATCGGCTTTGATTCAAAAAAGTGTGCAGTGTCTGATGAAATTACGTGAGAAGCAGCCATTTTGGTTACGTTGCGTTTGGCCTCGTAGTTATGACGTGTAGAATTTTATCTGGCCTGAAACTTAATATTTTAGTTTCCATGTAATAATAAAGTTAGACAGGTAAATTGGTAACAAACGAATAGTTTTTTCGGTTCGGATTTCATGTTTACGACATTTTCTAGTAGTTGTTTAGCAGGATTCAAAGAGTCTAAAACTTTTTCTCTAATCGCAATTATTGTAAAATTTCAGTGACTATAAATATGGAGCATGCCCAAATACAAAGCTCGGATGGTGCACAAGTGATGACCATCAACGGGCAACAACTTCAAGTCCTGCAAATGAACAATTCGCCGCACATGATACAAGGCCCGAATGGGCAACAAATCGTGGTCCATGCTATTCCTTCTACTGGTCCTACTATTCAGGTAATTATCTTACAAAATACTTCATAATATCAGTTACTTCCCGCCGCATTGTAGTCACATAAATGTACAGTTTAAAGCACTTCAAGTTTAACATTGACTGTTAACCTTGAACGTCTTTATCATATTGTTACCTAAACTTTTTTTGTAGTTCAAATGTTATGCTTAATGTATTGACAACTGTACTTCATCAACTCTAATCAATTAATTGTCTTACCTTCACTGTTTGTAAATCCATACTTCTTTGTACATGCTATCAATCAGATTGGGAGTATTGGGACTCCACAAATCCAGGTAGTAGTATTGTTTATATATTTTTTTTAGTTTTCCTTACAAATTCATTCAGAAAAACTATGTTTTTGCGTGGAAAAGAGAAATATAATTTGATGTAAATAATATTTTAAATGCCATTTGAATTTTTCACATGGTCTCATTCAAAACCGAATATATGGGATATAAAAAAAATGTGTACAACATCCAACATCTGAACAAAAACTTTCTTTGAAATATTTTCAAAGAAAGTTTTTTGTTCACGTCACGTGCACATCTCAGGTGACTTAAGTCAACATTTGAATGTTCTTATTCGTGTAATAATCAAGCACTTACCCAATTTTTAACCATTAATTCAAAATTCAGTATTCTGGTCCCTAGAACTTCCCGGTCCACCAGTAGAGTTTTTGGGGAATGCTTTTTGAAAAGTAATAAGGTTAAAAGAAATAATTTATTATTTAAATGAAAAACCTATTAATATTCTTTTATTTGTGACATAAGTGTTTTCTATGTAAATCTATTAGTTTTTGATATAACACACACAAAATCTCTGCTGGTCAAACAGGAAGTTCCCCGATTGTTCCAGAACTTTGGATTAAGATAAGCTTAATTTACTAGTTTTATTTTATTAAGTAATTGTTCATTTAAACAGTTGGCAAACCCAAATGGACAGCAGTTACAACAACTTCAAGTCTTACCAATTTCCAGTTTACAAGGTTAGTATATAAGTATGAAATAACAAGTTATTTCTTTTAATTTAAGACTCATTATTTCTTTTTGTGTAACTGAAAGCTTTAGTGTGATATGATAAGATCCTGATTGCATGATTAAAGATTCAGCAGTGGGTACTGATAAATAATAAATAATTGCATACAATCAGGCCAATTATCTAGCCCACATGAAATTTCATGAAGAATGTGTGTTATGGATACTAAATAACGGATAACATACTTATATACTTTTTTTATTGTAAATACATACGTAATTTACATATTAAACACCCAGACCAAGAAAAATAGACATGTTCATGCACACAAATATTTGTCTTGTCTCTCTGGCGCAGGTTGCAGGTTTAGTTTACAAGGCCAGGGGTTGCATATCCAACACATATTTAAATGTTTTGCGCCCACATTATTCTGTGTAAGATATATAATGGTTTTATTTCACAATGCCATAGAACACACACAATAACAAATTCTTAGACAAAAACTGCAGATAAATACATCAAAAACAAAAATGTGTATGTGTGTGCTGCAGCAGCATAAAAAAGTGTGTCTGTGTCTGCATGTTCTCTAGATAATATCTTTGAAGGTCCTTAATTCTGTAACACAAGCTCATAACCTACTTACATGTCATGTTATCTGTTATTAAAATTGCTTTGCAGGTGCAAGTGGTAACATTCAGCCAATGCAGTTGGTGCAAACTCCTGATGGCCAGACATTTCTCTACCAGCCCACGGCCAGTGCTCAACCTACTATAGACCAGCATCAAATCCTACATCAGCCTACTGGTAATTTGCTTTTGCTTACTAAGTAAAAACCTAAATCTCACATTTTCTGCCAAATAATAATTGTGTTACTCCTTCAAACAATCATCAAGTTGTTTGTAGGTACTCTAATCAAAGATTGATCAAATTAGGAATATAAAAATTGATTCTTATTAGATAATACAATTTATGTAATTTTCAGCTGACAAAAGAGGTTTGTTTCATTTCACTGGGCTCAATCACTAGCCCATTAGCCATTTGTTGTAACGGAAGCAAATATAACTTCTTTTCATCTTGCATTGCTTCTAGTGCTGTGCTTGCTTATTATATTTGTCTGTTTTCAGTGATCAACATTAATGGCAACTTAATACAAGTGGGAGGCGTGAGCAACTCAGTACAACAACAACAAATTGTGAACCAGCCCAACATTGTAATGGTAAGTACTAATAATTAGTACTTAAAATGTAGACAAAATCCTCAGTTGGGAACTATGTGGTAACCAGTATGTCATGCCATAGTTGACCTCAACTATTTATTTATTTCAAAATCCACAGTTCTAAATTAAAACTTAACAAAACTTAAATACAAATAACGGATTTTACATAATGTTAACTAAATAAAATTATAGGTAAGAGGAGATGCACACTATATAGTGGCATACTGTTGCTTGACTTTGCTATAGACTTTTGCTATTAAAATTTAACAGACATGAGGCCGATTCACACATGCACACACACTACCTGTCACTCGGGTATTCATAATCACACCTTAAACATACCTAACTCGCTGGTTTGTGCCCACAGTAGATAGTTTGTACTTGCAATATCTGACAAGTCGACTCCCTCCTTATCTTTTGAATGTGAAATTCGGCACTAGCATGTTATAGGTTTTAAAATCAAATTGGTGACTACTTTAAACTACTCATTATTGACTTTGTTTAAGTTTATACAACTTGTCTTTGTTGTTATCAGCAGCAGTATAGCAACAGTAGTAACGCTGGTGCGTCGTCCGAAGGCGCGTGTTCCTCCGCCGCCGGTTCCGACGAGGAGCCGCTGCTGTACGTCAACGCGCGCCAGTACAAACGCATCCTTAAACGCAGGGCTGCAAGGGCCAAATTGCACGAGCAGGGCAAGATACCGAAGGAAAGACCTGTGAGTATTGATCACATTGATCACTTTAGATAGATATTACATAGCATTTCTTTCTCTATATAGGGAAATAAATCCTATCCTATATACTGTATATTTTTTTAAGTTGTAGTAACTGATTTTTTCTATCCTATATATAGACATTTTAATCCCAAATTAAGTAGACAGATAGTACTAGATACATATTTTGGACCTAAAATGTTCAGTTGATATGTAACAGGATAACAATATCCTAGTAGGTAGCAATCTGTCTGTAATATTTGTGGTAAGTACCTATTTTTCTCACAATGTATGTTATTTATTTCCAATTCCAGAAATACCTGCATGAATCGCGACACAGGCATGCAATGAATAGAATACGAGGGGAAGGAGGCAGATTCCATTCCGGGAGTAGAAAGTAAGTGATTGGTGTTAAGTTTTATTGACTAAATAATCAAGATATGTATATATGTAATTACCATAATTTGAAGTCAAAAGTCATTATTATTATTATTATTAACAGGCTAGCAGTTGTAACAACTGATAGCGCCTGTATCCTGCTATCTATGCGTTTTGTTCAATAATTAAATTCTAAATATCTGTCTAGTCGATTTTTGAATTGATTGACGTTAGAGGCGAGGACTTCGTCTTCCGGAAGCTCATTCCACTCTTTGACGACTCTGTTACTGATAGGTTGTTGTTTGCGATTGAAGTACTGAGCTTGAAGCTGTGACCCCTAAGGTAACGGTTTTGATTACGCTTAAACAAGTTATGAAGATTGTGGAGGTCGTAGTGTCCATTAAGTATTTTAAAGGTCTCGATTAGGTCTCCATAGGCATTCAAGTCAGATTGGAGTTGATCATAATCAATGAGTGGATTAGCAAACAACTTTGTGTCATCCGCAAACATGCTTACATTGCATTGCAGGTTGTGAGGAAGGTCAAATGTGTAAATTATAAACAATACTGGTCCTAGAACTGACCCTTGAGGTACACCACTAAGAACCACGCGCTGGGCAGACAGTTCATCTCCTATTCTTACTTAGAAAGTTCTTTGTCTCAGAAATGCCTCTATCCAGTTAAGTAGTTTTCCTCTTATTCCCACAAATTCCAGCTTTTGCAGCAGCCTGTTAATTAGAACCTTGTCAAATGCTTTCTCGTAATCGAGGAAAATGACGTTAGTTGGTTGCCTTTCGTTAAATTGTTCGATCCATATCGACATGCACGATAGTAAGTTAGACACAGTTGACCGGCGTGGACAGAACCCATGTTGGTGATCAGTAATAACTTCATGATTGGTAAAAAATTCTAGATTTTACTATAATTTTTTCCATCAACTTGCACGACACACTAGTAAGACTTATTTGTCTAAAATTGGCAGGATCAAGCTTGTTTCCTTTTTTAAATATAGGAGTAACTGTGGCATTTCGCCAAGAGTCTGGTATGATTCCAGTGTCGTAAGAATTCTGCATTATAAATGCTAGACTGGCCGCGAGGTCGCATCTCTGTAACAGGGCTACCGAAATGTCATCCGGACCAGGTGAGGAATCTTTATTCATTTCTTTAAGGACTTGTCGAATGGCGTCTTTAGTAAATGCAATATCCTCAACGGAATCTTCAACTCGAAGAAGCGGATTCAACTCTGGTAACGCAGTGGGTGGTTGTTCTTGAAAGACACTTGAGAATTTGTTCCGCGAATAGCTCAGCAATTTCTGAAGCTCCAGTTAGATTTTGGCCCTGCTTATTATGTAAAGCGTTGGTATGCTAACTTTTCAAGATATTTGTTTTCTTATATAACATAATAGTAGATTAGTAGCCAAGGGCTGTAAGGCATCAATTGCAGCCCGAGATATTTAGGCTATATAGTTCGAGGGTGCAATTGATGCTTACACCCGAGCTAACTATTCTGCTTTACATCTTGATTGTGAGGTATGTAGAAAAAAACCGGCATTACAAGAATAAAACATTTATTTTGTTGAAATTTATAGTGTAATGAGGACAATCCCAAAAACAAACAATATTTAAAGTAAAAATTTTTGATTCCCGCCTTTTTTCATTAAAAATAATCTTTTTTTTCAAGATCGAAATTGAGCTTCGCCTTTCGATATTTAAAATTGATGACTGATAGCAAAGCGACCTCTTTGGTCATTGGGCTGAATGCAAGATGTCTATTGCCAGTATGATGGTTAGATGTACGCGAACTTTTTGAAAGAAAGAAGTTTTTTTTTTTATTACTTACCGCCCTAGGGCTTTTCTAGCTACATTATTACCCTAGAGCGCTAATTAGTCACCTACAAGCCCCATTTGGAGGTAATAAGAACCTACTTACCGAACATGAGAGATGTAAAATTTCTTTGGTTCACCGTTTAGAAGGTCACTCAGGTTCAGGTTCTGCGGGCGGATTTAGTTTGGTTTGACAATTTGTTGTTGACTTTCCGATACTCACTATACATCTCATCCAATCCAGTCAAGATATATCTTTTCCATAAAGTGTGTTTTTGGTCAACAATCTTTTTTGTATCTTTAGTCAACTCAAAAGTTCCCGAAGCAAAATACTACTAAATACCTGTCTTGGCCCCTGGGCCTTGGGCGTGATTGGGATCAAGAGCTAACCCATTAATAGTAAAAAAACCATCCTCCAATTGTTTGTTTTTACAAAAGTGGTAATTACTACAAGATTTTAAGATTTTTATTTTGCTCATTTATTGTTCCAGAAATATGGATGAATCGGGACATATTCCAGAAGACATTAAAAACATGGAAGATATGAAACCGGATACAGTTTCTATCACAATAATTCAGGTATGTTATCACTTTATAATAAATTACTTTCATTAGTTCCGAGATTTAGGCTTCCTCCAACATTCTCCACTTGGCTCGGTCATCACGTCATCAGCCGTGTCTAGTAAAGCCTAGCCATAAAACTGCAGATCTAAAGACCTAAATTTTTTTTTGTTAAATGTTTTTAACAATAATAGTTTTAGTGAGTAAATCGCAAGTTTCTAATTCTGATGCCATTTGCTATACTAAGTCTAGGTAGGTTCAATACTCGTAATAATTAAATTAAATTCACTTATCTGCTTTACAGGAAGACGAAAATCAAGAGCGACCGGCAAATCAGTGGCGACGACTGGCGCCTCATCAACCCCTGCAGTCCACGTAGTGCATCAGAGGCATATAACGGTCCGGACAGCTCGGAACTTAGTCTGTGACCCGCTGACCCGCGCTCGAGTGTTTATATGTTGTGCAATGTGATAGTAGGAAGTAAAACACGTGAGACTGAGTTTGGTGAAAAATTTACTGTAGTTGGATGGCAAGTTGTTTGCCAAAACGGATGGTGGTAAAAGAAGACTCGCTATGTAAGTGTTATTTCTATATCGTGTTTTGATCTTGCTGGTGAAATCGTTTGAAGAAAAGGGAGATGTTTTCGGTTATGCATGTTGGAGATTAGAAATGTTACTACTCATGCATTCATATTTATTATAAGCAGTATAAGTTTATTTAAAAAAAATATATATTTACACATACTGTAATACTGTAATACCTAACTGGCATATGGTATGGTTTTTATATAATGATTCCAAAGGTTTTAATGTTGATAACATATTAGCATTCTGGTGTATCAGGAATTGCACAATGACATCATATTTTTATTAATTTGAAAGTTTATTTCAGGTTATGTCTGAGTGTAACAAATTTTTAAGGCATAATAATAATGTGTTAATGTATAAAACGTATGTGTTTTTAAATAGGTTGAACATTTGTATCAATTTGCTACCAAAATTGCAATTAGAATTTACCAAAGAATCTTATGAATTTCTGTTAATCATCCCAAACTAGCAGGTTCTCAGATGTCAATGTTAGGTAGTATTGGTACATACAATACAATACATACCAATGATGTTTTATAACAATCCGTGACGAAGACCACACACATTGACAATGGACAAGTAGGAAAAAAGACATGAAAAAGCATGGAAATTAAAGAGTTAAATAAATTGAATCAGACTGCATAAATGGTCTTCCCAATTTTTACAATCTGAGCTCAAATGACATATCTGCTTCAAGTTCACACATATAATATCATTGGTACATACTATGAAATATCCAGTAAATTCTACTATAAGTTATCAAAATTTTAATAGTTATTTAAAGCTCTGTGTTAAGTTTATTTTAATTTCAATTTTCAATAATGCTTTTAAAGCATATACAATGGCATAATTTGCAATAAGAATGTTGGTATTTAATACAGTACGGTTTGGAGAGGAAGAACAATGTAATAATGAAAAGTTAATGCTTATAAATAACATGGTAATGTTAAAATACTTTCCTATTTTGTTTTTAGTAACTTAAATAATTTAAAAAGGCTAAAGGGTCAATTTGAGCAAAATCATAGTTTCTGATGATAATATGGAATTTCAAACATTTGTCTAAGGGATTTTTTTAAATGTTTCTGTTCCTTGTATTGTAAATTTTGTAAATATAGAAAAAAGTAGGGTAATTAGAATTTTGTAGTATTTTTATGGCAATCAACATTTTCCGACTACAAAATAAAAAGATTGCACTCAAAAAAATTGTTTCAATTTATTTTAGTTTATAAATTTATATGCTGGATAACAGTTGAAATGAAATACAAGATTGTTGTAAACAATTTTAATACAAAGAGATCCGTAAACATGATTTCCAAAAGAAGTACCTATTCAGGTAGATTTAGATTAGTTTCTTACTCTTATAAACTATTTAATTATTATGCATTTAAAAATTGGCATCAAATATAATGATTTAATAAGAAATACAACATTTAAAAACAAACATTTTGAAATAAAAAATACAACAGTGATCAGAGTTAAAAAAAACTTTTAATGCCTAATCTATCATCAACAAAATTACTAAACACAGTATTTGTACAATATCATTAGTTACATTCTTAAAAATAACCATCTTAATATGATCCTACTTTATTTATTAAGTACCTACCTATGTGACACATTTTGGTAATATCATGGAGTACTTTAGTCTGTCACATTGACTGACCAAGGCTGTATTTAATTAAATACAATTAATACTGCCTTGGTCAGAGTTCTATAATTACATAGCTAATAACACTTTTATCTCTCGATCTTTTACTTGAGTACGGGATGGAATTTTTCAACCATATGGAGGGAAAGTACTGTAAATTTGGAAGGATAGACAGTGCCCATTAGACCTACCGCCATCTCTTAACGCAGTATTGTTTCAATCTTACCATGCTATTTCGTACTATGAATCTCTTAAAATAAGCTTGTTTTTTGACGAAAGTTTTGTGACGTCTTCGCTCAATCATCGCCTCCAAAGTGTGAAATGTGTCAAAATGTGACAACTTCAATAAAAACAAAACGCAAACAAAACGTTCTTATGACATGATGGTTTTTAAGAGATGGCGGTAGGCCTGCTGTACGACTGTCTAATCAACAAACTAATCAAGTAACTAATCATTAGTTGTCGTGTTTGGCTTGTTGTCGCACGCGCTGTATCTCGGTGGTGATGGCGGAGATGAGCGGCAGCGCCGGGTCGGCTGGCGGCAGCCGCGCGTCCGACCGCACTAGTGCTGGGTTCACCACAGGTGCGCGGACCGATGTTAGTGACTGGATAAATCACGAAATAACACTCTTATTCATAATAATATTTAAGTATAAGAAAGAAAGAAACATTTATTTCGATATCACACGTGATAAGAAAAAAATAAAAATAAAAATTGGTAAAATTATCTATACTAATATTATAAAGCTGAAGAGTTTGTTTGATTGAACGCGCTAATCTCAGGAACTACTGAACCGATTTAGAAAATTCTTAGACCATTAGAAAGCTACATTTCTCCCGAGTGACATAGGCTATATTTTATCCCGATATTCCCACGGGAACGGGCACCACGCCGGTAAAACCGCGAGGATCCGCTAGTCTCTTATATGTATGAGTGCAATTTTAAGCTTAACCAAATATCCTACAGCTAAAGCAGTTCTATATAGTTGACTACTGTGTTTATAAATGCTTCCAAACCAAACAGGCGAGAGAATAAAAAAAATCCTATACAAAGGAAAAAAAAAACATCGTTTTGTAGTCCCCTGTTTTGTTCTCCAAAATTGGAGCTATTTAATTATTTTTGTTGATAAATCTATTCAGAAAGGCTTTGGCTGCGTCCCTGTTTTCCTTTTTTGCAGAAATTATATTAAATAAAGGTATGAACTTTCAAATTGGCCAGATTTTTTAGAAGGAAAACATAGGGATTCATCCAAAGCTTTCTGAATTTTTATCCTCTTAACAATCTCCATGTTGGTACGCTCGCAAAAGTTGCCGATAGTCCACTCGCGCTGCTCCCTTGTCATAGTTATTAGAAAGTTAGTTGTCTTGTAAGCCATTAAGACTACAAATCGAGCGCAAGCCGATTATCGCCTAAAAATGGTCGATCGGTTACTTCCACGACTGTACGAACACCGGTATACAATGTGTCGCCTGCTCTGAGGTCTTAGGTTCGAATCCCGGTAGGGGCAAATGTCTGTAACTGTATGATAAAAACGAGCATAATGCACCCCGAGTTAAGGTTGACACACTTGACAATATTATTGCCAATATTCTCTTGGCATATCTTTTTAATGCTCTACAATGTGGTTCTCAAACTTATTTCGTCTATAGCCCACTTTGAAAATCAATTCTTTTTTAGGGCACCCCAATTTTTTTTACTTTACTACATCTTTAATAATAAAAAATTTCTGGGGCCCTTACCGCCCCCTCTAAGGAACCAACGCCCACAAAGGGGCGTTATCGCCCAATTTGAGAAAGACAGTTCTGGATAAAAGTAAGAGGCGAGGCGTATTGGAATATTGGCAACAATATTTAAAGTGAGTGGCTATGGCTAGCTTTAACAGTGCTTACTTTGGGGCTAGGTTAAAGGGGTTTGGGTAACTTTGTATGGACTAGTGGCGTCTTTTTTTTTTTTCAGAGACCACTTAATTTTTATTACTGTTTTAAAGCAGCACAATCAAGACATTTATATCTGAGCGATTAACGGCGCTGAGATATGTTTTTTTTTTACCTTAAATTATACAATACATATTCAATAAACATCTGATTAAGTTTAGCTATTGTTCCATAATGGATCTGTGTCTTTAAATTATGTTCTCTTAAAATTGTCTTATTTCCGCAAGTGGCCGTCGTTTTCAACTTTTAGTAGAAAGTTGAAAATGACGCCACCTTTACCCATAATACCATACCCAATTTGGTGGGTAGGTAATTAATTATTTATTTATAACTAGCTTCCCGCCCGCAGCTTTGCCCGCGTGGATTACACGACTTATGCTATTGTGGGTTATCCATAAGAGATACACATATACCACCGCGGAGTTTTCTGTAGACCTTTTCAAGGTGTACAAATACTTAGTACATTATTTTGATAAATCTCGTAGGGTTCAGCCTGCGTTTGCAATGTAAGCTGAAAAAATGTAATCATTTACGACATCACATTAGAAACTTCAAAAATTACAGTATTTCTCTACTCTATATTGAAGGTTATTATACATATAAACCTTCCTCTTGAATCACTCTAGCTATTAAAAAAACCGATCAAAATCCGTTGCGTAGTTTTAAAGATCTAAGCATATATAGGGACAGACAGCGGGAAGCGACTTTGCTTTATACGTTTTTTTTTATGAACGACCGTGAGACTGGTGAGACAGACTATCATCATACCTGATGTTAAGTATTGATAAGGCTGAAGATGGAAGCGAGCCTCTCCCAGAATCCTCAGTCACTAAGGAACTGGCTATCTTATCTAAAACTGCCGGAACACAATAATGGCCTGCGCAGACGACGGACATAGAAGGACTTTTTATCCGCGACACGACCTTATTACTAAGAACATAAAGTTGAATAAATAACGAGGACTATCGCGTACTTTTCGCGGATATACGCGGTCTAAGTTGAATCTTATTTGGTTAACAATAAAGATGTGTCGCGGACAAAAAGTCCTCCGTTATCCGTCGTCTGCGCTAGCTCTAATGCTGAAAACATTGTTGTCATGGCGTCAGGCTTAGATAAGATGGTGGTGGCTAGCCAAGCGGACTCACAAGTCCTACCACCAACCAAAACCAAACTATTATGTAGTGATGTAGTGATGTATAACCAAACTATTATGTAGTGATGTAGTGATGTATAACCAAACTATTATGTAGTGATGTATAACCAAACTATTATGTAGTGATGTATAACCAAACTATTATGTAGTGATGTATAACCAAACTATTATGTAGTGATGTAGTAAGTACTCACGTGTGGAGGCGTAGGGCCCCAGGCGCGGGCGGGGGCGCGCCTGTCCGCGGGCGCCCGCGACGTGCGGGGGCGCGACGATTGCTCGGGCAAACTGCTGCGACTGGTGCCAAAAGTGTTTTGTTTGATAAATATTAAGGCGGTACCCCCACCGAAAGTGGCGCCGCGTTGAATTTTATTTAATATCGTAATTCTAATACACAATTTTAATAAAACTAAACGTGGAATTTTTAGAGCCCATAGTCTAGTATTTTTAGACGGTATCATTACATTCCCTCGTAGTCACTGCTTGTAGATAGCAAAACTGCTAAAAGTGGCCGTTTTTGACACATTTGCTATCTACTTCTACGAATGACTATGACGAGATGTAGCGATACCTTCTAAAAATACAAGACAATGGGCTCTAAAAATTCCACGTTTAGTTTTATTAAAATTGTGAATTAGAATTACGATATTAAATAAAATTCAACGCGGCGCCACTTTCGGTGGGGGTACCGCCTTAAACAAGAAAATATACTAAAAAAGCAACTAGTCTCATGTCGCCCTGACGGGATTCGAACCCGCATCCTTGGGAGTCCGGCACAATGCACTAACCAATTATGCTATTATACAGAGACCTATGAGGAGACGTCGAATTTTTCTAGTATATTCACCGTTCTACGGTGTTGGCCACCGTCGCGTCATCAATGAGAGAAATATCCTCGCATTCGAAAGAAACATCTTTACAGACGTTTAACTATCGATTAACATGAAACAGCCATCTAATTATAACTTTTTAATTTTGCATTTTACAATGCTATTTTTATGTGATAAATATTAAACAAGAAAATATACTAGAAAAAGGGTTTTGTTTGTAGGGGAAAGGTTTTGTTTTGATTGACTTTCAAAAGAGGATGTTCGCAATTCGGCCGGTATGTTTTTTTATGTAAGTACACCGATTACGTCGAGATTTTGGGACCGATTTACGTGATTCTTTTTTGTTCGATGCGGAATAGGTGCCATTTGACCCCATAAAAATTTGATTCAGATTGGTCCAGTAGTTTTTATTTTATGAATCAGAATCAGCTAGGCGATTGCGTAAAGTCTAATCGTATTCATTTGACAGTTCATATTGTATGTCATCCCATACAAATTGCTGCCGATTGAATACGATATGAACTGTCAAATAAATTCGATTACCTTACGCAATCGCACCCCCTGGGGTGTATTTGTATTATGGAATGACATTTAATATGATACAATATGATCGGTCAAATGAATACGATTGACTGTACGCAATCGCCTAGCTGATATGAGCATATTTTTTTACCAAGTGCCTTACCATCAACTGTAATGCGATTCATTTTAGGTCATTTTTAGGTTGAGAGCGCGGGATGCTGTCATACGGCGCGCATTGGCGTCTCACTCTTACTACCTAAAATGAATCGCAATACAGTTGGACGATGTAATTTTCACGTTACTTTGTTAATAATGTATGTACATTAAACCTAATCTAATCTAGATAAATCCTACTGTAGTTTACAAAACAACATATTACAGACACTAAAAAGTAGAAAAAAATATTGCGTTAAAATAAACCGACTTCAAAAACTAAAAAGCTAAAAATAAGCCGTTTGGAGTCGGTGCCAGCCAAGCCATTCTACTTTTATCTTTCTTACCTTATGTATAGGACACGTAGGTATTCCGAAACTATAGCTTTATACTACTACTTTATCTTTTTTACCGGCCTCCGATGAACGCGCCATTTGGGTCTGTCGTGCACAAGCTGTTCAGTCTGGCGGAGCTCACGCAAGTTAACATATTTGACGGACCTAGCGCAGTGAATAATCCTAATCCTACCCACTGCTTGAAATCTCACCCGGGACAATGAGGTCAAAATTGTGGGCTATTTTGTCTTACCGCCCGTTTACACTAGTAAAATATTTACAAGAAAACATGTTGCAAAATATAGTGCGGCCGCTGTGAAGATGACCAATGGCTCCGATAAGAGCTGTCAAATAATGCATTCTCTCAGTGGCCGCATAATACGCTTACAACATGTTTTTTCGTAAATGTTTCACCAGCGGAAACGGGTGTTGTATATATTTTGACGACTTCCATGATTGCATGACCGGTTTCAAGGTGTCGCCTAGGTAGTCTTAGGATCTGGGTTCGATTCCCGGTTGGGTCCAATGTTTGGATCCGTTACCCTAGTAACCCATAACACAAGCCTTACAATGTTTACTTTGGGGATAGGCTAATAGGTACAAGTGTGAAATATTGATTAATACCTATCTCCTGCAGATTTCCCCCGCAGAGTGTCCATAGCGGTGTATGGCGAGCCCGGCAGCCGCACGTTGTCGTTACGGGCCTGAGTCACTTGCTCGCCTTCTGGATCAATAAGTTGAATATCGTCGATGAAGTGACAAAAGCTCCAACTACCATTTTATAAGAACGAATATTATGAACATGTTAATATTTTCTTGTGCATATAGCAGGTATTTCCACAGAGTTTTAATAGCTTTTTAAAAAGGCAAAGTCCCGATAGAAGAAACATTAGTCCACAAATAAGTCTATCACATTAAAAGAAATTATTTGGAAGAGGGAAGATTTCCTAAAAAATCAAAGTTAGGAGGTATTGTCACTTCATCGCCGATATGCACTTTGAATGCGTCATCCTTATTCTAAAAGTATAATGTTTTCACTTTCAGTGGAAGATGGTCTTAGCGAAATCCAGCAATTTGTCAGTCAAAACGGAAATGAAATTAATTATGTGCATCTCATAAGAAGGGGAGATTGGAAGACACCAGAATCCTCACCTATCTTCAGCTTATCTCCGCTATCCTTCTTGGATTCACCAGTGGTCGTGAAGGTGTCATCCTGTGAGTTCTTTTAACATGTCTACGTTCGTGGCTAGTTTGGCTAAGGAGGAATACCTATTTAATTGCGGAATCCTCACCTGTCTTCAGCTTATCTCCGCTATCTCAGATTCTCCAGTAATGTCCTTAGAACCAGAGGCCGCGCTGCTGAACAGTGTGAAAGCATGATTCATGAGCTCATTGAATCGCTGCCGCATCGGCAACGACGCTGGTTTGGCTGAGGAAGACCACGAAACTCCAGAATCCTTACCTGTCTTCAGTTTATCTCCGCTATCCTTCTCGGATTCACCAGTAGTATCCTTAGAGCCAGAAGCCGCACTGCCGAACAGTGTAAAGGCATCATCCATCAGCTCATTGAATCTCTGCCTCATTCGCGACGAGGTTGGTTTGACTGAGGAAGACTTGGCAGGACTGGAGGGTTTTGAAGCTGTGAACAAGTGGAGGCTTTTTTGTACTTAAGATATTGCCATTTGGGACTTAAGTAAGATATTAAATTTTCGCAACCTTTATTATAGGTGTTTCCACTTTGACGCACTCTGGTACTACACGACAAGACAATTAGGCGCATGACAGGAATGCGGTTTTGCACTTTTGGCACCTGCAGCCCACTTCTATCACCGCACTTCTCGTAATATCTGATTTATTAGCGCTATAGTAATTCTGATTGATTACCGCTTCTTGAAATTTGGTTTTTTTAGTTAGCTTTTTAAGATTTTCTCAGCTGTCATGCGCCTAATTGTCTTGGTCGTGTAGTACTGTTGCTGAGCATAAAATATTATGTCTTATTGTTAATACGTTTGACAGTAGAACTTTGCGTAACTTATTTGATAATAATTATAAGTGCATAGACTAGCTGGATATGATATAATGCTTTTCAATTGTATCTTCAAAAAGTAATACTATAAAACAACCTGTTTGGCGTAGAGGTACTAACCCCGCCTTCTGCGCCAGAGGTCCCGGGTTCGATCCCCGGACAAGACAAATATTTGTGTGCATGAACATGTCTATTTGTCTTGGTCTGGGTGTTTAATATGTATGTTACGTATGTATTTACAAAAAAAAAAGTAAATAAGTATGTTTATCCGTTATCTAGTATCCATTACACAAGTTCTTCATGAAACTTAACGTGGGCTAGATAATGGGTGTGTCGTTGTATGCAAATATTTATTTTATTTTATTTATTATAAAACCTAATGTTTGAAAATTCAAGACTTGCGAATCGAGTCGATTTATTCTAGTATTTTTCTATTAAAATGTAGGTACAATCGGGGAACTTCCCGGTTGACCAGTAGACTATTTTTAACCGACTTCAAAAAAAGGAGGAAGTTATCAAGTCGACTGTATATTTTTTTTTTTTTATTTATTTTTTTTATGTATGTTCCGCCATAACTTCGCCAGTTGTTAACAGATTTTTTAAAATTCTTTTTTATCTGGAAGAAAATGGTTTATGTGTGGTCCCATATAATTTTTACGAAGATCTGGCTAGTAGTTTTTTCATAATCCTGAAAAATATCAATCACCTTTTGGCAAGTAGTCGTATACCTAGATGACATCATCATTGGCTGATTTTTAGTATAAGTAACGGCACATAATGTAATAAAAAAATCTGAAATAAAAACATTTTATAAAAAAAATCAAACTGACTTCAAAAAGTAAAAAATAAAACTTTTGGAGTCGGTGCTAGTTAGCTAAGGCCAAAAAAAATATAGTTAATAGAAGTGCAATGTAGAATGCTTTGGCTGGCACCGACTCCAAAAGTTTTATTTTTTACTTTTTGAAGTCGGTTTGATTTTTTTTATAAAATGTTTTTTGGGAAACGTTTTCTCGGGAAGTACTAAGGTTAAATAAATAAGTATTCAAATGAGATACCTTTTAATATTCTATTAGTTGTGATATAAACGTTTTCTATATAAAAAATCTCGGTAGCTCAGTGGTTAGAGCATTGGACCGGATAACCAAAGGTCGTGGGTTTGAGTCCCATCATAAATTCACTTGTGGCCGAGTTGATGTTTTCCAATATTTTGCTATTTAAAATTTATCATGTTTTCTATATATAGAAATACATTATAACTATAACTTTAACACTATAACTTTATTAAATAAAACTCCTTAAAAAAAACTACTGATCAACCGGGGATTCCCCGACTACTTGTATCATACATAAGTATAAGATTGAAAATGCAGGTTTAAATTTTTTTTTTAAAGTGTTCAATATATAAACTCACCATCTTTAATCCTCTGGCAGTGAAGGTCCCACACCAAAGGTCCTATGACCCCAGGGTCTTTATCAATGCTGCCCAGTCTCACCAGCTGTGATGGCATCTGTCTCCGAGGTATCACATCCTTGTTCTTGTCTTTGGGACCCTTAGGGCTCGATGTGGGGGTGTCAATATCCAAATGCCGAACGGATACCGGCTCCAGAATACGGGATAGGGGCTCTACCACGTTTCCCCTATAAATTAAAGTTAAGTATAATATGTTGGGTTAAGGTCTTAACATTAAGGAACACTTATGCGCTCATGGCCTCATGGCCGCGCTTGATCGTATTCGACCACGTTTGTTAAGCAAAGTTCGGCCCGGTTAGGTGTCGGATGGGTGACCGTAAAGTGGCATTATAACAGCGCTTCCGTGCTTCCGAGGGCACGTTAAACCGTCGGTCCCGGCTATTGTCATTTTATTACAGTCGTTAAGCCAAGTCAGAGGCCTTATAGGCGGCTTGATAAACTCTGACACCAGAGGTGGCCACTAATCCTCACTCGATAAGAAGAAGATTAAGGTACACTGTAGTGTAACTAAGTCGCAGAGTAACACTGAAGATGTGCATTAATATAATGGTGCATCTCCATCATCACATTAATCACACGGCATACGAGCGGGTGGGTCAGTACTGAATAGTGTATTAGGTATTAAATTAACTATTTCATAGTTGAAATAAAACAACTTTTCCGGATATTATACGCGCTATATTTCACGAACTAAGATTAGAAGATTAGTAGCTCTATTACGAGTTTTGTCAACGATCCTCGCTAGCGTCTAACGTATAGACATTTGTATGAAAAACTGTTCAGAGCCCCAAGCGCTGAGTGGCTGAACTAAAATTGGTATTATGAGTTGACAACGTTGACATTTGGTGACTTAACAGCTCCTGTTACGTAAGCTTCACGATTCGCGGTCACGTTTTTCATACAATTTGGTATTATGAGTTACTAATTTGGCAGATGCTCCTGTAATTTACGTTCACAGGAGCTGTTACGGCACTCACGGCATTTCATTTAGTGAGAAGGTATATTATTCAATTTAAATTAATAAATACACGACATATTTTGAAACAAATTGATGACAAGGCATGTTTTAGGTTAGAAAATAATTTACGCGGCTGAACGAAACAAATAACACAATGAATTAACTAATTTGTATAGAGGCTAAATTTCGAAAACGGAAAAAAATCCTAACATTGATTTGTCCTTCCAAAAGCGCATTTAGCAAAATTATGCCTAGGTACTATTACAACACACAACTTTAAAATCGACGTAAAGAATTAAACGAAGTCGTAAAAAGTAAAAAATAAGATAATATAGCTGTATTTATTTTGCAATGATTCCACGTAATAATTATTATGGAACTTATTTAGTAAACGGCGCCTATGGGCTTATTAATTGAACTGTGGATAACCAAGGCCCTTTTCGGGTCTTGGGATGTCTCTTTTCTCTATAGAAAGTTTTCTATTTTAGCAATGAAAATATTTTCAATATTTTAAATTGTCCATAATTTCATGGATAATTTTTAGGTAAGCGGTCTATTGTTTTAATGCAAAATATATCAATTTATCGTAGGCATAGTAATTTCATATTGGCAGCCGATAATGAGCAACTACATAAAGATCGATTATTTATTTATAAACAAACATTTTAGTGTATACTAATACACTGTGTCCTTGTACTATTATTTTATTCTGTGTCTAATAATGACACTTGACTGACTCGGATACTATGATAAAATGTAAAAGGTCATACATAGTCAGGCTGTGAAGCTTTACTTCACATTTCTTAATTTAATAGGGCTATACGTCGCCGTGAAAAATGTACTCTTTTAATTTCTCTATTTTTGCCTCGATGGTAAAGGTGTCTTTCTGTCCTTATCCTCATCATATAGACAGAAAGAGATAGTGTCAATTTTACGTTACGTATTCAAATTTATGCCTCAACGCTGCCTTCTCACGTATTTACGTACCAGCTAACGTAGCGTTTATAAAAACTCATAATACCGATACGACAGTCGGCGATTCGAGCACCGTATTTACGTTAACAGCAGCTGTCACGTCACTTACGTTTACAGGAACAACTCATAATAGAGCTACTGAAAAACCTAAGAATACGGACAATGAACAGTAGCTCTATTACGAGTTGTTCCTGTAAACGTAAGTGACGTGACAGCTGCTGTTAACGTAAATACGGTGCTCGAATGTTTTTGTAAACGCTACATTAGCTGGTACGTAAATACGTGAGAAGGCAGCGTCGAGGCATAAATTTGAATACGTAACGTAAAATTGTCACTATCTCTCTCTGTCTATATGATGAGGATAAGGACAGAAAGACACCTTTACCATCGAGCCAAAAATAGAGAAATTAAAAGAGTACATTTTTCATGGCGACGTATAGCCCTATTAAATTAAGAAATGTGAAATAAAGCTTCACTGCCTGACTATGTATGACCTATTACATTTTATCATAGTATCCGAGTCAGTCAAGTGTCAAGTGTCGTCACAGACACAGAATAAAATAATAGTACAAGAACACAGTGTATTAAAATACACTAAAATGTTTGTTTATAAATAAATAATCGATCTTTATGTAGTTGCTCATTATCGGCTGAGAATATGAAATTACTATGCCGACGATAAATTGATATATTTTGCATTAAAACAATAGACCGCTTACCTAAAAGTAATCTATGAAATTATGGACAATCTAAAATATTGAAAAAATATTTTCATTAGTAAAATAGAAAACTTTCTATAGAGAAAAGAGACATCCCAAGACCCAAAAAGGGCCTTGGTTATCCACAGTTCAATTAATAAGCCCATAGGCGCCGTTTACTAAATAAGTTCTATAATAATTTATTACGTGGAATCGTTGCAAAATAAATACAGCTATATTATCTTATTTTTTACTTTTTACGACGTCGTTTAATTCTTTACGTCGATTTTAAAGTTGTGTGTTGTAATAGTAGGCATAATTTTGCTAAATGCGCTTTTGGAAGGACAATTAGGATTTCTTTCCGTTTTCGAAATTTTGCCTCTATACAAATTAGATAATTCATTGTGTTCTTTGTTTCGTTCAGCCGCGTAAATTATTTTTTAACCTATAAAAGGCCTTGTCATCAATTTGTTTCAAAATATGTCGTGTAATTATTAATTTTAATTAAATAATATACCTTCTCACTAAAAAAAATGCCGTGAGTGCCGTAACAGCTCCTGTGAACGTAAATTACAGGAGCATCTGCCAAATTAGTAACTCATAATACCAAATTGTATGAAAAACGTGACCGCGAATCGTGAAGCTTACGTAACAGGAGCTGTTAAGTCACCTAATGTCAACGTTGTCAACTCATAATACCATTTTTAGTTCAGCTACTCAGCGCTTGGGGCTCTGAACAGTTTTTCATACAAATGTCTATACGTTAGACGCTAGCGAGGATCGTTGACAAAACTCGTAATAGAGCTACAGTGCGCGCCAAAACTTAAGATGTACGTATTTGGTAGTTGTACGGGTGATATTGGAAGTGGCAAATGTGGGTAGATAGAGAGTAGTTGCCATACTGATTGATTTTTTGTTCTAGCTCGAGTAACTGCTGCGGTTTGCAATTTATTTCTGATAGCCAGTAGTTCGTTAGAAGCTGGCAAATAAAACATTCTCTCAGTGGCCGCATTATACTTACGTTTATAAAATATTTTTTGTAAATGTTTTTAACGAGGGGTTAAACAATCAAACCGTCTTTCAGTCGATTTCTCACCTGGGGAATGAGTTGACGGAAGGCATTGAGAGATAGGATGTGGGGGTGTGTGGGGCCGACTGCTGGCTGTCCGAGCTATCCAGGCCAGCCGCTTCCAGCAGGCTATCCGTGGTGCCCACTGGGGAAAATAGTGCTATTTGAACGAGATAACTGACCAAACATTGACATAATATTAGCAAGGAATTGAAATAAAGCTTGCCAAAACTTGTTTAAAAACTGAGGCTTTCTTGAACTTTCGGTTGTCTATCATATCTGTCTGTCGTCATAGCAACAATGTTTTCAGCTTGTATTCCGAATTCAGATAAGATACCCAGATTCGGGGAGATGTGCGATTACACCTTCAGCTTCAACCTTTACCATTAATTAATTACTTAACATATCAACAAGGCTAAGTAAGCGCTTCGTTGTTGTAGGTAAACAAAAGCGTTCATTATCACTGGCTTATAAAGGAAAATAACATTTTAACTTAACGTGTGATATTGCTATAGCTATCAAACTTCAAACTCTCATAAAACCCTTCAATGATAGGGATTTTGGCTAATTCCTACATATTTCTATTCATCTATTTGATGAACTATTGCATTTTTAGTATGAAAGTGATAGCGTCAGCGAAAGCCCTTGTAGAGGATTTGAAAAATCGAAAGCTATAGCGATAGCACAAGCTATACCGTTAGGCGGTCGGGGTGCAGGCAGTGGGCCTACCGCGTAAGTGCCGTCGGCATCGCTGTCAACTTTACGTGACAGCCGAAAGGCGTTTTCGTACAACGCAACTTCAACCGTATCGTCCTAATAATAAGATTCCTTTTCCATAGTCAGTTAATACTCGACTCAGTGTGCGACCGAGACAACGCTTTAGCATCAGCGCTCGAGTGTGATGAGTTGCGCCCATATTCGACAAGTCGCCGGCGTTGACGAAACTTACACGGTGGGGCCGCAGATCTTTAGTGCAATTGTATTTAGGAGTCAATTATTAATAAGTTCGTGAAATGTATGGTTTGCTTTACCCCGTTTCTTCTGTGGCATCTTGAGAGCATGCGGTTTCTTCTGGCGCCTTCTCAATGCCGCCGCCACTTCGGACACTCCGGATGAACTCGTTGATGAACTGGGAATAAGATTAGACTGCTGACTTTTTGGGGATTTTGATAGAAAAAGTACTAGATGTAGTATAGTGGTACAGGAACGTAGTAGCTGTATTAAAATTACCTGGAAGCACTAGCAGCTCTGTAGATCGGTAGAAGAGTACTGCTGGGTCTGGTACGGCTTGGCGAGACGACACTGATTAACTGAGGAGACCACAACATCAGTCTTTAAATTATTACATCTTTTTAATTTCTTTAAATACTATGATGTCAGAACATTGGACAAACTTCACTTACCCTGCCATCCTTTTCTTCGTGAACCTGTTTGAGTTGGTTCCTCTCGGCCTCCCTCATCAGTTCGTTTCTGTAAGCTCGCAATGATGCAGCAGATTTCAGTGCTTTCCTCCTGTTCGTTAGGAAGTTAATTTATAGTTCTGGCTCGAATCTAATCATCACTTTGGATGGATGGATACTCGAAGACGTCGATCTTTCAATGGAAGGGGTAACGTTGTAATTCTAGAAGCGTTATAGAACTTGAGTGTTCTAGAGCTAAAATAAGTTCTTTTCAATATCCTTTTGGAATATTTGGAGACAAACTGTTCTCATCTCATTTCAGAAAAGTAGGGAAGCAAGATTTGGAAACCTTGGGTTGGGGCCAGTTATTGTACCAGTTCCGTTAGACCGTTAGCTTAGTCGACATATATTTAAGCATAAATTTCGCATCTCTTTTAAATAAAACCAAAAGTTAGAACTCGACGGTAGATGATGAAATTAGAACTAACCTGTGTGCAAGGCAGAGTAGCGCGAACAACACGAGAAGAAGCAGCACAGCTACAGTGGCGCCTATAGCGAGCGCCCACAGCTCCGTGCCGTGAACGCCGGCGGTGTCGGCCTGGCCTTCTAGACCCTCAGCTGCCTTCAGGTAAGCTGCTAGCAGGACCGAATCATTGTTGATAGTTTAAAGACCACAAGAAAAAGATCAGAGGGAGCATTATAAGCATTTTGTTAATTATTATCACTACATAAAACCCTCATCTCATTCGTCTACTTGTGCCGAATAATTTGTATATAGTTTAGAGACCACAAGAAACTGCCCCTTACCGGGCGAAGTACCTCGGCTCACCAGGCAGTCTCCGGGAAGCTGTCTCTGATGTGAAGGCGCTGGGAGCATTCCTGGTTGAGCTAGGATGGCTGGAGTGATCCGGCCTGACACCCTCCGGATGCAAAATAGGCGCAAAAAGTCGTCGAGTTGAATTGTTGAAACCGCCCGTATTGTATGAAGAAGAAGAAGAAGAAAGACCTCAAGAAAGAGATCAGAAGGAGCATATTAAGCATTTGGTTATTATTATCACCTACATAAAACTCTCATCTGGCATTCGTCTACTTGTATTATTTTGTGTTAAAATACTATAAACTTCAGTGAGGTATCAATGCACCTTCATGTAAGCTGATGGCAGGACCGAATCATTTGTTGATAGTTTAGAGATTAGATGGAAGGAGCATATGAATATTTGTCTATTATTATCACTTCATAAAACCCTCGTTTGTCATTTGTCTACTAGTGTTCTGTGTTAGAGAACTATATTAAACTTTAGTGAGCTAAAACACGGCCACAGTTACGTTTCGTGAGCCCGCCGGAGGTGTCGGCCTGTCCTTCAAAACTCTCAGCTGCCTTCAGGTAAGCTGCTGGCAGGACCGAATCATTGTTGATAGTTTAGATACTATAAAGTTTAGTCAGCTAGTAACACGGTTACAGTGGTGCCCATACCGAGCCACCGGTGTCAGCCTGGCCTTCCAGACCTTCAGATGCCTTCGGGTAAGCTGTTAGCAGGTAGTTTAGATTAGAGACAATAAAGTTAGTTAAGTGAGCTAGCATCACGGCTACAGTGGCGCCCATAGAGAACGACGAGTGTCCGCCTGGCCTTATAGACCGGTTGCCTTCAGGTAAGCTGCTGGCAAGACCGAATCATTTGTTGATAGTTGAGACTTTTAGAGACTATAAAGTTTAGTAAGTTAGCAAAACGGTTACAGTGGCGCCCATAGCGAGCGACTGGTATTTTAGAAATCAGTTTTTATCCTATTTATTATAATCTAACTCAGAGCAGCTATTTCTTAACCTGCGATTGCGGCGGTTAAACAACTTTTGGTCCCAGCAACATAATCTTTAATCGGCAATTGCACGGCGAAAAGGGTAATGGTCCATCTTTTCTATTCACCTGTGGGGACTCCGCAGTCGAAACAGAAAATAGCTAACACTGGTTTTTGTTGCAACTTAACCTAAAGTTTAATTCTGTCGCAAAACTTCACTCACGCTCAGCCTTCGTAGTAACGACAGCGCCCAGCTCCCTCGCCACCTCCGCGTCGCGCACCAGCCTCATATCCCTAGCAGCCACTGCAGCTGGGACTGCTCTTCCACCCACCAACACGACGTACACTATCTGCACGCTGCCTGTTTCTGGAGACTGTAAAATCGACAGTTTCGTTAATTCTCCTACATAAGACTATCCAGAAAATAAGATATTTGGAAATAAGCTTTAACTTGGTATAGAGAACTGACATGACCTGTGAGGAATGCGTTCTCTCAGCGGCTGGATAGTGCTTAGTTTTGTTGAGATTCTTTTTCATTTCGTATAAATTAACGTATTATTTTTACATTGTGGAATAGGACGCCTATTTGATACCTAGTTCAGGCATTGTTTAGTGCATCGACTGACAGAAAAGTATTAGTCTTGCTGACGAAAATACTAAAGTTGCTATGCGTGCGACATGTAGTTCCTAAAGATATCGTCCTATATAGACAGCTTTAGTGAAAGCTATTATTGAGGAGTTCCTTATGAGGGACATAAATAAACTTACCTCAGTTATATTCTGAATATGAACTTGCACTGGAGGTTGCTGTTCAGGTTTGATTATCTCTCTCTTGAACAAAATCGTTTCATTGCCTGGATCTATTTCCAATGGAATATCTATGAGATCTTCCTTATTGTTCATTTCGCGGTCCCTGATTTCTCTTTTACGTACTATTATCGTTGGTGCTGCTAAAATCCACGATTTTACGTCACTTATTCTTGTTGCTTTTATTTCTGCCATCATCGATGAAGGATCAACGTTATCAATTTGAACTAACTCTTCTTCTGGATATGCTCTTAACATCACTTTTGAGGATTGCATAGAAATTGTGTTTGCAACGTTACTTATTGTACTAACTGGCTCAACACGTGTCATAGAACTTATAATATTGTTGTACCTATGAGATGTTTCTGAATTAAATGAGGCGATATGGTTAGCATTCTCTTTGTTTACGAGAAACGAATGAACATCGTGTTTTTTTCTTGACGTTGGTGCATCTAATGATTTGATTATGCCCAAATGTCGCTCTTGTTGTCTGAAACGATATTAATTTCTGCTATTGTTAGCGCAAACCGACATTGAAATATATGTATTGCGAATTAGGAATCACTGATGAGTGAGTAGTTAGTTGTAAAATTGTCTTATTAGATAATCACCAGTTCCAAAGTAAAAAGGAAATTATTTTATAGTGTTCGGTACCTTAAAAAAGCCTTCTGATACAATCTAGCCAACTTCAACTGCAAACTGTCCGGCGTGGAGCCCTGTATAACCGTCAGCAACCAGTACCGCCGATCGTCTGGGATCTCTGGCTCCAAACTGCCAGGACCAATTGGCTCGCCGCAGTTGAGGATACATTCTCCCGTAGTTTTATCTGTCACCGCCTACCGAGAGATTTAGCCCTGTTTTAGCAGCGGTAATCTGAAAACCCTTTTAAACACGACCGCACTGATTTTATTGGAGTCTAATTCATTCAGGTTTGACATGCTTTCGAAGGGGGGACAGCGATTGATCAACACTACTCCGTTTAAAAAAAATCTAAAGGCGAAGCAAAGGGGTGTATGTATGACATAAATTTACAAGAACTAACGATCAGTTCATACAATAACATTTAATATAATTTCATTTGACATACCATCACATTACATAACATACGAATCATATAATTTCATTTACCATTTGATATAAAAATCGATTGGCCTAATAATTATTTCACCTAATCATTCATTGATATTGCTCATTTTACTTAATATTCATATACTTAGTCTAGTCTAATCAACATTTTACATAATTTTTAAAGCAAGAGTTTATTATTACATATAAAATTAGGTCAAATGATACGTATATAAAATGATAGTTATGTAAAGAAAACAATATATCAAATGACACTTATGGGATATAAACGTTAGGGTAATTGAAAATATAAAAAAATAATCATTATAAGAAATAAACAATAGGTTAAATAAAAATTGCGTCATATATTTTTAGGTCAAATAAAAATTATATCAAGTGAACGTTAGTGACATTGAAATTAGATCAACTGTTTTTGGGCCAACCGAATCGCACCCGAAGTAAAGCAATGCTTGTGCGGATATCAAAAAACAATAATTACTTGCTGAGGAAGACTGTTAGAAGATTATGGTGAAGTACCCACGATGTCACTGATTACACAAGGGTCGGGTAGTTTATCCCGATACCATTCAAAAGAATTTATTACTTGCAGTGGGCCTACCATGAGTTTTTCTTTCCGTTTACTGTACTGTAAACGGGAGACATTTAGTATGAGAATCTGTAGTTCTGCCACTGCCCACTAGTGGCTCTGTACAGATTTGCGTACAAAATGTACAGTAAACGGAAAAAAAAACTCATGGTAGGCCCACAGGATATTTTATGTGGCGTCGTTGAGGTGCTTGTCGCTATGAGTGATGATTACAACTTTCCCTCCCAAGTTGCACATTATGCTCTGCACAGTTTTAGAAATACCTACCTGTGGTGGATAAGAGTCAAGGTAGACTGTAGCCAGCACCGTGGTTGTGTGCACGTGAGGAGTGACGGGCTGCGCCGGAGTGGCCAGCGGCGGGTCTGGAGGCGGCGGTGGACCGTCGCCCGACCCCGTCCAGAAGAAATCTTCCAGACGAGGCGTTTCCTCGTGTTGGTCCCGGGAGACAAGCATGTAGACTGGAAAAATTCATCGTTGTTATAATTTTTCACCTAGAATACAAAATATCCCCAAACGTATAATCCTACACGTACAAGGCGGTATAAGTACAGTATACAGTATACATACGGTATACAGTTTTGGTAGTATCAAGGTAAGGAAGGAGCATGAAAAGTTACAAAACTTTCAAGGGGCAATTTTATTAAGGATCTACGAGTATTTCGATAATAATCAAGCATTTTCATAGCGTGCGCATCATAATGAAATGCAATAATCTCAAACTACCTATAATCCAAGTGGTAATTCTGGTCACGAATTAGTGCGTCCCCTTACTAAGTCACGTATAATATACGCCATTGAGCATAGATTTATAATCAAGTCAGCTATCATCAATTTATCAAAAACATTAATAACTCTACAGTTGATGCACACGCCAAATATGCTTCTATAATGAAGGCTTAATTGACTGAATTTAGGGGGCTTCAAGTGGTCGTTAACAGAATAGGGAAAAGGGGGTTCTGTAAAGTCTAAATCAATCAATAATAATATAATAATAAATATAATAAAGTTGGATTTGGAAAGAATTTGGTATGGTTACATGTTACTATGTTATTATTGTAAAAAAGGCACAATCTAACGTGTTATTATTATGTTTTAGAACCGGCACAAGACAAATTCGACCAAGACAAACAATAAATGACCAACTTAAATTTTTAGGTTAAAATATTTTGATCGATTTATTCATAGCAACGGCATTTCCGCATTGATGTTCATTCGGTGACAGGTCGATAAACATTTCCTGTTTCAGAATCGCGTGATCTTCAGAATAAAATGGTTTATTGGCCCTCACTGTAACTTCCAGTAACAGCAATTTTCATGGCATGGACTAAGTTATCAACTTTTAGTAAGCAAAACAACGACAGTAAGGCTAAGTAACATAAAATGAGAGTAAGCGCTGAATATTTTTCTTTTCGGCTATTGGACATCAAAATTCATTACCATAAGTTAATATATTATTATTTTTTTCAGTAAATTCACAATTGTTAAACATTTCCATTTCTAGCTGTAACAATGGTCTTCGATCGGTTTTACTTCTTTGAAGAATCTTTCGATGAGCATTTGATTTTAGTTGACACAATTTCTTCTTATCCAACGTCCTTTTCAATTCTTAAATTGTGTTGTGTTCATTGTGCGTATAACGTTGCTTAGACTTGTTGTAGATGATATACGCTGATCGCCACCGCCCGTATATTACGCCAGAGAGTTCCTCAGGGATGTATCCTCGCGCCAGGCCGTACCAACCACGAGGTTCGGCAGGTACTAAAAGAAACGCATTTCCTGTCTTTATACATCGTCATGATACATATATCTATGAAGTTCTTATTTACTATTCTACATTAAGTATGTCGCTGTTAAAAAGGTATATACAAAAGTCCTAACAAGGACGTGGATCGTAATTTGACCCTGTCTTTAACTTTGAAATTAATACTTTTGCTTTACTATGAAATCAATTAATGTCCTTGTGAATAAACGATACCTCGATGACTTGCGAATCTAAAATTTGTGTTTACTTTGGTATCGGCCAATGGAAATACAAATATTAAGCTATCCTTTACCAACTTGCTTTTCGACCTCCGTTTTCATCGGCTACGCTACGATTCATAGAATTTTTTACTGTATGATAATATTACATCCACATTAGATTAATACAGCTTTATTCACCTAACAACTCGTATTATTAAGCACACAGAAAGACCATCACGAGACGACTGCAGCCACTTGTAAGCATTTTAAAATCGGTATATAAATGTAAATTGAGTTTATTTATTAAATATAGTGTACTAAATAAAGTAAGTAATACTAATATTAAGTAGCCTAGTCATAGGTTTCTGCAACAATACATTTCCAATATCTGCGGTAAAACCGATAACAAATTGGCATAGAACACGAAACGGTTCACTGACTTTATTGGAAACTGTCTCATCCATCAGTTTATGGAAATACTGTGCTACATAACGTCTTCTTTGTTGCGAAATAACCAGAGAATGGCAAGTTAGCCCCAAAGACATAAAAGGTTTTTTTCCTAAATCTGAACTCTGAAGGACTTGTATTCAAAAGGCATAATTTTGCTGCACTATAAAGTTAACGTATGACGGACTTTTTTTAAGAAAGTGAGACTCATTAGCTGCGTGACCGACAGCAGCTGCGATTCCAGATCCGACACTACTGCCACTGTTACAGCAAACCAAGTAGCTCATCCGCGCTTCAAACTCAACTCCAATCCTCAGCACCGTTTACAGTCCTATAACGTTCGCTGAAATAGAAAAGAAAAGAGCTTATGGAAAGTAATTGAAAGGCAGCGGGCGTCAAATATCACTAATGGGCATAAAACACCCGGGACTACAGGCGATATCGTGGCTTCTGGAGCTCTTTAATGCTTGCTTGGTTACTTTGGGGGTCCCCAAGCTATGAAGACAGGCAAAAATCGTTGAAAAGCTGGCTTCCGACCTGGAAGTCATGCACGATGATCTTGGATCGAATGCAACACATAGAAGATGGTTAAAAAAATGAAAAAGACAACAATAGTTGGGTTTTTGTGAATCTTTTGTCGGCATAATGATACCGTCAACATTTGTACTTAGGTTGTAGGCTACTTTCTAAAATAGGAAACATGACGAATGACTTAGGTCTGACTAATTTCTGACATAATACTAAGGACCCTCACCTAACACCTCGGCCATTACATGAGTAAATTTCGTGTCCAAAAAAAGGACTCGTTCCCCAAGGAAGTGTCCTGGCACTCTTACTCTTTAACGTAGGTATATACAATTGACCAGCTTACGACCTTAGGCACAAAAATAAACATGTGCGTAAGACCTAGCCCTACTGGGAGCCTAATTCACAACCTTTGAGAAATCACAACCTCCAGAACTGGGCATATTTGAAGAGTGTTAGCACTATGTCACGCATACAGTGCTAGCACTATGTCCAGTCAAGAGCCCTCGCAGACAATGGCGCTCCTTCTGGAGTGCCCCCTGTGCCCGTCCAACAACCAGCATTATGAGTGACCTGATGGAGGCAGCAGACAACGCCATTCAAAAGTGTGAATTATGGACACGAAGAAGAAGCAATAATAGAATATACAACAAGGAAATACTTTAGTTTACGCTAGTTAGTTTTTTGGTAAATAGGTTTCCGTTACATAGCCCACATATCCTCCACGTAACCAGGTTTTCTGTGACATAAAAAGTACAAAAACATATAATGGGGCTTGTAATGGCGACTGTTTCACGGGGACACTGCGCCCACGCATCTATTGTATGGCACCGGACGTGGTATCTACAGATCTAACACTCTTATTACTGGTGAATACGGTTGATATTGCTGCATTATTTTAGGATAATTTGCGTGGTCAAATGTGCGGAGTGAGACATGTGCACCGAACCATGTAGATGACCCTTGCCTTTGATTGATAAATAGTACACAATGAGAATATTTTTGGAGCCATGTTTTGTTCTTCTATGTTTATTACATTAATAAAGTATATGTCATACTTATCAAAGTACGTTATATTAGGTAGGTACCTACATTACCTACTTCCTACCTAATTTTAAAAAGGTGATTAAGCCAATCGCCGTTTATCTACTCAAGGTAAAAATGATTTTGTATACTCCGAATTTATTTTTAACATAAATGCTAGTAAATAATCCTGTTTTCTCGACCGGTATTTCCAGATGTCATTGTAGTATTACACAATAAATAGGTTAGTACTACATAATATACGTGTTAACATCTCAACCAATTACTTAATTTTTACAGTGGGTATACAAATTATTTCGTAGCCTTCATTTCGTCATAATTATTCTTACTTAACAATACCTATCTGCAAAACTTCAGAATTTTAACGCCGCATGAAATTTTTTTTTAATAATAGTTTGTAAAAGTAGTAAGTACTTAGTTTATAAAATATTACATGCGGTTCTTAGAATCACAAATTCCTATTTTTTATAAATATACTTATGTACCTACCTACTGAAAAATTATTACAATAATGTGTTGTGTACACAACTAAATATTCAATACATATACCAACATATTATTTGTAAAATAAAAACAGATATGATTTTGGAAAAGTTTTATAACGTTTAAATTAGGAAGTAGGATTCAATGTTTTTGTAGTCCGATTTGACATGATTTTCTTAATAAAAATAATAAAACAAACCACTTACTTTTGTCATCATTTTCATAATCTTCTGCAAGCACTTTGTAAATTAAAAAATAAAATAATTTTAATACAATTTTCGTCTTCAACATAATGTAAAAATCTTTCGTTTTTACGTAAATTAACCAATAGGACTAACACACTTTATGATTTTTACTAAAATAAGGCACTTTGATTTGAGCATATTGACCGCGTAAAAGTAAATATTAAATTAAAGCGTCCATGTGACTTCAGCCATCTAGGAAAATCGTCCAGTTACTACTGTACTATTCGATTGTTGTCACGTTGCTACGCAACAAAATTGAATTTACGCGCCCATTGCGCGTGTCCGCCATTTTCGGGTATAGAAAAGTAGATAAGGGTAAAGCTGTGGCTAAGAAAGAAGCGGAGCTGTTTGAAGTGAAGGACTACAATACAAAAACCTACTGTCTAATTGAAAAACAGCTCATTCTAGGAACTGCTAGACTAGAGTAAACAATAAAACCGTTTCTATCATTTTTGCACAAAGCAACATTTTATAACCGCTATCAGTTGAGTAGGTAGGACAAACAATGCAAGCGAATAGAAAACTCGCGATTGTTCCATTTTCATTGTTTCATTTTAATCAACGTAAGATTCAGCACATACATACGTAGGGTTTGCGCGAGGATAATCTACTGGACCTCATTAAATACGAAAAGTCACAAATTTTGCATACATTAAGTTTAATAATACCGACATAGAAAAAATACAATGAAAGACAGATAAAGAATTAAAAGAAAACAAATCAAAATTGACATTAGTTTTTCATAGACATAAAAAACGGCCAGCACATCACCGCACAGGGTTTTTGGCTTATTTTGGTATGTTGGCTTTGGCGTGGAATATTGTGGAGTAAAACGAAGTTTCCATCGCACTGCTGATATTTGAACCACAGATTTCACGTTCACCATAGACAATTATTTTTTTGTTTCCTATTGGAGCGACATCTACAGCTTTAAATCTACTATTTAGTAGAAAGTTGGATATATATATATGCCTGTACTACACGACCAAGACAATTAGGCGCATGACAGGAATGCGGTTTTGCACTTTTGGCAGCTGCAGCCCACTTCTATCACTGAACTTCTGTTATTAAGTGATAAATTAGCGCTACAGTGATTAACTGATAGATTACCTCTTTTTGAAATTTAAGTTTTTACTTAGATTATTTTAGTTTTTCTCAGCTGTCATGCCCCTTATTGTTTTGGTCAGATAGTAGCTTCATTTAATTTCATACATATTATAAAACTTTTAAAATACAGTTTTTTTTTGCTTACCGGTATGAAACTCTGCAGCTATGCCAGACGTCATGCATGTTCCCAGTGATCAAAACTCTTTTTAAAGGTTCGACAAAAGGGTTCTGAATTCTTTGGCTGATGATTTGACACATTTTTCATATAACAAATTGTCAAATTCTCTGCCAGATAAGCTATTCAGAAGTTATCTGGCGATCGTCAAACATACCCAAACGAAATAATGTAAATGTGGTGTACGTTGGACACAAAGGTTTTGCACTTGTACGACGAGCTATTTAAAATCATGTGATGTCATATCATGTTATTGAATAGAATGGTAGATATTCTATTTACGCTCTGACAACATTGATGTCATCTATATTGTTTATTTCACTCCATTCCGTTCCGTTCGTTTCATATTTCATTCGTTCGTGTGAGTGAGTTGCGTTTGTCGCTTCTTCCGTTCGACGGATTGAGTGCGACACGTATGTAGCGGGTGTGTGCGAAAGTATGAAGTGAAATCGTACAAAAAGTGTGTGAAATGTTAAGTGTTAGTTTTAATTGTGCTTACAATACAAAATGAGTGCGAACGGATAGTTGTGTTATCTTTTCGGTCCATGAAACTCTACATTAGTGGTACACGTAACAATTTGTAGAAACAGTTTCAAAATGGCTGTGTTTTGAAGGACCCTTTGTCCGCTTTCGTGTTCTTCTTTCAGCATGATAGTGGGATCGTACTGTCAGAATTTTAATTTTGAAAGGTGAGGAAGATCCTTTACTAAGTTGTAGTGGTCTCGGTGAATAAAAACGAAGAAGAAAATTACTGGTTCCCGCCGAAGTGTGGTGTGTCGGTCGATTGCTTTCTACGCAAGCGATACCAAACGCTAGCTTGCAACGTGTGAGTTTCTAATAACCTTTTTATTTTCTTGAGTATTTATCGGTGTTATGAAGCACGGCCGTGGGCAACTTGCTTACGGCTGATATAATTTTAGCTTGGTGTTTAGTTTCCTGTTAGACGCTTTTCGTGAGCGCTGTCATATGGTGAAGTAAACATATGACACTGCTTATTTTTAGAAGAAACCCTGTCACTAACCTGGGAGTTTCTCTTGTTATTTCGATCCCTTGTAGCTGAGGGTCAAAATTGAGAAGAAGCCAAGTGCACAATTTTGTCTGTATAATGTTTATTTAGTTATTGAAATGAATCAATTATATTGTAAATTTATTCTATTTATCTATACAAATAAATTAATAATAAACATATAAACATGCTACACTACCTTATACTACCTTATTGAAATTGCTTACCTATTGTAAGATAATACACAATATTAATTCGAAGTAACAGACTAATAACAGTAAAAACCCGATGGTTATTTTTAGTAATAATCCACCAAACAGAGTTTATACATTTTAATAGTTTTCTCATATGTTTTAACATTTATCTAACAATTTTAATCCATTTCAAATGAACAATTTCAAACTGAATATGGCCTTTTACCATAGAAAGCGTGATCATATTTAAAAATGGAAATTCCATTAGAATTGTTTACAGTCATTTTAAATTTAAATTTATCCATCCAAAAGATAAATAGCATAAAAGTCAAGTGGCAAGTTTTTTAGATAAGCAAAGTGTGTTTACAAAGTTACACCAATTTTTCTGTATTTTTTTTACTGTAGCATTGATAAGATATCCAATGCAGTAAGAATGATGAATGTTGTTTTTCAACATTGATAAAGGTCTCTTCTGACCTAAAATAAATGTAACACATTTCACATCATAATTTTGAGCCTCGTTGGTGCACTGAGAATAGTGTTGTGGTGTTATTAAGATGTGGCTATGAGACTGGGTTTATACATTTCATTCTCAAGATGCACCTTTGATGGTCTGCCTTATCTGCAAGGGATTTATGGCATGAGGGAATAATGAATGTATGTTATCACCTAGTTTTCCAACTGAGTGTAGCCTTACACTTTAATTTGACACCACGTCCATGTCCAGAAATGTCAATGGAATATCTGTAGTGTCTCATAATCTGGGACCTGAGAGGTTAAATATAAATTTTATTACATCAACATTTCAAGAGTTAAAAATCTCCAGTCTATATCTTAGCAGGATTTGTAGCTTGTCTTGACCATGTCTTAAGAACTAATGGTAGATTTCTGGACTACCTGTCCTGTACCTGTCTGGACAGACTGGTTGCTGGAGCATTGTTTCTATACAATAAATGAATATTTAGAAAGAAAATAATTCAGTATTATATTATAAAATAAATGCACTTAATTTACATTAATAATAATAATTATGTACCTGTCTACAAATTTAATTCATGTATTATTTAGTTTTTTTAATGACATGTATATTTTCTGACATGTAAATTTTAATTTTTATATTTGACATTTAATGATGACATTTGACATTTAAATAATTTTGTAATTTCCCTATTAACAATCAATTGTATTTTTTATGTTTGTACTAATTCCTATGCTTTTTTAATGGCAGAAAATGTTTGCACTTTATTAATTGTACCATCTTATATAATACCATTTTCTAAGGAATAAATGATTCTGATTCTGATTCTGGATTGAGAATTTAACAACTAAAAACTGAAAGTAAAAATAGGTACTAGATAAATGGAATAACATTCGTTTTCGGAATTGAGTTGTCACTATTGTTCATTCCTTATCTATTCCATTATACCACTTACTCCGTTCTTGGAGCCATGTACCGGGCCGAGATAGATAACTAGTTGGAGGAAAACTATAATGTATAACGGCAACGTGAAGGGGTATTGTGTGCGCCGGCACACGCTGCGCGCTGTCGCCATGCCAGGGCGCCATTGTTGTCTGTACGGTCAGCAGCACATTAGGTTAGACAATACTGTCTGCCTCTGAAAAATTTCAATCCATAGGTACTATTATTGTAAAACTAGCTTCCGCCCGTGGTTTCAACCGCGTGGTTCCCGTTCCCGTGGGAATATCGGCGGCGGCGGGGCGACCGCAAAAATTGCGATAATTGCTGTACGTCACGTATCATCGTAATAACCCCGCGGCATAAAAAGTAATATTACTCTCTGCCCTTTCAACTTACTCTATGCCAAAATTCAAGTCGATTAGTTGCTTAGTTAAGGTGTCAAGAAAGACAAACAAGTTTGTTTGTCCTTTCTTTTCTAATTTATAATATTAGTTAATATTAGGATAATGCAAAGTAACTTTGTCTGTCTGTTACCTTTTCACGCGAAAACCGCTGGACGGATTTTAATAAAATTTTGTATGAAAATAACTTCAACCCTGAGACTTAGAAGATACTTTTTATTCCGATAGTTGGCGCCATGACGCGTTAACCTTAGGGACATTACACACATAATCAGTCCTCAATTCACCAAGAGTGAGAATCTAATCTATATTCCAGACTAAGCAGAGGTTGCCATTATAGAATTCGCGTAGGAAAAACAAACTCAAACTATTCTTATTTCTTGGATAGCCAGGAAGCCCTTACAAACAACCTGGGTCAATGAAATAAAATTATTCTCAAATGATTCAGGAATCATTGGCAATCAAAAAGCCGATGAGCAAGGGCTGTAGGCCTCCAGCCTGGAGCTCAGGGTCAACAGTTAGGTTTATAGCCTTTTTGCGGTATCGAAAGATTGGTTCTTTCATCATGCAACTTCTCAAGGGCAACCTATCTGGCGTATCAATTGGCTTAGAATAGCACTACCCCCTCTCATCCCGCGGGTGTCGGAAAAGGCGACTAAGGGACTCGGCCTTCAGGAGACGGGCAGCAGCGGCTCCTGTAAACTTAGCCATACTGCGATCGTCAACTCGCCTGCCAAGCGTGGCGATTATGGCAAACTAGCCTATACCCAGCAGTGGGTGTTATGTGGCTGAGACGACGACGACGAAGAATTAAAATTAGCACACGCCAAATCCATTTTCGAAGGCTACTGACAAATACGAACTGCTGAATTTCTGAAGCTCAGCAGGTCAAACATCTGTCCCATGGTCAGAGCCTTAAGTTTAACTAGACAATGCAAACTAAACAGTCTCCATTTTCATATGAAGTTAAGTAACACACTGATGTATGCCATAATTACAAACTAGAGAGAGACACCCAAACATCTATGTGACAGCGGACCCCTATTTCACAAACGCAGTAACCACCTGGGCCGATGATTTGACCGAAGAAACTAAAATCTCTTAAAGCTAGGAAGATTTTAAACTTCCTGGAAGCTTCCTGGCGCTAATACTCTAGGAAGCGAGTTACAGTAGATCTTTTAGGTCGCAATGACTACAGTTCCCATTGGTGCTGCATAGCCCCTATATTCCACAAATAATAATACCTAATAATACATACATTCACACATAAATGGGTCGGCAAACCCCATTCAGCAGCATTTATTGTTGAACGACAAAGATGACCCGAACCAATCAACCGCCTCTGTGGTCTTGTGGTACAACCACCAATATCAGACCCAGGGGTCCCAGGTTCGATTCCCAGCGGGGGTACACATATTGCATTCGGTTTGGTTGGTGGTAGGACTGTCTTATTCTAAGTCCATCTGGCTAGCTACCACCATCTTATCTAAGTCTGACGCCATAACAACAATGTTTTCAGCATTGTTGTGTTCCGGCATTTAGAGATAAGATAGTCAGTTCCTCAGTGATTGAGGATTCCGGGAGAGGCTCGCTTCCATCTTCAGCCTTATCAATACTTACACATCAGGTATGATGAAGGCTAAGAGTCTCACCATCGTTCATAAAAAATATGATACTAAATTACACAGTCAAAAGTCATGTTCGATTTTATTCGGCTGGTGCCGATCGGATTGGTGCCTTCTTTTCGATCTTACAACTACATAGCTTAGTAGTTCAAAGATGAGCGTTGAAATTGTCCGCTTAAACAAAATATTCACTCCTATTCTTGAAATATGTAGTAAAGGCTAAGAACTTTAAAAAAGAATAATAAATAAGGTCTGTCTCTTGCCTGCGTAGTGTCTTCCTGCATTTGAACTAAGTATATCTATATTCATCCACTAAATTGCAGTATTAAGTCTCTCTTTTATAAGACATCGGTGGGCGTACTAATTGTATCTCCATACAATTATCGTGTCCGACTGCCCCGAGACGAGAAAGCATTGTCTAGAGCACTCGCCATGTTGGTAATAGCTAGCTATTATTCTTTCTGCCGATTTCCCATTTTGTCCTCACGTTTTCGTCATACATAACTCATGCTATTTGCAAGATTTATGACATACGCTTATGTTATTGCTTGTTTTCTTTAGTTATAGTTATTCTCGTTTATCTATGTTTTATGAAACGTCTTTCATAGTTAATTGTATTATATTACCTTTAGTACAATTGTATTGCAATAAATTTTAAACAGAAATACTGAAAAGATAATCTTGATAATAATTTTCTAGTTATTAGCAATCAAGCTCCTCGACGGACGGCCACCTACATCTTTTGCTTTTAAAATGGAAACAAACAGACCAATATTGCCTATTTTTGGTACTATTGTTCTTCATACAAAAGAATGGTATGGGTTCGTTGATTCAAGTTGATAGGTTTTCTCTTAGCTTCTTGAAAATTATTAATTTTCAGTCTCTAACCATAGATGTATTTCTAATATCCATACCAAATAATAAAATAAATACGAAAGTAAATATAATTTTATATGTTGGTTGAATATGAATTATTTCATTACGAAAGTAACTAGCTGCCTGTCTGTTGGTTGCCTTTTTACGCCTAGAGACCACTGAAGTATTTTTGTGAATTTTGTCAAAGAGTCAGGTTAGACCTTGTAGTGTACAGGCTACTTTTGTTACGAAAAATTAAAGTGATCTCGAAGGAGCGCGATTAACAGAATTGCAGGCGGATGAAATGCTAGTTAATTATAAATCTTTATCTATAACTCCATGAAAATTCTTTAAATTATTACTTCGCACGAATACTTTGCTGCTAAACTTTACCAAATTAATGTGAAAATATTGGATTATTCACCTTGTATGCAAATAAGCTCGCACGATTCTTTGCCATCAGCAATTTTATAACGAATGTCGTTTGAGCTAATTATATTCTAATCGTTTCCAATCCAACCAAATACTTTTTTTAGTCTATTAACATTGCTACAATAAATATCTGTCTTAATACAATAAATTGTTACAAAAAACTTAATGAGCAAGGAATACATTTCGACTTATTTTAAGAAATTAGTCAACTAGCTATTTATTCATTGTAAACGATGTGCATTACGAAAACGTCTAATAATTGACGATTGTTTTTACACAAAAAAACTTTAGATACGATTATACTGCAAAGTGGGGTAAGAAACACCCAAAACTCCTATGTGACTGCCGTGCGGCTGCGGACCCCCTAATTCAGAAATGCAGTATCGCACATAATTAGCCCGGAGGAACTGAAATCTCTTAAGCTAAGAAGATTTATGATTTCCTGGAAGCCTCCCTCCATTTTCTTGTCCAGGCTCGAATAGATAGGTACACTAACTAGGAGGTGAATTACAATAGATCTTTTGAAGTCGCAATGACTACAGTTCCCACAGGCGCTGCATAGCCCCTGTATTCCACAAATAATAATATTAGATACGATTACGTTTATTTATTAATAAAACTTTGTTTAAGAGAATAGGTACCTGACAACCAGCTGAGAATTGCGTTGTGATAATAAATTATACTTCATTGCCACTGTTTGTCGATCGATGTACTTACGCGATGTACCTATAATCATGTGATTCGATGAAACTGGTCACGTGTAGAGCCGCGTCACTAGAGTTTCTTTCATCTGTTGGTTAAACGATAACGCATGTACTAAGAAATTGTAATAAAATCGACTGTGTACCTACGAAAAACAAGCATATGGGAGAACACGTATACCCGCGACACAACACTACTTACTTTTACTACTAGAACTTTACTAACTTAGAAACAACACTAATGGCTGCCCTCGTGATAATATCTGAGTGCCAAATTTTATCAAAATCCGTTCAGTATTTTTTGCGTAAAAAGTAACAGACAGGATGGATTGATATTCTCACCAACTATCGTACTTATATTAGTTTGACTTTATTCGCACTAACAATCATCATCAGCCTGTAGACGTCCACTGTTGGACATATACCTCTCATAGATCATGCCATTGATCCCGGTCTTGCATTCAACTCCTACCTGCCATATTTTGCAGATCGTCACTCCACCTGGTTGTGGAATATCTATGCATTGCGATGTAATTTCGTTATTCTGTGTGGTGCAAATGCAACATTATCATCTAAGGGCGAATCCATGGCTTAAATGAAAGCTAGGGGCCGTTGTGCGCAAACTTGATAGGAATTACGTTTCTGTTCGTTAATTTAACGTCCACAATCCACATGTAGATACTAAGCAATATGCTCGTATTTGATTTCGATTTTCGTGCTCATGCTCACTATGTTTTTTCGTTCGTGCGTACATGGCTTAAGATGAAGACATGTGCTGCGTATGGATTCCTGATTCCATCCACACACATGAAAATCTGACAAAAATTTAAAATATTTAATGGAAACGATCATAAAAATATTAATTTCTACGTTCGTGTTACTTTTTTTTATCTTTTACCGTATTACGGTATTCTCCGAAGCCTTAAAAAGTATCCGCCGCAGATTTTGTTATAATAAGCGGATTTTATGTTCGAACTGTACACTGTCTCGAACGGAACGTATAAGGTGAATCGGGTTTCATCGTAAGTCTAGATTGTTTTGCTGCGATCGTATTTCGTGGGCCTTCCAACTTCGAATCTATTGGTTTATGTCCTTTTCTGTATTCAAAACATTTTATTTTATCTACCTTTAAATGGCTATGTTATTAAGTACCAACCAAAAAAGTTTGATTTATGCTTTCTAGCGGCCGTCCGGGGTTTCACCCACTTGGTTCCCATTCCCGTAGGAATATGGGGATAAAAGGTAGCCTATGTTTTTATCCAGGTTATCTTCTATCTGTGTGCCAAATTTCATCCGAATCGGTCCAGTAGTTTTTGCGTGAAAGATTACCAAACATCCAAACGTCCTCACAAACTTTTGCCTGGCGCTATCTGTGAGTTTATTATGAACCGTTTGGTCTAGAAAACCTTAGTGGGATAGCGTTATTCATTTGTTTCATCTGTTCTTGTCTAACAAGAAACTGTTTTAGAACGAGGTGTTAGTGCGAAAGTTTCCCACATTTCATGTCACGACTTCTTTACGACTCTAATTCACGGAACAGAGACATGCAACGGGAACGGTGCTCTTAGCAAATGAAAACCGAGTTTTTACGACGCTTTCCTTAAAATTATGTTCTTCGCTGTCACTGACGAATGTAGTAAATGGAGATCGTCTTCGGATACAACTTTGGCAGCCAAGTCAAATTGTTATTTTAAACAATCATGTCTTTTTTTTCATGTCATGTAAATGAGTATAAGTAATTAATTGGCGTAAACAACAGCACAATACGTGTTTTCTACTGTTTCAACTGTGCGAATGTCTATGATAAAAGGAAAAATAATTATTCGACCTTTTGCATCTCAAGAATGTTGTTTTTTAATGTAGATAAATTGATACTAGAAAAACAACTTGTTCAAAAGCATTTGGAGACTAGTAGTTTTAAACTGAATTATTATCAGGTTCGGTATTTTCGCTCATTATTCGATTTAAGTGGACTTAAATGAGTGTCGAGTCACTAAATTTTCTAATGCGAACAGATATACACACACATACCCTAGAAAGGTGTCAAAACATCGTGAAATCCAAAACACCATAAAGTAACACGAAATTCCAAACTAAAGCGTTGATGAAAAGCCTGTCTTTAATCCGTAAAAGTTGTTTTTATCAACAAACTGTTATTTTAAAACGCATCGTTTGTTCCCAGGGAATGCATGTCATGTACACGGAGCCGCCGGCGCAATATCGCAGCAGTCAGCCACAGAGCACCCAGCCCGAGTACCAGCCGGCCTCGCCGGCTCGTCACCAGCCCGCCAAGAAGCGCCGCGTGCTGAGCCCAGCGCAGCACCCCACACAACCACAGACACACCCGGAGAACGCCGGCTACAACAAGGTACTGACACATTCAGGGCTGATATATCAACCTCTTACTTGTCTCCACATCACCCTTAGGTTGCAGCCACAGAGCATTCAGCCTGCCAAGAAGTCCGCGTGCTGAGCCCTGCGCCGCACCCTGCACAACTACAGACACACCCGGAGAACGCCGGCTACAACAACGTAGACATATTCAGGGTCTGTCCTGAATCTTATTTTAATATAAATATATCGCAACAGTCAGACAGAGCACTTCAACGTTGAAATATTTCTGACACTTCATCATTATCAACAGCCAATTATAAATCTGGGTGTACCATTTCTACCATACAAAATCTTAACAGCATCGGGTTATATTATCAGGCTCTTTGTTGTGATTTCTTTGTAACGCTTGCGGTAATTATGTGACATTTCGAATTATTTTCACCTTACCTTCAAACGCAGTGTCCGTTGCGTTGATGAATATGTAATGAGTCTACAATGTCGCTTGAAATAAGGAGCGATGCCAAATAACCCGTGCGTTATCGTATAAATAGTTGTCTACATAAATAAGCGTTTCACGTAGCATGACTTCGAAATAAAACTTTTATTTCTGTTCAGAACCAATCCAGATCTTGTGTATAGTGTATTTTTTTTATAGCTACACAGTATGAGCTATGATTTGATTTCATGAAATGTTTGATTTCCCTGGAGCTAATGTGTACAAGTAAATGGACGATGTATTGATGAGTCAACCGTCATGGCTTGGATTCAATCATGCTTGTAATTACAACAAATTTACCTCATCAATTGGTCCACCAGGAAGCGAATTTAAAACACTGTTTATTGAATAAGATCTTGTTAATACTTCTCCGAATTACATCATTATGAGAGACGCTGTTCAATGTTTCAGGATATTTTATAAATGTTTAAATTATTTTTTTAAACACAAAATAAAAAGGCGACATTGTGCTGGTTTTCAAATCGTTCGTTTGGTCAAGGCACAGTCGAACATTATCTTGATAAACCGATTTACTTACTCTCTCAGTAAACAATCAAGAATTGATCGTGGTTGTTAGTGGCGATGGCGTGAGCTGAACGGCACGGCAAGAGGCGATGGTTCACAGAGTGCAGTTGCGGCATCTGTCCCGAGATGGTCTCTGTACCGTTAACAACATCTGGGGCACTTTTGAAAGTACCAACCGTTCGGTTCTCGGCTCGCTTGCATTGCAACCGAAATCCGATTTCAGTCCTTTATTGTACTTTTTTAAACTTCTGAATATCGAATATCGCTGATTCTTGCGAGCTACCGGATTATAATTGGAGTGTGCTCGAAACTGGTTTACATTCATTTATTACAGTCTGTTTCTGCTGATTCTTCTTTCAAAAAGCTTTTCTTAACATGCAATGTGTTTGTTCGGGCCAAATCTTGCAAAGTTAATTAGAACCTCTTATTGATATCTGATTGGGTTGAAATTATGCATAAAACTTAGGTTTTGCTGACAATAAAATATTAATTCTTTCCGAAATTAGTGCAAATCTTTATGACTCAGAGTCTGTCTCAGACAGTGTTTGTGCCCACAAGGTTGTTTGTTTGAGGAAACAATTTGAGTGTTACACAGTTGTCGCTCTGTTCAGTTTTTCCTGCCTGACGCAGGTATCCTACGTAAAACAGGGTGATTACGATTACTTGATTACCGATTCTTTACATAATCATTATACGTAGACTAGTCGTTCAGCGGACAATTTAATTGACTGAAAATCGACGACAGTTTGAAAGGAAGCGTTAAAAGGTTTTCTGTGATTGGCAATCGAGGTGTGAATTGTTTGCGCTAGTGGCTGGGCACGTGGCTGTCGCCTCGTGATGATCGGCTTCAACGTGAGCCAGGACTTTGGGTACTCTGGACGTCTTCACTGATGTATAGAGTCCGCGCCACGATAGAAGTCCCGCGGAACTAAAATTTTCGAATGTTGATCGGGTCAGGCCATAGACTGCAGCGCCGCTCTCAAGGGACTTCTTACGTGGCGCGGACTCTAGCAATATGTTACCTATCGTCAGCTGAAGTCGGTCGGATACCATTTGCTCGTTCATCTAAATTGAATAATGTGACTCTATTTTAAACAAGTCTGCCTGCACCGAAAAATTAACTAGATTTGGTTTGTTGCTATTTGGATTGACATTACTATGCTTAAAGATTGCATTTAAATTTCTAGATTTTTTATGATTATTTTTATTGCGATGTAAAGAAGTATATTTTGTACTCTTTTGTTTGTATTCGTTCCATCCAACACCAAATTATTCTCATGCGAAAATTTCGTGAATAACAATTTAATCAACACATTGTATCTTCGATTGAAATTCGACTGTGCTGTACGGCGTTTGGGTTGAGATTGGTGTGTATTCATCGTTATGACGCAATACTGTTTGTTTACGTGAAGCGAAGTGGGTACGTGCATTTCGCGAGCCGGCGCGCACGACGTTGCCAAGTCGTGCTGCGCCAAATTTGGCCCCGCTATGATGGCAGGCACGCATTAACACGACCAGTTTTTGTTGGTAACAAACAGGCTTCGGGCTGTCTCCGCCGAATATTGGTATCACTATACAGAACCAAAGAATGTTTTTCGATTTCACTGTGAAGTGGAGAAAGGACTTCTAAAGTTATTCTTTGTTACACGATACTGTATTTGTCTCTTAAACCATGTTTGCTCCGTGTCTTCGAAAAAGTCTTGTGTAATTTTTTGTAAAATTAAACCTACACCGAAGCGATGTTGCCGTCTTGTTAAAAATACCTCTGCACCGAGACAATTTAGCGCGTCACCAAAAAACTGTTCTTGCGCATCAAATTTCAATTAAGGGGAAAAACTTGAAAGGATGTCGCGTCCCGGATGTCGTTACAGTAGCAATATGCAACGATATTCATTTCGAAATGTATTTATAAAATTAAATGGAAAAGCCAAGGTGTTTTGGCAATGAAACAACATTTTAACTGGAAGGTGACTTGTTTTCTCTATGTAATCGGCTGAAATTGTTATTGTTGATACCTACGTCATAAATAAAATAAAAAAATAGCAACATCAATAAAAACTGTTCAATGTTAAGTTACCTTGTTTGTAATGAAACGAGTAAGCGTTCATGCCTTGACATCGTTTGCGGGTTCGTTTCTTTTCGTCCATCGGCGACGGCAACGTTTCGCGTTGTGCATCGCGTTTTTGCAATGGAGATTTCGTGTAGTGATGAGATGGACCAATTGGCACTCTCGGACCAATACAGGTCAGTCACCTGAATCGCCTCCCCCCGCGTCCGAGTTACGTAACTGCGCTGTTGCCACACCGATGGCGACATTGCCAAAGTCGAGATCCTCGGCTATCATTCGCTCCTGGTATCATCTACATATATTATTAGCCTCATAGCTGCTGTTTGTCCAATTTGCTAGTCTCATTAGAATTAGATACTAATGTTTCTCCTGCCTTGTAATGTAGATACCTACGAGTTTCGAAACCCAAAAACACAAAAACCTGCTGCTCTATTTCATGGCGATTAGTCAGTGTCACAAACTTTCACCTTAGTGCACTGTAGGATATTGTAACTGCGGGTCGCTGGCTCAACTTTCACGGTTGTTACCGATATCCCCTTTGTACTAGTTTGTGACCTCACAACTGGTGATCATCAATATTGAGTACTCCGCTGGTTTTATTGAAGAGCTCTTGCAGATACAAGCCTTAAGCCTCGTCTAGTACAAGATTGAGCTCGCCTAAGACTGAGGTCACGTCAGCAACTGTTTCCCTAATGATGTCAATCGATACATTTTAGTAGATCTACGTACCTACGTTGATCTGTAGCGATAGCGACCTATGCCTTAAATCAAACCTTGAACATAACTGCAAGGTTTGATTCAGAATAATCGGTATAATCCGATTTATTCTAGCGTTTATAAACACCGCAATATTTTAAGTAAAATTCTGCAAAAAAAGTTGTTCTCATAAAAAAATACCTATGTGCTTTAGAGTGGTTTATAATAGGTAATGCAATTTCGACAAAAACGGTTTCCTACAATTACATTTATGATTGCCATGTATGATTCACGAGGCATTTGCAAAGCAGGGTGTATTTTTGGCGCACAAAATTATTTCTCGTCATAAGTCATTTGGCGCTCTCGATAAAAATAAGTTGGTCGGTAAACGAAATGTGTAATGTATGATTTGAGTGAGATAACACGAAGTGAAACCAACAAATAGAACTCAACCTGATAACACTGTCTGGCAAGATAACTTGTGTTATTTATGAATAGATCCTCAGAAAAAAGAATGAACATCTTACTTCATGTACTATTTTTTCTGTTACTTTGGACATAAAAGGAAGAATGCTAACTGGTCTAAGATCCTTCATTTCTGTTGAAATAATGAAAACTTCAAAAGCAACATATTTTTCCACTCAACGTGCCACACCAGAAAAATATCATTAACTTCTCATTTCAAAATAAAATGTTTCAAAAATAAACTTTGGACGAATGTCGAGAAACTCGGGAGGTGACCAATGACTGTTTTTATCTTTGTCTGCACAGGCAATAACCTCGTAGGCAAGATAACTATGGATAGTGAGGAAACCCGCTGTCTCTGTTTCACTGACATACCAAACTTATCGAAAAACCGCCCCAAAAATACAATCACCAATATTGATTTCATTTTTTATTTCCACATTTTCAATGCCACTTCTATATGGTTGCAATTCTCCAAAGGTCGTGTCTGTGAGTCTATCTAAGCGATATGGAAGTTGATTTCTTCTAGTATATTTTCTAGTTTTAAATTGCCAATATTGATCTTTCGTAGACTTGTCATGTCACGGTCTACAAAATTGTTTGGAAACATTTGAAACTCATTTGCACACAAACATAATATTTCAGTACTAGAATGCTAGCAACACCTAGAGGCTAAACTTTGAAGTTTTTAACCGTTCCAAGGTGACGAAAGTGGAGAAATCGTGCTGCGACTCACGTATAGCCAGCGATGGCCGCGCGTTGAACCCTGCATAGGTAACGTTGGCAAAGAAACTCGTTTAACTATTGCTTAGAAGCTGCTTCAAAATGGTGCTGTAAATTGGAATCCACTGTAGCTTGGCTGGTTTTGTAACTTGAAGCGGTGATTGTGTATAGCTTTTTCTCTATTTTCCATACATTTATATCAGTTACCTTAGTTTGATCCGTAGCACACTAAGCTTCAAAATATATTTAATAAAAATATACAAAATATAAGGGTGCTGTTCATGCCTATCTACATATTTGACATATTGTATACTGTTACTGTTCATGTAAAGTTATGATGGTTTTGTTTGTTTCGGATTATGAGACACAATAGATATTCCATTGTTCTCTGGACACCGGTGTCAAAGAATACTAACTTGTTATTAACGGGTGTTAGCAAATGACGAATAATTAGTTGGTTGTAGGCAGTATCTTCCACTACGAATAACACTGTAGAGAAGTGACAATCAAAAATTTACAAACTACCTTTATCTAAGTTTAATTTTTAGGATTTTTTTTATTTCTCAGCGCCGAGCTGGTACAAAAGATCTACACGGGCGCACCAAGTGTAGATCATATCTTAATGTATGATCTTCCTGTAGGAAATGCCTGACAATTCTTATTGTTATAAGATTATTAAAGAACACTCGGAAGTTTACTAACTTCTGTACTAAAGACATTTTGTTAATAAATGAATTATTGATGCGGTATTAAAATACGTTCATTTGTTTTTCATTTGTTTCGTCACACATGGTTAGACACAGTACATACCAGTTCATGTTACATTGTGTGGAATTGAACCGGCTCATCACCATCTGCCTGTATGGGACCGTTTGTCGCTCATTTGTATGCTGCGAGTAGGTTCTAGCCTGTGTTATCTATTGTGTAAATGTATTCTGCGATGTCAATAACTGGGCCTTCGTATAAATGTATAGAGAAAGCTATGTTAGCAACTAGTTACTTTTGTTTTACTATAGAATGATGCACGCACAGTTCTACAAAGTTTGTGAAATATGTTTTACATTTCCACATACAACAATGGTTTTACTCAAAAACCCTATAAAAGCTCCTTAGAGCTAAGTTCACATGTCGATAGCGATCAAGGTTTAAAACATTATCGTCAGCAGTTGAACATTTTATGGAAAGTCATAATTACATTTGGTCTTCTAGTTAGCCAGGAATTATGTCACCTTTGCAAAGCAAAGCCAGCCATGATTCGGTACTTGAAACTTGGTCCTCTTAAAACTTCGAGAACTTATTTTATAATAATTTTGTTCGGATAAGATGCGTATTAACTAAGACTGAAACTCCTTACCTAAGTTTGTGTTTCCTAACATATACAATTTGGGGGTCTTCAAATTACGGGTGAATAGGTCTTCTAGACTGCTAGATCGCATCAAGTTAGCGAGATAGCGGTCAAGCGCTTACCTTTCATTACAATAAAAAACGTCAAGTTCTTTTATTATTGTTACTATTTTATAGCTAGGGTCTGTTCACCGAAACGAGCTAGTATTGAGAGAATTCGCTTCAATTCAAATTCTATGCGCCTTATCTTCAGCCACGAGCGAGCAAATTCTCTCCGTAGGTACTAGCTCGTTTCGCTCAACAGACTATATAGAATTATGATTTTTAAACTATATTGTAGGATAAAGCAGTGCCAACCAACGCGTATGCGAGGCTACAGTGGACGCATTGAGCGAGTGCATTGCTCCCTGCCGCGAAATGTTTGTCTATTTGTTAGGCGACAGATAACAATTGTTCGCTGGTACCATTGTTTTCCACTCGTTTCTTAATCAGCTGTTTTACCATACTTGTGAGAAATATAGTGGCTGTTAGGTGTTGCTTCGTGTTCGTGTCTTTCAATTGTCAAGACTAGCTTACTTATACTGTTATCAAACAAAAAAATATAATGTCTATTCTACTATTTATTGTATTTCCAGTAGACTAATCTATTCTGAAACTCTTTTCTTTTGAAGAATTCAAAATGGATAAGGTTATAATGGTATTAGAATGTGGTATTATGGAATAGATAAATTGAATATAATTATCGTCTAAAATCAAACTGTTGCATTTATTTACTGAGAGATTATCTATCAGAGTTCAATGAAACCCAGCTTCATTTCGTGTTTTTGGAGCTAAAAACGCATTTTAATTTTGTGCCTCCCACTCAATGACGTGGGAGTTAAAATGTTACATACAAATACATAAAGGAGAAACATATTAAATTCTGAAAGGCAAGACATGTACGTGCCTCAGGTGTTATTAAAAATGTAAGATTATACTTGTAGACGAGGTCGTCTGTAATTGCTAAGAATAAATAGCAATAGAAAAAAATGCCATTGCTTATAGAAGCAGGATTTGTTGTAATTGTACAACTATGCAAGAAGTTGTATGTAAAGGTATGCAGATATTTATGTTTCCTCTAATTGCAGTAACGGACTATGTAAGTGCATAAAGACATTTAACAGGTTGTAAGTGCGTGTATGACACTGCTATTAACGCCCGAAATTAATAACCGGTTTGTAGATATGGATAGGCTATCTGTGATAGTTGCCTAGGATATTTTTGTTAATTGTATTTAACTCGCTTTATCCAACTAGTTTGCTCGCTACTTACTTATTAATGTGTTATTTGGCCTTTACTTAACATTATGAAATTTGGTATAGTGACTGCGTGCTCCTTGAAATGGGCCAATCTAACATATGAGCTCTCATAATCAAGATAAGAAATCTAAAAGTGGGTGAATAAAGTATGTTATTTTTAGGTAAATCTGTAACTACACGGGGATGAAGACTCTGCCAAATGTCCTTGGCAATGTCCTATGCACACCCTTACATGAGAATTTATTAGTTAAAATCGGTCCTGTAGTTTTTGAGCCTATTCATTACAACCAAACAAACAAACATACAAACAAAGTTTTCCTCTTTATAATATTAGTGTAGATATACCATGCCAGTCTTCTTCTTCTTCTTCTTCGTCTTTCTTTACGACGACAAACCTAAATGGGTTCGAATCAGAATTTCGATACTAGTGGTTCAGTCACTATTGGTTATAATCGAAACTCCATGTAACATGCCAGCCTAGATTAGATTTGGTATCTCGAGTCCTGTCCGTTCGTCTGAATTTTTATTCTTCACGGTCACATTATTATGCATTGGAAATGTAACCATACCATATTGTATACTTGATATAACGAATCCGGGATTAGTTCTGTCTACATTGACATCGAAAATTCTTTTTTGACGTGGAAAAAGGTTCGTTTATATTTATCAAATGGTTTTTTTTTATGAAATCTTAATCGAACTTGTCATATTAGGCTGCAGGGGTTGTTCTAATATTAATTTAGAAATGTCGGCGTTTTTAAGATACGCAATGTTTCATTCAATTAATTAGAAAATTAACCCAAAAATATACTAAAATTCCAAAAAGTATATATTTACTCTATAAATATCTCAAACGTTCATCAAAACTTATTTTGGTCAAACATTTGTGCTTTAAAAGCCTATACCTAATCATATTTAATAAAACATTATGTACTATGATTTAAATCCTTACTCCACCGGAATTTTTACAACTTTCTCGTAATGATTATTTAACAATTCATTAAAACTTTACTATATGATTTTTATCTTTTTCCTTCATCATTAGTTTATATTTTGTAGCTAAACAAGTTTCTGTATCTAAATTGATTTAGTCATTCTACCTATATCTTTGTTTGTTTATTGGTACGCGTTTTTACCTGTTTATGCTTTGTCTTGTCTTTTTGTACTATTGTCTTTTCATGTACATCTTGCTGTGTTGTTAAATGTTTGTTTATTTTTTTATCTTAAGTTCTGGTGCACAGTGTTCATTGTAATAAACGACTTTTACGAAAAACTAGCGCACAGTTTATTACACGAGTTTAGATCTAATATTTCTTGTGTTTTCTGGTTTTTCCGATGTTCCGGCACCATTTGAGCTGTCGTGGTCACTGGATGACGGGATGATAATGAGTCATCTCGTGACCACGACAGCTTAAAGGTACCCAAACGTCGGGAAAACCAAAAACCTTAAAGCTGGCAATTCACGTCCGTTTTTGCATCCGATTGTCTGATCACACAATCTAATCGGATTCACTCAATAATCGTCCGATTTTGCATCCGACTTTCTCTAAACTCAGTCCAAAATAATATGCGCTTGAGAGTCAACTGGCAAATCGAAAGGAAAATTAGACGTCTATTTCGTCTCTGTACAAAAGTATGCATACAGCTGCCTTCACACAATTGGATAAGACAATAAAATCGTAAACGCGTAGCATTCTTTTCGACTCGGACGTCCGATCCGACTATCGGATCGGATGAGTATTGCGTATGCAAACAAATGTATGGCACGTGCGCCTTCTGATTTTCTTTTGATTTCGAGCGATTGTCTGATCAGACTATCGGATAGAAAAATCTGACGTGTATTCCCAGCCTAAAACACGCGGAATATTAGATATAAACTCGTGTAAATATACTGTGCGCTAGTTATCCGTGAAAGTCGTTTCATATATTTCTTTCTTTCAATACCTAATAAATAAATAGGAATATTCCTCACAATCACTCATCATTGTATTTTTTGTTCCAGGTAAACATCTTACTTAACAAACAATATACCGGGTGAGTTCGAGTTTAGTATGAGACTGAGTAAACAACAACCAGGGGGTCAATTCTGCAATTTTTTTGTCGTAATCGTCTCTCAATCGTGTTTCAATAGTAGTGTTTATTTACACTTTTGAACTGAGTAAAACAGCAGTACTTTTGAATAATGATTGGAATACGATTGTGACTAAGCATTATCAGAATTGGGCCTCCGAATCGATCCTGATTCGGAGTTATATTGAAAATGAGACTCGTCGTGTTGAGTGATACCCAATTTATTGTTGTTGAGTGGAAATAATGAGAAATGTCACCTTGCCACTTCGCTTTGAAGCTAAAACGAGACGTACAATTCAGTCTGGTCTTTATTACGTTACGGTCTAAGATATGAGATATTAGTTGTTTACTAGCTCTTGTAAAGGATTTTCGTTTAAAACTCAGAATTAAAAAATTTAAGCAATTTCGTGTTTTAGTTTTTTTTTTACCGGCCACTGATCAGACCAAACCGCTAGCTTCTTCTTATCGTATGAGGATTAGTGGCCACCTCTAGTGTCAGAGTTTACCACTAGCTGTCTTCGCAGTTTGCAATTGAAGTCATGTTGGTTTAAGGACATTGCTCAACAGATCATCGTGGTAAAGATTTATTATAAAAATTAATTATTAAAATTTGCCTAGTAACAAAACAAGGACATTATTTCTCATTCGTGAGCAGCTATCATTTCACAAAAATATATATCGTAATGACAACCCAAACAAGCCAATTACCCGTGTTAATATTTTTCATCCCGACAAATGAACACATGGTAGATGTTTTGTCGTCAACCTTTCAATGATATTCCCAATTTCCCCCCTTGGGGAGGGAGGTGGTGACGTCACACCCTAGCCGGGTTGCCCTGGGTCCCTAAAAATAGACGCCTGTGCCCGGGAGCCGCTCAATGGAGGGTTGAGGGGGAAACACCCTTAACTGCAGAATGAAACGACTATAGCTAGACTTTAATAGATGTAGCTGCAAATATGTGCATGAGCTTGGATTCATATTGGCTCAGGTTAGGTATATTCTTTGGAAAGGAAACATGTGATATATTATAGAGGCCTATCAATTATGTATTGTGTATGATTTTAACCGCCTCTGTGTTGTATTGGTAACAACCACTGGTATCAGACTCAGGGGTCCCGGGTTCGATTCCCAGCGGGGGTACATATTGTATTCGGTTTGGTTGGTGGTAGGACTTGTTATAAGTCCGCCTGACTATTTATAGTTACCACGTCTGACGCCATAGCAACAATGTTTTCAGAATTGTTGTGTTCCGGCAGTTAGAGATAAGATAGTCAGTTCCACAGTGATGGAGGATTACGGAAGAGGCTCGCTTCCATCTTCAGCCCTATCAATACTTAAGATGGTATGATGAAGGCTAAGAGTCCCCGCATTGTTCATAAAAAAAATGATTTATGCATTCTAATATGGTATCTTCCAGTAATGAACGTATAGTACGTATAATGTCTGTTCTTCTCGTGTAATGACTCTTGGAAACTAATTGAGATTATTTCCCGTAATGAGTTTGTATAGTTTGATGATAAAACTTTCATAATGTTTTTATAAAGTTTTGCGTTTGCAGCGTTTACCTATTCATACACTTTTTTCTCGCAAAGTGCATTCACTTTCGCTACCTGTTAAATATTGATATTGTACGGCTCGATATACTGCTTTACTTAGATGACAGGTAACATAACATTAGACCATATTATTGAGAAAAATCATTTTTTACTGTACCTGTCTAATTGATGGTACCTACATTATTTATTATTTCGTGTACCCAGTGTTTACACATTTAGTTATATTTTATTAGTCGATGGACACTTCTATATTATTTGATTTAAAATCAAGGAACAGTTTAATTATTGTGCTATTCTGTTTTACTATCAGTTTGTAAATGGCTTTTTAGTAAGTACTAATTAAATTCTTAATCACTCGCTATACCACTGTTAGCGGTTTTTTTTGTAATGTAAAGGCAAGTAATCGTTTGAATTGAACTGTGAAAAAATATTCTCCTTAAAATGCCGTTATGTATGAAATCTTGAAATGTATTCAATTAGTGCTGTTACTGTCACGTCATCAAAAACGTCTCAGAGTTAATATTAATCGCTCTGTCTCCTCTGATTTTCAGCACATTTATAAATAACCGATACATTTTAAATATAAAAATATTGGAATAAAAAAACAACTCTGCCACAAGTGAATTCTCAGATGGGAGCGTATTAAAAATATAAAAGTATTGGAGAATTTCGACGGTGGTTCGCAAGTCTCGGTAGCTCAGTGGTCAGCCTTGGACCGGATTTCCAAAGGTCGTGGGTTCGAGTCCCATCTGAGAATTCACTTGTGGCCCAGTAGTTTTTTTCCAATATTTTTCTATTTAAAATTTATCATAAGGATAAAAATCGCATTGAAAAATGCAAAAAAACTTAAAAATCATAACCGATGGCCTTTGGTATTCTTTTATTCTTCCACGTGGCGACGTTACAAACGTGGCAGATCAGATAAATTTTATAAACACTAAGAAAGTTTTGCTTTTCTTTAAGTGCTGAAGTGACTAACTTGGAAAACAGTTTTTGCTATATGTTATGTAAAAACATACCTTCACGCCAAATACCTATACTTTTCAGGGTTGGCAGAGCATTAGAGCACCTTTCTTCTTCTTACTCTTCTTATCCCATTATTGGAGGTCGGGTCTACTCACTTTCCTGCGCTACGTCGTACGATCTATGGCTGTCGGTTCAGGCACTTGGGATTTCTTGAGGTCTCTTTCGATATTCTTCTACCAGGTTGCGGGTGGACGGCCTTTACCTTTCTTTTGTTTTGGAAGGTTCAATGCAATTCGAACCACACGATCTTCATTCCTTCTTTGAACGTGGCCATACCAACGAAGACAATTTTTGGAGATTTTATCCACAATAGGTACAACTTTGAAGCTTCTTCGTAATTCATTACGGATTCTATCTAGCCGGATTACACCTCTTATCCATCTTGGCATCTCATTATGTTGGTATCAGAGCACCTTTGATGCTTGAGAATAAAAAATGTATGTATATAAACTCTCAATTCACACCTCAACGTCGCCACATAAATAACGCGTTTCTGAACTTATGTAATTTGACTTTGAGTCTGCAATATAATAGCATAAAAGTCTTACAACCGTAAACATAAGGCCAACAAAACAATCTGTTGACCTTACCGGATCGTGTTCACGGCAAATTTTCGAAAGGAGGAAAGGATATCTGTCTGCAGATTTGATGTAACGATTTTATGTTTTGAATAGGTACTTAGGTAGGTACTTACTGTAAAAGATATTGGTTTTGTATTTTAGAAAATGTCAAGCAATACTGTTTCCTAAGTGTGGTTTCATTTGGCAAAAGGTAAAACCTGTTTTTTCGCCGACCTCGTCTTGACCGGCGTTGGGTAACTTTTCATGCTTCCGTTTACTTCGCAAAAGTCTGCGATTTTCGAACGAGTTGCTTAAGAAATAAGATCCTACCTACATCGACTTACTCATGTCCGAATTTGACATTATTACCATTCCAATCACAGTCTGATTGCTAAGTATTATTGATATACCGTTGTCGGTTCACCTTGCCCTCGGTTTTTGTGAGGACATTCGGTGTCTCAATAATGGGCGATTCGCAAGTTAATTGTACCGTAATGCCTATTTCCTTCTAGTTGAGTCATTAACATTGGGTTTCAATAAAAAGAAAATTACTTTTTCAGTTACATACCACTACCTTGTTGAAACAAAAAGGATCTGACTGCCTATATAACCCATATAACCCTACCAAGTTTTCTATTCTTAGATCCGAATTTGAAAATCATGCTTAACAATTAATCATTTTTATCCCGTCATCCCGTCAAGATGAGATAAGCAAATATTGTTAGAAATGGTTTTATTACATTCTTTTTTATATTGGATACAGTTGTTCAAGCAATAATATGAGACGAGACTCCGCCTCATTTTATCTTGTTACGGGTAGATATTCATTTATTATCAAACTCCGCTCCCTATATATTCGCATGGTGCAGTACAAACAAACAGTTTATCTTCTTATCATTCGCCCGATATACTTGCATACTTTATGATACCACTTTATCTCGCTGATATTGTACTACGAACGTCATTTCTTGGGATATTCTATTTTAAATTATTTTCTACGTACAACAACTTTAACTGTATGTTGTTTACCGTATTCAAAGCTTGATTGCATTTTTTTTATGAACGACGACGGGGCGACTCTTAGCCTTCATTATACCTGATGTAAAGGCTGTAGATGGAAGCGAGCCTCTCCCGGAATCCTCAATCACTGAGGAACTGGCTAACTTATCTCTAACCGCCGGAACACAACAATGCTGAAAACATTGTTGTTACGGCGTCAGACTTAGATAAGATGGTGGTAGCTGGCCAGGCGGACTTACAACAAGTCCTTCCACCAACCAAAACTAAAATAGATAAAAATAGAAATAATATAATAAATTAAAATAGAAATTCGTAATTATGTGCAACAAATGTTGAAAAAGGAAGAGTTTCGTCCATTATTATTATTAGCATTACGCGTCAGATATAAAGGTGTGCTCATTAGACATATCGTTAACAAGCTGATTAGTGATTAGTACCAGCCCTAGGTGCGCCCAGACAAGGTCGGTAAATATTGCGTGGCCGTGTAGTGGTGAGCTCCGTCGGTGTGCGTGCAACTCAATGGGCGGGCGTGGTATCGACTCGCGCCCGCCGGGCCAGGGTTGGTAACTAGCATAACTCCGAAATAGCATTCAGTGTGGGGAGGATAAGTAGTAAATAAACGTTTATGGTAAAATAGAAACTATCGCAACTCTTCATTTGACATTTTAGACATCATTGTTAGACTTGATTGTGTTTTCAAAGTTACTTTAGCATAAATCGATTTCAATGTTAGAATGTTAGAAATTATATTTTGTTTTGACGGAAATGAATAACGGAATTTTTCTACTTAGTAAACTGCTGAGTGATTAGGATGTCTGATTTAAATTAGATGTTACGTTACCTGCCAGAGGTTATTTTATGGGTGTGTAGTGTGTGTACTCGAACACGTCTCACCGAAAACCTAAGTCATTGCCCTTTGTATGGCTTGGGTGTATTAGTAATTTGATATTTCTATACCCAACAATGTTTATGGTAGTTAAAGCAACAAGATTAACTTGGCACACACTAGATAAGAAGGTGGTCAATGCGCAGTAGAGGAAAGTGTTCTAAAACCTAAATAGGTCGTGAAGAATTTGCCTCCGTCAGAGCTTAGGAGGTTCTCATGTTGAATTTGTTGAATATGCCATCCAATGCGTAATTAGCATCACAGTATGGGCAACCCTGGGCGGGGCCGGGGCGGAGAGCGGGCGGGGGCTGCGCGACCGACCTTGGCCGTGACTTCCCCGGAGCACCAGCCACGCACTACATCAAATTGATTTTCGACTCCTTTCATCTCCAGCCTAGATACATGGACTCCTTACCTAAACTAAAATATACTATCTCCCAACTGCGCAGCAGCCATGAATGAAGTCAAAGGAATTTTCTCGCTTTTAAATTGCTAGAAAATATCTTAAAAGCTTTTTCCATTGCATTAGATTCACATTTACACCAAATATATACTCTCGGACATGTGTCATAGACTTGGTCCATCTCTTGACGAATCTGATCTGTTGATTTTTTTGTTGACAACACGATATATAATATAGTGAAGACAATGACTGCGTCCAATTGGAAAATCCACTGGAAAAGTTGTAAATATGGATATGAAATATGGGTATTTCTGTGCGATAATCTAGATAAAAGTGATGTTTATCTTGATATTGTGCTCTAGTCGCACGTTTTTCATTGCACACTTCTGATTTTCATAATTATTTTGTATATTGTACCCATGCGTAGCCAGGGTGTGTCGCTAGTATGATTGTATCTAATAAACGCTGCGTAGTTGTCAAGACTGCCTGCTCATTTTTCATTCTTTAACCGTTTGCCGCATTGCGTACCTAGGTTTTCACCTTGTTTCACCAAGTTTGTTTACTCAATTGGTGTATTTTTTACGTTACCTTGGGAAATCAACGGCAAATGTTGAAGAAATATGTTGGAAAAGTCGATTCAAAAGCCTCCATAGTTGAACTCTACACTACACACTAAAGAATTTTTGTCATCTCTAAAGTTTTGGGCTCCAGGTTGATGCTATGTTCTTAATGTTCTTGGACCTTTGTTGAATTCAAGTTATTCCATGTTCTAGCATTTTTCTTTCTACAGTATCTTTGCATCATTATAAACAGCTATTATTTAATCAAAACGTAATTTTGCTATCTATCCTTATGTTAGGAAATTGGTTATTATCAATGCTCGCTTATAAATGTTATGTATTATTATCAAAAAAAAAATCGTCTGAAGGCTGATAGTAATATCGCGAATGGCATCCGAAATAGTACTCGATTTGGTGATGTTTAAAGAATATGTTGACGGTTTTATACATTTTGTGCAATAGATGTTATTTAATTTACTATTATAGAAAGGTGAGAATCTTGTTAGTTTTTTTTTTTAATATTTTTTCTGTTTACTACAGATAATCATGATAGGTATAATGTAAACATTTGATTACGTAGTAATTATAAATACGATAATAAACAAGGTTATCGTATAATCGACACCAATAAGAAACTAATGTTATAAGAGTTCGTGAAAAATCTATCTATTACTTATTTACTGCACTGCATCGCTATGAGCACTCTAAAGCTGGCAATAGACGTCCGATTTTGCTTCCGATTGTCTGATCAGCCAATGTGATCGGATTCACTCGATACACGTCCAATTTTTGCGTCCGACTTTTTCTAAACTCAGTCCAAAGAGTAAAATAATATGCGCTAGAGCGTCTATTTTGTCTCTGTACAGAAGTATGCATACAGCGCCTTCAGACAATTGGATAAGACAATAAAATCGTAAACGCGTAGCGTTCTTTCCGACTCGGAGGTCCGATCCGACTATCGGATCGGATGTGTATTGAGTGTTCAAACAAATGTACGGCACGAGCGCCTTCCGATTGTCTGATCAGACTATCGGATCCTACTATCGGAGAGAAAAATCGGACGTGTATTCACAGCCTGAGGGCCACTTCCACCAAAACAGCGATTTTAATATATAACCCGAGGGCTATTTTCACTTCCGGCCAAATATGGTGAAACTAATGCTGAATGATTTACCTGTATACAGCTCTTTCTTTCATTAACACTATTGCTGTGTATCACCAACAGCTGAGAAGTGTCTTTGATGAAAGCCATTAATGCACACTACAACCCGTGCAACCCGGTTACAACCCGATACTCGGGTTCGTCGATCGACGAAAAATTCCAAATTATGCGAAAATCTTTAATTGCAGTTTGTGATCATCACGTTTAACATTTTGTATATTTTATAGTTTTCGGAACAAATAGACTCGAGTACCTTTAATTTGATACCTTACTCGGCCGCGTACTACGCGCCAAAGTCCCTATCGAGTCGTCACACATTTTGCGAACCTGAATTAAGTATATAGATTATGTCGTGGTCAGATCATATAATTGCTGACCGACCACTTCATGATATAGCTGAGCATTTGCACATACCTACCTTTTTATTTATCATTTTTATCCATCTATCAAAAATTAAATCTTACCCTTAAGTTATGTTTTACATTTACAAACACACTCAAGCCTGTACGTACAAGCTTCCTTTTCACTTCGTTCGTTGTGAGTGTAGCCTGTGTTTAATAACTTGTTTTCAAATATTGTTAGTCTACTTAGTATTGTCACTTTGACCCATTTTTTCGTAATTGAAATGTTTTTATTGCCAATGTCGCAATGAAGACATGCCCAAGGCTGTTTTAGAGATATATTTTTATGAACTTAATAATACCTGTCGAATTACTACCAGCAAATCAAATACGTTGGTGGACGGGGTAATAATGTTTAGATGTCTTATTTATAGACTTTCACGTTAAATAGTCTGTTATTTTCTTCTATAGGGTTTTCCATGTTGAAATGGAATTAAATAAACTGTGTGTGAGGTATATGCTAATTACTATGGGTTGTAATAAAGTCTAAATATCCGCCGCCACTTCCTCTAACTGAGCCTCTTGGCAAAAAATACTAATTTCTAGCGAGAAATCATCATCATAAGGTGCATTTTTCATAAATGGCTGTTAAGAAGCAAAATTGGTGTATGTGGGACGACGCCAACTCACACTAGATTTACCTGGTGATAGTAGTGCATCCAAAAACAGTTACTGTTTTTAGCCGGAGGCGTAAATGGTCCTTATTCGGAAACGACTGGTGAGGCCATCACTGTCAATGGCTATCGCTACAGATCGCTGATTTTGGCCCACACTTGACAGTATGAACGTAGATAATATGTGGTCCTGCGTGCCATGTAACATACACCACAATGAAAATTCTGCGTTAACTATATAGAGGTACGTTACTTTTTTCAGACGTGTTGTTAAATAGCTACCAAGATTTGACGCCGCCGGACATTTTTGGGAGGTTTGCAGAATTCGTAGGTCTCTATACCAATAAGCCACAATCGACTGATACCCTCGAAGTCAACATAACCTAGGCTATCGCTGAAATTTAGCTAGAGTTATGCGGCAAAGTCATAGAAAATTAGACCTCTCGGATCTATGCCACCGTGAGAAGCCGCGGCGGAAATTTCCGGAAGTCATATTCCACACAAATTGCCATAGATGAGCCTTTCAAATAAAAAAAGAAATTCGTTAATATCTTACACACAACCTATTTTATTCCATTTCAACATCGACCTGTCCTTGTTGGAAAACCCATTATAATGCCGGTATATAAACAACTTAATTGAAGATTTAAAACATTGTGAAATCTATGATTTTAGGATTTTTTCATTTTTCAATATAATTTTATACTTATGATATATTTATTAAATAAAATATTGGAAAAAAAACAAACTCACTTGTGGCCGAGTTGTTTTTTTCCAATATTTTTCTATTTAAAAAAAAATATTATTGTGAAATCTGTTTATTAAAACAGACAGGTGCACTACTGTTACTGTAACTGAGAACTGTGTATAATGAGATAATATGCGTCACTCTCCTGTATTTCAACATTAAGGTGGTACGACTTCCATACAAACAAACATTGCACATTAATTGGTTCATCATACCGTAATAATTCATAAATACATGCGCAACTAACTCGTTTCAGTTATTTGTTTGCGCGAAATAATAAAAAAATTGTACTTTCATACATAAATCACGAATAAACTAATATCTTATAATTTCAATAATTCTAAGTGTGTTCACACATAGTGTGTGACTCATCGCATTTATATGCCTCATATAGGAAAGTACATTTTTTTTTATAATTTCGCGTAAACAAATAACTGAAACGAGTTAGTTGCACATGTGTTTATGAATTATTAATGTATGATGAACAAATTAATGTGCAATGTTTGTTTGTATGGAAGTCGTACCACCTTTAGCATCGTTATTGGTTTCAAAATTGAAGTAGGTTAAGATATTTCTAAAGATAGAGAGAAGAGAAAAATGTTAACGTGAATTATTTGTGTACAGTTAAAAACAAAGTTATTGTATGTTATGCCAAGACTAAATGACTGTTTTCTTTTCTCATTTTCATCTCCTGCGTGTTGAAGTCGTAACAGCGAGCACGAGGTGTTCTCCCCAAAATAGCTTGGCCACATCTTTGTTGGAGGCCGCTTATAACACTCTGAGACTAATTATAGCGCGCTTGCGCATCGGATAACTTCACTCTAGGGATGTTTTGTACGTGAGTTGTAGATAGATGTACCCTGATTAAAGTGTCGGGAAAACGTAGCAATATTTAAATATAAATTATTATCATTTCATAATTTTTTATGAGACTGCTTTTTAATTGCAATTCCGGAATTGTAGCAAATTTCAGATTTTCATAAATATCAATATCACTGTTCTATTAAGCTGTAGCAATACGAATTACCAAGACAACAGAACTGTTTCTCAGTGTTGCCAACTAGTTTTATACGATTAGAAATTATGATAGGTGTAAAATAACTCGCAAAGCATTCTGTTTAGGACATAGAATTTAAGAAAGATGGGCTATTAATTTTCAACCCAAGGAGTACGTCATTTATAAAATTAATTCGACTTCCGGCTGAAAGAAGAATGTCCCATCCCTAGCATTGGTAGTCGTTCAACTTCGCGTGGGTAAAACAACCCAGATTGTTCAATTAAAGTCCTTCTACGGTCGAGTCACTATGTCGTACGATTATTCATTAACCAAATGCGAGGTTTAAGCAATTTTCACTTAGTCAAATGTATTATTTCCAATTTCTTTTCCCTTGAAATTTGTGACGATAAGTGCAGTATCAAACACGGTGTTAAGAAAGAGAAAGGTGATGGACTTTCCAAGTTATATTCTGAGGTACGTCAATTGATAAATATAGTTTTAATATTCGATATGGCTGTACAGTGGCTGAAATATTCTAGTGATGATATTTAAAATCTAATATTATACATGTATTTTATAATTCCACTATTACTCTTAAACAATAGTTAAAATTTCGTAACGCATTGCCGCGGTGCCAGACATTTATATATTAAACTGAAAATAATGTATGTCGTAACATTCTTGGCTTCAATACGTACTCTTTACTCAACGTTAAATTTCATACGGTGCATACCGGAGCCGAAAAGCTAAAAAGATGGGTGGACCTGTGGAAACCAGCAGATCTAAGGGGTGAAGGCGAAATTATTGACCTGTGTGAATTATAGCGATTATATAATAGTTATACAAAATATACGACTATATATATATAAACTTCGTATTATTTTTGTTTGACAGTTATTATTATTATTGAATTTGACTTTATGATAGTTTTTTTTTTTTTTGACATTGTATTATTTTATGACATCTGTAAATTTTCTTAATTTCAAACACCTTGGACATATTTTATTATATTTTAATTAATAACGTGGTAGACATGTTACGGTACTTCTTAATCTTAAGATCTTTGTTATACCACATGCTTTTGCGATTAATTTTTTTTTTATTTATTTAAAAAGCCGCGGCATAACGTACCTATACTTTCACTTTGTGGTGATACCGCAAGGTATCAAATGCAAAAAAATATTTTCCATAGCCGACTAGGGGTAGGGTAGGGTAGTCCAATCGAATAAGTTTTCCAGTGTATAAGATAAGATTGTTGAGTTTTTGAAATGCTATAGTTTTTTTATTGGATTTGGGCGTAATAATAAGATTGGATAAATATTGTTTCAACTTTCCCTACTGAGCCACGACCAAAAATGACAACATTCACCTTGTATGGACATTTGGGCCCAATGTGAACAGTCAAATCCGCACTTGTAAACTTTGGAAGTGTGTAACTTTCAAACGGTTGACTTTGAGAAAAAACTGTTTTAGAAGCCTTGATGTAATTTTTAAAGATCTATCTAATGATATCCCACACGTATAGGTTTGATGCAACAAAAAAAAACAGTAACAGTTCCGTGTATGTTTTGTGTAAAAACCGTAAAGCGGTTTACAGAATACATCTACCGACCAAGTTTCAACTGTGTGATCCTTATTATAGTTTTGGAATAAAGTGGCTGTGACATCTTACCACTTTGGAAGTGTATATCTTTCAAACGGTTGATTTTGAGAAAAAACTGTAATAAAAACTTCAATGTAATTTTTAAAGACCTATCTATAGATATGCCTCAAGTATAGGTTTCATGAATTTTTTTTTTTTTTTTTAAATCCCTTTCGGCGAAAATTCTTTATTTCTAAAACTGACAACCATTTTTCGTTCAAACCAATTTTCATTGAAAGTTTTTATAAAAATCTACAGCATATATATATTTTTAATTTTTCACTCTCTTATTTCAAAAGTTAGAGGGGGGGGGGGGGGGGCACTTTTTACCACTTTGGAAGTGTACATCTTTCAAACGGTTGACTTTGAGAAAAAATCGTTATAGAAACCTCAATGCAATTTTTAAAGACCTATTCAGTATTTAATTAATTCATATATTTTTTTATTTTTGTGTAAAAACCGTAAAGCGGTTTACAGAATACATCTACATACCAAGTTTCAACTGTGTAATCCTCATGTTTTGTAATAAAAAGGGTGTGACATACATCGGTTTGACCGAATCTATAAGGGTTTCGTTTTTTGCCTTTAGGCTACGAAACCCTAAAAATGATGACGAGGGGTAGATATAGGTATAGGTTATAGTAACAAAAGTATAGTGACGTATCATCAAGCAAAAACATTTTTAACAAAACTTTTCTTTAGTTATTATTTTTTTGCTATTTTAATCAGTAATTAAAAATCAATAGAAAAATAAATGAACAACCCCTCTTAAAAGTGCAAGCCGCTAACAAAAGCAATACTAAAATGGCTTTTAAATGTAAAATTGTTGAAACTTAAATTGGCTCTAATATTTATCTTATATTTAATATAAACATTTGATAAGTTAGATTGTCCAAAGTGAACGATTTCCTTTACTCTGGTTCATTTGACGAAACAACGAATCAAGTATTACCGACAATAGGGTCAATCCCCATTTGATAATTAATTTTATATTATACTTATGATAAATTTTAAATAGAAAAATATTGGACAAAAACAACTCGGCCACAAGTGAATGCTCGGATGGGAATTCACTTGTGGCCGAGTTGTTTTTCTATTTAAAATTTATCATAAGTATAAAAATCGCATTGAAAAATGCAAAATTTCAAAAATCATAATTTTATTTTATTAGAAAGCTAACCCGGAGCCCGAATGGCATCGTTTGAGATTTGGCTGTTAATCTTGTCTCTATAAGTCTTTCTGATACTACACTTCCAAAGTTACCTAAGACTAGTTTTAGTTTGTCTTGTAGGCTTGCTACCTACTAACAAATAGACTAAGGCTGCATTGTTACCAAATATGGACTCTCCAACAATTACAGAACCATAATATTTTAAACTGATGACTGTTTATTTATATAAAATTTTCATGTACCTAACCTATAGGTGTAGCGATGTTTATAATATTTCTTATTATATTACATAACATTTTCCTTGTATAAAAATTACACATAAACTATAAATGATCTTTTAAGTTTTAAAGTAACCTACAAGCCCTTATTGGAGGTCCTGTTCTTCCCAGTTGGATACAAATATCAAGTATTATCAGGAGGTTATCTCAGGCCGGTTTGGCCAGACCGGCAACCGGTTACGATTGTGACCACCTGACCACCAGCTTTGTAGAAGCCTTTTCCCCCAATCCCACAGGGTACTGTACTCCGACAACACAGGTCTGGGTATTGTGGTCGACTTAAAGACCACGCACTTGCGTGTAGAGGTCTTAAATTTTTTTACATGTGTCGTGTGGGTTGGACAAACATTAATTCCTTATGAGAGTCTCAATAGCTCTTACATAACATAAACATAACGTTTCCAGTGTATTATGAACACAATTCATACGTCCGACTGAAGGGAAGACCAAGTGATAATCAATTTGACCATCGTACGTCGTCTATTCATTGATCATAATAACGTTCAACACAGTCCTTAACACCATTGTATTCCCATAAATTTTATACTTAAACATTGTAACTGTTATTTTTATTTGACCTTTCTGTTCTTCAATATGATTAAATAGTGTGGGTGTGGGGGCTTTGATTATTTAAGGCGTATGACAAGAAAGACTATATGGCATTGCTCATACTATGTGTCAGTCAACTGTAATATAAATATGATTTTAAAAAAGATCTTTTGACATTCGTCGTAATCGTATATTTTGCCGAGACGACAATTGACTGATTGTTAGACCTATTGCAACCGTTTATTTCAATTCTAAAATTGATGCAAGTGTTTCGCTCGAGAGTGTGGCCCGAGGCGTTTTTATTTAATACGATCAATCGAAACTGACGGATTGTTTAAGAATTTTCCACAAAGATCCTCTGTTTACAATAACAACAAAGTCAGTTTTTAAATCGAATCTTATTGTTTTGGGAATGTGATATATAAAGATTCCATATTTATCATAAACACGCGCAAAGAGCTCAGAGAATTGAGGTTTTTGTACGGTTGCTAATATTTCTCTACCTTTATTGTGAGGACTGATTTACAAAGAAGAACCATAATTTTCTTACTCAGAGTCATTATTTCAGACTCAGTATTATCATTCCATAAAATTTCGTTTGAAATCGATGCAGCACATACGAGTATGTCAGAATGTATTTATATTAATTTGTTAGCCAAAACTGAACAAAAAACAAAAATAGACTCAAATAGTTATGTTGCGTTCTGATTCTTTCAAAATAATTAATTGCTTTGATATGAAGTGGTATTTGTCCAAAGACCGAAAAAATATCCTAGCCTAACACATTATATTACTGGTGTTGCCTAATGCCTTATGAATCTTATGACATGAATCATCTTAATGTGACATGAATCTCTTTACCATCTCAAAGTATCTCAGCCAAAATCTTTTCATTATGTTCACGTTTTGTAAGAAATAACAATAATTACGAGGTTCATTATGTATTCATGTCTGTTCGAGTCTCCTTGTTATCATCATCTTCTTGGCTCCTTAAGTTTTATACTCGGATTCGTTAGTCAACGACTTTGACCTTACATTAAGGTGCGCCTTGCTACTTCCTTTCCTCGTCAAGCCGAGCCTTTGTTTACGTCATTAAAGTGATCAGCTGGCTTAAATAAATCTCTTTTGATTCATGTATTATATTTACATTAGAACTAAAAGATTTAGAACTAGGCTTTACATACTTTAAATTATTTCCATAGTTCACTTGTTAAAGTATTTAAAATGTATTAAGCTTTGAGTTGGCTAAATTTCGTCGTAGACTCAATTAAAGGGAAAAGATTTGTCTAGGTCCTAAATTAATGGGAATAAAATTGAATTAATTTCAAACAATACTTTAACTTTAACTTAAAAAATAACATTAATTAGATTCTGAAAAGTGGAGAACGCTAAAAACAAAGCAATGTCATAACAATTAAAAGCGGTACTACGTTTTATGTTTGTTGCTTAATATACCTCGTCCTTGCGCTTTGCCAAGAAAGTTATGACACGAGATTTAAGTCCTGAAAGCTTTTTAATGGAAAATTTAAATGTATTGTTTTTTATTATCATGATACAGATAGAGTAGTGCAGTTATCAAGCAACTTTATTAAAACTAGCGAAACGGAAGCTTTTATCATAATGGCGGACTAGTATCGCAATGTGTGAAACCGCATTGTGGCAAATCGTTCCAGCCATCGCCTGATCGATAGGACACGGTGGTGGCGTGGTGGCCTTGGGGGCTGGATATGATAAGGTCAAGGTTCGTTGCTGACGTTGACTGCTGAGGGTGGAGAACCATTGGAAGCACCAAATGAATTATGGCTATGGGGGCGTGCTCGATGCCTTTGTGATTTGGCTAAATTAGGCTGTTATGTTATCCATTTTTAGCTTGGAAACCTTTAAATGCTATACGATGGTATCATACTTGTGGCCTGCTGAGAGGTCACGATAATTGTGAAACCATTCATTTCGGCTTATCGACAAGAGCACACAAGCAGTCTTTTAAACGCATTTGTTGCATTTTTTCCTTACGGCCGTGTTTGTAACCTAGTTTCGTAACCAGCTTTCATTTGTTATTCTGGGTAACGTAGTAAAATATTATGATTATTAAGATTGGATTGGGCAGACGAAATAAATTGGAAATTGCGGTGCGGTGCGCGTCACTAGTCACTACCACCATACACCAAGTGGATTATTTGACGATGAATGACCCTAGCTCCTAGTTACGAACTAAAAAAAATTTAAGTTCCGAAAATTATTTGTTTGTAGCTCGGTTACAAACGAAGACATTATAAATTCGTCAATCGTAACTAACTATAAGGAAAGGAAATACAGCTTTCAAATTATTCCTGTTTCGTAACTTGGTTTCAAACAAAGACAAAAAAAAAATTAATAAATAAAAAAAATATTGTAGCTGGTTACAAAACTCGGTTACAAACACGGCCGAAGGGCATTTTTCGATGTAAAATGAATGTAGTAGGATCATTTGCAAAAGAAATACTTATTATATTTGCATAGTAATCGAACCCAAAATTTCTACAAAATACCGGTTTCGGCATTGGTAATTACAATAGACAAAGCATTATTGTACGTTAATTTGATATCTTTTCTTAACGCCTTTCACGGCGTTGAAGGTTAGTTTTTTTACTACAATTGAGTTTTTATGCAAATATATTTATTTATAAAAATATTTCTGTACGTCCTGGTTATTACATTACATGAGTATAATAAACTCTTTACATAATTCGATTGCAGTATTAATACGCTTAAGTGGTCTTGTTAGGAATGGATGTGTAGCTTGCAATAATGCTAACGAGTTGTACATTACTAAAATGGGAATTATGACACTGTTGGCTTTTATATAACTTTATGTCCCTAGATCACTATGTCACTGTTCGGTTTTTATATACTAAGCTACTAATAATAGATTTTCCTGTAATTGTCTAGATGACATATTTATAAAGATGAAATATTTTACTATTCTCATGAGATCATGCCTTTGAAGTAATGGCTCTAAGATTTGTTTGGAGAAATGGATAGAACACCTAGTCTTTTTTTCATACGATATGCTTGATGAATCCTATTTCTTCAACCATTACAAGAAAAATATCCAGGTGCTGTAGTCTTGGTATTTTGATGCATCGTAATTTGGGACAAGAAGAGCCACTGTCGGTCACCTGCCTTATAATCATGTCTCATTATTGTTGGACTTTGACAATACATGTTCAACGACTTGACCAACTAAATATTATGTTCCTTTTCCTTTAGTTCTATATTTTCTTAAGTCCAATTTCATGATTTTAACGATGTTGCTTTCTTTGTCTACAGGTAATGAAGAATCTTCAACGTGTATATTGAACAAAACTGGGAATTTTATGAGAGGTAAATTTTCGAGCAATACGAATTACTTAAGAGGCTGTCCTTATGTGTTGCTATCATTCAGTTGTAAATAATCAAACAAACAGTGCTAACAATTTCGCCATCAATCTCACAGTATTCTTGTTTTTCATGAATTATGTCTTATATTAACTTAACTATTAAGTCTCTAACGCTGTAATTGTTATTACTTACTCGTAATTGATCAAAACTGGGAAAAATGACTTCTACTAAAATTACATAGTAACCACAATGACTTGAAACGCGAGGTACAAGTGACTTATAACTTTTTAATTTTGCATTTTATAATGTTATTTTTATGTGATAAATATTAAACTAGAAAATATACTAGAAAAAAGCAAATAGTCTCATGTCGCCCGTCCGGGCAGGCCCGTCAGGGCGACATGAGACTAGTTGCTTTTTTCTAGTATATTTTCTTGTTTAATATTTATTTCAAGTGACTTGTTACTCCTCTTTGTATTGGCTTCTTGTTCTATACACAAGATTTTTCAAAAAGTATTCTTAAAACGAATTTACACCTTTCCTCTTTAGGTTTTATTAGGTATATAGTCGTGTCGTGTTTAATACATAGACAGTTAGGTACTCGACAGCATCAGAATCAGCCATATACAGGGTGGAAAAAAGGCGGTATCTGGAGGGAACGTACCCTAAATTTTGATGTAAGCAAATTTTAATCAAAGGAAACATTCCTTTATTTCCAAAAATAAATTAAGCTGCAATCAAAGATTTTTGCTAAGTCGCTTACTTGTATCGGGAATCGAACTGGCTTAAATGAGAAAAATTACACCAACAGTACCTGTACTTTTATGGTACATCAATATTTAGGGTACTTTTACCTCCAATGACTGTCTTTTTTCCACCCTGTATAGAGACACTCAACGTTTTGTTTCTTCGCGTCAACGATACGTTCATTTCTCACATCCTTCGGCTATTGTTGGACTTGGCGTTCTGTGTCTATTTTTTTTTTTAATTATCTACTGAATGCTAACAATGGTACAATTTCCATTGTCCGTTTCTAAGCTTTAATAGTGAACATATTTGAAACAGTCTGTCGCATGAGAAAATGGCTCGGGCATTAATTAGGTTGCGTAGATACCTGACAATTGTTAGCAATTTCTGAAAAACAGTTTGAATAAAACAAAACACATCATTTTGCGTTTACAATATCTATTTTTTTTTTCTTATCACTATCTAATTTCTGATATCAATATCGAACCATTGACTTAACACATATCTACGCTGCACTTGTACTATTTAGTATTCTGTGGCTGCACTTGGATGTTTTATGACTTAAAAATCTACTTAAACGTTTTTACAGTCGTAATTTTATCACCTAACCGCGCGCTTTCAACAAAATAAACCAGAAAATTTGGCGAACTCGATAAATTAATCGCGGTGAAGCGATTCGCGATAATCCTTTATTGAAAAATAACAAACGTCAGACAGAATCAATCGTTTCTGTCTTTTAAAATGCTGCTCTGTAAAGAAAATAGCTAAAGTTTTTCTTGAGTAATGATTCTCAATTTAGTCAGAAGCATGACCTTGAACTTACAAAAAGAAGAGATGGTCATTGCCTCCTCTGCTGGTTTAATACTGGGCATGTAAGTTCATTGTTTTGTACAACCACTAATTTATTACCAACATCCAAGCGAACTAGTAAAATACCTACAGCCAATTTTTTTAGAAATAAATTGAGTAAGCTATTGCCCAACACAATGTTGGAGGCCAATAACTAATCAGAATAGATGAATTGTATGGTACCAACATGCGGCGTGGGCGCTGACCCAGTGGAAAATAACATATACTTTTAATTTTATACTGACACCTTGAAAGGTTTATTAGTTTTAATTTGTCCCCGTCATATGATCACAAAACATTGATTTGAACTTGTTGCATAATACGCCAAGATTGTAAAAGGTCGACATCGTGACATTTTGCGCTGTCTCAAATGTTACGATTATTATTCGTCGTGAATTTTATTTAAAACATCTAATTAGTCTTGATTGTCATATGTAATCTACGTCTTATCTTGTGGTTTACGCAATCGATAGTCTGTTTTCAAACAAATGTGATTACGTCAATACAATTTGAGTCATTGAGTACGTTAAACACAGCGAGTTCATAAACCGAACTGAATGACTTTCCATCTATCTTTGAAGTTATTGGTAACTAAATTATTTGAATGGTTCAAATCAAAATGTATAGGTCCAAGTTTCCTTATAGTATGTACATTGTGATTGTTGATTTTAGTAGAACTTTACTTATATGTGCATTTAAATTTCTGTCCTAAATACTAGGCCTTAACACTTTCGTGGACAGTGAACGAGACACAATAGAATTTTTATTGTTATCACTGCTATAGGCGTTGAATGTCCGCGAAAGGGTTAAGAGACTTATTAAAAGAGCTCATAATAATAATTTCGGTTATTTTTACAAATATTTCGAAATGTAAAGGGAGGTTATGTATCCTGTCGGTCGGGGACATTGGTGCAGCTGGCGAGATTTTATTTGCTTCCTGCTGATAAAATCGCACACTTCGATAATAACGACCGCTCAATTTGCAAATCCGGGGGGGGGGACGGGGGGGGGGGGGGACGACTAGAAATTTGATCGTTGACCACTTCGAATTAAATAATTTTATACTGTTCACAATTTAAATGGACAACTTTAGTAAGTAAATTGTTCCGTATAGAAATGGGATCTTAAAATATAGCAGCTGTAAATCTATTGAATTCCAATCCAATTGCACGCAGATTTCACAGAGTGATGGAACTATAGTGAAATTAGTGATACGTACTGCGGTATAAAAAATATGATTATACAATCTGTTTGCGCACTTTACGAGAGCTATGGCAAAAACGGTCTTGTAAGATATTTAGAAGCCGCTCGCCTGGAAACGCTAAAGATTAATACGAACGACAATAAAACGTATCTGTTTTCATATTGGAATTGGAATTTAAACAGATAAAATTTGTTTTCTCTGATATTTCCCCCGTAACTTTGTCCTCAAATTAAAAATTGTATATTATATTTGTGGTTTAGAAACGGAGCTAATAAATGTCGAATAATTGAGGTTGGTATGGTAATCATTATTTGGAACAGTGTGCAAAAATAAACTTCATTACTAAAAATTTTTAGATTACTTATTTTTATTGATTGACTGTAGGAAGGACCAAACTTTCAATTCGTTATTTTTACTTTCTTTTTCTCTAAGCATTTATCTATTGCATAAAAAACATTAGTAACTAAAGTAGTAATATACTCGTAGTAGCCATCGTCTAAAGTTTTATTACTGTGTTTAAAATAAACTCTGAAACTATGTTTATTATTGACTTAGTATGTTTTAAAATAAGCCAACCTATTTGCGATTGCGTAAAACATCCAACTTTCTATTGCTACCGAGTTACAATTCCATGGCAACATTGTTCTTACGAAAGTTGAAGCTTTTTGGACTTGTGGGATTTCGTGGTTGCCCTCTCGCCTTCTTTTGTTTTGCGAGTTCTCTGACGTTTTTACGAATTCCGCTGCTTATTTCTGAGCATTGTTTTTTGAGCAATAAAGAATTTATTTTCGGCAATACTTGCTTGTGAAATTGGAGAATTTTATGCTTCAGAATATCTGCGAATAAAGTCTTGTTGCAATCATTTGCTAAGTCGTCTTGACTTTTATGATGCTTCAGTGAATTTGGCGTTATAACGAATTTCGTTTGAATATCCAGTATTTTATGACTGGGTGGGTTTAAAATTTTTGTTTCGTTCCAAATAAAAAGTCCTCGATATTAGAACTGTAAAAGTGGTCTTTGAATATTTTGCTTCGAACTGTATTTTAAGATTGTTTAAATCTTTTATTTTCATTTATGCAGAATTTTCTCTTTTAGTGTTTAGTAATAAATTCATAAAAACTTTGGTAAATGTTTATAGTGAATTCTCAAAGGCAGCGGTTATAGGAAGTCTTTGCACTGGCATGCGCTATGACAATCTTCATTCGACGCCATCGTGCAGAATTGATGATGTCCAGAATAGTTTAAAACGTATGAGTACTTCATGTCGACAAGTGGAACCATTCATCACTGAAATACATTAAACATCAAACGCCAAGTTCTGGGACGGTTTTAGCGCGATCTTGTGAAGATATTTTATACTGATGTGGTATTTATCATAATTAACCAATCATCAGTCACCGCCTCGTCCTCAATAAATACCGTCGCTTGCAAATCTTTTCTCTCACACGTCGTTTTAATCTCGTTTTTTTTTACTTATCTAAATTCACCCATGTCACAAAAGGGTCCTGAATGATAGGTTCTCCCAGCGATTCGGGTTCATAATTAGTGAGTGATGAGTTCTGTTAATATCTGGGATCGTTTGCCTGACACCAATAAACATGTTTGTCTGCTCCCATTACCGTAACACGCTATGTACAGTCACGAGCAAAAATAGGTATTAAACTCTAAGCTACCTTTCCATTATCTTATGTCTTTTGTTTTTGAGAGCTTTGTTTCCGCGTGTTTTTAATGTGATAAGGTTATATAGTGTTAACATAATTGCTTGTGACTGTACTCGCATTGTTTTATCGCTTACCTATCTAGTAACGGCAAATATCGAAAGCAATAATAGCTGTATATAAAAATATACCACCATATTTTTTTCCTTATGGTATGGAAAATTACCCACGTCAATATTGGTGCTTACCTCTATTGTTTGTGTTGGTAACGGCTGTGTGTCGCAATTAAACACGCTTTATTTGGTCTAAACTACGTCGGTTTGCACTAAAATGTATTTTTAATACTTATTCCAATTGAGGGCCCGTTATCTATAAGTACTAATATTATAAAGAGGAAAAATTTTATTGTTTGTTTGTTTGTTTGCATTGAAAAGGCTCCGAAACTACTGAACAGTATTTGGATGAAATTTTGGTACACAGATACTAGATAGTCTGGTTATGAACATAGGATACTTTTTATCCCGATATTCCCACGGGAACGGGAACCACGCGGGTAGAGCCGCGTGCGGCCGCTAGTTACTCATAATTTCAATTTATGACATTTTTATGTTAACTAATTTGAGGTGTGGATTTTTTATTGTGTAGTGGTTAGCAAGCTTGATTGATGATTACTAGACTATGATTGTCAACACAATAAGGACCGGCCATTGAGTGTATCTAAACGTTATCAGTTTGAGTTCAATATGAAATTTTGCCCTTTTTAATTTTCACCCTAGACTTTGGCTGGTCCGCGATCCACGACAGCTCTTTTTTTTTTTAGTATTTTTGATTCTCTCTCTGTTACGAGCTTCCTAGAAACCTCGGTTCACATCTAGTTTTCGAAACATGCAACTCAAGTTGTGGCTGTAACTCAATTGGGGGGCAATCTCGCCGGCACCCGGTCGGCGTGACGAATCGGCGTGCCGGCGCCGCCGACTTTTATTTGCCGCGGCGAAAATGAGTTCTGGTGCTTTCCACGTCACTAGACTGTCATGTAACGTGGATGTAAAGTGGCAAGTGGTACGCAAGCGAACACTTAAAATAAAGGCGTTCACTTTTAAATTTATAACTTCCTTATACAGAATAAACAATACTTAGGTCTCTGTAACACTTATAATTGACCATGTCATTCGAATAGGCATACTAACTATGACATGCAGGTATGTCAGTGTCGTAGTAATAGTGATAATGATATCTTATCTGCTTTTTATGTTTCTTTCATTCACCGTCACGTCGTTCATATTGTATTGACTGAATGCACCAACCAAAGCAGTCAATGACCGTATTTTTTCAGTTTTTTGAGTTATCTATAGTCGTTCCAAAAACAACACATGGAAACTAAAAATCCCCGGCACGATGTTGTTTAGTGTTTCCCTTCAACATAATTCGATTGGTAGGCAATTTTACCTCAGCGCGTACCTAATAGCGACGACTGCCGACAAAGTGGATGATAAAAAAATCGCCCTTCTGGCAACCGGAATTGCTCCAGATTGGAGCCTGATGCAATCAGAACATTGCCATTGGCGTAAAATTAGGCTTTATTTTATGACCCCAAATATTTGGTAACAGTTCATAAAGTACTCGTATAAAAACATACTGTTTGTATATAATGTTTTAATATAATTTATTGCATGCCCTAATGCAAAGTCGTCATATTTTGAAGTTAGACGTCCCAGCTCAGCTGATTAGATAGTTAGGTACCAATTTACGTGTAAATAACTATGTTAGTTTTTTCGTTGTGAGTATGCGATCGTTTTTTTTTATGAACGACGTGAGACTCTTAGCCTTCATACCTGATGTTAAGTAGTGATAAGGCGAGCCTCTCCCGGAATTCTCAGCCACTGAGGAACTGGCTATCTTATCTCGAACTGCCGGAACACAACAATGCTGAAATCATTGTTGTTATGGCGTCAGGCTTAGATAAGATGGTGGTAGCTAGCCAGGCGGACTTACTACAAGTCCTACCACCAACCAAACCGAATACAATATGTACCCGCGCTGGGAATCGAACCCGGGACCCCTGGGTCTGATACCGGTGGTTGTACCACTAGATCACAGAGGCGGTTAAAAGAATTTCCAACACGACGTAGTTAAACTACAATCAAGACGCGCGTCCCTGTAATTTTGATCCCGTCGCCCGTAAATCCTGATCTATAACATTGTAATATTTAATCCTCGTCATCAATTATGGGGACAATCGTAGGTCTTTGATTAGGCTGGAAATTACGTTCTAATTAGACACCCGTTTGCAAAAAAAACGGGCCATTGGGTTATTTTAATACAAACATTCTCATTTCACGGTCAAAAAGTATGATATTTCTCCAAAGATAAAGTTCAACTAAGCAAATAAGCATTTAAAACAACTGAATAAAAATCTTGTTGTTCTCAACTTTCAGAGAAACAATTGTTTAATTTTGATTCCATATAAAGTTGTAGGAAACGGGATTGAGTCATTTGTTTTTCTTACTTTGGACAAAACTGAAACTGTATTTAACAAATTTAGAAGTTTGTATATTGAAGCAAAACGCATGCAGATCAGATTAGATTGATTGAAACAGTTCTACAGCTCCTTCCAGACAGGCATGCAGTGCATGAGTCAGGAGTTCGTTGCGTGCACGCAGACGGCACGCGCGTTTCGAAACCGCCAGCGGCTGCCAAACTTTGATGCGGGTTGCCAAATGGCGTACGGCGCCCCTCGGTTACTTTCACAATACGACCCGGTTGCGAATGCGATACAGTTTCGTTCCTTCGTATGGTATCTTATATTGGTTTAATGTTATGTTGACCGGTGGAAATGCTAGGTGGTATTGGCTTGCGTATTATGTGACACATCAAAGTGCATATTTCTGATATGGGAGCAAAAGTGTCTGTGATCTCGTCGCCAAAAGAATTGCTAGGGGCTAGCACTTAATATTATGATGAATCCGTAATCCTCGTAACATCAAAATTCACATCATTCATCATTCCGTGAGCCGTGATATTCTGTTCTCTTTAAAAATATTGGTATGAAGTATGAACGTCTTTACTTACTTTAGCATTCTCATTCAATTTATACTATGTTGTCTACTGTGTAGTCTGTGTAAATGTGTACATACATATCCATACCTAATTGTTAACTATAGTACTATTTATAGAATTGCTATGAATTACAGTAATATCTGAGGCTGGTCTGGTACACCGGCACAATGCCGGTCACAATAGCGGCAAACTAGATTGGCATCGTTCTACTTGCCTCACGACCTTTTCGACTCCCATACATTTGAATGGCACCACCGGAATGCTTTGTGGATTTCGAAATTGGTCTCAACATTGTAACTTTGATAGTGTATCTTTAAGTCATTATTCGAAAAAGTATTAAGATAAATGTAGACAAAGTTTGCGGCTGTTGAATGGTAGAAAACAGTTTTCACATTGTTTGAATTTTTTTTTTGTTATACAGTGTTTCTTTCCTACTAAACTCTGGTATTATAAAATACAGTTTTTTAGCTTCCTTCTGCCTAGTGCTAGTGCCTATATTGAGGAGTCGCTTTAGTATGTCGTTGTACTATGAATTATTAACTAGCAGATCCTCGCGGTTTTACCCGCATGGTGCCCGCTGCCGTGGGAATATCGGGAAAAAATATAGCCTATGTCACTCGGGAGAAATGTAGCTTTCTAATGGTCTAAGAATTTTCTAAATCGTTCCAATAGTTCCTGAGATTAGCGCGTTTAAACAAACAAACTCTTCAGCTTTATAATATTATAGTATAGATTTCAATCATTTTTTGCTTTCCAGACAATATATAGACATAATAGATTCACAGAATACTAAATAGTGCCATAAGTAAAGAAGTTACAAAAAAGTGCTTAGGTGTTATTTCTCCCTGTGGGGTAAAAATCTAATTGGGATTACTAGTTCTATTATTATCACCTAAATTAGATCTTGAAGTGTGGTGATTAATGCTGAAAAAGCAATAAAGTGAGTAAGTGTTGTTACCTCGTGATAGCTGAAGCGTGGCTGACGTCACAGCCGCGGTCACGTTTCGTTTCACGCACCTCTTGCTCGGAATTTGCCGGTTGATACTGCTTCGATGAACACCAAGACTGGTGGAGGAAACGGAATACCGGAGAAGGGAGTTGTATATTATATATATATGCCAAATTTTAGATAAAGTTTAATCCTAATAAGTCTTGAGTGATTAAGGCGTGATTAATGTCGTTACATTTTAATTGGTAAATCATCTGCTCATAGCAGATCATCCTATTTAGAATAATATGTGCAAATTGTGCAAGTACAGGATACATTTTGCTAAGAAAGAATAAACAATATTGTTCCACATCCAATACTAAAGAACTGGCAAAGAAAATGCTGATGAGGCAGTGGATATAGTTTACAAGCGAATCTACGACTCTTCTAATTTAAAACACAACATACCTACTCAATGTTTTTTTTTATTGTAGAATTCTTAAATACATTTCAGTGTCTTTACGTCTCGTTCCACACAAATCAAGCGTCCACGATAAGACTTCGTGATTCCGAGGAATCCAAGACATTAGTTCAATCCAATGAACCGAAACAATTGACTTGGCTCACATTTCAAGTGAATGTGAGGGCTTCTTAATTAATAGATAACAGAGTTTTGGTCGGTCTAACTGAATACACCTTAACACTATGTAGTTACAAACTCGTAATAAGTAACCTTGCCTTGTGTGATTGTTTTTAAACAACTTGATGACTTTTTAATGAACTACGGGGAGACTTAGCTTTCATCATACCTAATGAAGTATTGATAAGGCTGAATCCTTAACCCTGAGGAACTGGCTATCTAATCTCTAACTGCTGGAACACAACAATACTGAGCTGAAAACATGTTGTTATGGCGTCAGAGTTAGAAGATGGTGGTAGCTAGCCAGGCGGACACAACAAGTCCTATCACCAACCAAACGAAATACAATATGTACCATTCCGGTTGTTTTATAAAAACATAACAGACTGGTTGCTGGAGCATTGTTTCTATACAATAAATGAATATTAAAAACGGAAATAATGTCGTATTATATTATAAAATAAACGCACTTAATTTACATTAATAATAATAATTATGTATCAGTCTACAAATTTAATTCATGTATTATTTAGTTTTTTCTGACATGTTATTTTTCTGACATGTAAACTTAAATTTTTATATTTGACATTTTTGTAATGATAACATTTGACATTTAAATAATTTTGTAATTTCACTATTAATAATCAATTGTATTTTTTATGCATGTACTAATTCCTACGCTTTTTTAATAGCAGAAAATGTTTGCACTTTATTAATTGTACCATCTTATACAATACCATTTACTAAGGAATAAATGATTCTGATTCTGATACCCTCGCTGGGAATCAAATCCGGTACCCCTGGGTCTGATATGTGGTAGTGCCACTAGACCACAGAGGCGGTTAAACTCACTTGATAAAATGATTTAATATTTTCTTAAGCGCTACTATAGTTGCCAGCACATTAATTGCCCTTGAGAGCGCCCTTATCTTGTCCTTGATTAGAGCAGCAGTTATTTCAGTATAGTCAACAGTACGTCAGGCTTTAAGTGAAATCTGCACTAGATACTGTCACAATGTTTTTGTCTCAACGATCTTCGACAATCCTATAATGTCGAAGATATTTTTCAGTGATTTTTTAATTCAGTTTTCTGGCTCCAAGAATATGTCGAATTCGAGATGTCGCAGTCGCAGCTTGAGAATTGCCTTCCTGAAGTGCTGTGGACTGTACAACTGTAAAGCTCAACGTTCTGTTAACCGTATCTGAGAATGTGAAAGTAATTTGCATCTGTTTAAAATTATTATTTTTTTAGTTTCGATTCGAATTAAAGAAGAGGTTGGTTGAGTTGAGAATAAAGATTTAGGTAGATACTGAGCTGAGTCTGGCCAAAACAAATGAAATGTGTTTATTATTTTTGGCTGACTCCCATCACGTATACGGAAAATCCTTGAAAGTCAGCAGTTGAACTTTGTTAATGAAATTTTGTTTTGCTGGCTTCATTCATATAAACGAAGTAGGTAAAAAGATTGTTATTAAACCTTACCAAACAATAGTTTTTTTTTAAATATAAAAAAAACAAGTCCTGTATATTTTTCTCAGAAGCAGTTTGTGGCAATTCAGCTGGACTATAGCTATAGTAGTAGGTATGCTGATCCAATAGCTGGATTTCAACCTAAATTCTTTGATTAATTCTATGATATTTAATATACTTTACCTATCTGTATAATGGGGGACTGTATAAGGGGGATGTATTGGGGGAGGCCTATACCCAGGGCCAGCAGTGGGTGTTATGTGGCTGAGAGGACGACGATCTATCTGTATATGTCTCCAATAAAGATTTTGTTGTCTATATTTTCATGATCAGTATTGATCGACGTAACCACCATTTGACTACGTACACGAAATATCAATGTTATCGTGAATTGAGATTAAACATTTTACAGAAGTTCACGCTTTTTCGTAAAATACCAGATTTGCTACTGACCTAGTGATTGCTAGCATTACGATAGGTAGTAAAACCACACAATAGGTTAACATTAACAATCGTTAATGCATTTCATTGTGGGCACTTAAGATCGAATTCACGTCATACTTCTCACATTAGTTCATAAGTACAAGTATTCTTTCGACTACGACTTAGGCTAAGATTGATTAAATTTTAATGTGTTTTCTTAAGAAAGAGTTTGGTAATCATGACAGTGCTATAAAGTGTGATATTTGAAGCAAAAAAATGGTTTTATCAGCTCAATGTTAAAGTATATCAAAATCTTCACATTATCTTGTGGAATATCGGAGAAGAGATATCGAGAAAACGTGCCTTTACAACGTTCGCCCGTTACACGCTAAAGAAATTACCGTATCATAAGATTACCAGCTGCAGTGTTTACGCCAGGGTTACACAAACTTAATTCTCCACGAACCCCTGTTGATTTTCTCAGTGGTCAGCGTTTTTCTAACCCTAAAGACAATAAAATATCTGTAGTTTTGCCGTGAACCCCATTATGAGAAACCCTGGTTTACGCGATACCGACAGCAATGCATCGAGGCTGCAGCGAGGCAAGGTCAGGTCACATCGCGCGCAGCCGCCGGTGAACTATAATGGTCTTGCTTTCTCACAGATAAAAAAAACCTGTTAGAGCTGGGTTCGCGTGAAGCGATACAGTCGCATGTCAGAAAGAAGTTGAGTTGATTTGAGAAGTAATTTAGGACAGGTTTATTTTATCCTTAATTGCCACTTTGCTCGCCAATCTTGCCGCACACTTCAGTTTGAGAAACCCGGGCTTACGCGATACCGATAGCAACGCATCGAGGCTGCAGCGAGGCGAGGTCAGGCCACATCGGGCGCTGCCGCGGGTGAACTATAATGGTCTGCTTTCTCACAGATGAAAAAACTTGTTAGATCTGGGTTCGTGAAGCGGCACAGTGGCGCATGGCGGCGGCAACACTTTGTAATGCCACAAGAAACTACTGGAACGAGGTTGCCAGTTGCCCTATCGTAGAAATGGAGTTTATTTTTTTCAATTTGAAGGCCGTTTTTCTATATAGCGAATGAATCTCAAGTATTTACTTATTAAAATGTTTAATTTGATCTGTTTCCATATTTTAAAATATGGCTGATAAATAATGATTAATCATTTAAGAGAAATACAGAAGGTATTATGTAGATAGTTGTTTAAAAAGCCGTTTGGATCTATCCTCATCATAAAGTACAACAGAACTCATGGAACAACGTTGCTTTATCGTAGAAATGGAGTTAATTTTAAGAGTGTTTTGCTGTATAGTGAAAATAACTCTCAAATAAACGTTCAATTTGATCTGTTTCGGAATTATAATAATTTAGGAGAGTGACGGAAGGCAAAGTTAGATAGACGCTTATAGAAAAACCGTTTGGTTCGTACGTAAGATGCTGATTATTTAAATGGTTGAGCTCTGTTCGAGGTCTACGTGTCTTTGCATAAACGACTGCAACTGTGATAATGAAACTGCCATAATAATAAAGCGTGAAACTGTTACCTGCCGTGTTCACTCGCTATCATGCGATTGCATTTGCATTCGGTATGAGGAAACGATGACACAAACCGCAAACAGTAATATCCGCTTGTGCAACCGACTGTTCTTGAGTTTAGTAAAAAAAAAAGACATCTGAAGATTGAAATAATTTAGACAAATGCCATCTACAGATAAAAATAATGAAAACAATTGCCATCCATTGATAGAAATAGCAGAAAATATATAAAGTTGACAGATGGCAAAACGTTAGTGGATGGAGATCAAGGTAGACGGTTTTTTTTCTGGACTTCTTACCCATATATTATCGAAGATGTGCTCCAGAAGTGAGAGTATTAAAAATACTGATAATGAAAATAGTAGCTTACTAATGATGCGTTGACCCGGCTGGCTTCTAGTGTGGTATTTTTTCTGATGGAATCAATTTGCTATGAGATAGATACACAGAGTGATGATAAAATCCACCTTTCTGAACCCTGAAAGTTACCAAGAGTGTCGTCTCCTTTGTCACTTATTCAAAATTGTTTTCCTCTCAGTAATTTAGTATAAAGAATTTATTTTCAAGAGGTCAAATACTTATTGAAGGAGAAAGCCTTTCTACATTTTTACCCAATTATCTCAGCAGCAGGTAATTTAAACTATTTTCGGTCAATGCAATTTGTACTGTCCTCTCGTAATTTACAGGCTGACGTACCTACATTTATCTTGACTTTTGACATGATCGTGACAGTGCTATGTTCAGTGATAAGGTCATAATTACTTGCTAATATACCATCATGCCGTGACCACGGTAATGTACTAGAAATCTAACTTCGGCGAATGCATTCACCGCATGTAGGGTAACCATGTAGAGTAGAATATTAAATACGGATATTTGATTAGTTGACAAACATGAAAAAAAAACCGCCAAAAGTCATGATGATCAGGATACCCCATAGATTTTATTCTGTTATTGACTCTAAATAGGAGATATAAATGGTTTCGTTCTTTCTTTCATAGCTTTGAACCTGTACAATTTTATACCTCACAAAACACTCCGCTTTGTAGACTCTTGATTATTTTTATGTGATTTGAACCTGAATGACTACCACACGACAATGGGAAAAAGGTTTTGGCAGACATATAAACAATGTTCACAAAAAGCAGAGCCTTGATCACAATACAAGACACTGCCTTATGAACCTAATAGACGAACCCTAGAACGGTTCTAGGGTTCGTCCAGTTTCAGGTTTTAGTAAAACCTGGAACGATTAGGAAGAATAGGAGTGTAAAATTTTGTATTTTTATAAGAAACTACCGGCGGTCGCGGTTTTACCCGCGCGGTTCCCGTTCCCGTGGGAATATCGGGATAAAAAGTGTCCTGTGTTCATAACCAGGCTATCTACTATATGTGTACCAATTTCATCCAAATCCGTTCAGTAGTTTCGGAGCCTATTCAATGCAAACAAACAATTTAATCTTTCCTCTTTATAATATTAGTAAGATAAGATATCTAAGAAATAAAATTATATTTAGTCTGAACCAGACATGTCTGATTAAATAAGGATGTATGGCGACCCTAACCGCATGTAACATCTATATTTACGCGTTCTCCCAATTGGGAATGTTTAATGAGGGCATGTGGTTGCATTATTTGAGAGGATTGCCCGATTCATACAGCATCACATCATCGATAATAACTATGAACTGTTATATTTTAAACATTACGCCGCCGCCGTGTATAGGGTTGTGTCTTTTTAGCAATATTACTTCAATATTGCGATAACAGCCGATGGTAGGGAACTGGGCCTGAGTACGGTACGAGAAATTATTAATCTGATCATGGATTCCCATGTTACCAGTCGCATGCGGAATGCGGATAGTCGGATACTAATTTTCATTTGAATCAACATTAACATAATAGACTTTTGATGAGAGTTTTGGTAAAGAAAGGAAATAAACTGTCGGAGTTCTTTCTATTGGGACACTCAATTAAAACTTTTTATTATAAGAACTAGCGGCCGCTCGCGGTTTCACCCGCGTGGTGCCCGTTCCCGTGGGTTAATCGGGATAAAAATTATCGTTTGTTCGAACCAGGCTGTATACTATCTGTGTACCAAATTTTATCCAAATCCGTCCAGTAGTTTCGGAACCTATTCAATGCAAACAAACAAACAACAATCAAATCTTTCCTCTTTATAATATTACTAGCGGCCGTGCGCGGTTTCACCCGCGTGGTTCCCGTTCCCGTGGGAATTTTGGGATCATTTATAGCCTATGTTACTACTTGGGGTTTAAGGATTCTCTATACCAAATTTCGTCAAAATCGGTCCAGTAGTTTTTTAGTTTATTCGTTACATACAAAAATACAAATCTTTCCTCTTTATAATATTAGTATAGATTATAATAACGACTAGTTAATTATTTCTTATAATTTTCTTGTTTGCCTATCATATTTGTAATAACAGTTTAAGTATGTATTTATTTATTTTTTTGTAAAGAGAAATAAAATGCAGTTATCTCAATAGTCTACTCTTAAATTGTTACTGAAGCCATAACTATAGAAATCGTGGATGATAATTTTCTCGAATTGCGTCATTCGCTTCTACGTTGCGTAAGTTATCTACGCCCCGCTGGCGCTGTTCTAAAAGTGTAGTGTTATTTCTTTTGTTTATTTTTCGATAAAGGTGTTGACAATGATCTCGTTTTCATATCAGATGTGGAGGAAAGGGAAATATGTACTTTGCCTTACGTAATTCACTATATATTAAGAGGGTAGAAATTGCAAAAAATAAAATTAAGGGGGCTGTGCGTATTCGTGTGTTGAACAAAGTCGCTAATTTTGTCTATCCTTTGAAATAAACTATTAACGACGGAACTCATTATTAGAACGTCCTCATCAACAAAGGACTGAGTATTCATTCTATCATATGAAGTTCTTGGTACGGCTCGAATTATGATTCTGAATTGGGTAATTGCTTTGTCAGGCACAATATAGGGCTTCCTTTGTTGTCTTCTAGGCGGATTCATATATCACTAATGATTTATTATGGAACAGGTACAGTCTCGGAGAAGGCTTACAACTCGGAAAATAATGTTTCATAGACTTTGTAAGTTATAAATTACAAAGTCTATGAATCGTCATTTTCTGGCTCTGAAACCTTCATTCAACTCAAGGCGATATGTAGACTCATTGATTTTGTCTTAAAGAATCTGTCTCGTTACATAATTACGTACGTACTTAAAGCGTAACCCTCTGTCGTCTATTTGCATGACGTCATCGGGGCTTCCCTTTGCTGATTCACTTGGTGACGAACGACGATGGCGGGCGCCAAAGCAAAGTTGTCGAGACGTATCTTATAAAATTTAAACTTATGGGACAAGAGTTAAAGACCAATTTTTGCTATCATCTTGAACGTTTGCGGAAACAGAATGGAAAGTAGTAGTATGTTTACATTAGCAGGCAGGACACAAATAAAGAAGGTTGCTAGAATACCAATTTGCATTCGTTTTTTAGACACTCATTTTGTTTATTCACTTTCCTGTACTTGTGATCTTTAAAAATCACATAGGTTCCTTAAACTGTTCATTCACTTTTCATTGTTCAATCGTTCAGTCCTAGCTTGCCGTTGATCGCCCAAAGGGTTAATGTCCGATCCTTGTGTGGGCTTCAATATCTTCCTACACCAGTGACGCAACGAATCTAAAAGCAATTCGAACGTTTCGTTGCTTTGCTGCAGGACTGCGTTTGACTGCGTTGACTCACCGCCAGCCTACGACCGAAATAATAAAATGATTTCTTGTTCAAATATAACCCTCGACGGTTTTGGACTGAAGTCCCTTATGCTGTAAGCGTAGACAGAATGACTAAGATTAACGACTTGCTATTGGATATTAATTTGGTCATTAAGAACTTGCGACTATTGCGCAACTTTGTAACTCCAAGCGTATTGTAGTTTTTAATCAACATCTATGCGAAATGGCGTTCGACGTTGAAGTGACAAATGATCGAAAACATACCCATGAAACAGAACCAATTGTTGTTAGAGCTTGGCTCGATCGATCATCATAATTATCAGAAACCTGCCAAGACCGTTTCACAATAATAATGACTTTTGTAATTCTAAAAGCGAGTGTTTAGAAAATAAACAGCTGAACGGCGTCGAAAATAGCACGTAAACTTTCCGTCCGTCTGTGCTCGTGGTATAATCTACACCTGAGCTGGTAAACAGGGGTAGGGCTGGCACGATGGGAAATTAAGTTTCACTTACTATCTCAAAGAAAGTTCACTCATGATTGTTAGAAACACAAATAAATTGAAGCCGTTGGTCGCTTTCTTTACTCGGACTTTTCTCAAAATAACAACTACAAAGAAAGGAAGTCTCATCTCATATAGGGACAATAAAAGACAGAAGGTGAATTTAACAAGATACTAACAGCCCTGAGTAGGTGTACTGGGCTCGGTCACCTTGATGTCACTCCACAACGGGCCGGCCCACATCGGCCCGACTACTTATGCCGATGGATCCATTATAGCACCGAATGTGTCACTACCAATACCAATCATATCATACATACCTTAATCGACGTATTGTTGATACAATAGCACAAACTGAGGCGGAAACAATACGTTTTGGAAACAAAAAGCAAGATAAAGGTTGAAAGAGACATACAATCTCTACAAAAAGTTTAATATTTTTCTGTAATTATTTCCGTGATCTTCAATCGGAAGTCGAACCTTGTCCTATTTTTATGAAAGGCGAAATCAATAAGAGGGGGGGGGGGGGGGGGGGTATACGGATGTCGTTAAGGAAACATAAAATTATTAAAGTATCCGTTTTGTTTACATCGGAGGCTCGTAGCGAAGCTCTCGACATGTCTGCTGTTGAAGCGGTAACTGTAATATTATAAGCTTTTACCGGCCGTGTTTTTGTTCTACAGAATGTGGGACAGATAAAACGCTGAATGCGAGCGCCCGTATGAAGGGACGTACGGGACAAAATGTTGTAAATAACGTGGTTAACTGGAAAAATTGTCATTTAATGTTGACAACTTTCCAAAATGAAAGTTTCTATCGTTAAATTTTACTAAACCGGTTTCCTATATTAAAAAGTTAACATTTAGGTATAAGAATACTAATAAAATTAATTATGACCACAAATTAAGAATGATAATAAATAAGGTAACCAAATAATAAATCTGAAATTATGTCATTAAGGTAATGTGTGTTCAGTTGAGGCAACGTGGAGTATTGCGTTTTTAATAACTGTAACAGATGTTAGGTATAAACTTGGAAGTAATGTTATTTTTCCATCGATCGAATCGATTTCGATAAAATTTTCACGGTGACATAGTTTTTCGCGATAACCAAAGCAAGTAAACGCTTCTTTAATTCGTTCAAGGGGCTTTTTACACTACCTATATGTAGGTTTTAAACCCAAAATGATACACAATACACATTCAGTTTCGTTTCTTGTCAAAAGATCCTGACTCAAGATAATATTTTTTTAAATTATATTTCCGTAAAGCGTTTCTTTAAAAGCAAGAAGGTACAAGGCTAAAGCCGTTTTCTTCCAGGCAAAGTCAATTCTAAAGCAACTTGTCTGTCAGCGTCGCGAACTCCATGTTTTCTGGAGGGCTGTTGTGTCGGCTGATGCCGCGATCCTTGACACCGTTGTCCTCATCTCAACGGCATAGAAGAATGTACATAACCCTACTCTACTGCACCGCTGCAAATTCATACGATGACATGATTTTTGCAAGTAATGATTGATACACAATTGATATTCCATTGTTCTCTGGACACCGGTATCCTGCTTGCCAGCAAATAACGCAGGGTGAAAATTCATAAGACGAGATGACTTTTGCAAATATTTTTTGCCTGGGTTTGTTTAAGGGTGGAAACAAAATGGCCATTTGAGGAAAACATCATAAGCAATCAACTAAAATCTTGCGTACGTCATGTTGAACATACTATTTCCATTAACCCTTGCTGAACTAAATCAGGTTAAAACTCAATTAACTTTTAAGTGAAGGACGAAATTTCAGGGTTGTGAGCGTCTGACTCACCGTTGTATTGGATTCACTCCGGCTTAACTGTGGCTGTTTGTTTAACGATAACTTTTCGTGTGTCTGACTCATTCAGCTTTATTTATTATTAGTGCCGTCTCCGTGTATGTACATGTTGTAGGTACCAACTACCAGACCCAGTACTAAGTCAGGCCGCCTAAGTTATTCAGTAGCCATGGCCCGGTGAGCCAGTTACTTACAAGTTACATACAACTCAAGATTGTTGTGTAGTTTTTGTACTTTGTTCTCAGATCAATATAATTGATTCGAATGTAAGAAAGAAACTAGTTATTAAAACGTTTATTATTTGCTTTCCGCTTCAGCCTCCGCCTGGTTCCTGTTCCCGTGGAAATATCGAGATAAAATAGTAGCCTATGTTACTCTCCATACTTTAAACTATCTTTATGCCAGAAATCATGTCGATTGGTTGCTTAGAGCTTGAAGGACGGACAAACAAACACACTTTCGCGTTCATAATATTAGTTAGGATTAGGATTAAAGTATGGGGTCTTGTTGTTGTTGTTGTTGACATGAAACAACCAATCTTTTCTCCAGATATGAGCTATCAAAGGTTTTTTTTAATCCGTTGTTTTTGCAACGAGTTCGACAAAAGAAACTAAAGCCTCTTTAGTTTGTATGAATAAAGCGTATTTTCTACAAAGATGTCGATAAAGATTGGATACGACATGCATACTATAGCGAGACAGATTAGATCACACAAAGAGCTCTTTAAAAGCTCTTAACATGTAGAGAGAGATTGATTGATGGAAGCCGTAAACTATGTTCACAGTTTAGATGAGTTAAATACAGTATAACACAATGAAGACAACTCTCTATAACCTCTTACTTTGCTAATACGTGAAATAACCTCGATTAGATTTTCACCACTGATAAGTTTATTGCGGCCGTTCTTCTTATCAGTTAAAAGATGTCCTGAATGGCTGGTAGGGAAAAAAATGTTGGACTATTCGAAAGTACTTATCTATAAGTCTATTTGAATAAAAATCTTTGACTTTGACTTTGACCATAGTAAACAATAATTCACTCAACACAGCGCAGATACAAGATGTATGCAAAAATGCCCAAAAGATTCAGAGCTAACGACTCAAGAAATTTGCCCAACAATATTTTGACACGCTAATGGAGAAACTTCTTGGACGGAATCAACATTGAAAATAAATAAAAAAATAATTATCTCATACTTTTAATAGCAGCTACTTCGTAATATTTTGTGGAGGAGACCAATTTTTTATGGTTTTAATTTTATTGGACATTTTTCTATCACCTTGTTTAAGCTTATTTATTTTGCGTCATTTACTAGCTGCCATAGTGTCTGTCGCTTAGGGTAGATTCCAAGAGCTTATTTATTTTGCGTCATTTACTAGCTGCCCTAGTGTCTGTCGCTCAGGGTAGATTCCAAGACGCTACATTATAACTGAAAAGCACTAATAACAATAATTGCATACTTGCATATTGGACTGTGCGTTTCAGGACATTGTTATTATCAATTTAAGTATAGTAGATAGGTAAAACCGCGACAGCTTAATATGATAAGTATTTTTATAATATTAATTAAAAATTATTATTCTACATTCGTTATGGTTACTGGTTTCGTTTAATTCTATGAAAAAAATGCTATATTGAGCTGTCGCAGACCAAAGTATTTGAGCGCTTCCACATATAGGCGTTTTAGTCGCGCTGCTGCAGCGCTGCACAGCGAGTCTCTTCATATTATAGCGCCTGTAGCGCGGCTAAGTCGCGACGCCCCGCGGCGGCGCTAGCAACACCTGCATTTCATAGTCGCGCTGCAGACGCGCGTTGAACGGGGGGTGACCAGCACATTTCCAATATGGATTCCAACGAAGATACACTGTTACTGCTATTCCCTTTTTTAATATCGACTATGAATGTTTCGGTATCAAACATGCTTATGATTTTGACGTAGGTAATTTGCAACTTGCTACAGATGCGCTCGCAACACTGATCTAACGCCGACTGATCTGATCACACGCGGCTACAAACGCGGCGTATCCGCCACCACAAGCTCGGACCGCTGCACTCGCGCTTATGCTGCGCTGCAGCCGCGCTACTTAAATATGTATGGATACCCAGTCCTGCTACGGCAGCGCAACTTAGAAGCGCTGCAATCGCGCGACTAAAACGCCGATATGTGAAGCGCTCTTTGTGAATATGAAGACGCATGTTTTCTTGTTGTAGTTGAAGAGACATTCAAACAATAATCGACTAATCAACCAATCTTAATATCTCTAAACATCATTATTTATAGACATTATGATTGGTTGATCATTAATGGTTTAATAATGATTTTATGTGTATTAATAACCGCAGACATACCTACACGTCAAAAATAATGAGATTTAATTACATTTACAATTTGATTACGTCTTGAATACCTACGTCATTTCTTAATGACCAATGGATATTCATTACTGAATTCGTCACTTGCCAGCAAGCAGGACACCGCTGTCCAGAGAATAATAGATAATCTATTGCGTCTCATAACTCGTGGCCTGAGAGGTTAAGCTATAGGGGTTTGCGAACTAGGAGAAAATAATAGTTATTCACGTTTAGTTAGTAGTTAGTTTATTCACTAAACTAACATTATTTATTATTTTCTCCTGGTTCGCAAACCCCTATTGCTTAACCTCTCAGGCAACGTGATTCCAAATTCGGACTAGCCCCTTGAAACGAACCATCAGATATCCGATTGCAAGTAAATTACCTAGTTCATTGCGCCACTATACCATGGGTCAGTGATAGCCCAGGTGTTCCTCAAGTCAGTCATCATAAATGTTTTATACACCATGCTGATAGCAATTGAATTATCGATGCCTTCAATTATAGTGGAAGAGAAATGATTTCTCAAAGAAAATTGCTTTAGCCTTCTTTGAAAAAGAGTTTCAACAAACACAGAAAATGAAGCTAGAAACTGAATTGAAACGATCTGTAAAACTCATAACATCTTTTATGATTTTTTAATTTTTGCATTTTTCAATGCTATTTTTATACTTATGATAAATCCCATCTGAGAATTCACTTGTGGTCGAGTTGTTTTTCCAATATTTTTCTATTTAAAATTTATCATAAGTACTCATAACATCCGTAAAATTAAAACAAACGAAACTAAAAAAGAGACCTATAAGATGATGATGATGAGATGCATAATTTTTGACCAAAACTTTTAACTAACTCTCAATAATAACTGCAATGGACTATTTACTGCTGTTTCTTCCAAACCAAATATGATTACAATACAATCTGTAAGACCTTTTCACAGTTCGTGCTTATTTTTATGAAGGAACCTAAAATTTTAACTAATAGATTCTGAAATAATTTCAAATAAAAACGAGCACGCACATGCCAATATATCAGCAGAATGTTGCTTCGACTCTTCCGAGTTAATAACAGGAATTAGCTGCACCACTTCCTCGTTAAGTTTTTTTTGTTAGAAAACCAACGTAAGAGTCGCGTGCGCATTGCACGTCACTTATAATAAACTGGTTAACTACTATTTCAGTGTCTGCACCTTGACAAATGGATTTGTTCTTTGATTTTAAAATATTCATGCTGCTCCATGGACGTTGCGTGTACCTATAATACTTATAATATTCCGCCCATCAGCGTTAATGAAAACAACCTCATTGAATGCTGACAACTAACCTAATTGAAGTATTTATAGGCAAATGGTTATAATTATTTAATTGCTTTAGATTTATAATAACAAGTTCTCTGTAAATAAGCTAATCTTATCAGTAGTTTCACAAAATTAAAGTGAGAAAGCTTTGCAATGGTAATGAGTTTGAGCTGGGTGTTATTTTATATGAACTTATCTTCAGGTTCCAATAATCTCTATACAGTCTTATTTTAAAATGAATATTTTATTGTTGCCGTACATACCTTGTTGCCATACATACATAAGTCAGTTACATTAGACCACATTCAATTTCCCAACTGTGAAAGTAACTGCTGAACTGAAATGGTTCCGAGGGCAAACGTATCTTCCTCCCCAAAAGGTGAATGGGCAAATTTCACCCAGAGACCAACAGAAACGAGTTATGTCAGTTTTTTAGTCTTGTTTTAAGCAACAATTAGAGTGCATTCCGATTTTGTTAGGTTGGTACCCCTCTCGATTTCTGTCAAAAGGTTAGGTTAATTTAAGATTATAATTTGTTGCAGATATTTTAAGTTTTATATTCTGTGCTAAAATCATGCTCAAAGAAAGCGGTGAAAGAAAAATGGTTTTGATTTGATGTTTGAAACATATTCGCGCCTTCTTTACATACAGAGGTACCAACCTAACAAAAAAGGGAATATAGGATGAAACGCACTATATATTTCTGTTTTTATCGCTAGGTGCTGTCAATCGGGTATAATCCTCAAAACGTGGTCAGAATTAGGGCTATCTAGATATTTTCGTAAGCTCGATGACTTTCAAAGAAAAAAATAAGTTTCGATCTTAGCCATTAAAATACATTTTATTACGTATTAATCCAAACCGTAGTTTTGTTTGATGCTATCGCGAGTTTTACTGATCGGGCCCGCGCCGCGCGAGAGAAAATATATAAGGCTAACATGTGTAATAATATGGGATAGATTTGGTTTTTGTTGATACTGGGTAGGTTTCTATGGCACTTTTTTTAAATAATAACTGGGCAGGCATTTTACACCATCGTGCTTAATAAACAGGATGTGGTCTAAGGTGTTGCATGCTTGCCCAGGAAATGCCTATTCACTCTAGCTTTGAAGAGGCCAAGGTTGTAGAAATCAGGGAACACGTGAGCAGGCAGCCCATTCCATTCTTTAGCATGCATCTCTAGCATGAGCACCTCGATAAAGCTTTCTGGACATTCTCGCGCGAGCGTATTGTCTGTCCCGCTCACACCGTACTGATATGAGCGGGACAGACATCGCGAGATGAGTGTCGACAGCGTGTCGCGGTGCGCATGCTACGCTGGCTAGTAGATCTAGTATTTAGGTGATAGTTCCCAAAACTAATATTAATGTTATTATCATTGTCATATTTTGATTATAATTTTGTTGCTTTGCTACTGCCTATTTGTTGTTTACTTTATGTATTACCTGCTTAAATTATATTTTAGTATTTTTTATTAATGCACAAATTTTATCTTATCTTTATATGCGCCTCTTGTTATGTATATATTTAAGTACACTTTTTTGCATTGTGTTGTTGCTTTGCTAGCTTTGCGACCAAACGATGACAGGGACGCAGCTGAAAATCAGTGTCTGGTTACTCCAGTTCACGTTGGGAATATTACGCTCGAAGTCGTTGACCACTACTTTTACCATGGACAGACAGTCTAGTTAGGTACCCGTAAGTCTAACTTTGAGAAAGAGGTATTACCTGCTTAAATTATATTTTAGTATTTTTTATTAATGCACAAATTTTATCTTATCTTTATATGCGCCTCTTGTTATGTATATATTTAAGTACACTTTTTTGCATTGTGTTGTTGCTTTGCTAGCTTTGCGACCAAACGATGACAGGGACGCAGCTGAAAATCAGTGTCTGGTTCTTGGAACCGTCAACACTGAGCCGAGTTCCTTTTCAGACTGCCGCTGCTGCACACTCCGGTATATTACTTTTTATGCTGAATGTCTTAGTTTTAAGTTTTGTTTGTTTTCTCTTTGTACCTAAGTAATGCCTCAAAAATGTATTTTGGTTGTTATGTGTTATTGGTTTCTGAATAAATATTTTATCTATTTATCTATCTATCTAGATAGAAGTTTCAACAAACATTCATCTTTGCTGAGGAATACAGTTTATTTCGTACAAATCCAAACAGTAGTTTTGTTTGATGCTATCGCGAGTTTTACTGATCGGGCCCGCGCCGCGCGAGGGAAAATATATAAGGCTAACATGTGTAATAATATGGGATAGATTTGGTTTTTCTTGATACTGGGTGAGTCTCTATGGCACTTTTTTTTTTAATAATAACTGGGCTGGCATTTTACCACAGCTTAATAAACAGGATGTGGTCTAAGGTGTTGCATGCTTGCCCAGGAAATGCCTATTCACTCTAGCCTTGAAGAGGCCAAGGTTGTAGAAATCTGGGAACACGTGAGCAGGCAGCCTATTCCATTCTTTAGCAGTTCGCAAAAGAAATGTATCAGCAAAGCGCTGGGAACTTGGGATTTCAACGACGTACGACACTTGCCCATTTTCCTTTTATGTTCATTCTAGTATTGATGGTAGCGATATACCAACTGGTAAAGTCAATGAGTAAGTATCATTTGTCTTTAATGAAATCATTCATTAATCAGAGGTCATTATTCAATTTGACAACTGCACGAAGAAGCAGCCTTTCACGATTTTGTTTTGGGTTTTCTTCTTATTACAAGTTCTACCTTTGGAGAGTTTTTTGAACCGATAGCGTAGCTACTTTTACTTGCAAAAGTACTGGTTTGTGACAGCCTTGACTGAATAATAGATTTTTATTAACCCCATACGAAAAAGACGGCAATATAAGTTTAGCTCCAAAACTTATGTACGGATTTTGATGCGTTGTTTATGTATTTAGATGCGGTTCTTTTTGTGGAAGCTGATGTGATATAAGTAGATGTTTTTTCTGACGTTTGTGGTGGTTGTTGTCAACAGAACAAGTGCTGGTCAGGCGCCGCGCCTGCCTGCTGCGGCGCGCCCGTCGTGCCAAGTCGTGCGTGCGATGCGGAGCGGTCCCCGCCGCCCGCGCCCCCGCCTGCTCCGCCCGTGCACTGCGCAAGACCGTGCTGCCGAGACGCGACGTGAGTATACCAACGCCAGTGTCTGTCTTCTATGCGTACCCTGACCATTTGTCGTTTATCTCGCGATACCAATCGGTTCACACGGTAGCACAGCAGAGCTGTGGTACTGATATCAGGGGAAACAGACACTGCTAACGGGAGAATTGTGTCGATATTTTTTCTAGTGGTCTTCTCCTTCTCCTGTAGGTCTTCTTTATTTTGGATATGAACATCTCGAATCACATCCAAGCAAGCAGTAGGCCTTCATTGTGTCTAATGTTGTGGTCAATAACATACTGCGCAAAACGCCACGTGGTTGTGGCGTGACGTAGAAGCACGGTAGCAGTACCATAAAAAATAATGTGTTTATCGATCTGGCATTTATGAATATCTATCTACCACCAGTAATGGGAAGATTTTCATGGAAGATTCTTATGTGTCAATTGTAAGTTTCTTTAAAATCTTTAAAAAAACAGTATAGAATCGGTATTTGAACAGTAATTTTTCTTGCAACGTTTTTTACCAGCTATGAACAAAAATCGTTTCATTATAGCCATTGAATAGACTGTACAGTGAATACCAGATAATAACTGTTAAACAAGAAAATATACTAGAAAAAGCAACTTGTCTCATGTCGCTCTGACTGGATTCGAACCCGCCTCCTTGGGAATCCGGCCCAATGCATTGACCTATTATGCTACAGAGACCTATGAGGACACGTTGAAATTTTCTAGATTATTCACCTTTCTACGGTGCTCTTGGCCACCGTCGTTTCATCAATGAGAGAAATATCCTCACATTCAAAAGAACTACTTGACTATCGATTAAGATAATAACGCCACGTCCGTAAACTCATGCTATATCACCACCCACTGGTTCCTAGAAAGTAGAAACACTTTATATGACGACGATTGACGATACAAAGAGAATTAAAGACCCTTGTCTATGCATTGCATTAACATTTCCCGTCTAAACTAAGCTATCCTTGTCCAACACTTGCGTCTCAACTGTATAGTCTCTGCTAAATACACAAGCCTGCATGCGTAGCATGAGCACCTCGATAAAGCTTTCTGGTCACTTTTCTCGCGCGAGCGTATTGTCTGTCCCGCTCACACCGTACTGATATGAGCGGGACAGACATCGCGCGATGAGTGTCGACAGCGAGTCGCGTGCGCATGATACGCTGGCTGGTAGATAGAAGTTTCAACAAACATACATCTTGCTGAGGAATACAGGTAACGTTCTACTGTCGACTGTCCTGTCTCACTTGTAAACTAATTCTTCTATTGTGAAGGTTCGATCAATTGGAACATATTGGTGTAATACGTATCGCGCGACATGACCAATATGGGCGAACGTGCATCATCAATCACATCAGTGTTGAGGGCGCACGTTGATATAGGTTCGGTATTAGATTCATTCCCAGACTAAATTGTGGTACAAAAAAAAACTTTTTATCAAAAAAAAATATTTCACAGTTTTTAAAGGAAGATAATATCATGTCATCCAAGTAACAGATATGAAATGAAATGTATAAAAATGCTCAAAACATAAAAAGTACTGGGTCAAACTAAACCAAATTTTTATGGGACCAATTGGCAACTATTCTGCATCGAACAAAAAAAGAATCACGGAAATCGGTTCAAAAATCTCGGCGTAATCGGTGTACATACATAAAAAATAAATAAAAAAAAATACCAACCGAATTGAGAACCTCCTCCTTTTTTGAAGTCGGTTAAAAAGCGTTGTGAATAGGATAAGGGTAGCGTTACTACTGGAATCTAAAACAAAGGTACATATTTGGTGACATGACACACTAAGTAAGTATTAATAAGAAAAATATCTCGTGGTATTTATTCTAATTTGATGATGCTATCAAGAAAATGTGTAAACAATAATTTTCATGAATTAAGGGATACTTAATAATAATAAGCATCTTCATTAGGATTTTTATTTTTGCATTAATGTCTTGTTTAAAATTTATCATGAGCACATTAGTTCACCCTGTTTATTCATCAACGAATACTGAGAGGCATAATTATAATGCCTCTTAAGTATTCGTCGTCAGAAAGCTAAAAAAATGCTCGTTTTTTGTTATTGCTATATTTAGCTATGCACTCTTATCAGCAGAAATGAAAGTCTGCTTGTTTTCAAAGTTTCCTTGCTTACCTACTGAAGTAGCGTTCCCATCGAAACAAACAGAACGTGAGCGAGTGCATGCGTACTCAGCGTTTTTTGTCTACATGAATGATTCCGGGATACAATACGGAGAATTTAGGGTTCGCTCCGACCCTTGCTACCTGCGCCCCTCCTGTACACCCCACGACGCGCACGCAGGCCCCTCAGTGTACCCTCAACCCTAAGAATGCGCACACGCAGCCTATGCCATACTCTCTCCAAAAAGTCTGTTCTACGACTCTATGTGATGCTAGACGACTTATGATATTAGTTATCACGTGTACAGTGTATTATATTAATATTAATAGTAAAAGAACGTAATTTGTACAGTGTAAATAAGTGTGAAGTGGGCGTGAAAAAATGGATTTGTCTATTCCTAGACTCAAGTTTGAATTCGAGGATGATTATGATGACGAGTTTGATCTCGACTTAGACGATTCGTAAGTTGTTTCATAGTTTTTAGTGTGCAAATTTTGGGATGGAGACGTTGTAAAATAGTCTTTGTGTTGTAATAGCAAGGTCGTCAACAGAACGATGATTAAAAGTATCTCTAATCTTAAACAAGCCGCTGTTAGAAGAAGCGTCTCAAATAGATTTCACGTTATATTAAACGAGTAATTGTTTTAATTTATCCTAGAAAAGGCAATAAATGGTATAGTAAATTGAACTTGCTTTGCAGCAAGCTAAGCCTTTGTAAACAGATATTTGTTTCTATTTTTCTATGAACGAGGTGATAATACTTTGATGAAAAGAATTAATTTAAATTAATCTTTTCTATTCGTAGAATAATTTTAAGGTTTTTTTCGAATTCTTCCTACAGTTTGTAAAGGCTAATCTTTTCTTTGCTTTCAAAGACGTTTTTCGTCGCGGCGTCTTTTAGAATGGTCCGTAATTTTACTGTTAACTTTTTGTCCAATAATAGCAGTGCAGGTGTGCGAAGGTTCCAGGCAAACCTTTTTTTTTTAAACTAAAAACGGAACATTCGTTCGCAAGTGCGTGCCTTGATTAAGTATCATTTTAAAGATTTAAGTTTATTCAGCAGGTTAGATAAGTATTGACTTATTGTTTTGTAATAATATATTAGATACCAATTTCCGTCTATTTAGTTATCAGTAGATTGCTCAGGTATTACTGATTCTATTAAAAAGGTAGTGTTTCAATAAAGTTTATTTGGTTAAGATGGCGTATTTTATAAATATTTCACATTATCATCACATTAATTATTCACTGTCTCAACGTCTAATAGTAATCTCAATAAGGCAAGCGAAATGTAAGAGAACGACTATACAAATTACGTTATTATATTTGTACTTTCAGCGATAACGGATATTTTGCCTGTAAGTATTAAAGTAATAGTAGCCAAAAAAAGAGGCATGGACGAACGTGTAAATGTTTGCCGAGGCGTTTATCCATCAATGCCTAGCTGAGGCCAAGGATTGTATACTTTTCTCAAATAATGCGCTTTTCGTAATCAGACGAACAACGAACAACAATATTTTTTCCCGCGTTAAAGTGTTCATTTGTTTTTCTTTTTAAACAGCTTTCTATTTGCAAGCCAGTTCGAAATTGAAATATTTTTTTTGATAAGTTACCTCCTTGGTTGCCTTATTTCGGAGTAAAAGATCGTTCCATTTTTAAATTACACGACAGATATGAGTTTACTATGTAATTTATTTGGCCGCTAAACACGACAGATATGGATTTTCATACAACTTTTGCCGGCCGCTGCTCGCATGTATGTAGCCAGTACAGCAATATCGATTTAATCTCGAAGAAGGTTGTCAAAATAATGCTCATATTTCCAAGCATGTTTGAGAAAATACAATTTACTCAAAATCATAGTTGTAAAAGTTTTTGATATTTGTTGTAGTTAAATACAGGGTAACAACAACAGTCGAGGTCACAGACCCTTTGCCTATTTTGAACAACTCTTATCAAGCAAGTAATTAAGGGTAACGAACTACACGAGACCGCCTAGCGGTTAAGTGGAAAATTTGACACCTGCTCGTGTGAGCATATGAAAATTAACTCGTGAAATGTTAGAGGCTTTCTTCGATCTCCCTATGATTGTTTAATTGGTTGCGTTTGGAACTTCAAAGCTTGTCTAGTGGGTCGGACTTTAATTAGAAATAAGGTTCATGATTTGCTTTACATAACCCATCTTCACTCGCTGATCACGGCCTCAATTCAGCGGTCGTTAACGATTTCGACATTTTAATTATTCCACCGTTATAGGAAATTAGCACAGTTGGATAATTATTTGGTTAGCTAAAATGTTTTATCTGGTGAAGCGACATGAACACACGACGAAAGTACCAAGAACCGTTTTACGTACGAATAAATATTGATTACTTACATGAAATGAATCTTCTTATTTACAGTAAAATACTAATGTTTGTGGGTGGGTGTACTCGTAGAAAATAAAAAAACGGCTGTTAAGATTTAAATTAATTAACGAATGCCAGTGCTCCAGTGATGGGGACAATCGAATGGCTGATGATGAAATCTACCAGTAAAGTAGATTGCAGCTTTTGTTTTTTTTTAAACTTTTATAAACCTACTGGTATTGACTGACTTAAATACCCAGGGATAGATTTGAATCTTGCATCTACATTTTGTTGTAAAAATCTGCTACAGTCACCTTTGCTCTATAAGGAGTTGCGATCACAGCGCCACCGTGGCCGGCACGCATGAGGCGCTTTGTATGTATATTATATCAAGTCTCATAAAGTCTTACAAAAATAGTCCAACCTCTCTATTGTCTATGTTTTAAAGATTTTTTTTTCAATTTACATTACCATGCTAATTAAACTTTTACGTGCGTATTGTGCTTTTATTACCCGATATTTAGTGGTACTCATATTTTATCGGTTTTCATCGGGGTATTACCCGGTGACCACGGCAGCTGAAAAGTTGACGAAACGTCGGGAAACCTTAAAAAAACGATAAAATATAAGTACTTCACACTAAATATCGGGTAATAAACAGTGTGCACTGAAATCCGTCAAAGTTGTTTTATTGCAATGACGAGTTCTTGAAGAAACTTAAGATGTGCTGATATTACCATGCTAATTAATAAAATATTCGCAGTGTTGGAGATAGCAGCGAGCAGCGACGGAGGCAGGAGGCGAGCGGCGCGGGCGCGGCGGGCGCGCGGCACAAGACGGCACCGCAGGCCGCTACGACGACGGCCCACAGCAAGCAGCTGGCGGCGGGCGGGGCCAACCACCCGCCCCAGCCGCAAGGTAACCACAAACGTAATGTCCATTTGTTGTTACCTCCTTTTGTACACTACACATTACACACTCACTTCACTACCTTAGAACCTCTTTAGCTGAAGTTACGTGTTTTTGAAATGTATCATTCATTTTTATCGCACACACTAGCTTAGCTAGATGATCATATCATATTGCACACGACACGACAAACATCATAAAACCTCTTTAGCTCAAATTCTCTGTCCTGTTCTTGAATTTAGAGATATTCCTTTTTTACACACACATTACTCGAACATTGTATGTTTTTGGCTATCCAGCAGTTCTCACATACATACATACCCTCACGCCTTATATCCCATGCGGCTTAGGCTGAGCACTCCCATATACATTAGACACACATCAACGACGCCACATATGGCATTGGTTTAGTCTAAAATATTGTACGTAAACTATAGTTTCACCAGTACCTTATTGAGTTATGTCTTTGAATTTCGAAAATCTTTTCTTTCTTTGGCACACTTTGCACAACAAACATAGTAGATAAGGTTTATTTTCCAGATCGATAGCCAAAATCCAATGCTATATAGATGCTAAGTGTTAGGAAATCATTGTCACAATGGTGGACTGAAGATCCTTCTTTTTATTCCTTCGGGGATGACTTGCTCTATGACTTTGTATTAAATTTAGTAGTAGTCAATGTTAGTGTATCACACACGCACATTGCAGTTGCCTAAACATGACCTCCGAAGCTTGTAGTACAGAAAAGCGAGTCGTCATCTAAAAATTCTGGTTGCTTTTCTCAATCACGATAATCAAGTTTTGTTTATGAACCCGGATGCTATTACTAACCCACTTCTAGGGCCCACTGCCCTGAGCTATAAAGTTCTCGAATGTTCTATAACAGTCAGTCGCACGCACAACGCAACATTAAGTCGCAGCTACGGACGGCCAGTAGGCTGTTATCAATATTTAAATGTGTATCTTCTGTTTCCATTATTCAGGCATTTATCTTTATGTCAATCGCAAGTTTATCTGGAAGAGACTCTTGTTTTTGACAACTGTCAAATTAGTTTTACGCAATCCAAGTTTCCCCTTGTCAAAGTAGTCGACTGTGATGGTATTTCTGTGCGTATTCAAGACGTTTTCTTGGCATCTTAATGTCAACTATAATAGAAGATATGTATGAGAATGTGATGAGAGGAAGGAAAGGGAGAGATATATGCAAGGACCATATAAAGTGGAAGTGGGTAGAAGTGACCTCAGTCTATCTACGGTAGGATTTAATGTAGAATTGATTCCGATTCACATATGTTCGTGTTATAAAAGTTCTTTTACTTCTGACTTTTAAAGTTCAATGTCTTAAATCGTTAATAAATAACCGCATATAAGTACACGTAACTGTACACTCCACACGCATCAAGGCTATGCTAAGTAACGCCTGGAGCTATGTCTAACAATACCGAGCTTGCCAGTTGTAAGTGCATCAACATTAACTTATTCGATGTTAGCAATAACGTGTTGTTTCTTAACAAACCTTCTGAAAATATAAAAGAAACACTTTTTGCATCTATCGCTATCTTTTATTTTTTAAATGCAGTGCATGTACAGAAACAACACCTCATGTTTACTAGAAAGTTTAACCCATATAATACACACAAATTGTAACTTTATATATCAGTCTCGAACGGTGTTACTTATAAACGTGGTGTAAAGTTACACTTGGTTTAAAAATAATGCGGTCTTTATCGGTATTAGTAAATAAAAGTGACAGCTGCAGTTTTATACCAAGTATATACTACGTTTATAAGTAACCCCATTAATTTTTAATTTCGTTTGTAAGGTTTAAGGGTTAACCTTTTCTTCTATTACCCCAGCATTTACAATTGTCTAGCTCACGATATGTCAGAATGTATCAAAATTCAACCAACCTGACAGGAGGTAACAACGCTAACGCGTGCCTTTCTTTACTCGAGAACCAAACCTGTAGTTTGTTTGAACTTTTATGCACTCGTCCCTTATGATGCACTATCCACTGTTGAATATTGCCGAAAATTTTATTTGAGATTGTGTAGTTTGCGACGTCAATTCTAAGACTAGCTGCATACTCTCAATATTATTGCCAATATACATATTTGCATCTGAAATGCCAATAGAATATTGGCAATAATATTGTCAATTGTGCGGCTAGCCTAAGTTTATTTATTGAAACATGTATTTCAGATATTCCACGGTGGAAAATCTATTTAATGTAATTTTTTCATATTTTTTTCTACTTCTAAATGTTAGTTTTCTATTATAGTTTAATAACAGTTTCATTACGATCATAGAAACATATTTTCTTTACACATATTACTTTAATAAACTAGAAACTAATATGACCATGAAGTCGTAAGCAATCCTATTGCCTGTATATTATTTAATTAAATATTTAGGGCCTGTTTCACAGTGAACGTTTATATATACTGTTATGCAACTTGTGGATTTTATTTCAATAAAACTATCTGTTAACAAATAATTGGAACATAACTGAACTTGTCAAACAGGCCTTAAATATTGTTCTTCATACGTTTATTCGGTAGTCGTTTTCTATTTTTAAATTACAAAAAAAACGGCCCGTGAAACAGGGTTCACTACACTAATTACACGTTTGATGTAGAAACTTGATCAATCAATTTACTGTTTTACGGACTGGATTTTTGATACATGAGAAAGTAGGAAATACACTGTTTTATCTTTCTTATATTTTTTATGAACCATTTATAAATCAAATACCTTATTTTTTTTAGTAATATTGACATCTCTTGTCCTTAGCTTATTGTCGTTTCATATATAACTTTAGTGGGCGTATAAAAAGGCGGTTTCATATTAGAGACGCTGTAGTATCGGTGTTGTGGCATTCGTGTGATTATAAAATTTAACATGACATTTTGTAACTAGTGGAAGTTGCCATGCTGCAGTCGCGCTGGCGCTACAGCTCTCTAATATAGGCCTCCTGTAAGAGTTGACTAGAGCTGACTAGCGCCACCAATAATAATATTTATTGCTTGAAAACAAAAATCTTCCCAAGTACACAGATATATAATTTGGTAATATATATAAATATAAAATTAGAAAGTTGTGATAATTATAAAAACAGAAATATTTAAAATATTGGTAGCGCTAGTGTAGTCCTATCAGATCAGCCTCTTGAGTTTACCCAAAACTGGCATATAGGCAATTTTACCTATTATTGTGTATTTTATTCTATAGGCTTGTCATTTCACCTTTTTTAAATTTTATCCCTTGCATGCAGCTCCTAATTTGTTGTCAAAACAAAATTAATAAAGTAGTATGTATAACTAATTAGCAAATGTTCGTATGTGTGACATGCGGTGCGGCTTCGCCTCGACCGTCGACCTGATGACCTCGATACCTGCAGGATCCGGCTGCGGTGGCGATGGTGACTACCAGCTGGTCCAGCATGAGGTGCTCTACTCCTCGTCCAATAGGTGAGGAAACTTTTAAACAACTGCTTTATGTTAAATAATGAAGCTGTCATGGCCGCGCTTGATAGACTGATCGTATTTGATCACGTTCTTTAAGCAACGTTCGGCCCGGTCGACCGTAAAGTGGCATTATACTGAGAGCTTCTGTGCTCCGGAGGGCACGGTTAACCGTCGGTTCCGGCTGTTGTCATCTGATAACAGTCATTAAGCCAAGTCAGAGGCCTTCCTTATCGGCGGCTTGATAAACTCTGACACTAGAGGAGGCTACTAATCCTCATACGATAAGAAGTAGAAAATAAAGTAACAGAAGAATCACTCAAACCATTTTATTGTGCATCCACATCGCAGTTACTTTTTATAGAGCAACACTGTGCAACACTGTAAAATTCGACAACAATCAGCAACAACACCTCTAAATATACCTACAAACTTATTTTGGACATTTGGAAACGTGGAGCAACAGAAAGTAACTGCGGTGTGAAAGCACTATTACGTGCACTATACCTAGGTTTGTCAGATAACCAGTACCCATCTGGATTTACTCGAAATTTCGGTATCCCGAAGTGTAAGAAAATGTTCCGGATTTTAAAAGTACTGGTCCCTTGCAAAGTTAAGAGCTTAATCTAATTCGAAGTGCAATTACAGCATATTTATTTATGCGCTACGCTTTTGTAATTAAAACCGTCATTAATTACTCAAAGTATTTTTTCCAGCCATCGCTAACTATTTACTGTAAAAACTTAAATGCTATCATCTTTTTTGTGACTTGAAATTATTTTATAACGTAATTCACAGGTACGAGGTGTTGGAGTTCCTCGGGCGAGGCACATTCGGGCAGGTGGTGAAGTGCTGGAAGAAGGGCACCAACGAGATAGTCGCCATCAAGATCCTTAAGAACCACCCCAGCTATGCTCGCCAGGGGCAGATTGAGGTGAGCTAATAAATACACGAACCACAGACATGTATCTATCTCCCCCCTTAGCTTACCTACCTTGCGTGTAAAAGTTTGACCCATTGCCGTAAAACATACGTCACTCAGAAACGAAAATTGATAATTGTGCAGTGCTTTCTTGCAAGAGCTCGTCAAAACCAAATGGGCGATAAAATCTCGCTCATAACGTCATCGTCCGTATGAAAAATTCGACACGCTAGGTTCTTCGTCTATCTCGATACACAGTGGTACATAATTAACGACTAGTCGATTTTCATACAATCGAGGTAACTATGGAGCCTTGGTTCTCTGCCAAGGATTGACCAAGCTGTGATCTGATAATGGCCATCCAAGGAGTGAATGGAGGAGATCCAGATTGCTATACACACCCAACTGATCTGATCAACATTCTAAGAGATGCCGTCCAGTTTTCCTGGTGCGTCTGACCTGTGGCCCTACCGCGTAAGTGTCGTCCACGTCGTCGACTTGACGAACATGGGCGCGACTCTTCACACGCGAGCGCTGATGCTATAGCGCTGTCTCGGTCGCACATAGAGTCGAGTATTAACTGACTATGGAAAAGGAATCTTATTATTAGGATGATAACGTTGAAGCTGCGTTGTACAAAAAAGCCGTCGGCTGTCAAAGTGAAGCGACAGCGATGCCGACGGCACTTACGCGGTAGGCCCACTGGTTCCACGTATAGAATATATAAATTAATTTGAATGCCGATGCGTAACTTCTTTATCCTTGTGGACTGGGAGCTAACACCGCTCCGCTCCGACGCATAGGCTAATAGGATTATTGTATTATCGAACATGTTGCTGACATTATCAGGCTTGGTGTAAAATGTGCTTATGTGATCATGCTAAGTCTGTGCAAATGAAGTGAAACCATTGGTATAAGAAATAGATACCTGTTTTATACGCTGGCTGATAAAAGTGCTGAAATGTTTTGCTATAATTATTCAATCTTAGGTTTGTTTAGTTGTTTATTTCGCGCAATAAAACTGATTTACTTTAATGAATAAGTAGTACTAATTTATAATTTTTGGATTTTTGCCTTTTTCAATATTTTATATTTATGATAAATTTTAAATAGAAAAATATTGGAAACAATCAACTCGGCCACAAGTGAATTCTCAGATGGGACTCGAATCCACGACCTTTGTAAATCCGGTACAATGAGCTACCGAGACTTGCGAAACACCGTCGAAATTCTCTAATACTTTTATACTAGGGCGGTTACAACCCGATACTCGGGTTCGTCGATCGACGAAAAATTCCAAGTTATGCGAAAATAATGACACTTTTTAATTGCAGTTTGTGATCATCACGTTTAACATTTTGTATATTTTATAGTTTTCGGAACAAATAGACTCGAGTACCTTTAATTTGATACCTTACTCGGCCGCGTACTACGCGCCAAAGTCCCTATCGAGTCGTCACAAATTTTGCGAACCTGAATTAAGTATATAGATTTTTAATTCGCTGCAGGCCAGCATTGTCACAAGTGAATTCTCAAATGGGAGTCGATCCCATTTGAGAATTCACTTGTGGCCGAGTTGATTTTTTTCAATATTTTTCTTTTTTTTCTATTTAATATTCATCAGTAGTATTTAACTAATTTAATTTTGCGATTTGTCTGAAATAGTTTTGCCATTGAATCGCGAAATAAAACTAGTCACTATAATCCAGCTTAAAACGTACTCCCACATACAACACACGCATATAAATTTCAAACAATGACCTGCCCATTAATTTTCATTTCAATTTAATCGCGTCCAATAAAATATAAATGTTAATGGCAATAATTTGCGCTGTCACGGGAGCTGCGTAGTTGTCTTGTATTTTTTTATAATAGCAACACTTCCTAGTCGCCCGCTATGCGGCTCTTTCCTAGAATCCGCGCTTCACGATCCATTATCGTGAGTTTGGCGGGCTTCCAGTTAGGCGATGTTTGTGTTTGCGCTCTGGAGTGCTGTTTCGACACACTAAACCGGCTCCTATATAAATTGACAATCCTGATGGTTCTGACAGTCGTATGGACGGCGCGATTAGGTATTAGGTAAACTACAGTGAAGCTGCATATTACCATGTTACAGGAACTAAGTAATGGTTAGGTACTTGATGTAACTCAAAGATATTTTGTAAAATAAAGATAGATTTGTAAATAAAATAAAGTAAAAGCTGAAGTATAGATTTATTATTGTTAATTACTTTCAACAGACTTCAGAAATGCGTTAAATATGTTGTAGCGATTTTTCAGGCATGAAATAGTATTTGTTTCGATTATTAACTTCTTTTAGACAAAGAAATCAAATAAATATGCCATTTTCTTCCTATCGATAAATGCTTTTGGCAGTAATGGGTTTCCCTATGCCAATTTGGTAATGTACTTCAAGAAAACTGTTGTTGTTGTAGACTTATTTTGCAAGAAAAAGTAGCCTTTGCCCCCCATGATTTAAACTAAATATATTCACACTTTGCACATTGCTTAAACAGGCATAATCTTAGTACGGATATCACAGATGTCGCCGTATAATATTTTCCCGTTTGTCCCCAGGTGTCCATCCTATCCCGCTTGTCCCAAGAGTCGGCGGACGAGTTCAACTTCGTGCGTGCGTACGAGTGCTTCCAGCACCGCTCGCACACATGTCTCGTGTTCGAGATGCTCGAGCAAAATCTCTACGACTTCCTCAAGCAGAACAAGTTCTCGCCGCTGCCGCTCAAGTACATACGGCCGATTCTGCAGCAAGTGCTCACGGCGCTGCTTAAACTAAAGGTTGGTATGATTAATGGTATCAACTAGTCTTCTTGTAACGAGTGCTTCTAGCACCGCTCGCACACATGTCTCGTGTTCGAGGAGCTCGAGCAGAATCTCTACGAATTCCTCAAGCAGACCAAGTTCTCTCCGCTGCATACAAGTACATACGGCCGATTCTGCAGCAAGTGCTTACGGCGCTGCTCAAACTTAAGGTTGGAGTACTTGTAGATAAGAGGTTCTCGAGATTGCTTTTATACTCCAATATGTGTAAACAGACCGCCCCATATTTAATCTCAAAAGTATTTTTATTATACATCAATGTTTGCACGTCATTGTTTACTTAAGTTGCCCAAGTTGGATGGCATTTATTAACTGATACACAACGTATTTGTGGAAAATTTACTATTTAAGTCATAAGGTTATTAGAATTAAGATTTAAACTTCTGCCGTACGTAAGGTTATTAGAATTGAGATTTATTTTTGAACGACCTTATATAATTTATGAATTTGAAATGTTTAAAGTAAAACGAAAAAATATATACATCAAGGCATCCTCAAAACCAATATCAAGTCAACTGATAACCTCCCCGCTTCGTCTCTTCGTACCGCATCAAACCTCCCATGATTTCGGTCACGTAGATCCCCCATAAGAGATATTGACTGTTTGTTGTTTTTGCGTCACCCGCTAAGGCTTCGCGTAACTTTGCTGCTGCGTGTATTATTCCTAGTTGTTTTTGTTTGTTTTTTTAGAACAAACTTTTTAGTTGCGAAACTTTAATTCGGAATGTTATCGATTATTAGAAGTTTACTATGCGGTTTGATTAAAAGTAGAATTGGTTCCTTTATTTAATATGTTTCTTATTCATTCAATAAATAAATAAATAAATAATAAATCATTCAATAAATAAATAAATAAATAATAAATCATTCAATAAATAAATAAATAAATAAATTCCACCAGTATTCTTATAAAACTTGTACAACGTATGTAAAATATTTAAAATACTTTTGAGGTTAAATGTTTGTTTACAAACATTTTAAACAAACATACTACAGCCAACTTCCGTAAGTTGACTGTAGTATAGGCAATACGACTGGTATAATATACCAGTCGTATTATGCAAAGATTAGCATTAAATAAAAAACAAACGCACTCATTAGCCTTATTATTTCCAAATTTAAATTGAATAACATTATCCTGTCTTGTCTACCCACAGCAACTTGGCCTGATCCACGCGGATTTGAAGCCCGAGAACATAATGTTGGTGGAGCCGGCGCGGCAGCCGTACCGCGTGAAGGTGATCGACTTCGGCAGCGCCTCGCACGTCAGCAAGGCGGTCTGCAACACCTACCTGCAGAGCCGATACTACAGGTATGTACTACGATCATACATGAATATACCCATACATAATGCTGAGCCGTAGTACCACGTGCAGGTGCTCGACTAACTAATGCCCGGTTCCTATATTCAGAGACGATTCGTATGGCTATATATTTTACATTTTTTTTTCAATTTTTTTTATTAATGTCATAATTTTACCTTTCGTATCCAAAACAAATCGTTTTTTAATATAGGAATGGGGCATAAAGATTAGATCTGTGTTAAACTTTTATTACAAAATAAAAGTTAAGAACTTTCATTTGTCTTATTCCTACAAATGCCTTAAAACTTTATCGTAAGTCTGTAAAGCTTTTTGTACATACTCAATGTTTATTGATCGTTCCAGGGCACCAGAAATAATCCTGGGTCTCGCGTTCTGCGAAGCCATCGACATGTGGTCTCTGGGCTGCGTGGTGGCTGAGCTGTTCCTGGGCTGGCCGCTGTACCCGGGCTCGTCCGAGTACGACCAGATCCGGTACATCTCGCAGACGCAGGGGCTGCCCACCGAGCACATGCTCAATAGGTGTGTAATAATATGATATGTAAATTGTAGTAAGGCTATGCCAATCTATGGCTAAGCATTTTGTGATTAAAATTGTCTGTATGAACTTGACAGTGTAAATAATTTTGCATTTGCATTTTAGTATATGGTACTAGTGGATAACCACAAATTATTGGCGCTCAATATTTCGGCGTGAAAACGATATTTTATGTCATTTCAAGATCAGAGGAGATAAATAAAATAACAGAAACATAAGAAACAATTTGTTTATAATAATCTCCTTAAAATACAATACAAACACACATATTTTGAAGATGCTAATCTTTTCCGTTGTTTTATACAGCGCGAGTAAAACTGCCAAGTTCTTCTACCGCGACGTGGACAGCACATACCCGTTCTGGCGACTGAAGACACCCGAGGAGCACGAGCTCGAGACCGGCATCAAGAGCAAGGAGGCTAGGAAGTACATCTTCAACTGCCTCGACGACATCGGACAGGTAGGCAGGCGATATTAGCTCTTATTCTGTAGTTTGTAAGCTTGATTTTAGAGGGAAAACAAAGCGTGCATAACAGAATTTAATTGGTAGAGCACTAAGCGAGCAACCCCGTTCTTTTGTTTATTATGTAATGGCAGTTGGACAGTTAGCTAGACTGTCTTTAGTTAAATACCTATTTAACTAATAAATAAATTCCATCCTCTAAGCAATTTTAAAGACGACAAAGTAATACAGACATTGATTTATCAAAGTGCTGTTTTCCCATTTATACTTCCATCGAGCAAAATAAAATAATAAAATATAATCTTGATTTCAAGAACCATTATCTAAATCTGTGATTTTATATTTCACAGGTTAATGTACCAACGGATCTTGAAGGCGGCCAACTATTGGCTGAGAAAGCAGACAGAAGGGAATTCATTGACTTACTCAAGCGAATGCTTACTATGGACCAGGTAATAATAACATTAAAACAGTAAATGAATGTTATCTCATATAAAATCTATAAATTACATACTTGACTTGACAAGAATTCTCTGCTTAACCAACTTTAGTCTATTGATAAATGATGATGTTCAGTTCAGTATCTTGATAATACAAAAAAATACTAAAAAAAAAGACATACCCTCTTGAGAGTACGCTTAATTACGATACTTTTAGCATTGGTTGGGTCTATGACATTGATCAGAAACAATAATGACAGGTTGTCACCCTACAATGGTTTTTTAATATATCCTGTCTGTCCTTTTATCGGATTTTTACTATCTGCACTGGAAAGAGTGTCCCACTGAATTTCAACAGTTAAGTATTTCGATACGGTCTCAATTTCGAAAAATAATAGTTCGACTGCTCACTTTTCGACAGAACATATATTCGACTCGCATTAGTCCGACAAAACTTACTTCGACAACACACAATTCCAAAAACACTACTTCGACAAAACACTTATTCGGCGAATCTCTATTTCGACGAAACATATACCTGCGACATTATACGCACTCTCTCTTCTCTCTTATCGTATGAGGATTAGTGGCCACCTCTGGTGCCAGAGTTTATCAAGCCGCCTACAAGGCCTCTTACCTATAAGGGTCACCGTAAAGTGGCATTTCAACTAAACGCTTCCGTAATTCGGAGGGCACGTTAAACCGTCTTTCTCGGCTGCTGTCATCTGATAACAGTCGTGAAGCCAAGTCAGAAGCCTTATAGGCGGCTCGATAAATTCTGACATCAGCTAGCCTAGTAATTCTAGCATGAGCGGCTTTTGTAGCCGACACTTGTAGCTCGATAACCTACCCCTTAGCGGGGTAAGCAAGACAGCATCATGCACCTATGGCGAATGATATCCCGTGTTATAGCAGTGATCATGCTAGAGGGGCAAAGGTGGCCGCTAATCCTCACACAATAAGAGGAAGAGAGAGAGAGAGAGCAGTAGTATAATGTCGAAGGTATATGTTCCGTCGAAATAGAGATCCGCCGAATAAGTGTTTTATCGAAGTAGTGTTCTTCGAAGTTGTGTTTGTGTTGTCGAAGTAAGTTCTGTCGGACTAATGCGAGTTGTTATGTTCTGTCGAAGAAGTGAGTAGTCAAACTATTGTTTTTCGAAATTGAGACCGTGTCGAAATACTTAACTGCCGAAATTTAGTGGGACACGCACACTGGAAAGTTAGCAGCTGGTGCATCCAATGTTCTTCTTTCGCTCCCGTTCCAGTAAAAGAGGAAGGAAACAATAATGGTTATTCTATGTTTAACAGGAAAGACGAATCACACCGGGTGAAGCGCTGAATCACGCGTTCGTGACTCTCGCTCACCTCGTTGACTACGCGCACTGTAATAACGTCAAAGCCTCCGTGCAAATGATGGAGGTAACAAACACAACAATACAATATTTTTCATATTACAACTTTCGAATTATCCGCCAGAGAAGCTATCCAGAACTTATGTATTTGTCGGTGTTGAAACCGGCCTTTAAGCTTTATTTTTACATTGGTGTCTTTTTTTCAAAATGTGATAAATTTGTGTTTTTTCTTTTTTTTACCTTTCTTTATTACGAAATGCTACAAACGGTTTTCCGATTAAAATGATTTAGATCTTTAATTACAACTTTCGAATAAATGTCAACAATTCTAACCTAAAAGAAGGCTTTTCCAAACTCCATCGCTATTAGTTTTAAACTTATATCCATCTAAAACTTTAGAATTAACTCCTGCCGGCGGAACGTACGGCCGCTTAAGGAATACAGGACCCTGAACTTCCTGACAGGTTGTGTCAGTTCTCTACACAAGTAAATAAAGCTTATTTTCGAATATCTTACTCTTCGGGATTATCGAAAGTAAACTTGGTCGCGCTCACTGGTGGTTCGCTTCTTATGCGTAGTATGCGCGAACTTACGAACTTGTCAACGACGCATAGAACAGCGTCCTTTACCTTCTGAAGTAGCTCCGTAAACTCACGTTACGTTCTATGCAGGTGTGTCGGCGTTCCGGCGGTGTAGGCGGCGTGGGCGGTGGAGAATACGTAGGCGGCGTGGGCGTGGGCGGCGTGGCCGGCGTGGGCGGGGTAGTCGCCCCCGCACCGCCTTCTGCTCATCACCTCGCCCTCACCATCAACCAGCAGCGGCTGCGGGCCGCGCCTTATGATAACTTGGTATGCAGGGTTGGAAAAAACATAATTTTTATTTGAAAAAAAATTTTTTTTTTGTTAAAATCTTTATTTGTTTTTATTTTTATCATTACCCGAGTTTTTCTTGTGGGCAACATTTTTATTGAGGTAGAAATGATGTATAGTCCTGTAAAAATGTAAAATGTCACATCAACCAGAAAAGACGATTTGAGCTTCGGTTTCAGTTTAAAAAATATATCTTATATTTGATTGTTAATTTTTATTGTGACAAATAACTTAGCTTGCACTTATCGTACTTTATATTAACATTGTTTACGAACATTATAGTCGATTAATATGCAGTACCAGCGTTCAATTAATTGCATTTTCGGATTTTGATTTAAATTAATTATTAATTTATTTATAAAGCATGAATCACGTTACACCGGGCATGGGCCGAGAGAGCGTGAATCGTAGCATACCTACCGATATTTTGAAATTTTTTTTTCACCATCGAAATTCCTCTGCCGGCGCTGGTATGTACCACATAAATAAATAATTGCATACAATCACACCAATTATCTAGCCCACGTTAAGTTTCATGAAGAACTTGTGTCGTGGATACTAGATAACATTTGATAGATAATTTTAAACATACTTATTAGTTTTTTTTTGTTGATATATGCATAATATACATATTAAACACCCAGACCAAGAAAAATAGACATGTTCATGCACACAAATTTATGTCAGGACTCTTGTCCGGGGATCGGGGACCCTCCGGGTTGTCTGCGCCAAACAGGTCGTCAAATATGGGGTAAAATTATTGTCAATTTTGACATGTAAAACTTTGGAATATTGTTCTAAATAATTTTACCTCTCCCCTTACCTCACAAATTTTTTGCGATATTGTTTTGTATTCAAGTTCATTGAAACGGTGTCTGTTGGGCTCTGTGGTTTGTGCGTACCTGTTTTCTGTATTAACATTTAAAATGCAATTTACCCCAATTCTATGTATGTTTGTATGAGCTGGGTTTAATTGAATAAATCCGTTTGTCCACAGTACCAGCTATACCAGGGCGGTCGCGTGGCCGTAGGCGGCGCGAGGCAATACGCTACTCGTGCTGCCGAGCCCTTCCCGCACCAGTTCGTGTCATCGATCTTGTGCCAGCCCGCCTACCAGGTGAACGATGCTACATAGATTTAACAGTGAAATGGAAATTAAAGCATGAATGAATTTTAGACATAATACATTCAATAATGACAAATGACATTAAGTACAAATAGAATATTTTAGACGAAACTCGATTTTAATTTGATTTTTGAACGTTTGATAGCAATTTATTTAATGTTGTGATTCCAAAAACATGTTTTGAATTGGTACGGTCGTCGGCACGTACGGCTTTACATTTGCACTACGAAAACCGCCGCTATTACGAGCGACGTAAGGGCGCTCTCAAGGTCAAAGTGTAAAGCCGTAACTGCTGCCGACTGTACATAATTATCACCGTTACCGCAAATTACGATGCCGGTTTGGCGGTTTTGTTATAAGAAACTGGGTTGCTGTTGATGTGGCAAAGCCGTTGACTATAATTTTGTCACTAAACATAGTCATGATTGTCTTAATAGGAAACACAAGGGCCGTTTTGCCATACAAACTTAGTCCACTGTTTCCTCCCTGGATGATGCCGATAGAGTAATACTTATTTCCTGAATATCTATGGTCATTATTAGCATGTCCCTATGTTTTTTTAATCATAAATTAATAATTAAAAAAGATATTAACGTTCAAAAACCTTAAAAAAAAACAGATTTTCCCCTGTGTTCAAACATCCAAAAAACAAATTTAGCTAGACTATATAAAAAAATTGAAAACATAGGAACACAGCTAAAGCTTTTTTACATTTTTTTTATGAAAAAAGTAAATCGGTTAAGTTTTGGAGAAGGAATCGGGGAATACGAAGCGTTGATTTTGTTTTTATATGATTTCATTAATTCCCTCGCCCGTGTGATTTCCTCTAAACTTTATAAACATTAATATTCGTCCCCAGGTGCAACAGCTAGCAGCAGCCGCCGCCGCCGCGGCCGCTGCCCACCACCAGCACGGCGTGGGCGTGGGCGTGGGCGGAGTGGGCGGCGTGGGCGTGGGCGAGCACGGCGTGGGCGTGGGCGAGTGGCGCGCGCCGCTCATCGTGGAGCCCGCGCCATTGCCCGAGCCCGACGTCTGGGACGCATTCCACCAGCACCACCACCCGCACAAGAGGTTTGATACAACACTTCAACATTTTTTAGTTATTACTCATCTACTCGTCCGGTAGCAATTAGCTTTGATAGCGTGCAGTGGCTCGCATTAATCAAACGCGTTCAGCACTGTAGCCGGATTTTATGAAAATAATGCTGTCTTAAAATGTAGCTGTAATGATAATATTGAATTTGTGGTGAATGTAATCAGTTCATACTGAAGGAACTGAATCGGAGCAAAACGAAAAACAGTTTAAAACAGGGTTATTTATAAAAAGTGATATTGGCACTTGTCAAATTACTAAATAAAGGAATCCAACTATACATCGTCATCAGCCATTTATAATGTCCCCACTGCTAGGGCACTGGCCTTCCTTAAGGATGCATAAGGAGAATGGGTTATGTCAGGACCCACCACGCGGGCCCAATGCGGATTCCTGGGTAAAAGGTACCTAGATTGTCACACAATTAAGGACACAGTTTCATACAAACGAGATAACTTTGAAGCCTTAGTGCTCCCCAAGGATTAACCGAGTCGATGAAAATCGACTGGTGTCCTTAATAATGTAGCCACGACTAAATGTCGCTGTATAGTGAGCGTGAGCGAGTGCCGCTGCTCCCGCCAGACGTCTGGAACGGCTTCCATCAGCACCACTACCCGCGATATATGATTAGCGATAGCGACACACTACAGAGTCAGTACCGGCGCGCAGTAGAAGTCGGACTAAGTGGAACCCTGGGAATTAACGAACGACGGCCGAGTTGACTCACTATTAGCACAGAATACTAAATAGTACAAGTACAGAAAGTTCATTCTGCAAACCTAATCGAACAAATAGCTACTTTTGCTGCGACTCAATAAAGTGCAATTCACGTCGCACTGCGCTCAATACCTAGAATTTTATTTATCTACAATTTGCGTCTCTTTCTATTGCGTAGCTCGTATTCCTTTGTCGTCGCTAGGGTTGCCTCCTGTTTATTTATTATTTTAATATTGGAAGCGCTCTTGGCGCTTGACAAACTGATCGTATTCGCTCACGTTTTTAAACAACGTTCGGTCCGGTCGGATGGGTGACCGTAAAGTGGTGTTACAAATTGAGTGTTTCCGTGCTTCGGGGGGCACGTTGAATCATCGCAGTTGGTCCGGCTGTCGTTCTGTCTCTTATCTAGACAGCAGCTCGCATCATGTAAACGAATCAACATTAACACAACTGCAGCTTTTTTATTATAGGCTAAGCGATTCCTCGTTGTAAATAAAAGATTACATACAGACGACAAACTTCAAAAATATGTAGTTCTTATTAAAAACACGTTAAGGACGCTCTTAAGGGATACATATTTGACTTTGCAACTGTATATCCATTGCATCGGTAGTTATGCAGTTATGAACTATATCCTATGAGATTGCCATATTGACAACGATCGATTGTGTTAAATGTTAAGTTACACACAAATAAGACACTGTACGGTGGTTAAGTAATCAAATTCTATGCGTCTGCGTATGCGCAATCATAAGCAATGTAAGCAGCACAGCAGTCTTTTTTGCGTAAAAAATTGCTCCGTATTTTAGAATCCCGGGGTATATAAATTAATCTTATGTTTTCATTGCACTAGAATCAATAAATAGGAAATGAAAACCACTGACATAAACTTAATCTTCCCTAGGTTAGTAATACAAAAAAACAGTTAAGTATAAGAGATATTGAATGTATAAAAATGTGAGGGTTTTCAACAGATCAACCAAGCAGCAGGCTGCCGCCGTGCCGCACTATCAACCGCACCATCAAACACATCAGTACAGGTGCTATTGAAATTTGAACCTTAACACTTTGACATTACGTCTAATTGATTTCATAAGTTCACTTCACGTGACAAACAGCAGTTTTGCTTTGTCAGTCAAATAACCCTCTATTTAAAGCTTTCTGTTGTTAGATGCCTATTCGTTGTGTCGTGTTTGTGTACTTTTTTTGCTATATTCAAGTTTCTTATTGTATATTATTCTAGTATTTTTTACTAAAAGCTACTAATATCTCTGATATTTCAGAACTCTACTTAAATGTTATAATTATAACCTACAACGTATTCCACTGTCACCATTCATTATTTGGCATATCATGTTATGTTCGCTCGATGTTGATTTTAATTATTTTTAAACATTAAAGCATAACACAATGTAAGCTAACGAGTTACGACCTTCATGTTTTAAGCTTATTTGACTTTTTTGTTTGCTTAGAATAAGATTTTGTGATGCGTTAGTTTGTGTGTAATATCATAAAGCAGTCAGAATTTGCAGAATATGTAGAACAGTTTACCAAAAATATGATTTATATTCTGTTTTAAGAAAGTTAACAGCTTGTGAAAATTTTATTAACACCAAATATGGCTGTCTACAAGCTACTGACAAGCGATTACAGCTGATTCTCGATTTAATTGACCATTGTTAGTAGAGTAAACAAGGCACATACAACAGGTGGGATTAGCACAAAAACTTTTAAAAAAGTATTCGTATCGTCACGTCAACAAATGTAAGAAGTATTAAACGTGCCTACCTTGCGAGTCGAATACTTTTACGGAAGATTTTCGTGCTAGTCGCACAGAATAAAACTTGCATAATATTCCATATGATTAACAATATACTTTGGTTAGCAGCAGTATGGCGAGTAGCGGCGGCAAGAAGGAGCCGACGCAGCTGTCGCCCGTCAAGAAACGAGTCAAGGAAGGCACGCCGCCTTCTCGGCACAGGCATCACGACCATTCGTGAGTTGTTTTCTTTATTTATCCTGAAAATATATTACTTTGTAGTCATTCGCAAAATGTATGTCTGTAGAAGATACCAAGAGCGTAAGTTAAAAATATAAAATAGTGCATACAGTCCAAAACCCATACAAGGGTCTGACGCAGAATGTGCAATTCGCTTCGCAATGCTCATTTCTCTCTCTTTATTTGATCTTTATCTTTATCTAATTTTGCGAAATGCACATTGTTAGAAGTGCCCCTTGTGAGAATTGCACCTTTTGCGAAATGTTCATTTTGAGTCGAGTTCTCATTTTGCGAAGTCCACGTTCTGCGTCAGACCTAAAATTTTTTTATTAAAATAAATGAGCGGATGGGTGAAGCTCCCTACGAATATCATCCGCGCACCCTTCTTTCTTATCCTATTATTTCTTTCTGCGTAGAGTCTCGCGCGCTTTTAATGCCCGGTTTATTATTCTTACTTTATTTCAATACAGTAATCCAGCTACTCAATCCGATTCAGTGCTAGACTAGACTGGATAATATCGTTTACACCTCGGATAACTAAAGCTGGCACGTTGACTGCATGGTCGTCCGTTTGTCTCTCGCGTGTGGTCAAACTTACGAGTATGAAAGAGACAGTATTTGTTTTGCTTTTGCTACTATAGTCAGCTTCTATGTATTTGTTTTTTGAAATTGCATTAGTGTGAGTACAGTACCCATATTACAAGTTTGCCAAAGATTACATTTACAAGACACGTTAGCGGATACACTGCTCATGTCGTTAAAAAAGTCGCTAAATATGAAGGAGACAGAGCTACTTTTTATAACGTAAAATCTAGCTCCGTCTCTTGACGTTGACTGTTACGTCAAGTTTGACAAACTCGTAATAAGCCTACTGATAACGCGCAAGCTATCGGTAACTGACCTATACATTACATATTTCAATCTGGAATGGATTTTATTCCAGTAGAATTCCAACTTTGGATTCGGTCGCTAGACTGGAATGTTACTGAAAAAAATGTGATCCGGGCGTTCAGTGTTTTCCGAATAACCAAAATTATACACTGTATCCTTTTTTAAACATAAGCATATGTTTTCCCAGGAACACAAGGATAGTGAACTCGAACACCGGCTGGGAACCAACCGCCGCGGCCGCAGTAACAAGCGGAAACTGTCCCGCTTCCCACACAATCACTATACGAGACACACCGTCGCCCGCCGTCTCCGTCATCACCATATCCGACTCCGACGACGACGCGGAACAACCGCGACACTCGCAGAACAACAGAGGTTGGTAGATCATCATCATCTCAGCCACGACACTCACTGTTGGATACTGTGGTCTACCATAGAATACTTACCATACAATCACTATACGAGATACTCAGTCGCCCGCCGTCTCCGTCATCACCATATCCGACTCGGATGACGACTGGGAACAACCGCGACACTCGCAGAACAACAGAGGTTGGTAGATCATCATCATCTCAGCCACATGACATATGCTGTTGGTTACTGTGGTCTACAATAGAATACTTCCCACACAATCACTATACGAGACACTCCGTCGCCCGCCGTCTCCGTCATCACCATATCCGACTCGGATGACCGCGCCACTCGCAGAACACAGAGGTTGGTCATCATGTCAGCCACATGACACTCACTGCTGGATAATAGGACCTCTCTAGGGATCTCCACGACGATCGGTCCTGCGCTGCCCACATCCAGCGGCTTTCCGCGACCGCGCACCAGATCCTCGGCCTTGTAGGAGGTCTACCCACGGAATGTAGTCCGGTGCGCAGTCGCTTTTCTAATTCCGACCAGATTTTGGTATGGTCTGTCTCACGAAAGATGGCACGCGAAATTTTACTGGAACTAAAAATATCTCCATAGTAATAGAGCTTAATTTCGAATGTTGAAGGCGACTACAGCGCCCCTTTTAGGTCCCGTCTTTCGCGAGACAGACCACAACCTGGTTAGAATTTTTCTAACGATGCGCGTGTGCGAGGTCTAGTACTAAATGTATACAGCGAGTACCTTCCGGCGAGCGTTAGAATTTTTTTGACAGATTTTTTTTACAATGTGCGGCTGAAATACAACAACTGCTGATAAGAGGTTGTTAATCGCCATACGGTTTCTGGTCTGGTACAGAAACTGTAGTCGTTGTGTAATGGTCATTATCAATAATGTATTCATAGTAAGGGTTAGTTAGCCCTACTAGAGCCTAGTTGCAGATAATTTTTTGTTAATAAGTTCAAAATAACATTGGTTGCTGTTAATGAGGTAACCAAGGTACGCCCATCTCTTACTACAGATGGATTATTGAAAGGCCTTGCTTTGTTGGTTTTTATGTGCAACTGGAGACTAATTGGGTTACTGATCTACTGTTTTCGTATTAGCAGGCGGCAGCAATGAATGCGTACAACCATCATCGAACACCTGTGTAGCACCTGCAGCGCCGGCAGCAGTCATCTGCAGCGCCGGCGCCCGCTCGCCACCCGACAAGCACGTGAAGCACGAGCCCTGCCCGCACCACCATCACCCGCAGGTACCGACCATCATCGACACCCGTGTAGCACCTGCAGCGCCGGCAGCAGTCATCTGCAGCGCCGGCGCCCGCTCGCCGCCCGACAAGCACGTGAAGCACGAGCCCTGCCCGCACCACCATCACCCGCAGGTACCGACCATCATCGACACCCGTGTAGCACCTGCAGCGCCGGCAGCAGTCATCTGCAGCGCCGGCGCCCGCTCGCCGCCCGACAAGCACGTGAAGCACGAGCCCTGCCCGCACCACCATCACCCGCAGGTACCGACCATCATCGACACCCGTGTAGCACCTGCAGCGCCGGCAGCAGTCATCTGCAGCGCCGGCGCCCGCTCGCCGCCCGACAAGCACGTGAAGCACGAGCCCTGCCCGCACCACCATCACCCGCAGGTACCGACCATCATCGACACCCGTGTAGCACCTGCAGCGCCGGCAGCAGTCATCTGCAGCGCCGGCGCCCGCTCGCCGCCCGACAAGCACGTGAAGCACGAGCCCTGCCCGCACCACCATCACCCGCAGGTACCGACCATCATCGACACCCGTGTAGCACCTGCAGCGCCGGCAGCAGTCATCTGCAGCGCCGGCGCCCGCTCGCCGCCCGACAAGCACGTGAAGCACGAGCCCTGCCCGCACCACCATCACCCGCAGGTACCGACCATCATCGACACCCGTGTAGCACCTGCAGCGCCGGCAGCAGTCATCTGCAGCGCCGGCGCCCGCTCGCCGCCCGACAGGCACGTGCAACATCAGAAAATTCATTTCATCCATATTTCTAGGGGGCCATTCGCGCGGTGACATCTCGAATTCAACATTTTCTGACGCCGCAAATCTGTGTAAAAAGTCACTGAAAAACAATCATGGGTTCGAGTCCCATCTGAGAATTCACTTGTGGCCGAGTTGACATTTTACAATATTTTTCTATTTAAAATTTATCATAAGAGAGAGCTTTATTACCGAGTGAGTCAATGCAATAAGGTTGTATAGTGTATATGTCGTAGGAGGATTTGATAAATAGAATTTTCGCAAAAATTCTAGAGATATTGAAAAAACACGGATAATTAGATAATGGCGTTGACATTTCTCAATCTTACTGAAAAAAGATAGGGTTTTTGCAAAAATACTGGTTGCTTTAGTAACATTGGATATTCTTTACTCTGATTGGTTTAATTTTTGGTCGCTTGCTAACTCTTATTCCGATTGGTTCAAAGAAAGTTTACTACACGTGAGAGAATAGATTGACGTTTGAAACGTCAAGTCGTCAACCAATCAGAGAAGATGTTGTTTTGGACGGTCCGACCAGCCAATCAGTGTTTTTATTTCATAATAGCCAGGGATTCTTTTCGTAATCTTACTAAGGCCATCCAGTTTTTACGCAAAAATCCTATCTTTTTTCAGTAGTATTGAGAAATGACAACACAATTGTCCAATTATCCGTGTTTTCGCAATATCCCTAGGATTTTCGCAAAAAAACTATTTATCTAATTATCCTGCGACATATATATGTCACTGTCCTCACACCAAGTTTCTCCATCAGCCGCAGCCTCAGCAACAGCAGCAGCAGTCGCAGTCGCAGTCCCAATCGCAGTCGCAGTCGCAGCAGCCGCGAGGAGCGACTGCAGGCGCGACTGCGACGCCGCAAAGCCAGAAGAAGCGACTGCTCGCGCTCGCGCAACAGGAGGCGCAGGCCAAGCGGGAGCCGCACGCCGACCCGCCCACTCATCACACGCAGGTAAAGGCTAATTCCTGCCCTCTTAGGGCGCTTTCATTTTAGACGTTTCGTGTTGGACCGCTGCGGTGCGGTAACAGTGCGGCGTCGGTACCGCCACAAAAATAGATAGATACCGACGCTGCACTGTTACCGCACCCCGCGCTTTGTATGAAAACAAACGACCGTCCGTGCGCAAAACGACAAACGCACCGCTTCGGCACATGTGTACATCATGAATGCAATACTGTAACATCTGTATGTTACAGTAAATACAGAAACAATCATGACTGCAAGGGCGCAGCAACTTATTAAAATTATAATAGTATATCTTATCTATATTCACAGTTTAATAATACTACCTATACTAGTGGCCTATTAAATAGTAAGTATCAAATTGACAAATTCCCGATAGGACCCACCTATTCATGGATTAGCCCATTACTGATTTGACCTATTTCAGGTTGGTCCCGTTCCTGATTAGTCCCATGGCGACTGGAGTCAAATGTACTGTTATGTATATGTTATTTTTTAAACCTATATAATATCGTGATATCGGTTTCTCGTTTCGTAATTATTCCTTAAAATATTTGTCGTGATGCTTATGCGCTAGATCCGAATTTTTTCACCAGAATTACCTTCGTAAATACGTACAAAAAATACTACAGCTACTTTGGATCGATTAATCTCAGGTTCGGATCAGCCGCAGTGCACACTATAATATTATAGCTCTTACTAAAAACTTTAAAAACTATTTGTAGAACTCATTACAAGGAACAACTTGTTTTAGGGAAGCATCCATGAAATGGCGCAGATGTATCCTAGAACATTCTAATCGAACTTGGCTAAAATATCTATATGAAAAAAATGCTCAAATGCTTCTATTTTGATGGATTATACAAAAAATGACAATATATTTCTGCAAAGATCTGTATGCTAATTTAGGTTATTTAGGCTTGACGACATGTTTGGCGCAGGGGTACTAACCCCACCTTCTGCGCCAGAGGTCCCGGGTTCGATCCCCGGACAAGACAAATATTTGTGTGCATGAACATGTCTATTTATCTTGGTCTGGGTGTTAAAAATGTATATTATGTATGTATTAAAAAAAAGGTATATAAGTATGTTTATCCGTTATCTAGTATCCATAACACAAGTTCTTCATGATACTTAACGTGGGCTAGATAATTGGTGTGATTTTATGGAAATATTTATTTATTTCTTTATTTATTATTATACTCAAATCAAAAGACTCGGTACCGGGGGTATGTGATAAGTGTTTTATTAATAATAATATGTCTGACGTGAACATTTGTATTGCAGAGCGGCGCGAGCGTGCGTCAGACGAACGACTACCAGTGCAATCAGTACGTGCCCGCGCAACACAATAAAAGGGATAGCGTGAGTGTTATTTACTTTGTTTTCAGTTAAATATTCTATTGTTCTACTATTCAAATGTGAATAGTTCGTTATTCAAGTCAGTTGCGACGAATTTGTGAGAATCATATTCGTAGGGATAGTAGTAGTAGTATATCTCAAAATACGTATATCTGACATTTAAACTTTAATCACATATATTGAATGAAAGTGAAAAATAAAAATATTGCAACAAATATCAGTTTAAAATATTGTTGAAGCCTTGACTTCTAAAGTACTTGTTTACTACTTGTGTTTTAGAAGTCAGTACTAGATAAGTTTGGAAGTTAGTTGACATATCGGATTAGAACTCTTGGTACGAGTTGACATTTTCTGTCAACGTTTTCGATAAAGCAGTCTTGGATATAAAGGACACAAAGCGATAGTTTTCGAAAACGATGATATTTTGCCAAACTCGCACTAAGGTCACTGATTAGATAGTCTATACTAATATTATAAAGAGGAATGATTTGATTGTTTGTTTGAATTGGAAAGGCTCCGAAACTACTGGACCGATTTGAAAAATTCTTTCACCGGTGGGAAGCTGCACTATCCCCGAGTAACAGGCGGGGCTATTACCTATCTTTGCAACAGCAACGCGACAGCAGAAATTGCGCGATAATTGCTTCACGACACGAATCAACAGTGCGGCCTCTACCGAACAAACGATGAACTGCAATGTGAATTCGTTTAGTTCCTGTTATTCCTACCAAATTGTTTTTGGCGCTAGCGTCATAGCAACACGCGGCTTCTCACTCTCGCACCTAGGTAGGAGTGCGAGAGAGTATGACACCGCTATACGAACCATCAGCAGGCAATTACCCAGCAATCACATACAATACCATTTTTATTTTGACGTTCCGCAGCGATCGTGCGATATTTGCTCGATAATTGCAAATTTTTTGGTAATAGCCCCGAGGCTACATTTTATCCCGATATTCCTACGGGAATGGGGAACGACGCCGGTATAACCGCGAGCGGCCGCTACTGTTGTATGATGTTAATGTTTTATTAACCGTTACTTACCTTTTGCAGAGCGGTGGATGTCGCGAGTACATGTCCGGCGGCGTGGGAGTGGGAGTGGGAGTGGGCGTGGGCGTGGGCGTGGGCCCGCCGGCCGCGCACAAGCACGCGCCTCACGCGTGGCACCACCACCCGCACCCGCACTACAAGTACGTTCAGTACCGCGAACGTAGCTCAACATGTATATAAGCACTCGCTTGGACTGTTATTATCGTTATATTCAATAAAGTGGCAGTGGGCGGGACACAGCGAGAGGAACCGATGGTCGTTGGGGCGGCACAGGACGACGCTTCGACGTCCAGACAAGGTGGACCGACGATCTGGTGCGCATTCGCGGGGAGCCGCTGGATGCGACCAGCGTAGGACCGATCGTTGTGGAGCAAGGCCTATACCCAGCAGTGCGTGTTATGTGGCTGAGACGACGACGACGATTCAATAATTTATTAATACACTCGGCAGCAAAGAAATCGACCCACTGCCTTATTTTCGTACATACATGCTTACTTCACGGTCTAATTAAGTATTTATTAAGTATGTGTATTTCTGCAAAGATTTGGATGTTGATGGCGAGGTCAAATGTTCAACTAACCAACCAACAATTGAAAACATTTCTTGATTTCCTAAAATTTCAGTAAACAAATTTTTAATTTTGGTTCCTTATAAAGTTGAAGGAAACCGGATTGAGTGAATTTGTTTTCCTTACTTTGCACAAAAATGAATGCTTTCTTCAATTTTTGGGACTTTTATTCGCAAGTCGAGTATTCGACCCATACATCGACGTACAAATGTTTACATAACTGTTTATACGTTTTGAATAATGAGACTGTAAAGCGAGTATGTATGTATGAAAATAACGCAGTGGCGCGATTTATTTGCTGCTAAGTGTATTTCACAATATTTTAAAATGTTTTATCTGGCAAGGCGATTGTCTATATATACGCACGACGGGCCTCTCTTTTCTTAATTTTATCATAAATTTGGAGGTTTATTCATGTATTCTGGTGCCAGCAACGGCGTTGTAGCGGCCTGCTTGTAGTGCGGAAACAATTTCGATCTCCACAGTACACAATAAACACACGAGACATACTGGTCGATTAACTCATGCTGACACGTACAGTCACGTGCATTGAAATAGAAACACTAAACAACCTTGTCACTTTACAATATTGAATGACATTTGTGGACAGAGAGAGCATTGTTTCCGTGTGCGTCTGTTCGATAAGGTTGTAAAGTGTATACATGTCATTGCTCGGGTCTGTATAACACATTTACACGTAGTGTCTGTGAATGAGCTCGCGGGTGACGTTGCACTGCATGGTCATCAATAGTCTGTCTGTCTCTCTCCTGCGCGGTCAAATTTACTAGTATGAAGGAGACAGTTATTGTTTTGCTTTTGCTACTACAGAGTGAACATTTTTCTTGTCTATTCGTTTTTTGATATTGCATTAGTGTGAGAGTTAATCAACCAATACTATATACACACAGGGGCAGTTGACATTCATGTACCCGCTCAACTTGATATACATACATACATACAGACATACAGTCAAAGCCAGTCATTCAGTTTCTCGCCCAACTTGACACACATACATGAGACACAGTTAAAGGCGGACAACACAAAGTTACCCGCCCAAATTCGCACACATGACCACATGAGACAACACTCAAATGCCCAGTTACCTGCCCAACTTGGCACACACACTCAAAAGCAGTCAACACTCAGCTGCTCGCTCAACTTGACACACATACACACGAGACATTCACTGAAAGGCCCAGTTACCCGCCCCAACATAACACCGACATTCAAAGACACAAACATAACTTTCATACACAGATCAGACATCTAGAAGGCGTTCGACACTCAATTACCCGCCCAATTGTTTGACATTGATTCGATCCTGATGTGAACTCTATTCGTCAAGAATAACGCCCCTGTTCAGTGCATGCTCAGGGGCGTTATGATGGTTTGCATACCCAGAACTGATGATGGTGATGTTGGGCTTTGTTTAAGAACATAATTATAATAATCGTGGCATGTGCGTTTCAGGACGGGTAGTGGAGGCGTGTTGTCGCCGGGCGGCGGAGTATCCCCCGGATATTTGCCCCCGCCACTTTACGTCCCCACTTATCATTACCACACGTGAGTATTGTATTGTTTAATAGTTTTTGGTCAATTAACTTCGTTTTCGCGATTGATTGATTGATAATGTGGAAGCATGTGAATAATATGAGAACATCACGAATACATTGTTCAGTAATCAGCCCCCCCCCCCATATCGCGTAAAAAATATGGATATGGGCTTCATTTGACAGTTGAAGTTCATAAAGTTACCTTATATGGTAATTATACCTGTTCCGTTTAGTGCGATAATGCCCCATTCCGGAATTCCTGAAATAACTTATTCTCAACGTGAGTTGATTCGAAAATAAGGGCGAGTTTCACCAATTGCCACTAAACATATTTAAAATGTCATTGCATTTCAGTTATTTGCTTGAAGTTAAAAGGGACAAATCGACGTTTTAAATGTGTTTATTGTGTGTTATATATAATAAGTATTGTGTCTGTCTATATTTCAGATACATTAGCACTTGGCTTTACAGCCTCAAAATTTAAGGAAAATACTACCTCTGTACTTCGCTACTTTGTATTCTTACGAAACACATGGAGGAAGCAAAGTCAGTAGTAACAAACAACTGAGCTAAAACTTGACATTGGCGAAATCCAAGAGCCATTACATAAAAAAAGGAAAAGAAATGTGTTTATTTACAGTTCATGAAAATCACCTCTATTGACTTATTCTGAAAAAGTTCATGAAAATCACCTCTATTGACTTATTCTGAAAAGGACTTATTTCTTTAACGACTTATTTTTAAAAGGACTCATGTCAATAAGACAAGTATCTATATTAAATGTTATTATCTCTTTCCACAGTGGCGGCGTAGCTGGTCCACCACCCGCTCACCACGGCAGCGGCGCGAGATTACCTGGCTATCTACAACCGTACTCGCCCACGTACCTCGTGCACCCCGCCCATCCAGCTCACCCAGCCCATCCAGCACACCCAGCACAACACCAGCAGCATCTGTGGTACACGGACTGAGTGCGAACACAGTAGCGACAAGAAACATTGGCCATCGTAAACTGTTCGAATGCTTAGTCGATCACCAGAGTAGCAAAGACAAGAAGAAGCATTGACCATCGTAAATTCGAGTTTTAGCTAACTAATGCCAGATGTAATGCAAATAACAAAGTTGGATCACCAGATTAGTGAAGACCATTGACCATCGTGAATAGTGTTTAGCCTTAACAATGCACTATCTGTGGTACACGGATTGAAGACAATCGCAAACTGTTCTAATTTTGAGTCAAAATTCCAAATGCTATGTGCGATCACCAGAGTAGTGAAGACAAGAAGCATTGACCATAGTAATACCTAAGTAATGCATCATCTGTCGTGCCGCGGACTAAGTGCGATCACCATAGTAGCGATGACAAGAAATATTGGCTATTGAAAACTGTTCTGGGTGCTTAGCTTATCCTAATATCACCAAAGTAGCAAAAGAAAAGAAGAAGCATTGACCATCAGTTCCTGAAGAAGCAAAAAACAGTGACATCTTTAATTGTTCCGAGTCCTGAAGAAGTAGTGTGACCATAACGTTTCAAAAAGAATAAAGATAAAATTCATCAGTGAACTAGTTTTGTGTTTAGACACTCGGACTCAAATTGGACTCGGACGCTTAGTTTTCAAGTAAGATGTCAAATATATCTATGCCGCGACTTTTAACTTCATAATTTTTAAACCGTTTTACTTGTCTGTAATCCTATTTAGTTTTACATTGGTGATCTATTACGCGATGGGTCAGTTTCATTCATTTTCACATACACATTTTCTGTCTTTTTACTCACCTAAAAACGAATTTCTAGACTAAGTTTTTCATACGTTATTATTATTACATTTCATAAAAGGAGACTTAAATCGTAATAGTTCATCTGCGTAAAGTTTATCTGTGTAAGTCGGCAATTGATATTATTTTTGGATAGATTTAGCACATTCAGTATCATTCCCTAAATACAGATAAAGTCCAAACTAATCAAAAACATAGTTTGTCTGTAATAGGTGATGATTTTATTTCCAAACAAAGAAAGTGTGTCAAATGGTATTACGAAAACATATTTGTAGGTAATTTTATATTATCATTAGCTACTAATTATTCATATCCAGTATATTTAGTACTGCGTTTATGTAATTCACTACTACTTTATGTTCGTTTTTATACCTAAAAGAGGTGTTATTAGTTTATTTGCACAATTCTAATCGTAGTCTTTATAAATGGTGTATCGGGGTTTAGGATGGGCGGTGTTCGTTTTGTCGTTTGTATGACACTAGCGCCCTCTTCCTAGCTTATCGGCGTAGGGGCTTATAACATAGAATAACGACAAATAACCCCTTTCGCCACTAACAGGCACGAGGGTGCCACACTAAGGAACCGCATATATTTGAAGAATTTCTCTCACACTGCAATTTTTTATTAAAATCTATGACTAGTGTGTTTACGCGTTTGTGTAATATATGAAAGTTCCTCATAAATTCGGTTAGCGAAACGACGCTACCTTGTATTTATAGTTAAATCGACCCTTTCTGTACAAACATTATTATATAGGGAATTAATCTTTAAATTATTTTTTAAATATACACGATCTACCGAGCGTAGACGCATGTGCGTGCATCGATGTTATACTTAAAAGTATATGTTTTTTTAGATTCGAGTAAGTTGTTAGCCAGGCAGCGCCAATGCGCCTTTTCACTGATCGTTTTTAAGTTAATGTTTATGATTTCTTATCGTCTGAATCGGCAAACGCTGAAGACGTTGTTTTATAATTGTATAAAGTGGATTGTAAATTTCGTGTTAATTTTTATTATAATTTTACTGAGAAGCAAAGTGTGTAGGTTGCATTTACTAATATGTTATCGTTAGACATTAGTGTTTGTACCAAATTATCATAATGGGAATGTAATCGTAGCGAATACGACCTTATGTCGAATGAACTGATTTATGATTTTGTTCGACATTCATGTAACTCGAAGCAGCGGTATAATATTATTTTGTAGGGTTTTAGTTGTTATACGACGGTGATTTTGTCAATTACAAGTTTTATTTAACAATTGCGTAGTGTACTGTATGCTGTAGGTCTTAAGGTTTATTATGCGTTTGTTGCGTTCCGAGTAGGCTGCGTAGACAGACAAACATTTATGCTGTGTTTAATACTATATTCATATTAATTAACGGGAGTTTTTATATTATGTAGATATTTACGTGTGTAGGGCGCGGTGACGGATTACTTGTATAGGCGTAGATTCAAGTATACTAAACAAGGAAATAATAAAAAAAGATTATCTAAGAATTTTATAAACATTTAGTAGGTACACACTAATAGTTTACGACTGTAATGCATGTATATTCACGTTAGATAGAACGAAATTATTGCTAATGAAAAAAATGCTAAGATGTTCTTTATACAAATTAAATGCAATTTATTAACGACTACAATCGTTTTAGTAATTTTAATATGTTAGGTTTAGTGAGGAGCTAATTTTATTTGGCCGGCTTCACTAGAGGTCCGGCGTCGCCTTGTATCTTTCAATTAAACACAAAGCCGTTTGGCAGGCCCCACTTTGGTAAACCGCGTTTTTATTATGTACCTAAGACTTTGCCCACTTAGTTCCAGAAAATCACTTTTATTAATGAGTTCCCGCTTCCGTTGCCTTCTTGTTAATTTTAAGACCCTTTGACGCGTTAGAATGTTAAAACGATTATGTTCTGTGTCTGTTAACGAGGAGGCAGACGGGAGCGGCCCAATCGGCTACTACACGCGCCGCGTTGCTTCCTCTATATAAGTATTAAATAAGTTGAATCGTACAAGTGTATTAGTCATTTTATTGATATAGCGTGGCTCCAGCGGCCTGGTCTCGTTGCGTGTAGTAAACTGCCTTGGTATTTGTTTCTTATCAATATCAATTATGTTTTAGCGTGTTAAGGTTTTAATTTATAAATGAGATAATCATTATTTAGCTGTCGATCCGATGACGCTACTTTCGTACATTCTTGCAATATTTTTTTGATTATTTTATGACAAGACTATGTAATGTTAGTTTCGATTATTATATAGTTCATTTGCTTGCTGCTTGACAATAACGTTATTTTAGTTCGCTACGGTTGTAGTTTTTATTGTATTATGAATTTATCGCCATTTAGTCTTTGAATGTTTACATCTGTGTATTGTGGATTGTCATGAAGACATTTTTTATATTATAAAATAATTTCACCAACAAACAGAAATAAAAGATCGCACTTGTCTCATTGAAGGTACTTTATAACATAATCAATTTAAGCAAGTTAATGATATTGAGTATCAATATGAGCCGATTTAACATTTTACCGCAATTGATTATATGCTGAAAATTGCTTTCACTGAGTCAAGGATGATCCCATTCAATAATTATCTTTATTTTGTATTATTCTCATGAGCTGGTGTATATTTACTTGATTATAAACTTATTAACGTTATTATTTGATATTCTGAAGTGAATAGAATAATTATATTTTATTTTTCTCTTACTTGCTGTGTCGAGTACTATCAAAATGTCAAGCTGATGTCCACAATATACAGTACGATATGGACCCTGTTGCAAGTTTCGGAAACATATTTTTGGGTGTCTTGCTAGAAGACTTCTTCACGACGCGTCACTAACTTGACCGCACCCTATGTTATAGAATTTATGCCGCTCACATACGTATAGCGCGTTGTTAATTCTTACTTTAAATACTAAAAAGCTAACTGTATAATAAGATGGGAGTTTTAATATATTTTAGTCCAACGCAAATAACCGACCTAAAACTAAAAGACGTGTTTTAATAATAAGTATATCTTGTGTTAGTCTAATAAAAATTATTTCTCTCTTAATATGAGTTACTAATCGGTTTTAGAATTATAAGTTTTAGTAATTATTTCTCACGATTTGTTTGATCTCCTTTCACTATTCGTAACTAATGGCGAATATCTAATCGATTTGCACTCACTCATAGCGCAGTGGTGCAATTGTACCAACTGTAAGGGGATGAGAATTTTGATTTTAATTTTTACAAACTCTTCGAAATGGTATACATTTGTCTTATCTTGAATTATACTAGTGTTTGTAAATAAGGGAATATATCTCAAATATATGAGGCAGTTAATACATACAGCTGCCTAATGTCGGAACTGCAACAGGGTCCATTTAGTGGGGTTGCCCCGGGCATAGTCCATGATCTCGCCTGACTCAGAACCCCTACGAGTGCACCGCTACTCTACACCTCATCCAATCGAATTAGTGATTTATTTTTAAGGTTTTTTCGGAGTTTTGGGGTTTATGTTTAAGTGCATATTAACTGATGGAATGTTAACAATTATTTTCTATCTATATTATAAATTTTTAATTTATAGTTGTAAACCTTTTTCTGCTTAAAATATATCGCGTAGTCAGAGTTCAATTTTGCCTTATTATTAATTATTAGTGTTGTGTATATGGGGCATAATCGGTCGTATATAATATATATAAACAGTGTAATAAATTGTCCGTCGGAGTGATTCTGTGATTTTACTCATTAAATAATACAAAATGATTATAAGTACGTTCGAAACTGACTTGTAAATTTTGGGTTGTTGCAATAAATTCACGTGTGTAAAATAGCATTTTGTGTAGCAACAGGATGAATTAGTGCCCTTTTACTTTGTGTGTATTTAGTTGTACACGAGCGCTGATTCACTGGTAAACATTATCTCTGCCCCTGCAAACCGAGCATTGTACAAATACTCCGAGAGGCGAGGAGTGCCCGCTCGCGCGGCACTACTACGGTGCGACTCGCACACATTTTCTATTCCACTGTGATTGTACTGTATATTATATTTTACCCATTAATTATTTGTCGGTTAATCAGTATAGGCTTACGTTTTGATTTAGTAATTTCATGTAACAATAACTAAGTACCTGCTGGTACCAGCTGAAAGCTAACTCTGATGGGTATTTTATGTTTTAATTTAGCGTATAGGGGCTTGTGTGACACAAGTTGAAATGATTAACATGTTTTAAATTCGATATGTGGGGTGATCGGGGATATAGCACTGATGTTGCTTAAGTTTTTCTTCAATAATAATCAAATAGTTATTATTAGAGAGCAAATTGTAAATAAACATCCAAATATCCCTTTTTATTTTACTTTTATTTTATCCCGTTTCCTTTTCAGTTTGTTTTTTTTAGTACGTGGGCCTGTCTGCGTATACGCATCGCATAGTATATTCTCTATTTGCTGCAGATGTGACGTCACAGGTTGTGCTCTTTCTATAATAATTATTGTTTTATACATTTACAACTTTACGTCAGTTATTTTGGTAACAGAGAAAAATATCTATTGACGTATCTATAATTAAATAATATAAAATTTATTTCTTTTCGAGTTATGGAGACAGCCTAAACCACTACAAAACAGCCAGAATGTGACGCCACACCGCAGTGTACTATAGTCAAATAAAGGCGAGCGTCGCCTGAGCTGCTGTCTTGACAATAACCCAGTGTCAGACAATAATGATTCTTATTATTTGCCTGTTAGTAGATATTTTCGTTCGCCCCTTATTAGTGTCGATAGATGTACATTGAATAAATAAATAGGTCTTTAGGTGGAAAGTTGATTGAGATTACTCTGTTTATACAAAATATAACGGATTTACTGCAATCAAAGTTTGTCTAATAATAATATCAGTCCGATTTTAGGCAGGAACTACTGGCTGTGCAGTCCGCCTGTGCATTAAAGGCAATGTTGCAATTTGATAAAATTGAGAGTAAAAAAAATAAGACCAACAAATCATACTTTTAATAAGAAATGCTTTACATAAAATTTGTACAGTTCCATTAGCGGTTCGTGTGGCAGTAATAAGTAATCGTGGTCCGGAGAAATAAAGCAAGCGGTCTAGAGGAATATCAGATTTATCAGATTGTACCATTGCCTAACAACGTTTATTGATATAATAGCGAGTAGCGTATATTTAACATAATTATAACCATTTTTAATAATTATACTATTATTGGTCATGGTCACAAATGTCACAATCATCTCAAAATTTTAGAATTTAATTAATATCAAAACATTGGCTACCTCTACTTACTCATAGAAAATACAGGTACCGAATTTGAATATTTATAATTTTTTACTTTCGCCTTTAGTTGCATGCAAGCAATCTAGAACATCTTTTATCTGGCAATATGTTGAAGGCAATCCATAACATCTACAAATAAATTCTTTAAAAACTTAATAGGTAATAATTTTTTTATAATTTATAACATAGTAATTCAGAGTTTCAAAATAAACATTTTATAAACTTAAAAAAATACTTACGCATATTTTATATTATAATACTCTCGTAAATGTTATCGCAAAATGTTAGAATAGATTTTTATACCATTGAAGATTTTAGCGACGCACGTTACGTATCATTTGTATTTATGAGACGCGTTGTTCTTACTATCTAACATTTTAAATATAAGTCTTTATAAAAGTATAGGTGACTACTGAGAAATTTCTATGTCTTAATGTAATTTTATTTTTGATCTTTTCATTACTATCGATGTGAAAGTAAATCGCTGTCGTAGATTATACTACCTATATTATGTGAAGCGACTTCGTTCTACTGTTTGTGGATGTTTCACATACTGCAGTGTTCTCAGAAGCGCAACTTATTAGAAGTTGTTATAGGGCGAAAATACTCATCCAAACAGTGCCGCGGCCGCACAGCCTTCGAAATTTCGTGCTTCTATAGCTCCGTTGATATCGACGTCTGCGGGTTCACTGCTTGCATGAGGTTTTTTTACGCTGAAGGTTAGAGGACGATGCGCCTGCACATCGCAATAGGCGGGATTCCTCATGAGGCTAAACGGGAACAAATTGCATTATACTGGACTAATTAAGGTACATAACCCACTTTATTACAAGTCTGATCTCACTTGTTGTTAGTTCGGCTGCTGAATTTAGGCTCTACTTAGCGTAACTTTTGTATACTCGACGTTCGATATTTACCTATTAGGTAGGTAACTATATGTGTGATAATAAAATAAGCTTTTCCACTAGATGGAGTACAATGAATCTAATAATGACTTACTTATTATAGGCCAATGTTTATAAACATTATTTTTACACTGTCTATTTAAAATAAATGTGATTTTTGTCTATGGTACGTAATGTTATAAATTAATGTGCAGTCCAGTTTGTCTATCTTCGCTTCTATAAATTATAAGGGATAAATTTTAATATTTTATCTTACGCCGGAATTCATAGTCAGACCTGCATATCGCCGGGGCTGAGTTTATATCGTATATTGTCAATTGTAAACATTATATCACCTGCTTGTAATATAATATTAGGTAACGAAATTGGCACTTGATTTTAATACAGTACTTATCTACCAAATGTTTTGCCGTCCATGACCTTATCACTCCGGCAGGCTGCTGGACTGTTATTAAGAATACTTTTACCTTTTAATCTCGAGGTGGAGCACAATGACAAAGTTACTGTCAGAAGTTTAGTATTAAACCTAAGAATGATTTGAAGTTTGGTATTTCCTGCCAACATTTCAGACGCGAGAGGAAGTTTAATACAAGTCAAACTTTGCTTTAAAAAGCTATCTGAATTAGTTACTCGGGCAATGTGAATCGACCTTTAATCGCATACTTCGACACCAAACCGATTTAAAATATTATAGATGTCTGAAATATTTTATATTTACCTAGAGCTTATAGAGGGATTAGGCGTGTAGTCATTTTTAAGAACCAAAACAACGATTTGCATGTTAGTTTGTGGGAACTTAGCAAAACTTACAATTAACGATATTTCAACAATTCTGAACATGCAAATAATTGTTCCCAAAGTATCAGGGATGTATTTAGGGTAGCGTTGGCTTTTTAACTTAGATAACTTTATCAAAGATTTAAGAGCTATCGATGTAGTTTATCCGCGTAGATCTCTTTATGTCTACATTTATAAACATCTAATCGAGAGTGGCAGTCAATGCGATGTGATTCTAGCAATGAAGGAGAATAAACACCCGTTTCCAATGGCAAAACATTTATAAGAAAACGTGGTGTACAATATAGGGTAGGTGCACCAATGAATGAAACCTTAGGGCAATCTTGAACTTTAAAAATTATTAGCACCTACTTATATCAGAATCGGTTTACCATAATATTGTCACTATTTTGTGTTCACCATTTATTTAAGTTTCAAAATATATGAGCAATTTGGCATTTATTGAAATATGGTCGCGCGGCACGCGAGTGGTTATGATAATCGAAATTTTATGCAAAATATCCCGTAACTACCAGTGAATGAACACTAAAATTCAGTGGATAAACATCTCAAACTCCAGTGAATGTACGTTTAACGGTAACTAATATAAGAGCTATAAATCATAATTAAGCAGTATGAAGCTGTATCTTATTCTTGCAGTACCTAACTAGAAAAGGTCGGTATTGGTGCTACATTAAAATATCACAAAACATATTAACAGTATAATATGTATATGCTTATTTATTGGTTTCAAATAACCAGTGAATGAACATAACAAATAATATTACATGTATCATAGTTCGTTCATTGGGTTCGTAAAAAAAAACTGATGGAACCTGTGAATGAACAACAGACCTGCATCAAGAACGAACACCCGTTCTAGAATGTGTTAACTTTCATGGTCCAGTAATCCAACACCCCTTTATTTTTATAAAACACATGAAATTATAAGCAAATTGTGTTCTATTGATTATAATAATTATTGTTCTATCTTATTATTCATAATTCTCCTCAAGGTCACTCAAGTAACATGAACCACGCTGATTTCAAAATGCACTGTCTCACCCGAGTCTTTAATTCTGGCTCACACAAACACAGTATACAACCGAAGGCGTGCACTTCAAACAGTCGTCATATTGTAACTACAGGATTACCTACTACAAAAGTTTGTTTGACCATATTTACATAATAAAATGATACCATTTAGAAAAAATATCGCGTTCGGTAGAAATCTTTACTTTCCTTATTTCATTGATAAATCTCACCACTGTGCATTCATTGGAGGGTGTTCGTTCATTCGCTGGTGCACCTACCCTAATACGGCCGCTGAGAGGATGACGAATGGCTCTCGATAGGAGCTGTCAAATAATGCATTTTCTCAGTGGCCGCATTATATGTTTTCTTGTAAATGTTACGCCAGTGGAAACGGGGGTAGAAAACGTACTTAATTGTTTATCCATTTGCGTATATAGTGAACTTATATCGCAATAACCCGCCATCTATTTGTACCAAGAAGTTTTTTACATGTTATTAGAAAGCGCCATTTTCTATAATATTCAAATAAAAAAATTATTTCTATAAAACGTGGTTTCAATGTCCAAATTAGTCGATATTTGCTGTCTTCTATATTAAAATTAAGTAGCGTCCAGCGTTATAGTTAGTTCTTGGGTGTTGAGCGAGGCATAAGTACTGCAGTAGTCACATTTCTGCATCTGTGCTAGACTAGCGGACAAATTAGAATTACGACCAACTTAGCGTAAATAAAATTAAAGTTATACTACACAAATGAAATGGTTATTACATTGTAAGTAATGTTAATGCTATATGGTTTAACACAATAAATATTGCGTGACTGGGAGATTTTAAAGTACAAATTTATCACATTTTCCCAGCGTTTAGCAATCTCGAATGCTTTAAGAACCTTTCTTCCTATAACAATGTTATAGAAAAAGAAAGTGTTATTTCGTTTAAACTGTGTGCTTAATGGGAGTTTTTTCTACTCACCATCGACAGTAAGCGCGTTAGTTTTTGTATGGAGTTGGTGAAGTCCGTGGCGTAATCCGCTAGATGGCGGGCCGCTAATTTCATACAAAAATCTACGCGCTCACTATAGACCGTGAGTAGAAAAAACTAGCACTAAGCGCTCTGTTTAAAATATTTCGAACATTAATAAATGTTGTAGTAGTTAATAGTTCAAAATTTCAGATAACGTTAAATTTCCTTTGTATTTCATAAAATATATCTGTCGCAATCACTTCTCTTAATTTTAATAAACAATCTTACTAATCCCACTGTGTAATGATTAAATAATTCACTCGATGTATTAGATTTTGTAGTAGAATAGCGGAATATCGGTGACAGGATCACGTTTTCGTATTAAATCGTAATTTTATAACAATTGATGTGCCTAAGTGTAATACATACTCTATAATGATATAATTGTATATATATTTGTATAGTTAACGTATATATTACAAGTCTCAGGAACGATTTTAATGCATGGTTTAACGGTGTGGAATTAATAAACATCAAAATTATATTTCGTACTATTTAGCCGATTGCCTAATTACAAAAATGTATATTTCGAGACAATAAATTCTTTGCAATCTAATTAAATTCTTATGCGCTTTTTTTCTATTTCATTCTTTAGTATTCTGAATGAAATCAAATCAGTTAGCTAGTTATTATTGTTCTGTGATGGTGTTGCTAAATTTTCATATATCACTAAATTTATAACTCAAATCAAATAGTATCGTACTGACTAGCAAGTAATTTTTTATTCTACTAGATACTATACTTTAGCAATTCTGTGAGCATTGTGTACCTTACACGTAGTTACGAGACGGTACTAGAAATTTAGATATTATACGGAACTTAGTAGCACGCCAGAAGGATCTTTTGCATTATTCAGAATTATATTGATTGGGTATTGAAATTAAAATGTATTAGAGATTTTATTAACGATGTATGGTAATATAGTAGCGACGTCAGCCATGTTGCGGCGTTTGAATGTACTAATGATAATCGTGTATTCTTTGTAAATCATCCATAATCGCCGTGTACACGAAATGGTGGGTAATCGGGTAGCTGTGTAGACTTGATTGTGATATCAGTAAACATTTTCATACGAGCATCAACACTTTGTTTCATTTCAAAACCCTTGTTTATTTTTTACTGGGTACCTACCTACATACTGAAAAGTAGATCAGACAGAGATGACTTGTGTTTTTCCACAACATACTTGCACGAGAGGTTGGCGGGAGCAGCCCCCTCTCGCATACGATTTTTCTATTATTTTTACCATAAGATTTTGTGAATCTGTACAGCGCCTCTATTGGGCAGGCTTTCCGAAAAAAATACTTGGTAGAGTATGTAATTTTTTGTCTTTTCTGGCTTTGGCTTTAAGGCACTAAGTTACTTAAGCCAAATTGCTCTTTATACTTAAAACTATCGATTGGTAACATAAAAGTACACGATGTTTTTTTTCTCATTTAAGCCGGTTCGATTCCCGGTGCAAATATGTAATTTGGAGAAATCTTTGAATGTAGATTAATTTATTTTTGAATAGGAAGGAATGTTTTCGTAGAGTAAAATTGACTTACATCAATATTTAGGGTACTTTCTCTCCGATGACCGTCTTTTTTCCCATTCGGCGGTCCGCAAGTCTCGGTAGCTCAGTGGTTAGAGCATTGGACCGCATTTCCAAAGGTCGTGGGTTCGAGTCTTATCTGAGAATTCGCTTGTGGCCGAGTTGAGTTTTTACCAATATTTCTGTATTTAAAATTTAACCTAAGTATCAAAATAGTATTGAAAAAATGCAAAAAATTAAAATCATAAATTATTAGCTGTTGCATATTAATCGATCGTTAAACATCTGAAATTCCTTTGAATGCAAGGATATTCCTAGCATTGATGTGACAGCGCTGGTCTACAGCGTATTAAAAATATAAAAGTATTACAGAATTTCAACGGTGGTCCCCGCAAGTACCGGATAGTTAGTAGTTTTCAATAATTAATTCCAAACTGTTGTGATTTTGTGTATTAGTTTTACCAAGCTCACGCCGTTATTTGTTACTAACTTGCATAATTTTCCTTGTTAGAGGGAATCGAACCTAATAGGAATTTATCAGTTTCAGGGAAATAAGGGAGGTATCAATAAAAACAACTTGTCGAGTGAAATAAGCTTTTTTTAACTAAATTTAAGTTTTCATACATTACATAATATAATAATATACGCATACACTATTAAAATGTTAATTCAATTTTGTCCAAATATTTACAGTTTTATCGTCCAGCTACTGTCGAACTGCTGACAAAATAGTTGCAACTTGCACAGGACCTTACTAGACGGGGTGTGGAAACCACAGACCTATACCGAGATATACGAAGAGAGCACTTCAAATTGTATGAGAACCTAGCGTGTCGAATTTTTCGTATGTACCATGACGTCTCGAGCGAGATATAGTGATGTTAAATGTTATTCAAGAGCTCTTGCAAGAAAGCACTGCACAATTAACCATTTACGTTTCTAAGTGACGCGTGTTTTCATGGCAATGGTCTCAAGCGGACTGACTTATTAGGTCGTAAAATTTTGACCGTGGACAAACTTTTGGCACGCAAGGTAAGTACGCTTTTACCGTCTATCTCTATATAGGTCTGTGGTGGAAACATACAATAATGACAGGTTCCCCACATAATCTTAGCGTTCATGTGAACAGTATACATGTATATTGCCTCTGAAGCTTCAATGAATATAATAATAAAATAAACGAATATATTAAATATTTTTTGTGTATCCCTTACATGGTTCCCGTGAAGATTTCGCTCGAATAAATACACAGAAGTGCACTAATGTACAGTGTGGCGAAACCCCGCGTCGCTCGACTTCAACACAATTACCAAACTCAGTCAATATTCCGTCAAACTTACAAAGTCTACTTACGCATACATTTGTATTACCAAAATTAATAAAAACTGATGTATTAAATTATTTCTCATTACGATGGTTCTCATTCGGCTGGGATACGGCGTTTTTGTTACATAATCGCTCCAGTAACACTATTTAAACAAAAATATTAAATATGACAATTGAATATGGTACATAATGTTTTGAGATCATATTTAATACATCACAGGTGTTAGAGAAAAACATAAAATTATACAAGAAGTGCAGTGAGCGGTCAAAGGTGACGACACTTGAATTGAATCGAATGGCGAGTTCTAACGTCGCTGTTCTACTTGGCACAACAATAATATCCGATAGAAATATTTTTTACACAACAAAATTTTATAAATCAGGTGTGATGCCACGGACAGAACAGGGTGGGACCAATACAATAGGAAACAGTTGCCTCAGGATGAAACCTAGAGCGACTCTTTGCAGTGTATTAGATTACCAATGGAAAAATATTTATAAAGTCTTTCATAAGGATTACAATGGTCCGCTAATAGTAATTCTAGAATTAAGTTACTAAGTGCGAATGTATCAATGGTTAATTTGTTAAATATCACAGTACAAAAATATTTTTTGTAGAGCGATTTAGGGCAATTAACCATATTTTTACGGTTAGTTACATTTATTACACTATGTTATTGCCATTCATCAAAATTACTGTAAGTATCTGGTGGAAATAAGAAATCTTACAAGCAAATTCAATAATGTTTTTTCAAACTGCACATCTGTCCAAGGCACCACACATCAACATAATTCATAATCAAGAAAAAACGTCAAAATTTTCTATAAACTGTCAAATAGTAAACTTTTGTAGACGTCATACTTTTAATAACGCTAGTAACAGCATTGTAAAAAAATAGCAAAATCTTTTAATCAGTCCTACTAAGTATGAGTTCATTTTAAATTTCATTTGTTGAATGATGTCAAAAAGCTAGTATAACACTTTGGCTAGAAAAGCTGATAAAATAAAAATACAATCTTCGTTGTACATCAAAATACGCCATACATAGTGTATGTTTACCCACGGTCTCCACTGGCGAAACATTTACAAGAAAACATGTTGTAAACGTATAACGCGGCCACTGAGAATGCATTATTTAACAGCTCCTATCAAGAGCCATTGGTCATCCCCTCAGCGGTCGCATTATATTTTACAACATGTTATATTGTAAATGTTATCCCAGTGGAAACAAGGGCTTATATAAAAGTTGTGTAGAACGAAACTTAAAAATAGTTAGAACGAATGAGTGATGAAGATGAGGTTGTCTTTTAGCTGAATGTAGACCGCGAGCCCTCGACCTAAACCGGTGATATTTGTACTTTCAATGAAGGCTGCGGTCAGTAAAACCAAATTATTGAAAGCCCTCTGTTCCAGAACCAAAGATTTACCTATGCTCAAAAAATCTCAGGAACAGTCGGCTACATATTTCGAGAGACAGTCAATACAGTTTAAAATATCTTAAACATAATCGAAGAATCAAAATTTAAATTGAAATGTCTATAAACGTCGACGAACGTTCCAAGACGATTTCTATCTCAAAAAGTAAGCATTTTGGCAAACTTAAACTTGAGCCATGACACATTAAATCGCCTATATTAAACTCAACACAATAATTGTAAAAAATCTTTAGTAGCCAGTGACAAATACGTATGAGAAATTAGTGTCCAAATAATCGGAAACATTTGAAATCACCTCTCTTTGTGTTACATCTTTCAAGCGAGGTCATTTATGAGAACACTTTGGCTCTTCCGATATTTTTGATCGCCGCCGATGTTTCTTACTACATACGTGTAAACCTGCAATAGCTCTCACCAAATATTTGTCGCTGACTGTACATGACCCGTTATCCTCAATTCTGGTACAGTGGGCAATGTGACACAAGTGACCAATGTTAAAAAGAAAACAATTATCAATATATTGATAAAGATATAATCCATTATAATACAACAACAAAACAAATATAATTTGTAATAGGAGTAATATTGTTAAAACACAAATACTCAATTCTCAATATAAAACGTTGTACACTTATCATTTAAATTAGGTATCAGCAAAATTCTGTTACTAGTGAGGTAACAAAATGGTCGTTCATTTGAGTATTTGTATTTCGTTTACACTAAAACACTGTTTTATACATAATCTTCAATATTTAAGAAACGTCTTCATAATTTTTATATTTTATAATCTCTTCTATCTTTCTCGTGTATCCCGAAAACGATAGAAGAGATATATTGTTTGACTGAGTTTTGGAAATGCTTCAAAAATGCTCCAATGACCATCTCAGTCGAAATTTTATTCCGGCGGCATCATTTTAGCATTCTCAAGGCATTTCTATATACATGACCATCGAAGAGGTTAAATCTTCGTACGAGAAAAACAACCCAAAACTTAATTTAAATCCAGAAATCTTAGAACTTATTAATTCTACTCTTAATCATAATTACATCTAGGCGTCAAAAGAGATCATAAAACTTATAAATAAATCTATAAATATTGTAAATATTGCAAGAGGTTCGTTTGTTAAGCGGTTGTGGTTTTATTGAATGTGTTTTGACTGTGCTGGTGTGAGAAGCGTTGAGCAAAACATATTGTGATGAAAATACTATTGAGAAAGGGAAACCGTTTCAAGCTTCGTTTAAATCAAATCGGCAGACCAAAAAACGTGGAGTAAGGCGTACTACGAAATCCAGTATTCTTATTTTTAAACCTTGGTATAACGTTTGAAACTACCTTAAAAATTACTTAACGTTAATAAATTGTTCTCCCGCGCGAAAACAATCACATTCAAAATAAATTAGGAAATAAAATAAATTTGCACAATTTTTGTCCAACCCAACCTGTTGTAACTCTTAAATTTTCCGATTCCGAGCTGCTTGAGCTTTAGTAAGAAAAAAGGGGCAATGAAGATTTTGTAGCTTTGTTGCACATAAAGTATTTTTGGTATAACTTGAGAAACATTGCATGGAGTTGTAAAAAACCCATTTGCAATGGTTTGTTATAGGTAGGCTGGGTGTGTTGGTACGGCTGGGCCTAGCTGGGCCGCTTGAAGTGCGCAGGCGCGAGGCGCGCCACCTTCGGCGGGCGAATATGCGCTCTGTGGCCGCACTCGTGCTTGTGCGCGGGGGACTTCTTACCGCCATTCGATAACCGCTTACGTGGTTTCAAGTAATCTGAAAAGAAGAGAAAACAAAATTAGCCACTTCCATACTGTTGCGAGGATAAAACTTTCTTTCAGTTCCACCAAGTCACATGAAAACCTGACGACGCAAAAGTTGCCAGTATAAAAATTACAATTAATAACTCTTTTACGAGTGTTTTTGAAGTTATTCTTAAGGGTGGACCATTGTATGCATCTCGTTACAATGCATAAAATCAGCCATAAAAACGGGAGGCGTGCCAGAGAGAATTGGTAAAACTTAACGACTTTCAAAATGGAGCGTTCGTTAGCCCGGATGCCTGCATAAGGTACGTTATATGCTTGACGTTTTTACGACTTCATCTATGGATGAGACATAAAAATGCGCCTATAATGCTCTTAGGCCCCGGAATCCTTTGACAGATACGCTCCAGGCGGCGACAACCTTTGTAACCATTTCTAATTTTGAAAAATTATGACCTTAATAGCTATTAAAGTTTTACGAGCATTTTACTACTGTTTAATCTGAATAATAATGGCTAAGGAACTATGAATTACGGAGCTGGTGGTGTGGGATAATTGGAAATCCATATCGTTGTAATAAAAAATGACGTTTTTATGTATACTCTTAAAGGAGTAAAACTGCCTGTACTTAATAATGGAAGAATAGTTAAAATAAATAACGTATTAGAACCAAAGGATAAATGAACAGAAGCTATAATCAGAAGTCGATTGCTAAATTTATCAGTAACCGACAAAAAAGACTTAGTAACACGCGATGCGCCCAAGGTTAAACCATTTGGAGTAGATGTCATGGTGTGTATTAATATTAACAGTGTATACGAGAGACAGCGACACACAGATAAAGTCGTATTGTAGGACATGAGCAATCAGTGTAACACAATAGCTAATAACGCCAACAAATATTGCAACATAAAACGTATAGAGGTACATTTAAACGACATCACGAATGCAAATTGTGCTGTGTTTTTTGAAACCAGGACAGATTTACAATAATGAAACAGTATTTATACAGGTGGTCGTTATGAAAATATTGGCATTAATGATGATGCTAATATAAAAATACTAATTAGAAGCACTTTATTTTTAAGTGAAATTTAGATAGCAACATAAGACCTTGGAGCATTTTACAAAGTTGAAGCGAGTAAGCGTCTTCGACTGACTGTTGGATTAAAATCGTTTAATAATAACGTGTCCGAATGTCGGCAAAAAACCCGGCGTCGGTTTTGTGCAGTCGGGAACTATGTCAATGACGTCACGAGGCTCAAGGTCGACTGGTATACCAAGTCGATTCCCGCCAATTTCAACGCCAGCACCACGTGGGTGCAAAAGGTGCCTTTGCCAAGCATTTGTAGACATAAAGAACACTTTCACTAAAAGATAGTTTCGAGTAAAGATGAATGAAACTAGATTGCATTGCAGAAATATATATATGACATACCACATGATTTCTGCATTGCAGTTGTTACAAATAGCAAGGAATTTCAGCAATACATGCCTGCTCGCCCACCACCGAGAGAAAATACTTTCACGTGGTTACGCAACCGTTTCCCGCCAAAAGTTCAATGAAGCGTTTCCCGCGATTTTCTTGTTTGTATAACGCAACCGATTTGCGAAGCACCCACGACTGATTAGGATGATTTGGAGGTGTGCTCTATTCTTATTGGACGGGTAGCGTCGCGCGGGGGCACGTAAACATGCGTAAATAAAATGGCCTTGGAGCAAGCGCGTGCGCTGGGCATGGACGCGTCTACGCAAACAACTCCTCTTATCACACCACTATTATCATTAGTTTATCGTGCTTAGGCTAATAAACGTTACGCAGTAGTATCTGGGTGTAAAGTAATAATTAATTCATATTACATTACCAAATCTTCAATTACTCGGCCTCTCAACAATATTAACTGTTTTTGATGCCTTTTCAGATGCATTGTCAACATCTGAATATATTTTTAAATCGAATAAGCCAACGACAGCATTCGAGAGCTCGGTTCAACGTCGACCGGAGAGCGAGAGGTTATTTCGGTCGACCTAAATATCTGCGCGCGCACGGCTCTCCAAGTAGGCAGATACGAGTATAATTTTGTTTACCGCGTCGAATTCTGCAAATCAGTTTTACAATACAAAACCAGTATTTCAAACCGTCGTCGACGTATTTAAACAATGTGTTTGTGTCTTAATAATTTGCATATTTTAAAGGCCATGTGGCCCGAGAAATCCAAAATAATAACACTTGGCTACAACTTGGGTTTTGGGTAGTACTTAGAATATTATTCTAAGGGGTCGTAACAGGTGAGTTATTACGAACACGCTGCAATCGAAGGTCGCCAGCGATGTGCTTGCATCCGCAGTGTTGCATGACGAGAATACTCAATCATGTTTCAATATGGTAAAAAAAACTGTGAAGCGAGAAGAAACGAAAGGATCTTCCCATTCGAGGGGCGCGCAAGATCCTGAGTTAGCGTCTAATTCGATTTTTTTGTGAGTCACGCGTCACGGTGGCATCGCGGTGCGTCGACGCGATGCGGTCGTCTCTTCCCTTTTATCCTGCCGCCAGAGTGCAGGAAGCGAAACCACGTCACGTGAATAGATAATCGTGAAGCGTCACCATGAGAACACGACAAGTTGTTTATCTTTTTTCACCGGCCGCAGGCTTCAAATTACGTGTTCATTACGGCGCGGCGCACGAAATTGCCTGAGTTGAAGCTGAAATTGCCCGAGCGCATTATGCCCATTGTCGGAGAAGGTGAGTATATTGGAAATTCTTTAGAAATGTTGTCCAAAAGTTGTGGAGCTCGTGGGAATAACACGCGCCCTAGGGCACCACCATTCCGGAATCGTGGCGATCATTATAACGTCGTCAATGCGAAAGTAACTCACTGCATTACCACACGCAATACAACAGAGTTCAGTTTCCACAACTAATGTGAAAGCAGTGAAACTCAGGCATTCATCTACTATGTTTACAGCAAACAATGTCGACGTCACTAATGGATGGATGTTACCAATAACCCAGGTTGAACAATAGCGAGAGATGTTTGTGTAGATTTTAAACATTATGGGAATAACAATCCATACAACATTGCCCAGTAGAAGATCGAAAATTTACGAGTTGATCACGTTTATAATTCTGACCCAGACTTCTGACTCATTCGAACAGGTTCAGACATGATCGCGTTCGCGCCCGATTATTGGCTTCGGCGTCCTTTCCATCATAACATCTTTCTGTTGTGCAAATACTATAAATCCATAATTATAGCAGTTATTCCAATATATTACACAATTATCATTTAAAACTGATCATCCAAGAAGGATAGATGTTATCATGAAAAATTGTGCCGATTTATTGACTTTGTGTGAATAATATTCATGCAACATTGTTCAACGTCAACTTACATTTACGACATTATCGACAATTCACGAGTTAATCACGTATATTTTTGACCCAGCCAGTCTTCCTACTCATTCGAACAGGGTCAGACATGATTGGATCCGAATATTGGCTACGGAGCACGGCGTCCTTTCCAATATAACTTCTTGATGTTGTGATTTGTGAAAAATAGAATAAATCTGTAAATTCTGTAATCAATACTTTCCATATACCAGTTTCTAATGTATTAGTTGTATTATCATATAATAATAATATAAAAAAATCATCTCATCCAAGATTATGATTCGATCGAACAACTTGACCGTATTTAGACTGTGGTATTACTTTACCACCTAAAGTAATTAGATTGCAACTTTCACAAACCACAAACGAGTTTCTCAGTAGTACAAATGCTACTTTCGTTAGCGTGAATAAAATCTATCATTTAGTGTCTTGTATAGGGTTTATTATAGTAAGGATTTGTGAGGAGTGGGCGTCGCTCGCGTCCAAACAGGTTGGCTTGCTGCCCTAAGCGCACGCCGCCGCCGTACAGGCTTTTTTATTCTGTTCGTTACAGATTTAGGGCTGACAAATGCGGCTTCGAGAAAATAAGTAGGTATTTCAATTTTGAACGTAGTAGCTTTTTAAATTGATGACTCAGTTACCTACAATAAGAAAAAACGTGTAAGTTCAAACGTTCCGTTGGGAAGATTAATAATAAATTGTACTGTAAGTCCATTGACTTGGATTCCAACATAAATCTGTAATATTATTGGTTTTATATTATTCAAACCCTTTAGCTGTTTCACAGCTGCGTTGGCAGGAAATATATTGTTCATAAACTGCAACCAAAAAGCAACACCCGTCGGCCGGCATTGTGATACAAACCAGTTCCGAAATATCTAGGCCAAGAGAAAGGCGAGACGATGTCAAAACTCACCAAGAACGAAATGTAATCGAAGCTTGAGACATAAACGAAGAGCTAGACAACCCTAGACGAGGTCCTAGTACAACTGGACGCGGAGATAAAAAGAGGAACAAAAAGCAATCCCGCGCAGTTCTCGTGAATAACTATAAAGCGTGTATATGTAGTTGTTTGGGCTCTCGGCTACTGGTTTTGAACGTGGCAACCTAAACAAATAAGTGACACGCATCCAGGTAGCGCGCATTGTGTGCCGCTCTTAACATTTGTTAAATATTATCTGATATCCCCTGCATATCGAGAGCTCGCGTTTTTTGTACCTGACAGACTAAATGATGCATAATCTATCGAATATAATTTATTTACAGCACGTCCCTGATGGTCGTGATGATTTTGCAACAATTTCACAGTAGAACAAAGCGTTAAACAGGAAATGGTTTTGTTAGGCGCTTCGTTACTCATTACTCATTAATTAGTGAGTCAGAACGCAAGTGTCCTGCTTGCAAGTTAACGTAGATATTAACCTATTTTGGTGTAAATTAAGTCAATAATGCTATTTAATTTACAACGAAGCGATTTTAAGAAAGGATAAGTTCACTTCAGGATGTCTTAAAATTGCCGGTTAAAACACAGACGAGATGGTCTGATCTAACTTAAGCTAAAACCTAGGCTATCCACTTGAACACTACAATTACATAGATGTAATCTAGCAAACAGGATGTTTAAAATTGGTCGTTTTATTCTTGCATCGGATTTTGCTGGTATATTTTTTGCGCTGCCACGACTAACTTGGAATAATGGATGTTTGGTTTTTGGTTAGCATTGGCCTGTTTTAAATCGGTTGGTTATTTGAACTACCACTTATGGTGATGTAAAAGATTTGAAACTAGTGTGAGAGTTGCACTTCAAATGTTTGGTGAAGACGAGGTTTTCGCATGTAATTGAGAACTAGTAGTTGATAAAAGTATGAGAATTACTGGTGTTGTTGGCAATTATGTAGAGTAACTTCTTGGATTTGTGAAAATTACCAGTGAGCAACATAACTAACACCAAACTCTTAAACAAATAGTACTAAGATATAAACAATATGTATTTAAATGAAATATAACAAACTTGACAAAGCATTAAATTAGAAATTGCCTGTGGATTGTTGCCTACCATAATTGTGAAAGTTGGAGAAATTGGAGCCATTCTGGCGTGGCTAACGGGTAAGTGGACGATTTAGAGTTTATTCCATTTACTGTATAAGTATTTTATAAGTTCGTAGTATCCCAAGATTTTTTTATGTTGTTATTGGATTCCGTCTCGACTCAAGTGGCCGGTTATCAGAATCTTCGTGACGTGTATGTGCGTTGCGCCAGAGTGCAAGAGATCAACGAACTACGTCCATGTTGAAATTATTCATTCGACCCCTGACTTAATATAGCAACACCTCTGCCACTTTCACATATTGGAAGTGACAACAATAAACTTTTTAAACACGAGGAAAATATTCTGAAAATGTTAATATTATGAATCATCAAACCTGTAAATAATACAAGCTGTTTTAGAAACAGCTACATTAAAATCTTAAATAAAATATTAAGCTACATTTCGCAAACCAACAATAAATTTACATCTAACAAAATCTTGCATAGTCAGCAAATTGTAGAGCGACAATATAGTCTTTGCAATCACATAGCAATAGTTCCTCAGTTCGCGTGTACGTTTCCCTCTGCTCACATCTAGTTTTTATCTGGTCCTGTGACCATGTCCTGGAGACAGGGAGCAGGGCGTTCACCCGCGACCATTGACTTCAGCAGGTGCGGCTAGTGAGGTAATATATTACGATCACGGGGAGAATTGCCAACTTGCATCAGATTAATCTTTCATAGGCAACTATGAATAAGTGGCACTGTGATTAAAACATACGTATTTAACAGGTAGGTTTTGCAATATGTTTGAATTGCAAAACAAACCTGTATTCTGAGAGACGCGCCGCGCCATTTCAAAACAAAAAAAATGTCAATACTAGTTATGCAGAAACACAAAAAAAAAACTTTGAAATGACAAGTGCACCTTTACAGAAAACAGCTCACTAAGTCGACGGCGCTTTACAAATTAATAAAGCACCTCAATGAATGTTAAATAAAGCGCACCCTGCGGTGGCGGCGAGATCAAAGCGAGACACATGCGCCCGCGCAGCTTTGAAGCGATCAAAGGACCGCCATTATCGACCACTCGAGCCATCGTCATCGATAGCACTCATTTACGGACCTGCTCCTGGGATACACAATGTATTTGATACATCGAGATAGACGGAAGCAAAGCTAATTGGGAATTAAACCGAAATAAGCATTTCAGTGGGACGAGTTCTTAAAACATTAATTAAAATTCTTTTGGTAGTACAATATTATGAGATTATATCAACGCTGATTAAGAACCGGTAATATAAAAGGATATTGAAGCTTTGATATTGCATTTATCTGCAAATTAGGCTATCTTTATTTATAGTATCACTTCACTTATTATTACGAAACCAAGCGCATCAGCGAATGCTGATGTCAACCATAAATGTAAACGAAACCGAGTCGCTCGCTACCAACGTAAGCTAATTCTGCACAAAAAAGATAATCGCTCAGAGTTGGTAGCTCGACAACGTTATCGTCTAGCCGAACATAAGTTTCGGACACGCAACTCGCGTTCCCATGATCGTTAATATTTAATTTCGGAGGGAAACGGGAGCTTAAACAACGTTATAAATCGGCGGCACAATGAGATCGATAATACCTTCAATAAAGACAGGTAACGGCCGAAACGGTAGCTTAATATCATAAAAGAACAATAATTCCTTTGTGCATATATCGTTGTTCTGAGATGTCTCCCTTTGTAGATCACAATGGAAGACTAGTTTATCTCCATTCGAGATGAGATGATTTTGGTGAATTCAAAAACGCTTGGCTTAAACATCGGTTTCTAAAGGTAAACACGGTTAAAGTTATTGTTGCAGATGACCTAAGGTGAGTCAGAAGGCTGACCTCTGGACCAATTTGAGAGCGGCCGGTGTTGTCGAGCAGACAATGGATAGAAAGGATAAGATTACCGCGAGGGGTGATGCTGCTAAGTATTACTCGAACAATGGCACAAAGACTGGTGTGTGTTTACCCATGAATACGGAGAACATAATACACAATGGCCAGTGCTATGCTAATAAGATGCACGGCAGGTTCATAACATTTTTTCTCAAGATAATTCTACGTGTATAACGAATTCGCGTTTGGAGTTTAATCGTGCATGTTTGGGGTGTACGGCTCTGTGCAATCTCGTTTCTAAACGGAATATTTAGTTGTACCTACTGTTGCAGTTTTCCTGCACTATTGTTAAGTAAATTAATGAAATTAACATTCACCGTGACAATCGGAGCGTTGTTAATGTAACGCAGAACAGTGGGTCTGAATTTTAACTAAACTTTACATTGTTACTGTAGGATGAGTCACTTATGCAATTTTAGTTAGGTTTCAACAAGCGAAGTGTTAATAAATGTTGAGCTTAAGAGCGACATTTGGCAGATGAGGCGATTTGGGCAATTATAATCGGTGTAATGGTTTAGAAGTCCGGCTACGTATGTCGCCAGCTGCGATCGCATCTGGCCTCAATTAGCCAACTCTTTCAACCTATTGGGTTGCATTGCTTCTCCTGTTTCTAGACAAGCTTCCTTGAAAAGCTTAAGTTTCTCTAACGGGCAGAATGGAAAGCGAGTCGACCATGTTTTTGTCCTATAGCCACTTGACATTGGGCTTTTAAAACGTTAAGTGCTAAAGATTGCGTGTTATCTTTAAGTGGCGCAGTAAAAGCTTTGCAAACGTTAATGGCTCTAACAGGGTAGTTGCTTTTTAAGCTCCAAACAATGAAGTTATTCCAAATATTTAGTTTGTTAAAGGTAAATTTAATCTTGGGAGCCGGCCGTAAATCTATAATGTACTCGTGACCGAACAAAAAAGGTCAAATTTGAACTGATACAATCGTGTAAGGGACGTGCGTCGGACCACCCATGAATGATCTATTTCCTTAACCCGACCTTAATAAAAAAAACTCAAAAGTAGTAATTTGTGTGAACTTTAAGTTTTTTCAACGTCACGATGTTCTAATTAGTTTTAGTGTACTAATGCTCAAGTTTGTAACGCTGCGCGTGAAAAGATTTAGTCGTGGTACAGTTTTTAGAAACGTCAATAAAATTTTAATAAAAGTCCACGTCTGAAGAATGGGTTAGACATAAATATTATTTTTACTACATTATTATGCAGGCTTCGTCCGATTTTTTATTAACTAATTTTACGAGGTGACCGCTCGTTTAGTTTGGACAAATTCCACATTTTAAAACGTGTGAAAGTAAAACATTGAAAGGGCGTGTGTATAATACAAATGTGTGATAAAAGTGACCGGTGAGTGAGGGTCGCGCACTGATTGGTCAAGCATTGACGGGCCGAAAGTAGTAATTACAGCAATATGAATATGGGTCACTATTGGTCTTGGGAAAGGAAACGCAAGGAAGCATTATAGTAAGGCGGTTACTTTTTACGATTTTACTGTAAGGAAGTTGATTTTTAGTACCGTGAAATAGAAAGATACAAAGGTAGTAAAAAATTATTAGTAAGCTGACTGACCAATCCTTTTATTGGACAATTTTCTTTTATGTACTTGTACTTTTACGACGAACTATAAAATTCACACCGTTGGCAATACAAGTTCGTATTTATTTTGACACAAGAATATTAAATGTGTTTATTTTGCATTAATGAAATGCACAGTGCGTCGCCTATCTGAGATATTAAAATCGTCGTGGGAAAGATTGTAGTTGCGTCTGAAACTGAACAGACCTGTTTTGCCGGGAGTATGCAAATTCGGCTTGCATATTGGTATTTGTACATAGAAAACTGGATCCTATCTTTATATTACTGGAATAGGCTTGCGAAGCGTAGTTTGTTGCTATTAGTATTTTTAAATATTTAACAATAATTGTTTTTAAATATGTCTATCGGTAGAAGGTAAATAATATATTTCTAAATAAATTCATGATGATGATTATATAATGTAGATGAACTTATTATTTATTATTATTATTTGGAAGGAGGGACGCCGGCAAAGCCGGACGGGCGATCAGTCACCATAGTCGGAACCCCTTCCCCAAAGTCCCCTGAAAACAAGGGGGAGGGCGGGTTATCATTTACCCCACCGGCGTCGGGACCTCGAACCTACCTGTGCGCTTACAATACCTATTAGGTTGGCTTATCGTAAGCTGCTTTAAATCTTCTTCTTTCAGCTTGTCTGCTTCAAAGAGTTCCCAGCGCAGCGATGCATACATCGGGCATTCTGCCATGAAGTGATAGCTTGTTTCTTCTTTTTCTCTACATTGTGGACAAATAGGGTCCTCTGCTCTTTTAATCACTGACAGGTGTCTGTTTAGGGGACAGTGTCCTGTCAATACTCCTACGATGTTTTTTATGTCTTTCCTACCCAGTTTTAGTAGCTCTTTGGTTTTCTTTTTGTCCACTGATTTGATGAATATCTTGGACTGTCTGCAGTCCTTTCTGTTCATCCATCTTTGGTTAGTTTCTTTGATTGTCCTGATCTCAATGATGTTTTTGGTAATTCTGTGTGAGATTGGCAGTCTTGGTTCCGGCCCGATGAACGGTTCATCGGCCCCCTTCCTAGCCAATGCATCGGCTTCCTCATTGCCAATGTTACCTTCGTGGCCGGGTACCCAGGCAATTTCTACCTTAACCAGGTTTGCAAGTTCCTGAATGGTTTGTTTACACTCCTTTACCAGGGCTGAGGTAGTCTCCGTTTTATCAAGTGCTTTGATAGCGGCCTGAATGTCACTGTATATTACTATTCTTTCTACGTTGTGGTCGCTTATCACACTTCTAATCATTAGCGCCCATTGCATTATCGCAAATACTGTCGCTTGAAATACACTTGTGTATCTTCCCAGATTGAAAGTGGCTCTTCTTGTGTCGGGAAGATGAACTTAGTGAGTTAACAGTTTGAGAGATTGCTGCAGAAAGTTGTATGGAACCGACTTCAGCATTAACTGTTATATTTGCTACTTCATATAAGGTCACACCAAAAGTGTTCGTTATTTTTAGCTTAATTACTATTAAATCTAAGAAACAAAAGCATAGGTTCTCACACTACTGGAAGCCATAACGGATCTAAACTTACGCCTCTTTGCATGCATATTCAGAGAAACAATTTGTAACAATCAAAACACGACAAAAAGAATAAAAGTTAAAAGAAATCATTCCGCTCCGATTGTCGTCGACAGGTTAAACTTATAATTAGAGGATTACAGTTGTGATTGTTTTGCTTTAATTTGCATAACAGAAGACCGTTTGTAACGTTCTAAAATCCTTCTCTAAAGAAGTCACAATAATAAGGGAGAAAGTTTTTTTTTATTGCAAGCGCATAATTAACAATCGGGCAAGAGTGGAAAATTATTTCATTGGCGTTAAAGCAAAAGAAGTGGGAGCGCAAGAATTTATAAACATGGTTGTTAAAAACAAATGCAGTTACAATTGAAAAAAAAAGCATTTGCTCACGCTAAGCCATAGGATTTACCAAGGCTGTTGGTATCGCTTGTTGCCAAGTGCAACAGTTAAACGTTATCGCAAAACACATTAATCTTTTTTACGATATTTTCTATTCGCGATTTTTTAATTTATTCACATATTTGTCATAGTACCCTGTAACTGGCAGCACATTAATATAAGTTGAACACACATTCCAGTAGCTTACCTAGCCGCTTACCGTTTATATCAACAAACATTCTAAATAAAACGTTAGATCGGCATCGGCATTCTTAAGAATGTTAGAAATAGTTTCGTTGAAGTGTAAAACAAATAAACAAGCACTATAGAATTAGAAGCAACGTAGCGTAACACAAGTAGGGGTTCCCACAAATTAAATCTCCAAAAATCCTTTATTGGATGTCGTGGAAAATAGGGGTTGCGCTCATATTAATTAATGCACGCAAAATAATGAATAACAATTAGGGCATGGGAATGAACCACGATTGCATCGATAAGAGATTAAATACATAAATAAAAAAAATGGAGAGGTTACACCATAACGTCCCGTTTATTATTTTTTTATGAACGCATAATTTTTTTTAAATTAAAACAAAAGGCATGGGTAAACAAACTAAGTAAAAAACAGTAGTTCGCATAAAGCAAAGACAGTATTAAACTAAGAAAAAGTGCATACATTCAATACGGCGAACGCTATTAGTCTCTCATTACAAGAAAAAAACAAACAAAACATCATTATCATAACAATTCACATGTGTCGTGAAGTCGTGATCTGTGAATATGAGAACGTCATCAATGTGTACAACACTTCGTATACGAGTGCTCAATCAATAGCCAGTAACTATAGACTTCATGACAACACAAATATTACCATTTGACACCTTGGACGAATTAACCACCGTCCAAGTTTGACACTCATTGCAATAAATCCTTAGAACCTATTAGACTTTTCTCACGCAATAAGTTCTTAATATCCTGTCATTCTAACTTGATAAAACTACTATGATGGTACTACTATAAACATTCTAATAATTTGGTTAACAGACGTTGATGTCTTACTGAAGGCCGAACAGACAGATAGCTAGTCACATCTGTGTCAACATTGGCGCAGAGATAACGAATATATCAGTGCAACAATCGTTCAAATATTTACTAATGTCAGTAGCAAATGCACCAAACTAATTTGAATTTTCGAGAAATTTAATGAAACTAAGAAAATGAAAACGCTACTTTACGCTATGCTGTGAAAATGAATAAACATTCACTTTAAATTTTCGCTCGAAGTGTTGTTATAATATCGACATAGGTTTTAATTATAAAAAAAAACAGTTCTCAAACGCATTCCGAAGTTTCAACCGAGTCTGTCTGTACCTTATCTTAGGTTCTCTATACTAAAACAGGGATCCTTTGTCGGTGAATCATTAAACAGGAGCGCACGTGCGCTTTGTTTACCGTGTTTCCGTATATTTACTTAATATTCGACCTACCACGCAAGGGAAACATAATTTCAAAAAACTTTCTTAAACATGCCGTTACTACTTGGATATCATTTTTTTGTGATAATGAAGACAACTTTGTCCTTACAGCGTTTGTTTGACTAATGATTCACAGTTTAGAATGGGAATATTACCGTCTTTGAAGATAGCTAAACCAATAACACAAATGATGTCGTTAGTTTTATTTGGAACGTCTACTTTCATAGTTAGCACCAATGTGATACTTAAATAGAAGATCAGATTAAAAAATCAATTGAATAATCAACTAAATGGTTTTTTATTTATAGCACCGTATTTATCTTAATAAAGCAACAGCTGAGTCATTGTAATTGTCGCGCCTCGTCCCCTGTAATGCAAGCGAATCCATCATACTGACCATTATAAACTCAATTAAACCTCATTAACATAACCTAAGCGTTCGCCTAGCGCTCCCTATTCTCTCTTCTTAGACATGTCACCACCTTTGTCCCTTGTAACCTCTACCATTCAAACTGGACAACTTAGAGCAACAATAGCAACAGTTTGACCCTCAAAGACCATGAGACCGGCATTATTTGTGTATTTTGAGTAATAAACAGTGCGTTTTTATGACATTGTGAACTGCTTTTTAGAAATTTAAATGTCAATAGGTGAATGCACATTGTCCGTTGCGCGAGCTCGTGGACTGCATTTGCAGGTACCGTTGATGCATAATCATTAGAATTTATCGAAACAGGCGCAGGATTCCTCTCTGCATGGGAATAAAAACCGCGGATCAAGTTTGGCGTTGTTTTGATTGTGATTTGTGACAGGTGACGGATGATCTTCGTTATCAATGGGAGGTGTAAGTTAGTTACTTACTTTGATGATCGATTAAAATTGTGCCAATATAAGCTTTAAGGGCTTTATTATGTTATATATTGTACAAAATCGATTTCGTGAGAACGTGTTGAACCTCTGAGAATACGTATAAGCAAAGAATCAGAGTTAATCGTCACACAATATTCGACTAATCCTGCCTTTGAGTCGCAGAACGAATTGCTGTCGTAAAAGAGGATATGAAAGAAACTCAATACGTGAGCGGCTAAGCTTTTAGAGGCTGTCTGAATTAAAACACTTGAATAGTAATGAAATATTTCTGTTCTTATTTCATATTCTGAAAGCATCTTACAATGTAAAAAAATCTGAACTAAACAATAACAAAAAGCATCAAGCTTAGACGCACGCACACGCTAACGTGTCAGGACTAAAAACTCACACAAGGGTCAGACAATAATACAATAATTTTCATTCCTTTTCTGTGCGTACGCGCATTATATTTATCTCACTCACACTTCGAGGGGTGTTTCACTCGCTCGGTCAACGACCGCGCATCACCGACGAGATTGCATCTAGTGCCCATGCAGCTTCCCCCAGATAGACGCATCATTTGTGACCAATTAAATTTTTTTTTCGAATATATCTTATAAGATTTTATACTCTAAGGGCCGGTTTCACCACCCGATAAGTTCTGGATAGCTTATCTGGCTGATAATTTTGTCAGTTGTAGTACACAAAATATATCAAATTATCTATGAGCCACAAGACTAAAAACTGATGTATTTCATTCATTTATATTGTAGTTGAGATAATGTGGTTTAAACATTGTGTCAAATGTGACCCAGTTTATGCAGAGATAAAGCAGACGACAAAATAGCACCACAACATAACATCCATACGATAAGTTCATCAAAATGTGGCGTAGCCTAAATGACCGTTGGAACAACATATTCGAATTTCACTCCCACAAAAAGCTCGTGCGTCCCGTAGTAGTTAATTTATGACGTAGTACAAAATCTCCAATAAGACGATTTAAGTTTTTTCAACGCGGCCACGAATCCGAGTTGAAAAAACCAAAACAATTTTTTGTCGACTTCAAAATCATTTTACGAGCTCACAAATAGTAAACGTGAGAGGCCGTAATGTTCCGTCTTGCTCTGTCACTGGAGTGGAAAAAGAACCTGACACTTCAGTGGATCTATCCCTTGTAAGGATTCTGAGAACAAGTTGCGTTGGCGTGATCACTACGTCTAATAATCTCTAATCTCAATAATTACTGTTCTAAGAAACAAGTTACAAGGGGAGTTATTATCTTAACGAGTACTTGAATGACGAAGCCGTTGGTAAAGTAAAACATTGATAGAATGAAACTAACTGAAATCTCGTAGTTGGTATTATTGGTGTAATATTATTCCATAAAATTGTTGTATTCAAACAGATTTGATTATACCCGAGCGTTAAAAGACATTCACGAATCACATCATGTCTTCATAATTGACACTGACTGTCGTTGCACCTATCCGAGTCAATTTTATTTATAGTTAAGTCAAAGTAAACAATAACAGCATGAACGCAAGCTCCCGTGAGTGTTGTGTAAGGTCCAGGTATCGAGGTTCTGGTTTTTTGACTCGTTCTCGAGTATAATTTTCGTTCCGGATGAGTTATGAGGTAAAAAGAGAAAAAGCGTTCACGCTAGGATTTAGTTACGTCGCCTTCAAAATGATAGGGTAATCTTAAACGTTACACTGCTCTTATTTTGAAAACAAAATTACAGTTTTATCCAAATGGTTACATAATGACTGTTTCGTCATTAGTTCTGTCTGGCCTTATCACTTATCCTGATGTTTCTAAATGCGGTTAGTGGGACAAAAAATAATCTGTGGAATTCATAGTAATAGTAACCCACTTGTCGGGGATTTCAGATACCCCTTGAACTGCTTATCGTGTTTTGAAAGCGTTTGTGGCAGACATAAGAGGATTACAGAACTACCAACAATTACTAATAGAAATATACACTAACAATTAGAAACTTGTGTAAATACAAGTTATATACAGTACTACTTGGGCTAAAAGAAACGAAACGAATCAAAACTTTTTAACACGACTGTTAATTAATTACTATCTTAACCTATAACTCACAACAAGATGAATTTTACGCAGAAGTCATTAATGTTGGTATCACAATGCTTACCTGAAATAAATAAAAAACATTTAAAATAATGTCTTGTAAGTATGGAAAGAACCGCGATCTACATCGTTTATCCAAATTCCTATAAGCGGCAGCATAATTGAGATCATTTTCCTTTCTTACATTTTTTCAATCTGTATTCTACTTGAAATATTCCGGGTACAGTCTACGGCAATTATCCAAATAGGACAAAATTATGGCTTATTAAAATAATAGCCCCGAGACGTGCCGGAGTCAAACCGGCCTATGATGATTTCTAACGCAGACCGGTATAGGCGTCGCCGTTTAATTTGTAGTCTCCAATTGTTGTCTGTGGAAAGTATTGTATAGATCATCAGTGACTTCAAATGTCTTTTTAAATTTCTTGAATCGTGTAATGTTTTTCTTCAAAACTATTTTACGATGAGGTTTTAAGAGTCTATCGAGTCTTGTTTATTACTGCAAAAAGTCGTTCTACCGCGTCTCGTAAAATAATATACGAGCTATTGCAAGTTTTGCATCCATCGATCATATTTTAAAATTAATAGTTTCTTTAGCGTTGTTAATATGCAAATTATTGTTTTCAGTTTCTTGAAAGATTTGATAAATGGATATCCATTTACTCGAGATGTTTGTTGATTTAAGAATTCAGAATAAATGGCTGGACTGGACATTGGTGATGGTATTTTAAAATAAAGTATAAAAGAATATGTACAAAACGTTTGATAAATGAGAAATAGACAAGCGTGGTTACAAAAACTATATAATGTCTTGCAAAAAGACTGACAGAAATTATTTATTCTCAATACAAACACTATTAGTTTGTTGCAAGTGTTTTAAAACGATGAATTTAAATTATAAGATGTCAACTGCAATTAACCATCGTTGAGTAGAGCAAAATCAGAGTCGGTGGTTTTTGTGAAGCCAATTAAGCTTGCATTCCAAATAGCGCAGTAATTGCAGAAGACACGGCAGGATCATCGACATTCATTGTAAAACAACAAAATGGCGTCGTCCACATTAAATAAATTGTTGCAAACATAGCTGGTACAACCATTCAAGTATTAATAAGACTAATTTATTCTTTGTCATTGTTAGTTGTATCGATTACATTAACTACTGTTATTTCAGTAATTGTTTCAACGAATTTATTAATGGAATTGTGGTTTATTGTTTCTGCGCTCGCGCTATTCAGCCGTCCCTTTGAATCTTACGCCGTTGGAGTACGACGAACTTTTTGTTTGTAAACTCAAACTCTCCTATCACGCTTTCGTGTGATGTCATACTAGTAATGTTATTACATAATATGCACACACACTTCTGATGCTTTATGCAAATATCCCACACGTGTCACGTCAACGGTTTTTATTTACTTAGGTACGTTTTTGATATGATACACTTTTTTATATTCACTTTATTTAAGCGACTTGATTTCCGTTTAGAAGTGTTAAAACACTTCGGTATAGTCATAGTTTTAATTGCACTCGGTCAATTAATTTAAATGAAATTGCCGAATTAAACAGTCAGAACTTTAAGTTATTTAAGGTCATCCACCTCTCGCCTACGTTGTTTTGAGGATACGCCAGCGTTCTAAATCGTTAGAAGGTTTCCGGTGTAGCGAGCGGTGTTTGCAAGCAATTTGATAACTCGTGTAACAAGGAATTTAGTCAAGCTATGTTGAGAGATTTGTCTAACAAACATGTTTAAAGATTGAGATTAGATTAAGTTTTCCTAAAAACAATGTTCCAGTTAGGCAATGGAGACTGAATCCTGCTTGTCATAGCATGGACCATTTTTTAAAACCCAAAGTTTAAAGTAATGAATTACAACTTCTTGAAAGTTCATTAGCTTCAGAAGTAGCTAAAATGCTTAAGCTACCTAAATTACTTTGTCAAATACAACGCTTTTACAGTTGCATTCAACCTGCTACATGAACAGAATAATTAGCGCGACATGGTGCTAACGTGTTTAGCTACTTGGCTGTCCGACTCAACACAGGAATAAGCCCGAGAGCTGTTGCACCAGGAACTGTCAATAAAACTGTTTATATTCACGGTATGCGTACTACACCTTGTTATTTGAATTTGGAATAAGGCTTCGCGAAAGGCGTTGTTGTCGTAGATACCGTTAATTGAGCTACTGCGGTCGTACACTTTAGGCTTGGAATACACTACATTTAGTTTTGACAAACAATCCATTTGCCGCATTGTAATACAAATAGGTTTAGGTTCTGGAACGGGAAGACGTGGTTGGAATTTTCAATACGTCTTGCTGCCTTGGTTCAGCCCCGAATGATACGTGTGGCCTAAATCTTTTTTGAACAAATGTTGGTATTTTTATTTAGTTTGATTGGAAATTTATCCGAAAATAATGAGTTTACTGAATCTAGGTGAGATGTTTGTTAGGATGTCATACGATTACAATAATCTATTAGTAATGGTCAAAGGACTTCTCGTAGCAAATTCAAAGTTGTTACTCATAACAACCAACTTTTTTCGCTTCAGCTTAGGATTTAGGAAGTGCAGTGTATACTTCCCTTAATGGCGAGGTTCGTGAACTTAATGGTCGTACACACACAATGGCAACATTTGGCTGTTCACTCCATGGCTGTGTGAGTGTTGTTGTGGTGCGTTCAATAACACCGGCGTGGCGTCGGTTCGACGACCTCGATGCGCCGGCGCCGTTTGCAAAGATGCTTTGCAGATTCTTCAGTTTCTGAACTTTGACTGAAAACAACCCTTTTTTGTCGCATACACCTTCAAAACATTTTTTTTCTTTTTTTTTAAAGATTTACGAGACTTTTATCTGACCAACATTACTTTAATTTATATCTAGTTCTTTGATTTTGAATCTATTGTTACTGATTTTTAAAGTCCACATATACCTGATCCTCATTTGAACTGATGTCACGTTTCACGTATTAATTGATATGCCTCTATTTCAAACGTAATATGTATTAGTAATCTTTGATGGTATTACCACTTAACCACTCATTGATGGTACTTTGCTGTTGTCAATGACACTTTTAGCGTTGGTCAATCCAAGGTTCAAATCATTGAGTCCCTATGTGGCCAAGCTGTTTACCGTTAGAAGGTCGCTGGTAACCCTGTAGGCCTCAGACTTAACGGCGCATTTGCCGTATAAAGTTGTACTACATAGCTGTTTGACGGAGGCGATTTCGTATAGGCGTTTTATGGGATGGACAGAACTTGTACCATTCAGAATAACTTATTCATTGTCCAAAGAAGAAACTTATCAAGCATTTTTATATTATTATGTGGGTTGTTACTACGATTTAGATTGTAATAAGATTCTCGGTATTTTTTTGTGTTAATTCTTTTTCTCACAGTTGAAGTGACAATTATTAGTTGTCAATCATAAGCTCCAAACGCATTTATCCGTTACATAATTATCATAAATATTAGTATTTCTTCAAATAAGCATACGTTCACACACAATTAGCTTCATTATACATTTCCATTCACAGACACTCAAAAATACAAACAAATTTAAAATTCAGATGGTAACACTATATCGGTAATTCTTATCTTTGAGAATAGCATGAAATATGTTTTTTTCACTTGACAATGCTCTATTTTTATTGTCGTGGCTTCCATTCAGGTCAGACCCTTGTGTGAAAGGGCGCAAGTTTAATCTTTTGAGTAGGAGAAGTCTTTTTGAAACGTCCAAGTCTACAGAATTCTTTTGTGTTCGTTCGTTATCAATCAAATCCGTAGGAATGTCGTGGATGGACGTGTCACATCTTTGATTGGCTGAAAGGGTTAATATTCGTGAAACTTCTTCTGGAATGTTTATCTTATACAAAGAATGCTCATGGTCATTCATCTCATGTTTACACGTGAACACAGCATTCATGATGTTAGCTTTACCAAGGTCATTGCAGGAAAATAATTCATAAACAAACGCTGGTGCATTTGATAAAATGCTGCTGCGACTTCGTTCACCATTAATTTGTATACTATGTTTACTATAGTGCGTAGAATAGCGTAATTAAAATGTGATAGTGCTATCGCTTGCCAAACAAGCATGATTCATATATTTTTACGGAAATCGTATTTAGGTCGCAATTTACTACGTTGTACTATTGATTATTACGTTTTTGATGGAACAGGCCGTCAGTTGTTAATTTGTAATTTATTTATTTATTCAAGTGTAGACTCCACTCGACTCGATGATTATTTGATATTAACATTTCAATCTGGTCTTATCATAAATATTCATTCATGGAATGCGATCCATCTTCTTGGGGACTGATGAATGTTCTTCGGGACATTTGTGACAGTTGAATTCACCCGATGAATGAGGTGTTACAGTGAGAGGAATTACACAATTGCATGGTGGAGGCAAAGTTCACACGTGTGGCTCGGTGTCAACAATGCTTGTATATCTTAAGCGTTACTGTCGTCCATAGAAACTGCGTTGAATTATGGAACATTAATGATTATTCACGATGTTCTATTGTTTTTGTTTGATTTCAAACCTGCATGCCTTTGATGACAATTGTAATTTATCCGTTGAATCTGGATTTCATTTAAAAACTTTTCAGTTTCCACATTGAAATTCCCTAATTTTTATCACTGACCTGAAGCAACCAGTAGATTCCTTAGCACTGTGAATATTTATTTTGTCTTCCCACGCATTAGTGGGGCTGTTGTCTATTCATGAACGCCTGTAGGTTCTCGTGCAAACAGTCTTCGACAAACACTTTGATATTCAAGGGCCTGTCGATGTATCGGAGCCCGCTTGCTTTGTTTAATCAGAATTAGTCCCACTTGTTACGCCCATTATTTGTTCTAGCTACGATTTCCCATGGACGTCTTGTATTACGAAAACGAAAAGAACAGCCCTTGGAATGGATTCTAATAATACATCATCAGTGCTCAACTCACGCCTCTCCACAATGGATTTTGGAGAAAATAACGCTTTTTGAAGAACAGACAATTTTGAATGACAATGGGACATTAGGACTTCTTGAATGACAAAATGAAATGCATTAATATGTACGACGACGACGAATCAAACGCCTAATCCGACCGCGTTTCAAGAGGATCTCCATTGGGATTCTGATTGCTTTCTTGAATAACTAATGTTGATGTCCCTCAATTCAACTCAACACCCCTGATTATTTGAGCAATACATCTTAAATTTCCACGCCTTTCACACAATGTTCCACAACGTCCACGTAAATTTACATAATGTGATAAAATTTCAGTACACACCGATCTAGTATTCGTTAAATCGTATTTTAAGTCAGTTTTAATTTCTTTGCAGCTCAAAACCGGTAACCGTCATTAAGATTACGTTCATTATCGGTCTAAGGAATGTAGGAGAGTTACAAATGCGGTACGTACTTAACCATAATCGTCGTAGCATGGTCGTTATGACATAAGTCGGGTTGCGACATAATTACGGCCGAGAGGTTCCCACGGGCACAGTCCTCACTTCCGCAAACAGTGTCCCCAGACGACGAAATTAGTCGGGAAAAAACCTCAAGCTGTTTTGGTAGGAGTGTTTTTGTTTATCTACTAAGTGTGAAACCCATCAGCCAATAAAACGTGCGAAATCCATAAAAAAGTGACCGTTACATTTTGAAAATAGTATTATTTTTCTACATAACCCCAAAGGAATATGACATTTCCCTTACCGGACACCCACCCCAGCCGTTACATTATCTGTAGGTGCACTATGCGGAACATTACCGTTTTTATTTAAATTTCGAACACAAGGCTCAGAGTCATCAGGTCAAAAAAGTTGTCTTTTGTTTAAGGTGCCAATGTTTGAAAGTAGTTTTTATGCGGCTTTTATCCCCAGACAGCTGTCAGGCGTCAGAAAAAAATAAATCCGGCACGTACCCAAATTGAAATTGACGCGTTCCATTTAAAACAATAATGAAACGAGAAGCTAAATTGAAAATAATGAAATTTGATTGAGTGCCTTTGTTGGAATACTGCATTGCGTGTATTGCGTCGATAATTTGACGCCGTGAAATTGATTTATTTATATAAGGGATAGATTCGATCGAGCTCGGTGGCGCAGTGGTTCTCGCGTTCGGCCTTCGATTGGAGCGGTTAAGCAACTTTCGTAATGGTCAGTCACAGAATGGGTGACCGAAAATTTAAATCTCGAGCTACGTAAGTTAAGCTGTTGTGTTGGTCCTGGCTGTATTCGCAGTCGTGAAAACCCACCAATCCGCATTGGACCCGAGTGGTGGGTCATGCATAGGAAGACCAGTGCCCTGTAGTGGGGACATAAAAATGGCTGATGAGTCCGTCATCAGTGATGACTGACTGACAGATTCAATTGCAGAATTATAATAAATGACATGTAATACGATTATTTAAAATTAAATGTTAAGACGAACTACCTATTATAATATTATTACTTGCATTTATTTAACCTTATATTATAAGAATGTTACTGTGTTGCCGGGTAAGTACATGAATCATAAGTAGGTCTCATTTAATATTTACCTCATTATTCGAATTTAAAGCAACAAAATTATTGCGAATAACTGAACAAAGGTTACGTTCACACGGGATTGTTATAATATGTAAATTATTTATTGATTCGCTGCACATTATATGTCGGTGGTGCAATAAAAAATCCCCTCTAGTTTCAACTGAATTGGCTTGGTTAACTTGACCGTTTAATGTTAACGTAATATTTTTTTTCAGTATTGTGATAATTACCTAGTGTCACGACGAGTTTGAGAAAACCTTTAAAACTTTTTAGTCTGCGAATGAAATAAAAAGAAACAATATTTAATTGTAAATTTTATTTTGATTCTTGTAAGTGAAATACCGCCAAGTTATTAGCACCTACGCTAGTAGGTTCATATAACTTGATATTGAATTATTGTTGTAATGTCAATAATGACAAATTATGCAGTTTAGTTAAATGCTGGAAGTATTCTCGAAGCGCACCTAATAGGTGCGCTTCGAGAAATGGAAGGAAGAAATCAATTAAAAAATATTGTAATTTTCTTCGAAGCGCACTCATAGGGAAGAGCCTGAAGGAAACGTAATATATTATGATATTAAAAGTTTTAATACTCATTTCGAGGGGTGTTACGAATACTTATTCAATAATCCAATATTAACACTCTATAGTAGTGTGAAAAAATCAAAATAAATAACGTGCATTAAGGCGATACTCGAAAAAAATATGCTGAAGCGAGATAGCAATGAGAAAACGACGCGCACGGGAGCGAGACCGATTTTGCAGATTAGGCAAAAAAAACAAAAAATCACTTCGTATTAAAAAACTACAGCGATTTAAAAAAAATGCTTCTATACGATCCTAAATATTATTGGTGTCCACTTATTAAACCAATTTCCAATAGTGTAAGTTTTATTATTTATTATTATTTATTATAAGTGTATTTTTAAATAGTGTAAGTAACCCCATTTAAGAATAATCTTGAATTTTCGTATTATTTAGAGGTCTTTTCGAAAAGAAAAAGTGTCGAGGCAAAATCGTAAAATCGTGTTTTTGGAACTATACGAATCTAGATAAAGGTATGAAGAAATATTTATGTTATTACCAGATTTGTAACAACTGTAACCGTGCTATAGTTTTATATCAAAAAGTGCATACTTTTTCCGAGTAGCGCCTTAATTGATAACTGTTATTTTCAGTTAGTACTCATCATAAAAAAATTTAACATAGGTGCGCTTCGTTAGGTGCGTTTGAGTTTAGGTGCGCTTCGAGGAATGCCTACGGGCTTTATAAATTTTATTATAGTTAGAAAAAAAAGTTTTTTTTTCTATTGTTGAGACTTTTTAAAGAACATTTAAATATTGTTTGTAATTACCTAAGTACATTTTTTTTCCAAATTCGTGGTCAGCCCTTCTTCGACAAACATATTAAACGGAATCGAGTATTTATCGATTAGCAGCCATGTCGCTTCGCTTCCCACCGCTCCACTGGGTGCAGTATGGGAACAGTTTACCGGGGTGATATATTGTTGATAGCACCAATTATCTCCCCCGATATTGAAACTATCGTATCGATTGGGCGTTTCATTGAAAAATAACTGTATTTTAACTTCCTCCTCGTGGGAATGAGATAATTGTCATTTCTCATTTATTATCTGTACAAGGTACAACAGAACAGGGCAGTAAACAGCATAATTATATATGGATAAACTTGCACTGCCAAAACCGGCGCTATTACGAGGGATACAAGGGAGGTCTCTACTCTAGTCTAGGTTAATGTTAGGTCTGTTTTTTTTTAACGAACGACGGTGAGACTCTTAGCCTTCGTCATTATCTGCTGTAAAGTATTGATGTATTGATTGATATATGTCGATTGTACAGAAACAGGGAGCGGTCTGCAGATGGACCTCCTTTATTATAATTATAGTCTTACCGTTAGATAATGATAGATTTGAGTATTCAGTAAAACGAGTTGAATTATTAATTATTTTAATTAAATTTGTTAAATAAATTGTATGCTTACTAAATAACTAGTTTAAAACTCGGTTAGACGGGACTAGACTTTTATACTAGCCGTTATATTTTAGATTTATTTTAAGCTCCCATAATAATAAATAAGACTTGTAAAATGTTATGATTTGTTATTATAAATGAACACAGGCTTCTCGTAATGTGCTTGGAAGTAATTTATTATAAAAACAAACAACGTTGATAATTATTTCCTATTAACATTAAATACCGAATATTAAAACATTTGATGTTGGTGCCTTTCAGTCCATATTAGCTGAACCAACGTCATCAGCAGCTAAGCTTCTGTGTGAAATGGTCTCCTTCAATGACTCTGTGTCTATTTGATTTTTTTTATGTAGTGTAAATGTTTTTTTTTTTTTTTATATAGTTATATATTTTTTATTACCTAATGCTATTGGTATAGATTAGTACATTATCAGGGTACGATAGGACTGACATTACCAGTCGTAAAAGTCCCTAAATAATATAAAAATAAAAAAAATAAAAAAAACATTAAATACTTATTTTAAAGAATAATATCAATGATAATACTATGCATTATTTAACACCTCACACAGACACGCTATTTTAACGAGACCCTCTTAGTAAGTTCCATAAAGTAACGAAGTTAAAAGATGCTTTTAAAAATAGAGTAAAAGTAAAAGTTAACTCTCACTATCTTATAGGACCCGGGCCCGGTTCCCATGTAAAAAGTTAAAACCTCTGGTTACTTGGCCCGTGACGGTTCGTTTTTGTGGACCTAGTAATTATGGCGAAGGGTGATCGCGACTCAGATATGGCAGTGGTAAAGTTCTGACGTAAGTTTTTTTTTTTTTTTTAAGAATTTTTTTCTTTAAGTTATTTAGTGCTGGTTAACACTATTTCTTTATAGTGCACTGGTGGATGGTTTTGAAAAGCATAAAAACATAAAAAAAAGTATAAAATATAGTAAAAGTAAAATTTACTTTCATAAAAGTAGATACTTTTATGTAAGTAAACATTTTATCTATTGAAGATAAGCAAATTAATTATTTGCAAAACTGATAAACCTAATGTTTTTAAAGTAGGTAATATTTAAATAATCACTACACAACCGATTAAATAATTATATTTACATATATAAAATGCAAACACAATTTGTTCAATGCTGTTTACAAATAATGTAATTTTAAGTAGGTACTTACAGCCAATTACCACCAACAATAGGTCAGGCCTTGATCTAGATAGATTTAGAAATTAGTCATCGCGACAAACTCTTTTGTAATGTTAGATATTTATTTATACCTAGCGTTTGTTCATGACATGATGACACCTTTACTTGTGTTCCAGTTTTGGGCACAGTTATACTGAAGTGATTTTTATCATTCACTAGCGGATCCTCGCAGTTTTACCAGCGTAGTGCCCGATATAATATAGCCCATGTCACTCGGGAGAAATGTAGCTTTCTAATGGTCTAAGAATTTTCTAATTCGGTCCCGTAGTTCCTGAGATTAGCGCGTTCAAACAAACAAACTCTTCAGCTTTATAATATTAGTATAGATTACTATTGTACTTAGATAAAGATTATAAAAATGGGAGTTAGTGACTGACGATTGGGCCCGAAAAGTTTTGCCTTCAAAGTGGGCACTTTGGCTCAACTGACACTTGTGACGTTTGTGCTAGTTTTAAAGTTGGAGGATTATTGTAGAGAAAAACCTACTGCCCGTTTTACACTATGTAGTTTAAAGCAATACCTTTCGAATATAAATAATTGCTCTATTTATAGAAATGAATAATTAAAAAATATAAATTATAAATTCATAAAAAACGGAGGAATTAGGAGTTATTGTACTTGAAAAGCTGCTACCTATATAATAAAAAAAAATATCAATAAGTATAAAATCACTCATCAGTAAAATCAACTTTTCTGGCCCAAACGTCACTAACTCAAAAAACAGGCATAAGTATTCCTTTCTTATGTTGGTTTTAGATGACCCCACCTAAGTTTCGATAACTTTAACGGTAGAAAAATATAGGTATAGGATTTGACAGCGTCGAAAACCGTAAATTGGTTAAACTTAAAGTTATCTGGCGCAACTCAGCATTAATGACACATATTTTACACAATTAAATGAGCACTGACCTATGCCGTAATAAAAATAAAAAGTTTTTTTTTTCCATAAACGCATAGAGCGAGACTCGCGAAATATTACTTTTTATCTGCAGTCGTTGGGCGCATTGAACCATATCGTACGTGTTTCCTTAGGGTAGGTGCACACGTGAGAAATATAACGAACTCCAAGCATTAGTCCCGTGTCAGTGACCCTAATTACACTTCTACAGGTGCGAAGGGGTGGGTGACACCTTCCCAATCAAATAATCTTTACAAAAGAAAGATGGATGCGTCTTCCTTGAGAAATTAAACCATTAATGTCAACTATTCAGCATTGATATTTAAATATTGGAAGGGGAATGATTTTCATAAATATGAGCAATCAAACTTTACAACTAAAGGCTGTTCTTTAGGATTAATCAAAAGTAAGTTTGAAATTTATGATGAGTTTATTATTACCTTGCGGTAAAGGATCGACTGTCTGTCAATTCCAGGATAAAATTACATTTGTGTAACATTATCCTGTAACAAATCGATGTTTCACAACATAACAGATGCACTGTTAGGGGACTAAGCGGTCATCGCTCGCGGATAAAAGTTTGTGCATTTGATAGTATGGTCTGTGATGCAGAATGTAAAAAGGATTGAATGCAATCCTTTTTTCATGGAGATACAGTTCAATTTGGAGTTGGCAACCCCCGATGTGCAGTTGTTCTGTGCAGGGGTGCGATCCTGCTAAATTGGGCGCGGGGGTTCAGCAGATGCGGAACGCGACCGTTATTTTCCCCTATCTGTTCAAATTTTCGAATTTGGAACACATGCGTTGACAGCTTTTTTGTAATCACCCGCATCGATTTCGCGCTTTCGAAGGTGTTCTTGAAACGAAAATTTAAATTACGAAAGTGGATTCCAATCTAGACAAAATGGTACTTACACCTTGTTTCTCAGTAGGAGTCTTCGATGTAATAGCATCTTTATCTACACTATACTAAAAAGTTTGTGAGTTTGTTAGAGAAGCAATCACTGGAACTGCACAACAGTTTTCGAAAATTGCAATAATTTTCAGTAAAAAAAGCTACGTTAATGTAAAATTTGATCGTAATTAATTTTATTATACTATTTTTAATATGATGCACGGGTCTTATATTATTAAAATAACAATGAATCAACGTCATTATAAGGCAGTAGACGTCCACAGCTTGACATAGGCCTCTCCTAGATCACGCCTTACAATGAACGGTGAATACAAAATAATATCCAATCGACTTTCTAAATTCTATATGGTATTCATTGTTTGTATCGAGCTAAGCAGAGAAAGTGACAGTTAAAAAATCAATATAACCGTTGGATATGCGAGGGCGAAAGCAGAGGGTCGCTCGCGCACCGCACCGCACGCGCCGCGCTTCGTCATCATAATGTCCGCCATTGTAATGTCTCCACAATGTGATTCATTATAGGGGTAGATTTTGATTTCATAAATCAGCTGTAGCTATAATCGGCTGCATTTTTAAAGGAAATTGATAAATTTAAAATGAAATAATAGTCACATTCGACAACGATGAAAGAAATACGGCTAGCAGACATGATTATGTTCTAATAATTTGGTTGGTATGCGCCACATCGCACATTATCGGCTATCTTTGTAACAAAGGAACCTAACTAAAGCAATTAAACTGTTATTTTGTTGTCGAGAGCTTTAAAGTTTTCAAATGTTCTACACTCTTTACATGTATGCGTGTCCTCTTACCTATAATTTTATTTAGTTAACATATGTAAAATCCGTTATTTGCCGTATGCAGGGTGACCACTATTTACTACAATCAAAACTCCCTGACTTTTCCCGGTTTTCCAGGCGTTTTTTCAAGTTTTTCCCTGACCATAATCTTAAATGTAACAAATATAAAATATATAATTGGAATACATTTTTGACTTTTTGCAAAATTATCTGCTAGCAAATTACAATTTACAAATACAATAAAATAATACAAAAACGGAAATGATAAGAAGTAAGAGCGAAAGCATAGTTAGACGGAGGTTGTGGGTTCACATCCTACGTCAGGTGACGTTTTATAAATTGTAATTTACAAATTTTGCATTTTACAATGCGATTTTTATGTGATAAATATTAAACAAGAAAATATACTAGAAAATACAACTTGTCTCATGTCCATCCCGTCAGGGCGACATATCTAACACTTTATCGAGCCTCTCTCGTCGGAATTCTGCATTGACTGCGATTGCGGGATCGAAACAAGATATTCCCTTAGTCAAAGCACCATGAAAACCGGTACGTACACCACTCGGCCACGGGGTCGTCAAATTAAGTCGTTATTATGTACTTATAATGTATTATGTGCATACAGAGAATTTTTTTATTCCCTGACCTCCATAATTTTTTTTTATCATGTACCTACTCATATGTATTGTTTATTCCCTGACCTCCATTAAATTTCCCTGACAATTCCCTGACTTTTCCATGACTAGCGAAATTCCCTGACTTTTCCCGGTTTTCCCGGTTTTCCAGAAAGTGGCCACCCTGCGTATGTGTAGTATTTAAGTTTTAATTAAGAGCTGTGGATTTTGAAATAATGAAATAAGCAAATAAATGTCATCATGGCTTAAAAAATTAACAAGTAGGTAATAATATGCTTGCGCAACATAGCAAAAGAATTAATCTCACCCATTACAATTCTATTGCAATACTAACGGAAGTAACCTCTTGACCCCGTATTACTTACAAAAGGGTTGCAGAATTGCAACAATTTCTATTACTCAAAATTTGGTACCCCGCGGTTTCGTCCACTTACGTTCCCATCAACGGTACAACATCTTAAAATATTTAAAGTTCATCGACTCCTTGAAAGGTGTAATTATGGAGAAACTAGGTGACCCCTTAAGACCCCTGGGTTGTTTCTACGGTTGGTCAGTTTCAAACAATCGAATCCGTAACCCTTGAATAGTTGATTTGAAAGTTATGCATCTGCCGAAGTCGATATGCGTTCACGATTGAAATAAACAAATTTGAAATGGCTCAAATCGAAGGGAGGAATCACGGCTTTGATTTAAACGTCGTCAAATTGGAGAAGCAATAAATAAATAAAAAGTATGCCACTTTAAATAATTATCAACCAGACGTAAAGTAGCAAATATGAGGCATTTATACGATACAGTTAATTATAAACAATAATTTAATTAATGACTGTAGCATTTTATAAGTCGGCAGGTAGTAATCCTTCCTTCTTCTTCTTATCGTATGAGTATGTCCGTTTGTTTGTTTGTTACTCTTTCACGCTAAAACTACTGAACGGATTTGGATGAAATTTGGCATAGACATAGTAGATAGCCTGGATTAAAACATAGGATATGTTTCATCCCGACATTCCCACGGGAACGGGAACCACGCAGGTGAAACCGCGGGCGGCCGCTATAGCTGTTTGTTTATTTGTTTGTTACTCTTTAACGCAAAAACTACCGAACTGATTTGGATTAAATTTTGCACAGAGATAGAAGATAGCCTGGATTAAAACATAGGCTCCTTTTTATCCTGATATTCCCACGGGAACGGGAACCAAGCGGGTGAAACCGCGGGCGGCCGATAGCATAACGATAGTTATTACCACGGTAAGTCTTGAAATCATAAAAAAAACTTTACAGCTCGTTAAATTGTAATTTGTTTAGAGATACGTAAACATTAGATTTAGATATAAGACCGTTAAGAAGTTTGTCAATCAGTATACACACGCCCTAACGACACGTTTCATGTCGTCATTCATAGTTATACAACAGTCACTATCTCGGGTACAAGAATACTGCTTTACAAACCAACTATATTTATAATCAGTTAACAAATAGCCAGTTAGGTACAACTAAATATAATCTTTTGTTGAGGTAGGCACCTGGCATATCGCGGAAAAAAAACACTAATTATTTGGTATTGGTAGGTAGGTACCATTTATTTTATATTAACCTTAACCACCTTAACCTACCCCTCCTTAACAAATAATGAAATTATATTCAGTGGGATAATTTGAAAAGGTATAAAAGTTATCTATTTCCGTCTTCCGAATCCGATATTTGTTGAACGAATTGAGTAAGTACCTAAGTACCTAACTATTTCCATTTAAGGTAAATAAATATCCGATATGATTGATTATATTTACGATCAATAATGTGATCAATAACGAGCAACGTTGTTCAAGCGGGCGGCGTCCTTAGCAACGCTACAGAATCTATACTAATACTATAAAGCTGAAGAGTTTGTTTGTTTGAACGCGCTAATCTCAGGAACTATTGGACCGATTTATAAAATTCTTAGACCATTAGAAAGCTACATTTATCCCGAGTGACAATACGCTATATTTTATCCCGATATTCCCACAGGAACGGGCACCACGCGGATAAAACCGTGAGGATCCGCTAAAATAATATAATTATGGGAACGCTAATTAAAACAGTAGATTAAACTGAATGGTGTAAGGAGATCACGCTTTGTTTTATATTATGTTTACTCAAACATAATTGAAACAGAACTTTGTCACTTTTCAATAAGATAAACAGTTACCTACCTATTTCACTTAAAATAATACTTAAACATTGATATTTTTGGCATTACAATAAATAGTGGATAATTTATTATACCAATATCGTATAGTTTAATGGCTTAACTCTGTCTTCTTGCACATGTGCGAAGCTAACTACCTAAAATAGGACAAAACGTGTGGGAGACCTCGCGTAACTACGCTCCGCGACGATGATGTATCAAAACAAACTTAACTGGGTCAAGAATCAAGATGATCTAAACAATCCTACTCACTGACACAGCATGGAAACAAATGTTGCAGAAAACGCAAGTAGTAAGAACCTACATGTTTAGACAACACAAAAAACAAACGACTATTGTTTTTGTGTTGATTCTTTTTGATGCGATCGTCACTTGTTAAGATTATAAACAAAAGTACCTAAATAGGAGGTTGATTTTTTGTTACAAAAATTTATGTATCATTGGTTATTAGTTTTTTTTTCTCCTTGACATGTAATCCTACAAAAGGGTTGAAAGAAGTTCGTTACTTTTTTTTTGTTTCTCAGTCGCGTGCGTAGCGTGTGTCCTTAATTTTTAATTTAATTTAATAACTAGGTAAGCATTTATGATCAATACAGCCCTAAGTAATAAAAAGTCCATTACAACTTAACTAAGAAAAGATTTGCCCAATCTTAATTTTTAATAACAGAGCTTTGATAATTAAATTTGTAAGAACCCTTTATGAACTTCATCACACCTTGACAGACAAAAAATTTGGCGATTGAAATAAAGGTCACTTTTTTAGGTTTTGCAAAGGGTGGCTAATAATGGGGGTTTGATTTTATGCCATTTTAGCAAGTAATTAGATTTGTTAGGTGTACGACAGTTGTTATATTATATTTAGTGATTAAAACACGGTACCGCTGCTGTAGTTATGTAAGCACTTAGATTAATGTCGTGTCGCCTAGTAGGTATTGACACCTAGTGACGGGCATTAATTTTATCCGCTCTTTGAGATAGTTTATGGGCCTAGAGAAGGTAATTTCAGCTTTTACATGGACATTTAAATAACCTCCGTCTATTTTGAAGTAGTAAAAATCTAAAACTGTACCTAATACCGTCGTATTTTAAGTAAGTACAAATACCTTAACTTAACCTGTTTTAACTGTATTATTGTTCCTATCTCTATATATAAAAAAAATGATTGTCGCCGTGCCGTGCGTGACCCTCATTTGACCACATGAAGATAATTTTGACTTTGCAGTGTGTAAACAATATAAAGGTTAAATAAACAAAGCTAAATCTGTGCAGTGTCGACGAGCCGTAAATATAGTGCTATGACGAAGATTGTGTTGTGTTGCATTTTTATCAGGAAACAACGTAACACAATATCAATATAGCACTTCATTTGGAATGATAACAAATGTTTGTTTAGCAATAAACTTATCTCATTAACGTTTAATTACACATATCAAGACGTATCAGCGAAGGTGAAATATCGAAACGCGGTTTGTTATTGCAACATTTTATAATGATGCCTTGGAAATAAAAAGTGTTATTGTTTATGGTCTTACCTGTAATTCTCTTCTGAGTTTTACTGCTGCTCTCAGGGCTGGATACTTTCGCCTCTTGCGATGGAGTGGTGGGCTTGGGAGCGGCGATGGTGATCGGTGCTCGTCTCAGGGCGGCAGGAATCGCCGCCTCAGGAACCAGACTCCACACGAACCGCTGCTCACCAGGTAAAGGCATCTCCTTCGCGAAATCGAAGCCCCATTTCTCGCTATCATGCTTCAACTGCCTAGCGAGCTCTCTCTCGGCGAACCTTCTGTTCTCCTCTCTGTCCGTACACCCAAACAAGTTTCTCCTGACGCCGTCGAGGTTCGTCACACCTCGGACGCGCATCGAACGACTCTCCAGCAGCGTAGTGGTCTGCAGACCGGGCGCTCTCATACTCAACGTCGACATCTTCAGAGTCCAATAGCAACACCATACACAGCGACGCACTTCACAGATAGCATCCGCGGTGCTCTTCACCTAGCGCAAACAAGGTCAAAATTCAGTTTATGTATATAAGAGAACACGATAGATTTAACGAACGGTTAACTGTTTGGTTCATCACGCACCAATAAGAATACGTATTGTTAGTTTAGTAAGCGTAAACAAGACGAGTGACGCGGCGCGCACGAGGACGCGCGTAACGCGTCCGATTAACAAGAGGTACGTACGTCGACTAAAGCGCGACGCGGCGCGGCGGCGGACTTGCGCAACAGGGCGGAAAGTTCCACTTCTCGACGCTGCGTGTCTCTAGCGCTGCGTGCGCTCGAGTTTCGAAGCTAGGGTTTTCGCTTTGTCCAATTCAATATCGTGATAATTAAATTATTTTGAAAATATATCTTTTCAAATATATATGTTCCCACGGCTAAATAAACTAAATTAAGTTTCAATTTATAAAATGAATTTAAAAGGATGATTAATAACTTATCTATTTTTTCATTAATCATTCATCTAGGTGTCTAATGTTTTTTACGATGTTTTTAATGGAAAAATAAATTATAGCAATGTATGTATCTATTTTTAGTAATTATAAAGGCACCTGCGAAAGATTTAATGGTACCTTTATTCATGATCAATGGTTTTATAACTTTTCTTAATTTTTATTAAAATATAAAAAAAAAGTTTGAAATGCGCCAATCTCCAACTTTAAACCTAGGTTTTAATCACAATTATTTATTTTATTTTTGCATTTTAAATGCAATTTTTTATGTGATAGATTGTCTACAAGAAAAAAAGGTAGGCACTAGAAGATATCAAATAGTCTCTTATCCCGTCTGAGCGATAAGGACGATAAGGATTTTTCTTGTTTATAATTTAAATAATTTAGAATTAGTTTTTTAACCTAACAATAGCTACCTACCTTTTTAATAATAAAAAAAATGCAAAATGTAAAAAATGTGCTTAAATAATAAATAAATTTATACAACTTACATGTAAATTCGACTTTCGCATGGGTAGTTTTAGTAGGTAATCAATTTTCTAGATGAATCTAAATGTAAAACGCAATCTAAGATTGTTTATTTTTTATATAAAAATACTTTATCTCAAAGGAAGCTATAGCTATAAATATAAAATGCAGCAAATTTTATTTCATGTAGTACCTATGTGTATGACCGTTTCTTTTGGAACAATAAATAGATAAATATTATAATTATTTTTATGTAGAATCAAAGAAAGTTATTACCTAAATCACGTCATCGACAATTTTACAGTATTTATTACTGTAAAATTGTCGATGTCGATACATATTTAATTTATCATTATTTTAATAATAATATTGGTTTCAAAGTTTTAAAATAAATAATAAAATACATAAAATAAATAATAAAATAAATGGTTATAAAATAAATTATTGCAAATTCAATTTTTATGTGGTTACACCATATTTTCCTGATACAATAAACGAATTTTTCCCTAACTATTTGAAATTGCTGCGCTTTAAAGGGAGTTTACGCGGCAGTGGCAACCCCGGTAAGCGCGACTTGTTTACGATACGATGAACGAAGACGTGTCTTGTTACGTGTGCAGCATACTACGTATTTTGATGTGTATTTCTCTCGCTCTAACCTCAACACGGGAGCGCTGAACGAAAGAGACAGCGAGTATATTAATAGCGAGATATAACAGAGCCGCCATTTTGCTGAGACGAGACTGGGTAGATTTTTCAATACAATCGATAGAATTTATAAAGATTTTACACTATACCAACTTTTGTAACTATTTTATTAAGCCGACGAATTTAATACTATTTTACTTAAGAACTTTCATTAACTTTTAACTTTTGTTATGGATGGAGTTTTAGTTCGACTTTCGTATAAAATTTATTAAAATCGGGAAAATATTCTGATTGTGCGAGGAAAAATGTGTGAAGTGGTTATTAGAAGCACGAAATTAATGAATTATGGTACTGGTATGTTTTGTGGGTACTTACCTCTCAGGTTTTTATTATTATTCACGGGAAAATCAGCGATTTACCGTCGGGGTTCACTGCACTGCCGTACTAATTTCAAGATATGACAATGACGCGGTGGCGAGAGCGCGGGCTCGCCGCTGATTGGTGGAAAAAGGCGGCCATTGTTCTGGTTGGTCGGGAAAATTTTAGGCGCCAAATTTCGGTTGGTCGAGAGGCAGGATGGCGGGAAATAATCGAGACACTTTCCGGCGCGCAAGAGTTTTGTTACGGAAAATTGTATTTGGCGCGTAGTTCTTCCTTTAAGATTATCGGCTTCTAATATTTTCGGTTTTATTTCATTAAGCTATGTGTAACAATTAGAAATAAACACTAATAATCTACCTGATACTCCGTTGTTTGATATTTTCATGATTTATGCATTTTGCTTGTGAAAATATCTGAAAGTGACATTTTAATTGAAAAAAAAATATATAAATTGGAATTTGCCGTATGATATTTCGAGGATTTATTTTACTTCAAAGATCATTTTGTTGTTGTACGCTATATTTCACTGCATAATGTTTGAAGTAAATAACTATTAATTCTTTTAAGAAGGTAGGTAATAAAATTTTTGTTTTCAACTTTATAAAAATACAAGAAACAAACAAAATCTTTATAATTATTTTGAAAAAACAAATGGAAAAGGTGAAAAACTTAAGAAAATTCAAAAAAGGCGTCAAAAATAGTTTTTATATTGTGCACAAATGAAAATGCGTGAAATTGTATGAAAATGAGTGAAATTATGTTCGATTTAATCGACGACGGGAAAAACATATTTTTTAATGGTTTTTTTAAGTTCCCGTTAGTGTGTAGGAAACAGTGTAACTTTTTAATAACCTAAACGATAAAATAAAAAATGGTTGACAAAATCAAGTTAAGTTTTTTAAACAATCTTATTTTTTTTGCTTTTTTACTCAGAAAATTAATAAAAGGAAGGTTTTATTTTTAAGCCATGACGACCCCTTTAACACTAAGCGGTCCCCGGGGACCGCGCTCGAATTACGCGCTACGCGATTTTAGACTCTATTGTTATTGCTTAGAGTCGAATTTATTTATGCTAAGAAAGTATGCAAAATACGAAGCACGTTTCGATGAGTTAAAGGAAAAAACTCCTATAGATACCCCTGGGAACTCCAGTAATATCTTGAACCATTTCTAACGGAAATTGGAGTACTTAAGTACTTACCTAAATTTACTTACTAGCTAATTTAAGTTATTACAATACTAAGTTAACTTATATAATTTATTTACTTATGACTCTTTACTATTGTTTCCTTTGTGTATAAAAATTGCCTTTGCTTATCTTTGTATTGAAAGGTTTTAAAACAGCCTTATTTTTTTTCTTTTTAACTCAGAAAATTAATAAGATTTTAAAGTAAAATAATAAAACGAAAACATCCCCTATGGATACCTCAGGAAACTGAACCGAACTTGGCATTGGGAAATAATAGGAAAGCACTATTTTCTATTCCAGCCATTTTACTGAAAGAATGTCTGTAGACAAACATTTGTGCATTTTTGGTATCAAGTGTTCGTACTTATATACAATGAATATCAGTTAACTAATGCTTTAAATCAAACAAATAGCTATTGATAAGGTGCGCGTATATAAATACGAAAACTTGTTATAAAAAAGTAGGTAAGTACTTTTGAAGTTAAGTAATGGCGGTTTGTTTACAAACATTTTTTGTGTAAAATTAAATTTCTAAAAGTATTTAGTTTTTTTAAACAGTACTTTATTCTAAATGCAAGGTTGTTATTTTCAGCTATTGTAAGTTTTTTAAAGCCAAATTAATGTAAGCAATTACCGGAACCTAAATAAATAAATAAAATCTTGTGTGACATGTTGACCTAGTTATAACGGAAATCGGTGTAAGTTTGCGGTTAGTCGGTTCATAAAAACAGTATCCGTTTGAGGCAGATGTTGCGTAACTATTTCTGATTGGACCATTTTTCTGTTTCAATAGAGTATAAACTTTTTCTTTGGGCGTAAAATTTTCTTATTTCAATGAGAGATAATTTCTTTGAAGTGAATAGGTTTTACGAATTAACTAGGTATACCTACGTTTGCGTTCATAAAAGTTTAGTTATTGAGACTTCGCGTTGTTTGTATATATTTTATGCTTTCCTGATCCTATTATGATATAATACAATTGTAATGAAGTGGACAGCAGACCTAACTGAACTTAAATGTAAGGTAGGTACTCTGTTATTGTTAAAATAAAATAAAAATATTGTTAAAAGAGTTGCATTATAAAAATTTGCTCGATGAAATCTTAGATACCTACTTATGATAAATTTTAAATAGAAAAATATGATAAAAACTCAACTCGGCCACAAGTAAATTCTCAGATGAGACTCGAACCCACGACCTTAAGGAATCCTGGATAACCCGGAAAATAGTAAAAAATATAGATTTTATTTATCTGTCAATTTCAGTGAGTGATGGCAGCAATACGTACATACTTAAACCTTTCTACGGTTTCTTTTGCTGCGATTGAAAATTTTGTCTTTTGACGTGAAAATAAATAAATAAAAAAATATATTTTATCTTATATTCATACAAAGAAAATTACCTGGAAATAATGCTGAAAAACAATGGTGTTGATTAACAGTTAATTAGTATCTTTGTTGTTTTGAGTTAAATATTTGAGCACTGTTTTCACTACCCTTATTCTTATTAATTATTTTTGTAATAGAATTTGAATCAATTTTATTGATATTTTAATAGTACATAATCATTAAGTAATGTGTTTATTGTGATTTTATTGTGATATTTATTTTTTCCAACTAGCGGATCTTTTTTGTGCTGTATTTTAATTACTTTGATTTCTGTTTTATGGTAAATGTCGTGTCACCTGTAAAGGTGTATGCATCAGAATATTATGCTTTGTTGTTTTTTTTTTTATATTGTCTGTGTTAATGCATGCACTGCTGGTGTACCTTATAAATAAATAAATAAATAAATACCCTTTTCTTTTTTTTTGTTTAATACATTAATTGATTATCATTATGAATTATATAAATACACTTAATTTAGAAAAAAAAAACAAATATAAAATATAACATATTCTTATTAGGGTTCCGTACCCAAAAGGTAAGAACAGGAACCCTATTACTAAGACTACACTGTCCGTCTGTCTGTCACCAGACTGTATCTCATCAACAGTGACAGCTAGATAGTTGAAATTTTCACAGATGATCTCTAGATCGACTCGCACTTGGTCGGATTTTTAAACTTCTGTTTTAAAAAATTAAAGTGAAAACATAATATTTAAAGCATCTGTGGCGGCTGGCGCGTTTTATTAATATATAAAAAAAATTGTGGGTAAAAAGCTAATCGGGCATTTATTTGAAACTTTGTTTTGAACTTTGTGTTTTATGGTTTTAATGATTTCCCGATGAACTGTTTCAGGAGCCGTGGTCACGGGATGACTAGGAGCCTAGCCATAGCCACTTATAAGTCTACCTTCGAAAAGTTAATTTTATTGTTTCATTCGTACAAGGTTAATTTACTAATTTAAAAATAATTATTACATACTTTAAATTTTCGAAACCTGGTGTAAAATATAAGAAAAGCGCTTTTAGAACTTAGTAGATGTTTCGCACAAGATTAAATTAGTATGGGAGTTACACAAGTCTGTAAATAATTAGTTAGAATAAATCTCAGGCCAGGATACAGGATCGGAACTGCGTTGGGGCTTCGCCCCGCTCGCTCCTGCGTGCGTATGATTGATTGGAAACACATTTCCAGCCCTAACCACAAAAAAGCCCGCCACCTGGCAACCGCAGATTTACACGTTTCCGCTTACACAGACTAAAAATGAATTCAAAAAAGGAATGTGAATTAAAACATAGACAGCCGATAGAAAACAACTTTTATGGAATATATAACGTTATTTTTATTAATTAATTACATAATGTGGGTTAATTAATACAGAGTGGTATTTCATGTTGTTTTTGTATTTCCCAACGAAACGTTACGACACTTTCTCAAACGAAGATTTTCATAAACGACTATTAAAGTTCCATGAAGTTAACTTTTTATTTCTTTTTTTCTGTTGAACGGCCATTATGTAACAATTGTCAAAAGAGTTTAAACATCCTACTTATCCTAATAATATTATAAATGCGAATTTTTGTGAGGATGTTTGTAACTCTTTCACGCAAAAACTACTAAACCAATTTGAATGAAATTTAGTACACAGATAGAAAATAGCCTGGATTAAACATGGGCTGCTTTTTGTCGCGATATTCCTACGAGAACGGGAACCACGCGGGTGAAACTGCGGGAGGCAGCTAGTAAAAAAATAAAACTGTATTTTCATAGAAATTCCGTTCTATTTAACATGATGTGTCATTAATATGATGAAAAGTCTTTATACTCGTAATTGATAGTATTTGTTGAAACCTCTTCCAAGATTTGTTTATCAAAATTTAACTGTATAAACCTCTTCTAAGATTTGGTTATCAAAATTGAACTGTATAAACCTCTACTAAGATTTGGTTATCAAAATTTTACTGTATAAACCTCTACTAAGATTTGGTTATCAAAATTTAACTGTATAAACCTCTACTAAGATTTGTTTATCAAAATTTAATATAACTGTATAGTACATTAATTGTAACCACATATAGTTACCTATTTGATGATAATGAACTCATGTTCGACCCAATTTAATAGGAAGTGATGGTCATTCTACACACTTTTATTGTCTAACACATTTCCGGTCTCGATAACAGCCATAAGTATTATTTATAACTACCAATAAGTAATTATAATAGTAGTCAATATTATTGATATAGCTTGGTGAGGGTGTTCACCTTATAAGAATTGGTGTTTTCTTACTAGTCTAAATTAATTTTACTGCATTTGATTGATTAAATTAGAAAGTGTATAATCATTGGCTTCATTGCATATGTTTTAATCATTCTTTTTTTTATCTATGACAAACTTTTAAAATGCAACGGATACTCAGGTCGTGCCGTGTGGTGATGGCCTAAGAATACAAGTGTCACAAGTCCCTTACATGCCTGGGATGTCGTAAGAGTCGACTAAGAGGCTCGACGCATTGAAAACCTGTGCGAGAGAAGGAAAACTTGGAACAAACCCTTTACCAACCCGTCTGGCCAGCGTGATAGCAGTAGGCTAATATTCTCCTATGAACGCTACAAAAGGCGTGAGCTAGGAGAGACTTATGTCCAGCAGTGGACGTCCACAGGCTGATGATGATGATGATGACTCAGTTCGTGAAATTAAGCTTTTTTGAGGTACCAGAAAGGCCTAAAAAGGGCGCTAAAGCGATATAGCTAAAATGTTAAGTGAATTCTCTGAAAATTCATTTATTTATTTATTTCCTATGGAATTTGGTTAAAGTAAGTTTTGTTGCCCTCAAAAATTTTAAGGAAATTCTGCTACACTGACACTGTTCTAAACTCCGTCGAAATTAAACAATAAAATAAATTGTTAGGGAATACACTATTAGCAATATTGCGAGCGTCCTTTTTAGACTCTCTAATGTATATGAGACGTTGGTGGTTCCTACGGAAATAATCCGTAGGTATTACTAATAATCAGTTTGTCGTCGAAAGTAAAAAAAAAAGATGATTTAGTCACTACAAAAGGATTTTTTTCTAAACCTGTATCCGAACAGGTGATGTTTTTTTGAGTTACCATTTTAACGGTTTGATCGATTGACCGTACAATTTCGGTAGCAGCCTATCACACATTGTTGTTAAATAAAAAAAGTCGTAACAAATGAACCCAAGCACATCCCTTTTGATAGTTTTCGAATCGTTTTAGTAGTAAGTATTCGATTTTCAAATTGAAATCATCCAAAAAGATTACTTCAATTTTTTTAGTGACATGCGTCTTTTAATTTTTCTCATTTACTTATATTTTTTGTATTACCTTCACATATAACAAGTAAGCAGCGCCTGCTATTAGCAGGCACAAAATAGACTTCTAAACCACGTGACAGTTTTGAAACCGGAAGTGGTAGAAACTAAAAAAGTACATTTGACACATGTCCAAGGTGTCCTAAACTCATTCCCGTTGACCGTTTGTCTCTATCTCTTATGGTTTTTGAGATCTCGATGCGTACATACATACGTACGTACGTACGGACGGACAGAGAGGGATTATAAGACTTTTCTAAACTTTAGAGTTTAGAAGTCTAAAAAGTAATTATGTTTTATTAATAAAAATGTAAGTAAGTAATAAGTTTGGTTTGAATTTTATGATAGCAAGACTTACGTAAAAAAAAACAAAGTATAAACAAAGTATACTTTAAAGGAAAATTTAAATCATCCAAATAGATTCCTGGACTTAAATTTTTTTTGTAACTTGCGTCTTTTAATTTTTCTCATGTATATTTTTTATAGTACCTTCAAATATAAAAAGTAATTATGTTTTCTTAATAAAAAGGTAAGTATCTATAAGTTTGGTTTGAATTTTATGATAGCAAGACTTACGTAAAAAAAACAAAGTATAACTAGTACTTTAAAGAAAGAAATTAATCTTATCTTTCTATTATCTTTATCGATACAACAACGTTGGGTAGGGCTTAATACCTATATGCCTTTTCATAGTCTGTTAACTGATAATGGAGTTAAAACAGTTCATTGTTATCCAGAATGACATAGAAATTACCAATTTATTTAGAAAGAGCCAGCTCACCACGAGATTGAAAGTCTACGGGGTGTCTTCGAGTTTCAGTCACGTACCTTGGATGTAATCATGGGCAATTGGATCGTTGAGGCAACGGCAGTGCAGTGCGAGTTGCAGTTCGATTATTCTATAAAACATTGAATAAAAAAGGTTTTATAAAAAAACTGACTTAAGGCTAAGGTTAAAGAATATTTATTTCTCATACGAAATACAAATTTCACTTACTGAGAAACCTAAACAACTTAAACAAACTTAAAAATCGATACCAAAAAGTAAGATATTCCACATTACACTTATATACTTACTTACTTTTATTTTTCTTGCATTGGCTGGCACCGACTCAAAAAAAAATCTTTTTTACTTTTTGTAGTCGGTTCTTTAAGTTTTTTATTTCGTTGTTAAAGTCAAAGTCAAAAATTTTTATTCAAATAGACTTATAGATAAGTACTTTCGAATAGTCCAAAATTTTTCCCTACCAGCCATTCAGGACATCTTTTAACTGATAAGAAGAACGGCCGCAAGAAACTTATCAGCTTTAACAGAAACAACAACATTTACAATGGAACATGTTGTTACAATAAGTTCCACCTTTACCTACACTAAAAGAACTTCTGAACTATGAACTTTTTATCTATTAAGTATTATGTCATCTAGGTAAATTGTTACGAAAATGACACTAATTTCAAGATTTCCTGAAAATAACTGAACCGATTTCAAAATTTCAAAGAATGGGATCAACTTGGGCAGAAATCCGTATCGTTTGAATCGTTCTAATCGGTTCAGCCGTCTTCGAATAATCGGTGAAATAAAAAAATAAACGGCGAATTGATAACCTCCTTTTTTCTTAAAGTCGGCTAAGAATATTTGGCCGGATTTTTATTTAAGCATACCGTTTTGGATTCTTTTGGTATCGGTGTAATAAACAAGTGTGATAGTAGGTTGTTTGATTTGATTAATATTTTCTTTACTCAGTATCTAAAAAAATCGTAATGCTTGACTAGGAAAGTTTCATATCCACAAGAAAAGATAACAAAAAAAAGATAAAAAAAAGTTTCATATCCAGAAGAAAAGATAACAAAAAAGATAAAAAAGAGTTTCATATCCACAAGACACGTTAAAATTTTAGATGAATTCCTTTCCTTACTTAAAAAATCAAACACCTTTTCATAAATTTTAATAGAAAAATTGACTCGACATTTACAAGATAGCATTGAAAATGCAAAAACTTACCCTAACTAATATTATAAAGTGCGTTTGTTTGTCTTTTCTTCACGACCTAGCTACGAAACCAATCGACTTGATTTTTGGCAAAGAGTTTGTTGAAAGGACGGCAAGTATACTACTTTTTACCTTACCGATATTCCCACGGAAACGGGAACCACGCTGGTGAAACCGCGGGCGGAAGCTATTGAACCAATACTATAATAATATAATAATAATAATATAATATTATAAAGCTGAAGAGTTTGTTTGTTTGAACGCGCTAATCTCAGGAACTACCGGACCGATTTAGAAAATTCTTAGACCATTAGAAAGCTACATTTCTCCCGAGTGACATAGGCTATATTTTATCCCGAAATTCCCACGGGAACGGGCACCACGCGGGTAAAACCGCGAGGATACGCTAGTCATAAATAAAACAACTTTTACCAACTTTTAGAATGTCTCCTTCAGCCTTGCCATGTGCGGTACAAAATTATCGAAATCGTTGAATACTTAGCCAGGTTGCCAATTAATCACAAGATGTTTGAAATTTTTTTTTAAACCGCTTATATATGGATTTAAGGAGGGCTGATCATCTTTAACTTAAAATCATTTCATTTCCAGTTTCGTAGCTTTTGTGGCTGTCATTCAGTATGAAAATATGTTGAAATTGGTTGATAAGTGATGGTTATAATTTATTATATTTTTGACATCTCATTGTAAGTCTTGTCGTTTTTATTTTCTCTTCTTTCTGACATACTTCACGTAGTTTGTATATCTATTTATTGTTCTTCTCGCTGTTTCCTATTGCTACCGTGTGAGTACCTACACAAATTCTTATTTCAAACCTCGATATTATTTTTCTTCTACGCGATCTTTTTCGGTTTTCAAAATTCTCTGTGTGTAGGTACGAGTATATTAGGCTTGGCTTCCATGCCTCTGGATCATTTCTTCAAGTGCAATTCTATACTCCGTACGTTACGTATAAGTGACCGCTCCCGGGCCTCAGGCAAAGGCCCCGGACTCAAGAAGGCCCCGCGCCGCGTCGGTCTCCTAAACCTACTGCAAGCAAGAAAGTGCTGAAGATCAAACCACTGGGAGTCTACCACTCCTGCGGCTGCTGCACGACCTCCAGCGTGCAACTCTGATCTTCATCATCTCCATGGGCTGCTGCGAACTGGACCTGATCATGTCTGCGCTGGTTTGAGCATGGCGTCCTGCGATGGTCTTGAAAGCTCTACATCTCCGTATCTTCGGGTCGACGCTCGGCAGGGCCGTCGTCCGAGGTGGCAGCTACGCTCCCGACGAACTGCCAACGTGTCTCCCAAACCTGCCCCTACAAAATCCCTGAAGAAACGCCCTCTTAACCTGTCCCGTAATCCCCAAAAGAATACCATCTTATACCGTCCTTACGTTCCCTGAAGACTTTCCCTCTCCCTCTCGCGATCTCCCGGTAGCTAAAAAATTCTCTCCCGTTAGGCAGGCAACGGTTTAGTGTAAGTTTGTTAATAAATTCATATTATTATTGTATCATATTTTATAATTATAACTTAGAATTTTTGTAGTTCAATAGAATCCTCCTTTCATCTCTTTCTTAGACAGGCTCTCTTCACTCTTCTCTTCCGTCTCTCCTTGTAACGCTACAGTGATTACGGGACGATCCCGTACAAAATTACTTAGATGTCTCAGTTAAGTTAATGCTTCTGTTGGCACTACATTCTTCTTATAATTATTTATTACTACTTGTAGATTTCCTTCCGCGCACATACGTATATCGAGATAGACGAAATGACCGTTTCAAACTGTATGAGAACCTAGCGTGTCGAATTTTTCATACCTACTATACGTAACGAGCGAGATTTAGTGATGTGTAAATGTTATTGAGGAGTTCTTGCAAGAAAGCACCATTTTCGTTTCTGACGCGTGTTGTCATGGAAATGGTCTCAAGCGGACTGACTTAGGTTGTAAACTTTGACTGTGGATCAAACTTTAGACACGCAAGGTAGGTACACTTTTACCGTCTATCTCGATATAGGTCTGTGCTTCCGCGACTTCGTCCCGTGGAAATTTAAAAACTTTCCATACGTATTTTTTATTATTTTCTTTTATGCAAACCTTGTCCTAGCAATAACGAACACGACAAAAAACGAATTATCCAATTTAGTGCAGTCGTTTTGAAGTTATGTGCATAATAATACATTTCAACGATTCATTTTTATTTATATAGATTTATATAGTTCTCGTTCGACTACAGAATAGTCTTGCAGCGACGACCCGGTGATGTGGAGCAGGACGCGGAGCGTGGAGTGACAGGTGCCAATTTTGTGCGCCTGCGCATGCGCCTGCGCACCCGATACACACGGGGCGAAATTTTGAGGGACAAGTAGTTAACACCTACGAGTGTGTTGAGATCAATTAACTTGAAGTTAATTAAGTTAAGTCGTTTAATCTTATCTCAATAAAAGTTTAGGATTCTGCAGCACTAACCAGCAAGTGGTGACAAGCGAAGCTGAGCGAATTTTTTTGTAGGTCTGTCGCTGTCAGCTGCCGATGCCGGCTGCCATTTGGATTAATAGAAATAGCTTTATTTTATGAAAATAGATCTAAATAGCTATATTGATATACCTGAAAAATCTTATTGTGATATCAATCTCTTTTGCAGCGTATAAATTAAGAGCAAGAGCATTACTTACACAGCCGAATACGGACAAAATACCATGTTTTCCTGCCAAATGTATGATGAGTGCTAAGCGTCTTCCCGTTGTTTGTAAAAAGAAATTATTTTTATTTAGTCATAAAGTTAGTTAAAAACTCGCGTTGTGTGATCGTACGCGTGTCGGCAGTGATTGCGGGATGTGGCCGTTTGCCGTCGCAGTACTCTGCCCCACCGATGCACACCTCGTGCGTTGCCCTGCCCTTGCGCATGCTCGTAGCAATCGCTTGTTTTATTACTGTTAGAATGTCTCTTGAAACATTTTTACACCTATTCTTAAAAAAAATAGTAGGAATAGGAATCCACGAGCAGATCCTGAGTTTGCACCCTGAGCTATTTACTGGGGGGCCTCACTGCCATTTCTCAGTTAAAAATGCCAAATAGTTAACTAAGGCACCTGTCGTACATTTGTACGAATTGCATGTTGATGCGCACATGCGCAGTTCTAGACGTCTTGCTTTTTTGCTTAAAACGTCAAGTATCGGAAAATGTGACAATAAATATTTCATTGTTATGAGAGCTGGCGGCCTCGTGATGCTTTACGAATTAAAATGCTAGAAAATATCGTATAGCGTAAACGTCTCAACAAAACCAAAGTAACTCTTAACTAGTTAACGTTTCCATATATTTAAAAACAAGTGAATAAAAAACTGACGTCTCCATCTCGAATCAAGGTAACGTAAAAAGCATCGTAACAAAAAACCTAATAGTTACAGTAAAGAATCCACCGACATCGAAATTAGCGTGTCATCAAATCGACTGATACGAAAATTGTTTGTCGTCATGTCACATTGTACGAAAAATATTATTCCTCGAACAATGGTCGAGGCAGTCGAGGCTTGATATTTTAACGAGTGCATTGTTGTCCTGTCATCGAGACCTATAGGTGGAATGGTGAATGGCTTATTTAAATGGCCACTAGACCGTTTAGGCTCGGGTTGCTGAATCGGTAATGCGATGGCTATTCGTCAGAGATTTTTTTATAGACGAAGACGATCACTTATTAAGTCATCGGACGATTTATATAATTATGTTAGAACTACAATATGATTATTTAAAAAGTATTTGAAATATTCTTGTTAGAGGAATAAATAACTTGTTTTTATAAACGACGCCGGGGGACTCGTTTAAAAAAAAAACGGATGTTAAGTATTAATAAGGCTGAAGATGGAAGCGAGCTTCTCCCGAAATCCTAAATCACTGAGGATCTGGCTATCTCATTTCTAACTGCCGGGACACAACAATTCTGGAAGCATTGTTGTTATGGGGACGTCAGACTTATGATCTAAGAGCTAGTTACGAAAATACCTTTACAATTTATAAAGCGACGAAAGATCTCTTGTTTGAATGCCATATAGGATCACTATTGAATCCGGGCACCTTGCAGCTGTTCAGTGGTGGTTGTGTCAGTAGTTGGGCAACAAAGGGGTTGTAAGATCAATTAGAGGTGTGCAATTTATAGAGATCTGCAAATGGTGTGATATTATAGCTAATTATGTATTTAATTCGAATATAACATTGCCAGGCGTTTTAATTGGGGGAAAAGTAGTACAAGGTGACGTCCAAGATGCGCGGAAAAGTGCCAAAGTCGTCTTAGTTATAGAGATCTTGCCCTCTACCTTCAAAATCGTGTATGTGTCGTAGGAGGATTTGATAAATAGAATTTTCGCAAAAATCCTAGAGATATTGCAAAAACACGGATAATTAGACAATGGTGTTGACATTTCTCAATCTTACTGAAAAAGGATAGGGGTTTTGCAAAAATACTGGTTGCTTTAGTAACATTAGATATTCTTTACTCTGATTGGCTTAATTTTTGATGGCTTGCTAACTCTTATTCTGATTGGTTCATAGAAAGTTTACTACATGTGAGATAATAGATTGACATTTTAAACGTCAAGTCGTCAACCAATCAGAGAAGATGCTGTTTTGGACGGTCGGACCAGCCAATCAGTGTTCTTACTTCATAAATGCCAGTGATTCTTTTCGTAATCTTACTAAGGCAACCAGTTTTTTCGCAAAAATCCTATTTTTTTTCAGTAGGATTGAGAAATGACAACACCATTGTCTAATTATAAGTGTTTTCGCAATATCCCTAGGATTTTTGCAAAAAATGGATTAATCTAATTATCCTGCGACATGTGTCGCAATATGCAACCCGCAACCATTTTCTAATATTTTTCTATTAAAGTTTATCATGCAAGATAGCATTGAAAATGCTAGAACATGAAAATCATCAACATCAATAAATACAGGATGTTTTTATTTTACGTGCCCAAAGTTAAGGAGATTGTATTAATATGTCTGGCACGAGATTAGGGAAAAAATATTTTTTATAATTAATTTTTTTTTCGTCGTTGCGCCGCGATCATTTGATATCGCTGAGCCGAGCCTAGTGCATGATCGATAGTTATTTTTACTATGAATAAAATTCAAGTTCAAATAAACTTGAAATAATTTTCCTTTGTTTTTCAACACGTAGGTATGTGTAGTTTTAATATTCAAATATACGACGCTAACACTTTATTAAATATAAATAATAAACAAAAAATATCGTATTTCGTAATTTTATTTTTAAAACACTAAATATGCAACAGCAATAAAGTTTTGTAAATTTACTTAAGTTTGTGATGAGAAAAATATTTTTTTCATTTATTATTTTAAAGAAAAAAAAGACGATATTATATTCGTATTGACAAAAAAGCATATTGCAAAGAGTTCTCCAACGAGTTCAGTAATAACATATTGTCGCAGAAGCGTGGTGTCGCACTAACGTGTTGTTGCAGTAGAGGTGGTGGCGCACTAACGTGTTGTCGCAATAGCTTGGTGTCTCTGTAACGCGTTGGTGCAATAACGTGGTGTTGCAGTAACGTGTTGTCGCAGTAATGTGGTGTCGCAATAACGTGTTGCCGCAGTAGCGTGGTGTCGCAGTTCCGTCTTAACATCGAAATTATGACACTATCAAGTAAAGCTTTTGTCACTGAGCAATAATGTATGTAGTTTTAGTGAAGGAATTTTCATAGGTTCAATAGTTCCAGAGATTACTTCCTACAAACAAACTTAACCTATTTGTGTAGATTCAGGTATTTTTCCTATTTATGTAGATATATTTTTTCAGGTTTTTTCTTATACCTTTATAGTATATTAAATGCAAAAATTTAAATATCATAAACAAGTTCATATCTTAAAAAGCAGCCTTCTTCTCTTAAAACTCCTATTACAGATACTTATTTTTATAGTCTTGCCAATTTTGACGACCCGTTTGGCGCAGGGGTACTAAACCCGCCTTCTGCGCCAGAGGTCCCGGGTTTGATCCCCGGACAAGACAAATATTTGTGTGCATGAACATGTCTATTTGTTTGGATGTTAAATATGTATATTATGTATGTATTTACAAAAAAAATATATATAAGTATGTATAATCCGTTATCTAGTATCCATAACACAAGTTCTTCGTGAAACTTAACGTGGGCTATAGATAATTGGTGTGATTGTATGCATTATTAATTTTATTTATTTATAATCTTTAAAATGCTCGAGTAATGAATTCCGGTGAAGGGTCTAAAAAGGCGCTTAAGCAATATTGTAAAGGAATCGTAATGTGATTTCCCATGGATTTTCTATGGCGTTTTGTTACATTATTCCATAGAACAGTGTCAGTGTTGCAGAATTTCCGTCAATTACATTGAAGGCAAGAAAACTTATTAATAAATAAATGAATTGTCAAGGAATTTATATTAAGATTACTTAACAATATTGCTTAAGCGCCTCTTCAGACCCTCAGGTCGGGGCAGTTATACGGTACGATTGGTCGTCACGATCCGTCGCAACAGACCGATCGTAACGACCAATCATTAGTGTATGAGAGGATCGTCAACGATTTACTTGATCGCAGACGTACTATGGTTGATCGTAACGACCAATCGTTTGTGTGTGAGCGGCAAACTGAGAACGATCGGTCGTTATGTTTCGTCGTTACGATCTGTCGTTACGTTTCGTCGTTACGTTCTGTCGTTACGAAGGATCGGTTCCGTTCATTGAGCCCTTAAATAAAGTAATAAATTTAAACAGAAATAAGAAAGTGAATAAAAGAAGGTAAAGTAGCTCTATTATGATTTATTGTTTTTTAACACATTGCTGTTATAAATAATTAGTAAAAAATGTGATGGTAACAGAATTTCATATTCTATCTAATTCTAACTAACTAATTACTGACTAATTATTAAAAATGTATTAAAAAAGCGTTACAGTTAAATAAATTAATTTCGTATCGTATGTTACATTGCTTTCTTACAAGTTACAATAAAATATATATATTTTTTATTTGTATAAAAAAGTTGCTAATGGAATGCTTTTTGGTAAATCATTTCCAGCCTCTAAAGTCTATTGGTTAAAATATATAGACAACCGATTCGATTTTTCATAAAATACCAATGAAATATTTTCTTTACATTAAATTTATTGCATCAATATTTTAATTTACTATTTATAAATACTTATGAGACCAAGATGAAGGTTTTTTAACGATAATTGTGAATATTATATTTAAGGACAAATTAGCAAATAACTATAGGATATTCTAAATAAAACTTTTATTATTTGTATGTGCTTTCCAATAGTTTTACAGATAATTAGCGACTTGACTTGAGAAGTTCTACCACCAGTATCAGACAAAAGTTTATTTAGTTTGAGACTTTTTTTTATGAAAAGTAAGACGCTATACGGAAAGAAGTACGTACTTTTTGTTATCAAACTATAGGACGTTTAGAGTTGTTACAAATCTGGTAATAAGGTATATAATTCTTCATACCTTTATCTAGAATGTAAAGTTTAAGAAACACGATTTTAAGATTTTGCCTCAATACTTTTTCTCCTCGAAAAGACCCCTTAAAAATACGAAAATTCAAGATTATTCTCAATCGGGGCTACGAGGGCTGATTGATAATTATCCGAAACGACGTATTTAAAAAAAAAGAAACGCGAAAAAAAAAGGTAATTATATTCTGGCATCTCTTCGAAAAAAGAACGCCAAATTTTAATTTAATCGAACTACTGGAATTTGTATGACAGGACCTAGAACTTTCTTTGTCGTGAATTTTCATAACAATGGAAAGAAACAAAATTCGTGCGGTGATAAAGTTTTACGTTCTAAAAGGGAAAACAGCAACCCAGATTAAATAAAGCTAGACAGTGATTTCTGTAATTCTGCTCCTACATTAAGTACAATTCACATCTGGCTAACTGATTTTAAACGTGAAAGACAAAGCTGCGAAGACGCCCACAGATCTGGCCGTCCATGTGGAATGACGAATGGACATGATATTTTTTTTTTACAACATTGTACTGAACGATCGGCGATAAAATTGCCAGAGATAGCAGAGATGGTGAGCATTTCATCTAAACGCGTTTTTAATATTCTACACCAACATTAGGAATGAAAAAGGTTTGCGCGCGATGGGTGCCGCGTTTGCTCACTTTTGACCAAAACCAACGTCGAGTGGACGATTAACCGGAGTCGCCAAACTCCATGGATTTCTACCGCATCCACCCTATTCCCCAGACCTGGCCCCGTGTGACTTCCACTTATTCCCAAACCTGAAGAAATCGTTAGGTGGCGAAAGATTTTCAACAAATGATGAAGTCATTGTTACCGTAGACGAGTATTTTGAGGGGTTGAAGAAAACATTTTATCACACTGGTGTAACGGCATTGGAGAAGCGCTGAACTAAATGCATCGAGGTAGAAGGAAACTACGTTGAGAAAAAAAATATCAAATAGATTATTAAAGATTTTCTATGTCGTTTCGGAAACTTATCAATCAGCCCCGATATATTTAAGATAAGATTAAGATATGCTATTGGAAATTGGTTTAATTAGTGAACACCTAATAAATAGCATCGTGTTGTTTAATTTCTCTTTAATCGCTATAGTTATTTTCTACGAAGTGATTTCGTACGGGTTACGGCTGGTAGACAAGGTAGCGGTAAAATGCTTAGGGATTTGAACAGCGGTTTGCATGGTTCATCCGGTGGAGCTCCATAAATTGCCCTAATACATTTTTATGCGCAATGAACGCCCTTTTATTGTCTGTGCTGTTTGCCCATACTATCAGTCCATAACGCAGCACGGACTCGATATAAGCATGGTAGGCTGTTAATGCCGTTCCCCTTGTCGCAACTCTTGCCAATTTATGAAGAGCAAACGAGAACCTGTTAATTCTTCCACAGACATCCTCAACCTGCTTTTTCCAGTCTAGTCTGGAGTCAATTTCTACACCTAAAAATTTTACTGATTGCACACTTTACAGAGATTTTCAGAGATTTCACTACAGTTTATATTCCAATCATCGCTAATATTATTAAAATTCATATAATATGTCTTATCAACATTTATAATCAAATTATTATTATTCAGCCAATTTACTATTGATATTATAGTTTTATTAATGTCATTAACGTGTTCATTTATTGTCATTTTTTTATCTGTTGAAACAATTACAGATACGTCATCAGCGAATAAGATGCATGGGTGTTTGGTTACGTCTGCAAGATTATTAATGTAAATTAGAAACAGGAGAGGGCCCAACACACTCCCCTGTTGTACACCATACTTATTTTGCTGAAATCCAGAAAAATATTTTTGGGCTACATTAAGATTGTCTAACTTGGTTATTTCAACAGATTGTGTTCTATTTTCTAAGTAAGTTTCAATTAATTTTAAAGCAACACCTCTTATGCCACAGTGATCTAATTTTTGTAATAGCTGATTATGGGCGACAAAGTCAAAAGCCTTTGACATATCAAAAAATAGGCATGTAGTAAATTTGTTATCATTTAGAGATGTCAAAGTTTTATGAAGTAGGTTGAAAATGGCCTCAGTGGTGGATTTATTTTTTTGAAAGCCATATTGATTAGTCTTTAATACATGATATTTATTAAAAAACGATACAAGTTTATCATGCATGACTCTTTCGTATACCTTTGAAAAAAATTAAGGAAATGAAGTTATCCGACAGAGAACCAGACATAGCCCAAAGGATAAGCAGGCTGAAGTGGCAATGGGCTGGTCACATCGCACGAAGAACCGACAGCCGTTGGGGCAAACGAGTTCTGGAATGGAGACCGCGTTTAGGCAGACGCAGCATAAGGCGCCCTGCAGCTAGGTGGACAACCTGCGAAAGACGGCAGGCAGGAGCTGGATACGAAGAGCTCAAAACCGGGCTCAGTGGCGTGACTTAGGAGAGGCCGATGTCAAGCAGTGGACGTCTACGGGCTGATGATGATGATGATTTCGTGGCTTTTCGCCTAAACTGCAAAATCGGTCTCATTCCCGCGCGCGTCGTTTTATTTATTTATTTATTAATTCTTTATTGCACATATACAGCAAATGGCGGACTTAATGCCTTGAGTCATTCTCTACCAGTCAACCGGAAAGGATGTTAAGGGAGAGATCATGGCGGCAATAGAAAAAAATTTTGGCCCAGTTTCTTGAAGACAAACTTACTGAAGGCAATACGAATGTTCATAGGAAAAGCGTTTTAGAGTTGTACTGCTGTAAAGGAGAACGAGTGGGAGACGAAGCCAGAAGAATGGGCGAAATTTTTAAAAGAAGATTGCTGCTGGAGCGGAGATCACGTTGGTGGGACCCAGAAATTGAAACCGAGATTCTCATTGCCATCTCGCTTCAGCCGCATAGCTCCTTAAATAAATTATCTGACGAACATCGACTGATTATTAGGTACCTATACTAAGTTTTCCGTATCAGGCCCTTTGAATTGAGAATTTATTTATGTACATACTATTTGTTACTTTGTGATACTGATAACTTATTGATGTTAGTTATGTCTAAAAATTAAGATTAAAATTAAATATTACAAAAAAGTTTTTTTTTTACAGAATCGGTGTCCCTATTCGTCCCGAAAGTTTATTAAAAAAATACTCTAAACATTAAATTACAGTTTAGTTTAAGTAGAGGTTTTTTTACAGTCAATACGTTATATTAATTTTTGGTTTTGTTTAAGTAGTAGTAATAAATTAAATTAGACATTTTAAACATTATTCAAATCGAATGATTTTAACATAGGCAGTTAAAAAGGGCTTTTTATTTATGAAGTTTCCATTATCACTTTTATTATTTATGTTAAGAAACAATACATCGTTTTGTTACAACAACATGGATTTTATTAATACATTGCATTTTATCATCACTTTGAAAAGATTTACATACTTACCTAATATACTCTAGGACTTACATAATGTAATTGCACAGACTAGTCTCCTGGGTAGGGTTGCCATGCCAGGGCCAGTAATTTTAAAGCCGGACCCAGATTAATATTAACATTGTGCCCTAAAAGCCTAAAACGTTTTTGTTTGTACGAAGCTTTATGCGTGTCCGCGTGACTATGAACGCGATAGGGTTGACCGAAAGCTTAACAAAAGCCGGAGAGGCCGGACTTGTATATATTTGGCCGGACACGACTGTGAAAAGCCGGACACCTGGCAATCCTACTACTGGGTATTTCTCCAAGTTAATATTCTAATAATAACTCAATTATTGGCACAAAAATCGTTCGCAAATGGCGTCTCTCTTGTATGTAAAATACATTGAAAATATGTTGTACCTATAGATAGATTACTTGCTATTGTAGGTCTTTGTGCAGTTGATAAACATTTAAAAAAGAAGGATCCTAATTTTATCGGTGTCATGAAGAAAATGCTAAATGTGATGGAAAAGCGAAATTTCCAAAGACTTCCATTTTTTCCCGAATTTATGACTTTGTCACTTCATGGTAGGTATTTCCTTCTGCAGGTTATTTCGTCAATGTTTTAAATACTATAACTACTCTTGCTCCCTTAGTTCATTTTTCAAATCCAATCCATTTTGATTTCTTGTCTGATCGTTTTCTTTCTTTGGTGTTTTGTTATTATCTTTGTGATTGTCATCAGTCTGATTAATTTCTATAAGTCCATTATTAAACCGATTTACAGGTTTGCCTACAAGTACGCCTTTCGCTTCATCGAATGTATATACGAATTTGCCTGGTATTGGCTTATCTTCTGTAGGATCATAGTTGTATTTCTTTTTAAATTCATCTTGATCCTTCCTCATTTCTTCTCTGATCATTTTAGAATTTAAATCTTCATCTTCATCTTCTTTAGAAAAAAGTTGACGGCAAGCTGTCAATTTGTGTGGTCCATATTGGTCCATCGTTATCTGAAACAAAGAAGACTGAATTAAACTTCCTTAATGCTGAAAGATGATGATGAATAAGAAGCCCGTGGCGCAGTGGTTCGCGCGCTCGTCTTGCGAATGTTGGGGCTAAACAACTTTCGCTATGGTCGATCACCGGATGGGTGTCCAAAAATTGTGTATCTCGAGCTCTTTGTGCCTCGAAAGGCACGTAAAGCCGTTGGTCTCGTGTGCATTTGCAGTCGTTAAAACCCACCAATCCGCATTGGGCCCGCCTAGTGGGTCATGGCCCATTCTCCAGTGCAGCCGTCTCAATCGAATCAAAGGTTTCGGAGCGCATGGAGGACAAACATACAAATATTGATTTTATTAATATACATAAACAATACTGAAATGACACCTAAAATATATACTACGAGTAAGTGCACACTTAACTGAGAATTAGATTTTGTATTTTTACAGGCTAACTTTGTATAGTATAATATAACGTTGGGAATAATACTAAAAACAACCCATAAAAATAGTTTTGTATCAATTTTGTAAAAGACTCGTGAAAGAGGGATAAAAATTCCGTCTTTTGGGAAAATAGTAGGCGAAAACTAGTAGCTTTTTGCCTAATTAAATGTTATCATCGTAAAGAATCCTAATAAAGAGTAAATATTCTATGTCGGACAGGATTGCAAACATATTCCGTATCTCACGCAAACGAAGTTGTGGGCACAGCTAGTATTGAAATTTTAGTGAAGAAATACAATTCGTTAAAATGTTTACGAATTGCTTCACAAAGAGTAAGTGGAAGTATTCAGATGTTTATAAGACGAGAGATTTACCTTTCGTTAGTTTAGTTAGACTATATTTTTAGTAAAGAAACGGCTTTAACGATTGATAGGAAACAGGTAATCTCGTCCGGTCACGATTACTCAAAATATAGTCCAGGGGCCATACCACAGGCACTTAAGCAATATTAAAGTACTTATCAGCAAAACGGCACTATACGCAGTGTATTGCTCCGTCCTTTACTTGCGAAGTAATATGTATATCGGTCATAAGCATAAAAACATGAAATTTTTGCGCGCACACACCTACTTTTACTTTATATTGTAAGTTATTTAGGGTTTCCCAACGATGTTTCGACACCTTTTCTGTGGTCGAGGTCACGAGATGACATTGCCTAAAATCCCAATAATAGCACGCAATCTATTAGTAGATGTGTATGAGGTAAAGTATAGGTATAACGGTTTTAAATCCATAAAAGTTGTTTTATTCAAGTACTAGTGGCCAGCCGCGGTCTCATCCACACGTGGTTCCGGTTCTTAGCCCTAGATAGCTAACGTTCGTCAAAATGACGAGCATCCGATATACATTGCTTAATTTCTCTTTTATTGTTTTATTAACACACCCGCGGTTTCGTGCCAACTCAGAACCCAGTTGACCACATAGAGTGCTGGCGGTCAATTCTGCAAATTTTTTGTCAAAATCGTCTCTCAACGGTGTTTCAATAGTAGTGTTTATTTACACTATTGTAACAAGAACTGTGTAAAACAGGACTGCCATTGAAACACCACTGGAAAACGATTGTGACTAAGCATTAGCAGAATTGGGCCCCTGGTCACATCTAAAAAAAAAAAAAATGTATGAAAACAAAAAAATTGAAATCCAAAAAATTTCAAATATTAATATTCTTTAAAATACCCTTTAATTCATATTCCCTTTTTTATATAAACATAATAAAAGTAAAGAAAATATTAAAAAATATAAAAAAATAAACATTTAAAAATCAAAATCGCAAAATATAAACTTAGCTATCTAGGGCTAAGGTAATATATACAATTTCTGTGTGCCAAATTTCAACCCAATCCGTTCAGTTATTGTTACGTTATAGAGGCAAAAATCCAGATAAACATATTTTTTTTGGTGTGAGGAAGTTTTAATTGCTATGTGACCATATTAAAAGTTAAGAGCCAAATAATATATTTTAAAGGTTACTATCACGTGCATTGCGTTTCATATCTGAGTTTAATGATTGAATGACGTTTTGTTTGCTATATTACTTACATCGAAACGTACTGTGGAAGAAATGCATCTACTTTTGACTAAAACATTTACAAACCTAAAAAAAATCAACTAACGGATTGAAAAAACGTAAGTTATTCTCACATTTACTTTAAATTGCATATTATTATTATATAACCGCCTCTGTGGTCTAGTGGTAACAACCACCGGCATCAGACCCAGAAGTCCCGGGTTCGATTCCCAGCGGGGGTACAATTTGTGTTCGGTTTGGTTGGTGGTTGTTGTAAGTCACGCCATAACAACAATGTTTTCAGCATTGTTGTGTTCCGGCAGTAAGACATATCAAGGTAGTCAGTTCTTCAGTGTTTGAGGATTCCGAGAGAGGCTGATGAAGGCTAAGAGGCTACCCGTTATTCATAAAAAATCTTTTTCGCTTTCCCGTTTCGTGCTACGAATTTTTTGAGAAAAAAAAGTTATATATTACATACATATTTTCTTCGCTTCTTCATTTCACATGCAAATAACGGGGTTATTAATACAAGTGAAGACACTACTTACCTAAAACAAGGCAGCATGTGCAAATAATTTAATGAAATACATACGTTCAAGGACTAAGTACGCTACTGACCTCAAAAAATAAACATCTAGGAAATATCTCAAGTCGTACATTTTTACTTTCTCGATACCTTCCTTTCCCCTTTTTCCCAAATTTTGTTGCGCTAACCCCGCTGGTTTTGAAGTTTTTAAGAAAAAAAATAAGATTTAAAATTATTGTTACTTACTAGCCTATTTTACTATTCGTCTTTTCAACTTACTCTATGCCACCTTATCGGATATCGGTGTGTTCCTGAGTATTCTGTCCAACCCCTGGGGGATTACTCTTGACGGGATCGCGTTGAAATCGAGATTGAATGTCAATAATTATTTCTGATTTTCGACGTTGATTCAATTTTGATTAGCGCTACAATCGTTTTCTAGACTACAACATTACTTTATTTACTAATTTCAAGTAATAATTTTTAGTTCAATTACCTATTTTAAGCCATAATTACTGACATTTGACGTTAATTCAATCTCGATCTCAATGCGATCGTGTCAAGAGTAAGGGGGCTGGTCTGAAGATGAATTGTTGATTTACAGTTTCGCAGCCCAAAGTATTAAATTAAGATTAGATATAAGTAATTAGTTAGGTAACACATGTATAGTCACGATGGGGCTGGCAAATACAAGGTACAGAAGCCTCTTTAAATAAATAAAGAGAAAAAAAAAATAACTCTATGCCAAAAATCAAGTCATTGGTTGCTTAGGCCGTGAAGGAAGGACAAACAAACACACTTTCACATTTATATTATTATATTAAAAAAAAAAACCCCTTTTTATTTTTTTTATTGGATAGGTAATGCGCCTGACTGCTATCTTGCCTGATGGAAAGCAAAGATGCGATCTAGGATGTAACGCGCTTGCCTAGAAGAAACCTATTCACTCGTGACTTGAAGACCCCCAAATTGTAAGTGTCAGGAAACACAGACTCTGGCAAGGAGTTCCACTCTTTGGCGGTGCGGATGATAAATGTCGAGTCAAAACGCTTAGTGCGACTCTTGGGTATATCAACCATATAATTATGGCACCTGTTTGTACGTCTGGTTGTCCGATTCAAAAAATGGGGATGGTGGAATGAGGCTGTGCAATTCCGCTGCACACTCCTCGAAATGTAACCTATAAAATACGGATAGACCAGCAACCTTCCGTCTATGTTCAAGGCTCTTCAATTTATTAAATAAATCATCGTTGCCGATGAGCTCCTTGGCCCTCCTTGCGATGGACTCAATCGTCTGGAGTTGGTATTGGACTTGTACTATTAAGTATTTTGTGGAATACCAGAACAGAACCATCCCAAAGATGAGAACAGTACTCCATACACGATCGAACTTGCGCTTTTTTAATTAATAAATTAATTTAGTTAAATTTAAATAAAACATTCAAATGATTATTGCTTATAATATAAGACCAACGACTTTATCCTCGTGTAATTTAGTTTTACACACTCCTTCGATCAAAATCACTTTAATTTTTCTTGAAAAAGTCTGCTGTCAAAGATCATTTTTTAATCAGTGGTTTGAGCGTAGAAGGTACATAAGTCACTTTTATAAGATTGTCTAATACTGGCTTTGTACATACTAAATCTAGATGAAAAAACTGACGCGATTTAACTTTTATAACGGCTTTACTGAGATTTTGTAATTATACACACTTAAGTCTTTTCCGTACCATAATGATATATCGCAGACCTAGCTACATAAATATTAATAGGTAAAAGAGTATGTTTATTAATGTTAAGTCAAGTTTACACTGTAGGTCTACCATGAGTTTTCCGTTCCTTTTACTGTACTGTGAACGGGAGACATTTTGTATGTGAATCTGTACAGCGCCTCTAGTGGGCAGTAGCAGAACTACAGTTTCTCATGCAAAATGTGGTAATCACTGTTGTAATTTTCGCAACCGAGGTGAAATATGGAAAAATGGCATAATATTTTTAGGCACTTGATACTCCAAGAGCTTTTTTTCTTTAAATGCTTTTATTCGTGCTTGAAACATGTGTAAGTAAAACGCAAAGTTGTCTTTCGAACTAAATGCAATCAAATTTATCTCCGAAATTCAATGCCATAAAAACGTTGCACAAACTAACTTTTTCCTTAAATTTTTTATCCTTTTCGGAGAATGCAGATTATATCGAAAGATACTCAAGCAACTGTGAATACAATGCTTTATCGTTTAAACATTGACGTGTCTGAATAGTGATAAGTATGAAAATTATATAGAATCTATCTTTCAAACTTCAGAAAAGATGAGTTTTTGCTTAACACAGTAATCAATAGGTGATGTAAGACTTTGAATGAAAAAGTTACCTATTCCATTTTTTTTATCGAATATATTGGTATACAAGGTAGTATATTTAAGCTGTTGTTATGAAATAAAACAACTTTTACGGATATCACACACGGATATTTCCACAAACTAAGATGTAATTTTCCGTATTTTTAGGTTTTTTTGGGGTTTTTTGATTTTCCAAACGTCGGGAAAATCATGACAGTTACATCTTAGTTCGTGGAAATATAGCGCGTTTGATATCCATAAAAGTTGTTTTATTTCAATGAACAGTGCGCGCCAAAACATAAGATGTACGTACTGTTGTTATGAGTTTAATATCGCAGAAAATTTTTATGTGTATTAAGTTTCACTTTAATAAGACATCGTCGCAGAATATGCTATATGGGGCTGGTTTTTAGATGCAAGCGTTTGGTAAGATGACGCTGGTATTTTTTTTATTTTCCTACATACCTATTCCTACCCTCTTGCTCGCCACATGCCATGTGAGGTTGGTGCCATCTAAGGTGAAGCTTGAGATTAAAAATGTATAAATAGCACTTTAGACACGCCTCACCTCACGACACGATGCAACATTTTGCATTTATTGGGTCTGTGATATTATCCGAAAACAATAATGAGAGGCTGCCAGTCCATTGCCGACAATAGCTTTCGTTTAGGTAAGTCCTAAACCCCGGCCGCCTAACGGTATAGCTTGTGCTATCGCTATAGCTATCAAACTTCAAACTCTCATAAAACCCCACGACGGCGTTTTTGTTCAATCCCTATACATTTCTATTTATCTATTGGATGCACTATTGCATTTTTAGTATCAAAATGATAGCGTCAGCGAGAGCCCTTATAGGGGGTTTGAAATCGATAGCTATAGTACAAGCTATACCTTTAGGCGGTAGAGGTGCTGTTCTTTGATAGGATTTCAGAATCTGCACTTCAAAAGGCTAGTAGCTTAGCTTGGGCTTTCCATATTTTTCTATGCTACCAGTAGTCTAGCACGGGATCAAGATAAACCTTCTTCCTGTTACAAAATTATAAACATTATTAATCGAAATAGAATTGGAAATTATTTTATTTGAATTTAAATACGTACACTAGAGATCTTAAATACTAGTAGGCTCAGCTCATTTCGCCATCCGCAATAGCATGCAAATATACATATTTAATTAATAATTATGATAAATAAATTCAAGTTCTACATCAAATATTGTTTAATAACATTAATTGTCATATTTGTTTTTAGTCATCATAATCACAAAGATAAATTTTAAAATTAATTAATTATGTATCGTTTGAAATAGAATTATTATAGGATGTCACAATTACACATGTCAAATCAAAATAATTATTTTTTACAATATTAGAATGTCAAATAATTAAAGGAAAATTTAAACCTTATCGATATTAAAAAAAATCTAAACTTTATGCACTTGCTATGTCAATACGAAGGTGAAGGTATACTTCAGGCTTGCCCTAGGCATACATCACTGAATAGTTAGCATTTTGGGTCTGTTTTGTTGTTATGACGCCATGATGTCAATAGTCTTTTAAAATTACTTTTATTATCTTTAAAGAACATTATACACCCAATTGAAATAGACTAAGAACATTTTAATTGTAACTGGTACCATTAGCTATAAAAATAGTAACAGTCCATTTAGAAATAAACTGCATTGGGAGTGACGTCATAGATATTTCAGTACTAACCAATTCGACCTAGTTGTTAGTCTATATTTAAACTCCTAACGACAGATGCAGCTTTCGTTAATGGATGATGCATTTAAAACTAAATTTTCATTTATAAACTCGTATAGGAGAAGGTATTTATTATAAATAAAAATATTATAATTATAATTTATATTAAACATATATCTATAACCTACGTACTCATTGCAATAAAAAAATATTATTACGTTATATTTACAATAAATCTTAGTTTTGTTTGATTTTTGTTTATCAGCATTTTTGCAAGAACAAAATGGTCAAGGGAAAACAATCTCGAAAACGTTTTAGAAAGTTGAAGCTTGAACTAAAAGCTTTTTGCATTAAGGCTTTTTCATATTAAAATTTACTTATAAATGATCTTTAATATAAAAGTATATTTAAAAGATGGGTGTTGATTACACTCGCTATGACGAAAAGTCTCAAATAAGAAGGGATACTTAAATAGGTACGTTTAATGACTTCAGTACAGTTTCTTTCCTCCAAAAGTAACACTGACCTAGGACTATTCGCATAAATTTTAAAAAAAAGCTAATTTACAGTTTATGAAGTAATTAAGTAGAATCATTTTAGGCTCGACTATTACAGACCGCTGCTGTTAAAGTTAAATAACTCTAACGCACGTTACAATTACTCGACACGTAACGAACAAGTAATTTCGTTTTGTAATTCAAAGATTAGAACAAAATCTGTTGATGGGGGCCTATTCTGATGCAATCGAAACTATAGCGAGCGATTGCGATAAGTATTTTAAGGATCAAAAATTGAGAACCGATATAAGTTTCTTAATATATAGGTACTACATAAGCAAACTAAGTACAAAAAATACCATTAATATACACTAATGTTAAAAGAGGAAAATTTTGTGATTTTGTTTGTAGGAAGTATCTCTGGAAATGCTGAACCAATTTTAAAACTAATATACATATTTCACCAGTACGAATTCTGTACGAAATCCTGAGTGACATAAGATTGTGATTAATACAACAAAAAATGTTTGACTTCAGCAAAGTGTAGATTAAACTTTGTAGTTACTGGACAAAATAACTTGTATTAAACTGGGCCGGACGAGGCGGCGCGCGAAGGCAAGTTATTTAATCTAGAACTTTTAGAAAATGGATTAGTTAATCCAAAAAAAAGTTCATTGTTTTATGGCTGATGTACCTTTAATGAAGTTCCATTTTCAATTGAAAACGGTGACCGAAGCCGGTCAACGGGTGATTCTTAATACAAAATAATTATAAACCGCCTTCATATAAAGGGTATTATTTAATCGATCAGCATAAAAAATCTAACCTAACCTAACTAATAATTGATTGTTCAGCAAGAAAACCTATTTGGTCAGCAAGTACTAGGTAAGCCAAAGAGAGTTGCTGACCAAATTGATATTTAGCTGATCAAAATATTTATTCCTGCATATAAACCTATATTCGTTGGTGTTCCAACATAGGCCCCCTGCGCATACGCATCTATATTCATGAAGGGCATCGTTAAGGGCCTATCTCGGATCGTCGCGCTTAGACACGCGTAACATCACGACACGGAAACTGCGGGCTGCATTCATTACAAGACCCTAATGATTCGAGGTTCCGTACCGAGAAGATAAAGAAATCGTTTACGGTAACAATTAATCGTCGGCCGTATAAAATCGGTAGGTAATTAACGATTTTCGATGTCGTGTTAAGGTAATAGGGTCATTTGTGGTACTGCAGGCATAGTATTTGGACCACGAGAACACTCTCTCGACACTTTTCTCGCGTTAGCGCAGTCTTGTCTCGTTCTCCCGTACAGTATAGATGAGCGGGCAGACATCGTGAGATAAGTGTCGACAAGAAATCACGGTGCACATGCTACGCTAGCAGAAAGAGCATGTTATAACTTTTTAATTTTGCATTTTACAATGCTATTTTTATGTGATAATTTATAATCAAGTAAATATACTAGAAAAAAGCAACTTGTCTCATGTCGCCCTGACGGGACTCGAACCCGCATCCTTGGGAATCCGGCCCAATGCACTGACCAATTATGCTACAGAGACCTACGAGAACACGTTGAAATTCTCTAGTATATTCACCTTTTCTACGGTGTTGGCCACCGTCGTTTCATCAATGAGAGAAATATCCTCGCATTCGAAAGAAACATCTTTACAGATGTTTGACTATCGATTAAGATGAAACTGCCATCTAATTATAACTTTTTAATTTTGCATTTTACAATGCTATTTTCAGGCCGTCAGGGCGACATGAGACAAGTTGCTTTTTTCTAGTATATTTACTTGATTATAAATTATCACAAGAGCTTGTTATTTGGTTATTTCCTCGCTACGCGTTTTTTTCGATACGGAAACTGCTGGCTGCATTCATTACAAGACCCTAATGATTCGAGGTTCCGTACCGAGACGATAAAGAAATCGTTCATGCTAACAATTAATCATCGGCCATAAAGAACATCGGTATTCGGTAATTAACGATTTTCATTTTCGTGCAGAGGTGGTCGGGTCATTTTGTGGTAAGTACTCTACTGTGAAGAGAATTTTCTTCTTGTCAGCAGTCGTTTTATGGATCGCTTCAATGCCATTAATATCACGAATTACCGCTTCTGTGGTATAGTGGTAACAATACCGGTATCAAATTCAGAGGTCCCGTGTTCGATTCCAAGTGGTAGACTTGTTCGAAGTACGCCTGGCTAACTTCCACTATCTTATCTTAGTCTGTCACAATAACAACAATATTTTCAACATTGCTATGTTTCAGCAACTAAGAGACAAGATAACCAGTTCTATGTATGGTGTATCCATAGTTTAATCCTGGTCAAATATTCTCTAGTGATTTTCCGAATGTCTCCGCGGACTAAGCGCGGACAGAAGTGATAGGTACTTTTAAATAGAAAAAACACTTGTATACTCAATAAACTATTTTATTCGCACTTTTACAACTTTTTATAAGAAGACATTCCGTTGGAGCTAGAGATGGGCAAAGGACCCGATTTTGATCCGACTTCTGGGTTTAAACCCAATTAACGCCCATAGACCATTTTGTTGAACTAAATAAAATCTTTAAAAATAAGATATGTTTCGGCCTTTGAATATTTTTGTGTATTGATTTAACAAGAAATTACGTTAAGACGTCACATTTGAAATATCAATAGAAACAAAAAAAAAATGTAAAAAGTTTCTATAACACACAATGTGGGTTTTTATTGGTTTTAAATGCAGTGGTCGGGTTTAAACCCAGTCCTTTGCCCATCTCTAGTTGGAGCCAAAATCAAACGTCAAACGAGAAAAAATAGGGACGGGAAAACCCTTGGCGGTTAGTAGTGCTGTGCCACTCACACGGTGCATAGTCAGTTTTCTTCATATTAGTACTTTAATAAAAACTATTAAAAAAAAAACGAAAACGTTTGAAATACGACAAATAAAGTGGTTATCTAGCGAAATTCCTGCAGTGAACGGTTTAACTTTCCCCTACGGCTCGGTTCCAAGAGTAAAAGTAGTGGTCAACGGATGCGATAGTTGTAAACGTCGTGTTTTATTGTGATGCGCCGGCCCTGCGCCTCCTGCCATTATGCATGGAAATACAGTAGGGCGGCCATTGAAGCATTAGATTTTTCAATTATTATTCTGAACGAAAAACCCTGGACCACTAAAAATACTTTAGTATTAAAATAGTTCATTTCACAAATCATTTTAAAAAAGATCACCTAGTTTTTAATTTTCATTGTAAGTTATCTGCTGGTTCTTAAATGATTCTGCTTTTCCTGTTTCCAGGTTCCTGAGCTCTCGTTGTACTTGCAGTGTTTATAACTAACGAAGTTTCCTCTTAGTTGCCTGACTTATAACTGAAGTGACATTAAACAACTGTAGCAGCTAGAACGCTAGCACGAATAATTATCGAAATAATATCGAGTAAGTATCGAGCACGTAATGTCAAAAAATGTATAGGAAAATGTAGTTGCGTTTAAACCCGGTAGAAACGCAGCTCAATATGCCATAAATATTTTTTACTTTACTTCCTCGATACTTACCTACTCGAAAGTTATTCGTGCTAGGCCTACTGTGTAGCGTTGACCTTCTGCTCCCGAGTGTATTGTGTCCCTGCTCTCCAGACTGTGACGGTACCTGTGATACAAAAATAGGTCCTGGAGCGGTCCGTGGCGGTGCGTGACTTTGGAATCCTCTGCGGTTGACGGTGTACTCTTTTTTTTAATTTATCTCTAAAATCGAAAGCATCTCCTGGCTGGGAAATTATGGTGGTTAAAAAATACCTTAGCTCCATGTTAAGTTTTTAAATGAAAGTTCTTACAATTGAAACTATAAAAACGTACAAACGTCAGTCGTAAGTAATACTAAAATATATTTTTTAATACCATTAACTTAATTCGTGGTTATACCTAGACAATTTAGACTCAATACTGTAGGTACACATAAAAATTAAATGGTCAATGCAAATTTAAAAAATCTAAGGGCGTCTACCACCAATTGTCAGTAAACACATTTAGCGCTAAACTTTTTTTAAATGAAATTGCTATTTAGTCATTCGTTTAAAGAAAAAAGTGACACAGCGATAGCGATGCTTTAAATATGTTCAGCGTTAAACATATTTAATTTCAGTTGGTGAAAGTCCGCCTAAGTAAGTAAATCGCTGTTTCATAACATTCAATCTATTGTCAAAGATAAAAAAAAATCTTTGGAATGCGAAGACATTCCTCTCATTGATGAAACGAACGACGCTCGCTGGCGTTTGCCAAAATCCGACTATAGAGCAAAGGTTGCGGGTCGAGTCCCGTCGGAGCTATTTTATGAGAAAATAAAATGAAACATAAAATTTAGTGAAGAAAAAAACAATTTTTACGGATATCAAACGCGCTATATTTTAATATATTTAATTAGTTGTAATTGTCCGTATTTTTAGGTTTTTAGGGGTTTTTTGATTTTCCCGACGTTTCGGCACCTTTACAGCTGCCGTGGTCACGGGATGACTAGTCAACAAAATATAGCTCGTTTGATATCCGTAAAAGTTGTTTTATTTCAAGCCAAAATATAAGATGTACCTACTTACGTATAAAAAAACAATTTGTCTCCATACCGTCTCTTTAGGGGGCTAAGCGATATGCTGGTGTTGGTATTTTCTAGTACCTATATTTTCTAGTAAATTTTTTTCTTTTTGAATAAACGTACCTACTTATAACTGCGCACGCGCCGTGGATGCAAAATGGCGGCGCAACGAACTGCTTCCGTTCCGAAAACTGACAAGTGCGTCGGAAAGTGATACGTTGCGGTCGGATCGTTTGTCAACTCCTTTTTACACTGTGGGTCCGAAAAAAATAAGTAAGATACGAAAACTAGGGATACTTAATAATTATTATTTATGCTTGTGAAGACAGACCACAGACATATAGATATAGGTCTGTGAGACAGACACAACAATTTATATTATTTAAATTCTTTTGTTTTAAACATTATTAAGATAAAAAAAACTCGTTATTCAGCAAATCTAATTTGATTATGATTTAACTTTTTATTAGGAACGGAGGCACGCTTCGCATTTTGCGTTCACAATCACAATCCTATTTTTAAAATACAAAATACTAGAAAAAAACAAGTTCATATTTGGATGCAATATCAAAGCATCTCTTACTTATAAAATTAATTGTTCAAACTTGAATTTTAGCCTAGAAAAAATATTAATATCTCGTGTATAACTGCTCAGACGGGAATGAAGCTCATCGTAACGTTTGAAGCAAACAGAGCTACCTCCGCACTTTAAAACAATGTAGCTAGCTGTGGCGAAGGCTCAAAATATGGACAAGGTAAGCCGGACCAAAACTTCTCCAAAAATTCTCTCAACTGCATGTCGATCGATGGGTTGGGGTTTCTAAAAGGGAAGCCGATGGGAATCAGTATGTATGGACCCTTTTTCCACTGGTAACAAGGTAAATCATAATTCTAAGTTAAAATCGCTAAATCTGGCCAAACCTAACCCACCGCAATGATAAATCTGTCGAGTCACTTGCCGATCGCTCGGCAGGAGGATTTTGAAAATAGAACGCACCAACGGGATGCGCACGCGTCGTAAACCAATGCGCCTGTTTTAGCTGCGTTCCGAATTCAAACACTTGTTGTTGTAAACGGACAGTATCTTATCTCTATATCTTACTACAGATTTGTAGATAAAATTTGTTATTTGGGTCATTGAGTGACCTGAATTGGCTGCAACTTTATTCGTGTCTTCTAGGTTTTTTCGTGTATTGTTTATTATTGCAAATTGAAACAAAAGTAATAATAATAAAGCTGAAAGTTCTTATTTCAGTTTGGAGAAGGTTTTTTTGTTGCATTCGATTTGTCAATTTTTGAGCAATTTTATAAGATATAATCTATCTATCTATCTATATACTTTATTCAGGTTCGCAAAATTTGTGACGACTCGATAGGGACTTTGGCGCGTAATACGCGGCCGAGTAAGGTATCAAATTAAAGGTACTCGAGTCTTTTTGTTCCGAAAACTATAAAATATACAAAATGTTAAACGTGATGATCACAAACTGCAATTAAAAAGTGTCATTATTTTCGCATAATTTGGAATTTTTCGTCGATCGACGAACCCGAGTATCGGGTTGTAACCGCCCTAGTTATTATAAAACGCGAACCCAAGTCTATATGGTCACTAGTTTCAATATTAATACTTATACGAGCAAAGCTGTTTTCTATTGCGAGATTCCACCAGCTTAATTGACTAGAAGAGTATGCATATAGCAAAGAAAAATCTATTACTATTAATAATCAAATAATAATGTTGATAGTGAAATAGGTTAAATCGCAAAACCAAAAGAGTTGCTAGCAAAGGCTAAAGACTCGGAGAGAAAAGTAAAATCGTATGTTCAAAAACAGAACTCGGTTTTTTAATTCACAGTTAAAGTTACCATACTGATTCTGTCTGTCTGTCAGCCACCAAGGATCTATTACCAAGAAAGTAAACATAGCTCTCCTTTCACAGTATCTATTCATGAGTTTACTTGGAATCGACGCAGCTCGCTTATGGCAACCTCCTTCATTTTCTACTGTCGGTAAACTAGCTTTACGTTTATTTAAAGACAAATAACGAGTAAAAAAAACTAAACTAAAAACTATGGGCTACGAAAATCGTTGGTATGGCGTCGTCGGATAGTTGCCATATTAAATTAAATCAAAAAATATTGTCAGTGTCACTCTGGCGGATGTAAAGAATCTACAGCAAGACAAGGCCATGGACGTAATATAGGTTCTAACAGGACTGAGTACTCGCAGCTGAAAAGCGAGCCGAGCAAGATATGTAGTAGAGAGGCTGTTTGTCTCTTTCTAATAAGGTGACAATAAGATTTTTGCTATGTGAGACTTTGCATGTTGCAATCAATTTTTTTTTATTTATTTCACAGGAAAACTTACAACTATTACACTAATTGGTTTTAGTTACATGGTCGATTATTAACCAAAAATCGTTTCGACATGTATGTAGGTGGGTATCTACCTAATTTAAGGTAGTTCATTATAAAAACATTGGTATTAAAGTTTTTATTTTTTAGCAATGGACGATTACGAAAATTACGAAATAAATCATACAAACAGTACAGAAATAATTTAATCATTTATTGGCGTTAATGCTATTATTTCATAATTTATTTGTTATAGTCGTTGTTATTCGCAGTGTAAAAGCCTGAAGGTTCGAAGTGATGACTGCATACGCCAAATTCTTTATAATTTTCTGCTTTACGTATAAACTGGTGAGCCATTTTTTGTCACATTTCTTCATTGTTCGTAAAACTGTAATTTATTAAATAAAACAGTACTTACAGTTAGTAGTAGGACCTTCCTCGACCACACAATACAAGAATTCATAAAACATAGTTGTTAGATTTATAATAATGTTATTTTTAGTTTTCCTGTGCAAATAAATAATATATTGCAACCACCTTAAGATTCACTTGGACAAGCATAAACGCAACACTTTTACACCATTTTTAAACTTTTGGTATGCGAAAGAAAGTATTCTCGTAAAAATTATTAGTAGCGATACGTAAATTGTCCAATATTTCACCGACATCTCTATTTCATAGGTTACCAGTAGGAAATAAAGCAAAAAATAGGTTTTATAAAAATTAACATTATCTTTTTGTACTATAAAAATAAATAACGAAACTAATGTGATTATGGTACTCCGACTTAAATTCATTAAAATTCCATTAAAACAAGTGTTTCAACGAAGATTTTTGAGTATAAATTCTTAATCAACAACATTTTTTTAGTCTAGCAAGATGAAAGAACGAGACACAGGGCCTCCGTTGTTGATATCTCTCTCGGCTCGGATAAGCCTCAGTGAAGTGCGCAATGGAAAATATACTTTAACTGCAAATAATACAGTTCATTTTCATAAACGCAATTTTTCAGAGTTATTCAGTTCTGTTAGTACCTATATTACGTCCATGGACCAGGCTTATAATGAACGTGGCAAAAATAGGAACTAACATGATACCTACGTCATTTTTGACTGTCGTGCAGCGCCCCTGCCCGCTTTAATTATAAGACTTATCGAACTTGCGATAAGGTCTTTAATGAACGTGGCAAAAAAAGGAACTAACACTGCTATCTTGTGTTTACGACAATTTTGACAGTTACCCCCTGTCCACGTTCAATAAAATCCTTGTCGCACTGTAACGATATCCCATACCTACATAGAAACCTGTTAACGCATTTAGAGGTTATGGCAAAAGTAAAAAAACTCACATACAAACACGAAACCCAAACTAATACATACGAGTATATACTCCATTTAGGGCAGTAGTGTAAAAAGCTGCCCGAGATCAATCTAGCAAAAATACTTACAGAGAAACCTAATCGTACATACAAGTAAACGCATACCTATTCGTAGAAATGCCACAATCCATTTATATTTCCTCTTCTAAATACAATGAAGTAAATAAAATGTTATGTTTTTCCCATGACTTTAAGAAATTGTAAAAATAAAACTATGCACTGGCTCCAGAGTCTGTCATATTCCGACACAGAGGAATTTATCAGTACTTTTGTGGGGATTTAGATGATTACATTATATGATAACCATTTTAAATAATAAAATAAAAAATTTCTCCACGTTGTCATGGCGGTATTGTCAGGCCTGCCCAAGCAGCAAAATTTTCCTATAATCGTTGGCTTATAAGATTAAACATCTTATAGCATACTTATACAGGCATAGATTGAGATCACTGATCTTATAAAAGTAGCCTACGGGACGATATGCTCTACAAGCACATTCAATCCTATTACGTAGTCTTATAAACGCTTACAAGAACATCGTATAAAACTGTTAATGCTACAAGCGCTTTCGATCCTGTTACATAGTCTTGTAAACGTTTAGAGGATTTGATTATATGATTCTTATAGGTACTAGCAGTCTTATAAGTGCATATTATAATGATAATTAGCAGTGCTCCTATAAATACATTGGGTAAGACTATTTAATCTTTTTAACGTTTTATTTTATTGTTCTATAAGAAAAGTTGTCCTGTAAACGTTTGGGTCTAGGCTACTATAGGTCGAAGATACTATAAGATTGATTTGTCTTTGACGTGACTGCTAATGGATCACTAGCACCGCACTTTCATTCGTGCTGCTAATATAGGTAAGAATTTACTTATACGTGTCCTGCATATGCTATTACTAGAGTGATTGGTTGTCCACAGCCATTTTGTTTTCATGCTGTGATGTTTGTTAGTGTTTCAAAAAACTACATGAATGGATTTTAAAAAATGGATTTAAACGCTGTGGCAGTTATAGAAGAAGAGTTGCAAAAAATGTAATCCAGGTCAGAGTTCGAATCGATAACTTCCAAGATTGAAAAAGAGTCTGGTAACGTTTGTGATGGTTTCGTACAATATAATATGGAAATAGACCCAATAAAAAACTACGACGCTGATTCATCTAAATGTTATAATCAAGAAAATTATAAAAGTGATAGCAGTGATGGCGAATCTGATGACCATAACCACACTGCACTGACTTTGATGAAAATTCTGAATTGCAGGAAAATATAAAACAATGGGCTGTTAAGAATAATATATCACATTCATCTTTGACGGACTATCTGTGATTTTAAATAAAATAATAAAATTTGCATTACCAAGGGATGCCCGCACACATCTTAATACTAACAGTAAAAACTATAATTACTAGCGTAAGTTACAACTCACAACTGCCAAAAGACGTTATTTACTTTTATGATTTTTTGCTAATAAACTAAATATTTTATTGATAGAGACCATAAAAGTTAAATTGTCAGTATGGATTTTAACAGAAACCGATTTACGAAAGCATTTCCATGGTCGTTTAAAGATATAAATTAAGTTATTGATTAACATACATGGAAAAATATGATCAATTATATAAATGCATAACATTAATCTTAATAAAATTTTCAAAGAAATGATATTATGATAAAAATGTTTCAAATTAGTTTAAGCATTGATAATATTATTCATTTATTACTATAAGTACATCTATTCGCATACGTTTACTTCTGTTGTTTTTCTTATAAGGACCCCTAAAACAATAAACAATATGGTGTCCATTATACTCCTATAGTAACATTAACTTTGACTAAAACACATTATAAAGCTCCTGATAAATGCATTACAATATGGAGCCGATCCGATCTGATGACAGCTTGTATTTATTAATAAATTAATGAATAAACAAATAATAACTGTGATTACTTTTGAGGCGCTTAAAAATATGTTTATTTTCATCGATTACTTTATCAATAAAATTTATTTCGCAAGTTCATTTCTTTATATAACAGTGAAAACACAAACAGTATCAAACCTATTTTCCTATAATGAATAGTAAATAAATTACGTAACTTTTGCAAATATTTTATTTTCTTCTAAATTCAAAGTCACACTACACCATTACCAAACGAATGCAAAATTAACGCTCTAGTTATGGCATTACGCTGACCACTGTTGGATCAATTACGCTTGTAGTAGCATACGCCAGAACGTTACAGGACTAATCACGCTGATTCAGTGCATTTACCAGATCTCTATAGGACACCGTGATCTTGTAGATGCACTCAATAAAACAATAATAAAATCAATTTGCACATTACCGGACTGTAACAAAATTACTATAGGACGAAATATCCTATAAGGTGCGCCCAAATCCAGCCCTATAAACGTTAATATGATTACTATAGGACTAAAAAATATGTAGTCTTAGGATACTTATAGGATTGGATTTTGCTGCTTGGGTGTTTTCGAGACGACCGACATTATTTATATACAACAGTCCTCTAAATGCTTAATAATATGCTCTTGCTAACCTCTTTTTGTGTTCTGCGCTTGCGACCCCTACTCGTAAAAAAGTTAAAAGAATAGACAAAATTCCAAAACAAATGGCCCTAACAAATAAAAATGCATTTTAAATTATATTCTTCCCGCTGTTTATGTAAATCAACATGAGACAATTGACGAAGAGGGATGTTGTCTGACAGGCAGGCATGCGGGCACTAATTCCTCCACAAGTTTCGATTAAGTAATAGTCCTGAATTGGACACCAATTTATCTGTTAACGGTTATTAACTTGCCGTTTGCTACCGATCCGCTGTTAATCCACCGTTTCAATGTATCGAGATCGAATTGAAATTAATGTTCAGAGTTTTTGTTGCAATAAAGTAATTGAGAGGAAGCTTTTAACTCAACGGTTTTTTGTTCTAATTAATTTGGAAATTTTAACAAACATCTAAGAGCGGCAGTATTAATCGTTAAGTACTTACAAAGATTTTCAGTAAAATATCAATTTTCAGTAAAATAACAAATTTCTGTAATCACAGATAAAAAATAGAGATAGAAAAAACTTATTTGAATACGAATAACTAAAATTGGAAAATATGTCATAGTAAAAAACTTGCATGTTTCAAGGCATTTCTAGGCCCTACACTTTAATTAAAGTATGCCGATGTAATCAAATGCCTGTCCCTAGTCAAGTTGTTTCGTTCCAAATCGAATTCAATCGGGCAAAACAGTTTCCTCTGCCTGATGTTTTCGCTTCACCGACCCTGAACAATGCCACAGGATGTGAGTACAAAGCAGACAATGGCCGATCGTGTTGCGACACGAACATTCATATAATCATATTGATCGCGGCTATCGAGTTGATAACGTATCGATGTTTCGTTGGATCGCTTATCGTTTAAGTGGAAAGATTAAATATAACTGTCCAAGAGAGAGTTAAAAGTATAGAGTACCGTTAAAGTGAATATTATCGTGTTGACTCATGTGCTTGAGCTATGATGAATCGGCTTGAAAAATTGGATCATGGATCTTGAAAAGCACTTATGTCAGAATGCTTTTTATGCAATAGCCAATCCCAAACAACCCAACTAACTCATGTGAACTACTTTAAGGCTTTGGAGCCAATCCAATTATTTCCTATAGAACCAGAACCTGGCTAGACCAGACAGACCTAATGGAGCAGTTTGTAGCGCCAAGAGGGCACCATTTTATTGTAGCTTACAGTGCCAGTACCTACAGCTGCGTAGCGATCCCACAAAAGTGTCATAAGAGCAGCAACAGAGTAAAGACCTCTTGTAGCTCTTCATTTTGAGTGACTTTAAATTACCGATTGAATGATTTCAATTAATCAAACTGATTTTTTTTAAGTTATTTTAAATGCGCCTTCCTAAAAATATCTAACTCGCTAAAATATATGTAACAGTATCATTGTGGATTCATATCAATAACTTCTTTTCTGTTTTTCGCGGTTACCAGATGTATTATCCGGATGTGATAATGATTTTGAAACATGAAATCGGTTTATTAAAAGCAATTTTTACTCAAAAAATATCCAATGACCTCAAAATTCTGCAAAGTGTTGCAATTTTCGTATACAATCATGGTGTCTGTGAAAAACAGCTATAAGCCGCAATTATAACTCCAATACTTCTTCTTTGCGGGTTATAGCGCTAATGTTTACTCTTTTGACGCTTTGAGTGATTTTTGTTTCTATTATAGAGGTAAAATATCCAAAACAGTTGCTATTACCAACCTTTTGCAAATATGATAGCTAAAGTGATGCATTTAGCAGGTGTGGTACCTATTCATGTTCAGACATGGTAAAAAATTTAGAGATCCTCGGAACGGAAATGATATTAACCGAAATTATTAATAAAACAGTAATAGCACTCAAACAGCACACTTTAACTTCGTAAGACGCATATTTATTGAAATAGAGCAATGTTCTTTTCCTAAAAAATTACGAGAATTTTGTGCAAAAAATGGAAAAGAATTTATATCATTATATTTTTTTCATTGGTTTTAAGAAAGGGGTTCATCTATACCAGAATTTCCCAAACTATGGGTGCAACCCACTGGTGGGTCGCGAGCGAATATTGAGTGGACCCTGTAGAACGACTTTCGACGAATTTCAAACAAACAAGACTACATTAAGTAACCTTTGGGAACCACTGATCTATACAATAATTTTCATGTGAGAATTATTGAAAATTTACAAAGTATTCAAAAATTATGTCTGGGTGTGTCGCGTCGTTATCTTTACGCTTGCTATTTTATTATTATTTCTTTCAAACAACAAGGCGGCGATCTTGTGGACAGAGCAGGCTAATTTGCATCAGTTCTTTTAACCTATTAAACTAATTCAGCACATTGTACTAACTAGTGACTTAAAATATCCGAAATTTTCCGATTTTCGTGCGGAACCCTCTTAATTTACTACTTCACTTTTGCCTTTGGATTCAATATCAATAAACAACTAGCGGCCGCCCGCTGTTTCACCCGCGTGGTTCCCGTTCCCCTGGGAATATAGGGATAAAAAATATCATAATATGTTTTAATCCAGGTTGTTTTTTATCTGTATGCCGAATTTTATCAAAATCAGTTCAGTAGTTTTTGCGTAAAACAGAGAGAAACATTCATCCATCTAAACATCCTCACAAACTTACAATATGTCAATCAACTTTAAAACATATTTTGCAAGAAATTTCGGTTTTTCTTCTCCAACTAATCAGGCGTCTCTTATTATTGTTCAGCTGCGTGTACTAGAAGGAAACTTAAATCCAAGTGCGTTTCGTCACGGATGGCTCAGTCCAGGATGTGAGGCTCGGATCCATTGAAGACCCGGATTCATTACGATATTGTCTCGTCTCGCCATTGTTTTGGGTTGACACAGCAAACTCGACCGAGACTGAAGCAATGAAAAGGAAATGACTGAGCCAACTGGTTATGTGGCGAAAAATCGGATTTACCTACATGTAAGTATAGCTAGCATAGGCAATAGAAAATCTTTGCGTGTATGTTTTTAGGAGATATTGCTGTTTAAATGAGAACTTTATTGTTGTAGATTATTCCGCAATATATTTTTTATTTTTGTTAAGTTGTGGATGATTTACCAAATGATGATCATCAGGTTTCCTACATTGTTCTTAGGTATTGACAGTTAGTAATCTAATAAAAAATCATATGTAATTTTTTATGGCTAGTATTTTACTGATCACCAATATAATCTAACTAACCTAACGCACATACATTCTGATCACTTAAAAAAATACTGAAATGCATTATCAAAACAACGATTTTATTGTTGAAGTAATTTAGGACTTTATTTATATTGGTCTATTGAATATATAAGTAAGTATCTACTTGATTGAAATAGGTCATAGATCCAATGCGACATGTTTTTTGATATTGTTGCGATTTTTTATAGAGGGTCGAATGGGTACTATTATGTAGATGAGATTGTGAATCTTGAGGGTCTAGTGGGTACTAAATCTTCCCAGGCTTTTTCTTACAGGCATTTTGCAATTCATCTATCAAGTTATGTGATTCTAACCCACATATCTCAAGAAAAAATTTCAAGTCTGCCCAGTTTATCTCTAAGTAGGTACCTACTTATCTACGCAATCTTCAGGGTAAAATTCCTGCGCACGCACAGATAGGTATATCACGTGCTTATCGTCGGATGAACGGAGATGGATTCCACAAATAATGGACAGCCAGGGGCGTGTGCGTTGTACGCGTGGGACCTTACGTGATCTGATTAAAGATACCTTAAATATTGAGACCAAGAACAGAGTTAGTATGAACATAATTATTAAGAAATAATATAAAGTTGAAAATATCAAAATCGACGCGCACACACCAATATGTCACGTGCTTATCGTCGGTTAAACCGAGATGGATTCCACAGATAATGGACCTTTTCTCGCTCGGAGTGCAGGCGGATGGGAGGGGCCTGTGGGGCAGGGGCGCGAGCGGACGTCCGGGGACCTTGCGCTGACCTGGTTAAACGATACCTTTAAAATTGGAACAATTTTATGGACAAGTTTGGTCACTTGAGTCAATCGATTATATAAATAATAAGAAAAATAATTTAGGAAATAAGAAATTAATTAAAACTACAATGGCTTGCATATCTAATAAGGGTGGACACTAATAATATCACTATGTAAGTTTTCCAAAAAGCTGTAAAATAAAAAATAAAAATAAAATAAGAATAATTGTAGTGGTAACTATTACTTTAAAGGTGGGAAAATTTCAAGCCTGTCCCTGCTAAGCTTCTCCGCAATCTTCTAATAAAATTCCTGCGCATGCACAGATATATCTATGAGATGGATTCCACAGATAATGGATCTTTCCTCGCTCGTAGTGACGGCTGGATGAGAGCGGTCTGGGGACAGGGGCGCGTGTGTCTCCACCTTGCGTTAACCTGGTTAAAGATACATTTTGAAGTTGAGACACTTTTAGGAACAGATTGCTCATTATTAGTTTCAATATAAATACTAGCTTAGCCGTGCCCACTCCGCTGGTCTTTCGGACTTGTGATGAAAAATATCTCACAATCAAATATAGCCTATAATAACACTCAGGAATAGTAGCTTTCTATGGTGAAAGAATTTTCAAAATTGGTTCTGTAGTGCCAGAGATTACTCACTTCTGACAAAGGAACAAACTCACAAACTTTAGCTCTTTCTACATTCAGTGTAGCTTAATATAAGTTTTGAATCGGTCAAATACAAGCCAGAAAGTTTATTTTTCTCCAGTAATTTCATATTTATCCATACATCGATGGAATACATTAGTTTAAACACAATCAACAAAATAAAAAAATACATGTTTCTAGACAATAACAAAGTAACTCATAGTTACTTTAATCAGTTTAAAAACACTAGCTTTGTCTTTCAACTCCAGCCGTATTTCAAAGGAGCTGTTCTCACTTCTTGTTGAATTATACAGAGTAGTTACTGAGAAATCTCATGAAGCCATTAAACAATTGTCTAAGTGTCAATACCCCGTATGACATTTGCGATGTGCTGTCACCCATCCGTCACTTTACACTGCGGCATGCGCTTGCGCCGCGAACCGCACTTCCTTGACTCTAGGGTTGTCGAAAAAGATTTAACCACCTGGCATTGCAACCTTTTGATACACAATATTTTTATCATTTTTAGTGCTTACTAGCCTTTTCTGAGGGAGAAGATTTTGATATACCTACTTCTTACTTATACTATGTTAAGACAATCACCTATGTGAGATCCGTGGGTAGCGCCCCGACAAGGTGAACCGATAACCTGTTGAAGGTCGCAGGAAGCCTCTGGATGCGGGCAGTGCAGAACCAATCGTTGTGGGAATCCTTGAGAAAGACCTATGCCCAAGATTTTTTTTTTCAGTTTTTTATAATTTTATTACACAAATCACTATTATAAAACAGTAGGTACATACCTAGTTATGATAAAAGTTTACATAATCAAACTAGTGCCTACTTTGCTGAATAAATATTAAGTTATACTTATTACCCACTACTTATGGCACTGATTGATCAGAATAAATATAAATAAGTAAAAAATAAAATTTATAACATAAAATTTAATTCAATTATACTAATAAGGATTTGTTTACTACTAAATAATTTAAGGTCCCAAATCATATGGTAGCTGTTACAAGTTTTGGTATCTTTGGTACCTATGCTGCCTCACTGTCCGGTTTGTCCTTGTAGGTATTATTGTTGTAATGCATGAACACATTGGATATATAGATAGATATAATACAAATTGAAATTAAAGTTGACATAATATACTTACATAAAAAATAAATGATCAGTACGGTAACAATTAAATATTTTTACAATGATAAGTCGACTATAATTAATTAATTGGAAATAGGAAATAAATATTGTATTATTTACATTGCCATCGTTTAACTTTAAACCATCATCTGCGTTCATATTTGTTGGATTTTCATATAAGTTTTTATATAATTTTGCTTGTTATCATGTTTACTCTATTACGAATATTATGCTATTAACATATTATGTTACGTTAAATATTTAACTCTATTACGAAATACATTCAGACATACACACACTCACATACATACACGTACACACACATACACACACGCACACACTATGTTTACTAGCTAGGCTGATATTTTTGTGTCGTTGTTTTTTGTTCTATTTGAGTTATTGGCTTAAATTTTTAAGGAAACCTGTAATTGGTCTTACTATTATAGTGTACACAATTTTTGTCAATTATATTTGTAACACTGTTGGTTTTCAATAAACAAAAAAAAAAAAAAAGTAATGTTCTCCAATTATTATAATTAAGTTAAGTATTTTTTTAATTTTTTTTTATTTTACTTCAAATACGCTTTATGATTATGACCCAGCTGTCTTCCAGTAGCATTGTAAGTTGCGTCTTACATTAATGCAATGTATTTTTTATATTTATACACTTTAACATAAGTACCTGAAGTAGGTACGTCATGCTCATTCAAACGTTTCTTCGGCGGTGTCGAGTGAGGCGGGTCGTTACGTTCCCTAAAATATGGTGAGAGTGAAGCGATGGCTGGTTCATGCGTCATGCTCGTGAACGGTTGCCGCCAGCGGAAATGGGTTTACTTCAGTCTGCTTGTCTTAACGTTGTGCTTTAAGCTTAAATATTTTCATCTAAAATAAATTACTATTGACCTGTATGTACGTCATAACTTGCAGTACAGTAAACTTGTAATGCGAGAAATGTTAAAGTGTAAGTCCTTCCTTGCGAGTTGAAAATTGTTACGGTTAGGATAACCATAAAATTTAATATTATAATTATTATATTATATTTGTGATGGAACTTGACCTTACTGATATGTTAAGGTCACTTTTCAATTTGACGACCTTGTATGAAATAAAACAGGGAGAAAAATATTGCCCTTGACGAGTTTCTTGCCGGTTCTCCTCATAACAAGTCAAAGAAGCTACGCCATCGGTTCAGAAAGAACCGATGACGTTCATAAGTGCTTGTAACAGCCTAGACTGAATAAATGATATTGAATTGAATTGATTTGAACATCAGTGTAATAAGTGGTATCTGTTCATGTAGTCTTGTTCAATTCAACTCATATTTGGAAACCACTGAAAGAAAGAAACGGGTGATTTATCGACAGCCCTAATTACATATTACGAACGTCATAACTCAATTGTTCAAAAATCATATCTAACGCTTGGAGATAAAGTCCATTTTATACAATTATGTGGAAAAAAAATATGTGACAAAGAGAATGGCCGCAGTTTTTATCTACAATTTAGAAATAACTTGGTATGATGTGAATACGATCATGCACTTATGGACATTGAACCAACGGCCTTGGAGGAGCTTAAATTAGAGAGAAATAACGGTACTTAATGTTTATGACTTAAAATTTTGTGATTCAGTGTTTTGTTTAAATTCTAGATACTGCTTACTTAGGCCGCGTGAAATTTATTCCAGCTTCCAGATTTTTATCAATATTTGTCGTCAATATGTCAAATCGATCATCAGTCAATATATAAATATTTATTATTGCAACTTACTATACTCTTTGCCCCTACAATACTTGCACTCAATTGGTAGGAATAGAAGTTAATGCTTGAGTTGTCAGAAGGCCATACACAGTCATTAAAATAAAACGACTTACGGATTTCACTGCACACGTTTATTACCTACCCGATATTTAGTGGTACCTATATTGTATCGGTTTTTAAGGTTTTTAGATTTCCCGATTCGGTCACGGGTGACTTGAGTAAATGCAATGAAGTCCCTAAAAGTCCCTTAAATTTCATTGATAATCGCGTGAAGACTCTTAAGATGTGTGTCAACACAGTCATACTCGTATACAGCCAAATATAGGTATGCACAGCACTACGAGAAGCTCTAAATGTGGGCAATTACTTTATTTTTATTTTGGGACACTTAACACAACTCCAGCTAGCCCCAATTTAAGTCCAATTGTAAGAGTTAAGCAATTTTTGTAAAGTCCTCGTTTCGGAAGGGGTGACCGAAAATATAGCATGACAATCTCTTTAGTGCGTTGTTGTGATTTAGTCATTGCTTTTATATGCCAAGTCAATTACTTAAACTATGATTTAATAAAATGTCTGAATTAAAATGTATTAACCAGACTTCAATTGATTTCAAAGGCAATCCTTTCACATATTATATTTAAATCCATATGTCGTAGATTTGTCTAATATTCTTATGGGAGAGTTTTTTAATTTCCCACGAGGATGGTTCAAGTGTCAGCCGCAGCTTCCGTCGTCACGAGGGGAGCTGTGGGAAGCTAGCCTTCACTATTTTTATGACATAGAAATAGTAGACAGACACACATAATATGCATCGTAAATGATATTGAGAAGTAAATGCATATTATAAGTCGTGTAGGCTATACTAAGTATGAGTATATAGCCGATGATAATGAAAAAAGAGTCCTAGACCATAAATAGTCTCTAAATAGCTCAAACAGCCTAAGAAACTAGATGTTGTTATCTCGTATAAAATTCAATTTATAAAATAGCAATGGGAACCCAATGCAGATGGCAACTCTCGCACTGTTACATCTCGAATTCGTGTCAAAATGTTTAGTCACAATGATTTTCGACAATCCTACTATGTAGAAGAATGTTTTCAATGATTTCTTATTATAGATTTGTGGCTCCAGAAAATGTCGAATTGAGATGTCGCTGTAATATAGCGATAGTAGGCCGTCTAATACATTATTATTTTCTATTCATTTTATGCACAGAATGAATTGGTGTAAGAAGTCCAGAATGACATTAATTACAAAGCTACTAATGGTTTTAATGATGTCTGTATAGATCTAAAGGTTAGTCAACTTATCCCTTATGCGATTATATCATAGGAATCTAGCATTGGAATTTACTGCACCTTTTTATTGCATCTTGTCACAACGGCAACATTACAGTAAGTATCTCATCACAGTTATATCATGCGTTGCGAAATGCAATGGTTGTAGGATGCAATTCGAGTGCGCTTGTGCAGCTGCGGCGGAAATTGCTATGTATTAGTTCCAGCTCATATAGAAAATCGAGTAGTTCGTTGATGGCTGCTGTTTTTCTTGCAACTAGAAACGGTATTCTTCCCAGACTGGAAGCGAGAGAAAGACGCTATCTGGACGCTTTTCAATGCAGGACCCTTATTCACTGTGACCACTTAGCGATTCCTTGCTCAAACCACGCCAATGTCGTACCTACTTGGTTTTGACATTTTCAAAATTCGTTTTTTCCATGATACTCTCAAATTATAGTTATTGTACAAGTACATGACAGACATAAATTATATAGTTATTAAACAAGTAAATAAACTTTAAAATTTGGAAGTGTAATAGAGATAACGAATTTTGAAAATGTCGAACCAAATACGACATTGGCGTGGTTTGAGCAAGGGCTCAGTAAGTGGTCATAGTGAATACGGGCCAAGATAGTAAAACCTATCAACGGATATCGTAACATGTCCAGACAACATCTTAAACCCAGCCATACCAATGTCAAAGTCAAAGCCAAAGTGTGTTGTTGGGGTGTGGTTATGAAAGTAAACTTTACACTTTTCTTACTCTCAATCTGCACTTTTGATGAGGTAACTACTATCGGGAGATGCCCAGTGATACGACTGTTTTTGTTGTAGTTACTTTAATCACAGAATATACTTAGTACCTTACGGTACAGAAATTTCACTCCCGAGTTTAGGTATGATAAACGCGTAAGCGTCCGGTCACCGGACTAGTCTCAATCAACAGCCCTAGCAGATTGAAGCGAGACGGCAGACAGTTATTGTACTATGAACGCTATACGCAATGCAAAAGGTGAAATTAGGTTGTTTTCCAGAATAGTAGGCAAATATCTCCAGGATTTTGCGCCGCTTGCATGGAAGTGAGACAGGCCTGCATTAATAATGATCCTTTGTCTTAATGCTACACGATCTTATACCCTACAGTAGGTACAGTCCGGAAACTTCCTGGTTAATTCCTGGATAATTGGGTTATTTTTGGGGGCATAATAAAATATATATATATATACTAGAGGCCGGGCGCGGTTTCACCCGCGTGGTTCCCGTTCTCGTGGGAATTTTGGGATCAAAGCTATCCTATCTCTTAAGTTGGACCAGACTGCTCACGGTGTGCCAATTTAATTTAAAATCGGTTAAGTAGTTTAGGAGTCCATCGCGGACAAACATCGTGACAGTAGATTTATATATATTAAGATATATATATCACAATTAAGAGAACATTAACAGGTATTTCATTTGATTAATTAATTATTTATTAAACCTTAGTACTTTCCGAGAAAACGTTTCCCAAAAACTCTACGGTCAACCGGGAAATTCCCCGATTGCACCACAGGTCCACAGTACACCTTTACAGTTGAAAAAAAAAACACCATTATTCATAAAAAAGTACCTACCTACTCAGTTTTTGAATTTAGTCAGTTTCCAACTAGGTAACCTAGTCATATGTTAAATTTCCACAAACGGTGCGACTATTTTCGTCTATTGTACGTTGATTGGTTCAAAACTTACGTTGTTAAGTTGTCAGTTTCCAGGTAGTCTATCGTGTAATTTCCACCACGGATCGGCTTTCTTGATCGGCGTTGTTCGGAAATATGACCATAATAATGGCGCGTGCGCATATGAAGTGATTCCAACGAAGTGCTGGGTTATTGCGGCTGTTTTTGTAGTGGCCAGTGTTGATAGCTCGCATTCTTATGAGAGTGTGAAATTACATAATGTGATCGCTTGCTGTGAGTTGTGATGATACAATGTCGTGCGCTTTACATATTTGTTTATGATCGTTACTTATTGATACCTTAATGTAGTTATTGTAATAGGCAGAACCCAATCGCGTTTTAAAAACCATAAAATTAAAGATTATGATAATTTGATAAATATTAAACAAGAAAATATACTAGAAAAAGCAACTAGTCTCATGTCGCCCTGACGGGATTCGAACCCGCATTCTTGGGAGTCCGGCCCAATGCACTAACCAATTATGCTACAGAGACCTATGAGGACACGTCGAATTTTTCTAGTATATTCACCGTTCTACGGTGTTGGCCACCGTCGCTTCATCAATGAGAGAAATATCCTTGCATTCGAAAGAAACATCTTTACAGATGTTTGACTATCGATTAAGATGAAGCAGCCATCTAATTATAACTTTTTAATTTTGCATTTAACAATGCTATTTTTATGTGATAAATATTAAACAAGAAAATATACTAGAAAAAAGCAACTAGTCTCATGTCGCCCTGACGGGATTCGAACCCGCATCATTGGGAGTCCGGCCCAATGCACTAACCAATTATGCTACAGAGACCTATGAGGACACGTCGAATTTTTCTAGTATATTCACCGTTCTACGGCATTGGCCACCGTCGCTCCATCAATGAGAGAAATATCCTCGCATTCGAAAGAAACATCTTTACAGATGTTTGACTATCTTGCTTTTTTCTAGTATATTTTCTTGTTTAATATTTATCACATAAAAATAGCATTGTTAAATGCAAAATTAAAAAGTTATGATTATGATAATTTGTTTACCTTTACAAAAAAATATTGGCTCAACTACGCGAACTCAGTTTTATTAAACCGAAGTCATGGTATAGACCAAAAAACTAAAATGAGATAAAACAATTATTTGTCAAGGATAAAGCTAAATACAAAAAAAAATGTGAAAGTTCTGACTTTGCAGATTTATTCTAGGAGAATTCTCATTCAAGATTAACAATAGGTAAGCACTTTTTGCGATTTCTATGATATTTCCTTGGTAATTAATAAGTAATTAAATAAACTTATGAAAGCAAGTTAATTCGTCACTTGCTAGCAGTAGCAGGACACCGTGTCCAGAAAACTATGGATATTCTATTATGTCTCATAACTCGGCGCCAGTGGGCTTAGCACGAAAAACTATCGAAATAGTATCGATCACGCAATGTCAAGATTGTATAAGAAATGAAGTCCGTTTACGTCCGTTAGGAACGCTGCCCAATATCTCATTTTTTTTAAATTTACTTCCTCGATACCTTCGCGAAAGTTATTCGTGATAGGCGATCTGTTTGTTTTCGATACCATCAATCATCAAAATTTGGCATTACCAATTCAAATCATTAGTCATCCCGGACCACGGCAGCTGTAAAGGTGCCGAAACGTCGGGAAAATCAAAAAACCCCTAAAAAGCCTAAAAATACGGACAATTACAACTTAGTTCGTGGAAATATAGCGCGTTTGATATCCGTAAAAGTTGTTTTTATTTCAATTCTATTTAAATTTAAATTACAATTAATACGAGTTGTTTAAGATTCCAAATGGATACCTACTTTCGCTTTCCGTGATTGAAAGTTTGCCCGTTATTATTGGCACTAAATAAATAAATGTATTCATACATACCTACACTGTTTTTCAATCCTAATGTAACCTTTATCCAGTACAAATAATACAAAGAAATAACTCCATATTTACTACAACAACCAGTTATTTTATATGCTCAAGTAAGCCTTTTATCGTATCTAGGTCGCCACAGAAGTATGTTTAGGTTAGGTCATCGATAAAATTCTAATAAATAATTTATGAGAGTATTTGTTGATAACTGGGTTCGCGTTAATTATCTTGTTTATAAGGCATTGAAGTTATTTAATTGTATAACATTTATGATTCTTAATCAGCATTTTCAGGATTTGTGGTTCAGCATTAGTCATTTAATTTTCCTACTGTTAGGGCACAGACCTTTCGTGTGGAGTTCGATAAGGAGAACGTACATTACCAGCAAAATGAAAAATGTCGAAACTTTCTAATACACTCGCGAGCAATGAAAAAGTTTCAGTGACATAGCACCAAATTACTCTTAAACGGGAAAGGCTAGCTTAATGACGCCGTCTGCAATATTGAAGTACATTTAACAGCGCATCAGAATATTACCAACTAAAAACGTATATATTGTGTTTAAATTTTAAATTAAATAATTTTAAAAATTGGGGCCATTTGGCAAATAAATTTTGTGGGTGGAACTTTTTCATTGCTCGTCAGTTTACTTTTTAATTTTTCCTCGCTGGTGTAGGCCAGCGTTGTTTCATAAATGCGAGGAATATCTTTGCATTCGAATGAAACCTTTTTACAAATTTTGAAGTACAATTAATTAAGATAAAACAGCCATTCATTCATTTTATGCTTTCATAAGGTATTAATTTTCAATGCTATCATGGCAAAAATGTTAGAAAAAATCGATTCGGCTCACAAGTTATTCTCAGACGGGACTCGAACCCGTGACCTTTTTACCCGCCTGCAAGGAAAAGGTTGTTTTTCGCGCGTATTTTCTATGCTTGTAAGTTTATTATGTATTATTCTTTATTATCTCATTTCTTTCAAACGGTTGAAGGGATCTCTATAATTAAGATATCATTAGATTCGTCTTGACAGCCCAAGTGTTCTTAGGTTACTGATGTAAAAAAAAACAATATAGCGACTGTGAGGTGCTATTATTTCAAGTAAATAACATTTTTTTTAGGTTATTTCAATATAGGTATCAAATAAAAGGGCTTATTATAAGGATTTCAAAAAGGTTATGCAGTCGGAGGCATAGAACTTTATAATAAATGGTTTATAATGTCATGCCTCAGACTGCATTTTATGATGTTAAAATATACCAAAAGTTCTATATTTAATCTGTTTCCATCTTTTCAGTTAACTTGTCTTTTGATGCAGGAGGATTTTATTTGGGGTTTTTTTATATATTTTTATGTAAGTATTTTATTATTACCTATTTCAGTGTGTACTCGTCTAGCAAACGTTTATTATTTGATTTGACAGGCGTCGAACATAAACCAAATATTTCACCCTCTAACCAACCCCCGGCGACAGAAATAGAATATCCGGTAGTTTTATTTTAGTCTTGCCTTTCAGAGATCGCATTACTAAAACCAAAGAGAAAGTATTACGTGTTTTGCATACATATTATTATTCTCATTTCTTTAACTTTATTAGGTCCAAAAGCAAGATAAAGATTTTAAGAAATAAACAGTGACTGTAGTCACGATACTGAAAATAATGAAAAAATAGCTTTTTTCTGAAATAATAGTATGAATAACGCCCGAATACTCGAATATTTCTCAACTTACTCAATTGAGCGATTAAAAATATAGGTTGGGTTGCGGAAAAAATAGGGTTAGGTTAGGTTACATTGGCGACTAATTACTTTTTTGTCGATCAGTTAACTACTACCACTTCTTAAACATCAAAATATATGAAAAGCGCTTGAGTATTCGACCATAAACTGCATAATAGCAAATACTGTAGACACTAGTACAATTTGTTCCTAATCGAGTACTTACTTCAAGTACGGAAAATACGAAAGCGTTTAGAAGTGATAAGTTGACTGTGATGCATCCTTAACTTTTTGCGCGAAACACAGAAGCACTCCATGCATTTAGGTCAGTCATATCATACAAAAATGAACGCTGTGCAAAGTTGAAAATCTAGATAAATACTATCTAGGTGGACCCAAACGACATACCAAACGCTGGTGTATCGGAATTATTCTGATTTCGAATGTAATACATAATGGCTGGTCTAATTTCCCTACATGCGATGTTAAATCTCTTCATGCTGTTTATGACAACGTGATTGCTTGACTGTTTTCGAGGCATTAATCTATATCTATAATAATATTATAAAGAGGAAAGATTTTATTGATTGTTTGTTTGTTTGAATTGAATAAACTCCGAAACTACTGGAACGATTTGAAAAATTGGAAAGCTGCATTACCCCTGAGTATTATAGGCTACATTTTATCCCGATATTCCCACGGGAACGGGAACCACGCGGGTGAATTCGCGAGAGGCCGCTAGCTAGTACCTATATGACTGTTTTAAATATCATTGTTTCGAGGTTACACTACTGTAACACTTTCTTGCCTTCAATGACCAAGATTTTCATTCTTTTGAATCGATCACCTCAAATCCCATATAACTTAACTGAAGAATTGACTGGCGTAGTAGTAGCGATTAAAGATGAAACGGATACTCGATATCCCGCCGCACCACCGGAAATGCGACTCGCGAGCAGGATATTCAGACTACTTCGTCATTGGTCGAAAATTGAGAGCTACAGTAACTACACTCGGCAGCAAAAAATCGAACCACTATTATTTTCACCCAAAAACACTCACTTTACAGTCTCATAATTCAAAAAGTATAGATACAAATAAAAATAAAATAATATTTCTTCACTCACACCAATTAACCTAGCTCCAAAGTAAGCACTGAAAGGCTTGTGTTATGGGATACTAGGGTAACGGATATAAATACATATAATTATACATATATAAGTATTTATGTGTTGAAATATATTTAAACGTCCACGACTCAGGTACAAATGCTCGTATTCATCTTACAAACATTTGCCCCTACCGAGATTCAAACCCGGGACCTCAGAGTAAGCGACACCTTGAAATCGGTGTAGGCACTCTACCACGGAGGTCGTCTAAATAGTTATGTAAACATTTTATTACGATGGGTCGAATACTCGACTTGCGAATACATGTGCCAAAACTTCAAGAAATCTTTTTATAACTTTTTAATTTTGCATTTTACAATGCTAATTTTTTGTGATAAATATTAAACAAGAAAATATACTAGAAAAAAGCAACTAGTCTCATGTCGCCTCAGGGCGATCACATATTCAAGAAATCCTTCAGTTTACAAAGTGTAAGGAAAACCAATTCACTCAATCCCGTTTCCTAAAACTTTATATGGAATGAAAATTTAACATTTGTATCACTGAAATTTTAGAAAATCAAGAAATGTTTTCAGTGCTTTTAAATGCTAATTGATTAGTTGAACATTTGACCTCGCCATCAACATCCAAATCTTTGCAGATATACTCTTTTTATTTATTAGACCGTGAATTGAGATTGTTTGTATAACGCAATGGTTAGTTTCTTTGCAGCTGAGTGCATTTAGTAATATGTGGCACATATAATGTAATACTATACTAGTCTACGGCTATACCATCATTATTATCATGTTGCATTCTTGATCGGACGTTGAAGATAAAACGTAGCATAGAATACTTATTCCAGAAATTATGATGATTTTTATTCTTAAAGATAATATAATCGAATGACGTTTTGTCGAAATGCTGACGGAATTAAATAAGAAACTCGGATAAAATTACCACAATTTTATACACAACGTGAAATGTTCTAGAATTTTGGTAACTACTAGTAGTTATATTCGTAATCAGCCATTTTTAATGTCCCCATTGTTAGGGCACTGGCCTTGACCCACACGCGGGCCCAATGCGGATTGGTGAGTTTTAACGACTGCATATGCAGACGGGACCAACGGCTCAACGTGCCTTCCGAAGCACGGAGGAGTTCGATATAGTAAATTTATGGTCACCCATCCTGTGATCGACCATTGTGAAAGTTGATTGACCTCAACAATCGCAGTCCGAGCGCCCGAACCACTGCGCCACGGGTTCCTCTGTAGGTGGAGCAACGAAACTCCAGAAATAAACTACACATGAAATTGTGGTATAAGTTGGGCATTAGATTTTTTTGGTTATTAATTTCAGTCGTCGTGTCGTAAATTGTGTAAGTATCAAGATCATTTCTTGTACTGCAAGTGATAAGTATTTTACACAGGTGGCACAATGCTTTACAAACTAACTACATAGAATAATTTTTTGTCACGGAAATTATTTACTGTGTAGACTCCTAAGCATTTACCACAAACCTCAGAGGTTTAAAAAAATGCTATTAATGTAAAAATTTATAATTAAGTTTTTAAAATGATATATAAATGAAAAAATTGTATATACCTAGTGAAAGAATAATCACGTGCCATTCGCAACCCAGTGTTTACACAAACTTGCGCAGGAGTGGATAGTTAACAGATGTGCGTCGACGAAAGACAATATAGTTCGGCGCGTGCGTTGTATTGATTTTGACGTTGTTGTGGGGTCACGAGGGTCGAGGGTTAGAGTCCTCGAGGGTGGCGAGGGATGCGGACATCTGGTGTAGTTTTGTAATAGTGAGTTGCAGTCATGGACGTGAAATATCGAACAGATTCGAATATTAATAATAAATTGACGGCGTTCGAAATACTTATAGCTTTTGTGTACGATTAATTATTTCAAGGTTTGTAAATGAATATGAAGGAATATGAAACATAGCCATATTTTAATGAAAGGAAAGATTTACTGTAAGCTATTTAAAAATATAAACAGTATTGCAACATTTGCAACGTATCTTTAGCATCTTCATATTTATTTACTGAATCATAGCAAAAACCATGTTGTAATCTGATAAAAAGGGAAAAATCCCTTGTCTTCTTATGTACCTAAGGTTTCCTAAGAAGGGTTCTCCACACTTTGACGTAGATTCAACATTCAATCCATATATATTAGGTTGGGGAAAAAATCTTTTTGCATATAGTATGTATGAACGGGTTGGTCTCGGACTGTTTAGAACACAATTTGACAACAACTTGTAATAAAATATCTTTGGCTAAACTATTTGTCTCTGGCTGGTTTTGGTATAATTATAAGAAATTAAATTAAATTTAAATAAAAAAAGAAGTTAAATTTTTAAAGAAGATAATTTCAAATTCAAATTAGGAAAATGTGTGATTTTCATTTGTTTTTGTTACTGTGAAGATGAGTGAATCTAATGACGAAATTCGATACATTTAAATAAAATACTACATTTAATGCCGTATAGTCCTGACCTTGCACCTTCAGATTTCCACCTGTTTCGGAACCAAAACCACTTGTCGCGGTATTTTGATCAGAAGCCCCAAAATTTCTATAGCAATGGGATCATGTCTCTACCTACAAGATGGCAAAAAGTTATCGAACAAAAGGCATCTACATACTTTAGTTAAATGTAAATAAACTACTTATATTAAAAAAGGTTTTCTTAAACAAGGCGAAGAAACTTTTTCCCCAATCTATTATAATTCTGATTCGGTTTTTCTAGTCATATCGTTCTGTAAATATATTTACGTTTCACTAAAACTTTAGGTAGGTACAAATGCTAGTATTCTAGACAAACTAACAGCAATTTCGCGTCACCTGGGACATAACATTATGCATTCAGACCGTCTAGGAGTGGGTGATAACGGAATGCTGTCTGGTGCATTTGCATCCGTGATGCATTCTGGTTTCTAGCTATGAATAAATAAAATTATATTTACGAAAAAGGAGACATGTCAGGTGTCAGTAACCAGTTCCTTATTCCTCATTTAAATTTTTCTCTAATATTACAGGCTTTCCTAATAGATGATTATGGAGACTATAACTTTAAGTAGGTCCCATGGAAGCGCTCATGGCCGCGCTTGACAGTGACGTTCGTCAAGCAAAGTTCGGCCCGGTCAGGTCTCGGATGGGTGACCGTCAAGTGGCATTATAACTGAGTGCTTCCGTGCTTCGGACGGCACGTTAAACCGTCGGTCCCGGCTATTGTCATTTGATTACAGTCGTTAAGCTAAGTCAGAGGCCTTGTAGGCGGCTAGATAAACTCTGACACCAGAGGTGGCCACTAATCCTCACTCGATAAGAAGAAGATGCAGGTCCCATGTAGACTCGTGTGTTCGTGTTAACGACTCTAACTGCAGCCGGGACCACCATCTCAAAAGTGCCTTCTATAGCACAGAGGATATCCAGATACTCCATCGGGCACTGATTAAACAATAAAATGTTTCTCATCGGATCGGATCAATCGCAGGTCCAGTCGAACTAAACCTCAGAAAATACCCTTTATGTGTATTTCAGTGAATTACTGACTTAGATGGGTTAATCCGTTTGACAATAAGGTATTTGTTTTACTGCTCAGATCGAGAACGTGCTATGATCGTTTTTTAGCCATTAAAGGAAAATTGGCATATATGGGAAAAGTTAGAAATTCAAAATATGTTGCAGATTCATTTGTTATTTAGCCCTCATTAAATTGAATATTAATAGTCTTTCAAGTCAATAATTGAAAGAGGACTGAGCTACGATGGTAAGCACAACAATCAATAACCATTTAGAAAAAAAACCCAAAACAAAGTTTTTTTAAGTTCTGTTGTCAAGTTAAAGCGGATGTTGTTTAAGTGCCAGTTATGTATACTTCAAAGTTTGTATTACGAGATTAGAGCTTTTTTGACCTCTTAATCGGTCGTTGACATTGTAAGAGCTCTCTTTTGCCGTGGTAATGTAAACAGATCTTAAAGCAAGCTTAAGGCAACTCTATACTATGATAAAATTTAATAAAACAGTAATTATTGCTATCTAGTATACCAAATCACAAAGATTTCTTAATACTTTTTTAATAGTTTGACTACTACTGGTCGTAAATTTGTATAGTGTGACATTGAATGAGTGATGAATATCACTATTATACAAGATTTTTAAGCCCAATAAGAACTATTTAACAAACAAACGAACCAATTCTCCAACTTTAAGTTATTGTTACTATAGAATTCTTAAAAGCTCGTGATTGTATATGTTACAAAAGTAAAAGGTACGTTACAAAATAAGCAAAGCTTACAAAGTTTAGCCGCCTGATTTTCCCATTGGAAACCACCATTATAGATTACATAAAGCAAGGTGCAACATGATAATTACCCTTCACTAGTCAAATAAGTAAGAACTTTCTCTGAGCAGGTGCCTGATAATCAAGCAGGTGCATTACCTACTTACAATGACAATTTAAGTTTATAAACATCGTTTAGTGGTATAATTTTTAAACACTTGCAGCAAAATTTGTTAAATCTCGACTTTATTAAATCTAAATTTAGCCCTACAAAAATTACAAATATTTAAATCCAGATTTAATATTTTAACACTATCGTAAGGTTAAATCTAGATTTAACAAAATCGTGATTTTCAGAATTGTCCTTAAATATACGTATGTGAATTTAGATTCAACCCATATGAATATTTGACATTTTTGTAGGGCTAAATTTAAATTTAACAAAAACGAGGTTTAACAAATTTTACTGTAAGTGGACCTAAGAGATAGATGTAACGCGATTCTAAGTCGCTTCGTAAAATTTTCGCACTCTTCCGGTTTATAAATTTCAGATGATATTATATACATGAAGCTTTGCGCGTTGATCTATGTACGTTATTAGCGCGGGGATTTTTCCAAACCATTAAACTTGAAGATAATGTTTAAAAGAAAAAAAAGTGTGTTAAAAAAACTTTTTTTTTCCATCCGTCCGAACTTGGAAGACTAGCTTTTAAAGTTCTTTATTCTGTGCTTTTACAAACTTTCCTCGATTTTACAAAATAATAATTTGAAAGTGTAATTTTTTTTTAGTGTTTTCTTTTAGATAAAGGCGGTTATATAAGAAAAGATAAAAGTCCATAGACAAGACCGTACATACAATCTTTGAAACCGGTAATCTTTGATAAGATTTGGTTGAAAAGTTATATGTACTTTTCAATAGATTCCAGTTATTGTTAATGTTTTGTCAATTTTGTCATATCTTTTATTGTTTTAACGTACGTAACTGATTTGTAGGTAAAATTCATTTTGACTAACTCTATTTTTCCTTTCAAACTTTTTACAGCCATTCTTTTTTTTTACACACGAATTATCTAGCCCACGTTAAGTTTCATGAAGAACTTGTGTTATGGATACTAGATAACGGATAAACATACTTATATATATATATTTTGTAAATACATACATAATATACATATTAAACATTGGTCCCAGACCAAGACAAATAGACATGTTCATGCACACAAATATTTGTCTTGTCCGGGAATCGAACCCGGGACCTCTGGCGCAGAAGGCGGGTTTAGTACCCCTGCGACAAACTGGTCGTCCGACTCCTACTAATATTAGACATAAATACTTGAGAATAAACTAGATTCTCTTTTGGTACTTACTTAAAAGATCACGGTGGTATTTATGTATTTAGGTAGGTAGGCCATTAAAATAGATGACGGCGATTATATTTGCATATTTTACAGCTTTTCTATTGAATTGATTATAGCGACTCACACTTTACGAATTCCTAAACGGTAAGCACATAACAACATCCTCTCCCGGACTTCCCTAAACGGTAGACCATTATACTATCAGCCAGTGACTAGGGATCCGTATATATTAATAAAAATCGGGTAAACTACTAGCGGAGACAATAATTTGATGGCTTAAGAAAATGGTGTGAAAATAATAATTGACTAGGGCGGTTACAACCCGATACTCGGGTTCGTCGATCGACGAAAAATTCCAAATTATGCGAAAATAATGACACTTTTTAATTGCAGTTTGTGATCATCACGTTTAACATTTTGTATATTTTATAGTTTTCGGAACAAATAGACTCGAGTACCTTTAATTTGATACCTTACTCGGCCGCGTACTACGCGCCAAAGTCCCTATCGAGTCGTCACAAATTTTGCGAACCTGAATTAAGTATATAGATATCTTCATTGGTCAATCATAATTGAAAAGGCAAAGCCTGTCTAGTTTTTAACTTTAAAACTTTAAACCAGAGAACTAACTTGATGAATTTCGAAAAAAAATGGATGCTTTTTTGAGAGATAGTTTGAACATTGACTTTTTGAACAGTGGCTTTAATTGAGCTTGAAAGATTTAACTTAGCACAAACATTGTAACTAAATTAACTTATGAAAATGAAACACAATAATGGCCTGCGCAGACGACGGACATTGAAGGACTTTTTGTCCGCGACACGACCTTATTACTAAGAACATAAAGTTGAATAAATAACGAGGACTATCGCGTACTTTTCGCGGATATACGCGGTCTAAGTTGAATCTTATTTGGTTAACAATAAAGACGTATCGCGGACAAAAAGTCCTCTGTTATCCGTCGTCTGCGCTAGCTCTAAATATTTCGTTGTTGTGAGACCGCCGCCGGTGTGGGATCGTGATAGATGAGATATTAAATAAAACTTGCAAAAATCAACATTTTCTTTCATTTTAGATACCTATTTGGATCATTTTTTTTATGAATGACCGGGAGGCTCTTAGCCTTCATCATACCTGATGTTAAGTATTGATAAGGCTGAAGATGGAAGCGAGCCTCTCCCGGAATCCTCAGCCACTGAGGAACTGGCTATCTTATCTCGAACTGCCGGAACACAACAATGCTGAAAACATTGTTGTTATGGCGTCAGGCTTAGATAAGATGGTGGTAGCTAGCCAGGCGGACTTACAACAAATCCTACCACCAACCGAATACAATGTGTACCACCGCTGGGAATCAAACCCGGGACCCCTGGGTCTGATACCGGTGGTTGTACCACTAGACCACAGAGGCGGTTAACGTTAATGTAGCAGCTGGTCGCCATTTCACAACTATTTACTGCAGTTAAATAATACAAAAATGCATGTCTTGCGTACTGCATACGTGACCGTGTATGCTTATCTTAAATGAAGGTCGTGCATTATGTTTTACTGCGCTAAAACGTGCATGCAATCAGCTGGAAATAGCTTAGCAATACTGAATATGTTTATGATTTCAACACAAAACAAAACACATACGGACAGTGTGAATACGTAAACACTTAAAAATTTGAGTGCATGTGTGTCTTTTGAAGTAAGGACGATAAGGTCATGATAGGTCTAATGTGGTGTTAAAAGCTGCAAATGGAGCTGGAGGCTGGCAAAGGATCAATAGACCAAAAGTTTTGTCTTTTTTTCTAAGGTAAGACGATAATTAAGATCCATGGGTACAACGTGGTTTCCTGTGTGTTTAAGATGGATCTGAGGCTGTCTTGGGATGGGTGCCCAAAATTTTAATTATCTCGTATTATTGTTCGTGACACAGAGGATTAGAGGTTCATGTGACGCAGAAGAACAATTGTCATGTTGTAAAAAAGGTATTGGAAGTGCGGTGACGTGAAGAAGCCCGACTAAAAGGTTGATTGCTTAACGGATGCTATGATTTGAGCAAGAAGGCGGTGACTGCAAAAGTGACAGCTGAGATACAGCGTCGACCCCAAATAAATGGGATAAGAGCTAGAGAATAGTGCGATACTCCGTGCTTCGGAAGGCTGACATGCCTTCCGACGCTGATGCTGTTGTCGTATTAGCATTGGGATTTCATGCAGGGTTTTTGCCCATCCATAGGATGGATCCGTAGGGTCTGTGTAAGGACCCCGGAAGGGTGAGGCCCATCTAAAATGAGTGATGATGATGATGACAAGCAAATCCCTGATTTAGATTTAGTCCCTCATAAAGAGGTACAGACAAAGAGGACTCCTCTTCTTTGTTTTTATAAGTGGCATCCTTTATAGTTGACAATACTTGTGAAATCTGTACTACTAAAACAATGTCGTGACTGACTGATAGACAACGCACAGCTTAAACGGCTGAACTGATTAAGCTGAAATTTTGCTTACAGGATCCTTTAGCGATGTAGGCGAACACTAAGAAAGGGTTTTTTGATATTTCCTCGGCAGCGAGAACCACGCGTGTAAAACCGCGGGAGGCTGCTAGTCCAAAATATAGGTCATAAGTATTTCGATGCCGATCGACACAAAGCGTACACAAAGCCTAACCTAGCTATCAGTTCAAAGTTTAGTTTTAATTACATAATTTATTGCATAGTATAAATTATAAATATTTTCAATAATTAACCATCAATCACGTATGTAATAATTTATCATTGGGTACTTCCGTTGTGGTTAGTATTTATCGTTTTATTGGTGTTTATAAGTGGCGGTGGGCTCATTCCAATTAACTACTGCATGTTATTATATTATGCCTAACATTACTATTATGTTAGACATAATATAATATTATGTTTAAAGTCATGGTCGCTATGGGTCTGATAAGAAAGCTCAAAGTCACCCAACGTGCAATGGAGAGGGCTATGCTCGGCGTTTCCCTAAGTGATCGAATCAGAAATGAGGAGATCCGTAGGAGAACTAAAGTAACTGACATCGCTTGAAGGATTGCTCAGCTGAAGTGGCAGCTGTGTTGTGGTGGTTGAAGTGGTTCTTGAAGCGGTGTGGCTGAGACGAAGACGTAGAGCCTCATTGATTGAAATGATCGACTCATCCAAAATAAAATCCAAATTGTATTTTGGATGATACATTAAATACCTACTTATACTTGTTTCTTAACTCTATAAATAACCAATAAATTAACTGATGAGCGTAGATACCGTTTTTACCTGCGCGGCACTCACTTGAAAAATGATAAAGATTCTTTATGGATGACCTAGTAATTTGCACAAAATCGTGACAAACAACAGGGTGCGTGCGCTTGCGCATAATACAGTCAACAGCACGTCAGGCTTTCACTTGTTCTACGAAAAAAGTCACTATAACGACTGACATGTGTACGCTAATCAAGGTCAAACTGTAAAGCTTTGACTGTACATCTGAGAGCACGTCCAGCTTTTACAGAAGCTTAACAAAATTCACTTTTATTACGCGTTATTAGAAGGACTTCGTCGTAGTATCGGGAAACTTCCCGATAGACCAGTGACGTTTTTCTTGGGAGCGTTAATTTAATAAGTTATAGATTTATAAACTTTTATATCGCAAATAATAGAACATCAATTGGTACTTGATTTAAATAATAAATTATTTCTTTCACCTTGGAGTTTCTTTTAGAAAATATGTTTCCCAATAAATCTCTACTGGTCTACCGGGAAGTTTCCCGATTGACCTACTAAGCGTTTTGTAACTATACAATGAAATAAGGGAACGCTTATTGGAAACTTGTTTTAGATGTGTTGGTAACTGTACGTTCTCCAACTTGACTAATGATTTATGTTCTGGCTATCTAGCAAGCTGCCCGCGACTTCGGCCGCATAGACAAACTAAGGGATGTTGGATGTAGGTAAATTTATCCTCCTCAAGAAGTGGTTGAGGGTACGGTCAATAGCAATCAAGGTATACAAAACTGTTAAAAATTTAGTAATCGACTTTGACCTTTAAGACTTAAGCCATTGAATCCGGAATTATCTGAAGTTTGACATATTGTATAAACCGTTGATACCGTTGACTGTACTTTTATTTTAGGTAATTTGACTGGTAGTGTTTTGAGTTGTAAACAAAGTCCTTAGTTACATACTTTATTTATACTAGTTCGTCGAATTTACTGAAAAAATAATTTCATTTAAAACTCTTTTAGCATTGGTTTGAAACAAGGTGCGAATTACTTATCAGTGATAACGTTTTTGTATCGTAATCCTTTCGTACCATAGATACTACAGTTAGATATAAATAATTTGTCATTGTGATTCATACAAACAAGTACATAATAAATTTACTTACAATACAAAATGGAGTGTCAATGTTGGAGAAAAGTTTTCGCGCCAAAACACATCACTGCACAGACTTTCTTAGAGTGAAACCAAACGCAATTTCACTGGAGATTTCTTTTTCACTGCACTTATTTATTGGTTGTACGAAAAGAAAATTTAAGTTAAGAATTTACCGTTTTCGGAATGCGGCCTGCGCTGCGTGAGTTTGAAATTAAACTGATGCAAGCGACATCGATCAGCTGATCGCGCGCCCATTCCTTTGTTTTTGCGTTTCGGCACTGCTTGTTACCGGAAAATTTGACTTTATTTGCAGCACTTAAGGGTTATTATTGACTGTACGAGTTTTGATATTGTTTGTGGTTTCGCTGTTTATTGGAGTTATGGCGATAATCTAAACAATAGAAGTATGAACAAATAAGTCATAGTTAAATTGACATTAATGAGGCTAGAAAGAAACTGAAGAAGACCGTCGAGCTATTAATTATTTATCACCTGGTAATATAAATAGTGTAGGTGTAAAATGTTACTTTAAACAAATTTTGACGATGTAAATGTTTCAGTCTTATACAATTACATAAATTAGCTGTTGTGATTTGTAAGTAATTGAAATACAACATGTTTACGTATTTATAACGAGCTTCCGGATTGATCAAATCGGGGAATTTCCCGGTCGACCAGTAGAGTTTTTGGACAACGTTTTTTTGTTGAAAGGTTAAAGAAATCATTTATTATTCAAATGAAATACTTACCTGTTAAATAATGCTCCCTAAAAAACTCTCATGGCCTAGTAGAGATTTTTTGGGAAAAAGTTTTCTCGGAAAGTACCTACTAAGGTTAGAGAAATAATTTATTATTCAAATGAAATACCTGTTAATGTTCTATTATTTGTAATATAAACGTTTTCTAAATATCTATTACTTTTTTAAATAAAGCTCTGGTTAAACCATCCGTTTAATTGAAAAGCTAGCCCGTTCATAGAACGCCGGCATTTAATTAAATGGCTAAAGAACAACTAGCCAAGTCGTTTAATGAAACGTTAAACTATTTGGCTACTTCATATTTACCGACTTTTTTGGTTGTTTTGTATTATTAAAGAGATTTTTTGGATTAGCAAAGAGACTTCTAAGGTTTAAAATAAATAACCTCGAAATTTAAGGATCACGCTCCGCTACGCTTCGCGTTCGCCTTAAATTTCTAACCTATTACGTGACCTATAGGACTAAAGCAGCAGAGGGGTACAAACAATTCTTTAATTATTCTCAGTAGATCTATTCAACGAAAAAATGCGATTTTCCAGCGAAAAAACATACAAAACATTGTCAGCTGAGCGAGCTATCTGACGCCATATTTGTTTTGGTGACACAGCGCCGCAGTGGCAAAAAAATACTAAATTTAAATCACCTGCCTGAATTCACGTCAGCCATCTTCAATGGGCTAGCTTACAATTAGCCAACTAGTTGAACGTTTAGTGATGCTATATCAATCAACTATCGGCCTAGGCGTTCAATTGGATGCCGGCGTTTTATGAATGGGCTAGCCTTCCAATTGAATGGCTGATTTAACCAGATGGCTGCGACATATATATTTATTTATGTTTTATTCATCTTTAATGAATAAAAGTTTTGGAAAACTATGAAACTTTGTTAAAAACAAATCTTGCTTAGGCATAAGTATGATCTTCTAGATCAGCCCCCTGATTATCTAGCTTGTTTTACATTGCTGCTTTAGTAAAAATCAATGTAACAACTATCTTACTAAAGCAGCAATGTAACTGCACTTTCAATCAATATTTGTTAGCAACATAGTTATAATTAACTAACAGGACTCATGTACTAGTTAGGTACTTATATAAATAAGATATAAATTTACACTGTGCAAAGATGCGGTTAGAGAACTGACCTTTAGTATCAGTTACTTTGGTCTTGTTAGAGTTATAATAAGATCTATTGCAGGGCACTAGCGGATTTCCGCGACTTCGTCCGCGTGGAGTAGGGTTCGTTGTGCAAATTCGTTTTTTTTTCATTCAATCGAGGAGCTTCCCGGTTGGCCAGTAAAGATTTTCGGGTAATGGTGTTTTCAAAAAGTAATTAGGTAAAAGCAATAATCTTTTCACCTCACACGCTCGGAAAAGAAGGATTTGTCATTCAGTTTCCCCGTAGAAAATCGCTTTTTGCGGCATAGCGCGGAAAAGTACTTTTTTAATTTAATACCTAAAAATATGTCGTAATGCGTTCCGTCCGAATCGCACTATTGACTTTTTTGTTACATTTTATACTTATTTTAAATAGCTTTGAATTAATTATAATACTCCGTGTTGGTTTTATTATATTATTTTAGTTAAATGAATCATAAAAACAACAACAATAAATTAAATCTATTTATTATAAGAATTTTATATTAGGCTGGATGAGATTTTACAGCTTATGATTGGATTTCGGAACGTGGCATAAACCTTTATTTTTAAATTGTCTTTGACCTCATGTCAATGTCAACATTTACCAAATCGTTTTTATTGTTATTATAAGTAACAATATATTCTTACTTTAAATAACTTTAAATCAACTATAATACCCCCTTTTTATTATTTTAGTTTTTTATATAATTAAAACAACAAGAATAAGGTATATTTAGATTAAACTTTTTGTTTAAAGATTTTTTTACCGGAAGTTGACCGCGGAAACAACCATAAAATGTTCCTCGCTGTTGTGTGGTGAAAAATTGTGTGTTGCGCTCGGAAGAAAAGTTTTTAGCGTCTTGAAATTCTCGCTTCGCTCAGGATTCAATCTTTGAATCCAATAAATCCTAGAATCATTCACTTGCTCAGGTTTCAATAGAGGTAACTCGCCGCTAACCAACTTTCCAGTCTTGCATAACAAATAACAATTTAACCTAATGAAATGCCTACTAATGTTCTATTGATTGTAATAATAGTTATTTGTTATGCAAGGATGGAAAGAGTAATTTTACGGCGAGTTACCTCTCTTGAAACCCGAGCAAGCGAAGGATTCTATTTATATATTATATAATCGTATTTTTATTTGAATCATTAAAAAAGTACTTTTCTATGCTAGACCGCAAAATGCTTTCCACGCAGAAATTGAATGACAAAACCTCCTTTTCCGAGCATGTGAGGTGAAAGCATTATTTCTAACTTTAAAATTTTGCTTTTTACAATGCTATTTTTATGTGATAAATATCATATCAATACCATATCACACTATTTCTATAAACGTGTAATCAACATGTTATCACTACACGCCATTTTGTTTTAAATAAGCACAAAAGTTTTTATGTGAAAAACTAACAAACTAATAGAAAAAACAGATTTTCTCCGACATCTTCAGATGGTATTCATGTTTCAAACCCATACACCCTGATATAATTATTTATAAATATAGAAGGATCGGTGGCTCAATTGTAAGGGCAGTGCACCGGACCCCCAAAGGTTCAAGTCCCGCTTGAGAACAAATTAACTTATTACTTAGTGTTTTTAACCGACTTCAATAAAAGGAGGAGGTTCTCAAGTCGATGATACTTCTATCTTTATGTTGGTTTTACCATAGCTTCGGTTCCTCCAACCTCAATAGCTTCAGTTATCAACCGATTTTATTCTGAGAGAACATAATTCAGGCGTGGTTCCTTAAAAATAAAAATGTTTTTTCATAATCCTGAAAAATAGCAATTGGCAAGTAAAGGTTACGTAGATGAGATCATCGAGTATGGACCGATTTTTATTGACAGTAAGTACGGGACATAATGTATAATGTACGATTGCCATTGTCATGCACATTTCTTACATAAAGAATGCTCATTTACTTCAGTACTTGCCGTCGTTTTCACCGTTTAGTTCCAGCATTCCGCTGAGTCGTGGATATTATTTTTATCTTACAAATTGGTTTACGCGTGAATTTTTTCCCACAAATTGGACTTTAATTTGTTACGCATGCTTTGTGTGCACTGTGCATCATTATTCGACGCAGGCGGTGAAAAGTATTACGTAAATAGTTAAAAGATATAACACGAAATTATAATATGAATAAGTAATTCAGGTTTTCTTGTGGCACAATCTCCTCGACCATCCACAAAAGGGGCTTGTGCCTCAAAAGTGACTGATGATAAACCTTCAGGAACTGTTCATAAACTCTGGAACCTAAAGCTTCGGCGAAGCTTAGCGAAAAAAGATGTATTTCCCTTTGCATATTATCAGCATTATCATCTATTTTGCATTATGTTAGGGCCATGGCCTACTTGTGGGCTGAAGAGGATATGGGCCATGATCCAAACATGGGCTCGAGTCGACGTGACTGCAAATACAGCAGGGACCAACTAAGGCTTAACGGCTTGTTTCTTACACCCATATTCTTAGTCGTTCCTCCAAAACTTACTCGTCCTCGACTTAACGAAACCTCATTGAAAACCTCTTCGAAATACTCCTCGAAATCGGTATTCTAAGTCATAACTCCGTAGGGACCTGGAGGAGCCAAAGAGTACGTAGCCACTCCGTGTTAGGCCTAGCGCACACTTCCATTTTTACCCACGATGAGGTTGAGTGGAGTGTAAAAAGTTTTGGAGGAACGATTTAGAATATGGGGGTTAGTTTAAATGATAATTGTTGATTCAATATTAATCCAATGTAATTTATTCAGTCTAGGCTGTTTGTTACAAGCACTTATGAACGTCAAAGAAGCTACGCCATCGGTTCTCAAACCCTACGGCGGGAGATCTTGTAACGAGAAAAACCGGCAAACAACTCGTCAAGGGCTATTTTTTCCTCCCTGTTTTATTTCATACTGAGTCGTCAAATTGAAAAGTGCGCTTCACATTTAGTTACGTTAGTTTATCATTTTGCTGTTAAATTAGTTTTCTTTTTGTTTTACTTGTTTAAACATTGTTAAATACGCAGTATTTATCTAGGCTGTAAGTGTTTGTTACATTTGTTTTCATTTTTGTACTGAGAAGAGTGATTGTTTTGTAAGTATTAATGTAAACAAACGTAGGTAAAAATAAATAAATAAATTGATTAACCTTCCGAAAGCGAATTGAGGATATGCATCACCTGGTGATGGAATGTGAGTGGAAATGTGGAGAACTGAACTCAAAGAGATTCCTTCCTAAGTAAATTTGGTATGAATAGGCTAGATATTGAGATTGCTCAGAGTATTTTGAGCAATCTGCATTCTGAGGCCGCACTATACTTGTGTGGTTTGGTGGAGTATTGCATACAAACTACACAAACTTAGATTTTAGTTTTTTCCCAAATGTAGACGGCTGATTTGCTTCGATGGAGCTGCCGTGTCTAGAGACAAAACCTCCTAAGTAAATAAATAAAGATATTTATAAAAAAACCGTCCTAAGCACAGAGGAGTTTGAAATAATAAATGTTTAGCACCCCCATGACGAAATATAAAGAAATTATTACTTTTCTACTTCGTGGTCCAAGAACCTTATGTCGGAAAAGCTTTTAATGATGTTTTAAAAGTTTGCATTCCAATACTATTTACTTGATAAATATTAGAAAAATACTAGAAAAAATCGATTCGCTACACAACTGAGAATAATGTCTAGTCCAGTTGATTTTTTCTAAAAAAGCCTTTCGAAACTGGTTTCGCTTAGTCCATGGCGCTTGCGTTTTAGATTAGGCATTTGTTTTTCAATGTTTTAGAGATTAAATATCAAATTGCATATGCGTTCAAGTTGACCGGAGTACGTCCACTGCCACTGCAGCGATAAAAGTGCATAGACCCCTGCCGAGGTCAACCTTATCATAACCTGTTATTAAAATTGTTGCATTAATTTATTATTGAAATGCCTAAAATGCCTTTTTATGTATTGTTTAGAGGCGGGGGTGTTGTTTAATGAAGATAATTTAATCTTTATTTTAAAACAGACATTGCGATGTTAAGAAGTAAGTCCACTTTTTAGTAGGACATTGTACAATTTGCCAAACATAATGTAGGTAATAATAATATAATATATATTTATATATGAATGAGATATGGTGTAACCTAACAAGTTGCTCAAATCTTCGGCTCAAATGAATACTTATATTGTTTGGTAGAATTACTTACTGTTTTTTTTATGATTATGGAATTTTTGGAAATCCGGTCCAATGCTCTAACCGCTGAGCTACTGAGACTTTCTGAACCGCTGAGCTTCGAGAAAGTCCATAAGTTACTTACTGTTCTTTTCTTTCACCAACTTTGTGGTAGACTTGTTACAAATTATCAGGATCAGGTCGAAACACTGGAATTCAGAGTATTTTTAATATAGATTACAGACGTCAGACAGATATAACAAGTCACTTTTCACACATTTGTCTCTCCAGTTTTTTAACCGACTTTAAAAAGAGAAAGAAGTTTACAATTCGTTGGGTATATTTTATTCATGTATGTCACCGATTACTCGAGAACGCTGGAACCGATTGAAATGATTCAAACGTTACTTATAACAAGATGGTCTTATTTTTTGAAATTTTAAAATCAGCGATCGATTTTGAATCGCGATGCCTTGGGTGGTACCGACTTTTTACGCTTTTATCTGTGATGTATATCTTTTCTTTCAATACCAAAAGTGCATAATTCCTTTGCCGCTGTTAGAAACATCATTTCGAAACCGTTTTTGTTTCACTACTTCTAATGTTTCGGTCATGAACTCATGGTTTTAACAAAGAATACAAAAATTACAAAAATCCCAGAGAGTTATTATTTACCTTTATAACAAATAAAACAGGGCCACCAAATGGTAGCCCTGTTCCTAACGCATCTTGGAATCAACATCATTGGCATCTTGGAAAACAAGGCTACCAACATAGGGGTAAAGGAAATATATGATTAAACGCACTTTTAAAAAATATCCACGCTTTGTGGGGTCCAAGACTAAGGACCCCCGATGGGAGGGTTCCGTGTTCCCACCAGCTGGATGCTGTTCCGCATGACAGAGGCTTTCGCAGCCAATCCATTCGTCAGACCAATTGGACTAAAATGCGGTTGTAAAGGAAGGAATTAAAAATTGACAAGAGTGAATCGATGTTTTCAGAATAATATAAAAATAACAAACCTAAGCTAATAAGCCCTAATTTAGAATATGCCCAAATATAAAAAAATATTCTGTGCTTATTTATATTATAACTCACGTAGCGTTAGAGATATGAATTCTATGTAAGTTATGATACATTTTAAATAGAAAAATATTGGAAAAAAAATATAATAATAAAAAATATAGTCTCGGTAGCTAAGTGGTTAGAGCATTGGACCGGATTTCCAAAGGTCATAGGTTCGAGTCCCATCTGAGAATTCACTTGTGGCCGAGTTTACTTTTTTTTTCCAGTTTTGTAATCTGACTTCAGTTTTCAGTATAAATATGGATACTATTAGATACCACAGAACACAAGAAAGACTTTAAAAGAAGCAGTAAATAAAATACAATTTTAATGTAATATAATTGTTATAATTATATTTAAAAAAAAACATTTTAGATATATTGTTATATTGAAGCACCAAATGTAGTTTTCCAAGGTCTAGGTAATCTACCTCTACCCCGAAATTCATCTAAATTGGTATAGGCCTCAAAATATAACAGAGAGGCAAATTGACTTTTTTATGTACTTGATATTTAACATTGTATGGAATAAATAAATGTTAGAGAGGACAACGAACAATCTTTTTAGCTCTTTCTCAATTCTTAAGATCATCTTGGGTAAAAATAAAAGTATGTCGTAGATTGATCAATTAAAAGATTCTGACTGACTCGTGGGAACAAACTTCAGAATCCCTTTAAATGAAGTCGCGACGTTTTTTTAAACCAATCAAATGAATCAATAGTAATAATAGTTCAAATGCTTACCATAACAATTGCAGTTAACTACGCTGTCTGTCTGGTGATTCCTATACGAAGAGAAGTTTGTTCCAATTCCAGTTGAAGTCATTTAAAGAAAAAGTAAAAATGTCTTTGCGTTTTGCGTTTGAAAGAGATTTGGTAGTTTTGTATATAGATAGAAATAAAAAAACCGTACTTAGTTAAAAACCAAAATATAATTATGTAGGTACGAGTACGAGACACATGCAAAATTTTGGAGTGCACTGTTCATTAAATAAATCATCTATTGCGGATTTGTTTTATTCTACGGGTAATAACTTAACTACTCTTTGATATCTAATCAAAATATGGACATGAATCCTAGTGCTGGTGCTGATGGTAACTGATTAACGGTCCCAATAAAAATAGGTAAATCATATAAGTTGCTCTCTAAAAATACATTTTAATTTATGATTTTTGAATTTTTTCATTTTTCAATGCTATTTTTATACTTATGATAAATTTTAAATAGAAAAATATTGGAAAAAATTAACTCGGCCACAAGTGAATTCTCAGGTGGGAATCGAACCCACGACCTTTGGAAATCCGGTCCAATGCTCTAACCGCTGAGCTACCGAGACTTGCGAATCACCGTCGAAATTCTCCAATACTTTTATATTTTTAATACGCTGTAGGCCAGCTTTTCTCCAATGCTAGGAATATCCTTGCATTAGAAAGAAACATCTTTTCAGGTGTTTAACGATCGATTAAGATGCAACAGCCAATAATTTATGAGAATCACTTGTGGCCGAGTTAATTTTTTCCAATATTTTTCTATTTAATTTTTTTTTCCTTTTTTATTAAATCTTTGTGTCTTTTTTTTGTTAATATAGCTTTTCAATCTTGATAGTCGATAGTGCAAGTATTCTTTCTAAGAAATCAAATGGTAAACAATTGAGGCCGTCGAAACCTCTAGTCGGTACTGCCGGATTGTCGTATACTTCAATCAAAAGATGTCATGTATCAAATATTTCAATCTTATTCCCACCAATCAAGGGCTTCATTCAGTTACTGAGGACCACCGCGGTAGAATCTCTTATAGATTCTGATACATAGGCATAAAGATATGTTTTATAGGTTCGTACTACAAGTTTCTATTAAGTTCGCTATTTCTACAAGTATTTCTACAACTATACAAGTTTCTATTAAGTTCTATAACTCTATTCTTAAGAATATTAATTGTGACGTAGACAATGTGTTTTTTAGACACTTGTCTAAATAAACAGAGTCGCGAATGACAATTTGAGGTAAACATGGAATTAATATAATATACTTAGTCGTACTTCTTAGATGAGTAAAATTTTAATTTAATTTGTAATAATGATGTATTAGTTTACTGGCTGAAATATAGATATAATTATTATTCTTAAGTTCCAGTTATTAGATAAGACCCCCTCTTTGAAATAAAACCTTATATTGTCCTTCGACATGCAATAAAATAATTTTATTACCCTTTAATGGCATTGTTATCGTTAAATTTAGCTGGGGCTGATGAATTAATTCTTGGTCCTAAGAATTTACTTTCACTCCCGTTTTACTTCTCTGAAAGTAAACATGAAGTACCCAATTATAAAATCATTGCCGTGTATCCGTCACATTCAATCCAACCATCATACGCTAAGTACTACGAAAGTTCCCCAAAGTGCATCACAAAAACCCTGCATTCCAGAGTTTAGTACAAATAAATAAGTTTACAAACATCTGGTCCGAGTACACCCAAACAGGATTTGAAGAGTTCCCTAAATAATAGAGAGAGGTCTTTGACCCAGGAGGGCCGCTCCCTCTGGATACGGAAGGGAACTGGCTGAATTTGATTGTAGCTGCTGTCAGGAAATCATGTCATGACCCATATATTTTATTCTAATATTTTCAGCGCCGCTGAAATCTTTGTTACTTTTATAAAATGTAACTAGTCACATTATTAGACAGAAGCGTTGACAAAAATTTTTTACCTAAATTTTCAAGGAGGATTCTGCCAAACGAAGTTGAAAAAATATAAGTAAGTGCTGTGATTTGATATGGTTAGAGTTCCTTAGTGCGATGTTATAAGTGCTTTAGTTAAGTGAGGACTGCTTTAGTTAGGTGAGGTAAGTTTAAAAAAAGAGAAAACTAATGACTCTACTGGCAGTTCACAAATTGGGAGGACCTTCGAAGAAAGAAGCTGCCACGAAAACTTCGACCTCCACCTTTATAAAGAAAATTAAGATATGGTTATCTCTACTTATAGCTTTTGATATTTATCTACAAAAAAAGAGCTAACCGTATCTTTGGGTCTGCAGTACGTGATTTGGGTTGAGACTTTAATTTATGGATAATACCACCAAGTTCCCTGGCGAGAATTTATAGTGGGAACATAAATTCCTAATAATTTCTAAACCGCTCTGTCTTTTTTTTCTTGTGTAAATCAAAAACAAGCACATTGAAAAAATGTAATACTCCAAAAGTTTTTGATGTTGAAAATGACTAAATAGCACAGGCCTATAAATGCACTACGGACACTACTTATATAGCGTATAGTGCTCTTGACTATACCACTAACGAATAAATTATGAAAGTATCTGCCTTAAAAATAGCCCTCGTTACCTACCCCTTGTGGCTATAATAAAACTGTAAGGGAGCACATCCCAACTGTCTTGTCTGGAGACAGTCAACCTCTTCAAAATCTGGTCTTGGACTAAAAAAAGAACCCAGATGCTAAATCGGGGTGTTTATGCAACTGAAATTATTTTATCTAGAATGCGAATTCATTGACTCACTCACTTCACTTTTCATGGAACGCATTTCTTAGTAACTTAGCAAGTATAACATTGCGTATATATTAAAGTTGGAATTCCCGACATTTTGGCTCTTTTTCATGCACCGCCGTGGTAACGGGAGACTTACTATTAATTTCTAAGGTACGTAATGTACAGTAGTACGTACTACGGCATGTCTTAAACTTAAAGTGTTTTTTTTTTGGTATTGATTTTACTAAAATTCATTCACAAAAATAAATTATAAAAAAAGGGTTATTGTAAAACCGGTTGACCAATAGAGTTCTCAGAGAGCTTAATTTAAAAAGTAAAATACATACAGAAAACGTCTGTGTCACAAATAATAGCCCATTAAGCGGTCTTTCATTTGAATAATAGATTATTTCTTTAACTTTAGTACTTTCCGGGAAAACTTTTCCCAAAAAAATATCGTATACTCGTCAACCGGGAAATTCCCCGATTGAATACGTTAAGAACAAGCTAAGCACATTGCAAAAATTTAAAAATAAATTTGCTTGATAACCTGAGACGAATATACACGCAAATTCCATAGTAGTAGCGAATTTACTTTCATGTTTAGAACTTTTCGGAAGGATGTAGAGATTTTACAAAAACCTCTTCATGGCCAGTTGCCGATGTTCGTCAAGATTTTATTTTTCTTTAAAACAGGGGAAACTAAGATGCTTTTTTTTTATGAACGTCAGGGAGTCTCTTCGTCATACCTGATGTTAAGTATTAAGGCTGAAAATGGAAGCGAGTCTCTCCCGGAATCCTCAATCACTGAGGAACTGGCTATCTTATCTCTAACTGCCGGAACACAACAATGCTGAAAACATTGTTGTTATGGCGTCAGACTTAGATAAGATGGTGGTAGCTAGCCAGGCGGACTTACAACAAGTCCTACCACCAACCAAACCGAATACAATATGTACCCCCGCTGGGAATCGAACCCGGGACCCCTGGATCTGATGGATCTGATACCAGTGGTTTTACCACTAAACCACAGAGGCGGTTAATTAGGCGGCTTTATTGAGTAGGAAATGAAAAAACTATCATCAGCAACGGTAGGTATCTTAAATATTTAACTTAATATTTTACTCGTAAAAACCTTCCTTTCTCATCTAAATTGGTTCCCAAAAATTTAAATGCAGTGTGGCATCACCACGCTCGTTAAATGTAATCTGTGGTCAGTAATTACCCATCAGATGTAGCTAATAACAGAGTAGTACTGTACTCTTTTCACCTATCCACCATTAATTAAATAAAGTGATTAATTGCTAAGACCAATAACACTGTATGGTTTATGGAACTGTCTGTTTGGTGAAAAAAAAACTTAATTTGTCAATGTTTAAGACGTGAAGCAAATACATTAATTATTGAATATGAGCTTAAATTTCTTGAATTTTGTGTCTTACTTGTAAACAAGTTATTTTTATCCACCGTCGTTTCATATGAAATATCCTCGCATTCGAAAGAAACATCTTTACAAATGTTTGACTATCGATTAATTTAAAACAGCCATCTAATTATGACTTTTTAATTTTGCATTTTACAATGTTATTTTTATGTCACGGGTCTCTGTAACATAATTGGTAAGTGCATCGGGCCGGATTCCCAAGGATGCGGGTTCGAATCCCGTCAGGGCGACTTGAGACTAGTTGCTTTTTTCTAGAATATTTTCTTGTTAAATATTAATCACATAAAAATAGCATTGTAAAATGTAAAATTAAAAAGTTATAATTGGATTGCTGTTTCATCTTAATCGATAGTCAAACATTTGTAAAGATGTTTCTTTCGAATGCGAGGATATTTCATATGAAACGACGGTGGCCAACACCGAAAGGTTAATATACTAGAAAAATTAGACATGTCCTCATAGGTCTCTTGTTTTTTTCTAGTATTTTCTTGTTTAATATTTATTTTTATTCTATTTCGATATGATGAAATTGTTTAAAGAAAGGCAACCTTTTAATTCTTTATAAAAGTATAGTAACTACTTACACAATACGTAACAAACTATTTACACTAGGTACATAATCTAAGACGTAAAGATAGGAGAACCAAGCAGTGACTATTGACAAACCAAACAAGAGAATCAGTGTATGGCAGCAGCTGTACTTTTTAAAAGGCGTGCTTTCTTAATTTTCTTTAGATCTATTAAGAGAGTATCGCTATCCCCTCCTCCTTTAACATCTTTTCATTTCCTTGAAGAAATGTTTTGAGTGATTGGTTTATAACTCATTGATTCAACGAAATTTAAGATCTGACCATTGCGCAGCTGCATAAAACAAAGGACGATCTCTTCTCTCATTCTAATTCAAAATGGCCGAATCTAATAAAACGCACTTTAATGATTCCATATTGTTTTTAAACAGGACATTGACCCCGACCACGTGTGTCCACACGTGTTAAAACGCTTTTGTCAAATCTTTGTCCGATCGGGTCTTTTGATTTTTTACTAAACACCAAATTTCTTGAGGAGGCTTGTCATAGAGCTTATACAAATAGAGGGGGCACTTTTACAAGCAATGGGTTTAAAGATAAGTTTTATCGTGTGTAATCTGAAAGATGCTTCCCGTCTTTTAGTTAGCTAAAGTACACTACTTGATTATCATATTGTTCCCTGCGCCAAACTAAACGCAACTTACGATACTAAGGGCCGGTTTCATAATCTAAAAGTAAGTTATGGTATAAAATATATATCAAATTATCTGCCAACTAAGCTACTCAGAACTTACTTTAAGACAGAAACAAGCCCTTAATGTCATTAAAATTATTACTGATCACTGAGTCTAGTACTTACTATTTTATATTCTGTGACACCGACTACAATTTAGTTAGCTAAATATGTCATAAATAAGTTACTGCTCACACGACATTTGAATAGTTAAATAAAATAATTACTAGATTTTAGGTAAGGATTTGATATTTGTCTTTGTGACTTAGGGACTTAGTTTATTTTAATTTGAATATATGTCATCAAGTACCTAGTAACTTAATTATAAGATCCAGGTAGTTTCTATTGGAAATAAAGGAAATAAAATATTAAGTTAAGGCGCAAGTGATTGTAGCGATATAGCAATGAGAAAACAATGCGCGCGAGAGCGGGACCGATTTTACTAATTATGCAAAAAAAAAACAAGAAATCACTTCGTAGTAAATAACTATAGCTAATGAAAATAAAGCTCGCAATTAAAATTATCCGCATCATTAAGACCTTTCGTTTGGTGTTAGAACTTAATAAAAAGCTTAAGCCTAAAATTTTTTTATTTGAATTAAATAGTCAGTTACTTGAATTTTTTGTTCCAATCATACAAATTTCACCCCTCTTAAGGCCTTAATGGTAAACTTTCGCGGTAATGAACTTTCGAACTATGATTTTCTCACGCACGTTCTAAATCCTTGTTCGCTCTATATTTTCTGAACTCTACGGTCCTTACAACCCTTCAGATGCACTTGTTTATTGTTTGATGTAACCCTCTAAGCGTCTTATTCAATTGTGACATTCATAAGAATGTATATTTTGGTGTTCGGCTACATGTAAAAATACACCTTATTGGATTTAAATATGGTTTGCAATCGTAAATTCAAGTTTTTAAATATTATGTTTCAATCTAGATACAATGGGAGGCTGTTGGGTAGTTACTTATACATAGATTAACTTTCAGTCTTTGTAAAATCTAAACAAATTAATGTTTGAATTGTCATATTTTTCAAATGACTATAGGATATAAGAAAGACTTATACTGAACTTGAACCAAAGCCGTATCTTGGTGAAAATAAAAATAATGCCCTGAAAAAGACTTAGGATTACCATATAAAAAATGGAATCAAAAGATAAGAAACAGCATTTTTGAAGACCCATTTTTTAGTGATGAAAATTTGTAAAGAGAATTTCGTCAATTGGGTTATATGTGTCAATTTTCCTTATCTATCCAGAAAGAAGTCTAAACTCCAAGTTGCGACCTACATGTAAGTGATATTAACAGATTATTGTTTAGCAGATCATAGTTAAATGAGAGTTCTTTTCGCAATCAGCTGAGTTCTACAGTTCCTGATAGTTTTTAGAAATAGTTCTGGCGTTTTTACCTTGATAAAACCCATAATGACAAAATGATCTGCCAACTTCCGTAGCAGATCATTATCCAGCAGATTAAAAATAAATGCGAGTTCTTTTCGCATGCAGCTGAGTTCTACAGTTCCTGATAATGTTTAGATCATTTTGAAGCAGATCAATTATGGCAAGTTCTTTACGCATGCAAGTGAGATCTGTAGTTCCTGATACTTTTGGGAATAGTTCTGGCGTATTAACCTCAACTGTAAAATGACCTGTCAACTTTCCGTAGCAGTTAAAAAGTAGAAAATTACTTATCTTATTGATTCAAATTATTGTTAGAGGCTAGAACTTTTTGATTTTCATGTATCTGTAACAGAACTCCTACACATACTCTTTTCGAGGGCAGAACTTAAGTTCCTACATTTTCCGATACATTTTGGACATTATGTGCTCGATACAAAGACGCACGTTTTTCGTGCTAGACGTGCAGATACTATCAAGTACCCATAAGAGAAGTACGCAAGTGCATTTATGCGTTTTGCTAACGACGTGCGTTATTTATACAGACTGATGTTACATTCATTAAATCAGGACAGTCCCTTCAGACGCTTCCACCGTGACGGACAGACAAACCGTCCGACGTGTTCTTCATAATGAATGCACCCTAATATCCTGTCAGTAAATGATTTCTGTTTAAAACTCTAATTTTATATGGTGATTTTTACTTTTATTATGTCTTTGATAATAGGTCTTTATTTATTAAATTGCCGAATTTTTTCTCACACTTCTAGAGAACTTCACTACTTCTGTGATTAAAAGGTACATCTATTACGTACATCTTATGTTTTGGCGCGCACTGTTCATTGAAATAAAACAACTTTTACGGATATCAAACGCGCTATATTTCCACGAACTAAGTTGTAATTGTCCGTATTTTTAGGTTTTTTAGGGGTTTTTTTATTTTCCCGACGTTTCGGCACCTTTACAGCTGCCGTGGTCACGGGATGACGATGACTCATCCCGTGACCTAAAAATACGGACAAATTACAACTTAGTTCGTGGAAATATAGCGCGTTTGATATCCGTAAAAGTTGTTTTATTTCAAGGTACATTTATTGCTTGATTTTATATTAAATTAAGGTCATAATTAATTATCAAGAATAATTGAACTTCTGATTATTATTTTCGTTTCTTATCGATAAAAATACCTGGAGAGGTACCCTTTTTTTGTTAGCAAAATTTACTACCTACTTTATTTAATATAATTTATAAATTGTTTATAATTTTAAGAATAAAAATATACCATAATATTAGTCTTCAAACAATGCTTGTAAGTACATAAAAAACATTGTGGCATTAGCACTTGCGGTAGTAACTATAACAAAAATTGTTAGTATGGAAAACGAACTTTCTTTGAATATCTTCATACAAATCGGCAATTTAATAGGTAAAAACCTAATATTAAAATGTTTTTTTTTGTAGTTTTTACGTTTATGTAAGGTGAACAACAAAATGCAAAGCCAGAGGCGTGCTCACTGAATACTTACAAGAAAGAGCATAGAAGTTGTAGGTTGACTGTCACGTGTCATCAAACTACGCCAGAGGTCCCGGGTTTGATCCCCGGACAAGACATATATTTGTGTGCATGAACATGTGTATTGTCTTGATCTGGGTGTTTAATATATATATTACTTATATGTATGTATTTACAATCCGTCATCCGTAATCTAGTATCCATAACAGTTTTTAATGAAACTTAACTTAGTTGGTGTGATTGTATACAATTACCTATTTATAATTTTATTTAACAAATTTTGAAATTCCATGACCTGTATCCGATGTGTAACATGCACCTTCTAAACTCTATTTTGGGTTCTATGGGGGCTTATTAACAATCATCAAATGTTACGTTTTCGATACTAGACTACGCTTATCAGACAACGTTCAATTGACGTTATTCGCCATTATATTACGGCTCCCCATGACGTCACAATAACCCTAAGAAAGCAGAGCTGTATACACAAAGAAAGTTACATAGTTAGATTGCCCTACAATCACAAAATTGCGAGTATTTTTTTAATTAAATGAGAGCTATCTTAAAAAACGCCAGTAAAGCGGTGCTATGCGCAAATATCCAGTGGTCTCGTGGGAAGTTCCCAGGTTCGTATCAGGCGATCCGAGTGTTCCGCTGTGTGCGTACGCGCAATGTGAAGTGCTACAGGTGTGTCGTCACTTCGCAATTGAAAGTGGCAGTCGTTGATTTAAGACCCATTTCAATGATCTCGCAAAGATAATAAATAAAAAATAAGTATTTCAATACAATCACACCAATTTATCTAGCCCACGTTAAGAATCATGAAGAACTTGTGTTAAGGATAACGGATAAACATACTTATATATTTTTTTTTTGTAAATACATACATAATATGTACATATTAAACACCCAGACCAAGAGAAATAGACATGTTCATGCACTCAAATATTTGTCTTGTCCGGGGATCGAACCCGGTACCTCTGGCGCAGAAGGCAGGGTTAGTACCACTGCGCCACAGAGGTCGTCCATATACTCGTAAAGACGATTTCTGAAACTTTAAACTTTCTACAGTACATATCTACATCTATACTAACATTATAGAGGAAATCGCAGACCTTTAACGAGATAGACGAAAAGAGCGCTTCAAACTGTATGAGATACCAGCGTGTCGAATTTTTCGCACCTACGAAGACGTCACGAGCGGAGTAAGTTATGGGCAATGTCATTGACGAGTTCTTGCAAGAAGTACTGCACAATTAACCATTTCCGTTTTTGAGTAACGTGTGTTTTCATGGCAATGGTCTCAAGCGGACTGATTTAGGTCGAAAAACTTTGACCGTGAATCAAACATTTGACACGCAAGGTACCTACACTTTTACCGTCTATCTCGATATAGGTCTTTGGAGGAAAGATTTGATTGATTGTTTGCATAACTACTGAATGGATACTACAAAAACTACTAAGCAGCAGACCGCATCTTGGAGGCAGTGGGTGTTGAATAAACACGGCTGTCCCCAAGTGCGTAACAACGGATTTGGATGAAATTTGGTACACAGATAGTAAAAAGCCTGGTTATGAACATAGGATACTTTATATCCCGATATTCCCACGGGAACGGGAACCACACGGGTGAAACCGGGAGCGGCCGCTAGTCTTCTATAAGCTGAAATAAAAAAAAATGTTTACTACATCATCATCATCATCAGCAATTAGGTATAATGTCCCTACTGTCCTGTCATCTGGACGGATAAGGAGAATGGGCCATGACCCACCACGCGGCCCCGAATAATCGCGAATTGGTAGGTTTCAACGACTGCAAATGCAGTCGGATAGCACAGTGGAGCTCGAGATTAAACGGAAACCATTGTACTATTATAATCTATTCCATGACCGAACATTGAGAAACTTGCTTTACAATCGCAGGCCAAAAGCGCTTACCACTACGCAATCGAGCTCATCGAGTTTTATTACCGATAAATCTAAATCACATTAAATATTACTGCATGCATGTTGAACAAAATATTTTTATTTTGCCTTTTATTAAATCTTATTTCCATCTTTTTAGCTGACTTTTCATTTGATGCAGGCGGGATTTTTTTTTTATTTTTAACTAGTTTTCTGACCCCGTATCCCGCAATTTCGTCCACGTAGAATTTAAAAACCATTCCGTACGATTTTCTATAATTATCTTTTTGGAAAATTTGACAGTAATGAACACATTTTTTTTAATCCAATTTAGTGTTGTTATTTTGATGTTATGCACGTATACTATTTAATGAGCCTTTCGACGATTGCATTTTTGATTGACGTAAGTAGAAGATAGATTTAATCTGGTAACCCTTCCGAGCGTCAGATGCGTGAAATGCTTTACGTTTCTTAATCGCGCAATTAGCAATCTGTTGTAATGTAACGATGGCCTTAAATGGGGATTTTATAGCGCTAATGGGCTCTTAGTTAGCTTTTCTTGGTAACTAAGCTTTTTTGAGGCAGTAAAATGGTTGAGAAATCCATCCGCAAACGAGTTTTTAAGCTTTTAAAATACCTTTTATGTTTGCGTTGTGATTGCTTACTTACTCGTTTATGATTATTTATGTATTGTTTATTACAACTTTGTTATAACTTTATGGGTAGTAATTAACCGATCAACTAAAAAAAAATTTTGAGTGACAAAAATATTGGTGAGCGTCTTACCCCCATATTCTAAGTCGTTCCTCCAAAACTTATTACACTCCACTCAACCTCGTCGTGGGTAAAAATGGTAGTGTGCGCTAGGCCTAACACGGAGTGGCTACGTACTCTTTGGCTCCTCCAGGTCCTTACGGAGTTATGACTTAGAATACTGATTTCGAGGAGTATTTCGAAGAGGTTTTCAATGATGTTTCGTTAAGTCGAGGACGAGTAAGTTTTGGAGGAACGACTTAGAATATGGGTGTTGTGAGAATGTAACCTAACCTAACCTAACCTAAACCTATTTTTTAATTTAGTAATTTTTAGTCGATCGGTATAATATATTCCTTCATATATTCAATGGCGGCGCTAGGTGTCGGCGACGTTGGCGACCGCCGACGGCCTCGCGCCAGAGAGGGCCTCGCAAAAAAGTTCCAACTCATAATACTGTGAATATTATGAGTTAAAACTCACAGTTCCAGTTAGTACAACTTCCGCTGAGAGAAGTTTCACAAAGTTAAAATTGATTAAGACCTACTTACTTGAGAAGCACGATGAGCCAAGAAAGACTATTGCGGCGGCTAGTCTCAGCTATAGCATATTGGTAATACTGACAAAAAAAACAAGGAGGTTAAGTTTAAGCTAAGAAGTTCGTCTGTTTTAATCTCAATTTGTGTAATTTTGTCATCATTTGATTAGCAATAGTCGTTTACTTAATAATTTGGTTCATGTACTTTAACGCTTTCTTTTTGACTGGGAAATAAAAGCGGCCTCACAAATCACAAACCGGCGACCTTCAAGTGTGGTCTAGCGCCGTCACTGTATATATTTAATGATTATAATTATATCATATTTTAAATTATTATTGTTTCTTAGCTATTGAAGCTTTTTGTATTTTTTGAAATACAAAACATAAATGGATCACAACCCGTGATGTTATTTAACACTGAAGTCATTCATCCTGAGTTAAGGTTACGAATATCTTTTTGTGGGTATGTTTTATTTGAATCGTCATTTAATGAACCAATTAGCCCAACTTTGAGTTAAAAACAACCGCACACAGCCCGAACATTCTTTACCTCTAGAAAAAGATTCTTTTAACTTTTTATACTTTCAAATCGTAGCAGGATGCCCCAGGTCCACCGAAGCATGTCCTGGAACAGGATCTCTCGTTCATTACTATGCATGAGATGCGTTTTGAACTATTGTGTACTTCACACTTACCAGTTTTAGGAAACCAGTAAACGGTCATGGTTACAAGACGTAAATTACTTCGTACGTTAAGTAAGATATTTGGGAAGTAATTTTGTGTTATTTTAATTTTAGATTAGTTGGTTGCAACTTGCAAGGTTTAATACTTTGTTGAGTTTAATATAAAACTTCAATAAAGCGTTTCGTTTATTTCGTTGCAATTTTGCGTTAAAACGCTGTTTTTAGTTAATTTGATCCGTCCGAGATGGTGGGAGCCTGATGACCTGTGATTACGGGTATTTTTTAACTATTTCAGGCATCAGTCTCACACAAACTTAGCTAAGATTAGTAAACTAAGAGTTTGTGATGAGAAATAAAAACAACGGGTTGCACCCAGTAGGTCTAGCATGAACAGCTTTTATCGACCCGATAACTCGATAACGTGTCGCTGTCCCACTCACATCGTACGTAGCGAAGTAATCAAGACAGCATGATGCGCTATATCATATCGCGTGATATAGCGGTGTTCATGCTAGGAGGGCTGGGACTGCCGGCAGAAGTGAAAAGTGCTTAAACGAAAATAACTATTAAAATCCACTATAGTATCTTGACCCAACTTCATAAAATGTTGATGAAAACGGAGACCAACTTGATTTGGCAGGTAAATCCATTAAAACTGACCATCAATATTAAAGTTGGTAGTAATGGAGATCTTTATATAATGGTTGTTATTAACTAATATACGTAGATCTTTCAAGTGTGAGACTTTATGTAATTTGAAATAGGTCAACAGTAAATGGTTTTATGAATTTTCGATCAGGGTCACGTGTCCTGACGCGACTTTACCATTTTTTACCCATCCCAAAAATTTAAAACTCTGATGTGCACAACGCCGCTAAAGAAGTTTTCGTTCAATAAAGACTTATTTATTATTATTACTCTTTATTATATTTTTTTCATAATATTTCAACGGAAACCAATTTCACCAATGTACCTTTTTTTAAATCGACTTTAATTGGGGGATAAATAGACCGAACAGCCGTCAGATAGCCGGGAAAACGAACCCGATACTTCCGAAGTTGGAAGCAACGGACGTCCTGTTCAAGCGCCAACTGTCTTTTAAGACAGTTATACAAACAGCTATTAGGCTTCACCTTTAATAGTTGTGGCAAAAATGCACATTACAAACAGTATTATGATAATGATGTTATGAGAAGTTGTATGATGTAGTGTTTGCTTTGTTCGATCATAAAAACTAAGCAACTAATTAGAACTTTTATTTTTTTATTTTGCATTTTACAATGCTATTTTAATGTAATAAATATAAATAAGACAATATACTAGAAATAAAAAAACCAGTAGTTGTAGCCAAGGCTTGTATAGTACTTTTCTCAAATAATGCGCAGAAATTAAAACTAAGTAGTATCTAGGCAGAACATTTTATTTCAAATTATTTTTCCCGCCTTAAAGTCTTAATTTGGTTTTCTTGCAATAAACAGCTTTCTATTGCAAGCCAGTTCGAAATTTAAATAAAACCTTTGATAAGTTACCTCCTTGGTTGCCATATTTCAGAGTTTACTATGTAATTTATTTTGCTGCTAAACACGAAAGATATGGATTTTCATACAACTTTTGCCTACACCTACAATACACCACAATACAACACACCTACGTACAACTTGCATCGACTTATTACGAAGAAGGTTGTCAAAATATTGCTCATATTTCCAAGCACGTTTGAAAAAAAATTTTTTTTTTTACTACTATTGGATCTTTGGATAAAACACCTGTAGTGTCAGCACGAAAAACTATCGAAATAATATCGAGTAACTGTGCCGTGTGGTGACGGCCTAAGAATACAAGTGCCACCACTCCCTTACATGCCTGGGATGTCGTAGGAGTCGACTAAGAGGCTCGGCGCATTGAAAAATTGTGCAAGAGTAGGAAAACTTGAAACAAACCCTCTACCAACCCGTCTGGCCAGCGTGGTAGCAGTAGGCTAATAGCCTCCTATGAACGCCACACTAGGCGTGAGCTAGGAGAGGGTTATGTCCAGCAGTGGACGTCCACAGGCTGATGATGGAAGTATCGGGCACGTAATGTCAAAAAATGTGTAGGAAAATGTAGTTTCGTATACGTCCGGTAGGAACGCTGCTCAATATCTAATACATTTATTTAATTTAATAATGATAATAATAATAATAAATGTCATACAATCACACCAATTATCTAGCCCATGTTAAGTTTCATGAAGAACTTGTTTTATGGATACTAGATAACGGATAAACATACATACTTCTATTTTTTTGTAAATAGATACATAATATACATATTAAACACCCAGACCAAGACAAATAGACATGTTCATGCACACAAATATTTGTCTTGTCCGGGAATCGAACCCGGGACCTCGTAGAAGACGGGTTTAGTACCCCTGCGCCAAACAGGTCGTCAAAACTTTACTTCCTCGATACTCACACGAATGTTATTCGTGCTAGGCCTACAGAATTTAAAATGACAATCTACTGCTTGTGTTCTGAGTGTAGTCTCTGCTTGGCCTTGCGTACTCTGTGCCAATATAATTGAATTTCACGGATCCTGCCCTTATGCCCGGACCAATGTAAAAGGCATAAACTTGATTGTTATAGCACGTTCCTCATCTTGTAACTACTTTTTAACTATTGCAACTAGTTTAAACGGTGACCGTTATTAATTAGTTATATTTATCCTTTTATCTACACTCTAACCAAAGTATATTATAACCAATAGTAACTAGTACGTACTTTGGTGATAAGATATAATAGTATTTTAGTAGACTTAGTTTTTTATTAATTTTTAATTTTGCATTTTACAATGCTATTTTTGTGTGAATCTGTGAAGGGCGAACGGGATCCTGGATCCCGTCAGGGCGACATGAGACTAGTTGCTTTTTCTAGTATATTTTCTTGTTTAATATTTATCAGACTTAGTTTTAATTTAGTTTTAAGTCTCGGTAGCTCAGTGGTTAGAGCAAAGGTCGTGGTTCGAGGTAGGTTCGAGTCCCATCTGAGAATTCACTTGTGGCCCAGTTGATTATTTCCAATATTTTTCTATTTTATTTAATAATTATCATTAGTACATAATATTTAATTTAATTTTTAATAAGTATTTTAAATTTGCCAAGATTTGGAAAACTTTACTGGAGCGCGGCAAGGTTGACTGTATCCTTTTTTTTATTTAGATTATTAACATAATTTCTAACCTGTCAATAGTTTGATTCCATAGATCGACCCTAGCGTACGTTGCTTAGCTGCCACAATCGTATAGGTATACAGTCACGTAAAATGACATAGAAACACTAAGAAGCCTTGTCACATTATAATATTGAATGACATTTGTGGAAAGAGTGAACTTTGTTTCTGTGTGCGTCAATGCGATAAGGTTGTAAAGTGTATACATGTCATTGTTCGCGACTCTACTTACCATACGTGAAAGCCACTGCACTTTAGTTTCGCGTAAGTGTATACTTAAATTCTTTGCTATAATGTAGGTTTACACAAGTTGATTTAGTTACCTGAGTTTGGAAATTCTTCATTGATGGTCTGTTCATATTCCCACAATTTCAAAAATCTTTTTCCATTAATAATAGCTATCTCGCGTGACCTATGCTTGGAGTGTCTGTGAAGGGCGAACCGAAAAGTTAATCGATTTAACATCTCAAAATGGGATGCTGTACGTGTCGAACTAATTTAGGGTTTTTCTACGATAGAGCGGTTAGGGCCTTGTGTTAAGAATGAACTGATAGGCACACATTTTTATCTACCAACTCAAAATACGTGTCATTTAAAATTTGAATTCCTTTAATATTTAAATAAGTAAACAAAAATATATTATGTTTTACGGAGAAATTTACGTTACATACCTATGTAGGTTTTACCATATAATACTTTGTGGTAAAGTTAGATTTGAAACTAGGTGAGATAGGTTTATTTCAAAATTCCATGATTTACCTTACAAATAAGTTCATTGAAATGAATACCTTTACTGTCGTAAGATTTAATTTCTGTGTTTGCTATGCTCATTTTCTAAGTTATCTCCTCGTGTAGTCTCGTCAGAGACAAGTTGCATTAAACTAGCTTCGTCTTTTATTAGTATCAAATTAAAGGTTTCTTCACTGTTATGATGATATTATAAAATAATAAAAGTTTGCTTTGTTATACTATTAAAGTTGCGTTTAAGTATTATCAACTCATATCTCGCAAAGGTTTTACCGATAAAAGTTAATGAACTAATGAAAAAATAACAATTATTATTTTATTAACCGACTTCAAAAAAGGAGGAGGTTCTCAATTCGACGGTTTTTTTTTTATTTTATTTTTTTTTACCATAACTTCGCCAGGTTGTTAACAGATTTTTATAATTCTTTTTTTATCTAAAAGAAAATGGTTTATGTGTGGTCCCATATAATTTTTACGAAGATCTGGCTAGTAGTTTTTTCATAATCTTGAAAAATATAAATCACCTTTTGGCAAGTAGTCGTTTACCTAGATGACATTGTTGTGTATGGGCTGATTTTAGTGTAAGTAACGGCACATGATGTAACTAAAAAATCTGAAATAAAAACATTTTATAAAAAAAATTCAAACCGACTTCAAAAAGTAAAAAATAAAACTTTTGGAGTCGGTGCTAGCTAGCTAAGGCCAAAAAATATATATAGTTAATAGAAGTGCAATGTAGAATGCCCTGGCTGGCACCGACTCCAAAAGTTTTATTTTTTACCTTTTGAAGTCGGTTTGAATTTATTTTTTATAAAATGTTTTTGGCCAGTGCTGTTCTATCGTAGACACATCTAACTTCCTATTTAAGCCTACCCCATCGTCTGCACCATATCGAATGGATACCCAGACTATTTGTGAGGTAAACACAATGGATCGTTCTAATGGACCATCAGTCAAAGGTGATGAAGGAAGGTCGTGATTGATGAAGACTGATCGTGTCAAATGGTAAATGAATTATTGACAGTTGAGGTCAATTTTGGGGACACATTAAAGTCCCTTTATCGAGGGGACGTTTTAAATGTTTGTGGTTATACATATATTTATTTAACTGTTTTTTACGAAAATATATAACGTTATAAACAAAAGGCGGACTTAATACAAAAAATATTCTCTGCCAGCCAAATTAATAAGCTTTGGACGCAATATACGACCAAGACCACTTACCTATGAATATCAGAAATATTGAATGCCATAAATATATTTTTTCTTTAGGACAATTTTTTCTCTTTACCGGTATTGTTTTTAGGAGCTTTGGTACAAAGTTACATGCCTGCCCCATCGGTTTTATAGGACTTGAAACGAGAGAACGATTCACTTACTGTCCCATTTTTTCTTTATTTTAGATAAGAATCTAGGTATCTTATTCCGAAATGGAAGAATCTTCGAACACATATGAGACTTATGAAATGAAAATCGCGCATCTTTCCAAGTTAGCTACGTCATTTAGTACAAAATTCTCGACATGCGAACCCGGGTCTACGAGTAATACTTGTAATTTTTTTCTAAAGCACAATAATCTTCGCATATAAATAATATATAAATCTTCAAACAAATCTGTCTGTCTGTCTGTGACAAACTACAGATGTCCGTAACACGACACTGTGGCGTGAGGCGTTTGTTTGTATGAAAAAAATACAAGCAAAACATTTGGTTTGACCTGATTTATGCAGGCGGGATGATGGAAAAAGGTGCAGTTTTTATTGCGGTTGTGTAGAAAAAAAATGAGATTAACACGACCTCTTCAAAATCTGGACTAGGGTTTTTTCTACCTTTTCGATTTGGACTTTGAAGTGATGCCTGAAAACTGCAAAAAATCATAAATATCAACTTTTTAGTCGTTTTTTTCCATTTGCATGGCGATAGTTCGTAAAAGCACAGAATATATAATCTAAGGTATAACGTATTACATATTATCTTGTATCTTTTTTTGTTGTCATTCTGCACTCCAACATACACACGAACAGTGGTGAGGCCCGAAAATCTTTGAAACATACTTTTTTTTTTATAATAATTTTTCTGAGTAAAAAATTTTGTCATAACTTGAGAATTTTTATTTTAAGATTCATTATTTGTAAATTTAGAACAATAGCACGCGGCAAACGATGGTATATATAGGTAATAGCTGGAACTTAAAACACTTCATGAAACCTATCAAAAATAGCAATATAAATTTTAATTGCAATAAATTGCACGTATCATTAACTTTTAATTTATTTTACAATAACTTTCACTTAACTTTTCGTAAAAAAACTTTTCATGGATTCCGGCTTGAAGTTATATAGCGACATCTATCGTGGAGTAGCAGGATCATAATTTTACGAAACTGAAGAAAATCTAATAAGAATTAATTTATTTTAAATTAATATAGGTACTTTAGTATGTAAGATTCTCATTTTTTTAAAATATATATTTCTAATATTTTCCCTAATCAAAACATCAAAAGATAGTAAAAGGTATTGCAACAATAAAAGTACCTACCTAAGTACCTACCGAAATTTCTTTTGTATTTAACAAATGAATAATATTTTCGGTTGCATTTTATATAAATTCCCATTTAAAGTTTACTTAATAAATTGTCTTAAAATTACAAACAGATGTTTTTAAACACTAAATCAGCATGACGCACCTGCTTAATCAAGTTATTATTTACAAAGAATGGGACGTGAAGTGTTAAAATTATGATTTTCTTTTGATTCCCATGTGATACGGGGTTGACACTGTACTTCCGCGTTGAATCAACCCCCATATTGTTACGGGTCATAATGGACCCGTATGCTCCCAAGTGTTAGTGTAGATGGCGCTAGCTTGCGGTTAAAGTCGTAACTGCTCAGATTTTTATTAATCAACGTAACAATGATGCTTGATAAAGCACGAATGTGGGTATTTTATTGAAGTTAAACAATATTAAAAGACGTTTATGTTTGTGTTTTGTAGCCTCTCTTCTTTCTCTTTGGTAGGTTTTTTTAAATATAACGTTTATTTATTATATGAATCACCAACTAAAGAAAGACATGTTAATCCTAAAGCTAATTACATTACGCTATTACAAGTACTTTAAAATAATTCTAATAATGTTGTAATCAAGTAGGTACATCAAATCTAGAAAAGACAAAATAAAAATGTATAAATAGAACTACTTACAAAATTTTGAAAAAAAGAAAATTAAACATAAAGTTTTAAACAATCAACGTTTAAAACGCTTATGAAATAGGGCTAAATGATATGATTAAGAAGTACCTACATAGACTTGAGTTTTCTGGATTTTTAACTCACAATGACAAATTACGACGGAAGGTGCCAACTCGCATGCACTCGCTAGTTTCACGCTCGCCAGTTGACGAATAAATCCAAATTATTTACCTTCTTACATTGCAAAAATTAACCCACTGAACTACTTTAAATCGTATAATTAGAGGGAAGGTTATTTTTTTATCTTGACTTGTTAAAAAATCGTTAACATTTGCGCGATCTCTTAATAGTTTTAAAGAAAATACCTTTTTAAATAATATAAGATGTAAAGAACATGGTTCTTAAGTTACAACACTTAAGCAATCTCTAATTTCTTACAGACAAAAAATTCACCACATTTTGCAGTTATTAAGTGGGTGATGTTAACAGGTTAAAATTACTCGATTAAGATATACCCTATTGCAATTGCAATAAAGTTGACAATTGTCCGGTTTTCATTAAGTGTTTTAACAGCCATGTGTTTTAGATTACGGCTACCAAATGAGTGATGATTTTTTAAGCTGCATCATTAATATCCATTGGCAGATGCATGCACTTCATTCGTTGATAAAAAGTGCGTTCGCAGCACCCTGCTGTTCTCGAAATATTGTTATAAATGAACTCTTGATTGGATGGTATGATCGCGGTACTTTGCTATTTTGATGAAGCAGTATTATAGTTTGTTGGGAATTATTAGTGAAATAGAAATATTGTTAATAAGTTAATAAGTAGTAACATTTTTTTTTACAATTTCGTAACTTCTTGGTGTTTCTTTAACCTAAAATTTGTTGCCTTCTCAAATATATTTTTCTAACGAGAATACATGCTAGGACCTCGATATTAGTAATGGTTTAAAAAAGCAATTTATTTGATACTTTTCCTAGTCTTGCGGTAATTAAAAAACATAGTAAACTTGTGTGCGAAAGAAATCAAAGTAAAATATATGATTGACAAAAAACATTTAAAATAATTTTCTTGTCAATGTTTGATTTAAGACTCGAGAGTAATTTTTGAGTTGCGTAAACAAAAGTCTTGTTTCTACCATCCACTGATGAAGCAGAATATAAACAATAATAACAATTACTAATATTGTAAATGCCAAAGTTTTTGAGGACTCTTTGACGCAAAAACTACTCAACTTTGTATGCCACAAACACACCAATTTATTAACTTTAAGTAAATAAGCAAGTCGTTTGCAATCGCACTTTATCTCACAATTAAGACGATATACGGAAAAAGTACGTACTTTTTGATATAAAACTATAGGGCTGTTAGAGATTTTACAAATCTCGTAATAATATATATATTTCTTCATACCTTTATCTAGATTTGAAAAAGTTACAGAAACACCATTTTATGATATTGTCTCGACACTTTTTCATGTCAAAAAGTACCCTTAAAATGCGGATTCTGGATTCATTTCAAATGGGGTTACATATACTCTTGGAAATTAGTTTAATTAGTGGGCGCCAATAATATTTGGCATTGTGTAGTTACATTTGTCTTTACTCGCTAACAGTTATTTACTACGAAGTGATTTCGTGGTTTTTTAGGGTTCCGTAACTCAAAAGGAAAAAACGGAACCCTTATAGGATCACTTCGTTGTCCGTCCGTCCGTCCGTCTGTCAAGACCGTTTTTCTCAGGAACGCGTGGAGGTATCAAACTGAAATTTATATCTAATACTCAGGTCTCTGTTCCTTGGAGCTGTGAAAAAATAAAACTTCTAAGCCAAAACAATCAAAAGTTTATGCCGCAAATTTTCGAAACTCGCACGGGAATCAAAACCTACAGGGTACTTCCCGTGACCTTAGAATCTTGAAGGTACGAAGTAACGTAGTACAGATAAAGAAATAATTGCGATACCGTACATTTTTTGTTACATCATATAATAAAAAATATTTTTGAAAATTTTGAATGGTACCCTCGGTGCGCGAGTCCGACTCGCACTTGGCCGGTTTTTTTTTCGCCAAAATCGTATCCTCATTGCTATTTTGCTTCAATTGTATAGCGCCTTAAAATATTTTGCGATAGATTTGATTGTTTGTTTGCATTGAGTAGGCTCCGAAAGTACTGAAAGGATTTTGATGAAATCTGTGTACACAGATAGTAGATAGCCTGGTTATGAACATAGGATACTTTTTATCCCGATATTTCTACGGGGATGGGAACCACTCGGGTGAAACCGCGAGCGGCCGTTTTAGTTAATTAAAAGAGGAAAAATGGAAAAACTATTACGTATTTTATGGTTTTTTAATTTTTGCATTTTTCAATGCTGTTTTTATACTAAGTAATTATAATGATTTTTGCATTTTTCAACGCTATTTTTATACTTATGATAAAAGTTTATCATAAGTATAAAGCAATACATATTCTAAAACAAAAAAAACCATCAAAATTCTAAATGACGGATGACAAGCGCACGAAGCGTGAACAATGAACGGTAATTCTGTTATCGCGCTAATGTCATTTGTGAAACAATGATGGCGGCAGATGCGCGATGCTATCTGCGGGGCTGCGCACGCGCCGACGACCCCGAATTTTAAGAGGAAGCTACTGTATTAATATTTGATTTATGCGTTGGTAAGACCTTTTTATAATTTATGATTTTGTAATTTTTGCATTTTTCAATGCTATTTTTATACTTATGGTAAATTTTAAATAGAAAAATATTGGAAAAAATTAACTCGGCCACAAGTGAATTCTCAGACTGGAATCGAACCAGCGACCTTTGGAGCATTGGACCGGATTTCCAAAGGTCGCTTGTTCGATTCCAGTCTGAGAATTCACTTGTGGCCGAGTTAATTTTTTCCAATATTTTTCTATTTAAAATTTACCATAACCTTTTTATAAATTAAAATAAAATTATACAGAAATGTTTACCTGTGAGCTATGAGAAGATTTTATGTATAACTAGTGGCCGCCCGCGGTTTTACCAACTTGGTTCGCTTTTCTGTGGAAATAGGTAACTATGGAAATTGTCTTATGTTTTAATCCAGGCTATACTGTTTGCCAAAATACATCTAAATTCGTTCAGCCGTAAGAGTAACCCTTAGAGTAACAAACATCAAACATTCACATTTATAATGTCACTAGCGGCCGCCCGCAGTTGCACCTCCGTGGTTCCCGTTCCCGTGGGAATATCGGGATAAACAGTAGCCTATGATTTAATCCAGGCTATCTTTTATCTGTTTGCCAAATTTCATCTAAATCGGTTCAGTAGTTTTTGCGTGAAATAGTAATAAACATCCATCCATCGAAGCATCCAAACATCCTCGCAAACTTTCACATTTACTATACTAGCGGCCGCCCGCTGTTTCACCCGCGTGGATTTCGTTTTCGTGGAAATATCGGGATAAAAAATGTTCTATGTTTTAATCCAGGCTATTTACTATCTATGTGCTAAATTTGAACTAAATCCCTTCAGTAGTTTTCGCCTGAAAGAGTAACAAAAAAACTTTCGAATTTATAATATTAGTAGTATAGGAACTAGGAGTAGGATATTGGTAGGATAGGATGTCACTGCATCAGTATTATTCCTAGGAAGTAGGATAGTCGCCTTGGCCTTATGATCGCCTAAATACTTAGGTAACAACAATGGTTTTACTATTGCTATTATCTAATTTGCTTTCTACTGTAGGTACAGAATTTTATAAAAATATTTTCGATCTAGTAATAGAACTAAAATTAAAATTGTAATTAATTTATAAGTAACCCTTAACTTATAAATCCAAATTGTCGTATTTCACTCTCGTCAGTTTACTATAGCGATATGCATTTATATAAGGGATTTGTCATAAAAGTATAATTTATGCAACACAAAAGACATTTTGATGTTGAGATATGCCTTGTACAGAAACACATTAATAATATTCGTAAATAAATAAACATGTTGAATCTTCACGTTAAACTTGACGCTAAGCGCATTTTGTCTACATTCTGCAAGATAAGCAATGGTTGGTGGATGGGTGACCAGAACTGAACTTACGTTATTTTATTTTAACTCGTCCCTATAGGAAAACTTTTCTACAATAACATTTAAGGGTGAATTATCATTTATCATTTCGGTGCCTGTACCAACATATAACAATTGAATTTTCGTCATACCACAAAAATTATAGCTTATTAAGGTTTATGATTGCTTTTATTTGAATCGTTAACAGTGGTAGTATTCAACAGAGGCAATTGTATAATAGTATGTATCCAGTTAACTAAACGGTAAGCAAAATGCTTTTGTCCCTAAAAAATCTTTCATTTCAGTGCCGTAACTTTATACAAGATTTTTTTATATATTATATTAAACGCATTTATATATTTTTTGATTAAAATGAATCAAACTTAGATCTCACGTGCTTAGATCTTACGAATATGTACCGTCTAAGCGTTAATCGTTGAAGGACGTTCGTCGCTTGATGCGTTTTCCCGCCATAAACGTAAGTATGTTCCGTGGACCCAGACATTTTTTTATCATTTCCGTGCACAGTTATTACTTGACTTTGAATGAGTTAGTGCACTTAGTATTTGCGAGTTCGTTAATTGTACTACGTTTATTTTTGTAGTGTTCATTAGATCCCATAATAAACAGTTTTCATGTCGAGCTAATTTTTGTGATGAATTTTAATTTCGGTGTTCTCATTTCGATTGATTCAGTGCCCTAAAATGTACGACGAAATTATAAAAAACTCACCGAAATGAAACTTTATGATTTCGGTGCTTTTCGGTGCATATTTGTTGGATTCTTTTATCATTCCGGTGTATGCTATTATCATTTCCAAAAGCAGTATTCTATGCAATACAGCGTGGTTGGAATTATAAGATGTCAAGAGTTCGCGGGCTATTTTATTAAGCGACATAATGGTCTATATTTCCGTGATTTATCATTTCATTTCGGTGAGTAGTTATTTCATTTCAGTGTACGATTGTAACATTTCAGTGCCATCATAATTTTAAATATTGATTTCGCATAAGTTTATTAAGATATTTTGATCTCATTGAGTATAGGAATTAACGATATGAGGAAATTCGCTAATACAAAGTCAATATTTAAAAAAAACCGAATTATAAGCAATCACACCGAAATGATAAGAAAAAACGACTTTGTTGAAATTCAACCATAATTGTCGTGATAGATAAGACATTAACGAGACTAAGGGCCGGTCTCACCACCTACTGATAAGTTCTGGATAGCTTAGTTGGCTGATGATTTGACAGTTGTAATATGATAAATATGCCAAAATATGTGTACAATAAGCTATCGAGTACGAACTTATCAGTACTTCAGTGTTAAAACCGGCCTAAGAATCGCTATCTTTAGATTATATTAATAGCAAATTTCTTCGATTGTTAAAAAAGATAAACTTATAGGTGTCTTGAAATACTAATTATTTGAATATCAAAGTTCGAAGATTTAGGACGTTCTTTAGCTTTTATAATAAAAATGTATTAATTTGTCAATAAAATAGGAATTCGAGGGGGATCGGCACAGTTTATTTCGCATTTATAGAATTAAGTATCAGTACTTGTATATTCTGTGGTATCAATATGGATTGACAGTGAAGCGTGCCTAAAACTTACGATGTTAATTTAGTAGCAAATACATAATTCATCTGCCTTACATAATACAAGGCACAAATTTATTCAATTGTATGCTCGTGATCAAATAAATAGGCCATTGTATGCAGATTCGACAAGTATAGGCCCACCATAGTTTCTGTATCTTGTGGGACGTCAAACAATTTTACACAATCATTTTAAAACGTTGTGACATTGGCACCTGTCAACTTACTCTACTGGATTAACTGCAGTATATATATATGTCGTAGGATAATTAGATAAATCGAATTTTCACGAAATTCCTAGAAATTTAGCGAAAACACGGATAATTAGACAATGGTGTTGACATTTCTTAATCTTACTGAAAAAAGACAGGATTTTTGCAAAAACACGGGTTGTCTTAGTAAGATTGCGAAAAGAATCGCAGGCTATCATGAAATAAGAACTTTGATTGGCTGGTTAGACCGCGCAGAACAAGATCTTTTCTGATTGGTTGACGCTTTGACGTTTCGAATGTCAATCCACGTTGTTTTGCAAACTAGGAACCAATCAGTGGGCCTACCATGAGTTTTTCTTACCGTTTACTGTACAGTAAACGGGAGACATTTTGTATGCGAATCTATATAGCGCCTCTAGCGGGCAGTAGCAGAACTACAGATTCTCATACTAAATGTCTCCCATTTACTGTACAGTAAATGGTAAGAAAAACTCATGGTAGGCCCACAGAATACAAGTTAGCAAGCAAGCAAAAATTAAGCCAATCAGCGTTAAGAATATCCAATCTTACTGACACAACCAGTGTTTTTGCAAAAAACCCTGTCTTTTTTCAGAAAGATTGAGAAATTTCGTCACAATTGTCTTCTTATCCGTATTTTCGCAAAATCCCTAGGATATTTGCGAACATTCTATTTATCAAATCATCCTACGACATATATAATACTGAATTACTGACGGTGGCCAACACCGCACAGTGTTTTTTTTTTTTTGCCCAAAAATCGGACATGCTTGTTTTATCCGTTCGTTTTATAGATTAACTTGATACAAAAGCCTGACTAAACTCCCATTAAGATTACTTGCATAGTTTTTGAACTATCTTAATTTAAAGTTACAGTTCCGGAAAAAGACAAAAATACAAAAAAAAAATTTTCTTTATTCTTTAGTCGAAAGATGGTGGAAAAAATACCAAAAAAAGGTACCTCTTCCACCAGAGGTAATAAATTTGTTAAAGCCTTTTTAAATCCCATGCAATGATGACAAGGGTGATGATGATGATGGAGAACTGGGTGATGAATATTTTGAAAACGTTTATACCAGCATCCTTGTACATGAAACAGATAATTACGAGACGTAGTATATAATTAAGGAAAAAAATATTTTTATGATGAATTCCGGAAAATTCCGGGTGCAAAATTTTAGAAGTTCCACGGTTTTTGAATTTAGTTTTTTTACTGATAATAGTACTTTTAAGTAGCTTTATATTAAAGCTATTTACAAATTCTACTTCGCCAGAACAAAGTCAGAAAAAAATAAAGTTGCTAAACACTTAACATCGTTTTGCTCGGCCATCTTAACGCTTAGAGATTTTAAAATGGGTTCCTAAAATGCTTCTTAATTGGCTTCACAACATAATGACACACCACCATCTTTCCAATAAAGAATAAAGAAAAAATTTTTTTTTTTGTATTTTTATCTTTTTCCGGAACTGTAACTTTAAATTAAGATAGTTCAAAAACTATGCAAGTAATCGTAATGGGAGTTTTAGTCAGGCTTTTGTATCAAGTTAATCTATAAAACAAACGGATAAAACAAGCATGTCCGATTTTTGGGCAAAAAAAAAAACACTGTGCACCGTAGTAAGGTGAATATACTAAAAAAAATTCGACGTGTCCTCATAGGTCTCTGTAGCATTATTGGTTAGTGCATTGGGCCGGATCCCCAAAAATTGGGACGGGTTTGGGTTCGAATTCCGTCAGGGCGATATGAGACAAGTTGCTTTTTTCTAGTATATTTTCTTGTTTAATATGTATCACATAAAAATAGCATTGTAAAATGCAAAATTAAAAGTTATAAATGACATTGATAACTTGTCAAATAACTCTACTGAATTAAGAATCCGACTTTAAGTACTTGAGCCTGGTATAAATGTTGCTTGTTTAAGGGAAAAGTATCTGCATTCATTTTATTTTGTGGTATTTTTTAGCTAGATAATAATATACCTATTATTATATTTTACATTGCATCAAACTCAATAATGTCTTTCTGCTATGTACCTATTTACTGGATTGTTCTTTACTTTGATTCAAGATCATGATTTTCAATATTTTTAATGCAACGTAAAAGTATAAAAGTGGATACGTATTAATTGTATTTTTCCTATAGTCAAGTTTTTATATTTTTTTCAAATATTTCGTGTTAAAATATTGGCCACCCTACCCACGCTGGCTTGCATAGGAAATGTTAATTTTTGACATAAAATAATGACTTAGTGCATTATTTTCACTGTACAAACTTATTGCTTTTGCTCGTTGTGTTGGTTTTTTGTTATTTTGTTAAGTAAATAAAAAACTGGCCAAGTGCGAGTCGGACTCGCGCACGAAGGGTTCCGTACCATTATGTATAAAAACGGCAAAATATCACGTTTGTTGTATGGGAGCCCCCTTAAATATATATTTTATTCTGTTTTTTAGTATATGTTGTTAAAGGGGCAACAAAAATACCTATTTCTGTTAACAACAAACACTGAAGAAGAACCAACAATACCCGGAAGTTCCGCGATTGTACCTAAAATCGCGAAACTTCCCAATTGACCAGTAGTTTTTTTTGAAATATTTTCTCGAAAAGTACTAAGGTTAAGGAAATAATTTACTATTCAAATGATATACTTGTTTATGTTCTAATATTTGTGACGTTAACGTTTTCTACATATTATAATCTATTACTTTTTTTAATAAAGCTCCATAATAAGACGGAAGTTCCCCGACTGTACATCATCTGTGAAAATTTAAACTGTTTAACTATGACGGTTCATGAGATACAGCCTTAGTCGGAGTCGGACGGCGGAGTCTTAGTAATAGGATCCCGTTTTACCCTTTGGGTTCGGAACCCTAAAAATCATTTCTTAAAGACTAGGACTTACTTAATCCAGTTACAGGGAGTCTTTTAACATCTTTATAATAGACTAGCGGATCCTCGCGGTTTTACCCGCGTGGTGCCCGTTCCCGTGGGAATATCGGGTTAAAATATAGCCTATGTCACTCGGGAGGAATGTAACTTTCTAATGGTCTAATAATTTTCTATATCGGTCCGGTAGTTCCCGAGATTAGCGCGTTCAAACAAACAAACTCTTCAGCTTTATAATATTAGTATAGAAAAGAACAGAAAACGTTTAGTAACCATAAATATTGCTATTATCGTCATTATTTATAGATAATTTTTTTTTTCTTGTCCAATTAAAACAACTCATAAACAACTTCTAAAACTAAAATGACTGCATTAGGAATCAAATAATTAGTAAAGGTGATATAATTTTACAGTCCGTTGCACATCGTCAACCGTATCGGTCGGAGAAGCATATTGCACTGTTGCACTGTAATGCAGTGTCATGCTAATTAGTGAGCTCCGTTGTTTTAATTAAGACGTCATTCACGATTATTGCCTTTTTTTAAAATAACTTTTGTATTTGGGCGATTGTTTTATTATAACACTAGATAAGACTCTATCCATCTTAGACCCAACCAATGCGAAATGTGGCATTCGTTGAGATGTGGATTGATTTACTCTGGTTTGGGATAAGTCCTTGACGGTGAAGAATTTTATACCAATTACTAAAAGTTATCAGAGGATTTTTTTCCTACAACGGAGAAACGCCTTTTATCAAATTAAAACAAATGTCGACGACACCACGTCTTTGATGGTCACGGGATCATGGGATGAGGACTTAAATCTTGTCGGTCGAGTAATTTCCATTCTACTATCCTTTATTTCAATGACTATAAAGACTCCATCCTAGGGAAAAATAAACAAACGACGACGATAGTGGCGCATTTTCACTTGCTCACGGGTTGACGGGATGGGGTTAAGTAAGATGTTGCCAGTAGAGAAATTTCCATTCTTCTTTTCTTTATTTATACCAATAACTAAGTAAGTTCTCCCATGCTGGACTGGAATGAGAGAAAATCATAGAATGTGCATTTGATAGAATCAGGCGTTACTTGGCGGAAATCCATATCTTAGTAGAAAACGAAAAATATGTAGCATAATTCCGCAAGAAAAACTTACATGCAAGATGCACCGTCCGCCCGCCCGCAAATAAATGCAGATGCAACACAGTGACACACCTTGTACCTTCAATAGCACCGAAACACGGTGCTGGTATAACAACTCCTGAGGATGCTCCGTGTGTGGGCGAAACACGTGTAGAGTATACGGTGAAGGTTCAAGGTCACTGTGTTGCATCTGCATTTATTTGCGGGCGGGCAAGCGGTGCATCTTGCATGTAAGTATTCTTGCGGAATTATGCTACATATTTTTCGTTTTCTACTATAGAATGTGCAAGCTAATAGCTTTATAATACAGATAGTAAAAGCCTTTCAAAGTTAGTCTAAAAACTGCATCAAACAGGATATAAGTACTCGTAATATAACCGCCTCTGTGGTCTAGTGGTACAACTACCGGTATCAGACCCAGGGGTCCCGGGTTCGATTCCTAGCGGGGGTAATTGTATTCGGTTTGGTTGGTGGTAGGACTTGTTGTAAGTCCGCCTGGCTAGCTACCACCATCTTATCTAAGTCTGACGCCATAACAACAATGTTTTCAGCATTGTTGTGTTCCGGCAGTTAAAGATATAGCCAGTTCATCAGTGAATGGGGATTCCGGGAGAGGCTCGCGTCCATCTTCAGCCTTATCAATACTTAACATCAGGTATGATGAAGGCTAAGAGTCTCCCCGTATTTCATTAAAAAAAAAGAAAAAAAATCGAATACTAACGATGGCGACGGACTGGCAAACTATTGTTACTATTGGTTCCGGACAACATCTTACACAAAGGTCAGTTGTGGCTATGAGCCAACCCCGTAAAGGATTTATGGCTTGGTATGTACAGCCTCGAGCAATGACATGTATACACCACAGACCTATATCGAGATAGACGGTAAAGTGTACCTACCTTGCGTGCCAAAAGTTTGATCCACGGTCAAAGTTTTACGACCTTAGTCAGTCCGCTTGAAACCATTGTTGCCATGAAAATACACACGCTTGGTTCTCATACAATTTGAAGCACTCTTTTCGTCTATCTCGATATAGGTCTGTATATACTTTACAATAATATATACTTTACAACCTTATTGCATTGTCGTACACGAAAACAGAGCTCTCTCTGTCCTTAAATATTGTAATGTGACAAGGTTTCTTAGTGTTTATGTCATTGTACGCGACTATACATATAAGTTCTCTATCCTAGGGAAATTAAAACAAACGACGACAGTGGCGCGTGCGACGCGCACGCCACAGCCTAATTAATTCATCTCCACCAGGTGGCGTGGCAGATGTCAGTTGGTCAATTTACATTTCTGATGTTACCACAACAGTTTATGTGATGACATACCGCTGGGTGATACCGATCGTTACTCGGTCCAGTGAAAGCAAATAATTTGAATTGGTTTTTGGACTAATTTTGGGTTATGCGTTTGTTAATTAAGCTATTTGCACTAAAGACACGTTACTTGAAGAAAACACTTCGGGCAGTTTGTTATTGATTAGAATTCAGTCATTTTTATAAAATATTGCAAGAAAAAAATAGAAATATGAAATGGATAATTTTTTATCAACAAATCACAAACAGCGTAAATTGCTGAATTCCAAAACACGCAAACTTAAGAATTTTACAACGTTACAAAAAATTATTTAAAGTTGTACAATTCTGCAGTCAACGATTAGTTTTTATAGTAGAAGAATCTGTTTAAAAAATCCTCTGTGAACAGTAAACCAGTAGTGTTTTTTCACGGAGATTTAAACAAAGCTGAACCGAGAAGTTCCCCGACTGTACACAGATGATTGTTTTTACAGATTTTTCTACTATAAAAACTATTCGTTGATTGCTAAGAAGTTCGTAGCATAGAAGATTAAAAAAATTTAAAGAAATAGTGTCACCAACAATACTGAGGAAAGTAGTTCTTACGCTGCCATAAAAATAAGAAGAAATTCAAAATCGTACAAAAGAAAAATATGGACTGCTTCTGTGTTTCGTGGGTACCTGGTGCTACATTGATGATCATTACGAACTTTATATTTTCCTATTATTATATGATAGATTTTAATCTAGAAAATATGAGAACTAGAAAAATGTCTTTAGGACCATTAAGTTGGATTCTCAGTGTCTCTGGAAGTGGGATGACATGATGTTGAATTTTCATTATGTTGAATTGTCTCCTTATCTCCTTATCCTGGCGTCCCTTTTGAGCGATATGGAGACAAGATGAGTTTTTCTAGTATATTTTCTGGTTTAAAATAATACTTACAACTTGCTAACTCTTTCGTGATACACGTAATGAGAGAGCCTTGCAAATATATTATAAGTTTTAACGCATGTACGAGTTTAAATAGTAGCATTGTATTGATAATCGATAGGTAGTCTGTACTCACCGTATTGCTTAAATGTAGCCTCAGTTTCCGACGGGTTATACTTGTCTGCGAAATTTGATGTTTCGATTTTCATTATATCGCAAACGGTGTGTGACACACCGTGTTCGATATAATGAAAATCGAATCATCAAATTTCGCAGCCAAGTAAGGAACCCTTTTCCGTCTGTTCTTTTTACATCGTTTTGGTTGTTTTTTGTTTTGTGCGTATTTTGTTTTGTTTGCATTTGCTCAAAATCAGGCTCTACCTGTCAGTCATGTCACAGCCATAAACTAAAGATAGTTCGTCACAGAATAAACAGTACCAGACAGTTTGTTGCAACCCACAGACAAAGAAGTTTTTGCTATGTAATTCCACAGGTGCAATCCGATTTTTTGTTGTCTTTAACTTTAATTGCTTTATATATTTTTTTGTAATGTGTTTTCTTCCGTTAATTTTATGTTAATGCTTTGGTTGTTTTTTATTATAACGCGTTTTGTTGCCGTCTTTTTCTATGTTTATCATTAAATAGCATTGTAAAATGCAAAATCGAAAAGTTATAATACGTTTTCTTATTTTTTATACGACCCTGTTAATGTGGCTCGCAGTCCCACTAAAACGGTACCGACGGAAGATGAGCGCTGGCCAAAAGCCATGCATTATGCTGAGTTGGGACCGTTTTGGGACAAACGGTTTTTCGTCTGTTTTTTTTTTTATTTATTTATCATATAAAAAGCTTTACAATATAATTTTATCTATTCGTAGCATGCAAAAAACCACTGAGGTTTATACCTGAGCTATCGAAAATTAAAAATATGTGTTTTTTTATTCGGATGTACTGTCTTTCGTTTGTCCCAAATAAATTTACTTTTCTTTCTTTCTTTCTTTCTAACTCTTTCTTGCGCTGTGTGTCTGAAATACGATACGTAGGTAATTGAAAGGAATCCCGGAAGATCAATTAATTGACGATTGTAGTCATCATGACGTGGCCAGTATCAGCACCTGCTTGCAGATGTTCCTAATTTAAACCAAAGGGGCATTTGAGCGTTAACAAGCTTAAGAATGCTTGCACTGAGAGTAAATAGGTATTTAAAAAAATCTTATCCTATTATGGTAGACACTTGTAGCTTGCTTTAAAAAATTAAATATCAAGACCTAATTACAATAAAAGCTAATTTGATGCTTAAGTAACTTGTACCTTAATTAAAAAATATTTTTACACGACTGCCTCAGAAGGAGGGTTATGTTTTTTGGTTTTGTTGACAAAATATTTAAAATAATGTGTTAACTTTTTTAGACGTTTATCCTCTTACTACAACTTTCAGATATTCTGTTTTTTCTTAAAACCTAGTAACCTAGTTTATTCAAAGAGATTTAATCTAGAAATTTTGAGATTGAAATCGGTACATTGCTAACTAATAGCTATAGCAAAATATTTGAACAAACGATTTCCACGTTTCAATCTAAAGTGCACAAACGCCTTGAACATTCCAAACACAGTGTTTAATCGTGACTCCACCTTCACTACGCCTTGCCCTTACATTAACTGAATTAAAAATTAATGTGTATCTTTTACACGGTACCAAAGTCAACCCTGTAATTGCGGCTATCGTTCCGATCTAAGACAATGGGGTCGATCGCACCCCCGAACATAAGGCCGCGGTCGGACCAGGTGGATACTTTACTGTTGCCTAAACATCTGGCGAGGGTGTTAAGAATTGGTAAGAAAGGATCCGTGGAATATTTAACGATTACATTTTTATAAATCTTGGTGATTGATATGATGATTTTAATTAGCAGTCATTATGACTATCGAAGTTAAAACATAGTTCTGATTTATATTTTATTGTATTTTATTACTCATAATATGACTAATAGGTGTGGGTTAAAATATTATTTTTCCTAAGTTTAATGAGCCATATGAGACTCCTACACTTATTGCAAAAGTTCCTCGTGATTCATATGTGACTTATTGGACAGCTAAGTTGTTAATCCCATCGAAGACCATTGCAAAAGTTGCCTAACCGCTATAGTCACAGGCCGAGCGCACGCACCACTACTGGGCCTCAAGCTTTTCTGAGCGAAATAGCTTCTCGTATTATTATGAACTTTAAAATAATAAAAAATAAAATAAATATAACTATGCCACGCGGCTGCGAGTTGGACGGCGTTTTCTTGTTATAGTTAGTATAAGGTAGTGTAGTATGTTTATATGTTTATTATTAATTTATTTGGTATCTAGTAAAATATAATTAATCAATATTAAATAATTAAATACATAGACGGTTTTCGTTGGTTAAAATATTTATTTATTCGACCAACTTGGATCATTTCAAACAATAAGTACAACAATACCTATACTCTTGTATGAGATGTTAAGTCTAAAAAATAGGATTTTTAGTCATTTAACATGTGGGGGTATGTTATAATAAAATATTTATAATTTTTTTATGATGCAGTTAAAACTAAATATTTTTTTCTAGGACATTCGTCGGTCTATGTAGGGGCGCGTCTTCATTAGCAGTAAGACGCCGGAGGGTTGAACCAAGTAAATTACCTTTTTTCCAATTAACCGGGCACCTGGAGTGGGCTTTACCCTTAAAGATGGTGAGATATATGGCCCGTGGATGGTATCGAAGACGGTTTTGTCTGTTACGTTACGTATAATTGTTAAACCAAAATCAATATGAATATGATTATCAAATAAGTATAACAGGAGAAAAAAAATGGGTTTTGGTCGTCGGATAGTCCGTCGGATTTTAAATTCAATGTGTATTATTGGAATAAAATATCTTTTTACTTTGTGAACTTTTTCACGGAACGGATATAAATACATATAATTATACATATATGAGTATTTATGTGTAGAAATATATATAAACGTCCATGACTCAGGTACAAATGCTTGTATTCATCATATAAACATTTGCCCCTACCGGGATTCGAACCTGTTACCTCACCTAGGTGACACCTTGAAACCGGTGTATGTACCACTCTACCACTGAGGTCGTCACGTAATAAGTAATGCTAACTATTTTCTTTTGTGACCGGATTTATTCAAATACGCACCTTCACTACATTTACCGCCGTTAACGTCCGAACCGTACCAGGATGACCATTTTTCTCTCTCTCTCTCTCTCTTCGTTTCTTGAATCTTTCTCCAGCTGTTTAATAGTAGCAAAAGGCAAAGGTCAGAGTAATATTTAAATTTTTAACGAGACTAACAATTTGACTTGTCACGTAACCACAACTAAGTAAATCGAGAAATACGACCCCATCTCTTTTTAGCGGTTACGCCATTGTAACAAATAGAGAAAATATAAATCGATTATCAAAAAAAAAGTTTTTAAACAACCCTTTAAAATTAAAAAATAGACAGGTGTGACAGTACTTATGGCCCGACCGCGTATTATATATTTATACTTAGTTAGGATGAGAATGAGCATTTTAGAGAATTTGACTTCGTCTACACAAAACAACAACAAAATGGTAATTAAGGTCGGTGAAATTCCCAACACATCTTTCTAAGTACGTACGTGAACATTTCAGTCGAAAATATCTCATAATGTAGGCTTCAACAATATTTCACGGTGTCCAAACGCGACCGGAACAATCGGCTGCGGTTTAAGCAATACCGCTTAGAAAACCAACATACCGCAAAATAAGTCGTAACGTGAAACGAACTGCTCGAGGTCTTTTCACGTCGGTCTTAACAGCCCACACTTTCGAGCGTTAAATTTATGCCGTCGCAAATTGGGGTTAACCAAACGCGGTTAGTTTTAATGTTTACATTACAACGGTAATTTACTGAAATGGGTAATTTTTGGGAGTAATTGCCTTGAGGGTTGAGAAATTGTGTAAAAAAGTTTAAGAAAGTTTGTGTAAGCTGCGGGTAGAAGTTTTTGACCGAAATGTAGTAATTTTAATATTTATCATGACTTTTAGAAAACAAAGATCCACCTGCAGTTTCATCCGCGTGGAATTCGATATAATTTCTGCGTGCTTAGTGCGAGGTTTTCTACTCGCGGTCGATCGTGGGCGCGTTAGGATTTTGTATGACGTTGGTGTAGTCCGTGGCGTAATCCGCTAGATGGCGGGCCGCTAATTTAATACAAAAATCTACGCGTTCACTATCGACAGTGAGTAGAAAAAACTAGCATTAAGCACTGGAGAGGAAAAGTACCTATAAACCTTTTCGGCAATTAGGTATAGAATTGCAGCTATTGAAAGGTGGAAATAATTACAAAAATTGTATAAACTCTTGAAATTATTATCTGAGGGTGTAAAAAGAGCGCTAAAGCAATGTCGCTAGGTGAATTCCCTTTTTTCACTACTTGCCCTCTCGCCGCCATACGTCCTGGGGGTCCCTTGTGGTAATCACCCCTATGACTGACGTCCCGGCCGACTACCCAGGCCTCCTCGCAGCTAACGGATGGCCGAACAAGTGTTGCCATCCCTCCCGACGGTGAGGATCACCCACATCCTTCCATCTGATCCCACTAGAGCGGAATGAGTTGCGCATAGCGCTGTCTCCTCCTGCCCACCCGCCTGCGTCGGAGTCGGTCCGCATGAGCGTCCTCTTCGCGGATCCGCTCCGATGTCTCCTTTTGCGAGATGATCTCCTTGCAAAAGGAGACTGCCGCCTCCCATGATCGCTCGCTGGCCAGCATGGCTCTTGCCATGCCGGGCAGCGAGAGATCCCACCCTGTTGCAGCGACCAGAGCACCGCGCTGCGGAGCCCAGGCAGGGCACACCGAAATGGAGTGCTCCGCACTGTCCCCCGCAGCGCTGCACTCATGGCACTGCGGGGTCGCTTCCTTTCTAATCCGGAACAGGTATTTTCCGAAGCAGCCTTAGTGAATTCCCTGAGAATTCATTCTTTTGTTTATTTCCTTTGGAATTTTCTTTAGTAAGTTTCTTGCCTTCAAAAAATTTTTTTTTTTTTTTTAATAAAACAAAGTTCTTAACTCTATGGAAAATAAACAATCAAATGGAATTGTTAGAGAAATTACTTAGCAATATTGCGTTAGCGCCTTAGAGCCGCTGGTGATTGGTATTTTATTTATTTTAATATAATTATATATTTTTAATTGTAACTAGGTACATCATACTTTAAGAAAGCTTGTATAAAACAGCATTGTAAGCTTAACTTTTTTAGACTTCTAAACTCTAAAGTTTAGAAAAGTCTTATAATCCCTCTCTGTCCGTCCGTACGTACGTACGTATGTATGTACGCATCGAGATCTCAGAAACCATAAGAGATAGAGACAAACGGTCAACGGGAATGAGTTTAGGACACCTTGGACATGTGTCAAATGTACTTTTTTAGTTTCTACACTACAAAACAATAACAACTGTCACGTGGTTTAGAAGTCTATTTTGTGCCTGCTAACTAGCAGGCGCTGCTAACTTGTTTCTTAATTAATGGCGTGCTCGCGATAATATTCGCGAATTTTGCCAATTTTATGTAAATATATTTTTTAGTATATAGAAATTGTACGGTAAAATCTAAAATAAATTTTGTTTTTGTTCAACTTGTTTAGCATAGTCACGTCATCAGCCGTTTTTAATGTCCCGACTGTTGAGGAACTGGCCTTCCTTATTGATGGATAAGGAGAACGGGCCATGACCCACCACGCGAACCCAATGCGGATTGGTGGGTTTTAACGACTGCAATGCAGCTAGGACCAACGGCTTAACGTGCCTTCCAAAGAACGAAGGAGCTCGAAATAGTAATTTTTTGGTCACCCATCCCGTAACCGACCATTGCGAAAGTTGCCCTAAATAATCGCAGGCCGAGCGCGCGAACCACAGCCACGGGCTCCTCAGCTCTCCTGCTTAAAGCATAGTACTAACCCTAAATAATCATAAAATCGTCATGTTATATTTACTTTAAGAACAAAAAGCAATGTTGTTATTATTTTTCCAAACACAGAAAATAAATAAACCGAAGTTTGCATCTCACTAGTAGCGACATCTGTTGACGAGTAGTATTAACAAATGAAAATTGGATTATGTATTTCTGTCACAAAAAAAGTTATTTTCTTTTAAGATATTGTGTGTTGTGTGATATTGTGTAAAATGTTATGACATTAGAGATTTTTACTACATAGTTTGTAACCAACTACTCAAAAGGTACAAGAAACCTAAGCCTTTCGATATACGGAAAAGCTTTTTTACATATTTGAGCTTTCGATCAAACTTATTTATAAATATTTACCGAGATAAATACTATTAATATATAAAAATAACTTATTGCAACTTAAAGCTGTACGTAGGTAGTAACGTAAGCTTATAGCCGGATTAATATTTGTCTGACGCCGATCAAATGGGACTCGAACGCCCAGCCTTTCGCTCTCTTATTATAAAAGCTCTTTGATTTGAGCTTTCGATCAAGGTTATTTTTTAATATTCTCATAGGTAACTAGATAAAAGTAACTTATTGCAACTTTAGGTCTAGCACGAATAACTTTCGAGTAAGTATCGAGGAAGTAAATAAAAAAAATGTATGAAATAATGAGCAGAGTTCCTACCTTACGTAAACTGAATTACATTTTCCTATACATTTTTTGCCATTACGTGCTCGATACTACTCCAAACTATTTCAAATTTTTTTCGTCCATGCCCTTGTCTAAGAACACCATAGACTAAACATCTGTGGCCAGATGCAGGGAACAAGTTGCAGTTGGACAATAGCCAATCAGAGCGCGCGTGTACCATCACTCATCCACGCATTCCTAATTTAAATTTTATAACGCTGGGGTTCGGAATTGAGCGTGAATAGCGACATTTCATAAGCGAAGCGATTATTGGCGAAATAGTAACCACCCGCGCCGCCGCCGTTACTACCTCATTCATACTCGTATGTGCAAATACCGCCGAGAAATTCAAACATATGATAAAAAAACAGTTTTTTTTTTATAATAGCTTTGATTTGTTGTGTCATCGACCAACGCCGGTTTAATGCCACCGGATTTAGCAAGAAGGATTTTTTTACTAGAAATAATAAAAAAACGTGGATGGATTTTTTATTAAAGACTAACATCATTTACTTTCGTAAATAACGTAACTTGTAAAAAAATACGTTTATCGACAACACAACAAAGTACCTTTAGTAAGTATCGTTAGAGAAAAATATTGCAATTTTAATAAAATAACGACTAATCAAAACATGTCGATGTGCTTTATTTGACAGTTGAATAACCATTAGATGATCTTCAACTCATACGTAACCCATCGTTTTACGTGATGGCCACCTTCAACCCTTATTTTAAAATTTAGACAGCTTCAGTGGACAATTGCGTGTGGCATTGGCTCTTACAGAAAAAAAAACAATTTCACCGTATGCCAAACTCGGTTATTCTCTAAAGCTGCCAGAGTTACAGAATAAGCAAGGACTAGTTTTTTTATATATTTATAATATATAGCGGCCGTTCGCGGTTTCAGGATTTATATATATCAGGAAAAAAGCATCCTATGTTCATATCGAGGCTATCTACTATCTGTGTACCAAATTTCATCCAAATCCACTCAGTAATTTTTGAGTTTATTCGTTAAAACAAACAATCAAATCTTTCCTCTTTATAATATTATTATAGTATAGAAGACTAGCGGCCGCACTCTGTTTCACCCACGTGGTTTCTGTTCCCGTTAGAAGATCGGGATGAATAGTAGCCTATGTGTTAATTCTTGAAGTCCCTACATATCAAATTTCATCCAAATCCGTTCAACCGCTGAGACGTGAAAGAGGAACAAACAAACTGACATACTTTCGCATTTATAATACTAATAAGATACTTTGAATGAAATTAATGAATGAAATATTCTTTATTGTACACCCAAAAATACATTATACATACATTAATTGAAATGGACAGCACAAGAGTGGTACAAATGGCGCATACTTTCCCGCTAGCACTCGAGCCGCAGCCTAATTTTGATAACCCTACACAAATATTTAATGAAACACTGTTTGCGCCTGTATCATACCAAATGGTCGATTTTCGCGGCTGTTTTGCATACAAATGGATATAAAATGAGCTCATTCAGTCCATTATTACGACGTTATCATTGTTACACTAAAGACGGCACGGGTTAAACTTGCCTTCTTTGTTACTTTCTGTACAAAGGAAGGTGTTTTTCGTTGAAAGAAAGTTAATTATAAACAAGAATAAAAAGCATCCAATTTTTATTTGTTTGATAATGATGGTATTGTTGATGTGTTTGGATAGAAACGAGACTGGTCACGTTTCGGTGTCAAATCCAATTTTGATTGAAAAGACTATATATAATGCGTTTTTGTAAGAAATGTAGTCTAACCACTTTTTCTTGGTATTCATGATAAACTAGCTAGGTAATAGTTACTAAGTAGGTACTTATGTGGTAATACCTGGTATTTACTTATTAATAATCTTTGTAATAGCAAATCTAACCATTTAAACATTTTGATTCATGTAAATTTTAAGATTATTAAAATAATAATTAAGTACTTACCTGATTTCAATATTTTTTGCCTAATAATTTGAGTAAGTAGGGATGTAGGTACTTCTTTAATCACAAAAAAAATCGGAATAAACCTTAAACCGATCTCCAAAGAAACACTTCATATTTTTTTTTATTAAAACTTCATATAGGTACTTACTTTTAATATGTGTAATATGAAAATTATTAGTTATGTATAAGAAAAATATAACTCCACTTAAGACTCCTTTACTCCTTCGGCATTTCTTATAGACGTGAGATTGCAAAGTTTCTTTGCTACAAAATCTTTTTGAGGCGCAAGTTGCCTTAGAAGAATTTCCAGATTTTTGTACAGAAATACCAGCGGATTTGATATGACTTCTTAACAATATATCAGTATTTTAATAATAATGTTGAAAAATTTATTTTCATATTTTCTTCATCCTTGGTTCTATTTTAAAGAAAGAACGAAAAAACGTTTATGTGGGACAAACACTAGGACGAAACGAACAAACTAAAATCAAGCAATAGAGCACGGTTTGTCTCAAAACGGAGTGTGAAATGACGTATATCCCAAAATACGAATGATAAAATCACTGAAGGCCAAATGTACGAAATCCCAAATCACAAAAACACACACCAAAAACATTTTAAGCTAAATCACGTTTTTAGGTGAAATATTTTAGGTGATGTCACGTAACTTCTCACTATCCTACATTTAAATGCGAAAGTTTGTGAGGATATTTGGATGGATGGTGGTTTATTACTCTTTCACGCAAAAAGAATACATGCCTGGATTAAAACATAAGATACGTTTTCCCGATATTCCTACGGGAACGAGAACCACTCGAGTGAAACCGCGGGCGGCCGCTAGTCAATATATAAAAAATCCGTAAGAAAATCATCATCATCATCATCATCATCCGCTGCTGTACATAGGATATATGGGATAAAAGTATCTTATGTTTTAATCCAGGCTATATACCGGGTTTTTTTCTTTGTGCCCAAAGTTAAGGGGGAAGTTATACAGGGCTTGTAAACCATCTCTCTGCCAAATTCTAACCAAATCCGTTTAGTAGTTTTTGTGTGAAAGAGTAACAAACCACCATCTATCTAAATACCCTCACAAACTGTTGCATGTATAATGATGGATAGTGAGAAATTACGTGACAAAACCTATATTTTTTTTACCTAAAAAGTTTTGGTAAAACGTGATTTGGTATTTCGTGCATTTAGCCTTCAGTGATTGTATCATTCGTATTTTGGAATGTCATTTCACACTCCTCAAAACGGCCCCGACTCAGCATGATGCTTGGTTTTTAAAAACAACGCTGGTCTCCGTCGGCACCGTTTTGTCGGGACTAAGAGCAGAGATATATTAACCGGCGCGTTATCATCTATACTTATATAATATTTACAATAATATTATAAAGCTGAAGAGTTTGTTTGTTTGAACGCGCTAATCTCAGGGACTACTGGACCGATTTAGAAAATTCTTAGACCATTAGAAAGCTACATTTCTCCTGAGTGACATAGGCTATATTTTATCCCGATATTCCCACGGTACCGTTCCCGTGGACCGCGTGGTGCCCGTGCACCACGCGGGTAAAACCGCGAGGATCCGCTAGTTTAAAATAAAAAATAAGCAAAAATAATATTTAAGATGCCGCAGTGCCAGCACAGAGTAGGTGAATGTTAAATAGTAGCATACTCAAAAATTTCTTGATTAGGTCATCACTGAAGACCGGGGTTTCGTTTCCTAGCAGATGTCACTGTAGAAAACTCCACTTATTCTATGTAACATTGTTTGATTAATTCTGGCGTGGATTCTCTAGAGCTAGATTCTGGAGAACCCATGAAAGTTAGGATAAATTTTCATTGGAGCAGATTAGAATGTAAGCTAAATGTGATTTAATAACATAATAATTAGAGGAAGTTAACTGAATATCTTTCTATGTTTTGTGGATAATAAGCATTGTTGCTTTCCGAAAATCATAGTTACGATTAGTTTATAACAATAGATATAATGCATTGGTCTATATACCTAAGCAAATTTCATAATCGTTACACTCCCAACTCAAATAAAAATAAAAAACTTTAAATCCCACCAATAAGTAAATATTTTTTTAAGATAAACGAAGGGGTTGCGGTAAGCTTTATTTTTCTAATTCTCACGGTGATTTTGTAAATTTTGCACCGGCGAAAATGTAACAAAATATGCAACACATTTGTACTTTACCAAACCTTACTTCACATGATTGATCGATGAGTCGTATCGCCGTGGCCTACAACGCAGGGCGTAGTAACAGCAGCGCCTGACTCACACCGTCTAGATGCACCGATGATGACTCACAGTTCTCCTTTCGACATGTGGTTCTCAAATGGTTTATCGAAATACCCTTTGGCAATAGAACAACGCTTTGCCAAAATCACTATAGCTCATTTGGTTAAGTTAGCTTACAACTATGACCAAAACAAAGGCCCGGCGGAGCGAGCTTATTTACGCCAGAAATTAATAACCTATCTGTAGATATGGATTGGGCTATCTGAGATGCCAGATATTTTTGTTAATATGACCAAAATAACGACGGTTGCTAGGCAACAAAGCCAGTAGGTATCCTAGGCAACTATCTCAGATAGTCCTATCCATATCTACAGATAGGTTATTAATTTCCACCGTTATGTGTTAATGAAAGATCAAAGAGAGAGAAGAGAGGGATAAAGGAATTCTGCGCTGAAAGATGTTGGAAAGATTGAGTTAGATAGCTGTAACGAGTCGTAGCGACCATCTTTTGCGAAACCAGACTATCTAAAAAGGGCGCTCAAACAATATTGTTAAGTGAATTCCCTGACAATTAATTTATTTGTTAATTTCCCATGGAATTTGCTTTTAGAAAGTTTTCTTGCCTTCAAAAAAATAAAAACAAACACTGCTACACAGGCACTGACACAGTTCTAAACTCCATATAGAAGATAAACAATTAAATGAATCGTCTTTATGATTTTGAATTTCTTCATGTTTGTCGTATCTGGTTTCGTAGCAACACTTCTTCATGCTCCCTTTAAACTCTTCCATTTGTTCGGTGTTTTCAAACTGATAGCCTTTCTGCTACTACTTCGAAAATCATTTCAGTTTATACCTTCTTACTTACTTACAGATGGAAATGTCTAGATGTTTTTTTATTTCAGAGAGGAATTGAGATGGCGCTGTGGGTAGTGATCCAGCCTAGTGGCCAGCGGTCGTGGGTTTGATCCTAGTCAGGGACAAATACTTATGTCATAAATATTTGTGTTTGTGTCCTGACACAAATCTTGATATTTGAATGTTATTCACTAATGTACCCATTTCATTTATTAATAGTGGCTTAAACATTTTAAGATTTCAGTCTAAATATTAAAATTTGTACTACGAAAACCGTAACCCCTATATTCTCAGGGCTTTCCTCGTTTTTGTTTGTCAAAACACCCACTAGGGGGCATTCTTAGCCACTTTGAGAAAGTCTGTTTTAGTTTAATTTTTAGAGATCCCTTGGAATGCAATATAACCACCGTCCAACGTTGTTAATGAAATGAAACAAATATGTCGTAATTTTCATACAACAACATTTTTAAACACATTTTGAAGTTATGCAATTTAATGCAAGTTGTTTTTTCACACTAGGTACTGGAAGAATAGAATTTGCCATTTAACTGAATTTACTTGTGTTTCATCTATTTGCTTTTTGTTGGCTAACAACTATTCTAATTAGTTTCATAGTCATAATCTGCCATTTTTTTGGTGCCGAATGTTGGTTATTGACCTCTACCAACCCGTCTGGCAAGCGTGGTAGCAGTAGACTATAGCCTCCTATGAACGCCACAATAGGCGTGAGCTAGGAGAGGCTTTTATCCAGCAGTGGATGTCCACATGCTGATGATGATGTTGGTTATTGGAGGATTGATCTCAAATTGAATTGAGCTTTGGGCCACCTCTTTGAATACCTTATGGAGAGCTGAGCTGGAAGAGTGTTTGTTTTAACTGACATAAAAACAGAATAGAAGAATGTGTATTAAAGAACTTAATTAATTTCTAATAATTCAAATGTTTATAAAGGCTAAAGCAACGTCTTCGGCAGATATTAAAAAAAACACTGATATGTATTCACTCTCCTTTATTTTTACTGCCTTGACCGGTATCGACTCTAAAAGACTTATTTTTTGGTTTTTAGTTTTTTGAAGTCGGTTTTCAATTTTTATAAAAGGTTTTTTATTTTACAATTTTTTAAGGTAGAAGAAGTCCCGTGCCTACACTAATAATAACCTTGTGACAACTGCTCATTCCCTATTACAAAATGCTGCTTTTCCTGGTGCCGGGACGTTAATTATTGAGGAGTTCTCCTCGTTCTTCATCATCAGCTCCACTTCATCACATGCATTGAGACGATTATAAATTGCTTATATATCATATTAAAGTAATCGTATCGCTTCCGTGAAATGCTACGTATTTATTTAATAGTTTCTGTGTGTCTTCATCATCAGTTCCATTCCACCAAATGGTGCTTTTCGGATGCAACACCAAAATCAATATAGGTATGCCTAACCAATATAGGAATCCTGGAGAAATCGAAAGAACTAATAATAGTTGAAGAGTTCTTTCGATTTCTCCAGGATTCCATCATCAGATCCTATCTTGACAACAATTGGACCAACTTATAATTGTATACCCTTACAAACAAAAAAAGAATTATCCAAATCGTTAAACAAACATAAAATAAACATACGACCGAATTGATAACCTCCTCCTTTTTTTGAAGTCGGTTAAAATTAAACATGTCTAGAAGTTATTTCTGCTTAGACACGAATTATTCTTTTGTGTGCTAACCTTTAATACGGACTGTGTTTGACTGTACAGCTAATGTTCATTTGATTGGCTGGCACCTGGCACCCGGCAATTCCATATTCTACATTTTATACTTTGGCTAATAGTGTTCCATACATCTAAACTTCCTTACGTGGGTGGTTAGAAAACATCCAATGATTCACATTTCGAAATAGCATGAGAAAAAACATGACTATGACGGTTTTATTATTTTAAAATTTGGCAAACGACCATTGGTGAGATCTAGCAATTAGTCCCTAAAATGGTCCCACAAGCAATATTGCAGCAATACTGCGGCAATATTGCTAAGTAATCACAATGTGAAATCCCTGACACTTCATTTATTTGTTTATTTTCTTTGGAGTTTTATAACGTCATTGCATAAAACAGTATATGGAAGGCAAGAAAACTTATTAAAAGCAAATTTCATAGATTGTTTTAAACCAATAGGCGTAAAGTAAGCATTGTAAGGCTCGTGTTATGTGATACTAGGGTAACGGAAATAAATCTATATAATTATAAATATATAAGTATTTATGTGTAGAAATATATATAAACGTCCATGACTCAGGTACAAATGCATGTATTTATCATACAAACATTTTTCCCTACCGCGGGATTCGAACCCGGGACCTCAGAGTAGGTGCAACCTTGAAACCGGTGTACGTACCACTCTACCACGGAGGTCGTCAGAAAAAAAATTGAATTGTCAGGGAATTCACATTATACCTTAGCAAAATTGCCGCAATATTACATATGTGACCATTTTAGACCCACAGGTCGATGATTTTTATAATAGGTACTTTTAAGAGCATGCTTTTTTAAAATATGTGTCTGTGTCTGCCGTTAGTTCATAATGCTGTTCTCAGATCGGATGAATGATCAAATATTACTTATTATCTTAAGTAATTAATTTTTTATAAGTTCAGCGAACCATTTGAAGTTACAAATCAAAAATAGCCAGTATAAAAATATTTTCAAACGTTTTCAAGGAATTCTTAAAATAAAACATGAATGATTTTATAATATCTTTTATTATTAATTGGTTTCTCACTAGTTCACTACTGAAAAAATTTTTTGTTACACTTGAGCTTTTTATCAAATTGTCTACCGTCTTTTCGTATACATTTAATTTTTATTACATTGAGTTATTAATAGACAAAAATATGATAATTAATAAAATGACTTATTTTGTGTTATATATAAGTAATGAGTCATATTTCATACTAAAAAGATCATGTATTAATATTATTATTAAATAAATACAAAGAAATTGATTACTAAACTTGATGTCATAAGTTAACTTCACAAATATTTAAAATTAGTTTCAATTTCTTTGCTGGTGTTACTTAAAAACTCTTCAATCAACTTATTTGCAAATATAATTTTAACGTTACAAAAATGTCCCATACATTTCATTTTAATCTGAACTGTAAGCATTTTCTTCTGAATTTCATTTACCAATATGAAAATTTAAAATAGTCATATTGTCACAAAGTCAACATATAAAAGTCTATCCAAGCCAACTATTCAGTAATTCATTGATAGATATTTAAATAACTCCAAATTTTAACAATAAAAGTTTAATAAACGCAATCTAATTACAATACTTTTGTCTGTTTAACCACAAAAGTTCAGCCATGCGCATACGACTAATTTCATAGATATTTTTATGACTTAATCCGTTAAAGTTAAAACTTTTTTACATTAGTTCTCCTTTGTTGAACTTTTTTTGCACAATTTCAGTTTATGGTAATAACATCTTATGTTTTGGCGCACACTGTTCATTGAAATAAAACAACTTTTACTGATATCAAATGCGCTATATTTCACGAACTAAGTTGTAATTGTCCGTATTTTTAGGTTTTTTAGGGGTTTTTTGATTTTCCCGACGTTTCGGCACCTTTTCAGCTACCGTGGTCACGGGATGACCTAAAAATACGGACAATTACAACTTAGTTCGTGAAATATAGCGCGTTTGATATCCGTAAAAGTTGTTTTATTTTTATGGTAATAAGTTCAACTTTGTGAACTTAGTAATAAAGACATGTCACACTCTTTGTCAAGTCTGTGTATAGTCAAAGATTCGCCAGAAAATGTGTCGTTTGCGCAGGGCCTATACAGCTTATGTTATATAAATTCTACACTAATTGTTATGTTTACAACAATATTATATAGATATTATAAGTTTTATATAACAGCATTATTGTTTATTAGATTCTGTGCTAGTTACGTTTGTTTCTGAACGGTAAAGTGGACAAAAACCGCCTGCATCAAAAGAAAAGTCAACTGAAAAGATGGAAACAAGATCAAATGTAAAAGGCAAATATAAAAATATTTTGTTCAACATAATAACATGCAGTCGGAATGAGTCGACTTATTAATTAATTCTATGCCTCCGACTGTATGTTATTATGTTGAACCAAGTATTTTTATATTTGTCTTTTATATTTGATCTTGTTTCTATCTTTTCAGTTGTTGCAGTCGGGTAAAAATAAAAAGAGTTTTTCAAATGACAAAATTTAAAGAAACTGTTTATAATAATTAAATGTATTAATTGGTACAGGTTTTAGATAAAAGCTTTGATTATATAAGAAAATTATAATGCTGTTAAAATATATTACAAACATAATTTATTACGTAACTTTTAACTAAGTATTTGTTGAATATACTGCTGTAAAATTATTTAACTTTACTTCTAGGCACAAGTTTCGTTATTGATATTTATTTATACAACAAAATAAAATAATGATTAAAATAGGAAGCGAAATTCCGTCCGAAATTCAATGGACGAAAAAAATATTATTGCAGAGATCATAGACTAGATTCTACATTTTATACTTATAGGGACATGATAATTGTTATAAAATGAGGCAAATCTTTTATTTATGGAATTTTAATTCAATATGTTTTTTAAATTAACCTTATACCTTTATAATTATGTAGATTAAAGAATCTTCCACTTAAAGGAACATAAAATGGATCTTCACAAACGCTTAAAGCGTTTGTAAAGATACATTTTATATTATTTTGGAAAAACTAAGTACTACGGAATCAACCAATTCATAACCGAAATCGGTTATAGTTTTTTATATCTTAAATTAAAAAAATAAGTGCATTTCAAAAAGTGATGGAATCGTCAAAAATTTTTTTGTAAGTAGGTATAGTTATTTTTACAGAAACGGCTACGAATTTTACAGCTCAATAACTTTTCATTTCAAAAGAGTTGAGACTTCTCACTGAAATTCTAAATATAGATTTTCCTCTAAAAGATTTATTTCATTGCCAAAACAACAAAGGAGCACCAATTTTCTTGTACAATCAACATCATGTCAAGCTAAGCAGTTGTACTACACAGTTACCAAAACATTTTTATGACGCTCGTGATAAAGGTCAACTTGTGGTCCATGATGACCTTCATCACGAAACGTGCTACGAATGTACTTACACATCTTAATCTAATTTCTAGTAAAAACGTTAAAACCGTTTAACCATAAACTCATAGTTATAAACAACTTTTAGTATAAAAGCATCTCTGAAATCGAGAGAAAGAATACAACATTATTCGCGAACACTGCTAAAATATATAAAACAGATTTTCTTTTTTATGGAATCGCATTTTGTATGGAAGCATCCAAAAATTCTCAAATCGAATCGAAAATATACAAAAAGTTTTTTTATTTTTTTTGTGTTTTTAACTTTGCTAAAATGTATGATTCAGCCGATTTCTTTATCTGATTTCAGGATTGCTTCGAAAAAAATTGTTTGTAATGACGACTTATACAATTGGTTTTGAAGTTTTTACTAAAGATAAAATATGTAACGATCTTTAATTAATTTCGTAAAGTGAAACACTCGATTTAATAATTAACTATTTACACAAACCTACGTGAGTTTCCTTTGGAATCGTTCATGTAGGTTCTTAAATAAACAGGTGTTTTATGCAATTTTCATTTAAATTGGAATATAATAAACCGGTCGACTAAAAATAACTAAATTCAGCGAATCAATATCTAGGTTGGGTTGCGGAAAAAATAGGTTTATGTTAGATTGGCGTTTAGGGATGATTGCGAACTCCTACTCCAACGCCAACTGCGCTCATGGGTAAGACAGCGTACTCGTGCTGCACATAATAAGCGTTGGGTAGATCAAACAAGCTGTAGACAGTCCAAGTTGGCGATGACTGCAGTCTCGCCGCGGTTGACCTGTAGACTGCTCAGCCTTAATCGTCCAGACCTCCGAATAGTTGTAGGCACACTTACAGGTCACCTCACTTTAAACCGGCAACTATTCATCATGAATGCGACAGACAGCCCCCTATGTAGGGGATGCCTGGACGCAGAGGAAACAGCCACCCACGTGATCCTGGAGTGCGTGGGTTTGGCCGCACAACGGGCAGAAATCCTCAAAGACGTGAGGTCGCTCCTAGAAGCCTGTGAACGCCCCAGGAGGCTTCTGCGCTTCTGGAAGGAGCTGGGATGGCTTGACTAGCCATACCGATGCTATGTTCACGCATAAAGGACCAAATGCGAGTCTAAATGCGGAGAAAAGAGCCCATCACCAATACCAATACCAATCCTACTCCCCGTGACCAATGGCGGCCTGGAGGGCAAGTTCGGTGGGGGGGTGGGATGCGGGTGCCCCCGCCCCCCCACTTTCTCATCATTAGGACGAGAAGGGGGATACAAGGGGATAGATACCCCTTCCGAATCTCCACCGACCTTACACGCTGGGTGGCGGCACGGGAGGGGCGTTGGATGGAGTGCGTGGCCTATATGTTGGTATAGTCCGTGTACTCCAGGTGAGTCCAACATTTCGAATCGCCCCTGCACCTGAAGGCGAGGGATGCGTAAAAGCATTTCTCCCATTGGCGAGTAAGTCGCTCACCTAGTATTTATGTCACTCAAAAAGTTTTTTGGTCGATCGGTTGAATACTACCCATTTAAAATCGACTAAGAAATATTGTATTCATTAGCCTCTAACACAAAAGTGCATTACCACAGAACAAAAAATGAGATAAGGAGGTAAAAATAACACTTTAAACTCAGATGGTCACTATCACTATTTAAAAAAAAAACTGATTTTTACAAGGTTTGATTTTTTGTGTCGCGATATTTTAGCGCTGTTGCATGCGCCATGATCACAAAAATATGGTAAAAAACCGTTTATCCTAATAATGATAAGAAGCAGTAAAGTGACGGAAAAATCCTTTTCGTCCTTTTGCGCTAAAAACAAAGGCAACCGTACTTCACTTCTGTCTGTAAGGCGATACCTACTTCATTCGGAAGTTAAGAGGTCGGCGACACGTCAGTTTCCCATACAATCGTAATACTAAAAAAAATTTAAATTCGATCATGATTGACTATACTTGTGATGTTGATTGGATTGAGCGCGGCGACCGAATCAAGAAATTCCGTAACAAAATAACCTAACACCCCCCACTCCGTGTCATAGATTTTAGTTGCTTAGTAACGATTGTGAATAACAAAATGGTTTCCGCGACAACTGGAAAAAATGCGGTACCAGATTTTAAAAAGAAATTATATTATCACACAAATTTTCATACAGTTTTTTTCATCATTGTCAATTTTGTTATTCACAATCTTAACTAAGCAACCAAGATCTATGATAAAAAATGCTATGCAATAGCTTTACCGCGGTTGTCCCCGAGTGCCACACGTATTTGGTACACAATTAAAATATTAGAATTTTTCTAATATTAAAAAAAATATTCAAAATATCTACCCAATAAAAAAATAATGCCAATCACATTTTTTCATGACTGCAATTCTGATTAATTGGGTAGGTAAGTATTTAGGATTATTTTGTTTAATGGAAATCTAGATAAAGACAGTCATAATCAGAATAATAAGTATAGAAAATAATGCTCCCTCAGCTGACCCTTAAAGCGTTACATTACCCTCCTTATCTCTTTATTTTATTCTGTGCAAAATACTATTTACATATTAAAGAAAATATTTACTGTGGTTAATATTTAAATCTTGTTCAAACCTTTTTAGTTTTGGTCAAGATTCGTTAGTGGCTCAGCACCATTGTACAAATAATATAATAATTATAAAACTACAAATATTAAATTAATAAGACTTAAGAACAATATTAATTTTCCTTATCACTCGACGTCGAATCCGTGTGTTTTCTTAGCGTCCAGTAATCTGAAAAGAAAAAAAAACTTTTTACAACAAAAAGTAATCAGCTACGGCAAACAAAACATTTATATAAATCTACTAGTGGCCGCCCGTGGTTTCCCCCGCGTGATTCCTGTTCCCGTGGGAATATCGGGATAAAAAGAATCCTATGTTTTAATCCAGGCTTTTATTCTATCTCAGGCTTTATTCATTTCATCCACGTCCGTTAAGTAGTTTTAGCATTAAAAGAGTAACAAACAAATAAAAAGACATACTTTCGCATTTATAATATTAGTAGTTTTTAACCGCCTCTGTGGTCTAGTGGTACAACCACTGGTATCAGACCCAGGAGTCCCGGTTTCGATTCCCAGCGGGGGTACATATTGTATTCGGTTTGGTTGGTGGTAGGACTTGTTGTAAGTCCGCCTGGCTAGCTACCACCATTTTATCTAAGCCTGACGCCATAACAACAATGTTTTCAGCATTGTTGTGTTCCGGCAGTTCGAGATAAGATAGCCAGTTCCTCAGTGGCTGGGGATTGAGGAGAGGCTTGCTTCCATCTTCAGCCTTATCAATACTTAACATCAGGTATGATGAAATCTAAGAGTCTCCTCGTCATTCATAAAAAAAAAGTTATACGTTCTCAAAGTTTTTCTCAAATATTTTTCACAATTATTCTTCTGTATTTTTTGATATTTTAAATAAATACCTCTAACAACAAAACATTCAATAGTAGAAATTGTAGAAAATTGCTCTGAGATCCGAGCAATTGTCGTGAAAACTTACATAATAAAGAGGGGTGAAATAGGAAAATTCGTATCAGGATTACATGGACGATGTGTAGCGGGCAGTTTTTGACAAAAAGAAACAATATTAATAAAAGGTTACTTCATTTGATATGTTTAGTTGATTTTCAGCTATTTAAAACAAACATCCGGATCCCGCTAATTTATTTAAACCAAAAAAGGCCACTATTCTTGGAATTCTTTGGAGGTTCCTAAATCCAGGAATTGCAATCCCACGCCGATTCGTTCCCACTGTACCGTCAGTTGTTTTCCCACTCTATTGGCTGAGGCTGGTGTCCCGAGACTTCCGATTAAAATACCGGTAATATTTCGCAAGCTTTCGACATAAAATTAGTCACTTATTCGGCTCTTGAATGGATTTTGCGACCTACATGTAAGTGAGAGCTTGGGAAAAAACTTGGTCACGATATTTTTATTTTTTATCAACCATCATGTATTACATTGATTTTATAATCCACAAGCAGCCGCCCACGGTTTCACCCATGTGGTTCCAATGTTTTAATCCAGTCTATCTTCTGTGTTCCAAATTTCATCTAAATTGGTTCAGTAGTTTTTGCGTTAAAGAGTAACACAAACAAACTGACATACTTGCGCATTTATAATATTACTAGGCTTCATTTAAGAAGTTTCTTACTATAATTTATTACTACAGGTTTCCAAGGAGGTTGTAAGTTCTTTATTTTTTTTCAAGTTTGAAAAAAAGGGTTTTATTTTTATACTTTTTTCTTAGGAAACCTTATTTTATTTGTAAACATACTCAATTCAAATCAATGCCTTATTGGAAACAATGAAAAAGGTTTTATTTACGTACTTTATAGGTTTATTTTTATGCTTTCACAATTATAATATTACTAGGATTCATTAAGAAGGCTTGTTGCCTTAGCAGTTTGAAAAATGGCTAAAAAATAAGAAAAATAATAATAAAACGAAAGTAAGGTATAATAGTTAAGACATTTTAAGTCCAGTAATAAATAACCAAATTTTATAAAATTAAAAATAAGTACCACAAAACCAATGCAATACGGTTTTATGAAGACGTTAATTGTTTTTTTTACGTTATCGGGTACTATTCAATTTCATAGCTATTAAAATAATGTCTTATAAAATAAAATCTGCATCTAACTCATCTAGCCTAGCAATAAAGTAACAGTGAACGAATAGTTAATTGTAGACAGGGACAGTAATCAGGTAAATTAAACATAAGAGTGAGACAGAAACAGTCGCAAATAAAAACTGGTTTTGAACATTGCCAAGTATGTCGGACACTCAGAAGAAAAAATAAAAAAGTAGAAACAGTATTTCATCACGAGATGCAAACTGACATAAGTAAGAATTCTTTTATTTTGAAATTTTCCTTAACTTAAAGCCATGGTGTTTAAGACACCTATATTTAAACTTTATATTATTGACGATCTAAAATGTGGAAAGCTACGAAGAGCCAGAATTTTGCACGCTTGGAGACGTGATAACTGTGTGTAAAAATATATAAAAAAACATAGATTATCTATCACTATTTCTTAGTATGCTTACGACATATGTTTAAAACAAAGTTGTACAATATTTACCGTTTACCATTTATACAAGAAAGCATCATAAATTTGAAATGCTCGAAGTATAATTAAATCTCACACTTTACGATATTAATTCCGGATATTGAAAGGCATCGTTTGGCTTAAAATTTTAAAGTCGAGAATGATACGATACGGTTCGATTTTATTTTTGTTTTTTTTTATTACTTAAGCCGTTGTTACACGGACGGTATGTTTGGTTTGGGCGGCTACCTGAATTACGTGGTGCGTCCGCTCGACTTGGCAGCTTCTCTCGAATTTATCTGCTAACAATCGGTTGTGGCTTACACACATTTTTTTTGTTTTCAAAGGTGCCTTGTGAGAAATCTTGATTTATTTGCATGAATCCTTTTTCGTTAAGTTCAAATTTTAGAGGTTTTTTTAAGAATGTTTTTTTAAGACTTGTTGTCAACTTTTTGGTCATTTTTTTAATGTCAGATCCAATAAGTAAGTATAATTTGTTGTCTTGCTTGAAACATTTTTGGTTTAAAGTATTTGAAGATCGTAATCTTAGACTACTTACGTATTTTTAATTCCTATAAATTTTTGTAAATATTATGTAATTATATTATTTGTAAATATAATAATATTATGTATTACACTAACCTATGGAAAAATCATGCTAGTATACGTTTTTTTTTATATTCTGAAGTGCTTTAATATTATATAAGTAGAATTTCTGTGGAAAACGGAAGAAGACAAAACTAAAAAAAAAAAAGAAAAAAAAATGTAGGTACACAGTTTTTACTCTCTCTGGACTTAACCCCTTTTATTAAAGTTGCCATTCTAAGAACGACAGTGTTGCCAAAAGCCTAAATCCTTTCTGAGAATCCATCGTGGCTTTCAAGCCATAATTTTGCCAGCTTACACTGAATCAGTACCATGCCAATATGAACTCAAGATCTTCTGGCCATAAAACACAAATAAATTGCAATCTTTGTGTAAAACAATAATTTATTATGACTTTTATAATTCAGCAAAGCAATCAGGACAGGATGGATTCAGCAATAAACTTATTTTTTTTTTGTTATTACATGTACTCGAAATAATAATTAAAATAAAAGCAAAGTTATTATTATACATTTTTTATGGTGCTTGCAATTTAATCACATAGAGTTAGTAGGAATGGCACAATAAAACAATATATAACTTACAACACCTAAGTTCATAAATATAAAATCTGACTTGCTCTATTTTATAAAACGTATCAATGTCAGTTTTTAAATTTAAATCATAATTCAAAATAAAAATTTATTATTATGAAATTAAATTATTATATATATATTATATAATTATCAAATTAAAAATAATTTGCTTTGTTTAATTACATTTAATAATTATTAAATCACTAGCGGCCGCCCGCTGTTTCACCGCTTAGTTCCCGTTCTCGGAGAAAAAATAGCCTCCACTACTTGAAGTCCCTACATACCAATTTTCATCCAAATCCGTTCAGTAGTTTTTGAGTGAAAGAGGAACAAACAAACAAACAAACTGACAAATTTTCGCATTTATAATATTAGTAGGAAATATGATATTTTAGTCATTACGTGTAAAACAACTATTTTATAGTGCCGTGTGGTGACGGCCTAAGAATACAAGTGTCACCACTCCCTTACATGCCTGGGATGTCGTAAGAGTCGACTAAGAGGCTCGACGCATTGAACACCTGTGCGAGAGAAGGAAAACTTGGAACAAACCCTCTACTAACCCGTCTGGCCAGTGTGGTAGCAGTAGGCTAATAGCCTTCTATGAACGCCACAATAGGCGTGAGCTAGAAGAGGCTTATGTCCAGCAGTTGACGTGCACAGGCTGATGATGTGATATATATTTTATATAAATTAATTTAAACAGATTTAAGTACAGTCAACGGCTGTACGGCTTTACATTTGCACTACGAAAACCACTGCTATTACGAGCGACGTAAGGTCTAAAAGTCAAAGTGTAAATCAGTAGCTACTCTACATAGATTTGTTTTCTTATTTGTTTGAAGAAAAATCTAGTCCCGTCGCCATATTCCAATGTTAAAATATTAATTTTAATATCTAGTAGGAAGTATAAAAAAAATCTTAATATTCTTGGTTACGTTTTAAAAGCTCAAAGCATATTATTTCTTTTGCGGTTATTCACCTCATTGGCTTCTAACGGGAAATCTTTTGCGTTTAGTCTAAATCAACCTTATTTTAACATTCATAAGTATCATAATAGCAGTAGCACATAGGACAATGTTTCAACAATTGTTTTGATGTTGGTAAACACGAAGCAAAAGTTTCTTACTATAATTCATTACTACACGTTTCCAAGGAGGTTGTAAGTTCTTTATTTTTTCTTCAAGTTTGAAGAAAAAGGTTTTATGTGTGGCTTATTTCTTAGGAATACTTATTTTATTTGTAAACATACTCAATTCAAACCATTACATTATTGGAAACCTTGAAAAAGGTGTTATTTACGTACTTTAGAGGTTTATTTTTATGCAATCAAGGAGCATCCCGGTTCAGAATCAGAATTAATATAAATCTTTTTTTTTATAATGATATGAAAACTTTTTTAGCAGTGCCGCAGATGGTACGTGATACCAAATACTATATAACTAGTAGAGTGTCTATAGTATTTGGTGCACCATGAAAAATTTACAAAACAAAATAAATTACGATCTTTTGTGATTTGAATTGGCTTCGGAATTTCTTCAGACCTAGCTCTGGCCTACTACTTAACATTTTTCTTATAGCTACCGTGCTTTCACAGTGTTATCGTTTAGCCATAGAAAATTATCAGCAGGGCATTCACGGTTATTGAACCTTAGTGCAATAGAGGTCACAAGGTCTAAAAGGGCAAAAATAAACAAATAAATGAATGGCCAAGGATTCACTTAGCAAGATTCGTTTATCGCCCTTTTTTGACCCCCAGAGTGATGCTGAAGGCATTAAGATGTTTACGTGAAAGTTGTAGGACTTCCACGAAACTTCCACTAAGTCATCCATCATTCACCTATTGGTAAGTTCCGAATAGCTTATAAGTCACTATTTGGCATATTTTTCATAAGTATTACAGCTTTCAAATGGTCTGTCAATTAAGCTACTTATAAGTAGGTAGCTCTAAATTTTCAGTTTTGGAAAATCTATGTTTGATACTGATTTTTGATTAATTTCTTCTTTTAAAAGTGTTCAGTACATGAAGATTGTACTGAAATAATTTTACATTGATGTTCGAGCCAAGCACATAGTGCGTTCGATTTTTTATTAAAAAAATTCTACTGTGTTGAAACATTTGAAACGTGACTAAACTATTTGAGAAAAAGGAATTTCGCCCTATAGATGGAGAATTTTAGGAACACTTATAATAATTTCCTAAAAATTATAGGTGCATACATTTTCTCACGCACGTTAAGCTAAATAAGTAAGATTATAATATAACGGATAAAGGGTGGTATACAATGATCGCATGATGGCCCACGGCGGCGCACCTGTGTCAGAAGTGTGGCGTATCAAAAATATGTTAAGGCGAAGATTAGTTAAATATTTTTCTTTTTACACCCTTAAAAAATAAATACAAAGAAAAATACTTTATTAGTACGCCGGCTAACATGCAACTTCTGCTTTAAAAAGTTGATGTAAAATGTATAATACCTCATTAATAAGATAACGTTACATAAAACAGTAGATAATTAAATTATCTAATATAATAAGTTATAATAAATTATAATAAGATAAAATTTATCAAATCTTTACACTTTTAATGCAATCTTTTAATGATTTACACACCTTTATGAAAACTTTAGATTACTAATAAGACTGAAGAAACGAAAACTGACTTTCAAAAAAGCTATTTGAAGTTTTTATTTAGCTGGCTTTTCTGGTTTTTTTATCAAACTGCGTTTGGATCGCATTTACTAGTATTGATATTTTTTAAGCTACAATTATTCTGAATATATTTTTGTTGCAAGCAATTGGAGAACTATTTCAATTTCAGCGAATGTTATTTCTAGTCATTAGAAGAACTTTATGTTTTAAAATCAATACGATTATAGCAACCTTACGGAAGGTCACTCTCAAGAAGCCATTTTTTGGTTTACTACAACCTTTTTTTAAAATAACTTTTTTTAGGTAGGTGATTATGCAAATTAAAATCAACCTTCGCCTTAACTGTCTCCCAAAAACGGAGGTCTAATCATTTACATAGATAATGGAACCAATTTTGAAATGCCACTTAAATGCCACAAATCTTTAGTTTTTGCCATTTTCTCAGGGTATATAACTTCTTTCTAATTTCTTTAACTCGAAATTCTTTACAACTTTTTTTTATAATTGCATTCAGTATAATAATTAATATTATGTAATATGGATTGTAGAAGTTGTCTACTTATTACCTACGTATATAAATCCTATTAGAAAGAAATAATACGAAAATAGCTACTTTTTTTTTTATTCCATTGCGAACGCAAAGAAATGTAATTTTTGTGTTTTTTTTAAATAAATAGTTCAAATACGGTATTTCACCGATATCCTAAGATACTAAATCCTTAGTGCATAATAATATTATCCAATTAGGCATCCAACTTCAACACAGTCCCTTCTCATATCCATTCAAAAGTCAATTAAAATTCCGTGTTCACCGAACGGGAACCGAACCTGGGACCGTGACGCACCACCCCACGGAATCACTCACCGTGCCCTATGGGAGAGTGCACCTGACCTTGTACTGTCGACAAAACAAGTTGCCACGTTAAAATGTACTTTAAATCTGGGTAATATGAGTTTTGAGACAGAGCTTTGATAGTGTTGGAATAGAGCGATCTTATTGGGTAATTTAAAATCTTGTGTTTCTAACTGTCATTGAATACGTTTTTCCGAAAAGTAATAAGCGAAGTACTTTTCTTCTAGAACAAAACAATTAATTTTATTTCGAGAAAAATCTTTCTACCTCATACGCTCGGAAAAGGCTTTATCATTGAATTTCTGCGCCGAAAATCGTATATTACCGGCCTAGCGTGGTAAATTATTTTCTTTAATTTAGAAAGAAAAATACATCATAATGCGTTCCGAATCGCACTATTGACTTTTTATGTTACATTTTATTCTTATTTTAAATAACTTTGAATTCATTATTTAGTTTTATTTTATTATGTTAGTACGTAGTACCTTGAATCATAAAAACGATAACATAAGATCAAAATTATTTGTTATAATTATAAGAATTTTATATTTAGTTTGAGTGAGATTTCACGACCTATGATTGGATTTCGGAACGTGACTTAAACCTTTATTTTTAAATTGTCATTGTCTTGTAACTCATGTCAATGTCAACAACATTTACTGAATCGTTATTGTTATTATAGGTATTATTTATATTTTATATAACTTTGAAATAACTGTAATAGGGGGTATTTTATTCTTTTAGTTTTCTATATCATAAAAACAACAACACAAATACAATTAGACGATATTTCTAAATGATAAAATTGTATTAAATAGTTTTAAACTGACATTTTCATTATTCTAACATATTTAATTCATTGACATTGTTTTTATTGTAATTGTAATATTTTTTAAATAATTCATTTGCATAATGTAGGTAAGCCTTCATGTCAATTTTTCTATTATTATTTTTATGACATAAGTTTCATTTTACAAGTATTGTTATTTTTATTTTTATGTGAAACAACATTTTCTCGTTGAAGATCTCAACAAAATATGCTGGTGGCTTGTATTATAAAATATCTAACTTGTACCACTTCTGAAAATAAATAAATCTTATCATATCAACAACCTTAACAAGAATAAGGTATATTTAGATTTAACTTTTTGTTAAAAGAATTTTGTACCGAAAGTTGACCGCGGAAATAACCTAAAAAAATCCTCGATGTTGTGAGGTGAATAATTGTGTGTTGCGCTCGGCAGAAAAGTTTTTAGCGACTTGTACCTTTGAAACCCTCGCTACGCTCGTGGTTCAATCCTAGAATCTTTCGCTTGTTCAAATTTCAATAGAGGTTACTCGCCGCTAAATCCAACTTTTCAGTCTCGCATAACAAATAACTATTGCTTTGAGTGATATTCCAAATAAAATTGGTAAAAGGAATATTCCCAATATTTTAATTTCTTTGACTTATGATTGGCACATGACTTTTAGAATACAAAATGTAGGTACGTTTTATCATAACATATTTGGTTGAATATTACTTGTTATATTTCAGATTTTTTGGATTTCCGGACGTTTCGAAACCCTTCCAGGGTCATAAGACGACAAGATAAATGCATATTTTACGTCTGTGTTATAGAGATCTGTAATCCTAGCGTTAGTTTTGAAATGTGCAAAACTGCAAACGTTACAGTTTGCACATTTCAAAACTAAGGACTAAAAATCAAACATTTTCTTATCCTATTTCTTATCATTAGGATGTATATTATAGTTTTTTTTTTACATTTTCAAACATACACACTGCGGCACCGCTTTGCTAGCTAAATGTCTATTTTATCAATTCCCATACATCTGTCTTTATAGATAGTCAATTCGTTGACTTCCTCGTATTGTTCTATTGTGCGATGCCGACGCTTTAAAAAAACACTTTCCTATTTTTTCACTTCCCTTTGATAAACATTCAAGCAACGTTCTTTGATATTCTGTGAACTCGTACATTAAATACTTCGAACTGTTTTTATATTATTGTTGAAGATGTCAAGCTGTTTATATAAAATGTTAAGCGTAGTAAAATGCATCAGCGGCATTTTTTTTGTTTCTACTACTGGAGCATACGGGCCTTCCATAAGGAGGGGAATGTAATCTTACATAATAATACAATTAAGTTCCAGTATTTGTTTGGACACGGTATAATCCCTGCCAGCCTGAAGAATGAATGAATATGCAATGAAATCTAATAAAAAAAAAAATAACCATGAAACTGGACTTCGGCTAATTTTTGCTGGGAAAGGAAATAGTCAAGGGTCTGCAAATAAATGACTAAAGATTTCAACGTTGCGAAATAACGGGCGTCTCATAATATAGTAAGTATTGATTGAGAGGATTTGGGCCCCAAATACGTTATTCGTTAGTGTGACTCATACGATGATTCGGGAGGTGAGGCCCCAATTACAATGATGACGTAACTATGAAAATCACACATAGCACCAGACTGTCTGTGATGGAAATTAAGAAACTTCCGTCAAAAGAGTTGTGGTTAGTTTTTTCGTAATTCTAGCTGGAGTGCTGGAGTAACAGCAAACTGCGTTGTTTGAAATTCCATAGATATCCATGCCGTAAGTCATAGGTACCTACTTAAATCAATGCTTGCTCAAAAACAAACAATCCGTTTGATAAAATTTTGTTATATTATAATTTTAATTATCTGCATAAAAAATTTTGAAAACTGACAACATACCTACGTAATGGTTTACTGAGAGAAGTAAATTTTTTCGAAATTAGTTTTATGCAAAATCCGTCTCCAAACGCTCAAGTCACGTATTTTTCTTAATGTTTATTGTTACTGTCTTTATTTAACAATAATAACGATAAATTATACATTATGTGACACAGATACTTTTTTGGTCAAATAGAAAAAAAAGTAAAAGAATACGCCATACAAAACCAATAGTGATTTTTTTTTACCGCGGCTTTATAATTGCATGATCTAGGTATCTAAAACTTGTATTAATTTATAATGTAACCTTAAATTCATAAGTCTGAATCAACTATTTTGCTCTTTTCCGATGTTTAGTAAAAATCACGAAAACTTAATATTTATTTAGCAATGATATTCAGGTCAAGTAGTCCCACCCAAGTAAATACTCCAAATGTTTATTTGGACATGTATTAGAAGACGTATCGTTATCGAGACCAAATATTTAGTTGCATCTACCAAGTTTGTAGTTTTGAATAGTAAAAAAACTTGTTGTGGCGATAAAATTACAATTTCGTATTTCACGATCGAAATCCTCAGTAGCCAACACCATAGACCATTATTTCAAGCAATAAAGAAAAAATATTTGAAAGGTAAGAAGTAAACATTAATTATAACCCAGAGAATGATTCATAGGAGCTTTTTGTTCAAAATGAACTCAACGCTTAAACATATCGCGATAAAAATTAAGGAGACGACGATGAGCCTAAATGGTTAGACAATAGAGTTGAAATTATAGAGGACGTTGTTTTGAACACTAAAATAATTCGGGAGGAAGGAACTTTGGTGGAGAGGAACAAAAAGTGATGGTCTCTTAGTCTGTACCTTAGATGACGTAAGCGGTCATTGAACCCTATAATGAGGAACCAATGGCTATGGCTTTCATGACATGAATCATGATCGAACGATAGCATTCGATATTTATCGATGCTAAAAGGGCTATTGTGTAAATTCTTGATACGAGACGAACTATATAAATAAAGTAGCAATAAATTGCTGCTGTACAAGCAAAAACCAACTTGGGTTTGCTTAATAGCTATATAAGAATATAGCTAGAAAAGATTCTGTCCTTATTATTTAATATGCAATCAAAACTCAAATATCAAGTTACACTTTTCGCTGCATATTCAAATACTGATTTGTCTGTAAGTTTTATCGAGAAAAAATCTGATATTTTCTGTCTCCTCATCCAAAGGAGTTTATAAAGGCTGAGTTTCTTTGCTCACATAATGTTTGCTTAAGGTGTGTGTTCGATAAACTTGCTTGCCCTACTTTCAGAAGCTCATTGTGATGCACTTGAGCAAATAATAGGACAGGTAAGCGATTGTCATTCCCGATAGTTGTTGGGACTATATTATTGAACACGTTCAATTATGGACAGCTTATGATTATCAATCATAAAATTTTTTAATCATTAATTTGCTTACTTATAGCGTATAAAATTAAATTATCTTCTCTGCGGGATTAAAGTCCTTAATTGCAAAATTCGGTATCGGAAATCGGATCGGAAAATCTTATTGTGTTGCTATTTTTAGTAAGAAATTGATTAATGTCTGGTGTCATATGGTATTTACTGACCTGTCATTTGCAGCTGTCTTCTGGAAGCGGGGGTGCGAGGGGTGCGCGGGGTGCGGGCGGCGCGGGGCGTGCGGGGTGTTCGCGGCGTCCGCGGTGACGATCCAGCACTGCCGTTGCTCCTCCTCGAAGGTGACCCCAGCATCCTCAAATCAGTGTTCCCGACACACGCCAACGCTTCCGTAGCAGACCTCACAGGACTCCTCGAGTTCTCCTTATCTTCATCCCAAAATTTTACGGGTGACTCCAACCTCGCACTTTTATGGGGCGGACACTCAGTTTCAATGTCGAAGTTAAACCTTCTTATAAACCAATTCCGATCCCGTGCGTACTGCTCCGCTATCAAACGGGTGGTTTCGTCCCGGTCTGGTGCACCAAATAAACACTTGCAGCTTCCGCGGCGTCTCCTCGGAGTGTTGGACACGTTTCTTAAAGCTGCCATTCCTGAAGACACTTCTGATTTTCTTTGCTTAGGCGTGCGTCCGCCAGTGGCCATATCAACAGAGTCAGGTGAGTTGCGACTGGTTCGCGAGAAACATCTGACTAATCTCCCGGGAAAACAGCTGTTGTGTGCAGGTAGCGAGAGGGATAGCGAATGGGGGTGTCCGTGCGAGCGAGCGAGGGAGCGTGCGCACCTGGCGGATGGAGGGACCCGCCAATTCTAACCTAAAAATGGCGCGGCGTGGCTGCGTGCTCGCGCGCTCTGCGTCTGATACCGACTGACGCTGCGCGGCCAGGCGGCGTGCGCGGACGCCGGCCGGTTGTTTCCCGCGCTATGGTTACAACACCGTGTGCGCCGATTTTGGCAGTCACTTGGCGCGAAACCCTTAACAATGGAATCAAGGACGCTTTTTGTCCGTCTAGGGATACAGGTGATCTCAAAGGGGACAAATAAATTACAAATAAAATTCGCGCGTAAAGTATCCGGCCATTTCGCAACACGTGACCGAATAGAGAGCATCATTTATTTATAGAACAGAGAAGTGACGTTATCTACTGTTATTGATAATGCTGGCCAAGAATTAGTCCGTGATAATGTGACATTGAAGCGAGTTTTTAACGTCGATGGTGTAATAAGCGAAATACCTCTTAAGTTACGAGATGAACTATAAAAAATGGATTCCTTCATCGAAACCTTGCAATTCGCAGTTCATTAGAATCGAAAAAAAAACCTAATTTAAAGTAGAACCACATTGATCTCATGAATAGATAGATACCGTAGTCACATAAATATAAGCTAAATTCTGTGGTATAGTTCTTTACCCGAAAATAAATGAATTAAAATGGGATCTACCTAATACATTTATATGCGTACATTTTATGTTAAAAACAAATTAGGGGTTGACAATCCTACCTGTTCTTTGACGGCAATATCGGCATTTGGTCGGCAAACGGCATATCTGTTTGTTTTATCGCTTGTGTTTATCTTGATTATATTTCTATGGCGGCAATTTAAGCCAAATTGTTCTATTGTTGCATTTCCCATAAAATGTATGAACGGTAGTAATTATGTCTTCAGATACAAATGATGTCGTGAAAGGGCAAGGCAAGGATAATTCATGCTTGCTAGGTTAAGGTCTTCATTAAATATATCATAATATAAACTTTCTACCAGGCAATATCAAGGCATTGCTTGTGCAGACCTTAATTTTCCCTATAATCGACTATGGTGATGTGTGCTACCTCGACCTGAATGCAGATCTACTTAATACGCTCGACCGCGTTCTGAATAACTGCATTCGATTCGTCTGTAATCTTCGTAAGTATGATCATGTGTCCGCACACCGAGCTACGCTGAAATGGTTGCCCATTCGGCAGCGCAGAAGTATGCTGGCCTTGACCACCCTATTTTCTTTATTAAGCTCCCCTAATGCCCCCCCTTATCTTACTTCGCGCTTCCAGCACCTTCATAATTCTCATGATAGAAATCTCCGTTCCTCTTCTAACCGTCTTCTTATCTTTCCCGTTCATCACTCTGACATTATTCATTCTTGATTCCTCGTCAATCCTATTCTTCTCTGGAATGCCCTTCCTTTGGATATCAGAATGTCTACCAGTCGGTACGCGTTCAAAACTAAGTTGTTCAAATATCTAACAGAGCAAGCAAATCAATCTTGATTATCGTCAATAAGTTTGTTTGTTTGTACCTATTTTACATTATATTTATATGTATGTATATATCAATATAAAAATATATAAGTAAGTAGGTATAAATACAATTTTAATTTTTGTTAGTATTTATGTATGTAGTATGTTTTATTAGTTTTTACACTGGTTGTGCGTACACCCTACCTCTTACTAGATTCCACATCACCCTAAGGTTGACTGGTGGAAAATGCCTATGTTAATGTCCGCCTATGTACATCCAATTTGTGCATGAAGTATAAAAAAAAAACATAATATCATAAATTATAACAAACAATTCAGCTCTCAAAAGGCAAGGTAATAATAGCGTCAAGAAACTTTTTGTGCTTTCAGCAAAACAGTGAAGAATAGTAAAGAAAATATTAACCCCATACATTTAAAATAACCGAATTGGGCGGCGGACAGGATAAAGTTGAATAAGTTGAACAAAGTTGAATAAGTTGAACAAAATTGAATAAGTTGAAAAAAGTTGGATAAAAAGTAGACTATTTTACTCTCCGTCTTTTCAACTATGTGCCGAAAATCAAGTCGATTGGTTGCTTAGTTAGGCCGTGAAGGAAGGACAGACAAACAAACACACTTTCGCATTTTATAATATTATAGTTAGGATGAACATTTTGCCTGTCCTGTGTCTGGGTGTTATTTAATGTTCGCGCGTAATGTTCATTGAATAAATTTGTGTTACGGAGAAAAACATGCTTTTTAGGGTTCCGTAGCCTAATGGCAAAAAAGGGAACCCTTATAGATTCGTCATGTCTGTCTGTCTGTCTGTCCGTCCGTATGTCACATACATGGAACTGAAACTGAATTTTTTTTTTATCAAACCTATACGTGTATCTATCTATAGATAGGTCTTTAAAAATTACATTGAGGTTTCGAAATCGATTTTTTCTCAAAGTCAACCGTTTGAAAGATATACACTTCCAAAGTGGTAAAATGTGTGTCCCTCCCCCTCTAAGTTTTAAAATAAGAAAGTAAAAAAAATAAAAATATTCTGTACATCTATAAAAACCTTTCAACGAAAATTGGTTCGACCAAAATATATTTAGCAGTTTCAGAGCTATCAGGCTATAGCACATTTTCCAAAACCGCAAATATAACTGTGACACTATGAAAAACTATGACAAAGTTATTTTTGCAGACGAAAAATTATAGTGGCATTTTGGGTAGGTGTAGGTAATCGGTAGTCAAGTGAATACTTAATTTAATAAAATAATAATAACATAATAATAGAAACTTTATTGCACACGATACAAAAACAAACGCATACAGAGAAAATGACAAAAAAGAGGAACACACAATAGGCGGCCTTATTGCTACATAGCAATCTCTTCCAGGCAACCTTGGGTGAGAGACGGAACCCTTCATGTGCGAGTTCGACTCGCACTGGACCGATTTTTATTTACACATTTAGTTTTAAATTGCATATTATTTTGTTGTGTTTTGGATTTCCCGACGATCGGAGATTGTCGATTGAAGAGCACAGTGAACTGTTAAAACCACAGTTCAATATTGTCATATAGGTAAGTAATTTGACTCGAGATCACTATGCTAAGGAAATAAGATGAACGAATTAAAACTTCTTCTTCTTCTTATCGAATGAGGATTAGAAAGAAAGAAAAAAAAAGAAAATTGTTTTTATTTGAAACAAGTAATAAAGCACACAACACAAAAACATACTTAAAAATAAAAACAATGAATTTTGTCTCAAAACGCAAAATGGTCACGACTCAGCATAATGCGTGGTCTACGACCAGCGCTGATCTTCCGTCGTGACCGGTTTAACAATCCGATACGGAGACAAAAAAAAAACACGAAAGTAAAAAACAAATAAATACAAAAATAATTAGCTTAAAATATATGCCACAACAAACAAAATCTTTTCCGGCTGTATGGATCAAATTCCTTAACATTGAAATAAAACAACTTTTACGGATATCAAACGCGCTATATTTCCACGAACTAAGTTGTAATTTATGATTTTGTAATTTTTGCATTTTTCAATGCTATTTTTATACTTATGGTAAATTTTAAATAGAAAATTTTGAATAGAAGTTGTAATTGTCAGTATTTTTAGTTTTTTTTTTATTTTCCCGACGATTCGGCACCTTTACAGCTGCCGTGGTCACGGGATGACTTCCCTAACATTTCAATAACAAGATAAAAACCTGGTGTCAGTGTTTATCAAGCCGCCTATATGGCCTCTGACTTGGCTTAACGACTGTAATCAAATGACAACAGCCGGGACCGACGGTTTAACGTGCCCTCCGAAGTACGGAAGCGCTCAGTTGTAATGCCATTTTACGGTCACCCATCTGACAGCTGACCGGGCCAAACTTTGCTTAACAATCGTGATCGAATACGATCAGTCTGTCAAGCGCGGTTATGAGCGTTTCGCTGAATTAAAACTTTTACGCACACACTACATAAAGTTTTCTCTAACTTAACGCTATGGATACAGTTAGTTGATCAACACGATGGTCTGCTCCACGTAAATGATCTAGTTTGTATTACTTTATGTTAAGGTCAAAATCCTAAGCTTATATGGTCATTGACCTTGACTTACAATCGTGGGAGGACACTAAATCCAGTAAGAACAGAGGAACTGGCCGCGTGAGAAAATCAGCAGCGGAAATTGAATTTAAAATTGTAATCCAAAACTCACTCTGTCTCTGTCAGTCGTATCAAATTTTAGGTGTTAGAAGAAGAGTGATTTTTACATTGTACCAATTTGTATGATCGTAACTATAGATTTTTTTTTTAGTTGTCTGTACTGTAAGCTCACCTATGTGAGTGGCTTACTAACTGGAAACTAAAATATGGAAAATTGGTAGATTGCAGTAGTTTTAATCCGAAGCGGTCTCATTGAGGATTAGTTGTGAATTTTGATCAACATAAAGGATCTCGGACTCTCTTGGTCTTCTTCAAAATATCAACGAAATTTTCAAAGCTATAGTAATATTTTCCTGTAACCATAACCGAGACAAAAAATCAGTTAACGTTTTGTTAGAAAATGTATATTTAAAGTACGCGATAATATTTCTTTTGTAACATATATTTATGATAAAACCTTAAGCTACGACGTGATATTCGAGAATGATACTAATGCCGTGGAATTAATTGAAATAAAAGACACACAATCCGTTTACTACGTATCGATCTTGTGTTTCAAAGGGAATGTTCATAGTGGTTTTTATTTCAAAGAATACAGCGCATCATAACACAACTAAGTTTTTGTTTAGGTATACAAAATTAAACACTGAGTCGAAATAAAACAACTTTTACCCGGGTTAACTCGCTACAAGGTGATGCTGTGTGTGTGGTGGGACTGGAAGGGCAATATTCATTATGAGCTGTTACCACCAGGCAGGTCCATCGATACTGAACTCTACTGTGAACAACTGATGAGATTAAAGCAAGAAGTTGAGAGAAAGCGGCCGGAATTAATCAATAGAAGGAGTGTAGTTTTTTATCATGATAACGCTAGACCTCACACATCTTTCGCCACTCAGCAAAAATTAAGAGAGTTTGGCTGGGAGGTGTTAACGCATCCGCCGTATAGCCCTGACCTTGCACCTTCAGATTTCCACATGTTTCGGTCTTTTCAGAATTCTTTAGGCCACTTGTCGCGGTATTTTGATCAGAAGCCCGAAAAATTTCTATAGCAATGGGATCATGTCCCTTTCTACCAGATGGCAAAAAGGTATCGAACAAAATGGCACCTACATACTTTAATTAAATGTAAATAAACAATAGTAAAAAATGTATTGAATTAAAAAAAAAAACCCAATTTATTATATGGAGCAAAAAGTATTAATTTATAAATATTTAAATTACCCAAGTTACAGGCTTAGAGTTTGGGGAAGTCTCGCCACTGAAATTCACAAAAAATATATAATTTTTCTTTGTTGGTGTAGCTTTTAGTGTACCTAACTCATGTGTGTGCAAAAATATAAATCTTAATCTAACTAATCGTTAGATCCATATTTTCGCTTTGTTACATTACGAAAGTTCATCGAAAAGCAAACATTTGAAGCAACTCCACAAAAACTTTCTTAACTTTACGCTCTCGTAGTAGTGGTAATCATTTTCTTCTTTGTGTATACTTATTTTACAAAAAGTTAAAACTTTTCAGTGTCCAAGTGCAATAAATAAAAACGGCACCTTTCAAACGGAGTTTGTAACATTGCGGTTCGCTTTACAACCTATTGTAATTCAAGAACTGGTTGTAAATAACGATCACCACTTTTCGAGTAACACAGGTAGCTATTGGTCAGGATATTCTTAAAATAATAACATTTTTACATAAAATGTACTCATAAGCAGTCTTTCTGTTGCAATACGTATTCCATTTTATTGGCCATGAAAACTGTAAAAGCTTTTGAAAATTAAATGTAAGGGATAAGTTGTTTAGGTAAATGGAGTTGCGTTGCATGTCGACAATAGACAATTGGTGAAATAGCGAATTCAGTTTTCTTTCGCTAAAAAATAATCTAAAAAATAATAACGGAAACCAAAAAATACAAATAAATGTAGTAATTAATATTTTTTGGTTTTCTTTATAATTTTTTACGTTTTGTTTTATTTATTTATTTATTTGTTATAGGTACACTTACAGTCATTACAAAACTTATAATCTATGCTAAATATATGAGCCAAGACTTTAATCCAATAATAGCGTACACAGTTTTTTTACTTTCAATCTATACAATTTCAATCTATGATGTTTCTGCTTCAAGAAGCTCGGACACAGTTTTCTTATAAAGAGAGAAGTCGGTTTTTAATTTAATCTTTATGTTTTGACACATACCTTCAGCCTTATCAATACTTAACATCAGGTATGATGAATGCTAAGAGTCTCCCCGTTGTTCATAACAAAACAAAAAAATATTATTTACATAATTTTCCATACCTACATACATATATGTATAAAAACATAAAGTTTAATTAAAATATACTTACCTACAATAATAAAAAAGGGTGTGTTATACTTAATTCAGTTATTTCAAATAGGAACAAATAATTGTTACCTAGATTTTTTTTTATGTTTTGGCTTCTTCCGTATTCCATAGAATAACAATGAAAACGATTCGGTGATTGTTGACACTGACATGAGGTACAGACAAAGATAATTAAAAAATAAAGGTTTATGTCACGTTTTGAAATCCAATCATAGGTTGTGAAATCTCACCCAGCCTAAATATAAAATTCTTATAACAAATAGTTTAATCTTATTGTTATTGTATTATGATTCAAGGAACTAAAATAATATAATAAAACCAAAACGGAATATTATAATTATTCAAAGTTATTTAAAATAAGAATAAAATGTAACGTAAGAAGTGCGATTCGGAACGCATTACGTCATATTTTTAGGTTTTAAATAAAAAAAACTTTACCACGCTAGGCCGCAAAAGGCGATTTTCCACGCAGAAATTTAATGACAAAATCTCCTTTTCCGAGCGTGTGAAGTAAAAATAGTTTTTGCTTCAAATATAATATCTACAATGCTTACAAAAATAATACAGCAATTTTTTCGTAGCCGGATTTCGTATAAGTACGTGGAATTTGGATTATGGGATTCAAACCTAAAAGAAAAAAAATGGCGACAAAAAGTAGCCTATTACTTAGAGCTGCTCCCAATTAACACAAAGCGGTCCCCGGTGACCGCGCTCGACATTACGCGCTACGCGATTTTAAACTCTATTGTGAAAATTCAAATTCAAATTCCAAATTGATTAGAGTCGAATTTATTTATGCTAAGAAAAAACAAAAAACAAAAGACAAAAGGTGTTTTGATGGGTTAAGACGTTATACGGAAAACCTACGTACTTTTTGTTATAAAACTATAGAACGGTTTGAGATGTTACAAAACTGGTAATAAGATTTGTAAAGTTTCAGAAACACGACTTTATGATTTTGCCTCGACAATTTTATTTTTTCGATTAAATATCAAGATCATTCTCAAATGCGGTTACATATACAATTGAAAATTGATTTAAATAGTGGACACTAATATAATATTTAGCATGGTGTAAGTAGTTTCATTTCTCTTTAAATCGCTTTATTTATTTACTACGAAGTGATTTCGTGATATATTCGCCTAATCTGCAAAATCCGTCTCGCTCCCGCGCGCGTCGTATTCTCATTGCTATCTCGATTCAGTCGTACAGCGCCTTAAGCACCATGCTATCGCTGTAAATGTCAAAGGTATGAAAAAGATGCCATTATATATAAGAGCTTCTTAGAGTTAAGTAGGTTTGAGTATTCGGCCATGAGTCCTTTTCCGAGGGTCTTGTAATCTATAATAATAATAATCATAAAACACTTTATTGCACATAATAAGAACACAAAGAAATAAAAAACAGACAGTAAAAGGAAATACACACAAGGCGGCCTTATTGCTAGGTAGCAATTTCTTCAACAACCTTGAGTAGTAAAGAAATAAGAGGAATAGAATAAAAGGGGGAAAAGGGGGAAGTAGGTGCAATTAAATATTGAACATTATAAATAATCATAGTTTAGAATGAATATATAAAAATAAGTATAGTAGGAATGGGATAGGAAAAATTAGATTAAATATGAGAAAGGAATGCGTTCTGACTTGATCGCTAAATGATTTCAATGAGCGAGCTTTTCTGATACCTTCTGGAAGAGAGTTCCATAGGCGGACAGCATGCACAGAGATGGAATAGGAGAGGAAATCAGTGGTATGGGGAGGAATATCAAGAGTGAGATTAGAGTAAGAGCGTTAGGTGCACTGAGTGGAAGAGGAGCGATAGTGAAAGTATTCTTTTAGATAGTGAGGAGAAGAAGGATGATATAAAAATAGCATTGAAAAATGCAAAAATTACAAAATCATAAAAAAGGATGAAATAAGATGGTGGTCGGGCGCGCCACGTGTTCCGGCGCGCCCCATCAGTAGTAGGAAGGGTCACTTCATCGACCCGAAGATGGTAGCCCAAGGGGGCCAAACGCGGGGCGGCGACTCGGAGACTTCTACCCTTATCCCGAAGTCTCCGCTCACACGCGTGGTAGGAACACCCAGGGGGTTTTAGTGGGTTCAAGTCCCACATAACCTCCCTGTCTCCTCGGACGGGGGGGTATGCGATGCCATTTCCCCCTGGTCAAAAAAAAAAAGGATGAAATAAGATGGAATAGAGAAGCGTAAGTGTATGTATCTATCATCATCATCATCATCGTCATCAGTCATTTTTGATGTCTCCACTGCCGGGATGTATTCCATATGGATGTATACCACGCGGGCCCAATGCGGATTGTTGTCTATCTATATCTATGCCGAAATTGCCACATCAAAGTAAAAGTCAAAATATTTTTATTCAAATAGACTTATAGAATTATAGTGCCGTGTGGTGACGGCCTAAGAATACAAGTGTCACCACATCTTACATGCCTGGGAATCCTGGGATGTCGTAAGAGTCGACTAAGAGGTTTGACGCATTTAACACCTGTGCAAGAGAAGGAAAACTTGAAACAAACCCTCTACCAACCCGTCTGGCCAGCGTGGTAGCAGTAGGCTCATAGCCTCCTACGAATGTCACAAATAGGCGTGAGCTAGGAGAGGCTTATTTTCAGCAGTGGACGCTCACAGGCTGATGATGGAGACTTATAGATAAGTGCTTTCGAATCGTTAATTTTTTTTCCCCTATTAACCATTCAGGACATCTTTTAACTGACAAGAAGAACGACCGCAAGAAACTCATCAGCCTTAACAGAAGCAACAACATTTACAAAGGAATATGTTGTTAAATTTTAAACAAGAAAAAAATACTAGAAAAAAGCAACTAGTCTCATGTCGCCCTGACGGGATATGTTGGGAATATGTTGTTGCCAAACACAAATCTACAATTTTGAAATATAAATACCTATAAGAGGAAAATATCGCAATTATAAACTACGAAAATGTGAATATCTTCCTTTTTGTCGTATCACGAAGTTACTTGAAATCTTACGTCTCGTCATACAATATTAGCATAGTATTTCTCACTCCAGCATTATAATTATGAATTCCGTTGCATTCCTTTGATATTGATTTAGGTATGCAAATACAATGATATAATATTGACGTGATCACACTCCTTCGAACGTATCGTATGTTATTTAATCGTTATAAACATGTGATGATATCATGCGATCAAGAGCTTTATAATTTGGATCGGTTTAAAGGTTCCGTTCTTTTATTACCATGTAAATTAATATTATTATTTATTAAGTAAAATATTTTGATTGGTTATACGGTTCTTGGATACTTTTACTTAACTGATATTTAAAGATGATAAAATAAATTGTAATCACCTAATCTTAAAGAACACCAAATTTAATGTTTTTTTTTAGAAATCCTAAAATGTTTATTTCAAGCAAAAAACATCACTCTTTATTAATTGAACTGTCTATGACTTGGAATCTAAATTATATAGTCTCTATATAGAGGCATGTATCTGGCTTGCCAAACAACAATAAAAGACAATCTTTAAGTAGGTATCCACGAAAAATAAAAACACAAATTGTCAAAGTCACACGATCATCATCGTCAGTCGTCACGATTTTATTACCCAACCGAATTGTCGTTAACGATATGAGGTGGGTCGCACCTCGGATGCGTTTTTGTATGAATTTGTCTCCTCTGACTGGAGTGGAGAAATAACGAGGGTTAGGTCAAAAGGACCGGTCCTAACCGGTGAGGGTCTTTGCTGAGGAAGTTACGTAATAATATCATCTAGTTTCCTCTTCTGTGTAAATCAAGTCAAGTCATCTGTGCAACCGATACTAAAACGACAGTATTATCAAGATTTCCCGAAAAGTACTGTGACGAGGACGTAATTCTAGGTGTAAATAAGCACTCGCTTGGACTGTTATTATCGTTATATTTAGTAAAGAATAATATTCTACAATATTTTAAATTGTTTTATGTGACTCTCCTTTCTTCATTTTATCATAAGCAAAACCAGCCAGCAACGGCGGTGTAGCGGCCTGCTTGTAGTGCGGAGACTTATACGATCTCCACATTCTCCTCCTCCTGGGAGAAAAAAAATCAAGGCAAAAAAAATGTTTTCTTGCTCTTTTTTATAACACATAAGAATTTTTAATACAAGTCATACCACTTTCCACTGGTCTATCGTTCGATTTGGGCCGAGCTCGTCAAGAGCTGCTTTCAACAGCATCCACTGCCGCTCGTGCTGGAGGCACCCTTCGGAGTTTTGAAGTCTCCGGCTGCGAAATCTCGTGTGCTCGTGCATATAATCGCACGAATGCTTGATGTGCCCTTTAGTGCTACGACTCCTGAAACGTCCCAGTATATAATAATTTTATTCTGATTATTATAAGCAATAAAATACTTTTTTGTGCGCTGTTTCAAATAATAAATGAAATTGGTATTGGATAGTGAACTATATAGTTTACTTACAATTTCTTGGCACCTACTGATGTCGATAGCATTGAATTTTCCATAGTTTTAGAGAAATAATTAAATAAAATTTTAAACTTTGAAGATTTGAAACTTTAGTAAGTACTCATACAATATTGATGGACACCCTCAGGTTGGACAATTCATGTTACAATCACGAATGGCTCAAGTTATACCCAGCTAGGGTATAACTTTTCGAAACAAAAACGATTATTTAAAAAACTTGACAGATGAAAAACCAACCAAAAATCAACTACCTATAATAGTTATGATAAATTTTAAATAGAAAAATATTGGAAAAAATTAACTCGGCCACAAGTGAATTCTCAGATGGGAATCACTTGTAGCCGAGTTAATTTTTTCCAATATTTTTCTACTTAAAATTTATCATAAGTATAAAAATAGCATTGAAAAATGCAAAAAAAAAAAACACAAATTATTGGCCGTTGCATTTTAATCGATCGTTAAACACCTGAAAAGATGTTTCTTTCGAATGCAAGGAAGGATATTCCTAGCATTGATGTGACAACGCTGGCCTACAGCGTATTAAAAATATAAAAGTATTGGAGAATTTCGACTGTGGTTCGCAAGTCTCGGTAGCTCAGCGGTTAGAGCATTGGACCGGATTTCCAAAGGTCATGGGTTCGATTCCCATCTGAGAATTCACTTGTGGCCGAGTTAATTTTTTCCAATATTTTTCTATTTAAAATTGAATATAAGTATAAAAATAGCATTGAAAAATGCAAAAATTAAAAAATCACAAAAAAAAATACCTATAAGAGCTTGGCCGTTCGAACAAACACTAATCAATGACTTATAAACACCCCTTTCTCCTTCATTTGTGACGGGGACGTAATAGTAGATGTAAATAAGCACTCGCTTGGACTGTTATTATCGTTATATTTAGTAAAGTACGAAATATTTCACAACAATTTATAAATATTTTATTTGACAAGGCGACCGTCCATATCTACGCACGACGAGCCTCTCCATTATTAATTTTATCATAAACAAAACCGGGGCGGTGTAGCGGCCTGCTTGTAGTGCGGAGACATATTATTATACGATCTCAGTACTGAACTAATTTCAAACAAAGAATTGGACCAACTTGAGAACAATCCCAGAAGTGTATCTCGAGCATTAGTGCAACTGCTAAACTCGATGTAATGTCAATTGTACAATAATTATAGTAACCAACAATCCATCCCTTATAAGGAAATTATCTCCTTTTACGTACATCTTATGTTTTGGCGCGCTCTGTTCATTGAAATAAAACAACTTTTACGGATATCAAAACGCGCTATGTTTCACGAACTAAGTTGTAATTGTCCGTATTTTTTGGTTTTTAGGGGTTTTTTGGTTTTCCCGACGTTTTGGCACCTTTTCAGCTGCCGTGGTCACGGGATGACTAAAACCTGAAAAAACCTAAAAAAAAATCACAACAATTTTAGTAATTCTACTTCCTACTAAAGCTTTTGTTTGTTGTGGCATATTTTTTAAGCTAATCATTTTTGTTTTTATTTGTTTTTTACTTTCATGTTTTTATTGTCTCCGTATCGAATTGTCAAACCGATCACGACGGACGATCAGCGCTGGTCGTAGACCACGCATTATGCTGAGTCTTGACCGTTTTGAGACAAATTTCATTGTTTTTATTTTTAAGTATGTTTTTGTGTTGTGATTTGTTTCAAATAAAATCAATTTTATTTCTTGTTCTTTCTTTCTAATCCTCATTCAATAAGAAGAAGAAAAAGTTTTAATTCGTTCATCTTATTTCCTTAGCATAGTGATCTCGAGTCAAATTACTTATATGACAATATTTAACTGTAGTTTTATCCCTCGCCGCCAAGGGTAGGACATACAAGAAAGAAAAGAGCACTTTTTACTGGCACGTTTAATATTAACATGCGCGTTGTTTTATGTTTTTTCCGTCTGCTGAAAAGATGTTGGATCGTCGACGTCGTACAACTTAGTTCGTGAAATATAAAGCGCTTGATATCCGTAAAAGTTGTTTTATCTCCTTTTTTTATCGTCTGCATTTTGTTTGAAAACATTGCCGTCACAGTGGATTTTCTGTAAGATTTTTATAGTAGTAATAATGATTCCGTCCCTAATTGATCAGAACGGGAACGTCCTGATTGGGTCGTAGAGGGTATAGGGTTGACAACTTTTCTAAAAAAATAGTGTTTTATTTTGTACGAATGACTTAAGCTCAAAGAAAAGGTTTCGCCCTTTCCATCATATAAGTTAACCGACGAATCAGAATATTTAAGAACACTATCAGAGGGCTTAGTGTGAGTTTGCAAATGTCCAAACGTAACCATCGCGTGAGAGTAAAATTTATCAGCCTTAAAACAATAGGAATAAGGTTGAGAATTAAACTGTATTTGCAAAAATAACTTCGGCGTAAGCGAGTTAGGTGAGGAAACTCACACTTAGGACTTTGTGCTACAGATAATGTACAGTTATGAAATTATTTATTTATTTGGGACAAAAAACAGCGTTCACAATATACCTATGTTAAAATTAAGGATAGTACATAGGTATTACTTATAGTGAAGCCCACAACATTAACCTCGTGTTAATTTGTGATACTCATTAATTTTAGTACTAATTAAAAAATAATACATGCATGACTTTAAAAAAAGGTAAACTTACATCTAGATACTTGAATAAGTAAGTAAGTAGTACTTACTTAATAAATTTTGGGAAAGTGCGATTGTGATGTCAAATGTATATATAATTAACTAATTAAACTAAGTACATTATGTAACTGAAGAAAAAAGAATTATGTACAGCTTACGCCACATCCGGCATTACACTTGCGCATTAAGGGTGCTCTTAAGGACTTTAAAGTTAGTCGGAAGGAGCTGTGGTGTGTCCAATACTCTATTTTAGATTAACGATACTCATGGTAAATTTTAAATAGAAAAAATTGGAAAAAATTAACTCGGCCACAAATGAATTCTCAAACGGGAATCGAACCTGCGACCTTTGGAAATCCGGTCCAATGCTCTAACCGCTGAGCTGCCGAGACTTGCGAACCACCGTCGAAATTAAAACGATACTCGTCGCGATTCCTAGAGGCGATTGCCTATATTTTCCTTCAGAAATATTGTTGCGGGCGATAACGTGTCCACCCCCCTAAACCTTTTCGAAATGAGGAAATTTTGGTGTCATTCGATTCAGTGCACTAACTTGATTTGATTCGGTTTGACAGTACTTGATTCGGTTTGGTTTAACTGAAATAAATTGAAACGTTCGAGGTAGTTCAAAAATATGGATATTGAGATGCTAATTATTTTTGTTTTAAGCAAAACAAAGGGAGGAGGTTCTCAAGTCGACACGTCGACTGTATTTTTTTGTTTTTTTTTTGGTTTTTTGTCAACCGATTTTATTTTATTTTTTATCTAAAAGAACATAGTTCAAGTGGCTGTGTACTGGCTGGTAGTTTATTCAGTTTTTTGTATGAAAATTGACAGCTACACAATCCTCTTAAGTTGGTAACCCTACGTACGTCTGAGCAATTAGTAACGAGCTTTATTTCTAGTGTAAAAACGATTGTCTGTCTTTTTACCAGACTGCAAAGGAAGGGTTACGTTTTTTGCGCGTATTTTGTATTTTTATATATAATATTCTTTTTAACACCCTTGCTCGTAAAGCTGATGTAATTCCATCGGTTTTAAATACGTAAAGCGGGTCATAAAAAACGCGTGTGTTACCAAAGCAAATAGTTAAGTTATAGTCCATACAAATTCCTTAACAGTATTATTTGCCATTTCAAATATGGAACTGATCGCCGCCGCACGACTCCAGCTAGTGAGCAGCGCGCTGTTGCTATTCAAATTTCGAACTAATCGCCGCGCGGCGCCAGTCAGTAGACAGTGTACATTCACAGATTGAGTTTATTTAAAATAAAAAAACAGTTTATTCGGTAATTTAAAAACTTGGCTGCATGCTCTAGCGTCTTTGCCAACATTTTCACGCAGCCACGGCAGAAAATAATCCTCGCGCCAATTTTCTCAAATTTTCTTTTCTTTGTACTTGTATTGTGAATATCTAAAAATGACAACTTTCAATAATAAGATGAGCAATATATTACTTCAACTCCACCGGATATACTAACAGAAGCGCGAACCGCATGCGACAGCTTGCTGCCGACAATATCCAAGGACAGATACATAACCACGTATGAAAATTTCTTAAAGTGGAAAAACATGAAAAATGCCAAGTCATTTTCCGAAAATGTAGTTTTGGCGTATTTTAATACTAGCTAATAACTAGCTAGTAAATATAAGCCTAGCTCGTTGTGGACAACATATTCTATGCTGAAAAGTACCCTCAAGATGAAAAATGGTGTCGATATTAATTTATTTCCATTTGTTTAATTATTTGTGATAATATATTCACTTAACATTAGTTTTTGTAAACAATATTTAGAATGTATTTCATACTAATATAAATGTCAAACATAATATCAAAAGTGTGACGTTACCTACGTTATCATATTGTTGTAAACCAAAATTTAAAATACTTGTAACTTCTTAGAAGTGACTAAGGTTATTTAAATAAATACAATTCAAATAAGTTGTGTGGTTAAGATATTGCTTACATACCGATAAACAAGGTCCCGTAGGTGTAAAATGGTTGTTTAGTTTCCATAGTAATTTAGATCTTTGTCTGCGTATGTACCTATAATTGGTAATTGTCAAAATGTGCTTATTAGTCAAACTTTTATACATCACTTTTATACATCGCTGGTAATTCTTTATTAGTAAGACCATAAAGCAGCATTATTTTTACAAAATGACATTTGGCACCTGTCAAATTGCTCTACTGAGTAAATCCAAGAGGGTACCGCCATTGGATAAAAAGAAGAAGTGAAAATCCGAATTTAAATGATTTTATTAGAAAAGCGAGCCAAGTCGCGACCCTTATTCGTCATATTTTTTACGTCACAGTTTGTAAACATGACTGGTCAACAAGCCCCTTTTCAATTATTAGTAACACATGTGTATACAATATGAAATTACCTAAAATCAATATGTTACGACACGCGCGTACGCAAGTCATTAATTTTAGGACAAAACAGTAGGTAATAAAATTCTCGGTGCGTGCAAGCCAATAATAAATATCGGAAATCATTACATGGAAAAGTTATTAATTGAAATGTGTGTCGCTATTTAGGTGTACGAACCGTGAAATTATCGAGTGGTGAAGAAAAATAATATTTTTATTATGGTAGATATTTGTGTTAGATCGAACAAATATTTGTATAAATATTTGTGTGTATCATGGAGTTACTGAAGTTGACGCGAGGGAATGGATATTAGGAACATAGGAAAAACATGTTAAAAATCCCGTTTTTCCTTATAAATAATGGTAGTGATAATGATCATGAAGGTTGAAAGTGTTATTTGAGTTGTAAGTTCTTTCAGCGAGAGTTCTGAATATTTAAAAAATACTAAGTACCTATTTTGGAAAATTATCGTCGATGCACTTGTTAGATTTATGATGGAAATGTGGCAAGTATGAAGACTAGTTTTGGAAATTAGAATGTAACCTACCAAACCAGATATAAATGAAAGACAAGAAATAACTGATATACATTTACTTCATGCTTTTGCAATAATTATTCTATAAAATAGAAGTATAAACGAAAATTTACAAATAACACAACATTATTGTGTACAAATTCAATACTGTATAATGTTTCAAGGCTTTTACATTAAATTAAACTTTAATCTGATTTCAACACAAAAAGGATATGAACTAAAGTGACATCGTTATTATAATATTACTTTCAAATGAACATACCTAGTCAATCATACATCATCATCATCATTCTTCTTCTTCTTTTTATGTAGTGGCGGTGCCCTTTTGGATTTCGTCAATGCCCAAATCATACATAATCAGCAATTACAATACATTTAGAACGGCAAGAAAACAATTTAAAATATAGCAGGTAGATATACTTAACTTATATGGTGACTGCTCGAACAAGACGTCTCGACACATTATTCTAGTTTTTATATCATTCTCATAAAATGGCGATGAGAGATACTTTTATAATAATTATGATAGTATTATTATTCCTTTTGAAACATTAAGAAACTAAAGAAATATCAAAGAACAGAAATATATGTTTACAAAACATCGACATATTTGCATGGGGAAAAGTTACCGTCGGACTAAATGCGCGTGGAGAAGCGTTACAGTCGCATATATTTTTTTATTAATATGAATAGATATTGCCAATTGTTTCCAAATATAATTATTTTTAAAAAATATCAAACTATTATGATACATTATTTAATATACTAACACACTCATCTTCTTGCAATACATGTATACATTACACCCACCTAATTTATTTTTTGTATAAAGAATGTAGTGATTCTTATAAAAAAGAACTATGTAAGGTACCTACTTATAAATGTTTCAAAGGAAAATAAAACTTTTATATATTGAATTGCTTTTCGTAGTATTTTCAGTAAGATTATTGCTATGAAGTGGACCGAATTTATTTTGTTATTTTAGTATAAAACTCAATTTATTAGATAGTCTTTTTACAATCACACAAAACCGAACGGCAATAAGTAGCTTTGTTGAATGAAAAGCAATTCATACTTATAGCACTTGGGTATAGTTATATATAATCAAAGTGAACTACTATTGTAACATATTTTGTAACACCCTTCACAGTGACCGAATAATTTGCCATAAATAAGATCACACTAAATGTTAGATCTTACTCATTGTGTATTCAGTAGCTACTTTGTGTAATTTTCAATCTTATTTCCTCACCGTTACGATCTATCTGTAGAACTCCGCCGTTTGTAAAAGCGACAGTCATTTGTAAACAATATTTGCGACTATTTTGGAGTGTTCGGTTCGGAAGCTTTAATTCCATTCATGCGCGGGCGTTGTAAATTTGACGGAAATGGTCACATTGAGTACTTGTAGCCCGCCTTCCGGTACATTCGCGGCGAAAAAGGTATGTGACGAGAAATTAAAAAAGTTTCGTTTTGGCAGTCATCCAATCCTACATATAAAAGTACCTACGTTTCAATGTAAATAACCTAGAATATTTTTGATAACCTTTTACACAATTCAGACCCTGATCTAGTTCTTCGTCACTGCCCGAATGCGCTAACCACTGCATCAGCGAACTTTTCTGCTAAATATTACTATTTCCTAGAGGCCGCTAGCGGTTTCGCGAATATCGCGATAAAAAGTACTATCCTATTCTTTCTGTGTGCTAAAATGTCTATCTAACAGTATTTGAGTGATTTAACTAATTAATTTCATACATCCAATCTTTCACATTTTCGGTATTTTTTTTTATAGGATCGCCGATTACGGATATATTCTTTTTCGTATTTCGTTAAAGCGTAAGGAAGGTTATGGAAAGAAAAAAATAAAATAATGCGAGGTAAAAAGTAAAAATATCACTTATCCCCCCCATACAAACGGGATAATAATAGACGACCTCCGTGGTAGTGGTATGGACCATCCATGTCAGGGAGGATGTCTGTTGAGGATGCACAAACACCTGATTTTTTCAGAAAAAAAAAACTGTCCAGAGTAAAAAAAACTAAGTCTTAAAATAAGTTCTACCCATTAATATAGATGCAAAAGTGTGCTTGTTTGTGTAATACAGGAACGGAGAGTAATACAGGCACACTTTTTATCCCAATATTCCGCGGGAACGGGATCACGCGGGTGAAACGGCGGGCGGAAGTTAGGTAGAACTTAGCTAATTTTAAAGACTGACATTTGTTGAAAATGAAGAGAATTTACGACCACTGAACTAATTTAGAATAAGTAGTAAACGAACTTGCTACACTGAGTAATATTATACCGAAGATGTATTTTTTTTCGATTTATTTTTTCCTAATACATAATCGTAATACGTAAATCTGTAATAGAAAGTTTTCTTGGTTACCGCGGCTGGCACGGCGGCCGGGCGTGCAGGCAGCCCGCTTGTTGATTGGGAGTGTGTTGGTATTTGACCTATTGAGTTGAGATCCGCGAAATTCAGAAATGCCTGTCTCAGCCCAGCGCCACGGCCGCACACCTGTTTATAAAGCCTGTCAACGCGTGTCAGATGGCAACCCTCTGTACGCCCCGGTTTGCAAAGTGGCAAATGTTTGTATGATGAATACGTGCATTTGTACCCGACTCATGGCTGTTTATACGTTTACATATATATATATATATATTTATTGAAAAAAAAGTACTATGTATATGTATTTCTATCCGTTACTCTAGTATCTCACCATAACACAAATCTTGCAGTGCTTACTCTGGGGCTTGGCTAATTGGTGTGAGAAATCATTATTTATTTAATAACTCCATACAACGGGTGCCACTTGATCGGCCGACTGTACCGATCTTTTACCTGTATTCTCGGCTCGGAAATGGCGGTGTATTGTCTCACGCCCTCTCTTCCTGTGACCTGCACACTAATGTTAGTTGTGATTTTTTTGCTGCCATTACTTTTTGCTCGTCTGCTGTTTCCACTTTTGAGAAGTGATACCGTTTCGTGAACCGAATGGCCGTATAAATTATTAGAAGATATTAGATGAGCCATAAATTTTAGTTTTGTTGATGTATTGGTTGAAAGGTCTTTAGGAAAATAAAAATAAAAGTTTCGTTAATTTTACATAGGTAACTAGGTGTACGTTTTTTTGCTGTGTTGTGTAGTTATGTAGGAACTTAGTGTTTTTTTTTAAAGTCAAGAATACCTATCCCTAATAGAAGAGGTAATAGAGAGGTAGGTAGGTTATACGAAACGATAATTCGATTTGTTATTGTCTATATTCGTCAATTACTTGCAGTAAGACCACGTGACTTAACGCGGTTTATGCCAATCCGCTAATCCCATACATTTGATTCTTTTCGAACTTCGTTATCGTTTTTGAATTGTTACTTTGGTTAAGGGCCCAGGCTCGATAAAATTCGCAATGTGTACGTGCGAGGAAGCCTTGGTGTACGTCACATTGCCGACAAGACGCAGGAAAGTAGGCTGCGATGGTCGTCGTCTCAGTCACATAACACCCACTTCTGGGTATAGGTCTCCCCCAAAAGGGAGGGTTTGCCATAATCGCCACGCTTGGCAGGCGGGTTGGCGATCGCAGTATGGCCAAGTTTGTAGGAGACGCTGCTGCCCGTCTCCTGAAGGCTGAGTCCCTTAGTCGCCTTTTACGACACCCACGGGATGAGAGGGGGTAGTGCTATTCTAAGCCGACACTACACAGCTAGCTGCTGCGATGGTATGGGCAGTAAAGAGGAGGCCTTCCGATTGCGTCGGAAATCGGGCACTGCATCTTTCACTCCCTGGTCGAAAGACGTAGGTCGTAGAGCCAAGTCAAGTTGGAAAGATCCAAGATCCAAGTCAAGATGGAAACGTCAAAGGATATGAGGGAGCATCAAGCATCCTATTCTGACGTCGAGGACAGAGCGAAGTGGAGAAGAATAGTTAGGAAAGCTGACCCCACCACCATGTGGGATACGTAGTTTGGAAGAGAGAGAGACTGTGGCCAATTTTATACCTTGATGTTAAACTAGGTTAGGTGTGATTGCGAACCCTACCCCCCGTGACCAATGGCGGCCTAGAGGGCAAGTACTAGGAGTTTTAGTTGGTAGTACCCGCCCGCCTCCCTTCCCCCCATCGAGCCTTAGGACTCGATGGGGGGTCGGGAGGCGGGTGTCCCCCGGCCCCCCCCCACTTTCTCATCATTAGGATGGGAAGGTGGGGATACAAGGGGATATATACCCCTTCCGAACCTCCACCGAGCTCACGCTGGGTGGGGGCGCGGGAGGGGCGTGGGATGGAGTGCGTGGCCTATATGTTTGTATGGGCCGTGTACTCCAGGTGAGTCCAACATTTCGAATCGCCCCTGCACCTGGGGGCGAGGGATGCGTAAAAGCATTTCTCCTAGTATAAAAAAAAAAAAGGTATAAGGTATAGGTAAACATTAAAATCACACGAGAATCTACGATTTTTTTATTTTAGAGCAGTGGGCCGGATTTCCAAAGATCGTGGGTTCGATTCCCATCTCAGAATTCACTTGTAGCCGAGTTGATTTTTTCAATATTTTTCTATTTAAAATTCATCATAAGTATGAAAATAGCATTGAAAAATGCAAAAAAAAAAACAAAAATTATAATAAGTAGGTACCTATTTTGTATGTCTACTTACCTCAACCATATTTTTTAATGAACGTGTCTTTCTGCTAAATGCAAAAACTACATCTGGCAATAACGATTGATATTGCGATCAATATATTTCCGACCATATAAAAGGCAAACGGAACGAGCCATGCATAGATTTTGAAGGATTATTTACAGATGTGGCGAAACACCTTGTGTAACGGACAACTCTTAAGTCTGTCGTCGACAGAAAGATTAAATTAAAGGAAAGCGAGACTAGCTTATTTGAGCATTGTAAGTATTAACGGTTTACGATAAAACTAAGTTGTCCATCCTAGTCGATGAACATTGCAATTGTCTTAAATTAATCACTTACACGCGTCCGTCAAACTTAAGAAAATTACATAATAAAAGTTCAATATACCTAAATTTAGAAATTTCTACGGGAGACGAAATTGGAAATGTTTGTTACCGGATTTGCTTAACGAAATGAGTGACGATTTTGTTCAGAACTATATAGAAATGAATAATTTTAAAACAGTTGTTAAGAAATACTTTTCGGATAATATAGTTAACAAATAGCAAGTCATATAATGAATGTGTTATTATACAAAAATCACATGATTGTAACTATAATTTTTAGTGTATAAAAAAATAATCTTCTAATCAAAATTTCTTTACTAACTACAAAATGTGTTTCTTATTAAGTTATAATACTTAAAAAAAAACATGTACTTATATTTTTTATGTTTTCTAACAATTTATTAACATTTTTGTTGTATTTGCTGAACTCCTCCGCCACAGTTAAAGCCGAAACGGCTTTTGTAGCGGTGTGTAAATTAAATATCATGTATTTTGTAATACTTTTGATCAATAAATGAAAAAAAAAAAAAAATTACAGCAATTAAATAATTTGGATTTCGATAAGTGCCGGCAATGGAGTGGTTTGAGAAGCATGTAGATTTAAAAGCTGTATAATTATAATGCTGAAGTTTAAAATCTTATAAATGTAATATATTGAAATGGCATAAGTAAATTATTTTATTTTAAGTGTTTTGTTTTACTTTTCCGTACAAAAACGTAGTTTTGCCGAATGAATTTGTATGGAAAAGTAAAAACTATTTTGAATATTTTTCATGGTCACAATAAAAACCTAAAGTTATGAGATATCAACATACGTATACCTAAAGCGATAATTGTACTTATGTGTCAACATGTCAGTTTAGTGCAGGCAATTAAATCATACTCTATAGGTTGTCTGGAAGAGATCGCTTTCAGAGTTAAAACCGTCTTTGCTCACCGTTTTATACGAAAGTTCTTTGTCTTTTAATGTGTGTATGTGTCGTGCGTTACCATATCGTAGTGAAATGCTTGAGAATTTCATGAGGTGGTCACATTTCATGATCTGGGAAACTTAATTAAATCGTGATTTTTTTTATCCACGATTGACCATATCGTGAAATTAGGGTCTCCTGTGAAATACGTTTCAAGCACCACGGTTTTCTTTTTTCTTACATCTTACACGGTATTTGCGTGACTTGCATAGTACTCGAGTAACTACCTTTTCATCGTAATCACTTAAATATTATCACTTTCTTCATCATTTATTAACGAATCATTGCTTTTTTTAACTCTCGACGGAGCGCAAAGAAGTGTATAACACCCTTCTTCTGAAGTTTGAAGTCTGTCTGTACGTATATTCGTAGAGCCTAAAGTCCTAAACGAATCGAGCGATTTCAATGCGGTTTTTTTTTATTGAAAGCTAAATTAATCGAGATGGTTCTTAGCCACGTTTGATGAAAATCCATCCGGCCATTTATGGAGATGGTCAACTGCCTGACGAAACGGTAAAAGAAACGAAGGTGGCGCTTTGACTAAAATAATGTACACCCTGGGCAAATTTAGGTACAGCAAAAAAAATGGCGGCAATTTTTTTTGTCTTTCTGTACATAAATATTCGTAGTGCCTAAACGAATTAAGCGATTGCAATGCGGTTTTTTGAATTTTGTGTGTAATTTAAAAAGGATGAAATAAAAATAAAATTTTAACATTTATAAAAAAAGCTTAAAAAAAAATTATCTCTCGGTCGGGGGACCCCCAACGTATAATATACCCTTTTAGTACTTCTCTTTTCGTGGTCCCATTTTATTTTTTACTGCGAGGAACAATATTATTGTCAGCGGCCGCCATATTGACAGATAAACAAAGCGCTTCCAGCGCCTCCATCGGTAATTAATAATTATGTAACCATCTAACGATATGATCAAAATATAATGGACGACCTGTGGGCCTACCGCGTATGCCGTCAGCATCTTTAACGTTATTGTCCTAATAATAAGATTCCTTTTCCATAGTCAGTTAATACTCGACTCTGTGTGCGACCGAGACAGCGCTATAGCGTCAGCGCTCGCGTGTGAAGAGTCGCGCCCATATTCGACAAGTCGACGACGTCGGCGCCAGAGGCCCGGGTTCGATCCCCGGACGAGACAAATATTTGTGATTTTTGTATTTTTGCATTTTTCAATGCTATTTTTATACTTGTAATAAAATTTTAAATAGAAAAATATTGGAAAAAATTCACTCGGCCACAAGTGAATTCTCAGATGGGAATCGAACCCATGACCTTTGGAAATCCGATCCAATGCTCTAACCGCTGAGCTACCGAGACTTGCGAACCACAAATTCTCCAATACTTTTATACTTATTTTTAATACGCTGTAGGCCAGCGTTGTCACATCAATGCTAGGAACATCCTTGCATTCAAAAGAAACATATTTTCAGGTGTTTAACGATCGATTAAGATGCAACAGCCAATAATTTATGATTTTTTAATTTTTGCATTTTCAATGCAATTTTTATACTTATGATAATTTTTTAATAGAAAAATATTGGAAAAAATTAACTCGGCCACAAATATTTGTGTGCATGAACATGCCTATTTGTCTTGGTCTGGGTGTTCATTATGTATATTATGTATATACTTACAACAAGAAAAGTGTATAAGTAAGTAAGTATGTTTATCCGTTATCAGTATCCATAACACAAGTTCTCTATGAAACTTAACGTGGCCGTGGGCTAGATAATTGGTGAGTAGTTGTGTGGTTATTTGTATGCAATTATTTATTTTTTTATTTATAATCTTGAACATTTCATGAAGTAGCCGCGCATTTAGTTGACCATATCGACAAACGATTTCTCGTCATTGATCTGCATAAGGCACATCCTGATACGGCCAATAGAAAATGAAAAAATTCATGAAATGCTACCACTTCATGAAACATTATCAAGCATTTCATGATGTGGACAATTTTACGACATGACCACGACATAATAATATGCAATAGAGTGTTAAATAAATAATACTGATTTTCAACAATCACTTAGCAATCATAATCAAAATTGAACACGTGTCGTATTTTCATCAATTTCCTACGCGACAAATGACCGCGCGCACGCGACGATATCGCACGTGTCCAGTTGCGTTATTAATTATTTGTCGATTTATAATAAGTATTGCCAGAAAATAGGGGTTGAAAGTTATTATTGTATGACATGACTGTTAATGTTTGCTGTTTGTATTTATTTCGCTTTTGCAATTCATTATGATATTACATGAAAATATGATAAATAATAATAATAATGCCGAAATTAATAACCTATCTGTAGATATGGATGGGGCTATCTGGGATAGTTGCCTAGGATACTGGCTTCGTTGCCTAGCAACCGTTGTTATTTTGGTCATATTAACAAAAATATCCTAGGCAACTATCTCAGATCACTTTCTTCATCATTTATTAACGAATCATTGCCTTTTTTAACACCCGACGCAGACGCAGCGCAAAGAAGGGTGTTATAAGTTTGAAGTCTGTCTGTACGTATATTCGTAGAGCCTTTCCTAAACGAATCGAGCGATTTCAATGCGGTTTTTTTTTATTGAAAGCTAAATTAATGGAGATGGTTCTTAGCCACGTTTGATGAAAATCCATCCGGCCATTTATGGAGATGGTCAACTGCCTGACGAAACGGTAAAAGAAACAGAGGTGGCGCTTTGTCTTTCTGTACATACATATTCGTAGTGCCTAAACGAATTAAGCGATTGCAATGCGGTTTTTTTTTTAATTTTGTGTGTAATTTAAAAAGGATGAAATAAAAATAAAATTTTAATTTTAAAAAAAGCTTAAAAAAAATCTCTCTCGGTCGGGGGACCCATAACGTATAATATACCCTTTTAGTACTTCTCTTTTCGTGGTCCCATTTTATTTTTTACTGCGAGGAACATTATTATTGTCAGCGGCCGCCATATTGACAGATAAACAAAGCGCTTCCAGCGCCTCCATCGGTAATTAATAATTATGTTACCATCTAACGATATGATCAAAATATAATGGATGACCTGTGGGCCTACCGCGTGTGCCGTCAGCATCTTCAACGTTATCGTCCTAATAATAAGATTCCTTTTCCATAGTCAGTTAATACTCGACTCTGTGTGCGACCGAGACAGCGCTATAGAGTCAGCGCTCGCATGTGAAGAGTCGCGCCCATATTCGACAAGTCGACGACGGCGACGTCGACGACACTTACGTGGAGGGCCACTGTTTGGTGCAGGGGTACTAAGCCTGCCTTCTGCGCCAGAGGCCCGGGTTCGATCCCCGGACTAGACAAATATTTGTGTGCATGAACATGTCTATTTGTCTTGGTCTGGGTGTTATATTATGTTATTATGTTAGGGTATATTATGTGTATAGGGTATATTTTATGTATATTAAGTGTATAATTAGGGTATATTATATGTATATTATGTTAGGGTATATTATGTATGTATTTACAACAAAAAAGTATATAAGTATATATGTTTATCCGTTATCAGTATCCATAACACAAGTTCTTGATGAAACTTAACGTAGGCTAGATAATTGGTTGTAGTTGTGTGGTTATTTGTATGCAATTATTTATTTATTTATTTATAATCATGAACATTTCATTCATGAAATGTTCAAGATTATAAATTAGTTTATTTGACCATATCGACAAACGATTTCTCGTCATTGATCTGACCAAGGCACATCTTGATATGGCCAATAGAAAATGAAAAAAATCATGAAATACTACCACTTCATGAAAAAATATCAAGCATTTCATGATGTGGACAATTTTACGACATGACCACGACATAATAATATGCAATAGAGTGTTAAATAAATAATACTGATTTTCAACAATCACTTAGCAATCATAATCAAAATTGAACACGTGTCGTATTTTCATCAATTTCCTACGCGACAAATGACCGCGCGCACGCGACGATATCGCACGTGTCCAGTTGCGTTATTAATTATTTGTCGATTTATAATAAGTATTGCCAGAAAATAGGGGTTGAAAGTTATTATTGTATGACATGACTGTTAATGTTTGCTGTTTGTATTTATTTCGCTTTTGCAATTCATTATGATATTACATGAAAATATGATAACACTAAATGGCTATTTTAAGAACAAGTTTCCATGTTATGTCCTTTTCCTTTTTAATTCAATTAGCATTTTGTAAAAAAAAACCTACGAAATGCGAACAAATGCGAACAGATAACAAACAATTTAATATTAGTGAATGGTGAAAGGTTTACCTATAACATTTCCCATGAAATGAAACGTAATACCTTCACCATGATCACAACTTGAGGCAAAGTATCATCTACCAAATTGTCAATTGATTTCAAAACATTTTGAATTTTGCCTGAAGCACTTACAATGTTAACCACTGGGCTCTAAGACTGTAGTAGGTATTGTAGAAAGTATGTATTTATTTTGCAATTTCAACCTCAATCCCCAGCCTTCATCATCAGTCATCAATCAAGCACACGACGTTTCAAGATGGCTGCCACGATTTGCAAGCACAAACAACCCTTGAACAGATGTGTTTTGCTCAATGACTATTATGTTGTGATGGTTTTGTTAAATGCAAGGTAAGATTATTATGGATACTATCGGCTGTTTTGAATTGAGGTCTTACTCTTAAAGGAATCAAGTTGCGATCGAGTTCGAATAAACATTACTGTTCAATCAAATGTCACTTATCGTTGATTCGAGCGCAAAAGTTTTCTAGAGTATAAAATAACCTAGGAATCTGTGGGCCTACCATGAGTTTTACTTTCCGTTTAATGCACAGTAAAAGTAAGCGAGACATTTTATATGAAAATCTGTAGTTCTGCTAATGCCCACTAGAGGCGCTGTACATATTCTTATACAAAATGTCTCCCGTTTATTGTACAGTAAACGGAAAGAAAGGCCCACTGAACGTTGCTGATTCGATTTCGATTGCAATGCAACTCGATTTCGTAAAGAGTACCAGAGCCCAGTGGACTAACGGCCGAAATTAATAACCTATCTGTAGATATGGATGGGGCTATCTGGGATAGTTGCCTAGGATACTGGCTTCGTTGCCTAGCAACCGTTGTTATTTTGGTCATATTAACAAAAATATCCTAGGCAACTATCTCAGATACCTAGCCCAATCAATATCTACAGATAGGTTATTAATTTCGTGCGTAAATGCGTGGAATAAGTAAAATTACCAGATAAGGCATCGGCTCAGCTGCCATACGCTGTGCTGAGCTGAGCTGACTGATTGATTTAAATTAAATATATTGTGTTCATTATTCTTAAAATATGGAAGAGCTCGGTGGAGTGATTCTCGCGCTTGGCCTGCTATTATCAATTGTTGATCCAGTTTTTACAGTTTTAGGTTGTTCTTATCAAATGTAGATCCTATCTTTTACTTAAGTACCTAGTTACCTCATACTTAAGTAAAAGTTATAGTTATTACTAATTACTGTAAAATTACTTTGCAAGATTAACGCGCAAAAAACTTTCTGTTGCAGGTAAAAATCCTTCTCTTCTTTACAATATTGGAAATAAATTTCAACTTCAAATGGCGTATCCACACTATTCTTTGCTATTAACGAGTTAACAGGTGTTTTCACAATAGCGTGCAGATTTTAGTCGCTGCGTCGGACATTTTGTTACTTATTTAATATTTTGAAATGCTTAATTTCTCGGTCTGTATAGTCCGATAGTAATAGATGTGATGTGCATGATACTAATACCAAGGCCAGTATAGTGTAGGTAGGGAAAAGGTTTTTATTTTTTAGAACTTCTTATTTTTTGAAGTCTTTCAACTAGGTCCCGTTTTTTTTATTTAATTTTTAACTGTTTTTAAAATCAAAGTTTGATGTATCGTAAATTAATTTGTAATTTGTTGATATAACTTACATAAATATATAATTAACTTAATATACTTTGATCAATGCTGTGCACAATTGTTATTTGTTCCAAACTAACATTTATTTTTAGTATTAGTGGATTGTATGTATAAATCTAAGTTTGTGGACTGTTATTGTGTCTAAATAAATAAATTATGTAAGTAGGGAATTTGAACGAATATAATTAATAATTTGATTGAGATATCTCAACGTCATCATCTCACTACCTGACATTTATTGCAGGGTATAGGCTCCCCTCAAAGTTCTCCACGACGATCGGTCCTGCGATGTCCGAATCTATTGACTTTCTGCAACCTTCACCAGGGTCCACCCAGTCGTGGGCCTACCCACGGAGCGTTATCTTGAGAACTTTGAGATGCTTATCTTAAAGGTACATTTTTGTATTGCTGCTTTACGTTGAAACGGCGTTGCCAATTATTTTTAATTATAGGAAACAAGTGCCCAATTAGTTCGTATATTAATAGTCATTCAACCAAACTAGCTCCATACTAATATAAAAATATTAAAGATTAGACAGTCTGTTACATATTTACTCCTAAACTAGTGTATAGAGCTACCGAGACGATCAATGGCGATTGTCAATGCTACGTGATTGTCAATTGTGATTGATGTACCAATTGAAGCAGTCTTTAATATTTCTGCGTTCATTTGCCTTGAAATAGTTAATTTATGTCAATCGTCTTCAGTCACGTAGGTACATTATGACAATGGATTCAATCGGTTTGATAAACGGTAAATTGCGATTATTGACAATGTTATATGTTATATGTTCAGGCAGGCAAATGAGAAACTAAGTAGAGTGGAGTAATTCTCCTAGCGATAACACAACTGCTAATAGGAGGTCGTAATGCGGTCCTGGCTTTCAAATGCTTAACCGATTCGTTGCGGATGACGCCATGGAGCGTCATAGATATTTTTTGCGTATGGCGTTGGACGCCAAATAGAGACATAAATAATTCCTCTGAAGTTCTGTACAATTACTATTTAGAGAGTTCTAATTAGCAGAACTTTCATTATTTGCCACGTAGGTTATGACTGTATTAATCGTTTTAGGAAATAGTGCCAGTTTAAAGACTTCAGAGGTTGCAAACCTTGTTTCCAAATTGGACTTCTTTTGTATATGGCGTTTGACGCCACATGGCGTCATAAAGAAAATTCCTCTAAAACTGGAATGAATTTTAGAGAGTTCTTTATTATAAATTGATAAAACAATATCGGCCTCCCAGAGAGTCCACGCTACATAATTTGGCATTTGTCATAGGGCGCTGATCGTCGTGGTCGGTCGGAAAAATAAGACTTATTCCCATTTCATAATTTTAGTTCCAGATATTGGCACGCGCCAAGTTAAATGGCGCGTAGGTAGGTAGGTACTTTATAATTTTATAACCACAAACGAATTATCCGCCTCAAAAGAAGAGCGTCTCGCGACAGTTTTACGCAAGGCTGCGTTGACATTTCAGAAAGCAAGGTTGCCTCGCAAGTCCTGTAGCTTAGTCCTGTAGAACACGTGGTAAGTTTTTTTTATGTTATTTATCGTGTTATTCTCAGCAAGCCGTTTTATTTGATATCCATATTGTAATAGTGCATAAAAAATAACTACATAGTTACAGACATAGGTACATACAAAGCAAAGCTTTTTAAAAAGTGGACGGGCGCGTCTTCGTGGGTGGTGGGACCTACACCATGCCTACTAATTTTTGCGTAAAACGGGTGACTGTTGGGGCAGAAACGTTCAAATCTTTCGTTTGACTAAAACCGCAGACGAGGACGACTAACTATTACTAATTATGGTGGACATAGGCACGACTCCACGACGTGATAAAGATCGCAGGAATACCCTGGATGCAAGTTGCGTATGTCATTATTTTCAGGTTTTTAGATTTAATAACCTAAATAAAGGTACTCTTTTCACACACTTTTGAAAACCCCTACTAAAATTACACAAAAGGTCCAACACCTGATCCAAATAAATAACTTACCAGCCATTCCAGCTAAATCTTGTAGCTATGTCACTTTAGAACACACAAAATTAATTAGGCAAACCCTTTACATTTAACATCCAATGCCAACTGAATGTAATCACGTGCAAACAAGCCAAAATCACAACAAAAACCAAAATGTATTCACTCATGGCTTAAGACGCGCAAGGGCGTCACTTTAATGGTTGGCGGCTGACGCACGGAGGCGTCGCAGAATATTTGTTAGCCGCCATGGACAAAAGTCCTTAACCCTAGAAGCCTAATCTATTTCAGAAGTACACAAAGCCTTAACGTACGTCTCAGAGGCGTACACATATAATTCAAGTTTTTTATGTAAAAGAATAGCCTTATTTTGTTTTCTTTTGTAGTGGAAAATTAAATTTGGTATATATGCTAAAAATAAAACAACACTGTTATGAAATATTACTATAATCAAAGTTATTTGTTACAAAAATAAAACTAGGTGAATAAATTGGAACAAAAAAATCAATTTCTTCAAAATCAACAGAAACATATTATTTTTTCTTAGAAAAAATTCTTTTTTTAACGCTAATTAGTTATTCTTAGAGCAATCATTAAAACTAATCAGACTTCAAAAGACTAGGCAAACTTTAAGAGCAGTCTTCATAGTAAAAAGTTAAGTTAAAAGTTGCGCAAAGCCTAAACATACGTCTCGCAGGCGTGCAATACTTCGATAAATAAAAAATGGCGGGACTTACCTTAATGATACGGACACCGTACGCTAGCCCCCGGCGGCCACTGAGTTGGCGAAAGAGCACGACGCGCTAGCTTCAACCGTTAGGAAGAGACAAACGATATTCGGTTTCGTGTACGCCTCGCAGACGTAGATTAGACTTCTAGGATTAATAGTGGGATACGCAATGAATCGGTTAACTCCTGCTTTAAATATTTACATACATGAACGAAAAATGTTGTTTAAAAATGAAAGACATAAATTTTTGGTTTTGTACAAAAACTGTATTTATCGCACACTGAGTTTATTGTCGCAAATGCAAAACATAAAAAGATAACAATATTGAAAATTTTAATATTATGCAAGAGATTTAGATCCTTCGTAGATATTAGAGGTAAAAAAAGAAGTAAGTATATAAAATTATGAGTAAAGTTGCTTGGAATAAGACGTAAACATATCAGATTGCAAATTATTGCAATCTGATATGTTTACGTCTTATTCCAATGCATATTAATGCATTAGTTATATCAGAACAATCAAGCGTAACATTTAATTACCAAACAATTTTTTTTACGATTTATGAAAAAATCTTTCATTAACATTACAATTAATTTTTAAAATATCGGATAATTTTAACTCTTTTAAATGCTTGTATTACAAATCTATTTAAAATAATTGCAATTAACAGTTGCGAGCATATAACAAGGTGCGCTTAGATTGTCAATTATTAAACGTATGCTTAAAACAAAGAACCCAGGACTGTAATGCTAGAATTTAAAACTTTTGTGTGTCGATATCCATATAAGCTCAATGAAACGAAACCGCACTACTACCGATCCGACCCGCGCCAGATTCTATCCCGCGTTTCCTGTGTGTATCTTCGTCCATATAAGCTCAGAGAGCTTCGTTAAGCAACGTCCGGCCCGGCAGGTGTCGGATGGGTAACCGTAAAGTGGCATTAAAACTGAGCGCTTCCGTGCTTCGGAGTGCACGTTAAACCGTCGGTCCCGGCTGTTGTCGCCTGATAAAAGTCGTTAAATCAAGTCAGAAGCCTTATAGTGGCTTAATAAACTCTGACACTAGAGGTACTAATCCTCATACGATAAGAAGATGAAGAAGAAGCTCAGAGAAACAGACCCGAACCGCGCCCGACTCTATACCGTATTGCTTATGTGTGTCGTCGTCCATATAAGCTCAGAAAACTAACCCGACCCGCGCTTGATCCTATTCCGTATTGCCTATGTGTATCGTCGTCCATATAAGCTCAGAGAAACAGACCGGAACCGCGCCCAACTCTATCTCGTATTGCATATGTGTGTCGTTGTCTATCGGTCCATATAATTAAGCTCTGAGAAACCGACCCGACCTGCGCCTGATCCTATCCCGCTTTGCCTATGCGTATCTTCGTCCATATGAGCACAGAAAAACAGAACCGAACCTCACCCTACTCTATTCCGTATTGCTTATGTGTGTATGTGTGTCGTCGTCCATAAAAGCTCAGAAAACTGACCCGACCGGCGCCTGGACCTCTATTTTTGAATCACACGTCGCGCGAGTGGCGAGGCTAATGGGGAGGCGATCAGGCGATTAGCGACCTTACGTGTGTAGACATAGGTCGCTTTTCGCTTTGCCCCTAGCGCGCTCGCATTGGGAGGCGGTATTACAGAGTAAAAGCGAAGCTATGTATATACGGGTAAGGTCGCTATTCCGGAAGTACGGACATTACGCAAACTCGTATGTCGAACGAAAATCAGTAGAAACCTCGAGACGAGTGAATCAAAAATAGAGCTTCTGGTCATTCCCCGTATTGTCTATGTGTATCGTCGTCCATATAAGTTCAGAGAAACAGACCCGAACCGCGCCCGAACCTACCCCGTATTGCTTATGTGTATCGTCGTCCATATAAGCTCAGAAGACTGACCCGACCCGCGCCTAGCCCCTATTCCGTATCGCCTATGTGTATCGTCGTCCATGTAAGTTCAGAGAAACAGACCCGAACCGCGCCCGAACCTATCCCGTATTGCTTATGTGTGTCGTCGTCCATATAAGCTCAGAAGACTGACCCGACCCGCGCCTAGCCCCTATTCCGTATCGCCTATGTGTATCGTCGTCCATATAAGCTTAGAGAAACAGACCGGAACCGCGCCCGACTCTATCCCGTATTGCTTATGCGTGTCGTCGTCCATTTAAGTTTAGAAAACTGACTCGACCAGCGCCTAGCCCTATTCCGTATCGCCTATGTGTATCGTCGTCCATATAAGCTCAAAGAAACAGACCGGAACCGCGCCCGACTCTATCCCGTATTGCTTATGTGTGTCGTCGTCCATATAAGTTTAGAAAACTGACCCGACCCGCGCCTGGCCCCTATTCCGTATTGCCTATGTGTATCGTCGTCCATATAAGCTCAGAGAAACGGACCCGAACCGTACCCGACTCTATCCCGTATTGCTTATGTGTGTCGTCGACCATAAAAGCTCAGAAAACTGACCCGACCCGCGCCTGACCCTTCCCCGTATTGTCGATGTGTATCGACGTCCATATAAGATCAGAGAAACAGACCGGAACAGCGCCGGACTCTATCCTGTATTGCCTATGTGTGTCGTCGTCCATATAAGCTCAGAGAAACAGACCCGAACCGCGCCCGACTCTATCCCGTATTGCTTATGTGTGTCGTCGTCCATATAAGCTCAGAAAACTGGCCCGGCCCGCATCTGGCCCCTATTCCGTATGGCCTGTGTATCGTCGTCCATAAAAGCTCAGAGAAATATACCGGAACCGCGCCTGACTCTACCCCGTATTGCCTATGTGTATCGTCGTCCATATAAGTTCAGAGAAACAGACCGGAACCGCGCCCGACTCTATCCTGTATTGCCTGTGTGTCGTCGTCCATATAAGCTCAGAAAACTGACCTGACCCGCGCCCGACATTATCCCGTATTGCTTATGTGTGTCGTCGTCCATATAAGCTCAGAAAACTGACCGGACCCGCGCCCGACACTATCCCGTATTGCCTATGTGTATCTTCGTCCATATAAGCTCAGAGAAATAGACTTGAACCGCGCCTGACTCTATGCCGTATTGCTTATGCGTATCGTCGTCCACATTAGCTCAGAAAACTGACCCGACACGCGCCTGACCCAATCCCGTATTGCCTATGTTTATTGTCGTCCATATTCGCTCAGAGAAACACTCGAACCGCGCCCGACTCTATTTCGTATTACTGATATGTGTCGTCGTCCATATAAGCTCAGAGAAACAGACCCGAACCGCGCCCGCTTCAATCCTGTATTGCTGATGTGTATCGTCGTCCATATATAAGTTCAGAGAAACCGACCCGAACCGCGCCCGAACCTAGCCCGAATTGCTTATGTTTGTCGTCGTTCATAGATGCTCGCCATCAATGAAACAGACCCGCGCTTTACCGACCCGACCTACGCCTGATTCTATCCCGCATTGCCTATGTGTATCGTCGTCCATATAAGCTCTGAGAAACAAATCAGCACCCCTACCGCCTAGCATGATTGCTTTCGCTTACGCTGTAACTATCGATTTCAAGCCCATTATACGGGCTCTCGCTAACGCTATCACTTGCATACTAAAAATGCAACAGTGAATCCAATAGATGAATAGAAATATGTATAGAAATAGGGGTGCATCACCCCTACCACCTAACAGTATTGCTATAGCTATAGCTATCAAAGTTTAAACTCTCGTAAAACCCTTCAGCAATAGGGTTTTTGTCCAATTCCTAAATATTTAATATATTCATCATTGTATTCATTATTGTATTTTAAGTATGAAAGTGACAGCGTTAGCGAGATTCCTTGTAGGATTGAAAAACAAATAGCTATAGCGATAGCGCTAGCAATACCGCGAGGCGGTAGGGGTGCCGAACCGCGCCCGACTCTATCCCGTATTGCTTGTGTGTATCGTCGTCCATATAAGCTCAGGGAAATAGACCGACCCGACCCGTGCCCGTCCCTAGCCCATATGACCTATGTGTGTCGTCGTCCATATAAGCTTAATGAAAACGACCAACCGACCTGAACCGCGCCTGACCCTATCCCGTCTTCTGTATATTTAATTAAAACTATGTGATTTAAGTGCTTTTCAGACTACGCTATAATATAATAGCATAAAGCTTATAGCACAACGATATCGCTCACCATACATTTACTTAGATAGCATATAGTAAGCCAATAATATATATTATAGCCAAATGTGAACGTGTTCTAAGTAAATGTATGGTGAGCGATATATTATTTTATATGAGCTATAAGCTATATGCTATTAATTAAAGCGTAGTCTTTAGGCTTTCATGTGCTGTCAACTGTCATTATGAAGTTATTAGTACCATTTAAACATTTGATTTTACGTTAATATATTAAAACAAATATTCTTTTACTAATTTAACTATCGTACATACTATACATACATAATAATAATATCTACACAGCTCCTATTTGTAATATGGGCAGCGCCAATTGGAATGCGTTTTGAATATAAGTTGAACTGTTGCCAGACTGAAAAGAAAAGATATACAGATATAAGTAAATAACATCGAAATAAATAAAAAAAAGTTATACCAGATAGACGAACTAATATCAATATCGCTCCGACGGGATATTGAGACTTTATAATTTAATAATATAATAGCACAGTTTTTTTTAAATGCTGCTATTTTTGTGATATTTCTTCTAATGCCTCAGAGGTTAAGATGAAAGAGCCGAGCTCCGGACAGGCAAAAATTACGGGGACGAATCCCGTTTAATGTCAGTCGGACACAAGTTTTGCTAATCCTACTAATATTATAAATGAGAAAGTATGTCAGTTAGTTTGTTTGTTACTCTTTCACGCAAAAACTACTAATCCAATTAGGATAAAATTTGGCACACAAATAGAAAATAGCCTGGATTAAAACAGAGGCTACTTTTTACCCAGATATTCCCACGAGAACGGGAACCACGCGGGGGAAACCGCGGGCGGCCACTACTCATACTCATACTCACAACAGTTATTTAGTACAGGCGAAGGACATAGAAGTGATATTAACATAATAAAATAAAAAGGATACTTAACAAAAAAAAACTTAATTTTAAGTTGCAGTATTGAATAAATTGTCCCACGGCTGCACTAAAAGGGACCTAGTTCAGCATTGTGTCAGTATTACACTGACGCTGGTTTTTAACTAGACCGCTTTTAGTTTATTGACACCTGGATGTCATATACATAAAAATGTATAAACAATAGTGCAGATGTGCGATTGTGTGTGTGGTTTTGCATAGGTATGTTTGAATGAGAATGTATGTGCATGTGTGTGTACGTGTGTATGTGTGTGTTCATCTCTGTGCGTGCGTGTGAAAGAGTGTTTTTATATCTGCGCGTGTTTGTAAAACATATATTATTTGGACCTAAGATACTACCAGTCCATTGCACCAACGTTCATTTTACGAATTACAAGCAAATCACGCTTTTAACACACTTTTTACGTATTCGTAAAATGATTTTTGGTTCAACCGGCTGCACGAATTAAATTCCAAACATACAATTTCACTTTATTCGACTTACCTCTAAGAATATATTAGTGATATAGTTATTAATTTGATCCTTATTGTCTGTTTCTATGGAGTTCAATTTCGCTGTGTACAGTGTCGCTAGCTCACTAACATGTTTTGTCAGTACTACTGTCATTCTGTAAAAGAAAACATAATTTAGTATTTCACAATTTCTTTCTTTCATTTCAATTCTACAATTCAATTCTGCTTACGACTATAGTCTTTTTCAGCTAGGATGATTCATGTGAAATAACAAAATTTTGCGAAAAGCGTATGTTTTTGAAAAGTCATTTATTTACTGTAGCAATTAGTAAAAAAAAAAAACTTCTCCTCTGGAAATATAAAGTAAAATCTGTGTCTACTAATTACATTTTAATTAAATACGATAGGAACAGAATCGACAACTGCCGCTGTTCATTAGTCGATAAAGTGAAAAGAAGATATTTTAAATTTTAACAAATCAAAACTCAGCGAGTTATTTGTTGCTACAAATTAAATGTTTCTGCTGACATTAACATTGACAGCTTGATGTTTTATTTTGCCCCATAAATAGTAAAATACTTTTTATCCTATATTATGTATACGTGTGATATGAGTTACGCTATACCACAGAATACTTAATAGTACAAGTACATTTACTACACACTTTGTACACTTCGCAACTTCGCAACAACGTCTCTCGCGGGAAGCTTTTCGTGCTATGAGTTTCTATGATTATAAACGAGGGTTAACCTTCAAGGAATCTGAAGAAACTTTACAAGCTGCTTTTCTCAATCAATCAATCTCAATCATGAGCAAAAATGACGTCGTGTTGATTGGTGCAAATTTATGTTTGAAAAGTTCGAAGGAGGAACTTAGCAAGACGTATCCTAAATTCTTACAACTGACGAATCATGGATATATAGCTACGATCCCCTCACGAAGCAGCAAGCCACGCAATGGGTGTTTGAAAAGGGCGATTTGCCCACAAAAGTTGTTCGCGGTCGGAGCGTTAATAAAAAAAATGAGAGTGGTTTTTTTCGATGCAGTGGACCAGTAGCAGTAATTCCGCTAGAAGACCGTCGAACAGTTGTTCGACGGTCACTAGTGAATGATATAGCGAAGTTTGTCTGCCTCAAGCTTTCGAGAAGTTGGATAGCGAGCGCCCAAAGAGCGGCGTCCGTGGCATTATTTTTCACCAAGATAACGCGCCCGCTCACACAGCTGCTAGAACCATGGACTATTTGACAACTTCGGGGGTACAAATGTGACCCCATCGTCCGTACAGCCCAAATTTTGCTCCATGCGATTTTATTTCCCACAGTAAAAAAAAATGCTTCGTGGGCGAAAATTTTGCAAGGCAGACGAGGGAATTTCGAACGAGAAGAATTTCGGCGGTTATTAATTGTGCAAGATACATTTTTTAAATGTTTTGAAAGCTGGTTCACCCGAATGCATAAGTGCATTGGGATTGCAGGGGGATATTTTGAGAAGCTGTAAATAACCTTTTTTATATTCTAATTATTTTTCATTTCAGTAACTATTTTTGGAATAACCGGATTTCACGTGCCGGAAAAATAGTAGAATAATTATTGCAATTTCTTCAAAAGTAGGTACATTTGACTCTTAGAATCAATCGATCGATAAGTCGATATGATTTCGATATGGGACATTTCTAGTAGTGTCAAACTTGAAACGTCACAGGAATTATCTTAGTTGAAAAAAACAGTAGTCTCAACCGTGTCTCAATCAAAGTGCATTTTTACATTAAAGTAACAACACTTTTATTAAAGAGTACTACAATTGTACAGTCTTTGCACTGTCTACAAGCGGCTGAAATGACGCACTCACACAGATACGCGCCGATACATACACAACACACAACTGTTTTAGGCTCGGACTACAGTGAAAATCAGTGAGATCGAGGGGCCGGCCGTGTAGCGATAGTGAGCGGCGCGTGTGTGTGAACGTGTCATTCCGGCCGAGTGCAACGACTGTTTATGTTTAGGACTAGCGCATATATATGTCGCAGGATAATTAGATAAATCGTTTTTTTGCGAAAATCCTACGGATATTGCGAAAACACGGATAATTAGACAATGGTGTTGTCATTTCCCAATCCTACTGATAAAAGATAGGGTTTTTGCGAAAAAACGGTTTGCCTTAGTAAGATTGCATCGCTGGCTATTATGAAATAAGAACACTGATTGGCTGGTCGGACCGTCCAAAACAACATCTTCTCTGATTGGTTGACGACTTGACTCAATCCATTCTTTCACGTTTAGTAAAGTTTCTGTGAACCAATTAGAATAAGAGTTAGCAAAGAAGCAACAGTTTTGCCAATCAGAGGTAAGAATACCCAATGTTACTAAAGCAACCCGTATTTTTGCAAAAACCCTATATTTTTTCAGTATTATAGTAGTAAATTATAACTATTTAATTTTGCATTTTACAATGCTATTTTTATGTGATAAATATTAAGAAATGTCAACACCATTGTCTAATTATCTGTGTTTTCGCAATATCCCTAGGGTTTTTGCGAAAATTCCATTTATCAAATCATCCTACGACATATACAACTTTTAGTTGAACAACTATTTTGTTGTGAATCATATTTCTATAGGAATATTATGGAAGCGCGCATACTATCAACTCGATAGTTGTTCGACAAAAAAGTCGATGGTCGACTTTTTCACCAACTAAATTGTTTAGTTGTGTGGAAATCGCGAGAAGCACACAACTCAACAAAACAGTTTAGTCGATGGAAAGTTGTATATAGACGAGAGACGACGAGAGATTGAAACACGATTACTCGTATGATTAAACATTACAAGAATTTGGCTGTTCTCTTTACCTGCCTAAAAGAGGGCCTTTACCTTTTTATCTATAGCCAAATTACGACGATAGTATCAGTTAGCGGAAACAGGGGCGTTAAAAAGGTCTAATTTAATGACTTACTGAGTGAGTGCATCAGCTTCATCCGCAGTAGATCTTCTGGTCTTCACGAGCAGCATCTCTGCTGTTTTATGGTATATCTCCACGGAAAGCGCAGTGGCTTGCGCTAAACCGCTTACCGCTCGCTTGTATATCGTCTTTTCATTAGCTGCCTCGTTGGAACTAAGCCAGTCTAGGACTTCGGTGTATTGCCTGAAAAAGAAGGTGGAACTTCTAAAACATACAACACAACTTTACGCACACAATCAAAGACAAATATCACCTTCTTTCTATTTGCTACAAACCTTGCATCTCTCTTGCTTCATCACATTTTTTTTACCTACATGTCTTCTATAAGTCATCTGACATACTACCTCAACCTTCCATTCCTCTTCTTCATGAAGCTAACCCTACTCTCACTTGCCCATAGTCTGGAACCGCAGTTTCAGTTCCATGTCTTGCGCAGCGGTCTCGCTCGTGGAACGCGTCAAGTTTGAAGTGGTCTAGGCTAAGCGTGTCCCCGTAAGAGTGACTGTACATACATAGGTCGCTGGTTCATATCCTGCTCGAAGGACCACTAGTTTTGGGTGCAGAACTGTTTATAAGAAAAAAGAAAGCAAGACTTAAATAATAAAAAAAGCTGTTTAGGTTTGGCACACTTCTAGTAGTACGGAATAGCACTTTCCTATGGTGCTTATTTTTTATGAACAATGGGGAGACGCTTAGCCTTCATCATACCTGATGAAGGTGGAAACCTGAAACTCCGGAATCCTCAACCACTGACGAACTAGCTATCATATCTCTAACTGCTGGAACCCAACAATTCTGAAATCATTGTTGTATGGCGAACCGGTGTTGCAAGTTTCAATATAGGAAGCGCCGCTACCAGCGCCCTCGTCTTGGTGTTGTGATGGTAAAAACCTCTTAACTATTCTTACTTGACGCTAGTCTGAAATTGCAGTTTCATGCCTAGGACCTCTATTTTTGTATCACTCGTCGCGCGAGTGGCGAGGCTAACGAGGAGGCGATCAGGCGAAAAGCGACCTTGCATGTATATACATAGCTTCGCTTTTCGCCTGTAGTGCCGCCTCCCAACACGAGCGCGCGAGGGGCAAAGCGAAAAGCGCGCTATGTCTACGCTCGCAAGGTCGCTTTTACGGAATACGGAAACGTCGCACGAAAATCAGTAGAATCCTCGAGACGAATGAATCAAAAATAGAGCTCCAGGTCTTGTGTGGCTGTTTGCCGTCGCTCGTCGAAAGCGTCGGGTTTCACCACCGACTGATAGTTCTGGATAGCTTAACTGACACATAGCTGTAATATGAAAAATATGTCAAATTATCTGTTAGATAAGCAAGCTATCCAGAACATATGTCAGTGGTGAAAACGGCCATAACTATTAATCTTTTGAGCGTGTCAACACTGGCTTATATTTGTGAGGACCAATTCAGCCACCAATACAGCACTGTCAGTGGCCTTGTATAAGAAAAGGTCGGTCCTCACGTTTACAAGTGTAGGGACACGTAGGGCAGGTCAAAAGATGTACCATTGTCTTGCAGGAAATACAACATATTATATAGACAAGCGTTGAAACTCTACCTACGCATGTTCTTCTTACTCCGCCGACATGGGTATGTAGCCTAGTACAGGTTGCTCAGAATGATCGGGTTTTATCCACTCGATAATTCGATAACGTGTCGCTGTCCCGCTCACATCTTAGCAGAGAAAGCAAGACAGCATGATGCGTTATATCATATCGCGGAATATACCGGTGTTTATGCTAGGGAGGCAGGGTACCTATGGGATATTTCTTCTATTCTAACTATTCTTACTTCACTATAGTCTGGAACTGCAGTTTGAGCCCCAGGTCTTGCGTGGCGGTCTGCAGTCGCTCGTGAAACGCATCAGGTTTAGACTGGTCTTCTGGAGTCTCTTCCTCGTCATCTTCATCTTCTGGGATTTCGCACAGTTCTGGAGACAGCAGAATCAAGAATGTTGTGAAATATCATTTTTAGATTTTTGTTTTCCACATTGGGAAAAAGATATAAGCCATAAGGCGTAATATAGAAGTGTACTCGATTCTCGATCACTTAAAAAAAAAATGAATATAATGTACTCAATAATGACGCGAATATTAAGTAACAGGATGCGCGCGCCATAAACTATGATATGACCGTAGTTCCCAAAGTTGTCTGGGCTACGACCCATCTAATACAAGTTTCTAAACTTGGTACCCACCTCTAGGCTATCTTTAATTTGGTAATTCTCAGATAAGTGCCCTAGTCTAGGGCCTCGTTAGACTACTTAGATAATGCAGTCTTGCTTGTTATTGGAATGTAAAACCAACAGAAATTTTACAATAGTAATTTTTCTGTCGTTCTACAGGGCTCACTCAATGTTCGCTCGGACCTACCAGTGGGACGCGACCCATAGTTTGGGAAACCCTGCCATAGATTTTATCAACTTTCTTAGCTTGATAACATGTCACTCACTCATAAGCGAGGTAAACAAGACCACATCATGCGTCATATCATATCGCGTGAAATAGCGGTGTTTATGCTAGGGGCCTGGATACTTAGCAGAATTGGATGAAACCGACTTGTTATAAAACCCCCATTATTAATCGAGCGAGCGAAGCGATCGAAGCGTCTTAGTTTATAGATTGGCCAAAAATACTATATGCTGTCTGTCAGTCTGTCTGTTCTCGCCTACAGGCCGCATTTTTCAACCCATTTAAATTTTTGATTAGGGGTAAAATAGGGGGGGAAAAGGGGGAAAGTTATAAAATAAAAGATAATTTATAAAAAAAAATATTTTTTAAACGATACAATTTTAAACTACCACCTATAGTCAGAAATTCAAAGTTCTCAATAACATAGACACAAAAGTTATGTTAATTGAATTTTATTGAAGAGGCAGCCCTGCGATTTCTGTGGGATCGCGCGGTGCGAAGCAATCACAACTGTACGCTTGAGCATTAAGGCACATTCTAGCATGCAGCGGTTGCTGACGCGACGGAGTAGGCTATTATAGCAGTAGGTATTGGAAATTTTCCACTGAGTGAAGTATCTGTTACGTAGTAACTAAATAGTAATCTGTGGGCCTAGATACTTAGCAAAATTGCATGAAACCGACTTATAAAACCCCCATTATTATGAAACAAACCTGCAACTTGCTGCATAGTTTCTTTGATATCTTGCCGCTTGTCAGCGTCGGCACCACGCAAACGCTCCTCTATCCTCATACTCACTTGCTTGGACAGCATCTCTAAAGCTTCCAGGTGGACTAAACCTGGAAAAATAGCAACAATCATGAATTTAGGAAGATACCAGCAATGTTTGGGCCAATTTCTAAGCTAACCAACTTCTAAGCTAGTTTTGTTTACGAAGCCAGTTTCACCAGCAGCATACTAATATTTGCATGCTACCTGAAAAACTAGCCTCGTGCGTTTTTTTTTTCATTGTATTTCTTAGTTTTTACGGACAGCGGGTTTACTAACTGATTATATAAATAAAAAAGGGTTAGGGTCTGAGGTCTAATGTCCCAGTTTATGAAAGGTCCCACCATGCGCCCCGACATGCGATTCCATACATGAGGGAGTACACAGGGATGGGGGAGTGGAAGGAGGGTAGAGGACGGAACATTAAAAGAAAGGAAAGATAGAAAGATAGGAAAGAGATGCGTTTAGGATAAACTAAATAAGCGAAATGCGATGACACCTTGTTATTACCAGCTGCACGTATTTTGAGGATAAGCTAAATGCAGTCACTAACATTGAGGTGCTGCGACAAATTATCCAAAATGCAATGTTTGTTCATCATACAAAAAGGCAAAAGTCTGTTATTCTAACCATGCTAGAAACCACCTTATACATGTTATCATTGTAGGCAAAATTGGTCACAGGGAGAAGACGAGATCCTGAAAGATCGCGAAAGCAGAAGAGCTATACGGACCTAACTAATGCAACCTATAGATTCGACCAAACCAACCTTCAAAGTCATCGAACAAGTTCTCGTAATGCACTTCTTTTGCTTCCCTTTTCTCTTCTCTGATCTTATCCTCTTCATCAGCTTTAGCTTTCGCTTCTTTAAGTATCTGCGAGAGAACTGGTTTCTCTCCAGAATCCAAGCCCAGCATGGCTCGTTTCTTCGCCAACCCTGGGTCACCATCTTGTAAAACCTCCATGGTTTTCTTACCAATCGTTTCTAAAGTGTCTAACCCACCTGCAATTACTTTTGTACCTGGAATTAGACGAGTAAGCATTGACAGATTGCTAAGATAATGTATGTATTTTGACAATCTATTAGTAATACTTTCGTGGGCAAACCGCGGAACCAATTTTGTTTAATAAGAAAAGGAAGATGCATGGGCAAAAGTTATATTTTTCCAATTTGACGTACTGTGGCAAGTCATGCGGCCGACTGTACCTGGCAATAATTGCCTTTGATATTTAATTTAATTCAGTGCTTTCCATAAAATGAGGAAGACTGAGAGAATACCCAGTAAGGAGGAATATTGCAGAAAAGTGCAAACCTAATTAAGTTTGAACTTGATTAGTTTAGTACCGTAAATAAAATAAAAAACTCCAGCTCTACTCTAGTTCTACTAGACATAGGGTCGGTTTCACCACCGACTGATAAGTCTTGGACAACCTATGTGGCAGAGAATTTTGCGAACAGAGTTTAATTCTCAACCTTATTCCCGATTGCATTAAGGCTACCTGACAAAATTTTACTCTCACGCGATGGTAACGCTTGAACATTTGCAAACTCACACTAGGCCCTCAGGACTCACCTTTTAGTGGTGAAATTGGTCTTTAATGTTTTAACTATACCTGTGGTTTCCACAAACTTGGTGACACCAGACAGCAAGTTGCCAAATGGGAATGATGCTTCACCAGAACTTGTTGGTTCTCGTGTATCGCCTTTTTCAGGGACAATAGGATTTTTCCCCTCAGTGGGAGACGGCTTAGTTTCAGCTTCTGCTGCTTTAAAATTTTTCCTAGCAAGTTCTTCAGGGTCTGGAGCACCAATACCTGTTTCTAAGACATTTGATATGCCCTAAAATGATAAATAACCAAAGTCAATAATACACTCAGGTGCAAAAAAAATCGCACAGTGGCGTTATATTCATACAAACATTCTCACTTTACAATCTCTTTATTTAAAAGTATTATCAGTTATGTGAAAATGTATACGTCGATGTAAGAGTCGAATACTCGACTTACGAATAAAACTCCCGAAAATTCGAGAAAACCTTCATTTATGAGCAAAGTAAGGAAATCGAAATTAAACATCTGGTTCACTGAAACTTTAGGAAATCAAGAAGTTTTTTCAGTTGTTTTAAATGTAAATTGATTTGCTGAACATTTGACCTCGCTATCGACACACAAATCTTCACAGAAATACAAATACCTCTTTATTTATTACGCCGTGAAGTGAGCATGTTTGTAAGAAATAACGCCAGTGTGCGATTTCTTTGCACCCAAGTGTATTTGCATATTATTATGCTGTTTCCGGGCATCATTTTAGACCCAACCTATGCCGAATGTGCATTGTTCAGATGCGGCTAGGAAAGTTATGCAAGCTTGCACGTTTGATGCTAAGCTAATACAACAAGCAATAATTTCATATGACGCAGTTTACGCACGGTCACCGTATAAACGGAATGAAAAAAAATTTTTAACAAAGCAAAATTAAAAAATATTAGCCAAGTTTTTTTATGAACGACGGGGAGACTCTTAGCCTTCATCATACCTGATGTTAGGTATAAGGCTGAAGATGGAAGCGAGCCTCTTTCGGAATACTCAAATTCAAATTATTTTATTTGCTAAGAATAGGTACATATGGTGTTAATAAGATACATTACAGTTCTCTATTCAGTTAACAATAAATTAACATGCAAAAAAATCGTTTTTTTTTCTGATACTGTATTTAATTATCACTTCATATCATTAAATATACTTTTCACCTCACACGCTCTGAAAAGGAGGTTTTGTCAATCAGTTTAGGCGTAGAAAATCGCTTTTTGCGGCCTAGCGCGGCAAAGTATTTTTTTAATTTAATACCTAAAAATATGTCATAATGCGTTCCGAATCGTACTATTGACTTTTTTGTTACATTTTATTTTATTTTAAATAGCTTTAAATTAATTATAATACTCCGTTATGGTTTTATTATATTATTTTAGTTCATTGAATCATAAAAACAATAACAATAAGATTAAACTATTTGTTATAAAAAAATATATTAGGCTGGGTGAGATTTCACAACCTATGATTGGATTTCGGAATCTTTATTTTTAAATTGTCTTTGTCTTGTACCTCATGTCAGTGTCAACATTTACGGAATCGTTTTTATTGTAATTTATAAGTAACAATAACAAATATATTCCTACTTTAAATAACTTTGAATTAACTATAATACTCCCTTTTTTATTATATTAGTTTTTTATATCATTAAAACAACGAGAATGAGGTATATTTAGATTAAACTTTATTTTTAAAGATTTTTTTACCGGAAGTTGACCGCGGAAACAACCATAAAATGTTCCTCGCTGTCGTGAGGTGAAAAATTGTGTGTTGCGCTCGGCAGAAAAGTTTTTAGCGTCTTGTACCTTTGAAATCCTCGCTTCGCTCAGGATTCAGTCTTTCAATCCTAGGATCCTTCTCTTGCTCAGCTTTCAATAAAGGTAACTCGCTGCTAAATAAACAACATTCCAGCCTTGCATAACAAATAACTATTTCTCATTCCCATATCATGTCATTATTATTATCATATCATTGTCCTATCACGTCATTATTATTATCATATCATTGTCCTATCACGTCATTATTATTATCATATCATGTCATTATCATTAGTATTATCATTAATTAGTCAAAAACTCTCTTACACTACAAAAACTTTTCTGTAAGCCACTTGCGTAGTTTTCTTGTCATAGAAGGCCATCACTTAAACTGCGTTGTGATTTTATTATATACTTTAATAAACATTGCATAGCAATCGTTTTGAAACTGTGAAATGTTTGGTCGAAAGTCCAATAATCGCAACAATCACTGAGGAACTGGCTATCTTATCTCTAACTGCCAGAACACAACAATGCTAAAAACATGTTGTTATGGCGTCAGACTTAGATAAGATGGTGGTAGCTATCCAGCCGGACTTACTACAAGTCCTACCACCAACCAAACCGAATACAATATGTACCCCCGGTGGGAATCAAACACCGGACCCCTGCGTCTGATACCGGTGGTTGTACCAGTAGACCACAGAGGCGGTTAAGTAAGAGATAAGTAGATCTTTTTAATTTTGTTTAACATTAGAAAAACCAGTAGCTGATAACTTACCTGCGAAACTTGACTAGTTAATGTGGTTATTCCAGCAGTGGCCGTGCTCAGCAAGGAATCAACCCCCCAACCCCAACCCCAGCTGTTTGTTTTAGTGGTTGTCGCTGCCAGCCTTTCTGTCACTTCTTTAATATCGGGTTCAGCTTTGATTGCTTGATCCTGAAAATCACAATAAGTTCAATTTAATGAGAACTACAGTCCGCGACGTCTAAGCTGAGCTTTGCATTAACCTTCAAGAAATCTCAATAAAATTTACAAGCTGCTTTTAGGGAGTCTGCTCCTGCGCCAGCAACAATTACTTATTAGTTTCGTGAATTTAAACGTGATCGAGAGAACTTAAGCGATGACCCCAGACACGGCCGAGCACCAACTGCAGTAACTTAAGAAAACGTCATCAGGGTAGAGTGGTTATTGCGAGAGAAAAGACATATTACACATCGAGAGATGCAGGCTGAACATCATAGGATCTAAAAATCACACAAACGATCACAGGAAGTTTCCACCATCCTGCATGAACACCTTAAAGTTAGGAAGCTTGCTTCGCGTTGGATACCTCGTTCTCTCACCGATGAGCAAAAATGCCGTCGTGTTGATTGGTGCTTTATGTTGGAAAAGTTCGAAGGAGGAACTTCGCAAAACGTATCCTATATTCTTACAACTGACGAATTATGGATATATAGCTACGATCCTCTCACGAAGCAGCAATCCACGCAATGGGTGTTTGAAAAGGACGATTTGCCCACAAAAGTTGTTCGCGGTTGGAGCGTTAATAAGAAAAAGATAGCGGTTTTACTTCGACACAGTTGACCAGTGAGTAGCAGTAATTCCGCTAGAAGACCGTAGAACAGTTACTAGTGAATAGTATAGCAAAGTTTGTCTGCCTCAAGCTTTCGGGAGTTGGATAACGAGCGCCCAAGGAGCGGCGACCGTGGCATTCTTTTCACCAAGATAACGCGCCCGCTGAACCATGAACTATTTGACAACTTCGGGGGTACAACAAAATATAACAAAATTCAGTATACATTTTGGGAACCGGCAAAAGCTGTTGAATTTCATTTGTTTTTGGCAAAAATACTGATCAAAGATTTTCACAAAATATAGGTTTGTTTATTTATTTTTAAGTTTCAACCATGAGCCTAATAATAATAAAATAAGTCACTTTTACTTTAAAATTAAAGGGTTTTTCTTACAAAACTACATCCCCCTTTTCACCTCTTTTGGTGATGGAATTTTCAAAAACGCCGAGACAGGTAAATGTTTATTTTTAATCCTTAACCTAAATATAAAATTTGAAAATCCTAACTCCAAAACTGACGGACTTTCATACAAACTTTCATCCCCTATTTCACCCCCTTAGGGGTAGAATTTCGCAAAATCCTCTCTTAGTGCACCCCTAGACCTCACAAGGAACCTATGTGCCAAATTTGAAGTCTCTAGACCTAGCGGTTTGGGCTGTGCGTTGATATATCAGTCAGTCAGTCAGTCAGTTTCTTCTTTTATATATTTAGATAGATAGAAGAAAGATAGTTAGATTGAATGAATTGATAATATGGGAAATATGTTTCTAGAAACTAAATCATCAGTCATTAATGGCTTCGGTCAAAAGTTGAGTAGGATTACAAAACATTTGAAATTTGAAAAAAATGACAACTGAAAATCGAAATTTAAAACCTTTGTCAATCGTGTTTTCGGTGTAAAGAAAATTATGGAAAATAAAAAGTGGCTAAACGTTTTCGGGAAAGTGAAATTCGTAATCTAAAAATTCGAATTCAAGATAGGTGACCCTTTTTACCATTCTAGGGGTTGATTTCTGTAAGATCACAAAATATAGGTTTGTTTATTGGTTTTTAAGTTTCAAAATAATAAAAAAGTCACTTTTACTTTGAAATTAAAGGATTTTTATTACAAAACTATATCCCCCTTTTCACCCCTTTGGGGATGGAATTTTGAAAAACGCCGAGACAGGTAAATGTTTGTTTTTAATCCTTAAGCTAAATATAAAATTTGAAGATCCTTACTCCAAAACTGACGGACTTTCATACAAACTTTCATCCCCTATTTCACCCCCTTAGGGGTAGAATTTCGCAAAATCCTCTCTTAGTGCACTCCTAGACCTCACAAGGAACCTATGTGCCAAATTTGAAGTCTCTAGACCTAGCGGTTTGGGCTGTGCGTTGATATGTCAGTCAGTCAGTCAGTCAGTTTCTTCTTTTATATATTTAGATAGAAGAAAGATAGTTAGATTGAATGAATTGATAATATAGGAAATATGTTTCTAGAAACTAAATCATCAGTCATTAATGGCTTCGGTCAAAAGTTGAGTAGGATTACAAAACATTTGAAATTTGGAAAAAATGACAACTGAAAATCGGAATTTAAAACCTTTGTCAATCGTGTTTTCGGTGTAAAGAAAATTATGGAAAATAAAAAGTGGCTAAACGTTTTCGGGAAAGTGAAATTCGTAATCTAAAAATTCGAATTCAAGATAGCTGATCCTTTTTACCATTCTAGGGGTTGATTTCTGTAAGATCACAAAATATAGGTTTGTTTATTGGTTTTTAAGTTTGAACCATGAGTCTAATAATAATAAAAAAGTCACTTTTACTTTGAAATTAAAGGATTTTTATTACAAAACTCCATCCCCCTTTTCACCCCTTTGGGGATGGAATTTTCTAGACCTAGCGGTTTGGGCTGTGCGTTGATATATCAGTCAGTCAGTCAGTCAGTTTCTTCTTTTATATATTTAGATAGATAGAAGAAAGATAGTTAGATTGAATGAATTGATAATATGGGAAATATGTTTCTAGAAACTAAATCATCAGTCATTAATGGCTTCGGTCAAAAGTTGAGTAGGATTACAAAACATTTGAAATTTGAAAAAAATGACAACTGAAAATCGAAATTTAAAACCTGTGTCAATCGTGTTTTCGGTGTAAAGAAAATTATGGAAAATAAAAAGTGGCTAAACGTTTTCGGGAAAGTGAAATTCGTAATCTAAAAATTCGAATTCAAGATAGGTGACCCTTTTTACCATTCTAGGGGTTGATTTCTGTAAGATCACAAAATATAGGTTTGTTTATTGGTTCTTAAGTTTCAAAATAATAAAAAAGTCACTTTTACTTTGAAATTAAAGGATTTTTATTACAAAACTCCATCCCCCTTTTCACCCCTTTGGGGATGGAATTTTGAAAAACGCCGAGACAGGTAAATGTTTGTTTTTAATCCTTAAGCTAAATATAAAATTTGAAGATCCTTACTCCAAAACTGACGGACTTTCATACAAACTTTCATCCCCTATTTCACCCCCTTAGGGGTAGAATTTCGCAAAATCCTCTCTTAGTGCACCCCTAGACCTCACAAGGAACCTATGTGCCAAATTTGAAGTCTCTAGACCTAGCGGTTTGGGCTGTGCGTTGATATGTCAGTCAGTCAGTCAGTCAATTTCTTCTTTTATATATTTAGATTTCACTAACTATTTTTGAAACAGGCTACGTATAGTCCCACAAAGAAGCTTCTCAAAAACTACAAATGTTCTTAATCTGAAAATAGTTTAACTTGTTTTTACTAATTTTTGAATACTGAAAACTTTCCAAAATAAGTTAAGCTCCATTCAAAGATTTTGTATAAATCACTTACCTATACCGGGAATCGAACTTGCTTAAATGAGAATAAATACATCCTGTACTTTTATCTGGTACTTGATAGTCTTAAGTATAAAGATAAATTTAGCTTAAGTAACTTAGTGTCTTAAATTAAAGACAAAGCCTGTTAAGATAAATTCAATACACTTTATTGTACCTACAGTAAGTACGTAGCATACTAAAAAAAAGTTCTCAACTTAATGTTCATCGAAATGAGAGGAACAATAGACAGATTTGAATTTTCAAAATGATTTTTTTTTACTACTATTTACCATAAAAGGCGACAAGACTCGAGTTCAATGGATGAAAAATTGTGTCAGTTTTGAACATGCTTTTCAGGATTTGTCTTTAATTTTTAAGACATTATGTTTCTTAAGCTAAATTGATCTTTATACTTAAGACTATTGATTGGTACCATAAAAGTACAGGGTGTATTTTTTATCATTTAAGCCAGTTTGATTCCCGGTACAGGTGATGTATCAAAAATATTTGAATGCAGTTTATCTTATTTTTGAAAATAAAGGAATGTTTCCTTTCAGTAAAATGAGGTAACTAAAAGGATTTAAGGTAGGGCCCATAGATTGTTTCCCCACCCTGTATACTAAATTATAGCCTACTAAACCTTTGCTGTGGGAGGTGTGTTATCATCATTGCCCCAATCATCAAAGTCATCCCAGCCAGTGTCCTGGGATTTAACATTCTCTTTTACAGTTGTTGATGTACCAGTCTTTTTTATTTCTTTGTCATCTAAAGTCTTTTCACTTTCCACAGGGCAATTAATTTCGAAATCGTCCCAACCATCTGTTTTTTCTTCCTGAAATGAAATACCAAATCTAAATAAGGTTAAAAATTTGGTATAAAGTCCCATGATTTGGATGTTGGTTATTTATGATAGGTCTAGGTTTAAGAAGACTTCCTGCAAAATGTTAGGTGTAGTACGCTTGTAGTTTTCAAGCTTGTAGTAATCACCTAAAAACATAGGCAGATCGAAATTTCAGAATTTTTTATTCTTGAAAACTACAAGCATCCTAAACCTGAAATATTGTAGGAAATTATAATAAAAAAAGGTGTTTAATAAATGTGTGACGACCTACTGCTCGCCGCAGTCTTCGTAAGAAGGCGGTTACCATACTGGCCACAAAAAAGCTATACTACTTTTTTATCAGAGTGACATTAGATACATATTTAGACAATTTTACTGTAAAAATGTAGTTTTACACTTCAATCAGTAAAATGGCTTCAAAAAGTAAGTAAGTTGTTTATTTAATGAGATAATTTGAAAATAATATTTTACATACTGCCTAGTTTATTTATATATATTTTCAGGTAAATAACGTAACATAATCGGGTATTGTGAGAAATTAGTGCCACTATTAGCTACCATTAATGGTTACTCTGAATGAAATTGTAGAACCGACCCCAAGAAGCTGTTTGGTCAGAAATATGAGGTATCATCAATGATATTAAATGGTGTACTTGAAGCATATCATGAACTTGGTTTGTAAAGCAATATTTTATATATATTTGTCTACTTACAGATTTCGGTTCATTGAGTTGACTTTGCCCAGGGTTTTGCGTAATTTTTATAGGTCCTGAGTCCGTTTCTATTGCGTTATCACTATAGTTTGAAGACGAATTACGTTTTTTTCTTTCTTTTTTATCTAATTGTGTCTGACCTTCGTCTGCGCTTTCGAAATCTTCGCTGTCACTTGAAGGCATTTTATTTTAACAATACAAATACTTTTCTTCTCGTAAAAGGTCACAAAATTATTAAATAATTTTATTTATTCCGTATGTGTACAAATGACAAATCACCAATTCACCATGAATTGACCACCCAACAATGACAGATGACATTAACGTGTTGACATTGACAAGAAATGACAGTGTCGTTCCGTTGTACGTTAATAATTATCTATTGTCAGATCTGGTTTTATGAAAAAAATAGTAATAATAAAAAGACAAAGAAGATTTAAACAGTGTGGTGTTTGAAGCATACTTTGGACATACATTTACATTTGTACATTTTGCGGGTTCATTTTGCGGGTTCATTTTGCGGGTTCGGGTCCCGTCTCTGAGCGATATGAGACAAGCTGACTTTTTCGAACATATTTATTCTTTATTTATCGATTAAAATCCCAAATCGGTCCTATTTTGAAATTCTGAAATCGTTTCAGTAGTTCTCAGGAAATCTTGAAAATACATACTACTATTGTTTTCGGAACGGATACACAGATGTCTTATTTGTTTAAGAACCGAGTTTTAGTCAGAAATTATAGCGGTCGTTAATACATAGAAAGACAATATAGTAAAATATTCTCATGTGATAAATATTAAAATTTATTAAACGGATTTTAATCAGATGGCTGTTTCATTTTTATCGATAGTCAAACTTTTGGAAAAATGTTACTTTCGAATGCGAGGATATTAATTCTCTCATTGATGAAACGACGGTGCCAACACCGTAGAAAGGTGAATATACTGGAAAAATTCGACGTGTCCTCATAGGTCTCTGTAGCTTTGGTTAGTGCATTGGGCCGTATCCCCAAGGATGCGGGTTCGAATCCCGTCAGGGCGACATGAGACAAGTTGTTTTTTTCTAGTATATTTTCTTGTTAATTATTTATCACATAAAAATAGCATTGTAAAATGCAAAATTAAAATGTTATAATCTGATAAAACAGCTTTTATCATAATCGATAATCAAACATTTGGAAAAAAAATCTTTCGAATGCGAGGATATTAATTCTCTCATTGATGAAACGACGGTGGCCAACACCGTAGAAAGGTGAATATACTGGAAAAATTCAACGAGTTCTCATAGGTCTCTGTAGCATAATTGGTTAGTGCATTGTGCCGGATTCCCAAGGATGCGGGTTCGAATCCCGTCAGGGCGACATGAGACAAGTTGTTTTTTTCTAGTACATTTTCTTGTTTAATATTGATCACATAAAATATTCTTTTTATAAAATGCAAAACCGATGAAATTATGGTCGGTGCCAGCCAATAATGCTAGCAAAACAGAAGATTTTTTGGTGTTAGGACTTGTTGTCCGCCTGGCTAGCTACTACCATTTATCTAAGTTTGCCGCCATAACAACAATGTTTTCAGCATTGTTGTGTTCCGGCAGTTAGCGATAAGATATCCAGATCCTCAGTGGTTGAGGATACCGTACCGGAATATGATGAAGGATAGGAGTCTCCCCGTCGTGAATAAAAAAAAGTATAGAAGTACAATGCAGAATGCATCATCATGAGCCGTGTCTTGTCATCAGCCATTTTTAATGTCCCCACTACTATGGTGCATGATATTGTCTTGCTTACCATCGATCTTTTTCGATCGTTATCGAGTTATGGAGTCGATAAAAGCTGCTCATGCTAGGGCCACTGGGGCTCACTTTGACTTGGACTGGTCTTCCTTGTGGATGGATAAAGAAGAAGAATGGGCTATGACCCACCACACAGGACCAATGTGGGTTGGTTGGTTTTAACGAGTGCAAATGCAGCCGGAAACAACGGCTTACCGTGTTTCGTACCGAAATTCTTCGACGGCCTCGTCTGCAGTGCAAAATTTTCGCCCACGAAGCATTTTTTCAAATCTGAGCCTTACGGAGGATGGGGTAACATTTGTACCCCCGAAGTTGTCAAATAATCCATGGTTCTAGCAGTAGTGTGAGCGGGCGAGGTGTCTTGGTAAAAAAGAATGCCACGGACACCACTCCTTCGGAGCTCGCTATCCACCCCCGAAAGCTAGAGGCAAACACACTTCGCTATACTATTCACTGGTAACTGTTCTACGGTCTTCTAGTTACTGCTACTGGTCCACTGCGTCGAAAAAAAAACCGCTATAATTTTTTGATTAAGCTCCGACCGCCAACAACTTTTGTAGGCAAATCGTCCTCTTCAAACACCCATTGCGTAGATTGCTGCTTCGTGAGAGGATCGTAGCTATATATCCATGATTCGTCAGTTGTAAGAATGTAGGATTCGTTCAATCATAGAAAATCATAGCACGAAAAGCTTCCCGCGAGACGTCCATTGTTGCAAACAAAAGAAGAGTGACAGATAATCTTTAAACATAAAACGAAAACAACGGCTTACCGTGCCTTCCAAAGCACGGAAGAACTCCAGATAGTAAGTTTTTGGTCGCCCATCCCGTGACCGACCGTTGGGAAAGTTGCTTAACCTCAACAATCGCAGGCCGAGCGCGCGACCCATGCGCCTCCGAGCTCCTTGTAATTTTTATTCTTACCACCAATCAATCCACATAGGGGTCGTTTCGTTTGGAAATCGGTAGATTACGGGTAAATTCGTTCTAACCTCTTGGTAATTGCAGTCGTTGAGTCACAGTCACAGTAGTGTGATTTTAATTATTATCTTCTATAAAATATTTATCACACAAGTATTTTTTTTACTTATAATAATAACAATAATAAAAGGGTCCTAGATTGGACCTTGAGGAACCCCAAATTAGTTGTAGTAGCTAAGTTACTAGATGTATATTAATATACTAGATCGTAATCGCTTTAGATAAAGATATTTTACTCTTGAAATCTATAAAAACATGTTTTGTTTGTGTTTATAAGAGTATTTTACCATATTTACGACATTATTTATTTTATCAAAGGCCCTATGGAAATCGGTTTAAAAAATCTTTTTAAATTTTATTTTTGGATAAATTTGAAATTAAAAAGACAGTCTTTATAGGCTCCTGTCTCGAAGAATAACAAATTCGGGGTGCACTGCGGGCAAATGCAATGCCTCTAAGTGTTAGTTGAGGCAGAAGATTTTGGTTTCATGCTTTTGTTTTTGTATATATTCTACTTACTTCTGTTTTTCTATATGAAATTGTCAAGTACTTAATAGGTTACATAGTAGCTCACATAACAAGATAATGTTAGTTGGTGAGTATCCACGCGGGTTATCTGTCTGTAATTTGTATGTACCTACGTATGTACTACGTCTGTACATACGTTGTGGAATGCGCTCTATACGCCTTAGTTATACCTATGTAGGTATACAGCGGAATCGTAAATAGATTGAATGGGTAGGCATACCTACCTACTTTTTGCTTACATTGCCAGTTCGTTTCGCGCTAACCGAGACCGCACCGTACAAAGCATCAGTCAGTGATTCGGTGTTGCTGGACCGTCGTGTGTGCCCTGTGTGTATGTAATGTAAACATTAGCCTGAGGAATGCATTTAGACAGTAGGTGCTGGAACATTATCATGAGCGGTGATAACGTGGCGGCGAGTCGGCGCGGCTCAGTCGGCGACGAGGGGTCGCGTGGTGCGGTCGCACGTTGCTCAGTTAACCGACAAGTGACGTACGAAAGCACTCAGTGTTCGCGCTCGCGTACGCGCCGCATTCCATCGTGGGGGCCCTTCCCCGCCATTGGCCGATCCCGTGTGACGTCACTCCTCGTAATGAGGTATTCAACATGGCCGTGTAGCTAGTTTGAGAGTGTGCTTCGTTATTCGTTTGAATGGATTTAATCAGTGAAATATGCCAAGGAGACGAAACGGTGAGATACCCTTGCCCCATGGATGGGATTTCGCGAGGGACTTTGACGGAAAACTGTATTTTATCGACCACAACAGCAGAAAAACGACGTGGATCGACCCGCGAGACAGGTAAGTTTTCCAAAGAGAAGTGTTAACCCGTAAGAGCCCCTTGTCAAAACTTGACATTCCAATATGATTTTCGAAGTTTTCTGTTTGAATTTATGTTTTAAAGAGATAATGATAGAAAGTGATAACAATATCCTTCGTCCTGATGAACTTGGAAGTGATGAATATGGTTTTAAAATAGAATAAATCGTGAAAAACAAACTGTTCACTGAATGCGACGCTAGCTCACTCTGGCGGAAAACATGCGAAACATACTCGATTTCACACGACATTCCACAATTTAGTGACAACAAATGAGCCAAACACAAATTATGGTTATAATTTGTTATCCATTGGAATGCGTCGCATTGTGTTGTGTTTTATTTTTAACGATTTATTTGGTTTGTGGCGTCAATATGATCGCTAATGGGGCCACGGAACTGGATCATACCGATATTGGTGGCCGAACTGGCGCAGAAATAATTCGATGAAGCGTATATGACTGTGTTAAGCCCGAGTGTGGCATACCTAGATGGTGCGGTCGGTGGTTTCGTAAGGTACGCATGTGTGCACGGAGCGATAGCGCGGTGGGAGATGGAATGCAATGCATAGGCAACTTGCGCGGTGTGAATGACAGGCCGTAGAATGCGGCCCGGGCCTGCGGCGATGGTCGCGCCTTTCTAAAGCGGCGCAACACCCCTCCCCCAACCCCTCAGCTTCCCCCTTCACCACTAGCTGCAGGTGCCGTAAGACATCCCTATTAAATACCGATCATGTCTCTTGTCGTATCTATTTACCATAGTTTAAAACGACACCTGCATCATTGTCTTGTAATTATGACCTTAAAAACTTGACACCTGCCCTTATAAATGCAAAGATACGGTTAAAATGTTCAATTCTCATGTTGGAGATGTCAATGATAATATTAATAATGTTATATATTTATCTGTGGATGCTAAACTGCATCGTAAAGACAAGAAATTACAATACAGTAGCGCTATGTGAAGTTAAAAGCAAATTCGTAATTTTTCTATCTAAAATGTTATAGTTGAAGTAATAACTAGAGTAAACGGTTGCATTTAAAGTAATACAAAGCTATTTATTTATTCAATGCACACAGAATGCATCAAATGCGTGTGCTACAAAGCTTAAAAAGAGATACTTATCTTTTAAATTTTCGATCGTTGAATGATAAAAAGGATTGCTTGAAGAAATTTCTATAAGAAAGAAATCCATTTACTGAACTCATAAAAGTGAAACAAATAAAAAACCAAATTACATGTGGATGATAATATGCATTAAAGTTAAAAAGGTAAAAGAGAATCTGGTTTTAAAGCATTTTTTGCAACAGTTATCTTCGCTGCTGACACAGGAAACATAAATAAGTATTTTTATTGAATCATTTGGAAAATCTTTTCGAAGTATTTCAGATACTCCATCGGCATATCGTGTTTTAGGGAGTTCACGAAACTCTTTTCCTAAAATTAAAATGGCATTATATTTTATGAAATCTTTAGATAAACTTTATGTATGCTGGCTTTATGCAAGCTGGGAGAAAATTGTGCAAATACAACGTGAACTCATAAAGACAAAAACATCGAGTTTAGTCGTACAGCGTCAGTTTAGAATTGACCTAGAAGTCGAGGCACCGTGGATGTCACAGCCGGGGCGTCTACTTGTGCAAAACGCGCACATAATAAACCGAGCCACTAAGCCAATTTATTAAAGTCTAAAAATAACCAGGCCACGTCTCCGCCGCACACACTATTATAACCTTATATGAGGGCTCTGAATGCTCTATGAAAAATGTGCACTCATTCCGCATGTCTACTGCAGAATGCAATTATTTAGCTGACGTTGCTGAAGCAAAAATGTCGTAGATTGGAAAACTAGTTTATAAAGTTGCTTGTCCCGAATACGAGTAGAATAATAGTTATGCCCTTGAAATTTTTTAAACATCGTTTAATAAGATAGAAATCTTTACGGTGGTTCGATGCGGACAGACCGTACATTTAACGCAATAAGTATATTCTTATACGCCTCTATAACGAGATGTTGCGTGCGAATGAGCATTTTGCGGTTTTCGCAGATCTTTGAGACCTGAGTGATACGCATAAATAGGCTATAAAAAGTCGCAGCAAAAAGTCGATGCTAAAGAAGCGTTCGACAGCTACGCATTGTAAATAGAGGAAAAACTTCTCATTGTTTCACTAAGCAAGGAACTGGGAAAGACAATGATAGCGGCGATTAACAAGCGAATGGGAACTTATACCCATGTACGCCGGTGTTTATTACTTTAATTGTATCGGTTGAATGCAGTTTCACTGCGTCGGTCGGTACATTGTTTGGCTCGCATACCAGAGTGTTGCGTTCCGTTGCTCGTTAATGCATAATTCTATGTTGCTAGTGAAATCTGCGATAAGTATGCGTAGTTGGGTGCGGGTAATATGGATGTTGGAATCGTCAGGACACTTGGAATTGGAAATGGACTTTAGCTTCGTGACGACTGGCTAAGCATCTCGATAGCTTATTTTATAACATCATTAAATATTTGCAAGAGATACTCGATAGCTTTAGAGGTGTAAAGTTGAAATTATTGCAGCAGTAAATTTAGATATTATTCCGAGGAAAAGATTCCCATCTCAAAACATTCTGTTCTTTTGCTGTCTCAGCGAAATTACAAAGACAGAAAGAAAGTATTTTATTTTACCTAGGTATGTATTTTTAGCTTCGAATGATATATATAACTAAGCTGCCAAGATTGTGTAATCCAAGTATGTGTAAAGCATCTTACGGATACTTCCCACGCCCAACGCAAGCCCCTTCAACCGTGAAGCCAAGGGGCTGGGCATTTTACTGCGTTTCTTGACTTTAAACTCTTTAATAGTGGGTGCTAAATAACTCTGTGATTTCGTTTACCAAATCAAACATTCTTAACGTGTTATTTACACGCTGCTAACCAAGGTGACCGACATTGGTAAACGAAGTGTTGCTGGATTCGATGTGAACCGGTCACCTTTCCGCTAAAACGATGGCAATGATGTATGCTAAAGGTCTAATATTTAAAGAAGATTGGAATTCCGATGGATACACGATAGTTATATCGTCAGATGAAACTGGTTCATTATTTTAACAAAAATGTCATAATACTCTTACCATATTTGGTTCTTAAAAGGCTTTCAGTATTTTTTAATTGGTACTTAGTAAATAGTTAACATTTTAGCAAATGCAAATTATGGGCGCGGCTTGCTGCTTGAACGTTTTGCGTTAGATAGCGTATGGTATTGTTTATCCAAGCTCGACGCATTCCACAAAGATAAATATGTCCTTGGCGATTTTATAGGCAGACGTGCGACCAGAGTGGTCGCCGGCGCAGATACGTTTCTGATTTATTCTGATTTCACTAATTCTGCTAATGACACAATACCAAACCATTGTCTAAGAATTTTATCAGGTGTTTTGGTAACTTTTAGAGTGTCGCTACTTGAATTTCTATTAGTGGAAAACGTAATAAGTATGTGCTGGCTGCGTACGTATACGTTGACTCTACAATACATTCTGAGAAAAAACTGTTTAACGTTATCGCTATACTTCTGGAAATGTGTTTCAAATCACGCGTGTTTAAAAGTTATCTATGTAAATAGGCGATAAATGCGCGTATAGCGTTTGCTCTCGTTTCTAATTTAGCATTCCTCCCTTATCTGCACCGCCACAAAGTTGTTTATTCTCTCTTTGTTTTAAAATTTACATACCCATTTTAGTAATGAATTTTTCACCAATGCCATTTGAGTTTAATAGGTGCGTAAAAGCAAACACACGCTTTGCACCATGAACAACGTAGTGATAAAATTGCTAAACATGGTGATTTCCTGAGTCTTTCAAATGGTCGCCAATGGAATTGATAAATCGTCTATAGGCTTCTCTCATAAAACTATTTATGTCCTCATATTCACAATTTGCATATTGATTTGGTGTAACTAAATCTACACGTGGGCGGCTGTTCCAAAAATAGTTTGTGATATTAAAAATAGAATATAAAAGAAGTTTATTTACAGCTTTTCAAAATAAATCCAATCCCAATGCACTTTTGCATTCGGGTGAACCAGCTTTCAAAACATTAAAAAAACGTGTCTTGCGGGAGGTCGAAAAATAACCGCCGAAATTATTCGACGGCCTCGTCTGCAGTGCAAAATATTTGCCCACGAAGCATTTTTTTTGCCGTGAGAAATAAAAAAAAAACGCATGCAGCTAAATCTGGGCCTTACGGAGGATGGGGTAACATTTGTACCCCCGAAGTTGTCACATAAACCATGGTTCTAGCAGCAGTGTGAGCGGGCGCGTTGTCTTGGTAAAAAAGAATGCCACGGACGCCACTCCTTGGGCGCTCGCTATCCAACCCCCGAAAGCTCGAGGCAAACACACTTCGCTATACTATTCACTGGTAACTGTTCTACGGTCTTCTAGCTGAGTTACTGCTACTGGTCCACTGCGTCGAAAAAAAAACCGCTATAATTTTTTGAGCCAACAGCTTTTGTAGGCAAATCGTCCTCTTCAAACACCCATTGCGTAGATTGCTGCTTCGCGAGAGGATCGTAGCTATATATCCATGATTGGTCAGTTGTAAGAATGTAGGATTCGTTCAATCATAGAAAATCATAGCACGAAAAGCTTTCAGGCGTCCATTGTTGCAAACAAAAGAAGAGTGACAGATAATCTTTAAACATAAATATAAAAAAAAACTACATATAGGTGGCCAGTGATTTTCACAAAGGCGGTTTGTGTTCAAATTAGTAATAAAGTCTCATGAAATTTCTATCTATTTTCGGAACAACCTAGTACCTACGTGTTAGAAAAAAAAGTCTCTAGAGACTTTATAGACGGTATTTATCAAAAACTCTTAAAAAGTAGACAAAAAAAAAAATGTACCACCAAAAAAGTTCCTTCATTGTGCCAATATGGGAGTCAATAAATTGAGCTCAGTATTTTTTTTTTTATTATTTGCGTCATATATTTATTCTTCTATATTGTATTAAATATTGCTTTATACTTTGCCAAATAATAGAATTACTAATAATAGCAACTTTCTTTAAAACTCTGTCTTCGTCTTCTTTAAGAGACAGTCAAAGGTTATTAAGCATCGTTCCAAATAAATTGTCCAAGTTATGTCCAAAGTGTGGGCGATATATGTGAAAAAATTTCCATATAGTAAACTATTTGTTGTTCTAATAATGAACCATACTGCAATGTATCAGAGCTGTTAGTTGTCTGCAAGCATAGTGACCTGATGTTGGTTAGTCGTAAGCAAATGGTATGCGAACAACCTGTAAAGTATTTAGCAACACCAACCCAGCATTAGTTATATTTAATTAGCAAGATAGTTTTTCACGAACTTTTATCAACCCAGCATTAGTTATATTTAATTAGCAAGATAGTTTTTCACGAACTTTTATCTTTTTAATTATGTCGATCATTATTTCAATGAAATTATCCAGGATATGATCATCTTTTTCAAAGGGAATTGTTTTACATTATCATCTACATAAGTTAGATTTACGTTTACGAATTTCGCTTGTTTTTCTAATTAATTTATAAAAAATTAGTATTTTCACATTATCATTAGGTTTGACTGTAAGTCATGCGTATGTCTGCACGTTTGTAAAACAATGCTTAAAGAATTTGTTCCTTAAATTTACACAGAGGCGTAATCATTCAATCGTACACCTGTTATATTATTGTCAGTGATAATGAAAATTTTTGGAACTATATTTAAAGAGTTTTTGTTTACAGAAAATATTCTGCTTATTTTGTTATCCTCAACAAAATCGCTCTAGTAACAACGCTACGTGAATGGAGTTGCTATAGTGCCATTCCTAATGTTTGACTTTCTATCACTGGGAAAGTATCATTTGTGCCGTCGCGTCGCAGAGTTGCCGACAAACAGAAACATCGTCACAAGCCATTAACAACATTTTTGTCATACTTGTAGGGTCCAGACATAGTAGCCGCACACTTTCCAACATTCTGATTCTATTGCATACTTGCATAACGATTGATAATGTTACGGACGGATATATCTTAAATATTTTCTTCTAACTATTTATTCTTTCAGAACGTTTATAACCTTGTTGTATAAAGCGTGGGTTTTAGCAAATTCCTTGGTACCGAATTCTTAGAACGGCCATACATGTTCGTTTAAATTTATGTTTGTAGTTTTTGTATTGCCTAATTAATTAGCATATGCATCGTTAAAATACAAAGCTGAATGTTCTATAAATTAGCCTGGCCGTAGAGTTTTGTTCTCCTGTCCTGGCTGTCTGATTTACATTGGCTTGTCTTGAAGGCTTGGTCGGTTTTGGATTTATGAGACTAATCTCCATCATATTGCAATAACATAACGGAGGTGACTACAATGCAATATCAATTAGGCAGTACTTAATAGTTATAACTATAGCGGTTGTAGTGTAGCGTAAGGACAACCATTCATAATTAATATTATGAATATGTAGTGATATTATATATATATTGTAAGTATTTTCTTCTAAAATTATGTAGGTTTTCTTTATTGATGAAAAATTATACGTTACGAGAAACACTAATGTTGTATTAAAAAATTTCTATGACCTCTTGTAACTTAAGTTATACTTGGGTACCTACTGAGGTACCCATTTGAAAAAAAAATTATTCTAAATACACATACTATTGCATTTAAATTGTCTCGATCTTCTGTACCAATTCGAAGTACTTTTTTAGCAAAATGAAATATTTTGGAGTATAAAACAATGAAAGAACTAGAATTGAATTATTAAACTGAATTATGTTAGCTCGCGCATGATGTTGTGTCGCAGTCGCACGCGCCGGCTCTGCGTGACGAAGGCAGCTGGTATGCGGTGTGATTCAATCGGAAACCCTATATATTCTGTGTTTATGCAACCCGCTGTCCGTCCATCCGTCACTTCTGCAGACAGCGTGCAACATTTAATACAAGCATATTCCTCAGGACTATTTGGGTGGCGTGTTTCTCTTTTGTTTCTTCCAGTTTGAAGGAAAATGGCATCAGAAACCAACCATGCATAAGATTCGAGCACGTTTTAAAAGTTTATTATCCGTTCCCAAGACGAGCTTGAGACCTTGGTGTAACGTGACGTGCGTCTCAACAGTCCACACTAGGCGTTGGAATGTCGTTTGTCAATGATCGTACATCGTGACGTCATAGCGTCGCATTAGTTGCTCGCGCGCATACCATCGCACTACATAATTATAACTTTCGAACGATTGCCGCACCGATTTCGGGGATAAATTCGGCGATGGTAGTGTCGTAACACTCCAGGAATGCTCGTGGCCCGTACTGTTTTAGGTCGACAAAATTTCGTATAAACTCGGACCATCCACACTTTCGTCGAATCGATTACAAGTCGTGTATAATTCGATTATGACTGAGCTGTACCAATGTGTCAGCGTTGCGGAATGCGAGAGGAAATCACGTTGACCCCTAACACACTTCCTTTTTTGGCCTCAGTAATCTTCCTGTCCGTGAGCACGCTAAAAACAATTGCAGTACGTATCTGCAATACCAAATACGTAGCAGCATGGCATTCCATCTAAACTGATCTTTACATTTTCGAATATTTGATTGGAACAAAACCATCGGTAATATCACGATTTGTTTTACGGTACATTAAGATGTAAGTGGGCCAACGCCCTCAAAGAGAGGAGTAAAAATTTGAGATTGTTCCGAAGCCCAAGGAATGTGCATTAAACGGGCCATCCGGATTAAAATATTTCCCTGGCGGTATTTATAGAGCTTTAGTAGGTGTGCGTGTCCGTCTGTGGTCGGTCGATATATGTGAGACAGCGTGGCACCGCCTCCGACCAGACGTGACCCAACTTTGTCATAATCCCAGGATTTGGTCATTAGACTTTTCTAATACTAATCAAATAGCAAATGAGTAACACGCTCAAATTAGAACGTAGCAACGAATATCTGAGCCAAATACCAGTAGGAGAATGGCGCCTAGACTCGGATAACAAACAATCATCGAGACGGAAATGTGGGTTGCTTTCAATAATTGTTGATATTCTGGTTGAAGTTGCAATTTGGATACATGTCAATATAACGCACTGATCGTTGGCGAATGTCGTGACTATTTGAACATTTATTTCATAAGGCATTTGATGCGAATCATATTCTTGCAAGCCTAGTTCTTCCTTTCCTGTCCTGCTGTAGAAGATCAGGATCTTCAGCAATACTGCCGTTAGACCCAAAGCCGGCAGGAACCTTCGCATTTCTATTCTTGGACGATCGTCGAACGTTGGCCTTCTGCCGTGCTATTTTCCAGTGAGTCTCGATGCATTCAACTGGTATATCGAGGAGATTGGTGTTTGCATGCTTGATTAAGTTCTTAATGTTTATACAACTTTTAATTACTATCATTTCTGTGCCCTGAATAAACTGACATCCTAATAATATTATAAATGCAAAAGTATGTTTGTTTGTTTAATTGTTTGATCTCTTTGTCTTTTTTTATCTGTTCCTCTTTCACACAAAAACTGCTGAACGGATTTGGATGAAATTTGGTATGTAGGGACTTCAAATAGTGGACAAATATATAGGATACTTTATATCCCGATATTCCCACGGGAACGGGTACCACGCGGGTGAACCGCTGGCGGCCGCTAGTCATATATAAAAATATTTCTGAAATCATCTGTACTTAGCTTGTTTTATAAATTAATTGTACTACTTGTTCTTGTCTTAAAAAATAACTGTACTTTATCTACTACTTATTGTCTAATGATTAAGGACAAGTTGTTTGCACAAATCCCCCAAGCTGGATATCGGTCTAGTACGACAATTATAAGTAAGTAAGCAAATTAAATTAAAAAACAAAACAGCTGATGAGGAAATACAAATGAGGCTTATATAATTTAATGTTTACATTTGTTTGTCAATACATTTAAAAAGAAGGCGTCCTTTCTGAATGTTCAAGCGAAAGTGGGTCAATAAAAAATATAACACTAATGTGTATTCAAAATTTTCGGGATTTAAAATTTAATTGCTATAGGTACCTTGATGTTTTGGAAGAAAAAACCTTACAAGAATAAGAAAAACTGGTCAAGAGCGAGTAGGGCACCGAGGGTTCCGTGCCATCATAATTATATTGTCCCCATACATCGACATACCAAAGCAAAAGCAAATAAGCATAAAATCACTTTTTTATGATTACTAAAAATGTATGCTATTGTAAACGGCGCGGCGGGAAAAATAATCCCCTAAAAATATCCTAAAAATTACAACTTAGTTCGTGGAAATACAGCGCGTTTGATATCCGTAAAAGTTGTTTTATTTCAATGAACAGTGCACGCCAAAACATAAGATGTACGTATATTGTTTTATTTTTCCTGTAATCTTTACATAAACTTATATCACATAAAACTTCGGAGATAAGGGGGGGGGGGGGGTTTCATCAATATTCGAAAACTATGCGGCCTAAAAACAAAAGAAAAAATATTTGAGAGTATGCAAGCAGCACTCTTTCATATGATACCCCACATGCCCTATGTGCCTAGTAGCCACACTATGAATTTTTAAGACCCACTGTCAGTCCCTGTTGTTAAAAAAATATATATAAAATAAAAAATAAATTAATATTTGTTTCTCTCTTAATACAAAATAGTTAGGCAAACGTCATCTAAAACTTCCCAAATTTCAAGTTCATAGCATTAGTAGTCTTTCAGATATCCAGCTGTGACGGACAAACAGACTGTGTCGTACGTACCATAAGGGTTCTTTTTTACCATTTTAGTACGATACCCTAAATAAAAAATCAGAATATACGAAATGTGTGCCAAGATCTGGTGAAAGTTCAACAGTAGGACCTGATTAAATATTAGTAGTTAATTGAAGCTTTACAAACAAAGAATCCCACGTCATTATCCAGACATGCTAAATCTGATATTGGTGAGAGGTCTTTTAACGCTTATTTTCTAATGATGGTGGTAATTTGTTTAATTATCTCGTTCAATAATTATTTTACCAATATTCCTCCTGATTTCTCATTGTGTAGGTATTCACAACGAGGAATCAGCAGGAGTATTGGTCGATGTCTATTAAAAATATATTTTTTAGTTTTTATGTTTAATACAGACTCTACATCCATCTATTGCCGTAGCAGCAGAAATGGTTTTCACGACTGATATATACATATATCAGCCGTGAAAGCCATTTCTGCTGCTGATGCATATATGAAATGCATATCTGATGGATATATAAAATTGTTCGTAGTACCTAGTTAATCCTTAAATTAAATTAAATTAGATGATTTTGTAACAACCTGATTTTAACCTTCCGCAACATGTATTGGATTTTTACATTGTCTTTTTTATTTTTTGAAGTTCGTAATTGCATGCCGTGGCTGTCTATAATTAGAAACTGTACTTAGACTAAGATTCTATATTTAATTTATTACATATTGTTAGTACATGTTTTTGTTGACTGCCCAATAAACAAATAAATAAATAAATCTAAAATAAATATTGTCAGTATAAAGAATATATTGAACTGAGTGCTTAGTTTCCTCACCTAAATCGCTTACGCCAAAGTTTGCGAATAGAGTATAATTCTCAACCTTATTCCCATTATGTTAAGGTTATCTGTCAAAATGTTACTCTCACGCGATGGTAACGTTTGGACACTTTCAAACTAGCACTAAGCCCTCTGCGCGTTATACTTATACAGAATAGCGGATCCTCGCGGTTTTACCCGCGTGGTGCCAGTTCCCGTGGGAATATCGGGATAAAATATCGCCTATGTCACTCGGGAGAAATGTAGCTTTCTAATAGTCTAAGAATTTTCTAAATCGGCCCAGTAGTTCCTGAGATTAGCGCGTTCAAACAAACAAACTCTTCAGCTTTATAATATTAATAACTAGCGGATCCTCGCGGTTTTCCTCGCGTGGTGCCCGTTCCCGTAGAAATATCGGGATAAAATATAGCCTATGTCACTTGGGAGAAATGTAGCTTTCTAATGGTGTAAGATTTTTTTAAATCGGTGTAGTAGTTCCTGAGATTAGCGCGTTCAAACAAACAAACTCGTCAGCTTTATAATATTATTATAGATATAGTATAGATAAGTATAAGTACTTGTACTATTAAGTATTCTGTGGTATAAGTATAGATTAGGAAGACATCATCCATATTAGGTACTTACACTTAGCTCTATTACGAGTACCTATCTATCTATCTACCTATCTATTATTACCTATGTCCTTTAAAATTTTGAACCAAAGGACTTTTTACTTATTCTATGACTGTGTCTTCTTTGCCTCAGCGGGAAACTTGAAATATCCACATAAATTACACATCTATATAGGGAAGCTTTTGATATGATCTATCATAGAAATCTACAACACAGGTGTTAAAAAGTGGTTCGATGACATTACTCGTATTATACTTATGCATCAATAAAAATTCTTTCACGCCAGTGTATGATTGGAGTCCAAAATTTTGTGCGTGTGTGCACGAAGGGATTCCATGACACGGGTCACCGTTTCCGAGAACTCGACTCGTCTTGACGTCCCGCTGACAGGACTGGTTTTGCCGTTTTACCACGGCGAGGCAACATTGTATCTACATTCATCTCGCTCGCTCTCAAACAATGCCTCGTTTGGTCTCCCTCCCTCCGATACATTGGATGCGCTCACGCACGCGCCCTCTATCCCCTCACTTCGATAAGAGTGATCGTGTTTTGGAATGGACGCCGCCGCGCTTTCGGTAGCTGTGCGGAAGGAGTAACAAATTTCTCATTGACGATTTACTCAATTTACGCAGCCGAGATCAGACTACTAAAGATACCTACATTGAGATTCTGAAACATCAGAGTCAGAAATTCTATGCCTATACCGAGATTCTGAGACTTCAGAGTCAGAAATTCTATGCCTATTTCTTGACGAAACGGTAAAGGCTAACATTCCGTTTCTGTAAAAAATGAATTTGTAATAAAATTTCATTTTCTGTGACTAAATAGCCATTAATGTATAGTTCTTCAACTTAACAAACAATTATTTTGTATCAATCTATTCGGGAAAATTCCAGTAAACCAGCAATATGAAATAATAATTTCCTGTTATCTGATTCCGTAGAACTTTTGAATTTTGGCTAATTTATGAAATGACTTGCATCAGTCTGAATACAGCGGATTGCAAAATCTGAAAAGAATCGTCTAAAATATGTGCATTTACTGTAGAAGTAAAGAATTCAAGTCTATCAGAAACATTACATGCCGTATTAAAGTTACAACCACGAAACGGTGCAACGGGACAAAATCACGCGACCGAAATCGTAAATTTTTAAATCTGACACGTACAAAACTGGACGTAAATATGGCCAATTAACCAGAGAATCTTATTTAATATCCGACTACCGTAAAACGCCATATTAAAATTCGAGAACCGTTAAGTGGGATGCGTATGAGACGCGCCGGATTTCGTCACCATTGGAAATGCGAATGGTAGTTTTGTTGGTAGTTTGTGTGGTGTGTGAATCATGATCGAAACTTGCAAGTGTATCAGGTTGGTGGCGCCACTGGGCCACGCCCTAGCGCCCGAAGCTCGAGCAACACTATCGACGGTCATTAAAATATCCTCTGCGCCCGTATTATCTGTATGCTTAGGTCTCTGGTGGAATCACACCAGTTTTTGTTGTGTTTGTCGTTTTATTGCATAGACAACCTATAAATTAGTAATTTCCAAGATAAGCCAATACTCCACTAGCTCTTCTTAGATCTTGTCTCTATTTGTTCTAACAGGTTTCTCTGTTCATAAATTCTTTTAAGAACTGCCTCTTATTTTCTTTATTTGTAATATTAAAGTTATTTGATATACTTACTGCACCAATTATCGTAATTTGTCTGAACCTATTGTGTAATCCTGTAATAGTTTGCGTTTTATTCACGGCTTGTCGTTAGACTTAGAAGCCATATGATATGTTGCTTACGATTAAAGGATTGTATAAATCATTTATTCAGCAAATGATAGGTATCGGTCTAAAGCGCTGGTAAGTTAAGTGGTTATAAAAAAACAAGAGTACATGTTTACACATAAAAATGAAGACGAAATTGGTCTCGACGCGGTCTATACCAAATAACTAGTGAAAATTATCCGGTCGAAAGATTCGAAATAATAACTGACCCTGTTATTTTTATTTTACTTTAATGATAGTTATAGGAGCGACTTAATAGTCCACCGTGCATTCGTGGGAAGAGTACTCGACTGATGTTATTTTTTATATGGGATTTCTCTGCCGGTACTGTTTTGCTCTAGATTTAATGATCGGTGTGTTAATAAGATCAGTAATGTTTAGATGTACTTTGTTTAAAAGTGAGGTGTACGCGTTAATATTAACTATGAGCTTTATGTCGTCGTTATGGTTTGAAACTGGCTTTAAATTATGCCTCGCAATAGTAGTGCCAAGAGAGTTCTTAATAAATATGTCCATTGTTTCAGATATACAAAGCCACAGACGTTTGCGGATTGCATTGGCAATGAGCTGCCACTCGGATGGGAGGAGGCTTATGATCCCCAGATTGGACCTTATTACATCAACCATGTCAATCGTAAGTATACCAGAAATACTTCTAAGTATTATAAGCATTATACGTGAATATAAATTTAGCTAATATATAGTATAGTAAACATAGAAATCACTGATTATACGCTGCGTAAGTGATGTTCACCGTATAAACACAACATTTACTCATCCACCAGTAAATTTTAATACTCATATTATTTTGCCCACGAACACCGCTTCAATACTTAAGTAATAATAAATCCTGCACACCGCGTTATTTCTCCTGACACTATGCTACAATTCATTAACCAGAAGGCAATAATTTTAGTCCGTTAAAAGGGGCGTGCTTGTCCAAAGGCTTGAAATACAGATGCTTGTAGAATTTCTCGAAATGAACAAGTTCCCAAGTAACTTTGTAGCGATCCTGTCAAACGGTAGCAAATCTCATAATTTCCATAGGCTATAATTCCTTTTTGAACAAAGAACTGTTTGCATCGGTTACAAGTGTGCAGCCTTTATTTATGTCCTTTAGACGTTCGAAAAATGTGAAAAATGTTTGTGGTAGGGGGTAGTGCAGTGGGCCTAGTCATTCTCTATGAATTATTGAATACTATGGTTACGCGTCTGGCATAATGTGGGATCCATGAATATTTGAAACTGAGATATACGTGGTTAGTGCTGGGACTAGCTCGAATGATAGGTATTTCTTCAGATAATCTTCATAGTCCGCTCAACGTATAGCTACATTGCGTACTCTATACCCCATTTTCTGAAGCACTCGCACTCTACAACTACTTTGTAGAGTATGCTATTAAGTTAGAATGCGATTACATTTCTGCCTTTGGTGATGCTTCCATAGTAGGGTTTAATTCATTCGAGTTACGAGCGATGATATCCAAATGTGGGATACATTCGTTTAAAAAAACAAGATTTAAATATTATCTTCTCTCAGTATTTATACATCAAGTTCAGAACTTCCGTAAGATACACAAGTAGAAGAAAAACATAATTTACTGGGTGTATCATCATTATCGGCGGTACCGAGGTGTCCTTTATTTATTACCATCTTTTATCTATTTACATTTTTCTTCACTTCCCATTGAAATAGCTGGAGTCTCGTAAATCTTGACAAGCACGCGCTTCGCATCGGCACAACAATTTGATGAATTATTTATAAGTTAAGCATTTCCTAGATTTGAATAAGCTTTTAAATTCATCTTTTATGTGCTCACTGAAAAATAGTTTGCGATACACACAGAAATTATAGACTGGATACAAACCAAACTGTATATTGCTTTTACAAAAGAAATTAATTTTCTCTTTGTAAAATACTGAATGCCCTTTGTTCAGAATCGAAACATTTACGTAGAGCAAGATAATCACAATAATCTATTCAGGTATTTTAATCTCCTATTGACAACGTTTTAAGTATACGTGCAAAAACACATGTCCTGTCCTGTAACAATATTTGCAATGTCAATTTCATTATTTTTTCTGTAAGGTAAGCCAGATGTCTATGTATTATTAAGTAAGAAGTAGTTCACAGGATACTTAATAGTTGATATTCAGGAAACTTTAGTAATTCCATGATCTAAAATTGCAATGTTTCTTTAACAATATCCATTTTTTTAAGATACTTATCTAATATGGTACTGTTCAATGAAATGGCAAATATATCAGGTCCATTATCAGATAAACATATTTTAAACTACTGTCTCATTTTATTGGAAGTAAGTATATTATGAAGAGGTGTTATAAACTTGTAAATTACCTCATTAACGACTTTTACATCTATGTTTAGCATTCTATGCCCAGCAATCGTACTGGATATGGCCAGAATGCAAGATAGCAGAATTGTGGTACCAGATAGGCTGTTTAAGTTTGACCTGTGTCGATTAGCTTTTTATTTTACTTTTTGAATTAAATTCCACTTATTCATTAGACATTAGACACATATTTTATTATTGAATTACAACCAGCGTTTTCGGATCTACGTTATTTGGATCGACAATATTAAATTAAAAGTCTTTTGCAGATTTTTTCTTCTAAAACCTGAGTTTTATTTTCCATTTTACATTAGGTTGATTTTTGAAAGATCCATGTACTAATAAGTTACACAGATACATCGATGGCTGTAGCCTGTTCAGGTTGTTAGGGATGTATGTAACTAACTTATCGAGGTTTCTGATGATACAGTTACTGTAGATGTATTTTTGTCCGTTGTAGCACTATCAGCTAATGTATTCTTCATTACGTTTACAAAGTTCTAAAAGATTTTGACTTTTCCTGTTAATGTATATACGAAATAGTTAACAACTGTTTCCAGTATTAACTGTTATTATTTATTTATCTCAATTAAGATAACAACTGTTAATTTAATTAGCGTAACATTTAATTGAATCAAATCTAAATTCGGACTCTGCAAAAAGGTTTCATGATAGCAGAGAGAACAGATCTGGTTCTTTTAATGGTACCAGTTTTACATAACAAGTTTTTAAGAAATGTAATAAAAATTCTTCGATAGCGCACAGGCGCATCCCTGCATGTTTTTCTTCTTCGGGAGTATGCAAATACAGTACTTGTACTCATTTATGGGACCTGTCTTTTACGTGTTTTAGTATAGTAGACGGTCGGATAGGAGTGGTAACATTACCGTCACTTACCTAGTTGCTGTAATTAAAATAATAAATTCAACATGTTTACTGTCTTGCGAATTTATAAAGATCTGTACCACAGTTTATCATTAAGATAGAGGGGGATAAGATTCTTTTTTTTCTTATAAACTAGTTACTATAAATAGAGTTAAGTTTATACGGATTTTGATCTGATCTATGATAGTGAAGCTTTATCGACTATAACGATTTGGGAAATAGTAATTGAATAAAGAATGAAAAATATTAGAACATGCTAGACATTAGTGATATAGTTCAAATGAGGGCAACGACTTTGGATTGTTAAACTTTTATTTTCGTTGAACATTATAAAACTGCGAACTATAAGTGCCTATAATAACTCGGGGGTATAATAAATTATGAAGATTTTACTACCATTTGCAGAGATCGCCTTATTTGGTCGGTACTCATTTTATTGAGCTCATCAAACAAGATGATGATCAATCAGGTAATTTCTCCAAAGCCGGTTTTTACACCCACGTATTCGAAGATTTAAATTTAAAAATGATAAGTAGTGAATTTATGCATATTTGTAAACACCACTTTAAAAGGGTATCGTAAAAACATTTGTTAATTATTTATTTACTACTTAAGAAAAACAGTTACCATCATTGTCATTGCATTATTGAAGTTATGTTGATTAAACGACAGAGATATACTTTGCATGTTAAAATTCTTTTTAGGGGTACATACCTATTTAAAATGATAAAATAATATAGGTACATATTGGTTAAGCCTTAGATGGAAAATGTTTTTATTGGTAATTTTGTCGTCATCATTATTTGTTTTCAAGTCCGCATGAGAAAAATACCATTAATTCATTCAAGAAATTGGTTCCATTTCAATATTCCTAGTTTACTTACTGCTCTTTATTTATTAAGTCCCACTCTATATCATACATATCGAAGTTATTAGCCACTAAACTATAAGTTTTAAACTATACATAATAACATACTGCACGTCCAAGCAACCTGTCCATAATTATAATGGTCTTAATAACTAGGATAATTTTGATAAACTCCCAGCCACTTTGATCACAAACCATATTTATGTTAATGTTGACATTTCAACAAAGTAACACGATTTTTTTATACCGCTTTTCAACAACAAATTCTTAATACCTGTGTAATTTATTTTGATCCCTATGCTGACTAATTTGTGCATTAAAATATTACAATACTTCATAAATAATAACACGCAAGCTATTTTCAACTATACTTTAGTCGAATATCTTTCAATCAAATACTTAAGACAAATTGCGGGTTGTAGTCGGACGGACAAGCATTCTTTTGGATATGTTATAAACTTATAATAGGTATAAGTTTATTGTCTTTATATGAAAATTCGCTTTCAAAGTAGACTATATTATTTATTACTATCCGTGAACTTTTTGACAAACAATACAAATATAATTATAATTATTCAGTTCAGTCATGCAGTTATGAATTTCAGAGAGTCTTCGCTACTGTGAGTTGACATTATTTTCTTCTACGGCACCTAAAGAAAGCAGCTTATCGGGCTGAAAAAGCCTCTTAATTTATGCCTAGTACTCTGAGGTCCCGGGTTCGAATCCCGGTAAGGTATATTGGTAATTTGTATGATGAATACGAGCACTTGTACCTGAGTCATGGACGTTTTATATTTCTACACATAAATATGTATAATTATATGTATTTATATCCGTTACCCTAGTATGCCATAACACAAGCCTTACAGTGCTTACTTTGGGGCTAGGTTGATTGGTGTGTGTGTAAAAAATATTTATTTATATAATCGGTCCGTAATCAACTAGTGAACATCCTGATAGGCTTATAATGCTTTTCACTGTAAATGGCATGGCAAATTTCTTGTAGAATTTAAGAACACAACGTAACAATTCATTTTAGGAAATGATCGCGTCTGCATTTTTCAATCAGGGTCTCTCGAGTAAGTTGTATTTATTATTGTAGGTGTAAGTAAATATTTTATAAACACTTAACATTCTTGAATAAGAATTACTTCGTCAAGATCGTTATTTTAAAACTTGAGTTGCCATTTCAACAGAAGTGTGGGTTTATAAGCTTTAGATTATATACAATATTCATTTCATTGAATCACATATTTCCTTGTTTTATCTATTTTATACGTTTTTGTTAGGCATATCAAATGCCCACCTTATGACTATATCTTTAACAACGTATCGTATTTTCATGATTTAATTACGTAGTAATAGAAGAATTGCTTCTGAGGTAACTTTTAAATTTTGAGCTTCGTAATAATGCCATGGAAAAGTAATTAAATATTATTTTGGATGTGTATTTATAGAAAGTTTCTTAGAATTTTTATTTTAATACCTAAACATTTTATTTATTACTTTATTAGTGCCACATCCTGTTAACATTGTATCGTATTCCTTGGGCGAAGCTATCAGAGTATGCGATCTCCCATACTTATTTCCAACACAGCATATTTCTACGGCTTCGACCAACTAGGTTTCATTTAACGCTCTTCTATAGAGTTAACGATTGCATTCAGCAAGGAATTTTACTCCTTCGATAGCGTAGAAATTCTCTCGTTGAACGCATCTTGATTTTAAAATTATACCCTATTCTTTTTATTACCGCTTTGGGTGTATGCTGTTTTGCTGCGATGTTTCAGTTGGCAAAACCTGATTCTTAGTTTAAATTGCAATTTTTATTGAAGATCAAGCAACATTGTTTGACTGTAGAATATCTTAACCGAGTAATTCTGTTGTTTTTCTTACTAAAATGTTTGTTGAACAATTGGAAGTAGTACCTACGTGGATTAACAATTTTCTTTCCCAAGTCCAAGCGTCCTGGACATCAGATTCAATATGGAGGTGGTATGCAGCGATATCCTACCTTCGTGCCTAATCGGGACTCTCGATCGAAGCCTCATCACACTCCAAGAAGGATAGATGCATATCACTTTTCCTTCGCGTGTGGTCTCGTTGTTTCCGAAACTAGTCACGTGATTGTATTTATAGGATAGGCCTGCGGCGATAGCTTTGATATGCTTGATTAGTGTTTGACAGGTGACGATATGTTGTGAATAGCGAAGTCGCCGTGTGACAGGGTCACGATTTGTTTTGTACGCTTTTTGTTGTGGTGTTCATTGATTTCTGTAGTCGTCACGCCTTTTTTAATGCTTGGCATATGAAGTACCGATGTTTATTTATTTTGATTAGATGGTCTAAAGAAAAATTTAAAGACATCTTGAAGCGTAGTCTTATTAGTCTTCTTATAGGAGTACAACAGCATACCATATAAAATTGATAATAATAAATCTTCTGCTATTACAAACTTGTTGCATAATAGGAAGACATACGAGTAGCATCTTGGGTTCTAAATGCCATATCGAGTTGCTTAAGCAGGTCAAATACCAAATCATCAGCAGCAGTATCATTGAGGTAATTGATTCAAATGACGAAGGGACAGTCCCAAATGACCGGAAACAGCTAATGGGTAAACATGTCAAGGACATAATCAAGATAAAATAAAAAAAGAATGTCCTTGTAATTAGGTAACGCCATTTTTCGAACCGCATTTCTTTTGTTTGAGAACTCGTTAGGATCTTTAAAAATGTTTTAGATCATCAGTATGAGCACTGATGATCTAAAACATTTTTGTATTGTAACATTCTTGATATGTATTACAGTATAGGTATACAATGGGAAATGAAATGGTCGACGAACTTGGCAAGTCTCCTGTTGCAGGCAAACTGTTAGTTGTTTATAAAATTAACAATGACGGTGTTACTAAATAGTTTATCATTGTTTTGTTTTTTACGTGACGTCTTTTACGAACAGAAATACCTTCGAAGACTTAGAAAGTCTCGTTTGTGATAATGGCGTTTGGCTACTGATTAGTGATAAGGGTAATCGACGCCAAAGGCATTTTGATTGTGCGATAGCAATCGTATTTTTATTGCACTGCAGATTTCATAGTTCTTGACAATTCCAAATAAGGCATGACTTTAATCGCCTGTATGATAACAAATTGTGAATTTCCACATACCACAATTGTGGATAACGATAACACACATAATATGTGTGCATGCTACAAAAATATGTTTACTGAATCTTGTAGTACGCCTCTATTCCTTCCGAAACAATGATTTTTTTTGGAGTAAAAAAAACACAAAACTGTCTGCCTATGAAGATCTATTTTGTCAGGGAAACTTGCAGAAATAAAAGACCATGAAGTTGCTAAAATATTCCGTTTATAAGTTTACGATTTCGAGATGCTGCGGCATTCTTCTGGCATTGAAAGTTTTTCGATTGGGTCCCTGTTCACCATTAAAGTCCTAAGTAGTAAGTTGCTTATTTGAATTAATTCTTTTAGTAGTTGAAAATTGTTAACATTTATGATTAGTTACCTATGACTAGTTAGTTACTTCTTATTTGAATTTATCTATAATGTGGTCCTCATTATTATTATACTGAGATCATTTTCAAATCAGCCCTTAGTTGTTCGGTTCGGTAACAAGATCTTCTGCTATGAGTATTGTTTAATTTGGCTATGCTAACCGATAGCGTAGCTTCTATGACGTTTACACGTGCTTGGCATAAATTGTTATTTTATTTTTTCATTTTCAAAACTATGATTGTTAGTTACAATGATTGGTAGCATGTCATCCACACTGCGCGTGACTATCCAAGTGCGCTTGCGACGATCTTTCAATTATCATTCTCAATTCTGGAGCAGGCAAGGCCGGAGTTGCCACGTTGATTTAGGGTTGCCTTGACAGGTGGAAAGATTTAAAAATATTCAGGGCACAGAAAATGAAATCTTTTAAATGACTTCATGATTTACTAAGTATAAGCTGACCAGCAATCTCTTGAGGTAATAGTCAGTTAAAAGAGTAAGTTAAACAAACCATATCAGAATGAAAAGATATATAGGAAACAATATTTAAGTTTAGGAAAAAAAATGAATTCTAGTTACACCATCCTAGTTAATTAGCTCTTAGCTAATCGTTGTATTACTAATCAATGTAAACTTGACAAATAAACATGTTATCAAAATTATTAAATAATCAAGTTCCTATTCAAATTCCAAGCATCAGAGTTTCGTAACTTGTTAGAGTAGATTGTTAACAACCCTAACTTGATTGCTCACTTATATCAATCAGATTAGGGAAACAATACCGAATTTCAAGCTAATTTGCCTTATGTTGTGTTTGGACTCCATTTCGAAACATTATCTGTTGAGGCCATCTGCAATACGGTTTCGGATATTACTGATTCTTCGAATAAAGGGTACTTAATAAATAATTTGTCTCTGACAATAGTTTTATCAACGGACGTATTCGATTTAACTTTTGAAAAAATTTTCACTTTCACTGTTAAAACTTATGAATTTAGGTTGGTTCAGGTTAATATGCTATGACAATCGACAAGAATTGACACATTGTGTGAAATAAGTTTTTATCAGAAATCCCACCAAACTTAAATAAATGAGCGATTTTTTTCACTTTTTGTGAATACTTAAAGCCTTCTGAATTGATAAAAAACAAACTCCTGCATTTGTATAAGAAGCATTAAAATGTGATAAGTTATCACAATTAAAGTAATAAAAGAGCAGTGACTTTTCGTCTGCCACATAATGACGTGTGATCAGCCCATGTCATGAATCATGACATGAGTATCATTACTTTACTCAGTCTTTATTGGCTACGTCACATGCAGAGCTAGCAATTCTAATTGATATTTGTACCTATTCATTATAGTGCTAAATATTACTCATATGACAAAACTTTTGTACTTAAAATAGTTCCGATACTTTCAATTAGGTATACTAACTAATGCTGAGTTTCTTTGCATCGCTGAATGTTTATGTGTAAACCAATTCCGATTATTTCATAACCTTACTATCTGATATATATTGCCTTAATGACCACTTTACCGGCTCATCTAAATATTTTGAATGATTGTTGCAGAGGTGACACAGTTGGAAGACCCGAGACTAGAATGGCTCAGCATTCAAGAAGCAATGCTGAGGGACTACCTCCACACAGCACAGGAGGCGTTGGAGGTAAGCTGACTAATATGATTGCGGTACTAGTCAATATATAGTTATAATTAGAAAATAAATAAGGTGTGACAAACAGTACGATAAAGTAAATGGACAGCGGAGATACGGATTGTAGTGTCAAAGGAAGTGTTATCGGTTTTTAGATTTATTACATAACATGAGAAACATTTATCGTTGATTTGCATACATAGATTTTCGCTATCTCTGTTTCAACAAGTGACAAATTGACCTGGCGTTTTCCAATTAAAACAATCATTACAGAAAGTGTGCTTCTTGATAGTTGTTACAAATTATACACTTGAAAGTAAAATACTTTGTATTAAATTATTGCTTTCAATAAAGGAATGGAGATATAATCTAAAGTAGAGCTGCCAATAGAACAGTTACAGCCTTTATAAAACGATCGAATTCGGAAGGAACGTTTCAATCAATCTAGATAAACGACTCCAATCTTCTTTAAATTAATTTTATCATTCGTTTTAACTCACCATCTCGAGAGTTCTAGCAATCGGCTCGATCTTTTATCGTTTAATCGCAGAATTATAGAAGCATCTCGGATCCATTGTTGTGGGATTAAAACCATCACCAGGGCTATGGGCAACTGAGTTTTTATTTTAGATGCTCTTTTTAATAAAGCGAAGTCGACTTATACTGATGGTTATGATATTTTTTTTAAATAGAAAAATATTGGATATAATCAACTCGACCACAAGTGAATTCTCAGATGGGACTCGAACCCACGACCTTTGGAAATCCGGTCCAATGCTCTAACCACCGAGCTACCGAGACCTACGGACTACGGTCGAAATTCTCCAATACTTTTATATTTTTAATACGCTGTATTCCAGCGTTCTCACATCACGTAAAATGTGATCAAATCTAATTAAATAGCAATTTTATCTAATAATTAATGTTCTCAAAAGCATATTAAATCCACGATCTGCGAGCTTCTAGCAGATAACAATGGAATGCGATGGCCTGATAGTGCGATAAGAGATAACGCAAGTGGCATTATTGTTTCAAATTGAGCTCGCAATGGGAACTAGAATTGTTTATGGTAAGAATAAGGGCAACTGATGAATTGTAGAAAGTGGAATACCAAATAAGTAGTATACAACTTTCATGTAAAGATTTGTAGGTTATTTTAAATCCATTTAAGAAATTGAAAACGCTATGGTAGTATGTTTTAGCGTTGAAAGCAAATCCAACGTACAACTTATTCGCTGTTAATCTTATCACATTTTTTTATTGTCATCTGGTATGTATTTTCTCCCATTTATTTAATTTCTAATGATCTGTACGATAGGAACAAAACCTTGCCATTATTCAAAGCTAAAAATATTTGTTAAATGTTGTTAAATCTTTATGAAGTATTTGTAATCTCGATTCTGGTTTCTGGTATTTAGGCCGCAATACGTTCACCCATTTAATTTTTCGAGGTCAAGTAAATAATCCGCGCCATATTTCAAGCCCTTTGCTATCTTGGTCGGGATCTTTATTTTCGACAAATTCCTTAAATAACATTAATAATTAACCTTCTATCAAAGATTTTAAGTTGGCCTTGGTTTATTAATTGAAGATATAGGTGGCTAAACGTCACTTACATTAAAAGATTTACAATTATCTGCTGATTAATCTTAAGTGGTCATATACAATAAAATAAATAAGTTATTTTGTAGCATATTTTTAGGAGATTCAGGCTGAGTAGGTTTTGATAAGATTATCAAAACTGCTCACGTACAGAATTTGCACTCCGTGAGAAAAGTTCTATCAGTCTTAGCCATCTGTTAGTTTTGTCATAATAGTCATACGTGATCAAGCTAATACACTACACTTTCTTACAAATTGGATACATTTTAAATGGTATGACATAGAGCTCAGGAATTTTATCATGAGGACCTAATACAAAATGGTTGAAATTTGATTGTACGTGACTAAGGCAATTCGGTAATGGATATAAATGAGTTTCTTACTTATGGTATGGCGATAATAAGCCTTGTTTAATTTTTACTATTGGTTTCTAGTCATTTGAAAACATTTGTTTTAATTATGCTAGCTAAACTAAGCACATGATCTGTTTAAGACTGAGGGTCATCAGATAACCTTCCTAGTTAACGATTGACGTCAATCAGTTGATAAAGTGGCGATGCAAGTAAACAAAAAGATCAATTACGTACGATCAATGGTAGCCTTTGACCCGGGCTACTAAATCCATCATGCTTTAATCTTCCGTGAAATAAAAATGAAAAATGTAAATGAAATGAAATGTAGAATTACCGTTGATGTGAACCTTCGGGGTATAACGTTGGGCTTTAAATTCATGAACTATAAATTGTTTTCATCGAACCCTTTTTGCTACTTTTAATGCACTATCAAAAATATGAATTTCCTGTGCCTTATAAACACGTAAAAGTAATTTCGACGTATAAAATGATTCCTCACTTTTAATAAGAGTTTTTTTTTGTGGAAAATAATTATATTGAAGGAAACTTGTGCATCGTGATTTTATGTGAAGGTTAAGCTAGATATCCATTGGACTGGTGTATTTCTTGATTTGTACCTTGTTCCTTGTGTATAACTTTATGTTATAGCCGTTTAGTAAATATACGAGACAGTAATGATATCTCTAAATGACTTACCACAAAAAGAGCCAATTACGGTATACGCTATTGAGGCATAAAGATACATTTCTGCTTCGACCGGAAAAGCTTCGCATTCCAAACCATTTATATATCACTTTGTCGGTTTACAGTTATTATAATGTGTAACTAACATCTGAATCACCACAGCTTTACAAATATTTGGACAAATAAGCAGAGGACATTTTGGCTTTACTACATTTGTGATTTAAGCACATATTATATTATGAAACGTGTATGTAGAAAATTTCTACGTTCTGTAAACACTTATAAAAAAAAAAAAAACATTTGTAAAAAAAAGTATTTGTAAAATAATGTGAGAGTATTTTTTATCTTAAATATTTATTTAGTCGTGAAATGTAAAGAAATTGTACATTCATACCATTACCAAGGATTGGCTACTGAATCAACTTATTTTAATGACCACCATCTATGACAACAATCAATATTTTTTTGCAACTAGAATTTTACAAGTAGTTATCTACATCGGTGATGGAATTTGTAAAAATCTAATGGATATTGTTTACCGCGTGAGTCAATAATTCGATAAGACGAATTCCTTCAGTTTCCGCGAATAGACGCCGCGTCTGCGCGGACGAAGCTTTGGGAGCGTATAAAATAAGCCCGATTATACGGAAATTTAGCTGGAATTATATTGTATTGAATTCCTTTGCGCTAACGGGAACGAAACTTTAAGCTCTTTTAGATCTGCTTTTAAGAATATATTATTACCTAAATCTTGAATCTTAAATAGCACTTAACGGCAACCAAGGTAGTTAGAATATAATTGTAATAAAACAGTAGCATTAAATGCATTCAAATGCTGATGTCAATACTAAACAATTTTCCTTAGATTGAATTATTTAAAAGCATTAGCCATGAATTCTATATAAGCTTATCGAATGTCTCGTCATAATATTTGAACTCACCACCCACATGCTTTAAATTGACATACTTTGAAATAACAGAGTCTATTTGCATTTTCTCTCTAAATTAGATACTAAATTTACCATAAATATGGAGTATAGATGTAGAAAATACGCTCTTCATTTTATCTAACTAAATGAACTTTACTGTAAGAGCCATTTGCTCAGTCCACGCTTATATTTGAATATTGCAAGCGATGCTTGCATAAACAAAGTAATTCAATACCAACACGATGGCTACTTAATATGCCTGAGGCATATGAAAAAAATTGCTAGGTTATCTTGGACGGTAGCTCTGCGACACTAATACTACGTGGAGGCATGCATACATGTGGGCAAATTTTCATATGCTTATAGAAGATAATAGTGTAGACAATAATAATCCTTATGCTAAAACCTTTAAGGACACTATTGCTGATGCTACAGCGGTCAATAAAGATGGTTAGGGCCATGTGTACACCATTCTGCATATTTGCTTGCCATAAGCACTCTTAGTAAGGACGTGCGCTGTGTTTGCGCAAGGGAAATGTGCCTAGGTCCTGTTGAAGTATTTGGTAATAGCTGTTGCAGGTGGATGTTCAATTGTTTCTTTAAACATGACAATGATATAGAGAACGGATAATTAACCTCAGATTAATACACTTATGTCGTTACATTAGCTATTCCGCAAGTATACGAGCAGGAGTGAATGACAGATCAATATTAATCTAAACGATTTGATGATGTTACTCGTATTTCCAAGTAATCACATTTGATTAAGTAATACTTTTTATAGCTATCCAGATTATATTTGATTCTAAGAAAACTTTTTCAATTTGACCTTTTCCTCTAGATGCTTCTTCGGAATCTGCCTCCCTAATAGGTAGCTGGGTCGAAATGTTTCACGGAAGGCACAGGGCTCCATCTCGCGTCGGTTCCGCGAAACAGCGCGCGTGCTCCGCGCCGCTATCTGCAGGCATTCGAAAAGATATGATGAATTTCTTTGAATTTCCGTTATTTAATAATTCCATTCTTGGTACTTATTACTGAAGTAATAACGGAATACGAATTATGGCCGTCATTATTGAGTTGATTGTCGAATTATTGATTGTTTTTAATGTCCAAAACTGTTATTTTAGTTGATTTTTTTATTTTTATTGGGGATAGGATCTGCCCTGTATTGATAGAATGATAAATATACATACAATATTAACTTAAAATTTGTGTAGTTCTATTAATAGCTAGGCGGACATACTCATTTAATAAGCACAATCACTGTAGGGTTTTCAATTACGTTAGTACTTTAGTAATTTGATCATCCATCGTGCCCGTTTCGGTCTAATGTTGACAGTATGATGTCATCTTTGTTTTAGGGTTACGACGACATTCCAAGCTATGTTTACTTTTTTCTTGTCGCTAACTACTAACATGACACCTCACTTTGGTAGTCAAGTCTCTTCCGATTTAAGGTTATTATATTCCAATATCATATTAAAAGTTCGTCGTTCGTTTCGATTTTCTATCTTCAAAACAAGTTTTATGGTCTCGTGTTATTTTCACAACATTAAATTACTAAATATTCATAGACTACTAACCTGTTTTGAAACATATTAAAGTTTTAATGACTTATAAGTAATCGTGTACCATTAAAAACTTGCTCACAACATGCACATTACCAGACACACCCTCTAGATCACAACAAACCAAATTCGAATTGCATAACACAGTCGAGTGCGAATTCAGTTCGCCATTGCAATTATTCAAATGTAGTCGGTAACAAACACTAATACATATTTAATTGAGCACACCCTCAGAATTCCACACGTCTAACAACTGGTTTCTAAATAATTTCGAAAACCTTCAAAAAGGGCCAAGGGGTAATTTGTGATATTTTGATTGTGATGGTGGGTAATTGGTGGTTGGCTCCGTCATTACGGACCCGGGATTTTCCTGGAAGGTCGTCGTGATCTAAAGCCTGAGGCAACACAGGTGAGGAGGAGGAGCCGAGCTTCCAGTTTTTTGTGTTCGAATATTGGAATAGGCAAGGTTGTTTGGAGGTTCTCATCATGTTTTGGGATAATAACGAAACTGCCAGATTGTTTTTAAAGTTCTTTTTATTGGATGTTTTAAGTTTTGGATAGCCCATAGTATGATATGAGAATGTAATTGATGTGAAACTTAGTAAGTTGTTTTCTAAAGAATAAAGAAATTTAAACCAAGAAGGACACTTGAAGAAACACATTCGATATCTTCAGGTCAAATTAATGTCAACGATACTTAACTAATCCGTGCTAAATATAGAGACTTAATTGATTTGATTGTTAGCTGTACAAGAACATCAAACAGAAATAAATGACATCAACAGAAATTGATTTCTCAGTTGCCAATGTCGAGGCTTTGAAACGAGTCTAGAGAAAAAAGACTTTAACTGCGAGTCGTAAAAGCAACATGCACAAACTAAAGAATGGTAGAGAAAGATTGTGTACACTGACTGATATGAACGAAGGGCAACAATGTGAAATGTTTAAGCTTTAGTTTTACCAAAGAGAATATTAAAGAGGAGCCCAAGCTCATCATTACCTCAAATTTAAAACGAAACAAACCGTCCATAAATATTTGTTATGATCCCGCCACCAGGTTACGCTGTGAGCAAAAGAAATAAATCGCAAGAACTGGCCAGTCAGGCCGCGCGCCCATTTATGTAGGAATGCGCTTGGGCACTGTGAATGCACGGTTGTAGATCACAGCCTTTTCATAAATTGCTACAATGTAGTCGACGAATGACCCCAGCGATAATTTATTGCAGTGACTACTGATAAAAGTTCACGACTGCTTTCAACTTTCTGTCACGTATTGAATGTAGGTACAGTATCATTATTTTGTAACTACTTTATCCAGACTTAACTAGTGTATAATACGAATTTAGTTTAATTTTATTACAAGGAATTTTAAACTAGACTTAACAAAGGGCTAGTAAATCGAAAATAACAGTAAAGTAAAAAAAAGCCTGCGTAGAATAGATTCTGGGGTCAATTGTGTTAATTTGAAGAATAAAATGAAAATGTTGCAATTTTTCTTAAACCTTCATATTTTCGTTAAGAATATGTGAACTTTTCGGCTATCATTCTGCTGGTGAAAAAAATCAATTGTCGGTAGAAAGGTTGTATGTGAAAACGTGAAGAGACTAAGTACATATTTCGTATTTTCGTTAAAAAATCTCGACATCGGCATCGGCCCTAAATAGAAAATTTTGTAATATTAAAACGACATCGATTGAACTAAGGTAGTATTTAGGGAATACGGAACTTTTCTTGGCAATAATTGTAGTAACACATTAAAAACAGGAAACGAATTCATAGCAATTCAGTTAATGGAATCTGATATTAACTTAAATTAATTTACATTCTTCGGCGTGGTTATTGAGATGATTACATAAAACGAGAAATTAGATAAAATCTCTTATCTCCTTTACGAGATACATAATTCTTATACGACCGTTAATAGCTAAGGCAATATCAGCAATTCCTTAAAGTAAGTCTGTCTGCACTTTGTCATTTCGATAAGAGTATAATGAACCAATAAGATATAATAGCTGATTTAAGTTTATATTAGTATAATTTTTATGAGGAACATTTTAATTCGTTGCAATACAACATTTACAATAATACAACGAATCATCTTAATTTATTTTTTAAATAGTTCGAAATGGATTTTTTTGAATGGATTCTGTACAACGCTGTGATTAAAAGTTATTTTTTTTTGTATTGTCGTAGTGAAGATTAATTTGTTGCCTTAATATCTAAGTATTTAATGTTACACCAATAGATCTTAATTTACAAAGATACGTAGGATGTTATTATGTCAATTTTACGCTCTGTGTCCGTAGAAAATTTTAGCCCGTTAACAAAACGTGAAGGTCGTGCGCATTCGCTACAGTTACCTATTGTATAATTGATTACAATCATCTAAATATGAAATGTATGTCATGATCATAAAACACTATCAAACTCTTATATGGGTACATCATTAACACGGGACGAGAACTCGCCTGTGCTGTGGTATGCAGATTTCAATATAAGTATGTCTCGTAATAAATTGTCTCTCTTAGTTCCAGTTGGGAACGATACATCTAGATAATATGCAAAACGATTCTTCCATTTTTCATCGTAAATGTATAGCACACTTGTGAATTGATTAAATCCATTAACATGCCGACTATATAAATCGTCGGCGTCTGCGCATTTGTCTATATGAACCCAACCTCGCATTATATTTGAGCTCTTCGCTCTTGTAATTTCTTTGGGAATTTGAATATTTGATTGTAATCTGGAAGAAAAATATGATACCATTTCTTCAAAAGTAGTTTAATATTTTCTAGTTGACTGGTCGTAAATCTTCAGATAAGCCATGTTAGTAAAATTACTTTTCGAGTAAGGCCATTCATTAATGTAAATATTCAGTAAAGCAATAATTTCCTTCATATCAACGCGTCTATTGTATATTTCGTCTTCCTTCTTTCTGAATCCTTTTGACCTTACATGGAAGATTCTAAACAAATGTGTGTGACGTCATCCTCTTGGAATGCTTACGTCGATCATAAAGAAAAGATTGATATTTCAAAGGTTAAATGTACACTACAATGGTCGAAGAACATCCCATGATTTTATTGTACTTACTTTAATACGCTCAGAGATTCTTTCGAAATGTTCACATTCTTTTACCATGAGAAATGTAATGTGTTTCATGCATCGATTTTGTCTTGCATTTCAAGAGTTTATCATCTTGTCATATATTACACGCACATTGGTAATGAGTAAAGACATCGTTATCATAAGACTTTTGGAATTTTAAGAGGCTGGAAAGCATCCGCCCAGTAGCGACATTAAAATTCACCTTATAATCGTGAGTGCATATTTTCAGACCGGTAACTTTAATGGAGTGTAAAAGAAATGTGATGGATTTAAGGGAGATATCAGCCTGAGTAGCTTCATAATTTATTTAATGACTTGATCGCTGGCCGTAGTCACAAAGTTAGGAATTTGAAGAGGCTTTCACGGTGAGCGATTAAGTTTGTCTCGGCCTCAGCTATTTGGTGATGAATAGGTGATTATTTGTAAAGATACGCTTAAGGCCAAGGCTACAATTTTTTTAAAGTTATTTGTTTTGATGATATCACTGATTTTGTAGACTCTTTACCACGCTTGGAATATGACAATGATGAATATATTATATGAATACGCTTCGCAGAGGTGTTATTATGTATTAGAAAGGAGTGGAGTCGCTTAGCATGTACGTTGTGGCTATTTCCCCGCAGGTGAAAGGAGAAAGATGTAATAGTAAAATGAGTACTTAAGTCTTGGTTATGTTAAGAAGTGATAAGAAATGTTAATTTACAAGTAACATTGTGTTAACTCTTAACAACTCTTAAAGTTAACTATTTGATATAGCTCAGATAGTAGCTCTACATTTTTACGCGTAGACCAGAAAAGATTCGTTAAAATGCCTTCAACATTCCACAGGTTTAAAGCAAGTTTATCAACGGTACGTTAGACGATATCTCCAACATAAAATAGAGTCGCATTGTCGTATTGAGTAAAAGTGTGGTCAGGTCGGAGAGGTCATGAGTTTAGTTTCTATTGAATTCCATTGGCTTCTTCTGAATATAATTTCATTCAAAGGTAACAATGTATCGAGATAAATATCAGATATGCCCAATGTCCATTGTTTTATGTCCATACATATAAGTATAATAATTTATTAAAACACATTAGAGAACATCACACAGTTACATGACAAAGACTTGTTATGAAACAGTCGTGGTTTTAGTATAGTGAAAAAGATTAAAAAGTACCTATTATTATTCAGAACTTGGAATTTTAAGAGGTTCCTCTATTGCAATCAATAAGTGACTGTCAGTGTTGCCATAGAGACAGTGCATTGTCGGTAGAGTTTCTATAGTATTTGATTGAAGTAACAAAATTACAAATTAATATTGGATGAGAATACAAGATTAGATACAAAATAACCAACTTTTAGTAGTACCTACTATTAAATTTTAGATCGAACTTTTAGATCGAAGGTGTAATCGGAAGTCAAGTACACGTCCGAGAGAACTTCTGTAACTTTAAGATGTTTAATTTCAATAAGTGTTTTTAAATCATTTAAATAATTATTAGGTATGTCAGTCCGGTCTTGGTACCCGTTGCTACTGTTCACAAATTATACGTTTTTCTTTTAACGACTAATTGCAGGTTGTGGATGTGAACGAAACGTTCGACTAATTACATATGCATGCCTTGGGCATCCGTCATATATTGTGGCACTTATATTTGCTTCGTAGACTGTTTTTTTTGCATTTAAAGAAATCAATACTTTTTATTTTAATGGATCATCATCTTCATCTTTTACATTACCTTCAGCGACAACCAAGAAGTCTGTATTTTAATGTATATTATCAGCAATTATAATTTAACAATCAACATCAACATTCTTTGTATAGTTTTTTTTACCATATCTTCATTCTATTTGAATTCCTTAACTATTATTCAAACACTTAACATTTTAAAGCCGTAAGGTTTGAACTTCTTAAGTATACTAAATAGGTTACACAAAGAATCATTTAACACTATCTAATCTCTTGAGCGTAGCACAGTAGTCGTCCCGACCAAGGTTGTCCCTGTAAATCTTTCCCATAAAAATAAAACATGTTGTCCCTTGCCGCACATACTACAGAATACGACAGTAAGTCTACTCCTAAAGTAAAATTCTAAGAATCGCGAATATCTTGATCGTAGGTAGTGCTGATAGCGATAACGGAGTATTGTCATTATTATTTGGTTCTTCGAAATTTTCCAAAAACATGTTATGTAGTTTACATAATGTTTTCTCTGTTTTATTTACATTTGTATACACATTCTAATTACATTTGTAAATGAGGAAAAACTCGTCATTGATTTTAATTCTGCCCAGCCATATTCAGTTTCAGTATGTTTATAAATGTGTTTTGATGATCCCACATGTCTTACTGTCGTGTTATGTTTGTGGCTTTTCTGTTGGCCTCTCGCTCTTCGGTTTATTAATAATGTTCTTGCTGTCAGAGAATGGAATGCAACTTTCCTTGCCTCAATCATGCATGGATGACAGACCAGATGTGCCTTTGTCACAATTTACTGCTTTTTTAAATTCAAATTTAGTTCTTTTGTGTTTAAATTACTTTTGAACTTCTCGTACAAGTTTTTTTTTAACTTAGAAAATATTACATTTAGATCTGCATGTTAGGGGCTTCGGCTATGTCTAATCTGAAAAAGGTGTCAGTATAAGTTAAAATACATTTTTGATACTTCGCTACTTTTTTATTACGCATAGAGTAACATTTTTGATCATATACCTTGTTCGATTCCCTAAAGTTGAAAAAAAAAAAATTGAAATTAAAAGCCTCGATCTTCAGGTAAAAAGTTCTTTGAATTTTCATTGAAAAAAAAAAACACTAGGTGAAGTCTCATAGGCACTAGAAAATAATGTAATCCTTGGACTGATAAAGTAACTTGTCCTCAGGCAGGGTGCGGCGACCTCAACGCGTGCACACCCATTGTTCCTAGCGATCAGACCGTAGCATAATTTTTTTTTTCTAGAAAAGCACTGGAAAATTTGTTGACATTTTTTTACATAATCCTATCGATTGCCTTAGACCATCAAGAAATTACTTAGTCTAAATTTTAGACTCTAAAAGATTGAGGTACAGTGTTTAAATTTTTATCTATTAGGTAGGTAATTTTAATACAATGAAATCAATAACAGTCGTAGCTAATATCCAGGACCAAGGAACCCAAGGGTAATTCAGTCTCAAAGCTATAAATTAGTATTTGTGATACTTTTCGAGTTTCAAACTGAGCTAAAGCTTTGCGTGTTTCAAAATGGTATGATGTTTTGAAGTGACCAGTTCCTGAAGGACGGCTTTAAGGCTGCGCAGGCGCGACCTCGACCCAACGTGACCTCCGCTCGTGCGCCATTGTTCCACCGCGACTAATGTTACACCCACCGTGGACTTCATGGGTTCGGTCACCCCACGTCATAGTATACAGGGATTTTTGTTTAAATATATTATTAAAATTTGACAATGCCTTTTCGGTGACTGAGTTTTGGTCACAAATATAAGGTAGAGTCGACACGCCAAAAAGAAGATGAAGAAGATTACACCTACTAGGAATTTATTTTATCATAGATCTAGAGGGGGAAATAGGATTCTGACTTGCAAATAACTATATCTCGACGAATAAAAAAATATAATGTTGCTTGGCAGAAATGTGCTAAAAAGGATAAAAATGTTAGTAGTACAGTATTTTCCACCCAGTATGAATTGGTAATTTGAGCAAAGATCTAGAGGGAGAAGTGGGATTCTTTTTCTTTCTTCTTCATTACCTCGGACAAAAAAATACAATGTAGCTTAGTAGAAATGTACTAAAAGTAATATTGCTAGTGAATTCATTGACAATTCATTTTTTTGTTTATTTCCAATGGAATTTGCTTTTAGTAAGTTTTCTTGCCTTCAAAAATTTAAAAGCAAATTCTGCTACACTGACACTGTCACAGTTCTAAACTCCATAGAAGATAAACAATTAAATGAATTGTTAGGGAATTCACTTAGCAATATTGCGTATGCGTCCTTTTTAGACCCTCTGGACGAGTGAGACATAACGAGCTAAAGTGATGATCACTCCGATTGTATTCATAAGTCACGCATCTGAAAAAAGAGAGTAGAGATAGCAAATATTATTTCGAGCTAAAAATCCCATGAGGCTTATAAAGTGAGGTTACTAATTCCAATAGGGGTTGTAATCTGAGAATGTTTTCGTACAGTGCCGCGTGCGACGACGAACGACCTCCGTGGACCTTGGCGACGTATGCGCACGCAATTGTTTTCATACTTCCAACCGCATTCGTGTTACGTACACCATGCGGGAATAACGTTTGAAAAAGAGACCTTATGTTATGTAACCGGCTTGGAATAAAAGGGGAATAAATGCTTTTTAAAAATTTCAGTATTTCATATTATTGTCATTCCTTAGAGAACGTCGTTCCCAAAGCTTCGGTACCTATATCAGAGCTCCTATACCCTGCAAAGAAATTATTTACATATCCAGATAATTCCGTTTCAACAACCAAATACAGAGACAAAGATCGACCAAATAAAACATCTTTCGTTTCAGAAACACTCTCAAATTTAACATAATTTGTAATAAGATTCATGAATAAACCTGTACTTACTATAAATGGCCTTGATCTTGAAATATAACTTAAGACCTTAATACTCAGCTCGGATAACATCAATAAGTATTAATAACATTAAACCGATATTATAAGAGGCGTAACTTGAATAAATTGTTGAGACCACGGAACATAATTAGAAAATCCCAGAGCTGTACTGACAGCTATTAAATATATGAAATTAGATATCTGCACAACTTGATCAGCGATTAGCAGTGAATTTATTATTTATCGTAAAACTTAGATTAGTAATTTTGATGTACTAATATTTTTTTATTATTTCTACAACATTCAGATGTTCTTTACTAGAACTGAGAAAATTTGAAACTAAATATTACTTTTGTATTAATTGGAAATCGGCAGAACTACAAAAGGGTTCCAAAAGAAATAATGTTCGTTAAAATACCTACAACTTAATAAAACCTGTGTGCTTTTATATCAAAGAATAGATACCAGAATTGATGCGACTTAGTCCAGTCTGACTCCAAATGCTTGAGAACACACATAAACCTTCGCTGTTCCCTAGCATTTGATTTACGCGGCCATGTCTGAAGTGTAATTTGCCTTCAGGCAAATTGTATGCGTATGATTTTCCGTTTTCCACTAGTAGAAGAAGGATTAGCGATGTAGCTTAGAAATGTGGACTTGTCAATTTGCGTTTTGAATACCATTAGTCGTTATTTAAATGCCGGCGGCAAACTGCAGTTCATCCTTACAACCATCCGATCGTCCATTTTAATATAACAGATATGGTTTATTAGAAAACCGTTTAAATACATTTCTGGTTTTGATTTTAGTTTTCGGTTTTGGCTTCTGGCTTGAATATTAAAAAATAAAAAAACATGAATGTGCATTCTATAACTCTTAATAATTCATGCATTAAAAAGCTATGGAATGCTCTATTAAAGTTTATACATAAATCTTTTATAACGATTGCGAACAATGCCTTGTATTCTATGGAAAAAAAAACGTCAGTATGGCACGCGAATTCCAAGAAGCATCCATTCCCATCGCCGAAGAATCCCCGCTTTTTTTCTTCTATTTCTCACGAGGGTGTTTGGGATTTTTTCTTCCACATTCCATAGATATTTACTTTTGAAGGTCGCAGGTAGATGGGTCTGTACCGTTTTTACGATGCACTCAATGTTGTTGCTGGAAATACCGAGTAACCAAAAAATACCGGAACCATTAAGAGTCGCGTCAACTCCAATGATTTATCGACATAGCTTTGAGGGCTTCTGTGGTTAAAACGCAACTTAACCAATGCTAAGGCAGTGATGGATGTCATTTCATAAATTTAGAACGTGCAATTATCTAGTAATGGCCACTTTGCTGGCACAATTAGCGTTCCGAAGTGATAGGTTGATTACTATAAAAATATTTATGGAATTGATTGTGGTTTGAAATACACTTGATAATGACCTTTTATTAGACCTGTAGTTATTGTTTATTTTTTCAATTAAAACATTTTCAGATTCCATTAGGCTCACGATGAGACCTAGAAAAAGGTATGTGTTAACGATATCCTAAGTAAAACTTCAAAGAAAGTAACAAAAATGTCCTTCATTTTCTTTGTAAGATGTTGTATTGTAGTCAATCCATTATTAACATTAATATATTTTTTAAATCTAATTTAATGATATTATGAATCGAATGATTTACCATGCTTTTTTAATTAACTGACAAAAATAAAATGCCATATCTACACTGGCATAGCTCTATGGGACATTCCTCAGTCGTAACACCGGGAGCGGTTGGGCCCAATAATAAGAATATGACTGTAAAAAACGTGTACAGTGGGCACCGCAAGGCACTGAACACTTTAGTACCGTCTCACGCCAATGATTGTGTCCCTATAGATTGGTTGCAACCACTGAACAAGCTCAATAATTGGTTTGACACAGTACTAAATTGTTGAGCTACTTCTGGTGTCGACTGTACATCGAACTTGAGTTTCGTGCGTCGGCCCTGCTTTCTGTCATATATCTTTTTTATGTTATTTTTTTTGTCTTTTTCTTTTCTCCCTCTCTTTTGGAGGATAATTGTGTGTAATGCTAGACTGTTTGAGTTTATTATTGTGAATTACACAAGCAGAGGTGCGTTCTTCCCCGTTTTTTATTTTTACTGGAAATATTTCAAGTTTGAATATGGAATTCAAAAAGAAAACAAAATCCTTAAATAAAAATACTGATGTAACTTTATTAGATTGTAACACAACGCCTTTGTTGCTGATGGTACTATCAAGGTTACGAATGCTATCGCTGTTTTTGTCGTACCGTCATATGCTCGTTTGGTGGAACGGTTACACCTACGGTTCTGAGGGGCATTGGTTCGAACCCCGGCATGGTTCCACAGATAGTGACTATGTAGTCACTAGTCTTCTAAGAACATGCGATATTGATATTAATGGTCCCCTTTCAAACCGTGTCTTCCATAGATTCGGTTTCAGAGGAATGTTAATGACATTTTTTTTATTTCATCCCAGTTTCCTAAATTTTGTGTTCTATCTATTTTTAAATGTTCCTAAAGAATTTTTACTTGATTTTGAATTTTTTGTTACTTATAAAGGTGCTATAAACTATTAAGTATATTAATAACAATATAATTACCTATTTGGCCTTGGTAATTTGATAATCGAATATGTTTAATGATTTTTTATAGTTATATTTATACACAATTATTCTTTCTAGAAAATATAAAAAAAATATTGAAGGGAGTTATTTTTTTAACTTTTTTGTGAAATATACCTACCTATTTAGTTTTTTAAAATTCAAAATCCAAACTGTTTATTATATAAGATGCTATGGAAGGCAATGATTACATTGTTACATCGGCTTCTCTGGTCATATGGTAATATTAGTGAGCAAGACCCACGAGATCACTCTCGGACGGGCCCGCGCGGCGAACATAGACTTAAAAAAGTATAGACAGGAAATATTATAAAGATTTATGAAGTGAAAACTTCTTTAGCGGCGGCGTTGTGCAATCAGAGTTTAAAATTTTTGGGATGGGTAAAAAATGTTAAAGTCGGACACGTGACCCTGATCGAAAATTCGTAAGACCATTTACCGTTGTAGTTATAGTTGACCTATTTCAAATTACATAAACTTTTTGAAATATGTCAACGGTAAATGGTATTACGAATTTTCGATCAGGGTCACGTGTCTTTTAGACTTTATGTCATATAGTCTCACACTTGAAAGATCTACTTATATTAGTTAATAACAACCATAATATAAGGATCTCTCATTACTACCAACTTTCATATTGATGCCAGGTCAGTTTCAATTTCAAGGAAGGAATATTCTTTTCTGTTGTAGTGAATACAACGCCATCTAGATATAGTTGCCACTAAGTTTTAGATACTTGATGACATTGAGTTGGTGCCAGAGTTTCATACTACGGTACCAGATGGCGATTATATTGTATATTCATTATTCATAAATAACTATTATATTTCTAATTAAATTAATTATTTCAAAGTTGTTATAGTTTGTTGTTATTTTAAGCAGTTTTCACTTCTGCCGGCACTCCCGGAGTGCAAACCGTTGTTTTTTTTTCAAATAACGTAAAATGAACTTGTGATTTTTGTCGCTGGATGAATGGAAATGTGCATGCTTGATTTTTTTATCGTACATACAGTTTAAAATTAATTAGTCAAATTCTTAAAAATAATCCCACCTTACCCATACTTCTTAAGTTTTTCTTTTGTTAATAGTAAAAAAATATGTAAATAAGCGAAGTAATTATTTTCTTTATAGTGAAAAATAGCACATGGCATATTTTCTGGTAAAAAAATATGAAGAAAAGATAACAAAGCAAACATTACTTTTGTTTACCCTCGCTCTTAATAATAAGGTAGTCAGTGAAATTCACAAAAAAAGAGTTAAAACTTAATCGGATTTTCAGTTTTCAATTACAAAACTGCAAGATGTTTTTAAAATTGGCTCTTCGTGTCTTAACCTTTTTTAACCGACGAAGGGACGGCAGGCGTTAGGCGTCTCAGGAATTTTAATCGCATCCAAGCCGAGCGGGCGAGACCAATAAAAAAGCAAGCAAGTTGGATTTCGGAGGCAGCCTCTAGTGGCTAGTGGCGACCTTCGTCGCTTTTGTCTTAGCGAGACTGCGCATTATCAAAACTTTTTAATAAGAACAGAATGCAACCTCTTCCGTCTTTTCTTTACAAATAAAGAAAAAAATAAGTTGCTAAGAATTTGAAGTTAGAATAACTGTCCCTGATCCCTGTTGTCTTTGCTTTCTTTGTTTTGTTTTACACATTTTGCGAATAGATGCGTTTTGAATTTAGACAAAGTCTCCTATTTGGATAGTAAATAATGAAGTACAAATAGTGACACTGATATTGTAGAAAGATAAAATAACAAGTGCGGATAGTATACTTAATGAAGAAATAAAAAATAAAACTCCAAGAGCTAAATTAAAATAAAATCCTCAAATTTTGAGTAGGAAAGAAAATCCGAATGTACTATCATCCAGTAGATAGAACAAGAAGAAAAAGAAATAAAATTCAAAGCGTGGGAGTGAGTGAATCGGAATTATTATGGTGTTCTGTAAGTTGGAGAGGGTCGGATATATCGAGTCAAAATACAACCGGTCCAAGGAAGGCAGATGCTTTGTAGGACCCCTAAGGCCATCAGATGCTAACAATGAGAAAATAACACAATTATGATAGTTTTCGCAACATGTTTTCAGGATCTACTATTTCCGTAAGGTGAAGTACCTAATTCCTCTATGACTTGGATTCAAAAAAGTATAAAGATTTCTTCTTAAGTCGTTGCATTGTAACTTCTCTACTCTGTAGCTTTGGTCTCTGATTTTTGTATGAAAAAACAAAGAACTACTCATATAATATAGTTTTGATAAAACCAAAGAAAATAAGTAAATTGTACAATAAGCATTTCGATTTGTCTCTTTTCATTTTAATATTTCCAATAGCTTTGTTTTTTAATTGTTTTCCATAATTTTCATTAAGGATATGTATGTTTCTTCTTATATTTCAACCTAAAGTTTTGAATATTATCACTTGTGTTGTGCGCACATGTGAGATGCAGGGCAATCATTAAGTATGCGGTTTGTAAAAATGTCAGCTATTCTGTCCGACATTTGCGCGTGAGAATAGGTTATGCATCACGGACCGGACCTAGAATGCTCGACTAATTACGAAGTCACGTAACATTCTAGGATTACCAGCGGTCTTGATTGGCTTCAAAGACCTTTATGTGCGGTGACTTTTGCCGATTGAGCGAAATTGCGAGGTCGTCGCCGCGCAGGACGTTTCAAGTGCTCAGCCAGGACGGGATTGCAAATGCGTGTAAAGGAATTCCGGAACAAAAATGTGCGCTTCTACCTGCGCACTCGCACCCGGCCGTGTTCCCCCGCGCCGCCCCGCATTCCTCCTTTAAACCTCGTAAATTGATTACGTGGAAAATCTGAGAAAATCACTCGCTAACTACGCACGGCGCGTGACCGCAGCCACATGTGAAATTGCCATTTTTTTTTGCATTCCGCACCGCTGTTGTCGCAGCCGGCTTCTTTAACAGGATTACAGTCATTATGACGATTGTTTATCGTCGCCTAGCTAACGAGCTTCGTGGCGAATGGAGCGCAATATTTATGAAAAATGTCGGAGCGAGGAATGCCGGAGTTCGGTGAATGATTCGCGTGCCGGGGACACGGGAAGAGGTCATCGGGGGTCCGTTAGGGCGTCGTTTCGAGCCGTCACCTCGCTCGGCGGGCGCGCGATTCGATTCGACTTACTTATTACGACAGATGGCCGGGGCCCGGGAGGCGGGAGCGGGCGCGGACCCCGGCTCTTCGGAGAGATCGACCTCCGAAATGCGCCCGAGATTGCATTCTTTCGGCGGCGCGGGCGCATTCCACCGCGCGCCATCCGAGCTCCGAGCGCCCGCGCCAGTCGACGCGCGCCCTTTTGGGGGTTAAGATGTGTCCGTTGCGGCGGGCGCTCACGATGTGGTCCCAGCCGCCTCCCCCCGAGCCCGACCCGCCGACGTTCCGCGCGCGCGCAGCCTCCGCCGGCGGCGCGCACACCTGGTGTCGAGGCTGTTTCGGGACCCGCAAACTCGCTCGTATGGTCCGACAGCCTCCCGAATACGGGGTGCGCGTAGACTCCAGCTCCGCTCGCCCTCCCGGCTTGCAAGTCCGTGAGGAGCCCCAATATCAGAATCTCGATGAACTCCGCAAGCGTCCCGAGTACGCTAACCTCGATGAGATCAGTCGCGAGTTTGGTTACCGCTTGTGTCCAGAAGGTCAGAACTTGGAAGATGAGGCGATCTATGAAAACATTTTATCAGTGCGCCAGATTCGTTCCGCGGAAGTGCGTTTAGTGCCAGTGTCTGAAGTGGCTTACTACGAAGGTCAGGGTTACGTGGCGACGCAGGTGCTGAGTCGGAACGGCACCTTCCCGCAGTGTCCGCCTCACACCTGGAGCCGGCTGCAGCAGGCCTGCAGGCTCACCGGGTCCCTGAGGATGTTCACAGTAATTATTTTTCGTTTACTACATTAACTTATGTTCGATCGGAACCTGTTGCACATCGCGTTTTTCGGTGGCTTACCTACGTATTAAAATATTTCTTACAGAACAGGATACGAGCGTATGAAATGATGTTCGAGTATATTCGCTTTTTGCACGCATTCCGAGCTAAAAGTCGTTGCCCAATATAATACTGTATTTATGTCCGCTACAAAAAATACGCTTCGGAATTTCGCTCTAATGACTTGTTGATTTTGGAAGTAACCCGTTGTATTTCTTATACACTTGTGAAATACGGTAACCCGCTTCTGACACGATCTTACGATGACTTTGCACTGAGATGTAGGCTTCATTTTAATCCTATGACATCATACCGATGGACTCTCCTAATTATCAGTTTTAATATTTTATTATGCTCTATTATTTACCGAACATTAAGACATTCCTAATTAATAATAAGGTATGCGGTGGTTTTTCCTTGTGGTTTATAATTTATTGCAATGATCTTCTTTGGTTTGATTTCTGAAATAGGTAGTTTTGATGGTTCTATTCCTGATAAAGGCAGAAAGGATCCTATATTAATCGGTCGACTGTCTTTCAAGAGTATTTTTCTCAGGAAAAAATAATTCCTGTAAAAAACACTCAGCTAGATGCCATGGAGCCGTAGTCAAATATTTAGGTGAAATTCTCCACTTTCGATGGACCAAACGTGTGTGATCTCCTTTTAGCGGAAAGCACATTGTATCAGGATTAATACTAAAAATAAATCTTTACCTGACACAAGAATTAATATCCTTAATTTTTTTAATCAATATTTTTAGTCTTTGATTTTTTTTTATCGTTACGAAGTTTTACCAAAGTTTATCTCGCTAACGTAGTTATTTGTAAACTTTACTTAAAAAAACATCAGAGAAAGTTAAATATTAATTATTAAAAAAAATAAAAATGTTAGGATCACTCAATCCACAGTCACATTATTAATTCATATTCTTCGTTGACAATATTATTAATAATTAGCAAAAAAGGACTTCAAATATTATGTTTGTTTTACCATTAATTATTGCCAATAAATTATTATAACGTATAGGTACTTTTAATGAAAACTTTTGTAACTAAAATATAGGTATGCTTTGTTTTTTTTTAAATACAACACGGTTTTTTTTGTAAAACTTTACGTGACATGATGCTAAAGTGTAATATTATGTACCATAACTTGATGGATATTTTTTTTTACACATATTAGTGAAGTACCTATAACAAAAATTATTTGTCTACTTCTGAATATGGGCGCTAATAACTGCGATACAGTCCTAGATGAATGCATCTAGGACTGTTCTGTATGCATTTATAGCACAAATAAAGTTTTTATTTTATTATAGATTACTATTTATCTACTTCATATTTTTTTACTTACATTTTTTTGTAACATTCATATTTTTCATGACATAATCTCGTGCAAATCTAAAAGGTTTACTGGAAATACAAAAGATTCGTCAAAACCCAAAAATTACCCTTCACATTCTCCTTTGTTTGCAACTTTTCTATCGTGTTTTTAATGTTAACATTTTTTGTCCTTAGGCGAAGAAGGAGATGTACGATGTGAAGAAGCAGAGGCTTTGCTTAGCCCAAGACGAGTACAAGCACCTCAACAATGCGCTGTCAACCTTAGCTGCCTCCAGAACCAGTCGTAAGTTCATACTTAAGAACATAAATTACACTAACAGTTTTTATACTTAAATCATATAAATAAATAGCAGACACACACACTCGCACACATACACGCTCCCGTCCAATTAATAAATAATTTATTTTATTTGAACCAAAAAGATTTTACATTTAAGTTCTTAAGCCTATACATTAATGTGACAATACATTTAAGTAGAAATGTAGTATCTGTTGCCGAACTAGGTAGTGACCTGTATTCAGCATCCAGCGCCTCTTGCCTCAGAGAAGATAAGATACATTAATTTATAAGCTGCAATAGTACATATGTAGCTTACGAAGGGTAATTTATTTATTAATATCATAGTTTACAAGCATTAAAAAAAAAGAGTACCTACTATAATAGTTAAGTATAGATATAGTTCTCTCGATGTGTAAAATGTGGGTGAGTGGGTGTATGTGAGAGGGTGAGTATGTGTGTTGTGTTATTATTTATTTAAATTCAAATGGATTCTTTTTTATAATTATTATATTACGAAATAAGTATAAGTAAAATCAATTTACTTTAATATGTCAATGTTATTTTCAGTTTTGTCATAAGACTTTAAGGCTGATACTGATTTTTTAACAGCTGTTTTGTTCATGGAATATATATTAATTAATTTATTGATTTTATTGTAGAGCCACTCTGTACCCGGAAAGGGAAAGAATCTTTGCGTTTACATACAATAAAGATACAAATAAGAATAAAATATTAAGTGATTAATGTTATGTTAAAGGAAATGATCTGTCTCCTAGAATACAGTTAAACCTAAACTAGGGGGCAGTATAAAATTGTAATATTAAGCTCCATACTATATAAACTTAATTCTAATCAATTTTTTTTTGTATGCTGATATTAGACAATAAATAAATAATAGACCTGCCTCCGAGATAAGTAGCCATAAGCACTTAAGTTACGAATATCAGAACCAACAAAGGTAGGTATTACAACATGGAATAAATACAAATATTCTTCACATAAGATTTGTCCCGAGTGGGGATAGAATCCACGATCCTTAGCATAGCAGGTATGATCAGTACTGTGCCTTAGGGACTTTTTTTTATTTCATCATAAATTGCAGTCTTTACCAGTAGGTAGGTAGGTCTTATTCGATATTATGTTAGTATAAGCATTCTTGATACTGAAAATAGCTAATTTCACTCACAGGAAACAATCCCTGACTTTGAAAAGAAACAAAACTGTATTCAAAAACGTTTAAGCCGGCGGCGCGCTGGCCTTTGTGTAGGTAGTGTAAAACCAAAAAAATACAATCTTTACTGGTTTTAATCGATGGGGCCAATAATAACGATCAAATTTTCAAACAAGCACGCTAAAAAAGTGAAGAGAATAATTCTCTTACCAAGCAAAACGAAATCAAATTCACAGAAATAAAATAAGTAAACATCTTCAGTGATGCGATTTGACACTCAGTACCATATTTTATAAGCACCAATCTTTTGATAACTTTACTGAAATATCGCGATGATAGAACATATCTCGCATGAGGTTATGAATGAAAAGCTATGTCGTCCGGTTGCGAATGCGATATTAAAGTTTTATTTGCAACATCTGGCAATAGGCGTGTGATACAGAAATTAATTGATCAGCATCTTCGATTATAACCAGTATTTACTCCTGTTTACATTTCAAGTGTATGTTAGTGAACACTATTATGAAAACTTGGTCTAATTGAAAACAAGAGAAAATATAAATACACAAAGATAAAATCGGCCAAGTGCGAGTTCGACTCGTTTCGCCGCTCACCCAAGGTTGCCTGGAAGAGACTGCTACGTAGCTATAAGGCCGCCTATTGTGTGTTCTTCTTTTTTGACATTTTCTCTGTATGTGTTTGTTTTTGTATCGGGTGCAATAAAGTTTCTATTATTATTATTGCCAAAATGCCATTATAATTTTTCGTCTGCAAAAATAAGTTTCTTTTTCATAGTGTTTGTATGAATGACAAAGTTATATTTGCGGTTTTGGAAAATGGTATGTATGTATAGCTCTGAAACTACTAAATAAATTTCGTTCAAACCAAATTTCGGTAAAAGTTTTTCTAAAGATCTACATCATATTGTTTTAGAAACCTCAATGCAATTTTTAAAGACCTATCTATAGATAAAAAATTTTTTTTCATCAAAACCTATATGTGTGGGGTACCACACATATAGGTTTGATGAAAAAAAAATTTTCAGTGTCAGTTCCATGTATGGTAAGGGGGGCTTCCTTAATTCATATATTTATTTATTTTTCTGTAAAAACCGTAAAGCGGTTTACAGAATACATCTACCTACCAAGTTTCAAATGTGTAATCCTCATAGTTTTGGAATAAAAAGGGTGTGACATACATTGGTTTGGCCGAATCTATAACGATTTCGTTTTTTGCCTTTAGGCTACGAAACCCTAAACAGGGTCGGTTAGAAAATCAAAATAGCTCCAAAAGTACATGACCTAGCTCTATGAAATAAAAAAATAATTAAATAGCATTTTAATGTTTATAACTAATGCGGTCATTACCAATGACTACCTGCTCTTATCTCATAAGTCTTCTGTAAGCAATAAAAAACTTCGTTTCATATTCGTTTCAAACATTTCGTTTCAATGTGCTTAAAAGAAATTAAAAATTATATATTTTTAATAAATGTTAAATAAATAAGTAATAATGCGTATAAAATCAAAATGTAAGGTCACAATGATGCGACAAGATAGTTAAAACTGAAGAGCTTGTTTATTGGTTTCTTCAAACGTCTGGAACTACTAAATAAAAAAGACGGGTTGCACTCCGGGAGTGCCGGCGTAAGTGAAAACTTGATTATTAACGTTGAGCATGTTTGATATTTTGGAATGGTTAGGGAATAATTTTGCACCAATTGCTTTATCAGTATAAAAGTACTATCATTTATGTGGTAGAATACAATATTCATTTATTGCGCTATCGTACACAAACATGACAAACCATATTAAAGTGAACGTTAAGTTAGGTAATAAGATATAAGAAAACATTAGTTATTATAGAGAATCGAAAAATATATATTGACAATAAAACAAGAGACAAGTAAAAGACATTATCAACAGTCTGTCGCTAAGCAACCGAGACCATAGTCAACCTGTCACCTCAACATTCTCCATCCGTCCTACGCTTTTTCGATCAGGTCACGTGTCCTGACGCGAGTTTAAGATTTTATACCCATTACAGAAAAAGTGCTCAACGCCGCTAAAGAAGTTTTCACTTCAAAAATGCATTTGATAAGCCAACTCTCAAGGAAGGTTTTGAGGCTATTTATTTAGTTTTACACTGCCTCCCTAGTCCATTGTAATGACATATTTCTCATTTTATTATAGTATGTTCATCGACGACGTCTATGACGACGACGTCAACGACATCCCGGCACGACCCCGACCAGTTGCGGGTTGAAGTGACGCAGGCGAGGGGGCGAGTGGCCCAGTTGAGGAAGGAGCTGAGACAAGCGAGGGCCGAAGTGGCCAGCGCGAGGAGAGGAGTCCACACTTTAGCAGAGTGAGTAAACCTAAAAAACCAATCCCAGAACTCAAGAAAGAGATTAGAAGTAAGTAGGCTGTCACCTGTCTCTAAACACAGATGCAGTCAACACATTATCCCTTTGTACAATTTTGAATTTCTTCACGTTGTTGAGACAGAGCGTGGTTTTTTTTGGAGTCAACAGGGACACTTATTTTAGTACCAAATACGTAACTTGCTCCTCCCAACCTCTTTTTGTGTTCTCTGATTCCAACATTTTATCGGAATTAATTGAATAAAGTATATTATTACTATTCTCATGATGTCTATTTCTCCTGAAAACATCAAAACAAGTAATCCCTCATTCACACTAATCGGTACTTTGTATTGTAATCGGTGTTACAATATAAAAAATAATATAAGAATAAGTAATACAGTGCACTAAATAACATTAGCCAGGACCAAATAAAGCAAGAACCGGAACCTTTCATTGGTTTCTCTAGAAAGTTAGTATCTCTCAAACGGTCATAAAATTGTAAAATAACGATCGCGCTTCATACATTTAAACATTGAATCGCATTTTATTTATTTCATTAAGCTCCCACCCTAGTTTTCGACGTGACCAATCAACGTCACTCTATGTGGCCCCTTCCCTTTTCTGAAAACAGTAAATTGCTTTATCCCATGTATAGCTTTATGCAATTGAAATGTTTGAATTTCAGAGTGGAACAAAAAATCAGTTCCCAGCAAGGCTGCTATAACATTACCGAGGCTCAGGCGATAATGACCGAGTTAAAGAATATTCAGAAGTCCCTCACTTCAGGGGAAAAAGAGAGGGCAGATTTAATGCAGTCCTTAGCGAAGCTAAAGGACGACCTAACGAGGCTTCAACTAGGCGATGCATCACCAGATTTATCGACGTTAAGCCTTCCCCAAGAGAAATTAAGCACAGCATCCCAAACTGATCTTTGTGCTGACTTAGTACCTATTCAAACTAGATTAGCGGAAATGGCAAGAGTTCGGTTCCAATACGATGAGGCTAGAAAAAGGATACAGCAGATCCAACAACAACTAGCGGATTTGGAAGATAAAGTTCAACCTGGTCAAGCAGAGTCGGATAAAGATCGGCTGCTGCTATTCCAAGAGAAGGAACAGTTATTGAGAGAGCTTAGGAGTATAACTCCTAGAACTAGATCAAAGCAAGAAATGAGTGAAATTCAGACGGAATGCAAGAGGTTAGAACAAGACTTGAAAAATGCATTTGAAATGTCGAATAAGTGTATAGCGGACCGATTAAGACTTCATGAGGAGAAGCAGTTGCTATTGCAGCAATTGAAAGATGCGTTAACGTCTATGACTACTTTAGAAGGACAACTGAAGACATTATCAGCTAGTACGTTGTCTGTGTCGAGTAGTTCCAGCTTAGGGTCGTTATCTACAGCAAGTAGTAAAGGGTCCCTAAGTTCTGGAATCAGTTTTACGGATATCTATGGAGGCCCGCAAATAGCGAGTTCTTTCCAAGCTGACAAACCTGTTGATATGGTGGATTTACATAGAAGAGTTGAAAGGTGAGATATTCAAACAGCCTCTTTCATTTAAATACTTCTTAAAGTACAAAGTTTCATGATATGTGAGAGTGAAGAAAATACCTTTTTAATTTTCTATGAACAACGGGGAGACTCTTAGCCTTCATCATGCCTGATGTTAAGTACTGATAAGGCTGAAGATGGATTGATTATCTTATCTCTAATTTTTTTTTATATTTCTTATCTTCCAGGCTATTAAGAGGATCTAGTTATAACGCGGATAGTGGGACCCCTGGTGCGAGTAGTTCACCTTCGCAACCATCATTATCTCCAAGGAGTAGTTTATCTTCAGCCAGCCCACCTCCCCCCCCACCTTCATACACACAGGTAAGTGTCTTATCAAAAAGTGTACATTAGGGGCCGGTTTCAATAATTTATCCCTAATAAGAGGTAGGCCTATCTTGGTTACGTTACTTAGCAATCGCTGTTATTTTTGGTTATTTTAGGCTGATTAACAAAAATATCTAGGCAACAAAGCTCTAGTAAGCCTATCTCTTACTGAGGATAGGTTATTGAAACTGACCGTAGATGACCTTATGATTATCTATTATAAATCTTTAATCTTATGTTCGGTTTTCAAAACATATTTTGCAAAATATTAAGTAACGATTTTGAATGACCACAATTCGGAGAGACGATATAAATCAATTTCTCGCTACCTACTGTCACATTTGCAAATATGATAAAACTAACAATCGCCATAATTCAAATTCGCAACCATGATAGTACCCATTTATTTCTTGTGTAATATGATACTAGACAGAATGAATGTCAGATTAGTATTCACAAAACATTTGACACTAACGCATAGGGGCCGCGATCTAAGCGAGATAAAATTCTCACTTTCCGTTTATCTAATGATAGAGGTCAGGTTAGATGGACATTTGGATAATACGAAGTCATTGTTATTTTTGAAGAGCTTGTCTGTCATGTATGAGGTAACGTTTGGGCAAAATCTGTGTGGGCGTAGCGTTGGGCAATAAATATGTTGAATTAACAATTTCTCTGCGTCTTAAGGTCGCTCAGGTCGGTTATTGTGTGTCATATCAATAGGTTGTTTTTTAAAGCCTTTTAAACTGACCTCTTTGGAATGTGTGCTGGTATCGTCAATGTGAGTTACAAACTTTAAATTGGTATTTTATCTAGTTTTTTACTTATCGAAGTTTTTTTTTGTTTTCGACAGGTGGAGAGACAAAGGCGACAACAAAGAGAATTAGAAGAGAAACTTGCTGAGATGAGGATAGATGTCGCTACTGGCCTTAATGAAATTACTGGTCTTGCGACAAGTAAGTTACCTAGATTTTTAATAGTCATTGAATATGTTTTCAGATGTTTTCATCGGCACATTATTTATTAAAAGTCAGGCTAATGACCATTTTTCAATATTAGCAATAATTAAATTTTTGCTGAATTTTCTTTGTCAGTTACCTTTTGGTTTGGTCATTTGTTTCGAAAATGTATGTACACTTTGCCGTCACCTTTACCCAAAAACTGTAGTTTTGTGAAACCCACATGTCGCCTACTCAAGTTTATTCTACTTTCTACAATTAAAACAGAATAATTTTTGGAATTGACGTAAGATACTATAAGAGGTGGTTGACCATAGAGTGATTTGAACTTCAATATTCGATAGTCGACATGTCATGTTGATAGGACATTTTTTCGATCGTTTTTCCTAAAGGTTTTCTCTTTGTAGTTCCAGTCCAGCTGCAAGGTCCAGGCCGGCCCAGTGAGCCATTGTCACCAATCTCAGAGACCCCCCCACCGCCTCTTTCGCCCAGAACACCCTCATCTAGTGGTAAGTCCTTTTTATATGGTACTATAGATTATAGTATTATTGATGAAAAGATGAACTTTTACTACAAAAATACAAGTTAAATACCAAGTCTCACTGGATGCACAGACCGGGCTAGAACCCCGCAACCTTTGGATTTGCCCAATGTTCTCCTTATTTGGACGTGTTCTTATTGAGACACGTTAGTTAAATTTGTTAAGCACAGTTTGATTACCTTTGACTGATGACATAGGGGCAAATTAATGTAATCGTTGCTCTATTTTCAGGAACAAATACTAGATCAGTGTCGGCTGCAGTGAGCGACGAGTCGGTGGCGGGAGATTCCGGAGTATTTGAAGCGGCGCAAGCGCAGAATGATCCGTCCAACGCAGGTAATTAAAACCACAACTTGTGAAAATTACTCCGATCCACCTTTGTATGATCTTTTTAACTTTTAGAAGAAGTTTCTATTTATTTTTAATCCAGCTCGAAGGACCATGTTGACCGTTGCCTCTAGGGGGGCTTTTGTATAGGACAATGGTTCTCAAACTTATTTTGTCTATCGCCTACTTTGAAAATCAATTATTTTTCAACGCCTACCATTTTTTTTTACTTTACCACATCTTAAGAACCAAAATTTTTCTGGGCCCCTTACTGCCTTCTTCTAGGCCACCAGCGCCCACAAGGGGGCGTTATCGCCCACTTTGAGAAAGACTGGTATAGGACAAAGAAATAGCGCTTACAGCAAATATCCTATATTCCTCGATTCAATAGCCGAACGAGAGAACAAAAAACAGTGTTGCCACACGGCAGTGAAGCTTAACCTAAAATATAATAATGTTTGCAATATAATATATTATTAACATTACATATCATTATCATACTTCCGAATCGCATTCAAAATCTTCCATTTGTAATTTTCAAACGCATAGTTTTTAAAATCCTCGTTGAAAATTGTTTTTATGACACTGAGGAATTCATAAAGTTTTGCCGTGATGGGCACATTAAGAAAATTGCGAATGATTTATGACTGCTTATGCTTCTTATGCTTATTTTTCTTTTTTCTTTATGTATATTATTGACATCTTAAATTTTGACATCTTAAATATTGACATTTTAAATTTTGACATGTAATTTCTGACATCCGATACATCAATAATGGACATAATACTGTTGTGTGTATTGACATGCTGAGAGATGAGATTTGTGTTGTTTCTTGTATGTACTTGGTTATTGATATTTAAATATTGAACTGTAGTAGGTAGTGTATTTTTTTATATAATTTGATTTAATTTAATGTATGGAGAACATTACATAGTATTTTAGAGCATGACGAGATTACAATTTTGCTTATCGATATGTCGGTAAAACACGCATGTACGTACTTGAATTTTAAGAACTGAATTGTACCGTGTTTTATGCAAATAAATATTACTTACTTACTTACTTACTTACATAATAATATGATATACATTTCTTATGCGAAATGGTAAAGAATAGAATGCGCTGCCTGCTCACGTGTTTCCCTATTCCTACAACCCTTGCCTCTTCAAGGCGAAAGTGAATAGGCATTGCCTGGGTAAGTATGTAACATCCTAGGCCACATCCTGTTTTAAACAAGATGGTGGGTAAATACTTTCCCAGTCTCGAATAAACAAAATAAAAAAGATATATAAAAAATGTGGAATGAATTAACATGTAATTTTATCTTCGCAGTGAACAGTGCGCAAATTGAGATCAAATTACGCTACTGTCCAGACGAAAGCGCGTTGGAGATCGGAATCATGCGCGCGCGCAACCTACACGCCTTGTTCATCGACGTGGGGACTGAAGTGTAAGTGTTTATTGATACAACTACTTACCTACTTCATTATGATTATACGAATGTACATTAAATAATACAGATTAGGTAATGCATATGCTTGAAATAATAAAAATATGTCTAATTACCTGCCAGATAAGCTATCCAGAACTTGTCATATCAGTCGCTGGTAAAACCGGCCCTTATAATTTTTTGACCTGCCCTCGAATATTAGTTCTGCGCAGTATCATGGCAGAATAATAGTGCCACATCCTTTTATTGTTTACGCTGTGGCGATCACGGGAAAAAGTATCTAAAGTACAAATATTAGAAAACAGAAGATTCAATTTTTCATATTCACGGCACTCTACCGTTAAAACTGATTTTGGCTGAAACGAAGATTCTGAAGTTCGTAAGATTTTAACAGTATCAAACTCATATCGCACAGTGTATATTACCTCTCTTCTGCTGTACCAGGCAGATATTGTTAAAAACACAGACTTTGTCAAAAGTTCAAACCTCACTTTGTCATAAGTTGACCGCCTTACTGATCACAACTTTTTCCTCACAGTGCGGTCCGCGGAGCGCTAGTAATAGGTGGCGGGTGCGGCGTCCCGTTCAGCAGCCCGGCGCTGCCGTGGCGGGGCGCTGCGCTGAACTGGCGATTGGCACAGCGCGCTGCTGTTGCTGGCCCAAGGGCACTAAGGGCGGCCACCTTGCAGGTTAACTTGACGCAGGGATCTGAGTGCTTGGTAAGCCTTTTTATAAATCTTTCTTGTTCGCTAGCTACTTAGCAGACTTCTGCTTGCACCTTTTAGTGCCTGCGCAGACGACGGACATTGGAGGACTTTTGTCCGCGATACGACCTTATTACTAAGAATATAAAGTTGAAAATATATCGCATACTATCGCGTACTTTTTATGGATATTCGCAATCAAAAAGTCCTCCGTTATCCGTCGTCTGCTATCGCTAGATCTTAAGTAAACCTGATGCACGGATTTGAGTGATGGTAGGTCTGAAGGATTGGTTCTGGCACCTCACAGAATGGAACTGATTTCTTTTTTTACTTTGAATGGATTTGCTCTTGATTTAATCAAGCCCAGGGGCTAAGACAGGATCGGACAGGATCAGAAGGTGCCTGTTTACCCTTACTTTGAAGGTGGTCGGGTTATAAGTACTCGGAAATACAGACGCAGGGAGGGAGTTCCACTCCTTGACTTCTTGGTAAATTTGTCTTTACTCAATCGTTAATGAAATACTAGGGAGAATAGCTGAACTTCAGAAGAAGCTAGAAAGCTTGCTATTGGTAAGATGCAGGTCAACCTGACACTGGGAACGGAGTGCTTAGTAAGTATTGAAAATCTTTCTTGCGTCTATATTCTCGTGAGCCTGTGAATAGAAGCCAGATTTTTGACTGATTGGTAGGTCTAAAGCCTTGGGCCAGGCACCTTACAGATTGTACTCACTACTTGGTAAGTTGGAATTCACACTTCAGTTATTGGGATGTATAATGCCTAAGAAGATCCAACAGAGAGGAAGCTGGACTTCAGAAGAAACAGGAAGGCTTATTAGAAAGTTGATTCTCATGCATATAACTATTTATAATAAGTTGATATTTGACTGCGACATCTCCTTCAGCAGTGACCCGCTGGGTGTTGGTAAATGTCATTTAACTTTATCATACTATCCTATCCCACCGAATCCACTTTAACATACCTTTCTAAAATGATGAAAACTAGCCAAATTCGAGTATTCGGCTTTGAGCCTCGAGTGCCATGTGAACGAAACAAGGCGAGAGCGATTCTTACTGACTTTGAATTAATCACCCCAAAATCAATCTTATTTCTATCGCCTTTAATTCAAATTTTCTTCAACAGGGCTGCGCTCAAGTCAGCTTAGCCGATTACGACCCAGAAACGGTTCTCCAGAAATGGTACAACGTGTTGAGTTTCCGAAGTATGCGAAGGGATGAGAGTTCTGATGAATCCACCGTCATTTCGTCACAGACTTCCACTCTTACCCGAAATAGAGGTAGGTACTACATTATGTAGACCTATGAATTGGTTAGAAATTCATTAAATTCACAAACTTTTTGAGATTCCTCCAAATATTAGGGAGCCTAAATCACAATTTTTACTAAACTATTTAGTCTATTGGTTTCTTTATGCTTATAATTGTTTGATAGGTCCTGAAAGTATGATGGGAGCAGATTGCAATGTGGACTGTGGTGAAAATTCAGCGTCAGATGACGAAGAATCCAGAGAGCCACTCAATCAGGTAAGATTTAACAATTACGAAACCAGTAAAAAGCAATTCGGAATTCAGTTCCTTTAAACAAAATAATAAAGCTGATGAAATTTGCTAATGTCACTATATTTTCAGCTGAATCTGGATTAAACTGGATGTTCCTTTACAGATAGTAGAAGAAGACTCATTCGAGGACTACATTCCCGAGGACTTAGCTCTAGAAGAGGAATTCCTCCAGCCGCCTACCGCCGAAAAGGAGACCAACACCGAATGCAACTTCTGCCCGGAGGGAACGAGACAGCTGCACAAAAGGTTGGTGTCAACTCTTTTATAGCCAGAATAAGTTATGTTTTAGACAATCTAAGCAATTTGATCGAAGCATAAGCAGTTTATTCAATTGTTTTTAATCTTACTCAAAGAAATTGGATAGCAGCAAAATGTGCTGCTGTAAATAGCTTAGCTAGATAATTAATTGGTGGTGGAATTCATGTTAACTAACTTCTCGGAGAATATAGTTTTTCAATGTACTGGCGAGATACAAAATAGGAATTGACAATGGATAAAAACAGATTTTTATAGATAAAACTGACCTTGAATTAAGTAGTCACTAAAATCTAAGTACACAATCCTAAATATACTGTCACTAAAACTAACGCATATTAGAACTATTTAGGTACTTAATTAGAGAAATTTTATTATGCAGATACTAAATCTAAATTACTGAGATTTTAAACACTAATTCCTTTATTGTAAGACTTATTATACAAACGAACTTCTTTGTCCCAAGACGATTAATTGACAAGAGTACTCGAAACAGTTCCAACGCGCGCTTAGGACGATTTGCGGCATGTGTACTCTATGACTTTCTCCACAAGACTTACGGTTGAATTTTGCTTGACGACACGCATCGAAGTCAAGCACCAAGTAGCTTCACTATTTCTATCTATAGTACTTCTATGTTTTTTATTTAATGGAGAAGGAAAACTAACATTGGTGTCGGTACTGAGGCTAATCTCTCTCCCTAGATATGTGAGGGTCCGAGTGGAAGCGGACGGGCGGCCCGCCTGCACCGCCCTGGAAAAATAACCGCCCGTCTGTACAAAACGTCACTGTATATAATGTTGTATATAGGTACGTTTACATTGTGCTTGAGATGTGAACGCTTCTTGTGTTTTTTTAAGGTGTGTTGTTCGCTCGCGGGGTTTTAATGGTGAAGGGTTGAAAGTATTGGTCGTTGTCGTGTATTTGAATTTTGAATTTAACGTCTTCATTTAAATGTTTGTCAATGGTAAGCCTTGTGGTAAAGTGGTAAAATCAAGAAGTACTTTTTTGTCGTTGTATTTGTTTTTTTTGTTCTATGGTTTCTCACTGAAAATTAATCAAAATTTTGTGTTTTAATGAATTTAGCTGTTATGACCATACAATGTGTATCCTAAAGTAATACAATATGACCATTATTTTTACCCTTCTCATTGAAATCTGTAATGCGTTACAACATACCCGTACATTTAAGTGCATGAAAATACAATATTACACAAAAGTGCATGACTGGCATGGAATGGGGCACAATGTGAATGTATCAAAAGATTTTTAAAATCAGCTGAAATGTTTTTGATGAATTACTAAAATTTTAGGTGTATGAGTTACGATGAAGTTATAATTATTTTATGCTGTATTTGAGTGTTTTTTGTGACATAAAGTTAGTTCTAAGGATGTTAAAAAAACATGTAGGTACCATAGAATACTGAAATGCTCTCATGCTATACCTACCTTGAATGGCATTTAGTTCGTAAGAAATCTTTCCATCTTTTCCATGTGTGCGTTATAATATTTGAAACGATTGACTTTATTAATTCATTTTTATTATTTGTTCATAGGAAAAGTCAACAAGTTAACTCAAATCCTGAAGAGCCTCAAGCTACAATCAAAAGATCTCAAACGTTTTCACCGCAACCGCAGAGTATCGGCAAAGGGCATTATATTTGCAGGTTGGTATTTTTTTGTATTAAAAACTTATTTTGTACTTTTTTAATTTTTCGATGCTGTTTTTATACTTATGATAAATTTTAAATAGAAAATTATTGGAAACATTTTACAATATCTTTCTATTTCAAATTTGTTATAAGTTCAAAAACTTATGTCAAAACATAGGTACAACAATTTTATTTTCTGATATGAGCGGCAGCTTTAATAACCTATTGTAATAGACCGAAAGTAACAATTTCACCTTCTATTACTAACCTAATTAAGCACGAAATTTACTTTATTATACATAGCCAGGTAGCTTATTTAATAATGATTTCAATGACATAAGTTTTATTTATACTCTCCCTGCGAAATATCGTATACAAATCGTCATTTTAATAGAAGCCGGAAGTAGACCGGATATCATGCGGAAGTAGTAGATAGATGCGCTTTATTGGCCATAATGGCGGATGACAGAAGAGAGGTTAGTTTAGCACAGTAGTCGGTAGGAAAAAAACATTTTACCGGCTTTTTACCTGCGAACATATTATATGTTCGCAGCTTTTTACAGTCAAAAGCAACTACGCTTTATACAAAATGTCAAATTTCTAAAGATGATTTCGCACTTACCTGTTTACGAATTAAAGTTCAAACTCAATTGGAGAATATGACGGTTTGTGAAGCCTGCCGTTGACAATACAAAAAAGTATAAGATTTTCTGCGAAGCCTGACTATCCAATATTTGGATTTACTGTAAATTAATTATCAGCTCAGCAGATGAAGGAGAGAATCATGAACAGTTCTTTTATGGGCATAACTTTACATGCATTTTAGTATGCCTTATCTATTGCAGGCTAAACCGTTCCGAATCGGATTCATCAATGGTGCAGTACGCGAGACGAGTGACGTTGCAGCCGCCTCCTTCCGGTATACCGTTTGATCGGAGCGTGCGCGAGCGAAGATCTCTCAGGTCAGTTTATATTAAGTTTAAGTTTATCATTATTTAAATATCTAGTAAGCACCATTTGCAGTTTATCATCAACATCAGTTATTTTGATGTCCCCACGAGACACAGGATAAGGAGATTGAGAAGAAGATTGAAAACTGCAAATACCGGGACCAATGGCTTACCGTTCCCTCCGAGAGCACGGAGAAGCTCGTTTTTTTTTGTTTTTACCCTTTTCCTCGTAATTTTTTACGTTTTTTGTCTCCATAACAACCACCATAGAACCATAACGAAAATAAAAATATAAAAAGTTTGCTGAATTGGTCGAGCCTTTCTCAACATATTTAGCGATTATTTTGTATTTGTGGTGGCACATAATTAACGACACTAGCCGATTTTCATACAAGCGAGGTAACTTTGGAGCCTTGGTTCTCTGCCAAGGATTGACCAAAGTGTGGTCTTTGAGTCAGCACACCCAACTGATCTGAACAACATTCTGGGAGATGTATTTAAATATGTACTGTACCACCACTGTATATAGATAAATAAACAAACATTATCTCCAACAGATGGGGCCGCGTGTCCGGCGGAGCCCTCCGGCGCAGTTCAACGCGCACGCGCACAGCGCGCACCTCTCTCGACTTGACGTTAGATCTGCGCGCGCAGAACGATCGCCTGGCCGATCTGCGCAATGAGATCGCGCATCTCTCGCAACTAAAGAAAAGGTCAGTTATCATACTAGTATCTTAAACTATTATATCAGTCACACGACACCCACTGCTCGGTATAGGTTTCTCCAAAAAATCTCCATGACGATCGGTCACAGGCTGCCCGCATCCAGCGGCTTCCCACGACCGCGCACCAGATAGTCGGTCTACCTTGTCCAATATCGTCGTCCGGTGCGCGGTCGCGATTCCAGAACATTTCTGCCTCAACAGCCATCGGTTCTTCTCGCTATGAGTCCCGCCCACTGCCACTTCAGCTGAGCAATCTTTCGAGCGGTGTAGGTAACTTTAGTTCTCCTACGGATCTCCTCATGTCTCATTTCAATATAAAAAATGTATAAATGATGCCGCTCGCACCTCTCTCGACTTGACGTTAGATCTGCGCGCGCCGACGATCGCCCCTACAATTAGTCCCTACAATAAACTCATCTTTCCTCCTACTTGGCGTAAGTCAAGGTTAACTTGATTGAATGCATGGTTGAAGTCCAATATAGTATAAGAAAAATATGAGAAATATCTCGGTAACTAAATACGTTAAATAATTTTGTTCTCTTTCCATAGTTCCTAATCGTTACTCGTATCAAGTACCTACATCAAAAGCACATTTTCTAGCTGATGTTATACTCAAGTCTGAGCCACTTAGGCCTGAGCTTACAAACAAATGAACTGACTAATAAACTTTATTTAACCCTAAATAGCTAACGTTGCTGAACTACTCTGATAAGCTAACCATTCGACGTTTTGACGATTTTGATTTTTAAATGTTTATTTTTTAATATTTTCTTTACTTTTAATCTGCTTATAGAAAATAGGAAATATGAATTAAAGACTATATTAAATAATAAAATTTATTTAGAACTCATTTTTTTTTTATTTTCATAATTTTTTTTTTGAGATGAGACCACACTCAACTGGGTTCTGAGTTGGCACGAAACCGCGGGTGTGTTAATAAAACAATAAAATAGAAATTAAGCAATGTATATCGGATGCTCGTCATTTTGACGAACGTTAGGTATCTAGGGTTAAATATCATGCATTTCAATCGTTTGTTTTGTGTTGAAAGGTACATAATGATGTCTTAAACTACTGTTATCTTACAGTTGGTTGTATGGGTGTGTGAGACTAGTGGTTTATACTCAATATTTCTAATCCTTCAAACAGGTTAGAAGAAGCGTGTACCCGCGGCGATCCCACCGTAGCTGCGTGGGTGGCTGAAGACGAGTCCCTCAAGAGGCTCCTCTCCAATCCCACGGAACCTGGAGACAGAGCCACCAGGCTTCTCAATCGCACCTGCCGGGAGATCTACAGGCTGAGGAAGTCTCGCCAGGGTGGGAGGAAACCAGATCTCGTCACCTTCAAGTGAGTTCCTTTCAAGATTTTTCTCCTTTATGACTTATTAAAATAAGAGTCTTAAAACACGTCAAGCCAAAATCTAGCGTAAATAATTATGACCTGGCTTCTGCTCAAAGGTTGCAGTTTCGTTCCTGCACAAGCCGAAATCTCGTAGATAAGATACTTATGTGTAGATGAATATGTCTTGTCTTTGTATGAATGTTGTATTTACAAAAAAAATATATTAGTATTTTAATCAGATATCTTGTATCCTCAACTTTGATTTAATTGTTATTTATTTATAATTTAATGTTTTTATCATACAATAATTCTTAATAAAAACTGATTTGCATTTTTTCTTGTCCCAATAGAGAAAAGATGGCATTCTTCACACGCAGCAAAAGCATCGTGCCAGTCCTTCCAAATGAAGAAGACCCAGCATCAGAAGACGACTGGGAAGACGAATTGGAAGAAAGGCGGACGCCAGACGGTCGCTCGTCAAAGACCTTCTACGAACTGCGTGTTCGCACCGATGCCTCAGAAAAATCCGACGAAGCCAAGCAAAATTCTACCGAAAGTCCTGAAGAACAAGTCATAGAGTGCAAGAACCCTTGCCTCAAAGAGCCCTGCTACGAAAACCTGCCGAAATGTGAAGACGCAAACGAAGAGAAAGAAGTCAAGACTGATGATGTGAGGTATGAATTTGTTGTCGATAGAGTACTGGGTGTTCAGGTTTGAGGAATGAATGGAATGGTGTGGTTAAGATTGTTTTATATTTGTTTTACTATAAATAAATGTAAAAGATCTTCATCAACCTATTGAATATGGCCTTTTGTTGTTACGGCACCTTATAAATTTGCAACTAAATATTTACTGTGATTATAATTGCCTATTGAGATTTCTGCAATGAAGACTGAAGTTGAAAGTATATATTAAACTGCTATGTATTCGTTATTGGTAATATATGTAATATAGTATAAAAATATATGTCAGGACTCTGAGCAATGTTCGTTACAAACACAGTGCCATAAGGAGTTCTTAAAGTGACGATTCATTTAACTTTAGATTTTTGAACCGCGTTTACATTTGAAATTATTAAAGTTAATGTGCAGTTTCGAATAAGTTTAAAATGTTATTAAAGAGAAAGATCTAAAAATTAGATTTAAATAACAATGATGATAGCAAAAAAAGGTTTAACTATTGGGTCCAAAAATAGAAGGTGACGCGGTTCAAGTCTTTAATCAATATTATTAAGTATATTTAAATCATACCCATTATATATTTTATTGTACAAATAGCCGTGCCTTAAAATTTGGTGCCTTGGAAATTGTATGAAAGCCTACAATTGTGCCATAGAGTGGCATAAATGAATGAAAAGAAGAGTAAAATGTCAGCGCCGACCAAGAGATTGAATAGGTAGTCGAATTTATTTACATATTAATAAAGTGCAAAATAGTATTGACCCGAATGAGGAAGTATAGACGCGTCCAAAATCTCGTAGCACAATTTTAGCAGAATCATGTTATACCTTTTCTTTAACTTCTCTTGGCCTGCTTTGACTTTAATTAGGTACAAAATAGAAGTATGGAGAGTCACAAAATATATGCCAAACCGTAAAACCAAGCAGCGGACGATCTATTTCAAATTGTACATAAATACGTAATACTTTAATGCCCACCGAAATAGTAATTGTTCTGCTGTAAAGTTTTGTTAGGAATCCTTCCACCGAATATATAGGACTTGATAGGCCAAAAAAGTACCTATTGCTTTGTAAATAAAGGCGATATCGGTATTTATCTCAGAGTTAAGTTCTCGTCCTGATATTTCATTCCTCGCAGGCCCAGTTTTAGCAAACTATTAACTATATTTATTTATGAACATTGAAAGATGGCGTTGATTCTTTCTTTTTTAGTGAGAAAAAAGGGAAAGATGTACCAATAGTTCAGGTTAAGGTGATCCTACTTCAAAGCCAGTTCTGGGCCTATTGTTTCGTGGATATTTTGAATAAAAGTGGGCGTTTTTTTCATTTTCAAAGTGCAATATTGAATGTACTTGACTTAGTTATATTCCATAAAGTTTAGAGATCTGAACATGTACTGATGGTAAAGATATCTTGTCGACGCTTGTACAATGCTAGTGAAATAATAATATTGTTTCAACACGTCAAGATCAAGCTATTGTAATATAAGGATTTATGGCGTGGTGATATTAATTTTCTTATTTCGGCTGCAGTCTTTGTAGATACACAAGTTATTTGAGCCAGATAATGGAACTACATATTTACAATTGTGCCAAGCTTTTGAAATATGTAGCGGTTTACATAGTCAACAAGAAATAGTCTAGATGCGGTCAGAATATCCCCAATATGTAATAGTCTTTTTCACGTAAGATGATGCCTGTGACGTTTTAGCGATTTTTCTCAGAGTCTATGTACCTACTTTGGATAAATTTCAATATATTTGACTACTTTTCCGGCCACGTGGAATACCGTTACAAAGCGTAACTAATATCATCCCACGTAAACATAATCTATGTTAAAAAGTATTGTATGGGCTTATTTGAGTGGTACAATAAAACATTAATCTATCGTGTTTTATGTTAAATTAAATGTAAATCTCAAAAAAATTTGCTGAATTTTGTTTTGTTTAAATTTTAAAGTATCTTCTTTTTCACTGTTATCGACTAATTAACATAGGCAGTTGTCGATTGTGTTTCAACTCTACCTTGGATGTCTACTCTCTAAGCATGAAACCCGTAGTTTCAGCCTAAGTTACGGACGTTTCCAACTTCGTATCCCCTACGGACAGCTTATTAGTTCGGAGACCTGGACTAAGAATGAATGAGAATACGTTTTGTCCCTACTCCCAATGTGTTTGTGCCGTTTGTCCAAAACTAGTACATTTGCAATCAATAAAGTGTAGCTCCATCCGTAGTTTTGGGAAACTTACGGACGGGGGCCCGTATTTTAGTTGACGGGCTTAGAGAGTAGGCCTCCTGTTCCGAATCCCACATTGCACTACAAATCAAATAAAATATTTTTCTATCGTATTCAATTAAAATGTAATTAATAGACACAGATTTTACTTTATATTTCCAGAGGCGTACTTTTTTACATTTTGTTTCACCAAATTACTACAGTGAATTAATGATTTTCAAAATATTTTGCTGACATGGTATACGCGATTCGGAAGTGAAGTGAAGCGTCACAGGAAACGTTCTAGCTGAAAACGACGAAGCAACCAAAGTAGATATATTGTACAGTCTACTGCTACTTTATTTTATACAAACCTTGACCAGCGTATAATTATTGACAATTTCACAGGGTACAAACCATGGTTATGGCGACTTTGAACCTTAACGAGACGTAAATAAGTATTAAATGATGGTCGTAATCTGCTCGTTTACCCTACTTGTCAACCTTACAAATGGGCCTATTTTATATTTTAACCTTTTGGTTGTACCGATATACTTTGGGTGTTATTTTAGCGGTTTTCATACTGACTGTTTATGAACTAGGTACCTATTATCATGGCCATGTAACAGCAGTAGGTAATGTACGGAGATGAAAAATATAGCCTACGTTATTTCTGAATTTTTCTTCGATTGTATTCGGCAGAAATAAAGGTAAACATAACGTAAATAAAATATAATTTTATTACATTTTCATCTCCTTATGTTTAAGTAGATTAATATAATTAATTTAATGTACATTTTGTATAATATTTAATTTTATTATTTTAGAGCATAATTTTATTATCTTGTAAATAATCTGAAAATAATACTTCAAGAATTCGCATATCTGTATTCTGATTTTGTTTATTTTTAATTATTATTGATAGCAATATTAGTTGATGTTAAGTATTTTTATAACAAAATCGATAGTCTCTTAGTTCAATTAGCTGTACGATGTTACATTTTTGTAAAAAATGTATATTTTATATAAACATTTTATGTTTTATAAATATCTACTTTTGTAATTGTTACTGAGGTTGATTTGGATTTGCCAAATTAATATAAGCCTTGTTTTAATTCTTCCATTAAAAAAGGGAATATTATATTTCTTAAAGATGCCAATATTGACGATAGCAGGTTGATAATTAAAAAAATAAAATAAAAATTATAAATCAAGAATTACGTTGTTTGATTTTGAATATGCCCGGTCAAATCCGAAGAAATCGAATGATACAATTTAGATAGGTACATATATAAATACCGTACCCAAATTAGGTGCTAGGTCTTAGTAAAAAAGTGACGTCATAAATAACTATGATTGTCGTACTCAATCTGTAGGATGTCAACAACAGAATGTTGTCAGCATTTATAAACATGTAAGTACCTTATTGTAATAAAGAGAATCACTTCACTAAAGTATAATGAAACAACACGTCAGCAGCTGATTTTTTTTATTTATTGCAAGTTCTGTGTACTTAGTGCGAGTTTTTTTACTCAGGCTCGATAGTGAGCGCGTTAGATTTTTTGTATGGCGTTGGTGTAATCCGTGGCGTAATACGCTAGATGGCGCGGCGGGCCATTTAACCGCCACTGTGGTCTAGTGGTACAACCACCGGTATCAGACCCAGGGGTCCCGGGTTCGATTCCCAGCGGGGGTACAGATTGTATTCGGTTTGGTTGGTGGTAGGACTTGTTGTAAGTCCGCCTGGCTAGCTACCACCATCTTATCTAAGCCTGACGCCATAACAACAATGTTTTCAGCATTGTTGTGTTTCGGTTTGAGATAAGATAGCCAGTGGCTGAGGATTCCGGGAGAGGCTCGCTTCCATCTTCAGCCTTATCAATACTTAACATCAGCTGGTATGATGTAGGCTAAGAGCCTCACCGCCGTTAAAAAAAAATACAAAAATCGACGCGTTCACGATCGCCCGTGGGTAGAAAAAACTCGCACTAAGCACTCTGTGCATCAAATGAATGGCCTGACGGGATGTTGTCCGTGTGTTTTCGTTTCGATGGTGTCTTTCATTGAATTTTGCTCTGAACAACCAAGTACGATATGAAACTAGTAAAAATTTGTCAAAATAGAATGATCAACGTCTTCCCAGTGTAAATTTGATTTTTTTTGTGCCTTCAACCCTCCGGACGCGGTGAAAGGAGGTGGTGATCCTGCATTGGATACCCCACAACCGGCTGTGTCGAAGGTTATGTCAGACTCTTACACACACCTAATGGCTGAATTCCCCGGAAAGGGACGGCAGCCTTCGTCGGATGCGACCGTACCCCTGGGAAGGGTTACGGCGCGAACGTCACTCGCCTAAGTGAAGTGCGCATAGGTAGCAGTGCAAATATGCCGACACCCAGACGGGGCACCGGCTGGAATCTAAGTGAAAAGAACAGGCTCCCAAAGGGAAATCGGAAAGCTACACGACTAACTCCCGAGCGCGATATTGCGTGTACGATTTTATCTCTCAGGCCCCGAGTTATGAGACACAATATATAATCTATTGGTCTCTGGACACTGGTGAACTGTGTGCCTACCATGAGTTTGTCGTTCCGTTTACTGTCCAGTAAACTGAAAAAAAACTCATGGTAGGTCCACTGGTAGCAAGTTAAAAATATCGTAGATGCGACAGTAATGATTACAGACTAAACTCAGCCCTCTAGTCAAGTAGCTAATGACAGTCTCATAAGATCCTGATTCTGTCTTTGAAGACTTGTTAACCACAGGTCTTGTTACGTCTTAAGAGTGCTTAACCGTGATAGTTGTCATTAGTCTTCTCATATCTCTCGAAGTATAAAGCACAACAGACGTGTTATTTCATATCTAGCATTTATCATTAAGTTAACATGCAACTAAATAATCATGCCTGGTGCTTGGTGGAAAAAGATTTGACTCCAATGATGAAGTCATCTCGCAAACAAAGGCCTATTTTGAGGACCTCGACAAATCATAATTTTTGGAAGGGATAAAAAAATTGGAGAAGCGTTGGACAAAGTGTATAGAGCTCAAGGGAGACTACGTTAAAAAATAAAATGATTTATTTATCAAAAAATCTGTGTTTTATTCCAAAAGTTTCAAAAAAAGGGACTTATTGACCCGCCCTCGTAGATTCTATACAGGGTGGGAAAAAAGACGGTAGCTGGATGGAAAGTACCTTAAATATTGATGTAAGCAAATTTTGCTTAAAGAAAACATTTCTTTATTTTCAAAAATAAGTTAAACTACATTAAAAAAAATTTGACAAATCTCTTACACGGCTTAAATAAGAAAAATTACATGTTTCAGTGTTCCGGCAGTTCGAGATAAGATAGCCAGTTCCTCAGTGGCTGAGGATTTCGGGAGAGACTCGCTTCCATCTTCAGCCTTATCAATACTTAACATGAAGGCTAAGAGTATCCCCGTCATTCTTAAAAAAAACACATTATTGTACCTACAGTAAGTAGCTAGCATATAAAAAAAAAATACACAACTTTATGTTGATCGAAATGAGAGCAATGGGTATTAATGCTGAATTTAAAAACCTAAACTGTAATAATTGATAACTATTTATCTAAGGCTGGCCATAACTGGCTGTAACGTTTGGTCATATAGGTCATTATAGGTCAAACTCACACAAGAAATCCCTCTGAACTATATGATAAATCCTACATACACTAGACATGATGTTTTAGTCTTAGTTTTCTAAGGAAAATGCTGCAGATTTTTTTAACCACCTGGAGGCAGTCTCAAATAGTAACCAAAGTAATAGGTTGGGGGAAAAGTTTCTTCGCATTTTTTAAGAAAATTTAAAACATTTTTCAATATAGTTTATTTACATTTAACTAAAGTATGTAGGTGCTATTTTATTCGATAACTTCTTGCCATCTTGTAGGTAGGGACATGATCCCATTGCTATAGAAATTTTGGAGCTTCTGATCAAAAAACCGCGACAAGTGGTTTTGGCAGTCCTCTCGTGATGTTAACCTGTCACTGCCTAAAGAATTCTGAAGAGACCGAAACAGGTAGAAATCTGAAGGTGCAAGGTCAGGACTATACGGCGGATGCATTAACACCTCCCAGCCAAACTCTCTTAATTTTTGCTGAGTGGCTAAAGATGTATGAGGTCCAGCGTTATCATGATGAAAACCACACCTTCTGTTGATTAATTCCGGCCGCTTTCTCTCACTTTCTTGCTTTAATCTCATCAGTAGTTCGCAGTAGAGTTCAAAATAGAGGGTCCTGCCTGGTGGTAACAGCTCATAATGAATAATGTCCTTCCAATCCCACCACATATATAGCATCACCTTGTTGCGAGTTAACCCGGGTTTCGCCACAGTATGTGAAGCCTGACCAGGCCTTGACCACGACCTTTTTTGAACGTTCTTATCGTACGTGATCCACTTTTCATCACCAATTATCAGCTTCTTCAAAAATGATTCGGTTTCATTACGTCGTAATAAAGAATCACAATTAATGAGTACACGGTTCGTTAGGGTTCTTCCAGTGAGCTCGTGAGGTACCCAAGTATCGAGCTTTTTTGTGTACCCAGTTTTTTTCAAATGCGCCAAAACTGTTTTGTGGTCAATTCCCAGTTCTTCAGCTACTTCGTAACTACTGATATGCTGATCTTGCATATCAGTAGTTACGACGAAGTTGATTTTAAAAAACGACATCCTATTTATTCGTAATATGGCTACTAGAGCGACGTGCATCTTTGACATCAAAATTTCCGGATTGCATTTTTACCTTTTTTGTAGTAAAATTTTAAAATGTATCGAATTTCTTCATTAGATTCACTCGTCTGGTCAGTAAGAAAAACAAATGAAAATCACACATTTTCCTATTTGGAATTATCTTCTTTAAAATTTAAACTTTGAATGATACCAAAGCCAGCCAGATACAAATAGTAAAGCCAAAGAGATTGTATTTCAAGTTCATACCGCACCTCCAATAATGTATGGGCACAATTCAAAATTTTAGGTATTTCACTTTTTGTGATAAAAAGGCTCTTTATGGCCAGTCTTACTAGATGACTTTCGCAAAAAGCGAAAACAAACGTTAAATAGGGGAGTTCTGTATTATGTGCCCCTTTTACACTTTCTTAAATTGGCCCCACTTTTCCCCGCTAGACGGATCGAATCAGTGTCGCGCCAATATTAGACAGAGCCGGACCGCGCTTACGTCGCCCGAGTTGGAGTTGTGCCTATGTATTACAAAGTCTGAGGTAAGTATTGGATTGCGTTTTAATATAATAAAGGCCGATTAAGGTTTGGAACATTCTCACCCTGATTATCGTTACAATGTCGCAGGCTAAGTCTAATTAATTCTTTACATTTCAAATACATTTCATATTTATATAAAATATAACGACTTAGTCCTATATACCTTTAAAAATTATTATTTTGATATCGCTAACTAAAGTTAGGCCTTTGTCACATGAATATTTGTAAATAAAATAGTAAACTATCCTTTAATAGTTGCTAATATCCGGTCTTAACTAATTGAGTTTTGTACCTATTATTCCTAATAATTTGTTTATTAACTATTTCTTGTACCTAATCATGTCCCTGTAACAAAAATTTTTAAATCTCCAAAACTAACAGTTTGTTATAAAATTTATTACTTATCGAAATCCTTATTTATACAGATCCCTAGAATACATTACTTTAAATTCCGTTAATTAAATGTTACTAAAACGATAAAAAATATATCGCTTTATTGGTAACTAGGGTTCCATACCAAACGTATGTCCCCATGTTACCAATAAAATGGTAAATTTTTATCGTTTTTATGATGATAGTTAAACTGATAGTTTTGGAGATTAAAAATTTTTGTTGCAGGGACATAATAAGAAATAGTTGATTGGCCCTTACATGATTTATGACCTTCTTTTTTTAGTAATATTTGAGTAATTCCAACTAAAGCAATAAACAAAATTAACAGACCCCTTGCACAAAGTTTGTTTTCTTGTATTATTTTGTGTTCGTGTGTACTCAAATATAAACAAATATAAAGAGTAACTAAATCGCACTTTTATTGAGTGTGCAAAAAAGTACATAATGACGAGTTTATTGTAAAATAAAGTAGTTAGGTACCTTATAAATTTCCAATTTGAAAACCCTAGATTTCGTTGTGACGAGCTATTATTTTTCATTTTATTGAAGTTATCATAGGGAAGTTTAAACATTAATATTATTTATTTTTATTTTATTTACAGATAATGACATCATGCTCACATAAAATAATGGCGTTAGTTAATAGGACTGTTTAGAGGATCATGAGAATGCATCAAAAAGAAATAATTCTAAATGGTGTAAAAATAATAAGGTACATAAATCGTATTTTTTTCTTTTTCTTGCATTCATTGAAAATATTGAAAGTGGAATAGGAATAGTCAACTCGTCTCTCAATTTGCTCCGATGGGACTCGTAACTACGACCTTTCACTTGTTTGTTCTTTTTTCTAATACTTCATTTTCAATATTTTCAAGATAAACTGTTTTTACATTATTATCAGCAAGCAACTGAACTGTAATAAAAGTACTTTTATTAGTACTAATATTATGGATTTTTGTTTTAGGATAGTGATATGGAAAACATCTCTGAAGGAAGGCGTATGAGGCTTTATTAATTATAAATTATTTTGATTTTTTTGCATTCAATTGAAAGTAAAGTGTAAGGAAATATCGACTCGTCTCACAACTAGCTCTGATGGGATTCGAACCCAACCTGGGGTTGGGGGGGCTAGTGGTGAGACCAGGTATCGACCTGGTTATCTTTTACCTACTTTATTTTCAGTAATGTTAAACTGAGTTTCATATTCATTTAAAAGAGCATATTATTTCCTGAATAAGTTGTTATCTATTCTCAATGTCTTAAGGTTGAGATAATACCTACTATTATAATAATACTATATTATTGATGATTAAAAATAAGTACTTATGCTTTATTAAGACTGAAATTAAGTATAGATACTCTAGAAATGTGATGTATCTATAACAAGTAAAAATCATAAAGTATGTTTTTTTTTTGTTAAAATACTTTTGGTTTTGAGATGGAAAGTGTATAATTTTGTTACCATTGTTATTTTAAGAGTACGGTTTGTGATTAAGTTTCGTAAGAATTACAGTTGTGTTTTAAAAAAGAATTTATTTTGTTTTAAAAGTCCTGTTGCATCAGTTGGTGCATTGTTAGTTAATAATAACCGTAATAAATATCAAACAAGAAAATATACTAGAAAAAGCAACTTGTCTCATGTCGCCCCGACATGAGACTAGTTGCTTTTTAGGGTTTCGTAGCTTATAGGCAAAAAAGGAAACCCTTATAGATTCGGCCAAACCGATGTATTTCTAGTATATTTTCTTGTTTGATATTTATCAAATAAGAATAGCATTGTAAAATGCAAAATTAAAAAGTTATAATAAGTTAAGTCAAATTTTTTTTCTTATAATTCACTAACAGTTAAAAAAACTTTTAAAAAATCTTCATGTATTATACAAAACAAGGAATTAATCATACATAAAAATCCTTTATTATGGTTAGAAACTTCATTTTGTTTTATTCTAATTTCGACGCTAATAAAGACTAAGTATGTTTATTGAAAATAGCTTTTTATTAAAGTTTTTTTTTATGTTTTGGCTTTCATTTAAGTATTTAAATCTAATTCCAAACCCATCACAATGTTCAATGACGTTACAGTCCGACAACTAAAGTAATTACTTATATCATAAATGTTATAAGGGCACAAATAAATATGTAATTGAAATAAATTTTAATAAAACATAGTAATATTTGTTGATATATACCATAAAATATTGAAGTGTTAATATTAGAGGGGCTCAAATCAAGTAATGCCTAAAGTATCAAATAAAACATCTGTGTAACAAGGGCCTAACTTTCTATTTAATTATTTGATATAATTTTTTCCATACTTCGAATCCATATTTTTTAAGTATTGCCTATTCATATTATAGCTCAGTTACCTAAGACATATTATTTCAAATTTCATCGATATAGTGCACAAAATCAAGAATTTAGAAGCCATTATGTAAAAAACCATATTATCACTCATTGGTTTTACGGGCTTCCCCAAAAAATAGCTTTTTGTATTTGTGCCCATACATTATTGGGGGTGCGATACATACTATATGCGAAAAGACTTTTTCCCCAACCTAATATTTCATATCTATATTTCATATACATATAATAAAACTGTAAAATTATAATTTCTGTACATTGAATATATTTACCAAAAACCAATTGGGGACGACGTAAAAACAGTAAGAGAATACGTTAAGACGATTTTTTATTATTTTTTTCTGTCTGTTTGTATGTACACCCTAATCTACGAAAGTACTGAACGGATTTGAATAAAAAAAATTGGGATAATTATGTAGCTAATAGGTCAGGCCATAACATAGGCTACTTTTTTTAAAATCTGTAATACGATGTAGGAGACTAAGAGATCAGCTAAACTATGAGAGTTATGGAAATGTCAGAAAAGCAAAAGTTGTTAAGCGTGATGAGCATTTTCTGTTGACATATTAAAATCCAGAATATTTGAACCCAATTTAGGACAATGGAAATGCCACCAGCTACTATTAGAGATATGGAAATGACTCCTTAGCAAAAGTTGTTTAACGTGATGGGTATTTTCTGTTGAAATTAGAATTAAGGGTATTATAACCCAATGTAGGAGATTGGAAATGGCGCCTAGCAAGCGCCTAGCCTAGTAAATTTTTTTAGGCATTTTCTGTTGAAATATAAAAATCAAGGACACTTTTTCTTTATTACACGAAAAAAATAACCAAAAAAAAATTAAGAATGCTAATTATTGCACCTGTTGCTCCATGTTATTTGAGGAACGACTTCTATTAGTTTTTTAAGGACAGTTGATGCTGTAGAGCTTCCTGCGTTTCAAGCAACCTGTAGGGGCACTTCATCTTCATGACGATGATCAACACTGGGACAAGACTCTCGAGGAGGCCTGTATCAGTGACAGCCCCCGCTGCTTACGACATTTGTTCGAAAAAAATACAAAACATTCCTTTCCGAAGACTGAGATAATTGACCCATGGGTAACGTCACATCCCTTTTTTCGGGAGATTTTAGACAGACCCTTCCTTTATAAGTCGGTTCCTTTGTAAGGGGACAAGAGCCGATGAGATTAACGCTTCAATAAAATATTCTAAGGTCATATACCATAAGGCCTCAGATAAATAAGCTGGGATTGACAACCAATATGAAAGCGCAGCTTGGCGGTTATTCACATGCCCATGAATTTTTAGCATATTATAAAAAATTAGAGAAGGACTCCACCCTGTAGATCATGGTCAGGTCTTCTCTTCCTCTTCCCCAAATACTGAGAAAAGTCGTTGTCTCAAAAGAGGAACTTACACACTCAATATTCGGGCACCTCCAGTGTATTTCAAGTTAGGAAAATTCTTGGTTATGTGGACGCGGCATACTAACACCCAAAAATGACCAAGCAAATGCAATAAATGAAAAAAATATAGCGGAAATTGTTGCGGATGAAGTGGTTTACACTTGCTTTAACAATGTAGTTGATCAGGACGACGCCACAAATTACCCAATTGAATTTTTTAATTCACTTCCAGCGAGTGGTCACAAAATCACTCTTTTTTTTTTTTTTTTAAATAAATAAATATTTGCATATAATCACACCAATTATCTAGCCCACGTTAAGTTTCATGAAGAACTTGTGTTATGGATACTAGATAACGGATAAATATACTTTATACTTTTTTTTTTTGTAAATACATACTTAGTATAATATTAAACACCCAGACCAAGACAAATAGACATGTTCATGCACACAAATATTTGTCTTGTCCGGGGATCGAACCCGGGACCTCTGGCGCAGAAGGCGGGGATAGTACCCCTGCGCCAAACAGGTCGTCAAAATCTCTTAAATCTTAAAGTCGGTGTTCCGATAATGCTTTTGCGAAATTTTACTAAGCCAAAATTATGCAACGGGACCCGACTTAAAGTAAGTGCTTTGCAAAGAAATATTAGCGAAGCTGAGATCCTGACTGGGTGTCCTGCTGGTGAAACTGAGTTTATACCGCATATACCGCTCATCTCTCACAATTTTCCGTTCGAGTTCAAGCGCACACTCACAAAGTTCCCTGGGTGACCCCGCGCTTTGCAATGACTATAAATAAGTAGCAGTGACAAACGCTGAAAATCGCTGGTGTCGCACTAAGGTCGGATTGTTTTTCCTACGGCCAGCTCTATTTTGCTTTTTCGCGGGTCAGTAGAGCTGCGGGTCTATTCACATTGGCTCAAAACGGAAAAACCACCAATGTAGTTCATAAAGCAACACTCTAAGCACCTTACAGCTACATTAGTAAAATAAATTTCCTTTGGCATACGGCATTTAATAATATTTTTTTGTTGTAAGTACCACGATTTAATGGTCGATCAATAACGTCAAATCAAATAATGTAAGTACTACATAAAAGTCCACGGGTACGAAGTCGCGGGCACCAGCTAGTAAATGAATAAAAATGTTGACCGTGCGTCCATAACTGTTATTCCTTTACGTAAAGAAACGTAATTATACGGGTAAAGTCGGTACTATTTTCATTTTCGAGTCTTAGTAATGATGGTGCGTGGTAGAGCTCACGCAAACGGCCAATCCCGCAATCTACGCTCACAATCGCTTAGATTACACTTGAAATTAACGACGTGGGTGCCATACGACCAATAATGGTGCGACCAAAGAGTAATTATTGGCGAACGGTTTCATAGAGGGTAGTGGTAGGTTTCTACATTGCGAGTTTCGAGATGTGACCGTTTAATACTCAATTCAACCAAAATAACTTTGAATAGGAAAGTACTAGATTCGAATTAGATTTTAAAATTTCTCAGTAATAACAATGCCTGGTGGCGCGTTCTGAATTATGAGTTTCAAGTTGCGAACGTCTCGAACTGAAAGCAAAATGATGAATTTTAAGAGAAAAAAAGGTAGGTACTAGAAACAATCATAGGTTGTTCTCAGGCGGGTCTTGAACCCACAACCTTTGGATGTCCGGTCTACTGGTCTCTCAATAAATCAAAGTAATATGTGCATAAAGTATCATTCATGAGCAACTTTGATGTCACAGAGACCGACCACTAAAATGCGGACGTTAATTTCGCGGTTTGAATTAAGTTTGGGCACAGAATAAATAGATAGTTTGGACAGATGGATCATATTTGACAAGAAATTATATCGGGGGCAAAAGCAAAAACGCAGGAGCAAAAATGTAATACATGCATATTTAAACAACTACACTAAGAATTTAAAAAAAAGGTAAGCTAGTGCTAGCTAAGAAAATATTAGGCAAACTTAAAATATTGTGAACCTGAGATGTTGTTAAGGCGCGATAGTCACGTACGTACGTTTACTTTATTTGTCAATTTCACTTTCAATTAGACCTTACTGCTCTAGCAGTATTTTTCATTCACGCTAATCTTCGATTGATAATTACGAACAAAAAAAAGACAAAAAAAAAACCTAAAACATATTTTCGTTACCAAACGTCGCACATACATCAGCTGTGCGTCCAATAGCCAGTAGCCCAGCATTAGCACGCACGCGTCCGGCCACAGGATATGCTTATATAACCCAGATTTACAATACGGCCAAGGAATTCATTTCTGTTGGGGTGGGACCAATCCGGAATTTTCGGGAGCCTTGTCGGACAGGAAGGGAATTTTGATTTAGAGCTATTTAGATCGCGTCCTGTGCTTTGGAGTTCCTTGCATCGCCTTATAAATCAAGAAGATTTTAAGAGATATTTTTAGAAAGGGAAAAGTCGTGTTAGGTACATTTGATTCATGTTTTTGTTTGAAAAATAAAGAAAAGTAAGAATTCAGCTAAGGATTCATTATCTATGAAAAAGAGGCGCTACTGAATTAAAAAAAGGAAATAAATATACAACCCGTTTGTTTACCACCAGCCCTCATTATGAGTATTGTAAAAAAAAGCAATGGGAGCAATTCCATAAGCAGACGAAAGTATAGGTAGTAGGTAGTAGTAATATTAAGAAAAGTAGGGTTTTTTTAAAGGGCACAGTAAGTAATACCGCAAGTAATACCGTTTTGAGATTTATAAACTACAGAACCATTATACCGAAAACCGATTCTCGCCTGCCTTCTTTTTCTTTTTAATTTGACGCTAGAATCGTGATAACAGCAGGTTGAGCTTACTCGGGCCATAAAAACAAGTGCGTGTCACGTTCTTACACAAAAAGAGGCCAATTTTGTATGAATGGTCACTTTTTTACGACAATAAGCAACAGAATTTAAAGAATCTCTAAGTAGAATAAAACGGCCTCTTTGTCTGTGTAAAGTTTAAGTAGTTCAATAGTTTTTGGAGAGAGTTCATCACTTTGTCAATTTCGGTGGTAAAAGTTTACGCTCTACCACAGATAATATTAATTTCTCAAACATGCTTGGAAAAATGAACATTATTTTGACAACCTTCTTAGAGATACATCGATATTGCTGTACTGGCCACATACATGCGAGCAGCGGCCGGCAAAAGTTGTATGATAAAAACATTTTATAAAAAAAATCAAACCGACTTCAAAAAGTAAAAAATAAAACTTTTGGAGTCGGTGCCAGCCAAAGCATGGCACCTACATTGCACTTCTATTAACTATATTTTTTTAGCCTTAGCTAACTAGCACCGACTCCAAAAGTTTTATTTTTCACTTTTTGAAGTCGGTTTGATTTTTTTTATAAAATGTTTTTATTTCAGATTTTTTTGTTACATTATGTGCCGTTACTTACACTAAAAATCAGCCCATACACAACAATGATGTCATCTAGGTATACGACTACTTGCCAAAAGGTGATTGATATTTTTCAGGATTATGAAAAAACTACTAGCCAGATCTTCGTAAAAATTATATGGGACCACACATAAACCATTTTCTTCCAGATAAAAAAAGAATTTTAAAAATCTGTTAACAACTGGCGAAGTTATGGTGGAACATACATAAAAAAAAAAAAAAAAAAAAAAAAAACAGTCGACTTGATAACCTCCTCCTTTTTTTGAAGTCGGTTAAAAATCCATATCTGTCGTGTAATTTAAAAATGGAACGATCTTTTACTCCGAAATATGGCAACCAAGGAGGTAACTTATCAAAGGTTTTATCTAAATTTCGAACTGGCTTGCAAATAGAAAGCTGTTTTAGAAAAAAAAAAAACATCGAATGAACACTTTAACGCGGGACGAAAAATTGTTGTTGGTTGTTCGTCTGATTTCGAAAAGTAGTTTTAATTTCCGCGCATTATTATTATATATATTCGGCCACTAGTGAATTCTCAGGTGGGAATTGAACCCATCTGAGAATTTCCCCTCGATTCCCATCTGAGAATTCACTTGTAGCCGAGTTGATTTTACCCAATATTTTTCTATTTAAAATTTATCATCATAAGTATAAAAATTGCATTCAAATATGGAAAAACTCAAAAATCATAAAATATACCCCGACTTAGGTAATTATCCGTCGGAGTTTTTTTTAAATTATTTTATCCTTTCAATGACTTACGTTCTAACCGTTGTGGGTTATTCGAAATATTTAATTTAGATTTTTTTTTTGAGAGCATAGGTATTATGTACATTGTACTATATAAAACCCAGTACTAAAACCTCATCAAAACCAGATTAGTAGTTTTGTTTTTGAATTTCACCGTATCACCTATCTAAGAACATGTACCAATTATACCCAAACCCATCACTGAAAACCACATCAAAAAGTTTGGAGAACGTTGGTTTGCACAAACAATCTAAACCACCTCTGTGGTCTAGTGATACAACCACCGGTATCAGACCAGGGGTCCCGGGTTCGATTCCCAGCGGGGGTACATATTGTATTCGGTTTGGTTGGTGGTTGGACTTGTTGCAAGTCCGTATGGCTACCGCCATCTTATCTAAGTCTGACGCCATAACAACAATGTTTTGTTGTGTTCCGGCAGTTAGAGATAAGATAGCCAGTTCCTCAATGATTAGCGATTCCGGAAGAGGCTCGCATCCATCTTCAGCCTCATCAATACTTAACATCCGGTATGATGAAGGCTAAGAGTCTCCCCTATATTTTTATGATTTAATCACAATGTATAGTTTTTAAAAAAAATCTTACTTGCCCAATTACATTGTATTAGGTCAACGGGAATTACCCTATGAATTTTCATTCCCTTGAGAATGTCAAAATATACGTTTTGTTGTTTTATGAAGCATAAATCGTATCTTTTTTGACGTTAATTTGTTAAGTTTGATTTTCTTACAGCTCCAACAGACTGTTGCCCTGTTTAAATGGTTTTAATTTAAACGTCATTAATACCTCTACGCGTTCCCAAGAAAAACGAGGACGGACAGACGGACAACAAAGTGATCCTATAAGGTTTCCGTTTTTTCTTTTGAGGTTCGGAACGCTAAAAATTGGCAATGTCTTAGGTAAGTAAAATACCTATTATGTAAAATAAAATACTTAGAGCATTTAACAAAGATTGTTCATAAACAAAACACACCAAGTCCATGAAAAAGTTTTCATAATAAAGTTAAAGTTATTTATAGCTTAGAAGTTATATTTTGTTCTAGGAAAGCCGTTAGTCACGTAATGTTTGTGTTTGAAGGTGACCTTATCGGTTAAGACGACAATTCAAAGGGTCTTGTTAAAAATGGACGTAAGTCCAACTTAATCAAATTGTATGCTAAATAAAAGTTTCAGTCGTGTGACTTTCCGGTTGCCCAGTAAAGTTTTTAAGGAACTTTAATTAACAAAGTAATAATAGATATATAAAAACGTTTATATCATAGATAATAAATCATTAGCAGGTACCGCCTCTGTGGTCTAGTGGTATAACCACCGGTATCAGACCCAGGGGTCCCGGGTTCGATTCCCAGCGGGGGTACATATTGTATTCGGTTTGGTTGGTGGTAGGACTTGTTGTAAGTCCGCCTGGCTTCCTACCACCATCTTATCTACGCCTGACGCCATAACAACAACGTTTTCAGCATTGTTGTGTTCCGGCAGTTAGAGATAAGATAGCCAGTTCCTCAGTGGCTGAGGATTCCGGGAGAGGCTCGCTACCATCTTCAGCCTTATCAATACTTAACATCAGGTATGATGAAAGGCTAAGAGTCTCACCGCCGTTCATAAAATAATAATAAAAAAAAAAAATATGAATAATACATTATTTTTTTAACCTTAATACTTTCCGAGAAAACATTTCCCAAAAAAAACTCTACTGGTCGACCGGAAGTATTGTATATACTTCATTTTATACCGTGACAACAATCACGAAATACACCGGAATACTGATCCATTGAATATCAAATGTTTCAATAGTAATCAACAACATTTTACGATAATAAAAATTGTAAAAGTACAAGAACCTTTACTATGGAGTCAACAATGAAATCGCGATAAAGATGAAGACAGATGATTATCCAGAGTGTATTGGTCGATTTTATGGAACAGCTGATTTTTTTCCATGATTTTGTTGTTGGCTACGTTCAATAAGCATACCTTCTAATTATAGATATCAGAATATGAGAGAAAAAAGTATAATTACAGAACTTATAAACGTGTTTTATTTTGCTCTGGTTATTTTCAAGCAAACCCGGGGGTATAGAATAGTTAATATACGAGAACATCTTTTCTAGCACTAAGTCTACCTTTCTATAGTTAACTATCATAGTAGTTACAATTCTTTTGGTTTTACGCCTTCATAGAAAAATGTCTATCATCCTATTTATAAAAAAACGAGGAGTTCTCTTGATTTTAACGATTTTTTAAATATTTTTTGTCGCAGCTAGACCTTTTTAAATGTCAAACCCACATTTGCATTCTGCATGTACGATTACGGTAAATCTCATAACATCTATGTTAATGAATCATAAAAAATGTAACTTAAGTATATTTTTTAAATGTAAAAATAATACGGGGTGTGTTTTTCCGGTAACGCCTACGCGCTAAGTAACCCCGACGATATTTTTTATATGGCAAAATTAAACCCTCTACGCCCGGTAGGGGCGCTGCTAAATAAAACATAAATTTTCATGCTAGACCCACGGCAAAGTGTGTACCTTATTAACTGTATTACTGTCATAATCACTAAGCAAATATGAAAAAAAAAAAATACAATACACTAGTTTAGTATATGCATAAAGTGAATCATTCATTTTCCGTGGAAAACGAAGAGTTTCCAAGTTTCGTATTGACGTACTAGATGGCGCTGTGCAGTAACTTTCAACGCGGTATTATTTTGGTTTTTTTATTTACATATTTTATCCAGAGAGGTGACTGTGCTTCGACAGATTTGTGTACGTGCATTAAACTGTACCGTGATTATTAATTTTTTTACTCCTGAACGACGTCGAAAGACGTCATATGGGGGGGTTTATTTCACAAAACAACAAATATAGTTTATGATTTTAGAATATTTCCATTTTTTAATGCTATTTTTATACTTATGATAAATTTTAGATGTGACAGCGTATTAACAATTATAAAAGTATTGGAGAATTTCGACGATGGTCCGCAAGTCTCGGTAGCTCAGTGGTTAGTTAGAGCATTGGACCGGATTTCCAAAGGCTGTGGCTTCGAGTCCCATCTGAGAATTCACTTGTGACCTAGTTGATAATTTTCTATTTAAAATTTATCTTATGAACAAATATAGTATTTCTTAAAAGCAGACAGACTTTACATTATGTTTGGAATTACAAATAGGTACGACACTTATCCTTCTTGCAGCAATGATAGATATCCTAGGGCCCGATTCTCGTGTAATTCGAAAAAAAATATAAAGAATTTGAATTTTATTTAAAAAAAAACAATTTCTAATGCATTAGGAAAAAGTTTACATTCGTAAAAATGTTCAAACCTTAAAAAAACAATAACTTTAGAATCGGCCAAAGTCTATGAATCAATGACGTATTTAGTGACGTCTTTCCTCAAGACCCAAGGTTTGATCATCCAGATACTTTACGTTACGTACGATTGAATACCGATTTCGGGGATGCCTTGAATTGTTTCTTAAGGTAGCCTCCGTTGAGTCGAGGTCGAGCTAGTTTTGGAGGACCCTCTCAGAATATTGGTGCTAAAGTCATATTTCCAATATCTTTTGAATTCATTGGACTTCAACCTTGTTACCAACCTGTAAAGAGTTTTTACATTAAACAAACATATAAATCGATCCCACACAATAATAACTTACAGTGGGGAGCGACAAAGAAACTGAACTAGGGGTAATTTTGCAAATCACCCTGATTTGCGGTCAAAGCTACGTTAAATCTGTATGGTACTACTGTGTTCCAAAGAACGGGGTAGTACAGAAATGTAATTTATATAAAAAGGTTTTAATGAATTGTGTTGTGGCAAAAGAAACGTACGGTCATGGAAGGAATTAAAAATGTGGTGTTTTGGATTGGGGACATGAAAACTTTAATTTTTAGGTCTAGGACCTATCCTAGATAATTTATTTTTAATTATTTAGAGTGGGTTTGCTCTTGGTCCCAGTCAAGCCCGGAGGCTAAGACAGAATTCACGGTGTAGCATGCTAACTCAGAAGGTGCCTATTCACCCTTGCTTTGAAGATGGACTTTTCGAATCTACAAAACGAATTCGAATAATTATTGTGATAATTCTTGGGATTTACAGTAGTTAGTCGGTTTATAAATAACTCTAACCCCGTTTAAAACATCGTTTGTCCCTAAACAAAATAAATTACTGAAACATTGTTATTATAATCAATCACGTTTTGACTGACGGCGATTGTCTCTAAATAGGGGTTAGAAAACTAACTTTTTCATTACATGGTCGTACTGTAAAACTGCATCATCCGAGATCTTAGGTAAACTTTGCAATGTGGCTTGCGGAGCACGGAGGCGCTCGACATTTTGGTCACCCATTCCGTGATCAACCGTGGTGAAAGTTGCTTAAACCGCTAAAATCGCAGGTCGAATACGTTAACCGCATCGCCACCGAGCTCCTCTTGGATTAATACTATATGGGAGCTATTTCCCTATTAGTTTTTTCTTCACATGTCATTTTAGATCAAGGTTACCTGCTACTACTAATAGATACTGCTGTATAATTAGGGTTGTATGTAACACAGTAATATTATTTAAAAAAAAATAGGTGGAAAATGTGGGAAGACACACAAAAGACGCAATAAATGAACAGGAGGTCTACTCTCTAAGCACGACACCCGTAGTTTCGGCCTAAGTTACGGACGTTTCCTACTCCGTATCATCACGGACAGCTTAAAATTTGGTTAAGTTTGACCCAGTACTATTATGTTTTATCTACTTATGTATGTGCATTTTTATATATTTCATTTCATATTTGTTACTTGGATGACATGATATTATCTACCTTTAAAAACTGTGAAATAAAATATTTTTATAAAAAAAATGAAAACCGACTTCAAAAAACTAAAAAGCAAAAAATAAACATTTTGGAGTCTTACTTTGCGGTCCTACTATTTTATTTTTCTTGCCTTTTTTACATAATATTTATAATTGAAAACCTAATTGAAAATATAATGTTTCTTTTTCTTATGGTTAACCACTCTTTGTTTTATTAACTTTCTCCAACCATGTAGTTACTATGAAAGACTTCAAGACAATCGGGTCTGTTATAAGTTTAGCTCAACAATTACGAACCCAGGACTGCCCGCTGTTCCACCCACGCCATCTTTGGTGATGAATCGTACTGTCGGGCAGTTAAAATAAATGGCTGTTATATCGCGCTGTTAAATGACATTGAGCTTTCAAGGACCTCTCAAAGTGTAGTTTTGTCTAGCGATGCTTAGAATGTTAGCCAGGTGTTAAAAATTAAAGGGGTCATTTTAGTGATTTGGATGTAAATGTTTAAGAAGTAGTGGAACAATTATAACGTTTTAATTTTGCATTTTACAATGCTATTTGTCTCATGATCATGAGACAAGTTGCTTTTTTCTATTATATTTACTTGTTTAAAAATTATCACATAAAAGTAGTGGAACAAACTGTATTTATCTATAAATGTTCGTTGTGCCAAGATTTATATCTATATAAAGCTAGTTATTGTTTAAATGTATTGGTATATACAAACGTTGGAAATTCGTTGGTAAATAAATAAAGAAAATAAAGGTTAACATTACCTACTCATACCTATTTATTTCTAGACAACTTTTCTATAGGATGTTGAAGATTTTGTACTGTTTAGATGTATTATTGTTTTTTTTTCTCTAACGCGTGAGACCTTCTACGAAGTTTATTTTCTAATTTCGCTAAAGTTATTGAGGCGGAGCGTAGCGGAGCCTCTCTTATGTTGACTCTTTTGAAAATCTGTCCGCCCGGTCATAGCGCCCAGACCGTTTAACCGATTCTAATGAAACTTCCCACATACCTAGGAGGTGACAAAAATTCGATGTCCTACCATCACCATCACCTTAGCTTTTGGCGCCAAAGAAGAGCCAAATTCGGTTTTTAGGGTTTTGCTCGAAAAGTATAGACTTTTGTGCATCGCGATACATTACAAATTTGACCAGAATGCGTTTAATGCAACAAACCGCGTCTAAATCCGTCATGTCCTCACAGAGTTATGCCGACATAAAGTTGTAAAAGCTCGCGGCGCTCCGCCTCTCTTGGGCTCCAAAGCGCCACCGAAGGTGGTGCAGTTTGGAGCCGTTCCTAGTAGGTGTATGTTTTGCATCGATAAAAATATTAATTAACGTATTTTTATGTGATAAATATTAAACAAGAAAATATACTAGAAAAAAACAACTAGTCTCATCTCATGTCGCCCTGACGAGCTCTAGTATATTTTCTTGTTTAATATTTATCACATAAAAACAGCATAGAAAAATATTGGAAAAAGTCAACTCAGGCCACTAGTGAAATTCAGGTGGGAATTTACTAAATTCAATCTGATTTATCAATAAAACCGTATTGTTCCTTGACTTTACAGTTTGCTTGAACGCAGGTTTATAACTTATTTAATATCATAAGGTTAATTATTAAATTAGATCGTTTACAATGATTAGTTATTATAGCACCTGCAGTTCTAGCTAAATTTTCGATTTCTAGATAGAGCTACTTAATCAAATCAAGTATTTAGGTCATGTTATATAGAAAGTCTTGGAAAAAAAATCCTGTAACGTTGTTATAAGTATGTGGAATAGTAAATAAATAATAATAAAACGCAAGTCACAATAAGTTTTCTATATTCAATATAAAAAAGTGCAAAAAGTGTCATAAAATTCATTTGAATAAGTGCCAGCCCTAACCACAAGAGGTTAGAAATGGACAGATGTGCTCGCGCACCTGCGCCCGCGCGTGCTCTAGCGTAGATCCTGCTTGGGGTAGCGGGTTCGAGGCTCCGTTGTTATGTGTTAGTTTACATTTTAGTATTTTGCTGTTATGATGTATTGTTACACACTTTCTGTGTTCTACGTTACAAACACTCTATCACGCTATAAATCCCTTTGGATGGCAAAGCATCAGGGGTACAGCTTGAGAGTGAAATGTGTAAATGTTACGGTAAATGTCTACGGTAAATAATTTTCAATTATTATTAATTACCATAATTTAAGGTAAAAGTGATTTATTAATTCTTTTTACCGCACATTATTTTATAATTGCACCTTTCTTTTGATGAATGTAATGTTCAATGAAGTCTGTTAACAATATCGATATTTACTGCCTTTTAACTTAGCAAAACATCAATAGAAGCAGGAGGAGCTTGGTATCATATTTGAGTACTTTTTAAAGAAAGTTGTCTCTCTCGCTCGCTGAGCTCGCGTATTTTTTGGTCACAGTTCTAACCTAACCTAACCTATCTAAACCTTACCTTGGTATCTTTAGTAAAATAAGTACTAGTAATAGTTTTAGTCACATTGACCAAATCACGTGGTCAGTATTAATAATTACCGGTTATTATTAATAATTTTCACACTATTAACATTTACGGTTGATATAAACATCACTCTCATAACTATTGAACACGCCTCATTTAAGGTGATTCACGTCGCCACATCACATTTGGCGTTGGTTGGGTTGGGCACGAGAGCAAGCGGTTGGTCAAAAATGCGATGGATCGACCAAGTTAGAAATGGCACGTTCCGCGGTTTTTTTTTTAAACAACGGGAGACTCTGTCTTTATCATACCTGATGTTAAGTATTAATAAGGCTGAAAATGGAAGCGAGCCTCTACCGGAATCCTCAATGACTGAGGGACTTGCTATCTTATCTCTAACTTCCGAAACACAACAATGCCGTTAACATTGTTGTTATGGCGTCAGAGTCTGATAAGATGGTGCAAGCTAGCCAGGCGGACTAACAACAAGTACTACCACCAACTTAAACGAATGCACGAGAAGAGCCACAATACGGGAAGAATGGCGATGGATGAAGAAAGCAAGCCAGCAACCCTGAAGTCACGACCACAACCACTCTGCCAATACTTCTTTGAAAGTGATATCCTAAGCCAAAAGGAGCACTCCGTATACACACGCGCCATTGCTAACAACAGGCTTATAATCGACCGCGCTAACAATGCGTACGGCGAGAGGACGGCCAGTTACATCGTCCACAGATTATTAAATGAACTACCTCCCGGTTTGATTAAAAGTATCACACCTGAAAATATAAAAAATAGATTAAAACAACACTTTTTGGACAGTATGATAATGTTATTGGAACGAAGTTCCTTATCGCGCGTTGCAAAAGGCGGCTTGACGGAATAAATTAAGACAAAAAGTTGAAACGACCAACACTTTTGTGTCGCGAGCTGTGCGCGTGCGCGATTCTGGATGGATGGATAGATGGACGGACGGACGGACAGACGTACGGACGGACGGAACTGGACGGAACTGGACGCAACTGGACGGAACTGGACGGAACTGGACGGAACTGGACGGAACTGGACGGAACTGGACGGAAATGGACGGAACTGGACGGAACTGGACGGACTGGACGGAACTGGACGGAACTGGACGGAACTGGACGGACTGGACGGAACTGGACGGAACTGGACGGAACTGGACGGAACTGGACGGAACTGGACGGACTGGACGGAACTGGACGGAACTGGACGGAACTGGACGTAACTGGACGGAACTAGACGGAACTCGACGGAACTCGACGGAACTCGACGAAACTCGACGGATCTCGACGGAACTCGAAAAACTGGACGGAACTGTACGGAACTGGACAGAAATGGACGGAACTGGACGGAACTGGACGGAACTGGAACTGGAAGGAACTGGACGGAACTGGACGGCACTGGACGGAACTGGACGGAACTGGACGGAACTGGACGGAACTGGTCGGAACTGGAAGGAACTGGACGGAACTGGAAGGATTGATTGATTGATTGATTATTGATTGATTGATTGATTGATTGATTGATCGATCAATCGATCGATCGATTGATTGATCTTATCGCGCGTTGCGAAAGGGGGCGGGAGCTAGACGGAGATTAAGACCAAAAGTTGTAGCGACACTTTTTGCTATAGTTGTAAGCCGTGCGGCGTTCGCGTGTTTCTCTGTCTGCCTCTCTCTCTATTTCATAGAAAGCGAGAACTTCGTTCCATCCGGGTGTCCTTTGATACCTCTCAAGTTTTTTTTTGTTTAATATTGTTATGTTGAAAGATAAAATAATGCATAGTTAAATAAAATTACTAGATAAGTTTAAGCTAAAATTCATATATTGTTTTGTAACACAAGTACTTCTAATTTATTGTGTGTAAATATTTGTAAGTTAATATTCAATGACCTCGATTAAGAATCCTGACACATATACCAAACCTTCGTGGTTTTCTTTGTGTTAGCTACTGTAAATAAGCATTGTATGAATACTGTATATGATAAATAAATAAAAAAGAGTGTGACGAATAGAAGAATGTTGTCTGGAAATAATATGACTATTACCAGCCTCTCGCCTCTATTAGTTTTCGAATAAACCTTATTCATTGATACCATCTGCACTTATAACCTTGCAGCTGGCATATTCTATGTTTTTCTTCCGCTACCAGTCCAGCATATGATATACTTACAAAGGGAAAAAGGTTTCTGTTATTTCGTAGAATATACTCTCACCGGCACATCTAACCGCCCACCCTGTCACTTTCATACAAACATGCTCACTTTGCGACTCTATACATATAAGTCAATATATTTCTGCAAAGATCTTTATGCTGATGTAAGCTAAGCTAAGCTGTATGTTAAGCGTTCGACTGTCCATTTAGCATTTTGAATAAGTATCGAAACTATAGTATTGTCTATAGAGGCAGAATAATGAATGTTTCATAGGCACATTTTCAGTTTCTTCGCGCACTCATCCTTGAAATAAAACAACTTTACGGATGATAAATTTGAAATAGAAAAATATTGGAAAAAAATTAACTTGGCCACAAGTGACCCATCTGAGAATTCGCTTGTGGCCGAGTCGATCTTTTCCAATATTTTTTTATTTAAAATTTATCATAAGTATAAAAATAGCATTGAAAAATGAAAAAATCACAACTTTACGGATTTAACTGCACTATATAATGCACTACTATAATAGTGCACTTAAATCCCTAAAAGTTGTTTTATTTCAATGAAAGCTTTATCACGTTCCAAGCAATGTGATATGGCCATAAAGTAATGCTTTGCTTAAGGGAGGTTTGGAAACGGCAAGAGATTTATAAAACTCTTTAAAGTGCTCATTGGACAGCCGAATGCTTAACCTAAACATTAGCCTACAAATCTTTGCAGAAATAAATTGTCATTTTTATGTATGGATTTGCAAAGTGAGCATGTTTGTATGAAAATTACGGGGTGGACCATTAGATGCGCCGGTTTGTGTAGTTAATTACTACTCGGTTCTTGGATAAGCCAACGAGGTACAGCTGTAAGAATATTAGCAACGCTTCTTCTCTTCTTGAGCATCTTTCAGTCAAGAGTGGCATTTAGTCACAATTAGTAATTATTGCTCTTCAATCCATTTCCTATTAAGAGAATCCCATCTACAAGTATCTGAGATAGGTACATACTTATAGATTGTACAGGGCAGTGCAGCAGTGTGGCAAAAAAAATGGCTTATTGTTGATTTCATAATGTAATATTTGCAATATTGATGCCCTATGTCTTTCATATGTTTGTGACCATTACAAATACTGCCTATCTCCCATCGACCACGCCATCACACAAAGTATATTAGCGCTTCGGATAAAAATCTCGTAACACAATAAAGTTTCCTAACATCCTCGTCACGGCCTACAGACAGACAGACGGACCCACCGACCATGTAATGATGGTAGTTACATTCACGGTATTGTCTTCACTGTGTAGTTTTGTAACTACAGTGAGGTTTAATGTAGTTTTTTTAGATAATGGCCAGGAAAGATATATATTTTATTTAAAATCTCTTTTTTAATGTTGTGATAATTAAAGGGGTACACTGACTGGTAGGCAGTGATCCTCAAACAAAAATAAATTGAAATTTATGGGTTATTTCTTGTGAGTCAATTGTGTACCTGCTTTCTAAACTAATCCCAACAATGGTAAAATTTGTAGTTTGTTTAACGCGTAAACGGATTTAGATAAAATTTTGCATACACTGGTGTTATACTACAACACAATAATTTAGTTATTGTGACCTATTTCAGTGATTCTTCTGTTTTGTGTTATTCTGTAACCTAATGTCTTGCTGGAAATGAGGAAACTACAGGATAATTTTACCTTGATATTCCAAGGAGACTGCATACCACAAGAATTAAACTACGAGGTCCTAGAAGTGTTATAAAAAGTAACGAACGTAAACCGATTATCGAAATCCGAAGTAGACTCTCAAAATTGCAGGACATTGATTCATAATCTGGGCTTGGGTTCGGGCAGCCAAATGTTGTGGATTTGAGTCGTGTTTGAGAGTTGGTAGCAAGTTTATTAACAAGCAGCATTGTGAAAACAAACAAAAAAGACATAAAAAGTTCCACACAAGAAGATAGATAGATACATAAAACTTTTTATTGCACACACAATGATACAGTACATATACATATGTGAACAAAGGCGGTTTTATCGATAAGAGCGATCTCTTCCAGACAACCATAGGATAAATAAAGCGAGAGCGAGAGGCAGTGTACCAGTAACAAGCTTGTATTTTTTTTAATACCTACTTACTTGAATTTGTAAATAGATGTAGTTATACATGCAGTATTTGGACTAATCAATTTCTACGCATCTGCGAAAATTATCTACAATCGTCGACATAATGTTCAATTATTTTCTTACTCTGCTAATATTCTGGTAATATCTAAACCAGGGTAATGTTTAAACCGTGTTATTATGTTATAGAAAATCGGTAATGGTAGCCATTAGCTATTATCGCGATCTGTCATCTGAGGAAAGCCGGTCGTCATACACTTTCTAAGAAAATCGTTGACAAACGTAAAAAAAAAATAACGGTTATTGTTAACGTCTATTGTACGAAAAGTAAAACAAAAGTTAATAAATAAATACTGAATTCTTAAACTCATTGTTGAAATGACAGGTACCTATATTTACTTTCATAGATCACAACACTGATAACAGTGTTGTCTATATTTATTTATGCCAATAATTATAAATTAATACCAATAATGGTATAAATTAGATACAGTATTTAAAAAATGGAGGCGCCCGTGGCGCAGTGTTTCGTACGCGCGGCCTGCGATTGTTGAGGTTAAGCAACTTTCGCATTGGTCGGTCACGGGATGGGTGACCAACAATTTACTATCTCGAGCTCCTCCGTGCTTCGGAAGGCACGTTAAGCCGTTGGTCCGGGCTGCGTTTGCAGTCGTTAAATCCCACCAAACCGCCTTGGGCCCGCGTGGTGGGTCATGGCCCGTTCTCCTTATCCATCCATAAGGAAGGCCAGTGTCCCAGCAGTGAAATGCTATAACCGTAATAAATTATTTAAATTCAAATATAATGTTACTGCGCTCCATATTTAAGTAGGTACTCATAAAGTTACGTTAAATTTTTTTACCTATTTTGGTTAAGTCTTAGTCTAATCGCTCTCGAAGTGAAAAAAACTAACATGATAAACAATTGGCTTTTCAGGCTTAAATTGCCTGCAACTTGTTTTACTGTATTATTGTTTTAACCGCCTCTGTGGTCTAGTGGTACCACCACCGGTATCAGACCCAGGGGTCCCGGGTTCGATTCCCAGCGGGGGTACATATTGTATCCGGTTTGGTTGGTGGTAGGACTTGTTGTAAGTACAGATAAGATAGCCGGTTCCTCAGTGATTGAGGATTCCGGGAGAGGCTCGCTTCCATATTCAGCCTTATTGATACTTAACATCAGGTTTGATGAAAGCTAAAAGTCTCCCTGTTATTCATAAAAAAAAAATCATTATAATTGTTAAGGACAATTAAGGAAAAAATTATTACCCAATGGCTTTCTCCCATTTTTAGACCACATATTACAAAAACTGCTTGCAAAACTGTGTCGTTCTAGATCTTATCGTTAGTTTTGACTGACACCGCACCTCGCAAACATTAATATTCAAGCGAATTTAAATTCTAATTTGTTGCAGTAACAATTAATAAGTTGTATAAAACAGACCAATGATATTATGTTAATATGAAACCTGAGCCGGTTTTTGCGTTAATAACATACGCATTTTACTACTGTACGATATGAAATATGACTAACGACCAAGTGTGACTTAGGTTAGTGTCACGCGCTAGTCGTCGGCATCAGTGCTGGTTGACAGCCTGAAATGTATACGGCTTGAAGCGTTTTTAAATAGCGCGGTGCTATCAGCGCGGTTGGTGGTCACCCGTTTGTTCCCAACGAGTCACACCAGAATAAAAATAGGGACCAGGGAATAAAAATCCCATCAAGTCACAGTGTTACTCGTTGAGTGTATGTGTGTGACTCGTTGGAAAAAAACGTGGTCACCGTGTTCATACATTTCGTCTGTCAGCGCCGACGGACAGCATGCGTCAGCGTGACAATAAAACCAGTCTTTAGAAAGAAGGTCTTTTATCTCTAGACAGTACAGTGGCTGAAAAAACTTTTGGTGAAACAGGAGAAAAACTTTTCTTTAGAAAATCGCGACGCATCAATGATGGATGGACGGCGAACAAAAGCCATAGTCAATAATATTTAGTCAGTTAACATAAGATTGAGCTCAAGAATAAAGAGATATTCTCAGCCCACAAACAATAAAGCAGGACACTATACACTTACATTGATCCGGTAGCTGGCGGAATCTGTAAATCTGGTTTTAAAGTCGCTTCGACCGCACGCTGAGAGCCCATACGCGCTGCGTCCGAATTCGTGAAAAATAGGATCCGTGAAAATACAGTCCGTCAAGCCGTAGAACTATTTGTATGGTAGCTTAGGCACTACATCCGTTTTCTTCTCTCCGTCATCCATGAGTCTCCATAACAGACCGTATGAACAAACTGTTTTCTTATTTTAACGCTATACTTGTAAAGATAAGTTATCATCCTGGATTCCACTTACTTCCATTACCAAGGAAAACATATTTATTGATTCCACATTTTTTTTTAATAGCAGAATCATAATCATACTTAAACTCAGTGTCTTGACTCGCGATTTGTTTGTGATTTTAGAAATTTGTGTCGTGAAATCAATAAAAGTTCTACGTGGTGGTGGAAGTAAGTGGAGGCCAAGATCCTAACATATCCTTTCACTGGTAGTGCTGAAATAGGAAGTTACGTATCGGATTCGGATCGCAGTGCGTAAACGATACCCGAACCATGTCCGAGTTTTCTGGATCCGTTTTTTCACGGATTCGAATGCAGTGCGTGAGCGCTCTGACTACCGGCGCTGACAACGAAATGTACTATGAACTTGCTGGCTGAGAAGTATGCAAAACTTCAACTCCATGCTAGCGCTAGCGCTGCACTGGCATAAAAATACGTTTACACAGTGCTAGCGACACTAGTGCTAGCTACGGATCAATGTAAATCCGTCTTTATGTACTTCACACAATGATAAAATAAATCAAAATAATCAATAAGTCATCAAAATGATAAAATAAACATAATGTGTACTTATCAGTTTTTTTTCAACTTTGTTCAATGCTCGTAGTATATTTAATTTATCATTATGATCATTAATAACTAAAGAGGTGTAATGTAACAAATGGTAGATAAACTAGAATCTAGAAGCTAATAACGAGCCAAATCTATCTCATGTTACCAAATTAAATCTCGTTTGACATAAATTTGGTCATTAATTAAGAAATAATTATGCAGCAAAGATTTATTATGGCAACACATTTGAAAATGCAAGTTTGGTGAATAGATAAATACTAAAATGGTGTCAACTTCTATTTATTAAAACACGTCTTTTTATTTTAACACGCTAATTATGTATGTTTTGAAGTAAAACATTTAGTATTATTATAATTTATTGGTAGTTTTTGTTGTTTTTTGTGTTATTGAGAGTTGTATGTGGTCACGGGATGATTCACTACGTTTCCTCAGCAAAGGTGCCGAAATACTAGAAAAACATATTAAAACACAAAAACCTTACAATATTTTGAATGTGTGACTGATGATAAAAATTGAGTTACTTTTAAACACCGTTATTATAAAAAAAATACACAAAACACTTCGGATTTTCTTAATTTTTTGTGGAAGAATAAGTTACTTTTTCTATTTTTTTTATTAAATACGTGAAATAATTAAATAATTTTAGCGCATTGCACTAAGCTGTTGTTTTCTTGCATTAAATTATGAAAGCAATAAGTGATACTAATGATAATTTTTTAATAGAAAAATAGCATTGATAAATGCAAAAATTCAAATATCCTAAACAATAAGTGATACTTAATTTTAGTAAAGCTTCCTAAAAAAATTTGCAGTTAAGTGTTGAAAGAAATTTCATATTCTATTTATTTATTTGTTATAAGTAAAAAAAACGTGTCTGCATTTGATGAGACAACTTATTAGCATTTTATAATGAATCGACTTCTTGATTTACTGTTTCGATAAAAGTAAATGTATTTGGATAATATTGTGATTGGTTGAAATTTAAGACGAAGAATTAAATGTATTCCGTCTGAGAATTCACTTGTGGCCGAGTTGACTTTTTCCAATATTTTTCTATTTAAAATTTTAAGTATAAAAATAGCATTCAAAAATACAAACATTCAAAAATCAATCAATCAGTTCACACTTTCAATTCGATGTTTGTTCCAAATAGTAGATAGGTTTATTTTAATATTTATAGTTTCATATTTTCGAGACTGCATCAATCTTAGTCGGTTGTCTATTGTTTTCTTTTTATAAACGATAACATTGAATCCATTGAAATCCTTAGCGCAGTATTGTTTCAATCTCACCATGCTATTTTGTACTACAAATATATTAAAGTAACCTTGTTTTTGACGGAAGTTTTGTGACGGCATCGCTCAATCATCGCTTCCAAAGTGTAAAGTGTGTCAAAATGTGACAACTTCAATAAAACCAAAAAAACGTTGTTATGACATGATGATTTGTTATAGATAATGGTAGGCCCGTAGATAGTCGAGGTTGGAAAATATTATTATGGAAAAGTAATATAATTATGATATCGCGATTTTCATTAAATTTTTGCGTTTTTCTTGGAATATTTCCTATTGTTAAATTATTTTAATATTGACATTGGATGTAAGTTATAGTAGTTTGCTTGTCTTATGCATATAAAATGTATATTTTGATCTGAAGCTTTAAGTCTATGTTAGAATTAGTCCTTACGATTAAACAATAAATTGCATATAATAACATTGTTTTTAACGACGCATAAATAAGCCACTTGCCACTTCTAACAAGACACCTAAGATACAATATAAATTATTGCGTTCGAGTTTACCAAGTCAATATTACAAGTACTTATGAAACGACTCATATCTCTTGTTCTCTAGTTATTTGACCTTAAAACGTGAATGCGTTCTTAAGAACCCGTAATTCTAAAGCGATGCTCTAAAAGGTTGTCAACGCCATAACCGCGATATGCTACTTACTATATATTGTTTGCTATTGTTTTTTACTATGAGAAGGCAGGTGTGAGGGCGAAAGGAAACAAAATTAAAATGATAATACCTGAACCTTTAAATACAAAGCAGTAAGAATGTATTTTGAATGAATTTGTGGTAAAAGTAAAGTGGGGATGTAAGCTGTATTGACGCATGCGCGCTATGCGCCAGTCTATAGTATTCTTGCGCGGGATTCGAACGTGCGTCGCTTATCTCGAATTGCCGCGAAACAGTTTTCGATTATCTTTCGAACTTTTGAGTTTTAGAATTTTCTGTCATTGTGTATTGTGCTGTGCTTGTGTGTTTGAACGTTCTAACTGTGCTAAAGTGTAAGTGCTGGGATTTTCATTCAGTTTTCGCTGTGTATTTGGAATCATTTTCGGTGAGTTGTGTTTATAGTCTGATCTTTCATTAGGATAGTTCTGATTTGGGCGTGCAATATTGTAATGGTACGTTGATCACGTTTTTGCTTAGGGCACGGTCAAATTGTGATTCCTAAATTGGTGATCACTTTTTTGCGTGTTAAACAAAATCTGCATGAGTTTTTTTTCTAGGAAATCGATTCAAGTATTGAACTATTATGTAGATTTAACTAAGCAGGATGAACCAACAGTTTGTGCCGGTTGGCCATTATTTAAGTAACTACGAGCTGTTGTAATAAAAACATGTTTATACTACAAATCATTGTTTAAAACCATTAATTAGCGTAGGCACGTAGTAGGTAGGCATATTTAACGCGGATACTGATGAAAATATTGTTAATTCCACTGAAACGCAGTATCAGATAGTTACATGTTTTTAAATATGCATTATTATATTACTAAGCGCTTGTATAATTAAGGAAGTATTTTCTTGAATTGTATAAAATATTTCTCGTAACAAATTATGATCATGTCTGTGTTTGTTAATTAGTTTTTGAAAATATGTATTTTCATAAATTGATTAATTACATTAGTAGGTAGGTATGTACATTACAAAAAAAATATTTACTTATTGTATTACTTATTTAGACGACAATGAGGGAGTTAGTGATGAGAGAGAATCAAAATGTATAAAATAACAAGGTTATTATAATTTACTTTAGAAAAAGCAGATTTTCGTTTAATACGACAAAGGTATTTAACTAAAAAAGTATATAAACAAAACTTGTATAAAAAATAGAATGATGAGGCTTCCGATCATTAAAATTTTCGAAAATTTTAAGAATATATTTTAAAGTCGTTCGTACAGTCAAGCACGCACGAAATTATTTTTATAAATTGCGATTTTTATAAAACACTGTGACTCGATGGGATTTTTTCCCTCAACGAGAAACAGTGTGACTCGTTGGGAACAAACGCTGTTGACCGTACATACATAGGGGAGGTCAGCTCAAAGCGGCCACCTTAACATTGACTTTTAGAATCGATTTTGAAAAAGTATTTTATGTTAATGGATAGGGAAATTAATAAACTTTTTTGAAGTGTAATCGCATTTTTCAAAAAGCTTGTGAAGCTTAAGTACTATTATTCGCAAATTACGAAAACTTGTCAAAAAATTACGAAAGCTACGGGTTTGCTCCTATCACCACCGAATGACTGCTCGGTGCAGGGCGGGAGGTTGGTTACAGGGTAGAATGGAACAATGGCTAAACGTGGCGCTATCGTTTTTAGTTACTATAAAAACATGGTGTGGTCACTTTGCCTCCTATGGCCGATTTGAGCGGACATCCCCTACATACCTTCACGCCATATAAAACTTGGGAAGTTGGCAGAGCATCTAACTTAATTAGTTACTATTTACTTAACAACAAAAAATAATCTTTAAAACATTGTTTACGGATAATAACATTATTTAAAGTCCTAAGCCGTAAAGCCGAAAAAGTTCCGCCGTTTTCGCCGTAAGCCGAAAAAGTTCCTCATTCTCCCGGATACTTAAAATCCAGTTTTCAGTATCTCTGTGACTCGCCGCTGATTTTAACCGCCTCTGTGGTCTAGTGGTAACAACCACCGGTATCAGACCCAGGGGCCCCGGATTCGATTCCCAGCGGGGGTACAATTTGTACCTATTCGGTTTGGTTGGTGGTAGGACTTGTTTTAAGTCCGCCTGGCTAGCTACCACCATCGTATCTAAGTCTGACGCCATAATAACAATGTTTTCAGCATTGTTGTGTTCCGGCAGTTAGAGATAAGATAGCCAGTTCCTCAGTGGTTGAGGATTCCGGGAGAGACTCGCTTCCATCTTTAGCCTTATCAATACTTATCATTAGTATGATGAAGGCTAAGAGTCTCCCCGTCGTTAATAAAAAAAATAAAAAAAAAGACTCTCATGACAGCCATCTTCGTTCTGCTAATACTCTTGCAATCACTTCCCCTCTCTTTCAATCTGGCTATATGTCGTACTCCTTCACTCTGCAAGCTTTGCGATTCTGGAACCGACTCCCTGATGCTATCAGAAAATCTTGACTGGGCCAATATTCCTTTAAAAGGAATGTTCGTGCTTTTATTTTGGATGGGTTGATTGCGTAGGTTCGTGGTTTGGTAATTTATGATCAACTATGTATGTTCTTTTTTTCATTTTATCGTTGGCACGGTATTTTGTTTATTTTTGTCTTCTTTATATATATGTATCGTCGTCTAAGTCACATAACACCCACTGCTGGGTATAGGCCTCCCCCCAAAAAAAGGGGGGGGGGGTTGCCATAATCGCCACGCTTGGCAGGCGGATTGGCGATCGCAGTATGGCCAAGTTTGTAGGAGACGCTGCTGCCCGTCTCCTGAAGGCTGAGTCCCTTAGTCGCCTTTTACGACACCCACGGGATGAGAGGGGGTGGTGCTTTTCTAAGCCGACACTACACAGCTATGTATATATATTATATGTATAGAGTATTAGTATAGTATGTATGAAATTGTATATTTATGTATGTATTAAAGTGACGTACGTTTATATATCAATGTTAACAAATCGTATTCTGTACCGCTTACGCTGCTCTCTGTTTCCCTAAAGGTTGACTGGTAGATAATACTCTTAGTATTAAGTCCGCCTTTTGTACCTAAATTTGTGTTTATTGAACAATAAAGTTTTAAATAAATAAAATAAAAATAGTTGAAATACAATAGCTATCTTTTTTAAAACACACGAAATATTAGATCTAAGCTCGTGTAAATAAAGTGTACGCTAGTGATCCGTATAAGTGGTTTTATTTCAATGAACAGTGCGCGTTATAAACTAAGATGTAATTAAATATGTTTGTTATTCTAGAGCAACCGTCGATGTTAATGTGTACCACGGCAAAGTTTTCATTTAAAAACCGACGAAGGCTGTCTCGTACATTAACAAAAACTTTAATGAGGTTTTCCGTACGGTAAGGCTGAATTATTACTAAGCAGTTAGGTACAACTGTGTCCTCTATTTATTGGTAAATTTGTAATTAAGGGAGATCCGTATTTAAGAAGAAGGCATTTAAAAAAGAGTTCACTTTAAAAGTAACTATCCAAATTCTTTTAATTTTAAGTCAATATCGTATTTCAGTCGTGTTTCAATTGGAGTATTGTTTAAGGTACTAACACGGTTCTATGTTACTATACTGTAAAAACACAAAAATACGATTAGAAATATACTTATCAGAATAGATGTCAGATAAAATAGAACTTTAGAGAACATTGATCTAAAGAATACATACTTATAATAAATACATGGAAATAGCCTGACTTTATCAAATATTTAATTTAACTTAATTGTTAAATCGTTTTCAAAACAAGAGTTTGAATTTCTCTCGAGTTACGGAATTCTGAAAAACTGGAGGGACATTGATAAATATTAAACAAGAAAATATACTAGAAAAAAGCAACTAGTCTCATATCGCCCTGTTTAATATTTATCACACAAAAATAGCATTGTAAAATGCAAAATTAAAAAAAAAATCTAATGGAGGGACATTCTTAAAATACTTTAGATGTCCTGAATGGCTGGTAGGGAAAAAAAAATGGACGATTCGAAAGCAATTTATTTATAAGTCTATGAATAAAAATATTTTGACTTTGACTTTAACATAGTAGATCTTAAAGTATTACAAAAAATAATTAGAAAATTAGAAATTCGTCTTCCAAAGTCAATATAACTCATTTTTTAAATACGTAAACACGTCAGAATCAAACCATTTTCAAGTCGAAAGAAACTAATTAATGTTTCATACCAACAAATACAATTGACAATACATTATAATTATCCTGCGAAAACTGTGAAGTGTTACAGAAAATTGTTATTTTTTGTTTCATACAATCCTAAATGTTCCTACAACATAATAACAAAAGAAGATGTCTTATCAATCTTACTATCAATCTAATTACAGTAGGAATGAAGGCATAAAAACTCATTATGATTTCATTAAAGTATTGTTATGCGCGTAATAGCAATAATTATGCACTCTTTTGCCCATAAGTATGTTCAAATATGGGAGAGATCGGAGATATAAGTTTCTGTGATGGTTGATAAAGTTCTTTTACTTTTGTTTGCTGAAATAAATTTATATACTTAGCAGCAGTTATCTGTAGTCGCGAGCTATCTCTTCCAAATACCAGAAAAAGTCAAGTACTGTTAGACCAAGACAATTAGACGCATGACAGGAATGCGGTTTTGCACTTTTGGCACCTACAGCCCACTTCTATCACCACACTACTTCTATTAACTGATTAATTATCGCTACAGTGATTACCTGATTCGTTGCCGCTTCTTAAAATTTTTGTTTTTTTAAGTTTTCCTCTTCTGTCATGCGCCTAATTGTTTTGGTCGGATAGTAGTCTTCGCATAGCGCTCAGACTGGACTCGAACCCACAACCTTGAGTAGCTTGGCCCCCAGGCCCAATGCTCGTATACTTTTGTATATATTAATCACATAAAAATTGCATTGTAAAATAAAAAATAAAAAACGTAAAAAGGTAATTTTTTTATTTAAGTACTTATTGTCTTGATTTAAGTAAGTATAAAAATAACAAAATAAAGGAGGATTGTAAACACAATGGTCGAGACTAAAGTGTGTTTTTTCTTACTTGTGTTATAATGTAAACAATCTTACATGTCTTTTTACAGGTTTTCCTAGAATATAAAACAAAGAAAGATATTACAAAATTATCTTTGTACTCAATAGTTGTTTTGTCATGAAAGGTATAGATTGACATTAACATGTAATTTTTTTCGTTACTATTCAATAATAATTCTTGTCAAGATTGTTTATATTTTAAGACAAGAAAAAACAACTTTAGTTAATGTTTTCATTTAAAAAGTTACAACAGATCATATGTAAAATTCTATAAAAAGCGATCTTGTTGTGATAAGTCTGTTTAGTTTTTATTAATACAAAACACGAATGTTTAATAATAGAGCAAGCTTAAGCACCAAGTTATATAATTAGTGGAATACAGTGAACTCAGTCTGTGGTCAAAAACCTTGTGTGCTTTGGCTCACCTTTCGTGCTTTCATATAAGGCCTTTTTTCTTTTTAAATTTCTTCTTTTTTGTCTCCATTAAATGGTTAAACTTTTTATTTTTATTTTCAAAAAACCTATAATAAGACATTTCGTCTGTGTTGTTTGAACGTAATTTTCGTTAGCCTTTAAACAAAAGAAAAGAATAAATAACAAATAAAACGTATTATGCTAAATATGAACTCACTTGCTCTCGAAAAGATTTCCAAGGTTGAATCTGATCGAAAAGACTCACCTAATTTTTTTATGTCACTGATTTAGTATAATAATATTATTTATTCATTCTTGAGATTTACCTTACCCACCTGTTCGCGTCTATGCAAATTTGCAGTTAGCAATAAAAACGATTGTAAAAGTATAAAAAAAATTAGCTAGCGACAACACAGTTCATCCGCGGGTTTCTTCTAGATCTCCATACATTTATTCTTTTATTAATGTTAGCTTGAACAACTATATTAACTAAATTAGCAAAAATGGCCACTTTATTTGAAACTAGTTTCCTCCTGCTGGTTCACCCGCGTGGTTCCCGTTCCCGTGAGAATATTGAGATAAAATGTAGCCTATGTTACTTACAACTAACTCTATGCCAAAAATCAAGTTAATTTGATTGCTGAATAGGATATTTGACAGGTTTTGAAAATCCATTTTATATTATGTAGTGGAGTTTAAGGAACCCAGTAAAAGTTGTTTTTTTAAATTCTGGTACATATTTGCTGAAAAATATCAAATAAAAAAATCAATATTTAAATAGCGCGCCAAAACGCTACTTTGACAATATGGCGCTGCAGTGGGTTCGGTGACGTCACTTGCCTGTATTCTGCATATCATCCACATACGTAGTCAAACGATGTTTACAAGCAGGTGACGTCATTATAAACTCGTGGAGCGTTTTGTGTCACGTGACAAAACGTTTAAAAAATGCATTTTTATTTACGGATTTTTAAATAAATTTATAATTATTTTCAACTTACGTTTATAAAAAAACATTTTAAACTCATAATTTATACTGATAACAGTAATTGACACTTTATTTTTCGCATTGTCAAATAGCCTATTAGGGCGTGAAGAAAGGACAAACAAACACACTTCCGCATTTATAATATTAGTTTGTATTAGGATAGTTACAAGCGACAACACACCAGTTCATCCGCGGGTATCATCTAGCTCTCCATACATTAATTCTTTCGTTAATGTTAGCTTGAATAACTATATAAACTAATTAGTATGCAAAAGTAAGTCTGTCTGTCTCTCGGTTACGTTTTTGCACCTAAACCACTACACTGATTTTAATTAATTTTAGCACAATAAGATTAAGATAGAGATTGTCTTTGGAGAAAGAGAATTCAGTAATCTGAGTAAAATTTAGGTGTGCAATGTGAAATGCAATAAATAAATAATCAAATTTTTTTTTTTTTACACTAAGAGAAATAACGCATCCCTCGCCCCCAGGTGTAGGGGCGATTCGAAATGTTGGACTCACCTGGAGTACACGGCCCATACAAACATATAGGCCACGCACTCCCTAGGCTACTACCAACTAAAACTCCTAGTACTTGCCCTCCAGGCCGCCATTGGTCACGGGGGGTAGGGTTCGCAATCACCCCTAAGACCAGGCGGAAATTCAGTAATCTGAGTAAAATTTAGGTGTGCAATGTGAAATGCAATAAATAAATAATCACACCTTATCGGACATTCAAATTTTTTAAGCATACTTTTTTATTAAATAAACACATTCAGATATGTTTCGATGATCTTGTTTTGGAAACGAGATGTCTTGAGATATCCCAACGCCACATTTATTACCTAAAATTATTGACGGTAACATGTTTGGGCTGGATTTCGAAAACGCATTGAAGATACAACTGATCCGAATTTAGGCATTCGCCTTATTAATATTTGTGATTATTTGACACAAAATTAAATAAATATAAGTACGCTAGCGGCCGTCCGTGGTTTCACCCACGTGGTCCCGTGCCCTTGGTAATATTGAGATAAAAAGTGTCGTATGTGTTAGTCCAATACTTGAAGTTCCTACATACCAATTTTCATTCAAATCCGTTATGCGTGAAAGAGCAACAAAATACAATCTACATCTTATGTTTTGGCGCGCACTGTTTCGGCACCTTTTCAGCTACCGTCATCCCGTGACCACGGTAGCTGAAAAGGTGCCGAAACGTCGGGAAAATCAAAAAACCCCTAAAAAACCTAAAAATACGGACAATTACTACTTAGTTCGTGAAATATAGCGCGTTTGATATCCGTAAAAGTTGTTTTATTTAAAAAATACAATCTCTCTCGTTTTTTTTTACGAATGACGGGTAGACTCTTCGCCTTCATCATACATGATGTTATGTATTGATAAAGCTGAAGATGGAAGCGAGTCTCTCCCGGAATCCTCAACCACTGAGGAACTGGCTATCTTATCTCGAACTGCCGGAACACAATAATGCTGAAAACATTGTTGTTATGGCGTCAGGCTTAGATAAGATGGTGGTAGCTAGCCAGGCGGGCTTACAACAATTCCTACCACCAACCAAACCGAATACAATATTAGTAGGATTCAAAGTATTTGAAACTAGCCTTCCGCCCGCGACGTCGCTTGTCCTCGTTTACTTCGGTGATATCGAATTCCCGATTATATCACTTCTTACGCAACAAAAAAAACATAAAGATCTATCTAGTACTTTTTGTGTGATATTTGAACAAACGAACTTAAATTTTACTACCTTTATGTTAAAAATACTTCCGCACGATCAATTCATCGCGACAAAAAAAGTCTCCAAGTTAGATAAATGTAATCTGTCTGAAAGATGGCGTGAAAACGTAACTGAAAAAGTTACATCGCATTTATATTATTATAATTGGCATTGTAATATTTCTATGTGAATTCCCTGACAATTCTTTTATTTGTTTATTTCCTATTGAATTTGCTTTAAGCAATTTTTCTGGCCTTCAAAAATTTTAAAGCAAATTCTGCTTACTGACACTGACACAGTTCTAATCTCCTTAGAAAATAAATGCAATTAAATAAATTGTTAGGGAATTCACATAGAATATTGCGTTATACCCTTTTATACACCCTCTGATGTACAAATGTTGCCACAATTATATAGTTGTTATACCTAAGAGACGCACTAAGCGTTTTGACTCGACTTTTATCATCCGTACTGCCAAAGAGTGAAACTCTTTTCCTGCGCCTGTGTTTCCTTGACTTTAGTTTAGTTTTTAGCTTTACATCAGATTCAGGAAGAAAGCAATCAAGCAAAAAATATCTAAGTATAGATAGTAAAAATATGACTAAGTATTATACTGAAAATATCAATTTTTTTTTTCTTTCTCTGCTTTGCACAAGCGCAATCGATTGCATGTTTACACGCAATCTATTGTAGAACAATACGCAATTGAAATAGCTACGGACGATTCCTGTAATAGTGTTTAATTACCATTATTGCCCGTTCCGTCATAGTGTCATTGATTCTTGTCAGATCACGTCTTCACGTCTTATTGGTAAGTTCTGAATGAAAATTTTATCGGTTTCATTTTATTTATTTCGTAATATTTTTCTTATAAAAGTGAGTATAGTTCCGTTGCTATACTGGAATTATAATAATAAGTATTCAGTATAAAAATTAAAGTTTTAGGTATCGATATTATAAATCACAATATTGTCATAACCTTTATCTATGGTAAAGAGCTAGCAAAAGGAAGATTATGGACTAGCCAAATGTATATTAAACATTATGATTAAAATAAATTCCTATGATAGATTACAAAAGAAATCACTAGGGCTTAGGTCTGGCTTAGGTACTTTAAAAAAAAAAAACAAAAGAAGGAACTATTTTCTTGCCAGTAACATTCTATGGAGTTACCAAGTGACAAAATGTCTTGCTCTTTTAGCTGCATTAAACTTAGTGTAAATATCGTAATGAACCTCGGTGTGTAAGGAAAGAGTTGTAAACGCAACACATACATAATATGTGGAATGCAAATGTCCATCAGATTTACGGGAGATGCCAATATGGTATTGTCACTGACAGTTATGTGGACAAAAAGGCTGTATTGGCGGGCTAGTCGTGCTTCGAAAGGCGTAATATACCTAATGACGGCAATACACGCGCTGCGAATAGAGCTGCCGGCAAATGCCCGTGTCGCGAGCGACAAGACACAAAACGAGTGTGATGTGACATACGAGTACTACAAAATCAAATAAAAATCTGTAAAATAATAAAAAACGACTTCAACAAGTAAAAAAAAACGGGTTGCACTCCGGGAGTGCCGGCAGAAGTGAAAACCTCTCAAACGAAACAGCTGGAGCAGGCATACATTTTCGCCGCGCGGTAGAAAGAGAGGGGGATATTACTTAATCTCCTACGCCGCGCCGGTTTACTACTCTCCCTCCGTCTTACGAATTTTCGATCAGGTCACGTGTCCTGAAGCGACTTTAACATTTTTTACCCAATCCAAAAATTTAAAACTGATGTGCGTAACGCCGCAAAAGAAGTTTTCACTTCAATAAAGCTTTAAGAGTAGGCACCAGCTAAGGCATCGATGGTGCTTTCTACATTACACTTCCATACTTTTATTTTAGTATTTCTTAGTTTGGTTGTCGCCGCCTCGTCAAAAGGCTTAATTTTTGTCTTTCTGTAATCAGTTTTTTATTTTTAGGTACTTACTAAAAAAAATATTTCACAAAAGTTAGAATATTTACATATTTTTAGAGTCAGAAAACGAAGGCACGCTGCACAATATGTCATACATTTCTTTTCTTTACGTCTTTGATACTTACTCAAAAGTTTTTCGTGTTAGGCCTACAGGACATCGGTGTCCGGAGAACAATGGACTTTCTATCATGTCGCTTAATCCGAAACCTGAGAGGTAAAATGGAGAAGGTATATTTTAAGTATTATAAATTGAAAGAAATTGAACTTGATACCCTTGATGATCAATAGTAGGCTTCATGTGTCAAAGTCCGTCGTCAGCGTAGTGAATAGGAAGTGCATGATTTCTCACTCTAATGTTTGCATAATGATCAACGTTACCAACCCAGAGAAATACAAAACTAATCCTAAACATGGACTTGATCATAAATATCAATAGTAGACTCGATGTGACAAAGTCCGTCGTCAGCCTAGCGATTAGGAATTGCATGATTTCTCATTCTTTATTTTTGCATAATGATCAACGTTACAAACCCAGAGAAATACAAAACTAACGTTAAACATGGAATGTAACAGTATTGCTATAAGGCTCTTTTTCCACTACTTGCATAAGCTTAGCTTGACATTTAAAATCTTGGGTCACTACATTGTTCTACTGACGGTTCGAGCAGTTTTTAAAATTAGCGAATGTGCAAGTATTCAAAATATATGTTTTATTTTCTCTTTTTGATTTTATCAGGTTGTATTACTTGGATTAAAACTAAGTAATAAATATGACATAACGGCATTTAGGTAGGATTGTGCCATATACCTAAGTATCGGTATAAATTTTACCAAGCTGCTGAAGGTCGCAAGAAACCGCTGGATACGGGCAGCTCAGAACCGATCGTCGTGGAGATCCTTGGGGGAGGCCTATGCCTACTATACTAAAAAGGTGAAATAGAACTTAGATGTTGTAGTCCCACTATATGGTATCATCATCCTATGCATCCATCTGCCATGGCTGATATAATGAGGATACCATATAGTGGGACTTCAACATCTAAATTTTATTTCACCTTATTCCCCCGGATAAGGAAGGAATGTGGGTGCTTCGGTAGTAATGGAGACATGTGGTTGATGATGACGATAATCCAGGAAAAACACTATGATCGTCTTTGGAATGCTTGTACTCTGTAAAAAAGATTAAATCTTGATTTCTAATGGCCTCTAATCAAATCATGGACATAAATTTACATGCAAGTTGAACCAGAAGATTATTCCATTTCTTCTATGTTGGTTGTCGTACCTCCCAAGAAGAGGAAATATTAATTTTATTTAAAGCTCATAGGAAAACCGGGAAGTCGGATTCTAGTTTTCCTACTTACCTATGGGAATAAGACCTTCATTAAATCGTCATAATCTAATTGACAGGATGGTGGTAAAGTAGTACAGATGTTAGTAGATGAGACTTTGCATATTGATTTTGAGTGCGAGCTACAGTAAAGGCAATAAAACAGATTTTGTAGTGCGACTGTTCAGCTTGTGTTGCCGTTGCCTGTACATAACCCGCTAGTTGTTATTGTACTGGTGTATTGGACCTATGTTTCGGGTTGAAATATTCATGATTTGTTTATGGGATGAGAAGTGTTTGAGCTGATTCAGCCTAAACCATGAACGTGGCTTTGTATGCTTCAACTAGAGGCACGTAGGCTGAAGTGACAAAAAACCACTACAACGTAATATAAAACCATGTAAGTCACAAATATATTATATTCTGTCGTCCATAGCAGCATTAAATCATAAGACAGACTTGAATGGCGGTAGTCATATTATTATTCTGCGCACGCTCACATACCTTCAAACCCCCACTCTTTCTAGTACTTAGATAGTTCCATAGACCTAAATTATACAGAATATCTTTACCATTTGTATTTGTAACAAAACAAGTTAACTGGCATACTCGTAAGTTCAGTTTTAATTGGAATGCAACCCGATTCTATCTTAACTATAGCAAATGTAGGTACGAAGATTATTATCAAAGTAATCTCACTTACTTACTTCGCTGACTCAGCGACCCGAAGTGGATTTTAGCATAAGACAAAACATTTAATTGTTGTCATTAACATAATGTGGTAAGTACGTAAGTACGACTACTTTTATTTTTTTATAAACAACGGAGAGAATCTAAACTTTCATCATACCTGCCGTTTGTATTCTGGCTGAAGATGGAAGCGAGTCTCTCCCGGAATCCTCAACCACTGACTTAGATAAAATGGTGGTAGCTAGCCTGACGGTCTTACAACAAGTCCTACCACCAACCGAACCGAAGACAATATGTACCCCCACTGGGAATCGAACCCAGAACCCCTAGGTCTGATACCGGCGGTTGTTACCACTAGACCACAGAGGCGGTTACTTTGCAATAATAAATGTTTTTTATCTCATATAATACTCGTAATAATATTCTGCAATTAAATATAACACAATAAGACCTATGATTAAAAACCCTATGATTATAACTTTTTAATTTTGCATTTTACAATGCTGTTTTTACGTGATAAATATTAAACAAGAAAATATACTAGAAAAAAGCAACTCTCCCGGACGGGATCCCGTCAGAGCGGCATGAGACAAGTTGCTTTTTGTTCTAAGGACCCTATGATATTTTATATTTTGTTCTAATACCCAATTCAACAAATAATTTCATTAATTTTTAAGTCTATGGCTGTAGGTACATACATATCAAATAGATTTATCTTAATAATTCATCTATGCAGGCAGACAAAGTGATTTCTTGTACACATATTAAACGTTTTATAGTGCAATAAAATTATGAAATAATTAAAGCGGGAAATAATTAAAGAGTTACAGCGGGGGTTCCCGCTATAGTACTCTATAAGTACCTATATTTATTAATATTCCATTGAAGGTTTATTTTCACGTTATCACAGTTTTTTTAATAACACCGTGTTTAACCTTCTCTGTGGTCTGGTGATAACAACCACCGGTATCAGACCCTGGGGTTCCGGGTTCGGTTCCCAGCAGGGGTACATATTGTATTCGGTTTGGTTGGTGGTAGGACTTGTTGTAAGTCCGCCTGGCTAGCTACCACTATTTTATCTAGGTCTGACGCCATAACCATAATGTTTTCAGCGTTGTTGTGTACGGCAGTTAGAGATAAGATAGCCAGTTCCTCAGTGATTGAGGATTCGGGAGAGGATCGCTTCCATCTTCAGCGTTATCAATACTTAACATCAGGTATGATGAAGGCTAAGAGCCCACCGTCAATCTTAAAAAAAAAAAACTAGTTTCATACGGCATAAGGCAACTCTCTGACCAAATTAGTCAAGTGTGAGCCGGAAGCTGCATAAAAAGTGTTAAAAAGTGACGTCACAACATAAAATGCCGACCCGTAGTTAAAATTTTAAATATCACTAGAAATATACCACATATGGAGAAAAAATAACCACAGTATTTATTAATTTTACATGTACTACATGATGTCATATGAATCTAAAAGTGATGTGAAGCCCCATTGAAAGAGGATCAGATCGGACATCCAAACGTTGCGGGTTCGTATTTTAGCTGGGCAACTTGTGAGAAGATTCGATTGTTTGTTTTCTTGTATTTTTGTAGTAAAAAATATATCAAATATAATGAAATTGTAACTGCAAAGATTTAAAAATCATAAATATTATTACGGAATTTTGAAATAAAATAAAATTTTTACAAATTTGAGAATTTCCTATTTTATTTCCTTATTTTTTCAATATTAATATAAGTACAAAAGTTACTGAATGTGAGTAGTAGGAGCTGTTTCTGTATTTGAGATTTCGTTTATCTGATATCCGCAACACAAATTACTTTACTACTTATCTCAGATCAATGTCAAATAATTCATTATTTGTCCAAGTAGAAGTACTGCGTTTTCTATTACCCCACTCTGACATGAATTCTAACCTCTGTAGGCCTAGCACGAATAACTGTCGAGTAAGTATCGAGGAAGTAAAATAATAGTTATTTGTTATGCAAGGCTGGAAAGTTGGTTATTTAGCATACCAGATTCTAGGTTCAGAGATTGAATCCTGAGCGAAGCGAGGATTTCAAAGGTACAAGACGCTAAAAACTTTTCTGCCGAGCGCAACACACAATTTTTCACCTCACAACAACGAGGAACATTTTATGGTTGTTTCCGCTGTCAACTTCTGGTAAAAATTCTTTAAACATAAAGTTTAATCTAAATATACCTTAATCTCGTTGTTTTAATGATATAAAAAACTAAAATAATAAAAAAGGAGTATTATAGTAATTTCAAAGTTATTTAAAGTAGGAATATATTGTTACTTATAAATAACAATAAAAACGATTCCGTTAATGTTGAAACTGACATGAGGTACAAGACAAAGACAATTTAAAAATAAAGATTTATGTCAGTTCCGAAATCCAATCATAGGTTGTGAAATCTCACCAAGCCTTATATAAAATTCTTATAACAAATAGTTTAATCTTATTTTTAATGTTTTTATGATACAATGAACTAAAATAATATAATAAAACCAAAACGGAGTATTATAATTGATTCAAAGCTTTTTAAAATAATAATAAAAAGTCAAAAAAGTCAATAGTACGATTCGGATCGCATTATGACATATATTTAGGTATTAAATTTAAAAAGTACTAGGCTGCAAAAAGTTATTTTCTACGCGGAAACTGCATGACAAATCCGCCTTTTCCGAGCGTGAGAGGTGAAAAAAAATTTATGATTTATTGAGCAGCGTTCCGGACGTAAACCGAACCTTTTCCTATACATTTTTTGATATTATGTGCTCGATACTTACTTTATATTTTTTCGTCCTAACCCTACGGTACTAAACCAATAAATAAACAAGTTCTAATAGTAAATTAGTGGTTGCACTCGTAACTTGATCTATCTTTTTGTAGCGTGACCGAGTAATCACGAGTCTATAAAGAGCAAGTGATCATTTTGGCTTTAATCGGTGGAAGTTTTATAGAGCGACGATTTAAGGGTTAGGTCCAATTTTATACGCTGCGAAATTCACTTGGCTTTTATTATGTATCAAATTTCATTATTTGCTACACGTCAATGCAAATCTTATTAGCCAATATGTAGAAAAAACTGAGTAAAATTTTCATCTCTAGGAAAGACCGTATTTTGCTGTTTTATGAGCTGGGCATTTTTTTAAATTTATGATTGGGGAGTCTCTTAGCTTTCATCATACCTGATGTTTAGTATTGATAGCGAGAAGATGGTAGCGAGCCTCTCCCGGAACCCCCAACTACTGAGGAACTTGCTATTTTATCTCTAACTGCCGGAACACAAAAATGCTGAAAACATTGTTATTATGGCATCAGACTTAAATAAGAAGTTAGACAGGCGGACTTACAACAACTCCTACCGTATGTATGTTTTGATGTATGTATGTTTGTCAACATTTTGCAACAACCAACCAAACCGAATACAATATGTTGTACCCCCTCTGGGAATCGAAACCAGGATCCCTACGTCTGATACCGGTGGTTGTTACTACTAGACCACAGAGGTGGTTTAAATATAAATGTTATGGGGTGGTTAAGCTACTTACTTATTCAATGGTCGGTCGGCGGGATAGGTGGCGAAAAATACTATCTCGAGTTCCTTCATGATTCGGTAGGCACGCTCCATCAATCCTGCGTAGATCACAGCTTAACTATTAAGTTATGGATGCGTATAATAGGTTCAACTTCATATTATCCCGTATACGGTTCCAAGATTAGCAATAAAAGACTTTAACTTTCGTTAATAAAAGCTGAGAGCTATCCAAAACAGTAAATAGGTACATAAAGCATATTCCCACTATACAGGGTGTTAAAAGACCTATACCGAAGTCGTAAATTTACGTGGTTTTTATTTCCGTTACGGGTCCATTAATACCCTGTATTATTATGACGATAGAATCGTCGTCAGATACATCACGGCACGGCTGTCTTCCACATCATTGACGATATTATAAAGGCAATGAAAACAGCTATACACCTTAACTGACCAAATGAAATACCCCGACTCATTCTCACGATAAATAGAGCACAAACAGAGCATTGGTCACCTTTAAAAAGAACAATTTTGACAAATAGCTATGAATATGTGTGTAGAGTTTTACGAACTGGCTTACAGGTACTCTTTCTGTATCTCTGTATTTGCTGAAATCCCGGCCGTATCTTCTGTAGCTCTGTTTATATTTTCCTCCATATTTTCACCTTACTTCTTCTTTTTACCCGTTTTATTCCCAACTTATTTATAATGTGAGCTACACGTCAACCTTCAACGGCAAAAAAACGTTGCAGCGCAGTGGAAAAGCGCTCTAAAACGTAGGTACCTCCTACCCTATCGTGTCGGACCATTTTTATTTCACTCTATTATTTCTGTCTATTTTACTTCTCAATGTGAATAGCTACACGTCAGCCTTCAACGACAAAAAAAACCGTAACAGCGCAGTGGAAACGCACTCTATAACGTATCTACCTCAGGTCCTAACCAATCGTGTGTGGGCGAATGAGTCAGACCCACCGGTGAAAGTGCAAACCATACGGTTTTGTGAACCATAGAGCTTTTTGTTGTTAATTACATATTATACGCATGTCTACGCTACGTTTCTCTGGCACTAGATAATTATGCTGTGGAAAGGTAGTGAATATTCATCTTTAAAAATAGTGTACAAATTAGCATTTTACCCATTAATGAAATGCTTAAAGTAGCATTGCGAAAACAGTTCTTACTACGTACGCGATAATGGTGCTCTCAATATTATTATGTAAACCTTGTTTCGCTGTTGACTATACTTACTTCAACTGATGATCTAAAATTTGTGCGAAAAGAAAAGAGACTTGTACAGACAAATGGTTAAAGAGATTCACTTTAACCTCTCACATGAGTATATTTATACATTATACAGTATTTTATTTATGAAGCGTTTTCACTTCTTACATTTTTGCACGTATCGTTAATTGTAATAAATCACTTCTACTGATAAAACCGCCTATATTTAATTGGTACAGATATTGTTTATGATTATAACTAGATAATACGAGTATTGAGGTTTCATCATGTAATTTTATTAGGTTCTGCCAGCTAACATAGAGTACTATTATTTAACATACAAATTCCATTTGAGAGCAACTAAAAATATTTAGGTACCATAGAAAATATTATTTTCTTTATTTTCACTGTTTCAATTATTTTTTCCAAAATCATATACAACAATATAAACAACAAACATAAACAATGCTTTGCCGTATATTCTCGTAATGTTGAGGCACAATAAACTCTTAAACAACACTCCCAATACTTCTCGAAGTCGTTCCAAAGAGGAAAACGCTCAAAAGGTCCATTCCCAATTTCGATAGTTTACGATTTAGCTGGTGGGTCGTAATTACCGAAATATGTGGCCCCGCCCACCGGCGCCTTTCATCGGCGTGTGCGCACAATGAACAGGATCGAGACCATCGTATCCTCCCCGAGGCTGTAGGCAGATCACGGGACCATGGCACAGAGTAAGTAAAGTAACTTTAGGAGAACAGCCCCTGAGATGAATGAGGCAGAATAACAAACACTCATCATCATCGCCATAAATCTGAAGCGCTCGTGGCTGCGCTGCGCTTCACAGACTCATCGTATTCAATCACGTTTGTTAAAGAACCGTAAAGTGGCGTTACATCTCAACACTTCCACGATTCGGAGCGCACGTTATACCGTCGGTACCGGCTCTTGTCATCTGATAACAGTCGTTAGGCTAGGTCAGAGTCCTTATATGCGGCTTGATAAACTCTGACACCAGAGGTGGTCACTAATCCTCATACGATAAGAAGAAGATCACCAGAAAAAAAAGACACAAGACAGTTTTAATGTCCCCACTGGTAAGTCATTGGCCTTCCTTATGACTAACGTCTGCTAATATTGCGGTTTAACGTCCCTTCCGAAGCACGAATGGGCTTGAGATAATATTTTTGTCAACCATCCCGTGACCGAAAATTGCGCCTACGTCCTCGTCTGTAGGCAGATCACGGGACCACGGCACAGAGTACTGGAACTTTAGGAACCCGGCTTGAAGTCAACAAGGCAAAATAACAAAAGAATCAGCATCGTTAGCCATTTTTTATGTCCCCACTGCTGGGGCAGTGGCCTTCCTTTTGACTGGAAAATGGCTTTAAAAGAAATGGGCCACGAACCTTCACGCGTGCCCAATGCAGATACGTGTTGGGTTGCAGTGGTAAAGACTGCAAATACAGCGGGGACCAACGGAATAACGTGCCTTCCGAAGTGCGAATGGGCTCGAGATTATTAAATTTTGGTTACCCATCCCGTTATCGACCATTGCGAGAGTTGCTTTAGCGCCACAATCGCAGGTCTGACAACTGCGCTACCGCTCCTCATCTATCAATACTAAATCATCAAAAGATTAAATAATTAAATAAACTGGAGCAGTAAATGACCACCTCAACACGATATAATACATCGATTTATCGTTAAAGTAGAGGAGCATAGCGACAAAAAACGCCCATCCCTTACATTTTTGACACAAGTATGAATCTTGGCACAGTTGTTTCCTGGGTCAAAATGAGCTGATTAAGATTTGTGACCCCCGGTAGCCCCCCCTCTGTCGCTGGAGGGGGGATGCCAAAGTACCGCTCCGCCCGGTTCATTCCAAAAATTATAACTGCTACCGATCTTAATCGACTTATTTTGACCTAGGGAACAACTGTGCCAAGTTTCAAACTTTTGTCAAAAAATAGAAGGTTAATAATGCACTAAGCTCCTCTACTAATAAAGTAATAAACCAACATAATTCATAACATTTTGCACGTAATTATACACGTAATTGAAGTCGATGAAAATCTATCAAAATCTCTTAGATTATTTACGAGCTATGAAACTCTCTACACCAATTATTTTATTTAACAGCTTTATTTTCACGATTATAATAACATCTCGTACCTTGACATATTAAAAATCTTTTTTGAGAAACGTCGTCTACTCCCATTGATTGTCTGTAGCTGTCGATGTCGTTTGCTCTCTCGAATATAGCTCAGTTACGGACGCATGCAGTTATTTACATAACTTTTTTTTATTTATGGTCCGACGACGCTCCGTAGGTAGGCCCCTGACAAGGTGGACTGACCGTGCAGGACCGATCGTAGTGGAGTTTCTTAGGGGAGGCCTATACCCAGCAGTTGGTTTCATGTGGCTAAGTTTATAATAATGATGATAATAACTAAGATTATGTGATGAGATGATTGTAATTCATGGTCCTTCGAATCGGACCTAACTATCTGTATTTGAATTACCTAATCTTTGACACGGAGGTCAGTGGGACGGCTCAGTGCAACCTCCGCAATATGTTATCCAGTTTCTTTCGATATCGTTCTCTTGAAATCTCAATCAAATTATCCTTTGTACAATGAAATCATCAACAATGTTATATACGTTATTGTAATACCTATACTTATCGTATATGCATAAAAGGTTTTGAAAAAATAAGTAGAACTTTAACGAGGATATTCGAAAAGTTTTTTGGCCCGATGATACTAAACAGTTTCTTATGCTATGCTAGGGCTGACCATGACCATTCCCTCAGCTCTCTGAGCAGTTGGAGAAGATTCCTTTTTATTTGTAACTATAATATTGTTAAGAAGTCTAGTAACTAGTCGTCATATTCGTCGTAGGATGGTTTGATAAATAGAAAGGCTGGTAGGAAAAAAACAATTTTGGACTATTCGAAAGTACTTATCTATAAGTCTATTTCTAAATCTTTGACTTTGACTTTGAATTTTCACAAAAATCCTAGTGATATTTTATATAAGACACGTATAATTAGACTTTTTAAAATTAATTAGATTAATTTAGAAATAGTGTTGACATTTCTCAATCTTACTGAAAAACGATAGGGTTTATGCAAAAAATAGGGGGAGCTTTATTGACGTTGGATATTTTTAACTCTGATTGGCTTAATTTTTGTATGCTTGCTAACTCTTATACTGATTGGTGCACAGAAAGTTAACTACACGTCGTCAACCAATCAGAGAAGATATTGTTCTGGACGGCCCGACCAGCCTATCAGTGTTCTTATTTCATAATAACCAGCGATTCTTTTCGCAATCATACTAAGCCAACCCTTTTTTTTTCAGTAGGATTGAAAAATTACCACACCAATGTTTAATTAGCCGTGTTTTTGTTATATCCCTACGATTTACGCAATAAATTCGATTTAACTTATTATCCTGTGACATATAGTTATATGTATGTTGGGGTTTTTGACACAAAATTATTTTAACTTTTTGCTAAAATCCTCTGAACCATTTGTCGAACTCGTCAGTTTATAGGTAAGACTTATTGTATTTTAGCAGACGTAAAAAAAATATGTGTACTCAAAACCATTTAAAAACCGAGGCATTAGATTTTTTTTTAATGAAAGCAACCCTGAAATCAAGAAAAAAAAACAGCTGCATACATTGCAGAGTTGGAATAAAATTTTGTATGAAACTTTATTTTTTTAGGTTTTGAGTATCTCAACATAAATTAAGCTGTTGGGTTTGAGATAGGTTGTTTAAGAAAAAGCTATTAAAAGGAGTCTTAACCGAAAAGTTTTTATAAACACATCCTAAGTTTCTTCGCGCACCCATCATTGAAACATTTTTTACGGCTTTCAGTGCACACTGTTCATTACCAGATATTTAATGGTATATTGTATGAGTTTTCTTTAAAGTTTTTTTTTGCATTTCCTGACGTTTCAGTCCTGAAATCCGTAAAAGTTGTTTTAATACGAAAACATGTTTTTTTTATATGTTTGCACTTCGGCAAAGCCGGGTCAGATCATTAGTTTAAAACCACGTGAGACTTCACAGGTCGTGATTCGTTGACCTGTGAGTCATCGCTACCGAGTATTGTGCAAGCAGCCTTGACTGCTCGACGTGTGTCTATGTTGCGGAACAATACAAATATGGACTTAGTGGAAAACGTCCAAGTTAATGAAAAGAATAAAGTTGATTTTCTCGTAGGTAGTATACATTATATTATTTAGGTACACCTTAAAGTGAAGCGTTACTCAGTATACATTTATTTTTATTTGTACACCTTTACTGGCACATATTGTTAGCTGTAAAGTGTAAAACAATCGAGTTCAACGTGGTGTTGAAAATAGTTAATCCGGAATTAACTTAAAAAATGTGTAAATAATAAAAACATTTTATAAAAAAAAAATCAAACCGACTTCAAAAAGTAAAAAATAAAACTTTTGGAGTCGGTGCCAGCCAAGGAATACTTCTATTAACTATATTTTTTTTTTGCCTTAACTAGCTAGCACCGACTCCAAAAGTTTTATTTTTTACTTTTTGAAGTCGGTTTGATTTTTTTTTAAATGTTTTTATTTCAGATTTTTTTAGTTACATCATGTGCCGTTACTTACACTAAAAATCAGCCCATACACAACCATGATATCATCTAGGTAAACGACTACTTGCCAAAACGTGTATGATATTTTTCAGGATTCTGAAAAAACTACTAGCCAAATCTCTGTAAAAATTATATGAGACCACACATAAACCATTTTCTTTCAGATAAAAAAAGAATTATAAAAAGTTTCATCAAAATCCGCTCAGTAGTTATTGCGTGAAACTTCAGCTCGAACAAGAATCTAACAATTACCTGGATGATATAATTGTTTCATGACTTCCATGACATTAGGCCCCATATCTCCGAAGATTATCATCGGATCTCAATGAGACTTATATGGGACCAAATTGACAGTGTACCCGATCGAACAAAAAAACAACTATTAAAATCGGATCACCAACACCGGAGTAATCGGTATACATACATCAGACAACAAAAAAAAATACGCGTTGAATTGAGTACCTCCCTCCTTTTTTTGTTGAAGTCGGTAAAAATTAAACAAGTCTATAAGTATTTTACTTACTTGAACGTCTAGGCTCGAGGTCCAATCATAGAAGATCGGCTTCGGTCTGTTACTGTACTTAAGAAAAAAAAATCTAAGGTCTTTGTTAAAAACTGAACTCTGCTTAGTCGCCAAGTCACCATTATACATGGTGACTATTTGTTGTTTTACTAGTCAAAATATTAGTCTCACAGTAATAGACTTTTCAAATAATGTCTCACATATATTATAATCAGGCACATACGGGTTCATAACACAGTTTCGTGTGAGAATGTGTTGATGACTATGTGTCGAGAATTAGCCAGTCAACGTTCGAGTAAAAACTTATATTAAACAGAAACATGTGAAATAGCGAGTTTCGGTACGACTCGGTATTTGCTAATGAGCTTCTATGAAAAGTGCTTAAAGTGTCATAATAAAATAGTTACTTAACTAGTTTATAACACCACTTTGTGTTATGTATCTTTCGCAATGATCGGTCATGGGGATGGGTGACCATTCTTTTTTTATCTTGAATTTTTCGTGCTTTGTAAGGCACGTTAAGCCGTTGGTCCCGGCTGCGTTTGCAGTCGTTAACAACCAATCCGATAACCGAAATCTCCACCACAGATCTTGTCCCCTAGGATGAACATCGCTATATCAAGCGATATGATAATGGCGCATGATGGTGTGGTGCTTACCCCGCTAAGGCCCACTTGCGCCAAGCTAGGTTAACATTTAACTAAGAGTCAGTGCATATAAAAGTATCACTTACTCTAAAGACTGTCGATAAAAATCGCGCATGCAAGGGCTGACCCTTCTCCTCATCCATCCATGCGGATGCCAGTAGTGGGGACATTAAGTGGCTGAAAATAATTGCTGTCTTTACGGACTAGCAATTTGTGCAGTAAATAAATGTTAATAAAACTTTTTATAAAAAAAATGAAAACCGACTTCAAAACACTAAAAAGCAAAAAATAAACCTTTTGGAGTCGGTGCAAGCCAAGGCAAGGAAAAAAAAGAGTAGGATCGCAAAGTAGAATGCTATGGCTGGTACCGACTCCAAAAGGTTTATTTTTTGCTTTTTAGTGTTTTGAAGTCGGTTTTCATTTTTTTTTATAAAAAGTTTTATTTCACAGTTTTTAAAGGAAGATAACATCATATCATCCAAGTAACAAATATGAAATGAAATATATAAAAATGCTCAAAACATAAAAAGTACTGGGTCAAACTAAACCAAATTTTTATGGGACCGATTGGCAACTATTCTGCATCGAACAAAAAAAGGAATAAAAAAAAAGAATCAAGAAATCGGTTCAAAAATCTCGGCGTAATCGGTGTACATACATAAAAAACAAAAATATACACCAACCGAATTGAGAACCTCCTCCTTTTTTGAAGTCGGTTAAAAATAAAATTGAACAGTACTAACGATTTACGTTGGTGTTTGTTGTTTCATTTAAGAATATGAATGAAGTGATATTTATATTTAGAAAAGAGCATTCCTATTGTTGAAGTTTTTGATGAATAGATTATTATTATTCCAAACCAGTGTTATTTAAGAGTCTGTGGTAAACTTTCGTCTGTTCCGCGATTTTGTCCACGTGCATACAGCTGATTGGATTTGTATGACATTTTTCAAACATTTAAATATGTCTTAGAATATTTATTATATCCCAATATTGCCACGGGAAACCTTAATCATTTGAATGTATATAAATATTTCTATTGCAAAAGAAATAAAATAGTTTATTGGTGTTTGAATTTTTATATTTTTACGAACTGTTCATAAGGAACACTGTTTTTCTAACTAAGCATTAGTTATAAAGAAGTTCCGTTTAATGTTTTTGTTTTATTATAAAGTTACAAGTCGTAAGTGGCAAAAGACTCTGTAATACGAGTAGATTCCAGTCTACATAACATATCATATCACATAGTGGACTACTACACTTAGTAATGTGTACGTCCAAATATTTGTGCTTACGTCACCGCCCGTAAAACACTTGTAAAAGTAGCACTTAGCGAGCCGAGATTTATGAAACGTGACTAATGTCTGATGCGTAGGCGCAGTACAAAGCGTGGCATGTTCCAGATGACATTCTCTCGACTTCTCACTTTAATCTCATCAGTTGTTCGCAGTAGAGTTCAGAATAGATGGACCTGAATAGGTGGACCACGTTCTTGTCGTACGTGATCCACTTTTCATCACCAGTTATCAGCTTCTTCAAAAATGGTTCGGTTTCATTATCTATACTATATATTTGAGTTTGTTCGTTACATACAAAAATACAAATCTTTCCTCTTTATAATATTATATATTATTATATAACGTCCCCTTAGTGGTAAAACCGATTATCTGCACTTTTTTTTTTGCAAAATTTGTATATTACCTTGCCATCTTGACAATAATTTGAGAATTTATTATAACAAAAATTAAACAATGTGTTAAGGTGTATATTACCTTGCCATCTTGACAATAATTTGAGAATTTATTATAACAAAATTTTGCAAAAAAAAAAAGTGCAGATAATCGGTTTTACCACTAAGGGGACGTTATATAATAATATATAATATTATAAAGAGGAAAGATTTGTATTTTTGTATGTAACGAATAAACTCAAAAACTATTGGACCGATTTTGACGAAATTTGGTATAGAGAATCCTTAGACCCAAGTAGTAACATAGGCTATAAATTTTAATGATCCCAAAATTCCCACGGGAACGGGAACCACGCGGGTGAAACCGCGCCCGGCCTCTAGTGTCGTAATAAAGAATCACAAATGAGTACATGGTTCATTAGGTGTCTTTCAGTGAGCTCGTGAGGTACCCAAATATCGAGCTTTTTGTGTACCCAGTTTTTTTAATGTGCCAAAACTGTTTTGTGGTTTATTCCTAGTTCTTCAGCTACGTCGTAACTACTAATATGCCGATCTTGCTTCACTTTTTAAAAAATGGCATCCATTTTAATAAGGCGACCCGAGCGACGAGCTTCTTTGACATCAAAATTTCCGGATTGAAAATGCTTTAACCAAATTTCTGCTACTCTCACAGACACTGCACTAGGTCCATAAACATCGCAATTTTTTTTCGCGGCTTGCGTTGCATTTTTCGCTTTTTTTTTTGTATTAAAAATTTAAAATGTATCGAATTTCTTCATTAGATTCACTCATATTGACAGTAAGAAAAACAAATCCCTCTGTTTTCAGGGGACTTTTTGGGGAACTGGGTGAAATGGTTCCGAAGACTGACTGATCGCCCGTCCGGCCTTGCTGGTGTCCCCTCTCCAAAAATAATATTAAGAAAAACAAATGAAAATCACACATTTTCCTAATTTGAATTTGGAATTATCTTCTTTAAATTTAAACTATTAATGATATCAAAACCAGCCAGATATAAATAATATAGCCTATGATATTTTATTACAAGTTCATACTTACTATATGCAAAAAGACTTTTCCCCCCAACCTAATAAAAAGTAGGTAAGTAGGTATGTATACCTTTAAGATGATGTGATGCAGAAAACTAAAAATGTCTTGAAGTATGTTGTCAGTTTTCTTTTCGAGACGTAGTCCTTACGAGAAGGATTCTTCTTAGAAACGTTTAAATTCGTTCTATGCCTTACGCTTTATTGACCTGACTTGTTACATACTATAATGTTGAGGACAGCGGGGTTATTCTCTAAGCAAACATCGACGCTGTACGCAGTTGTCATGACTGTATGTCACATAAGCTGTCAAATAGTACTGAAAATGGCGCGATCTCCGCTGTTTCAATATCAAGGATGTTTGCTTAGCTTAGAGAACAGCCTATCCGCTGGCTAGAAGCTAATCAACCGCCTCTGTGGGCTAGTGGTACAACCACTGGTATCAGACTCTGGAGTCCCGGGTTCGATTCCCAGAGGGGGTACATATTGTATTCGATTTGGTTGGTGGTAGGACTTGTTGTAAGCCCACCTGGCTAGCTACCACCATCTTATCTAAGCCTGACGCCATAACAACAATGTTTTCAGCATTGTTGTGTTCCGGCAGTTAGAGATAAGATAGCCAGTTCCTCAGTGGCTGAGGATTCCGTGAGAGGCTCACTTCCATCTTCAGCCTTATTAATACTTAACATCAGGTATGATGAAGGCTAAGAGTCTCCCCGTCATTCATACAAAAAAAAAACATAATTTTTGTAGTAGTTAGTGGTTTTGTGTTGAATACTGAAGATATTCATGTACCTATGTTATAAGATAGTAACGAAACCAATTCTGAGTATGAAATCCTACTTCCTACTAACATATTATAAATGCGAAAGTTTGTCAATTTGTTCGTTTGTTTGTTCCTCTTTTTTGCCTAAATGGTTGAACCTATTTTGATAAAATTTGGTATGTAGAGACTACAAGTAGTGGACTAACACGAACGAGTGCCACGCGGGTGAAATCGCGGGTGGTCGCTGGCATCGAATGAAAACTATGATTTGATACTAACATCAAAAAAACAGTTTTTGTAATATTGTCTATTGTAGATATAGCTTCGATTTGGGTCACTAGTCCTCCGCCCGTGACTTTGTCCGCGAGGAATTATGTTACAATACATCATACATACATACAGACATCATCAGCCTGCGGACGTCCACTGCTGTACATAGGCCTCTCCTAGCTCACGCCTACTGTGGCGTTCATAGGAGGCTATTAGGCTTCTGCTACCACGCTGGCCAAACTGTTTCAAGTTTTCCTTCTCTCGCACAGGTGTTCAATGCGTCGAGCCTCTTAGTCGACTCTTACGACATCCCAGGCATGTAAGGTAGTGGTGACACTTGTATTCTTAGGCCGTCACCACACGGCATGTTACAATACAATCTCGTTTTATTCCCTATCGCGTTAGAATATCAATAAATCCTTTCTTAGTGCTCGCATAAATCATTAAAGGATCCTGTATGGGAAATTTCAGCTTATAAGTCAGTCAGTGATGGTATTTTTTTATTAGTATAAGATAGATATCTTCTAGGTTATCCATATCTAGTTCATTTTATAGTATTATGATACAACAGATGTATTGTAAATGCAAATATTTAAATCATGATTAACAGTAGGTACTTATTGTATGTTGACTGTACCTTGAATATAGTTTTTTGATAAATGTTAAGTTAATTTATCTACATACCCACTAGTAGCGATTTTAATCAAATAAATGGATTACTTATCAAAGTTCAACTTGTTGAACTATTTCGAAAAATAATGTTTTTGAATCCTTTCTTAAAAAAGGCCTTTTATTGTGTAATCTGGTTTATTTTAGCCTTTAAAACAAAAAACCACGGCCTGTGGCTTCGTTGGCGCACACATAGTTCCACTTCGTTACATTTTTGGGCGAAACACAGTTATTCCAAAGAATTTGTTTTACCTATTTGTGTCTCAGTTGTGCAGTAAGTGTACTTTTGTGTCAAACATGTGTCTTGATGATAATTGTTTACATACACAGACTAAAAGCGAGTTGCACTTTCACTATTCCCACAAAGTACAAAGTAACCAGAAGGCAAGCATACTCGGAAAACTTGGTTCTGGGGGCCTACCGCCATATCTTAGCGCAGTATTGTTTCAATCTTACCATGCTATTTCGTACTAAAGTAAGCTTATTTTTTGACGGAGGTTTTGTGGCATTCAGTCATCGCCTTCAATGTGTGAAGTGTGACAAAATGTTACAACTTGAATAAAAACAAAAACGTTCGTAATAGACCTGCTGGGCTGTTATGTTACTGTTTTGTTTTTGTAGGTAAGCAATTCTTAGATTTTGTATCTATAAAATTAGCAATCGTCGACACGTTTCCAGAGATCGGGGTTCGTGGGATGGGTCAAAGTTTTATTTGTAAATTATTATGAAATATTATTGACACTAGTAAAAAAGTAGTTGGTATAACCATAGATTTTTTCGCTCTACATTTTAAATCTATGGCTACATTCCTGTTTGTCATGCATTGTCAATAATATCGCTTATTAATTTTGACACAGCTATAAATACAACTATAAATATCTGAAGGAAAACGCCTGTAAACGCCGACACGATACCGACACGACACCGACACCGGCATCGGCCCGACTGCCGGGGGACGCAAAAATTTATGAAAATATATGGCACGTCTTTTCACTCGCCGGCACGACACCGACATAATATCGCCACGACGATGACTCCCACCGACCCGTCGCGTCAACGCTGACCAGCTGGCTTGCAAAACTGCGTTTGTGTGCGTATACAACGCACACATGTGTGCGAGCATGGGCGCGTGCGCTGGACGGGGTAACCGAGCCGGTAGTGTGTAAAGGGATCTGCAGGCCTACCGCGATCTTTTAGAAACCGTCATGTCGTAAGAACGTTTTGTTTTCCTTTTGTTTCAATACTGTTTAAATTGCAAACTTGACTTTATTTGACCTAAGACGTCGTAGTAGGTTTGATTGATAAAAATCTTGTTTGAGTGAATGATTGAGCGATGACGCCACAAAACTTCCGTCAAAAGACAAGCTTGTTTTAAGAGGTTCGCGGTACGATTTGACATATAACAACATTGCGCCGATACAAACTGACATTAAACAATATTGCGTTAAGAGATGGCGGTAGGCCCGCTGTAGTCAGACGTTAGTAAACAAATCCGCACGAAGGACAAATCAAATTATGTCTAAATTCCTGCCTTAAGTTTTTTTTACTTTTAAAAATATTAACAAAGGAAATTCGAAATCTGCCACGGGACTCCCGAGGGCTGATTATGGAAACTCGGCTTAGTTTCAGTTTCGTCAGATGAAAATGTAAAACTGAACCAAGTTTCCGTTACATAATCAGTCTGCCTATACTATGGGTCCGTGCGAGAAATGACATGGTGTACAAGTTTTCTCTCTGCTTGCTTCCGTACTCCGTGCTATTCCCTACTTAAGTGTTAACGTGCTACCATTTGTAACAATGGCGTTTGTAAAACTGGGCTAATTGAAACTAGTGAGGTATCTAACTAACTTGCGTAATATGCCAGTTTGATTCCTATTTAGATTTAAAAGATTCGTCGGAGAGATATCTTTGTTACTGATACTTGTGATTTATTGTTTTCTGAACAAATTAAAAAGATAAAAGATCTCAATTTAAAGAAAAGAGTGTACGTTAGGTCACTTGACGGATCGAGCTGTAGCATCCATATACGAGGATATGATATTGATGCTTTTGAACTTGTTCTCCTTTTCGATGATTTGTTGTAAAAAGGTTTTGATGAAGTTCATCTTAAACAGTTAATCTTAATCTTTAACAGATAAGTTATCATAGAAAGTTGCGGTACGCTTGAGGTCTAGTATAAAAATAAAATAATCTTTGTTAGTTATTAATTTATGATAAATTTTAATTTAAAAAAATCAACGCGGCTACAAGTGAATTCTCAGATGGGACTTGAACCCACGACCTTTGGTAATCCGGTCCAATGCTCTAAACACTGAGCTACCGAGACTTAAGTCGTCGAGTCCCACCTAAGAATTCACTTGTGGCCGAGTTGATTTTTTTCAATATTTTTCTATTTAACATTTATCATAAGTATAAAAATAGCATTGAAAACTGCAAAAATAAAAAAAAACCATAAGCTTTTAATTTATTTTCTGACTTTTTCCTACTTCCTCCTTCCTCTTTTAGGTTGAAATGAACAAAAGTCCAATAAATATAATGATGTCAATCCAGTTCAATGCACTAGGTGTGTCCTAGTCTGTCAATTGTAATAAACGACATTAAAAATAACAACTATATTATACCAAAGCAGGTAATTTGCTAAATTTATTATATACACGTTTTATGATATAATCGTGCGTACGAGTAAGATATAAAGTGAAATATATGACTTTAGTACATGCGGTATGATAACAAAGCCATATAAGGGTGTTATAAGTGTGTTGTATAGCGTAGTAATTGATTTTATTATTCTATAAAACTGGTTAATGTGTTGCTAACAAATAAATAAGATAAATATCGAATGTATTAATCTGATTCTGGAATAGTAGTTTACGCTTAAGTTGCGGATATCTGACACTACCTAATGACGCACTTATGTCACATTTTTGTTTACACGAGCTATAGCTATATTCACAGACCTATATCGAGATAGACGAAAAGAGCGCTTCAAGCTGTATGAGAACCTAGCATGTTGAGTTTATCGTACCTACGATGACATCACGAGCGAGATTTAGTGATGTGTAAATGTTATTGACGAGCTCTTGCAAGAAAGCACAGCACAATTAACCATTTTCGTTTCTGATTGACGCGTATTTTCATGGCAATGGTCTCAAGCGGACTGACTTAGGTCGTCAAACTTTACCGTGGGTACTTACCGTACTTTTGGCACGCAAGGTAGGTACACTTTTACCGTATATCTCGATATAGGTCTCTGGCTGTATTATAATTCTCCTAATAATGTAGTTTCACAATACACAACACGTCTCCGCAAAGGTAGTGTAGGACGCCCCCCTGCTAGATAGGCTGACAACCTGCGGGCCTTCTATCATCCATTAGAAACTATCATATCATAAACAACGTTTGTTTTGGTTTTGTTTTTATGGAGTTGTCACATTAGAGGCGATGATTAAGCGAACACATCACAAACTTCCGTCAAAAATCAAGCTTACTTTAAGAGACTCGTCGCACGAAATAGCATGGTAAGGTTGATTGATAATGCTGCTCTAAGAGATGGAGGTAGGCCTCCTGAGGAAGGTTGCAGGTAGTGGCTAAATGAAGAAGGCGGAAGATCGTGTTTTGTGGCGGAACTTGGGTGCCTTGGGGGAGGCTCACGTCCAGCAGTGGACTGCAAATAGGCTGAATAATGAATAATGTAGTTTCACAAAGTACTAAGTTTGTAAACATAATATTGCAGGTACGTTATAACTACGAGTACTACTAACAGGACCACACCAGAAGATTTGAATACATAACTTGCTTTTAAATCATGTAAAGCTTCTGCTATTAGTTTCTGATTATTACTAAATAGTACTTACTTAATATGGACCCTAGACATTTATTGATGTAAAATATTCAATATCTATTTTCCATATAATAACCGATTGCAAATTATTGAGTAGACGTTCAATTAAAATTTGTAGGCACATACAACTTATGAAGTGTAGCTAGTAATAAAGTTAGTTCTTTCTAAAAGCTAACATTACAAGGTGTTTAAAGAGGTTTTTATCCTAATCCTATTATTTATTATCTATACATATCTTAATATATATAAATCTTCTGTCACGATGTTTGTCCGCGATGGACTCCTAAACTACTTAACCGATTTTAAATTTAATTGGCACACCGTGTGCAGTCTGGTCCAACTTAAGAGATAGGATAGCTTTGATCCCAAAATTCCCACGGGAACGGGAACCACGCGGGTGAAACCGCGCCCGGCCTCTAGTATTATATAGAAGAAAGATTTGATTGTTTGTTTGCATTGAATAGGCTCCGAAACTACTGAACGGATTTGGATGAAATTTAGTACACAGATAATAGATAGCCTGGTCATGAACATGGCATACTTTTTATCCCGATATTCCCACGAAGGAAACCACACGGGTGAAAGCGCGAGCGGTCGCTAGTTAATAATAAAAATGCGAAAGTGTGTTTGTTTGTCCTTCCTTCACGCCCAAACTAAGCAACCAATCGACCAGATTTATGGCATAGAGTTAGTTGAAAGGATGGAGAGTAACATAGGCTACTATTTATCCCGATATTCCCACGGGAACGGGAACCACACGGTTGAAATCACGGGTGGAAGCTAGTAAATGAATAAATAAATATGGGCAACATTACAACGAGTCATGTAGTACTTGTAATATAGCGACCAGCCCCCTAATTGTCTAATTTAAAATCTATCACAATCCCTTTCAGAGGTATTGTGATTGTGATATATTCGTCTGTCATATTGCTTAGATTCAACTTCCGCCTTTTTCATTTAGCCACTACCTGCAACCTTTCTCAAGAGGCCTAGATTATAACCGCCTCTGTGGTCTAGTGGTAACAACCACCGGTATCAGATCCAGGGGTCCCGGGTTCGATTCACAACGGGGGTACAATTTGTATTCGGTTTGGTTGGTGGTAGGACTTGTTGCGAGTCCGCCTGGCTAGCTACCACCATCTTATCTGTCTGACGCAATAATAACAATGTTTTCAGCATTGTTGTGTTCCAGTAGTTGGAGAAAAGATAGCCAGTTCCTCAGTGGTTGAGGATTCCGGGAGAGGATCGCTTCCATCTTCAGCCTTATCAATATTTACCATCAGGTACGATGAAGGTTAAGAGTCTCCAGGTCGTTAATAAAATGAAATAAAAATAAAAAAAATAATTTCGTTTATTCCATACCTTTTATAACGCGTCACGATCAGAATCCCTTTCAAATCTCAAATAATGACGGCCTGAAAATCTTTAAAATTACGAATTGAAAGGGATTGCGATAGATTTTAAATTAGACAACTAACCCCCAGATCCAGTTAAATTATAAAATAAATATTAATCAAATAATAAAACTCTTATACTAGAACATGCACTTTTCATCATGAATGTTTGTTGTTCAATACATGAATATGTATGATATAAATTTAAAAAATATTTAAAAATAACAAGAGATTACATAAAGTCATTACATATAAAGTTCATTTCGTATAATCAACAAATAACGTAAATTCAAAATATATTATTTTAAAACATATAATAAACATTTGATATAAAATCGTTTCATATAATAAACACTTAGTATAAAACTTAAAATGTATATTATTTAAAACACATTATAATTATATTATGACATAAAATCATTACATATAAAGTTTATTTCGTATAAAAAATACTTTTTCTTTTCTTGCTTTTTTTTTAATATGATTTGGTATCACGGGGGGAGGAGAAGGGGGGAGACGGTCCATCCAGTGTGCTTGTGACCACAGCTATTGCAACATAGCCGTAACGTTAAGCTGTAAGTACATAGTTGTACTACATAATAAATGTCGCGTTTTAGTCCCGTTGTTTTAATATATAATGATGATTATGGTAAATTTTGAATAGAAAAATATTGGAAAAAATTAACTCGGCCACAAGTGAATTCTCAGACGGGAATCGAACCCGCGACCTTTGGAAATCCGGTCCAATGCTCTGGTCAATGGTAAATAAAAAAAAGGAATTTAAAATGCAAAAATTACAAAATCATAAAATATTATGATGATTATTTGACACAAAATTATACCAAATGATATAATTAAAAGTAGATAAATATTTTTGATACAAAATGACCGATATGTTAAATGATATTATATAAAAAATTATGATTAAATGAAATGAACATTGTGCAAAAAGAAACTAGTTGAACTGTTGGTATGACTAATGTTTATTATGCGATATGAACGTTATTGAAGTGAAATTATACCAAATGAAATACCATCAAATCCGCACCCATCGTTAAGTACCATCACTGAGTTAAATACTACCCGGCTGCATTTTATTTGTGTTCCTCTAGAACGGCTGTATATTCATTTACAGTTGGCTGTCAGGGCGGCATACGATTCTGAAACAGGTCCTATTTGCAAGTACAGTTACGAAAAAGAGGAAGTTACAAAAACAAAATGGAGTTGATTAATCTTTATGTTGAGGATGAGCTTTTGTAAGTGCAGCGGGACTACCTTAATCTATTAGAAACCATCATGTCATAAAGACGTTTTGTTTGCGTTTTGCTTTTCTTGATGTTGTCACATTTTGCCACACTTCACACTTTGGAGGCGATGATTGAGGGAAGATGTCACAAAAATTACGTGAACATACAAGCTAACTTTAAAAACATTAAGAAATTCGTAGTACAAAATAGCATAGTAAGATTGAAACAATATTGCGCTAAGAAATGGCGGTAGGCCCCTGGTTTGTGTTTGCAAAGTGCCAATATTATATCTTTACCTAATGTTTTCCTGATACAGAAAGGACCTCACAATTTCTATTAATTTCAATTTCAATGGTTTATTGCATTTAACCATAATGTAAATAAAGGTGGAGACCATTATGGACCCTGTCGGGCACAGCAACTGGATGAGAGGGGGAAGATTTAAATTAGATAGATAGATAAAACACTTTATTGCACACACAAAAATACATACAGAAACACAAGAATGAGTTGACTTTGAACATAAATGTGGGCAAAGGCGGCCTTATCGCTAAGAGCGATCTCTTCCAGACAACCTTTGAGGCATAGGAAAAATAGAGAGAGAGCGAGAGGTAGTGCACCAAGCAAGAAAATTAATGATTAAAGTAATTATTTAATTTTATTTAATTATTTAAAGTTCAGAAAGCTCCCGGTCGACAATTAGAATTTTGTTCGGGAAAAATATTATAATATATAATATGGTTATACCTAGAAAGGTTTTACTATTTGTGTTATAAACCTTTAATATAAATCTATTGCTTTTTGAATGAACGTTTGGAAACGCAAAGAAATCGACATTGTATTTCCAAACAACTCATACGGGTGCCTTATTTATTGTTTTTGTGATGTTTTTTTCAATTTTATGTTTATATGTTTATTATTAATTTATTTGGCAATATTTTAAATTTCTTATGAAAATAATATTTATTGTACCTAAAAAAAAAAAAAAATTCTAACGAGATTAATATCGTTTTGAAGATAAGTTGCAATTATCAATTTGCATCCTAAATATCAGTTGATAATTTTGTTCATACGGCTATACGTCGTGTTTTATTGCTAAATTATGTTTAAGTAATTACATGCCTAACACTTGTCATCCTTATCTCGGTATTTAATGGCAAATGTTTTGAGTATTTCACGATTTAATAGACGATGATTACGCTTCTGCAACTTGATAGCTGTGAAATTACATGAAATTAGACACTTGACGGGCGTAATGGCGCAGTGGTTCTAATCCTACGTACTGCATCAGGGATCGTGGGTTTAATTCCGGCCCAGGATCATATTTATGTGATGAACATTTTGTGTTTGTCCTACTATTTCTAAATCAGGGAGCTTACTCTTCACAGAATCGAAATCAATGTCAAGCTTCAGTAAGTATGCCTTTAGAAATAAGTAATTAAACTAAAATAATGACTGGGAATGTATATATTTCACTATTGAACCAATGTTGTTGGAAATTGGCATAAAGCTGGATTAGATTAGGCCTTAGAGAAGAAAATTTGGAGTTATCTATAACCAAAGCGGTACAACTACGCGAATAACCACAATAAAATTCTGTCTCTGAAACATCGTTTTCGGTAAAAATTGTTACTTCACAGTAAATTCCAGATTTCGCAATTATATCTATAGTTCAAATACTATTAGACAAAGTTGCAGGGAAATTAAATCATTCTACATTCAATTAATTAGTGTAGATCTAGTTCAGTATTGCGAAACCATTAAATAGGTCTATTTAATTAGCAAGGTCTTAAAAGGAGTAGTTAAGATAAAGCCTAGTATTTACGAAGTGTAATGGGATGATGATGTAAAATAGTTTCATAATGCGCGTAATAAAAGTAGTTTTATCAAGGTAACGGATAAGTCGTTTATCGTTCTGAGAAATTATCAGAGGAATTTAATAATATTTAGTGAATCTGTTGTAATAGACACTTTGTGTGGTGCAGACAGAACCAAAAGGAGACTTATGACTTTAAGGAAAATGAGATTGAAATTACGACGAAAAAACGAAATAATTGAAAGTATTGAGATTGCTTATTTTATTGAGGATTATATGGCGCCGCAGTGGTAAGTGCGTTTGAAATGAATTATCTTGAGCCTTAGTGATTCAGACAGCACAGTGCCTCAGACAGGCCCGGCTGCATCTGATGTCGTTAAGTACCAACTGATTTACTATGGGCCCGTGTACTTGGTCATGGCCAGCTCTCTTTATAAATGAGAAAGCCCCAGTAGTAGCAAGACATCTAGAACGGTGATGGTGATGATTAATCGCTGTTTGTGGCAATTTTCACTTCATACTTTTTCACTTAATAATTTTCAATTTCAGTAGTGTCAGCAAATTAACGTGCTCGATCGTGATACACATATATTCATAACTTTTTAATTTTGCATTTTACAATGCAATTTTCATGTGATAAATATTAAACAAGAAAATATACTAGAAAAAAGCAACTTGTCTCATCCCGTCAGGGCGACATGAGACAAGTTGCTTTTTTCTATTTAATATTTTCTTGTTTAATATTTATCGCACATCTATTTGTTCCAAAAAAATTTAAACCTAAACCTAAGACGCGAAGTTCAAAAGCTGAGGAGTTTTCGACATATTACAGTCAGCAAAACCATTCTGCATTTTTTTATGATTTTGTAATTTTGCATTTTTCAATGCTATTTTTATACTTATGGTAAATTTTAAATAAAAAAATATTAGAAAAAATTAACTCGGCCACAAGTGAATTCTCAGACAGGAATCGAACCCGCGACCTTTGGAAATCCGGTCCAATGCTCTAACCGCTGAGCTACCGAACTTGTGGCCGAGGTAATTTTTTCCAATATGTTTCTATTTAAAATTTACCATTCTGCATTTATTTCATAAATTGTATCGTGTGTCCATAAGATGAGATGCCTGTCACGTATTCTCGTTTCTATTACGGTTCATATAAATGGAAGTATGCGATATGCGACATATAAATTGTAAACGCTCACTCGTCAAATACCGATAACGATAGCGTAATGATATCTTACTTGTCACTGAGCAGTTATTTTCACAAGTATTAGATACTATGTCACGTTTCAAAGATTTTGAATGTTTCCTAGATGTGCAATGTACAATCGGGTAACTTCCCGGTTGACCAGCTCGGAAAGTACTACGGTTAAAGAAATAATTTATATATAACTTTTTAATTTTGCATTTTACAATGCTATTTTTAGGTGATAAATATTAAACAAGAAAATATACCAGAAAAAAGCAACACAACACCAACGGCCAACACCGTAGAACGGTGAATATACTAGAAAAATTCGACGTGTCCTCATAGATCTCTGTAGCATAATTGGTCAGTGCATTGGGCCGGACTCCCAAGGATGCGGGTTCGAATCCCGTCAGGGCGACATAAGACTAGTTGCTTTTTTCTGGTATATTTTCTTGTTTAATATTTATCACATAAAAATAGCATTGTAAAATGCACAATTAAAAAGTTATAATTAGATGGCTGTTCATCTTAATCGATAGTCAAACATCTGTAAAGATGTTTCTTTCGAATGCGAGGATATTTCTCTCATTGATGACGGTGGCCAACACCGTAGAACGGTGAATATACTAGAAAAATTCGACGTGTCCTCATAGGTCTCTGTAGCATAATTTGTTAGTGCATTGGGCCGGACTCCCAAAGATGCGGGTTCGAATCCCGTCAGGGCGACATGAGACTAGTTGCTTTTTTCTAGTATATTTTCTTGTTTAATATTTATCAAATTATTTATTATTCGAATGAAATATGTTAATGTTCTATTATTTGTGATATGAACATTTTCTAAAGGTATATATATATCTATTACTTTTTTAAATAAAGTTCCCTAAAAACTCTACTGGTCAACCGGGAAGTTCCCCGATTGTACATAGTTTTAAGTGGTCACTTCTTTCATGAGAGCTGTTGATTTTCCAGGTCTCCAAAGAAACATACATATGTCTTGCCTCCTCTAGATTGGGATCAAGAACAATCGACTTAGGAAGCACAGGCTACCGTGCTATACATAAAAAAAATCAAATTGCATTTACATTGCACACAAATCATCTTTTTAGGGTTCCGTACCTCAAAAGGAAAAAACGGAACCCTTATAGGATCACTTCGTTGTCCGTCCGTCTGTCCGTCTGTCAAGACCGTTTTTCTCAGGAACGCGTGGAGGTATAAAAATGAAATTTATATCTAATACCCAGGTCTACTGTCCCTTGGAGCTGTGAAAAAATCAAACTTCTAAGCCAAAGCAATCAAAAGATACAGCCGTTTATGCCGCAAATTTCCGCAAATTTTCGAAACTCGCACGGGAATCAAAATCTACAGGGTACTTCCCGTGAACTTAGAATCTTGAAATTTGGTACGAAGTAACGTTTTATAGTTGCGGAAAAAGGAAAAAAGGCGAAAACCGTAAATTTTTAGTTACATCATAAAATAAAAAATATTTTTGAAAATTTTAAATTTAATTTTGCTATAAATTTACCATAACTGTGACACGATTGTCGTGATGGGTGAACTTTTACTTACAGGTTTGTACGGAACCCTCGGTGCGCGAGTCCGACTCGCACTTGGCCGGTTTTTTTTTAATACTTTTATAATTATCACGCCTGGGGGCTAACGCCATCTCTTTGCGCGGTATTATTTAAATCTTACCCTGCCTGCTTTAGCCTGCCGACCTCCGTGTGCCAGGTTCCTGACTTATGTCTCTAGCTTCATACAAACTCGTTGTTTATTCTTGGTGCTTTTCACCTGACCTTTTTCAATTCATCTGACATTATCTGATTCCGAAATATCGAAGGAAGTATTATAATAAAAAATACATGTTTAGCACAATATTTCCAATTCAACTACTTCTGGGAATATCAACTGGATAAAGTGCCAAAGACATGAATGAATAAATGAGTAGGCGATAAAGTTGCTTACAACACAAAATCTTAGCAGGAAATCTCAGTCTTCAAGTATGACAACACAACATAATTATGCAAATAAACACTATAATGTACTTGAATATTTTGTTGTTTAGGTCAAACTTTATAAAATAGTAAAGTATTTGAGCAACAATGTATTGATACTGAAGATGTTTGCAAAGATCACGCAAGGATGAACCTTAGTACTGGGTAAAAAGCATTTCCAACTATTAGAATCTTGGTATATTTGCGGCTTTGTGATTTTTACGTTAGATGTAGGATATAAGATCTTACGGTAACTTCTCGAGAAAAACAACCGAAATCAATGACTTCTTAACTAAATGAAAAGTTTTCAATGCCTTTTATTCGTGGATACTATATTAAATTGTCCCCGTTCTCGTTGTTGAGTTTAGATGTTTCCAACTTGAAATTTTCAATTTCGAAGAGCTACTATTTACGGTCCGACGACAACTCTGCGATGCGACGTTGCATCGCAAAAATGTTTCTTTCGAATGCGAGGATATTTCTCTTATTGATGAAACGACGGTGGCCAACACCGTAGAAAGGTAAATATTCTAGAAAATTTCGACGTGTTCTCATAAGTCTTGGTAGCGTTATAGGCCGGATTCTCAAGCTGTCTGAGCAACATGAGACAAGTATTCTAGTGTATTTTCTTGTTAATAATATTTATTTAATAATATAAAAATAATATTAATAATTATAAAAATCTTTTGATAAAAAAATGAAAACACAAGGCAAAAAAAATAAAAGAGTAGGACCGCAAAGCAGAATGCCTTGGCTGGCACAGACTCCTAAAAGGCTTATTTTTTTCTTTTTAGTTTTTTGAAGTTGGCTTTCATTTTTTTATAAAAAGTTTTTTATATCACAAGTTTTAAAGGTTGAAGAGGTCCCGTACCTACGCTATTAAGCTTATGTCAACTGCTCATCAACTTTTTCAAAATGTTGCTTTTCCCGGTGCAGGGACGTTACTTATGAGGAGTTCTCCCGGTACTTCATCATCAGCTCCACTTCATCACATGCATTGGTTTGAGCATAAATTGCTTATGAACCACATCAAAGTCATCGTATCGCTTCCATTTAATGGTAAGTATTTAATAGTTCCGATGACCATTTCTGGTCTTCATCATCAGTTCCACTTCACCAAATGGTGCATATGCATGAAAACTGAACAGAAAACACTGAAATCGCCATAGGAGTGACATGATGACCACATGGGAAATATACCCTTTCAAACAAAAAAGAATTACTCAAATCGGTCCAGCCGTCTTCGAGTAATCGAGTAACATACATTAAAAAAAAATTGAGAACCTCCTCCTTTTTTGAAATTGGTTAAATATAGCATTGTAAAATGCAAAATAAAAAATTTATAATGAGAATTTCAAGTTGTGAGCGTCTCAAACCTCACTCATGCATGAATACTTATAAACATTTTGCTTTGATTTGAGTTTGAGACGTCTCCAAAATCCCAACTTGAAATTATCAATTCAGAAACCTAAGCTACAGCCTGGCCACAGCATTACGTTATGACGTCAGAAGGCAAAAACGACGTCGCAACGCAGTACGATGCGATGACGCAACGTAAGAAATTTCATCGAGACGTTATAGCAGCGCATCTGATAATTCTGCGATGCGTTGTACGACGTTGCACATTTCTACAGTGCGCGCCGCAACGCAGTGCTGTGACCAGGGGGCTAATTGTCTAATTTTAAATCTATCGCAATCCTTTTCAATTCGTAATTTGAAAGATATTCAGGCCGTCACTATTTGACATTTGAAAGGGATTGTGATCGGGACGCGTTTTAAAAGGTATGGAATAAACGAAATTGAACTCTCTAAGCAATATGACAGACGAAAATATCACAATCACAATACCTCTGAAAGGGATTGTGATAGATTTTAAATTAGACAATTAGGGGGCAGGCCACTCTTACGTTCCAAAGAATTACCTATATTACTTAGTGCATCTAAAAAGGTTTGTTCATACGCAGTAACGGATATTTGTCATCATAAGTTTATCTCATTATGAGCCAGGAGCTTAACGGGATAACTCGCATGTCTGTTATTGAGACATTCACTAAATCGTTATACTATATTGCAACAAATGAGTTTTGTTGCCTTACAAAATACTTTCTTCGTCGTCTTTATAAGCCGTGTCCCCACGGATGGATAAGGAGAATCACGTGGCCATTGATGAGTTTTAATAATAACAACGGCCTAACGTGCCTTTCGAAGCACGGAGAAGCTCGATATAATAAATTACATGTAGTCACTGATCATTGCGAAAGTTCGGTAACCGCTACAATCGCAGGCCGAGCGCACGAACCACTGTGCCACCGATTTCCTCCTTACTTAACTTGCCAGTGATTAGTGACTAAAGCTAAGCCAGAGTTCGTGAGTACGATCCCCACTGGAGACAATATTTTTGAAATAAACATTTTGTTTTTGATTCGTGATAGAAGTGAGAAGTAGTAAGTTTGCTGACTACAATTCACCATTTTGCTTTAAACATAAAGCAGTTCTTCATTTTATTTTGTACGATTTTGAATTTCTTCACGTAATCAGTCCAAAATGCTGTATTTCAAGGTTAAAAACGCATAACATAATAATGTTAAGTTTCTTCTAATCTCTTTCTTATGTGTGTTGGTTTACCTTTTTCTAACGAGTAAGTATATTCTTCAGTTTTCGTAATTCAACGTTTAGCCTTGATATTTCGTCGTTTGTACATTGTAGATCACATTTCTAAGTAAGTGTTTATGCCAAGTCCGTGTAACGTTTGCTGTAATTACCTTATTACGATTCAATTAGGCCACGCAGGTTAGTTTGCACTAGCATCCAGTCCTAGACTTTTAAGGAAAAATCCGTCATCGCATCTTACAACACACCTAGTCTCGTTGCAGTGGTTAATGTTTCCTGAGTACTTGTAGGAAAAATGTGTAAGTGCATCGATTCGCGAATATAGACGACCTTTTTTGTGGAACTAGTAGAAAAAAGTGCTGGGTGCTAAAGAGTTTTCAATAACGGTTGAGTTACAAAAACGAATAAGTAGTCTCCTTTTTGCAATGAAGGTACGGATGTTCTATGAATCATAAGTTGGGTAATAATATTGAAGTAGTGTTGATTGAATCGGATCCATACGTATAACGCCATATCGCTTAGAATATTGCTTAATTCTTCGATAGCCTCGTGGTACCTGAAACCTATCAGGCAACTGGTCATCAGAATTTATGCTAGATCTTATAAATTCTTAAATTATGGTCTTCTTACTGCATTCAATGTTGCGTCTAGTTAAAATGGGTAAAGAAGCAAAACGCTTCTTTCATGAGAAAATGCGGTAGGATTTGAAAGACCTTTACAAAAACCGCTTATTTCCGTTCACACAAAAATTATGGCACCACCAAGTTACCACAAAAGTAGCGAAAACGTAGCCCGACGAACCATAGCTAATGGTATGCAATAATGACACTTATGACCTTATAAGCTTATGGGTAAAGTGCGTATTCTTTCAACCAATCAATGTGTCATGGTGCCCGGTCTCGACTATCGGCCGAAATTATAAATTCGTTCCCTTTAGAGACGGCGGTTATTCTCTTAATCCACCACCGAAACTCACACGCAACGATACGGATCATAACCGAACTTTTGGAACCAATTGATGGATACATTTAGTTGGTACGGTTGAAGGTGATTGTAGGATGCGCATGCGATCGCTTAGGTCGATAACATGGATTTAGATCAGGGGGCTTACCGCCATGTTTTAGTTCAATATTGTATTAATCATACCAATGCTATTTCGTACCATGACCCTCTTAAAATGAGCTTATTTTCCGACAGAATTTTTGTGCCTTCAAAGTGTGAAGTGTCTCAAAATTTCAATTTGTTCGTTGACAGGACCAATGATTAGAAGAACATGGAACCGAGATAGTTGACTTTAGAAACTTAAATAATACAAATATTTTTTATTTTTTTCGACGGTGAGACTCTTAGCCTTCATCATACCTAATGTTAAGTATTGATAAGGCTGAAGATGGAAGCGAGCCACTCCCGGAATCCTCAGTCACTGAGGAACTGGCTACCTTATCTCAAACTGCCGGAACGCAATAATGCTGAAAACATTGTTGTTATGGCGTCAGGCTTAGATAAGATGGTGGTAGCTAGCCAGGCGGACTTACAACAAGTCCTACCACCAACCAAACCGAATACAATATGTACCCCCGCTGGGAATCGAACCCGGGACCCCTGGGTCTGATACCGGTGGTTGTACCACTAGACCACAGAGGCGGTTAAATCATAAGTATTTCGATATTGATATTTTTCTTGCGAATATTCAGTAGCTACCTAGTTGATTCCGCCATTACAATGTATCATCGAGTGAAGATAGGCAAGCTTTTTCGTAGGAATTTCATATCTATAGATATAATCTCAATGGGCAGGAATAACAAAATTTTACTTTGTTTGGAGGGTAATGGTACAAATTTGAACGGCATTGGAAACAAAACGTTCTTATGACATGATAAAAATAAAAAAATAAAAAATAAAATATGTTTATTTGTTCTAACAATTTAAGGTGTCTTAAGCTAGTGATCAGCATCTCCTTTTAAGCTAGACCAGCCTGTGTTAGGAGATACTGCTCTTCCTTACAGTAGTAATGTTAAAACGAAAAAATTAAAGACTTATGACGTTAATAATAAAATGAAACACAAAAGAAAGAAACCAAAACAGCTTACGTTGTGTATGTATTTGTGTGTGTGTGTGTGTGTGAGTGTGTGGGTGCGTGTGTGTGGGTGTGTGTGTGTTTATGCTAGTATGTGAGGTGGTGTGTTCATGTGTGTGATTTGTGTGTATAAACTAGTCAGAAAGTGCATGTGCTATGCTCTGATTAAAAGTGTCTCTATATCATTATAGCTTTTTGATTCCAACCATTTTATAAGATTTAACTTGCATACATGATTTTGCTTATCGTATATATTTATTTCTTTATTAATTTTTTTATATAAACGCATAGACCGTTGATTATAATGCCTATCCGCAGACACAGTGTTGGTTCTAGATATTTGGAAAACCATATCTTTCCTTCTTCTTTTTGTGAGCTCAGGGTCATAAGGTAGAGATTTGTGCTTTTTTAGGATAGTGTGAACTATGTAAAGTTTCCTAACAGATAAAAGGTTACTCATTTGGTATAAGCATTCAGTTGAGAAACGCCTTTCTTTGAATAACATTACCTTAATGAGACTGCGTTGGGCTCGTTCTACATCAATGAAACGCGTTTTGACTGCACCTCCCCATACAGGAATGCAGTATATCAGAATGGACTGTACCAGCGAAATATAGATCTGAGTAAGAAGATCTTTTTTTTGGGCTTCACTTTTATGCTGATCTGATTCAGTAACTCTTCTTGGCACCACATGTCTGAGAGTCTTGAATATCCATGTAAGTTTCCTAAGTCTTGCGGTGACATGCTCAAGGTGCCGGCACCAAGATAATCGCTGATCAATGTAAACTCCCAAATATCTTATGATGGATTCTAAAAGATGACAGTAGGCCCCCAGGTATTTTGTTTCTTGGAATTTGTCTGAATGTAGGTTTGGCAAAAATATTTATCATACTTAGATGTATCGCGTACTTATAGTGGCGCAATAAATAGTAGTTTAATCTAGAAATACTTTGCAAGGGGATTCCTAACGGATTATGGCTATTTCGTAACTTACCCCGCTGTGCTCAGTAGAATACCAGTGCAGCAGGCATTTTGCTTGCTGCTTATACTGAGCTGAGCACAGTTTTGGTATCGCAGTGTATCTAGTATTTGTTTCTGTGGTGTCCTTTCTATTCTCTCTTTCCTTATTTTATTTTTTTCAATTTATGTTTGTATATGTATATGTTTGTATATTGTGGTGTGGTGTGATGCCAAAATAGACGTATTTTCTTTCTTTTCCTTCTGTTTGATGTACAGCGTGTAACAGCACGCTAGGCTTTGTAGTTTGTCCTTCTGAGTTTTTGAATAGCAAGTTTGTGTAAAGGCTGACGTTACCTAATGTGACTGTAGTGTAAAATACTTCAAAGTATTTTTTGCACGATAAAAAGTGCCCAAATCTATTACCTATGGTGTAAAACGTTTTCAGTGGTTTAGTCGTAAATGGCTAAGAGATTTACAGTAACTTTCGCACAAATAATTTTAAATGTTACATGTCTTAAAAAACAATAGTTGTCTACGTAGGAATTTTATATAAATTTAATTAATACCATAATAGAAACACGAAGCATTTAATCGTTAAATATTACCGATGGCGTTGGTAATATTTTCTAATTTTGTTTTACACGTAACTGTAATATTTTACAACTCCCTATAAATTTTCTGAAAAGGTACAGACAATTATAGATGCTTACAAACTGCGAACATATAAAACATGGAAGCAGTCCCTTCATACAAGAGTCCAATAATTATTGACACCCGTTTCACACAAGAGAGAAACGCACACAATAGACAAGTGATAATACACGAAAATTAACTACACGTAATAAACATCCTTAAAAGTGGTGGGTTTAGGTCGGTAATAGGCAGCGTTTCGCTATTTACGTCATTTTAAAAATTACATGGTGCATGCTCTGTGATTGGCCATTTTTCATTCAGCACTGGTGCCGATAACGAATAGAATGCGATGCGTCACGAAATTTTGCCAACACAGAGCTTAGATGCTACTATGCAACAATAAGCATGCAATATTATTAATATTAGATGTTAGAAAATTTATATATATCTAAATATTTGTCATTTTTTGAAATATTGACCTGTTCGTAAAAGAAAAGAATATACCGCCATCTGGAATGCAAAACAAAATCTAATATATATATTTAATCAAAATATTTTTTGACGTAAGTAACTGGAACTAATTTGTTCCAGTGATACCGTCTTGGTTTCCGGTTTCCGAGATACAAGTTTAGTTAGACCAATGTTTAGGTTTTTTTTGTTGTGCCAATAATATTTTATTTTATTTCTTGGAGAAGAAATATTATTAGGTATCACTTTTCAAGATACAGATAACTTTTCAAGGTGACTAAGTTATAAGCACATATATTATGTAACATTAAATGTGACACCTTATGTAACACTTAGTTTTGAAAATAAACAGTTTGACGTTTGACACTTCTTCAAAAGGATAAACAAAAAAGGTTATATTAATTTAACAAATCAATAATATCTAACTCAGGAGCGTGCATTCCATATAGGCAATTAGGCAGTGCCTACCTCATTAAAATAGTTATTTGTTATCCAAGGCTGGAAAGTTGGTTATTTAGCGGCGAGTTACCTCTATTAGTTTAATCTAAATATACCTTATTCTCGTTGTTTTAATGATATAAAAAACTAAAATAATAAAAAAGAGAGTATTATAGTTAATTCAAAGTTATTTAAAGTAGGAATATATTGTTACTTATTAATAAGAATAAAAACGATTAAAATAAATAAAATGTAAATGTTGACACTGACATGAGGTACAACACAAAGACAATTTAAAAATAAAGAATTACGTCACAGTCCGAAATCCAATTATAGGTTGTGAAATCTCACCCAGCCTAATATAAAATTCTTATAACAAATAGTTTAATCTTATTGTTATTGTTTTATGGTTCAATGAACTAAAATAATATAATAAAACCAAAACGGAGTATTATAATTAATTTAAAGCTATTTAAAATAAGAATCAAATATACCAAAAAAGTCAATAGTGCGATTCGGAACGCATTATGACATATTTTTAGGTATTAAATTAAAAAAGTACTTTGCCGCGCTAGGCCGCAAAAAGCGGTTTTCTACGCCTAAACTGATTGACAAAACCTCCTTTTCAGAGCGTTTGAGGTGAAAACCTAAATAAATATACCACTACTGTTAAAGTTAATTTAGTTTTATTTTATTTCTGTTATTCTATAACCAAACTTCTATTCAACACTTCATTCCACAAAGTTTTACCTAACGCTAAATACTCAAGTAGGCAGTCTCCAAATTGCCTACTCGAAGCTTGCAGTGTTTCATACAAGAATACAACATATTTAGAAAAGTATTGCTCAAATACAATCCGGCCACGGCAAAAAGGGCGCTATTTGTTCGTGTAACGTTCTAGCTTAAACGTCCGGAATAGTATAAAGTAAGCAAGCCTACCTGTTGTTGCGGAGTTATTTAAAAACTATGATATTTCATAAGATATTCATTAGAATGAAATGATGTAAAGAGCAATTTTGTTCAAAATTTAATATTTGTGACGAATAACATATTTGTTTAGATAAGGATTAATATCATGTTTATGAAAACAGCTACATAAATTATGCATCAGTTTAGAACGTTTTTTAACTTTATAAAAATGGTTATAGTGAGTCAACATTAGAACTTTTAATAAGGAACAATTTAATTTTACATGATTTTTACATATCTTTAACCGTTTACACAGCGTACGCAATGGAAACTCCCATAAATAATAAAAAAATCCCTGTTTTTGTAACATGCTAAGTCTAGTTGTCTTGTTCGAGAAGGCGGGCAGCATATTCCTTTTGCGTGAAATCTCGCATCTTAAACCTGACAGTAGTAATTAAAATTGAATTTTGTTTGAATCAGAATTATAGAAATAGCAATATTCGTAATAAAAACAAACAGAGGTATGAATATTAACAAAACCTGTAATTTTTAAATCAGAGATTGAAAAACATACTTTAGTTATTTTTAAATTACTTACTTCATTCGGCACAATCACATCCCTGTACGGGATACAAAATTATTTTTATTAAGTTTTATTGTAGAAATCGCAGTACTTGCCTACTTGTGAAAAATAATGCCATCTGACTTGCGAGAATCATTTGTGCTATTTCTGCACCATTTTACAATACATGACGCCATTTTTTATAATTTTTCGTGACCCGTTTGACAGACGTTCAATGACGTTGCTTCGACCACGAAACAGACCATAGTGATCCGGGAAATTCGACAGTTTTTAAAGGTGACACCCACCTAAGGCACTTTTCGTGGTGTCATTTTCGAGCGTCAGAAATGCTTCCATGTTTTATATGTTCCTAGCTTACAAATAATAAATAATTTTCGCTCGTAATCGTTTAAAGTAATTACTTGTTTAAATCCACTTATAGACTAACGCCACACCGCACCGCATGGCATATCACCTTTGAAAATCTTTGTAGATTTTAAATGAACTTATCACCTTTGTTTTAAATGAACTATCGCACACGGGGTTATTCTCTAATCAGCATCCTTGTTAGCCGGCAGATGCAACATCGCTGGTTGCTGGTTTTCAATACTATGCATTTGACAGCTAATGTGTCATAATATGATGACAACAGCGTCGATGTGTCGCAGTTAGAGGTTAGAGTATAGCATAGCAGCAACGTGCAACGCTTTTGGAACTGCGATGCGATTATAGTGTGCACTCCTTGAAAAGTAAAAAAAAACCAGACTGTGAAACCAGTTGACTAGTAGCTACCGTTCAATGTCACTGGCTTCCGACACTGAATATTACTCTTTGATGCCATTAAAATGCTAATCCTAGGGACTAGTGTTGTGTAGATACTACAGACATATCGTTTTAATTCTTATCTTACTAGGATTTCATAGCTCTAATTTTGAACATTTTACTGTAACTAAAATAATGTATTAAACTAAACTCTGTCATTTTAGTTTTATTTTCGTCAAAATAATGTAGGTTTGCTTGAAAAATTTTTGTTTATTCGACGCTGTTAATATCATCGGTTTTCGAGATTTAAGTTTCAACTATAATTCTAGAGTAAATGTGGTTAATTTAGTTTTGCTCGTGCATCTAAAGTACTTTTCAGACTACGCTTTAATATGATAGCATAAAGTTTATAGCTCATAGCACAACGATATCGCTCACCATACATTTACTTAGATCACGTTCACACTTAGCTATATATATATTATTGGATTACTATACGCTATCTAAGTAAATGTATGGTGAGCGATATCTTTGTGCTATAAGCTATAAGCTATATGCTATATATTATAGCGTAGTCTCAAAAGCGCTTTATCTTATTATTAAAGTGATAAATATCATGCCTCTGCTGTGGACTATACAATAGTCTGTTTTCTGCGTAGATCTACTTACTTAATTAATTTCATGTAAATTTATTTAGGTACATACCTCATAATACATAAGTACAAGTCCCATAATAATGATTTTTTTTAGTAATATTAAATCTCATCGATGTTTCTAAACAAACACCATGGTTATATCCACTCAGATTTTACTAAACAATACTTGCCGCAACACTAAAGCGGATCCCGCAGACTATGTACAATCATCATGGCGGCCGGAAGTCGGGGAGGGGGACGGAAGTGACGTCACAAGCGCGCGCGCCGGCGCGTGAAGCCGCTGACCGGGGTTATTTTTTATCAATTAATAAAGTAACGGTTTTTAGGGTTTCACGGCAGATGTTTGTTTTGGTGATTTAAAAAATGGCGGCATACTTTCTCTGTGGCGGTAGTAATGGACGTTTTGTTGGTACTGTAAACAGGACGTCAGGTCGGAGCGAGCAAGTCATTTCGGCACCCACACGACCAGGGTAGCCCCTGTGGGCACGAGGTGAGGGGTTGATTGGGTATTCCCCTTTTTGGTCCACCATCGTGCTCTTCTAGTTGGATGGGGGAGAAGGCGATCCAATAGGGATAAGGTGTGCATAAAAAAGGTGGCCACCACAGCAGGGTAGCATGAGCGCCGCGACTCGTTGTTGACCCTTTTCTCGCGAAGTCTGTCCCGCTTATATCAATACGGTGCGACTTGCTCGAGAAAAGTGCTGACAAAGCTTTGTCGAGGTCCGCATGCTACGCCAGCAGGATTGAATCTTAGGCGAGTCACTTTGACCTTGAGGACAGCTGTATGTCATTTGTAATAGCCACGTCTTTTCAGTGTAAGGTTTAAAGCCTCTCGTGCAGCTGATTGTAATAATCAATATCTGTTAAGCTTTACAGTTGCGCTGAGAAATGTGCGATAATTTTTTACCAGATCCCCACAGACCCATGCTAACTTTAATCCCTTGTTTATTTTTTATTAATGATGTCATTTTGTTTTGATAATTATTTTGATATTATCATTTGTCTTTACAGGTAAGCACTGGTTGACTCAACGACTGCATACATTATTAGAAGAAAGGTACAATATGCATTATTTCTTACATAAAATAACACAGCATTTTTACGAAGTAAGTTGGTACGCAATCTAAGGTATGGACATACCTACTATTTTCTTTATTTACGACACGTTTGCGAAACAAATAGATAAGAAATTGTCGCCACGATTCGTGTTATTGTTGTCACGACTGTTCTAAAGAATTCTAAGCAAAATTACGTTTCCAACATTATTTCATTGTCACAATCCATCATTGTTATTTAAAATTAAAAGATATTTATTTGCAACATTCAGGGCCGGTTTCATCACTTACTGATAAGTTCAGAGTAGCTTATATGACAGATCGTTTGTCAGATTTTATATGAAAAGTATGTCAAATTATCTGCTAAATAAGCTATCCATAGCTTATGAGTAGGTGGTGACACCGGGCCTTAATATGTTTCATCACTTACTGATAAGTTCAGAATAGCTTAAATGACAGATCGTTTGTCAGATTTTATATGTGTCAAATTATCTGCTAAATAAGCTATCCATAGCTTATGAGTAGGTGGTGACACCGGGCCTTAATATTTAGTTTGACAATGCCTTCCTCATTTTTGCAAGTCACATTTGGCAAAAAGAAATTAGGCTTTAACAATGCACCATAAACTTAGTTTAACGGAGCGTTCACGAAATGTGTAAAAAAGTTGACATTGAAGAAACCATTTTCCAAGTCGAAAAATAAAGGTGACGCAATCTAATCTTAACGTCGTCAGTTGTCATCAGCCGTTTTATGCTGGGACACTGGCCTTCCTTATGGAAGGATAAGGAGAACGCGTCATAACCCACCATGCGGGAACCCACCCAATGCGGATTAGTGGGTTTTAACGACCACAAATTCAGCCGGGACCAACGGCTGAACGTGCCTTCCGAAGCACATAGGAGCTCGAGATAGTAAATTTCCGGTCACCCATCCCTTGACCGACCATTACGAAAGTTGCTTAACCTCAACGATTGGAGGCCAAGCGCGTGAACCACTGCACCACTCATCTTAACGTTCATGCTAAATCTTTAGCACTGTCTTGCTGGACTTTATAAATTATACTTAGAAAATTTATGAATGGTATGAAATCAACTTTATCTTGCTAGTAATAAAGTTGAGAATACACTATCAAAGTTGTATTTTAATCGTTTTCAGTTGACTGAGCCGACAATTGTTGAGGCTTTGAACCGAGAAAGGGCTCTGATGCTTAACCACAATAAACCAAGAATGTTTTATATTTTATGATTTTGTAATTTTTGCATTTTTCAATGCTATTTTTATACTTATGGTAAATTTTAAATAGAAAAATATTGGAAAAAATTAACTCGGCCACAAGTGAATTCTCAGGCTGGAATCGAACCAGCGACCTTTGGAAATCCGGTCCAATGCTCTAACCGCTGAGCTACCGAGACTACCGAGACCAAGTCTCGGTAGCTCAGCGGCCGAGTTAATTTTTTCCAATATTTTTCTATTTAAAATTTACCATAAATGTTTTATATTATCATTCCATTCATTTTATCAGCAATATTTTTTTCACCTCACTTCAATAGATAAGTGCTTTCGAATCCTCGATTATTTTCCCGACCAGCCATTTGGGACATCTTTTAACTGACATGATGAACGGCCGCAAGAAACTTATTAGCTTTAACAGAAGCAACAACATTTACAAAGGAACACGTTGTTGTCAAATACAAATTTACAATCCTGAAATATAAATATACCTAAGAGGAAATATAAAAAGGAATGATGAATAGAGTAAACCCACCACGCGTGCCCAATGCGGATATGGTGGGTTTTAATGATTGCGAAAACAGACGGGACCAACGAGTTAACGTACCTTCTGAAGTACGCAGTAGCACGAGATAATTAATTTTGAACACCCATCCCGTGACCGACCACTGCAAAAATTGCTTAGCCACCACTATCACAGGCCAAGCGTGCGAACCAGTTCGCCCTCGATATTACATTAATGAACTTTCCATTTAAATTTTACAATAAAGACAGCTGGTAAAGCACCCGTGAGAAAAAAAAACAGCAGACGCAACAGTTGGCCACCGGGAATCGAACAGAGGGCTTTTGCGGTCGCCATAGCGCTCGTCATCATCGTGTGCGCACAGCGTGTCGGTAGGAGACGGCTGATTCTATTAAGACGCCATTTTGTTTTTTTGTGAACTGTCATTTGAAGTTTGAGAAAAGAGGTTTTATGTAGTTTCACTACCGTTATTATGAAAATTGTGTTGTTTTTCTCTTTGATTATGTTTTGGGAATTTTTTGGATGAATAATAAACTTGTTTAAATATTTTAAATATGAAAATTACTTAGAGATAATCAAATAATTTTACTCAAAACTAAATAGTTATTAATTCTTTTGTTTTTAGTTAGTAGTTTCGCTTAGCTTTCGCTTTCGCTATATTTAAAATATTTAACAGTAAAACTCTTAAGTATTTTACCAGTGAAATTATCTAAGATAGGTATGAAGAGCGGAGCATCCTATCGCAAGTACTTCTGTGCTCAAATGGCTGCTCCATTATCTGTTACTGTCTTTGTATTCAAGTTATCACAATAAAACATTTTTTTTTGTTTTTTTTTAATTCATGTACCTAAGTACCAAAATCCTTAACCTATACCCAGCAGTAGGTGTCATGTGGCAGACGATGACGATGTACCAAAAACGCGTTGATGTCTTTTGAGAGTTAAGAGCGAAATCATTTCAAATCAATAACATAAGTTTATACCTAGTTATACAACTGAATTTGTAAATAAATTACGATTATTTTGAACTTTACTTAAATGTGAATCATTTATTGTGTAACATGTTTATTCAACACAAAAGTTCTTGGTAATGAAGAATTCTACAAATGAGTTAACAAAATAACGGGCATAACGCGATTGTCGCCAGTATTTTGATACTAAATTGATCAAAGGCACCATAATTTCGGATTATGAATTCTGTTGGCTCGTGCATCAATATTCAGGAGGTATTGTTAGCTACACTAGTTAACAATTTGTATGCGCAAGTCGTGACATAGTAGATGTTATAAACAGTAACTCTTGATCTTAACTATTATGATTAGAATTGCCGATGCTGCAGTGATAGTCAAGAGAGTCGCCAGCCCATGGCCCAAAAAACTTATTAGCTAATGCAGCATTACGACACCGAAATTGGTTTGTTTTTATCTTTACTTCAGTCATTTGATGTTAAAAGTTGTTCATTGTATCCTTTAGGTATTTGCTTTGACGAACATATTTTTGTTTCATCTACATTTTTACTCTTATGAATAGATAAGTTACTGTATGATTATGTACTGTGCCACGGTCATTGACCTCTAGTTGCACGAAAAATTTGAAGCTAACGACTCGTGAATAGGGAGTTGTGTGCGCGCCTAGTTAAGGTTTTAGGGATCAGCTAAGAAATTGCTTTCTTTGAGGAGATTGTTGTAAAATCTAATTGTGAAGTTGTCATCCTAAACCTTAGCTATTGATTGCATCGCCGGCGCCGTCTGTTATCAAACATTGGTGTGCATGCAGACATCTTCGAGTAAAGTGGACGAGACGAGTTAAATATGATGAAATAATCTAAGGGAGCTGTATTTTGACTGATAAATTTTCTCATGAAAATACCTACATAAAAAAAACTTTACATACAAGGAACGCATAAAAAGGAGCCAGGAAACATACAATAGAGGCATTATTGATAAGAAGCAATCTCTTTCAGATAACTTTGATAAGTAAAGTAATGTAATATATATTATTTATCCTAACTTAATATTATAAATGCGAATGTGTGTTTGTTTGTCATTCCTTGACGCCCTAACTAAGCAACAAGAGTTAGTTGCAAGCACGGAGAGTAACATAGGCTCCTTTTTATCCCGATATTCCCACAGGAACGGGAACCACGGGGATGAAACCGCGGGTCGCCGCTAGTAAAGTAATAAGTGGACGAGGATAAATGGACCCAAAACAGGGCCCCTAGCCAAAGTAACAATTCAAAAACGATAACGAAGTTCGAAAAGAATTAAACGTATGGGATTGGCGCATTGGCATAAGCCGCGCTAAATCACGTGGTCTTTCCACAAGTTAATTGGCGAATATAGACAATAACGAATTGAATTATCGTTTCGCTAGATAACGATGTTACTTTGTCTACTGGCCCAGGGCCCTTATTTACTATGACCACTTAGCGATTCCTTGCTCAAACCACACTAATGTCGTACTTGGTTTTGATATTTTCAAAATTATTTTTCTCCCTGATACTCACAAATTATACAGTTATTGTACAAGTACATGACAGTCACAATTTGTATAGTTATTAAACAAATAAAAACAACCTTATAATTTTTAAGTGTCATAGAGAAAACTAATATTGAAAATGTCGAAACCAAATACGATATTGGCGTGGTTTGAGCAAGGAATCATAGGTAAGTGGTCATAGTGATTACGGGCCCTGGATGGAGAACTCAAAAATACCAGCTCACAGAACCATTTCATTCTAAGTTACTGCTTACAATTTACAGGTCGTTTTCTTAAGCATGTAATTTACAAAGTAACAATGTGTGACTAAGTTATATTTTATGACAAAATTGTTTCGCCAGATTTATGCAGTAAATAGTTAAAGCGCTTTCAAAATGACATGTAATTTCTATAGGCAGTGACACATTCATATTTATTTCGGGAAAACATTCGAATAAATTAGTAGTGCTTTTGGCGAAAACTATATATATGTTTTAATATGCCGTCGCCAATTTTCATCCGGTTTTAATAAAAATATAGTTTAAGTGTGGCCCCATAATTTTTTACGAAGATCTGGTCAGTAGATTTTCGTAATCTTGAAAAATATAATTTACGTTTTGCCAAGTAGTCGTTTCCTAGATGACATCATTGTTGGGTATGGGCTGATTTTTAGTATAAGTAACGGGACATAATGTATCTAAAAACTAGTATAATTAAAAACTATTATAAGAAAAAAATTAAAACTCACTTCAAAAAGTAAACCGACTCCAAAAGATTTTTTTTCATTTCAAATTGTCATATCACATTCACAGACGATGTTTATTATTTTTATATAAATAAAATAAAATATAAGGTTGGTTTAGTCAATCAAATTTTTTCAACACCATCTAGATAATGTTGAAAAGTAAATCTTGTACTAAAAGGGTACTAAGGAATGTTTGGATGATCATCAGCTTTTTTAATGTACCTACTCACTGCTGGGGCACACTTCTCTTTATTCAGAACGAGAGCCATTAATGCCATCCATGGCTAAGGAAAATAGGTCGAAAGTTTAACTCGGGCATAATGCGGATTTGTACGGGTTTAATATAGCAGATGCAGCCGGGACCAACGCCTTAACTTTCCTTCCGAAGCACGGAGGAAAACTCGAAATACAAGATTTTTGGTGACCCTTCCCGTTACTAATCATTGTTATGAAGCTTGATGTGCTGTATTTTTGGTCACCCATCCCGTGACTGACCATTGCGAAAGTTGCTCAACCGCGTTAACTCCTGCGTCATCGAGCACCTCCTCGTTTTAAACAATCTAATTGCTTAATTTGTACAGTGTTAAACGGTCAACGGCTACGGTAAACTCAATCTTTAAAGAAAATGTTTTAAAATCACTTAACCAAAACTTTAAATACCGCAGTAACCGCTTAAAAGGTGTCAAGTTTTATACGTTTCCTTACTCGTCAAGATTGGTAGTTAGGGTTCCGTGAGTCAATTTAATAAAATTGTATGTTTTAATTGCTGCGTTTTACTACTTCGTCAAGTAATTATATATATCTTTGCGCTTATATAATTGAGCATACATCAGCAGAGCAGAGTTTAATAAATGTGTGAATAAAGATGTGATTGATAAAATAATATTTTAACCATTCATGGTCATTATCACTATAACTATTAGTGTTAATTACTGTTACTCCGTGATTATGGCGTAGCAACTGTGTCGAAATATCGGGGACTCGACAGCAAATAGTAATATTAAAATATTATATATAGCAAATAGTAATATTATAATTAGTATTTTATTTTTGTGATGGAAATTGACCTTGATATGTTAAGATCACTTTTCAATTTGACGACTCTGTATGAAATAAAACAGGGAGAAAAAAATTGCCCTTGACGAGTTTCTTGCCGGTTCTTCTCGTTACAAGGTCTCCCGCCGTAGGGTTTGTGAACCGATGGCGTAGCTTCTTTGACGTTCATAAGTGCTTGTAACAGCCTAAACTGTTTGAATAGACTGAATTGAATACGTAAAAATAATTTTTCGTACTAATAGTTATGTGATTGATAACTGTAATTATCGTATAAGTGTTCTTTATTAATTACTATTTTGATAATAACAATATTTTAATGGTAAACAATAATCTATATCTATACTAATTAAAAGAAGAAGAAGAGAAAGAAGAAAAAAAATAAAAGAAGAAAGATTTGATTATAACTTTTTAATTTTGCATTTTACAATGCTATTTTGATGCCCAATGCATTGGGCCGGATTCCCAAGGATGCGGGTTCGAATCCCGTCAGGGCGACATGAGACTAGTTGCTTTTTTCTAGTATATTTTCTTGTTTAATATTTATCACATAAATATTTGATTGTTTGTTTGTTCAACAAAAACTACAAAACGAATTTGGATGAAATTTGGTACACAGACAGAAATCAGTGGGCAACAAACCTTCTTTTATATTATATTCGTGTAAACTTAAACAAATAATATAAGAGAAATTATGTTTTTAAATTAGTAGAAAACTATGATATTCTTCATTTTGTTTGTTCATTACAGATCACTGAAAACACAAAATATATTACTTATTTTGGTTGACTTACACTATACATTGACATACAATGACGAGTGATGAGCATCCGTAATGATACGGCTACGTTCAGATGGCATTATTTTACCAGCACATACACAAGTTTTTTAAACAAAAAGAGCAGTGATAGTAAAAAAACTTGTCGATAAGTGTGTTGATAAGTTTTTTATGATTTTATTTTCAAGATTTGAACTGTTTCAAAAGTTCCTGAAACTTGTTTCATACGAAAAACTAATATTCCGCTATCCAGCATTATATATTTCTAGGTTCAGTATAAAATTGCTAGGGCAGTCGTCCATACAAAATTTTGCCATCTCCTTTATGGAGAGTTGAGAAATTGATTAAAATTACGTTAAAGATTAACGATTCCAGAATTATCCTGGATTTTTCTGCAAAGGGGTTTGAACGTTTTGGCCTCGTCACCGTTCCGCGATTTTGTTTTTATTTTTTTCAAAACTTGCCGCCATTTAGTACCTATAATCGGCTGCCCCGATTCTGTAGCGCCTCAGGGATGTTCGCTGAAGCGCGTGTGGATTGTTTTTCCACAACCATGCGCAAGAGGTGCATTTCCCTGGTGCGCAGGGTGCGGGCCAGCCCGAACAGTGTCCTGCGCGCTTTTGCTGAGCGTTTGGACTGCCAGTACGTGTATCACTGTGACATGGTACATGTGCGGGCAAATAATATAATACTATTTTAAACTTTATTTTATTTATTTTGTAATCTGATCTTTTAATTTAGTGAAATTGTAATTATTTGAATCTTGGAACTTGTTTTCTGAAAATAAATAAATAATAATAATAAATGGATAGGGAACGTAACGATGAACAAAAAATATTATGCAACATAATGCCCCAAAGTGGCCAGGTTAGTGTGATAATTGGAGTTAAAGATACAAAGGTGACCGTATTTTGGGTCGACATTATTCATTTTTAATTCTAGTTATCTGACTGACGTAACACCTAATGTTCCTGTGTGTCCCCTGTGCATTTATATAGGTATTATCGTGCGACGTCATTTTAATTTTTTTCGAAATGGCGTCTTATACTTCTGATTGGACTAGGCCAGCATCCATACAAAAAAGTTTAAACCCTTTAATATTTTATACTGAGAAATATAGGTATCATAACGCATACTGTAAATAAAAATTCGTTCACTTATTAAGTCATCTACGAACACCATTTTACTAAAGAAATTTTAATCTTGCAGTCATCAGCATGTTACACTAAGTATTTACAACCTAAAGCGCTTAAAATGCTGTTAAAGATGATCTCTTGATTTTAATTATTTTAATCACCATAACAACAAAGTTTTCAGCATTGTTGTATTCCAGATGTTAAAGATATTAGAGTAAGTTCCTCGGTGGTCGACGATACCGGGAAAGGTCGATTGCGCCTTCAACCTTTGAACGATATGCACTTCCCCGTGATATGTACATAAAAACAGAATTATTTGCATTTACAGATATCAACGCTACACAAGATTTAATAATTAATCCTCACAGCGTTAGTAACTAGGGCAACTTTATTGAATAAAAAAAAGGTTGCACTGGACAACTAGTATTATCTATGGACACGAAAAACTCGTTGCAAGTGAGTTTTTGACGAGTCAGACTTGTATTGGCATTATCCTGACACCAGTTTGATGGGAACTAGGGAACGAAGGTGTATTCTGGAGCTGTTTATCATAGACATGGTTAATTTTAATTTTTAATAAACCAAAATCTTTAAGGATTATTGTCACATCTGTGTTTAATATGACAATAAGGAAAGGACACTTATCAGGAACGCTGACTGGTACATCTTTTACAAAAGAATCGATTGCATAATCGCAAAACTTACTTTTAGCATTATAGCTAAAGGGAAAAGAAATTGTATTTTAGTTATATATAAAATATATATTTTGGAAATGAAACTTAATAAAAAAATAATACCTCCTACTATTATATAATTTTTTATAAATTTTCAAATCCAATTCTTAAATATACATTTCATTACAGATTAAGAACTAAAAATAAACACAGCCGTCAATTTACAGAATAAGTACGCGCTACCGTTACCCGCTTAGGACATTGTCATATTGAGTAGAACCGATTACGCTTTTTGTAAAACAACTTTGAAAGCAATAAATACTTAATTTACTGTCTTCAGGCAAAAGAAAAGCGACTCTTTAAGGTAAGCTGTTGTATCTATTTTAACTTCCATGGTCACTATCACTAACATTATTTGGATAAACGGCGTTTTTGCCATGTTTGTATTGTCTTCGAGTCCCCGATATTTCGGCCCAGTTGCATGCGCCATGATCACGGAGTGACTCAGTCACTTGGTGATCATGGCGCATGGTAAAAATCAGTTTTTTCTGAAGATGTTACTATTTTAATGTTCTTTTACAAATTAGTTCTTTTGTTGACGTATGTTTTAGCAATACGTTTTCTCGTCGTTTAATGTGACACTAGTATAATCTGTGGTATGACTTTGGACTTAAACATCTGATAAAATATGATGTTTAAGATACATAACAGGATAGAGGATAGAGTACTGACAACAACTTACAGGTCATCAAAATGTTCTATCATAAATCCACTATTAGTTTGTACAACACAGTAGTAGGTACATTTTTTTAAGTCTGATAGTGTAATTTTTTTGTCAACAAATGGTCCGTAACTGTTGAGATTAATTTAAGAATTCATTAATTGGACTAAGTATAATAAAAATAGATTCACCAAGAATAAAAAAAAAAATATAATTCTAAACTAAAGTTATTTAATAAAATTTTAATCATAATTTTGGTTAGCGGTTAAATACGGTTTTAGTAGACCAAAAACATTTTTTGCAAAAATCAAACTTATTGCATTGTAATAAAAATTAATATTACCAAGGCTAACGTGACAAACCGTCATAGATGGCATGGCTACGGCCATAAATAGAAATGATGATTTGCAAAGCGACCACGTACGGCGAACTGACGGTTCGAGAATAATATAGAAATTATCCGATGGTTAAAGCATTGTGTTCGGTACGACCAAAGTTTTGTGACACGACATGTGTCTGAAAGATCTATGATTTTTATTTGTTAGTAGACCACGTTATGTTACGAGTTATTCATTGAAATTATTATCTACGTAATTTCAGAATTTTCCCATGAGCGTCTCATAGTCTTCTGTGACATGGTTATTAAGTTTTTTTGACAAGTCAGCGGAATTGAATGTTGTGGGATTTTATTGAGAAACGTCTTATGATAAAAAATTATCTAGTCCAAGTCTTGGAAGTCCAATGCTGTTATTTCAAAATGACAAATGCAGATGTATTTTTTTTACTGCTCCTGTGGTCATACGGTTACACACACAGGTGCTAACACCACCGGTACCAGATCCAGAGGTCTCCGGTTCATACGGTATTTATGAACATCGACTCGGAGAAAGTCGAAATACATCATGAATGCATTATTTTGAAGTCTTCAAAACAAGACCAGGGAGTCTAAAAAGGACGCTAATGTGATATTGCTAATTGAATTCCCTGACAATTCACTTATTTGTTTATTACCTATGGAATTTTGCTTTCAGTAAGTTTTCTTGCCTTCAAAAAATTCAAAGGAAATTCTGCTACACTGGCACTGACACAGTTGTTAGAGAATTCAGTTAGCAATATTGCGTTAGCGCCCTTTTTAGACCTTTAGTGTTTTATTTCAAGAATTAACACAAATGTGTTAACTTCGAGGAAGACGTAAATTCGTAAATTTTACTGAATGAAACTGTTCTTGAAGAGATTATCGACCTTCAAACAGAATGTAAATCTTTTCCTCTAAAATTTGTCGCAAAAACGTTCACTGCCACCCAGTTGGTGGTCTGTTTGTGAAGTTTTCTTGTTTTTGTTTTAATGATTTTTGTATGATTTATTCTTACTTCGATTGGAATAACGGCCGTCCGAAACTTTATCTAAGATCATTTTAATGTCAGTTAAAATAAAAGCAAATATCAATTGTCGTCACCCTAATGGTATATATTTTTGCCAGCACACACACACTCTCGTTATTTTTATGTTTATTTTATTTTATTTTATATTCACAGGTGAATCAACAGTTATTCTAAGCACTATCTATTATCCACCGAGTTAGTTGCATTAAACTATTAAATCAAAATATTTTTATATTTATTATTTCATTTTTAGTGTTATATTTTAGGCGTTTTTTATACCCCTAATATTTATCTGTGGAACGTAACAAATACTTTGCGGCTCCAAACAAAGAGACAGTGCTCTGGCGTTCTTTGTTCTTTCTTTTCTAAAATAACTTTATTCCCGACTTCATAATACAACATATTACGTAAAACTGGACTTTAGAGTAAACATATAATTACTGTAAAATTGACGTCAGTCAGTGGAAATCACAAAACAACTCGTTGAACTTTTTTAAGCTTTTTGGAGGGCGACTCGCGCCTTTGACATTATCTATACTAATATTATAAAGAGGAAAGATTTGTATTTTTGTATGTAACGAATAAACTCAAAAACTACTGGACCGATTTTGACGAAATTTGGTATAGAGAACCCCAAGTAGTAACATAGGCTATAAATGATCCCAAAATTCCCACGGGAACGGGAACCACGCGGGTGAAACCGCGCACGGCCGCTAGTATAAAATAGAACAGACGGGCAGATACGGGCGGGGAGATTATTGCTAGGCTAAAAATTATAATAGTCATTTCATATTAAAATGAGAAAAAATTTACGTCACTCAGGAGGATATTCCACATGTGACGTATTTTTGTTTTGGAATTAATACGGTATCTTCAATCGATTTCATTTATTATTGTATTAAAAGTAGCAAAAGTACTTATATGAGTATTTAAACGTCACTGTACTTAAATTCTCTTTCATCATTCTCTTTGTTTTCGTTGACGACGTAGGACATAGCTAAAATATGTGTTTTATGAGTTTCATAATTCAATAAAATAAAAATAAATTGCTTCTATTTAGAATAAAAGCAGTTAAATAGTGACTTGATTCAATATATATATCTATAGATAGAAAATAAAAAGCTATAATGGTATCGATGGGACACGCTTAAATGTCTCGGTACAAAAAAAAGTAAAAATTGCCATTTTAACAAAATAGTATTGAAACCGGCGGCAAAAGAATATTTGGTTTTCATGATTACACGAAAAGTTATTCTTCTAAACAAATAAATTAATAATAAACATAGAAGCATACTACACAACGCCGTCCAACTCGTAGCCGCGTGGCATAGTACCGAGAACACTGGCGCTGTTTCATGATTTACATATATTTTAGCAACTTTTAACACATTTTATGTATCACATACTACAAATATAGTTATACCTTTCATTCAAGGATGTTATCTTCAAGAGAAAGAATTGCATACCCCACATGTTATTAATTTACTAAGATCTAATTAACACGTGGCATGGGCTCGCGCGCTCGGCCTGCGAATGTTTTCGTAATGATAACTTTTTAATTTTGCATTTTTCAATGCTATTTTTATGTGATAAATATTATACAAGAAAATATACTAGAAAAAAGCAACTAGTCTCATGTCGCGTCAGGGCGACATGAGACTAGTTGCTTTTTTAATATTTATCAACTTTCGTAATGGTCGGTCACGGGATGGGTGACCAAAATATACTATCTCGAGCTCCTCCGTGTTTGGGAAGGCACGTTAAGCCATTGGTCTGTCAGTCGTTAAACCCACCAATCCACATTGGGCCCGCGTGGCCCTTTCTCCTTATCCATCTATAAGGAAGGCCAGTGCCCCAGCAGTACATTAAAAATGGCTGATGACGATGACACAGCATGGTGTGCCATGGTGGAGTTTCCCATATTACGTCATAACGCATAGTGAAGCGTAGCCATCCGACGTGATTGTACATTTAAAATGAACGTGCGAATTGGTTTGGGGTTAGTCCTTTGAATATCTATTTGTTTTACGTATATATGATGATCAAAGTTTTCCTAAAAAAACATTAGGTACTACCTATGGCAAACTTAGAACTATATACTTAGGTACCTTGACTGTAGTAGTTAGATATAACACACACAATAAGAAAAGACCTGAAACGAACCTTTTTCATTTGCCTGCCTTTTAACCGCCTCTGTGGTCTAGTGGTAACAACCTGTATTAGACCCAGGGGTCCCGGGTTCGATTTTCAGCGGGGGTACATATTGTATTCGGTTTGGTTGGTGGTAGGACTTGTTGTAAGTCCGTTTGGCTAGCTACCACCATCTTATCTAAGCCTACGCCATAACAACAACGTTTTCAGCATTGTTTTGTGCCGGCAGTTAGAGATAAGATAGCCAGTTCCTTAGTGATTGAGGATTCCGGGAGAGGTTCGCTTCCATCTTCGGCCTTATCAATACTTAACATCTGCTGGCGTACCGTCATCTATTAGAAGCCATCATGTCGTAAGAAAGTTTTGTTTGCGTTTTGTTTTTTATTGAAGTTGTGACATTTTGTCGGATGGGTGACCGTAAAATGGCATTACAAAACAAATGAGCGCTTCCGTGCTTCGGAGGGCACGTTAAACTGTCGGTCCCGGCTGTTGTCATCTGATAACAATCGTTAAGCCAAGTCAGAGAGAGGCCTTATAGGCAGCTTGATAAACTCTGACATCAGAGGTGGCTGAACCTCATACGATAAGAAAGAAAGAAAGACTTCACCCACACATGGCTTCCTTATATAAGGATAGGGAGAATAGGCCAAGCATGACCCACTACGTGGACCCAATGCTCAGTGTGTAATAAGTACTGGGACATTGAAACATCTTCGTGCTTTAAGGCAAGGTTGAATATGGGTTACTATTTGCCTTATGAAGTCGAAAAGTGTCTAACCTAAAAAATATAGCCTATATAATTATGTTACTCTCCGTTCTTTCAACTAACTCTTTCTAACTCTTTGCCAAAAATCAAGTCGATTGGTTGCTAAGTTAGAGCGTGAAGAAAGGACAAACAAACACATTATACACACACACACACACACACACACACACGCAAACACAAACACGCACACACTATTATTACACACACGCAATTATATTATATAGTTAGGATAGTTAGGATTAGGATACTATAAGAGTTGTATAAACATTATAGTTTTGCACAATAAACCTTAGGCTATAACATAAAATAGTTGTTACGCTAATTTGTCACAGTAAAATAGTATTTTATACCCATAGGACAACGTCATAAAAGTCACTATTTTCAAAACATTCCAAACACAAATGAATTACAAACTCTCTACCCATAAAATCCGACAGGCGTATTCGACCTTGTCAGTTGCCGTCGAACAAACTACGTACGGACAGACAGACAAACCATGGGAATACGGTCACCATTTGTCATAGACCGCACAATGGGCCATTGAGGTACCCCATGAATATTCAGGAGTCTCTAATGGGCTTCGAATGAATGGATTCGAGATGCGTCCAAACGTTAATATCTGTACTCGTTAGCGGATACTGCAGTCATTGAAACGGAGAGATCTATTAGGGAAATTATGTGTGGCGGAGAAAGAATTGCTGGTAGATTGGCAAGGCTTTGTTGTAGACAGTTGGTTGTTGAAGGCCTATTTGGTACACAGCACGTCAGGCAATATACTTGCTCTAAGAAAATCGCCGCTATACGATTAGCTAAGCTAGGCTGGCCCATATTAGGGCGGGCCGCACGGCGCCCCATCACATAACAGAAATCTTCCTACATCGTTTTTATAGGTATATATGAACTACCACATACCTACTATAGGCTAGGCGGGCCGCATCGAAACTCGAGCACTGGCGAATCGCTTCCGTCCAAACAGACAGTAGCAGCTCAGTCTTTTTGATACAGCTCAGGAGCTCTAATTTTGATTCACTCGTCTCGCGAGTGGCGAGGTGAACGGCGGCGGAGCGAGGCGATCAGGTAAATAACGACCTTGCAGGTGTAGACATAAGCTCGCTTTTCCCTTTCACCCTTACGCGCTCGCGTTAGGAGGCGTTATTCCAGGCGGAAAGAGAGCTTATGTCTACACATGCAAGGTCGCTATTTCGCAAATACAGACATTATGGACTCTCAAATGTCGCACGAAAATCAGTAGAAACCTCGAGACGAGTGAATCAAAAATACAGTTCCAGCACGTCAGTCATTTTATACTTGCACGACAAAAATCTTCTTCTTCTTCTTCTTTTTATACAATGGCGGTGGCCTTTTGGATTTCGCCAGTATCCAGTTTTAATAAATTCAAATAATAGAAATCGTACGGTAGATTGAGTTAAAATGGAGTCTCACAACACGTGTTCTTGCGAAAAGAACTCGGGTGAAACTCCACGACAAAAATCGCCGCTATTAGAAGTGACTTAGGGAAGTGCCAAAGTATGAAAACTGACGTACTTACCGATGACTGTACATGAACTAACTTGAACTGCGAGCCTACCATCATCTATTAAAAAGCCATCATGTCATATAAACGTTTTGTTTGCGTTTTGTTTGTATTGAAGTTGTCACATTTTGATACACTTCACACTTTGAAGGCGATGATTGAGGCAAGACGTCACTAAACTTCTGTCAAAAAAGCTGACTTTAAGAAATTCGTAGTACGAAATAGCATGGTAAGATTAAAAAAATACTGCGTTAAGAGATGGCAGTAGACCCCCTGTACTGTTGGATCTTTTTTTATAGATATTCCACTCTTTATTCGTGCCCTTTGTCTGTTAACTTTTTATTTCTCAACAACAGAACTTTAAATTTGTGTTTTATTTCAGTGAATATGCGTTTAGTGTTTAGGCTATCTATCCCTTTCAGCGAAATCAACATTAACAACAATATACTTATTGAAAATATTACATTATACTTGACTAAATACAATATCATTAATAATTTGAAAAAAGCTCCTATTATCTCTCATCTTGATTCTAATTTAATGTATTATGTTTATTTCCCATCGCATCATGCTAAGTAGTAAAAAAACTAGACTGGAACATAAATAAAACAATGGGCAATGGATATCAGCAATTTCACTTTCCATTTTCATACTACAACAGATAATTTATATGACGTTTCAATAGGTGGCGAGAGCTGAGATAATGTTTTTATTCAGTGTAGGTACTTGATTGAGCGATAATTTTATTAGTAAGTGAATGTGATCAATTGTTATATGAAAGATAGTATTTTACTTTGTTTTATTTGAGACGATAAATGGGACTTTTTTTCAGAAAATCACTGCGTTTTTCATGGTAACCATTGGATCTTCATAATTCGATTTCACATTAAGTATTACTTATGTATTATCTCTTTTTAACGTTCTTTTCTTTAGGGTTCTATAGCGCCCTGCAAACGGTCAAATTTTCTGTCAAATGTCTGTCAGATTTCCGTGTTTCTCAAATTTATTTGACCGTCTGCGGCTATGTTGGACGCGTTTTCGGGAAATTGATTTGGCAAACGTGTTTGTCAAACAAATTAATCATTTATCGGGCTCTTAAGCCGTAAAGGATGTAAAAAAAGACTCTGAGCTAAAAATGCTCTCTGTAATATTAACTTTGACATAAATATCTATATACTTAATTCAGGTTCGCAAAATTTGTGACGACTCGATAGGGACTTTGGCGCGTAGTACGCGGCCGAGTAAGGTATCAAATTAAAGGTACTCGAGTCTATTTGTTCCGAAAACTATAAAATGTACAAAATGTTAAACATGATGATCACAAACTGCAATTAAAAAGTGTCATTATTTTCGCATAATTTGGAATTTTTCGTCGATCGACGAACCCGAGTATCGGGTTGCAACCGCCCTAGTTTGATATAATTACGCAACGCATATTCACTGAAATAAAACAATTAAATCTAAATTCATGCCACAAATTGAGACTTCAGTTGTTGAGACATAAACAGTTAACTGGCAAAGCGCATGAATAAACAGTGAAATATCTATAAGAAAAAGATCCAACAGTACAAGGGGCCCACCGCCATCTCTTAGCGCAGTATTGTTTCAATCTTACCTATTTCGAACTACGAATTTCTTAAAGTAAGCTTTTTGACGGAAGTTTAGTGACGTCTTCCCTCAATCATCGCCTTCAAAGTGTGAAGTGTGTCAAAATGTGACAACTTCAATATAAACAAAACGTTCATATAACAAGATGGTTTTTAATAGATGATAGTTCAAGTTAGTTCATGTCCACTCTTCCTTATGTCGTCTAATAGCGGCGATTTTTGTCGTGCAAGTGTAATGAAATGACTGACGTGCTGGATCTCTATATTTGATTCACTCGTCTCCAGTTTTCGTGCGACATTTGAGAGTCCGTACTTTCCGTATTTCCGTAATAGACTGATGAGTGATAATAATTCATTTAAATGTTTATTTTCTATGTAATTTGCTTTTCGTAAGTTTTCTTGCCTGCAAAATGTAAAAGCAAATTCTGCTACACTGACACAGTCCTAAACTCCATTGAAAATAAACAATTGAATGAATTATTAGGTTATTCACTAAGCAATATTGCACTAGCATCCTTTTAGACCGTCTGTTTTAAGAACGAAATCCGGAAAAGAAGACTTAGTTTTTCAATCAGTGCAATCTCAAGAATGGCTAATGAGCAACGTTCGAGAGTCCCATTCCCAAGCTACGCAGGACCTTTCCACGGGCCAAAGGTTTCTTACGAAACCACACGCAACAGACCCGTTTCCAACAATTATCCATAACAGACATAATTCATAACTAACTACGAATTTACTCTTTCACGACGCGGTTACTCCACTGTAGTAAAACATCGATAACGTGCACCGCACACAATTAAATAGACCGCCTGTCACACCGTGGCGTAATTCTGACACGAATGTTAATTGATTTCGAAGCTCGCTTCGCGGATAAATAGCCCAAACTTTATGGGGCTGGTTGCACTTTACGTAAGTTTACTGCCGATATTTAAGTATAACGTAATGCCAATACAGTTTATCTTTATGTATTTATGCGGAATTAGGAGTTTATTTTGAACATAAATTTTCTGAATATCATGGCGGTTTGCGCTACTTTAAATGTTGACAGGAGTTCCCATTTATTTCTTTGATAACTTCTGTAGTCCACATTTATACTATTATATTTGTGTTCCGGATTATAATCCGGAATGGTTATAACCTACGAGAGCCCACTCTAATTTAAGACAACAAACACAAACATTACACGAATATTTGTCTTGTGCATAAATTCACCCTGGCGCAATAATTAAGGTGTTTACAAACACATCAGTGGCAGGCCAGCGGCCAGGCAAATAAATAATTAATAAAAATATGCTTTATTTTAATATTCAGAGTAGTGTTTAGTATTCGAAATACTGAGAAAAATTGATTTATTTTACACAATGTGTAACCTTTGTTGGTCTATAAAACATTGTTTAATCGCATTTCACTTCGGTGCGAGATCGTGCCACACTCCACAGTCGTCTTCACACCACAGATATCACAGAATTGACTGTTAGCGTGTTTCAATAATTACTTACACTGAACGACGTTTAAATCTGATTGCGTCATAAAGTGGACCACACGTATTGAAATACCATAAATTATTGAAATTAAAAATTGTAGAAGTATTATTTTTAACTTTAGATTCATCTACTACTACATTAATGAAGCTAGACTCATTTTAAACCCAAACCCCAAAGTTTTATTAACAAACGTCAAAAATGATGATGGTTGATTAAGAATGATATGACATGACAATAGTTTTCTTCTCATATTATCTTGGGTTATCAATTTTCGGAATCTTGCATTGCAATAAATACTGGATTTATAGGTATAATCAGGAAGAAGTTTAATTTATTATTGTTTCCGGACAATATTTTTGATCTTACCGATGCCAAATGTGGCTTCGCTTTGGTGTTGATAAGAGGATGATGTTTGTACATTATGTTACTCTCCAGGTGCACCTTTGATGTTCTTTCAACCCCGAAGGGGATTTTGGGCGTGAAGCTGCATATATTCCGTTCGGGATATATTCAGCCCATATTGGTGAGACGACGGCATATATGTTTAAGTCGTCGTCTCAGCCATATGAAACCCACTATATTTTGTTGTATATGTATAGGCCTCCCCCAAGGATCTCCACGACGATCGGTCCTGTGCTGCCCGCATCCAGCAGCTGCCTGCGTTTAATTTATTCCCGAAGTGCCCACCTAAATGCAATAAGGTTCAATTTAAAATGCATGCCCACAAGTCCAGTTCCCATGGATTAAATTAGATGGTTTGTCAACTGCTCAATGTTGAATCGGCTTTCTAAGAATAACACCGTCATGGGATTTTCGTCTTCACCTTCTAAGAAAACCTCGTGCATTGCCAATTTATTTATTCTAATGCATTCGTCGCCTGAAGCAATGCTAAGATAATATAACATAGATTTTGGAGTCTAACGTAATATTGCTATAATAAAGACAATAGATTTTCATCTTAATAACCTTAGGTATTATTGAGTGAAATAAATGTGCTACATTAATACCACAACAATTTACTAATATATAGTTTTTTCTATTATTTTGCTATTATATATATCCCACATAATGTATGTTGATACCAGCTTCTTCAAGATGAGTTGACTATTTTTGATGGGCATGTAATTTTATATATTATAGTTTGTGCTATAAGTAATTTGGGCACAAAAAAATATCTAATCGACAGTAAGTGAATAGTAAACTTAGATGGAGTAATCACATCTAAGTTTTTGAACTTAAGACTCAATAAATGAACTTTAAGTAACAGTACGTCTTTCACGTTAAAGTTCGCATGATTATAAACTCTTTTTAGTCCTCACTAGTAGTGACTATACAGGGTGGAAATTTAAAACGGGGCACGAAGGGGAGGTACCCTTAACCGTTGTAGCTACATGAAAACGTTCTTAGGAAACCATCCTTAATTTTTTGAGAAATATTGAATTGAAAAAAATACAGTTGAAGTTTTTTTTTTTTACTTTTTGCTCATAGTCAGAAGTCGCGAAAAAGTATTTTCACATATTCGCTAAGAAAATAAGTTCCATCAACGAAGGTACTCGTCGGTGAAGCGGATACCGCGGCGTGTGGTGCGACCGCGCCAAGTGTTTTTGGCGTTTTTCGCGATTTCTGACTTTTCTAGTACTCATACCTCAGTTGGTGTCTTAGAGTGTTTTGATTCTCATGAGAAACAGGATCGCTTGGCATAATTTTTTTTTTAACTGTCTATTTTCGTGCTAACTGTATTTTTTTTCAAATCAGTGAATGCAGTTCAGTATTTCTCAAAAAAAAAACGGATGGTTTCCTATGAATGTTTTCATGTAGCAACAACGGTTAAGGGCTTACTGCCCCGTCTTAAATTTTCACCCTGTATAGGAACCAAACAATAAGCTACACATCCTTCTGGTGTCGATTGTACTTACAATGATTAATGAGACATAAATATTGGGTTGTACAAACAAGCACGAGTGCGCTATAGAATCACAGACAATAATGTAAAACCACTCTAAATGCTATTAACTGAAGTAAAAGAAATCAATTTATGTGTTTGTCGTTGCCTATATTTACTTCCGTAGAGTCTAAATTATTGTATTGATATCGTTAGAACTACGAATATTATGCATATATTCTATGGTATTGATTGTAGAGATTCAAGGGGAATTCATGCTTTGTATATTCAGTGTACGAGTACTCGTAAGTTATTCACTATGAATGGAAAAAAGTTTTCACGCTAGGATATTTTCAGGTATCTCTAGTTTTTTTAATGAAACAAACAAACAGTAAAATCACAGTGTAATTATGCAAGTAACAGTGGGACATCGCCCTTGAAATCTCGCACAATGCCGCTTTTGACAAGACTTTCTTGGTATTTGACAGGATAGATGTCATTGTCCTGACTGAGCGTATGGCAGCTCGGTCTCGTTATCAGCCCCTCTCGCCCCGCGAACCCTGCATGATTGATCTGTCAAAACACGACTAGATAGACTGTGGTAAAATCATCGCTTTCATAGCCGAATAAATAAATATTTATTATTATTATTAATAACACAAACATATTACATCACAGTGGAAATAGGGAAAAATGACAATAGAACAAAAAAACAAACACAAGCACAATAGCCACATCTCAAAGACGGCGGCGTTGCCTCATTGGTTAGGTCTAATGTCCCGGCTACACGCTCCTGCTGAAAACATGTCTGCGCAGCGTGAAGCCGGGTCAATCCCGCTACGTCTTACCTGCGCAAACCGATTTGTGTTAGCATACACTCATAAGACGGCTAGGCCCTATAAGAATCATATAATGATATCCTATAAACGTTTATAAGACTACGTAATAGGATCGAAAGTACTTGCAGCGAAATAGTCTTTTACGATGTTCTTGTAAACGTTTATAAGACTACGTAAAAGGATCGAATGTACTTGTAGCGAAATAGTCTTATACGATGTTCTTGTAAACCTTTATACGTAATTGGATCGAAAATGCTTGTAGCGCATATCGTCCCTAAAGCTGCTTTAATAAGATCAGTCATCTCAATCAAAGCGTCTATTAGTATGCTATAAGATGTTTATTCTTATAAGCCAACCACTATAGGAGATTTTTGCTGCTTGGGATTGCTTTCAGGTAAGACGCAGCATGTAGCCTGGTAAGATGTTATCCAGAAACAGCAATTGCAGGTTGCCAGCCCACAACCATCGCCTTCAATAGTAATTTGTGCGAACATCGGCCTGGATGATCTTTCGATTCCGGGCTGTTTTTAACAGACTTAAAAAAAAGAGGAGGTTCACAATTCGTCGGAATCTTTTTTTTATGGCCACGCTTTATTCGAAGACTGCTGGACCGAATGGAATGATTCAAACTCTATTACATCAAATTTGCTCCCAAGTTGGTGTCATTTTTTTTTCGCATCCAGTAGTTTTCAGGAAATCTTGAAAATAGTGTTGTTTTACCACTATTTACCTAGATGACATATCTAATTATAGATGACAAGTTCATAGTTCCGATTATTAGTGTAGGTAAGTGCGGAACTTATTCTAACTTTAAAAATTGTGAAATAAAAAACTATTTATAAAAAAAAACTTTTCTAATTTTTATTGATAATAGTGCATACAAAGAAAAAGGGTTGGCATTACATGATGGGCCAGATGGGCCCCTTCGTTGATAGGCTTTACGCGATTTTAAATCTGCACTGGAAAGGTCAGCTGGCTAATTCAATGTTTTTTTGCTTCCAGTCCAGCATGAGACTTCAATGTTGCTATAGTTCGTTAAGCAATGTTCGGTCCAGTCAGGTGTCGGATAGGTGACCCTAAAGTGGCACCCTAAGCGCTTCCGTGCTTCTGAGGGCACGTTAAACCGTCGGTCCCGACTGTTGTCATCTGATAACAGTTGTTAAGCCAAGTCGGAAGATTTATAGGCGGCTTGATAAACTCTGACACCAGAGGTGGCTACTAAGCCTCATACGATAAGAAGAAGAAAAAGCTGATAATTAAAGAACTAGGATAACCCATAGGTGATCTTCATTATGTCGTTTCACCTAATTAAGGAAGTTCGATACCGAAATACATTAAATAAATGAGTTTTAAATGGTGGGTCGATATCAAACCGATTCATGGCATACCAATCGCATGGTAATTGGACTTGTAATATTCATGTGTGTTTACTGAAGGCTATTGGGCATACGGATCGATTTCCAAACTTAGGGTGAGTCCACGAGAGCTGCGAATGAGATATCGTAAAAATCAATTGCTGTTATTGAAGACTCACCTTGAGTTTTTCGTGGCTTAACCCTTAACTGTAGTTGTGAAAAATAATAACGTATCTATAGTTGTTAGTTCCGTGGACCCGTAAGTTTTGGAATGGTAACCAAACAAAAATTAAGTTAATTTTATCTATATTTTTTATCAAATCACTTATTGTTTTATCATTCAATTTGTTTAAGAAATTTAACCATAGGAGCATTATTTATATTTCCAACTTGCACTTAAATAAAATACATACAACTAGAAATTAGGAATAATTATTTAGTGTAAAAAAAAAACATTGCGAATCTTACAGCATGCTCACCAGCCAAGTTTAGGATGGTACTAAGAAGCTAGGAGAGCTGTGGCACTCACAGCGCTTTAATTACTGCGTGCTAACTTGTAGCCGAGTCGATCGATCGAGTCGAATATTTTTGTATTTTTTTTTCATAAATATTTAGGGTTTCTTTCAAACTTTTCCTTTAATATAGCTAGACATGGAGCAATAATTATTGTAGGCTAATTATGAGTTTAGTTTTATAATGTTGTACTATTTATTCGTTGCTACGTCTTAACTTGTTACTTTGTTTAAAATTTACATTGTAAGAGTAATAATTAATTTCATACGTTATTTTTATTAATAATACCAATATGTTTATGAAAAAAAAAAAGAAATGATCACAAATTACTATCTTTGAATCGTTAATACCCACGAAGAAGCTATGGTCATCATTTCAGGACGTACCTATGTCAAAAAACATTAATAACTAAAAACAACTGAAAAATTTATTCGGTCGTTAAGAACATTTATTATTTAAAAAACTGACTTTGATGATAATTCATAATGATAATAAAAACTACAATTTAGGTTATCGACGATTAGTTATTGTGTGCCTATCAAAGCATGACAATAAAGTTGTATTTTTGACCTTGTCCTTTGAGTAATTTAAAATATACCTAATTCGTTTAGTTTAATTTATTTTGCTTCTTTAGTTTAGTAAGAACATTTCAAATTTATTCCCATATATAACCTCAGTACAGACAATTTCCTAAAAAACCGCTCAGTAGTTTTTTCACAGATATAGGTACTAACATGTATTTTTACATATAGGCGTACGTTGTTTACGTAACAACTGAAAATTCAGCCGGGATCGATGGCTAAAAGCGTTTTCTAAAACTATCGACTATACCTATGCATTTTTGGTCACCCATCCCATAACCAACCTAAGCAAAAGTTGCTTATCCGTAGCAATCGAAAAATTAAGCTATTGCAAATGCACAAACAAAGAAGTATAATTTTTCACAACACACCATAGTTCACAGCTTTCATTATTGCAATGCAACTTCCCTTGTGTTGTCACATAGTTCACTGGACCATGGACTGTAACTACATAATAATAAGGTGTAATTTCGCAAATTGCAGTTGCATAATCCGCACCGGCGCGTACGCATCTCACGACCGCATCTCCGCTTTGCACAATTGGGGACACACGGACAAAGTGTTCAGTGAACTAATTGTTTAGTAATAAAAAAAATGCATCTATGGTTATTTACTTTTGGAAAAAGACTGAAAATATGTACTGCGATTAATAAATTATTTAAATTCATTTTCTAAGTATTAATCAAAAGAATTTATTCTAAATGGAGTTGGTACTACCTAACAAAATTAAATACGATGCGACACTAAATACCATTATAGTGAAAACTGTTGGCTTTTGTGCATTCCAATATTCTTACAGGGGAAATTAAAAAGTCATTCTGATAGATAGGGAATTAAACTATAGGTTATTGTCAGTTAAATACGATATGTATAGCGTAATGTAAGTTTTACCCATATACAGGTTCCCCATCTTGGCTTCTTAAAATGCAATGTGTCGATTGATAAAAACTTTTTCCTTTTTGTCATTCATTTGTCAGTCTGTATGTCTTTCTCGATACGTATACAGCAGCAGTATCAGCCTTTATGTTGACCTTGATCGAACCCTCATCTTGTGCATCATTAGAGTGTTTTTCGTTTAGCAACAGTTAAGCTCGATGTGTTCTTGACTGTACCTTTCACAAAGCTGTCATGCAAAATTACCATGTGGTACAAACGACGTATTTCCGCTGATTGTCGGGAGGTATATATAGCCTTAGAGACAGGGTTTTTTCCGTAATTTTCGTTTAGAACTTCGTAATACTAGAAAAATTATAAACATACTTATTTAGGTACTTTTTTGTAAATACAGACCCAAAAAAAGAGAATAACAGAAATAGAAACACCCAGATCAAGACAAATAGACAAGTTCATTCACACAAATGTTTGGAATGTACGGGAATCAAACCCCCGCGCCATATTGGTTGTCAATTATTACAAACATATGCTATAAACTGTAATTATTATTTATTTGCTTACTTACTGATAGACTTTCTTAGTCACGACAATATAATGTTGTAATGCACATAAAAATAAAGAGATTAATCTTGATTTGAATTAAAGTTTTCCAGGTTTAAAATGTTATTACAATACTAGCTGTGCCCCGCGGTTTCACCCGCGTTTTTCTCGTTTCCGTGGAAATACCGAGATAAAATATTGCCTATATTATAGCCTCCCTCAATAAATGGACTATTGAATATTTAAACAGTTTTCATATCAGATCAGTATTTCCCGAGATTATCGCGTTCATAACAAACAACCAAACTTTTCAGCTTTATAATATTAAGAAAAATATAGATTAAGTTAAATTGTATAAGTCGCAGGCAATAGCTGTCTATCTGTTCGACATTCAGCCAGACACATAAGAATTACGATAGAAATGTATATAAAAAACTATGGCCCATAACTCATTAATAGGTACCAACTCTTAGCATCTTACACACGTGATAACTTTTAAACGAAATATCCGATTGAGATGAAACAAAAAGTATTTTACTTCTACATAAATACTCTTGATAACATAATGCTTAATTTCGATAAAGATTAATATTACGATACATATTTAACGTAGATTTTTTTCTTCAGACGATTTAATAATTATTTTGAACACAAAATCGGTTATTGTGATTAAACCATGATAGCTAGATATATGTTCTCACGGACTTTTTTGTAGGTCTTAATGGGATCTACAAACCCGTAGTACATCATTTTGTTCTATTGTCAATAGTTTTTGCAGCGCACGCAAAAATAGGTATTCGATTTTACACCTTGTGTTACAAAATAGCAATTTTATTACTGATCCCTAATTAAAAAAAAAAAATATAGCCTATAGCCTTCCTCGATAAATGGACTACCCAACACTGAAAGAATCATTCAAATCGGACCAGTAGTTCCAGAGATTAGCGCGTTCAAACAAACAAACAAACTCTGCAGCTTTATAATATTAGTATAGATAACTTAATACTTTTTTGCACCTACTATTGCACTAGCTCTTAGTCTATTCCTTTAGAAGAAGCAGAATTGCTCGTCAAAACTTAAGTACGCCGTTTCCAAGCAAAATACGGTGTTAATTGGTGGAAATGTTAGGATTTCTACGGAGCCATTGTTCGTTTACTCAACAAGATGGTATTTAGAACATAAAGACATTAGGAAAACTCACTTTTAGAAAGCTGGGTGAAAAGGAAAATTGTGGTCTTCACTGGTGAAGAAATAACTTTTTGTAATGACATACCCTAACGCCATAAACTCTTGCGAGATAGGCAGACAACAAAGGTGTTTGAAAGTTAACTCTATAAAATACTAGCGGCCGCTGGCGGATTTATCCGCGTGGTTCCCGTTCCCGTGGGAATCTTTGGATAAAAAGTATCCTATGTTCATAACCAGGCTATCTACTATCTGTGTACCTCATTTCATTCAAATCCGTTCAGTTGTTTCGGAGCCTATTCAATGCAAACAAACAAACAATCAAAGCTTTCCTCTTTATAATATTAGTATATGTCTCTCATAGTCACACCTCAACGACGCCATATTTGGCAGTGGTTGGGTCTTAGATGTTGTCCGATTTTATTTTTGTAATGAAGGAATCAAATATAAATTAATTTGAATATTACACAATCCCACGTAATTTGTAGTGGTTTTCGATTCTGCTAATGGTAACATATGCTATTGTTTTTTTAAACTTACATTCTTTTATTTTTGTTGGACAATCCCTTGCTCCATGCAGACAAAGTCAGTCAGACGTCAACCGCTTGAGAAAACCCCGCCACAAGCCTGACGATTCTATTCCGTTCTAGGTAAAGCAGTCAAGCACAGAATAGAATCTAACAGGATTATCTAACAAAAAATCACCTAGCAACTAGGAGGCCTACTCTCTAAGCCCGTCCGTAACTTTCCCGAAACTACGGATGGAACTTACTCTCTATTAATTTCGGATGTACTAGTTTTGAACAAACGGCACAAACACATTGGGAGTAGGGACAATGTCAAAACGAATTCTCATTCATTCTTAGTTCGGGTCTCCGAACTAATAAGCTGTCCGTAATTGATAAGGAGTAGGAAACGTCCGTAACTTAGGCCGAAACTACGGGTTTCGTGCTTAGGGAGTAGACCTCCAGTTTCGCGGTGTCATTAGTGTCATGTCACATTTTCATACTGTATGATATTTTCGTTAGATCATCAGCCCCCGGGTTCATATCATACACACCTTGATAAACCAATCCGGAGATTTTGCCTCACTGCGCCTGCCGTTGTGCGATGTTGGCCGGTTGCTGGCCGACCAGCCCCTCTACCATTGGGCCTACCATGAGTTTTTCGTTCCATTTACTGTACAGTATCTGTAGTTCTGCTACTGCCCACTAGAGGCGCTGTCCAGATTCCTCTAGAGGGCAGTAGCAGAACTACAGATTCTCATACAAAATGTCTCCCGTTTACTGTACAGTAAATGGAACGAAAAACTCATGGTAGGCCCACAGAGGGCCTACCGCCATTTCAATCTAACCATGCTATTTCGTACTACGTAAAGTAAGCATCTCCTTCAAAGTGTGGAGTGTGTTAAAACTTGACAACTTCAATAAAAACAAAACGTAAAAAACGTTCTGATATGATAGTTTCTAAGAGATGATGGTAGGCCCGCAGGGAAGCAACCCGACAATCCAAGTCCTCTGTTTATGTTATTTTGATTGTACCGATTTAATTATGATTTTGTCCCATACAAATATAATTTTCCTTCTTCCTTTCAACCTGCCAACAACTGCAAATTTTGAAAATGCCCGAGGTCGGCTCAAAGCCTATCCACTGCTAAGTTTTAGTGCGTGTTTTTTACGCACTAATTTCTGATTTGAGGAATGGCTTCAACACGTAATAAATTTGTAAGATAAGTCGTATGGTAATAAAACGCAAATAATCGCAGAAACTGTTGAACAATAGGTGTTAGCGCGACGCTATTTAGGACAACATGCCGCGATCATCGCCGTGATGCGACGTTTTCATGTTTTTAAACTAAAAATTACTAAATTGAGCGACTAAAAATCTAGGTTGGGTTGCGGAAAAATGGGTTTAAGCTAGGTTAGATTGGCGTCTAAGTCAGTAACCTAGTATTTTTGTCGCACAAAAAAAAAAAAAGTTGATCGATTAAATATGACCCGGTTAATTATTTCAAGCAGTAAGTTCTGCTTTGATTTTTCAAAGCAACAGAATTAGTATATTCGGCCTGAGATGTTCAATTATAACTTTTATGATTAAGACTTCCTTGCATTACCTGCTTACTGCAAGATACCAGAATCCATGATTAAAAAAAAACTTTAAAAATAAAATTTAAAGAAGGTCCGTTTCCACTAGCGGCTATTTCCTGTGGCCATTGTCCTCGTATTATGCGTGCGCGCCGCGTCTGTCGCGGGAAATGTTGAACAATGGGTGTTAGCGCGACGCTATTTAGGACAACACGCCGCGATTATCGACGTGATGTGACGTTTTCATGTTTTAAAGAACTTTTCAAGTAGAAATTGAATTATTTTGCAAGTCATTGACTATTTTGAGATGTTTGAATTTTTGCATTTTTCAATTCTATATTTATACTTATGATACATTTTAAATAGAAAAATCTTGGAAAAAGTAAATATGGCCACAAGTGAATTCTCCGATGGGACTCGAACCCAAGATCTTTGGAAATCCGGTCCAATGCTCTAATCACTGAGCTACCGAGACTTGCGGACTACCGTCGAAATTCTCCAATACTTTTATATTTTTAATACGCTGTAGGCCAGCGTTGCCACATCGATGTAAGGAATATCCTTGCATTCGAGAGAATATCTTTTCAGGTGTTTATCTATCGATTAAGATGCAACAGCAAATAATTTTTGATTTTTGTTTTTTTTTCATGCTATGCTATTTTTATACTTATGATAAATTTTAAATAGTGTCTGACACCACACTTTGGCTCGCACTTTGGGGGAGGCTTATGTCTAGCAGTGAACTGCAATAGGCTGAAAGACGATGAGAGTGATGTATACATACATATACTTACCGGAATAGTTCATCATCTCAGCCACATGACACCCACTGATGCTCCGTGGCTGCACAAGCTGATATTTTTAATTTCTTTTTTCATTTTCAAATAACAGCACTTTCCAAACTAAGGTGCACACAATTTGTCTAAGTACATAATCATGCAACTTTGAAATCGACTTTACTTTAACCTCGATGAACCCTTCAGCTATTTCTTAGAAAATCTAATACCCACCCACCTCTTTTTGCCGAGAACATAATTTATTCGAAAACTTTGTCGATATAAATCTCAGTAAATTAACATTTCGTAAGAACAGAAGCTCGCTTTTAAGCTAATCGATTGTGCGACAATATATCAATCAAAATGTCCGATTGTGTATAATTTAGCTGCTACTTATAGATGAGGTAATTTTAAAGCAATCAAAATACTTGAGGTCCCCATGTTCTGTCAAAGTAGATGATTGTAGGTCAGCTAAGCTGCTGCAATATTATTGAAAATGTCTTTGATTTTAGTGTACATTGTACATTGTAATATCTTGTAAAAAATCTTGTAAATGACATTTTAAACATTTAGGCGTCTCAAAGTCAAAGTCAAAGATTTTTATTCAAATAGACTTATAGATAAGTACTTTCGAATAGCCCAACATTTTTTTTTCCCTACCAGCCATTCAGGACATCTTTTAACTGATAAGAAGAACTTATCAGAAACCACAACATTTACAATGAAATATGTTGTTGCTAAAAGAAGAAAATTTTCTCATACTTATATTAGAATATTTTCCTTTTACACAATTTACAATAGTTATGTTTCATGTTGGTATCAAATATCATCATCCATGCATTTTCTTTATTTTTCTTATTCTTTAGTTTCAGTCTAGACAACATAATCTTATAGTCTGCAGAGAGCCTAATTTGAACTTATTTTAATAAACATACTTATTTACTTTTTTGTAAATACAAACTTACATATAATATACATATTAAAAACCCAGACCAGGACAAATAAACATGTTCATGCACACAAATATTTGCCTTATCCGGGGATCGAACCTCTGGTGCAGAAGGCGAGTTTAGTAAAAAGTGGGTCTACCGCGTAAGTGCCGTCGGTATCGTTGTCGACTTCATTCTGACAGTCGCCGGCGTTTTCATACAGCACAACTTCAACGTTAGGGCGAATCTACGGGTGTTTTGAACGCCGTCATTGTCCTCAACATACTTTCATATTTTTAGAGTAATAAAATTTTGTCCTCGTGTCTAGTTACGAGTATGGGTCCCACACGAGTAGCGTTTAGCAGCATAACCTTTATTATTTTTGCACTAATGCATGACACTTTATATGTTCAAACCGCCTAAAGATTTACCCGTTATCGTCCTGACAGTAAGATTCCTTTTCAATAGTCAGTTAAGGCTATGCATTGATGCTAGAATGCCTATTTTAAGCCACACCTCCTACCTTGCTGAGGGGGTGCTTTCCCCCCAGGGGATTCGCCATCTAGTGATAAATTTATACAAAAAATATGTTTCATACACGAACACCATCCAGCGAAAAGCAGTGAACTAAAGCAGCGGCACGTTATTAATAAAGAACTGTATTCGCTCCTTTCAACATGGTATCAATTTATACAAAACTTCATGGGCGTACAAACGTCAAAATCATTGATTTTAACAATGAATAAAGAAATGTGTGGAGTCAATAATGAGATTAATTTATTTGTCATCAAAGTTAATAATAGTACCAAAGACTGTAACTACGTAGAAACGTGTAATTCAATGTAACAATTTTTCTTATAAAATAATCTAATACCTTCATTATTTTTTTTTATTCCATGCCTCTGGCCTCTGCCCTTGTCAAATACGAAAAATTGATGCGTCAAGTTGACCGGTATATCCAATCAAAATCACTTACACATTAACACGTTCGCTGCGGAGACATTTTTTTATGGGCTTTCTTTCGAGACAAAGTTAAACTTCTTTACAGTGCGAATGACACCTTTTCGGCCGCACAAAATATTGTTGCCCAAAAATCGCCTAAATATGGCTAAACATTTTTGCTTGAAACTTTACCATCATTGACTTAAATAGTTGTTAAAGTTGAATCTTGTTTCGCCTACAGTTATGGCATTTCGGTATTGAATAAAACATTCATATATACATAATATATTCATAAATGCATTTAACATACAAACATTTGCCTCTACCGGGATTCGAACCCTGTACCTCAGAGTAGACGACACCTGAAACCGATGTATGTATCACTCTACCACGGAAGTCTTCATATTTATTAGCATTATTGTAGCTAGCAATAGCAACTACCTGATGATATTACATCCTTAATTTTCAAGTAGTTAAAAGACAATTTTATTGCTACTCGGTACCGGGTTCGACCAATCGTCATGATAATAATGATTGAAATGAAATGATAGAGAATTTAATTACATCTTCACTTATAAGGTATAAAATAATTATATCTCAATAATTATAAAACTGGTCAAGTGCGACTCTACTACGCAAAACAAAGGTTTTTAATAGTTTCTTGCGATACCTGACGATAGATTTTAGATAGGACCACCATTTTCAAATTCTGATGTAGCCAAATTATTTATAAGAACAGAAGCTTTTCGCCGGTTGCACCAAGTTTTTTTACGTTATAGGTACTTTTACAGGGTTTATGGTTAAAATTTATGCGATTTGACAGATTTGACAAGCAAATTACAGTTACTGTATACGAATTTTTATATTTTAAAAATTCGTATAAAGCGCGGCAGTTTATATTTTAATACAATAGAGAGTTTATATTTTAAGACCGAAGAGCTGGCAGCTACCTCGGACAAAGAATTAGTCTAGCTATTCAAAGGGGGAACGCTGCCAGTATCTTCGGACCCTTTCCTAAAGGGACTCCTTTTAATAATATATTTTAGTTATTATATTATATTTTTAAGGTTTTAGTTTTAGGGTCATTGTTCTAGTATATATATCTTTTAATACCTTGTTGATAAAAGTAATACATGTCATTCAGTAATACCTAATTCTTTTTATTTTTTATTTTAATTGACGTATATATAGAGTATATACGAGTATGTATACCTACTCGTATCATCTTGTTTTTTTCTTAACTGAACCCTAAAATATTCAAAACTGAATCACTATAAATAAACTGTATCCATTTTTTAACGTTACGAGATCGTTAAACTAAAACGAAGACGTTATAAATATATTTTATTATGATTCATACCATCGAGACACACCTACTGACAAATCTATAGTGATCTGGCTAATTTTAATTGCTTATTAATGCTACTGGTTTTACGTGCGATGAACTTCGCATAAAAAATTGAAATATTTTTTCCATACTATATAATTAAGATACTCAAATGTTTTTTTTTTATATTATAAACCATAATTTAGCCTGGCCATCGGCCTTGGCACTGTTAGCCTAGCCTCAAAGTAAGCACTGTTAGGCTTGTGTTATGTGGCACTAGGATAACGGATAATAATATACAGCGTGGGGCCTTAAACCGGAGATAGTATTAAAAACGGAGGCTCTGTAGGTGACTAGTATTTGAATCATTATGGTCCCAACTAATTAAAATCAAAGCTTAACTTTTTAATTTTTTCTAACAAACTTAATCGTAAATTCAATGTATTGCAAACAACAGTTCCAGTTCTTTCGGAGCTTCTCGGAACGTCTTTTCACAATTTATGTGTCGGGTGATAGAAAAATAATACTGTCTTACTATCGCACTTCATGAGTCCACGTAAGTATTGTTATTTCTGAAGTGTTTATTTTGCACTCAAATCCATTTTCACATTACAAATTGTGTAAGTAAATCCAATTCAAATATTAAATTAAAATTAATTTAAACTGAAACCAAAGAAATTCCCATGACAATGTTTTGAATTTATTAATCAAAATTATTCTTTTAAATTTACTGTCTTTGTACACTATGGTCTTCTTTTTAAAAAGATCATAACGTAAAAAGCGTCGAATCCATGGAATTAATAGGTACTACGTACTAGCCCAAGCAGCAAAATTTTCCTATAATCGTTGGCTTATAAGATTAAACATCTTATAGCATACTTATACAGGCATAGATTGAGATCACTGATCTTATATAAGTAGCCAACGGGACGATTTGCTCTACAAGCACATTCAATCCTATTAGATAGTCTTATAAACGCTTACAAGAACATCGTATAAAACTGTTAATGCTACAAGCGCTTTCGATCCTGTTACATAGTCTTGTAAACGTTTAGAGGATTTGATTATATGATTCTTATAGGTACTATAAGTGCATATTATCATGATAATTAGCAGTGCTCCTATAAATACATTGGGTAAGACTATTTAATCTTTTTAACGTTTTGTTTTATTCTTCTATAAGAAAAGTTGTCCTGTAAACGTTTGGGTCTAGGCTACTATAGGTCGAAGATACTATAAGATTGATTTGTCTTTGACGTGACTGCTAATGGATCACTAGCACCGCACTTTTATTCGTGCTGCTAATATAGGTAAGAATTTACTTATACGTGTCCTGCATATGCTATTACTAGAGTGATTGGTTGTCCACAGCCATTTTGTTTTCATGCTGTGATGTTTGTTAGTGTTTCAAAAAATTACATGAATGGATTTAAAAAAATGGAAACGATTTAAACGCTGTGGCAGTTATAGAAGAAGAGTTGCAAAAAATGTCTAGAAATGAAATCCAGGTCAGAGTTCGAATCGATAACTTCCAAGATTGAAAAAGAGTCTGGTAAAGTTTGTGATGGTTCCGTACAATATAATATGGAAATAGACCCAATAAAAAACTACGACGCTGATTCATCTAAATGTTATAATCAAGAAGATTATAAAAGTGATAGCAGTGATGGCGAATCTGATGACCATAACCGCACTGCACTGACTTTGATGAAAATTCTGAATTGCAGGAAAATATAAAACAATGGGCTGTTAAGAATAATATATCACATTCATCTTTGACGGACTATCTGTGATTTTAAATAAAAGAATAAAATTTGCATTACCAAGGGATGCCCGCACACATCTCAATACTGTTATAAAAACTATAATTACTAGCGTAAGTTACAACTCACAACTGCCAAAGGACGTTATTTACTTTTATGATTTTTTGCTAATAAACTAAATATTTTATTGATAGAGACCATAAAAGTTAAATTGTCAGTATGGATTTTAACAGAAACCGATTTACGAAAGCATTTCCATGGTCGTTTAAATGTATAAATTAAGTTATTGATTATCATACATGGAAAAATATAATCAATTTTATAAATGCATAACATTAATCTTAATAAAATTTTCAAAGAAATGATATTATGATAAAAATGCTTCAAAGTAGTTTAAGCATTGATAATATTATTCATTTATTACTATAAGTACATCTATTCGCATACGTTTACTTCTGTTGTTTTTCTCATAAGGACCCCTAAAACAATAAACAATATGGTGTCCATTATACTCCTATAGTAACATTAACTTTGACTAAAACACATTATAAAGCTCCTGATAAATGCATTACAATATGGAGCCGATCCGATCTGATGACAGCTTGTATTTATTAATAAATTAATGAATAAACAAATAATACTGTGATTACTTTTGAGGCGCTTAAAAATATGTTTATTTTCATCGATTACTTTATCAATAAAATTTATTTCGCAAGTTCATTTCTTTATATAACAGTGAAAACACAAACAGTATCAACCTATTTTACGATAATGAATAGTAAATAAATTACGTAACTTTTGCAAATATTTTATTTTCTTCTAAATTCAAAGTCACACTACACCATTACCAAAAGAATGCAAAATTAACGCTCTAGTTATGGCATTACGCTGACCACTGTTGGATCAATTACGCTTGTAGTAGCATACGCCAGATCGTTACAGGACTTATCACGCTGATTCAGTGCATTTACCAGATCTTTATAGGACACCGTGATCTTGTAGATGCACTCAATAAAACAATAATAAAATCAATTTGCACATTACCGGACTGTAACAAAATTACTATAGGACGAAATATCCTATAAGGTGCGCCCAAATCCAGCCCTATAAACGTTAATATGATTACTATAGGACTAAAAAATATGTAGTCTTAGGATACTTATAGGATTGGATTTTGCTGCTTGGGAGTACTTAATTATTCCATGGTTGAATCTACTTGGTGCAAAGAGTATAGCTTGGTATTGGTTGACATGCAATGTCATGCATAATTGATAAAATGTAAAATGATGGATTGTAAACAGATAACTGTCATTGCGATATTTAAATAATGTACTACAGATTTTAATTAATTTGAAACAGAGATTCTATGCTGTGGGAAGTAGTGGGGGCCGGTTCTATTCAAGGAGTTAAAGGTAAATCTTCTAATAGTGATATCATGATTTTTGCGGTAAGTTAATTTTTAATACCCTGTACCACGATAAGTTCGCAACGGAGCGATAATTCAATTTTGCAATAATGCACTGATTATGAATCGTAGGTAACTTTAAATTTTTATTGTGAGTAATGCATGGGTTTTAAATAACTGGAATTATTTCAGTATAAATACTAATACTCTAAAGAGTCTCTATTTTCAATATTTTTCCCGGTTCTAGGCCCCACGCTGTATACGTAATATGATGATGATACATAAGTATCATATTGTAGAAATATATATATATAATTATTATAAACAACCGTGACTTATTGATTAACTAATGATCGTATTCGTCATACAAACATTTGCCTCCACCGGAAATCGAACCCAGGACCTCAGAGCAAGCGGCACCTTGAAAACCGGTGTACAATTTTACATACCATTTAGGTCATCAATATGACTTATATTCATGGAAAATAAATAAAAAAACTTACATTAACGATTATATTTTGGATGTCATTCATGTGATTCTTCCGTGTCTGTATGTTATTATCTATTAGTACCTACATAAAACAAATATTCAAAACGAAGTATATTTCTGCAACTATATGTTTGTTGGTGGTAGCAAAAACTTTTTGCCTGCCGTTAATGCCATATAAAACTCATGCGATATTTACATGAATATGGCACAAATCACACTAACGACATTTAGGCACGACACCAATACAATAAGCCTACATTTTTTTCCACTATAATCGCATTTTGACTAGTATTAACACAGAAAATAAGATGGAGTTTAGTAGAACAATCACAGATTTATTACCGACTTCAACAAAAAAAGAGGGAGGTATTCAATTCAACGCGTTTTTTTTTTTTTTGTCTGATGTATGTATACCGATTACTCCGGTGTTGGTGATCTGATTTGAATAGTTGTTTTTTTGTTCGATCGGGTACACTGTCAATTTGGTCCCATATAAGTCTCATTGAGACCCGATGATAATCTTCGGAGATATGGGGCCTAATGTCATGAAACAATTATATCATCCAGGTAATTGTTAGATTCTTGTTCGAGCTGAAGTTTCACGCAATAATTATAATTCTTTTTTTATCTGAAAGAAAATGGTTCATGTGTGGTCCCATATAATTTTTACGAAGATCTGGCTAGTAGTTTTTTCATAATCTTGAAAAATATCAATCACCTTTTGGCAAGTAGTCGTTTACCTAGATGACATTGTTGTGTATGGGCTGATTTTTAGTGTAAGTAACGGCACATGATGTAACTAAAAAATCTGAAATAAAAAAAAATTATAAAAAAAATTCAAACCGACTTCAAAAAGTAAAAAATAAAACTTTTGGAGTCGGTGCTAGCTAGCTAAGGCCAAAAAAATATATAGTTAATAGAAGTGCAATGTAGAATTGCCCTGGCTGGCACCGACTCCAAGAGTTTTATTTTTACTTTTTGAAGTCGGTTTGAATTTTTTTTATAAAATGTTTTTTATATTTAGCATTGGTATCCGCGTGTTGTACCAACGCGGAGACCAATCTATACTATATTTATCTATACTAATATTATAAAGCTAAGGAGTTTGTTTGTTTGAACGCGCTAATCTCAGAAACTACTGGACCGATTTAAAAAATTCTTAGACCATTAGAAAGCTACATTTCTCCCGAATGACATAGGCTATATTTTATCCCGATATTCCCACGGGAACGGGCAACACGCGGGTAAAACCGCGAGGATCCGCTAGTGATAAATATATGAAAAGAATGGTACGACTGAAAGACGTGTCTTGAACAGACACGTTGTCAAGACAACGGGAAAGAATCCAAAATAGTAGGAACAGGGAAAAATGTAAGGCTTGCTGCAGCATTTCGCGCTTAAGGGTGGTGGCGATGTGTGATAGCTAGCCAACATCAAATTTGGTCAGAAAATAATAACGCAAGCAGAATCCTAATCCTTATCTAATATTTATAAATGCGAAAGTGTGTTTGTTTGTCCTTCTATGCGCCTTAACTAAGCTACCAATCGACTTGATTTTTGGCATAAAGTTAGTTGAAAGGACAGAAACTAACATAGGCTAGTTTTTATCCCGATAATCCCACGGGAACGGGAACCACGCGGGTGGAACCACAAGCGGATGCTAGTCAATGATATTTCCAAAGTTTTATTATATATAGCTATTATATATAATAGCTATTTAAATTGTAGGGATATGAAATAAAAACGCAGTATGAAACCAAACGTGTTAGTAAAAACGTGTTTTCTAAACATCCACAAAAGCTTTTTGTTTCAATGAAGAAAAGATCAAATGCTTATGGTATTTGCCATAATTATGATAAATTCCTTCCTTCCCTCGAAATATTCCGTGATCGACTATCTGGACTTTAAGTTTTAATTGACAATTATTCAGATAAAGAGTAATTAAAAAGGACCCTGCACACAAAACAGGTGCTCGCATCTAAAATGGAAACTTGAATATTGCAATACATTAAAATCGCACTGTGCTATTTTGTTAATCGACTTTCGGGTACCACACAAGAACAGTAAAAATTAAATGATTTAGATCTTTATTTATAGGGTTACATGATCTAGGATGGTGAAAACAAAAGAAAGATTAAATGATTACCAAGTTAGACATGTTCATTTAATGAAAACCAACAGCTGTTGAGCAATGTTAAAGTAATATTGTAAGCGAGATGGAGTACTAATAGTTATAGCTCTATCCTTTAATGAATATCAAAAAATCAAAAAGAAAAATAAAAAAAATCAAAAAACTTTTATTTCAGCACTAGAAACATTGTAACAACATTAGCACTGGAGCCTCCTTTTAGACATGAAAATATCTGTGACAGAAGGCTCCGCTCTTCCATAACAATAGCTTTATAATATTTCTAGTTTTAATTTCTAAAGTACTTAAAACCTAAATTTATAACATTACTGTTGACTTATAAGAATATTTGTGTGTGCGTGTGTGTGTGTGTGTGTGTTGCTGTGTATGTGTGTTTGAGTGAGTGTGTGTGTGTGTGTGAGTATGTGTATGCATGTGTATATTATACTATAAAATATTACTTCATTATTGCAATGACAGCTGATGATGGGCCTCTGATCTAACCTAATAGGTACTTAAAACGGTACGAAAGCGTACAACACCCAACTATTTTATATCTGACTAGCGGCCGCTTACGGTTTCACTCGCGTGGTTCCCGTTTCCGTGGGTTTATCGGGATAAAAAGTATCCTATGTCTAGGCTATCTACTATCTGTGTACCAAATTTCATCTAAATCCGTTCAGTAGTTTCGGAGCCTATTCAATGCAAACAAACAAACAAACAAATCTTTTCTCTTTATAATATTAGTACAGATAGGCCTTATGTTTATAATGATAAGAGCTACATATTCGTATGTGACTCGAGTTGCTTAGTTTCCTATTTACGTTAAATAGTCATTACTTATTACTTGTTTGATCTCTCGTATTGTATTGTATGCATTGCAAATACCAAATATTTTCCAGGTTTTCGCCGAATGTGGTAATTACGCTACTAGTGAGAGGTATTTTCCCGGTAACACATTAAATTGTTTTATTAATATAAATATTTAATTACTAATTACACTTCTACGTGTATTTGCAGGTACATTATTTAAACTCAAATACTTATTTGCGAGAATGTTTCTTTCGTATGTCTAGGATTTTCCTCAAACCAATGAAGTCACCTTGCGTTGGCATATTTAAAGTTGACAAAAAGTAGAATGGTTATTTATTTTACAGTATTTACAGTAATGTCCCTTTCTGTGTAAACGGTACGAAAATTCTGTAAAGCTCCGAACTTCTGAATGGTATTCTTTATTGAAACAAAAAGTAGGTAGAATAAAGAACCGAAGAAGAATACTTCATTATATTATATAGAAGAACATTTGTGTCGCCTAATCTGAGGTCTTCGGTTCAAATCCTGGTAGGAGTAAATGTTTGTATGATGAATACGAGCATTCTTACCTGAATCATGGATGTTTATATGTATTTCTACACATAAATGTATATGTATCATTATATGTATTTATATCGATTACCCTAGTATCCCATAACACAGGCCTTTCAATGCTTACTTTGGGGCTAGGTTAATAGGTGTGAGTGTAAGAAATATTTATTTATTTCTTATTATTGAATATTTAACCGCCTCTGTGGTTTAGTGGTAACAACAACCGGTATCAGACCCAAAGTTCCCGGGTTCGATTCCCAGCGGGGGGGTACATATTGTATTGGTTTGGTTGGTGGTAGGACTTGTTGTGAGTCCGCCTGGCTAGCTACCACCATCATATCTAAGTCTCACGCCATAACAAAAATGTTTTTAGCCAGCTCCTCAGTGGTTGAGGATTCCGGGAGCCTTCCATCCATCTTCAGCCTTATCAATACTTAACATCAGGTATGATGAAGGCTTTTAGCGTAAGTGATTGATTTGTTTAATTTACGTGAAGCAATTAAAAACTAAACTGATAGTTAATCTGTATTAAGAAAGTATTCTATGAACTTAATTCGACGTTAATTATTGAACCATTCACGCAAATGACTGCCTCAGGTGTGTATTTTAGAAACCCACACGTAAGAAAATTTGTTAAATACGTTCCGAAATTCTAATACGTGACCTAAATAATTGTAATAAGAACTTAATAAAAGTCGGTACTTTTGTAATTAAGTATAGGCACTTAGCAAAAGCAGTAATGATACTCGTATTTATAAATAGAAAAAAAATTGAAAAAATCGAATCAGCCACAAATTAAACTAGGACAGGACTCGAACCTCGATCTTTGGGTATCCGGCCCACTGCTCTCTATGAACTTTCCCAATAATTTTCTATTCAAAATATAACGTAAAAATATAAATAGATAAACAAAAACTTAAAAATCATAAAAGCAGTAAGTAGTAACACCTATATTTTATATTATAAAAATTATTTGGCTGTAGCTGTTTGCAGATTTATGTTTAAAAACACAATATTCTTCTTATCGAGCGTGGATTAGTGGCCACCTCTGGTGTCAGAGTTTATCATGCCGCTTATAAGGCCTCTGACTTGGCTTAACGACTGTTATCAACTGACAACAGCCGGGACCGACGGTTTAACGTGCCCTCCGAAGCACGGAAGCGCTCAGTTGTAATGCCACTTTACGGTCACCCATCCGACACCTGACCGGGCCGAACTTTGCTTAACAAACGTCGAATAATAATCGAATCGAATACGATCAGTCTGTCAAGCGCGGCCATGAGCACACAATTAAAAGTTAGCACAAAAGTTCGTGTGTTTGACACCCAGAGTACAGTCGCGTTACTTCTAAATAATAAAAACAAAGCATAAACGGTAATTTCAGTTTTATATCTAAAAAAAAAATATTTAATTACCTCTATTTCTTATCATAAAAAATATGCACTTAACATTCCTGACAAACGAAAAGAACTTACTCCAATGATATTAAATATATGTTCTTTAAGGTGGTACGACTTCCATACAAACAAACATTGCACATTAATTGGTTCATCATACAGTAATAATTCATAAATATATGTGAACTAACTCGTTTCAGTTATTTGTTTGCGCGAAATTATAAAAAAATGTACTTTCATACATGAGGTATATAAATGCGATGAGTCACACACATATGTAGAATTATTGAAATTATAAGATATTAGTTTAATCGTGTTTTATGTATGAATATACAATTTTTTATTTATTTCGCGCAAACAAATAACTGAAACGAGCTAGTTGCGCATGTATTTATGAATTATTAAGGAATGATGACCAATAATTGTGTAATGTTTGTTTATATAGAAGTCGTACCACCTTAAGCAGATATATCATACGAGCTCGCATTGTGAAAATTGGGAAGACTCTATATGGGTTCCGAATCAAATTGCTCTCTTTCATTTCCGTGCTTTTTCATGACTTTTCAGTAAAACATGACAGTTGTATTTGTATTGGTCACAGATTTCAACGCAAATAACATTGAAGGTATCATCGCGTATAAAATATCATTGAACCCCAAAAATATTGAAACGTCATATCCGTCAAAAGTTTCATTCATAAAACGTAGCGTAAAAGTAACAAAGTCGTATGCATACCTAGCCTCAATATTTCGTTATCGTTTCTAGGAACACGTATTTCAATAGTAATGCCGCAATGCGCAGCAGTCGTGTCGCGACAAAAATAAAAATGAGCTATTATTTGCTATTATTCCCTTAGATACAACGTCATTTTACGTTTATCCAAATCCTCGAAATCAATAATGTTATACAGTGGTAGTCACATAAATAACGACACTAGCCGATTTTCATACAATCGAGGTAACTTTGGAGCCTTGTTTCTCTGCCAAGGATAGACCGAGCTGTGATCTGATAATGGCTATCCAAGGAGTAAATGGAGGAGATCCAGATTGCTATACATAATAAATAATAAATAAATCTTTATTAACAACAACATTAACATCAAAATACAAAAAGGGATTAACAGTTCGTATAGGTACCTTACTGGATGTTAACATTTTATCGTGTAACGTATCTTAGCTCAATTTCACAAGATTTCTACACTAGGCTGGGCCTGTATTGTAGATAATCATTACACTTCGGTTTCAAAAAGAATTAATATAATATACGCGACGCTAATTGCGACGGCAATGTAATATGTAGAATTAACAAGACATGTATAAACAAAAAATTTTATGGGATTTTAAATTTAAAAGTGAATTTACAATTTGCTTAACGAAATAAAATAAAATAAAACATACCCAACTGATCTATTTATTTATTTATATATTTGAAAACCAACAGCGTTACAAATTGTTTAGTTAAATAGGTATTTAGCGTAAACTAGTAAAGCCAATTACTGGTACTAAAAAATACCTTCTAATAAATAAAAAAAAGTTTTAAAAAAATTGTTCAAGAAATCAGTTTCAAAGTTACATATAACATACAAAATCCATTAAATATTCTCAGTTTTTGTTAAAATTTAGAGATTACTGTATGTATTATACTTATTTTTTTTTTCTTCCGTGCACCACTTAATCATCTACTTACATTACAAAAAAAGTTTTACATCAAATTATAACTAAATATTACGTCTAACGATTAGTTAGATTAGCTTAGATTAATCGATTGTGAGTCGTTCAATCAAAGCCAATCCTACACATTAACGCATGGAAAAGGCTTACACCTTTAAATATTATATCTGATTGTGATTACTGATCTGACCAACATTCGTAAAGATGTAAGGATCAGAGGATTTCAGTTTCAGAAATTCCATAAATTTTATGCTATTTGCGCGTTTTTAAAACATATCAGGTAGGTAGCAATCTGGATCTCCTCCATTCACTTCCTGGATGGCCATTATCAGACCACAGCTCTGTCAATCCTTGGCAGAGCACCAAGGCTCCAAAGTTTCCTCGATTGTATGAAATCGGTTAGTGTCGGTAATTATGTGACCTCCACTGTATATGTGTACTTGAAGCAGATAAGTCATACGACTTCGCATTGTGAAACATTGGGAAGCAGAAGACCCTATATGGGGTCCGATTCAATTTCCTATCTCTTTCATTTCTGTGCTTTTTGCCGTCTTTATTATATTTGTCAGTTGTCAAGTGTGCAATCTTTGTCACAGATTTCAACGCAAATTTCTATGAAGGTAACATATTATATCTATTATAAACCATACATATATTATGATTATGAACTACTTTTCTATGGAAGCAAACCTGAAACCGCGAAAAAAACAGCTGTGCAACTCTATACTAATCTATACTAATATTATAAAGAGGAAAGATTTGATTGTTTGTATGTTTGTTTGTAGGCTCCGAAACTACTAAACGGATTTGGATGAAATTTGGTACTCAGATAGTAGAAAGCCTGGTTATGAACATAGGATACTTTTTATCCCGATGTTCCTACGGGAATGGGAACCACGCGGGACAAAACCGCGAACGGCCGCTAGTAATGTGTAAAACAGCTGTTTTTCAAGATTATAGGGTTGCTTCGAAGCGCTTGTGGTGGCGCTTGACAGACTGATCGTATTCGATTATCAGAGGCCTTAAAGGCGGCTTGATAAACTCTGACACCAAAGGTGGCCACTAATCCTTATACGATAAAAGGAAGAGAGGGTTGCTGCCATACAATAAGTTGTTCGTAAGTATGAGTTACTTTTTTACCACTGAACCGAATTTTATAAAATTTGGTGCGGAGACAACTGAACCATGGAGATGTACAGTCAACAGCACGTACGGCTTTACACTTGCACTACGACTGACGACATTTACAACCGCCGCTATTACGAACGAAGTAAGGGCGCTCTCAAGGTCAACGAGTAAAACCAAAGCTGCTGACTGTACATGAGAACTTTTTGATTTTTCGTTGTAATCGTGGTGCCACCATGCGATAACTTGTCCACGCGACAATTCCACGCGGGCGAACTCGCGGGCATCCTTTAGAAACTTATTTTTTTTGTTAAAGAATAAATAATACGATTTATATTAGTATAAACATGTTTACTAAATGTGCTTGCTAAACTTTATCCACCTTTTACTGGTTGACTGGTAGAGAATGCCTGATGGCATTAAGTCCGCCATTTGCTGTATTTTTTATATTGCAATAAAGAAGAAATAAATAAATAAATACCTAAATATATATGTATTTTTTTTAAGTATAATTTATATGCCATGCAATAACCCTGTTTTACGACAGAAAAATGAGGTTACGGGCTGTACTTATATGTATAATTTAAAATATGACTAAACTACTGTTAAACATTAACGGTAAATATTTTTTTTTCATTGGATATGCATAATAAAATTCACAGGTTATATAAGTACTTGCAATCGATTCGCCCATCCTACTTCGGTTCCCGTTCCCGTGGGAATATTGGAATGAAAAGTAGCCTATTTTATTATTCGTCCTTTCAACTAACTTTATGCCAAAAATCAATTCGATTGGTTGCTTAGTTAGAGCGTGAAGGAAGGACAAACAAACACACTATTGCATTTATAATTTTATAGTTAGGATTAGGATTCGTCATCAGCCTTTATTATGACTGCTGGAGCAGAGACCTTCCGTATGGAGTGATAAGTAGAAAGGGCCACGAGAATCTGATGTTTATTGGTGGGTACTAACTAAGAACTGCAAATAAGCTGGCACCAAAGTCTTAACGTGCCTTCCGAAGCACAGATGAGTTTCATCTTTGGTCACCCATTCTTTGACTGGTCATTGAAGGTTGCCCAACTGCCACAATCGAAGGCCGATCACTGCGCCACCGCGCACCGTGCTCCTAAAGCAGATTATATATATTTTCAGCAAATAAATCGAACCACTGCGTTATTTTCATACTCACTTTACAGTCACATTATTAAAAAAGTATAAATAGTTATGTAAACATTTGTACGTCGATGTGTGAGTCGAGTACCCGTCTTGCGAATAAGTTTCGGTTTTGTGCAAAGTAAGGAAAATAAATTCACTCAATCCGTTTCCTACAACTTTATATGGAATGTAAAATTAAACATTTATTTCGCTGAAATTTTAGGAAATCAAGAAATTTTTCCAGTTGTTTTAAATGCTACTTGGTTAGTGGAACATTTGACCTCGCCATCAACATTTAAATCTTTGCAGATATACACAAACTTTTTTATTAATTAGATCGTGAAGGGAGCATATTTAAATAACGCAGTGGTTCGTTTGCTTTGTAGCCGAGTGCTTTTTGCTTTGCTTTGTTGATCGGTTTATAACTTAGTATTGTACTAGTTTATTATTAAGAATGTATTATCTGGGGTAGCACTAAATAGTAGCACCATTTTACTACATCTATGTTGTGTAACAGCAAATAAGATATTCAGCGATTGGTGGTGATTATAAGCCTTGGCCAAATACCATCATACTATACTTCCGACGTTCTACCGTGGTTGTATTAAGTTAATGGTAGCACCATTTTACTTCATTCATGTTGTGTAATGTATGATATTCAGCGATTGCTGATAGGCCTTTCCCAAATACAATCATACTGTATTACCATAATCGCCACGCTTGGAATCACAATCGTCTGTTTTGAAAGACGCTGTTGGACCCTCTAACGATCAACTAAAAAATATATAGAAATACTTATAAACATCAATTCGACCTCCTGTTTAAGTTTCTCAGAACGTTTCGTTTAGATATAATAAATAGGATTAACAAACACCGGATGCCGGTCCGGCGACAAATTTATACATATCAGTGGATTTATGTAGTCAGACTTGTTCAGCAAATTTTGATATTTTACAGATAAGGCTAATTATGTAATTAATCATGTTCAGCTACTTTTTTTAAAATAATGTAGACCTTTGGTATTCCCAAATGTCTACAGAGATTTGTACAATAGCCTGTTCATAGTTACATATGAAACTTTATAGTGTGCCTGCCGGTGTTTTGAAAATTTGGATGTGTTCATGGACTTTTGTTGCTGACTGTACCGTCCGTCTCGGGCAGAGAAGTTGTACTTTTCCAACCATAATATCTTCATCTTTAAACCTATAAAGACATATTTTTCAGTCATATCCAAAATAACCTATTCCTGATAACTTACGAAATTAAACCATCAGTTAATTGGATTACTCACAAAATTACAGACAGCAACTGTCAATTATAAAGGTATTCATAGAAGTGATTTAGGGTTTAATTAACGGGTATTTATACTACCTGGTACTGATAGGAAATAACTAGCAATCAAAGTCTTACATTTAGGTCACGGTTTTGGAGTATAATAACGCATATACATAAATTTATAAGAAACAATACGACAACATTACGTACCTATAAAGTGTATATCAAAGATAAAAGTGCAAATATTAGACGTAGACTAATTTTTTTTCTTATTTTACTTACGTGATTCATCTCTTGAAATAAAAGATCCTACCTACAGTTCATAAAGCAGTATTTAAACAACAACGGTATGCTTTTGGAAGTCAATTGTAAAAACAGCAGAAGAAAATGTTGCGCAACTTTGGGTGCAAACGTTTAAAAGAAAAATCGAAAATATTTTCTTTAAAAATAACTTTTGCTCATTACGACGCGCCACCTTCTTTTAATGACTTCTACCAAATATTTTCTTTCGATGAAAGCTTTCATTACCGAGTTTTCTTTAAAAGCTTTCTAGTACTTAAATATGCTTCAACTGCTGAATAAAAGAGTTCAACGTTGCCTTCTATGGACACATCCAATCAATCACTTTGTTCACTACATAATTAATATTTCGCCTCCAGTTGGAAACTTCGAATCACCACCCTGCGTCGATTTGTCTGCCCTACGATAAAGGTGGCATGTCTTATCAGCTCATCATAGAAACAGGGTGAAATAATCAATATTTTGCTGCCCCACCCCTCAGTACGCATGCGTGGTATAACCCACCAGCGGTGGTGGGACTACCCCATTCTGTTGGGTAAACCCAAACCACCAACTCTCACCACATTCGAGTGGCGCCAGCGGACGAAGAAGGACATTCCACGAAATGCCACCCAAATTTGGACTTGCACCCTGGTCTTTCAGACCACCATGTAAGTTCTCAAGGTGTTTTACCAGTGAGTGATCGATGATGGATGAAAGTGGTTGAGTAAGACGAAAATTATACCATTTCAATGTTTCCCCAGAAGTTGGCGTACCGGTGCAGAGACATGGTAAGACGAAAATTTAAATTTTTGAAACAAAAGCTTTTTTGTATTTGTTTTCCTAGTTCATTATTTAAGTTCATACAGTGAAGTGTAAAGTATACCGCAGACGTGTACCGGCAGTTCGACGTATAGAATTAAATAAACATGCTTTACAAACACACGCTATTTCTTTTGGTCTCACCTTTCCGACTACCTTAACGCACGGTTCCGTTGATACTACCACAATTTTATTTTATTGTTTCGTTAATTGATTTTATTATAGGTGATGTAAATAGAATAACTATGTTCTAGTTTTTTTCACTAGCATTTTTCTTGGTCATTATCACTATAACTATTAAGTTAAACAGGATTTTGACCCTGTTTCATCGGGGACTCGAGAACAAGTACAAACATGTAAAACCCCGTTTATCGTGATAATTACAGATTTAAGTTATACTTAAACAATTATTTTTTAATATTCTAATTCGATACTAATAAATCATATTTTTTTAAGAAGATTTAAAAAAAAAAATATTATAATTCAACGTAAATTATTGTCAATATACCGATAAATAGTATAGCTAAGTTAAAATATTTTTAAGGTATAAAAAGCAATTATAAGTGGTGAACTAAACTAAATGAAAATCATATAAAAATATTTTTAATCGATAAATTATAAGGCAGCAGTAGCGGAACCGCACCTTTAAAGCATTTTCGGGTAATTCGATAGAAGTCAGCGGAAGACCTCTCTTGTTTTGGTTGTTATTAATATCACATAGCACTTTGGAATATTCGTTTACTAATTGATTTGTTTTATGCTTCTCTCAAATTTATTCTAAAGCAGTTTGCACAATCCGTTTGGTAGCACATTTCTTATTGTGACTACAAATATGTAAAGCACTAGGGCGGTTACAACCCGATACTCGGGTTCGTCGATCGACGAAAAATTCCAAATTATGCGAAAATCTTTAATTGCAGTTTGTGATCATCACGTTTAACATTTTGTATATTTTATAGTTTTCGGAACAAATAGACTCGAATACCTTTAATTAGATACCTTACTCGGCCGCGTACTACGCGCCAAAGTCCCTATCGAGTAGTCACAAATTTTGCGAACCTGAATTAAGTATATAGATACTCTCAAAATCTTTTGCGACTATTGATTAAAACTTTTTTTTTTACTGCTGTACTTAAAAAAATAATAGTTGGATAGAATAGCTGATTAGCCTTACAGTGACATGACTTTAAGTATCTTCTTAAAATTTTATTGTTATATGACTGAGAGTCCTACTAATTTATCTATCAAAAGTATGGCGAAGGTAAGCCGGACCCAAAATTTCTCCAAAGTCGATGGGAATCCGTGTGTATGGACCCTTCGCCACTATTATCTATAGAGATTATAGATAGGCGATCTTAGACCCTATATTGTGGCTTAATGTTCAACTAGGTAAAAATAACTAATTACTTATAAGTTGCTCAAGACATTGAACTTACTTAGGATAATTATTTAAATCAAGATTTAGATATTCAAATTCTGTTTTTTTTTTCATTTTCAAGGTAACAGTAAATTGATTATACAATTCGTATTCAAAGTGCTGATATTTGTTGCTTTCTCGCCCAGTTAATGTAGCAGTGAAATACTAAGTAATTATGGTACAAAAATAGCCGTGGAGCCATTGCAGCGTTTTCCAGGAAACATCAATACAGGGCGAGTATTGATCAAGCCGACGTGACTGGCAAATGTAGTCCTTTTGCTATGGAAATTTCTTTATCACACTTACTACATTTTCTATGAAACGGCTGTGACACTATACTAATATAAATAAGATAATAAATGCGTCAGTGATTCAATATTTTGTTCTTTTCACGTCTTAACCGATTGACCAAATTTGATGAATTTGGTCATAAGGATTCCCTATAAAAGGTTATCCTTATTGTCCCAAAAAATTTAGTTTAGGTGATGATCACTAAGCAACGCGTTATAACTAGTAGTACAAATGTTGACTTTATTTTTAACATTCTTATCGTCGTCACCATCGCATCGTCGTATTATAACATTTTTAACACAGTAAACAAAATTAAATAACATACAGGTATACTTAAAGCTCGGTGACCATCTAACTTCAAAGTAATCTTACTCTAATCAATCAACAGTAAACGTAGTAATTACAATTTCTCAGTCACGAATACAAAATTTGGAAACAGCTTATTTTCGTGCTCAAATTGTACAGTTTTAGAATGACTGTCACTTCATAATTTACTGCTTCTTTTGGACATAAAAATAACATCATGTCGACATGACTAGTTATGTGTATGTGTGGGAGGGCACGTGCCAAGCTACTTTAAGATTTATGATAGTAAAGAATGTATCAGCAGACAAATAAAATATCTAACGCTATAAAAACTCTTTGACACATTCCGGTAGTATGGAGAAATAATGTTGTGTCTTTTTTTGCATTTTTAAGTTGCAACCTTTTGGTGTACAAAAGTGATTTCTATTACAAATGTCGTTTTCACAGAACTTTTTAGTTTAAGTCTATATTGTCTTTCGGATTATTGATCGAACTTCAAAAAATAAACATGTTGTAACAAGAAATACCTACTACTTGGTTTACACAAGTGTTGATTTGACTATAGTTTGGTGAACCTTTATCTAATTTGGTGGTTAGGTTAGTATGATGTACAGTTAAATGCAATCCTTGTGTTTCTACAGATTTTCTCAAAATTTGATAAAATTGTTATTTCAAATTATAAACTAAATAAATGCAATACAACAATGATCAAACCAGAGTAAATATTGTAACTCAAAAAAAACATAGAGACCCGTAATGAGAGCTAAATTTATTCTCAACAATTATAAATTTGTTAATGCGCATAACACATCATTTGCGCAGTCATAATGGTTATAAAAGACTTTAACAATAAGCAATTATAGTATAATTAGTAGTCGTGGCGTCGTGTAGACTGGTCGTTATTATTAATAAAAAAGTTTTCTACTTTGTTGGTTGCTCAGGTGAAAACTTCTTAATAGTAAATTGTTAAGACTTTAAATGCGTGATGTTTCTTTAAGCATTTAATAACTTTGTCTATCTATTATATACTAGGGCGGTTACAACCCGATACTCGGGTTCGTCGATCGACGAAAAATTCCAAATTATGCGAAAATCTTTAATTGCAGTTTGTGATCATCACGTTTAACATTTTGTATATTTTATAGTTTTCGGAACAACTAGACAAACTAGACTCGAGTACCTTTAATTTGATACCTTACTCGGCCGCGTACTACGCGCCAAAGTCCCTATCGAGTCGTCAGAAATTTTGCGAACCTGAATTAAGTATATAGATATTTTCAAAAGTTGATGACAACGATAAGATTGTTTGGGGTACACTGCAGAAGACATTAACATATAGATCAGTCCAATCAGCCATTTACAAAAGCATGCAAAATTTTGTTACCTACATAGATGAATTTGCCTTAATACAATTTCATTAATTAATTTTTACCCGATTCCAAAGGAAGGGTTATGTTTTGCGCGCGTATCTTGTATGTATGTTTGTTTGTTTGTTTATATGTAATATTTTTTATTACCTCTTATCTCCAAAACGGCCGAACGGATTTCGATAATTAAGATATCGTTAGATTTGTCTTGACTGCCCAAGTGTTCTTAAGTAAGTGATGTAATAAAAAACCAACATAGCGACTGTGAGGTGCTATTATTTAAAGAAAAAAAAAATACTTTAATATGGGTATCTTATTATAAAGCTCGCGCTAAGGATTTCAAAAATGTATATCATGACCGATAAATAACTTAAAAGATATAAATTTAACATATATAAATTTAAAAAGCTTAAAAACCCACCTGCTTCAAAATACAAGTCAACTGAAAATATGGAAACAAGATCAAATACCACAATAACATGCAGTCGGAGGCATACAATTTAATAATAAGTCTAATCATTCCTCATGTTATGCCTCCGACTGTACTACATTTTCTATGAAACGGCTGTGACATTATACTAATATAAATAAGATAATAAATGCGTCAGTGATTCAATCTTTTGTTCTTTTCACGTCTTAACCGATTGACCAAATTTGATGAATTTGATGAATTTGGTCATAAGGATTCCCTATAAAAGGTTATCCTTATTGTCCCAAAACATTTAGTTTAGGTGATGATCACTAAGCAACGCGTTATAACTAGTAGTACAAATGTTGACTTTATTTTTAACATTCTTATCGTCGTCACCATCGCATCGTCGTATTATAACATTTTTAACACAGTAAACAAAATTATTATATTAATTTGAACAAAATATGTTTAAATTGGGTCTTGCTTCCATCTTTCGTTGACTTGTATTTTGAAGCAGGCGAGTTTTAGTTTTTTTTTTTTAATTTATATATGTTTTAATAATGTTAAACATAGACACAACACCAACGTTTCAAAGTGTAGTGAAATTAATAAAACTTAAAGTCAGAAATAAGTGAAATAAAAGTGTCAAACAAAAAACAATGTTATTATTTACGTTACATCTCTGCAAACTACTGTCCAAACATACAAAATATGACCACTTAAAAGTAATAAATCAGTGTCCACCTCGATTATCAAACACCTGAGACGTAACGTTTTGTAATAACAATCTTGCTCCAGATCTGTCAAAGGCTGGTCAAATGTTTTAGGACCAATGCTATGAGACCTTATTTCTTCTCCAAGTCATAAAGGTTTTACGTACGTTAGAGGTCGGAGAATACTGGCCAGTTTGTTACAATTTTAACTGTCTACAGTGTGTTATAGTAATTAAAAGACAAAATGCTAAATTTACCGCCTCGATCATAGCTAACGGCATAAATTAAAAAGTCGGTGTACACCGTGTGGCCATGGCACAGATTGGCGTATCGGAGATTTTATGCAAGATACCTTTTGTTTCGTTGTTTCTAACGATTAGCATCTAAAATGCTGCATTGTGGTTTACTCTGTGGCGAATCAATCCTCATTTTAAAGCAAGTAGTAAGAAAAGTTGTTGTCATTAAAGTTTTATAATCTGGGAATAATGGATTACTTGAATTGCAATCAAAATATATATTATTTTGACTTATCTATTCTAATATTATAAAGACTAGAGGAAAGATTAGATTGTTTGGTTGTTTGTTTGCAACGAATAAACTCAGAAAGTACTGAACGGATTTGGATGAAATTTGGTACACAGTTAGTAGATAGCCTGGTTATGTACATAGGATAGTTTTTACCCCGATATTTCCACGGGAACAGGAACCACGCGAGCGGCCGCTATATTAAACATTTTTTTTTAAATACGAAACCGAAATAAGTTAATAATATTTAGAACACCACATCATAAAGCTATTCATAAAAAATATTGAAGGCAAGGTACGAGTACATTGGGGGAACTTCCCGGTTTTGAGAAACGGTTTTTTGATAAGTAATGAGGTAAAAGAAATATTTTATTATTCGAATGAAATACCTATTAATTTTGTATTATTTGTGATCTAAAAGTTTTCGATTTATAGAAAACTTTTTGATTTGATTTTTTAAACGTTTTTTATTTAAATAAAAAGTTCCCTGACTGTACAGTACTTACATACTATCCACATAAATATAATTTACAGAAATTTAAGAAGGAATATGTGTCTGTATTTTTAGTAAGCATAGTAATTAAAAACTTTATCATAAAATTTAAGGTTCTAACTCTAAAATATTTGAAGCGAATTTTTCCTATAGATTGATTCTAGGAAAAATTCGCTTCAAATATTTTATTACAAGTTAAGTAGGAAAACCAAATTTGTTATTTAACTGTAATACTTGTGTTGCCATAAAATAGCTCATCGATAGAAAAATGCAAACGGACTCGTTACCGTTTTTACCGATCTAATTAATAGACATTACCCCATCGAGTCGCGATTACTCGCCATCGGACCGCAAATCGATTGCAAAAGTTAGCCGCTGGGCTTTTAATTGATTTAATTTTCATTTCCCGCTTACTTAAGCCTATTAAAACATATTAAAGGTTAATTTTATCAAATAAGGTTTTGGGTTATTCAAATATTTATTTATTTTTATTTTATTTTTATAATTTGGGACATTAAACAGTTATATGCTAAGTAATATTAACTAAAATTAAAATACATCATTAACCCACTAATGTCCACGAAATAAAATATGTTAGGTACAATTGAGGAACTTCCCGATCAACCAGTATTTTTTTTGGTAAACGTTTTTTTCGAAAAATAATAAGGTTCACGAAATATTTTATAACTCAAATGAAAAAACCTATTAATATTTTATTATTTTTGATATAAATGTTTTATATATTGTTTTTTTTTTTTGGGATTTTTTATTTTGGATAGGTGACGTTGTGCATACGATTGTCCAAATGTAGCCGTTCATGGGATTTTGTGGATTTTTTATTTTGGATGGGTGACGTTGTGCATACGATTTGGCCAAATGTAGCCGTTCATGGGATTTTTGATTTTTGGATTTTTTATTTTCATGGGTGACGTTGTGCATACGATTGACCAAATGATGCGCATGCGAATATTGGCTCATAGTAGATAATGGTGAACTGGGAACTTATGCGACTGTACATCATTGTCATTAGCCATTTAACCCACTACTGGGGCACAAGACCACATGAACCAATTTGATTTGGTGGTTGCTAATAGCTACTGCAAACCCCAAATGCTGCCAGGAGCTACGGCTTGAGGCGCTAGCTATACGACCGAAAGAAGATAGCAATGAGAAAAATACGCGCGGGAGTGAGACCAATTTTGCAGTTTAGGCGAAATAACACCACAAAATCACTTCTTAGCAAATAACTATAGCGATTAAAAATTAAACTACACGATTTATGCTAAATATTATTAGTGTCCACTTATTAAATTTGAGAAAAATCTTGATTTGTCGTATTTTTAGGGGACTTTTCGAATAAAAAAAGTGTCGAGGCAAAATCATAAAATCGTGTTTCTGAAACTTTACAAATGTAGACAAAGATATGAAGAAATATATTATTTATCTTATTACTATGTAACATCTCTAACTGTCCTATAGTTTTATAACAAAAAGTACGTACTTTTTCCGCGTAGCGTCTTAAAAGTGGTCCATCGGGAATTTACGCGACTGAGCATCAATGTTAAAGTCAAAGTCAAAGATTTTTATTCAAATAGACTTACAGATAAGTACTTTCAATTAGTCCAAATTTTTTTTTCCTTACCAGCCATTCAGGACTTCTTTTAACTGATAAGAAGAACGGCCGCAAGAATCTTATCAGCTTTAACAGAAACAACAACATTTACAATGGAACATGTTGTTGCCAAGCACAAATTTACAATTTTGAAATATATTTAATATAAGAGGAAAATATACTTACCTAAGTCATTTTAAAGTCCTTACACTACTGGGGCCCAAAATGACCCTAACAAGCCCAATTTGATTTGGTGGGCCTAACGACTGCAAACTGCAAATGCATGCCGGAATCTATGGCTCACTCCAACGTAACTCACCTAACTTCCCAAGCACGGCGGAGCTCAAGATACAAAAATTTTGATTACCCATCCTAAAACCGGCCGGTGCGAAAGTTGCTTAAACATCTCACATTGAGGTACAAATGTATGCTAATACAAACTTTGATCGCCACCAATAGAATTACACCTTAGTACAAGAATAATGAAATGACTGACTCCTTCTAATTTATTCAAGTCAAACATAAATTTTAGAAAGACAGTTCTAATTTATTGTAATTTTAAGCAATAAATAATTTTGTGCGGGGTCTCGTTAGGTGCATTGATAATCAATTTAGTTGACAGATAGAGTGAGAAATAATGTTTGTCAGTAATTTTTCTTTCAAGTACCATAGCAAATGAATTTTATTACAAGTATTCCATGCAGAATTGTTCAGTGTTTTTCTTTCTCATGATCATGATCCCAATCAAACTAATACCGCCTCTGTGGTCTATTGGTACAACCACCGGTATCAGACCCAGGGGTCCCGGGTTCGATTCCCAGCGGGGATACATATTGTATTCGGTTTGGTTGGTGGTAGGACTTGTTGTATGTCCGCCTGGCTAGCTACCACCATCTTATCTAAGTCTGACGCCATAATAACAATGTTTTCAGCATTGTTGTGTTCCGGCAGTTAGAGATAAGATAGCCAGTTCCTTAGTGATTGAGGATTCCGGGAGAGGCTCGCTTCCATCTTTAGCCTTATCAATACTTAACATCAGGTATGATGAAGGCTAAGAGCCTCCCCGTCGTACAGAAAACAAAAAAAAAAACATTTTGACAATAGATCCGTAAAAAAAATAATTAAATAAATCGAAAGTTCAAAGACAGACTGAGAAAGTTATTATTTTATTTCAATAATATATTTATAGTCACCAAAACATATAACAGTACCAGAATTTAAAGTAACTCAATTTGCTGAGACAAATCTTAAAATAATTCTAAAAACTCATATAAATTTTCATAGATGGACATTAAATAAATGACAATCACAAACTAAAAGAGATATATGGACGACAGTAAATTTAAAGAAAATCAAAAAGTGGGATATAAACTAAGTACTTGCTACTAGCAGTAAGTAGGTACGACACCTGATACTTAGAATTATGAATTAAAGGGGTTGGTAACGCAAAGCTTTTGGAGATGGCGCTTTGTACGCTTGATCCTAAGTGACCGAAATTTGACTTGAAACAATACAAAAAAAATAGGCGTTGTGTGATAATCCGGTTGTATAACTTCGAAATGGATGAAAAACTGATTGTTTCTGGCTCGGAACGCAAGGCGGAATTAAAACAGCGAGGTGCATCACCAAAACATTTTTTTTCTGTTGTATTTGGATCTTTAGGGAATTTGTGAATCCCGTCATTTTCACAGCCAATCACGTAGCACTTGGTCATTTCAGAGAATAGAATTTATTATTTATTTTATTCATTATTGATCTGACATGTTTCTTGAAACAAGCATACTCAGCACCACAATGACAGTTACTAACCCCAAGAAGGGAACAAAAATAATAATAAATAATATAATAACCATCGTCATTCATAGTCATAAGGAATCAACTAATTATAATTATGAGGTCTGCCACCAATCCAAACAACCAACTGCCACAATTGACGTTTAATAAAATTTATCGTGTTGATCAGTATCATGTTTTGGCAGAATCCATTAGAACACGCCTTGAGTTTACTACTACAAACAATACAGCACTTGACCAAACACACCAAATTAATTATTATTATGGTTTCCAACGAAGAAGACAGAAATAAGTCAAAGTATTAAGTTGGCTATCTCGTGTAGCTTCCTTTTTTACGTCAGAACAGAGAAAGTTTTACAAGTTGTACAAACAGATCTGACCAGTTTGTATACACTTTTGTGTATACGCTTTTGTGTATACAAACTTCTTTCAGTAATAAATTCGTAACAGGTTCCTAACCTCTTTTTTGTAATTATTTTATTCAAAACTGTTTTTTTACTAATAAGTATTAATTCAGATACTACATACATTCAATTTAATTCATATTAAATTAATTAATTGATTTAATTTAATTGAGATAGTAAAAAGTTAATTCAGATAGTACCATTCTTGCTGCAAAAAATATGTATCTACATTATTTATAATATGTACAGTGATGGGACGATACGAGATATTTTGAAAGAAAATAAATTCTTAACTCTTACTAATATATACATTTTGGAAATATGTGTCTTTATCAAGAATAATAAGGAATTCTTTAACTGTTTGAAATCTTCTCGAAACCGACGTGATAAATATAATTTTAATTTTCCATTTTTAAATAATGATGTATATTACAAGAGTGTATAGATGGCCTTAGGTTATTTAATCATTTTACTTCTGATATCAAAGCAATAGATGGTCATAAATTAAAAAAAAAAAAAAAAACTGGTTATTGTCCAATGTTTTATTTATAGTGCATTCTCATAATACTAATTTAAAATTAGTTTTTATTGCATGCCTGGGATAGGAACTTTTAGCAGAATATCAAATTTAGCACAATGGAAATGTGCAATATCATCAATAGCATGTCGGAAGAGTGGGAAAATGTAAAATAGCAGACTTGGGCCCGTGTTAAGGTAAAATGTTGATACCATAAAATGTAATGTGTTAATGTAGAACCTATAACACAGTTTAAGCAATAAATTTATTGTGATTAATCTCTACTGAATCAATCTCTTGTTTAGTGTAAATGATGACGAAGAATAAAACGAAGTAATAACGAAGAATAATAACGAAGAATAAAAATGTAAAACAAATACCAACTTTTTTATTATTGTCGAGTTTACTCTTAGTTTAAAAAATCTCTCTTTTCGATTTATTTTAGTTTTTATCAGTTTAGCATTATAATCTAATATATTATTATTTATTATTATTGTCACAAGAAATAACGAAATGTTACCTTTTATTGTCAACAGATAACTCTGGCCAGAGTCTTCTAAAATGATATCGTGATACCGTAGCTGCTTTCAAGGTAAGTCTCTAATTTTATCGAGTATCATCTTGTTTTAACTGCTTTTCATACCATCCAAAAGCTCATGTCTTTTTTTTTATTGGTCTTAAAGTGGAGTCTTAAACCTGGAGGCCTACCGCCATCTCTTAGCGCAGTATTGTTTCAATCTTACCATGCTTTTTCGTACTACGAATCTCTTAAAGTAAGCTTGTTTTTTGAGGGAAGTTTTGTGACGTCTTCGCTCAATCACCGCCTCCAAAGGGTGAAGAGTAGTCAGTCACTACGAGGGTGAATCAAAAAGTTCTTAGAATTGCCAATAAAGCATCAGTTAAATGTCAACAAAATAATTTGTCTACGTTATATTCTTCTAACTCTATACATTTGGTATAATGTTTCTAAAACTTTTTAAATCCGTCCGAATAAAAATAATTTCCTTGACTCTCGAAAATTCCTCTACCGCGGCCATTACGGCGTCATTGTCGTGAAATCTTGTTCCATGAACATGCTCTTTCAATAAGTGAAAATCACTAGGGGTTAAGTCCGGTGAATATGGCGGGTATATATCTTAAATCTCAAAACAATATTGACGTATTGCCATGAGTTCAACGTCGGAGCGATGAGCTGAAGCGTTACCATGGTGAAACAAGACCCAAAAGTTTTTATTAAAATAGATTGGAAACTTATTTGATATTACCAAATAAATACTTTAGGGTCTCTGCAGGTTATTTAAGAGAGTCATCAAGTACCAGTCTTTAATTTTTTTGTCATTTTCTTTGTTAAAAGAGGTGGACGTTCGACCAGAACGAGAATCATCTTCATAGCTCGATTAGCCTCTTTTAAACTCGACTACCCATTAAGCGACCATGGAATAAAGTACAACATCAGTCCCATATGACTGCTGAATATCCAAATAAATATCCGTAGTTGTCAATTTTTTGCCGGCACTGGTACTTTATCACCGCGCGTATCTCGTGTTTATCCTTGTTTGATAGACTTTATCAATTTGTTTTACAAAATAATTAATAAAAAAAAAGGACAAGACGGAATCAATTGATATTTGGCGTAAATACAAAATGATAATGACACTTGAAAATAAAAATAAAAAGCTTTCACAAAAAAATATTAGTGTATCCATTTCTAAAAACTTTTTGTTTCACCCTCGTAATGTGACAACTTCAACAAAAACAAAACACAAAAAAAACGTTCTTATGCCATCATAGTTTCTAATAGATGGTGGTAGGCCCGCAATAATAAAAAAGTAGGTACATAAATGTTTTGCTATGTGTTAATTATATCAATTTGAAAACGTCTCAAACTTCATTTACGCGTGATATTGTATGGACATTTAGCTTTGAGTTGAGACGTATCCTACTTAAAATTCTCAAATCAGAAACCAACCAATGATTTTGTCAAACCTAGCCTTCTGCTTAAGTTAAAAAAAAAGATTACTATCTACACCCATTTTAAGGCATTGTTTTTCTGTAGTCATATTTATATTTGTGTAGTGCCCAGACAACATAATAAAAGTATAATTAGTTAAACGTACTTATGAACAGGAGTCTGCGTGTGGTTAAATCGTAATACAGTGGTACTTAGGTAAGCGCAATGCACCACAAAGTAATTAATGACATTAACACAGAGAGTAAAAAGTGGTTATATATATCGCCTAGTATGACAAGGTAGGTGGCATAGGTTTAATAATATCTAGACAGGGATAATAGATCACTAAAGTTTTCTCTCTTATAATTTATAATTTCAGCACACGTTGATGTCTTTTTCATCATTGTTAGTCAGCCCAAAATAACAGCAGTTGCTGAGTAACGTAACTAAGATAGGCTTATCTCTTGTTAGGGATAGATTATTGAAACCGGCCGTAAATGGATCACAACTACGACAAAACTAAGGTACGTATAAAAATGGTAGTCAATGGAAAATTGCGAACTACGAGTACGTTTGTTTGAACAAACGAACAAAATGTATGATTTTTATACATTAACACATTTTATTCGTTCGTAAGTTATACACTTGTGAGACAGGTAGTTTTTAGTAAACCCTGTTACTCGTCTTGGAAACTTGTGAAAGGGTCGATTTTGTCTAGCATTTATTAAATTATTATCAATCTGAAAAAAAAGACTTTTCGAATGCTTAAACAATATTTTAAATGATCCCTTTCAATAATTTAATCATTATTTTTAAATAGATTTTTTTTATTGTTTCATCACTCCAGTTAGTCTGGTTATTCGAGGCTTATTTAGCTCTATGGTTTACTGTCATTTTCGTTCGGTACAAACAAACTGAGGTTTATATCTCAATGAAATGGATATTTTTCTGACTTATCTATGCGTATGTACTCTATGGTTTAGTGTTCGTCGGTACAAGCTAACCTAGGTTTATCTCTAAGGGCATCGCACATCGCACCCGACGCGTACAAAAACTGGCCCGGTGGCCTAGTCAGCCGTACGATATTAGTCGCAGTTATGTCAGGGACGGGGCTTTATGACACCCACACTTACACGCACGAAGTTATAAAAATACGGGGGAGTACGGAGACGAAATAATTTGTACGGAGTAGTGTTTGTTCGTGTAGCGTCGTGGAGTCGTTATTTTTAGAGCAGTGTCGTACGGAGTCGTAGTAATTTGTACAGCGTCGTACACAGTTTATCTTTTCGTGCTGAGTCGTTCGGAGTCATAGTGATTCGAGCAGCCACTTACGGTATGGGGCGTCTATGTACCAAGCAACTACCAAGGTACTTACTTGACGGAACATTCATATCTGGATTTACTGCTTATTTAGTTTATATAAAACAAAATAGGTAAGAAAAACAACGTAAAGTTCAAAGTTAATTAATAAATTATTAAAATAGTTATAGGATGTGTAATTTTTTTACAGTTCCGAAAATTCAACCGAAAAGTTCATTTAATTTCTTCTAACTGCATAATAATGAGAACATCGCATCGCACCTGATCACTACTAGAATTACAAATTCTTGGAAGATCTCAAACAGTTTATTTATAACGTAAAATCTATGGTCAGGTTTGGATTGTCAATGGTTAAGTCGGTCTGCCATTGCAAAAACTTGCCTCTTACCACAATCACCAACATCGCAGCTTATCGAACGAGCAAGGACAACATTTTAATGAAAAACATTACTGTTTGCATTACAAATCTCTGTGGGTCACTGTATCTGTTTACTGGTTGTTTTTCTAAATGCCTACATACTGCATATCGGTAATTTTTCTATTTCTTACATGGCCTCTTGACCTATATTTGTTGGTGATAATGACACTCACGACACGTTTCAAGTTAAAGACATCATATACTTAACGTCTAGGTATAGACTTATTGAATAATTACGTGTTTCGTTAATAACCAAACTTTATATTTTGTGTGCTGGGTATTTTTACCCTAAGTTGCTTTCAAATTCTATTCCGAAGTTGCTGATGCTTTGTTAAACCTGGTGATGAAGTTTTTTTTTATAAAAACGGTGCTAGAATAAACCTTCTTGTAGTAGGTACTTTTTAAAGTTTGAAGAAGATATTTCCTCCCAGCAGTTATTTTGTTGTTTCAGGTTTATCTACTGCAAGTATTTTGTTGTAACTAGGGATTGCAATCCAGTAAAACTGTAACATAATCTTCTTGCACAATTTATAACGTTAAATCTTTATATTAATAAATAACGAAGGGATATTAACAAATATCGTGCAGGTTAAATCTAATGCAGACTGAAACGGAACGGAAACGTCTATCAGTAAATTGGCGACATTTCGACGCCATTTTGTTTCCATTTGAATCAGAACAGCTTTATATAGAACGGAGTTGATTGTAATACTGATTAAATTATTTGTCTATTAAATTAAACTTGTTTGGTAAATTAATCTAGTTACAAACGTAACGTTAGATATTTAATAAATTTTATACTAGAAAAAATCCATATGGCTCAGATTGAAATCGAACCTGCAATCTTTGGATGTCGAGTCCACTGCTCTATCCAATTTAGCTACCACGACTGAGGATACGTCGAAATTTTCTAGTAAAGTATATTCACTTTTCCACACTATTATTCAGCGAAGTTATATTATGGAATAATGAATTCCTTCCTATATTACCATTTGGTAATTCGTAACGATACCTCAGAAAACGTCCTCGATAATGGCATGTTAAATAAGTTACAATTATATTTAACAGCGCCATCTAGTAACCAAAATCGGCACTCTAACCTTCACAAACAAGACAGATCTGTCGGCGTTGCATGAACAATCCAATGGATATCGTAAATGACTTAAAATGTGCTTAATTGATTAAGTATAGGCCTCCCAAGTATTTTAACCGCTACTTTCGAGTATTGAGTAGCGAGAAATCTTAAGGACACTGATAGTCAATGACGATAAGTAATTAACGCAATAATCGGCGCAATTTAATGCTAATTAAGTATAATGATAGTATCGCTAATTGTCAGTTAGCTATCCGGAGTTCGTTGAGGGAGATGCTTTAAAAATAGCTGGAATCTTGCTATTTAGGATCTTATGGCCGTATTATAGGAGCGCAGGCCTCCTTAAAGAACTAAAAGGAGAATGGGCCATGACATGACCCACCACGTGACCTGATACATTTTGGTGGATTTTAACACCTTCTGAAGCACGGACGAGCACCATATAAATCTCGTAATTTTTGGTCAGCCATCCCGTGGTCGACCACAGCATCATCGAGCCCCGCTGACTTATTGCGGTGCATAAAATAACTCTTTAAGCCCACGTAAATCACGGTAACAGCTGTTTATTTTTGTAGTGACGCCTTCAAACTTGGCGGGAGGTAATCGAAACTTGGGTGGTGCAATGATATGATCGATGATTTTCTGCGCCTACGCAGCATTGACTGAGTACAATACAACATAAAGCACTAGGGATGCTATTAAGCTCACTAGGAGACTACTCCATAAATATTAGTTACTCTATCTTTGAAATATTAATATTTTAGAGGTATCTTTTACTTAAGTTAGTACCTACATCTTAAGTTTTGGCACGCACTGTCGGGTTATTCTTTAACCAAACATCATCGAAGCTACTGAAAATGCGAAATAGTACTGAAAATGGGGCGACCTCCGCTGTTTCAGCCGTCGATATCAAGGACGTTAGCTTAGAGAATAACCTATCAGTTAATTGAATTAAAACAGTTTACAGTCAACCCTTGACCACGGCAGCTGAAAAGGTGCCGAAATGTCGGGAAAACCGAAAGACCTTTAAATAACACATAACTGTGATAAATATTTAACAAAAAAATATACTAGAAAAAAAGCAACTAGTCTCATGTCGCCCTGACGGGACGGGACGGCGACATGAGACTAGTTGCTTTTTTCTAGTATATTTTCTTGTTTAATATTTATCACACAAAAATAGCATTGTAAAATGCAAAAATAAAAAATTTATAAACACATAACTATTTTACGTTTTGATCAGGCGCCTTAGTATGAGTTGAAATTTTTCTGTCAAAGCTTTCGATAACTATCGGATGCTCTACTCATGTCGGTAAAGCAGTCAATGGATATGAAAGAGTCAAAGCGATAGTTTTCAAAAACGATTATTGTTTGACAAACTCGTACTAAGGGTACAGTAGGTAGGTAACGGTGTCAGCCACAGGATGGGTGGACAAAAATGCTCCATATTTCTATAAAATCAGGTTGAACCGTTAATCCCGGTTTCATTTCATGGCCGACTCATTTTCCTTATCTATCCTAAGGAAGGCCTATGCCTATGTTCTAGTAGAGGGACCATGGAGGAGGTGAAATGATGGAAAGCAAAACTATATTTAATTTTATAGGTAAATACAATAACTTTGGCAAAAAGCCATAACATTGAATTGTACGTTGATAATTATTGATTATCACGTTAACATTTTATTTATCTAATTACATCGGTAAGTCACTTACAGTTACGAGTACACAACAAAAATTATAATACAGAAAAAAAATTACACACATGTGTGACATATGTTACACAACCTTAATAGAATAGAAGCTTTGCTGGAGTTTCATCCGAGTTCTTTTCGTAATAACACGTGTTGTGAGGCTCCATTTTGAACCATCCTGAACTCAATCTACCGTACAATTTCTATAAATACTGAAAAATATACTTGACATTGGCAAAATTCGCAATTTTATCGTGAGCAAGCCATTAATTAAGGAAGAAGAAGAAGCCTTGATGTTTTGTAACCCTAGACACAACAGGCAAACATATGCCAATATTTAAATACATCGGAAACTTTTACTTTGTATCCAAATAGCATCTGCCTAGTATATATTTCCATAGAAGCACATTTTACTGACAACAAAATTGTTGTTTCCAGATAAAGTATAGTAGCAAGTTGCAATACTGGTGTTTATTGCTAAAAATAGCGTTTTGTAATGATCCATAGACGTTTGCACCTGCTCTTTTTAAACTCGATCATAGTTTGGGCGCTTGGCTAAAGAATGTTACACACAAATGGCAACTAAGCTACCTACGTATGGGAAGGGTCAAGTTATTTTGACCAGCGAATTTATCATCATCAGTTATATGATAATATTTTTGATAAAAAAAATTTGGAAAAATATCAACTCGGCCACAAGTTAAAGTGTTCTCAGTCTGTGGTTAGAGCAGTGGTCCGGATACCCCAAGATCGCAGGTTCGAGTCCTGTCAAAATAACTTGTGGACGAGTGGATTTCTTCCAATATTTTTCTATTAAATAAAATATACATATATTTATTGTACTGTGGAACTGGCGGTCTTTATGGATGGATAAAGAGGGATAAGAATTGGGTTCAGAACTCATCAGAGGAAGCTTTTCACGAATATGTTAAGAGGCTACTCGACTGAAGCGAGATAGTAATGAGAAAACGACGCGCGCGAGAGCGAGACTGATTTTGCAGATACGGCGAAAAAACCATAAAATCACTTCGTAGTAAATAACTATAGCGAAAATTAAAATATTCGATCCTAAATATTATTGGTGTCCACGAAGGTGTCCACTAATTAAACCAATTTCCAATAGTATATGTGACCCTATTTGAGAATAATCTTGAAAAACGTATTTATAAAGGGTCATTTCGAAAAGAAAAAGTGTCGAGGCAAAATATTAAAATCGTGTTTCTGAAACTATACAAATCTAGACAAAGGTATGAAGAAATATATATCTCATTACCAGATTTGTACCATCTCTAACCGTTCTATAGTTTTATACCAAAAAGTACGTACTTTTTCGATATAGCGTCTTAATAACCTATACAGTCCGCGAGGTCTAAGCTGAGCTTTGCATTTGTGCGAGTGCACATAGATGTACTAGCAGCATCTGCTTTTTGTTTTTTTCTACACGATACCTACTAACTATCTGCAGTTTATATAACTTCCATAAACCGTCTGATTACAAAATAAACAAAAGCCAAAAATTTTTCGTTTCGTTTAACTCTTAATAAAATTTTACCCTTTTCATTAGAGAATGTATCAGGGCCTTGCTTCCTTTAGGGAGAATGGCGATACTTCGTAGGCCAACACGCTATTCATTGCGTCACCTAAGCAGTTCATACACATTTTTTGATAGAACTACGAGCTCTCTGTGCTATTAGACTTAATCTGAACCCCGCGGTAATGAAATTGTTTCGGGGTCAGTGGTCCCCATGGACGTGTCGCGAGTTTGACAGTTCGGGGTCTGTAGTCTCCATGGACGTAATAGTCCTGTAACAATATTCAGTTTTGCTTTTATCCTTTGCTATTTATAACGTAAAAAGTTGGATGTATGAAGTACGTAAGTCCATCACGCTTTGGCAAGTTTATTTATAACCTGGAGCTCTATTTTCTGAACCGCTCGTATGACTTAAGTCACACGCATGCGACTTAAGTCACGTGTCTGGTAGGGAAAAATAATTTTGGACTATTCGAAAGTACTTATCTATAAGTCTATTTGAATAAAAATCTTTGACTTTGACTTTGTCGCACGCTTTTTTCGCTAAGTTATAAAAAATACGGAAATTCGGATGTCGAACGAAAACCAGTAGAAACGAAGCGCTCGACGCGCGACGAGTGATTCAAAAATAGAGTACCTGGATTAAAATATGGGATACATTATATCCCGATACTCCTATTAGAACGGATACTGCGCGGGTGAAACCGCGACGATTAGTACTTATTAAATTCGCTCTAAAATAACTTTACTAACACCATCAGAAAACAGTTACAGTACACTTAATAGCTTCCTGTAACTTAATTACTTTTATAAAGATAACACCATAATTAAACACGCAAGTTAACATTTAAGATCCTGTGCAGATAGCTAAATGGTACTGATAAACCAAGTTGGTTAAGTTTAATCTCGAGCCCAACTGTTATCAGTGCTAAATGTTAGATGTTATTAAAAAGAAGGAAGTTGACAATTATTAAAATTATCCTGTGGATAAAACTTAGTATAAATTATTAGCATTTTGAGAACACCTAATTGATTTATTTTGACGACCTCCGAGTGTTATCTACGCCGCCGGTTCAACGTGTCGACTTACTCTGACGTCGTGGGTTCGAACTTTCGAAGCCTGATATAGGCAAATATTATTTTTAGTTGCAAATGTGGTATTCGAATACAAGAAAAGCCCGTCAGGGCGACATGAGACAAGTTGCTATTTTCTAGTATTTTCTTGTTTAATATTTATCACAAGAAAAGCCTACTCTTTGTTACTTTTTTTACTTTTATGTTAAACCCTTAATTAGGTATAGACACAAAAAACTGAATCATTTTTACAGCTAAAGGTCGCAGATTCGAGTCCCGTCTGAGAATAACTTGAGAGCCAAGTTGATTTTTTTCTAATATTTTCTATTAAAATTTATGAATTGAAAATTCAAAAGCTTAAAAATAAAAAACCTGAATGATAATGATTAAATAACAACCTCTTTCGCAGCGTTTAAATTTTCAAAACTCTTCGTTGCAAAACTCTTAAACCAAATGATCAACAAAAAGACAACGGAATGAAATACTATCAGGTTTAACAGCTGTTAAATGAAAAATAATAATTTAATTTTAATTAACACAGCATCTGCGAGCCCATCAAAAAATGACCTTCATTTCGAAAACGGTATCAAAGAAAGGTTAAGTGCAAGCAGATGATTGTGAGCTCGTTTTAACCTTACTGGGAAGTAGTGAAAGCGAAACTATATTGTTTATCATAGTTTCCATTTTAATGATATCATGATTTTCAAAAGTTTTATTATCCCAGACTTTGAATTAGCATAAACGATCAACTTAATTTTGAAGCTTTCGCTAATACAGGTACGAAATATAGTGACTTGATATATTATCACAACATAGGTACTCGACAAACTAAAAAATTATATTGAATTTTGTTTTGTTTTGTTTTTTAATAAATAATGTAGTGTTTTATAGTATATTTTGCAAATCAATAAATGAATTATAAGGAAATGAGTAATGAAGTATAAGTTAAATACGAAAGATGATACTAGCTTTATGTGGGTTGACTGCCTAAACATTATTTGCGCAAATAAATAAAACAGTTTATAAAAAGTTTAACTATAAATCGCGTAACAATTAATTCTGAAACAATAATATAAGGACGATTGCTTTTGAAATGCTATTGTTTTTGGATTTTGCAAATCGTAAATACATCACAAGCATACAACGTAGGTAGGCAAATTTATCTGAATATTAATATCCTTATCTTTTCATTTTTCGTAATGCAGGTAATTAACTATCTCAATTTACTGACAAACTGTTTTTGTTATCTGTTAAAACGTTACTGAAATAAGTACCTAAGGTACTTATACGTTGTCATACCCGATTTTTTTATAAAATATGAAAAGATGCAGTAAGTCGGTAGTTCATAAATAGTTTTTAATCTGGTTTTACTTTTCTTCCTTATACTTACTGTATGTACCCTTTTTTTAGATTAATAAGTGAACAAGATATTAAAGATAATCACGAAGCAATCGTATGCCAATTACCTGAATAATTTCATGGCTATAATAGCAACAATAATTACGTGTCTCGATATATCACATGTGGACTTGGCAATTACTTTGGCGTTCTCGTAAAAATACTCGAAAAAAATAAATTGGTTTATATTTACTTTGTTTTTTTTCTGGATTTTAAAATTGGAGCAGTTTGAGCCGTGTGGCAATGGAAATATCAACTGCCAGAATTATTTTAATATGCAAAGCAACAAATAATAATGTAAGAGTGTGTGTATTGACTACTTAGGTAGGTACTTGACAAGCGTTAGTAATATTGGTTGTTACTTATGTTAGGTTAAATACAAATACAACAGTACTATGGTTTTAAATACGAGTACTATAGACTCTTAAAATTAATCTACAAAAAAATGAGGAGGTTATCCAATGGATCTAGTACCTAACTGAACTGGACTCATCCCAGTAAAGTACATGTTAATGTTAAAGATAGAAAAAGTTTTGTCGTAGAAATTATGAGGTGTGTTTCTTCAATTCGAAAACATTTGCCTAACGTCAGACGAAAAATAATATAGGTGTATATTTATATATTTGCAAAACAAACCTTTCGATTGATTGCTTGTAATAACATATTTTTGATAATATAACTTTAGAATGGCCAGGCCGTTTTAACTCTTACTGAAATGCACATTGCAGCCGTCTAAAAACGTAATCGCTTGCAGTTAATCGTAGTGCAGTTTCGTGTAAGTTTTGTACTGAAAACTGCAATTTGAAATACTTTTTTCCTTTTTTAGCTTTTTGTAGCGCAATTCAAATGAAATCGCGTGTTCGAAACATCGATTTAGCTTTACTTGGAAATATTTTGTCGCTCGAATTTATAAAATATCGTGCTTTTTCATTTGTGATTTCTCTATTTGTTCACGCGATAGTCTAATAAAGTATTCGTTTTATGATTTAGTCCTCAGTATGTAGACATACTTATTTCTCAAACTGTTAATACCAATTATAGAGCATATCAAGCGACATTTCACTTTTTATTAAAAATTAACGAGTTGAAGCAGGGTGAGACAACTTTAACCAAATCTTGGGTGTTAAATTTTCCTAATATATATTTATAATATTTATTATACATTCATTCTAATACCATACTCATTCACAAAATCGTTCTGATACCAAACTTCCAGACATTTTATTAGCCACATTGAACCTGCCCAGTCGCCAAAACAATCCATATTCCTACAGATATGAAGACAAATGAAGAATAATTAACTTTTCGTTGCGTAGGTAGTGTTTAGCGTAAATACAATTTAAAAACTCCCCACGGTCTGTAAAATAGAACAGCATACAAACCAAAAATTTTAGGTTGCCTAAAATAAAAAAATAGAAGAAGTATAATACTAATTAATGTCTCATAACACAAAAAGACATGACTGTTATGTAATTATTATCATAATTTTGTAATTACTTTTATCTCTAAGTATTATAAAAAACATAAGGTCTTGTCAATTACTTATCTTCTAGCAAATAAAAAGATTGTGTATTGTGTCACCTTGCACAACTATGTGAAAATGATACGTGTCTTCAACGCCCATAAAATGCAATTATTTATAGAATGCGATGAGAGCGATAATACATTTTCCCATACTAAATTAATTGTCATAATCAAGGTAGACTTAATTAAAATGACCCCTATTGACATTATTATTCCTGAATTGACTGAATATTCAATTATTTTTTAGTCATACTTTTTGTGTGTATTTTATTTTGTTAAATTTAATTAGGTATGTTTAGCTTACTTTTTGACTTAATTTTTATCATCAAACATATCACAACAAAAAAAGATATTCAAAAATAACAATTTTTAAATTTGCGTTAAGACGTGCTCACACTGGATCCTTAACTCGTTTGGGGTGTCCGAATCAGTTTGATCGAATCCTACTAAACTTAATCTATTTAACTAATACAATACCTACAATGAAATACAAGCAGATGAAAACGAATTTATACAGCGAATCTCCTACGCGAAATATATATTCGGGTATCCGAATTCGGAAAAAGGAAACGAGGCCGAACTAAATAGTTGTGTGTATACTCGACCCCGCTCATTTACACTTGATTGTTGGCTCGAATTTTATAGGCAAACGAATTCGGGCGAACGAACATGTGTCACTCTATCTAAATGTGAAACTTACTGTTATACGTTGCAAATTACACAAATAATAAAAAAAATAAAAACATGAAAACATGAAAGAAAATCGGAATGAGAAGCAAATAAACCAGCCTGCGATTGTAGTTGCAAAGCAACCACTGCAATAGTCTCGAGCTTTGGAATGGTGCTTTAAAAAGTTTAGGCCATTGGTCCCGGCTGCGTTTAGAGTCGTTAACACCTACCATACCGCATTGGGCCCGCATGGTGAATTATTTTCATTATTCTTCTATCCATAAGAAAAGCTTGCACTCCAGCATTGGGAACATTAAAATGGCTGCAAATACATATACTAGATTTAATATCACAAAACATGTAACAAGAGGTAGCTTTTCTCGAAGTTGTAAAATTTTCGACAAGATCTTACTCTACGCAAGCACGTAAGAAACAAAACAAAGCCGAAAAACAAATTGGGATGACGCGATCCACAAAATCATAACAAACGTTTGAAGAGGACATTAGGGTGACCCCTTTTTATGGGGTCACACGGAATGGACCCACCCTAGTTTATATGCGGGTAGGTGTAAGATTCGACCGAGATTTTCTACACGCAACCAAAGCGTTTGAACGCGATAAAAATACTCTTTGGTGGTAAAATGATTAATAGTAAAAGGGTTCTGGTAATTTGAGGTTTTTGAGGTAGCTTAATTTGCACAACACAAGGAAAAGTAGTGAAAGAAATAAGTTTTCTTGGGTTCGTTTTAGATTTAACTACATAAACACATATGTATTGATCATGTAAGTATATGAACGAGTGCCTTATTTGTTGACTCATTGATGGATAAGTAGTTTTCAGTATTGAACACGATTGTAATGTATGTACCTGTGATTTTGAATTTCAAAATAAGGCACTGTTTTGAGTAAAAATAACAACAAAAGTCCCTCTACTAATTTTTTTAAAGAATACCTACAATAAACATACCTTAAGAATACAATAAACAATTGAACCCCGCCAACATATTTACTAGTCGCGTCACCTTACTTATCCCACAAAACGCATGGTTTATATGTATTCAACATGGTAAATATTCTTCACCGTTCTGTATCAAAATGTCAAGAAGGTTGCCTACGTTCTTATTTCCATTTTTAGCTTACGAAAACGGAAATTCTCCATTTTCCTTTGACGCCACATCAATGTCACTTATGAAAAGAACCCACATGACGATAAACATGTTGTATTTAGGGCCACGTCGCGTTGCCATGGTAATGGAAGTGTCAACAAACGTCGGTATTTAATAGAAAAACCGCAAATGTACGCTTCTAATATTCTTTTGTTATGTATAAATGTTTATCAAATGAATCATAACTTTGAATATGAATAACAAGGAAAAGGAATAAAATACATAATAGGTCTTTCTTTGCCTTTAATTTCCCACTACTTACTTAATTTTTCTTTTTTACTTTCCATTAAGTACTAATATCAAAGTATTTGCATTTATAAATACGATATTGTGAATGATTATTCTAATTACTCATCAGAAACAATAGTACATTTGGAAATCAAACCTCTTACTTTGAATTTAAATAAAGGAAAAAATCTTGAAGATTTGAAATAGAGACAGAAAGATTTTACCTTTGTAAGACTCGTTTTATATCAGGGCCAAATAATAGTTATTTGTTATGCAAGGCTGGAAAGTTGGTTCTTCAGTCTCTCACGAATAGTTGATAAGAGATGTTATTGTGTAGCTATACTAATAATGTCATGTTTTATTTGTGAAGAGAAATAATAGTTATTTGTTATGCAAGGAAAGTTGGTTATTTAGCGGCGAGTTACCTCTATTGAAATCTGAGCAAGTGAAGTATTCTAGGATCAAAGATTGAATGAGCGAAGCAAGGTTTTTGAAAGGTACAAGACGCTAAAAACTTTTTTGCCGAGCGCAACACACAATTTTTCACCTCACAACAGCGAGGAACATTTTATGGTCGTTTCCGCGGTCAACTTCCGGTAAAAAAATCATTAAACACTCATTTTAATATATATATACCTTATTCTCGTTGTTTTAATGATATCAAAAACTAAAATAATAAAAAAGAGAGTATTATATTTAATTCAAAGTTATTTAAACTAGGAATATATTGTTACTTATTAATAAGAATAAAAATGATTCCGTAAATGTTGACACTGACATGAGGTACAAGACAAAGACAATTTAAAAATAAAGATTAATGTCACAGTCCGAAATCCAATTATAGGTTGTGAAATCTTACCCAGCCTATTATAAAATTCTTATAACAAATAGTTTAATCTTATTGTTATTGTTTTTATGATTCAATGAACTAAAATAATATAATTAAACCAAAACGGAGTATTATAATTAATTTAAAGCTATTTAAAATAAGAATCAAATATAACAAAAAGTCAATAGTGCGATTCGGAACGCATTATGACATATTTTTAGGTATTAATTTAAAATAGTACTTTGCCGCGCTGATTAAACAAACCTCCTTTTCAGAGCGTGTGAGGTGAAATAGTTATTTGTTATGCACGGTTGGAAAGTTGATTATTTAGTGGCGAGTTGCCTCTATTGAAATCTGAGCAAGTGAAGGATTCTAGGATTGAACCACGAGCATAGCGAGTGGTTCAAAGATTGAATCCTGAGCGAAGCGACGATTTCAAAGGTTTAAGATGCTAAAAACTTTTCTGCCGAGTGCAACACACAATTTTTCACCTCACAAAAGCGAGGAATATTTTATGGTTGTTTCCGCGGTCAACTTCCGGTAAAAAAATCTTTAAACATAAAGTTTAATCTAAATATACCTTATTCTCGTTGTTTTAATGATATAAAAAACTAAAATAATAAAAAGGTAGTATTATAATTAGGTAATTCAAAGTTATTTAAAGTAGGAATATATTGTTACTTATTAATAAGAATAAAAACGATTCCGTAAATGTTGACACTGACATGAGGTACAAGACAAAGACAATTTGAAAATAAAGATATGTCACAGTCCGAAATCCAATTCTAGGTTGTGAAATCTCACCCAGCCTAATCTAAAATTCTTATAACAAATAGTTTTATCTTATTGTTATTGTTTTTATGGTTCAATGAACTAAAATAATATAATAAAACCAAAACGGAGTATTATAATTAATTTAAAGCTGTTTAAAATAAGAATCAAATATAACAAAAAAGTCAATAGTGCGATTCGGAACGCATTAAGACACATTTTTAGGTACTAATTTAAAAAAATACTTTGCCGTAATTTGCGATTTTCTACGCCTAAACTGATTGACAAAACCTCCTTTTTAGAGCGTGTGAGGTGAAAAAAATATTATGCATCGGTTACGAAAGAAAAATGTTTCTTTTTTCTTAACCACTGATATTCAATGTTCATGAAAAGTCAAGTAAGATTGCTAGTAAAATATTAACCAACTAACAAATATTTATTCTAACTCTGTGAGTGGAACGATAGAATTTAACGCTAATTAATGGTTAAATAACAGTCATTAATATTCATGTGGGAACCCCATAAATGAAGCGGTTTGATTTGTAATACAACTGCTTGTTGACATGCAGTTTATAGCATAAGATTCTAGACTAAAATAGTGATTATCTGGATGTTATTAACGTGATTTTGTAATAAAATGTTTTTTCTTTACAATGTATTTTTTTACCTTTTTGTTTTTATTTTAAAAGTTTTTTTTATAAAAATGTAAGGAAAAGTTTTTTATTATAAAATTTTGGTAATAAAATATTTTTCTTTATTTCTTTCTTATTAGGTATATCATAAATAGGAAAGTTCCCTCAGTAGTATCAGATTTCCTATACATTAAAATATTGCACATTGCATGAGTGACTTATTTTCATCTGTTATTGTTTCAGATAGATGAAAAGAAGATTGTTCCATGAGGTAAGTTATTTTAAAAATAAAATTGTAATATAAAAATATTGGAAGAAATCCACTCGAAGAAGTGAATTCTCAGATGGGAATCGAACCTACGACCTTTGGCAATCCGGCCCACTGCTCTAACTATTAAGCAACCGAAACTTAGAATGTAGACTTAGATAATAGACAATATAACAATATTTAAAATTTATCTTAAGTATAAAAATAGCATTCGAAAATGCAAAAAAAAAATCGTAATTTAGTATACTTCTACTTTTCATATTGGCAGGTATAACTTAGGTAGGTATTACAGTCGATGTTATCAAAGAAATTTTAACTCCAGTTATGTTAACTATTCGTTATCAAAAGATACGCTAACGAGCCGTAACCTAATTGGGTCGTGAAAATACACTGACGAGCAATGAAAAAGTTCCACCCACAATATGACGACAAACATCTTAATGTCTTTTTATGATTTTGTATTTTTTTCATTTTTCAATGCTATTTTAATACTTATTAATTTTAATTTATGAAGCTAGGTTCTATGTCTTAGGAGACCATAAGTATCTTAATGTCTAAGACATAGAACCTAGCTTCATAAATTAAAATTAATAAAAAATCACACATTAATATTCTGATTCGCTGTTAAATGTACTTCAATATTGCAGACGGCGTCATTAAGCTAGTCTTTCCCGTTTAGGAGTAATTTGGTGCTATGTCACTGGAACTTTTACATTGCTCGCGAGTGTATAAGAGACTTATAAGAGACGTATAAGAGGCCGGCGCGGTTTCACCCGCGTGGTTCCGTTCCCGTGGGAATTTTGGGATCATTTACTAGTTACTACTTGGGGTCTAAGGATTCTCTATACCAAATTTCGTCAAAATCGGTCCAGTAGTTTTTGAGTTTATTTGTTACATACAAAAATACAAATCTTTCCTCTTTATAATATTAGTATAGACTAGCGGCCGCTCGCGGTTTCACCCGCGTGGTTCCCGTTCCCGTGGGAATATCGGGATAAAAAGTATCCTATGCTCATAACCAGTCTATCTACGATCTGTGTTCCAAATTTCACTAAATCCATTCAGTAGTTTCAGAGCCTATTCAATGCAAACAAACAAACAATCAAATCTTTCCTCTTTATTATATTAGAAAGATAGATACTTTATTGCACACATACATTAGAAAAAGAAAGAACAATCACATAGAACTTAAAACTATGGTGAGCAAGTCGTGTTTTTGAGGAAATTCTTACAAAAATTGGGTTATTACATGAAGGTCATGTTTAGCTTTAGTCATATTCCGCTTTCGTCATGCTCTGTTTTAGTCATGAATTAGTCAGGTTCTCTTTTTGTCATATTCTGCTTAAGTAATATTATGTTTTCGTCATATTCTGCTTAGGTTATATTCTATTTTCGTCATATTCTGCCTAAGAATATTCTGTTTGCATCATATTCTGCTTAGGTCATATTCTGCATGCATTGCACGCCTCCCCTTTGTAAGGGGTTAGTGGTTGAAAAAACAACTAAGTACCTACCTAATGTTTTTGGTGTCAGTGAGAAAATCCCAGGCTGCTTACCATAATTCAGATGGTTTGATAAGTGAGTCAATAGCAAAATCAATTCATTTTAGGTATCAATAAAATCTTAAGTATGTAAAAACTACGCAAATGATGCTTTGTTTTATTAGTTTGCTATCTGCATGCACCCGATTTTACCTAGTTCCGTCAAAACTGGGTATACTCGGTTCTTTGAACCCTAAAAACCCTAAAAAGAGGTTAATGGAGGATGATATCGCGGGAATATATTTAAAATCCAAATTCAAACCAAAATCTGAGTCCGAAATAATGTTTAAAAAGTTGTTTTAATTTTTTATTTTATTTTCAGTCGTAGATATTACTATGACTAAACAAAAAATGACTAAAGGAGAACATGACTAAATCAGAACATGACCAAATCAGAATATGACCAATGGAAGAATATGACTTAAGCCGAACATGACCAAGTATATAACATGACTAAAGCTGAACATGACCTCCATCTAATAACCCCAAAAAATTTGATTATTCTTAATCTTTATCAAATTAATAGTTTTTCTATTTTACTTCACAATAAGTAAGATGTTTGCGCATTTTAGTTTTATTATTAGGTAGTGCCAGCTGATGCCAGTGAATAAAAAAATCACTTGATTCTTATAACTTAGCGTAGACTGTATCTTTTTATCAAGTCAAATTATCAGTAAAAGAATACTTTACTTCTTCACAATCGGGGAATTTCCCGGTTGTCCTTAGAGATTTTTGAAAAACGTTTATTCGAAAAAAAAATGAAATGCCTATTAATGTGCTCTTATTTGCAATGTAAACTTTATCTTTAAATCTAGAACTTTTTGGAATATTGTTCTCAAAAAAAAAACTCTACTGACCTACCTGGAAGAGAAACATACATATTGAAAAACAAAACTAGAAGTATATTGGTGAAACATTTAATAAATATAATTTCAATCATAATTAGAAATCGTCGTTTAGAATAAATGTTGTTAAAAAGCCTTAACTAAAACAATCGATAAAAACTGAGCATTGTATTGCTGTACTAAACCTAAAATACATACACAGTTTTCTTATAAATGTTTAATTGGAAATCGTTGGAAATAGGAAATCGTTGGAAATGTCAGTAGGGCTAGCAAGAAAAACTATCGAAATAGGATGGACGACGTATCGAAGAGCTAATGTCGAAAAATATATAGAAAAATGTAGTTCCGTTCACGCCGGATAGAAGCGCTGCTAAATATGTCATATTTGTTTTTACTTTACTTCCTCGATACTTTCTTGAAAGTTTTTCGTGCTAGGTCTACAGGAGTGATTATTCTAGCGTTTATTAAATTTTAAAAACAAAATACTTACCTACATCAAAATTATTGCACCTGTCATCTGTATACAGTTACAAAATTCACGTCATTCCATTATAACGTTGTTGTCAAAACGGTAGATTCGTCTATTGCGGCATATTATAAGGACGCGTTAGACGAAGCGAAAACTTTGTGGCTGCCGCGCGGTAGCAGCAACGCAGAGCGCGGACTCGGTTCGCTAGTTGACTAGAATCAAATACTATAGAATACAGAACAGATAAAACGCACACGCTACAGTACCCCTATTACGAGTTTGCTTAACATGACATTTACAGGACTCGTGAGCGTAGACTATCGAATAGACTGCTCATGTCGGTAAAACAGTCGCTAAATATAAAAGAGACAGAGCTACATTTTACATTAACGTTTACTGTAACGTCGAGTTTGCCAAACTCGTAATAAGCCTACTGAAAACCTGCCTATTAGTACGAAAAACTATCGAAATAGTTTCGAGCACAATGTCAAAAATATATGAAAATGTAGTTCCATTTAAATCCGGAGAAGAGCTGCTCAATATCTCATACATTTTTACTTTACTTCCTCGATACTTACTCGAATGTTATTCGTGCTAGGCCCACTGAGCTGGGCTAGGCTAGGCGTGTTGCGACTATAGCGGCATGCATGACGTGACGATTTTGTTTGTTGGTAATGTTATAGCTTTCGCTATAGTATGTAGCGAAATCGGTTCACTTCATGTTACGTAAGTTCACTGCTCACTTAATTGGCTGAATTCAAAATTGTGGCTTAGTCAAATGTTGTGGCCTAGTCAACGAAGTTTTGATATTATAAAAACAAGTACGCGGCAGTTGGGTTTGAGTACGCGCAAATCATACAAGTATAATAAACGCGCCTTTAGGCTTTGCGGACTTGCGGGTGATGTGCTCGGACTCGGACAAAGAGTATCGCATACTTGCGGATAACCGCAACTTATGAGCGGAACATATTAACCGCATCGCTCTACAATTTATTATAGCAGGAAAAACACTTAACCATATCAGAAACTTTATAATCTCTACAAATTTCCAGCTAATCATTTTTTTTCTACAACGGGCATTAATTGTCTTTACCACAGATTACTAAATAGTTACTCTTTATACAGAACAAAAAAACAAGTAACCCGCAGCATGTAATATGCTGCTTGTTGTGCTGCTGCATTTAGTACTAAAATAAGTGTCACCTCGAAAACTCAAAAACAAAAGGAACAAAAAAGAAAGGGGTTCGAGCATTTTTGTATGGAACCTGGCATACAGTCCGCCATTTTAGAAATTCGTGTTTTGGCGGCCAGCGATGAAATGCATGTCAATCGACGTAATATGTGATAACAAACAAAAAGTTTTCAGTAATTAAATCTCTAAATGATACGGTTTCTGAAATGTTTTAGTCCAAAGACAGAAAATAAAGCAAAAAAAATTTTTTTTTTAAGTGATTTACAAGTAAAGATAATGATAAATAACTCAAGAACATGTTTTTTTTACATATTTTTTTGTTTTTGAACTCAAAAATGTCAAGAACCTTATCATTTAGAGATTTGATCACTGAAAATATTTGGATTGTAATTACTAAAGTAGGTACTAAATCGATTGACATGCGTTTCATTACAGGCCTCCAAAACACGTATTTTTTTTTTCAAAATGGCGGATAGCCAGGTATGCCAACAGCAGATTGATTGCAGTGTAGATGAGTCGTCATAGATGAAATGTTATTAGGTAAAACGTGTCTCGAAATGACGTAGTGAACCCATGCCAACAAGGCTCGATGCCCTTAAATCCGTCGTTTGCTAGCAGGACACCGGTGCCCTGAAAACATTGGAATATCTATTGTGTGTTTCCAGGTGTGTTTCGCACAAAAGGATAGCGAGCATAAACCTAGATTAGGTAGGTACGACTCTAGTCATATGGACCTACGGTCATGGGATTTGTGGGTTTTATCATTTTTCTTCCCATGGTCTGTGGTTTTTATTTAATGTTATTTTGTAATGGACTCTAGCAGGACATCGGTGTCCAGAGAGCAATGGATTGTCGATTGTGTCTATAATCCATTGTTAACATCGTACTGGGTTCAATAAATGTCGAATACGAAATGCTTATGATTCTTTGTGAAAAAAAAACCCTAATCGTTTTTCCGCCAATGTTAAACTACAAGCGATCGACGGTTCAGCAGTGGTTATGCCAAGCCGTTCTAGAAGACGAAGTTATGAAGATGACCAGCGCTGGGCCTTGGCACTGGGAGAATTCACAGGAGTTTGTGTGAATACCCGTGAATTTCCTGATGCCTTAGCTCAGTGAGGTCTTTCACATTGACAGAAGAAAGAAGAAGACAGAAAGAAGAATCCTATACGACGTCGAAGAGACATGCACATTCTCTCTCTTCTCTATAACGTGCTGTTCAATCCCAAAACTCCTTTATACCTAAAAGAACGCTTCAAATTCCTTTCTTCAAACTCCCTCTCCGCTCCTCTGATAGTCTCCGTCTTTATATCCCCCCCACCTCAACCAAATTTTAGGGTCACTCCTTTACCTTCAAAGCTTTTCTGTTATGTAACTCCTTGCCTGAAACAATCAGACGTGCACAAACCTTAAACTCCTTCAAGTCCCAGGTTAAGGAATTCTTTCTTTATAAACCATGAGTCCTACCCTTAAAAGGTCATGATTTTGTTTTTTTTTTCGGTTTCTTGCATCAACTTCGCTTAAGCTTATGTTAAATTTATTTTAATACCTATATTGTGTATGTTTATCATTTTATTTTATTGTAGTTCATTCATCTACTTCCTTTATTATTATTATTATTTTTTGCGCACAAACTGCCTTATTTAACCAGTCTCAACAAAAAAGGGTTATCTGGAAGAGACCGCTCCTAAGCGTTAAGGCCGCCCCTTTGTTCAACTTATCGTATTATTGTTTCCATGTGTGTTTCTGTTTCTGTGTGTGCAAATAAAGTGTTATCTAATCCAATCTAATCTAAAGAAGAATCCGACCAGTCAGTCAGTTCCTCGGCGGTTAAGGTTTCTGGGAGTTGTTTATTTCATCCGATAATTAATTATATTACTTGTTACAAAAAATAATAAAACGAAATCTTTGGTTAGTCAACAATATTTGTAGAGAACTTCGACAAAGGACAAAAAAAATGTAACCAATATTGCACTTTAAAATTTTCCTCATTATTTTAACGACTCTGCCTTCAGATAAGTAATATAAAACATTTTATGAAAAAAATTCAAACCGACTTAAAACTTTTGGATTCGGTGCCAGCCAAGGCATTCTACATTGCACTTCTATTAACTATATATTTTTTTGGCCTTAGCTAGCTAGCACCGACTCCAAAAGTTAGATTTTTTACTTGTTGAAGTCGGTTTGAATTTTTTTTATAAAATGTTTTATTTCAGATATTTTAGTTACATCATGTGCCGTTACATACACTAAAAATCAGCCCATACACAACAATGATGTCATCTAGGTAAACGACTACTTGCCAAAACGTGATTGATAATTTTCAGGATTATGAAAAAACTACTAGCCAGATCTTCGTCAAAATTATATGGGACCACACATAAACCATTTTCTTTCAGATAAAAAAAGAATTATAAAAATCTGTTAACAACTGGCGACGTTATGGTAAATCATACATAAAAAAAACCGTTGACTTGCGTACCTCCTCCTTTTTTTGAAGTCGGTTAAAAATTGTAGCAAATAATCTCTCAAGAAATTTTATAACGACCGAAATAAATTATGAACTATAATAAGACAACGAAATCGTTACCTTTACGTTACTTTGCTGCTTTAAGGTTCATTTTCCACTGTTTGTTTAACAAATCTACTCGATGTCTCAAGATGGCTTTCATAATAAAAATAATTGTCGCTCCGTGATAGATTGTTATCGGCTAATTAAAACGGCCACTGCTATGGGATCACAATGCATGTGTATCATAATTACTAAGAGGCGACACTCTGTCGGGTTGCTATTACTCAAGTACACACAGCAGACAACCAGTAAGTATTTTTAACCGATTTCATAAAAGAAGGAGGTATCAATTCGTCGCGTTAGTAAGGACTTATATTTCTTATGATAATTAATTTCTGCATTTCCAATGCTATCTTATATCATTTCACAAGTTATCTGGCAGAACACAACGACGACGTAAATCTTTTCTAGAATTATTCTACTATGAAATAAAATGTGTGTTTTGTCTTAACTCATATTATTACCCTCCGTTTCGACTGGGAAAACATTCGTCCAAGCATTTACAAGAAAACATGCTGTAAAGTATAGTGCGGCCAGTGGATGACTAAAATGGGTCTCTTTAACAGTCATGTTTTATTGTAAATGTTTTGCCAGTGGAAACGGGAGGTTACTCGTATACAAAATCTCGCCCTGACGATTACCAAAATAAAAAGAAAAAAGAATTATCTTTGGTGCAATCAATAGTAACGAAATTTTAACGTCTAAACAGTTACAAAACTAACAGTCGTAAGTCCTGAGTACCTAAGTATTTATCTGGTTAGATCGCATTTCACGTTCCCATTCTGCTACATGAAACTTGATTCAGTACTATCAGTTCTGACGCTTGATACAGTTATTTCTGCTTGTATTTTAAATTTTCTTTGGAAAAATCATCATTCTTGTCATCATGAGTGTCTTAATTATAACTCAAAAACGTATCAAGTTGTGTTAAAGTAATATAAATTGTTATTGCCACTTTCTTTTGTTTTTATTATAAATTACAATGTCTCCAATACTCCAAACTAAGTATAAAAAATATGGATACATTTAAAACAAATCTTAAATATTAATAACTATGAAGTTTTTTGTATGAAATAACACAACATTAGCCTATTTGCAACAAAACGTCAAATCCATCTCGGAGACATATTAGTACAAAGAACGTGTTTTTTTTCCCCAAGCATTTGACTTAATAATGGAAATTGAGCCTTAAACGGTGGTGATAAAAATGTGTGTGTCTACAGCTTCCTCATAAGACATAGAGGAATTCTAAGCATGCCATATTTTAGTGCATATTAGGAGCAATCAAACGTGTCAGTGATATTTTAGGTGCAACCATAACTTCGTTACTAGGAGTTTTTTTTTGTGTGTTAGCTGGAGAAACGTGTCCCCAGCTGACACATGCCGTTTTAAGGCAAACCAGTGAGGTTAGGGCTTTAGACTATAGTCAGAAATTTAGTGCACAATAGGAGCAATGACAACCAAAAAAACTAACCGTCACACTCAAATACTGTTGAAACTACGATCATTAAAGTGTGTGTTAGCTGGAGACCCGTGTCTCTGGCTTACACACACCTGTATCTTCGTAATTATTTGAGATAGGATTATGTTTTATACCTCAAATTTTAGAGTCGAATTGGAGCAGTAAGCTCCAAATTTTTCTAATCTCTGGCTCGAATAGTTTTTAAGCTACGAACCGATAAGCATGTGTAAGCTGGAGACACGTTACACGTTTTGAATCACTGTAACCGTATAAGTTAGAGTCTCGTATTAAGAATCAAATGATACCTTATAATAGGAGCACACGGCATGCAAAATTTCAAATTACTGGGCTTCTTAGTTTCAAAATTATAGGCAAAAAACTGGTTTCCCGCCAAAAAATTCAAAATAAATGGCTCGGACGCAGCTAAAGCGCGGTTGCCGTTCCGTGCGCTACACTGTTGCAATCGACTTTGAACCTAACGGCTGGTATTAATTCGAGTCACTTTAGTTTGCGCTTTCGATCGTTTTAATTTCTGGTTTGAGAATTTTAGACCAGGAGCCGTCCGATATATCTACGCTGATTACATACTATCTATGGTAGTTACTTATAATTGAACTATCTGATTCTCTTATGAAGTTCTTTTTAAATGTTAGTGTTAGAAAATTCACAACATTTGTTGATATAGGGCATGGATGATGGGCAATTTTCTATGAAACCTGGGCGTTAAACCAACAGAAATGGAACTACAATTTAGTACTTAGTACTAGAAAATGTTTTCTTTTTTATTAACTATCATAAGCCCCCGGTTTGCTTGAAAATAACCAGAGCGAAATACACTATTATAAATTCTGTATCTAACTATACTTTTTTCTCTCTTATTAATTCAGTGATTAGTTCTCTTATTAATAGGCTGATTAACCTATAGTTCATAGAACAAAGACAAAAATCGGAGACTTCCTTAATACTATTTTTTTTCCGGTAAAACTGGGAATTTAATTAGGCGAACCTTAACACCTTATTATTAATATTTAAATTATATTTGCTTTTCGTTTTGACACAACTGCTCAAAAATAATTAGAATGTTTTCATGGTTCACGTGATTTTAATTTCCTAAAAATTTATTAATATTCACCATAACCAGTGATCGGATAAAGTTAATTTTTGGCTGAAAAATTGTGGAAGCAGCTTCTTAAAACATTTTGTTTTTTTTATATTAATCCCAGGATTCCAAAAAATTCGGGAATGCAAAAGTAGTCGATAACATAGTGTGGAAACAACGACTTTAGCATTATGGTACTTATTATAAAATAATCCGGGACTCTCAATCCAGGTGTTGCAAAAGGGGTTACATATTCATATTTTAGTACTTTTATAAAAAAAACTGTCGTCACACAACTGTCGTCACAAAAATAAGGTATTTTTCGACCCCCTACGTAACCCATAAAACCCCCTTTCAGCATCAAATATCAATAATAATAATAATATCAATCATATCGATCGATTTTGTATGGGCAAGCGACTTATCCAAATTTTAGAGTGAAATTACTATGGAAACTGCCCCCTAATTGTCTAATTTCAAAATCTATCACAATCCCTTTCAGAGGTATTGTGATTGTGTTATTTTCGTTTGCCACATTTGCTTAGACAGTTCAATTTCGTTTATTCCATACCTTTCAAAACGCGTCCCGATCACAATCCCTTTAAATATCTCGTAAATATCTTTGAAATGACGAATTGATAGGGATTGCGATAGATTTTAAAATTAGACAATTAGCCCCCTGAAGAAATTTTGAGCTCGTTCTTTTGAACTTTTTATCATGTCAATTAATGCTGAAAGGGGGTTTTATGGGTTATGTAAGGGGTCGAAAAATACCTTATTTTTGTGCTACGAAACGTACATCATGTACGATTCGTAGCCCTCGTCATTTCAAATATATTTACATACTTCAGGCCATCACTATTTGACATTTGAAAGGGATTGTGATCGGGACGCGTTTTGAAAGGTATGGAATAAACGAAATTGAACTGTCTAAGCAAATGTGACAGACGAAAATATCACAATCACAATACCTCTGAAAGGGATTGTGATAGATTTTGAAATTAGACAATTAGGGGGCAGATTCCAATGTAATTTCACTCTAAAATTTGGACAAGTCACTTGACTATACAAAATCGATCGATATTATTGATATTATTATTATTATTGATATTTGATGCTGAAAGGGGGTTTTATGGGTTACGTAGGGGGTCGAAAAATACCTTATTTTTGTGCTACGATGCACTGTTTCCGAGATATATCAAAAAATATAGAAGAGCAGCGGAGGACTTCGATACTGTTTTTATATTTATCAATTATATTATTATTTCACAATATTTTAAAATATTTATTTGACAAGGCAACTGTTCATATCTACGTACGACGGGCCTCTCTTGCTTAATTTTATTAAAAACAAAACCAGCCAGCAACGCCGGTGTTGCGGCCTCCTTGTAGAGCGGAGACATGTATAATCTCCACAGTACTTAAGGTACCTCTAGATTAGATTAGGTTAGAACTGTGACAAAAAGACGCGCGAATCGAGCTAGAAAAGCGAGTCTGCCGCGGCAGTGGCCGGCGAAATTCCAGAGACGACAGTTTTTTTTTATAAAAGTATTAAAATATGAATATGTAACCCCTTTTGCAACACCTGGATTGCAAGTCCCGGATTATTTTATAATAAGTACCATAATGCTAAAGTCGTTGTTTCCACACTATGTTATCGACTACTTTTGCATTCCCGATTTTTTTTTGAATCCTAGGATTAATATAAAAAAAAACAAAATGTTTTAAGAAGCTGCTTCCACAGTTTTTCAGCCAACAATTAACTTTATCCGATCACTGGTTATGGTAAATATTAATGAAATTTTAGGAAATTAAAATCACGTGAACCATGAAAACATTCTAATAATTTTTGAGCAGTTGTGTCAAAACGAAAAGCATTTATAATTTAAATATTAATAATAAGGTGTTAAAGTTCGCCTAATTGAATTCCCAGTTTTACCGGAAAAAAATTGTATTAGGGAAATCTCCGATTTTTGTCTTTGTTCTATAAACTATATATACTGAATTAATAAGAGAGAAAAAAGTATAGTTAAGAATTTATTTATTTTAGAATTTATAATAGTGTATTTCGCTCTGGTTATTTTCAAGCAAACCTGGGGGCTTATGATAGTTAATAAACAAGAAAATATTTTCTAGTACTAAGTACTAAATAGTAGTTCCATTTCTGTTGGTTTAACGCCCAGGTTTCATAGAAAATTGCCCATCATCCATGCCCTATATCAACAAATGTTGTGAATTTTCTAACACTAACATTTAAAAACTACTTCATAAGAGAATCAGATAGTTCAATAAGTAACTACCATAGATGGTTTGTAATCAGCGTAGATATATCGGACGGCTCCTGGTCTGAAATTCTCAAAACAGAAATTAAAACGATCGAAAGCGCAAACTAAAGTGACTCGAATTAATACCAGCCGTTAGGTTCAAAGTCGATTGCAACAGTGTAGCGCACGGAAAGGCAACCGCGCTATAGCTGCGTCCAAGACATTTATTTTGAATTTTTTGGCGGGAAACCAGTTTTTTGCCTATAATTTTGAAACTAAGAAGCCCAGTGATTTGAAATTTTGCATGCCGTGTGCACCTATTATAAGGTATCATTTGATTCTTAGTACGAGACTCTAACTTATACGGTTACAGTGATTCAAAACGTGTAACGTGTCTCCAGCTTACACATGCTTATCGGTTCGTAGCTTAAAAACTATTCGAACTAGAGATTAGAAAAATTTGGAGCTTACTGCTCCAATTCGACTCTAAAATTTGAGGTATAAAACATAATCCTACCTCAAATAATTACGAAGATACAGGTGTGTGTAAGCCAGAGACACGGGTCTCCAGCTAACACACACTTTAATGATCGTAGTTTCAACAGTATTTGAGTGTGACGGTTAGTTTTTTTGGTTCTCATTGCTCCTATTGTGCACTAAATTTCTGACTATAGTCTAAAGCCCTAACCTCACTGGTTTGCCTTAAAACGGCATGTGTCAGCTGGGGACACGTTTCTCCAGCTAACACACAAAAAAAAACTCCTAGTAACGAAGTTATGGTTGCACCTAAAATATCACTGACACGTTTGATTGCTCCTAATTTGCACTAAAATATGGCATGCTTAGAATTCCTCTATGTCTTATGAGGAAGCTGTAGACACACACATGTGATAAAAACTAGGAAGATGATGTAATGAGGCGATGTATGAATAAAAAAACTTCCCGTCTCATTGTCTTACGATAAACGGATTATTCGTTTTTCCAGTATGCTACAAGTTATAAGCGACAACACAGTTATAATAATAAATTTCATACAATCAAACCAATTATCTAGCCCACAAGACCAAGACAAATACACATGTTCATGCACGCAGATATTTGTCTTGTCCGGGCATCAAACCGGGGACCTCTGGCGCAGAGGGCGGGTATAGTAGCCCTGCAACAGTTATTTAATTAGTATATTAGAATAATAATAGCGACTACGTTGTTGTTGTCCAAATTATATTTATAAGTTTTATTTTCGTTTTCAAAGTTAATTAAGTACCTAACTATAATTAATGGTTGCTGTGACGTCTTAAGGCGCTATACGACTAAAGCAAGATAGTAATGAGAAAAGAACGCGCTCGGGAATGAGACCGATTATGCAGATTAAATAACTATAACGATGAAAGAGAAATGAAACTTCACGATTCTAAATATTAGGGGTGTTCACTAATTTACCCATTTTCAATAGTATATGCAACCTTATTTGAGAATAATCTTGAATTTTCGTATTTTTAGGGGGTCATTTCGAAAAGAAAAAGTGTCAAGGCAGAATCATAAAATCGTGTTTCTGGTACATTACAAATCTAGATAAATGTACGAAGAAATCAATATCACCAGATTTGTAACATCTCTAACCATCCTATACTTTTATATCAAAAAGTATATACTTTTTCCGTGTGGCATCGTTAAATGTCAATGTTCAACTCTACTGAAATGTTGCCATTATATTTGATTTTATCTTATCATTTATTTAAAAATAGTATCAGTAGTACGTAGTATGTACCTAAATATTGCGTGTTAATTCCTTCTTTTTCTTGTTGCATTTTTAAGATTTAGAGTAAAGTGAATAAAGATGTATTGCAATTTTCTATTTTATCTTATTAGACAGAAAATGATGATAAAAAAATTGTAATTCTAATCCAACAATGAAACATGTCAATTTTAACTTAAGGTTTATGGATTGTCGTTTCCGCTCCGCTCTTGTATATTGCACCACAGCCTACGTAGTAAGGGGACAGTTAACTTTACCTTGCTTTGTGTTATTGTTACCTGATTAACTGTTAATAATCATCGGTTTAACTTGTAATCGATAAGCCGTGTCGAGTCTCAACGGTTCTCCGTTCTATGTATTGTATATACCTAATTAAAGGTTGCATTGAGATTAACATAAAAGTGTACATTAGATTTATTTAAATATCAACATATATATTGTACGTTTATTTATACTTTATACTTACCTATACAAAAATGAAAATAAAACCGGACTAGTGCTGTTCCGACTCGCCCACCGAGGGTTCCGCACAAATTTGTAGTTACATAATATTATAAAATAGTTCAGGAAAGGAGTCTCGCAGTTTTTTCCGAGGTTTTTCTAAAATTCAGTTTCCAAAACTGACTTTATTTTTCTTGATTAATTACAAATGTATAGTTTTAAGATTTTTTCTATATTTGTAGTGAAGGACGATATTACTTGACAAATTCCATAGTTCTAGGTCAATGGGGAGTACCCTATGAGTTTTGATTCTCTTGAGGGTGTTTATATACTTTTTAACGTAAATTTACAAGTTTGATTTTTTCAAAGTTTCAAGAGTTTGTTGACTTGAATATATATTGTTTTAATTTCAACTCGATGCGCGTTCCCGACTTTTTTTCGAATTTCAGCTCAAAAACTAAAGACCATATTTTTTTTATTTAATTACAAATGTATAGTTTTTAGATTATTTCCTGAATTTGTAGTAAGACAATATTACTTGCCAAATTTCATAGTTTTAGGTCAACAGAGTAGTGTCGAAATATACGTTTTTCTTCGATATAAACGGTCCTATCTTCTTTTACATTAAATTACAAGTTTGATAGTTTATAGTTCTAACATACTTTTGGCCTGAATATATGGTTTTAATATCAACGCGATTCCTCCACGCGTTCTCGAGATAAAAGAAGACGGACGGACAGACGGACAACAACAATAGGACGTTTGTAATAGTTAGTATTCTTTAACAATAGTAAGGTACGCCATAGAATACGTTATCTATTGACTTTTTAATGGTCTGCAATATTTTGCAATAATTAATTCAATTTTGTCTATCTAATTTTAGAAAATCTTCTCAAAAATTTCCCAATAAATCCGCAGGATATAACACAATACAATCTTTCCATAAATAATGCTGATTCATCATAAAAACAATTAAGAAACAAATCAGATAAACTGAAACTTTTTGGTATTTGAAAATAAGTAAAAACTTTCCATCACATAGTATGCAGTTTCCACACGGAGTCTTAGATATTCCCGGAAAACCTTGAGGAAGTCAACACCAGAAGTATCAACGAAAAAGTAGTTACATGCGTCAGCTTTTTGCGCACACTATGAGAGACGTACGACAATGGTGGGAGCGTATGCTACCAGTTGTACAAGATAGCTTGATTGTTCGTCGTTTACGAAACGTATGACTGATATCAATGTGGAGTTTGTTATGATTGACGTTAAAAAGTTTTTTTGTCGAAAAAGCTTTTATAAAAGTCGATAAAAAACGTACTACGAAAGTTATTTGTTTCAAATGTTGTTAAAAAGCTAAATTACATAGGCAATAGGAAAGGGATGTATGCTACTCTTTGTCGCGAAAGTAAATTTCAAAAGTGGTGAAATCGGTTGCTGTACTTTTACTTTGATTTTGTTATTGCTCTTGCAGTTTAGGCCTCTAGAAGAAAATCCAACCGAAGTCGGGCGGATGCCTGGGAGTGTTTTATTCATTGTATTTGTAAGTAATTAAAATAGTTTACAATTTCTGCAATAATACATCTAATAAGTTTGATATCACAGAACATAGAAAGTTTTATTAGTCAGTGGAGAATAGTTTATAGCAAAATAAACTTATTCTCCACTGATCCAACATAAAACCATCGATCGATACTCAAGCAAAGCCAAGTTTGCACAGCAAAAAGGGTAAAAACCCTTCCCTCAGGGTATTAGCTATTAAATCGGGTATATTTCTCGGAAACATGGCAACACCGGGTAATTTGGCTCGTGCCAGCCGCGCTGTAATTTTGTTAGGCGCCGATTTCTTAGAAGTTAACTACGGCTAAAGGCAAAACGATTAGATACTTCCCGTGAGGTTAGAATTAATACAACATCTGGATAGCGTAGTTGATTTAATCGAAGATTCACTATGTTTGAGTTGTATAAGATCCCACAGAATCTGCGTTGCTGTGCAGCGGGCCTGCCATCATCTATGACCATCATGTCATAAGATCGTTTTGTTTGCGTTTTGTTTTTATTGAAGTTGTCACAATTTGAAATACTTCACACTGGAGGCGATGATTGAGCGAAGACGTCACAAAGTTTCCCTCAAAAAACAAGCTTAGTTTAAAAGATTCGTAGTACGAATTAGCATGGTAAGATTGAAACAATACTACGCTAAGAGGTGGTGGCAGACCCCCTGCGGACCTACCATTATTTGTTAGAAACCATCATGTCATAAGAACGTTTTGTTCGCGTTTTGTTTTTATTGAAGTTGTCACATTTTGCCACACTTCACACTTTGGAGGCGATGATTGAGCGATGGCGTCACAAAATTTCCGTCAAAAAACAAGCTTACTTTAAGAGATTCATAATACGAAATAACATGATAAGATTGAAACAATACTGCGCTAAGAGGTGGTGGCAGACCCCCTGGTGCTATCCATGCTGCAACAATTATGCTGAGTGATTGTCTTTTTAATATCACTGTAGCTCTGAATTTTATTTAAAAAAAAAGTGTAAATGAGTTGTGATACTAAATAAAATTATTTGTGTAGTAGACATCAGTAGAGTTTTTTTAGGGAGCTTTATTACAAAAAGTAAAATATATACAGAAAAAGTTTATATCACAAATAATAGAACATTAACAGGTATTTCATTTAAATAATAAATTATTTCTTTAACTTTAGTACTTTCCGAGAAAACGTTTTCCAAAAAAACTCTTCTAGTCAACCGGGAAGTTCCCCCTTTGTACCTACTATTTTAGTGTGTACCCGTGTACCCATTGCAAAATAACTGTTACAGCACAAGCAAGCGATAAAGGGTGAAATATTGACAGTGCATTTAATAGGTAGGCACCTATATAAAAGATGGGAGCCATTTGGAGCGATTTATTATGATTTTTCTTTAAAATATTTATTGAGTTTGTGTTTGTTACGACATGATTATTTGTAAGCTTTTCTGCTTTAGTTAAAGCTGATAAGTTTTTGCGTCCCCGATTCTCTTGTGAGTTTAAATGCCCTAGGTGGAAAAAATAAGTACTAAGTATTACGTACTTACACAAGTTTATTTTGACTTCGACAAACTTCTGAACACAAAGAAAACTGCAATTCGAAAAAAATTAAAGTCTTTATTTAGAATCAGGGAAAAATCGTCGGAGTGGATGACCGTAATCGATATAATGAGTCGGATGCATCTGCCCGATCGACCGCCTGCGGAAAAAAAAACAATATCTCTTTGTTTACAAGTTTTATTGGTTAGTTTTTATTTGTTAAAGTGACATACGGCCGACATGGTCGGCGAATAAGTCGAAGTTGAAACTGGAATGGAATTAACATTTACATTACCTTACTATGGAAGAAAAGTTACCTAGACTGTGACTTTGCCACGAGAGAAAAGCCAAGAGTTACATTACCCTTAATGCCTGATGCACTAGCCTTCCGCCCACGACTTCGTCCGCGAGGAATTAGGTTATCGCGCGGATCTAGCGGCAGTAGCTTTTCGCGACCTTCACCAGATCGTCGGTCTACCTTGTCGGGGTTACTACTCACGGAGCGTCGGCCGGTGCGCAGTCGCCATTTCAGAACTTTTCCGTCCCAACGGCTATTGATTCTTCTCGCTATTCCCGCTACTTCAGCTGAGCAATCCTTGGTGCGATGTCTGTTACTTTAGTTCTCCTACGGATCTCCTCATTTCCCTCTTCGAGCATAGCCATCTCCTTGCCCGCTGGGTGAACCTTCTTATCAGACCCTAAGTTTCAGTATCAGTAAGGTGCCATTTATCAGCATTTATCAGAGTAAAAAGTATTTTATGTCCATCTCCACGGTTCAAGTTATGTCCATATCAATTTTCACTAAAATCGATTCAGCGGTTTACGCGTGAAAAGGAACAGCCAGACAGTGCAGTATTTTTTTTGCATTTATAATAAGCGTATGGATAAGTGTGAATGGAAAAGTAGTAGAAAATGCTCCAAAGCTATCGCGATCAAAGTCGCTATTTTACATTACTTTTCATTACAAAATACCACCCTTTTCTTAAACCATTAAGAGTTGATTCACTTCCACCGTATCGGATTTGAAAATTCCAAAACATCCCATACAACCTCAAGACCGACGCCCATATCGATTTTAGGATTATTTACCCCTTTTTAACCCCTTAGGGGTTGATTTCTCGAGAGAGGGATTTTATTTAAGTTTAAACTTTAAGCCTAGGAAAAAAATAAGTGATTTTACTTTGAAAATAAAGAACTTTTCTTACACAATTTCATCCCCCCTTTTCACACCTTTGGGGCAACATTTTCGAAAACGTCGAGATAGGTCAATGTTTATTTTTAATCGACAACCTAAATACAAAATTTGAAGATCCTATCTTAAAACTGACAGACTTTCATACAAACTTTGATCCCCTATTTCACCCCTGTAGAGGTTAAATTTCGAAAAATCCTTTCTTAGTGCACCGCTGCACTTCATAAGGAGCCTATGTGCCAGGTTTCTAGACCCAACGGCAGCGGCGGCCTTAGGGGGTGGCGAACAGGGCAATCGCCCGGGGCCTCGCTCTTGCAGGGGCCTCGCGCTACAACCCAAGCAAATTAAAAAATATATAGATGTTTTTACTATTTTTTTATTTAAAACTTTTGATTTTGTTCTTTGTCCTTAATTATATAAGGTTATAAGATAACGGTAAATTAAAATAAAGTTAGTTAACTAATTTATTTATTCAAAACATAATTGAAAAATTCATTATGTAGTAATTGTCGGTTTTTTAATCGCCTAGCACTCCGGTCAGCTCGGGAGTCGGGACATATCGTTCGTCAACGTCACCAGTGTTGCTAGATCGGCCCTAGGGGCTTTCTTAGTATATTGATTAGCATCATTTAAAAGAACTGTACCACCTTTTTCTATCTATAAAATTTAAATCTATTGCCAAAGAAGTACATGGGAGTTGATCACACATAGTATTGTGATACGATTACGTTTTACACAAAATTCAATAATATATATTTTATTGAAAACGTTGGCAACATCACGAAATTAATCTTCAAAGAGAAAAATTATAACGTAACAAATTAACAGTTGTCAGTAATTTTTTAATTTTTACTCATACATTACCAATGATGTTTTAAACACTCAAATAATTCTTATAATAAAAGTGAACCTATAATTACACGTGTAAATGATAGCAATGACAAATATTACAGCAATATCATATGTGGTCAGTCAATATAAAAAAAACACCCTTATTTTATTAACTGACTTAAAAAAAGGGAGAAGTTCTCAGTTGACTATATCTTTATTTCCGCCTTTCCTGTTAAAAATAAATAAAAAATATTTTAAAACCCACTTTTTTTAAGGATATGACAAATACCTAAACCAAACGACCAGACCTACTTTCGCATCACATACTTTTTACGAAGGACAGAGGGCCTCGCAAAGACCTGCCGCCCGGAGCCTCGCAATGGGTAAGGCCGCCTTTAGCAACGGTTTGGGCTGTGCGTTGATTATCAGTCATTCAGTCAGTCAGGACATTGAATTTTATATATAAGTATGAGAGGTCCCGGGTTCGATCCCCGGACAAGACAAATATTTGTGTGCATGAACATGTCTGTTTGTCTTGGTCTGGGTGTTTAATATGTATAATAAGTATGTATTTACAAAAAAAAAGTATATAATTATGTTTATCCGTTATCTAGTATCCATAACACAAGTTCTTCATGAAACTTAGCGTGGGCTAGATAATTGGTGTGTTGTATGCAATTATTTATTATTATTTATTTATTATTACCAAGTAAGTTTCTGTGAGGGTAGCGTTAGTGGTTTTTTGTCAACAGAATAAAAACTAAATGTAATTATTATCATAAAGTAAAAATAAGAGGGCCTTGTTTGTTGGGTAGTGAAATATGAAAAAAAACATGATATTTCAGTTCCGACCAACACATCGTACCTAATACCTAAACACTAATAACTTAACAACTATTTTCATCATCAATCATACCTACTGCATGGAAGACTATTTTTAATTATTTCGTGCTAGTTATGAAGTTTATTCCTGGTAGTAAATCGAGATATTTATATGCTTAATTAAATAATAACATTTATATTGCTCGTCATTCTTCAGACCAGTGTGTTCCAGCTAATTTCGCACGTCCTTGCGTGCTGACCGCCACTCCTGTTATTACGCGGCTGCTACCGATAATTTGCCAGTTTAGTGATGTTATTATATCGATAGATTTTAATATGCTCAAATTACACCATTTTTTGTTTGTCGTCTTTTCAAACCCTTGTTACTTTTTATTTTACATTAAATCTGTACTGATCGTTTGCAGCATTTACAATATATATTCCCATTATACCCTGTACTGGCAAGAAGACAAATTTAAAAATTATAACAGTAAAAATTCTATTGTTGTTCATTGCCAGCGAAAGGTTTATGTTTGATGCTAATGCGACTTTACTGTAATTAAATAAGTAGTAATGGTATTATTCACACATAATTTTCTGTTTTATAGTTTTATGCGTCAGCTGTAATAATTAAATAGTTATGTTTTGCTTATAAAAAATCCTGATAAATTGCATTAAACATAAAATAATAACGGACAATAACGTATGATGTGTGCTAAAAAGCTATTTAATCTTTTATAGCTTTTTTTATTTCAATTTATTGCATTGTTTCATTCAATTTGGGATTCTTCGTAATTTTATGTCGTGGTACTAAACATGCACACGGGGGTTTTTTTATTTTAGTAATAAATGTGTAATTTAACCAGATATAAAAATACTTCCTACTACTTTTTGTCACATTAATGCAATTGATTTTTATCTTTAGAAAATGAGTAAGTCTACAAAAATATTTACATAATAATATTTTCTGCTTATATCTAGGTACCCTTTACTTACAGTTTTATTGTAAAATAGATAATATATGGATATATAACAATAATATATTAAAAGGGATGAATGATAGGGTAGCCACGATGTTTCTTTATCTTAATAAAGAATAGTTCTTTCTACATTTTAAATGCGCGTTGTTGTCAGATTAAGCTGTTATATTTGTTTTAATTATCATTTGCTTCCCTCGTCATCACTAAAATACTTATCCAAATAAATTGAAATACCTATCTTCAATCATAATCATTAAATTATTTAACAACATTGACACATTATTATCGATAAATAATGTAACAGCCTTATCTATCTTTTGTCGGCGATATGACCGTAGGCGTTACTAGGACATAAATAACGCCATGTCGCTACCTGCTTTAATATACTTTGTAACAACCGATGAATTAATTGTGATGACGAAATAAATGGATTTGTGGTAAAGCTTACAATGTTGGCAGGTATTCCCGTTAAGCTATTGTACCAACTTTAGACCATGTGGATATTGTTTCAAAGGATTGTGTAGTGCCGATACGTGTCGAGAGTCCTAGTGGCGATTGCCTACCTTTTCCTTCTGAAATATTGTTTCAGGCGATACTGTTGCCACCCCCCCTTAAACCTTTACGGAATCAGGCAATTTTGATGTCATTCGATTCAGTACACCTCAATCTAGGGCTGAACGGTTTTTTGCTTTAGTAATTCGATTTAGTTTAACTTAAATATTGTAAAGCTCGAGGTCGTTTTTTAGTAAAAAATATGCATATTGAGATGCAAATAATTATTGGCAATATTTCTTTAAAATAAAAACGTACTTATCCAATATATCAACAACATGTAAAATAAATATTGAAATTGGATTATGTTTAAGGGGGGCCTTTTATCTATTTTTGTATGAAGATTTACAGCTACACAATCCTCAATTATTGTAAATCATATTCTGAAAGGAATAAAATGTTACCTGAATCATTTACCTACGTAGTTATTACCCAGGAACCACATAATACTTACAAAATTTGTCATTGTGTGTTAATTGATTCTAAATTTCGTGTATGCGTCTTGAATAAAATACAATAAGGTGTAGCGATTGCAATATTATAGAAGTAGAAAGCAAACCATTACAGAAATAAATATTCAGTTGGTAGTCAAAGTATAGTTACTTACAAAAAACGTCGTCCACTAAAGATGTCAAAGCAAACTATTTTATTTTTGCAAAAAAAAACCTAAGCATGACATTGCTATATTTTCCTAATAATCACCTATTACCTTAATGAAGGATATGGGTCCTTTTTTAAACCACTGCGCAAAGGCATAGCAGTTATACACCGGTTTCGTTCTGCACCTGGTTCTAATTTTCTATCCCGACTAACTAAAGCACAAGTTTAATTTTTTTACTTACAGCATGTCACATTAGGAACAGGAAAAGAATAATTACGTCTTTATTTCGATTTAGTAAAATGAATTTGAAATAGGGGTTGATACAATTACGGTAGGCCAGTAGAGTTTTTTTAGTTAGCGTTATTACAAAAAGTAATAGATTAATAGAGAACATAGAATAAAAAATTAATACAGGTATTTCAATTTTAATATTAAACTATTTCGTTAAACTTATTACTTATCGAAAAAAGGTTTACCAAGAAAATTCTACTTGTCGACCGAAGTTTCCCAATTCTTCCTGGCTATTTTCAGTAAATAAGATATACAGGGCGGAATTTTTTAACTTCACGAACCTGAAATAGGTACAGTAGGTAGGTACTCTTACCTACTACTAGAGATCGAAAATTTACCAAATATACGTTTATTATTAAAAAGAAATGTAATCGCATTAAATTTGCTCAGCATAGGTATACCTATTTAAAATCTCCATATTTCTTTATAAGCAACGCATGTGAAATCAGTTTTTCTACGCTCAGATATTTATGTGACGGCGCCATCAAAACTTTACACAGAGGGTGTGGCCGAAATGCCAGGGGGTGTAAAGGGGGTGAAATGGGGTGAATAGGGTGAATGGAAGGAAACGCCTAATGGCCTGCAGTCACGAAAGCAACACTTAAATTACGAACTATGTTAATGCTGTTGACTAAACTTTGGTAGGTATGGATTTATTATTTTATATCGTACCTCTGTTTTGCACGCCATTTGAGGATTAAAAGTGTTATGGAAATATGCAGATTTAGATTTAGGTCCCTACATTTTTTCGTTCTTGGAAATGCTATCGTCGTGATTAAGTAAGCCCTTGGCAATTTGGTGATATTTGTCGTTTTTTTTTAATATTGGGTTTGTTAGTTAATGCGATTGCTTTAACCAAAGTTTTAGCAATGAAACGAAGTACTGCAATGTACTGTACACAGCTCATGTGGTTAATGCAAAAAGAGTAGAGTACATTAAAATAGTAAATCTTGGGATAAATAATTATACAGGATGTTAAAAGACCCATACTGAAATCGTAATATATGTGTAGTGTTAATCAAAGTAAATAAGAATATGTAAAAATAATTGCTGGGAAATGACTTTTTCACCTCACACTCTCTGAAAAGGAGGTTTTGTCAATCAGTTTCTGCGTAGAAAATAGCTTTTTGCGGCCTAGCGCGGCAAAGTACTTTTTTAATAAATACCTAAAAATATGTCATAATGCGTTCCGAATCTCATTATTGACTTTTTTGTTACATTTTATTTTTATTTTAAATAGCTTTAAACTATTATAATACTTCGTTTTGGTTTTATTATATTATTTTAGTTCATTGAATCATAAAACCAATAACAATAAGATTAAATTATTTGTTATAAGAATTTTATATTAGGCTGGGTGAGATTTCACAACCTATGATTGGATTTCGGAACGTGACATAAATCTTTATTTTTAAATTGTCTTTGTCTTGTACCTCATGTCAGTGTCAACATTTACCGAATCGTTTTTATTGTTATTAATAAGTAACAATATATTCCTACTTTAAATAACTTTGAATTAACTATAATACTCCCTTTTTTATTATTTTAGTTTTTTATATCATTAAAACAACGAGAATAAGGTATATTTAGATTAAACTTTATGTTTAAAGATTTTTTTACCGGAAGTTGACTGCGGAGACAACCATAAAATGTTCCTAGTTATTGTGAGGTGAAAAATTGTGTGTTGCTTTCGGCAGAAAAGTTTTAAGCGTCTTGTACCTTTGAAATCCTCGCTTCGCTCAGGATTCAATCTTTGAACCACTCGCCCGTCACTTGCTCATCTTTCAATAGAGGTAACTCGCCGCTAAATAACCAACTTTTCAGCCTTGCATAACAAATAGCTATTATTGTTCCTTTTCACAAAATAGGTTTTATTTTTACATCCAAAAAAAGCGTGCAACAACGCGTGCGTGTGTCTAGAGGGTATGATTGATTTTAATATTTGTTGTTTTGTAACTTTAAACGATAATCTTTAAAAATAAATAGGTATTGACTTTGATCCTCAATAACTCCATAACTATCAGCTTCCCAGATTTGGCCCCATACAAGAAAATGATAGTAACGATGGGAGAATAATTGGTTTTTGTTTTCGTTATGGGTCTTTTAACACCCTGTATGTCCAGCACTTTCCATTTTTTTTCTATTCTTACTTTTAACACAAACTTTACAAGAAAGTAAGTACTTTTTATATATAATCTATATAATAAGTTCTTGCAAAGTTTTCGTTAAAAGTAAGGGTGTGTGTGTCTTGGGATAAATAATTGTATGTCGAGCATTTTCTTGAAAGTTTTCGTTAAAAGTCGGGGTATGGTGTTATGACCATTTTACAATTTTGTAAAGCGTGGCCCAGCTGTTGATCGTGCAATTAAATTTTCTACAAATAAGCAAGCAAAAACAATGCATCAAAGCTTATTCCAAATACCTACTGGAGTTTTCGGATGCAACCGTTATTATGTGAAATTTGCCGGCTAAAATCGATTCGTGTCGGTAATTACCAGCTAATATGTTAACCCCACAACATACTATGCTCGCCAGAGAGCACTGTGTGCAAACTTAAGAGTAGAGAACATTGATTTCGGGACAAATCTGGTGACAAATAATGATATTTCCAACATATTCTTGAAAATGTTTCGATAAAAGTCACTATATGCTAACAGTTTGGCACAGACTGTAGTTTAAATACCGAATATCATAACCCTAACGATATTTTTTCCCAAATAAGCAAAAGCAATAATGCATCAAAGCATTTAAGTACCAAAATACCGGGGTATTTGCATGCAACCATTACATTTTGCAAATATTACCGTTGAAAACCGGCTCGTGCCGGTAATAACCAGATAAAACGTTAACCCCACCTAGAGGGCGCTGTGTGCAAACTTATGCAACTAGACTCAGACGGATCAATATATTTCCCCACATAGCATGGTTGCCGTGGCAACTGTTAGTACCTACTCAATTATTCTTCGCATATTATAATTTTAACTCGCATTAAACCTGACATTTAGCTACTACTAAAAAATTTTTTATCAGTGTAGATATTATAAGTGCTTAATAGACGCGAGGGGTCGAAATATGACGAAGGTAAGCCGGACCAAGATAAATGCATAAATCAGACCATAATAAACTTGGAAAATAGAACATTTCGTTCATTTTGCAACTGCCTGGTATCCCGGTATATTTCAGTAATTAGTGGCAATACTTAATGATATAGGTACCTAATTATTGTGACCTGCATGGTAGATCGGTGGGATGAGATTTCTAAAAGGGATGAGATTTCTAAAAGCCGATGGGAATTGGTTTGTTTGGACCCTTCGCCACTGGTGTTTAAATAGATCGTTGAGTTAGAAACTTTAAGAGTACTCAAAATATCTAAACAGCCATCCGGTGGTTATTCCTGCGTAATCTAATTGGGTTTCTTATTTTTTTTAAAATAACGGGGATACTCTTAGCCTTCATCATACCTGACGTTAAGTATTGTTAAGGCTGAAGACGGAAGCGAGCCTCTCCCGGAATCCCCAACCACTGAGGAACTGGCTACCTTATCTCTAACTGCCGGAACACAACAATGCTGAAAACATTGTTGTTATGGCGTCAGACTTAGATAAGATGGTGGTAGCTAGCCAGGCGGGCTTACAACAAGTCCTACCACCAACCAAACCGAAAACAATATGTACCACCGCTGGGAATCGAACCTTGGACCCCTGGGTCTTATACCGGTGGATGTTACCACTAAACCACAGAGGCGGTTAAAATATATAAAATAAGTGACTATTATTATTAATCTACAATGAGGAAACGCTACTGATGTTGAATGATGATAATAACGAAGCTGGAATCGGGCTTTCCCCGCAATCCTAAATCACTGAGGAACATGACTAACTATAACTAGCTAACTTACCTTGATGAATCTCAAATACTGAGGTAGGTGCTTGAAAGTTGCAATTATTTAAAAAAAATGTTTTTTTTATAAAACTATAAAAAGCTAAAAGAAGAATATTAAAGTTAGACTAGGTGCTTGATATATTACAAGTTTTTCCATGGCGGTTTTCCTAGATCATTATTACACAGACTTCGTACTACATAATAAAGCTACAATCGATGGAAAACTAAACTCTAACGTGTTTCTTATAGCCAAGCGAAAAAATGAAACGCGCCCTATATCCCGAGTCACCCCTAGGAACATTTGCAATTAACCTAAATTATTCATCACGCCCTAATTTGAAACGTGGCCGTTACCTTTACTGAACTTTACAGGGGTCAGTGGATTTAACGATATTTCGTTATTATACTATAAAAGTAGTACCAGGCGTAGTGGAGATCCTTGAGGGATGCAAATGCCCTAAGATATTAAGTATTTATTTAAAATTTAAAAATACCTTAATCAGTCCAATGAACTCGAAAAGCGACTTTGCGCGCAGGTTGCCGCAGAATGACGATTTAATGACGCGCGGCGTTATAACATTTAAAAATAATACATTTTTAGAATCGCTATGAAATAAGCGATTTTTCGATGTATAATTGTTTGCGATACTATCAATAACCGAGTTGTAATTCTTAGGTAAAGTTGACGAAGCTATTTTTTGCGTTTTTTTTTTGTACAAAAAGTGATATTATTGTAAAATAAAGGATGTAATCAAGTATAGATTAACCGAAAGGCAGAAACTAATATTTAGACAAAAAACTATCTAGCGAGGGAAAATACACTAAATAATAACTTTGATAGCAAGCGCGTTGATGTCTTTTATACTTTACACTTTTATATTTGAGTAGGTAACTAGTGTTTAATTTTTTTTTGTGCTGAATACCTAAAATAAAATGTAGGCTAAATTTTTCCCAATTGATTTGAACTCAAAAATATAACCAAAGATTGAAATTCTAATGCGGAAAGTCAATTTTGTAAATTCTGATTTGCAGTATGTACCTAAAGAGCGCTTACGCACTACGTCCGTTCCAAATCCGTGAAAATACGGTCCGTCATAGCCGTAGAACTTTTTGTATGGTAGCTTACGCACTACAACCGTTTTCCGTATCCGATTTCTCTCCGTCAACCGTGAATCTCCATGACGGACCCGGAACAAACTGTTTCCCTATTTTAACACTATATGTGAAGGTTATGTTAGCATCCTGGATTCCACCTACTTCCGCCACCACGAAGAATATGCATCATTTTTATTGATTGCACACTTCATTTTTATTAAGCCGAATCAAAATCTCGAGTCGAGTTTCGAGTCGAGGTTTTATTCTCGGGGCAGGCAAGTGAGAATCAAAAATCTTTGAATGCAGGATTACTTATTTTTGAAAATAAAGGAATGTTTTCTTTCAGTAAAATGAGCTTACTAAATGATTTAAGGTAATTCCCCTCCAGAGCCCATAGATTTTTTCCTCCCAGTATACATGACAGCAGGTCAAGTTTTCCAGTTTGCCCCTGAAGCAGGGTACTTACCTAGCTGTGTAGCGTAACGTATCTGATACTGTATCAACCTGAACCTAGTAGCTCGTGCTACGAGCTCCATCCCACACTGCGAGCCGCCTTTGTGTTCGCAATGATACCGCCACTTGGCGGATCACTGCGAGCTTACTGCGCTCCACGCGCGAGCGGCTCGCGGCTGGCTCGTGCCTACGTACTCACTTGATACAGTATCAGACACATTACATGCTACACGGCTATGTGAGTACCGTGCTTGAGACGCTTTACGTCGCTCGTAATATCGGTGGTTTGGCAGCGCAACTGCGATCTTAGTAGTTTTACATCCACTTGACTGTACCTAAATACCAGTGGCGATGGGTCCATAAATACCGATTCCCATCGGCGTCCCTTTTAGAAATCCCACCCCAGCACTATGCATCCCAAAATTATTATGTCACTAAATATTGTCACCACGGGCCTTACCATCAACAGCTGTTATGCGATTCAGTTTAAGGTTAGGATGTGAGTGTGGGTTGCTGCTAGACGGTGCGTATAGCGGCGTCTCACTCTTACTAAGCATAACAGTTGGTGGTAGGCTCCCAGTTAGTTAAATCAAAATATACAAGGATGCCAGGTAGTTGCAACGTGATCAAAATGTTTTATTTTCTATGTTTATTATTGTCTGATTTGTGCCTTTTTTCTTGGTCCGGCTTACCATTTCGACCCCTTGCCACTGTGTACATACATAAAGCAATCACTCCTGTTAAAAAATAAATCTGCCTCTTCCAGTGAGCATGGAGGCTTCGTCATCGGACTACAGCGATGAGGAGGTGGGCGTTCTCGCGCGCGGCCAGAAACTGTGGGTGCGCGGCGTCCGCGCGCACACCACCTGTGCCGACATCGTACGAGCTCTGCAGGACGCTCCTGAAGGTTCGTACTATTATTTTGCAGCCACAATCACAACACACATACAGGGTTATCATAATCAATCACAGACATACAGAGCGACAGAGGAGTAAACAATTTACGCGCACATTACCTGTGCCGACATCGTACGAGCTCTGCAGGACGCCCCGGAAGGTGGGTAATCATTATATTCAGCCAAACAAACAGAGAGAGGGTTGTCACACACAGAAAGAGAGAGGTGGAGATAAAGATAAACACAAACTGTGAGACAAATGAAGAAGTGGACGTCCATGGGCGCGACGGTCGCTCGCTGACATCCTACGAGCATTGCAGGACGCCCCTGAAACTGGGCTATCATCATATTCACACACATAATCACATACAAACACACACACACACACACACACATACGGAAAGAGTGATAAAGAGAGACACACAAACTATTATGTGAGGAGGTGGGCGTCCTCGCGCGCGGCCTAAGCTGTGGGTGCGGCGCGAACACCACCTGTGCCGATATCGTACGAGCTCTGCAGGATGCCCCTGAAGGTGAGTTACCATCTAAGGGAGTTAGTATAGTGCCCATCAGTGGCGTGGGTTCCATACATACCGATTTCCATCAGCTTTAATTTTATAAATCCCACCGCAGTGATCCACCCAGGCAGATCATAATATTATGTCATTAATTATTGTCACCAATTCGTTACATTGCATATATATGTATATCACATCATTGTCTGACCCGAGAAGTTACATATCATTGGTGTTTTCCTGGCACTCCTACCGCCTAATTGCTTTCGCTATAGCTATCAAACTCTAAATTCACCTAAAACCTTCAATAATAGGGGTTTGTCCAATTCCTATATATTTCTATTTGTCTATTGGATTCACTATTACATTTTTAGTATGAAAGTGATAGCGTTAGCGAGAGCCCTTGTAGATTTGAGAAATCATTAGCTATAGCGATAGCTTTACCGTTAGGAGGTAGGGGTGCTGGGTTTTTAAGTTGCACAAAACGGGACGTGTTGTCGTCGGTGGGGTCGGCTGTTATGCATCGGAGAGAGTGATAGCGTCATAGCCAGCACGGAGAAAATCGATTGTGATATTACAACTATAAGGGCCGACATGTTCTGGGTAGCTTTTATGACAGATGACAGATTTGTATATTACATTTTCATAAGTCAAGTTATCTTCCAAGTAAGCAATCCGGAACTTTTCAGTTGGTGGTGAATCCGGCCCTAACACCATAAGCCCAGAATAGCATGTCAGGAAAACATCATGTGATATTAAAACAAGTTAAACATTCGACAATAGTGTTTTAGCAAGATTTCTGAAAGGGTTTCGAGTTTTCGACATGCCAAAACAAAGAACATGTTACAGAAAATCCGATTCTAAATCAAATCTTTTCCACAGGGAGTAGCGGATTATGCGACAGTGGTGAATGGGTGTTAGCGGAGCGATGGCGAGGAGTGGAACGACCACTGCCGCCCGACGCACCTGTGTTACACGTCCTGGCTGCGTGGGGGGATGCGAGACATGAGGTAACTTAATAGATTAACATGTATTTTTTGTCATTAACGGAGGTGTTAGCGCCATCTAGTAAAGTCGAATGGTGGCACATGACAGCTGATCGGACCAGATCGTGACGACATTGAATGAAGAGACCTAATACGAAAACACATTCGTTATTCGTCTCACTCGCTCACTACCATCATTTTTGCTTTCTCGTCGCTTGTACATGTAATAAAATCGAATTAAACGCATATATCTTTTTAAAAGGAAAGTCTTTATTTTTGTATTAATTTGGACCTCTTAAGGAAGAGATTTTCTTTTTGTATTTATGAACGACGTTGAGACTCTTAGCCATCATCATACCTGATGTTAAGTATTGATAACGCTGAAGATGGAAGCGAGCCTCTTCCGGAATCCTAAATGGAACTGGCTGTCTTAGCTCTAACTGCCGGAACACAACCATGCTAGAAACATTGTTGTTATGGCGTCAGACTTAGATAAGACGGTGGTAGATGGCCAAGCAGACTTACAACAAGTCCAACCACTATGTACCCCTGCTGGGCATCGAACCCGGGACCCCTGGGATGATACCGGTGGTTGTACCACTAGACCACTGAGGCAGTTAGAAGCAGCACGTTATATTAGGATAGGACAGCGGTGAATGGGTGTTAGAAGAACGATGGCGATTGGAACGATCACTGCCGCCCGACGCACCTGTGTTACACGTCCTGGCTGCATGGGGAGATGCAAGGCATGATGTAACCATGGTTTATCGATTACCAAAAGACTTTTTTGATAACTATAGTTCGCAATAGGTCGACATCGCAATTGGTGTATGAGTTGAGGGGGGAAAGGGGGCACGTCTGCTCACCAATGCCATTTTAGTCTTAGTAAAGCACCAGTACGCATCGGTTACATTTTTCGACTTCGATCTCGTTCACAGTTAAACCCCACCACTATGAAATTGCCCTGTAAACATGTACGAACAGTAAATAAAATTACTTTTTAACCTCTTTCAGCTTAACCTTTTTTACCGATGCTAATAATGCCATAATGATGGCTGTACACTCTCGCGCTAGGACTTTCGCTCCACTGCGAGTTCTCACTCGCGAGGTTTTTACCAGAGATGTGCTATGCCGCTATACTGTGGATGTGAACGCTAAGCTACGAAACATGAGACCTGACGCTGAAAATGTTTCATATTTTTGTACCGCATGTCTTTGTTATACCTAGGAGTTTAAAATGTCCTGTGCTTGGTACTAAATAAAAAAGTTTGTATTTTGTATTTGTATTTACCTTTTCCACTGATGCTAAGCGAGGTAGTTGTGCGAAGAAGATGCACAGCTGGATCTATCCGATGATCAACAGTAGGGAACTAGGGAAGCACGCATCCATAGCTCGCATATAAAAACATAGCTTAGTAGAACCCGTTTCCACCAGTGCTAAGCTATATGGACCGATGAATGTGATTAGTGCATATCAAACGCATCCATCCATAGCAACGTAACAAAGCACATCCTCGTTGGAAAAGCACCATTATCAGCAAGCGCTACCCCGAGACATTACGAGTAGGTCTCATAGCTACTCTGAACACCCTCGTACTTATGTGTCATGTCTCGGGTGTCTCGCCGAGTGTACAGTACAGCATGACAGTTATAGATATTACATACCGACGCATCTTTCTAGGTTCGTCTATCACTACGCCGAGTTTCCAGCGGCGGTGAAGACGACTCTGGCCGTGACAGCGATGGAGGCAGTCGAGGAGGAGCCAGACGAAGAAGACGGAGAGGGATGAGGACCAGCACCCCGCCCCCGAGAGCCAAGAGCGAAGATCCAGCCACCAGACTTGTATCCGTCATACAACACCAGAGTCGGACCATTCACCAACAACTGGATAAGTTAAGGTAAAAAACAAACTAATCTGAGAAAAAATATAGATATTATGATGCGATAAGAGCATTTTGTAAAGTATAAACACTAATAAAATCTTTCCTTTTTCAGGGAACAAGAGAAACTCATTGACCAACTAGAAGACCAAACACACAAAAGTAGGATGGAGAAACACGGCACTAACTACTTGCTCGAGTCCTACCTTCGAGACCTTGGCAGGTGCAACGAAGTCAACGACAGTCAAGCGGGCAACAGCGATAGCGGAGTGGGTGTAGGCAGCGGTACACCACCAAGAAGACACACCAAGCACAAGAGCAGACGAGAAAGACATCTCATGAGAGAACACTATTTCACGAAAGAACTAACGGACATCTGTCAAGTGAACTCAGAAAGACTAATGCAAACCCACAATGACACAGATTCAGATGCATCAGCAGATGAACTCACTAGGATACGAGAGGAAATTGAACTGCTAGAAAAGCTAGCTATTATTAATAAGAGATTGCATCGAGAGGAAGAACTAGTTGTCAGGCTGACGGCGAAAGTTAAAAGGTATATGGACGAGAATAAAGCGAATAGTTGCGAAAACGCCACCCAAGTGGCGATGCTGATGGACAAAATCGAAGAAGAGTTAGGAAAGACTGCGAACGAGATGCACGACAACGCTCTCGAATTAGCAAAAGCTGACCAAGAAATTAAAGTGAGAATGAAACTGTTGGACGAACTAACTTTAGAGTTAGAAGAGGAAGAACTACAGAACGCCGTTTTAGAAAGACAGTTGAATGAGGCATCGAGTCGACAGCCAATCATTCTTCGAGAAAATTATGTACCTGTTTTAGACCAAGCCAATGCCTGCCAGTTCAGCCAAGGCGCCAGTTATGTTTTAGATACCCTCGTTTAAATTAAGTTTAAAAAACATATCATCCCAAAGATGTACTCTCAAATTACCAATTGTTTTAATTAGTAGATTCTTGCTGATATCTCTTATTATCTAATGACCAAATTTTCATGTAAATTAAGACTTATCGGGTCCAAACACTTCTCTTGTTGCACTTATTATCTGTAGCAAAAAATTATAAATCTCGTTCATATTTTGCCTTACAATTTTGATGCCCATGACGGATAGGCTCAAACAATTTATGAAATGTATGCAAATATTGTATCTTGTATCTTAATAATGTAAATAGTTGTTATGAATATTTAGACAATAACATTGGTGCTAAGAGAACGTTAACACCTAGTTATTTTCTGGCATATATATTGAAATAAACAACTACATATCACAACCTAAATAACAATATAGTAGTTAAAAGCCGTAAAACGACAGCTACATAGTATGAATATATAATATTTTTTTTATTCGTTGACGTTTAGTCATTATTGTATTTCAATCGTGTATCGATCGTAGTGCTCTTTTACACAGTTGAGGACAGAACAAAACTGGTTAAGTTACAGCTCAATGGAAAAAAATACTTGACACATATTATGAGCGAAAAAGTAATTAATTCAATAAAATATCAGATTTCTTATTTCAGATTACTATAAATTATAGGTATTTTATCGCAATTTAAAATAAGAAATCTGCCATATGACATTTTTCTTCCTGTTTTGTTTGGACACTCCTCAGTTTTTGTTTCTACAGAGCGAAAAGTTAGTACTACTACTGATGACTAAACAATGACAGAGTTAGGCTTCAGACGGCTATGTGAAAATTGAAGTAGAATTATATGCGAGTACCTAAGTGTGATAAACTGATAACTACGGAAAGTAAAGGAGCTGGTCGGAAATTGTTTTACTGTTGGTATGTTGCCAGAAAATATTCTAGGTATCGCTGTTAATAAACATACAATTTATATTCGAGTCCGATGCCAAAAATATATGACAAAAACCACCAACCACATTATCTTATAAAGTTATTAGGCTAGTCAAGTATACCTTCGTTATTCATTAACCATGGCTCATAATTCACATTGTTATTGTTTCAAAGTACTCAAAAACTTCTTTAGAATTTTTTAAACTGTATTTTTCTGATATCATGACATTTCACATTGGTTTTAACTTATTTCCTTTTAAAAGTGAGTCACAACAAAATAATAAGTTATTATTATATTTATTGGTAACTATATTGTCATCTTTATACTACACTATATAATTTGAAAATTAATAAAGTCTGAAATACAAGCCTTCCTTTAGTTATAAAAATAATGTTTATATGCAATATTATTAGTTATTTAAGAGAAATTAAACAACGATTATAAAGATACATGTGTTTTATTGTGGACAAATATATAAAGAAAATAATAATAAAATGCATACCTATACCCTTTATTTAGTGCCCTGGCCAGTGTTTAATTCAGCAGAACCATAAAAATGTGGAATACGAAGGAAAATAGCGAATTCTTACAATAATTTTATCAGTTATTATAATCAAATTGAAAACAAACGATTGCTCCAAAGGTTGTGGGTTCGATTCCCATCATAGGCAGTGTTCATAGCGTCAATATTTGTTATTATTTAATTACGTGTATAAGCTACATATCTCGGAGTCAGTTCGACTTAGAAAAAGAGGAGGTGTTCATTTCGCCGGAATATATTTTGCAATCAAAATCAACATCACAAAATGTATGCTTTACTTTAATCTAACCTACTTGGAGGCCTACCATTAACTGTAATGTTATTTATTTTAGGTTAGTTCAGGTAGTAAGAATGAGACGCCGCTATAATCTATATGGCAGCATCCCACTCTCACAACCTAAAAATAATCGCAAAGAGTTGATGGTAAGGCTCCTGATCAATAAATATTAACGGATGATTAGCAAATAGTGTTTTGTCTCTTTCTTTTAGTAAAACAAATTAGTTAAAGAATATTAATTCTTGATACCAACATCTTTCCTACGTATCAATGGGGTGGAAAACTGAAACTAAGTGGCGCCACCGCCGCTGGTACAAAAATCTGTTGATTGGTCAATTACTTGTCAAAATGACAGATATGTCAGGTTTCGACTTGACTTAGACCAATCAATTTTAGGTACCAACGATGGTGGCGCCATTAGCTTTGCCTTTTCCACCCCATTTTGAACTAGTACTTATAGTATATAATCTGTGATATTGTTCAAGAGTCTGCGTAAAAATATGAATGAAAACGGAACAACTCCCTCTAGCGGCCACTATGGGAATCAGTAAATTTCATTTAGCTTTAACTAACATCTTAATTAACAACTCATAAAAGTACTTCGATGAATTTGGCAATACGATTTAGAAAAAAAACGCTATTTCCTTTCTCAATTATTCACATTCTACAGTATTAACGTCTCAACCAAACACTGGCCAAGGCAAACCTTTCAGATGGAGTAAAAAAGAAGGTAGGTACTTGGCGAGGGCTCCCATGAATGTAGATAATTTGATGCTTGATGAATCACCTGGCTCATCAGCATTCATATTATCTTCTATCGCGGAACCGCCTCCCAGCCGTTCAGCTATTACTCGGTTTCCATTGCCACCTGTAAATAAAATAAAAAAGCTTTAATCAACAAGTCTTCTTATAATATGTATAAACGCTAATTTCTCAAAATATAAATGACAAGTGGTAAACAAATCTAAAGTTTTAAAGCCCGTCAATCTATTAATTTCAAGTATTATTCCAATATAGATGCAGAAAGAAAGAAAGGAGGCGCATTCTGCACACTAGCTAGCGCCGCCATTGGAAAAAGAACATAGTGCTTATAAAGACGAAATGGTAATTATCTCAGACCTCGGTCATGCCCTGGTGGTGCGTCTGGCACTAAACATAATAATAATGATGATCCTCCTCCACAAAATAATGGTAAAATAGCCTAGTAGTACCGCTACTTGTATCCTGAGAGAGAGATATTAGCTTATTTTTTATTATTTTAATGCCAGCGGTGGAGTGGCGACCGGGCCTACTAGTCATGCAGAGATGCTACGTTATAACGTAGCATCTCTGCATGACTAGTAGGCCCCAATGACGTTCCAAATATATTTGGAACGTCATTGGGGCGGACTCAGGCGCAGAATGTCTACGTCTCAAAATATCCACTGGTCGCAACAGGTCCTTTTCGCAAATACGAATCACATTTATTTTTTATAATCAAGCAAGTTATTGTTTCGTTTTATCCTATTACGCCTATGTTTAACACAAAAAAAATTATAACGCAAAATTAAGCATATTTCGTTGAGTTAAAGGTTAGAGAGAGATAATAGCTATTTTTTTATTATTTTAATGCCAGTGGTGGAGTGGCGACCGGGCCTACTAGTCATGCAGAGATGCTACGTTATATTTGGAACGTCATTAGGTCGGGCTCAGGCGCAGAATGTCCACTTCTCACAATGTTCACCGGTCGCAACAGTTCTCTTTCGGAAATACAAATCACATTTATTTTTTTATAATCAAGCAAGTTATTATGTTTCGATTTTATCCTATTATGCCTACGTTTAACACAAAAAAAATATAATAACGCAAAATTAAGCATATTTCGTTGTGTTAAAGGTCACAAACTGTTATCATAAAAAAATGGAAATCACGAAAAAGGAAAAACCCTCCAAGCCATTAATTATGGCCAAAGGAAGTTAGAAATAAAATGGGGACAATATGCAAAAGGGACGTTTTGCGAAAGTGCCATTATGAGAAAGGGTCGTTTTGCGAAAGCGACATTATGAGAAAGGGACGTTTTGCGAAAGCGGCATTATGAGAAAGGGCCGTTTTGCGAAAGTGACATTATGAGTAAGGGACGTTTTGCGAAAGTGACATTATGAGAAAGGGACGTTTTGAGAAAGTGACATTATGAGAAAGGGACGTTTTGCGAAAGAGACTTGTTGAGTCCAGTAGACATTATGAGAAATGGACATTCTGCGCCTGAGCCCGCCCCACTGACGTTCCAAATATAACGTAGTATCTCTGCATGACTAGTAGGCCCGGTCGCCACTCCACCGCTGGCATTAAAATAATAAAAAATAAGCTATTATCTCACCGCCACTTGTGGATCTTTGTCGTCCCCCGGTTGGGTGGGAGCTCCCGCTTCCCCGGTAGGAGAGGCGGCTCCGCCCTGCCTCTCTTCACCTCCAACCAGCGACAGGAACCGGTCTAGTTCCGCTTCCTCATAGAGCATGGCTCTCTGCATTGCACGCATTGTGACATTGAGCGTTCTTATAAGACCCCATTCCCACTCCATTTAGCACCACGTTCATTAAACATATACTTTTTTTTTAACCACGGGGAGACTCTTAGCCTTCATCATACCTGATGTTAAGTATTGATAAGACTGAAAATGGAAGCGAGCCTCTTCCGGAATCCTCAATCACTGAGGAACTGGCTATCTTATCTCTAACTGCCGGAACACAACAAATGCTGAAAACATTGTTGTTATGGCGTCAGACTTACATAAGACGGTGGCAGCTAGCCAGGCGGACTTACAACAAGTCCTACCACAAACGAAACCGAATACAATATGTACCCCCGCTGGGTCTGATACCGGTGGTTCTTACCACTAGATTACAGAGGCGGTTAAAACTTACCGCTACTAGTATCTTGCTCGCCACCGCACCACTGCCGTTTGACAAAAACAGCCTACTATATCTCCAAGGCTAGTGGGCCCAATCGACACCGAACTGCTGGCATTAAAATTATCTAAAATAGCCTATTGTATTACCGCTGCTTGCGGATCTTGGTCGTCCCCCGGTTGGTCGGGTGCTCCCGCGTCCCCGGTAGGAGCGGCGGCTCCACCCCGCCTTTCTTCGCCCTCCACCAGCGACAGGAACCGGTCCAACTCGGCCTCCTCGCAGATACGGAGAGGCGTCTTTGGACCTACTATCGCTATGGACACGTTCTGTTGACAAAAGTTAAAATTTAGTGGACCAGCGACCTACCGCTTGTATTCTCTTCTAGATAGAACAGTCAAACTCCGAATAATAATTGGTGTCTTTTCACTTACCGGCACGGCGACCGGCAACCGACGCCGTCATCGCCAGCGCCGGCAAGTGGAAAGATGTGCATAAGTCGCAGGATAATTAAATAAATAGTTTTTTCGCGAAAATCCTAGGGATATTGCGAAAACACGGATAAAATTGGTTGCCTTAGTAAGATTATAAAAAGAATCGCTGGCTATTATGAAATAAGAACACTGATTGGCTAGTCGGACCGTCCAAAACAACATCTTCTCTGATTGGTTGACGACTTGACGTTTTAAATGTCAATCCATTCTCTCCATGTAGTAAACTTTCTGTGAACCATTCAGAATAAGAGTTAGCAAGCAAGCAAAAATTAAGCCAATCAGAGTAAAGAATATCCAATGTTACTAAAGCAACCCGTATTTTTGCAAAAATTGAAAATTGAAAAGAATTGTCTAATTATCCGTTTTTTTGCAATATCTCCAGCAGGGCTAAGATGAGCGCCGCGACTAATAGAGCATTTATCTCGCGATGTCTGGCAGTTGTATAAGTACGGTGTGAGCGGGTCAGACAGCGCGCTTACGCAACATAAGCGTCGATAGACTTTTGTCGCGGTGCTCATCTTAGGCTTACAGGATTTTTGCGAAAATTATTTTTATCAAATCCTCCTACGACACATATATTTCATACCTTTTTGCTTCCCGGCAACCGGGCCGGTGCCGGTGCCGTCGCCGTGCACGAGCCAAGCAAGTGGAAAAACAGCGGCACGGCGACAGCACCGACCCATAGAATCCGGGTTCTTGGCGATTCTGTATGTGTGTGATGCGTGGTAAATTATGTAAACATTGTATTCTAACCTCCCACTTGTAATTCTGGGGGCCTACCGCCATCCCTTAGCGCTGTATTGTTTCAATGTTACCATGCAATTTCGTACTATGAATCTCTTAAAGTGTTTTTTTTTTTTGCACTTTCTCTTTCTATAAAATTATAAGAGGAAAATATTAGCCTGTTCGCCTCGCCAATAGTAAGAGGTACATAGTTATCGCAACTTTCGATTAAACGGGTTTCTTTAGGTTTTTAAAGCGCTTTCATCACATATACGTTTGAAGCGGTTTTTCTTAAAAACTTTAATCAAAATTTCTATTAACCGGTATGTACTCATGGTCACTGCATCATTCGATTGATTTTCATTACAATTTTGACACAAATCCGAAAAAAAAACAAAATGAAATTAATGCGAACCAATTCAGATTGTGAAAATCATTGTTCTGAAATCAATAGTTAAAAGATAACTGGGTTATATTTATTTTTATTAATTAAGTAGCTTCTTATCAAGATAACACATCAACAGTGATGTGTCATCCCACGCACAAAATTAACTTCAAATAGAAGCTAATCTTGTTCTCTTTAGTCGGAATACACTATCATCAGTGTTCTAGCCCGTTGATTTTGTGCTTGTCTAGTCGGTGTTTGTACTTTTTACAGGAGCTAGCAATCTGCTCCCTGACCGTAGGTATTTCTAAGTATTTGTGTATATTTATGGTAAATTTTAAATAGAAAAATATTGGAAAAATTAACTCGGCCACAAGTGAATTCTCAGATGGGAATCGAACCCGCGATCTTCCCGTCTGAGAATTCACTTGTGGCCGAGTTAATTTTTTCCAATATTTTTCTATTTAAAATTTACCATAAGTATAAAAATAGCATTGAAAACTGCAAAAAATACAAAATGATAAAAAAAAAATTGTGTATATCGTCATTTTTGACAAACAAAGGGGCACTGCACAAGGTTTTTAGGGCTTCATTTTGAAACCGTTGGAGAATTTCAATATTGGAGTGGCTAGCCGATCCCTAGAGTTCGATGCCATATGACCATACTGTTTTTATGATACTTTTATATATTAATAGCTTATTTTCCAGACTGAGCAAGGACTGTGCGCCTATCAACCAGTAAAAATCTCGAAGTTTTGTATTAGCTTGTTCTCTTTTGGCTTTTATGTGATCTTTCCAGATAAGTCTCTTATCCAGATGCATCCCTAAGTATTTGACTGTTCTACAGTAAGGCAGGACAGCTTTATCAAGCGTCACTGGTGGGCAATCCCCTCTCTTCAATGTGAATGTCACATGAGTAGATTTAGCGGCACTACCTTTTATTCGAACCGTGTTAGCAACTCGGTGTATCTGCTCTATAGTTCCATGGAGCGCGCGAAATCCAAATTGATGATCTGGAATTACCATTTGCTCCTCGAGTATTGGGTGAAGGCTTCTTAAGACAAGTTTCTCAAAAAGTTTGGACAATATGGGTAAAAGACTTATTGCCCTATAGGAGGTCACCTCCGTCGGCGGTATTCCAGCTTTAGCGACCATGATTATAATCGAGGCTTTCCATAGAAGTGGGTAATACTGCAATCTCATTATAGCATTGAATAATATCATTAGGAGAACAATTCCTTTCCTCGGTAGCTGCTTTAATATTTCTGATGTTATTAGATCAAACCCTGGAGCTTATTTTTTTTAGGTTTAGTATCGTTTTCCTGGAGGACGAGGAGCTGGAAACCGTAAAGGAATTCAAATACCTAGGGGTGATCCTGGACAGCACCCTCAGTTTTAGAAACCACATAAAAGAAACAAGCAAGAAGGCGATGACAGCCCTCATGCAATGCAGAAGAGCCGTTGGCAGGAACTGGGGTATGAAACCCGAAGTAATCCAATGGATCTATAGATCAATCATACTACCAAGAATTTTGCATGGTGCCCTGGTATGGTGGCACAAAGCGCAACTAGAATGCAACAGGAAAGAACTCACGAAGGTACAGAGACTAGCCAGCATCATGATATCAGGAGCTATGAGAACTACTCCCACGGCCGCCCTAGAAATGATACTAGGCGTCAGTCCAATAGAATTGGAAATAAAAAAGAGAGCCACAGAACAATGGTTTAAGCTGAAAAGCACAAATCTATGGAAAGGAAGAAACAATGACAAAGGTCACGCAGAAATTGGCAAAAACTATGAAAAAAACCTTTCTATGATATTAGTTAACAACGACCTAATAAATAAAGAAAGGATTTTCGACAAAAAGTACAGGGTAAGCATTAGATCCAGAGAAGACTGGAAAACAGACAAGACGATCTGGATTGCACTGCAATATGTTACACAGATGGGTCTAGGAAAGAATCAACTATGCTATCGGGAGCTGGGCTCAGCAGCTAATATAGAAAATGTTTTTATACTTCAAAAAAGAGCTGTGCGCGCCATTTACAACCTTCGACAGAGAGATTCTCTTAAAGAATTGTTTAAAGAGATTAATATACTAACTTTGGCGAGACAATACATTTATGATAATATAGTATATGTAAGGAAACATCAAGATTTATTTATTAAGCATAGCGATGTTCATAATTTTAATACTAGAAACAAGAATAAGCTTACCGTTCCAAGATTTCGGCTTGAAAAATGCAGTCGCTCGTTTTTGGGGAAAGGCATAGCCTTTTTTAATAAAGTTCCACAACAAGTGATTGAGCTGCCTTTGCATAAATTTAAAATACATGTTAAAAAAACGCTCTTAAGCAAAGGTTATTACAAGGTAGATGATTATTTGAAAGACCAAAATGCATGGAAGTGATACTAACATAAAACATGACTATTGTAATTGTATAAAAGGAAAATATTCTAATAACTGAGTATAAGAAATTTTTCCTCTTATATTAAATATGTTTCAAGATTGTAGATTTGTGTTTGGCAACGACATGTTCCTTTGTAAATGTTGTTGCTTCTGTTAAAGCTGATAAGTTTCTTGCGGCCGTTCTTCTTATCAGTTAAAAGATGTCCTGAATGGCTGGTAGGAAAAAAAAATTGGACGATTCGAAAGCACTTATCTATAAGTCTATTACTTTGACTTTGACTTTGACTGGAGTATACATATCTAAACCCGACACAAGAAGAGCCGCCTTCAATCTGGGAAAATACACAAGTGTATTTCAAGCGGAAGTATTTGCGATAATGCAATGTGCGCTAATGATTAGAAGTGTGATAAGCGACCACAATGTAGAAAGAATAGTAATATACAGCGACAGTCAGGCCGCTATCAAAGCCCTTGACAAAACGGAGACTACCTCAGCCCTGGTAAAAGAGTGCAAACAAACTATTCAGGAACTCGCAAACCTGGTTGAGGTAGAAATTGCCTGGGTAACCAGACACGAAGGTAACATTGGCAATGAGGAAGCCGATACATTGAGATGTATACAATGAAATGATGATACAATGAAAAATATCATTGAGATCAGGACAATCAAAGAAACTAACCAAAGATGGATGAGCAGAAAGGACTGCAGACAGTCCAAGATCTTCATCAAATCAGTGGACAAATAGAAAACCAGAGAGCTACTAAAACTGGGTAGGAGAGACATAAGAAACATCGTAGGAGTACTGACAGGACACTGCCCTCTAAACAGACACCTGTCAGTGATTAAAAGAACAGAGGACCCTATTTGTCCACAATGTAGAGAAAAAGAAGAAACAAGCTATCACTTCATGGCGGAATGCCCGATGTACGCATCACTGCGCTGGAAACTCTTTGAAGTAGACAAGCTGAAAGAAGAGGATTTCAAGCAGCTTACCATAAGCCAACTCAATAGGTATTGCAAGCGCACAGGTAGGTTCGAGGTCCCGACGCCGGTGGAGTAAATGATAACCCGCCCTTCCCTGAACCTTTCAGTGGACTTTGGGGAACTGGGCGAAATGGTTCAGACTATGGTGACTGATCGCCCGTCCGGCTTTGCCGGCGTCCCTCCTTCTAAAAAATAATCGTTTTCCTGACTTCTGTTGGTGTTATTAATTTCATTGGTAGTGACATTTGTTGGGCACGGTTAAGTACTTTGTCCATATCTATTTCCGAGTCCGTGGTATCAGGTTCGTTTGGTTTAAAGTCTCTTTCAGAAAATTAAACCTCTGCTTTATCTGACGGTTTTCTTGACCAGCTGTCATTCTCTTGTCTCAACAAAGGAATATATTTTATTGGCCTTTTCATATTTTTTGTAATTTTCCAGAGTAAGTAATCCTCCGCTCTGCTTGAGGAAAGTGTCCTTAGCTTGTCTTGTAGGGTATTGTTCTCGTTTTCTTTGAACATCTCCTTGCTTGCTGCGCTTTGTCGAGTGCCCTTTTGTCCTATCTATTTCTACTTATGTGCCACTGACGCCTCAGCCTCCTTTTTCAGCTACCATGTTTCGTATTGCCCAAGTAGTATCTCGGCTCTTTGCTTTAAAGTCATAGTTATGAGTGGATAACCAAGCTGCCTTTCGAATCAAATAAGTAACGTACCAGGCAGCATTTTCTATATTATTTTAGAGGTAAAGATAGATTAACATTTTCCTCGACGTAATCACAAAATGCCCAGTCTGTTTTATGATTGTATAATGTCTCAGGAGGTTCCTTACTTATGACTGTAGTGCTTAGCATACAAATAGCAGGTGTGTGATTAGAATTGCTGTCCAGACATGATTCCATTCTCGGGTAGAGTTCCGACATTCCTTTAGTAATAAAAAATCAAGAAGATCAGGTGTTTTGTTGGAATGTGTTGGCCAGTAAGTTGGTTCACCTGTTGAGAGTGCACTTAGTAGGTTTTTATCTAGTGCTTTTATTATTCTCAACGTTATTAGTGTCGTGCTGAATCTCTAAAAGTAAGCTTGTTTTTTGATGGAAGTTTTGTGACGTCTTCGCTCAATTATCGCCTCCAAAGGGTGAAGTGTGTCAAAATTTTAATTTAAAAAAACGCTATGTTTGCGTTTTTTTCTCGTTCTTATGCTATGATGGTTCCTAATAGATGTTGGTAGGCCCGCTGTTCAGAGCCCTTAGTACGAGTTGACATTTACTGTCAACGTTTTCGACAACTATGGGATGCTCTACTCATGTCGGTTAAACAGTATATGGATATGAAAGAGACAAAGGAATAGTTTTCGAAAACGATTCTCGTTTGCCGAACTCGTACTAAGGACCCTGATCTGTTCTAGGCAGAAAAAAAAATAAAGTGGCAGGTCTGTGACCATGCTTTACTTTAATAATCTATTCTTAAATAAGGGATGGCCTGCCTGAGACTACTTGCCTAGATATTTAATGAACTTATAAATTACCTTATTATTTAGATCCACTTCATTAGGAAGGGTATCCCTCAAGGCACGGAGTCCGTGAGCCACCAGATCCTGCAGCTCACAGTCAGCAAATGTAGTCAAATTCTTTTCCAAGTAGGTCCTAGCAGACTGGGAACGAGCACCGATGGCCATGGCTCGGCAGTCGAAGTAGTTAGCTGATGGGCACGTCTGATAAATATGGGGGCCTTGGTCCTGAAATGATTTACAAAATATATTTTTTATGATCTATCTCTGTTTACTGTTATTATTATTAACTTATATGCAACTGTCTTTATAAGCTAGTCAATAAGAAGTCCACTCAGACTTTACTGTTGGCCCTTGAGTTTGAGAGTACCTTGTGTCACTCATAATAATGGCTGTTTTCATAATGCAAGTGCAAAGCCAACATGCTGTTATCTGTGCTTTTTTACACATAAATGTGTTGATATGGCAATGTCCAATCATAAATTCTAATCTGTGCACATTTATTTTTTCTATAGATATAAGATACTCTGTGAAGTTTTTTCTCTATGATTTGTCTGGGAAGAAAAAACATGTTATATTTTTTTGGGTGTGGTTAATAATAAAAGAAGAATTAATTAATACAGTTTTATTATTTAAAATACCACCTGCGAATCCACCAACAATGGTAGCAGAGCGTGGTTATGAGAAAACAAGGTTATATTGATAAAGATTGCACGAGATTGTTTTGGATTATAAGTATTCGGAATACGACGGAATGGCGTCGGACACAAAATGGTTTAGTGGAAAACAATTCGCAGGTGAGGACTTTGCTACATGGAAATTTCGATTGTACAGCATATTAAGAGAAAACAAGTGTATAGATTCTGTTTACAAAAAGGATTATTCGAAAGAAAATGAAGCTTTAGAAGCACGTGCCCAAAGTATAATAATTTCGGCAATAGCTGATAGTCACCTGGACTATATTGTGGAAGAATCTACTGCATATGGCATGATACAGAAATTGGAAAATTTATTCTTGAAGAAAAGCACTCGAAGCAAACTTTTTCTTAGAAGAAAATTAAATGAATTGAAGTACAATGAAACGTCGTCACTGTCCGACCATTTTAAATTATTCTCTACAATTTTTGGCCAATTAAAAGATGCAGGAAGTCCAATAACTGATGAAGAGAAGATTAACTACATACTCATGTCAATGCCATCTTCATATGAGATAATAATTACTACTTTGGAATCACATCCCAATTTAACATTAGATATTGTCAAAGATAGACTTTTAGGAGAAGAAGAAAAAAGGAAAGTAAAGAATAAAACGGAAGAATTTAAGAATGCCTTTATATGTTATACTTGTGGAAAAGAAGGGCATAAGAAATATCAATGCAGAATGCGAACCCAAGGAAGAGGTTATGGTAACATTCAACAGAATACACAAGGAAGAGTGTATCAAGGAGTAAGTCAAGGACACATGAGGTCAGAACAAATGTTTAGAGGAACACAACAAGGACCAGACCGTGGTGGATATCGTGGCACTGGACGAGGGCAAGGTCACCGTGGACGAGGTACATTTCACCAGCATTCACGAGGATACCAGGACAGAAAATATGGACACCAGTCTTATGCAGTAAACCTACAACAATCTGAAAATAATGCATTTATGGTGAACAATGAAATTGACTTGCCAAATAGTGAAAGCGAATCAGTATCATGGTGTATAGACTCCGGTTGCTCCGACCATTTAACAAACAATATAAACTTATTTAGTGAGTATGTCATGCTAAGCAAACCTAGAAATATTGCCGCAGCTAAGAATGGTATAACATTGAAAGCCACTGCTATTGGAAATATAAAGGTTATGTTGGTAAAAGATATACTTATTATACAATTCAAAATGTTTACTATGTGCCAGATTTAAGAAAGAATTTACTGTCTGTTTCAAAGATGAATTATCATGGATTAAAACTAGAATTTAGTAAAGGTAAAGTTAGAGTCTACAAATATGAAAAATTAGTGATGATTGGTAATAACGAAAATTCTTTGTATATCATAAATATGGATGTGGATGTATCAAATTGTAACATGGCTGCTAATGATAAAAATAATATTGTACAATTATGGCATAGGAGATTTGGCCACTTGGGCATGAATAATTTAAATATTTTGACCCGGAATAATCTTGTGACAGGTTTAAGTGAAATTGCAAACAGTAATATTGAAAATAACTTGTGTGAAACATGTTTACTTGGAAAAATGACTAGATTGCCATTTAATAGAAAGGGTTATCGAGCTACTAAGCCATTGGAACTAGTGCATACCGATGTATGTGGACCAATTACTCCCACAACACATGAAGGTTACAAATACTTCTTAACTTTTATAGATGACTACACTCACTTTGTTATAGTCTACTTAATTTCTAACAAATCAGAAGTTTTTGAAAAATTTAAAGAGTATTATTACTATGCAACTAAACATTTTAATACAAATTTATTAAAATTAAGATCAGATAATGGTAGAGAGTATGTTACTAAGGAATTTCAGAACTTTTGTAGACAAGAAGGAATATCATTGCAATATACAGTCCCATATAACCCTGAAATGAACGGTACAGCAGAAAGGATGAACCGCACACTTGTTGAAAAGGTAAGAACAGTTTTAATAGACTCTAAACTGCCAAAGACCTTTTGGGGTCATGCTGTTTTATATGCTGCCTATGTAACCAATAGGAGTCCATCTATCGGAAGAGAGGCAACTCCTAGTGAATTATGGACTGGAAGAAAACCAGATGTGACTAATATGAAAGTATTTGGAAGTATAGCATATAATCATATACCAAAAGAACATAGACAAAAATTAGACAGCACAAGTAAGAAACTTATAATGGTAGGTTATTCTACTTCAGGATATAAACTATATGATGAGGATACAGAAAAGATAATAATAGGAAGAAATGTACTTTTCGATGAAGAAAAGAAGAATCCACAGATGTACGAGATACCATGCAAAAGTTATGAAGAAGGAGAGGAAAATGAAGGTTCTAAACAAAAAGACTGTTTTGAGAGAAGTGATGAGAGTGAAGACAATGATAGAAGAGGAAAAAATGAGAATAGAGAAGAAAAATATTATACAGAAGAAAAAGAGAACACGCAAGAGTATGAAAAGTTTGGTATAAATGAAGAAGCAAGACAATCTAAAGAAACAATTATGAGAAATAAACCTATGAAAGAAAATGAAGAGGAAAGCTTAGAAAGAGGGAGAGGACGAAGAAGAATTAAAAAACCAGCATGGCAAAAGGATTTTATAATGGATTTTAATGAAGATGATAATAATGATGCACTACTTGCGTTACTGGCTAACTATCAGGATGTACCAAGCAACTATCAAGATATAAAAGAGAGAAAGGATAGAATACAGTGGGAAAAAGCTATAACAGAAGAAATATCAGTATTAAAAGAAAGCCAAACGTGGAAAGTAATACCTAAACCTAAAGACAAGAAACTATTGGATACAAAGTGGGTATTTACAAGAAAAGATTCAGGATCAAAAGATATATATAAAGCTAGATTAGTAGTAAAAGGTTTTCAGCAAAGAGAGGAGTTACAGGATACTTACTCACCAGTTTTGAAACTAAAAACATTAAGAGTTTTATTATCAGTTGCTGCACAACGGTCATATAACATTCATCAAATGGATGTAAAAGGTGCATTTTTATATGGAGAAATTAAAGAGGAAGTGTACTTAAAACCACCAGAAGGTATAAATATTAAAGAAGGTTATGTCTTAAAACTTACTAAGTCACTGTACGGACTCAAGAAATCACCAAAATATTGGTATGAAAAATTCAGTGAGACAATTACTAAATATGGCTTCAAGAGATCTGAAAATGACTATTGTTTGTATAGTAAAGGTGATTTGTATTTAATATTATATGTTGATGACCTGTTATTATTCGGATCTAACATTAAGGAAATAGAGGAAGTTAAATTTTTTTTGTCGAATCACTTTAGAATGAAAGATATGGGAAGTGGAAATTTAACATATCTTGGTATTACAATAATCAAAGAAAAGGAGGGAATTCGTATAAATCAAACAAAATTTTTGTATTCTGTTTTGGAAAAATATGGTATGGAAAATTGCAATGGTAGTAATACTCCAATGGAAAGTAGCTTCAAATTAGACTTTAAAGAGTGTGAGATAGATTTTAATTTGGAATATCAGTGTAGATCACTAATTGGTTCACTTATGTATGCAATGGTAAGCACTAGACCAGATCTGGCAACTGCGGTTTCCTATTTAAGTAGATTTCAGTCAAAACCAACTCAAAAATTGTATATGGCTTTAAAAAGGGTTCTCAGATACATTAAACAAACTATAAATTATAATTTGCTCTTTTCTAAGAATAATGAATGTAGCTCATTGGTAGGATTTGCAGACTCTGATTTTGCTAGGGATGAAGATAGGAAATCAACGAGTGGATTCTTGTTTAAACTATTTAATAATGTAGTAACATGGAAATCTAAGAAACAAAGTACAGTTGCACTTAGTACAACTGAAGCAGAACTTATTTCTCTATGTGAATCCTCTGTAGAAGCTTGTTGGATTTTAAAATTGCTTAAGGATATAAATGTAAAGTTTGAAAATGCTGTAATTTTTGAAGATAACCTAAGTACTATGAAATGTGTAAAAAATCCAGATCAAAAGAGACTTAAGCACATGGATATAAAGTATAATTTTGTTAAGCAGAAAGTAGAAGAAGGTGTTATTACTGTTAAATATGTATCAACTAAAGATCAGATTGCAGATTTGTTAACTAAGCCGTTACCTAAAGAACAGTTTCATAAATTCGTATGTATGTTGGGTTTAGTAGATTGGACATTGAGGGAGAGTGTTGATATGGCAATGTCCAATCATAAATTCTAATCTGTGCACATTTATTTTTTCTATAGATATAAGATACTCTGTGAAGTTTTTTCTCTATGATTTGTCTGGGAAGAAAAAACATGTTATATTTTTTTGGGTGTGGTTAATAATAAAAGAAGAATTAATTAATACAGTTTTATTATTTAAAATACCACCTGCGAATCCACCAACAAAATGAAACTTCAAATCACTGCATTACTTTCATACAAACATGCTGACTTCACAGTTAAATAAATAAAAAAGTATGTATATTTCTGCAACAATTTGGGTGTTGATGGTGACATCAAATGTTCAACCAATTAGCATTTAAAACAAATGAAATCATTTCTTGATTTCCTAAAATTTGAGTGAAACAAATGTTTAATTTTCATTCCATATAAAAATTTTGAAAACCGGATTGAGTGAATTTGTTTTCCTTACATTGCACAAAACTGAAAGTTTTCTTGAATTTTTGGGACTTTTATTCGCAAGTCGAGTATTTGACTCATACATCTTTGTACAAATGTTTACATAACACTTTTTGAATAATGAGACTGGAAAGTGAGTATGTTTGTATGAAAATAATGCAGTGGTTCAATTTCTTTGCAACCGACTGTACAATAGCCATATCACTTCCCGATTGAATAGTGATTAGTTGATGAGAAAATGCTTCATATTTTGACAGTTTTGACATTTGAGATGTTCCAAGTCTGTAATATAATAAATCTGAATATTATATGTATGTAATTTTGAAAGACTCACATCATAACCAGCTACAAGCAATCCGACACCCAGAGGTCTCTTGTCGTACCGCTGAGTGCAGATCTGCATCTTGTTACCAACAAGCCCAATGAGACGCCCAACAGGCATCGGAGCATCATGAGCGTACTTGTGGTTTAGGCACTCGGTTCTCATGAAGCGGCTGAAAAAAAAAGGTAAAGTAAAAATATGAATCTTAATTCCTACTAATATTATAAATGTTATAGTATGTCAGTCACGTGTTGTGAGGCATTTTTAACTCAATCTACCATACAATTCTTAAATATCACAAAATATATTTACTTGACATTGTCAAAATTCGCATATTTAATGCGAGCACGCCATTAATTAAGAAATAGGAAGAAGAACATATTTGGCGCAGAATTAGTAGAAAGATACATACTGGATTACAACATTAATTTTTATCCTGAAATCCCATGAGGAGAAAACATGCTGGTAAAACCGCAGGCTGTCGCTGGTTTGTATGATAAATTAAGCATCTGTCTTGTCAGAGTGACATTTATGAACTACTGATGCAGTGTAGAGTAGTTGACATAGGTACCTACTTAGCTTACTATTATAAGAAATCAATTATTATTTGATGTGAATTATAAGTCCAATGGATCATTCACATGGTTTTTACCATTGTTTGTACAAATTTAATGAAGATGTTGCTAATAACTGATAGTCAACTTAAGTTTTACCAACCTTAACATGCGAGCATCAGCCGTTAAGCCCGAAATAGAGATTCCTATATGTTCATCAATAGGAATGACCTTCTTCTGATATGCGGACAGTTCACTGACAGCTCTTTTGAGGGCAATAAGAACAGCAAACTCTTTATTCTTCAGTCCCACAGTAGCTGAACCAAGCTTCACAGCTTCCATGGCATATTCAACTTGGTGCAGGCGGCCCTGAGGGCTCCACACGGTGACATCACTATCATACTGGTTTCTGAACTATAAATAAAATAAAATAAACATTAAAATTAACACTACAACTAACCGTTTTGAGGTTATTACTAATATTTTGATCTCATTTGATATTGTGCGAATCGTATTAAAATATGTTTCCTGTGTCTAATTGCACCAAAAGGATCCCAACATTTAGATGCAGTTAAAATTATTTATAGCTGGGGTAACTTTCTACATTTGCTGGTAGCAGCAATGACTTTGCAAAATTGTATCAAAAGTTGATGGCCTCGTAAGTTAACCATACAGAAAATAAATAGCTGTGTATAAAACAACTCACCATTTTGTAATATGAACTATAATCAGATTAAACTTCACAATTAAATAAAATTGTAGATTTGTAGAAATGAAGCCGACGAACGATGACTATGACTTGTCAAATTCAAATCCAAATGTCATGTGTCAAACAAATAAAAAATTGTTACATTCTGAGGGATGGGCATGGGCTGTCTAGATGACGTGCAAATCGATTGACTACTGTTCAAGTGGTCCATCATCAGTGTTTATTGCGATATGAATAAGAAAAACATTATAGACTCTTGAACAGTTACTAATAGTAGATTATGCACAAAGGGGATAAAGCAGTGTCTTATGTCATGGGCAGCATATTGAATCCTGAGCGAAATGAAGGATTCTGTAGTTATCCTAAATGAAGCGAAGGATTCAAGTTGCCCAAGGCTAAGACACTTTTATCCCCGAGGAGCATACTCTACTTTATACACCTACTGTGCCTACTGTAACGTATTAAAAAGAAATTATAACTTATTCGTGGAAAAAAATATCGAAAGGATCGAAACTCACCGATTTTTTCTTTAGATATTTAGTTCCGTAGGCAATGTAATAATAATTTTCATTACTTAAATCTGTGACCAAGAGTCAAGACTCAAGACTAAACATATTCACAATTTTAACTGATATTTAAGACAAAAGACACGAGAAAGCATGAAAATTAAAGAGATAGCTATTACATTATATTTGAATGAGTGAACAATATCTTAAAATTCCAATTTCAAATGTTTTCTTGATGCTAGGGACTCCGATAAATACAGCCATGTTTACATTTTTCATAGGAGTAAAGTCTCTTTGAAGTGTCAATTTTATAGTTAAAAACTCCTTGGACCAGGAAGTTATGCGTTAAACAGCCTTTTTTCGAAATATTTTTAATTGAAGTTTTTTTCGACATTTTGGCGTTTAAATGTTATCATAATTACCTAAAGGCAATTCTCAAATGCGCCAAAACTGTTTTGTGGTCCAGTTCTTCAGCTACATCTTAACTGCTAATACGCCGATCTTGCTCCACTTTTACAAAAATGGCATCCATTTTATCCGTAATAGGGCGACCAAAGCGATGTGCATCTTTGACATCAAAATTTCCGGATTGAAATCGCTTACACCAAATTTGTGCTACTCCCACAGACACTGCCCTAGGTCCATAAACATCGCAATTTTTTTTCGCGGCTTCCGTTGCATTTTTACCTTTTTTGTAGTAAAATTTTAAAATGTATCGAATTTCTTTATTAAATTCACTCATCTTCTTTAAAATTTAAACTATGATACCAACTTAAATGATACCAAAACCAGCCAGATACAAATAGTATAGTATAGAGATTTTATTACAAGTTCATACATACTATATTATTAAGCGAAAATACTTTTTCCCCAACCTAATATAACCTAAGTGGAGCAGGCGATCCCAATATCTACTGAAGTAAAAAAAAATATGTAGCGCTATCTCTCTCGACTGTACGATCTCTCTTTTTAATTGATTGAGTCAACATGGCTGACATTTTTGACTCGCGATTTTGTACGTGTGTTTAAGAAATTATGCAAAAATGTGTTCTACGGGGTTGCAGAAGCCACCAAGGTTGCCACTTATCTTTCCACTTACATTGTTAAAATAGAAAATAAAAAAATTACGGCAATCAATTAGAACGAGAGATCGTACCGTCGACGGAGATAGAGCTTCATAATTTTTTTGGCTTCAAGTAGGTATTGAGAGCGCTTGCTCCACTTAATTTGTACCTTCATGCCCGTAACACCCCGTTTCCACTGGCAAAACATTTACAAGAAAACACATGTTGTAAAATTTAGTGCGGCCTCTGAGAGGATGACCAATGGCTCTCAATAGGAGCTGTCAAATAATGCATTCTCACAGTGGCATTATACGTTTACAGCATGTTTTCTTGTAAATGTTTCGCCAGTTGAAATGTGGGGTAACCGTTACGAAAGAAAACGAAAATTCTATTCAAGATTACCTGAAAACCACAAAAAAATAATTGATGTTTCGTAACAAATTTTATTTGACTCTGCTAAAATGTAGGAAACAGATGATGAATTATATCGTTTCAGGGTTGCTGTCATCCAAAAAAGTTGTTTGTAATGACGAGTTCTACAAAGTGGATTCAAGGTTTTGGGTTTAAAGAAGACGTATATTATAGATAACACAAAGAAAGAAAAAGTTTAACTGAAGCGCGGTCCTATTCTACCTAATTATAATCATATAGAATTTTCCAGTATCGAGCGAGTAGATAAGGCGATTAGAAAAAATGTGGTAAATTGAACTATATAATTGAACATTAATGTTTTTAAGTAACATCCCTTTTTAAAAAAAATCTGAGCTGTCTTCTTCCTAATTACTATTATTACTACCACTGAGCAAGTAATCACTACGTTTTTTAAGAGACGGCATTCCATACACAAGCCACTAAACTGATTTATGAACGTAGTTTCTACCAACCTGAGTTTTTTAAGAGGTACCAACATAACAGTGTCAGTTGTCAAAATGACAAGGGTTTAGGGATGCACCCTAACCCCTAAACATATACCTATCGATATCGATAAATAATACTTACACTATTATAAATGATCACATTCCACTCGGCGGTTCTTAGTTACCTATTAGTATAGTATTGCACAAATAAAACAAGGTTCCATATGATTCATGTATTTCTGATAAATCTGTAGGAATATTGTAAGGCAGTATCAGGAGGATGAAGCAGCCACTGATAGAAAGGACAATAGCGGTGAGCTCTTCTTCCGAACTGGATGTTATTCGCCCGGGTACCGGGATCCAACCGAAGCTGGTCTGGAAGTCTTCGTCCCATGACGGACATCTAAAATATAACAATATCGATAACTAATAACTTGACAATGACACAGCACTATGACAATATAGTATAAACTACAATATTGTAATTTTCATAAAATTATTACTTAAATCCATAATATTTACTGATAATACTATTATTATTAACATGTTTTTACTCAAATAGACTTTAAACAATGTTTTTATTAAAACAATTGATTATATTACCTGTTCAGCTCAAGCGGGAATTTAGCCATAATATTACCTTGTTCAACCTTCTCACTCTACGGACACAACAAATTTCGCACATTCGCAAAGATTTGCCACCTTATGTATCTTTGTTATTAATAACATTATTAAAATTATGTAAAAATAAATTAAAAACTTCTGAGCAAAATAACGTAATTATCACTGACAGTTAAAGTTAAATTCGGCAGCGCGTCACATGCTGGCCAACATGACGTGACGTATAATACTGCTAAATTACGGTGTCGTTATAATACGATGGGACAAATCTATTAAACTTCCTTTTTCATTAGTCGGGTTTTTTCGTAATTTGATGTTGGTACAAACTACGTTAATAAATCCATATATTTTACATTTTTGTATGAAGTGTCGACCCCCTGATTACTACAATACGCAACACGAAAGACGTCCCGCGGAATAAAAAGGAACTAAAATTATTATTTTAGCATACCTAGGAAGCGCCTTAGGCCTTGGGCAGTTTTGGGGAGGGGGTAGCTCTGGAGAGCAGCGATTTTCTCCTCGGGGGGACGAATGCCTTCCTTGGAGACTCGGTACCCAAGGAAAGTTACTTCGTTGGCACCGAGTACGCACTTGGCAGGGTTGATTACGACCCCATAATCGACCAATTTCTGTAAAAGTATGCGGAGATGGTTAATATGCTCCTCTGGAGTACGCGAAAAAACTAGAATATCGTCAAGGTACGGGAAACAGAAATCAAGCCCACCAACTATTTCATCGATGAAACGTTGAAATGTCTGTCCTGCGTATCGTAAGCCAAAGCTCATATAGGGGAATTCGTACAACCCAAAGGGTGTTGTGATAGCAGTTTCACACATCGGCTGGATTTAAGGGTATTTGTTGGTACGCTTTAATTAAATCTAACGTACTAAATATAACCGAGCCGGCTAGGTTGTTACCGAAATCTCCTATGTGACGCACTGGGTACCGATCAGGTATAGTACGAGCATAAAGTGCCCTGTAGTCACCGCAAGGTCGCCAGGTGTTATCCTTTTTAGGCGCTAAGTGTAAAGGCGATGACCACGGGCTTTTAGAAGGACGGACCTGTTTGCACCATGTCCGCAAACTCCTTCTGCGCGGCGCGCAGCTTATCGGGAGCGAGGCGGCGTGGGCGCGACACAACAGGTGGGCCGTCCGTCGTCTGAATAAAATGCACGGTGTCGTGCTTCACAAGGCGATGGATGTTTGGCGGTCGCGTCACGTCTGGAAATTCCAAAAGAATTTTAGTGAACGGTGAGTCGTCCCTAACCTGGACCGTTTTAATTATAATTACAGACGGAAGCTGGAACAGAGAGTCCAGTGATTCCGTCGTGTAACAATCTGTTACGACAGTCAGGCAGTAGATTAAAATGGGCTAGAAAATCAGCACCAATAATAGCCGTGTCGACATCGGCGACCGTGAAGCACCACACAAAGTCACGGCGCAGGCCTAAATTTAAAGAAAGCCTTTTAGTGCCATATGTTTTGATGTTTGTGCTATTAGCGGCGGATAACCAATAGTCTGCCGCCTTACCAATAGTGTGCAACAGCTTCCTGGGGAAACAGCACAAATCAGACCCGGTATCCAGCAAAAACGCCACTTAGTGATACGGTCTGTGACAAATAAGCGGCGACTGGTGTTTGAGCAGTCAGTTGTCAGTTGTTATAGCAGTCAACTCTGAAGGCGTGACTGTTGGAGTATTCTGCACAGCAGACACGGAGGCAGACAGCGGGGACACCTCCAGAATTTTGTCTGCAATTTCTGCCACTTTATCCAGAGGCAACTCTGACTGGGCCCTCAAAATTTCTTGAACATTCCGGAGGAGGCGCTGGAGCCACAGCTCCCTTAAAATTCTTTCATCAGGAAGGCATTTACCTGATAGTGAGCGCAGGTGCCGCAGGAATTGTGTGGGCTTCCTGTCGCCCAGTTCCTCACCAGAAATTAGTTGACGGACTCGTTGAGCTTCTGACGCAGAGAAACGTTTTATCATCTGCTCTTTGATCCACTCGTATCGTTGCCCTTTTGGAGGGGGATTGGTCACCAGGTTCTCTGGCCTCTGACTCTGACTTTCCAGGGACGTCCCTGGAAAGTCTGGAATCAATATGCGAAACAACATAATTATTATATTTGGTCTCGTCAGCGGTTATTCGGGCTAGTGCGAATTGGGCCTCCACGTGAGCGAACCACCCTGCAGGCCGATCTAACTAAAATGGTGCTAATTTAGATTTGATGGAACATAAATTGGTGTCATTATGTCCAACAGGAGAGGAGAGCTTGCTCTGCAATTCTATATTTTGTGCAACTAAAGCGTCGTTTTGTTTAAGAACCTGGGGGGCTATCGCGTAAAAAATCTGGGTATGGATATGGGCTTCATTTGACAGTTGAAGCTCATAAAATTACCATATATGGTAATTTAACTGTCAAATGAAGCCCATGTCCATATCCATATTTTTTACGCGATAGCCCCCCCGGTCCAATTTAGCCCTTAGCTCATCCATCTCGGCCATGTCTGGTCAAAAAATTTAAATATAATTAGGCAAGACAATCAATTAAACTGTTAAGTAATAAGCTGAAAGTTAGTCAGCTTCTTAGCCCATCACTACTCAGGTCAAAGTCCAAGGATGTGTGTGTACCGCTTAATAATAAACATTAATTACCATTAGAATGGAAAATAGCTTAGCCCGTCACCAGATATTTTACAAAGTTAAACAGCAAACACAAACAGACATTTACCTTAGCTATCACCTGTTAATTTACAAAGTTTAGCAGCAAACCAAACAGATACATATACCACCACGAAAAACAGGTTAACATAGCACACAAAGTATAAAGTTAGATTAAATATAGGTTTAACGTGCACAAAATCTCACGGGCGTGCGGGACAAATGGTGCAGCTGTCCTGGCCTGGCACTCCTGTGCGCCCGGTGGCTCTCGCGGGCAAGCGGGGCGAATGATGCGGTTATTCTAGCACTCCTGTGTGCTCGGTAGCTTTCGTGGGCATGCGGGGCGAATAATGCGGTTATCCTGGCACTCCTGTGCTCCCGGCAGTACGGCAGTGGGAACTTCTCTTCGCAATCACACCTCGTGGCCTCGTGGCGTGTCGTGGCCCACGCGTCGTGGCAGTAGAAAAAAGGGCGGAGGCGTTCTCTCCGGCAAGTAATGCGGCAACAGGCCGGGAAAACAATGCCGCTCAGGGATGGCAGCTCAGCTCAATAAAACTTTTCTTGACCTCACCAAATGTTCAACAGCGAATTCGGCGTCACCATTATGGCCGTTTGGGCCATTCCCTTGTGGGTTCAGTAAATAAAAATCGGGCGTGTTCCTTTTTTTGTGTATTTCGATCAAGGAAGACAATACAGGATGTGAAGTGGATTGTACAGCGAGCTATAAATAAAGTAACACCCGGATTCTAAACACCAAATATGACGATTATAAGAATCTCTTTTTGTAGAGCGCAAGAGTTGCGTGAATGAATATCGATCGATCGAACCGAGCAGAGAGAATCTATACAGTTTGTCAAACAATATTCTCTTGTTAGCCTGTGGTAGGCAAAGGCGAGTGCTTACGCCGCCACAAAGTGATAGAAATTATAATAAAAATGACAGATCAGAGTTTGAAGAAAATGATAGTTCGGAGTCTGAAGACAATAAAAATTTAAATGATGAGTTCCGGGCTTATTTCAAGGAGTGGGCACTCCAATTCAACATTCCTCATGATGCCAAGAAAATTGTCAACAATTTTCAATATAAGAATTCCATATATACTGTCAAAAGATCCTCGTACTATTTTGAAAACGAATACGTCAAAGATTAATATATTTGCTGTTGGCTCTGGATTATACTGGCATAACGGATTAACAGAACCTTTGCAAAAATGTTTAGAAATAATTGATTTTAATTGTGATATAAATAAATACCTACACGAATAAATATGAAGTTTTAACTTATAACCTTTATAAGTAGTAATCCTAGTACCTAACAATAACGACATTCGTCGATTGGGTAGTGATCATAAACTGAATATTTTGTCATCGGGCACCAGAAAAATGAGCTGCGCAGTAATAATTTTATTCTCGTATCAGACAATAAAAAGTAAGTAATAAACAGTGCGTAACATTTCTGCATTATTGAAAAATGTGTTTCTTTCCAAGGCCATTTTGATTCTTTAAAGCTGCTTAAGGTCATCTTTTGTTAAAGTAAACCACCATTTTTATTATCACCTACAACAAAAAAAAAGAAGACATTGTATAGGTTGTATTTATGAACCAATAACTAAACCAAATCCGTAAAAGTAAGTAGATACCAAGTCTTTTACTTTACGACAGATGTTTTTGTATGGTAGTAGGCATCATTTCATTCATCGACTCATGGTCTAGCTAGGTATTCGTATTATTACTTACACCGTTTGATTTCAAACGTAATAATAAACATTTTGGTTATGTATAAAATCACTTTACACTACTCTGGAATACTAAACACAGTATTTTGTTCTAATAATAATGATTAACATTTTGCGCTAAGGAACCCTAATCAAACTCCAAATGGCGCTCCTAGAAGTCGTAAAATGGATACTTCAATTCTATTTCTCGGTTAAAAGCAGAATGAATGCTTTGTGATGATAATTAGTTGCTAATAATGGAGAATCAATTTTTACTATTAAATTAATATTATTTGTGATTCATTATTTCATTATTTAGTGAGAAATTTTGCGGCCCATGAAAATAGTAACTAAAATGTATAGGATATAGACACATAACTGCGCGATAAAGGTTTTAAGACAATGAAAACGGTCTATAAGTGATGCTTCGTTGCATTCACACGATCAAAGAGTCGAGTGATTGCAACCGCACGACCTCTATTGTTGAATATTGCGTGAATGGAGAGGCGAACGAAGAGGCGATCAGGCGATTAGCGACCTTGCTGTCGTAGACATAGCACGCTTTTCGCTTTGCCCCTCGCGCGCTCGTGTTGGGAGGCGGTACTATAGGCGAAAAGCGAAGCTATGTATATACGTGCAAGGTCGCTTTTACGGAATACGGAAACTCAAACGTCGCATGAAAATCAGTAGAATCCTCGAGACGAGTGAATCAAAAATATAGCTCCTGCTGTGTTACGATACATAAGTCGACTAAAAAAGGTTCTACCGACTTCGAAGAAACTGATATGTGGTATAATGGCAATAACGGGGAAAAATATTTCTTTTGGGAGCTTCCGTGCGGTGTGTAAACGTTAACCGTTTACACACCGCACGGAACGTTAAGAAAAGTTACGAAAAAATCAAGTATGACGAAATTGTTACCCATCAAAAGTTCCAAAGAAAAATCCGCGACAGCGTAATGTCTATGTTTTATGGTTAACTCACTATTACCATTTTTAAGATAATAAAATTTGTTTTAAACTAATGTATTATTTGAGCTGTTTTCATAAACATGATATTAATCCTTATCTAAATAAATACGTTAATCATCACAAGTATTTAATTTTCAACAAAATTGTCCTTTACATCATTTAATTTTAATGAATATCTTAGGAAATATGATAGTTTTAAAATAACTCCTCAACAAAATAGTTCGCGACCAAATTAGGCTTGCTTACTTTATACTGATATTATATTCCGGAGGTTAAAGCTAGAACGTTAATACGTACAAATAGCGCCCTTCTTGCCGTGGGCGGTTTATACTTGAGCAATACTTTTTCAAAATAAGTTGTATTCTTGTATGAAACGCTGCTTGTTTCGAGTAGGCAATTACGAGACTGCCTACCGGTAGGTATTCAGTTTTTAGCGTAAGGAAAATCTTACTAGGTGAGTGTTGAATAGAAGTTTATACTAAAATAAAATAACTTTAACACTTCTTGTATATTTATTTAGGGTTTGGATGAGGTAGGCACTGCCTTATTGCCTATATGGAACGCACGTCCCTGCTTCAGACCTATCTCTATCCTCCTGTTCCTTTCTAAAGTCCTCGAGCGTCTTGTCCTTCATCAAATCACCGCGTTCCCTAATATGAATCAAATCCTTAGTCCTTGCCAATCCGGTATCTGATGATGATTACATTCGTGGGGGATGTCTAATCAACAGCTCACAACCTTAGTATTTTTAGACTTCAGCAATGCTTTCAATTCTGTTTATTTTTATATACTCTTAGCAATGCTGAATGCTGTGCTTTTCTCAGATAACCTGGTCGAATCTTTTCGCAGTTACCTCATCGAGCGTTGGCAATGTTTCCGAGTTGACGATAAATTGTGACGTTGTGGCTGGTGTGCCTCAGGTTGGTGTCCTTTTCCGCCGTCTCTTCTCCATTTTAATTAACTTTTTAACTCCTCTCCTCACATGTCAGTATCATTTGTATCCTAATGACCTCTAAATCTACTCCCAAGCATATGGATGCTAGGCTAGATGCTAAGGGTTATCTAAAAACCTTTCCCAGCTGATTGAAAGTCTTAATTCTGATTTTGTCTTGATCCACAAATAGAGCCTATGCCATGGCCTCCCGGTAAATCCTCATAAATCGCAGGGTAAAAACCTTGGCGACCTTTTCCATTTCTTTTTACAGAACCTGTGTATTTCACCTGTGTATAAGATTCATAAACGGATTGCGCATGTTTGATCATGTGTCGAAGTTCAGAATGGAAATGGCTGGCTTCAAATTAGGCTGCATCGTGAAGACCATGTTTTCACGTTGCTCTTCAAGGTGCTGTATGACCCTAGAACCCCTCCCTACCTTAAAGAGCGTTTACAGCCTTTCGGCGTGGATAATAACCGGGCGCTCAAAAGCAAATCGGATAATTTATTGAAAACTAGCTTCCAACCGCGATTCAATTCGCGTGGTTCCTGTTCCCGTGGCAATAACGGGATAAATTTATTATTTTTGGAGAGGGGACACCAGCAGGGCCGGACGGGTGATCAGTCTCCCTAGTCGGAAACATTTCACCCAGTTCCCCGAAGAAAAATTCCCCTGAAAAGAACAGGGGGGGGGGGGGGGGGCGGGTTATCGTTCACCCCACCGGCGTCAGACCCTCGAACCTTCCTATGCGCTTACAGCACCTGTTGAGTTGACTTATCGTCAACTGCTCTTCTTTTAGCTTGTCCGATTCAAAGAGCTCCCAGCGCAGCGATGCATACATTGGGCATTCTGCCATGAAGTGGTAGCTTGTTTCTTCCTTTTCTTTACATTGTGGACAGAACGGGATAAAAGTACCCTATCAAAAATCAAGTCGATTGGCTGCTTAGTTAGGGCGTCATGAAAGGCCAAACAAACACACTATCGCATTTATAATAATCAATACTAATACTACTTTCCGCCCGCGGTTTCACGCGCGCGGTTCTCGTTCCTGTGGGAATATCGGGATAAAAAGTAGAACATGTCACAACATGGCGAAAGCGGAATTTGACTAGAGCAGAATATGACTAAAGCCAAACATGACCTCCATCTCTCTATGCCAAAAATCAAGTCGTTTGGTTGCGAAGTTAGGGCGTCAAGAAAGGACAAAAAATACACTTTCGCATTTATAATATTGTAGTTAGGGTAAGAAAAATAAATAATATATAATATAGTTAGGATTAGGATTCCTTTATCCCGCTCTGGTTATTATAAGGAGTCATTTACAATTAAGGCTGCAAGTCGATGGAATAACCGTCCACCTAAAGTGCGACATTCAGAATCCCTAGCCGCATTCAAGAGGAATTTACATGCTCATCTCTTATTTGTACCCTAGTTTGCAACACTTTTATAGGTTATAATAATATTACCTATTATTTAATATTATTTAGATATAGGTAGTATATTTTATTTATTATGTGCTCTTTATTTATTAAGTTTATTAGGTCATTTATTTGTTAATTTAATGAATTTGTTAATTGCTTTTTATATAGTTTTCTTTTTTTTCTTTTATATATGTAAGCTGCTGGCACACTGCATCTCTTTTCAGTTATTCTTTAATCCAAAGGGTGTCTGGAAGAGATCGCTTGCAGCGATAAGGCCATAGTTTTAGGATTTATGTTATTGTATATCTTCTGTTATGAGTACCTATGCAAAAACTATCTATCTAACTTACTCAGTATTTCTATTCACTATTGAGCTCTTGATGCGCAATAGTAGATTCATTTATTTTTACTCTTCGTACAAGAGAAAACCACAATACCCCTATCATAGGTCTCAAACCCGTACCCTTTGATAAAATTCGTTTTATCAAGACTCTTACAGAATAATATCAAATTGCAATAATGCACCACAGCTTGGCTAAATGTGTTTTCAACCGAAAACGCAGACTAGACCGAAAATTAAGTAAAAAATAAATAATGTGAAAATTATGTGATAAATATTAAACAAGAAAATATACAAGAAAAAAACAACTGTCGCCCTGACGGGAACATGAGACTGGTTGTTGACTAGCTCATTGACATGAGATGTATAGATAGATATGTTTGAAATAGCGAAAATAGCAATAAACATGTATGGAATTTCTGAAACTGAAACTCTGGTCCTTACATCTTTCAGAATGTTGATCAGATCAGTTGGGTATGTATGGCAATCTGGATCTCCTCCATTCACTCCATGGATAGCTATTATCAGATCACAGCTCGGTCAATCCTTGGCAGAGAACCAAGGCTCCAAATTTACCTCGATTGTATGAAAATCGGCTTGTGTCGTTAATTATGTGACCACCACTGTGAATATATATAATTCTGTTTTTAAATTTGCAAACAGTGCTTTCACTATGAGCAAATAAGTTAGTATCAATGAAATATGAACACCTCTTTATCACGCGATATATGGCTTATGATGTTGTCTTGCTTACCCCGCTAAGATGTGAGCGGGAGCTACGAGTGTAGATATGAGCCGCTCATGCTTTGACTTCACTCTTTGGTATCAAAATTCAAAATTCATTATCATTTATTGAGTCTAAGCTGTTGCGGTGTAAGCCACGGCGGGAGACCTTGTAACAAGAAGAACCGGCAAGAAACTCGTCAAGGGCTATTTTTTCTCTCTTTCATACAGAGTCGTCAAATTGAAAAGTGATCTTAAACACATACATTTTATGGTTATCCTAACCGTAAACAAATTTTCAACTCGCAAGGAAGGACCATGGATACATTATAACTCATCTTGTAGATTACAGTACTGCAACTACATTAGGCTCAGAAAATTTGATACATTTGGTTTTCCTTGCATTAAGTTGTAAGTTATTTAATACCTAACAATTTATTACTTAATATAATGAGAAAATATTAATTTTGGAAAATCTATGGTAGGGGTTAAAATATAGCTTCATCGATTCAAAATGGCGTGTAGCCATTTTGAATCGATGAAGCGGCCGCTCAGTAGAATTATTTGAAATGTTTCTCTACGGGGCTTGTTCTTTCAAAACGCTTTCATGTAAAGTACTCGCAATTTGTTGAATGCTATGCGTTGCTGTTCTTTTAGATTTTTTTTCTGCCTCTATTTATTGTTTTGGACACTTTTATGGCATGCATAGACGACGGATTCTCCGTCCGATCGAGTTCGTGCATGATATTTACTATGTGAACTTTATAGTACTGTGAGATCGTATATGTCTCCGCACTACAAGCAGGCCGGCGCGGCGCTATAACCTATCTTTGCAACAGCAACGCGACAGCAGAAATTGAGCGATAATTGCTTTACGTCACGTATCAACAGTGCGGCCTCTACCGAACAAACAATGAACTACATTGTGCATTCATTTAGTTCCTGTTATTGCTACCAAATTGCCATTGGCGCTAGCGTCATCGCAACACGCGGCGTCTCACTCTCGCACCTAGGTAGGACCGCGAGAGAGTCAGACGGCGCTATACAAACTGTCACCGAGCGATTAGCCAGCAATAACATACGTAATACCATTTTTATTTTGACATTCCGCTCGATCGCGCGTTAACTGCCCGATAATTGCAATTTTTTTGATTCCCGCCGTTGCTTGCTGGTTTGGTTTTTAGAAATTAAGAGCAAGGGCCGTCGTGCGTAGTAATGGACAGTCGCCTTGTCAAATAAAATATTTATAAAATCTGTAATAATTAGTTAAAACGAAATATATAAGAACAGTATCAAGATAAAGATCGTTTATATTACAAAGCTGTCAGTGTTACAGAATATGCTTAGGTACAGTTCCTGTGAAAGAGAATCATCAAGGTGAAGGGAGAGATCGACCAATCAGCTTCGTGGTGTAGCGTCTTTTATTATGAACTCCTGGACCTCTATTTTTGAATCACTCGTCGCGCGAGTTGCGAGGCGAACGGGGAGGCGATCAAGCGAAAAGCGACCCTGCCTGTGTAGAAATAGGTCGCTTTTCGCTTTGCCCCTCGCGCGCTCGCGTTGGAGGCGGTATTACAGGCTATAAGCGTAGCTATGTATATACGTGCAAGGTCGCTATTACGGAAGTACGGAAAATACGGAAACTCAAACGTCGCACGGAAATCAGTAGAAACCTCGAGACGAGTGAATCAAAAATAGAGCTCCTGTAACTTTGCAAAAAAATCTTCGAAAAGTAATAGAATCGTCAAGTCAAAAAATGTATGTGATGGTTTAGTTTTTACGTCCGGTAGGGACGCTGCTCACTATCCAATACCAATTATTGTTGACTTTTTTATGAACGACGGTGAGAGTCTTCGCCTTCATCATACCAGATGTTAAGTATTGATAAGGCTGAAGATGGAAGCGAGCCTCTCCCGAAATCCTCAATCACGGAGGAACTGCCTATTTTATATCTAACTGCCGGAATACAACAATGCTGAAAACATTGTTGTTATGGCGTCAGACTTAGATAAGATGGTGGTGGCTAGCCAGACGGACTTAGAACAAGTCCTACCACCAACCAAACCGAATACAATATGTACCCCCGCTGTGAATCGAACCCGGGACCCGGGTCTGATACCGGTGGTTGTACCATTAGACCACAGAGGCGGTTAAACGTGACCACGTGATGATTCGAATACTTTTTCGCAAAGTTTTTGTGCTAGGTTGTTTCGTCTAATAAGTTTTTAACCTTTAAATATCGTTTACAAAATACAAGTTTGAAAAATATCAAGCTGTTATTTATAGCTGCGAGTACTAGCTATATACGACATTACAGTTTGATCTAGAGAGTAGCCTTATGCCCTCGTAATAGCAGCGGTTCTCGTAGTGCAAATGTAAACCATGACTTACTGTTGACTGTACAATATATATAACAAGCAATACATACAGGATAATTTATAATAGTTCCTGGGTGATTCTACGGGTGTTTTGAACGCCGTCATTGTCCTCAACATATTTTCATATTTTTAGAGTAGTAAAATTTTGTCCTCGTATCCGAAATAAGTAATAATAACCTACCAGACGAGTAGGGAGTAGTAATGACGGCGTTCAAAACCCTTTGTTGCTCTTGTACTACTACTACCAGTAGTAATTTCTACTAAGTTGAAATAATTCCAGGCTTGCTATGCGACCCCGGTACCCGGACCCGGTACGGGTTACTCTTAAGCAGAAGGTACCAGGGGGTATTTTAGATATAGTTAGTAGTTACACGAGGAATAAAATATCATTGTATAAAATACTTTAATGTAAAATATTACTTGTTCCTACTTACAACTTCAGTAGTAAGAGCAGTAACCAAATTACCGTCATTACTACTGGTAGTAGGATTGGTAGTAACACGGGCGACAACTGGTTTGTCCCCTGGTGGGTCCTCGGGTATTTTTCCCCATTGTCCTACTTATTTAAATTAAAATTAAGATATTAAGCGTTTACTCTTAAGCAGAAGGTACCAGGGGGTACTTTAGATATAATTAGTAGTAACACGAGGAATAAAATATCATTGTATCAAATACTTAAATGTAAAATATGGCTTGTTCCTACTTACAACAGTAGTAAGAGCAGTAACCAAATTACCGTCATTACTACTGGTAGGATTGGTAGTAACACGGGCAACAAAGGTTCAAAACGCCTGTAGATTCACCCTCCTCCCACTGATAGTTTTGTCACGTAGTCGCCTGACCGTCGGCACATGAGCTACAGATTGAATTTCATAGACGATATTATTCAACAACTTATGGTGGTAGCGTATAATTATTTAGAGAACTTAATTGGCTATTAAGATCTCCTGTGATAAGATAGTTTGATTCTATTTGGTGATCTGTCTGGCAATAGGATCAGATGACCTGTTATTATTGTAAACTAAGTTGAAAGTCAGATAGAACCTCCATAAATTTAGGGTCTTTTTATAGGAAAAATCCCTCATCATACATTTAATGTTTTTGATAAATATTACTAGTAGCTGCTCGCGGTTCTCGTCAGATGACCTGTTATTATTATAAAATTAGTTGGGAGTCAGAACTTCCTTAAATTCTTTTTTTTTTGTAAAAAGTGCTCCTCGCAATACTTACCTAGTATTTTTGATAAATAATACTAGCGGCGGCGCTCGGCTTACGAGAGTGTATAGTATATAAGAGGACATAACATATATCCTATGTTTAAATTCATCTATATTTGTGCCAAAATTCATTCAAATCCGTTTAGCCATAACAAATACGCAAATATCTAAATATCCAAACGCCCAGGATTGATAAAGAAATAAGCTTCGTCTTTTAGTTTAAAAACAACCAGAAACAAAATTGCTTGCGTCGTGGGTTCGAGTCCCATCTGAGAATTCACTTGTGGCCGTGTTGATTTTTTCCAATAATTTCCTATTTAAAATTTATCATAAGTAAAAAAAATGCAAAAATCATAAAGAAATTGCTTGCTTTGAAGAGATCGTAGGTAGGTAGTTAGGTAGACCAAACTAGGCTATGAACTGTGTATTTTTCGGTATTTAAATATAAATAACTACAGAGTAAGGCTAAGGGTACCTAACATATCATGTTTCATGGGCAATACGTTTTTTTCCGAAAAGATTTAACGATATCTTATCTGTCTAATGCAGACTGTTCATTATATGTAACAACTGACAGGTACGCATCAAAGAAAGTTATCGAAAAAATATTTAACGTGAAAAAATCTCTTGCAAATCTACCTACGATATGAATTTACATTTTGGCGTTTCTCTTTCATAACTATTAGTTTTTTATTAAGTCTTTTATATAAGGTTGGTAAGTACGATTTGATAAAACTTAGGTATAGGTACATATCTTCTAATCTAATATATAAAATTCTCGTGTCACAGTTTTCGTTCCCATACTCCTCCGAAACGGCTTGACCGATTCTCATGAAATTTTGTGAGCGTATTGAGTAGGTCTGAGAATCGGCTAGTATCTTTTTTTTATCCCGAAATTCCACGGGAGCGAAGCCCCGGGGCACAGCTAGTTTTTCTATAAAAATGTTCGCTTTTATATTTTTGGCGCATACCTATTATTCCTGCATAGGGCAAGAAATTACTAAGTACGAGTAACTACTACAATGGTGTTTCATGTTATTTTATGTGTCTTTAGTAATTAATAACAAAAATTTACGAAAATCAATACTGTGAAAAACCATTATTAATGACTGCGAGTACGGTACGACACATCTTACAAAACACTGATGGGTTTTTAGTGACGGAACTGAAGCCTGGGGGGTTACTCATGGCGGGATAGCGTTGAGATCGAGAATTAATGTCAATAACTATTACTGATTTTGACGTTGATTCGATTTTGATTGGCGCTACAATCGATTTCTAGAGTACAAAATTACGTTATTAATTATGTACTAATTTCAAGTATTAATTATTAGTTTAATTACTTATTTTAGATCATAACTACTGACTTTCGACGTTAATTCAATCTCGATCTCAATGCGATCGCGTCAAGAGTAAGGGGGCTGATTCTGATAACGTTTTGTCACAATCGTGTTCCAATTGATTTTTTACACGATACTAACAAGAACTGTATAAAACAATTGAAATACGGTTGTGACTAAGCGTTAGCAGCCCCACCTCTCCCTATCATGACCATTATGTCTCGGCTACACGCACCATCTTACCTGAGAGCATGCCTGCACAAACCGGTTTGCGCAGTTAAGACTTAGCGGATTGTCCCAGCTACACGATCCAACTTGCCTGAGACGACAGAGACAATTTTATTGTTTTCTGTTTATCTCTTAAATTTTGATAATACTGTGGAATACTTGGTTTATGTGAGGGGCACATAAGACCCCTCTCGCACTGAATGAGATTTTTTCATTTCAGTGCGGTAGGGGCCCATTAGACCTTCGACCCGGATAGCGTCGATAGCATTTGTAATTTAAAACCTCGTATGGTGAATACATACAAAAATATATACGAATTGAAAATCTGATTGCACCTCAAGTTGATACGTCATTATGTTCCTTGCCTAATTTAGTTCGAACAATCCCAACCCAAATCCCAATCGGTAAACTTTCGTTATTTATGAGATAACGCTTGTCCATACAACTTTCTTTCTACAATCGTATTCACACCCGACAATAGAATAATCGTGTCCCATCCCTAAATAGCTTATGGTGGTCAATTCAGTGCAGCACAAGGTCTAAAAGAATCCGTATTTTTTTATTGTTTTAAAAGTTCGAGACCGGGGCGAGCGAAGCTAGAACCATATTGGTTGACAGGTATAGATTGCTTAGGTATATATCTATATGCACACCTCCACGAACAGTTTTTGTTTTCTTGCGTAGTGGGGCACAATGAGCCTTATGCCGCACTGAATTTCAAGTAAGGTAGGGGCTCTTTGGACCTATCAACGCACCAGAATAACAAGCGTGTAAATCGGTCTCGCAGCCAACGTGTAAAAGTAATCGTAAAACTTCACTTTCGCCGAGTCAAAAAAAAAGCGCGTCAATATTTGGAGAATAGAAATAGCACCTACGTAAGTTGGTTGTCATGCGTCGCCACCCATTTGAGCAAAACGCTGGAGCATTCCATTCATTTCCCTTTTTAGCCAACTTCAAAAAAAGAAGGAGGTTATCTATTCGTCGCGTATATATTTTTTTATGCTTGTTTACTTTTTCAACTCCTTTATTAACATTGTCATGGCAAAGTGCCTATTTTGTTTAATTTTGACATCGAGCTTGTGGTTAGTCCATACGAAGTCGCGGGCAATTGCTAATTCTTAAAATAAATTATTCGATGTTTATACAAGCTATGATTATGACGTAGAAGTAATCCGATATCGTTATGACTACAATTGTATTATACTTACTCGATACTAACTGACTTGTATGTTTCAATAGGGTTATCGCATAATGTTAATAGAATTCCAAGTTATCTAGGCCTTATGCAGTCGTTATATTTGTTTTATAAGTATTAATATTTTTCACCCACGTCTCATGCAAAAAATAATCTAAGAAATTGTTATTCAATATAAAAAAAAATCTGTGGTAGAATAAAAAGAATCAATCAAAACTTATCAATTCTGTAGTCTTACTACAATCAGGGGTCTTTTTTTATATTTTTTTTATATTAGGAGAAATTCTTTTACGCATCCCTCGCCCCTGGGTGCAGGGGCGATTCGAAATGTTGGACTCCAACTAAGTACTACCAACTAAAACTCCTAGTACTTGCCCTCCAGGCCGCCATTGGTCACGGGGGGTAAGGTTCGCAATCACCCCTAAGACCAGGCGGCACTATCAAGGGGTCTAAAAAGGGCCCTAAAGCATAAATTGATAAGTGAATTCCCTGACAATTCATTTATTTGTTTATTCCCTATGGAAATTTCTTTATTAAGTTTGCTTGCCTTTAAAAAAATGAAAATTTACAATTACAAATTCCGCTTCACTGACTTTGACACAGTTCTAAACTCCATTGAAAACAGTAAATTTAATGAATTGTTAGGAAATCCTCCTAGTATTTGTGGCCCTAAAGTTTGTTATAAACGTCGTCGATTAACTTTTTCGTTGGCACGTGAAAGCCCTGTCCTTTATGTCCAACCGTGGGTGCCACATCCACCTACAATGTTGACTATTGTCCTGGACTATTGCCAAAATGAACGGACAACTGCTACTCATAATCTTGTTCATTAATAAGTATGTCTATAGTTTATCATTCTTTGTAGTATTATTTATATAAGTTTTACAAATTTTGCTAAATTTGTAAAATTTTGCTAAATTTAATGACATTTTAGTTCTCATCAAAAAAATTATAGGCAACATTCAAAACTTTAAATGTATTTAAGAAATAACATGCTATATTAATAAAACCTACTAAAAATGTGAACATTTGATGATGATATTTGGATGTATAGATGTTAGTCTCTGACTCTCTTCATAATGGTTACGGTGTACCACAAGGTAGCATACTTGGCCCATTATTGTTTTTAGTCTATATTAATGATTTGCCAAGCGTTATTGATCAAGAATGTATATTATTCGCCGATGATATAACTTTATAAATAAAAACTAAAACTAAGAATCATAATGAACTTAAAACTATCGCAAAAAATAACCTCAAAGAAGTAATTACCTGGCTCAAAGCTAACAATCTCACAATTAATTTAAACAAAACAAAATGCATTAAATTTAAAACACGTAACTCTGTACATCGGGAATTAGATATTAAATATAAACAGGACAAAATTGAAGATGTATCAGAAATAAAATTCTTGGGTATTACAATTGACGAATCTTGCAATTGGAAACCTCATATCAATGCAATGGTTGGTAAATTGGATCGTTTTGTGTACGTCCTTAACAGAATAAAACACGTAGCATCAAAAGAAGCAGCAGTTATGGCATACCATGGCTATGTGTCTTCGGTACTACGATATGGTTTAATATTATGGGGCAACTCAGTTGAAATATCACGGGCTTTCAAACTACAAAAGAAATGTGTTAGAGCAATTTGTGGTGCGGGTTATTTGGACAGTTGTAAACCGTTATTTAAACACTTGAATATTTTGTCCTTGCCATGCCTTTACATATACGAGGTTTGTACCTTTGTTAAGAAGTACCCTCTATTATTCAAAACAAATAATTATTACAATTACAGAGGTAGAAAGGGAAATAATTAGTTGATTCCTTCGACAAGGCTAAAATTGCATTCGAATAATTCATACTGTATGGCAATACGTCTTTATAATAAGTTACCAAATGAAATGAAGGAACTGCCACTAACTAAGTTTCATGGTGCGCTATCAAAAGTTTTGAAAGAAAAGAATTATTATACCATTAATGAATATTTAAATGACAAAACATTAAAATGAATTTAATTTATTACCGATTTGACATTTATTTATTATTTAAATTTGACTTGTATAATTTGAGCTGTTTAGAGATTTTTGACCATTGAATGTGTTTGATAATTTTCTTTATATTTGATATGACATTGTAATTTTATTTTGATTTATATAGTTTAATGCAATAATTTTGACTTAATTCTATTTTGGTCAGATCTAATAATTTTTCAATGAACAATGGACAATTTTATTGTATTTGCACATCGAATCATTCGGTAGAATATGCGGAAACTATGCACTTAAAATCTATACTGTACCATATTCTAGCAAATAAATGATTTATGATTTATGATTAGTTACTTAATCACGCAAGAACGGCTGATTGGATTTGAATAAAGGTACCTGTGTAATGTCTTATGGATATATTGATGAGGTTTACAACATATCTTATACATGACATCCTAGTTTCCATGAAAAACAATATTTGATTACAAGCAATGTAAATAATATCAAACAACTTAATAAAAGTTTTTAGTAAACGAATTATGTTATTAATCATGTATAAATAAATAAATTAGGATGTAGGCATTCGTCTAAGTTGCGACCCTAAGCATGTTATCTTAATGTACTGTCTTTATAATTTGTTTAAGTTCTTGAAATATTACGTGATTCACGTCTATCTGAAGGTTTTTCTTGGTGAGCACCCACGCAGTAGGTTTGATTAATTGTGCCTTTTCTTATCCCGAATAAGCGAAAAAAATGAATTGTACTGTACATTTCATAGTAAATACAATAATAATACTCAGCTGTGAAGGTCATCCAAAAATCTCATGGCCTAAAATACTAAAAATATAATGCAACATACAATTTTTGTATACTACTTTATCTACTGCGTCTTTGAAAAATTTTTTTTCAGGACAATAATATTACTTATTTTACAAAAGACTGTAAAAAACTTATCCAACGACACACAAATCTATAGGTGTTTTTTTACTAATATTTTTTATCTCATTTAGTACAGTAGTTCGTTGAAGTCTTTTACAAGGTATCGCGTGCTTCACAAGGTCATGTCACCGCCACCAAACAGCTTGGGTACAGGCGGGCACAAAACGTTTCTTAACGTTACTAAGAGCGAGCAACCCCCTGTTTTCTAAAATCGATGATTTATTGATTTTTCGGAGGAGGTGATTGTTACTATAGTCAATACTTTTTTGTATGAAAGTAACTGATTTAGAAGCACAGTATTCTAATAAAGTGCATGTAGGACGTAGATTTTTTATTTTATTTATATTTGTTGAAATATAAGTTTTTAGTAAAAGTAAAAACATTACATGACTTTAAAAAAAAATCGCGTCAGAGTGAGGTTTCAAGTTAGCAAAAACAGATATTTTGCTTCAGAGTGATTTGAAAAAGCTTGTTTTGTTATTGATCATTTAGTGAATGAGTGTATGTAGGACGCGGAATTTTGAAAATAACTTTATTTCATACGAAAAAACACCTTCTAAAATCACGATAATTTATCTTATTTGACTATATTTTTCTCGACAAATAGATGAGATCTTCCGTTTTAATATTTTTTTACTGAATAAACAAAACTTGCTTATTTTTTTAAGATAAGATTTATAAATAAATATTCTCAGAGTAACTAAAAAGTAATAAATTTTTCAAATCAGTAAAAACATCAAAATATAAACGGCTTCAGAATTCATTCAAATCAGTGTGCGAGGCGCTTTTCGTGAGAAAAGACGTGTCGCTTGCTCCTAGCCCAGTGTCGCCATTGCTATGATTTGTCCCGACATGTCAGGATTCAGCCGCATTTGGTAATTGTGAGTTTTTTTTAGATTTCCGATAAAACAAATCTATGTTTTATTTTTCCCCTTCCCTTCGTCGCTCATTTCACGAGGATGGCGTTATTTTTTAATTCTGCGCACTTAGGTTCAAAACCAAGAAAATGTATTTGTACCTACAATGTCTTATCGCAAACACTACCTACGTCGCATTAGCATAATGTCGGGACTTTTAAATTATAAATCAGGTTTTTTGGCAGGATTTTTTTTAAATACGCATTCCTAGGCCTCCCATAAACAAACTTGGTAGTGTGGTAATTATTTGATCACACATTATTTTGTGATCATTTTCTTTTTGTATTGAGAAAGCAGGTATAATTTTCTTTTATTTGGTAGCATATAGTTTTGGGAGTGCCTCCGCTGCCGGCGCCGGCTCCCAAAAATATCGCCATTGGGAACCGGCGCCGGCGGTAATACGCTGTCGGCAGCCGAGATGTAAAACAACCGCTGCCGGCGCCAGAATTCGAAGTGGCAAAATAGGATTGTAGGTATTTCACAATTCACTCTCTCTCTTTATTATAAAACTAGCTGGTGCCCGCGACTTCGTACGCGTGGGCTTTTATGTAGTACTTACAGTTTTTAATTTGACGTTAAAGATCGACCATTAAAACGTGGTACTTACAACAAAAAAATATTATTAAATGTTGTATGCCAAAAGAAATTTATTTTACTAATGTAGCTGTAAGGTGCTTAGAGTATTGCTTTATGAACTACATTGGTGGTTTTTCCGTTTTGAGCCAATATGAATAGATCCGCAGCTCTACTGACCCGCGAAAAAGCAACATAGAGCTGGCCGTGGGAAAAATAATCAGACCTTAGTGTGACACCAGCGACTTTCAGCGTTTGTCACTGCTACTTATTTATAGTTATTGCAAAGCACGGGGTCACCCAGGGAACTGTGTGCGTGTGCGCTTGAACTCGAACGGAAAATTGTTAGGGATGAATGGTATAAGCGGTATAAACTCAGTTTCACCGGCAGGACACCAAGTCAGGATCTCAGCTTCGATAATATTTGATTAATGTTTTGTATTTATTCCACAATACTAAAGTATCCAAAAGACCACAGAACACTAACATAATTGCGAACAAATGTCGTAAGCAGTGGGGGCTGTCATTGACACAGGCCTCCTCGAGAGTCTTGTCCCAGTGTTGATTATCGTCATGAAGATGAAGTGCCCTAAAGGTTGTTTGAAACGTAGGAAGCTCTACAGCATCAACTGTATTTAAAAAACTAAAAGAAGTTGTTCCTCAAATAATATGGAGCAGCAGTTGCAATAATTAGCAATTTTTAATATTTTTTGATTATTTTTTTGTGTTATAAAGAAAACGTGTCCTTGATTTTAATATTTCAACAGACAATGCCCAAACAAGCTTGCTAGGCTAGGCGCCATTTCCAATCTCCTACATTAGGTTATAATACCATTGATTATAATTTCAACAGAAATTACCCATCACGTTAAACAACTTTTCCTAAGGGGTCATTTCCACATCTCTAATAGTAGGCTGGTCTATGGCTATTGCTTTTCTGGCATTTTCATTGTCCTTAATTGGGTTCAAATATTCTGGATTTTAACATGTCAACAGAAAATGCTCATCACGCTTAACAACTTTTGCTTTTGTTACATTTCCATAACACTCATAGTTTAGCTGATCTCTTAGTCTCCTACATCAGGTTTTACAGATAAAAAAAGCCTATTTTATAGCCCGACCTATTAGCTACATATCACAAAAAAAAATATTCAAATCCGTTCAGTACTTTCGGAGATTAGCGTGTACATACAAACAGACAGACAAAAATAAAAATATCGTCTTAACGTATTCTCTTACTGTGTTTACGTCGTCCCCAATTGGTTTTTGGTAAATATATTCAATGTACAGAAATTATAATTTTACAGTTTTATTATATGTATAGATATTGACATAATCGTAAGAAGGATGAAATCCTTTGAGTAAAAACTCATAAATAATCACCCATGGTAATGTGCCCATTACGGGGCACAGTTATACCTTATGGTTGTCTATCAAAAATGGGACATAAACATCCGCGTGGGCCCTAGCCGGAACCAAAGGTATAACGTGCTTTATAATCACGGAAGAGGTCGAGATAGAGATCACTGTCTGTATTCCGAGATTAACAGCTTCACTATGTGATACATTTCACCGAAAATATTTAAATTTTGGTAAACCATCAATGTAACTCGTGATATGCTTAAAACGACCCATTTCACACGAACAAGACCATTCAACAACGTTATAACTAAACGAATTCATTCCCTGATATTGAAATGACTGTCGTAACGGCCTCCTAAACGTAAGAAAGGGAAGGGAAAAACGTGCAAAGTATGTAGATAATGGTTTTTTCACTCGACTGAAACCAAAACATAGATATGTCAATTATTATTAATTATTAGCCTATGTTACTCTTCGTTCTTTCAACTAACTCTATGCCAAAAATCATTGGATTGGCTGCTTAGTTAGGGCGTGAGGAAAGACAAACAAACATACTTTCACATTTATAATTACTTACACTAAATATCTCTATAATTTGTAAGTTTTTAGATAAAAATTAATCTTTTAACTTGATTGACATAACATTTATAAATGCCGCTAACTATGAGTGTAAAATTTAAAAATATGTTTAGGATAGATAAGCAATTAATACAGATATCTTGTTCAGAGAACCCAAAACTGTTAATGAACCAATCTAAAATATTTTATGATTTTGTAATTTTTGCATTTTTCAATGCTATTTTTATACTTATGGTAAATTTTAAATAGAAAAATATTGGAAAAAATTTAACTCGGCCACAAGTGAATTCTCAGACGGGAATCGAACCCGCGACCTTTGGAACGGTTCACAATCTAAAATACTTCAAAGAAACTATTTCTTTAAGAAATGGTTGGAGGCTTGAAAGGTTTTAAGTATCGTAAATCCTAACTAATATTATAAATGCAAAAGTGTGTTTGTTTGTCCTTCCTTCACGCTCTAACTTGATCTTTACACAGAGATAGTTGAAACGACGCGTAACATAAGTTACTTGTTATCCTGATATTCCCACGGGAACAAAAACCACGGAGTGAAACCGCGGACGGAAGCTGGTTATGTTATAAAATTGAAAATGAGTCTGTTTGTTCCCTTACCTCATACAATCTTGACAAAGTTTGGCATTCACCTATGTGAAAGAATGGAAACGGACATAGTTTTCATTGTCTCCCACTTTTTCAAATATTATCTGTGTTAGAGGCTTTCAAAATTACACTAAGTGATACCCGCCAGTCTTGACCCCTCAGGTCACCCCCCCGTCCTCTCTCATACGGCTGAAGTCCCATTCTGGGAAGATCCCCCTCAGGGTGTCAGTCGTGTAGCTATTTGATTTCAGACGGTCCCCCTCTGGGAGCCGTCACTTTTCATTTAGATTCCGGCCGGTGCCCCGTCTGGGTGTCGGACGTATTTGTACTTCTCAATAGCGCACTTCACTTAGGTGAGTGACGCTCGCGCCGTATCCCTCCCCAGGGTTACGGTCGCTTCAGACGTAGGCTGCCGTCCCTTTCCGGGGAATCCAGCCATAAGGTGGTGTTTAGTCAGTAAGAGTCTGACATAACCTTCGACACAGCCGGCTGTGGGGTATCCAATGCAGGATTCACCACCTCCCTCCCCCGCATCCGGAGGGTTGCCTTTAACTCGGGAAAGGCACAAAAAAAAAAAAAAAAAAACTAAGTGATACAAACGAGACTAGAGGTACTAATATAAATAATCTTATCTACATCACAGTTGAGAATGGGTAACCAAAAATTTACTATCTTGAGCTCCTCCGCGCTTCGGAAGGTAAATTGAGCCGTTGGTCTCGGCTGCATTTGCAGTTGTGAAAACTCACCAATTTTAACCGCCTGTGTGGGTTACGGGTTCGATTCCCAGGGGGGGGTGCATATTGTATTCGGTTTGGTTGGTGGTAGGACTTGTTGTAAGTCCGCCTGGCTAGCTACCACCATCTTATCTAAGTCTGACGCCATAACAACAATGCTGTCAGCATTGTTGTGTTCCGGCAGTTAAAGATAATATAGCCAGTTGCTTAGTGATTGGGGATTCCGGGAGAGGCTCGCTTCCATCTTCAGCCTTATCAATACTTAACATCAGGTATGATGAAGTGTAAGAGTCTCCCCGTACTTCATAAAAAAAAACCAATCCTGGTTGGGCATGGGGTCGCTACCCATTCTTCTTATCCATCCATAAGGAAGGCCAGTGTGGACATTAAAAATGACTGATGACGAGGACGACATCACAGTTTCTCATTTAAAACTATGCACTTACTAGCGGCTGCCCGCGGTTTTACCCGTGTGGTTTCCGTTCCCTTTGGAATATCACGATAAAAAGTAGTCCACTTTATGTTACCAGTGACTGTATGTTAGTCCACTATTTGAAGTCCCTATATACCAAATTTCATACATATCCATTCAGTAGTTTTTGCGTGAAAGGGTAACAAACAAACAAACAAACTGATAAACTGATAAACTTTGACATCTATACTTATAATATTTTAAAGCTGAAGAGTTTGTTTGTTTGAACGCGCTAATCTCAGGAACTACTGGACCGATTTAGAAAATTCTTAGATCATTAGAAAGCTACATTTGTCCCGAGTGACATAGGCTATATTTTATCCCGATATTCCCACGGGAACGGGCACCACGCGGGTAAAACCGCGAGGATCCGCTAGTATATAATATTATAAAGCTGAAGAGTTTGTTTGTTTGAACGCGCTAATCTCAGGAACTACTGGACCGATTAGACCTTTAAAAAGCTACATTTGTCCCGAGTGACATAGACTACATTTAATCCCGATATTCCCACGGGAACGGGCACCACACACGGGTAAAACTGCGAGGATCCTCTAGTTTATAATATAAGTAGGAATATGATATTATACTTTAGACTTCAATTTCGAAACAAGTAACTTGTTAAACATTTATGTATAAGCAGAAGCAACAGATAGGAGTTGGGCTATCAAACTATCATCATCATCATCATCACAATTTTAATGTCCCCCACTGTTGAAGCACTGGCCATACTTATGGATGGATAAGATAAATGGCCCATGACCCACCACGCGAGCCTTCTGTATGGCGACTAACGGAGACTTTTAACGACTGCAAACACAGTTGATTCCACCGGTTAACGTGGCTTCGGAGCTCAAGAGCGTAAATTTTTGGCCACCCATCCAGTGATTCACCCTTGCAGAAGATACTGATCCGCCACGGAAATCTTCATCGGTTAAAATAGATTTTTAAATACAATTTACAGTTCCGAATCTCGCACCCATCTCTCTAGCGCGTTCAAAAAACTCTAATTTTATTCATTAGTAGAAAAGATCATCGTATATAATTATCAAAGATTATGAGAAGCTTATTTTTTAGTTTACGAAGATATTTTTAGTAATTAGATGGATTCGACCTTAGAGCACTTTGAACACTTGTAGAACTGATTTGGTCAATGTTGTTGGTTCTATTAAATTGAAACAGTTAGCACGGGTAAAAACAACTGTTACCCTTCCCATTATTTAATTAGAATTTTAAATTTTACAATATTCGTTACAAAATATAATATAACTTAATATTTTTGTTCTGTTTTCGGCGTTACGTGTCATCTCACTTTTCACCTTGCCAGTACGAAAACAACATGAATATCAATAAAATAGTTGAGTATTACCCCCATCCCACGCCATGGCTTGATCTTAGGCCAAGTGACGTCATAGATGGGCCTCTGCATAAAACCGTAGTGGCACTGCTACGGAGACCAAAAGCTACGGACCACCGCTACGGCGTAGACGTGCGCGCTACGGAGGCGCTACGAACTTTTGCGGCGCGACTTTCCGGACTTAGGTATGTACTTTTTATTGTATAAAAAAGTTTTCAGTGATATAAAATAAAGTGACAATAAAATAAAAATGGAAAGGGATGGGTAGAGAATCAAAAAATGCGGTTTATTCAGTGATTTTAGTGTCCATGAAAAAGTTAACGACTACTTAATTTTCGCGATAAAAGTGTTATTACTATCTATATGAATATGAAATTGTCTTAATTTTATGAATAAGTCTTTGATTAGCTGTTAATCTTTTGTAATAAAATCTGATAATCGAATCAAAGGAAGATTCTTTGACAACAATTTCTATAGCTAATTCAGATGTTATAACTTTCGAACTCTGAACTTTTGTTGTAACGAAATTTGATAAATCCTTTTGCACGTAATTCAAAGTGAAGAGATTTTCAGGTGTTAAGGTGTATCGTACCAACGTGTTTTAATTAGATTTATATTTTTTATATTAATATTCGCAAAACTTTATTTAATTAAAAACATATTCGGTGTATAACATAAGGCATTGAAATTTCGTTTCTAAAAATAGCATTGTCACAATAAGGCTTAAAAAATTAATTACAACCTCGTATCAAATAAATACATAAAAAATTAAAGAAACTAAAATTAAATACCGAGTAGAATTTTATAACACTAATGTTGTATTGAATCGATGAATAAAACTCAGATATATTACATCTATCTGAATAAAAATTAATCGCCGTATGTACACGCATGGACGACTGCATGAAATTGTTTTTTTTTGTTGTGTTAGTAAATTATCATGTCAAGGTTTATAAATTTTTTATTTTGCATTTTACAATGCTATTTTTATGTGATAAATATTAAACAAGAAAATATACTAGAAAAAAGCAACTAGTCTCATGTCGCCCTGTCGCATTTTTTCTAGTATATTTTCTTGTTTAATATTTATCACATGTCAAGGTTTGTATAAAAGATTAAAAATAAATCAGAAAAGCATTGAAAATTCCTCGCGGAAAGCTAGTAACTATGGACGAGTATATGTCAAATTTATATGTCTGATTTTTGTTGTTAGTTTATGGAAAAAGAAATCTTGGTAATTCAGTCCACTGCCAATAAAACCGACACAAGGACAGATCTTATAAATATAGTAGCCCGGTGAAGCATGGTTTAAAACTAACTTCTATATTATATCTTCATAGCAAAATAATAGATTTAGCTCTATAACAGTTTCTTTAGTCCACTTGTAGCAAAATTTACGTTATTTCGATTTTATTAAACAGAGGTAGATTTATAAAATAGTAGTGGCCGCTCGCGGTTTCACCCGCGTGGTTCCTGTTCCCGTGGGAATAACGGGCTAAAAAGTATCCCATGTTCATATCCAGGCTATCTACTATCTGTGTACCAAATTTCATCCAAATCCGTTCAGTAGTTTCGGAGCCTATTCAATGCAAACAAACAATCAAATCTTTCCTTTTTATAATATTAGTTTAAACCAATATGTAAATTATTACACCTGAAATGTTATATGATAAATGTTTTTAAAGTACATAAACGTTTTGTTATAATATTCTTCTTATCGTGTGACAATAAGTGGCCACCTCTGGTGTCACAGTTATCAAACCGCCTATAAGGCCTCTGACTTGGCTTAACGACTGTAATCAAATGACAATAGCCGGGACCGACAGTTTAACGTGCCCTCCGAAGCATGGAAGCGCTCAGTTATAATGCCACTTTACGGTCACCCATCCGACACCTGACCGGGCCGAACGTTGCTTAACAAACGTGATCAAATACGATCAGTCTGTCAAGCGCGGCCATGAGCGAGTTGTTATATTTATGAGCCTGATCAGTAATTAAATTGATTAAAAAGTGGAATAAAGGAAACGAAACTCCTTTATATAACTTCACAGTCGGTAATTTTATAGCGACGGTCGTTACACCTTGTCTGAAATAAGTTAAGTGATGAGCAGAAATGTTAGAAGCCAAAGTTTTTCAATAAATTGCTTTTTCATTGAATATTGAAAGTTCTTGTCACTTCGATCACTTTAGTTATTATAATTTTAAGCCTGATCATGATCACTTTGGACGTCTTATAATATGGACGACTTACGATTTATACAAATACATACATACATGATAAATATTAAACAAGAAAATATACTAGAAAAAAGCAACTAGTCTCATGTCGCCTTGACGGGATGGACGGACATGAGACTAGTTGCTTTTTTCTAGTATATTTTCTTGTTTAATATTTATCACATAAAAATAGCATTGTAAAATGCAAAATTAAAATGTTATAAACATACATACATATACAGACTAAACGCAAAAGTAACTCTTTGTTATTTTACACTTTTCGCGGCTAAACAACAGAACCAATTTTGATGATTTTTAGCATACCGATAGATTAGACTTCGGAGAAGGATGTAAGCTAGATTTTGTTGCGAGAAGTAATCTCTAAGAAACGCTATTAACGAAGATCAAAGGGGGTACACAAATTATGAATAATTTGAATACATTAATTGTGAAAGCAACTTAATAGATTTCGTTTCATTTTCTTTAAATTCATGTAATTAAAACTTAGCTTTCATTTCGATAGCCAGTACAGTTTAAACAGAAACATTTTCTTCTAAGTTTGTTTTCAGGTAAATTGAGTTTAACTAAGACACTTTGTTCATTTAAAAGAACTCCTGAGACTTGGCAATAGCTGTTAAATTAGCTAATTGATTAGAGATTAATGTGCGAAAATTAGTATTAGGTACTAATGAGAACATTCATTTCGTGAGAATATAGCAATTATGATTAATAAGAGTATCTATTTTAGTTGAACTCATTCATCTCGTTGAATTGAGCAGCTATACTGGTGATCCCACCAGTTTGTTCCCCTGGTGGGATCACGTGTAGTTTTTTCAAGTTTATGATACAGATATAGGTACTTGAAAGCCTGGAGAGGAACATAGTGCGACGGTCAGCACGCGGAGAGCACTTTAATCACCTATAATTTCAATAAACACAATATTCGAGTACACTCTAAGATTTTATTTTATATATATGACCAAAAATTCATGTTCACAATTGCAATTCTGACATCGACTCCTTGCTAAAAGTCAAAAGACGATCTCCTAGTAATTTTTGAATTTAGAAATAGAATGCCGAAAGAAAAAAAGCCAAAAGGGACTGCCAGGATTATGAAGAGGTTGCATGCCTCGTCACAATAGGATACTTTTTATCCCGATATTCCCGCGGGAACGGGAACCACGCGTAGTATTATAATAAATTGGAATGCGTAATATTTTTGGTAACCATTGGTTTTAACTCTATAAAAATATCATAATTATGTTAACTAGATTCTTGAATTTATGAAAGATAGATGTTTTCTATATTTTTCTTTTACCTTTTTCTATGACATAGATTAACTCTGTTTATTTAGGACGGTTCAACCACTTTTACTTTTTGAGTCAACTGAGCACATTAGTTATAACGATATTTCAAGGACATTAAACATATCAGTATAGGTAAGCACATCTTAAGCCGAATAAAACAACTCTTAACCATTCCGACCCCGGGCCATACTAATGACATGTCAAAAAAACCATTTCCCTAAAATTATGCTTTTCTATAAATTTTTATAAGTTACCGTACATACCATATGTTTTTAATCTGTAAACTGTATTAGATTTATATATATTTTAACCATGTTCAGATACTAAATTAAAAAAACTATAACATGAACAGTATATTTGGTTTATGTGGTTAGAAATAGTAAAAAAACAACCCCAAAAAAATCACGATTTTCAAAAATGTCTAATGTTACTTCAAACCAAAGAGTAGATAATATTTTTTATCACAGATTGGAGTAAAACAGTTGAAATAAAACAACTTTTGCGGAGTATTTAGTGCGATTTAGTTACCCGAAATATATATTTGGTACTTTAATTTTTCAGTTGATTTGAGGTTCTTTGGTTTTCCGACGTTTCGGCACTATTCAGTTGCCGTGGTATATCAGTATATTTAACTTACTTGATGTCTCTATATGAAATAAGTAGTAAATAAAAAAAATCTTACCGGTTTTTCTTGCTACAAAGTGCCTTTAGCCGCCTCTGTGGTCTAGTGGTAACAACCACCAGTATCAGACCCAGAGGTCCCGGATTCGATTCCCAGCATGGTTACACATTGTATTCGGTTCGGTTGGTGGTAGGAGTTGATGTAAGTCCGCCTGGCTAGCTAGCTACCACCATCTTATCTAAGTCTGACGCCATAACTACAATGTTTCAGCATTGTGGTGTTCCGGCAGTTAGAGATAAGATAGGCAGTGTTAGAGGATTCCGGGAGAGGCTCGCTTCCATCTTAAGCCTTATCATTACTTAACATAAGGGTAATGATGAAAGCTAAGAATCTCCCCATTGTTCATAAAAACAAAAAAAAAGAGCTTTGCGAACCGATTGCGTACCTTTTGTTACATTTATAAATACTTGTATCAGCCTAAACTGAATAAAACATACTGAATTTGAATTTGAACCTTACTTGTTTATTTTCAGGATTACTCTAAAGTAGCAAATATATTTATGTCGTATAAACTAAGAACATGATTGAACAGAATTAATTAGGTATTTTCCCAAATTGACTGCTTGTGAATTGAACGGTATGATGGTCAAGTGGTGTTAAGGGGATATACGACTGAAGCAAGATGGCAATGAGAAAACGACGCGCGCCAGCGAGACCGATTTTGCAGATTAGGCGAAGAATCACGTAATCACATCGTAGTAAAAAACTATAACGATTTAAAGAGAAATGAAACTACACGTTCTAAATATTATTGGTGTCCACTATTTAAACCAATTACCAATAGTATATGTAACCCCATTTGATGACAATCTTGAATTTTCGTATTTCTAGAGGTCTTTTCGAAAAGAAAAAGTGTCGAGGCAAAATCATAAAATCGTATCTTATATTATACGTAAATTTCTGTAACTAAACAAATCTTGATAAAAAAAAATACATATATATATATATATATATATAACATATATATATATATGTATATGTATTTTTTTAGTTGGTTATGTGGTTAGAAGTTGCAAATCTGCTAATAAGATATATACATATATATATATATATATATATATATATATATATATATATATATATATATGTATATATTTTATTAGCAGATAATAAGATATATATATACATATATATATATATCTTATTAGCAGATTTGTAACTTCTAACCGTCCTATAGTTTTATAACAAATAGTGTGTACTTACTCTTTCCGTATAGCGTCTTAAGTGATATAATTATAGTGGCAAAATATCGTACCTTTAAAGAACATGCTGAGTTAGTCGACTTAATATGTGACAACTAAAAAGCATAATACGACTCATTTATGGAAAGAAGAAAAAGTTTGTAAGTTTGTTAGTCGTAGCTGAACAGGTTTGGATGATATTTTGGAATGGGTCATAAGGACGTTTTTACCTCGATACGATTCCTGTGGCATAATGCCGATCCTGTTGCGTACACTCAATAATGGCCGAAGGTTTTTCAACCGAATGATACCGGATAAGGCATGGAATGAAGGGAGAGCTCTGAATCTGAAAACTGATTATGTCCATCTTCGGATCAAATTGATTTATATACGGTTTCCGACAGTCTAAACTAAATCAAGCAAAACGATAAATAACGATTCAATCGTACCATATTCTATTGTATCCGATGTAATTACTCGTTAAAATAACGTTTTTGATGCAAACTACATTACCTGTCTTTTTAGTCGTTCTTTTTTTTAAAACAACGGAGAGACTTTTAGCACTCATCATACTAGATGTTAAGTATTGATAACGAGCCTCTCCCGTAATCGTCAACCACAACAATGCTGAAAACATTGTTGTATAAAAATTTTCCCCCTGCTGGGCATCGAACCCGGGACCTCAGGGTCTGATACCGGTGGTTGTTACCACTAGACCACAAAGACGGTTAAATGCGCTTTCGTTTCTTAACGAATTACGATGTTCTAGTGTATGGCTGGCCTATGTCAGTTTGATCACTTTAGGTTAATTTTCGAGATGCTATTGTTTCAAATTTTACACAAGATGGTATTGGTTGCTACTTTGGTTCATTGGTTGGTAAGAAAATAATATTTAATAAACATAAGATAATATTAAATATTAATTTCTTAAAATTAATACTCAATGGACATAATAGGATTTGATTCAAATTCATACAAAAACAATAACGTACATAGATAAAAAAATAAGAAATCCACTGGTCATCCTTTCACTTTTTCTGACCCATTTCTTTCCAACTTAACTTTTCTCTTTGCGAAGGAGAACTTGCATTTTTATAAATGAAAAAACACTTAACTATGAGTCACTTTAGTATAAACCACTTATTTACTTAATGCTAGCCAGAAGGATACAAGTCTGGCTGTCTGCCAAACACCAGTAGGTATACCGTATACCACTTAGTTAAATGAAGCTAAGTACTTTTGAAGCGACTTATTCTTTTTCCCCGAATAGTATAAATGCATTATAATAAAATCCAGTGTAAAATACCCTTCTTTGCGACTCATCATACTTAAACTAATATCAAGACAATTATTGCAGATATCTAGTAACGGTACAATTCTGTTCGGTCTTCACTTTTTTTTTTATGAACGACGGGGAGACTCTTAGCCTTTATCAAACCTAATGTTAAGTATTGATAAGGCTGAAGATGGAAGCGAGTCTCTCCCGGAATCCTCAATCACTGAGGAACTGGCTATCTTATCTCTAACTGCCGGAACACAACAATGCTGAAAACATTGTTATTATTGCGTCAGACTTAGATAAGATGGTGGTAGCTAGCCAGGCGGACTTACAACGAGTCCTTCCACCAACTAAACCGAATACAATGTGTACCCCCCCGCTGGGTAACTCGGGACCCCTGGGTCTGATACCGGTGGTTGTACCACTAGACCACAGAGGCGGTTAAAACTAAGATAGACTTCAATTAAGATAATTTTACTTGCCCGCGTGGCGTGGGAATATCGAGATTATAAACCTCCTTTTGGCGCAGTCGGGTAAAAGTAGCCTATGATACTTTCCATCCTTTTAACTCTATGCCAAGAATCTATTCGATTGGTTGCTTAGTTAGGGCGTTAAGAAATGACAAACAAACACACTTTCGAATGTATAATATCTATGGTCCCTGGAGGGGAACTACCTCAAATCATTTAGTTAGCTCATTTTACTGAAAGAAAACATTCCTTTTTCAAAAATAAGTAATCCTGCAATTACAGATTTTTGATAAATCATTTGCCTGCCCCGGGATTCGAACCGGCTTGAATTAGAAAAAATTAAATTATGTTATATATATATATATATATATTTAAAAAAAAAATTTAAAAAAAAATTTATTCAGTAATATCAAATTTTTACAAAACAATTACACTGAGATCTCCTTTTAAGTATTAATATACTTGTGCCAAGAGAAATCGCTCTTCCACATCGTACATTACAAAAGAATAAACACTTTTGAAGTTGCATTTTTAGAGGTACTACAAGAATATCTTAAGACTATTAACTAACGCTATAAGTGTGTGCGCGTGTGTGTGCGAGCATGCGCGCGCGCGCGCGCGTGTGTGTGTGTGTGTGTGTGTGTGTGTGTGTGTGTGTGTGTGTGTGTGTCTGTGTGTGTGTGTGTGTATGTGTGTGAGAGAGAGACAAAGTATAAGTTATTATTTTATAAGTTTTTCAATTTCGTTGTAATTTTTATCTTTTAGCCAATTGGTAATGAGTATTTTACATTCTTTGATAGTTTTAGGATAAATATTTAACTGGTTATTCAAGTGGTTATATACATAGCAAGATTGATTTGACTGTTGCCGCCTGGCAAAAGCAGTTTTAACGCCTACACTTTTAACGATATTTCTATTTCTTCTACTGTTTTCACAATTAGGGTTATATACAAGGGAATTATGTAATTTAAGAGTCAAATTCAATACATACAACTTGCGGACAGAGAGAAGCTGACATAGTAAATACAGATCTTGTGTTGGAAATCTGTAAGGTTTAAAATAAATGACTTTCAGCAAGGATCTTTGTACTCTCTCTAGGTCCAAAAATTTGGTTTTAGTAGCGCCTCCCCATATACTGATACAATACGTCAAAATTGGTTGAACCAGATTTTTATATATATATATATATATATATATATATATATATATGCACTTTATTAATTGTACCATCTTATATATATATACCGTTTACTTATTTGTCCTTCTCATCACTCCGATGTTATTCATTCTTCATTCTTCGTTTATCCTATTCTTCTGTGGAACGCCCTTCCTTTTGACATCAGAATGTCCACCAGTCGGTATGCGTTTAAAACCAGGTTGCGTAAATTCTTAACAGAGCAAGCAGAAGCTGCTATTCGTTAAATTGTGGCAAATCGTCTATAACAGTAGCTATCGTTTGTATGTTGTAACGTTGTGTTTTTTCAAAACAACGTTTCATTTTAATATTTATTTATATTGCATCTTATTTATTTAATCACAATCATTTATTATTATATTTCAATAATTTTCCTTAATTTATATTTATTTCGTACATGCGACCTCATTTCATCCATACTCTTTTTTCAAATTATCAACCTCATTGTATAAAACTCCTTGGTATCTATGTAATATTTGAAATAAGTTTTAAATCATGTTCGACCTCATTTAAAAATATTCAAGTATTCTACCTATCCTTTTCACACACACTCTTATTATCATTCATCCTTTTTACTCATTTATTTTTTCTGACGATGGGGTTTCTTCGTCGTTTTCCCGCGTTTTCGTGCCGCGCTTGGAAAAGATTTTTCACTTTTTCACGGGACGAAGCCTGATTTTGCTTTCCAATTTAGAATTGAGAATTTTGTCTTTCTTTTTTAATATCTAACACATTTTATTGCTTCATCTTCATACACGTTAAGTTACTTGGACTTGGAGATATCTTGGAGGAACTTTCATTTCAATTAAAAAGAATATTGATAAATTAAAGGGTACGTATTATTTTCTTTATTTTAATTAATCTCTTAGGTAGTTACGTATATTATTATGAAATACGTAGTACCTATGTTTATTCAAGATGTTTTACTTAAGTAGTTACTTTAACTAACGCCTTCTTTTTTCCCGTACTTTTCAGGAGGGAAGAGGAGGGACCAACCAACTAACCCACAAACTCGTTTATCGAGATCCATACATATTTTCATTTATAATAGATCGATATCTATAAAACAAGTTGCCTCATTTCCTAAGCTGAGTCTGAATGAAAACAGTCTGCGAAGTTCTAAGTACCGGTCCTGATCTTTAGGACCTGACTTTAAACAAGTAAGGGCGTTCCTGTTTTATACCTTATGTAGCGAGGAGACGCGACTTCGGGCGGCTATCTCTATTTTCCACCGTTCCCTACAACCGACGCGACTTCAGGCAGCGATCATTGTATTTCCATAAACTACGTTTTAGTATAAATAGTTTTTAACGATTTGAAGTAAGTAGTATATCTATAAGTAATTTTCATTTTAAGAGAGCAAAAGATTAAGGTAACCACCCCCAGCTATATAATTGTTTTGAACAAAGTTTAGGTTTATATTTAATTACATACATCTTCCTGTAAATGTTTTTCTATTTTTTTATTATACGCTTGTTCTTAAACTCAGTTTTATTTTATCTTTATTTGTAACCTGCTCACTCTGTTCCCCGTTCCTTAGCCGGGCCGGGAAATAGTCTTGACAGTTGGCGCCCAACTTAGTGGCCTTTTCTTTTGCTCTCTCATGTTAATAAAAAAAAAAAGTATATAAATCTTAAGAGTTGTACATACCTACATAAAACTTGTATTTTTTTTGTGCATTACATTTGTACATGCGGTTCTAAAATAACAGTTTTGAAAATTGATATTTACTACGTTTTGTAAATAGTTTGAGTTTTTTTTTAATGTTTTGTCATACCATTTGACTGTAGATATTGAAATTTAGTATTTAGTATAAATTGTTTTGTATGAGAATTTGCTCTTTTAAAATGGATTTGTCGAAAGTTTATTTTCACGGACTTTTGAAAGACGAGCTTATTTACGAAGTGTCAATCAGAGCTGAGACACCTGAAAATACTGTTGCAAATTTAAAATGCCAATTGAAAAAACTACAATACGATTTTTCCCCTGACGAAATTATAAATGTTGACGCAATGTACGAAACCGAATTTCCGGTTATTCAACAGAAATTAGATGAATTAAAATTGAAACTTGATAATTATCTTTCATCGGGTAAAAGTAATAGAGGTGTGTTAGCCCGTGCTCGCGCTCTATTTTGTCACTTGTATTTTAGATTAGAACGAGTACCGGCGGAGTCGGAGTTGGAAGTAAAAGGTAAAGCAAGTTGTATGGAAGTTTTAAAGGGTTTGCAAAGCAGTCTAATAAGTGATGCGCATCCAGTTAATATAATTACTGGTGCGCCTATTTCTAACTGTTCGCCTCAGAGTACTGAGTCGTGTTATGATTTTTCGAAGTGGAGTGTTAGATTCAACGGTCGAGGAAATCCACATGCCTTTTTAGAACGAGTGGAAGAGTTGGCCATTGCGTATAGTATTCCACATGCAAAACTTTTTTCCGCGGCAGTATGTTTATTTGTCGAAGAAGGGTTGACTTGGTATAGAGGTATAAAAGATCAGGTATCAAGTTGGCCAGAGCTGCGGCAGTTATTACTTGACGAATTTGAACCTATTGACTACGATTATAGGTTGATGGAGGAGATTCGTTTACGTTCTCAGGGTAAAGACGAACCTGTACATATTTATTTTTCCGTCATGAATTGTCTATTTTCCCGTTTAAAGAAGCCTTTAAACGAGACTGACAAATTGGACATTTTACTCCACAACATTCGACCGCACTTTTCTCAACATTTAGCGTTGGTAAAAGTACAATCCGTTCTGGAATTGAGATCGGTTTTGCGACAAATTGAGGAGAGTCAACAAAGGTCTTTGTTGTTTAAAGAACCTGCCAATTTGTGTATGAACCCCGAATATTCGTACAAGTCTACTTCCAAACCTATATTTTCTGTAAATAATAATGTCAAAATTTACTGTGGTCGCTGCAAAACCGAAAGCCATTCCTTTAAAAGTTGTACCGCTGAAAAAATAATTAAATGTTTTGAGTGTGGTAAGATAGGGTATACTGTTAAAACTTGTCCTATATGCACTCAAAAAGGTAGTGAAAATCCAAAAAACTAGTTGACCAGAATCGGGGAGTGAAATCTTCTAAATCTGACGACTGGAAGGAATGGCTTATAACTGTTAAACATTTTTTCAAATATAAGTCTATATCTTCGGTTCTGTTTCAACCAGAGAAAGGTGACATAAGGCCTTATTTGAATGTTTCTATTTGTGATCTTACCTTATGTGGCATGCTAGATTCTGGTGCAGCTGTTTCTATTTTAGGTAACGGGGCGCACGAGAAATTGGTAAATATGGGTTTTAATGTAAATAGAAGTTTTAAGAGTAGTGTTTTGGTGGCAAATGGGGCGGAGAGTCAGACAATAGGTTATATGTCTTTACCCATCTCATATAACGGAATGACACATGTTATAAAGTTTTATATCATTCCGTCTATTGTTTCAGATGTGATATTTGGTGTAGATTTTTGGAAGGCGTTTCATATAGCACCCCATATTTTTAAGGATGTATTTTACTCTGAAACGCCGACAAATTTTCTAACAATCACATCAGGTGTTCATGAACCTATTCACTCTATTCAGCCCTATGAACATTTGTCACCAGATCAACGACGTATGGCTGACGAGGTTGTACATAAATTTGTAAATATTTCGTTCGAAAAGGCTGGCTTAGGGAGGACGCATTTAGTGTCTCATACAATTGATACAGGAAATGCAGTTCCTATTAAGTGCAAGCCGTACCCTATGTCTCCAGAGAAGCTACGGGATCTTAATAAAGAACTGGATAGCATGTTAGAGCTAGGAGTGGTCACGCCGAGTGAGAGCCCATGGAACAACCCTACGCTCATGGTACCAAAGCCCGATGGTCAATTAAGATTTTGTTTAGACTGTCGTAAGTTGAATTCAGTGACCAAGGGCGATGCTTATGCAATTCCTTATATTCCCCAAATCTTGGACAGCTTAAAGCAAGCTAAATATCTAAGCTCTATTGATTTAAAATCGAGTTTTTGGCAAATCCCACTGGATCCAGCTTCGCAAGAGAAGACGAGTTTTACGGTTCCGGGGCGAGGGTTGTTTAAATTTACTGTCATGCCATTTGGACTTTGTGGAGCACCGGCTCGACAACAAAGACTGATGGATTATTTGTTTGGCAGTCAGTTTAACGGCGATTTATCCGATGGCATGTGCTTTGTTTATGTCGATGATTTAGTCGTCGCCAGCTCCAGTTATGAAACTCACATAAAAATTTTAAATCGTGTTTTTGAGAAACTTAAAGGCGCCAACTTAACGATTAATATGGATAAGTGTAACTTTTTTCGTAAATCTTTAAAGTATTTAGGATATGTCGTTGATGAACACGGTTTAAGAACAGATCATGAGAAAATCCAGGCAATTCTAGATTTTCCAACACCGAATTCTTCAAAAGAAGTTAAAATGTTTCTCGGTACCTGTTCATGGTATCGCCGTTTTATTAGAAATTTTTCAACCATAGCTGCGCCTCTTAATGCTTTAACTAGTAACAAATTAAAGTTTTCTTGGACCACAGAGGCTGAACAAGCATTTAATTTATTGAAAAATGCATTGGTGACAGCGCCAATACTCGCATGTCCTGATTTTTCCTTACCATTTGTGGTACACTGTGACGCATCTAGCTATGGAATAGGTGGGATGTTGTGTCAAAATTTTGATGGCATCGATCATCCGATCGCATACATAAGCCGTTCTTTAAACAAGTGTGAGCGTAACTATAGTGCCACAGAAAGAGAGGCTTTGGCTGTGGTTTACGCTGTAGAGAAGTTTGAACCGTACTTAGGTACGAGACCTTTTAAGGTTGTTACGGATCATGCTTCACTGAAATGGTTTATGAAGTTAGAAAACCCTAGTGGTAGGCTTGCGCGTTGGGGTTGTCGCTTATCTCAGTTTGTTTTCGAGATCGAACACAGAAAGGGGAAGGATAATATCATTCCCGACACCTTATCACGATTACTCAAATGCGATGCGATTAATGTTACAGGCGATGATTGGTATGATCGTGTTTTTAACGGGTGTCAAACAGCACCACAAAATTTTCCAAATTTTCGCGTCGAAAATAACGTTTTACTCCGTTACACCAAATCAAAGTATAATTTAACTGGAGAATTTGATTGGAAAAAAGTAATACCAAAGGGTGCCCGAGAACAAATTATCTTTGAACATCATTTTCCTCCTACGTCCGGTCACTTTGGCGTATTTAAAACTCATCGGCGACTAGGCTTGCAATATTATTGGCCCGGAATGTTTAAAGATGTCTCTGAGTTTGTGAGCAAGTGTGATGTTTGCGCTTCTTATAAGCATTCCACAAAGCTAACACCAGGACAAATGGGCGAGCCAAAGCGGTGCTACCGTCCATTTCAAGTGGTATCAGCCGATTTGGTGGGTCCGTTGCCAAAATCACGCAAAGGTTACATGCATTTATTAGTCATAACCTGTTGTTTTTCAAAATACACCTTGTTGTTTCCCTTGAGGCGAGCTACGAGCGCGGCCGTTGCTGAAAAAATGGAAAACCAATTATTTTTGATCCACGGAATACCGGAGACCGTAATTGCAGACAATGGAGTGCAATTCACGGGATCTGAATTTCGTACGATTCTAAATAGATACGGTGTGCGAAATTTCCATCTAGGCCCTCGCTACACGCCTCAAGTTAATTTAGTTGAGAGGTATAACAAAACGGTTATGACTGCGGTAGCATCGTACGTCAAAAATGACCATCGATCGTGGGATTCTAATATTTCGAAAATACAATTTGCATTAAATAGTGCAGTAAATGAAACTACAGGTTTCTCGGCATTTTTCTTAGTACATGGTCGAGAACCTGTTGTGAATGGCTCGTTTTACCAACAGACCGACGGGAGTGAGTATGACATTAATATGCCTAGGGAGGAGTATGCGGGTGAACTTGGTGTTTTACGCGACATTTTTACGACAGTTCGCGGACACTTAATAAAAGCTCACCAGCAGAACGCTAAATATTATAACCTCCGAAGGCGTCCAGCATCATCATTTTCCGTAGGCCAAATTGTTTATAAAAAATGTTATACTCAGAGCGATGCAGCCCAGTATAAGGCAGCAAAGCTTGCACCCAAGTATGAGAAATGTAAAATACGTAGAGTAATTTCTCCTCTAGTACTTGAACTAGAGACTGTAGATAGTAGTAGATCGTTGGGCATTTGGCATGTCAAAGACATTAAGGTGTAAATATGTACATTTGACTCCGTGTGATGTCGGAGCGAGAATAATATCACCCCTACACGGGAGTCGTAAAAGGCGACGAATGTCTTAGCTGCACAAATCATCACCGTAGTGCCTACTCCGTGTGATGTCGGAGCGAGAATAATATCACCCCTACACGGGAGTCGTAAAAGGCGACGAATGTCTTAGCTGCACAAATCATCACCGTAGTGCCTAATCCGTGTGATGCCGGACTTAGAATAGTATCATTCCTACACGGGAGTCGTAAGAGGCGACGAATGTCTTTTTATTACCAGCTCAAACAACACCTTGGCAGCTGTGGGTTATAGGTCATGGGGGTCTGACCTATGCAGGCGCAGGTTTGAAGGGCTTGTGCTCCGCTTGTGTCCTGTGTGGATGTAAATAGTGTAAATTGTGTATAAAGCTAGGTTACGTGTGCTGTTTGCCCAGCGTCTGTAAATATGTACTTTTGTATTTTTTGTAAATATGTTTATTTGTTAATATGTAATTTTGGGAGACTAGTGTGCGTCCTGTGCTTAGGGCCACACACAGCCGTAGTTTGGGTTCACTCTCTTAGTGTGGGGGTCGTTAGGAGACATTCCCATCACAAAGATGACTGGAACCTGAGCGTAGTTGTATATAATATTCGTTTTTTTTTTGTTTGGACTCACATTTGTATCACCTACGTAACCGTGTCGGCTTTTAAATAAGCCATTCACTCGAGCGGTTTGTAACTCGTTAAATAAGCCTTTACTATATTTTTTCCGGAGCGGATAGTGACTCTATTCTATGGCTTAGACACGGGAGCTTATGATAAAAATGTGAATCAACTCATTAGTTTGGTTTTGTAAATATTATGTTTAATAATGTTGTCTTATCTTATGGTTTTGGATAAGGTTTAAATATGTTTCACCATCGCAACCGTGTCGGCCTTTAAATAAGCCTTCACTATATTTTTTGGAGCGGGTAGTGACTCTATGGGTTAGACATCGGAAGCATGTAACACTTTTAACCAACTCCTTAGGTTTGCATTACGTTTGACAGGATTTTTCTGCCTAGTACTTAAACTTTTCTTTTGTTTTTTTTCTCTAAAACATTTTTTTTCTTAGTACAACGCTGAGGGCAGCGTTTCGTTTCTCCCTCGCGTTCGAAACTTTTATGGGAAGGGGGGTATTGTAACGTTGTGTTTTTTCAAAACAACGTTTCATTTTAATATTTATTTATATTGCATCTTATTTATTTAATCACAATCATTTATTATTATATTTCAATAATTTTCCTTAATTTATATTTATTTCGTACATGCGACCTCATTTCATCCATACTCTTTTTTCAAATTATCAACCTCATTGTATAAAACTCCTTGGTATCTATGTAATATTTGAAATAAGTTTTAAATCATGTTCGACCTCATTTAAAAATATTCAAGTATTCTACCTATCCTTTTCACACACACTCTTATTATCATTCATCCTTTTTACTCATTTATTTTTTCTGACGATGGGGTTTCTTCGTCGTTTTCCCGCGTTTTCGTGCCGCGCTTGGAAAAGATTTTTCACTTTTTCACGGGACGAAGCCTGATTTTGCTTTCCAATTTAGAATTGAGAATTTTGTCTTTCTTTTTTAATATCTAACACATTTTATTGCTTCATCTTCATACACGTTAAGTTACTTGGACTTGGAGATATCTTGGAGGAACTTTCATTTCAATTAAAAAGAATATTGATAAATTAAAGGGTACGTATTATTTTCTTTATTTTAATTAATCTCTTAGGTAGTTACGTATATTATTATGAAATACGTAGTACCTATGTTTATTCAAGATGTTTTACTTAAGTAGTTACTTTAACTAACGCCTTCTTTTTTCCCGTACTTTTCAGGAGGGAAGAGGAGGGACCAACCAACTAACCCACAAACTCGTTTATCGAGATCCATACATATTTTCATTTATAATAGATCGATATCTATAAAACAAGTTGCCTCATTTCCTAAGCTGAGTCTGAATGAAAACAGTCTGCGAAGTTCTAAGTACCGGTCCTGATCTTTAGGACCTGACTTTAAACAAGTAAGGGCGTTCCTGTTTTATACCTTATGTAGCGAGGAGACGCGACTTCGGGCGGCTATCTCTATTTTCCACCGTTCCCTACAACCGACGCGACTTCAGGCAGCGATCATTGTATTTCCATAAACTACGTTTTAGTATAAATAGTTTTTAACGATTTGAAGTAAGTAGTATATCTATAAGTAATTTTCATTTTAAGAGAGCAAAAGATTAAGGTAACCACCCCCAGCTATATAATTGTTTTGAACAAAGTTTAGGTTTATATTTAATTACATACATCTTCCTGTAAATGTTTTTCTATTTTTTTATTATACGCTTGTTCTTAAACTCAGTTTTATTTTATCTTTATTTGTAACCTGCTCACTCTGTTCCCCGTTCCTTAGCCGGGCCGGGAAATAGTCTTGACAATGTATATAATATTATATATTTATATATAGTATCTATTTATTTAAGTAAAGTATTGTATAAGTATGTATTTATGTTCATAATAGTACTTATATTTTATTTAATTACAATTAATCATTTATTCCCCATGTTGTTTTTTTTTACAATGGTTGTGCACCCTACTTCTTGTTGTCTCCACATCACCCTAAGGTTGACTGGTAGAAAATGCCTTAGGCATTAAGTCCGCCTTTGTACAATGTGCATAAAGTATTAAATAAATAATAAATAAATAAATATACATATATATAAGATGGTACAATTAATAAAGTGCAAACAATTTCCGCCATTAAAAAAGCGTAGGAATTAGTACATACATAAAAAATACAATTGATTATTAATAAGGAAATTACAAAATTATTTATATGTCAAATGTCATCATTACAAAAATGTCAAATATAAAAATTAAAATTTACATATCAGAAAAAGTACATGTCATAAAAACTAAATAATACATGAATTAAATTTGTAGACTGGTACATAATTATTATTGTTAATGTAAATTAAGTGCGTTTATTTTATAATATAATACAGCATTATTTCCTTTTCCTATAATCACTGATATTGTGAAATCAATGGAAGACTGCGTAAGTGACCTATAAACGTCGCCGTGTAGTGGGCCTGCAGCTTCCGTGTGGCAAATCATCACAGGGCGCCGCCGTGAGGAGGGTAATAATGAGTATAATACAACACAAAAATGTAGTTTAAAAAAATTTGTATTTGCTTTATAAGTAAATGATCGCAAAATTATTCAGTTATTTTATACGAACGGCAAGAGCTGCGTTTTTTTCTTGAATTTTTGTACTGGGGTTTCCGGATGTACTGGCCATTTTGTCGAAATTCTTCTTATGCTTCTTCCAGGACTCCTCATCTACGATTTAACACCGAATTCAACAAACCAACTGCGGTTTTGGTAACTTGACTTCTACCCCCAAATAGGCCAATAAAAAGTATCTGAGTCGCAAAGGCATTCTCAGCACATTAGCATAAATAATAAACAGTTTCCACACTACACATCGCCGTGTAGTGGGCCATCCCCGTTTGATAGTGCCTACACGGCGCCGTGTATTGGGCACTGAACATGTTAAAAACAAGGGAATTCGAATTCTGCCACAAGACACCCTATATAACGTTTTTGAGCTATGGAAAAAGAGTCTAAAAAAATATTAGCCCAAAATATTTGAAATAGTGCCATATAGTAGAAATATGACATTACGTCATATTATTCTGGCCATGCAACAATAAGTGATAATCGTAAAAAGTTTTGCATTTCGCTAAGTGCCGATACCTAGGTTGCAATACCCAGCTCCTTTGCGGCTTGGGCCTAAGTAATCCATTAAGCTATTTAAGTGGACTAACCTCTAACAAGTTACTACTTAGTATGAAGCACGTATTGCAACAACTTCAGTATTTCCTGCACCATTTATATTTGTTAGAGAATTTTCTGGATAATTGTTTTTAATTAGTTTAAAATCCTTTTCTCACATAATACCGCAGGTTTTCTTTTGTTTCACTACGAGTATTGTGTGGTTTTTCTTGTTTTTTCAAGTATTTCTGAAACATTATTTTCTTTCTTTTCGTTTTTTTTCTCGGGTAGAAAGCGACAACAAAAAATATGCTTTCTTTTTTTATAAAAGATGTAGAGTCTTCTATCATCTAGATTTTTATCCGGTGGAAAACGACAGATAAATTTTGACTTTTAAACAAGTAGGTTTTCACATTAAGTTATGTTGTTTAGTGATTAATATTAGAAGCAGTTTCTTATTATGTAAGTGTATCGTATCACTTAAAAATAACAACCGCCGGTTGCACCAAGTTTTAGCTTATTTTTTTACCCTATACTTTTACAGGTTTTATGGTTTAAAAATGTATGGGATTTGACAAGCATCTTACAGTTGCTTTATACGAATTCGTAAAAATAATTTTTGGTACATTTTTGTACCAAAAAATTTTGCCGATAAGTGTAATTTCTCTAAATTCACAAAATTATGACACACTTTTGAAAAAAGGATTGAAATAATCTAAACCTTCCTCGAGTTTTTTTTTTTCAAATGCAATAATATTTTTCTCAAATCGGCCATGTTTGTGTTTTATTATGCCTTCAAAACTGTTCAGTATAGTTAGTTACGCTTTATATAAACTACACAAGATATTTACGAAGTTTAAAAAGATTCGATACTGATGTATGTATTGCATCAAATAAAGTTGATCAAATTGTCTATTAAACGTTTTTACTCGATCCCTAACTTCAATAGTTTATGCAATTTTAAAAGTCTAATACTAAGCTTCCAAGGCCAGAGTATATTAGTACTACAATTCGTATTAAAACATATTCACAGTATATGAAATATCGTCTCTACTCGTATGGTCAAAGTTTTGAATCAATGGATTAATTATTTCTTGTTTTTAGTACCCCATTTGCATTAAAATCGTCTATGAATTAAGTTAAAATTTATAGTTTGTAGTTTGAATTGAATAGTCCTTAATATGAAAACCCTGTTTGTTCGAAACTATATAACTTATTATAATAATAAAAGTTTTTACTGGTCACATAAAGCATTAAACAGAAGTAAGTTTTTTTTTATCTTGCCAATAATTAAAAAGGAAAATATCGGTGTGAGATTTTGAAATAGTTTTAGATACGTATCTCTTTATATTAACTTCTTCTGTTATGTCGATATTAGAATCTCGTTATTTCTCACTATCAAGTCATCAATGTTTTTTATACCAAGTGGATTATGAATCGGAATCTAACTATGAAACTATGATCTTTTGTATTGTCATTAATAGTCATCGTCATTTGTTTGAATTCAACAGAACTAAACTTGATTAGGTATTGTTAAAATTGTTAATGCACTTGATCCAGAATCAATCACATATAATGCCAATTCGTAAAAAGACACAATGCCAGTAAAACCTTTTTAATATACTTAAAGAGGTTTTTATTACTCGTATAAGCAACGGAATCACTTTTTTAATGATACAGTTTATAGAACCTTTAAAAAGGATTTGCTCAATTGCTTTTAAATTCTCCATGAAATCGTATGGGCCTAAGGGCAATAAAATACAAGCGAATTCGCTGGTTACGCAACATAATTTTTTATAATAAACTATAATTAAGTCCACTTTGGACTGTTAATTTATTTTTTATTTTTATTCATTTACTTCTTTGCAACGGTCGGTAAAGTTAGATAAACTTTAAATTTTAATAGCGTATGTAACTGCGCCGACCTATCAGGGACTTGGTTGCAAAGTAAAACATGCAGTTTTTTTTTTATATTATTTGTGTTATATAATAAATAAATAAATTGCATCATGCTTGCTGTAGGGTTTTTTTTATAAGAAGTAATAACTCGTTACAAACGAAAGCTGATGCTCCATTAAAATAACATACTTTATTTATAACTTTTTTATTTTGCATTTTACAATGCTATTTTTATGTGATAAATATTAAACAAGAAAATATACTAGAAAAAAGCAACTAGTCTCATGTCGCCCTGACGGGATTCGAACCCGCATCCTTGGGAGTCCGGCCCAATGCACTAACCAATTATGCTACAGAGACCTATGAGGACACGTCGAATTCTTCTAGTATATTCACCGTCCTACGGTGTTGGCCACCGTCGCTTCATCAATGAGAGAAATATCCTCGCATTCGAAAGAAACATCTTTACAGATGTTTGGCTATCGATTAATATGAAACAGCCATCTAATTATAACTTTTTTATTTTGCATTTTACAATGCTATTTTTATGTGATAAATATTAAACAAGAAAATATACTAGAAAAAAACAACTAGTCTCATGTCGCCCTGACGGGATTCGAACCCGCATCCTCTTTTCTAGTATATTTTCTTGTTTAATATTTATAACATACTTTACTTATTTAAGCGGCTCCAGAAAGTATGCTATAACACATTTTAGCTTCTTTCCTATTTTGGATAAACGGTAATTATGTAGTATGATTGAGGAAATCACAAACGAAGTGCACACTTGGGACAAAACGTAAATGAGCCAAACGGAAGTAACATGCTTAGAAGTCAGACACATAAGGAGACGTATTTTTGAATCACTCGAATTACTATTCGCATACGGAATAGCAAGATTCGCATTCGAATGCAAAAACCGTATTTTTTAAATTCCTATTTTATTCGCATTCGAATCAGCAACGAGTGGTCCCGACCACTCTTTTTTGATTCGAGCGATAAAAAGTGTAGCACTTAATGTCATTTTGAAATTGACATTGACATGACAGAAGTTTGACAACTTCTAAAACTAAAAACGTTTCATTTCACGTGATTAAAGTTTGATTCAGTATCGGTTTTTTTAAATCTATGGAAAGTTAAACGGCAACACCGAATTCGAGTGATTAAAAAATGCGACGAAATTGAAGTCGGTGAATTTGAATTCGCATAAGACTTTCGAATCATTAAACAATACGTCTCCTGAAATTGTTCTGGATAAAGAAATGCCGACTGACATGAGCATTTGCTCGATGTGAATATTCGAAATACTCTATTGCTTGTTCATTGCTTGATAATGCTGGATTGTGTACTAACGTAACGAATATTTGACATTATGTGCTCGAGCAAAAATTCAAATCAGCGGCCGCACCGCGCAGGTGTCGTCGACATCGTCATTTGACAGATGGATGTGACATATTGCTCTTAGTCTTTGGTAAGTTTTCATTTGTGTCAAAAAGAAGCAGCAATGTGTCACATCCATCTGTCAAATGAAGCCGATTGCTGACGCCACTTGCGCGGTACGGCCGCAGTTGTGGCCCTCTTTGATTTTTCATAGACAGAGTAACTTTCGAATTTCTAATTTTATTTCAGACTAGCGGCAGCCCGCGATTTTACCCGCGTGGTTCCCGTTCCTGTGGGAATATCAAAAAAATCTTTCTTGTTAATTATTACGTATTATAAAAATGATGTGGCGCCATCTATTTACCAACAATCGATTTTTGTAGTTTTCCCTAGTAATGAGGGATTTTTACTACACAAAAAGTACCTTATATATTAGCCAAGGTAATCAGCTATTGCCAAACCAAATTTCATGAAGATAGGTGCAATGGTTCTCGAGTGATGCTTGAACAAACAAACAAAAATTCTAAAAAGAGCTGTTTTGGTATTTGTACATTTTATAAAGTACACAATACTTACTTTTTTCCAAATATATCAAATGTACACATTTGTCTTTCTTACAAATATTTTATATTTGTATAGATATAGAAATAGAAGATATAGAAATATATAAAATTTCATAACAGCAACTATTCGGTAAACCATTCATAATTGTTGTAGGTTATTTTCATTATAACTTTAAAGTTAGTATTAAGTAATTTCTAGAATGCCTTTGTAAAATATCGAAGAGGGATTTCTAGAAACAAATATTTGCAAAATGTTTGATTTATTTATTTTAATCTTTATTGTACAATAAACACAAAGTTAGGTACAAAAGGGGAATCAATACTAAAAGTATTCTCTACCAGTCAACCTTTAGGGAAACAGAGAGCAGCGAATCGGTACAATAAAAATTCATACATACTATACTAATACTATATACATATATAGTTTTAATTTGAGACCGGCCATCATATTGTATGTATTAACACTAAACGAAACTTAGGTACAGATTGCGAAAAAAGTTGAATAAAAGGTAGGAAGATATGTGAAATATGACATTTAAGGTTGCTACGAATACAAATAAATTAGCTAATGATAGTGAGAAAAGTTACTTCCGGTTCGAAAAGCTATAACGTGAGAAAAACGGAAAAGAAACTCGTTAAGGTGGTTTCATTTCCCTGCCTTTTTTGTACACAAGGCGATGAATGAAAAAAGTGATCTCAACTGAAATAGAGAGGTCCTTCACTATCTCACAAAATATTACACTGACGAGCAAAATATTAACGACCTTACTCACCTAAATATGCTCACTTCAAAATAAATTTTAAGAAATATTAAGGACACTTAAACACAATCGCCAGCAGAGCTTCTACTTTTTACCTACTATACCTACTCATATAAAATACTCGTGCCATCGAATCTACGACATGATGGGCCGTCTACTTGAACGTTTGAGCCACAACTCCAAATAGCTGCCTTTTTTCAATTTACTTATCAATTGTTTGGCGAATTGTCTAGAGCACTTTGAAAAAAAAAGGAAAACATCTCGGACCATATTTCAATTATATATTAATTAGATACATCTCGCGACTTCCTTATCGTTAAAAACATGATCAAACTTCAAAGTGAGCATGCTGTTAAAATAAAACAGATGGAAATTGAATCGGGTATTAAACGCGTAGAAAGGTCATAGGTATTTCACCTACCTACCCTCACGGGCCCAGTCAGCCCGTGACCACGGCGGATGTAACTTGGCCGAAACGTCGGGAAAATTAGGTTGGTGAAATACCTATCTCGTTTCTACGCGTTTAATACCCGTTTCAATTTTCAATATTAAAACAGATGTGTCAATTTCTTTGCACCTAAGTGTACATAATAGTTTCAATTTAAAACTAATCATTGTCGCCGCCCCATCCATTTAAGATCAGATTGTAATATTCCACTCCTGGCAGACAACACAAGACGGATGAGAGCAATTCGTCAGGAGGATCCCTTTTTTGTGGCCGTTAGTGTAGACACGTGATGAGGGATGGCGAATGGCGATCCTCCAAACGAAATCTTACGGATTGGTGCTAATGAGGCCGTGAGCGATACACGTAATGAATATTTATAAGGAACCCACATGGGCCTCGAACCTGCTCGAACGCTAAACATAACAATAACAAAGATTATGTATAAGCACACCGACCTTCGAAACTCTAAACACTCAAAGGAAATTGTGATTTCTCGTAAACTGTAGAAGTTAAATTTTGAAATATGTTACTTAAGCCATTATCATATTAATTTTTGTTGCGTAAACCGTTTTTTAGGTACCATCATCATGAAAGCTACAATACTTTACTTAACACACTTGCGGCCGCCCGCGATATCACCCGCGTGGTTCCTATTCGTAGCCTTTGTTACTCTCCGTACTTTCATCTAACACTACCTATGCCAAAAATCGTATTTTAACCGCCTCTGTGGTCAGTAAAACCACCGGTATCAGACCCAGGGGTCCCGGGTTCGATTCCCAGCGGGGGTACAGATTGTATTCGGTTTGGTTGGTGGTAGGACTTGTTGTAAGTCCGCCTGGCTAGCTACCATCTTATCTAAGCCTGACGCAATAACAACAATGTTTTCAGCATTGTTGTTCCGGCAGTTTAAGATAAGATAGCCAGTTCCTCAGTGGCTGAGAATTCCGGGAGAGGCTCGCTTCCATCTTCAGCTTTATCAATACTTAACATCAGGTATGATAAAGGCTAAGAATATCACCGTCGTTCATAAAAAAAAATAACAAGTCTATTGGTTGCTTAGTTAGAGCGTGAAGAACAAACAAACTTTCGCGTTTACAATATTAGTTTAGGTTTTGTCTTTCCATTCCTTTTTATTTTCAATATATATTTTATTTACTTCTCTGTCATATATTTCATACTCTGACTGGTCAAAATCTTTGTTTTTGATAAAAAAAATCTAAGTTACTTATATGTTTTGCGATAGTTCAGTCTAGTTCGTTCCAAAAATACTTTAAAATTGTACAGATACCTATAAGACAAGTCCTTGTCACTGTTTATTAGTTCCCCAGTAACTTTTTTCCAGCGGCTTTGAATACCCGCCCCTAATAATACCATGCTTATTGTTAACCACTCAACGTTGGGGGTTTTTCAGCAGTACATTTTGTAATGAGATCCTGCATATTTCAACTACAATACAAACGTGCCTGAAGGCAAAAAACCAAATTAAAGACACAAACATGGAGAAAAAATACAAATCTTATGAAAATTTTCTTACGAATAATAAACATGTAGGTTTGTTCTTGTAGCTGACTTTGTGTTGTTACTTACCTGCTTTAATAATGATTTAGTTTGTTGAAACTGTTCTTTTTTTTGTTTCATTTTATTTAGAAAAATATATGTTTTAATTACGTTAAATGGAACGCTGTCGTTTCCATATCTAGAAGTGGGCGTTAATAGCTGTAACGCAGTTCTAGAAAATAAAACAGATGTTTTGTTATGCTACAGTCAACGACATAAAGTGTTAGGAAACTGTTTTTATCCAATTGACACAACAAATTGTTTCGTGATAAAACAATCCCTTGCCTTGACTTCACCAAATCCAGGCACGAAGTTGAAGTACAGTAGAACGTTGATAATCCAAACGACGATCAACCGAACGACCGCTTAACCGAATCCCGTGCGGTGCGCGCGTCCCTTTAAATGTTAACATTATAGGCATAAAGTATAATATTGATTATTCAACATGTTTTGTGACATGTTTTTCTGTACTTTATATATTCCTACTTATAATCAGTGTAATAATTAAAAGAGATGACGTATTATAAGTGTGTTTTTATTGGTATATTCGTACTAGTATACAGTTCGATTATACGAATAAACCGGTTTCCCGAACACCCATGCCCCCCCAATTAGTTCTGATAATCGGCGCTCTACTGTACCAATTTTATTAGAGCATTTTTCGTTTTTCTTCTTATAAATGCGTTTTTTTTTATAGTTACTAACTGATATATTTTAACTGTCAAGAAGAACGCGTGGAAGAAACCTAAATATTCAAACACTAATTGTACATATTGTGAAAGAAAAGGTAAATATATACCTAGGTAGAATATTTTCTATTCATACAATTACTGTAGTTATCCAGCCTTACGGTATTTAAATAATCAATTATGTAATAAACTTTGCCCAAGAGGTCTTTTGGACATGTATTTTTATGAAAACGTAGTTCAATTTACGCTGTGAAACTTTATCAAAAAGGTTAGACCTTTCCCGAAAAACGAGCTTCTGCTTTTTTCAAGACAAAATCTTAGGACATCGAGCTTATCCTAATTCACTCTTAAGGCCCACTTCCGCCATCTAGGTTAATATTTAACTCAGAGTTAGATGCATACAAAAGTAGCAAGTGGGCCTAAGAAAACAAACGTTTCTCTCACTTTTTTTTTTTTTTTTTTCATTTATTGACCAAAAGTATTACAAAATACATGATATTTAATTAACACACCGCTACAAAAGCCGTTTCGGCTTTAACTGTGGCGGAGGAGTTCAGCAAATATAACAAATTTAAAATGTTAATAAATTGTTAGAAAACATAAAAAATATAAGTACATGTTTTTTTTTAAAGTATTATAACTTAATAAGAAACACATATTGTAGTTAGTAAAGAAATTTTGATTAGTAGATTATTTTTTTATACACAAAAAATTATAGTTACAATCATGTGATTTTTGTATAATAACACATTCATTATATGACTTGCTTTGTTAACTATATTATCCGAAAAATATTTCTTAACAACTGTTTTAAAATTATTATTTTCTATATAGTTCCGAACAAAATCGTCACTCATTTCGTTAAGCAAATCCGGTAACAAACATTTCCAATTTCGTCTTCCGTAGAAATTTCTAAATTTAGGTAACTTATATTGAACTTTTTATTATGTACTTTTCTTAAGTTTGACGGACGCGTGTAAGTGATTAATTTAAAACAATTGCAATGTTCATCGACTAGGATGGACAACTTAGTTTTATCGTAAACCGTTAATACCTTACAATGCTCAAATAAGCTAGTCTCGCTTTCCTTTAATTTGATTTGAATCTTAGTTGGAACTATTAGACGCAATAACCTGTGTTGTAGCTTAATAATTTTCTGCAAATGTGTTTTGAAAGTTCGGCCGTAACTAACATAGGCAAGGCTAATGCTAATTCCTTGTATTACTTGAATGTTGAGCATCATTGTGTTTATAAACTGTCAATATCGAGAAAGACGAAAAGAACGCTTCCAACTGTATGAGAACATAGCGTGTCGAATTTTTCGTACCTACGACGATGTCATGAGCGAGATTTAGAGATGTGTAAATGTTATTGACGAGCACTTGCAAGAAAGCACTGCACAATTAACAATTTTTCGTTTCTGAGTGACGCGTGTTTTCATGGCAATGGTCTCAAGCGGACTGACATAGGTAGGTCGGAAACCTTTGACCGTGGATCAAACTTTTGACACGCAAGGTAGGTACACTTTTACCGTCTATCTCGATATAGGTCTGTGGATGTATATGTATATACTAGTATGTGGCGAATAAAACTCTTTGAAGCACACAAATATTTCAATATTAGCTCACAACAACACGAACCATAAGACATTACACAACGAAAATAAGTAAAGTACTCTTTTCGTTTCAGTATCAGTCAAAATCCTTATATGTTTTTATTGCGGAAGCTTCAATATACGCGGTTCAGATTGTATTCTTATATCCAATGTCTATCTAATCCCAGGAATTTTGTGCTCTCAACTAACTCTATCACATTTGCATTGAATGCATATCAAGTTGCCTTGCATTTATGTTAGTGAGAAAAACGTTTGTTTTCTTAGGCCCACTTGCGCCAAACTAACTCTACTCTCGTTAATGCTACTTTTGTATGCATCTAACTCTGAGTTAAATATTAACCTAGATGGCGGAAGTGGGCCTTAAGAGTTAATTACAAAGAATGTTGAACAATTATGCAACTTGTTTGAGAGAGAGCACTATTTATAAAACGTCAAGTATTAATTTTACATTATATACTTGACATTTTGCCTGTGTTACTACAGCCGGGATCGTCACTATTGCGTCGTTCAAACAATAAATTATTATCAAGTCTAAAATGAGATATAAATAAAATTCTAAAAGTACCTCTACCAGTCTGCCTCTGTCAGCCTTTAATTACAGAAAAAAAATATTTTAATTTAGACCACTTTGCCGTGAGCAAATCTTAGTACAGGAGTAATAAACCTTTACATGGTTTTATAGAGGCTTAACCAGCCCAAACTTGCTTAACTCAGCTTAATAAACAGGCCAAGATATTGTTTCCTGTATTTTGTACACTTTATTTGTTACCTTTGAATTAATTATTGGATTCAAGCCGATATTAAACTCCCGAGCAAAATAATTAGTCACTTATAACGAATATGTTTCTTAGAGAAGTCATGATAAAGAGTACCTATGTTATTTATACGTTTGCAAAATGAGTGGAGTGATATACACGAGCGTGTGTGTCTTTCACCTGTATTTTTTTAAATAATATTTTCTTAGAGAAAACGTATCTTAATGTGATAACACTTTCAATATCGGTATTCTGTCTATAGAGAATGTCATCATAAACTCTTTTTGACATTTTAATTTGAGTTTTTAAATACACACTCGTGTATAATACGCCTCATTATGCCACACTTTCATATACTACAATCATCATTACAGAAAAATTATATTTGAATAAAATATAATTTTTCTGTAATGATGAAAATTCAGTATTTTATAAAATATTGCCGCATTGGTCAGTTGTCTAGTTATTTTTGATCGACAGTGTAGTTATTGGTTGCATAAGCAAGATTAGCTTACTGGGTATAGTAATTTATTAAATATGAAGATATTTAAGAATTAAGAAACAATATTTAAGAAACAATTTATTAAATATGGCTGCCCTGACTGAGAGAGATTTTTCTAAAATTGTATAATGGTCTAAAAAAGTAAACTATTTACTTAACTTTTTTAATAAACGAGATATTTATTACACAATATGCTGTAAATACCCATACAAATACACATCCGTATCCTATTGAAAAAGAAAAATCACTATAGCATTCAAGTATTTTGTAATTTAATGTAATTGATTTAATTTTCTTTTGAATTCACACTATTGAATTTTTTTATAGTCTTTTGTAGTTCAGATAATAATACAGACAATGTATCAGACAGACAGCCAAACAGAGACCTTAGCATTTTTATTATAAAGGATAGGGTAGGTGTACCAATGAATGATCGGCAATCATGAACTTTAAAAAGTAACAGCACCTATATCAGATTCGTTTGACCATAATATTTTCACAATTTTGTGCTCAACATTAATTCAAGATTAAAATAAAATGATCAATTTATCATTTATTGCCATAGTTAATAAGATAATCGAGATTTTATGCAATATACCCCTAAACCACCAGTGAATGAACACCAAAATCCAATGAATGAACATCAACAAACTCCAGTGAATAATAAACGTTTAAAGCTTACTAATATAAGAGCTATAAACCACAATTATTGCAATCTGAAGCTTTATTTGTAATATTGCAGTAACTAGGTAGCAAAGGTTAACATTAAAATATCACAAAACATATATAGTATGTATGTTCATTAACCAGTAAATGAACACAGCAAATAGTATGAAATATACCAGTTTATTAATTGGGTTCGTAAAAAAAACTATCGAACCTGTGAATGAACACCCGTTCATTAACTAGAATGTGATAACTTACATGATCCAGTAATCGAACACTCTTTTATTTTTTTAAAACTCATGAAATTATAAATTACAAATTGAGTTCTATTGATTAGTTATAATAATCATTGTTCTATCTTATTTAGCACAATTCTTTTAAAAAAACTAGAGTTACGTGAACGACGCTGATTTCAAAATGCACTGTCTTACCGGAGTCCTTAATTGTGGCTCACACAAACACAGACAACCGAACGCGTACACTTCAAACAGTCGTCATATTGTAAGTACAAGATTACTACAAAAGTTTATTTGACCATTATTATATAATAAAATGTTACCATTTAGAAAAAATACCGCATTCGGTATAAATCATTACTTTTCTTATTTAATTGAAAAAATTCACCTCTGTACATTCACTGGTGCACCTACCCTAAACTCGCATATATAGGTACTTGTTTTCTTTTATTAGATTGTTACTATATTAAAAAAAACGGAAGACCGAGTTTATGGTGACCTTAACATTGATAAAAACTTCTGATATACATCATACGAGTACTTATCCCATGGCACAAACACCATACATCACATCGTAAGTTTTGGGATAAATATTGTTAACTTTTGTAAAAAGGTTTTTGTTGACAAGTCAGTATTATGATACATTGATAAACCATAAACCATATTGAATAGACTTAAGAAGAGGCCACAGTTGTTTGCGCTCTTAGCCTGCGATCGAGGTGGACTAGCAACTTTCGCAATGGTCAGTCACGGGATGGGTGACCAAAATTTGTTACCTCGAGCTTCGCCCGCTTCAGCACATTAAGCCATTGATTCCGTTTGTACTTGCAGTCGTTTAAAATCCATCAATCTGCATAGAGGCCGCATTGTGGCCACAGAAGCGGTTCTAGCGCGCGCGGGAGCGAGCCCAATTTTGTAGATTAGGTGATAAAACACGAAATTACTTCGTAGTAAATATATTAACTATACCGATTATAGGGAAAATGAAACTACACGATACTAAATATTATTGGTGTCCACTAATGAAACCAACTCCCAATAACCCCATTTCAGAATAATCTTCAATTTATGGTAAATTTTAAATAGAAAAATGTTGGAAAAAATTAACTCGGCCATAAGTGAATTCTCAGACGGGAATCGAACCCGCGACCTTTGGAAATCCGGTCCAATGCTCTAACCGCTGAGCTACCGAGACGCGCTCAGAGATCGCGGGTTCGATTCCCGTCTGAGAATTCACTTGTGGCCGAGTTAATTTTTTCCAACATTTTTCTATTTAAAATTTACCATAAGTATAAAAATAGCATTGAAAAATGCAAAAATTACAAAATCATAATCTTCAATTTTCATTTTGGAAAAAAAGGGCTGGGACAAAATCATAAACTCATGTTTCATGATAAAGGTATGAAGAAATGTAGTTATATCATATTACCAGATTTGTAACATATCTAACCGTCCTTTAGTTTTATTACAAAACTAGAGGCCGGCCGCGGTTTCACCCGCGTGGTTCCCGTTCCCGTGGGAATTTTGGGATCATTTATAGCCTATGTTACTACTTGGGGTCTAAGGATTCTCTATACCAAATTTCGTCAAAATCGGTCCAGTAGTTTTTGAGTTTATTCGTTACATACAAAAATACAAATCTTTCCTCTTTATAATATTATATATATTAGTATAGAAGTACGTACTTTTCCGTATAGCGTCTTAAATCACCTATGTTATTAAAAATTACAGGAAAGCGGCCACGAATAGGAAATTAAGTGATCACAAGTCACAACCGCGTCGTCTACAATTGATTGAGATAGAAATATTAACTTATCGCAGTGTCATGTTCTGGTATAGGTGCCTGTCTAAGTTAAAATTGAAGTTAATACAATATTCCTTTATCATAAACAGTCTTAACTTTAGATCAAAATTATTTTCTTTTGAAGATATTCCAAACTTTCCACGATATTTTATTATTTTAACAAAACAACTTCATAAGTCTACCAACTCATGTAAAACCTTTTTTAAACAATCACATATGAATCAAGATTCGTTGTCATTTATTGTTATGCTTGCGGCGTTTTCGGTTTCGTATTTTTATCATAAAAAGACATTCAAGTTTGGTTTATTAACATTTCTAGAAACTCACAGTAATGTTACAAGAAATACCAGTAACGCGACTACAAACAGACGTGAAACGACTAACATTTTGCGATCATTCTTCTAGTAATCTAGTTAGTACTTGTTGAAAATGTCGATCTAAAGCGGTTAACTTTAAAAATATTTGTATTTATTGTTTGATTTTTAACTAGGGCCCAAGTCCAAGAAAACAAAAACCGATTACCGAACCTAAACCTATCGAAATACAGGTGAATATGGATTTATGATTGTTTTACAATAGGACGACTTCTAAACGTAAGCGACATTTTGACTATTACAAAATACGTGAATTGAATTACAGATCTTAAACATATTGCCTGTGGTTAATAAATGTGTAATTGGGGTCGTTCCATGACTTCTTTTAGCGGTTCAACTCCGAGTATTTTTGGGTTGTGACGAGTGAGAACTTAGGGTGGATTGCACCATCAAACTTTAAAAATAGCCATAACATTAACCGTGGAAAAATGAATAGGATTTGATAGCTTTAACAATAAAAAATCTGTTAAAATTAACTGTTGCAACTCGACCATAATGATTTTTTGTATGCGGTTAACCATTGACAACCCCATTGAAAATATATTAAAAAACTAGAGGCCGGGCGCGGTTTCACTCGCGTGGTTCCCGTTCCCGTGGGAATTTTGGGATCAAAGCTATCCTATCTCTTAAGTTGGACCAGACTGCTCACGGTGTACCAATTTAATTTAAAATCGGTTAAGTAGTTTAGGAGTTCATCGCGGACAAACATCGTGACAGGAGATTTATGTATATTAAGATAATGTCCTAGTTCAAATCTGGAAATTTTGTGTTGTTTTTAAGCAACGCTTATTAAAAAAAAAAAAAAAATTTTCAGTATTTTAATAACTTAGCGTTGTTTTAAAACGACGGTAGTAACAAGTATATACAACCTAAACACAATCGGTATTAAATTGCTTTAAGAAATCATGACACGGCCCCTGTACTAATCTCTGGAAGACTTTTTATTTAAATTAGAAACTTGTATGATAATATTTTTCACATTTAATAAAATATACTAGAAAACACAACTAATAGTCTCCGAATTGATCAGACAAGATTGTTAAATGAGATGAATTCGATGAAACTGTTATTCAAGATTGAGATCACTATGGCAGTAACTTTTTAGATTAGCAAGACACTAAACTATTACCAACTACACATTTCAATACTTTACGGCCTTATAAAATACGGAGAGAATATTTTCCTGATATGATTATAAATTCTTTCAAGGCGCTTCAGTCATATCTTACATGATTATGAAAATATATAGGAAATATAAATATTTAACTAGTTACCTGTAAATATTGTAGTTTGAGTAAAAAAAACATTTACTTGCAAAATTCTTACGCTTCTGTCTGGCAGCTTTTCGGCCTTAAGATGCAATCGTCCCAAAAAAACTTTACAGGTCTACCGATTGTACCTACTCATAATATTAGTGAAAAATTTGGTAAGTTATAATTGGTTGGTAAGTTACAAACATAAAATGAAAACATTGGGACAGTTTCATTGGAACGAGTTTGCTTGTAGGTGAGGATCAAAAAATGCGTGTTTAATGGTTAGGTTTCTTATTCTTTTTTAAATATTTTTTTTATAAGTAATCCCAATTAATTTTGCTCTGTAACTTGTTATTCAATAAACTAGTGAGTAGTCTTCATCCGCTAAAACTCAAGGTTAACCTTTTGAGGGTCAAGAGAGGAAAAAGGTTAACTAAAATCCTTTGTCAATGCTCGACTAGTAAAAGGAATTCTTGGGTTCGTAATCTCAATAGTTCTAGCCCACTGACTATTATGTAATACCTAGTCGCTGAAATCCTCGAAATGTGTGTCCTTAATTTCAAATGTAACATCATCTTTATCGAAACTTATTGGTAAGTGTAAAAAAAATTAACAAACAACTGTCTTGTATTGAAGTTGAGTCTACTATGAAATAGCTTCCATTACAAGTACATTTTGCTATTTATTTATTTATTTATTAAAAAAAACTCACAGGCTTACAGAAAATTCCGACAAGTCAGTAAGCTTAAACTAACAATATTACAATGAAATTAATTAAAAATTACAATAAATATATTAAAATTATTTAAAAACAATTGTCACATAATACTGATGCAATTAATTTAAATCAACATAAGTAAAATTTATTAAAAACATATAAATTAGAATTAGGCAAAAGGTATGTCAATGTGCTATACAATAATAATAATTGCTGCGTCAAAATAATTGTTCAGTGTCAGAAATTCAAAATAATAGTTCCATATGTCAAATAATAAATAATAATAATAAAATAACAAGCACTACAATTATAAAATATAATAAAATTACATAGGAAAGGGCAACCAAAAATGTTTCTCCGGAGCTCTTCTGTGCTACAGAAAGCCTTTGGCCCGACTGTGTTTGCAGTCGTTAATACTTAACAATTCGCATTTGGGCCACGTCCCTAAAATACCTAGGCATATGCCCCAGCATTAGGGACATTGAAATAGCTGAGAATGATGCTGGTTTTAGTAATTTATGTTTTGTATGGTAAACATTTTCCGTCAGGCGATATTGATTTCCTAATTCTCTCTCAAGAAAAGCGTCAAGTCATTGTTTCTAAACAATAAAAGTTCACATGGTTGTGGCGACACTATCAGGTCTGCGCCGGCGGCACACCTATTGTAAGTCAATCCAAGACGAGACACTGCATTTATATTGTGCATTATGACGTAGCCGCTTTATTATGAGACACGATTTATAGAAATACTTGATGATATTCAGCGGAATACGGTATAGTTTGAATAGTTATTTTTAAGTTTTCTGGGAATACGGTATCTATATATGTACTTTGAATGCCTATTTCATCGTTTTTTTTTTTACTGGACTAATTAATGGCAACATATTCTGGAGATCGAAAAGACATTAAGTAGTTGATGAATGATATAGTCTATTTTCATTGATGAAACTATTGATAGGACTATTTAAAAAATGTTAATGTTACAGTAAGACAACCGCGTTTTTTAAATTCACGGTGCTTATTCACTTTTGTTAATTTTATACTGGTCTAGCCACCGTTCAGTTGGAAACAATCTGTTTTGACCACACAACAAGTGATTAACTTTACTTCCACAGACCTTCCAATTGTAATATGTTCTCCCTAGAACATAATATCAGAACACATTGGAACTGCAGACAGTAGGCTTATTACGAGTTTGGCAAACTCGACGTTACAGTAAACGTTAATGTAAAATGTAGCTCTGTCTCTTTCATATTTAGCGACTGTTTTACCGACATGAGCAGTGTATCCGATAGTCTACGCTCACGAGTCCTGTAAATGTCATGTTAAGCAAACTCGTAATAGGGGTACTGATTATCTAACGGAAACTCGGTTCAATTTCGTCCTGTCATTACTGTCACATTTTCATACTGTATGAGAGCCACAACAGCGACGAAACAGAAACTAATCCGAGTTTCCGTTAAATAATCAGCCTGCACAGGCTAGAACGCGCTTCAAACACCTACTAAACGAATTCTATTCTCTTCTTGACTGTTCTAGATAGAACAGAATAGAATTAGTAGGTAGATCAGTGGCTAAATATTTTTGGTTGATACAAAACCATTTATTATTTAGAAGGGTAAACTATTATGTTATCTTTTGTTAAAACCTGTATTATTCCTTGCTTCCCACCATTTTAGATCAACTCCGAAGCCAACGAACATTGCAACTTTGCTCGTAAATTTCAATCAGGCGACATGCAATAGATTTTACAAACCACACTTTATTTGAAACTGTTCTTTCGATTACAATTCTAGTATTCTTTTCTAAGTATTTCATTTATGTTGTCCACGTTTTATATTTTTATTATGATCTTAAGAAGAAAAAAGAGGTTTTGATTAATAAGAAAAGATAGAACAATAATAATATTGTTAAAATATATAACTTAGTTCTTCAAATTCAAATACACATTGCTCTCTGAAAGGATATTAAATAAAACTTAATTAACCCTCGTATTTATTCAAAAAAGGTCAAAGTATGCTTTATGCTTCATTGCCTTTGCCTGTTGTACGAGATTCTTCTACTTTATACTAATAAAATGTAATTCTCCCTATTGTTATATATTTTTTGTGGGATGCCAAAATCTGGGAACCTATAATAATAAAATAATAACAAATAAAATCTTTATTTCTCGTCACAAACAATGAACTTGGTAGTGCCTTAAGACGATCTAAACCTAGTTTGTGTGAGACTGATGCCTGAAGTAGGTAAGGTCACCAGGCTCCCACCACTTCGGATTCTTAATTAATTTATACTACGTACCACTCCAAAAATACTTCAAACTCGCGTACCCCTTTATTACATTATATTCCATAGGTAATTATTTTATACTGATTTCAAATCTTAGCGAGGGGTCTTGCTCGCGTACCCCTTGATGCTACCTCACGTACCCCTAGGGGTACGCGGACCACTAATTGGGAAACACTGCTCTAGACACACAAACAAGTTGTTGCACGCGTTTCATTGCGTGTAAAAATAACACCCACTTTTTGAAAACTAAAAATAAAAGGCGTTCCCCAGCAATTATTTTATCATATTCTTATTTAGTTTGATATACACTACGCATATTTACAGCTTCGATTATGGGTCTTTTAACACCCTGTCAATTTGATGACAAAGAAGCAAAGCAATTGAAATGAAACAACTTTTACGGATTTCAATGCACATGTTTATTATTCCCCCATAATTCCTCATCAGCCATGTTTAATGTCCCCACTGCTGGGGCACTGGCCTTCCTTATGGATGGATAAGGAGAACGGGCCATGGCCCACAACGAACGCGGGCCTAATGCGGATTGGTGGAGGAGCTCGAGATAGTAAATTGTTGGTCACCCATCCCGTGACCGTCCGCTGCGAAAGTTGCTTAACCTCAACAATCGCAGGCGAGCGCGCAACCCACTGCGCTACGGGCTCCTTACCCAATTTTTTGTAATATATTTTATGGGATTTTTAAGGTTTTTTGATTTCTCGACGATTCTGCACCTTTTTAATAACACCCATAAAATATACCACTAAATATCGAGTAATAATAAACAGTGTGCACTGAAATCCGTAAAAGTTTATAACTTCTTTTGCATTTTACAATGCTATTTTTATGTGATTAATATTAAACAAGAAAATATACTAGAAAAAAGCAACTTGTCTCATGTCGCCCTGACGGTAATGCAAAATTAAAAAGTTATAATTAGATGGCTGTTTCATCTTTATCGATAGTCAAACATCTGTAAAGATGTTTCTTTCGAATGCGAGGATATTTCTCTCATTGATGAAACGACGGTGGCCAACACCGTAGAAAGGTGAATATACTAGAAAGATTCGACGTGTCCTCATAGGTCTCTGTAGCATAATTGGATAGTGCATTGGGCCGGAATCCCAAGGATGCGGGTTCGAATCCCGTCAGGGCGACATGAGACAAGTTGCTTTTTTCTAGTATATATTCTTGTTTAATATTAATCCGTAAAAGTTGTTTAATTTCATTAAGAGTGCGCGAAGAAACTTAAGATGTGCTTAGCAAAGCAATTCTTCGTAGAATCACAATAATAACTAGCTGACTTGTGCTTCACATAAAAAGAATATTATGAATCACAGTAAAATATAGCCTTTGTCTCTCAGGAATAGCGTAACTTTCTACTACTAAATAATTTTAATATTGGTTCAGTATATCCAGAGATTACTCCCTACAAACAAAGTCACAAAGGGGCTTTAGGGAATATCGTGAGACACCATTTTGTTTTTTTTTTCAAAATGGCATTGCACGATTATATCTCTTTAAATGGACAAAGGGGTACAGAGGAACAAATAATGACACTTTAGGGCACTATGTTATGTGACATTTTTTGTTCATCTTAACGTTCCCTTTCCATTTATATAAGTTTGAGGGTTGTTCCATATTCATCCCATGACGTCACATCTCACGTATTATTTTTTCCATATTCATCCCATTTCTATTCCTAACTCATCCCACATCAGAAATAAATTTATTTTTTACTATTTCTCACAATTCTTATTCTTAACTCATCCCATAGAACAAAATGGCAAAGTTTTTGAGAACGGTCTGACTAAAAATATATTAAGTACCTACCTACATACATATTGAAATAAATTACACACATGATATATAAAACCTTGTTAGTTCTTAAATAAAAAAATTAGAAATGAATGATTAAAATAAAACTAACAGCAACAGACATAAATATAGATAAACAAATAAACATACTCCCTCCTAATACATAATATATTTTTTTAATATACATCCTAAAATTAGCAATACAACACTAACACACAAATTCATAATCCAATACGAGTTTTGTAATAGGATAATTGCCAAAATCAACAGTAAAAACATAATAAAATATAAAACTAACACACAGATTCTTAATCAACTATGACTTTTATAATAATGTTTTTGCCAAAATCATCAGTAAAATACAAAATAATATATAACTAACACCTACTCTAAACCTACTATGAGTTTTTATAATAATGTAATTGCCAGAATCAACAGTAAAAAAACATAATAAAATATAAAACAAACGTACAGATACTTAAACAACTATGAGTTTTAAAATAATGTGATTGCCAAAATCAACAGATAAAAACATAACAAAGTATAAAAAAACACTATTTTCAGTAAAGATAAAAACTCGTAATTCTTTCATTCTTTGTCGTCCTTCCCGTGAAGCGAATGCTAGATTACGTGTTTTGTCATATTGGTAATCAAATAGTAAAAAGTCTTTATATGCAGCTGGAATTTCTACTTCATGCCCTGCCTTGAACGTAGTTTTTTCACGCCTTGACTTTTATTTCGAGCACTATCACTACTATATAAGTCCACTTTTTATGTTATTAAAGTTTGTAACGTTGTTACATTGTCGATGCCTTGATCTTGTAGTGCTAAAAACGTATCTTGATAGACTGATGGTCACCTTTTACTGATTGTAATTTTATTTTACATTCATTTAAAACTTCTTTTAACTATATTTTTTGCTTCACCTGGCGTACAACTGTGAGTTTTATTATATGAAACGTCCTGATTCCTTAACACTTTGACACTTCCAAAGCATGCCGGTACCTTTGCATATCGCCAAATTGTACTTCCATCTTTAATTTCTCGGTTGACTACTTCGTTGTGATTGCACATATCGTAACTCTCCACCATAGTCTTCCTGCATTTTTAATTCAACGAGGTGCAATTAGTTTCTGCGTTAAAGGTCAAATGATAACTAAAGTGTCGACAAAATTTTGCTTCCTTAAGCAATGTGCGAAAAAGACGACAAATGGTGTAGAGGAGTTATTGTTTTTTAACAATAAAAATGGCCAGGGAAAGAAGTCTTATAGTATACTACCTGGGTTTACACCTGACCCAAAAAACTGATCTAAGTATATAAAAATTCTCGTAGTATTATTTTTTGTAAGTTTAATCAAATTATAAAAATCCTGATTACCTATGTATTTGCAGACATTTGCGTTAAATCACTTTATTTAGATAATCAGCTGTACGAGTATGTACAATAATTTCCTTCCATGTTAACATTCATATCGTCGTTAAAATTATGATTATTGAAAATATTACTTATATAATCAGTTAAGCAATTTTATTAATATCCTTTTAATGCAGACTATACTTTTTAATACATTTTCTTGATATTTACTGTCGTGGGATGAGTTAGGAATAGATTTGGGATGAGATAAGAAATTAATTAAAATATATAAGTGGGATGAGTAAAGAACACAAATCGGGATGAGTTAAGAATTAATATGCTTGTGGGATGAGACGTCATGGGATGAATATGGAACAACCCAAGTTTGATCGTGTGACTCTATTGTGATAAAGAATCAAAATGGCGGACCCTGGTCGAGGCTAAAAGTTAGAGATAGGTAGATGACATATTAAGCTATTTATTTCTATTGTCGCATTTAATTTCCACTTACAGTCAACAAAACGTGGACATAAAAACGCTCCTTGTTAACTTATAAAAATAGAAAAACTTTAACAGAAAAGTATAATGCAAAGCTTTGAACAAATGATAGGATTTAACTGGAGAAAAGCTATCTTTTAATAATTGCATTAATGTCAGACTTTCGCCACCAACGCAATGGAAACTTAAGATTTGTACACTGAAACAAGGTTTTAGTTTCTGAAAAATAACTACTTACCTACTGAATTACTAACGACGATCCTATTAATATTATAAATGTGAAAGTATGTCTGTTTGTTCCTCTTTCACGCAAAAAATACTGAACGGATTTGGATGAAGTTTGATATGTAGGGACTTCAAGTAGGGGTCTAACACATGGGCTACTTTTTATCCCGAAACCGCGGGCGGCTGCAAGTATTTCATGAACTAGTAGAGATTGCTTCACTAAACAAACATCATTACGAAAACAGTTTTCTAATATGGCAAAAGTATATTTCCTAAAGGTTTTTGCTCGGGAGGAGCTTCTTCTTTGAAATTAACTTCAAAAACTGTATTAAGTTAATTTGGATATAATATGTCTGTTGTTTGTATATAATAATGCCATGAACAATTAGTATGGGAACTGGGAACATTTCTAATTATCTTAACTGACCATCATTAAAGTTTTTCTTTAGGACTTTCTTTCTTTCCACACCTCGTCATATTTTCTTTTGTACGCCATCTTGTCCAAAACCCCACACGAATAAGACACGTTAACGTTACGTTACATTATTTGCAATGAATCAGGGTGTCAATTCTGATAACTTTTAGGCATAATTGTATTTCAATCGTTTTTCAATTGTAGTAGTGTTTTACACTGGCACTGTTTTGCGCAACGTTGAGCAATTGAATTTCCGCGCTCCCAGAGCGCGAGAGAGTGAGACGCCTGCTATACGCGCGTATATCACTCGTCGTCTGACCAGCGTCTCACTCTCTGAACATATACTCCGACTTCGAAGTTTGGCACAATAGGGCCGAAGAACAGTGTAAAACAGGTTCAATATAACAAACACTATTGAAATACGATAATGACTAAACTTTAGCAGAATTGACCCCCAGGGGTGTCAATAGCGTGTACAATATTAAAATTACGTGTCAACTCGCAGCGTCTACACCTCTGCTGAAAAATATATCCTGTTTTTTTTCGACAATGTTATTGTAGACTGCAGAGTAATACACCACACACATACAAGTTGTTATCGCGCTTCTCCTGGAATCCTAGCACTGAGGAACTGGCAATCTTTTCTCTTTAGTGATGGAACCGAACAATGCTCAAAAAATTGTTGCGGCGGCTGGAATTAAAACAAATCTTACCACCAACACCAACGAACACAACCCATACCCCTGCCTACTGGGAATCGAACCCGAGTCCTTTGGATCTGATACCGGTGATGTTACCACTAGATCACAAATAACAATATTCGAAATAAAAAAAAACATCATCCCAATGGCCAATCATTTAATCTTTTAAACATATATTTTTAGCCGCTACGGTACGGAGAGGGTATATACGTTTGGGGTGAGAGGATGTTTGTTTGTTTGTGCAAACCAATGTTGCCACGTATCTGTAATATATATTTCAAAAGATAAATTAAATGTTTCATCACGAAAATCGATTCTATAGCAATGGTGACGTGCACAAAAGTTATGAGTAGGTAAGCAAAAGTTTCACGCAATGACTACAACAGTTTGTGTCTCACTTTTCTTTACTAAACTAAATGTATATGTCGCAGCCAACTGGTTAAATTAGCCGTGCAATTGGAGGGCTAGGCCGTTAAGGCGCTACTCGGAAAAAGTATGGACTTTTTGACATAAAACTATAGCACGGTTACAGTTGCTATAAATCTGGTACTAACATATATATTTCTTCATACCTTTATCTAGATTCGTATAGTTAAAAAACACGATTTTATGATTTTGCCTCGACACTTTTTCTTTTTGAAAAGACCTCTAAAAAATACGAAAATTCAAGATTATTCTTAAATGGGGTTACTTACACTATTGGAAATTGGTTTAATAAGTGGACACCAATAATATTTAGGATCGTATAGAAGCTTTTTTTTTTAAATCGCTGTAGTTTTTTAATACGAAGTGATTTTGTGTTTTTTTTGCCTAATCTGCAAAATCGGTCTCGCTCCCGTGCGCGTCGTTTTCTCATTGCTATCTCGCTTCAGCATATTTTTTTCAAGTATCGCCTTAATTAAACGCTGCCACTCAATGAAATGGCTAAAGGACAACTAGCCAAGTCGTTGAATGAAACGTTTAACGTCTTGGCTGAACGTCATATTCAGCCGTCTCATTAAATGAGATGTCATTATAGACTCGAACTATTCGTGAAAACTTGTAGCCGGCGGAGTAATATCAGGCACATTTATAACACACATTTTTATTATATTAATATTGATAATAGGATATCACTTTAAGTTAGGTGAAAATGAAAAAAAAAATACTTAAAATTTTCAGCTGATGCGAGCTATTTGACGCCATATTTGTTTTCGAGACTAGTAGTACCAGCGCTGCAGTAGCAAAATATTAAACTAAATTTAAATCACCTAGCTGATTTTACGTCAGCCATCTTCAAAGGGCTAACTTACAATAAGCCTACTAGTTAACTTACAATAACCTACTAGTTGAACGTTAAGTGATGCTGGTTCCATAAACGATCGGCCTAGGTATTCAATTGAGTGACGGCGGTTAATTAACGGGCTAGCTATCCAATTAAACGGCTGATTTAACCAGTTAACTGCGACACACAGATCTTAGGAACGCTCAATTAGCCAATACTTTCATGAAGTGAGAAAAAAACGCGTAGGTGCCATTGATAGCACAGTCCTACTTAGTAATACTAAGCATTCTTTGGCCCTGCATTATCCCACAAAGAGTACGAGTAATAATATGCAAATTATTAATGCTAGTTACGATAAATAATAATTAGCAAACTGAAGTGGCAGTGGGCCGGCCATATAAGCCGCAGAACCGACAACCGCAACAGAATATATATTAGTACCTTACGGTACAGAAGTTTCAATCCCGAGTTTAGGTATGATAAACGCAAGCGTCCGGTCACCGGACTAGTCTTAATAGGCTGGCACTCGCTCAACTAGTCGCACACGCAGCGCACGCATCCGCGAAACAAAAGTAAACTGTTACACCTCTGACAGCCCTAGCAGATTGAAGCGAGACAGTTATTGTACTATGAACGCTATAAGCAATGCAAAAGGTTGAAATTAGGTTGTTTTCCAGAATAGTAGGTAAATATCTCGGAGATTTTGCGCCGCTTGTATGGAAGTGAGACAGGCCTGCAACCGCTTGGGTAAACGAGTTCTTGAGTGGAGACCGCGTATCGACAAACGCAGTGTAGGACGCCCTCAGACAAGTTGGAGCGATGATCTTCGCAAGGTGGCTGGCTAGAGCTGGATGAGAGTAGCCGCGGGTCGTGCTCGGTGGCGTGCACTCGGAGAGGCCTATGTCCAACTGATGATGATGATCATGATAATGGGAATTTTATATGTTTAGATGTTTTTTACTTAATCAGACTAAAACAGCTTAACGGATTTAAAGACGTTTTGGAAACTACTAGAACATAGATAGTTTATAGCCTAGATTGAAACATAGTCTACATTTTATTCCGATATTCCCAAGGGGACGGGAACCACGGGGGTGAAACGGTGAAACGGCCATTAGTATTCTGTATGAATTCACAGAAAAAAAAGTATTTTTATATGTTGTCTATTAACAATAACACAATTTCTGAATAAAACTTATCAAAGTCTATGTATGATAATTTTTTAATTGAAAAATACAAAACATATGTTATTCTCAGACAGGACATGAAAAAATATCTTGGTCTCGAAAAAAAATAATTATAAAGCATCAATAATATTTATATTTTAAGCATCTATAATATCACTTGTGGCCGAGTGATTTTTTTCCAATATTTTTCTATTTAAAATTTATCATAAATATTTATATATTTTTTTTCGAGAATTTTCACAGTACCCAAATACATTTTAATTGACGTTGTAACTAAACTGTTAAATAATAAATGAATAAAACACGAGCTATGGGAAAACTATTTTCACTGCAGTAAACATTCTTAGTCAGTTGTTTTTATCCTTGCTTATCTTTAAAGGAACAAATAAACTAGGGTTCAAACTAGGTTAACAATACGACAAGATGCTATCTTTCCGTAAAATGCAGCAAAATATTGTGGATTGATGACATATTTATGTGTAGCAAAGCTAGGTAACGGAGTTCTTTTATTTACCACTAGCTTTAGCCCGCGGTTTCACCCGCGTGGTTCCCGGTGAGGGCATACAGAACCGGGTTCCAATTTTCTTCGGTACCGGTACTGAACGGCGATGGAACCGGGAATACCGGTACTCCCGGTACTGAGAAATCTCAATATAAAAATAATCTGTTTTTGTCGTACTGAGCGGTTTAGAAAGATTGCTTACCTTTAAAAAAACAAGTTTATCAAAAAATTAGTTGAAATAAAAAGTTTCATTACTTATAAAGAACAAGGTTCCATTATTTTGAAATAGACAGGTCAGCGCTTAACCGCTATATCGTCAGATGGTAAGCGATGATGCGATCTACGATGATCTCACTAGATTGGATATGCTGAAACACAGACTCAGGCAAGAAAGTTTCACTCAAGCGGTAGAGCTGTCAAAATTTGAAGCAAAATGCTGAGTGCGAGACTTTGAGATATCCTTAGCTTTTTGTGGAGAGGTGGTGGAATAAAACTGTCCAATTCAGCTGCACACTAACCAAAATGTATCCAATAAAAAATCGATAAGCTCACAACGTTGATACTTTCCCTATATGCTAAAGGCTTTTGAGCTTATTAAAAAAAGATCGTTCCTCATTAATACATTTTGTTTTACCGTTTAGCATGTCTAACTCTTTGATTTGAATTGTTTTTTACTATTATTGAGAACCGAGAGTACTCTCTATTCAGCTAACGTGCCTCTGTACCGGGATTCCCAGGAAATTTCGGAACCGGGATTTCCCGGTACTATGCCCTATTCCCGATCCCGTGGGAATATCGGGATAAAAAGTAGCCTATGTTATCCTCCGTCTATTCAACTACCTCTATGCCAATACTCAAGTCGATTGGTTGCTTAGTTAGGGCGTGAAGGAAGGACAAACCAATACCCTTTCGCATTTATAAATATTAGTTAGGGTTAGGATTAGGATTAGGAGTGATAAAATTTTTATGCGAACGATAAATTTTGTATCTTATTTACGAGTACGTAGTTTGATGGGTACGATGACGCAGTGGTACAAACATACACACTGCGCCATGGGTCGTGGGTTCAATCCCTATCCGGATGTTTGTCCTGTGTCTGGGTGTTATAATTGTTAATATTTGTTATACCGTGATTGTGTGATTATAAGTGGATTGCATATACCTACCTAAAGATGGGGAGGTACAATTTTTTTCTTATATGGTGCCTAAAAGCACAGTATAAAGATAAATACGGTATTTTATCTTACTACAAACGGTCCGTTCTCGAGTAACACCCGACGCGCCTCATCTCAGCGAGAGCTCGTCAAGCGTCTCAGTTTCGAATGCGATCCGGTGAAAAACCGCACGCTGAGAAAGTTTTGTACGCGGAAGCGAGTGGTATGTTGGCGGGCAGCCCTATCGCGTATCGTATTGCTTACCGCGCGGCTGCAATAATAATAATTAACTTTTATTATGAAACAGGCTAAGATAACGTACTGTATGTACTTATATTTACTATGCTAAAGGTAGCGATCGTAGTCAGCATACGAATTAATCTACAGAGTAATGCCCCTTGACTTTTTCTGGATAGAATGATGAATATAAATCCACTGCGTACCACGTAACCCGCCCTCTATAAGTAGTGAGATTATGGGTTTTTGATTAAGATATATGTATGTAACAGCAGACATTATGTATGTAGTTTGATCTTGAGAGCGCCCTTGTGTTGCTTGTAATAGCGGCGATTTTCGAAGTGCAAGAATAAGGCCTGACGTGCTTGACTGACGTATATTATCTCGCTAAGCTCCCCGTCGTAAAGTCTCTTATAGATCCACCATTAACAGCCACACCGTTAAAGGTAGGGCGAGAAATAAACAAAATATCATATTAAGAAACTTTTTTATTCATACTGATAAAACAAAAGTGATTTTTACCTACTAACTTTTATGCTTCTTAGGCTGGCTTTAGAGTCGCGCTGGCCGCAAGCTGACCGTCGGCGCTGACCGCCGAGATGTAGTTAGAGTTAGAAAGTTACATGTTAGAGTCGCTTTTTTTCTTTTTTAATTTATTTAAAGATCTCCAACAGAGAACACAGCAAAACATTATTACACACTAAACTTATGGGTACAGTTTTGCGTGTTTCTCTGATTATAAGAGACCTTTGAGATCACTGACGAATAGATGATCTTGGTGAAATAAAACAACTTTTACGGATATCAAACGCGCTATATTTCTACGAACTAAGTTGTAATTGTCCGTATTTTTTGGTTTTTTAGGGGTTTTTTGATTGTCATCCCGTGACCACGGCAGCTGTAAAGGTGCCGAAACGTCGGGAAAATCAAAAAACCCCCAAAAAACCAAAAAATACGGACAATTACAACTTAGTTCGTAGAAATATAGCGCGTTTGATATCCGTAAAAGTTGTTTTATTTCAATGAACAGTGCGCGCCAAAACATAAGATGTACATAGATGATCTTGGTTTTAAACATTCGTTCTGTCCCTCTAAACTTCCAACAATCGACTGAAATGCAATGAGATTTAAATAATGTTTACCGTTAATCTGTCGGTTAATCAGCTAATGTACCCCATCCAATCCTATCCTATCCTATCCTACTAATATTATATTGCGAACTTTGTGACGGTGTTTGTTACTCTTTCACGCAAAAACTACTGAACTGATTTGGTTAAAATTTGCCACGCATACAGTAGATAGCCTGGATTAAAACATACGGTACTTTTTATCCCGATATTCCCAAGGGAATGGGTACCACGCGGGTGAAACCGCGGGTGGCCGCTAGTTTGGTATTGATGTCGATTGGAGATTGTAGAAGGGCAAAGGCTTCATTTGATTTCTAAACTAAATCCTATAAGAATTTTAACATTGAATGAAAATTTGTTGATGTAAAACTCATTCAGACGAAATTACTGGTAGAATTCAATGAAGATTATCAAATTAGTACGTACTATACTAAGTTAAAGACAGTAACTACTAATTTATATTCATTTTACTACTATCTTGTATTTGTTTGTAATGGTTTGTTGCTGCCCCGTAAAACTCCAAATGCGTTGTGAGCAGAAGCAGCTATCGTTGCTTCGCTCGATAATATATTCTTTGACAAATTATTACCTTTTTCTTCAACGTCATCAGGCATTTTTAATGTCCCCACTGCTGGGCACTGGCCTTCCTTATGGATAGATAAGGAGATTGGGCCATGACTCACCATGCAGGCCCAATGCGGATTGATGGGTTTGATCGATTGCAAATGCAGCCGGGTTAAAGTGCCATCCGAAGCACGGAGGCTCGATATAGTAAATTTTGGTCACCGACCGTTGCGAAGTTGTTTGACCTCGATAATCACAGGCAAAGCGAGCGAACCACATCGCCACGGGCTCCTCAGTCTTCTTTTTCTTTATATCAAAACAAAATTACAGACGAAAAGCAGAAAATACCAGAACAACAGCAAAAATAAAAGGTTAAACATATTTATCCCAAATGTTACGCATTTACATGTTTTTGTCCAAATATCGGCTATTATTATGTCAAGTACCGACTTACAATGGGGTCACGACGGACAGATTTACATCCAATCATAAAATGAACCATAAATAAATCGTCTTAGGTCCTATAATAGCTTACTTGACGACCGCAATGGTAGCCAAACTAGAAACGTTAATGAAAGTGAAGTATTTTCTTTTATCTTTTTTGGCACTAGTCAAAGACAAGCCCTATTCCATATTTGATGATACTTACGCTTGCATATATTTGAACTTACTTATAATATTACTAGGAGCCGCCCGAGTTTCACCCTCGTGGTTCCAGTTCCCCTGGGAATATCGGGACTTATTATGTCTTAATCCATGATATCTGCTATCACTGTGCCAAATTTCATAAAATTGTATGTTTTTGTGAACGACAGGGAGACTCTTAAACATATTTCCTTTGCCATCATCATACCTGATGTTAAGTTTGATAAGGCTGAAGATGGAGTCGAGCCTTTGAGGAACTGGCTATCTTATCTCTAACTGCCGCAACACAACAATGCTGAAAACATTGTTGTTATAGCGTCAGACTTAGATAAGATGGTGGTAGCTAGCCTGGCGGACTTACAACAAATCCTACCACCAACCAAACCGAATACAATATGAACCCCCGCTGGGAATCAAATCGGGACCCCTAGATCTGATACCGGTGGTTGTACCACTATACCACAGAGGCGGTTTCCAAATGCGTTCATTAGCCTTAGTACCTAGTATGGGAGCCCACGATGCTAAATGGGGATTTACTCGAGCGTCAACGAGACCTATTGGTTAGATGATATGAAGAAAAAAATGTTATATAATATGCTTTTTGCTAATTGAACTTAATTAATAGAAAAGTTCAGGAAATAGCATGCAAATAAAAGAGTGTATGTTTTTAAGTAGAATACTTGTATTTATAAGAAAATAATAAAAAAAATAAAAAAAATGAATATCGTTTTTTTTAGTTATTTAAGAAAATATATTCGTCAGATTAGATATTTTTCGTCATCCTTGATTTATTTCCTTCGAAATAAAAAATTTGCCAAGATCGAGAATGTCGAGATGATATTTTTTTGCCGCTTGGGCTCCCCTACTATAGCGTGAAAAAGTAACAAACAAATATACAAACTGACATACTCGTACCTACGCGTTAATAATATTAGTAGGATGCTCCCTGTCTATGCGTCATTTACATCGGTGTTCAGAGAACAATAGAATATCTATTGTGTCAAGATTATGATGACATTGTGTTCATAATCTGGGGCCTGAGATGCCTCATCAATGCGGCTTCCATGCCGGAAACGGAAGCCGCGTTGCTATATGCCTGAGGGGTACAATATCTTTTTATAATTTAGTTTACTGGTGGTCAAATCACCATAAGATAGATAACTAAATTTTAGAGAACGTATAAAGCTTAGAGCTAAAACTTGATGACAATAACTAGTTCTTGGTTTTACTGCTTTATTAAACGTCCGAGCACATACCATTTCCTTGAACTTGGCTGAAAAATAAAATTTTGTGAGTCACCACGTCCCATACGTCTCGCACATCCTGTTGGCTTAGGGATATATTTGATATCGATATTTTTTCGAGTGTAAAATAATAATACCTATGCAAGGCTTACTCGGTAACTTCATTCTACATACCTAAACGTGACAAAATCGCACCTTTAAAAAAAAACTCTTAAGCTTATATTAACACTTCACAAATGCGTGTACGGCGTGTACCTCCACTAATATTGACCTCGTTTGAAAGCCCAATAAATAAACTTAATAAACAACATTTCATTGCAATAATAAAAGCAAAATAACAAAATGTGACATAAAAAAAATGCAATTTTGTTTACGTACATCTTATGTTTTGGCGCGCACTGTTCATTGAAATATAACACCTTTTACGGATATCAAACGCGCTATATTTTCACGAACTAAGTTGTAATTGTCCGTATTTTTAGGTTTTTAGGGGTTTTTTGGATTTTGTCGACGTTTCGGCACCTTTACAGCTGCCGTGATCACGGGATGACCAAATCAATGCAATTTTGTTCCAAGGGCCGCTGGTTGAGTAATTGCGCTACTATTTTAGGGTGTAAAGAGTCAATGCAGGTTCAATAGGCCGTGATATGTTATCTAGCCGTTAAAAAAAAGTTTTAGTAAGTTGTTTTAATACAAAAAACATATATTTTGTAAACTTTATCTTTTTTGAAGTGAAAACTTCTTTAGCGGCGTTGAGCACTTTTTCTGTAATGGGTATAAAATCTTAAACTCGCGTCAGGACACGTGACCTGATCGAAAAAGCGTAGGACGGATGGAGAATGTTGAGGTGACAGGTTGACTATGGTCTCGGTTGCTTAGCGACAGACTGTTGATAATGTCTTTTACTTGTCTCTTGTTTTATTGTCAATATATATTTTTCGATTCTCTATAATAACTAATGTTTTCTTATATCTTATTACCTAACTTAACGTTCACTTTAATATGGTTTGTCATGTTTGTGTACGATAGCGCAATAAATGAATATTGTATTCTACCACATAAATGATAGTACTTTTATACTGATAAAGCAATTGGTGCAAAATTATTCCCTAACCATTCCAAAATATCAAACATGCTCAACGTTAATAATCAAGTTTTCACTTCTGCCGGCACTCCCGGAGTGCAACCCGTCTTTTTTTTTTGTTCTATAAGACCAATAAAAATAAAAGAATAGAATTGTTTTGGGTACTCCTTCGTTACCTTTCAAACGATATTACCAAAAATTCCCACATAAAATTAATTCTAAATAAGGTTTAACTAAGTTTAACAGTGGGTTTTTTTAAAGGTGCGATTTTTTTGATGGTGAGTGTAGATTACACTACATAATATTGGAATTACATACAAATGATTAATGTGTCAGTGTCTGGCTACTGAACACAGGACAGAGGTAGGAAGGAGCTTCTTCAAAATGAAACGGAAATGTACGGACTGCTTCGGTGTTTCTCGCACAACGGTGGCGATGCGTGACCGCCAACTAATTCGTCTTGGTCTTCTGGTTCTTCTTCGAGAACGAAGACTTCTGGTCTTAATACTTTGTCCCTTTTCCCTTTTTACGATTTTGAATTTGACGCTTATGAATAAACAGCCAGACCGGTGCTTTCTGACAGCAGTTAGATATAAGGTTTTTGTCTAGTATTCAATTATTTGATAGATTTTACAAATAATTGGTGAAGAGCAAGTTTCACACCCTAGCTCACCGCCACAAAGTTGCCTGTCTCTCGGTCTTTTACAGTTTGTACTTTGGAGAGTGTGCAGGAGTTGCATGAGCGCATACTGCCATTTCCCTTCTTCCATCGGACATCCAGACGCACTGCAAGATACCATATTTCTTGGTTGATATTCCTAAATGTTGCACAAAGCGCTACTCAAAATCATTTATATTGTGCGAAGCAAAGGAGTGGAACTCCCTTCCTGCGTCTGTATTTCCGAGTATATATAAACCGTCCATCTTCAAAGCAAGGGCGAATAGGCACCCGTTAGCTCGTTTCATCGTGAATCCTGTCTTAGCTCTTGGGATTCATAGGAAACTAGAGCAACCCCATCAAAGGTAATAAAAAAAAACTTTTAAACCAAAAATGTCTAGATTAGTCACGCAATAAAAAAAAGAAAGATGCAAGATGAACGGCCAGCCCACACATGTAAATGCAAACCAGTGAATTACCTTGCACCTTCATCAACTACTTACTCTACAAGTGTTTCTTTCCTCAGGACTTGTTAAACCATAAAATACCGAGCACTAAAGTTTGGGGCATCTTGCACGTGTTTTTTCTTGGTTAGCGAACTAAGCTAGATATTTTGGTTTCACAGCTGTTAGTAGGTATTCAAATTATTCTATATCGACGTTTAATAAGGCCATCACTAGATACAGGCGCCGACGCGTCTGCCGTCGGGACCTTGCATATCGGCGCCCGTGACTTGCCAAATAATCAGGGTTACCAATTTTATAGTAAAAAAATCAGGGTTTGCCAATAGTGGCCTGATTGAACTTAATATTGTACTGTAGGTACACATTTTACATTTTAAGTACCCACATTTTATATATAAAAACCGGTCTAGTTACGTAGATACATACGTGTATATCATGGCAACATGTATACCTAATCGGAGAACTTCCCGGTCGACCAGTACAGTTTTTTGGGAAATGTTTATTTAAAACGTAAAATAATAATGAAATAAATAATTTATTGTTAAAATGAAATACGTAGGTAATAATGGTATTATTAAAAATTGTAATATAAACGATTAATAGTTCTAATACCTTTAAAATCCCCCCGCTCACTTTCCCCAAAAGCTCTACTGGTCGACTGGGTTCCCCGGCCGGAAAGATTTTTTTATGAACAACGAGGTGACTCTTAGCCTTCATCTTACCTGACTGAAGGTGGAAGAGAACCTCATCCGGAATCCTCAACCACTGAGGAACTGGCTATCTTATCTCTACCTGCCGGAACACAACATGAAAAATTGTTAATGACTCTGATTTTGATCATTATTGCGTCAGTAATGATACCTAAAATATTATCATAATTTCACACAATACCTACAACAAAATAACTTAGCACCAAGTTAAAAGACCACAAAAGAGAATATTGAAAGGACAATATAACTTTGCTTTTAAAGGTATTAATAATTTATTGACAAATAAGCAACCGGGGTTCCTTGGTGAGATGATGAATGAAGTTATGAAATATTAATACCCCTAATAATGATTGCTGTGTACCTATATTTATTTGTAGAGGTTCGTGAACGTCGCCCAAAGTTTTATTACTTTCACGAACCTCACAAATCAGATTTAGAGCTAAACATATAATAATATTTAAAATGACATTGTCAATCATACGTTTGAAGCGAAAATATGCTTAGCGTTAAACGTATTTTATGGCAGTTGGCGAAATTCATTTTGTTCACGAAATCGGAGAGTGTTTATGAGGAATTATGATGAGAGTAGAAGAAGCAAGAGTTAAGTGAGAATCAAAGCAAGTGGAAGGAAGTGATCTCGTCTAACCATGCGGTAGAAATGCGTGTTCGAAGCTTAAACCACACAAGACGAGAGCGCGTCGGGCGCACAATGTACCGTGAGTACATTGTGCAACATTGCTGCGAGAACAATTCAAAAACGATAACGAAGTTCGATAGGAATTAAATGTATGGGATTGGCAGATTGGCATAAGCCGCGCTAAATCATGTGTTCTTACCGCAAGTTAATTGTCGCATATACACAATAACGAATCGAATTATCGTTTCGCTACATAACGATGTAACTTTGCTATCGTAAATTATCGCTTTGTCTTTCATCCTTCGACTGATTTACCGTCTCGTGAGCAGCGCAGCCGATAGTTGTTGATAATTAACTATTAAATAAAATAACTATAAAATGACACGTACTGTCTGGCTCTCGTTAAGTTTCATTAAGCACTTGTGTTAAAGATACTAGTAGATAACGGATAAACATACCTACTTATATATGTTTTTTTTGTAAATACATTTTTTTTTAAGATTTTTATTCAAATAGACTTATAGATAAGTGCTTTCGAATCGTCAAATTTTTTTCCTACCAGCCATTCAGGACATCTTTTAACTGATAAGAACGGCCGCAAGAAACTTATCAGCTTTAACAGAAGCGACAACATTTACAAAGGAACATGTCGTTGCCAAACACAAATCTACAATCTTGAAAAATTTAATATAACGGAAAATTTTCTCATACTCAGTTATTAGAATATTTTCCTTTTATACAATTACAATACCTGTTATGTTTTATGTTAGTATCACTTCCATGCATTTTAGTCTTTTAAATAGTCATCTACCTTTGCTTAAGAGCGATTTTTTTAACATATATTTTAAATTTATGCAAAGGCAGCTCAATCACTTGTTGTGGAACTTTATTAAAAAAGGCTATGCCTTTCCCCAAAAACGAGCGTCTACATTTCTCAAGCCGAAATTTTGGAACGGCAAGCTTATTCTTGTTTCTAGTATTAAAACTATGAACATCGCTATGCTTAATAAATAAATCGTGATGTTTCCTTACATCTTAATATATATAAATCTCCTGTCTCCTAAACTACTTAACCGATTTTAAATTAAATTGGCACACCGTGAGCAGTCTGGTCCAGCTTAAGAGATAGGATAGCTTTGATCCCAAAATTCCCACGGGAACGGGAACCACGCGGGTGAAACCGCGCCCGGCCTCTAGTATACTATATATCATAGATGTATTGTCCCGCCAAAGATAGTATATTAATCTCTTTAAACAAATCCTTAAGAGAATCTTTCCGTCGAAGGTTGTAAATAGCGCACAGCACTTTTTTGAAGTATAAAAACATTTTCGATATTGGTTGCTGAGCCCCACAACAACAGGGGCCCTACCGCCATCCTTAACGCAATATTGTTTAATGTCAGTTTGTATCGGCGCAATGTTGTTATATGTCATTTCGTACCGCGAACCTTTTAAAACAAGCTTGTTTTTTGACGGATGTTTTGTAGCGTCATCGCTCAATCATTCACTCAAACAAGATTTTTATCAATCAAACCTACTACGACGTCTTAGGTCAAATAAAGTCAAGTTTGCAATTTAAACAGTATTGAAACAAAAGGAAAACAAAACGTTCTCACGACATGACGGTTTCTAAAAGATGGCGGCAGGCCTGCAGGACATAGGACATATTACACTATGAAAATAACTAAAGTAAACTAGTCTTGCCGTTTCAATATCAGTTAGGAGCCTTATTTTCCTTATTGCGAAAGCCGCAGAACTAAGTCCACTTTGTCGAGCTACATTATGTGGATCCACTGTAGTTTTGAATCTAAAGTAATGCCAAGAAATTTAGTACTCTCAACTAACTCTACTACATCTCCATTCAAATTGATATGCGTATCGAGCTGCCCTACATTAGGTAATGAGAATTTAACAAACTTACATATTATATACATATTATTATTGTATATAATATAAATAATAAATTTATTATATATTATTATTATATATAATATACCTACATATTAAACACCCAGACCAAGACAAACAGACATGTTCATGCACACAAATATTTGTCTTGTCCGGGGATGGAACCCGGGACCTCTGGCGCAGAAGGCAGGTATCCTGCGCTAAACAGGTGAAAGCGTTGATAGTTAATGCCAAATTCTGGGGTACTAATCGGGCGCTGGCTGATCGGGTCAGGAGCAACGTGGATCTATTTCCTCAAGCCTAAATATATGGACGACAATACAACGTACGGGTCGGTCGCGTTGTGCTTGTTATCGTCAATAACAGGAATAGGAAATAGATAGGTAGATAGATACCGCTGACCGACTCTGCCACATTCTGTGAGTTTTGAGGCTTTATATTTCTTTTGTTTTTAATTGCTGAAGTTTGTTGCTCAATCTGTCTGTACATTATCTTAAGAAGTCATCGGAATATTATTTGCTTTGCAATTCAAAGGAATTTTGAATTCTATTCGAGGGTTTCAATTCGCTTGATAACGAGTTGTTTCAGATATTACGTTAATTGGACTAGTTCCAATTATTTATCGACCATTTTTAAGCAATAGCTAAAGAAGGTAATGCAGTTGCATAGTAATTAAAAGTTTGCAGCATTTTTCGTTGCTAGTAGTAATTATATTTTTTAATTATTTTACGTTTAATTTAACCATACTAATCCTTGGGTACTACTACGGTAGGTATCTAATATATTATATCTTTTAAAATACACAAAAAGAATATAATTTTTCCTGAAATTGGCACAATTAAAATTAGTCTGTAGACGGTGAGGCCTACCATAATTTATTGAATCAATAAATTCTTGTTCTTGCCGTTTAGATCGACACCAACTTGTCAATTTGCAATCGTCGCAGTACCTAAGTAACTTGAATTGAAATATCCAAATATTGTGTTGAAGTTGATAACATTATAGCTTAAAATAATGTTTTCATAAAAAAATTATGTAATTTTTTTTCTAAACTTGAATTAATTAGGAGGTTTTATCTGATTTTATAGACAGTGTGATGGCAATTTTTTATTCTTATGACTTTCAGGGTCAGCTGGCCTACCGCCATCTCTTAGCGCAATATTGTTTTCTGTCAAACATTATCGGCGCATTATTTTTATATGTCAACCCGTTTGACGGAGGTTTTGTGTGAAGTGTGTCAAAATATGACAACTTCAATTCGTACGTTGGCAGGAACAATGGATAAAGATGTGCATGGATCTGAGATAGTTGTATAAAAAAAACTTACATTATTCAAATATATATTAGATTTTGAATTAAATTCCAATTCTATTTGCATTACTAAGGGTTACGTTCATTTGCAATTTTGTTATGTCTGCTTTTATTGTTACCATGGCCATGTAAGTATAATGTAGCTAAAATAATCTTAATAAAAAAATGCTTTAAAAAAATCGCATATATAACGACGTCAATTATATAGGTAGCTCAAGTAACATACCATGGGATTTATCCTCTAATTAACTATAATCCTTAACTTTTGAAGTAAAACACTCAAATGAGGAATTTATTACAAATTCAAACTTGTTACTTACCTTTTCATAATGACGCCCTTCTGAATTCTCTGTTATGAATTATTGAAGTCGTAAAATTGTCAGAAAACTCGGTAAACGTACCATCTCAACTTAATAGTCATGGTTCAGATCAGTTTTGGAAGTAATTAGGATAATGACCAATGTGGGAGTGACCTTTGGCTGAGTAGATCATCTCATACCTTCAAATTAAAATGATGTGGGTCACTAATTTGTACTTCTATTTTTTTTTATTGCATACAAAGTCACACAAATCATCTAGCCTACGTTAAGTTTCATGAAGAACTTGTGTTATGGATACTAGATAACGGATAAACATACTGCCCAATACAGCAAATAAAATATCTTTATCTTTATCTTTTATCTTTATCTTTACTTAGATTCTTTTTTGTAAATACTTACATAATATACATATTAAACACCCAGACCAAGACAAGACATGTTCATGCACACAAATATTTGTCTTGTCCGGGGATCGAACCCTGTGGGTATAGTACTCCTGCGCCAAACAGGTCTTCAACATTTTTTGTTGCATGTAATAAAATAGAAAACGGTGTTTTTTATTTGTTTTTTTTTTTAATTTAAAGAATTTTTTAATTCCTTAGTTGAAAGTATATGTTCTGTCGTTTTAGTTAAACTCGATTCTAAACTATACAAAGTTTCAGAACAGAACACAAGTGGAAAGAACGATCATATATTATTTAGAAGACGTTTATTTTTTATGAATATGATGGTACCTAAATATTATAAACAGTCCTACAAATCCTTAAGTTATGGATTTATATAGAGTTCAATATTGTACCATTCCGAAATCATACTATTTAGTAAATAGTTAGGTATTACAATTCCAAAAACCGCTCATTACGAATAAACAAGTTATTTCACGATTGACACGCTCTCTTTTCTTCTTCGGGGGAAAGATCTAATTATTTAATCTATTATTGCTATAGCTATAGTGAAATAGGGTAAGAAAGTTTCTAATCATCTCTCTTGGTTTCGAATGATTTCTTAAAAAACTTACAAAAATAATATTTCCTTTTTCAATCCCCTGGTCAGGATGGCTCGTCAGTATAATGACTTGGCAAAGAAACATTCTGTACTCGATATATTTACTCCTAAATTGACATCTTACATTAAAACCCTGAAGGATATCCCCTATTCCGCACCGAATAGAAATGACCAGCATAGGTGCTGAGTATGGCTGATTATATTTAAGTATCCTGAAGTATTGTTATATGTTACCTATCAAGGTTGTTTTTTAGTTTTTATCACTCAATTTGTATTGTACACATTTGTCTGGATTACAATCTAGATTGAGAACTGTACTAATAGTAATATGTTGTAGCATTAATTGTAATCTGTTTTGTGTAATAACAGTGTACAGTAGGTAAAATACACAAGTAATTTGGCTGAAAGATAAATCACGTCCTCGTAGTACTACAGGCGGCGGCCGGCGGATTGGCCGAAACCCTATGAATTCGGTCACATGCTCGCCTCACGGATGAGTGAATTCATCTAATCCACCAATGTTCCAATGTCTTTTCGGTGCAAAACCGCAGTATTTTCTTTGTACTATTTTCATCACCGATATAAGGTATATTCTAGGAAAGGTTTTTTTTATGAACTACGGTGTGACTCTTAGTCTTCATCATATCTTATGTCAAGTATTGATAAGGCTGATGATGGAAACGAGCCCTCAATCACTGAGGAACTGGCTATCTTATCTTTAACTGCCAGAACACCACATTGCTGAGACATTGTTGTTATGGCGTCAGACATTTAGTTCTGACATTTAAGTTATGTTTATAAAATCAAATTACTAGAGAACCAATCGTAGTTCGTAGTCGATAATGTTTTATTTTTTATATTATTATTTTACTTTATATTGAAACGGTGGTAGGTAAAATCAAAGTGATTCCACGCACTTTCTCAAGTATTCATCTACATAACCGAATGGTTTGAAAAGTGGCTTCACGTATGCATATGGAATGCCTTCAATCGAAGGCTAATGTATTTGCTTTCCCCTCAAATAGCATTTTGACTTAAAATAAAGTTAATAATTCTCCAAATAGAATCTAACGAATTTATTTTTGCATCAATTTTTTTGCAGAAAGTAAAGCAATGATATCTCCAGCTTTTAATTGATAATTATACACTATATTATTATTAAAGAATCAAGGATTTCTCAAGAAGCTTGTCGAGTTCTATATTTTATTATGACTACATTTTAACAAAGTAATGTGAACAAACGCTAGTTAAAATAAATAACTAGGTCTTAACGATTAATTCTGCAGCAAAACAAGGTTATCGTTGATAGTAACCCCCATATTCTAAGTCGTTCCTCCAAAACTTTTTACACTCCACTCAACCTCGTCGTGGGTAAAAATGGTAGTGTGCGCTAGGCCTAACACGGAGTGGCTACGTACTCTTTGGCTCCTCCAGGTCCTTACGGAGTTATGACTTAGAATACCGATTTCGAGGAGTATTTCGAAGAGGTATTCAATGAGGTTTCTTTAAGTCGAGGACGAGTAAGTTTTGGAGGAACGACTTAGAATATGGGTGTATTTTACTACTACAGACTAGGTACCTATTTTGTGTATTATTTAAGTACTAACTGTCAGTCTGGGATCTAAACCAAGCAATAAAACTAAAGTCGACACATTTATTATTGAAAGATTTTCAACGACGACAACAACGTCGACCAAAGTCGGTAGGCGTTGATAAGGTCGACAATGTTAAATTTTTTGGGACAACGGCATTCTCCAGCATTTATTTACGTGACAACCAAACGTTTGACGCAAATTGTAAACGAATTGAGAGTGCATTCTACTAAGTTGTAAAATACTAGCTTCCGCCCGCGCTTTCACCCGCGTGGTTTCCGTTCCCGTGGGAATATCGGGATAAAAAGAAGACTATGTTACTCTCCGTACTTTCAACTAACTCTGTGCCAAAAATCAAGTCGATTGATTTCTTAGTTAGGACGTGAAGAAAGGACAAACAAACAAACTTTCGCATTTATAATATTGGGAATGCGCATATTTTGCATTTATAATATTAGTTAAAATATTATATTATTACTAGCGCCCGCCCGGGGTTTCACCAGCGTGGATCCCGTTCCCGTGGGAATATCAGGATAAAAAGTAGCCTACGTGTTATCTTCTGTTATATATGTTTGCCAAATTTCATCAAAATCGGTTCAGTTGTTTTTGCGTGAAAGAGTAACAAGCAATAAACAAACAAACAAACTGCCATTTATAATATTAGTGGGATAGGATTACAGTTAGGATGTAAAAGTCTGGATATTTGGAGGTTTGGCTATTTGTTACGCAATCACACAAAAACGGCTGAATGTATTTGGCTGAAAAGCACACAGATATTTTTTTGCCTGGATTGAAACACATGATATTTTTTTCCGATTCTCCCCCTATAGTGGAAACCATGCGAGTAAAACCGCGGGCCGCCACTGGTACCTATAGAAAGATACTCTAAAATTGTAATATTGAATTCAAACTATGTATTTTGTTCACAGACCCACAGTCATGAAGGGGTACTACAAAAGCGTGGCGGTGCTGGCAGCCCTGTGGCTCGTCGTCAGCTCTTCAGCCTCTCCTGTCAGGAGGTCACCAGACTTAGAAGCCAGGCGCAGGAGTGCGATAGATCGCAGTATGATTAGGTAAGACATCGTATAGAAAAGAGTTGGGCAATATCATCAGACCCTAACATTGTGGTAATTCGCAAAGATGACGTAGAGCACCCAAATGTTGTCTATCTAGATCCAAAAATTATTGAGCTTACACTACCACAACATGAGTAAAGTTGAACGTGAGGGCGAGAGAGACAGAGTATTTTTGTCATAGAATGAAAGAGATAAAATTTTTGGAATAATGATTCTGCTATGTAATTCCGCCTGTACTTCGTAGCTCACTTTGCTTAACTATGGTTAAACCATCAGAATATTTACTTCTCGTCATTCTCCCTTATCTTTAGTTGAGTTAGGCTCAATGCTACTGTTTTTCAGTTTTCTCTTAATAATGAAAGCTATTCTCTCCCCCACAGGTTTGGTCGCTCCTACCCCGCAGAGCCTTCAGCCGCAGACCTCCGAGATGCTTTCCAAAGACCGACACGGAGAGGGAACAGTTTCCTCCGCTTCGGAAGGTCTCAGCCTCTCACTCTAACAGCCGACGACTTATACTCTTTGCTTAGAAACTACGACGACGACAACGAAAAAAGGTCTGCTGGTTTCATCAGGTTTGGTAGAGATAACAAGTTTGTCAGACTGGGCAGGTCGGATGAGGAGGACAAGGAATACCAACAAGCCTCTGCAGGTGGATTTCCTCAAAAGATGAGGAGAGCTCGAGACCACTTCATCAGATTAGGCCGAGACAATGAGGAATTAGAGAAGAACGCTTTTGATGAAGAAGAGAACAGAAGGAAACGATCCGTGGATGACTGCCTCGAATGCCAAGCGTAATCTGTGTGTGACAAAATACCCCAAGTTGATTTGTTACAGCAGTTCATTTAGTTTGTTTAGAACAATTTATTCAACTGTTCTGTGTAAATTGACTTGGGTGCAGTTTTAAATCTTTCTCGTACTTTACTTGATAGTAATGTTATTCACAAATACTCTGGGAACGTCTAAAAGTTCTTTATTTATATTTATAAAAAAATTGGAGTTGTATTACTTAGGTGTTATCATTTTATTTGTGAATAATAACTAAAGTTTTAACCAAATTTTAAACGGATAACGATCTTTGATGAGGCTAAGTTTCTGGTGCAATGATATATGTATGATGTTATTTACATACATTTTAAACTTACTTAAGTATATCTAATAATTTGTTCATCCAAACTAGAAGGACAGAAGAAAAAATTCAAGCGTTTAAAAAGGTGTGAAAACTCAAAGTCCTATCTAGTTTTGATTGACATCTTTTCAACTAACATAAATATATAACTAAAATGTATTATAAAATTACAAACTTAACCCTATTTTTAAATACAAACAGAGCTCTTTCATAAGCAAAATGCGCTTAGTACTACTTACTTTTAACTAAATTTTAAATCTATTACTAACACCAAAGAACTGAGTGCAACTTTTCTTCAATTTTAACCTCAATTAAAAAAACCTAACATATAAAAAATATAGATATATAAAAAGAACTCAACTCCCTAAAAGTGGTGGGAATACTCGAAATTATAAAAAGGCTGGGTATTTTTAAAAGTTTCGAATAGTCTCATTAAAATAGTGCAGTAGTTTAGTTAATATTATTGTAACAAAAAGAAATAAAACTTGTATTATTAGTATTATTTAAAGTGTTAAATTAATCGATGTTGAAAAAATAATAATGTTATGTAAAAATGTTGCAATACTTAATAAATGGCATTATTGTGTATAATAAAGAATTACTTATTATACGCTTTCTTTATTTTTATTGATAACGATTATCTTACTTTGGTACATCATCATCATCATCATCAGCCTGTGGACGTCCACTGCTGGACATAGGCCTCTCCTAGCTCACGCCTATTGTGGCGTTCATAGGAGGTTATTAGCCTACTGCTACCACGCTGGCCAGACGGGTTGGTAGAGGGTTTGTTTCAAGTTTTCCTTCTCTCGCACAGGTGTTCAATACGTCGAGCTTCTTAGTCGACTCTTACGACATCCCAGGCATGTAAGGGAGTGGTGACACTTGTATTCTTAGGCCGTCACCAAGCGGCACTTTGGTACACCCTTTATTTATTGAATAAAATGAATTCTATAAATCGTTATTTTAACGTTTGGACCATATTTAGGGTTCTACCTCAAAAGGAAAAAACGGAACCCTTATAGGATCACTTCGTTGTCCGTCCGTCCGTCCGTCCGTCTGTCAAGACCGTTTTTCTCAAGGACACGTGGAGGTATCAAACTGAAATTTATATCTAATACTCAGGTCTACTGTCTCTTGGAGCTGTGAAAAAATCAAACTTCTAAGCCAAAGTAATCAAAAGATACAGCCGTTTATGCCGCAAATTTCGAAACTCGCACGGGAATTAAAATCTACAGGGTACTTCCCGTGAACTTAGAATCTTAAAATTTGGTACGAAGTAACGTCTTATAGTACAGATAAAGGAAAAATTACGAAAACCGTAAATTTTTTGTTACATCATATAATAAAATTACTTATATACCTACAGGTTTGTACAGAACCCTCGGTGCGCGAGTCCGACTCACACTTGGCCGGTTTTTTATTTTGATTTAGAAAGAGATAGATAAAAAGTTAATTTTCCAAAATAAAAATAGCCTTTGCTATTTACCCAAATACAGCAACTAAGCTGTCTAACTAGTCGTCGTCTCAGCCGCATGACTCTGCTGGGTATAGTAGGCCTCCCCCAAGGATCTCAACGACGATCGGTCCTGCGCTGCCCCCATCTAGCGGTTTCCAGGGACCTTCACCGGATCGTCGGTCCACCTTGTCGGGAGCCTACCCACGGAGCGTCGTTTGGTACGCGGTCGCCATTCCAGAACCTTTCCGCCCCAACGGCCGTCGGTTCTTCTCGCTATGTGTCCCGCCCACTGCCACTTCAGCTAAGCAATCCTTCGAGCGATGTCGGTTACTTTAGTTCTCTTACGGATCTCCTCATTTCGGATTCGATCACGCAGGGAAACGCCGAGAATAGCTCTCTCCATTGCACCTTGAGCCTTCTATTTAGACCCGTTTCGTTTGAACAATAAATATTATAGTAAGCTTTTTTATGTAAATCACATATTTTTTTTTATGTACAACGGGGAGACTCTTAGCCTTCATCATACCTGATGTTAAGTATTGATAAGGCTGAAGATGGTAGGGAGCCTCTCCCGGAATCCTCAATCACTGAGGAACTGGCTATCTTATCTCTAACTGCCGGAACACACTGGCGTCAGACTTAGATAATATGGTGGTGGTATACGAACAGAAAACCGCCATTTAAGTATAAGTAAAATAAAAAATAAGTACCAGTAAGACGTAGAGAAGTATATTCATCCGTTATGCAAAGTTTGCAGGTTCAAAGCCCGCCTGAGAACAACTTGTGAGACAAGTTAATTTTTTCTATTTTGTTTTTATTTAAAATTAGAATTTTCTGTCATTTAGTTATTTGTGGTTTAAATATTGCCCTACTTCAAACAAACGACTGAAATGTATCATTTGGTCGGTTAATCAGTTGGTGAAAATGGGTCTTATTCTTGTACTTTCTTAATATGGTACTTCAAGGTATCCATTCTATAACTGCGAAAGTAACTCTGTATGTCTGTTACCTTTTCACGCGTAAACAGTTGTATCGATTTTTTTTAACGAAGGGGAGACTCTAAGCCTTCACCATACCTGATGTTAAGTATTAATAAGGCTGAAGATGGAAGCGAGCCTCTCCCGGAATCCTTAATCACGGAGGAACTGGCTATCTTATCTCTAACACTGCTGCCGGAACACAACAATGAAGAAAACATTGTTTTTATGGTGTCAGACTTAGATAAGATGGTGGTAGCTAGCCAGGCGGACTCACAACAAGTCTTACCACCAACCAACCCAACACAATATGTACCCCCGCTGGGAATCGACCCCGGGACTACTGCGTCTGATACCGGAGATTGTACCACTAGACCACAGAGGTGGTAATAGGATATAGGATAATTTTAATTCCGATAGATGGTGCCACGCGATAACCTAATTCCACGCGAATTAAGTCGAAGACGGAAGGCTAAGTACAAAGAGAATAATTGTAAAGCTTAATGAAAAGTATCTAAGCAATTAAAAACTTGTACAATACAATGAATCCCGGTCGACCAGTAGAGATTTTTCGAAAATATAATTTTTTCTAATAATAATAAATCTAATGAAATTGGTAATTACCTATGAATAATATACCTATTAATGTTCTACTTACTTATGATTGAAACGTTAACTATAAAAGCATTACTTTTTGTGATAACTCTTTCTCAAAAAACTCTACCTACTGGCTAGACTGGAACTTCCTCAATTGTACAGTCACAAGCAATGACATGTAAACACAATAAGATTGTATAGGTAGTATGGCATCGACACAGACGGAAAAAGCTCTCCATGGTCACAAATATCATTCAATATTGAAATGTGAAAAGGTTGCTTAGCGTTTCTATATTGCTGCACGTGACTGTACATAAGTTCCTACTCTTTACTCGGTGAATGAATGAATGAATGAAATATTCTTTATTGTACACCCAAAAATACATTAAACATAGGTACATTAATTAAAATCAACAACACAAGAGTGGTACTAATGGCGGCCTTATCGCTAAAGAGCAATTTCTTCCAGGCAACCATGTGTTTATAAGAATAAAAAAAAAACTACTTAAAAAATGGGCAGTCATGGTGTTTTTGGATTAAAAATAATTTACGTACAAAAATATATATATTAATATATACCTACACATATAATAAAAATAATGTACATATATACTATATACTATAAATACATATTATAGAGGATACTGTCTCAGGTATTAAAGTAAAGATAGTGTGTAACAATGTACTTGTTTCATACTATTTGCGGTTGACTGTAGTAGGTACATTAAGCGACAAACAGCCAATTAGGCAGTAAGACGACCCCACGGTTGAGCTTACAAGCAGTTAACTTGCGTTAACGTTCTTTAAAGCAGTTAATTCTGTTATATTAAGGAAGGTATATAGTGATAAAGCATCTTTTACTTGTTTATAAGCTTTTTATTTCATTTACATCTTACAAAATATTAAATCATGACTTCATTTTTTTTCCAGCGGTCTGAAAAGTCAGTATTCTTTTTAAATTTTAGCTTTAAGTTTTTTTTTTATTTTCCACATCGAACAAGCTTGTATACTTAAATATATATGTACTAACATTATAATATGTTACTATACTAACTTTTTATTTTTGCCACTAAATTGTCCAATAAAAAAGTGTTCAGTCTAAAATTATACGCGTGGCCAAAATAACTAATAACAACTACGATTCTTATCTGATGTGGGAGCTTTCCAAAGTATTTTGGCCGAACCCGCATCGGATGCAGCAAGGCTTCTCTGTGATGTGGTACAATCACAATTAGGGTACGATGGAACTGACGTACTCTTGTAAAAGTCCCTTAATTAAATATCGATTAAAAATAAAAAATAAGATTCTTATTTCTTCGTACTACAACAATCCTCGCAGTAGTAAGAAAATAGAATTATATACTTAGTGTAAATTGCTGAGGCCAAGTGCTTGCGTGAATTTAGTACTTACTGTACCTTCTCATAGGTTGCCTGAAAAGATAATAAATGAATTATATTACTGCCCAGAAAAAAATATAATTAATGGATCAAGAATTGTTTTAGATGCAATAAGCTATATTATATACTTCAATGTTTGGATGCAATTTTATTTACACTAGTTGACCGGTTTCACTATTCGCTAGGCGTCAAATATTTTAACTTGTGATGAAATTATATCACGTTTAAATATAGCCTATATCTCTCAGGAATAATGAAGCAATGTACTCAATGATATTTGTCACAATTATAATATTATTGATTCTTGTGGTGAAATAATCATCAAAATCCGTTCAGTAAATTCAGAGATTACCTACTTCCGCCAAACAAACTTGCGAACTTTACCTTAGTATAATTTTAACGTTTATATTTACAAATATTGTTCTTATGTAGTTTAATATTCCTTGATATACTTTATCCACTAGCGCATAAATAAGTGATTAAATAATAAAGGTGGAGCAAGTCTGGTGTTTTTAGATCGACTTCATAATCGGACTTTACCAATTGGGAAAAAAATATACAGCAGACTTTTACTAAACATTTTATTGCAAAGTTTTATTCGTAATTAAATTTGTTTGAATTTCATCATTAAACAAAACTACTTACATGCTTCTCGCTCCCGTCTTCCCGAGATATATGAGAAGTGCTGAAACTTTGGGAAGTTTTAGCAAGGATTCCTGAAAACCAGCATAACTTGTATGCCATTTTAAATAAGTTTGCAACGTTATAAGTATTCACAGTATACTGTTAACTTCTGGTTTGGTATAAAAATGGGAAACTGTTTCTGAACTTCAAGTAGAAATCACGCAAGCTAACTAGCACTGACGCAAAACAACGGCATGTATCATGATTTTTTTATTTAGGCATTTTTCAAAGCTATTTTTGTTCTTAAGATAAATTTTAAATATTGGAAAAACATAAACTCGGCTCTCGTCTCGTCAAGTCTCGGTAGCTCAGTGGTTAGATCATTGGACTGGATTTCTTAAGGTCGTAGCTCAGTGGTTAGAGCATTGGACCGGATTTCTAACGGTTGTTCGTAGGTTCGAGTCCCATCTGAGAATTCACTTGTGGCCGAGTTGATATTTTCCAATATTGTTTCTTTATTTTTATTTATTTATTTAAAATTTATCATAAATGGCATGTTTGTCATTAGACAAACATGTCATAGCTCCTGAAAACTTTTGAGACAAATAGAAGTAATCAATATTTATTCGATAGAATCAGGCGTTACTTGGCGGAAATCCATATCTTAGTAGAAAACGAAAAATATGCAACTTAATTCCCCAAGAAAACTTACATGCAAGATGCACCGCCCGCGTTCCCGCAAATAAATGCAGATGCAACACAGTGACACACCCCGCCCCCCTTACCGACTACTCATCCTCAGGAGTTGTTAGACCAATACAAGCACCGAGTGAGTAAAATGGCCCTAATCAGCCGTATAAAGTCTCTCTGTCTGCTATATTGATATTGGTGTTTTCTTTAGAAACTCGCAGTTGTTTCCAAAAATCACCAGTTGGTGAAGTGGAACGGATGAGGAAGACCACACATCACACATGGTCATCGAAACTAGGGATTGCAATTCGAATACTTCGAAATTCGAAAATGACTGTAAAGTTTGAATTTTTGGGCTTATTTGGAAAATTCAAATTTGAATTTAATATTTGAATACTTCGATTCAAATATTAAAGTCAGTAAAAATATATGAAAACTAATTGTTATACCACAATTTTAAATTGTATTTTATGTAGATTAAAGATATCACTCTGACCGAACACAACTATTCCTTTGAGTTTAACTATTTCTTTGAGTTTTTGAATTTTGTGCGCAAATGAAAGTGGTAGCGGAACTAGAGTGAGCAACGGAAAACGCGGTAAATGGAGCGTGTGTCATTGTTTAGTATCTGTCTTGAATGTTTTAATTTAATTTTGTAAAACACTGCCTGGACCACTCTGCGAAACGGAACACATCCCAAGATACTGTGCGTTTTGCGCCGCCGACAAGGCTGGCGCCACCGAGCACTTACGTTCAAGTTCGCAACACTTTTGGTTTAGATGGATGATTTGTTTATTATCATCATGCACTTTAAGTAGTTTGTCTTTTTTTACCGTAGATATAAATATCAGGCGTTTGTGAGAGGTTAGCATTATGGAAACGATCCTACCTGGCCATGGTAATAAAGAACGCCAGTTTTAACGATTTAAAAACGCCAGCGTGTCTGTTCACGCCAAAAAGTCCTTACGTTCCTACTTACCGGGCTACTTTCCGGGGTGTATCTGTACCAGTCACCACGCTTGAGCTTCTTGGCATGACTCGTCTTCGAATGACAACTTCAGCGGGTAACATTTGATCTGGCTTGGAATATTGCAGCTATATCTGGGACGGTTCAGCGAAATACCAACTTGCTGCACTGAACGCAATCCAACGCAGAGCTAAGAGGTTTATTGGCGACAAAAAGTTGGTGAAGAGCAAGTTTCATACCTTGGCTGCTTGTTTTCCTCTTTGCGAATCTTTTACAGAGTATGCTTAGAGCTGTATGAACTCATAATCCAAATCCCCTATCTTTCACTTTACCTGCAGACGAACTGCAGGCTACTTGCTAGACTAGACTTGAATGTTATTAGTAGAGACCGGATTAAATGCAAATGCATATTTGCATATGCATCTGCATATTATGACCCTTTTCAGCAGTAGTTGCATATTTTAGCAAAAAATAAATAGAGTTGCATATTTTACGCTCATTCTCGATCTCATTCACCATAGAGTGGGCCTATTGTGGCCAAATAGCGTATAGGGGCATCTCACTCTCTGAACGTATACTCTGACGTCAGCAGTTGAATTGCCTCACTCCTAGAGCGTGGAACTAAAGTAGCGCAATAGGACCCCAGATGCCTCCTTAAATTCTGTCCGGCTGGTCCGGTCACCTTAGTAGATGCAAAACGCTCCTTTTCCACTTACAAAAATATAAGTGATCGTAGACATGATTTGTCTACAGAGACAGAGAGCATTAATTAGTACTTTTAAACATAAATTTCTAAAATACGATTGTTATCCTTAAGTACTATTAGGTACTTAGGTTTTTTTCATCATTGACAATTTTATTATTCACAATCGTAACTAAGCAACCAAAATCTATGTCATATTGGTATGGATGTCTATTAAAATAATGCATAGTAAAAAATGTGGACGTTAAAAATATAATCAAAGTATCAACTTTATTTGTGTCCTACTTTAGTTTACGCATGCGCATTTACTGGAACTTTGGTTTCGCAAACCAAATTTTGACAGGGGGTAAACAGCCTTAACTACTTCTCAAAAGATTTCAGATTTTGGCAAAAAGAACGATAAACGACACATGCTACTTTTTTATCGCGAAAATCTAAAGTGACTCCTTAAATTCTCGATATAGCCGGGAATGCGAGTACCGAATTTCACATGGATGGAGTCGCGAACGGACCGACAATGTTAAGACGCTATTCGGAAAAAGTATGAACATTTTGATATAAAAACTTTAGAATAGTAAGAGATGTTACAAATCTGGTAATAAGATATACATTTCTTCATACCTATATCGAGATTTTCTGATTTTACCTCGACACTTTTTCTTTTCGAAATGACCCTTTAAAATACGAAAATTCAAGATTCTTCTCAAATGGGGTAACATTGGAAATTGGTTTAATTAGTGGACGCCAATACCTAATACTTAGCATCGTGTACTTTCATTTCTCTTTAAAACGCTATAATCACAGACCTATATCGAGATAGACAGTAAAAGTGTACCTTGCGTGTCAAAAGTTTAATCCACGGTCAAAGTTTTACGACCTAAGTTAATCTTCTTGAGACAATTGCCATGAAAACACGCGTCACACAGAAACGTAAATGGTTAATTGTGCAGTGCTTTCTTTCAATAATATTTACACATCGCTAAATCTCGTACGTGACGTCATCGTAGGCACGAAAAATTCGACACGCTAGGTTCTCATACAGTTTGAAGCGCTCTTTTCGTCTATCCCGATATGGTCTGTGGCTATAGTTATTTACTACGTTTTTTCGCCTAGGTAATCTGCAAAATCGCTCTCACTCCCGCGCGCGTTTCTCATTACTATTTCGCTTCAGTCGTATAGCGCCTTTAATAATTATACAGGCTCGTCATGTAGATAGTGAAAGTGCTAATAAAAGGCTGTTGTTTTGCAATTGGCACAAAAGCCGGAAGCCATTGTTGCTTTGAACAACTGAACATCAATGCGCCATCAAAGCTGAAACTCATTGTCAACAGCTGCCAACGAGCCCCTATGAGCTAATGGTGATAATCAGTTCAGCATTTGTGTTGACTATCGATAACTGCAGTGAACTGTCAATTAGGGACAAAATACTCGTATGTTACTAATTGGAGGCAGATTCGTGTAGGTACATAACAGTAGCTTTTTTTTGGGTGGACATATTTACGTTTTGATACGCATACAACGTACGCTTCATCATTTTTAACCGACTTCAAAAAAGGAGGAGGTTCTCAATTCGACGGTATTTTTTTATTTTTTTTTATGTATGTTTTACCATAACTTCGCCAGTACTTAACAGATTTTTATAATTCTTTATTTATCTGAAAGAAAATGGTTTATGTGTGGTCCTATATAATTTTTACGAAGATCTGGCTAGTAGTTTTTTCATAATCTTGAAAAATATCAATCACCTTTTGGCAAGTAGTCGTTTACCTAGATGACATTGTTGTGAATGGGCTGATTTTGAGTGTAAGTAACGGCATTTTATAAAAAAAAATCAAACCGACTTCAAAAAATAAAAAATAAAACTTTTGGAGTCGGTGCTAGCTAGCTAAGGCCAAAAAAATATATAGTTAATAGAACTGCAATGTAGAATTGCCCTGGCTGGCACCGACTCCAAAAGTTTTATTTTTTACTTTTTGAAGTCGGTTTGATTTTTTTTTATTAAATGTTTTTATAGACATGGATAAGGAGAATTATTCTTCTGATGGATACGGAGAATATACAAAGAGTTAAGTTTCTTATCCATGAGACTAATTTAACGACTGCAAATACAGCCGGAACTAACGGTTTAAAGTACTTGCCGAAGCATGAAGAAGGTGCTTATGATGGTAAACGCAATTTCGTGCGAAACAGAAGCAGTTCATACTTTTCCATTTGTATGATCAGGACCTCTATTTTTGAATCACTCGTCGCACGAGTGGTGAGGCGAGCGAGGAGGCGATCAGGAGCTCTATTTTTGATTCAACCGTCTCGAGGTTTCTACTGATTTTCGTGCGACGTTAGAGTTTCCGTATTTTCCGTACTTCCGTAATTGCGACCTTGTACGTATATACACAGCTTCGCTTTTAGCCTGTAATACCGCCTCTCAACGCGAGCGTGCGATGGGCAAAGCGAAAAGCGAGCTATGTCTACACATGCAAGGTCGCTAATCGCCTGGATTAAATCCCTGTTAGCCTCGCCACTCGCGCGACGAGTGATTCAAAAATAGAGGTCCAGGCGATTAACGGCCTAGCCCGCGTGGACATGCACGCTTTTCGCTTTGCCTCTCGCGCGCTCGCGTTGGGAGGCGGTACTACAGGCGAAAAGCGAAGCTATGTATATACGGGCACGGTCGCTTTTACGGAATATGGAAACTCAAACGTCGCACGAAAATCAGTAGAATCCTCGAGAGCTCCTGGAGCTCTATTTTTGATTCACTCGTCGCGCGTGGAGCGCTTAGCTTCTACTGATTTTCGTTCGACATACGTATTTCCGTATTTTTGAAACGCTGGATCGCAACGCGTGCCCTCACCTACTCGTTGCATTGCAGTCGACCGAAACAAGCGTGTGACGCGTGACTTAAGTCGCATGCGTGTGACTTAAGTCATTCGAGCGATTCAAAAGTAGAGCTCCTGTCCGGTTTTCGGGGCGACAGTTCTTTAGGCATATCTGAACGCATATCGTCCTTCTTTTAACCTCTATCTTATGTTCTATGGTGCGAATCCTATGCAATAGCTAAGCTTTACTGCATCTGACCCGGTTAACACAAAGTTACGGTTAAAATCATAATAATCATGATACCTTACAGCGTGCATACAATAAATTAGAGCTTGCCTAGTTAGCTGAGCTATTAGAGATTTATGATCTAGTATCTTGTAACGTAGAGAGGTTGTAAATCTATCGATAGTATGTTTTCTAAACATATTACGTATTACGACGAGTAGCTACTTAATAATTGAATTATACATGAATTGATAACTTATTCAGTTTTTTATAATTATGTCTCATATTAAATTCGAAAGAATAATCTATATCTTCCTGATATTAAAAAAAGAAGTCTGACATTTTTTAAAGCAATAAATTCAAAGTCAAGATTTAGTTAAAAAAGTACATTTTATATATTTTATGTCAAAAACGCACAATCTAGGTATTCACTATTTTAGATTTATTAGTTTTTGCTCAGTATTCTCATTTTCACTATTATCCCAAAATTTTATTTTTTTGGAATTTTATTGGAATTTAAATATAGTTATAAATAAGTATTGAGTTAACTCAATATGAATTGTCGATGTTTATAGTTTTGAAAAGTATCGTCAACTTTTATCACCTCTAATTCTTGAGAGAGATTATGCACAACAAAGTGTGAGCACGAGGAACATATTTACAAGCTGCAATAGAGTGTAGTTACTTTGGCATTATTATTATTATTAACAAGTACTATTATTAACAACCAATATAATACAAACATAATAAGGGCATTAAGTCCGCCTTTTGCTGTTTGTGCAATAACTTTATTGTACAAACAGCAAAAGGCGGACTTAATGCCCTTATTATGTTTGTATTATATTGGTAACTCTTGGATAGGTAAATTATGACTCTAAACATAGCTTATAGAGTTGAGTGTTAAACAGCTACTCGCCAATGAGAACTCCACCGTAATTATTTTTTTTTTTCATTTATTGGGGTCAACAAACAGTTTCACAATGTATATAACTTAAAGTGTCTAAATACTTTCAAAGACTTAATGATTATGAAACCAGCACCGTTAACCACAAATTACATTTAAACAAGTTGAGAGTATGACTTCTTAAATAATTTAAAAACTATGACTTAATAAGTGAACTTTTTTGAGATACGTTGTTTTATATGTAATTTTTAACAAAGAAAAGTAGGTATGTAAACTATGTTTCGTTTGAACTAGCAATTTTAGGAAGTTTTAAAATAATTGATTTTTTAAACAAGCCAATTTTAGGTATAAGTATATCAACATCGTTAAAGATAATCGTAATGATAATTTAATATAGCAATACTGCACAAAACAATAATAAAAAAAAAATATAGGATACACTTTGGAGAGTGTACGAGGAAACTGCATGACATTGGTCCTCCAGCCCCTTTCCACCATTGGGGTACCAGACGCAGATTAGCTTATCACCCGTACGTCTCGTTGACGTTCTAGCGGAGCGTACCAAGTGCTTTGCTGATATTTGTAAAAATAAATTTTTTTTGATTTTCCCGACGTGAAATGTAGCGCGTTTGATATCCGTAAAAGTTGTTTTATTTCAATGAACAGTGCGCGCCAAAACATAAGATGTACGCATGTTATACCTTTTAAAATAATTAAGTAGTTACTATATCAATCTTATTTCCTCGCTACATGTTTGACGTGGTTATCAATTGCCATTCATAATGTCTGGTAAGGGCTATGTCTTTTTTCAGTGTTGTACAGTAAATTTTTCTAACAAAAATATCGATAGGTCAACAAAAATATGTAAGTACTTAAGTATTGCAACATTCAAGTGAAATTTGTAGTCAAATATTGAAAATAAAGATGTGAGTTAGTTACATTGTAAAATTGTAATAGAAAAACACTAGAAAAAATTTCCTTTAGGTATCCGGCCCACTGAGCTACTAGTATTTTTCTAATAAAATTTATCATAATATAAGAGAGCATTGAAAATGCAAAACTTAAAAAATCCTAAAATATTACATAATTATAATAAATGTTACAAACTGAAAGTCTACATATTTTTAATAAGTTTAGGTAAATTTTGAATATTTTGTTGATGTTTTTTGATGTTACGTTGATGTTATGATTGTAAGTGGTCACGTGACAACAAGAGTGCTGTTGGGGTAAGTTACGTTACAGAGGTGCCGAAAAACAAAAACACAAACTAAGTGTCACGTAATAAATGATCTACGTTAATTTTTGTTATTTCTGGGTGTTTTGTTGTTGTTCAAATGTCGTTGTTGCGTAAAATATTAAGCGATATCTAATGAACGAAACGCATTGTTGAGCGATTTTTTTTTTTGATATAATATTACACTCTAATTGTTATTTTAATGCTTACATTGAAAAATCAAAGGCAATGTAGGTAACTTTTATATGAAAACTAGCGGAAAGAAAAACAAACAAACAAACCGACATACTTCCGCATTTATTAGTAGGATCTATCGCGATTTAGTCGCAATATTAATTAGTAGGATCAAATTTTCTCAGTAGTTCGTACTCGAGTTTTCAGAGGCGTAAACAACCTTAATCAGTAGCAGGTATATTCAGTGATTATATTCCCCTCACTCAAAACAAAAAAAAAAGTCATTAAATATGAGAAGGTGGGGAAGTGAAAAATTCGCCTACTCAAAAATGTAACAAAAAAACTGTCGTATTCGTTTCCATAATCAGTCATCTACATGCATGAAAATCGCAAAATGCAAGTAGCTATCGACATTTTGTTTCAAAAACTGTTACAAAAATTGGATTTTTGATTAGGTTCTAATCTTGATATGTACAGTCGGGGAACTTCCAAATTTAATAATAAATTATTTCTATAGCCTCTCACATACAGAGACACAATTGATATTCCATTGTTCTCTGCACACCAATGGTGTCGTACTAGGAAATGACGAATAAACCTTATAAATTTACGAAAAAATATTTCCCTTTAAAACTCTACTAGTTGACCGGGAAGTTCACCCGATTGTACAAACGCATGTTGTGAGTCCTAGAGGTTGATTGCCTACTTTTTCCTTCTGAAATATTGTTTTTTTTATTTTTTTTATGAACGATGATGGGGAGATTCTTAGCCTTCATCATACCTGATGTTAAGTATTGATAAGGCTGAAGATGGAAGCGAGCCTCTCCCGGAATTCTCACTTCCTGAGGAACTGGCTATCTTATCTCTAACTGCCGGAACACAACAATGCTGAAAACATTGTTGTTATGGCGTCAGGCTTAGATAAGATGGTGGTAGCTAGCCAGGCGGACTTACAACAAGCCCTCCATCATCGGCCTGTGGACGTCCATTGCTGAACATAGGCCTCTCCTAGCCCGCGCCTATTGTGGCGTTCATAGGAGGCTATTAGCCTACTGCTACCACGCCGCCAGACGGGTTGCTAGAGGGTTTGTTTCAAGTTTTCCTTCTCTCGCACAGGTTTTCAATGCGTCGAGCCTCTTAGTCGACTCTTACGACATCCCAGGCATGTAAGGGAGTGGGGACACTTGTATTCTTAGGCCGTCACCACACGGCACTACAAGCTCTACCACCAACCAAACCAAAAACAATATGTATCCTCGATGGGAATCGAACCCGGGACCCCTGGGTCTGATACCGGTGGTTGTACCACTAGACCACAGAGGCGGTTATAACAAATAGTTGACCGGGAAGTTGCCCGATTGTGCGAACGCACGCGTCGTGAGTCCTATACGCGATTGCCTACTTTTTCCTTCTGAAATATGGTTTCGGGCGATAACGTGTCCACCCCCCTAAACCTTTACAAAATGAGGCAATTTTGGTGTTATTCGATTCAGTACACCTTAGCCCAGGGCTGTACTGTTTTCTTTTTAGTAATTTTAGTTTAGTTTAAATCAATTGAAACGCTCGAGGTAGGTTTTTAGTAAAATATATGGAAATTGAGAGTCTTTCTTTCTTTAAAATAAAAATGTACGGCCCTACTTATCCAATATAAATATTTTCTACACTTAATTAACCTAGCACAATGTAATCACTTAGGCTTGTGTTATGGGATATTAGGGTAACGGATGTAAATACATATAAATTATACATAATATAAGTTTTATATGTAGAATTATATATAAACGGCCAAGACTCAGGTAGAATTGCTCAATGCACAATGGGTTTAAAACTTATCCGAGAACGTTGATGACAATATATTTTTCTAAAACACAAAACCAATATTTTGAACTCATGTAGTAAATTATTATATTTTTCTCTTGATATTGAATCGACAACCCTAACATTATCGATAAATTAATGTTGTTAGCATTTAGTTGACCGGTGGGTTTGCCTATTTATATCTCAATTAGCTTCCGCCCGCGGTTTCCCCCGTTTGATTCCCGTACCCGTGGGAATATCGAGATAAGAAGTAGCCTATAATAATAATAACCAAATATTAGCTATAAAACATAAGTTCATTGCAGAAACATTAACACCTCACTACAACTACTCACCTAAGCCCGTTTGGGTGAGTCCCAATTGCAGGATGTACTTTGATCTCTTACAGACAAAACTATACATTTTAACCGACTAGACATCACATTAATAGATAAAGTAAATAAAATAGCATATTTAATAGATATTGTAATACCCTCTACCCATAACAATAATAAGCCCATCTCAGAAAAAGTACATAAATATACCAACCTCGAAGATGAAATTTGCCAACATTGTGCCATTGGTGCTCTCCAGCACTGGTGTCATCCCGAAGCAACTACACAATAGTATTAAATTATTAGACCTCCTGCCAAACTCGTACTTTACAATGCAGAAGGCAGCAATATTAAACAGTTGCAGGATCGTCCGGCACTTCCTACAGGAAGATGCTAGCATCAACTCTTAGATATAAAATAAGATCTTCAATTGGTGCGCCCGTGTAGGTCTTTCATACCAGCTCGGAACACACTTTCGCATTTATAATATTTTAGCTATGATTAGGATGTGGACCGGACTTGATATAGAGAAAACGTATCACGGAGTAAACGTAGCACCTGTGCAAATTGAAAAATACTCAGTTTGGTGTTTACAGCTTTCTTTCTTTCTTCTTTTCATAAAAATAGTCACGCCTGATTAATTTTAAGTCCCCACTGCGGGAGCATAGGCTTTCCTTATGAATGGAAAAGAGAATGGGCTAACCTAACCTAACCCAACCCTCTGGAACAGCTGAAACAATCTGTCATTAGAAATCACCGCCAATTGAGCAAGGCGGTTCGTCGTAAATTACCTTTGGACGACCTGATCCTGGAGCGTGACAGACTCAAGCATGAATACTCTGCGGCTTTCTGCGCGGCCTCCACGGAACACTTTCGTGAGTTTTGTGGCCGACAGAAAAAGGAGGACGTTTGGTCTGTTACGAACCGGATCATAAAGACTAGACCTCTTGCCCAGGCACCGGCTACCTTGCGCTTAGACGATGGTACCTACACCAGCGGCAGCGCTGACACCGCCAAAGCACTCATTAACCGCTTCTACCCTGATGATACACCTGACAAGACTGCCAATCAAACTAGCATGCGCGCAGACATGACGAAACCTATCGACACACCCCATGAACCTCCTTTCACCTATGAGGAAGTTATCACCTGTCTCAAAGGGATGAACCACAAGCGTGCTCCCGGGCTGGACCATTTAACTGCTGACATTTGCTTACGGGTCGCCTTGTGGTTTCCCGATGAACTCCTTGGAATCATCAATTGTTGTCACCGACTTGAACACTTCCCCAAAACCTGGAAGACGGCTATGGCTAAAATTATTCCTAAGCCGAACCGGCCCGACTACAACCAATTATCCAGCTTTCGTCCGATCGGCTTACTCAATGTACTAGGTAAGCTCCTCGAAAGACTTATCGCCAATCGTCTTACCTACCATTTAAGCAAAACCGGCAACAACACTCCCAACCAGTTCGGCTTCAAATCTCAGCGCTCAACTGTTCTCGCTATCAACACTGCGCTACAGATCGTTAAGTCCGCAAAATCTAACGGCGAACAGGTAGTAGGGGTCTCTCTAGACATCCAAGCCGCCTTCGACCGTGCCTGGTGGCCGGCGATCTTCAAAAGGCTGAGAGACACCGACTGCCCTAGTAACCTGTATCGCACGCTACTAAACTACATTCAAGACCGCGAGGTCATCATTAATTTTGCTGACCAGAAAGTCTCCAAATTCACGTCCAGGGGCTGCATTCAAGGATCTGTCATCGGCCCTATGCTATGGAACCTCGTCCTGGACGAGCTCCTACTGATGCCGATGGCAAATGGATGTCACCTTCAAGCTTACGCGGATGACGTACTTTTAATCGCTCACGCAAAATCAGTCTCGCAGCTCGAACAACTCGTCAATCATACTCTGGATCGGATTACTAGTTGGGGGGAAGGGGTAAAACTTGAATTCGGTCCAGAAAAGACACAAATCATTGCATTCACAACTCGCGCATCTCGCTGCAAAATTCAAGTCCACTCCAAACCAATTCAATTCGTTAATCAGATTAAATATTTAGGCATAATTATTGACAGGAAACTCACATTCATACAGCACGTTGAACATACAATAGACAAAGCGAAGAAATTGCACAACAAGCTCTCCATCTTTATTAGACCCACCTGGGGAATACACCCTGAAAATGTTCGTATCATATACGAACATGTCATAGAACCCATCATATGTTATGGGGCCGGCATTTGGTACGGCGCCCTCAAATACCAACACGTCACCCAGCGGCTACTCTCCATCCAAAGGCTGTTCGCCATCAAAATGGTACAGGGCTTCCGCACGTTGAGCACCGCAGCTTCTATTTCATTGGCTCAACTCACCCCTTTGCCGGCAAAAGTTGCGGCGGTCGGTGACATTGAGGCCTCGAAACTGTTCGGAGTTTCATCTTTCTTACCTGCTGACGTCCCAATCGAAACTCTTTCACCACCTGAAGAGCTGCTCCACCCATCCGAAAGAAGAGGCATCGAATTCGTCGAGGTTACCTCTGCTTCTGAACTCGAGGAAGTCTGTGGACACAACTCCTATAAAATCTTCACCGACGGCAGCCGGCACGACGATAGAGTCGGAGCTGCCTTCGTCGTACTTGAACCCAGTGGAAGGCGAGCAGCAGCCAAGAAGTTCAAACTCCATGACTGCTGCTCTGTATTCCAAGCCGAAATGCTCGCGATTTGGAAATCGTGTGAGCATCTCCTCTTAAATCAACTCCCTCAAACAATCATCTGCTCGGATAGCAGATCATCACTAACCGAACTTGAGAATCCTAATTCCCACAACACCTTCGCCACCCGCATCCACCAATGCCTACATCAGGCCAGAACATCCGGCCTAACCGTTGAGTTCGCGTGGGTCAAGGCCCATGTCGGACTCAGCGGAAATGAGCAAGCAGACGCAGCGGCAAAAGAGGCGGCCAATCTAAAGCGTACACCCGATCACTTAAACATACCGATTAGTCACATAAAGCATATAAATAAACTCAAATGCCGTCAAGCCTCTGTAACTCTGTACATGAATCCTCACACTTGCGTCCACACCAAACAGTTACTCCAAACCCATAAAGATTTGCAAGATTTCCTCTCCGTAATACCCCCAACATTTGCCATCACCCAACTCCTCACCAACCATGGATATCACAAGGAATATCTCCACCGATTCCATATCACCCCAGACCCATATTGCCCTTGCGACTCAACATCAGTACAGACCATCGAACATTTAATAAAACATTGCCCTAGATATTGCGCAGAACGCAATACATACATGATTGCCTCTAATACCACTCAAGACCCTTTCAACCTATCAGATATAACTACAAATTACTCCACAGCTTCCGCATTCAGCAAATTCATCAAATACATCATTAATTCATTGAAAAGTTTTAATAAAACGTAAATCCAAACAAACAAATAACAAATAAACAAACTAATCATAACGACCTCTATAAATACAAAGTAAAGCAGTAGGCACAAGGTGTATACCGTAAGCACCGAGTGTCTTCTGAAGAAACGTTACAATTTCTTCAAACTTTTAAAAAAAAAAAAAAAACCCCCCACGGGTCAGGTCAGGTCAGGGCCCAGCGCAGATTGGTGGGTTTTAACGACTGCATAAACGGAACGGTACCAACAATAGCTTAAAAATACTTCGAAAGCACGGAGAAAATTATTAGTCGGTGAAGTTTAGTGTAGTTGAAATAAACATCGGTATGTTGGTTTATGGCGAGTTGTTACATAGGGGAATTAAAGCTTGGAGCAATCGATCAATGGTTTTCGTTGAAATAAAAATCGATTAATCGACTTTCGATTTTACGTAGGAAAATCATAACAAGCTTTCCAAAGCACAGAGAAGATCGAAATAATATAGTTTTGGTCCCCAACCTGTGAGTGTGCACCTATCCTATTGCACAAGTTGCTTCACCGCCACTTTCGTAGACCAAGCGCACGAACCACTGTGGCACCGAGCTCCTCATTCCGCTTACATTATTCAATTACTCTCACAGTTCATACAGAAGCGAGATAGCAACGAGAAAACGACACGCGCGGGAGCGAGAACGATTTTGCAATTAAGGCGAAAAAACCAACTAACTAATATTCAATTTACGTATATTTAAGGGTATTTTCGAAAAGAAAAAACAAGTCAAGGCAAAATCATAAAATCGTGTTTCAGAAACTCAACAAATCTAGATAAGGGTACGAAAAAATTATATCGATAACATCTTTATTATAACAAATATGTACATTAAAGCGTCTTAAAATGGTACCTTTTATACCAGCCTTTTCCAATAATAATGTAACAAAATGATTTTACTGTAAAATTTCCCCCATAACGAAATTACTATCATATTGAAGCATCTGAGTTGGTAGATGCAAAACTAATATTTTTATAGAATTACTCGGTCGTCGTCGTCTGTGACATTTTCCATAGTACTTGGCGCAGGCAATAGTTTTTATAGATAGCCTCTTAATACTCTGTCCAAGTTGATTTTTTATGCAATTTGTTTTTTTTTATAAGTGTTTGCTAAATAAACTCTGCCTGTTCTTACATTTTCAAGCATGAAACCAATGTTTAATAAATTTTGTTACTGTCATCAATTGGATACCTGGAAATAGTTATTTGTTATGCAAGGCTGGAAAGTTGTGTTTTGAAAACCTTTATTGAAAACTGAGCAAGCGAAGGATTCTAGGAAAGATTAAATCCTTAGAAAAAAAAATCAGTTTCAGTTCTATGTATGGGATCCCATACATGGAACTGAAACTAAAATTGTTTTTTTTTTTCATCAAACTTAAACGCGTGGGTTATCTATAGATAGGTTTTTAAAAATTATATAGAGGTTTCTAATACAGTTTTTTTCTCAAAGTCAACCGTTTGAAAGATATACACTTCCAAAGTGGTAAAATGTGACCCCCCCCCCTAATCTAAAAAAATCTAAAAAAAATATATGCTGTAGATCTTTATAAAAACGTTTAATGAGAATTGGTTTGAACGATACTGCCGAGCGCAACACACAATTTTTCACTTCACAACAGCGAGGAACATTTTATGGTGGTTTCCGCGGTCAACTTCCGGATTATTTAAACATAAAGTTTAATCTAAATATACCTTATTCTCGTAATTTTAATGATATGAAAAACTAAAATAATAATAAATTGAGTATTATAGTTCATTCAAAGTTATTTAAAGTAGGAATATATTGTTACTTATTAATAAGAATAAAAACGATTCCCTAAATGTTGACACTGACATGAGGTACAAGACAAAGACAATTTAAAAATAAAGATTTATGTCACAGTCCGAAATCCAATTATAGGTTGTGAAATCTCACCCAGCCTAATATAAAGATCTTATAACAAACAGTTTAATTTTATTGTTATTGTTTTTATGATTCAATGAACTAAAATAATATAATACAACCCTACGGAGTATTATAAATAATTTAAAGCTATTTTAAATAAGAATCAAATATAACAAAAAAAGTCAATAGTCCGATTCGGAACGCATTATGACATATTTTTAGGTATTAAATAAAAAAGTACTTTGCCGCGCTAGGCCGCAAAAAGCGATTTTCTACGCCTAAACTGATTGACAAAACCTTATTTTCAGAGCGTGTGAGGTGAAAAATATATTTATCAGTTTCAGAGCTATAGCACATTTTCCAAAACCGCTAATATAACTTTATAGTGGCATTTTGGGTGTATTTAATATCATAATAATAATAATAATATAAACTTTATTGCACACGATACAAAAACAAACACATACAGAGAAAATGACAAAAAAGAGGAACACAATAGGCGGCCTTATTTCTACATAGCAATCTCTTCCAGGCAACCTTGGGTGAGAGACGGAACCCTTCATGTGCGAGTTCGACTCGCACTTGGCCGATTTTTTTTATTAACACTTATTTTATTTTTATTTTTTAAGAAAAGGACAGTTTACAAGTCTCACACTTATACATAAGTGAAAAACATGATCGGGAAAAGACACGTAGTGTGGCCTTAGTTACAAACTGCCACGGCATGTTAGGTTCACAAAAAGCAGTATATGAAACTCTTACCTAAGAACACTTGGGCTGTCAAGACGTTATATTAATTACAGAAATCCGTTCAGCCGTTTGAGAGATAAAAGGTAATAAATAATATTCTTGGACGAATTAAATTCCTCTGCAGTCCTAATGTATCAACATTGCTCTAGTACGGGTACATCGTATTATCTCATACAAACAGACAGATTGCAATGTAAACGGATTGAAAGCCGCGTGCAAGTGCACGCGTGTACAAACGGCTTCGCATGTCCGGGCCGCGCTTTAAGCTAATTATACACCAGCCGACGTGAGGTGCTCAAACTTTAACTTGAGTCAGTGAATCCTATTAAACGTGCTTTAACTAAATAAGTTAAGTTCCTTATTTACATAAATGACCTTCCGAAGGTCATTGACAATCATTGTGTGATGTTTGCCGACGATTTTTCCGTTGTATTCCCTTGTATCGATAGTACTAAACTTAATGAAAAAATAGGGACAATCATAAATAAAGTAAAACAGTGGCTAAGTGACCATAATTTAGAAATCAATTTCAAAAAAACAAAGTTAATACAATTCAGACCAAGACAAAAAAATGAGATAAACATAAATTTTACATATAATCAAACAAAATTAGAATGTGCTCAAAATTTTTCTTTGCTGGGTATAAATATTGATTCTAATGTTAATTTTAAATCACATATTCAAAAAAATAAGTCAAAATTATCACAGTTTATATACGCTTTAAGAGAACTAAAAAAATTTACAAATTTAAAAACGGCAGTCACAGCCTACCACGCCTATGCACAAGCGTGGCTGAACTACGGCGTCATACTATGGGGTAATAGTGTCGATGCACATGAACTTTTTATTCTGCAGAAAAAGTGTATCCGTATACTTGCAAATATTGAACACAGAGAGAGCTGCAAGCCCCATTTTCGGAACCTCAGTATACTAACATTACCGTGCTTATATATACTAGAAATGTGTAAGTTTGTCAGGAAACACCCAAATTTTTACACCAAAGTCATAGACGCACCCCGACACAAAGTGACTCGATATAAAAATAACCTTTTACAAATAAGATCCAAATTAGCATTGCATAGTTCGGGTACCTACCCGATGTCCATAAAAATCTTTAATAAGTTGCCAGAGTATCTGAAGGCCGAAACGGATATCGGTGTGTTCATTCGCTCCTTGAAAAAGCTGCTTGTAGGAAAAGCTTACTATTCCATTAATGAATACTTTGAGGAAAAAAGTTTCTAAATGTCTGCCCCTCTCCTGTTCGTTGCAGTGCCTTTCGAGGTGCATGCGATACATTGGTGCTTGCATGTTTTGTTTAGTCACTAAGTCGCATGTAACGCAATTTGTAATAAATAAATAAATAAGTAATTTTGTATTGGATTGTGGGATGTAGAGGTATATAAATAAAGAAAGGACAGACGACAACACTTATCCATAAGGTATTCACGTTTGTCAACAGTTAGGAACGGTACCAATTTCTAATTATTTCTTCTTTCCTGATTTCTTAATGTTTTGGATTGATAGTGAAAGATTTGGAAACGTTTTGGAACGTTTCTTTTATTGCTCCCACATCAACAGACACTTGTTTTTTTTTTAATTCGCTAGCACCACTATTATGAGTGCAACTTTACAAACGTGTCTTTAAAAATTACTAGAATAAATGAGATTTTAAAAGATTCCAACAAAAAGTCATTTCATTGGGGGGTCGATCATTCTTACTGCTTGGCGACCGCTGACCAAGTTGTGTTTCCGGACATGTGCGCGCTCTGTCCCTCGCCCAGTCTAGGCCGTGAATGGCAATCGATTGGATTAGCCAAGTACACAAGATCTACCGAAATATAAAGTTACGTAACTGAAGGACTAACTCTACACTTCCTCTAGTCTTCTTCTTCTTCTTATCGTATGAGGATTAGTGGCCACTTCTCCTAGTTTTAGAACATAAAATAACTCACTTACCACATGGCGCACTTGATGTCGTGTCCCTCCTGTCCATACAGCTGCACGTAGGAGGACCTTATGGAGGCTACTGATGCTGCAGTCTTGGTAGTCGTTTTTTGTGCCGATACAATTTAGGTCTGCTATCGTCTCGAAAAGAAGAAGAAGACTTACCACAAGGAATTACGGTAATGCTATCGATATCGCTATAGTTTTCGATTTTTAGCCTCCCTATAAGGGCTCTCACTGACGCTATCACCTTCATTCAAAAATGCAATAGGGGGCGGAGGGGTGCTGGAAAGACCCAATTTTGTTTGGCATCTATTGCATTCAAATCTCTGTACAATCACGAAAGCTCCCGCTTGTTCACTTACTGCGCAAAATCTCTTGAATGGGTATCAGTGGGTGACGACTGACGATGTAAGCCAAAATGTTTTTTTTTTTAATTGGCGACGGGGAGATTCTTAGCCTTCATCATACCTGATGTTGAGTATTGATTAGGCTAAATGGAAGGATGGAAGCGAGCCTCTCCCGGAATCCTCAACTACTAAGGAACTGGCTATCTTATCTCTAACTGCCGGAACACAACAATGCTGAATACATTGTTGTTATGGGGTCAGACTTAGATAAGATGGTGGTAGCTAGCCAGGCGGACTCACAACAAGTCGTACCACCAACCAAACCGATAACAATATGTACCGCTGGGAATCGAACCCGGAACCCCTGGGTCTGATACCGGTGGTTGTTACCACCAAACCACAGAGGCGGTTAAAAACTACCGATGACTACAACTAACGATGACTGTCTGAGTCGCTCACCCAGTCTATTGTACAAATACCCCAACGACATACATCCCTTGCGAAATTGGCAAAATATCAAAGGTGGAGTGAGTTAAAAATGCATAATATAAGTACAAAACTCTCATAACGACATCTCAGCGACGACTCTTCATTTGGCATTGACCTTAAACCGTGAAGGTTACCGTGAAGCTGAGGTCCTTAGGGTTATACAACTATTCATATTTTTGAGTATACTTAAGCAGCACTCTTTAGTGAAATACTCACCAATGACCTTAACATCTAGAAAACAGTATAAGGTATGCTCTGTTGAGAGTTCCCGCACCATGTTTGCCAATAGGTTCTTTTATATTATATTAGGTAAGAAACTTTATAATTATGCTAATAAAATTAATAATATTTATCCTAGAAATAAGTATGTGTGCAAAAAGATAAAAAAGCTTGTTAGTAAATCATATGATGGGACTGAAAACTTATTGAGTGAGAAAATGCTATCGCTCGCACATACACTTTCTGTCACACACGCACACAAACACACACACATACACACTAGCTTTGTTAATTTAATATTATATCCCTTTATGATCTCTCAAATAGAAATAATATGATTATTATTTCTATTTAAGAGAGAGATTTGAGAAAGCTATAAGATGATTCTTATAGGTACACATGCAAACCAATGGTTATGTAATCTCAAATGTTGACTTCATCGAGGGTTGGAGGCCTGGAGTTCTATAATACAGGCAGTATTCTGCCAAGTTTAAACTCCAGTCCCTCACGAATAGTTGATGAGAGATGTTATTGTGTAGCTATACTAATAATGTCATGTGTTATTTGTGAAGAGAAATAATAGTTATTTGTTATGCGAGGCTGGAAAGTTGGTTATTTAGCGGCGAGTTACCTCTATTGAAATCTGAGCAAGCGCAGGATTCTAGGATTGAACCACGAGAGTAGCGAGTGGTTTAAAGATTGAATCCTGAGCGAAGCGAGGATTTCAAAGGTACAAGACGCTAAAAACTTTTCTGCCGAGCGCAACACCCAATTTTTCACCTCACAACAGCGAGGAACATTTTATGGTTGTTACCGCGGTCAACTTCCGATAAAAAATTCTTAAAACATAAAGTTTAATCTAAATATACCTTATTATCGTTGTTTTAATGATATAAAAAACTAAAATAATAAAAAAGGAGTATTATAGTTAATCCAAAGTTATTTAAAGTAGTAATATATTGTTACTTATTGATAAGAATAAAAACGATTCCGTAAATGTTGACACTGACATGAGGTACAAGCCAAGGACAATTTAAAAATAAAGATTTATGTCACAGTCCGAAATCCAATTATAGGTTGTGAAATCTCACCCAGCCTAATATATAATTCTTATAACAAATAGTTTAATGTTATTGTTATTGTTTTTATGATTAAATGAACTAAAATAATATAATTAAAGCAAAACGGAGTATTATAATTAATTTAAAGCTATTTAAAATAAGAATCAAATATAACAAAAAAGTCAATAGTGCGATTCGGAACGCATTATGACATATTTTTAGGTATTAAATTAAAAAAGTACTTTGCCGCGCTAGGCCGCAAAAAGCGTCTACGCCTAATCTGATTGACAAAACCTCCTTTTCAGAGCGGGTGAGGTGAAAAGATTTTTATTATTATTATTATATTACCTCTCTATTATGCCTCCAAAATCCTAGTCCTATGGTGCACTACAGTCCATAACAACTCCGAACGAAGCAGCATGAGTTCCTGGACGTTTTGAATAACTTCTTCTACGGTTAGGTTAGGTCGTGTCTTACATAGTCATTTTGATGTCCCCGTGCTTGGGCACTAACCTTCCTTATAGATGGAAAGGAGAATGTGCCATGACCCACTACGCGGATCAAACGCGCGTCGGTGGGTTTTAACGACTGCAAAATCAGCCAGGACCAGCGGCTTAACTTGTCTTCCGAAGCACGAAGGTGCTCGAGATCGCAAATATTTGATCACCCATCCCGTGATTAAACATTGCAAAAATTACTTATCCGCTAAGATCGCAAACCACTGGGCTACCGAGCTTCCAAGACGTCCCCTATATATCCATTATAGGGGTGTAAGTATACAAGGTCTGTCTCTAATTAAATGACTCTTATGTTAATGTTGATTCGTACAGTTTTGCGTATCGATATATCGTTCGACCGGCTTACATTAATGGCATTAGCTTGGCTTGCGGGGTAGTGTTGTGACAAAGCTACTGATTATATATCGATATAATTAATGATTTGGCTTCATTTGGATAAAAGTATGGTGATGATGATGATGGTAAGAATCTGTAATATAAATAATATAAATTTTTAACTGTAATGATATTTAAATTCTTGTATATGAATCATTACTGAACATGAACTACTGATGAATACCATCGAAGAAACAAAGAATTTATCAAAAAGTAGGTGGTACCTGTATTTTTCAGAAACTACTTTCATTATCATAAAGATCTCATAACACCTAAGTTAATTGAATTTTCAAGTTATCAGCTACAAATTGAAGATTATCAGTCATATTCATTGCGCTCACATCTTTAGATAGAACATCAATTATTTTAATACTATATCATCTTCCTAAAATTAGTTACCACAGAGATTCCCCTACCATTTTATTCAAGCGTTGAAATGTTGCTCAGGTATCCGTCAGTGTCAAAACCACAGCACAAACTCTGGACAGGAAGATAGACATACGATTCGGCGAATATCGTTCAAATAGCATTGTGGTTAGGGAATGCAAAACCGTGGTGAAACTAACCGGGTATTTTCAGGTTAAATTAAGAATGTCCAATAATGTATGTTTATTTAATTTGTCAACATGTTTTCAATACATTTTTAGTTTAAACATTGTTTACACCATCCTTAACAGTTTAATTTAAACCATCAATCTAGGAGAAGTAGGCCTTCATAAGTGGTTTTGGAGAGCCATCTCGAATCATCTCACTCGTCAACTCACTCATCAACCTCCCGAACCACAAAAGGTATAAATAATATAAACAAATGTATAAAAAAGGTTTAAACCCAGAGAGAGGTTACAATAAATAGCTAATGATGCCATTAAAAAAGGCAGCATCGCAAAAACGAATTCCCAGTGCCACACTTAACTTGAAATATTATCGTGAAAACATCGATATTGGTCGACACTAGCTGTCCACTTTGAAAATTCGATTAACGTGGTATACGTTTACAATATTGTTCAGTGTCCCGCAGGACAGAAGTAACTACACTCGTTTATGGAGGCAACCCTGGACTTCACTGCACCAGTGGTGACCATGGCTGGCTGAAGACAACGGTACGTACACAATGTAAGCTTTGTTCGTTGCTGAGAAGGCGGATTATTATGTAAATAATCATTATCCAGCAGTCAGTTTATGGACAAACGAATACGAAATAAATTTTCGATATAAAAAAAAAAAAAAATTGTGATCAAATGCGCCAATCGCGGCACGGTGTACAATTACTCGTAGTTACTGTATACGTGTTATTGTACGTGGTCATCTGATTGGCCCATGGATATCTAATACGGGGTTTTAAATAGTTGTTCATCAACAAATTCAGAGTTATTTAGCACTAGTTGGTCATTTATTTCTTTGAGCGCAGGCTCCGTTTCACTCATTTTCAATGAATTTTCCCTTTGTATGTTAAGCAAACCGATAAAAAGTGGTATTAGGAAATAAAACACTCGAGCTGATGATGTTTACGGTGATAGGTATTTCAACTTTTCGTCATACGCATACATACAATATAACGAAAAGATATTTATAAATCATCAAAAAATCATACCTACGTTTTATTGCAAATCCAACTGTCCGTTTACAATAATTTGACGATTCATAAATACCCTCGATTATTTACAAATAATCGGTTCTTGCAACTAACTACTAATTACGATATAAGAGAGACAAAATAACATTGAACTTGGTTTTGAAACCATTGTTAGTTTGGCAGCATACTGTCTGTTTGAGGAGGCCTACTCTCTAAGTCCGTCAACTAAGATACGGGCCCCCGTCCGTAACTTTCCTGAAACTACGGATGGAGTCAACTCTCTATTGATTTCGGATGTACTAGTTTTGGACAAACGGCACAAACATATTGGGAATAGAGACAATGTCAAAACATATTCTCATTCATTCTTAGTTTAGGGGGCTGATTGTCTAATTTTAAAACCTATCGCAATCAATTTCAATTTGTCATTTGACAGATATTAACATACTTCAGACTGTCACTATTTGACATTTGATATTTGTGATCGGGACGCGTTTTGAAAGGTATTGAATGAACGCAATTGAACTGTCTAAGCAAAGTGACAGACGAAAATATCTTTTAAATGTATGGAGAAATGTCAATACAATACCTTTGAAAGGGATTATGATAGATTTTGGAATTAGACAATTAGGGGGCGGGTCTCCGAACTAATAAGCTGTCCGTAGGTGATACGGAGTAGGAAACGTCCGCAACTTAGGCCGAAACTACGGGTTTCGTGCTTAGAGAGTAGACCTCCAGTCTACGGTTAGATGGTACTTCTATTAGTAATTAAAATTGTATATGATAATACCTCTCAAGTAAATTAATTTCAATTAAAACGAGTGACAAAGCGCTAAATGATACACATACCCTGCACACTGTTTCTATTGTAGTGTGTGACTCACCTCCACCACCTTATAATTATATATATGATGTATAACGCCTAAGTAAGATGCAGTAATAAACCTTCTTTCTTCAAAATCATACGTCCTATCATTTCACGTCTCCTGGGTCCCACATTACATGGCGACCCTGCCAGGAAATTTTACAACAGATTTTTTTTGTATTTTATATCACCTCAGCATTAACGTATCATTTATACATTGTGTTTTTAATGTGTTAGACTAAACTGTTATAAACTTTTTTTTATTTTGTGCAATTTGTCATTGTTTGAAAACGTAAAAATATTTAGAAATTTCTTCTTTTTCCGATTGACTTTACACTTTCTATTTAGATTTCTATTTAGAAAAAAAGAAAAATTGTAACTATTTCTTTTTTTTTCAATTATGGGGGAGGTGTAGTGTGTGACTCACCTCCACCACCTTATAATTTTATAAGTATGTGATGTGTCACGCCTAAGTTCAATAATACATGATATAATAAAAGTTTAAAGTATAATAGGAACAAATCACCAAATAGGAGGTCGTCGGTGGCGCGGGGCAGTGGTTACAGCGCGTTTGGCCTGCGACTCGGTCACGGGATGGGTGGTCAAAAATTTATTATAATGAGCTTCTTCATGCTTCGGAAGGCCCGTCATGCCGTTAGTTCTGGCTGCACCGCAGTCGTTAGCACTACTCATCCACGAGTAATAGCCCATTCAAAGTCAAAGTCAATATCATTTATTTAGTCTAGGCTGTTACAAGCACTTATGAACGTCAAAGAAGCTACGCCATCGGTTCACAAACCCTACGGCGGGAGACCTTGTAACGAGAAGAACCGGCAAGAAACTCGTCAAGGGCTGTTTTTTTCTCCCTGTTTTATTTCATACAGAGTCGTCAAATTGAAAATGACCTTAACATATCAGTAAGGTCAATTTCCATCACAAAAGGAAAATACTAATTAAAATATTACATTTTATGGTTATTGTAAACGTAAACAATTTTTAACTGGCAAAGAAAGACTTGTCTATCATACATTACAACATTTCCCGCACCACAAGACTACTGCAAGTTCTTAATAATAGTTCTTCTTCTCTATCTACAAAGAAAGACCTACGGGCCTAACATCATCTATTAAAAACCATCCTGTCTTATGAACGATTCGTTTGCGTTTTGTTTTTGTTGAAATTGTCACATTTTAACACTTCACAATTTGGAGGCGATGATTGAGCGAAGACGTCACAAAACTTCCGTCAAAAATCAGGCTTATTTTATGAGATTCGTAGTACGAAATAGCATGGTAAGATTGAAACAATACTGCCCTAAAAGATGGCTGTAGGCCTCCTGTACCTCAGGAGTGAGGACATTAAATGTTAACATGAAAATGCGATTGATTTACTCTTGGTATCCATAAGTAAATTTAGTATCACCAAAGAATACTAACTATTATTAACTAGGTATTACCATAAATATTAAACAAGAAACAATACTAGAAAAAGGCAAGTAGTCTCATGTCGCCCTGACGGGATTCGAACCCGCATCCTTGGGAGTCCGGCCCAATGCACTAACCAATTGTGCTACAGAGACCTATAAGGACACGTCGAATTTTTCTAGTATATTCACCGTTCCACGGTGTTGGCCACCGTCGCTTCATCAATGAGAGAAACATCCTCGCATTCGAAAGAAACATCTTTACAGATGTTCGACTATCGATTAAGATGAAACTGCCATCTACTTATAACTTTTTAATTTTGCATTTTACAATGCTATTTTTATGTGATAAATATTAAACAAGAAAATATACTAGAAAAAAGCAACTAGTCTCATGTCGCCCTGACGGGATTCGAACCCGCATCCTTGGGATTCGGGCCCAATGCACTAACCAATTATGCTACAGAGACCTATGAGGACACGTCGAATTTTTCTAGTATATTCATCGTTCCACGGTGTTGGCCACCGTCGCTTCATCAATGAGAGAAACATCCTCGCATTCGAAAGAAACATCTTTACAGAATATAATATAATTATAATTGGTTAGTGCATTGGGCCGGACTCCCAAGGATGCGGGTTCGAATCCCGTCAGGGCGACATGAGACTAGTTGCTTTTTTCTAGTATATTTTCTTGTTGAATATTTATCACATAAAAATAGCATTGTAAAATGCAAAATTAAAAAGTTATAATTAGATGGCTGTCTCATCTTTATCGATAGTCGAACATCTGTAAAGATGTTTCTTTCGAATGCGAGGATGTTTCTCTCATTGATGAAGCGACGGTGGCCAACACCGTGGAACGGTGAATATACTAGAAAAATTCGACGTGTCCTCATGGGTCTCTGTAGCATAATTGGTTAGTGCATTGGGCCGGACTCCCAAGGATGCGGGTTCGAATCCCGTCAGGGCGACATGAGACTAGTTGCTTTTTTCTAGTGTATTTTCTTGTTTAATATTTATCACATAAAAATAGCATTGTAAAATGCAAAATTAAAAAGTTATAATTAGGTATTACCATGGTGTATGTATTCGACAGCACACATTCTATAGTATTTGGTTACGTGTTGGCCTTGAATGCAATTAGAGCGAATTTGATAGGATTACTTCAAAGCTTGATATACTATTTTAAGTATACAATAAAGTCACTTTATAATTACTGATGACCCACTTATAAAACCTTAGTAAATAATAAATATTTCTTACACTCACACCAATTAACCTAGCCCTAAAGTAAGCACTGTAAGGCTTGTGTTATGGGATACTAGGGTAACCGATTTAGATACATATAATTATACATATTTAAGTATTTATGTGTGGAAATATATATAAACGTCCATGACTCAGGTACAAATGCTCGTATTCATCATACTAACATTTGCCCCTACCCGCATTTGAACCAGGGACCTCAAAGTAAGCGACACGTTGAAACCGGTGTACCACTCTACCACGGAGGTCGTCAAAAACTGCTACTGACTTAAAAGAAATGAACTATAAAAACTACTTACGTCTTTTCTGAAGCAAAATTATTTTGTTATAGGCTTGTATTAAACAATAAATCCAGGATGGTGGGTAAATAGAACTTTTATATATTAGGGTTCTTACTTCATTAATCATTGAGATATATTCTAGTCAGAGTCGTATCGTTAGGCGTTCCTCAAATAAAGCTGGCGCTATATTTTTGATTCACTCGTCGCGCGTCGAGCGCTTCGTTTCTACTGATTTTCGTTCGACATACGAATTTCCGTATTTTTTAATCGCTCGGCCGCAACGCGTGCCCTCACCCACTCGTTGCAGTCGAACGAAACAAGCGTGCGGCTCGTGACTTAAGTCGCATGCGTGTGACGTAAGTCATACGAGCGATTCAAAAATAGAGCTCCTGTGTGGCAGAAACATAAGATGATAAAAAAATTATCAGTCAGAATATGTAAGTACAGTTAATTTAATAGCACATCAAAATTTATAGATACTCTACAAAATTAGCTCGTAATACGTCAGCAATAGTGAATCAAAGTCACGTTGGAAACCTCACGTGTTGTTGACAACCTTTTTTTAATATTAGCGTCGGTTTTGGAGAATATGTTTTAAGTTAAATGTTTATAGTATACTATAAACTAGTGGTCACTCTTGCTTTTTTTTACTAATTAATATGAGACATTACGAAGTCCATAAAAGTATGTGTTTTGGTTGTAAACTCAATACCATGCCATTGATTAGTTGTTATACCGATGTATATGTATGTAAACACTTATTAGTAGCATTATTTTATTAGTACTTTAAATTTAAAAGACGACAGGCAGACTAATCACTCTATGTTAAATAACATAACAATCATATTTCTATTGGAAACAAATTGCTTACCTTACATTTTTTATTTGTTACGTTACTTTATTTTCAGATATCGAAACGTGAGGGCACACTGCCTTCTGCGTGTGACAGTTGGTACACGCATCGTTTAGATGCGACTGATTTTTAAATAATGTTTTACATTTCTAATAGGAAACAATATTCTTTTTTAGTACACAGCAAAAATACTCTTCTATAAAACTCCAAAAATAAAAGAAGCAGAGACTAAAACAATTTGCTTAGCCTAAAACAGGACACTGGCGAAACCGAAAGCGACGCCGCCATTTTGTTGCATGAACTGATGGTTATTTTCTAAATTTCGAGTGGACTGTATGGGGCGGTTTCTATCGTATCGCTTAAAGTTCCTATAATTTCATGTATTTCTAAACACATAGATGTAACATACGGCGGGGATACTGAGCTGTAAGAGGATGAGAAACAAAGGACACAATCACAGCTAGTTGGTGGTAGAACTTATTAAGTCCTCCTGGCTAGCTACCACCATCTTATCTAAGTCTGACGTCATAACAACAATGTTTTCAGCATTGTTGTGTTCCGGCAGTTCGAGATAAGATAGCCAGTTCCTCAGTGGTTGAAGATTCCGGGAGAGGCTCGCCTCCATCTTCAGCCTTATCAATACTTAACATCAGGTATGATGAAGGCTAAGAGTCTCCCCGTCGTTCATAAAAAAAGCTCGTTCAGGTGGAATAGACATGTACACTTACTTGATTTGCTGATGACGCTGAAGTTTCAGATATCTCTGGATCAGCTCAGCATGACGGTCTTTGGCGGCCGGCGTCGGGGCGGATAGCACAATTGCTGGAGAAAGTTTATTTGGAAAAAACACTTTTTTCACTTGTCGCAATTAGTTATTTAACAGACTACCACATTATTTTAAAGTTAATAAGCAATGCGGATACGATTCTTAACAATTTTATTGTTTAAAACATGTGGATCGTACTGCGGTGGATTCGAAGGGTAAAAATGTTGTCCAGTTGTTCATTCTTTGGAGAAAACTATTTAGTGTGCATATCAAGAAAAGGGACATAATTCAAGGATTTGAAATTACGTACATATTTGCAAGCACATGAAGTCAATACAAATCCTTTTTAAATCCACATGAACTGATGACGGATATTACAAAACTAAGCGAAAACATGCATCATAATATGTATGTAGGTATTTATTCTATAGGAAAATTAAGTTTTAAAAACAATTTTCAAGCCAGTCATCCCGTGACTACGGCAGCTGAAAAGGAACCGAAACGTCGGGAAAAGCAAAAAACCTTGAATATCTAAACTCGTGTAAATGAACTGTGCGTTAGTAATCCGTAAAAGTTGTTTAATAAGGAATATAGAAAGATTAAACTAATCCATTTATGAAAACAGACAGAACGTAATTAAGCACTTTTAATTTTAAAATATAAATATACCTACGCGACGAATTGATAAACCTATTCTTTTTTTAAAAATCGTTTTAAAATATTGCACACGTCCTGCCTGGGGGTGCCCTCATTCATTTTCATTTATTCATTTATTTTTTTCATTTTTACACTCACACCAATTAACCTAGCCCCAAAGTAAGCACTGTCAGGCTTGTATTATGGGACTGCCCCTACCGGGATTTGAACCCAGGATCTCAGAGTAGGCGACACCTAGAAAACGGGTTACGTACCACTCTACCACGGAGGTCGTCCAATTGTTTTCTATGAAATTATTATAAGTTCATTTTCGAGAGTAGTGTATGTTGAATTAAAACTACTGTAACGGATTTAAAAACGTGCCTTTTATTAAAACATTTCGTTTTATTTTCAGCGTTTTGGTCCATTTAAAAATAATTTCTATCAAAAAAAATTATGACCAAAATAAAAAATTGCCTCTTAACTAACACTTTATTGTTATGATCGTTTATACCTTTTATTTGCCACAAGCCTAGTCTACAGTTCCGTCGTGCAGTGACGTTTGAATTCTCAAGATATTCCTTTTGAAACCTAGAAAACAAGGCACTGCATTTTCCAGGCTTTTCAAAGAAATGCGTAAAATATTTTTTTGCATAAAGGAATCTCGTGAAATGCTATTTACATCTTGTTAAAATCCACAAAGGTTATAAAGCTGAAGGTAAAAAGTTAGAAATAAAACTGGGATGCAGAAAAGAACTCTAAAGAAAAAACAGGAAATAGCCGGAACATCTTTATTATTATTTGCTTTATCAACATAGTTTAATTTACGATCTATAAGAAGACCAACAACAATAAATGAACGTACAATAATTTGGAAAGTTTCATAGTAAAAATCTTATTTTTCACATAGCAAAATAAAGGTCTTTACACAATAAATAATAACAGAAAAATACCAAAAAGGTCGACTCGAACACAAGTTTGCTATACTATATATTTTTTTTTTAGTACAGATAAGTCTAGTATAAATAATCTAGTATTTTCAAGACTTCTTGAAAACTACTGAAACAAAAAATTTGACAAATCTGATGTATAACGTTTGAATCGTTTCAATCGCTTCTATAATCAGTAATCTGTAGGTAAAGAAGCATTAAAAAAATATACTTACGCGAAGAATTGACTACCTCCTTCTTTTTTCTGAAGTCGGTTAAAAACAAAAGAAGATGAAACTTACTTTTTTAATAAATAAAGGTCCTTAACCTAATTATTGATCAGATCTCGACGCTGACCGTTCCCTGCTTCCTCGTGGGAGTCAATTCAATCAACATAAACACAAATTTTGCATAATGGCACACAATACCTACTCATTGTGGTGGTTAGCATTATGTTAATGGACAGTCGAACTCCTTTGCGTTTGTTATTTTTCTTTTTAGGGTTCCGAACCTCTAAAGAAAAAAAAGGATCACTTTGTTGTCGGTCCGTCCGTCCGTCGGTCCTTATTTATCTCAAAAACGCGTGGACGTATTGAGTAGAAATTAAAACCATATATTCAGTTGAACAGTCTGTTGAAGGGGTAACAAAATCAAACTTGTAAATTAACGTAAAAAAGATAGGACGGTTTATGTCGCAAAAAAACGTAGATTTCTACACTCACAAGGGAATCAAAACTCATAGGGTACTTCCCGTTGACCTATAACTATGAAATATGGCAATTAACATCGTCTTTTACCGCGAATACAGAAAAAGAACTAAAAACTATATATTTGTATTTAAATCATAAAAAAATTTGCCTTAAATTTTGGTAACTGATTTTCGGGAAAACTTCGAAAAAAAACTGTGACACTATTCCTGAACTATTTAGGGGTTCGATGGGCGAGTCCGACTCGCACTTGTCCGTTTTTTTGTTATATTAAGCTCTGTGTGTGAGACTTTTTGCTCAGTTCTGGTGTGACTTTATCAGTTTTGCTCAGAATTCACAATTTTTGAGATTTTTTAAAGAGAAACCTTTTTTTTCATAATGGCGCACAATAACTAGGTACCCATTGTAGTGGTTATAATTATAATTATGTTAAGTTATGTTATCTCCTTTACGTTTGTTTTTATTAAAACTCTATGTGTGCCGATCAGAACTTATTAATACAATTTTAAAAGAAAATCTTTTATTTGTGGTGTCCATTGTAAATCATTATACACTCGCGAACAATCAAAAAGTTCCAGTGACATAGCACCAAATTACTCCTAACGGGAAAGGATAGCTTAATGACGCAGTCTGCAATATTGAAGTACATTTAACAGCGCATCAGAATATTACCAACTAAAAACGTAAATATTGTGTTCAATTTTTAAATTAAATGATTTAAAAAATTGAGGCCATTTGGCAAATAAATTTTGTGGGTGGAACTTTTTCATTGCTCGCCAGTGTAGTTAAGTGATAGACATTCCTTAGCCTTTGTTTTTTTTTGTGCTCAGTTCACATTACAAATTAAATATTTTTGAGAAACTTTTAACAGAAATATTTTTACAATATCTTCGCCTACCCATTGTGGTGGTTATCATTATGGTAAGTGGTACATTCGAACTTTCTATCGTTTGTTTTTGTTGTTTTCATAAAGAGGCGCCATATTTTCCTGCAATTTCTGGCTGGCAACTATTGGCTGTCTCACCCTGACTTTATACCCTAAAACAAGAAATGAATTTATGGCAATTCGTATTACAAATGAAAATTTTGAAAGAAAATCTTTAATCAGAATCATTACTAAAAACTTTATGTTTTATCTGTAAATATTATGTTACTTCTATGGCTTTATATTGTACATTGACCCTATTTTTTACCTAATTAGAAATATTTTGAGATAAAGCTAATTTAGTTTTGATTATTCTATGGTTGGATTCACCTGTAAAAGCTGTAGGAAAATATTAATGATACTGAGCATATTCATAGCAGTAATGAAATATAAATGACTGGTATTTATTATTAAATAGCTTTGTATTTTTTTAAGTACGGTAAAGTTTTGTTTGTTAAATAGAACCCATAAATCAAATAGTAACGAAACCAAATCAGAATATTATTTTATTTAACCATATCGAGCATGATCTGATACCGATATAAAAATATAGTTATTCTATATTGAACCCGACTGGGAATATAATCCAGGACCTATAACATGGCGACATCTTTCGGAAATCAGTGAAACAAATTTTATTCAGTCATCAGTCAACAAACCCACGAGTAAACTAATGTATATTAATAATTACCCGACAATTAATCACCGCAAACGCTATTGCTTTTACTTATGGAGATAATTATTTAAGGAAAATCATCACCGCAAAATAAATAGTCCGTAACTAATTCAAGATTAATCTATTGGCAAAGACTAGGCTCTGTTACAACTAACTTGATATGCCTACTCTCTCGTATATTCCGTGAAGAAAATTAGTAAATTTGAAAGGAGTGACAAAAATTGAAAAACTAAAATCCCGCCTGCATCAAAAGCCAAGTTAACTGAAAAGATGGAAACAAGATCAAATTTAAAAGGTAAATATAAAAACATGTTGTTAAACATAATAACATACAGTCGAAGGCATAGAATTTAATAATAATAATCATTCGTAACGTCATTGATTAGTGGACACCAATAATATGCATCGTTTCTCTTTATTCGTTTTTTCGCCTAATCTGCACAACAGGTCTCGCTCCCGCGCGCGTCATTTTCTCATTGCTATCTCGCTTCAGTCGTATGCCATTTTCTCCATTGATTTCTTATGTTAACATCAATCGGTGACGTCATTTACGTACAATCAAAAGCATCTCAAGCTTCACAGCTTGACTTTGAGCACGCTCTTATCTTCTACATATTAGGAATGTGTTAACTACGAGATCGGTGTTCAGCTTATTACAATTTTACCACCACAATTTCGACACCATTAATTTACAGTTAATTGAGAGTATTATAAGGGGTAAAAAGGTGCTCTGTCTTTGAATAATTAATATTGATGACTAACAGAACTATTGTAGGTACTTCTGTACGGAATTTCCGTTATACTCTTTGCGGACAATAGTCCTTCGCAAACATAGTCAGCATAATTGATGACTTGACAACTAAAATGTTTATTGCAATCACTAACTGACTTATTGATTGACAAAACAATAAAACATACCTACATTAAACAAATTTTCGTTACACTTATCATATTGTTTGTTCCATGTTTTCGTGTTATTACTGGTATGATTATCTGGACGCTGCTATTATTAGTTACAGTTACATTATCTGTAATACAAATTGCTAGGCTACAGATCACTAGAAGTATGTAATGCTATCTGATAATTTATTTACAAATACTGATAGTTAAATTAAATTAGTTAGGATACTTCGTCATCAGCCATTTTTAAAGTCCCCACTGCTGGCGCACTGGCCTTCCTTATGGATGGATATGGATAAGGAGAATTATGATAGTGTGGAGATCGTATAATAATGTTTCCGCACTGCAAGCAGGCCGGTACACCGCCGTTGCTAGCTGGTTTTGCTTTTAATAAATTTAAGAAAGAGGGAGGCCGGTCGTGCGTGGAGATAGACGCACGCCTTTATTTTCTTAATTTTATAAAAATCAAAACCAGCCAGCAACGGGTATTCGTGGCTAACTTTCATTATCTTTCCTGTTGGTTGGTCGGAACACTGTAGAATGAACAATGAACTGCTAATATTTATGTTCTATAATGCTACGAATTAGGTATAAGTAACGCAGTCCAGTCGGAAGACATAAGAATATAATAATTAAGAATTAAGAAACTAATACGCCTGATTTCTGATCCCGAAAAATCCAATTGTACAGGAGGCCATCTGTACCTTTTAGTCTGTCATCTTTTAGAATCCATCATGCCATAAGAACGTTTTGTTTGCGTTTTGTTTACAATATGACCCTCCACAAAGTAAAATTATATTATTCCTGCCCATTGAGTATATCTTTAGATATGAAATACCTACAAAAATCTTGCCTATCTTTACTCGATGATACTTTGTAATGTCGGAATCAACTAGGCAGCTACTGAACATTTTAAAATAAATATCGATAACGAAATACATAGGATAAAGGAGACGGTATAAACTTTACCTGGCAAGCAGCCGGCATAGTGAGAGTTGTAATACGTAGGTAAAGCTTAAAATATCCTCACATGATTATTGTAATTGTAAAGCTAGCCCATTATGTATATGACTTTTCAAAATATTAATATATTTCGATATGAAACGAACGTATTCTTGACATGACAGTGAAAACCATAGTTATAGATTTTTTTCATAATGTGAAGATCTCGACGTTCGGTAGGATGACTTCGTATGTCTGTTTGTCCATTGTGCTTTTGCAAGATTAAATTGTGGATGTTGTAAAATAAAGCAAAACACTTACTTTTAATTCGGTAATTTATTCCTGTTCATATTCTGCATCCTGTTCTGCTGGTTCCGCGCCCATCCAAGGTACCAAACAATTGTCATTAGGTACATGGGCTCAGGTTTTTTTTTTCTGAACGACGGGTAGACTCTTAGCCTTCATCATACCTGATGTTAAGTATTGATAAGGCTGAAGATGGAATCGAGCCTCTCCCGGAATCCTCAGCCACTGAGGAACTGGCTATCTTATCTCGAACTGCCGGAACACAACAATGCTGAAAACATTGTTGTTATGGCGTCAGGCTTAGATAAAATGGTGGTAGCTAGCCAGGCGGACTTAGAACAAGTCCTACCACCAACCAAACCGAATACAATATGTACCCCCGCTGGCAATCGAACCCGGGACCCCTGGGTCTTATACCGGTGGTTGTACCACTAGACCACAGAGGCGGTTAAAGGTTCCCATAGTCCTTTTTCCCCCGCGAATATGTTCGCAGTTTTACTCACAATGCAACTAGTACGCGCAAATATTATCCTGCCAGTTCCCACCCCATGGGTTTAAAACAATATACGTACTTAAATATTATATTTTGTTACTATGGTGACGCGACCTTATTCTCCCTCTAATTAAAACGGCCTCATGTAATGCAACTCCTGGAACATTTACAGTCTCCACATCATCATTAACGTCGATTGCAAGTGTGATATCCAGACCCAGACACACAAACGTGGAAAGTCCATATGACGAAATCTTTATATTAAGGCTTTCATGCCACAACCTGTCAAAAAGCCTTCGAGAATCGAGATATCAAGAGAGACGATGATTATGGATGAAGCATGAGGAATAAGTAAAAAAAAAATATATTTTTATAGTATTTTATGTTCGTAAGAGCTATGCTTCATTAATTATATAAAGAAAGTTATAGATAAAAGTGGCGACCTGAGATAAGTTGCTTTTTTACAAATATATTTTCTTGTTTAATAATTGTATCTTACAAAAGTGGTTAATTTGAATACTTCTTTATTTATTTATACCATCCGCGCCGACGACGTCGCCGCCGCCGACAAATTACACATCGGCGTATGCCACCGACATATTACACATCGACGTACGCCGCCGACGTATACACATCGGCGTACGCCGCCGGTCAAAGCGGCACACACCTCTAGCTGACAGTGACATCAAATACAGGTTCGTGCATCAAATAAATACAATTGACCATAGAGCATTTGCTCTATGCTATGCACTCGAGCGAGTTTTATAGAAAGCTAGGTATATAACGAAAAAAAAACAGAAAAAAAATATGTGTAGAATTGGCTAGACTTAAATTAACTTTTTAAACTCGTACGAGTTCTAAATTTTACATTCTTAGTTCCATGTACTTCTTTATTCATTGTTCCTGACAACGAACAATTTGTAGTTGTCAAATATTGACACGCTCCACACTGTGACGGCACAAAACTTCTGTCGGAAAATAAGATTATTTTAAGAGGGTCGTGGTACGACACAGCACTGGTATGATTGAAACAATACTGCGATAAGGTAGGCGGTAAGGTTGTAGGTATACTTCACTACTTTTTTCTTTTTTATGAACTTAGCCTTCATCATACCTGATATTAAGTAAGTAAGGCTGAAGATGGAAGCGAGCCTCTCCCGGAATCCTCAATCACTGAGGAACTGGCTATCTTATCTCTAACTGCCGGAACACAACAATGTTCAAAACATTATTGTTATGGCGTCAGACTTAGTTAAAATGGTAGTAGCTAGCCAAGCGGACTTACAACGAGTCCTACCACCAACCAAAACGAATACAATATGTACGCTGGGAATCGAACCCGGGACCCCTGGGTCTGATACCGGTGGTTGTACCACTAGACCAAAGAGGCGGTTTAAAACACGTTTCCATGGCAACGTCTTTGTTATCAACGTGGGTGAAAACAACTGGATTCTGTGACAATATCATTCATCCATATTGTCTACTTACTACAAGTATACCTGTACATTAAAATCTCCTTAGATCGCCATCTGATTTAGCAGCCTTTGATGCGTCGAATGTTTAGGCAGTAAAAAGTAACAGTATACGGTATACAGACTATATAAACGTTAAAAAGTACTTCGCACACTGATCGTAACTGAGAATTACGACGATTAAATACTTTAAGAGTCTTAGTAAGATTTGTGAATCGGCTCTTCAAATGTTTCGTGCAATGATTTTAAAACGTAAATAGAGTTGTTTAACGATTAGTTTAACCTACTAATAGTTTTATGGTATTAGATGGGAGCGTTTTCCTGACCGTGTTTTTCTATACTTACGTTTTACTTTTCTTATATTGATTTCTGTTTTGAAGTTGTTAATAAATAAATAAATAATTGTATACAATCACACCAATTATCTAGCCCACGTTAAGTTTCATGAAGAACTTGTATTATGGATACTAGATAACGGACAAACATACTTATATACTTTTTTTTGTAAATACATACATAATATATAAACTCATTTGCAAAAAAAACGGGCACCTAATCAATGAACCGTTTCAAATGTTAATATTGCTTTGTTTGATAATTATAGTAGTTTTATCCTCACAATTTGGTAAATTAATAAGAAAATAATCGTTTTCATCAGTATTTCATAAAATTTAGATACAATTTATGGGAAATAATGCTAAACCTCGCTAGTAGTGTATGTTCGCTAGTAGTGCATATACTCATGAAGTAAAAATAAAAAAGTTTTTTTGTTTGTTTTTCTTTAATAAAGTAAAAACAGATAAATGTTTAGTATCGAGTGTGACCCCCTCTAGCTAAAATCACAGCTTGAATTCGTCTGGGCATGCTAGCGAGTATATCCCGGATACTTGCTTGCGGAATAATTTCCCACTCCGCAGTAATCACATTCTTCAGCTCTCTGATGGTCTGCGGAGCCGGGTGTACTGATCTCACACGCCGTTTCAGAACGTCCCAGACATGCTCTATGGGATTGAGGTCGGGACTTCGAGCTGGCCAATCCAAACGACGAATGCCGACCTCTTACACATACGCATTAACATCGCGGGATCGGTGGGCACGAGCATTGTCGTCCATAAAAATCGAGTCTTCACCTAGAGCGGCCAATGCGGGTTGTGCATGAGGAATTAGAACTTCCGTTATGTATCGATGCCCAGTCAGTGAGCCGTTTTCAATGAAGACTAACTCTGTACGATCCATTGAATTTATTCCTGCCCAAAACATAACAGAGCCCCACCATAAGGTGTGATTTCTTCGAAACATGCCTCTGCAAAGCGTTCTCCTTGTCTTCTTAGCACTCGCCGACGTCGATCTTCACCGAACAGAGATATCCTGGCTTCATCTGAGAACAAAACCCTATTCCAATCTTCTTGAGTCCATGATTCACAATTTCTAGCGAACCTAAGCCTGTGAACTCTGTGCTCACGGAGTAATTTGGGGCCGCGGGCCGGGCGGTGACTGCGTATATTGGCAGCGAGAAGCCTCCTCCTGACCGTCCATAGACTAATATGCACATTTCTTACTTCTTGGAGGTTGTTCTTAAGATTCACATACGAAGATTTGTGATTTCTCAATGCGCGACTCACAAGAAAACGATCATCCCGTGGTTGGGGACATGGTTTTCTTCCAGAACCAGGCCTTCTCTCAACGGAACCAGTCTCCTGATATCGCTGCCAGGTCCTTTGGACTGTCTAGCGCCGTTAGTGTTCAAGAACACGGCAGAATTAAGTTTTATAGACCGTCTGGACTGGGACTCACATTGCAAATGCGCGAAGAACTTTGGTGGACCTTTTTTTCTATTAAAAATTTACCTCAAGTTAAAAATAGGATTGGAAATGCAAAAATTATATTTTGTTCGCATTGATGTAACGACGCTGGCCTTCAGTGTATTAAAAATGTACAAAGTATTGGAAAATTTCGACGGTCAGAGGCTCAGTGGTTACAGCAGTAGATTAGGAAAGGACACGAAAGGTCCGGCCCACTGTTCACTCGGAGGTTCGAGACCTGTTTGAGAATAACTTATGGCCGAGTCGATTTTTTCCAATATTTTTCTATTAAAAAAATATCATAACCTTTAGTGGACTCCGATCAAGGAACTATGGTTCCAAGAGTAGTATTAACTTACTCGACCGCATTAATGTAAACTGTTTTTTTTATGGGATTGGCCGCCTGCGATACATTGGCTGCAACCCTCTTCAAGCAGCGCGATAATTTTGGTAGCCACTTTATCTACCATTTTTGATACAGCCAAACAGCAATAAATAAAGCTTTGACAGTCTAGGATATGAAGTTAATCGATAAAAATTGAATAAAAGTTATGAAAGTCGATGTTAACTTCTGGAACTTCGCGCCAAAAATGTAGGATAAAAAGGGGTTTTCTGTAAAAATGAGCATCAAATGAAAATTTGAATTTAGAACGTACTTTTTTAAATACCACAGCATTTTTAAAACCGGCCAGTAACGTGTACAAACGATTGAAACCTTTTTGGTATTGTATCTTTTTAAAGATGAATGAAAATCAAAACCGTCCGTTTTTTTGCAAATGAGTGTATATTTAAACACACAAACTAAGACAAATAACATGCACACAAATATTCGTCTTGTCAGGGGATCGAACCCGGGACCTCTGGCGCAGAAGGCGGGTTTAGTACCCTTGCGCCAAACAGGTCGTCAAAATTAATCAATCGAAACTTTTTTAAACATTTCATGTAACTAAGAACCTTTTTCATTTATTTTATTCACTTTAAGGTCTAAAATCTACACATTATCTCATAGTCCCAAATTGTGTACCTCTTCAGAAGGGAATCTCTTACATTATCATATGTCTATCGTCGTAGATTTTTCTCAAAAACTAACTGACCTATGTATTTCATCGTGAAAATCTTTTCAGAACACGATGTCCGTCATCGCCTCATCAAAATACGATCACACTGATAAACATACTAGAATCAACATTTTATAAATAGCCCGTGTAGTGTGATCGTCTGCTCGAATCGATATAATATCAGTCTCGAGTTCCACTACGAGTATCGTAGGCGCAATGAATCATTGCCGTGGATATATCTTTTAACGTGAACTCCTTTAAAAAAAAAAGATTTAAAAAGTGTTGCAAATGAACGTCGAGTTTTTGATTAAAAAAAAGTTATATATTCCACGATGTATAGCTTTAAAAAAATAAAACCATTTTTCTTACCGCGTGAACTTATAGTTTCAAAAAGTGTTATTTATAAGACAGCAGAGTTTTTATAGAAAATAGGTTATATGCTACCTCCACGATGGTAAAGCTTTAAAAAAGTAAACTTAGTAGTACCTTTTTCTTATCGCGATAACTTTCAAAGCAGAAATCTCAAAAAATAATTAAAAATAAATGCAACAGTGTTTTGTTCCGTTAAAATATGAAAATTATATTAATGACTTCATTCTTAGAAGTTGTCTAAATTTGTTTCTTTTTTATGATCATTTGTTTGGAAAGTGCTTTGGTAAAATGGAAATGAAAAGTCAGGCGAAGAACCGGTCCGTGCGGGTTAGATTAAATATAGATAATGTGGTAAGTGTTATACCTAAATTTTAACTTAGAGAATTTTTAACCACACACATAATCTTGAGCGCGTTAGATTTTTGTACGAAGTTTATGAAGTAGGTACCTACATAACAGCTAACCGCCATAGGTATCGCAGGCGGCCAATCCCATAAAAAAAACAGTTTACATTAATGCGGTCGAGTAAGTAAATACTACTCTTGGAACCATAGTTCCTTGATCGGAGTCCACTAAAGGTTATGATAATTTTTTAATAGAAAAATATTGGAAAAAATCGACTCGGCCATAAGTTATTCTCAAACAGGACTCGAACCTCCGAGTGAACAGTGGGCCGGACCTTTCGTGTCCTTTCCTAATCTACTGCTGTAACCACTGAGCCTCCGACCGTCGAAATTTTCCAATACTTTGTACATTTTTAATACACTGAAGGCCAGCGTCGTTACATCAATGTTACATAATTTACATAATTTTTGCATTTCCAATCCTATTTTTAAGGTGAATTTTTAATAGAAAAAAAGGTCCACCAAAGTTCTTCGCGCATTTGCAATGTGAGTCCCAGTCCAGACGGTCTATAAAACTTAATTCTGCCGTGTTCTTGAACACTAAGGGCCGCTTTCACCACCATCAGATTCTGGATAACTTAGGTATTTGGCAGATATTTTACATATTACAACTGTCTGTATAAGCTATCCCCAGGACTAATTTGTCGCAAGTAAAATCGGCTCTTTGTCTAGTTTAAGAAGATTTCAATACTAATGTTCTAATGCAGGACTATGAAATGAATGATAGCCCTATCGTCATTGAAGTGCCAATACCTCCTATAATTTTTTTTATTAAATAGACTTAAAATTCATTTTGCGTGGACTAAAGTTTATTCTATCTGGAACAGCCCTTTTTAAATAGCTATTATAACTCTGTGGAAATAGCAGCCACATGCACAAAAAATATTTACGTGTTCATACTATTCATTTATAGAAAATGGTAGTTAGGAGGTATAGTCACTTCATCGACGCTATGTGATAATATTCGATTCCTGTAACATTATAAATAATTAATAGCAACAAAAATTTATAAAACTGAAGTTTTGAAAAATATTTGTAATTTCACTTTATTCGGATTTAGAATTAGAATTGAAAAAGTAAAACATTTTCTTTAGGTAATCCTACTATGATTGAAAAAAGCGGACAATTTATTACAATACCATTTTGCTCCGAAGATTGTATAACTTTTTACATTCTAGGTTTTAGGATTGTTTGTAAATTCAATATTTATTTCATCCTTTTATTATTCTATGACTAAGATTTAGTTTCACTTACCACTGGTTTCAATAAATAAATAACCTTGAAATAAAATATGTCTATAATATTTATAAATATAACTCTGATAGTGGAAGGTATGGGCCGATAGAACGTGCATGTATATTAAAATTGATAAAATCAACTAACATAATAATTAACGTTCGATCGACCAAATTTGGCTCGGTTTGACTTAACGAAGGTACAAGTAACTGTAATAAGATCTCCTGTTTCTACTAAGGTATAGTCTAACTATAAATAAATCAAGGTCAAAATCAACTAAGCTAACTTACTTAACTCACATGTCTATCACTCCTAACATCAAAATACCTATGAATTAAGTTCAGATTTTCTGAATGAAATACTACTGTGCAGTATTATGTAAATTTCATAAATCAGAACAATTAATAGCCCAACTCTTTTTAAGTACTATTTATACTAAATAACGGATATATACTTTTTTTTGTGAATACATGTAATAGGAGTACTTATATAAATATTAAAAACTCAGATCAAGTAAATAGACAGTTCATTACCACAATTTTCTGTCTTGTCCGGAAATCGAATCCATGAGCTCTGCGCCGAAGACAGATCGTCACATACTATAACTATTATACTCGTATACACTATTTATTTCAACGTATATTACCTTGTGGTGGAGTTTCTAAAGTACCTACATACTCCTACAGTCCATTTTTCATTAAGGCCCGTATTACAGAACGTTACTCGAGTAGCGTTCTGGGGCCTACCATCAACTGTATAGCGATTCTTTTTAGGTAGTAAGAGAGAGACGCCGCTATACGCGCCGTATGACGGCATCCCGCGCTCTCAACCTAAAAGTGACCTAAAATGAATCGCATTACAGTTGATGGTAAGGCCCCTGTACTTGAGAGCAGTTCGGGACGTCGTCGCTACATGCGATGTATAAGCGCGTCCTTTGCTGTCTGGTCTGTACTCAAGCAAAGACCAGTGCTTGAGTCACGGTTTTGTAATACGGGCCTAAGACCCTTCAACATTTAAAAACTTAAAAAACATTGTTTAATTATAGTTGACAGCACTTCAGCTTTACACTTTGGCCTTGAGAGCGCCCTTAAGGAAACAATTATGTTTTTTTTTTATTTTATTTTATGTTTATTCGTCATCACAGGTACACATTAAGTTGACAGGATATTTATAGTAAGTATCACCATGATGTACCAATTTAGGCATACGAATGTGATGGAAAGCATTTATATTTATGTTAACAAAGCTAAAATATTAATTCAAATAAAACATAAGAATTCAATTTCATATATCATTAAATTGGATTTCATCTCATTATCATTATATAATTAGGTAAAATTAAATTAAACAAAGCGATAAATTGTAAACATTTAACAATTATTAGAATAAACATATATAAATTTAAAGTCATGTCTGTCATAATAGCGGCAGTTTTCATAACTTGCAAATAAAGCCTGACGTGCTGTTGACTGTACCATCCTACTATCTTACTAAATTATAAATGCGAAAGTATGTCAGTTTGTTTGTTTGTTTTGTAACTCTTTCACGCAAAAACTACTGAACCGATTTGGATGAAATTTAGCACACAGATAGAAGATAGCCTGAATTTTAACATAGGCTACTTTTTATCCCGATATTCTCACTGGACCGGGAATCAAGCGGGTAAAACCACGGGCGGCCGCTAGTACCGACATACTACAAATACCTTTCTTGTATTATGTCGGTATTGTACACTCTCTTATGGGGTTTTAATATTAAATTATACTTTACCTTACTTCATTATAACGAAACCTTTTAAGGTTTATACGAACGTATCTGTGTAGGTTTAGGTACGTAAATATCACTTATTTATGTTGTTGTTTTTTTTGTAAATCTGCCGGTTTAATTTTTCATTGTTTGTCTTTTTTCCGCTCTGTTGGTTGTGTGTTTTAGTGTCAAAATAAGTATTTTCTTCTTTCAATCAAGTTCAAACAATAACACCTACACACAAATTAACGAATTTATGCTGTTCCAAATACCTACACGTCTTCCTGAACTGACTTAAACAGACATCACATAGATTTTGTGTCAAAAAACGCAGAGACGAACATTTTAAAATTCATACTAATATTGTTTTGATATTTATGACCTATCCAATGCGTAGCAAAAAGTCGTCGTTGTCGTCGTCTCAGCCATATAACACCCACTGCTGGGTATAGGCCTCCCCCAAAGGGTTGGCGATCGCAGTATGGCCAAGTTTGTAGGAGACGCTGCTGCCCATCTCCTGAAGGCTGAGTCCCTTAGTCGCCTTTTACGACACCCACGTGATAAGAGGGGGTAGTGCTATTCTAAGCCGACACTACACAGCTGTAGCAAAAAGTGCTTTTCAGAAAATACTATTTCCATTAGCTAAAAATTGGCTTCATCAGTAATTTGTTATACCTACTATACACGGCTATTTTTAAACTACATCAAAATTTTTTAAGTTCGGCTCAGAATCGGTAAACGAACAACTTTCTCCTGTAAACCCTCCCTACCTTCAACCCGTACTAGACACACGAAGCTATTCAACTGCAAATTCGTACGCAGTAATTACGCTCAAAATTGTATTATATGTCGTCTCTAAAAAACATATAATAATTTTGATTCGACAGATATATTCTGTTCATCGTTGAGCATTAAAAAAAACATTGGCATCATACTTCCACTTGAAGTAGTTATTTATCTATTTATATTAGGTATATGTATTCATTTATTTTATGTATGTAAGTTTACCTTAGCCTATTAAAATGATTAACAATTTCTACTCTCTTTATATGTGTCCTCTTACCTATAACTTTATTTAATTCACATATGTAAAATCCGTTATTTGCTGTGTGTAGTTTTTTAGTTTTGTTAAGTTTTAATTTAGAGGTGTGGATTTTGAAATAAATAAATAAACATGGGTCGAAATATGAAACATTTTTTTCGTCTCTTCATACAAATCAGATTGATCACGTGATCAACTTAGTATGGGAAGTTCAAAAATTGTTCTCGTATTTCGGCTGTTGTTTAAAAATAGCCGTGTATATGTATAGTATCGATCTTTTTATAAAATTATTATATATATTTTATTGTTTTTATTTTGTCGTCTTCATAAAATATAAATAACAGGTATTTAACATAATCATTATCATTTAAAATCTCCACTGCTGAGTCTCTGACCTTCCATAATATTTTTTTCCACCCGTCCCATTCCGTAACCGACCAACGCGAAAGTTGGTTACGGGTGTAGCCGTACAGGGCGAGCGCGAGAACCATTGCGCCACCGAGCATCTTACATAAAATCATCCTACTTCATACTAAAATTATACATATCCTATCCTACTAATCCTATCCTTTCTTACTTACTCCTTAATCCTACTAATATTATCGACTGTGATGACGACGGCTTCAAAAAGGTAGAGAAGAGGAAGAAGCCTACTCGTCGCAACCTTTGTGGCACCGCCTCGACCGGATGCAACCAGCTGCTGGCGGTCCCAACGACACTTTTGACGTGTCCCGCCTGCATTACTCCACAAAATGTGAAGGGCTTGTGGAGTACATCAGAACGAAGACCAATTTCATCCTGAGGGTCGAGCGGTTGGAGTCCCGCCACAGTGTGAACTTTAACTCATTTGTGGTGATGGTACCGACTGAACATCTGTCGACCTTCATGAAGGTGCTGTTCCGGCGGTTTCGGGGTCGGCTATCGGACACCGCAATGCGCAACACGTCGCCGCCGTCTTTACGTGTAAAATAATTAAGTTAATTTTGTTATTTTATATTTTATGTATTTCTAGTTTTAAGGTATATGTCTATGGGCCATTGTAGCCTGATTACAAATAAATATATAAAAATAAAAAAATGCTTAAGTATGTCAGTTTGTTTGTTTGTTTCTCTTTCACGCAAAAACTACCGAATGAATTTGGATTAAATTTGGTATGTAGGGACTTCAACTAGTTGACTAACACAAAGGCCACTTTTTATTCAGATATTCCCACGGGAACGGGAACCACGCGAGTGAAACCGCAGGCGGCCGTTAGTAATATTATAAATACGAAAGTTTGTGAGGGTGTTTGTTACTCTTTCGCGCAAAAACTACTGAACAGATTTAGATGAAATTTGCAGTATACTATAGCTTAATCATCTGAAAAAACATAGGCTGTATTTTAACCCGATATTCCCACGGGAACGGGAACCACGTGGATGAAACCGGGGGCCGCTAGTAGTGAATATAGTGAAAACTCATCGCGACGTCCAAGTATTGTATTTACAAAGTTTCTAACACCATTAATTGGTGAAGTTGTAGATATAAACTTAAAGTTTTAGTAACACTGAAATGTGAACATGAGCACCTATTTTGTACACAAACCATTGTTTACATATGATTTGGTGTACGTTCGTATTGTATACTTGTGTTGAGAAATCAATGTATTTACTTTGGCGTCCTACTAACAACCTGATAATTCACATTTCAGTTCTCGAAGATAATAATATGGTTAATACAATACGTACAGAAGTATGCACTACTTACTACTTGTGTCAATAAATTAAAAACGGTCTAGTTGAAAACCAGCGTCAGTGTAATACTGACATAATGCTGAACTAGGTCCCTTTTAGTGCAGCCGTGGGACAATTTACTCAATACTGTAACTTAAAATTAAGTATTTTTTTTGTTAAGTCTCCTTTTTATTGTATTAAGTTAATATCACTTCTATGTACTAAATAAATGTTGTAAGTATGAGTATGAGTACTCCTGTTCGTACTATTATATGACTTTTCCTAATACAAGTTTCTGACTGAAACTGCTGCACATATTTTTTTTCGAAATTATGGCTAAGATACCCACTCACTACCCTAGTCAAGTAACTTTTGCTTGAATTATTTAGTATGGATAATTTACAAAAAGTACAACAAAGTAACGACATTACCTTTCGTAGCCAGACTGACAGTTCAATTGTTTTTTGATGCACACTGGGTGTATAAAAAACAAATTAAGATAAAGAAAATATATTTATAATGCAAATTTTCAAGATAAAAAGTATATTCTTTAAGTTAGGTACCTATATTACCTTGCATTTTAGTTATATATCGCTCTTTTTAGGGTTCTGAACCTCTAAAAAAAAAAAGGAACCCTTATAGGATCACTTTGTAGCCCGTCTGTCCGTCCGTCCTCGTTTATCTCGAGAACGCGTGGACGTATCGAGTAGAAATTAAAACAGTCAGGTCAACAGTCTGTTGAAGGGGTAACAAAATCAAACTTGTAAATTAACGAAAAAAAAGATAAGCCTGTCTGAAAGAAATTGCTACCTAGCAATAAGGCCGCCTTTTGTATGTCACCTTATACTGTCTGTTTTATTTGTTTTCTCTGTGTTTTTTGTGCAATAAAGTGTAATAATAATTATTATTAAAGATAGGACCGTTTATGGCGCAAAAAACGTAGATTTCTACACTCACAAAGGAATCAAAATTCGTAGTGTACTTCCCGTTGACCTATAACTATGAAATTTGGCAAGTAGTCTCGTCTTTTACTACAAATACAGGAAAAAATCTGAAAACTAGACATTTCTAATTAAATTATGAAACATTTAGTCTTAAGTTTAAAACTGAATTTCGGGAAACTGCGAGACTCAATTCCTAAACTTTTTATAATATTATGTAGGTACCTAGGTAGCAGTAGCGAGGGGTCGAAATATAGCTAAGGCAAGCACGACCCAAAAATTCTCTCAACTGTATGAAGGTAAGTACAAATTTGTGCGGAACCCTCGGTGGGCGAGTCCGACTCGCACTTGTCCGGATTTTTTCTAGAGGTATCTAAACTAAGACCTAACCCAAAATCTTCAAATATACAATCTTTGCTATAAACTAAACCCGAAGAATCCTTAAAGAAATGTCTTATTTTCTACGTAACACTTGGCTATTTCACGATATAAACATACCTTGTCCTTAACAACATGAATCTGGGACTCTCTGTTGTTGGACACCTCACGTCTCGCATTCATCATGTGTATTGTGACCTCGTCTTTGTATGACACTGACGCGTGGGCTTCGCAAAAATGTCCTTCATAATGGAATACTATAGTAAATTTATCATACTTAACATTGGGCCGACATTTCTTATCCAACTCAAACTTGCCTTTGGAGGTTTCTTAGGAAGAACATATTCTTAATCGATGATCGTACGTTTTGGTTCAGGGTACTTTCGTTTTTTCGAGTTACAGGATGGGAAGACAAACATTTCGTGAACAGAATGGAGATATTTTGCAATAAAGGCTCGATCAAACGGTGAAACTAAAATATGTACGAGGAAATATTATGAGAGCAAGCTAGTGTGGTGGATTCAGGGTGAATTAGATTAAGGAAGAGATTTCTAAGAATCGAAAGACTTGCAATTTCGTCTGTCTTATGGATCATAATAGCATATATTACACACAACCTATTAAACGCTTTAACTGCTATTGAATGCGGAAGTTCCTCGACTGTACCCCTTATAACGCACTTTTTGGTCCCCCATCCCAATCCTATCCTTCGCGAAAATGTGTGTACTAAACATTGGCAATTGTTTTTCGGCCACACTAATTACTGTTTAGAAGAAGATTTATCACGATCCCGAAATACCATTCACACCCACCATAAAGTATACGTAACCACTTGAGCTATTTGATTTCCATTTGGCTGTTTGTATTGGGGATCGATCGACAGACGATTTCGGCAAAAATGCTTTAGTGGTCAGCCAACATTGCTCGCACTATGCGGTCCTCAGAATCTCACATTTTTATTTTAAATAAATCTTTTGTGTTAAACGCTGTGCCTAAAAAACCGAGAGTGCTTGTAATGTGTGATGAAACCGTCTCGGAGGAAGACATACTTAATTAGTTGTGTAAGTACGAGCTTGAGAAAGAAAATCACAAGGATATATAATAAACTAGCGGCTACGCGCAGTTTCACCCGCATGGGAATATCGGGATAAAAAGTCGTCTATGTTTTAATCCAGACTATCTACTATCAGTGTACCCAATATCATCTAAATCTGTAATGTAGTTTGTGAGTTTATTCGTCACAAAACATACCTACAAATATACATATCAGGGACTAGAATACAAATACAAATATGGTATAAATCCCGCTTTTCCTAATAATTTATACAAATCTTTCCACTTTATATTATTAGTTAAAGCTGATAATGTATTAAATGAAATGCGAAAATATGTAATTAAGATTTAACTCTACTCAGCTGCTTAAATGCACGTTCATTCATGAAAAAAATGGGAAAAGAGATGAATTACTTTTTCTTATGTAAAGTTTACACTTTATAATTCGATTTAGATACCTATACAAAAACTTAATATATATTAAACCTACAAAAGGTAGCCTATTCCTTCGTACTGCTCCAAATTTTTTACTAAATTAACAATGCAACATCTTAAAATACAGTACACTATCGATACAATATCGAGAAAGTAGATAATCGGATCCTCACGACATAAAATGTATAAGAAAATGTAGTTTCGTTTACTCCCGGTAGGGACGCTGCTCATTACGTCATTCATGTCATACATTTGGGTGCGTTCGATTGGCATAAAAACAGTAGATCTAATTTCAATGTCACTTACGTTCACTTCATATAATTTTTATTTGACCTAAAAATATATGACATAATTTTTATTTAACCTGTTGTTCATTTGTTATAATTATCTTTTTCCATATTTTCAATAGCCCTAACTTTAATATCCCATAAGTTTCATTTCATATATTGTTTTCTTTATATAACTATAATTTCATATACGTATCGTTTGATTTTATATGTTATAATAAACGCTTGTTATAAAATTGAAATAACTACCTTATCATCCAATATTGTCCATAAAACACAAGAGCTAGTCTCAGTGACAGAAACGAATCGCCTAAAAACCGACTACACGTATTTTTTACCGTCTATGTCGTTAAAGGACTGTGATCATAATGTTAAAAATGGTATTTATTTGATTGCGTAAAGCCATGAAGCCAAGGAAAAATAAACCTGGAAACGGCAACTGTGTAAGAACTTCACACATTTAAACACTGTTACAAAGCCACATTGAAACATGACTGATGAAACTAAATCACAGGCATCGGCTATCTAATTATTAGTATTATATAATTATAATTATTTATAATATTAAAATATAATTATTATAATTATAGTATTCCTGTACTCACGCGAACGAAGTTGCGGGCACAGCTAGTAATAAACAAATTTCATACAACCACACCAATTATCTAGACAAAGGTAAGTTTCATAAGAACTTGTGTTATGGATACTAGATAACGGATAAATATACTTATATACTTTTTTTTTGTAAATAAATACTTAATATACATATTAAGGCGGTACCCCCACCGAAAGTAACGCCGCGTTGAATTTTATTTAATATCGTAATTCTAATTCACAATTTTAATAAAACTAAACGTGGAATTTTTAGAGCCCATTGTCTTGTATTTTTAGAAGGTTACTAGACTATGGGCTCTAAAAATTCCACGTAAAGTTTTATTAAAATTGTGTATTAGAATTACGATATTAAATAAAATTCAACGCGGCGCCACTTTCGGTGGGGGTACCTCCTTAAACACCCAGACCAAGACAAATAGACATACGTACATCTTATGTTTTGGCGCGCACTGTTCATTGAAATAAAACAACTTTTACGGATATCAAACGCGCTATATTTCCACGAACTAAGTTGTAATTGTCCATATTTTAAGGTTTTTTAGGGGTTTTTTGATTTTCCCGACGTTTCGGCACCTTTACAGCTGCCGTGGTCACGGGATGACTTAGTTCATGGAAATATAGCTCGTTTGATATCCGTAAAAGTTGTTTTATTTCAACAAATAGACATGTTCATGAACACAAATATTTGTCTGGTCCGGGGATCAACCTAGGGTCCCTTCTCTCTCAATAAACTTTGACTTGGGTATTTTTGTAACTTCCTAACATATTGTAACTACTAGCGGCTGCCTGCGGTTTCGCCCGAGTGGTTCCCGTTTCCATGGGAATATCGGGATAAAATGTAGCCTATGTGTTAGTCCACTATTTGAAGTCCCTACACACCTACCAAATTTCATCCAAATCCGTTCAGTACTTTTGCGTGAAGAGTAACAAACAAACAAACAAACTGACATACTTTCACATTTATAATATTGTAGTAGGAAGAAGGATGGCTAAACCTGACTGACTAATTTATGATTTTTGAATTTTTACATTTTTCAATGCTATTTTTATACTTATGATAAATTTTAAATAGAAAAATATTGGAAAAAAAACAACTCGGCCACAAGTGAATTCTCAGATAAATAAATAAATAATTGTATACAATCACACCAATTATCTAGCCCACGTTAAGTTTCATAAAGAACTTGTGTTATGGATACTAGATAACGGATTAACATACTTATATACTTTTTTCTTTTGTAAATACACCTTGAAATACACACATAATATACATATTAAACACCCAGACCAAGACAAATAGACATGTTCATGCACACTAATATTCGTCATGTACGGGGATCGAACCCGGGACCTCTGGCGCAGAAGGTGGGTTTACTACCGAGTTGGGTTAAGTCGACAATTTGTCAACTATGCTCGAACACACTTTTTTGTCACTAGTATATGCAATTTTGACCTTTGTCATCATTGCAGAAGGTACATTTTCTATAAAAAAGCAATCATACATTATAAACTTCTCTTTTCCAAAATCCTATTACGAACTCTTTCGACCATGTGAAAATTTATAAAAGAAAAATAACTGTCACTCCTCATCCAGACACAGTCCAAGGATGCCTATCAAAAATGATGTGTGTGTCTACAGCTTCCTCATAAGACATAGAGGAATTCTAAGCATGCCATATTTTAGTGCATATTAGGAGCAATCAAACGTGTCAGTGATATTTTAGGTGCAACCATAACTTCGTTACTAGGAGTTTTTTTTTGTGTGTTAGCTGGAGAAACGTGTCCCCAGCTGACACATGCCGTTTTAAGGCAAACCAGTGAGGTTAGGGCTTTAGACTATAGTCAGAAATTTAGTGCACAATAGGAGCAATGAGAACCAAAAAAACTAACCGTCACACTCAAATACTGTTGAAACTACGATCATTAAAGTGTGTGTTAGCTGGAGACCCGTGTCTCTGGCTTACACACACCTGTATCTTCGTAATTGTTTGAGGTAGGATTATGTTTTATACCTCAAATTTTAGAGTCGAATTGGAGCAGTAAGCTCCAAATTTTTCTAATCTCTAGTTCGAATAGTTTTTAAGCTACGAACCGATAAGCATGTGTAAGCTGGAGACACGTTACACGTTTTGAATCACTGTAACCGTATAAGTTAGAGTCTCGTACTAAGAATCAAATGATACCTTATAATAGGAGCACACGGCATGCAAAATTTCAAATTACTGGGCTTCTTAGTTTCAAAATTATAGGCAAAAAACTGGTTTCCCGCCAAAAAATTCAAAATAAATGGCTCGGACGCAGCTAAAGCGCGGTTGCCGTTCCGTGCGCTACACTGTTGCAATCGACTTTGAACCTAACGGCTGGTATTAATTCGAGTCATTTTAGTTTGCGCTTTCGATCGTTTTAATTTCTGTTTTGAGAATTTTAGACCAGGAGCCGTCCGATATATCTACGCTGATTACATACCATCTTTGGTAGTTACTTATAATTGAACTATCTGATTCTCTTATGAAGTACTTTCTAAATGTTAGTGTTAGAAAATTCACAACATTTGTTGATACAGGGCATGGATGATGGGCAATTTTCTATGAAACCTGGGCGTTAAACCAACAGAAATGGAACTACAATTTAGTACTTAGTACTAGAAAATGTTTTCTTGTTTATTAAATATCATAAGCCCCCAGTTTGCTTGAAAATAACCAGAGCGAAATACACTATTATAAATTCTGTATCTAACTATACTTTTTTCTCTCTTATTAATTCAGTGATTAGTTTTCTTATTAATAGGCTGATTAACCTATAGTTCATAGAACAAAGAAAAAAAATCGAAGACTTCCTTAATACTATTTTTTTTCCGGTAAAACTGGGAATTTAATTAGGCGAACCTTAACACCTTATTATTAATATTTAAATTATATTTGCTTTTCGTTTTGACACAACTGCTCAAAAATAATTAGAATGTTTTCATGGTTCACGTGATTTTAATTTCCTAAAATTTTATTAATATTCACCATAACCAGTGATCGGATAAAGTTAATTTTTGGCTGAAAAATTGTGGAAGCAGCTTCTTAAAACATTTTGTTTTTTTTTATATTAATCTTAGGATTCCAAAAAATTCGGGAATGCAAAAGTAGTCGATAACATAGTGTGGAAACAACGACTTTAGCATTATGGTACTTATTATAAAATAATCCGGGACTCGCAATCCAGGTGTTGCAAAAGGGGTTACATATTCATATTTTAGTACTTTTATAAAAAAAACTGTCGTCACACAACTGTCGTCACAAAAATAAGGTATTTTTCGACCCCCTACGTAACCCATAAAACCCCCTTTCAGCATCAAATATCAATAATAATAATAATATCAATCATATCGATCGATTTTGTATGGGCAAGCGACTTATCCAAATTTTAGAGTGAAATTACTATGGAAACTGCCCCCTAATTGTCTAATTTCAAAATCTATCACAATCCCTTTCAGAGGTATTGTGATTGTGTTATTTTCGTCTGCCACATTTGCTTAGACAGTTCAATTTTGTTTATTCCATACCTTTCAAAACGCGTCCCGATCACAATCGCTTTCAAATGTCAAATAGTGATGGCCTGAAGTATGTAAATATCTTTGAAATGACGAACTGATAGGGATTGCGATAGATTTTAAAATTAGACAATTAGCCCCCTGAAGAAATTTTGAGCTTGTTCTTTTGAACTTTTTATCATGTCAATTAATGCTGAAAGGGGGTTTTATGGGTTATGTAAGGGGTCGAAAAATACCTTATTTTTGTGCTATGAAACGTACATCATGTACGATTCGTAGCCCTCGTCATTTCAAAGATATTTACATACTTCAGGCCATCACTATTTGACATTTGAAAGGGATTGTGATCGGGACGCGTTTTGAAAGGTATGGAATAAACGAAATTGAACTGTCTAAGCAAATGTGACAGACGAAAATATCACAATCACAATACCTCTGAAAGGGATTGTGATAGATTTTGAAATTAGACAACTAGGGGGCAGATTCCAATGTTATTTCACTCTAAAATTTGGACAAGTCACTTGACTATACAAAATCGATCGATATTATTGATATTATTATTATTATTGATATTTGATGCTGAAAGGGGGTTTTATGGGTTACGTAGGGGGTCGAAAAATACCTTATTTTTGTGCTACGATGCACTGTTTCCGAGATATATCAAAAAATATAGAAGAGCAGCGGAGGACTTCGATACTGTTTTTATATTTATCAATTCACAATATTTTAAAATATTTATTTGACAAGGCAACTGTTCATATCTACGCACGACGGGCCTCTCTTGCTTAATTTTATAAAAAACAAAACCAGCCAGCAACGCCGGTGTTGCGGCCTCCTTGTAGAGCGGAGACATGTCGCTTCCCGGCAAGAAAAGTGTCACAACACATATTGTGTACAAAATGACATTATCACAGCATTAAATAGCGCGTATTTCATTTGTTCGGCTACAAAAACGTCGTTATAATGTTACGCATGGTTCCCGCTAGATGGCACTAAGTTCTCTTTTTCACGGAGCTGTTTCGCTCCGATCACCGGCGTGAACAGTGTCACATTTGTGTTAATATAGAGTGGACGTGTACTTTTTCGCCTCAAAAGCGTATTAACGTGTGATGTGACTTTTTATCGGTAAGTTTTACGTTTAAATACTACAATTATTACGAAAAAAGTGACACAAGTCTGTGTTATGACTGTATTGTTGACGAAAAAGCATTGTAAATATTGCCACCGTCATAAAAAACAGACATAACCTGTAAAGGGTCTCTATTTTTCACTGTTTCTTTATTTATATTTGCGATTTAAAGGATGTAATAAAAACACAACACATGTAATGTCATTTTTGTAGTAAACTTTTATAATAATTACGAGTTGTATGTTGTGTTCGGTCTTTTTTTCAGTATAAAATTGCTACGTAATGCCACGTTGTTGCGTATTTTATTTGTACTAACACACAGTGTATTTTTTTAGGATCAACATGAATAATAGTAGTCGGGCAGCATTGATAATACAACTGGCTAGCGAGAAATATAACGAACAAAATATTTGTAATCAAAATGCTATGCAAGACGATGATGTTTTAATACGAGGTTAGTGTTTTATATTAAAGTAACATATATATAAATCCAATGTAACGCCCCTATAGTCGAGTTTTTGAACTTTGCTCTGGTTTGTGATCACCAACCCGCATTTGCCAAGCATGGTGACTATGCCAGAGAAAAAAGGCAATCCATATACCGTGATAGAAATGTCATCTAGTGATTTTTATTAATTGAAGCGTCTGTCTAAAGATATTGCCTTAACTACAGCAAAATCTTTTAAAATTTCTGAGGTGAAGATTTTCAAACTGGTCCAGGACGATCCTACAAAGCTGTTGTTTAAAACCTCTTATAAAGATGATCAGTTCTCCGAAACAGTTTTAACGCGAAAAAAAAATCTTAATTCATTTTCCTCAAACCCTCGTATAGATCTAAACCGAAACTCAAATAAAATAAAATGAAGGATCTATTGGATTTATTACAAAATAATCATATTCCCCAATTTTATGAGTCTTTTTATAAGTCTCTTAAGTAAGTAATTTAAGTACCTTTTTATAGTTGATTGTAAGTTTACGTAAAATATTATTATTACTTATAAAGAAGTTTGTTTTGTATTTTTTTTCTTATTTTAAAAACATGTGAAAGAGAAGGTATTAATTGAGTTATTTTTTCCTATTGTAAGTATCTAAGTTTTATAAGTAAAGACAGTTTACCAATACAAGTACCTAATGGTGATGATTGCATTTAGATGTATGTTTAAGAAAAATAATTTCATGTTAGATCTAAGATTAATTTTTTATATTGTTTTCGGCCAAAGACTGATTGTTAATTAGGCCAAAGCTTCGAAAGAAGTTCATTTTTCATGATTTTATTTCATTGAGAAGTTTATAATTCATTTTCGTTATTTTTTATGAATATTGAAGCCTTTTAATAAAAATAAATGGTGATTAAATACTTTAAAATGTGTATTATTTTTGAAACTACAGAAATTTTAATCGAAAAAAGAGTCACAATATACATAAAATTAAGAGTTTCTTGAAAGTTACTTAAAAAAAATACAATATTGCTGTTAAACTTTAAGCCCTATAATAAACATATAAATAAGCTATTTGCATGCAAAATTTCAGTAATCTGACTATTATAGTTTTTAAATTATTGACGTACAAATTAACAAAAAAACATTAAAGTTACATTTTCTCGAAACAACTTTTTTTGTATTGTGACACTTTTTTTGCCGGGAAGCGATGTATAATCTCCACAGTACTTAAGGTACCTCTAGATTAGATTAGGTTAGAACTGTGACAAAAAGACGCGCGAATCGAGCTAGAAAAGCGAGTCTGCCGCGGCAGTGGCCGGCGAAATTCCAGAGACGACAGTTTTTTTTATAAAAGTATTAAAATATGAATATGTAACCCCTTTTGCAACACCTGGATTGCAAGTCCCGGGTTATTTTATAATAAGTACCATAATGCTAAAGTCGTTGTTTCCACACTATGTTATCGACTACTTTTAAATTCCCGATTTTTTTTTGAATCCTGGGATTAATATAAAAAAAAAACAAAATGTTTTAAGAAGCTGCTTCCACAGTTTTTCAGCCAACAATTAACTTTATCCGATCACTGGTTATGGTAAATATTAATGAAATTTTAGGAAATTAAAATCACGTGAACCATGAAAACATTCTAATAATTTTTGAGCAGTTGTGTCAAAACGAAAAGCATTTATAATTTAAATATTAATAATAAGGTGTTAAAGTTCGCCTAATTAAATTCCCAGTTTTACCGGAAAAAAAAATAGTATTAGGGAAATCTCCGATTTTTGTCTTTGTTCTATAAACTATAGGTAAATATACTCAGCCTATTCCGATCACTGAATTAATAAGAGAGAAAAAAGTATAGTTAAGAATTTATTTATTTTAGAATTTATAATAGTGTATTTCGCTCTGGTTATTTTCAAGCAAACCTGGGGGCTTATGATAGTTAATAAACAAGAAAATATTTTCTAGCACTAAGTACTAAATTGTAGTTACATTTCTGTTGGTTTAACGCCCAGGTTTCATAGAAAAGTGCCCATCATCCATGCCCTATATCAACAAATGTTGTGAATTTTCTAACACTAACATTTAAAAACTACTTCATAAGAGAATCAGATAGTTCAATAAGTAACTACCATAGATGGTTTGTAATCAGCGTAGATATATCGGACGGCTCCTGGTCTGAAATTCTCAAAACAGAAATTAAAACGATCGAAAGCGCAAACTAAAGTGACTCGAATTAATACCAGCCGTTAGGTTCAAAGTCGATTGCAACAGTGTAGCGCACGGAAAGGCAACCGCGCTATAGCTGCGTCCAAGACATTTATTTTGAATTTTTTGGCGGGAAACCAGTTTTTTGCCTATAATTTTGAAACTAAGAAGCCCAGTGATTTGAAATTTTGCATGCCGTGTGCACCTATTATAAGGTATCATTTGATTCTTAGTACGAGACTCTAACTTATACGGTTACAGTGATTCAAAACGTGTAACGTGTCTCCAGCTTACACATGCTTATCGGTTCGTAGCTTAAAAACTATTCGAACTAGAGATTAGAAAAATTTGGAGCTTACTGCTCCAATTCGACTCTAAAATTTGAGGTATAAAATATAATCCTACCTCAAATAATTACGAAGATACAGGTGTGTGTAAGCCAGAGACACGGGTCTCCAGCTAACACACACTTTAATGATCGTAGTTTCAACAGTATTTGAGTGTGACGGTTAGTTTTTTTGGTTCTCATTGCTCCTATTGTGCACTAAATTTCTGACTATAGTCTAAAGCCCTAACCTCACTGGTTTGCCTTAAAACGGCATGTGTCAGCTGGGGACACGTTTCTCCAGCTAACACACAAAAAAAAAACTCCTAGTAACGAAGTTATGGTTGCACCTAAAATATCACTGACACGTTTGATTGCTCCTAATTTGCACTAAAATATGGCATGCTTAGAATTCCTCTATGTCTTATGAGGAAGCTGTAGACACACACATTCAAAAATGTGCGACATTTTGACAAATATGTCTGATTTCCCGATTAAAAATATGTGAATGAAATGCAAAATTGTAGAATTGTCGCGACAATTTGACAATTACGCCGGCTTTTCATATAGCACCAATGTTTTATAAAACGTACAATTGTCAAATTGTCACCTGTCACCTGTCGCTGACAATTGTAATCTTTATGAAACGGGGCATAGGTCGTCAAATGGGACTGACTGGCTAATTTTCATAGAGTTATATTTTGTAAAAATAATAAAGGAAATTGCAATCAATAAAACCCGGTAACTAGGATAAGTATTTTTATTGAGGGATCTTGAATTCCAATATCAGTATACCATAGTTCACAAAATAGGTACTGATTTATTATTTTTAGATTTTTGATTTTTTGCATTTTCAATGCTTTTTTTATATTTATGATAAATGTTAATTAAATACATTGACTTATATATTACTAGCGTAAGGACCCGGCCAACGGTGCTAAAAAGCGTGCCAAATCGTTGGCCCTAAAATATCAGTTTAGGGCCAACGGCGACTCAGTTGTCTACGGGAGACTGAAGTTGAAAGACGTTAGCTGTCATTTCATAAAAATGCCGAATTTGTGTAGTAAAATGGTGCAAAAATTATGACCCTATAGTTAACAAGAGCCATGGAATATCGTATCACCCGTAAATAGCTTTACATGATTTTTATTGCATGTCTAACAATTTTATTTAAACGATATTAACTGTTACAAGAAGAGGAATACAGGTGTCTGCCAAATATATATGATAATGAAAAAATATGTTATTCTACCGGAGGATAATTGTCAAAATATTGACTGTCATACTAAAGTACGAAGTTCAAATATCGATGTTCTGAATTCAAAAAGTATAAAAGTTTGAATAACGGGACCTGCCGTTTACACTGCCGAAACGATTTCAAGAAAATATGATTTAAACGTATAATGCGACGACTGAGAGAATGCAATATTTGAAAGCTCCTATCGAGACAGGACAGGAGCGCGACAGCACTGACGTGCTGTCCAGCTGAGACTACTGCCCGATCTTCGCTATACGTACCCAATTGCTGGGTCTGTAATTCTGAAAAACTAAGTCCAGTCACTCGTGTAAATAACGCATTAATTTGAAAAAGTATTTAAGGGGTCGCGCACATTATTTCCATAAGTAAAAGTTGACTTCGAGGAATAAACATCTTCAGAATATTATAAACATCACAGATTAGCACTATACAATGTTTTCGATTGATAGGATTTGAAGCTATTGTAGATTAAACAATTTCAAGAACTTTATCACTTTCCCGTATATTGAGCAGTAATGCAAAAAATGTGATATTGTGCTGTTATTCTACCGGAATGAGCAAATTATGTAATCCGTGCGACCACTAGCAGGGTTAATGGCAGAAGATCAAAGCACTAGAGATGGGACATTATTATGAACGATTCATAAAAACTGAATGAATGAATCATTAGTCTCGTATGAAAGGAGACGGTTCAAAATTCCCTTGAAAATCAGCTGGCATAATGAGATTAATAGGCGAAGCTTAAAAATCCGAATGTCCTCACGTAATTATTAAAATTCTAAAGCTAGCCAATTTTTTATATATATTTTTTTAAATATAAATATATACTTTTAGATAATATATATATCTTACAATCTCACCTATTTACCTATTACCCCAAAGTAGGTACTGTAAGGCTGTGTTATGGGATACTAAAGTAACGGATATAAATACATGTAATTATACATACCTGTATAAGTATTTATGAAGTAGAAATATTTATAAACGTCCATGACTCAGGTACAAATGCTCGTATTCATCATACAAACATTTGCCCCTACCGGGATTCGAACTCAGGACCTCACAAGTAGGCGACACCTTAAAACCGGTATACATACGTACCGGTCGTCATGAAACGAACTATGAAACGAACGTATTCTTGACATAAGACAGTGGAAACACTTGTAGGCTGTCATTGTCAAAGGAACAAAAACCAATGAAGTAAGACCAAAATGTAAAGAAACTATGAAAACTCAGTCGCTATCACCGATTACCAGGTGCCGGTTTTTATAGAAATACCTTCATAGCGAAAAAGAGTTACTTTTTTCAGTTGCTCCCACCGTTTTACCAATGGCGCTAGTTTCTATGGAAATATTTTCATAGCCAAAGAGCCAATAGAGTAAAACTTAAAGTATGTTTTGTGATGCTATTTTAAACATATTGTGAAGAATCGGCTAGACTTAGAGGATTTTTTCAACTCATACAGTTTTTTTTCATTCACTTTGTATCAGCTGCATTTTAGTGAAGTCTTTCTATGGAAAGCTAGACCTTTAGTTTCATAGTTAATTAACTTAAAGAATGATAGTAAATCGAAAATAAAGGTAGGTTACGAACGCCGCGTATAGAAACGAGACAATTGCACAGGTTACGGTGTTATTACCTACGTCTAATATTGCATCAAAGTTTGTTGGAAAATATTGAGAAGTTACTCAATAGTCCCTCTATAAGATGATAATATTCTTTTTAAATAAAAATATTTTTCGTTTATTTCTATATACAATAATTGCAGTGTTGTCAGATTGAGGAGAAAAGATAATTTTAATTTGAAACATGCGTTTTTATTTTGAATTAGTTAGACAATATTAAAACATTTTAAAATAGTATTAGCTCCCCAAATAAACTAGATGAGTGATAGATAAGATAGCTCTAATTGAACAAAATCGTTCACTTGTATAATCTTTTTTGCCCACCTCTAATACACCTATGCGATGCGAAAAGTTCGAGAGAGTTGTTCACAGATGGCTCTGATTTTACTGGTATGAGACAGTCTTATGTCAAATGTTCAGATGGGCGCATCCTTCCTTTTGAAATCATTGATTAAATATAAAAATACCAACTCGGCCACAAGTGAAGTCCCACCTGAAAATTGACTTTCGGCCGAGTTGACTATTTCCAATATTTTTCTATTTAAAATGTATCATAAGATTTATAAGTATGTACTGATTTATTATTTGAAAATAATTTATATTCATAATACAAACTGTCATGTTGTAGCAAAATTGCAGATACGAGTTATTGTTGTTTAAACATTTTATGTATCGGATTCGGGATTAAACTAGGGTAAGTCACGAATATGTGCCGCTGAGAAGTACTTGTGTGCTTCGCGATCAGCAATGAGGAATTTTCCAAGATACGTTCTTTTAAAATCTCATAGATGGCGCTGTCCATCTCCTGTAACTTTAACTAAATTATTTACTTACGGCCTGCATGTGCATAGCCCTTTGTTCTTTTCTGACAGAAAAAAAGAGAAAAGCTACAACATTGCTTCTTCTTTGTTGTGATCAGGGTTGCCAGATTGGGCGATATGTCGTATTTTGGGCTACCTAGCGAACGAAATCGCGACGAAATTGTCAAGAAATGGGTGGGCTACAAAGTTGTATGAAAAACGTCATCTCGACATTCTCGAGCGTGGCTAATTTATTTTTTATTTTGAAGGAAATTGTTCAAGGAATGAAAAATATGGTGGCTAACACGGTAGAAAGGTGAATATACTAGAAAAATTCGACGTGACCTCATAGGTTACTTGTACGGTTGCTTAGTGCATTGGGCCGGATTCCCAAGATGCAGGTTCGAATCCCGTCAGGGGGACATGAGATTAGTTGCTTTTTTCTAGTATATTTTCTTGTTTAATATTTGCTCAAAGCGTATGAAGATGTAGTCGTAAAACCTGATATTCTTGAGGATACTCCAGAATCAGGTATACCTTCTCAAATAATTAAATATACACGTTATTCATAAATATTTATTGATTTTTTTTTATTATTTTCTTATAAATACAAGTATTCTACATAAAAAAATATACACTCTTTTATTTGCATGCTATTTCCTGAGCTTTTTAATTAATTAAGTGCAATGATTTAACTTTTTTTTTATTAGATTAGGCGAATCCCTCTAGATAATCGTCAGATTATGAGACAGCACAGCACGCCTTGGACATAAAGATGAACCATATTATATATCTTAATTGACGCGCTTGAGTATTTCAAAATGGCGATTTTTTTGCACATTATTATAATGGCCGCGAGTTTGCGTCACATCGAAATCGTCAGATTATAGAATGAGAGCTTTTTAGGTTCACTTAACATCCCCTTATTTCTAAGGGGCGCTCTACTGACGCGCTCGATTTTTTTTTTTTTTTCACACGCATCATGCAAAGGATCAGATTAACATACGTACATTATTAAAAATACGTAGGACATTGATGCTATCAATATCTGACGCGCTCGAGTATGTCCATGCAACAGTATTTTTTTACATATTTGAAAATCTAAAGCCGCTCCCCCCCACCGATGAACATGTTATACATTAAATAGATTTTGTTTCTTCGTATCATCTAGGCTTTGCAACCCAATAGGTCTCTATGACGCTCGAGTAAAGTAAATCCCCATTGAGCATCGTGGGCTCCCCTACTATAAGCTCGCACTCAAAATATTGATTATAAGTTATATATTTTCTGACTGCTAAATTTTAATTCAATAAAGACTTGTGTTCACCGGTCATAAAACTATTAAATTAAATTATTATTATCAATAAACATCAACTTTAAAAAGCTATTTGGTCAGCACCTAAAATAAGGGAAGTTTGTGATCATTGTTTCTGCGCGATTGTGGGCTACTTTAATCAGAAATGGATTTGCGCGATTTTGAGCTACCTGAGGGTCGTTTTTCTGCGACATACCGATCTGGCCATCAGGCACATAAAAATATATATGGTGCCAGCACCATATATATTTTTATGTAGACTAGTAATGTCATGTTCAATGTCATTTCTCTATGGCATGGTCATTTCGCTGAATTCGTAAATATTTTTTTCGCTGCGTTGGTTGATCCTTTTGTATATTTAAAAAAGTAAAAAATAAGCACGTCATGCACAAATGTGCAATGTGCATGACATGCTTATTTTTACTTTTTATTGTTTTTGTCTTAGCAAAGGTCAAAGGAGATGGACAGCGCCATCTATGAGATTTTTAAAGAACGTACCTTGGAAAATTCCTCATTACAAATGTATGCGCGCGAAAAAATGTACTAAAATTATTTTAGTGCTACTTTGAAGGCCCCAAACTTTTGTGTGAATGGATTAGGTTTATTTCTTGTTTATTTGTTATTAGGTAAGGTATCTTATTGTTGTTTAAAATATGTTTTTATTTAATTATATATTTATAACACAAGTCATCTATCCTCTACGAAACGGATACTTGGACTCGTTTTTTATCAGGATAGATGCCCTTACAGGCGTCTATCCCTTACCAACGCATACTAATAAGACAAATATATTTCTTTCGATTCAGTACTAAAATGATTCGAAAATATAAAAGAAAGTCTGAGGCCCAATCACGGAATATATGTTGGTGGAATAACGAGCTTGAAGTGGCGTTTGTGTGGAAAGTTTTTAATACTCTGAACACAAAATCAAAGATGCATCTGAGGGTTCATCGTATTCGTTAATACAACAATAATTTGAAGGATAGACGCTTTATGGAATAATCTAAAGTCCTGGGATGTTTTGATATTAATTATAAATTTTATGGTGCAGCCAAAGTTTAAGAAAAGATTTTCTTTTAATTTGTTTAAAATTACACGAATAACAGTAAAAACATAGCTTTTCGTACCGCGGCATCTACCCTCTAAGTATAGAAAATAAATTAACTACTTGTTCTTGATAGAATAATGTTTATTGATGTATTTCATTTAAAATTACTGTTATGTAGCGGTAAATTCAATTTTGAATGTACTTATCTGAGCGCCAACTATCCCTCCGCCCAATTTGACTGGTGAGGCGACAATCCGGGGTGCGGAAAATATCCCCTAATAGGTCTGCGAAAATCATTGTAGCTCATACGCTAATCACCATAATCAAATATGTGTTACATAAACTTAAAGATGAAGGATCACATTTGGTGTGTGCATAAACAGTTTGTTGATTTTGCACATGATTTGTAAGCTGTGAGACAATTTCAAAAAGTGCGGCATCTATCCGTGACTTATCCTATTTATTAAGGTATTTAGAAAACATCCGTAATAGAACCGAACATGATAATCGGACTAACGCTATCAGCATCAAAAGAATAAGATGCGATTATAAGTAAATCGTATGAAAAAAATCCTCCGGTTATCATGAACTCTCTTTCATAGTAAGTAATTTTAAAACCATATTAATATATCCGATTTCAAGCAAAACATACCCACCTATATGTATAAGTATCACTGCAAATATTTCAACCTAAAAATTGTTCCAGACCAAAATGAACCGCGGATCCCGGGAGGAACTCCTGGGGCGTTCTCTGGAGGCCATTAGGAACAGCCAGCATGACCTCCGCAGCTTCGGCGACAGACCTCTCACGCAGGAGGAGAAGACTTTCCTCCTTCATGCAGACAGGGGAGACTACGCCACAGTTAAAAGGTAATGGAGTTCTTCGTGGGTCCAGGGAGGGCCTTCTGGGGAGTTCACAGTAGGCCATCAGGAACAGCCAACATGATCTCAGCTTCAGCGATAGACTTCTCACGAAGGACGGGAAGACCTTCCTCCTTCGTGCAGACAGGGGAGACTACGTCAGAGTTAAACGGTAAAGGAGTCATATAATTTTACTGAACCGATGGTGCAGCGGTTCTGAACAAGTCTACTGAGTGGAAGTAGTTCGTTTCCGATAAAAAAAAACAGCCTTTGACCAGATTCTTGCCGATTATTCTCATAACAAGTTCTCAGGTAGTTTCGATTTTTATAATTTGTTGATAACCTTGAATACTTATGGTAAATTAGCAATCCGGTAAAATGCTCTTGGATTCTTGTGCTCTTTGAGCATTGGACCGGATTTCTAAAGGTCGCGGGTTCGATTCCCGTCTAAGAATTCACTTGTGGCCGAGTTAATTTTTTCCAATATTTTTCTATTTAAAATTTACCATAAGTATAAAAATTGCATTGAAAAATGCAAAAATTACAAAATCATAAACCTTGAATACATTATTTCATTTTCTTTTTCCATTTTGTTTTTGGTGATGTTTCTTGTCTTGTCTCTAGTTTGTTCCAAAAGTGAGTACATGATATTTGGGTTCTTGACAAATAATAAAATTATAATATTTGGGTCGTTGTCCCGCTAACTTTGTCCCACCATTGCTGGTAGTAGTACTTTGTCTCAATTACTAGAGTTCGTGGTCCCAAAAACACCTGTTATACTTTTATGGCAATAACAGCAGTTTCAGGTATTCTCTAGTTTGACACGAATACTACCAATAACCGTTGACCAAAACCAGGGCAGCATGTACGACAACAAGTATCGATAAAAAGAATCACTACAGCTGCGGTAAGCCTATTTATTAGTTGATACCAGCTTTAGGGATATATCTCGCAGCCATAAATTGCGCGACTTACTTTTGTTTCTTTGTTGTTACTAAAAGTAGGTACCTATACAAATTCAAAGTACCTATAAATGCGTAGCGTATGCGTACGTAAATCTTTACAAATTAGAAAAAACTACTTTGCAACATTTATTTCGAGATGTTTAGTTGTTTTTAAGGTAAAATTGTCTGTAGAAAAAGGTAATCAAAATAATAATTTGCTGAGATGACTCTTAAAAGAGCTTCACCTCAAATATTTTCTTCAAAGTATTTTGCGGTGAAATATTTTAACGGAAGATTTTCCCCTTCATTGAAATTCATCGGAAGAAATGTTATTTTAACAATCTAATATTTAATTTCAGACGTCTGATTTTCTTTTTGTTCTCAGACTTTTTCAAATAAATACATTGAAATTGGGAGCCTTTTATAAAAAAATGTTGCAAATTTATTTTTAACTTCAATTTAATCGTTTATTTGACGATAAAAAAATAATTCTAGTCATTTATTTTTATTGCTAAAACAAACTTCACAATCCTAAAACGCATTTTTATCTCATTATAACTTTTTAATTTTGTATTAATCAATACTATTTTTATGTGAGAATTTTTAAACAAGTAAATATACTAGAAAAGATGCGGGTTCGAGTCCCGTCAGAGCAACATGAGACAAGTTGCTTTTTTTAAACAAGTAAATATACTAGAAAAGATGCGGGTTAGAGTCCCGTGTGACTACAGTTCCAACTGGAGCTGCATAGCCCCTATCCCACAAATAATACTAAGCTTTATAATACTTACAGAACTACGATAAAAATGTGAGAATTTTTAAACAAGTTGCAAAACAAAAAACAAAAAACAAAAAAGCAACTTGTCTCATGTCGCTCTGACGGGAGTCCCGTCAGAGCGACATGAGACAAGTTGCTTTTTAAAAGAGATACTATATTTTAGCCTGGAGGCCTGGAAGTCTAAAATCTTCATAGCTTTAAGAGATTTTAGTTTCTCCGGTATAATAAAGCTTACCTACCTAGAAGCCTCGCACTTAGTAAATTGTGTGGCTCCTTCTGTACTATCAAGTGTGATTAATTCAACTATCATCATTAGTATTTAGTGAAATCTAAATAGCCTTTACCTTCTTCAAGAATTGCGCTATCAAAAAGCAGAATAAGTGTTTCAACTCCTGAATTTTAATTACAGAGCTTACCTATAGGCAACTTTACCAACTGTCACTAGACTAAACACTTTTAACTCCAATAATGTTTAAATTTCGTTCTGTCCTTATAGTTTATGCTATTTTAATCATGTTCAGCGTTAATCATGATTGAAGACAGTCGGTAAAAGACGCCCTACAAATGAAAAAATATATATAATATATTTAAAACATCACTCTGTCTCTTAATATTTCAAGCGAATGACTGAAAAGGAATGTCATTTTTAAAATTTTTAACGCTAAATGTGTGTTCAAGTCATATAGTTCTATAAGATCACCTAAATGGCATTGTGCCCACCTAACCAAACCAAAACCAAATTGATTAATCGCCATAGTAATATTTTAGTTCTTAAGTCCGTTAATAGATGTCGCTGATCGATTTTGAATCGCGGTTTCGTATACCACACTTAATTTCTTATATAAGTATAGGGAAAATTTCGTATAAAAGTTTGCTTGCAATATACCATTTCAAGTGAAGTACCGGTTTTTTAATTAAGTAGTTAGTACTAGTACCCAAAGTTCCAGTGCAGCAGTCCTAGGTCTTAAACAATGTGTTTACTGACTGTTGGTGGTAGTCGCCTATATCGGAACAAATGTCCACTACGACCACGGTTACAAGTATCAAATCTTTCATCAACTTTTTTGGCATAATTGGGGCACAATAGTTCTTGTTAAAAACCCTATGATAGGGTTAAAGAAGATGTAGTCTTATATTAGATAGTACCTATTCGTCTCCTAGTGCTTTCGGTAGGTACTTGACAAATACTTATAATGGAAGTGCTCCCTTCGACCGCCACAATAGGTTTCCCCGATTCTACAAGAATTCTCAGCGCCTCAAAAGAACCCAATAAATAGCCTATAATACGCGAACCTTTGTACGAAAAACTCGTACCAAGCAACAGGAAATCTCATTTATTATCTGCTTAAAAGCGTATATAGTCAAAAGATTTATGAGCCATTCTTGTTATGTTTAAATATTAAAACTTTACTATTTTAATACAATTTTGGAACAGACAAATTACGCAATGCATAAACAATGTAACATAACATATATGATAATTTAAAATTTCCACAGCTAGAAAGTAAGTAACTACTTAGGTACTTACAATTTTTTTGCCTAAACTTAAGAGAAAAAACAATACATATACCTAGTATATATAAATCTTTTTACAACCCTTTAATTTTAACATTAAATCTAGCAACTTTCCATTTAAAACGGTTTTATATCACAATTTGGGAGTGTGCATTCTGCACACTAACAACGGTACAAAAAAAAACAAAACGAAAAACAAAATCTTTATGTCTTTAAAAAGGTATACAATCTTAAGCTAGAAATTGGATACTCCTTTTAAGTATGTAAGTACGGTAATAGTAAACAAATCATAGCGGTTAAAATAAAGACGAAATTGTAATTATATCTCTGTACCTACACTCAAATGATGGAAAATATGTTTGTATTTTAAACAGTACAAAAGCTTACATACTGACTTCCAATTTTTCTTCCAGATTGATTGACCAATACTCGGCCAACCCGGATGTCCTTGACATCAACTGTGTGGATCCGCTGAACCGATCCGCCCTCATCGCTGCCATCGAAAACGAGAACTTCGAACTTATTAAGCTACTACTCCAGTCTGGAATCCATGTCAAGGTCAGTTTGATCCTGTTAATATAAATTAATGTGAAGTGTGTGAATCACCAAAACGGCTGAAAGGATTCACCAACAGCGTGAATCCGCTCAACTAATTTTATTCGCCCTAAACGGAACCTTCGCACTTATTCTCGAATCCATGTAAAAGTCAGTATGATTAATTCAATAGTAAAATGCAATAGACGCGCTCATCCTGCGGTCAAAGAACTTTCGCAATGGCCGTCACAGGATGGGTGACCAATAATTTATTATCTCGAGCTCCTCCGTGCTTTGGAAGGCATGTTAAGCCGATGGTCCCGGCTGTATTTGCTTGTAGTCGCTAAAACCCACCAATCCGCATTGGGCCTGCGTGGTGGGTCATGGCCCATTCTCCTTACCCATCCATAAGAAAGGCCAGTGTCCCAGCAGTGGGACGTTAAAATAGCTGATAACTATGAATAATAGTAAATTCGGTGGGCCTGATGGCGCAGTTGTGTAATCCTACAGACTACGTACTAACTCAAAGGTTTGATCCCCACCCAAAAATACTTATTTTATTTACCTACAACTGGAAGCACTTAGTCTTCATAAGGCTGAAGGTGGAATTGCATTTCTCCCGGAATCCTTAACCACTGAGGATCTGGCTTTCTAATCTCTTAACTGCCAGAACACAACGTAGAAAACATTGTTGCTATGGTGACATTGGTGACAGTTAGATAAGATGGTAATAGCTGACGGTGGACTTAAAACAAGTCCTACCACCATCCAAATTGTACACAATCTGTAACTCCCACTGAATATTGAACCTGGGATCTCTGGGTTTGATACCGGTGGGTGTAACCACCGAGGTGGGTTGCGTATTTCTATCAGTCGATTAATTCAAAGCATTTGGAAGTAGACGAAGTAAACGTCTTGCTTGATTCACCCAAAATTTCATAGAATAACCCAAAACAGGCGGTAAATAATCTGAACCTACATAAATATCACTCGAATACGTCACAGCCTACGAAACTAACGAGCAACGAGAAAAAACTATTGTCTCGTGAAACGCGAGATTCTTTAGATACACAGGTGTCCCAGGGGAAATCACTCCTCCAGCTTGCATGATCATATCGAAGGCATTATCATAAACGACGAGACTGCGACGACTGGAATTCTGCGATTAAATTTACGTTCGCACCTCGTTTTTAACGTCGCAATCTTTTCGTAAAAGTTTAACCAACTGTTACTAATCGAGTAACGCAATATGATTTAAATCGTCGATCATCGCATTGCAGTCGTTTGTTTTGAAGTTTAGAAGACTGAAAGATGATGTTTAAAACACTATTACGGACCTATTTAATTTGGTCGCGCCACCACGATGTCACTGTGAGTCGCGCAAAATGTAAGTTTGGTTGAGCAAGCAAGCTGACACCAAGTGAAGTACCCTGCATAGAACTGTGCGACGGTGGTGGCGCATGGTGTTGGTGCCTAATGAAATAGGGCCCTTTGAGATTCAAATATTTTTTATTTGTGATAGTTGCTGAAAATTCTATATCGAAGTCAACTGTCTGTCTGTATTTCCTAGTACTTATAACCCGTCCATCTTCAAACAAGGTTGAATAGGCATCTTCCGGGTTAGCCCGCTCCATCGTGGATCCTGTCTTAGATCTCGATTAGGATTGGGATCAAGAGCAAACCCATTATAAAAAAAACGGACAAGTGCCAGTTGGACTCGCCCATCGAGGGTTCCGCACAAAACACTTAAAAAGTAAAAAATATCAAACAAGTATTTTCATTCAAATAAAAATAAATAATTACTTTTGAATCGTCCAAATTTATTACCGGCCATTCAGGACAACATTTAACTAACAAAAAGAACGGCCGCAAGAAATTTATCAACTTATAAGCAGAAGCACTAACATTTACAAAGGAACATGTCGTTGCCAAACACAAAGTTTACGATGTTAAAATAAACTTTTTAGATAAAAAATAATCTCCATAATCTAGGATTGAACCACGAGCGTAGCGAGTGGTTCAAAGATTGAATCCTGAGCGAAGCGAGGATTTCAAAGATACAAGACGATAAAAACTTTTCTGCCCAGCGCAACACACAATTTTTCACCTCACAACAGCGAGGAACATTTTATGGTTGTTTCCGCGGTCAACTTCCGGTAAAAAAATCTTTAAACATAAAGTTTAATCTAAATATACCTTATTCTCGTTGTTGTAATGATATAAAAAACTAAAATAATAAAAAAGGGAGTTAATTCAAAGTTATGTAAAGTAGGAATATATTGTTACTTATAAATAACAATAAAAATGATTCCGTAAATGTTTACACTGACATGAGGTACACAAAGATAATTTAAAAATAAAGATTTATGACACGTTCCGAAATCTAATCATAGGTTGTGAAATCTCACCCAGCCTAATATATATTTTTTATAACAAATAGTTTAATTTTATTGTTATTGTTATTATGATTTAATGAACTAAAATAATATAATAAAACCAAAACGGAGTATTATAATAAATTTAAAGCTATTTAAAATAAGAATAAAATGTAACAAAAAAGTCAATAGTGCGATTCGGAACGCATTATGACATATTTTAAGGTATTAAATTAACCATCCTTTGGCATTCAGCGCCTTGTGCTGATGGATGAGCTGATCGAAATATATGGTAGTCCAGATTCGGTAACGCGCTCCATCCAGGCTATTCTTGTAAATAATAAAACTCTTTTGCCACTGTATAGATATGTAACTAGTACTGTAGGGCAAATTTAAATGCTTTCTATTTTTATTGTAGTTTTAGCATTGTTTTGTTATGATTTGGTTTGATGTTGACGTTTTTATACGTTTTGTATAATTTGAATTTTTTTGACACCTGAATTTTGAGGTGGTTTGTCTTTTACGACTTCTTGGATTGACTTTGGAAAAACTTGATTGACCTTTAAATATGGACATTACGTAAACTAATAAATTAAATATTTTAAATCTTTACCTATGACAAAAAATACTGAAATATGACTTTTTGGATTATCCAATAATTTCTTGGATTTTCTAAAAGATACCTACTAATGACGAGGCAGTATGGTCTATGACCCTAGCCTGTACTTGGGAACGAAAAAAAAAAACGGTATTAAATTAAAAAAGTACTTTGCCGCACTGGGCCGCATAAAGCGATTTTCTACGCCTAAACTGATTGACAAAACCTCCTTTTCAGAGCGTTTGAGGTGAAAAAGTTATTTATTTAGTTATTAAGGCATTTAACGCTGGATTGCGTTTCTAGCATGAACACTTACAATGTCGCTTTAAAGCAGTAGTGGCGCCCAACTGGTATTGCTGCAAAAAAGAGAACCTTTGCGGATTTAGCAATGCGCTATTACTTTTGCATTTTATGTTTTTTTTCTGACTGTATTAAAAGTTGTTTTACTTCATTGAACAGTGCGCGGAAAAACTTAAGATGTGCTTAGCGAGATTTTTAAACAATTGTATCGAGATTAATTTTCGAATCAAATCCAATAATCTTCGCTGTGGTGCAAAGTTTATTTCACAGCGATTTTCCCATTTTCAAATTTCTCTAAGTATATCAAAACTTTTCCGGAAGACCCAGAAATGAGCGTGTCCAAATAGAAAAACTATTCATTTAATATAATCATACTAAAGTTGCTTTTGGAATCAAACAATTACCTTGTTGTTTACGATATCTATGTAAATAACAAAAGCACATGCTTATTACGTAGGTATTAAAATGGGATTCATAAAAAACTAATTCAACAATACTAACTATTTATGTAAACAAGTAAATTTATTTGTTTACATCAAATCTGCTTACGGGAAATTCTATTTTCATGATTCATAAAGTTTCGTTTGAGGGCTGCAAGTTAGATTAAAACGCCAGGGCCCAAAGGGTCTGTCTCCGATAATGTTATTCAAATACTTTAAACTACATGAAGCATTTGATTGATTATAATAGCCGTTTAAACTTATAAATAACTGGCTATTCATAATCTTTTACTAATATATTACACATATTACATATGTATATTGTGGTAAAAGATAAAAAATTATAGTATTGTGTTTGCGACACAATTATAAAATGATATCATATCTTATTAAATTTTTGGTCACCTTATACCGAGATACTAAGGTTACCGAAATAAGATCTTTGAAAATAAATGTTATTTGTCATTTTCAGGAGAAAGTCAAGTTAGTTAGTAGCTAATCTGCCATTCATAACTAAATCACTATAAGATAACTACAATGCAATTCAGTTTGACAGTTGTGCAAATACGTAATGTGCCCCTGCGAATCGCAAGTTTTGTAAAAAAGGTAAAATGATACTCCCATGCATTTCTTTCCATTCTACACAAGATGCTATGATAAAAAAAACAAACATGGAGGGGAAATTAGGGAAAAGTTTTCTGTAGCATAATGATATTATAATGCTCAGCAAACCTCCACCCTTAATTGGTGGAAAGTTAAGACGTGGCTTCATGCCCCATCCTTCAGGGCCCCGTCAGGGCAGGTACCTTAAAACGTTCTTAGGAAACCATCCTTATTTAAAAAAAAATGTACAGTCAGCAGGGAACTCGACAGTTTAAAAAAAAATGTTTTTGTTGGTGGTAGGACTTTTTTTTTATGAATGACGGGGAGACTCTTAGCCTTCGTCATACATGATGTTAAGTATTGATAAGGCTGAAGATGGAAGCGAGCCTCTCCCGGAATCCTCAACCACTGTGTGAACCACTTATTGTGAATCCGCCTGGCTAGCTACCACCATCTTATCTAAGTCTGACGCCAAAACAACAATGTTTTCAGCATTGTTGTGTTCCGGCAGTTAGAGATAAGATAGCCAGTTCCTCGAGGGATGAGCACTATAAAAGTTAGAAACCGCGAAAAACGCAAAAAACCTGCGCCCCGCGCTCGCGCCACACACAATCGCATCCGCTTCACCCACGAGTACCTTTGTTTAATTAACATATTTTCTTAGCTAATGTGTGGAAATGGTTTTTCGCGATTTCTAACTATCCTAAGACGCATAACACACTTGGTAACTTAGAGTGTTTGAATCCTGTTAAGAAACAGGATAGGAAGAAACAGGAAACTGCAATTTTTATCTGCTAACTTTATTAAAAATCTGTGAATGCAGTTCAAAATTTTTTAGAAAAATAAGGATGGATTCTTTGTAATGTTGTTATGTAGCTACAGTGGTTAAGGTACCTATCTTTCATGCCCTGTTTTAAGTTTCCATCCTGTATATGGCCAGATTTCAATCTTTTTTGGACCTGAAGGAAATGAAGGAAATATAGTATATTTTGACGACCTCCGTGGTAGAGTGGTTTACGTACGCCGGTTTCAAGGTATGGCCTACTCTGAAGTCCTGGGTTAAAATCCCGGTAGGGACAAATGTGTGCATGATGAATACGAGCATTTGTACCTGAGTCATGGATTTTATATATACACTCGCCGTCAGAAAAATCGCACCTTTAAAAGATCTGACTTTTAAACTTAGTTTAACCTTATTTGGAATCAATTTATGAGGGAAATATTGGATATCATTTGAAAGGTAACAAAAAGGAGTACCCAAAATAATTAAACTTTTAATTTTTTATTAGAATAGAACAAAAAAAAGATAAAGTTTACAAAACAATACCACTCCTTAATAATACTTTTTGTACAAAAACCACTTAGAAAATACGTTTTTTTAAGGGTTGGACTACGGATCACTGCCTATTGAACCTGCATTGACCCTTTAAAACCCACAAATCGTAGCGTAATTGCTCAACCTGCGGCCCTTAAAGAGGAACAAAATTGCATTTTTTTAGATGTCACATTTTTGTTATTTATTATGATTTTTTATTGCAATGAAATCTTGTTTATTAAGTTCATTTATTGGGCTTTCAAACGAGGCTAATATTGGTAGGGGTACAAGCCAAGGGGTAAGAAAATTTAAAAAAGGTGCGATTTTTTTGACGTTGAGTGTATATTTCTACACATAAGCACTTATATATGTATAATTATATGTATTTGTATTCGTTACCCATTTCATAACACAAGTCTTACAGTGCCTACTTTGGGGCTAGGCTGGTGTGAGTGTAAGAAATAGTAATAGAGTAGTTATAGGTTAGTTGACAGATACAGATACAGAGCTCAGCTCACATGAGTCCTCTTTTCCTCTAAATGACCGGAACCCTAAAAAAGCTTTCCTAAAGTAATGCAGTCTAGATTGCCATCAGCTCTCAGACACTTATCTAACCCATAAAGAAAGAACCTAAAGTCTAATTTATCGGTGTAAAGTTTTCCTTCGGGATAATTTCATTTCAAGAACTTAAAACATTCCAATGGAAGAGCTTCTTCAAAATGTCACTTGCGAAGTTGTATTTCATTAACAAAAGACGGGGTTTTGGAGAAAAATCTGAGAGGAAATTGTGAACAATGAGTTGGAAAGATTTATATGTACTTAATAATTTTTAATTTGTGTAATTTATTAGCATTTCCAACATTTCGTTGCTACTGTCGCGGAATTTTCTATAATTGTGTGTTCGTTTTCAATTAGCTTTAGTGAATAGTTCTTTGTTTATGTTTGCAAATACCAAAGACATAAAATGTGACATTAATATTAAACAAGGAAATATACTAGAAAAAAACAATTAGTCTCATGTAGTTGCTTTTTTCTAGTATATCTTCTTGTTTAATATTTATCACATAAAAATAGCATTGTAAAATGCAAAATTTAAAGGTTATAATTTGACATTAAATTAATTAGTTATAATATTAAAATGATAAAGATGATGTATTAAAATAATAGTAGACGAGAAAGTGAGAAAGAAAGACATTTTAGACTGTGTAATAGTAGTAAAGTAAACTCCACTTAGACTAGTACTCAACAGTAGATTTTTTATTTATCTTCAGCAAATTGCTTTTCGCCGGACAATCCAATAAAAATATAATTAAAAGCATGTGATTGAAACAAAAATTTTTTAACTTAATTAACATCAAAAAAGGGCGGATTATGTGACAAAATTTGTGGATAGCTGTAAAGATGTCAAGTGTTTCTAGTAAGCTCGAAGGATACGTCCCTTTTGTCGTATAATCGACTCTGAATAAATAAAAACCTTTGACCTAGAATTTGGCACGTAGATAAGTGAAGTGCGCAAGAAAACTTTGCATTAATTTATTTTTTTATTAGTAGAAATAAAGATGTATTTAATGGATGACATAAAATATACCAGGACAATGAACCTAAAACTAAAAACCCTAAAAAATATATTATTAAAAGGAGTCCCTTTAGGCAAGGTTCCGAATATACTGGCAGCGTTCCCTCTTTGAATAGCTAGAATAATTCTTTGTCCGAGGTAGCTGCCAGCTCTTCGGTCTCCTGTGATGTGAAACTTTGCATTATTCCATATTTTTAAAGAGCACCGTTTGATCTGTTTGCCATATTATATTGCTTATAAAACTGATTACTTAACTACTTTAAATATTGTCTGGATGCGTTAGTACAGCATCGGCAACATGAACATCGACCTTTGCTCCCTTGACATCAGCATATTTATCGCAGCAGTCGTTATCATGATTTTTAATTTTTTGCATTTTCAATCTCTCTTCTCTCATAACGTATGTGGTGCATACTCTGGTGTCAAAGTATATCGAGCCGCCTATAAGACTTCTGAATTGGCTTACCGACTGTTGACAGTCGAGTCCGACAGTTTAATGTGCCTTTCGAAGCACGGAAGCGCCCAGTTGTAATGCTTCCTTACGGTCACCCATCCGACACCTGGCCAGTCCAAACGTTGCTTACCAAACGTGATCGATTACGATCAGTCTTGAGTCTTTCAAACGCCGCCTTGAGCGCTTCAATTTTCAATGATAACTCATATTATTATATTAAATTTTAATAGATAAATACAGGGCAGTTAACTATAGCCGTGTCGTGTCGTGTCGTGTAAATAAGCGCGCAGCGTGACGTTGCATTGCATGGGCATCTTGAATAGTCTGCCTGTCTCTCTCGCGTGCGGTAAAACTTATGAGTATGAAGGAGTCAGTATTGTTTTGCTTTTGCTACTATAAAGTGAACTTTTTTGTATTTGTCCATTCCATAGTCCATTTGTAAAAGAGCCAAATACTTTGATCGCAATAAACTAAATTCCTTTGATACTGAGCCTTAAGTTAGTTTATTTTATTTTATTTTGTACCAGGATGCTCTACTCCATGCCATCAAGGAAGAGTACGTGGAAGCTGTCGAGATGCTTTTGCAGTGGGAAGAAGACCACCATGTTCCTGGAGACCCATACGTAAGAAAATGACACTCTCTTCTAAATCCAGATAACATTGTTTGTCCATTTTTAACGCAAAATCAACTTATACATCCTATCAACAGAGTTGGGAATCCGTCGACCCACCAGCGGCGACTTTCACGCCAGACATCACTCCCCTCATCCTAGCAGCCCACAGGAACCACTACGAAATCCTCAAGATCCTCCTGGATAGGGGTGCCACGCTGCCGGTGCCACACGACGTCAAGTAGGTACAGACTCATTCGTCCGATCATCTCTTTAGTCACTTGCACTGCAATTCATAATTTATTACCTGTAATATTAACAGCATTACGTCTACTGACCAAGGTATATAGACCTCATAAATATAGATAAACTAGGTATATAAGCCACGCCTGGCCATTACATTTACGTGTGCAGGCGTCAAAACATCAAGACAGTCGATGCTGCTCTATTTCCTTTGGCTCTGTTATCTTAATAACGCGACACACAACCATCAACAATCCAAAACCAGTGGTTCCTTATTAATGGAACCTATCAAGTGGATAAGTAAATCAAGTCAATCGCAATATCAGCAACATTATATTGAATGAACTGGAACACCATTGTTCCTACTTCTATTTATAATTAAAGCAGTTGAACGAATTAGTCATGTAAGAGATTTTATAAGCAGTTCTCCCCCCAAAACAGTGAGCAGATCATCGACCCTTTTTTATGAACAACGGAGAGATTTGCATCATACATTCCTGATGTTAAGTATTGATAAGGCTAAAGATAGAAGTGAACCTCTCCCGGAATCCACAACCACTGAAGAAATGGCCCTATTTCCACTAACTGCATCTTCCACAGATGCGGTTGTGACGAATGCGTCAAGTCTTCCCAGGAAGATTCCCTTCGTCACTCCCAAGCGCGGATCAACGCATACCGGGCGCTAACTTCTCCTTCTCTAATCGCGCTGTCTTCTGCTGACCCTCTATTGACTGCCTTTCAACTGTCGTGGGAACTTGGGAGGATGAGCCGCATGGAGACTGAGTTCCGAGTTGAATATAAGGTAAGTGAGATGGTATTTTCAGTGACTTACAGTTACTGATGGTCAGGAAGGCCAATTCCCCAGCAGTTCGGACATTAAAGTAGATGATGATCATAATATGAAACTGTCTCGTGTCTGTGCCGCCGCTTTTGGAAGTGATACTGCGGCACGAGTCGTAGGTCCGGTTTTCTATGGTAAAGGACTCGTTTACCTATCATACGAAAGCAAGTTCTCACAGCACAGGTAAAAGAAATTATTATATTCTATAAAAAATGCCAGCCAGAATCCTACTTATCAAGCAAAAGACACCATTTATATTATTATTGAATATTCTTTACTGTAAGTTTAATAAAATAAAAAATCGTATATTTGCTTTAAAACATAGAAATATATCACATGCTTGAAAATTTTGTTGAATGTAAGAAACTTAAATTTTAAGACAAAGGCACTAACTCAGTGACCCAGGGACAGCCCACGGTCCCTGCTATTCTGTCACAACCTCACTTCATATTTATGGTAAATTTTAAATAGAAAAATATTGGAAAAAATTAACTCGGCCACAAGTGAATTCTCAGACGGGAATCGAACCCGCGACCTTTGGAAATCCGGTCCAATGCTCTCTGTGACTCACTTCATATATTTACTTTATATACTTTAGGCACTAAGACACCAATGCCAAGAGTTCGCCACCGCACTCCTGGATCACACACGAACTTCCAAAGAGCTGGAGATCATGCTGAACTACAACCCGTGGGACACAGACAGCTGGGAGCCTGGGGAACGGCAGACCCTTGGCAGGCTGAAACTGGCTATCACGTACAAACAGAAAATGGTGAGTGCAAAGTTTTAGACTTAATGGAAAATACATAAAAAATCTCACGCCATTATCCTTTGCGAGGTTGGCAGAGCACTGAAAACGCAGCTTGAATGAATCCGCCTCTGTGGTCTAGTGGTAAACCACCGGTATCAGACCTAGGGGTCCCGGGTTCGATTCCCAGCGGGAGTACATATTGTATTCGGTTTGGTTGCTGGTAGAACTTGTTGTAAGTCCGCCTGGCTAGCTACCACTAGTTATATATCAAAATAATTTTGAATAAATTATCAGGTCGTGTAGTCAAAAATCAGAATTTTTTTTTTTTAATATGATAAAATAATGGCTTGATAGCTATTTGATAATTGAATAGTATTACCTTCTCGATAATAAAACAGTTGGATCGTCTTCAAACATCCAAACAAACGCGAAAGACCCAAAAACCAAATTTACTAATATTGCTTTAGCTTCGAAAAAGTCGCGTTTTGGACTTAGTGCAAGCCCGGACCACCAGTTAACTAGAATTTGCGGCTAAATGGTCCCCTTACAAGTCACATGATACTGATGATTTGTTTTTATTGTCACCAAATCAAGACCTTGATTCATCATACTTATCACAAATAAAATGGACTCGGAAGGGTTACCAATTCGCTGCATTCCAATACATTTCCAAATTATTACAAGATAATGAAATTAAGAGAGCTCCTACCTACCACAATTCGTAAATACCGAAACCGATGCAGAACTCATCACGATCTAATTACCGTCATGTTACAGTCAATAAAGTATCAGATCGGGAAATACGGATAAAAGGTACTCTATACACTATTTTAACACGATTTTTGGATTAAAATAAAAAAAATAACCTGCACATATTAAAGTATTTTAATTAATATAAAACAAAAAAAATATTCTTGTAATTTTGAATTATGATGAATCGTTGTATGGACTCGCGACACTTTGCCACGCCTATAACAAGTTTTCGAAGATGACCTTTCCATTGATATGGTTTTACTATTTGCACTGGCATAGTAGTAGCTCAAACATTATACACATTAATCTGGAACTTACGAAATAAGTAGCATACTTTCGCACGATCCCTGGCGTAGTAAGTCGGATACCATTGCATCCCCAAGAAATGGCCTTAAACTTCGAACCAAGCCCAAAGTAAAATTAAGAACCTTGTAGTTGTTAACAATTACTTAATTATTTAATCAGTTTTGTTTTACTAGGTACCTACTGATAAAACGAACTTTGAGCCTTTTCAGTGTACAGTTTTAAAAACTTAACCCTATGGTTTTTTTTCAAAGCTGGAAAATTATTCATTGTAAATCATTGGTTCGTCCTTCTGAGCTTTGCTTAAAATAAATGTTCCTTTCATATCTAACTGGTTCATTTGCGCTTTATAATATAATTTAAAAAAAGCTTAAATATTTATTCAGTCCCTAAAAAAATCTCCGTATATTTTTTTCATAAAGGCTCTTTCATCATAGACATCCTTTATACTCGTAGAATTCTGGTCACATTACGATGTTTTAACAAAGATTCAATTGGCTCTGAATTATCGTTGTCGACTATGAATTAGTGAATTAAAGTATGGAAATTCGCGTATGTAACTCTTCGCTTAGCTTCACTCATACTAAGTAATTTACTAATTTATCTAGCATTAATAAGGGGGGAATTACTTTATTTCAACAAAATTAACTGGTCGAACATGGCATTGTTTGAACATCATTTTTCTCACTTTGGCTTAAGACGAGCTGTGTCGCAAAATCTTCTATATTGTGAAAACCACAATATACCGAGACAACGCGTTACTTTTCATTTGCCTCAAATATACGAATGCCATTTTTCCCTAAGAAGCTATGGTACAAACACACTAGCGTAAAATAAATAAATAAATAAATCTGTAAGTATAAAATGTATGGCAGTATTACAAAATTCGCAAAACAATAGTTATTTGTTATGCAAGGCTGGAAAGTTGGTTATTTAGCGGCGAGTTACCTCTATTGAATCCTGAGCGAAGCGAGGATTTCAAAGGTACAAGACGCTAAAAACTTTTCTGCCGAGCGCAACACACAATTTTTCACCTCACAACAGCGAGGAACATTTTATGGTTGTTTCCGCGGTCAACTTCCGGTAAAAAAATCTTTAAACATAAAGTTTAATCTAAATATACCTTATTCTCGTTGTTTTAATGATATAAAAAACTAAAATAATAAAAAAGGGAGTATTATAGTCAATTCAAAGTTATTTAAAGTAGGAATATATTGTTACTTATAAATAACAATAAAAATGATTCCGTAAATGTTTACACTGACATGAGGTACACAAAGACAATTTAAAAATAAAGATTTATGTCACGTTCCGAAATCTAATCATAGGTTGTGAAATCTCACCCAGCCTAATATATTTTTTTTATAACAAATAGTTTAATTTTATTGTTATTATGATTTAATGAACTAAAATAATATAATAAAACCAAACGGAGTATTATAATTAATTTAAAACTATTTAAAATAAGAATCAAATATAACAAATAAGTGCGATTCGGAAAGCATTATGACATATTTTTAGGTATTAAATTAAAAAAGTACTTTGCCGCGCTAGGCCGCAAAAAGCGATTTTCTACGCCTAAACTGATTGACAACACCTCCTTTTCAGAGCGTGTGAGGTGAAAAATATATTAAAAATATGTTTACTATGATTAGTCTAACAGCCGTACTAATGCACGTGAATTAACAATGTCAACGAAGTCTCTTATTGTGATCTTGACTGTCTGTGTGTTACCGCATCAAACGAAAATACTTGACAAAATTTTATGAAGTTTGGTGATGTAACAGTGCTCTGAGTCAACATTTATTGTTTGTTGCGTAAAATTGCCTTGTCATCCCTATGAAATAAGTACACAAACTGCTTCATGCTAAAATAGAATCTCACCACAATAAAAGGTAAATATTACAATTAAAAAATTCAATATCATTCATTCAGTCTAGGCTGTTACAAGCACTTCTGAACGTTAAAGAAGCTACGCCTTCGGTTCACAAACCCTACGGCGGGAGACCTTGTAACGAGAAGAACCGGCAAGAAACGCGTCAAGAGCAATTTTTTTCTCCCTGTTTTATTTCATACAGAGTCGTCAAATGAAAAGTGAGCTTAACATATAAGTAAGGTCAATTTCCATCACTAAAGAAAATACTAGTTATAATATTACATTTTATGGTTATCCTAACCGTAAACAATTTTCAACTCGCCAGGAAGGACTTACATTATAATATTTCTCGCATTACAAGGTTACTGTACTGCAAGTTGAGACGTACATACAGGTCTATAGCAATTTATTTTAGATGAAAATATTTAAGCTCTAAGCACAACGTTAAGACAAGCAGACTGAAGTAGACCCATTTCCGCTGGCGGAAATTATTGTCTTTAATTTGTATTTAATTTTTGTCTGTATTACTTAATCGTTGTATTGCCTAATTTTATGGGACAAGGCTCAAAGTTCTTTAAGCATTAATTGATAACGCAATTTTCGACGAAGAGTGTAAATGTATAATTATTGTTAACAACGTTAATATATCAATTACATTATGAGTATTGCGGGAGTTTCCCATAAATTAAAATAAAACTATTTATAATGGGTTTTGCAGAATGGTAGAGCTCCCATCGTGTGCTCCAATCTTTATAACGGGTGCATCACGGTCGTAAATTATTGTAAGCCAACAATGAAAGTAAATTGAGCAACCATCATCTCTGTATGCGAATAACATTAAGAGGACTGATAAACTCCACCTTAACTTTGGGTACAAAGAAAAAAAACGGTATATTTAGGTCAACAGTCTGTTCAAGGTGTAAAAAATCAAACTTGTAAATTAACGTAAAACAAGGATAGAACCGTTTATGTCGCAAAAAAAAAAGGAAAATTTCTACACTCTCAAGGGAATCAAAATTTATAGGGTACTTCCCGTTGACCTAGAACTATGAATTTGGCAATTAATATCGTCTTTTAGTACAAGTACAGGAAAAAATCTAAAACTAAACATTTGTAATTAAATAAAAAAAAATATTATTGTCTTTCGTTTTGGAAACTAAATTTCGAGAAAAACTCTGGAACGCGTAGAGCTATCGAGCTAAAAATAAAACCATATATTCAAATCAACAGTCTCTTGAAGCGGTGAAAAATTCAATATTGATAATAACTACAAGTCGTAAAGATTAGTTCCTACTCTCCTTAATAGATGGCGTTGTGTGTTCTGCTATTGAAATTTCTCCGTTTATGTCGTAAAAAACGACACTCAAGCAAACTCAAGGGAAACAAAATTTATAGGGTACTGGTTCTAAAGAACTATGTTTTGTCAAGCAAAAGTAAAATCTTCTTTCACTACAAATACAAGGAAAAATTTGATTACTTTACATTTATTGTAATTAAATAAATCATTAAAAAAAATCATGTTTTGGAAACTGAATTTCAGGAAATTCGGAAAAACTGCGAGACTCGATTCCTGAACTATATATAATATGTATGTACAACCAGGGAACTTCCTGGTTAACCAGTAGAGTATTTTTGGGAAACGTTTACTCGGAAAGTAGGTACTAAGGTTAAAGAAATAATTTATTATTCAAATGAAATACCTGTTAATGTTAATCTATTACTTTAAAAAAAAAACTCCTTAAACTCTACTGGTCAACCGGGAAGTGTCTCGACTGTACCTAGGTACCTAAAAATTTGTGCGAGTCCTACTCGCACTTGTCCGGTTTTGTTATTATAGAAAGACATTATTTAACCCTTTCACCGGCAATTTAGTTCGACAATATAGTGACTATGTTCTCTTCAAGAAAATTAAATAAATACTTTTCGATTTTTTTATTGTAATACATGAGAATTTGTAGTTACTCATTCTAATGTAAAAAAAATACAACTGTCCTCACAAAATATGTTTGTTGTGCTTTGAATTGCCGTCATATTGTGTTTGTTACAGTTTGTCGCCCATCCAAACGTCCAGCAGTTACTAGGTGCTATTTGGTACGAAGGTCTACCAGGATTCAAAAGAAAGAACATCGTTGGACAATGCGTGCAGGTGACTTGTACAAAAAATTATGATTCTTCTCAAAAGCGTCTTTATTGGTAGAAGTTCAGATAAGGCGAATAAGGAGCCTTATTTTTGATCAATTTAAAAAATACAGTTTACTCAGACGGGACTCATACTCGAAACTGAGTAGGTATCTATAGATGGAGACAAATTGCTTCTTCGAAAGTATTAAAATTATATTAATAACTGATTACGAACCATATTTCTTGTTCCAAATTATCCATCACGTCGTTTGTAGCCTGACCAATAAATTAAAAACCATAATGTGAATAACATATGAACAACATGTCTCATGTCGCCCTGACGGGACATGAGACAAGTTGCTTTTTTCTAGTATATTTACTTGATTAAAAATTATCACATAAAAATAGCATTGTAAAATGCAAAATTAAAAAGTTATAAATATGAACAACATTTTTGTACTGAATTTGACATACCTACTCGTAACTGTAAAATATTTGTATTTGTACATGTACTGCAAATCTTATGAAATAAACTTATTATTATTATATTATTATAATGAAAACACGAAAGTGGCGTCGGCCATTGAATTTTCCGATTACAGGGTTTTTTCAGTCAGGCTTGCTCATAGAGCAACGCGGCTTAAGGAAACCGCGTTGCTCTATGGTCTTGCTTCACTATTATTAACAGCGATGTTTCGTAGGTGGCGAAACTTGGCGTTATGTTCCCAGTATACTGTACCATCTACATGCTGGCCCCGAACTCCGAATACGGCAGGTTTATGAAGAAACCCTTCGTGAAGTTCATCTGCCACAGTTCTTCCTACATGTTGTTTCTCAGTAAGCTTTCATTTACTATTTATTGCATAATAAAAAGTTTAAAAGCCGATTTCATCACCGACAGGTAAGTTCTGGATAGCTTACCTGGCAGATAATTTAACTTAAATTTCATATTACAACTGTCAAATTATCTGCCAGATAAGCTATCCAGAACTTATCAATAGGTGGTGAAACTGGCGCCTAAATGTTTATGAAAGAACGTTTAACTTGTTCGTTCCTGCAAAAATAATTACATGGTGAAATCTTCCTTTGCGTACGACTTATATTTATACTGACTTAATTATAGGCTGATCAATGAAAAGGAAGAAGAAAATAATAATAAATGAAATTCTACATCGGTTATTTGTAAGAATGCCTAGGACATAAAGTACAGCGCTTAGTTCTTGCCGGTTCGACTTGTTACGAGGTCTCCCGCCCTCCGAAGTGCTTTGGTAACCAATAGCGTAATATTCCAAGTGCTTGTAAAAGTCTAGACTGAATAAATATATTTCGGTGTCACTCGTGAATTAAGATAATTAAGTGATATCATATTAGTTACCTTTCAATAAAGTCAAATGACGTCTAATGTAAAGAGCAACCTAGTTCCTAGTCTGGAAGAAAAAACACTTGTCATACTACTACATACAGCTAGCTGTTGAATGACATCCAAACACTATGGTTAAATCGTAAAATTCCATTTTTCTTTATTTATAAAACAAAAATAATGGTTTTTAAAATGGATTTTGAAATATACAACTTATTTTGGAATCGATTGATATGCCATCAGGGTAGTAAATCTTCAAGAATATTGCTGTAGTTACATACATTGATTTATCTCTTAACACGTCCATTACGTTGTGATTCAGATACTTTTTAAGATCTTTGTTTAGAAAGATTGCAAAAACTTGGATAGAAATAACTTTTTGTGGATTTTATTACTAGTAACAATGCTCAATTCAGTTAAATAAGATTATTGCTTAAAACATTTGTTTGAGACACGGATTTTATGATAAATAATATGTATAATTTGTAAACTTAACAAAAAAGACATCACTACAATGAAATTTATTTTGGCCATAATAAAGGGGGGAACAATTTATCCGTGTTACAGCTGATAGTAACATTGTTAGTACCACGGGCAATGGATAAAAACAGAAGTGTAAGCTGTTGTACTGTAGTTATACTTTACAAATTACCAGGTTACAAGCGCTGGTTGTGCCCACTTCTAAGGAGGATTCAATGACCACAACAAGGGCTTATAGTGACCACAACCAAGGGGACTATTCTCTTACGCCCAAATTAATAACCTATCTGTAGATATGGATAAGGCTATCTGCCTAGGATATTTTTGTTAATATGACCAAAATAATGACGGTTGTTATGCAACGAACCCAATATCCCAGGCAACAATCTCAGATAGCCTAACCCATATCTACAGATAGGTTATTAATTTCGAGCGTTAGCAAACATCAACACTGTTGTCATGACAGGCCACGACTGAATGTGACATTTGCTGTCAAATAAATTTGAAAATGGGGTGATCTTCGATGTTTTGGTTGTCGATATCAAGGATTTTTGCAAACATCAAACCATATCAGGTTGTTTACCCTTAATACCTAACCCAGTATATATCTTACAGTGCTCCTTTCCCTGGCGTCCCAACGAGCAGAATACCTAGTCTTGGAGTGGAGTGGCATCCGCTGGCTCCAAGAGCTGGTCGAACACTGGAAGGAGCACGAGCGAGGGTCGTTGCCAGGCCTCATCGAGTTCACCGTCGTCGTCTACATAGCAAGTAATTTGAGCTTATTAGCATGAATATTGACTATTCGTCGGAAACAATTTTAAACTAACTAATATTCATAAGGTACAGACAATACTTATACAATGGAATACCACGCATTGGCAGAGACATTTTGATCACCGATATTAGGAAATGACCCAACATAAGAGTCCTCATTACATTGATTTCAATTATCGACAATTTATAAAACAAACAAGTCAAACCCCCCGTACTCCACTCTTCTCATAATGCAGAGTGATCTGTTTAGTTGTGTTGTATTGCCTGTGTCAATAGGCTTTTTCAGACAACCTCTGATGAATAGAACCTTCTACTTTTCAAGCAAATTGAGCTTATCTGCAGGACCTCGTGAATAACACGACAACGATAGAACTTTCATTGAGCTCCAGATAGCTAGTTATTTCAGCTTTTAATAGCAAGTGCAAGTAAGTAAGCATCTTCAGCCATCGTTGATAATTAGAAAACCGGTGAGACGCTATAAGTTTTTATACCGTTATATTTTTAACAGACAGATATCATCACATATTTGTTTAGAAGCGTCTCAGTTTTACTTTTCGGATGCCACGTTCAATAAATATATCCGTACAGATTCCCATGGGGTTTTGTAGCGACACTGAACTAAAAAAGGTATTCTTGAACATTGAGGTATTTATACCTCAATGTTCTTGAATAAGTATGAAGTAGAAAATATTTTTTTAGATCATCCGGGGGTCATCTCGTGTATTATATCGTGGGATTATTGTTGATTTGCAATAGAAAGTTAGTTTGTTGAAAGAAATAAACATGATTTAAACTGACTTTTACAGATGCAGATTCATGTGGCAATATTCCAACTTCTATTCTCCCTTTAATTCGTAATTTGCTATTAGAACACAGGTGTCCAGAGAACAATACAATACAATTATTGTGTCTCATAATCATAACCCATACCGGGGTTGAGAGGTTAATAATTGTTACAGGATTTGCCTGTAGTGTGTAAATCGTGGATCAACCTGGGATCAACCATTTGTTTTTGTTGACATTCAGAAGGTCGGCCATTATTTATGTATGACTCTTTCGTTTACATGCTCAGTTACTTGATCGGCACTATCGAGAGACATAATGTGGAACACATTTGTCTTCCTTATTAATGTCTTACTTTTGTCAAAGGTATGATCATCAGTAAAAGCAGTGGCAGTGACCTGAATGATTTTCTTTTATTCTATTTCTGGCCATTATCACTGAAAGGAACTATTAATGTATGTAGAAAACACGTTTCATCTTCAGTGATTTATTATTGCTGTTTTCCTTTTTCACGCAAAAACTACCTAAGAACTAATATTTTCCCCCTTGTAAAGATATCTTGGTCACAGATGGCCTACTGTATGAAGCTTTGTCTTCTATTCGGGCAAATGCCCGTTTAGCTTCAAAATGATGATATGTTTCCGTTTCTTGACTTTACGAGCTCAATTTTAGTGGATAGAATTATTTGTAAATATGGGGTAGGCAGAGATCACATTTTTCTATTTTTTTTTTTATCATTTAAATATCTGTCTTGCAACTTGCTTTGTGTACTCTCATCCTATACCTCGTGTCGAGTAATAATATTTGTAGGTTGGAAGAACTAAATGCAGTTCTTGAATTGGTAAAATAAGTTTTTGCTTGACATCCTGATTTACATGGATGTATAACCGTGTAACCAAGCAACCAAAGTATAACTCTTGATGCCAGGTCTGATATGGGCGGAGATCCGTGCCCTCTGGACTGGCGGCATAATGGAGTATATCAGCGACCTCTGGAACATTGTGGACTTCATCACCAACATGTTCTACATCGCTTGGATCAGCTTGAGGGTATCCTCTTGGTACATCGTCCAGGTAAGTTTATTGGATCTAGACTTGTGGCGTCTTGTGTTGTACATAGGTGCAATTCTATTTCTATATTCTATTTAAGAATAAAAAAATACAATGACGTCAAATTATCAAGTATATTTTGCTGAAAAACAGTTATGGTCAATAGATCATCATGACTATTTCGGTGTTGGAATTTATGTAAACCCATATATAGGTTAGATAGCATATATATGCTGCTATAATTGAACTACAATAAATACGATACAAGCCCTAAATAAACCTAAAACAATGTTGCGAATAAAATATATTCATACTTAAGAAATTATAAATACAGATCCGTACCCCAGGACATAATTAAGTACTTTACGTTAATCGAATTTTTGATAAGTCCTGTAATAACACTGATTGTTATCGTACCTATCCAATTATGGGATTTTGAACGTTATTTTACTATTATTTATGGTCGATTTTATTAAGCTGTAGAGAAAGGGTAATTTGGTATCAAGGCAAATGTATATATCTTTGTACAATTTATTTAAAACTAATGAATATAAATAACTTACAACGAAAAGGTCTCAGAATGAACAGTAAAAAAATCGTATGGTACCTAATTTTATTTAAAATGTTGCAAAGAATAAGTACGAATAAATATTATATTTATGTTCCAGATTTACATTTATATAGCGAGCGAACATTTTACCCTTTTTGTCTGAATCACTGAACCAAATGTTAAATTTTGATACTTTAAAGAAATCATTTGGAAAGAGGAGCAATATCTACTTAATAACTTAAAACAATAATAAACTAGTATCATATTCTTTGAAATGGAAGTTGTTCATATATTTTTTTAATTTAAACCTTTTTTTTCTAATATTTATAAAATATTATCTAGGTACAAATAAAAATCAAATACTGTCTGTCTCGTGGTCACAAGTTAGCGAATTTTCGGTTACTTATAAGCATCTAACTCTAAGCATCTCTGGTTAAGCATCTAACTAAACGGATCAGCCACTCTATCTGCCATACCTATAGGCATCTACATGATAATATTGCCAGTAAGCCAGCGCCAGACATAGCTTCACTGGATTAAACACTTTTTTTACTTAGAATGGGTTTACTTGTTTGATTGTTAAGTCTGGCACGGGACTTTGAAAAGTGTGCAGTTTTTGAGCAGAGAAGTGAACTTTGCCATGCGGTGTCGGTTTTTTGGACACATCAAAGCGTTCAAAGTTTTTTTTGCACTTAAGCTAAGTCTGGCAGACATACTCGTAGCTTCAAAATTTTGCACACTTCTTTGAAGATTATCAGCATTGAAAACACATTTGCACACTTTTTGACATAACCTGCCAGACATGCTTCGCAAACACTTTTATCCACAGTATGCTGGTAATGTAATCTATATTTATTATAATAAGATTTAATTATTACATATTTCAATACAATTATGACACAACCAACAATTCCGCTCAACAACACTCGAGCAACTGAACTTTGCAATACGCATCACACTAAACACTTAAGTGCAGGAAAAACTTTGAATGCTTTGATGTGTCCAAAAAACTGACACTGCATGGCAAAGTTCACTTCTCTGCTCAAAAACTGCACACTTTTCAAAGACATAGCAATTAAACAAGTGTTCCATTAAGTGAAGCTATGTATGGCGCCGGCTTAAGACTCGGTTGTGGCCACTTTCATGTAATCCTTATTTACGTCGTGTACACTTTATACAGGGTGGAAAAAATCTATAGGCCCTGGAGGGGATAGAACAATAGATATAGAACTACCTTAAATCCTTTAGTTAGCCCATTTTACTAAAAGGAAACATTCCTTTATTTCTTTAAAGAAACAAAACTGCATTCAATTTTTTTTGTAATTTTTTCAAAAGAGCCTTGATAAAAGTGCTTTATCCATCCCATTGAGTTAATAAGTTGAGTTTTCATGTGTTAAATATTTACTATGTTTGCTAGAGAGAGTTGATCCTTTTGATTGACGCTATCGATCGAAAGTACCGAATGTTATTTTTGACAGATATTAGCTGGTTCGATTCCTGGGTGTGGGAAGCGTATTTTTCTAGATGTTTCCATGCAATAAAGGAATGTTTCCTTTCAGTTTAATGAGCTAACTAACGGATTTAAGGTAATTACCCTCCAGGGCCCACAGATTTTTTCCACCCTGTAAATTATGTGTTTTTTATATTTATTTTATTACAGAGGGACTATCGTAACGGCATGGACCCCTGGTACCCCCGCGAGCGTTGGGACTCCTATGACCCCATGTTACTATCAGAAGGTATCTAAACATTCATGAATAGAGTCTGGCTAATGAAAACTAACACTGAGTATTTTTCTAATCTTTCATAAGGCAACGTTTTGACATATAAAAATCCATATCACGCGGTGACAGTGACTTCAATAACATAAACATACTTTTTGAAGTGACAACTTCTTTAGCGGCGTTGTGCACATCAGAGTTTAAAATTTTTGGGATGGGTAACAAATGTTAAAGTCGCGTCAGGACACGTGACCTGGTCGTAAATTTGTAAGACGGGGGGAGAGAAGACCGCCGGCGCGGCGTAGGAGAGGAAGTAATAATCCCCTCTCTTTCTACCGCGCGGCGAAAATGTATGCCTACTCGTGCTGTTTCGTTTAAGCGGTTTTCACCTCTGCCGGCACTCCCGGTGTGCAACCCGTTGTTTTTTAAATTTACCACCTTTTTTCAGTGTCATCTTTCATTAACCAGACTGTAGAAAATAAATTATTTAAGGTGTTTGGGTAACTTTGTATGGACTCCTTAGTGGCGTTCTTTTTTTTTCAACGGCTACTCAATTTATTATTACAATTTTATTTAAAGAGTCACAATCAAGACATATAATCTGAGTGGATAACTTTGCCTTAATATCTGAGCTGAGATATGTTTTTTTACCTCCTTTTCACTATATAAAGTCGATAAACGTCTAAAATCTCCGTTATAGTTTAGCTATATACCGTGTTATTTTTCTTTGTGCCGAAAGTTAAGGTTACGTTGTTACGTGTTAATAACAAAATTATTCAAAAAAATATTTTTTTTATTATTTTCTAAAGTGTTAGCGCCGTTTATTTGGATATTAAACCTACTTTAGCAATGAAAACCAAAGAAAATAAACTTAAAATAATAACAATAATAGTAAAAATAACTATTGAGCATGCACCAAGCTCGGCTCAGGGCTATCAGCTTATTGCAGCGCTACGATGACAAAAAACTATTTGAGTAAAAAAAAATGTCTCGCTTCATTTTGTTCTAAACACATAATACAGCCTTAAGTTTGTGCACATAGAATTAAAACACCCTGTATATGTTCAATAATAAGATTCATGTCTATGTTTTTTAAAATTTACTACTGTAAGTGGCCGTCATTTTCCATTTTTAGCAGAAAGTTAAGGTAAAGTATTATGCTCATTGCATTGTCTACAAATTAGAGAGTGATTTGCGACTGAGTTGACTTTCTAAACAGTTTAAAAACTAGTTTTAAATTGTTGTTTCTTAGACTTGGTTAGACTTACCCCCATATTCTAAGTCGTTCCTCCAAAACTTTTTACACTCCACTCAATCTCGTCGTGGGTAAAAATGATAGTGTGCGCTAGGCCTAACACGGAGTGGCTACGTACTCTTTGGCTCCTCCAGGTCCTTACGGAGTTATGACTTAGAATACCGATTTCGAGGAGTATTTTTAAGACATTTTCAATGAGGTTTCGTTAAGTCGAGGACGAGTAAGTTTTGGAGGAACGACTTAGAATATGGGTGTTAGACTTGGTTAGACTTAATTTTCTTAAGTGTACCTAATTAACTTGATTTTCGTAAAACTATCAGTGCAACGAATAAAAGCATTTTAGTTAAAATTAAAAACGTAGAATCTCTGGTCTAATCGCATCACTAATTACTTACTTACTTTTAACTGGACAAAGCAAAACCAAATCAATTCTTAAAATAAACACTAAATTGGTAACTTTAAAAAATGTGTACTTATATAAAAATGTACGACGACGATGATATGATTTGTGCCTTAAATGCGTCAAAATAATCTTTATACCCACCACACTTGAATTCAAAAACCTTTCTAAATCAATTAAGCTTTTTCCTTGGTCTATGCACTAAACACTGAATGTACGAGTAGGTACGTCTTATGACAACACTAGATGACCCGTGGCCCACGGGCCGTGGACACTTCGATTTGCGTCAAACGTTTACCTACTTGTGATGAAATAATCTTACAATCGAATACCTACTTATAGACTATGACACACAGGATCATAATGTAGCCTTCTACTGGTGAAAGAATTTTCAAAATCGGTTTAGTAATTCCGAGATTATTAGTATTTATTTATTTATTTATTTATTTCGTTAGGAAAACTTACAGCTCTAAAATAAATACAATATTGTTAAATATTATTAGGTGACTAATGAGCCATTTACAGGTTTTCACTTATAGGTAACTAGACATGGTGGAGTATATTGACAAACAACAGAATATCTAATAATTGATTACTTAGGAGCAAAGAGTGAGAGTATTATTATAAGTACTTCTGTTTATAAGTATTTAAAGATTAAACCATCGTATACATTTTCACCCCAAACAGCGAATAAATATATATGCAAAACTAACCTAACACATTGTTCTGCATCATATTTCTGAAAGGGGTTGAAATATGTCATCTCAACCCTATTACATTTAGTTATCGATTGCGGGCCAAGTTCGAGGTTACGATCTCCCGTGTCACACAACGTTCGGACATTTATTATTATATCCGGAATTCCGGAACCCTTGTAATATGAGATTTTCTTAAGGGTTTCGTTCATAACAAGAAAAAAAGGAAAACTTGTGGGAAAATTGTTGTCCATCTGTCTATGTGTCTGTTATTCTCCAAAACGCAAGCGAAGGTATCGGGTTGAAATGAAACACAACCTAAGACAGACTCCAAATTTTAGGAGTACTTATTTTACGCATTTATTAATTACTAAAAGTATTGTCGCCGGTCGCCTCGAAATCAGGTACCTTCTCATGACAATGTGAAAACCACTTCAAAGATGTAGTCAAATAAATAACTTCATTCCACTACCACTCTGTTTCTCCACTTGTTTCTTCTTTCGTATCATTAGTTCGATTGATAAACAAAACAAAAGGCGGGAGATCGTGCGTGCCTTGTGGCGCAACTTGGAGGCTTACCTAAGTCCAGCAGTAGACTGCATAGGCTAAATGATGATGATGGTGAACATGATATCTTCCAACCAGGTGCGTTCGCCGCTGGCATGATCTTCTCATATCTGAAGCTGGTGCACATCTTCTCCATTAACCCGCACCTCGGACCACTGCAGGTCTCCCTCGGTCGCATGATCCTCGACATCATCAAGTTCTTCTTCGTTTATATGCTGGTGCTCTTTGCATTTGGCTGTGGTAAGTTTATTTTCTTCATTGATGTCTAGAATCGAGTTCAAATATAAATACAACTACCTAAGGTATTATTTATTTTATGCTTTTTACTTTTGAAGAGCTTGGTTTTGGTTTAATTTATAAAGCTTTATGAAAGATTTCTATCTTTTTTTCTAAAGGAACCGAGTGTTTATATCCAAGCAGTTCTCCTGCCAGACAAGTTGACAGTATTTCGAATAAATCCAACTATAGCGGTTATAATTTACAGTATTAATAGAAACATTCTGATAACTATGATTTGTCTCCTAGGTTTAAATCAACTGATGTGGTACTACGCCGAGTTGGAAAAGAACAAGTGTTACCATCACCCCAATGGCGTACCAGATTTCGACACCCAAGAACGAGCGTGTACTATCTGGAGGCGCTATGCGAAGTAAGAATAGTAGTACACTATCGTATATAGTCACAAAATATCATAAACTATACTGCTGGTGGTGATAAGAGGGTATCAGAAGATTCAGAAGCAAGAAAATATGCACAGTCCGGGAAGTCACAGACAAAGTGATCTACTTAAAAAGAATGCATTTCTTAAAATGCTCTTCAAAATAGGAACCCATTTCAAACTCTTGCTCTACTTTAAATGTTGATACTGATGCCCACTTTATTTTTTGCTTACGCTACTGATTTTATTGTGAGTTTTGAATGAACGAAAAGAAATTTCACAATGAAATCTGTGAATTATGAAATTCTCTGAATAATTCTGAAAGGTTCTGATTTTAGGCAAACTTTATATTATTATCAATTACTAAGCCTGTTATCCGGAGGGGTAGGCAGAAATTACGGACCTCTTGGTGCCATGTTCCGGCAATGACATACTTACTTCTCTAACTTCATTAACATTCATCAACCTTTTCATAAAAACTAGTTTATTCCTTGTACATAATATATCAATAACTTCTCCTTCAATTTTCTTCTCAGCCTCTTCGAGACGTCCCAATCCCTTTTCTGGGCCTCCTTCGGCCTGGTTGACCTCACCACCTTCGAGCTAACCGGCATCAAGAGTTTCACCAGATTCTGGGCATTGCTCACCTTCGGATCGTACTCCGTGATCAACATCATAGTACTGCTAAATATGCTTATCGCCATGATGTCCAATTCCTATCAGATAATTTCGGTAAGGAAGTTTTATTTTAGAGATTCTTCATAGATATATTCATATCTGCCTCGATCTTTGAACACCGCGTGAATTTTGTCTTTTTGTTTTTGCTTTGTAACGTTACTGGAACAAAATAGGAACTCACCAGTTTAGATAATGCCATTTTTTTTACCTTTTCTTGTGTTACAATTATTGTACTTTTGTATAACCAACTCAGTAATGAATTCTAAAGCACTTCTATTTAAGACACTGTGTTCATCAGAGGGTGGGTGGGTAGAGAGTATCGTAAGAAGTTTCAAATCAAATTAACTATAATGTATTATATAAATTAAGGATAATGTATTAATTAAATTGAGGACCTAGCGAAATCTTTATTAAAAATATTAAAATAACCTTTGTATCTGTTGTAATGGTTTAAGAAAATTAATAGGGAGATTTTTTTTTTTTTCATTTGTAAAAATAGAAATAACTATTTAAGTAAATACGTATAATTAAAGATAATAATATAAACAGGAACGTTCCGATATGGAGTGGAAGTTCGCTCGGAGTAATCTCTGGATGTCTTACTTCGAGGACGGAGATACAGTGCCTCCTCCCTTTAACATCATACCCACCCCAAAGCATATCGGTGGCTGGATCAAGCACTGCTTCAGCAATAGAGACCGTGGGTCTATTATCGTAAGTTAAGCTATCATTGATCCTACTTATTAGTTTAGTTTTGAAGATTAGATGTTTGTTACTCAGTGATGGCGAAAAACGTTATTAAGTATTTATATTCATGTTAGAATGGTCTATAGGAACACCCTTCGCCGATAGAACGTTTCATCAAAATCACTCTTGCTCATTTGGTTAGGTTACATTAGTTGGACCTTTGCCTAAAATAATTTATAGTCAAAATCTTCTCATAACACTTATTCAAATAAACCTACACTGCACACTTTTTAAATTGATTGTAATTTACTTAAATTAGCTTTACAAATGCTTTTAACACTTTCTGGAAAAAGGTTCTTACCTTTTCCATTTTTCGACTTTTTAGTCAATTCCAACTATAAATTCCAATGTAAAAGTGGTTCGTATTGCTAGAAACTAAACGTTAATTTCATCCTAGATTGCATAATCGGTTACCATCAGGCGAGATAGCGGTCAAGCCTTGACCGCTATCTATAAAAAAATACATTCTTCTTTTGATAATCGTTTTTTAAATCAGAATAAATCCCGAGAGAAAGCACGCCAGCAACACGAAGCAGTAATGAGAGTACTAGTCCGGCGCTACGTGACGGCTGAGCAGCGAGCGCGTGACGAGGTCGGAGTGACCGAGGACGACGTGATGGAGATCAGGCAGGACATCTCCACGCTGCGGTACGAGTTGATCGACATCCTGCAAAACAACGGGATGAAGACGCCGAGGATCAATCTACAGGACACCACTGGTGAGAGAATTGAGACTAACTAAAGGTAGGACGTTGTGAAGGTGATCAGGCAGGACATCTCCACACTGCGGTACGAGCTGATTGACATACTGCACAACAACGGGATGAAAACGCCGAGGATCAAACTACAGGACGCCACTGGTGAGAGAGTTGAGAGTAAAGACTGGCGTCCACTACAGCAGAATCGATCACATTTCTTCCTGCGTGTCCATCTGAGACGAATCGCAATTCTTTATCAAAGTAAATGTACTATATCCGGCGACTTTTTGTGATCCGCGCCTAGTGGACGTAGGGTGATACGGGTGACTTTCACTAACTGCCACTAAACATCATTCCTGTCCCTGTTGACTTCAAACAAATCACTGAAATGCAATGACATTATTTGTGTTTAGTGGCAGTTTGTGAAAGTCGTCCTACATAATTTATTAAATAGACAGTTGTTTGCGTGCTATTAGCATGTGGTCGACCAGTTTTGGAATTACTGTGAATCCGTCTAAATACCAGGAGATGATAGTTGGCGAGTCTAAGCAGATCGTTAAGATAAATTGAAGCTCTGTTCCGTCTATTGTTATGGATAGTACTGCTATTCCTCTCAACTCTAGTGTTAAGAACCTTTGCCTCCTATCGATTCCACGCTGAGTTGGATTCCACAAGTTGCTGAGCTGAGTCGAACAGTTTTTCCTCTTTTTTATGATTTTAGAATTTTTGCATTTTTCAATGCTGTTTTTATATTTATGATAAATTTTAAATGGAAAAAAAAATTAAATTTCCTATTTACTCTTCCTGAATCGTTTTAGAAACTTTTTGCCCATTAAAACTAAAATTCAACTCATTGATTATGCTGATGTCTGATATCCAGAACTAAATGAGGATCTTCTAAATAAGCTCGATCGGCTACTTAATAACTCCATTCGTTTAATTTTCTCCCTTCGTAAATTTGATCACATCTCGACTTACCGGTCGCAGCTTAAGTGGCTACCTATCCGTCAGCGCAGACAGCTTAGGTTGCTCTGTACGCTTTACTCCGTCCTCAATAGTCCTCATTCCCCTGATTACTTGGAATCTAATTTTCAGTATTTCTGCGACTCTCATGACCGTCATCTTCGCTCTGCTGACTCACTCTCTCTCTCCATTCCACTATTCCACTGCATCCTTCACTCTGCATGCCTCGCGTCTCTGAAACAGTCTCCCTGATGCTATCAGGAGATCTCCAAGCAAATTCACTTTTAAAAGAAACGCTCGCGCTTTTCTGCTGGATAGTTTAAATTCCTATAATAGATTGTTAATCATCAGCCATGAGTATGAGGGAAGTAATGAATGAATATATTCATTACTTCCCTCATACTCTTGGCTTTGAATAGTAGATATATTTATTACCAAGTATAATTATATATATATATATTTTTTTTTTAAATTGGAACCACCTAGTAAGCAAATAAATGCCTGTAACAGGTGACTCCGCTCTTCCTTAACTAATAAATAAATAACAACTAGGTGTCTAAACTAATACATGACGTTTTTAAACAAAAACTTATTCTAAAACTATTTCCACTAGTAAAAGATAATTACATAAAAAATAAAAATAAACAAAAAAAAAAAAAAAAGTCAATAATTTCCCTTTACATGTAGTGTAGTGTAGTATAGTATGGTGTAGTGCAGTGTAGTGAGGAGTGCAGTGTAGAGTGTAGTGTACATTGTAGTGTAGTGTAATGTAGTGTAGTATAATGTGATGTACTATTAATGTTGTGCTAATTTATTATATATATAGGTAGTATGTAAAATTGTTAATAATATGTAGGTTATTAGGGTATTCCTTGAGTATGTATTTTGTTTAGTTGTATTTATGCATCTATCTATTGATCAAGATTTCCTTAAACCATTTATTTGTACGGCTTTCGCTGTTATCTGTTTTCTAAAGGTTGACTGGCAGATAATACTTTTAGTATTAAATCCGCCTTTTGTACTTTACTTTGCGTATTTTATTTATTTATTTATTAAGGTACACCAACAGCATAACATGTATAAACATTGTTATTATAAATTATAGCTACAATTTACATGCATGCCAATAATAGGTATACACAACATTTATTAAATATGTTTAAAATAAGTAATAATACTAACCAAAGGTTCTTAAGAATTACGTTAGCTTAGTCTTCCAGAAGATTTAGCTTGGTCTTCCAGATTCTAGATTTTGTACAATAAAGTTCAATAAAGAAATAAATAATTTAAGACCGAATATTTTAATGACGTCCAATACTTAATGCTAGTACCTTTATCACAGTCGCTGGGAAGAAGGGTAAAGTGATGGAGAGGCGTATCCTCAAGGACTTCCAGATCGGCATCGTAGAAGGCATCATCAAAGACGTTATCTCAAAAGAGAGCAAGCCTAAAGACGTCTTCAGTCAAATCGCCAAAGCAATCGTCAGGAGAGGCAGCACTGATAGACCTGGCAGGTAATATTTATCTTAAGCTATATCGATTAGCTTAGTATTTCCCTTACTTGAAACCTCAATATTTCATTACAAAAGTAGTACCAAAGTCATTTTCTTGAGAAGCCCTCTTAGTAATCTTCGAGCAACAGTAAACATTTTTTGTGGATAGTGTGTATAGTATAGTGTGGATAGTTGTGGATATGAAGTACCCATATTTTTAATACTCCACGATGATAAAACATGAAATACTCAGTAATTTTTTACTATTCCATCAATATCAGTATGATTCGTATAACGAAACTACCCCGTCCAGTGCTAGTACTAATGTAACTTTTTCCAAACAGCAAAAAACGAGATTGGAACGAATTAGTGCGTACGAACACTGTTCGCCGAGATCCTATTGGCAGATCCTCTGAAGCGGAAATCCGACGAAGCAGGCAATCCTTGCGAGCGCACATTTTGGACAATGTGCAAGCTAGAACCATAGACCCACAGAAACTGCTCGGTAAGAATAAACTTATTCGTCAAAAGTTAACAGAAAAAGTTTTAATAAAAATGTAAGCTCTACCGTAATTTGTCGTGCTCTGTCGGTACAAACCAAGAAAACGATGCAGAAGGTCATTGAGAATTATAATAATTAATCGTCATCACCTTTCGGCAGAATTGTAAAAAGCTTAATTTAAAAAACAAAGAATAAAATAAACATTGCTTGGTGTAAAAAAGAAGCACAAATTGCAATATTTATAAGCTGAATAAAAAAAATGCAGACGAGAACTAAAGTATGTACAAATTTGTTAATTATATCAATTGTTCACCAGAATATAATCCTAAGCTGTCCGATGTGACTCCCACTACTCGTGTGGCGTATGCCAAGTTTATGCGCAGCAAGATCAAATCGGACTTCAAGGAAAAGGAGAATGCAGGAGAGGAGTTCAGTCTGGTGGATGAGGTGTTTGAGACCCCTAAACGTCAGGACTCCAAGAGGATCAGTAAGTCCAACTTTTTTATACATCACCCCTAACGTCATTCATTATATACCTTGTGGCCTATTTTTCAAAAGCAATGCGACAGCAAAACTTGCGCGATAATTGCTTTACGTCACGTATCACCATAGCTTACAGTGCGGCCTCGTCAACTATAATGTGCATTCATTTAAGTTCCTGTTATTGCTACTAAATTGTTTTTCAAAAATCATAGCAAAGCAGAGTCTCACTCTCGCACTCTAGGTAGGACTGAGCGCGAGAGAGTGAGACGCCGCTATACGAACGAACCATCAGAGAGCAATTAAGTTGGGGTTAAAAAAAATAATTTTGTTTTTTTTTTTGTAATTGCAACCCCGCCTGCTCCGTTCTGCATGAAAGTAAAAAAAAAACAAATATCACTCTCATAGCCAAAGCTCAACATAGCCACATTTGGTATTAGTTGGGTCTAGGATGTTGTTTGGAAGCAGTAGTTGTCAGTTGCTGTTTTTTTATTTTTATTTATGAGCGCCGGGGAAACTCTTAGCCTTCATCATACCTGATGTTAAGTATTGATAAGGCTAAAGATGTAAGCGAGCCTTTCCCGGAATCCTCAATCACTGAGGAACTGGCTATCTAATCTTTAACTGCCGAAACACAACAATGCTGAAAAGATTGTTGTTATGGCGTCAGACTTAGATAAGATGGTGGTAGCTAGCCAGGCGGACTTACAACAAGTCCTACCACCAACCAAAATATGTGTCCGTTGAAAGGCTTTTTACTATCTGAACTGGGCCCGTAGACAAAATAACATCATTATCGTTATCGTAGCAAAACAATAATTAAATAAATAAATAAATATTTCCATACAATCACACCAATTATCTAGCCCACGTTTAGTATCATAAAGAACTTGTGTTATAGATACAAGATAACGGATAAACAAGCTTATATCCTTTTTTTGTAAATACATACATAATATACATATTAAACACCCAGACCAAGACAAATACAGGTTCATGCACACATATATTTGTCTTGTCCGAGGATCGAATCCGGGACCTCTGGCGCAGAAGGCGGGGTTAGTACCCCTACGCCAAACAGGTCGTCAAATTCGATTCCGCGTGATTTAGCCCGGTTTATGCCAATCCGCCAATCCCATACATGTAATTCTTTTCGAACTTCGTTATCGTTTTTGAATTGGCTAGGGCCCTAGAATGATAGCAGCTGGTTCATTGCATTCTAATTTTCTTTCGCTCGTCGTCCACCATAGAGGGAACTTTTTTAGCTACACTAATTAAAACTTTAACGAACTGGTAATTTGTGGTCTGCTAAAAGCAGTTTCTTTCTAAGATTGCGGATAATTTTGCTATGTGTACCTAATAATAAATTATTCTTAGAAAGTGATAAAGCAATTTGGGTGATAAAACATTTTAAATCTAAATCATCCCATTTCAAAAATAATTCCACTAACGCAACTAAACTAAGCTGTGTAGTGTCGGCTTAGAATAGCACTACCCCCTCTCATCCCGTGGGTGTCGTAAAAGGCGACTAAGGAACTCAGCCTTCAGGATATGGGCAGCAGCGTCTTCTACAAACTTGGTCATACTGCGATCGCCAACCCGCCTGCCAAGCGTGGCGATTATGGCAAACCCCTTTTGGGGAGGCCTATACCCAGCAGTGGGTGTTATGTGGCTGAGAACACAAGCAACTAAGTATATATGTACACTACGTGGGCGAAGTCGCGGGTAGATCATTTATCGCATAACATGAAATATTTCCATCACAAATTCTAAAGTAATATATACAATTATTTTCCATTCGGCTTTAACCAATGTACCTGTGTTCTATCAATCATTAAATTCTTGAAAATATTAATCATATTATTGTAATACTTGATTAAATTATGTTCAACTTCATAATATTAAACGACTTTTTTCTTTTAACATTCAGATAGTTGGTAATAAATATTGTTTCAAATGTTGGAATCTGTATGTACCACGTCAGATTTACAACATTATTTTTTGAATGACATGTAATACAGCATAGTTTATTTTGACCTTACTAAGGTGCCAAGTAATTTAATAACGGAGACGTTTCGCCGTATAATGTCGCCTAAACTTAATTGCCGACACTACATTATTTTCTATTTAACCTTCAACAGTAAACAAACGTACATAGTAGTTCCATCCACATTTTGTACTGTCGACAACGAATTTTGTTTAGCAATTGCACCGAAATCCAATCTTATTGCTAAAATGATAAGGGTGAACATACTGACATAGGTACTATCAAATGAACATTGGACTAGTCTAAACAAATACACTTAATGCAATCGATAATCATAATACAAAGTGAAAATCGCACAAATAGCATACACCAATGCGAAACAACGTAATTCAATTATCTGGACATATGTTTACCTACTCATTTGAATATTAAAGCTCAAACAAATCCGTTCACTGATTTGAATGGATCATTCTCATTATTTCTGTTTTCAAGAACGTGCTTTGACATGCCTTTAAAATAGCATCGGTCATCAAAATTCATCACTCGAATCAATACACAAGCTATCTCGGCAAACATTGAAAGTTATAGCTAATCATTTTTAATATTAGGTACTACAAAGATACCACACGAATTTCGTGTTCCGTATATTTCTTTAAATGATAAACAAAGCTTTCGTATCTTTGTGGGTGACAGCTAGCTAAAAGTAATTGTCGGCTTATTAAAACTAAAACCTAGCGCATTTTCGGATGAAAACCAGAAAGGCGCTAATGTGCGGTTTTGCAGCTGAAGTAATCCGCCTTTCTAATCCCAGTGTTTTTCAACACGGAAATACGGTATTCGCAGTTCGAATATTTTGTAGTCTACTGCACCAGAACCATCTATCTAAGTAAAGAAGTCTCTTACTGCACACATTACCTACATTAACAGATCTGGAAAATAGGTATTAGTAATAAAAAGTACAAGCATTGTTTTATTTTAACAAATCCAAAATAAAAAAGACTACTGTTTGCGTCAACAGAATCAGTATATTCTTGTAAATAAGTCCTATAATCCGAAAATAATTAATTTAAATTTATTTATATTATTAACTTCCCTCAGGTAAAACATTCCGAAGCAGTACTCCGATTCCAGAAACTTCTGACGACGATGGTCTCAAAGAGCACGAAATAACTGTGAAAGCCGAAATAGAAGACAGAGGTGATGTATCTAAACAGTTTTAGTCAGTTATTTGTATAACTTATATAGACTATATTTACGTAATTATTCTCTTGAATGCGACATTTATTATGAAGTACATTATCTACTACAGCTTGACCTTTGGTCACAAGCAGACTGGGGCAGTGCGCGGCGTCGTCTGTTCGGGCTGGCTTGAAGATCTTCGGCCACCCTCAAATTGTCACTTTTTTATTTTTTTAAAATGTTAGTAATGTCATTGCGGCACACAACATTGACAGTATCGGGGTTCGTTTTGAACGGCAAAACTCGCGGCTTACACTTGTTCATCACTGAATTCCACGCTGATGACAATTTAAACCCGATTGATGCTTCTTGATTTCAATCGCTTCTCGTACCATCCTGGTATGATAATGACGATCAGTGGAGAGGAGTTAGATTCATGTAACTCCATCCAATAATTAATTCCAGCTTCAAGAAGATGTACCGCGGGCTTATGTTCTGCGATATGTTCTTTGACCCGTTCTGCGATTGTCCGCTTTATTTGTCCAATGTACGAACTACACATTTAGGTCACTGGCGATTCTTAAGCAATGTCATTTACCACATGAGGTTCATTGGCTGTATTTAAGTGAACAAATCCACCTACAGCTGTATAATATAATCCACACATACATGTATAGGAGCGTAAAATTGGCCATTTTCGTAACTACTGGTGTTTTAAAGTGATAAATATTAAACAAGAAAATATACCAGAAAAAAGCAACTAGTCTCATGTCGCCCTGACGGATGAGACTAGTTGCTTTTATCTGGTATATTTTCTTGTTTAATATTTATCACATAAAAATAGCATTGTAAAATGCAAAATTTGCTATTTGCAATTGGCTATTTAAAGGCCACATGTACAGTGTTATCATAATGGAACGCGAAAGTTCAAAATCTTACGTCACTCCTGAGTCTGAATATATTAGTTTTTTTTTTCTACAGGATCAGAAGTAGACTCGGAGAAAACAAGACCACTGAAGTCGTCATCTCAAGAACGATCTAAACCATGCACTCCAGATATCGATCCAATTAGTGACAGACGTTTTACTCCTCCATCGCAATTCGACACCAAAGACCATATTATACAGATTGATGAACCTGAAACTCCTACAAGCGCTTTATGTATGACTAAAGATGAAGATACTAGACTACAAAAGCCAATAACACCAACACCCAGTGTTCGTTCAGAGCAAATTTTATCAGCATCTTCCTTAACTTCTCAGTATAAACAAAGTATTTCCCCAGCGCCATCAGTAGCTGCTCCTCCTCTTCCAATCATCAAATCTCCTCCTCCAGTAATAATGACTCCCCCACCGCCAGACAGTCCTCCACCTCCTATTCCTCTAACACCAGATATAACTTCAAGATCTGAATCTAGAGCATCTAGACCAGAATCTAGGACTCCTGTTCCTTCTACTCTACCTTCTACTTCAAGACCAGAGTCTTCAACTTCCAAACCGGAAAAACTTAAACCATCTTTGAGCACCCAAAGAGTTTCACCGTCACCATCTCCATCTCGCACTCCTGTCAGTGATAAAGGTAAGTCTAAAGTGACAGGAAAAATGGTGTCGGGTTGGCTTTAAATCTTTTTATAATTATAGATTAAAAGCATCATTATGCAATCCACCATCCTAAGGATATTATTAATTTCAGAAGTGCCTAATTCAAAACGTATTTTAAGATAAGGTTAAGTTAGATTAGGATTAGGATTTAGATTTAAATGTTAAAATAAGCTTTTAAATATTCATTGCCATCGAGACATTTTCTTAACAAACTGTTCTGTCTTCAGGATTTCAGAATAGGAAAAAAAAACACTATTATTTCATGTTCGGGATAAAGGTTATAACAATGTTTATTTCTTCATGTAAATATATATTTAAGTTAAATTTATCTTACCATAACTTATTTAACTACCTCGAATTTATTACCTATTGAAAAGTCTGTATATATTTTTATGTTGTGCCATGCCATATGATTTGTAAACTATAAACGATAGATTTGTAAACTTTAAATATGTTAAACATTCTGACGCTACTATTAACAAAATCCTTCATCTCAAACTATAATTTTGTCTTAATCTCACAGTATAAGTTCAAGATGATGATACTTAAAAAAAACCGGTCAAGAGCGAGTCAGGCTCGCGCACAAAGGGTTCCGTATATCGTTCTGTGTCAGTCATAGGTCGAGGTCACGGTAACGGTTATTTTTTTACAATGTTCATCAAAAGTCGAAAACATTACGGCCTAAAAAAATAATAAAAAATGAGAATGTGCAAGCAGCGCTCTTTTATATGATACCCACATGTCCTAATAGCCCCATTTTGAATTTTTAAGAGCCCTTTCAGTCCCTGTTGCAAGAAAATAAAATCTCATAATAGTAAAATAGTTAAGGAAATATCACCTAGAACTATTCCAAATTTCAAGTTCATAGCATTAGTACTTCTTAATATATCCAGCTGTGACAGACAGACTGAGGTGCACCATAAGGGTTGGTCTGAACCCGAAAAAGGGTCAATAGAAATAACAATGGAAACATACGCCGAATTTTTATTAGTGTGAAGAATATGCATATAATATTCCTTAAAGTGAACGTGAACCTTCATAATGCAAAGCGAATGAAAAACTGCATTATGACGACGTTGGATAACGTAACGTTGGAACGTTGGTTATTTTGATTTTTATGACACGAGAGCATTCGTCAGAATCTCGCTTGCATTCTTGGCACCTGCCATATTCAAACTCTATCTTTGTATTTCTATACCGTCCTCATAGTTACACAATACATCATCCTCAAACTGTAATCACAAATCGAATTCTGTCGGTCTCACGACAAAATTAGTGTTTGAACTGCGCCCAAGTTTGGAAACGGTAGCATCCACTATTTTTAGGTAGCTCCATCGGAAACTGGACCCAAAGCTGAGCTCACAGAAACTAAAATCGGACAAAATGCTGTTAAGTTTGACGGATCCGAGAACTAACTGAATTATCTGCCGACGCTGAGCTATGTGACATTCTTAAATGTAATATGATGTTACATCATACAATTTTAATTTTAGACAGGTTCTCTTCTTTGCAAAGGTCTTGCCATGACACTGGATTATAAGTAGTAGGTTTTCCGGGTTCAGTATGCTTGTGTAGAATTCTGGTTTAAATGATCCTATCCGGTCACCCAGCAGCAAGCAGGAACAGATATTAAAAAAGGATTTATATCAAGAATCAAAATAGCAACTAAGTTGTCTTTTCATTATGTACCTATGTAAAAAATACAGTATGATCCAGAGCGCCCAAAATTTGTTTTTCACAACGTAGAGCCTCGCTAGTTCGGACCCTGGTACTCCTGTGCACGCTGTTATCTGGACAGGCGAGAGGATCTCGCGGGGAGATATTCGCGGGGAAGCAGTAGGTGCGTGCAGGTACAACGTGTCAATATTCAATCATTTGCCGCGTCACTTGGCAGTCTTATATTTACCACCTTGCAGTGCTTAGTTAATATAACGCGCGTTCGCTGAGAAAATGGCACCGGTGTCGGCGTTAACATTCGAGTCTAAGTTTACTTTTAATTTTTAATTTAATGAATGAAACCCAATTATAACTTTTTAATTTTGCATTTTGCAATGCTATTTTTATGTGATAAATATTAAACAAGGATTTGATTTGCGGGTTCGAATCCGCATTCTTGGGAGTCCGGCCCAAGTGCATTGGGAGGGCGACATGAGACTAGCTGCTTTTCTAGTATATTTTCTTGTTTAATGTTTATCACAATGAAACCCAAGTTAAAAATGTGTTTAATTCCTATTAAATTATTGCAATTCATACTATAATCCTTAGGTCTTGTTTTTCCCTATCCGGATCAGCGAAGCCCTACTGTACTTGTTTGGTAAGCTAAGAGTATGTAATCAAGAATAGTAAATAAATCAGTAAAAAACGTGAACTCTGAATAATTACTAATATTACTCTTACGTTCTACTATTGATATTAATTTGCTGTCTCTCCTATATAACTAGAAGAGAATAGATATTTTCACTTTAACTTCCGGTTTTAGAAAAAAAATCAAGTTGCTGGTGAAATCTTGGAAATATTTTTACTAATTTCTTTCAAAGCACAATATTATAATAGTTTTGACGAAAATCACACCAATATACGAGTTTATTAAATAGTATTATATTTTCTGTGTGTTTTTAACTGTATTATGGTCACACAGAATTTGCATTTGGAAAATCTGGTAGGTGACACTTGCAACGTGCTAAGTAGTATTTGTTTGCCCTATAGGTATTATTATATTAATGTAACAAATATTTTGTTTAATGCTTAGAATAAGGTTTAATGTTAAGTTCAACGACACGGAGATATGTTTCCACGTGCCATTCGTAATAAAAATGTTTTATTTTGAAGGAATAAATACTTAAGAGGCCGGTACCGGCCGGGCAGCTGCCCATACTAACGGAATACCAAAATGATTTAAAATTAGAGCATTATTTTCTGTACTTGGGATGTTAGTCGAATTACTAGAGTATTTATATACACACTCATACACACGTACACACACGCACACACACACACACACACATCATACACTCACACATGCATGCACTATAATTTTTTGTAATTAACTTATAATTATTACCCTAAAAGTTACCCTTAAAAACTCAATCGTTTGTATCTAGGTGTTTTTAAAATACTTAAAAGGAGTGTTCCAATATCGTGTGTTCAATGTTGATTGAGGAACTGGAATAAACATATTTTTATTTTTATAATTATTTTATATTGGTTTCCATAAAAAAATAGTCCTAATTAAAAATAAATGAAAATGTATGAAAAAATGTAATTGGCATGTTTTTTTTATTGGGCAGATATTTTGGATATATGAATAGAAACTTAGATAAATACTGTCTTAATCCAAAAAAACATCACAAGTACAGTCAGTCATGCTCAAATTTTTTATTATTTTGATATTACGTTTGTATAGAAGACTGACGATGACGTGTCGCGACCCTCTTAAAGTATTATAAAATAAATAGTAAACAAGGACTCGTGTCGGGTTTAACTTAGAGTAGTTTATTACCCCTGAATTACAGAAACTTTCTGAAATGTCACGTTCTGCGTATGGATCTGAAAACGTATATTTTAGTCAGTTTTTACTTTATTGCAAATGCATGAATAAGACAACGAAATGACCAAATATCGACGTATTAGTGAGATAATAAATGCCTTTATAAAGCAATAAATAGCTTATAAGTTACTCATAGTGTCTTCTAAAGACATTTCTATCTTCGCTTGGTACATACATAGTGTAGATTATCACAAATAGAATTACGTAATTGTCACTTGAATGTCTTTTACTATTTATTTAACAAGAAAATGTTTATTTTAGAATTCGGGCAATCGGACAGTAATGTTTTCTGATTGTCATTAGTATTTTAATAATATACCTACAAGTAGTTATGTTAGTTGAGTTGTTGAAATGATCTCTGTTCTGTTGTTGTAAAAATACAACATTAATTAAGTTGCTGTAATGGCAAATAATATACAATCTAAACGTCATCTTCTTGTACAGACAGGGGGACTTCCCAGTTGACCAGTAAAGTTCTTTTTAGGTAGCCTTATTAAAAAAGTAATCGATCTAAAGAAAACGTTTATATCACAACTAATAGATCCATCGATCCATCATTAGCCTGTGGACGTCCACTGCTGGACATAGGCCTCTCCTAGCTCACGCCTATCGTGGCGTTCATAGGAGGCTATTAGCCTACTGCTACCACGCTGGCCAGACGGGTCGGTAGAGGGTTTGTTTCAAGTTTTCCTTCTCTCGCACAGGTGTTCAATGCGTCGAGCCTCTTAGTCGACTCTTACGACATCCCAGGCATGTAAGGGAGTGGTGACACTTGTATTCTTAGGCCGTCACCACACGGCGACTAATAGATCATTAATAGGTATTTCATTTGAATAATAAATTGTTTCTTTAACCTTAGTACTTTCCGAGCAAAACGTTTCCCAAAAAAACCTACTGGTCAATCGGGAAGTTCCCCGATTTTACCAGGCGTTTTGTCATATAGTAGTAAAATACTGATAATATTAATTCCCTAGAAATCTCGACACAACTGTAAAATGCTATGTTACTTTTATTATTATAAGATTTACATACATATAATTTAATAAGCTTTTCACTATTAGTGAGTATGGTGTAGAGGTCTGTGTAAAAAAATAGAACATTCGTATTTAGCCTTTCTTTTTTTTATTTGATGAGGAGCTAGGCGGCGCAATAGTTTGCGGGCTCGTTCTGCAATTGGATCGTTCTGCATTTCCGCAATTGGATGGGTGGCCAAATAGGTATTATCTCGTGCTCCTCCAATATTCAAAATCAAATGGTTGAAATATCCACTCTAAGTAACATGAAACAAAGCTATGCCATACTGAGAGTGGAGTTGGAATGGAGTCGAGGTTGAATCGATGTTATGTGCGAAGAGCCTTAGATTGCTAGAGTGGAATGAAACTGGGATCAACTTTACCAACATTTGCGTCCCAATATAGTTAAGGTGACCGAGTGCCTAGATATAATGTTAATTGTCAAGTCATATAACTAGCCAAAGATATTCTTTTTGAGATCATAAATTCAATAGAAATTTGTAAAGCCTCATATGTTAAATTTGCAAATATTTTGTTTCGATCGTTTTTGATATAATAATGATGACATTCACATTTACGGTACATAACTCTATTAAATGTCATAAAACTGATGTTATTTTTAGATGTAATTCTACGAAGGTTTGTTAAAGTTGTGAGTAAGATTTATATAAATTAAATAAAACGTTTGTTTGCGTTGGAAAATTTGTTTAATTAAAACCTTTTCCTATCTGCAAGATCACCGAGAAATTGCCTTAGGGAAAGTATCATTATAATTCACGTTTTAATCTCTTTGATATGAGCCCATATGAATACAATGGTAGGGTTTTCAACATTGCAATTTTGGAATCTACATGAATGTAGGGTAAAAAAACGTGTGTTCAAAATATCTTGCTTTAATAATAAGTATTATTTTGGAACATTTAATTAATGATGAATTGGTGTGTGTGACTTTAAACACCTAATATAATTTTTTTTTTAGAATGAGAAATTACGAATCGTTCTTTCAAATATCAAAGTTAAACAACCCTACACAACGAACATACCTACTTGTCAAAATATCTAGAGGCACAATTTTACTAAATCGAGTATAATTTCTTCGAAACAATAATTTTCCAAAGCCAATTTAAATTTTTATTTATTTGAGTTAATTAACATAGTACCTACATATAACCGAGAATAATCCCACACATTTAATACAAGAAGGAGTTATAAGAAATGAAAGGCAAGTGAATTACTGCTTCTGAAGCCGTAATGTATTGTATGTGAAATTATATTGAATATTTTAGACAATCGCCTTTGTAGAGCTAATATATGCCATTAAATTTAATAAACAGAGTAATGTTATTAATAAACGTTGTTATTTAGAGCGTTCCTGAAGTTTCGAAAATGCTGAGGGTGAATGTATTGCCTTTGATATAGAAACACGTTCCAGAGATACAAATAATTACAGAAAATATCTCCAATACTGACAACAACAAGGAAAATATGGATTGAGATCTGAGTCAAGTTTTGATAAAAAAATATGGATTGAGATCTGAGTCAAGTTTTGATAAAAAAAAAATTATTTATTACAATATTGGGTAGGTACCTAAGTCTGTCAGCTGTGTAGTGTCGGCTTAGAATAGCACTACCCCCTCTCATCCCGTGGGTGTCGTAAAAGACGACTAAGGGACTCAGCCTTTAGGGGATGGGCAGCAGCGTCTCCTACATACTTGGCTATACTGCGATCGCCAACCCGCCTGCCAAGCGTGGCGATTATGGCAAACCCCCCCCCCCCCCCCCCCTTTTGGGGGAGGCCTATACCCAGCAGTGGGTGTTATATGGCTGAGGCGACGACCTAAGTCTTCCTTCACTAAACCTCTGAAGTATCTGCTTTGTTTTCAACGACAATTTTGGAGCGTCTAATCCTAATAAAATGCGAAAGTGTGTTTGTTTGTCCTTCCTTCGCGCCCTAACTAAGCAACCAATCGACTTAATTTAGGGCATAGAGTTGAATGGACGGAAACTAACAAAGGCTACTTTTTATCCCGATATTTTCACGGGAACGGGAACCACGCGAGTGAAACTGCGGGACGAAGTTAGTCTTTCTATAAGTTTTCCCTTGTACGATTTTGAACTTTTACGTTTTGACATGGCATTCCGTCGGTTTTCGAGGGGTACACTACATAAATCCGAAAAACATAATTCCGAAATTATTAATCATGAATTTAAAAATTCCGAATTATTTAGATTTCTGGATATCACAATTCCGATTTATCATAAAACCGATTTTAACAAATCTGATGTAACAAAATGCCGAACTTTTTCAATCACGAAAATCAAATTTCAATATCCCATACAATCAAAATTCCGAATCGAAAATAATCCTAAGTTTCATAAATACGAATTCCGATTGATAAAATTCCGAATCATTACATACTAATCCGAAATGTTGTTTAAGGAAATAAAGTTTGGTCTTATTGTATTAGGTGCTATAATTAAGTCGAGGTTAATTATTCACTAACACTAGATATAAGTTCAAATGTTATAAACAACTATGGATGTTTTCCGAAATAAATGATTTATTATTATTATAAATATTAGGGTTCTGTCACTGACTAGTATGCAAGACAATACAAGTCTTCTGTCACGGCTCCAGCGCTGCGAGGCTCCGGTCGCAGCTCCGATCGCAGACCATCTGCGACGACAATCAAGCTTGCAGTCTTAAGGCCACCTGCTTCGGATCACGCGGGCCACTTCCCGTTTCCAATTAAAATCCCGATTATTCAAAAACACTTCATCTCAATTTTCAAGATTATGATATTTGGAATACCGTTTTTCGGACTAATAAAACATCGGACTTTTGAGCCTTCGTACTTTGAAAATTCGGAAAACAGAATTTTCGTGTTCATAACATTCGGAAAAATGAAATTCGTGATTTTGAATAATCGTAATTTTAATCCGTCGGAAAAATGAAAATCGAACTTTGAAATTCGGTATTAAGTCATAGAGGTGTTCCCGTTTTCGCGGCTACATTTATTTCGTTTCTAAATGTTTACGCTATATGGGCTTACTCTTGACCTCAATCTGGCCGAATGGCGCAAATGAGGTCTAAGATCATTGACTTATAGGTTACTTGAAATCATTGTCTAAGATGGAGCGAGTTCGCCCAGAAGAGGCCTGTTCACTTGAGTTCTATCAAATCTATGAAGTACTTACCGTTTGGCAGCTTTGCTGATAGATTGAAAAATAAAGATGGGGTCAAAGCTATAATATCCGATTTAGATTTAGATTTCTTTGAGTATATGAATCGATATAGATTTATACATAATTTCGTAGCCAAATCTTAAAATTTAACACTTCATAATGTAGCCGCATTATATTTAGCATTATGAATATATATATTATAAAAAATATTATGATTTGGCCAGATTTATGAATAATCTTATAGGTATACTTTCGACTTCAATTGCCTACGTATTTTCATTGAAAGTCAGCTTAAAGTTGAGTAGTATTAAAATACGGCTGGAGTTTTACGATTTTGTTTATTGAAATTGTGTGAGTTACGCCTGTACAAAGTTATGTCGGCTTGAAAAATATGAAACGTCAAACGGTACTTCTTAGATTTAAATTGATGGACTATAGGTGGTACTCAAGTTTAAAAATAGAATAATAAAATAAAACACTAAATTCTTGCGATTTGCTTTAATAATCTTGTATTACAATTTACTTATAAAAGGTTATCGTTACACGTTTAGAGAGATCAATATTTAATTATAATTAGGTATTGATAAGTTTAACATAAAAATACATTTCTTAAAACTAAAGGTCGGGAAGAACATAGTGTGGGAATTTAAAACCACGATCATAATTATCTACTTACAAATAAGTATTGCTCTTTAAAGAATGTTTTCTTTTCGATAAGTAGATAAGTAGCTTATTTAATACCCTAAAATACAGAGGGTAAAGTTATTTCAATTCAATTACCGTTCCGTTAACAGCTTGCCCTTTCAATCGGAAAACCAGATGATTAAAATCAGAGTTCCAAAAAAGACGAATATTTCAATTTTAATACCATCAAAAACAGACTTACGGCATTACGAAAAGCGCCGCTATGAGTGATATAAGGGCGATCTCAAAGTCAAACAGTAAAATCTGACGTGATGTTCACTGTACAATAACTGGGTTATCTACTTTATGATTTTTGAATATTTGCATTTTTTAATCCTATTTTTATACTTATGATAAATTTTAAATACAAAATAATTGGATCAAAATCAACTCTGCCACAAGTGAATTCTCAGATGGGACTCGAACCCACGACCTATCCTACAATCCTAAAGCTACAAAGTCTCGGTAACTCAGTGGCTAGAGCATTGGACCGGATTTCCTAAGGTCGTGGGTTCGAGTCCCATCTAAGAATTCACTTGTGGCCGAGTTGATGTTTTCCAATATTTTTCTATCTAAAATTTATTATAGGTTACCTACTATGATTGCTTCGATGGTAACTAAAAAAATTTTTAGTAAGTTGATCAAAACGACATTACTTATAATAATTTGAAAGGGTAGCAAAAGGCTGGTGGTAAAGTTGTTGGTAATGAATTATAAAGGACAACTCTACCACCTACGTAAAACACATCCTACATTTTTTAGGAAAGTAAATAACCATTTCTCCCTTCGGTCCATTTACGTATCTTTATTAAGTATGCAAGATGGATTCTGAAGTTTTTTGGGCAACTTATTTGGCACACATTCGACCCAAATCAACCACATTCACTGCTTAATATAATTTCACCGCCAATTCAGAAGTTGAAACCATAACATTTGGTATTCGCGGCTCAAAGAAAATTGAGCGTTAATGTTTTTGTATGACTAGTTCCTTGCACCCATTCCTCTTGTCAGCTTTTTTTATGTGAAAGGATACGCTTTAGCTTTGAATATATTTAAAACAACATAATTTTGACTGTCTTATCTTTTTGATCTTTGTTAAAATAATAGGTATACATACCTACAGTCATTGCAGTTAAAAAAGAAAATTTATTAAGTCGGTCTTGGAAATACTTAGGTATATAATACCTAACATACCCTCTCTACGACACGACGACGCCAGTTGTAGAAAATAATTTAAAACTCAGGTTTTTATTAGGAAAACCTTCGCAGCAGTAGCAACCGTGCCCATCCAATCCAATCGATGGGAATCGAATAACGCATATCGGCGACTAAAGCCGTCTATCAGACATTCACATTAGTCATGAATTTGACGCTCTGAAACTACGCGCTCTGCTCGCATTTGTTTTTTATTCGATTCTACATCGATACTTTTAGTGCGGTTTCGTAGTGTTCCCTCTTTCATGGTTCCTCTTTTTCAATTAAGTAAAATATTAGTGCTTTGTAATAGTCGTTTAATCTTTCTTCCTTCCAATCATTTTGGTCAGTTTTAGCTTACAAGAAGAACGAGCGCAAGAAACTTATGCAAAAGCAAGTAAGAATTATTTCCAAATTAATATTTCCCTTGAATTATGTGGCAGAAACTCAAATAGTTACGCTTATACTTGATTCAGTAGGTATCTCAGGAGCAAAATTATTAAAGTGTTGAAACTAAAAAAAAAAAAAACAGTCAGAATTAAGTCAATCAGCCTCTGGAATAACCTCCCGTATGAGATCCGTCATTCGAAGTCACTTGCCATTTTCAAAAACTAGTCCTAGTTTGCAACTACCTTCTATTTATTTGTTTATTATCAAGTATATATTATTATAATATATATAGATATATTAAATATATATTTAGTTGTCATTTATTTAAATATTTTATTTTTATTTATGACTTTTTATTTAGTAGTTTATGTAGGTAGATTTATTTATATGTTCAGTAATATTGTTAAGAAAATTTTGTTATTCTTGCTTGTTGCTGGTGCACTACCTCTCGCTCTCTCTCTGTTTCCTATGCCTCAAAGGTTGTCTGGAAGAGATCGCTCTTAGCGATAAGGCCGCCTTTGTCCACATTTATGTCAACTCTTTCTTGTGTTTCTGTCTGTATTTTTGTGTGAGCAATAAAGTGTTTTATCTATCTATCTATCTAAGTCAACAACGATCACAGTCAGTATAGCTTAGTCGAAACGTTTAAGGTTTGTTGTTAACACCTAAAAGTCAAAGACTGACGCGTTATAGGAGTGGCTATCAAAATTAAACTTAGTGTTAATTTTCAGAGGTTTACCTCTGAAATCAAATTTAAAGACAAATCAACAATGCACTCTTTAGTTTAAAACATTGATTTGTCCAAAGAAAGTAATAACATAAACACAAATTAATGTCTCTGATCTTATGGGTAATTTATTCGAGAAATAAAATTCTTTTCAATAACGTTTGCAGGGCAAAAATACAGAAAGTACGAGGTACATCCTCAATAATTCCCTTAAGAGGTTCAGGGCCTTTCATCATATCAACAAGTGCGCCATAAGAACCCCAGCTATGCAATATCGAATCCATTTCTTTCCACTAGATGCGTGGAATATGTTCGGAGAGATACATATTTATACATAATGAAAATATTAAAATGTAACTCCTGTAATTTTTCGCACATTAACTTCATTTCATTTTCTCTCTTCAGTACAATGTGTCTTTAACGTTGGATGTACTCATTTGTCATTTCGAAAATTCACGGCAATAATAAAAATCTGCTTTAAGGGAAATCACTAGCACTAATTCACACTGGCATTTGCTATCTTAGGTTTTAAAGGCAGTGGTATTCTGACAGTCAAATGTATTTAGTCTTCATCGTCAAGTAGGTACTTCTTTTCAAACCAAGACCAGATAACATAATTTTGGTATCATTTACTGTACTATTGGAATGTACAAAACTTTCGTATCAAAATTTGGAAGTTCACTAAAACGCCTCCGATTCGTTTTCTAGGTCTGAATCTAAGCATTAGTTTCAGTCAATTTCAAAATAAGTAATATCAACACATTTCATATTAAAACAGGCAGTTACAGCCACCCTGTCTTCGGTTGTTTCTTGATAGTTTTGATTTCATCAAGTTTTTTGACTGGGCAGAGAGGTGGAATCAACTGTTCGGTGCTTGACGTTGAAGACAACCTTTTTGGTGGAGATGGTGGTGCGGCTGGAAGCTGAGACTGTTGAAAAATAATAAATTATATACACTAAAAAATCTAAAGAACGTAATCGCTATTGTTAAATAGAAACATAAATACTTAATATATTTTGGGCTTTAGCAATTTTATTTGTATTTTACTATTGCCTGAAGGAATGTGCTTATGAAACTGTAATAGGTATACATTAACGAAACACTTATGACCAATGAACTCTTGTTTCTGTGTAAAAGAGTCTACTTTGTCTCTATTTACGGAGTCGAGAATCACATCCGTGTCACTTACTATTGTACGTAGTTTACTTCAACAGATTCCTAGTATTTTCCCAAAATTTCTGGCTTTTCCCAGCCAGCTTTCACTCTAACGCAATATTTAAATATTGCAACGATCGCAAATAATTAGATTAAAAAACACTAAGGTATTTTTTTTGTTTGAAATCGACTTGAACAAGTTATACTCACAGGTACAGTAGAAATCGAAGGCTGAGGGGAACTGACTCTGGGCGTCGGTGATGGCGATTTCGGTGGTGTAGGGGGCTTCGCTACAGGTGGAGAAGCGGCGCGAACGGGCGGCGTGCTCGGTGTCACCTCCATAGATGGAGCCGCAGGTGCCTGTAAAGGATATACCTGAGGTGTATCTTGATGATGTGTTATTATAAAGTAATATTCCGGTACGTTAGTAATAAGCTGTTAGTATTATTTGAATCCGGTTTATAAATTTAACGTCTTCTTGAACAGGATTTTACACTTAAAAAAAAAGAAAATAATTTTGAATTCAAAATGAAAACGTAACTAAATTGCAGTCTTAGCTGTTGTCTTAAGATTTGTAGTTGATGACACATTTAGTTATTAAAATAAAATTAACAATCTCACTTTTATTTTCTATTACAATGTCCTTTAAAGTTTTACCTTCCGCAAGTAAATAAATGCAAATACAAAACAGTGACACACCCGCCTTCACATAATTTGCTTTGATTGCATGTATTTGCTCGTTGCACCTTGCGTGCTTTTCTTGCTGAGATAAGCTAGACATTTTCGTTTTCTTAGTTAGATATAGCTTTCTGACGCCTGACTTTATTAAATACCTTAGGTTTAACAGGCAGCGGCGGTGGAGGTATGGCTCCCGCAGCAGATTTGATTTCAGGCGCCACTGGTCTTGCCACCGCAATATCTTCAAGAGACTTCGCTTCTTCAGGGGGCTTCACTTCTTCAGTTGATGCATCAGATATCTTATCAATGACAACAACGAACTTATTTTTATAATCTTGATAAGTAAATCTATTAACCTTACCTCCTTACTTATTTTATGATTTTTTGTTTTTTGCATTTTTCAATGCTATTGATAAATTTTAAATAAAAAATATTGGAAAAAATTAACTCTGCCACAAGTGAATTCTCAGATGGGACTCGAACCCACGACCTTTGGAAGTCCGGTCCAATGCTCTAACCACTGAGCTACCAAGACTTCTGTTACGTATTTTATACATGTTTGTAATTTAAAGAAAGAAAAAACTACATAATAGTAGTTTACTCATTACGTAATTTATGATAGCTATTGTTAAAAATAAAATACTTTTAATGCCCATTGCATACGTATTTAGGTATCTTATCTTTTTGTTTACCTGTCCATCCGGCGTTTGAGAAGGAGGCCCTGGCAGCTTTCTCTTGATTACTTTAGGTGGTGAAGACTCGCCTGGCACTCTCTTCGCTTTAAGTGGGCTTGGCTCTAAAATTCCAACGCTTATTTATTTCAAACTTTTTTTTTTAAATAATAGATTGAGAATGGATTCAAAGAATGAAAATTTTCATAATAATTGGATACAACAAATCTATAGTACCTAAGTTTTTGTTGACTGAGATTGAATGAACTAAATCAATGAATGAAGTGTAATTATAATTATCAATTCTGTAAGATAGTATTCTTATGGCGTGTATTGACATTGCGGGGCTGGCGGAGCGACGCTCGCGAGCGCAACTTTAAAATTGGCTCGCGAGCGTCACTCGGCTCGCTTTCGTTTGGTGGTACTGAGATGTGCATTGCCTCGAGTAGTCGCGACATCGAAAACTAAGAAGAACGTTGTGATTCGCAATGTTGATACACGCCATCAAAATTTAACTTTTTTAGCATTTTGATTGAACAGTTATTACGTGTTTCACAATTTGTTAAATTACAAAATTATACATTAAATTATCAAATTATGCAACAATAAATTTGTTCGAAAAAGAAATGGTCCTCTCAGTTACAAATGATACTTACCTGGTTGAGCTCCCTCATCGGGAATAGGGCTGAAGGTTCTGGGTGTAGGGCTTGATGCAGAGCCTGCTGTAGGACTCGGAGATGGCCCGGGCACAGGGCTCTGCACAGGACTAGGCTGCGGGGTCGGCACTGGCGTCACAGGCTTGGAAGCAGCAGCCTATACATAAAGGTCAATATAAAATAATACTTTTCAATAAAAAATTACGCTATAATATTTGTTGTTCAGTCAACAGTGTTGAAAATCTCTGCTTTGATGGGTGAAGTGTGAAGACGCCATAGAGGCGCTTCGCAGGTCAAGACGTGCTCTTGTCTGTACTTACAATTTTCAAGTTAATAATTAAATAATTTTGCAAATTTTGGGCACTTCCACAATCACAAATTACGTTATGTAAAACAGCTTCTTCGGCTTAATGATACATTTTAGAAAAAAACTGATAACATTGTCATATTGGAAACGATCACATAGTGGGCATTTGTCACTTTCATCAATTTATTTTTAAAAGCCTTATGTTTTTCATACCTTAGCTGCGGATGGGCTGGGTGTTCGAGGTTTGGGCGATGCTGCCCTGCTTTGGGCACTGCTGGCCGTCAACATTGCGCCTAACCCACCTGATCCTCCTTCTCCACCTACAATGTAAGAAAGTCTCAGTGGTTGAGGATTCCGGGAGAGACGCGCTCTGCCTTCAGCCTTATTACGTAACATGGTTATTGAAGGATAATTGTGTCTCCCCGTTGGTCATAACAAAAAAAATTTAAGCCAAAAATCTCTTGCTTGCTATCTGCTACCTATACCCGTCTGGTTTGTCAGTGGTTGGTAATAGGTTAACAATGTTATCTACTAAAACCATTGACTTATATATTACTAGCGTAAGGACCCGGCCAACGGTGCTAAAAAGCGTGCCAAATCGTTGGCCCTAAAATATCAGTTTAGGGCCAACGGCGATGCAGTTGTCTACGGGAGACTGAAGTTGAAAGACGTTAGCTGTCATTTCATAAAAATGCCGAATTTGTGTAGTAAAATGGTGCAAAAATTATGACCCAATAGTTAACAAGATCCATGGAATATCGTATCATCCGTAAATAGCTTTACATGATTTTTATTGCATGTCTAACAATTTTATTTAAACGATATTAACTGTTACAAGAATTGTTCGAAGACAGTCTTAACCCTAGATTGGTCGCGTACTAAAATAACCTGATTGGTCGCGACGCGTCGTCGCGAGGAGTATTCCGCGCCACCTGTATAGGTGTCTGCCAAATATATATAATAATAGAAAAAATATGTTATTTTACTGGAGGATAATTATGTCATAATATTGACCGTCATACTAAAGTACGAAGTTCAAATATCGATGTACTGAATTCAAAAAATATAAAAGTTTGAATAACGGGACCCGCCGTTTCCACTGCCGAAACAATTTCAAGAAAATATGATGTAAACGTATAATGCGGCGACTGAGAGAATGCAATATTTGATAGCTCCTATCGAGACAGGACTGACGTGCTGTCCAGCTGAGACTACTGCCCAATCTTGTCTACACGTACCCAATTGCTGGGTAAGTAATTCTGAAAATCTAAGTCCAGTCACTCGTGTAAATAACGCATTATTTTAAGAAGAATATAAGGGGTCACGCACATTATTTCCATAAGTATAAGTTGACTTCGAGGAATAAACATCTTCAGAATATTATAAACATCACAGATTAGCACTATAAAATGTTTTCGATTGATAGGATTTGAAGCTATTGTAGATGAAACAATTTCAAGAACTTAATCCCTTTTCCCGTATATTGAGCAGTAATGCAAAAAAGGTGATATTGTTCTGTTATTCTACCGGAATGAGCAAATATGTAATCCGTGCGACCACTTGCAGGGTTAATGGCAGAAGATCAAAGCACTAGAGATGGGACATTATTATGAACGATTCATAAAAACTGAATGAATGAATCATTAGTCTAGTATGAAAGGAGACGGTTCAAAATTCCCTAGATAAGCAGCTGACATAATGAGATTAATTGGCGAAGCTTAAAAATTCGAATGTCCTCACGTAATTATTAAAATTCTAAAGCTAGCCAATTTTTTATATATTTTTTTTATATAAATATATACTTTTAGATATATATATCTTAAACTCTCACCTATTTACCTATTACCTCATATTAGGTACTGTAAGGCTTGTGTTATGTTATGGGATACTAAGGTATCGGATATAAATACATGTAATTATACATATATAAGTATTTGTCGTGGACAAGCGCTTAGTCGCACAACTGACGCTTAAATATTGCTGGCTGGAAAAATGCCACTACGTCCGATGATACGCTGAGGAACCGATGATCAGTACAAATAAACAATTATTTATTATTTTATTCAGTATATTTTATTACTAAATAAATGCACATAATCTATGTCACTTTAATACAGATTATAAATCGGCTAAATCCGCGACCACAAAATTGTCTGCACTTTGAATTATTTAAAATCTATTATTCCTTAAAAACAGTTCACGCTTGACACTTCTAATTCGCTGCACTTGTTTGAACACTTCTTATTACTCTTCAGAACTCTTATTGAGCACTTATTTTCAAACTCTTCTTTGAACACTTCCGGATGCGCTTACTCAATACACTTTTTAAATCACTATATTGTACGCTGCGCTGCGTGCCGCTTTTATACCGCCCGCGGAAAGTCGAGAATCGCATGGAATATTCGCGACGTGTGCGTCTCGAAAGTTCCCGACAATCCACGAGAGAGCGAGACACTATTTCTGTCTCACTCACTCGTTTCCGCAGGAGAAATTTCTCGCAATCTTTGTCCTTATTTAATGCAGCGCGTCTCTTTTACTGACTTTTTGTCTCTCAATGTTCGCGCGGCGTTCAAACAATTATTTCATTGTTCGACGTCGCTCTCAGTATTTATGAAGTAGAAATATATATAAACGTCCATGACTCCGGTACAGATGCTCGTATTCATCATACAAACATTTGCCCCTACCGGGATTAAAACTCAGGTCCTCACAGGTAGGCGACACCTTGAAACCGGTATACATACGTACCGGTCGTCATGAAACGAACTATGAAACGAACGTGTTCTTGACATAACGACAGTGGAAAACGCTGTCATTGTCAAAGGAACTAAAACCAATGAAGTAAGGCCAAAATGTAACGAAACTATGAAAACTCAGTCGCTATCACCGATTACCAGGTGCCGGTTTTTATAGAAATACCTTCATAGCGACAAAGAGTTACTTTTTTTCAGTTGCTCCCACCGTTCTACCAATGGCGCTAGTTTCTATGGAAATATTTTCATAGCCAAAGAGCCAATAGAGTAAAACTTAAAGTATGTTTTGTGATGCTATTTTAAACATATTGTGAAGAATCGGCTAGACTTAGAGGATGTTTTCAACTCATACAGTTTTTTTTTTCATTCACTTTGTATCAGCTGCATTTTAGTGAAGTCTTTCTATGGAAAGCTGGACCTTTAGTTCCATAGTTAATTAACTCAAAGAACGATAGTTAATCGAAAATAAAGGTAGGATACGAACACCGCATATGGAAGCGAGACAATTGCACGGGTTACGGTGTTATTACCTACGTCTAATATTGCATCAAAGTTTTTTGGAAAATATTGAGAATTACCGAATAGTCACTCTATAAGATGATAATACTATTTTTAAATAAAAATATTTTTCGTTTATTTCTATATAAAATAATTGCAGTGTTGTCAGATTGAGGAGAAAAGATAATTTTATTTTGAAACATACGTTTTTATTTTGAATCAGTTAAACAATATTAAAACATTTCAAAATAGTATTAGCTCCCCAATTAAACTAGATGAGTGATAGATAAGATAGCTCCAATTGAACGAAATCGTTCACTTCTATATTTTTTTTTGCCCACCTCTAATACACCTATGCGATGCGAAAAGTTCGAGAGAGTTGCTCACAGATGGCTCTGATTTTACTGGTATGAGACAGTTTTTACCGACTTCAACAAAAAAGGAGGAAGGTACTCAATTCAACGCGTATTTTTTTTTGTTTTTTTTTTTTTTTTTGTCTGATGTATGTATACCGATTACTCCGGTGTTGGTGATCCGATTTTAATAGTTGTTTTTTTGTTCGATCGGGTACACTGTCAATTTGGTCCCATATAATTTTTACGAAGATCTGGCTAGTAGTTTTTTCATAATCTTGAAAAATATCAATCACCTTTTGGCAAGTAGTCGTTTACCTAGATGACATTGTTGTGTATGGGCTGATTTTTAGTGTAAGTAACGGCACATGATGTAACTAAAAAATCTGAAATAAAAACATTTTATAAAAAAAATCAAACCGACTTCAAAAAGTAAAAAATAAAACTTTTGGAGTCGGTGCTAGCTAGCTAAGGCCAAAAAAATATATAGTTAATAGAAGTGCAATGTAGAATGCCCTGGCTGGCACCGACTCCAAAAGTTTTATTTTTTACTTTTTGAAGTCGGTTTGATTTTTTTTATAAAATGTTTTTATGTCAAATGTTCAGATGGGCGCATCCTTCCTTTTGAAATCATTGACTAAAACTTTGTTACAGCATGCGTAGCATGAGCACCTCGACAAAGCTTTCTCGCGCGAGCGTATTGTCTATCTCGCTTACACCGTATTGATATGAGCAGGACAGACATCGCGAGATAAGCGTCGACAGCGAGTCGCGGTGCGTATGCTACGCTGGCAGAAGATGATTAAAAATTCGACTTTAATAATAAAAGACATAGGTAAAGAGAAAAAATAATAATAAGCAGTTCGTTTTACTTAATAAAAAAAAATACAAAGGATATTAATTCGTAGATATTATGAAAGTTACCCATATCTTATTTTTTGTTAGTATTACATGTTTTTCAGGTCTTTTTACCGACTTCAACAAAAAAGGAGGGAGGTACTCAATTCAACCCATTTTTTTTTGTCCGATGTATGTATACCGATTACTCCGGTGTTGGTGATCCGATTTTAATAATTGTTTTTTTGTTCGATCGGGTACACTGTCAATTTGGTCCCATATAAGTCTCATTGAGATCCGATGATAATCTTCGGAGATATGGGGCCTAATGTCATGGAAGTCATGAAACAATTATATCATCCAGGTAATTGTTAGATTCTTTTTCGAGATGAAGTTTCACGCAATAACTACTGAGCGGATTTTGATGAAACTTTTTTGTTAAATAGCTATTGGTCCTCGCCAACATACCTATAGGCTATAAACCCTCAATAAGTAACGTCCCTGCACCGGGAAAAGCAGCTTTGTAAAAGGTAATGAGGAGTTGACATAAGGTTATTAGCGTAGGTACGAGACCTGTTCTACCTTTAAAAATTAAAAAATCAAGAAAAATAAAATAGTTGGACCGCAAAGTAGAATGCCTTGGCTGGCACCGACTCCAAAAGGTTTATTTTTTGCTTTTTAGTTTTTTGAAGTCGGTTTTAATTTTTTTATAAAAAGTTTTTTATTGCCTTCCCGTGCGCTGCGCTGACGAACATCGCTGTATTTTCGATATTGTTTTTACAATGAAATTAGTAAAATACTTGTTTATTGTTACCGTTTTTTGAATTTGTATTTAATGGACTTTCAGGGAGTATTTTTATAAACCAAGTTTTATAAAAATAATATGAAAATATAAGGATTTATTTGCAATTTGTTAATACTAAAAGTAAGTTTTTTTTTAATTATTAATTTGTGTATTGCGTCATATTAGGTATTTGTTACGGTAGCCCAAAAAACCAAAACGGTGAATGAACTGGGCATTATCTAGTTATCTAAAAACGATACCAAATTTGAATCAAAGATCCAAAGGAATCCAGCAGAATTATTTTTCTGAGCGCCGGAAATTCTGTACTTTGACCCCTATCTCAAATCTCTGAAATCTATTTTTAGAACGATGCCCAATTAACAACATTTCATAAAATTTGTCCTACGTTTTTAATTTTTATTTAGAAATTACATATAAAAATAAGAGACACGTATTTTTTCCTTTTGCATTTTTTATACTTTAACTTATCATAAAATTAATTTGAAAAATTACTCATTCTAAAAGAGCTTAAGTCCAGTCGTAAGGATTTCTGGCGGACATACCTTGGCAAATTAATTTAAAAAATACACTGTGACGTTGTCAAGTCAACATGACACTTAAATGAAGTTTGTTTGTTTTGTTTACGTTTGTATTTCTTGTATGGTTTTCGCCAGCAAGATTGTTTTGTTGTTGTTTAATTTTAGTCTTGCTATTTTAACTTGATTTTAAAGGGAGGAAAGGCCAAGACGTTTATGGAAAATATGAAATTTGTTGCGTTATGAGAGTAATTAGCCAGATTTTCATTGGAGCCTTACATGTAACTAAATAGGTCAGTTTATCTAAGATACTAATTATGCTTCCAATTTCTGATGCCTAATTATTGAAACATCATAAAAAAGCTGAATTATTTATGAGAAATCATTGAAACATGCATATATTTTTTATGTAAATAACGCCAGTTATTGTGAGGTGCCATAGATGTGCAATATATATTTTTCATTGATATTTTCGGCGATTGATTTCTATGCTATGGTGTTTATAATATTATACTGTTTTTGTTGTTGCAGCCTCCGAAGGGACTGAAATTCGAGGCAAACTAAAATAGAACAGTTTTTACAGCAACGTATTTCATTAAAATAGATTTATTTGAACTCGCTGCTTAATAAATAACATTGATTCTTGTCCTTTTGTAATTCAAAAAAGTAAGCGATAGTCCATTCACCGCGTCATCATCAGGAGAAAAAAATCCAGATTATTTTTAGACAAATATGTTTATCATTTAATGTTGACAATTGTTTCGAATAAATTTGTTTTTGCAGTGTTTTGTTGTGTAGCATGTGTGTTGGGATTTATCGCCTGGTTTAGTTCCAAATTATAAAATATAAAATATTTGAGATTAATGAGTTATTTATTAATATTTTTATCGATATCATGTTCAAGTTGTTAAGATACTTCACTATTCTTTTGATTTTTCAGATTATGTTGGTAGTACGATTTTATTTATTAGGGTGGTAGATTCTTACTTACTCTTTGGAGTGTTTATTATGGATCGGTATATTTCAAGAAAAAAATTATTCAGTGAAATATTTAGAATTTTTATTTTGGAAATATATTAGTTTGGAGTGTTTATTTTTGCAGTTTTATTTGGCATTGAACCCTAGCAAGGCTTGTTTTCGCAGCAAAATTGCGAATAGTCATAACTAGTCCGATTCTATTCTATCTCTATCCTACAATTTGTGAGTGTTTGGATGTTTAGTTTGAGTACTTAGATCTTTGTTACAAAATCACGCAAAAACGGATTGAATCGGATATTTTATTTTATTGGTTTTTAATAAGAGAACTAATATAAGCAAAGGAATGTCATTATTATTCCTAGATCACGAAAAATCGGGGTTTATTCCAAATATTTCGTTAAATAGTTGAATAAACAATCCGAAAAAATACGTTTGGTGTTAAAAATTTAAAAAACTCGAAATGGTTTTTGATTTAAGGTGCCTTGTTAAAAATGAAATCATGTCAATTATGAAAGTGGCGAAGACACGTCTTTTTATCATAAAAAAATACATGTTCGTTCAATGTATTATAAACCTTTTAATAAAACCTCAGCTAAAATTATACAATAAATATTGGATAGCAATTTCTGTACCATGCATGAAATAGAATACACGACGGAACCCTTTGTTACCCTTTCCTTTTAGTCATAGGCCGAGAGACAGAGAACTATAAAGTGGCGTGCTAAGTTTTTTTTGGGAAAAAATTTTCATTATTATCACTTAGGTTATGTTAGGAAATATAAGATTTTTAATAAAGTATTAAGAGGTCGCATTAAAGTCGATTACCCAAAGCATGTCTAAATCTTGAGGTATTCCTCGAAGCGCACCTAAAAGCGCACCTCAATCATTCCTCGAGGAATCAATAAAAAATATTATAATTTTATTCCTCGAAGCGCACCTATGTTCCAATTTTATATGGTGATGGAGACTAACTGAAAATATCAGTTATAATTTTTTTTAGAATTAGCAAAAATTATGAGTTAGTGACGTTTGGGCCATTATTCATGTTATAGCAAATTTTGTATAGAAAAACCTACTGCCCGTTTCACACTACGATAGAATATTATTAGTAAAATATAAATCAAAATATTAAACAAAAAGTACCAGGGAAGCATAACCAAACATACAACCGGAGTTATTGTACTTACTTGATAAGGTGCTGCCTACAATAAAATGAAAAAATGTCATAATATAAAATCAGATCTTCTCAAAACATAATAATAATAATAATAATAATAAAAACACTTTATTGCACACAAAGACAAACAATAAAGAAATAACAAAAACAGACAGAAAGCATACAAAAGGCGGCCTTATTGCTAAATAGCAATCTCTTCCAGGCAACCTTGGTTAGGAATAATAATAACAAAGAGGACAAAGGGGAGTGGGTGCAATCATGGGAAGGATAGTTGATATAGATGTACATAATATAAATAAAAGAAATAAAGTATAATAAAATGTAATTGAAAAGGAATATATACAAATACAAAATGAGTAAATATTAGGAAAACGAAAGGAAATGCTTTTTAACTTGATCGCGAAAAGATGCCAAAGTAAGAGCTTTTCTAATACCTTTTGGGAGAGAATTCCATAAACGAACAGTGTGTACAGAGAAGGAGTAGAAGAAGAAATCTGTTGAGTGACAGGGAGTAGCGAGAGAAAGATTAGAGGAAGAACGCAAAGTACGTAATGAAGTTGAGGATAGAAAGTTAAATAATTCTTTAAGGTAAGAAGGGGTAGTTGGGAGGAACAGGATGGAGAAAAAAAGAGAAAGAGTGTGTCCCTGTCCCTGTGCCTGTCTGTGCAAGTCCCTGCGCCGGCGAATAGGAAGCCAATTAAGCTTGGAGCGGAAGTGAGATACGTGATCAAATTTACGTAAGTTGAAGATGAACTTTATACCCAAATTCTGCAGACGCTCCAATTTGTCAAGCATTTCCTCCGATAAGTCCGTGTAGCAAACGTCAGCGTAGTCCAAGATGGAAAGGATAAGGGACTGAGCAAGTATAACTTTAGTACTAGTTGGTAAAAAGTTGCGGAGACGATTAAGGGAGCTGTACGCAGCAAATATTTTCTTTCTAACAGCATCAACCTGAGGTCTCCAGGAGAAACACTCATCAAAGAGCACACCGAGGTTTTTGACGGTTTCGGAAAAGGGAATTATAGTGCTATCAAATTTCACAGGAGGAAGCTGTTCAAAATCAATCCTCGAAACAAGATGAGGACTACCAATTATGATTGATTGCGACTTCGAAGGGTTGACAGTGAGCCCAAATGCCTTACTCCAACTACTGATTTGTGCTAGATCAATGTTGGTAGTCGTTATTGCACTAGAGAGTTCAGAAAGTGGTGCTTGTGTATAGATTTGGAGATCATCTGCATAGAGGTGATAGGAACATGAAAGAGAAATAGTAATGGAATTTATAAAGATGGAGAAAAGAAGCGGAGATAAGACGCCACCCTGAGGAACTCCAGCACCAATATCACACCACGCAGAGGAAGAGTCTCCGAGGCGGATACGCTACCGTCGCCCTAGCAGGTAACTTCGAAACCAATCGATTGCAGTTAGAGATATGTTAAGAGAATGTAACACACCGAGAAGGACATCAAAGTCAACTGAACTGAAGGCATTACTGAAATCCAGTAGCGTCATCACGGTCAGCTGGCGATTATCTATACCATGGCGTATGTCGTCAGTGATCTTAACCAATGACGTAAATGTGCTATGGCCTCTACGAAAACCAGACTGAAATGGATTAAAAAGGTTATTTAAGTTGAGATAAGCGGTAAGCTGAGTATTGACAAGTTTTTCAAGGACCTTTGACAGGAAAGGAAGTATAGATATAGGACGGTATTCAGAGTACCTACATTGTAGGATTTTGTTTTTAGGAAGTGGGATAACATTAGCGTTTATGATTTTGTATTTTTTGCATTTTTCAATGCTATTTTTATACTTATGATAATTTTTTTAAATAGAAAAATATTGGAAAAAAATTAACTCGGCCACAAGTGAATTCTCAGATGGGACTCGAACCCACGACCTTTGGAAATCCGGTCCAATGCTCTAACCGCTGAGCTACCGAGACTTGCGAACCACCGTCGAAATTCTCCAATACTTTTATATTTTTAATACGCTGTAGGCCAGCGTTGTTACATCAATGCTAGGAATCTCCTTGCATTCGAAAGAAACATCTTTTCAGGTGTTTAACGATCGATTAAGATGCAACTGCCAATAATTTATGATTTTGTAATTTTTGCATTTTTCAATGCTATTTTTATACTTATGATAATTTTTTTAAATAGAAAAATATTGGAAAAAATTAACTCGGCCACAAGTGAATTCTCAGATGGGACTCGAACCCACGACCTTTGGAAATCCGGTCCAATGCTCTAACCGCTGAGCTACCGAGACTTGCGAACCACCGTCGAAATTCTCCAATACTTTTATATTTTTAATACGCTGTAGGCCAGCGTTGTTACATCAATGCTAGGAATCTCCTTGCATTCGAAAGAAACATCTTTTCAGGTGTTTAACGATCGATTAAGATGTAACTGCCAATAATTTATGATTTTGTAATTTTTGCATTTTTCAATGCTTTTTTTTATACTTATGATAATTTTTTTAAGTAGAAAAATATTGGAAAAAATTAACTCGGCCACAAGTGAATTCTCAGATGGGACTCGGAAAAAACCTTTGGAAATCCGGTCCAATGTCTCGGTAGCTCAGCGGTTAGAGCATTGGACCGGATTTCCAAGGGTCGTGGGTTCGAGTCCCATCTGAGAATTCACTTGTGGCCGAGTTAATTTTTTCCAATATTTTTCTATTTAAAAAAATTATCATAAGTATAAAAATAGCATTGAAAAATGCAAAAATTACAAAATCATAAATTATTGGCAGTTGCATCTTAATCGATCGTTAAACACCTGAAAAGATGTTTCTTTCGAATGCAAGGAGATTCCTAGCATTGATGTAACAACGCTGGCCTACAGCGTATTAAAAATATAAAAGTATTGAAGTATTTCGACGGTGGTTCGCAAGTCTCGGTAGCTCAGCGGTTAGAGCATTGGACCGGATTTCCAAAGGTCGTGGGTTCGAGTCCCATCTGAGAATTCACTTGTGGCCGAGTTAATTTTTTCCAATATTTTTCTATTTAAAAAAATTATCATAACATTAGCGTTCTTCCAGGCTGAAGAAAAACATCTAAAATTACTCCTGGTTACTTATGCGACCCTGGTACTTTCAACTAAAATTTTTTTAGTAGTATATTTTTTAGTATTCGTGACACCCCTCTAAATAGCAATTAGCTCAAATAAGTAAGTATTGTTGGGCTCCTTGCTAAAGGGCTTTTTAATGTTACGCTTTTTCACTATGAAAGCGTTGTTGTTGCGGATAATCATCCAATTCAAATGGGACGACATTTTCCCAGTTTTTAAACTTCTGTTGATATCATAATATATTATTTCCTTCAGGCTCTTCCCTATGGGTGCGCTTCGAGGAATAAAATAACAATATTTTTAATTGATTCTTCGAAGCGCACCAGGTAGGTGCGCTTGAATCAAGGTAGGCTTCGAGGAATACCTACAAATCTTTTATTGACCCAAAAATAAAAAAATTGGTAGTAGACTAGGTACTTTCTAATAAAAAATAGCATCGTTCTGAAGACAGTGAGGACCACGAAGAAAAATATACCTAAAACGGGGCAATATTATACGTGAATTTGATGCATCAGATAACTTATAACTTTTTAATTTTGCATTTTACAATGCTATTTTTATGTGATAATTTTTAATCAAGTAAATATACTAGAAAAAAGCAACTTGTCTCATGTCGCCCTGACGGGACTCGAACCCGCATCCTTGGGAATCCGGCCCAATGCACTGACCAATTATGCTACAGAGACCTACGAGAACACGTTGAAATTCTCTAGTTTATTCACCTTTTTCTACGGTGTTGGCCACCGTCGTTTCATCAATGAGAGAAATATATCCTCGCATTCGAAAGAAACATCTTTACAGATGTTTGACTATCGATTAAGATGAAACTGCCATCTACTTATAACTTTTTAATTTTGCATTTTACAATGCTATTTTTATGTGATATTTTTTAATCAAGTAAATATACTAGAAAAAAGCAACTTGTCTCATGTCGCCCTGACGGGACTCGAACCCGCATGCTTGGGAATGAGACATGAGACAAGTTGCTTTTTTCTAGTATATTTACTTGATTAAAAATTATTGCATCAGATAAGTTTAGATATGAGAGCAGTTCATATCTATATCTTTATTTAAGTTTAAGAATTATCTTATCTGGTACCCACCTGATGGCTTAAATGGTGACTTCGGAATAGGTGACATAGTACCAACTGGTTCACCCACTTCAGTAGATATATCTTTGATGAGTTCTAGCAAAGTGTGCCCTGGAGTCAACGGCATATCTATTGGAGATGGGCCTCGTGAACCTAATCAAAACAAAGTAACTGTCATGCATAACAAAAAACATCAATATCCTTTAAAAGAATTATAAAAACCTATAATCACCTGGCAATGGCGATCTTAAAACCAGCTTTCTAGCCTCGTCCATGGCGCGCTGAAGATTTTGCTGGTTTTTGAACGATTCTCGAGTACGACAGCGCCCAATCTGACTTCTAAATAAAACAAAATTGTTCTAGAAATATTTATAATTTTATAAATATTTCTATAATAAAAATAAAGGTTTTGTTCAGATACAATAATGTGATAGGTTGCATATGATCTCCTGGACTATAATGAGAGCACGAATAAGATACACCATTCAATAACTTATTGTGTCTAAATGATGAAGCAATTTAATTAAGCAGGTATGTTTTATAAGGCGAGATTGAATGTGGTAGAAGGGGTAAAAACCTGGATTAGAGCCTTTCTAAAACATTTAATATCTAGTACAGGTAAAGTGACGAAACAATTAATGTCCTTGAATTGTCTTTGTCATTTGAGAATACAGAGACTATTATGGCCCTAATAGTGTTGACCAGGTATTTCCAGACAGTTTCCTGGATTGCTATAATCCATCCCTTTCTCTTTTAAAAAGGAGTAAAAGAGATTTACTGATGGCAATTCAGGAAACGGCCTGTAATTAAGATATTATAATGACCCCAGGTAAGTACTTACGAAATGCCAGTCTGAGCGAGAGTCTGGTCCCACTTAGACTTAGCGTTAGTAGTGTTTGCCACGGCCAACTTGGCGATCCTCCTGAACTTGGATAGACCATCCTCTTCAGCTGGCTTATTCTCTTCGTCCACGGCAGCCACAGGTGCAACCTGGAAGTCCTTCATCAGTCGCCTCTCCCAGACCTTCATGCGTTTGCCGAGGACGGCTGGTGTGGGAAAATGAGGATTCTTTTAGTAGTTTTGGTTGCATTAGACATTAAAATTATTGTAATTTTATAGTGTGGTAAAAATATGGCAATAACTAGTTACTTTGATAAAGATCAGTGAAATCCTATGGTTAGACGAGTTTAACAAAGTTTGGGAAAGTTAAATACGTACTTTTCTCGATTTGGGACCAAGCACAATCGGGTAAATACTGTGAACGCCAAGTGCGACTTTTTTGCTGACGTTAGACGCTTTTTGATTTCTCATTTGGAAATATCAGAAGCAGCAGTTTGATCTGAGCGTCTCGACCTAGCATCATCACGACACATTAATTTGTGATAGGCCTATCGTCCAAGTGGCAGATGGTATAACCCCAAAGCGTTAGGGGACCTAATGAAGAGACCGTGTGGCATTCCATCTTTCGAAAAAGCCGACGAACTTCATCAGTCATTCAATAACTTTAATCAAAAGCGATCGAACGTAAGCTGAAAGAATTTGCACAATACCAACCCTTCTCCTTCCTGTCAGTGAACGACACATCCATGCCGTTCTTCTCGAAGACCTCCAGCAGTTCATACCGCAGCGCAGACACGTCTCCCTTCAGTTCATTGATGTCATCTTCTGTCACTGGTTCGTCATCCATCTTTCTGTGCATGGCAGACACATAGCGCCAGACCAACGCACGCATCACGGCCAGGTAGCAGACGTCATTCTCTTTCTCTTTTTGTTCCTATATTTAAAAGAAGAGGTGCTATCATAAGACTGTTTTCGTAATGGTGAAAATATACAAAATAAGTGAACAGTTCTAATAATAGATTGCATGGGTTCGTAGTTGCCATATTATCATTATTATCGTCTGCTTATAATAATCTTAGTTATTATTAATGTTACCATACCGCTGATTTAATTAATCTTCTAGTTGCCTGAATATGATAAAAGATATTGCCTGAATATGTCAACCGCCTCTGTGGTCTAGTGGTACAACCACCGGTATCAGACCCAGGGGTCCCGGGTTCGATTCCCAGTGGGGGTACATATTGTATTCGGTTTGGTTGGTAGTAGGACTTGTTGTAAGTCCGCCTGGCTAGCTACCATCATCTTATCTGAGTCTGACGCCATAACAGCAATGTTTTCAGCATTGTTGTGTTCCGGCAGTTAAAGATAAGATAGCTAGTTCCTCAGTGATTGGGGATTCCGGGAGAGGCTCGCTTCCATCTTCAGCCTTATCAATAGGTACTTAACAACAGGTATGATGAAGGCTCCCCGGAGGAGACTCCCCGTAGGTATTTCATCATTCATTCATAGATAAAGAAGCCTTTTAAATAAACAATTAAGCAAACACAGTAATCAATATCCAAAAAGGTTTTGTACAAAACTATCATAAGCAGAAACTCAGCATACTCGTACATAAGCTATTTTATCGACCACAATTACTATAATTTAAGAATAAAGAAAGCTTCACGACCAAGAAAAAAACTCAATGATTTTATTGCGCATATCCAATTAAAATTTCGTTAAACAGAATTATCGTAGCGTAATAGGATAATTGGAAATTGGCATAGAGTACCTACTGCAAACTGAAAAATTGGTCATCAGACGAAAAAGTGATGGCATGGTTCGTAGGTACCTAGTAATACTGATAAGGCCAATACAAAAACTTTTAAATCAGAATATAAACTATTTTCAGGACAACACTGGTAGTCTAGTAAAGGAAATTTATTTTGTTCGAGAATTACATTAAAGGAATAAATATTTTGATCAGCTAAATATCAATTTGGTTAGCAACTCTCTTTGGCTTACCTAGTACTTGCTGACCAAATAGGTTTTCTTGCTGAACAATCAATTATTGGTTGGGTTAGGTTAGAGTTTTTTTGCTGATCGATTAAATAATACCCTTACATTAATACCTACACTCAAATTGATTTTAATTAGTGATTATACTTAAGTATGCAATAATTTTTTTTTTAAGTTTTCCCCAAAATGTCCAAAATTTATAATATTTCTATCTTAAAAACATTTAAATCTACACGAGTGAATTTTTATGTAAGAGCTCTTTATGTCTAAAAAGTCACCCCAAAAATGTAAGGGTTTGCAAAAAAAACGTACAAAGTTTTGTTATGTTTATTTATAAACATTTCACATTATAATGTGACTTACTATAATATAATCGATAATACAAAATTTCACCATGGCGACTTCAATAGTTTTATATATTTACAATTTTCGTGTATTTGGAGCAGGCATTAATTATGCAGTCCATTTTTTTACAAAATATTATTGTCTTTATTTATTATTATCAAAAATTTAAAAATCCCTTAATAATAATTGAAGCATTTTAATTTTAAAACAATCTTATTTCCTACACCTCCCAAAATACTTAATAAGGTGATTTTGGGGTCTAAGATAAAGGATGTTCCAACAAATGAAATCCTACTCAAATCCCTACTGTAGATTTTTATCAGCAGGAGTTATAGGATCGAGAGTGTCGTGTCCATTTTCTTAATACGCTCATTCATTCAGGGGGAGGGGGGGAAACTGCAAGGTGGGTTTCCAATAACCGCAAATAATGTTCAGAAAAAGCAATCAGCACTGTAGGATTTAATATGAATTTTAATTTTTTTTGACTGGACTAAAGCAAATTATCTAAACTAAATAACCGTGGCTCACCATGGACAGTGAATCGTGATTCAGAATTGTTTATTTGTGTAATGTAGGTATAAGTATCTTTACAGAAGAAAATGTTCTACGTAATTTAACAGATGCTGTTTTTCATATTGAAACATAATGATTTATTACTCTTTCTCGCAAAACAGTAGGAGGCCATAATATGGAATAAATTAATTAAATGAACACTACCTACAATGGCAACAAATATTAAATTGTAGACACATTTTCACATTTTATGATGAACTTTTTGGAAAGGTATAATTAAAAATTATATATTTCTATAAAATATAAAATTCTATTTGAACCCTGGCAAAATTTATAAAACAGCTGTTTGCTTTTTTGCTTTTGAGATTTTGTGCCATTTCATTAACACGTTCGATTCGAGACGAGTCGACAGGCTCGACACGAGTTGACACACGACTTGACGTAAGTCAGGTCAATAACTTTCCTTACTTTGTGTTTCTCCTTCCTCAGTTTGTCCTGTTGTCCTTCTACCCCAAGCCCATCATCTTAACTTGAGCAGCAGCTTTGGCGTCGGAATGATGATGAACGGTGGCGGCATCGTCGCGCTCTCCTCGAAATAGCTCATCCACAGCCTCGTCCGAATAAACTTTAGAAGTCGTTAAACAATAATGATCACGAATAACTTTACTTACTTTATGTTTCTCCTTCCTCAATTTGTCCTTCTTCCCCAAACCCATCATCTTTAGCAGCAGCTTCGGCGTCGGCATGATGATAAACGGCGGCGGCAGCGTCGCGCTCTCTTCGAAGTAGCACATCCACAGCCTCGTCCGAATAAATTTTAGAAGTAGTTACACAATAATGATCAAGAATATTTTTTCTTACTTTATGTTTCTCCTTCCTCAATTTGTCCTTCTTCCCCAAACCCATCATCTTTAGCTGCGGCTTTGGCGTCGGCATGATGTTGACCGGGCGGCGGTGGCAGCGGTGCGCTCTCCTCGAAGTAGCTCATCCACAGCCTCGTCCGAATAAACTTTAGAAGTCATTAAACAATAAAGTCAAGAATTACTTCACTTACTTTATGTTTCTCTTTCCTCAGTTTGTCCTTCTTCCTCAAGCCCATCATCTTGAGAAGCAACTTCGGCGTCGGCATGATGTTGAACGGCGGCGGCAGTGTTGCGCTCTCCTCGAAGTAGCTCATCCACAATCTCGTGCGAGCAAACTTCCACTCAACGTCTGAGTGTTCCTAAAGGACAATATTATTTGTATACTGATCAAATTAGGTGGACTGACGAAAAAGGGGTCTGACAAAGGTTGTGGGAAGCAGCTAGATGCGGGCAGCACAGGGCCTGTAGACAAGTAACATCGTTATGTAGCAAAACGATAATTCGATTCGTCATTGTCTATATTCGCCAATTAACTTGCGGCAAGACCACGCGATTTAGCGCGGCTTGTGCTTATCCGCCAATCCCATACATCTAATTATTTTCGAACTTCGTTATCGTTTTTTGAATTGTTACTTTGTCTAGGGGGCCAGGACTGACCGTCGCGGAGATACTTGGGGGAGGCAAACCTAGTGAACCCAGCAGTGGGTGATGATCGTTTTTACAATTGCGTAAAATAATCTTATTCGTTTAACAATTCATATTATTTATGTCATTAGTGTCAAATTCCATACAAATTGCAGCCGTACGATAAAACCTGTCAAAATCGCACCCCTATAACAAATCTACACTCATCAAAAAAGTCTGCGATCACTCAATGATTTTCTTACAAAATACCTGTTTTCAAAGAGGAATTTTTATAGTAAATCTTGACCGATATTTTTTTAATTTGGTACCATTCAAAAGCTAGAATTTTCATCATTGCGACGGTGTTTTTTATTGTTTGTGAAACGATTGTTTTTATTTTGGTGCAGTCTTGAACAAAAAAGTTGCAAATATTGGTCATTTTTGTATGAAATTTTGAAGTAAATAATTGTACACAGTGAAATTGTTGAACATTTTAGATTTTGAAAGGTATCAAATAAAAAATTTGATGTCCTTTTTGAAATGCACATTAAAGCAACAAATTGCTGGGCAATAAGTACTTTTACTACCCGGGACAATATTAATTTATTTATTGAGGAAAAAAGTTAACATTCCCATGGGAAAGTGCAGTTGTACCTATGTCCATGCGGAAGCGGCCACTAGTAATGTCTTTATTATTTTAAAAAAGTCCTTCAAGGAACTCTCAGGCCCTGGATTATGATTATCACACACAATCGATATGCCATTGTTCTCTAGACCCCCCGGTATACTGCTGCCAAATGACGAAATAATCAGAATAAACTCAGATTCGTATTCCGTAATTCTTTACTTAAAAACTTTATAGACCTTCCAAAGTTTGTTAATTCACCACTTCCAACTATCTTTAAAATTACACAAGCACTTCTGAATATTTTCAAAACTATGCACAAATTCTTGCACCTCAAAAAGTTCTTCGTTTCCTACCTACATACTTTTGAACGCAAGTTTTAAACACATATACTCGCTTTTATGCCGTAAACAATTTAATTCAACTCTATTGCACGACCGAGCGTACAATTTCCTTTACGCGAGGTTCTATAACATGTTGACATATGTCGCTTTTGATGGCAAATAAATTACAACAATCCTGGTTTAAAGTACATATCGTTTTACGCGATGCAGGTAAACGCTGTGTCAGTGTATGGATTTACTATGGGATATAATATCCGTAGGTAAAGTCGAGACTGTTTTCGTCCCAAACTATAACATCCTATAACAAAGATTTTTTTACACCTACAGGAGGTGTAATTGAAATCTAAAAGTTAACTTGAATAAGCAATTTTGTTATGTAAATTACATACATAGGTGTTGTCCATGGAGCACGAAAAAATAAATTAACTTTTCGAGGGTAGACTTATAAGTAGCCAGTCATCCCGTGACCACGGCAGCTGAAAAGGTGCCGAAACGTCGGGAAAATCAAAAAACCCCAAAAAAAACTAAAAAAATGACAATTACAACATGAATAGACTTGTTCATGCACACAAATATATGTCTTGTCCGGGGATCGAACCCGGGACCCTCTGTATAGAAGGCAGGCTACGTATATTTACGCCAGACAGGTCGTCTAACTCGCCTAACTCACTCTTAACTACTCCTCACGAGTCTACCTCTATTAAAGTCTTACATACACATCATCAGCCTGTGGACGTCCACTGCTGGACAGCGCCGTGTGGTGACGGCCTAAGAATACAAGTGTCACCACTCCCTTACTTGCCTGGGATGTCGTAAGAGGCGACTAACGGTCGGTTTCAATAACTTATCTACAGTAAGAGATAAGCTTACTAGAGCTTTGTTGCCTAGATATTTTTGTTATTCAGCCCAAAATAACCCAAAATAACAGCGGTTGCTAAGAAACGTAACCGAGATAAGCATACCTCTTGTTAGGGATAGATTATTGAAACCAGCCGTAAGAGGTTTGACGCATTGAACACCACGAGAGAAGGAAAACTTGAAATAAACCCTCTACCAACCCGTCTGGCCAGCGTGGTAGCAGTAGGCTAATAACGTCCTATGAATGCCTGAACAGGTGTGAGCTAGGAGAGGCCTATTAAAGTCATTAGGTGTCAAAGGAGCTTAATTAGGTATTTTAAATGTCTTTCAGTCTAAATCTGAGTATCTAAAAAGGGCGCTAAGCGCTAACGCAAGATTGCTAGGTGAATTTCCTAACAATTCATTTAAATATTTAGTTTCTATGGAGTTTAGAAATGTGTCAGTGTAGAAGAATATGCCTTTAATTTTTTGAACGAAAAAACCAAGTAAAGCAAATTCCATAGGAAATAAAAAAAATGATGAATTGTCAGGGAATTCACTTAGCAATATTGCTTTACCGCCCTTTTTAGACCCGCTTGTCAAGAATTTATATTCATACTAGCAGCCGCTCGCGGTTTCACCCGCGTGGTTCCCGTTTCCGTGGGAATATCGGGATAAAAAGTATCCTATGTTCATAACCAGGCTATCTTCTATCTGTGTACCAAATTTCATTCAGTAGTTTCGGACCCTATTCAATGCAAACAAACAAACAATCAAATCTTTCCTCTTAATAATATTAGTATATATACTCCCTCCAAAAAAAAGATCTAAGTACAAACTGTAACCATTTGCGTGCTCCTTCAATTACTGAGAAACTGTACTAAACAATCTGTAACTGTAACGTAGAAGCTAGAGACCGTGTAAGGTAAAAAGGTATGATATATCCCTAATATAAAGTCAATGGGTTCCTTTCGTTTCACATAATATTGTTTGTCATACACTCACTGGGCATATTCATCAAAAAGCATAATCATCAAAAAGCATTAACTTCGTTTGTCATAAACTTTATCAGGCATAGTCATCTAAAGTCATTATTTTAATAACCATAAATATTGAAATCCCTAATTTCTTTTGACATAACTATCGGTAGCCCTAAAATTCTTTAGCATAACTATTGAAATACATAATCATCTTTTGTCATAAAATTCTTAATACTTAGGTACATTTGCGGAACTTCTCGGTAGATCAGTAGAGTTTTTTACGGATCTTTATTTAAAAAAGTTATAGATATATAGAAAACATTTATATTACAAATAACAGAACATAAACAGGTATTTCATTTGAATAATAAATTATAACTTTAACTCAGTACTTTCCGAGAAAACGTTTCCCAAAAAAAACTTTCCTGGTCAATCGGGAAGTTCCCCGATTGTATATTATTTAAGTGACGAAAATGAATTGCTGGCAAAACAGAAGCCTGTATTATGTTTGCATGCCTGCTTGCTTGCACTAACAACATAATTGGGATTATTCTGCTAAACAATAATAATGCATAAAAAATAATGCGTAAAGTTGTTCTGCCTTTTGAGTTTATGGATTTCAATACTTATGCCATAAAAAAATCTGCTAAACAATATTATACTTTTTGAAATACTGCGTCATGATTATTATGCGTAATGATGATTATTACAATCGACATTATGAGTTGTGATATATTTATGCTTAAAAATTTTATGCCCATAATTGGAGAGCCTAATTAATGCCCTAAACTGTAAATTGATTGCATCTTAATTGATGAATATGAATCAAACAAATCTTAAATAATAAATATGAGTTGTTTATTTTTTTAGATTAATTGTAGGTAGCGTACAGTCTCCTTGTGCCTTACTCTGAAGTGAAGTTCATTTGAATAAATCAGTTAAGGCATGTAAACAGATCCCTTAACAGCTAAAATCGAATTACGGAAGCGAAATTGAATTCAAATCGTGCCATTTCTATTATAAATGAATAAGTAACTTACAGTAAAATTTTGCTTTGTACTTTGTTTACACAAAACACGTGATTTCAGAAGTTACTTTTGAAATTATCATAATTTAGATTTGTGAAATTAAATCTCTTAGTAAGGTTTCAGAAATCTAAATTATGATACTTAAAATATTATATTGGACAAACAATGTTATTGCGAAAATCATATACATACTTAGGTGATGTCCTTAAAAGAGAAGTTATATAGACTGTCATAAAACATCCATTTTCCTGGTCTAAAATATGAATGTTACCTATGTTTTTAAAATTATGATTAAAATAATTTGTAAAGTGTAGGTAACTTATGTATTGCTGTTTTGGACAAGCTCTTGCTTGAAGATAAAGATAGGATTTCCAAAGATACATTCAGAAAGAGAGTAATTCAATATAACAAAGAAAGTACCTGATTTTTCGATAGGCTACAAAAGTAAATATATATACTATTTTATTTTAATTGTTTTATTTTTTTATTCAGGCACTAGTAATATTTTAACACAATATAATTTATTTAGTTTGGGCTGTTACAACTACTTGTGTGTGTCAGGGAGGCTACGCTATCAGTTCACAAACCTTACGACGAGAGACCTTTTAACGAGAGTAAGACTAAAATGTAAATGTTGGTGCTGGTTCATTGTAACTTACATAAAAACATAAATACAACAGTAACATTCACATTTGTACATGTTGCTCTCGGGCTACCATGTTTCAGATATTTTCTATTAAATATATTTTTTGCGCAATTTTGTAAGAATAATTTTGCTTATGGTTTACATCACCAAAAGTCGTTTGTCACAAAATTATTGGTTTATCTTACTATAGATTTACATAAGTTATTATATAAGCATTGATAAAGCTGTTGGTTTTTTAAATAAAAACAAATAAATAAACAAATAAAAGATCTTGATTGAAATTACTAAATAAAAAATAATATTGACATACTCACATCAATCATGGCATAAGAGTTGGACATCATAGCGATGAGTAGATTGAGAAGTACGATGACATTGATGACGGAGTAGGATCCGAACATGAGCAAACCCCAGAAACGGGTGTAGCTTTTGATACCAGCCAGCTCGAAGTTCTCCAGGCCCACCATGCCGAAAGAAGCCCAGAAGAGGGACTGGGACGCTTCGAATACGCTGTTGAAAGAACCGAGTCATGGTGATAAAGTAGTAACGTAAAATGTAGTATCTATAAAAGAGAAAAACGATAATAAAGGATCTTTTGGCCATAGCATTCAAGAGTCGGACGTACGTCCGTTTCATCATGTCCTATTGATAAAAAAGGTAAAACAACTTTTACGGATTAAACACCCACTGTTTATAAACTTTTAGGGTTTGCTGACGTTTAAGCACCTTTTTAGAGATGTGAACGTTAGGAAATTAAAAAAAGAGCCAAAAACTATAATTGTTTAAATCCTTAAAAGAAGAATGTGCGAATTGTCCCAAGTGTCCCAACTCAAAGTGTTGTAACACTTTGAGTTGTACCTATATCATTAGAAAGGTATTGTTTAGTAGAATAATTCATTGTATGACAGTGAAGCTGAATTCCGCGTCAGAAAAAAGGTCAGGTTTGAAGATCCTTAATCAAGTAATATAGAGGTGTGTTTTTACTGTACTTGCTTAAAGATGCAGTCGTTACCTATACCAACCATAGAAATTGAGTATGTGTGTTTGATTATGAGTTACATTTAATTTTTGATTTGCAAGGCACTCTAACAATTTTCAAAGATCGGTTGTATTTCTGGATGATATTTTGATTCACCGAGATGAATCCACTTGCCAGAATAGCTCTCCCAGAAATCGATAGGGCCAAATAGTAAGCCGCATAGTCGCATTATTTTATTGAATCCTGAAATTCTGAGGTATGGGAAACTGTGAGAACCGTAGTGCAGCATCCCAAAGAGTTAGTGAAGGGAAGTAGACTGTGAAGATGCTTCTTAATTAATATGGACAAAAGGAAATCCATTGCGAATGTTCATGTTGTAACAGCTCTATGTTTCAATGATAATCTCAAGCAATGATTCAAAAATATTTATGAATAACTCATATATATTAACTCAATGAATTTCAATTCGCATGCGAAGTGAATTCGCATAAGAATTTCGAATGATTCAAAAATACACCTCCTGTTCATGTGGGGTTTCTTGGGTAATTCCTACTTGGATCTTGGTGGTGCTGACCCCAACCGATAAAATAATAGTAAATAGCGCTAGATACAATGTGTTGTAAAGGACCCATCAAGGGATTAGCCCCAACACGGAGCAGAGAAGTCGAAGACGCTGAACGCTGAATTCAGCAAGGAGGTCCTAATAGACATCACCAATAAACATAATAATAATAAAAAGACACAGAAAAGATTATCATACAAACTGAAATTATTGGCTCACGAAGTTCTGTTTTTGTAATCTTTTTACAAATTATATATTCGCGAGAGAACAACAAGGACAACATTTGAACATATATCCAATAACTTCATACTAAACTGCCCATTCTCCTTCTATTTGTTTTTCAAGAACTATTAGAAACTTCAACAGAAGTCCTTTTAGGAAAATTATCCCCCACTATTTGTTTTGAAATTCAAATATATTCACAATCACATTTATTTACTAGCCAAACAGAGCATTACAAATAGCAATAATACCTGCAACTTTCTAAAACATCAAAAAAGATATAATAAAGTGTTACGGTCTAAAATGCACTAAAAAGAAGCACTCGACTTTTGATAAAAGTCATAACAAGCACTAACATTTTCATTCACAAAAACATCCAAAACCAACATACGACAGAAATCCTAACGACATCCCTTTAATAAGCATGGTAGTCCATCGTTTCTCGTAGGGTCATGCAGTCCACTTCGTCAATTTTCAAAGTATTCATTTTGACATTGATATCTTCTTCCAATTGAATCTGCGTTTGCAGGAGATATCGAAGTGATGACGTGGCTTCGTGTAACATTTGCTGAAGTTGTTCAGTGCTATGCCTAAGCATTTCACATTCGTAATACAACGCCTGGCCTGGAGGGTCTTTTACTAACTCAGCACCTGTTCTGTTCGCTCGTCTTCCAAGTCGTGTATGGGCTAACGCTATATGACCTTCTTTATCAGACAAAGCTTTCTGCAACTGCAAAATGTTATCCTGCATATTAGAGATCTTCTGTGTTGTTTCACGATGCATGTCTTCTAATTTTCCCTTAGCAAGCTTCGTCTCCTTGATTCTTTCACTAAACTCATGATTGCACTTTTTGTATGCCACCCAGAGATCATCTATCACCTGCTTTAGAAGTGTGTCCACGAACATTTTTATTGGTCTGGAGCTTGTCACCTCTCTCGCTGCCAACTGTATGTTCTTCGCTGAATACGAGTCATATTCTTCAGCAGATATATTGGCAGGGTCAAGATTTGCGTAGCCTTCATAAATTGACAGACAAAGATCCGTCGGTTTCAAAGATAAATTTCCCTTATCTACGTCTATCGCTGACTGTTTGTACTGCAAGTCCCTGTCGAGAAGGTATCGTGTGGCACGTAGTCGTCGCATTTGCTCGTTTAGCTGTTCCAGAACGCGTTTGAGGAGGCTTTGCCCGCCAAGAATAGTCGTGATTTCTTGTTGAAGCGCATGTTCTACTTCATCGACGACTAAATCTATCCCTATCCGTCCATCTCTCAGCATGAGACACTTCCGACAGATACTGAGTGCATTAGCTTGCAATGAACTGAGACAATCTTGGAGACGTGTTTTGTAAACACCTAAGGCTTCCAGTTCGATGCAGATTTCTCTGCGTTGTATTTGTAATTCGCTCCTGTTAAACTCCACATCTCCAATGCGTTCCTCAAGTCGCCTGTCTGTAGTCGATTTCATGATATGGGCTCTTTCGGCGGTTTCTGTTCGGACTCTCTCGCATTCTCCCAACACCCGATCGGCAAGCTGCTGCTGGTCTTCCGTATTCCTGCATCTCTGATCGTTGCTGACTTTCCACTCTGAGAGCGTGAACTTGGCAGCTCTTGGTGGCATACATACTAGCGCTTGCTCGGCCAACCTTGTGGTGGCGATAGGAGCCCCGATAACGTGCCGCACCCCAAACTGAGCCTCCCCCATTTTAATAAATAATCATTAATCGAAAACAATAAGAAAATAAAAATGCGGAAAGGATGATTGACGCCGTCGTATGTCAATTGACACAACGACGAATCGTTGCTATGGAAATGAGTAGGTACTGACATTGAGGGTTTCAATGCGTTTCGATCTTCCTGGTTTCGATTAAACATTACACAGTGAACACCTTCTCTCTGCATTGTACGGTAGCACTTACATACCCATTTTTATAAGCAAGCGTCCCAATAATTAAAATTGTTCGTCTCAATTTTCAGTACCTACATCATTGCTATCAATTGTGTTTAGTGTTAAAAACATAACACAGTTATATCTGTAGATACCTACCTATAAAGGCTAAACACTTAATTTGCACACTCACTACAAACAAAACATACAAACATAGAAATTTTACAAACGATAACAGAGTTTATGTATATAAGTGTAAAAACGCTAGCCGTACTAAAATAACTAGTCATCATTAATAATGTAATAATCAAAGTTTATAAAACATGTTTCCAGATAATATAATAATATTACTTAAATAAAACAAGTTTTCAAATAGAAACTTTAAATACATATTAAATCTAAAGATCTTTTAATAGCATAGAAGTTACACTATAGCTATAGGCGAAACCTTTGGGTAGCAGTTAGTACCCTAAAGCTAGCCAGGTCTACTCTTGCCCACTCACTTCCCGAAGCTCCTCCATTTCATGCAGGAGTCCCCTGCGTTATCCCAGTCAGGTAGACCTCCAGGCAACACGTAACACTTCCTCTTTTCAAGGTCCGCGAAATACCACAGCAATTGGTTCAGACCTAATTTTTATAAAGGATATTACACCCATGCGAGCTATTTTTGTTTAGATTTAAAAGAGGGTGGACGATGTTTAACATATTATTATGTAAGTACATACCAGTCTTTGTTTACGAGTGACTTACTCGTAAATTTCGCTATACAGTGTCTATCAAAATGTGTCCCCTTTAACGTTCTAAGATGTTAATTGCCCCACGTGTGACCTATCGATCGAAACTTTCGTTTGTCTAGTCTTGACATTACTTTGCAATTTTGCTAGAATCCGTATTGGTTTGGTTTCAACTTCAGTTTTAGTAAATACCTACCTAGGTTTTGTTCCGTAGTGTCGATCAGAGTGCGTAGTGTGAGTTTCCTCACCTAACTCGCTTACGCCGAAGTTTGCGAATAGAGTATAATTCTCAACCTTATTCCAATTGCATTAAGGCTCTGTCAAGATTAAACTCTCATGCGATGGTAACGTTTGGATATTTTCAAACTCGCACTAAGCCCTCGTTGTACCATTAGCTTGTGGGGCTTTCTCTGCGTAAGTAGTTATGTTTTAGACTGATATAGTAAACGAGCACATACTGTAAAATTTAAATAGGTACTCAAAACATATTGTAAACACAGCGTTGTGATTTTACGCCACTATCGTTCGAAGTAAAAGTACCTAGTATGAGACTCTTTTTACCAACAAGAAACGGGATGCGTAAAAACTATCTTCATCTCAATGGTTTTTAGGAAATGAGATAACTCACCAGGGTCTTAACGATTATTATTGTGCAAGAAGTTAATGTTGTTAATCTATTTTATTTACCCATCTTTCATCGTTGCATTTATTCTCTTCTCTCTCATTCTATATGAAAATAACTGTGTTGACGTCATGAAAACGTATTAGGTACTTTATAATTCCATGGTTTTAGCCGCCTCTGTGGTCTAGTGGTTCGATCCCAGGGTACACATTGTATTCGGTTTGATTGGTGGTAGGTTGTCTGACGCCATAACACCAATATTTTCAGCATTGTTGCGTTCCAGCAGTTAAAGATAAGATAGCCAGCCTCAGTGATTGAGGATTCCGTGAGAGGTTCGCTTCCATCTTCAGCATTATCAATACTTAATTTCAGGTATCATCAGTCTCACCGTCGCTCATAAAAAGTAGATTCTATGGCACGTACTCACCGCAAGCAAAAGCGAAGAGCACCAAGCTATAGATGAAGAAGAACTTGACAATGTCAATGACCATCCGGCCGAGGGAGATCTGCAGTGGCCCCAGATGAGGGTTGATGGAGAACAAGTGGATCAGCTTTAAGGCACTGAGAATATAAAAATAATGGTTAACCTACATTAACGATTATTAATCGCAGGAACAACATAAAACAACAAAATGTGATAAACTGTCAGTATTTCTGACCAATTTCTGATCACAGACAGGGAAATTATGTCAGTACTTCGTTCGATTTTTACCAACGACGGTACGGAGACGGATATACGTTTGGAGTAAGAGGTTGTTTGTTTGTTAGTGCAAACCAATGTTACCATTTATCTCCAACACTACTAGTCCGATTTTGATGCGGTTTGCAGTGGTGGGTTCGGGTTTGAAAGTTGCACGTTCTTAGACAGGTGTTACGGTGACAACTCACCAGGGGGCGCTGCAGTAGACATTTGTTTTGCAAAATAATGTTACCATTTATCTCCAAAACTACTATTTAGATTTTGATGCGGTTTTCAGTAATGGGTAGGGGTTTGATTGGTGAATGTTTTTAGATAAGTGTTACGGTGACAACTCACCAGAGGGCGCTGCAGTAAAAAAAATTCTGAGCAAAACCATAACTACTAGTCCGATTTTGATGCGGTTTTCAGCAATAGGTTTTATGTAGTACACTGTAATAATATCTATGCTCTCTAAAAAGTTTGAAATAAAAAGCAAAATTAAAAATTCTGAAAATACGCACGACGTTAATTGAAAAAGGATAACATAATTTAAAATGGGCTGCCATCCTGCCTGCTATTATAAATTTCAGCATTATTATAAATAAATCCAATTATTCACGTTACAGTAAAACTGCAAAATTATAGTTCATTTAATGGCAGCTCCCGACGGATAATTAAGTCGCAGGTTATAAATTATTTTATCATATTTCAATTACGATTTATAACCGTCGTGAGTTTTTTCATATTTTTTTAATTTTGTTATGGTTTAGCTTCCGTAGTTCCGTAGTGCACCTTCTAGATAATGAATACTCCTAATGATCCCAAGTATTTCCGGAATGAGAGAAAATTTTTAGTTAAGTAACGCGGGCGCGGGGCGGGCACGGCGCGATTTACTCGAACATATGAAATCTTATTCGAGTGTCCACAGTGGGCACGCTGGCGCGACGAGTAAGATTTCATATGAATAAATCATCACGCCGCGCCCGCCCCGCGCCAACTTGTGCAGTCTGGCCAAGCATTTAGGTATCTTGAGCTGGTAATATCATTTTCGGTCATAAATTGAGATTGCCAATAAGTTGCCCTGGCATACGGGAGTGAATCCTAGTAAATCAAAATCTAAAGTTAGGACATAAAATTGAGATAAAGGATTTTACTAGAAAGTGTAAAACATATAAAGAAACAGTTGTAGTATCTGAATATCTAAATGACCTCTTACCTAAAAATGTTCGCCGCAGCAAACAACCCCTCAGCAATCAGCTGAGGGTCGAAAGCATCCCAGTTCTCCCTAGGAATGAATTTGGTCTGCGGGTCCCTGTTGATCTCGGTGATCTGTTGCCAATAAGCCGCGAACCTGAGCAGAGCCACGGCCACGTACAAAAAGTTTCTGGTGAAATCTATGAAGTTCCACATGTTGCGGAGGTAGGAACGTATCCCTTCAATGTAGATCTCTTGAGTTTCCTCCCAAATGAAGCCTGGATAAAACATGAAATTTAACCTTTTAAAACAAATAGTCCGCGAGCCAGCGACAGATCTTCATGCCCAAGTTCCTCTAGGCTGATATCTTGTATTGTAAGATGGTTAAGAGAGTTGTAACATGAAGCTCTATGTTCATAAGCTGCGGTTCTGTTGGTGGTTATAGCAGCGGTAGCCTCCCAAACACGTTGAAAAAAAACTGTTGTTATTTCCTCCATATTGAAAGTCAAATTATAGTAAATGCAATATCTTAAAGAAAAAAATCATCAGCTGCCTCTATATAGGCATGGTGGAAAGTACGTCAGCTGATCACATCACATGAACATGAATAAAGTGCTTTATCACGTCTTTCATGGTTTTCCTTTCATTTAATTTACCATGTTTGATTGAGAGATTTGATCCTTATATCTTATCTCTTAACCATCTTACAAGTTATCATTCGGGAGGAAATGACCGACCAATTTTGGTCCTTGGCACGCGGACGAAATGAGCGGTCGACAGCATAACAATCTAAGCAGTTACTTACTTACGATAAAAAAAAATGCGACACCTTAATAGTCACTAAGTCGCACTTTACCATCGTATTTACATATGTAACATCTTGGTATCGCTTAGTTTGCAAAATAAAAGATTGATTTTAAAATGTTTCGAATTATGTACAAATGTTACAAATACTTGTTAGGGTTCCATACTTCAAACGGAATAATAAAACTCAAAATCACTCAATTCACGAAAACAAAAGCGTGTCGACTGTTTATATCGAATGACCTCTCAAACGATTTGATTAGTCGTTAATATCTGGAAACTGAATCGATATCAATATAAATTCATAATATTAAAATCTTCTAAATTCCTTATCTAGGATTCCATTTTTTCCCACATATTAATATGCGGAAATTATATTAAACGGATATTAAAACCTTTGAGAAGGTAAACAAAATAAAAATAGACTTTGCATTGTACGGTCAACAGCAAATCAGACTTCACAAAACTGTCACATATCTCCAATCGATTTTGAACTTTAAGACGTTAGCCGTTGAGTACAAAATAGGAATACATATTTTGATCAGCAAATATCCAAAAATCAGAAACCGACCAATAGTAAGACATCGTTTTTTTCATTTTATGAAAATCATCATCGTGGCACAGTGGTTCGCGCTCTCGGCCTGCGATTGTTGAGGTCAAGCAACTTTCGCAATGGTCGGTCACGGGATGGGTGACCAAAAATGTACTATCTCGAGCTCCTACGTGCTTCGTAAGGCACGTTAAGCCGTTGGCCTCGGCTGCATTTGCAGTCGTTCAAACCCACCAATCATGGCCATGGCATGTCATGGCCCGTTCTCCTTTTCCAAACATAATGAAGGTCAGTGCTCCAGCAGTGGGGACATTAAAAATGGCTGATGACGGTGAAATTCATAGCAGCTTTACTTTTACTTACCCATAACATATACCACGAGGACCAACTCCAGGTAAGTAGGTCCATTTCCTCTTTGTTTCAGAAGCTCCTTTTCCAATTCTTGAACCATCCAATCTGGCCCGAATAGCTGTATCATCTGAACCTCCGCTCTTTGTGACACCAGGATGAGTATCACTGAAATATTCCAGTAATTATTATGTCATCAAGGTAATAGAATGTCGAAATCACGTCATCATCAACAGATCTATTTTTTTTTACTTGTTTCTATGTACAATAAAATACGTACTTACTTACCTACATAAAACAAAAAAAAATGCTATTTCGAGTTAGGTGGTTTATATAAAAAATCAGACATGTTTCATTTTGAATGTAGGTACTCTGATATTAATGACAAAAATTATAAGTCAATGCTAAAATTACATATTTTACAGATGAAAGCACATTTCTCATTTTTTTTACAAAAAATACCAAATTAGATCCCATCAATCACCAAAACCACTAATATATTACAACATGCAAGCATATGCAATATCTAAAATATTCTCGAAGTAAGAGTATCCAAACCATAAAAGAACCTTACAAAAATCCTTTACTCAAGTAAAAAGAACAAATAACTGGACGCGTGAATCAAGAACTGCATGAAGGGTTTCCTCATCAGTTTGGCGGTCGCGCAGTTTGAAGCGATCATGTAAAGCATGCAGTAGAAGGGGAACAGCAGGGCAACGCGGCATATGATCATGATCTTTTCCATGGGCCTTTGAATCTTAGAAACATCATTAACATACTCACGTAAGAAGAACAAGTAACTGGACGCATGAATCAAGAACTTCATGAACGGTTTCCTCATCAGCTTGCCGGTCGCGCAGTTTGGAGCGATCATGTAGAGCATACAATAGAAGGGGAACAGCAGAGCGACCCGGCAGATGATCATGATCTTCTCCATGGCCGTCTTCCGTCGGAATCCTGGGACGCCTTCGTACCAGATAGCGGCCAGCAGCTGCTGGATATTCGGGTGGGCTACGAACTGTTTGCGGGTGAGAACTAAGAATTAAAGAGCCTCAGAAACTTTATAATTTTTGGTAACAGAGAAATACTTCCAGTTCTGGGAGAGTAGGTATAGTATTTGTATCAAATTATAATCTCTTAAAAAACATTGTGAATACAAAATTGGGAAACATTTTGTAATTGTTTCATATGTTCGCAGATTATAATATATTCACACTTAACAGCAGTACAGGTCTACTCTTCTTTCTCTTCTTTCTAAAAATCTCCGACTTAATTATCCGTCGGGGGCATTGAATGAACTATACTTTTGCAGTTTTACAGTAACATGAATAATTGGATTTATTTATATTCATATTGAAATTTATAGTAGTGGTGGCAGCCCCCAAAGGATAATGAAGTTGGAGGTTTTTATATTATTTTATTCCTTTTCAACTTTTAGTTATTTTAAATTTTCAATGTTTTTTTTTCAAAAAATTTAATAATCCTTTTTTTCAATATTTTTAGAGAGCATAAATATTATGTACATTGTACTACAGAAAACCCATTACTGAAAACCGCATCAAAATCAGACTAGTAGTTTTGGTTTTGCTCAAACAAATGTTTACTGCAGCGCCCCCTGGTGAGTTGTCACCGTAACACTTATCTATGTATATTCACCAATCAAACCCAAACCCATTATTGAAAACCGCATCAAACTCGGACTATTAATTTGGGTTTTTCTTAAACAATGTTTACCGCAGCGCCCCCTGGTGAGTTGTCACCGTAATACTTATCTAAGAACAGTCACCAATCAAACCCGAACCCATCAAAAAACCCACGACGGTTAAAACGTAATTAAAAAAGGATGAAATAATGTAAAAACCCCCGACTTAATTATCTGTCGGGGGCTGCCTTGGACGAATTAACCACCCCTAATTATTCACTTTACCATAAAACTGCAAAACTATATTTCATTTAATGGCAGCCCCCGACGGATAGTTTATTCATAATCCTAAAAAATATAATTTACGATTTGGCAAGTAGTCGTTTACCTAGATGACATCATTGTTGTGTATGGGCTGTTTTTGTATAAGTAACGGCACATGCTGTAACTAAAATATGTGAAATAAAAAACTTTTTATAAAAATAATTACAACCGAGTTCAAAAAGTAAAAAATAATACTTTTGGAGTCGGTGCCAGCCAAGGCACAGAATACTTAATAGTGGCCAAGGCAAGAAAAATATATATATAGTTAATAGAAGTGCAATGCCTTGGCCGGCACCGACTCCAAAAGTTTTATTTTTTACTTTATGAAGTCAGTTTTTTTTTTTATAAGAAGTTTTTTTAATCTAAATATAGGTACCAACTTTCTTTTGCTTGAAGTCTATCGCCAGTTCTAGCCTCGCCAACTTCATGTGTAAACCTTCCACAAAGCCTGGCTCGTCAGGGTCGTGGTTTAGGATGATGGCCAGCTCCTGGCTGCTGCGCGACTGGTCGAGTAAATCTACCGCGAACTTTTGGGCTTGGCGACGCAGCTCCAGATATTCTGCTTTGCTTTCCTGTGGGAATATGTTTCTCGTAAAGATTGTGCAAATAACATATGAAAACGTTATGTTTGAGCATGGTCTAATAAATAACACATCTAGTTTTGAGTACTGTAATTAAGGCAAAAATACGAAGTGATCAATAATTTTAATATTGAGACCATGATAAAATTTAAAACTATTTTTTTTATCTCAAGGCATTTGAATATGTGAACAGAAATGTTAATAGTACGATTGGTACATAACGGTTATGTAAAAAAAGTTAATTCGGTGTACCCAAGTTGTAGAACTCAACAATTTTGACCATCAAAAAGAATCAAATTTCTTTAACGTTACCTGCTCAGCGAAAGCCAAGTTCCGTAGCTCCCAAGACAGTTGGAAAGCGGTTAGAATGGGATCGGTCGAAGACAAGGCGATGAGTGAAGGAGAGGCCAGAGCCCTGTACTCGTTCAGACGAGCCAGCGAGTGTCTGAGGGAGTCCTCTGACGAGTCGCGGATGCAGCTCTCGCATCCACACCTTCAAAATTAAACAGAATTGCCAACATTTTTATCAGCTCTTCGATTGTGCTGATTTAATCTGATGAATACGCCTTAGCCAGAAGGCTCTTAAAACCCAGCTTTTTATAATATAATCAAGTAAATGTAGGCGGTGTAGTACTCGGTCGGCCATCACGGGGTCGCGGTGTAGACTTAAGTTTGAAATAGCACGGAAACGACACCAGCGAAACTAATAATTGCTATGCCCTACCAGGGACAATGTACTTACTTTGTTTATGTATACCATCTTGTTACCATTTGTGGATCGCAATAAAGCCTTAGCTAAGCTTCTTTGCGAATAGGGCCAATGGAGACAGCCAATATATATGTTGCAGACAACTGGTTAAATCAGCCGTTCAATTGAAGGGCTAGCCCGTAAATTAAACGCAGGCATTCACTGTTTCAGATATGATTTGCACGACTCAACATGTAGCCTAAACAAACTACTTCCAACAAAGCAGGGGCCTTATGAAGACTTTTTACATCCAGGCAATTCTTCTTTCTGAATTGCTATAATGCGTTCCATTTCTCTTTATCTTATGAGTAAAAGAAACGCAGGTCATAATATCCCCAGGTAAAAAAGTGTATGGGTCACTCACCTGACGTCATGAGGGTTTGGCACAGTGGCACCTCGGTCTAGCAGGATCTTTATGATCTCATAGTTGTTCTTGTGGGCAGCCAACATCAGCGGCGTTATATCTGGCGTGAACATCGCCGTATTTGGGTCTACTTTCTGCCAACTCTGTCCAAAGAAAATTTCAAATTATTAATGACAAAGAGTACCTACGACTACAGGTATTATCATTTTATCAATACTGCATCACCATTACTAATAGAAATAATAGCAATCTTGCGAACATAACATCGACTAAAGCAATAAAGTGAGATTACGTACGAGATTTACGTTATTTAAAACGTAAGTTAAAGTAATTACCAGTCTTTTCTGATAATTATAAGTTTAACCCAATTACCAATAAGCGGCCCCCGGTGACCGCGCTCGATTTTACGCGCTACGCGATTTTTAACTCTATTGTGGAAATTCAAATTCGAATTCCAAATTCCAAATTGATTTATTGCTTAGAGTCGAATTTATTTATGCTAAGAAAAATACAAAAGACAAAAAGTGTGTTGATGGGATAATAATAGGTTCTCGTTAAGAACAGTATCTACAATTTAGTTTACACTGAAACAAAGCCTATTAAACGAGGCCTGTAAAAACAATTTAAACAATGCATTTATAACAATTTAGATATTCAATTTGTCAATTTAATAGCATTGGTAGGAATATCCATTTATTGAAAATTAATAAGCCACTCGATAATTTCATTACTAAGCGTACATGCTTTAACAAGAGTAAATTGCATAAATTATTTGGTAACTTTGATTCTTTGTCTACGTTAATAATACCTTTATTATAAACAATTAATACAATAATTTAAGTAATTGAATCAAACTCGATATGTTCTAAATTCTTGTGTCATGTGGTTTTAAAGTTTTCGAGTAAAGCAAACCCTGTAACGTAGAAAAGCTTGTATTACTTATGTAATTTGGATTCAGGCTGTTATTAAGAGATTGTCTAGTTGTAAATTTTCATACAAAAAACGATTACGTTTTCGAAAATATCGAAATTGGATGTTTAACCTTAAACATAATCCAATTTCGATATTTTTTTCCGCGACGCCGAGACGGTACGGAGACGGTATATGCGTTTGAGGTGAGAGGTTGTTTGTTAGTTTGTGCAAACCAATGTTCCATTTATCTCCAAAACTACTAGTCCGATTTTGATGCGGTTTTCAGTAATGGGTTCGAGTTTGATCGGTGCATGATTTGAGATAGGTTTTACGGTAACAACTTACCAGGGGGCGCTGCAGTAAACATTTGTTTTGAAAACCAATGTTACCATTTATCTCCAAACTACTAGTCCCATTTCGATACAATTTTCAGTAATGGGTTTAGGTTTGATTGGTGAATACTCTTAGATAAGTGTTATGGTGACAACTCACCAGAGGGCGCTGCAGTAAACATTTGTTTGAGCAAAACCAAAACTTATTTCACAATATTATTATATTCATGCTGAACAATATTATAATATTCTTGCTGAACTTTATAATAGTGATGGCAGCCCCGACGGATAATTAAGCCGGGGGTTTTTAAATTATTTTATCCTTTTTCTATTATACGTTTAAATCGTCTCGTGTGCTTTTTCAAATTTTTTTATTTCCCTATTTATTTTTACATGTTGTTGATATATTGGATAAGTAGGGCCGTACGTTTTTATTTTAAAGAAATATTGGTTAAAACAAAAATAATTAGCATCTCAATATCCATACCTACCTATATGTTTAATAAAAAAAACTACCTCGAGCGTCACAATTTATTTAAGATAAACTAAATCGAATTACTAAAAGAAAAAAACCGTACAGCCCTAAATAAAGGTGTACTGAATCGCATGGCACCAAAATTGCCTCATTTCGTAAAGGTTTAAGGGGGTGGAAACGTTATCTAAGGAAAAAGTAGGCAATCGCCTCTAGGACTCGCGAGACGTATCGCGACGCGTATCGGCACGGCACTATAGGTCGATTACCTAAAGCTGGCACGTTCAACACATTAACATTAGTTTCTGTGAATAAGAGCGCGGCGTGACGTTGCACTGCATGGCCGTCTGTCTGTCTCTCTCGCGCGCGGTCAAACTTACGAGTATGAACGAGACAGTTATTGTTTTGCCTTGCTACTATAGAGTGAACCTTTTTGTATTTGTCTATTCGTTTTTTGAAATTGCATTAGTGTGAGTACTGATAACGCGCCAGCTTTCGTTAACAGGGCTGTACACAATTCTCATAAGAAATTGTTTGATTAGAAAAGAAGAACGCTTCTGTCTTTGGGACGTCAAAATTCAAGGAGGGCTACATACATGGGGTCTGTCTTTAGGACGTCAAATTTCATGGATTGTCTAGAAACCGCTTCAGTAGCTTTTTCAAATGTGTTATGCTTGAATATTTTGTTTTCAAATGTCTTTTATTTAATATTTTTATTGCAGCGCCAGCTAATTTGTAACTATAACTGCCTGCGTTTTTACCCATGTTGTTCCTGTGGAAATATAAATAATAAATACCTAGTGTTTATACCGTCCGTCTGGCAAAATTTGTTAAAATTCATTCTTCCATTTGCGCGTGTATGAATAACAAACTAAGAAATATCCAAACTAACACGTTAATAATAATAAACTAGAAAGTAAAAAAGTTGATAAGTCCAAAAACTTACGTATGGTTCCCCATCCTTATGTATCAACTCTTCGTGCTCCAGCAGCAGTTCCACCGCTTCAACAAACTCAGCGTTGATGGCCTGAAGCAGAGCGTCCTTGGTATCCACTCCCATGATCACCAGGAGTTCCACCATCTCCATGTTCTCCCCATCAATCGCCAGGGTTAAGGCACCACGGCCGAGAGAATCCATACAGTTTACTTCGATGTTTTTGTGCCGATGAGCTTTTTGAAGCATCCTATGAAGTGATAAAGACATTTCACAATTCACAATGCTATTTTTGTATAATTTGATACTAATTTAAAAATACGTCTTTTTGTTTTCAACTGTACCTACTTCTGTAAATCTATATTGCGTAACCGGTAGTATTATTTGTACTGTCAACAATCGTAACTTAAAAACATACAACAAATTAGTATAGCTAAATATAAACTTTTAGGTATAGATTTATTCCTTCCTTTGCCGTGGTACCATAGACAGTACCATTAATGGTACCGTCGTATTTTTTTTGCCGTCGTTCCATTATTCGTGGTACCACGGCAAATATTGTTTTTTGTTGACCGTAGTCCATACTTTTTTGCCGTGGTACCATTAGAAAGTTTAAGTGATAGATAGGGTACCTAATCAAAAATTTACTGTTTTCTCGTGGTCACATGATTTAGTCCCATTAATTAATGGGACCACGAGAGACGAATGGAATCTAATGAGTAACTAATTAATATTTTATTTTACCCGTGGTCCCACAGTGTTACGGATTTTTAATTATTGTATTTATATATTAATTATTTTATTTTATCAATCAATCTGTTAAGATAGCATTTCATTTTACTTACCTATAGCTTTCTACAAAAAAAACTGCTTGTAAGATAAGAGAAGATAAGATAAAATTTATTTGCTTGAATATGGTTACATATTGATCTTATATAACTAGTTTCCAACATATTCTATCGCATTTAGCGATGTGCAAATATTCATTTTTACAACAAAAAATCTAATTGTAATTAATAATAGTAGGTACCACAAAACAAAAGTATTATAAGTTTTACGAGCATTAGCCAAAATTATTAATAAAAAAAGATGTCAATAGATAAAAAAACAATGTCAAAATTATCAGTAAATCTATGTTGTGATACATTTTTTATTAAAACAGAAAATAAAATAACAATAATGATGAAACCAAAAAAAAACAGTTAAAAGGAATGTCAAATTTTATCATTAAGGAAGTCAGCGATTTTATAATACATTTATAAAATGATTTTATGTCCATTGGTAAATTAAACAATTTTGATTTAAATTTAAAATATGTCAAAATCTTCATGTTGGGTATTTGACATTGGGTAGTTTATTGAATACGCGAATCACCATACAATGAACATTTTTTTGAGTATACCATTAATCTTTGGTCTGGTATACAGAGATTATTGCCTTGTCTTCCTCTGTATAAGTTACTACTTTTAATGTCGAATAGACAATTATATTTTTTACAAAAAGTGCCATCTCTAATATGTACAGACAGGGAAGCGGTAGCAAGTTTAGAGCCTTAAACATTGGTTACAGCTATCTAATCTATCTCCACACCACAGATAGACCGAACACATTTCTTTTGTACTCTAAATGCTCTGGGCATATCTACAGAGTTTCCCCATAAAATGAGTCCGTATCTTGTATTATAGTATCTTAATATTTAATTAAAATTGTCGCACGGAAGTGACTGAATCCCACAACACAGGCAATCCTAGTGTGGGAGCCAGTGCTTAACTATCCAAAGTAATGATTTTTGCATTAATAAAAATTTATTGTATTGTATATAATTTTATAGGTTTTGACGTAACGACTGTTACAGTGGGTCCACGGATAATTCAACAAATAATTTTCTTCCCCGTAGACCCACTGACTCGACAAAAATATTTTACATAGATTACATAGAGTTATTTTAGATATTTCGAGTTTTATAGAATAACATTTTTTAAGTAGGTATAATAACATTTTTTAAGTAGGTATAATAACTTCTGGTTGGTTTGCTGCCCTGAACTTTTCGTTTTTTTTTCTATTTTAACCTAATTACATTTTACCCTAACAGAATTTCTTTCGTGGAACCTACTGGGAATTGGGTAAAGAAAAAAGGGTAGACTGGTTAGATTACTAGAAACAGGGCGGGTACTACTTACTTTCTTACATATAATCCGTGGTACCATTAATGAGGTACCACCGCAAAATATTATTGATGGTACCACAGCAAAAAGAAATTGCCACCGTACCATCAATGGTACTGCTAAATAGTACCACGGTTAAGGAATGGATTTATTGGAATATGTACTATTTAGTATTCTGTTACAAAGTAACTATTTATTAATCTGTGATTCTGTGCCTATAGCTATGTATGTTAGAAAGTTATATTTGCGGTTACGAAAAATGTTCTATATCTCTAAAACTGCTAACTATATTTCGTTCAAACCAATTTTCGTTGAAAGTTATTATAAGATCTACAGCATATATTTCTTTTTTGGATTTTTCACCTTATTATTTTAAAAAATAATTACACACTTTTTACCAATTTGGAGATGTAATCTTTTTTTTGTGTAAGAATCGTAAATTACCAAACATGAGTGATTTAATGCAACTGTCAACACTTATTCGAACAATCCACACCTCCTCTGACATACTATCAACATTGGACAGAAGTTGGCCATGTTGTGTTTATAAAATGAAATATTAAAAAAAAATCGGCGAAGTTCGATAAGAAAGTCGTATTTTCTTCTTAGAATCGGATGCGTCTGAGTCAAAAAACTTTTTTTTTCTAAAAACCCCACGCAGTTTAAGTTTTTTAACTTGTAATATATTTTTATATAATAGTTAAGGATGCTGATTGTACCCCTACTTTTCTTCTAATGTTGTAACGTAAGCTGACACAGACGATGTTTATAACTGGTTCAGTGTGCGCTGACTAATCCAATCGTAAATATTTTATCATGAATAGTGCTGAAGCAAAATTGACATTTTATTTTAATGTAGTATGTCAATTAATAATAAACATATAAACATACTATACAAACTTATGTCAATTGGTAAATATGAGACATCTCATACTTTTATCTGTTTGGACTGCAAAATGTTATCCGATTAATAATGATGAATAATGTTTTAATGTAAATAAATAAATATTAACATACCTAACAAAATTAATCAAATTATGCAATAAGTAGCTTTAAGCTCTTGGCTACAAATATTGAAACATTAGTAGGTTTATATATCTTAATATATAATTATATTACTGTCCCGAATTATTAAGAGTTAAACGATAAATATTTTGAGTACTATAGTCCATGACTGGATCTCGCCGGTCCACGATTAGGTCGTGAAAAGGCTTTTAGTTTTAACTAAAGACTATATTTTTTTATTATTTAATTACAAATGTACAGTTTTAATTTTTTTTTCCTATACTTGTAAGACGATATAACTTGCCAAATTTCATAATTCCAGGTCTACGGAAAATACCCTATGAATTTTGAGTCCCTTAAGAGTGTCGAAATATACGTTTTTGCAGCACAAACTGGGCTCTGTTTCATAAAGATTACAATTGTCAGCGACAGGTGACAGGTGAAAATCTGACATATTTGTTGAATTGTCGCACTTTATTTATAGGCATCCTTGGTGTGTGTCAGGGTGAGGAGTGACAGATATTTATCTCTTATAAATTCTCACATGATCGAAAGAGTTCGTAATAGGATTTTGATAAAGAGAATTTTATAATGTATGATTGCTTTTTATAGAAAACCTACCTTCTGCAATAGTAACAAAGGTCAAAATTGCTTAGATTAGTGACAAAAAAAGTATGTTCGAGCATAGTTGACAAATTGTCGACTAGTCAAGCTTTATGAAACAGGGCCCTGCCCTACCTTTTTTTAAGGTTAATTTACAAGTTTGATATTTTCACAGCTTCAAGTGATTGTTGACCTGAATATATGGTTTTAAATTAATCTCGATACCTCCATGCGTTCCCGAGTTTTTCCCGAAATTCAGTTTCCAAAACGAAACACTATTTTTTTGATTTGATTACAAATGTATTTTTTTGTTTTTTTCCTGTATTTGTGGTAAAAGAAGACATTACTTGCCAAATTTCGTAGGTCTAGGGCAACAGGAAGTAGGTACCCTATGAATTTTGATTCCTTGGGAGTGTCGAAATATACTTTTTTGCGACATAAACGGTCCTATTTTTATTTTTTTTAACACCGTCATCAGACTGTTGATCTGAACATATGGTTTTAATTTCAACTCGATACCTCCTCGTGTTCCCGAGATAAACGAAGACAGACGTACAACAAAGTGATCCTATAAGGGTTCCGTTATTTTCTTTTGAGGTACGGAACCCTAAAAACGGGATTTTTACAAGACGATAATTTACAATTACTGTGCGACTTTCAAGAACACTTCTCACATTAGTTTTTGTACCTAATTAACTATTTTAATTCTTATTTTAAATAGCTTTGAATAATGAGTAACTTTCCCAAAGACAACAAGTTGTGATTAAAACTAATCTAATACACTAGGGCGGTTACAACCCGATACTCGGGTTCGTCGATCGACGAAAAATTCCAAATTATGCGAAAATCTTTAATTGCAGTTTGTGATCATCACGTTTAACATTTTGTATATTTTATAGTTCTCGGAACAAATAGACTCGAGTACCTTTAATTTGATACCTTACTCGGCCGCGTACTACGCGCCAAAGTCCCTATCGAGTCGTCACAAATTTTGCGAACCTGAATTAAGTATATAGATCCTAATCCTATATAATTATAATTCTAGAACAATGAACCTAAAACTAAAAACCTTAAAAAATAATAATTTGTATATGAAAAAGTAGCATTTTAATTTGTAATATTATTTGTAGGCCTTGGCCTAAAGAATAGGCTCCTCGGAATTATTAGCAACTTCAATCTCTAACTAACCCGAACCCACAGCACACCAAAAGTAAAAAAAAAATCTAGGTCGACGCTAACCAGCAACAATGAGTGGCATAACTGAAAAGTAGACGACCCAGTTGTGTCCACGCTAGCGACCAGTTTCATCAAACTCTTATTTACATAGCATTAGGGATTGAGAAACTTCCCGATTGACTCAAAGCCTAAATTAGTAAAGCATCATGTGTTCACTCAAAACCTTTTCGTCAAGATACAAAATGGCCACGACCGGGACTTTTGCCCGGTACCGAGATTTCCATGCTCACCTCTTGACATTCCCCATATCACCTCGCTCAACAGCCAGTAAATACTTCTTCTCTTCGAGGGTTAAGGGTTTGGGCAGAGTCGGCAAAACCATTGGTTTCCGCGTACTCTCCAACGCGGGGTCACCCTGAATAAATAACAAAATCGTCATTTCCATTGTAAATAAGCAAAGCTTTGTTCATCGGAAGGCACTTTTTTTTGCAGTCCATAAAACCCAGCAATCCGCTTTGGGCCTCCGTGATGGGTTATAGCCACATAAGGAAGCTTATGGATAAAGAGAATGGACCAGTGTAACGGCAGTGGGGATATTAATGTGGCTGATGATGACGATAAGCGAAAAGCTATGCTATCATTTAAGAGGATTCTGTAGCTATATATTTTCATACAAAAAGCGATAACGTTTAATTATAACAAAAAATATTAGCATCTCAGTATATATTACAAAAAAAAACTACCTCGAGCGTTTTAATTTATTTAAGTTAAACTGAACCGAATTATTAAAAAAACTACTAAAAAACACCAAAATGGCCGCATTTCGTTATAGTTTAGGGGAGTGAAAACATTATCGCCCGAAACAATATTTCCGAAGGAAAAAGTAGGCATTCGTCTCTAGGACTCGCGACGCATAGGTATCGAAATACAATTCTCTTATGTATTATTGTTTCAAAGCATGCAGGACCCGATGGAATAACTGATGAAGAAAGGAAGCATAGTCTTAGGAAACATGCAGTTTACTTTATACTTAGAATTTTGATAGTGAGCAAAGGGTTAAATAGGCGTTAGGTCTTCTTTTCTTTTCAGAGCCAACGAAACTTACAAAATTATACTGAAATGTTAGCAAATTTTAAGAGCTGCATATATATGATTAATATTAAACAAGAAAATATACTAGAAAAAAGCAACTTGTCTCCCGCCAAGCAAATTTCCCGTCAGGGCGACATGAGACAATTTGCTTTTTTCTAGTATATTTTCTTGTTTAATATTAATCACATAAAAATAGCATTGTAAAATGCAAAATATAAAAGTTATAGCTACATAATAATATGTATATTTATGCACAATAAACAACTTTCTTGTAGGATCACAAGAACTATTGCCGGCTCTATACTTGACCTTAGCGCACCCTTGTTACTCGTCATTTGCAAGTTTTCGTAGTGAAAGTGCTTATAAAGCTTTATTAAATTCGGCGATAAGGAACAAAGCGTTTAATCTCAACGAATAATACAATTCTGTATCAAGCACTTACGCACTCCAGGTCCTTTTTTTCAGCCATGGCGTTGGTTTACCCCGTACTTATACTGCGTCGGAGCAGCGTCCGCCCCCGCAGGCGAAACTTTATACCTCAGCTAGTGTACTGCAAAGTCAGAGTTAAACTTTTATTCAAATAAACATAGATAAATCGGCTTTCCTTCTTGTCCTTTTCTCTCTTTTAAAATTTGTTCTTCCACCCCTCCCACGTCTGGATCGCCCTTAAGCAGTATCAGACTCTCAAAGGTGTTTCACATTAACATTTAAAACTTAATGGAATTCAATAACTATGAAATAGTAAAAAAAAAACCAGTAGATAGTTTTGAGTCATATTATCCTCCCTTCATTCCAGACAAGAACTGACAAAAACGGTGTAAATAACTTGATAGCGTAGCTGCCGCGCCTCTGTGGTTCACCAACACCACCGGTAGGTAACAGGTAATGGGTTCAATTCCCAGAAGAGGTATAAATTATATTTGGTTCGTAGGTGATAGTTCGTTTGTGGTCTGGCTAGCTACTATCGCAATTTCATCTAAGTCTGTCACCATAAAGACAGTGTCTCATTGTGTTCCAGTAGTTAAAGGGAAGATAGCCAGTTCCTCAGTGGTTGAGGATTCCCGGGATTTCCACATTTCCACATTTAGCCTTATCATTACTAAGTAGGTACTAGTATAATATTATATAATTTGTGTCTTTAGTTAACACCGGTATGGTGACATTTCCCCGTCAATGAGAACCCCAAATGTGTAAATTCTACCTTCAAAATTCTAAAGCACTTCAAAAGTTCCGAAGAGCATCACTGGCAACTTATGCCTCAGGCCTATAGATACTAACTCGAGACTCGCACGCGTAGAAGCCAACCAAGCGCGAGCCTACGGTTAATCCGCGAAATGACTAATAACGACCATCACCCATATCTGCCTGACATAACCTTACAACGGGTAATTCAATTGACGTAAGCGCATGAGGCTTTACATTTTACACGAGCTGTTTACATGATCAAATGCGTTTTGATGATCTGTTTTGCTGACATTATAAACATTTACAATGGCTTCCATAACATTCTTGGCGGAAAATTTTAAGTGGCGCATTTTATGTTATATCCCAGCACGTCCCAGCTGACAGATGAGATGGAGGCTAATGATGCTGAAATCTGCTACTAGGATGTAGCAGATTTTCGAGGCGATACAGTTTAGGTCTATTGTCGACACAAAAAACAGAGAAGAGCCAAAAATGCACCCTTTTCACAAGCTTTTGATCCTTTTTTAATCGATGAGCATAAATCAATATCATAGTTATGTCTCTATCTCTGATGACAGAGAAAATCGGAGCGGAGCGGAGCTGAGACCTTATTGCAATCGAATTACAAAAAACAAGCGTAGGTATTCCTACTCTCAAACACTGCTTTGCACTTCTACCCTTCCGTGGAAACGCATACTACTTAAATGACCGAGGAATCGCAACATTAAAGCCCGAAATTAATTACCTATCTCTAGAGATAGATACCTAGGGCTATCTGGGATAGTTGCCTAGGATACATACAATAAAAATATCCTAGGCACCTATCTCTAATAGCCCTATATCTAGAGACGGGTTATTAATTTCGGGCGTAAATAGTTCACCGGCAATCCGTCAATCAAGAGTCGGACCCAGATTATAAGTTGTTTTTCTGGCAGATTATAAGAACTAGATGTCATCACATCAAAAAAGGTATTTGATGTCATGTCTATCCAAATCGCAGAGTTTGTTTGTTTGATTGTGTTGTATCTGCTACAATACAACGCATAATTACTTATAGTAAACGATACATTTTCCAAACAATGATGAATTACCTACACGTTCAAAAGTCTGATTTTAAGTTCTTTCTGCTGTGAAATATTGGTTTAAATCTTTCATATATTGGTCAAAATGTATATTTTTTTTATTTATACTATATGCACAAATTACACAAAGGCCGATTTAAGTCTTAGGCATTTTTTACCAGTCAACCTTAGGGTGAAGTAGAGACAAGCAAGAGGTAGGATCAAAAGTACTTACCCCATAGATTTTAATATCAAATATACTAGGTATATCCAATAAATTAATAAATATATACAAAAGTGATGTAAAATAGACTTTAATCGCGATAGCTTTGGAGCATTTTCTACTACTTTTCCACACCTGACTATACTACTATACTCTATACTGCTCAGTACGAGAGGAACCGCAGTTTCGGACATTTGGTTCATGCACTCGGCCGAGCTTCCGATGGTGCGAAGCTACCATCCGCGGGATTATGCCTGAACGCCTCTAAGGCCGAAGCCAGCCTAGCTGAATCCGGCAAGGATATGCTCACTGTGGAGCCCCGAGAGTCGGGAGGCTCTAAACAATGTGACTTTACTAGTCGCGCTTTACATCGAGGTGCGACGTCGAAGCCCATTTAAATCGCAGAGATCGGTGCGGTCGGTTAAACACGTGCACCACGGCTCTGAAGGTTCGAATTTACCTCAGTTCGATGTCGGGCTCGGAATAGTCTGTAGACGTCTTCCGTTCCTGGCGGGGTGTTGTGCTCGGTAGAGCAGCGTCGTGCTGCGATCTGTTGAGACCCAGCCCTACGCCAGGTGATAGACCACGCTTCTGGCCTTGCCGCCGGCTCCATTATAGGTACTGACGAGCGCGGCGCCTGCGCTGCCGCCCCACCGGGCGCTGCGTTGGTGTGGAAAGAGATAGCAACAGTGCAACGTACACGGAATGACAAGGATAGCAGATGTGTGAGTCACGATTTCATAGAAACGTAATCTCAAGGTGGTTCAAGCTACGGCTGAAACCTAAATATCCGTTTTCTACCCTTCAGGGGGAAAACGGGTCTATATTTGTTAATAACAACCATTATATAAAGATCTCTCATTACTACCAACTTTCATATTGATGCCAGGTCAGTTTTAATGGATTTACCTGCCAAATCGAGTTGGTCTCCGTTTTCATCTCTCGCCAGAGGTCCCGGGTTCGATCCCCGGACAAGACAAATATTTGTGTGCATGAACATGTCTATTTGTCTTGGTCTGGATGTTTAATATGTATATTATGTATGTATATACAAAAAAAAAGTATATAAGTATGTTTATCTGTTATCTAGTATCCATAACACAAGTTCTTCATGATACTTAACGTGGGCTAGATAATTGGTGTGATTGTATGGTAATATTTATTTATTATTTATTTATTTTCATCAACTTTTTATGAAGTTGTGGTCAAGATATAGTGGATTTTGATCGTTTAAGCGGTTTTCACTTCTGCCGACATGCGGCATTCCCAGAGTGCAACCCATTGTTTTTTTTTCTAAGCACCTCCTTAAGCACTTAGTAACTTTTTTGAGAACAGCACTGATTTGATGAGTGCATATTCTTCTAGGCGGCCTGACCATCATTCATTTTCACACTATAATTGCAGTAGTAACTACCTGCCTAGGTTAAGGGGTTACTCGACGAGATAGTGATGAGAATAGGAAACGCGCGAAAGCGAGAGCGATTTTGCAGATTAGGCGAAAAAACCAGGAAACCACTTCGTAGTAAATAACTATAGCGATTAAAGAGAAAATAACCACCTCTGTGGTCCAGTGGTACAACCACCGGTATCAGACCCAGAGGTCCCGCGGGTTCAATTCCCAGCGGGGGTACATATTGTATTCGGTTTGGTTGGTGGTAGGACTTGTTGTAAGTCTGCCTGGCTATATAGCTACCACCATCTTATCTAAGCCTGACGCCATAACAACAAAGTTTTCAGCATTGTTGTGTTCCGGCAGTTTGAGATAAGATAGCCTGTTTCCTTCCTGTTCCTCAGTGGCTGAGGATTCCGGGAGAGGTTCGCTTCCATCTTTCAGCCTTATCAATACTCAACATCAAGTATGATGAAGGCTAAGAGTCTCCCCGTCGTTTATAAAAAAATATATAAAAAAAATAAACTATACTAACCTAAATATTGTTGGTGTCCACTAATTAAACCAATAGTAGGTACCTATATGTAGGTACCCCCCTTCTGAGAATAGTCTTAAAAATACGTATTTTATGGGTACATTTACTTGTAAAGGGTCAACTAAACAAATCTACATAAAGGTACTTAACTTATGAAGATATATCTTATTACCAGATTTGTAACATCTCTAACCGTCCTATAAGTAGTTTATGACCAAAAAGTGCGTTCTTTTCGATATAGCGTCTTAAAAAGCCATCTTATTTTTTTAACCGAGTTATTCGTCAACTGGTGAGTGTAAAAAATTCGCGAGTGCGCACATTTATGCGGAAGTAACATTGTCGTTACCTCGCTTTTTATGTACAGAGAATCATACGAGCACGCGAGGTAAAAACAAAAATTTATACTTAAAATCAGAACGAACCAACACACTCGCCAGTTGACGAGTAAATCAGTTAAAAAAATAAAATGGTTTTTAACCTAGGTACTACTACTGATACTCGTATTTAAATTTCTCTGTAGGAATCATACGCTTTGAAATGAGGTTTTTCTTAAATTATCATAAAGAAAACATTTTCCGTAAGTACCCGTCACCATATGTCCCATCAATGTAAGACATTTCACACCAACTTAAATTGCGTATAAATACTGAGTGAGCACCAATTCAATAAAATAATGTTTTAAATCCTGAAAGAGATCCCATCGTTTTGTTAAGTTTGTTATGTCAGACAATAACATTAAAAAGTGGCAATTGTTGACTTGTTGTTGTTGTGAAGAAAATGTGTGTCCGTGAAAACTTTCTGCTCGATTTTTTTGGTCTTATATAAACCAATAAAAAATAAAGATCGTTCGCTAACAGTGAACGGTTATAGACGTTATATCAATAAAACATCTGAGAATTCAGTTGATTTTTTCCAAAAGGTAAAAAAAAACATCTATTGTGTCTCGTTTACTGTCCGTTAAAGTGATAACAAAATATTGGCATGAAATTTATTTTCCAACTTGTGTAAACAATCACTGCAGACTCGTGGTCACACCAGAGGGCCTAGTGCGAGTTTGCAAATGTACAAACGTCAAAATCGCGTCAGAGTTAATTTTGACAGGTAGTCTTAATATAATAGGAATAAGGTTGAAAATTAAACTCTATTCGCAAACATCGACGTAAGCGAGTAAGGTGAGACAACTCACACTAAGCACTCAGATTGCACACTGGTGTGACTAACAGGAATTAATGTTACTCGTGGTCACACTGAGTGGTGTGATCAATAGTATGCTCTCAAATTATAGGACTCGTGGTCACACTATTGGGGTGGGGAATTGAATAATATGTCCAATCGGGAAACTTTGGTCGTCCAATAATTATTTGGGAAACGTTTATTCGATAAGTAATAAGGTTATAGAAATCATTTATTATTTTAATGAAATCCTAATAATGTACTTCTATTTAAATATGAGCTGAAAGTACCAGGGTCGCTTAACTAACCTGGGGGGCAATCGCGTAAAAAATATGGATATGGACATGGGCTTAATTTGACAGTTAAATGACCATATATGGTAATTTTATGAGATTCAACTGTCAAATGAAGCCCATATCCATACCCAGATTTTTTACGCGATAGCCCCCCAGGAGTTATTATAGCTTTCTAAAAAGTTGTTGCTAATTAAAAAAAAACAAAATATCTAAAATAGCTCCAGGTTAGCTATGCGACCCTGGCACTCGTACTTCAAGCTAATAATATACTTACACATCACTCTAATTAATTCAGTCAAGTAGATCCTTGCAATGTAGAGCAAAATAAATTCCTGACAGTCTCACCAGTGTGACAATCTGGTGTGACGAGTCTGTCGAGTAAACACGCTGATCACCACTTTATGCAAAACTTCAAAAAGATTGAAACTATTAGCGTTTACAGTACTTATATAAATGACACAATACTTACAGATGCGATCGCTGAGGCTGGCGTGACGCCACTCCCGCGCTGCGAGCCCCGCCTTCCTTTATATACCACCCCACCACCCACATCCAATTAAAAACGAGGGGGTCACCACCCACTTTGTCAGTCATTTTGTATTCACGCGAGTACTATTGCCACTTTTCAGACGGAACTTTACATGTACAGTACACATGTGTATAGAAACATTACAGAACTCTGTCAGATTTATTTAATCTAGTTAAAAGGTTAATTGAATAATTAAATCAAACCGACAAAGATACATAAGTTATTTAGACAAACTTTGCTTTTAGATTGCCAAGCACTTTGAGCTACTTGTATAAGCAAATAATTATTGTATTTTAATATATTCGGAACATTCCATCTGAAAAGAGTAATTGTACCAAAAAGTATTTTTTATCATACTTAGCTATTTTAATAGCAGTACTGCAGTGCTAAGTAAAGACTAGGGCAGATATAGCGAACCCTATTTACTGTTAAGCCAAACTACATTTACAGCATAGTGATAAAGTCGAAAATCAATTAACAAACTTTCAGGCTATCTTCCTAACATTATAAATTGATTTGTGAATATTACTCGCAACTCTCTCTAAGCTCTAAACTGATTTATTCTCTAAACAAACATCCTTGATATTTGATTCAGTCATGACAACAGCGTCGATGCAGAGAATAACCATTGAGGTAGGGTACTAGCTCTTATGACGTGTATCGACAACGCAAGGCTGCCTCGCGAGAGGTCATCATTCTCACGAAATTCTTCTTAGTTTTCCATGTCGCTAGTGAGCGAAGCGAGGCAATACACATACGTCATCTGAGTGCCTTTTTAGCACCGCCACCCGACAGCGAGCCGAGCAACGCTCGCGAGCGGCAACTTTAAAATTGGCTCGCGAAGCAGCCTCGCGATGTCAAGGTCTTTGCCATTACAGCCAAGTTCCTATACCGACAGTAAAAAAACTAAAATAAAAAATGTAAAACTTTATTAAAACAAAGTCTCTAAGAACATACGTTCCGTTCCTGACTGTACACTACACGCTCATGACAGTCATGACTAGCATAGTATGTATACAGATATGTCACAATATTACAATTCTCGAACATTTTCCTACAAATTACTACTATGGACACGCGTGACTCTTGCTTGATATACAAGACATACCACCTTATTCATTTATAGCAATAACTTTACAATCCTACCGTCTGGACAATCGCAGCTAGAAAACTACTTAAACAATCTCTTTAATCTCTAAAAAAAATCACCACACAAGTAGCCTGACGAGGCTTAAAAAACCATTCAGAAAGTATTTTTACAGCTGCAAAAATAGTCTGTCGCTGTCAGTTTTAACATTTCTGTAACCTTTGGTACAAAATCAAAATCAATCTGACGTTGTTCTGTTTTCAATGCTGATGATTCGATGGTGTTTTATGTTAGCAAAACAGAGGCCCCATTAAAAAAAGTAAAATACTCATGAGTATCAACCACTACTGATAAATGCAAACAATCTTTAGTACAGTACATACAGTCAACAGCACGCACGGCTTTATACTTTGTCCTTGAAAGCGCCCTTACGTCCGTCGCTTTTAATAGCGGCGGTTTTCGTAGTGCAAATGTAAAGCCGTACTGTTGACTGTACATATCGCTGAGTAGTATCTTTTTTAAGTTAGGGCTGATTTTCAATGCTCAGATAATATACCCTTGATATCGTATACGGACTTTGAAAATTATTTGTCCTTCATATCTCTTTTTAGTTTATGATTCTCATTTATGTAATTTGGTTATAAATGAACCTGATCAAGAGCTTTTATCTGATTGTATCCGAAGATTAAAATCAACCCTAAAAAATACAGCAGCTTTGTAAGACGAACAATTATTTTTTTGTTCATTTGTATACATCTGAATTCACTACCTAAAAGCTCTTAGGGTATATATTTTACTTATGAGCTAAAATGTAGACAGATATTTTACTTTTATAACTGGTAAAATAATTTGTTCATGCGATTACAAATAAAACTCAATCGGTCATTAATAATTAAAAAAAATCTATAGGTACTTAACTATAATTAAAAAAAACACTCAGTACCGAACTGGTGTAGGAATCGAACCCGCGAACCTTCGCGCACAGCGCCATAACCAGTTCACCACCAAACATAATTTACATAAAGTTAAAGTTGGTTTAAAAATTAAAGGAAACACCAGTAATTATGCCTATGTGATGTCTTACTTGATCTATTCACACAGTTTTTAACACTTTCCACTTTCCACTTTTTCTTCATCACATCATATAAATAGACCTGACTCCAAGATAAGTAGCATAAAACACTTGCATTATAACAACGGGGATTAACAACACGGTCATTCAATCGCTTGAAACTTAGTTACATTATAAAAACTGAACTATATTTATTTTATTCTAATACGATAAGTAGTTTCGGATTTACAAATGCTTAAAAATCAAGATCCGCGCGCTCTTTGTGTGACGTCATTCTATACCGTTTCATACAAAGAAGGCAACTCTCTGACCAAATCGGTCAAGCGTGAGCCGCAAGCTACACACAGTGTTATACAGTGACGTCACAAAATAAAACGCCGACCCGAAGTAAAAAAAATAAATATTTCTAGAAATATACTACATAATATACTACTACATAATATGGAAAAAATAAAACACAGTTTTTTTTTTATTTTCCATGTACTACATCATCATGTAGACTTTTAGATTTATATGCCATAAATCTAAAAGTTTTGTTAATCCCCGTTATCATCAGAACCAACAAAAGCATCATGTTTATACAATTTTATATGTAGTAAAGCAACAAGACAAGATAAATAATGAAAACAGATTTCCAGTTATTCAAAACATTTGTATTTAAAAGCCACGTTTAATATATTTTTATATTTCTAATCGGTATTTTTTTGTTGTTATTGATATGTGATGAGAAACCATTTGTTGTTATTTTAAATACTTTTAAATCTGAAACTTCTGAACCCGAAGTTCCAGAGATCACTTACAACGAACAAACATACAAAATTTACCTTTTTACAATTTTAGACTCTAGATTATGGCTAATTGTGGCCAAGTAGATCAAGTAAGAGAAACAGACCGGTAATAAGATAATGAGGATATCAAATATCTCTAAAGGAAATAGTTTTTAACTTATAGTTACAAAATATCTTAATGATGCACATTCCGCAAAACTACTTGCACAATTCCCACTTTTAAAAATATCTTAAACACATGATTCTGAAAGGTATTTCCATTTTGAAAATACATATTGGAGCAGTACATTTATCAAAGTAATGACTCACTAAAATCTACAGTAGGTACAATCAGAGAAAAAAGTTGTTCCAATAAATAAATAAGTAAATAAAACGTGTTTTTAGACCAAAAGTTTAGCGATGTCTGATACTTATTTTCTCTGATTATATTTTAAACCTCTATTTCTACATTTTGAGAATATTTACATTAATTTTTTTTTATCGGGAAAAACGTAAAATGCGGACAATAAATTATTTATTAAATGTTAGTCCATTTTCATTCAAATATATTCCTTCTTGTAGCAAACAGTATTTTCTAGTAAAATTGTAGGCGACCGATTCAATACAATACTAAAGGATTCTAATATATTTGTCTATTCAAAACACTCTATATATTTGAATTCACATAGTTTATGTTATAATAAATATTAAATTCCATTGAAGCTTCTCTATTAGTTATATTAGTAAAATCTAATAAATCATTGCACACAGTCACGCAATAAAACCTGTATTTTTACAAAACAGAACTGTATTTAATATAAAATTGGTCCTAATTTGTAACTTTTTGATTAAAAGCAAAAAATAATTGATTATATCTCAACGTAATTATACAAATAAATAATAATAAACAATTTAAAATAGCTAACAAAGTCAAAAAGTAAATGTCTTTTAATCTATACTATGGCAATATTTAATTTACAAAAGGAAACCGTACAGCGTATTTCATAAATCCATTCAATTTCCATTCATATTCCAAAATATCACTCTTTTTACCATAACCATATTAATTTGATTAATAAACAACAAAATAATGTCTTATTTACATTCGACAAACAATAAAAAAGTGAGCAAACTTCTCACAATAACCGCACCGTTCATATTAAATCAAACTATCACAAGAAACCAAACTAACAGCATTATTATTTACGATTGATGTCTTCCTGTCAATAATGTATCTCTAACCCCCGTTTCCACTGTCGAAACATTTACGAGAAAATATGCTGTAAAACGTATAATGCGGCCAATAATGCATTATTTAACAGCTCCTATCGAGTGCCATTGGTCAATTGGTCATTCTCACGGCGGCGGCGGCGGCCGCTCCATATTTTACATGTTTTTTTTGTGTTTTGCCAGTGGAAACGGGGGTAATATGAGATAGGCATGGACATTTGTTGCCTATTGATTCGCTAAATGACAATGATATCTTAATTGCAGACAGTCTTCTGAAATGCTATCAGTGCTGGGAGGGGATGGCATAAATAACATTATAGGAATTCAGAAAACTGCCTGGATATCAGAGGTCTTTGCTATAAGTTGCTTCTCTTTTACTCTTTATACAAAGATAAAGTGATGGCATTATAGAAATAATAAAACTGCATGGAAGTGAGAGAACTTCCTATCTATTACTGAAAATAAGTTATGGGAAAGGCTCTGATTTTTTACATTACCTGGGCAGACCTTGGGAATGGAAATATTGTACCCGTTGATCAATCAAATAGGTCGTTTGATGGTGTATTTGTTGACCAACCTGAATGAACACCGCTATTCATGCGATATTATAAAGCGCATCGTAGTGTCTTGCTACGCGACAGTGACACGTTATCAAGTTATCGAGTCAATAAAAGCCGCTCATGGTAGGCCTACTGGAGGATATCTTGCAAGATTCACTTGCGAATGCGGTGTAAAACAAAGGAATTTGCATGAGAATGTTATTAGAATGATTCAAAATTACGACTCCAGGAGACTTATTTTTGAATCATTCGAAATTCTCATGCGAATTCTATTTCCATTCGAATTGAAATTCACCGACTTCAATTTTGTCACAATTTTTTCATCACTCGAATACGGTGTTGCCATTTTTTTAAACTCCCTTGACATTATTTCATTTTACGCAGAATATTTAAAAACCGGAAATTAACTTTCCATTGATTTTCAAACTGCATGCCAATGTCAATTTCAAAATGACATTAAACATCAAACTTTCTATCGCTCGAAGCAAAAAAGAGTGGTCGGGACCACTCGTTGCAGATTCGAATGGGAATTTAAAAAATGCGGTTTTTAGCATTCGAATGCGAATCTTGCGATTCCGTATGCGAATAGTAATTCGAGTGATTCAAAAACAAGGTCAACAAATAGATCATCAAACGACCTATTCGATTGATAAATAGGTACAATATTATATCCGCGAAAAACCGCCTTTATTATTGAAATAAAACAACTTTAACGGATATCAAACGCGCTATATTTCACGAACTAAGTTGTAATTTTCCGTATTTTTTGGTTTTTAGGTGTTTTTTGACTTTCCCGACGTTTCGGCACCTATTCAGCTGCCGTGGTCACGTTGTTTTATTTCAATGAACAGTGCGCGCCAAAACATAAGATGTACGTACGCCTTTATTATGTCGCAATAAGGGTGCAGTAGTATATATAGTTTGAATGTTCTAAATTGTTCAGCTTTAACAAAATAACCATTCCAAATATTGCAACAAACAACGATAAATCAACAAAGAATTCGCTAAATGCATAACTCAATGCGACGAATCTAAATTCTCCATTATGTACAAGAATATACATTGTACTAATAATAATGTAAATTAAATATTCACTTCAGGTCTTCTTCTTCATCTTCCACATACAAAAGATCCTCCATTTTTGTCATGAATTTTGAGTCTAGTTTCTCTTGTTCTGGCAAGGTGGAATCCTGTAAAAAAAAAACGTTGTACCAACATCTTTTTTATCTCTAGCAAAATTGAAGTAATGCCCGAGATACACGAGGCTAGTTTTTCAAGCTAGTAGTGTAATTAAGCAAGCAAGCTAGTGATTCTGGCTTTGTGTGAACATAACTAGCCTTATTTCTAGTATGGGTCAGGTCAGGACAGCAAGGTTAGTTAGAGCTTGCTATGCTAGCTTGAAAAATGAAATTAGCCTCGTGTATCTCGGGCATTAGGGCTTAATTAAAACACAACTCAGGGTTTTAGGACAGTGATATATGCAAAAATTCATTGGGATACTAAACAGCTTTAGTCTTAACTAAATCTAAATACAAGTACAGTGAAATGACTATCTGGTGTGATTAATATTATACAATTTTTCTTCTATTATTTCTATAGTGGTACAATCATCGAATTCGCCTCGACTGCACAATGTGAAAGTCGACGTGTTCGCGAATTATGTTTCAGAATCGCACAGCAGTTTCAGAAAAACTAAAACTTCTCCAATCCTTTTGTACCTTAACATGTTAGAATTAAGGTTCAGAATTACTGAAATATTGTTTAAATTTTAAATATGTTAACGTCGCTGCTGACTGTACCAGAGACTTTATATTGTTAAGCCTGGAATACACATGCTACTAATGATCATGCTAACTTGCTACTAGGTAGCATGCTACTAACTTGCATTCTCCGAGTGTGTGTTTGCATTTGTACTTCTCTAATTGCCTTTAGCTACCAAAATGATAAGTATTTGATGACTCACCTCATTGACTTTGTTCTGAAGTTGACTGAATCTGCCCAAACCGCGTAAGGGGTTTTTTATACGGAGTTACCTATTAGACCACTTACGCACTACGTCCGTTCTAAAACCAATCCGAATCCGTGAAAATACGTCCGTCATAGGCGTAGAACCATGTGTATGGTAGCTTTCCGTTTTCCGTCATACGATTTCTCTCCGTCATCCGTGAATCTCCATGACGGACCGTATGAACAAACTGTTTCCCTATTTTAACACTATACGTGAAAGGATAAGTTACAATCCTGAATTCTACTTACTTCCACCACCACGGAGAACATACGTGTGCAAATTTTTATTGATTTCTAAAAACAGAATCAAAAGCGCGAATCGAAGAAAATAAGTGGAGGCCGAGATCCTAACTTATACTTTCACTGATAGTGTTAAAATAGTAAGTTAGGACGTTACGTATCAGATTCGGATCGCAGTTCGTAAGCCACATCCGTATTCTGACCGAGTTTTCTGGATCACAGATCTGTTTTTCGGACCAGTGTATAAGCGCTCTTAGCGATAAAAATTGTCTTGTATTAAGACTAGTTTCTATTCTGTAATCTACTGTGGTAATGTAGAATTCAAATTTCCTTAAAAAATGTAACCAAATTCAGAAGGTGTTTCTAAAGCACTAACATAACGATTATAATGAAAAAATTTAATGACCACCAACACTTTGAAACTGCCAATCCCTTTTTTCACCCTAACAACGAAGTTAATAAGAAAAAAAAAAGAAATACAACATTTTGTAACCTTTTATTGCAAGCAAGTAGAAATAACACAAAAGCGAAGCGTCACAATACCACACAAACACGATTATTAACACAATGCGAAAAATTTATATAAAAATATATCAATAAAACATTTACGGACGTCACAAAGCAGACACAGAACATTTAAAAAATCTTTATAATTTTATATATTTTTTTAACAATTCCATAGCATTCAAAACTTTAAAGTACATTCACATGCAAAAATGTTGTGAAATTCTAAATAATACTTATTTTATTTTGAACTTTCAACTGATGGCATCATTTAAATGATTACTGAAGACTTGACTCAATGTTTGTGCATAAGACAAGTTGTTATGTGCAGGAGACAGTGGGCAAGGATAGCTTATGACGACGTTTAAAGAAATTAATATTGTTTATGGCTTAAAATGTCTACATGTTACAAAATAAGTGAACAAAATTTAATGGAATTGCCATAAGATAGGTTGAACTATAGAAAATGATAAAGAACAGAGTCTACATATTTCTGTAAATTTATATAGAGGATAAAAAGGGATGAAAATATCTACGTTAGTTTATATTTCAGTAAATACACAACTTAACATGCACAAGATTTGTTGTCAAATATTAATTCATGCAAACAAATAAAACATGCCTATAACATATGAGTAATATCATGATTTTTCAACATTGAAAAGCATTTTCATAAAACATAGATATGTATAAATTAAACTTTATTGTATTCACTCGTATAATTTATATAACTAATGCATAAAACATTATAATAAAGGCTATAGATTTAATCACATGCAGTATTGTATATGGATGAAGTAATTGCGACATGTACACTCGTCTACATACAATCTTACAGCTTTACCTTCTTATAATCATTGTATTCTTTTTAGATCAAAGTAATAGAAAGCAAAACAATGTAGGTATAGAAACAACAAAGTGTAACAAAGATCACAAACAATTAGATATGTAATTGAATGTACATAGCACAGTTTATATCATTATTAGCATTATTGAAAAGAACCTTTGTCGAAATTTGCACTTTGGCTCGAAATGTTGTTTTATGATAATGTTGATGAATAAAAATGCTCAAGTTAAAATAAAGCAATCATGCATAGAGCGAAACTAAATTCCCAACGATTTATATGAAACAGGGTCATTTTAAAAACATTATCAATACATTATTTCAAAGACAAAAAAAGTTGAGTCTTTATACAAATCAGACTGATCACGTGATCGATTTACGGTAGGTTTCAATAACTTGTCTACGGTAAGAGATAGGCTTACTAGAGATTTGTTGCCTAAAAATAACCCAATGGGATTGGGTTATTTTAGGCCCCATGGGACGTCCAAAAATTGATCTCGTATTTCGACCCATGTTTCTACGAGAAAATTGTTTATTATCGATTCTGATTCGAACTTAAACATTTGGTATATATATACTTTATTAAAATGTATAAATTATGTATCTTTTTTTATTTATCCTGATAAATACCGCAAACAGTAATTATTTAGACATTACTTTTAGCCGACTCTAAGCTAATGCATGATATGTTATAGAGATCAAAATCAACAATTACAAAAGCATATTTTATTGAAAGACTGAGAAACCAAATATCGATCAATAGTACAGTCGACCGCAATTCATATTTTAACGTGTGTACTTTGACAGCGTTCTTATCTTGTACTCATTAACGCTGTTTTCGTAAAGCAACTGTGCCCTTGATATGTCGTGGACTGTACTTTTATTACGTTACTATATTATAAAAATATGTTATCATAATCAAAACTACGAAATTGTACGGAACACGTTATACATTCATTTATTACATGGCACACATCAGTCTTTCTATGGTGAATATAGTAGGTATAATTACTTCAATGATACACTTTGCGAATAACTATATTTTATGCAAAGAACTTGAATGAGATTTAACGATTAATAAACTAAATAAGGCTACTATGGTCATAGTAATTCAGGTAAATACTGACTAAAGTTGAGTCGTTCCTGAATGAATCCTTCAATTGAACTAGTCCACTTAGCAAGTATATCTCTTTCATTAGTTCATTCGGGTCCCAATTACTTCAGTACTTTATTTAGTTTACACATCACTGAAGGAGAGTAAAGCGGACGGATAGATTACGAATACCGCATGCGGAAGCGATATAGTTGCACGGCCCGCACGCAATTTGATGTCTCATCATTTGAATGTCTTGATGAAAAAAACAACCTATTGCGCAAACATAAGGCTTAGTTTTACTTGAATATTAATTACGAAATGACGCGATTGAACTTAATGACAAGGTAACTCAAATGGACTACTGAAGTACTGAGCCAAGTGAACTAGATGAACTAAATGAACTAGATGAGTGATATACTTCATCTAGTCCAATTGGACTATATCATTCTTTACACATCAAGTGAGTATTTTGCGCATCTCTAATACCGACTAATAAATATACAATATGGAGCTGATTGTACAAATAAATAAATAATATTGTTGATTGCTGCGTACCTCTATAGAGGTGTCATACGTTATTATTTTGTAACTAACCAATTTCAACCCAGTTCAGCATTATGGTTATGATTTCCCAAGCTGCTTTTATAAATTTAAGCGTCTTTGCATAAAATATAGTTATACAATATCTTCAGAGCGTATTAACATTACTATTTGAATAACAGATCACAGACTTAAACTTGGCTACCTTTTACACAAGTTAAATATAAAATTACTCTTTTAATTAAATAATTATTAATTTATTGCGGAAATATATTTGATTTGTTTACTTCCAAATATGATAAATAAAAATGGGATTTTATAATAGACTTTTAAATGAAAACATAATATTTACATGCTAATCTTTGGCGGAATCATGTCTTTCAATTTCATAAATGCCTGAACTATTCAATTCAACTCTCCACTTCACCAGTCTCTTTCATTTTATAATCTCGAATAATAACCAAGTGCTGTACAAACGGATATATAAACTCGAACATTAGTTTCGGAATTATATTTCTCTGAAACGATGCCCAACAACAGAACTACCAACATCTTTACATTTGAACCTTATCTGTATGGGGTTAAAGTCGATTTTTATCAAGCTGACACAGAAGATAGTTGATTCAAGTGTTGTATAGGATTATAAAAAGCAGCCAAGTGGTGAACACTAAGGGTCCTCTGATCACAGATGGGTGGGCGGCGCTAGAAACGCCTAGCTGACGTGAGCGTCCAGTACTTGTTGGGGTGGGAGGTGTCCATGCATTTAAACGGAGACTGCAAACAATTATTATTTTAGAACTTTGTATTCACTTTCTTATTAGAGAGGCTTTGTCCAAGTATTGACCATTAGGCCCAAGTTGAGCCGCGACATAAGTTTCTCGACGCTTATGTCGCGTAAGCGCACTGTCTGACTCGCTCACACCGTACTGATTCGAGCGTGCCGGACATCGCGAGATAAATTTCGACAAATAGTCGCGGCGCTCGTCTTAGCCCTGCAGGACACGGTCTAGTCTTTGCACTACCTACAAACTGCTGAAATGACGCACTCACACAGTTACACTGCGCGCAATATAACTTGGCGGCTCTGAACTTCGCACGGAACGCTCCGCAGTAGACGAATACAGGTGTGCGCGGGAAACGGGACGCGGGTGGAAGCACTTGAAACAAAGGACGATGCGCGAAATGTCACTTGCAGTTAAGTGACATTTCGCGACACTACGCGACGCGACAGTGTAGTGATAGCGGCGCGTACCAACCGACCAAGACAATGAGGCGCATGACAGGAATGCGGTTATGCACTTTTAGCAACTGCAGCCCATTTTATCACCGTAATTCTCCAATTATCTGGTTATAATAGCGCTACAATGATTAACTGATTGATTACCGCTTCTTAAAATATTCTTTTTTTAGTTAGTTTTTGTAATTTTTTCGCAGCTGTTATTTCAGCTGTGTCTAATTGTTCTGGGGGTTTATTTATTCAAACATCGACGCTGCTATTGTCATGACTGAATGTCACATCAGCTGTCAAATAGTATTGAAAATGGGTCGATATCCGCTGTTTCAGCCGTCAATATCAAGGATGTTTGCTTACGGCAAAATTAATAACATATCTGTAGATATGGATAGGGCTATCTGAGATAGTTGCCTAGGATACTGGCTTCATTGCCTAGCAACCGTCGTTATTTTGGTCATATTAACAAAAATATCCTAGGCAACTACCTCAGATAGCCCAATCCAAATCTAGAGATAGGTTATTAAATTTCGGGCGTTAAGAGAACCTATCTGGTTGGATTACATCCGACCAGTACTTGTTTTTGTATGTTTACACAGTACTCTGTGTGAGCACGTCATGTCGGCCGAGTGCAACTACTGTTCATATTTAGACTGTGACCATAACATGACTTTTGAGTTAGGGGTAGTGGGTTCGACCCCTACCCGGGACAAACATTTCTGTGATAAATGCCTAACTGTGTGAGTCAATGACCATGACCATGACCTTTGGAATTCCGGTCCAATGCTCTTAAGAACATGGGTTCGATTCCCATCTGAGAATTCACTTGTGGCCGAGTTAATTTTTTCCAATATTTTTCTATTTAAAATTTATCATAAATATAAAAATAGCATTGAAAAATGCCAAAATTCAAAAATCATAAAACATTTCTGTGATGAAAATTTCTGTTTATTCTGTGTCCCAGTAGAGTTTTTTTTGAGAGCTGTATCTAAAAAAGTAATAGATATGTAGAAATCCTTTGTATAACAAATAATAGAACATTAAAAGGTGTTCCATTTGAATCTTAAATAATTTCTTTAACCTTAGTACTTGCCGAGAAATCGTTCCCAGAAAAACTCTACTGATCAACCGGGAAGTTCCCGATTGTACCCAGTTGTGTGTATTTAATTTGACTCACACAATTAGGCATTTATCACAGTTTTTTTTTTTCGGTACACAGAATCTAGTGCGAGAAAACTACACAGTCTCCACAGTCAGTCTACACAGTCAATCGTATATGCGGAGCCGTTGGTGCAGTTTAACCAAAAAATGTGATGCGAATGAAAAAAACTGTAGTAGGTTTGATGAGACTACCTCCAGACCTAAGCCAGAGTTTCAATATTTACGGGTGAAACATTAGAAAAACACCTTCTGTGTTCAAAAATGTAGCAGTTAGTTATAGACTATAGTGATTGCCCTTTCATAATACGTAATTATAAATATAGAGCTTCTACTATCAGCGCATGCAAATTCAATTATTACAACATACAAAAGCAAAAGCTGTCATCTAATATGCACCTAAACCAGGAATATTGATAATAGTCAGCAAACCGATTACATAATTAATGTAAGTTTTCATAAACCGTCTGTTCTAATTTACCCAGAAGTCCCAGAATCATTAGTAATGTATTTTTCTAGAGTTTTAGATTTCGTGTCTTATACATTGTGGTGAATGTAAAGCTTGCCACACGGCACACCCATTAGAAAGCAGTAAGTTTATTATCTAGTCATCTGCGATTTTTTTTTTGTTGCGAGGAGGAAGCAACTATGCTATACTTCACAACGCTACTATTTACTTGGGAGTTCATTGTATGTCACCTAATTACCATCATTACCAAAGTTGCCTAGCCTGCCTGTAGCGCAGTTGGGCGCTAGACAGCGCCGCTAGTGATGATGTCGTCATACCTGCGGCGCGGCGCGGGGGAAGGGCGCGAGGCACAAGAGCAGCACGGTCATGTTGTCGCAGACCAGCCCGCCTGTAGCGCAGTTGGGCGCTAGACAGCGCCGCTAGTGTTGATGTCGTCATACCTGCGGCGCGGCGCGGGGGAAGGGCGCGAGGCACAAGAGCAGCACGGTCATGTTGTCGCAGACCAGCCCGCCTGTAGCGCAGTTGGGCGCTAGACAGCGCCGCTAGTGTTGATGTCGTCATACCTGCGGCGCGGCGCGGGGGAAGGGCGCGAGGCACAAGAGCAGCACGGTCATGTTGTCGCAGACCAGCCCGCCTGTAGCGCAGTTGGGCGCTAGACAGCGCCGCTAGTGTTGATGTCGTCATACCTGCGGCGCGGCGCGGGGGAAGGGCGCGAGGCACAAGAGCAGCACGGTCATGTTGTCGCAGACCAGCCCGCCTGTAGCGCAGTTGGGCGCTAGACAGCGCCGCTAGTGATGATGTCGTCATACCTGCGGCGCGGCGCGGGGGAAGGGCGCGAGGCACAAGAGCAGCACGGTCATGTTGTCGCAGACCAGCCCGCCTGTAGCGCAGTTGGGCGCTAGACAGCGCCGCTAGTGATGATGTCGTCATACCTGCGGCGCGGCGCGGGGGAAGGGCGCGAGGCACAAGAGCAGCACGGTCATGTTGTCGCAGACCAGCCCGCCTGTAGCGCAGTTGGGCGCTAGACAGCGCCGCTAGTGATGATGTCGTCATACCTGCGGCGCGGCGCGGGGGAAGGGCGCGAGGCACAAGAGCAGCACGGTCATGTTGTCGCAGACCAGCCCGCCTGTAGCGCAGTTGGGCCCTAGACAGCGCCGCTAGTGATGATGTCGTCATACCTGCGGCGCGGCGCGGGGGAAGGGCGCGAGGCACACGAGCAGCACGGTCATGTTGTCGCAGCCCAGCCCGCCTGTAGCGCAGTTGGGCGCTAGACAGCGCTGCATTAAAGCTTCGCACACCGCTGCGGGTTCCCATCCGCTTAGAAGACGCACGCGGCAGAATGATATCACTTCCTACACATAAGAAACCTAAGCTTGCATCTTGTTTCCATTAAAGCAGGATTCCGTTGCTAAAATAGAACGTAATAAAAACAATAACTTATAGTGGCTTATTTGTATTTTGAAGTATTGTCCAACACAGTTACTTTATTTTACTTCAGCATATTTTTATCCGACTTTTAAAAAGGAGGAGGTTCTCAAATCGGTTGGTATATTTTTTTATGTATCACGGGTTGGCGATCGCAGTATGGCCAAGTTTGTAGGAGACGCTGCTGCCCGTCTCTGTATTAAAGAAGTAATTTGTGCTAAGTTTCAACTCTAGGAGATTCGTAGTTTCTTTGAAAAAAAATCATGAAAATCGATATTTTTTCGCCATAACAGACTCCATTTTGACAATTTGATTTGTATTGTAGTTGTTAGTTGTTTCAAGCTAAGGTAACGACTGTATAGAGCCACAAATAAAAAGTTCCCCCTCCAAATTCTCCTCTAAAATGCATATTAATGTAACTTTTAAAGCGTCATAACCTCAAAATTTATTTATTGCATATCTCCGAAACTATGCGTCTCCAGGGTGGGGAGTAGTTGGGGGGGGTTCAGGGGGTCCCCCCTACCCCCCCTCATCCCCCAAAACTCCAAATTTTGGTGCCGCGACTGTACAGTTTTACCGAGCAGTTGGTGTTATGTGGCTGAGACGACGACGACGACGAGCATTTTTATATATTTCATATTTATTAACTTGGATGATGTCATCATAACCGACTCTTTTCACAATACTTTTGTAAATGTACATGAAACCTAACCTTATCTAGAAAAACCTTCTGTTATTTACCAAACAACGTATTACAGACGCTAAAAAGTAACAAAATATAAAACTGCGTTAAAAAACTGACTTCAAAAACTAAAAAGCATTCTACTTTAAGGTCCTATTCTTTTATTTTTGTTGCCTTGACTGGCACTGACTCCAAACTTATGGCTTATTATTTGCTTTTTAGTTTTTGTTATAACAAAGATTTACTAACGTCGTTTGACAGAACCTCCCAGATGCCATCGCATGCAATGACTATGAATTCCCAGTCTTCATTGAGCTGCCGAACCTGCACATCAGGGTATGCTAGAATGAATAAAATAAGAAAAACTTTAGTTCCATTCTATGATGTCAAATCACTCAGGTACAGAAAAGAGATATTTGATACCTGTTACTATTTGCTCCTGTGGTGACAATCTGTAATTTCTCTTGAACACGTAGTCCCCTAGAGCCCTGGACAACGCGAGATTGCCATTGACCCTGTTGAGCTGGACCCAACCACCGCCTGCGGTGATCCTCCGTAACTCCTCCTCGTTATTTGGCTTATGGTCATATGACAGAACCTCCACCTATAAATATAATGAAGAATTTACACAAGTCAAACAAAAAAAAATCAAACAAGAAAATATACTAGAAAAAAACAACTTGTCTCATGTCGCCCTGACGGGATATTTTTTCTAGTATATTTTCTTGTTTAATATTTATCACATAAAAACAGCATTGTTAAATGCAAAATTAAAAAGTTATAAAAAAGTAAAATCAGTTTCTCTACCAGGCCATAAGGGTAACAGTTCTAAAAAGGTTAGGATCCCCTGATCTATACTGTCACAAAGTTTCAAAATACTTAATAAAATTACTGTCATTCTCATTTAAACTCATTTCCATTCAAAAGTGCTCTTGACTGGTCATATCGGTTTAATTCACTTTGCCATCTAAACTAACAGCTGGTTGCACCAAAGTTGATTTTACAAATTCATAAAAAGTATATTAAAATTTACTTGTCAAAGTACCCGAAATTTCAATGTAATTTTTTTTATAAGTATCTATATCGTGTAATTTGCTTTTTTTTACTTGAGATATATTAATAATAGTGTCCATTCAACATTTATATTTCTAGTTAAGTACAAAAAGCGTCATTTTTATTGAAATGACAAAATCTTTAGGTATGTTAGATTCACAAACAAAATTCCAACTTCTCGGGCAAATCAACATAGCAATAGTAACTAACCACTATAACTAAAAAACTTATAAGATCATGTAACATGCACAAAAATTTCACCAAAAAATTTTACCAAAAATGTAACAAAAAGTTTTTCAACACATTTTGAACAGCAGTTTTTTTGTTTTTCTCACCACTGACATCCTTCCCTTCAGCTACTACAAAAAGAGACTCGCACGGCAACAGTAAAAAATATAAAATCTGCAATTTAAAAACTTCTCAGGTATGACATACCCAACCTCACCCACGCTGGGTTAAGCACGGTGATTACGATTAATATAAACTTAACACTTACAGCTCCTCTAACACTTGCAATGGCTCTAGAGTCCCCAACATTCGCACAGTATAACGTGTTCTCTTTGATGAGCACCACCACTGCTGTGCTTCCGGCCACCTTCTGCTGCAAGACATACTCCTCAAACATCACCTGGTCCAAATCTAAAAAGCCCTAGAAAATATAACAAGTAAATGTAATTAAACTATTAATTCCTCAAATCTGAACCAGACACCCGGTGTCCAGAGAACAATAGAATATATATTGTGTCTCATAATCCGGGGCCTGATAGTTTAAAGACTATTTTGATTAACTACACACATCAAAAGCGTCTAGGGATCAAGTACGATTTAGAGTATTGCTGCTATGAGAATAGAGTTTCACTAATTGAATAAATTAAAGTAAGAACGATTTTTGTAATTTTTGCATTTTTAATGCTATTTTTAACCGACTTCAAAAAAAGGAGGAGGTTCTCAAGTCGACTGTATTTTTTTTTATTTTTTATTTTTTTATGTATGTTCCACCATAACTTCGCCAGTTGTTAACAGATTGTTAAAATTCTTTTTTTATCTGGAAGAAAATGGTTTATGTGTGGTCCCATATAATTTTTACGAAGATCTGGCTAGTAGTTTTTTCATAATCCTGAAAAATCACCTTTTGGCAAGTAGTCGTATACCTAGATGACATCATTGTTGTGTATGGGCTGATTTTTAGTGTAAGTAACGGCACATAATGTAACAAAAAAATCTGAAATAAAAACATTTTATAAAAAAAAAACAAACCGACTTCAAAAAGTAAAAAATAAAACTTTTGGAGTCGGTGCTAGTTAGCTAAGGCCAAAAAAAATATAGTTAATAGAAGTGCAATGTAGAATGCTTTGGCTGGCACCGACTCCAAAAGTTTTATTTTTTACTTTTTGAAGTCGGTTTGTTATTATACTTATAGTAAATTTCCAAAGGTCGCGGGTTCGATTCCCGTCTGAGAATTCACTTGTAGCTGAGTTAATTTTTTCCAATATTTTTCTATTTAAAATTTACCTAAAGTAAGAAGCCAGTCTGAAAGACTACATTTGGTAAATATTAATTGGAATAATTTTAATACTTAAAATGTAAGTACTTGATTCCTAGGCACTTTTGGTGTGTGTGTAGTTAATTTAATTAAATATCCTCACTGCTATAGCTTAGGCTTATAAGAATGAAATATAATGAATCTAAATTGAATTTAAAACTAATCTTAATTTAAAAAGGTAATTAATTAATTCAATTTGTCATACCTTGTACAAGGTGTCTAAATTATAAGTGCTATTAAATAATATTAAGAACTATGTAAACACTTAGTCAGCAAATAAAAGTTTTAAGTTTGAAGACCTAACAACTATATGTACACCTAGGACACTGTACAGAAAACAAGCAAGGCTAATAAATGAATATTATAAAAAAACACATTGTATGTACTTTTTATTTAAACAAAGAAGTTTTTACAGAATCTGGAATAAACTTTTACTTGCCTGCTTCAATGCTTCCTCAATGTTGCCAAGATGATATTCTGGTCGAGCAGTTATAAATTTATGTAAATGCTTTCCAGCATATTCTGCTATGTTAGCTCCTAAAACAGGTAAAATTATAAACTTTAAATCAAATCAAATCAAATAATTTATTTGCTTTAAATAGGGTACATTACTATGATGTTAAAGATGATAATAAATTTGTGCTTAAGACCTATTTAGGCACATGCAAATGTAACATGTAACATTCAGTTATATCAATTCTAACAAAATACGAAAACAACAAATAACATTTTGATTAAGTATAACATAAAGTGCATGTCATAAACAACATAACATTTAATTACATATATGTTTTTGGACTTGACATTGGAATTTTCTTAAGATGCACCTTAAGAAAATTCCAATGTCAAGTCCAATTACTTAATAGGTATGTATGTAATTACAAAATAATATTATTATTATTAATTACTATATAATTAAAATCTAGTGCATGTCATGAAAATTCAAATGTCAAGATTAAAAAATTAATGTTTTAGAAAATCATCTATTGAATAAAACGCTTTCTCTATTAACCAATTCCGCAACAAATTTTTAAACCGATTCAGAGGAAGTTCCTTAAAACGACTTGGTATTCTATTATAGATGGTTAACTACCTACACATTGTATAACTATTATTAAGGAATCTCTTAGTTTTAGGGACTAACTGGAGAATGAGTCTATTGGGATATCGCCTTGTCCTTTGGGATACATTGCTCATTTTTACAAACTTTTCACCGTTTTGTTTAACAAAGAGCGCAATTTCCAAAATATAAAGAGAAGGTAATGTTAATATTCGTAGCGATCTAAAATACTGTTCACAGGATATGTCAGCTGCTATATTACAGATCGCTCTAATGCATCTCTTTTAAGCTACAAATACTTTTTTATGTCCGTACCATTCCCCCAAATCACTAAACCATAACGAAGGACAGATTCAACATATGCAAGGAATCAAGTAATAGGAAATAATCATAGCAATAATGAAAGGTTTTATTTTAATCAAAACTAACCTCCATGGCCATCATATACTGCAAAGAAAGCTGTGCCTGGATCATCCGGCAAAGACAGTATGTGTGTATGAGAATCATCCATAGAAACCCTCCATCCTTGCATACATGAAGAACCAACAAGGTAACGGTTATCCTGACATGTTGCCGATTGCTTCTCCGTCACTGGTTCTGATAGAGTTTGCCCCATCACTCTGTTATTACAAAAATATTTGCTAACTAAAAAAACAAATGATGAATTCAATGATTTTGGTTGGTGGTAGGACTTGTTGTAAGTCCGACTGGCTAGCTACCACCATCTTATCTAAGTCTGACAACATAAACAATATTTTCAGTATTACGGCAGTTAGAGATAAGATAGCCAATTCCTCAGTGATTGAGGATTCCGGGAGAGGTTCGCTTCCATCTTCAGCCTTATCAATACTTAACATCAGGTATGATGAAGTCTAAGAGTATCACCGTTGTTCATAAAAAAAAACCGATTTAAAATACTACTGAGAGTTTTCTTATAAAACTCATTGACTTACTCTGTATGTATGTCCATTTTATAGCACCTTTACTGAATTGTTAACACAGATTGATAAACAGTGAACACTAATGATGATAAAAGTAACTAGTTCATGAAACATATTGAGAATTCTTGAAACAATACATAAATCAACTTACAAGTATTCTGCAACTCGATTTTCTCACAAAGCTGGTATTTCAGTAACAATATATAATACAGCAAACAGTACAAACATTTATTTAGTGGTAAATACAGGCAGGAGTGTAAAAGAAAAAACCATAACAAAAAATAACATATTTTTGTGATTGCCAATTTTACTCACGACACACCGTTTTCTTACAAAATTACCTACCTCTTTATCGAATGCAATTAATGCGAGATACCCTTCACAATTGCAACCACTTTAGCTCGTTTATCACTCTGTTTTTTCCGAATGATTTATTTTCGCGAGATAAATTGAAATGCGTAGGTAAATAAGCAAACGTCAAAGTGACGTGATAGATGAGGTGACAGATAGTTCCCCTCCATAGACTAAATACAGTGTGTTTTTCATTCTCTTGTCGCGGATGTGCACACGAAGTTTTTGAACTGATACTGAATGCTCGATCGCGAAGCTTGCCTTGCATTGCAGCACGAATAACAATAATTAAAGAAGTAATATTATCCAAAATAATAAAAAAAAACATTACTTAACTGCAAAACGTGAATTGTTTTGTTATCAAACTACCAGACTCCCAACACATTTTCATACAAACGGGCTAATTCAACACTACGTTGCGTTGGTCGGTTGAACCATTTGTGGAGGTACTTACCAAACATGTGAAACAGTAAGAACTAAGGGTTTTGTTTATCAACATTACCATTGGTGTTCCACGTTTTACCATTTCACATGCCTCATCATCATCATCATCATCAGCCTGTCGCAGTCCACTGCTGGACATAGGCCTCTCCAAGTGCACGCCACTGAGATCTGTTTTCGGCTTCTCGCATCCAGCTCCTACCAGCCGTCTTGCGCAAATCATCACTCCACCGTGCCCGAGGACGTCCTATACTACGTTTGCCGAGACGCGGTCTCCACTCTAGAACTCGTTTACCCCAACGGTTATCGGTTCTACGGCTAATATGGCCAGCCCACTGCCACTTTAGCTTGCTAATCCGGTGGGCTATGTCGATAACTTTGGTTCTCTGACGGATCACCTCACTTAAACTATTATCTATTAATGAAACACACCTCACTAATTTTGATGTGAACATGCTAATACAGAGATAATACAATATCTGACCACACTTACATATAAATTTTAGTAAAAGAAATAAATACAGTCTACCGACCTTTTATGACAAAAAATGAAGTGCACTTACTGCCTTGTCATCGTTTGTCTTGTCATATAATCATCTCTTTAAACCTAATGATCACTCCAGTCCTACAAAAGAGGTGTTTGTGGAAAACTTTATTTCATTATAGCATGGGGCATAACTTACCAAAGTAGTAATTTTCTTCATTATACCTATAATATAAATTTGAAACTATCTTACTCATATCTAATATTATAAATGCGAAAGTGTGTTTGTTTGTCCATTCTTCACGCCCTAACTAAGAAACCACTTGACTTGATTTTTGGCATAGACGCATAGAGTTAGTTGAAAGGACGGAAAGTAGCATTTATACAGGCTACTTGTTATCCCGATATTCCCACGGGAACGGGAACGCGGGTAATACCGCGAGCGGAATCTAGTAAAAAATATACCTTTTTATTATAAAATGAAAAGTAATGGTTGGTACGTACTGTTTCTTTTATTTCAAACGTTGTTAGTTCCATTCGTATCTGCAATAGTTAACATCCTCTAATCATTGGGCCCGCGTGGAGGGTTAATGACCCATCCTCTTTATTACTTAGGCCCATGCTCCTGAAGTGGGGACATACTTTAAAACAGCGAAAGATAAAGGATTGATGGAAAAGCAGGAAATCAATATACCTACGCATTACTTGAAGACAAAAATTCAACTATATTGATTAGAACCCAAACTACATACTGAAACGATTATGATAAAATCTCACAAGAAAATTCATTCATACAATAAAAGAATTATGAAAAACGGTTGATAAAATGACAAACTTATTCGCGATCAATACTTATTAGCGAAACAAACATAAAATAATACTATTATTGAAAGAAGCGAGCGTTGTATGACGAATGATGCGATTTAAAAAAACTGCTTTACTAAAATCGCTGTAGCATCCATTGAGGTATTATTGTATTATATACCTCAATGGTAGAACAGCATCGTAATTTTTTGTCGTATCGAGATAATTTCTTCACTCTAGGTAATAGATTTATCAGAGTTCACGTACTTAGTTAAAATCATGCGGAACGCTCATTCCATCCTATTTATCGAAAGATCTCTGTTGTTTCTTATTAACTTTGCTCTATTTCCTTAATATGTTGCGCTCCTTATATTGATACCAACTGTGACCTTGCCTCGTTGACTTTTCGACTAAATTTATAACTAGGTAATTAATAAAAAAGTAAACACAGCACATCTGAATGGAAGTAGGTATCGCAGAGGATATTTATAGTTGTCGGAATGTATTTTATATTATAATGCGAAAATGCAAAGTTTTTGCTGATTTGCGTAACTTGATTGTGGCATCATTAGTCTGAGGCAATATTCATATAAACTTACTCTAAGCATTATGGTATCTTAATTTTTTTTGGAACCGTTATTTTTAACAGACTCCAAAAAGGAGGAAATTCTTCTCGTCTTGTATGTCCACCGATTTGACTTCAACTGACCGAAGGATTCAATCAAACGTTATTACATCAGTCAGGTTTGCTCCCAAGTTGGTACACATTGGAATCGGTTTGGTAGAAATCTTGAAAACACTGTCGTTTTAGTCGGTCACGTCAAGTCACATATGGATGACTTCTTTTCTTCATTGATTGATTTTTGGGACATAGTCCTGGACGTCTGGACGTTCTAACTTTAAAATAAGTAGGTATGTAAAATTAAGAACTATAAAAAACAGACTTCAAAAAGAATTTTTTTGTAAAGAAAACTTGAACCTAAAAGTGCAAACTGCAATGAAGATGCGCCATCGATGCCCTGACTGGCACCGACTCCAAAAGGCTTAATGTCTAGATCGATCAAAGGCTTGATGTCTCTAATAAGAAGTCAGTTTATAAAAACCTTTTATAAAAAATCCCTACTTAAATAAGTAAAATATAAGCCTTTTGGAGTGTGCCAGCCTTAGAAATTCTACATCGCACTTCAGTTACCTAGTTTTATTTTTCTTACCTTGGCTGGCACCGACTCCAAAAGGCTTAGTTTTTACTTTTTAGAGTCGGTTTTTTTTTTTATATAGAAAGATTTTTATTTTACAATTTTTAAAGTAAAGGTAAAGATTTTGAATTTCAGTATGCAAAAATAGTCTAAGCTATTTTTTCACATATTAAAGTTTTAATAATATTTGTTTTATATATTATATAAATGTGATTTACCTTTTCTTCTTAGTAAAAAAAAGAGTAAATTTATGATACAATGAAAAGACGTATCTACGCAGAAACGCCCTATCTTTCTAAAACCAGTCTAGTATTATGTCTTTTCACTTTATGACTAGACTAATATTTCCGAAGTTATAAGACGCATGTACTCAGATACTTACGTCTTTTCTATATAATTATTGTGCGTCAGTACCTACTGACTTTTCTACTTCCTAAACATAGTGTTTTAACGCAGATACGTCTATTTATGTAACTCAATTTATTACAAAAATGTTAGATACGTATTTTCTTCTTATGACGGCAGTACTACGTACACAACTCCAACAGTATTTTCAAGATTTCCTGAAAGTCAAAGTCAAAGATTTTTATTCAAATAGACTTATAGATAAGTGCTTTCGAATCGTCCAATTTTTTTTTTGCCTACCAGCCATTCAGGACATCTTTTAACTGATAAGAAGAACGGCCGCAAGAAACTTATCAGCTTTAACAGAAGCAACAACATGTACAAAGGAACATGTCGTTGCCAAACACAAATCAACAATCTTGAAACATATTTAATATAAGAGGAAAATTTTCTTATACTCAGTTATTAGAATATTTTCCTTTTATACAATTACAATAGTTATGTTTTATGTTAGTATCACTTCCATGCAAAAATACTAAACCGATTAAAAAATTTCACTACTATCTTTACAAACAAACCTGCTAGGCGATTGCGTAAGAGTGATCGTATTCTTTGACAGTTCATATTGTATCATAACGTATGTCATTTCATACAAATTGCAGCCGATTTATTACGATATGAACTGTCAAATGAATACGATTGACTTTACGCAATCGCCTAGCTGCTATGGAATTGCGTAAAGTCAATCGTATTCATTTGACAGTTCATATTGTATCATAATAAATGTCATGCCATACACATTGCAGCCGATTGAATACGATATGAACTGTCAAATGAATACGATTACCTTACGCAATTGCACCCCTGATGTTTGAATCATTGGAATCAGTTAACCCTTAATTCGACGCCGTACAGTATACTTCCCATTGAATGAAAAAAAATATACATAAATAATAGACCATTATTTCTTAGTTTTAGATGCTATAATTGCATCTGAATCTATTTAACTATGTTGTCAAAAATTAGCAAAGTGTGTGCATCTACGGGACGCGAGCAGTCACCAGCGAGATGGCGGAAAGGAATAACAAGCTGCGTGGGCTTTCGGTAAATTGCATTTTATTAATTGTGTTATGGCTTATTTCCTGGCAATGTTATTAAAAACTAAAGATAACATTCCCGAAAAGCTTCTCGTATTGTTTTGATTGTCTTACTGAGTTTTATTTAGTTTTAACGACGCCCACAACTTGTATGTCCAGTATACTACACGTCGTCGAATCACTAGTAAAGTCACTGCTAAATACTATGTCCAGTATTCTTCCCGTTGCCGTATTACTAGTATATTAACTTTCGTTGTTTCGCGTATTAATATTTTTAGGGATCCGTAGATAAAACGTTTTATATCTTTTTATTTTTCTTTTTTCAGAGCTAGAAATCGAGAGGGCACCACTTGGTCTGAAAACGGTTCAGAACCACTATCTACGTCTGAAAACGCTCTTTCAGATATAGATAGTGGTTCTGAACCTAAAAATTAAGAGGAAATTGCTGATAAAACTGAGGACTTGTCGTCCTCACCCTGCCCTTCCATCGATTCATACATACAAAACATTAACATTTTAGACAGGTCTGAAAACTATACACAGGACAATATTTCTATTGACACTGATCAAGATAACATAAGGTACTGATACTTTCATCGAGACAGTAAACGAAAACCTTCAAACAGAGGACTGTTCCAGCATCAGTGGGAGCAAGAAACCTCTGTGGCTTAGTGTTAAGCACTGGTACCAGACCCAGAGGTCCCGGGTTCGAATCAAATCGGGGTACATATTATTGTATTCGGTTTAGTTGGTGATCGAACTTATGTTTGTAAGTCCGTCTGGCTAGCTATCTAGCTAACACCATCTTATCTAAGTCTACCGCTATAAGTAACAACAATGTTTTCAGCATTGTTGTGTTCCAGCAGTTAGAGACAAGATAGCCAGTTCCTCAGAGGTTAAGGATTCCTGGAGAGGTCTCAGATCTTCGGTTCTTCAGCCTTATCAATACTTTACATCAGATATAATGAAGGCTTAGAGTATTCCCGTTGTTCATAAAAAAAGTCAGCAACCCTGCTTAAGAAGCCGAAGACAACTTGATCCATAAACCGTTGACTTCTATTATTGTTACCACACCGACTGGTGAAGGCTTTACCAAGTTTGGCTACGGAATAATAAGGCAAAACAGACTGAAAGATTGCAAGGAACTATGTGACAAATATCTAAAGAAATGAGGCAGAGATTCAACTAGCCAAGTCGTCGACATGTGACATTATTACGTATAATATACGATTATACGACATTATGGATTTTGCAAATTCTGCAAGAACAATAAAACGAACGTACGTACATTGTTCCAAATGCAAGTAGAGGTAGTGCTTAGCGGCCAAAAGGAATTGATTTTCTTATTTCCACAATAAGTAGGTAGGGTAGGGCAATAAAATAATAAGTGACAGTTGGTACTTATATTACTTGTACTATTAAGTATTCTGTGCTTATATAGATTAATCTATATTGATATTTAAAAAAAACGGGAAGGCTAATTATTTTTGAATAAAGAAAAATGGTGATTATTATGAAGATTTTATAAGTACTTAATTATTATGTTCAAAACATAAGTGAGTTTTTCGTACTTATAAGTTTTTGGAGTTTGTACTAGTGTTTTAAGCATAAGAAATGTGAATTTGCTTTAATATAATTACTATTTTTCTACGGAATCACTTGTTTCTTTTATTCTTTCTCTTTGACAATGGGAAGTATACTGCACGCGGTTGGAGTGCATTAGTTTCTTATGAACTTGATAATGTCCAGTATAGTGGACGTATGTTTTTCAGGAACCTGAAATGGGTAGATTTTTTCAGCTATTTTTTCGCGGGCTCTCTACAAGCTAAGAATCGAAATCTATAACAATTTTACAAATTTTATTTAAATAAAAATCCGTCGAATGAAGGGTTAAGCCGTCTTCGAGTAGGTAATCGGTGAACATGCATAAAAAAATATACGCGACGAATTTATAACCTCTTTCTTTTTTTGAAGTCGGTTAAAAGTTTATTATTCCTCAATTTTTAAGTTAAAATAATAATTTTATTTGTTAACTTCAAGAAGAAGTGAACTAGTCCAAAATATAACACAATGGCAGCGAAACTTTCATTCAGTTTTTTTTTAAACTGGATGGTTTTCTAAGAACGTTTTCGTGTAGCTATATCGGGTGTGGCACCTGCCCTTCATGCCCCGTCTTAACTTTCCATCCTGTATAGTATACCTACCTAGTTGATCGTAGGTGGCCACCATAAACTGAAATTTTGAAAGAGTAATTTAGTCTTAATATCGTTAATGGCATCATTAAAATAGAAAGGAATAGAAAACATGGTTAACATAGAATAGAATAGATTTAAAAAAATGGTTAACACTTTAACCTTGGTATTGTAACTGCGATGTACCGTTGAAATTCGCTTTTTCTCAACGTAGACTTCCTCCAATTTCACGTAGTAAGAATTCTGAAAACTACTTGTGCTGCTTGTTTACTAAATCCTGATCAAAAGATGACTATTGAATCCCTAGACGCATTCCTTCGACCAAAAGGCACCGTATTATCTCTGATTTGCCGGTTATAAGCAACGGTTGAATCAATAACGAAAAGTTTTAAATTACCTGATAACGAGAACCGAAGTGAGGGGATGATGAAATCAACACCGCTGATGTAGTGTTGAGTGTCAGTATCGAGTGACGCCGCGCGGCGAAAGTGCGCGCCTACTGCCTACTCACGCGTTCGTGATTTTAAATTGGAATTCGCAATTAGCACTTCTTTTGTTTTTTCTTTCAAAAATGGCTTGTCCAATGAGGTGAGTGTTTCATTTTACATGTTTGTTTTAATTTTATAGATTTTTACATGGCTTTTCTAATACATTTTTGGTTAAAAAAAAATATATATTTTCATGTGGATAAACTTGTTCCAAACAACGGATTAACTCATAATTTCTTTCTCTGAACGTATGATTCCAAAGCATTCAATTTTTTTTAGTTCCGCACTCCCTTTGCTACACTACACTCTAACCCTTAACTTACATACTCAGTCGATGAGCCTTCTTCATGTAATTAGGACCTAGCAGGGTTAAAAGTGTGGGTAACATGAAGTTGGCATACTTAACTTTTATTTTTACCAGGGTGTTTATTTATCGCGGTTTCACCCGCGTGGTTCTAGTTCCCGTGGGAATATCGGGATAAAATGTAGTCTATGTTACTCGGGTATAGTGCAGCCCAACGGTGAAAGAATTTTTCAAATCGGTCACGTAGATTCGGAGCCTATTCAATTCATACAAACAAACAATCAAATCTTTCCTCTTTATAAGATTATTATATATATAGTATAGATATCAAAAATATACTTACAACTCAACTATATCCCGTTGCTGCATAGCAACGCATGTTAAGGGTATTATCCTTTATTTTATTATCCTTTATCCATTAAATAAGTGAAAATTTTGGTGTCTACTGAAATAAAAAAATATCGTAAAACCAAGTTTAGGTTAAACGTCAATGTTATTAAAACATTGCTTTAAATATTCAGTTATTGGTTTTCTTTTTAGTTACTAGCCAAGAATAAGAAAAAACTGCTAAAATACAGTGATGTAAGTAGGTTAAGTAGTAAAAATGTCTCCCACATAGATTTAATTTCTATGATAGGAAATAATTAAATGACGAAACTATTAATAAGATCTCATGATGTGACGCCCACGTGACGACCGACTGACGTTTTAGGAATCCTCTTAATATTAGGTATGAATGAAATATGAATAAAATAGTTAACTCCTTATACAATAGGTTTAATTATCTAAGAACAATAAATGTGTAAAAAAACATAATATAAGCATTAAAACTGTTGATTTTCCTAGCAAGCAGCTTTAAAATAAAATTCACTATTAGAGTTCCTAGCTTAAATACTTAAATGGTATGTGTAAAAATAGAATATGTTGTGTTCCGGGAGTTATAGATAAGATAGCCAATTCTTTTTCCTTTTTCTATGAGTTCCTCGGTGATTGATGATTCCGGGAGAGGTTCGCTTCCATCTTCAGCCTTATCAAAGCATAACATCAGGCATCATGCAGACTAAGAGTCTCCCCGTTGTTAATATAATAATATTTTATTGAAATAATCATTCATAACAAAATAATCACTATAACCTATTAATAAATTCATAAATACAATAATAATATAAATGAGCCTGAACTAGGATACCCTGTGTTTCAGGCAAATATAAAAAAACAGTATATATAATTAAACTACAAGTAATTATACTTAAGTAATTAGTAATATTTTTTTATTTAGCCAAAAAATGACAGATACCTGCCGGAAATGAGCTTCTCTCTAAATAGATATCTACTAATAAAAGTTCCTTGAACTTATCTGCTGACCATCGCAAAATTAAAGCACATGTTGATGGATTTTTGTTATCAGTTTGCTTTGTAAACACGTTTGTGATAATTTATGTTCAGGGCTGCCAGCAAAAATATTTCAACCGTGTTTTCTACTCTATTTCGCTCCCTCAAAACTAGCTTTCCCTCCACAACTTCGTACGCGTGGAATTTTAATAACTATTCTATTCGATTTTTTAAAAAAATTATTTATGTGCTTTGCCCTGACACTTTTTTTATTTGATAGAATCAGGCGTTACTTGGCGGAAATCCAGTAGAAAACGAAAAATATGTAGCATAATTCCGCAAGAAAATTATGATTTTCTACATATTATAAATATGCTACATATTTTTTGTTTTCTACCTACTTTTTTTTACAAATTTCCCGGTGTACCGTAGAGATTTTTTGGAAAAGTTTTTAGGAAATTGTTATTTGACCAAATTAAAGAAACTAGTAATCGATTTTATTTTTCTCTTGCTGCTGAAACAAGACTGAATCGAAATATGAAAAAGATATTTAGAACCTACGTGGTGTAATGTCTTCTTTCTTACTGACCTAAGTACATGTTTGCCATATCTTCTTTCAACACTGAGATAAAAACCAGCTTTCTGCTTGCGACTTCCGTAAAGTTTTCCGTGTTTTTTATATAAAAATAACGAATTGAATAGGTAAATAATAATTTAAATTCGGCGCAGTAACTCTAAAGTTTGCACGTGTGGTATACTTACATTTCGGCGATTTATTTTTATTTATTTTAGATCTTTTTTATTTATTTCAACATAAATTAACTGTATACATCCGAGTACTTATTTGTATTTGTATCAATCGCTCAGACGGTACACGAATAGCATTGTAAATGAAAAATACACATACCTAATAAATATTTTAATTTCCATAATTGGTATCCCTAATAGTACCCTGTATTATCTACATGTTATAAAAAATGTAGCGAGTTGATACCAAAGGTCACTCTACTGACGACGTCTCCGCATTGAGGAATTCCTTTACATCATTTTATCATGTTGAACATTAAATTGAAAGTCATCTGTATGTGTGTATGTATACTGCCCCTGCACCGCGCAAGTGTCGTCGATTACGAACAAGAATAAGTAGGTATATTTAATTCGATTAAACTTTATGTTAAAAGAATTTTTACCGGAAGTTGATCGCGCAAACAAAACAACCTAAAAATTTGTCCTCGTTGTTTTGAGGTGAATAATTGTGTGTTGCGCTCGGCAGAAAAGGTTTTAGCGTCTCGTACCTTTGAAACTACGCTCAGGTTTCAATAGAGGTAACTCGTCGATAAATTCCATCTTTCCAACCTTATAAAAAATAACTATTACCTGTCTCGGCGTTTTTGAAGATTCTACCTCCAACGAGGTGAAAAGAGGGACGAAGTTGGGTAAAAGAAGTCCTTTACTTTTAGGCTCAATTTACACCGCCGTGGAATGGAATGGAAGCGACTTTTTGCAACGAAACTGCACATAGCATAATGAATTTTATATCAACTGTATAACGCACAAAATAAATACGAGCCTAAAAATTGGACGCGCGTCTTCCGCGGAATCCTCGCGCATTCTCGAGAATTCTGTGCTATGTGCGTTTCGTTGCAAAAAGTCGCTTCCATTCCATTCCGCGGCGGTGTAAATTGAGCCTTATAGTAAAAGTGTCTTATTTTTAACCGACTTCAAAAAAAGAAGGAAGTTCTCAAGTCGACTGCATATTTATTGTATTTGTTTTTTTATGTTTAACATAACGTCGTTAGTTGACAACCGATTTTAATAATTCTTTTTTTAACTGAAAGAACATAGTTCAAGTGGGGTCCCATAATTTTTTTATGAAAAACTGGCTGGTAGTTTTTTCATAATCCTGAAAAATATGAATTACATTTTGGCAAATAGTTTATCTAGATGACATAATTGTAATTGACGATTTTTAGTGTAACTACGGGATATAATGTAGGTAACAAAAAAATTGTGAAATAAAAAACTTTTTACAAAAAAAACTAAAACCGACTTCAAAACGTAAAAAATAAAACTTTTGGAGTCGGTGCCAGCCAAGGCAAGTAAATTTAAATTTAGAATTGCAATGTAGAATGCCTTGGCTGGCACCGACTCCAAAAGCTTTATTTGTTACCTGTTATAGGCTTATGGTTAGAAATGAAATACAAATAAACAAACATGTATTTTGTGATTTTATGGAAATCAACCCCTTAGCGAGGTGAAAAGGGGTAATGTTAAAATCGATATGGGTGCTGTTATTGGTTTTATGAAATGTTGTTTTTTTTTTTAAGAACGATGGTGAGACTCTTAGCCTTCATCACTGATGTTAAGTATTGATAAGTCTAAAGATGGAAGCCAGTTCCGGGAGAGCCGGAAGTGGCTATTTGAAATAGGGTTTCCAATTTTGTATAGAAAAATTATGTAAAAAAAGACTTGGCGGCTTTGATCGGGATAGCTTTGGAATATTTTTTACAATAGGTTCACACTATTCCATGCTAATATTATAAATCCGAAAGTGACTGTATGTCTGTCTGGCTAATCCTTTTTACGAGAACCGCTGAATCGATTTTAGTGAAATTTGATATGGACTAAACTTTAATCGTGGTGATGGGCATATAAATACTTTTTATTCTGATGAATGGCACCACCACGCGACGTTCTAAGTTCGCGAGTTAACCTAATTCCTCGCGGACAATCTCGCGTGCGGTAGGCTAGTCTAATTTAAATTATATTATGTATAACAACTACTTACTACAACTAACTACTTAATCTTATATCTTATTTTTTTAGCATAACATAATAATTATACATACCTTATTTACCTACCAAACTGTAGCAATCAGAAATCCGTGTCAAACTTGTTTTTAACAACTCAATAGAAAAATACGGTCAAGCTCATAGACCGCCATTTAAATAGATTGTCTTGAATTTAAAATGAAGTTTGATTGTTTATACGAAAACTAGTAAGTAGTTTACTAACGGAATCTTGGCACATTGGGGCGCTGCTAAGTTTAAATGCTAAGCCCTAATTTAGTTAAGCTTATCTGGGGCTTAATTCTGCTAATGCTTAGTCACAATCGTATTCCAGTGGTGTTTCAATGGTAGTGCAGTTATACACAGTTCTTGTTACAACAGTGTAAATAAACACTACTATTGAAACACCACTGAGACACGATTATGACAAAAAAATGCAGAATTGACCCCCTGAAGCCTGAAGTTTCTTCGCGCACTGTCCATTAAAATAAAGCCACTTTTACGGACTTGAGTGCACTTTATTCGCCTCCCGTAAAAACGACTAATAAGTGCGAGAAAAGGGTCGAGACGTCAGAAAGCCCAAAAATCAATAAAATAACACCAAATCCAAAAGTAACGATGAAATATTTATAGTGCATAGATCCGTAAAAGCTGTTTTATTATTAAATCTTATTCAAAACTATAATTGGTAATGTTAGCAATTAAGCATGCATGTGGTAAAACCTGTATGCCACATGACGAACGCAATGTGAATACCATTATTATGAATGGTTGGTAATATTATGGAGTTTCTTTCGTGTCTATTATGAAGTTTCTTTCGTGTCTGGGGTTCTGGTTGTTGTATTTTTAGTTTTGGTATTAATTATCATAGGTAAATAAAATATGTTACACTAATTCAGCCTATTACGAAAAACAGATCTCGATTGCCGACTTTCGTCATGGTTTACCTACTAACTAATTAAGGGAGCTTATTGTGAAGCCAATAAAGTTTCGAAACTACTTGTTAGGTTTTCGGTGGTGATCGCCAGATCGTTATTATAAAAAACTAATTTCTACCACAGATCCGCATTGGACGACATCGCCGGCCAAGATGGGAACCACCTTGGCAACGAGGCGGGTATGCTGTACGGAGAGTACCTGATGCTGGACAAGTTGCTTGGAGCCCAGAGGATGCTCAGCGCTGAGTCCTCGAAGCCGGTGCACGATGAGCATCTGTTCATCGTCACGCATCAAGGTATACCCAATTTTTCGTTACTTATGCGTTTATTATTAAGAATTAAGTAGAAAATCGAAGCACGTAAATCAGACCAAGTTGCAACACTGACATTTACTAATCCTAATTTATAATCCGTATTTATGACACCTATAACCACAACTGAACATGACATTAATAAAATTATAATTTCCTTAAAATCACAAATAGCACTGGCTACGAGACGGCGTTTTTCTACTTATAAACTTATAAGAGTTTCACATTTGATTTCCGTGGTTTTAAGTTACATTATAAACCTGTGTATCACGAATGTTGTTTATCCGGACAAGTTGAAACTGACTATTATTAAAACGTTATTCAAAAAAGATGATAAAGAAAATATTAACTGTTATAGACCTATATCACTGACGCCGACAGCAGGAGAAATAGTTGAAGAATATTAAACAAGAAAATATACTAGAAAAAAGCACTGACGGGATTCGAACCCACATCCTTGGGAATCCGGCCCGGTATATTTATACGCTCTACTATATCTATTTCAGAGTACCATATTTTGTCTGGTTTCTCGGGCCATCTAAAAGTGTTTCCCGTGGAAATAGTTATTTGTTATGCAAGGCTGGAAAGTTGGTTATTAGCGGTGACTTACCTCTATTGAAAGCTGAGCAAGTGAAGGATTCTAGTAATTAATCCTGAGCGAAGCGAGGATTTCAAAGGTACAAGACGCTAAAAACTTTTCTGCCGAGGGCAACACACAATTTTTCACCTCACAACCAGCGAGGAACATTTTATGGTTGTTTCCGCGGTCAACTTCCGGTAAAAAATTCTTTAAACAAAATGTTTAACCTAAATATACCAAATTCTTGTTGTTTTAATGGTATAAAAACTAAAATAATAAAACTTATAGTTAAGTCAAACTTATATAAAGTAGGAATATATTGTTTCTTATAATAAAAAAATCGGCCAAGTGCGAGTCGAACTCGCACATGAAGGTTTCGCCTCTCACAGCCACTTTATTCCAGGCAACCTTTGCCTGGAAGAGACTACTACGTAGCTATAAGCTATTTTCTCTGTATGTGTTTGTTTTTTTATCGTGTGCAATAAAGTTTCTATTATTATTATTGCGAAAATGCCATTATAATTTGTCGTCTGCAAAAATAAGTTTGTTTTTCATAGTGTTTGTATGAATGACAAAGTAATATTTGCGGTTTTGGGAAATGTGCTATAGCTCTGAAACTACTAAATAAATTTCGTTCAAACCAAATTTCTTTAAAAGTTTTTATAAAGATCTACATCATATTTTTTTTTTTATTTTTGATTTTCTTATTTTAAGAGTTAGGGGGAACACACATTTTTCCACTTTGGAAGTTTATAACTTTCAAACGGCTGATTTTGAGAAAAACTGTTTTAGAAGCCTCAATGTAATTTTTAAAGATCTATCTAATGATATCACACACGTATAGGTTTAATGAAAAAAAAAAAATTCAGTAACAGTTCCATATATGGGAAGCCATTAATAGAGCCATAATTCATTTTTTATTTATTTTTGTGTAAAAACCGTAAAGCGGTTTACAGAATACTTACATCTAGCGACCAAGTTTCAACTGTGTGATCCTTATAGGTTTTGGAATAAAGTGGCTGTGACATCTTACCACTTTGGAAGTGTATATCTTTCAAACGGTTGATTTTGGGAAAAAACTGTAATAGAAACTTCAATGTAATTTTTAAAGACATCTATAGATATGGTTTTGGAATAAAAAGGGTGTGACATACATCGGTTTGGCCGAATCTATAAGGGTTTCGTTTTTTGCCTTTAGGCTACGAAACCCTAAAAACGATTCGGTAAATGTTGACAAATTGACATTGACATGAGGTAGGTACAAGACAAAGACAATTCCAAATCCAATCATAAGTTGTGAAATCTCACCCAGCCTAATTTAAAATTCTTATAACAAATAGTTTAATCCTTGGACGAAGTGGTTAATTCGTCCAAGGTTTAATCTTATTGTTATTGTTTTTATGATTCAATGAACTAAAATAATATAATAAAACAAAACGGAATATTATTATTAATTCAAAGCTATTTAAAATAAGAATAAATGTAACAAAAAAGTCAATAGTGTGATTCGGAACGCATTATGGGCTAGGCCGCAAAAAGCGATTTTCTACGCAGAAACTGAATGACAAAACCTCCTTTTCCGAGCGTATGAGGTGAATAGTAATTGTGCTTATTTCAAAACTATACTGATCAACGCTTTCCACCACTCCCGGAAAGTATTCTCCTTCGTATGTTATTATGACATAGTCTCCCTTAGATAACTTATTTGATTTCGCAGAAATTCTGCTGAGAGGTATATTCTTAGAATCGGAATTAGAACTTTCTTCATTTACTTCTCGGTCATCTCGTTCTGATTTTTTATCTTCATTGCTTTCCGTTTCACTATCACTCCATATAACTTGTCTTCTTGATTTTTAAGTAGGTACTACTTAGTTAATTTTTGTCTTGCTGAGGAAAATTTAATCGTACGGAATAAGAGGCGTTTGACTAACAGTAACCTCAAGGCAGCATCTTAAGTCCATTAATGTTTATTATTTATATTAATGACCTTCTGAAGATAGTTAAACAACAAATAATATTATTTGCTGACGATAGTACAGTTATATTTACAGAAAGATATTAATACACTATCGCAAGAAATAAGACAGACATTAAGAAATATTATTAATTGGCTTAATTCTAATAATCTCATAATAAATCTAGACAAAACTACACTAATGACTTTAAAAAAATAGAGGTGACGTTACAAAACTTGACGTAAATTATTTGAATAAATAATTTACGTCAAACCATTGACATTACAAAATCTTTATATTATTGACCACAATTTAAATTGGAAAGCTCATGCTGAACATATTCGTAGTAAACTGAATCAATTTTCCTATGCACTTTACATGCTTGCTAAAGTATCAAATATCGAAACAGTGATCACTTCGTATCATGCCTATGCGGGCTCAATTCTAAGGTATGGTGTTATTTTCTGGGGGAATTCTTACCTAAAGGAAGATGTATTCAAGAGCCAAAAAATGTGCAGAAGAGCAATGTAATCTTCAACAAACAGATAGTTGCAGACCCTGCTTGGTGAAATTGAAAATTCTTACGCTGCCTAGCTTATTTATTCTTGAGGTTGCTCTTTATGTTAAGTCCAATTTGCACCTCTTTACAACGTTTAAATCATAGAAGGAGAAATAATTACTCAGTGCAGATACCGAGCAAGAGTGAACTTTGTAAAAAAAGTGTATTTTGTATAGCTCATAGAATTTACAATCGCTTGCCAGAGGCCATAAGAAATATTGAACGTCTTATGTTTAAAAACAAATTAAAGTTTTAATTATATTTTAAATAATAAAAAATGCTTATTTGACTTAATGTTATAGTTTTTTTTATGCTATTATCATTATTTTTAATTTCCAATGTTATGTAATTAATTTGTTTAAAACATTTTAATTAAATTTTTATTTTGTGATTTTTATCTGTAAATTGACATTACACTTATAATTCTAAATGAGGTGCCTACATAAATACCTATGACGTTTTGCTAATGAATTGCTCTATAATATCAATATTATTATCTTTCGCATACATATTTATGTTGATATAGCTGTTCTGATGTTTTTTCTATGTGGTTGACATGTATTACCACTGTTACCTACCTATATCTGCGAATATATAAATTGACTGGATTGAATGCATGACAGGAATGCGGTTTTGCACTTTTAGCACCTGCAGTCCACTTCTATCAAATACTATAGACACTCTAGCGTCTATCACTGCACTTCTGTTGTCATGTGATTAATTAGCGGTACAGTGATTAAAGTTTACCGTTTCTTGAAATTTTGGTTTTTGACTTCGATGTTTTAAGTTTCTCTCAGCTGTCATGCGCCTATTATCGTGGTCAGATGAAGTGTGTGAAACTGCAAAGTACCTAGGTATCTATCTACCAATTTTGTTTTCAGAAAACCAGCAAATATTCGATCGATTTGGGAAAGCATAAATAAAGTTCCCTTCAATAAAAAGTGGACAATTGAAATGTAGCTCTCAAAACTCATCTTCCGACAGAGTAACACTAAATTGGAACCGAGATCGTTGTCGGTGTCGTCATTTGTTGCGACTGATAGGCGACAAAGATTTGTCGTAGTGGCGAAATTGAATGTGGCCTGAGAAACGGCTGGAAAAGTTTTCTGTTTTTAAAAAACAATTACCGCAATATTTTTTTTGCAGCGTACGAACTTTGGTTCAAACAGATAATCTTTGAGGTGGACTCCGTAAGATCTCTTTTGGATGTCGAGGGATTGGATGAAAGCCACACCATGGAGATCCTCAAGAGACTCAACAGAGTCGTACTAATTTTAAAGGTACCTACTTTTAATAGAGAATAATTTTCCATTAACCAGGGCGATCGTTGGAACCGCTTCTTTTTAATCTTTATGAATTTTAATAGCAATAAGATTTCTAAAAATAAGCTAATACCTATATTGCTTGATACAATACAATAATTGTAACAATACACTTTATTATATTTAGCTATCGATAAAGAAACTAAAGATAAAGACTCTGTAAAGTTATTCGCCCACAAAAAAAGACATTAGTTTTATTCACATTGTTTTCGTCAAATGCTCCAAATTCGAGGTAGCGTGGATAGTGATTTATTTATCATTCTTCAACGGATACGCATCACAGATATCATAGAAGGCCCTGACTCTTGACCCAGCCGTCAGATAAACTAGTGGTAACCAGTGACGTATAATGAGTTACGCACTGTACTGACCAAAACATTGATAGAAAATTAAGTATCTACTTATACTCGAACTGCATTTTTCCGGACTGCATAATATTTCAGGTTTGATCCACTTCTGAGAATGTCACTTAACCACAAGAATAACAACAAATAGAATTTAATGGTAAATGAGATTTTTTTTCAAGGTTTAACATTTTTACCTTTCGGTTTGGAAGTTCCATCATAATTAACGATCCCAGACACACAAAAAACTAAAAAAGATGGTTTAATCATACCTCAAAAGCGAATGGGTACCGGTTTTAGATTGGCCGTCTTCAGTCTCACTGAGTTATTTTTCGCACTGACTGTTGGTGTAATGTGAATAAACTTTTACACAACAGTACAATTTATTTGTAATACACGATACATTTATAAAAGAAAAATATTGAAAAAAAAAATATTCTCAGATGGGAATTCACTTGTGGCCGAGTTGATTTTTTTTCAATATTTTTCTATTTAAAATTTATCTTGTATAAAAATAGCATTGAAAAATGCAAAGATTCAAAAATCATAAATTTATTTGTTTTTCAATACTTTCAAGGAATCTAATTTTATTATGATTTCCTAATAAACGTAACCTAAACCTAACAAGTACCTAGTCTTATAATTTAAAATTTAATTGGATACCGGATTTGATATCAAATTACAAACTTTCAACGCCTAAGGCGTAATCAGTACACTGTATGTGCACTTTCACGGCAATCACATTGATTTTTTTATATGTACCTTTAAATATAATAATAATAATAGAATAGAAAATTTGATTAGAGTAGGTATTATTTTTAGTTTTGGGAAGTTTCCTGTGTATCAGATCTACCTATAAATCATTGCTGTTATTAATACAATAATAAAGCATGTTCAAGAACCGCAGTTAATCATGTTCAGTCAACTGAACCTTTGTCAACTTTTACAAATAATAAATCAAATTTTACACAACTATCTGTAAATATTAACTATCCTATCGCAAATGGCAACGATTTGTTGTTATTGCAGTCAAATTATTGCATTACATTATTCATGAATAATATTATTGTATCACCAAAGTTAACATTACAAAACACTGATAATAATATTACGTTTACTGTGTAAACAAACTTTGGGAACTTTGTGGACCAATAGGTGAAATGTAGGGATAGGAACATGATGTTGACTGTTGACGACATCGAAAAAATAGAGGCACTAGATTGCCAGCCCTTCGTGGCTGAAAAACTTTCCAGCGCATGCGCAGATTATGAGTGAGTAGGTACTCACTCATAATCTGCGCGATTTTTTTTCCGCAGTGCGGTCAGAGGCAGAAACTCCCATAGCGCACAAAACATTCACGTGAATTTAAATCGCGTCGCGCGTGGCGCGGCGGATTCTGCAGCTAAACACATATTTTGTTGTGGAATTATTTTCGCGCGGTTTTTTTCTTCGCAAGTGCGTACAGCTTCATACTATTTCTATATGTCACAGAATTATGGGGGAAAAATCGCTCAAATTAAATTCGCTATGCGGGTTAAGCCGTTTAAGCCGGTTAAGTCTATCAACGGACAGAAAAACATAGAATGCGCCAGCTATTTCGTTTATTTTGATACTGATTTTAATAATTTTCCAGCTTCTGGTAGACCAAGTGATGATTCTCGAAACGATGACCCCTCTCGACTTTATGGACTTCAGGAACTATTTAAGGCCAGCGTCTGGGTTCCAGAGCTTGCAGTTTAGACTTCTCGAAAATAAGGTTAGTTAATCGATTATAAAGAGTCAGCAAAAAGTTTGAATGAGTATGATTATTCGGAGATACCCACCTCAGATTTTTCAAAAGGAATTTAGTATTTTCTTTATTAAACTTTTTTTACTAATATAATTTTTGTAGTTGGACGACTTTGTTTAGTGAATATTTCCGGTCTGGGGATTTCAATCTTGCTCGTGTAAAAAGTTTTAAATTCTTATGATTGGACTAAATCTCCGGGCCTAAAATGCTGCCAAACATTTTTAATAGTTAAAATCTATAAAGTTTTAATTAACAATTTTCAGCTGGGGCTGAAACAAGCGCTTCGTGTCAAGTATAACCAGAACTACCAAACGGTATTCGGAGACGACCCCGCGGCGATGGAGTCTTTACACAAGTGAGTTTATTATACAAAATAATATCAAATGAATGTATATAAGGTTGAAGGAGCCCATTCACTATCCTGCATGGAAGTCCACCTTTGCAGGACCCAAGACGCATCCTGTTCTGTGTTTCCGGACTTAATGCCGGCTATGACAACATTAATAATCCTGCACGAAGCGGAATGCCGTGAATGGACCCCTTTATGGTGCTATAATTTTATCAAGAACAGTGTCAGAGACTAATCGATACATCATTAAAATACGGTTATGAAGTTTAGTAGGTACCAACATTTGCTGAATCGAGATTCTATAGTGGTCTCCTTACGTAAGATGCGTCTCAACTCAATGAAACTCCTTGATCAAATTCCAGGTCTGAAGAGGAGCCAGCGCTCCTAGCGTTGATAGAGCGGTGGCTGGAGCGCACGCCCGGTCTCAACACACACGGGTTCAACTTCTGGGGCAAATTCCAGGCTGTAGTTGACAAAACCATTAAAGAGGACATCGACGCTGCTATGGTAAGATCTGAAATAAACATTTGGTGTCCATTAATTGCAATCTTTGACACAAAACAAACGCTTGTAACGCAGCCCTGCGAATGTTGTAGTAAGTTAGGTAAAGCAACATTCGTCACGTAATCTCCCCCCGTGATTAGGAAGAAACGGCTTTAGGTCCGTTGCTTCTGATTCATGAAGATTGTTGAAGAATAGGCCCTCCTTGTCCATCCATCTGGAAGGCCGTGCCCTAGTAGTGGGGAAATCAAAACATCCTAATGATAATGAAAACAGAAAGTGATAATACATGATTAGGACGCTACATTTGCTCAACTCTGTGTATGTTATTTTTGTCCTTTAAGTGATTTGACCATCCTAATACGAAAGCTTATTCTCCTTATCAGTCTATTAGAAGGGTCAGTGCTAACGACGCTTGTTCCAACAGCGCGAGAGCAACGAGACAGTGCGTCGTCACCGGCTGGCGGACGCGGAGAATCGCCGCGAGATCTACCGCTCCATCTTCGACCCGCTCGTCCACGACGCGCTGCGCAACCGCGGCGAGCGGAGGTACGCACGAACGCACAATACTAAATTATAATGTTTATATTTAAAGCTCCGTCAGGAAAAGGCTTGCTGGGGCTTGGTGTGCCACGGCAAGGCAAAGAACAGAGTGCTTAGTGTGAGTTTTCTACCTTATTCGCTTACGCCGCACTTTGCGAAGAGTTTAATTTTCATCCATTGCATTAAGACTCATTCTCACGAGTTGGTAAAGTTTGGACATTTGCAAACTCAAACTAAAACGCTCTCTGAAACGTCAATCAATACCGAAACTGCCTAGCCGAGTTTGGCTGGTTTCTGCCACACGTTGCTCGTACATTTTATTGTTTATTTATTGTATTAGGTCTGCTAACATTTTTACACCACAACTTACTTTAATAAAAATGTGCTTAAATGTTTTACAAAGTTTGGCCTCCACCAAACATGCGCGTGCGACCAACGCCGCCGGTCCGCTTTTTCTAAGACTAATGATTTCTGCTGCTTTATAAGAGGCAGCATGCTTTAATAAAAACTGACTAGATATCTTGAATAATGATTGCTATTATGCAAACTTGCTATCGATTGCTCGTAGCGTTTACATTAATCGCGGGCTCTACTATCAAATGAAAACACAGCTCAGGGCCCTTAGCCAAAGTAACAATTCAAAAAAGATAACGAAGTTCGAAAAAAATTAAATGTATGGGATTGGCGAATTGGCATAAGCAGCGCTAAATCACGTGTTCTTACCGCAAGTTATTTGACGCATATCGACAATAACGATCGAATTATCGTTTTGCTACATAGCGATGTTACTTTGTCTAAGGGCCGTGTTCCGCTCTTCCGGGGAACGCTCAAAGGCTGCGTCATAATTGACCATCACTCGTGCGATCACAGACTTATATAGGTCTGTGCGTGCGATGAAACAATGCGATGTGTTTTAAGATGCGGATTTATCGCGCGACTGTCAATTAGGATAGTCAACAAACATCAGAATGTTTAATCCTACGTATCGTTCAGTACTGCGTAACGTAGTACTTATTACTTCCATGGTTTAATCGCACAGTTGTGCGATATGTTTCATCAGACAGACGCATAATCGCACGAGCGATGGCCATTTTTGGTCCATTGACTAAAACGGTTTTTGGTTTTAGTATAGACCGCTAGTGGAGCATCACAGACCTATATTTGCACGTACAAAAACGCGGTTTTGTATTGTATCGTACATACCATGGTACGGTTTTTACTCGCCGGTTTAAGGTTTTAATGTCTGGTTTAGGGTTTGACGGGCTGTTTCACGGTTTTTATTGGCTGGGAAAATGGGATGATACATTGATCACCCCATTTGGCCAGCTACTGTGATACAGTCACAAAAGTTGTACATTGTCCGTCGCAGGCTGTCGCACGGCGCGCTGCAGGGCGCCATCATGATCACGATGTACCGCGACGAGCCGCGCTTCTCGCAGCCGCACCAGCTGCTCACGCTGCTCATGGACATCGACAGCCTCATCACCAAGTGGCGGTGTGAGTTAAACTATTTAAGTACATCCTTCTTCTTCAGCTTTCAGCTGTTGAGTGTAGGCCTCCTTATTTGCCTGCCATCCCTTTCGGTCTTGTCCTTTTTTATGAATTTCTTCCCGGCTACTTAAGCGATACTTTACATTCATAATCACGCCTTACTCGTGTAGGCCTAATATCACTTCTTAACACTTGCTATGATCTTTATTCATCTCTCATGTTTTATCTACTCCTGTCTATAACATAGGTACAGGTTAATTTTTAAAACAATATCCAAACATATCCAATTCTTCTTTCAAAAAAGAATCTGTAAGTGAACTTTCTCCTAAAAACACATGGGTCAAAAATGAATTTTTTTTTTAGTCTTCATATAAATCAGACTGATCACGTGATCAATTTAGTATGGTCCAAAAATTTTTCTCGTATTACGACCCATGTTTCTAGGAGAAAGTTGTTCACTTAGTACCGATTCTGTCGACCTTTGATCTTTGGATAGTGTTTTTAAAATGACCCTGTATAAAAAGGTATAATGGGGAGGATATGAAAAATATTATGGAGGAAAGTACTATATTTCGTGACAAGTTAACGGTTATTTATGTATTTTTCTTCAGATAACCATGTCATCATGGTACAACGAATGATCGGCTCCCAGCAGCTGGGCACTGGCGGTTCTTCAGGATACCAGTATCTACGGTCGACACTTAGGTAACTTTTACATACTAACTGTAGATAAAAATCATGTAGATCGAACAATCGAGGGTTAAACCACAAAGTATGTCACTTCACTCATAGGCGTTACTAACTTCTGAAAAAGTGGTGGTAAGCATTCACAAGGTCTAGCAAATTCGTTATTTTGTGTTATAAAAGATAACCTTTTTTAAAACGCCATTTTCCGAATTTTTTCCTCTTTATAACATCCGTCATAATCGTCTGAATATTTGAAAGATTGCTACAAGTTTTGTTTGTCACTTTAAAAAAATTATAAAAACTGTTTTTTTAACAAATTCTTTTTTTCAGCGATCGATACAAAGTGTTCCTAGATCTTTTTAACTTATCAACGTTCCTGCTGCCTCGGTCGCAAATCCCACCGCTAGACGATGGAGTAAAGAGGAGTCTGAATCTCACGTGGGGCGAGAACGTAAAGGAGAACGGGCAAAATGGGGACACCAATCAAAATGGAGATATCGCTTTATAGTTTTAGACACAAAAGTAGAATAAATCTACTGGCTAATTTTGTGACGGAAACATTGCTCCGTTGATTGCTTGTGACGCTAGTTCTTTTGAATATACAAGGAGATCGGTAAATACCTATTTCTTGAATAAACTGGCAGATCGAATAAGCGATCAAAATAAGCGATTACCACAAAGAATTGATAGTGCAATAGTTCATAATCACAAAATCTGTCGATTCTACGAAAATAAAATATAGTTAGGTAGATAGTATTTACTACATTATGATAAAATGTGTTTGTGTTCCGATAGAAAGTGTGAAATGTGTAAGCAATATATTATAAGATATTATGCCTCCTTTCCTTTGACCTCCAAAAAATATAATTATGATTTTTTTTTTATAGTATCTATTTATTTAATACAATAACATGTACATGTATTGACAATAACAATACATACCATAACTTTTTGTCGGAGTGCATTGAAAAAACTATGAACCTGTGGATAACCAAGTGGATGTAAGACTCTTATAAAGCCGCCCATCACCTCAAAATTCAAAAATTCCATCGAAAGGTTACACACACACTCGCTCAAGTGTAAGATAACAGAATAAGGTAAGATAAAATAAAATTCTCAACAAGATTTATGTCAATTTATTCTGTACTTGCACAAGCTTTTTTTAACTGCTCTCAAAAGCAATAACTTTCCTTTCAATAAGAATTATTCATGCCCCTCCCAACCTATCAAATGATGCCCCATCTCCCCGCGCATCTTTTAATCAGCTTTTATTAATAAAAAAAATAACAAATATAAAATAGAGGTATCATGACCCATGCGCGACGAGGCAAAAGATACGCAGTGACTAAGTAGCTTTTAAGTTGTTGTAATTGATTTGTATTTATTACGTTAAAAGGGAATATTTCAGGAAGTTTTACAGACTTTAAATTTAATATTTTACGTTATACTTAATATTTTTTTATTTGCTTCTTTTTTGATCCTACGAAAATCTGCTACGAATGTTTTTGGCACTGCTACGACTTTTTTCGTAGCAGCTGCGAAATATGGCATTCGTATTTTTTAACGTTGTTTTGCGTATTTGAAAGTTATTCATGGAAGGTATTTTCAAAAGACCATCTTTATTTCTTTAAATAAATCTTAACAACATTCATCACTGTAGTAATTGAATTGTGATCTGCAGGACCTTAACTGGTGTACAAAAAATGCGCAATAATGTCATTTTTAAATTGTTTCAAATAAAAATTCATATTCATTATATAGGTACCTAATACCTATTGATAGAATGAAATACAGCGTGTAACTAAATTAAATGTGAATAAAAGAACTATTAATTAAGTAGTTTAATAATTTTACTTATTAAAGCATTTATAAATAAAAAATATACAATAACACATTAGTCTTTGTTTCTTACAACTTTAAATAAATATGATTACTTTATAACCATTCCTAATTCTTTTTTTACATTCTTCATCTGTTTTTGTTTGATATATTTTCGAAAACATATTATTTTTCAGTTAGGCAATAAACGTATATTATTTTTTATTGATACGAATGGCTTATAATGATATGAATAGATCATTTGCAGTAATTAATTCTGATTGCAACTTAAAATTCAAGCACATTTTTCAACTCCGAACCGATAAGAAACTTTATGAATGTAAACCTCTCCAGGTTTCAAAATGGCGGACGGGAAGTTGGTGTGGTGCACGGCGTCAGGGTAGTTCTGTGTTTCTAGACAGAAGGCGCCATGACGGCGGTAGCCAACCGAGTCTTTACCGACTAAAGCCTCTTCTTGAGGCCCTGGTAGGAAGTTCGCTGTGTACAGTTGCACTCCAGGCTGGTCCGAAAACAATTCTAGGTAACGACCAGATGGTGGATGCGTCACTCTGGCGACGAATGTCTCAAGCTGGGGGTGGAAAAATATATTATTTATTTAGTTTAAGTTATCCAAGATTTATCAAATAATTAACTGTGCCTCGTCTTGACGTAGTAAGTAGTTCCCGTTCTGAGTGCTAAGTGCGTGTTTTTTTTTACTCATGGTCAATCGTGAACGCGTCGATTTTTGTATGAAACCAACGTTCCGCCATCTAGCGGATTACGCCACGGACTACACCAACTCCATACAAAACCTAACGCACTTACTATCAACCGTGAGTACAAAAAACTCGCACTAAGCACACTGAGGCCCTACTGTGAGGTTGCGATAGTTCAAATACGTTACTATCGCGAGTAAAATTTTGACAGATAGACCTACTACTACCACAGAGTACATATTAGTACCTTACGGTACAGAAATTTCACTCCCGAGTTTAGGTATGATAAACGCAAGCGTCCGGTCACCGGACTAGTCTCAATAGGCTGGCACTCGCTCGACTAGTCGCACGGCAGACAGTTATTGTACTATGAACGCTATACCCAATGCAAAAGGTTGAAATTAGGTTGTTTTCCAGAATAGTAGGTAAATCTCGGGGATTTTGCGCCGCTTGTATGGAAGTGAGACAGGCCTGCTACTACATAAAGTATATACTCTATACTTACTAGCAGAATGGGAATACGCATCTTACAGATTCGAATGTGGATACAATCGAAATGGGACAAACTGAGAATTTGAAATGAGCCCCTTTTATTTAGACCGTAAAAAGCTTCCAATCAAATCCTCTTCTACCAAACGTACCTTATCGCCGTACGAGGCCACACAGAAGTTGTTGTCAAACAGTCCGTCACTCTTTTCAACGACGTCACCGAGGCGCGTGGGTATGCGCAGGTCGAACGGCGTCCCTCCCACGTTGATGAATTCGCCAGTGGGGATGGAATCGTTTGTTGCAGTTATTCTGGTGGTAATAAAGAAACATCATGTATAAGAAAAGGATCCTTAGAACGATCAAGGCAACCCGCGTCCTTCACCTCTCGTCGGAGCACAATGTCAGAGGCCTATACTCTACATCTGAGTTCTACGTAAATTGAAACAAACACAAAACTTTTACAAATCCTTGGACTTCATAAATTCTTTTCTTTGCTTTTTTTCTAAATGATGATTGTTCTTCTTCATTAAAGTACGGCTAAGGCTAAAGCAATACTAAAATTGAAAAAATGTATACCAATCAGTTTCAATCTTCCAAACATTTTTATAAGATTAAAAATAGCTAGACCAGCTCTTGCCATGAAGTTTAGGTTTATGTGGAGCTAACACTTCTAATACCTTCTTGAGGCAAGTCTCTATGTAGCGTTATCTCACTCTCTAGAGAATTCCCTCTCTTTCTAATATATTTTGTTTTCCTATTTTTAACACTGGAAAGGATAAGTTAGTATTTTGGCTTCCACTTGATTCCACCACCACGTAGAAAAAAATTATGCAAATAAATTGACTTCACAACCAAAATTTCTTAATAACACAAACAAAATCGCGCGTCGAATAAACATGGCGGACACTGTCGACTCGCGATGGTGTTTTAAGAAATAAACCCCGATGGCTACTATACCTAACTTCACATAGCAAATGTCATTGAATTTTGAATTTTTCAATGCTATTTTTATATTTATTTATTTTAAATAGAAAAATAACCACTTGAGCTACCGAGACTTTCTCTTAAGTCTCGGTAGCTCAGTGATTAGAGCATTGTACCGGATTTCCAAAGGTCGTGGGTTCGAGTCCCATCTGAGAACTCAATTGTGGCCGAGTTGATTTTTCCAATATTTTTCTATTTAAAATTTATCATAATTATACTTACTTATTAGCGTTCACAGCTACAATATGGTTATACAACTCAGCTGCACCAGACTGGTGGCCAGCCAGGTTAAAGTACGAGTGATTGGTCAAATTGACGACGGTCTTCTTCGTGGTAGTAGACTGGAACACAACCCGTAGGGTGTCGTCTTCCAGAACCTCGAAGGAGACGTTGGTTATCAAGTCACCCGGGTAACCCTCCTCCCCATCTTTGGATAAGTAGCTTAGTGTCACCTTCGTGCCCTCTACGGTGCTCTTCCAATTTACCTAGAAGAGAAATCTATACTTAATAATATTAATATTATAAAGCTGAAGAGTTTGTTTGTTTGAACGCGCTAATCTCAGGAACTACTGGACCGATTTAGAAAATTTTTAGACCATTAGAAAGCTACATTTCTCCCGAGTGACATAGGCTATATTTTCTCCCGATATTGCCACGGGAACGGACACCACGCGGGTAAAACCGCGAGTATCCGCTAGTGTTTGATATTTATGTAATGATTGACGATAACGTTGGAAAACTCAGGATTCTTTGACCGATTGCTACTTACTGCTTTGAAAAATCTCTTGCTATCTAGAATCTTTTCGTCAATGAAATTTAATTCAGCGATGCTGAAAATTTGAATACTTTTCTGTTGGTGGTTATGGAGTTCTAGCGAAAGTTATTTGTGTGCGAGTAAAGCGCTTTCAGACTACCCTATAATATGATAGCGTATAGCTTATAACTCATAGCACAACGCTATCGCTCCCCATACATTTACTTAGAACACGATCACACTTAGCTATAATATATATTATTGGCTTACTATACGCTATCTAAGTAAATGTTTGGTGAGCGATATCGTTGTGCTATGAGCTATAAGCAATATGCTATTATATTATAGCGTAGTCTGAAAAGCGCTAAAGGGTGGAGCTAAGGGATTTGAATGGGATGGGATGCGATTGTATTGTAGACTTGCGATAACGTCCTAATACGTACATATCTTACATTTCCTGTTAATAAAACGCGGAAGTTGGGCATGCTATTCACTTCTATGAAAAAAATACTTTTCGTTGATATTGGCCTGGTAACTGAACAACGCACATGTAATATAAAACAGAGAAGAGTGCAGTAGATGTAAAAGAGGTAAAGAGAGAAAGAGAAGATAGGGGGGATAAGTAAATAAATATTTTTTTGCATACAAACACACCAATTATCTAGCCCACGTTAAGTTTCATGAAGAACTTGTGTTATGGATACTAGATAACGGATACGTATATACTTTTTTGTAAATATATTCTTAATATACATATTAAACACCCAGATCAAGATAGATCAAATAGACATGTTCATGCACACAAATATTTGTCTTGTACGGGGATCGAAACCGGGACCTCTGGCGCAGAAGGCGGGATTAGTACCTACCCCTGCGCTAACAGGTCGTCAAATAAGATAAGATAAGATAATTATTTATTGAGTACACATACATCTAATAATTAGACACCGTGACCCGTGGTAGTAAAAACTGTGCTACAGGCTACGATACTCTCAGGTAGATTAACAAATTAATTTAAATGTTTTTAAAAGGGATGAAAGGTAAAGGCAAAAGACAGTGCGGGAAAAGGACTAGAAATGAGCCTGGTTGGTACTGTAGCGTAATTTGTAAATGTCAAAATTAACCACTTATCTATCGACGTACCTTATCAAAACCGACAATGCCTCCGTGAAGATGGTTCTCCCCAATGTTTTTGGCAAGCTGATAGTTGACGCCATCGATGTCGAATGTGGCGCCACCAATCCTATTTGCACACCTCCCGATGGTAGAACCCAAGTGAGGACTGTTGCGATCCACGTAGCTCTTTAAGTCGTCGAACCCAAGAACCACGTCGCTTAATACACCATTCTTGTCAGGTACCTAGAAAAAGTGGTAGAGCTAGTGGTAGTTTAAATAGGACAAATGAGCTATTTATATTAATATCTATAGTAACCATGAATGTCTCTTATAATTTACTGTTATTATCAGGTAAATCGTCAGAATAGGCGAAGTTGCGCATTTGCCTCTAACTTCGCCTAAAATATTTAAACGCCATTTTGGCCACAGTTTTTGCCTGTGACGACTAGACTAGCACACATAAAAAGCTTTCTTCTGATTGGCTAAGTCGCACCTAGTGTGATACCTAAATTAAAAAAAAAACAGATGTTTAGTCAGTCTTACCTTTATAGACTGAATAATTGCGCCATATGTGATAACTGAAACTGAAAACCCGCTTTTAGTAGTCCAAACGAACAGCTTCACCGTTTCTCCATCGAATTTTCCGAAATCTTGTTCTTTTAGGTTCACCATGGTCGATGTGACTGAAAAAAAACAATAATTAGTCATTAATTTCATCGAAGAAATAAGTATACTTAAAACTCCTTTAATTACAATAAATTTATTATACCTACTTAGTTAATTATTACGCAGGCAGCGGTAAAAAAAGTTTTTTTATTTTTTTTATTCTCGAATTATTATTTTTATAGACAAACGCTTGGGTTTTAAATTTTGATTTGCAAACTGGAATGATTATTTATTTACCAATTTTCTCGGCCACAAGTGAATTCTCACCATCTGAGAATTCACTTGTGGCCGAGTTGATTTTTTTCCAATATTTTTCTATTTAAAATTTATCATAGGTAAGTATAAAAATAGCATTGAAAAATGCAAAAATTAAAAAATCATAAAAAATAAAGTTATTATTTGTTGTTAAATAAAGTTTTATTATTATTGTAGTAGCTCAAGTTTAATGTAATTGAAGCCTAATGTAACTGAAGTTACTCTTGTCAATACATCACAAGTTTCTCCTTATCAGTTATCATTACAAACAATTTAACAACAATGTCCCTCTTTATCGTTTTTTTTTATAAAATGTATATAAATATCTTATCGTAACATTTAAGTTAACTAGAGTTGTGCGGCACGTAGGATAATAATTTATCACCATTCAAGAGTTTCAACAAAGATATTTAACCTAACCACACATCTACTTAAGAAAAATATTACGAAATTACTAGTCGCTGTTTATTTTCATCGATGCCGATATGATTATTTATGATTTGTCCAATTTGGTTTTATGTTTTCCCCGCGATGTATATTTAACACATGGATTCCCAAACTATTTTTGGCAATAATAATTGGATGAATCCCTTTTCCAAGCTGAACTGATACCTCCGAAATTAATTTCGTAGGAAGACATTACTAAAAGAACTTATTTGAGTAGTCAGATAATAAATTAAGTTCTCTTGAGAAGGTAGTCCGTTTACACCGGAAATTTGATAAAGGACAATGGCAGGCGGTCAATGTTACTTCATTGAAGTATCTGGCACTTTGTTCAAGTCGCCTAAAGACCATTCTTTAGACAATGTGAGGAAAATAAGTAATGGTAGTTCCTGAGATATTAGACTCTTAGAATTGAAACAATTCATATTGTAGGGTAAGGTATAAAATCTTAAACGTAATGCACTTTTTAAGAAAAACTCACTTGTGTTTTGTCTGCCGGCCGGCTTGTCACTGATTAATAACAGGCGTGAAGTTCTTTATCATTATTGTATATTTCACAGACGATAACGAAGTTAGCCATAAACCAAGATAAGATATGATCAACAGCAGGCAATGGCTAGATTGGTTGTTTGTATAGAAAGTGTTAATTCACATTCGGATCATAAATAAAATTTGTTGATCCGGCTTTTTGAATCGGGTGTCAATACATATTTTTGCCAAATTATTACTTAGGTGAAGGTTGTTGTACCTACTTGGACGAATTAGTGGTTAATTCGTCCAAGTGTACCTACCCACTAACGTTAGACCACAAAAAGAATTAGATTTATCAGATGGATGAAATTAAATTCAGAAAAGCTACTAAAAATTACACTGCTCCTAACTCTATTTGAATGGTATGAAATACTAACCAACATCGCTGATACCTACCAGTTTCTTTTCGCTGATTTATAGGATTGGAATTCTAATTGAAACAATCGATCCATAGATATTGCAGTCAAGATTACGAACCGCTTAACTAACTAGGATGTTTGTTCCCATCCCATAATATTAATCATCAGCTTAGTCTTCCTTATATGGATGAGGAGAGTGCCAAGACCGGTGGGTGATGGTATGGCTTTCTGCCAAGGCTTGACGGAGCTGTGATCTGATAAAGGCCATCCAGTTAGTGAACGGAGGATATCCAGATTGCTATATAGGTACTACACACCCAACTGATCTGATCAACATCTAAGAGATGTATGGATATGTTTAAAACGACGCGAAATAAGCATGAAAATGTATGGAATTCCTGAAATTTAAAACTCTGATCTTTACATCTTTTAAAATGTTGATCAGATCAATTGGGTGTGTATAGCAATATAGAAATCCTCCATTCACCTCCTAGTTATCCAAATATCAGATACAGGTCGATCGGACAGAACCAAGGCTCCAAAGTTACCTCGATAGTATGAAACTCAATAAGTGTCGTTAATTAGGTGACCACCACAGTATATGACCATTTGAGAATACTGAATCTTGAAAATTCGTATTTTTAAGGGGTCATTTCGAAAAGAAAAAGTGTCAAGGCAAAATCATAAAATCGTATTTCAGAAACTTTAAAAATCTAAATAAGGTATAAAGAAATATATATATATATATCTTATTACTAGATTTGTAACATCTCTAACCGTCCTTTAGTTTTATACCAAAAAGTACGTACTTTTTCGATATAGCGTCTTAACATTACTTCCGAAGTAAGAAGGATCTCGGGATCCAGAAACAATTTTGCTCACCCATCTCGTATCCTAACATTAAACTTGCTTAGCTTTTACCGCTACAATCACAAACTGAACGAGCTAACCACTGATGCGCTCTTTATATAGGTTCCATTAAAAATCGTTGATAAATACATAGAGAATAAATTTAACAAATAAAAAAAAATTTGGGCTATTATTAGCCACTTTAATTTCTAATTGTTTTTTGAGAAAGATGTTGTGTTAGCCTCGTTTGCAAGTTTAATAACTCATTAATCTGTAAAAATAACTATTTAAGAAAAGGAAACCTTCATTATTTTCGAAATTACTTTAAAATTTTATTACTTAAAAAATTTCAAAAGACATAAAAATTATAATAACTTTAAATAGTATTAGAGATACCTATTTTTACTAGTAGATTAGATTTCCTTTGGATCCCAACAAAATACAAAACCAGACATCCTAATCCTAATGCTAACTATATAATAATATATAATAATAATATTATAAATGCGAAAGTGTGTTTGTTTGTCCTTCTTTCACGCCCTAAGTAAGCAACCGATCGACTTGATTTTTGGCATAGAGTCATTTGAAAGAAGTTATCTCTGGAAGTACTGAACCTATTTAGAATATTCTGTACCTATAGGGAGCTACATTAATCCTGATTGACATAAGATGAGATATCATTAAGTGCATTAAAAAAATTACGCCCAGCGAAAGTAACAAAAAAAAATACAAAAAGATTGGGCACCGTTCCGCTAGTTCAACATAAAAAAAAACTAACTAGGTAGCAAAAAGGTATTAAAATAACAAAATAATTCTAAAGTCACTTACCCACTGGGATCAGGAGAAGTATAAACAATGCGAACGCCATGACTACCTTCGAAGACCGGCGAACCAAAACTGATCTTGATTACAAATACAATACAAATGGCCTCCAAAAGCCTTCTCTTTACCACCAAGTAAACATAGGTGAAAATAAAAGGTATAGACAGAACCTCATATTCGTATCCGAATTAGATTTGCAAAAAATAACGATAATTGCTATTATTGCAAAAAAATGCCACGTGAGCAAGTAGGTTTCTTTTAAATAATGTGTCTGCTTATAAAAATAATAATGAGTTTTGTTGCTGCCTAATACAATTATTACATTACCAAGTTTCTGTAACTGCCATTTACCTACCATAATAGATCTCCAAATGCTTTTGATTTTAGAAAGCCCTTTATTTTATTTTTTGTTAAAGTAAAACTAACTTGGTATTGCTTTTAATACCTAATTATTTATTTAAAAAAGACTAACATAACAATGTTTGCCACAATATGTCATCTCGACAACTTTCTGTGTGTTTCTTTTATTATGGTGAGGAAAATTATTTTAAATCGATGATGAGAGAATCTTCATTACAAAAGAAGACCTAAGATCGTGTGGACACGATAGGACCTACCGATATAAGTATTTGTTATCTTTGCCTTTATCATGTCAATATAACGTCGATATTTACTGTTTATCTCACACAAACATAAAAAGTTAAGATCAAAAATGTAAAAAAAATAGTGCAGGTTGTTGAGTAGGTACAATTCTATTCAAATAAAATTTTAATGGCGAATATTTCGTTCGGAACCCTTATGAATATTCATTAAAAGTCATGTCGCAGTCATAACAAAACAAAATCTTGGTGGGTAATGCAGAAAAAAATATATAAGCAGTTACGAATTTTAATTAGATTACGGAACTCAATTAAGATTTATTGTAGGTACCTGCAGACAACCGCAGCGCAAATAAAAACGGATATCGTCTTGCATTTATTAATCTTGATATGCTTAGATAAGTAGTTACCTACTTAAGAAATAGAATTAGATATTTTGAAAGGCGACAAAATGTACGCTTCAACTACCACAACAGCTATATTTAAGATCGGCAAGGTGAATGACTCCTAATTCTGCGGACTTCACATCTTTTTTTTTATGAACGACGGGGAGACTCTTAGCCTTCATTATACCCACAGACATGATCTATGTCTGTGATTATACCTGATGTAAAGTATTGATAAGGCTGAAGATGGAAGCGAGCCTCTCCCGGAATCCTCAATCACTGAGGAACTGGCTATCTTATCTATAACTGCCGGAACACAACAATGCTGAAAACATTGTTATTATGGCGTCAGACTTAGATAAGATGGTGGTAAAAAAAGAAATAGAAATAAAGAATAATTAAACTTAAAGAATTGTCAATCAAATCGTATAATAAATAGACGCCCGATGAGAGCTACACATTTAAAATTATCTTTTGCCAACGATTACTATCCAACACGCTATACTTCTTGGGTAAAAATAAGGCACATTTTGATACTTAACAATTCGTTTATTTCATTTATGTAATGAATTTACATTATTCACATAACCTTTATGTTATGTGAATAATGTAAATAATTGACGACGACGACGACGACGACAACCTGTTTGGCGCAGGGGTACTAACGCCGCCTTCTGCGCCAGAGGTCCTGGGTTCGATCCCCGGACAAGACAAATATTTGTGTGCATGAACATGTCTTGGTTGCGTGTCTAATATGTATATTATGTACCTATATATTTACAAAAAAAAGTATATAAGTATGTTTGTCCGTTATCTACACAAGTTCTTCATGATACCTTATGTGGGCTAGACAGGGGCTAGATAATTGGTGTGATTGTATGGAAATATTTATTTATTATTTATTTATAGATTTTAGCCAATTCAAGTAGCTAAACCAAAGTCGACGAGACAGGTAGGTAAGTATACCTATCATAATGGTAAGAAAATTACACCGACAAATTAAATCTCTTAATGCTAACTGGATAGCATCTGTGCATATTTTATAACTAAGACAAATCTCTAAGGTGCAAAAACAAAACCACTTGTACGGATTAAAACGCGGTTTTAACCGACTTCAAAAAAGATGGAGGTTATCAATTCGTCGCGTATATGTTTAATTTTTTACATTTTTTTGGCCGTGTGGTGACGGCCTAAGAATACAAGTGTCACCACTCCCTTACATGCCTGGGATGTCGTAAGAGTCGACTAAGAGGCTCAACGTATTGAACACCTGTGCGAGAGATGGAAAACTTGAAACAAACCCTCTTCCAACCCGTCTGGCCAGCGAGGTAGCAGTAGGCTAATAGCATCCTATGAACGCCACAATAGGCGTGAGCTAGGAGAGGCTTATGTCCACAGTCCACGTCCACAGGCTGATGATGGATGATGTATAATTTTTTATGTATGTTCACCGATTATTTACTCGAGAACGCCTGAACCGATTGAAATGATTCAACGTTATAACATCGGGTTTGTTCCCAAGTTAAACCCATTTTTTGATATTTTGAAATCGGCTCAGCAGTTTTCAGGAATCTTGAAAATATTGACGTTTTTCGGTCGAGCGGTTTGACACAAACCCGTTCATTTCGGTATGACTCAAACTAGTATATATATATATACTTTGCATCTCTCGCGAGAGATGCGAAGTATAATTAAGAATCAAACGAACTTACCTTGCGAAGTTCGATTCTAATTATACTAGCATCGCGTAAAAGATGATTACCATACTCCCACCCATTCCAGTTCAGACACCACCTTTTAAAAATTTGATTTTAATTAGCTCTAAAATTAATGGCGGCGCTCACGGGCCGGTCGACTAAGCGGGCGGCGGAAGTGACAGATATTTTTTTTTTTTTAAGTTGATTTAAACAGTGTGGCAAGGACGGCACCATACTACGTACTGCTGCATGTAAATCGGTAATCATCTTCTACGCAATGCTCGTATAATTAGAATCGAACTTCGCAAGGTAAGTTCGTTTGAATCTTAATTCTAACTTTAATCTACTTTTTTATTTTTGAAGTCGGTTTTAATCGGTAAAAGTTGTTTTATTTTAATGACACCTACACTAAAGTTAGCCAGCTCTTAAGACTATTCTACAGTGAAATAAGCGATTTTATTAGCAATCCCACATATGTTTTCCCCGATGGCCAGCTTCACGTAGCCGTGGTCACCAATGTATTCCCCCCAGGAATTGCGTATGATGTAGTACGGAACGGGCGCAGTCAAATCGTAACCTACAATTTGGACCGCGTGGTTTATTGAGTCCATGGTGCCTCTGGAATGAAACACAAGAATATATAAAATCATTTCCCATGATGGACTAAAAGCGAAAGAAATACAAAATGCGGCAGCTGGTATCGTTCTAGTGCAGATTGTAAAATCCTATATCATACAACGGACAGTAGCAAACTATCCGTTGATTTATATAGGAATTTTGTATCCAGTCAACCGCTAAACCCCCGTTTTGCCCCCTCTTTATAGGTTTATAATGTTTTCATGTAAATGTTTAATGGAAACGGGGGTTTAGACCATCACAGCACACGCCACATTGGACATTAATGTGGCGTGGAGTAACGTGGCGTCATGGAGGTGTGGTTAGAGAGTTATAGATTTTTTACTCTCACGCTGCACTTTTGATTCTTTTCTTTACCAACCCCGCAAGAGATTATTTACATACCTACATAATTCCCATGAGAAAATGCAAAATGTTTTCTGTCACACGCTATAATCCCGAATCTCCGACAATTACAAGACCAGTGGGCCTACCATGAGTTTTTCTTCCCGTTTACTGTACAGTGAACGGGAGACATTTTGTATGCAAATCTGTACAGCGCCTCTAGTGGGCAGTAGCAGAACTACAGATTCTCATACAAAATGTCTCCCGTTTACTGTACAGTAAACGGAAAGAAAAAATCATGGTAGGCTTACAGAGTCGAGAGGGTCGCTAGCATAGATTTATTATCATACTAAATACCGCCATCAGCATTTAGCTCTTGACCGTTTTACTCTGCCACAAACGGCACATCGGCATACGACCTCAACATCATTCCTAGCAACCGAGTCAGTTGAAGAAAAACGTCAAAGTGATCACATTTTATGATCCGTTGTTTGTTGAAGAGCGGTATCTAAGTATAAATTTTTAATTTTGCATTTTGCAATGCTATTTATGTGTGATAAATATTAAACAAGAAAATATACTAGAAAAAAGCAACTAGTCTCATGTCGCCCTGACGAGGTTTGGTATCTAAGTTGTCGTTGCCTTAACTAAGTTAAGGCAACGCGGAGACCAAAGATACAACTATTGTCGCTAGTTATAAAAAATGTGTTAAACGTACTTGCAGGCTGCTTGTATAACTCCATCGATGTAGTTTCTCCAAGGTGCGGCATTCACCCCAGCCACCACTGGCCCATTGATTGCAACCTCTCTCACAATAGCATTATTTATATTTTTTGCGTCATACACATTGCTGAAAAATTATTAAAATTATAAGAACTCTTTTAATACATGACTGAACTCTTTACTGAATAGTCAAACTTAAACAAGATGAGTCAGGAAGGACCAACGGCTTAACGTGCCTTCTGAAGCACGGAGGAGCTCGAGATAGTAAATTTTAGGTCACAATCCCGTGATCGATCATTGCGAAAGTTGCTTAACCTCAACAATCGCAGGCCGAGCGCGCGAACCACTGCGCCACGGGCTCCTCAAACAACAAACAAGATTTACTAACAGGCTGTTATTTGTGGACCTCACCTGTGGGCCTACTACCATGATATTCCCTTCCCGTTTAGTATTTTAGGACCAATTCTAGTTATTATACATTTAAATGACATAACTAAAATAACGGAACATAAAATGACATTTCAGTGATTGTGACGACAAGTAAAAAAAAAATTTATAGAGGAAAGATTTGATTGTTTGCGTTGAATAGGCTCCGAAACTATTGAACGGATTTGGATGAAATTTGGTACACAGATAGTAGATAGCCTGATCATTAACATAGGATACCTTTTTTCACGATATTCCCGATATATTAACCATGAAATTGACATAAATAGTAATATTGTCAAAATTGTAAAATGGCTACAATCACATAATTTAAAAATTAATCTTGACAAATCTAATTACTTTCAATTTAATAAAGCAAAACAAGATAGATAGGTACCTATTCAATAAAATTTAACATACTTAGTCAAATTAAAAGAAGTACACATATTAAGTTTTTAGGTGTAAATATTGACACATAATTCAATTGGAAAACGCACGTAGACGAATTATGTAGTAGAATTTGGTAGATTTGTTTACGCTTCAAGGAAACTAACGAAGGTTTCAGACATTGACACCCCTGTCTTGACCCATCGGGCCTATGTTGAATCTATTATACGTTATGGACTATTAATATACGGTAATAGTACCGACAAAACTAGAATATTTTTCACACACAAAGCACAAAAGAAGTGCATTAGAGCCATTCGTGGTATTGCACCAGACGTTTCGTGTAAGCCGTATTTTAAGTGTCTTAGTTAACTGCCGTTATTATCACTATATATTTTAGAAAAATCCAATTTTGTAAGAAAGAATAGACATATTTAAAAAAAGCTTCCGATGTAAATACAAGACTGAAAAGGGGCCCAAACAGACTTGTTTACGCGGATGTCCCTAGATCAGGCAAATATCGGAAAAGCTGCTTAATGATGTCCGTTAAAATTTATAATAAATTACCTGACCATATAAGAGAGCTTAGTTCTGACTGACACAGCATTTAAAACTAGTTTATATAAGTACTTAAATGGCTAAATGAAAATATTTTTTTGACTACTAGCTAGCTAGTACTAGCTGCTTAGCATAATGACATTGTACCCTAATAATAGGTAATTTTTGAGGTACTTGCTTGCATTTTGTTAACATCCCAATGTAACAAAAGACAATAGAGATTTATTTATTTTATTGTAAAGTAAACGGGAGACATTTTGTATGCGAATCTGTACAGCACCTCTAGTGGGCAGTAGCAGAACTACAGATTCTCATACAAAATGTCTCTCGTTTACTGTACAGTAACGAAAAGAAAAACTCATGGTAGGCCCACTGAAAGGAAAGTTTAGTAACATTAGGTGTACAATCGAGTAACTTCCCGGTCGATCCGTAGAGATTTTTCGGGAAACTTGTTTTCTTCGAAAAGCAATAATAATGTTTAAGCACAAACTTAATAATCAAATTAAATACTTGCGTATTAATATTCTATTATTTCTTATATAAACTTTTACTAAAAAATAATTTTTTCAAACATGCTTTCTAATTACTGAGAGAAGAGATTTGAATCTTTGTGATCGGTTTGAACCATATGCCATAACAATACAGTAGCCTCACCGCGTAAGTGCCGTCGGCATCGCTGTCGACTTATTTTTACAACTGACGGAGGCGTTATTGTACAGCGCAACTGCAACGTTAGCGTCCTAACAATAAGAGTCCTTTTCAATAGTCAGTTAAAACTCGACTCTGTGTGCGACCGAGACAGCGCTATAGCATCAGCGCTCGTGTGTTGCGCCCATATTCGACGCGTCAGATTGTACAGGGACCGTACCGCACAAGTGGCTTCGGCCTTGAAATCGGCTTCATTTGACAGATGGATGTGACACATTGCTGCTTCTTTTTGACACAAGTGAAAACCAAAGACTTAAGAGCAATATGTCACATCCATCTGTCAAATGAAATCGATGTCGATGCCGACGACACTTGCGCGGTAGGGCCGCAGGTTTTCGAATTTTAGCCGATTCAATTCCCGGGTGTAGCAAGAATATTTTCAAAAATCTTTTCATGCAGTTTCTTTTTTTAATTAAGGTTTTTTATATAAAATTACCATCTACAGTATTTAGAGAACTTTCCGTACAAGGGAGGTTCGAAAACTCCACCTTGTATATAAGCGCGTATTTCATTCCTGGGAAAGATCTGTTAAATGATAATCAAAATAAAACTATAGTACTCGTTTCTCACCAAGCATGAGTGAACTCGGCGATCTTCAAGCCTTTCGGTTTATCACCTGCATCTATCTTACAAGGTTCATTTTTAAGTGTCAATGGATATATCTTCTCTGTCACCACTGAATAGTTGCGTGTGCAGAGGTAGTCCAGAGCAGTCCTTATATCGCCATGGGCACAACCATCATTGTACTCAGAGCAATCGATTAGTTCCTGTGAATTTCAATAAGAAACATTTAAAGTAAATACTTAAACAAAGACAGTGCCAGAAGGAAAGCATAAGTTTATGCTAGCTATGCTAATAGATTTGTGCCTTGCTAATTACAAAGCGAACTCTAATCATAATCCTCATGATCAACATCAACCCATTATCGTCCACTGGAATCAATCATAGCTTTTCAAATTCCGAGAAAATCATGTAGCTACAACGGTAAAGGTCCTACCTGCCGTTCATGCACGGTCTTAACTTACCACCCTGTATATCTATCTACACAGTACTCAAATTAAAAGTAAACAAACTTAATCATAAACCCCTATCAATTCTTAATTACAAGACTGTAGGAGACTGGAGACTTCCGGCTGTCAGACTTGATTATAATAGCAAGCAATCGAAAAAATCGCTATACCGATCATACAATATATAACGGAACGGGTACAACGCGGGTGAAATCGCTCGCTAGTTTTTTATAAGTAGATAAGTACCAATTTAAACTATTGTATGTAAGTACATGCTTAGACACTGATATTATAAATTATTATTAGTGTAAGTAAAAACAATAAAACTTAGGCTGAGTTGCACCAGTTAACTTTAACAGATATTTGGTTCATGTTCGCTTAACGATTTTTATGCGATATAACAAATCGTATAAGCCTTAAACGATATTTTACAATGTTTGCTGCTGTGTGTGTTATCGTCGTCGGCAGCGAGCCGCCCGCCCGCCGGGCATCTTGTTCCTCCCAATATTGTGTTTATAAGTAACTAGAGGCCGGGCGCGGTTTCACCCGCGTGGTTCCCGTTCCCGTGGGAATTCTGGGATCATTTATAGCCTATGTTACTACTTGGGGTCTAAGGATTCTCTATACCAAATTTCGTCAAAATCGGTCTAGTAGTTTTTGAGTTTATTCGTTACATACAAAAAATACAAATCTTTCCTCTTTATCTTAATATATATAAATCTCCTGTCACGATGTTTGTCCGCGATGGACTCCAAAACTACTTAACCGATTTTAAATTAAATTGGCACACCGTGAGCAGTCTGGTCCAACTTAAGAGATAGGATAGCTTTGATCCCAAAATTCCCACGGGAACGGGAACCACGCGGGTGAAACCGCGCCCGGCCTCTAGTAATATTATAATAATAAGTAATAAGTATAGATAAGGTTGTAAATCAATAAATACAAATACCTGCATGCACTGCGAACAATTAAAATTAAATATCATGCGCGAATGACGTCCGAGCGATTGATCCGAATGATTCCTAGTGGTTTTTCTGAGTCTCTTGAAATTGTATTGAATTTCAAATACTGTATAGTAATAAATAAATATAAAAGCGTATTACCGTTGTTTATAAAAAATGTCTTTGTTATCAGCCGTTTTAACGTGTCCACTGCCGGGGCACTGGCCTTCCTTATACAGGGTGGAAAGTTAAGACGGCCTATGAAGGGCAGGTACCTTAACCGTTTTAGCTACATGAAAACTTTCTTAGGAACCATCCTTATTTTTTTGAGATATTACGAAGTGCATCCACATATTTAAAAAAATATATAGTCTGCAGGACAATGGGCAGTTTTCAAAAATATTTTTTAAGCCGATCGATGCTGTTTGTTTCTCATGAAGATCAAAACACTAGACACCAACTAAGGTATGAGTACTAGAAATCGCAAAATAACGCGAAAAACATGCGCCCGGCCCTCGCGCTACACACAGCAGCATCCACTTCACCTACGAGTACCTTTGTTGACTGAACTTATTTGTGAAAATAGTTTTTTGCGATTTATTATTTTTCTAGTAGGTACTAGTCTTGGACGAATTAACCACAATTCGTCCAAGGTACTAGTACTAAGAAACAGGATCGATTGGCATCAAAAAATATTTATGAACACCAATTTTTTTTTCGGCTGACAGTTTTTTGTTTTTCAAATTCTGTGGAGACAGTTCAACATTTCTCAATAAATCTATGGATAGTTTCCTAAGAACGTTTTCATGTAGCTACAACGGTTAAGGCTACCTGCCCTTGAGCATGACCCACCACGCGGGCCAAATGCGGAGGGATTTAACGACAATACATACAGCCGGGCGGTACCAACGGTTTAACGTGTCTTTCGAAGCACGGGGAAACTCTTAGATAATAAATATTTGGTCACCCATCCTGTGTCCGACCATTGCGAAAGTTGCTTCACGGCTACAATCGTAGGCCGAGCGCGGGAAATACTGCGCCACGAGCTCCTAATAAAAGGGCTTTATTTAGTACATATTAATTACTTGTATGCTGCGCCTGACTTTTCTCTTGCCATGTATGGCCGCCCGGCTCTCCATGACTCCGACAATGCTGAAAGCCCAGCAAGCAGCGCAGACCCTCTGGTTTAGTACTGGGAATACTACTCCTTTATCGCGCCTGTAAAGTTCATGAATACAGTGGCAATAATTCCTCTCGGCTTGCCCAAAGTCAATTTTAGATAAAGTACAGATCGCGCAAAATAACTTGGGGCTCTGAAATTAGCACGGAACGTTGCGCAGTAGACGATTACAGATGGCGGAAGCACTCGATACTCTGTGAACTCAGTTGCCCTAGCATGAGCGTTTTTTATTGACACAGCTCGATAACTCACTGTCATGCTCACATCTTATCGAGAGAATGTCGATAAAAACCACTCATGTTAGGGCTACTGATACCGTGTGATAGCACAGAGTGCTCTCTTTCTTATCTTATGAGGATTAGTGGCCACCTCTGGTGTCAGAGTTTATCAAGCCGCCCTTAAGGCCTCTGACTTGGCTTAACGACTGTCACCTAGCCGGACCGAACGTTACTTAAGAAACGTGTTCATATATGGACGAAGCGCAAAATGTCAATAGTTAACTGCGAGCCGCCAAGTTATTTTGCGCATACTGTACTTTTGAATCGTTCAATATATTTGTATAACAATCGATGAAAACACACGTGTTCCCACTTGGCTATTAATTTTATCTGTCGATATTGGACATATAAATATCGACCTTAAGCCTTCCTATAAATCTTATAACCAGCCATGGACGCGCTCATGACCGCGCTCGACAGACTGATCGTATTCGATCACTGACTTGGTTTGTTAAGCAACGTTCGGTCTGGCCAGGTGACAATCGTTAAGCCAAGTCAAAGGCCTTAAGGGCGGCTTGATAAACTCTGACACCAGAGGTGGTCACTAATCCTCATACGATAAGAGAGAGAGCACGCCATACTGACCCCGTGCTATCACACCGTATCAGTAGCCCTGGCATGAGCGGCTTTTATCGATATTAGTAGCTCGATAAGATGTGAGACTAGTATAGTATTATATAATCTGTGATATGAGCATACAGTGGCACCTTATCGAACTAAGAGTATCAATAAAAGCCAATTACGCTAGGGCAACTCAGTTTACAGTTATTAAAAATGATTGGAAAAAGCTGGCGATTTCGGTGCCATTGCACAGTGACGACCTGTTTGGCGCAGGGGTACTAAGCCCGCCTCTGCGCCAGAGGTCCCGGCTTTGATCCCCGGACAAGACAAATATTTGTGTGCATGAACATGTCTAATTATCTTGGTCTGGTTGTTTAATATGTTTATTAAGTATGTATTGATAAAAAAGTAGGTATATAAGTATGTTTACCCGTTATCTAGTATCCATAACACAAGTTCTTTATGAAACTTAACGTGGGCTAGATAATTGGTGTGTTGTATGCAATTATTTATTATTGGGCATTGTTAGGTACACCATAAAACTCCCTGTACTAATTTAAGAACTTACCAATCTAATTTATCCGGTATTTCATACGTCTTGTGAAGCTTTTTATTGCGCCTGTGTGCATTTTGTGTGCAACTCGAGTTTTGCGCATGGCACTCCCCGACTGCGAGCCCGGATAGCATGGCCGTCTTAAACTCTTCTTCCGACCAATCCGAGAAATTCGTCAAACCAAAAACTTCAGCGTTGTGGAGTTTATTCAATCTTGATATCTCTTCTAAGGACTCCTGGAAAAAAGTCAAGTAAAAATAGGAATGCCATAGTGGCCAGGCTTTAAAAAAGTCCACTCGGAGAAGATTTGGGTCCGCTAGACCCTCGTCCCTCACGCCCTCACGTCATAAATTCTTTGAAGGGTTTGGAGAGCATAAATGGTGCAGCTTTAGAGCGAACTTTTTATGAACGACGGGGAGACTCTTAGCCTTCATCATACCTGATGTTAAGTTTGATAAGGCCGAAGATAGAAGCGAGCCTCTCACGGAATCCTCAATCACTGAGGAACTGGCTATCTTATCTCTAACTGCCGGAACACAACAAAGCTGAAAACATTGTTGTTATGGCGTCAGACTTAGACAAGATGGTGGTAGCTAGCCAGGCGGACTTACAACAAGTCCTACCACCAACCAAACCGAATACAATATGTACGCCCGCTGGGAATCGAACCCGGGACGCCTAGGTCTGATTACGGTGGTTGTACCACTAAACTACAGAGGCGGTTAAAGAAATCAGTCTCATAGGCACACTTCAACGCCACATAACATGGGTTGGGTCTTGGGTCTATGTTGTCTGAAGGTTGCCAGCTTATGCCTACATTAGTTTTCGAATAAGTACATATTATAGGTCCCGGTCCATTGATAAGCTTTTACTATCTCCAATTTTACTTTCACAAACACAGACAAGCTAAAATTCTATAAAATTAATTGAATAATGTCAAAATTTTCGGTGAATACTAAAAGATTTTGTGGTTCTTACCTTAAAATTCTTCAGCCGTTGTTGGAACTCAACATCTTTATATCTCTTGTTAAATCTTTTCGAATACGATTGAAACATATTTAATGTTTGAACATCGATCTTCGAAGCGCTCATATATTCATAACGAATGAACTCATTAATCACTATAATCAAAATGAGAGAAATAAATATCGAAGTATGAAATAAGTAATCCATTTTTTTTATGTAAACGACGCAAAATTATTTTCGTGTTCTCTTGAAATTTTGTCTGATACTATGAATAAACATTAACTAAATTTATCCTGTTATTTAAATTAAGTACACTGAAAGCAATAACAACGATACATAACTGAAATAGTATTAAGGAAAACTAACTTAATTATTTAGTAACGATGGAGCTGGCATGTACAAGGTACAAAAGCCCCTTTAAATAAATAAAGAGATAAAAAAAACTGAATTATTCGCAGTTAGTATGCTTATTTGATTTGTATATTATCTTGCTTAAATGCTACTCTATTTCAAAAATAGTAATAAAAAACTTATTTATAAATATAAAATTTATTGTAAAAAAACAATCTACTTCAATAACAATATTTCCTCTTACTAGTAACACTAAATTGCTTTTTTTTAAACCAATTGACGGATAATAATTTATTCATCAAATCACTCAAATAAATAAATATTTCAAACACTTTTAATGCCTTTCCGAAATCAATGTAAAGACAAATAACAAATAGGACTAAAATATTTGTAGAAAGTTTCTAGACTATTTGGAAGCTAGGAAACGAGTTACCATTAGACCTTTTTATCGCAGTGGGAACATTACCCCTATTAGCTGTCCGGGTTTCATAACATAACATAACATAACATAAATGATAATAAAATATTATTTTGTAAGTGTTTGAAATAATCATTTTTACATAACAAAACTTCAAAATATTTTAAAGTAATATTAATACATAGATTCATTTCTTTTCATTACAAAAAGGACTGCTTTCGATTATTTTTTGTAGAAATTCAGTTATCCTAAGTTAACTTCTCGGCGTAAAGTCTATTATCTAATTATGGCTCACGATATTGAAATTATATCGTGCAATAACTACAACACCCTGTATTTGAAAAAAAAACACAAACTTAAACACTAATTAAATTGACTCAATTTTGGCAAGAATTTTAACAGTACGTATACATGGTGTAGAAAAATGGCCACATTGAAATAGAAGGGGTAAATTGTGACTTAAATGTCAAATAAGATTCTAGGAGCAGTTCTGCTGCTGATCATATACAGCAACTTGTTGTATGCGATGAATGAAATCTTAAAAAAAAACAAAGTGCAATTCTTATTTATTATTTTTGTACTAACAACTAAATATTCATAATTGTGATAAAATTAATATGAAATGTTATTGCTACTCTAAGTTTTGTTCTAGCACAATAATATTATTATGAGTACAAGATTTCCAGTAGCTACTATATTTCACTAGTTTTATTTTATGGCAATGCGCGCTTGAAAATCTAATAAAACATTTTTTTTTTTTACAATAAATAGGCTTACTCTTGGCTTAATTCTGAATCGTTAGATTAAGAAGAGGCCTAAGATGGAGCGAGCTTGCCTAGAAAAAGCCTATTCACTCGAGCTTTAAATATACCAGGGTTGTAGACACCCGAAAATACAGACGCAGGCAGGGAATTCCACTCTCTGGCTGTGCGCATAATAAAAGATGAGGAAAAGCGCTTAATACTTAAGTTATTGATAGTCCTATTATAGTTACACGTTTTTTTTCGCTATTTTTAATTATTTTATAAGGATGTATATTTGTTAACACAAGTTTTCATTTTATTAGCAATAGCTATAAATAAATTCGAACTTAAAAAATTATAACAAGATATAAATTAGTATAATAATATAAATATATATATAAATTATGTAATATTAAAACTATACTTAGGGACTGTTCCCCATGTTCTAAATAGGCTACTTGGCATATAAGCTCATAGATCTTATCTATATAATATCAATCCAGCAGATTGTTTAACAGGCACTTAATATTTTAATTTAAGTTTATAATAAAAAATTTAATAGGTAAGGCACATAATATGAGTGTTATTATAAAATAGTTGCCATTATTTAATTCTAATATCTAAAACTAAAGTAACATAGGTAAGTATTGTCTTTATTAATTACTTCTTTGTATTGATCGAATTTTATAAAGCATTTAAGGCACTCAATTTCTAGTTCGATTATTAAGTTACAATGTTCTATCAATATTATTAACGTATTCTCGGTTTTTTTTTAATTTTAATATCTCAATTAATAAGTCTCTTGTTCAATTAACAGTCAACATTCTTCTTCTTATCGAGTGTGGATTAGTCAACATTAACATCATGTTAACCTTCTTAACTTCCACATATCGATTTTGAATTTTAGTTTTAGCTATTAGATTCAAAAACGATTCCACACCTTATAATGGTTTAGCTGTTGGCTATTCAACAATTGAATTATTGCAATTCCTTTCACGTAAGATCACCAAAGTGGCGCTTCAATCGCCTTCAACATTCGGAAATACGCTCTATGGCTCTATAGCCATGTAAAATGTATAGTAAAATGTTTCCTTAACTCTATAGTTAAGGAAATATTTTACTTACATTTATATTCCGTGAGACTTTTTATATAAAACGGCTCTAGCTTAAAATCTACGAGAATTATTAATTTGGCTAAATCACATTTTCTCTGGTTTGAATGTAGGTATTACAGAGAAAGATATTATATTATTGCGCTTTGAGTTATTGTATTGCACAGTATAAATAAAATTGAAATATCTTAAGACCATTGTTTTTATTTGTACTTACACCTAATAAATAAAATTAATGATGAAACAAAATAAACAGAATAACCGAATTTTCATAAACTCTACAGCTCTCTATTAACTATGAGACATTCATTCATTTTGGTTTAACTTATAGAGGTAGATCTTTCAAACACATTTTAAAAAATACACCACAACAAAAGCTATATTTTCTACCAAAACTACAATATTTTCGAATGGCAACATTACGCTACCTCGATAGTGGCGACCTCGTTTGCCAAACCGCAAATATTTTTACCAATAGCTAAATGTAAGTATCCGCCGAGTCCGAAATCCGGTCCCCATGAATTCTTAGCTATGAAATATGGCACATCGGCTGTGAGATCATATCCTACCAGCTGGACGGCATGGTTCAAGTCGAGGGCAGCTCCGCTATAACAAGATAGAAAAATAAACTCTGTAAATATGTTGAAAAGACTGACTCAGGATAATATTATCAGACAAGATTATTAAAATAACATAGTAAAAACGGTGCATGAATTACTAGCCCTATCTATTGCACCCTAAGTCGTAGGTTCGATGCCCGATTGTGATAGATATTTGTGTTTGTTCTGTGTGTAGATGTATAGTATCTAGTTTGTAAATAAATTAAAAAATTAGTTAAATATTAATATATATATATATAACGAATAAACTCGAAAACTAGTGAACAAATATATCCCGAAAACAATGCTTAATAAGCATTGTCATCCCTATTCCCTACACTACTAGCGTAATCCGTAAAAGAAATATATTGACATTTTTATGTATAGAGTCGCAAAGTGAACATGTTTGTATAAAAATAACGGGATAGGCCATTAAATGTGCCGCTGAGTGTATATTACTAGCAATCAAGACACTGTTTCAAACCTGAACGATCTGCGAGTAACTCTCAATTTGTTATAAGGCATATACAAGAGAATGTTTGCTTCTGTCACAACGACAATGATTATGTACGCCTTTTGCTTTCGTATTTGAAGAACTACTCTCGCTTCCCGCTTCATCTCGAAGTTGTTAGGAAAATAATCGAAGACTATTGTACGGACATCTTAAGTTTCTTCGCGCACTCATAATTGAAATAAAACCACTTTTGCGGAATATTTAGTGCGATTTATTATACTAAATATTCCGCAAAAGTTGTTTTATTTCTATTGTACGGAGTTTAAAAGTCCTTGTGAAACGGTGTATCGCGATATCTACAATGAAATGATGGCGGTTCAATATCAGGTGATGGAGCGACCTCGTGTTTCTATAGACAGACTAGTGGCCGTTCGCGGTTTCCCGTGGGGAATATCGGCATAAAAAGAATCTTATGTTTTAATCTAGGTTATCTACTATATCTGTGCCAAATTTCATCCAAATCCGTTCAGTAGTTTTAAAGTAAAAGAGTAACAAACAAACTGTTCTAATAGTTGTATGGTAATAAATAAAATAAAACAATTGTTTACTATTAGAATATTTGTTAGCAGAACTTGTGCTATTGGAATTCGAACTCAGGAGCTCGGGAGAGAACTCTTTATTTTTAAAATCACTATTTATTTTTTTAACTTTTTTATTCTGCCATGGCTTTGGGCAATGCACCACATTACCCCCCTTAAAGTAAAACGTAAATTTTTCTTGACAGTTCGTCCCGATCTAGTTGTAACCACTGGTTGGGTGGGTGTCGCCAACGTCTTTTCGTTCTCGTTCTTAGTAGAACTAATTCTGGGATGTGGCTGTGGGGTGAGATCCGTCTCTTCAGTAGCGCATCCGAAGGCAGGTTTCAGTCTATCTATTGAAACCACTGCTTCTCTGTTTTCTAACTGTATCCTGTAAAACTTTTCGTGTCGTTCCAGTATCACATACGGTCCGTCGTAAGGCGGGGTCAATGGCTTTCGTGTGTCGTCTCGCCTTAAAAATACGTGCGAACATGTTGATAGTTCCTTGTGCACAAACGGTGTTCGCTGCTGTCTGCTCTTCACGTCTGCTGGCGATAGCGTAGCCATAGTAGTGGTAAGTTTGCGTGTGAAGTCTGCCGGGTCCTCATTCGACTTTGTAGGTACGAAAAAGTCGCCAGGTAGTCGTATAGTGGTTCCATATGTCATCGCAGCCGGAGTGACGTTTGTTTCGCTGTGTATTGCTGCTCGGATTCCCATTAAAACTGTTGCTATCTCGTTCGCCCAATCGACACTGTTTCCTCTTGCTATGAGTGCGGTCTTGATGACGCGGTGTAGGCGTTCAATCTGACCATTCGCTTGCGGGTGGTAGGCGGTTGTTCGTATTCGGTGTACTCCCAGTTTTTTCATTAGTGCTTGAAATAGTGTAGATTCAAACTGGCGCCCTTGGTCCGTTGTTATACGTAGGGGACAGCCAAAGCGTGTAATCCATGTTTTGTACAACGCTTGCGCTACGTTTTCGGCTGTTATGTCTGCGAGTGCTACGGCTTCCGGCCATTTGGTACATCTGTCGATCATTGTCAGTAGGTATCTATTACCTTTTGATGGTGGGAGCGGTCCGACAATGTCTGTATGTATATGGTCAAATCTGGCGCTGTTTTCAAATTGACCGAATTGAGTTTTGGTGTGACGCTGTATTTTACTTCTTTGACAGTCAATGCAGTTTCTTGCCCATGTAGTCACGTCCTTGTTGATGCTCGGCCTGAAATATCTTTCTGTCATATTTTTTCTTGATTGTCGGATGCCGTGGTGGTTAAGATTGTGCAGCGCATTGAATGCTATTTCTCTGTATGTTGCAGGCAGATATGGGCGTGGCGTGTTTGTTGATGTTATTTCTTGAGATACACCTGGTAAGGTGATGTTTGCGAATTTCAAGTTTGCTTGACTTTTCAATAGTTTCAGTTCGATGTCACTCTGTTGCTCTTCTGATAGTTTATTGAAGTCTATTGCGGATTGTAATTGAATCTCATCTATTCTGGATAATGCGTCTGCTTTCAGATCCTTTTACATATTTTATTTGGTTGCAAAACTGGCTTATGAAGTGTAGCTGTCTCTCTCTTCGCGGTGTATCGTTCTTGCTTGGCGGTTTCGTAAGCGCATACACGAGGGGCTTGTGATCGGTATAAACTGTGACATTCATGCCTTCAATGTACTTTCTGAAGTGTTTGACGGCAGTGTATATCGCTAAGAGTTCGCGGTCATATACACTGTACCTTTTTTGGGTGTCGCTCAGGCTCTTCGAGTAAAATGCTAGTGGCTTCCAGCTGTGATTGTCATTTTGTTGCAGTACGGCGCCCATGCTTGTGTCAAACAAATAAACAAACAAAGAAACTGACATACTTTTGCATTTATAATATTAAATAGGAGTAGGATTTGAATGTTTGTTTATAAGTATATTGTTAGTTTATTGCAATGACTAGGTAGTTAACTAAGTGGAAGTAAATAACCAATATCTAAGACGCCATTATTGATCACATGATTTTCGGGATTCATTACAAAAAGTTAACTTTATACGAGTAAGTTGCGTTATGAGAACATGTATTCTGTTGGATTGACATAACGCGGTCACTAAGAGCATAACCGAGACGCAGGTTTTCGTTTATCCTAATGTATTTTTCTTTTTATACCTTCCGCCTTAGTGTAGGTCTACAAGCATATTTCTTCAATAAAATATAACTAATTTAGTTTTACAAGTTTTACTTTTAGTAATAAAATATTACTGGCACTTAACAGAATATTTTCAAGTCGAAAGGCAAGTTACTAATTATTTATATCATTACAATGCTGATTAGTTAATAGTTCATAATTCCTGAGTATATTGATCATAAAAAACCGATAAGAAATTGTACAATAATTGTATGAGTTACGTTGATCTGATGCCGCTGGATACAGGCAGTGCAGGACCGATCGTCGTGGAGATTTTTTGAGGACGCCTATACCCAGCAGTGGGTGTCACGGGGCTGAGATGATGACAATGCACTTTATGATTGTTCAGGAGCAAATTCAGTTTACAGAGTAGCTGTTTTGAATGGTTTCAAATAGAGCATTCCGTAGCGAAACGATATCTAAATTCGTCATCATCTATAGGTATGCATGCGCCAATCAACTTGCGGTGACAATAATTTTATATATATATTTATTTATTTGTATTTGATTGGGTTCGTTCTTGATCCTAATCAAGCTCACAGGATCTACGGTGGAGCGAGCTAGCCCGCTAGCCCAGAAGGTTTCTATTTACCCTTGCTTTGAAGATGGACGGGTTATAAGTACTCGAAAATACAGACGCAGGGAGGAAGTTCCACTCCTTTGCTGTACAATATAAAAGATGTTGAGTAGCGTTTTGTGCGACATTTATGAATATCAACCAAGAAAGGGTGTTAGCCCGCAGTGTGCCTGGATGTCCGATGGAAGAAGGGGGATGGCGGTATGAGCTCATGCAGCTCCTGAGCACACTCTCCGAAGTAACCTCTTATCTAATTTTCGTATTTAGTTATCGTTTTTAAATTGTTACTTTATCTAAACCACCAACAGGCGTAGCATGCGCACCTCGACAAAGCTTTGTCGGGACTTTTCTCGAGCAAGCGCAGTGTCTGTTCCGCTCGCACCGTATATATATTAGCGGGACAGACATCGCGAGAAAAGGGTCGACAACGAGTCGAAGCGCTCATGCTACCTTGGCAGGTATGCTAAAGACTAAGCCTCTCCGTACTCAAGTCTCCGATACGCGGCTTTTTCGGTATCCTACGACTGTTTTCGGTGCCTGTGTTACGATTTACGGTCGAAATTAATAACCTATCTGTAGATATGGATAGGGCTATCTGAGATAGTTGCCTACGATACTGGTGTAGTTGCCTAGCAACCATCGTTATTTTGGTCATATTAACAAAAAATATCCTAGCCATGGCAACTATCTCAGATAGCCCAATTCATATCTACAGAGAGGTTATTAATTTCAGGCGTTAGTCGACAAATGTCAGATTCTAGATATACCACACGAGTTTAAAATGAGATTCAATGAATGCCAGATTCTAGTAACGCCAGATTCTATAAATGGCAGTTTCTTCTATAAATGTCAAATTCAATTAATGTCAGATTTTGGTATCAATAGCAAAAAATATAAATTCGTTCGTGTGTATACAATTTTCGACTATTTCGCAGTTTTGGGGCAAATAATTTTATTCAGGCTCCTTTTAATGTTTTTTTTTTCGATGTTTGAGAAGTTGAGAGCAACCGCCTGCGGGGCGCAAACAAGCGTGCATTTTTTTATATTTTGTACAATCATACCTACTATCTGGCCCAAGACAAGTTTCATTAAAAACTTGTGCTATAGACATTAGATACCGGGTATTTGCTATTGATACAAAATCTGACATTAGTGAAGTCTGGCATTTGTAGAATCGAACATTCATAAAATCTGGCGTTATAAACTCATCTGGGCCCTTATTCTCTATGACCACTTTGCGATTCCTTGCTTCAAAACCACGCCAATGTCGTACATGGTTACGACATTTTCAAAATTCGTATTCTCTATGACACTTAAATGAAACCGTGTGATATGAACGTGACTTGCGCGTGGTTTGTACTGTCAAAAATTCCACGTTTTAGAAACGCGTGGAATCAACGTGGAATCTGCAAGGAATCGTTGTAACTGTGAAGAAATTTATTGTTTTTGTGCTAAAAACTATTTAAATAACTCAATAACGTACCTAAGGCCAAAGACCTTCTAAACACCATCTCTTTCTTTAAGTATTTAAGTGAAATTTAGTGTCAGCTATTTATATTATAATCTACTATTACTAAGATTTTGTAAATTTTGTATCGAATTAAACCACATGTAACTATAAAACTATTTTATTATGAACTTTTATGTAAGTATTTTGCACGCAACTACCGAAGACCATTCTTGATCTACACTTATGAATGAACTTGCTAATCACATTTTTAAACAAATTGATTTCAATGAAGTAAGATGTTTTAGTTTTACATCGCTTTTAAATCTGGAACAAATGCAAAAGACATATGTTAGGGGTTATGTAAGTAAATTAGATATTACAAGCAACCCGTGTGCGCATAATGCGCAAAAAACACATAATAACATTCAAAAAAGTTTTTTTTTTTTGTTTTTTTTTTTTTTTTTTTTAGTTTTTGCTAAATTTCTCGACTTATCCGACCACTTCAGACAAATACCTTTCTAACGGTGTATTGCACTTGATTGTGCGACTTTTGTTTAGGAGGAGAAGCGGCTTCACTGCCGTATTATATATATAGATAAGGCAAGTAATTTGTAACATTTTTGGGAGTAACAAACGATTAGGTACTTACAATAACAAATCGCTTCAAATAAAATACCGCCAAGTACATCAAAATTCTTCAAACAAAATATACTCGTAGGTACAATATTAATGTTTTGAAGTGTATGTATATATTTCCATTGAAACACTAAGTATTATTATTTCTTTCTTGTAATAAACAAATAATAAACAGACAAAATTGAATCAATTAATTCTCATTGTAAAAATCGATAACAAGAAATAAAAAAGTAAAAAGGAACGTTCAAAAACGATCGCACGTTTTGGTTTTGCTGCGTGTTTGTTTAAATTATTGTGTAATATTTTTTCTTTGTTATTGCTAAAATTGCATTGTTATGATATAAACGATTAAATATTAATATAAACATAATAAATCACGGTTAATTGTTAGTGAAATTAAATTTTGCAAGTAATAAATTTAAAATCTTAAAGTTTTAAGTTTAGTTTTCGAATGCACTCGTGACTTCATAACGTACCAAAGACAATTTGTCTTGAAGGTGTCTTGGAGCGCGGTGGGACTTACAGAATAGAGTTGACCAGATTCCTTACCGTGACAAGACACGATATTGACGGGGTTTATGCGTGGTAAGGTTTAAGTGTGGAATCTAAGTGGTCATAGTGAATAAGGGCCCTGGCATTTCTAGAATCTGACCTTTGTCGACTAAACCCTGTGTACGAACCTCTATGGATTTGTATTGCGGTAGTCGCTTGGATACCTAAATCACCGGATATTGGAGACTAAAATTAGTATCCTTGTGTACAAAGAGGCTAAGCGTTACCGCGTTCTACATAAAAAAGCACTTGACTCACCTGCAATGGTACTGTATGACCCCTCCTAAGTAGTTCTGCCAAGTGACAGCGTTCACGGCCACCGCGACCGGCCCGTGCAGCGCCATCGCTTCTATGATCCTCTGTTCTGTGCCCACGAAACTGAAACATATGCTCAACTTATTGAAACACTGACTGAACTGCCCTGACTGAAACTAAGTATCATATCTTTAATGCGAAAGCAATAGAGAAGTTTCCATTTTTTTTTTCTATTAATCGTTGGAAATATACGTAAAATTAAACATACGCGTGAAAGAGTCATGAAATTATCTCTACAAACACAAAGGGGTTATGGGGTAAAGTTGCGCTTACGGCTCAGCGTGTGACATCACGCCACTTCGGCCCGCTGGTAATTTGTAGGGCGGTGCGCCGAGACGTGAGGAAGTGACATGACGTCAGTCGTCACTGCCATATTTGAGACCACAGTCAATTCTGTGCGAAAATATGTTAATTTAAATAATTTATGTGTCAGCCATTTCTATCTTTATTATAAAAAAACATTGTTTTATTTTACTAGTTTCATCACATTCAGTGAAATATAATGTTTTCAACACCAGGAAACTTCTCCATTATGTCGCTGTATCTGTCCATACCATAGGCCTTAAAAATAGTTTGATGATGATGATGAGCAACTCTTCCAGGGTTTATCAGTTTTGAGCCCGCTTGGTGGGTGGCCAATTCTCTTTAGGCTAGTGCTCTATGAGAACATTTAAACATGACTGATGATACAATACAACAGGTCTAGTGGTGACAACCACCGGTGTCAAACCCAGAAGTCCGGGTTCGATTCCCAGTACATATTGTATTCGGTTTGGTTGGTGGTAGGACTTGTTGTAAGTCCGCCTGGCTAGCTACCACCATCTAAGTCTGACGCCATAACAACAATGTTTTCTGCATTGTTGTGTTTATTGTGTGTGGTGAGAGATAAGATAGCTAGTTTCTCAGTAATCGAGGAATACGGGAGAGGCTCGCTTCCATCTTCAGCCTTATCAATATTTAACATCAGGTATGATGAAGGCTAGGCGCCTCCGTGTTGTTAAAAAAAAACTTACTCATCGCAAGTAAACGAAGTCACCCTCACACCGGTCGCGTTCTTCTTCGCTCTGCAGACCCCATTAGTCAGCTTGAGGGGGTAGTCTTTATCCACCTCCACGGGGGTGTTGGTTATCGTCAACCAATCCAGAAGCAGGCAGATATCGCCGCCCGCGCAACCTTGGTTGCCTAGCGTTGCGCAGTCTATCACCTCCTAAAATATTGTTATATTTTAAGAAATCTGTCGATTTCATAAACTCGGGTGTTAAGTCGACAAATAATTTCCTGGCAAAAAAAACTTAAGCTGAATGATAATTTTGTAATTGAAAAATATGTGAATGAAAAACAACTCGGCCACAAGTCAACTAACACCCCGTTGTTGGTTATCGTCAACCAATCCAGGAGTAGGCAGATATCGCCGCCCGCGACCTCCTAAAATATGACAGATTTCTTTAGAGAATTGTGTAGTGCTGATACGCGTCGCGAGTCCTGGAGGCGATTGCCTACTTATCCTTCTGAAATATATTTTCGATCAAAAACGTGTCCACCCCCCTAAACCTTTACGAAATGAGGCAATTCTGGTGTCATTCGATTTAGTACACCTTAATCTAGGGCTCTACGATTTTCTCTTTTAGTAATTCGGTTTAGTTCAACTAAAATTAATTAAAACGGTCGAGGTACTTTTAAGTAAAATATATGGATATTGTGATGTTAATATTTTTTGTAAGTCATAAGCAATATTTCTTTAAAATAAATACGTACCGCCCTACTTATCCAATATACATACAACCTGTAAATAAATATCAAAATTGGATTATGTTTAAGGGGGAGGAAACGTTATCGCTTTTTGTATAAAATTTTACAGCTATATACACAATCCTCTTTAACTCGGGTGTTTAATGATAGAACAAACCAAACAATTTCCTGGCGAAAAAAAAAACTAAAAAACTTAATTTCACATGTGGGCCTATTAGAGAAATACCCTTTATGTATTTGTATATGTATTTGTTTATGTATGACTAGCGGTCGCCCGCGGCTCCGCCCGCGTGGATGTCGGTTACCGCTGCAAAAAGCCTACCCAGGAAAGACACGGTCAGCAAAATGATTCCCAGATCAATTCACAGACACCGACAATTTTAAAAGTGGGCATAAAATTTCCTTCCCTGATTTCTTTTGCGCCAAACGAAGTCATTTGAAAAAGACTATTGTATTTAGGTATGTTTGTTAAAAAATTACCAGATAATAGATGGTTATTAGTTAAAAGATTTTTTATTGGTTGTGGCGGCTCCTGAAGGTTAGGAAGACAAACTTTACCTGAAGCACAGCACATACCATTAGGTTCGTCCGCCCATTTCTTGGCAGAGCAGTTAGAGCAGGTCCTATTCATGACTCCGATTTGGACGGACGCTTGTTGTGCATAATCAACCTGCGGATCATATCTGAAAGCCAGTCTGTTGCTGTTAGTTAAAATTTGATTGCGAACTCTATTTGTGGACAACTGCTGTCTCTCTGCCTGAGCTCTAACTCGCTGCAAACGCTCGACACTCGACTCTCTTTCGCGCAACTGAGAGGTCCTTATATTTTGTTCATGAAGACGTTGGGAACGCTCCAGCCTCGACTCTTGAGTGCGTAGCTCAGCGGTTCTCAAGCTTTGTTCGGCAAGGCGTTGCGAACGCTCGACACTCGACTCTCGCGCGCGTAACTCGGAGGTTCTCAGACTTTGTTCGGCAAGGCGTTGCGAACGCTCGACACTTGACTCTCGTTCGCGTAAGTCAGAGGTCCTTACATTTTGTTCATGAAGACGTTGGGAACGCTCCAGCCTCGACTCTCGTGCACGTAACTCAGAGGTTCTCAGATTTTGATGTGCAAGGCGTTGCGAACGTTCGACACTCGACTCTCGTGAGCGTACCTGAGAGTTTCTCTGATTTTGTTCAGCAAGGCGTTGTGAACGTTTAGGTGAAGATTCTCCCATACGACGTATTCTTGCTGCCCGTGCTTGAGAACTATGATTAGAAAGTTGAGACCTGGCTCTCTTAGGCATTTTCAAATGTTTAAGAAAATGATAATAGCGTGTAATATTCTAGCTCTGAAAAGAACTATTGTTTAGCCCTGAAAAGAACTGTTGGTTAGCTCAGTAAAGAACTGTTGTTTAGCTCTGAGAAGAACTGTTGTTTAGCTCTGAGAAGAGCTGTTGTTTAGCTCTGAGAAGAACTTTTGCGTAGGAGTAGTTTTAAGAACGAAATCTAAAAAAAAATCACACGAAAATTATTAGACTTCGCGCACGACCGCTGCGTAGGGAGCCGACCTTGCGTCTGAGCACAAATTATATAGTAGTACAGATAGGAATCAAGCCTGCTATTGGCCGTTTCTTAGTCTAATGTCAGCTTCACATTGATAGTGCGGCAAAGTCTATCGAACGACATATCGATATACTAAAAATTATCGATATCGATACAAGCAGTACTACAGCCCTAGTGTACTTTTTAAATCCTATACTTTTAAATGCTCAAATGAATAAAACAACAAAATAAGATTAATTTTTTATTTAATTCAAATCACAATAATACAACAATATGACTAACCTAGTAAAAAAAAATAAGTTATTATTAATAAACTGTAAAATTGCATTTTTAATGAAGTAATAAGTCATTACTTATAATCATTACCTATAAGCTAAAAAATAATGTATAAATACTAATTTTCAATACCTAAGAAGTGTGAATGACTAGAATATAACATTTCTTTTATCAGTACATAATTGATGGACGAAGTTAAACAATTATAAACAGTGATTTCAACAACTTGTGATACAACCATGTGTTAATTAAAAAGAAGAAACATTTATTTAAATTTTTTAGAAGCGTTATCAGATGACAAGTAATACACTAACTATTACTAAGCGATGACATGTAGGAACCAGGTACCGATTTCATTTAATAGCAAATTTAGTGTTATTACATACTTAATGTTAGAATTAAAATAAGATTGCAAAAAAAAGAACGAAATTGGAATCTAGTTCTGGCTATTTTCTTATTATGCACGGGAAAAATGCATTTACGCATTAGCACATTACACTAAGTCGGTCACTTAATGTAATGTGGGACTCGCCGAGCACAATGCCTATCCTACCCATGCTGCCACTGGTCTCTTCTCCGGGATTCTGAGAACAAAGATAGGTACATTGTATATAATAGCTGTATTGCAGCTACAAGTAACATATTTAAATGAAACAAAACCTGTAAAAAATCATTGCCTGCCTGCCAATCATCATTACATAAAAAAATACAATTATTTTATTGATTGTAATTTTCTTTCAGTAGGTATACCTTTTGCGCTTTTCAAGTGCCAATTGATGCATAACAAAATTAATATTAATACTAGATTCTGAAAAAGACCCTTTTATATTTTTATTTATTATTGTACAAAACTTATGAATTTGGACTCTACAAACAATAACAATGAAAAAATTTAAAGCATCAGCATGATGCTGAAGACCTCCAAACCAATCAATGTGAACTGATTTAAAAAACTTGTTTCTGTTCATCAGTATGTTTGGTTGGTGTGGATATTTGTTCATGACTTATTAATTATTTCAATCAGGGTTCTTAAAATCATGACAAAAGAGGCATTGGGTCAAGGGCAAAGTCAAAGAGTTTTATTCAAATAGACCATTTTTTTCCCTACCAAACATTAATCTACAATCTTGAAATATATTTAAATAAGAGGAAAATTTTCTTATACTCAGTTTTTCATACAAAAGTATCACATCCATGCATTTTCTTTAAGTGTCTTTATAACATTTAAATTTATGGAAAAACATGTCAACTAAAAATGTAAGGTAACAAACAGTTAGGTACTTTCACATTTATGACATCAGTGAGGATATAAATTTACCTTCATTTGTTGTGATGATGTCGGTTGAATGTGTTCATCTGTAGTTTTATGCAGCATTCGTATATCAGTTTTGGCACATAATGACAGGTCTTTGCTTAGTATGTATGCCCTTTAGAAGGATGGATCATAAATAATACAGAATTTGTGTCCATTAATGGCGATTTAAATTTTAATGACCTGAAAAAATATAGCAGCTTGGTATTACAAAATGTGTGAATTAACTCAATGTTCACAAGACATAGGTTTATGTGAAAAAATATAATATAAATATAAAAAATTTTAAAGTTAATGATTTCCATTTCTTCAGAAGTTATAAGTACTAACCTTCAGGCATCTCATTAATCAAGTTTTCACGCTTGGTGTCTGCTTGAAATCTTTTCAAGCATGTTCAGAATGTAGATCCTTGGTCACAAATGATCGCCATAGGAGGGAACTGTTTGTTTTAAAGCCTTCACAACTTCCTGAAAACACAGATACAAGTTTTTTTATCTTATTGAACATAAACTCTCACTCCGTAAATCCTTTGCAGAGTTGGCAGATCATCAAGCTACTAATTTAAACTTACTGTTATAATGTTTTTCAATGTAGCAGCAGGGGTAGTTCCTTCACAAACATAAAATGCTACCAATTGTTGTGGATAATTATTTACTCTCGTGAAAGTCGTTAGGTACTCGTTAAAACGTTCACAGAATAATGAGAAAATATGATAATTTTAAGAGTATTAGTAAGAGCTGTCAAATTGCGCGGCCCGGTAGTCTGTGGTTCGAAAATGGCTACCTCAACATGGAGTTTTGACTTGTGAAGCATTTTTTTTTTTAAAAACTACGAACCACCTTGTTGTAGGGGTGATTCCTACGGCTGCGTCTGAGCCGCGCGGGTACCTTACTCATAGATCTAAATTCCCCTCCCGCACGCGCACCCACGTCTTGGTGACGCCTTCGCAACGGGCCGTGCCGTGCAGCAGAAATCGTAATATTTTAATTTCGCCATAACTTCAAAACCAAACGTCCAATTTTAATCATTCAAAAACCAAATATTATCTACATAAACTGTACTTAGTGATGCAATAATTTATTTTGATAAGGATTATTAGCATGAGTAAAATAAACGCGTTTAAATGTAGTCCAAAAAAAATCAAGATTTTTAAATAAAAAAATGGTTGTTGCGCCTCACTCGACATAGATAGGTATAGTGTGTCGCGGACTTTTTTGTAGATATTTATAAGATCTACAATTAATTAGAACATTTTATGGTTCTATCTTTTGTAGTTTAGGCAGCGTACACAAAATAAGTAACTTTTCTGGTTGATTTTTTACACCTTGTGTCCGAAAAACCCAAATATCTTACGGAACCCTATTTTTTTCCAAAATAAAATATAGCCTATGTTACTCATGGATAATGTAGCTTTCGAATGGTGAAAGAATTTTTAAAATCGGTCCTGTAGTTTTTGAGCCTATTCATTACAACCAAACAAACAAACATACAAACAAAGTTTTCCTCTTTATAATATTAGTGTAGATGTAACCGAGCAATAACATGAATATTAAAGTAAGATTGGAAATGAGATGGCGATATTACACGCTACATGTGTGTAGCCCTGCACAGTGTGTTTTTGACCCTCATTTTGGGACAGCCTAATTTTTTTGAATGATCGAATGGAGAAATATATCACAAATGCTAGAGTAAAACTCCCGCGAGCCTCGCTTTGATAGTTTTTGAAAAAATGCGATCTAAGTAAAAGTACCGGTATTTATTTATTTTTTTGTTTTTATTATTTTTTCTTTTTTCTATGAATGTAACACTTAATTTTGCAGTGTGACCATAAAGGCCTATCATAGGACAAAATTATGAACCATGCACGAGGAAGCTACGACTTCACAGTTTCAAGATAATCGCAATAATAACAAAATTGTAATTATTTTTTTGTGGCTAAAGTATTTAGTATTAGCATTTAATTTTTACTTAAGAACATAACTACATATATGGACTACTACCACAAAAAAAATCGATTGCTAAAACCGTGGGACTTCGGAGATATTAATTTTTAAAAAGTACCGGTTCGTTACCGGTTTTTGGTTAAAGTTCTCAATAACACTTTTTAGCAATATCAAATACAGTTCTTTATTGCAGCCTCTTGGATGCGGAAGAATGCTCTCGCAGGCAAGTATTTCGTGCAAATTCTAGGTATAGGAAATCATTATATGTACAACAAGGATTTTCTAAATAAACTCATTTGCAAAAAAAACGGGCACCTAAGCAATGAACCATTCCAAATGTTAATATTGCTTTGTTTGATAATTATAGGTAGTTTTATCCTCACAATTTGGTAAATTAATAAGAAAATAATCGTTTTCATCAGTATTTCATAAAATTTAGATACAATTTATGGGAAATAATGCTAAACCTCGCTAGTAGTGTATGTTCGCTAGTAGTGCATATACTCATGAAGTAAAAATAAAAAAGTTTTTTTGTTTGTTTTTCTTTAATAAAGTAAAAGCAGATAAATGTTTAGTATCGAGTGTGACCCCCTCTAGCTAAAATCACAGCTTGAATTCGTCTGGGCGATCTAGCGAGTATATCCCGAATACTTGCTTGCGGAATACGTTCCCACTCACATTCTTCAGCTCTCTGATGGTCTGCGGAGCCGGGTGTACTGATCTCACACGCCGTTTCAGAACGTCCCAGACATGCTCTATGGCCTTCTTCAGGCATTCACTCGACGGAACCAGTCTCCTGATATCGCTGCCAGGTCCTTTGGACTGTCGAGCGACTAACATTTAGCCTCCTAGCCACGAAACATTGGCTGCAACCCTCTTCAAGCAGCGCGATAATTTTGGTAGCTTTTACCACTTTATCTACCATTTTTGATACAGCCAAACAGCAATAAATAAAGCTTTGACAGTCAAGGATATGAAATTAATCGATAAAAATTGAATAAAAGTTATGAAAGTCGATGTTAACTTCGCCAAAAATGTAGGATAAAAAGGGGTTTTCTGTAAAAATGAGCATCAAATGAAAATTTGAATTTAGAATGTACTTTTTTAAATACCACATAATTTTTAAAACCGGCCAGTAACGTGTACAAACGATTGAAACCTTTTTAGTATTGTATCTTTTTAAAGATGAATTAAAATCAAAACCGCCCGTTTTTTTTTGCGAATGAGTGTATTATAAACGCGCTCCGCCATTGCATGCTTCTCATGTCATGTGGAATGCACGGTCTACCAATCGAATCTTCCGATGATGAGTAATACGTAATGCGGGAAGGAGTCCACCCTCGTCAGGCATGCAGGCAGGCAATTAATACATATTACCTGGAGGATGCGGGGGTGAGGCGCTATGAAGCCGTTCCAGACTCATAGTGCCACTTTGCCTCAGCAGGGCTTTCTTAAATCATATATTTTTTATCATTTACACCTTGAATGTGTGATATGTATGATGCATATACAATTATACATTTTCAGAATGTACAGATCACGGCCTTTAATTTAGAACGAGAAGGATATGCTTCACTATTTTCAGCCATGTTTTACAAGAAAATTTAAAAGCGAGAACAAAGTTGTTTACAAATATTTTATAACACAACTATGGGCATGTAGCCTGACAGGCTCTATACGATGTAAAGATGAATATTACTCACATGTTTTTGGTGGAACGATGCAATCTTCTTTATCACTGGCCGTTTCGATACTAAAACTAAAGCTACTAAGTTGTTCAGGTGCGTAGAGTGTGGGGAAAGTACACAAAACTTAGACACTAACATACTTTCCGGAGCCTTTGAGGCTACACGTCAATACTTAAAAGTTAATGTTAGAAGTTTGAAGTTGTTAAAGACCGGGTAATTTTGCCCATTCTCCCCTTTTAAAATTAAATCGTCGTTACCCTAATATGGTGAGCTACAATAAAGAATTGTATGTGATATTGCTAAAAAGTGACATTGAGGACTTTGACCAAAAACCGGTACCGAACCGGTACTTTTTAAAAATTAATATCTCCGAAGTCCCACGGTTTTAGCAATCGATTTTTTTTGTGGTAGTATTCCATATGTGTAGCTATGTTCTTAAGTAAAAATTAAATGCTAATACTAAATACTTTGGCCACAAAAAAATAATTCCGATTTTGATATTTTTGCGATTACCTTGAAACTGTGAAGTCGTAGCTTCCTCGTTCATGGTTCATAATTTTGCCCTATGATAGGCCTTTACGATCACACTGCAAAATTAAGTGTTACATTCATAGAAAAAAGAAAAAATAATAAAAACAAAAAAATAAATAAATACCGGTACTTTTACTTAGATCGCATTTTTTCAAAAACTATCAAAGCGAGGCTCGCGGGAGTTTTACTCTAGCATTTGTGATATATTTCTCCATTCGATCATTCAAAAAAATTAGGCTGTCCCAAAATGAGGGTCAAAAACACACTGTGCCCTGATACAAACGGCTCATAGCTCGATAGCGTGTCACTGACCCACTCACGCCTTAGCGGGGTAATCAAGACTGCATCATGCGTTATATCATATCGGCGGGGCTATTACCTATCTTTGCAACAGCAACGCGACAGCAGAAATTGCGCGATAATTAGTTTACGTCACGTATCAAGTGCGGCCTCTACCGAAAACACAATGAAAACACACTCTCGCACCTAGGTAGGAGCGCGAGAGAGTGAGACGCCGCTATACGAACCATCAGCGAGCAATTTGCGTAATAACATTTTTATTTTGAGATACCACAGCGATCGCGCTATATCTGCGCGATAATTGCAAATTTTTAGGTAATAACCCCGCGGGTGATATAGCGGTGTTCGTGCTAAGACAAAGCCAAGGTCAAACATTTTTATTCAATTAGACTTATAGATAAGTGCGTTTTTATATAGCATTTTGTCATCATGTCCAATAAATTTATTTATGAATCTCAAACAATAAGTCAAAATATGTTTTGTTTTGTGTTATCATCATTACCTATTCTTCGTTACTGATATTCGTTATAATCATATTTTGTACCCTAATAATATTGTACGGGTGTCCGGCGAATTTCAGAATCTTTGGCCACCTTACCCATTTCGACGTGCGAAATAACCTCTAAAATACGATCACTTGTCCAATCACTTGCCTTTTCGACGTTTCCGGACTATACACTATAAAATTTATTAAGCTCACAATTAAAATTATATCACCATTTGCACTTCTAATTATAATATAATATTTCTCTTTGTTGTGATAGCTTTGCCAGCTGTGACGCCATATTTGATGTCATGATCATGCAGCTACTTGCGGGGATATTTGAAACTAAAATTTTCAAAGTGACGTATCGACGATGCCAGGCGTCCGTCATCACCTATACCTACCGCGATAAGCACCTACAGTGCGATACAACTTGGGAGATGGAGTTGTTAATCAGCCAGGGCCGCCCGCCCCGCGCTTGTGAGTAAACGCGTGCAGTTCGAAACATGAATTTTACAAAACATTTATACTTACTCACGAAATATTACCAATCATTAATCTTAAACATTAATAGAATCATGATTATGTATTCCGACACTATACCTTTTAAAATTGTTTGTCCGATTTCGAATTTTCGCAACACTGAAGTTTAATAATAGGTACTTTAGAGACGGTAAGAAATACATACAACATTACATCAAAAAAATGTAAATACAAAAAAATGCTCCATAAAATTATGTCGTTATTTATTTTACTTCGCTTGTACAACCCTGACGGTTGAGCTGTGGCGTAGGTAAATTCTGAACATAGAGGAATTGCGCTCTTGTGAGCGTTGCACTAAGGTGCAATTTTGAATACACCAGATGCGTTGGAAATTTTTAAGGCTATTAAAATGTCGGCTTTCTTCAAGATCAAAGGAGTGCAACTTCTGTTACTATTATATATTCTGTGACGATGCGCCCCGTTTTGTATAAGGGCGTCACGTTAAAACGCCCGCCGCTTTGACGAACGCGAAGTGCGCATTAAATGCGGCGTGCTTTGTTTCAGCCTTATTGTAATACGGCTTAACGTGGTGTAGCCGCATCACATAACGGCGACGTTTTGCAATCTAGCGCGACATTTTGTAATACGGCGTGTTATACGATACGGCTGCGACACATACAATGCTGAAAGGCCAACCAACTGGCTCCTTTCAAACCCTGGCGAATTTACAAAGCCTATACGATTTCAGTCACGAGTCAAACATAGATTTTTTCCATTCTGTATATTATAGATACATAAATAAACAAAATACCGTACCAACGATAAAATGAGAAAAAAACATACATAGTTGATGATAAATTATCAAACAACGATGTGATGCCTGTTGCAATTGTTGCCAATGCCTTACCTGCACACTGAGCGTTGGCAGCGAGCCCGTATTGATGGCGGCCATGGACTCCATAGTACCTACAGTGCTAAAGGCCCAACAGGCTCCGCACAAGCCCTGGTTCCTTACAGAACCCACCGCGCCCTTAGCTCTCCTGCAACAAATATTCCAGAATAAAACAACCTTTTACGGATAAAAAAAAAAACACGCAAATTTAAACTAAATGTATTAATTAATAAATGTGTGAAAACTTCGCTCCGCTTTATTGGACATGCAGTACTAGTACTACCGACTTTCAGGTCATCGGGTAACGTCGTCTGCGCAGATTCTGATGGTGTATTATTAGATTTATTGTTAACTAGCTTATTTAAAAAAAAAACTTTTTTTATACCTAAACCTTCCAAACTTTAAGTTTAAACATGGCGCAGAGGTCCCGGCTTTGCTTCTAGGACAAGACAAATATCGAATTTACATTTCGGCGATTCTTTATTTAAATATTTAAGATGGTGTTTACCATTTAGGTTACCAAAGTAACTTTACCTAATTACTGTAGATACGAACATAATCCTAATCCTATCCCATCCTAACTAATATCATAAATGCGAAAGTGTGTTTGTTTGTCCTTCCTAGACGCCCTACCTAAACAACCAATCAACTTGATTTTTTGCATAGATTTTATTTGAAAGAACGGAGAGTAACATAGGCTACTTTGTACCCCGATATTCCCACGGGAACGAGAACCACGCGGGTGAAACCGCGGGCGAAAGCTAGTAATGCCGATTCTCTACTACTTATCGAAGAGGAATGTTTAAAATGAACGTGGTATAAAACTTTGTTTTACAAACTGTGTAGATTTATTTGTCATTTTACTTATTTATGAATTTGAACCGACTTCCAAAAAGAAGGAGGTTCTCAATTCGGCCGGTATGTTTTTTATCATCTAATTATGCGTTTGGAGCAGACTACGTTAGAATCATAATAAGGTCAACTGCATAGTTATTTAAAAATTCCAGTCATTAATTTTAGACATTTTCAAAACTTTCGTAACGAAGACACGTTTAGACAAACCTGTTTCGGTGGTCATTTTTCTTATCATGCATTTCTGAAATGGACCACAAGTTAAATGCAATTCTAATGTGTTTAGAAATAGAGTTAAGATCCCTCTGGCAATTGGTGAATTATTTTTCTTATTTGATTTGGCTCATTGTGTGTGGTCATAGTATCATCAATTGATAATCGGCAATGTATTACCAAATAAAATGTTGCATAATATAATTCTTTGACTCTCCAGCCAGACCATAAGAACAAGTTCACTTATTACTTTTTAATTTTGCATTTAACAATGCTATTTTTATGTGAAAAAACCAATTTGTCTCAGGTCATGACAAGTTGCTTTTTTCTAGTATATTTTCTTGTTTGATATTTATCACAAGTTCACTATAAAATCGACGACGCGGGCGTGATAGATAATTATTTAATACTTATAGTCTTGAATTCTATCAATAGATGACTCTCAGATGTATTTATTCCAAATTATAATTGTAATAAATAATAAATAAATAAATAATTTATTCAATAATCAAAAAACATTACAGTGTTAAAAACTTGTAGCCTAGAATTTTTACCAAAAACTATAATTATATAATTATCCTGAACTAGGAATACCCTGTGTTTCAGGCAAAAAGGACTTACATTATACTTAAATTAAACAACCAAATACAATATCATTAATTAACAAGATCAAACAAACAAACATAATACTATATAAATAATACACCTAACTTATTAAAATAAATATCATAGGTACGTACTAAAAACTTTTTATCATTTAATCACAAGCAATAATTTCTCTGTGTCTTCGTAGGACATTTTTTGAAGAGCTGCATACAGAATGCTCCTTGTGCTGTGATAATTAATAGAATAAATACCAAATTTGGCATTAAATCTATTATAAAGCAAAGGCCCTAGAAACATGAAAAAGCTGGAAGAGAAGGCAGATTTCATTCCCGTATTTTGTGGGCAAACTCTATCTTTTCGTCTTTTGTTAGTAATTTCAGTGCTGTAGGGAAGTGCAGTGTGCTGTTTAAGGATAGTGCTCAATATAAATAATTGTCTAACGGTTAGTACATTACAATTCTTATAAAGAAGCTCAGTTGAGTAGAGGTAGGGCCGGAAAGTTGCAACTTTTAGAACCGCCCTTTGGGCTCTTTCCATTGATAACAATGAGGTTTTAGACGTGCCACCCCATGACGTAATGCAGTAATTTATTATTGATTGACCTAGGGCAAGATAGACTTGCCGTATTAGTGCGTAATCTGCAACAGTGCGAAGTTTTTTGAATATATATATTAATTTACGTATTCTGCCACATAAAGCTTCAATATGGGGCTTAAATGAAAGGTTTTCGTCAATAATGACACCCAAATACTTTAGATTGTTAGCAATACCTATATCTGGGCAAGTGCAACGGTGATTAGCAGGGTCCTTACAACGGTGGGCATGCAATTTTGGGTTAGTTAGAATAGTTTTATATTTACGCATTGAGAAATATACATACTTAGTTTTGTCAGCGTTTAATGTTAGTAGATGTTGCTGTAACCAATTATTCACTACATTGAAGCCTCGTTGCGCATATTCATATACCTCTTCTTCCGAGCTTGCGGAAAAAAGTAGAGCAGTGTCGTCAGCATATGAAATGATTTTTCCGCCATGCAATTTTAGATTACAAAGGTCATTAATGTAAACTAAAAATAAAGTAGGGCCTAATATACTTCCCTGGGGAACTCCATGGGAAGTATTCGTCAAATCAGAGCTGATAACATTGTTTATTTTAACACATTGTGAACGCTCGTATAAGTAACTTGTTAATAATTTAAGCTGTTTGCCTCTTATACCTAGTGATTCAAGTTTCAGCAATAGAATGGGTACAGAAACGGTATCAAAAGCTTTTGCTAGGTCGAGAAATATTCCCAAAGTCTTGTTACCCTTGTCTAGTTCATGAACTAAATAGTTAGTTAACTGATCCACAGCATCGGCAGTCGATAATTTGGGTCTAAAGCCATATTGAGATCTAGAAAAAACAGAATACTTCTCGAAATATCTAACAAGTCTGATATTTATAATCTTTTCTAATATTTTTGAAATGGCGGGTAATAAAGAGATAGGCCTATAGTTTGATATTTGATCTTTGTTGCCGGATTTATACACAGGAATAATAACTGCTTTTTTTAGACATTTAGGGAAAACTCCTTGAGCTAGACACTTGCGAAAGATGTAAGTGAGGGGTGAGACCAAAATATGCCTGTATCGTTTCAACATTTTATTCGATATGTTATCCCATCCAACCGCTGAATCGTCTTTTAAATCCATAATGATTCTTTCCACCTCAGCTTCATCAGTATCCAATAGCACAAATGATCTAAATGAATTTTCGCAACTATGCTGTATACTTGACTGGGACATAAATGAGTGACTTTGAACCTTGCTTGCTAGACACTTTCCTATGTTGACGAAGTAATCATTTGCACTATTTACGGATGTCAGTTGTGACGTGCCCTCTTGAAACAACCCTGAAGATGACTCATGTTGCTTTGACATATGAGTAACATTTTTTATAACCTTCCATATTCTTTTACTGTCAGTTCCAGCCTTTTCTAATTCTTTTTTATCGTAACTTTTCTTTACTTTTTTCAAAACATCGTTACAAAAGTTTCGATATCTTTTGTACGATATATGGACGATATATGGACGTAATAAAAAGATGGAAACGAGTGTTTTGATATTTCTCAAATCACACATCTCATCTCCGCTCCGCTTCAGTCGAAACAGTATTAGCTGAATTGAGAAGAATTATATTAAAATGTATAGCGTGCTGTGCAGAGCGGAGCTTTGTCATGCTGAGCGAGGCACAGCGATGCGGAGTTGAGCTAAGTAGCTGTGCTAGGTGAAACGTGGCCGGGCGGGGCCTATCTGATACACACTGTTTAACTGACTGCAACCAAAACCCCGCTCGGGTTCACAGCCCCGCTCGGCCTAACTTGAACTAGCTATAATACCTACAGCTTAGCTCAGCCCCGCTCGGCTCATCTTCAACCAGCAACACAGCTTAGCTCTGCACCACTCATCTTTGCGCAGCTTCAATGAAACACACACACACAGCCCCGCTTAGCTGTGCTCCGCGCAGCTCCGCTTCTATGGAAACGCAGCCTTAGTGGCTTTCTACATGTACGCCCACCCATTGTGGCTACGACATTTGAAAACTGTCTGCGGAGCTCATACACAACGGCGACCTACGGCTACCGTAGCCGTGCACGGTCGCCGTAATGAACGATCCATACACAGCTTTCACTCGATGAGTACACGGCACGGCGATATGGCCTCCACAAATTATATAGGTAGTGCCTAGTCCTTCTGACGCATACATACTACGCGCAGAAGTTACAGCAGCAGCGCGGCGTAGCGCGACGCTAGCTGAGAATAGGATATAGATAGTATAACACCAAAATTTATGTACTTACAAGCTAAACGGACACGCGGTTTCCTAGTCGGCAATTTTGGACACTGTAGTAACGTCGAATATGGAAACCAGTTAGGCACTTGCGTAAAGTATCATAATCGTATTCATTTGACAGTTCACATTGTATCATATTAAAATGTCATTCCATAAAAATTGCAGCCGATTGGATACGATATGAACTCTACTACGCTACCACCACTCTACCGCCTAATCCGTCATTTGGTACCGCCTAAGGACACTTTATAAGCCAAAGGTCATCGAACGTGTCGCGACATCAGTTATTCATCTTTGTATATTATGGCTACTTTATCATGCCACCTTCATGAGCTTTATACATAATATAGGTAGGTAGGTAGGTACAATCGGGGAACTTCCCGATTGATCAGTAGAGTTTATCTGTGAAACATTTTCTCGGAAAGTACTAAGGTTAAAGAAATAATTTATTATTCAAATGAAATACCTGTTAATGTTCTATTGTTTATGATATAAACGTTTTCTATATCCGGGAAGTTTCCTGACTGTACTACAAAATATATCAAAACTGCCATAGCTCAGGCTCACTATACTATGTCGGGCCACACCGCACCTCATCGCATAACAAAACCTCTCATACATCAGCCTCCCTAGCATGAACACCGTTATGATATGGCGCATGATACTGCCTTGCTTTTCCCGTTAAGGTGTGAGCGCACAGTGACACGTTATAGAGCTATGTCTGTTGATAAAAGCTGCTCTTGTTAGGGCTACAGTTTCGTACATTTTAATGACTATCGCAAATTACAGACGGGCCACATCGCAATGCACGTACCGGCAGATCGCACTTGGCGTATTTATGCGTTGCAATGCAGCTGTAGTATGCGCAAGCCCTTATAATAGGTATTTATTTACAATACTTTCGCTTACATAATCATGATCAATAAACAAAACACAAATATACCTCTTCCTTAATTAAATGATGGTTTTCTAATATTCAGAGTTAGGCATTTGTAAATAATAATTAATGAATTTAATAATCAACAGTAAATTACCATTAGCTAAGTAAGATACAGTGGCCCTACCGCATAACTGTCGTTGACGTCGTCGACTTGTCCAATATAGGCGCGACTCTTCACACACTGAAGCTATAGCGCTGTCTCGGCCGCGCACAGAGTCAAGTATTAACTGACTATGGAAAAGGAATCTTATTATTAAGAAGATTACATTGAAATTGAGTTGCACACAAAACGCCGTCGGCTGTCAAAGTGAAGTTGACAGCGATGCCGACGGCACTTACGCGATAGGCCCACAGATTTGAATAATGCAAAGTATTATTAATTGTTTTGGTAACTTAAGGAAATTCATTTATGACTCATATCGTATCATCTTACTTTTGATCATAATTTGTATTTTGTTACTTCTTAATCTGTTTCCATCTTTTAACATGCTGAGAATAAAAATTGATTGAATTTGGAAAATAATTAATTATAATATCAATCTACCCTACAGTGTTCATATTTTTATAATTATTATTAGCCTATAAATTTATAGGCTTGTATTTTTAAGTAAGTAGTTATATTTGATGAAGTGTAATGTAATTAGTAAGTTCCGATTGCTAAACATAGGTACCCTATTCACTATAAAAAATCCTATTAGAAATTGAACATAAACATAACTACAAATTACAATAATAATAAAGAGAAAATACCTTCAACCTTGAAAGTCACATGCAATTCCACACAATGCAGCTCTTATCTTATTAATTGTGTCATAGTTTTTATAGTATCAATATTATTATAAATAATTTTCTTTTATCAGTGAGCATTCAAGGATAGGTATTGTTAATATATACTAACAGCCATTCCCAATAACCTATCATTAGTAACAGATAGGGTTACTATAGTTTGGTTGCTTAGTTATTTCTGTTACATTACAGGAAATAACAAAGATTGCCTAGCAACTGAACCACAGTAGGCCTATCTCTTACTGAGGGTAGATTATTGGGAATGGCCGTAAATCAACACAGAAAACTTAAGTTGTCTACAACATCACCCAGATGTCTTTCTTTTGTATATGATAGATAACATACAAGAGAAAGATTGGGGTCATTGACCTCTGGCAATGATCCAGTTGGGATGTCAGTAATACTTGTTGACTGTAAACTTATACAACTCTCGACTATGTATCAACTAACATGTTATCTGACACCCGAGTATCACTTGTATAACATGTAAAGTGGAGCACTCATTTCTTTTTTATAATAATATGAGGATGTTGCGTTATGATTTTTTACTTTCTTTTTATAGCTACTTTTTATAATACTTTTTATGGCATAAATATATGTGACAGAAGAGTTGGTGTTATGATTTTGATACCACAAACTTAACTAAATAACTTACCAGTCTACTTGCTGTGGTAAAACTGCTCTCTTTTTTCTTTCAATTGTTTTCTGGTCGGAATTCCTATTAGAATCGTCGACATGATAGTGATCTTTCCTCCAACTCTTCCCATACATGTTTGGTGACTTTGCTTTGGGTCGCTCATCAGATAAATGTAGTTGTTTATATTCTAGTAAAGACATATCTGACAGCTTTGTGAGGCCATATTGTGCTCTGTATTCGTCTGGACCTCTAGATTCGGAGTTGAGTCTATCAATTTCTTGCATCGACGCCTAAATATGAAATTTAATATTTTAACAATTTCTGAGCAGAAGTCAAACAAAGAATGTTAATAGTCATAAATAATACTTACCAAAAAGTGCTGGAACCTTAATTCATACTCTTCAGGGTTGTTCTTATAACTTTTATTGAACTTTTCAATATATTCATCGAACATTGGCTTCATTTGTTCCTTACTGCTGCTACCAGAATAACTTATAGGTATTGCAACAAACAACAAACAAAATAGAGCAATCCCTAGAACCCAGTTCCACCACTTATTCATTTTGTTATTAAACTTTTGAGCTAAATTGCTGCGCTATTAAAATAACTACAACAACACACAACAACAACCGCTCACGCGCACAAAATAAATATTTTTGTGGACTTTCTGATCTGTCAATGTCAATGTCAAGTTGCCATTATTTTGTCTGGCATCACTTCCACAGAATACTATTACTCCTGAGATCATTTCTTACTGGTTTCTGCTGAGTACACAAAGCCGTATGTACAGTGCGACAGAAAAGAGTAGAAACAGCCGTTGAAATTACCCCATCACTCCTATAAACAAACAGCGTCCGTAGTTTTTTTTATGCACCACAAGAGGCGATGGTATTTATTTGGTGTTTGACTTGGTTTGACGAGTCAACCCGTGATAACGGCAACCTGAAAAGGTGCCGAAACGTTGGATAACCAAAAAACCCAAAAATATAGTAAGTACCAAATATATATTTCGGGTAAATATAGTTAATAATAATAATAAATAAATAATAAATAAATAATTGCATACAACACGCCAATTATCTAGCCCACGTTAAGTTTCATGAAGAACTTGTGTTATGGATACTAGATAACGGATAAACATAATTATATACTTTTTTTTTTTGTTGTAAATACATACTTATTATACATATTAAACACCCAGACCAAGACAAATAGACATGTTCATGCACACAAATATTTGTCTTGTCCGGGGATCGAACCCGGGACCTCTGGCGCAGAAGGCGGGCTTAGTACCCCTGCGCCAAACAGGTCGTAAAAACCTAGGTCATAGTGCACCTAAAATCCGCAAAAGTTGTTTTATTTTAGTTACTTGATTTTGAATTTTTATATTACTGTGCTTTTTCAGGTGCCACTTGATTAATGAAACTTTAGTACATCGAAAACTTTTAAGAAATGAAGCTAACTTTTTTTACAAAAATCCGCCATTGTGTGAATGATTAAGGAGAAAACTAGAAGAAAAAATCTTAAAATAAGGTATTTCCTTAATTTACAAATAAAGTAGGTAAAATTAAATTAGGTTGTGCCTCCGCTGCCAGCGCCGGGTCCCAAAAATATCGCCAAGGGAACCGGTGATACGCTGCCAGCAGCAGAGATGTGACACTACCGGTGCCGCCAGCGCCGGAACTCGAAATGGCAACTGGCAAAACAGGATTGACACTTGCAAAGGGTCAAATATTCATGTTCAGGTCATTAAGTGTATGTCATATTTCTGTAGTTGCTTTTAAATAATTGTATTCTCTGACGCTTCGCCGGCCGCTGCCGCAGCGGAAAAAGTGCCGAAAAAGGCGATAGTGTGCTGACAGATGTGATGTGGTCCAACCATAAGCATGACTTGATGGTTTTAAGGAGGAAAACTGACCTGCATTCTGCGGGCAGGACCGTCACGTACTAATGACAGTTGTAATCCCGCATTGCAATATTTAAGAAAATAGTCCCGCAATACGTTTCTTCCACCCCGCATATCCGTAAATTATTTATTTTTTGTTAAAGCGCGTGTGGGAGCGTTGCCAGCGCCATAGCCATTTTTCAAATCTAAATTTCTTTAAATGAAATGTGCGCTACTGACAAAATCCTCTAATTTCAACAATCCTGTAACGTCGAAGATTGTTTTCAATGAATATGTATTAATACAGATTTCTTGCTTGAAAAATGTCTATGTTTACAATAAAATTTAATATGGGCAGTTGCCTAAATTTTTAAGAATCCTGAACAAAACCTTTGTATAGCTACAGTTCAACATAAAACAGTAGAAAACGGATTTTTGAGGAACTAATTACCAATTTCAATGTAAGGCATCATGACTTCATTTCTTAAAAGTTTTCGATGTACAAAAGTTTCATTAATCAAGTGGCACCTGAAAAAGCACAGTAATATAAAAATTCAAAATCAAGTAACTAAAATAAAACAACTTTTGCGGATTTTAGGTGCACTATGACCTAGGTTTTGACGACCTGGCCACAAATTATATAGGTCGTTACTCGTTAAAACGTTCACAGAATAATGAGAAAATATGATAATTCTAAGAGTATTAGTAAGAGCTGTCAAATTGCGCGGCCCGGTAGTCTGTGGTTCGAAAATGGCTACCTCAACATGAGTTTTGACTTGTGAAGCATTTTTTTTTTAAAAAACTACGAACCACCTTGTTGTAGGGGTGATTCCTACGGCTGGACCTGGCCCCCTACTCTTGACGCGATCACAAAGAGATCGAGATTGAATTAATGTCAAACGTCAGTAATTATGACTAAAAATAAGTAATTAAACTAATACTAAATACTTGAAATTAGTAAATAAAGTAACTTTGTACTCTATTAATCGATTTTAGCGGCACTTAAAATCGAATCAACGTCGAAAATCAGTAATAGTTATTGACATTCAATCTCGATCTCAACGCGATCCCGTCAAGAGTAACCCCCCTGTTTGGCGCAGGGGTACTAAGCCCGCCTTCTGCGCCAGAGGTCCCGTGTTCGATCCCCGGACAAGACAAATATTTGTGTGCATGAACATGTCTATTTGTCTTGGTCTGGGTGTTTAATATGTATAATAAGTATGTATTTACAAAAAAAAAGTATATAATTATGTTTATCCGTTATCTAGTATCCATAACACAAGTTCTTCATGAAACTTAACGTGGGCTAGATAATTGGTGTGTTGTATGCAATTATTTATTTATTATTAGATAATTCTGACGTCAAACCCTTAGCGTCTTCATAATTATTATAATTTTCGTAATAAGAAGCGGAAATAGTGAAATATTTGCTAATTATTGACTAGTGGCGCACCCAATTTTGTACTTTGTTTGTTTAAAAGTTTCTTACTATCTGAATTTTATACTACTACTACTACCATAATAGGATATGCAGTATGCGGTACAAAACTTGATTCTAATACATTTTATATACTTACATAATAAATTAATTCAAATAACACGAAGTTTATAATAATGTTTCGTTATATTGTTGTACCACCCATCTACTAAACCTGTAATTATCAATAGTAGTAGACACTAGCGAGTTTTTTAATATTTATTATTATCGAGTGCTGGCCTGGCAATGTTAAGGAAAGAGACACCCTTACCTAGTACTTGCGGTCTCACCTAGGTCGCTGTTCTTTGCGCTTTAATTATAAACCTTCCCTCCTTAGAATAAAGTCTATTTTTGTATTCACAGAAATACCGAGTGCACATATTCCTATTGTACGTAGTACTTATTACTTCCATGATTTTAGGATTTACTGTTTTTACCTGTAACGTCAAGATGGCGGAAACCCCTGGTTTTTTTAAACATTCGTTCGCTGCAGTCGCCTTCAAAAATCGAAAGTAAGCTCGATTCTATAGAGATAATCAATTAAACCACATTTTATTTAAAAGTTCTATTCTATTACGTGTAGACGCCTAAAACCATATTTGGACGAAAACATAAAAATTTTGCGAACCCTAGGTGTAAGGTGGCTGGTTTTTATATAAAGTGGACTGTATTTAGGTTGAATTTTTAATGTATGTATCTTGCAGCCAACTGGTTAAATCAGCCGTTCAATTGAAGGCCTAGCCCGTTAATTACACGCCGCCACTCAATGAAATGGCTAAGGGACAACTAGCCAAGTCGTTGAATGAAACGTTTAAAGACTTGGCTGAACGTTATATTTAGTCGTCTCATTAAATCAGCCTTTGATTGGAAGGCTAGCCGTTAATTAAACGTCGCCGGCATTCAGTTGAATGCCTCGGCCGATCATTTATTAAACTAACACCAACTAGTTGGCTTATTGTAAGTTAGCCCTTTGAAGATAGCCGACGTTAAATTCAGCCAGGTGATTCATATTTAATTTAAGTTTTTGCCACCGGGGCGCTGGTAGCCTCAAAACAAATATGGCGTCAGATAGCTCGGAACAGCTAGCAATTTTATGTGCTTTTTTCGTTTCAACATAACATAATGTTTTATTAATATCAATAAATAAAATAAAAAATAAATAAAAATATTGAAAAATTAAAAATTTATGATTTTTGAATTTTTGCATTTTTCAATGCTTTTTTTATAGACTTAAGTCTCGGTAGCTCAGCGGTTAGAGCATTGGACCGGATTTCCAAAGGTCATGGGTTCGATTCCCATCTGAGAATTCACTTGTGGCCAAGTAAATTTTTTCCAATATTTTTCTATTTAAAATTTATCATAAGTAATAAAAATTTGTGATGAAAATATGCCTCATATTACACCGCCGGCTACAAGTTTTCACGAATAGGTTGAGTCTATAATGACTTCTCATTTAATGAGACGGCTAAATATTACGTTCAGCCAAGTCATTAAACGTTTCATTCAACGACTTCGCTAGTTGTCCCTTAGCCATTTCATTGAATGCCGGCGTTTAATTAACGGGCTAGCCCTCCAATTGAACGGCTGCTTTAACCAGTTGGCTGCGAGCTGCGACATATATATGCCGAATAGTAACCATTGCCTTGCAAACACTTCAATAAAGGACGAAGAAATATATGTAGTTAAGAATAAATTAGGTAGTTAAGATGTCTCAGCTCGTGGTAGCAGGTTCGAGTCCTGTTACAGGGCGGCCGCCGGCGGCGCGGCGGGAGCTCGCGCATTACTATATAAAGTCCAACACATAAGATTTATTAATTGTTCAATTAACGTTCAATCACGTTATACACTTGCGTTCAGACGTTCGCAAGAGAAGCCGTACAGCTATAGTAGTCACGAGACGGCTTGACCGGCGGAAGACGGAAAGACGAATGAGAATTATGTGTCCTCACATCATTGCACTGCAGCTTGACCGATGATAAGAACGGCAATAGTATAAGTGCGCGTGTAGGAAAGGGATGGGAGACTGAAAGGATGACAAGTATTTGCAAGGCATATTTTTCTACCCTACAATAATGAATATTATAAAAAATACGAAATCCAATACCGTCAAACTGCTTTCGTGAGTGAGACAAACTTTACTGCCATCTCTATACTTGATATCAAGATAGCGGTGGCAACGGTGGCGAGATCACCACATTGTGTTAAATTGAATATCTTTGACACTAAGGCATATTTTTTACACACAAGGCATTGCATCAAAATTGGCCAAAGCGTAAAATAATTTCTCCGTTTATATGAATTTACATTTATCCAGTAGCTGGCGCGCCAGATCGTGTATCAATGAAAATCCATTTTTACTGCAAACAGGATAACGTAAAACCAAACAAGCTCAATTAATATAAATTATATAATTCTCTTACATTATAAAAGTCCTTATTAATCCAAACATCTTATGAATTACAGTACATCCTAATCTTAAATATTCTTAATAGCATCAAAAGTAATGTATTCCCACTTTTGTTCAGTGTTAGAACCGTAACCAGCGGTCTTGCGACGGAAGATATCTGGGTATCGCTGCAGCACTGTATTTATCGTATTATGGTTGACTCCAGGTATCATAGACTTAATGTACGAAAGTATATAGTCTATATTCGCTCCAAGAGGGTGCACAAGGAGGAAGGCGGTCAGAACGCTGACCAGTTTAGCGTCTGAGTACGAAAGTTTGCCAGATTTCATGAGCTTCATGTCGTCAGGTGTTGGCGGCGGTGGTTCCGGTTTCGGTGCCTTGGTCGGCTCTATGATTGCAGGCATTGGTGGTGGCGGAAGTGGTGGGTATACCTGCTGTAGGAGAAACAAAATCGATATTTTCACATTGTGGAAATGAAACATATGAAGAGCGTGAAGATGGCGGGATCCCCTAATCGCACCCCTGGTTTTTTAATATTTTGTCGCTAGGTTATTCGCTATCTTGATAAGATGGTGGGATCACCAATAGGGATTAACAACAGTTTCATTAAATCGCTTGAAACTTTTTTACAGTATAGCTTAAGCATATAAAAACTGAACTGTATTAGTTTTATTCAAATACGATAAGTAGTTTCGGATAATTACAAGTTTTCAAACTTCAAGATTCGCGCGGTCTTTGCGTGACGTCATTGTATACCGTTTCATACAAAGAAGGCGACTCTTTGACCAAATCGGTCAAGCGTGAGCTGCAAGCTGCATACAAAGTGTTTTAGAATGACGTCATAAAATAAAACGCCGACCCGAAGTAAAAAAAAAAAATATCTCTAGAAATATACCACATATTTTTCATGTACCTAGGTACTACTACATAATGGCATACAAATCTAAAAGCGCTGTTAATCCCCATTATGATGTAAAATTTTAAAACAATGGCATCTAAATAATATTTCCTAGCCATGTGTTTCAATAACGGAAGGCTAACTTTTTATCCCGATATTCCCAAGGGAACGAGAACCACGTGGGTGAAACCACCTCGTCGCCTTGATGCGTAACGACGTCGATACGCTTTTTCTGGGCGAAAACGTCTGGAAACCCGTATTCACCTGGTCGCTCGAGGGGTCGTGCTAGATACGGCTTTTTAGCTACTTCAAACGGTCACGCCTCGAGAAACCCGTCGCCATTTCGGGACCTTATAATAGACCAGTTGAATATGGTTTTATACCAACATACCTACTTCTAATGTTGTATTATAAAACCGTATTGACTACGTCTTTCACTTAGCGATGGGAATTTAAACACAATCTTGAATAATATTGATTAAATGTATTAAATGATAATATTATTACTTATAAGTTTACCTACTACCTATACTCGTACCTACAAAATACGTAGCGTATTAAGTACATAAAAATACAGTTTTCTGCTTATTTTCCAGTAAATCTTAGTAATCATGCACTAAATTATAGTGGTTGAGTACATTCAAAAGGAATATACATAACTAGCGGATCCTCGCGGTTTTACCCGCGTGGTGCCCGTTCCCGTGGGAATATCGGGATAAAATATACACTCGGAGAAATGTAGCTTTCTAATGGTCTAAGAATTTTCTAAATCGGTCCAGTAGTTCCTGAGATTAGCGCGTTCAAACAAACAAACTCTTCAGCTTTATAATATTATTAGTATAGATAAACCTGTCGCCTCAAGACAAATAAAAACTGTCAAAAAGACAGATAACGCCATCACTCATGTAGACAAGCCAATTTCACCTCTTACAATAAAGTCAAAGCTAGAGAAAAAATAGAAAGGTCAATAGGGATCGCTGGTAATAACTGATTCGCAAGCAAATTTCACCATTTATACAATGCAATAGAGCTGAAGATAAGTATATCCAATTCATCACTTCATAGTGACGAGCTCGCTTCGGGATTTTGAGGTAATACGCGCATATTGCTAACAAAACGCGTATCTATCTCGTCGCTCTTTAGTTGACATGGTGAACACGGGTTTTTAGAGAATTTGTATTTGATGCGCTGTAATCCCGTCTCTAATTCGTCCCCTCTGGTGCCCACGTGGATACGGGTTTTCCGAGGTTGAGAGTCAGAAAAGGCGTATCGATGTCGTCGCACTTCGTGAGGACGAGGTAATAACGGAAAGCCATATACGCGGGCTGGCCGCTAGTAATAAAATAAAACAATACCTGTCTCGGGTTCTGTAGTGCTTGCTGAGCGATGAACTGCGCTTTGAATTTCTCAAACTTCCTTTCGGCTTCGTCCTTGGCCAAGTGGGCTTCGTTCCTATACCCTTCTAATTCAAACATCAGATTCTCATTCTCTGTCTGTAAGTGTAAAAGTAAAACAAAATTATTGAAAGTGATTAGATAAGTGACAATAAGGCCCAGAGTTAACGTATTTAACCCAGAGTTAATACTACTTTTGAATGCACTAACCTAGCTTGGCGCAAGTAGGTCTAAAACAATTAAAAGCGGGAGCTCTTTTGGGCTCAAAATTTCGTTATTTCAGTTACAAGTCTAATAAAAAAGCGCAGTTTATTGCGCCTTTTCTTCTTGTCAGTTAAAAAAGTCATATAAGTAGATATATAGGAAAGTTTTGTCGATTCAAAAACGCTTCATTACTTCATTGACCGGCACATCTAATGGCCCATCCCGTTATTTCCATACAAACATGCTCACATTGTGACTGCAACATTGCGACATTTTCATGTATAGTATATGTTTCATGTATAGTTGCAAAGTGAGCATGTTTGTATGAAAATAACGGGGTGAGCCATTAGATGTACCGGTGAATGTATATATAGATAGTCTATTTGAATAAAGGTACTAGGTACAGTTATTTTTTCCGAAACTTACAACATTAATTTGTTTTCGTACCACAGGCACGGCCACTTGTATTGGGCACGCAGTAGAATAGCACTCTCGCAGTCATCTATTAAAAGAATTATCGAATAAGTTACCTTTAACTCTTCATATTTCTCCAGAGGGATACTATTCTTCCCACCTCTCATCTCTATTTCTTCGTCCTCGAAGTATATGTTATATTCTTCTTTTATATTGTCCACCTCCTGCAAAAATCATTTACTTAATAGAAGAGCAGAGAAGATAATTTAGGCTAATCACATGAATAACTGACACATGTAGATGGGGAAAAATGTGTGTAATCGATGTATGGACATGCCCAAATTGGCCAATGTCTATAGAGTTACGTAATATTGTACAGTGGACAGCACTTGAAGCTTTACATGTTAAATTTTGAGTTCACTCTTACGGAATACATAATAAGAGCCATTTTTGTAGTGTTACTGTTAAACTGGGTGTGATGTAAAAATGTGTACGTGTACCTACAGTACTTATGAGAATAACTATGTTTGGTAATAATTATTTGCAGCTGAATGAGCAAGAAACAACATGTTTGCGCAAAATATCACAGAATATGTAATACTTATTACATTTAAAAAGTTAATTCGACAATTAATAAATTTCTAAAAAAACCATAATGGCGTGTATCGATATCGCGAGGCAACTCGCGAGGCTTGTCGTTTGAGCAGTAGACGAGAGGCAGCCTCGCAGTGTACTCAACTTGCGTTTTCACAGTCAACGCGACCCAGACTCAGATTGCGAGCCGTCAATATACGTTTGAAATCTGAAGTTCTTTGTCTTCCACGTCGTCGCCCGAGCAATATGCAATACGCATGCGTCCCCTGAGCGTTCAAACTGGTTTGCGAGGAAAGACTTCTCCACACCGCGAGGCTGCCTTGCAATGTCGATACACGCCATAATATTGGAATGGATGGAATGGTATATTCAGCAACTGGTGTTGTCGAAGGGTTGGCTCATTGCTTGAAAATTGCTCAGATAATAATTATTTTGAGTACGATCTGTCAGACATATTCTTTATTTATGATGATGTTTAATTCAATAACAATCAATATTACCATTATATCGAAGTGCTGATTTGATTTACGTGCAAATTCCATAACAAAATACTCTTAATATCTTACCATGTTAAAGAACTGGAACAAATAAACCAAACCAATTAATAAAGCATTTGATCACACCTCAGGAATCAGGATCAGTCTTCAAATCGTGTTCTGGATCATTCTTCGAACGACTTAGCGTTACCGCAGTCTGCATGCTGTACTTTTCATACCTATCATTGTAATTGGCTAGGCTTATTTGTGTTACTATTTAAGGCGACTAATCCATAAAAAAAATATTTTATTTACTTTTGATCCCTCCCAGTTGCTAAATAACGTGGTAAGTTATGATGATGACGAAGTGATCTTCCACGAAGTCCAGGATTTCACCAATCTTCCAGCATCCAAAGACTCAAGTGCAGGAGAAAACAGCATACCAGGAATCAATAGAGCATTTGATAAGGAATTTCCACTTACAATTTTTATGACAGATCGTACAATATCAAACCTCATGTAGCAGCATAGTCGCACTCCTCACACGTTCTTCTGATTTTGAAATCCTAATAACTCAAATTCTTTGCTACTACTGACACAATGTTAACAGCCGACAATTGATTAAATTTATAATCAACACTTTACAAACAACATATCGATCCCAAAAGTATTCTCTGTGGCATCACCTAAATTCTTGTTTAATTTAACAAAGTTTCTATTGTGTAACTAAAATTAAATGTTGGTTGTAAGTTTATGCGTGTTACATTTACATATTTTTGTATCAAACAATAGTGAATCGGGTATGAAAATTTACTATCTGTAAATATATGACCAAAATGGCGAGCCCGAAAAAAGATGTCTACATGGGTATATCATTTTCACAGTTTTCGATTAAATAAAATGTTTGTCCGTATCGAGATGTTAATTTTGAGATTTCAATACCGATAAAACCCTTCTCGAGCTCGTCATATTATAGAAGAAAGGCAGCCTCCAGGTGTAAACGAAGATGTAATCTTGAAGATCCTTTCTGACAGGGTGATTATTCTTCTGAAGCAATTATTTTCTTTTCTTCGGATTCCAGTACGGTGGAAGTTCCTCATACATACCTACCGTGGGCGCGTTATGCCGTAGTATCAGGCCGCAGACTTCGTAGTCCGGTAGTCTCATAGTCTTAGACTTACAGATAATCACAGGTTGCTGTAGTTTGTCTAACAAAATATTAATACTATTCACTGTTCTTTGATACGCTTATAATTTAAAGATATACCTTACAATAAAGTCGGTAATTCAATCATGGGCATACCCCCAAAAACTTTATATTCATAACAAAATGGATGGATCTTAAACAAATATTTCTCCATCATTGTCTTTCTGCACGGAAATTCGTTATTCGGAAGTGAGCACATCACAGAAGCATATAAAGCTGGGTATCAATACGGCGAGGCCTGCCTCGTGAAGTACAGGCAGTTACGCCCTTTAGAGGCGATTTTACCTCTCGGACCAACCTGATCGAACAGAGCTTATATTTAGTTTTTCAGTAACGGAGTACTAAGTTCATTAGAGGCGATGCTAATACTGAGGCGAGAGGCAGTCAATGCAGACAACCTTCATCTAAATAGGGTATGCCCTTGACATTGCCAATACACACCTCGGTCATTTTCAACCACATTTCGATGTTGCGTCGCTGCTGCTTCGTGAAGTGATCGGAGACCCGCTGATGTTTCGCCGCAGTAAGAATCTTTGCAACCTGCTCGACTGTTGTTTACAAAACAATAAATTGCAAAGAAAATAGTTAAACGCGTTAATTACGTTAATATAGCCTCTATTGTCGTTTTGTCTGATTTCAGAATGATTTAAACGATTTGTCTATTTCCCAAATAGTACCTAAGAGTTATTTGCAACTCATTAGGCGAATACTTTTTGCAGGAGTTTTTCTAATACACATTATTTTTTCTATAATATTCAGAAGATATTTTTTTTCCGACATAAAGTGGTCCAAGGTTTAGCCATACAATAATCGATAATCGGTTTTGCAACCATTTGCGGAAACCAAACAAAACGACACAGAAGATTCGCCGATACTATTTTAGGCAGACGATTCGCTTGCCATACTAATACTCACTTTACATTGTTTGCTGTGCTGAATTTGTTTATTTAGAATGGGATAGTTAATATTTTGTTACAAATGTATATTTCTGCGCGTCTCACCTACATATACAAGGTTCGATTTATTTTTTGAGTAACATTACCAATTCGTTTTAAAGTCATCATTAGCAAATTCACAACAACTACTGTGTTATGCTAAAGGTTTTAAACTGTTGTCGTAATTATCCGACAAAATTATTCTAAAACTTTATTGACGATTATTATTAACGTAGTTTGATCTTTACTGCAGTTACTGATTTGCCTTATTTTTAGTCAATCTAGAAGCAGGCCGATGCTGAGCGGCCAAAGTCAAAGACTCGGGAATCGAACCCTCGTTATGTACGGAATCAATTTAAAAATATTTACCAACCTTGTTTACTTCAGTGTTTAGCCATACCAGAATCTGCAGCTGACTAGTTGCTAGATATAATTACAATTAGGGACAATACCTTAACACTCTCTACCGACGCGTTCCGACGCGCGCGACGTATTGATGATGACTTGATGTCTTTTGAGATGCCTAACCCTGTTACCTGTTATTAAAACTTGCTCTTTGCTTTGTACCTGGTGGTGCATCAAATTATAATAATACCTGGAAATTTATTCAGCAACAGCTGCTTGCTGTAGAACATATAGCTGCTTATAAGTCTTTGGTTCCTATTAGCTTTCTTCTAGCCTCTAAAGCTATGGCAGTCAATAGAATTTTCACACAAAATTACCACGACACTAAGATAAAATATCGGAAACTGAATTCAAGACAGCTTTAAGTATATATTTTCAAATTTCGACAGAAAATTCTATGGACTACTCCTGTAAAAGAGAAAGGGAATAATTTTCAGCAGTAAGACTCGATGCGATGATGCTGGACACCTTACATCACAACTCTGCAATAGCTGTAAACGTTCACGACGAAGAAGTCGATATTTTGCTGTTACTTGAAAAATCAAACCGCTCGCCATTTCAGCTACAGGACACCCACTGCTGGGTATAGGCCTCCCTCAAGGATCTCCAGGACGACCAGTCCTGCGCTGCTCACAAACAGCGGCCTCCCGCGACCTTTACCAGATCGTTATTCCACTTTTTCGGGGGCCTTGGCCTACCCACGGAGAGTCATCCAGTGCGCGGACGCAGAACCTTTTTGCCCTCGTAGGTTAGAAGCTATTAAGGAATGAAGTTTGGTCATACAGGTTGAAGATAAGCACTTAAATTAATGAAGCCACAGCAAATGAAAAATCCTTTGTTTCCTTTAATCCACATTAAAACTGTTTGTATAGTTAGGCTCCATCTGAATTGCAGCCTATCTGACCTCATATAATTTTTTATTATCCACCCACCCTTAAAAAAGACATGTCTAGTGTCGCGAACCGGTTTTCTCCAGCGAGCTTTCATCCAGTGACATGTTGAGAATGCCTGAGGATCTAGGAATCACATGACAATTTCCAGACTTGGTCTTCATTTGCCTGTAACTTTACTTACTTCTCCGATGGCATAAACATTTTCTCCTTGATATAAAGACTTATCTTCTTTTGAAGTTACAAGGACGACGACGCGTTTTTATGAACTCGAACTTCTAGATATTTTAAATAGAAAATATGTATACCATCTTCAGCATATCTCTCGTCTGGTCTCTTTTTTCTTAATCACCATTTTATTATATTATCTTATTGAATAATGTAATTGAAACCTTAAGCAAACTTACATTGATCGATGATTTTCGTGTATTTCTCTTTCACATCATTCTTCGTGGTTTGAAATTCCTCGTCTAATTGCATCTTGTCATTAAATAAGCGGCGAACTTGATTGTTCGCAGCTTGTATGAGAGAGTAGAATGTATTCGCATACTTTTTATTACACTCGCCACGCTCCAACCACCCATGTAAAGTCTGAAACAATGTTTCCAATTCGGAGCATTCCTTTAAAAATGCAAAATGTCACAGATAACTCAAAACTTCAAAATAGTGTTAAAATAAATGGGCGTTTTTTTTTTTATGAACGACGGGTAGACTCTTAGCCTTCATCATACCTGATGTTAAGTATTGATAAGGCTGAAAGATGGAAGCGAGCCTCTCCCGGAATCCTCAGCCACTGAGGAACTGGCTATCTTATATCGAACTGCCGGAACACAACAATGCTGAAAACATTGTTGTTATGGCGTCAGGCTTAGATAAGATGGTGGTAGCTAGCCAGGCGGACTTAGAACAAGTCCTACCACCAACCAAACCGAATACAATATGTAAACCCGCTGGGAATCGAACCCGGGACCCCTGGGTCTTATACCGGTGGTTGTACAGTCAGCAACAAAAGTCCATGAACAAATCCAAATTTTCAAAACACCTGCACACTATAAAGGTTCATTTGTAACTGAACAGGCTGTTGTACAAATCTCTGTAGACATTTGGGAATACCATAGGTCGATGTACATTATTTTTATAAAAGTAGCTAAACATATTTAATTACATAATTAGCCTGATCTGTAAAATATCAAAATTTGCTGAACATGACTGACTACATAAATCCGCTGATATGTATAAATTTGTCGCCGGACCGGCAATCGGTGTTTATTAATCCTATTATACAGGGTCTAAACGAAACGTTCTGAGAAACTTAAACAGGAGGTCGAGTTAATGTTTATAAGTACCTATTTCTATTTTAGATTTTTTTTGTTGATAATTGACTGATTGGCGAACTGATATAAGAAAGCGTTTCCTGATGTTGGTATTAGTGTACCCCCAACTTAATTATTTCTTGATACATATTTTTCAAATGTATAAAAAAAATGCAATGTTTATATAATGGGTCATTGAACTCAATGAACATTTATATTGAACTCGGTAATTTGACCTTAATTTCTACATTGTAAATTTTAGGACCAAGTTTACGTAAACGGAGGCGCCGGCGGTACTATCGACAAAATGGAACCCTGACCCATCATACTCTGTCACAGTAACGTTATAAATCAAATTGTAAGAAGTGTCAAACAAATTGTTTTATAATGTCATTGTGACACGGTTCTATGGTGGGTCCTGGTATATATATATATATATATATATTAAACATGTAAAATAAAAATCAACCATACAATAATGATCAGTACCGAGCGACCTATTACGACGCCAAAAAAACAGAAGGGATTTATTGGACCCTGTATAAGTAAGTCGATTGTACGGCCGGCCTCATATATTGCTACACACTTTAGTTCTTTGTCACTTTATCGTCATGTTTGAACTGCTGGATTAATCAGTCAAAGGCGGTAAAGCGACAAGGTACAGAATTAAAAACAAAAGATAGAAAGAATGTTCGTGGAAAGTGCAATAAAAAAAGAAGAATAAAACTTGTCAAAAAAAAGGTTTAATAGAAAAGAAACAGTTCAACGGAAAAATCTCTTGAAATAAACTAGAAGGCTAGGAAGATTAGGAATATGAAAAAAATATATTAGAGGATACAGTCATCTTCAAAAGTCGCTTAAAATTTTAGTTCAGTCAAGGTCATAAATACATGTACAATCATCATAAATAGTCGACAGGTAGAACAATATTTTCGATCTTACAGTCCGATCAATACGCATTTCTGAGAACACGATATCTAGGAAATAAAATCAAACAAAAAATTAAGTTATAAACGTAAGTAGATATTAATAGTTGAATTCAGTCATGTTATTATCAAATATTTCAGTGGGTATAAATTGGAGTTATATGAACAATCTACAAGTAACAACGCGAAAAAACCTTGTATGGTATTGTAATAAGTAAACTATTAAATCCCCTACAATCCTGAATAAAGCCACCACCACCCCTTGGAGTGTAACTTATCCATTAAAGAAAATAATTAGTATATTTTATTTATAAATGTCATGAAACACAATTGAATTGAGAACCTCCTCTTTTTGACGTCGGTTAAAATCTAAAATAGTAAAAAAGCGTAAGAAGCGAGAGTCCGATAAAAACAAAACAAAACAAACAAATGACATGTCAATGATGTCACGACCAAAAGGAAAGAGTCAAATGTATTTTAAGACAGTGCTGTACTTTTTCGGTAATTGTCATCAGTCTAAATTTGAAAATTGGTCCGGTCATGATCTAGCAAATCACTTTTAGACGATACTACGTCCAGCCACTTTTTAGAAATATACTGTCCAGCAACTTTTGGAAATTTACTGTTCAGCCACTTTTGGAAGTCTACTGTCCAGCCACTTTTGAAAATATAATGTCCAGTCACTTTTGGAAATATACTGTATTGCTACTTTTGGAAATTTATAATGTAAATGGAATTTTGTTTGTAACTATGTTCAGTAACTTATGTACAATTCATGTGTCTAGTGTCTTTTGTAACGTTATTTTGTTCGGCAAGTTTCGTTGCTGACTGTACCACTAGACCACAGAGGCGGTTAAAACAGAAGATTAGAACAGAAAAGACAGAAGAACAGATTAAAACAGAAAAAAAATATTTATTCAATAGACATTACTGCTTTGCTGTTGATCGATTATATATGTTTTTGCTCTGCAATTCACAGATGTTAAGTGTGCGAGCATGAGTTTAAATTATTTGGGTCATCATTTGTAAATAACTATATTGACAGATTATTATTCGTAAATAAAATAACTATTTGCTGAATGTACTTTTTGACATGGCTACTTACTGAAGCCACTTCACCAAACTGCTCGTCATTTTTTATCTTCTCAATCACGGTGCTAAGTGCATTAGGGTTGAATGGTTCAATGCGTGGCGGAGTTTTTGGTCGCTGGCGCTTGTTTCTCTCAAATTCATTCTGGTCATCACGATTCTACATAAGAGTAAAAACAGATGAGAAGTTTATATTTTTGTATGCAATTATTTAATTTATTTAGTAAAAAAGACATAACATATTACCAATGCATAATCAACAAAGATTGTAGTAGCTTCATTTTCAGTTTGATCATGTAGTTTGAACCGGAATCCGGACACCATGAAAGATTGCTCAACACTCTGATGATTATCAAAACGGACATGGCAGACCCCTTGCCTATGCAGCCTTACACTGGTTATGGGTCCGAATCTTTGGAAAACTTCAGTAATCACATCTTCATTTATCATGTTCGGTAGTCCACCAACAAATATGGTGCGACAACCTAAGGGTTGTTCCCTCCTATTGGGCATGGATGTGCCAGGTGCTGCTGGAAGAAGTACTCCAGCGGAAAAGTATATTGGCTGGGTTATTTGCTGTTGATTCATCATCATCATGTTGGGATCCATCATGTTTGGCATCATATTCATCATGTTCATGCCAGGCATCATGTTGCCCATATTGCCGCCCATGTTGCCCATATTCTGCATGTTACCCATTTCCATGGGCTGTTGTGGCATCATGTTATTCATCATATGATTGTTCATCATCATTGGCATCATACCTGAATGTTAAGACAATAAGTAATTCAAGAATGAACAATAATTAATCACAAAAACTATAATTGTGTAAATGCAAGAAAGCAAAGAAAGCAAAGAAACAGACTGCAGGGCTGACTATAGGACTGTGCTAAACAACAGATTTTGGACAATATCTTGCTTTCGACTGCATTGAGCACCCGGTTACCATTAATTCTGTTCTTAGACCAGGTCCAGCCTTATAATTCATATGGATTTTTGTTTATCAATTAATGAGAATAGAAGACTAAATAGGTGATTGTTAGAAAACTCTAGCTAAGATACTGTTTGTACTTGTACTTGTAAAATATAGTTGACCTTTGTACATTATATTAATAATAGCACAAACTTACCTGGCATCATCTGCATATTATTCATTGGTGGCATTTGACTGTCGTCGTCTTCCTTGTTCCATTTGGATGGCCTGTCACGCCTCCTTTCATTTCTGTTCGAGTTCCGATCATTGTGGTCTCTATTATTTCTGTCGTTTCTAGGAAACCTATCGCGAGATCTTGAGCGGCGTCGAGAGCGATCTAAAAAATTATGACAGTATCAGTATCAGCAATCAAAATTATAAAGACAAACTAGGGTCGAAGAGTTAGGTACTCAAAATCATTACCTCTGTCAAAGTTGCGATCACGCCTATTGTCCCTGTTATTATTTGACCCTCGCTGTTCATTTCTCCTGTCTTGTGGATTATCTTCAGATGAACGCTCATTCTTCTCTACTACAGAAGCATCTTCCATAATTTGCACATCGTTAGAATTCGAACTGTTATTATCAACGGGCATTACCGGCCCAATCATTGGGCCCGGCGTGGGGGTAGGATTTGGGTGTGCCAAGTCGGACACCATACACATCGGAGGAACAAGTGGTGGCACCATGTTCCCCATCATATTCGGCGGCATGTGCGACATAGAAGCCATTGGAGGCATGCAGTATTGATTTTGTATAGCAAAGTCGTTCCCCCAAGAATTCATGGCTGCAATCTATGTACGAAGACGAAATATGAAGACTCACAAACAAAAGATCCAGCTGAACAGTATCGATATGTTCGATAACACAACACAAAAAACAACCACAAAACGCTTGATTTTCTTTGACAGACTTAATTTACATCACAAATTAAATGTACAAGTGATTTACATCCCCTGTAGAAAGATACGTAAACCACAAGGAATCACAAATTATAAAGTAATGTACACAAGGAACAAGTTACATTCTGGCCACAAAGGTTGACTCTGTCAACCAGGGGGTCGAGTCGACACTTCATACGAAAATGTAAAATATATTGATTTATGAACGTAGTTTGTACCAACATCAAATTACGATAAAACCCGACTAATGAAAAAGGAAGTTTAATAGATTTGTCCCATCGTATTATAACGACACCGTAATTTAGCAGTATTATACGTCACGTCATGTTGGCCTGCATGTAACGCGCCGCCGAATTAAGTGATAACGTAATATTTTGCTCAGATTTTTTTATGATTTTGTAATTCAAAGCTATTTTTATACTTAGAGTAAATTTTAAATAGAAAAATATTGAACAAAATTCACTTGTGGCCGAGTTAATTTTTTTCAATATTTTTCTATTCAGAATTTTTTAATTTATTTTTACATAATTTTAATAATGTTATTAATTAGAAAGATACATTAGGTGGCAAATCTTTGCGAATGTGCGAAATTTGTTGTGTCCGTAGAGTGAGAAGGTTGAACAAGGTAATATTATGGCTAAATTCGCGCTTGAGCTGAACAGCCCCCCTATCGCGTAAAAAATATGGATATGGATCTGGGCTTCATTTGACAGTTGAAGCTCATAAAATTACCTTATATGGTCATTTAACTGTCAAATGAAGCCCATGTCCATATCCATATTTTTTACGCGGTAGGGCCCCAGGGGGGCTATCGCGTAAAAAATATGGATATGAACATGGGCTTCATTTGACAGTTAAATTACTATATATGGTAATTTTATGAGCTTAAACGGTTAAAATTTAGAATCGTGCGGCACGATTAAATGGCTAAGGGGGGTGCGGGGGGGAGCGGAGGGAGGGCCGATGCCCCCCCGCACTACTCCCATTACAAGGTAATACATAGTTATAAAGATATTAAAAAAATAAAATTTAACCTCAAAATGTATGAAAATCTACATGGTGGACCCCTGCATTGTACTACAAGATGACCTTTTTTTTAAAAAGAAAAACTATAACTATCGTCATATTGGTTTTAATTATAAACAACATAATTTCTGGCGCTTCGCCGCCGCCGCGGCACGCTCGCTGCGCTCGCTCGGCTCGCGCGTTTTATATAATATACCTAGTCATATGTATATCATACTAGTTTTTATACAAAGACATCGTTTTACGGGCTTCGCTGGCCGCTGCCGCGACGCGCTCGCTCGGCTCTCATATTATACATATATTTATGAAAGTAAAAAAAAAGTCGTTTGGCGCTTCGCCGACCGCTTATGCAGGTTTATTTACGGCCTTGGTGTCAATGTTTTAGGTGACAGCAGACATTTCAGCTTCTTTTTGCGTTTTGTTTCACGGCATTGCATAGACAAATTATTTTTTTATCTTTACGACAAGTCAAACAATGCTAATGCGAGGTGAATTAGCGTTTCGTTTCAGGTTTTAACCGGTTTGAGGTTAAAAATAGTTTTTTGATTTTCTCATACACGATACATTACCTTGTATTAAGAGTAGTGTTTGGGGGATGGGTGGACCCCCCCTTAACAACCCTTCCACTTTCAACCCTTAAATCGTGCCGCACGATTCTAAATCCAACCCGAAGAGCTCACCGGTTATCCTTTCTATCTGTGGCTGCTTTATCCTCCTGATACTGCCTTCCAACATTCTTACAGATTTATCAGAATTACATAATTCATATGGAACCTTGTTTTATTTGTGTAATACTATACTTATAGTAAATCGTTGGCCCTAAAATATCAGTTTAGGGCCAACGACGATTCAGTTGTCACCGACCAGGTGGCGCTAGTTTTTAAAGAAATATTTTCATAGCGACAAATAGTAACTTTTCTCAGTCGCTCCCACCGTTGCCACCGTCACCACAATGAAGCTTGTTTCTATAAATATTTTCATAGCCAAAGAGCCAATAAGACGAGTAAAAGTTAGTTTGTTTTGTTTCGCTGCAAAAAAAAATTTTTTCCTCTAATAATATTGTGAAAAATTGGCGAGACTTTTATATTCTTATTACTACTCTGAGACTATTTTTACATTCTCTCGATTTTCATTCACTTTGTAACAGCAGCATTTTAGTGAAGTCTTTCTATGGAAAGCTGGACCGTCTCCTTCAGATCCATAGTTAATTAACTCAAAGTACGATAGTAAAGCGAAAATATAGGTAAGCTACGAACGCCGCGTATAGAAGCGAGACAATTACACGGGTTACAGTGCTATTACCTACGTCTAATATTGCATCAAAGTTTGTTGTTATTCGTTAAAATCCATTTATAAGGAAAATATTGAGAAGTTACCCAATAGTCTCTCTATAAAATGATTATATTTTATAAAAATATTTTGCGTTTATTTCTATATAAAAAAGCAGTGATGTCAGATTGGGGAGAAAAGATAATTTTAATAAGAAACATGCCTGTTTTAATTTGAATTAGTTAATTAATATTAAAATATTAAAAATAGTACTGGTCCCCAAATAAACTATATGAGTGATAGATAAGATAGCTCCAATTGAACGAAATCGTTCACTTCTTTAATCTTTTTTGCCCACCTCTAAAACACCTATGCGATGCAAGAAGTTCAATGAGTTGTTCACAGATGGCTTTGATTTTACTGGTGTGAAACAGTTTTATGTCAAATGTTCAGATGGGCGCATCCTTCCTTTTGAAATCATTGCTACGGACACAACAAATTTCGCACATTCGCAAAGATTTGCCACCCATTATGTCTCTTTGTAATTAATAACATTTTAAAATTATGTAAAAAATAAATTAAAAACTTCTGACTGAGCCGAGCATAGCATAATTTACGTTATCACTCAGAGATAAAGTTAAATTTGGCGGCGCGTCACATGCTGACCAACATGACGACATATAATGCGGCTATATTACCGTGTCCATAAAATACGATAAGACAAAGCGATTAAACTTCCTTTTTCATTAGTCGGATTTTTTCCTAATTTAATGTTGGCACAAACTACGTTCGTTAATCCAATTTTGATTTTTGTATGAAGTGTCGACCCCTGCAACAAACCAAAACGTAAATTAAATAAAAATAAATATTTTATTACTACATATAGAAGTGGGTTAAATAATTATTACCTAAATGCCAAAAATCAATGTGTATTAAAATTAAAGTCAAAATGTGGTCTGCCAGGTAATTACACTCTTGCACAAGCTATTTTATAAAAAAATACAATACCAATTGGAAGGCACAAGATTTAGATACATACTACACTTTATTACTATTTTGTTAATCTTATCATCTTTTTTGTTTATAGCTCTGAAAATACACCAAAATATTTTGAGAAGGCAACAGAAATATTACCTCTGGCCACTTATGGCCTAACAACTGTTAAAGACTTCCGCAAAGCAGAGGGAGATCAACATCATCAGGAATTGCTGAAGAAAGCCGGTTTATCAAATGAGGAGATATCATTATATTGTACAAATCAGTCTGATTCAATATGTCATACCAAGATTGAATCAAGTGTACTCAAAAGTAAACTTCAAGGCATCTATAGTAAAATAATAGAGTTTCAGGATAAGAGTTAGTAAGTATTTTTAGATTAGAAGCACTGTGTAATAATTTTATTCATATAGTATATTTAAATGATATAATTGCAGTTCACAACAAATTAAATCTGAGACACCAAAAGATTTTCTTAAAAATGATCCAAACAAATCTATCACATTTTATCCTGAAGGGCACCCCATGCATATGCTAAAAGAACTTGAGGATAGCTTATTTGGCCATTTATCTGATGACAGGCTACCAATAACAAAGCGGAGAAAAATATTGCGCCGTTTAGAGAGGAAGAAGGAAAGAATTCTTTCACAAAGAGTGCAGCCACCTCTTAATCCTAATGCTGTGCTACCAATAAATAAGCCCGGTAGTCTTTGGGATATAAGGGAATTGCCACATAAGAGTACAGACACTAAAGTTAATTCCAAACAGGAAGAGAAAGAGAAAAGAAGCTGTATAGTAGGCCCTAAACAGCCTACTTTGTACACTATTAAAGAAAATAAGATTGTAAGGCTGGAACCTTTACAACAAGATGAGTTTAAAGCAGTAGATATTGTAATGCCTGTTAATCCTGCCGAGGCTCAGCTGTTAGAGGGAACCAAAATGTCTTTAGACAATATTAAGAAAATTGACAGATTTAAAGATTATGAACCAGGAACTCCTTCCAAGGTTAGTATATTTGTACAAGCAACTATTACTTCTATTACTACTACTATTACTTCTTGTTTACCCAAGATGTTGATCTTGGGTAAACAAGAAGTAATAGTATGGGAAAGGCCGCATACATAATGAATAAGGGTAATGGTAAATGTAAAGTCTCTGGTTATCGTAAAGCACTAAAGTAAAGTTTATTATAAACACGCAAATATAATACATTTTGGCATATAACAATGGTAAACTAAACTATCTCTAACTGCCTGAACACAACAATGCGGAAAAACATTGTTGTTATGGCGTCAGACTTAAATAAGATGGTGGTAGCTAGCCAGGCGGACTTACAACAAGTCCTACCACCAACCAAACCGAGTACAATATGTACCCCCGCTGGGAATTGAACCCGGGACCCCTGGGTCTGATACACGGTGGTTGTACCATTAGACCACAGAGGCGGTTAAAATAGATAGCCAATTCCTCAGTGATTGAGATTCCGGGAGAGACTTGCTTCCATCTTCAGCCTTATCAATACTTAACATCAGGTATGATGAAGGCTAAGAGACTCCCTGTCGTCCATAAAAAAGAAAAAAAAACTAAACTAATATAATAGAATACTTTTATTTGCATTTGACTGAGATACATTACAGTTGTTATTTTATAATAAGGCTCCTCCCATTCAGCCAACAACGGTGGCATAATAATAATAATAATAATAAATAATAAGCCTTTTATTTCTATTCACAGTTTTTACATATTTATCTACATTTACATTTCTTTAAATTTATTTAATTTTCACTGTGAATCTCTTCTCGAGTATAGGCCTCCTCCAACTCATTCCACTCTCTTCTGCTTTTTGCTTTTTCTATCCATTCCTTTCCCGCCACCTGAATAATATTGTGAGTAACAACGGTGGCATGCAAATTATAATTAAATAAAAAAGTTACACATTAATTTAAAAGCGGGCTATATAAATTCTTAACATGTAATATTGCAAATAATTAAAATACTTCATTACTTTGACACGCAAACGGAGTTCGATTAGATAGCATATGTATTTCTTTGCTCTGTCATTTTTAATTATAAATAGTAGTTAAAAGTTGTAATTAGTGATTGTGTTTATAACCATTTTTTAGCCCGTGAAGTGGGCTATCCGGTGGTGCTATCAGATTTGGATTCGGTGAAGAATCGAGCTTGTTACTGCAATAAACATTTCAAAATATTTTAATCCAACTGTTACGGATCTGGCGCTCTATTTTTGATTTACTCGTCGCGCGTCCAGCGCTTCGTTTCTACTGATTTTCGTTCGACATACGAATTTCCGTATTTGTGAATCGCTCGACCGCAACGAGTGCCCTCACCCACTCGTTGCAGTCGAACGAAACAAGCGTGCGACGCGTGACTTAAGTCGCATGCGTGTGACGTAAGTCATACGAGCGATTCAAAAATAGAGCTCCTGACCTACGACAACCTGCAGAGCGCCCGCTGCTGAGGTGGAGTTAGTCATCGCGCGCACCTCGCCTCAACTGCGCTGTACTGTGAGCCACTACGCAAACATGACACAAAGGGTTACTCGCTGTGCGGGATGCCGTGGTACAGTCAGTGAAGAGGATGAATATATGAAGTGTGCAAAATATAAGAAAATTTTTGTTTTACTTTGTGCTAACCGGTCAGGAATTATTTGTCACTTTGTCAGTGGAAGTTAAAAAATATTGGATTTGTGTGGAGTGCCGAAGTAAGCTACCCAAAGGGGACAACTCATGCACACCTGTACATCAATATGTTGGTCAAGATGTAAGCACGGCTAGCGGTTGTCACGATATTTCAATATATGAAGTGTGCAAAATATAAGAAAATTTTTGTTTTACTTTGTGCTAACCGGTCAGGAATTATTTGTCACTTTGTCAGTGGAAGTTAAAAAATCTTGGATTTGTGTGGAGTGCCGAAGTAAGCTACCCAAAGGGGACAACTCATGCACACCTGTACAGCAATGTGTTGGTCAAGATGTAAGCATGGCTAGCGGTTGTCACGATATTTCAATGAATAGTCCCGAAAAGGTGGCGGAACGTGGAACACGGCACTCCCAAACTTCAGAGATGAATTTGGAATATGTAACTTTACATCATAAAGCACGCATAGTACAACCTTCTACCACTGCCGAATATGACTATAACACACACGCTTTGAAGTCTTCGCTTATCGATGGTGTGAAAAAGCTCAATAGCGAATTTGAAAAGCAACTTACCGAGAGAATTAAAATGATAGCCTTTGAGCAGTTTGCTGCATTTAGAAAGGAGCTCTTTGGTAAAATAGACCTATTAACCGAAAATTTCGAGGAATTTAATCGAAAATACGACTCCAAAGTCACTAAATAACGAACTAGGATTAAAAGTGGCTGTGAACAGGATTCCATCAAAAAATTAAAACTCTTCTACTCACTCGAAACAAAAACAGCATACAACACTTAAGGTGCAGAAACAACCTGGTGGGTGGTGGGAGAACAGGGTGCAAAAATATTAACATCCGTAACCTCCGAAACGCCTTCTGCTACGGTTTCTTCAGTTTCTCCTGTCTACGACGGCCAAGACGTTGACAAGAATGAATGGGTGGAAGTAGGACGAAATCAAACACGCTGCTCCTGGTATTACGTCGCTGCGAGCCGCTGAAAAATTGAAGTATCTCCATCTCTCCTTTGTCCAAGAGGGTACCACAGTTAACAGCGGGGCGACCGCCTAACTCAAAGCTTTTTTTCGGTAACGCACTCCGCGAAAGCCGAAGTGAATTTTCGGCGTTGACTCCGAGCGACCGCCTAACTTTCTGGCGCGCTTGATGTAGCGTCGGCTTTCGTCGAATGAACGAACTTGAATGACGAGAGTGGTTTCAACCAGTGTGACCAGATTCAGTATTTTAATACTTTTTCAGTATATTTTATCGATTTTTCTGGACTTCAATATTTTTGTAGGTATAAGTAACTCCTTAAATTTTGTAAAATTTAAGGAGTCAGTATTTTTCGGTATATTTCGGATAAATAATCCATTTTCTCTAAAGAGGTGTGTATTTTATGTTTTAGATGTACAAATATGTAAGTAGGTAGGTAAATAAAATCTTATGTGTATGAATTACATGTAGTTTCTAATCATCTAACACACCTGCACAAAACTGAAAGATTTCTTGGATTATTGGGACTTTTATTCGCAAGTCAAGTAATAGAATTACACTTTGACGTAAAAATTTTCGTAATTTTCGTAAAAATTAATCTGGTCACACTGATTTCAACTCACCATAACGACTTTGAAGTTTGACATTGGCAAAATTCGCGAATTTTATCACATTGAGAATAACTACTATATAATTTGTGGAGAATAATACTAATCATTAGTACTAGTGTGAGATAAAACGTCATTTTTTGAGCATAAATTAAAGTGTATACCTACTATTAATTATTGAATAAAGCATCATTATTACAAAGAAAGAAGAAATAAATACGACGTAAGTACTCCTTTTTATCATTAGAAGCAGCAAAGAGTTTGTTTTGGGACTGGGATCTCATAGCTTTAAAAACTAAAATTAAATGGCAGCGCACTTTCACGCAATTAATGTATTTCTGTGTGTGCACTTTTATAACAATAAAGAAGTAGGTTTTCTGCCGTTGGCCAACTACTTGCATTTTGCTTGTCTTTGTACGTTTTCAGTCAGTTTCACGCAATAAATGTATTTATGTGTGTACTTTATAACAAAAAGAAGTAGGTTTTCTGCCTTAGGCCAACTACTTGCATTTTACAGAAAAAATAGCAAACCTTTTAAGCAGTAGTCACAATATATTACACTGAAAACTTGAAAAAAGCAATTTTAGTACTAAATACAAAGCACAGAATATTAAAATCGAAAATAATTATCGTAAGCTGCGAGCTTACTGCGAGAGAGTAGACACTGTTTTCCTGACAGGTAATCTGTCAGTTTGGCCGCCATGTTGTTAACGCCAAAATACTTAGGCGGTCGCAGTTATCTGTCAAATCCATACATTATCATTCGTTCTTTCGGCTGTCAAACAAAAATAAAGCTTTGGCGTAGAAAGTGTTCTTAGGCGGTACCGAATGACAAGATGACGTCACAAACTATAGCTTTTTTCCAAACATTTGAGTTAGGCGGTAGAGCTACAGGTTTGCGACCATTTTAAATCTATCTGTGGCAGCTATATCTGCTCCGTAGAGGAGTTAAAAGCGCGGGGGCGTTATGCCTCCTTCAAGCTAGGTATACCATTAAATACTGCAGACGCCGTCATGTGTTCAACTATCTGGGCCGAAGGTATATGTGTTAAGCCTTGGCATCAAAATCAGAACTTTCGTTCCAAAGAGAGGAAAACGCAATAGGCAGTCATCGTTAAAAAAAGTTCATTTGTTTTACCAAAATTTACGTGGTCTAGTGTGTTTCAAAATAATGTAGTGAAAAATAAATTTGATATTATCGCGTTAACGGAGACATTTTTAACAAGTTCTATGTGTAATGGCAAACTGTTTCCTCCTGGGTACACAGTGGTGCGAAAAGACAGAGCTGGAGACGTCGGTTGGGGAGGTGTTTTGCTTGCAGATCGTGACTGTTATTCTGTGCGTATTATTAATAATATTGGAAATCTGACTGCTGACAAAGAACTCTTGTTGGCTATGGTAAGTAATAGCTCCTCTTAACATGATGTATTATTTGCCTCCTATCAAGTTCGCCCCCCTAAATGTAAGCCCCGTTACATTCTACGCCGTAATTTCAAAGACATTAACTTGGAGGCTCTGCGACAAGACGCCAGTGATGTGGATTGGTTATCTGTGCTTGATACACCTAGTCTCGACGATACAATATCTCGGTTCAACTCCCTGCTAATTAATTTATTTGATAAGCATGCTCCGTCTCGACGCGTCAGAATCAAACGTAACCCGGCCCTTTGGATCAATGCCGAAATTAAGGAGTGCATGTCGCTAAGGGACAAAGCTAAGCTAAAAATTCCGTACTCAGGCCAATTTGGTGCGTTACAAACGCTTTCGTAACCGCTGCTGTGGTTTGTGTAGGGATGCCAAGAGACGTTTTTTTCACGATTCCTTGACTAATCGTAACCCGGCGGATGCTTGGAGATTCCTTCGCTCTGTCGGGGTAGGCAAATCCTCTACGTCTGTTCCCATCGGTACTGTGACGGGGGGCGTGCTCTTATATAATAAAAATGATGTTTAACTCGATACTGTTTTTATATTCAGTAAGTCAGTAGTATTTTTACAATTTTATAATTATATTCATAATTATAATTAATTATATTAATTATTATAATTTTATTAATAATTTAAAATAAATAACTACAGAGCCATATCATTATTACCTAGTTTTTCCAAAATATTTGAAAAAAATATTTATCATCGTCTTTTAAATTTTTTAAACAAGTATAATTTATTGAATAAAGACCAATATGGTTTTCAGAAGCAGAAATCCACAACGCATGCAGTATATAAAGTAACTTAAAGAAATATGGGAATCATTAAACAATAAAACTCCATGCATTGGTCTGTTCCTTGACATGTCTAAGGCATTCGACTGCGTTAGACATGATATTCTTCTCCAGAAATTGGAGAACTTAGGTGTACGAGGTTTAGCTTTAAAACTTATTCAAAGTTACCTTACAGACAGAAAACAATTTACAGTGATTGACTCATACAATAAAAATAGCAAGACATTTGAAGAGATCCAATCTAGTACTGAACATATTACTTTGGGACTACCACAAGGTAGCATTCTTGGACCACTTCTGTTCCTAGTATATGTAGATGAACTGCCTAATATAACTGAAAACCTATGTGTAATGTTTGCAGACGATGCTACTATTTTTATTCCAGATACATATAGAAATAAAACGGCCTTTGAAGATCACATAAATAAAGTATTAGAAACCACTATAAGTTGGCTTAAATCCATAAACTTAACCGTAAATTTATCTAAAACAAAATTCATTCAATTTAGAAACAATCGATCTCTTTCGTACAACCTTGATATATCTGAAAATAATACAAAAATAAATGAAGTCGGTGAACTTAATTTTCTTGGTGTTACCATCGAATTAATAAATTAAATAAATTGGAAAGATCATATTTCAAAAATTACCCAAAAGATTTCCAGTTACTGTTATGTGCTTTCCATATTGGCTGAAACTACATCGGCGGATGTAACCAGAGCTGCATATTTTGGTCAAGTTTACCCGCTGTTGTTATACGGCATTATTTTCTGGGGAAATTCTGTAAATGTTGAGTCAACATTTCTCTTACAAAAAAGGTGTTTACGTATCATTCATCGTATGTATTGCGACGAAACACTGAGAAACGTATTTAGGGACAAAGGGTATTTAACATTGACAAACATCTTTATTTTAGAATCCGTAATTTTCATAAAACGAAATCCTAATTATTTTATCAGTAAAATCAGTTCCCGTCCTAATATCCGCAGTAAATATAAACATGACATATGCATACCAAAAATAAATAACCATCTATATCATAAGAGTGCCTTCAGCACTGGCATTAAAATATTTAATCATCTACCAGGAGATATTAAGGCTCTGGATTTACCCAAAATTAAAAACGTACTAAAAAAATGGCTTATCAACAATGTATTTTACACCTTAGATGAGTACTATACATCTAAACACTAACTGGGCTGTTCATATTGTTTTAGTTTTAAGTTATGTATAAAACCTACCTATGGTAAATATTGCATGCCTGTTATGGGTATACTGTTGTTACCTACAAATCTGCAATGTTATCTGCAAAAAATTGTACACAGTTATCGCAATAAATATATTGAATTGAATTGAATTGAATTTGACAAGGCGACCGTCCATATCTACGCACGACGGGCCTCCCTTTCTTAATTTTATTATAGACAAAACCAGCCAGCAACGGCGGTGTAGCGGCCTCCTTGTAGTGCGGAGACATATACGATCAAAGAGTATGTAATCACTACGTTCTATATACGATCTCCACAGTACTGACGTAAATGCTTTAAATAGGCACCTCTCTCTTTGTCCAGTCTCTCTTGTTCGCAGTGTCAAAGCTGCTACATAAGAGCAACTGTCATCGCTTTCCCGATCTCACTACTTGTCTTTTGACCTTTCTCTAGTTTCTGAGAGTGATGTGCAGATTGGCAGCAAAGTGGCAGATTATACTCCTCGTTTCTTTAACCGGGTCTTGTCCGGGATATCTTCGCTGAAGTGTCTTCGCAATTATATGAGTTATTTTATATTGCTACATAGACCTATGAGGACATGTCGAATTTTTCTAGTATATGAGAAATATCCTCGCATTCGAAAGATTTTTTTTTACAAATGTTTAACTATCGATTAAGATGAAACAGCCATCTAATTATAACTTTTTATTTTTGCATTATACAATGCTATTTTTAAGTGATAAATATTAAATTAGGTTATGGTTTTTTTACTCAATTGCCGAAGTCTTATAACTGGGCCACAGTTGCGAGCATAAGTTATGATTTGGAACAGTTCTTCTAAAGTCCACTCTGTTGGGATTAATTTATTGGCAAGTTCACCTGATCTAAATTTAATGTTAACCTTGTTTCTTCCGACAGAGACATTTGACATTGCCACTTACCTTATTTTTATGTAATTGTTGGGCCAATTTGTGTGCACATCGTAAGACCTGTGGAGGTGTCGGGAGGAAAGACCTAGAGATGTGGACTATATATGGCCCATTGGCGTCCGAGGTATACGTGAGAGGAGTCTCCTTTGAATTCAGGATTTACAAAAATATTTTGTCTTGACTCTGATGGTTTGGTATTTTTTGTAGCAATTATGATTGAAGAGTCAGATTCCAGCGCGGGACGTTTTAAAGATACGCTATTGTCTGTGTCCATTTTTTGTTGCGTCCGAGTAAATAAACGTTGCGAACCGTCTGCCTACAAACCAAACGTAGACTCACCTCCTCCTCCATCAGGGGGTTCCTCGTCGGACATAATTAACTCTCAAAATTTGTGTAAACCACTTGCCAGCACAATACAATTTTAGTAACACTCACCAATAACAAAAGTAAAACACAAATATTTGAACACTCAATGGATAAGTTGAAAAAATAATGTCAAATAACACAGAAACAACCATCCGAAAGCATGTCAGTTGTTTGTTTGTTAATATTTCAAGCAAAAACTACTGAATCGATTTGGATGAAATTTGGCACAGATAGAAGATAGCCTGGTTGGATTAAAACAAAGGCTACCTTTTTATCCAGGTATTCCCATGGAAACTGGAACCACGCGGGTGAAACAGATAGTTATAGATATGTGCTTCTGGACATACTTGTTATTTATTATTTTCGTACTCAGATGTTTTGTCTTGTCAATAGTCCAAATAACTTTAGATTTTCTTTGCAGGTACTCTATTTAAAGAATATAGCACCTTCTGTGTCACAAAACAAGTTGTCATCAGTCTTCAACCAGTTTGTATTGGAGAATGGAGGGCCAATAGACGTTCGGCTGATGTCAGGGCGCATGAGAGGACAGGCTTTTATAGCCTTTCAAAGTAAGTACTTTGACAGTGATGCATAAAACGATACCTATTAAAACAAACATATAATGGCCTTTACCCACAGACAGTCTATACACAAAACAGTCATAGTACTAGGCCGATATGACGCATCATTTCGGCCATTTGTAGGCAGAGCAAAGATTGGACTATGCCACAGAGCCCGATCCGTCCTGCCGATACGATCTAACAATGCGATGCTTTCTCACTGCCCGCGCTAGAACGCAATGCGTACACGGGCAGCCATTGGTTACAGAGAACGCATTCTGTGGTTCAGATCGCATCGTCAGATCCCCTTTTTCTGTTCTGGGGCCTGTTTCATAAAAATTATTAGTCTAATATTATTAGTCATACGCTAATATTATTAGTTGAAAATATTAGTCTGTTTAGTCTAATAAAACTAGTTATTAGTGTAAACGCTAATATTATTAGCTAATACTATTTGTTTTAATAGTAAACTGTTTCATAAACAATTTATACTCATATTATCAGCTAATAATATGAGTTACTTTTCATGTCTTTCTAGTTTAACAAATCAATTTATTAGTGTTTCTAAAATACTTTTTAAATAAGTGATTCAGGGTCAAATAAAGAAAAGAATGTTATTATGAGATGCCCGAAGATATTTAGACGGAGAACTCTATACTGGCATGGAGTTTACATACAAAATTAGGTCCTTATTATACCTACTTACTCAAATGAATCGGATGGCGATGTGTTTTGTTAGAAGAATATATTTATTTACCGACTGAAATTGTGTATTTTCCACCGATTATACGAAATCATGATTAGCAACATCAGCATTTTAATGTCCCCAGTTCCCCACCAGCCTGTTACTAACATTCCTTCCTTATGGATGGGTAATAAGAAAGGGGACCCACCACACGCTCCCAATGCGGATTGGTAGGTTGTAACGACTACAAATACAGTAATCATAAATTAAAGGTCATCCATTCGGTGCTAAACCACTGCGAAAGTTGCTTAGCCGCTACAATCGCAGGCCGAGCGCTCGAGCCAGTGCGCCACCGAGTTCTATTCGATTCTACAGAATGAATCATGGTGCATTTAAGGAAAAATGTCCATGCTCGACTACTGATACTATTAATTTATATCTGGAATTTTCACATATAAAAAATTATAAATGTCTATGGAAGTCTAATAATATTAGTAACGTCAAAGAACCCATATTATTAGTGACATCGAAAAGTTTATGAAACAGAAAAATGATAACTAATGAAATTATTTTAATAGTCTAATAAAATTAGCTAATAATATCAGTAACTTTTATGAAACAGGCCCCTGGCCAACTAAACCGATCAACTGGAAACTGATCAACTATTTTACTTCCCAAGAGCTCAACTGTTTGTTTGATCAGTTGGGAAATAAACAAGTCAACTATTTTATTTTACTAACGTGAAAATTTTTATAACTCGGTTGTTATGGCAGACCTAATACAAAATAGTAGATTGTTTACCAAGGGCTGTATGACACCCATAACAGTCGAGTGTTTTGGCGCCCGAAAGAAGTGAGGGCGCCGATAGTTCGAGACTGTTATGGGTCCATACACCCGAAGTAAACACTCTACTTTTCATTTTGAATATGAAGAAAGTAAAAACAAACAGAATATTCTAAAAAAAAATTTCTACGATTTAAATTATTTTATAATGTAGCAAAATAAGCTGTATAGGCTTCTGTGCCTTTGCCTACATACCTTTGATAAATAAAAGTCCAAAGAGATTACAGATATCGATTTGACATGACACCCCCTATTCTTTTTTCAAATTTATTACAGCCCTAGGGCCGCCACATATCACTTTCAACCCGCATTTTTGGCAAGTTATGAGTTACTTTCATAATATGAGACATGAAAAATATTAAACGAAAAGTACCAGGGCACCAGTTATGTTATTGACGACCTCTTGCAAGAAAGCACTGCACAATTAACCATTTTCGTTTCGTAACGCCTGTTTTCATGGCAAAGAGATGCAATAACATTTCCACATCACTTGCGCCCGAAATTAATAACCTATCTGTTGATATGGATTGGGCTATCTGAGATAGTTGCCTAGGATATTTTTGTTAATATGACCAAAATAGGCAACTATCTCAGATATCCCTATCTAGTGATGGGTAATGCTAATAATCCGGTTAATATCATCTGGATAATAATCGATTAAAATGCAGTTTATAGCCATTAATAGCCGATTTGGATGATAACCCTGCTATTAATGTTATTCTAGTGATTGAAAATTTTCCTTCATGGTTTTCAGGCTTAGGGCTGTCAGATTAGGTTTTTATTTTTATCATCTTTATTTGTTATTAAATTTATGTGTCATTTAAAACTAATTTGGCCAATTTAAAATTTTTCAATCAGCTATTTACAAAGATTTTTGTTGATTAGTATTTTTATGTAAGTAGGTACTTAGTTTTTGTTTTTTTTTTCATTCTTAACCGATTCATTGCGTGTCCCACTTTTAAGACTTTTGTCCATGGCGGCTAACAAATATTCTGTGACGCCTCCGTGCGTCAGCCGCCAGCCGCCACCCATTAAAGTGACGCCATTGCGCGTCTTCAGCCATGAGTGAATACATTTTGGTTTTGTGATTTTGGCTTGTTTACACGTGATTACATTCAGTCGTCATTGGATGTCCAACGTAAAGGGTTTGCTAATTAGTTTAGTGTGTTCTAAAGTGACATAGCTACGAGATTTAGCTGGAATGGCTGGTAAGTGATTTATTTGGATTAGGTGTTTTACACCTTTTGTGTAATTTTAGAAGGGGTTTACAAAAGTCTGTGAAAAGAGTACCTTTATTTAGGTTATTAAATCTAAAAACCATCATGACACACGCAACTTGCATCCAGGGTATTTCTGCGATCTTTATCACGTCTCGTGGAGTCCTGACTATGTCCACCATAATTAGTAATAGTTGGACGTCCTCGTCTGCGGTTTTAGTCAAACGAAAGGTTTGAACTTTTCTGCCCCAACAGTCACCCGTTTTACGCAAAAATGAGTAGGCAGGGTATAAGTCCCACCACCCACGAAGACGCGCCCCTCCACTTTTTAAAAAGCTTTGCTTTGTATGTACCGATGTTTGTAACTATGTAGTTATTTTATTATATATTACAATATGGATATCAAATGAAACGGCTTGATGAAAGTCCTGTAGACACTGACCTCTGTTTCCTGTAGAACACGTGATAGGTTAGAAATTTAAAGCCCCCAGTACAGGTTGGCCGACCATGACCAATACATCGTACATTGACACTTTTAAACGAACAAGTTCAAAAAGGTTCTTTCAAAAGTGTCAATGTACGATATATTCGCCATGGTCCGGACAATCTGTACTGGGGCCTTATGGCGACTGCGAAGCGCAGCAAAGCGATCGCCTTATATTTCGTGTTTTTTTTTTTGTGAAACAAAACTAATGGATTTATAAAAAAAACTTACCTCGTGTTCTACAGGACTAAAGGCAAACTACAGGACTTGCGAGGCAAACTCGCTTTTTGGAATGTCAACGCAGCCGTGCGTAAAACTGTCGCGAAACGCTCGTCTTTTGAGGCGGATAATTCGCTTGTGGTTATTTATAAAGTAGGTTTAGTTTATGAAGTAGTTACCTACGCGCCATTTAACTTGGCGTGTATCAATGAAGTAAAATTATGACATGGGAATACGGCTTATTTGTCCGACCGATCACGACGATCAGCGCCCTATGACAAATGCCAAGTTATGTGGCGTAGACACTTATGGGAGGCCGATATTGTTTTCTCAATTTATTAAAAGAACTCTCTAAAAATTCATTAGTTTTAGAGGAATTTTCTTTATGACGCCATGTGCCGTCAAACGCCATACACAAAAGAAGTCAAATTTGGCAGCAATAGGTTTGCAATTGCAACCTATGAAGTCTTTAAACTGGCACTATTTCCTAAAACGATTAATACAGGCATAACCTACGTGGCAAATAATGGAAGTTCTGCTAATTAGAACTCTCTAAATACTCATTGTATAGAATTTCAGAGGAATTATTTATGACGCTATTTGGCTTCAAACGCCATATGCAAAAAATATAAATGACGCTCCATGACGTCATCCGCAATTAATCGGTTAATCAGTTATTTACAACGATTTTTGGGAACCACATTTTTTTTTGTTGATATTTTGTTTCAGTATTGTTTTTTTGATTCTTCGATCAATCTTCACTCATAAATATTCTCCAGTCTAATTACTGCATGCGTGCATTACGTGCACCAAGTTTTAGTACACACCCGCAGTTTTCTTTTGTCTTTAGTTTGAAAGCGTGCTACAGAGAAAGCACCATATTAACTTCCAGCTTAACTTCCTGAATAAAGTGTAGAAAACACCCGCGGTTTTCACTCACGTGTTTAGTAGTGCGAAAATTACAATAAAAAAAACATTTATTTCTTCAAAATACATTAACAGCAGGGTTATCATCTATTGCATGGCTATTAATCCAGTTGTTACGGATATATAGTTTTTGTACAATACCTTGCGATTTTTTATAAATAGGCTTATAAATGCAACAGGAAAAATAAATAAAAAATATTTGGTCTCGAGACTCTTCTTGCAATCAAAGAGACCATTCAGCAAATGTTTAACAAAATCCTTTAATTAGAAAATACACAAATTGTTTACAATATTAATAAATTTATGATGATCCGTTTATCAAACGCTAGTAACAAGTGGGTTAATAAGTGCGAAAATTACAATAAAAGAAAAAAAATCATTTTATTTCTTTAGAATACATTAATAGCAGGGTTATCATCCATTGCATGGCTATTAATGGCTACAAATGGATTATAATCGATAATAATCCAAACCATCCGGCTATTAACCCATCACTATCCCTATCCCATATCTACAATTTCGGCCGTTAATCTCACTCGGGACGTCATCGTAGGTACGAAAAATTCGACACGCTAGGTTCTCATAGTTTGAAGCGCTCGTTTCATATAAATCGATATGGGTCTGTGGCAAAAACCCTACCTTTTTTCAGTAGGATTGAGAAATGACCACACTATTGTCTAATTATCAGCGTTTTTGCAATATCTCTAGGATTTTCGCAAAAAAACGATTTCTCTAAATTATCCTGCGACATTTATATAAACTATCGCATACTAAAGGCGGGCCGCATCGCACGCGCATTTAGCGGCGGCGGATCGCTTTCTATAACGTATTTATGCCTATTAGGAGTAGAGAATACATGTGCCTAATGTGAACCAGTGGCAAGCGCAGCACTACGTCGCTACGTCACGACCAAACCTGTGCTTAAATGTGTCATTTTAAATAAAACATGTTAATTTTAAAAATGAATTTATTTACATTTCAGATGAAACTGTAGCAATACAGGCATTAGAAGAAGTGAATGGCACTATCCTGAGCGGCCGGCCAATCATTGTGCAGTTTGGAAAGAATAGCAACCGGATACAATCTGACAAAAATAGATAAATATTGTAAAGTAATCTTATTACATGTAATCTAATCATAAAAGTTGTCTTTTTATTTCAATTTATATAAACAAGGCTATATATCTTGGCCCTAGTTAAGATTTTAATTTTATTGAACAATATTTTTATCAAATAACTCCCTTTTAATGTAACTGAATATAGTTTATTATAAAATCCTTATTTTCCTAAGACTAATACAATAACTACTTTTATAAACTACAGTAAATCGTTTATAACTTATAGATCTAAATTACTGCATTACATAGCCTATAAAATGACAGTAACTTTGTCTTATGTGAATAAAAAAGTTTCGTTATCACCAAAACCATCACGGCCATCACCGTTTAGCAAGCGTTTTTTTTACCATTTACTTACTTTGTGGAGGTCCGCAATCTCTGCCTTTCCCTCCGGGAAACAGGCGCGTTTAATAAAATAAGTTTATTTTGTTGCCATTCAATCAACAGCTTGTTATTAAGAAACATTTCTATCACTATCCATCAACTAGCTAGAGTGTATCTACAATTTTTTATGGAATCAATTTACAAATGCTTTCCAAATTGATATACAATAAAACACTTATCAGGCTCAAAATAGTCTAAACAACAATTTATCAGAATTTCATCAAGAAATGTTTTCACATCGAACCTTTACATTTCCACAAATCACTATATATCGAGAAGTGTGTTTTCACATCGGATTTCATTATGGCGTGTATAAAAATCGAGAGGGTGTGATCGAGAGACAGCGTTGCAGGGTGCTCAATTGGCGTCGACACGAGCTAGGCCGAGCCTGCGAGGTATACTATCTGACCAAGACAATTAGGCACATGACAGCTGATAAAATCTTATAAAATCTAAGTAAAAACACTAAAATTTCAAGACGCGGAATTAGCTAATCACTGTAGAACTAATTAATCACATAATAATAGAAGTGCGGTGATAGAAGTGGACTGCAGGTGTCAAAGTGCAAAACCGCATTCCTGTCATGCGCCTAATTGTCTTTGTCAGATAGAACGTTTGAAATCCGAAGTTCTTCATTGTTTTCCATGTCGCGAGCACGCGAGGCAGTACACCCAACAGCGAGACGAGCGACATTCGCGCGCTTCAACGTTCTCGCGAGGCGAAGACTCACCACGAGGCTGCCTCGAGGCAGCCTCGGGCATGGCTCGACCGTCGATATGTCGTCGGATGATGTGATAAATAGAATTGTCGCAAAAATCCTAGGGATATTGCGAAAACATAGACAATTAGACATTGGTGTTGACATTTCTCAATTTTATCGAAAAAGATAGGATTTTTGCAAAAATACGATTGTGATTGGTTCACTGAAAGTTTACTACGCGAGAGAGAATGGATTGACATTTGAAACGTCAAGTCGTCAACCAATCAGAAAAGATGTTGTTTTGTACGGTCCGACCAGCCAATCAGTGTTCTTATTACATAATAGCCAGCGATCCATTTCGCAATCTTACCAAGTTAAAACCCGTTACTTTTCAAAAATCCTTTCTTTTTGCAGTAGAGTAATTGAGAAATGACAACACCATTGTCTCATTTATCCGTGTTTTCGCAATATCTCTAGGATTTTCGAAAAAAAAAACGATTTATTCAATTATACTGCGACAGATACACGCCATTAGATTAGATGTATACAACGTTTCCACAAATCCACCACACTTTAGATCGAGAAGTAAGTCTTGTACGAGCACACTGTGAGCACGCGCGCGTACTCACTGGGCGTCCTTCGACGAGGACTTGCGCCGTCGCTTGACGACGCGTTTCGGCGATAATCATTCGGACTCCTTCTTGGCTGGTGGCTCATCCGCTACGGAAAAAGTAAGAAGAAAATTAACTATTTGAATGATAGACGATGGTAATTTTAATTCAACTAAGTTTTTTGTATAAACGTACACAATGAAACGTAGAAAAGGCGGACTTAATACTAAAGGCATTTTTGTCAGCCTCATCATACTTCATGTTAAGTTATAATAAGAAAGTTGAATCCTAAGAAACTGAGGAACTGGCTTTCTATCTTCTGCAGGAACACGACAATGCTGAAATCATTGTTGTTATATTGACAGACTTAGATGCTATTAGCTAGCCAGGTGGACTTTGAACAAATCCTACTACCAACCACCCCAAATACAATACACAGTACGCTTACTGGGAGTCGAACCCGGGACATCTGGATCAGTGGCCCTACCGCGTAAGTGCCGTCAGCATAGCTGTCGACTTCATTTTGACAGCCGACGGCGTTTTCGCGTCCTAATAATAAGATTACTTTTCCATAACTTGACTTTGTGTGCGACCGAGACAGCGCTATAGCATCAGCGCACGCGTGTGAAGAATCGCGACCATATCCGACAAGTCGACGACGTCGACGACAGCTACGCGGTAGCCACCGCTCTGTCAGCCATTGCGTGAAAAATAAACTGTCCCATCCTTAAATGTTGGGTGGAACCATTAATCCAAAAGCCGCTAACATAGATTAAGATACCAACTAACATTTATCTGGACCATAGTGGTCTGTAATTTAAGTGATTAAATAATATTAGGTCTTTACCTATGAAATTGCCGATTTGTATGAAGAATTTCAAAGAAAGTTTGTTTTCCATACTAACAATTTTTGTTATAATTTCTAATGCAAATGCTAATGCCACATTTTTTTATATACAAGCATCAATGAAGTCTAAGCAGTCTGATGCTATGATAAAATAATGAATACCTATCTTATTAATTATATTATAAATTATATTAGATATAGTAGTAATTTTTGCTAATAAAAAATTTGTTACATTCGGGTATTTTTTATCCGATAAAGGAACGAAAAAAATTATCTTCTTCATACTGATTCTTGACTGTCATGATATTAATTTAATACAAAATCAAGCTATTGATGTACCTTAATTATAGAAGTAGTGAGGATGTCTAGTAACGTAAGAAAAAAAATCGAAAATTTCAAAGCTAAAGACTATTATTATAGTAGAGCGTTACGTTACGGGGGACTCACGTTTCGCGTCGTGGGGCGGGTGCAGGGGCGCGGGCGGGTAGTGCTCGGGCGAGGGCCCGTAGTAGTGCGCCGGGTATCCGCCGGGGAAGCCCCCCGCGTAGCCCCCGTAGTAACGACCCCCGTACGCGCCGCCGTAACCGCCTACTGGCACAAACAAATATTCATTATTCACGTTCGTTAAGCAACGTTGCCCCGCGGGGCTATTAATAAAAAAAAATTGCAAGTATCGCGCGATCGCTGCGGAACGTCAAAATAAAAATGGTATAATGGCCTGCGCAGACGACGGACATTGAAGGACTTTTTGTCCGCGACACGACCTTATTACTAAGAACATAAAGTTGAATAAATTACGAGGACTATCGCGTACTTTTTCGCGGATATACGCGGTCTAAGTTGAATCTTATTTGGTTAACAATAAAGACGTGTCGCAGACAAAAAGTCCTCCGTTATCCGTCGTCTGCGCTAGCTCTTACGTATGTGATTGCTGGCTAATTGCTCGCTGATGGTTGTATAGAGGCGTCTCACACTCTCAAGCTCCTACCTAGGTGCGAGAGTGAGACACTGCGTGATGCTATGACTCTAGCGCCAAAAACAATTTGGTAGCAATAACAGGAACTAAATGAATGTACATTGTAGTTCATTGTTTGTTCGTTAGAGGCCGCACTGTTGATACTTGACGTAAAGCAATTATCGCGCAATTTCTGCTCTCGCGTTGCTGTTGCAAAGATAGGTAATAGCCCAGCCGGTCAGATGTCAGATGGGTGACCGTAAAGTGGCATTATAACTGAACGCTTCCGTGCTTCGGAGGGTATGTTAAACCGTCTCGGTCCCGGCTGTTATCATCTAATAACAGTCGTTAAACCAAGTCAGAGCCCTTATAGGCGGCCTGATAAACTCTGACACTAATAGGTGGCCACTAGTCTTCATACGATAAGAAGATTAATGTTGGTCAAAGAAAAACTTATGTTTCGTTCACATAGAAATTCCGTATTTTCAGGATCGTTTTAAGCGGATCCGTTGCTTCTGTATTGACATCGCGTTCCCATTCAACCGTAAAAGATATCGCTGTGTATTTTGTCGAATCGATATTTTTTGTTGGATCTGCGGGGCTAAAATGAACGCCGCGACTATTCGTAAACACCTATCTCGCGCTGTCTGTCGCGCTCATAACAGTACGGTGTGAGCGAGACAGACAGTGCGCTCATGCGAAACAAGTGTCGAGAGATTTTTTTCGCGGTGCTCATCTTAGGCTTCCTGTCATGTGTGAACTTTCTCGTACAACTATATACGCAATCGCCGAACAAAAACGTATACGATAAAATTTGCCTGTCAAACAGACTGCTGTGTAGTGTGTGAACGAACCCTTAATTGGTTCGGAACATAGGGCACAATTCGACTAGGCTAGGCGTAAGCATTACAGTTTTGAAAAACAAGGTATCTATGTTTCGTAAAAAAAGTTCACGAAATTCAAAATAAGAAAATAATAAAGTTTGCGTTAGCGTTTTTAATCAAATAGAAATTCATGTGTATTTAGTGTTTACTGTATAGATATATAGTTGTAATATACGTGAAGACCTATTTATTGGCAGACTGTTTTTATGTCTAAAATCAAATCTGTCTATGCGCGGTTGGTCTTTCAAAAATTCGTCGTCGTCGTCGTCTCAGCCACATAACACGCACTGCTGGGTATAGGCCTCCCCCAAGGATCTCCACAACGATCGGTCCTGCGCAGTCCGCATCCAGCGGCTTCCCGCGACCTTCACCAGATCGTCGGTCCACCTTGTCGGGGGCCTACCCACAGAGCGTCGTCTTGTGCGTGGTCGTACCATTTTGCCCCAACGGACATTGGTTCTTCTGTCTGTGTCCCGCCCACTGCCGCTACAGCTGAGAAATCCTTCGAGCGATGTCAGTTACTTTAGTTCTCCTACCGAACCGCCGAGCATAGCCCTCTCTATTGCACGCTGGGTGACTTTGGGCTTTCTTATCAGACCTATAGTTAGCGACCACGTTTCAATACCGTAAGTCATCACTGGCAACACACACTGGTCATAGACTTTCGTCTTGAGACACTGCGGTAAATTGGACGCGAAGGTTTTACGGAGCTTCCCGAATGCTGCCCATCCGAGTTGGATTCGATGGGCGATCTCTTTCTCGAAGTCGGACTTACCTAACTGGATTGTCTGTCCAAGGTAAACGTAGTGGTCAACAACTTCGAGTTTAGTGTTCCAAACGTGGACTGAAGTGGGTACAACATGGGAATTTGACAAGATTTTCGTCTTATCCATGTTCATCTTAAGACCCACTTGTTGGGAAGCATTACGAAGATCTTCGAGCATTGTGTTCAAATCCTCCAAGGTCTCAGCCATTAAAAATCCAAACATTAAATATAGTACTGCAGCGGCCAGCAAAAGAGGCATTTATGAACCAACGTGTAAGTCCATCAACGCCTAGTTGAGGCCAAGGCTTGTGTAATACTTTTCTCAAATAATGCACAGAAATTAAAACTAAGTAGTATCTAGGCAGAACTTTTTATTTAAATAGTATTCCCGCCTTAAAGTGTTCATTTGTTTTTTTTAATAAACAGCTTTCTATTTGCAATCCAGTTCAAAATTTAAATAAAACCTTTGAAAAGTTGTTAACTTGGTTGCCATGTTTCGGAGTAAAAGATCGTTCCATTTGACATGAGTTTAGTATGTAATTGATTTGGCAGCTAAACCACCGCAATTTCGATTTATCTCAAATAAGGTTGTCGAAATAATGCTCAAATTTCTAAGCATGTTTGAGAAATAATACATTACTGCAGCGACCAGCAAAAGATTTACACGTTCGTTCATCAATATGAACGAACGTGTAAATAACATACGTAAGTCCATCAATGCCTAGTTCGATTTTTAAATTACACAACAAATAGCAGTTAACTATGTAATTTATTTGGCCGCTATACACGACAGATATGGATTTTCATACAACCTTTGCCGGCCGCTGCTCGCATGTATATGGCCAGTACAGCAATATCGATTTATCTCGAAGAAGGTTGTCAAAACAATGCTCAAACTTCCAAGCATTTTTGAGAAAAATAATGACCTGGCGGGGGCGGCGGGCCCGCGTGGCCCGGCGGCGGCGCGGGGTGCGCGGGCGGGATGCCGGCGTTGGGCGGCATCATCATCGCTGTAAAGTTACAAAATAATTTTGTTACACTTTTTTATATGAACAACGGGGAGACTCTTAACCTGCATCATACCTGATGTTAAGTATTGATAAGGCTGAAGGTGGAAGCGAGCCTCTCCCGGAATCTTCAAACACTGATGAACTGGCTATCTTATCTCCAACCTTAAGTAGCAACGAATGCGAAATATTTGAGGGCAAAGTCTGCTGCCCAAATTCAGCAAAACTTGGCGATATAAATACATAAATAAAATAAAAAATAAAAATTTAAAAGAATAATATGCTTTTGTAGTTGTTTCTACAGTAAAAAATTTTGTAATCGGAAACAATTAAATGCGTGTATGTGTAACTTTACCCCAAGGGGTAAATGTGCTATTGTATTAACTTCCCGGTTGACCAGTACAGGTTTTATGGAAAACGTTTTCTGGGAAAGTACTAAGGTTACAGAATTAATTAACTATTCAAATAAAAAACCTTTTAATGTTCTATTAGTTGTGATATAAACGTTTTCTTTAGATCTATTACTTTTTTGAATAAAGCTCCATAAAAAACTCTACTGGTCAACCGGGGAGTTCCCAGACTGTAAGCTACAATGACGGACTTTGTGAGAAAGAGTGAAAATCTATACTTAATATTATAAAGCTGAAGAGTTTGTTTGTTTGAACGCGCTAATCTCAGGAACTACTGGACCGATTTAGAAAATTTTTAGACCATTAGAAAGCTACATTTCTCCCGAGTGACATAGGCTATATTTTATCCCGATATTCCCACGGGAACGGGCACCACGCGGGTAAAACCGCGAGGATCCGCTAGTAATAGATAACTAGCGGCCGCCCGCGGTTCCACCCGCGTGGTTCCCGTTGCCGTGGGAATATCGGGACAAAAAGAAGCCTATGTTTAATCCAGACTATCTTCTATCTGTGTGCTAAATTTCATCCAAATCGGTCCAGTAGTTTTTGGGTGAAAGAGAAATAAACATCCAAACATCCTCAGAAACTTTCGCATATATAATATTAGTAGCACAGACCTATATTGAGAAAGACGAAAAGAGCGCTTCAAACTGTATGAGAACCTAGCGTGGCGAGTTTTTCGTACCTACATTTAGTGATGTGTAAATGTAATATTGAAGAGCTTTTAGCCATTTTTGTTTCTGAGTGAGGCGTGTTTTCATGGCAATGGTCTCAAGCGGACTGATTTAGGTCGTAAAACTTTGACCGTGGATCAAACTTTTGGCACGCAAGGTAGTTTTTTTTTTCGAAGTACGGGGATACTCTTAGCCTTCATCATACCTGATGTTAAGGCTGAAGATGGAAGCGAGCCTCTCCTGGAATCCCCAATCACTGAGGAACTGGCTATCTTATCTTTAACTGCCGGAACACAACAATGAAAGAAAGAAAGAAGAAACATTGTTGTTATGGCGTCAGACTTAGATAAGAAGGTGGTAACTAGCCAGGCGGACTTACAACAAGTCCTACCACCAACCGAACCGAATACAATATGTACCCCCGCTGGGAATCGAACCCGGGACCCCTGGGTCTGATACCGGTGGTTGTACCACTAGACCACGGAGGCGGTTAGATACACTTTTACCGTCTCTCTCGATATAGGACTGGGGGGCTATCGCGTAAAAATATGGATATGGATATGGGCTTCATTTGACAGTTAAATGACCATATATGGTAATTTTATGAGCTTCAACTGTCAAATCTGATTTTTTACGCGGTAGGGCCCCTGATTAGTGGATAGGATAGTGTACTAACGATGGTGCGGCGGCGAGGCGACGTGCTGCAGCGGCGCGTGCGGCGCGGGAGGCTCCTTGTTCTCCACTTTCTCTATCCTGTTCTCTTCTTTACGATCCCCTACAAAATGGTGAGAAAATATCCAATATTTAATCAAACAAGATCGGCGCCCTTCACTATCGTAGCGAAGGCATCAGACGACTTCTAAACTCCGTATTTAGAAGTTTGACATGGCTATGTATCACCTCAGAAAATTTCAGCTTTCTAGCTATAGTAGTTCTCAAGATTGAATTATGCGCACACACGGGACAGGGTCAGCACATAAGACTTCTACTATCATATGCATAGCATAGTTTAGAAGTCTAAAATGCCTTTATGACAACGAAAATAGTATTTAATCGTAGTGGTTTTTCACACTGCTGTAACAAGAAATCTATGGAGAGCACAACAATACGAAACACGATTAAAATAGTATGACTAACACCCGAAATTAATAACCTATCTGTAGATATGGATAGGGCTATCTGAGATACTTAGCTAGGATATTTTTGTTAATATGACCAAAATAACGACAACAATCTCGGATAGCCCAATCCATATCTACAGATAGGTTATTAATTTCGGGTGTCAATGTAGCAGAATGTGGAATAACAGCACTTTTAGTTTTTTATGTGCTATCATGTAGTACATGAAAAAAAAAAAACAACGGGTTGCACTCCGGGAGTGCCGGCAGAAGTGAAAACCGCCTAAACGAAACAGCAGGAGCAGGCATACATTTACGTCGCGCGGTAGAAAGAGAGGGGATATTACTGCCTCTCCTACGCCGCGGCGGCGCTCTACTCTCCCTCCGTCTTACAAACTTTCGATCAGGGTCACGTGTCCTGAGGCGACTTTAACATTTTTTAACCATCCTAAAAATTTAAAACTCTGATGTGCGCAACGCCGCTAAAGAAGTTTTCACTTCAGAAAACACTGTTTTTAGTTTTTATGTGCTATATTTTTAGATATTTTTTTTACTTCGCGTCGGCGTTTTATTTGTTGACTTCACTGTTAACATCATGACTTCATTGTTGTATGCAGCTTGCGGCTCAGACTTGACCGATTTGGTCAGAGAGTGGCCTTCTTTGTATGAAACGGTATACTTGTAAATCCGAAACTACTTATAATATTTGAATGAAACAACATGCAGTTCAGTTTGTATATTATATTAAAAACAAAGATATGTCATTGACGTATAGGGAAAACAAAAAAGGTCCCAAATGGAAGCCCTGGGGTACTCCTGACGGGATATTTAGGAATCTTGATCGGTAACCTTTAAGTGCCACGGCCTGGCTGCGATTTTTTAGGTATAATTCTATCCACCTTAGCAGAGCACCATGAATACTAATCCTCGAAAGCTTATTTATTAATACAGAATGATTTATTTTATCGAATGCTTTCGAAAAATCGGTATATCTGGCGTCTACTTGACATCCAGCATTTGCATTCAGCAAAAAATCCGTGTAAGTCACTAAGTTGGTGTTGACACCACGACCTCGGAAAAAACCGTGTTGTTCTGGTGCTAATAAATTAGTGTCAAATTAAATACAAATTACAGCCGATCGAATACGATATGTACTGTCAAATACGATTGACTTTAGGCAATCGCACTCCTGATCCAATAAAGATCTGGTAGAAGCGGATCTTCGCGAGCTTTAAGCTAGCGACTTGCGAGAAACCGCACAAGACCGGTTCAAGTGGCGTTCTCTCGTATCGGAGGCCAAGACACACTGGGTCGCTGAGCCAGCGTAGTAAGTAGTACTTTTCCTTCCTCAACCGTTCAGGTCAGTGGGCCTACCATGAGTTTTTATTTCCGTTTACTGTACAGTAAACGGGAGACATTTTGTATAAGAATCTATAGTTCTGCTACTGCCCACTAGAGGCGCTGTACAGATTCGCATACAAAATGTCTCCCGTTTACTGTACAGTAAACGGAAAGGAAAACTCATGGTAGGCCCACAGGTTCTTTGCTATCTCCGCCTTGTTAAGCTTCATGGTGACGCTGCCATCAGGCTTCTTTCGGCTTTCTTACCTTTGATGCGGGCCGTGCAGGACCAATCTTCGTGAAGATCTTTCGGGGAGGCCAATACCGAGCAGTGGGTGTCATATGGCTGAGATGATGATGAAAATGCTTACCTTCCTCAGCTGGTTGTTCAGGTTCCTTGTTTTCCTCCGTCTTGTTAAGTTCCGTGGTGACGCTACCATCAGGCTTCACCTCTGTGGTAGACACCTTGTCCACCTGTGTGGGCGGATTCGGCCCGTTGCTCTCCGACTTTATTTGGGTTGACTCCGTTTCCATCGGCTGCCAGAAAAGAAGAAAAAGTTTAAGTTTTTTTGAGTTGACAAGGAAAAGGTAACCAAAACACAAGATGTATTTCCCATAAAAAACTAGTGATTTTTTTTAACTCTTAAGAAACATTTTATACTACTACCGAGTCACATATTCGTGATTTTGAGTAGTATTTTTTTAGTCTAATTATCCCAAACACTCAACATACAAAATATCTTTATTTCTTTATTATTTAAAATTTACCATAAGATAGCTAAGGCCTCTGAAAAAATAATACGATAAAATAACGCATTTTAGTTATTTCTAACCTATGAAAAAAAAGCTTTTTAATGGTTATATTAAAAACATATTTAATATTACAATTATTAACTTAGGTATTGTCTGTGATTTATTTTGTGCGGCAGTGCACCAGTCCTTTTGGCCAACTTGCCGTTTTTTCATTTCAGACATTCTACTAGTATCAGACGCTTTACTAGTAGGTCGTTTTACTTTCGTGTCGTTTATCCTATCCATGTACCTTACATGATTACAAAATATCTTTATTTCTTTCATAAAGTACATGATTAATAAAGCTAGCATAACGGTATACTTGAGCAATACACTGGTGTCGAAGACTTCTGCAAGTATAGTATAACTGTCACATAACATACTCACTATAACATCCATAGTTGTGAGACTTGTGCAAATGTCGACACACAGAAACCGCTGAAGTAATACTGTTGGTGCGGCGCAATAATAATAATAATGTATAATTACCTCGTCCTTCCTCTCCGCTACATTCAAAGACAGCGGCTGCGTGGCGGGGTTGATTCCGCGCCGCATTTGTTCTAGAGCTCGTTCTACCATCCGCTGGAATGTCTCGTCATCTACTGCTGGCTTGCAATGCTACGTAAGGAAGAGAAAAACATATACTTAGTCGAAATAAACCTAAAAAGTTTTCAAACAAACATAATCCTTACGCAATAATGGAAGGTTTAGCGCAATGGAGCGGTCCAATAGAATGTCTATTTAATTAGGCTTTTATTCCCTTATATGGGAAAACGTAGGTGTCTGTTAAGACAGACATTATCACCTTAAAACAATAAAATAAAAATAGAGGTAAATAAATAATAAATATTACCTATAGAGGTTGTGTTGGTTGTTAAAATACATTCATTTTTTTCAATAAAGTATAAATAAAACATGTTTAAAAATTCGGTATTTTAATTGTTGGCCTCTGTAAGTCAGTATATTTAAGAATTTTTTGAGGTTCCTCGGTATTTCCGTCAAATTAAATCAGAGGGCCAAGTGTCAAATTTTAAAATCTATCGCTATTTCTTTCAATCCGTCATTTGAAAAAAAATTACATACTTTAGGCTGTCACTATTTGACATTTGATAGGAATTGTGATCGGGATGCGTTTTGAAAGGTATTGAATGAACGAAATTGAACAGTCTAAGCAAAGCAACACACGAAAATATCTTTCAAATGTATGGAGAAGTGTCAAATGAAGTGTCATTTAAAACATAATTCTTTCCGAAAGAGATTATAAGTTACACAATTCCATAAATCACTATCATAATCGCAATACCTTCGAAAGGGATTGTGATAGATTTTGAAATTAGACAATTAGAGGGCTGGTCACACTGGGTCAGAGCTCACGCCGCCGTCCGCTCCGACATTTCTACCTAGAGACCGGATCTGAATGCACATAATAATTATTATGGAAGAAGTGGTGGTGGTAACTAGCAACTCCAAGCGAGTATACGCCATATTAAACAGATGCGGTGCAGCGTCTGGAACGAGTCCTCGCCCGCCGCACAAAACCCCTCCGTACCAGGAGGATTATTTAGTAAAAGGTCCTTGTGGGATAAACGACACGAAAGTAAAACGACCTACTAGTAAAGCGTCTGATACTAGTAGAATGTCTGAAATGAAAAAAACGGCAAGTTGGCCAAAAGGACTGGTGCACTGCCGCACAAAATAAATCACAGACAATACCTAAGTTAATAATTGTAATATTAAATATGTTTTTAATATAACCATTAAAAAGTTTTTTTTTAATAGGTTAGAAATAACTAAAATGCGTTATTTTATCGTATTATTTTTTCAGAGGCCTTAGCTATCTTATGGTAAATTTTAAATAGAAAAAAATAGCAAAATATTGGAAAAAAATCACTCGACTACAAGTGAATTCTCAGACGGGAATCGACCTTTGGAAATCCGGCCTTAGCCATCGTCCCCGTATCGTATATTGTGCACTTGAATGTACATTATAGCATAGGCAAGCAATAATATAACACTTTACCCAACATGACATTCTTTCATTTAAGACGTTCTACTAGTATGACGATTTTAAATTTCAGTCGTTTACTAGTAGGTCATTTTACTTTCATGTTGTTTATCCCACAAGAACTATTTACTAAATTGTCCTCCTGATACCGAGGGACAAAAACACTCGCTCATAGCCGAGCGACAGAACTATAACTCGCCGCTTGTCATCTGTTTCTAGTTTCAAGCTTTACTCGCTACTCGCTAGCGGTCGGACAGCTGCCTAAGATTCGTATTTTTTGGGCTGCGTCCGATGCGAATTGTGGGTTGAAGTAGACTTTTTGTATGAGTTTACAGAGAGAAATCTGATGACGGGAATCAGCCCCCTAATTGTGTAATTTCAAAATTGATCACAATCCTTTTCAAAGTTATTGTGATTGTGATAGTAATTTATGGAATTGCGTAACATATAGTCGCAATCCCTTTTGTTACGAATGATGTTCTAAATGACACTTCATTTGACACATCTCCATACATTTGAAAGATATTTTCGTCTGTCACTTTGCTTAGACAGTTCAATTTCGTTCATTCAATACCTTTCAAAACGCGTCCCGATCACAATCCCTATCAAATGTCAAATAGTGACGGCCTGAAGTATGTGAATATCTTTCAAATGTCGAATTGAAAGGGATTTCGATAGTTTGTAAAATTAGACAATTAACCCCCAGGTCTTGAGAGCAACCTCTCAGATTCAGATCGCACGCAGTGCACAAACGCTCTTAGTGTACAGAATATTGAATAACTTACCTTCTTCAGCTCATCCTGGAAAGTTTCGCTGCTTTCGATAAACTTGCGCTTCTTTGCCTCGAATTTCTCTTCAATTTGCTGCAGTTCGTCTTCTAACTTCTTCTGATGCATTGTTAGGGACTGGACTTGTTTCTTCAGAATCTAAGAATTAAAAAACATATCATTTATAAATAAATACAGCAAACGACTTTCCACAAAATTAAATTGATTTATTCAATTTTAGCTGTTATAAGCATGTATGAACGTCAAAGAATGTCATCGGTTTGCAAAATCCTACAGCAGGACCGGGATGGATGAGACCTTATTTTGTATGTTACTTGCTGTATAAATATTTTGGATACCATGTACTGAAGATGGACATAAGATAATTTTTATTCCGATATATGGCGCCATCACACATACGATTACCAAGTCCGCGCTATAACCAAATTCCCCGCGTACGAAGTCACAGGCTATCTACTATATAAGCGAAGAACCTAGCTGTGTAAGACTCATTTTTTTTTTTTTCATTATTTTAGTTTAATTGATAGTATAAATGCTGCTAGATGTTACTGCACTTAGTGCAGTAACGGGCCCTTTTGTTGTAATACATAAGCGTGTTACCTGCATCCTCGCAGTAGTGACGACGGACCGGACGTCCGGTACGACGGTATCGGAGAATATCTCGTTGATCAGTCGGTGGTTGCGAAGGTAGCGAGCGTACGCCACGTGCTTCACGGAGAGGCCCTCGTCTTGGTCTAGGAAAAACCATAGTTACGTTACGATAATTTATTTTTTGGAAGACGAATGCCAATTTGTTTCAGTCATAATGCTAATGGGGAATAACAGCACTTTTAATTTATATACCATCACATAGTATGTACATGAAAAACAAAAAATACTGTTTTTACTTTTTCGATATGTTGTAAAGGTATTTTTAGAGATATTTAATTTTAACTTCTGGTCGGCGTTTCATTGTCGTCGTCACTGAATTACACTTTGTATGCAGCTTGCGACTTAAGCTTGGTCGATTTGGTCAGAGTCGCCTTCTTTGTATGAAACGGTATACAATGACGTCACGCAAAGAGCGCGCGTATCTTGAAGTTTGAACACTTGTAAATTCGAAACTACTTATCTTATTTGAATAAACACAGTTCAGTTTTTATACGTTTAAACTAAACTGTGACAGAGTTTCAAGCGATTTAATGAACCTATTGTTAATCGCCATTGTAAGAATAACATGAGACACTAACCTTCCTCGTCTTCAGCTGGTTGTATGTCGATTCTTCTGTCTTGCTGCTGCTGTTCTTTCTGTGAGCTGCCCTTCTTGCCAGAGCTCTCCTCTTCCAAGTTACCTACTGCTTAACAACGTTTATCATTAATAAAATATATGAGAAAACGTGTAATGACTTTTGTAAATCAAAACAAAGTTAGTTAATTTTATTTAAATTGACCTAATCAAAGTTTTTTTTATTAATATTACTTTATGCATAAAAATATAAGAAGGTCGAGAAATAACTAGCTTCTGTGTTGCAGCACATTTTTTTAATCAATATTTTGACATAATGGAATTTATCAAAGTGTAAGTAATAATGAGACATGTGCGTGTTATACGTGTGCATAGAAGGTGTTACCAATACAACCAGAACAAGATTTATATTACTACAAAGCTTGACCATTAAAATAAACAAACGCCATATAACGGAAAACTAATTTCTCCTACTGAACTTGTCATAAGTAACAATGGAAACGCGAAATTGGCGCCCCAAGCAATGTTTTTAATTTTTCTGATCAAGCTTTATTTAAATATGGATATCAATGGATTTAAGTATGACAATCGGATTTCGGGTCATATCTAAGTTTTTGTGTGTCATATCTAAATTAAGTCTAAACAAAAAAAACATTCTGAATGCAATTTAATGAAGTTCGAAACTCAATACTCAGAGGTGCCCCGACTTTTTTTCCACCAGTAAAGCGACAAACAAGCGGACCACGCGAGCCTTACCTACGGCCTTATTTTTCGCCGCCACGTATGCCAAATATGCCGGCGAATTATGGTACGCCTTCAAGCTTTTCTCGTACTCCGACTGCCAAATGTGGTAATGTGCCCCATCGTGCAAATATACATGGTGTGGTGCATGTGGACGATAAAAGTAGCGTTAGGTAGTGGTATGGGTTAGTCACTTAGGGGCGGGGTCTGTCGCACGCGCTATATTACGCGTTTTTTAGCATTGGAAATGGAAAAAGAAAAAAGTGCGTGTCAATCGTGAAATAAGTTCTAGAAATATACCGAATTAAAGATTTTGAGAATTTTACTTAAAAAATCCGCCGGTTGCACCAAAATTTTATTTTACGAATTCGTATAAAGTAACTGAAATTTGCTTATCAAAACTTTCAAATCCCATACATCTTTAAACCATAAACCCTATAAAAGTATAACGAAAAAAATTTCTTTTTCGGGGGTAAGATTTCTAATGCTAAAAATCGGACTATAGTATGTAATGTTAACAGTTCAGGCGAGGTATTACTTTGAACTATTAGTAAAAAGATGTTTGTTTCTAATTATTGAAATAGAAGCAAACAGATTCGACTCGATACGGCGCGTTTCTGCTGTAGCCAGGCTTTGGACAGCAATTAGCAATCGATTCATTCTTCTATTACAAAATTTAACTTTTAGAAAAATGTCTTCGTAGTGCCTCGCCTGAAGATCGCAGATTAATCGTTGCGCTCACCCCTGTGGCACAATGATTGGCCAACGAACTTTAGTATCATTGTACATATTTTCATGTGACCCATTGATGATATGCTAAAGTGATTACAAGTTGGCACGTTACTGTACAATGAAGGATTTCGGTCAGTGAATGTAGCACAATCTGCACAATACATGAACTGTTTTTTTTTGTGTTTGGTACCTTTTTTTAGACAAATTTCTATGAAGATTTGATGCTCTTTCAATTCTATATTGTATTAAATTAACAACTAAAATACTGTGTAATTCTGTGCATACTCTAATACCATTTTTGGACATAGCTCCGTGATTATAGAGGCAGTGAAATGTAGTGTTTTAAACCCATTTGATAATACTGTGTCTATGGTATGATTTAGTGATTCGGGCTCCAATAGAATGTAACTCCAAAACACCGTGTTATTAAGCTGGTGATGTAGGCATGGTTATACACAATTTGTTCCCATTTCACTCAAACTAGGGTCTACATTAGGATGTACCTCTGGATTTGTGCGCCAGCCATTGAATGTAAGCGGGCGACGATTGGTATGCTTTCAACATTTCGTTATACTGCGCCTGAGCCCAAAATAATGAATTTATTTACTTTTTACATTTTATCTTTATTTTTTTTTATAAAATCTTAAAATATTTAAATCTCGAATGTTAAACACTAAATTATACTCCAGCAATGAAGTGGCTATTACTATCTACCTACTTTGCAGATCAAAACCTTCTCTTATAACACTGATGTTTTATCAATACGTCTGTCAGTAGGGCCCGTAGACAAAGTGACATCGTTACGTAGCGAAACGATAATTCGATTCGTTATTGTCTATATGCGCCAATTAACTTGCGGTAAGACCACGTGATTTAGCGCGGCTTATGCCAATCCGCCAATCACATACATTTAATATTTCTCGAACTTCGTTATCGTTTATGAATTGTTACTTTGGCTAAGAGCCAGGTGTCCCTATAAGTATCAAAAGGGTACAATCGCTTGTGGTACCCAGAGTCACAAAGTGCACACATTGCTGTCTCCTTAGATAGAAAACACTATGATTTGATGCTAATTTGATTGACTTTTTTTTATCTATTATGGAGGAACTTAGATTTCATCATACCCGATATTCAGTAATTATAGCATTGAAAACGGAATCATGGTTCTCCCGAAATCTTCAACAACTGAGGATCTGGCTCTTGTCTGCCAGAACACAATATTGCATGGCAGACTATTCTTAGCCTGCCATGCATTATTGTGTAGTGAACAAATCCTACCACCATTCAAATTGACTACAATATTTATCCCCACTGGGAAAAAAGCTCAGATTCGCGAATCGAAAACCGGTGGTAACGCTTCTAAGTCACAGAGGCAGTTCAAATGTATTCTATGACAAATTATGCAGCTAAATTAATTCTTAGTTAATAAGAATGAAAGAATTAACATTACCTTTTCAGCTTCATATTCATCAACAAATCCTGACTTTTCTGATTCGGGCAAGTCCCTCCACATGCCTCCAATGATTCTCCCAATTTCCCATAGTTTCAGATATGGATGTGCCGCTTTCACACTGTCCCATACGCGTCTGGAATACCTCATGTATGGCATTAAGGGCTTTTCTGGGGGCTTCGGCGGCTTTGGGAGTCCGGCGCCCTGGAAATAAAGTTCAGTTAATCACAATAAACAATTTTTGTTGGTATTACAGTAATATCACAATAAACAATTTTTGCTGGTATTACTTAAGATTTTTTTTTTTTTTTATGAACAACGGTGAGACTCTTAGCCTTCATCATACCTGATGTTAAGTATTGATAAGGCCGAAGATGGAAGCGAGCTTCTCCCGGAATCCTCATCACTGAGGAACTGGCTATCTTATCTCTAACTGTTGGAACACAACAATGCTGACCATAACAATGATGTCAGGGTTAGATAAGATGGTGGTAGCTAGCCAGACTTACAACAATTCCTACCACCAACCGAATATGAGTGGTTATTGGTTAATTTTAAAAAGAGGGATGTTTGTATGCTCTGTAACACTTAACTCCCAATTCTTTGATACAAAATAAAAAACTCTGAATTTTGGTTATGGACTTCTGTGTTTTTGGTAAGCCATGGAGCTTCAGCTATAGTCTTCAAGCAGTTAAGGATATTGAAAACGTTGTAGTATTTCAATATTGGATCGCCTTGCTGAACCCCATAGCTCTCCCATAAATCATTAAATTTTAAACTGTTTGTTGTTGTTGGTCTTTTTTCGATTTTTTTTTTACACTCAATTATCTAGCCTATGTTAAGTTATGTTATGGATACTTATGAACGGATAAACATACTTATATACTTTTTTTGTAAATATAAACATAATATACATATTAAACACTCTATATTTCATAGCAAAACTTAGATGGTGTTAAACTTTGTATAGGATACGTCTTCAAAGAAAAATGTGAACATTACATTTTTCCTTAAAAACGTATCCTGTATGTGTAAATGATGAAAACCAACTTACCGTTCCAGCTCCTTTGCCAATCTTCTGCGGTTGGAATCCAGGGTGTGAATGCAAAGTTGATACAAATGGGCTTGTCTTATCATCCTTCCCAGACTGGTTGGACTGGCTGCTGGCCGAGCCACCAGTGGCGGCGCGCCGCGCGCTTTCTGCACCGAAACGTGGCTGTTGCGGTTGGCTTTGAGGCCACCCTCCGTACCCACCCGGGTGGCCCTGACCACCCTGGTATTGCGGGTGGTAGTATTGGTTATGGTGCGGCGGCGGTGCATTCATACCGCCTTCAAGCCAAGCAGCGGGGCGGCAATACAATGAAAGAAAAAACAAAAAGCATAAGGGAAAGGACAGGATACGGGCTAGGGCAAAATAAAAGATAAACAAATATGCAACTAAATTCTAAGTTTTTAATCTAATGTTAATTGTGAAGTTTAGTATAGCGGGAGGTAAGTACCAGCGTAAAGTAATTTAGTAGGCTCAAAACAGTAGAGTTAAGATTAAACAGAACAAAGTATAGAGAAAATATATAATAATGTAAAAAATGCAAAGTAAAAAAATATGGCTTGTGATGTGGAAACGAGAAATGTGCTGATAACATAAATGTTACAAATCCCCACAGAGTACCTAAATCCACAACAGATGAGCGGGTGAAAACAATTTTGAAAACAAAAAGTAATATATCATACAGTTGTATTACCTTTCATCATACCGAAACTCATTGGGGGCCCCGCAATCATGTAGTCTGTTTCAACATAACAAAACATGAAACAAAACCAACATAAGAGAACAATGTAAGTCTAAATGCAAGGAAATTTTAAATTAAACAGAAACAAAAGATCATTACTGCAAAAACTTCTGAAAAAGCACAGTCGGATTCATGCTGAGGATCAACGCAGTTAGACAACGGCAATACCAAGAAATCAGCCCTGCTAAGCTTGCAACGGCATATACTTGGCACTATTGCATTTTAGTAAGTTAGTATCTAACATTCTAAACAACAATCACAATAAATTCTTTCAATGATGCAGAGTTCTAATTATCTATTTTATTTACTTTTTACATTTCTTTTATAAAAAGAGGTTGAAGTTCTATTTTTATTATAAAACCACTCTAAAATACAACTACAGCTAAGATCTAGTCTAATTGTATAAGATTTTAAAAAATAATACAAACGCGGATTGCTCTGAGGACTGGGCATCGACATGGATGCGTTTTGTTTGTAACTGTTTGGTGTTGCCATAACAAGTCCAATCTGTAATATAAATATGTGTGTGTAAAAGTTGAACTAAAATTCTTGCTTTGATACAGTAAGGTGTGGCAGATTAGAATTACTCATAATTATTACTTGACATTGCAGTAAGGTTGCTTCTGTAGCACAGACATTCTGTACATTACTTTTTTGTATTCGTTCCTTTTAATTGTTTAACATTTGAAGTATGGTCAACAGCAACTATGGCTTAAACAAATGTCAAATCTCCGGACTCAACGGCTTATGTCTTAAAGTTCTAACGGCCGGTTTCAATAATCTATCCCTTACAACAGATAGGTCTATCTTGGTTACGTTACTTAGCAACCGCTGTTATTTTGGGCTGATTAACAAAAATATCTAGGCAACAAAGCTCTAGTAAGCCTATCTCTTACAGCAGTTAGGTTATTGAAACCAAACGTAAGTCGATATAAATATGACAGATATGTAAAGCCGTAACTGCTGCTGCTGACTGTACATAAACACACCTACTATACTACTTAATCTTAGTATATTAATTTTGATATAAGTACATATTGTTGGATTGTATCACTATTATTGGGAGGTGAGTAACACTTAAATGTACTAGCTAGCTTCCTTAAAATACAAGTAATAAAAGTAATGATTTAAAACTTAAATAGTGTGTGTTGCTCAGCAAATAAATTACACTGCGTTTTGATCAATCGATTTAAAAATAGTAACAGTAATAAGTTTATCTTACCAGGACTTTAGTACTTATCTTCAAGATTAAGTAGTATTTATTTTAGTCAAATAAAATCTGAAAATAAAAATCCAAGCGTCCCTTCCATTCACGAAAGGACAGACGCCATTTGCAAAATTTGACGTTTGTTTTGACGTTTGACGTATAGCTATTTTTTCGTCCCAGAACAGGCTAAATTCATTGACCATGCTGCCAGTCATTAGTTATTAAAGATTCGAAAATAATTGAGGTCGCCACTAGTCTTGTACTAGACTACAACTAGCAACACTGATAATACTACGAAAACAAGTTTGATAGGTACTTGACATATATTAAATAGTAACCTCTGAAATGCTAGAATATAGTATTTTCTAACATTTCATTTTCAGGTATAAAAATCATTTAAAATTTTAATCGAAAATCTACTTGTCTGCAACCGTCTTGCAAGCCGCTCTAGTCAATTGAGATTTTTAACGTAATAAATATGCTAAATATTAAAAGAAAGAAATAATTATCTCTTTTGCTAGCAGATCTAACTGTCACAAATAGATTAAATAAAACACTTTGGTATAAAGTTACAAACTTTATTTAAAAATATTATCCAAGGATCCAAATTACAAATACTTAGGTAGGTTCACACTTTCCATGCATTTTTGCGACTCATATTGAGATGTTTTACCACCTTAGTTAATGCTTGCTTAATTTTTGGTCAATTAATGATTCATCATAAAGTTCATCAAACTAGTCTAGTCTTCACCAACCTATAACAACAATTAGATTTTTAATCTCTCACACAATAAATACTTACACTTATAAAGTACAATAATAATGCAATGGACTGGGATCTGGGGCCGTACCGCGCAAGTGGCGTCGGCATCGAAATCGGCTTCATTTGACAGATGGATGTGACACATTGCTGCTTCTTTTTGACACAAATGAAAACTTACCAAAGACTCAGAGCAATATGTCACATCCATCTGTCAAATGAAGTTGATGTCGATGCCGACGAAACTTGCAGGGTAGGGGCGCTGGGGCCGTACCGCGCAAGTGTCGTCGGCATCGAAATCGGCTTCATTTGACAGTTTTGTTTACTTCTATAAAACCTCCAAGGTAAGAAAAAAAATATAAAATTAAACTTATAATGAAAAAATCTTAAGGAATTAACTTCAATGATCTATTTAATGCTTCGTGAATACGTGTCGTGTAACTTACTTACTTGTAAAATGCGCTATTCGTTTGTAAACATAGTCGAGATTGCTAAGCAACTTTCCGGCTTGAATTTCGGCCAAGCAACGCAAAATAGCTTTGACATTATATCACGGGCATTATAATTTACTTAATTAGTTATTAGTCTTGGAGTTTGTCACAATTTCCCCTTCTTAATTACGAAAATAATTATTTATTATGTAGACGCTAAAGGTTTGACAGTAGAATTACCATCTTGACTGATCTTGACCACAAAACACAATTACTTCCTAGCGGAGAACTTGACAAACGGAAGTTGTGCTGCCATATAGTGTAGTAGGATAGTTCCTCAAAAATTCGCTTGCTACTCTTTTCTGTTCTTCCTAAACAGTAAATGAAATATTTAATTCGTTAGTAACCTACTTTTCTTTTTTGAGTACCTAGTTAAAACAAATAGTTATATTAATAAGTTTTGTTTATTGAAATCAAATAATATTGAAACTCAAGCGTGTTCAAATCCGTTGTAAGTTCAACATCAACCGTTAATTAAATTCCAGCATTTAAAAGTATTTTTAAAACCGGCGTTTAATTAACGGACTAGACTTTTAGTTAAATGGCTGATTTCACCAGATGTCTGCGACTAAAACACGTTAAAGAGTTAGGGTTAGGGAGTCCATTTCAAATGCGCTATCGCCATGTACTCCTGTCACGGTGGCCGAGGTGAAAGCGGGGTTACTTCTTATTACTCCCTAGAATTTAGTCTGTCATAACTTCATATTATGTCGTTCCTCATGTTTCCTATTTTTGAAAGTAGTGCCCTACGAATGGTGGCTTTAAATTAAACTGACAGATACTAGCTTTGATAAATTTGCACTATAATAATAAACCTACAATAGAGAAGTAATATTTATACAAGACCTACATTGAATTACTTCACTGCACTGCGCTGACCCAAATCTACTACAACTAAGGCTGGACCCCGATTCATAGATGTCATATAGGAATATCTATAAAATATAATTTACTTACTTTAATTATTTCTTTAACATGGCAAGTGTCTTGAACGCAAGTGTTTACTTTAGAATGATGAAGATGTCCGCGCCACGAAATATGTCGAAGATTGAGGAACTAAAATTATCTCCATAATAATAGAGCTTATTTTCGAATGTTGAACGGGTCAGGCCACAGATCTATATCTCGATATAGGTCTAAAAAAAAAAAAAAAAAAAAAAAAAAAAAAAAAAAAAAAAAAAAAAAAAAGGCCTGTGCCCTGTGGGTCAGGCCGTAGACTGCAGCGCCACTCTAAAAGGACTTCTTTCATGGCGCGGACGTTACTCTCGGAGACATACCAAGCGTATATATGGCACGCCTTTCCACTTGCCGACGACGGCCGACGACGCCATAACAACAATATTTTCAGCACTGTGTGTTCTGGCAATTAAAAGATACCTATTGAGGAGCTCTGTGGCGCAGTGGTTCGCGAGCTCGGCCTGCAACAGTAGAGGTTGAGCTATTTCTCAATGGCCGGTCACAGGATGGGTGACCACGGTGATGGGTGATTCGGAAGGCACGTTAAGCCGTCGGTTGCGGCTGTATTTTGCAGTCCTTAAAACACACTAATCCGCCCGCGTGGTGGGTAGTGGCGTGGCCCATTCTCCTTATCCATCTCTAATGAAGGCCAGTGTCCCAGCAGTGGGGACATTAAAAATGGCTTAGATGATGATGATGATGTCCTTATATGATGATGATATGATGCCCTATATGGCCTGTTCTTTAATGGTTGAGAATTTGGGGAGAAGAACGATTTAACCTTTAGAGCACCTATTAAAATCAGGCATGATGAAGGCTCAGCGTGTCCCCGTTTAAAGAGTAGGAAAAAAAAAACAATTTTATTTCTTTCTCGATATGTTTGCCTGTGCAAGCCCTAGTAACTACGGAAATTGGCAGACTGCACTTCGTCTACCTATTGGTTTGGCTTGGCACTCACGCGACGTTGCTTAAGCTAAATGTCGCACATTAATACATATTATGCTCAGCTCAGCTCACACTGGCTAAGAGTCCAATCGTCGCGTTTGTCGCCTAGCCTAGATTAGGCATATTCATCTCTATTTTCCCATTATCGGTCTAGCACTTATCCCGGGCGCGCTAATAGGTACGAGTACGAGTGTCGTCGCGCGACGACGCCTCGACTCTGCTCTGCGGCAGTGTGAGCTGAGCCTTATTCTGAACTACGTATCTGATCATCACGTTACTCAATGGCGTATGCGCAATGCAATCCTTTGTATTGATTCATTTGTATATAAATAATAATAAATAGGTATGTCGTTGTCAATCGTTATCGGGCGCGTATCGACATTGCGAGGCTGGCTCGCAAGCCAATTATAAAGTTGACGCTCGCGAGCATTCGCTCGGCTCGCTCGGGTGGCGTACTGAAAACAGCAAAGATAACAATAAGTTGAAAAAAGGAATGGCACATATCTATAATATAATAAGATTATTCTAGTAGGTCACATATTTAGGTATACAATACAAAGAAATCACAAATATTTAAGTAGGTATACTATTGCAAAACTAAGATAAAGTATTGGTCCAAGCACACTACCTTGTGGAAAGCGGGGACCTAGCTATGTAGCCGCCTCTGTGGTCTAGTATCCAGCGGGGGTACAATTTGTATTCGGTTTGGTTGGTGGTAGGACTTGTTGTAAGTCCACCTGGCTAGCTACCACCATCTTATCTAAGCCTGACGCCATAACAACAATGTTTGCAGCATTGTTGTGTTCCGGCAGTTAGAGATAAGATAGCCAGTTCCTCAGTGACGAGGATTCCGGGAGAGGCTCGCTTCCAACTTCAGCCTTATCAAGACTTAACGTCAGGTATGTTGAAGGCTAAGAATATCTCCGTTGTTCATTAAAAAAGTTAAATACTGAATGTGAAAATGTAAGAAGCTAATGTTCTCTGGTAAATAAACGGATACCGGTAAGTTTACTTTTTTTTTTTTTTTTTAATAAATTTACAAATAATAAAATAGTTACAGATTCTCGCAAAACCTAACAAGAGGTTTGACTGCGAGTTTGAAATTTAAGCAAAAAAAACAATTATTGTTTCAATATAGTGTAGTGTTATACATCGGTATACATACGCCTTACAAAAAGTAACCTTACATTAATAACACTGCAAACCGGCATTGATGCGAATTACATCTTTGTAAAGAACTAACGATAAGGCAGGCATTTCAGGAATTCAAAAATTTCAAAATCCATTTGTTATTATTATGTTATAAAGCTAAGTTACATTACTTAATAATTAGTAGTCCATAGCATATATATAGGTACCTATGTGTCCTTTACCTTTTGTTTCCAAAATATATTTCCTATCTCTTTGAACGGTATGAAAGTTAAGGCTACCCAAGAACTAGTGGAAGACTTTATGTACTGGCTGATCTATATTTTGAATATTGGCAGAGAAACCCATGAATGTAGATGCCGCCATGTATGTTGAATATTTTCATTCAAGACATTAACGTTATTCCTGACCTTTGGCATTCGTAGACGACACGTATTCCATTGACTTACAACAGCCCATCAAAGTGCTAATAATGGTTTCGTAACAAAAAAATTGAGTACCAGCGCCAACTTTATTATTCTGAAAGGGCTATAGGCTGATCCAGAGTGCCAATAATGAAACTGCGAGTACCATGTCATGGGAGATTTAGAACAATACACGCCCACGTTTCATTTCGATGTAAGGGAAAACCCTTAGGCTACCTATATCTACTGAAAGCGAAGCGAAATGAAACTAGTATAGATTTATGATTGGTCTCCGCGACTATTCGTATTTTTTTGCATGCAAGTTTTAATGTCTGGATCCACCCTGTAAACTACAGAACTCGCGAATCATCGCGGTATGGCGTTAATTTCGAACGGCATAAGGGATTCTAAGGAAGGAGGTGACATTGTGAGGTGTCTAGTGACACAGGTGCTTTCAGCAAATTAATAACAAGAATCGGGTCTATAGACGGGTCATTATGATTATGACACTTGAGTTGTTATTCGAGATCTTATTGACCAATCCGCATGAGTGAAACAATGATGAATTTGAACAAACAACGATAGCTACACGTGATCGACGCGTGCTAAAAAATGGGCTCACTCAGGTGACTCATATCGTTTCCTACGACATACATTGTCAAATTTCAGACCAAATACGTGTTTACAGTTACTCAGCGTACTTAGTGAAACTCAGTAAGTCTTTTGGAAGTAGTACCTGGCGAAGGTTTGTTGATTGCATTTAGGTATGTTTATTGTAGAGTGAAAGTGATTCTGAAACTTGTTTATTTACTCTTGCTGCGAACATTTAAACACAGAAACACCTATTTTATGCCAAAAAATAATCATTAGAAACGACTTGTTACATGGACTAAGTACTGCTGGATTGTATACCTCCTATTTCGTCTTTCTCCAAGAAATGTCTCTACAAAGAGTTTGAATACCTAGTTTAAATTGTAAATTTTGAAATACTTAGGTAGCTCTCTTTTTGGGTTCCAAGTTGCAATAATACGGTTTCAAGACTCTTTATCGCTTTTAGGTGTCTTTTCTGCTGAGCCTCGGATCCTTCCATAACTGAAAGCAATAACTTTTACAGTCTAGAATTAGAAAATGTATATAATAGTTAACCAAAGTAAGCTATTGACAACATTCTAGAATCATAATAACAATAAATCGTTAATCAAACTCTGCTTATCGCATTTCCAGGTACTTACAAATTAATAGCAACGATTTTGTCAACAAAACTACATATCGATATATGTTTTGGCGATTAAAAAGTATGTTATGATAACGGATCTTTGTTGTCAAAATTAAAGCGTAAGTACCTATTACATTTTGCGTGTTGGTTCAAATATTCCTAAAACATCTTTATTAATATAACTTTCAGGTTAGGATACTAACGGCTTTGTGTTATTATAACTATGTTTCATAGCAAATCAGTCATTAATTTTAACAAATAGGTACTCTTGATACCTCACTGATAGTATCAAGATTCATTAGTATAACTGTAAGAAAAACTGCTGACTCAAACGCCAGCTTACAAATTAGCTGGGAATTTACAACCTCGTCACAAGTATATAGGGAGTTCAAAAATAAAGAACAAACCTTGACAGTAAATGAAAAGCCACAGTCTATATAAATATACTTCTCGTGGAAAAGCATTGTAATCCGTAAAAGCTGTTTGATTCAATGATACATATTTTTTCCTCAAGTCAAGCTTCCTGAAATCAAAGAAAATCTACGAAAATTTGTCGATTCTACTTACTAAATTTTCTATTCGAAACGCAACAGCATAAAACTAAAGTAGGTAACGTTGTTTACTGACATAAAGGAAGTGAACGGAAGCAGTAACTGCTGTAATTCCCGATAACAATAACTAATATTTACAAGTATTACGTGGCACCACCAGAGACGTTGCTCCGAAGAGTTGGCAGCACCACAATGTTTATAAAGACATCGTCATGCCTATTAGAACGCCATGTTTTCGTTTCGTTTGCATCCGTCTAAAAATATTTATCCATGCACTAGTTAGGCCGTGAGCTGCGTAGCGAGCGCACGTGTGGTAGAACTTTCAACATGTTGGTGAAATTCACTTTCCCCGCGCAACTTAAAGCGTATCCTGACGTGGATATGCTGAGGTGCAAAGAGATGAACAACTTCGCGACCGAATGTGTGATACCGAGGAGACCGAAGAGATCTTTACCCCCTTTACCGGAAGATAAAGAGTGCAGTAACACCGAGCTGAAGAAGTGCATAAAACTATCGCCAAGAAAACACAATCGGCATCGGGGACAGTGCTTGCTGCTTCCAGCTCTTCCGGAGTATGACGAAAGTTGAATATTGTAACTTCGAATTTTTGTTCAAGTGACGGTTTTGGCTGGACGTGAAGACAATCAGGTTCTGAACTGGATTGCACACATTTTTAGTGCAGAGGTCGTTGTTTGATCAAAATGTAGTGTTGACCTTAGTGGCAATCAACATAGTGTCACGACAGGGCCGTGTGATCCATGTTAACAACGACGGTGTATAATTTGTTGAGTGTTTATTATTATGAGGTTTAGGAAAATGCGTAGTGGTTTTCATTTAGTATAACTTTGATATGCGAAGTTATGGTGATATCCTAAATGCGTTTTAGAAATGTACGGCAAAGTAAATGCATATATTGATGATTGTAATAATAAATTTGCACATTGAAGTTTATAAAATGTAATTGTAATTGTATCGAACTAATCGATCGAGAGTTCTTGCATTTCGCATAATAATGAAAGTGAATGTGTAATTATATATAACACTTATACATTTGATTAAAAATGAAGATATTTTTTTATCCAGACTTGATTATTTATATACATTGACCTTTCTCACGTTTCCGGTTAAATGTATCTTTTGGTGACAAAAAAGTTGTCCCGTGATGTGTACTATTAAAAATCATAATGTTCATGTAACTATACGTTTTTATATATTTTATTATAAGATGTTGTTTACCTTGTTACCATTTCAAACAACGTCATATTTAAAATAATTCCATACATTTTGATTGATGATCGATAGAGCGAAAGATAAACTAAATGAAGTTTATGTAACATAAGATCAAGATCATTTTGACGATGAAAGTAATTTTAAAACTCGCAGCGTTTAAGTTATTATGTAAGAAAAAGTAATGTTTTACTTGAAGCTAATGGATGCATTCAAATAGTTCATTAAATGAATGCGAAACTAAATTGCCGGTCATGGTGATTTCTAAATGCAAGTTTTAATTTGCAATTAAGTACCTATATATTTTCTATACCGACATTATTGATTTAAGGGCCTGTATAAGTAAGTTCTGAGTAGCGTAATTTTCTTAGAAGATCTTCAATTCATTGACATATTTTTCATATCACAACTGTCAAATTATCTGAAAAGTAAGCTACTCAGAACTTACTTTTTTATTGTGAAATAGGCCCTAAATATTGAATTATTCATATCGTCACCGAAAATCAATGCCATTCACAATTTCCTTAAAGTAAATCTGGGATGTTTAGGGGAAAAGGAATGTTATTACAATAATTTATATTATAAAGTTTATAAGATATTATTAGCATTATCAGTGTTAGTTTTTTGATAAAAATATCATAATATAACTATATTTAACTTCTTTGGCATATACATACACTATTCCTTTTTAAGCTTTTTGTATAAAACACGCACGAGTAAGTATATAGATAGTATTTGAAGAAAGTAGTAGGTTTTTTTTAAAATAAAAATACAGATTACGTTATATAATATTTTCAGCTACGTATAATAAATCTTTTTTCATTGGAAAAATACTATACTAGGCGACCTACCATCATCTATTATAAACCATCAAGTCATAAGAACGTTTTGTTTGCGTTTTTATTATAGTTGTCACATTTTGACACACTTCACACTTTGGAGGCGATGATTAAGCGAAGACGTCACAAAACTTCCGTCAAAAAACAAGCTTACTTTAAGAGATTCGTAGTACGAAATTGCATAGTAAGATTGAAACAATATTGCGCTAAGAGATGGCGGTAGGCCCCTGTATTTTGGTTTCCCTAGCCAACACTGACTTTTCCAAGTTCGCTGATTATAATTAGGACAAGAGTGACTGATTAACCGACAGTGACGTTAAACGTCAGTTAATTTCATTGCATTTCAATCGTTGGGTTGAAGTTTAAAGGGATTGAACGTTGTTTAAAACAACGATTATCTAATCGATAGTTAGTGAAGTCAGTTCTAAGAACTGCTTGACTCTTATTAAAGTTTGATAATGGCTGATAATGATGACCGGAGTCGTACCTTATTAGATACTGATCAGATAGGTATTAGTATGATTTATATATGTTTTTAATGAAAATATACTGACCGATGTATTTATACCTATATTATATGTGCGTAGTTATCATCTGTGATAAAAGTCGTAGTTGTAGAAATACTTTGTTAAAATAAACGTGTTTTTCTTTCTGTAAATATGTGCTTTTCATTTATGTTTTTCCCACTAATCACCTGATAATATCCTGTCACAGTTGATTAAACAGTCAGTTGAACTCGCATTGAGCCTATATAAGTACAACTTGATTATTGGATGACGTTGGTCGTTAAATAATTCAGTTAAGTATCATAGTTTTTTTATTAATCTTATTTGGTTGCACAGAGTTACAATGGCTATTCATTATTTTGTACAGTTGTTTCATTTTTGTGGGTTATAAAGCCGATTTCTTCTGACTTCCGACTTTGTTTCTATTTTAAGCGAAGAGATTATAAAAAAATATATACACGCACCGTCAGAAAAATCGCACCTTTATGAGGGAAATGTTGGATATCATTTGAAAGGTAACGAAAAGGAGTACCCAAAATAATTAAACTTTTTATTCTTTATTGGAATAGAACAAAAAAAGATAAAGTTTACAAAACAATACCACTCCTTAATAATGCTTTTTGTACAAAAAAAACTTAGAAAATACGTTTTTATTTAGGGTTAGACTACGGATCACTGCCTATTAAACCTGCATTGACCCTTTAAAACCCACAAATTGTAGATTTTTTTTAGATGTCACATTTTTGTTGTTTATTATGCTTTTTTATTGCAATGAAATCTTGTTTATTAAGTTCATTTATTAGGCTTTCAAACGAGGCTCATATTGGTAGGGGTACAAGCCGTACACGCAGTTGTAAAGTGTTAATAACGCTTAAGAAAATTTTAAAAAGGTTTTTATTTAGGGTTAGTCTACGGATCACTGCCTATTAAACCTGCATTGACACTTTAAAACCCACAAATTGTAGTTTTTTTTTAGATGTCACATTTTTGTTATTTATTATGCTTTTTTATTGCAATGAAATCTTGTTTATTAAGTTCATTTATTAGGCTTTCAAACGAGGCTCATATTGGTAGGGGTACAAGCCGTACACGCAGTTGTAAAGTGTTAATAACGCTTAAGAAAATTTTAAAAAGGTGCGGTTTTTTTGACGTTGAGTGTAGTTTGTTTCAATATACAAAATTATACAAAAACAGAAGCTAATTCGTTAAAATATGACGGTACAATGAGACTGTTTAAATTGATGCAAAATATGAAAATTAATTAGTTACAATACGGAGACAGAAGAAGATAACGGTAAAAGAAATAACGACAAGAAAGAGACACTTGGTGGAAGTTGCACGAGAGTGCTATCCATACCTTTGAATTTTGCATTATGCGTCTTGCAGTTTAGACACACGGAGGCCTTGGAATCATCTTCCAAATCGTGCGTTAGAGCACAATGAGGACATGTCGCGACATGGGCGTGCACTTGTTTCTCGTGTGTCCAAACTACAAACACTGGAATAATTATAAGAAGGGGCTGAACTCTTCTACGTGACCCGCATGAAATCCACGTTGGTCTTAACAAGATCAATCATGGCACGGAATAGGTATTGCTGGAGTGACAGTGAAGACAGCGTTGAATAAGTTAAGTGCGCGATTCTTTCGCTCAATTTTGAAATTAAGGTCGTTATTTTTGTCAACATTGGCAGCTTTTACAGTAGGGTTTTGTTATAAAATCAGAGTTTTCAAGTCCTACAAGTGTAATGTAGTGGACGTCCTTAGAGATGCCCCTGAGAACAACCATTGGTCTGAGTGTTTTAGCAGTTTCGATGTTTAAGTTTGGCTCCTTGGTCAGTCGCTGTAAAGTTTCGGTCTTCTGTTCTTCAGAGTCGAACTCTATTCGAAACTTAAGCTTCGAAATCGGTTAATCGGAAATTGTTAAATTCCTTAAATGGAACTGGGAGCCCAGTGCTCGTTGGCGAAGTGGTTTTCGGTTTGCGATTGTGGCGGTTAAGCAACTTTTGCAATGTTCAATCACGGGACTCATGAGGTTCGCACTTTGGGTGTCAAGCCATTAGTCCCGGCTGCTTCTGGAGTCGTTAACGCTCACCAATGGCATACCAATGACCCGCGTGGTGGGTCATGGACCATTCTCCTTATCAATCCACTAATGGCCGCCCGTGGTTTACCTTTCGTGTGCCATCCAAATCCGTTCAGCCGTTTTTGCGTGATTGAGTGACAAATATCCAAACCTCAAAAAATCCAAACTTACACATTTATAATATTAGTAGGATAACGTCCTTTTAACGACCTTCGTGGTAGAGTGGTACGTACACCAGAATCCGGGTAGGGGCAAATGTTTGTATGATAAAAACGAGCATTTGTACCTAAGTCATGGAAGTTAATATATATTTCTTGGGGCGTTGGATGGTTGCCTCCCCGCGGCGCGCCCTGTAAAAGTCGTACTAGAGATGGTAACGCAGTCTCTAGTGCTGGCCAAAATCATCCCCTCGCGAGCCAACACACACGCAAGCGACATCATGTCTGACTACGAGAACTACGAACGATAACAATTTTATGAATTACATGCCCGGCGGCAAATTAGGCCCGGACTCTGATGCCGTTACCGAGGATGAAGCAGACCCGGTTTGCATTGTGTACTTCGCCTCCATCAGGGACTACGCGAAAGAAATAAAGCCCCTTTGTTGTAGGCTCGCAGAAGGGCAAAGGTGCGAGCCTCAACAAGGAACAAAAGGCTTCTTCATCTTTGCTCATTCACCATCACCGCCTGCGAAACTGGATCTAAAACCATCATTAGAGACATCACCACCAAGAAAGTCACCACCACCTAATTTGGAAACAACCCCAATAACACCGAAGATTGGAACACCATAGTAAAGTCCCTGTCTGCATTAAGCAGTAAGATTGATCGAATTGAAAACCAAATCAAACAAACACACATTGATAATACAACTAACCCACCCCAGAAGACAACGTACGCATCAGCTGCCAAAACTAACATTACGAAAGCTAAACCACCACCTCCGAAACCGAAAGCAACGAAACCGGCGATCATATTGGCGGGAAAAACCGATGGCGCCACTCACGAATTCTCACCCCTCATGCAATGTTATCGCTGCATGGAGTTTGGGCACATTCGGTGTAAATGCTCCAGCGAGGTGTAGGTCTGTCTCTACTGCTCAGAAAACCATAGCTTCACCGAGTGCCCGAACAAGGGCGAGAAAACTAAAGCAGCGTGCAATAAATAACTGCAAAACCTATCTGGCGCGAAACAAAGTCAAAGGCGACTTAGAGCAGATTCAACTTCCTGCCCTCGCTACAAAGTGATGCTCAAGCGAATAACCGACCGGGTAGATTATGGGCCCGCGAATTGAGCCTTAATACTTTTGCTCGTCGCCACAGCCGAAACACAAAAAAACTTTTCTTTTATGTGATAAATATTAAACAAGAAAATATACTAGAAAAAAGCAACTAGTCTCATGTCGCCCTGACGGGATGAGACTAAGTTGCTTTTTTCTAGTATATTTTCTTGTTTAATATTTATCACATAAAAATAGCATTGTAAAATGCAAAATTAAAAAGTTATAACTTTTCTTTTCTCTATTTTTCTTCCCTCCCTGTATCTTTTCCTTCCCCATATTTTAATTCCCTTTCTCTCTCTATCCTTGCTATGCAGACATGTCTGGGCTGTATGGAATCGCAGTCCCGTCTGTTTTCATGGCCTAAATTCATTTGTGGAGAGAAGTCCTCTTTTCGATTAAACTTACACAGTCATTCCTATAACATTAAAACCCCTTTTTCAAAGAAATTCAAAAGTTTTCATAAAAAAAATATATATTTCTACACATAAATGTATGTATAATTCTATGTATTTATATCCGTTACCCTAGTATCCCATAACACAAGCCGTACAGTGCTTATTTTGGGGTTAGGTTAATTGGTGAGTGTAAGAATTATTTATTTAATTATTTATAAGGAAGGCCCCAGCAGGTGGGGATCATTCGAATGGCTGATCATGATAATAAACTATGGATTACATCCTTATAAAAAAAAAATAACCAGTCACCGTCTGTTTTCAACAATTAACGCTTATTAGGAAACTATACTTCAAAAACTACTATGTAGTTAGTTTGTTGTGATAAGAGTAAAAGTATTAAGGAAAAAATCAACTCTACTAATAAAGTAATTATTAGTATAGATGATTTTTTCCAATATCCTTCTAATAAAATTTTATCATAAATATTAACGCTTTTATAAAGAATCCTCAATATTGATGTTACCGTCTGAATTAGCTAAGTTATTATTTATTAATGTGCAAATTGACGTAAAAGGCACAATACCTAAGCAAAATTAAATTTATTCAGTAATCAGATTTTTCTAGAGCTCGAATATTTACGTAATAAACTCTAACTATTACAATTGCAAAGGAACAAGCTCTCTTTATTATGCAGTTACGTAACATTTTCCACAACAATCCTTCATTGATTCGATGAATGCCTTTTCTAATATGATTATTTCTAGTCTACTAGATACTAGATACAGTCATCAGCAATTGAGAGTTTAAATATTAATAAAGTCAGTTAATAAACAGCGTGTTTGAATCCGTTAAAAATTAATTGTTTTAGTTCATAAAAAATAGAGTTTCGAAACATCGCTGAAAATACGAGCGTAATTTAACCAACATAGTCGTAAACCAACATCAGTCGTGAGTAACTATATTAATAGGGAATATTAAACTACCAAATGGCCGCCAGTATTTTAATTTCATTGGGGACACGGTAGCGTCCCTGCCAAGACGGAGCAAAGCGAAGTGCAAGGGCACTACCTACCTACCTTTGCTTGAAGAGCTTCGTCGTTTCTTTTTGAGCTTAACAACTTCGGTCTGAATTATACTAGAACAACCAAATCCTCGGGATTTAATGTCACTAGTGATCAATTTTCAATTTCATAGCTTTTTAAATACTTTAGATTTTATTGATATCTAAAAAACCCCGCACACACTCCACACTGACTCACTCACTCACTGATGATCATCAAAATTCTCAGGTTACTACTAGAGCTATTGTGTACTAATTGACATGTATAGGTAGCAAAACAGCCAAGCCACGTAATTTGACTAAGGTGTAGAGTTTGTGAAGTTAGAGCTTGTAGAGTTAGGGCGTGTAGAGTTAGAATCTTGGCTATACTTGAGATTTGATAACTTTTTAACAGTGCAAGCTATACTATTATGGTGACGTCTTGGCATAATATTTTTCCATGTAAATGTTTTAGTGGGATTCGTCATTTTCTGGAGCCACAAATCTGTATAGAAAATTCACTGAAAACAATCTTCGACATCATAGGATGGAAGAAGATCGTTGAGACTTAAACATTTGACAATGTAACAGAGAGACTTAAAAATGTAACAGAGATTTCAGTTACATTTTTAGAAATTATGCCTGGAACACAGAATACTAAATATTACAAGTCCTGGAATGAAATGACTTGGAATGGCTTGGATGGCTTGGAAAATCAACCTCAGTCCCAAAGACCTGACAGAAACACTTCTTTCTTAAAATAGTTTTCCTTATGCTATAATAGTTCTGTTGTTACATCAGCTATGAAGCACTTGAAAGAATGACAATGACATTTTTTATATAAATAACAATGTGCAGGTAAGACCTTAGCTTCTGTTTTAAATAAATTAAAGAAAAAATATTGCTGCGTCTTATCGAATGTTTTATATTCATTTAGAAACAAACACAGTAGATTTTTGTTAGTCTTTTTTAAATAAAAAACGTTATCGCAACGCCGAAGTTAAGCTTGTAAAAAAAAAAAGCTATGCACGGGCTGCTTACGATAAACATGTTTTTTATTCTTTTTTAATTTCCCGACCCATTTTGACACCTTCGTATGTTTTTTCTCAAACATGCATGGAAATGTTGTCATTATTTTCGAAAAAAGAACACGCGAAGTATCGAATTTACTGACAAAGAAAATCAAATCCATTGCATGAGCGTTTTTTTAATTTGGAACATTACAATAGTACATTATTGCATAGGCCGTGAAATAGGCAATTGCAGGTCGAGTATGAGTCTGAAGGCCGAGCCGTAGGCGAGGACTTCACTAATACGAGACAGGCAATTGCCATTTCCGCCGAGGCATATATAGTGCTTTTCTCAAAAGAATGCAGGGAAATAAAACATATTTTTTATATTATACATTCAATTATACATTACTAAAAGAAAAAAATCAAATACATTGCAGGAGCGTCTTTTTGAATTTGGAACATTACAGCGCTCCAGCAATGTTGTATGAAACGGCTTGCTGGAGTTGTTAAATACTCTTTGTAATGTTCCAAATTCAAAAAACGCTCCTGCAATGGATTTGATTTTCTTTATCCGTAAATACGATACTTCGCGTGTTCTTTTTTCGAAAACAATGACAACATTTCCATGCATGTTTGAGAAAAGAATATTTAACAACTCCAGCACGCAGTTTCATACAACATTGCTGGAGCGCTGTAATGTTCCAAATTCAAAAAGACGCTCCTGATGAATTTGATTTTCTTTTAGTAATTATTAAATGTATAATATAAAAAGTATGTTTTATTTTCCTGCATTCTTTTGAGAAAAGCACTATATATGCCTCGGCGGAAATGGCAATTGCCTGTCCCGTATTAGTGAAGTCCTCGCCTACGGCTCGGCCTTCAAACTCATACTCGACCTGCAATTGCCTATTTCACGGCCTTTGCAATAAAGTACTATTCTAAGTATCTCCTTGTAAATACATTTTATACTAGAAGATATACGTATAAAATCTTATTTTTTTTATCAATTTATAAACCTAATAAGGTAGTTCATCGAAAGACGTATGATACAATTGTCCCATTTCAGAATCATTCGAGCCGAAATTTAATTATTGCGGAATCCAAAGTTCAATTAATTTAATCTTCGATGCAATTAGGTCATTAACCTGTGGGTTCTAGATAGAGTTCTGCTTTTGTTACAAAAATATTTTTATTTTATTTATTTATTTATTTATTCCAACTTACAACTATCATTACAGGCTCTAACCTAATGCGATAGTGTAGACTTATCTTTAAATTATCAAATATTACTTATAACTAATAACAAATAATGCCGCCTTTGTGAATTCATTCAGTGAGCAACCGAATATGTCCACGGCTAAGTTATGATGTTAAGCACTCGTAGTGCACGAGTTAGTGGTGCTTCTTTCAACAAGTTAGTGCGCGCGCGCGGTATAGCAAACAAAGGTGGCCGTCTCCGCCGCCACACATACCGGTCCGGGACGCACAGCCCCACCCACTGCAATACCGCATGGTTTGATACCTTGCCTCGTAGTAACTTAAACAAATATGTTACTAAACTTAAATCTCTCCTGACTTCTAATTTATTGTACCCCACCATACCGAGCACAAATAGGGTAGGATACATCAAAGGATAGAACGGATACACGCCATACAGTTTAAGATACAGTAACCTGGTAAATTTATTTTGTATCCGTTCTAACATTAATTTATATTTTGCTTCATGTGGGCTCCAAATGAACGCGTTGCATTCCAAGTGGCTTTTTACTAATGCTTCGTACAGAGCCCTTACCGCACTTAAGTTTGTGAACCCATGAGACTGTCGTAATATAAATCCAAGATTCCGATATGCTTTTTTGCACACTTTAATAATATGATCGCGGAAATTTAAATCAGGATTAAAGTGAACCCCAAGGTCTCTTACCTCAGTAACGCGCTGCATAGGGGACCCATTTACACAGTATTGGTATCGGTGAGGCTGACGTGATAATGAAAAGGTCATTATTGAGCATTTGGAAACATTGAAGTACAGCTTGTTCCTACGACTCCATTGTACCACCCTATCAATATCCGCCTGCAACCTCTCACAATCCGAAGAATCTTTAATTTGAAGGACTAACTTAAGATCATCCGCAAAAAGAAGGCAAGTGGCGTCTTGAACAACATCGGGTAAGTCATTCAACATTATAATAAATTCTAACGGCCCTAAATTACTACCCTGACTTACTCCCGATCGAGTGAAATAAGGGTCTGACCATTGACCGGACCAGTCGACAAATTGGCATCTGTCCTTCATATAACTTGCAAAAATAGTAAGCGTTTTCGGCGTACAGCCCGCTTGAGCAAGTTTCATCAGTAGGATGTCATTGTCGACTGTGTCGAATGCTTTTCTAAAATCGAAGTATGCTACATCTACTTGAGCCCCCGAGTCCACGGACGGCACCACTTCCGTCATCAATTGGAGTAGATTGCTCGCGGTACTACGCTTCGGGCGAAAACCGTGCTGCGCTTCCGATAACTGAGAGTTTACCTGCGTGTACATAGAATAATGTAAGGCGGACTCGAACACTTTCGCCGGAGTACACAAGACCGCTACCGGCCTAAAACCGCTTACATCCGTTCCACCGCCCCCTTTAGGTATAGGGACAACCCTCGTCACCTTCCATAGCTCAGGAAGGACCCCCTTCTCGAGACACGTATTAAATATGTGTAGCAACGGAGCGGCCAGGACTTTACGACAATCTCTGAAAATAAAGGGTGGGATACCGTCCGGCCCCTTGGATCGTTTGGGTTTAAGCTTGACTAGCGCGCGCTCAACCTCAGCTAGCTCCAGCGCGTGCAGCTGCAACCGCGCCGCGTCGGCCGGCGCCGCTGCACTCGCGGCCGCTACGTCTAATATCGCGGGTTGCGGATTATACACAGAGCTGAAGAAATCTGCCAACGCCGTGGCACACTCTCGTTCTGATAACACTCGACCATCTTTCATCAATATTTGTATATTATATATTATAAATACCTTTATATTCGTTAAGTACTTATACAAAAATAACGTAAGTATGTATTGTAACTGAGGTTTATGACAATCAATTATCAAATATTTTCATAAATTACATGTAAGTGACTTCGTTTCAAATTGAACGTGAACAATCTTAAAAATGCTTAATTCTCTGTACTTTGCGAAGTGAGGTGTGATAAATGTTATCGATCACACAATGATCTGACCCTCAAGTTATTTATTAACGACGTGATTATAATAATATACCTGTTTAGTTTTAAAGTGTATAATATGTATGATAAGAGCTATCGTTGTCTGATCTAAATAATAATAAGAGAACAATTGCAAAATATTATTAACCACTTAGATATCTACAAACCTTCATGAAATAATGTTGGAAAAGCGACTTGCACTTGACGATTTTTTATCGCTGCGGGAAAACTACAGATATAAACTACAATTAGGGCAGGTATTGTGTAGACAAACTAATTTTAGACGGGGTCAGAGAACCGGGCTCAATTGGAAGCGAAACCTATTCGAGGAAACTTTGGAAAACTTTTCCATTTGCGAAAGCCTGTAAACTACTTATTTGCACGATATGGTTCGTTATTTTTTATTGAATAGATACAAGAAAATGGAGTCTTATAGGTGTTCTTTGTAATGTTTTTATATATAGCTAGAGTAACGATTAATGAACGTAAAGAAAGAGAGTTCTAATACAAAAAAAAAGGAGGAAATAGTAAAAATAAAATGCCAAAAAAAATTGTTTTGGTGTCGGTACTGTGGAGATCGTATATGTCTCCGCACTATAAGGAGGCCGCTACAACAACAACGCTAAACGCTAAACGCTAAACGCTAAACGCTAAACGCTAAACGCTACAACAAACAAAACCAGCCAGCAACGGCGGGCTGGTTTTGTATATAGTAAAATTAAGAATGGGAGGCCCGTCGTGCGTGGACATAGATGGTCGCCTTGTCAAAAAAAAATTGTAAAAAATACTAGTATAATTACTGAATATAAAAACAGTATAGAGTTAAACATAGTTTTAATTCAATATCGAGCCGCCCCCGTTAGATCGATGGCTCTTCTTCTTTGTGTCGATGATTCCTAAATTTCATTGGTCCATGGTCCAGTATGTGGAAACTTGAATTGCACTACTCCAGTAGGTCACTTGCGCTGCAGGTGGTGGGACATAGGGGGCACTCCAGTAGGTGCGACATTGTTTGCGAGGGCTCTCCGCATTCACACTGCGGGTTCTCACATATCCCCATTTGTGTAGGTTGAGCTTGGTCAACCTGGGTACGCAGGCGGTTTGACGATCTTTAGATTGGCTACGGTAGATTATGCAATGGTGGAAGCGTTTCCTGAAAACATCTTATGTACCCCGCAAATACAAAGTTATTTTATGGTTACCCAAAACTTCAAAACCATTTAGAACTCGTCATACACAAACAACTTTTTGTATGGAAGCAACCCTGAAATTGCGAAAAAAAATTGCTGTTTCATAGAAAGTTTTATTTGAACTCTTCTAAAATCTATGAAGCAGCTGATTTCTTTTTGCGATACACATTGTATATGTCTTTGTCTTTTTGCAAGAACCGATTGTTTGTAAATAATCGAGGGTCTTTATAAACCGTAAACGGACAATTGGATTTGCAATAAAACAGAAAAAAAAAACGATTATATAATCATTGTCCAGTGGTCAGTTTATAAACAAACGAGATCACCAGCGTTTAACTGTGAACAATCATACAACCAATAATAAGCATAAAAAAATTTGCACCTACCGGGATTCGAACCCGAGACCTCAGAGTAGGCAACACCTTGAAACCAGTGTACGTACCCGATACCATGGAGGTCGTCGATGACCGATGACGATGATGGTAAAATTTTCGTTATACTTTCGCTTGCCAATTGAAGACGGAGCAAGATTTTTTGCTTCGGTCTAGACACGCCCATTAGTTCATTAGATTTACCTTGATCTATTAAAAAAAAATGATTAGCTGCTATTAATGCATTGACTGGCGACGCTACCAGCTATCAGAGATAAGATAAGTATATAATTGTGTCATTGTTATTTCGCAAACTGTTATTTGCAATTTCTAAGAAATTAAAGTATCACATGAGGGTGTTGATTGACAAAAGTAAGAAATAATAAAGATAATGCACGTAGTTAATACAGTTCTGAACGAAAATAACTATAGTCAGTCACAAGTACCCAACAAAACTTATGAAAACACATTCGTTGTTATTTTTAGCCTAAAAAGTTCAAATAGATAATTTACGTAACATATAAAAAAAAAATTGTTTTCGCACATCAGTTAATTATTTATTTATTAAAAGTATTTTATCCGTTAGCTAGTATCCATAACACAAGTTCTTCACGATACTTAATGTGGGCTAGATAATTGGTGTGATTGTATGGAAATATTTATTTAATTTTTTTTATTTATTTATGTCTTCAAGGGTTTATAGCTTAGAATATACTAGAAAAAAGCAACTAGTCTCATGTCTCCCTGACGGGATTCGAACCCGCATCGAATCCCGTCAGGGCGACATGAGACTAGTTGCTTTTTTCTAGTATATTTTATTGTTTAATATTTATCACATAAAAATAGCATTGTAAAATGCAAAATTAAAAAGTTATAATTAGATGGCTGTTTCATCTTAATCGATAGTCAAACATCTGTAAAGATGTTTCTTTCGAATGCGAGGAGGATATTTCTCTCATTGATGAAGCGACGGTGGCCAACACCGTAGAACGGTGAATATACTAGAAAAATTCGACGTGTCCTCATAGGTCTCTGTAGCATAATTGGTTAGTGCATTGGGCCGGACTCCCAAGGATGCGGGTTCGAATCCCGTCAGGGCGACATGAGACTAGTTGCTTTTTTCTAGTATATTTTATTGTTTAATATTTATCACATAAAAATAGCATTGTAAAATGCAAAATTAAAAAGTTATAATTTTATAGCTTAGTTTCATTTTTGTGCGTAAATCAGCAGGCTAGTTAATTCTCTAACTTAACATCACCTAGCAAACCGTTTCGTTGCTGTCATTACTTTCATAATGTATGACAGCCACAACACCGACGATCGACGAAACTGGAAACTGAAGGGATTTTTATTTAGATAATCACCCCTCGGGTTCACTTTCCAAGGCTACTAAATAAGAGATCCCATCGCAATAAATTGACTCAGCTAGTAAAATATCTCTATACAAAATTTCTTCTTCAAAATATCTGATAAAAGATTAACGTTTACTAGTTGAACTGTTTTCATTTTATGGATTAACATTTTGTGTTAAATATTTGTTTTAGGAGGAGACGTGCTCACATCCTATGGCAAGTAACCACAGTTGATTGTTTTAAATATGAAAAAAAAAATCGTTTTCGAATGTTTGTTTCTGCTATCGGTCGTATATAATAATATGTCTCGCTCTATACCTAAGCAATAGTATGGCAAAATACTTAATTACTATACTTATCCTTATCTTTAACAGGTTTATTTATTTTATTTATTTGTCTAATTACAACAGCAAGTGCAACTTACAATAACTATAGGAGTACAGTAACAGAATGTAGTAGAAATAATAATAAAAATATGACTGAAAATACATGCATGTGGATTTTGGTTCGGCCTTCTCACAACCAGATGACAGATAGATACAGGTGCAGGTACTCGACTAAGGGTGTTATGTAAACGGTTAGCAAAGTATTCGTAATTTTGTTAGCAAAAAAAATGTAATCAATAGCTAGTTGGGCAGCAACTTATGATCAGCAAATATTTCTTAATCAGTCTGCAATTTATATCATTCTGAACAGTAGATTTTTTTTACTGCCGAATATATATAAAAGCTGCAATGAGTGAGTCATATTTAATTAAATTTTGGTAAGCACTCAGAGAGTAAACAAAAAAATAAATTTTGTGCCGCTAATATAAATTTAGCAAAAATATTATACTTGTCATACACAATAAGGGCGCATCCCTTACAAAGTTGATTAATTAATTAATTTTCTCTCTTACTGGGTATAATTATTAATATAGGGATAGTGTGTTATGATGATAAACAATTTGCTTTATTTTTATAATTATAATAGAGATAACAAAGAAGGTTAGAAAATGTAACAAAATATTGTTATAGCAGGTACTTACTTAACCAATCAATAGTTTATTCTTATTGTATTGTACCTATTATTAATGCTCGTTTTGCCTTTGAGGGCCGGCCACGTTTCCTTTTTTTCCTATGGGAATATTTTTTGCTTCGAGCACTTTAGGCGGATCGCCAAACCAATCACGTGCTTACATAATTATGTAGAAATTAAAAAAGCTGGTCAGTCACATTTTCCCTCTCTCCATTCATCTTTTTCAATTTTCCCATTCTGCATCGATTTCGAATTTTCGACTTCGCAATTAGCTGTTCGACCAGCTGGAATGAAAATACTCTAAAGCGTTGTAGGATGATGGAGATTTGGGTGTCGCTCCCAAAACCAATTAAAACGCAATCCAACTATTGATATTGCTAACCAATCAAATAAACTGCTTATAGAAATGTTTTCTTTGCTGCCGAATCGTAGGTATAATCTTAAATTTAATAATAAAATAAACTGTTTTGCGTCGTGACAGTTTCTTTTGTTGATACATAATAAGACATGGTGCCTGCTTATGTTTAAATTACTGACCATTATCATGATTGTTTACAGAACAAGAATTGCAGCCCGATTTTATTGCTAATAAAATCTTTGTATGATGGCCAAATCACACTAAAAGTAATTTTATTTACTAAATTGGACTCACATGATCTTGCTCCAAGGGGACCGGCGGCGGCTCGGCGGCGCTGTTTGCCGTAATACAGGCTTATGCCTAGCTCGGCAGTACATACATATTCATATTACCTTGTAAGTCCTAGCTTATGTTAAAATATGAATTGTCAAATTACTTATGTTTGGAAGCAAAAAAGAATTTATTTATTTAAATGATTAAATAGGCTGTTTTGTTTTGCTAACCTTTTAAAATTGCCTACCAAATAATTAACCAAATAATTCTTCTAAACTAATAGAGGACCTCGGTGGCGCAGTGGTGCTCTGCCCGCGATTGTTGAGGTTATAACTTTCGTAATGGTCGGTCACAAGATGTGTGACTATAACTTTACATTCTCGAGCTCCTCCGTACTTCGGAAGGGGTTATTTTTATTATTTAATCGATCAGCAAAAATCTCTAACCTAACCTAACCAATAATTGGTTGTTCAGCAAGAAAACCTATTTGGTCAGCAAGTACTAGGTAAGCCAAAGAGAGTTGCTGACCAAATTGATATTTAGCTGACCAAAATATTTATTCCTCTTCGGAAGGCACGTTAAGCCGTTGGTCCCGGCTGCATTTGCAGTCGTTAAAACGCACCGATCCGCATCGGGCCCGCCTGGAGGGTCATGGCCCATCCGCTTTATCCATCCATAAGGTAGACCAGGGGCCCAATTCCGCTAATGCTTAGTCACAATCGTATTCCAGTGGTGTTTCAATGGTAGTGCTGTTTTACACAGTTCTTGTTACAACAGTGTAAATAAACACTACTATTGAAAAACCACTGAGAGACGATTTTGACAAAAATTTAGCAGAATTGAGCCCCAGTGCCGCAGCAATGGCTAACGACAATAGTGGGCGTCTGAGGGCTCCACGAAAATGATGATAGCGATTGTTAAATACTTACATAATGTCACTTGATGCTACTGAGTCATGTCTTGGTTGGCAACAGTAGGTAAGTAGTTACTATAGCAGAAAAATCGACATTGTTTTCAGCGGCGGTTCTCACAACAACGAATGTTGTACAAAGGCTAATGTTTCAGGCACTTGTAGAATTTGTTTACAAAACTGCCTGTTCTGACTCCTAATTATGAGTTATTATCATACATTCGATGAGAAGAATTACTGGGTACTCTTTACACAGTAGATGGTAATTATTTCTTAGAAATGTTTACGTTGAACTGTAGAGTCCAATAGCCAGGTAAATCTGTATACCTAAGTATATGTGTATTTTTAGTAGAAAGCGAAATCTGCTTTTATCAAACATACGAGCAAGTATTTAAATCTCGAAACAATAAGATGAGGTAGGGTGGGTACACTGACTTCAGCTTAGAAACTATTATTCTATTTTTAAAAATTTTAGACCAAGTTGTTTTTTTTTAGTTATTTACAGAAGTTGGTACTAACTATTTGATAATCAATGATTAATTGCTGCTATTATGGAGTAATGCCATTTAAAACATTCATAACTTGTTTTGTTACATCATCGTTGTAAGTACGTCATGTGTAAACAACATACAAAGCACGCTTACCAATTTTTAACGACGTCGTATCTCAAAATATCAAGCGTAAACCAGCATAACGTAAATAATCATAGGTTCGCATGGCTGCAGTTAAAATCTGCCGTCATTACATTGCATTCGTCACAACACTGCACGTAGTTACACGAGCCTGCCATATTGTTGATCCATGACGAGTTTTATGGCTTTTATGACGCTATATCGAAAAAGTACGTACCTCTTGGTATAAATCTATTTAGGACGGTTAGAGATGGTACAAATCTGATAATAAGATATATTTATATCTTCATACCTTTATCTAGATTACTTGTATAGTTTCAGAGACAAGATTTTATGATTTTGCCTCAACATTTTTTCTTATTGAAATGACCATTTAAAAATACGAGTTTCCAAGTTTATTCTCAAATGGGGTTACATATACTATTGGAAATTGGTTTTATTTGATGATACCAATAATATTTAGGATTGTATTGTTTCATTTTCTCTATAACCGCTATAGTTATTTACTACGAAGTGATTTCGCGGTTTTATCGCCTAATCTGCAAAATCGGTCTCGCCCTCGCACGCGCCGTTTTCTAATTAACATCTCGCTTCAGATTTTTTTTTAACTTTTGAATTTCGGAATTGGGTCTTGCAAATAAGATGACAAGGAAAAGCGGGTTCTCCGATCGTGATTGATACAAAAGCTGTCCCAGCAACAAGTCGGCTCGATCCACAACTCGCGATTCGCTCCGTCAAATCTGTCAGAACAGAATTTGCGCTCGCAAGTGCAATTCCATACACAAGGAGACGCGGACACAGGGAGGGGGGAAGGATGGTAGAGGACGGATTGAAAAAGATGGGAAAGATAGAAGAGCAGGAAAGAAAGGAAAATGAAAAGGAGAGGCAGAAGATACCATATTCAATATAATAAACTATACAGGGTGTTAAAAGACCCATAACGAAAACGAACATCACGTATTCTCCCCATATTTACTAGCATTTTCTTGTATGGGGCCAAATCTGGGAACTTGATAGTTAAGGAGTTATTGAGGATCAAAGTCAATATTTATTTTTGAAGCTTATCGTTCAATGTTACAAAATCGCAATTAATATCAAAGTCAATCAAAGAAACTGGATCCCGGCCGCCTACTTGTATCCTCTAGACACACGCACACGTTGCCTCACGCGTTTTTTTGCATGTAAAGATAACATCCATTTTATGAAAACGAAAAATAAAAGTCGTTTCCCACCAATTATTTTCACATATTCTTATTTAATTTGATGTACACTACGCATATATTACGGCTTCGGTATGGGTCTTTTAACACCCTGTATATAAAAAAAGATGATAAAGGGTGGGGCATAGGAGTAGCTCCTTATACCTATACACATGCAGTATCGGATGACAATCTAAATGCTACGTAACTTTGACTAGGAATGAAGAGGTTTAGAGAAAGAAATAGCGCACATTGTTTACTAAATACTCGTGAATTGATTATTTCACTAAAACAGTACAATGATGATGACAATTCAAATTAAGTACCTATCTAAAGTGAAGTTAAAGAAATATGTAAGTTACTTCAGTAAAGTACACGAGTACTTAAACTAGGTCAAACCTGTAATATTACTGTGCTAATATTAACTAAATTAACTACTACATGTGGACTGATGACGGCAAACATGAAAAACTTGTGAAAGAGTAAGAAAAAGGGATAATATTTTTCAGTACTGCTCAATTCCCCTTACAAATTATTATCATGATTATATGAATACTTTATATCAAGTTTCAGTAATTTACAGTAAAAGTGAGAGTGAGCATCCCAAGAGTGACAAAGTATGACGCAATTTTTATTTTATCTAGTTTTATAGTTGCCACTTGAGCAAAGATGAGTTAATTAGTCATTATAAAAAATTTCAAGTACTAAAAACCCGCATTTAGTTGATCAGTTGATTTGTCTTTTGATGCAGGCGGGGTTTTTAGTTTTTTAAATGTATATATTTTTTATTGACTTGTGTGTATCTTATTAGTTATTCGTCAGTCATATACCTTTTTGAAATCCTTAAGACTAGCTCTTTAATTCGATACACAAAAAGAAGTATTCTAAAAAAAAAAAATCTTTTTTTTTTCTTTTCAAATAATAGCATAGCCGCTATGTTGTTTTTTTTAACATCACTTATCGAAGAACACTTGGGTTGTCAAGACAAATCTAACCATATCTTAATTATCGAAATCCGTTTAGCCGTTTTAGAGATAAGAGGTAATAAAGAAGATTTCATATAAACAAACAAACATACATACAAAAACGCGAAAAACAACCCTTCCTTTGCAGTCGGGTAAAAATAAATTAATAATATAAATTTTATATCATTATGTCATTGAAGAATATTCATAAAACACCAATAATATTAACCGTGTGTATTTGAATCAGGCATTGTGAAAATTAGGTAGACCATACATGGGGACAAAAATTGCTATGATTTTGTAATTTTTGCATTTTTTTTTTTTTTTTTTTTTCAATGCTATTTTATACTTATGGTAAAATTTTAAATAGAAAAATATTGGAAAAGATTAACTCGGCCACAAGTGAATTCTCAGGCTGGAATCGAACCAGCGACCTTTGGAAGAGCATTGGACCGGATTTCCAAAGGTTGCTGGTTCTATTCCAGCCTAAGAATTCACTTGTGGCCGAGTTAATTTTTTCCAATATTTTTCTATTTAAAAATTTACCATAAAAATTGCTATCTTCATTTCCGTGCCTTTTCGTGTCTTTTGTCCTAATTGACAGTAAAACATGTCAGTTTTATTGGTTGTAATTTTTTACGCAAATTACAAAGGTTTTATATTATCTCTTATAAAACATCATTGTAAAATACTAATAATTTATTGGCACAACTTACTGTATTTTATATTTTTTTTTATGATTTAGCCTTCATCATACCTGATATTAAGTATTGATAAGGCTGAAGATGGAAGCGAGCCTCTCCCTGAATCCTCAGCCACTGAGGAACTGGTTATCTTATCTCGAACTGCCGGAACACAACAATGCTGAAAACATTGTTGTTATGGTGTCAGACTTAGATAAGACGGTGGGAGCTAGCCAGGCGGACTTACAATAAGTCCTACCACCAACCGGAATATAATTTCCAACACGAATCAATAACATCATTTGGTTTTATCAAGAAAATCTCATGATACAGTCACAATCATATACGGAAATTGTATTTGCAAATAATCTTAAATCATTAGCTTATTAAATCTAACACCCATATTCTAAGTCGTTCCTCCAAAACTTACTCGTCCTCGACTTAACGAAACCTCATTGAAAACCTCTTCGAAATACTCCTCGAAATCGGTAATCTAAGTCATAACTCCGCAAGGGCCTTAGGAAGGCTTAGCGCACACTACCCTTTTTACCTACGACGAGGTTGAGTGGAGTGTAAAAAGTTTTGGAGGAACGACTTAGAATATGGGGGTATACTTAGTCAATTTCAATCCGAAACGTATGCGTAAACACGTGAAAACAATCTCAGACTTGGCTTACATTAGATGCTTCCATCACCTTTTATACTTAGCATCACATTTAAAAATGATAAAAAGTCAATAATCTACTATTTACTGTTACTATTACTTGATTTGCCTATTTGTTGAATAATGACGTAAAAACGTGACTGTATCAAGATAAAATCTGGTTACATCCGAGTCATAATTTACACATCTTTTGACATGACTTGATAAGTGACGAATGTAACGTAAAGTAGTTTTTCATGAAAATTCAATGTATTTAATTTACCGATCTCGTTTTGTGGAGGTCTTCGCGACCTTCTCCAGGGTTAGTATATTCTGGTTAGGATTAGTAAACATAGACTTCAAACGCACACACTCACACTGGCCTTCAAAACTTAGTATAGGTAGTTGCCACTTGAGTAGGTACTTACCATACTTTTAAAACTTTCAGTCTTAGATTACCTAGCTGATTTTTGGGCCAATACAATTTAGGTCTGCTATAAATTCGAAATGAAGAAGAATACATCTATTTCTTCTTAACTGTAGAAACGATTTATAGGAAACATCAACTTTCATTGAAACTAGTTACTTTTCAATTCATAAACTTAAATAATTCCGAAAATATATCTTAGGTGAAATTACTTTAAAAGATATGTCCTTTTAACGGTTTTGAAAAAAATGTCAGCCAGTGTATAGCGTTCTGAAGTTCCTGAAATATTACTATAATAATACAAGTCGAAGAAATCATACCAAATCTCAGTTTTAACTTATCTATGATGAGAGGACAGAAACCCTCAATTATTTGGAAGGGACCTTCGAATAGAAGAGAGAGTTTTGCTTCGTAAAAAACGAATGAATGAACACAGGCTTTTCTATCGTTCGCCATCTAAATGGAAGAATTATCCGTTATCCCGTGAACATGGCACCAAAAGTGTCGAAACGTCGGGAAATCCAAAAAACAGAAAATAACTATGGTAAATTTTTAATAGAAAAATATTGGAAAAAATTAACTCGGCCACAAGTGAATTCTCAGGCGGGAATCGAACCCGCGACCTTTAGAAATCCGGTCCAATGCTCTAAGTTAATTTTTTCCAATATTTTTCTATTTAAAATTTTCCATAAGTATAAAAATAGCATTGAAAAATGCAAAAATTACAAAATCATAAAAAGAAAATAACTAGTTTAAAGCCAAAAGGCGTGTTTTTGTGTCTTTTGTGACTATATTAAAGGGTATGAAAGGGACACTCTTCATATTTCTAGCTGACTTCACTAGGACTTCACTATGTTTGGTTTTCGGAGTATACCTCTTGCATTTCCATCACCAAGTCCGGCCTGGAAACGTAGCACTAATGTAATGACGTCAAAAAATGTCATTGACTGACACTCTCACACTCTGTTAACAGTTTCTACGTCAAAATATGGTAATGGATTAAGTAACCACTCTAGAGGTTGTTCTTTTGTGTATATTATCTATCGTCATCTTTTATATGAACATGCAAGGAATGAGTGATTCTTTTACGGCCGGTTTCAATAATCTATCCCTAACAAAAGCTAGGCCTATCTTGGTTATGTTACTTAGCAACTGCTGTTATTTTAGGTTCTTTTGGGCTGAATAACAAAAACATCTAGGCAACAAAGCTCTAGTAAGCCTATCTCTTACTGTAGATAAGTTATTGAAACCGACCGTTCGTTAACAACAAAACAGACACGTTGTAAAACAACGCAAGGAAAATTCATACACGTATTTTTATAAAGGGAAATGTATGGGGGAATGCGACAGCTTCGTCTGTGTTTCACAAAAAGATGGTGACAGCCAAACCTACTCTGTGTAAATTAAATCTTTTGTACAACTTCATTGATTTTGTTACGAAAGTGTTTATTATTTTAGTAATTTGTTGACTATATGACTAAGTTAGAAAAGCTAACCGCCTCTGTGGTCTAGTGGGTTCGATTTCCAGCGGGGGTACATATTGTATTCGGTTTGCTTGGTGGTAGGACTTGTTGTGAGTCCGCCTGGCTAGCTACCACCATCTTATCTAAGATTGTGGCGATAAGATAAGATAGCCAGTTCCTCAGTGGCTGAGGATTACGGGAGAGGCTCGCTTCCATCTCCAGCCTTTTCAATACTTAACATCAGGTATGATGAAGGCTAAGAGTCTTCCCGTCATTAAAAAAAAAAAGCTAGATTTAAGACGCTATACAGAAAAAGTATGCGCTTTTTGATATAAAACTATAGGATTGTTAGAGATGTTACAAATCAGGTAATAAGATATACATTTCTTCATACCTTTATCTTGATTTGTAATGTACCAGAAACACGATTTTATGATTTTGCTTCGACAATTTTTCTTTTCGAAATGATCCCTTAAAAATACGAAAATTCAAGATTACTATCAAACGGGGTTACATACTATTGGAAATTGGTTTAATTAGTGGGCGCCAATAATATTAGCATCGTGTAGTTTCATTGTCTCTGTAATCGCTTTAGTTATTTACTACGAAGGGAGTTCATGCTTTTTTCGCCTAGATAATCTGCAAAATCAGTCTCGCTCCCGCTAGCGTCCTTTTCTCATTACTATTTTGCTTCAGTCGTATAGCGGCTTAACTACTTTTATTCTGACTCAGATACCTATCAAAATTAAAGAAGCCGGTCTTGAATTTATTACGTGCTTGATCACTAGTATAAAATAATGACAGTTGATAAAATGTGATTCACTCAGAATGATATATTCAAATGATCACGTTACCTACCCATTATAATCAAATAATAGTTTTGAAGATAACTTTTATCAAAAGTCAATTTGATTTCCATTTCACAATAATTTAATACCATCATATTATTATTTTAATTTATAGTAGGAGTTTAGCGACAAAAACGCCCGACCCTTCCATTTTTTGACACAAGCATGAAACTTGGCACAGGGTTCAAACATGTTCTCTGGGTCAAAATAAGCCGATTAAGATCGGTAGCGCCCTCTGGGTAGCGCCGGAGGTATAATTTTCGTATAAATATATATAGCTTAACATGGACAGTCGTAATTTTCGGAATATACTCGTAGGTGAGCGGTTGGGTGTTTTTTTGCTCGCCACCTGAGGGAGGGGCCCCGGAGGTTACTGATCATAACTGGCTTATTTCGACCCAGGGAACGATTGTGTCATTCCCAGAATTCGCTTTTCGTTGATAGCGGTAAAAAAAATTAACGGGGCGCAACGTTCACAAATTGATTTTCGCTACTCATTTCTGTTTTTTTTTTTTTGAAAATTCAGACTATTATGTAATTTTCAAGAAACTACTTAAGATTTTTTTTATACTAGAAATAAATTTTTCATCATCGCTTTACACGAAAATGATACCAAACTTGACCTATTAGCTAAACATGGACAGTTTTGACCCAGGGAACAACTATGCCAAGTTGCATACTTCTGTCATATAAATCGCTTCGGATAGACCTGCCATAATGAGCTCTTCGGTTCGGTTAATTTTTTTCGCAACTTAATGGTAGCAAAGTTACTTGAGAGTATATTTTTTAAGAAACTACTTGGAAATTCCATTTTTTTACACCAGAAATGAATTTGTCATCGATTTATACGAAAATGATACCAAACTTGACCTATTAGCTAAACATGAGCAGTTATAATTTTTGTAATGAAACTGGGCGGAGCTGTTCGTTGGCCTCCCCCTCCGGCGTCAGAGGGAAGGCTACCGGGGGCTACTGATCTTAAACGGCTTATTTTGACCCAGGGAACAATTGTGCCAAGTTTGATACTTGTGTCAAAAAATTAAAGGGTAATGCACTAAGCTTCTCTACTATTAGCGATATCGTAATATCACATTAGCATTGATCTTTCACAAGTGCAAGCGAGCGTGTTGAAGATGTTCTTGAATATAAGCTGGTCATGATATGTTGGTACAATTTAAAGAGGTACGTATGCAAGTTATATATTTACATATTCCGATTACTGATATGTTTCTTTATACAGCGCATTTAATTTGTAACCCCCCGTTGCCACTGGTGACATTTACAAGAAAACAAGAAGAAAAGTCATGTTCTAAACGTATAATGCGGTCACTGAGAAAATGCGTTATTTGACAGCTCCTATCGAGAGCTATTGATTATCCTCTCAGCGGCCGCATTATATTTTCCAACATGTTTTCTTGTAAATGTTTTGCCAGTGGAAACGGAGGGTTATAATTAGTAGGTTACGTCTTTTGTTTTAAAAGATAGGTTTAAAATCCTTCATTTAAGGCTCTTTACGACTGAAGCGAGAAAGCAATGAGAAAAGGACGCGACTGATTTTGTAGATTAGGCGAAAAAAGCCACGAAATCACTTCTTAGTAAATAACTATTGTGTTTAAAGAGAAATAAATATTATTGGTGTCCACTAAATTAACTAATTTCCAATCGTATATGTAATCCTATTTGAGAATAATCTTGAATTTTCGTATTTTTAAGGTGTCTTTTTAAAAAGAAAAAGTGTCGAAACAAAATCATAAAATCGTGTTTCTAAAACTTTACAAATCTAGATAAAGGTATGCAGGAATATATATCTTTTTACCAGATTTATAACATCCGGCTTATAGTTTTATAATAAAATGTATGTAATTTTTTCGTAAAGCTTCTCAAGTTTCATTGCAAAAATTCAATCATTTTATACTCGTACCAGACAGCTGTGGACAGTTTTTTTCCTTATATTACTTTTTTTGACAAAATAGTTACGTATGTTACTAACTAACCTATTTTTATATGGTTTCTAAATAACAAAAGCCTTGCAATTATGCAGGTACATCTAATACATAATGCTAGTAATTTGTGTGTCAGCTCGATCCTTTCAGACCATCCATTCGTACTGTTTTCCTATTTGTTTAGGGGAAATTGATGTAAGTACGTAAATAGATTTTTGGGTCAAGGCGAGAGTGTCCATTATGGCTGTAATCCTGTTTTTCTTGGTGTGGGCGTGCTGAATGTAAATACTCTACCCCATTTCGATCATTATAGTTGGTATCGTAGGTACAATCGGCGAACTTCCCGGTAGGCCAGTAGGCATAGATTTATAATTGGTATCCGCGTTTCTACAACTATATACCGCCTTCATACATATAGCTCTTGACCGTTTTACTCTGCCCCAAATTTGGAAGGCCCCAAACGGCACAGTCTACTATGACAACGGCATACGGCATCAACAATCCCTAGCAACCGAGTCAGTTGGTTCAACTAAAACGTTAAAATTTGTGGTCACATTTTTTGATCCGTTGTTTGTAAAATATGGATAAATGACCAGCCACACACGTGCTGAGTTGGCAATTTACATTAGGTTAGGTACGTGGCATTTTTGACGTGGCAAAATTAAATTGTTACTGACAATGACAAGTGACAGCGAGTCAAAAACGACACTGACATTTGACGAAAGAGTCAATCTATACTGCCACTGAAATTTTTTAATTTTTATTTTATTTATTTTTCTCTGCATAATGTATGTATGTATTTATTTATATGTATTTTATTAACTTACTACAGATAGTCGTCCTTATCTTTAGGCGCCCTGGCAGAATAACAGCGCCTCTGTGTCTCATCCTGCCCAACTTGGATGGCACGGAGGCAAATTGCTGAGACAGGGTTTTTATTGAATACACGCATTTTATACTGTATTTAATACATAAACTCTTTGTTTTTCCGATTTATATATATATATATATATATATATATATATATATATATATATATCAAGTCATGTCCAGAGATCAATGGATCAATTCCGTCTCATAATCCGGGGCTTGAAGAGTTAAGACTAAGTCCTATAGTCTGGACTTTATTTAATATGAAAACTAGCGGCCGCTAGCACGCTTCACCCGCGTGCGTTTCCATGGGAATATCGGGATAAAAACTATCCCATGCCCATAATCAGGCTATCTACTATCTGTGTACCAAATTTCATCCAAATCTGTTCATTTCAGTTTCGGAACCTATTAGTATAGCTAACCGGCAGGCTTACCTAACTCGCTTTCATTACTGTCACATTTTTTACTGTATCACAGCCACAAGAGCGACGAAACTGAAACGAGTGTCGTTAGATAGTCAGCCTGCGAGTTTCTTAGATAAATCATCTCGGATCACTACTTTAGTCAGTGAAGTAATCTGTCACCAAATTGTTCTAAAAACCATGAAATTACTACTGAAAAGATGTTTGACTAAGCGGCGGCGTCTCATACTTAGTCATGTTCTCAGAATCCTTGTTCTCCATTTTTTGAAAAATATGTCGGCAAACCGATTATCACTGGATTGATCTACATTACACATACACCCATTAAAAAAGTGTACGATTACTCATTGTTTTTTTATACAAAATACCATTTTCGTAGAAGGTTTATTGTTAGCTTTCAAAAGCTAGAATGTTCAACATTTCGTGTGTTTCTTATTTCTTGTGAAACGATTCTTTTTACTTTTTGTGGAGTCTTCAACAAAATAGGTGCAAATTCATCAAGATCAAGATCATTATTGTATGAAATTTTTAAGTAAGTAATTTAAAAGCTCGCATAGTTAAAACAAAACAATTCAAAAAAGAAATGAAGTACACAGTCGAAATGTTGAACATTCATCACTGCGACATTGAACACCTCGTGTCGAGTCGACACACGAAATGTGTACATATATTTACACGAAATAATCCCTTTACGAAAACAAGTATTTTGTATGAAAAACATTCCAAGTGATCACAAACTTTTTTGATGTGTGTACGTAGCTCCTAATGTTGCTACATTTACAATTTGTGTACACTCATTCGGGCACTACGAGAGCTTAACATCATAGCTGATGCCGTGAATTCACAAAGGCGGCATTATTTGTAATTAGTTTCATGTAATATTTGATAATTTAAAGAGAAGTCTACACTATCGCATTAGGTTAGAGCCTGTAATGATAGTTGTAAGTTGGTATAAATAAATAAAAATAAATAAATAAAATTTTTGGTAAAGAAATAAAAAAAATATCTACCTTAATTCCACAAGAAAAATCAAAAGAATCTAATCCAATACCTACCTGAGGATATATGGCTATCTATCTATGTATTATCTCTAACTTCCAGAATACAACTATTGTACTTCTGGCGTCAGCCTTAGATTAGATGGTGGTAGCTAGCGAGGCGGACTTACAACAAGTCTTACCACTAACCAATCGAATACAATACGTACACCATCTGGGTCTGAATCTGGTGGTGTCACCATTAGATCACATAGGCGGTTTCTTCAATTAAATCCATTCCAATCCTCTTTACTGCAACTCGATCTGGTGCGGACTGGCCGATGTCAATCCATCACAATTACTGAATTGAGCGCGCTGTTTTTTTAATCAAGAATAACGGCAATTAGACTAATGTCTAAGTGCCGAAAACGATGAATAAAAAATTGGGATATTGTCCTCTACTCTTATAGAAAGGTCAGGCTTCAATAAAAGACGAAATGTTTAGACGACTTACAGTCTGTGAGATTTTTTTTGATAATGTACTTAATTATGTACCAGTGGAAACTGAACTGACCCTGTTCACACCTATTTATAAAAAAAGAGTTTACAAAATGATTCATCAAATGTGTCTGGAACACTGATTTCACTTGTTAAGCTCTGACCCACTTAGATGCTTAGTGGGTAATTAGCAAATACTGCTTGTTATTACGGTGTTTACTAGTTGCATCCATTAGTCATGTTGTCACCGCGTGCTTTGATTAATTACTGTTAACTGTCGGCATCCGCTGACGCCAAGGTTTCAGCTGGTGAATACAGACAATAGTTAGTTACATCCAAATAAAGTACGCATTGAAAAACAAAATTGAGGAGCTCGGTGGCGCAGTGGTTCTTGCGCTCGACCTGCGATTGTAGAAGTTAAGCAACTTTCGCAACTGTCGGTCACAGGTTGGGTGACAAAAATCTTTAAACCGATCAATGTGCATTGGGCCCGCGTGGTGGGTCATGGTTCATTCTCCTTATCCTGTACCCCAGCAGTGCGCAGTGGTGACATTAAAAATAGCTGATTACGATGTCGAACTACGCGTTGGCAGGGTTCTTCTTTCTTCTTTATGTTAAGAGGCCCCTAGCACCGTCATTGAAAAAAAAAAGGAAAATTCAACCCGTGACCACGGCAATTGAATAGGTGACGAAACGTCGGTCGGGGAAACTAAAAACCCAAAAATATATAACCAAATATATCCGATCCGGTAAATATAGTGCACTGAAAATCCGCAATAATTATTTGTTATGCAAGGCTGGAAAGTTGGATTTAGCGGCGAGTTACCTCTATTGAAACTTGAGCAAGCGAAGGATTCTAGAATTGAATCCCGAGCGTAGCGAGAGTTTACGCGACGCTAAAAACTTTTCCGCCGAGCGCAACAGACAATTGACAACATTTCATAAAATTTGTCCTACGTTTTTATTTTTTATTTAGAAATTACATATAAAAATAAGAAACACGGATTTTTTCATTTTGCAATTTTTTTGCTTTAACTCATCATAAAATTAATTTGAAAAATTACTCATTCTAAAAGAGCTTAAGTCCAGTCGTACGGATTTCTGGCGGACATACCTTGGCAAATTAATTAAAAAAATACACTGTGACGTCGTCAAGTCAACATGACACTTAAATGAAGTTTGTTTGTTTTGTTTACGTTTGTATTTCTTGTATGGTTTTCACCTACAAGATTGTTTTGTTGTTGTTTCATTACAGTCTTGCTATTTTAACTTGATTTTAAAGGGAGGAAAGACCAAGACGTTTATGGAAAATGTGAAATTTGTGGCGTTATGAGAGTAAAAATGTACTTAAAACATATTCTTAGCCAGATTTTCATTGGAGCCTTACAGGTAACTAAATAGGTCAGTTTATCTAAGATATATGCACGCAATTTCTGATGCCTAATTATTGAAACATCATAAAAAGGCTAAATTATTTATGAGAAATCATTGAAAAATGCATATATTTTTTATGTAAATAACGCCTGTTATAGTGATGTGCAATGTATATTTTTTATCGATATTTTCGGCGATTGATTTCTATGCTATGGTGTTTATAATATTATACTGTTTTTGTTGTTGCAGCCTCCGAAGGGACTGAAATTCGAGGCAAACTAAAATAGAGCAGTTTTTACACCAACGTATTTTCATATTTATAGTAGATATTTTAAAATAGATTTATTTGAACTCGCTGCCTAATAAATAACTTTGTTCCTTGTCCTTTTGTAATTCAAAAAAGTATGCGATAATCCATCCACCGCGTCATCATCAGGAGAAAAAAATCCAGATTATTTTTAGACAAATATGTTTATGATGTATGTATAATGTTGACAATTGTTTCGAATAAATTTGTTTTTGCTAGCATGTGTGTTGATATTTATCGCCTGGTTATATTCCAAATATTTCGTCAAATAATTGAATGAACAATCCGAAAAAATACGTACGGTGTTAGAAATTGAAAAATCTCGAAATGGTTTTCTTGTTAAAAATGAAATCATGTCAATTTTGCACTGAATTTTCTTTGAATTTTTTAGGTTGTTTTCACGGTCAACTTCCAGTAAAAAAAATCTTTTAACAAAAAGTTTAATCTACATATAACTTATTCTTGTTGTTTTAATTATATAAAAAACTAAAATAATAAAAAGGGAGTATTATAGTTAATTCAAAGTTATTTATAATAGGAATAAATTGTTACTTATAATAACAATAAAAACGATTCGAAAAATGTTGACATTGACATGAGGTACAAGACAAAGATAATTTAAAAATAAGTTGTATGTCACAGTTGTATGTCACGTTCCGAAATCCAATCATAGGTTGTGAAATCTCACCTAGCCTAAATTTAAGTTCTTAAACAAATAGTATAATCTTATTGTTATAGAAGTGGGCTGCAGGTGTCAAAAGTGGAAACTCGTATTCCTGTCATGCACCTAATTGTCTTGGTCGTGTAGTATTTTTCTTTCTAAAATAAAAAAAAAACAAAGTTTACTATGCTAAGCCAATATATGTAATATGCGATTTTGATTGAAAGCCTCCTTTTCCGAGCGTGTGAGGTGAAAAAGTTATATATAAGTATAATTTCAGAAGGAAAATCATCTCTGTAAAGTGCATTTCTATACAAATCTTGCCGTATATTTAAATGGAGTTCTTTTTGCGAAAAATGGCCACTTCTTACAAAAAACTAGCCATGTAGGGAAAGATAATTTAACGTTGAAAAAAAATACAAAACTCATTCGGAGTGCACTACAGAGAGATAATTTTGAGAAATAACTTGTGTGCAGAAGATAAAAATGGACGAAAGAAGTGGTTTTTTAAATTTGACAAATGAAACTAAAGTTACTGTGCGTAAATATCGGCTTTAAAATATTAACATGTCAAGCGGTACGGATAAGAAGACATATTTGTATTCAGCCAAATACGTACAATTTGGTTGTTTGTTCTGCGACGAGTTCGTCGGCCTTGCGTCGTTCGTTCGGTGCAACGAGGGCCGAATTTATTAAGAATGCCACAGCAAACATGTCTAAGGCCTCTTCAACAAAAGAAAACAAGTTAGAGACCAAAACATAAACAGTATAAGCACAGAATAATTACTTAGTACAAGTAGTATAAGTAAGATACTCGTATTATTAACATTTGCGAATATTATCTAGAAAAAAAAATGCTGTAGGGGCAAGGGTCATGATCTTGATTTAGATCCCCAGCTGGAACAACTATTTATATGATAAAAAATGTATCTATCCTGTGTCTGTGTGCGATATATCTATGATATCCGGTTTCCGCAACAGAAGTGTTTGCTACTTAGGTATTTCGGAATGTGATCAATGCGTTTTGTCTTCTATTTAATTAGTTAGATCTAACGACACTTTAGTTTATCTAATACAAGCGGCCGCCCGTGGTTTCACTTGCGTGTTTCCCGTTTCCGTGGGAATATCTAGATAAAAAGTAGCCTATGTATTAGTCCACTACTTGAAGTCTCTATATACCAAATTTCATCTAAATTCGTTCAGTAGTTTTTGCGTGAAAGAGCAACAAATAAACTAACTGACATACTTCACATTAATAGTTATTTGTTATGCAAGGCTGGAAAGTTGGTTATTTAGCGGCGAGTTACCTTTATTGAAATCTGAGCAAGTGAAGGATTCTAGGATTGAACCACGAGCGTAACGAGTGGTTCAAAGATTGAATCCTGAGCGAAGCGAGGATCAAGACGCTCAAAGGTACAAGACGCTAAAAACTTTTCTGCCGAGCGCAACACACAATTTTTCACCTCACAACAGCGAGGAACATTTAATGGTTGTTTCCGCGGTCAACTTCCGGTTAAAAATTCTTTAAACATAAAGTTTAATCTAAATATACCTTATTCTCGTTGTTTTAATGATATAAAAAAATAAAATATTTTAAAAGGGAGTATTATAATTAATTCAAAGTTATTTAAAGTAGGAATATATTGTTACTTATTAATAGAATAAAAACGATTCCGTAAATGTTGACACTGACATGAGGTACAAGACAAAGACAATTTAAAAATAAATATTTATGTCACAGTCCGTTATCCAGTTATAGGTTGTGAAATCTCACCCAGCCTAATATAAAATTCTTATAACAAATAGTTTAAGGCGCTACTCGGAAAAAGTATGGACTTATTGATATAAAACTACAGCACGGTTACAGTTATTACAAATCTGGTAATAACATATATATTTCTTCATACCTTTATCTAGATTCGTATAGTGTCAAAAACACAATTTTATTATTTTGCCTCGAAACTTTTTCTTTTCGAAAAGATCTCTAAAATATAGGAAAATTCAGGATTATTCTAAAATGGGGTTACTTACACTATTGGAAATCGGTTTAATAAGTGGACACCAATAATATTTAGGATCGTATAGAAGCATTTTTTTTAAATCGCTGTAGTTTTTTAATACGAAGTGATTTTGTGTTTTTTTTGCCTAATCTGCAAAATCGGTCTCGCTCCCGTGCGCGTCGTTTTCTCATTGCTATCTCGCTTCAGCATATTTTTTTCGAGTATCGCCTTAATCTTATTGTTATTGTTTTTATGATTCAATGAACTAAAATAATATAATTAAACCAAAACGGAGTATTATAATTAATTCAAACCTATTTAAAATTAGAATCAAATATAACAAAAAAGTCAATGGTGCGATTCGGAACGCGCATTAAGACATATTTTTAGGTATTAATTTAAGAATGTACTTTGCCGCGCTAGGCCGCAAAAAGCGATTTTCTACGCCTAAACTGATTGACAAAACCTCCTTTTCAGAGTGTGTGAGGTGAAAACATATTTGTATTTATTATTCTAAGTATTAGTAAGAAGTAGGATAACAATAGTGGTAGCTGTATGAAGGAGGCGGGAGATCGTGCCTTGTTGCGTACCTTGGGTGAGGCTTACGTCCAGCAGTGGACTGCAATAAGCCAAATGATGACGATCATTTATTTATGAAATATATACGCTTTGTAATGTTATTATATTAGTCATTTTCAGTCACAAAAATCCTATGAAGCTATTTCACTTTCCGAAGACGGAAAAGTCTCACAATATAATTTAAAACGTCCTTCTAACCGCCTCCACATTTTATGCCGTAGGAGGTTAATCTTATTTACGAAGCGACCTACTTTTGAAGTACTTATTTTCGATTACAGTCAGTTAATAGACATTGATAAATAAATGATGATCACCATCGGGAGTTCCTTGAACTGAATAGCCATGCCCCACATTCGTAGTTGACCCCATAATACAGGTGATATCGATGGAAATATTACTAGAAGTGAATTATTTATCGCCTTGTGAGGCCAGTTGCTATGGGGAAATATGAGTATGCAGGTACGAATCAATACTATTTCTAGAATGTTGTCATTCGATGCATTGAGTTTCTTCTACTCGAACAGTGGATAATGGCACAGTTTATTCTTTACTAGCTTCCATCCGCGGTTTCTGTTCCCGTGGGAATATCGGGATAAAAGTAGGGAACCATGCAGGTGGAACCGCGGGCGGAAGCTAGTATAATCTATATCGACAAAGATCACACGTTTATTAAAAAGAACCGAGGACCCCGATGTATTCACATAATTTAGTAACTGCACTGCATACCATCATATCAATCAAACCTTAACTTCAAGAATTTATATCATAAAATTATAGTAGGTCACTGGCGTGGGGTCGAAATAAGGTGAAGGTAAGCAGCACCAATTAAAATCTACAAATCAGTCAAAAATATACATGGAAGTAAAACATTGTGTTCCCTTTGCGAATGTCTAGCATCCACGTATATGTATCTGATTAGTGATAATAATTAAGGACATATAAACATGGAAGTAAAACATTGTGTTCCCTTTGCGAATGTCTAGCATCCACGTATATGTATCTGATTAGTGATAATAATTAAGGACAAATTAACATGGAAATAAAACATTGTGTTCCCTTTGAAACTGTCTAGCATCCACGTATATGTATCTGATTAGTGATAATAATTAAGGACATAATAAACATGGAAATAAAACATTGTGTTCCCTTAGCTCATAATATACACGAAAGTAAAACATTGTGTTCCGTTTGCAACTGTCTAGCATCCACGTATATTTATCTGATTAGTGATATTAATTAAGGACATAATCATTATGATCTGCATAGTGGAATGTAGTGTTGGGATTTCTAATGCATGAACCCTTCGCCACTGTAATGTAACTAAGTGAGCTATTTTTACATGGAAATAGTAGAATGATACATTCAGTGACAAATAGTACCTAATTAACGAGAGTAGCTTCTCGCTAATTTTACTTAGATTATTAGGTACACGCTCAATTTCTAGCACATGTTTTCTCACGTGAATTTTAATTTATGGGTGACAGCGTGCTAAAGTATATTTATAGAATAACGGCTAATATTAGGGTAAATATCTATTCTGTATTATATTTATCGTCATAGTGATGACTGTGATAAAAATGCCCGGAGTTTTATAGCAATAGTAACTTTATTAAAAATAAAAAGTTAAATCAAAATTGGTTGGAAGACTCTTTTGTTTTACGAAACGTTTATATTTAGAATGCTTAGTTACTATTAAGACGCTATACGGAAAAGTATGTACTTTTAGATATCAAACTATAGGATGGTAACAGAAACACGATTTTATGATTTTGCCTCGACACTTTTTCTTTTTGAAATGACCCCCTAAAAATACGAAAATTCTAAATATTTGGCATCGTTTAGATTCATTTCTCTTAAAATTGTTATAGTTATTTACTACGAAGTGATTTCGTGGTTTTTTCACCTAATCGATCCACCTAATCTGCAAAATCGGTCTCGCTCGCACGCGCGTTATTTTCTCATTAATATCTCGCTTCAATCGTATAGCGCCTTAAATTCTAAAATTAAATCTGAACACGGTAGTTGTATTGTAGTTGCGTTTGCTCAGTCATAAATTACACAACAGACTTGGGACTTTGTGACTGTCTGTATATCCTCGTGCTTCTCACGTGGGCCCAATACGGATTTGTGGGTGTAATTTTTTTACCGACTTCAAAAAAATAAGGTTATCAGCTCGTCGCGTATATATATATATATATATGTTCACCGATTACTCGAGAACGCCTGAACCGATAGAAATGATTCAAACGTTATAACATCGGGCTTTTTCCCAAGAAATCAATCCAGTAGTTTCAAGAAATCTTGAAAAAACTGTCATTTTTTCGGTCAAGCGGTTTGACACAAACTAGTACTTGCCTACACTACTAGTTTGAGTCAAACCAATGTGCGGGACTTATGGTAACTTAAAAATATTTTTGTATAAAAATAAAAACACCTTCAAAAATCAAAAACTAAAATATAACCCTTTTGGAGTCGGGGTCACCCAAGGCATAGATGGTGCATTCTTTAAATTCTACATTGCACTTCTATGCATCTTGCCTTGTTTTAAATCGCCTCTGTGGTCTAGTGGTGGTTAGATTCCCAGTGGGGGTACGTTATGGTATTTTCAGTTTGGCTGGTGGTCGGACTAGTTGTAAATCCACCTGGCTATAACAGTTACCACCATCTTAGTCTGACTTCATAACAACAATGTTTCCAGCATTCTCGTGTTGCTGTCGTTAGAGATCAGATAGTCAGTTCCTCAGTGGTGTGGATTCAGGGAGAGGCGCGCTTCCACCTTCAGCCTTATCATTACCTTCTTAATGGGGGCTAAGCGTCTGACCGTTGTGTATAAAAAACTATAATGGAAAAGACTTAGCGCACCTTCCAAAGAATGAAGGAACAAATAAATATTTGATCACCCATCCTACATCAACTCCTTACCTCTCCTCGATGTGACGGGTCTGACGCAGAATGTGCACTTCGCAAAATGATAACTCGTCTAAAAATGTACATTTCGCAAAATGTGAAAATAAATAATTAATTTGATAAAGGGGTTTATTTTATTTTAAATACCGACACAGAACAATTTATTTTGAATTTTGCAGCACATTTGGCCGAATCCCAGAAAAGTGCGCATTTTCCTAGATATGCACATTATAAGAAGTGCTTCTTGCGAGAAACGCACTTTCTGCGGCATGTACATTTTGAGTCGAGTTCTCATTTTGCGAAATGCACATTGGGCGTCAGACCTGATGACGATATGACTAACGTATAGTCATTTAAGTTTAGCCTATCATACAGTCGCCCGTCTCTCCCAGGATTAAATGAGTCAATCCGACAAAATTGCGCACTTCCCTAATTGATTTGAGCCCGGTGCGTACACGCATTGTGCGCAATCATCCAATCATGTCGATGCTCTTTCATTTAGAAACTTCTAGGTATTCCCATTGGCTTAAAAATTATATGTCCGTATGGTTTTTAGTATTTCATGTAAGAAAACGTTTCAAAGTTTGCCGTTTAGTAATAGAGAAGCATACTTTTCTTTTTTATGTACAATGGGGAGACGTTAAACTTTCATCATACTGATGTTAATTGTTACATAATGAAAAGGCTGAAGATGGATTGGAAGCGCCCTCCCGGAATCCTCAACCACTAAGGAACTAGCTATCTTATCTAAAACTGCCGGAACACAACAATGTCGAAAATATTGTTGTTACAGCATCTGACCACGTCAGACTTAGAAAAGACTAGCGGCCGCTCGCGGTTTCACCCGCGTGGTTCCCGTTCCCGTGGGAATATCAGGATTAAAAAGTAGCCTATGCTTTAATTGAGGCTATTAACTATCTTTTTGCTAAATTTCAACCAAATCCGTCATGTAGTTTTTGCGTGACAAGTAACAAACATCCATCCATCCAAACATCCTTAGAAACTTTAGCTATTATAATAATATTAGTAGGATAGGATAGGATGACTGGTATGAGATTTATCTTTTTAGGGTTTCGTAGCCTAAAGGCAAAAAACGAAACCCTTATAGATTCGGCCAAACCGATGTATGTCACACCCTTTTAATTCCAAAACTATGAGGATTACACAGTTGAAATTACACAGATTAAGGGGTCCCCATACATGGAACTGTTACTGATTTTTTTTTTCATCAAACCTTTACGTGTGGGATATTATTAGATAGATCTTTAAAAATATATGATGTAGATCTTTATAAAAACTTTCAACGAAAATTGGTTTGAACGGAATATATTTAGTAGTTTCAGAGCTATAGCACATTTTCCAAAACAGCAAATATAACTTTGTCATTCATACAAACACTATGAAAAACAAAGTTATTTTTGCAGACGAAAAATTATATTAGCATTTTGGAAATAATAATAGAAACTTTATTGCACACGATACAAAAAGAAACACATACAGAGAAAATGACAAAAAAGAGGAACACACAATAGGAGGCCTTATAGCTACGTAGCAGTCTCTTCCAGACAACCTTGGGTGAGAGACGAAACCCTTCATGTCAACCCTTGCACTTGGTCGACTTTTTTTTTTAGAAAAAAAATCAATTTTAAAAAAATCAAAAATAAATAATACCCCACATTAAGCGAGATGAAACTAATATCGATAGTCCATTATTTTAGATTTATGGGCGAACGGGCTAATAAAATTAGACTATTTTATGATGCAACGACTTAATTAACTGTTTGCCCGATCTTTATTGGCCCTAAAATAGTTATTGATCCAATAAGATCATCCAATAAGCTAAGCCCCTATAGGGTTGGTACATTGAGAAAACAGAATGGTATTTTTTCATATACTTATATTTTTAACCGACTTAAAAAAAGGAGGAGGTTCTCAATTCGACGAAATCTTTTTTTTTTATGTATGTTACTCGAAGACGGCTGGACCGATTTGAGTTATTCTTTTTTTGTTCGAAAGGGTATATACTTCCCATGTGGTCCCATTGTCATCATGTCAGGATCTGATGATGGGATCCTGATGAAATCCAGAGAACTCTTTAAATATTATAGGGACTCCTATAGCGATTTTGGTGCTTTATATAGTAACTCATGCATATGCCTCCGGAAGGCATCATTTGGTGAAGTGAAACTGATGATGAAGACCACAAATGGTCATCGGAACTATTGAATAATTAGCATTTCACGGCAGCGATACGCTTACTTTAATGAGGTTCATAAGCAATTTATGCTCGACTCAATCCAAGTGATAAAGTGGAGCTGATGATAAAGTACCGGCAGAACTCCTCAACAAGTAACTTCCCTGCACCAGCATTTTGTAAAAGGGGATGTGCAGTTGACATAAGCGTAGGCACGGGACCTATTCTACTTAAAAAAATGTGCAATAAAACTTTTTATAAAAAAAACGATAACCGGTATTCTACTTCAGCCATTCTACCGCAGCATCATCAGGTCTTTTATTTTTCTAGCCTTGGCTGGAACCGACACCAAAAGGATTATTTTTTGCTTTCTAGTTTTTAGAAGTCAGCTTTCTTTTTTTATAAAATGTTTTAATATTGACAGATCTCACTTGTCTTTTGAACTAAATGCGTTGATAAAAAGTAAGCATCCTATAAAAAAAACCTTCAGTTATGTTTTGAGACTTTTAAAAAGTTTGGTCTAAAACTGTTTACCAAACTTATGATTTATTTGGAAAACACGAGTATCTCCACAAGTTCTTTATTATTAAAATATCTTAATTCTTCTTAATTTCTATAACGCACAAAAGTTCTTTGTAAAAAAATAACAACGCTTTTCAGGGTGTCGACATTTCTGAGGTATCAGAGGTTCTGTCCCCGCCCTGATCAAAGTAGATTTTTTTCTACATCTCGAAATGTGTCTCGTGTTTTTTGCAATTGTTGTTTCTAATTGCAATGCACGGGATGTTTTAAATTTTTTTTATAAAGCAAAAAAAAAATATCACCTCGATCCGCAGCAAAACCTTGCCAGTTGCTCTAAAGACGCATATGTTATCAAATAGGTTCAAGTAAAAAGGTCAGACTGGTGCCTTTTTAACTTTTAAAAGCAGCACCCCTGACCACAGCGCGTTTAGGGATGCAACCTCATCTCGAGTTTATTGACCCTTTGTTTTCCCTGCGCGCGCATTTATACCGGCGTTCGGGACTCGGGCCGATTTCCCCCGGGATTCGAGAAATAAGGGGAATCGGAAATTATGAGCTGGATCTGTGGTTATGGGGCTTTAGGGGAGGCTGACATCTTATACTTGGAAAGGTTTCTTATGGCAGTCGTAAATGTGTCGCAAAAGGATTCTTATTTGTATGGCTTCGTATTTTTGTTTGAGTAAACGACGTATAAGTCAGTTTATGTTGTTAATTCTATTATAAAACAAATAAATTCAATATAATTGTACTGAAATAAAAAAAAATCGGACGACAGTTTGAAGACAAGTAGTTTGTTCTAAGATGGAACTTGTTTAAAATCTTAATATAATCATTACAACTACGAAAGAAAAGGATCTAGGTATTTCTTTCATTTCAGCAAGGATATGCCCAGTAGCCAGCGACATTGTATCTCCTTATAATATAACTAGTTTCCGCCCGCGGTTTCACCCCCGTGGTTCCCGTTCCTGTGGGAATATCGGGTTAAACGTAGCCTATGTTACTCTTCGTCCCTCCAACTAACTCTGTGCCAAAAATACATTTGATAGGTTGCTTATTTATACGGCGTGAAGGAAGGACAAATAAACACACTTTCGCATTTATAATGTTAATTAGGAAGGTAGGATAAAATTAGGATTAGGATAGCAACATAATCGCAATTAATTAGCAAATAGACGACCAGTTTGGCGCAGGGGTACTAAGCCCGCCTTCTTCGCCAGAGGTCCCGGGTTCGATCCCCGGACATGACAAATAGTTGTGTGCATGAACATGTCTAATATGTATATTATGTATGTTTTTACAAAAAAAAGTATATAAGTATGTTTATCCGTTATCTAGTATCTTTAGCACAAGTTCTTCATGAAACTTAACGTGGGCTAGATAATTGGTGTGTTTGTATGGAATTATTTATTTATTTATTATTATTTATAAATAACTTAGTCATTATACATGTCAGTCAGACATCATGTCATGTCATTCCGATGCCTGAAAGGCATCGGAAAACGAGACACAAGAGATATTTCATTGTTTTCTTTATGAATTAAATACTAGACTTACGTTATTTTCGAAGTCGACATAGGCAGTGAACATACATAGAATCAAATTGATTGCCAACAACAGAAGATTTCATTACTGTAGTGACCCTATTCGTCGGTATATAAATGAGATAGTTTTCTCGCGGTTTCCAGAGATTAGGGACACCTCAGGAGTTGCGTCACAATCGCCCCAGATCCGGCCGGGTAACGAACCCGCAGTTGTCCAAGGATGGGCGGCGGTAGTACCAACATATCTCGATAGATTATCACTTGCCAATTATCACTACACACAGGAACTGCGTCACAAAAACTGTTATTTATCGATATGATTTTGTTGTAAAACTGTTACAGAACCGACTTTATTTTATTTTTGTGCTTCTGATTTTGTAATAAGCGCCCGCCGACTTAAGTCGGGTCATGTTTACTGCTGGAACTCATCTGGAACTACTGAGTCGAATAAGTGAAAGTCAGAAAGTGCTCCATCAAAATATTATTAGATCAAAAACATCCAGTTATTCAAAGAGATGTTATTTTGATTAAAAACAATGATTGTTTCCGAACAACAACTTACACTCACAGACCTATATCGCGATAGACGAAAAGAGCGAGATTTAGTGATGTGTAAATGTTAATCACAAGCTCTTACAAGAAAGCACTGCACAATTAACCGTTGTCGTTTCTGAATGATACGTGTTTTCATGGCAAAATGGTCTCAAGCGGTAGGTCGTTAACTTTGATCGTGGATCAAACGTTTGGCAAGCAAGGTAGGTACATTTTTACCGTCTATCTCGTTAGGTCTGTGCTGGTGCTGGTAGTTAGGTCTGTGTCTGTACTTACACTCAACCCAACCAATAAGGCAACGTAGCGTCGTCGTCGTGGTTTTGAGGTGTGACTGTGAGAGTGATTTGCCACGTCAAGTGAAAGTGACATGACATGTCTGACTGACATTGTCACATGACATGTTAAAAAGTTATGAAGTGACTTGTGTGGCCACAGATTCAACAATATTTTTTTTATAATGTAAATAGTATTATCCATCCTGCGGTAATATTATACATAATATGTGTTGTATTGTGTTTGTCCTTAGGTGTCACAAAGAAACTCAAGGTGGAAATATCAAAACGTGTGATTTTCACCGGGCGAATTATATACAAAACCGTGTTTCTTTCATTACGGCATGTTGGCGGAATTGCTGTAAAAAACGGAAGAAGCCATAAATTGACACAAAAAAAAAGATTTTTTTATGTTAATAGTGATGCCCTTTTGGATTTCGCCAGTGCTTGCTGTCTGTTTATTTATATACTTGGGTTTTTTGAGTACTTTTGAGAAATAATGTTATTTATATTTTTTTGCCTTGTTGCTTAAACGTGCTTTTGTTTATTTGTTATCTTACACTTATGTTTGTCGTGTGCCTGATGTCACCACTGCTCTCAGCAGAATATCAGTGCAGCAGGCCTACCCGTCTGCTGCGTTGCGTATACTGAGCTGAGCACAGTTTTGACGCTGCACGTCTTTTCTGTGTGTACATTGGTGTTTTTAATAAGTATGTTGTCGCTTGTCGTGCGAGTCAAAATAAATGACTTTTCTTTCTTTCTTTGATTTTTAAACATTTTTACTCCTAAGTTTCGCCTTTGATGCCTTGCCCACGAGGTCTTTTGGAGTTAAAGTAGTTATATTTGCTAATTAAACAAAACTATCAAAACACTTTTCGACAACCAAAAGTACAGGCGTTTGTCTAAACGCAAAGCACAGTAAACAGCACGAACATCTGTTCGACGCTTGCGTCAATGCAATATTACATAGCGGTAATGCTTAACCCAGTTGCGGTGTTTTACTTTACATTTGGGTTATAGCTAAGCCAGCGAAATTAACGGTTACTATTTATGAAAATAATACCTATGAAAAAGATTTTTGTACGTTTTAAAAAGCTAGGTCTTTTTAAATGCTTATTAATGTAACGTCATCAATGTTAGTTGTGTATGTAATAGTGAGATTTTAATTTTATTTTTTATTTTTCTTGTTCTTTTATGTTTTCTTTTCTTTTATTTAGGTATGTGTCAAAGATTGAGAAGAAGATTGTGTAAAAGATTTTTCTTTCTTTCTTATATTTTGCTATACTACTTTTTGTAAAACTTTCACTCTTTCATAAGATAAAGATCGAAACCAAAATTGATAAAAAAGGAGTTAGTGAGGAGTTAGAGAGGAGGAGAAGAGTAGGAGGAGTTCGTTCGCAAAAGTTTCGTCTGACGAACTGATACTTTTACAATTTTTTTTTTATTCTGTAATTCAAATTATCGATCTGTAAATAAATAACATCATTGTGATCATGAATTAGGGTATTCTAGTTTAGAAGACAATATTTCATACTGACAGTGGTCGAATTCAAACCTCCTTTTTTCAAATAGGTAAAAATGGCGCCACTGCTGTCAATTTAATCAAAATATTATAAGATTGATTTGAAGTAGCAACTTGCATGCTTTGTTTCGTCTCCAGTCACCTCGTATCTTTGAGATAGTTTATCGTCCGATAACTTTATCAATCAGCGCGTAGTTATTGATAGACGATAACGATATACGAAGCAAAGACAGTTTCATGTAAGCCATTAATTCTAGCCATTTATAATAATAAATTCATCTAAAGGTTTGTTTGTTTAATAACATAATCTAATTTAGTCAAGTTAATAAAACATTTTAAATTATTTGTGTAATCGATCTTTTTCTTTTTTTCTATAAACCTTATGTTCATCCTTAAAGATAGGAAGAAAACAGAAAAAGTTGTTATAAAAATATAAAGTGAAAACTAATAATAAAATATTAAACATAATCAATCATAGAATGCGCCTTGTAACTAAGTACGTAAGTAAGTTCGAAGCGCTCATGGCCGCGCTTGACAGACTGATCGTATTCGATCGCGTTTTTAAGCAAAGTTCGGCCCGGTCAGGTGTCGGATGGGTGACCGTAAAGTGGCATTACAACTGAGCGCTTCGGTGCCTCGGAGGGCACGTTAAAGCGTCGGTCCCGGCTGTTGTCATTTGATTACAGTCGTTAAGCCAAGTCAGAGGCTTTATACGCGGCTTGATATACTCTGACACCAGAGGTGGCCACTAATCCTCACTCGATAAGAAGAAGAAGAAGACTAAGTACTTAGTTACTTACAAAGTTAACAAACCAACTCAATATTTCGCACTCAAACACACATCAATTATGTGCGCATTATATTCAAATCATCAGGAGACGATCTCATAATATTTAACTTCCTCATTACGATTAAGGATGTACGCTCAACACCACAGCAAGAATGGCATGTTAACCTTGACCACACCCTTATCACCTTTATAATAAAGGTTGTTTTCGTACACCAGCTGTTAAACTTGATGTCTGTATATAAAGCAACACGACCGAAATAGACCTCGATTATTTTTAGACGAGGAAATAGTGCAAATATTGGACAATAGACACGAGATAAGAATAGCTAAGATACTGGTTATATATGTACAGTGACGATACTGAGATAAGTACATAATTAAACTACGAAGCTATTTTTAAATTTATCCGATTAAATAAAGGCGATGGGTAAATTCAAATATAGAAACACGCGTTGCCCAGTGGAAAATATTTGAGAATTTTCATTCAATGAAATGACTTTGAATGCACCTTAATAAATTCATTGACTTTCTTTAGAGATTTTATCGAAGATTAAAATGGTGTTTAATGTATAATTTTACAGCATGATAAATAAATACAGCACAATAACATAATAAAGCGCTGTGGATGACGAAACGTCATATTTATTTTGGGACGTTACCAAGTTAAAAGTAATAAAATTGATTCATTCATTTGTAATTTAATGCTTTAATTTTATTCAATGTGATATTATGTGATGAGTCTATTTCTATCCTACTACCTGCAACCTTTATTCTTTCTTCTAAAATAAAAATATCAATGTTACTCCTTGTAGTGACTCTGGGAGTTAATCACTACCTACGTTTTTTAACGCCAGCGAAGATCCCGTCAAAATCGGTCTGTTATAATATGCACATTTTAAAATCGAAATAGAGCCGAAGTAATAATAAAATAATAAAAAACCGAACAAGTGTGCTAGTCGGACTCGCCCACCGAGGGTTCAGCACAAATTTCTAGGTACCAATCTAGGTACGTAATATTATAAATAGTTCAGTGTCGCAGTTTTTTCCGAAGTTTTCTCGAAATTCAGTTTCCAAACTTAAGACTAACAAATGTCAAGGTTTCAGACTTTTCCTGTACTTGTAGTAAAAGACGATATTACTTGCCAAATATCATAGTTCTAGGTCAACGGTAAGTACCCTATGATTCCCTTGAGAGTGTCGAAGTTGGTATACGTTTTTGCGGCATTAAAGGTCTTACCTTTTTACGTTAATTTTTGGTATTGGTCCGTATTTTTTTTTTACCGAACAGTGGATGTGCTATAAAGAAGAACCCTATGAATTGAACTAAAATTACAGATTTTTACAATCCAAATGAGAAAATGACGTAAGAAGTGGCATTCCACAATAATTTCATTAGTCATCATTAGAAAAGTCGAAAAAATTACGGAAGCGCTACTTACTGATCTTTACAGCATTTTGTCAGTCTACGAAGACTACGACATTTTCGTAGCAAAAGGCGACTCGACAAATCTGACCCAAAAATCCACAAGCTTTGGCGCAAAAAGGAAATATGCCAAAATGTTCATGACAATGTGTGGAATATATGTGTTAAGTGCATAGTTTGTTTATTTAATTTGTCTCGTTACGGAAGATAACGGCAATTAAATCTATACTAATATTATAAAGAGGAAAGATCTGATTGTTTGTTTGCATTGAATAGGCTCCGAAACCACTGACCAGATTTGGATAAAGTTTGATACACAGATAGTAAATAGCCTGGTTATGAATATAGGATACTTTTTATCCCGATATTCGCACGAGAACGGTAACCATGCGGCTGAAACCAAGAGCGGCCGTCTCTTTGTTAGGCACCATTTTTGAGAATGGCCTTGTCGGTTACAAAATTGTATAACACGAGGTTACGTACTGAATTTCGATTTATTTTTTACGAGTCTTTTTTTCTCTTTATTTTGGCACAAACTGTCATTACATTGCAATGTACTGTGATACCGACAGACAAAGAGTGCCCAAAATTAAACGTAATATAAAGAAGTTGGAGATACATCCATTTAAAGTTAGGTAAAAGTAACATGCAGTAACAAGATAACTATTAATGCAAAAAGATATAACTAAAAATAGCAAGCTTAACTGTAACTGGACCAAATAAAATAGAAGGTTCACTTTAACATAAAAAAAACATACCAGTTAAGGAGTTGCAAAACAGATTTAAATTGGGAAAATGATTATTATACATTCTTATACAGCGAGAAAAGTCGTCTTCTCAGCCACATAACACCCACTAATGGGTATAGGCCTCTCCCAAAAGGGGGTTGGCGATCGCAGTATGGCCAAGTTTGTAGGAGACGCTCCTGCTCCTGCTGCCCGTCTCCTGAAGGCTGAGTCCCTTAGTCGCCTTTTACGAGACCCATGGGATGAGAGGGGTAGTGCTTTTCTAAGCCGACACTACACAGCGAGAAAGTAGCTAACTTAAATTAATAAGAGGAGTCCTGCCAATTAAAGATATCCTTAAACAGTTCAAAATTAAATAAAAGCTCCATCGAGGGTTTTTCCTAGATAATGTTAAATTACTAACACTGAAATTATGGTACTTTAAAATATTTTTTCTCCGTAACCAACGCCAATATTAATTAAGGCGAAACGGTGAATTATGGTGGAAAAAGTTCTAATTTCCACGTAAATTAATGGCTTCATGGAAACCGTCGACGTAATCTAAGGGGGCCAAGGTTGCCCCTCCTATAGACCTCGTCATTCATAACATCATAATTCAGTGCGCGCACGAGCGACTTTTGTCTCCGCAACTAATATAGCTCTATCTTGATGAGATTTCAAAGTAACACACACGAGAGCGACAGCAACACAACTACACAAGTTCTAATATTTAGTATTTTATTTCGAAAAAATAAAAAAAAAATGCTTTTTTTAATAATGAAAAATAAATAAAAAATACTAAATGAAAATATTTTCAAAATTGCTTTCTTGGGGTTTGATATGAACATATTATGTATTTGAGCAATACATACAAAAGAAAATATTCAAACGTATCGAACCTGGAGGAGTTCAAACATGATATGTTTTTAAAATTATTTTAATTAAAATTAAAAATATATGACTGAAATATAACAATGCGATACCTACATTTTTGGAATTGGCATAAGAAGTCCTTTCATTTAATACTCTGTAATAAAAATTTTCCTCATAAATTAAAATGGCCTAAAGATCAATCGTACCGACTCTCATGCTTTTAACACCATTTCCAGGATTTGATTAAATTTGGGGGTGTACCTACCGCTAGGACTGTCTATAATTTTCCGCAATCAGCAATTTTTATGTCGTCACAACTTTTGCGTCGCGGGGTTTCCTTCAATTCCACGGACATAAAAGTCTCTGTCGTGTCGCTACAGGCGCGTACTCTTATAAAAGTTGCCAGAGACAAAATAGTTGCGGAGACAAAAGTCGCTCGTGCACGCTCTCTCATACGTTTGTAAATTAAATGGGCAATATGGCTGTCCCATTTACATTGTCTGTGGTTCATTCATTAACGAGTTATTACAGGGAAATCTAGTTTATGCCCATGGGAATAGGGTAAACTAGTTTCTTAGTAGTGTTGTTATTAATTAAATATTCTGCCTTGCCTATTCTATTGATTGAGATTATAATGCGACTGCCCACGACGATTTTTCCCGCGTGGCAAGTAGAAAAAAATATTATTGCAGAACATTATGATCCGATTGTAGTATGATAAGGTTAATGATAGTACTTGAACAATAAAAAAATAAAGGGGAAAAAACATTTTTAGAGAGAATAAATAGTTATTTTCACCTCACACGCTCTGAAAAGGAGGTTTTGTCAATCAGTTTAGGCGTAGAAAATCGCTTTTTGCGGCCTAGCGCGGCAAAGTACTTTTTTAATTTACCTAAAAATATGTGATAATGCGTTCCGAATCGCACTATTGACTTTTTTGTTACATTTTATTCTTATTTTAAATAGCTTTCAATTAATTATATTACTCCGTTTTGGTTTTATTATATTATTTTAGTTCATTGGATCATAAAAACAATAACAATAAGATAAAAATAAGAAGAAGAAGTCAAGAGTCCGATTCGGAACGCATTATGACATTATAACTTTTTAATTTTGCATTTTACAATGCAATTTTTATGTGATAAATATTAAACAAGAAAATATACCAGAAAAAAGCAACTATACTAGTTTTCTGGTATATTTTCTTGTTTAATATTTATCACATAAAAATTGCATTGTAAAATGCAAAATTAAAAAGTTATAATGTCATAATGCGTTATTTATATTATTTATCGCATTATGACATATTTTTAGGTATTAAATTAAAAAAGTACTTTGCCGCGCTAGGCCGCAAAAAAGCGATTTTCAACTGATTGACAAAATCTCCTTTTCAGAGCGTGTGAGTTGAAAATAAACTTTTACTATCAACTTATAACGTCATTACACAATATATAATAGATGATATAAAAGCTTGTCGCCAGCTCAAGTTATTTAACTTACTCTACTCCCATAAATCTCACGACAAGCTTTTATATTATTTATATTGTGTAATGATGTTATAAGTTGATATTATAAGTTTATACTTATGATAAATTTTTAACAGAAAAATATTGGAAAAAAATCAAATCGGCCACAAGTGAATTCTCACTTTTTATCATAAATAAAAATAACATTGAAGAGTACAAGGATTAAAAAATCATAAAGTATAAGTTTATTCTAGTCTTTTTAATTATCGCTGGAAAGGTTTCATTCGCATTCTCATCAAGTCCTTTCATTTGATACCCATATTGTATGAAAGCATAAAAAACTTAGTCCGCCATATTGGATTTAGAGTGACGTCACTATTTTTTTGTGTTATTCTCAGCAATATTTCATTTGATACCCATATTGTGGGAGTGCAACAAAAATAACAAATCTTGGGCGCTCCGCTATGTTGGATTTAGAATGACGTCACTTATTTAACCATGCATTGTCATCCAAACTAAGCGTTAAACTAATACTTAGAATTAGGTCCGGTCATATTCCATCAAGGAAGTTTGCACATATGATGAAAAAAGTAAATTCACCTAATTGTGAAATATGTGAGCGAATTGAGGATTTGCATCACCTGTTGATGGAATGTGAGCGGAACCGTATTCAAAGAGATACCTTCCTAAGTAAATTTTGTATAAATAGGCTAGATATTGGGATTGCTCAGAGTATTTTGAGCAATCCGGATTCTGAGGCCGCACTATACCTGTGTGGTTTGGTGGAGTACTGCCTACAAACCACACATACTTAGACTTTTATTTTTCCTAAATGTAAACGGCTGATTTGCCTCGATGGAGCTGCCGTGTCTAGAGACAAAAGCTCCTAAATAAATAGAGATAATAAAAAAAAAAAAAAAGAAAAACTAAGCGTGAATACAAAATTTCTGGTAAATCGGTCGAACAATCTACTTCAAAATTTATTTGCAAGATTCCACCCGAACAAACATAGTTACATACATTGCAAGTTAAATAAAAGCTTTTAATAAACGTATGTCAAGGACTTTATAGTCATTTTTGTAAGAAAGGGATATGCTCAAAACATTTGAAACGACCTAAAATGGCTACCTACCTACATATTGGCACGCAATGCAAACTACTTTTGGAGATGGTTATTTACTCCTCTGCTTTCGGAGTACGATTTCTAATGCTAAAAATCGCAGTATAGGTACCTGGTATATAAATTTAAATCTCCACTTATGTGATTCATGATAATCATTTTAACCGTAAGACACCCACTACTGGGCATAAGCCTACCTTAACGAGGCTATTTGCCATTATCACCACGCTTGCTGATTGTAGTAGGGTAGTGTAGTTTAGTATTAATAAGATTTCGTCGAAAGAGAATCGTCCAATGGCTAATTTCCCTTAATCGCCATTCCACGACACCCACGGGGCGAGAGTGGGAGTGAGTGATATACCCTATTTTAGGCTAATACACACGACATATGTAATTGTGGATACCTAATCAAGAAACGTAGTATCCATCTGTGACACCATAATTGGGAGGCAACACGTGATTGGGAGGTGAAATACATAAGATTTTATGTCATAAGATAGCCATGTTTCAACTTCCTCTGGAAATTCAATGCCAAACTCATAAAAATAATCAAAACATTGCGAATACATGAATACTTGTGATAACAGTGTGTGCTATGGGAATACCCCAATAATCCGAAAGCTTAATACAGAATTTCAAAAGTCCGAATTTTCAATATTCCGACGGATTAAAATCCCAATTTTTTAAAATTACGAATTTAATTTTTCCTGATATAAATATGAAAATTCGGCTTTCCGAATTTTGAAAGTAGAGGAATCAAAATTCCGATGCTTTATTAGTCCGAAATACGGTATTCCTAATAACATAATTCCAAAAATTGAGATGGGGTGATTTTGTATAAACGGGATTTTAATAACTCGGAAAAATTTGAATTCGGACTTTTGAAAATCAGAGTGCCTTTTGAAATGCGGAATAAAGTTTTTCAGATTTTTGGAATTCATCGGGTGTTCCCGTGAGGGAACGTGATGAACGAACGTGACTGAATATGAACGGGAAGTGGCCCGCGAGAGCAGAAGCAGGTGGCCTTAAGATAAGACTGCAAGCTTGATTGTCGTCACAGATGGTCTGCGACCGGAGCTGCGACTGTAGCCTCGCAGCGCCGGAGCCATGACACAAGACTTGTATTGTCTTGCATACTAGTCAGGGACAGAACCCTAATATTATCTTGCATACTAGTCAGTGACTGAAACGAATCGCCTAAAAACCGACTACACGTAGTCTTGTACACCAAAAGTGTGATTTTAGCCCACGCAGGCGCGGAGGGGCAAGGCGGCCCGCGAGCTGAGAAGCAGGTGGTGAGCGAAAACCATCTGTGACGATAAGCACGCCGGAGCCTCGCAGCGCCGGATCCGCGACAGAAGACTTGCCTGCTGTATGATTGCTTGCATGCTTGCCTGGGTGCTTGCTTGCTTCCATGCCTGCTTGTATCCTTGCTTGCATCTTGCTTGAATGCTCGCTTGCGTGCTTGCTTGCATGCTTACATACCTGCTTGCTTACTTGCATGCATTCCTGCTTGCATTCTATTAAGAATACATAATATGCCTAATAAGGATTGACATAGGTTATGCTATAAATAAAATAATATGTAATAAGTAAGATGTAATATTGTTTTAAATGAGAAACTGTTAGGGGTATTGAAATTCAGAATTTTGATTTTTAAAGTTCGGCATTTTGTTAAATCAGATTTGTAAAAATCAGATAAATCGGAATTGTGATATTCGGACAATCTAAATCATTCGGAATTATGAAACTCGGAATTTTGAATTTTGAACAATATATTACATTATTCCTATCAACGATGTTACTATTAGTAGCGTATTCAATGGAAATAGTTTAAGAATGGGCCTGAAAATATAGCGATAGAAACGTCAACCTATGTCATGTCACATGTGAGATACTGTTTAGTATTGTTGGGTAGCATCGTAAATCTCTCACGGGTTATATCGTAATAGGATGAGTCACTGTTATATAAATCTTATTGATAGAAACCTATTGTACTTTGAAGTAGATACCGAAGAAATATATTTTAATCGGAAAGTTTTCCATTGCAATGACATAGCTAAAGGCGTGAGATAGTGAGTTGTTCGTTTATCCGAATCCCGAATGGAGCGTGCGAAATTCAAGTGTATTTCATTTGTTAAGAAGTTCAAAATCATATATTGTAGGTTCCATAATTATATTCTATTCAGATTTTAATTTAACATCATTTCAGTGTTTTTAAAATTTTAATAAGAAAAGAAGGGAAGAAAGAAAGAATTCTTATAGGTAGGTACTTTTACACAGACAAGTTTTTTCAAGATTTCCTGAAAACTACTGAACCACATGAATTTAAAAAATGGGATGACATGGGAAAGCACTTGATGTTGAAAGAATCGGTAAACATACAGAAAAAGAAACATACAGACGAATATGTTCGTCTTTATGTTTCTTTTTCTGCCGCACCCGCACCGCGTCGCCAAGATGTGCATGCGACTCCTGATATAATTTAAAATAAAATGCATTAACCGCAGCTTGAATTAACTATTAACTGTGTAATGAGTGATTCAGTGTTCTAAAGTGTGTGGAACTTAACCGGCCGGCAGAGTAACCTAGGCCTAGAGTTCCTGTCCATCCGGCATGTGTGAGACAGTGAGTGGCGTTTCCTGAAGTGCAGCTGAAGGCAAGATACTCCAGAAGCTGAATCGAACCGCGCTCGGTGAGTCCCCTTCCCTCTCCATAATATCTAAGGTCCACATATTTTTTTTTCTGAACCACAAATCACAAACCGCCCCGCTATGCCGCTATACAGTCCACATAAATTCCCGCCAACCCATTCTTTTGGTACTTACTCCTTTTTGATGTCGGCTCAAAAAGAAAAACAATTTGTAAATTCACTTAGGTACAGTTCTATCGGTGTCAAAGTTTTTATAATGTCATCAAACCTTGAATTCTTGTAACCAAGTTTATATGAGTTTCAAACAATATCTTACTATTTATCATTCAGACATGTTTGACAGTCCGCAATAACGTTTTCCCAGATTTCGGGTATTGGAAACTGGCCAAGAGATCACTTCTTCGAAGTGCTGAGGGTTACGATACATATACATGTTTTATATCTACGTAAACAGTTACAGCTATAGACATTTGAAATCAGTACATTATTTTAAACAGATGAAAATATATGTTTACGAAGATCATTGTGAAAGTAGGTACCTCTAAGTTAAGGAGGTTATGTATATCTATTTTTATTATGAACAACGGGTATGCAATTAAAATATCATTGGAAAAATTAGAGTGTGCCGATTGTGCTGAGGATTGGATTTGTTTACAGAAATTACGTACGCAACCTTTCGAACAGTTATGTTATTTTGCTCGTATATAAAACCTGGTATTCGTGAGTGATGTGAGTGAAGTGACATAAAACAAAATTAACAACGGCCTAAGCCACTACAGCTCTCACTCTAATGACATTGTATAAGTGTCTTTTTGTGACTATACGTGCCGTGTGATGACGGCCTAAGAATACAAGAGTCACCACTCCCTTGCATGCCTGGGATGTCGTAAGAGTCGACTAAGAGGCTCGACGCATTGAACACCCGTGCGAGAGAAGGAAAACTTGAAACAAACCCTCTACCAACCCGTCTGGTCAGCGTGGTGTAAACTAATAGCCTCCTATGAACGCCACAATAGGCGTGAGCTAGTAGAGGCCTATGTCCAGCAGTAGACGTCCACAGGCTGATGATATGAAGTGACTTTTTAAGAGTCATGTTTATTATTCATGCATTTTTGAGATATCTGTGGTGGTGAAAAATTCGTTCGACCGCCAGGTGCCTATGAATAATTATCCATTTATACCTAGGAAGCAAGTTCACATAACATTATTTACATCCTGAAGAATACGGCAAAAAAGTGGTAAGCGAATTTATATCATTACTAGCGGCCACCCGCGGTTTCACCCGTTCCCGCAGGAATATCGGGATGAAAAGTATCTTATGCTTTAATTCAGGCTATCTACTATCTTTGTGCCAAGTTTCATCCAAATCCATTCAGTAGTTTTAGCGTGAAAGAGTAACAAACAAACTGACATACTTTCGCATTCATATTATTAGTAAGCTAACCTCTTACTTTCAAAATGATAATCGCAACTACAACTAGTTAAGATCTGTAGTGCCTACCTCGCTGGAAAACCAATGCACGCCCGTGACGGGGACACTCTTAGCCTTCATCATACCTGATGTTAATTAAGTATTGATAAGGCTGAGGATGGAAGCGAGCCTCTCCCGGAATCCTCATCACTGAGGAACTGGCTATCTTATCTCTTACTGCCAAAACAAAAGTGCCGGACACAAGAATGCGTCAGGTTTAGATAAGATGGTGGTAGCCAGCCAGGCGGACTTACAACAACTATACCGAAAACTATACTAAACAGAAAAGGTTTTTTTACGCGTTTCAAATAAATACTGCTAATACTCGTAGCTTACTTAGGACTTACTTTAAATATATATCCTAAAACATATAACGAGTGCAAGAAAATTCTTATAGAGTGGTTAAAAACTAAGTTATACGATGAAATAGAAAGTCTTTTCAAGTATAGTTTCTAGCTACCTCAGACTCACTCACAACACTCACAACACACACATACATACATACATACTACTCTTTTGATTATTATTTATTTATTTTTATTAGATAATGAACTATTTAAAACTTTTAATTATACAATTTTGTTACTTGTAATTGTTAGTGCTTTGTCGGCAAATCTAGTAGCTGTACACATTATCATTAATTAAGGAAGAGCGGGGTCCCCTGGCACAAGTATTACTAATACTTAAAAGGTCATGAGCACTAGCTAAGTTTCATGTACATAGTTACTGAATAAATATTTTGTGTTTTTTTTTTTACTTATCTGTGACGTGTTTGTGGAAAAATTACCAAAAATGCACAAACTTTTGTTATTTTTCTTCGTTTGTTCACTCTCTTCGTAACTTGACGGGAGTATAGGACATTATTTTTACTATAGACTATATAACAGAGCGAAGATTGTATTTCAAATAACGCTTGCCAAATTATATGAGTCAGTTTTGACACGATAACGATCTATGGGGGTACGATCAGCTGATATAATTATTGAGGTAGGGTTCAAGCTTTTTTTTTTACATTAAAGAGGCTTACTCTTGACCTCATTCTAAATCGTTAGATTAAGAAGAGGCCTAAGATGGAGCGAGCTTGCCTAGAAAAAGCCTATTCACTCGAGCTTTAAATATACCAGGGTTGTAGGCACCCGGGAGTACGGGAAGAAATTCCACGCCCTGGATCTTCGCATAATAAAAGATGAGGAAAAGCGCTTTGTACGCAGACGTGGAATAGCAACCAGGTTGGGTAGGCCTGTAGTACGTTCTGATTCCCAGTGGAGGATGGAGGAGCTGGCGGGATGAGCTCATGCAGCTCAAGAGCACACTCTCCGAAGTACAATCCGGAGAATACTGACAATAAAGCAACAATCTTGGTATTCACTAGTTTATCATCCTCAATGAGTTTTCTGGCTCTGTGTTCCACCGAGTCGAGTGCGGCTCGCTGGTATTTTGCTGAACCATCCCAAAGGTTAGCTATGTAATGCGTATAGATACTCCATGCATCCTTACGGAGTTGGCAGCGCATCAAAGGTGTATCTTGAGACTGAAATGTATAAACGTCATCACTCTCTTAGCCATAACCTAAACGAGGCCACATTTGGCACTGGTTGGCTGTAAGATGTTGTGCGGAAACCTTAGTGACAAGTTGCTAACCAATCAAACCAGTTATCTTGCATGTCAAAAGTTTGATCCACGTTCAAAGTTTTCCGACCTAAGTCAGTCCGCTTGAGATCATTGCCATAAAAACATGCGTCACTCAGAAACGAAAATGGTTAATTGTGCAGTGCTTTCTTGCAAGAGCACGTCAATAATATTTCCACATCATTAAATCTCGCTCGTGACGTCATCGTAGGTTCGAAAACTCGACGAAATTCGACACGCTAGTTTCTCATACAGTTCAAAGCGCCCTTTTCGTCTATCTCGTTTTAGGTCTGTGTTGCCAACCCATCACTTAAACCTATAGTTTCCGAATATACCCTGTCCACTATGTATAGGCTTTAACTACTTATCTGCACCGGAAATCTAGCAGCTGGCACATCTATGATTTTCTTTCACTTCCAGTCCAGCTTGAAAAACAATCGCAAACAATATCAATCTAATATTACTCTCACAGCTCATGGTATTAATCCACATCCATACATTACTTATGCGCGTCAGAAGTTAACTTACGTCAGTAATCAAAAAGTACACAAGACATATCACTAAACGCTCGATTAAACTCGGAATTCTCAGAATACGCGCATATTAAAAAGTTGTATCGCAATTTTCGCACTAATAAGCGTTCGAGTGATATGTTAACACGTGATAAAGGCAAATAATTAAAATTTGCGATTCCACGAACTGTGGATTTGCTGTTGTACAGATAACAGCACGACGAGGTTTTGCATGTTTACTGTAGTAGTAATTATGTTGTTGTATACTAGAAAATGTACTAAAAAGTCGACTAGTCTCCTTATCACTCGACTGGAACCCGCCACCTTTGGGTGTCCGGCCCAACCCAACGCTAAGTTTAAAACATTCCCAGCAATCCGTCCGTCTCGTTAAAGACGAATTTTTTTTTCAGTTATTATTAAAATAATACCTATCAAGAATGTTGATAAGTTAATTATAATTACTAACTGAAAAATATAGTTTTCCTTAAAAGATGTATTATTACAACTTTTTAATTTTGCATTTTACAATGCTATTTTTATGTGATAAATATTAAACAAGAAAATATACTAGAAAAAAGCAACTAGTCTCATGTCGCCCTGTCTCGTCAGGGCGACATGAGACTAGTTGCTTTTTTCTAGTAAATTTTCTTGTTTAATATATAACAGATGTATTATTTTTTATTTTAAATGGTCAATCTCATTAAAAGAAAAATAAAAGATTGTATTAATTAAAAGTAGTTTGTTATTACACACTTACGTTGTCCGATTTTATGTTCCCTCGTCGTAAGTACTAAACTACTGAACCGATTACAATGAAGAAGCGGCCGGCGGTTTTCGCAGTGCAAAATCAGACGTGTTGTTGACTGTACACATAAATACCATTAAATCTGCCGTTTTAGAATTTAAGTATGAAGTTTATATCAATCAAATTCAAATGATAAAAGAAAAGGTAGAAACTAAACAAAAATGATAAAAACGGTAGTAAACAATGTAACAATAATTCTAATATTTGAGTATCCTTGAACCAGAATAAATCACTATACATTAAATAAAGAACTTTCAATTTTACATAAATTTTGAATACCGCTCTAAACATCTAGCGCCCGGAACTGGCTGAGTGCAACTACAGCTTGACTTGAAATATAGGTATACTGTGCCTATACCCAGCAGTGGGTCTCATGTGGCTGAGACGACGAATGCTCTAACGCAATGACCAGAGTCCCAAAGGTTGCGGGTTCGAGTCTCGCCTGAGCGATATGAAAACTAGTTGTCTTTTTCTATTATGTTTTTAGTATAAAAAAAGCATTTCTTATTTACATAGACTTAAAATTCAAAGTGGCCGCAAACAGGGCCTATTTATACCTAACAGTGGCAAAGGGTCCATACAACACGATTCCCATCGGCTTCCCGTTAAGGCGATACTCGAAAAAAATATGCTGAAGCGAGATAGCAATGAGAAAACGACGCGCACGGGAGCGAGACCAATTTTGCAGATTAAGCAAAAAAAACACAAAATCACTTCGTATAAAAAAACTACAGCGATTTAAAAAAATGCTTCTATACGATCCTAAATATTATTCGTGTCCACTTATTAAACCAATTTCCAATAGTGTAAGTATTAAACAAATAATCTTGAATTTTCGTATTTTTAGAGGTCTTTTCGAAAAGAAAAAGTGTCGAGGTAAAATCATAAAATCGTGTTTTTGAAACTATACGAATCTAGATAAAGGTATGAAGAAATATATATGTTATTACCAGATTTGTAATACTGTAACCGTGCTATAGTTTTATATCAAAAAGTCCATACTTTTTCCGAGTAGCGCCTTAAGAGAAGAGAGAGCTCCCCTCGCAAACCTTGATGTGCAGTCGAATGTCCATGTGTGTCAGTGTGTGTTTTTTTGTGTCATATATACGTTTTGCGTTTCGAGAAGTACAAATCGATCACCACGCATTTTTCAACGGACTCGTTGGGAGATTTTCCGCATGTATATTTTAAACTGGAGCCAATGACCTTTGTAACTACGCTTATTTCTTTTGGAGACGGTTGAGCGGTAAATAAAACTTTTAAAATATTCTGTCCGTACCGTGTCGCGGTTATTTCCTCTTCTAGTATTATGCAATATTTATCGAGAGCTGTCTCAGTTCTTTTATTTTTTTCCTGTTCACTGGCTTAAGAATTGATTAGTTGTCTAGCAGTCTTGTTACTTTTTCTTTTAGCGGTTAAAAATCGGTGTCAATCAATAGAAGCATTTTATGTCGTATATCATATTTTATTACTGTATAGATGAAATAATCAAAAGTGGTAGAAAATAATCATTTTTATCGACACTTTTTATCGTCAGTATATCATATTTATTAACTGTACGGGCGAAATTACTATAGTTTTCATGATGTAACGAAACAATTCTTAAACTCGCACGAGATTTTCATTGAATTACAATATTTATATTTTCAGTACTTTTTCCCGTTTTGGCATTTAACTGTTGCTTTACGAGTTTAATTTTGAAAACTTACTAGTTATTCTAATCATCGAAACTTTCGAAAGTGTGTTTGTTTGTCCTTCCTTCAACCAAGCAACCAATTGACTTATTTTTTTGCATAGAGTTAGTTGAAAGGACGGAGGCTTATAGGCTCTTTTTATCTCGATATTCAAACGGGAACGGGAATCAGGCGGATGAAACCGCGGAAGCTAGTAGTTTTATAAACGATAAATGTTTTTTTTTCCTTTCGAAATTCTTCTTCGCTCTTTTGTTTACTGTCTTGCCCTTGCCCTTTTGAATTTGACGACCTGTTTGGCGCAGGGGTACTAACCCCACATTCTGCGCCAGAGGTCCCGGGTTCGATCTATTTGTCTTGGTCTGGATGTTTAATATGTATATTATGTATGTTTAAAAAAAAAAAGTATATAAGTATGTTTATCTGTTATCTAGTATCCATAACACAAGTTCTTCATGATACTTAACGTGGGCTAAATTGGTGGGGTTGTATGGAAATATTTATTTAATATGGACGACGTTGATAAAATACTTCTGAGCTTTCTGAGGGAGTTATGAAAAATGCAATATTCATGTAACTTTTTATCATAATAAAAAGTCCTCGCTCGTGCAATATCTACGTTTTACGGTAGCAATAAAAGTATGCATAACATTAATGCTCCGACAATGTTCTAGATCAATTTATGCATGCATTTAAATTTTACTAGAAGAAGTCGTATAGTTAACATGAAGGAATAACTTGTTTGATTAAGTTTTGATATTCAAAAGATTTGAACACATTAGGTACTTTTGAATTTCGTGTTATGGGTATTTTTTTGGGTTTCCCGAACACCTTTTTAGGGTTTCGTGGTCCTGAGACAGCGGGATAGCCCGAAAAAGTTGTTTTTTATTCAGCTGTTATTCTGACTTTACACACACGTAGACTTTCACCAACTGAAATTAAATACGTTAAGCGCTAAATATGTAACCGCCTCTGTGGTCTAGTGGTACAACCACCGGTATCAGACCTAGGGGTACCGGGTTCGATTCCCAGCGGGGTTACATATTGTATTCGGTTTGGTTGGTGGTAGGACTTATTGTAAGTCCGCCTGGCTAGCTACCACCATCTTATCTAAGTCTGACGTCATAACAACAATGTTTTCAGCATTGTTGTGTTCCGGCAGTTCGAGATATGATAGCCAGTTCCTCAGTGACTGAGGATTCCGGAAGAGGCTCGCTTCCATCTTCAGCCTTATCAATACTTAACATCAGGTATGATGAAGGCTAAGAGTCTCCCCGTCGTTCAAAAAAAGAAAAAAAATTAAAACATCGCTCTGTCACTTTTTACTTCTGTGACTGAAATGGAATGTTATTTTAAAATGATTTAGCGCTAAATGGGTTTACTGACTGTTGGTGGTAGTCATCTTACATTTTATTTATTTATATAAATTAGTATGTACAAGATCTTAAAGCAATTGTTGTTGTTGAAGGTCGTGATAAACACGTCGATAACAACAACGATAGCGATTGTTTTTCTGGAACGCATCGTCTGTCGGATGCCACTGTTATCGGGCTATTTATTGGGTTTAACTTATTTACAATGTTTTAATGGTAAGTATGCTAAGTTTTAAAGTGCTCTTTATGTTATATAAATTAATAAAAACCACCTCACCACGCTCATCGCTTAGACGAGACATGAGACCGGTGGTTTTTTCTAGTATATTTTCTTATTTATATTTATTACTAGTGCCGGTCGCGGTTTCACCCCTTTCCCGTGGGAATGTCGGGATAAAAAGTATTCTATGTTTATAACCAGGCTATCTATTACATGTGTATCAAACGTCATCCAAATCCGTCAAGTAGTTTCGGAGCCTATTCAATGCAAACAAACAAACAATCAAATCTTTCCTCTTTATAATATAAGTAAAGATATAAAAATTGCATTGTAAAATACAAAATTAAAACGATACAAGTATATTACTTAATTATTATCCCAAAATATGTTATTGTAACATAATAATTTGTCGCTTACATAAGACAATACCAATCCACATAGTACCCTCGTTCTGGCTATTTCTTCTTATCCACCCATAAGGGAACCTACTAAGACCCCTTCTCCTCAAACTGCAACATCTCAAAGTCATCATTATTTATACCATATTTCTTTAATAAAAATCTTAGGAAAATCGAAACTTAGCGACTGTCTAAATATTTTAGTTAATATTTAGACAGTCCTCAGACGATCTTGTACCTAATGTACTCATAGAAGACAGTTTTTAGAAAAAAATATATATTATTTTAGAAATTATTTTAACTTTCATATTTTAAGCATTAGATACCTATTGAATATTAAGCATAAGCAAAACAAAACGTAAAACTAAATTCATTTTAAGTAAGTAACCAAGGAAATAGGTGATTAAACTATTTGAGTCGGCGGTTGAAATCAAAAAATTGAATTTTAAAAATCATTTGTTTTCTATGTCGTTGACCTGGGTATCAAACTTCAAACTCTCATAAAGCTCTTAAACGATAGGGGTTTTGTCTAATTCCTACATATTTCTATGCATCTATTGGATGCATTATTACATTTTTAGTATGAAAGTGATAGCTTCGGCAAGAGCCTTTAAAAAATCGATGGCTATAACGATTCCACAATCTATACCGTTAGGCGGTCGAGGTGCTGAGCAGCCCCTGCTCGATCGGCACTTGATAAATTAACACCTTATATAAGAAAGATGTAACAGAACCAACAACTTGAAAGAACTGAAAATTACCACCAACAACTAATTATGACCTCCGTGGTAGAGTGGTACGTACACCGGTTTCAAGGTGTCGGTCGCCTACTCTGAGGTCCTGGATTCGAATCCGTCCGTCTGTCAAGACCGTTTTTCTTAGGAACGCGTGGAGGTATCAAACTGAAATTTTCGAAACTCGCACGGGAATCAAAACCTACAGGGTCCTTCCCGTGAACTTAGAATCTTGAAATTTGGTACGAAGTAACGTCTTATAGTACAGATAATGGAAAAATTGCGAAAACCGTAAATTATTTGTTACATCATATAAAAAAAAATATTTACGGAACCCTCGGTGCGCGAGTCCGACTCGTACTTGGCCGGTTTTTTATGTGTTACGTGTACTGTGTTGATGTGTCAATAAATTCTCTCTGTCTCTCTCCTGCATGATTTAACAATGTAAGGCAACTATCACCAACTGTCAGTAAATTCATTTAGCGCTCAACATTTTTAAAATAACACTGCATTTCAGTCATTCGTTTGAAGAACAAAGTGACAGAGCGATGTTTTAAATAAGCTAAATTTAATTTCAGTTGGTGAAAGTCGTCCAAAGACAAAGTTCTTTTGTCAAGTTTCACTATTGCTAACTCTACAAATTAAATTACTTAACGTTTTCTTTTACACGTTACATGAAGGGGTTATTATAAACCAATTGAATCAAGAAACATTTACTATAATAATGCTTACTATAATAAATTTTAAATAGAAAATATTGAAAAAAATCAACCCGGCCACAAGTGAATTCGCAGATGGGACTCGGACCCACGACCTTTGGAAATCCGGTCCAATGCTCTAACCGCTGAGCTACCGAGACTTCTCCGTAAGTATACCATAAGTATAAAAATAGCATTGAAAAATGCATAAATTACAAAATCATAAACTACTTTTCGACGACTTCAGAATTATCATAAGTATAAATAGCATTTAAAAATGCAAAAAATAAAAAAATCATTAATAAGAAACATTTCGTTCAAATGCACTGTAATGAGTCACAATTGATACAAGTGTTTCTTTTGATTAGGTGACATTACAATTCGTGATGATCGTGACCGGCACAGATCGACCGCCGCGTGGTCACAACATTGACTCACCATTTAAAAATTATTCAATCTGCGTGGTACTTTTTATTTAATTTCCGACCGCAACTGAATATTGTCCTCGTTCTCAGTTTCGGCCGAAACGAAACGAAACCGAACGCCAATTATTTTGCTGAAAACGAAATCGAAACCCGCCGGAATTAGAGTGAAACAAGTAGCCAATCAGAAAGTTCGGTCGGACTCTACCTTTATTATCTTTAATAGAAAAAGAAAGAAGGTAATGAAAGAAGATATTGACTAAGGTGTAGAGTTTGTGAAATAAGAGCTTGTTTCTACTTGAGATGATAACTTTTTGACAGTGGGAGTCTCTACTTGAGATGATAACTTTTTGACAGTGGGAGTCTCTACTTGGGATGATAACTTTTTGACAGTGGGAGTCTCAACTTGGGATGATAACTTTTTGACAGTGGGAGTCTCAACTTGGGATGATAACTTTTTGACAGTGGGAGTCTCTACTTGGGATGATAACTTTTTGACAGTGGGAGTCTCAACTTGGGATGATAACTTTTTGACAGTGGGAGTCTCAACTTGGGATGATAACTTTTTGACAGTGGGAGTCTCTACTTGGGATGATAACTTTTTGACAGTGGGAGTCTCTACTTGGGATGATAACTTTTGGACAGTGGGAGTCTCTACTTGGGATGATAACTTTTTGACAGTGGGAGTCTCTACTTGGGATGATAACTTTTTGACAGTGGGAGTCTCAACTTGGGATGATAACTTTTTGACAGTGGGAGTCTCTACTTGGGATGATAACTTTTTGACAGTGGGAGTCTCTACTTGGGATGATAACTTTTTGACAGTGGGAGTCTCTACTTGGGATGATAACTTTTTGACAGTGGGAGTCTCTACTTGGGATGATAACTTTTTGACAGTGGGAGTCTCTACTTGGGATGATAACTTTTTGACAGTGGGAGTCTCTACTTGGGATGATAACTTTTTGACAGTGGGAGTCTCTACTTGGGATGATAACTTTTTGACAGTGGGAGTCTCAACTTGGGATGATAACTTTTTGACAGTGGGAGTCTCTACTTGGGATGATAACTTTTTGACAGTGGGAGTCTCTACTTGGGATGATAACTTTTTGACAGTGGGAGTCTCAACTTGGGATGATAACATTTTGACAGTGGGAGTCTCTACTTGGGATGATAACTTTTTGACAGTGGGAGTCTCTACTTGGGATGATAACTTTTTGACAGTGGGAGTCTCTACTTGGGATGATAACTTTTGGACAGTGGGAGTCTCTACTTGGGATGATAACTTTTTGACAGTGGGAGTCTCTACTTGGGATGATAACTTTTTGACAGTGGGAGTCTCAACTTGGGATGATAACTTTTTGACAGTGGGAGTCTCTACTTGGGATGATAACTTTTTGACAGTGGGAGTCTCTACTTGGGATGATAACTTTTTGACAGTGGGAGTCTCTACTTGGGATGATAACTTTTTGACAGTGGGAGTCTCTACTTGGGATGATAACTTTTTGACAGTGGGAACTATAATAATGATGACGTCTTGGCGCGATGGCGTAACATTTTTACATGTTAATGTTTTTATTGCGATTGTTTCCAATAAGTTTCTATGTTTTATCATTAAGAGATATAAAATCTGGGATTTTTGTTCTCGGCTGTAATCCAAGTGTATCCTTTTTATCTTGTATCTAAGAGACAAAGCAAAGTGATCCATTCACACAATAAGATATCGTATTTCGTAGACAGATACATTTCACAGACGTTCTCGACTCGACTCGACGACTCAATTTAGTATTAAGTGTACTATATATATTTTTTTAATAATATTACCCAAGTCCTTACACTATTAGAAAATATTATATTTTAATCAATAGCTATCAAAATTACGATCAATATGTTTTGCTTGGCGGAAAAGTCTTTAATTTTTTCGGGTCAGTGACTATTGAATTTTTATATCCAAGTCAATGACAATTGGAAGTACTTAGACTCGAAGCTAAGCATTAATTAACATTGAAATGAGAAAATTATTAGAAGTCAATGCCTTAACGAGTCATTAACTTTGTTGTTGATTAGTAAACAGGTAAGTAGGTACTCAATAATTATAGATTTAAGCTTCCATTCAGTTTTTTTTTGTTTGATTGAGGTTAGGGCGCAAGCCCGGTTAGGCACATCGCACATATTATCGATAGAAAATAGCCAAGTATTTAAAAATCCTTCTTCAAAATGTAATCTAAACTTCATCAACACTGGAATGGACGGAAGGACAAACTGAGCTACTTTAGTCATGTCAGTTTGTTTGTTATTCTTTCACGCTAAAGCTATTGAACGAATTTGGATGAAATTTTGCACATAATCTTTTTTCTCTCAGTATTATTATTGATTACCTAGTCCAACAATAAAACATAAAGGAAAACGTCTTATACATATAACAATGTTGTGCATATCTTTAAGTTAAATGCATATAAGATACATATTTTGCTAAGAGCTGTAAACTTAATGTAATTTGCCTTTATGTATTTAGTTGGTAAGCCTTATTAAATAAATAAATAATAAAAGTAGATAATAGTAAATAGCGTGGATTAAAACTTAGGATACTTTATATCTCGATATTCCCACGGGAACAAGAACTACGCGGGTGAAACCATGGGCGGCGTGTAGGGATAGTTCAAAGGCGTGGTAGTATATATTTTTTATTGTACTGAAAATTATGACTAAATTCATGAATGCCAATGTTTAAATAGTGCCAAAGCGTTTGAATATAAGCTCACATCGACCTGATACGATACGATAAAATTAATAGATAGGTACCGATATAAAATTATGCAAATCAAATTATTGATATGACAAAACATTCACTTGTTATTAAACTCATCAGATAAGTTTCTCGGAATCTAACATATAATAATATTGGTTTAATGTATGAATAATTGCTTTCGAATTTATTTTTATTTACAGTTTTTTATCAATGCATATATAATAACTTATGTAAATCTATAGTATGCCAATAACAGGTTTCCCTTAAATAAACCAATACATAATTTTGTGACAAACGATTTTTGGTGATGTAAACCATAAGCAAAATTTATTCTTACAAAATTGCGCTAAAAATATATTTATATTTATGAAAATAGTTGAACATGGTAAGAGCAACATGTGCAAACGTGAATGTTACTGTTGTATTGTTTTTATGTAAGTTACAATGAACCAGTACTAACATTTACATTTTAGTCTTATCGTCGTAAGGTTTGTGAACTGATAGCGTAGCCTCCCTGACACACGCAAGTAGTTGTAACAGCCAGCATGAATATAACGTTGTCATTATATTAGTAGTTGTAATAGTGTTGTTTTAGATCTTTAGATTTCCACGTAGGTCAGTCTCACGCCTGCATCTAACTGCTTCCCGCAACCTTCACCAGATCGTCTGTCCACCTTGTCGGGGGCCTACCCACTGAGTGTTGTGTCCGGTGCACGGTCGCCATTCTAAAACCTTTCCGCCCCAATGACCACCGGTTCTTCCCGCTGTGTGTTCTGTCTAGTGCCACTTCAGTTTATATAAATACATACCTACATGTTTTCCAAAAAAATATTCTTACGCAAAATCTCGTAAGCTTGTTTATTTATTTCGTTAGGAAAACTTACAGTTCTAAAATAAATACAATGTAGTTAAATATTATTGGGTGACTAATGAGTCATTTAAAGGTTTTCACTTAGGTAACTAGTAATTGTAGAATATATTGAGTAGTAAACAACAGATGTCTAATAATTGATTAGGAGCAAAGTGCGAAAATTGTGTAGGTATTGATAACTTATTACCCGGGTTATTATTCAAAATACCTTTCTTTACCCATATCTTTCTTAACTCTCCTCAGGGAAAAAACAGGCCCAAATCCATGCAAAAACAGTCGCGAGCGACTGCAACTTAAAAATAAATAGATTTCATCAGAAATATGTTCATCTTGCGAAAGTAGAACAAGAGAAAAATAATGCATCAGTTCAAAGAAAACGAGAATATCTATCTACTTCACAAAACTGACACATGGAACTGATTCAAAATAGACTTCCCAGATATAAGAAAGAATAATCACAGGATGTACGACAATAGCGAAATTTATTTTGATAAAAATTTGGTTCTTATTGGGTTCCATAAGACACAATTTGATGAGTTATCCCAGGTGGTACTCTGCCCGCGGTTTCACCCGCGTGGTTCCCGGTGCCGTCGGAAAATCGGGATAAAAGGTAGCCTATATAACTCTTCGTCCTTTCAAATAACTTTAATATGCCAAAAATAAAATCGATTGGTTGCTTAGTTCGAGCGTGAAGGAAGGACAAACAATAAAACACACTTCGCATTAAGTTAACTAGGATTACGAACAAATTTGCAAAAGCGTGGCATTTTAAATTTTTAACTATTATTCGTCTGCGTGTGTCAATGCCTAAGAAGTGCTATTTAACACCACTAGATAAAATAGTATAGTGAGTCTTGTGTCTTCAACATAATATGTATTGTAGACTCCGGTCCAAGATTCGGCAATTTTTGAGTCCTCATTTGTAAAATCAGGTGTCAGTGTGTCATCTTCCAATATCAATAACTTTAATTAATAGAAGAAAAGTGCAAACAGTTTTCAAATTCTCAGTGATATTTCGCAAGGATCCCTTCAAATTTTACACACGATTTGTGAAGCGCAGTTTTTTTCCGGTGCGTATATATCAACGTCACGATGATGAAGATGAAAAAGCTAAGCTTTGATCATCGGCCGTTAAACGAATGTTGATTTCTTGGAAATTATTGGCATCAAGCCATTTGTCGGTGAACCCTGGCGACTTTCTGTCTGCTATCTTTGAACATTATTATAATGTGCAAAACGATTGATTTAATAGCAGGAAGGAACTGGAACTATTACTCTCGGTAGTATCGGGTACATCAACCTATTATTTATTTAATTGAGTTTTGATGGGTTCTCTAGCATTGTAAAATTTTCGCCTATCTTTTTATTAATAAACCACTTATCATTCTATGACTGTCCATATATCCAGGAAACTATGAAAAAAGAGATGAGTAGTTTACAAAGTAATGCCTAATAATATGGATTCTTATCCGTAAGAAATCGTTTCGCTAGAATCAGAGGATTATTATTAAAGTAGGTACCTACGTACTTAGTAAATCGAGGACGAGAAGAAAAGCCGGCGGGGAATATTTCTAGTTCCTTTGTCATTGTAAGCCACTTAGGTAATCAAGAATGTACCTTACCTTTATTAATATTAAATATACCTTTCCTTGAGTGACTGAATTGCAATAAAACAACTTTTCCGGATATTAAACGCGCTATATTTCACGAAATATGATCTAATTGTCCGTATTTTTTGTTTTTTTTTGGAGTTTTTTCGTTCTTTCCGACTTTTCAGCACCGTTTTAGCTTCCGTGGTCACTAGATGACTAACTGTCATAATATCTGGAAATTGTTTTATTTCAATAATCAGTGCGCGCCAAAATTTAAGATGTACATACGTATGACTGAATTGAGTATATTGCGTCTAAATATCGCCTATAGTTAGATGCAAAGTTTAAAAAACAGGTTAAACAATATAAATAGGTATTTACGTTAAGCTACTAAGTTTTCTCTGCCTGAATATTTAATAAGACTTTTTGGTACCTAAGTCTTTACCAGAAAACAACTTTTTCACTTTGTTTTTCATCGATACACCAGTTTAATAAGTTTGGCGGTTAGGCTGCACACAGAAGTTACGTGATACACTATACTAACTTTTTCCAATAACTGTCGAGTAACACAGAGTATACCATCCATTAATCACTTGAACTCGAGTGGCTCTTGAACCGAAAATAAACCGTTCGTTGGAGAGACTGCGTGGCGACCTTTCGCTACAGTATAGATAGCCTGTGACGCATGTAGGCATCCGATGTGGCTGGGGCTGGTCATGACGTCTGATTGAGTAATGGAACCGGAGAAGACCCTTTTAATGGACCTGCCCCCTTATTAAAAAACATTCGAAAAACGTTCCCGAGAGAGGAATGTATGCATTACATACATTAGTATATAGGGGGGTACTACCAGCTAAACCCCTCACTACTTGCCCTTTAGCTGCCGATTGGTCTACGGGGGTCCGTGGTGGTAATCACCTCTACGACCCGGCGGCTAGCCTGATCGCTCGGGGGTCTCGCGGTAAGAGATGGCCGAGCAAGTGTGGCCATCTCCTCAGACGGTGGGAATCGCCCACCTCCTCCAATGTGATCCCTCTAGAGTGGAATGAGGTGGGCATACTGCCGCCTCCTTCCACCCAACCGCCTTCGTCGAAGCCGCTCCGCATGAGCCTGCTCCTCGCGGATCCGCTCCGATGCCTTCTTTTGCGAGACGACATCTTCGCAAAAGGAGACTGCCGCCTCCCAGGATCTTTCGTTGGCCAGCATGGCGCGTACCATGCTGGGCAGCGATAAGTCTTCCCCAATCACAGCAACCAGACTACCGCGTCCACCGAAGCGCCGCAGTCGTGGCACCGTGGGGTCACCTCCCTTCCAATCCGAAAAAGATACTTACCGAGGCACCCGTGCCCGGTAAGTATCTGCGTCAATCTAAAGGTCAGCGACCCGAAGTCCCGTCTACACCACTCCCTCAGTATGGGACGAATGGCCTCGACCGTTCGTCTTCCTGCTTCTTCCCTATCGAGCCTCCTCTCCCAGGCGCACATTAGCTCCTCCTCCGCTAGACGCCTTGCGGCCGTCAACTCTTCCGGAGCAATGCGATCTCCCGTTTTTATCACCTGTCAGCGCCCGTGGTAAACCTCCTTGAGTACCTGAGAATCTAGCTCCCAGGGAGGCGTACCTGCCAGCGCACACGCCGCCGAAAATGCAACAGTTCTGTAACCGCGGACCATCCTTGTAGCCATTGCTCTTTGCGGCCGCCGGAGGAGACGACGGTTCTCGTCGTTCAATTTGTCCGCCCAAATATATCCGTTACCCCAGTATCCTATAACACAAGCTATTATAGTGCTTACTTTGGGGCTAGGTTAATTCGCATGAGTGTAAGAAATATTTATTTATTTATTTATTCGGTTTCATGATCCAGATGACCCGAGCTTGAGCGGCTTCTATTGACATTTGTAGCTCATAACAAGTCACTGTCCCGCGCACATCTTAGCAACTATGCAACACAGCACCATGCAGCATATAATACTACGTGATATGGTTGTTCGTGCTGGGGTAACAGGAGGGAGCTTATAGCAGTAACGTTGCAGTTCAGAGAGTAGGAAACGGTGTACGCGTACGGCGGAGATACTTACAAGCATTGGACACATATATCGAAATCGGTCTTTTTGAAAGTAATTTATGCCTTTGCTTTCGAAAAGCATCATATGGTGGAGTGGAACGGATGATGAAGACCACACATGGTCATCGGAGCTATTAAATACTATAATTACCTTAGTACTCGGTCACTTTTATACACACCTTAATACTTCATGATTACAAAATAATAAAAAAAAAACCCCGATTTATTTATCCGTCGGGGGCTGCCATCACTATTTTAAAATTTAACATAAATATAAATAAGTAAGTATAGCAATTAAATATCTCCAATTATTCACGTTACAACTGCAAAACTAGTTCATTTAATGTAATTTAATCGAAATTTTTAATATTTGTTTGAAAGGTAGTACTTTCAAGTTGGTCTCATTATCGCCAAGACAGTATCTGATGATGGGATCCTGGGGAAATCAAGGGAACTCTTCAATAATGTAGGCACACCTATATCTATTTCGGTGGTTTCCTAAGTAACTCGTTGCTTCCGTAAAGCACCATTTGGTGGAGTGGAACGTATGATGGACGTCATCGGAATTAATAAATACTAAATATCTCACAGGTGCGTTACAAAACTCCATTATAGTTCCTAAGCAATTATGCTCGTCACGATGCACATGGTAAAATGTACTGAGCTTATCTCTAACACAAAAGAAATTTAAAAAAAACCGGCCAAGTGCGAGTCGGCACCGAGGGTTCCGTAAAATATTTTTTATTATATGATGTAACTAAAAATTTACGGTTTTTTTACTTTACCTGTACTCCAAGACGTTACTTTGTACCAAATTTCAAGATTCTAAGTACACGGGAAGTACCCTGTAGTTACCTGATACCTCCACGCTCTCCTGAGAAAAACGGTCTTGACAGACGGACGGACGGACGGACGGACAACGTGATCCTATAAGGGTTCCGTTTTTTCCTTTTGAGGTACGGAACCCTAAAAAAATTTAACATTTTAAAACCGACTTCAAAAAGTAAAATATAAAAAAGAAAACCAAAAAATACCAAATAATTACATAATTACTTTAACAGAAACCGTCTTCAAAATATACTTTTTGGAGTCGGTGCCACCCACGGCATCAAATAAAGGAAACAAACTTCTTTAACATATTGATAATTAAGTATTGTTGTCATTTAAAATAGTAAAAAAAAATATATTGACAATATTGATATTTATAACTTTTTAATTTTGCATTTTACAATGCTATTTTTATGTGATAAATATTAAACAAGAAAATATAGTAGAAAAAAGCAACTAGTCTCATCCCGTCAGTGCAACATGAGACTAGTTGCTTTTTTTCTAGTATATTTTCTTGTTTAATATTTATCACAAATATTGATATTCTGAATTAAAATAGAATTAACTACATTTAAATGCCTACAGATACAAGATAGAATATTGTTGAAACTAGTCTTAGAGCTAGCGCAGCCGACGGATAACGGAGGACTTTTTGTCCGCGACACGTCTTTATTGTTAACCAAATAAGATTTAACTTAGACCGCGTATATCCGCGAAAAGTACGCGATAGTCCTCGTTATTTATTCAACTTTATGTTCTTAGTAATAAGGCCGTGTCGCGGACAAAAAGTCCTTCAATGTCCGTCGTATGCGCAGGCCATTAAGAGACATTGTCGTCCACCCGATGTATATATACAATATTGTGCAAATAAATATTCTGATTCCTGATTACAAAATATAGACACTTTTAAGATAGTTAGGTGACAGCCCTACCGAAATGCCCCTGGAACTGATATTACAAGTGGTCTACCACTAAATATACATGAAAAATATAAACCTTGACTATTTTTGTGAAGTGATCTCGTTGAAAAATCACGACGAAAAAATGTATTGCGTAGCGCAGCTTAAGGTACGTAGGTATAGTAGCCAAAGAAATGTTTTCCGCAAGACTCGTGTATGAACTGAAAGCAATAAAATAGTAATTTAGGTTTTTTTATTTAAACTAGGGATACGAACTGGTATTTTGACTACGGACTCCTCTTTAGAATTTGATTGAATAAATTAAATATAAAGAACTGAAAACCTAAAGAAAATTCAATATCATGTTCCTGACAAATATTTATTTTTCTTGCTAATTCGTTACTGAACTTAAAATGTTTTTCCAAAACATTATTTTCTGGTACAATCGTCAGTCTTAATTGATGTAAAACCAATAGGAAAATATTGGTACACATAAACACACATTTTTTGGCGCACATTGTAATAAAATCATTTTCAGTGATCCCGTGACCACCTTTATAACCGACTTAAAAAAAAGGGGAGATTTTCAAGTCGACTGTATATATATTGTGTATGTTTTAATCTGTCGTCAGTTGTCAATCGATTTTAATAATTCTTTTTTTAACTGAAGGAACATACTCGTAGTATAACAACCTTTTTTCTATGGTCTGAGATCACAACAGTAATACAACAAGTGTGGTTCCATATAATTCTTACGAAGATCTGGCTAGTACTTAGTTTTTCATAATCCTGAAAAATATAATTTACGTTTTAGCAAGCAGTCGTTTACCTAGATGACATCATTGTTATGTATGGGCTGATTTTTTGTATTGCTGATTATTTGTAACGGCACATGACGTTAGAGAAAAGGCGAGAGTAAATAAAAATATAGTTAATAGAAGTGCAATGTAGTATGCCTTGGTTGGCACGGACTCCAAAAGTTTTATGTGTTACTTTTGAAGTTTTTTATAGCTGCCGAAACTTCGGGAAAACTAGAAACCTTATAATACGCGGAATAATATATCTAAATTCGTGTGAATAAACTGTGCGCTAAATATCCAGAAAAGCTGTTTTATTTCAAGGAAAATATTGGTTTGTCGTTTTTGTGTTGTTGTTAGAAAAGAATGTACATTTGCATTTTGTAATTTGCGTTGAAATTCAGTTCAACTCATTTTATAAAATCAATCTTATTATTTCTAAAGTGAAATGGATGTTTATGTAATGATACCTACAAGCACGTTATCGATTTATTTTGGTGGTACCGTTGAAAATTTTCGCAATCGAATTTTGTAAATTTTATATATTCTAGATCTTATTTTCCTTATCATTGGAATCTATCTGTCGAAACTGAATCGCAGTAACGTTTGCACATTTACAAACTTGCACTCTATGATCTGTAAACTGAACGTGTATAAATTACACAAGCGTACGGCAACATAAGGCGCCACCAAAACAAACGTGACACCTTTAGTTGCCTTTAGTAAACTCACTCAGCAACGAGATAACTTTGGCAGACGCTACGTAAACAGCCAACAGTTATTTATCAAATGTTAAACAACTTATAAATAGGCGAATGTTTTGGTGCTGAGAAATTATGTCGTGTGACGTAACGTAATGTCGCTACTCCGAATGCACGAGATTTGTGTTTTTGGGTCATGCTAACGAGGAAAACGGTGCATCTGAGATGAAATTTCGTCGGACGTGTAACAGGAAATTAAACGGGAAGTTTGATCAGGTGAAAATTTTCCATGATTTTTATTACGGTAAAAATGTATCAAAGATACCAAGTATCAAATTTAGGAAAAGAACAGAACAAGGCTGATGTTGTTAAAAAAATTACACTTTACATTGCAACATTTTTGCAGACAAAGATATTATTTTAAATTGTTTTAAAAAATATATCTGATACATTTAGCTATGTATATTTATTATATGTACCTATTTTATAGCAAGTTAATTTTTAGTTTGATTTCCCGAAACGAAAAGCAAACCACTGAAAATCCGGCATCTTATTTTCACATTTTCATGACAATGAAAAGTCATATCACGACTGACGACCAATTTGACGACCTGTTTGGCGCAGGGGTACTAACCCCACCTTCTGCGCCAGAGACCCCGGGTTCGATCCCCGGACAAGACAAATATTTGTGTGCATGAACATGTCTATTTGTCTTGGTCTGGATGTTTAATATGTATATTATGTATGTATTTACAAAAAAAAAAAAAGTATATAAGTATGTTTATCCGTTATTTAGTATCCATAACACAAGTTCTTCATGATACTTAACGTGGGCTAGATAATTGTTGTGATTGTATGGAAATATTCATTATTATTATTTATTATTTATTATATCAACCAAAATTGGGATGTACAGTCACGAGCAATGACATGTATACACTTAACGACCTTATCGCACTGACGCACACGGACACAAATCTGTCTCTGCCCACAAATGTCATTCAATATTGTTATGTGACAAGGTTGCTTAGTGTTTCTGTCATTGCATATGCACACCTTGCGTCATATTTGCTATCAACTTTTCTAGGTAAGCTTTTGACTATAATAATAGTACGAGTTAAAGTTTTAAAACATTAAATACGTGAAGTATTAGTATTTATTTTAATGTAAATTATTATATTGTGACAGACATTTTTATCTGGCGACTTCGTGACGACTAGCTATTTATCTTAATTAGATTTATCAGAGAATCTAAAATGTGAATAGCGCGATTTTCTTATTGCGTTTACGTCGAATATAATATAGTTTGTAACTATGCTATACTAACATAGGTATCACATACATTACATTTTCCACTTCCGTTAAATTACTAAAAACAATGTGCTTGTTTCTTCTTTTATTAAGCAAGTACAGTCTTCACGTGCAGTTACATAGAAACTCTAAGCAACCTTGTCATATTGCAATATTGAACGACATTTGTGGACAGATAGAGCTTTGTTCCCGTGTGCGTCAGTGCGATGAGGTTGTAAAGTGTGTACATGAGATTGCTCGTCACTGTACCTACCCCAAACGCGTTGATTTATATTTTCCTAACCAGGGGTAACCACCTATTTTAAAATTCGACAATTAACAATTGTCGAATTTTAAAATCTAACGCAATCCCTTTCAATTCGTCATTTGAAAGATATTTACATATCTTTCAAATTCTAGGCTCTTCTGCTAGGCTAGCATGAGCGACTTTTATCGACTCGATATCTCGATAACGTTTCACTGTCTCGCTCACATCGTAACACAGCATGATACTGGCTAAGCAAGACAGCATCATGCGCCATATCATATCGCGTGATATGGCGGTGTTCATGCTAGGAGGTCAGGCCGTCACTATTTGACATTTGATAGGGATTCTGATCGGAACGCGTTTTAAAAGGTAATATGAACGAAATTGAACTGTATAAGCAAAGTGACACACGTAAATATCTTTCAAATGTATGGAGAAGTGTCAAATGAAGTGTCATTTAAAACATCATTCGTTCCGAAAAGGATTGCGACTAAGTTACACAATTCCATAAATCACTATCACAATTACAATACCTTTGAAAAGGATCGTGATAAATTTTGAAATTAGACAATTGGGCTGGTTTCCAATCTGTACCTACTAGTATTTATATTATAGAGTAATAGTACTCTAAGTTGAAAACATACGCATCTTTTCAATGTTATTACAGTTAAATATACAGTGACATCACATTTTATTATTTACAATGTCACGAGTAAAACACACCTGTTCAATGAGTGGATTGTATTGAAATATTACAGTTTGTAATTTATGTCAATGTCAATAGTAACACTGTAAATAAATATAAAAAATATGATAGTATTTATGACATACAATAGCGTCACTTCGCGGTGTCAGAAAGTTCGCGATACGCGCAATCATAAAAATATGTAAAAGCGAAGCGCATATAAGCGCATAATTATTGCTCGCACTAATAAACTTTTTAATGACTGACGTAACTGATAAAGCAATATGGGTAAAATTGGCGTCATTTTCAAAAGTAAAAAATGACTGCCATAACATATTTAAAGACACTAATCTCATTATGGAACTTAATCTAGCTTTGTATGTCTAATAGCATAATCTAATCGGAATCGATATTTCTGACATTTATTGACTTTGTATGATATTATTGAGGACAAAAAAAAATAAACAAAAAAAATAATATCTCAATCATATACAACATTATTTAATGTTGATTGTTGAAAGCAACCATAAAACGCGAAAAAAACTGCTGTTTCATAAAAAAAATATTTGAACTCTGTTAAAATGTATGAGACAGCTGATTTTTATTTCGCGATTTCAGGGTTGCTTCCATACAAAAAGTTGTTCGTATTGATGAGTTCTACAAATGGTTTTGAGGTTTTGGGTAAACATAAAATAACGTTGTATAAGTGAAAAAAAAATCATGCCACTAGTCCATACAAAGTTATCTAAACCCCTTTCATGGCAGCGCGTGTCGCGAGTTATCGGACACCCTATATGTACTTTGCCCGCTATCATGACATGACAAAGACTTTGACTAACTTCTGACCTCTGACAATTTGCATTTTGGTAATTTGACGGTTGTAACTAGTTTACTTTTGAAGGAACCACAATAATACGTAAAAAAATTGATGAAAACAGATGTATTTTAAATATTAAAAAATGGCGTAAAATAAAACTTACTGTAGAACACAGAAGTTGTGCAAATCCTCCTCTGTCGGTAACACTAACAAACTGCTACAGCTACAAAAGCTTAAAAATACAATGGATATATGACTAACATTTGTCTAATAGTTGTTGCTAATTAGTCCCTACTTGAAACCACAGTTTTTGAGTTTCTACGTTACGTCATACTTTGCGACTTCTCTCTTTATGACATGTCACTAAGTCATTGACGTACACCAGCGAGACCCTACTTTATTAAAATGATTTTTAACTACCAATTTTCAAAGCATTGTTTTTCATTTTCCTTTTGTTAGTAACAAAAGAAAACTGCCTTCATTAACTCGTAAAAGCTATGTATTGCTCGTGAAAAAACTAAGTCTTACTGGTAATGAGAAAAACATAGTAAATGGGTTAACAAAATTAGCAAAACACGAATAAATTAACTGCTTATACGTACTTTTCATTGTTGACGGTGACATGTTTTGAAAAGATTTAGTTTATGTGAAAATAATTATTGTAAATGAGAGAGCGTAGTTAGTATCAGTGACTTCATTATTGCGTGGATTTTGTTCAAGATTTCCATAGAAATTAATTTTATCCTCTTCAACGTTTATTTTATATATCACGCGATATGATAGAGCGCACTATGCTGTCTTGCTTACTCCGTTATTGAATTATCGAGTAGATAAAAACCGCTCGTGCTAGGCCTACTGTTGTAGTATTCATATTGTATCGGTATTACCTAGGAGTTATTTTATACCAGCGGCCGCCCGCGGTTTCACCCGCGTGGTTCCTGTTCCCGTGGGAATATCGGGATAAAAAGTATTCTGTGTTTTATCTAGGCTATCTACTATCTCTGCGCCAAATTTCATCCAAATCCGTTCAGTAGTTTTGGCGTTAAAGAGTAACAAAAAACAAAGTGACAATAACTTTCGCATTTTAATTTTAGTAGGATGAATTGTTTATTTGACCTCTTGTCAACTAATATTTTGTTATTGTCTTTTATAGGTTAAAAAGTATAACCATTAACAAGAGCATTATATTTTCCTCTATTTCAACAACGGAATCAGTCACAGTTCTTTCACGATTATAGTCCGATTATCGTGGCTCTACCTCTAATTCGATCTTCTAATCGACAATACAGGCAAAACTCACAAAGATTAAGTACAATAACAGTTTTCAGTTGAACTCGATCACCGAATATGATGAAACATTTGACAATTAGATCGAACCAAAGGGATTGGTTCTCGTTAACATTTCATAACTTCGCGACCCGACGGGACAGCTCATTGTCTGAAACCACAATGGATGTTGCATCATGTAGATGAATTAAAATAACTCTGCGAAGTGCAGACCATGTGACATCCGATTCAATAGGATTCGATTGAGCACATGAAATTCATGTTGTCACAATACAGTGATCAGTTTTCCACAGCGTGCTGTTGTGGTCATATGAATTTCTTTAATATTAAGATCGACGTCCTCCGTGGTAGAGTGGTAAGGTAAGTACACCAGTTGCAAGGTATCGCCTACTCTGAGGTCCTCGGTTTGAATCGCGGTAGGGGCAAATGTATCTATGTATGAGGAATAAGAGCATTTATACCTAAGTCATGGACGTTTATATATATTTCTACACATAAATACTTAGGTATATGTGTATAATAATATGTATTTATATACGTTACCCTAGTACCCAATAACACTAGCCGTACAATGCTTACTTTGGGGCTAGGTTAATCGGTGTGAGTGTAAGAAATATTTATTTATTATTAAAGTAATGATTGTTTGGATTGATGGTTAACGACCCTTGCTGGGTAACTTTTGTCTTGAACTTTAAACGAGTTAAGTTTTACTAACTTCACGTCATTTTTGAATAACAATGTCAAAAAACTGAGTAGCGACGTAGGTAAATTATGCATGATTAATTCCGCAATAAAGCTCGCAACACTATCAATATACTACTACAACAGTCTTATAATATAACTTATTCTTACGCTATATTAGGTACAATCGGGTAACTTCCCGGTCGATCAGTAGAGTTTTAACCGACTTCAAAGAAGGAGGAGGTTCTCAATTCGGTTTGTATAAATTTTTTTTGAGATACGTTTTCTCGGAAAGTAGGTACTAAGGTTAAAGAAATCATTTAATTTTAAATAAAATACCGGTTAATGGTTTACTATATATCTATTACTTTTTAAAATAAAGCTCCCCAAATAAACTCTACTGGTCAACCGGGAAGTTCCACGACTGTACTAGGCTAGGTACGTTTTTTTTTATAAGTACTATAAGGAGCTGCTTTTTTACATTGTTAATCTACATAAGACACATGTTATACAGATGTTTTTATTAGTTCATTATATTTCACAAAGTAAGCTAAAAAATTATAGCTCTAATAATTTAATCTCTTAACAAAACGTATGCTGTGGATCCTAGCTAATGGAGCTCCTGTTTTCAAACCAAATACTTACATTCCAGGTGGGCATGTTATTTTTCACCTTTTAAAAATATTAAATTACATTTATTACACTGTGCGAAGTCTTTACTCTCAGATAAACATTTACTAATTGATCGGACGAAACCTCAAAGCAACACCCAGAAAAATGTCTAAAATCTGGATCACAGGGGCGAAAACCGAAAAAAGACACTAATTACGCCCACCCATCTTGAAACTAGTCACGCGAAAACAGTGACTCGTTTTACATAGTAAGATTCCATTTACGCATCACGTGGCAATACATAAACATTGGGAGCGCAAACTTACACTCACGCTTCCAAAAAATCTTTCTTGCAATTTCAATTCATCTGCTCTTTGTAATTAGTCCAATAATGACAGTATTCTGCCAACGCCGGCCGCAGTAAAAGATTTGCCAGTGGCCGTTGCCAAGAAACTGTCAAAATACGCCAGTCTGTCGCTCTTGGCTGGAACCTTGGCCCCTCTTAAAAGCGTCGGTTTGTTTAAATACCTGATTCGGTATTGTTTACCTGAGGTTAGTTAATTTAGAATAACTACTGCGTTGCAAATGTGTCTGGCCTTGAATTACTTTGTATAAGATTTGGTTGCTTAATTTCTTAGGTATCTTTAAAAGCTGTAAAAGTTACTCAAATTAAATTTAAACTTAAAACGCTCTTGTAAGCTTGACAATAAAAATGACTGTAATATTTCCTGGACATTTATTAAATAAGTCATCAATGAAAACAAAAAACATTCAAACATGCAAAAACAACAAAGGTCTTTACAATAATATGCATAACTTCTGATCTCTTTGTTATGAATTCTAACTGATCTTTAAACCATGAATTCTAAAGTCCTTGAAAAAATACAACAGCCATCACTACCCACCAATCAACAAATAAAAATTGTTAGTATTGGGCATGTATTGGGGCAACCTTGACATCCCAAAGAAGTAGCTGTGACGTAAAAAATAACTCTACAACTACTTTTTTACAAGACTGCCCAAAACAGAAGTGCATTCATATATGTTTGTATGTAAGTTTTTCACACTTGTCGTGACTAGCCCCACCATTCGTCAGTCTAAAAAGGACGCTAATATAATATTGCTGAATTCCCTAACAATTCATTTAATTTTTTATCTGCTAGGGATTTTAGAACAGTGTCAGTGTAGCAGAATTTGCTTTTAATTTTTTGAACACAAACAAAAAAAATAATTGTCAGGGAATTCACTAAGCAATATTGTTTTAGTGTCCTTATAAGACCCTCTGAGTATAAATCGAAATACACCTTCGGATAAATAGAAATTCACGATGTAGAAATAATAAGTAGAACAAGACGCGCGATAACATATGAATACCTATACTATGCGTGGAGGGCATCAGAGTTCAGTAACTGCTAAGTGCAGCCAACTGCGCAGTTATCTGATATGATGCAGAAGCGGGTCGCAGTTGCACCTATGCTTGTAGATCAATGTATGTTAATGGCGAGTATCTAGGTCCAATCGTTACAAAATGGAGTGTGACTAATGTTTGCATAAATGTCTCTTTTGTATTTCGAGGGTATCCCCTCACAGAAGATCTTATTGAAAATGGCATATACTGGACTGCTCTATTGTATAGGTACAATAGAGCAGTCCAGTATATGCCATTTTATGTATATGCTTGCGTATAATCTATGAATTTATGTTGTTGACGAGTATCTAGGTTCAATAATGCTAAAATAGAGTAATTATTGCAATATTAGCAAAAAACGTTTCTTTCGTATTTTGAGGGTATTCCTCACAGATAATGAATTGGTAAACTAATTAGACAAAGCATTTACCGGACTGCTCTAAAATTCAGGTGAGAGTTCCGTTAGGTTTGGGGCTTGATGATAGTCACTCTGATCCCTATAGTCTCCCTTAGAACTAGTATCTTAAAAGCGTACCAGTCCTATATTACCTTCCTGTCTTTACGAACGATGTGGTATGCACAGACATTTCCATCTGGAGATAAAAATGCTAAAGTTCCTTTATAGATTTTCTTCTATAATGATTTTCTCTCAATCGATTAAAATCATACAGCTCCTGAAAATATAAAGTATGGGGTTTTTATTAGGAATTCAGTTCTCCGACAATGACCTGATCATCAGCATATTTGTAGTACCTATTAACATCCATTAACAGCAACTAATAATAGGTATAGACTAAGCCGATGTTGTTAAATTAACTTCACATTAAGAATCAAGTGAAAGATAAGAGTGTTTTCGCAATTATTTTGTTGTCGATGAGCTGTAAATCATTGTCCAGAGACACACCCCTGTCCCGCAACGGGGCGGGTCAATGTCGACTCTTCCTGTCTTGCTCTAAAAATAGCGGCCGCTCCCACGAGTCTGCTGCGCACGCGGCGATAGGGCTGTCACGCAGAAACTCTTTAGTTTTCCACTGCACCAGGAGCTTGTGGTGCAGTGGTTCGCGCGCTAGGCCTGCGATTGTTGAGGTTAAGAAACTTTCGCAATGGTCGGTCACGGGATGGATGACCAACAATTTTCTATCTTGAGCTCCTCCGTGCTTCGGAAGGCACGTTCAGCTGTTGGTCCCGGCTGCAATATCAGTCGTTAAAACCCAACAATCCGCATTGGGCCCGCGTGGTAATTCATGGCCCGTTCTCCTTATCCATCCCTAATTAAAACCAGTGCCCCAGCATTGGGAACATTAAAAATAGCTGATAAAGATAGTCTGTTGAAGGTGATTTGAATTTCTACCGAATCTACACGGCGCCAACATTAGCAAATTCGTTATACATTGACACTTTTTACAGAACATCGTTGTATGTGCATCTGCATTTAGAGTTATTTTTTCAACATTTAGTAAAAGAAGGGAGAATTATAGGAATAATAGTAAAGAAAATTACAAAAACTTTTCGTATGGATCACAAACTAAAACTTGAGTTAATACCTACGTTCCAAAAAAATGTCATTATAGTTTTCACAAAACCTGTATACCTCGATACGTTGGTGGATTTTCGGGCCAACGTGTGGAGTCGACATAAGATTTGTCACTCAGTCATTCTGTATGTCAGCTATTTGTTTTTCAATCTAGACTGTAACAGTCTACTACTGCACTAGGGTAAAATCTAAGTACAGCAAAATGATTTCAAACTACTCTGCGTAAAGTTTTTGCATGTCCACATTACTGAGCCACATCTTGTCTTCACTCTTCTCTATGGATGGGTAGAGCCAAAGCAGATAATGCAGCCAGTCCCCGTAACATGACCACCGAAACTCAAAATCTTCAAAATCCATTGTCTTTTGACAGGATAATGTGATATACAGTAGGCGCTCGATATTTCGGCGCTCACCAATCCAGCACGCTAAGTAATCCGGCATTTAGCGACTCAGAGGGTGCTCGATAATCAGGCATTTTACACAGCCGAGCGCCGGATTACAGAGCGGATACCTATTTATGATATGTAGAATTAATTTTACATTGTATCTATAAAGCTTTTACTTCCCATACAAATTCGATAATTCGGCATAGAGGAAAAAAACAGGTGCCGCGGATTACCGAGCGGCTACTGTATTGCTATATCTTTTGGTTGGTGGTAGGACTTGTTGTAAGCCCGCCTGGCAGCTAGCCACCATCTTATCTAAGCCTGACACCATAACAACAATGTTTTCAGCATTATTGTGTTCCGGCAGTTCGAGATAAGATAGCCAGTTCCTCATTGGTCATTCATAAAAAAAAAACGCGTATTAATGGTCATGCTAGGGATAGGCCGGTTTGATCACCTTTAACCTGATGTATGTTATCATATGTTTAGTAAAATTTTTGACGTAACACGTGCATTTTCGACTTAAATAACTACATCCAAAAAATACTTAGAAATTCTATTCTTTTTTGCACGTAAGTAGGTAACTACTTTTGAATTCGTGTGGTAATTTCCATATTTTTTAATCGTAAACAAATATTCTTATTTAAAACAGCCAGATGGCATCGTTCCCTAAGGATTACAGTTAAACATATTTTTAAAACGGGGCTTCGAGAAATATTTTAATACATAATGCATTGTTATTTGCTCTCGAGAATATATTTCAAAACAACGCATAATAAAATCTCGAACCCAAACTCGAGAAAAAACCGTAATAATAATAAAATTTAAAGAAAGTAGCAGAATTTTACATATTTTTTTCATTGAATTTTATTCAAAAACTAATAAACAAGGCGATTCACCCTCTGGCTCCGCGGCGCCGCTGCTGATTACGCGCGCGGCGATGCAGAAGCAGGAGTTGTATTTTTGAATCAATCGAATTACTTATCGCAAGATTTATATGCGAAAGAGGTTTTAATACTGAGCACTAAGCATTTATTCGATTGTTTCAAAAATACGACTCTGATGGATTGCTCCGCGCCTCCGCGCCTAGTGCCGGTATCATCTTTTTGATGTGTTGGACAACGCGGTTTTAAAAACTAATTGATGACACTTGTATAACATATTAAAATCTGCATCCCAGCGCTCCGCGACCTAGCACGGAGCAGTGGGTTTACTTACCGCCTTAGAAAAGCGTATCGCTAAAAGGAGTTAATATCAGTTCCTATTGATATTGATAACAATATTAGCACGTAGACAATGATTCATTTACTTAGAGTAAAAATAGATATGGTTTTGCTTATCGTGCAGTATAAAAGATATAAATACGTTTTTCGTATAAATAACTATGAATAACGTATTAAGTGTAATAAAATAGTTATTATTAAAACTACTTATATCGATTCACATTTCCACAAATCACTAATCTAGTGGTAAGATCTCATCTAAATTAAATTACTAAAATCTAAAATTAGTTTCGTAGAATAAACAGGATAAATATCGAAAAGTACCAATTTTTTTTTTAATGAAATCTATTTAAGTTTAAATCTCAGAATTATTGTCCTCGGTCCTAACGCGGATATAAAGATTTCGAAACAAAACACCATTAAAAATGTCGGAATTTTTTCGTTGAATTCCCAGTTTTTGTCGAACAAAAAAAACATGTATTTTACGATAGAGCAGGGACTCAACTCCCATTCAATCGAAAAACATCATAAGAATTGCACCCCGGGGCAGGGCTCCAAGTCCCAATATCAAAATTGTGTAAATTTTCCCTTGGGAAAAAAATAACAAGTTTGTACCTTTTTTACGAATGTGAACTTTGATCGATTGCAGGAGAATCAAAATTCTTTCAATCGTCTGGCAGTTGTTCTATTTTAATATGGATTTGATTATGAGTTATAACCCTACGCCTCGATCTCCTATATATAGCCACCTTATTTTTGTAACAATTGGATGATCGTACTTTGTTATTGTTTTTCCTTTGACGTCATAAGGCGTCCCGTCTTTAACAGTGATTGATTATCTGCATGGTTAGTCCATTATATAAAACTATTACAACAGATTGACTTGACAAATAGGTCATTCTAATACCGCAACATTTCCCATGCTGAACTGGCAGTGAAATTGAATGTTCCAGCCAGTTGAAAGAAAGAAAAATTGTTAATTGGTTATTTGCGTTGAGACACAGAGTAGGAATATTACATAATTACAATAGAAAATAGGTAACCAAATTGGTCGCTACTCAGGTATGCTATGACCTTACACAAGATCACGGCTCTGGTCTTCCGTAGCGCCAACGTGTGCCAGTGACAATTTTGCAGCACATACATGGCATAAAGATTACTACAGTTAAATATACCTATAATTATTATTTAAGCTATATGTAGCATAAATAAATATTTTACTGAAAATTTGACTGTTGTTAGCACGCAGTGGACCTGATTTACTACTAAATTATTAACATAAACTCAGTTTTCGGTTCAGACACTTTTATTCGATTTGTTCGAGTAAAGTAGACAAACAATACAAAAACAATAATCTAGTGACAGATTACATTTGTCATGCATAGGCATGACACTTGCTGGCCAGCACCAGTTCTTGCTAGCCAGGACTTTCACTCTCCAACATATTTAATAAACATAATATTAAAGTTATATGAGTAAAAACATATCAAAATTGTGTTAAACGTAATATTAACATACCTGTGGAGTTAACAGTTGCACCATTAGGATATCAACTAGCGGATCCTCGCGGTTTTACCCGCGTGGTGCCCGTACCCGTAAGAATATCGGGATAAAATATAGCCTATGTCACTCGGGAGAAATGTAGCTTTCTAATGGTATAAGAATTTTCTAAATCGGTCCAGTAGTTCCTGAGATAAGCGCGTTCAAACAAACACACTCTTCAGCTTTATAATATTACTATAGATAAAATCACCTATTGTGTCCCATTTAGGAAATTTTAAACATTTTGAGAAACTACTAGTTGCTTGTTTTCCAGTGTTGATAGTAAAAGCTTATTTAATTATACTTATTAAATACAACAATAATACTGATGCAAAAATATGGATTCTTTAACAGCTAGTTCTTGATATTCATAATGTTACTTTATAAAAATATAGGTAAGCGTTTTGACAGTCTTGTTTTTTATGAACGATGGGGAGTCTCTTAGCCTTCATCATACCTGATGTTAAGTGTTGATAAGGCTGAAGATGGAAGCGAGGCTCTCCTGGAATCCTCAATCACTGAGGAACTGTCTATCTTATCTCTTACTGCCGGAACACAACAATGCAGAAAACATTGTTGTTAGGGCGTCAGACTTAGATAAGATGGTGGTAGCTAGCCAGGCGGATTAACACCAGATTTTAGTTTTTAAGTATTTACGTAAGTAATTGATAATTTTTTAAACGTGATATGATCTGTTTCATAAATTTGAAAAATTGTAACTTAATTATGAATAATTTCAGCAAAATATTTGTTTGTAATGTACGCAGTAATAATTTCTCAAATAATAAAAATAAACTATAGGCAAACGCCTCAACCACAGTTTCAAACGTCTAACTAACGAATGATATGACGTTTGTGGTTTTCCTGTGCATTCTAAAATAATGTGTTCGTTCTAAAAGTCCCACAAAAATTCAGACTGTTATTTTGTATAGATATAAATTCGTACCCCCTGTGTTACAGAAATAATTGTCTTTCTTGAGTGGTATATTCATTTCTATTTTTCTTGGCAGTTATAAACGGCAAGCAGAAAATTATTTTTCGTCTAATTATGTAATTCCTAGATTATTTCCATAATAAAACAAAATTGCTATCACTTAAGTGGAACTGCATATTATTCACTTATAATCAGTTCTTTCATGAAGGTGATTATTATTAGTAGTAACGTTTTGCGAAATGCGTCATAGACGCAGCGGGGCGCTAATCCGTATCTACGCGAAACGATTTGGTCTAGACGTCACCAGCCAGCGCAGTAGACACAAAATCGATTGTGGAATTGTGACGTAAGAGAAGGAATAGTCCATTCTAGTCCTGACTGAACAAGAATTTGAAAAGCCAAATAGCGCAATGAGAAGCAGCTTTCATGAAGGTGCTGGTTATAGTTGTAACGATTTGCGAAATACGTCATATCACAGCGGTGCTAATCGTATCTACGTGACACGATTCGTTCTAGACGTCATCGTCACCAGCGCACTATACTCGGATCGATTGTGGAATTGTGACGTAGGATAGGAATAGTCTATTCTAGTCCTAACAGAAAAATAATTTGACAAGCCCGATGGCATACTGATCATGTCAAGGGGTTCGATCACCCGCTTAAACTTGAAATGATTGAACGAACATTGAAACAGAACAGGATTGAATAGTCTTTAAGTGAATAAAATCATAAATTTTAATAAAAATAATATTAGAAACGTCGACTTGGCTCACATGTTTTCTCAAGTGGTACTGTGAGCTGAGCGAGCTAAGTCTTTTTGTTTAATAAAATATACTAGAAAAAAGCAACTAGTCTCATGTCGCCCGGAACGGGAGACTAGTTGCTTTTTTCTAGTATATTTTCTTGTTTAATATTTATCACATAAAAATTGCATTGTAAAATGCAAAATTAAAAAGTTATAACTAAGTCTATTTTTTCTGTTTCTATTAAAAATCTCACCTAATATACAAATAGCAATGTAAATGCAAACTTAAACAATAATTAATGAACAAAACTATGCACCATTTGGTGGAGTTTCAGGAATTCACAGTAATGTGGATTTTTCATACTTTCGGAGTGGGAGTTCACAGTAAATAAATGATAAATAAATAAAATAAAAATTTATTTTCTCATCCCAAACTTAAAAGTAAATTTACAAAACATTATTGCTGTTGCATATTTAGTTTGTGTGAGACTGATGCCTGAGTTAGATATAAGATATCTGTGTTACAAGTCATCAGACTACCTCATATATTATATATATTATATATATATTATTGTACCTATGTTTATGAATAAATGATTTCTATTTCTATATTTCTCAACTAAGTACAAGAATGACATGATGAGTAACAGCCCAGATTGTCATTAATTTTTTTTTATATATTTGTGATTGATAACTAAGTACTTCATAACCAAAATATATATAATTTAAGTGTGTGTGTGTGTGTTGCGTGATTGCGTGAGTGCGTATATAAAAATAAATTGATGAATGGATCAGTGGACAGTTAAGTTTTAATCAGCATTGTGTCTTCTGTTTCATTATAGTTCAGTTGCAGTAACCAAGTGGTAAGTTCCTTTTTGCAAGCCTTTCTTGTCAATTTGTATAAGCAGAGAATATAATTAACTGTATTATAAAGAAAGCTACCCAGGAAGAAAAAAAAACGATGTGACAGCTTTGTTTTAAAGGGGCGAGTTGGACAGATAGTTCCCTTTCGACGTTTATCATTTATTAAGTTCGGGTCATAGTACAGCTAGGAGTGTTTACGAAGAGTGGTTGATAGTATGAACAACTGCCGGGCAGAGAGTACTTGCTTGTGTTTAATGACATCTGTTGTGGGGCAAAGAACTGGGAGTGCGGCGCCTACCTTCAAAACAGCTCTTTGAGCACGCTCTACTTTAATTAAGTGAGTTTTGGCAGTTCCACCCCAAGAAGTGATACAATAACTTAAGATTGTCTGGAATAATGCAAAATATACAGATTTTATCAATGGACGGTCGACAACATGACGAAGTGTTTTAAAAATAAAGATGAGTTTTCTAATTCTACCAGCTAAGAGCTCAATATGGGGGTAAAAACTAAGCGTAGAGTCTATCATCACACCCAGATATTTAATAGAATCAGTTTGAAGAAGCTTAGGGCAGGAGCAAACAGACATTGACGAGCAATTATGAACGTGCAAGGATAAATTATCAGGTAGGACCAGACGCCTCGGGGAGAGGGTAATGAATTTGGTTTTATCTACATACAGGGTTAATAAATTGTCATATAACCATTTTGAAACCATATTCAGTCCCCGAAAATCGAAAATCTTTTAATGGTTGATTTTTGTTTAACTTTTAACTTTCTGTTTGGGGAACCAAAATCAACCCATTTTCTTCTCGGTGCTTAGAAAAAATGCGGGATATCTTTATTTCAGTAAGGACCGCATAAAAATAAGGTCCACCGATTTTGAGGATTTCAAGTAATAAATTCGTCATTATTAAATTAGAATAATATTTTCGGTTGACCAAATTATTATATTTTTTCAATTCGTTACAGTGATCTTTAGTTCATCCCACTTCATTTCCCCGTCTTATGATGAAATTAATGACACGCTATCACAAATTTTATTTACAAATAGAAACTTTTCTGTACAGCAAAAATCTTCTCTTGAAAATGCCTACTTAGCAGGCGTGATATTTAAATACCAATTGGCACAGTAAATACCCAGAAACAGTAACACAACTTACAAACTTACAGGTTCGTAGTTATTGCAAGTATTACTAGGAATGTCACTTTAGTGTAAAAACAACTTATCATTATGTAAGTATTACACTGCCTGTTATAACAATTTCTTGAAAGATTCTACTTGGACATAATGCCTTGGGCTACATCATACTCCACATTACGCAATAAATGTCTTTGATTGAGTCGGAAGGATACAGCATGTCTTTGAGTCTTAGACAGATGTCTGGTCATGTCCGATGATTTTGAATAATATTATTATGAACGACTAGCGTCATATAACATTTATTATTATCAGGCAATTCAGTGTCTAAAATAACGCTTCTATTAAGCATGGGTATTTAAATGGACTAAAGAGTTAAATTGAGATACTGCTTTTACCATACATTTACTATGTAATAGGTGTGTAAACCTACGCTTACGCCGCCGGTCAAATGTCAAGTGCTTCTGACCTAATTTAATATTCATACACTGCTGAGTATTCTAACATAGGTAGGTGAACGTCTAATTACATAATCAATGACTATTTACCTATTACAGTAACTGAAATTCAGTTGTATTTAACTTAAACTTTTCACAGTCTTTTTATAAGTCGTCAATATTACTAATTGGTAACATCAAGAACAAGAAAACATAATAAAATTGTTGATAGGTGGGAAATGCCACTTTTGCAGAGGTGGGTGAAGCTCCACACTGTGTGTTAAATGTTGTGTTCGTTTATTTATTTTAATTTTGCTTGTTTGTGTGTGTGTGTACTTTACTAACCCTAGTTATAAGAATATTTAACCGCCTCTGTGGTCTAGTGGTATAACCACCGGTATGAGACCCAGGGGTCCCGGGTTCGATTCCCAGCAGGGTTACATATTGTATTCGGTTTTGTTGGTGGTAGGACTTGTTGTAAGTCCGCCTGGCTAACTACCACCACCTTATCTAAATCTGACGCCATAACAACAATGTTTTCGGCATTTTGTTGTGTTCCGGCAGTTAAAGATTAGATAGCCAGTTCCTCAGTGATTGAGGATTCCGGGAGAGACTCGCATCCATCTTTAGCCTTATCAATACTTAACATCAGGTATGATGAAGGCTAAGAGTTTCCCCGTCGCTTTTAAAAAAATTTGTTACAAACAATAAATTAATTGAATTGAATTGAGAATTGTGTGTTGCAACATCACCAGATGACCATCGCAAAATGATGAAAAATATTTCCTTTGCCTTGTTCTCCAAAAAGGTTGAAGTTATTTGCCCCTGTATCATTGTCCGAACCTTCAACAGCAATGTAAGCGAAAATTGATAACATTTTATTTACTTAGATGGAAGGTAAAATTCTAGACAGTATTAAATCTCATTATTTTGGAGTTAGACTATCTGTGAATTGTCTAATAAAAGATGAAAAATATCTACGTACCATATATGTACAGGAAAAGGTCACAAAATATTCAAAAAGAAAAAATCTATTGCGTATTCAAGCAATCGTCAAATAATAACAAAGTTACGCCATTTCTTGGATTTTCCATTGTTAATCTTCTTTGTCAAAACAAGCAAGATGTTCCACTTAGTTGACACAACATTTCATTTTATGCAGTGTTGCAAATGTTGCAGTGGCTAATTGCATCTATTATGATTATCGATTGAATGTATATTTCCTAGTTTGCTAATCGTTTCGATCTGCATTATTCATGCCACAGTTAAATACCAACATAGCTAATTTACTAAACGATTTAACTTATTTTATTTCCTGTACCAAATCATTTATTACACAAAACTGTCATAGTTAGGTGCTTTGCAATATAATTTAAGTAGAATAATCATATTATTACTTAATACATATTATTATCCATCTACATTCTAAGTACCTACCTAGTTATCTATAACATTGCACAGATATATTGTAAGAAAAAGTCCTCAGTTTTATAAGCATGTGTCCGGCTAGTGCAAGTTTGGAAATATGAAAACATGAAAATGTTAGTACCTATCGGAGTTTTAATTCACTATCTTATTTCCTTACTAATATCATCTATCTATAGATATCTATCAAAACTTATCTCAACCGCATCTAACAACCAAACATACACTCAGCTTTTGGAGTTTTAATCTCCAGTTTATATACAAGAGCAGAATAGATTGTATGTTCGTTTGAAATTACCAGTCCGATTTAAAGATTATTTTTTGCATTTAACGGCTCAATTCTCCAATAACTTTATAGGCTATTCAATATCACGCAACGAGCCTCCTACGCACGCCCAGAGATTGTACCCGAACTTCTGATGTAATAGATTCGTCAGATGTTTTAATGAGCTGGCTAGACACGGGCAGTGCAGAAGTTGATCATTGTGGTAAACCTTGGGGAAGGTCATAAGCTGTGGGTGTCGTGTTACTAACATGATAATATGATGAGCAAAGGACCTACTCTAAAAAAACACAGGCTTGTCTTCTTCGTGATAAGTTCTTACCTACCTAAATAAGTTTGCACATACATAGTCTGATTATTACGAATCACTATTTGATTCGTAGCAGACTCTAAAACATTTTTATTGGAAAATTATACTAAGTATAACATAAACATAGGTTACATTTATTTAACACACTTGATATAAGATTGAGCCCAAAAATAAATTATTACTATTCAGTATTTTTAAGATGTCAGATTTTGATCTTTTCAGTTTTGATGATTAGTAAAATAAAACCATTTTTAGAATTATGTCAAATTTGGTCATGACAATATCCAGTTACCTTAATTAATCTTGCACAGTACCGATGTACGTACTGCGAACGTACGTAAGTGCGAAATGACGATAGTACTACGTTAGTACTTAATAGTTAATATACTTTGATAGTACTTAAGAATAGTGCGCAAAAGTTTCAGATACAATTAAACGCACCAAAAAAGGACATAAAGAAGCTTTTGAGCCGTTTTTAGAGGTGACTCGAAGATCGACATGGTCGACATTCACCGCCCAAGCGAAAGTCCTTTGACACTTAAATCAAGGTAGTTGCTATCTGCATTTAAAACTGAGTAAGTATAAGATTTTATAGAGCAGTAAACTTTACTGTGGTTATTTATGGAGATGTCCATCTGATTGACGTACGTAAATATGACATTTATTATTTCGTATGAAGTATAAACAAAAATTAAACTTCGCCAAAATAAAATTGAATGCCTTTGAAGTATTTCAATGAATAATATATACATAAAAGATTTATTATTATTATTATTTCAATACGTATGAAATTAATTCCGAGTCTATCATCATTCATTTCACGAATCGCAGGCGTTTGCATCTTTGTGTTTGCAACTTACATGTATGATAGACTTATCAAATACCAAATAATTATACTTATGTAATCTTTTACCTTTTGTAAATTAAAACTTAAAAAAATTACTGGTAAGGCTTAAAAATTATATGTTTGAACTTCAATCACGATCGTATTTATATGGATTTTTTTATTTATTTATTTATTCTTTATTGCAATATAAAAAATACAGCAAATGGCGGACTTAATGCCATCAGGCATTCTCTACCAGTCAACCAGTAAAAGGTGTTAGACCTACCGTATCGGCAATAAAGTAGTAATATAAAACATAATTCAGAATATTGTAACAAAAGTGGGAATGGCTAATTAAGGGTATTTAATTAACAAATAATACATAAACATACTACATAATATAAATATTTAACATACATACATAAATACATACATATAAAATATATAAGGACTCATTATGTCGGAGATGAAGGGGATCAGCGTAGGGATTTAAGATAGTGTTCACGGACCAGTATCTTAAACACAAACTTGCTGGGGGCTTTTCGAATGTCCAAGGGGAGGGCGTTCCAGAGTCGAATTGCAGTAAGGGAGAAAGAGTAGGAGACAAAGCCAGAAGTGTGGGAGGGAATTTTTTAAATGAGATTTCTGCTAGAGCGAATTTTCCATACAGATAGAACATAGCCAGGAATATGATATCCTAAGGTACTTTTTATCCCGATATACTTTTTTTATGAACGACGGGGAGACTAGTAGCCTTCATCATACCTGCACCCCGACCGCCTATCGGTATAGCTTGTGCTATCGCTATAGCTATCGATAATTCAAAGCCTTTACAAGGGCTCTCGCTGACGCTATCACTTTCATACTAAAAATACAATAGTGAATCCAATAGATCAATAGAAATATGCAGGAATTAGACAATAAACCTGAAATTAGACAATAAAAGAAAATAAATATGAGAGTTTGAAGTTTGATAGCTATAGCAATAGCACACGCTGTTAGGCGGTCGGGACGCTAATGTAAAGTATTGATAAGGCTGAAGATGGAAGCGAACCTCTCCCGGAATCCTCAGTCACTGAGGAACTGGCTATCTTATCTCTAACTGCCGGAACACAACAATGCTGAAAACATTGTTGTTATGGTGTCAGACTTAGATAAGATCCACCATCTTATCTAAGCAGGCGCACTTTCAACCAGTCCTACCACAATATGTACATGTATGTATATACAATATGTACCCCCGCTGGGATTCGAGGACCCCTGGGTCTGATACCGGTGGTTGTACCACTAGACCACAGATTCGGTTATATACTAACTGTAACCTCGAGTGTTACACCACGGGGAGCTAAAGCTAGTAAATTAATGTCAATAAACTGAAACACGAGTATACAATATATTATTAACGCAAGTTTAGATTACTTTGTCAAAGTTGGGGACTTGTTTGTTTACTTGATGTTTGTGTGAAGTTTGTGCATGAATTTAACATTATGTCGTTTATGGTAAATTTCAAATAGAAAAATATTGGAAAAAATTAACTCGGCCACAAGTGAATTCTCAGACGGGAATCGAACCCGCGACCTTTGGAAATCCGGTCCAATGCTTTAACCGCTGAGCTACCGAGACTTGCGAACCACCGTCGAAATTCCAATATTTTTTCCAATATTTTTCTATTTAAAATTTACCATAAGTATAAAAATAGCATTGAAAAATGCAAAAATTACAAAATCATAAATTATGTCGTTTGTTTGTCGAAAATACTTTGAAATAACAATACTGCTTGTGGAAAGCAGGTATGAAACAACGGTGTTAATTCATCATATTGCAAAATGTTTTAAAAGTCTTATATTGTTCGGTTCTTACAAGATTAATTTACATTTTAAGTTGTAGACGAAGTTAATATATTTATGTAGGTACGTAGTTATGTTAATGATTTCTATATGTACGGTCGTTGGTTCGTCGAGCTTTTGACTTTGAGTGCGTTGTTTCGCGTTGTATGTTTTTTTGGGTAGAGCTACTGCGATTAACTAAATGTGCTGTATTATCATGAAATAGAAAAGAAATACGTATTGTGAAAAATATGTAAAAGGATCGTATTTGGCTAGTGAATTGAAATGATTTCTGCTTACCTACCCCTGATCTTTGTAACTAGTTATTGATCATGCGAAAAGTAGCGTAGTTAAAACTATACTGAGCGTAATGATACAGTATACTTATATTTCACTGTGGTAATGAGCAGAAGTGTTAACAGAATCGAGTTCACTGAGTTCACATCATTAATGTCAATACGGTACAATGGAAACCATAGCAACCGTTTTCAAAGTACCCTAAAATAACAGATTTTTGACGTGGTCAATTCCGATGATGTTTAGTCATAATCGTATTTCAATCGTGTTTCAGTTTGTAGCGCTCTTTTACTCTGATATGTTGCAAGAATGTTGGCGTGAGACGTACTGAATTCACCATTGCCTCACTCTTCTTTTTTTTACTTTGAATGGGTTTGCTCTTAATCCCAATCCCAGAGGATAAAACAAGATCTGCGATGGAGTGAGCTAACCCAGAAGGTGCATATTCTCCCTTGCTTTGAAGATGGTCGGGTTATAAGTGCTCGGAATACAGACGCAGGGTTTGCAGGAGTTCCACTCCTTTGCTGTGCGCAATATAAAAGATGCTGAGTGCACTTGGTGCGACATATCCTATAGCATATTTTGCAGTATTTTTACCGACTTTAACAAAAAAGGAGGGAGGTACTCAATTCAACGTGTATTTTTTTTTTGTTTTCTGTTCGATCGGGTACACTGTCAATTTGGTCCCATATAATTTTTACGAAGATCTGGCTAGTAGTTTTTTCATAATCTTGAAAAATATCAATCACCTTTTGGCAAGTAGTCGTTTACCTAGATGACATTGTTGTGTATGGGCTGATTTTTAGTGTAAGTAACGGCACATGATGTAACTAAAAAATCTGAAATAAAAACATTTTATAAAAAAAGACTAAGAAAGTTAATAGAAGTGCACTGTGGAATGCCCTGGCTGGCACCGACTCCAAAAGTTTTATTTTTTACTTTTTGAAGTCGGTTTGATTTTTTTTTATAAAATGTTTTTTCTTCCTTATTTTTCAATATCTTCAAGTATAAATAATAACACGTGTAATATAAACAAAATATCATGTAATTAATTCATCAAACCCGAACCAGACATAGATGTCCAGAGAACAATGGAATATCTATTGTGTCTTATCGAAATGTTTATAATAACCAAGTGTCTGTGTCTTCCGAGGATTTTTTTTTTTAAATAGTTTTGTAACTCCACTTAAGCCCCATTAGCCAAATATCAAAATATTATAATGATAAGGTTATTAGCGTGAAATTCGAACAATTAGCAACGATAATAATTACGATTTCGCAAAACTAATTTCGTTATTTGTCCAGTGGTTGCTCTGTCTCATGACCTCAAAAGCATAGCAAATAACATGAGTGCCTTCTCCAATGTCGTTTGACAACCGACAATGACAAACATGTGAAAACAGTACCTACCTACTGTAAAACACGTTTCTTAAACAAACATACCGTAACTTTAACAAACGGATTAAAATTAAACCTGGGGCCAATGGCAGTTGGATTGGAATTGAACTACAACCACAGATTTAAAGTTAATAGTTACTTCGCTAGAACTTTTATGAGTTTTGTCCTTTGACGAATTTAGTTTTTTCTTACTTTAAAGATGGATTTTAAGACAGCAAGGAGGAGGAAGATTATTAATTATTAAATTATTTAAGTACTTAGTTATAGTATTTTTATAACATTCATTTAGCCTACAAGGGCAAAATTTAGCAACAAGTCATCAAAGGAAAGAACAAACCCGTACCTTACCGCTGCAGACTGGAGACAAAGGTCTACGAATTTTACAACTAAGTATTATAGTAAATAACTTAATAACTAGGTACCTAATACAACAGATTAATCTTATTCAGACAAATATTGAGGACTAAGACACAATATTATATAACAAAGACTTCGAGATGATAGACCAAACCATATGAAATATCAGCTACCATTTAGGCATTTCTAATAGACTTAGGTCATCCACCTATCATTTTGCCAAACACGTGGTTAAGGTTCGTTAATACGGTTACGGCCAGGTGCGTCAATGACGTGTAAAGGAACGCGCCTGCTCAGCTGTGGGTCGTTTACCCGTGGCTCAGCTGTTTCGGCCATTATTGATTTTTTTGGCGGGAACCGTGGTACAATGGCCCGTGCCGTGAGAAAATTTGCGTTACCAACCCTCCGTTAACAAGGATGCTGCAGACAATTGATTTTTTCTTGTTTGGATAGTAGGTACCTAAAGCAAAATTCCTTCCTCAACTATTTTGCCTTTCATTTTAACTTTTAATTTATGAGATACTTGACACTGTTTCTGTTACATATTTAGGTAGGCAAAATTTTAATTTTTAAATTAAAAGCAATATAAAAATTAGGAAAACTAAAACAAGCTTAAAAATATTCTGGGAATAAAAATCCAGAAGAACTTATAAGTACTAAATACTTAATCTTTTATATATTTATAAATATTTTGAAATTATTTTTTTATTACATTTCATATCACGGTTTTCGAAGAAACCTCATTACGAGAATAATTTACGTTTACACCGAGTTCCAGATTAAATAACTATAAAACTCATTACTGTGTCAGGGCGGTTATCAAACTGTCATCAAAACGGTTTTGTAGCTTTTTTATGTTTTTCGCGATATCTTTTTTAAACAATTTTATAGACGTCGACGCATTTGATATATTTTCAGCAAAACTTATAAGATTATCTCTATCATCTATGGTAGAGGTATTAAATTCATTATTTAATATTCCTTTTGTGTTCTTATTTAAGCGGGTTCGACTCCCAGTGCAGGTGGTAGCCGGTAGTAATTTTTCAAAAACCTTTGAATGCAGTTATACTTATTTTTGAAAATGAAGGAAGGTCCCTTTGGGTAAAATTTGTTTACATCAATATTTTAGGTACTTTGCCTTCAATGACCGCCTTTTTTTCCACCCTGTATATAAATTGAATGCATTGGTAAATGTATCTACTTAGTATCAAAGAAAACAAGGTACTCAGACGTCTATTCTATACCGTAAATATTTTAAAATTCTTATAACGCAAAGCCTTCTGATCTGATATTTGTAAAAATCTAGGTCAACATGACTTATTTAGCCTCATGGCTTATTCGCCTTGTATTCTAAAGGTTAAAAGACGTAAATATAATATCGACTCTGAAGCAAAAATATAGTTTTACTGACAGATATAAGAAGAAGAACATATATATACCAAAAGACATCTTTCGTTCCTACATTAGATACTGAGGTCAGTCATGTGTCATGATTAGTCATGTGGCGTTTGTGGCCATAGGGATACATTAGCATGGCGTAACCCAAAATTTTATGGTTATTCCATGATTATTATTACTTACACAGGATATAAGTGTACACTAACTAAAAAATGGATTTTATCTAAAATAAAGTTTTATTATTATTTTTATTATAATCGCCACTTTTGAAGAGTGCATTGGCCCGGCTGCCAAGATTTCAGGTGAGAAGCTATTTAAAAAGGCGGAGGCGTTCTTAAAGGTTGCATTCTCTATTTTTCCACCCACTCACGAGATGAAAAAGGCTTATGCTATTCTAGGCAGACAAAGAAACATTACCATACCAGTAAAATGTTACTGTGAAAATCTCGGTATTCCTCTCTCAATCTTAAGTAAAGAAAATTCAAGACTTAGGACTTACATATATTACTCAACAGACGACATCACTCTCGAACTTTTGTAACGAAAAAGTATTTGAAGTTTTAAAATCATCAGATGTATAATTTATTTTTTTGCCTTTTCTTAAAAAAAACTTGTCAAAACTGTGATCAAAACTATGCGCGGCGCAATCAGAGTGGTAAGTGCAAGTGTTTTTTTGCATTTGGGTTAAATAATTTTGACAAATAGGTTGATCGAAATGGTAAAAATGCGCGAGTGACCACATTTACGAACTTACACTAGGGGTTGAGACATACACAACAGTAACAGCTAACTGTTGCTTTTGCTCAGTGGGCTTAATCACTGCACCATCGGGCCAGTCAGAAGAAATGAGGTCAATGTGCTGGTAAATTAATAACATAGATATTTTAATGTAAACATATTTATCAGACTATATTACTCAAGCAACCGGATTTTACTTGTGTTGGTATATTAATACTTATCGTCAAGTGCTGTATCATGAAATAATAATATTGTGTTTTTCTCTGACGTAGAGATAATTATTCACGAAGATAATTATATTTAATTTTATGTTATCGTCGTAACTCTCACGATCTGTATTATTTTTAAGTAAGAAAACTGTCTTAGTCTTAAAATATTATGGGAATTCATTCATAACTCTACCCACCGGTTCACCAAGTTTTTTTACGTTATACTCTTATTTTTACAGGGATTATGGTTTAAAAATGTATGCGATTTGACAGATTTGACAAGCAAATTACAGTTACTTTAAAAAAATACGTAAAAATTTTTTTTGTGCAACCGGCGTTACATGTTACTGATATTTAAAAGATTTTAATGAGTTTAAAGAGATACGAGTAAGTATTGTTTTGATGAATAACTATGTTTTTGACATAATTCGATATTATTTTAGACAAAAATTGCAACTGTTTTGAATCTAACTACAGTATTTTTTCTAATCGACACAATTAATTTCTTTGGGAACTTTTTGACTCTCGTTCTCACCCTAAACTTTCACTCATACAACATTAGAAAGTAAGCAGTTATGAAATTAACCACTAAACACGAGAAAGAGGTAAAAAGTAGTAAATTGACTGTCACACGTCGCCAACCTTTTGCCCTAAACACAGAAGCAGTCCAAACATATCCCTCTGTACTGTTTGGAAGTTCTTCATGTTGTCATGGCGACGTTCCTCTTTTCGAGGCGACACTGTTTTACCGACTTCAAAAAAATATGGAGGTTCTCAATTCGTCGCGTATTTTTTTTTTATGTGTGTTCACCGATTACTCTAGAACGCGTGAACCGTGACTCCAAAAGGCTTAATTTTTACTTTTTTATTTTTGAAGTCGTTTTTTTTTCAGCAATAAATGAGTAGGTGACTAAGCTCTTACATCTTATGTTTTGGCGCGCACTGTTCATTGAAGTAAAACAACTTTTACGGATATCAAATGCGCTATATTTTCACGAACTAAGTTGTAATTGTCCGTATTTTTAGGGTTTTTAGGGGTTTTTTTATTTTCCCGACGTTTCGGCACCTTTACAGCTGCCGTGGTCACGGGATGAACTTAGTTCGTGAAAATATAGCGCGTTTGATATCCGTAAAAGTTGTTTTATTTCAACTAAGCTCTTTCTTGCATTTTGTAAAATAAACACAATCAGAGCATTTTCTTGAGAGATGTTCGTGTCAAAATTCAGCAGCAACAATTCACCAAATGGTATTGTTTCAACGCCTCACGCCTGTCAGTCGGTGAGTGATGCCTCTCGTATTTATAAATGTATCCATGCGTACTGCAAACACAATGTATTAGGTCATCGTATGATTATTTTCCGATTCGCTACAATGCGCAATAAATGTACTAACTCCGTATTCAACTAACTCACGGCCACTGTGACATCGATGTGGAATTTTTCAGTTTTTCATACAAAATGTTCTTCCCTCTTAAGTTTTTTGAAGTGAAAACTTCTTTAGCGGCGTTATGCACATCAGAGTTTGAAATTTTTGAGATGGGTAAAAATTTTTAAAGTCACACGTGACCCTGATCGAAAATTCGTAAGACCATTTACCATTGACCTATTTCAGATTACATAAAGTCTCACACTTGAAAGATCTACGTATATTAGTTGATAACAACCATTATATATAGATCTCTCATTACTACCAACTTTCATATTGATGCCAGGTCAGTTTTGATGGATTTATCTGCCAAATCAAGTTGGTCTCCATTTCATCAACTTTTTATGAAGTGGTCAAGATATAGTGGATTTTGAACGTTATCTTCGTTTAAGCGGTTTTCACTTCTGCCGGCAGAGTGCAAGCCGTGGTTTTTTATATATAGCGTCAAAAGATATGTGCACCATGGCTGAATCTTTCTCTATACCAAAATTAATTGCAGTCTGACCGATAGATTCAAGGTATTATGTTGTAAAGTATTAGGGTACCTACTTAAAGACAATTTTAAATATTAGGTCTTTAACTATGAAATTGCCGATTTGTATGGATTTTCAAAGAAAGTTCGTTTGCCATATTAACTAAAAAAAAGTCTGGTTCGAAAAAAATTCACAATAAAAATTTGGATTTCTATACGAATGTGTACTTTTTAGGAACCAATGTTACCCCTTTTAGCGAACCATAACTTTTCGATTGCATGTAAATGAAAAACGCCAACCACGTGTGTGGACTCTGACTCGATACGATTAGAAACCGTGTTAGGAACTAAATAAAATTTGTTATCTGACCCAAGATTGCAAAAACTGTTTATCGAACGAAATAGAAACTTTTAATCTATTGATTATCGCATATGAGTGAGGGTCATACACTTAACGTCAAAAAACCGCACCTTTTTAAAATTTTCTTAAGCGTTATTAACACTTTACAAATGCGTGTACAGCTTGTACCCTCACCAATATTGCTTCGTTTGAAAGCCCAATAAATGAACTTAATAAACAAGATTTCATTCCAATAAAAAAGCATAATAAATAACAATAATGTGCCATCTAAAAAAATGCAATTTTGTTCCTCTATAAGGGCCGCTGGTTGAGCAATTGCGCTACATTTGTGGGTTTTAAAGGGTCAATGCAGGTTCAATAGGCAGTGATCCGTAGTCTAACCATTAAAAAAATCGTATTTTCTAAGTTGTTTTTGTACAAAAAGCATTATTAAGGAGTGGTATTGTTTTGTAAACTTTATCTTTTTTTTGTTCTATTCCAATAAAAATAAACAGTTAAATTATTTTGGGTACTTCTTTTCGTTACCTTTCAAATGATATCCAATATTTCCCTCATAAATTGATTCCAAATAAGGTTAAACTAAGTTTAAGAGTCAGATTTTTTAAAGGTGCGATTATTCTGACGGTGAATGTATTATGGAAGTTGTCTACTTCTACTTATACCCAAACTATAGCTAGTATTCAACCAACCTTCATTCAACTTTTTAGGAACAAGTTCATGATAAGGTTGCAGCAATACTAACCTATCTGAAAATTATGAAAAAGTAACCTTCTCCTAATGAAACACAAGTAACTAAATAACCTGAAATGTGTGAAACGAAAAATTATTATGCTTCAAACATTTTACATTCTAGACGGGTTCAAACATAAAAACGTCTGTTGCATTATATTACCTGCACCAATACCGAAGAAACCTTGACATTAAGGAAAACTGAGTCTTCTAGACTGTGCATCGCCAAGTACAAGGAGATTTTTGTTGTTATTCGTTGGGTGGTATATTTTTTGAGCTTTCTGGATAAGTTTACCTTTGTTTATTAAAACTGAAAATAGTTACTAGAGTTTGAAGTTTACATAATCCATACTAGTAGATATCCATGGTTGTGGAGATCCTTGGGGGAGGCCTATACCCAGCAGTAGGTCTCATGTGGCTGAGACGACGACGACGACGAGATATCCATAGTATCCGTAGATAACAAATTAAGAACAGTCTAAACTAGCGGAAAATAAAAAATAATAGTTTTTTTACTGTTCATTCCAAGCAAATTTAAAATTGTGGCCTAAGTGTGATTTGTAGTGATTGTAGATTTGTGTAATGTTCCTAATTATTTTATTGTGAAGTGCGTCGCAGTGACACTGTTTTCTCAAAGACCTCGACCGATGAGTTCACGACAGCTCTCGCAATATGCACATATTGAGTACTTAAACAACTGTTGAGTAAAAACATATTTATGAAGGCTAAAGCGCGCTGTTTACAACCTATTGCACCACCAGTAAATTCACGTAGAAAATAAAATATATAAACGTACATACCCAAATCTAAGGCTCAATAATAAAATCAGAAAATTCAATATCACATACTTTTATTTTCTTTCAAACATTGTAGAGTAAACAGAAAAACTTATTAGCTACGTCCTAACATAATATTTTGGCGTACAGCTTTTGGTTTCACTTCACTAGAATGACACAGTTATCGTCCCATTACGTGTAAAATGTTATCACTTTGTCCGATCACAGCGTTTGAGGTCGAGCTATTGTTCTGGCGACGGCTGGCTGACTGTTCCGACTCCCAGCCTGCTTCAGAGCAGGCACGACGAATGGCAGAAGCCGAGTAGCCGGCCTCGATTTCACTTCATTCCTTGCCCATCACTGATGGTATATTCAAGGCTCCTCGTCCTCCGACAGGGAAGGGAGCACCAGCTGACGGCGCAGTCTCTCGCGGCGTTGCGGCGATATCGACTTCTGTCTCCTCAGGGCTTCCGTGTGGATAATGTAAGGGCGCTGCTCTGGTTCGAAAACTTCCTCAGACTCGTCTTCCACCAAAGCTGGCAACGCCGACCGCCGGAACTTCTGCCTCCGCGGGCAGTCGGCGGTCATGCACTCCATGTCTCTCCTCGACTTAGACAGCACGGGGTAAACGTCGGCGTACAAAGCGGCGATGGTTTCTAGTTTGACAACCATGATGACTGGTTATTGGATTTTGTTAAGATTCTCAAGCACGTGTTCACTCAGTGAGCACTCGGCGCAGAGTGGCGGCGCGGCGGGACGGGCGCGTATTTATACTCTCGCGGATATTTTATAAGTTGGTTTGTATGATGCGTCTGGCGTCACGGCTCTGGCGGGCGTGCACTTGTGATTATTCCCAAAGGTAAAAAAATATATAACGCCCGTGGTAACCTCTAGGCGGTTTGTCTGTTAAGGTATGATAATGCCAATTGTGCACGTGCCTGAGCAGCTGGCCATAACGGACATTTTTGCAAATGTCATGCGGGGACCGCTAGTCTAACATCAGAATTGGTTCACATTCAATTGTTTTACGATTCTAACTGATAACGGTAAACTATATTGGGCTTGTTTTCGTATCCTTGCAAGTTTGTTTTGTCATTACCAAGTCGAATTTTACAGAATCAGGCCGGCTGTTGAATTATAGGTAGGTGCGATACGGTAACGGTGATGGTTATGTAAAACATGTAGAGCATACTGTAAAAAAGAAAACATTAGGATTATGGTAAATTCCAATTACTTATGGTTATGGAAAATAATCTAGTAAAGAGTTTTTGTTTTTTTGGGTGAAAATTTCAGGTGGAATTTTTCAGTCGATTTTTAGGTCGGACAATTAACAAAGCATAATGTTCCAGTTATGGAAGTATGTTTTTTATTCAAGTCAACCTTGGATTTCAGAACCAAGGTTCCTAATTCGATTCCCAAGAGAGGGGTACTTGGCTAATTAGGAAAAATTTATCAGGTCATAAACTACATTTGAGTGTGTCATCCTAGCAACAATATGAACATGTATTTTTATTCCGAATAATAGAGGTTACGTAACAAGTTTGTCTGAGGTGAAGAATTCCAGCCAGAGGTTAATGATATAATTAAATCTTTTATCAATAGTTTAAAGACAAATAGTTATAAAAAAGCTAGACGTAATATTATCATTTATAGCAAGGAGGTTTATCCTTTGAGAGATTCTTTAATTTAATGTTATAACTTTTATTTGTTAAAAGGAATACAGAGACAGTATCAGTTTTTGAGTGAGGTTCATAAGTTTTTGTTTTTTCATAGACATTCGTCTTTCTATAGTTTTTCTTATCAATTCCCGTGCACAGAAAGGTAAACAAGTTGCACTTTTAATTTCAAAAATTATGGTAGTATTAAATGTATTAGGAACTTCATATAATACAAGGAAGAGATCAGAAGCAGAAACTAAGTTGGCCGTGAAGCGTCGCCGCCCTTTGTTGTGTAGTCCATACATTTTTTTGTATGATATTGAATTAAACATTATTGGAAAAAACTTGTTTTTTACCATGTTTGTATTAGTTTCCGAGTCCTCGATATTTCAGCGCAGTTGCATGCGCCATGATCACGGTCTGTCGTAATAATGTTAGTGGCAGATACCATGAAAGTTCAAAATGATATTTGAATTAAATAAATAAATAAATAATTGCATACAAACACACCAATTAGCTAGCCCACGTTAAGTTTCATTAAGAACTTGTGTTATGGTTACTAGATAACGGATAAACATACTTATATACTTTTTTTTGTAAATACATACATAATATTATTAAATACATACATAATTAAACACCCAGACCAAGACAAATATACATGTTTATGCACACAAATATTTGTCTTGTCCGGGGATCGAACCCGGGACCTCTGGCGCAGAAGGCAGGCTTAGTACCCCTGCGCCAAACAGGTCGTCGAATTTCTTCAAGTTGATTGTTTTCATCGCAATGTGCATTGTTTTCGGAGCGACGCTTTGTTCAGTGTTAAAAAATGCGTAACATTCTCCTTCTAATCTCTTTTATGGGTGATATAGAGTACCTTTTACAAGTTAAAAAACGTACGTAATGTCATTGCCAAGAAAAGTTTTCGTAGTGTAACTGCTTAGCTTGATCTGCTGTTGACTATACGAATTTGATCAAATTTGCAGCTTTTTGTTGTGGTATAAGACGCTATACCGAAAAAGTATGTACTTTTTTATATAAAACTACCTATAGGATGGTTAGAGATGTTACAAATCTGCTAATAAGATAAACATTTCTTCAAACCTTTATCTAGATTTGTAATGTAGAAACTACCTACCAGAAACACGATTTTAAATTTTGCCTCGGCAGTTTTTCTTTTCGAAATGACCCCCTAAAATTACGAAAATTCAAGATTATTTTCAAATGGGATTACATATACTTTTAGAAATGGGTTTAATTAGTGGACACCAATAAAATAAATAATAATAAATAAATATTTCCATACAATCACACCAATTATCTAGCCCACGTTAAGTATCATGAAGAACTTGTGTTATGGATACTAGATAACGGATAAACATACTTATATACTTTTTTTTTTTGTAAATACATACATAATATACATATTGAACACCCAGACCAAGACAAATAGACATGTTCATGCACACAAATATTTGTCTTGTCCGGGGATCGAACCCGGGATCTCTGGCGCAGAAGGTGGGGTTAGTACCCCTGCGCCAAACAGGTCGTCAACAATAATATTTAGCATCGTGTAGATTCATTTCTCTTTAATCGATATAATTATTTACTACGAAAATGTAACGTGGTTCTTTTGCCTAATCTGAAAAATCAGTCTTGTGTCCTTTTCTCATTACTACCTCGCTTCAGTCTTAAATACCATAGCATACAAAATCATGAATTTTAATTATTATGTAGAAACGAATTTAAAAACAATAATGTTTTGATTAATAAACAGGGGGGCGGCGGCGGCGTGACAAACATGTTTACAACTTATTATAGAGAATTATCATAGACCGAATGGGTCATTCAGTCAGCTGTTGAATTTTAAATTGTTGTTGGGAATAAACTCAAAACATGTTATGTTTGTAAAATCAACCGCAAAAGGCAAACCACTTCATATTTAGGTATGTTGCAATTTTTTTTTATTTTAGTTTCTTTCTCTTTTTATAGTATGGAAGAGGGTATTTATTGTTAAGCTCTACACATTAATTTGTCAAATAAACAATATCAACAGCGCCAGTGTTCTCGGTACTATGCCACGCGGCTGTGAGTTGGACGGCGTATTTTTGTTATAGTATAGTTATAGTATAAGATTTTATTTTATGATTTTGTAATTTTTGCATTTATCAATGCTATTTTTATACTTATGGTAAATTTTAAATAGAAAAATATTGGAAAAAATTAACTCTTTTGGATTCTCAGCATTGGACCGGATTTCCAAAGGTCGCGGGTTCGATTCCCGTCTGAGAATTCACTTGTGGCTGAATTAATTTTTTCCAATATTTTTCTATTTAAAATTTACCATAAATAAGATTTTATATTTAACGGTTTCTTGTTTTTCTACTAATTTGTAAATATTTAATTATTAAAAAAATAGTTCGCTAATAAAGTTTTCGTTGATAGTATATCAACAATTTATTATCAATTTTCAATAGGTTTTGTTATAGGTACAATTATTGCAAATTAATGATTATGGACTGCACTGCGGAGGTTAGTTTTTCTCATTATTTTTCCCAATTAATAACAATGATACATACGAAAAACTAAAATACCTAGAAGAAAATACGAGAATCAAACAAATGTGTTTTATATTAAGTTTTTAAGATTTGTGTTTTTAATATGACATGACACTGCACATGTTTGAGTGATGGTTGTATTATCTTTATTGTAAGAAAGCTATGAATAACATGTACCTAAGTAGGTATTAATATGGTAGGGACTATACAGTTTGTTAGTCATAACACTACAAAAACGTCCCCGACATGATTCTATATTTTTATTCACTGGCTGTTCGGACTATTATAGTTAAAGCTGTTTTGTACAGTAAAATAAAGATAGGAGCAATAGCACGTAACGTAGGTATAGGAATGTGGTACAATCGGGGAACCGCCGGTTAACCGCCTCTGTGGTCTAGTGGTACAACCACCGGTATCAGACCCAGGGGTCCCGGGTTCGATTCCATAATGTATTCGGTTTGGTTGGTGGTAGGACTCGTTGTAAGTCCGCCTGGCTAGTTACCACCATCTTATCTAAGCCTGACGCCATAACAACAATGCTTTCAGCATTGTTGTGTTCCGGCAGTTAGAGATAAGATAGCCAGTTCCTCAGTGATTGAGGATTCCGGGAGAGGCTCGCTTCCATCTTCAGCCTTATCAATACTTAACAACAGGTATGATGAATTTTAAATAGAAAAATATTGGAAAAAATTAACTCGGCCACAAGTGAATTCTCAGACGGGAATCGAACCCGCGACCTTTGGAAATCCGGTCGCGGGTTCGATTCCCGTCTGAGAATTCACTTGTGGCCGAGTTAATTTTTTCCAATATTTTTCTATTTAAAATTGACCATAAGTATAAAAATAGCATTGAAAAATGCAAAAATTACAAAATCATAAAAAAGGTATGATGAAGGCAAAGAGTCTCCCCGTAGCTATTAAAAAAAAACTTCAGAGTTTTTTTGGGAAACTTTTTCTCTGATAGTAAAATAAGTAATTCAGTATTCAAATGAAATACCTATTAATGTTCTAATAGTTGTGATATAAACCTTTGCTGTATCTTTTAGCTTTTTAAATAAAGCTCCCTAAAAAAAACTTTACTGGTCAACCGGGATTTTCAGTTCCCCGACTGTACGCAGAGTATAGTGTAATAAATGATATCTGCCCGCATATAAGAGAAATTAGGTCGTGATTAAATGTGCGTTTGTATTTTATACTAGCGGATCCTCGCGGTTTTACCCGTGTGGTGCCCGTTCCCGTGGGAATATCGGGATAAAATATAGCCTATGTCACTCGGGAGAAATGTAGCTTTCTAATGGTCTAAGAATTTTCTAAATCGGTCCAGTAGTTTCTGAGATTAGCGCGTTCAAACAAACAAACTCTTCAGCTTTATAATATTATTATAGTATAGATTAATTATTTGTTTTCAATAATACTCCTATTTCCTAATTTATTTATCTTTTATGACGTAATAACGCTTTGGCTAAAGTCAACGTAGTACTACGTTATTATGAGCTACTTAGCTCCTACGTTTAATGAAAGACGTCAAACCGTTTCACAAACAAACTCGACGCTAGCGAGAAAATTGCCTTGATTGCGAAAGATGCAAATGAGTTTAAGGGTATCGCTGAGCGTCACTGGGGAATCCACGGCAATCAGAATCTGCAAAATCTGTCGATTGCGTTGGCGTAAAAAGAACTGCGTATCCTCATGGGTTTAAAAAGTTTATTTTTAATGCAATGTACTTATCCAATGACTCAGGATGTGACAGGATTGGCAATACGATTGGTAACCCAACATTTGTTATTAATAACTTGTGTTTTTTAAGAATTAACAGTTGTCAACACCGTCCAATCTGCCATACGCTCGCGTTGAGGATAATGGCCAACTTTCATGTATCTTTTTTATGAACAACGGGAAGACGTTTAGCCTTCATCATACCTATCGCCATCTTTAAGGGCAGCATTGTTTCAATCTTACCATGGTATTTCATGCTACGAATCTCTAAAAGTGAGCTAGTTTTTTGGACGGAAGTTTTGTGACGTTTTCGCTCAATCATCGCCTCTAAAGTGTGAAGTGTGTCAGAATGTGACAACTTCAATAAAAACAAAACGCAAATAAAACGTTGTTAAGATATGATGGTTTCTAATATAATAACTAGATGATGGTAGGCTTGCTGATGTTAAGTATTAATAAGGCTAAAGATCTAAACGCGCCTCTGCCGGAATTCTCAACCAGCCGGAACACAACAATGCAGAAAACATTGTTGTTATGGCGTCAGTTCCACGTCACCCATATTCTAAGTCGTTCCTCCAAAACTTACTCGTCCTCGACTTAACGAAACCTCATTGAAAACCTCTTCGAAATACTCCTCGAAATCGGCATTCTAAGTCATAACTCCGTAAGGACCTGAAGGAGCCAAAGAGTACGTAGCCACTCCGTGTTAGGCTTAGCGCACACTACCATTTTTACCCACGACGAGGTTGAGTGGAGTGTAAAAAGTTTTGGAGGAACGACTTAGAATATGGGGGTTAGAGCCAGTCGGATTTAGAACAAGTCCTACCAGCAACCAAAATCCATCTACATCTAAGGAAGCCATGTGCTCCTGCAATGTGAACATGACCATACATGATAATAATGTGTAACTCAGAATGCCCGAGAGAAGCCCGTGGCGCAGTAGTTCTCGCTCTCGGCCTGTGATTGTTGAGGAAAAGCAACTTTCGCAATGGTCGGTCACAAGATGGGTGACCAAAAATTTACTAATTCGAGCTCCTTCGTGCTTCGGAAGGCACGTTAAGCCGTTGGTCCCGGCTACATTTGCAGTCGTTAAAACCCACCGATCCGCAATGAGCCTGCGTGGTGTGTCATTTCCCATCCTCCTTATCAACAAGTTATCAACACATAAGGAAGGCAAGTGCCCTGCAGTGGGGACATTAAAATGGCTGAAGACGGTACTCAGAATCAGAAATATTCAATGCCTCTGCCGGACAAAAACCAATGTCATAAATAACTGCAGTGCACCATTTCTACAGGAACAGTCATGGCAATAACAACCGGAAGAAAGTATTAAACGAGCGTTTTGTACAAACTGATGTCATGACACATCCGCAAAATAAATAATTATTTTACATTCTATCATGAGCTCCATTCATTGTTTTTTAGATTATTCTGTAGATAATACACATAACGTTCAGTGCTCGTCATGATCTTTCTCTAAAATTCTGAATAATAATGACTTTTGACATCTAAAACTATACAATTCATCCAAAATTTTCTGGTACTCTATTTGTTATTACTAGAAAAATATTAGAAATAATCGACTCGTCACAGAAGTTGCCCAGTCTAGACTCGGAGCTCAAGAATCGATAGCTCAACTGAAAGAGCATTGGACCGGCCATCCAAGGTTACGGGTTCAAATCCCGTCTGAACAATTGGTGACACAAGTACATTTTTCTAGTATTTTTCTTGTAAAAATATGTCCAATAGAATAAATAGCAATGTAAGTAAAATAAAAAAATCATCTAACTTATTCTTATTATTCGTGACTTTCTACCTAGATTTTGTAACGTTCTCACTGGCATCAAGGAAAATTAAAGGACCAGCCCCTAATGGTCTAATTTCAAAATCTATCACAATCCCTTTCAAAGGTATTGTGATTGTGAAAGTGCTTTATGGAATTGTGTAACTGATCGTCGCGATCCCTTTTAGAACGAATGATGTTTTAAATGACACTTCATTTGACACATCTCCATACATATGAAATATATATTCTGCTGTCACTTTGCTTAACAGATCAACTTCGTTCATTCCATACCTTTCAAAACGCGTCCCGATCACGATCCCTTTCAAATGTCAAATAGTGATGGCCTGAAGTATGTAAATATCTTTCAAATGACCAACTGAAAGGGATTGCGATAGATTTTAAAATTAGACAATTAGCCCCATGGTAAGAGGAAAAATAAACCTTTTTCTTAGTTCACCAAAATCCTGGGACCAGAAAGACAGCTTGTGACTAGGCTTGCCCTAGTTTGTCATTATCCACAGACTATGGGATAAATAGGAAAAATCGGCCACGTGCGAGTCGAACTCGCACATGAAGGGTTCCATCTCTCATCCAAGGTTGTCTGGAAGAGATTGCTTTGTAGCCACAATAAGTTCTCTGTATGTGTTTGTTTTTGTATCGTGTGCAATAAAGCTCCCATTATTATTATTATTATATGAATAAGCGAGTACCTAATTCGCTTGACTACCGATTACCTACCCAAAATGCCACTATAATTTTGACTTTGAGAAAAACTGTTTTAGGAACCTCAATGTATCCCAAAGGGAACTGAAACAATCCCTTTGGGAAATGTGCCATTGTCATAGATTTTGGTTGCTTGGTTACGGTGAAAAATAACAAGATTGTCAATTATGAAAATGTGTGTGAAAATATAGCTTCTTTTAAAAATCTGGTACCGCATTTCTTTCGCGACATCTGGCGACCGTGACAGGACTGAACATATTTAAGCGGAAGGAAGAAGAAAATGGAACCTTTAAAAAGAAAGCGCACACAAAAAAGGCGAGAATTTACTGTCGCTGCCGAAGCAATAGAGAAGGCCATGGAAGCTAAAGACATGGAACACTTGGATGGTGCTTTTTCTCTGTTGGCAGAACTTGCGGAAAAGTTATTAACCTTGGAGTCCGCGATAAGTAACATTTGGTGCGAAAGTGAAACCTTTGACGAAGGGGCTTTCCAGGCGGACCAAGATAAAGCCTTGGAGTATCGTCAGCGATGGTTACAACTCGAAAATAAATACAGGGACTTAACGAGGCCATCGATTCCCAAACCCAACAGTGAGTCATCCTTAAGGTCAGAGTCTTCTGTCAAGAGCGTAGTGGATGTTCGTACCATGGCAAAAAGACGAATACTAAATAGTATGCCAAAGTTGGAACTAGTTAAATTTGATGGCAATATAAAAAATTGGTTACTGTTCTGGGGACAATTCCGGAAAATTCACGAGGACAGTGACTTAGAAGACATTGATAAATTTCAATTTTTGATGCAAGCTATGGTGGTTGGTACTAGCGCAAGACAATTAGTAGAAGCTTACCCCCCTTCTGGAGAAAACTACTATAAAGCTATGCAAGCATTAAAGGATCGTTTCGCCCGGGATGATCTCCTCATAGAAACCTATGTACGAGGATTGCTCAATTTGGTACTAATGAGACAAAAGGGACAAACAAACGATTTACCATCTCTTTACGACAGCCTCCAAACTCATTTACAGGCTTTGGAGACATTAGGAGTCGCAAAAGATAAGTATGATTCAATCCTGTTCCCCATGATAGAATCTGCCTTGCCGGAGGATATTCTACGCACATGGAATCGTATCCGAGTAAGAAACGGCACGAGAGGTGACGATCTAAGTAAACTAATTCAGTTTTTGAGAGAGGAAGTGGAATCTGAGGAGCGGATTGTACTCGCAAGAGAAGGTTTTATGGAACCATCTACCTCTTCAGGATCGAAACAGCCTACGGCGTGCTTCTTTTCAAGATCTTCAACTGAAAATAGTACGTATGATAAAAGAAAACCTCCGTCACGAGCTTGTATATGGTGTGACAAAGATTCTCATGCTAGCTCTGAATGTCACACGGCTATTAAGATGTCATATAAGGAAAGGCAAGATTTCTTATTTAATAAAAGGGCTTGCAAGATTTGTCTAAAGTCGAATCATACTAGCAAAAGATGTAAAAGTTTTCCGAAATGTTTGTTTTGCTACAAACGTCATGTCACACTAATGTGTGTTGATCTCTATGATAAAAATGACGTTTCTGATAAAAACAAGAAATCTTCAAGCACTGACAATGACAACTCAAAGTCAAGCAACATGCTGTGTCAAATGCAATCGACAACTTTACTTCAAACTTTCACTGTCATAATTTGTCACGGCAACAAAGAGGTTTGTACACGAGCACTTTTAGATAATGGCGCTCAGCGATCTTACGTGCGACAAGATTTAGTACAAAAATTAGGATTAAACCCGATCAGGAAAGAAAATATCACTCATTGCGTATTTGGTGGAAAAGAGTCGCAGGCAGAAGAACGATTTGTATATAATTTATCTCTTAGAAGTACTGTTAATGATTTTAATTTTGTTATTTCTGTATTAGAACAAAACCAAATATGTGGTTTTTTGCCTAGGGTTCCAACATCCGTAATTGAGCAACTAAATCTTAAATGCATATCCTTAACTGATACAAGATACTGTCCTGACGAAATGGGTATACTAATCGGCGCTGACTTTTCAGGTTTTTTAATGACTGGAGAGTTTCTGCATTTAGATAATAACCTTACTGCCATTAAGACAAAAATGGGTTGGACGGTTCAAGGACCAGTGACAGGAGTTTACAGTTCGATCGTAAGTATGACAACGACTTTACATGCTCTCGCTAAAATCGACTTAACTGACTTATGGAGTTTGGAATCTTTAGGGATTACAGACCCTTCAGAACAAACATCTAAATTAGACCATGAAAAGGAAATTTTAGATAACTTTAAAAGAACTGTTATAGTAAATAACGAGGATAGGTATGAAGTATGTTTGCCGTGGCGCATAAACATCCCTGAACCTCAACCCAATTATAATATTGCCAGGAAACGTTTGATGTCCACTACCGCGCGTCTAGAGTCTTTAGGCAAGGTGAGTGATTATGATGCTGTATTGCAGGAGTGGTTAAAGCTCGATATAATTGAGTTAGCACCTAATCAGTATGACAAAGATCATGGTATGTTTCTGCCCCATCATGCAGTGATAAAAGAATCCAGCTTAACCACAAAATTAAGACCAGTATTTGATGCTTCGGCAAAGGACAGCAACGGTGTGTCATTAAACACATGCCTAGAAAAAGGTTCGAATTTAATAGAATTAATACCTGAATTACTCATTGATTTTCGAAAGGGAGCTATTGGTGTTACTGCAGATATTGCGAAAGCTTTTCTACAAATATCGCTTAATCCAGAGGATCGGAACTATCTAAAGTTTTTATGGTGGTCGGATGTTAACAACAAAAGTAAAGGTATTACCATTTATCGTCATCGTAGAGTTGTCTTTGGCGTTCGGTCGAGTCCTTTTCATTTGGCAGCTACAATAAATTACCATCTGGATCACAGTCCACCGCAGTTTACAGAGACATCTAACAAGTTGAAAAAATCTTTTTACGTGGATAACTGCGTAACTAGTGTCAACTCAGTGGATACTATGAAGAAGTTTATTGATGAAGCAAAAAATGTCATGAACTTAGGGGGTTTCGATCTCCGATGTTGGGTAACAGCTCCTGAAGGAGTTAATGATCAGCCAAAAACAGTCTCCGTATTAGGTCTGTTATGGGACACTAAGAGTGATACATTAAACTGTAATGTCAATATCAGTATAGGTCCTGAGAAAGAAACTAGCCAATTCAGTAAACGTACGTTACTTTCAGTAGCTCAAAGGGTTTTTGATCCGTTAGGTCTTTGTTGTCCAGTTACTATAATACCAAAAATGTTGTTACAAAAGGCATGGATACAGAAACTGAAATGGGATGATGAGTTACCAATGGACTTGAGAAAACAATATCAGGAATGGCTGAAGGACATACATTTAATTAATGAAATAAAAATTCCTAGAACACTTACTCGCGTCGATATTACTAAATGTTTGAATTCACTTCATGTTTTTTGTGATGCCAGTAGCAATGCCTACTCAGTTTGTATTTTTTTACGCTCAGAGTATGAAGGTGTTGTAAATGTAATTTTTGTTATGGCAAAATCTAGAGTTACACCTCTAAAAAATATAACTATACCACGTTTAGAGTTGATAGCTGCAAGTCTCGCTACGAGACTGAGTACAAACGTAATTAAGTCATTAAACTTACCTGAATGTCCAGTATACTATTGGACCGATTCTACGGTGGTGCTCTCTTGGTTACGAGGTGACGGCGAATGGAGTGTCTTTGTGACAAACAGAGTTCGAGAAATTAAAAGATCGTCGGCTATAGATGCATGGAGACACGTACCAGGCAATTTGAACCCGGCTGACTTACCTTCCAGAGGGATCAGTATCAAAAGATATCTCGAGAGCCGCTGGTGGCAAGGACCCCCATGGCTGTATTACCAACCTGAGCAATGGCCTACATCCGAGGAACTTACCTTAGATATTACAAAGGTTAATGAAGAACGTAAAAGGCGAGCTGGTGTGGAAATAAAAGAGGTCCCAACTGGTATAAAGGTTATGTTAGTGGAAAATGAAACATTTTTTGATAGATTTATTTATTTTTCTAAATACACTAAGATTTTAAGGATGTTGAGTTGGATTTTACGTCTAAAATATAGATTGAATAGACAAAATAAGGAACTTACCTTAGATGAAGTTGAATACGCAGAAAAAGTTTTGTTCCGTGGTATACAGTCAACATACAGGAATAAACTAGAGAAGATGCAAACATTTACCGATGAATTCGGATTAGCACGCTTGGAAACAAAACTGTGCCTCACAAACGAAAGTTTTGATTTCAAGTTGCCTGTAGTCCTACCATCAAGCTGTATTATAGTCCAACGGCTAGTTGAAGAGCGCCATAGGATATTAAATCATGCTGGATCGCAGACATTGATGGCAAACATTAGAGAAACACTATGGGTTATTGGCATAAGAAAGCTAGTCAAGAAGGTTATAAGAGATTGTGTGATATGTAAGATATTTAAGACTAGAGCTTTACAGACACACAGAGCCAGTTTACCGCTGGGGCGAGTGAAGGCTAGTACTGCGTTTGAAATTAGTGGAGTTGATTTAGCTGGCCCTCTTGTTCTGAGATCAGGATTAAAGTGTTGGGTCGTTCTCTTCACGTGCGCCACATATCGTGCAGTGCATTTTGAAGTAACAGAGTCATTGTCAACAAATGACTTTATAATGTGCTTACGTCGCTTTATAGCACGTCGAGGTAGAGTGCGAGAAATCGTCAGCGACAATGGCACCAATTTCGTGGGTTTTAGTAACGGTCTTAAGAGTGTCGACTGGAATAAGATTGTTTGCTTTTCCACTGTAGCCCGTATTAAATGGAACTTTATACCTCCCGGTGCTCCGTGGTGGGGAGGATTTTATGAACGAATGGGATTTTATGAACGAATGGTCGGAGTTATGAAAGAGATGTTGAAAAGAATCTTAGGTAGATCGTCGATAACACTAATGGAGCTACAAACAGTATTATGCGACTGTGAGGCGACTATCAATGGAAGACCGTTAACCTATTTGAGTAATAGCAAAGACGAATTCAGACCTATCACGCCATCAATGTTCGTCCAACCCATTGTAGAACACGGCGTGCCGGACATTGACGACATTGACGGCAAAACATTAAATGTGAGGGCTCGATACTGTCAAAATTTACGAGAACATTTTAGGCACCGTTTTAGAACTGAATATATCAGTCAATTAATTCATAAAGGTAAACAGCAGTCGGAGAGTGGAATACGTATCGGTGACATAGTTTTATTAGAAACGGAAGACAAAAAACGCACAAATTGGCCACTGGCCTTAGTCATCGACATTTACGTCGGGGCTGATGGGCATAGCCGAGTGGCCAAAGTACGCACTACAACAGGGGAAAGGACGAGACCGTTGCAACGTCTGTACCCATTAGAAATAAACTGCGACCAGACATCTGACTTAGCACCTGATTCATCTGACTTAGCTCCTGACCCATCTGACTTAGCTCCTGACTCAAGTGCAGTAGACAATCTGGACTTAGCTCCTGATGGGAAGCCTATAGTGACACGTTCGGGCAGGACAGTCAAGGTGCCCAGCCGTTTTGGGGACTCCGTCCAATATTAACCTTCCGGTTTTTCCCCCCTCGGAGTGTCATAGATTTTGGTTGCTTGGTTACGGTGAAAAATAACAAGATTGTCAATTATGAAAATGTGTGTGAAAATATAGCTTCTTTTAAAAATCTGGTACCGCATTTCTTTCGCGACAGCCATATTACTAAAACTGCCAACTATATTTCGTCCAAATCAATTGGACTGTGATATTATTGTCTCGGAAGGCTGTTTCGGAAAGTCGTAGTAGCTTGGGATCACGAGTAGGTTTCCGAATTTCCAAGAGGAAAATACTTATTGTATCACTTAATTTAGATCACTGCTCCTGTAATTTGTCGGTGCCTGCTACTCCGGTAATTCACTATAATTAAATCTATCCTGTCAATAACATCAATAGTTAGGCCTGTCTATTGATCTATTATTTCAGTCACGAAGCGATAGGCTGCAGAGGAAATGACCTCCAAGTAACATGAATGCCAAGGAAAGTTCTAGAACAAAAAAGGATAACAAAAATCAATTAAAGTGGTATCGTCCTAAGTTTGTTTTATAAAAGTTTCACTTTCGACAGCTTATGTTTATACCTACGCATACATAGCCATTATTTTTAAACTAAAATATTATTAATAACAAAAAAAAAATTTCGCAAAATGTTCTATGTCAATAATAACTTACTGAACATAATATTTAACTGATTGTTTACATACGCTTAAAACAAATGCCTATAAAATTCACTACGATTGACAGAGTTTGTTATTCTTAACAATTTCGTTACATAAACGGTATCATGTTTAAATATTGAAACAAAAGATACCTATGTAATAATCTGTTCTCTAATCAGGCGCAGAACCTTTCAATGTCATGTAAGTATTGTGTGTTTCATAGTTTATCTGCATCAAGAATGCAATTGAATTGACAGACTGTCATCCCGTGATCACGTCTCCGACACGCGCGTCGAGAAAAACCAAAGTAATAGACATTTTAAAATCACAATATCTGATAACAAATCTGTAAAAACGTTGTAAAAAATAAAATGTGACACTAAAAACTAAGATAAAAGATATTATGATCAAGAATGCAATTCTACGAAAACAATATTATCTTCTTTATTCGAAGTCCTGACATACACCTTGTTAGCAAATAAATCGAGCCACTGCGTTATTTTCATATAAATATACTCACTTTACAGTTTCATTATTCAAAACGTATAAACAATTATGTAAACATTTGTGCGTCGATGTATGAGTCGAATACTCGACTTACGAATAAAAGTCCCAAAATTTCAAGAAAACTTTCAGTTTTGTGCAAAGTGAGAAAAACAAATGTTTAATTTTCATTCCATAAAAAGTTGTAGGAAACCGGATTAAGTGAATTTGTTTGTCTTACTTTACAAGTGTAGTTATACCTACACACATAAAAAAAAGTTTTTCATACATACGACCTGTTTTCGTAGACGGATTACTATTATTATAATTAATCTTCACCGATATTTTTTCAATTTCGTACCTTTCAAAAGCTAGAATGTTCAACATTTCGACTGGTATTAATTATTTTTGTGAATTGTTTTATTTTGACTATGCAGGTTTTTAAACTACTTTAAAATTTCATATAAAAATCAACAAAAAGTGCAACTTTTCTTTCAAGACTGCACAAAAGTAAATACAAACGTTTCACAAAAAAATAACAAGACACCTTCAAAATGTTGAACTTTTGAAAGGTACCAAATTGAAATAAAAATTTGGTCAAGATTTATTATAATAATCCCTCTACGAAAATGGGTCATTTGTATGTAAATCATTAAGTGATCATAAACTTTTTTTGATGTGTGTACAGTCAGCATCATATATATAGACTCAGTCAATGTGCTCAAATATTCAGTAACAGTTCTCATTTTTAGGGTTCCGTAGCCTATCGGCAAAAAACAGAACCCTTATAGATTCGTCTTATCCGATGTATGTCACAGCCACTTTATTCCACAACTATGAGGATCAGGCCCTGCGTAGACGACGGACATTGGAGGACATTTTGTCCGCGACACGACCTTATAACTAAGAACATAAAGTTGAATATATAACGAGGACTATCGCGTACTTTTCATGGATATACGCGATCTAAGTTCAATCTTATTTGGTTAACAATAAAGACGTGTCGCGGATAAAAAGTCCTCAGTTATCCGTCGTCTGCGCTAGCTATCACACAGTTGAAACTTGGTAGGTAGATGTATTCTGTAAACCGCTTTACGGTTTTACACAAAAATAAAAAAATTATATTTTTTTTTATCAGATAGCTCTTTAAAACTTACATTGAGGTTCCTAAACAGTTTTTTCCCAAAGTCAACCGTTTGAATGATATACACTTTCAAAGTCGTAAAATGTGTGTGTGTGTCCCCACCCCCCCCTCTAACTTTTAAAATAAGAAAGTGAAAAATCTAAAATAAATATACGCTGTAGACCTTTATAAAAACTTTCAACGAAAATTAGTTTGAACGAAATTTATTTAGCAGTTTCAGAGCTATAGCACATTTTCCAAAACCGCAAATATAACTTTGTCATTCATTAAGACACTATGAAAAACAAAGTTATTTTTGCAGACAAAAAATTATAGTGTCATTTTGGGTAGGTGTATTTAATATAATAATAATAATAGAAACTTTATTGCACACGATACAAAAACAAACACATACAGAGAAAATGATAAAAAAGAGCAACACACAATAGGCGGCCTTATTGCTACATCGCAATCGCTTCCAGGTAACCTTGGGTGAGAGACGGAACCCTTCATGTGCGGGTTCGACTCGCACTTGGCCTATTTTATTAAGAACACTATGGTTGTACCGATATATTTGATCACTTTGGATGTTCCTAATTATATGAGCACGTGAGCTGTGTATATATAATATATGATGCTGACTGTACTTACTTACTGATATTTTTTTCCCTTTCTTTCAGATTCTGAGTTGAAGCGAAATGCTCATATAATAATATTAGATGAGAAAGGTCTGAAACGTTCGCACAACAAATTCTCAATGAACCATTTATTTAGTTCCTTAATACATCTTTATTCATCTATTATAATTCATGATTTTCCAGGCTCATTACCTAAATCAAATTAAAAAGATTAAATATTTATGAATTTGCGGTTTCATATTCGCGGTGAAGGTCATATTTTACGCAAAATGATTGCAAAAACATTCGTGTGTTTATATCATTCAGCGACTGAACAATTAAATGAAAAGCAAACTTCACTTGCTTACCAGATGATGAATAATACTCATAAATGTGATAGAATATTTGATTAACTAAATATTATATGAAATTAAAGATTGATTGCAAACAAATTGATGTTCTAACTACATAAGTAATCGACTTTTTCTTAATAAAATCACAGATGACGCAGAATATACGGTGATGCAATGCAACGAGTAATAAGTAAGTAGTCAGGTTCATAATGTTTTAAAAGATCAATCTCCCGAAATGTGCACTTTCCATAAATCCTTTCCTGAAATGTCAATTTCCCAATCTTACCGTTCAGTTTAAATTCTTATAGCAAAATACTAAAACAGAATAAACGGTCAAACTTTAACCCCGGGTTTCTATAACTTACAAACGGATTGTTTTGGCTACGGACAGTTATATTTTGACATATTTTTTATAGAAGAAATTCAAAATTTGACTGTCCGTAGTCAAGGATACAGATTTAGAAAATATTTGTAGGGAGTCAAGAAAGTGCGCGCGGTGGAGGCCATTCCGCGCGCATCTCCCGCTGCTTCGACCTGCATAACCAAGAGGGTTCGTCAGGTCATGGGTTGGTGGTGGGTTTGTCCGCAGTCAAAACAATCCGTATGCTACGGAAACCCTCCCCGGGCTTCCGTAGCATACTTACGATTGAAGAGCGTGTCAAACTAGAATAAATATTTAGGTAGACTAGACAATGACAGTTTTGGTTTATTTTTCATCATATTTTTGTAGTTTGCTCTGTTATAATGATCTGGGAAACGCTTGCGTGCTTCTCGAGAATACTGGTCCTTTCGTTCATTGGTGACGGCTTCTCTCAGTTTTATCTAGAATTCTGGAAACGTCTATTGCATCGCGTCGCATCAACAAACACGGGCATGAATAGCAAACGCGAATGCGCTTGACCTGAATAAAGGGATGATACTTTGACTTTATCTTTCAAATTTAAAGAGATATCCTGATAAATTGATATATGAAATCTCTTGCGTGCTGCCAGGAATAGTCGTCTTTTCCTTCATAGGTGTGGGCTTCTCTCAGTTTGGTCCAGAATTCTGGAAACGTCGTTATTGTGATTGTGAGAGTGATTTATGGAATTGTCTAACTTATGTCGCAACCCTTTTCGGAACGAATAATGCTTTAAATGACACTTCATTTGACACTTCTCCATACATTTGAAAGATATTTTCGGGTGTCACTTTGCTTAGACAGTTCAATTTCGTTCATTTAATACCTCTCCAAACGCGTCCCGACCACAATCCCTATCAAACGTCAAATATTGACGGCCTGAAGTATGTGAATATCTTTCAAATGACGAATTGAAAGGGATTGCGATAGATTTTAAAATTAGACAATAAGCCCCCAGTGGGCCTACCATGAGTTTTTCTTTCCGTTTACTGTACAGTAACCACATTTTGTATGAGAATCTGTAGTTCTGCTACTGCCCACTAGAGGCGCTGTACATATTCGCATACAAAATGTCTCCCGTTTACTGTACAGTAAACGGAAAGAAAAACTCATGGTAGGCCCACAGGTCGTCAAATAGGTGTCGGCTTCTCTGAGATGATCGACAATTCTGGAAACGTCTATTGCATCGCATCGCATCAACAAACAAGAGCATGAATAGCAATGGCAAATGCGCTTGACCTGAATAAAGGGATGATACCTTATAGCAGGCTTCGCAACCTCGCCGCCTGATGCGCTTTTACTACGATTTCCAATCTGCGTCAATGTTGTGACTCATATGTTAAATCAATTAGTTGCAAAACTAATTCGAAAGAAGGAATTTATTGTCCTTTTCTACATTTAGACAGAAATGGAGGTTGAACATAAATACAGATAGTTTTTATTAAACTCGGTTACAATACGATGGCTGCTATTTATGTATCCGGAACTGGCCAGTTACAGAAAAATATTAAAAAGTTCGCAGTAAAAAAGTAATTATAACATTTGGAAATGGAACTCTTTGGCTTATGAATACAATTTGTTTCATGTAGCTATCCTTTGTTTATCATTTTGTGGCGTAATTTTGAAAATTGCGTGTCTTTATCAGTATGGATTAACTCGTGAAAATGTTTGTGCTATGATTTACTACGATTTTCGGCTAGGGCTAACTTAAAAACAGTGCACCGATCAACTCACTTCTACTCTTGGGGACGAAACACTATCGAAAACTACTGTGTATCACTGGTTTAGTAAGTTTAATCGAGGGCGGTCTGTGCTCACGGACGAATTTAAAGAAGGTCGCCCTAAATTGGTTGCATTACCTCAAAATATTGATGCTGTGCGAGAACTAATAATGCAAGATCGTCATGTAACATATCGCAAAATAGAGGCATCTCTGTAAAACGGTTAATTCTGAATGGTACACGAACATTTGCTTGACAGAAATCTTTGAAGAAATAAGAAAAAACAACGCAGAATCCTTCTTCGTCATGACAATGCTAGCTGCCTCACATCGGCCGAAACAGCTCTGTATCACAGAATACTTAATAGTACAAGTCTGTATTTGATCGAAATAACGGGTCATCTGCCGTAGAGCCCTAACTTGGCTCCAACGACTTCTATTTATTCCCAACCGCGAAGAATAAATTACGTGGTCAAGTTTTTCGAGCTATGAAGAGGCTGTTGATGCGTTCAAAATATACGTTTGGAGATACCTTAATCCAAATGGAAAAAGTGCTACGAAAATTGGTTCCAACGTATGCAAAAGTGCATTGATCATTTGAAAAACTACTGTATGTTTGTTTCACTTTTTTATTCCGGATACATAAATAGTAGCCCTCGTAACAATCTTAAATATACTAACGCAAAAATTGAAAAATCTTAAATTAAACCTTATATTATAATGCTTACTACAGATTATCAAAACATGATTTAAAACGTTTTAAATTTTAACCTTATCGTATTATTATTTTTAGAATTATGGACAGCTGGAAGAAGACGCCTCTTCAGAAGAGAAGACGACTTTGATAACCAATGACTGAGGATTATTTTATACCAAACAACGGGTATAGACGATAATCATATCATTATTGTTTAGAAAGAAACCAATGCACTTCAATTATGAGACAACACAACAACATTTGATACGGACAAGTCATTGTTTATTATTGTTTGTAAACATATTTAACTGTATAAATAAGCACTCATGTACCTATATACTCACTTATCTAATAAAAATAACAGTCCGCAACAAAAACATTGCTTTTCTGTTATAGTTAGTTAAACAATTGTAATTACTTACTATTTAAACGAAACTACATACTTACCTAAAGTAGACTACAATAATTCCATTTTACATTTCGATAGCGCGTACTATTCATTGAATAACACAAAGTTTATAATAAATTTTGTATTGGCGAGTTGTATACTTATTACTGTATACTTATAACTTAAAAGGCAGTAAACTTTAATAAAAAAAAATATTGTCATTTTACACACATACGGATGTCAACTACAATAAAAAATAACCTTAAAATACCAAATAATGAAACCCCATAATTACAACAGAAACCGTCATCAAAATATACTTTTTGGAGTCGGTGCCAGTTAGAACGAAAAAGCTGAACGTAAGCACTTACCTATAATATAAGTAGAAGTGCTATGTACAAAGAATTATTCGAATCAGTTCAAAAATCACCGAGCACTGAGGTAATTAGTATTGAATAGCTCCGATGACCGTGTGGTCTTCATCATTCGTTCCACTCCACCATACTGTGCTTTTTGGGCCATTGATGCCTCGGCTGGCACCGACTCCAAAAAGTATATTTTGAAAACGGTTTCTGTTGTAATTATGGGGTATTATTATTTGGTATTTTTTGGTTTTCATTTTTAAATTTTACTTTTTGAAGTCATTTTTTTTGTGTTAGATAAGCTCAGTACTTTGCACCATGTGCTTCGTGATGAGCATGATTGCTTAACTATAATGAAGTTATTGTAACTCACTCGTGATAGTATTTATTTATTCCGATGACTTTTATCATACGTTCCACTCCACCAAATGGTGCTTTTCCGAAGCAAATGCACGAGTTACCTAAGAAAACACCAAAAGGTGATAGGATATAGGTGTGCCTATAATTTTTAAAGAGTTCCCTTGATTTCTCCAGGATCCCATCATCAGATCCTGTCTTGACGACAATGAGACCAACTTGAAAGTACTACCTTTTAAACATAAAGAGAATTATTTAAATCGGTTCAGAAATGACCGAGTACTGAGGTAACAAACAAAAAAATACGTAACATACAACCGAATTGATAATCTCCTCCTTTTTCTGAAGTCGGTTAACAAAACAGTCTTATCCAGAACTTAATTTGGATAAATAAATCCATACATTACATTATATTATCAGTGAAAATAGAAAAGACATGGGCTTATGACTTTTTGACGTAGGTAGAGTAAGGACAAGAATGTTAAAATGTCTTCCCTTGTGTGACAGAGACTTAGACCAACTCGACTTCCTAGTCGGAACGGAATATTGGATATTTGGAGGTTTGGATGATTGATGCTCCTCAATTACACAAAAGCCTTAACGGATTTGGAAAAAAAAGCACCAGTTTATAGCCTAGATTGAAACTTAGACTACATTTAATACCGATATTCCTACGGGAACAGGAGTAGCAGCCCGCGGTTTTAACCACGTAGTTCCTGTTTCCGATATCTGTGTGCTACTCAATTTTTTATCCAAAGAAGGATGACTTTTTTTGTATGGGTAAGGCTGAATATGGAAGCGAGCCTCTCCTCTGCTAGAATTATCGACGCAAAAAGCTATAAATGGATTATGCGTGGTTTTCAAAGTGCCAGATAAGATGCTTTAATTAAATACTATTTGTTTGTTTGATTTTTGATAAGCACTTTATTCTGATTGTATCACTAATAACGACTCTTTTTTTTTCAATAGAACAGACACTGAACCAACATTGTAGATAACTAATTTGTTATGTGATGATAAGGCAACTTTGTGTTATTGTTAAAAATGCGACTAAAACTTCGGTATAAATAAATTAATAAATTTTCATACAATCACAGAAAATCTCTACATAAGGTAAGTTTCATATAAAGAAAGATTTATTCCCCACTGATCTGGATGAGTTTTAATAAAATATCGATCCTATGGACGTTTTAATTCGGATAATTTTGCGGATCACTGGGTAATAAATCCAAAGAAAGTCTTATGGATAAAAGATAACAGATAATAAAAGATATATATTGTATTTTAACCGTAAATTCCCGTCTGAGAATTCACTTGTGGCCGAGTTATTTTTTTCAAATATTTTTCTATTTAAAGTTTACCATAATATAAAAATAGCATTGAAAAATGCAAAAAATACAAAATCATAAATAATTGGCAGTTGCATCTTAATCGATCGTTAAACACCTGAAAAGATGTTTCTTTCGAATGCAATGCAAGGATATTTCCTAGCATTGATGTGACAACGCTGGCCTACAGCGTATTAAAAATATAAAAGTATTGGAGAATTTCGACGGTGGTTCGCAAGTCTCGGTAGCTCAGCGGTTAGAGCATTGGACCGGATTTTCAAAATTCGCGGGTTCGATTCCCGTCTGAGAATTCACTTGTGGCCGAGTTAATTTTTCCAATATTTTTCTATTTAAAGTTTATCATAATAAAAGATATATAAGTTGTGTGCATACATACACACTTATATTTTTTTACATATCGTTACATGTTACGCCAGGTCACAGACCTATATCGAGATAGACGAAAAGAGCGCTTCAAATTGTATGAGAAGCGTGTCGCATATTTCACACCTACGATGACGTCACGAGCGAGATTTACACCCATATTCTAAATCGTTCCTCCAAAACTTACTCGTCCTCGACTTAACGAAACCTCATTGAAAACCTCTTCGAAATACTCCTCGAAATCGATATTCTAAGTCATAACTCCGTAAGGACCTGGAGGAGCCAAAGAGTACGTAGCCACTCCGTGTTAGGCCTAGCGCACACTACCATTTTTACCCACGACGAGGTTGAGTGGAGTGTAAAAAGTTTTGGAGGAACGACTTAGAATATGGGGGTTAGTGATGTGGAAATGTTATTGACGAGCTCTTACAAGAAAGCTCTGCACATTTAACCATTTTCGTTTCTGAGTGAGAGTGACGCGTGTTTTCATGGCAATCGTCTTAAGCGGACTGACTTAGGTGGGAAAACTTTGACCGTGGGTCAAACTTTTGACAAGCAAGGTAGATACACTTTTACCGTCTATCTCCATATATGCCGAATTTTAAAATAAGCTATTGACAGATTTGATTGAAATCTTCCGTAGTTTTATTTATCTACCTATTATACTATACCTGTCGTCTGTTTATCTCAGTTTTCCCCACTCATATTCGAACTTTTTATCAATAAATTTATGGTTTTGCCATAGATAACATAGAATTGTAGATTTCCTTTATCCGTGCGAGTTTCCTCGTTACCGTGCGTAAGAGCGATTAAAAACATATTACAATAAAATAACCATTATTACATTGTGAATGCTATGTAGTGGAATATGTTTAATATTTCTTCATCGGACTTCCTCCTGCGTCATGAAGATTACGAAAATTTTATATCAGTTAAAAGAGCAAAAGTTTTGTTATTGATTTAAAATTTCAATAGGTACATATGCTAAAATTTTGAACTCTAAATAGAGAACTGTACCCCTATTACGAGTTTGCTTAACATGACATTTACAGGACTCGTGAGCGTAGACTATCGGATACACTGCTCATGTCGGTAAAACAGTCGCTAAATATGAAAGAGACAGAGCTACATTTTACGTTAACGTTTACTGTAACGTCACGTTTGCCAAACTCGTAATAAGCCTACTGTATACATTATACTTAACTGATTTTCAGTTCACTCATAAATTCTTGTAAGCTGTTAATTACATTTTCATTTAAACTTGCAGGAAAATTATGAAATAATAATTTATCAGCTATTACGTCTCGCCATGTTAGTAAGCCGAACTTTTCCTGCTTAATTTATTTGTTTATTGATATTTCCTTCCTTGAACAATTTCGTTTTGAACCATCATTGTTTCACCCGATACCTAACTAATGAAAGGCATAAAGTTTGTTATAAAAAGTACCAAAAGGTACAATCGATAAGGTAAATTGCCGTAATTGAAATTTATCAGGGTCATTCATTTAACAAAACCTCATTTTTGGTCACTACCCACTACTAGGTATCCCATTTTAGTTGTTATTTTAATATGTTCGTGTTCTATAATATGGTGCTTGAAGATCACTCTACAATAACGTTTCTTGATTTTGAATTAAATTATCTAAGCTTTTCAAAATCCTTTTACAAAATGTCTGATAACTTCATTCACATGTAAGATAAAGACGAACTGCCATATGACAATCATGTTATTATTAAGTAACTAATTGTTTTGAAAGAAAAAATATCACTGAAAGGATGTACAAAGTGGCCATTTCACAGTAATTTCGTTACGCACACCTCCCAGAATGTCTTAAAATAACTTTACTTTGGTAATCCATCGATCGACAACAAATGCTATTTCAAACAAACAAGTAACGATCCAAGCGATTCCAACTAAAACCTCAAAACATTGCGAAAACAAGAATATCATCTCCGAAAAACATACGATTTATCTGCCGCGAAGAACGATGCTCAGCGCATGAAGCATACATAAATATGCCTTGAATTCACCCTTGCCTTGTATGCTATAAGGGCGGTTATTGTAGTCGAACTGTAAAGATTGATCTGCTTTCTACAGTACCGTGAAATTAGGACGTCAATCAAGCGAGTCGGATTTACTGAGAAAACGCGTTTTCAAGGAAATCCTCAGACGGCGGCTGGCCCCTCTCCAATTTTACCTGAAACTGTTGAGTTGTGTTCTGAAACGATCTTCGCATGAAATCAAGTATTATTATGGAAACAATTAATGCGCAGAAAGCCAGAAACAAAAGTAAAGGGAACAGTTGCGCGACTTGTGCGTGTATTGTTTTTAATATAAAAACACTTGTTAATAAATCAATTACAATAAAGTGACATAGGTAATAGTGCAAACAATCAGGTGACAATTCGCATAATGACGTTGGTAAAAGTAAATAAAACTTTATTCTAACTATTAAATAGTTTTAATAAAAACATGGTTCAGAAAGACAAGGAAGAACAGCCAATCTTTCTATATTCAGGTAAAGTTTTCTGTCAGTTTAATTTGTAACCAACCTAAAATAAAATGAAAAACACGAACTAAAAAATATGTGATGACAATTTTCAATTTACCCGTTTTTAATTTATAAGTACGATATCAAAGGAATATTTTTATCTGTAGATGGAAAATGATTATTCACTCAAAAAATGATTCACTCAACTATGGATTTTCCTAATCAAGAGTTGTAAAATTACGAAACACAAGGTCAAACAACGAGACCGAGCACGCTTGCTGACGATTCTGTTTAATTAGAGTGCAAAGTTCATTTTATGTAATGAAAAGTGCTTACTTAACTGTGACAGGTTTCTTTGTAACATTGAATAAGCTAATTTTATACAATAATCAATACTTACTACTGTTCTTCTTTGGCGCGTGTGGCCAACTGCATTCCACGAATTTGCAGTTTTTTTGATTCAATTTAAACTCATTAGTCTCATTAATTAACCAAAAATAGATTTCCTTATTGTGAAGCAAGCATATGTATACTTTTGTGAAATGTACTATTATATTAATTAAAATAAATTATTTGAAACTCGGTTTACAAAATGCAGCGCGTTTTACTTATATATTATCACAAATGGTTTTCAGATTATGTTTTCTGTTTTCCGGACGTTTCAGTTGAGTATCTTTTCAAGTCGTAGTATCCCGTTTAGATAGATAAAAGATAAAGACTTAATTGCATACACACACACACACACACACATTACAGAAAATAGAACAAACAAAAAACAAACTTAAAGCTATGGTGAGCAAAGGCGGCCTTATCGCTGAAAGCGATCTCTTCCAGACAACGATTGAAATTAGGGATAACTAGAGAGAGATGTAAAGGGCAGTGTGCCAGTAATGTAACATATTAATAAAAGTAGAGATGTAGAAAACAACAAAAAAAATAACAATTTGATTAAATTTACAAAGACTAACATTTTACCTACTTAAACTTACACAAATTCAGAGCGCATAATAAAATATAGTTACTACATACATATATCTAAATAAGTTTACAAACTAGGATAAAGTCAAGAGGTCAGCATGTCAATTTTTCGTGAATGCGGCAAGGGTTTCGGAGTGTCGCACCTCAAGTAGATCCACCCACTTGCAGCCTTAATTGTGAATGATTATTTGTAGTACCCAGAGCGAGTTATGAGGATTTTCAATAGGTTGTCTATTTTGCTTCTGAGTGCCCGGTCATGATCCTCACCAAGGGCCTCGAAACGTTCCCTAAGGTAGGGAGGGGATCGGGTGGTTAGGCGAATTTCCGTTCTGAACTTCGACACATGAGCGAACTTGCGCAATCCGAATATTAACCTAATACGACTTTATGTTTATGTAAGTCTAGATTTGTGTTTAGTTATATTGGTGTTGTACATATTTGTGTATATATTTATGGTAATTAATTTGAATAGCTTCGTGAAAATTTGTTCTTTAATAATTATCTTTTTTATCTGGTACTAGCGGATCCTCGCAGTTTTACCCGCGTAGTGCCCGTTCCCGTGTGGAACATCGGGATAAAATATAGCCTGTCACTCGGGAGACATGTAGCTTTCTAATGGTTTAAGAATTTTTTTATCGGTCCAGTAGTTACTGAGATTAGCGCGTTCAAACAAACAAACTCGTCAGCTTTATAATATTATTATATATTATATCTAGTATGCGGGACTTGTCATATGAGCATTGCTATATTAACTAATGATGGTTGGCATCAGCATATTTGGCATCCTTTTGTCTAAAAGAATGTCCAGAGGTCAATTGAAAATCAGCGCCAGGCTCTTTGGGTCCGGCAAAATGCTGAATTGACTTCCTTTTTGGCTGCAGCCGTGAGACATCCACCTCAGACAGTGAAATTGTACACCTTTTGGTTTAAATTAGTCTTTAATTTTTCTTCTATAAAAAAAAATATTTTTATTTTTTCTTTATTTAGGAAAACAACAGCTGTTATACATTACAAAGGAATCAATAACATATATAATGTTACAATAGCCTAAGAGTTTCCACTAATAAACATGACTATTATGTTGAGTAGGTAACAAAATTATACAAATCAAAAGGTAAGTACTAAGTTAATTTGAATAAACGGTAAAAAGAAAAATCTTGACAAATTCCAAAATTACAACGTGAAGTCAGGTTGGTACCTACTACTTATACTTAACAAATACTAATCATTATTCATCAAACGCAAGAGATTACGAAAGCGGTTAAATTTTTCATGAAATATATCGATGTGGTTAAATTTAGAGTTATACTCATTTGTAGCTCTAATTATAAAACAATTCTTCCTATAGTTGACCCTACACAGCGGAGAAACAAATGTATGCTTGTTACGAGCACCAAGTCGTGAACATTTAAAACGTAGCTTACTAAGCAAGTACGAAGAATCAATTAAGTTATTTATTATTTTGTATAGTAATAATTGATATTGTAATTGTCTCCAAATAAAATCTTATTCATTCATTCATTCATTCAATAATGATGGCCTGCGATTTATGAGGATTTACCGCGATGCCATGGGATAGGCTTCATGCGTGGATCCCGTTTATTGACAAATTCAGTACAGCCGTTTCAGGGATAAGCCCAAACAAAAAGACAGACGAAAATTATAAACATAGGGGTTTTGTTAATATATTACCAGTACCTATTTACTTTTATGGGCATTTAGTTAAAAAAATGTTATTATGACATCAAAAAGAGACACTTTCACACATTCACAGCGTTATGACCACTATTTTGATGTATTTGACTTTCATACTGTGCCCTCTGTCCTTGTTTTACGCTCTGTGCGGGGGCAATTTTTCTATGTTCCTATACGTGTAGGAAAGAGATATTGGTATTCCCACTGTTATTGTTTTTAGTAGAACAATAAGTAATCTACAAAAAAATTGTACGGCAATAATGGTCTAACGCATAGAAAGGAAATTGTTTTCGTCTAGTGCGGTACGACCAGCAGATAAAAAATCAGTTTAAAAATCCAATATCTTACAAAATACTCCCCAGAACCCCTTGCTATTTGGTATAATGAGTTTCCACGTCTGTGAGGACCCTGGAAGTAAGGTCCTAATACGTCAAAATACTGGTCGTAACGCAAATCAGGCAAGTTACGTCCGCCACAGTATTTGTTTGTAACGCACTGGCATGGCTGTAAGTTCAGGTTTTGCGCCAATGCAGTGAATGTGTTAATCTTGCTCATTTTTAATAATTACTAGTCAATGATATTTTGACATAACTATATGTTGATATCTACTTATATTGAGAACTATTGGACTATGGAGCAGCAGGTAACCCAATGGGGTTAAAAGATGCTGCTGAGAAAATAATATTCAAGTAGTTACGAGAGGTTGAAATTTCTAAAGGTATTGTTAATTATCTACGCTGTTGAATTTGACACCCAGTCGGCTAGAAATAATATAAAAGGGATAATCAACCCATTCACTGAGTTTCCGTGCCACTTGGTTTTGAACTAAATAATTTTACGGTTCAAGCACTCCTTTATAGGATTTTCAATAATTCTTTATATTTTCAAAATCTAACATCGATCTTATCATCACTTTAATGTTGTGGTAGTGGCTCATTTCTTCGTCTGCGTGGTTACAGCTACTACAACTTCTTTCCCAGGGGGAAATACCCGCGCACATAACCTTCTTGTTTGGGGAGACAGAGAGGTTATGTGGGACTCGAACCCACTAAAACCCCCCTGGTTGTTCCCCCCACGCGTGGGCGGAGACTGTCGCGATTAGGGTGACAGCCACCGGGCCTCCGCCCGCGTGTATCTTTTAGGACACTCCCAAGGGGACGTCAACTCATCCTATCCACTACTGGGGTCCTACCTGGACGATGGCATTCCCCGTTTCGCTGACCGACCCCCACAGCTACTACCATTATCCTAACAGCACATCTTATGTTTTTTCGCGCACTGCAAATTCAAATTTATTTATTTGGGACAAACAGCGTTCACAATATATGTAAAAATTTAGGATAGTACATAGGTATTACTTATTACTAAAATAAAACAACTTTTCCGGATTTAAGTGCACTATAATTTCACTGATTGAAAACAGTGATATATTTCACCGTTACGGCATTACTTTTGGTTTTGGTTTTTGTTTTATATATTTTTTATTTTGCCGACGTTTCGGCACCTCTTCATCTGCCGTGGCCATATACTCATAGACATCCCGTGACCGAATTGTGTGAACGAAGTGAATAGTAACTTAAATAATGCACACATTCTAACATTTCGTTAGAATCATGTTAGAATACAGTTCGTTAGTTTCGGAATCTGGCAAAGATCAAAGATCTGGAAAAGATCTTTAAAAAATATGACAGATTGGAGGTAGTTTGTTGAAATAATTGCTATGAAGCAGTCATAGCTTTGAAAAAATATTTCAAGTGTAGATTTAGCTTCTTTAATATTTTATTAGGTAAATGACGAATGTAAAATACCCAATCTTGGACCACGCTCCAATGCTGTGCAAACATTTGAAACAAATTCCTTTTATAATAACAACTTGAGTGATTTAATCCAAATGGTAACACCTTTTCGAACAAGCCACACCTCCTCTGACATACAATCGATATGTGCCAAAAGTTAGTAATGTTGTGTAAGTATATAAAACGAAACATTTTAAAATTTTCCGATAAGGTTCAATAAAAAATAAGTATTTTCCTTTTAGAATCGGATGAGCCTGAGTAGTAAAAAAATATATATTTTCAAAAACCCTATGAAGTGTATGTGTATGTTTTTCAACCTATTATATATTTTTATACAATCGTTAAGAATGCTAATTTTACCCTTACTTTTCTTATAATATGGTAACGTAAGCTGACATAGACGGTGTTCATAATTGGTGCAGTATGCGCTGAATTACCCAATTGTGGACATTTATCATGTATAGTCACAGAATACTTAATAGTACAAGTAGTATAGTGCTGAAGCAAAATTATTATTTTATTTTAATGTAGTATTACAGTTGGTGAATGTTTGACATCTTAAGCTTTTATCAATTTGGACTGCAGAATGTTATCCGATTAATAATGATAAATAAATGTTTAATTTAAATAAATAAATATATAAAATTAAATAAAATATCAAATTACTCAATAAGTAGCTTAAACTCTTGTGCTACGAATACATAAGTAGGTACAAATATCTTATATATATAATTACAAGAATGTCCTGAATTATCAAGAGTTAAGCGATAAATCTTTTGAGTATTATTGTCCACGACTAATCTTTTGGCGCTGGCGCAAAACTCGCTATTCCCCCCTGCTAGCCTACTTTCATTCTAACCGCTTTGAGAAACATTGTCAATCGTTTCTAAGTGTAAAAAAAGGAACTGGCCTGGCCGCTGCGAAAAACTTCTAGGCACATTATTTTGCACAAAAATCATTCGAGCAAGGTGCCGAGTTAACTTTACCGAGTAGTACGTAAGTATAGATATGTAAAGTGTCCACTTGAATAAAAAAAACCTAATTTTGGTTGAATTGTTCTAAATATAAGAACAATCATAACTATAACTTTTTAATTTTGCATTTTACAATGCTATTTTTATGTGATAAATATTAAACAAGAAAGTATACTAGAAAAAAACAACTTGTCTTAGTCGCCCTGACGGGATTTGAACCCGCATCCTTGGAAATCAGGTCCAACGCACTAACCAATTATGTTACAGAGACCTATGAGGACACGTCGGTGGCCAACACCGTAGAAAGGTGAATATACTAGAAAAAATTACTACTAGTATATTTTTCTAGTATATTTTCTTGTTTTATATTTATCACAACTATCATAACTACATTTAATTTTGCATTTTACAATGCTATTTTTATGTGATAAATATTAAACAAGAAAATAGGTATACCTACTAGAAAAAAGCAACTTGACTCATGTCGCTCTGACGGGTTTCAAACCCACATCCTTGGGAATCAATTCGGGAACTTGAGAAGTGCATTTGGTCAGATTCCCAAGGATGCGGATTCGAATCCCGTCAGAGCGACATGAGACAAGTTACTTTTTTCTAGTATATTTTCTTGTTTAATATTTATCACATAAGAACAATCGTTCGGATGTCCTAGACCTATCGAATTATGACTAAGGTTAGTCAAATCAATTATATACAACTTCACAGTTTGAAAAACCTTTGACAAAATTAGCGTCACTATTCGTTTTGTCGTAACGCGATTAAATGCATTAAACAAAGGGATATTAATTATGTGTCGAATGAGAATCAAGTCTACTGGAAAAATCTTAAGAAGCTCGAGAAAATTATGGGATAATCTGCACTAGACACGATCCAACGCAGAGCTGAGAAGCTGATTGGCGACAAAGAACTGGTGAAGAGCAAGTTTCACACCCTAGCTCACCACCGCAAAGTTGCCTATCTGTCGGTCTTTTACAGACTATACTTTGGAGAGTGTGCTCAGGAGCTGCATGAGCTCATTCCGCCATCCCCCTTCTGCCATCGGACATCCAGACACACTGCGGGCTACCACCCTTTCTTGGTTGGCATTCCCTAATCTCGCACCAAGCGCTACTTAACATCTTTTATATTGCGCACAGCAAAGGAGTGGAACTCCCTGCATGCGTCAGTATTTCCGAGTACTTATAACCCGATTATAACCCTCCAAAGCAAGCGTGAATAAACACTTTATGAAATGAAAAAAAAAATATTCAACATTTAAAATGAAACTTTACAAAGTCCCCGGGCTTGATTAAGATCAAGAGCAAACCAATTAAAAGTAAAAAATAAAACGGGGAAATTTTTGGCCTACAGGGCGGAAGTAAATTTCGGTAGCTCAGCGGTTAGAGCATTGGACCGGACTTCCAAAGGTCGCTGGTTCGATTCCAGTCTGAGAATTCACTTGTGGCCGAGTTATTTTTTTCCAATATTTTTCTATTTAAAATTTACCATAAGTATAAAAATAGCATTGAAAAATGCAAAAATTACAAAATCATAAAGTAAATTTAAGTTTGGTTCTACATATATGCACGGTGCAGTATAGTATCTGTACTGTACCATTTCCCAGTGAAAAAAAATAACCGCAATAAAATATACCTACCCTAAATATTGGAGTAGTTCTTTACAATCTTTATAACATTTTCCCACTATAATTATATATTAAAACAACGGGACTAAAACGCGACATTTATTATGTAGTACAACTATGTACTTACAGCTTAACGTTTCGGCTATGTTGCAATAGCCGTGGTCACAAGCAGACTGGCGGTGCGCGGCGTCGTCTGTTCGGGCGGGATTGGAGATCTTCGGCCACCCTCATAATATTGACACTATTTTTATTTTTATTTTACACTATTTTACTTTAGAGATGTCCTGACGGCACACAACACTTACAGTATCGGGGTTTGTTTGAAACGGTAAAACTCGCGGCTTACACTGGATTCCACGCTGATGACAATTTAAATCCGTCCTCCCGATTGAAATTTTTGTACTTCTTGATTTCAATCGCTTCTCGTACCATCCTAGTAAGATAATGACGATCGGTGGAGAGGATTTTAGGATCATGTAACTCCATCCAATGATGAAATTCGGAGAGGACACCCCGACCGGTTAGTATTTAACTCTTTCATTCTTTGACAGTGAACGAGACACGATATATTTTTTATTGTTATGACTGCTATTATATAGCAGTTAGTGTCCGCGAAAGGGTTAAAGCAAAGCAAACAAAGCTTACTGTTCATTAATAGTACATTTACTGCAGCGGCCAGCAAAAAAGGCATTGTTGGACGAACGTGTAAATGTGCGCAGAGGTGAAGCCGACGTATGTGTATACGTAACTCCATCAATGCCTAGTTGTGGCCAAGGCTTGTATATTACTTTCTCAAATAATCCGCGGAAATTAAAGCTACTTTTTTTTCTAAAACAGCTTTCTATTTGCAAGCCAGTTCGAAATTTAAATAAAACCTTAGATAACTTACCTCCTTGGTTGCCATATTTTGGATAAAAAGATCTTCCATTTTTAATTACACGTCAGATATGAGTTTACTATGTAATTTATTTGGCCGCTAAACACGACAGATATGGATTTTCATACAACTTTTGCCGGCCGCTGCTCCCATTGTATGTAGCCAGTACAGCAATATCGATTTATCTCGAAGAAGCTTGTCAAAATAATACTCATATTCCAAGCATGTTTGAGAAAAAAATATGTATGTTTTTTTCCAAATTCCCGGGACCACGGTCCGTGCAAAGAGTCGAAACCTCGAGAAAACCGAAAAAACATTAAATATAACGTAGTGTTACCACTATAATAGTTTAGTGTCTCACAAGAACACGTTTTACTACTCGTCGTCGTCGTCTCAGCCACATGACACCCACTGCTGGGTATAGGCCTCCCCCAAGGATCTCCACGACGATCGGTCCTGCGCTGCCCGCATCCAGCGGCTTCCCGCGACCTTCACCAGATCGTCGGTCCACCTTGTGGGGGGCCTACCCACGGAGCGTCGTCCGGTACGCGGTCGCCATTCCAGAACCTTTCCGCCCCAACGGCCATCGGTTCTTTGCTATGTGTCCCGCCCACTGCCACTTCAGCTGAGCAATCCTTCGAGCGATGTCAGTAGCTTTAGTTCTCCTGCGGATCTCCTCATTTCTGATTCGATCACGCAGGGAAACGCCGAGCATAGCTCTCTCCATTGCACGCTGAGTCACCTTGTGCCTCCTTATCAGACCCATAGTTAGCGACCACGATTCACTGCCGTAAATCATCACTGGCAACACACACTGGTCGTAGACTTTCGTCTTGAGACACTGAGGTAAGTTGGTCGCGAAGATTTTACGGAGCTTCCCGAATGCTGCCCATCCGAGTTGGATTCAACGAGAGATCTCTTTCTCAAAGTTGGACTTTACGCTCGATAGCCTCTTTAATACAGTTCGTATTAAATTGGTGAAGGTCGCTCGTCAAAGACTTAGAGATCTGCCTATTTAGTTGCCGATAGCGATGAGTATCCGCATGAGTAGGAGTGTGTGGTCGGAGAGTTTCATAAACTTGGTACGGCGGATCTTAAAGAACCTAGACCCTACCGTACGGACAGTGTCCACCACCATGTTGTGTAGATCGTCCATATCTATACTGTTCTCAAGGGCTTCGAAGCGGTTTTGGAGTTCGAGTTGAAAACTCTCGGGGTTTTGGATATGGGCCGGTAATGGTCGGAGCGTAGATTTTATCAGTCTCGATCTTTCCAGCTTTACGTTGATGTTCAATGTGCCACGTACTAGTCGGTAATCGCTCCCCGTCTTGACGGTGTTGATCACGGTGACATCATTGAATATCTGCTTCCTCGTCGACATGATAAAATCTATCTCATTTTTTTACTGTATTTTACTACTACTGTCAATATATTCTTTGCTACTGCTACAGATTCTTTTTCTGTAGCAGTTTTATCCTATCCGTAGCGTTTTGGCTTTTTTATCCTGCCCGTATTCTGCGAAATTAAGTGGCACTCATTACATTTAAAAAATGGTGACAGATTTGTCACTGACTTTTAATATTGATAAACAAAAAATACTTTTAATTTAGACACCAACTAAATAAGTTTTTTTTAACACCAATTATTTAGCCCACATAAAATTTCATGAAGAACTTGTGTTGTTTACTTGTGTACACTCATTGTGGCACTCATTACATTTAAAAAAATCGTGACAGATTTGTCACTGACTTTTAATATTGATAAACAAAAAATACTTTTAACTTGGACACCAACTAAATAAGTTTTTTTTAACACCAATTATTTAGCCCACATTAAATTTCATGAAGAACTTGTGTTGTTTATACTTGTGTATTAGATATGGATAGCAGATAAACATACTTGTATTTTTTTTGTAAATACAACCATCTTCACTGATAATAATACAAATACTGTGACTGACTGACAGACAACGAACAGCCCAAACGGCAGAACCGATTAAGCTAAAATTTTGCATACAGGATCCTTAAACGATGTAGGCGAGCACTGAGAAGGGGTTTTTGAAATTTGTTCCTCGTTCGCTCCAAAGGTCTCCCCACATTTCAAAGTTTTCCTGGTTCGCCCTACATCAATGTAAACCAAAAAAATACTGCCTACAAATTAATAAAGTCTATAATTAGGATATAGAAAAGTATTATTAAGTATTCCTATCTGAGAATTCACTTGCGGCCGAGTTAAATTTTTCCAATATTTTTCTATTTTAAATTAAAAGTATTAGTTTTTAAAATACCGTTTTCAACCCACAAGCAAAATTAGTCACGTAAAAATACAGGTTACAAAATAATGAACCATTAGTACCAGGGCAGCATAACCAACCAGGAGTTATTAAACTTACTTAAAAAGCTGCTGCCTATTTATTACACATTAAAGATAAATCCTTAATAAAAAATAAATATAAAATCGGAACTACTCAAAACCACCACTCAGTACCAGGGTCGCATATTAAACGCCCCGATCAAGACAACTAGACATTTATGATAAATTTTAAATAGAAAAATATTGGAAAAAATTAACTCGGCTACAAGTGAATTCTCGGATGGGAATCGAACCCATGACCTTTGGAAATCCGGTCCAATGCTCTAACCGCTGAGCTACCGAGACTTACCATAAGTATAAAAATAGCATTGAAAAATGCAAAAATTCAAAAATCATAAACAACTAGACATGTTCATGCACACAAATAATTGTCTTGTCCGGGAATCGAACCCGAGACCTCTGGCGCACAAGGCGGGTATAGTACCCCTGCACCAAACAGGTCGTCGGGTAATAAAATTACATTTGTAGGTACCAAATGACGTCGGTAAACTAAACAATCTATCTTGCTAAACAGGATTATGCTAACGATGTGACGTCAACGTTTAATCTGTCTGTCAGCTTGTGTACAAGTGGCAGACGACTCGTGTTCAAGCACCTGAATACTGTAAAAAGATACTGAATCTGATTAATATAATTTAAATGCAATTATAAGGGAGCGACATCTTAAGCATTCATATACCAAAAAGACTGAGACATACTATGGTTGCACCAAGTTTTTTTTTACGTTATACTCGTACTTTAACTTATACAGAGTTCATTTATGGTTTAAAAATGTATGGGATTTGACAGTTTTGACAATGAAATAAGTTACTTTATATGAATTCGAAAATTATTTTATTTGCAACAACAGAGGTAAAAGTGTTGAACCGGGTTTCCATAGTATTTTTGTGACAATTATTTCATACAGCATTTATTGCCTTATGAAAAAGGGTTATTAGTTGGAAAAATATTTTTTCAAACATTAGATACATACCTACATGGCAACACATTTCCTATTGTAAAAAAGGAATTTAATACTGATAATTTTTAATCAAGTTATAAGAATTTAATACTTTTTACCCGATAAAAGTATTTAATCTTCTGTGAAATATAATTCAGTATATGTATAATAACTAATTTATCTGCGCAGCAAATTGTCCGTCTCCTAATAATCATGATTAATTGAGATCGTGGAAAACTTTTATCATTCTCTCAACAAATGAAATTATCTAATAGGATTAACTGTCAATAAAGTATTTATTATTTATCATTATGCGTATCTAAGGAGAACCGGTTTTTATCGGACTGGTGTCTACTCTAAACTTTTATGATTAGAATCGGAAAATTTAAAGATTTACTTCTTTCGAGTGCGTTTTACTTGATACATATTTCTTATACATATGATTGCATTTCACAACATTTTTGTCGCCATAGTGAAACTGTAAACTAACTAAATATAAGTGATATCGATTCATAGTTGGAGATTTAAGTGCATTATGATACAGAGAAAGTATACTGAAAGACATTTTTTGGGAGAGTCCCCTTACCATCAGCCGTTATTAATACTAAGTACTTAATGTTAATTATATATTGCGACATGAGCCATTCCCTTTTGCGCTCCACATGATGACCAAAACATTGGAAAATGCATCGTATATTGACACTTTTGAATGAACCCCCGACATTATTTTTAACACTATGATGCGTCGGTGGAATTTTAGGCCCGTTGGCCCAATAGGTCCATACGTTTGTGGGTGCTAACTCCACAAACGTATGAACCAATAACTTTATACTGCTCTAACAGCCCATGGTAAGGTTTTTCAGTAGTTTAATTATAGATTAAGGTTATTTCATGGTTCCAACCTGCTGAAAATCAATTTCAGCGGTTTGGCACATGTACAATGAACTGTGTGCGTAAACAAATTTTCAATAATAAGCGGTGTTATCATACGTGTACTCATTTCAATAATACTCGTAAAAAAGTAGTTACAGCACTTTTTCATGAGTTTATCGCGTTTCCAATTTTCATGTGCTACGCAAACTCAGACGTCACACGTGGCACACATCGCAAGCTACGACATTCCATTCAATTGATATTCTATCGATACTTTTACGATTTTTATCATCGAGGTTTCTTTATTTACGTACGACTCGAATAAATATAGTAGTTAAACGGGAAAATAAGCATGACATTTTGTAAAGCTTATAATAGCAGGGCGACTTATTTACATGAAATAACTGTATTGGTAATTTGTATAACCTTAATAAATAAAGATGAAGGTAATTTAGGTAGTTAGTATAGTTCTATGAAAAAAACAACGGGTTACTCTGGGAGTGCCGGCAGAAGTGAAAACCGCTTAAATGAAAATAACGATCAAAATCCACTAATCTTGGCCATAACTTCATAAAAAGTTGATGAAAACGGAGACCAACTTGATTTGGCAGGTAAATCCATTAAAACTGACTTGGCATCCATATAAAAGTTGGTAGTAACTAGTAATGAGAGATCTTATATAATGGTTGTTATTACCTAATATACGTAGATCTTTCAAGTGTGAGACTTTATGTAATTTGAAATAGGTCAACGGTAAATGGTCTTACGAATTTTCGATCAGGATCACGTGTCCTGACGAGACTTTAAATTTTTTTACCCATCCCAAAAAATTAAAACTCTGATGTGCACAACGCCGCCGCTAAAGAAGTTTTTACTTCGAAAATAAGGTGTGCAAAGCATGTTTGGCAAATGAGAATTCTATCAGCACTAGTTTTTTTTTACAATTCTATAGCATCTTCACAGACAGTAGGTATACTTGTATAATAATTATCCTTTAGTATCCGTGGTCAGATCGCTAAAGTTAGTTGCTAAGTAGGCCTCGTAGATCATGCAAAGATTCGGAATACTTTTGGATTGTTCTTAATAATTATTACGTTGATGCGCAAGAAATAAATAAATAAAATAAATAAATAATTGCATACAAACACACCAATTATCTAGCCCACGTTAAGTTTCATTTAGAACTTGTGTTATGGTTACTAGATAACGGATAAAACATACTTATATACTTATTTTTTTTAAATACATACATAATATACATATTAAACACCCAGACCAAGACAAATGTTCATGCACACAAATATTTGTCTTGTCCGGAGATCGAACCCGGGACCTCTGGCGCAGAAGGCAGGCTTAGTACCCCTGCGCCAAACAGGTCGTCAGAAATGACAACGTAATGTTAATAAAGTATTAAGAATAATATTAAAGTATTCCGAAACTTGCAAACGTACGAGAGGAAGCCCTCACATTTAAGATTCAAGAAATAAACTATTACTCTGCTTTACAAGACACCGTCTCCTTAAACACTACGAGCAAAAGTTGTGAGGTCGGTGTCGTAATAAAATGTGACTTCAACAAAATTCAGCGAAACATTGAGGAACTTTCAAGACTCACTCAAATGGTTTCTTGCCCCTTTTTGAAACTCCGCCAACAGAAGTTGTTACAAAGAAACTCGAACGGTTTCAATGTTATTTTATTACGATGTTAAGGAAAGTTTTCAAGAAAATCATTTTTTGTTTCTAGAAAATAAAGTTTTTTTTATTTTACTTACCGCTACCCACAACTTAATAAGAAATATTCGGCCCCTACGGCTTTCCATCATCAAAGTTATTTTCTTCTACAATGTATAGGATCTCTACGTTAAAATTTTATAAAATTTGTTTTGTAAACCAGACGTGAAAAGGTTGCGGATGGGCTTTCGCACTTGCTACAATAATGCCGTTATAATTTGGATCTGCTATCGACTCAAAAAAAGGTATAGGCAAAGAATACTAACTATTACTTATGGTTATGGGTTTATCCTTATAACAAATGCATTATAAAACACTGATGACTCTGGAAATTTCTTTGGCTTGATCTCAAAACGAAAGTAGAGATGATTAAGAACATTACACAAAACTTTACACGGTCACTGTTTTTAACAATAAAAAATAAACAAACACAATGATTTCTTTTGATGATGAAAAATGATGACGTTGAAGTATCATGAATGTCATGATACTTCAACGTCATTATTTTTGAGATAATGGGAAACATTCTTTGTAAAGAACCTTTGAATAGCTCATGGTAGGTGTTTTATGACGCAGAGTATCTACAATCAGCAACACATAAATTTTAGCAATGGAAATCCCTCTCATTACGACTTATCCTATGGCTCAGTGGTTTTGATACCCGCAGTGGTCGTGGGCATCGTAAGTTCGATTCCCGCAGAACAATACAGTCACGTATTTATGTCTATTATCTTGCATTGTTTGTTTAATAAGTCTATATATGTGTGTTTAAAAAAAATACATTACATACATGTTGTTCGTTTTTTATGGTGAATTTCACAAACTGTCACTATTCACGATAAACGCTCACATAATTTATTTATTTGTTTATATAAAATATCACTGAATTACAGTCATTTGTTTGAAGTTCAAAGAAACGTTTAAAATTAGTGACAGTTGGTGAAAGTCGCAAACGCTAATAGGAAATAGTTACTATTATTCTTTGCCCATTTCTATCCATATCACAAGTTACTTTATCACTAAGTTCCACAAGTGCTTGAAGCCAAGCCGTGAAGCTTGATATGCCGTAGACTGTAACCTACGTAAGTTACTGAAAGCAAAGCGTTTTCAGTTAAAAGTTAATCAAGGCGGAAACTCTGCTCGTTCGTGACGTGTTAACTACGTCAGCACTTTTTGATGAGAAAAAGGTATCACGCACTTGTTTTTGTTGGATCAGCTGCGAATCCCTGATCCAATTTTAGATTTGCCTTTCTCCGTACTCACGTATCTGACGTATGTTTGCATAAAATGTCGCGAGCTAAATGGAATAAATACTTATCGGAGTAGGTAGGGTACAGTTTGTACGTAAGTAACTGGCTTGTTTAATTTAATTGACCGATTCAAGGGCACAATGTTATCAGTTTTCATTCATATTTACTTTTTTGTTACGTCTGTATTACGCTTCTACATATCTAACTATTACTACTGAATAGATACGCTTCTAGCCGTTTTTACATGTGAAATAAAGACTGGCATATACTCCATGGATAAAAAATGGAGTCGTGATGTTTGGTTCCATCTCATAGAGTCCATGCAATTATGAAAAACTATATTATACTAGCAACCGCCCGCGGTTTCACCCGCATGGTTCCCGTTTTTGGGATAAAAAGTAGCCTATGTATTAGTCCACTACTTGAAGTCCTTACATACCAAATTTCATCAAAATCCGTTCAGTAGTTTTACGTGAAAGAATAACAAACAAATAGACCAAAAACTGACATACTTATAGCCTAAATATATAATTCTTATAACAAATAGTTTAATTGTTATTGTTTTTATGATTCAAGGAACTAAAATAATATAATAAACCCAAAACTTTGTATTATTCATTATTATTCATTTAAAGTTATTGAAAATAAAAATAAAATGTAATATAAAAAGTCAATAGTGCGATTCGCAAAGCACTGTGAGGTATTTTTATTTCTAAATTAAAATAATACTTTACCGGTCTAGGCTGGGAAATGCGATTTTCGATGCAGAGATTGAATGAAAAGAACCTCCTTTTCCGAGCGTGTGAGGTGAAAAGGCTATATAAGAAAACTAATGTAAACGAATGGGCTAGCAAAGCAACCAGTCACTACTGTTTCAGTAGCTGAAATTGAGCAGTGGAAATCTTATAACTTTTTAATTTTGCATTTTACAATTCTATTTTTTATGTAATAAATATTACACAAGAAAATATACTAGAAAAAAGCAACTTATCACATGTCGCCCTGACGGGATTCGAACCCGCATGCTTAGGAATCCGGCCTACTGCACTAAACAATTAAGCTACAGATACCTATGAATTTTCCTAGTACCTTTCTACGGAGTTGGCCACCGTCGTTTCATAAATGAGAGAAATATCCTCGCATTATTAAAGGATCCCGTCAGGGCGACATGAGGAAAGTTGCTTTTTTCTGGTATATTATTTCTTGTTTAATATTTAGTGGAAATCTTGTTGGACATTACATTTTTGTTGGACCTGCATACCAACGTCTTTCATTGTTACAATATCGCGTTTATAGCATTTTCTCTCGTTTGTTTAAACTACTTAAACAAAATAAAACAATCTTAAAACTCGTCACTGCGATAACCGAGTTCAAAAGGCATAGTATTTAAACTAATGGAATTCTACATAGGCTTCGACCATTCTTGTGAATTCGATTCGTTTTACGTCATACATAAGATTGTGTCGTGGTTGATATTAGCCGGGCATAATAAATACGTTCCCATTCCAGATAAATCATATTATACTAGCTTTGCAAATATCGGGATGATAAGTCTTGTCCAATATCCTACTACACCTACGAGTATGATCTGATGCAAATTTTATCCAAACCCTGTTCAGCCTGTTTACGCGTGATAAAGTTAATAAATGATTAGGCTTCTATTTCATTTATAGGCTTCTAAAGATATAAGGGATAGATAAAAGCCCCTATATTAAAAGCTATGCAAAAGGTAATAGTGGTTTTTTTTTTCAGAATACGCTGTTGATTCCTGTTTTATGTCTGGAATCAGTCCAATCACCGTAACCTAAACATAAAATACGTTTACGTTGGCTGTAACCACGCTATAACGAACGGTAAAAGGGGAATTGCCTTTCAAATTCAGCACAGATCCCTATAGACCTCTTTAGAGTGAGTCACTGGAGTTCGCACAGACCTAAATCGAGGTAGACGGTAAAAGGTTACCTACCTTGCGTGTCAAAAGTTTGATCCAAGGTCAAAGTTTTCCGACCTAAGTCAGTCCGCTTGAGACCATCCATTGCAATGAAAACACGCGTCACTCAGAAACGAAAATGGTTAATTGTGCAGTTATTCTTTCTCTTGTGTAAGAGCTCGTCAATAACATTTACCATCACTTAAATCTCGCTCGTGACGTCATCGTAGGTACGAAAAATACGACACGCTAAGGTCTCATACAGTTTGAAGCGCTCTTTTCTTCTTTCTCTATAGGTCTGTGGGAGTTCGTAATACGGGTTCTGTGGCCCTAGCATGAGTGGCTTCTATCGACACGCAAGCAGCAAAATCCAATCCTATAATTATCCTAAGACTACATATTTTTTAGTCCTATAGTAATCATATTAACGTTTATAGGGCTGGATTTGGGCGCACCTTATAGGATATTTCGTCCTATAGTAATTTTGTTACAGTCCGGTAAAGTGCAAATTGATTATATTATTATTTTATTGAGTGCATCTACAAGATCACGGTGTCCTATAAAGATCTGGTAAATGCACTGAATCAGCGTGATTAGTCCTGTAACTATCTGGCGTATGCTACTACAAGCGTAATTGATCCAACAGTGGTCAGCGTAATGCCATAACTAGTGCGTTAATTTTGCATTCGTATGGTAATGGTGTAGTGACTTTGAATTTAGAAGAAAATAAAATATTTGCAAAAGATACGTAATTTATTTACTATTCATTATCGTAAAATAGGTTGATACTGTTTGTGTTTTCACTGTTATATAAAGAAATGAACTTGCGAAATAAATTTTATTGATAAAGTAATCGATGAAAATAAACATATTTTTAAGCGCCTCAAAAGTAATCACAGTAATTATTTGTTTATTCATTAATTTATTAATAAATACAAGCTGTCATCAGGCTCCATATTGTAATGCATTTATCAGGAGCTTTATAATGTGTTTTAGTCAAAGTTAATGTTACTATAGGAGTATAATGGACACCATATTGTTTATTGTTTTAGGGGTCCTTATGAGAAAAACAACAGAAGTAAACGTATGCGAATAGATGTACTTATAGTTATAAATGAATAATATTATCAATGCTTAAAGTACTTTGAAACATTTTTATCATAATATCATTTCTTTGAAAATTTTATTTAGATTAATGTTATGCGTTTATATAATTGATTATATTTTCCCATGTATGCTAATCCATAACTTAATTTATACTTTTAAACGACCATGGAAATGCTTTCGTAGATCGGTTTCTGTTAAAATCCATACTGACAATTTAACTTTTATGGTCACTATCAATAAAATATTTAGTTTATTAGCAAAAAATCATAAAAGTAAATAACGTCCTGTGAGTTGTAACTTACGCTAGTAATTATAGTTTTTACTGTTAGTATTGAGAAGTGTGTGGGCATCCCTTGGTAATGCAAATTTGATTCATTTATTTAAAATCACAGATAGTTCCGTCAAAGATGAATGTGATATATTATTCTTAACAGCCCATTATTTTATATTTTCCTGCAATTCAGAATTTTCATCAAAGTCAGTGCGGTTATGGTCATCAGATTCGCCATCACTGCTATCACTTTCATAATCTTCTTGATTATAACATTTTGATGAATCAGCGTCGTAGTTTTTATTGGGTCTATTTCCATATTATATTGTACGTTATCGATTCGAACTCTGACCTGGATTTCATTTCTAGACATTTTTTGCAACTCTTCTTCTATAACTGCCACTGCGTTTAAATCGTTTCCATTTTTTTAAATCTGTAGTCTTTTGAAACACTTTAACAAACACCACAGCATGAAAACAAAATGGCTGTGGACAACCAATCAATCTAGTAATAGCATATGCAGGACACGTATAAGTAAATTCTTACCTATATTAGCAGCAGGAATGAAAGTGCGGTGCTAGTGTTCCATTAGCAGTCACGTCAAAGACAAATCAATCTTATAGTATCTTCGACCTATAGTAGCCTAGACCCAAAACGTTTACAGGACAACTTTTCTTATAGAAGAATTAAACAAAACGTTAAAAAGATTAAATAGTCTTACCCAATGTATTTATAGGAGCATAGCTAATTATCATTATAATATGCACTTATAAGACTGCTAGTACCTATAAGAATCATATAATCAAATCCTCTAAACGTTTACAAGACTATGTAACAGGATCGAAAGCGCTTGTAGCATTAACAGTTTTATACGATGTTCTTGTAAGCGTTTATAAGACTACGTAATAGGATTGAATGTGCTTGTAGAGTAAATCGTCCCCTAGGCTACTTTTATAAGATCAGTGATCTCAACTAATGCCTCTATAAGTATGCTATAAGACGTTTAATCTTATAATCTAACGATTATAGGAAAATTTTGCTGCTTGGGGCGTAAATCGATAACGTGTCATTGTCCCGCTCACACCTCAGCGGGGTAAGACAGCATCATACGCCATATCATATTGCGTTATATAGCGTAGCGGTGTTCATGCTGCCTGCCGCATCGCGTAAAAATATGGATATGGGCTTCATTTGACACTTGAAGATCATAAAATTACCATATATGGTCATTTATCAGTCAAATGAAGCCCATGTCCATATTTTTACGCAGTATGGCCCCTGGTTCTGTCCGTCACTGTGCTAATATTCCACAAGCTCGGCTTCCTTGAGCGCCGCGGTCTTTCTATGTTCTTCAACGGACTGGTGGTGGGGGGATAAAGCCACTGTTGAGATGTATCAATTCAGAGTGACGTCATAACAAACTAAAAAAGTTACGGCGTAGCACGACTCGGAAAAGTACTATAGGTACATCTAGACGAAAATTAAGAGTGACCTTTATTTTTCCAGCTGGGTTAGCAACCGATGACGCAGAAACGCTCGTTTCGCATTGAACAATATTTGTGAAAGTGCTTGTTGTTTCTGAATTCTGTAACTGAAAAACCTATAAAGTTGGGTAATTATTTGTAAGTTTAATAAGCCTTACAATCCAAAGCATTGTAAATTGTTTGAATTCATTCCAATTTTATTGTCGAGATACTTTATTTTGTGCGTAGATATTTCAATAAAAACTCAAAAAAGCAAGCCAGAGTGATGCACAAAATAAATCATAGTTTTAGGTACAAATAAATGTGAAAATGGTAACGTTTTCATAAATTTGAACAAAGTTTTGGTATACTTCACGTGTTATTAATAAATAATTTTTACGAAAATCCCCCGACTAAAAGTGATGTAGGTACCATACATATTTTATCTACCTATTCATAAATAACAAATTTAAGAAAAATCCGTCGGGGCCTGCCATTTCCATCGCTTTGTCCTATTTCAATGAACATTTAAATTAATCAAAACTGCAAGATGTTAGTTTATTTCGGGGCAGGTAATGGCAGCCCCGACGGATTTTTCTTAAGAACCTTCTCTGAAATGAAATCTTTTGAATGCAATAAACCGCATCGAAATCGGCCCGGTCGTTTCCGAGGAAAATGGTAACAGACATACAACAAATAAACAACCTCTAACCCCAAACGCATATACCGCCTTCGTTCCGTCCGTCGTGGGTAAAAAATAGAAGCACAGTGTTCATACATTAAAATGGCGTTATATTAAAGCTACAGCAACAGAAGGTACGTACATCACGCGACTCTTATCTGCTTCTACGTATTTATCAGTTAGTTTATTGATAAACAACGTTTTGTATTAATTCATCAATGTTTTAAGACGTTATCAAATTCAAACAATAAGTATTACAAGTAAAATGCATGTCTAAACCTTTCCAGTCGATTACTCTTATAGATAGAAGCTTTGAATGATTCTCGAAATAATTTGTTGCCAATATTATTTTTAGGAAGAGTTTAAAAAAGCGGTAAATACTCGCTTTTTTAACTCATTTTAGAACATTTTCTTCGTAGGTACATTTTCTAAGTATGTATTCGCGAATTCCTAGATTCTTCATTCATTTCCCTGCGGCAGTTTGCATTATTCGGCTATTCGGCTAGCACTGCTAAAATAACGAAACTTATATAAATACGAATATTCCTTTTAGGGTTCCGTACAAAAATGGTAAAAAGGAACCCTTATGGTGCGACTCAGTCTGCCTGTCTGTCTGTCACAGCTGGATATCTCAAGAACTACTAATGCTATGAACTTGACATTTGCCCAACTATTTTGCAATAAAGTTAAAATATTTTAAAATAAATATACAATTTTTTTTACAACAGGGACTCAGGGGGTCTTGAAAATTCAACTACGGCATGTATGATCATAATATATGAAAGAACACTGCTGCAAATTCTTAAACATTTTTTCTTTTGTTTTGAAGTCCCATACTTTTCGCATTTTGATGAAAATTGAAAAAAAATACCGGTCCCCCGCTTATCTCCAAAGTTTAAGAGAAAAATCTGAAATTATTCTATGTGATAGATGTTAATGTGTTTACGTGTTGTGTGTTTGCGAGCCCGACTTGGCCGGCTTTTTATTTCTCTTTTAGCTACTAAATTTGTCTGCCTGTATTTTTTTTTTTTTGCTAAAGTGCAGTACAAACAACTAGATGAAAAAACACGAAACAAAGCTCTAGCAAAAAATTTGAAAAAAAAAGATTCTTGAATAAAAATTCCTTCCAACGAATCGTGAAAATGTACGTAGAAATGTTTCTTTGGGATTTTTTCGATTATCCCATTAATTTACTTACCTATTTCTACATTCTAAACTACATTGTTCCATTTTATGCGTATTTGAAGTAACTTGATACTTATATCTTTTCAGGGAGCAACTAGAAAGTAGACCGAAATCCGGATAAACCCGTTGTCTATTCAACGTTTGAACATGATCCTATTTAATGTAGAGAGATTTTCTCGAAAAATAATAAAATGTTATGTTTCGTTGATTTTACTCAGGTAGGTAGGAACAATCGGGGAACTTCCCCGTTAATCAGTCGAGTTTTTTTGAAAAACGTTTTCTCGGAAAGTACTACGGTTTAAGAAATAATTAATTATTCAAATGAGAAACCTATTAATTTTCTATTATTAGCTATATAAACGTTTTCTGTATATCTGTTATTTTTTTAATAAAGCTGCCTAAAAAAACTACTGGTCAACTGGGTAGTTCCCCGACTGTAACGCAGCTAAGTAATCCCCTTTCCACGAAACATTTTACTAAAAATGTTTCAAAATATAGTGCGGCCGCTGAGAGGATGACCGATAGGAACTGTCAAACAATGTGTTCTTTCAGTTGCCGCATTACACATATTTTTTGGAAATGTTTTGCCAGTGGAAACGTGGGTTAGGCGCTATGACAAACGTAAGGCTATCTTGACAGCAGCACAACGAAGATTTGTTCCCTGTTGGCAACGAGGCTTGCGTACGATAAGAAATTGTACGAATGTCAAGTAACTTTCTTATCGTATTGGTCAAGGTTAAGTACAATAAAATAGTCCCTGTTTATATTTAATAGTTTACATTCATCTTACTGGTTGTTAAGCATTTGAATGTTTAACAACCAGTGTTTTGTGAGGTAACAACATGCTTAGGTATTTGAAAGAATCTTTTTATAACTATCCCTTATCCTTTTTATTTCTTTCATCTTCAATGAAAATTCATTTGATGTGATAATTAGTAATTCAAATCCTAGTTAAATATAATTCAAATCCTATATATTGTATTGTAAGTATATCTATATCTATTTATAACTATAGTAAGTAGTCCTAGAGACTATATTACTTTTCTTTTCTTAGGTCTGGCTCTGTTAAAATTTTTCCTTCATATTTTTTTAGTTTAGTAGCAAAAATTTTGCCAAACACAAATTTTCAATAGAAAACATAACAGTATTAACTTTATCTTGACCATTCATTACGTTTTATCATGAAAGCCAAACACACGCGATAGTTAATAAATTTTCCAAATGCCCTATAAAAATATGACGGATATAATGTAGATGATACCACAACAGGTTTTGCCATGATGTTGTTACTCAATATTTAATATTTTCATTTAGTCGTAATATTTTTTCAAATAACTTTGACAGCAAGCTGAAACCAAGTTGTTTTTATAGCGTACAGTTTCTAAAAGAACTCTCTCTCTCTATCTCTCTTATCGTATGAGGATTAGTGGCCATCTCTGGTGTGAGAGTTTACCAAACCGCCTATAAGGCCTCTAACTTGGCTAAACGACTGTCATCAGATGACAACAGCCGGGACCGACGGTTTAATGTATAAGAACTTCTTAAGTCCTTCATCTTACCCATCCTTATAGAAGGCCAGTACAGTGCCCCAGAAGTGGGTAGCCCATCCCTACTTATTATTACTATTTTTCTACTACTTATTACTTATTACTACTATTTTTCTTTGATTAATTAATTGATTCCTGATTTTAATCAAATAACTATCCAACACTCGGTAAATAAAGATTTTATTGTAGCAAAAGAATCGGTCTTTTTTTACCGATTGTCGGGTAGACAGCCCTATTTATTATATTTACCTACTTCAAACTCTTCAGAGTGCATAACAAAAACAATGCATGTTATCATAAACAACAGTTGTGTTTATCACTTGACCTATCAGGCAGGCTGGCAACAGTGTGTAAGAATGGAAAATTTGCTACCTTTCGTTTCCTTATACTAAGGTCTCATCATTGGTCTCATCACCTTGTATTTTTTTACCAGAACTTGTTATGCTATCCCTTAAAAAAATGCGCGAAGAGCGATCTGACAAATTTAAACTGTTAAAAAGATTGATATGTTGTAAGTGATTAGGTAGCATTAATAAATAAATAAATAATTGCATACAAACACACCAATTATCTAGCTCAGGTTAAGTTTCATTAAGAACTTGTGTTATGGATACTAGATAACGGATAAACATACTTATATACTTTTTTTTTTGTAAATACATACATAATATACATATTAAACACCCAGACCAAGACAAATAGACATGTTCATGCACACAAATATTTGTCTTGTCCGGGGATCGAACCCGGGGCCTCTGGCGCAGAAGGCAGGCTTAGTACCCCTGCGCCAAACAGGTAAGATACATTACATTGTTTACAATTAATTCTACGAGTATGTAAAGATTCGGCTTCTTAATTAGTTTCAGTACAGTTTGAGGTCCATCAGGAAAATTTTGTGACAACTTAATGTGTAGTATAACTTTTTGCTCTATAAGAATAAGATTTTAAACTATATACCTGGATAGGTAGGTATAACAATCTCGAAATCCATAAGTGTGAAATGTTGCAATAACTTTAAATGATTTTTGACCTCTTGATAACTTAATAGCTAGTTAACAAACATGTTGATGATCATAATAAAATTAATGAATCACAGTCAGTCAGAGCTGATGTGAAACACGGAGTTCAATAATGGAATAATACCTAATACCTACTGTTGTTCAGAGTTCAACTGTAATTAACAGATTCTTTTATTTTTATACTATGGTTTCACCCGCGTGGTTTCCGTGGGAATATTTGGATAAAAAGTATCCTATGTTCACAACCAGGCTATCTGCTATCTGTGTACCAAATTTCATCCAAATCCGTTCAGTAGTTTCGGAGCCCATTCAATGCAAACAAATAAACAATAAAATCTTTCCTCTATATAATATGTATTAGTATAGATCTTCGATACTGAAACTGTAATTAGAATAATCTTAAACCGAACTAATGCCAATTGTGGCCTTATTGTTTAAAAATCCTTTGCTCTTAAGTTGCACCTATGATCCTCTTCCAACCCTGCGAAGGATTTATGGCGTGAAGTGCAGGTATGCATGCATACGAATACCAGTATGTTTCTATAGACTGCTATTAATAAAACAAGAGAACATGTCGTTAACTATAAGTGAAATTACAACCTACATATTGCCCACGTCCACATCTGTCGATTTGTGTTGTTTATTATGGTGCAATGAGTAAATAAGTACTCTTACCAGCACCTCAGACCCCACGGTTCCGCTATGAAAATCGTGCTTATTACATACGTAATAAAGGGCGTGTTTATTTTCAATATATTAAACTTGATTTGAACTTAGTTCACTATTCCTACAATGGCGACCTCTAACCTTGTTTGTACGCCTCCTGGTAGTCACTTATCACTTGTTTTTTCCTCGACGTTGGCATTCACGGCAACCTATTTAATTTTAAACTGCAGTAATTATCTGTTACATGTGACATACTTTCCTATAAATACCTATCAGCTACTCGATAAAAAAACAACCTATTTATTTGTATTATTGTTGGAAACCAACATATTTGGATGGTCACGTGGCACCTTGAAAATATGAAATAAAACAACTTTTGCGGAAATTTAGTGCGATTTATTTACCCGAAATATATATTTGGCACTATAATTTTTTACGTTATTATAACGTTTCGGCACCTTTTCAGTTGCCGTGGTCACGGGTTGACTATCTACTTATAAGTCTACCTTCACAAAGTTGATTTAGTATTGCGTTCGGAAACGGTTAGATAATTACTAATTAAAAGTTAATAATTTTTACTATGGCAACAAATATTGAGTTTAATATTTTGATTTGTTTACTATTTAAATTATTTATTATTAACAAAGGAAAAAATGCCAGGTTGACGTTCTACCATACGTGAAGGGTGTCACTGACAAGATTGGAAGAATTCTAAGGTGTGCTTTTATTAATAGGTACTTACTTACTAAAAGCCACCCAAGAAGATCAACCAATTCCTACCACCAATCAAGTGCAACATACCCATTCAAGCAGCAGGTGTCTACAAACTGGATTGTGGCTGTGGACTCTCATACATCGGGCAAACAAAGAGAAGCATAGGGTCCCACGTTAGAGAACATGTAGCTGACGTTAAAAATAGGCGCGATAACAAGTCTGCAGTGTGTGAACATGCTTTTGAGGGACCCAACCACTACATTAGGTTTGATAAGCCACAGATCCACCAGCTTGGGACCCTTTTATCCATAAATTAAAGTCTCAACCCAAATCACACACTGCAAGACCTAAAGATACGGTTAGCTCTTTTTGTAGATAAATAACATAAAGATGGAGGTCGGCCTGCTTTCGAAGTTTTCTCGGCAGTATCTTTCTTCGAAAGTCCTCCCAATTTGTGAACTGCCAGTAGAATCATTAGTTTTTTTCCTTTGTTAACAATAAATAATTTAAATACTAAACAAATCAAAATATTAAACTCAATATTTGTTGCCATAGTAAAAATTATTGACTTTTAATTAGTAATTATCTAACCGTTTCCGAACGCAATACTAAATCAACTTTGTGAAGGTAGACTTCTATGTATACCCGTGACTTCCCTTATAATTACTTTACTCTTTGCCCGTGACCACGGTAACTGAAAAGGTGCCGAAACGTCGGGCAACCAAAAAACCTCAAATAAACCGAAAAATTATAGTACCAAATATATTATCGGGTAAATTTCCGCAAAAGTTGTTTTATTTCAATTATGAGTGAGCGAAGAAACTACGATGTGCTTACCTTGAAAATATGTTGCGTAATCAGATAAACAAGATTGTTTTTTTATAACTAAACAATAAGAAACTTTCAAAACTCTCGCAGAAACTATTTGTGACTCTAATTTATACATAAATAAAGCTACATAGCACCCGAAGAAAACAATACGAACTTCTTGAAGGTTGTTCTAAGTAGGTAAACAAGTGATCACGTGCCGAAAAAAAATTGCTCGTAACAAAACCTTACTGAAACTGTATGGCCTCAGCTCTTTTACATAGGAGCAAAAGCTTTATGATTAGGATGAGATGCACCGCAATAACATTCTGTCTTTTAGTAAAATCTGGCAAAATCTATACATTTTGAAAGATGGTGCACTTCAACTATCCAAATGCTTGATGCCCACCACGATGCTATGCTAACTAATACATTCTTCTTCTGCGATTGCTAATGACTTCATTTCTCTTCCCGATCGTCGTGGAGATCCTAGGCCTATACCCAGCAGTGGCTGTCACGTGGCTGGAACGCGACCTTCTCTTATGTAGCAGGTTTGATTCTCACACAAGACTAACATTTGTTTGAAGATTTATGTGTATGTGTGTATGTGCAGAGATGTGACATTTTGAAAATACTACTATTTAAAATGCAAAATACTAAATACAAAATACCTATTTCCATTTTGTATTTAAATGCTTTTTTAGAAAAGCATTTTGTATTTTATTTGAAATACTTTTTAGGACATATTTTGTATTTGCAAAATGCAAAATACTTTTCGACAAATTTTGTCAAAATCAAAAAAATTATGTGACACTAAGTCGTTAATATTGTGTCGTTGCTGTGTATGCTCTAACTAAATTCGTAGGTACTGAACCTTTGGGCCCTTGAAGGAACATGACCGACAGTGCCTTTGAACAAATTTATGTACCTACACCAGGAAGACACATTTCACCATACGTGTTGAAGTAATGATAAGACTGAAGGTGAAAGCGCGCCTTTCCCGAAATCCTGAACCACTGAAGAATTGCCTAATGCTGTTATCATATTATTATGGTGTCAGATTTAGATAAGATGCTGGTAGCTAGCCAGGCGGACTTACAACAAGTCCTACCATTAACTAAACCGAATACAATATGAGCTCTGGGTATGATACCGGTGGTGTTACCACTTGATCACAGAGGCGGTTAAAAATCTTGGACTCTTGGTACCTATTTAAAAATTTTGGTATCGAGTTCATAAGGAGCCCGTGGCGCAGTTGTTCGCGCCCACGGCCTGCGGTTGTTGAGGTTAAGCAACTTTCGCAATGGTCGGTCACGGGATAGGTGACCAGAACTAGTAAAAAAGAAATTTCTAGTAAAGAACAGTTAATAGTAAAAAAAACTATGTCGAGGTCCTTCGTGCTTCGGAAAGCACGTTAAGCCTTTGGTCCCGGCTGCATTTGCAGTCGTTAAAAACCCACCAATCCGCATTGGGCCAGCAGCGTGGTGGGTCATGACATAACCCATTCTCCATATCCATCCATAAGGAAGGCCAGTGCCCCAGTGGGCCAGTGGGGATATTAAAAATGCCTAATGACGAGTTCATAAAGCATGTCATAATAAACTCGTTTAATTAACTTGAACGTTACGATATGAGATTCGGTAATAAAAGTATTTTGAAAATACGTATTTTGCATTTAGTATTTCAAATACAAAATGAAAAACTATTTTGTATTTTGCATTTCAAATAGAAAAATCAAAAAGTATTTGTATTTTCTATTCAAATACATTTTAGAAAACACATCTCTGTGTATGTGTACTATATATATAGTAGCTAGGCACATGTGATATTCTTTTTCCTTCTAAATTATAAATGCAATCATTACTATCTACACACACCATTACTATACATACATATTTGAATAGGAACTTTATTAGCAACTTTTTCTGTAGATAATTTTTGGTATTTTTAATTTTATCCTATTATGCTTTGTCTTCTCTTTCTCGCTTCTTCTTCTAAAGCGGCTTTGAAGAGTTTGTCTTTATAAGCAAACCTTAGTCCTTTAGAAGAATCAGAGGGCTTAGCGCGAGTTTGCAAATGTATCATACATTACTCTTACGCGATAGTAACGTTTGGACACCCGAACGGACGGAGTCGGCGCGCAGAGCAGCGGATGCTCGAGCACGCGCGGGCCACCCGACCGGCTGCCGACGGATGCGCGAGCATGCGTCCGCAGCGTCTGTTTCAGAGCTATCGATAGCAATGTATCGATGTTGCGTATTTAACTATGTATAATGAATATAATGATTACCAAAAATTGTAGAATGGGACGGAAAATCTCTCATTGATTGATAAAGTTAGTTTTCGTACTTGTCATGACACGAGAAAGCAGTATCTAGTAGGTAGTACTAGATCGTTTCAGTGGAGTTCGTAAGTTAAAATATAAATTACATGGTGAAGTTGAAATTCCGGTAAAGTCCGGTAGTCCAGATTCTAGAATTGATTGATCGGAATTCGGAAATATAAAGGAATTCTTCGGGAATGCAGCGTTCCAAAGCTGCCCAGCACCGTTTTCCCAATTGTATATAATTCTTGGAGAGATTGCTAGTACGGAAGAAAAAACAAATGTCAAACCTCTGATTTATGTGTTAATGCCAGATAAAAAAAAGCATACATATTATGTAATGTTTCGAATGATACAGTCACAACTGTGGAACCCATTAAAAATGCATTGTGATTACGAAATTGGGGCAACCAACGCCATTATAAAAGCGTTTCCCGACATACATATTGTGGGCTGTTATTACCATTGGGGAAAGTCCATGTGGAGAAATGCGAAACTCCTGAAAATGGATAGATACAAACAGAAAAGAAGAATAGTGGCACTATGTGCGCGTGTGCAAAGAAGTGATTTTGAAGGGATGGGAGTTCATAAATTCAGAACCCGCCGTGGAAATTTTCGGTATGAAGAAATTCCTGTTATGTTAAAAAAAATTGGTTTAGACCGAAGTACATAAACTTTATAAGTGTTTTTGCCGAAAGACACCGAACAAATAATGTCGCCGAAGAACTAAACGCCAAAATTAACAAAAGAGTTCACAAAAACACAGGTAACATGATGCGTCTTTTAAATTTATTACGAGACATGGACACCGTAAATAATCTAAAATTAACTAAAAAAAGCAAAGCCCGACGAAATAAAAAACTAACAATGAATGACGATGTTATTCGCCATGTTATTTTAGAGCTCATTAATGGCGACATAGACGTTGGCCATGCACTTGATAAACTGCGGTAAACCAAAAGAAGGATTGCATTTGGAAGGAACTAAAGGAGTATGTTTATATTGTTAATTTTGTTATTATAATAGAGCACGAACGCATAGCGTATATGTAGGTACTTATGTTTCATTTTATTGTTTTCTTTAATAATATACAGTTAAGTTAACCTTTTTAAATTAGTTGGCTTATACAAAATTCAGGGACCACGGGTAAAATAATTCCCGTGGTACCTTCCAGGGACTATCACAGGGACCATGGGCAACAAAGGAGAATAATAAGCTATAAGTACGAGTATGTTTTGATATTATTTTCGTTTTCCATCAATGTGTCGATATTTTCGAGGACATGACATAACATCAAATGTTTTTATGCTAAGCATCGATGTTTATCTATCGATGAATATCGATCATCCCTAGGTATACGTCATCTGAGCCCGCTACAATAGCCGGACGACGCGTCGTCGGCCGGCTTCAACGATACGTAAATTGCATTCAAATAGGGAACTTAACTTCTTTAAGGATGGTTCAATCTCCTTCAGCAAATTTAAAATGCGCTCCGCTGCGCGTCGACTCTGTCCGTTGGGTGTGAATCATACATTTATTTTTGACAGATAAAAGAGTAATACTTAATATGGTTGAAAATTAAACTCTATTTGCAAAATCAGCGTAAGCGAGTAATGAAAGAAAACTCACACAAAGCACTCAGGGTATCATTATCTGCCTACACTATGGAGCGTTTTTGCACTTGCTGGCAAGGCTTCGGCACCAGCACCGGCCCGGCCGCCGGGGATGCAAAAATTACGTCTTTTGCCTCGCCTCGCCATCAGCACCGTGCACCGTTCGCCGGCGCCGAGGCAGTGTAGTGGAAAAAGGATCATCGGCGATTTTCAAAATAAAATACAATTCCTTTTTATAAACAATATAATAAATTGTAATAACAAGCGCACGTGGGAGTGCCCGTACAAACGTAACGTTGCGCCCGCGCACCGGACGCACCATCTGTATCAACGACGGATCGTCGGCACCGACGACTTGGCACGCTGAATCTTCTTCAGCAAAATCTAGTAAAAAAAAGAAAATTTTATCAAAGTCTAGTACTTTACTTTGAACATCTGGGCATAAGCACAGAATAGGTAGGTACTGGGGGATTATTCTCTAAGCAAACATCGTCGCTGTTGTCATGACTGAATGTCACATCAGCTGTCAAATAGTATTGAAAATTGGGAAATCTCCGCTGTTTCAGGATTTAAGGATGTTTGCTTAGAGAATAACGTATCTGAAAAGGTAGTCCATCACAAACAAATTGGTCATCATGGCGTGATAGACGTCTCATTCAGCTGATTTACTTTTTTCAAAGCATTGCTTATTCTTGATAAGCAAAGTAGGTAGCAGTGGCGATGGGTCCATACCTTCGACGAATTAATTCGTCCAAGGTCCATACATAACGGATCCCATCGGCTTCCCTTTTAGAAATCACACCCCAGCAATCCACCATTCAGATCATAATAATTACCTATGTCATTAATTATTGTTACCAATTACTTAAATATGGATGCCAGGTAGTTGCAAAGCGAACAAAATATTTTAGTTTCCACGTTTATTATTTAGAGAGTCACTTCATATTTTAGTTATAATATAACTATGACTGACTTATATATTATATAAGTGGTACGGAATTTGCGCAAATGAAAAATATGAAATTCGCAATATAAAAATAGTTTTTCCAAATAAGCGTAATAACAAAAAAAAAAATTATTGGAAGAAAACAAACATGGTTGCAATTTTAACATTCGACTCCATGGGAGCTGTTCATTGGTCTGTTACGACGACATTCTACTGTCGTCTGCGACGTCGAAACGTTCTGCGTAGCTACGCTGTTGCTTGGACTCCAGAAGCTCTGTAATGCTGCTTTAGCCAAGGATGAAAAACAGCATTGTGCAGCGAGCAAAATGTATGTAAAACGTTAAATCGTCTACAGTACCCCTAGCTCGGAGAACTATCGAGGGCGTATCGTCAAAAAATGTAAGACATAGGTATGTCATACGTTATGTCATTTTTTGTTTCTACAAAAATGTAAGAACCGGTAACCGGACTTGCAAACGGAAAAACCAAGAAATGATACATTTTCCTCTAATTTTTCGACAGCACCTGCTCGATACGAATATGCAAGTTCTTCGTGATAGAGGTAGGTACAATTATTGTTTACATATTTCGCGGAAAATCGTATCTATCGCTTTTATAACAAAATTTTCGCATAAATTCGCATCTATTTCGTAAATACGAAAACTTCGTACCTCTTATATAAGTATATTACAAAAGTTCTCATTATAAGTACTATTAAGTACATAAGTTAAAAGAGACTGAAGATCCCACAGACAAACCGACTAGTCGGTTTTGCGAGACTAGTGTAAAAAGAAAATTGTAAGCCCTTTGTGTTTTTATAAAGTAAATATACAAAAAAAAATGCAAAAAAAGCCTAATTTGTGGATTTTTCGTGGTTTGGCTTACCTTTGCCATATATATTCGCCTCGCCGCTGGTAGGCAGGTATATCGTTTCATCATAAAATGTTCTAAGCGTTTCATTTATTTACATTAGTTGTTAACAATTGCTTAGAATATTCTAAGCAATTTTGTAAAAAAAAGTCACTCAATACCACTAAAAAGCCATTCCCGTTTTTTCTACTTTGAATGCAGGAAAGTTAATCAGATATCTATTGACCTAAGAAATTATTTTGGCACAAACATTGAGGAGGGAAAGTGATAATTATTGTACCTACTTAATGACACCACTACCGATTTTTATTTGACTCCAACCAATCGACTGTTTGCGGTAGTCAGTATAGCGCCCATTGACTTTCATTGAGCCTCCCCATTCCTTCACCAGCCGTTACCACAACTCACCATGTTGTCACGGTCAATCTGTCTCTGCTGACTTTTCCTCGTGACTGCAGCAGAAGGCACAGGTCTGCGGCTTGGCTGGTCCCGGCCAGGTATGGAAGACTTCTTGTTGTTCCTTGCACTCAAGATCTTTGTCAGCAGAATGTGATTGTGTCGCTCGATCTCGCGTAATCTGTCGTTCGTGAACGACATGTTGATTCTACGCGTTGAAGGCACTGAGACCGAACTGTGAAGAAAAAAATCAGTTAAGAAATGAATATTTTGAAATTGGTGAATGAATGTCAAATGACATGTAGGCCAAACGCTCCCGTTACACATCTTCCGATTCTATCCAATTTGTCGGAAATCCTATATCGGAGTCGTTCTCTCCACACTTTAAAAGATCAAATAAGTAAAAGCTAACCTACCAAGAAATGATGCTGTACCTACGTTTCCTATGATGAATAGGTACGATTACATTATGCTGGCTTAAACCCGACCTAAAATGCAAGATGTGTATGCTTTTGCATCACAGAACATTAAAAGGGGTTTTCCTTTTTCTGTGTTTGGCACCATCGGCATCGGTTTGTTTAAAAAAGTTATTTAAAAAGTTGTCTCCGTGGCACTGCTGTAAATTGTCTTGTCTGCGACAGATGCAAATAGCATTTGACTAATAAAATTTTGTATCTAAATACTCACCCGAAATCTGACCTTCCTGAGACGGAACCTGGGGGCTTATGTGACATAGAAGACTGACTTTTGGAGAGTTTTATGGAAGACGGCAGTGGCACTGCCTGAATTTTGGTGCTTTCGCTGGCCGATTTTGTTTGTGATTTGACGCTCTGAACCGACTCTTCTCCATCGCTCTTGTCCTCTTCAAACTCATCTGAGTAAGCGTCTTCTTCCACCGACTTCGTTTTTTCTTCCTCCTCTTCGGTGTCGTAGACGCATGTTTCGACGCAAATGTTCGGGGGTCGTTTCACCGCGTCCACGATGCATCCCATCTCTGACAGCTCCTTGGACAGCTCATTGACCTCGTTGTTGTTCTCTTCCTGGTATTGTTTAGTTTTGGCTCTGTTAGAATCGCCGGAAGAATAATCGGTGTCGATGAAACCGACGTCTACATTGCTTGCCCTGCGTGACATGGTGCGGTCAAGCGTGCTATTACAGTGTTGTGACACGCTAAAATGTTTAAAAAATAGATTTAGTTGTGGAACCTAACTACGTACTTACTTGAGCAGAATAATAAGGCGTTAATGCGAATTACTTGGTAGATTTTGGTAAATATTTATTTACAATTTGTGTTGTAGTCTATATGTATGCCTACTTACTTTTAAAACTATCGTTAAGTAAAGTTTGATTGTTTAAGCTCCATTAGTCAAGTATTACTTATTTCAGATATTCTAACTTGTTAGCGCAAGTCAATTATATTGTATGGTGTACTTGTATAAAATACTAGAGGCCACTCGCGGTTTCACCCGCGTGGTTCCCGTTCCCGATTGAGTTTATTCGTTGCAAACAAACAATCAAATCTTTCCTCGTTATTATATTAGTATAAGTAGATGGCGCAGGTATCTTTCTTTGTACCGGCAGTACCCATAATAAGACCAAGTAAACAATGATGTGGTTTAAAAACTACCTACATATACAATACGATAAATAGGTAAGTATGTTTTGCTACATATCAATAAGCAGCAGGTACTTCGAAAGTAAACAAGTAGGTACCTACGTGCTCGAGTCGTCGTCGTCGTCATCTCAGCCACATGACACCCACTGCTGGGTATAGGCCTCCCCCAAGGATCTTGCTTGAGTAAATTGAGTAAATTTTATTAGGTACCTGCCAACTAAGTACAAAAATACAACGTCTACGTCTGTGTTTATTTCTAAAATAACGTTTACATAGATAAAATTCTACAGAGCGAAGGAAGAACGAAATCTACATTTTGTTAGATATAAATATTTACCGTTACGAAATAAATTATAAACGCAAATTAAATTACAGGTAAAAAGGCTAAGTAGAATGTTTCAAAATACCACTTTATGTCTGAATCTGACTGATTGCGTCAAATTTCATTTATAAATCTTACTTGTATTTTGTTTGGAAGAGCCAGTGCTAACAGCGTTATTCTGATCCGGAACTAGAAGCATATGTTTATTTACTTCGCAAATAGAAATAACTCAATAAAGTACTTCTGTAAAATCAGTAGGAAGGTTTTGGTGAAAATCAATAAAAATACTTGGAGATTTCACAAACAAATAAACGCGCCATTGAGTTGCATGGGGTTGCTAAGTTTGCGTTCCGTTTCCATGTTAGCAAAGGAAATCCGTTCCACGCAAATTATAAAGTGCATAAAAAGGTTCCTAAAAAGGAGTGATATAGTTATAAAATGATGGCAATTTTTTTAATTTTATGATACATTTGCACAAAATTTTGATAAAGAAGAAAATAAGGTTTGTAGTATTAGATCGCTGCAGTGTGACATGGAACGTTGTACATTTGACATTTGTTTGACAATCCACTCCACGGTCGATTTTGTTTTGACATTTCGGTTTAGTGGCGAAGTTAATTTCGTTTCAATTTCATTCACAGAAAGAAGAAAACTGTGGCTAGATATTACGATTATGATTATTCGGTAGATCCCCTATAATAGATAGTCTTAACTAAATATCGAAAATGGTTACAATTATAAAGAACCAGCTTCTGAAACATTTGTCTAGGTAAGTTTAAACGCCCTTTGATTCTTGTCTTGTTCTTGTATACGTAGTATTTGAGTTATTTACATCATGATTATCACTTTATCGTTCTAATAATAACTTACTTACATTATTTGTTAGAATTATACATTGATAGATTCCCGATTCTCTCATTATGGCCCATTGTTCATTAGTTGAATTGAATACTAATTATAGTATTAATTGAATCACTTCGTTATTTTGTGCTATCTGCCGGCTTGCAATTATAATTCTAGGAACCATTTTGGTTTCATACTATTAAATAAATTCAAAAAACACTTTATTTATTCGTCACTTGCTAGCAGGACACCAGTGTCCAGAGAATAATAGGTTATCTATTGTGTCTCGTAACTCGGGGCCTGAAAGGTGGACTTACTATGTTAAAACATAAGTTACTATTACTTACCCATTATTTTTAGTCAAGTTTTATTGTTCTTGATAATCTTGATTCTTAATTTTTAGAAACATTGCAGCGGCACTAAATTATCAATATATATACAAAAAAATACATGGGCATGTTTACAGCCTCTATTCTTGCATATTATTCATAAAAATGTGTTGACTACCTATTGATCTTTCATTCTGCCTGAATACAATTTACATTACAACTTGCCTTATTGTGAGTATAACAACCATATTTTCATACCCATAGATTCACAAAGAATCTGTCTCCAGAACAAATTTCATTATCAGCACTGCGAGGGTCAGGAGAACTGCAAGACCTCACCCTTGATGAGGACCTTCTGACAGATCTCTTGGAGTTGCCCGGTTGGTTGCGACTCACATCTGCCAAATGCAACCGTGCTACATTCAGGATACAATGGACCAAGCTGAAAACGGTGCCCATAGTGCTGGTAATATCTTAATATTATTATTATTAAATTTGTTGAAATACTTGCTTCTAGCTGCCATCCGCTAATTAGTGGGTCTGACCGGGATAAAAACTATATGTGAGCCAAATTTCATCCGAATTTGTTCAGCCTTTTTTGCATCACCATCATCTTAACATCCATACTTTCACATTTAATATTAGGATTAATATAATACAAGTTCAACATGTTTATGCACTCTTCACTGTATCTCTCTATTTATGAGTATGAAGTTGTTTAGTTCTTATACACGCACCATCAGAAAAATCGCACATTTTAAAAACTTAATTTTTAAACTTAGTTAAACCTTATTTGGAATCAATTTATGAGGGAAATGTATATCATTCGAAAGGAAACGAAAAGGAGTACCCAAAACAATTTAACTTTTTTATTTTTATTTGAATAGAATAAAAATAAAGATACAAGTTTACAAAACTTCTTAGTTATGGTTTTTGTATTAAAACAACTTACTTAATACTTTTTTTTTTAAGCGTTAGATAACACATCACACCCTATTATACCTGCATACCCTTTAACACCTACAAATTGTAGCACAATTGCCCAACCAGCGGCATTTATAAGGAACAAAATTGCATATTTTTTTAAATGTCACATTTGTGTTATGCTTTTTTATGCAATGAAATGTTGTTTATTAAGTTTATTTATTGGGCCTTCAAACGAGGTCACTAGTGGTGGGGGTACATGCCATTTACGCATTTGTAAAGTGTTAATAACGCTTAAGAATTTTTTTAAAAGGTGCGATTTTTTTTTGTTGAGTGTAGTTAATGATATAGTGGTGATAGTGTCTTCAGGGCATTTTCTATAACTAATTCATATACATACCTTGTTATATGAAATTCCAAACTAGTTTACAAAATAGAGCTTGAGAAAATTAATTAAAATCTGTTAAATGTGGCAATTCCCATTGTTTGTTAAATTGATATGTTGTTAAAACTTTTTTGTTAACATGTTCTGTTCAGTTTATTTTAACAAGTTAAGCTGTCACTCAATGATATATGGTAATGAGAATGTCTTCACAGTATACATATTCTTAGTCTAAGCATATTATAATTTATTCATAAGTAACATTCCCATCTCATTTGAATAGGAAAAATATTTTACTAATGATATTCTCTGAAGTTATAGGTTATAAATTTGATTAGTGGGACTCAACTGTTAAGATTCCTTTTTGGAACGTATGTTAATTATAATTCTACAAAAAAATAGGCTTTAAAATAGTTTGAGTAGCATAAATCAGTCAATAGCTTGTGGCTTTAATTTTTAAGTCCCAAAATTTTATCATGCATACATAATGTCACGCCTTCGCCTATCTCCCGGAGGAGTAGGCTTAGTGGTCGCTTGCATTGTTCAGTATAGTGTTTATATAAATTCATACTAAGCAGTCGATCGCGCGACCGGCACCCCTACCGCCCCTAGTACCCCTACCGCCTAACGTTAACGTTATTGCTATCGCTATAGATTTTTCAAACCCCTACAAGGGCTCTCGCAAACGCTATCACTTTCTTACTAAAAATGCAATAACGAAACCAATAGATTGATATAAATATGTAGGAATTGGACAAAAACCCTATTGTTGAAGGGTTTTACGAGATTAATTTTGATAGCCATAGTGATAGCAATACCCTTAGGCGGTAAGGGTGCAGGTTGCGGTCGCCAACGTCCGAATGTTATGGAATGCTAAGGATGTGTTAGGTGTTTTATAAGGAAGTAAAAACTGGCGTGTATCGACACGGCGAGCCTGCCTCGCGACCCAATTTTAAAATTGCCGCTCGCAAGCATCGCTCGGCTCGCTGTTTAATGGCGGTGCTGAAAGGGAGCTCAGGGGACGCATATGTATTAAGGTGGTACGACTTCTATACAAACAAACATTACACAATTATTGGTTCATCATACCTCAATAATTCATAAACACATGCGCAACTAACTCGTTTCAGTTATTTGTTTGCGCGAAATTATAAAAAAAATGTATTTTCATACATAAAACACGAATATACTAATATCTTATAATTTCAATAATTCTACGTATGTGTGTGTGACCCATCGCATTTATATAGCTCATGTATGAAAATACATTTTTTTTTATAATTTCGCGCAAACAAATAACTGAAACGAGTTAGTTTGCGCATGTGTTTATGAATTATTAAGGTATGATGAACCAATAATTGTGTAATGTTTGTTTGTATGGCAGTCGTACCACCAAAGACAAAGCAGAACTTAGGACTCCACACGTGTACTGTGCCTAAGGATACTGTTTCAAATTTTCAATACAATATCGTCACCGAAGAGCAATATCCGCCTTTTATCTGAACCCATTGCAATTTAAACACAAAACCTTTGTCCTCTTCACAGTCGAGCGCCTCGTAATTTCATTGCATGCGCCTTCTGACCTTGCTCTTCTGTGTCAATACCATCAGGCTTAAAAATGTTTCAGTGTTTATGTAATTCAAACCTTGATTGGTTAAGATAAAGTTTAAAATTGAAGACTGATAAGAATTATCTTTTATCGACATGTGTATGGTATTATTAATTACTGTTTAATAAATATGTTTTTAAGTTTATTAGACAGTTGTGATGACAAATCTATGAAATGAAATAACTTGAAATCGTGATTAAAGTTTAGACATAGCTGACTTGTTTGACATACAGTAACTTTACAATTAAACCAAATGGTCCATAACTGGTACTTTACTTGTAAATATGACATAGTTTATTTTTATCTTAAAATGTTATATTCTTCTATTTTCCCCATAGCTTATATTTGACGACCAGTACGTGCCTTATTTCTTATTTGCACGATTCTTATGAGTAAGATAAGTGTTTTTATCAAGAATTCTCGGAATAACCATGTTCTACTTCTCGCCACCAGACCAGCTTTGTTGAAGTTCAAGCCCAATATACCATTTTGTACATGTCTAGTGTTGTGAATTTCCTGGGCTAATCAGATAGTGTAGTGTACGATTACACTCTTATACAAGAAGGAACTTACATAAAAACGATAAACCATGATTATATAGCGATTAATAAACGGATTATATATTACGAGGATACATACAAACCAGACCGAATCGTATCTGATATAGACGCAAGGCGAGGCTACTCGAAACAAATATGCAGTTAAATCTACTTCGTAATTGGTTAAGACAACTCCTGTTTCAGAGGCTCAGTTTGACGTATGTACTCTGAACATGCAATACGAATAACTGTAGGTTAGTCATCGCCACGTCATGCTTATAATAGCGATTTTCAAAGCGCAAGTGTTGAGCCTTCGTGCTTTTGACTGTATCACCATTCACCATGTAGGCTGAAAAGCCGGACTTGCTCTAAATCAATTCAACAACTTCGCCATGTCAAGGAACAAAAACAATAATTCGAGCTGATTAAGATATTACCGAAAGGTTAAAAGGAATCTTTATTTATTTGGTAATCTTGTATTCTTTTTAATAAGAAAATAATCTGTCTGCTATATTTTCATTTCTAGTCCACTATTCGTAAATTTTGGTATTGGACAACGGTTGTTTTTCTCAAAATCTTTAGGGGGTGAAATAGGAGATGAAAGTTCGTATGGGACCTGACACAGTTCACGAGGACAAAGACTTTATCGTCAACTCAACAAATATAAATGTATACTTAAGTTAAATGTGCTATTTCATTAATTATTCAAGTACCATTTTCCTGTCCACAGAATCTTGACGAGGTGCGCATCGCTCTAGAAGTATGCGCGGAGCCTCGTGTCATGAATCCAGCGGCGGCTAACGCGGTGCCTGCCCCAGGGAAATATAGCTACATACACAAGGTATCAACAGCATCTCATCATCAGCATCATCGACGGCCTGATTGGCGCAGGGTTACGGATGCTTTTTTTAATTGAGTGAGGGCAAATGCGATCTTTAGGTATACCGGCTCACTGGCTCGATATGTTGGACTCGTTTAGCAAAGCCCCATTTAAAAGGCGAAGCTAACCCTCGCCCGTCCAGTCCTCCCGAACCAGGGCCTTTTTTGAGTGAGGGGAATGCATTTACGCATACCAAACGGTTATGCTAGGCTAACCTAGAATACCGGACTCGTGAGTCCGGCACCCTATCCCTTGCCGCCCCTCGACACCCCATCCAGCCTAGTAGGCTCGGCTGGGGTTCGGGGTAGGATCGAACTAGCTCCCATCCCCCTATCGAGCCCAATATCTCGATGGGAGGACTGGAGAAGGGAGGGACCGCCGCCTCCCGGCCCTCCTTTCAGCCTCGAAAGACTCAATGGGGGCCGGAGTGTGGGGGGGGGGGGGGTACTACCAGCTAAACCCCTCACTACTTGTCCTCTCGCCGCCAAATGTCAATGTTATTGAAACTAGGTGTATAACACCTGGAAATAAATACCTATCTATATTCATTATGTTATATATACCCCTGGGCGGTAATTGAAACGTAAACAGTGGCGCTAGTAAGGATATCAGTGTCACTGACCGATAGCGTCACACAGCCGTCGTGCTTTCAGTTCTTTGTGTTTTTTATTGTAACTATAAACTATTAAAAACATAGGTAATAAAAGTTTGTTTTATAAAATATCGTGACGTAAACAAAACACGGATGTTCGTATTTTAAAGCAAGTTTATTGTGTTGTAATTACGCTGCAAATTATAAATAGCTACAATAGATAGTTTTTATGGTATTGTTTTTACATACCTACGTGAATGGTGATTTGACAAATCGTTATTCAACAATAATGGTTCAAAGTAAAATATAAAACGTCATGAAAATGCAAGATAGTTAAGTATTAAAAATACAATAGGTACGAATGTTTAAGTTTACTATAAGTAAAAACCCTTGAAGAGTCAATTATTGCTTTGACGTCGGAGTGACTAACGGCCAAAATTAATAACCTATCTCTGGATATGAATAGGGTTATCTGAGACAGTTGCCTAGGATACTGGTTTCGTGCGTTACCTAGCAACCGTCGGCGTCGTCAATTTGGTCATATTAACAAAAATATCCTAGGCAACTATTTCAGATAAGATAGCTCCAAATCAGAGATAGGTTATTAATTTCGGCCGTAAAGGAATTTCCATAAAAACAGTAATTATTTTTTGCAGGTCATAGATGGAATCTCAGTGGCTGTGAATCATGTTCAAATAGACTTCAATTGTGATGCTTTCACCAGTAGTGTTCAGGTAATACCTACTTATATGTCACATAAATGTAAAATTTACGAGATGTCCAAACTCCAAACACATTGTAGTAGCTTCACCGTGTCTTTAAACATTTTTTGATTGCAACAACAATAATAATATTGAAGCTCTAGAAATGTACTTAAAAACTTTTTGCCTGACATTTCCAGCACTTGTCATAACAAAAAAGCGATTAATTGTCTTGACAATTAATATTATTTTGAAAGATGAATTTTGTTTCAGATCACAAGAGTGACGGTCGAGTCGCGGACGCCAGAGGGTCGGAAGGGAGACCTAAGACTGACTAGAATCAAATCTCCCGATACCGGACAGCTACTTATATTTAAGGTATATTGGTCCTAGATGAACCGGATTATGCAATTTTTTTATATTTATGAATTTCACTTATCTTTTCTCATGATACGACTATATACTTTTATTTGTCCCTTGCATGTATTATATTATATATCTGTTTTTATAAAGGAAAGGATGTACTAGGATTTATACGGTCGAACTATTGAAGTGTGTGTGACAAAAAATAAGCAGAGAAAGCACTGTTTTACTAATCAATCTTAAATACAATGATTGATAGATAGATAGACGATGATGATTAGCAATAATTGTATGAAAAATCCATATTTGAGACGATTTCTTTAAATAAATAATGTCGTTGTTGTAGGAACTGGAATGGCAAAGTGCGAGATTAGAAGCGAAAGCGCATGGCGCGTCCTCTGCAAACTTACCACCGCTTCGGTTGCTGCTCGGCACCACGCAGTGCCGGATTGTAATCAAAAAACGACTCTCAGGTAATGAACATAGGTTTATTATTGCCCGTGTCTTTAGTTCTCTATTTTGCCTTTTTAAAATATGGACTAATTTACAGAAATCTCATTACAATGGTAACTATTGTAATGAGATTATTGTAATCTCATTAGAATTTACATGTCATTAGACTAAACGGATCTTTGTTTACTGACAAGTAACCGTAAAAATTGCGTATTTAATTTGTAATTTTTTCTAAACCGACGGTGTTAAACGATTTGAAACAAATTAAGATCGGTTCGATTTTGGAGCAGATACTTTTAACATTATGCATTTGTTAAAAAGTTTATGAGTCAACATGTTTGCTTGCTCTTAAAACGCTAGTAATGACAGTCTGTCTATGCATACAGTCGTCCGACGGACACGTTTTGCCAGAGCAATCGTGCAGGGATCGCGGGGCGGGAGGGGTTATTAGCCAGACCGAGCTGCCATACGCTCACTCGGGACAATGACATGTCCTATCAAATACTATGAAAGTCTTGTCAAAAGCGGCATGGCCGCGAGGTTTCAAGGGCGTTATTTCACTGTAGCTCCTTAGTTACACTGTGGTAATGATATATCTTTGAAGATTGCCTAAGACCTGACTATCGTATCTATCTATCGATCTTAAATCGAGTCGTTTGTTACTAGATTGTGCCGTAATCGGATCTCGGCTAGCGATTCGCCCGGAGCCGCTAGCGTGGGCGCTAACCGACGGGCAGCTGCGCGCGGCGCTGGCGTGCGCTGCAGCGCTCGCGGAACCGGTCAAGAAGGCCACCGCCGCCGCTACCAGAGCTAAGGCCTTGAGGAAGGTGAGATAAATATTTGTTTGGTGACTGTCGCTCGGATCACCAGTATAGTCTATGTTGTGTCGGATCCTCGCTAGCGATTCGTCCGGAGCCTCTAGCGTGGGCGCTAACCGCCGGGCAGCTGCGCGCGGCTGGCGTGCGCTGCAGCGCTCGCGGAACCGGTCTGGGAGGCCACCGTCGCCGCTACTATAGCTAAGGCCTTGAGGAAGGTAAGCTAAAGACTGTGTTGTCTAGAACATATGCGTATAGGCTATTCAACAAAAAAAAGGCGTTGCCAAGGATATACATTTATTTACCAAAGTTGACGTGGGCGTGACTCAGTTAAAGAGCTGACCCCGCCCCTATTCGTTCCAAATTTAATTTGTTCATTAATCATTAATTTTGAAGTGTACTCAAACGAGCCAAATTAAAACTACCTAGCAGATCTCCTTTCGCACCCCGTCCGTCACCTTGTAGTGGTTTAGTTTTCATATTCATTGAAGGGTAGTCTTTTTCCTTGTATAACATAGACTATACAAGCAAAAAACCACGGTCTATGTTGTTTCTGATCTCGGAGCCTCTAGCGTGGGCGCTAACCGACGGGCAGCTGCGTGCAGCGCTGGCGTGCGCTGCCGCACAAGTCTCGATAACTCAGTGGTTAGAGCAGTGGGCCGGATAACCAAAGGCCGTGGGTTCGATTCCCATCTGAGAATTTACATGTGGTTGAACTGATTTTTTCCAATATTTTACTATCTAAAAAAAATATTATAAGTATAAAAATAGCAATGAGAAATGCAAAAATTAAAAAAAACATCTACAGGGTGTTAAAAGACCCGTACCGAAGCCATGATATGTGCGTAGTGTACATCGAACTAAATAAGATTATGTAAAAATAATTGCTGGGAAACAATTTTTATTTTTAGTAAAAAATTAGTGTTATTTTTTACACGCAATAGAACGCGCGCAACAACTTTTGCGTGTATAAAGAGTACAAGTAGGCTACCGGGGCCCCATATCATTGAGTGGTTCTGATAATCATTGCAGTTTTGTTACTTTAAACGATAATTTTTAGAAAACACTAATGAATTTAATCCTCAGTAACTCCTTAACGATCAGTTTCCCAGGTTTGGCTCCATACAAGAAAATGATAGTAACGATGGGGAGAATACGTGGTTTTCGTTTTCGTTGGTCTTTTAACATCCTGTATACATATAATAAAAATGTAAAATCAAAATTATAGATTAGTAAAATATTTACCAAAAACTAAATTGAGACGACGTAAATACAGTAACAGAAAAAGTTGGGACCATTAAAAAAAAATGGCTGTCTGTTTGTATGTACACGCTAATCTCGAAAACTACTGGATAGATTTGAAAAAAACTTTTTGTAACATGTAGGTTGTGGCCACTAGGTCTGGTCGTAACATAGGCTACAATTTATATTGGAATCTGGAAAACCTGATGCAGAATGCTAAGAAACCATCTGAAATATAAGAGATATGGAAATGGCGCCTTAACAAAAGTCATTTAGTGTGATGGGCATTTTCTGTTGACATATAGAAATCATATGTGACTTATATGTCAACTGAAAATGCCGTCATATACTGTGACGTTATTTAATGACATATAAAAATATGGGACATTTCTTTTCCATTACACGGTACAAAAATAAAACTGGGAGTACGACGACGCGGTGAAGGCGGTAACAGCGTACTACGTTCGATGTCAACGGATGCGAAAGCTGGTACATTAACGGTCGGTTTCAATAACCTACCCTCATTAAGAGATAAACTTACTAGAGCCTTGTTGCCTAGATATTTTTGTTAATCAGCCCAAAATAACAGCGGTTGCTAAGTAACGTAACCAAGATAGGCCTATCATTTACTAGGGATAGATTATTGAAACTGGCCGTTAGTCTACGCGAACGAAGTCGCTGCAATCAACTAGTAAGAAATAAAATAAACTTAGATATTGGGATCGGCTTAGGTTGAATTATTTTAAAATATTCAAAATCATTTATTTTGGGGTATTACAAATCCTTTGTGAATATCAAAGAAGCTACGCCGCCGCCGGTTCGCAATACCCTAGTCTTGCTTTTCATTTGGAAGTACAAATCTTAGGTAGGTTGCTCATAGGTTCCTCAATGCCTCTTAAATGGCACGTTACGACTATTAGCCCGCGCAGACAAAGCTAGTCTAGCTGAGCTAGCTAGCTAGTCCATTAGCATCCACGCTAGTATCTGATAATACCTTTTTGCCCAGTTTTTGTGTATCATCCCCTATTCCAGATAGAAGAGCCCCGCGAACAGATACAGAGCCGATCTTCGGGCGGTTATCGTGACATACTGGCGCGTATGTTCGCAAAACACGACGTGCGGGAAGCGTCGTACCATTTACATTTATTTTGGGGTATTACAAATCCTTTGTGAATATCAAAGAAGCTACGCCGCCGCCGGTTCGCAATACCCTAGTCTTGCTTTTCATTTGGAAGTACAAATCTTAGGTAGGTTGCTCATAGGTTCCTCAATGCCTCTTAAATGGCACGTTACGACTATTAGCCCGCGCAGACAAAGCTAGTCTAGCTGAGCTAGCTAGCTAGTCCATTAGCATCCACGCTAGTATCTGATAATACCTTTTTGCCCAGTTTTTGTGTATCATCCCCTATTCCAGATAGAAGAGCCCCGCGAACAGATACAGAGCCGATCTTCGGGCGGTGATCGTGACATACTGGCGCGTATGTTCGCAAAACACGACGTGCGGGAAACGTCGTACCATTTACTAGCGCCGCGTATCGACCTGCACTTGTGTGATGACCCTGGCTGTAAGTTGTTTCACTTGTTTTGTGTTAAATCTTTAGTAACATACAAATTTATTTAATGGTCCATATTTTTAATGCCCTGATAAAAGTAAATCCTCAGATATCGCAATATACGAAAAATAAATAAAATTAATTGTCATAAGTTCTAACTTTGGAATAGTTATTCAGTGTTTTGTCTTATTTGCTGGAGTGTATATGTAATTTTAATGACAGTAAGTGTTACTCAATATTACTTACTTACTTACTTACTGTGATGGCGCAGTGACCCAAAGTGAGTCTTGGGCTCCGATAATAAGACGCGCCATTTGGGTCTGTCGTGTACAAGCTCCTTCCAATCTGGCACTCCGAGCTCACACAAGTCGCGCAAGACTTGGTCCTTCCAGCGGTGTCTCGGCCGCCCAACAGGACGCCGACCGCTTATATGACCAAGGGGTTAATTGTGTAATTTTAAAATCTATCGCAATCCCTTTCAATTTGTCATTTGAAAGGTATTTACACACTTCAGGCCGTCACTATTTGACATTTGATAGGGATTGCGAACGGGACGCGTTTTGAAAAGTATACAAAATGTAATAGTATAGTCTACGCAAAGTGACACACGAAAATATCTTTCAAATGTATGGAAGTGTCAAATGAAGTGTCATTTAAAACATCATTCGTTCCGAAAGGGATTGCGAGTATAAGTTACACAATTCCATAAATCACTATCACAATCACAATATCTTTGAAAGGGATTGTAATAGATTTTGAAATTAGACAATTAGGGGACTGAATAGGTTCGCTTTACTGCACGATCGTCCTCCTTCCTCTCCAGGTGACCAAGCCAGCGAAGTTTCTGAGCTTTTATTTCGCTGATTATATTGAGCTCGGCCATCAGTGGTTGTATTTATGATTGGGTTAACACCCTGCCCATGTAAAAAAATAAATTGTTACGAAACCGATACTCAATATTAAGCAATTTTAATTTCTACTATGTGGTTAATAGGTACAGAAGTGACGACTATCTTATGTATGAAGTGCTATGTATTCATATTTTCATGGTGCTTCGAGCTGAGTTAAATATAATAGTCAACTGTATAGTTGTACTTAGGTCTTTAAATTATTGACGACCTGTTTGGCGCAGGGGTACTAACCCCGCCTTCTCCGCCAGAGGTCCCGGGTTCGATCCCCGGACAACACAAATATTTGTGTGCATGATCATGTCTATTTGTCTTGGTCTGGGTGTTTAATATGTATATGAAGTATGTATTTCCAAAAAAAAAAGTATATAAGTATGTTTATCCGTTATCTAGTATCCATAACACAAGTTCTTCATGAAACTTAACGTGGGCTAGATAATTGGTGTGATTGTATTCGAATATTTATTTATTTTATTTTATTTAAAAAGCCTCTTTTGAATCCAACACAAGTTAGAATTAATATTGCCTGTTTTTTCTGCAGTCAAATTCGTTTTATACCATAGCTTATAATAATTCCAGTGGGTCGATCAGAGAAGCCGTCCTTGTCTTCGGGAGGAGCCTTACAACTGACTCTAGTGAGCATGCAAGCGGATCTGTTCCCTTATCACAAGGCTTCAGCAGAACGAGGGCATTGGCGGGGCTACAGGTAATTGAGGAACAGATGAATATGACTCTTATTGCTGAGGAATAAGATTAATAACAGACTTGCTCATTCTATTCAACTTTACTTTAGTAAAGCCGCCGCCTAATTATCTATCTTTGTAAGAGGAATGCGACAGCAAAAGATGCGCGATAATTGCTTTACGTCAAGTATCACCATAACAACCACACTGTTATTCATGCCTCTACCGAACAATCGATTAACTATAATGTGCCTTCATTTAGCTCCTGTTACTGCTACCAATTTGTTTTTGGCGCTAGCGTCATAGCAACGCGGCGTTTCACTCTCGCACTGTAGGTACGAGCGCGAGAGTGTGAGATGCCGCTATACGAAACATCAGCGAACGATTAGCCAGCGATCACATACGTAATACCATTTTTTTTTACGTTCCACGTCGATCGCGCGGTGACTGCGCGTTTATTGCTAGTTTTTAGTTAATAGCCCCGCGGGTCTGCTATGACACTGTTTTGTGTTTTCTAACACTTAACAACAAGCATGTAACCAAATATGGGCGTGGCCTAACTGTTTTGTTAGCAAAAACAATCAAACATGTTATCCAAGGTGTTATCCATTTCATCCAAATGTCGATGCTTTCGAATATTACGGACATTCTTAAGTCTAATTAGGAGATTGTAGTAATTTGTTAAACATCTTCGGTAAACACGTTTTGTTATTTTTTGGAGCAGCAGACTCGCCTTAAAACACAAAAACTGTCCGTATTTTAGCAAATTAACCAGCTTTTATTTTGTCCTGACAACTTAGGGAAGCGGCCACCCCGCATCACCAGTGGCTATCCCAATCGCTGTCTTCCTTCTGCACGACGCTGCTAGAACATCTGGACCCCAGGCCTGTAACTCTTAGCAATAAGGTGGGGTTTTTAAACTATGTTTTGTTAACAAAAAAAATGCTTTATGCCATGTGTACAGCTAAAACAAAAGTGGTTACATCGAGCTAGGACTGCTATACTCGGCAACTGCAATACCTGCTGTTGCTATTTACTTGTATATTGTCAAAAGATACTATACTTATTATTGTAACCAGCTTTAGAGGTCAAATAAAAAATAAACTCTTGCTTGACATTCGTGATTCTAGATGTAAGTCATAACTATTGGATATAGTTTGATATTGTCATATTATGTTAATAACTTCTTTCACCCTTATAGCATTTGAATTAAATGTCATTTTTGCGTCACACACAGCCCATCAACTATAAAAAGCCGTATTGCTCACCGCTCACCGTTACATGGGGCCCTACTGCGAAAGTGTCGTCGACGTCGTCGACTAGTCGAATATGGGCGCAACTCTTCACACTAATGCTATAGCGCTGTCTCGGTTTTTTTTTGGAAGTACGGGGAGACTCTTAGCCTTCATCATACCTGATGTTAAGTATTGATAAGGCTGAAGATGGAAGCTAGCCACTCCCGGAATCCCCAATCACTGAGGAACTGGCTATCTTATCTTTAACTGCCGGAACACAACAATGCTCAAAACAATGTTGTTATGGCGTCAGACTAAACTTTCGGTTGCACACAAATTCCAATATTAACTGACTATGAAATTAGAAATTAGAAATTCATTTATTTGTAAACACAGGTAGTAAATTACATACAGATGGTGTTATAAAAAAAAAAGTATCACTATGCTTGGCCATTATTAGGCGTACAAATTTGGATTGTTGATTACCTATGCTTAGTAACAACAAGTATTAAATTAGATTGAAAGACTTAAGAAGTTACATATTAATACATATAAATCAAGTCAGGCGTATCAAATGTCAATCCATTAAATTATTTAAATAAGATGTCAATAAAAGTAAAGTTAAAAGTATTTAATTATGTCACAGATACAGTAAATCAATTCATAATAACGGATAACAATTTAAAATTTGTCATTTAAAAATTCAGTTATGGTATAATAGGCTTTACTAGTTAATAATGCTAATAAGTCCCTACAAAACCCAGTCAAACTCGAGTATTTCAACCCATTTGGCAGTTTATTAAAAATTTTAGGTGCCATACAGTAAACATGGAAAAGGAATCTTATTATTAGGACTATAAGGTTGAAGTTGCGTTGTACGAAAACGCCGTCGGCTGTCAAAGTTAAATTGACAGCGATGCCGACGACACTTGCAAGTTAGTTAGTTAGTAGGTAGATTCTAGTGATTCATAAGCTTATTGTATACAAAATTCGATATAAGCTCATGATATTGCATACTCTCACCCTTAAAGTCGTTGTAATAAATGTCATTATTGCGTGGCAGCCCCATCACTCAGAGAAGCAAGATGAACCAATGTCGAACGGGATCAGTCCCCGCCCTACGCCCGCTGCCTCTGCGCCCGCGCAACCGCCCTCTTCTAATACTGTTTCACAAGGTAAATATGTCAAACAAATAAATATTTAACTTTAACAAATATTATATTTTAAGTATCGTTATACACGGTGTTAAAATGCCCATAACGAAAAAGGAAAATATCGTAACTATTCTCCCGATCATTACTATCATTTTCTTGTATCGGGCCAAATCAAACCTGATAGTTGAGGAGTTATTGGGGACTAAAGTCAATATTTTCAAAGGTTATCGTTTAAAGTTACACAACCGCAAGGAATAGCAAAACCAATCAAAGAAAGTGGGTCCCGGCCGCCTACTCGTACCCTTTAGACACACGCTCATGTTGTTCCTCGCATTATTTTACATGTAAAAATAACACCCATTTTTTAAAAACGAGAAATTAAAGTCGTTTCCCAGCAATTATTTTCACATAATCTTATTTAGTTTGATGCACACTACACATAATTATTACAACTTATTACAAATAATTTTGACATGGTAAGGATTTAAAGGAAGCAACATGCGATGCGACTCGCACGTTGATGATATCGGCAAGAAAGTGAGTGCAGAGACTGTCTGTTTTTGACGGTTTTACTAACAGAACACAATTCATTTTGTGCATTCTATAATTATAACATGATATACTTAAGATTTGTAACTTTCAGCCTCGCCTACGAGGACTAGAATACTGCAGCAGCTAGGAAAATTAATGACCACATGCCTCATACTTAGGATAGATGACTTTACGGTTTACAAGGTGAGTTTTAATTTTTTTTTAAATGAACCGTATTACTATTTTACTCATTACTAATATTATAAATGCGACAGTGTGTTTGTTTGTCCTTTCTTGACGCCCTAGCTAAGCAACCAATCGACTTGATTTTTGCCATGAGTTAGTTGGAAGGACGGAGAGTAACAAGGGCATTGTTATCCCGATATTCCCACGGGAACGGGAATCACGCGGGTGAAACCGCGGGCGAAAGCTAGTTATGCATAAAATCAATTTGAAGTACTATAATTATGGGAGGTCAAACTTATGAATGTATTGCACAATTTATTACATTCCTTTTTACGGTATGTTTCAATAACCTAAACTCAGTAAGATATAGGCAACAAATAAGGCTCTTCTACCTTTGTTTGTTGCCTAGATATTTTTGTTAATTAGTCAAAATAATTATTGCTTAATAACATTACCAAAATAGGCCTATCTCTTACTAGGGATAGAATGTTTAAACGTGCCGTTATTGTAAATAGCATACAAATGATATCCATTATGCTCTTATTATCAGGTATCTACTGGGTCCAAATCCCGCGAGTTCTCGCGCCCGCTGGTGAGCGCTGAGAAGGCGACGCTGCCGGGCGACGCCGGGCTGCTGCACGCGGAGCTCACCTTCTTCTACTATCCCGGAGATGTGTGCTTTCCAGGTATTTATTCCGAATTTTACGGCAAATGCATTAGGATTCAAAGTCAATTGGAGAAATTTGACAGTAACATAAGAGTGAAGTCTCTGGAAGTGAAAAATCTGAAGAACTAGTTTCACACCTTGGCTCACCGCGGCAAAGTTGCCAGGCTTTTACGAAATATACTTCCGAGAGTTAGAAGCTACATGAGTTCAGTTCTACCGCCATTTCCTTTGTACCATTGGAGATCCAGTCGCCCTACGGGCGTCCTCTCTTGGTTGCTATTCCAAAACGGTCGCGCTACTCAACATCTTTAAAAAATAAATGTTTTATTCGTTATTGTTGTAACGTCTATAGTTAAAATTAGTAACTTTCGCAATTGTCGGTCACGGAATGGGTGACCAAAAACATAATAACACGAGCTCCTCCGTGCTTCGGAACGCACTTTAAGACGGCTCTGGAACTTGTGGCAGAGTTGATTTTTTCCAATATTCTTTCAGTGCCAGCACCGAAGTTGTACGTGCAATTAAGTCCTGTCCGCGTGTCAGTGGATGTGGCTAGCGTAGTATGGTTAGGGGCGTTTCTGCCTCACGTAGCACGTGCGCTACAGAGTGCTACTGCTGTGACCCAGGACGCGCCCGCCTATATGGACGTGCGAGCTGAAGCCATCATGCCCAAGGTACGGACTACGACGTAACTGTAGCGTAGTATGGGGGCATTTCTGCCGCACATAGTGCTACGACTACAGATCTACAGAGCTATCATTCCCAATGTACGGACTACGACGTAGCTGTGCCGTAGTATGAGGCACTTCTGCCTCACGTAGCTACGAGCCAGGACGCGCCCAGTATATTGATGTGCGAGCTGAAGCCATCATGCCCAAGATATGATGTAGTGCATAGCATATTTCACGAAATAATAGCATACAGAAAGAGGTTGAATATACGAACTTTTGTTATTGGACAAGACGACTCAAGAATGTCTGTCAATGTATTTCCATTCATCATATATTATGCAACGGAACATCTAAGCATTTAAATTCAAAAACAGCCCAGTATCACAGGCCTGTTTGTTCTGTCTTTCTCGTGTTATCCTTTTATACCAGTATAAATCGTATGCCATGATTTTAAATACTAAGCAATATGTACTGCATTCTGGTGCCAAATAAACTTTGTCCATTCTATTTCATTCTAGATAGTGTTAGAAGCAGGACCAGAACACGTCTCCCAGCAGCGGGACAGGCCGCGCGAGCTGCATATATGCACGGCGCGAGCGACATTAACTAATGTACGAGATTCGGGACGAGGCAGTGAGTATACAATTATCAGTGATGCTTCTTCTTTCGTGTCGATTTTTTGTAAATGTATATACCGTGTTTTTTTTTCTTTGTGCCCTAAGTTAAGGTGGAGGTAGTGTTACGTGTTTAGAACAAAATTATGAAAAAAAAATTTTTTTTTTTTGTATTTATCAAGTGTTAGCGTCGTTTATTTGGATATTAAACCTTCCTACGCAATGAAAAACAAAGAAACAAACTTAAAATAATATCAATATTAGTAAAAATAACTATTGAGCATGCACCAAGCTCGGCCGCGGCCACCGCTACGATGACAAAAAAATATTTAAGTAAAAAAATATTTTTTTCGCTTCATTTTGTTCTAAACACAACACAACCTCCCTCTTAAGTTCGGGCATATAGAATAAAAACACCCTGTATATTACCGGCCCTGGCATAGCCCTCGACAAAATATGTCACAGATTTATTTATTTATTTTTTGACATGTGTATGGTTTGTTTTTAATAGTTTGTTTTTGTTATATTTTTTATTTCCTAGATTATTTGATTTGTTTGTGTAATTTTTCTTACTTTTATCTTAATATTGTTTTTGTTTATTCTATATTTAAAATAATGGTATTGTGTCCGCATTAACCACGCATCACTAGTTCCTGGCAGAACACCAGGTTTGCGTACTCATTGTAGGTCCACATGGAATTTTGAGCTTTTTATTGCGTCAACCGTTAGACGAAGCTCTAAAACGATTGTAAATTCTCCATTCATTTGTAAAAGCAGAAATAATCTATTTAAGTGGTCCATCAATCGTACATGACAGGAGTTCATATCTCAAAACCTTTATAAAATTTTCTCTTGCAACTCTTAGTAGAACATTTGTAAAACTTATTTATGAAGGATATCGCCCCTCTCCATTCAGTGAATAAAAAGAATTAAAGTGCAGAAGGTAGTCCCTTAATCGATCACCATAAGTTTATATTGAGTGTCCACCTTCTGCACTCTTAATTCTATATTTTTCATATAATGTTTGGAATTGCGCCGCCTATGGTTAATGAAATTGCTCTCTCTCTCTCTCACTCTCTCTCTCTCTCTCTCTCTCTCTCACACACACTCTCTCACACTCTCTCTCTCACCGAACAGATTTTATTGATATAGTTCCCGGAAGTGTTCTTGAATCTTGAATGACTGATGGATGAATGAGCAAAGAATGTGCAGAAGTAATACTTCTATCTGTAACACGAGTTTGCAGGGCTAATATTCTCCTACTTGGGCTCTGGAGTAGCGATAATCCATTCAGAATGAAACAAATTATGCTAAAATCAACATTGTCTTTTGCACATCTATCTAATCATCGCTCAATTTTCATGCAGACTTGTTTTCTTACCCTTTCATTTCGAAAGCATAATGTTACATAATAAATAATTCTGTATTTTGTCCTGTATGAACAGCCGGTTCACGAGCAGATTTAGCGGCCATCTTATCAGCGTTAAGGCGGGCAGCGCCACCTAGCGGCCAGTTTCCTTGCGCACACGACGACCTGGATCCTATTCACGAACAATTCGTGCTGCATGCGAATAGTAAGTGTCCTGTGTATGTTTCATTAGAGAAAATTGTTGCAATGTCCCTTCCGCGTCATAACATTTATAGTATTTTTTTTTTACATCTTAAATTAATAACAAAATGTTGTCTCAGGTTATACTTAGTTTAAAACTGTTTTCATTCACTAATACGTCAGGAAACGAGTAACTTTAGAACTTATTCCGCGTTTTCTTATATAGGTGTGACGGGGCTCCTAGTCCGGCAGCACTACAGTCGCCGGGACGTAGACAGAACAGATAAAAATATAATTTGATTACCATAGAGTGAAACTACGGAGTTTCCAGCCATTATGGAGGTTTCATCCATCCATAAGGCTAGAACGAAATGGCATCGTTACATAGATAATAAGTATTCCATAATAGTGGAAACGCAAGAAATCGACGATTTTTTATTTATTTATTATATTACTATTTTTACATTTTAGTTCGTTTTATACCCATACTACCCATGTCTAAAAAGGGATATAAAATCACCGCGTGAACGAAGTATGAAGTATAAAGTCATTGATACAAATCAATACTAAGTTCTTTTCGCTTGCTCTCTGTAGCCTCCACATGAAGTGCCAAACATTCACAATCCTCAGAATTAACGTATTACTGTTATTTCTATCAGATCTAGACGACATCGACCGCGGTATAGCCATGAGCCCGGAGTTACTATGGCAGGAATGTCGCTCAGTGTGGTGCGCACGCTGCGAGCCGCTCTGGGCGGATTGTGTGGGGGCGAGAGCTGCTGTTAGAGGAGCACCACTGTTGGATGCTACTCCATTAACCGCCTGGGTAAGTTCCTACTTAAACAAAATAAAAATAAAAACGGTCAAAAAATTTCATCGACACTTTTATACCTTTTCATTGAATTTGGAAACATTGGAATACCTCAACGATGAACCTTGAGTAACTGTTTATAGTCGTTTGGTTGCGCTGTTGAGACATACCCACTCACTGCCTGGGGAATGGGTACACATATCACAAACATACACATAACACAGCTTTAGACACCTCACACCCCGTGCTACTATGAAGAGAGTCGCACATTGTAGTGCGCTCCTGCGCATGAAGGTATAACCTAAGTAGAGCAAGCGCTCCCAATACCTACTTGAAGCCAAAAAAAATATGTAGCGCTATCTGTGTCGGCGGTACGTTCTCTCTTTCTAATTGATTGCCGTATTTTTTGACGTGATAGCGTCTTCTAATTACCTTCATGCTCATACGAGCCTCTTTGGTGACTGGTATTAAAGTTGCGCTGAACGTCGGCGCTGGCAGCAGAAATGTATGAACGCGCTGACCACCGACCGCGCTGATAGCTACGCGACGCGTTATTCAAAAACGCTTCTTAGAAGTTATTCGTATATATTGCGGCTGCAGCACCTAGGTTCTGCGCGGCCAAACCAGCCTATTGCTTGGGGTGATTGTGTGAAACACCAAACACAAACACATAAGACAGAGCTTTAAACACCTCACGTCCCGAGCTACATACTGATTGATGGTTATGTTTATTTTTATCTACAAAGGGCAATGCTAAGCTTTCCTCTTATCTAATGAAAAAAAAATGTAACCAATATTAATTTTATTACCAAAAAGTAGCATATCTGCGAACACTTTACACACAAGAACCTAATCTATTTCATATCTGACAGTTCTGTTTTTGCAAACCAAATGTTGTTTTGTTAACAGCTATGCTTTGACGAGGGTTTCTCCCGCATCTGGTGCGTGGCGAGGACCTGCGGGCTCGCGGGGCTGCAGCTGAACCACTACCAGATGCTGTTCCTCTTCAGGCAGCTGGAGAGGATTTCGGAGATGGCTGCTTGGCTCGCCCACGACGCTAACAGGCAGCCAGATGCTGATGATGGGTAAGTGGGTTCGTGTCTCCAGCATCCCTGAACCACTGCCAGATGCTGTTCTTCTTCAGGCAGCTGGAAAGGATCTTAGAGATGGCCACCTGGCTAGCCTATGACGCTAACAGGCAGCCTGATGCTGACGATGGGTAAGTGGGCTCGTTTCTCCAGCATCTCTGAACCACTGCCAGATGCTGTTCTGCTTCAGGCAGCTGAAGAGGATCTCGGAGATGTTGTCGGCTTTGATCACTGATGAGGCTCAGCACACGACGCTAACAGACAGTCTGATGCTGACGATGGGTAAGTGAGTTCACGGTCGATAGTAATACTTTTAAGGGTGAATGGGTTCACGGTAGATATCACTTTTTTAGGAGATAATTTGGTTTATTTTTGTATTGTAGGCCATCACTGGATCTGTCAATATCCCGCCTAGCTGAGATAAATTAAGCTTTCAGAACAACAGCCTCAGTAGTTGTATCATGCCACCGAGAAATTTCATGAATAGTGTTGTGCTATATTTGAAGAAAAGATAGGTCTAAACAAACTGACATACTTTCACATTTATAATATTAGTTAGATGAAGAATTTGTCTAACCCATTTTGGGCTAATTTTATTGCCGGCCAACAAATATTTACACAATATTATTATAAAACATAACGATACAAACATTTTTATTATAGCACTAAGAGTCTAAATCGTTTTTCTGAGATGATATTCTGCATTAAAGATTATTCAGTGACTTGACAATAAAAATAGCTGAGTATAATAATAATAATACATATTTATAACTTTTTAATTTTGCATTTAACAATGCTATTTTTATGTGATAAATATTTAACAAGAAAATTTACTAGAAAAAAGCAACTAGTCTCATGTCGCCCTAGTTGCTTTTTTCTAGTATATTTTCTTGTTAAATATTTATCAAATAATACATATTTTTTTGAAGTAATAAAGACATGAATTCAAATGCCGCCACCATTGAACTTTATTAACGAGGGTATGACGCAAAATGTGCACTTCGCAAAATAAGAACTCGACTCAAAATGCAATTTCGCAGTTGGTCCAAGGGGAACTTCTCATAATTTGCATTTCGCAAAATGTCCACTTCGTGAAATTTTCACTTCGCAATATATGCATTTATCTAGGATATGGCTAAATGTGATGTTAAACAAGGTTAGTCCCAAAATATAAAACATACAAGTATCACACAAAGTAGCCAGATAATTAGCCTCCTTTTTAAGACCGGTTGACCAATTCTATTTTCGCAGATCAATAGTGCTAGGCCTGGTGGTCCCAGCAGTGGAACTGACGCTGGTGCTCCCGTCCAGCTGTCCCGGACAAGAATCTTCTAGGGACCTGGATAGTGTGCCTCTGGACTCGTCTAGCTTACAGGATTTAAAGCTCGGTAAGAATACTACGTATTCTTGTAGCGTCTTTTCGCGCCATAATATTTAATTTCGTTTTGATATTTCTTAATCCCTGTGCTCAATCTTTATGGTGTAAAAACAGTTTACTGTACATAAACTTAAACAAAAATGAATATGCAGAGTACAGCTCTATAGCTGTCTGACTTTAAATCATCGTATCAGTTAAACTGAGACGCCCTGTTGATTTAGAGGTAGTAAATAAAGTTAATAAAGCTTATTTTTTAATATCTTACTTTTCCGGATAATCTAAAATGAAATGCAATTAGTTTTATATAGGGCTTTAAAAGGATGTGTAGCACAAATGTATTATGATGGTAGTCAAAGCTGTCAAACCATATATAACATTTTCCCATGTTTATAGTAAAAGTTATTGTTAAAATTAGACAGTGCTATCATACCTGAACGAACTGACAAACTTGTCAAGAACGCATACACTCAGTGTCTGCTCTATAGGCTCTTTATCTCCAGGATCTGAAGCGACGATGGCCCCGTCCATGATAGACAGGGACAGCGGCGTGCTGGCCACCACCTCGGTTGAAATTTACTCCACGCAACTGCTGCCGGCGGAGGAAGTGCCGATGCCCCCCAGCCCTGGACTCGGTTTTGGTGGTGAGTGTTCATTTAGAGTATTTGCCTCTTGATGCTCTAGCGATTTACGTCGTGAAAACCAGTTGTGAACCATCAAACGCAGAAAAGTTGGGCGAGGAGCTGGGTCTTAAGACATGAGAGATACCAGCTACTCCAGGTCATAGTGATGGAGAAAGTAATGTGAAAGCGACGCTTCCGGGACGAAGATTGCCAGCGTCGAACAACTTCTCCGCTTGACGCAAGACAGTGCTACATTCGCTAAGCTGACGGCGAACCTCCAGTAGTGGAGAGTCACAACAAGAATCCTAGCATAGCCGGCTTTTATCGACACTCGTAGTCGTAGCCGATAACGTGTCCATGTCCCGATCACATCTTCGCGGGGGGTAAGCAAGATAGCATCATACGCCATATCATTTGGTGCAATATTGTGGTGTTTATACTAGGACGCCAGCGTCAGAAGCGACGACGGATCCGTCCATGATAGACAGGGACAGTCTTCTTCTTCTTATCGAGTGAGGATTAATGGCCACCTCTGGTGTCAGAGTTTATCAAGCCGCCTATAAGGCCTCTGACTTGGCTTAACGACTGTAATCAAATGACAACAGCCGGGACCGACGGTTTAACGTGCCCTCCCAAGCACGGAAGCGCTCAGTTATATTGCCACTTTACGGTCACCCATCCGACACCTGACCGGGCCTAACTTTGCTTAACGAACGTGATTGAATACGAGCAGTCTGTCAAGCGCGGCCATGAGCGCTTCAGGGACTCTTGCAGGGGCTTACAGGGACAGTGTTGTGCTGGCCGCCACATCGCTGCAGGTGTACTGTCCATCGCTTCTGTTTCTCTGTCTGTAATTAAAAGGACATCTTTACAAGGCGAATGGATATTATTAATTTGATAATGCTGTATCTGTGGCTGGGTTTGGTACGTCACAAATATTAAAGCTTGAGTCGACGCGCAAAGAAGAAGTTCAAAATAGCAAATTCATATTCCATCAAATTCTTAACTATACCTTTATGACTTCACTTCTTTTCTCAGGGTTCTCATCAATGCGACGTGGTTTAACGTCGCTAGTGACGTCAATAGACAGCGCTTTGACGCGCGACGACGGTCGTAGCGATGCCGCTTCTACCGCTAGCTCCGACAGCGAGCGATACGTAGTCGTGGGACTTGCGGCTGAGTCGCCAGACGATGCTGACGTCGCTTTCAGGTAAAATACCTTTAATCTTCCATTCAATATTTGTTTACTCCAGGTATCGTTCATCATGGCGCATATGACTACGCGGAAATATCAGGGACAAAAACGTACATACATACCTTTATTTAATGAATGACCTTTGAAAATCCGGTCCAATGATCTAACCACTGACAAGTCTCGGTAGCTCAGTGGTTAGAGCATTGGACCGGATTTCCAAAGGTCGTGGGTTCGAGTCCCATCTGAGAATTCACTTGTGGCCGAGTTGTTTTTTTCCAATATTTTTCTATTTAAAATTTATCATACCTTTATTTATTTATTTTCGGAAGGTTTACAGCTTGTAATACCTTCGCACCATTTATCCCTCGCGGTGTTGGTAGAGAGTTTTTGTAAATTCTACAACACGGTAAGGCCTAGCCTTTTTTTATTTGTTAGGATCACCAACAGTTGATACATCAGAAATAATTAAACATCATAGACTTAACTTAATGCACAACCACTTATATGTGAACACAGCATGCACCATAATGTAAAATCAAAATAACCTCTAAAATACCTAAAAATACGGAAAATAAGATCTTAGTTCGTGAAATATAGCGCGTTTATTATCCGGAAAAGTTGTTTTATTTCAGTGAACATTGCGCGCCAAAACTTAAGATGTACGTACCTTTGATCTACTTTCAAATATTGCTTTATTAAGGCAGTTTACATCGCGTTATCATGGCGCATGTATAGTAAGGTCCGGTTGCTCGTATATTAGTAAAGTTAAAGTTAAAATTTTAATGTTGTCAATTTTGCCTTCGGTAAAAAAAATATACGTCGGTTATCTTCGCATTCCGTTGCCCAAAAAAATTTTACGCGGCGGTGAAATTAATCAAGGGTTGAAAGTGTATTTTAAATAAATAACCTAAAAACGGTAGGTAAGCGATAACTACAAATTCTACTAATGTCTAAATTTTAAACCATACCCTGTCGGTTATTTTGACTGCCGTTAAATCTGTAATTTGACTGCTCGTTAAAGTAACCGCTACTTCATCAACGCTTTTAAATGTGTCCGCCGGTTAATTTTACTTTAACCATATTTAACCCTAAAGTTAGCGTAACCGAGCTACGAGCATCCGGCCCTAAGTTGGCTGTCGCACGTCGACACCCTTATTCGTAGAACAATGAAACGGTCTATAATATCGTTAATATGTTTAAAAGTAACAACTGCCGTCCCATTATCTTCATCCTCCTAGGACTTTACCACTCAAGCAATAAAGCCACATTTTGTGTGTTAATATCAATGTATTTTAGTGCTTGTGCGTAAACACCCTCACGTCACGCCATATACGTCCCTTGCGTTGTTGGGAGAGCATCAGTGTCAGTTCGTGCAGCTTGAGAGAAAATAGTACATTACTGCAGCGGCCAGCAAAAGAGGCATTGATGGACAAACGTGTAAACATACGTACAACACATACGTAAGTCCATCAATGCCTAGTTGTGACCAAGTCTTGTATAGTACTTTTCTCAAATAATGCACGGAAATTATAACTACTTTTCGAAATCAGACGAACAAGGAACAAAAATATTTTTTCCCGCGTTAAAGTTTCATTTGTTATTTTTTTTTCTAAAACAGCTTACTATTTGTAAGCCAGTTATTAATTTAAATAAAACCTTTGATAAGTTACCTCCTTGGTTGCCATATTTCGGAGTAAAAGATCGTTCCATTTTTAAATTACACGACAGATATGCGTTTAATATTTAATTTATTTAGATATGGATTTTCATACAACTTTTGCCGGTCGCTGCTCGCATGTAGCAATATCGATTTATTTTAGAGAAGGTTGTCAAAATAATGCTCATATTTCCAATCATGTTTAAGAAAAAATTATAAACATTACTCTCATTCATACCTCAACGTCCACATTTGGCATTGGTTAACAGGTTGCAGCCCATCGCCTACAATAGTTTTCAAATATCCTCTATGTTGTTAGGTTTTTACTACCGGCGGCCCGACCGCCTAACGGTATATCGCTATAGCTATCAAACTTCAAACTCTCATAAAACTCTTCAACGATAGGGTTTTTGACTAATTCCTGCATATTTATATTCACCTATTGGATACACTATTGCATTTTTAGTAAGAAAGTGATAGCGTCAGCGAGAGCCCTTGTAGGGGGTTTGAAAAATCGATAGCTCAAAGTCAAAGTCAAAGATTTTTATTCAAATAGACTTATAGATAAGTACTTTCGAATAGTTTAGCTTTAGCGATAGTACAAGCTATACCGTTAGGCGGTCGGGGTGCTGCACTGGAAAGGCGCATCAACTATGTGCTTCTTCCTTCCATAGTCCAGCATGAGAGTAGTTTTATGTTTGTGTATTGTGCTTACTTTTATTGTGCCCGATACTATCACAGGGAGTTCGAGCACGGGCGCGTGTCGAACAGCGTGGAGGTGGCAGCTGAGGTTGTGGAGCGATCTTCTTCACCCAGCGACCACTCGGTCACCAGCTCTTGCAGGCGTAGAGACGTGGTCAGTATTTACCTATTGAATTTGTTTTTATAAAAATTTACACACGGGAAAATAAATTTAAACTTATTCTGTTTTGTCGTCTTTTGTCGCTTTAGCCCAATTGCAAGATACCCGACTCCCTGTAGCCACCATCTTATTATCCTTAAAGCCTCAACATAACCTCAAGTGCAGATTGCACCCTCTTTATAAAATCAAAACTCTAAAAAATTCTTCTCCACAACCGGATATCGACCTGCACATGGCTTGTGAACATCATCCACATAGTTCACTATCTAACTCATTCCGGCTTTTACCGCAGATGTAAATTTTTGTTATGTGTAATTTTTGTAATGTTAAATACTTACTCTTACCAAAAACCAAACTGAAGATTCTTCCCCACTCGCAGATATCGACGTGCACATGGCGTCTGAACAACATCCACATAGTCCACCAAAGCGTCGGTAGCCGTTCTCGACTACGTCTAGCAGCCGACGGGTTGACCACAGACGAGTGCGCCTCCATACCCTGGGACGAGTTCCAGGTAACGGGCCGGTCACCCATCTCGGTGGCGGCGGACGGTCAGATAACAACGCAAGAGTGCTGTTGAAATTAATTAGTGTTTCCCGTGCTGTGTACGATCCTTATAATAAAAAAAACTGTGGTCTAGTGGTAACAACCACCGGTATCAGACCCATGGGTCCCTGTTTCGATTTCCAGCAGGGGTACATATTGTGTTTGGTTGGTGGTAGGATTTGTTATTAGTCTGGCTAACCTGGCTAGCTACCACCATCTTATCTAAGTCTGACGCCATAACAACAATATTTTAAGCATTGTTGGGTTCCGGCAGTTAGAGATAAGATAGCCAGTCCCTTAGTGGTTGAGGGTTCCAGGAGAAGCTCGCTTCCATCTTCAGCGTTATCAATACTTAGCCTTCATCATACCTGATGGTGTGATGAAGGCTAAGAGACTCCCCGTCGTTCATAAAAAAAAACTTATTTGTATTCACTCGCAGTCCCACAAAAGCAAAACTTATTAAAATGTTAAGGGTTGGACCAAACCTGGCTGCACGCTAGCGCCTTTTTCCGTCGTCCTAACCTCTTCTGACGCTCAGAACCACCATTTGCTAGAGCAAGAATGACTGACGGAATGCTATAGCATGCGTCAGCATCGGCCGGCGGGCGGAGCGATAGTCTTTCTAGTCTTTCTCGGGCGGTGTCTTTCTGACAAGTAACGGTTCTGAGCGACAGAAAAGGATAGGACGACGAAAAAGGCGATAGCGTTCTGATAGATGTGGTCCAATCCTAAGAATACAGATATAAATAAATAATAATCATTACTATTTATTATATAACATATGGGATAATACGATATGGGGTGGTAGCTGTAAAATCTTTAGTTGCACGTCCACGGGAAATTTAAGCGTCATTTTTGTGGAGTATTGACAGAAACACAAAGAAAGTTGTTAAAGAATTTAAGCTTTCACTTTTGTTATACACTCACCGGTACATCTAATAGAACGCTTAACCTAAACATTAGCATAGAGATCTTTGCCGAAATATGTTGTCATTTTTATGTATAGAGTCTGTGTTTAGAGAGAGAAAATAATGGGATGGGGCCATTAGATGTGCCGTTGAGTGTATTGTTATTCTTTCGCCAAAATAGACTTTGCTATCTTTGTGGAATAAGTTTCAAACTTCCTTTCTTCCTTCTGCCACCGGGGTTAGGTCACTCATGATTGTTATCTGATTTAACACTACATCCGCCGCCACTCCGAAGGTGTGTTCTCACCCTAAACCTTCCGATGTTGTCGCGTCGCCTATATTTGCAAAACCATTACATATTCCACTAATCAACTGGGGAACTACTAACTACCTATATATATTTTTATTTTCAATTTTACTATTTCTTTAGCTGTCAATAAAGTATAATTAGTGAAAAATAAGTTTTATCTTTAAAGTATGATAAATAAGACGACAAAGATGGTAAGAATTTGTCCTTGCCAAAAGTTAAAAAGACTCCTTTAAAGACCTGTCAGTACACATTAAAATATTATAAATAAATCCCAGAAAAAATCAAATTTTACAGGAAATATGTAGTGGTCTTGTAATAATGTTCAATAAATGTGTATTTCAAGTCCTATACATTTCAGTCACTAATCATATCAATCTTTTTTTTTACTTTCATTCCTGATAACTTCTGTTAACACCTTGATATAACACATCACAATCTTAAATATAACAAGAGACTATTGATTATATAAATAATAACGTTTTAACAAGACGAAGTAATTCGATGGACGTTCAATTCATTTTTTTAATATTGGCAACAACAATTTGACCCAAATTATAAAACCAATCTCTCAACTTATTGTCTAATTGATAATAATTTTGCAGTAAACTTATTGAATACTAACTACTGCTGACCCTTAAAAAAAATAAAAAAATGTCGTAATGAACTAACGACCATCGTCTTGGAATTCTCAAGTACACATAGATTTCCAACGATTAATATCTACTTACGAGGTTTTACTAATTTACTGGACATTTTTTAGCATGTTACATTTACCATTGTTTAATTTATTTTACAAAAGACTTCTTCTACCAAGTAATCCTATAACACATTTTAAAGAAAAAAAAGTGGTAAAAAATTATTTATCCTTTAAAGAAAAAAGTGGTAAAAAAATATTTATTAAGTTTTTAAGTAAAATCTTTTTATTTGTATTTGTATTTTTTTGGTAAAGGAAGTCTGCATGTCCCGCCGTAACTCACATCCCATCGTACGCCCCGTAACGCTGATACCTACCAATTATATAACATGCATCCATTTTTTTCTCTAACTATGTGTCTACGTGTGTTTCTCTATGGCCTATCCCGCCCGCTCGGCTAAAACATGGAAAGACTCGACTCAAGGTACATTGGACGATCCTCGGATCGATGTTTGAAATGGTAGTGGTTACGTAAGTTAGCTGTAGAGGTTATGTGTCGTAGCCAAGGGGGTTAGTGTGTAAATGAATGAGTAAGAAGATGTTTCCGTCACGCTTACACTCTTTAACACGCTGTTAAAACAAATGACATTACATGTTACTATTGGACTACTGTCATGGCTGGTTTACATTATTCCGATCGCTTGTTTTTTCAGTACTTTATTTATGACGCTACTGGAGAGTTGTTTGTTTGGTATTTAGTTTCCTTTTCGCGTTTTACAATATGACCAGTTTCCATTGTTTTATACACCCCAGAGTAGACGGAGATTTTGCAAAAAATGTAATTAAAAAATTAAGACTACTTGGGCAACTTGGCTGAGGAATTTAATTTAGAATTGAATCTAATGTAAACTGGTTTACTGCAGTGCTTGCCAGCATTACAATCAATTTTATGGGCTGTTCTGCTTACGGAATAATGTAAATATGCCATACAAAACCTAAAATTCCTATAGCTCTCTAAAAATCTTCTAACCTAAAATGTTATCTTCACTTTCCTAACATCACAATGTTTCGCCAATGACAACTGTTTCTTAAATGCCCATTACAATATGCAAACGGAAACATCTTTAATAACGCTTAAACGCTATTTTCTGTATAATATTATTTTTCTAATCCACATTTTAGCGACACAAACGCCATCTGAAGACACAGGTATTATGAAATTCACAGCTTTCATATTAACAGCATGATGATCCTATGAGTACAATCCAAAATTTTGAACAATATCAATAAAAAGAATATAGTACATCTCATATTCTGCCACGTTGGTTAAAAGAAGACAGATAAATAAGACAAATCTACATTGTATGCTATACTTCACAAATGAAAGATACAGTGCGATTTACCCCCGAAATTAATAACCTATCTTTAGATATTTTTGTTAATATGACCAAAATAACGACGGTTGCTAAGCAACAAAACCAGTATCCTAGGCAACTATCTTAGATAGCTCTATCCATATCTACAGATAGGTTATTAATTTCGGGCGTTAGACTAAATGGCTTCTGTGAAGTTAGTCGGTATGCGCGCTGGCGTGCCCCACATCTTATTTATTTATTTCGTTAGGAAAACTTACAGCTCTAAAATAAATACAATGTAGTTAAATATTAATAGGTGACTAATGAGCCATTTACAGATTTTCACTTATAGGTAACTAGACATTATGGATTGAGTAGTAAACAACAGATTTCTAATAATTGATTAGGAGCAAAGTGCGATCAGCTAACAACTACAATACAAACTACAAACACAAATTAAAAACCGAAAAATGAGGTGGTAATCAAGCAGCGCACTTCAGCAGGTTTCATGTTAAAGATGTCAATCGCGGGATTTTCCGAAGAGAATTTATTTAATTGTTCAACAGCTCCACAGAAAAATCAGATCTTTCTATAATTTGTGTTACATGTTGGTGTGCGATGTTTACGTAACCGCCGAGAAGGTGTGTTAATATAAATTTTACTTAATAATTCAGGGTAGTCTAACCACCCTACAACTGACAACTACACTTAGGGTCGGTTCCAAGCAGCAACTTGTACCTAACTGCACAGAAGCAAGTTTGAATCGCAGTGTACCTTACTATCTGAATATTATTTAGAGATGCATTGTATTTAAATTGTCATTCAAACCTCAACGCATTCAATGCACGATATTCCGTCCGATACACAACGCAAACATAATCCTACATAAAAAATTAGATTTAAATAAACTGATGTACGATATAGCTCACCCTTTTTCCTTCTATACTTTACACAAATTTACGCAGTATCTCCAATAATATGCTTAATACTAAAATGTTTGTCTTGAAAATTGATCTTAGATAAGCTGAACCCTAGTGATACTTGTATAGCCTATATTTGCATTTATCTGACCTAAATAATTGGAATGTATGCCTTTTCAGAAGTGTCCAGAACGGATATATTAAATGTTTCTCTTGCTTGGCTTGTTACTATGCATGTGTGTCCTATCATGCTCATCTCATTTCATTTTAATGTGTGGCTTTGTTAGATTCCTTTTGGCTCTGATAATTTTATATTATGTTATGCACTACACTGGATAAGGTATTTATAATATAATGTATAATTATTTTATTATCAACCAGTTTCCAGAGCATACTTTCTACGTAAAATAAACATATGTTATAAAAACTGAAAGCTGGTTTGTAGTGTTGCGATGGAAATTACTAAATGTTCACTTTAATACACTCCAAAACCACTTCAATATTATGTATAGTGATTCAATTTTCATAGTAGATACCGATACAGATCTGTTGGCTGTTGGCTGTTCCCTGTAGTATGATTATTAACAAGTCACAAATCAGTCAGTCTAAAATATAAGCCGGACACTGACAAATCCAAGATCCTTTTATTTAGCTCTCAAAAATGACAATACAAGGGAAAAGAAAGATTTCAATTTGTTCTTAATCCAGTAGTCTTTGGGCCGGTTTTCACTACTGACAAATAAGTTCTAGATAGCTTATATCATAAGACAGATCATTTGACAGTTGTGATATAAAAAATTGTCAAGTTATCTTTTAAGTAAGCTATCCAGAATTTATCAGTCAGTGGTGAAACCGGCCCTTAACCTATATTAATTGGTCCTCACAAATACCGTGTGGGGCCTAGAACCGGGGAAAATATTGAAAATAGAGACTCTCTAGAGTATTAGTATTTATTCTGAAGAGATTCCAGTTGATCAAAACCCATGCATTACTCACAATAATAATTTAAAGTTACGATTCATAATCAGTGTATAATTGCAAAACGAGATTATCGCTAACGTTGCAAACTTATCGTGGTACAGGGGACAATAAAAAAACTTACCACAAACCATCATGATATCACTATCCATTAAAAAAAAAATAAGTTTAACTCCTTGAATAGCAACAGCCCCCGACATTCCCACAGCTTAAAATCTCTCTTTCAAATTAATTAAAATCTGTTGTTTTTTATTAAATATCGCAATGACAGTTATCTGTTTACAATTTTATCCATCATGCAGTCATTTCAATCAATACCAAGTATACTCTTTGTACCAAGTAGATTCAGCCATGGAATTATTAAGTACTAGTACGTAGTACCTATTAATTTCAATTAATTTAATTTAATCGAATTGGATTAATTTACACAATTTGTAATTAAATGTCCCATACACTCCAGTAATAAACGATACCTATGTGGATTTATGAAGTGCGATAGTAAGAAAGTATTATTTTTCTATCAGCCGACACATAAATTGTCAAAAAGACGTTCCGAGTAGCTACAAACAAGTTGAGCGGTACTGTTGTTTGCATTACATTGAATGTACGATTAAGTTAAGTATTTATTTAAGATTGTTAGAAAAAATCTAAAAGTAAAGATTTTGTTTTAATTAGTTGGGACCATAATGATTCAATTACTAGTGACCTATAGAGCCTCCGTTTTTAATATTATCCCCGGTTCTAGGGCCCACACGGTATAAGCCAGAGTCGTCACACTCAGAAGAAGAAAAAGTTAAAAAAAACTTATTGATAAATATGTTGTTGTCAGAACAATGGATTTATGTATCTAATAACATCCTTTTCATTATTTAGTTTATTAATTTCTATTAAATTGTTAGAACCAAGACTAAACTTAAAACCTTGACAGAAACGAAAAATGCTCAAGTTGCCAGACTGTTTTCTTCTCTTGTGGGCATAGCACACATGCAAAAGGTAGCACGATCTCAAAGCAATTACTTAATTATGAAATTCAATATTTATTGCAATCGGTGTACAATTTTACATATAATATAGTCAGCTTCTATATGTCACAGGATAATGTGAGAAATCGAATTTTCGCGAAAATCATAGGGATTTTGCGATAACACGGATAATTAGACAATGGGGACGACTTTTCTCAATCTTACTAGGGTATTTGCGAAAACACGAAATTGCGTTTGTAACATTAGATATCCTTCAATCTGGACGGCTACGGATAATTTTTGCTTTCTGGCCAACATGGTTTATTGGTTAATACCTCAATGCTTCAGAGTAAAACTAGGAACCCTTTTCGCAATATCCCTAGGATTCGCGAAAATTCGATATATCAAATTATCCTACGACATATATCAAAGAGTAGTCGTCACAAGAGTGGGGTAAACAAAAAACTAAATTTCCGTATACATTTTTGACTTTTTCGCAATTTTTCCGTGCTAGCCCTAGCGATTTATTGCCGCAATTTTAAATATTTATGTCCAAATCGATTGCAATAGATGTTGAATCCAATTAGCGCAGAAACGTTGCACATGAAAAAATAGTCAAAAGCATAGCATCTGCTTGGAAAGACAGGGAGATGATCTTATTTATAAAAAAGCTGACATAATGTTACGTGTGTATAGAACAAGTTTGCGATGCGTGCGCGGGCGTGGTCCGAGCCCACTACAGATGAGCAAGATGAGCTGCAAACCCGGGACACGCCGCAAGTGACCGCCCGACTCACGAGGACTGAGCTGCCGAAGCCTAGCACTGAGGTAATTCAGATGTATTATTACGTGTGTATATAAAAAAGTTTGCGATGCGCGCACGGGCGTGGTCCGAGCTCACTGCAGATGAGCAAGACAAACTGCGAACCCGGGACACGCCGCAAGTGATTGCCCGGCTCACTAGGACAGAACACCATTAGAAAAATTATACATTCATGAATAAACAACTATCGCCATCTTACTTTCAAAAAGGCTTTATTTTTTATATTTTAAACGAAAAACGAGTCTCTTTTGTTGTTTCTACAAAAGAGAATAAGTACTGACTTGATTTTCTATAGAAAATACCATTTTTATTGAACCCTAGTATCAAAGTTGACATAACGTTGAGCCTTGTTATGATATCACTGTTCTTACTGTATTTAGTCTTTTTAGTCTATTTGAAATTAAAATAGATGCATACCATGACATTAACAATATTTTTAATGGCAACGTTCAAAAATACCCTAAAGTAAGTACATTCTCACGGAGACATGTCGGATCCGATATTAGTCACAATATAATTTATATTGAATGAGCTGACAGGAGCATCCGATTTTAAGATCCGACAATTCATATAAAATAAAATCGCATCGAATGGTGTGAACGAGGGGTAAGTCTAATTAGTTTCTGTTTCAGAGTGATGCGCCTTCTCTTGCGCCGTTTGAGGAACTATTAGAAGCGCGCGTCCGAGACCTGTGCCTCTCGCTCAACATGAGCACCGCCCTCGCTTTAGCAGAATTCATTGAAGACGAAATCATCGCGCCACCTATGCCACTAGAGGTAATACTTTTTTTTCTTACTCATAGAGATGTCAATGTCAGCCAGATTAATTCAAACTGACTTTATCATCCAAAGATTTGTCAACTATTAGGCAATATCTTTGATTTGAAATATCAGTAGCTTATAACAGTCATTTATAGATAACAACAGTCTGATACGAAAAAAAGACAAATGATTTGAAATTTAACAGTTAACTATTAGAACTTAACGCTTATGAGTAGTCAGTATACCCTTAGTACGAGTTTGGCAAATTATAATTGCTTTTGTAAACTGTCGCTGTCTCTTTCATATCCATAAACTGCTTTACCGACCTGAGTAGAGCATCCAATAGTAATAGTAGTCAAAAACATTGACAGTAAATGTCAACTCGTATTATGGGTTCTGATCCTTGGTTTTTACTAACCGGTTATTAGAAGTAGCAAACCGTTTGTTAAAAAATTTCATAACCCTTAACTTTTCCAGGTTTTAATACAGAACGTAAAGCTTCATCTAATAGAAGACCGTCCAGTTCGTTCCATATCTTCCCCCCCTCCCCAACCCTTAGATCTCGACCTCACCACTCTTCGTCTCACCAGAGATTCCTCAGGAATCGTCCACTTAGGACCTCCTGTCGTACCTGTCGCGTCGCCAGCGACACCTAAAGTACTGCCAGATTTAGATGAAGCTAGAGTAAAGATTGACAGGCTAAGCAGGGAAAATGAAGAACTAAAGAAGAGACTGGTTACGTTGTCCAGGATAGCTGAAGACAACAGGGAGCTAAGGGCGTAAGTATTTTTAACTGTTTCTTTTATCAAAATCCATAAAATAAAACCCAACGAATATAATAATCTCCAATGTTGTGTTTAAAATATAGATTTACTCGTCTAAAATGCAATAGAAACACAGGGTCAAATATACCCTCCACAACCTCCACGTAACTATTTTCACCGCATCCTCGCCGGGTTAAGCAATCATATACTAAAGTGCGGCTATTTAATAGGTCACATTTGACTTGGCCAGGCCTCACAAAAATGTGTTTTATTACAGTGCAATAGGCGGCCGTCTAAGGTGACCTATTACAATGACTCTACTTAGGTAGGTCACACCTTGTTTTAGAGGAAGATCACTTCTTTCTACCCTTTTTTACGTGTTTATTTCGTTTTTAAGAAGTTCAGGGTTACATCAAGTTTTTTCTTGTTGGTTTTAAAATATTTCTTTTGACATTGCAGCAAAGTAGAAGAGGCGTCGGTATTAAGACAATGCGTTCACGCCGCGCAGCAGGAGGCAGCCAGCTTGCTTGCGGATAAACAAGAGCTATTAGACGCCATGCGAGTGCTACAGGTATGCATTTACTAGGCAGTTTTAAAATACTTTTTTCTCAAACATGCTTGGAAATTTGAATTTTATTTTGACAACCTTCTTCGAGTAAAATTGAAATAGCTGTACTGGCCAAATACATGCGAGCAGCGGCCGGCAAAAGTTGTATGAAAACCCATATCTGTCGTGGTTTAACGGCCAAATAAATTACATAGTAAACTTATATCTGTCGTGTAATTTAAAAATGGAACGATCTTTTCTCATGAACCAAGGAGGTAACTTATCAAAGGTTTTATTTAATTTTCGAACTGGCTTGCAATAAAAAGCCGTTTATTAAAAATAAACAAATGAACACTTTAACGCGGCAATGTACTATTAAGGTGGTACGACTTCCATACAAACAAACATTACACAATTATTGGTTCATCATACCTTAATAATTCATAAACACATGCGCAACTAACTCGTTTCAATTATTTGTTTGCGCGAAATTATAAAAAAAAATTATTTTCATACATGAGCTATATAAATGCGATGGGTCACACACACATACGTAGAATTATTGAAATTATAAGATATTAGTATATTCGTGTTTTATGTATGAAAATAAATTTTTTTTATAATTTCGCGCAAACAAATAACTGAAACGAGTTAGTTGCGCATGTGTTTACGAATGATTAAGGTATGATGAACCAATAATTGTGTAATGTTTATTTGTATAGAAGTCGTACCACCTTAATATAAAAAGTTCTGCCGAGCGAGGGTTCTACTTAGGTAGTTTTAATTTCCGCGCATTATTTGCGAAAAATACTATACAAGCCTTGGCCACAACTAGGTATTCATGGACTTACGTATGTGTGTACCCACATTTACACGTTTGTACATCAATGCCTCTTTTGCTGGCCGCTGCAGTAATGTACTATAAAAGTAGAAAAAACAATATAATTATTATCTTACCTACGAGTATTAACGTGGGTGGCTCAAAAGAAATAAGAATCTATTTATATAACGCAGAAGCGTAATATTACATATTTAAACATCACATCCCATCACATCATCAGCCTGTGGACGTCCACTGCTGGGCATAGGCCTCTCCTAGCTCACGCCTATTGTGGCGTTCATAGGAGGCTATTAGCCTAGCGCTAACACGCTGACCAGACGGGTTGGTAGAGGGTTTGTTTCAAGTTTTCCTTCTCTCGCACAGGTGTTCAATGCGTCGAGCCTCTTAGTCGACTCTTACGACATCCCAGGCATGTAAGGGAGTGGTGACACTTGTATTCTGAGGCCGTCACCACACGGCACAATATTTAAACATAATCCTAGCAATATCTGTTTTTGATTCGCGACAAATGGTCAGTTAAATTTTCAATGTGACTCAAACGGGTCAAAAATAATGTTGACAATCTAAATCAGTCGGTAAAAATAACGCTAGCTTAACACTACAATAATAAACACTTTCAGGAACAAATCGGTTGTCGCGGCAAAAGATAGCGGTCGCGAGGCGGTCCTCCGCAGGGCTGCCTCGACTGCACGGCCTGCTGCGGCGACCGGCAGACTTAGACCCGCGCCCCTAGCCCCTCACGACTACTCAACTACTCATGGAATACGTTAACGACTTATATACTACTCTGGAAAGATGTAAACAAGCGATGAGCACTCTGGAATGTTTTTACTACAAGTGAAGAATAGTATGTATTATTTTCTGTGTCATTTATTGCGCAATGGGGAAACACACTGAGAACTAGACCTGCGCCCCACACCCCTAGTCCCTGACGACCACTCAACCACTCATGGAATACTTTAGCGACTCATATACGACCCTGCAAGGATGTAAAGAAGTGAAGACCGCTCTGGAATTATTATTTTACGTACAAGTGAAGAATAGTATGTATTTTTTCTGTATAATTTATGTACACTCGTTCTCCAATTTAGAACTTAGACCCGCGCCCCACACGCCTAGCCCTTGAATACTACTCGACCACTCATGCATTAGCGATACTTACTATAGCGACGACTACGAAACTCATCACGACTCCAGAATGATGTAAAGAAGTGACAAGCGTTCTGGAATGATTATTTTATCTACAAATTACGGATAGTATGTTCCTTTTATCATTTTCTACGTCTTATTTTTACAAAATGCCTTGGCAAGTTGTAAACCTATTACAAAATCTAACCAACCAAATTTATTGCTATGATTTCAAATTTGAGTTAGGAAATTCTGGAAAAGATTGTTATGCTGCAGTAACGCTGTCTTTTGCGTTTTATTTTCTTTTCATGTTCAATACGCTATCGATATTATTATTTTTAGTTACTGTAAAGGTCCAACAAAACTTCATAACATAATATTGGCAGATAACAGACTCATAGTCAATTACCAGATTTGCCTAACTGCTCCTAAGCGAGTTAGGTGCTTGTCACTTCTGCATTAAAACTAAAAAACAATTATTAACATTTATGATAAATTTTAAATAGGAAAATATTGGAAAAAAACTACTCGGCCACAAGTGAATTCTCAGATGGGACTCGAACCCACGACCTTTGGAAATCCGGTTCAATGCTCTAACCACTGAGCTACCGAGACTTGCGGACCGCCATCGAAATTCTCCAATACTTTTATATTTTTAATACGCTGTAGGCCAGCGTTGTGACATCAATGGTAGGAATATCTTTTCAGGTGTTTAAAGATCGATTAAGATGCAATTATTAACATTTTTTATCTAGATACATGCGCGATTGAATCATTAATTAACTCAGTTTTTAAATGTATCGTACTTATAAATACTTTTTGTTCCTGTTATAAATCAACTTTGAGCTTAATTATTTACCCAATGTGAGGCAGACATCCTGTCAAATGTTATTGTGATAAAGTTTACCAGACACGTAAAGTTTTTGTCTAATAATAAATTACAATTAAATTTCTCTAATAAATGTTGACCCTTTATTTAGAAGTATTAGAGTTCACAGATTTGTTTATTTCGTAGGATGCTTGGCTACGTACTGTATAGAAAAATATTGACATTTGACAAAGACTACAAGAACTTACAGTTAAAGACTTTACAGTCAACTTGGTAAACTACTGAATGGGAAAATCCATAAAACAGTTCCTATGTGATGGTTTTTTTTAATATATTTTAGTACAAAACATATCCTGCCAAAAAAATATACTCCATTTATTTAAGTACTAAATACTTTAAACATTTGAAGATAACGTATTTAGTATCACCCCTAGCAAGATTATATTATACAGGATCTAAAAAATACAATGGATTTTGACACCTCGTATTGTAAAATACCGAGAATAATTTCGTCAAAAGCAGTGTTGCATTATCATAAATTTCCGTATTTCCGTACATTTTGTAGCTAAAGAGTAAAAATAAAAGGAAAAAAACTGATTTAAATTTTCTTGCAGCTAATACTTACCTAATGTATTTGGAATTTGAAATTAACTTTAAATGGAATCGTCTGAATTCTGAGCTAAATATTAGTAAAAATGAATCACTTTTACGGAAAACAACGTTTCAAAATCCCAGGGTCTCCACTACGGTGCCAAAAGTTTGCCGGCAAAAACAAAAGACCAAACCGACCATCTTTAAAATTTTAGTAAAGAAATTTGAAATACTTCATTATGCCTAGCCAGGCCTAGCACGAATAACTTCCGAGTAGTATCGAGAAAGTAAAGTATAAAAATGTATGAGATTGTCTAAAAATGTGTTATTGTGTGTGTTCTGTGGCATTGGGGAATAAAGATATTATCTATCTATCTAGATATTGAGCAGCGTTCCTACCAGACGTTTACGAAACTACATTTTTCTATACATTTTTGACATTACGTGCTCGATACTTACTCGATACTATTTCAATAGTTTTTCGTGCTAATCCTACTGATTAGTTCTGATAAATCGACGGAACTCGTTGTAATCTGTTAGTGTTTTATTTTAATGAAAAAAGTCGAGAAGTGATTCTTATAGGAATTAAGATATAAAGTTGTAATGAAATGTGATTTTATAATATTTGATGTACTTATATACGACGTGCATTTATTATCATTAATCGTGTAGATATGGCGACGTATTTGTGCTTAAAACTCATATGTATGTTATTTGTAAATATTTTGAAGTCATTATTTCGGTCTTCCTTTGTTACTCATCTAAAAATGAGGCAATATACAAATTAATTAATATTTAAAAAAAAAACCCTTCAATTTTTACTCAACATTATACATTTCGATCATATCAATAGAGGTTTATATCTCAGTCGTAATTGGTGGCAAAGTTTATCAATATATTTTAGGTATATAATATTAATAACATTTATGGTACAATACCATTTTGAAACACCAAATTTTTCTACTTCTCTTTACTTGTGATGGCGAAATATCAATCTGGTATGTCAGAAATCCCTAAGCTCCAGAAATTCTAAGTCTAGAAGTAAAAATAAAATTTATATATAATTGCTGGTAATTGCAATCTAACGGCAGATGTTTACACATATGATAATAATTACAAGAAGTTCAGATAACAGTGCCATAATGAAAAATTTAACTATCTTTTAAAACGGTATCAAACAGAGAATCGAAAATGATCAAGACTTACATTAAAAGTATTAATTATTTTGCCAGAATCCTATTTCGTCAACACCTTTATAGGCTTAAGGGTAAATATAATTATCTAAACAAGACACAGGCTTCCATAAAAGCCCGTAAATAATAATAGATATGTCTAAATAATATGTACATTAAACATGATTAGGATGGCTATTTTTACTATTCCTGTCCCCTTCACTAACGGGATCGCATTGAGATCGAGATTGTATTAATGTCCTAGGTCAGTTATTACCTATGACTAAAAATAATTAAACTAAAAAATTGAAATTGAAATTAGTAAATAAAGTAATTTTGTGGTCTAGTAATCGATTTTAGCGGTAATTAAAATCGAATCAACGGTGAAAATGCGATCCCGTCAAAAGTAACCCCCCCCCCTGATAAAGCCTAGCGTCGAATACAGCAGAAACGCGCCGAATCGCATCGAATTACTTCCTGCGCGTTCATCTGATACGACTCTATCTAAATATATCTAAACTCACCTGGGCCCTTATTCACTATGACCACTTAGCGATTCCTTGCTCAAACCACGCCAATGTCGTACCTGGTTTTGACATTTTCAAAAGTCGTTTTCTCCATGATACTCTCAAATTATAGAGTTATTGTACAAGTACTTGAAAGTCACAAGTTGTATAATTATTAAACAAGTAAAATAACTTTAAAATTTATAAGTGTCATAGAGAAACCGAATTTTAAAAATGTCGAAACCAAATTCGACATTCGCGTGGTTTGAGCAAGGAATCGATGTGGTCATAGTGAATAAGGGGCCCTGCAGGCAATTCGTCGTATCGGCGCTGATGCGGTTTAATTTTAATAGTAAAACAGGAAGCAGGCAACTTTTTGCGATTCGATTTGGCTCGGCGCGGCGCGCCTAGCGTCAAATGCGCCCAATGTCGACTGTCATATGCTATAAACAACAAACTAAATTCCATATTTACGTTACGTTTGTAGGAATATTTATTACATTTGTTTTTTATTTTTAAGTAGATTCAAAACTGTCTCTACAAAATAGACAAGAAGGTGTATTTGTTGCGATGTTATATTTTCTTTGGGTCCTTACTTTTAATTGATCTATAAAATTGTCGTCGGTATTTTTGTAGTTTTCCCAGGATTAAATATTAGATGTTTTTTTATTTATTGCATAGGTACTAAACCATTATTTTTGTGCCAAAAGCCTGAAACTGTATTACATATTTTATTATTATTGAGGGTTGTAAATATTGTATTATGCTTTTATTTAAAAAAAAATACGTTTATTTTAATGTTTGCTTACTTTATGTCCAATATTATTCTAAAATTTTGTAATATTCTTGGGATGTATTTTGATATATAAAATATATTATGTCACTTGTTATGAATTTGCAATAATCATGTTGCTAGTGTAACTATTTTATTATATTGTATACCTTATAATTATGATCATGAGGGCTGCCAGCCAAATTATCGATCAAGTATGAAAAATGATTCAATGAGCGAAAGGAATAATTGTAAATAAACGAGGTTATTTTTTAAAGATTCTGACTGGCAACTCTTTTGTTGTATATAATCTCGATTTGACTATTATATTTGTGTGTTTAGTATTAAAGAAAAATGTGCCTGTACCATACGGTTAGTGCAATACCTGGCCGTTAATATACTCTCGAAAGATTTCTTACTGCGTATAACTAACTTACTAGGTTAACACATTTAATTCATAGTTAATGCTACTTTTGCATGTGTCGTAGGTTAATTTGATAAATAGAATTTTCGTAAAAATCCTAGGGATATTGTAAAAACACGGATAATTAGACAATAGTGTTGACATTTCTCAATCTTACTGAAAAAAGATAGGGTTTTTGCAAAAATACGGGTTGCTTTAGTAACATTGACATTTGAAACATCAAGTCGTCAACCAATCAGAGAAGATGTTGTTTTGGACGATCCGACCAGCCAATCAGTGTTCTTATTTCATAATAGTCAGCGATTCTTTTGGCAATCTTACCAGTTTTTCGCAAAAATCCTATCCTTTTTCAGTAGGATTGAGAAATGACAACACCATGGTCTAATAATCCGTGTTTTCGCAATAACCCTAGGATTTTCGCAAAATAACGATTTATTTAATTATCCTGCGACACATGCATCTAACTCTGAGTTGAAGGTAAACTTAGCTTGGCGCAAGTGGGCCTTAAAGTTTATGTTGCGTTATTTATATACAGTGGTGGTCACATAATTAACGACACTAGCTGATTTTCATACAATCGAGGTAACTTTGGAGCCTCGGGTCTCTGCCAAGGATTGACCGAGCTGTGATCTAACAATGGAGAAGAGACAGATTGCTACACATACCTAACTGATCTGATCAACATTTCAACATTCTCTTGACAGGTCGTACCTAGTACAGGCACTACTATTAGTCTCCCACTATTAGATTTAAGTTATACTGTACCTTTTTTTTATGAAGTACGAGGAGACTCTTAGCCTTCATCATACCTGATGTTAAGTATTGATAAGGCTGAAGATGGAAGCGAGCCTCTCCCGGAATCCCCAAGCACTGAGGAACTGGCTATCTTATCTTTTAACTGCCGGAACACAACAACGCTGAAAACATTGTTGTTATGGCGTCAGACTTAGATAAGATGGTGGTAGCTAGCCAGGCGGAGTTACAACAAGTCCTACCACCAACCAAACCGAATACAATATGTACCCCCGCTGGGAATCGAACCCGGGACCCCTGGGTCTGATACCGGTGGTTGTACCACTAGACCACAGAGGCGGTTAAAACCTAGAAATCTAGTTAAACCTAGTTCTTAATTAGTTATACTGTTCTATTGTGTGGAGATAATAAAGTTTTTATTACTTTTTATTATTATTATAAATACTAAGTGTCCACCACTGTATAAAAAACTCAATTTTGAATTGTTTCTAGTTTCTATATTTAATACTTGTAGCTCTACTTCCTTTCATACATCTCTTTTTACTGTCTGTCTGTACAGTAACTTTTCTTTTAAACCACGGCACTGCACGAGAGTAATATTTATGGCAAAATATTGTACACGAGGAATTGCTTGATATCGATAATTATTACCTTTTTGTACTTCTATAAATTAAGTATTTTATGTCCCTTACATTTTCTCGATAATATATAACTGTCATATAGTATGAATATGAATGTTATTATTGTTGTAGAATGTATCAATAGCAATTTGTCCAAAAATAGGAGTGTATGAAATGATCACTTAATCGGAAGCCAACAAATCGTATATTCCGCCAGTGAACTGCTAGTTGATTATCTAACTCTGTTGCTAACAGATTTTGATTGAAATTGATTGGAAATTCAGTTACGATATGATTACGTTAAGATAGTTGTTACATTGATTTTTACTAAAGCAGCAATGTGACTGCACTTTCAATCAAACATTGATAGAAACAAGTTACATAATCAGGGGGCGGTACTATTGTTGCTAACTGTTTAGCTGTGGAGGAATTGTTAAAAATAAATTTATTTAGTATTCTAATACTGTCGTTTTAATCACTGGTCTGGTATTCTTCTTTAATCTTCAAGACTATCGACTTATTATTTTACGTTCTTGGTACGCAAAGTAATTACTATATTTTTTTATTTATTGTTAACTAGTAGCCTACCCTCATGGTTCCCGTTCCCGTGGGAATATCGGAATAAAATGTATCCTATGTTTCATTTCAAACTTTAAAGTTAAACTGTGTGCTAAATTTCGTCAAAATCGTTCCAGCCGTTCTTGAGTTATAAATGATGTAACTGACCCGATTTTGTTTTACTTATGTGGATGATGTTTTAATTCGGTCTACGGTTTGTATGAAGTCGTGCCTTTACTATTTTACTCCCAATTTACGTTTTTTTTCTCCTTAAGAACCTTCATGCCTGCCTTAACGTAAATATTAAAAAAAATTGGTGAACTCTCGTTCCGAACCTTTGAACCGTTCTCGATTAAGACCTCTAGCCGCTAGAGCTAGAGTCTAGCGCAGTAGCGCACCAGGCAGCCTGACTGCCGCAGCCAGTCGAACAATGACGGTGTACGGGAGCCCGCGCATTAAGCAGCCACGAAATCCTGGCTGCGGCAGCCAAATGTCTCCTGTCTGCTCAAATAGCAATTAGCAACACATTTGGCGATTCATTTAAATTTTAATTAGAAAAATATAAATATGATGCGGGTGATTTCACTAGATCGACTGAACTAGATGGCGCTAGGTGCATTTTCAAATGAGAAAAGTAACTGGGCGAGTGTTCATTTCCTTCATCCCTATCTCTATTATTTCTCAGAATAATCCTTTGGACAAGTCACCAAATATTTATTATATATATATATAAGCACCGACCGGTATCATACCCTTAGGTCCCGGGTTCGATTACACATAAAATATTATATCACTGACATCACCAGGCTATCTAATCTGTGTACCAAATTTCGTCCAAATCCGTTCAGTAGTTTTTGAAAGCTTATTCGCTTTAAACAAACAAACAATCAAATCTTTCCTCTTTATAATAATAGTATAGATTGTTGGTGATTGGAAGTCCGCCTGACGTCTGAACAAAACTGTTTTCACCATTGTTAGCATCAACAGCACAAATTATTTATATAGCATGAGCAGCAGCAGCAGCAGCTGTAAAGTCTCAGACTAGTATTCTGGATCACAAATCAGAGTGAAAACCGGTCACATCACAGCGCAGATTAGATTAAATGTCTTTTTAATTTACGTGGCGTGCGTGACGCGTGAATTATCGCGAACATTTGCCACTGCCACGACAAGACTGGCCAAGCAATAGTCACCTTTCTTTTGGTGTTCTGAAAAGTGACTATTGCTTGGCCAGATTTGTATTAAAAAACGGATTGTATTGATATAGCGCGATAGTGTGGCCGTAGCATGTGTCGCAATTGTGAATGTTACCAGCTACAACAATTAACCCCATTTTATACTATTAAAAATAAATGTTGGTGCATCGAAAATTGCAAATTCAATTTCTTGGTTTTTTGTTAACGTCCACCACATACCAAATTAAATACATATATTGTTCTTTAATTTAGTGTTTTAGCCCACAAAAACTAAAAAACACCAAATCCAAGAGTTAAGTGATAACGGTGTCATTTAAATGAACAGAGCGCGAAGAAAACTTAAGGGTGAGTAAGTAGTATGAAAACGTTGGGTGGGATGATCTTTTTTATAGAAAACGTTTAGTTGTAGCCACAAAAAAAATACTTGTCAAGCTACCTACAAGTTTCTGTAGTTGCTATTGCTACAACTATTAAATTGCGTATAAACCTCACAGATGATAAAAAAAAAACACGAAAAGCACTTGCGTAGGTTCATCTATTTGGCGTAAATGATAGTGGAAACGTATTCAATTCTATATCAATATACACTTTAAAATATTGTAAAATTGCTTGAATTACTTTTTTAAGGAAGATAACTGTGATAATGATAAAATGTAGACGAAAGTCGCGAAAAAGTGCAAAAATTAGGTTATTTCCTTACTTTTTAAGTGTAAAGAATAAACAGAGTAACTGGACCTTAAAATGTCCATAAATACTACTTAAAACAAAATACGGGCCACCACGTATTCTATGCAATCTTGGCAAACTAAAGGGTTTGGAACTTTGAAGGTTTGCAAATGATAAAATTAATTAAATTGATGATTTTGAAATGACAAAACCTAAAAAAACTGTTATAAAATGAAATGAAATGAAATTAACAGTCATGAGCTTCTTAGCAAAAAAAGTATTTTTTGGATAAAAATGTACCTTTGAGTTTTATCAAAGGAAATGGTAAAACAGTAGTGCAAATTATTTTTTCCATTTTTTTAGTTCCGTGTATATCCTCCTCGTTTTTAAAACATTTTTGGACCCTTTGAAGTACACATTGAGCCTGGTGTTGCTCTTTTTGTGAGGAATTTGTTGTTAACTAGCTCTACAGCTTGTTTGTTTTCGACTATAACTTGTATGAATACTATAACTTGTTTTTTCATTAGCATAGCAGTAGTAGGTGGTAGACGTTTGTTTGTTGTGTAAAAAAGTTGGGTAGCTTTACAATTTGTAAATGGTAACAATAGTACACGTGAGAACGTGACTTGTACTGTGGCAACATTTTTAGTTATGGCCGATGATTCAAATTGAAAAGACGCGATTTGTCTTTGCTGAATTTTGTGGCAAAATAAATAAGTTGCTATATTTCGGTGTTTGTGTGTAATTATCAAAATCTTTATAAAAATTATAACAGTGTAAATTTTTGTGTTACAAGTGATGAATATTCGTGTTGTTCGTAAAAGAATGTTTGTTGTGTCTTCGTTGTAAATAGGATCAGTGGTCAATAATATCTATTGGATTACGGTTCTGCTGTTTATTTAATTGTTGTGGATTACAGGTGAGTTGACAAGTTAAACACAGTCAATATATCGCTGTAGATTCTTCGAGACTGGTTTTTTTTTGCCACGAATGCCGAGAGGCGTCGTATGTCGAGTCGGCCGGGCTGTCTCCGCTCGGTTCCAAGATAACGGAAGATTAGAACAGATTGCGCAGATTCTGATAACATTCCTCACTAATTCATGTTATTGGAGATCTTCATGTACTAACCATAAAATTTTACTCATACTCAGTGTTTACATGAAACAAACATTCGTGTAACGAATGATATCAAATCGTTGCCAGTGAATCACACTCAAAAGATTGTTTCATGCTCTATTTCGGATCTGAAAGCTATTTAATTTGGTTGAGAGGAAACTCTGCTCATACACATGGATACTTATTATTCTATTATCCTGTCTTTTATTCCTAAAAACGTGATAATTGACACAAATAATAACTTGTATCAGTCCCCATTACATGATAAATTAAAACTTAAAACATTGAGTTGTATTGACAACATAACCCTCCCATTATTGGTCTTAGCTTGTCAAGTTATTGTTTTTATCAGTGTTATAAAAAAATTGCCAGAATCTTGAAACATAAGTTCTTGTTCAAAGACTTCCACACTTAGCTAGAATATTTCTGAATATTTTCCTTTTGAAATTCTCATTATGTTCACCTTAACAAGTGCATTATGAAATCATCAATGTTATTGGTACAAGGTAAAGCAATCATATTGATAGCTGTTAGAGTTTAAGCTCTTGTTTGTCATCTTTACTGGACTGACTATAAAAGAATGATGATTACCATAAAACAGGCATTTTTTACATGGCTCATTTATGTTGTTTCTTACTTCAGCAATGCAGGTAATTTTTTATACATCTGCTTTATGAATGATGAATAAATAATCTATTCAAATTAACATTATAAAGTCAGCATTTTTTAATCATTTTTTTCCTACCACCATTTAAAGAATGTGAAAATAAGTATGTGGTCATTTGTAAAACTTAATTGATAATTTTATGTCATTTTTCCACGTGGTTCCAGTCCTGTGGGAATATCGGAATAAAAAACATGCAAGGCCGGACGAGTGATCAGTCTACCTAATCAGAACCATTTCACCCAACCAAAATGCAACAAAATTAAATTTTAAGAATTCGTAAAAAGTATAACGTAAATTGCTTGTGAAAGCCATCAAATTTCATAAATTTTTAACAAATTTGACAATCAAATTACAATATATCGTATTGTAAAGTAAATATACGTTTTACGAATTCTTGAAATTAATTTTTGTGCAATTGGTTGTTAGTATTCACTGGACTTAATTTTACTATTTTAATAAGATGTTACGCAGAATGGCAAATACATTTTGAAATCATTGCTATACCTCTCAAATATTTCACTTGGGTATTCATCATAATAATATATTTATAACTAAGAACTCTAAATTGAATTTAAGAAAATACCATCAGCCCAGCCCAAATAATAAAATCGTTTAGTTTTTTCAAAAGTCCTAAACGTTCAAAAGTTCAAAGTTTAAACTCCTATATTTTACAAGCTTTTAAATTTGCTGGTACCATAATCTGGATGCTAAGTTTACGCTATACACTGCATACAGTTATGGTCAAAGGCAACTACGGCTTAATTAAAATGTCAAATTTCTATGGACAATTCCGAACTCAACGGCTTACATCTTAGAGTTCAAAGCAAATTGAAGAAATTTGACAGATATGTAAACCTGTAGCTGCTGTTGTCTGTACCATCTCGCTTTCAATATTATCTATAGCTCTAACATGTGAGGCCCCCAGGATTTTTCTACTTAACTAGTCAGTGATGACCAAAAGGTCACAAAAAGAGAAGTGACATAATGAGCAACATACATACATACCTAATAATTGTGACTTCTGTTTTTATAAGTTATTTGGGCAGTTAATGCAGGGTCTGATTTTGCCACAATGTTTTATCTAGTCAACTCAAGACTCAACCGAGATCATTACCATTCAGTATAAAATTAGTAAAAACAAGAGTACAATTTAGAATAATAAATTGATTTTTGAAAACTAATATTGTTAATTGTAGTAATGGTGCAAGATTTTGTAACTGATCATTCTTATATGTAGACAAATTGTGTAAGTGAGATTATTTTCCATTGTTGAAAGTGTTTAAAACCTGGGAGTATTGACTTCGTTCAAAGACCACCAGTAAAGTAACCTGTTTGGCACACTTCCATACTCTATATGCGAAACTTCATGTTCCTTAATGTTTTAGTACCAACAACTTCCCAAATCAAATGTGCTGAAATCCGGTTATTTAAAATGCGTACGATTCATCGTTAACTCTACAGCATTTTAATATTATTAAGTTATAAAATACCTTAGTAGGTATGTAAATATTATTTACGCTTCGCAAACGTCCACCCATGCATTTCGCAGTTATGAAGGTAAATAACATACCGGTTACGCAATGTACGCTAAACAGTAGGCACCAATACCAATGTCGTACGTGTTTCAAAGTTTTTACCAATATATGGTGTTTTTCTAAGTTCTTTATCTTTTACAAAGCTTAAGGGCGCGCTCTAGGCCAAAAGCAAAAGTAATAACTACAACGGCGAACTGCAAAGTAAATGCTGCCTTATTTCAATGAGAAATAAGCAATCTGATTTTCGTTGGCCTATAGCGGGCCCTTAAGTAAGGCCCACTTGTGCCAAGGGAGCACTGGTTTAACACATTTAACCCAGAGTTAGTGCTAGTTTTGTATGCACACTCTGGGTTAAATGTTAACCTAGCTTGGCGCGAGTGGGCCTTAGATTTTAGTGCCCGCATTTTCTTATCAGCTAAAAGTCATAAATGGGTGGGTGGCAGGGCAAAACTGACGAGGGCGTTGGATGGTAGCCTTCCCGCGGCGCGCCCTGTAAACGGACTAGAGACGGTAACGCAGTCACTAGTGGCGTGGCGGCCAATACCATCCCCTTGCGAACTGCGAACGCAAGCGACAGCAGCGAATATGTACGACGTCGAAGACGATTTTTGCGACCAATTCTTGCCTGGCGGAGCCATGTGTCCCGTCAGCTAGTCTGAGAGTAAGGGTGAGCCGAGACTTATTGCGACGACATCAAAGACTACGCGACGGAGATCATGGGCTATGTGAAAAACGCTCAGACGGGGAATGGTGCGGGTCTATCCAAGGACCACAAGGCACCCATTATCACCCTTTGCCTACTCACCGTGCAGAAATGCAACGCTAACTCTTTTTTGGCCAAGGAGAAAGCCTCACCCGCCGCCACCTTCAACCTCCACCACTGAACTCGCTGTGGAGAACATCGCTAAGATAGTTCGTCAGTCGATTCAAGATGAACTCAAGAAAGTCCCGATTCTGAATCAACCTACAGTCCCTAAAACACCTTCTTACGCCACCATAGTCAAAGTAAATAGTCAAGTCACCACGTCAAAGTCATCATCCCCAATTACTACTCAATCTTCCGTCCCTAAACCAGTCTCCAAGCCTGCCATAATTGTCTCCCACGCTGCCACGCGCGATGACACTATCAAGAGTTTCCGCTCAGCCGCCAATTTTAAAACACTGGACTTTGCCCCATCTAAAGTCCAGTCTTTTTCTAATCAAAAGTTTCGGATAGAATTCGATTCCGAGGAACAAAATCCGAAACTCTAAAGCGGCTGGCCAAAGATCCCAACTTGCAGGCTGAAACCGCCAGAAAACTTAAGCCCATGGTGGTCATAAAGGGGATCTCTATGGAGGTTCCTCGTGAGGAGTTAAGGGATCTGATTCTTGACAACTGACAACAATCCATCCATAAAGACTTCCTAAAATAAGAGGAAGATTTAGTTTATAAATTCGTTCGAAACAATAGAAATGAAAAATTATTTAACGCTGTATTCATCACTAGTCCTTCCGTCTTCCGAGCCATTCGCGACCTTACAAAGATCAATGTCGACTTCCAACATGTACACGTTGAGGAGTTTAGCCCATTTCTCCAATGTTTTAAGTGTCTGCTGTTCGGACACACGCGCAGCAAATGTTCCTCCAGCGTCGAGACCTGCTCCCATTGCACGAGATCGCACGATCTGGAAAAATGCCCATCAAAAGAGGACCCCAAAGCAGCCGTGTGTCTGAACTGTCAGACACACAACACTAAATTCAAGGGCAAGGATAACACCTCCCATCGGGCTACATCCACCAAATGTCCGCGAGTAAAAGCGATGCTTATCAAAGTCCGAGATAACGTCGATTATGGCTCGGAAATGTGATATTTCACATTTCAATCTTCCTACAAACTTTTTGTTATCTAACTGTAATTCTGTGTCAATAACTTTTATATTTTGTAGAAAACTTTGCTTTTTGTAAATTCACTTATTTTATTTGCTAAAAAACATCTCACTTCTAAAAACCTTAGATGTAAGCAACTTTTCGATGTTGAAGCCCACCAGTTATTGAAATCACATTGACAGGCATGATTTAACTAAATATTATTTTGTAAATCAATTAAACTCTTTAAAAAAAAACTGACCATTCAAAAAGGCAGCTAACTAATAGGAACTGAGATATGATACCGCTGCTGTCATGTAGCGTTGTGAAATCGTAATTAAAATCTACATATTCTAAATGAGTTACCGCAAACTACAAAAACTAAATGGTGCACCAAGTCGAGACCTGCTTCCGTCGACATGTGGCGAATTAAACTGTCGAACTTACAATAACAATCGTTTCATATTTTCGTATGTAGCTTAATTAAAAATGTTAGTTTGTGTCTACACGTTTTGGTGGCGTTTGACCATATTGATTGCTTCGCGAAAGTAGAGCGTTTTTTGTGTAAAACCCAAATAATTATAGACGTATAATATGTCGAGATGAATATTACAATTATGTATTTATTAATCTTCCTCTCTAGTTTTTTATGACTACAATATAATGATGAGGAAAGTAAGATTTACTGCCGCACCGTATGGCCGAGTAGAGCAAATCAACCTGTGTAACTAAAATACCAAAAGAATTTAATTAAACCCACTAACTTACGTTTATATTAAGTTTTGTAATGAGTCATCAAACTTTCTCCAGTATTTAACGAAATACTGACTGCCTGCTGACTACCTGTTTAACTTGATCAGTTATACTTTAATTGATAAGTTAAGACGCGTTTTCAATATAGTTCTAATAATAGTTCTGAACACGAGGTTAGCGAAAACACTTGAGCTACCGAATGTTAATTACAATGTTAATTCGAGGCTGCGAATATTATTTTGCTCTGAACAAAACGTTCATTCGGTATATGAGATGAAAACACAGAACACAAGAAAGAAATCAGAATAATAGTTGGCCAGCAACCAGCTAAAATCAAGCCAATCGGAGTTAACGAAGGATATATTCAATGTTACTAACGCAATTCGTGTTTGCAAAAACCCTAGTAAAATTCAGAAATGTCATCACCATTGTCTCTTATCCATGTTTTCGCAATATCCCTAGGCGTCTCGCGAAAAAATTATTGATCTAATTATCCTACAACATATGCAACTAGCGGTTGCCCGCGGTTTCGCCCGAGTGGTTCCCGTTATAGAGATCTCTTCGTATGAATGGTGTGAATGGCGTGAGCTAGGAGAGGCCTATGTCCACCAGTGGACGTCTACGGGCTATGATATGATATAATCTCTTCGTTACATGCACCCTTACAAATCCACGAATCAATTCTAATGAATCGTAGCAAACTTGAAGTGACCGCTTTAATGATTTTTTTACTGTTATGTTCGCGACCACTATTTGTTTACGGCGACTTAAGTGTGATGGCGCTCTCAAATTAACCGTAGAAACTAAAACAACCGTTAAAATAACTTTAAGACCTGTTCGGTGAGTTGGATTTGCTATTGAAGTGTGCTGATATGCTTTGGCCAGATATAAAATATTTACCTTATTTTGCTATAAAATAAATAGGCGTTAAGTTTTCTTTAAAAGAGCGCAAATAAAAATAAAATAATATAACATACAGCTCACGTCTACGTAGCAAAGGAGGAACATGTTGAGAATTTAAATAAATCTTTTGTAAGTAATAAAATCACAGTCTCCAGGTAGACTCTCCCTGCTTCTGTATTTCCGAGTACTTATAATTATAACCCGTCCATCTTCAAAGCAAGGGTGAATAGGCACCTTCTGGGCTAGTTCGCTCCACCGTAGTCCAACCTGTCTCAGCCCCCGAGCTTAATTAGGATCGAGACCGAACCCATACAAAAAGCTAATTAATAATTTATAATATTCAAACTTAAAATTAAATATAACAAAACACCTTAACCAAATATTCAAATGTATTTTGCTTGTTCAAAAGCCATATACGTCAATTTTAGCCATGACCTTCCATCAATGCTTGTCTATTTAAACATTATATTAACGACAGTTAAGTGAAACTACAATTTGTCCTTCGGCCCTTACGTTCGCTGGCCCAGATTATGGCATTGGTATTTGGGAATTGGATAACGTGCCGTAGGCGTAGGGCTGCCATTCCAGACTTTGGGATATTTTGCCCTGGAATAGAAAAAAATGGTATAAAAATATTTTTATTCACTTTATACGATCTTAGCTAGAAGTCGCACAGTGCTAAAGGCGGAACACTGTTTTAAATCCTCTCACGGACTAAGCCACCAGTACGCCATATTACGAGTTTGTAAAACTAGAATAGATGTTTAATATTAACGATAATGTAAAGCATCTTCAGTCATCGCTCAGTCTCATATCCATCGACTGTTGAACGACATGAGCAGTATAAGAACTAAGTTATGTTTATAGTTGTAATCATAATCATAATCATTTATTTGCACTTGTTTGGGGTACACTGCAGATGACATTAAAATATAGATCAGCCCAATCAGCCATTTAGAATAGCATGCAAAACATATAGGTACATAATAAAATTAGATTAATACAATATTGATTCATTCCTCCATTCAAAGTTTACAAGTCAGCAAATTTCAAGGATTAATTCTAATGTCAGTAATTTTAATGGTGATCATCAACACAATACGAAAATATCAAAAAATATATTTAGGTATTTAAAATTAATGTCAAACTATTATTCAATATATAAAATTAAATTCCCAAAATTGTCTAGTTTATTACCTACATGTCAACTGTTACTTATCTAGGCTGTGTAAGTTATTGTAACTTGCCAAACACTGTTATTTTTTTCTTTGGTGAAATAAAATATTATTATTATTATAGTGTACCTCTATAGTCTAAATAACGTCAACGTTGGTAGTAAATATCAAGTGTGCCAAACTCGTAATAGGGATACAGGACAGGACACCCACCACACTCCGGTAGTAGCAATCCGGTAGTACCTTAGTTAGATAGTACCTTACGATATATGACAGCCCTAGGTGGCACCAAGGTCGAACGCTGCCGCCTGTCGCCGCAACTTGCCGTTCTTGCGTACTACGTAAATACCTGTGACAGATTCGGGAGAAGTGTCCTCGCACAAAATAAACATAAAAGAGGTTCTATCTAGTGCCTTAGTATCTTGCAATGCTGCCAAGCCCCATCTTCCAGAAAAACTAGTGAATACATTGAAACAATTCTGTTTTATGATGAACTCTGACCGGCGAACCCGAACTATGCTAGTTCATGAAAGTACTCCACATCCAGAACTTAATTGTACATCGTTCTTAATCGTTGACGAATCTTTAAAAGTAAAAGGAGTTAGGTTGCTTCAACCCTTAATTCAACGGAAGTTACTTTTTATGGAGGCACAGCTGCTTTTGTTCATGGGGTCTTATTCTATCGATATAAGGTGACCCGCTGCTATTTAGGAAGGATATGGAATAATGTCAGATCCTATTATAACAAGGTTGTCATTATTTATGAAACCTACAATCACGCCCACGTGTTCATTATCCTCTATGTTGTTTTCATACCCAACTAAGTAGATATCATATTTCCCAGAAGTTTATAGGACTTTCATAGATAATATTTTTACTGATATATCCTACTACTGGAAAAGTTAGTCATAACTGAATAAACAACGCACAGTTCAAATCAATCGACTGATTTTTCTTCTTGAAAAATTGTTTTTTTTTTTATAAGCATGTACATACCGAAATTTTGGAACCCAATGATATCCATGCGATATAAATAGCGGGCGGCCGCTTCTTTCAAATTATTTATTTTCTATCAAATACTCTAATAGCACGTAAAATACTGGTTACATTATAAATATTTTACTCTTTTTTTGTGCCATTTACTTTTCGTTGACCAGCTAATAGTCTAACAGAAAACTTGTTTGAATCTCCGTAATTTTAATAATTGATAATTAATTTTGTTTTATGCGTTTGAATATTGCGATGACATACTTATTTTTATTTCAATAGTTGTGCAAATGGCGTGTTCCAGTAACGTGCATAATTAGTGCGAACGTTGCGATTTCATTGTCACTCGTTACGGGGAAATAATTATTTCTCGATCACGTTTTTAGACAGGTTAGTGCCGTTTAAAAATGTACTTTAATAGTAACTATTATGAAATGTAATAAAATTTAAGGAAGCCGAAGGCTTTTTTAATTTTTGCATTTTTCAATGCTATTTTTATACCTATGATATATTTTAAATAGCAAAATATTGGAAAAAATTAATTCGGCTACAAGTGAATTCTCAGATGGGACTCGAACCCACGACCTTTGGAAACCCGGTCCAATGCTTGTGAATTTTCGCAGCACAGTTCAGACAACTGAAACAATTATTATGAGTTTGGGAATAACTATCTGAACCCTGGAGAGAAGGCATATCCTTCTCTCAAGTTTCGAATATGATATGGCCTTACTTTCCTGCTAATTTGTCGCGAAAACAAATCATGATATCATAGAAGCAGAACTAAATTTCTTTCACCTCCTAGTTTTTTGGAGGTTCGTTTGGAACCAATCCAGTAGTTACGACGCTACTCATAACGTAAAGTACAGTTCTCGGATGTTAATTTTAGCTTAATCAATAACGTCCAAACCGACGATCGTCAATCATAATGGTTGACATGTGTCGACGACTCCTAAACAGAGACCTTGGTTCAGGCTGGTTTGTCACTGTTTTTGCTTACTTAACGGTGCCGGGACCTGTTCTGCTTAGCGTCACACACCGTTTGCTACGGCTATTCGTATCTATCCGAATTAAAAAACACAGAATTTCGATCTATTATTAATTATGCTTCATTTGTATACTAGTATGTCTGCTAAAAAGTAAACTATGCTTGTTTAAACGCGCGGACGAAAAGCGGCGTCGGGTTAGTTTCTAACATAAAATTAAAATTGAAATAAGGTAAAATGGATGATAAAAAGTTTGTACGGGCAAAGTAGAAATTGCCACGCTGTAAAAGTTGTGGGTTGTCGTTGTCGCTAGTGTGTCATTAGAACTTTTCAGCCAAAAATACACAATTCACTTTCCAAGTTCCAAGTCATGTTTGAGACTTTTTTCCTTAGTTCAGGTTTCTAGGTACTTGTTAAAAATGTATTTGCTCGGTATACGTAGACCCTCATAAAACTTAGTCCAGTACTTAAGCCCGGCCGTTGTATTTTATTGCGAAACAGATTAAAGTGGAGCCAGCGAGCATTCCCGTGAGCCGTTGTTTACATCCTACCATCAGCCTTGCATATATTTTCGTAACGAGCTTCAACAAACAACAATTGTGGATACACGCTCCACCGCCGCTTTTGTAAGCGCACCAACATCCGGAAGCGTTAGAAATTGGGCCGCTAGTTGCAATGGACCTTGCCGTCGGACTTTCCATCGGCTAATGACTAATGACCAGCGATTTAGGCATCCGGGAATGCGAGGTCGGAAAAGGATTTGACGGTAACGTTTTTAGGAACATTGCAAATCACCGGGAGGATTATTTTGTTTCGTGCAAATTAAAGAATTGCGTGCGAGGATGTGTATGTTACTTTTGAATAATTAATGTGGCAACTTGTTGTTTATTAAGAATTTCATTTACGTTTGCTTAATTACAAAAAAATATTGATTTTTATTTCGATCCATATTTATTAACTATTTCCTTCCGATTTCGTTAGGAGTTCTGAAAACAATAATTTATTTAGTTGTTTTGTTCAGGCAATTACATTATAACATCCGTAATTTTATTATTGTAGGCGCCCAATTGTTTTATTAGCACTGGTAGACCATAGCGAATTCAATTTAATTGGCAAGTTAAGGCATTCAAACCTCGTCGGCTGTTGTTAATGATCTTTCTACTATGTAGTTATACCTGGGTCAAGTTTTTTACTATTTGATACTCGAAACTCAGTTTATCTACTGAGGAAATTGCTCTGAGAATACAGGCAACTCTTACGATTTATCTTCAAAAATGGTATCTTAAGTTGAGCTCAAATTGAACGGTGGTCGTTCATCGCTGACATCGCCGAGATGAGGTCCTAAGCAATCGTAGCGAACTCCGCTTATTAAAGAAGATCCTCCATCGATAAAAGCCTCGCCGCTACGCCATCGGATATGGTGTGGTCGCGAACTCGTTGGTCACACCGCGCAGCGAGCAAAAATAAACTTTTTGTCTATTACAACAATATCTATTTCCGATTGGTGGTCACGGGGAAGGCCTGCGTGGGTCTTTGGTATTTTAATGGGACCGCAGTCCGGTCCCAACAAACATGTTATTTAGAGTTCTTGTGCTGATACCGGGCCGCGCTAGTAGCCGGCTGCGGTAAGTTAATATATCTGGTATTGATACTATGAACTGAAGAGCGACGGTCGTGAATTATATATATGGGCATTTCTCTGTAATCTCGTACAGGTCTCATATAAGTGCTGTCCTGGCAATTATTTTTAATATTTATTAAAAAACCCTGTCTTATTTCGAAGAAGATTAATTATTATTTTAGTTAGATAAAGAGGCTCACTGAATTTATACGTATATTTCGAGTTATTAGCGATTTTTCAAAAAATCATGACAGGGGACTGTTTTAGGCAGCAGGGGACTGATTTGAACGTGACAGGGAGCTGTTAAGTGAGACAGAGGACTGTTTTACCTACTTAAAGAAGTCATTTTACATTAATTAATCATTTATTATTTTTATGACATATTTTCGCGTCAATAATCAACAGTTTCCTTATAAAAATATAACAGAAAACAATAACTTTCTTTAAACATTCATATCAAAAATTAACCTTAAGTGCTAGAATGATTTTGTACTCACTGAGATGAACATAGAGTCCTATTATTGTAATATTAATCATAAAATTCTTTATTCAGTATTCATTGAAATATGTACGTACTATTATTAATTTAATTATTAGAAAGTCTTTTCTCTCAAATATATGTATTTCAACTGAAATGTCTAATCATATCCTAAGATTTTTTTTTATTAAATAAGGCACATTATAAAATATAATCACAATGAACTTAACACTTTAAAATGTTAGCGCTCGAAAACGTCTACTTGAGTAGAAAACTAATAAAATAATAGTGTTGCGAGGCTCCATTTTTAACTCAATCTACCGTACAATTTCTATTTAATATAAAATATATTAACTTGACATTGGCAAAATTCGCGAATTTTATCGCGAGCACGGCATTAATTAAGAAAGAAGAAGAAGAAGAAGAAGAATCTATTCTAAAGATCTGCACTTTTTGGTCACAAATCTTGAGGAAAGTAACACGTAAGTAATTTTCATCGTAATCAATCTCATTAATTACGGCAGCATAACGATATTCGATAACATTTCTAGCTGGATATTTCACAAGAACGTAATCTCCAGTATTGTAACATGAATAATGCCGAATACCACTCGTTCCTGCTATATCATCATCTGATCTTTGAGGGGACTTGTTTGGCGTAGGTGCCATTTCTGGCTTAGTAGATTTAAGATCTTCCAGTTCAGACTCTGTAAACACTTCTTCTACTGTCCATCTAGGTTTAAGAGCAAAGTTGATACTGCCAGTCTTATAATTCTCACGAGATCCGCTGTTGCAAAAGCAGCTGAGACTTTTCATTATAAGTAGTTTTACATTTAGTTGGAAGGCCGAGGATTGAGCTGGGATAAACCCCTGCTGCACATTTAAAGTGCCTTTAAAGACACTCTTTCAGACACACTTTCGGCCGCTTCCTCGTCAACTTTATCGACCATTGCCTGGATGTCTTTACCGTCGATTGCGATACATGTGATACCAAGACATCGCTCTTTGATTACTTTAACAAAGCGATCAATATTATTGATGTTGCCTCCAGAATTAACAACAAAATCAGCTGTTCTATTGCACGTTGCTCCGGTATACCATCCGGTGCACCTTTTCCATGGCCACTTTCGGTGTAGTTCCATGTAAAGTTTTCAATATCTGGATTATTTTCAGAGAGTTTGGTACCCATTATAAAACCATAGTTTTATTACGATACTGCGTTACAGGGTCATCGCTCAAGAAATGCACTCGTTTGATGCCACGTGGAAGAGTCTTGAAATTTGGTCGTAGATGTGTCCAAACGGCAGCAGGTGAATGGGCTATGTTCTCGGAGACTGTGTAAAAAGAAAGGATGAAATTTCGTAATAAACTACTACGGTATGCAGACTCAGTTGTGCTCGAGATCCACCGAAATGAAAGGCCTGTATTTCTTCTGCGTACTTAGTGCAATAATTCTCGCTGAAATCGACGTGGATCAGGACTTCATCGTCTTGTAGGGTTGACTACAAATCTTTCATGGCATTATTTCTTTGGTATCGTAGTCGCTCTGCTTCTCTCTTTTTCTGTAGTAATTCCTCTTGGGATAACTTTTTCTTTTTGGGAGCCATATCATGTGTGTTCAATCGCCCATTGTGTAAAATAATTAAATTATATTAAAATAATTTTATTGCAGGCATAAGACCCATATTTAAGAAATACATTGTAAATTGTCAAAAAATAATAAAAATTAATTGTAATAATAGTAACAAAATAATAAATAATAAGCTTAGAAAGTAAAATAATGCGAAGCAAATACTTTGATGATTCTTACATTAATTAAACGGACTAGCAGATAAATTTACACAAACAATACATAAAAACAATAACCAATACGCAAAATACACAGTCCCCTGTTGCGTAAAACAGTCCCCTACTGCATTTTTAGACAGAGGACTGTTGACAGGGGACTGTGTATTTCGGTTAAATTTCACAATATTTACAAAACTGATGTAATATAGTTTTTTAAGAGCTTACCGATCAATTTAGACATACATTATAAATCAATAAACTGTATATAAAGATAATTAAAGTAATTAACATATACGTTATTACTAACCAGAGGACTGTGTGTGGTAGCGGACCAAACGCGTGTTCACCTCACAAATGACACTCTGACACTAAATAAAATGGCGTCTCGTCGCCGCATTTGGCAAGGTTGCCAACTTCACAACAATTTGCGTGTAACGACACTAAAAAAACTTATGTAAATATTACAGTTTCTTTTTATTATGGATTTCAATTTTTGGCAGGGGCCTGTATGAAAATTCTGGGGACAAACTTTACAGGTGTTTACTAAATATAATAAAATTCGTAATGAAACTTTGTTTTACGAAAATAATATAGTTAAATAATTTTTCTTTATGATATTAACTGCCATATGTATTTAGTTTCAATAACTTCTTCGTAAATCTAATTTCTAGGCGGGAATACAGTGATGGGGACAGCCAGGGGACTGTAATAATAGAGCTTTGATCACGTCTAGAAAAAAAATAAAAATAGTTATGGTTCTAAAAACAATGCGCTCGTAAAGATACAGGGTTAAAGTTTCATGAAGAGTGTGTTTTTTTTAAATAAATAATTTACTTTTTGGAGAAAATGGTCGGGACAGCCGATTACGAGGTTACAGAGAATAGCCCATATCTTAAGAGTACACGCGCCATTTGAATGCGGAGTAATTTATCACTTCGCTTATCAAAGTATGTTGTTGACTTTATGCGGACATTTCATTTTATTCGATGCAGTCACGCAAACTTTAAGGTAAATCTCTTAACTTTTATATAAAAATACTAGCTTCCCCCCCGCGGCTTCGCCCGCGTGGACTACACGACTTATGCTATTGTGGGTTATCCTATCCATAAGAGATAAACATATACCATTGCGGAGTTTTCTGTAGACCTTTTCAAGGTGAACAAATTATTTTGATAAATCTCGTAGGGTTCAGCCTGCGTTTGCAATGTAAGCGGAAAAAATGTAATCATTTACGACATCACATTAGAAACCTCAAAAATTACAATATTTCTCTACTCTATATTGAAGGTTATTATACATATAAACCTTCCTCTTGAATCACTCTATCTATTAAAAAAAACCGCATCAAAATCCGTCGTAGTTTTACAGATCTAAGCATACATAGGGACAGACAGCGGGAAGCGACTTTGCTTAATACTATGTAGTGATAGGTCGATGCGATTATTATTATCTGAATTACCTAAAACTATAAAGGTACTTAAATAGTTGTAATCTAAAAAACCTCGTGAACATTACAGTTACGCGCCCACGGTAATCCATTCACTCATATAAATAAATCTCTCAGTCACTTTTCAAGCGATTCCGACCTCTTTTCTTCTACGGAAATAGCTGCTCTTATTTTTGTACACGGACAAGCAAGGTTAGCTTTAAGAAAGTGCAGATTTTACTGACAGCTAACGCGCTGTAAACATCACGTACAGAATCTCAAATATGCGAGAAATTCGAACCAATACTTTTCTAATGAACCAGTGATCATCGAACATGAAACTTAAGAACAGAGAAACCGTTAATTAACGCTGATTTATTTAATTTACCTGTCGTTTAGTATGTGAAAGTAATAGATAGGTTATAGAATCGGTAATTAATTGGTTATAGAATCTAGGATTTGCTTTCTTAGGAGAAAGCATTTTTTATTTTCTCATTTTCTTTGTAAGAAACATTTAATAATTAATAATATTTCATTTTATGCTTATCGTAAACATCGAAAGCAGCAAGCAGCCCGTACTTCACCTAAAGCACTGCATAAATAATAACACTAAAGTCTTAAAATAGTTTTATCTGCAACTAAAACTATAAACATCACAGTAGACCTTTTTTTATTTACACAATGGTAGTTTACGTCTTCTTTTATCCACGTTCGGTACATTATATATTAGCCACATTACACTAATACTCTCAATAATTTAACAGAACATCGACTTTGCAAATTGTGGAATAACTCTAATTCATTTTTATCTTTATTTCACAAATTGATTCGGAAATACTTGCAATCGGCAGAACATCAAGCGTAACAGTTTGCACTTCGAAATCAGCTCTTACGATGAACGCGATAGGAGTTCGCTCAAAGTAAACAATTTTAAAGTGTGCTGTCCATTGTACACTTACAACACGACTGGAATTACACTTTTACATTCAGTTCTTATGCCGCTCGTAATAGCAGGTCGGATTTAGTGCAAACGTGCTGTTGACTGTACATTCTATTGAGCTGCAAATAAAACAAGCGCCTTTTACTACGTTCGCTCACTTAATGAGATACGCATCTCAAGTGCCCTTTGTAGACTGAGGTCAAGCGAACTGAGGCTCTATTCTACTAACATTTACTCACTATCGTATTTCAATTGTAGAGGGGTTTTTTACACTGTATGAACAATATTTATGGGCAGCAGACCGTCAAGCATGGAGAAGCAGAGCAGAGAGGAAGCCTATATCCTTAGATGGACGCTACAAAAGCTGCAATAGATAGATACGATAGAAAACAATATCTGTATAAAAGTGCACTACAATTTTGAAATACGGTTGAGATACGATAAGGACTATAGTTTGCAGAATTGACCTCGTGGCCTGCTGTCTCCAGCCTGTAATGAGTGACCCAACCGACATGTGTCAAAATACATCAAGCTTGTTGACTTCTTATATAACTGTAAATAACCGGTCTTTCATGCGAAGTAATAATTTTTAATTGATATAGAAGCTAGCGGCATTTCGTTTAATTATTTTTGTAAGGAATTTAGTAAACCGATCGACTAAAAATTACTAAATTGACCGACTAAAATAATAGGTTTGGGTGCAGAAAATATAGATTAAGATTAGGTTAGATTGACAACTATATAACTAGGTCACCTAGAATTTTTGTCGTTTTTTAGTCGATCGGTACTACCCTTTATATTATTTTACCCTTTTCGTTCTATGTCGTCGTCGTCGTCTCAGCCATTTAACACCTACTGCTGGGTAAAGGCCTCCCCCAAAAAGTTGGTTTGCCATAATCGCCACGCTTTGCAGGCGGGTTGGCGATCGCAGTATGGCCAAGTTTGTAGGAGACGCTGCTGCCCGTGTCCTGAAGGCTGAGTCCCTTAGTCGCCTTTTACGACACCCACGGGATGAGAGGGGGTAGTGCTATTCTAAGCCGACACTACACAGCTGTCTTTCGTTCTATGTCATGCCTTAAATTATTCTAAGCTGATTTTATGTAGAAACTACCCAAATAGATATTATTTGCTCACAATTTGACTTCTATTTTTCATTTACTTTAAATTTTAGGGTTCACCTACTTATTTATTATATATATTAAACATTTATAAATTACTAGCGGCCGCCCGCGGTTTCACCCGCGTGGTTCACGTTCCCGTGGGAATATCGTGATAAAAAGTATCCTTAGTTTTAATCCAGGCTATCTACTATAGCTGTGCCAAATTTCATACAAATCCGTTAGTAGTTTTAGCGTTATAAAGTAACAAACAAACAAACTGACATACTTTCGCATTTATAATATTAGTATGACATACTACAACACGTGCAAATTCAGATTTAAAGTTTGTCTTATAATTTAATTAGATTATTTGTTTTCCCGACGTTTTGGCACTTTGGTAGAGAGTAGAGACCGTCCTTCGTCGCGTATATGGAAACCCTTCCAGTATTCAGAGCACCGGTACGTCTGAGATGCGGAAGGGTTTACTACCCTTATTTCAAAGAAACGTTTATGGAAACCCTTCCCGCATTCAGAACCCAGGCACTTCTGATCGAACGCGCAGTTTGATGGATTAAATGCTACCCAGCTTTTAGTACAGTTAAAACGCAATTTAAAATTTGTCATGTCACTGAAAACGTTCGATACATTACTTCTATGTAACGGACAAAAATTTGACTAAGTAAGAATAATTATCATGTTATCCTACTAATATTAGGACTTATTAAAGTACGATATTGCCGATTGATTAAAGATTTTCAAAGAGTCGGCCATACTATTTATCTATATAAAATAATTGATCAAAGTATTGATTAGGACGAAATTTGGCACACATATAGTTTATAGCCTGGCTGTATTGAAACATATATCATATATAAGGTATCCTACATTTTATGTAGGATACCTTATATATTATGTAGGATTACATTTTATGTAGGATACCTTACATTTTACGGGTGAAACCACGGACGGGCTGCTATAATTTTGTTCATTCAACCGCGAATGCTAATACTTAATCACATGTTTTATACAAACATTGTATGAGCATTTAGCTAACTATTACCTACTATATTTATATAAACGTATTACTTGTACATTATATTAAATAACGTGCTCGTTCTTTATCGAAACACATTTAATGAGGAATCCCATTTTAGAACACACTTCACACTTAATTTCACAAATCTTCTTTTTAATTCATTACAAATTTGTATCCAAATAAGTAATTGTTTGCGTGCGGAATAATGGAAAAAATTTAAGTCAAAACAATAAATATAAATATCGCTCTCTCTCTCCACTTGCGATCTGAGATCGGGGAGCATGGCGCCAAAATCCCTCCCGCGTTACAGACGCACCTAAGTAATTTTATTTTATTTATCGCTCTGAGTTAGTGGAAGCGTTTTCAGCTTAAAGAATTGTAAACTACACCGGAAACCCTCCCTCATCTCAGACGTACCGGATGTTCTGAATACTAGAAGGGTTTCCGTATACGCGTCCTTGGTCAGTGAGAGTGATGGTAATTCTTCAATGATTCGTTTATTTTAATTGATTCATCAATTTATTATAATAACACATTTCTTCGCCACACCAGCAATTTTAATCATGATTTTTATATTTTAATAGAAACAACAGATTAAAAAAAAAGTAGTAGTCCCAGGGCTATACATCAATTCTATCTAAATAAAAAAACACCATATTTTTTATTTAAAATATTTTTTTTTTTATTAAAATTAATTTATTTAAAATCGTCTTTTGTGGTGGATGTGGCATTTTACCATAATGTAAAATGCCACATCGACCAGAAAAGACGATTTCAGTTTCGGTTTCAGTATAAAAAAAAATAACTAAATATATTTGGTTGTTGATTTTTATTGCGATAAATAACTTAGCTTGCACCTATCGTACTTTGTATTAGCATTGTTTACGAACAATAGAGTCGATTAATATGCAGTCCTAGCGTTTGATTAAATCCTTTTTCGGATTTTGATTTCTATCAGTGATTTTTATTTAGAAAATCATACAATATAAATCGTGATTTAAATCATGCAACCCTGGAGTCCGCGATCAAAGGTAATCACTCGTAGATTGTTGCATTTGCTGGCATCGTTCAATTTACATTTCAAATTAATAAAAAAAAAACTTTGTAAATTCTTAAATATTTAGCGTTACACGAAATTACTTCGCCAAACCAGCAAAGCAACCTGTCGTATGGAATCTTTCCACTGACAGTCATTTATGCATTTGCGTCGTTCCCCACACGTGACCCAGAAGAGTCATTGCTCTGGCGCACGCGATGTCTTGCGAACCTACTCTTGCGGCCGCTGCTTTGCTGTCATTAATAAAATTATGAACCACTTCCACATTCAACGTTTCTCATAGACCTTAGTGTTAGTTACGAGTTGAGGGAGTAGGTACTTGCCGAACAATCTGCCTCTGCGCAGAGGACGCGGGCTGGATCCTTGTGTACATTCAATGATCATGTTTACTTGGTGTGGATGTTTCATGTAGTTCTATTAAAAAGTTATGTAGACTGTGATTCTATAATGCATGCATGCATTTTATTAAAGTATGTATGTTCATCCGTTATCTAGTAGGTCCGTTATCAAGGTCTTAACGAAACTTACCATGGGTTATGTATATTTGTTTGATCATTAGAAAATTAACGGAGAAATGGTCCTTTGAAAGTTAATCTCATACGCGGAATCATTTAGCTAAGTCCATCACTAATATTTCTGGCACATTACCGATATAATTGGTTATTAAATTACAATAATTATATTACGTAAATCGGAATGCACATGTGGCCGTAAGTCCGTAACACATGTTAAGTAGACCGCGATCAAAGTTCATAATTTACTGTTCAGAGTTATGTAACGCAAGCCTGCTCGGTAACCTCCTGACCGTCAGTTACACAAGATGATTCTGTCTGAACTTTTGGTATTCGGTGCAATTTTGTTCCCACGAAATTTAACAAATTTTGGCACTTGTAATGTGTTAATGCACAATTTTTTATTGTACATGTAGGTATGTATTTGCTTTAGCAATAAGCAATATATCTATATCTATATATATATATATATATATATATATATATATACCTATATATAATATTTTTTATTAATTTTGTTGTGTTGACGCACGAAACCACCGCTCGGCATAGAGGGTTAAAGTAGAAGCCTTTTACACAAGGTGTTTTAACCACTCTCACAGCGTGGGAAGTACTAAGTTTACAGGAGACTAAAGTTTTCATCTAAAAAGAACGAAAAAAGGTATCCTTAAATGACTTATTAAACAATTAGATACTCAGCTACAATATTTTCTCATACATTTGCAATTTTCCAACAACTTTGCTCTTGCAATAAATTCTAATACTTACCCAGAATGACGTCCGGGTAACAATTTACTTAACCATTCAAGTGTCTGCCCTCATTCGCTCCTATATCGTTCGGGAAAATTACATCCAATAATATTCGTGATTACCTATAATCGACATTACCTGATTTGATATCTGCAAGCAAGTAATGACACGCATGCTGGCGTTGCGAAGGATGATGTAGACTTTTTTGCAGTTCTCGGGAATTACAAATGCATTTTTTGTTTGGATTAAAGAGGATGATGCTGAAATTACAATGGTACGTTATGCATACGTAGGTATAATAAGGTTATTGTCAATAGACGAGGTGACATTTCAAATTCAGTAAATACAAATATTTACTGAATTTGAAATGTAACAGCTTGAACAGTAACAGCTGGTTTTGGTCGCATCGCTTTAATTTTTTTTTGTTTTGCTTTCTTTACAGAAATACAAGAGTTCATAATACGTCTTGTATCATATTATCTTAAAAATATAGCACAGCGAAAGCTGTAAAGATATATTTTTAACAAAGGTTCATAATTTGTACGAAATAGAAGCAATTATACCTTTCCTGTCATATCGTTCGGCCACCGGACCCTCCGCCGCCGACCGACGCTAAATTCGAGACCGCAGACTAATATTATGACAATGTTAAACAACAGAATTTCAAATTGTTGTTAGTCTGTTGGATACAGTGTAGAATTATTAAATAAAGGGTCTTGATCAAAATGGATTGGTCGAAATCGAAATCCAGCAGAATCAAAATGTGTGCTAAATAAAAGCTTAACACTAGTTCTTTATTTCGTACTGTGACAACAATCATCAAATGTACCAGGATACGGAGGCCATTTAACATTAAACGTTTCTATAACTCCAGCCATCTTGAGGAAAGAATGGTTGTATTCAGTTTTCGCATTTTTCATAATTATTCTACAAATACAATAAATTTCAGTTAACGAATGCCATATATCAAACTTGGACAATTTAATGACTGCAAATTTTTTTATTAGTATAATAAAAATTTATAAAGTGCATGTAGTATTCATTTTGGGGGTGGAAGTTTCCATCAACAGTATTCATTTTGGGGGGTGGTAGTATCCATCAACACGAACAACTTTTACTATTCAGCCAACAATGAAATCGCGAAAAAAACAGCTGTTCCATACATTTTCATCCTACAGGTATTGGTACCTTCTATGGAACCCTGTTTTTTTCGTACATTAAATTATACATTAAACGAAAGCCGTAATCGCCTGGATCCGGAGCGTTTATAAAATACTGTTTTTGAGTACTTTTCAATTTTAAGATTGGCAAATTTAATAAAAATTAAGTAGGTAGGTACCTGATTTGACTACCTATTAAGTTATAATTTGATGACTTGAATCAACATCTTTTATTTCTTATATTTGATGACTTGAATCAACATCTTTTATTTCTTATAAAAACTTGATTCGTTACTAGATCGATCCAAAAATCGTATCGAATCGATATAGGATCAATACATTGTATATAAAGATCGATTGCGATCCAGAATATCGATACGAGGCACCCGGATCGAACATCTTTAATACAATGAGATAAAATGGCGATAGGGCAGCACGCGATAATTCCGAGTGTCTGGTCGTTTGTCGGGTCGTCTTGGAGTCAGGTCGAAGCCGTAGCTTGGTAAAACACCCTTTTGTCAGGTCGTCGATCGTCATCTGTCTGCCCTGTCGTCTGTCATTCGCATTCGTAATATTTAAGTCTGTCACTCGTTAGCCAGTCAGTCAGTCAAAGGAGGCTGGACGCCGCGACATTCCCACCCCCAGTATCAGAAGGCTGATACTCAAGGTTGGGAGCCGACGTCCAGTCTACACAGTTTCGTCGCCGGTCGTGTGTAGAGTCCCTGTCTCGTCGTCACGTCTGCAATGCGTACCTGGCCGTCGTTCCCAGGGTACACTTTCGCGATCCGACCCCGAGGCCATTGTCCCCTCGGAAGCTGGTCATCCACGATTATCACTATGTCGCCTACGGTGAGCGGCCTATCAGCTACCTGCAGCCACTTGCCTCGCCTTGTCAGGGAGGGCAGGTATTCGCGGACCCACCGCTTCCACGTCAGGTCCGCCAGCCTCTGGGACTCCCGCCAGGAACGACGCAGTAAGTCACCGTCAGAGAAAGTACCAAAGGGTCTGTCAATCGTCGAAGTATCTCTGAAGAGAAAATCGTTGGGCGTCAGCGGTAAATCGTCTTCGGAGTCAATTGGCACGTAAGTCAATGGGCGGCTGTTCACAAATTGTTGGGCCTCCGCCAGCAGCGTTTGGAGGTTCTGCTCGCTTGGGACTCGCTCCTTTAGCGTCACGCGGAGCGCCGTCTTAATGCTACGCACCAGTCTCTCCCAGCAGCCTCCCATGTGAGGAGAGTTCGGGGTATAAATCTCCATTCGATGTTGCGGATACTGCCGAAACGCAGTAGTTCGCTCTGGTCCATTGCTAGTACCGCCTGTTTCAGCTCGCGGTCGGCCGCAGCTTGGTAAAACACCCTTTTGTCAGGTCGTCGATCGTCATCTGTCTGCCCTGTCGTCTGTCATAGGTGTCTGTCATTCGTAATATTTAAGTCTGTCACTCGTCAGCCAGTCAGTCAGTCAAAGGAGGCTGGATACCGCGACACCGAGTATGATCCAAAGTCTTAACAGTAACTATCAATAGTAGCTACATTTATGTTGGTTTTACGCCCAGGTTTCATTCATTCATTTCATTTCATCAAATCTGCCCATCATCCTTTGTTTCTATCGCGCCTGTCTTTTCCAATCAACGCTTTGTTAAATAACTATTAAGTTATTAATTAAAAAATAATCCAAAAAGTAGATCGTTTAAGCCGACTGACACGACAAAATTCACCAGGAGTTGCCAACTGGCTCCACAAACAACCTTGCGAAGCTTCGCTACGTAATACAATTATGGGATTGCGGCCATCGGCGGATTAGTCGCACGTACCCTGTTCTTGCTACATGCTAAATGGCAATAGCAAACCGAGCACTATTAAAACATGTTCTAAGTAATACCACAGTCTATATATGTAATACTAAGTAATGTTACTGTGTTGTCTGATTCTATGGAATTAACGGTCAGTGTTCCGGCAGGGCTATTACCTATCTTTGCAACAACAGCGCATCAGCAACGCGACAGCAATTAGTCACATATCACCATAGCAACCGCACGGCGTTATTTTTTTGCATCTGTCGACTCTGCCGTCGTAAAAAATTACTAAAATAAAAATAAAGTCAATAACACAAACATTAATTACATAATTTAACCAACAAGTTTATTAGCCTATACATATTACATTAATTAACAGATCTCAGTGGCGTGCACTTGGAGAGGCCTATGTCCAGCAGTGGACTGCGACAGTCTGATGATGATGATTACATTAATTTCATTAAATAAATTTAGTTTTCGATGATCCTTTTCGATACACAGATGATGATGAAACCAAAGTGCCTTAATAACAGCAGAGTGGAGGCTTTTGAATTTGTTTCAGCTAATCTGCTAACATAATTATATGTTCGCAGCAGCTAATAAATAAAAATCTGACAGCTCCGATACAGTACACTTGAGCACATAATCATCAATCACCATTCGTGTGACGCTTTAACAATCTAGAAAGTAAAATTGCATACTGTACGCTAAGTTGAATTTAAAATGCCGTGGCGCTCACTTTTTCTAATATCAGTACAGTATAATCTCGGTGCATCAAAAGGTGACCATCTCACTTGCAAAGTCTTCTTTATGTGTCGGACCTAAGGTTGAAATTGGAGGTTTGGGGTATTTCAAGGTTGTTCGTGAATGAAGACGAGACGAGGGTTGGCCAAGGACAGCCATTGTGGAAATCCGGCTCGGCTACTGGTACGGTTAGGGGATCGTCGTTTTCTTTCGAGTTTTGTAAAAATACACGTTCCGGACTGATGATACTTACGCAGGGCGCACTTTGGTCATTCTATTTCGATCTTAGAGAATTAGCTTTAACTTGTTTGATGAATTAAATTGGCTAGTGAAAGATAATGCGCAGATTGATTCTGTCGGTCGGAAAATCATTAAAGCTAATTAAGAAAATTTTTACACTTTTTAATAATAAGCTTTCGAAAAGACTACTATTCTATTATATGTGCAGAATAATCTTGTGAACAAGTCATAATTCTATTCAATGTTACAAATATAGAAGGTATAGATATAAAATAGATAGGTAGCCAGTGTTTTGTTCACTTCTCACTATATTTAGCTTTTCAGTTAGAGATCTCTAAGCATTTTTATCACAAATACGGAATAGCCTATTAATTATTAAAGGCAGTTCCTATCGGAATAGTAAGATGCCTAAACACATATGATTTCCAGGCATTCCTTCGAATTTGAGATCATAATTTTGCGCAATGTACTTACTTGCCGCAACCCAAATTGCGGTTTCCTTATGTTGTACCAATTTTAACCAACCAGAATGCGACGAGAATAGAAACAGTAGTAGGGAAGTATTGTGTGCAATAGGCGTAGAAGTTATGACAAGTCTTAAAAGGTTGTAAATATGATTGTATTTTGAAACATTATTTTACCGGTATCAACAATATCATCTATTTTTGCAACGATGTCCACCCAGCCATGAAAGCGAAAAATCTTTGAAATTGTAGACAGGTTGACAGAGGTTATTAGAATTGTAAAAACAGTCGTCTAACTCGTGTGTATTATTAAAAGTAATTAAGTAGTATTTTTTGTGTCTATCTGTATACTATCACCCTGGTTGACTTAAAAATAAATTATCAAGCTTTGTGTATGTCGTAGGATGATTTGATTAATTGAATTTTCGCAAAAATCCTAGGAAATTGCAAAAACACGGAAAATTAGAGAATGATGTTGACATTTCTTAATCTTACTGAAAAAAGATAGGGTTTTTGCAAAAATACGGGTTGCTTTAGTAAGATTGGATATTGTCAACTTTGATTGGCTTAATTTTTACTTTCTTGCTAAACTCTTATTCTGATTGGTTCACAGAAAGTTTACTACACGTTAGAGAATCGATTGACATTTGAAACTTCAAGTCGTCGACCAATCAGAGATGATGTTGTTTTGGATGGTCCGATCAGCCAATCAGTGTTTTTATTTCATAATATCCAGCGATTCTTTTCGCAGTCTTACTAAGGCAGCCCGTTTTTTCGCAAAAACCGTATCTTTTTTCAGTAGGATTGAGAAATGAAAACACCATTGTCTAATTATCCGTGTTTTCGCAATATCCCTAGGATTTTCGCAAAAAAACGATTTATCTAATTATCCTGCGACATATATACCTATATTTTTTATTTTTATTTCTATTTAATTTAACCATTTCTTTGTCCTCAGGCAGTGCCATTGGTGGATCGATGAGACGCCAGCACGCGTAGTGTGAGCGTCGCCACGCTGCTCGAATAACTTACTTGTAAGTTGCAACCAAGCATTTTCAACCTTAACGCCATGGCATATGGCTCACAAATAGTAGCAGCTAGTAGGATAGAACACGTGCCTAGTAGAATCATTTACTTCCAAGTTTAATCTGTAAACATTTTCAACCCTAAAATCATAGGAAAACAGTACACGCCTTTTTGCTAGAACGAGGGTCTTGCCAGTTATTTACGTAAAAAGCAAGACAGCAAGCATGACCATCACAATATGAAAATGGAATGAAAATTTATTTTGACAGATAAGTAAATCGTTGTATCATGCAAGGGGAACAGTCTGACTAATCAAGTTGAACAGAACATGAGTATTTCAATATGAAGGACAGGAAAAAAGGTAATATACAATTTTCGTTGACACTATTAAATACTGGTAAATTTCGTTTTTAACCTGTATGTAATGTCCTATCCATTTCTAATCCACTTTTCCAGAATAAATTAAAGCGGGATTTGCACATTTTCTCCTAAAATTCTTTGAGCAGAATCCTAAAATTCTAGCGGATTTTTCCATCGGGGTCAATACTCAAGAAACCAGGTGGTTGACATTATTAATTGAATATAGCGTCACTAATACCAATAATATCACGGATTAGTTAGAGAATTAAGTATGTATACTGCCTTACTAACTGTTCAAGAAGATAAGCTGAAATATGCGGAAATGCCATTCCTGAATCATGTGTAAGGAATGCAATCTCGAACCGATATCGCAATTTCGAAAACTGGTGAGATCGGTTTCTCATGTTCCTAATCGAGTAACGATTGAAGTACCTACTCATTATTTTAAAACGCATTCTTAATTTAGTAAATAAAAGTAGGTAGCTTTAGTTGTCAAATATTTTATTAATAGTGTAAGTTTTGTAGAGTTATTGGTATACACATGTGCGAAACACTACCATGTGGCGTCGGTCGTCGCGTCGGTTATGCGTTTTTATGGGCTTAGTCGCAAAACCTTTTTTTTTTCGCAAATTTCGCGATTGGGACTTAGAATAAAATTTCAATGTTTGAAGAAAATCATTTATTGATTGCTATAGGAAAATAAAAAGCACTATTTTGTACTTTGCTTGGTACTTAATAAACTTATTTATTTCCACATTTGTAAAAATATGTTCTTTTTTTATAAATTGCTGCAGGGCCAATTAATTTTGTTGGAATTGTCTCAGTATTTTTTTTGTATTTTCTATCAAAATAGATACATGCCTTCATGTGCATCCTACTATCCTTTGGGTACCACTGGTTTTCGTAATACCGTCTAAAATTCCTCATTTCTTGACTACCGAAGCTATACTTAATATGTATAAATTTGCAAACCAATAATAGACACATGATGGATATTGAGGTATTTTGATAGCAAATAAAAAAAAACTACTGAGACAATTCCTACAGATTGAATTGACCCTGCAGCATCTTATGAAAAGAAAAAAATCTATTGTGTAAATAAATAAGATAAATCAGTTTATTAAGTACCAACCAAAGTACAAAATGGTGTTATTTATTTCCCTACAGCAATCAACTACTGATTTTCTTCAAACATTGAAATTTTATTCTAAGTCCCAATCGTGACATTTTGCGAAAGAGACATTTTGCGAAAGAGACATTGTGAGAAAGCGACATTTTGCGAAAGAGACATTACGAGAAAGCGACATTTTGCCAAAGAGACATAATGAGAAAGCGACATTTTGCGAGAGAGACATTATGAGAAAGCGACATTTTGCGAAAGAGACATTATGAGAAAGCTAAATTTTGCGAAAGAGACATTGTGAGAAAGCTAAATTTTGCGAAAAAGACATTGTGAGAAAGCTAAATTTTGCGAAAGAGACATTACGAGAAAGCGACATTTTGCGAAAGAGACATTATGAGAAAGCGACATTTTGCGAAAGAGACATTGTGAGAAAGCGACATTTTGCGAAAGAGACATTGTGAGAAAGCGACATTTTGCGAAAGATACATTATGAGAACGCGACATTTTGCGAAAGAGACATTATGAGAAAGCGACATTTTGCGAAAGAGACATTATGAGAAAGCGACATTTTGTGAAAGAGACATTATAAGAAAGCGACATTTTGCGAAGTAGACGTTTTGCGGCTAAGCCACAATTTTTATGGTGTTGATTACGTCTTGAAAAGATTTAGGCTAAAACCTGCGAACATATAAAACAAACAGATATTCTATAAATAATATGAAAGTTCCAAGTCATGATGAGTATTTGATTGTCTGAAATGGGTTAATGAACATAAATAAGGCAATAAGCAACTAAGATTCTGTTAAAAATAACATTGCAGAAGATAATATTAGTCATTTCAATTAAGTATTTGAAACAGTAAATGTTCCTTTTACCGCAGTTATAAAAGCACTGCAGTTCTGCATGTCAGGCCATCTACACTAACAATTTAGAGGCCATAAGTCAGTCATGACTTTCGGTCGTTCAACTCAGTTTTTAGTTTGTGTAAAATTGTCGACACAACCTTGGCCTTAACAAGACTTTGTTACGTGATGTGTAACATTTGGTTACTTACTGCTACAGTCTGGAGATAATCTATTGTTTTATAAATTACTTTATTCTTGTCCAAAATTCTCGCGACGCGGTTTTAGTTCGTAAAAACAGAAAACCAAATAAAAGGACACCAAAATGTTATTTTATTGTAAATGATGTATATTTAAATGACAGGACAACTCTGCCAGCTAGTCAAAATTAAATATTTCTAAACGACTAAACGAGTACGAACAAGGGATACTTATTTGAACTTCAGTAAAATTCATCACGTTTTACTTTAGGGAAAACCCAATGCATTCAAAATTATAAATTATACCTTTGATACTGTTTACCTTTTTTTTTTACTTAAACCTGTAATTCAATTTACCAACTTGAGCAAGAGGATGTTAAATTATGCATGTTTAACGTTCAAGATACTCGTTCAGAATGTGGGCGTCAATTTGCGATGTAATTTGCTTAGTACTGTGGCAGGTTCGCGTGCCTTTGGTTATTATTAGAACGTTTAAACAAAAAAATGGGCAAATCTTCATTAGTGTCGGCTGCGTTGGTTTTTTCTAGGCGTTTTCTGCGGGAGAATTAGGTTGGATTTTTAAATGTAGGTATTATTTTCGACATCCATTTTTAGGTAGGAATGTAGGATTATTTATAAAATAATCTCTTTTGATCTTGCTTGTAGTCAAAATTGTACCTAATCATCATAATCAGTAATTTTTCATGTACCACCCACTGTTGGGCACAGGCTTTTTCTTATGGACGGAAAATGATACCACACAAAACTCTAGGTACTCCTCACGGGATCGATCAAAGAAGGTTGACCAATAATTTTGGATTATCAAGGTCTCCTAATATTGGAAATTCATAAGCCGGTTATTCAATTTTGAGCAGGGAATATATTTCCACTAGAAAGGAAACAATCAAATCTACCAAGGTTAACAGTGAAGTACTGATAAGTTAAATAAAACTTTTTTTCCACCCTGAAACCTTATTTATTTCATCATTCCATTTGTAGGCAACTGTATCCTTATTTATTCTTCATAGGTCTGTCTGAATACTTGGAAAAGGAAGTGTCAGTCGGTGTGCTGCGATTGTATGTAATGCCCAACAGCCCGTGGCTATTACTCCAATAGCCAAATGGCCAGCCATCCTCGAATCATCTAATAAACCTGCGGGCATTGCACCGGTTCAGCGCATTGCCACGTTCTAAATGGAACACGCTTGCATGAGCTTTCGTCATTATGACTTTATTATGACTACTGGTGTGAAAGCTTCACAGTTTTTAGAAAAAGGGTTTTTCTCGTTTTCCATCTAGTAAATATCCCAATTCCAACCAAACTGTAACTATAATATCTTTTTTTTTTACGTTACAAATAGTTTTTTTTTTTTTTTAACAGCAATGCAATGTAATAGTTTACCAAACTACTAGACAAGTGGATTGAATCGATCGGTGAACGCATAACAAATTACATCACCAAGCAAGTGAGTCTAACAATCTACAGGCCAATTGTTGTATCATAGCGAATGACATTCGTCGAAGTGACATAAACTCAGGTCAAAGGTTTGTGAATAACCTATTGCACGTATATTGGGTGGTATCCAGGCTATTGTGCCCGTCATGGCTGGCCAGGCTTATTGAATGCGCGGAAATCGCGCCGCGTCTGCGTTGGCGCATGAGGTTGACCACCTATGTTTTATTTACTAACTTTGAATCTGTGCCAATCTTTGGTTTAAAAGGATGCTCTTTTCTTATGTTGTGTAAAGTAATGCAACTTTTACGCTACTTGTTGTAAATGATTTTCAATTACTTACTTATTTCATTTTGTATGTATGTAGGTAAAACAAATATGCATACTAAGTTACTTAAACTATATCAACGTCTATAATAATTAAAAAGCTGGTATGAAATATTAAACTCCTAATTTAGGTGCTACGGGGTCCAAATTAGGTAATTAGAATGTTATTGACACATTAGAATTATCTTAATTATGAACCGCGCCATCTGTTTAGGCGTACTTAAAGGTTCATGCTCACGTCATTTGTTGTAACAGCTTTGAATGTCCACTTTATTTCATCGGCTTTAAGCGTCATATTTCCAGTACGTAACAATACAATAAGCGTATAGGTATCGCATTGTGCTACACGGAATGTCGCGGTTGTAGAGAGCCTTTTGTCCCACAATGGGACAGTAATGGGTTACTGAGGCAGAAGCCTCGTTCGTTATGCGGCTGGTTACGTAATACGTTATCGATCATCGAGTACGCATATTAGTGTTAACAACGACGTACTTTTTGTCAGAAAAAGTCCGCGAGACGATCTTTATTTCATAGCTAATAAGGGCGATCTCTTTATTATAAGCAAACACTCTCCTCAACTATACTGCCATAAACACTTAGGTCAAGCGCATTAAAAAACCGCCTTTTGAGTAGTCTCTAAAGCGATAAGGATCGCGGATCAGGACATAAGGATGGGTTGCCAGTTCAAATACCTATCTAGTTTATTTACTGTTCGATCAGATTACTGTACAGAGGCGAAGTTCTATTTTAATCATTTGTTTTAGCATAGTTTAAATACTTTGGATTTGATATATATTTTTCTGCGTTGATAAGAAAATGATAAGAAAAACCTATGTACCTATTTGAAAATATCGAATTGATCACTGGGTTTGCACTACTTTGCACGGATCCCTTATAATATTACATAAGTAGGTAGTTAATAACTGAAAATCGGTTAGTCTTTTCTTTCAGTCTTTGCTAAAGCCAATAAATAAACTGTTTACACCGTAAATTTTGAAAGTAGAAGCCTGTTTACACTTTATCTGCCGGTTGGGAATAGACTTTCCATAGTTTCCTTTATCATTAATCTCGTCATTGAAAGATAACAATAACAACAATGGTATTATTATAAAAACGAGGAATGTTAATAACAAACGACCTTGTTAATAAATTAAAAGTAATGCCAAGGTGGACACTTGGAAAGTGTGGCAGCGCACCTATTTAAGTTTCGTTCTAAAATGTAAAATGATATATTTTCATTAGTTCCATTTGATATATTTTCATGAAAATACTGTTTGTCTGAACTGAACATTCTTTTATTATGTGAATTACACTATCTATAACTTCTATAAGTACTGATCTAGTATAATGTAGATAATGAATGATCCACAAAGGCATTTGTGATTTGATTTGCCCCGACAGACTATGGCAATAAGTATTTATTGAAAGAGGTAAGAAAGAAGTATCTCCTTAAAAATAGGCGCAATCCTATGGCAATGTAAAGAAATTAAAAATTGTACAACTAGGGAAATGTTTGGGCTACTTCTATGTTTCGCGCAAAAAGATGATGCGGGACAGCGGGAAAGAAATAGATCTAAACCTAGAAAGATTTTCTAGGTTTAGATCTATTTCTTTCCCTTTCATGTATTAGCAAAGATGCTAACTATTACTAACGAAGTATTAGGTTGGGAACTTACCTACTTACTTACTTCGCTGGCTGAGCGACCCGAAGTGGATCTTAGCCTCCGACACTAAGGACCCAGTTGGCTTTGAGATTTGAGGATCACTCAGATCCTTCTTGACTTCGTCGATCCATCGATTCCTGGGTCGTCCAACCGGGCGTTTGCCATCGGTCCCCCAAGTATTATCCTCTCCCATTCTCTCAACGTGGCAGAGCCAGCTAAGCCGAAGGTTAGGTAGGTTATGTGATTATGATAACCTATCTGTCAAAGGACAACAACTCGTTAGCTCGTTCACAAACTCAAAGCACCGAAGTCTGCCATTACATTTGCCAAATTTTCCGACCTTGTGAAGACGTCACCGCCGCCGCCGTAAGTTATATCTTATCTGTGATATGGCCTTGAGATGTTTGCATTATTGATCTTTCGACGTATTCAGTCCTCGTAATTCACGGAGAGGGTCAAATCGCCCCATCTTTGAGACCTGCCCTAAGCACAGATTACTTAATTAATTCTACGTAGCGCTAAGTAAAACTGCGAGATAGTCAATATGGACAATTCTTCATTATATTTACATTAAAACATATAGGTGGCAGAGACTTTATTTCTTATCCATAGTTGATCAGTAACGTGTCAAGTCACTGTCAGTACAGTAAGCAAGACAGCACGATGCGCTATATCATATCGCGTCGAGAGCTCGTCAATAACATTTTCCATCACTTAGATCTCGCTCGTGACGTCATCGTAGGTACGAAAATTCACGCTAGGTTCTAGGTTCTCATACAGTTTGAAGCGCTCTTTTCGTCCATCTCGATAAAGGTCTGTGGTGTTCATGCTTGGGGAGCAGTTGCATTTCATTATGTGCGACAGTTAGTATTGGATTGATTATGATCAGGAGCTAGACTGCTACACGCATGCAGGCATGCATCACGTACAGGTTTTTACTTTTTGTTTATCACGTTACATGCAAAACATAATACTGAATAGAGTTTTCGGTATTTTTATCTCGTTGATTCGTTAATGTTGTGCTGTATTGGATTGTATCATATAGGTTATTTTCTTCGTTAGTTACTTAAAAACTCTGTTTTTTGCTTTTGGTTGGTCGCTTTATGTCTTTTTACTTTTTAATTTGAAATTATTATAAGTTTATGGTAAAATTTTAAATAGAAAAATATTGGAAAAAATTGACTCGGCCACAAGTGAATTCTCAGACGGGAATCGAACCCGCGACCTTTTGAAATCCGGTCCAATGCTCTAACCGCTGAGCTACCGAGACATCTCGAAGAAGACGATTCCCGTCTGAAAATTCACTTGTGGCCGAGTTAATTTTTTCCAATATTTTTCTATTTAAAATTTTACCATGAGTATAAAAATAGCATTGTAAAATCCAAAAATTACAAAAATCAATATTATAAGTTGTTTTGTATTTCCAGTGAGCGCTTACTTATCGTAGCTTATCTTAACTGCATGCAACCGCGTTCAACCGATTAACGCCTCGCCGCCAATTAACAAGCGTTGAGTTCAGTTTAACTAGCCGCTATCTGATACGGGTGTTCCATCAAGCGACAATAATAACGCGTCAGACCAGTAGAATTAACATTAATATGCGGTCTGCTATATTATATGCAACTAGCTTCCGCCCACAGTTTCACCCGCGTGGTTCCCGTTCCCGTGGTAATATCGGGATCTCCGTCCTTTCCTCGATGCCAAATATCAAGTCGATTGATTGCTTAGTTAGTGCGTCTAGAAGGACAACCGGAAACACACTTTTGCATATATAGTTAGGATTATAATTATGTAGTTTTAATTCTAAATAATGTGTAACCTCCGCTCTTTCTTATCCAGCAGTGGCGTGACTAAGATTCAATTTACCAAGGCTGAGCTCCACATGATGTTGTCTTCATTTCTTGGTTTGTCGAGCTCAATTCAATCGATTACTATAACGAACAACATTATCGATTATTGCTTTCAGTTTATTCTAACCTGTGTCATTGTTTCAAATATTTAGTTTTTTAGAAGCACGAAGTTAAAAAAGACTTGTATTGTTAAAATAAATATTGTTGTCGTGATCACAGTTAGCCGTTACGCCGTTAGGCAGTGGTCGGATGTCGTGTGTCAAATGATTGTGCACTTGATACACCTGATATATTTATTTTACACGATCATCTCAATGGAATACGGCCTAACGAATACGAGTTCGAAAACAAACATTAAAATTAGTAACTTTTGACGACCTGCAAAGAACTGTGTCCATGTTTAAGATAACTGGAGTTGGGTGGATAGTTCGGATGTATCCGATGAACTGTGTAGGTAATGAAGCCCAGTGAGATTGCTCGAATTCCATTTGCATTTGATGGTTTCCGCAAATTCCAAGAACGATGGAATGATCATTGACCAAGTGAAATCGTTAGTGCATGTTTGGAATCCAAAATATTGACAGATTAATTAACACTTTGAAGTATGACCAAGTAATCAAACATACCAACCGACACTTATCCAAGTGCCTTAGGGCTGAGAGATTTAATGATATATTTTGGAGTCTCCGGGCCTGGTTCTCGAAGACGAATAAAGTAATGGTACGATACTATCGGCGCGTCTCGTTTTGTTCGATAGCCGATACGTAATCGGTATTTGGCACGACGACACATCGCTGCAGGTGCCCCGTGGCCCTTACTACAAGTGCGCTCACAATTTGAAGTGAATTGCAAGCTGTGGGAGTGAGAACTGGAAAATATAATGGAAGCACCATTAACCAACATTATTTCATAAACGTTATCGAAGGTAATAGCTGTAAGTTTTCTCCTCGCAATAGGATAAAAAACCATTGAAAGGAAACAACTTTTACGAAAAAATGTATTATCTCAAACATGCTTGGAAATATGAGCTTATTTTGACAACCTTCTTCGAGATAAATCGATATTGCTGTACTGGCCACATACATGCGACCAGCGGCCGGCAAAAGTTGTATGAAAATCCATACCTGTCAGCCATAGCGGCCAAATAAATTACATAGTACAAGTCTTTGTAAACTCATATCTGTCGTGTAATTTAAAAATGGAACGGTCTTTTACTCCGAAATATGGCAACCAAGGAGGTAACTTATCAAAGGTTTTATTTAAATTTCGAACTGGCAAAAGATGGCTGTTTTAGAAAAAAAAAACAACAAATAAACACTTTAACGCGGGAAAAAATATTGGTGTTCGTTGTTCGTCTGAATCCGAAAAGTAGTTTTAATTTCCGCGCATTATTTGATGCTTCGCCTCGCTCCACATTTACACTTTCTTCCATCAATGCCTCTTTTGCTGGCCGCTGCAGTAATGTACTATAAAGAAGTAAGTACTAAAAATATCGACTCGGCTCGGCTCGGCTCTCAAATTATTTTCAGGCGGCATAATGTACGATAGCATTATGCAAACTGAAAACAAACTTTTACGAATTCTGTACTATATGGAATTTCACCTAAGCCTAAGCACCTTTTCCAGAGGCCGGGATATGGCCATGTGATCCGCTAAAGATGTTTTGTTAGTTATTCAATGAAAAGTAACAAGGCGCGAAAGTTTAAACTATGCTTAAAAATACCAGCTCAGCTTCCTACCAACATTTAACTTTAACCATAAGGTTAAGTTGTTAATTTATCTCAATAAACCCTTTTGGTACTTTAAGCACATCAAACTCAAACTGTTTATTTACAAACTAAGTGTTACATATTGCTTGTACCACAGATTATATAATACTATACTAGCCTGTACCACAGAATAGGTACTTAATAGTACAAGTACCTGTACTTAAGATTTAGTTACCTTGAAAAGATATCGCTTTAATGAAATTAATATAAAAAATCAGTTACCAAATTAATTTAAACAAACAAATTAATAACCTTCATTATAAAATTTAAAATCAAATTGTTAATAAACAAAATCCTTAGTAGCGGTAGCTGTGCGCGTGCGCCTGTTGTGAGGACACGCACGCGTGACCGGCACGATCATTAGAGGTATCTGTGTGACACCATCAATATCGCCTGCCCTGATTGATTACCTATTTTTTATTGGTTGTTTTGTAATCAAAGACAAATCAATATTCAGATTAATTACAACGTGAATGGTATTAAAGCTTCACTTTCCATCCTTTGCCATTTTTTACATTTTCATCAGTAGATATCAAAATGTAGATACAGTCTAGCGCAACAAGCTTATCACTCGCTTTAATTTGGTACGCGATAAGGGCGTGCTAGCTTAGGTCAAATGTTAACTTTATGTGTTTTTGATTGTACCTTGTATATTTTGATTTATAAGTGGCGACCTGTTTGGCGCAGGGGTACTAACCCCACCTTCTGCGCCAGAGGTCCCGGGTTCGATTCCCGGACAAGACAAATATTTGTGTGCATGAACATGTCTATTTGTCTTGGTCTGGATGTTTAAAATGTATATTATGTATGTATTTACAAAAAAAGTATATAAGTATGTTTATCCGTTATCTAGTATCCATACCATAACACAAGTTCTTCATGATACTTAACGTGGGCTAGATAATTGGTGTGATTGTATGGAAATATTTATTTATTTATTATTTATTTATAAGTGCATTATAAGCTAAAACTTGAGTAGTAGTACTTGAGTAATAGTACAGCAGAAGAGAAGCGCCCTGGCTACTGTAGTCCTTCCTTATCATTTTCTGGAATTCCTTGAAGCGTATCTGTTTTTGTGATAGCACCAAAAAAAAATGAAATTATTTTAACCGTGTTTACTATTAACCGGGGTCTGAGAGATTTGTATTGCTAACTAAATAATATATTTATATGTTTATTTTTATCAGTTCTTGTCCCCAGTAAACAAATGTTTAGCTAGTATTTGGCACCTATCACTAGTTTCAGTTTGTTAATATTTTGGTGAATTTTACGTGCGAAATTGTAAAGTGTTATTATAACAAAATTACAGCTCGCCAGGCAGTAAAATTAATATTCACACACATTATCGGAAAGCGTAAAAACTTTACGATAAGCATGCCTACGTTTATTACAGTTGGCGGCGCCCGGATTAAAAAAATCTCGGTACTGACTATATAGTAAATATTTAGTATGATACTTGTAGTTTTTTTTTTTATTATTAATGGCTTCGTTACGTATTTGCTTAACCTCTCAAGCCCCGGATATTGAGACAATAGATATTCCATTGTTCTCTGGACACCGGTGTCCTCCTAGCAAATAACGAATTAATTATTTCTCATTTTTCGTAGCCCTCTGTGCTACCTATATAATACATCTTTCTTATGGCCTGCGCAGACGACGGACATTGAAGGACTTTTTGTCCGCGACACGACCTTATCACTAAGCACATAAAGTTGAATAAATAACGAGGACTATCGCGTACTTTTCATGGATATACGCGATCTAAGTTGAATCTTATTTCGTTAACAGTAAAGACGTGTCGCTGACAAAAAGTCCTCCGTTATCCGTCGTCTGCGCTAGCTCTTAGAGGTACAGTGACGAGAATAGGTACCATTCGGCGTTAACTGACAATCTGTTTTCTCACTCTGGCGAACAATCTTTTTGTGTGTCTCTTACGAAATAAGAGTAAAGTAAAGTATCTAAATCTACACTACTAGACGTTATCACGTTATATCTTCTTAATACATTTATAATGAGTCATGTAGGTACAATACTGAACGGCGCAATCAAGGCTAGAGGACTTAATACCTACCAACATTGGTGGCTAACGCAGGTGTTTAATTATATCTTTATTTATTCATATGGATGATTATGTGACGTCATATTTCGGTGGCATTTACGAACAATTAAAAAAAATCGCTTAGATAGCGAAGAAGAAAAAACAGTGGCCATATCCACAAGCAGTTATTTTTATTATATTAAAAAAACATTGTATTATCAAAGCAACCTCAACCACCTGAGCTATATTTTAGCACGAATTAACTTGAAAATATGATGAAAATATACCAGAATAAGCATTTTTTCTCATGTCGCCCTGAAGGGATTCGAACCCGCATCCTTGGGGATCCGGCCTAAAGCACTAACCAATTACGCTACAGAGTCCTGTGAGGACACGTCGAATTTTGCTAGTATGCACCTGCACCTGTCTACGGTGTCGGTAGTGCATTGGGCCGGATTCCCAAGGATGCAGGTTCGAATCCCGTCAGGGCGACAAGAGACTAGTTGCTTTTTCTGGTATATTTTCTTGTTTAATATTTATAATATTTGTAATTAAGATCTGTAATAGGATGTGTATCCAGTACATTAAAACAAATGTTGTTTATAAATGACCGTTTTATTAACATAACCCGTTAAATTTAATTCATAAATGACCAACAATATGTGACGGTGTTTATGTCAAATCAAGCAACTACATTAGCTTCAGTGCACCCACTACTTCGTAATCATGTTTACAACCGAGGTCCACAGATTAGAATAATTTATTAAGTCCATTAAACCTGGTTTGGGGTTGTTGTTTACAAGTTCACAGATATCCTCCGTGTTGGAGCAAAATTATTTACCTTCAAAATGGAGAATTTAGTTACTAAATTCTCACGCTCGTATAAGATAATCATACATAACAATGTCGTAAGATTGTCCGACTTTATTACGTATTACATAGTTCTAAATTATTTTAGAAAAAGAAAATTTGTATTATGTAAATGCGCTTTGATAGCTGGAATTACCAATCATCAGATTATCACGGGACTTCTCTCCACTTTTGCTCTAGATGTTCTCTTATTTATAAATTATTTAAATAATTTTAACCGCCTCTGTGGTCTGGTGGTACAACCACCGGTATCAGACGCAGGAGTCCCGGGTTCGATTCCCAGCGGGGGTACATTTAGTATTCGATTTGGTTGGTGGAAGGACTCGTTGTAAGTCCGCCTGGCTAGCTAACACCATCTTATCTAAGTCTGACGCCTTAACAACAATGTTTTCAGCATTGTTGTGTTCCGGCAGTTAGAGATAAGATAGCCAGTTCCTCAGTGTTATCAATACTTAACATCAGGTATATAATGAAGGCTAAGAGTATCCCCGTCGTTCATTAAAAAAAAATACGCATGAAATTAGGTTATTGTGGTGGCACCGTCTGTCGGAATAAAAGACCTATCCTATACCCATCTCCAGGGTTAAAGTTACCTCCATACCAAATTTCACTAAAACTATGTTTACGTGTGAAACTGTGTCAGACAGATAGAGAAACACTCGCTTTTTTAATATAAGAAGGGATTCTCATTCGTCTGTCCATCAAATAACGGACCAACTTGCAGACAAAATGCTTTTTTCAGCCACACCTTCCGTACAAGATAAATCTATTTACAAGAAAAAAACATGAAACTGCAATAAAAAGTTGTGTGTGGGTGCAATAGCCCTTGCTATGTTTAATTATGGCTGTAGATGGAGCCGGCTGCAGAGACAGACAACTAATCACACAGTAGATTTAAACTGTAGAAAAGTTACTTTCTTTTTACTTATTTTTTTTTAGTTTTGTCGAATGTTTTTATAAAAGCGATGTATAATTAAAAAGGTGTATTCAACCGGATTATGTTGTGAGGATTTGAAGATGGTGAGGCTATCTTGCCAGTTTATTAGATGAAATTTTATCAATTTTACTCGAGAGACAAGCACTTATGTATGATCTAGACCTGAGGGCATCTGATGTGGGAGTTTTCCAAAGTATTTTGGACGAACCGGATGCAGCAAGGCTTCTCTGTGATGTAGTGCAATCACAGTTTTAGTAAGTCATATAAATAGCTTAGGGTACGATGAGACTGACGTACCTACTCTTATAAAAGTCCCTAAATTAAATAATGATAACAAACAATTTTACTCTGCCAACATTCGATAAAGTTTATTTTTTGTTTATGGCTCATGTTAACCGCTACAGTTGATCTCACGTGAAACGGTAGATGTAGCACCAGTTGTAACTTATCTACTCATGATTCTTCATTTTTAGCGGTAAAACGCCGCCCGTAAAAAATGCTGATTAAAGGCCTCCCCGGGGATTCTAGCCATTGGCGCCAGTCGCCTCACTCTTCAGGACTTGTACTATTTATTTATTCTGTGCTTCAGGCTAGATTTGTAAGGAGACCGATGTGAATTTTAGTTCCATTCCATTAAGAATCAGATTACCCGTCGAAACGAAGTTCAGAAATTAATTCACTTAAATTTAATTGACCGAAATGATTTTAATTTTTCACTTAGTTTTTTATAAACTATTTACAAGTTTCTCTTCAGTTGTACACTGTGACGTATAAAGCGGCGATAACTCTTATGTTTACGAAACCAACGCTATAAAGAAAATAATGGGAAACGCCAGCGAAAGTTTATGTGAACAACGCAATGATTACGCGCGCCCCGTGTCAAACGCCTGAGTGAGATAATTAAGTTACCTTGTTTATACGCCATTCAAATCGTTTATTGGGATGTTCCTCGAAAGTTTGGAAAAAGTTTTTGTGGAAAACTTGCAGTAATATTGTTAAGGAATAATCCGCAGTTTTAGGAAATGTATTCATCTTTTTCTTGGCGTTTCGACTGTGGTTTATATTTGTGAGGACAGAAATGTATCGTTATATTTCGAACGGAGTTGTTAATTTGCTATTAGTTAATTACCTCAATTATGCTATTAGTGAAATGGCAAACGATGATTAATATTGTTGGTATGCATTCAATGCAGCTTTAGCGGTTACGCTGTTTGGTTAGGTATACCACTATAACAATACATAAAGCCGTTCATTAGGTACATAGCTTAATCGAAATGTAGACAACATAGCTTTACAATCTAGCTTCACACACTACTCGAATCTATTTCAGGACGAAATCAGGATTTGAAAAGCCATGATTCTTCGATTGGAGACTACACGTAAATGAAATAGCTTTATTGAAAACGTACGTGATCCACTTAGCGAGCCCACTATACATTTTATTCACTATACATTAACTCCGACACGTTTTGCAATACGTTTTTAAATAAAAACCGATAAATCCTCTATGAATAGTTCGTTGTTGAAATGGAACAATAATAAAAATCAAATATTTTCTGTTACGCACAAACGTCGCCCTTGGCCACTCAATGGAGTGGAACATAACACAATGATAATTGCACAAAGCCCGTGGACAATTTGAATAACCACCGGACCCGGACCGGACACTATTCAATACACAAATACTGTTGACGATGGAAAATCTTCAGAGGGCACGAACAAAAGCCCTTATCTATTGTTCGGTAGAGTGGAAATAACTACCTGAGGTCAAGGTCGTTTACAATGTTTCGAAGAAACCACAATTATAAAAAAATAATTGATATTTATTAGATTTTGTAATTTTAATATTTATTTTATAATTCGTAGGTTTTACTCATTCGGTGCTTGGTTATTGCACACCGTCTCCTGAGGATGCTACGTGTGTGGTTGCGAAACACATGTTGAGTTAGTCGGTGAATATGAAAGTTTATTTTCGATGATTCTTTCATGTGCTTTTTCGGAATTAAGCTAGATGTTTTTCGTTTCATGTTCAATTTGATTTGTTTACTTGGGAGAAACAACTTTGAAATGCCATTTTGATAATTCTTGAAAAAAAACTTTGTTACGTTGTTACGTTGAAGTGTCACAGTTTAACAAATTCCAAAGTCATTATCAGTTCTATGACTCTCCGTGTACCTATGTTTCGCTAGAATAGTTGCTTTATGGAAACTTAGAAAGCGGTCCGCATCTAATGTGTTAATGATCTTTTTAAAAAGGCTTTGGATATTCTCGTACGTAACGAAGGTTAATTCTTTTAGCAGCTCGCGGTTAGCCCTTGTTAAGATTTCGGGTGCAAGCGACAGGTGGGCAGCGAGGTTTAAGTGGGTTATGCTAATGCACTTTATGACTAAATCTTGATTAAGGATCCAGAATATTTTATTGCTGTATTGTTAGAGCACACACTCCAAACAAGAATTTGGTAATCGAGAGAATATACATTGACTAACAAAATCGGATATGGTAGCCGCAAATCGTGATCGGTGATCGTTTTTGAGAGTTCTACGTCCCCTTTGTCCAGCTGTGGAAAATGTTAGGCTGATTATAAGGCACTTTCTTAAGTCAGTTTGTATTGTAACTATTTATGAATTGTGTGACGGAGCATTTCGCTCCGCCTTTTAATATTTCAGTTCCTATACTCCTAGGATGTGTCAGCAACAAAAATCGGAGTACATACTTATAATAGGTTTACAATTATTAAGATTATTGATTAAAGTGAAAATAGGATACAAAAAAATAGTGTTCCATCGACTCCTATGACTTGCGACGCCCCGTAATGTCAATGCAAACAATGGGCGATAGTAACGGTCCCGCGAGTTGCGCACGAGTCGGCTCGGCTCTCAACACGACCAAGACGCTCCGAACAAATTACCCGTTTCATTGTCTACACGCCTCACGTGTCGTGTCACCCAAACACGGCTTTATACCTCTCCATGAGGAAAAAATTAGTACGACTGTCCTCTGTCTCGTGTGTTTGAGTGTCCTGTGCCTTTGCCTTTACCTTGTAAAAGGCGAAGAAATCAAAGTTGATTGAATGAAAATACAGTGACCAAACGCCTCACGTGTCCATGAAAAATAAAATAAAACAACTGTCCTATGTTCCACGTGTTTAGCAGTACCTGATGTGTTTGACAGTCTTCTGTCTCAGTGTTGTCAGTACTTTGCATCGTCCTATTTGACTGTCCTCTGCCTCATGTGTTTGACTGCTCTCTGCCTCATAAAAGGCTAAGAAATCAAAGCTGATGTATTATAAATAGGAAATAAATAGAAATGAAATAAATGATGTATAATATGAAATCAAAATATAGAAAAGGTAAACAACACGTCTTGGTCTTGTCCCACTTGTTCAGTAGTAATTATGCAACTCAGCACCTGACACGTTCGCTTTCAATACAACAATCTGTATAGACTTGTCTTCGTTACTATACAGCGGAGTCGTGGTCTAAAAATATCTAGTTTTATTTCATTTCTAAGTTCATCTGACAAAGCCTTTTTTGTGTGTGCTATTATACCATTTGTTGTCGAGATTGCCTGTATCAATCGTGCGCCTATTAATAATTACTGACTTGTCTAATCTAAAGTTAATGTAATTTCAACCCTATAATTTTCCAATTAAATAAATAAGCACTTAGACATTCGTTTAGCAAAAAGAACAAGTGAAAAACAGCAAATGTGTTCAAAGAAAGTTAATGGTCGGTTCGGCAAACTGCCCCGATGCGATGAATGGAAGCAAAGCAGTGAGGTTATAATTACGCACTGGACCACTTGAAACAGATAGAGCGTTTGAACTAAACAGGGGTGCCAACATTGTAATGCTGAAGACAAGATGTTAAGGGATTTTAATAACTGGTGCATAAGAAAGTTAATGAGCTGAAGTCGGAAGTTACAAGTTTTGTCTTAAAAAAATTGCTGTTTTGTTGTTTGATTATTTTATAATACACATCATCTTGAATAGGAATAAGTCGTAGTTTAAATTAGTTAGCAAATAACCGAACGACAAAAAAAAAATTGAGCGAGAAAAATACTAGGTAGCTCTTAGTCACCAATCTAACCTAAAACCTAAACCTAATTTTTCCGCAACCCAACCTAGATTTTTAGTCGCTCAATTTAGTAATTTTTTAGTCCACCGGATTATATATATTCCGTTTAAATTATTTTTATGGTCACAGTCAAGTGTTTTATTAGTTGAGTGATTATTGGTTTTTAGATGTGATGTGTGATGTGATGTGTTTTTAGCTGAATGATAATTCATTATTGTGTTTGTGAGAGCCCTAGCATTTCACTTCGGTACCGTTTGCCGTAGGAATGCGTGGCTAACGTGATAATAACTTTAATCATTTTAATCGGTGCGAGTCACTTGAAACATAACTATTTACAATTATATTTAACTTGGATGATATCACCACGATGTCCATATGATATCACATCACAAGATGAGATATTAACTTATGTTATATATTTTCTAACTTTGTAAAGTATACTCCGACAAGTTTTTTTGTTATGAGTAACGGGGAGTCCTTAGCATTCATCATACCTGATGTTAAGTATTGATAAGGCTGAAGATAGAAACGAGCCTCTCCCGGAATCCTCAATCACTGAGGAACTGGCTATCTTATCTTTAAGTTGTCGCACTATTCACCTCCTGAATTTCTTTTTTAATTGATATGAACTACGAGTTTTTTGGGCTTTCCGACGTTTCGTTTCGACCTCTTTCCAGGACTCGTTATTGCGGGTGACTCATCAATAAACGATTAATAAACTACTTCAAAAACCTCAGATTTACAAATCGATATGTTGTTTCCTCTTATATTAAATATATTTCAAGACTGTAGATTTGTGTTTGGCAACAACATGTTCCATTATAAATGTTGTAGTTTCTGTTAAAGCTGGTAAGTTTCTTCTGGCCGTTCTTCTTATCATATTCTTCTTATGCTTATTCGGAAGCACTTATCTATTAGACTATTTGAATAAAAAAGAAAATATTATAGAGTCCAGTCCAGCAGGTCACATAAGGTATAAGATAACCTGTCCCGTGTTGACCGTGGCGTGGCCGTTAAATCGGGATGCTAGCCATAAATCTTTGGTAGCAGGAGCAGGCTTGAGGCAGGTCGGGCGGCATTCCGCTCTGCCATACACTGATACACGAAACTGGTAACAGATGACCACGTTTTAACGTATCACCTTTATTGCCTTGCTCTTTGAACTCAAATTCCTTTGATTGTCTTTTAATGTCTAGAACGGTATGTGGCTTCTGACTTGTATTGGTGGTGTTTCTGTTTTGATCTCGTCAGTCGAACTTAATTCCCAATGTTGGGAATTAAAATTGGGAACCTATAATATAAGTTAACTCTACTGAGTAGTACACTCTTGTTCTTTATATCATCTAATCTAACACCATAAGACCTGTTGGTGAAATAGCTTTGGTTTGTTTGATCAAATTCATACAATTAACTAGAGACAGCGCGTCGAAACATATTCACCTTATATTATACCAATAGTTGGGTATTAGTACTCGTACTTTAAAAGTATAGAAAAGCCAGGTATAATAAAGTCATAATCAAGTATTTCAAATTGGCTGCGGCTATCAAATTCCCGTTCATTGTACAAGAGTTCATTAGGTATTAATGGCTTATTAATGTCTAATACCTAGACTCCGATGCATTTTACAAATTAGTGATGCACGAAAAGGACGTTTCGATTGCCTGGCTAGAAAGCTACCGAAGTGATTGCAAAACGAACATTATTACATTAGTAACGTTACTCAATATACGAAAAAAGGATACGTCAATTTCGTAATAGTACCACTTCCGAAATTTTAATAGTGTTAGTTAACCAAGGAAGTTGGCATTTTAAAGTGCTCGTTGCGTGGAATCCGCTTCACGTATGATTTGAGGAAGCAAAACGTAATCTCTCTGTAATTGCATTAACCCATTTGGTGTTGTAACTTTTTCGTTGTTATTACATGGAATTACTTGGCTTGTTATACCTACGTCTGATTTATATAAATGATTATCTTCTCCGCTAACCACTTAATCATTAAACGTCATTAATGAAAGATTTAAGTAATAACTAGGAGCAGAGTTATATACGATAGATAGATGGTTTAGGTCACAGTGACTATAGTTCTCACTGGAGATGTATAGCCCCTATATCTCACAAATAATAATTAAGAAATATCTAATTAAGTAATCCTAAAGTCATTGTTCTGTATTGAATCCCTTAACAATGATTCTAATAGCTAGATTAAAATGAAAGACCCGCTTGAGTAACCAAGTGTCTTCAAGAATGGGCCTCTTGCGTAATTAATGCGGCGCGGTGCAACTAAACAGCTCTAATTATTCTCACTCGTTTATTTACGGACGCGGATCTCACTACACGTCGTTGGTTAGCGGCAATGTCAAGGTCGGAAGCATTTGCCTCTTAGGCCGCCTCTACAGTACCCCTATAGGCTGCTCTACCTATAGCGTTTGTGCTAAAAGTTTTTATTTCAGATTGTATTTTTTTAAATGGCTCTAATTATTCTCAGTCGTATATTTACGGACGCGGTTCTCACTTCATTACACGTCGATGATTAGCGGCAAAGTCAAGGTCGGAAGCATTTGCCTCTTGGGCCGCCTCTACAGTACCCCTCTAGGCTGCTCTAGTCTGAGTTTGTAAGTGTTTACTACCTATAACGTTTGTGCTAAAAGTTTTAAGATTTAGGTATATTTATGGACGCGGTTCTCACTACACGTCGATGGTTAGCGGTGGCAGTGTCAAGATCGGAAGCATTTGCCTCTTGGGCCGCCACTACTGTGTCCCTGTGCCCCTCTAGATTGAGTTTGTTAATGTGCAAGTTACTATCGCGTCTTGAGTTTTCATTCTAGACTGCATTTCTTTGCCACTATAATCTGTCTTGCACGACGATGTTAAGCGGCGGTAATGTCAAGGTCGGAAGTCTTTGCCTCTTGGGCAGCCTCTACAGTTACCCCTCTAGTCTGAGTTTCTAAATATGCAAGTTACTATCGCGTCTGAGTTTTAAATATCGATTGTATTTCGTTGCCATTGTAAATTGTCCAACATATCGATGGTTTTCGGCAGCAATGTCAAGGTCGGAAGCATTTGCCTCTTGGGCCGTCTCTACAGTACCCCTCTAGTCTGAGTTTATAAATGTGCAAGTTACTATCGCGTATGCGCTAGAAATTTGTCGATTGTATTTCTTTACCATTGTAATCTGTCTAAACAATAACTAATCTGTTTAAACGTAACAAGTAGTGGTGGCCCCATCCGATCTGACTTATAAATCGTGTAAGTCTTGCTCAACTTCTTAATTTGATTTATTTTGTCAGTAGGTATCATGTTTTTTTATGTTTTAGCAGAGAATACTAAAAGTACAAGTGTTTTACGTAAATTAAATAGGTGCTTTATTTGAACTTAAACAAAAACTTATTTGTAGAATTTTCATCGTAAATCAGCATTGTAAGACTCAGTTGTTTCTTTACTTCTTAATAATTTAGCTTGAAAGAATTTTCAAATTCGGGTCAGTGGTTTCAGAGATTACTTCCTACAAACACACACACCAACTTTACCTTAAATTCTTACCTTTCCCAAAAATAGCCACTTTCATGTTTTCCTCAATTCTCCACGGCTGCCATAATGCGATGTACCTTTTAATCAGATGTCAGTGTCGATTCGTATTTTACGGGCCGGGGAAATCGAGTTAGTGGCGTCACACAAGCGTGACCGTCACGATCTCTAGCTCCACCATTCAACCCGACCTTTCGTCGCACCCGCCCCGTGAGACGTACACCAAACCATGATACATCTGAATGTAGAGTTGACAAATTATATGCATACCTAACCTAATAATAATGTTTCGCACGCAGGATGCTACTCCTAAAACACAAACCTAAACATTATTAGTAGATAGAGATCAATTCTAGCCACTTCCTACAATGATATATATATATATATATTTTCACATCAATTAACCTAGCCCCAAAGTAAGCACTGTAAGGCTTGTATTATGGGATGCTAGGGTAACGGATATAAATACATTTAATTATACATTATATAAGTATTTATGTAGAAAATATATATATACATCCATGACTCAGGTAGGGTTGCCAACCGTATTATATAATGTAGTATCCTACTATGTTAGGCGATCAAATATACTATATTTCTAGAAAAAAAAATAGTAGGCGAAACTACTAAAACGCAGTTTTAATCTTTTTCTAAAGCCCGCTCCGCACAAAAAAATAAAGTAACTATTTTAACCACATACTATTTTTTTTCCATCTGCTTTATTTTTAGAGATCTACAATTTCGAAAATACTATATTTGATCGAATAAAAGTTGGTAACCCTAGACTCTTGGGTACAAATGCTCGTATTAATCATACAAACATTTGCCCGTACCGGGATTCGAACCCAGGACCTCAGAGTAGGCAACACCTTGAAACCGATGAACGTACCAATCTCCCACGGAGTTCGTCAATTACATTGTTGCTACTATTATCACATCGATTTCGGGTGCTTTTGACCTGACGTAGTTGCCTGAGTTCACAACTTGACGTGGCTTGATACAAAGATAACCGGAAACACCAAGTATTGCTGCCTTGGACGAATTAACCACTGGACACGAAACCCGAGAAGAATGTATGAAAACACGATCAACCAATTCTTGCGGGGGTGAGGGGCGATTACTAATGTCAAATAATGACAGTAGTGCTTGAAGTAATCGATATTTTTTTTTATCGATAATAAGGAGTGAATGAATGAACCTTTTGAGTTTAATAAACCATGTGTGTTTTAAAGAAATTAGTAAGTTAATTGTTTATTTCGTGGAAAAATATAAAGCACCTAATAATATGAAAATCTCATTAAAAAAATACCTCAAATTCATAAAAACTATACAATATGGTTTCCAAAGCGTTTGTGTTTGGGTTTATTTTGTGAAAAATGGGTAGATACATGCAACCTGATACTAGTACTGTACTGATAAGGCTTAAGATGGAAGCGCGCCTCTCCCGGTATCCTCAATCTCTGAGGAACTAGCTATCTTACCTCTAACTGCCGGAACGGACTTGGATAAGATGGTAGTCGCTAGCCAGGCGGACTTACAATTTACTTACTAACACTTTTTAAGTGAGTAAAAAACATTAATATTTGGTTTATATAATAATATAATTCATTATTTACATTAACTTCTTCAATCACTCGAGCTTTTTTATATAAAACAAAATATGGGTAATTAGTTCATTACAGAACCATTGTATAGGACATACACAATAGCAACCCCTCCATAAGTGTTTAATTTAATAATCGATTGCAATCCCTTTCAAAGGTCAAATAGTTGTGGCGCGATGCTATGTGATGCGATGTGAATAATATGTACTTACCTTTTAAATGAAAAATTTAAAGGGATTGTGATAGACTTAAAATTAGACAATAAACCCCCTGTGTGCTTCTCGAGCTGTGATATCTCGTATTCTACATTTTTTTTGGAGCCAAAAATCTAAGTATACTAAAACTTATTGAAAATAATCATCGACATTAGAAGATCGTTGAGACTAAAACATTTTAATTTCAACTCTGGTCCATTTACATTTAAGAAATATGCATATTTGTAAGAAAAAATATAAACTTGTTTTCACTTTATTAAAGATCTCAAAATTTACGCCACCGTACGAAATTAGCACAACCTAAACCCAAATTAGAAATAGTAGACTAGCGTTTGAATAGCGTATGGTCCAGCATACGCTATGACAGTATTAAACAACAAACTCCCAGAAGTTATAATTATATATAATTACCTATATTTAAGATAAAGCCAAGGCAGTATCTTTCTAGCAACTACTAGCTGAAATACTAATTGCAAGTATATTGCAACCAATAGTTTATTGTAGTTTTAAGGTTATTTTACTTGAATATAATAAAACTATCTTAAAATTAAAATAATTAAAGATTAAAAAATAGTATAATATAGCTTACGTACATACATTAAATAATATAAAGAAAAAAAAACAAATGTTTAACGAATAATATTATGATGCAACAGCTAATAAGTTATGATTTTTTAATTTTTGCGTTGTCAATGCTATATTTATACTTATGATACATTTTAAATATTAATGTACAACACACCATGATAATGTACAACATAAGTCTAACACTAAAAAACAATACCGTGACTGACTTACAGGCAAGACAACGCACAGCCTAAACGGCTAAACCAATTAAACTGAAATTTTGCATACAGGTTCTTTTAACGATGTTGGCGAGCACTAAGACAGGATTTTTGATATTACCACGGAAATTCCCGTTTCCGTGGTAATATCAAAAATCCTGTCTTTGCCATGCGGGTGAAATAAGCAACATTTTTTTTAAAGTTTGAAGCTATATTTCAAATATAAAAAGCTCAAAGTTCGTAGGGTTGCGTCGTTTAATTACAGAGTTCCTATCGCCATCTTCGGGCTCCATCATCAGACCTTAGATGTTATCTAAGACCTGAGTACTCGTATATGTTATCTCCCTGCGTACCGCTTCCACCCAATTCTTCTTGTTAGGGGCTCAACTGTAAATCTGAAATTAATTTAAATAGTTCCTACATTAAAATTGGATTCGTTCGTTCATTTACATACATCGATATGTTTATCGATATGTTCAAGCCCTATACGACATAAAAATGACAATTGAATGAATGAATGATACGTATAACCCAACCAAATTACTTATGCAATATCTTTGAAGAATTTACACGTACAATGATTACTTTTTGAAATGACGTATTACATTTTGTTTACATACCAAATTTTATTTATTTTACGAAAAATTGCTACTCTAATAGATTGAAATTATACTTACGCGTGAAAAGAAAAATGTTTTGATTGTCCGGTATGATTTTTACAAATTAAATCAGCGTATTTACCCATTTTTGAGATAATGTTCCACTTCGAGATCTCGCGTCATACTGACAACGCCATATTGCTTACTGTGTCTAAAAGGCAGGGTAAGTGACAGAGGGGTAAAGGCGAACGCGGTCCTCGTTACGCGTCCAGTGGTTAATTCGTCCAAGATTGCTGCGTCATCCTATATTCACTGGGCGAGCTCAAGCTTAGTGATTATGATTACTTTATCAAATAACTACCTACTCAAAAGCTTAAGTGTTGATAATAAATATGTACTTTTTACATAATTGTCGGTTGGTAGAATTATTGTAGGTTGAGTCTTTGTTTCGACGAACCAGACTTTGGTTTATGTGGAAATTAAGTAATACTGCTTCTGGTTCTCGTGTACTCATTTTATCGTAGATTTGTTGATATTACTTGTAAGCCTTTTTATTTTCGGCATTAAAAAACTTTGTCACAGACTGTCGTTTTAACTTTGAGGCACCCCGGCGCTCTGAATTTGATGCCGACCGCCATGAATACCTCAAAGGCCCGACCACTAACAGTCATCATTATTACTATTGAGAATGATGTCCTGACATGACGTCCTAATTGCGTTGCATCTCCGTATAAATTGGCGACCCTGACGGTGGCAAAGAGTTTGAAAAACAATATTCTATAGCTTTGATGCCGTCACAAGTTTCACAACCATAATATCTTAGGCCAAATAAATATATAGGTGCAAAAAATTATTACGTAAATAACCTTTGAAAACAAAACAATAAATGCTACCGACGCCCGTGGCCTTTAGCCGCTACGGAATTTCTTTACCGCAAGAAATGTGTTTGAAAACACCCAGTACCTATCGAATAAAATTCAATATTACTGATCTTTATTACCAAAGAATAGGGGATAAATAAGCATGCACACAACACGTGAGTTTGATAGATGCGCTAAGGTCCTGTCGGCGACCACTTCTGATGGCTATTACCACATAAAGGTATGATTGCAATAAGAGTGGCACATCCAGTTTTGTCTTGGTGTCGAGAACTAGACTGGGCCTCGTGAGGTCAATAAACTGCAAGGAGCAATCATTCTGTGTGTAAGATTTCATTCATATGTTTAATTTTATATTCCTCTTCACATTTTGACTGTCGGTTATGTTAGTCAGTTCATTATTCGTCAAATTTAAATAAAGGTTTGATAAACCTGTGTAAATAATAGTATAAATGAAGATTTATTTAACACAATAAATTATTGTTATGGATGAATCATAATTGTCATACTATAAAGAGACTTTGTAACTGTTGAGTTATAAATAACAAAGGGTATATTCTTATCGCGACAACTCGAGCTACTTGAATTATGTATTTGTGTTTATGAAATCAAACAGGGACGTTCTATTTTAAACGGCATGTATTGATTTATCGGAACTATCTCCTATTGGTAAATTACTGTTAAGGCGATACTCGAAAAAAAATATGCTGAAGCGAGATAGTAATGAGAAAACGACGCGCACGGGAGCGAGACCGATTTTGCAGATTAGACAAAAAAAAACACAAAATCACTTCGTATTAAAAAACTACAGCGATTTAAAAAAAATGCTTCTACACGATCCTAAATATTATTGGTGTCCACTTTTAAACCAATTTCCAATAGTGTAAGTAACCCCATTAAGAATAATCTTGAATTTTCGTATTTTTAGAGGTATTTTCGAAAAGAAAAAGTGTCGAGGCAAAATCATAAAATCGTGTTTTTGAAACTATACGAATCTAGATAAAGGTATGAAGAAATATATATGTTATTACCAGATTTGTAACAACTGTAACCGTGCTATAGTTTTATATAAAAAAGTCCATACTTTTTCCGAGTAGCCTTAATTGCATTATTTGTATTATTTGTCCAACGATCATTAGAATGTTGAATATTTACATTTATTATATGCGACTGATTTCAAATAGAGACTGGTTGTCTTCGGTACATTGATTTTAATATTTGTCGTTGCAGGATTGATGGGTGTACCGAAGTTTCATTGTTGGTTCCATTTTAAAGCGAACAAGACATGTTATTGCTTCTTGTTGGTGATGCTACCTTTGACGTAGGAAACTCTTTCTGTATCCGTAGGAGTTGCGTTAAAATTACTGAAGCACTCGTGGCCGCGCTTGACAGACTGATCGTAATCGATCACGTTTGTTAAGCAACGTTCGGTCCGGTCAGGTGTCGGATGGGTGACCGTAAAGTGGCATTATAACAGCGCTTCCGTGCTTCGGAAGGCGCGTTAAACCGTCGGTCCCGGCTGTTGTCATCTGATAACAGTCGTTAAGCCAAGTCAGAGGCCTTTTAGGCGGCTTGATAAACTCTGACACCAGAGGTGGCCACTAATCCTCATACGATAAGAAGAAGATTGTTGGTTCCATTTTAAAGCGAACAATACACATGTTATTGCTTCTTGTTGGTGATGCTACCTTTGACGTAGGAAACTCTTTCTGTATCCGTAGGAGTTGCGTTAAAATTACTGAGACGCTATTTCTTTAATTAATTGAGTCGCGTCGGCTACCCCGGGAGCCAGGGAACAATGGATTACCTATTGTGTCTCATAATCATAATCCGGGGCCTGAGAGGTAGATCTCAAAATCATTCATTTTTAATATTATCTTGCTGATCTGGGGTGCGATTGCGTAAGATAATCGTATTCATTTGACAGTTCATATCGTATCCGATCGGCTGCAATTCGTATGGAATGACATAAAATATGAAAAAAATTTAAATGTCAAATGAATACGATTGACTTTACGAAATCGCCTATCTGCCCCTGTACCGCGCAAGTGTCATCGGTATCGACATCGACTTCATTTGGCAGATGGATGTGACATATTGCTGTTAGTCTTCGGTAAGTTTTCATTTGTGTCAAAAAGAAGCAGCAATGTGTCACATCCTTCTGTCAAATGAAGCCGATTTCGATGACGACGCCACTTGCGCGGTTCAGCTAGGCGATTGCGTAAAGTCAACCGTATTCATTTGACAGTTCATATTGTATCATAATAAATGTCATTCCATACAAATGGCAGCCGATTGAATACGATATGAACTGTCAAATGTATACGATTACCTTACGCAATCGCACCCCTGCTCCTGATGCTCCTTTTTCTTAAAACAACAAAGTTGAATGATAATCAATATTGGCGATTATTAGAGTCAGTATGCATTTTATAGCGATTTTCTCCTCGCTAAGAAATCCAAACATCTCGTCAATGCCAATCACCGCTATGTAATGCAACTTGTTAGTCGACAGAATTTACGGGTGGGCATTGGGCATAGCATACTTGCGTAATTGCGTTTAAATCACGAATTGCAGGTTTGCACCTTTTTGCTTATCGCTGTCCTACAGACCGTTAAGACTGATTGTCGTTCTTATCTCCACGATCGTCACCTGTCTTCGTCTTGCACGGTGAATTTTCTTAGGTGTAACAGAGGAAGTTGATGTGTCGCCGTGTCGCGTGATCTTTTTCAAGTACTGATGTGATGTCATTATACCGCAGGTCGCGCGTGGGAAACGGTTTTTATAGCTTCAACACATGTTTTAAGTACTGTTTGTGTCTACTTGTCTACGAGAGCGGCTGAATAAACAGTAGCCGTAATAAAGTCCTCCTCTGAACCACTGAGTTCATGTTTTAGGCATCTAGTTAAATTACACCCACTGGAAAGACGCGCTAAGATGCTGTCTTTCAATTGCTTTGAAATACATCACTAAAATGGAATTGTTTCTTCACTTAAAACAATAAGAAAATATCTCGTATCAATTCTTACAATGGATGTGCAAAATCCGTTATGTAAAGCAAATTCCACGCATGAATCAGCAAGTGACATCATTACAAGGTCATTTTTGGTTATCCTAAAACGACGTTTTACAGTTAAAAACCTCGATTCTGAATTTTATATCTATAGACTCAGCGTTCGTTTTTGATTTCGAGTATATGGCTACGTAATATTTCGTTTTATTTGTTCTAAACTGAGATAGCATTCGGTGTCTGTGTTTCGAGGTATCGGGTTTCTTCAGTGCAGCTGATATCGAAAACAAAAGTGTTACTGTGATTTTGTTTTAACTAGTGTTCTGTAACGGTTTTTTTGTGATTTGTAGATTTTATTATTATTTTGTATTTAAACAGTTGTTTTTGGTTGGTGCTTTTGTTTTCTCTTTTTTTCCAAATAGTTGTGATATCCCAAATATTGTTAACTTCAAATGTTTCTCGAAAATCGTACAGATAAAAGTTATTCCTAATCGATGTGCATATTAAATATAATTGATATATTTGGATATGGAATTGATGACCACAAATGGTTTGTAGCTAAATAAAAGTTTAATTAAAGACATCTAAAGAAGTTATAAATTTTTAATTTTGCATTTTACAATGTTATTTTTGTGTGATAAATATTAAACAAGAAAATATACTATCACACACACATTACGAATTGAACAATAAAGCAAAGCAAAAGCATAAGATCCGCTTGTTGAAGACATTTCGCTACTTGGCTAAGTAATTAAATTTTGAAACTACAGCATGTCGCCCAGACGGAGACTAGTTACTTTTTTCTAGTATATTTTCTTGTTTAATATTTATCTAAAGAAGTCTTCACAACTTCTCGTTAAGTTTTCTAAAGCTTATTGCTGAAGTTTCAAAATTTAATTACAAGATTAGCTGTAATCCAACGAAGACAACTAACACTCTTCTATTTTCGCATTAAGATGTGAAGACAGTTGACAATAGAGCCATTGCTGTAACGATCTAGCGTCTCCACATCGCACTGGAATAGTTGCGCGTTGTTTACAATTCATTCTCGGCATTAAGACCTCTATAGAAATATTTATAGAAGTCTTACTGCCGGTGGCGCCAAGTTTCTTTTACGTTATAATTTTACTTTTACAGAGTTTGTGGTTTAAAAATGTATGGGATTTGACAGTTTTGACAAGCAAATTTCAGTTACTTTATACGAATTCGTAGAAAGAATTTTTGGTGCAACCGGCGGTAAGCTTTCTAAAGCTTCCTATTGCTAAAGTTTCTAAATTAAATTACAAGAAGTCGTAATCTAATACAGACCTCTATTTTCCCATTAAGATGTAAAGACAAATGACAATAGAGCCATTGCTGTAACGATCCGTATCCTCGTTGAGGAATAGTTGCGCGTTGTTTACTATTCGTTATCGGCATTAAGTGGCCGTGGGAGGAATCCACGCAATCTCAGTGGCACAAGTGAATCACGACCGGCCTCTTGTGATAGAGCTGCGGGTTTGCTGTACATGAGTACTCTATGGCGTGGATAATTACTGGATTTATTGTTCTGTGGTCTAAGTAGTGGCTTTTGGAGGTTTAGCTACGTTGCTCTGTGGCGTGTTTTCCACTTTGCGTGGTTCACTGAAATGAAATAGTAGGTACGGCTGCTGAAGGTTTAGTTAATGTTCGTGTGTGCTCTGTGGTGTGGTTTACCACTGGATTTTATTTCATGTGACCGAAGTGAAGTTATAGCTTTTCAAGATACTGTTCCTGTGTGCTCTGTGTCGTGGTGTCTTTATAATCTGTGATTGGACTGGAGTTGTGAACTGTATGTGATCCAAGATGACCCAAACCAGAAATCGAAAGTGTAAAGGGAAAGCGCATCATGTTCTACAGTATTTCAGGTGATGTTATGATAATTAAATCTAGATACAGTTTATTTAATAATGCCTGTTGCTTTTTTTTTTAATTTGAAGCTAATATCGGTGCCTAATTGAAAATTCTAACGTCATTATTTACATTTGCTTTCTGACATAATGACGAGTCAAATCAAAAAAACCAAACATCTTTATTTACCTTAGAACGAAAACTATAACAATATTTATCTGGAGTCCCCTTTTAAACATAAAAATGTCTGTAGTAAGGGACTCCGCTCCTCCTTATATAAAACAGGACTAAGGTGTGCACATGATCAATAAAAAATACAACAGTACAAGAAGAAAGGCAAAGAAAAAGCAAAACAATTATATACATAGGTATTATAACGATGACATTTATGTAAAATAGTCTATGTATATTAATAATGTATGTGTGTGTGTGTGTGTGTGTGCGTGTGTGTGGTTGTATGTGTGTGCATATGTTTTCGTTTGTTTGTGTATATTTTTGTATTTATGCGTGGTGTATTTATTATAGTGAGATCGTCTTACAATTAGTCGTAGTCAGAGTTGTATAAAGTATAGGTATCGCACAGACCTATATCGAGATAGACGAAAAGAGCGCTTCAAACTGTATGAGAATATAGCGTGTCGCATTTTTCACACCTACGATGACGGCGAGCTCTTGCAAGAAAGCACTGCACAATTAACCATTTTCGTTTGAGTGACGAGAATTTGCATGGCAATGGTCTCAAGCGGACTGACTTAGGTCGGAAAACTTTGAGCGTAGATCAAACTTTTGACATGCATTTTATCTCCATATAGGTCTGTGGTATATCGTAATTTGCTTGGCAAACATGTAAGTAATGAATGGAATGTGACAACTTTGCAAATTACGTTATACTTTTTACGAATTCGTAAAATTAATTGAGGTGCAACCGTCTGTATAGATTATTTATCATACTAGGGGCCTGCGCCTCCCGCGATGGGATGTCATATATTTTCCAAATCCCACCCTTTATTTTACACCCCGCAAAATTTATTTTATTTATTTATTTATTTATTTATTTATTTATTTATCCTTCCTCGCGAGTTTTGTAGTTTCCAACGCTTATTTCAAAACCAAAGTTCAAGGCAATCCAATTGGCAGGTCCAGGGGGCTAATTGTCTTATTTTAAAATCTATCGCAATCCCTTTCAATTCGTCATTTGAAAGATATTTAAATACTTCAAACCGTCACTATTTGACATTTGATAGGGATTGTGATCGGGACGCTTTTGAAAGGTATTGAATGAACGAAATTGAACTGTCTAAGCAAAGTGATACTCGAAAATATCTTTCAATTGTATGGAGAAATGTCAAATGAAGTGTCATTTGAAACATCATTCGTTTCGAAAGTGATTTCGACTATAAGTTACACAATTCCATATTATCACTATCACAATCACAATATCTTTGGAAAGGATTGTGATAGATTTTGAAATTAGACAATTAGGGGGCAGGTCCACCCACAGATAGATCCTCGATCAAACCTCAAGTAAATATTATAAAGGGTAAGCATTTAATAAGAAAGGGAATTCTCATCCACTCAACAGTTGGTATCACATTCCAAGTTACACCAGATACGAAGTACAGTAAAATGCGGAACAGGCAACATGACTGTCTGCCGCCAAGTTATTTTAATATGGTCAGTTGAATGTCAACCAGACCAGCTGATGTCTCCGTTGAAGACATTACGCTGCTTCGCTAAGTTAATAGCGTCACATCGTGAGACGTTGTGACATTGATCTTGACATTACAGCTGCTATTATGAGAGGTACAGCAATGCGGACTTGAGGTGACAGTTAATGAGGACGGGTTGTCACTGGGGTAATTAGACGACGGGCTCGAAGAACGAGCTATTTGATACTTATATCCGTTACTTTTTTTAAAAGACTAAGTTGTCTTTCTGTTTTAAACATAAAGGGCATAAGAATAAAATAGAATAGTACCTACATCTTTTATAGACATATCACACATACATTACGAATTAAACAATAGAACAAAGCGAAAAGCATAAGATCCTCTTGTTGAAGACATTTCGCTACTTGGCTAAGTTAATAGCGTCTCATTGTGAGGCGTTGTGCCATTGATATTGACATTACAGCTGGTATTACGAGAGGTACAGCAATGTGGACTTGAGGTAACAGTAATGAGGACGGGTTGTCACTGAGCTAATTAGATGCCGGGCTCGAAGAACGAGCTATTTGATACTTATGTCCGTTACGTTTATTTAAATACTAAGTATTTATCTTCTTGTTTCAATTAGGCTAAGTTATAGTTAAGTTAAACAGTGTTATTGTCACTTTTTATCTGCAATGAGATCGAAAGTGACTGCAACACCGCTTAATTTTTAAAACATGAGTTAAATACTTTTAAATACTTTTTTTGATACTTTTATGAAAGGGTGGAATTGTATACACTCAAACCTTACATAACAAGTATTTTTAGTAATTTCATATTTAAATAGCAGTATTTTGTAATTTCTATAGAAAGCAAAATTCCTTCACTGGTAAGTTAGCATAATTCGATCTGATTATAACAATATTAACAATACCATGGCTTGTTGTAATATTAAAACAATAGCTGTAGAACAATTGGCAATTATTTAAATGCTTACGTCTATTAGGTTCTAGCTCTATACCAAATTTCGTCAAAATCTGTCCAGTACTTTTTGAGTTTATTCGTTACATACAAAAATACAAATCTTTCCTCTTTATAATATTAGTATAGATAAAATTCTTGCACTACATTGCTTGTTGTCACCTTAGCCTTATGTTACTTCTGCTGGTTCTAACTTTCTGTGTAGTTGTTATTAGGTACAGTCACAAACCAGGATTGTTGAGCCTTTTGCCACTGTTCGTACTTTGGCCGTGTAATGCAAATCGGGTTACTTGGTCACATTTCAATAACGAAAACCAGCGGCATTCGTGTAACACAACCAAGTTAAGATGTTAAGCAAGTGGATCCACAATCACGGTTCGTGATTGTAACATGTCCCTATGTTCATAGGAATGAAATTTAGTTTCAACTTTAAGTGGTGATGAGGAGTGTGACATTCGACAAGTTACCGCATATTCAAGGTTGCAATTTGGACGAGGATAATTGCCTATTAGGCTATTTTTAAACTCTGTGTAATCTTTATATTTACTATGTCATCGTTGATAATTTACCAGCACTATCAAATATTAGTTTTAACACTGTTATATCCTACATTGCTGATGCTGATTACATAGATGTCGTTAGAAATAAGAATTATGAAAAAATATCCATAAAACACATACGGGGTGCATTATCCGTAAACTCTTGTCTCTAGCCTCGCGCTCCTCCGTGATTTTGAAGGCAAGTTATGCTGTTGATACCGGCTGCATCAAAATTATCATATCCTTATTCCAATTCTATTCCGGGTCGGTGTAGTACGTCCTTTTCTGCACTCCTCTCTGTCAGGTACAGTCGGGGAACTTCACGATTGACCAGTAGAGTTTTTTTAGGAAGCTTTATTTTAAAAAGTTACAGATAAACAAAAAACGTTTATATCACAAGTAATAGAACATTAATAGGTATTTCGTTTGAATAATTAACTATTTCTTTAACCTTAGTACTTTCCGAGAAAATGTTTCGCAAAAAACTTAACTGGTCAACCGGGAAGTTCCCCGATTGTACCACGTAATTTTTCATTCCCTCTCTTATCTATAATATCATTACGGACACAATCAATCCATCTTTTTTGTGGTCTTGCAAAGCAATAGTAATATTGCTTTTCATCTACCAACATTTATATCCTTCATCAATCCGTATTTGCCGGGTGGTGGATCATGCACCCATGACCCATTCTCCTTATTCATCCGTAAAAGTCCTGTGCCTCAGCGTTGGCGAACTTGAAAAGACTGCTACACATGCAATCTATATCTATAATACTATTATAAAGAGGAAAGCATATTTGCATTGAATAGGCTCCTGAACTACTGTATGGATTTGAATGAAATTTGGTACACAGATAGTAAATAACAGCCTGGTTATGAACATTGGATACTTTTTATCCCGTTATTCCCACGGAAACGGGAACTAAGCTGGTGAAACCAGGAGCGACCGCTAGTATTTAATAATTGAGGGAGTCCAAAAACACTGATACCTAGTGGAAAAGTTATAAGTTACATTTAGTAAATTGATTCACTGAGTAGAATGCTTTATTGAAAACAAGGATCGTGTATTCAAAGACATTTTACTGCTTCATTTAATGCGATGTGCGATCCACTAAGCCCATATTGTAGGTGGTAAACATTATCATTTTGAAAACAAAGTGATTATTGCGCACGATTCTCTCATCTTAATGAACATTTCCATCAGATGAGGCACGGACGGATCCGTCGATGACGTCATTGTGTAATACCATCTTTGTTGATGTGTTTCTTAACTGCTGTTAGAGTATTTATCTCTGTGATAATGCGTAGTGGTATGCGAAAACTGATTTATTGTTAAAATAGTTAATGGCTAAATTAAAGTTAGTGATTTTTAAAAGTTCGCTCTTTTATAATTTGTGTAAGATTTTATTAAAAATAATTCGTCAGTTTGAAAGTTGAAAAATATGAGTGACTTTTTCTTGTTTTAGCTGATTGTATTGAATTGAAACCTAACCTAGCCTTGATAGTGGTTGATGAGTGATTGTTTAACTAAAACAGATTTATTTACAATCTATTTAACAGAGTTTCAAAACAACTCGTTATTAATATACTTAGCTATTTAAATCAGTAGAAAAATACACAAATTGCTGCATTATTTTGCAATAATAGCTGCATATGAATTGATCAATACTGCCAAAAGTATCGATCAAACACTCATAAAGTTCAAGGTAGTCTGTCGTATTTATCAGATTAACATCGTGTATAGTTATGATTATGAATCGGCCATAAAAAAAACAACAATTACCGTTTATAAAGTTACAGTTGTTAGTAGTTCATTGCCAAGTCACCTTGTATAAACTGTTTCGTTAAATATACAAATTTTATTATTGTTCATGTTAATTTTAGATCTTTTTATGACTTCTTATCTTCATGGCAGACTTTATTTATATTTGATTAAGCAAATCTGATAACGTATCATTCTTCGTCCCTGTGGTTTTCGTTCCAGATGGCAGGCAGACAGGAGACGTAATGACCTACAGTAGCAATATACCTAGTACTAAACTCATGAAGTGTGTTCACTCTAAACATCTCTCACTCTAGCCCTGTATAAAAAAAATCCTTCCTACAGGAAAACAATAGCGATAGTATGTGCTATATAGTTACATATGTCAAGAAGTATACTTGATTACGTGTCTAGCCAAGTGAGCTGTCCGATTAGATCTTACGGCTGTCTTTTTGTTTTTTTTTGCGTAGGCAATGAGTTACTAACAGAACTTTTTATTTGTTGCAGAGGGGCGGTGTGTGAGTGTCGCACCGGCATGTCGCATCACAGCGACGAGCAGGCGCTGCTCACCGTCGCCTCCGACTCCTTCTGGGAGCCCGGCAACTATAAGCGGACCACAAGGCGCGTGGACGACGGCCACCGGCTCTGCAGCGAGCTCCAGACCTTGGTACAAGAGAGGGCAGACATTGAAAAGACCTACGCAAAAAGCCTGCGCGGCTGGGCGAAGAAATGGAACGATCTTATAGAGAAAGGTTAGTTGTTTCCTTATAACTGATAATTTAAGATGGCTGAAGTATAAGTAATCGTATGACAGACGTACAGAAGGCTCAAGTTGTGTGTGTCATGAACGATTCACAACTTATTTCTTGTCTTTTTTATAATCGATATTACGTAACCACTAAGCCCGTTATAGTTTTACTGAATTAGTTCATCAGTTCGAAAAAAACTCACTTCGGCATAGTGCATGTTACCAGCTACCGTAGCAACACTGGTGGTATATGTGGTGCATCTTTTACACGTCCATGACTGCGCAATGCAGCCGTCTTTGACGTCTATCTTAGCACCGATTATTTATTCATAATCTTTGATTGCGATTAGACCAAGGCACGCCTTTTGTGTGTTGACTGGCATCGACGCTTGTGAAAGATGAATATATCAATACATTTGACCATCTTAAAAAATTGCTGGAGATTTCTTTCGCACGATGTCACTAATAATAAATTCTCTTCTATTTCCAATTATACGAACACGTGTTGCTCGTGACACAAAATCATTTGATATAGGTAACTGTTAAGCAAGGTAACATAACAGTGAATAAATACTTGGAGCGCATTATTATTTATACGTATTCATATTTTTATTACCTTGATTAGATAACAGTCACATTCTTGTAAACGATTTTTTATTAATATCTGAAAAATTTGTCCTCATGTGTACTTACGTTTCGGAAAGTTTTCATCAGATAAAATTTGACGTGTGTCATGTGTTTTTTTTTTATTAGAAAGCTAGCGCTTGTTGAACAATACTGAGTCAGCGATATATGTGACATGATTTCTCGTGTTTTCGTTGAATTAACACGAGAGAGCAAAATAAGGAAAGTGCATTTTAAACTCGACAATATAATAATAAAAACTTTATTGCACATAAGGAACACATAGACACAGAAAAGACAGTAAAGATTTTTATTATTATTTTATTATTATTTATTATACGGTGACAGTTAGATCAAGGTTTAAGCTAAATATATATGGTGTTCCTATAAAAAAAAAAAAAAAAAAAAGAAGGAACTATTAGTTTTTCACACAAAAGTTTGTTCGTTTTTTTTTCAAAAAAATATGTGGTTTAAAAAACCAAATTCCTTACAATAGCAATCACGACCTTACGCTAAATAATAATTTAGGTATCGCACAGTTGTCGTTTGCAGATGCGCTCTACGATAACGAAGGTATTAATAAAAGACCGTTACGCACATTCGCCATATCAATGCCAAACTACAGTAATGGCAGTAATATTAAAACTGCAACCCTCGTTAAATGTTGCCAGAACAAGTCTGGCGAGGACATCAAACAGGGTTTACTCTGTTAACACCGAGGTTTGTGTCATAGGTGAGCTGACGATTGGCGATAGGGCTGCCAACTTTTTGTAGAAAAAAATCATTTTTTTATTAAACAAAAAAACGATCTGAATCCAAAATAAAATTGTGGTCCGGATATCAGAAACAACACAGGTATTACAGATATCAGATACAGAAAAAATGCAAATGTTCATCACATTTTATATTTCTCCCGGGTAGGGATCGAATCGAACCCACGACCTCTGGCTGGCGCAGTATGATTAACACAGCAGCAGTCAGTCCGACAGATTAATTTCAGGCAAGGCAAATAGAGCGTACTCAAAAGAGTAGGTATATTTAATTTCCGGTCTTTAAATATTTTTCAGTACTTTTTGCAGCATAACTATTTGTCTCTGTTTGTCTTTAAGTATACAAATCATAAATTGCGAGTAACGAATTATAAAGTACGCCTACGTGAAATATTCCCTAAACAATAGCCACTATTTTCAAAAGTGGTTGGTAAGGCAACCCTATTTAGCGGGTGCATTTTATGCGTCCTACGCGGAACCAGCTCGTTACGCGGTGACGACTGTACCACTCGTCCCGTTAGCTTCGTGATATTGATTGAGTGATAACTGACTCGGTATGTGCTAAGTGCCTTAACCTTAGGACATGCTAAGCAGATGGTATCTCTGTGGAAAGTTATCCCGGTTATGTGCAACACTTCTGGAGGTTAATCCTGCTGAGGTGCACTTTATACGTCCTCCGCGGAACCAGCTCTTTACTGTGGTGAATGTACCACTCGTCCCGTTAGCTCCGTGATATTTTACAGGTTAGTGATAACTGACGCGGTTGTGCTAAGTGCCTTGACCTTGGGACTTGCTAAGCAGATGGTATCTCTGGAAAGTTATCCCGGTTGTATATATACAACACATCTGCCCTTCTTTCTACCATGTTTTTTTTTTCTTTTACTGTACAGTAAGCGGAAAATAATTTGTACTCATGAGAATCTGTACAGCGTCTCTATTGGGTAGTAGCATAACTACTGATTCTGAAGGTTAATTCTGCTAATATGGAGGGAGGGAAAAGGTGTGATGATTTGTGAAATGTATTCATTTAATAAATGAATACATTTCACAAATCCGTTCCGGTTCCGTACCTCAAAAGTAAAAAAACGGAACCCTTATAGGATCACTTCGTTGTCCGTCCGTCCGCCCGTCCGTCTGTCAAGACCGTTTTTCTCAGGAATGCGTGGAGGTATCAAACTGAAATTTATATCTAATACTCAGGTCTACTGTCCCTTGGAGCTGTGAAAAAATCAAACTTCTAAGCCAAAGCAATCAAAAGATACAGCCGTTTATGCCGCAAATTTTCGAAACTCACACGGGAATCAAAATCTACAGGGTACTTCCCGTGAACTTAGAATCTAGAAATTTGGTACGAAGTAACGTTTTAAAGTACAGATAAAGGAAAAATTGCGAAAACCGTAAATGTTTAGTTACATCATATTATAAAAAATATTTTTGAAAATTTTAAATTTCATTTTGCAATAAATATACAATAACTATGACTCGATTGTCGTGATGGGTGAACTTTTACTTATATACCTACAGGTTTGTACGGAACCCTCGGTGCGCGAGTCCGACACGCACTTGACCGTTTTTTTTTTTTACTTAGGTACGTAAAATTTTATAATTATAGATTTTGGGATCATAATAAAATTAACTGGGAGACTATAACAGGCTGGGTAAATACGTGAAGTGGGTTCATCAATAAACATTGCTATTATAACTTTACTAATAGATGTTGGGTAAGAAAAAAATTACGTAAAACCCTTAACGCATGGGTGTGATTTCTAAGTATGGTAATCAAGAGAAATGTTTATCATGGCTTTGAGGCAACGAATTATTTGCATAATTTATTTTATGTTTCGATGTCTCTAATGCAATGTTTGCCCATAAATTCAAAGGGTCAACGATGTTGACCATATAAATAAAACCTACGCGAATAAGGGAGCGAGTCTCTGTTTGACCGCACGCAACCTTTTAGGTACAGTCAACGGAGAAAATAAGAGAAATCCATAATTAGGTACATATTAAAAATTAACATTCCGCAAATGACATCTTCCGCGAGTAATTCCGTTATAAGTACTACTTTGGGAACTTTTGTAACGTCTTTTACGTGGTCTTATCTTGCCAAAATTAATCAAGGTTCTGTGGTTTAGACTTGCGCGTCTAGACTCAAGACTTACTTTCATAATAGAAGTAACGCAGATAAATCTGACAAAAAATACTTGTTTTTATTTTACCTTTAAAGTTTTCAAACATAAGTGCTAACCCGATTACGTTACATATTAATCATTGCTGGAATAAGTATGCTATCATCATTGATACGATAGCATCAATTCCAGAAATATATTTTATCCTGTGTAGGTATTTAAGACTAATGGCCGTTATTCACGTGCATTCGTTCACGTTTATCGCAATTTCTTACGATTTCTTCAATGACAAAATTCTTATAGTAATTCTAACGATTTCTTCAATGACATCTAGGTATACTAATATTATAAAGAGGAAAGATTTGTTTCTTTATTTGCATTGAATAGGCTCCGAAACTACTTAACGGATTTGGATGAAATTTGGTACACAGATAGTAGATAGCCTAGTTATGAACATGACACTTTTTATCCAAATATTCCTACGGGAACGGGAACCACGTGGGTGAACCGCGATACGCCGCTAGTGATTCATATGCTTGTGTTGCCTCTGATATTTAGATATCAGTTTATTACGTTACAGTTTACATTTTATTACGTTTACGTTACAGTTTATTACACAAAAAATATCAACCAGCCAAAAAGTCCACAGTTGGCTATTGCTTTTCCATTAAAATATTGTAACACTTACAAACTCATTACGTAATGAAAACATCAGTTACCTGTTTCCAGAGATGATCACATAATTAATGGTTCATGGAAGGAATATTTAGATAGATAAACGTTTATGTAAGATTAACAACTTTATATTGACTGTGGTTTGCTATCAGTGAGGAAATTATACTTAAAACAAATTATTCTTAAAACACACAGGAGGTTATCTTTTGTTGAAAATAAAAATGAAAGTAGAAGGAAAAAAAATGTTGCTATGGTTATTCAAACTAAAACTAAGTTTGCAGCATCACAATATAGTAGTCGTTCAGCTCGGACTTACAATATAGTCAACAAAGAACTTAACAGTTATAATAAAGAATATAATGAATGTAAACAGGTTTTAAATACATGGTTAGAATCTATTAATTATGAGGAGACAGAATTGCTTTTACAATAAAATAACACACACCATTCATAAACACACACACACACACACACACCCGCAAACACACGCATACATACACACTTGCACACACACTTCTTTTCGGGTTGTTCCATATTCATCCTATGACGTCTCATCCCACAAGCATATTAATTCTTAACTCATCCCGATTTGTGTTCTTTACTCATCCCACTCATATATTTTAATTAAATTCTTATCTCATCCCAAATCTATTCCTAACTCATCCCACGACAGTAAATATCAAGAAAATGTATTAAAAAGTATGGTCTGCATTAAAAGGATATTAATAAAATTGCTTAACTAATTATATAAGTAATATTTTCAATATGTGACAATTCACTTGTAGCCGAGTTAATTTTTCCAATATTTTTCTATTTGAAATTTACCATAAGTATAAAATTAGCATTGAAAAATGCAAAAATTACAAAATCATAAAATATTTTCAATAATCTTAAGTTTAACAACGATATGAATGTTAACATGGAAGGAAATTATTGTACATACTCGTACAGCTGATTATCTAAATAAAGTGATTTAAAGCAAATGTCTGCAAATACATAGGTAATCAGGATTTTTATAATTTGATTAAACTTACAAAAAAAAAAATACTACGAGGATTTTTATCTACTTAGATCAGTTTTTTGGGTCAGGTGTAAACCCAGGTAGTATATTTTATGACTTCTTTCCCTGGCCATTATTATTGTTAAAAAACAATAACTCCTCTACACCATTTGTCGTCTTTTTCGCACAGAAGTCTACATTGCTTAAGGAAGCAAAATTTTGTCGACACTTTAGTTATCATTTGACCTTTAACGCAGAAACTAAGTGCACCTCGTTGAATTAAAAATGCAGGAAGACTATGGTGGAGAGTTACGATATGTGCAATCACAACGAAGTAGTCAAACGAGAAAATAAAGATGGAAGTACAATTTGGCGATGTGCAAAGGTACCGGCATGCTTTGGAAGTGTCAGAGTGTTAAGGAATCAGGACGTTTCATATAATAAAACTCACAGTTGTACGCCAGGTGAAGCAAAAAATATAGTTAAAAGAAGTTTTAAATGAATATAAAATAAAAGTACAATCAGTAAAAGGTGTACCATCAGTCTATCAAGATACTTTTTTAGCACTACAAGATCAAGGCATCGACGTTGTTACAACGTTACAAACTTTAATAACATAAAAAGTGGACTTATATAGTAGTGATAGTGCTCGAAATAAAAGTCAAGGCGTGAAAAAAACTACGTTCAAGGCAGGGCATGAAGTAGAAATTCCAGATGCATATAAAGACTTTTTACTATTTGATTACCAATATGACAAAACACGTAATCTAGCATTCGCTTCACGGGAAGGACGACAAAGAATGGAAGAATTACGAATTTTTATCTTTTCTGCAAATAGTGTTTTTTATACTTTGTCATGTTTTTATCTGTTGATTTTGGCCATCACATTAGTTTAAAACTCATAGTTGATTAAGTATCTGTACGTTTGTTTTATATTTTATTATGTTTTTTTACTGTTGATTCTGGCAAATACATTATTATAAAAACTCATAGTAGGTTTAGAATAGGTGTTAGTTATATATTATTTTATATTTTACTGGTGATTTTGGCAAAAACATTATTATAAAAGTTATAGTTGATTAAGAATCTGTGTGTTAGTTTTATATTTTATTATGTTTTTACTGTTGATTTTGGCAATAATCCTGTTACAAAACTCGTATTGGATTATGAATTTGGGTGTTAGTGTTGTATTGCTAATTTTAGGATGTATATAAAAAAATTATATTATGTATTAGGAGGGAGTATGTTTATTTTTTTATCTATATTTATGTCTGTTGCTGTTAGTTTTATTTAAATAATTCATTTCTAACTTTTTTATTTAAGAACTAACAAGGTTTTATATCATTTATTTCAATATGTATGTAGGTAGGTACTTAATATATTTTTAGTCAGACCATACTCAAAAACCTTGCCATTTTGTTCTATGGGATGAGTTAAGAATAAGAATTGTGAGAAATAGAAAAAAATAAATTTATTTCTGATGTGGGATGAGTTAGGAATAGAAATGGGATGAATATGGAAAAAATAATACGTGGGATGTGACGTCATGGGATGAATATGGAACAACCCTTCTTTTCATGAAGCTATACATATTATAACTGTAGAAGAAAGTAAATGTTTAGTTTAAATTTTAAATTAATCTAGTATTGTTAAAAATACCTATAAATGTAGCACAGTTAAAGTATAAACATGTAATGGAAGAGCGGAGTCATCTGGTACAGGCAAAAATAGCTTAAAAGATGACTTCGGTCACAAACTATTGTATAAACTTGCCTTAAAATGAAATAAACTTTTATTTATTTATATTTATTTATTATTTATTTATTAACAAGCCACATTTAGTAATATTTGGTGTAGTGTATTGGATAATAAAGAAATATTAATCTTTCCGATTTTTTATCATTTTCATGATAATTGAAGTGTACTTCTAATTAAGTATAAATGAGTCATCTAAAATAAAATTTCCCTGCAGCTTCATTATCTTTTAAACTTGCAGTTAATAATTCAAAACAACAAAAGACGAAATTACGTCACGTTTAACTCTCCACATCCACACGGTAAATTTCCAATTGTTGAAAGCTCATGAACTCCTCAATGCACGTCTGCTAGTTTTCACTTTCAAGTAAATACTAAAAAGGCTATTTTTCACTTGTTACGCCGTCAGTGCTCGCATCGAATAAAATATGCGATGAAATGGAAAGTTTATCGAGAATTGAGAATTCGAGTTGCATTCTATTAGCGATTAATTCGAATTGTAACACGACGCGAGGCAAGGACGCGTGCGCATGTTCACTGATAAGATACGGCACTTGCATATTAATAGGTGTAATTTGTGTATGGATAACTTTTAAAGTCGACTTTAGGGACTGTAGGCCTTTTTATAGCGAATGTGAGGGGGTATAGATTCCAATCACCAATAAATGGTAATTGGCCTACTTGTCAATGTATGAACCCGCATGACATATTTAAGTAATTACTTGGGTTATTGAAAGTATGTTGCATTATGAGGGTTGACATTTTTGAGTTTAAAATACACAACACAATTAAATGAATAACTTTATCATGTTTTGCCACTTAACTGCGAAGTAATTTAATTTTGGCCAAGGAGATTAAGAACGTACTTTTCGGTTGGTAACGACACTTGATTATTATCTTAACTCAACATAATTTTAACTTAGTATGTCACAAAGAATTATTTTTCTGCCAATTCAGGGGCTATTTTGGCGGAGCGATATCTCGAATACGAGATTTTCTGGAGCCACAAATCTGTATTAAAAATTCACTGAAAACAATCTTCGACTTAATAGGATTTTCGAAGATCGTTGAACTAAAACATTTTGTCAGTAGTACTTGATTTCACTTACATTTCTAATAATGAAATATGGCTAGACAAGTGACGATTTTGTGATGTTGTAGAGCGAAAATAGACCCCAGTATTTCCATATTTTTGAATCGCTCGAGCGCAACCAGTGCCCTTACCCAGTTATCCACTCGTTGCAGGCGAGCGAAACGAGCTAGTGATTTGGAAGACTAGCGTTTAAGTCGCATGCGTCAATACAAATGTCATACGAGCGATTCAAAAATAGAACTCCTGAATGAATGATATCGTACGCATACGTATTATCAGTACGCAATTAATCAGACCGGTCATGCCCATACCACACGTGATCGGCGTTCGTCAAATCGAAGTCGAAAGTGTCGCCGAGACGGGTCGCTGCCATCGGCGACGACGTTGCACCTGTTATGTGCTCGTTATGAAAGCGGTTGTTGCAAAATATCTTCTGACACTCACTGCGGCTGTTAGTATTGTAACTATAAATTAGTATGAATAGGACTATCAATGAAAATTTCAGAATAGTTAATACTTGGGTTATAGTGATTTTTTTGACAGTTCATATTTTATGTCATTCCATACAAATTGTAGCTAATCGGATACGATATGAACTGTCAAATGAATACGATTACCTTACGCAATCGCACCCCAGATGTGGTAATTGTTTTTATGGAAAATACGAATTAGCAGAACGTATTCGCGTAGGTACTCACTTCAAAGTCGGTCAAAAATAATATTTATTTCTTCATAAGAACAGCTTGATTAAGTATTTTGAGTCATTATTAATTAAAGTGTACTTATACTTACCTATAATTTTCCACTTGTTGCTTATATGACATAATTTTAATTAACCTTATTATGATCGAACTCGATTGCTATGTTACCTGTATATGTCATGTCGTAGGAGGATTTCATAATTCGCAAAAATCCTAGAGATATTGCAAACACACTGATAATTAGACAATGGGGTAGACATTTCTCAATCTTACTGAAAAAATATAGGGTTTTTGCAAAAATACGGATGGCTTTAGTAACATTGGATATTCCTTACTTTATTGGCTTAATTTTTGCTTGCTTGCTAACTCTTATTCTGATTGGTTCACAGAAAGTTTACTACACGTGAGAGAACGGATTGACATTTGAAACGTTAAGTCGTCAACCAATCAGAGAAGATGTTATTTTGGACAGTCCGACCAGCCAATCAGTGTTCTTATTTCATATTAGCCAGCGATTCTTTTCGTTATCTTACTAAGGCAACCAGTTTTTTTTTCGCAAAAATCTTATCTTTTTCAGTATGATTGAGAAATGACAACACCATTGTCTAATTATCCGTGTTTTCGCAATATCCCTAGGATTTTCGCAAAACATCGATTTATCTAATTATCCTGCGACATATATACTGCGATGTCGAAGTAAGAGTAGGGTTAGAACAAAAAACTACCGAAATAGTATCGAGTAGGTACTATAGCACGTAATTGTCAAAAAATTTATAGGAAAATGTAGTTCCGTTTACGTCCGGCAGGAACGCTGCTCAATATCTCATATATTTTTTTACTTTACTTCCTCGATGCTTACTCGAAAGTTATTCGTGCCACGCCTACAGATGAATCAAATAAATATTATGACGTGTTATTTAAAAAAAGTCATGTTTCCTAATAACCAAATACCACAATAAAGTGATCAACATGACGGCTTGTTATGTAGCTACATAATTATTTCGAATAGCACGGCACGATTCGCCCGCAATGAGTGTTTATTATGGTGCAGATCGTTCGAATATTTATTGTTATGAAACACGTGCAGTTATTTGTGCTAACTTATAAACTTATGTGTTTGAAAATTTATTACTTCATGTAAGCACGGATGCGTTTCGAAATGTACAATAAGACGCATACGAGCTTCTGTTAAAGCATGTCTTAAATGTTGGCAAGTGTGTGTAAAGTGCGAGAAAAGCATATTTTTTTTTATCACAACTAGATAACGAAAATGATTAATATGGTACGTACATTTAAGTTTCCTGTCCAGAAAAGTCTTGTTCAAGGGGCCTTACTTATTTTCTTTTTGATAGATTTCCATTTTAATAATTGTGCTGTTCGAGTTTTTAGTAGCCGCATGCAACTTCACCCGCGTGGTTCTCGTTCCCGTGGGAATATTGGGTTAAATTGTAGCCTATATTGTGTTACCCTTTTTAAGTTAAAACGTTCAGCAGTTTTTGCGTGTAGAGTAAAAAAAACAAAATTACATCCATACATCCTCACAAATTTTGACATTTATAATACTACTAGCTTCCACCCGCGGTTTCACCCGCGTGGTTCCGTTCCCGTAGGAATGTCGCGATAAAAAGTAGCCTATGTTACTATCCGTCCTTTCAACTAACTCTATGCCAAAAACCAAGTCGATTGATGGCTCAGTTAGGGGATAGGACTTTGTTAACTCATGCCATTCATGAGATCATTCATACAAATAAAACGGTCCTAGCGACAATAGAGTTGTCTTGTAATTTAGTTTTACAAGTAGTCGTGGCCTAGCCAAAGCTCGTTTGCCAACTTGTTCAATTATTAAAAAATCTTGTCCCTATTATGTAGTGGACAATTGGCGAAATGAATTTATATAATGTATGTGTTCATATTTGTATCGTTTCGAAAGTATTCTGTTGCAAAACCATCAACGGGCACGAGACAAGTTATTTATAGGCTTGTCTGTCTTCGCTTTGTAACGTTTTGTAATAGGCACCAGATGTAGCCAGTCTTGTTTTCGGCTTTAGAGTGAGATATTTTATTTAATTAACACTGTGTATTGTAACAGTATAAAAGCTTAATATTTGGGAAGTTCCTGATTGCGCTAGCGGGCAAGACTGAAAAATTTCGAGCAAAAGTTTTGACAAAATTACGAAAGTCTCTGCTTTCAAAATCGGGGAGATTGGGGGGGGGGGGGGGGGGGGAGCGAGCCGGCGAAGCGCCAGAGACGATTTTTTTTAAAGTAACTACATAATTATGATATTCTTACATTTAATTTTTAGTAGTGACTTCCGGATCGCCGGTTGTCATTTCGAGTGCCGCCGTCGGGAGGCGGTTGTTTTACATTTCGGTTGCCGGCAGCGTATCACCGCCGGTTCCCATGGCGATATTTATGAGAGCCGGCGCCGGCAGCGGAGGCACTCCCTGATATTTATACTGTGGCATTGTGTTTCCAAAGATACATTTTTTACGTATCTTATTCGCTTATTTTAAACGAAAGACGTGGCTTCCAGCTTTCAAAATCGGTAACACTTGGTTTGATATGTATAGATAGACTGTCACCCAATTGCATGAATACCTATTTTCACGCTTCAACCACTGAATTTTGATGAAAAATGATATATGCATTTATTGTTAGACATTTTAGAAGGTCATTTTTGTCGCGAAATTTTAAAGTGACCCTTGGAACGCTTTTATTTAACCGAATTATAGACGGACGAATGCTAGTTCTCTTCAAAATAAAAGAAAGCGAGAGTAAACTACTTAAAAGTCTAATAACCCAATTAAAACGATCATGACACAATTATTTGATTTTATCATTAGACTCGATTAATTTTATCTTTAGATAAAGTGTCATTTTAATTAAATGTGTCATTTTCACACGAATCGGCATTGAACGAAATGTTCATAATTTCATCAAATGGAACTCAACTTATTATTACAAGGGTTTTTTTTTTGCCGTCTTTCAAATCTTTAAAATATACGAGTATAGCAGTGCGAGGGGTCACAATATAGCGAAAGAAAGCAGGACCAAAATTTTCTCTAAAAATCTCTTTAACTGTATGGTGGACTGGTGGGACGGGATTCTTAAAAGGGTAGCCGATCGGTAGTAATCCTTCACCATTGGTGCAGGTACAAACATCACAGCCTCATTTCAATGACCCCACGCCTGCAATCATTTTATTGATATGGAAAATACTCAATTGATAGGCTTTTACTATACTTATGCACTGTAATTCTAAAACAGCTGCTGCATTCTTATATTTGTCTTTCACTGCTAGTCCAACATATAGCATTTTTCATATTCTTAAATCTCTGCCCTATTCAATTTCAAGGCAAACAATTAACCCGTTGTCGTTTAAAATAATAGGAGGCGTATTTACCTCATTACGAAGTCTCGGCGTCAATCTGTATTGTCAATAATGTGTTTACCGTCTATTAGCGCAAATGGTACGCGTCTGGGGCGCGCGCTAACCCCACTGCAATTATCAACACCGACCTTCAATCGCTGTTTATTAATTTAAACCTTCTTCCCAAGGCATAGGTGTTGGTTTCCATAGGTGAGGAAGTAGGGCAGTCAGTGATTTAAACTGTGGTAATGGAGCTCTAATCGGCCTTTACATTGGAGTCGGTGACGCGTGGACTGAGTGCCCGAGATTTGTTCTTTTGTGAATCCGTTTTAATCACGATACCTATTTACGTGTCATGGAACAACTTCATCATGAATAAACGCTGGCTTTATTGGGAGCGAAGTGAGGCAAGCAGATGCGATCCTCTCCGGTCTCGCCGAGGGCGTAGCTTAACATCTGCGATTTGAACCGCTGCAGCGCTTTTGAAAAGACACGATGTAACTATATGAGCGGAGCGAAACGAATCTCTTATTGTCCAATGTGTTCTGGGGAAAGAAAATCTAGGAATTTTCACATGTGTCTTACTTCAATAAAACCAAAGTTTGCTTGTAACAATTTTTGTTAAAAATTGACTTGCTTATGTGGACAGAATGAATGTTAATTGAAACCTATGGTGTAATATTTTTTCCCAGTTTCTCTAAACTCATCATGCCCGCTGGATTGGTATACTAATCGATTAGTAAGAATAGCAGAAATTCATACCACTTGTTTATTATTTATAAAAAAAAAACAATGTTGACCTATAATTTTTCGTGGCAGGTCCTGAATATGGCACTATGGAGGCGGCGTGGAAGGGCGGCATGGTGGAGGCCGAGCGACTGTCCGACATGCACCTGGGCGTGCGCGACCGGCTCGTTAACGACGTCATCGCACAGATCAAGAACTGGCAGAAGGACACGTATCACAAGGTATTTTTTATGAGCAACGAAGACACTTACCTATGCCCGTATTCCAGAACGTGACTCAAGCAGCAATCTATACTTAAGAACAGTTCGAATGGGGCGTGCTTATTCATCGCATGTAGCGACGTCAACAACAACTCTACTCAACTGCTTGAATCACGTTCTGGAATACAGGTATTATCCTTCCTCATACCTGATGTAAAGTAATGAAAGGGCTGAAGGTGGAAGTGCGCGTTTCCCGCAATCCTCGACCACTGAGAAACTAGCTATCCTATCTCAACTGCCATAATACAACAACGCTAAAAACATTGTTATCAGTTTTCACAAGGTAATTTTTGTATAATGAGCACCGGGGAGACGCTTTGCCTTCATCATACTTACCTGATATATTAAGTAATGATATGGCTGAAGTTGAAATCGCGCATCTCCCGGAATCCTTGGCCACTGAAGAACTGGTTATCTTATCTTACTGCTGTAATACAACAATGTTAAAACATTGTGTTATAGCATCAGAATTAAATAAGATGGTAATACCACCAACGAAAGTTAAAGTTCTTAATCCTATGACGATCCTATCCTATGAATAAACAGGCTACCATCTCACCTCTTATGTGATTCACAAACGTAGTATCTATCTGTGTTGACTTGTAACTATCCAGGAGGAACCTTAATGTTGAAGCTAGACAATAAAGGACACTGAGAATGGAAATGCTCTCATTATATTCGTGACTGTTCACTTACCTTTGAACTACTAACGTAACTTAATCAATCAATCTACTGCAATTACTTAATCAATCAACAAAGCGTATTAATGGTAAAGTTTCAATGATAAATGATAAACTTCTGTTGCGAAAGTAAAGCACGGTAAATTTTTTGAACTACTTATCCTCAGCAGTATCCATCTGGGCTGACATACAATTCGGCCAGAGGAACTACAATCAAGCTAGGAAGATTTTAGACTTCCTGGAGGCCACGAGGCCATAAGAGATACCTATTATAACTAGGTGGCAAGTTACAATAGAAACTTAAGTCGCAGGACTACGTTCCGACTGGAGCTGCATAGCCCCTATATCTTACAAATAATAATATCGGCAGCAATTATCATGTCCCCACTGCTGGGGCACTGTCCTTCCATATGGATGGATTTGGGGAGGATGATCCATTATCCATTACGTGGGCCCAATGCAGATCCGAGGGAGGCCAACTATATTATGCAGCTTGGACCAAACGGTGTATCTTGGTTTCCTAAGCCTGAGATTGAGCAAATTTTTAGCCTTCCGTTATCCCATAACCGTTCATGGCAAAAATTGCAGAACCACCTCACTATTTGTAGCATGGAGTATTTTAATACTGAAACTGTATACCAAAGGGCTTGTTTATTTGGTTATAAAGTCACTTCACGATCACGAAACATGTTATTTGCGTAGAAAACTTAATTTATACGAAAGACGTGTTGTTATTGTCCTTCAAATCGGTTTTATAACTCAACCAGTCTTATTTGGATAACATGATTCAGATGTCCGATCGTAATGGTACTTATGTTTGACATCGCCGCCTTTTCTAGCGGTCAAGTGCTATGTGAACCTTGCCAATGGCACGTGCCACGCATTCCGTAGCAAATATGGCACTCATGAATTATACATGCACTCTCCTTCTAGGGGGCGACTATGGTCTATGACCGCTGACTACTAATAGTCGTAGTCGTAATAGTTGCCGCTATAACCAAATCGAATGACGGAAACGAACGGTTACCGTTTTAATCCGATGTGTTCGAAACAATACTAAATACTTGTTAAATTTTCGCGAGAGCGTCTTTGTTGGAGTAAAACAATTGATAGTCATCCCACAGCTTCTGCGGAGTTGTCAAAAGTTGTTGAAACTTGGAAAAAACAATCTAAAATAAGGGAAAATCCAAGCGAACCGCAATTACAACAACACCACAAGCGTATAGTCGGAGAACTTCCCGGTTGACCAGTATGAGTGTTTTAGGGAGCTTTATTTTAAAAAGTAATCTATACGAATATAATAAAGCTGAAGAGTTTGTTTGAAGCAGGAACAAGGAAAATTCTTAGACCATTAAAAAGCTATACTTCTCCCGAGTGACATAGGCTATATTTTATCCCGATATTCCCACGGGAACGGGCACCACGCGGGTAAAACCGCGAGGATCCGCTAGTAGATATATATATAGAAAATGTTTTATCACAAATAATAGAACATTAACAGGTATTGCATTTGAATAATAAATTATTTCTTTAACCTTAGTATTTTGCGAGGAAACGTTTCCCACAAAACCTCTAGTTCCCGATGAAAAAATCCAGGAAATTCCCGATTGTACCACGAACGAATATGACGCTGTTTTGTATTAGTAATTTAATTTCACACGGACCACATTTAGTGGTCACAATTTACCGTGGCGATCTCATCGTAACCACAGCACAACCACCAGCGATTCCATGGAACCGTGGTCGCTGGGGCTGGCCACATTCACAGCGATGAACGCAACGACTTCGATATTTTCTGGTTACCACAATTAAACTGCAGCAACACTGTTCACATTTGTAGTTGCGACGAGCGACGTGGTTTGGTTTGGTTATGTTGCGCTTGCGACTTGTGGTATGTGTAAATAACACAAAAACATAAATTCAAAATTTTCAAAATTCAAAATCATTTAAATTTGCGATTAAAACGCATTTATGTATTTGTAAAACACTTTTGTCTGTTAATTTGTTAAATAATGGAAACAACTATTAACCTTGATAAATGTTAATTTTTTATTAATTACCTATAACAAAATTTTAAGCGCAGTATTTTTTTATAAACATTAACTAACTCGACCACATTTTTTTTTTTTGAAGTAATGAAGTCATTTTGTATATAAATAAATATTTGTCTAATTGAATGCAATTATAATAATGCATTTATTTATAATGTAAATACCTACATAATGATGCCACTCATAGCCTTGTCGAAACTGGTAGTATGTTAATACTATGTATATGCATAATAATAATATCACACGACAAGCCGTCAAAACAAGTACTGCATTGAGTGACAATGTATGTAGTACAGTCGGCTATAAAAAGTTTTAAAAAAGGCGTTATGTTTTATGAACAATGGGGAGACTCTGAGCCTTCATCATACCTGATGTTAAGTATTGATAAGACTGAAGATAGAAGCGAGCCTCTCCCGGAATCCTCAAACACTGAGGAATATTATCTCTAAATGCCGGAACACAACAATGCTGAAAACATTGTTGTTATGGCGTCAGACTTAGATAAGATGGTTAGCTAGCCAGGCGGATTTACAACAAGTCCTACTACCAACCAAACCGAATACAATATGTGCCCCCGCTGGGAATCGAACCGGCACCACGCCCGCCTAACGATATAGCTTGTGCTATCGCTAAAGCTATCGATTTTCAAACCCCCTACAAGGGCTCTTTCTGACGCTATCATTTTCATACTAGAAATGCAATATTGAATCCAATTGATAAATAGATACTTATGTAGGAATTAGACAAAAATCCTATCGTTGAAGGGTTTTATGAGAGATTAAAGTTTGAAGGCTATAGCGATAGTACAAGCTATACCGTTAGGCGGTCGGGTGCCGGCACCCCTACCGCCTAACGGTATTACTAACGCTATCGAACTTTAAACACTCGTAAAACTCTTCACCAATAGGGTTTTTATCAAATTTATATATATTTGTATTCATCTATTGGATTCATTATTTTATTTTACGTATGAACGTGATAGCGTTAGCGAGAGTCATTGTTGGGGGTTTGAAAAATCGAAAGCTACAACGATAGCGATAGCGTTACCATTAGGCGTTAGGGGTTGCTGGTCTAATACCGGTGGTTGTTACCACTAGTCTACAAAAGTGGTACCGGATTTAATAACCATTTACAGTTGATTAATCTGACTCCGTTTTTGAACTGCTTAGCTTAGGCTAAATAATCTAGGTACATCTAACTTTTAAATAAAATAGATAACGTAAAACTGAACTTCAGTTACTGAAGTGTTCTGAAGAAGTTGTCAATTGGTGTGATGTGATACAGTTTATTATAAGAACTTCACTTTGTTTATCCTTCCACTTCACCATTCTTCTTATGGCGATTTTCGGTCCAAATGTTAAGCTGAGGCGCTGTTGACTGTACATGTGTTATTATAATAATCATAATATTTTAAAATAAATAGTTCTATTGTTAACTGTACGTAATAAACTTTAATTTAAATGTGTCTTTAACTCCCAACCAATGATTCCAAAGTACGCTCTTTAAATATTAATGAAGTCGTTATTTGCGTCTTCTTTAATATTCGTTTAATATTCTAGTGTTGTGCGAATAGTATCATTAATATATAAGTTCCTATATTAAATGAAATGTTACTTACTTAATTACAAAAATAGCATTGAAAAATGCAATAAATCAAAAATTATAACGTTATTATGTCAGTAGTAGGGATTCGAGAGTTCTAACACAGTGTCAGAACTCCCATCCCCCCTCCACCACCCGTCTCCCCCCTCAGTCGTCCAAAACTAAAAAAAAAAAAAAAAAAAAAAAAAAAAAAAAAAAAAAAAAAAAAATGAAAACACCCCCATTTGAATCGATTGCGCTGGGTCCCAGAGTGATATCTCTAACCCTTTCTGAGATACGTTTTTCTTAAATTCAGCCCTACTTGATTAACTAATTAATCCTCGGGCTTCGCTAATGACACGTTCTATGTTAATTACACCTCAGTCATTTTTCACAATGCCGCTCATTACTTAACTATCCCTTAACTACTTTAATAAAATCATTCATATTTGTTGCATAACTACGATCCGTACCTATGCATGTTTTCGAACAAAACACCGCCTCTCCTAGTCTACCTACCTACCCAGGCAAACCTAACATACACAGTTTGTTGAAGCTGGAGCTTAGCGGAGTTTTTAACACACCTACTATTTGTCGTTCTCATGTGAACACCATATTTCTCTTCTACAATCTTAATTTGGTTCATTAATTTCTCATTTATTTGCTTCCACTACCATAACAAGTTTTACAAGTACTTTTATTATTTGATTTGACAAATAACTTTGCTCATTAAATTATCAACTATTTGCTTTCACTATTATAACAAGTTTTATTCAAGTTCTTAGTTGTTTTTTGAACATTTTGATTGAGAAACACATCATAATGTTATGATCTGACTTAGTATAAGAACAACCACAACTTAGCTTTTCCTAACAAAATATTATTCGCCCTCATTGAAGACATAGACTAAGTACTGCTTCAGAGTCAAGACAACAAATATGGAAGTGAGTATTTTATTTTATTAAGTTACATGATGTTGATTTATATTTACTGTTGTACTTATTATTCTTTGTTCTCATTGTTATTGCTCATATCTTACCTCGATAATATAACACTACCACCAACTAGGAGGAAAACACTTATAAATATTACTTTCCGATGTCTGATGATGAGGACACATCTTCGAGCCCATACCCTTAAGAAGAGAAATAGCAGCAGCGAGTCGAGCAGCAATTCTCTGAAGGAATTCTTTGAACAACCCGCGTAGAAGTAAAAAGCAAAAGTTCAGTCGTCTATTGAAGGCAGAGTAACAAACGACGGGGTCTCATATATTTCTACAAATGATGGTAATGGATCAAAAGCGAATCACCTAATAAAGATCGAGATCTATGAATTTAATTGGCGAACGTCTCGCTATCAGATCATTGGAAACATGCGGACGTACGAGTGAAGTACTATAATAAACAAAACACTAACCACCACCAACGAACACGGCAGCTGATATAATAACATTACAAAAGAAAGTTCAAGTGCATCTGACTGCAAGAAATATACATTTAAACATAAAGATTGAATAAAATCATCCATACTGACGTTGATTTATAATGCATCATATTATAAAATGTATGAAATAAGGTTGAAATTTGACACCTGAATAAACGATTTATTCTGTTAATATTCCCTTCTTTTCCTTCATTTCAAAGGTTTTTAAAATAAAGATCAAAATGAAATTGAATACCCAACCTAAAATACCCTTGGCGAAGCAGTCTTGACAGAACTTGTTATTTAACATACAATTACATGTGAACACCATATTTTTCATTCATTATCAAAAAACTTTATTTACTACTTTCAATAAAGTTTCAACTAACTTCTTCTCTTCATTATTTAAGTATCAAATGTTTGCTTACAAAAGCATAACAAGTTTATTTAAGTCTTATCCTTTGAATTAGTTTACTTTGTTTTATCAGTGATTGTCAAACACATTAGAATCTAATGATATGAACTAGTATAAAAACGATCACATTCGCTTTCCATTTCCTAACAAAGTGCCATAGAAGACGTTATTACATTGACTACTGTTGAGAAACAGGCTATCTAAAACGGATGTAAGTATTGTATTTTAAATACTTCTTTGTGCCTGATATTTGCTAATTGTTCGTAACTATCGTCCTCCTCGTCTGTTACATGATGTTGGTTTATATTTATTGTTGTACTTACAATTTTTTGTACTTATTGTTACAACCCACATCCTGCTTTAGTGACAGCACTACCATTGGTTACGAAGCAAACACATCTTTGACACAACACCTACTCTATCAAGAAGATAAACAGACCAAACAGCGAACCTCTAAGAAGCAAGTTTTTTGAATAGCCCTTATAGGAGACACGAGCTAAACTATAGTAGATTAGTCTACTGTGGGGCGTGCAACAAAGGATGGGATCAAAAGCAACTCATCTAATAAATGTAATTTTTTCTTTATGTCTTAAAAATTAGCAAGCATCCTGACATCTGATGTAGGCGTTTTCGAGTGAATTACCACCTACAACAAGCAAAAGTAGGTATAACCACAACAAATAAATTCGACAGTCAATTTATACTTATAATAATATCAGAAAGCTATTTGAAATGCATCTGAACGCAAGAAATATACGTTAAAACGTAAATATTGAATGTGCATAAAATCATTGATCAACACAATCTCATTAACAAATTATTTTGCCATAAAGAAACTATCATGAATATCGTTACAATAGTGGTGGATCTACAATGGTTCAAAGATTTAAAAAATAAATTCATTATAAAGGAATTGGCAACCGCTACTAAAGATTACACTCTAATATTTTTTATAAAATCACCTTATTCTTTTGAAAACTTTATGAAATGATGAACAAAAGCATATACGTTGGTTGGAGAAAAACCGTGGGTTGACTTGGATTGAAGGAATCATTGATCATCAAGAATTTCAACGAATTTTAGTACCTACCTTATTTAATTGACAAAAAAGTATTAGTCAAAGATTTGGAGAAAATAATGTGGCTTAGAGAGTTCTATTTACAATGTGAAATAATAGAATTAGGTGAAAAAGGTTGTCATAATGGCTTTAAGTTACTTAATGATTGCAACAACAATGAAAAAAAGTTTTGGAGTTGTGTTCATCACAAAAATATCTGTGCATTAAAAAATGTAATGTGTCTCAAGATGTGGTACTGTGATAATTATATCTTTAATTTATATTAATTTAGAATAACAAATTAAATTGTAAACTATTTTTTAATGTATCATTTTATTAATCAAATAAAATATATCTGGGGATATTCATACACCGTTCTTTTTTTGAATTGGATCAAGTAACTTATCATCTTTTCAGATTGCGAAAATTTTAAAAACATAATAAACTTAAACTTCTGTAGGATTTAAAAAAGTAATCGTTATTTGTACATAACTTATTGTAATAATAACGAACACAAAAAAAAAAAACTGTTTGGTTTTTTAACAATTCTATATATCAATATAAACCTTGTTAATATCATGAAAAAACTGTCACGAATACCTAATGTTCAAAATATAAATTATTACTATGACAGAGGGAAGAAACCACATGCAACAAGCAAAAGTATAACTACAATCAACGAACTGGACACTCGATTTATAATAAAAGATTTTTCAAATGCATCCAGGACCTCTATTTTTGAATCACTCGTGCGAGTGGCGAGGCGAATGAGGAGGCGATCACGCGATTAGCGATCTAACATGCGTAGACATAGCACGCTTTTCGCTTTGCCCCTCGCGCGCTCGCGTTAGGAGGCGGTACTACAGGCGAAAAGCGTAGTTATGTATATACGTGCAAGGTCGCTTTTACGGAATACGGAAACTCAAACGTCGCTCGCACGAAAATCAGTAGAAACCTCGAGACGAGGGAATCAAAAATATAGAATATAGCTCCTGGACACAAGAAATATTAACAACTACAACAAAAATATTCTTCCGTAAGAAACTATCATGAAAATCGGTGCAATACTTAGTCGTGGATTTACAAGGGTTCAAAGATTTAAAAAATAAATTCACTATAAAGGAATTGCCAATTGCTAATAAAGATTTCACTCTGACATATTTTGATAAAATTGCCTTTCTTTTAAAACTTTATTAAATGATGAACAATAGAATATGCGTTAGGTTGGAAAATAAAACCGTGGGTTGACTTCGAGCGAATGATTAAGTAATTGATCATTAAGAATTTCAACGAATTCTGGTACCTTATTTATTTAGACAAAAATAAAAAAATAGGTTTGTAGAAAATAATGCGGCTTCGAGAGTTATATTAAGAATATGAAATAATAGAATTATGTGAAAAAGGTTGTCCTAATTTTTGTAAGTTATATAATGAATACTACAAGAAATACAACATGTTTTGGAATGGAGTTGGAGAAAATATTTGTGCATTTTTTTTTTTATGTGAATCAAGATGTGGTATTGTGATAATTATATCTCTGATTTCTTTTAATTTAGAATAACAAATGTTGAATTGTAAACTATTTTTGAATGTATCATTTTATTATTCAAATAAAATATCTTTTGGGAGTATACATACACCGTTTTCTTTTTGAATTGGATCAAGCAGACAAAATCATTCATTTATTTATCTACAATTATATTCTCCGATGCGAAAATTTTAAAACTCCTGCAGAATAAAAAAAAATTTAACATTTGAACAAAACATGTTGTGGAAATAACGAACACAAAGAAAAAATGCTTAGGTAATGTTTGGTTTTGAACAATTCTATATTTCAAAACAAACCTTGTTAATATCATGAAGAATTGGTTTTGAACAATTCTATATTTCAAAACAAACCTTGTTAATATCATGAAGAAACTATCAGGAATACCTGTCGATCAAATAGAAATTATGATTATGACAGAAGGAACAAGTTCTCGATTTGTGTACATCATAAAAATATGATCACATTAAAAAAAACTATTTATGAAATATTGAATATTATTATTAATTTTACTGTATAATTGTTTTCTTTCAAAGACTAAAAGACTATAACATTAAATTGATAAAATAATTTTACAGTTTTTTTATGAATGCATTAGTAAACATACGATATCTTTTTATGTCTTCTAATTTTCCTTTTTCTTGTTCGACAATGTTTGTTAATATCATGAAGAAATTAACAAGTATATCGATGAAAATGCTTATTGATCCAAAATTCTATTAAATAATTTAATTATAAGGAACAAAATTAATCAATATTAAAAATGATATTCTAACATTTCAATAAGTAAAACGTCATTTTTTTTACTTTTATCAAATGGAGAGCAGAAGTAAGTGTATTGCTTAGGTAAAAAAAGAAATCCATGTTTGACTTAGAGGAAGAGATTCATTGATCATCGAGAATTTGAACATTTTTCATACATAATGTGACTTCGAGAGGTAGCTCTCAACAATGTGAAATATGAAAATTTTTGGTGGAATTGGACAATGCTAAATTTTTAAGTTAGTTAATAATGAGTATAAAGACGGAACAAATTTTCGAATTGTGTACATAATAAATAGATCTACATAATTGCATAAAAAATCTTAATATTGAATTGTTAAATATTATTTACAGTATCATTTTATTAGTTATAAAATTTCGTTGTGGGTAAGCATTGTTTTCTTTCAAAGACGATAACAGTAAATTCTTTAAAAAAAATGCAGTTTATATTAAAAAACATTATTATATGAATGCTAAAGAAAACATTTCTTCTTTAAAAGTATGCCTTCTGTTTATACAAATAAAAAAGAAATAATTAGTACCTATTTACTTGCAAGAAATACAAATGTAGGTTGCGTATGCGTATAAGAGGGTGTGTTAATTATTTAAGACATCTAAAAAAACTATTGTAGTTGTGAATAGCAGTGTGAACTAGTTTATTAGCATAATATCTAAACTAATATTAAGATCCATTTTGTAGATGCATATTACCTACGAACGATTTAGGTAATAATAAATTATCACTTCACTTTTATTACGAATATTTAGGAATTTGGTTTTTTTTAATAGTTGTATTTTTTTTATTTGCAACATAAGAAGCATTCGAGTAATATATCAATAAAAATAAGAAAGTGAATTCCATGTCTTCAAATTGTAACTTATTTGCAAACTTTAACCAGGTTTACTACACGGTAGGAGGAGCACCATTTGGATAATTCTATTTTAGATTTGAGATTAAGTTACCATTATTAAGTATCAGTTGGCAATGTTCAAACCAAAACTTAGGTTCAGTGTTCTAAAATCTATACCATGCATGCATGTCAGCGATTGTAATGAATCAGCTCACAACCAACTTCACGTAGGCTGCTTTACCCCTAAAGTGTAATTCTAGACAGCAGCGCTGCAGAGGGGCTAGGCAGCCCGCATGCTTATTGTTGCAGATGGTTTCAAAGCAAATTGCGGTTGAGGCAGGCCGGCGGAGCCGGCCTGCCTCAGCTGCGGTTTGTGAGCTTTGAAACCATCTGCAACGATAAGCATGCATGCTGCCTCACCCCTCTGCACCAATGCGGATCTGAATTAGACTTTAGAGGTAAAGCAGACTACGTGAAGTTGATTGTGAGGTGATTCATTACAATCGCTGACATGCAAGCATGGTATAGATTTTATAACACTGAACCTAAGTTTTGGTTTGAACATTGCCAACTGATACTTAATAATGGTAACTTAATCTCAAATCTAAAATAGAATTATCCAAATGGTGCTCCTCCTACCGTGTAGTAAACCTGGTTAAAGTTTGCAAATAAGTTACAATTTGAAGACATGGAATTCACTTTCTTATTTTTATTGATATATTACTCGAATGCTTCTTATGTTGCAAATAAAAAAAATACAACTATTAAAAAAAACCAAATTCCTAAATATTCGTAATAAAAGTGAAGTGATAATTTATTATTACCTAAATCGTTCGTAGGTAATATGCATCTACAAAATGGATCTTAATATTAGTTTAGATATTATGCTAATAAACTAGTTCACACTGCTATTCACAACTACAATAGTTTTTTTAGATGTCTTAAATAATTAACACACCCTCTTATACGCATACGCAACCTACATTTGTATTTCTTGCAAGTAAATAGGTACTAATTATTTCTTTTTTATTTGTATAAACAGAAGGCATACTTTTAAAGAAGAAATGTTTTCTTTAGCATTCATATAATAATGTTTTTTAATATAAACTGCATTTTTTTTAAAGAATTTACTGTTATCGTCTTTGAAAGAAAACAATGCTTACCCACAACGAAATTTTATAACTAATAAAATGATACTGTAAATAATATTTAACAATTCAATATTAAGATTTTTTATGCAATTATGTAGATCTATTTATTATGTACACAATTCGAAAATTTGTTCCGTCTTTATACTCATTATTAACTAACTTAAAAATTTAGCATTGTCCAATTCCACCAAAAATTTTCATATTTCACATTGTTGAGAGCTACCTCTCGAAGTCACATTATGTATGAAAAATGTTCAAATTCTCGATGATCAATGAATCTCTTCCTCTAAGTCAAACATGGATTTCTTTTTTTACCTAAGCAATACACTTACTTCTGCTCTCCATTTGATAAAAGTAAAAAAAATGACGTTTTACTTATTGAAATGTTAGAATATCATTTTTAATATTGATTAATTTTGTTCCTTATAATTAAATTATTTAATAGAATTTTGGATCAATAAGCATTTTCATCGATATACTTGTTAATTTCTTCATGATATTAACAAACATTGTCGAACAAGAAAAAGGAAAATTAGAAGACATAAAAAGATATCGTATGTTTACTAATGCATTCATAAAAAAACTGTAAAATTATTTTATCAATTTAATGTTATAGTCTTTTAGTCTTTGAAAGAAAACAATTATACAGTAAAATTAATAATAATATTCAATATTTCATAAATAGTTTTTTTTAATGTGATCATATTTTTATGATGTACACAAATCGAGAACTTGTTCCTTCTGTCATAATCATAATTTCTATTTGATCGACAGGTATTCCTGATAGTTTCTTCATGATATTAACAAGGTTTGTTTTGAAATATAGAATTGTTCAAAACCAATTCTTCATGATATTAACAAGGTTTGTTTTGAAATATAGAATTGTTCAAAACCAAACATTACCTAAGCATTTTTTCTTTGTGTTCGTTATTTCCACAACATGTTTTGTTCAAATGTTAAATTTTTTTTTATTCTGCAGGAGTTTTAAAATTTTCGCATCGGAGAATATAATTGTAGATAAATAAATGAATGATTTTGTCTGCTTGATCCAATTCAAAAAGAAAACGGTGTATGTATACTCCCAAAAGATATTTTATTTGAATAATAAAATGATACATTCAAAAATAGTTTACAATTCAACATTTGTTATTCTAAATTAAAAGAAATCAGAGATATAATTATCACAATACCACATCTTGATTCACATAAAAAAAAAAATGCACAAATATTTTCTCCAACTCCATTCCAAAACATGTTGTATTTCTTGTAGTATTCATTATATAACTTACAAAAATTAGGACAACCTTTTTCACATAATTCTATTATTTCATATTCTTAATATAACTCTCGAAGCCGCATTATTTTCTACAAACCTATTTTTTTATTTTTGTCTAAATAAATAAGGTACCAGAATTCGTTGAAATTCTTAATGATCAATTACTTAATCATTCGCTCGAAGTCAACCCACGGTTTTATTTTCCAACCTAACGCATATTCTATTGTTCATCATTTAATAAAGTTTTAAAAGAAAGGCAATTTTATCAAAATATGTCAGAGTGAAATCTTTATTAGCAATTGGCAATTCCTTTATAGTGAATTTATTTTTTAAATCTTTGAACCCTTGTAAATCCACGACTAAGTATTGCACCGATTTTCATGATAGTTTCTTACGGAAGAATATTTTTGTTGTAGTTGTTAATATTTCTTGTGTCCAGGAGCTATATTCTATATTTTTGATTCCCTCGTCTCGAGGTTTCTACTGATTTTCGTGCGAGCGACGTTTGAGTTTCCGTATTCCGTAAAAGCGACCTTGCACGTATATACATAACTACGCTTTTCGCCTGTAGTACCGCCTCCTAACGCGAGCGCGCGAGGGGCAAAGCGAAAAGCGTGCTATGTCTACGCATGTTAGATCGCTAATCGCGTGATCGCCTCCTCATTCGCCTCGCCACTCGCACGAGTGATTCAAAAATAGAGGTCCTGGATGCATTTGAAAAATCTTTTATTATAAATCGAGTGTCCAGTTCGTTGATTGTAGTTATACTTTTGCTTGTTGCATGTGGTTTCTTCCCTCTGTCATAGTAATAATTTATATTTTGAACATTAGGTATTCGTGACAGTTTTTTCATGATATTAACAAGGTTTATATTGATATATAGAATTGTTAAAAAACCAAACAGTTTTTTTTTTTTGTGTTCGTTATTATTACAATAAGTTATGTACAAATAACGATTACTTTTTTAAATCCTACAGAAGTTTAAGTTTATTATGTTTTTAAAATTTTCGCAATCTGAAAAGATGATAAGTTACTTGATCCAATTCAAAAAAAGAACGGTGTATGAATATCCCCAGATATATTTTATTTGATTAATAAAATGATACATTAAAAAATAGTTTACAATTTAATTTGTTATTCTAAATTAATATAAATTAAAGATATAATTATCACAGTACCACATCTTGAGACACATTACATTTTTTAATGCACAGATATTTTTGTGATGAACACAACTCCAAAACTTTTTTTCATTGTTGTTGCAATCATTAAGTAACTTAAAGCCATTATGACAACCTTTTTCACCTAATTCTATTATTTCACATTGTAAATAGAACTCTCTAAGCCACATTATTTTCTCCAAATCTTTGACTAATACTTTTTTGTCAATTAAATAAGGTAGGTACTAAAATTCGTTGAAATTCTTGATGATCAATGATTCCTTCAATCCAAGTCAACCCACGGTTTTTCTCCAACCAACGTATATGCTTTTGTTCATCATTTCATAAAGTTTTCAAAAGAATAAGGTGATTTTATAAAAAATATTAGAGTGTAATCTTTAGTAGCGGTTGCCAATTCCTTTATAATGAATTTATTTTTTAAATCTTTGAACCATTGTAGATCCACCACTATTGTAACGATATTCATGATAGTTTCTTTATGGCAAAATAATTTGTTAATGAGATTGTGTTGATCAATGATTTTATGCACATTCAATATTTACGTTTTAACGTATATTTCTTGCGTTCAGATGCATTTCAAATAGCTTTCTGATATTATTATAAGTATAAATTGACTGTCGAATTTATTTGTTGTGGTTATACCTACTTTTGCTTGTTGTAGGTGGTAATTCACTCGAAAACGCCTACATCAGATGTCAGGATGCTTGCTAATTTTTAAGACATAAAGAAAAAATTACATTTATTAGATGAGTTGCTTTTGATCCCATCCTTTGTTGCACGCCCCACAGTAGACTAATCTACTATAGTTTAGCTCGTGTCTCCTATAAGGGCTATTCAAAAAACTTGCTTCTTAGAGGTTCGCTGTTTGGTCTGTTTATCTTCTTGATAGAGTAGGTGTTGTGTCAAAGATGTGTTTGCTTCGTAACCAATGGTAGTGCTGTCACTAAAGCAGGATGTGGGTTGTAACAATAAGTACAAAAAATTGTAAGTACAACAATAAATATAAACCAACATCATGTAACAGACGAGGAGGACGATAGTTACGAACAATTAGCAAATATCAGGCACAAAGAAGTATTTAAAATACAATACTTACATCCGTTTTAGATAGCCTGTTTCTCAACAGTAGTCAATGTAATAACGTCTTCTATGGCACTTTGTTAGGAAATGGAAAGCGAATGTGATCGTTTTTATACTAGTTCATATCATTAGATTCTAATGTGTTTGACAATCACTGATAAAACAAAGTAAACTAATTCAAAGGATAAGACTTAAATAAACTTGTTATGCTTTTGTAAGCAAACATTTGATACTTAAATAATGAAGAGAAGAAGTTAGTTGAAACTTTATTGAAAGTAGTAAATAAAGTTTTTTGATAATGAATGAAAAATATGGTGTTCACATGTAATTGTATGTTAAATAACAAGTTCTGTCAAGACTGCTTCGCCAAGGGTATTTTAGGTTGGGTATTCAATTTCATTTTGATCTTTATTTTAAAAACCTTTGAAATGAAGGAAAAGAAGGGAATATTAACAGAATAAATCGTTTATTCAGGTGTCAAATTTCAACCTTATTTCATACATTTTATAATATGATGCATTATAAATCAACGTCAGTATGGATGATTTTATTCAATCTTTATGTTTAAATGTATATTTCTTGCAGTCAGATGCACTTGAACTTTCTTTTGTAATGTTATTATATCAGCTGCCGTGTTCGTTGGTGGTGGTTAGTGTTTTGTTTATTATAGTACTTCACTCGTACGTCCGCATGTTTCCAATGATCTGATAGCGAGACGTTCGCCAATTAAATTCATAGATCTCGATCTTTATTAGGTGATTCGCTTTTGATCCATTACCATCATTTGTAGAAATATATGAGACCCCGTCGTTTGTTACTCTGCCTTCAATAGACGACTGAACTTTTGCTTTTTACTTCTACGCGGGTTGTTCAAAGAATTCCTTCAGAGAATTGCTGCTCGACTCGCTGCTGCTATTTCTCTTCTTAAGGGTATGGGCTCGAAGATGTGTCCTCATCATCAGACATCGGAAAGTAATATTTATAAGTGTTTTCCTCCTAGTTGGTGGTAGTGTTATATTATCGAGGTAAGATATGAGCAATAACAATGAGAACAAAGAATAATAAGTACAACAGTAAATATAAATCAACATCATGTAACTTAATAAAATAAAATACTCACTTCCATATTTGTTGTCTTGACTCTGAAGCAGTACTTAGTCTATGTCTTCAATGAGGGCGAATAATATTTTGTTAGGAAAAGCTAAGTTGTGGTTGTTCTTATACTAAGTCAGATCATAACATTATGATGTGTTTCTCAATCAAAATGTTCAAAAAACAACTAAGAACTTGAATAAAACTTGTTATAATAGTGAAAGCAAATAGTTGATAATTTAATGAGCAAAGTTATTTGTCAAATCAAATAATAAAAGTACTTGTAAAACTTGTTATGGTAGTGGAAGCAAATAAATGAGAAATTAATGAACCAAATTAAGATTGTAGAAGAGAAATATGGTGTTCACATGAGAACGACAAATAGTAGGTGTGTTAAAAACTCCGCTAAGCTCCAGCTTCAACAAACTGTGTATGTTAGGTTTGCCTGGGTAGGTAGGTAGACTAGGAGAGGCGGTGTTTTGTTCGAAAACATGCATAGGTACGGATCGTAGTTATGCAACAAATATGAATGATTTTATTAAAGTAGTTAAGGGATAGTTAAGTAATGAGCGGCATTGTGAAAAATGACTGAGGTGTAATTAACATAGAACGTGTCATTAGCGAAGCCCGAGGATTAATTAGTTAATCAAGTAGGGCTGAATTTAAGAAAAACGTATCTCAGAAAGGGTTAGAGATATCACTCTGGGACCCAGCGCAATCGATTCAAATGGGGGTGTTTTCATTTTTTTTTTTTTTTTTTTTTTTTTTTTTTTTTTTTTTTTTTTTTTTTTTAGTTTTGGACGACTGAGGGGGGAGACGGGTGGTGGAGGGGGGATGGGAGTTCTGACACTGTGTTAGAACTCTCGAATCCCTACTACTTATGTCATTCTTTATTCTGATGAAGTCACAGATTCAATAATATCTAGTTTTGTTCAGTTATCGACAAAACAAGGTATTTCTCATATGTTTCTTTTTTAATAATTCACTTCATTTTCATTATGCAAAATCGTAAATAGAATATATAATTGTACTTAATACTGAAGACATCCACAAACAATAGACCATTGTTTGCAAAACAATCTATCTGCTACTGCCATAATCAATCCCACCAAAAACATGTTCATGTAAAATGCTGCCAATACGAGTCCAAATGGTTCTCACTGTCAAAAAGTTATCAGATCTCATTTAGAGCTAAGCTTCTAACTAATTCACATACTATCTAATTCACATACTTTATGGAAGAATCGGTAATGGGAAAGTGAAATTTTTATTTTATTAATTTTTCAATGCTATTTTCGTACTTATGATAAATTTTTAATAGAAAAACATTGGAAAAAATCAACTCGGCCACAAATGAATTCTCAGATGGGACCGAGTGACTTGTGGCCGATTTTTTTTTGAAATATACGTGCAATTTTTATTATTATTTCAAGGGCCATAAGGTCAAAACGTCTGCAAACGTTTGTTGATGATATAAATGAGAGTATTTCCAATGTGCGTGCTGTCAAAGGAGGTGTTTGCTCCACGCGATACTGTTAGTCAGTAATGTCAGTATCATATCTGTTTTGTTTATCAATTCTTTGTTAACTAGGTCAGGTTAATAATACTTTACAAAAAAATCAGTATTTTATATAGTAAAAAATTTGGGCCTAATTCTTATGTTAGTCATAATTCATCGTCATGCAATCGTATTACAATTGTAGTGCTCTTTTACACAGTTCTTGTTACTACCGTATAAAAAAAATACAGCAAATGAAATACGACTGAAATACGATTGTGTGTGACTGAATACGGAATTTATCAATTCCTCTGATTAATTTATTTATTCTTCTGATTCATCATAAAAAGTCTCTTCGTTAAAGAAAGCAAAGTATTTTAGTTGTTTTACAATACTAATCGAATAATTGTCTAGTAAAATTTGACATTATTATAATAGGTTTCATTATTAAAAGCCGGACAAACAAAGTGCGAGACGGACTCGCCCACCGAGGGTTCCGAGGGGAAGTTTTTCCGAAATTCACACATTCGAGTTGGAGGACAGTGATCCTATAAGGGTTTCTTTTTTTCTTTAGAAGTACGGAACCCTAAAAAGCAGTTCATTAGAAATAATTGGAAATTAGATTAATTATCGGTAATTATAGGAGGCTTTAATTACCTCTGTACAATCGGGGAACTTTCCGGTGGGCCAGTTGAGTTTCTTTGGGAAACGTTTTCTCGAAAAGTACTTATGTTAAAGAAATAAATTCAAAATTCAAATTCAATATCATTTATTCAGTCTAGGCTGTTACAAGCACTTATGAACGTCAAAGAAGCTACGCCATCGGTTCACGAACCCTACGGCGGGAGACCTTGTAACGAGAAGAACCGGCAAGAAACTCTTCAAGGGCTATTTTTTTCTCCCTGTTTTATTTCATACAGAGTCGTCAAATTGAAAAGTGAGCTTAACATATCAGTAAGGTCAATTTCCATCACAAAAGAAAATACTAATTATAATATTACATTTTATGGTTATCCTAACCGTCAACAATTTTCAACTCGCAAGGAATGACTTACATTATAACATTTCTCGCATTCCAAGGTTACTGTACTGCAAGTGGTGACGTACATACAGGTCGATAGCAATTTATTTTAGATGAAAATATTTAAGCTCTAAGCACAACGTTAAGACAAGCAGACTGAAGTAGACCCATTTCCGCTGGCGGCACCCGTTCACGAGCATGACGCATGAACCAGCCATCGCTTCGCTCAACCATATTTTAGGGAACGTAACGACCCGCCTCACACGACACCGCCGAAGAAACGTTTGAGTGAGCATGACGTACTTCAGGTACTTATGTTAAAGTGTATAAATATAAAAAATACAATGGCAACAACAAAAAAATAAAGATAAAAGTGCATTAATGTAAGACGCAACTTACAATGTTACTGGAAGACGCATCAGCTGGGTCATAAACATAAAGCGTATTTAAAGTAAATTAAAAATAAAAAAAAAGACGGGTTGCACTCCGGGAGTGCCGGCAGAAATGAAAACTTGATTATTAACGTTGAGCATGTTTGATATTTTGGAATGGTTAGGGAATAATTTTGCACCAATGCTTTATCAGTATAAAAGTACTATCATTTATGTGGTAGAATACAATATTCATTTATTGCGCTATCGTACACAAACATGACAAACCATATTAAAGTGAACGTTAAGTTAGGTAATAAGATATAAGAAAACATTAGTTATTATAGAGAATCGAAAAATATATATTGACAATAAAACAAGAGACAAGTAAAAGACATTATCAACAGTCTGTCGCTAAGCAACCGAGACCATAGTCAACCTGTCACCTCAACATTCTCCATCCGTCCTACGCTTTTTCGATCAGGTCACGTGTCCTGACGCGAGTTTAAGATTTTATACCCATTACAGAAAAAGTGCTCAACGCCGCTAAAGAAGTTTTCACTTCAATAATAAATAAATTATTATTCCAATGAAATACCTGTTAATGTTCTATTATTTGTGATATAAACGTTTTCGATATATCTATTACTTTTTTTAATAAAGCTCTTTGAAAAAGTCTACTGGTCAACTTCTCGACTGTACCTATACTACCTATCAGTACTTCCGTTGCGTTTCCGTTTCAATATTACTATCAATTATAATGGTAAAAAAGATCTGTTTGTCATTAAAAAATTCTCAGTACTTGACGAATGTTGAAATTAATATGCAAGTAAGAGTAGGGAGTCCTCGCTTGTAGCTTGAAAAGTATCGAATTTCTAAGTCAGATAAACCAAAAAAACTAAACAATGATTAGACTATAATATTTTCCTTTGACACAAAAGATAATGATAAATCTTTAATCTATTTTTTTGTATTGTTGTTACACAAAACGTAACCCATATTGAGGAATGGAATATATCAGTCCGTTTTTATAGCTACTATTAAAATATTCAAATACGTAACGCTTTCGTAAAAGTGAATTCCTCACATTTATATTCACAAAACGAAGCTTCCGACAGTGTCACTCTGTAATTCAATATGCTTGTAATTTGCAAATCACTTTCTTACGTGATTCTTTCTTTATCCTTTTTATTACGATATCTATAACTTCATCTTAACCTGAATCTTCAATATTATGTATATCATATTACCTGTCTGTACTGTACGTACATAGCTTACGACAAATATGAAGAATTAGCGGATCCTCGCGGTTTTACCCGCGTGGTGCCCGTTCCCGTGGGAATATCGGGATGAAATATAGCCTATGTCACTCGGGAGAAATGTAGCTTTCTAATGGTCTAAGAATTTTCTAAATCGGTCCAGTAGATCCTGAGATTAGCGCGTTCAAACAAACAAACTCTTCAGCTTTATACTATATAATATAATATAGTATAGATTCAATTAAAACAATAATTACTTCCCTTTTCATTAGAGTTATTCAATAATGAATCAAATCAAATCTTTCTCATTAAGTGAATAGTGAATACAAATTATGATATCAAGATAATAGAATTATAAAAGTGCTCGCACATGATCAAAAAAAAAGAGATGAATGAACTAGTCTCGAGGTTATCGGGTCATCTCGATCATATATAGAGTTACCAACCAACCAATATTATTCTAATGTTACCCAATGAAGAAGTTTAGTAACACACATGCAATAATTTGTACCGTTTGTATCTTAATAATAGGTATGGCATGCGATTACGTATAGCTGCCATGCCACTGATGTGTCTAGCAGACAGACATATTTGAGAATCAGACCGCTGCAGTCACGTATTCTCGTCTGTATATAACTAAGCAAGCATATATGTAATTAATATATGGGTAAATATTTGGTGATTGGTAGTGCTTGACTGGTAATACAGCTACCTACATAGAATTTTGATTTTCTCTCGTCATCAGGATAAGGAGATGGATAAGGCGAACGGGCCATAACCCACCACCACGCGGGCCCAATGCGGGTTGGTGGGTTTTAACGACTGCAAATGCAATCGAGAGCAACGGCTTAACGTGCCTTCCGAAATACGGAGGAGCTATAGCTATAGCTCTATAGAGATAGTAAATTTTTGGTTACCCATCCGGTGGCCGTGGCCGACCATTGCGAAAGTTGCTTAACCTCATCAATCGCAGGCCGCCGAGCGCGCGAACCACTGCGCCTCGGGCTCCTCGATTTTCTCTCGTATGATGTTTGGTTACCAATTAAATTGAATTCCTATCACAGTCATATATTAATCCCACGATCCTGATGGCATATTCAAAGAGCATTGAATCCAACAAGTAAAGCTGATTGTGTTGGAGTTACATTATTATGCAAATTGATTAGCTTAAGATTGTTATATACTGAAATAAATGTTATCGAGTCGGCTTCAATTCTATTTGTAATCACAAACGTTATTTAAGCGACGCGCATTGATACTTGATTTGTTAGACACAGGCCTCCGTCTTAAGGAGAAGATTTGCATTAACTGCTATGCTTATCAGAATACCAGCGTTGCTGCTACACTTCTGGTGCAGCGGCAACAGAAGCTGAGGCATGACTTGATTGACCATTCTTGCGTTTATTTGTGGTTATTTTTTTCTTGTTTGTAATTTTTTCTCTGTATGATATTGATGTTCAATAAATAGTGTCTTTGATCTCTCTCTCTCCGATTATCGAGGACTTCAAGTGTAAAAACCGCATGAGTAATTTTTGGTGTTTACTCATTTTTCATCCACAAGATGAGACGTCAGTAATACTCTATCTTAGCCGACATGTCAACTATAATACTAAGATATCTTTTTATGAAGATTTTGATCTCAGTTTTATAGTTGGATAAGGATTACCGGCAGATAAGGACCGATCCTTTCAAATATTGACACACGAAATTGGAGGTATCCTTTCAGTCAATACAAATAAACTATAAATACTTTCATCTTTTTGATATCACTGACAAATGCGACTTTATTTGTTTGGGATGAAACACGGGCCTATATCGAGATAGACGTAAAGAGTGCTTCAAACTGTATGAGAACTTAGCGTGTTGAATTTTTCGTACCTACGATGACATCAAGAGCGAGATTTAGTGATGTGTAAATGTTATTGACGAGCTCTTGCAAGAAAGCTCTGCACAATTAACCATTTTCTTTTCTGAGTGTCGCGTGTTTTCACGGCAATGGTCTCAAGCGGACGTTAAACTTTACTTCGTAAAACTTTGACCATGGATCAAACTTTTGACACGCAAGTTAGGTACACTTTCACCGTCTATGTCGATATAGGCCTGTGGGATGAAGCATAGTTTTAATTCAGTGCGTACCTAGTATTCATTCACGGTCAGGTGCCGTTTTCCTCCCACACCTATTCCAAACATGGACCCTGCACGTAGTCTATCTGTATTACAATTTACCACAGCGCAGGTGCCCCGAATATATAGTAGTTTGTTCTTTACAGCCGGCCTGTATAAGTGAATGTTCTCATCATTACTCCTACGCTACGATACATGGAATATATTCCAGTGTAGGTAGTCCTCTGTCCTGCATTAAGTCCACCTTTGTACATTTTTTTGTACATAAAGAATAAAATAAATAAAACAAACATTCTGACAATAGTAGATATTTCGCTTACATTTTTAATAAAGAAAACGTTGAATTTTAGATGACGCTGCGCGATAATTGCACCGCGGTCCTTCCAATTGAATAGAATCCTTCCAATTCTAGAATTGAGCGGGAAGTGGACGAGCGACTGAAATAAAATGTTGCTTCTATCATGAATTATTGTATCTGTAGGTACGTAATTAAATATCAGTAGTTTATCCATATCAGATCAGTCCATGTGGTCGACGCATAGTCTTTGTTAAGGTCGATAAAGTATTTATTAGCTAAATCGGAAGTATGGCGTGATGTTTCACTTCACATTATAGTCATCATCAGCCATTTTTAATGCCCCCACTGGCCTACATTGTGGATAAGCCATGAGGCCATGACCCACCACGCTGGCCCAATGCGGATTATAGTCCGCCCAGTAGTTATAGTCAATCACATCTAAAAAAACCCATACTACTATATGGACAATAAAATGGCAAATTATTACGGACGTGACGATATAATTTTTACAACAAAATGAAGGCCCTTAACAAACAACCTATACTACCAAGGCCCAACTTTTCGCCGGTGTTTTAATAACAAATTTAGAAATGCTAACCTTTATACAACCTTTCTTTTATTTCGGATGTTTACATAAGAGACGCGACTATGCAACCACATTTTCTTCTTAGTGAAATGAAATTCTAACAATGTAAGACTTTTGAAATACAATGTCTGCGTATCTACTTCCTTACTAGTCTGGTGACTTGAGAGGCCAACCGACAATTTCATCCTACGAATTTCCTACAACAGTTACCAACTTGAAACTACTTTCGGGGCTCGGATTTCGTGAGGCTTTAACTTGGTTTCGTAATTCAAATCTCTTGAACAACTACGTCATGGATATGGAGTTTATAGTTGGTTATTGTATAGAACCATGGACAATGAAGAAAACAACTTTTAAATGTGTGGATGTAGAAAATAACTATGAATAAAGACTAAATTAAATAGTATCAAAAGGTGGAACGCGAAGAAAAATGCACTGAGAAAAGTTTCGCTTTAAGAAAATATTAAGAATAAAGACTAAACCGTAATGTAGAGGAAAATTGCACTTTTGCTTGTCTAGATTTTTATTTTCTTGTGCAACAATGGTTGGTTTATCTTTTAATACCTTGGTTTGTGGGGTTCTCTATTGTTTTTCGTTGTGAATTACACTAAGACAAGCTCTAATTTTCTTAGTTACTACACATAACTTTACTGACGCAGAATCTGTGCATTTAATTATTGATTTGCTTACTCGAAGATGGGCTACGTTTGGTTCGAGTTGTCGGTCGCCGTCTTAGCGAAAGTTGGTACATTCCCATTTATATGTTCGCAATTATGGTTATCTTGATACCAGTCCTTTCGAACGGGCTAGCTATTTTGAACAAGTACTTTTGCTCTCTAGTTAATTGGTATTACTTCGAATATATGTGAAAACGATACATATTTATTTGGATTGTTGGTCAAGAAGATTAGAAGACTAATCTAACTTATGTACCAGCTACACGCTCCTTCATGACTGCGCAGTCATGAAGGAGCAGAAGACGAAACACCGTGCGTCCGGCCACATGTGCAGGTAAGCACGCACTGTCCTGGACTGCGCAGTCCTCAGTGTTTTGAGAGAGCTCTATAAATTGAGTTAAAACCTCCTTCGAATAACCTCTTACATCGCTCATTTTCATACATTTAATACGTATGTTATCGGAAACAATTTTGAGGGACTGAGGCGCGGGCGGCTACAGGCTACGGGGCGGCTACGTTCAGTCCAAGTTTGCGCAGTTCAATCTTAAGCAATTCAATGATTACCTACACAAGCTTCGCTTTCAGGACTACACGGGATACCGTCTTACGAAGTAACTATTTATTAATCTGTACCATCTTGGCGACTACACGCTATTTGTCTTACCTGCGCAAACCGGTTTGTGCAGGCATGCTTTCAGGTAAGACGTTGCGTGTAGTCGGGACATTACAAAAATCTTACTTGGCTACTATTTGTTGTGCTTGTGCGCTTAATATTTTTAGGTGCCATCTCATTTTTAATCTGTTGCTCCATTTTCTATATTCCATTTATTTTTATTAAAAAGATAATTTAAATTCAACCCTTAGGTTTCGATGCTAAGTTTATGGACAACGTAAGTCTGAATGTTTTAGCCGATCCCTTTTACTTTGATGAAATTCCACCTAGGTAAACGATAACATGGACTATAAATTCCGCACATCCTTTCAACGTAATTGAGTAACAAAACAACACTTTCTCCTTACGTAATGTTAGAATTATAATATTGAATTATTTAATTCGGCACACGACGTGCGTTGCGTTGTGTTTGCGATTCGATTACCTGTGTTTGCGCAGCGATATCTGCGATTCTTCCGCGTGCTTGCGTTATCGTGCGTTTGCGCAAAACGCGACACTGAGACTCTTCAAACACTGTGTAAGGTCAAATGTGTTTTACGTGCTCTAATAGTAGTAAGTTTGGTGAAGTAGTCAACTCAATAAATACTACCTAGTGACAGAGTAACTAGAACCAAGTGTCTGCCACAGACAATACAGGGTGTTTTATTCTATTTGCCCAAACTTAAGGGGGAGGTTCTGTTATGTGTTTAGAACAAAATGAAGCGAAAAAAAATTCTTTTACTCAAATAGTTTTTTTGTCATCGTAGCGCTGCGATAAGCTAATAGCCCTGAGCCGAGCTTGGTGCAGTTATTTTTACTATTATTGATATTATTTTAAGTTTGTTTTTCATTGCTTAGGTAGGTTTAATATCCAAAAGAACGACGCTAACACTTGATAAAATATAAAAAGAATTTGAAAAAAAAAATATTTTCATAATTTTGTTCTAAACACGTAACACTACCTCCACCTTAACTTAGGGCACAAAGAAAAAAAACACGGTATATTTAAAGGTCTTGTTTATTAACTACGACTACAGTGCCTTAGATAGCGATAAATAAAATTATGCGGTTTTACATAGACTGGTACTTGCTTCCGCCTGCGGTTTCACCCGCGTGGTTTCCGTTCCCGTGGGAATATCTTGATAAATGGAAGCCTATGTTACTCTCCGCTCTTTCAACTAACTCTATGCCATTATTAAGTCGATTGGTTGGTTAATTAGGGCGTGAAGGAAGGACAAGCAAACACACTTGCGCATTTATAATACTAGTCAGGATTTGATACCGTAACGTGAAAGTATCTATTGAATAAAAAAAAAGGAAAAATATTCTAATGACGTTGAATAGCAAACCAAAACCTTAATGACAATATTCATAGTTTTTAAAAACCTAATTCTATCTACTGCTTAAAATCCAATTTCTTGAAACGTTTTTAGGGATATTGTCTTAATGAGGTACTGGTTCACTGGGTTTAGCCTCATCTATACTACGTATATAATATTATAAAGCTAAAGAGTTTGTTTGTTTGAACGCGCTAATCTCAGGAACTACTGGACCGATTTAGAAAATTCTTAAACAATTTTATTTTATTTTATCCCGATAATCCCACGGGAACGGGCACCACGCGAGTAAATCCGCGAGGATCCGCTAAATAAACCTTTACGAGTGTTCTGCACCCCAAATGGGAACCTTAGGGAGGTGTTAAAGGTCAGTGTCGTTATGGAAATTGCTTGCCCCAAATAGGGACTTAAAATACTGGACGATCAAGATATTACTATGTGCAGTTGACAGCAGAGCAACTTTGCTGTTGAGTTTGACTGTGACGAAGCTATTTTCGAAATGCGAAAAGTTTAATGAGATTGGGAGTTTCACCCGAGTTCTTTTCGTAATAACACGTGTTGTGAGGCTCTATTTTTAACTCTATGTACCGTACAATTTCTTTTTATTACAAAATATATTTACTTGACATTGGCAAAATTCGCGTATATAACGCGAGCACGCCAATAATTAAGAAAGAAGATGAACTTAATGAGATTGTTAACATTTATTGCTGTTTACAAATTTTGCAAAAGGTGACCATTTGATTATGATTGTGTATTATAGAAAGAAAGAAAGAAAAAATGTATTAAGTGTCACAAGAAAAACTCATGTATACATTAATGACATAATTGACATATAAAATAATAGTGACACTTAAAAGGTAGTCCACTCAGCATGCGCAGACAGTCCAACGCTGGTTTTCCGTGGCTACCTACCAATATCGATGAGAGAGCACTACCGCTACACCATATTATTACAAACACAAATAATAATAGATAAATTAGCTACTTACTTAAATAAAATATTTCACAAGTATAAATTATCTACCTCTTTTGTGCTTCGTTTGTTGTTGAACTAGCCTTCTAGATAGATAGCCCACTGCTTTTGTGCTTCGTTTGTTGTTGAAGCCTTCTAGATAGATAGCCCACTGCTTTTGTGCTTCGTTTGTTGTTGAAGCCTTCTAGATAGATAGCCCACTGCTTTTGTGCTTCGTTTGTTGTTGAAGCCTTCTAGATATATAGCCCACTGCTTTTGTGCTTCGTTTGTTATTGAAGCCTTCTAGATAGATAGCCCACTGCTTTTGTGCTTCGTTTTTTGTTGAAGTCTTCTAGATAGATAGCCCACTGCTTTTGTGCTTCGTTTGTTGTTGAAGCCTTCTAGATAGATAGCCCACTGCTTTTGTGATTCGTTTGTTGTTGAAGCCTTCTAGATATATAGCCCACTGCTTTTGTGCTTCGTTTGTTATTGAAGCCTTCTAGATAGATAGCCCACTGCTTTTGTGCTTCGTTTTTTGTTGAAGTCTTCTAGATAGATAGCCCACTGCTTTTGTGCTTCGTTTGTTGTTGAAGCCTTCTAGATAGATAGCCCACTGCTTTTGTGCTTCGTTTGTTATTGAAGCCTTCTAGATAGATAGCCCACTGCTTTTGTGCTTCGTTTGTTATTGAAGCCTTCTAGATAGATAGCCCACTGCTTTTGTGCTTCGTTTGTTGTTGAAGCCTTCTAGATAGATAGCCCACTGCTTTTGTGCTTCGTTTGTTGTTGAAGCCTTCTAGATAGATAGCCCACTGCTTTTGTGCTTCGTTTGTTGTTGAAGCCTTCTAGATAGATAGCCCACTGCTTTTGTGCTTCGTTTGTTGTTGAAGCCTTCTAGATAGATAGCCCACTGCTTTTGTGCTTCGTTTGTTGTTGTAGCCTTCTAGTTAGATAGCCTACTGCTTTTGTGCTTCGTTTGTTGTTGAAGCCTTCTAGATAGATAGCCCACTGCTTTTGTGCTTCGTTTGTTGAAGCCTTCTAGATAGATAGCCCACTGCTTTTGTGCTTCGTTTGTCGTTGAAGCCTTCTAGATAGATAGCCCACTGCCTTTGGAGCTTAGAACACGAAGGTGGGACTGGGAACCGGGGGCTAATTATTCGTCTAATTTTAAAATCTATTGCAATCCCTTTCAATTCGTCATTTGAAAAATATTCACATACTTCAAGCCGTCACTATTTGACATTTGATAGGGATTGTGATCGGGACGCGTTTTGAAAGGTATTGAATGAACGAAATTGAACTGTCTAAGCAAAGACACAAGAAAATATATTTCAAATGTATGGAGAAGTGTCAAATGAAGTGTCATTTTAAAACGTCATTCGTTCCGAAAGGGATTACGACTTTTCCATAAATCAGTTTTCATAAGGATTGTGATAGATTTTGAAATTAGACAATTAGGGTGCTGCCAGGGTAGCATGAGCGCCGCGACTCGTTGTCGAGCCGTTTCTCGCGACGTCTGTCCCGCTCGTCGAGAAAAGTGCCGACAAAGCTTTATCGAGGTGCGCATGCTTCGCCAGCTGGTCAATTCGGGAGTAGCTCGGATCTTTTTCCTTTAGTTTAAAGGGCTTTGTGTGTATTTAAGCTATAAACCTAATTTCGTTTAAGTTTCGATTAAATGTACCTACTTATATCTAATCTGAAGAAAGTCCTTTAACACCTCTTTTGTAAGTAGAAAACGAAAAATATGTCGCGTAATTCCGCAAGAAAAAATGCAGATGCAGCCCAGTGACACACCTTGCACCTTCACCGACTACTCTACACGTGTTTCGCCCACACACGGAGCATCCTCAGGAGTTGTTAGACCGTGCCAATCTCAGCACCGAGAGCTCGGTGCTGAGATTGGCACGGTCTAACAACTCCTGAGGATGCTCCGTGTGTGGGCGAAACACGTGTAGAGTAGTCGGTGAAGGTGCAAGGTGTGTCACTGGGCTGCATCTGCATTTTTTCTTGCGGAATTACGCGACATATTTTTCGTTTTCTACTAAGATATGGATTTCCGCCAAGTAACGCCTGATTCTATCAAATACCTCTTTTGTATTAAGGTACTTACTTCTTTTATATTATTTGTATTGTTTACTTACTTCTTTTGTATTTTTACCCGACTGCAAAGGAAGGGTTATGTTTTTCGCGCGTATCTTGTATGTTTGTATGTTTGTTTGTTTAGTTATATGTAATATTCTTTATTATCTCTTATCTTTTAAACGGCTTAACGAATTTCTATAATTAAGATTTCGTTAGATTTGTCTTGAAAGCCCAAATGTTCTTAGATAAGTGATGTTAAAAAAAACTAACATGGCAGTTGTGAGGTGCTAATTATTTGAAGTGAAAAAATATTGTTTTCTGGAATATTTCAATATGGGTATCAAATTAAAGGGCTGGTCTTAAGGATTTCAAAAAGGTATATCATGACCGGTAAATAACTAAAACGATGTAAATAAATAAAAAAAAATACCCGCCTGCATCAAAAGACAAAACTGAAAGGATGTGATGCAGGCGAGTTTTTAGTTGTTTTTTTTATGTTTTTAGAATTTCAAAGACTCCTTTAAAATTGTTTAAGTGGGTACTTAAAAGAAGACCTTTATTCTCAGAAACTTTTTTCACTTCTGTTACGTACGTGACTACATACAGTTTGAGAAACCTGAGTATGCTTATTGTGTTAGCAAAACACTTAGAAAAGCTCATAAATCTCACAACTAAGATCTAGGAATTGTTTGCATACTCATACAAGATGAGAGCTTGTTTTGTAATGTTACATTCATGAGTAAAATAATAGCACTGTAAACAAAAGTACCTACTGTTTATTTAAACTGCGAAGTGTTACCTTAGTGTGATTTAAGTTTCTAGAACTTTTCATAAAATATAATGTTAGCTGCATAGGCAGGTTATGTATTAGGTTTAGAATACTACAGAGTAGGTGGTGAAGGCAAGGCATGAATACTTAATAGTAAAGGTTTACATACAATACAAAGTAAAGTAATTCAAACTTGTTTTGTAAATCTAAAATAGTTAGGTACCGTTAGGGTTGTCATCCGTCCGGGTTTTGCAGGACAGGATCAGGTTTTTTTTGTGTGTCCGGGGAAGTCCGGGGAGGACAAATAGTTTATTAAAGTCATTCATTCACCGTCTCGTCTCGGGCGCGCATCGGCCTCGAGAGGAACAAGTTGGGAATAAAGACTGTCCCAAGCATTATTCTTACGAAATATAATTTTAAAAAGTACAACTGTATACGGTTTTATAACTTACAAGGAGAAATTTTAGGCAAAATTGGCAATAGTGATAAATTAAGCACTGTACTTAGCCTAGCTAGTGCCTAGGACATCATACGGTTGCTAAATTATGTAGCCTAGCACACATGACACATAAAAATCAGGTTTAAGTTACTTAAAATAAAATGTTTCAATATTAAATCCCCGCATTTTTATTGCGTCCGGGGTTTTGCCCCAATAGTCAGGGTTTTTAGGGTTCCGTACCTCAAAAGGAAAAAAGGAACCCTTATAGGATCACTTCGTTGTCCGTCCGTCCGTCTGTCAAGACCGTTTTTCTCGGAACGCGTGGAGGTATCAAACTGAAATTTATATCTAACACTCAGGTCTACTGTCCCTTGGAGCTGTAAAAAAATAACAATTATAAGCCAAAGCAATCAAAAGATCAGCCGTTGATGCCGCAAATTTTCGAAACTAGCACGGGAATCAAAACCTACCGGGTACTTTCCGTGAACTTAGAATCTTGAAATTTGGTACGAAGTAACTTCTTATAGTACAGATAAAGGAAAAATTGCGAAAACTGTAAAAATATTTTACGGAAGCCTCGGTGCGCGAGTCCGACTCGCACTTGACCGGTTTTTTAGTCTGCTGGTCCTCGTTTCAAGGATTCGGATATGGCAACCCTAGGTACCGTACAATCAAATATATTGTGTTTGAAAAGGTGTTATTATAGATAATAATTTTCCATTTAAACGAAATCGTTCCGAAAACAATTTCTATACCATACCAAAATTGCCACATAGCTAGATTTAAATGTATTCATGACGTTTGTAACTAGTTCAATCGAATATTGTTATTATTTTTAATAGCAGACACCCAATGTTATTTTGTAAGTATTCGACACTAAACGGTCACGGTTCTTTCAACAATAGTTTTTATGTAAGTATAAGAACAGAATATATAATAGTACTAGACTTGTATAAGGGACTTTACAAGGCAAATAAGACATCAACAATTTATGTTACTCTAGAATTATAGTTACTGTTACTTAATACTAGTGATGTGCCGTTCCCGGGAATATTGGAAACATTGGGAATATTCCCAGAAGCGTTCCCGGCAATATTCCCAAAAGCGGAAATTTACGGGAAAATTGCTTGTGTTGTATTACAGTATTTTTTTGTTGTATGCTAACCATTCTATTGGCAATATTACAAGGCTTAATGAATATGCCAAAGGTTCATTATCACTTAGGGCGAAAATTTCCAATTTTCCTGGGAATATTCCCAGTAAATTTCCAATGTTTACGGGAATATTTCCAATACTCATATAGTTAATTATAGTAAACCTGTAAGCGATCCAATTCTATACATTGAAAAGAATTAATAGAAAAAAATACCTCCCACCAGGGGGTTTTCTTATACGAAACAGATACCAAAAATATAGTTTTTGAATTTTTTGTCTGTCTGTCTGTCTGTTGTCCGCGTTTCACGCAAAAACTACCGAACAGATTTTAATGAAACTTTTTTTGTTATACAGCTATTGGTCGTCGCCAACATATAGGCTATAATTTATTTTGAAGATCGCAATATCTGATGTGGAACCATAGCAGTCCAGTCAAACTATGAGAGATATACAAATACGGTTTTAAGGAAAATTGTTAAGCGTGATGAGCATTTTCTATTGACGTACAAAGTTTGAAGATCTGGTACACCTGATGTGGAACTCTAGCAGCCAAGTTTAACTATATGAGATACAAACATAGCATCTTAAGAAAAGTTGTTTAACGTAATGAACATTTTCTATTGACGGAAAAATATCGAAGGTCTGGTACACCTGATGTGGAACCCTAGCAGCCCAGCTAAACTATAAGAGATACAAATATAGTATCTTAAGAGACATTGTTCAGCGTAATATGTATTTTCTTTTGACATACAATCTATACTAATATTATAAATGTGAAAGTGTGTTTGTTTGTATGTCCGTCTTTCACGTGAAAACGGAGCAACGGATTGACGTGTTTTGTAGTATGTGGGTAGTTTACGAGCTAGAGAGTGACATAGGCTAATTTTAATCCCGGAAAAATATCACTTTCTCTCGGGCGAAACTTTTTAGCATAATATATATATATAGCATTATAATCACAAGGAATAATAGAATTACGATATTTTTTTAAGCATAATTTCTGTATGCATGCAGGCGTGCAGCATGCAAGCAGGCATGCAGCATGCAAGCAGGCAAGCAGCATGCAAGCAGGCATGCAGCATGCAAGCAAACAAGCAGCATGCAAGCAGACATGCAGCATGCATGATTTCTGTCACGGCTCCGGCGCTGCGGGGCTCTGGCGGTCCCACGCGAGCTTATCGTTGCAGATGGTTTTCAGTCACCACCTGCTCCTCAGATCGCGGGCCGCCTCGCCCCTCCGCGCCTACGCGGGCTTAAATTACACTCTAGGGGTAGGGCATACAAGACTGCGTGGAGTCGGTTTTTAGGCGATTCGTTTCTGTCACTGACTATTATGCAAATAAATTAAAAAAGTGTTTTTTTTAATAAGTAAAAACATTTTTTTCTGGCGCTTCGCCGCCCGCTGCCGCGGCACGCTCGCTTCGCTCACTCGGCTCGCGCGGCGTTTTGGTCACAGTTCTAACCTAACCTAACCTGAAACGTATGTTACAGTTTGTTGCTGCAGACCTCCGTCCCCCCTTCTCTGTTTTTTTCCAAAAATTTTGAGAGTAAAACAAATATATGTTCGTCGGATTCCTCCTTAGTATCTCCGGGGGTGTCAAAGGGGGGTCGAAAATTTTGTTAGATTTTAGCTACGACGCACCGTTTTCGAGATATTCGCATTTTTATAAAATTCATTCTTGAAAATTTTACAAGTCCCTGATCTATACAAAATCGGTTGAAATTTTTTTAAGTCCTGCACCCCCTTTGCGACACCCGAACCCAAAAGTATAATAGAAATTGTTATGTATCATTTTTTTACCATAAAAAATTTTTAGGACTACCTATAATATGCCAAATAAAATTAGGTTTTTCTATAGTTATGGCAAATAAAATTAGGCTAAGGGATTTTAGGACTGCGTAATATTAGGCCAAATGAAATTAGGGATTTCATTTATTATGCTTCATAATAATATGCCTTTAGACAGTTATGCTACTTAAAATTTATGCGAAGGAAAAAATATGTGACATTAATGTTATGCTATTTGATGATTATGCCAATTGATGTATGACAAACGACTTTAGGACAATCGACATTATGCGAAAAGTTCCGCCCCCGCCGAAAATCACTATTTCACGCGGACGAAGTCGCGGGCAAAGCTAGTAGTTATTTTTATATTTGTATACAATTTTACAAAATGAACATATATCATTTGTTTGTTCGTTAACAGTTTGTAGAAAGTAATCAAAAATCTTACTTTTTGGTCTCATTATGACTAACACAGCTAGCACAGCACACTCGACAATCAAAGCGACACTGGGGTAAACGTGTTTCTTTTGTTTTAAACTAGAGGAAAGGGGAGGGGGCGGCGCGGCGCGGCGGGACCCTCCCCTCGCGGCTCAAGCAAGCGCATGCACATACTTGTTGTTGCGTAACCGTGGGATTAAGAAGAAAATATAAATAGCACAGAATTTTTACCATACTTGAAAATATATTATTTTGGAAACTTTGGGAAAGTTTCCGGGAACATTGGGAATATTCCCGTAAGTTTACAACGAGTAAATTACTTGGAAATGGGAATATTCCCAGCGGCACATCGCTACTTAATACTCATAGTACTTATGATCTATTCTTGTATTACAAATTACTTTAAAACGCAGACTTCACTTTCCTTCAAAGCAGTTTCTAAACTGGCTTATTAAAACTTCATTTTATTATTTATTGGTACTTAATATTGAAATAGTTTACCGGTGGTTGGCACTTGTTTCATCGATGAGGAGAAAAGTATTCTCCCGTCGCATTACGCAATTCGTCATACCGTGACTGCGCATGCGTTGCATTCAGTCAGCAAATGCGACGGCGCAGTAAGAGTTGTCGTATAATAAAATAAAACAATTGAAAGTCAACATAAAAATGTCATTACCTACTCAACACTTCTGTTTTTATTGTCATCTTCATAATAAATATGCCTTTCTCCTGCATGGATCACTTAGTTCCAATTGCTCTGATTGCAAAGATCAGTCAGTATCTTTATTTTCTCCTGCTCTCATCCATCACATTCCACATTGCCCACCGATTCCGGTTACTACCTGGCTAAAACAGTACTGTCAAACATTCCGTATCATTGGAAACATAAGAGTCTCACTGCTTTTATTAACTCTGATACCTTACTATGCAGGTATAAACAAAAAAATGTCCTACCAATGTTGATTCCCTTATCATTTGCATGATTTGTTATATTTAAATCTCGTGCCACCTCATTTGTTGTATTCATGCAAACATTCCTTACGCAATCCCGCATAATTGCATAGTGCATACCCATCGCGTGCAAGGCTTGCGTGACAAGCAACTGCATCACCAACTGCTTCACTGGACACCGAACTTGGAACCTCGGAGATTCATTGATATTCAACAGTTTCCTTACTCCCCTCGCACGTACAGTGATTCTATTGATTGTTTATGCAATAGTGAAATGGTTATTTCAATTTTGTCACGATTGTCTGGTGCATCGCATCGCATAGTTAGCACTTTTCCGTGCAACTTTCCAAGAAACTTTCAACAGGCGTTGTTTGAATTAGAAGTTCTACTTCGCGTTGCACTGATCTTACCTAAACAAGATTATTTTTCTTGTCCATACTCCTTATCACTTAATAGTGACAAGCTCCATTAACTATGGTTCGGTTTCTTCAGTTCAGAATAAGTACTATTTAATTATTTGTCCATATTCAAACATAATATTTCGTGTGCTTAAAACCTTAACTGAAGTTGAAACGTGACTCTGTCGAAATGATTGAAACTGTTGCCTTTAAGGAAAGGCTGTGTATTTCAAGAAAGGGTTCTTCATTTAATAGCAAAACTATCTACACAGTTTAGATTTTGAAGCGTATCGTATTATGAGAGACATGACGGCCGCGCGTGCCGCCGCATACAGCTTCAAGATGAGTTAACAGGCTATACGGCCTATAGAAGTCTGTAGGATGGTTTCGTAAACATGTAAATAATGTTTCATTAACGCGAGCCTAAACGGTGCATCGTATTAACAATATGACGGAGTATTCTTGCCTCAGGTTTTCATATCCGTAGGCAGGCATTTAGTGTATCTCCATCCGATTGCGCAATTTGACCCATCTTAAGCCTTACACATATAAGTTTTATTCACACATTGATTAGTACAGTCAACAGCACGTACGGCTTTACATTTGCACGACGAAAACCGCATCTATTACAAGCGACGTAAAGACGCTCTCAAGGTCAAAATGTAAAGCCGTGCGTGCTGTTCACTGTACATCAAAAGGCAATTTTCACCTTTTGTCTTTCTAAAATATAATTTTCTTTTACTAACTTCCTCTCATTCATTGTCCACAGTCAATGATTCAGCTAAAAGAACGCAAAGAAATGGACGAAGCATTCAAGAAAGCGCAAAAGCCCTGGGCGAAACTCCTGCAGAAGGTTGAACGCACCAGGTTGGAGTACCACACGGCTTGCAAGCAAGAGCGTACAGCGCAAAACCAGGAGAGGAATGCTAGTGGAGACAGCTCGCTGAGCCCGGACCAGGTCAGTGGACATGTAAGGAACCCAACTTCTTTAAGCATGAAGTTTGGTGTATAGCATGGTTTGTTTCAAATAGAATAGCATAATTTTTCTCATTGTGCAATTTTCATAAACTTGGCTTCATGCGTGTCCCAAAAGCACTCGATTGGACAGTGGATTTTCGTGAAAACGGTTTTACTAATGTGCTTTCCGTTACAAAGTTGCTTGGATGGCACACGTTTCCCTAGGGGCGCATTTCAACAGGATGACTACGAGTATAAAACGCGAGTACTATCAGACCACATTACATTTCCGACCGCGGTTGCTTGGTCTGGATACCGCTGTCCAAACGTGTGACTATGAAACCAATCAGCCTTTACGAAGCTTTAGGTTTTGTATTGTAAACTTATTACATTATTTTCACGTAGACAGAACCGAGAGAGATCCAGTTCGTTATTGGGCCAATAATAATACAGTGTAGCTTAGCGCACGCACATTCAGAAAAATTTACGACTATCATTTCACTAGGCGACAGTTTTATAATATGCTTTTTCGTTTCATGCATGACGTATTTCTTCTATATCTTTCTTGTCAGCAAACTTAATCTACCCTAAATTATTATCAAGACGCCGCCTCTCTCGAAGTGATAACTAAGAGAGTGCTGAGATAAGACACGTACCTGTTACTTACATCTTTCTACGATTTTAGTGTAATTGCGTATTATTTACATTTCAGTTAACAAAGTTTTAGATAATATAGGTGAAGAGTTATTAGGAATAGCATCGAGCAGCTTCGCTAAGATATTTTTATTGCTTCTATTTAATGAAGATAAAACATTTCTTAGATTTTCTTCTTATATGCCAATGCCACCCGTCGTAGATTCTTATCGTACTACCAAACGCAGTTTTATCGAATACTCGAGATTCAAGTAGAGATAACTTGCTATCATCGTTGTGAATTGCCATGTGTCATTTCTTTCTAACCTTGAAGTATAATAAGAAATGTATAGTTCTCTGTTTTAAAGACAAGCTTTAGAGCAAAAGATTAAATTCATCTCCTGTAGCTCCAGAAAAGGAGTAGTGATAATTATTGAAAGGCCTAAAACAAATTGATAACATAAACATCAAACCTAAGCTAGTCGGAGTTGAAACGAAAACTTTCATAAATAAGTTGTTTGATCGATTAATTAGAATTTCTTAAATGCCATATGACGTGTTGTTCGTAAGGAATCTGGGTCGGTTCCGTGTGACTCCCTCATATATGATTCATCCATGCATTATTTAACTTTATACGGTAAAACTTTAAAGGTGAAAATACTACACTAACCAGGTTAAATTAAATTTCATAATTGTTGAAAGTATCAACAAATACATGAATTCGTTTAATAAAATAGCTAACAATATTTACAGTTTCTTTAAACAAACATTAGCAAACCTTAAAGTTTTCAATAAAGGTACCTTGTATTTAACTGTTTTTTGAGCATCTGAATAATAAAGGATACGCTTTGTTCTGCGAAAATAGAATGTTTTAACAAATCCGGTGGCGCCAAGGAGAGGTCATGCTCAAGATCTTTAAAAATAACTCTCTCAGAATTTTCTCACTTTCGTACCTCGCACTTTATTTCGCAAGTGTTACTTACGTTACTGAAATAACTCCGCTTAATATACGAAAACCGGAGTTTTATCCTTCTACAGTTCTTTTTCAACTAAGATGGTTCCTGTGACGTTTCAAGTTTGACAGTTCTAATGATGTATGAAATCCTAATATCGACTTATCTATCGATTTTTTCTAGTCAATGTACCTACTTTTGGAGAAATAGCAATATATTTTACTACTATTCCGGCCCCGTGGAATCCAGTACTATAGCGTAACTTATATCATCCAAATTAAACATAACAAAGAAAAAATATTGTATGTGCAAATATATGTGGTAAAATACAACATTAAGCTGTCACTGTTAATGTCAGCAAAAACATTTGATTTGTAGTATCAAAAAACGCGCTGAGTTTTGTTTTGTTTAAAATTCAAAGTATCTACTTTTTCACTGTTATCGACAAATGAACAGCGGCAGTTGTCGATTCTGTTGTGTCTCATCTCAACCCTGTTCGAATCAACATTGCATTACATTAAAAAATAAATATTTTTCTATCGTACCTATTCAATTAAAATGTAATTATTACATACAGATTTTACTACATCCTTCCAGAGGTGTAGTTTTTTTTAATGATATTGCTTCAGTAAATAAATTACTTTTTAAAAATATTTTGCTGACACAATATACGCTGTTCGGACAAACTTTGAAGTGTCACAGGAATCATCCTAGACGAAATAGACTATAATGAACTTCAGTTAGTATATTTTTTACAAGAAATTCATTAGGTTCGTTCTGAGTTTATTCTCTAAATAGATGCTTCCTCATTTTAGTTAATATTTTAAGACACGCGATTACGTGATTATGACATGACTTTAGGTTTAGGTGTATTACAACTAAAAGTCTTGCTTTTAAGTCATTTAATATTACATATAGCTAATGTTAATATTACTACTGCCCAGGATTTTGTCAGCGTGATTTTTTCCAATTACATACAAGAATTTCTACTCGCTTCATGTGATGTGTCTACTTACTACTCTAACATTAGTTCATTTCACGTAATTATGTAACAAACAGGCGTACATACTTACTTTCATTTACTCAAAGAATATTTAAATATTTTTCTTAAGAATTAAATAATGTGCGATCGATCTAAGAGGTCTTTGTCCGCCTCGAACTGACCTGTTTCTTTCAGTGACTCGGAAATTATCTAATGACTGCTACTCTACATAGTATTTACTTTGCCTGTCGTCTACATTCGTAAAACGATCTGTGCTACTTTTGAAGAAAGGGTTCATCGATCGTAAGAAAAGGTGTAGATATTGAAAACCTTGGTAATAGTTGTAAATAATCTTTATGTAAAATTTTGCAAATTATAGTTTTCGGAACCATGATAATGCAAACTTTAAGTTATTACTCAGGGTAATGCATTTGGCCCACTATTTTACCTAAATAATAGCAATTTTAATCTCGGGTTTTTACTGTATTTTTAAGCTCAGATTATTATTCGGTTTTCCCATGTTTCCCTCCATTCTAAATAGCACTTTCATCACTCAGCCTGTAAGTAAATAATCCCTGGGCATCTGGCTGAGAGAACTTCCATTGAGCGTTGACGTCACAGCAACCGGGCTATTTTGGCCACTCTTGAGAACTACACTTTCTATAAAAATAATCTTGCGTCAGTTTAGTGGCCATCATCAGTGACGTGTAATGATGATAATAGTAGTGAGTGCTCTTGTTTCTCTTTTGTCACACCGACGACGGTCATAAGTAGGGTATTATAGTGATTTGTCTCTTTCTTTAATGGACTTACTTATTATAGGTATAACTACTTTAACAGCGTCTCTGATGTTTAGTCACAGATAAAATTACATCTACTATACAATCTTATTATATTTGTGAATAATTTGTTCAAAACAAGAATGATATTCAGATGCTTTTTTCAATGCCGTAACGCCATGCACTTTTAATAGAATGGCAAAAGTTGAATAGCTCATTATCTATTATTATTATTTTATTATCTTGAAGATGATGTAATCTACCTTACTAGGTGATAAACAATGGGAACGTAGGTATCTAGGCATCGGATCTGAGTACTGACGACCTAAACACGCTATTGTGTCCGTGACATAAAAACGTCACTGTTAATAAACGATGGGCAGTATTCAATGTATTTTAATGCAACACCTTTACTAAATGAGTTGACAAATACAAAATGTTGAATAAACTCATATTTTCAAGAAAATCGTAGGTATTTGAAAAACTTGATGGGTAATAGTTCGTTTACGAAATGAAAATGTTACAATCTTTTGAGGATAATTTGTTAAAAAGTTTAAGGGCAATTTTTATCATCGGAAACTTGGAAGTCGTTGAATATTTGTTGAGTAATATTGAAATATTTTTTGTGTGTATAATAAAGTGAAAAACAAATAAATACTTAAACATTTTCTGCAATATTTAATATTTTAGTAAGTCTGACCTTAATATTTAGGTATGTTAAAAATAAAATTTTGTGTTAATAACCTTTACTATAAAGTCTATGAAATTAATTAAGTACATAAATTAAAATTTCCAAGTAATGTAAGTCATACATAATCAAACATTAATACTCTCTCGTTATTCTTCGGTGAAAACTCAATTCAATCACAAATCGAATGATGCGCTTGTAAACGCACACGATGAATGAGATGAAAGGAAATTGAAGAGATGAATTTTTAACAAGATTAAGTTACCTTGACACGGTTTCTTCGGCTGCCGTGGAGGAACACCTCCATTATGGCTGGCCGGTGGCTGAATGGGCATAGCATAATGTCGTTGTGATCGCTTCCGTCACACTCGCTTTCGTATGCTGATCAGCTTGAACATGTGTGTTTAGTCTTTTGAACTGTCACTAATTTGATACGGCTATTGTGCTTGAATAGCTTTCGTTGTTTTGTTTCACCTTTATTCGGGATTTGGGAGTAGATGTTTACTCAGAGCATTGTGTAAATAATGTTCTTATTCCTCGGTCTTCCACGCCTTAGAGTGAAAATAATTGTAGTTATGTTCTTCTGGCAAGTGCCGTTGATTTATTATATTATTAGAATCTGAAAAATATTAGCACTCATTTGTTTTATGTGAAATGGGAATTCAGTTTTCTTATAGCTAGTAAATTTATGGACTTTAGCTCCATAAAAGAACTTGATAATATTAAGAGACATTAAAAACTAAAAGATCTACTTCCTTAGATTCTCCGCATTCAGCTATGGTTGCTGTCCAAATATATCTCAACTGAATGCCCATTCATTGCCATTGTTTTGAGTTTGAAGATAACAACTAAACTTTATTTTCTGTAAGAACAATGGATTTAGAACGCCTTGGAGGAGCAGAATAAAACTTTGATCTGCTTCGATATTTCAAACTGGAAGTAGACCATTAACCACAGACTTCCGTAAAGCCAGTAATTTATTTGTCTAGTTAAAACGTAATAACTAGAAAAGAATATAACTATGTAGACGCGTTTGTCTTTGAGTTCTTTATCTTTGTCCTCAAAGGAGAGATAGGACCGGATAATGTGAGTATCTCATAAATTATTTCCGATGTTCCATCTTTCTTTGACATCAATCGTCGAAGATGTTACATGTCCCTAGACAGTGTTCGTTTATAATCCAACAATTCGCATTGGACCCGCATTAGGGATTATGCGCAGAACGCTCCCTGTTTTATTCACGTGGGAAAGTCTGTGCCCAATAGGGGACATTTGTAAGATTACGATGTAGCCTACCTCTATATTATATAATAAAACTGTAAAACAAAAGGTCAAAACAGATGATAGCGTCATTACTACATAAGCTAATCGTGGCAAATGTAATTAATTGAAACGAACTAGGTATTGTAAAAGTCTTATTATTAATTTATGACGTCTCGAAAACTTTTTGAACTTTATTTACTTTTGTAATTCATCCAGGTATTAACGGGATTTTATCAAGAGCTTTATTTTTTTAGGCACTGAATTTGATGCCCCTTTTGTTTTATGTCTGCGATTTTGTGCCCCTTGTTACATGTTACAGCATTAGGCGCATCCTAGAACGATTTGGCTAGCTACAAGGCAAGGGTGCACACGGAGGGGAAATAGTTACGTACTGGTCTTTTGTCGTCCACCCGAGCGTGTGAACCCTTCTTCACAGAGGACGGCATTTTTGAAGCAGAACTTTTTTTATTCAAAAAGAATGACTTTGTCTTATTTTACATCATAATAAATGTGGATATTTTCATCAAATTTTCATATAAATCATCTATGGTTGAACCAGTTTACAGTAGCTGCTTTTAAAATCCTTATTATTGCAAACGCCGTTTACGGCAACCCTATTTTAACTCGATTCGAAGACTAAATAAGTTTGCTTTAAATAACGTCGGCAAAGTTTATTCCACAGAATTTTATTGAAAAGCCAGCAAATAAAGTGAGAGTCGAAGCAAACTGATGAGGTGTTTAGATTTATGCCTTAGACCAGACTGGCAACGAACCCATTTGGAATTGTCGATACTTACCTACTTTAATGGAAGTAGATTGGTGTTGTTAATAAATAACTTTGCAAGTAGAAGATAGTAGAGTACGAGTCGTTGCATTTTGGTACTACACTTAGTAATAGTTACTTGAAATCTTAGTATAGAAAAAGATTGAGTCTTGGGGATGTAGTCAGGTTGTTTTAACGCGATAATAATTTTTGAATTAGGAGAACTAGGGGATAAAATATAGTGTGGATAGATTATTCCTTTTATAAAATCAATAACAAAAATTTCATGTCCATATGGAATCAGCCATACAACTGACTTAAGATTCATTTAATAACTTGGTACGTCCTTAGGGTAACAAAGGCTATCAAATAACTAAACAAACAAAGAAATCCAATAGCGGAACTGAACAGTGTTCTCTTGGGAGTTAAGGCGAACAAATAACACGATTAAATACTTGTTTATAAGTTCCTATGGTTTTAATACTAAATTTAGTTATAGCAGGTGTTTGTAGTACCGACTTGTATATTGGGCACTCAGATTTATTGTTTTAGTGTCAATATAAACAAAGATTACTTTTATTTTTATTACCGAAGAAAATATACTAAGTATTACGTACTCACTTGTACGATTATATACTAAAAGAAGTTAGGTAATTTGTTTCATAATCTATTTTTGCCTCAAAGTCATCTGATTCACCTCGCTTTTGCTTTGAAATGTGCAAATTAAATTCATTGAACGGAAAATTGGAGTATAGAGCTTCCTCTGTGTACCTATTTACGTTGCAAATTCATGTAACAATTCCCCGAATGCTGACTTCTGTACATTCAATTTAATATTGGATATTAGGGTTTCACAATCAAAATTGGTTACCGATGTCTGGGCATCGGTGATACGTTACGTGCTTGGAATTTGAGTACCCTTCATTAAATTGTGCTGTGTGGTGACGGCCTAAGAATACAAGTGTCACCACTCCCTTACATGCCTGGGATGTCATAAGAGTCGACTAAAAGGCTCGACGCATTGAAAACCTGTGCGAGAGAAGGAAACTTGAAACAAACCCTCTACCAACCCGTCTGGTCACCCGGCCAGCGTGGTAGCAGAAGAATAGCCTCCTATGAACGCCACAATAGGCGTGAGCTAGGAGAGGCCTATGTCCAGCAGTGGACATCCACAGGCTGATGGTGAATGATGGTAATTAAAACGTCAATTATAACTTTTTAATTTTGCATTTTACAATGCTATTTTTATGTAATAAATATTAAACAAGAAAATATACCAGGAAAAAGCAACTTGTCTCATGTCGCCCTGACGGGATTTAAATGTCAATGTTTACGGCAGAATTCAATATTAAATTAAATTCTGCTAATTAATTTGCCTAATTTACGTTTTGTTTTCATTTAATCCATAAATATGATAATTGTCAACAAAAACTATAAATAAACCACTGAAACACCGACACCTCTAATATTAGGGAATTTGGAGATGCAATTTTTTTTGTCTAGGTAAGATCTTAGGTTCTTTAGATCTTAAGTTTTTAGGTGAACAGATGTTCTTTTCTTACTTTTTACCCGGCTGCAAAGGAAGGGTTATGGTTTTCGCGCGTATCTTGTATGTTTGTATGTTTATAAGTTATTTATTTATTTTTATTTTATTTATTTATCTAATTACAACGGTATATTCTAAAGCTAAAAGGTATAAAGCTAAGTTCAAGGTCAATCCTTCGGAGCAAAATTAAATTAAATACAATCGTATTAGAAATCACTGCAACACTGTGCAACATAAGGGACGCATAAAGACGCCACACTCATGACTCAATCGAAAACGAAGAAGACCCGAAAGTCTGGAAATTCTTAAAAACTCTTGGCGTGGGAAAATCGCAGAGTAGCAATAATTCCAATAACAACATTGATCTGAATCGGCTTAATAATCACTTCTCCTCTTTTGTGCCTATGGATGGCACTTGCAAAGCCAACACATTGACTTATCTTTCTTCTCTGCCTACTCATGACTCTCTATTTATTCTTAATCAGATTGCGGAATGTGATGTTAAAAGAACAATTCTGTCGATCGGTTCCAATACCGTAGGTGCTGATTCCATTAGTCGTAAAATGATCCTTCCCATTATTGATATCCTTGTTCCTGTTATAACCAAAATCCTTAACACTTTTCCTTCAGCATGGAAGAACGCTAATGTTATCCCACTTCCTAAAAAACAAAATCCTACAATGTACTCTGAATACCGTCCTATATCCATACTTCCTTTCCTGTCAAAGGTCCTTGAAAAACTTGTCTTTACTCAGCTTACAGCTTATCTCAACCTTAATAACCTTTTTAATCCATTCCAGTCTGGTTTTCGTAGAGGCCATAGCACATCTACGGCATTGGTTAAGATTACTGACGATATACGCCATGGTATGGATAATCGCCAGCTGACCGTGATGACGCTACTGGATTTCAGTAATGCCTTCAGTTCAGTTGACTTTGATGTCCTTCTCGGTGTGTTACATTCTCTTAACATATCTCCAACTGCAATCGATTGGTTTCGAAGTTACCTGCTAGGGCGACGGCAGCGTATCCGCCTCGGAGACTCTTCCTCTGCGTGGTGTGATATTGGTGCCGGAGTTCCTCAGAGTGGCGTCTTATCTTCGCTTCTTTTCTCCATCTTTATAAATTCCATTACTATATCTCTTTCCTGTTCCTATCACCTCTATGCAGATGATCTCCAAATCTATACACAAGCACCACTTTCTGAACTCTCTAGTGCAATAACGACTACCAACATTGATCTAGCACAAATCAGTAGTTGGAGTAAGGCATTTGGGCTCACTGTCAATCTTTCGAAGTCGCAATCAATCATAATTGGTAGTCCTCATTTTGTTTCGAGGATTGAATTTGAACAGCTTCCTCCTGTGAAATTTGATAGCACTATAATTCCCTTTTCCAAAACCGTCAAAAACCTCGGTGTGCTTTTTGATGAGTGTTTCTCCTGGAGACCTCAGGTTGATGCTGTTAGAAAGAAAATATTTGCTGCGTACAGCTCCCTTAATCGTCTCCGTTTGTACCAACTAGTACTAAAGTTATACTTGCTCAGTCCCTTATCCTTTCCATCTTGGACTACGCTGACGTTTGCTACACGGACTTATCGGAGGAAATGCTGGCCAAATTGGAGCGTCTGCAGAATTTGACTATAAGGTTCATCTTCAACTTACGTAAATTTGATCACGTATTTCACTTCCGCTCCAAGCTTAATTGGCTTCCTATTCGTCGGCGCAGGGACTTACACACTCTTTCTCTTCTTTTCTCCATCCTGTTCCTCCCAACTACCCCTTCTTACCTTAAAGAATTATTCAACTTTCTATCCTCAACTTCATTACGCACTTTGCGTTCTTCCTCTAATCTTTCTCTCGCTACTCCCTGTCACTCAACAGATTTCTTCTCCTACTCCTTCTTTGTGCACGCTGTTCGTTTATGGAATTCTCTCCTAGAAGGTATTAGAAAAGCTCATACTTTGGCATCTTTTCGCGATCAATTTAAAAAGCATTTCCTTTCTTTTTCCTAATATTTACTTATTTTGTATTTGTATATTTTCCTATTCAATTCCATTATTATTATACCTTATTTCTTTTATTTATATTATGTACATCTATATCAACTATCCTTCCCATAATTGCACCCACTCCCCTTTGTCCTCTTCGTTATTATTTTTCTAACCAAGGTTGCCTGGAAGAGATTGCTATTTAGCAATGAGGCCGCCTTTTGTATGCTTTCTGTCTGTTTTTGTTATTTATTTTTTGTTTGTCTTTGTGTGCAATAAAGTGTTTTTTATTATTTATTATTATTATTATTCTTTATTACCTCTTATCTCATAAACGGCTCAACAGATTTTTAAAATTATGATATCGTTACATTTGTCTTCACAGTCTTAGAGTTCTGTGATGTTAAAAAAACCAACATAGCGGCTGTGAGGTGCTATTATTTAAAGTAAAAAAAAATTTTTTTTTGACGTTTTCGAATAATTTGTTAGACAAAGTAGTGAAAATGCTATAATTTATACTATCTATACTATATTATAAAGAGGAAAGATTTGTATTTTTGTATGTAACGAATAAACTCAAAAACTACTGGACCGATTTTGACGAAATTTGGTATAGAGAATCCTTAGACCCCAAGTAGTAACATAGGCTATAAATGATCCCAAAATTCCCACGGGAACGGGAACCACACGGGTGAAACCGCGCACGGCCGCTAGTGTGTTATATATTTGGAATCTACTTAAAAAGCCCTTTCATTTGTACCCCATATGGTGTATTAAAGAGTTTTTTTTTCTTCGTACCGCCGCGTTTATTACGTGACAGTTTCTACCCCCATCATTTGCGCGCTTGTCATCCTATATATTTGTGTTCAGGACATCACTCTGAAACCATAGATAACATACTTTATACCCATATCCGAGATGATTTGAGCAAAAATCGTTTTCAAAGTGTCTTTTGACTTCATGGCCGGTATTAAGGCGATACTCGAAATAAATATGCTGAAGCGAGATAGCAATGAGAAAACGACGCGCACGGGAGCGAGACCGATTTTGCAGATTAGGCAAAAACAACACAAAATCACTTAGTATTAAAAAACTACAGGGATTTAAAAAAAATGCTTCTATACGATCCAAAATTTTATTGGTGTCCACTGATTAAACCAATTTCCAATAGTGTAAGTAACCCCTTTTAAGAATAATCTTGAGTTTTCGTATTTTTTAGAGGTCTTTTCGAAAAGAAAAAGTGTCAAGGCAAAGTCATAAAATCGTGGTTTTGAAACTATACGAATCTAGATAAAGGTATGAAAAAATATATAATATTATTATTAGATTTGTAACAACTGTAACCGTGCTATAGTTTTATATCAAAAAGTCCATACTTTTTCCGAGTAGCGCCTTAATGTGAAATATTTATGACTTTGCTAAGAAACAAAAAGTCATTTTAATAAGAGAGAAAAATTATGTATTTACGTTCCTCGTTATTTGTAATAACAATAACAATTAAAATAATTTCCTTACACGTGCAAATAAATGCATCACGAACCTATAAAAAGGTGACATCGTTTTGTATGTGAACCATGCATTATCTAACATTATTCACTACTGTCACGATATCACGACTCAAGCTGAAGGCAGGACATTGTGTCCACAGTTTGTGCACACATAAGCACATAATACAGTCAACAGCACGTCAGAGGGCCGATTCTCGCGCTTTAACATCTCGAATTCGAATTTTTTTGGAACCAAAAATCTTTATCTCACTGAAAACAATCTTCGACAGTATACGATTGTCAAAGATCATTGAAAGTAAAGGATTTGACAGTAGTATAGATTTTAGTACATTTTTAATCAAGAAATTAAAGATAGAAAAATGTAGAAATGGCCCCCACGTTTGACACTTGCACTACGAAAAGCACCGCTATCACTAATGAATAAGGGCGCTCTCAAGGCAAGGTCAAACTGTTTAACCTATTGTCGTGTGAACTTTAGGATTAATGGTGGGATCCCACCAAAACTGTGTGCCGCACAATAGTGCGTCAACTACGCTCTGACAGCGGAAGTAAAGAGCTACAAGTGCACGCACATTTTGTAAATGTTTGCTAAAGAGAGTCCACCGAAAGGGAACATTTTGTGCAGAACTCAGTGCAGCACAGCTCAGTGCCGCACACTGGTGTAATTGCGCCTTAACAATACGAAAATGGCTGTGCTGGCACTATGTATGACTTACAGTGTGTGATCAATGCCTACATGTAAAGCTTCGTGTGCTGTCTACTGTACACAAGACCTTAAACGTCTTACAATCTTATCGTAAAAGATTTTCATAAAATTCGTTTTTCTGCGTAGGAGACGGTTGACATAAAGAGATATCACAGATGTGATAAGAATATGAGATATTTTTGTGATATCTGAACTGAAAAATTGTTCATTCCATTCCACTGAAATAAAGAATTATATCATGTTACAAGTGAAAAAATATTTTCCCTTGCCATTCTTCGCATACAATTTTCTCTTTGAAATGTTCAGTCAAGTTTAAATGAATGAAATTATAATTGTATCTCTTATCATCTACTATCCTACTTACTCTAAAACATTGTAGTTTAATGACCAATCAGTATTCTCGTCAGGTTTAAATCTTTATGCAACCTTGAATTCATACAATCGACAATTGTGTCTTAATCGATTACCAGTAAAAGATAATCGTCGAATAATCGGTTACGACATAATACTAAATATTGTTAAAAGCGATGCAGTTTTAAACCTTGTCTCTCTGGCGTTATGTAATAGCTATGTAGGGCAGTCCGTACCGCAATGACACAGCTGCATGTCTCAAACTTTAAAATTTTAATTGTGTGAAATAGGTCTGCTGTGGCAAGTGTAACGGAGATTAATATTGCTAGGGTATTTTATAGCTCTATAATTCATATTAATGCTTCCAATATTATCGGTAAAAAATTCTGCGATATTTTAATCATCTCTCAGTTTATTAATAACGATTTCTATGCAAAGACAGAACCCAATTACTAATTATCCAGATGTATTAAAATACCTAAAACCTCTATCAGAGTTATGTGATTTCACCAGCAGATGAAACATTAAATTCTCTTCGTTTCAAAGCCGATTAAATCTGTAAATTTTATAAGTTCACAACTTCTAAAACTCAACTCAAATATTATGAAATGAGGTTTAAGACATTTCCCAATTCAGAAACCGACCAAAAGCATTAACACATCAATCGCAACATCACTTAAGTTAATGAGTATAAAAAATTAACTCGAGGATAATGTTGTGGACTTCACTATAATAAGTAATACTTATGTACTATCCTAAATTTTACCATATATTGTGAACGCTGTTTTTTGTCCCAAATAAATAAATAAATCACTGTCGACGCAATCGCGCGACGGTCAAAGTCACCGCGATCAAATCTTCCGAAGTCGATACTATTCCTTGCATTGCACGTTTCTCCGCGCTGTTCCCATGCGTTCATTGTGCCGATAGCACAGATTCCTGCGCCCCACTTGATGTGTATCCAGTAAGACCACGTAGTTTATTTTGTGTAATGGCGGCTTGTAATGTTCAATTCCTGAAGTCCAATTCTTCTTTTCGATTCATTGCAGACGTAAATTATATCGGCCCAAAAATCGTCTACTAAGACTGCAGCATCAGTAGCTCTCCTGCGTTTATAAGGTCCTCCTGCGTGCAGTTGTGTGGACTGTGCGAGTAACCAATGTGTGAAGTTCAAATCACCTCATTCATGACCTCTTTAACAACATCAAAATTTCCCAATCTTGTCTCACACCCTTTATTAAACAAGACTAATATATAAGTGTCATAAACCATCTTTGTTTTAAATCACACTTACATTGTCATCAAAAGAAGAACGATAGACAAATCATGATAAAGTTCTCCTCAAGAGATACCATACTGAGCATCCTCGACTGTGCGGCAGTCGACAGCTTTCATCCACCACATTCATTTGGATGAAACGTTCAGATTGCCACAACATTTGCGGTCGCGCCGAACGCACGGTCACACCAATTTCTCTAGTCTGTTCTATATGCTTCTAGTATTTGATAAACGCAATTTTAATTTGTTGATTCCTAGGTACTTATAAAACCTCAAAATAAAAACGATAATAAACGTTTCGAATGGAAATAGTAAAAATTAACGACTGACAAATGCTTCTCAAGTATTTTGAATAAAGATAATAATATGGCTATTTCTACGAGTAGCTGCTCAAAGAAAAGGTTTTATTTACACCTAGCCTATTTCGCGGGCTCTTTGGGCAGATCAACAGCAGATAGATATAATAGGTGAGCGCCGCCCGCCCCTGTTCGGTAAACAAGTCGCCGAACTTATAAAAAGTATAGAAAGAACGTACAGAAATGGATTATTTGCTACGTTTTATACGTCCAAGTGGATCGCTTGAAATTTAGTTCTGCTTTATACTGCTACATATAGACAATGTGACGTAAATTTGTGTTGTCTAGTGGTACAACCGCCGGTATTCCGTGAAATGCTAAGTATTTAATAGTTCCGATGACCATTTGTGGTCTTCATCATCAGTTCCACTTTACCAAATGGTGCTTTCCGGAAGCATATGCATAAGTTACTATAGAAAACACTGAAATCGCTATTGGAGTGCCTATAATATTTGAAGAGTTCCCTGGATCTCTCCAGGATCCCATCATCAGATCCTGAGATCCTGACATGATGACAATGGGACCACTGGGAAGTAGTATACCCTTTCCAACAAAAAAAAAGAATTACTCAAATCGGTCCAGCCGTATAAGACTGTTATACGTCCCATAATCACATACGGAGCCGTTGCCTGGTGGTCCAAAACAGAGCAAAGAACCGTAATCAACAAGCTGCAGAAATTCCAAAGATTGGCATGCTCTGCGATAACAGGCTGCATGCGAACAACCCCCACAGTCGCCCTTGAAGTAGCTCTGGATCTAACACCCCTGGACCTGTTTATACAACAGGAAGCCTCCATGGCTGCTATAAGGCTTAAACACCTGGGTCTGTGGTACAACCAAGAGGGTCCTCACTCCAAATTGTGGAATAATTTAGTGAAACATGAGTCACTAATCGCTGCCCCATGCGACAGGATCCCTAAACAATACATTTTCGAAAAAAATTACCAAATACAGTTATTTGAAAGTGACCAAGACTACTCTGGCATACATGAAGTCCGAATTTATACGGACGGTTCCAAGATGGGGATTGGCACTGGAGCCGGAGTATTCTCACAAGACCTAAATATCAAAACTTCACTAGCACTAGGCCAACACAGTTCGATATTTCAATGCGAATGTGTTGCAATAATAAACGCAGCTACCACGGCCCTGTCTAGAGGTATGAAGGAACTGAACATCCGCATACTGACCGACAGTATGGCCGTCCTAACAGCACTGGAGGCCAACACGATCAACTCCAGCATTGTCTACGAATGCCACCGAGTCTTGGATCGTTTAGCATCCAACAACAACAGCGTAATCCTACAATGGATTAAAGGGCATAGCGGATCACACGGGAACGATGCCGCCGATGAGCTGGCAAGAAGGGGATCTTCCACAACAGTGGCTGGACCCATACCCATTCTGCCACTCCCATTCAGCCAATTGCGCTCATGGGTAAGACAGCGTACTCGTGCTGCACATAATAAGCGTTGGGTAGATCAAACAAGCTGTAGACAGTCCAAGCTGGCGATGACTGTAGTCTCGCCGCGTTTGACCTGTAGACTGCTAAGCCTTAATCGTCCGGACCTCCGAATAGTTGTAGGCACACTTACAGGTCACCTACCTTTAAACCGACAACTATTCATCATGAATGCGACAGACAGCCCCCTATGTAGGGGATGCCTGGACGCAGAGGAAACAGCCGCCCACGTAATCCTGGAGTGCGTGGGTTTGGCCGCAAAACGGGCAGAAACCCTCAAAGACGTGAGGTCGCTCCTAGAAGCCTGTGAACGCCCCAGGAGGCTTCTGCGCTTCTGGAAGGAGCTGGGATGGCTTAACTAGCCATACCGATGCTATGTTCACGCATAACGGACCAAATGAGAGTCTAAATGCGGAGAAAAGAGCCCATCACCAATACCAATACCAATACGGTCCAGCCGTCTTCGAGTAATCGAGTAACATACCTACATAAAAAAAAACCGTCGAATTAAGAACCTCCTCCTTTTTTTGAAGTCGGTTAAAAAGCTGGCAATAGTCATGATTTATAGAAATGGTATAGAGATTTGAAGTGAATATGCAATAACGTTGTTTAACAGATACAGAAAGAGACGAAAAGGTAATAACAACCCTAAATAATGGTTATGCTGAAAGCACAACTTATTGAGAATGACGACCTTTATGGCGCTGAGGGGAGGAATTTTGGTTTTTCTGATCAGCGTTATATATGTCTGTTTGTCTTGGTCTACTTAGGCGTTTTCTATAGAATGTATGAATTTACAAGAAAAGTATTTGAATAAATTCATACTCCATTTTGTAATTGTATCCCCATACACAGAACAGAAAAAAAAGTAGAAGTAGCATGAGACGGGTCTCTCATAGAAAACCTGCGTACCCTGGGCGTAGCCAACTCACACAAGTGTAAAATAGCATCTTCGTTGTGATTGGTTAAAAAAACGCATTCCGAGTTGAACTCTTATGCTATACAATTATAGTTCATAATTAAATAACAGCGTGAATGTGCCAAGTAGTGCATCTATTCTGCGCAAGGTAGCGCTACAGACATGCTGCTAATAGCTTTGCTTTTGCCATGTTAATTACGCTATTCCACACTAGATGGCGCTTTAAAGAAACAAGCTTACTGATTATTAGGGTTGGACACAATTAAGTATATCGATACGTCGATCAAAACCTAAGCACGAGTTTCGGCAAATAAAACTAGCGTGGCCAGCGAGGCATTAGATTCGCTGTAACTACAAAAACTAGTGATTGCTCATCTTCTGTCTTTCCGCACGTGGGTCTTAATAATTGCCGGTATCGGTATTAAGATTTGAAAACAAGAAATTAAAATGATTTTTGTAACGTTATATTTTACTAACAGGGTGATATACCTAAACTCAATACACCGTTACACGTTACACACACAAATCATGCATAACGCTGTAACGCAAGATTACAATATACAATAAATATAGCAGCAACATTTTGTAATCTTGATTTATGTGTAATAATAATATAATATAATAATATATATTTGCATACAATCACACTGATTATCTAGCCCACGTTAAGTTTCATGAAGAACTTGTGTTTTGGATACTAGATAACGGATAAACATACTTAAAATACATATTAAACAATCACACATCACATCATCAGCCTGTGGACGTCCACTGCTGGACAAAGGCCTCTCCTAGCTTACACCTACTGTGGCGTTCATAGAAGGCTATTAGCCTACTGCTACCACGCTGGCCAGAAGGGTTGGTAGAGGGTTTGTTTCAAGTTTTTCTTCTCTCCCACAGGTGCTCAATGTGTCGAGCCTCTTAGTCGACTTTTACGACATCCCAGGCATGTAAGAGAGCGGTGACACTTGTATTCTTAGGCCGTCACCACACGGCAAAACAATATATATTAAACAATAATACAATATAATTAGTTATTTATTTTATATTTTTATCTTCAAAGCATATTTAGGAAAATGAAACGTGGAAAACGTTTTAAAAATATTATAATGTTTGATATTATATTAGTACTAATAACCATCAAATTATATTAATCATTGGTAAAACAAAAAAATATCGGTCATGTACCCGATTACGTTACGAGATCACCTGTAATTCTGGTACCTTAGCGGACGGACGGCCGAGTTTGGTAAAAGATATTAAAGTACAACCAAATGTTTGTACTTTATAAAAAGCTATGCTTTTTAAAAAGCAACAAATGCAATTTTACCTTATGGCAAACGGTTTTCATAAATCAAAACTCTTTCATAAATCAAAGAATTTGAAATCCATGTCCATATTAAAATTAAACGTTGTTTTTGTATTATTTGTATCAATGTTAATTCAAATTTGCAAAATGGAAATGCCTATTAGAAATCGGTCGCAAATTATCTGCATCTATACTTATCGATATCTATAGTCTATACGATAATAAGGCGCATCACTAATTGAATAGCAAATCGCCAATCAATTTAGTGATGCACCTGAGCATACAACGAGAATCCCCGGGAATTAACTGGTACCGGTATCATCGTATCGGAGAATTGGTATATACTCTCGGTTCTCAATAATAGTAAAAAACCATTCAAATTAATGTGTTAAATTTATGATTCTTTAATTGATGCATTTTTCAATGCTATTTTTATACTTTTGATAAATTTCATATAGAAAAATATTGGAAAAAAACAACTCGGCCACAAGTGAATTCGCAGATGGGACTCTACCCACGAACTTTGGAAATCCGATCCAATGCTCTAACCACTGAGCTACCGAGACTTGCGAACCACCATCGAAATTCTCCAATAATTAAAAATACCAGTGGTGGCGACCCTGCCAATTTTATTTACAGTCACGCCCATTATTTGTAGGATAATGGATAATTTTAACATGGTTTGAAATTAACGCCTTATTGGCAAACTTTCATCATATCAACTTCCCGACTGGTTTGTGTGTCTGGATATCGAACTTCTTGAGGTTAGTCAATTTGAGTGCTATTGCTATTCAGGTTCAGTACTCTTTGTTGACTATTTCTGCTACATACTCAAATTAACGATCTGCTAATTCATGGTATTTTCTTCTAATACAGACATTTAGCTTGTAAGATTAAAAAGCTTTGCATTACTGGCAAAGGTGAGAAAGTACTTCACGCTTGAATATTTGCTCAAACACAAGCTCGATTACATGCTTAATCGAGCTTGTGTTTATTAAGCATGGAGTCTCACTTTTGAGGTGGTTTCCCAATACAACCTTTACACGCTTCAGTTAAAGAGGACGGTTCACATTTCGGTCAGTGTGCAGCTGAAATAGTTAATCTCATCCCCATCACCTACTCTCAAAAAGTTATGGATATCTCAAAGACACGCGCTCAGCATTTATTAGCTTGAGTGAAACTTATTTATCGGAGTCTGTGTTTTGGTATATCCAGGCTAGTGTGATCATCCTAGATCGCATCATCGCTTATCTACATGGTATCAGTGCAGTAACCGCTGTTTGCGTCATATTATACTGAACTGAGATCAGTAATGGCATCACATAGCATGTGTTGCTAATAACAAAATTAAATATTATTCTATTATAATCTTACCATCAGGCGAGGTAAAGGTCAAACGCTGACCTATCTATTACAAAATGATGCGACTTTGAACTTTGTAACATGTAAAATCTAACTTTGTGATTCCTACTTATTTCTTGATAATACTTGTTTTCATATAACCACTCATTCTAAATAGCTCAATATAACAAAAGTAGATTATTTTTCAATAGAGGTTTCTCAGTACCGAGTACCGGTTTTCCCGAGTCCATCACCCTACAGTACCGGTACCGAAAAAAACTTGGAACCGACCGACCCCGGTTATGTTTTAGCGATAAGGCGCATCACTAATTGAGTGGCGACCAAGTACGACGAAAAGCATGCTTTCAGTACTTCGGATTATGCTTAGAAACTTCTAGAAACGGTAAACTGTACATTGAAATATACACCTTAAGAACGTAGACGGAAGATTGGATTCAGATTGTTTATTTTTAAAAATATTACAATTTATCTTTTTTGTGAAAATAAGTGAAAATAACAGAAAATATGATTTACCGATGATATGTTATGCCTCCTTTAGACTAATTAGTCTCTAGGCTATAATTTTTTCACTTCAAAACTGCACAGTATGGCATTTTTCTAATTTTTCTCTATATTATTACTCGTGGAGGTTACGATCGCGACTGAGTAAGCAAAACGACGATGTACTTGAACATAGGCAAACCTTTGCTCATGTGGGGCTACGCGGGTACCGCCCACTTGCGACTTCTACTGTTTTTTCTGTTCTGTGTCCCCATAACACAAGATCTTATTGCATCACTAGCAGATCCTCGCGGTTTTACCCGCGTGGTGCCCGTTTCCGTGGGAATATAGGGATAACATATAGCCTATGTCACTCGGGAGAAATGTAGCTTTCTAATGGTCTAAGAATTTTCTAAATCGGTCCAGTAGTTCCTGAGATTAGCGCGTTCAAACAAACAAACTCTTCAGCTTATAATAGTATTAAATTAAATTAAACATAGTATAGATTTGCTAGCAGGACATCAGTCGGTGTCCAAGGAATAATGAACAGTCTCATAAGCCTAGGGGGTCAATGGAAGTTACCCTAGGCTAGGTTACCCTAGGCATGTATATTTGATTATAACTTTTTTAGACGATGAGTTGCGGTGTTCAGAAAAATCTAAAAGGTTTATGAAACACCGAAAATATTGTTTATTGATTTGTAAATGTTATGTTATAATAAATAAAATAAAAAAAAAGATATAAATGTAAGAAGAAACATTATTACGCATTTGTCTTTACAATGTGAATGTGCAGTAAGGAATAAGTTCAGGTGCTGAAGATGGTTCTTTTCTAAACACTGATTTTCGTCGACCTCCCCCGAATCTATTTTAAAACATATCTCAACTGAAACGAACACAATATTACTATTGCTCTGCTTATGTAAAAATCTGAATATAAATCGGACGGAGCGTTGAGTGCCGAGTTTGACATTGACCTAGAAATGTGGTGATAGCTCGCGACCTAGGAAATTGGACGTCTCATGTCGACGCGACAGCGAGACAGCGACGCGCGGCACACGTTTGTATGTAGTCGCTGCCATGTTTGTGTACATTTTATTATGTCGGTTTTTATATTGAATATTATCCTTCCAAGTCAAGTTCTAAGTCTTATATTTTCTGCTTTTTCTGTACTATATTGCATATTCATCCACAATATTTCTCTGTCACTTTCACTGAATGATTCAAGGCGAATTTTCAAACGAAATTGTAGGTAAATTGTCTATCTATCTATAGGTACGATCGGGGAACTTCCCGGTTGACCAGTACAGTTTTTTTGGGAAACGTTGCCTCGGAAGTACTAAAGTTAAAGAAAAAAAAATATTCAAATGAAATACCTGTTAATGTTCTATCATTTGTAATATAAACGTTTCCTATATATCTATTATTTAAAAACTACTGTTCAACCGGGAAGTTCGCCGACTGTACCATGCAGTACCTACCTATAGCGTACGCGTATCTAGGGTATGGAATGAGACAAGGTCAAACCGTTATTACTTGACGAGCTCACTTAATCTAAAATATAGAAATGCATGATTTTTAGACAAGTATTTGAATAAAATTTATGTACGTGAACCTTATTGTGCAGATGTTGAACAGTGTTTTAATTAAACAACCTATGTATTTTTATTTGGAAGTAAACTCGCTGTCTCCATGATTATCATCCAACAAATTTCCCCGTTGCTAAGCTAAGCCTTGCTTATGCGAACATCGTAGACAGCGCACGATAATAAATATTTAACTCGCAGTTAAATATATTAATTATCGTGCGCATAATTGTGCATAATTTTTTTGACTTCTCCAAACGCGGTCTGCGTTAATTCGTCATTTGTTAGCAGGAACAGGTGTCCGGAGAATATGGAATACATATATATTTTGTTTTATAACTCGGGGCCTGAGAGGTTAAGGTTATCTACTACTTTTTCGACCTCTTCAGTTCACAAGTATTAGTATCAGTAAAATGACACGTTTTGTCGCTCGGAGATTAATACGAGGCGTGCGTTCCGACGTAAGCATGGCCAGAATGCTTTGTCCCCTGATTGAATACGGTAGCCGAGCTACTCGAGAGGAAACTGCGCAGGGATGTCATATACTTACATAAATTTTTTTTCATAGGAACCAGCCTAGCATAGGAATGTGTGTGTATTTGCCTGTCGCAATAATCCCTTAGCGTCTTTGTTTGTCGCTATAATGTCTTTCCTCGGTTAATTTTCGGGCGCCATAACAACAATGTTTTCAGCATTGTTGTGTTCCGGCAGTTAGAGATAAGATAGCCAGTCCCTCAGTGGTTGAGGGTTCCGGGAGAGGCTCGCTTCCATCTTCAGCCTTATCAATACTTAACATCAGGTATGATGAAGGCTAAGAGTCACCCCGTCGATCATAAAAAAATAAAAATATAAAATTGTATTGTCACCAAAAGTTGTGACGCTCATAATGTTAGTGTGATTAATCTATGCATTGCTGGTGATGTTTCAAACTTGAAAGTGTTGATTTGGAGATTGCAAAAAATGCATAGGTAGTCATTTCCAGCTCATAGAAATGACTATCTGGTGCCTTACCATCAATTGTAGGTTGTGAGAGTATTAGGATGCTGCCATATGGCGCGTCTAGCGGCGTCCCGCTCTTATTACCTGAAAGTAACCTAAAATGAATCGCATTACAGTTGATGGCAGGCTTTCTGTTCTTTAATATAAACACCTAGCTTCCTTTTGTCACTTGTCGCCTCTCCTGTCCTGACAGATGACGTCGGAAGGCCTGGGCGTACCGAAATGCTTTGTCCATTTGAATCTTCAAACCTCGGCATTTAAGTTTGCCAGTATGACTTGCCGGTGATGCCCAAGTTTAATATTAGGCATTTTCATAAGTCTTTGTTGTCCTAAGAAGAGTAGATCAAATTAAGGGAGAGAAATTAAGAGTGAGAATTAAATATGTTTATGGAAATTATTACTGAAAGACATCCGAGAAAAAGTAATCAAATGAGGCTTTGGGAAAAGTTGTCAATATCATTTTTTAGTTTAGTAGTGACGACAAGTCTAAACTTTTCATGGTTGTATATAATTTCCACACAAATTATATTGTTGTTACAGCAGAAAAGTATCTTTAAAGAATATTTCAATAAATTATTGGCAATATAACAGATATTTTTCCAATAGAATTATTAGAAAACTTTTTCATGGCAGCGGCAGCCTTGTACTTTTCTGCGCAAGTAGACGTTTGTGATGGATGACGCTCTCCAGGCCAGACTGGCATGGCCGCCTCAGACTAACTCACACACGCATTCTCATATATACGTACAACCTGTAATAAACTATATCAACATTATGAACTAGTCTAAAATTGCCGCTAATTTTCAAGAAGTGTCTTACTATTGTTATTAAAAATAAAAATATGGACAAAAATGTTAAGGTAACAAGGGCCGCTGGTTAAGCAATTGTGCTACAATTTGTGAGTGTTATAAATGCGGGTTCAATAGGGGGTGTCTGTGGGGGGTGCTTAGTTACCTAACCGTTAAAAAAAAGTATTTACTAAGTTGTTTTTATACAAAAAGCATAATTTAGGCTATTGTTTTATAAACTTTATCTTTTTTTTGTTCTTTTCCATTTTTTTTTGTACTGGGTGCCTTTCAAATTATATACAACATTTACCTCATAAATTGATTTCAAATAAAATTTAACTAAGTTTAAAAGTGGGTTCTTTTAAATTGTTTGTGCGATTTTTTTATGGTGAGTGTAGATCTTTATCTCTGATTAAAAATCAGTTCATTAAACTTTATGCTACGATTTATTAGCATTGAAGTTAAATGAATATAAAGAACAGTTAAGTTACTATTAAATTTTAAGCTATTGTCTGTCGGTTTTTTGTCTATTGTGGTGTTGATAATTAATTTTACCGTTGACAGTCATAAAGCCTTTTGCCACAACCTGGTTGTATAACGGTCATTTACCAGCGCTAAAAACAAAATGTTATGAAAAACAATTGAAAGCTTTGCGTGAAAAGGGTGACTTTTTCTTTCAGAACAATTGTTTTTCGTTCATTATTTTTAATTTTTGTTCTGTTTTGTTTTGTTTCTAACGCCGCAGAGGAGTTTGTTGGTAAGCGAGTACTTTGCTTGTACCTTTCTTGAAACGCGTGTCTGTACACGCTAGTACGTTATACCTCAGTGTATTGTACCCAACGTTGTACACCAATCTTTGTCATTCTCAGGGATAGTGTAGTACATTGTAAATGTATCTATCTAGTAGTCGATTAGTACTTCGCTCCCCTTTATTATATGACTTTAGTAAAAGTTTATCTTATACTTACTATTGTACTACCTAATATACTATTGTACTTGTACCTACCTTGTACCTATTGTACTGTTTGCTCCTACTGAACTAGGCTGTTAATAGTTACAAGTTTAAGCAATGTTAGTGTATGTTATAATTATTATAAGCTATGTTTGTTAGGTCATATATTATGTTTGTTCGGTATTAATAATACCCAGTTGTGTACCTATATAGAAGTTTCAACCGCCTCTGTGGTCTAGTGGTACAACCACCGGTATTTTGGTACAACCACCGGTATTTTGATACCGGTGGTTGTACCACTAGACCACAGAGGCGGTTGAAGGGGTGGGTTGCAGACCCAGGGGTCCCGGGTTCGATTCCCAGCGGAGGTACATATTGTATTCGGTTTGGTTGGTGGTAGGACTTGTTGTACTCCCGCCTGGCTAGCTACCACCATTTTATCTAAGCCTGATGCCATAACAACAATGTTTTCAGCATTGTTGTGTTCCGGCAGTTCGAGATAAGATAGCCAGTTCCTCAGTGGCTGAGGATTCCGGGAGAGGCTCGCTTCTATCTTCAGCCTTATCAATACTTTACATCAGGTATGATGAAGGCTAAGAGTCTCACCGTAATTCATAAAAAAGTACCTACCGCCAGTTTTAATACCAATTTAGGAACACATCATATGAGATATTTTCGCATAAAAGTTATGCGATAGCACGTGCGTATATACAATAAGTTTTGGCTCGCTCACGTTTAATTTCTCACTTGCTTGTACGTAATTTGTCATATGAAGATAATTAATTTACACTTCGCGGATCTTTCACAGTCACCAATAGGGTTGGCACAGATTATCAGTTTTATAAATGTTATACCCACTTAGTCCTACCAGGTGTAACACCGCCCATTTTTCGGCTTTCCCAGTTTTTTATATATTTTTTTCTTAAGTATTTGAGCCCTAAGTGATAAATAGTTTCAAGGTTATCTGGGTTAATAATTGAATGTTTTTTTATTAATCACAATTAGAAAGATACTATAAGATATTCGTGATCCGTAGATATTCGTACGTCAGATTAAATGAAATTACTCACAACTTTACTCAATTATTGAACAAAGACTCCCTAAAACGATAATATAATAAAATATATAATAGATAACACAATAGCCTCCATCTATAAATCCCTCCTAACTCAACCAAATTCTATAGTCAATCTTTTACGCTGCAAGCTGATTATTTATGGAACAGCTTGCCTGAGACAATAATACGTGCACAGACAGATCCTTAAATCCTTTAGGTCCCAGGTTAAGGAGTTCTTCCTATCCCACTAGTCCTTTATGAACTCATGCATTTTGTTTCGTTCTCTGGTACTTCATTAACTTTGATTTTATAATATGTATAAGTAGTATATGTATTCTATTGTATATTTATTTATATAAGTATTAAATATTATGTACGTATATTATACATTTTAGTTAATAGATCTATTTCCTTTTATTATTATTATTTCTCTGTTGCGCACTACCCTGATCACTTCTACCAGCTCTATTACATTGTGGATTGTCTGGAAGATATCTCTGTTAAGCGATAAGGCCGCCCCTTTGTACAACTTTGTTGCTTATGTTACCATTTATGTATGTTCTGTCTGTGTGTGAAAATAAATTTATAAATAAATATAATGTGCTGAAAAATTATACGTTTAATAATAATAGGGGTTAAAGTATGAAATTGCCTTTTTTTTCTTACACTTCTAGAGAACCTAACTACTTCTGTGATTAAAAGGTACATCTATTGCTTGATTTTATATTAAATTATGATCATAATGATCAATAATAATTAATCTCATGGTTATTGTTTTCGTTTCTTATACGATAATAAATACCTCGAAAGGTTCTCCTTTTTTGTTAGCAAAATTTACTACTTTATTTAATATAATTTATAAAATATTCATAATTTTTAAAATAAAAATATAGCATTAGAATGCTTAGTCTTCAAACAATGATTGTTCATTAAAAAAATCATTGTGGCATTAGCACTTGCGGTAGTAACTATAACAAAATTTGTTAGTATGGAAAACGAACTTTCTTTGAAAATCTTCATACAAATCGGCAATTTCATAGTTAAAGACCTAATATTTAAGTTTATTTAAATCACAGACTCTGTTACGATAATGCTCTGCGTTGAAAATGCGGCAGAGAAAAGCGAAAACCCGCCTCCAACCCGGTACCTATTCTATGTAGTACGGCTGTGGTAAATAAAAATGATAAACATTAGCTAACTGAAGTCGTCATCCCTGTCGTTAAGTCCCCGGGAGCGACAGGCGCCGGCGGATGTGGCAAATCTGCCAACCTCGACGCGCCAATTATATAACCAACATCCAACCGAACGACCCAGCGAACCAATTAGCGTTCTAGACGGCTCTTGCGTTACCCTTGATATACCTACTCGATTGCATTTGGAATGACTTATCCGTGAAGACCACCAAGGATGCTTGAAGCAGCTGAATACTTTATAATACATAGTAAACATTTCTGATATGCTTAACCGCAATCAATCGTCCTGCAAGGATGCAAAGTGAATGCGATTATTTCGATATGTTTCTTTGATTAGTTTTTGGGTTATTGGCATTTGAGTCTGAATGTACATGACAATTCCTTTTGGATTTGCGTCATAAAATTTGTATTAATTTTTACAACCCGAAAAGCTTACCTATTCATAATTTTCTTTAGAACTAAAAATTTTTTGGATCCAACGGCTGTCTTTCAGTATTCACAGCTTTTTGTCACTCGCTTAAAATCTAACGCCAACATTTCAATAGGGATATGTAGAGAAAAACTAAGGAGAATACTTAGAAGGTATCACTCATTCATCAGCGCCAAATTACTTCCAAAGACGTCAGAACGATTAGTCGCCGTGACTAATGACGCTTCACTCTAATATTCTTTCCACTTCCGCTAAATCATCGTCTGTCATTAAAGGAATTTCTATAAATAACTTTTGGTACTTACTGATCAATATAAAAATACAACCTATTGTTATATGTTAATGGTAAAATTTCGTAGGTATGCTCTAGATTCTAAAGCATTATTTACGTAAAGAAAAAATTACAGTTAGCTAATCATAAGGTGATAAAGAAACCGTGCCGCATTATAGTGCCTTCAAACGTTACACATATTCTTAACATATTGTTATTCTTAATATTCTTTAAATTGAAAACATAATAATATATTCTTCTATAGTCTTATTTCTAGATTAATGAAATCTAACACAAAGCATTATAAAGTCTTGCAATAGAAAAATATCAAATCTGCATTTCTTTTTAACCAGGTCAAAAAGATGGCGGAACGAGTAGCCAAATGTCGAGAAGAAGTCTCCAAAAACCGAGAAAAATACCAAGCGGCATTAGCAGAGATCAGCGCGTACAACCCGCGCTACATCGAAGATATGACGGCTGTGTTCGAGCGCTGCCAGCAAATGGAGGCGCAGCGACTGACCTTCTTCAAAGACGTACTGTTTAGCTTCCACAAGTGCCTCAATATCAGCCAAGAGCCCTCGTAAGTGGTCTTTATTTAAATTCGTGGTTTCCGCAACTCGGCGATTATTTGCGTCTAGAGCGTCTGTACCGATCACAGAACACACCGTATGTCACCGGGTATCGGATCACTCAAATATCGACAACCTCAAATATCAGCTCAACCAGGGACATGACGGCAATGTTAGAGCGCTGCCAGCAAATGGAGGCGCAGCGACTGACCTTCTTCAAAGACGTACTGTTTAGCTTCCACAAGTGCCTCAACATTAGCCAAGAGCCATTGTAAGTTGTCTTTTTTCCTTTTTTTAAATTCGTGGTTTCCGCAACTCGGTGTTTATTTGCGTCTGGAGCGTCAGGCCTGATCACAGAACATACCGGATGTCACCGAGTGTCGGATTACTCAAATATCAGCAATCTCAAATACCAGCTCAACCAGGGATATGACGGCAATGTTAGAGCGCTGCCACCAAATGGAAGCGCAGCGACTAACCTTCTTCAAATATTTGCTGTTCAGTTTCCACAAGTACCTCATTAGCCAAGAGCCCTCTTAGTGGTTTTTATTTTAACTTTTTGTTTGCGCAACTCGCGACTATTTGTGTCCGGAGGGTGTCAGGCCCGATCACAAAAAAAAACCGGATGTAAGAGTATCGTATCACTCCAACCATCTCAGCTCAACCAGAGATATGACGGCTGTGTTCGAGCGCTGTCAGCAAATGGAGGCGCAGCCACTGACATTATTCAAAGACGTGCTGTTCACCTTCCACAAGTGCCTCAATTTCAGCCAAGAGCCCTCATAAGTGGCCTTTTTCTCCTTTTTGTTTCCGCAGCTCGACGATCATTTGCGCCTATTTTGAGTCCAGAGATCCAAAGTGTGTCAGGCCGGATGACTTTAGCCATCACAGTTTAACCAGAAAAGTTCCAAGCGCCTTGACATCGGATATAGCTTCACGGAGACTACCTGGTGAGGCGAGGTAAGTATACCTCCGCTGACCAGGAAGTCTCCGTGTATAGGAGCTCTTATAATACAGAGATGAAGACTGCTCCAATAGCGGACCTGTATGGCATGGCAGCAATTCGTCTGCGCCATGTTTCTTTGGTTTGACCATCAAAAACACATTCTGTAAACGAAAAAGAAAACATGGGTATATCCGTGGATTCTGTTGTCATGTTTGGTATGTTTTTACTGCGTATACTAAGTATACGCAGTTTCTCATACTCGGCATGAATTCAAATTTACAATTTGCTTATGGTAAATTTTAAATAGAAAAATATTGGAAAAAGTTAACTCGGCCACAAGTGAATTCTCAGACGGGAATCGAACCCGCGACCTTTGGAAATCCGGTCCAATGCTCTAACCGCTGAGCTACCGAGACTTGCGAACCACCGTCGAAATTCTCCAATACTTTTATATTTTTAATACGCTGTAGGCCACACAATTTGCTGAAAGAATTTCAAGTTTCTATATGCATTTGTTAGGTTCTATGTTTTTTTCAATTTACGCATGGAGAATTGTCTCGGAGTCCATGCTTCTAAACTCCTTATAATCCATTTCCTAATGCTGTATCAATAACTTTTCACTTGACAATTTCAGATTACCACAGATATACGAAGAGTTCCACCACACGATAAACAACGCCGACCACCAGAAGGACCTCAAATGGTGGGGCAACAACCACGGCGTCAACATGGCTATGGCGTGGCCACAGTTCGAGGTATGGTTCCCCCACCCCTCCCCAATCATCCCCACCCCTAAGCTTGAAGCCTCGCCCAAGGCACAAGGCGATATAGTCATCAAACATAGTTAGTTCATACATTACGCCGTATATCCCTTGCGGACTTGACAGAGTATCGAGATGCAGCATAAGATTTAAAAGCGTATAAACACCCCTATCTTAGCCACATCTCAATGACGCCATTTTTGGCATTGGTTGGGCTTTAGTATGTCCAGTAGTGGCGATGAGTCTATACATACCGATTCGACACCTTACCATACAGTTAAGAGAATGTTTGGAGAAACTTTTGGTCCGGCTTACCTTCTCCATATTTTGACCCCTCGCCACTGGTGTCAGCTGTCCCTAAACAAAATATACTGTTGCTACTTATTCAGTCCCTAAAAATAATATACTGTTGCTACTTATTCAGTCCCTAAACATAATTTACTGTTGCTACTTATTCATCTTATTACTTTGGCATCATTTAGGTTTTATTTACTAAGGCGAATTTAGTTAAATCAAAAAGCCCTTAAGAGCATTTAATGTAATCTTATTAGTGCGAACCGATATGATGGCATGTTTATACAATAATTAACCTTTAGTTTTTTATCCAATTTATGCTTAATCGACTTTACTTAAAAAAAAATGTTAGTTATAATTAGTTTACTAACCGAACTCGATATTTCTCTTCGACTGCCTCACTCGATATTCTTTTGTTGCGACTACTACTCATAAAAATGTACAAGGAAACGAAACAAGGTTCGTTCTGCGATCCCGAGGATGAAAAGACAACACTGTATAGGTTGGTTACCGAAAGCTGGCGCGTTATCAGTACTCACACTAATGCAATTTCAAAAAACGAATAGAAAAATACAAAAAGCAAAAGTAAAACACTAACTGTCTCCTTCATAGTCGTAATATTGACCGCTCGCGAGAGAGACAGACAGACGAACCATGCAGTGCAACGTCACGACGTGCGCTTATTTATTCACACACTACGTGTGAATGTGTTAAACGTGTCAGCTTTAGTTAATCGAGCTGTACCTATCATTTAATACTTTTCCGTCTGCAACTTGAAACATTTTCTAGTCTGCATGTAGCTATTTATTCAGTCTTACCTGACCATATCGCCTTGTCGCTATTTGGGAAAACTTCCTATGCATTATAATACTATTGAATGCTTTCAATATATTAGGTTAGGCTGCATTGTAGGCAACTAGAATCAGCCGTGGAGCATGATTGATAACAATTTTTCCTTCTTGTTTCTATCGATATATATCGTAGAAGTGACATTTCCTGCTTGAAGGTAATACTAATAATATCACTTTATAGGCTTAAAACTCGTTGAGAAAGTTAGCAGTAATAATAATAATAGAAAATACTTTTTTTACATTTACTTTCCTTTTTTATATTGTATTAGTAATAGAGATAAGTAGGCACAAAATTATGTTACCTTTAATCAAAATAGAAAATGGAACTTGCAAAAGATTCACATTAGAAGTTTACAACGATAAAAGATAAAAATGTCTTATTGAACACACAGTATTGGATACATACAGCACATAATTTTTACAAAAAAATATCTTCTAGCTAAGATACAACACATCTCGTTTTTATAAAACAAAAAAAGATCTTTAGCTAGCATTTATACAACGTTATTTTATGTTTAACCAAAACCTCAAAACCATTTGTAGAACTCATAATTACGAAAAATGTTTTGTATAGAAGTAACCCGAAACCACGAAAAAAATATCAGCTGATTCATACATTTTAGTAGAGTTCAAATAAAATTTTCTATGGTTCCGTACCTCAAAAGGAAAAAAACGGAACCCTTATAGGATCACTTAGTTGTCCGTCCGTCCGTCCGTCTGTCAAGACCATTTTTCTCAGGAACGCGTGGAGGTATTAAACTGAAATTTATATCTAATACTCAGGTCTACTGTCCCTTGGAGCTATGAAAAAATCAAACTTCTAAGCCACAGCAATCAAAAGATACAGCCGTTAATGCCGCATATTTCCGCAAATTTTCGAAACTCGCACGGGAATCAAAAACCTACAGAGTACTTCCCGTGAACTTAGAATCTTGAAATTTGTTACGAAGTAACGTCTTATAGTACAGATAAAGGAAAAATTGCGAAAACCGTATATTTTTAGTTACATCATATGATAATAAATAAATTTCATAATTTTAAACGGAACCCTCGGTGCGCGAGTCCGACTCGCACTTGGCCGGTTTTCTTTCGTGATTTCAGTGTTGCTTCCATACACAAAGTTGTTCGTAATGATGAGTTCTTCAAATAGTTTTGAGGTTTTGGGAAAACATAAAGTAACGATATAAGTATAACAAAACATAAAGCTGCTTTAGTTGTGCTGTACTGTACTTTACTACGTGTTCAAAAGGACATAACAATCGAGGATACGGAGCCGTTGCTTTACAAATATCTGCCGGAGCGGCTGTCCGGCGCGGCGACGGCGACCGCGGCGTTCGTCCGGCGCGCGAGCCGGCCCGGCGCCTGGGCCGAAGCCTATCGTCGGCTGCGACTAGCGACTCTGCGACTACCCTCGCTTTGCTTCGCCAAAGTCGCCCCCTCGGAGGGTAGTGTGGATTACGGCAGCAGTCGCTTCTACCCGCAGATGGTACGCCGGTGTATGGTGCTCCACCGGGTCACATGGTCGGATTCACATGCAATATGATGTGATATTAGTGGTTGTGTGGTGGATGATTTGTGTGTGGTTTTTTGGAGTTGAAAACTAAATAAGTTTGCCCTGGATATGGAGGAGACCTATTTGAACTATTATTTGTACCAAGAAATCATTCAATATTTTTTGCACATTAAAAAATTCATAATTTTCTTCCGAAAAATTAAATTGAGAAATGCAGTCCTAATATATAGTAAGATGATTTGTAGAATCAAGATAAAGAGATAAAAGTAAAAGTTGCTTCTATTAATCACAAAATTCTTAATTTTGGTCTTCTTTCTTTTTTCCATTCTTCTTTTTTCTATTCTTTCATTTTTCTTTATTCTGTTTTCAAACCCATAAAATTGCATTCACATTGAGTACCACCGCATCAGCACAAATATTACAATAAGTGACTCAGCCGTCAGATACACGCTTGAAGTTGCACCGATCCAACAACCAAATGCAACAGATATTCACTGCAAACTGGCTGAGTCATTAATACGACCATTAATAAGGCAAAGAAAATTAGAAAAACATAAAAACTCTTTTGAGTTTCACACAAACACAATCGGATAAGAACAAAAATAATATGTTGCACGGGGGTTCTCGGTGAGGCACGACAATACACCGTGATGGTTCGCAATAAAGTTGATTTTAGAATACAATAGCTGCAATGACCACCGAGCAAGCACCGCACCTGTCATCCCATCGGAGCAACGTTCCAAGTCATTGTACATCTCTTTCTATAGGTTCGATTAGAATCAAATAGGTAGAGATGACAACATAAACTTGGAGCTACTTTAAAGCGTGGGTAGTGGGGGTGTAAAAACAAATATAGTGCACTAGATACAAACAAATGTATCGCATATTCGCAATACTGCGAATTGGTATCGAACGTTATTTTGTTTTTTAAAGGATCATTCAAAATTGAAACCGCAGATAAATAGAAAACAAAAGCAAAAACTTAAATAAAGTTATTGGTAAATAATAGTAAAATACTAGAAGAAACCGACGCGGCCACAAGTTATTCTCAGACAAGACTCGGTCCTGCGACCTTTGGTGTCCGGCCCAATGCCTTAATCACTTTGCCCAGGTTCGAGTCCTGTCTAAGAATAATTTGTGTTTGGCGAGTCGATTTCTTCTAGTTTTTTACTTTTCAATTTTAGCTTATACAATAGCATTGAAAATACAAAATTTAAAAATCATAATCAAGTGTTTTAGGTTTGATTGTAGAACTATGCAGTATTAGCAACTTTCCTGTTGTCGACCTAATCGCATGTCCTGCTCTACTCTATTCTTTCAGTTTAATTGTCAATTGCAGTGTAGCTGACATACCCATTAATACAGGCTTTGGATGGATGTGAACTATTTTGTTAATTTAATTTGTTTTCCTTCATTTTGAGTTTGCATATGCGCGTGCGCCGATACGTTGGGATCTTTCGTTCAAACTGGTTTGGAGTTAAAGTTAACACACAAAATAATCTAAAGCTTCTCTAAATTCAATTATTTTTCGTTAAAATACGTTTAAAGTCATGAAACTTTATTCTGAATGTTTTTAAAATATGTTTTTATTATTATTTTTAGAGTACACAATTTATCAACATACATCTAAGGTGTAGCTCGAGAGTGAAATTTAGTTTTAAAAACTCCAAGAACAAGACTTTTAGATAGTTAATATTTTTAGATAATTGAAAACTATTATGCCTTCTGAATCAGTTTAGTCTATCACATGAGTGTTCTAAAATTCTCAATATTTGAAATACTTTATGCCAAAAAATCTTCAAAATCAGTTGACCGAACCAAGCAACTAGAACTATTACAAAAGTGCCATATAAAACGTGACAACTATTTGACTTCAAAACCAGTTAACCAAGTAACTAAAAGGTATACAAAAGTGTCATACAAATCGGTCCCAACGTGTCTCGCGCGGTGTGTGACGCTCGCGCGTGCTTGTGGCAGGAGTACACCGAGGAGTTCAGGGAGATCGCCAAGGGCAAGTCCAAGGAGAGCCTGCCCACCGGGCCCATCACGCTGCTCAACCAGCGGCCCGTCAGCGAGGACGTACGTTGCACTCAAGTGTAACCGCTGAGAGAATGCACTTCTGACAAGTCATTAAGGCCCATTTTCATCAGCTGATAAACGCTAAACATCTTGCTATTCAGTCCTTTGTTCGAAGTTTAAAGGGTCATAACAATGCTGATGTTTAAAGCCGTTGCTCAAATTGGTTCTAATGGTCTGTTTCACCATGGAAATATAAGTTCTGAATCATTTATCTGGCAGATGATTTGACATATTATTTTCCTATTGTAACTGTTAAATTATCTGCCAGATAAGCTATTCAGAAAGCTTTCGCTCATGAAACACCGTAAGTCTACCAAAAGATCATTTTCGATCATTTGGAAGTGTATTACTATACCTGTATTTGACATAGAGAACTGCCACGGCCTGTCAGGAACGCATTATCTCAGCGGCCGGCCTTTACACAGACACATTCACCTCACTTTACTAAGATCAAGGACCCTTTCTATACTAAGAACATAGTCATCTAGGAACTAGTTCCTAGATATTCCTAGGATTCACGTATACGTATACCTAAGTTGTAGAAAATATTTGTTCGATAATTTAAAATAAATAATTAAAATCTATTTTCGTGGCCCGACCATTAGCACTCAAAGTTGGGTACTAAAACATAATCACAACTTGACTCTTAAAAAATATGTGAGGCTAATGTCGTCCATATATCTCTCTATTTATAATTATATCAAGACGGGGTCTAAGCACACTATACAATAGTGTGGACAGTAAGTATCAAATATAGGTGTTTCACACGTCTCGCTTGTATGCTGTGGTAAGGCCCTTGTGGGATTTAAATGAGAATGCGATGTTTAGACTAAAGTGAAACAGCATGCAATCTTCTTCTAATGCTGTAGAAATTTGGTATAAGGTCATTCTCATTTCAATCTATACCGTTATTGTGTGCTTTTTACTTATATTTTTTTATTGTATCGATGTTGCATGTTGGATTTTGCTTTGACAATGCATAACGCATGATTAACGATTAAAACAACTTATTGATATTATTAAAAATATATTTGCGTACCCCTTATATATCTGAAGTATATCTAAATGTCTAATAAAGATATATAAATTAAATAATACTGATATCTACATTACTAGCTGCATCAGGAACGCGAAATCATTTTTAAGGGCTGGACTCTGTTGTTTTGTTGATTCGCAAAAAATAGCTTTCTCATTCTTAAATAATAAATCAGACAGCCATTTAGTATAAGAAAGTTGTTTATTTCTAAAAATATTAAATTGCTTTTAAACGAAAAGTACGTATGTATTGCAGTATATTTTGGGTTATTAGAGCAGCAGAATCTGCCCCTCAAAAAATATTTCGTATTTAAGTAACACTTCGCATGCTTTTTAACGGGTTTAATGTTAATCTTTGATCTGCATATGCACAGGAGCTGCCGCCGATCACGAACAACAAATCGAACAACAAGACGAATCACGCGGACCCGCCTCCGCCCGTCGTCAACAACGCGATTAAAGAAAACAACTCTACGGCTAACAATACCATTGACAAGAAGAGCATCAGTGCGCCCATTGCTGTCACGTAAGTTTAAAACAATAATTTACCTACAATACGTATATGTACAGTCACGTGTAATGACATAGAAACAGTAAGCTTAACCTTGTCACATAACAATATTGAATGACATTTATGGACAGATAGAGCTTTGTTTCGTTTGTGTTGGCGACCGGATGAGGGTCAGGTGGCCATCTCTGGGGGGTTCGGGCGACCCCGCAGTCTCCAGACCAGTCTCCTTATCGTGTCAGCCGTGAGATAGTCCCCGAGAAGACGTATTAATCCACGCGCAACTGCCGTTCTTCTGCCTATTCACCCCCTTACCCCTTTAACATGGTACTGAACAAGTAGGAAATCCTATAGGGCGATTAACCAAAGCTGTAACGTTCGACCCATTAACACATAGTGTATGTACATAAGCGCGCGGTGTTTGTTTTTGCTACTGTAAAATGAACGTTTTGTATTTGTCTATTCGTTTTTTGAAATTGCATTATTGTGTGTATAAGGCGCCAACTTTGTTTAATCAACCAGTATCCCAAATAACCTTCCACTGGCTCGCTAACTCCACCTTTACACCTTCCCACGTAGTATAGAGCGGCTGGAGATATTCGCGTGCAGTGCGGCGGGCGCCCCCGGGCCGGCTCTAGGCGGACACCTGCTTCATTTGGCGCTTCGCCCCGGCGTGAACAACTCCTACACTGTGACCGAGATGACGGATCATGTGCTGCAATCGTTAGTCGCAACGTTACTCTGAATATTGTTAGATATGACCACATAGTTTAGAGCAGCTGGAAATATTCGGGCGTTTCTGGTCCGGCTTTGGACGGCCACCTGCTTCATTTGGCGCTTCGCCCCGGCGCGAACAACTCCTACACTGTGACCGAGATGACGGATCATTTGCTGCAACCGTTAGTCGCAATGTTACTCTGAATATTGTTAGATATGACCACATAGCTGAGAGCAGCTGGAGATATTCGGGCGCTTCTGGTTCGGCTTTGGACGGCCACCTGCTTCATTTGGCGCTTTGCCCCAGCGCCGGCGCGAGGAACTCCTACACTGTGACTGAGATGACGGACCATGTGCTGCAACCGTTAGTCGTCTGCCTTTCACTACACCGAAATACATTCGAGCGCCTAGATATTTTAGGCTAGATCGTCCGTCGTGTTAAACTAAACTTATTTAAATATTTGAAACTTTTCTTTGATTCGAATTTAGGAGTCGTCGTTAACGAAGCGTATAAAATCTATCACAAAAACTTTCACAAATTTCAGGAACGGCACGGCATCAGCGCCTAAGTCTGCCAAGACCTCCCCAGCAAAGGAACCGGGAGGCAAACAGGACAATCCTTTCGAAGAAGACGAGTGGGACGAGGAGTCAGGCGGTGCGCTGACCGACACCGGCGAGCCCGGCGTGCCCGTGCGCGCGCTCTACGACTACACCGGGGCAGAGAGCGACGAGCTGAGCTTCCGGCAAGGTCAGTCACCCCACTCACACACACGCACACACTACACCGGGGCAGAGAGCGACGAGCTGAGCTTCCGGCAAGGTCAGTCACCCCACTCACACACACGCACACACTACACCGGGGCAGAGAGCGACGAGCTGAGCTTCCGGCAAGGTCAGTCACCCCACTCACACACACGCACACACTACACCGGGGCAGAGAGCGACGAGCTGAGCTTCCGGCAAGGTCAGTCACCCCACTCACACACACGCACACACTACACCGGGGCAGAGAGCGACGAGCTGAGCTTCCGGCAAGGTCAGTCACCCCACTCACACACACGCACACACTACACCGGGGCAGAGAGCGACGAGCTGAGCTTCCGGCAAGGTCAGTCACCCCACTCACACACACGCACACACTACACCGGGGCAGAGAGCGACGAGCTGAGCTTCCGGCAAGGTCAGTCACCCCACTCACACACACGCACACACTACACCGGGGCAGAGAGCGACGAGCTGAGCTTCCGGCAAGGTCAGTCACCCCACTCACACACACGCACACACTACACCGGGGCAGAGAGCGACGAGCTGAGCTTCCGGCAAGGTCAGTCACCCCACTCACACACACGCACACACTACACCGGGGCAGAGAGCGACGAGCTGAGCTTCCGGCAAGGTCAGTCACCCCACTCACACACACGCACACACTACACCGGGGCAGAGAGCGACGAGCTGAGCTTCCGGCAAGGTCAGTCACCCCACTCACACACACGCACACACTACACCGGGGCAGAGAGCGACGAGCTGAGCTTCCGGCAAGGTCAGTCACCCCACTCACACACACGCACACACTACACCGGGGCAGAGAGCGACGAGCTGAGCTTCCGGCAAGGTCAGTCACCCCACTCACACACACGCACACACTACACCGGGGCAGAGAGCGACGAGCTGAGCTTCCGGCAAGGTCAGTCACCCCACTCACACACACGCACACACTACACCGGGGCAGAGAGCGACGAGCTGAGCTTCCGGCAAGGTCAGTCACCCCACTCACACACACGCACACACTACACCGGGGCAGAGAGCGACGAGCTGAGCTTCCGGCAAGGTCAGTCACCCCACTCACACACACGCACACACTACACCGGGGCAGAGAGCGACGAGCTGAGCTTCCGGCAAGGTCAGTCACCCCACTCACACACACCACACACACGCGCACACTAGGCGAAAGAGCAAGGCGGCAAGCAAGACAATCCTTTTGAAGAAGACGAGTGGGACGAAGAGTCGGGTGGCAGGTTGCACTATGATTACACCGGCCGTCGAGTCGAGAGGAATGAGCTCGGCTTCTGGCAAGGTGAGTGAAAGAACCGGGCGGTTAAACAAAACAACCCTTTAGGGGTGCGCTAACTATGACTACACCGGCCCCGAGAGCGACAGTTCAGCTTCCGACAAGGTGAGTGATCCCACTCTCTCACAAACACAAACACTAGGCGAAAGAGCAGGACTATCTTTTAAAGAAGACCAGTGGGACGAAGAGTGGGGCGGTGCGCTCACCGACATTGGCGAGCTGGCGTGGTATAATTACACTGGCGCTTCTACTCCGGCAAGGTGAGCTGATTAGAAAACTAATCCTTCTATACTCGTTCCCGCAACTCTTCTTACCACCCACGTAGCACACAGTAATTGAAGAAGTTCGCGTGCTTGGCGGTTAGCGCACACACAAACAGACACACCAGCTTAAACACGCTGTGGCATGCCCATGGCTCAACTGCGCTCTTTAATTAACAAACAGAAAGGCAAGTCAAGGTCGAAGCTCATAAGCTCATTTCTTGACTTAAGCGACTGATACATACAGTGGTGGTCACATAATTAACGATACTTGCCGATTTGCATAGAAACAAGGTAACTTTGGAGCCTTGGTTCTCTGCCAAGGATTGACCGAACTGTGATCTGATAATGGCTACCCAGGGAGTGAATGGAGGAGCTCCATATTGCTTTACACACCCGAATGATCTGATTAACATTCTAAGATATGTATGGATATGTTTAAAAAAACGCGAAAATAGCATAAAAATGTATGGAATTCCTGTAACTGAAAACTCTGATCCTTACATCTTTTAGAATGTAGATCAGATCAGTTGGGTGTGTATAGCAATCTGGATTTCCTCCATTTACTCCCTGGATGGGCATTATGAGATCACAGTTCGGTCAAAACTTGACAGAAAACCAAGGCTCCAAAGTACCTCGATTGTATGAAAATCGACTAGTGTGTCGTTAATTATGTGACAACCACTGTATATAAACACGGACCCACACCAACTCGATCAAAAATGTTAACAGTTGGCTAAAAAAATCTCCTGTAGAAATTTTTTAAATTTCCAGGTGATCTTTTCGAGAAACTAGAAGATGAAGACGAGCAAGGGTGGTGTAAGGGACGCAAAGACGGGCGCGTCGGCTTGTATCCCGCCAACTACGTGGAGCCCGTCGGCCACTAGCCCCGCCCCCCTCCCCACCGCGCCACGCCCACGCGAAGCCACGCCCATTTATAGCCATGCCCATACGTAGCCACGCCCACAACGCAAATTAAAGTACGGCCACTGAGACAATGCGTGCCTGACGGGTGTCAGTTAACTTTGTCAAGTAAATAAGGCTAATCCCGACATCTAAAATGAACTGTCAGAAACGCATATTCTCAGCGGCCTCACTGCCGGTTGCAATGCTAATAATTCTGACAGAGAAATTGACTGTCTATTGTGTGTTAGATCCACACCACCATGATGCTAAGGCACACTACGCGAAGTTTCAATGGTAAAGATACATTATTTTAAGCATTTTGCCTTCATTGACCACATTACGTGGATAGCCCGATGACCAGCAGTCATCTGCTTGATGGTAAAATGTATAAAAATAAAAAGGGGCGACGATTTGTAGCGTATCTTCCGCGATGGATCTTCAGTGCAATGTATAGCTAATGTACCCACGACGTATAACGTTGAATTTCATATTCCTGTTTTGACCTATTAGCATTTTGACCGGATTCAAACATTACACTACCAATAGGCCTCTTTCGATGTACATACGGCAAGAATAGCAGTCAAATACGATAACTGTGGCCTAACATTATGTATAGTCATTTAATGTGACTGAAAAAGTATTTGACGTAAATTTTATAGAATAAAATGGAAACGGATATTGCAAATAAAAAAAATATAGCTAAAAATGTTTTTTAATGATATTTATAAAATCAACGTCTCTGTATTTTCATGTCGTATGTACCTTATGTCAGTTTTGTAATATTCATCGTGCACATATTACTAGCGTTTAAAATTATCTATAAGAAGTGTGGAAATCCATTGTAAGATGTCATTTGAAAAATATAATAATTGTATGTCTAGATCAATTTGATAATTGTGTATTTTATACAAAATGTATAACTAGCAACAAGAAAAAATCACTAAAGACTACGTAGTACCTCATTTGTATCCATAATGGTGTGAATAAACGCTGGAAGTGTGTTGATCGCTTCTGCCCTCAGCCAGTTACGGTAGTAGAATGCAATAATTAAAGTAAATATGCCGTGGCGTTGTTATAGTAAGTGGTATGACAGATTCCCTATAAAATTAGTTATGTTTTATAAGTGCGAGTCACCAAGTAGTCATTATGTTATTGCAGTGATGTTTTAAGTACATATAAATTATTTAAGTAATCGTCAATATCGAAATTCATTTTAACACTTACGACAATGTGTCGCTGATGCGACGCTCACATCGAATACCGCCATCTTTTCGAAGGATTTAAATCAGCTTTGAAGTATTTGTGATCACACTTGGATATTTCGGAACCAAATTTTGTATCTTTTGTAATGTATAAAACTTCTAATTACGAACGAATACATGTCTCTCGGAGACGAGTAGCGTAGCGTTAAGAGATCGTGTAGAAAGGTGCAGCTTTCAGATATTTTTTGATGTATTTGTTTTAGGTACGATGTGGTAACCAAAAATGTTTATTCCTAACTTTTAGTGACGTTTACAAAGAGGTTTTATTGAGCCGCGAGACTCGCCAGCGCTTACCGAATGTTTCTGAAACCGCTCGCGGAGAACGCCTGGATCGCGAGAGCCTAGTTAAGCCAAAAAGTAAACGCCAATATGATAGGCGGCCCGCAGTCAGTCGCATTCACTTGTGATATCGCGGCGGCCGCAAAACTACTGTAGTGTCGTTGTACATACACGATTGCGTATTCTCGTCGTGCATATAGAATATTTATTTGTCGTTGTATATAATGTATAATTCAGCAGTAAAGTGATGCGAGTGCGCAACGGGCGGGCGCTGGCCGCGACTGTACGCGGCTGTACGCGACTGTACGCGACGCACTAGCGCCCCCCCGTCGCTTAGACTAGATAATAATAATATATTATGAAAATGTTTACCTTTTCTTTTCCTTTTTTACCTCGTTTTAAATATTGTTGTAAATGTGTGATGACGTGGGAGTCGTTTTAGCCCTTGACCCGCGACATTCTCGGCCGTAGTTCGTTAGTCGTAGCTCCTTGTTTTCTTTGTTATGGGTTCAGAGACCTCTGTGCAAATTCTTTGTATTATATTATTATCAGAGAGAGGGTGGTTTTGGACCACATATGTTAATATATTATTAATATTGGTAAAATAAAATTGTTACATATGACACATTGTTTTATTTTCTGCAAAATACCTTGAATACATATTCATATACATATTTTTTCACCCATAGAATCTATCGCCATTATTTGAAGCAGATAAACATATTTTTGGAGTGCTTCAATCATTTTTCTATTGATCGATTTTACCTTCAATCACGTCCTATCCGTATGACATTATATATACCTACGCCACCCCCCACCGTGCTCATACGCAGCCATTTCGCAACCATTCACATCTTTGTATCTCAACTTTGTCGTTTCATGAAATTGTTGTATGTTACTTACTTTATTTTTTAAATGCGTCCTTTAAAAATCAGTGCGCGCAGTGTGCAGTGCCAGTGGAAGTGGCGGGTCCCATTCTGTCGGCGCAGATTTGTTTATTTCATGGTATCCTCAATCCTGCAAAAGACTCGAAGCAAATATCGTCGAGACGACGGACAAGGAGATCGAGTGGCGCAGGAGGGGAATTAAGATAATTAACACCTGGCCAGCTGGTAAGTGAATTATTTGTTTTGATACTTATCATACATACTATCCACATATTTTTAATAAATTTTATAATTTCTAATCGCGTAAAATCTGTTAATGTTTTTAGATACCGTTGCGCTTCTGCAATATCTGTCTGCATAAACGGTTGAAATAATTGTCAAAAAATGCGTTAAATTAATAGTTACTAATATTAAAGTACCCTTATTATAAAAAAATGCAATCTTAGTAGATAAATATATAAATTGAATTCCTATTTCCCTTGATCGCTTAACTTTAGAACAACAACCCTTTTTATTCTCAAATATTCCTTGAAGTTATAGTTTTAGGAACGGCTTCTAACGCTCACACAAAACGAACGCCATACGACTTGAAAGTTCTAAGTCTATTGGAGTTTGTCAGTTTTCTAAAGCCTGACCCTTAATTAGGTAGGTAGGTCAACAGCAGGTAATAGGTCCGAGGATACTCCCTTGAGGAAAAACTGCGATTTTTTGTTCATCACTTACACCCATTTACACTAAACTTAAGAATCGGCTAAGGCTATCCTTATCTACATACATACATACATCATCGGCCTGTGGACGTCCACTGCTGGACATAGGCCTCTCCTAGCTCACGCCTATTGCGGCGTTCAAAGGAGGCTACTGCTATTAGCCTACTGCTACCACTCTGGCCAGTCGGGTTGGTAGAGGGTTTGTTTCAAGTTTTCTGTCTCGCACAGGTGTTCAATGCGTCGAGTCTCTTAGTCGACTCTTACGACATCCCAGGCATGTAAGGGAGTGATGACACTTGTATTCTTAGGCCGTCACCACACGGCAAGTTTTGTTCATCACTTACATACACACCCATTTGCACTAAACTTAAGAATTGCCTAATTCTATTCTTATCTACTTACTTTAAAACATTATTATTAAGAATAGCTTACGCTTTAAGCGATCGACATTGGGCCCGTAGGTTAAGAATACCCTAATGGCCTGCGCAGACGACGGACATTGAAGGACTTTTTGTCCGCGACATGACCATAAGGTCGTCCTCGTTATTTATTCAACTTTATGTTCTTAGTAATAATACTAAGAACATAAAGTTGAATAAATAACGAGGACTATCGCGTACTTTTCATGGATATACGCGATCTAAGTTGAATCTTATTTGGTTAACAATAAAGTCGTGTCGCGGACAAAAAGTCCTCCGTTATCCGTCGTCTGCGCTAGCTCTTAGTGGATTTTAAGAACGTCATAAGGTTAGCGCAAAATTTTTTTTATTAAGATTAAGAAAGATAAGAATAGCCTTAGGTGATTCTCAAATTTAGTGCAAATAAATATAAAAAATATGATAAATATGACATATATAAAATAATTGCATACAACACACCAATTATCTAGCCCACGTTAAGTTTCATCAAGAACTTGTGTTATCGATACTAGATAACGGATAAACATGCCTACTTATATACTTTTTTTTGTAAATACACACTTAATATACATAAAAATGGGTGTTCTGTGCCCCTACATAATATTTTGACTTGAGCTGTACCCCCAAGTACGACACGAGAACTAACAGATGAACTTCTCATGTCGATAACGGTAGAGCCTGCAATGGATATGTAAGAGACAGAGCGATAGTTTACGATAACGAATTTTCCAAAGTCGCACTAGGGGTACTGTTTAATTAAATAATCTTGGTGAATTATCATCTTGACAGTCTCATGTCAGTTACATTATTCTTGAACCTAGTACCTTCAGTATCTTCATTTTATTTGGTTTCCTACGTCTCCTGTCATATATTGTAGCGCAGGCGCTACTTTTAAACATATAACTGTTATTTAACTTGATAGGTACTGTTCTTATATTTCAATCAATTAGGTAGTTAATTTAGTTAGTTTAATTTAATTTTACAATATATCTTATGTGACAAGGCGACCGTCTATATCTACGCACGACTGGCCTCTCTATTTTTATTTTTATAAAAGCTAAAACAGCCAGCAACGGCGGTGTACCGACCTGCTTGTAGTACGGAAACATAAACGATCTCCACCAGTGGCGAAGGTTCCATACATGTCGATTCCTATCGGCTTCCGTTCCAGAAATCCCACCCCATATATCCACCATAACAGCTGCTTACGAACTATTAAGCTAAACATAATAATTATCCCATACCATACAACTACATTTTACACGATCTGTTAACCAACTCTAATAATAATAACAAACCAATACTATATCGCCTAAGTTCTACTGTTTGTGTGTGAGACCCAAATCAGTACTCCATGACAAATAGCTTATTGCCATATCATGTCACACCTGTGTTACATACACCCAATAATAGTACCAGTCGATTAGACAAACAAATTATATTTTACTAAACCGTTACCATCCATAATCCGTCTATCCCCTACTATCTTAAAACAATCTCACTACTATAAAACTGAAATTACATGTTATAAAAAGTATAGGCCCACCCATGTGTTAATATACGGTGTTCTTTCATTTGGTGTGTGAGAACAAATGGAAGTGCACCTTAAGTTCTTGATATAAGGTTGATTTTTGTTAAATGATTTATTATTTTGATAAGTTTAAATGTTCCGATCATTTTGACGTCGACGGCACCGGTCGCTGATTTTCCACTAAATTTACATTACATTTTTTGGTGCACCTGTGACTCTCGGACTTACCTACATTCCTATTTTGCCGGTTACCATTTCGAGTTCCGGCGTCGGCAGCACTTGTTTTACATCTCGGCTACCGGCAGCGTATCACCGCCGGTCGCCGTTTTCCAATGGCGATATTTTTGGGAGCCGGCGCCCGGCAGCGGAGGCACTTTCTATATGTTAGGTAGAGTTCAGAGGTATGATTAAATGAAAGAAGTTTTATTTAAAAATCTGTTTATTTTGATGGTACGCAGTGCACAGTAACTCGGTCATTAGCATATGCTATCGCTGTACACAATTACATTGAGTTGTGACACACTACAGGCGAGGTTCCTAGTCTACACTAGATATATGTTAAAGCCTGACCAGTAAAATAAAAAAACCTTGCCGGGGCGCTACTTTCACTTTAACATTGTGACATAATTGTCCAATTCAGAAGAAATTAGTTTTTAAGTTTGCCGCCATATAGGGAGGTTTTTTTTTATTATATTGTTCAGGCTTTATATACTATTGCACAAACAAGGATCGGTGTACAACAATAGGCATCACAGATATACATTAATTTTGACGGCCGAAGCGAAACTTACTCTAATACACTCGATACTCTTCAAAGATAAATTTAGTATCGATTAGGTTACTAATGGAAGGTGTTTGTCGCTCAAAAACGAGTTTCGGAAGCTCGGAAAGCACAACACTTTTTACGAAACGAAGGAAATATTGCTCTTTGCGTGCGCAACGTGTGGCGAGGCGAATTATAGTTACAGAGAGGTGTAAAACTAATTGAAAAACATAGTATTTTCATTAATGAAAACGTTAATTTGTTTCTAGTGATGAATATTTTAATACAATTAGTTTTGGAGTTGATAAACTCATAAATTAAACCTAATTATGTAAGAAATATTAAGTTATAAATTATTGGTCGATAATTCGCCTCTCACAGGTCTCGCTAAAGCTCAGAATACATTATCACATTTAATTTCTACATCGAGCGAGCGTGCTGTCGCTATAGTAGTGAGCAATAGAGTCTGTGCACTCTGTGCATATTTGGCACGAATAATCTCTGGCGTTCGCCACATTAACAATAAGCGGGTACATGTGCTCGCAGCTTAACAGTTTACCTACAATGCTACGGTTCGTAGAGTCACGGTCAGCAGGCTAATTGTCTAATTTTAAAATCAATCGCAATCCATTTCAATTCGTCATTTGAAAGATACTTCTTTCGTAATGTATGGCTTGCTCGCGATAAAATTCTCGAATTTATAGTCGAAATATAAGTAAATATATTTTGTAGTATCTATGGAAATTGTATGGTAGATTGAGTTAAAAATGGAGCCTCACAACATGTGTTATTCTATTTACATCTTAAGGCCGTCACTATTTGACATCTGTAAGGAATTGTGATCGAGACGCGTTTTGAAAAGTATTGAATGAACGTAATTGAACTCTCGAAGCAAAGTGACAAGTCAAAATATCTTTCAAATGTATGGAGAACTGTCAAAAGAAGTGTCATTTAAAACATCATTCGTTCTGAAAGGGATTGCGACTATAATTTACACAATTCCATAAATCATTAGACAATTACGGGGCAGATTTACTAATCGTTTACCTCAACGGTTGCAAGTTTAATCATATTTTTAACTAGTCATGATAATAAAGTCTGATCTGTAAAAAACAATATGTAAAGAAGGACTTTAAGTACGCATCTCTGTCTTTGTGGAATGAACTTGACAGATTAATAAAGAGAAGTTTTTTTTTTATTGACCGACCCTTTGATCAGTTGCTGTTCTCGAAACTAGAAATGTCAAGTCGTAATTTAAAAACGGAACTATTAATACATTTCATACAGCGTAATCTCCGTTACAATATGACTTTCATATTGCTACATGATCTCACGCATTGTAACCCCGAGGGTCAATTCATACTAGCGCAGAGTCGAAGCGTCAATCTGACACTTAACACAGCACATGCACCCTTATCTCCACAACGTAATGCACATATTTCTTCTGAAAAAAAAAAAACGCAAATACATCGCGCTCGTATTCGTGCATCATTTTATCTTGGAAATAATATGTGCAGTACGTTGTGAAGATAAGGGTGAATTTGCTATGTTAAGTTTCAGATTGACGCTTCGGCTCTGCCTTAGTATGTATTGACCGTTGAGGGTTCGCGAATGACCCGTCTATTGCAAAATACGTACGATTGATTGAATATTGGACCTTATTTTGATGATTATAAGTGTCGAAACTAAGCGAACGTTTTCGTGATTAGTGGTCGGGAAAGTACACCTGACCGTGACTCGGTTCTTCCACGAACACGGCATGATGGCAACTCGTCATAGAACTATGTACAGACGCACGAGCCGCTGATATGTTGAACGAAACGTAACCTATTTACACGACATACGCGATCTGTTTCGATCTAGCGGGGCCACTCGAGCTAGAGTTATAAATCTAGTGGCAATTCTTCGGTAGTTCAATGCACCTCACATGCTTATTAACGAGATTCAATGTACCTCGACCGTTTGACAGAAATTACGAAATTACGATTAAATCCATTTAGCGGGTTCTCGGCTTTATTACGCTTGGGGTGCATAAAAATAACACTAAATAACACAAAAGAATGTACCTTTCGACTGATGTCTTAATTTCAATGGATCTATACATTTTTAATTTTGCATTTTACAATGCTGTTTTTGTGTGATAAATATTAAACAAGAAAATATACTGGAAAAAAGCAACTAGTCTCATGTGATCCCGTCAGGGCGACATGAGACTAGTTGCTTTTATGTAGTATATTTTCTTGTTTAATATTCAATGGATCTTTATAAGAACAAAAGAAATTCAACAAGAAAGTTTTGTCAAAATAGTTGAGGTACATTGAATCTTATTAATAAATACGTGAAGTACATTGAACAAGTGAAGAATTGCGAATAGTTTCAAAACTCTAGCTCGAGTGGCCCCGCTAAATAGAAACACATCATACAGCGCTGAGTATATAACGACAAGTGGGTCGCATGCCCCTTAATAGAAATATCTTTAAAATAAGTAATACGGTGTATATTTAAAACTAAAAGTATCTGTCTAAATGCTTGAATAATAAAAATATACGAAATGTGTTTTTACCATTTTTCTAAACTTTCAGTGCTGAATATTTAGTGACAGTCAAAATGATCGTAAAGATATTTGGAAACGACCAATTTGATAAATATTCTCGTAATGAAGTAAGTGCGTCTAACTTTACCGTCATTAAATTCTGTATCCAAAATATTTGACACCGAATGATTGAGGTGGAAATATTGAAACAGTCCTATATTTTTATTATTTACACAATAATTATACATTTTAAATGTATCAATATATGGAATTCTTTGTTAGTTATATATGTGTAGGTACATTAATTATTCAGTTTTTGGTTTTAATCTGTGACAATTTCGTTTATAACAAGATACCGCATTGTGTGCCTTATTCCGTAACGAAAAATATAAAAACTTAAAGGATAAGTTTTAATATAATACAAAAATGTTTAACATTTTTACAGTCCAACTAAAATGAGGATATTCGGCAAACGAAACCACGTCGAATCCAAACAACTATTCCAGCGTCGCTCGCGATGTGCGACGCACGTAAATATACAAAATGGAACATAATACTTTACATAACAATAATATGATAAAATATTTACAAATACCCAACGTAACAATATCTTTTTAATTCTATTTGTCGACAATAACGCTAAGTCTAAATTATAAATATCTGCATTGAACCGTCAACACAGTTATGTCGAGTCGAGATCGGAATTTATGACACTGATAAGTTCTGAATCTTCTGGAAAATTGCTTGATTTATAGTAAAATTTTTCAGAACAAAATTACATTACCATTATTTCGCAATTCATCTTCAGAGTCTTTAAATTTGTTATAAACATGTTCTCTGAATATGAAAACTTCTTGTTTATATACTCGGGAGAGATTTCACTTATGTATACTTTATGGCCCAAAGAAAGTGTACAAAGGGACGTTATTTATTAAATTATCATAGATTGCCCTAAATTAGGAAAATAATCGACCACATCATCAGATCTTTTCTAATTAACTTTACAAATCAAAATCATGTAATAAATCTCATCCAAAACCTTGCAAGATAAATTCGAAAGGTTTATAGGATAAAATCATTCTAACAAAAAGCCTAGCGTACTACTACGTTTGAACAATCGGTGGTTAAAAAATTAGACTCTGTTTTGCGATGAAGAACTTATTATTAATGGACGATGGAGTTGGCTCACTGCAGACAGGCTTGCAGCTTCTCGATCCACTCCTGCGCAGCGGTCGCGTCGCTCGCGCAGAAGTTGTACGTGCGTCTGCTGGTGCGCAACTGCAAAATGTTCTTTCGCTTATTTAATTGCTATATGCGAAGTTTTGTCGGTGATAAAACCGGCCCTTCAATAATTGGAAATGCTTTTTTAAAACTACTAGTGGTCGCCCGCAGTGAAAACACGCGTGGTACCGATTCCCGTGGGGATATTAGCATAAATTGTTTCTTATGTTTATAGGCTGGATTAAAATCCAGGTTATTACCTATATGTGTTCAAATCTATTCAGTCGTTTTTGAGTAACATACATTGTAACTTTCACGTTTCACCCTTGTAGTTTCCGTTCCCGTTTGAATGTAAATGTAAAATGTATCCTACATATTTAAACTAGCTCCGTACCAAATTTTTCATTCAAATATGTTCAGTCGTTTTTGCGTAATGGAGTTACAAACGTCTAAATCAGTTTCTAAGTTAACGAGTATAAAAATAAAACTATGAATTATGATTCTATGATTTACTTACGTCAAAGAACGATCTGTCATCACATTTCTTGGGCGGGCCGGGGGCGGGCGGCGCCTGCGTCACAGTTATCACTTCAGCGAGATCTGGAAACAAAACATTTTGTTTCGCACTCCTTGTAAACACTCAGTTGAGATTAACTCAGTCTATTGTAATGTGTCCCACTACAAGTATTTAAAATTACTTTTTATTTTTATTTTTTTATTAGATAGGTAAAGCGCTTGACCGCTATCTTGCCTGATGGAAAGCAAAGATGCGATCTAGGATGTAACGCGCTTGCCGAGAAGATACCTATTCACTCGTGCCTTGAAGACCCCCAAATTGTAAGTGTCAGGAAACACAGACTAAGGCAAGGACTTACCGGGAAGGCTCTTCAAAAAATATTTGTAAAACCGATTTCACGAATAAAATATTTTTTATTTTATGTCTGATGAATTTACGTGAATATCATTGTGTGTGTGTGTGTTTTTGAGTGTGTGTTTATCTATTAGTAATACCTTTGTTAGTGCCAATATTCAGAACACAAGTATTTAAGTTTCTTTTGTCGGCAACATATTACTGTATTGTGGCTTTGTCGGATTTTATTATTATGTAACGTCGACCTTAGAGCGTACGTTAAAGACCTAATTTCGAAGATCAGCAAAAATTTTTAAGACCAGGGGCCAACCATCAACTGTAATGCAATTCGATTTAGGTTATTTTCAAGTAGCAAGAGTGAAACGCCGATATAAGCGCCTTATCACAGCCTAAAAATAATCGCAGAGTTGATAGCAAAGGCCACTATCGAATGCAACTTTAATTCACTAGCGGCCGCCCGCGGTTTCACCCGCATGGTTCCCGTTCCCTCGGGAGTATCTAGAAAAGTATCCTATGTTTTATTCCAGGCTATCTTCTATCTTTATGCCAAATTTCATCCAAACCCGTTCAGTAGTTTTAGCGTGAAAGAGTAACAAACAATCAAACAAACTGATATACTTTTCTTTTCTCAATAGTATTAGGATTTATCCTCTAGTACTGACCAATGAATCCTTTGCAGTGCGAGTCCTCCATGGCGTCGTAGTAGCGCAGCTGGTGCTTGATGGAGTCCAACACGAACCACCTGCCCAAGGAAACACTGTCATGTAATACTGGTATGTCAAATCGTTAGTCATCGTACTTTGTAACATGAGCAATTTATTATTTTGATTTTTATAGCAATATAAAGTCATACAAGTTGTTCTTTTACGATTTTCCAACATATTCTGTCGAATGGTACAACGCGCGAATATTTAGATTTATTGGATGTTAGGCTGATGTGATTTCTATCCTTATCTTTCTATATATCAAATATTTATCGTTTTGTCGTAATCATATTACTAATTCTTATAATATTTAGTGAAGGAACATCATACATATATGGTCCTTCGAGCCAAAACTATTTTATAAAGGTTAAACCAACTGTGATTTGGCATACATTTGTCGGCAATATGCGTCAGAGTTAGATAAGATGGTGGTAGCTAGCCAGGCGGACTTACAACAAGTCCTACCACCAACCAAACCGAATACAATATGTACCCCCGCTGGGAATCGACCCCGGGACTCTGGACTGGACTGGGTCTGATACCGGTGGTTGTACCACTAGACCAAAGAGGCTGTTATTGAAACGGTGTTGTTATTATAATGGAAGGAGAAAGGTTAAGATCTTATATAATGTTATATTGTTAAGAGCCTGATCGTTTATTTGACATATTGCTAACACAGTACCGTTGCTTCCATCCTTTGAGCAGAGCGCCGCGCTTGTACAGGTGGCCCTCGTGCGTCCTGTTCTCGGCCACGTTGGACGAGAACTGCTCGTAGTACTGCTGCGACGACGACTGCAGCGTCGATACGCCTGCAAATTTTAAGGTGTGTTGTTGGCAAGTGATTCGTCAGATGAAATAAACAAAGTTTTTTTTAGTACATCCTAAGAACTATTTGTAAAAAAAAATATTATTTTCACGACAGTACACGTTTCACCTACAGCACGGCGGACGCGTCCTCACTAGCAATTGTTTTCATATCATTTATCATTTACTTTAGCAATCTATCAGTTAATAACTAAATTATCAAATCAAATCAGTTCTTTCTAATTACAAACTAAAGGTGTCGCTAACAGTCATTGTTTAGAAAAGCAAAAATAAAAGAATACTGTAATCGCAAAAAATAAAATCAGTTGATTCATACGTTGTAGTAAAGTTGTGAAAAAATTGGGTATCGAATAGAACTTATTTTATATTATGCGGTAATACGAAAGTATGCTCGCGGTGATAAAGTCTACAATTTGTTAATAACGTTGTATGAAACTTTTTTGTTGACAATGCTAAAAAAACTCGTTTGCATTTGCTATATTTCCTAATTTTCGGTGAAAAGTTAGGCTAAGTGCAACAGACACAACATGTGTAAAGTTAAATGATAAATGTATTATAGTTGCCAACAGCTGTTTAACAATAAATAAATAAGTAAATATTTGCATACAAAAACACCAATTATCTAGCCCACGTTTCATAAAGAACTTGTGGTAACGGATAAACATACTTATATACTTTTTTGTAAAAACATACATAATATACATATTAAACACCATGACCATATGACCAATGAATGAAATAGATGTAACTAGAACTAGGAAGAATAAGATAAGGCTTGCAAACTGTAAGAGAGATGTAAGAGGTCTACAAACAGAATAAGCATGTAAAGATTGTTGAATAGATATAAGAACAATAGAATCGTATACTGCTTTAGTAATTAATTTTAAATATTAAGCTTAAGAAAGAATGTAATATAAGATTAAAACTGTAAAACTTGAAAACAAGTAGTTAATAGTGTTGTAATAATAGAAATAGGAATAATGGAAATGTTAGTATAAGAACTGTATTGTAAAATAGAATATTGTCAGTAGTATGCATACTATGTTGCATAAAAGTTGCTCTGTGTAAAAAATGTAAAAAGCAAGAAGTAATAAAACAGCCAGAATAAGATTATTTACCCCTTGAATAAAATTAGCATATTAATAAAAGTTAGAATAGGCGGGAATCCCACCCGTTATAGTATAAAAGATGACAAATGTAAAAAAGAACAAGAATGCGGAATAAAAGTGCGAGAGGCATAGATGATAGAACTGGAGTGAATGAGTATTAGTTAAATAAGGTCCTGGCGAACCATGGCCGAAGAACAGTAGAGAAAAAAAAAATTACCAAAACAAATAGAGACATGTTCATGCAGGCTTAGTACCCTGCCTTCTGCGCCAGAGGTCCCGGGTTCGATCCGCGGACTAGTTAAATATTTGTGTGCATGCTAATTGATGGACAGATTGGTAAATATCAGTTTCTTAAATCTAAGATGTGTTCGAAGAAGTCGGTGTAAGTGTGTTATGTGGTGATATATCTGACTGTTGGGTGCAGCGGGGCGCGGCTCGCGGTCGGGCGCGGGCGGCGCCTTGTACTTGGTGCAGGCCAGCGGGAACGCCTCCACGCAGCGCTCGTGGCACGCGGCGCCGCAGTCCGTGCAGCGGACGCCCGACTGTGCAAATAGGGTAATGTCACTCTATAATTCACTCCAGTATTCTCTAAATCGTACATGCACACACACACACACACACACACACACACATACACACATCTCGCACACTGACACTTACATAAACATGCACCTCCCACACGCACTTCGCAACAACACAAAAATTAAAAATAGTGCATATAACGTTTGTAATTTTATGTATTTTTTGTTTCTTATTTAATGTTTTGTTACGTTGAGTTTAAAATGTTAAATGAAATTAAAGTTATTCTGTAAACTAGTTTAGGATAGATAACAATAAACAAGGTATGACATGGGGTAAGGGGCTGAATCCCTAATTACAGGTTATATGTCTATAACCTAGTAGGGTTAGCTAAGACTCTTATATAATATTGTTCTTTTTTTGCATTATTACTAGTGTCTGTATTTGTTAACTGCTAACAATAGCGATAGCTATTACTGTTGTGACATTCTCATCATGGCATGGCATGGATAGTTATTTTTTTTTCTAAACATAATAAAGAAGCGCTCTTGGCCGCGCTTGACAAAGCAAAGTTCGGCTAGGTCACGTGTCGGATGGGTGACCGTAAAGTGGCATTATAACTGAGCGCCTTCATGCTTCGGAGGGCACGTTAAATCGTTGGTCCCGGGTGTTGTCATTTGATTACAGTCGTTGAGCCAAGTCAGAGGCCTTATAGGCGGCTTGATAAACTCTGACACTTCTTATCGAGTGACGATTAGACACCTCTAATGGCAGAAGTGGCCACTAATCCTCATTCGATATTAACACTTCAGTATCAGTGATTATTCGAATTACTCGAAGGATTGTTAAGTTGAAGTGGTAAAGGTTCTGGAATGGCGAATTCACACCGGAGTAGGCCATCAACAACAAGGTGGACCGACGATCTGCGGCCCGACCGCCTAACGGTATAGCTTGTGCTATCGCTATAGCTATCAAACTTCAAACTCTCATAAAACCCTTCAACGATAGGGTTTTTGACTAATTCCTACATATTTCTATTTATCTATTGGATCCACTATTGCATTTTTAGTATGCAAGTGATAGCGAGTTTGAAAAATCGATAGCTATAGCGATAGCACAAGCTATACCGTTAGGCTGTCGGGGTGCTGGTGGGACCGATCCCCGTGGAGATACACAACAGTAAGTGTGACGTGTTTACCTTTAACGGTCCTCAGAGCAGGTCCTGGCAGTGGTCGCAGCGCGCGGGGGCGGCGGGCGCGGCGGGCGCCCAGCGGTGGGGATACACAACAGCAAGTGTGACGTGTTTACCTTTAGCGGTCCCCAGAGCAGGTCCTGGCAGTGGTCGCAGCGCGCGGGGGCGGCGGGCGCGGCGGGCGCCCAGCGGTGGGGATACACAACAGCAAGTGTGACGTGTTTACCTTTAGCGGTCCCCAGAGCAGGTCCTGGCAGTGGTCGCAGCGCGCGGGGGCGGCGGGCGCGGCGGGCGCCCAGCGGTGGGGATACACAACAGTAAGTGTGAGGTGTTTACCTTTAGCGGTCCCCAGAGCAGGTCCTGGCAGTGGTCGCAGCGCGCGGGGGCGGCGGGCGCGGCGGGCGCCCAGCGGTGGGGATACACAACAGCAAGTGTGACGTGTTTACCTTTAGCGGTCCCCAGAGCAGGTCCTGGCAGTGGTCGCAGCGCGCGGGGGCGGCGGGCGCGGCGGGCGCCCAGCGGTGGGGATACACAACAGCAAGTGTGACGTGTTTACCTTTAGCGGTCCCCAGAGCAGGTCCTGGCAGTGGTCGCAGCGCGCGGGGGCGGCGGGCGCGGCGGGCGCCCAGCGGTGGGGATACACAACAGCAAGTGTGACGTGTTTACCTTTAGCGGTCCCCAGAGCAGGTCCTGGCAGTGGTCGCAGCGCGCGGGGGCGGCGGGCGCGGCGGGCGCCCAGCGGTGGGGATACACAACAGCAAGTGTGACGTGTTTACCTTTAGCGGTCCCCAGAGCAGGTCCTGGCAGTGGTCGCAGCGCGCGGGGGCGGCGGGCGCGGCGGGCGCCCAGCGGTGGGGATACACAACAGCAAGTGTGACGTGTTTACCTTTAGCGGTCCCCAGAGCAGGTCCTGGCAGTGGTCGCAGCGCGCGGGGGCGGCGGGCGCGGCGGGCGCCCAGCGGTGGGGATACACAACAGCAAGTGTGACGTGTTTACCTTTAGCGGTCCCCAGAGCAGGTCCTGGCAGTGGTCGCAGCGCGCGGGGGCGGCGGGCGCGGCGGGCGCCCAGCGGTGGGCGGGGGCGGGCGGCGCGGCGGCCAACCGCCCTCGGACCAACACTTCTCGGGTGCCGCGTTTGTGAGCGGCTAACGTTGCGCGCCGAACTACGCCCGAGCACATGGACGAGTTGCGCTGGTAAACGAACGATATCATAGTTTTTATTTGCAATAGCGTTAGCAGAAGACTTTTACTAACGAGAGAAATGGGTGAATGAAAACAGTGTGTACGGATCACAATACAACAACTTCCATCCAAAATACGGGCTTAAGCCAGTACTCTTCTCAAACTTCCTTCGTCACTCGAAAGTATCCTACTAATATTATAAATGTGAAAGTATGTCAACTTGTTTGTTTGTTACTCTTTCACGGATTTGGATGAAATTTGATATGTTGGGACTTCAAGTAGTGGACTAACACCGCTACTTTTTATCCCGATATTCCCACGAAAACGGGAACCACGCGGATAAAACCGCGGACGGTCGCTAGTACACAATACTATGAGCATATGTTGTTCAATGATAGTCTTGAGTATAACCCAACCATTCACGTAACATAAGCAAACATCTAATATGTACACTAAAAATTCTGTACTGCTCACTCATACGAAGTCATTTGGAGTTCGCTTCTCAGGTCTGGAGCCCCAGATATCTTACTTATATATCCCGTATTGAAGCCATCCCGAGGAGGTTTATGAAGTTTCTATGTTACCGTACCAAAGAACGCTATGACTCGAGCCGTTATGATGAACTGAGCAAAAAACATCATATACTTCCATTGCAAATGCGCCGTGATATAGCTGATTTGGTCTTCCTTAGCAAAATTGCCACTGGCGTTATTGACTGTCCAGAGCTTTTATCCAAACTCACGCTTAGAGCCACCCCCAAGCCAGTTAAGTATAACCCTCTGTTATTCACCCCCCCTGCTTCTTCAAACTTTAGACAGAACTCTTTTCTTTGGCGAGCGAGTAATAATTTTAATATACTTTCAAAACAGGTAAATCTTGATCTGTTTAACAGTAGCGAGGCGTCGATTAGGCGTATTGTAAGCCGCTTATTTTTCGGTGATAGCTGCTAAATACAATGTGTCACTTAGGAAATGAGTCATATTTTTAAGTTATGTGTACGTGTATATTCAATAGTTAGGCTAGGCTAGTTTTAATATTTTAATGTATCTTATTTGTGAAGACCTGTAAATGGCTTTATGTTTATATTTGAGTTTTTTAATGTATTAGGTTAAGCAGTTGGTATTCCAATAAATAAATAAGTATGCTAATAAATATGTTATTTTTATCACGTATCCTATATTACCTGCAGCTCCAGCGTGTTAGGCAGTTCTAGCTGGTCGCATCGCACGCGCCACTTCTGCGGCAAGTGGCCCAACTCCAGCTCCAGCTGTCGCAGCGTCTCCAGAAGTCCGGAAAACGCGTCCGGCATACACCGGGCCACGCTGTCGTACCTACAATACCAAGATTATTATCATCGTCAGCAATTTTTTGTCATTCCTGGGGCTCAGGCTTCCCAAATTAATAGATAAGGAAATGAAGTCAGGACCATAACCGAGCACAACGCAGATTGGTAGATGTTTACGAATACAAAAGCAGTCTGAAACCACGATTTAAAGTACCTTGCAAAGCATGGATCTCTATGCTGCGATAGGCACGTTAAGCCGATGAATATATATAGATACATATCCTAATTACTTAAGCTTTTTATTTACTTATTTAGCAAACCATGAAGACTACTGGACTGGGGTTTCCCATGCTATATTTAGAGTAAAAAAAAAACAGAAGGCGCAGAGTGCCAGCTTTTCAGTGCAAAATGGTAAAGCCAATTGTACGCGGTAGTGCATATTTAATCAAAATTGTCCTTTCTTTGCAACAGCAACGCGACTGCAAAAATAGTGCGATAATTGCTTTACGTCACATATCAACAGTGCGGCCTCTACCGAACACTTCATATACATTCAATTTCAATTTCAATTTCAATTTATTTGCGTTCCAAAATGTTACAAAGATGTATATAAGTAAAAGACACAATTTTGGACCCTGTTGGGCATAGCAAATTTAGAAGAGTTCTTTCATTCATTTAGTTCATGTTATTGCTACCAAATTGTTTTTGACGCTAGCGTCATAGCAACACGCGGCGTCTCACTCTACGTCTCACCTAGGTAGGAGCGCGAGAGAGTGAGACGCCGCTATACGAATTATTAGCGATTCGCCAGCAATCACATTTTTGACGTTCCGCAGCGATCGCGCGATATCTGCGCGATAATTGCAAATTTTTTGTTGATAGCCCCGCCGGACAACATGTCAGACCCTCACAAATACCAATTGTGGCGTAATTTAAATGTTTTTATGAGAGTAGTCTCAAGCTGCGTATCCTTGATGCTCTACCAAATGATGAAGGGATAAAGCTATTCATATTGTGCAAATGTATACTACATTACTAACACAATTATATTCTTAGTAAGATATTTATGAGTATAAACGCTTTCATATAACTATATAACAGTTTCTAATTATATCCTAATCGTTAAAAAAATCTAACTCTGAATTAAATGTTAACCTATCTTGGCGTAAGTGGGCCTTACTGCAACATATTTAAATATGAGAATTCATTCACGTACCCAGCAGTGACGAGTCTGCGCTGTGCGTCGGCGAGATCGGGCGGTGGTAGCGTGTCCAGATCGTAAGGCGCTCCGTGGCTTAACTCCTCGCTCACGTAGTACTGCCACACTTCGAGGCAGTTCAGGGATGACACCGGTCTTAACACCTAACCAAAGATATACTGTAAGATTTTGGCATTCATTTTCCTTTAAAATATTTGTTATGTTTTGGTTACAGATCTCGTTATTTGAAAGAAAGAAAAGAAAGAAAGAAAGAAAGAAAAATCTTTTATTGACACACGGATAAAGAAAGAAAACATAAAAGAACAAGAAAAATAAAAATAAATATTAAAATCTTACTATTAAACATAACCACAACAATAAAACAATAACAAGACAAAAAACAAAAACAAAATACAGAAAAACAAATTGTTTGATTCTAAATTGGTAACTGGATAAGGCGCCGAAGAAAAAATGCGACGACAGACCGACTATGACGTAAGTTAGTTGTTAAATTAAAATTCTTAGCTACCACTTTTGAAGTTATAGGGCCGGTTTCATCACCTACTATCTAGATAAGTTCTGGATAGCTTATTAACGCCCGAAACCTATCTGTAGATATGGATTGGACTATCTGAGATAGTTGCTTAGGATATTTTTGTTAATATGACCAAAATAACTACGGCTGCTAGGCAACGAAGCCAGTATCCTAGCCAAGTATCTCAGATAGCCCTATCCATATCTACAGATAGATTATTAATTTCGGCCGTTAGCAGATAATTTGACATATATATATATATATATATATATATATATATATATATATATATATATATATAACAACGGTCAAATGATCTGTCACAAAAGCTATCCAGAACTTATCAGTAAGTGGTGATACGGGCCTATAGACTTGTAATACTATTCTAAAAACTAATTAGAGGCGACGTCAAGTCGGATCGTGGCTTAGCTCGACGGTCAGATAATCAACACCATAAAGGATTGCTGAGGCCACGTAAATAGACTATGTAATAATATAGAAGTCTCTTACAAATCTTCAATATTCAATACTAGCGGATCCTCGCGGTTTTACTAGCGTGGTGCCCGTCCCCGTGGGAATAGCGGGATAAAATGAAATGTAGCTTTCTAATGGTCTAAGAATTTTCTAAATCGGTCCAGTAGTTCCTGAGATTAGCGCGTTCAAACAAACTCTTCAGCTTTATAATATTAGTATAGATAATATAAAATATATAGTATAGACTAGCTGTGCCCTGGGGCTTCGCATCCGTGGAATTTCGGGATAAAAAATAGATAGTAGCCGATTCTCAGACCTACTCAATACGCTCACAAAATTTCATGAGAATCGGTCAAGCCGGTTTCGGAGGAGTATGGGAACGAAAACTGTGACACGAGAATTTTATATAAGATAATGCTTCCTTAAATAATTAAACTCAACAATATCACAATATTTACGGAACGGTAAATATACTAGAAAAATTCGACATGTCCTCATAGGTCTCTGTAGCATAATTGGTTAGTGCATTGGGCCGGACTGCGGGTTCGAATCCCGTCAGGGTGACATGAGACTAGTTGCTTTTTTTCTAGTATATTTTCTTGTTTAATATTTATCTTTTATCAAGTTTGGTTGTAATAGATTAATAACAACTAGCATTCGATAGTAAGAGCTTGGAGTAAAATAACTTGATTGAAAGATGTAAAAAGAACTCTTGGTTTTCTTACGGGGTTATCCAGATCAGGCGTGTACAAGAAGTTGTAGAAAATGGGCGACTTCTGGTGGTGTCTGTCGATGTAGTCGAACATGGACTGGCCGAGCGGCGCAGCACCTTCTTCCTCCGGACCCGCGCCTGTCTCTACACCCTATGATAATGTCAATAAGATCAGTTATATGTGACTTTGAAATTGCTTACAGCCTGAGCAGTAACAGATACTATTGGGCGGAATCGGCCCAACACGTGACATCACTAATTTTTTTTTTTATGAAGTACGGGGAGACTCTTATCCTTCATCATACCTGATGTTAAGTATGATAAGGCTGAAGATGGAAGCGAGCCTCTCCCAGAATCCCCAATCACTGAGGAACTGGCTATCTTAACTTTAACTGCCGGAACACAACAATGTTTTCAACATTGTTGTTATGGCGTCAGACTTAGATAAGATGGTGGTAGCTAGCCAGGCGGACTTACAACAAGTCCTACCACCAACCAAGCCGAATACAATATGTACCCCCGCTGGGAATCGAACCCGGGACCCCTGGGTCTGATACCGGTGGTTGTACCACTAGACCACTGAGGCGGTTAAACTCCTTGTTCATGAACAATACAGTCGATATGCCATTGTACTCGCCAGTTTGCTCCTATGTCGACTGGGAGTGAAATAGAATGCAAGCCGCTAAGCTGGTAAGCACCAGTCAAGCAAAAGTTTGGACAGGGTACATTTGAAAACTTAAATAGGCAATAGGCTGGCCATCTGTCACGTTTGTTTTCCGACAACATCTTGCCAAATGTGGCGTCGTTGATGTGTGGGTATGGGAGTGATGTTTATACATTTCACTCTCAAGCTGCACCTTTTTAACCGACTTCAAAAAAAGGAGTAGGTTGTCAATTCGTCGTTTATTTTTGTAATGTATGTTCACCGATTACTCGAGTTGAATGAAATGATTCAAACGTTATAACATGTTGGGTTGTTCCCAAGTTGTTCCCATTTATTGTAATTTTATTCGGTTCAGTAGTAATTTTCCAGGAAATTTTGAAAAAACTGTCGTCTTTTCGTGTCGTCAACGGTGTGACACAAACGGTTTGATAAATTTTAAATAGAAAAATGCAAACGGTTTGACTCAAACTAGTAGTACTTCAAAAAGTAAAAAAATATCCTTTTGGAATCGGTGCCAGCCAAGGAATTGTACATTACACTTATATTACTTTTATATTTCTTATTTTGGCTGGCACCGACTGCAAAATGCTTATTTTTTACTTTTTGATTTTACAAATCGTTTTTTTTTTAAGTTTTATACTTTACCGACCCGCACCCCGGCCGCCCAACGGTATAGCTTGTGCTATCGCTATAGCTATCGATTTTTCAAACCCCCTACAAGGGCTCTCGCTGACGCTATCATTTTCATACTAAAGGTGCAATAGTGAATCCAATAGATCAATATGTAGGAATTAGACAAAAACCCTATCGTTGAAGGGTTATATGAGTGTTTGAAGTTTGATAGCTATAGCGATAGCACAAGCTTATACCGTTAGGTGGTCGGAGTGCAGGGAGGGATTAAAGACGTGATTGTATGTATGTATATACTCACCAGTCTGTTAGTATCCGCTCTCTTATCGTCCGCAGCCGCTAGTCCCAACTCTGCGCGTTGCGCCTCGCTGTCGAGCAGGAATGTCCGGAATCGGCACGACACGCTGTGGTACGCCACGAAACGCAGGTAGAATTCGTTGAACTCGAATGATAGGGGGAATTGTTTCTGCAGCTGTATGAGGAAAATAGGTCACGTGTTAATAATCAGGTATAAAGAAGGCTAAGAGTCTCCCCGTCGCTCATAATAAAAAAATAAGAAAGCAGACAGAACAAAAGTCGGCTTGTGACCACGGCTGTAGCCGAAACGTCAAGCTTTAAGTACTTATGTACTTTAAATATTGCGGATGAGTCCCGTTACTTTGAGCTGTAATTATGAATGTAGGTTTAAAATCTTGTAACAGCGCGGGAGAAATGATCGAACACTGCTGTTATAAGAAAGCCGCTATTAATATTGCCCTGCTGGACAATGGACACCAGTGGCGAAGGGGACATACATACCGATTCCTGTCGGCTTCCCTGTTAGAAATCCAACCACACGATCCACCAAGCCAGATCATAATAATTATGTCATAATTATTGTAACCAATTAAGTTAAAAATACGTGGATGCCAGGCAGTAGCAAAATGAACAAAATATTTTCCATGTTTATTATTGTCTAATTTGTGGATTTTTGTTGTTCCGGCTTACTCTCGCCATATTTAAACCCCTCGCCACACTGGTAGACAAGCATTAGAAAAGCTTGAATCTTATCAAGTCTTTAAACCGCCTCTGTGGTCTAGTGGTAACAACCACCGGTTTCAGACCCAGGGGTCCCGGGTTCGATTCCCAGCGGGAGGTACAAATTGTATTCGGTTTGGTAGGTGGTAGGTCTTGTTGTGAGTCCGCCTGGCTAGCTACCACCATCTTATCTATGTCTGACGCCATAACAACAATGTTTTTAGCATTGTTGTGTTCCGGCAGTTAGAGATAAATTAGCCAGTTCCTCAGTGGTTGAGGATTCCGGGGAGGCTTGCTTCCATCTTCAGTCTTATCAATATTTAACATCAGGTATGATGAAGGCTAAGAGTCTACCCGTCGTGAACAAAAAAAAAAGAAAAAAACTTAAAAGGTACTCCTTATTACCTGGAGAACAGCGTCGACAATCATCAGGAATGTGTCGGCATAACTCCATATTACACCACTGCTGGAACTTATAGCTATGCAAACATGAACGGTATCACAATGTAATATTGATAATTGAGGCCGTAATAGTAATTTACCTGATGCACAGCGTCCAAAAACATGAGGAATGTAGGCGTGAACCCTTGCTGAGGGGCGGGCGCTATGTTCGATCGCTGCTGGAACTTGTGGCCTAGAGCAAGCCACTCCTTCTCTACCAGGATGCGGAACCCTTCTAGTGTGCGGTAGTAAGGGTCCAGACAGATCTGGGCTAGCGATGATATCTAAAGGATAAAATAAATAGTGTTAAGAGTGTTCCATCTACCTTATACACCAACCGTGTTAATAAAATATAACGTGTGTTAATAAATAAAATTGTCTCTCTGTCTCTCTCGACCGGGAACCTAATTTTTAAGCTTATACATTGTCTTTATATTTCTTCACTGTTCTATTAAAACACCTTTTCGACATTAAATTCGAAATCTACTAAGGTCACATTCTATGACATGTCTTTTAGTCGATTTTGTTGACCCAATGTGCTAAACATCTTTGTCCCAAGAGACATTCAATAGTAAATGTTTTTCATTTTCATTCTACAACTCAATCAAACAAGATAGCAACAAAATGTTCACATATTAACTTTTGATTTCGCAGGTAGAAGACGTTACGTACCTGTGCAGTGGCATCCCATCCATCTTCAAGCGATAGCAGAACTGACGATGCCTGAAGGTCTAGAAGGTCCACCACAGCCCCAGAAAGCTGGAACAGCTGCCGAAGCTGCCACAGCCAGCCTGACTCTTCGATCAACCTGTTTAGAAATTAAACTTGTGTTATGATACATTTTAATAATAAAAATATTGGAAAAATCACTGTAGGCCAGCGTTGTTACATCAATGTCAATGCTAGGAATATCCTTGCATTCAAAAGAATATTTTTTTCAAATGTTTAACGATCGATTAAGATGCCACAGCCAATTAATTAAATGTTTCTTTCGAATGCAAGGATATTCCTAGCATTGATGTAACAACGCTGCTGGCCTACAGCGTATTAAAAATATAAAAGTATTGGAGAATTTCGACGGTGTGGTCCGCAAGTCTCGGTAGCTCAGTGGTTTGAGCAGTGTGCCGGATTCCCAAAGGTATTGGATTCGATTCCCATCTGAGAATTCACTTGAGGCCGAGGTGATTCCAATATTTTTCTATTTAAAATTTATCACAAGTATAAAAATAGCATTTAAAAATGCAAAAAACTAAAATCATAAATTGAACTTGGGTACGAACTATTACTACAGTCCAGTTTTAAAGCCCTTGTTCACTAACTAATATCCCTACTAAACTATGAACGTCAGGTACATATATGTTTTTGCATTTATGTCGTTTTTCCGAAGTTTAAAAGGACAAAACGATATTTTAAACAACGATTCTCTAATCGACAGAGGGAAAATTTTGTATTTTATTTGCAAATACTCGCTTCCTATGGCTTCAGTTCTTTTGCATCAATTACTAACATGCAGAGCATTAACTTATTAAAAAATATATTTGTTTTTATATGCTTATCCATTAAGTGTAGTCAAGGGCTCCCCAATGATTTTTAGTATCCTTTTCGAAACCGGTTTTCCATCTTACTTAAGGAATCCCGGCTCGTCAGGCGGTGGTGCAGCAGCCGGCGGCGGTGCAGACGGTACAGCGGCTTGCATCAACTTCTTGAACGCGTGTTTGATCACTCTCGCCTCCGGGTTCTCCACGGGCACGGGTTCATAACGCGTATTAAATGTTATGGGACTCGGGTCATAGTTTACCGGTTTTACAATATATTTATAAATATTTAGTAGTTTTAAGATTTTTAGTATTTACAAATAAAAACTACTCTTGTTTTAAAGCTTGATATAGTTAGGCTACGTCACGCCGCGCGAAAAACCGACAGCTGTTGCGGCAAACGAGTTCTAGAGTGGAACCAGGTGGAGAGACGACTGGCTAATGATGACCGGCAGGGGCTGGATGCAAAAAGCTGAGGACCGAGCCTAATGGCATGATCTAAAAGAAGTCTATATGAAGCAGTGGACGACTACAAGCTGATGATCATAATGAAACTACGTATCTTACACACCTGAGAAATCTCACACGTGTCATTTTTACCCGGTTTTACGATTTACTTGTTGTAATCTTCGTCTCAACGACCCTTGATTACGTAATTTTATAAATAGAACTTTTTCTTTTTGCGTTTTTTTGTATTAGAAATAATACCCTCTTTTTTTCCTGGTTTTATGTTACCTTAGGAATCCCGGTTCGTCAGGCGGTGGTGCAGCAGGCGGCGGTGGTGCAGAAGGCACAGCAGCTCGCATCAACTTCTTGAACGCGTGCTTGGTCACTCTCGCTTCCGGGTACTCCACGGGCACGGGTTCGACTCCCGCGCACGCACACGCGCCGCTCACGCCCTTCTCTGATACTATGTAGAGGGATGCGCGGCGAACTGTACATCCGCCGTCGCCGGACACTGGTGGTAGATAAATTTTTGTTGTGATTGTTGTAGTCATTTTCGAAAGATTAAATTAAATATTTCTTACACTCATACCAATACACCTAGGTCCAAAGTTAGCACTGTAAGGCTTGTGTTACGGGATACTAGGGTAACGAACGAATATAAATACATATAATAATGCATATTTAGGTATTTATGTGTAAAAATATAAATAAACGTCCATGACTCAGGGGTACAAAGGTACAAATGTTTGTATTCATCATACAAACATTTGCCCCTAACGAGATTCGAACCCAGAACCTCGGAGTAGGCGACACCTTGAAACCGGTGTACTTACCACTACCACGGAGCCCGAAGATAAAGGTTCATACTAGAGTTGGAGACTAGTATGTGCCGGCTACACAAACCGGTTTCCGCAGTAAAGTCGGAGCGTATATCCGGGTCAATACGTCAAAGTCAAAGATTTTTTATTCAAATAGACTTATAAATAAGTACTTTCGAATAGTCCAAAATTTTTTTTCCCTACCAGCCATTCAGGACATCTTTTAACTGATAAGAAGAACGGCCGCAAGAAACTTATCAGCTTTAACAGAAACAACAACATTTACAATGGAACATGTTGTTGCCAAGCACAAATTTACAATTTTGAAATATATTTAATATAAGAGGAAAATTTTCCAATATTCAATTATTAGAATACGCTCCATCTTACCTGCGCAAACCGGTTTGTGTAACATACTTCCAGGTTAGGCGGAGCGTGTAGCCGGGACATTAGGGACACTAAACTGTTCGCAATTCCTAGCAGTCGAGGCCACTGCTTATCTATTTAATTATAGAATGTGACAAACCTCAGCAGAAGGGTCATAAAGAGTGGGATAACAATTCGAGAGCTTTTGAAGCAGTTTCTTAAAACATTGAGTCAAAGTAAAGATAAAATTATATTTGGCGCATCACATTTCCTTAGTTACTGACCGGAGTTCACATAATCCGTGGAGAGGCGTTGTCGAGGAGCGTATAGGTCAAAGATGGGAAGGTTGACGGTGATCTTTTAACGAGCCCCAACGCCAGAAATGTCGGCCTCGCCGGGGGGCGGAGGCCGACATTTCTGGCGCTGGGGCTAGTGTACTAGTCTAGTGGGCTAGTGTGCTAGTCTAGTGGGGACTAGAGCTTGGTACTCCGCCCTTGCTATATCTATATAAAGTAATCGCGTGGTCGCTAGTTTTAATCAAATCTATATCTATAATAAATAAATAAATAATAAATAATTGCATACAACACACCAATTATCTAGCCCACGTTAAGTTTCATGAAGAACTTGTGTTATGGATACTAGATAACGGATAAAAATAATTATATACTTTTTTTTGTAAATACATACTTATTATACATATTAAACACCCAGACCAAGACAAATAGACATGTTCATGCACACAAATATTTGTCTTGTCCGGGGATCGAACCCGGGACCTCTGGCGCAGAAGGCGGGCTTAGTACCCCTGCGCCAAACAGGTCGTCATAATGATATTATAAAGAGGAAAGATTTGATTGTTTGTTTGTTTGCAACGAATAAACTCAAAAACTAGTGTAAGGATTTGGATAAAATTGGGTACACAGATAGTAGCTAGCCTGGTTATGATTATAGGATACTTTTTATCCCGATATTCCCACGGGAACGGGAACCACGAGCGGACCACACTGACCGAAGTCCACGTCAGCAGTGGATAGACGTTGCCGCGGCGCGTATAGCTCGAGATGAGAAGGTTGTCGACGGTCTTTTAACGAGCCCCATCGCCCTAAGTGTCGGTTTTCGTCCACTCTAGAACTTGCGGCTGCAGCTCCATCCTTGCTAAGTCCACATCTATAATAATCTATTCTCATAAAACAATACTTTTACTACTGACAGACGACACACAACCCAATCGGCTGAACCGACTAAGCTGAAATTTTTCATACACGATCCTTTAACGATGTAGGCGAGCACTAAGAAAGGATTTTTTGATATTCCCACGGGAACGGGAACCATGCGGGTGAAACCGCGGGCGGCCGCTAGTTTTAAATAAATAAATACTGACCTGAGTCTACGTCAGCAGTGGACAGACGTTGTCGTGGCGCGTATAATTCGAGGTGAGAAGGTTGTCGACGATCTTTTAACGAGCCCCAGCGCCCGAAGTGTCGGCCTCCGCCCCCGCTAGAGCTTGCGGCTGCAACCCCACCCTTGCCTCCACTGTTGCGTAGCACCCTGGACGAATAAGTTAAGTTAGGATTTTTTTTTATTTCGCTGAGTATGCATGGATATTTAGCTAGGTGTTTAGCCATTCTCTTTGCAGGAAAATTAATGACTTTTATTTGAAATATCAAAAAGATTTCTAAAGATGGACAGAAAACTATAAAAATAATCAATATCGGTTTTATTAAAATATTTTCAAATCTATATAAATATATATAAATAAAACCACTACGGAAAACTTTTTAAACTTCCACATGGACAAAGTCGTGGCGAAAAGTTACTTTTCAATAAGAATAAATTGACAAACATACATTATTTCGTTAGTCACATCACTTAACCCAGCGTGCCGGCCTTGGTAAGCAGCCGCGTGTGTATAGGAGCGGGCGTATCGTCGTTGTAGTATAGTATTTTGTGATGGAAATCAACCTTACTATTTTGTTTAGGTCACCTTTGTATTTGACGACTCTGTATGAAATAAAACAGGGAGAAAAAACAGCCCTTGACGAGTTACTTGTCGGTTCTTCTCGTTACAAGGTCTCTCGCCGTATAGTTTGTAAACCGATGGCGTAGCTTCTTTCACGATCATAAGTGCTATAACAGCCTAGACTGAATAAATTGATTTGGGTTTTTAAAATTTTATAGTGAGGCTGGTGTCGCATACCCGAGAGTGCCAGCCGCCTTGGTGAGCAGCGGCGTGTGTACAGGCGCGGGCGTATCGTCGCAGCCCAACAGGAGCGAGTCCAGGCTCAGACTGGAGTCGGCTAGTTCCGCTCGAGGTGGCGTACAGCAAGCTAGCGTTGCAATGTAACGCTCCTGGGAATACAGTACGCGTTGAAATTGACAATCAATGGGGGGCAACTCTCGCGCTGAGATACGTCGAAGTCGACAGTTTTCAAACCTTAATTGCTTTATTAAAAATGTAAGTGAAATCTATACTGCTCACAGACCTATATCGAGATAGACGATAAAAGTTTACGTTTCGTTGCGTGTAAAAAGTTTGATCTACGGTCAAAGTTTTGTCCGACCCTAGTCAGTCCGCTTGAGACCGTTGCCATGAAAACAGTGCGTCATTCAAAAACGAAAATGGTCAATTGTGCAGTGCTTTCTTGCAACAGCTCGAGAAAACAGTTAGGCGAGACAAATGGTGATATTTCCTTTCACGGAGGAGTACTTTGAACATAAATAACCCCTGATTTAATATTTAACGAAATAATTTTAGATCAGTATCACTTGTACCATGCGTAGTGAACGTATAGCTACGCATCAACATCCATTGCGGGTTTTAAATGACGTGATGTTTATGGTATCCCTTCAAAAACGCGCAGTGAAAATCGGAGCTGTCGCTACTATTGTATCCACTGAACGTCACCGGTAGGAGCATTTCATTGTTCCTCTGTCCGTTTGAGAGAATAGTGTTGTATGGTATGTTTCGATTTTTTTACTGGATTCTAACAAAATAAGACAGCGGAATGAGACTCGATTTTCGAAACAGTGGAATGAGGTTGTTTTATGTGATCAATAAAGAAAGTTTTTCCTTGCATCCGAACTCCAATATGTGTAAGCTTGTATTATTCTTAAATATATTAATAAAAGCTTTTATTTAAACTTTTATTTGCAATGTATGAATGTAACTATGTTCAAGTGGAATCTTGCAACTCCATTTTGAAGTAGATATCTAAGCCCAATTGAGTTGAAATTTTGTATACACGTTTAGTTTGAATGACAATGCATGGTTAGCAATGTAACGTCATTCTAAATACATCATGGCGGAGCACTCTTGATGGCCGACTCGTGGTTTTTAATGCACTCTTACAATATGGATATCAAATGAAAGGAATTGCTGAGAATAAAACGAAAAATAAAGAGGCGTCATTCTAAATCCAATATGACGGAATAAACAAGATGGCCGACTAGTTATTTTTGTTGCACTCCTACTATATGGGTATACTTATCCTTTTTGCATTCACTAGGTTAGGTAGGAAACTTTGTTAATAATTATTTTTAAAGTTTTGTTAACATCATTAACATTAACAAGTGTAAATTCTAGCAAATAAATAACCACACTAATTTCAGTGCTTTGTTTACTAAAAGAAACTAAAAATATATTATTATTGAATAAAAGTTCCTTTTATATGTATTTTTTGCATGAATTAACACCATTAATAGGCCTACCTAATACAACTTTCTTATTAAAAACGAAACTACAAACATCTACACGGCTATTTTTAAACAGTATCATATTTAAACTATACTTGCTCCTAGCAATATGGGTCGAAATTCGACTCAATTATTTTGACTTTCCATACTAAATCGATGGCATAATCAGTCTGATTTGTATAGAGTCGAAAAAAATTCTTCATATTTCGAGCCGAGTTTCTAGAAGAAAGTTGTTATTCTGAGTCGAACTTAAATTTTTTAGATACTGTTAAAAGTAACCCCATATATGTTGCAGTGGCGAAGCGTCCCTACATGCCGATTGCCATCGGCTTCCCTTTTAGAATCCCACCCCACCAATCAACTATACATCTAAGAGTATTTTTAGAGAATATTTTGGTCCGGCTTACCTTCGCCATATTACAACCCCACTGATATGTTGATAAGCTTATTTGAGATCTTAAATGCTTGAATTATTAGGATTAGATCCATTAAGGCGGATTTTCTTTGTATAAAAATTATGATTGTCAACGAATAAATAAAAATGGGCCAAATTACACCCGATACAAAAATTTGCTGACTTTGTTTGTGTTAATGATATTCTTTAATGTGTTTTATATTTGAAAGAAAGAAAGAAATTTATTTTATTTTATTTTTCAAAGGATAAGTAACTTTTTCTTCTTTAGGCGTGTCTCGTGCTTTATGTCCCTGTGTCTTTGATGTCACCCAGTGCACACATATCAACATAGAGGATTTGCCTGCCACGCCAACAAACACAAGTGTGTTTTGTCTTGGGTTTTAGTTATATCTTTATTTGTACTGTATTTAAAATATGTATGTACAAACGAAGTTACGAATATAATCGACGAATACGACGACGAAGTTACGAATAAAGTCGCGGCGCCACGCCTTAGAGTCGGTTCCGCTCGCCTTTGAATCGGTTCCGCGCGGTCTTGATTTCCCATCCCTAGTCTCGCTCTTGACGTCATCGTAGATACGAAAAATTCGACACGCTTGGTTCTCATACAGTTTGAAGCGCTCTTTTCGTCTATCTCGATATAGGTCTGTGGTACTGCTGTCAAAATCCTTTAGTTTAAAACGTATTACGACAATCTTATAACGTCGAAAATTGTTTTCAGTAAATATTTATACAGATTTTTGGGTTCAAGAAATGTGGAATTCGACATTATCTCAGAGCAAGAATTGCTCCTCTGCTCAAATCGGTAAAACAATTTATAGATATGAAAGAGACAAATTGATGAGGAATATAGTTTCCAAACTCACACACACACACACAGTACAGAACAATCAATTTTACTATAGTGTCACGCATATGACTCGGCATTTGTCGGCACAGACTAGAATACTTTCATAGTATATTGTATCATGTTGGTGCCCCTGTGTGATCCGTCAAAAAGGCTGCTATGTTGATTTTAATTTTATATTTTTTAAACTAATTACATTATAATATTTTTAGTTTATGTTTGCTGTGCCGGTTAACATGGCTCTCAGCCCCACCAAAACGGTACCGACGGAAGACCAGCGCTGGCCAAAAAGCCAAGCATTATGCCGAGTCGGTACCGTTTTGGGACAAACCAAATAATTATCGTGTTTGTCTCAAATAAATATAATTTTCTTTCTTTCTTTCATTCTTTATCATTCGCACCACCAAAGAGATTTCACAAACATTTTGTGCGAGTAGTCGTTTTTCAATAAAACAGTACCCTGAGTACGAGTTGACATTTACTATCAACCTTTTCGACAACTATCGGATGCTCTAATGTCGGTAAAGCAGTCTAGGAATTTAAAAAATACAAAGCGATAGTTTTCAAAAACGATTTGCCAAACTCTTACTAAGGGTACTGAAGTTACTCAATTCAGAAGCCGAACATATACCTTCCAAATGTTTATTAGGTTACCTTCATACCTCCTCAATACAGAGAAAACTAACTATGACAACTACTCCACGTAATTGATAACTTACCTGTTCCAAGCTGGACGTGGTCTCGGTCCCGCCCTGGTTGGCGGCGGGAGTGGGGTGGGTCGCCTTCAGCATGCCCATCACGCCCTTGTGGTGTGGGGCTGCCGACCTAATACATACATTATCTTAGTTATAAAATCGCGAGGACTGTATTAAATACTAGAGGCCGGGCGCGGTTACACCCGCGTAGTTCCCGTTTCCGTGGGAATTTTGGGATAATTTATAGCCTATTTATTTATTTATTTTATTTATTTATTTGTCATCAGGCTACAATGGCCCATAGATATATACCTTAAAACTAGACATACATAATATATAAAATAACAGCATTATGTAATTTAATTATTTTACACGTAAAGACGGCGGCGACGTGTTGCGCATTGCGGTGTCCGATAGCCGACCCCGAAACCGCCGGAACAGGACACCCTTCGGCCAAAAATCTTCCTTCATGAAGGTCGACAGATGTTCAGTCGGTACCCTCACCACAAATGAGTTAAAGTTCACACTGTGGCGGGACTCCAACCGCTCGACCCTCAGGATGAAATTGGTCTTCGTTCTGATGTACTCCACAAGCCCTATGTTACTACTTGGGGTCTAAGGATTCTCTATACCAAATTTCGTCAAAATCGGTCCAGTAGTTTTGAGTTTATTCGTTACATACAAAAATACAAATCTTTCCTCTTTATAATATTAGTATAGACTAGCGGCCGCTAGCGGTTTCACTTATAGGTGCACATGTACACTTCAATAAATAGACTACAATACGCTCACGTAAAACTCCCCGCACACCTCGACCAAAAATTGGTGAGGCGCGTCTTTGTGGATGGCACTGTCTGGTAGTCCACTACTTGAAATCCCTTCATACTAAATTTCATCCAAATCCGAAAACAAAACAAACAAACTGACATACTTTTGCATTTATAATACTAGTAGGACTAGTAGGATTGGAATTGTCATGCTACGGCCATACTATCCCGTTATCGCGAAGATTTGCCATTGCGACGATAAGTCCGACCAAGCTATAGTCACCTTTCTGATCATGTACCGAAATGTGACTGTTGCTTGGCCAGACTTGTCGGGAAAACGGCAAAATGAACTAAAGTCCGTTTTTTCAGTAGTACAGAATTTACGAAATCCGTTAATTGTAATTCTGCACATAATTTCGCAATTTAAACGCTCTTTTCTCTTCTTCTTCTGGGGTACGATATCTAATGCTAAAAACAGAGGCCAATAAGAACATCAAATTGCGTTTATGTTAATATTTTTTAACAAGACTGTTTCCTGAACAAATAAATAGATATGTTTTCTACTTCTGACAGCCTTGAATACTTCTTTAAATACTGACCTGGCAAGTAGCGCGTGCGTTCTTGGATGTCGCCAAGTAAGCACGGGCAAGCGGCCTTGACGGTAGCAGCGCGAGATTCGTCGCAGAGACTCGTCGCCTACACTCTCAGGCACCGGGATGACGGCGGGATAACTGGTAAATACAATATTAAGTAAAAATCATAGAATAATCGGAAAAGTCAATGAAAGAATTCGATGAAGAGTACGGAAAGTAGTTATAACCTTAAGTTTGACACGATAATGTCGTCGGTATAACTACACTCGTTTTATACCAGTTCCAAAGTCGTTAGTAATTTTGTTGTAATGCACTGTGAAGAAATAAAGCGTCTGCCTAGTCGCTACAATATATGTGTTACTAGCAGCCGCCCGCGGTTTCACACGTTTGGCTCCCGTTGCTGTGGGAATATCAGGATAAAAAGTATCCAATGTTTTACTTAATGCTATTTACCATCGTGTGTCAAATTTCATCCAAATACGTTTAGTAGCTTTTGCGTGAAAGTATAACAAACATTCATCCACCCTCACAAACTTTCACATTTCAATTTAGGTGTCACAAACAGTCCACTATGCAGAGGCTGCATGGAGGAAGAAGAAACAGCTGCTCACGTCCTGCTGGACTGCGACGGATAACCCCTTACCACCCCTTACCGGGCGAATAACTCGGCTCACCAGATAGTCTCCGTGAAGCCGTCGCTGATGTGAAGGCGCTTGGAGCATTCCTGGTTGAGCTGGGGTGGTTGGAGTGATCCGTCCGGACACCCTCCGGATGCAAAACAGGCGCAAAAAGTCGTAGAGTTGCGGAAACTGCCTGTATTGTATATAGAAGATAACACGCGCCTCCGACAGACCGTGTAGACGGCGTTGGCATGCGACAGCCTGTAGGGCGTCGCCCCCAGCTCTAGCCGCGCCCAGTCGCGAGCATACGCGCGATCTCGTAATCTTTCCAACGTACGAGCGGCTGCTCGAGTATACTATTAGGTAGGATACTCTGACACACGCACCTCCTATAGTGTGTACACGGTGTTGGCATGCGACAGTCTAAAGGGCGCCGCCCCAAGTCTTAGGCGCGCCCAGTCCCTACAGTACATGTGTTACCAGCTGCCGCCGTGGTTCCGCCCGCGTGGTTCCCGTTCCCGTGAGAATATCGGGCTAAATTGTAGTCTAAGTGATATTCTGGTTTATAAGCTATATTACTGTAAATTATCACACAAATCCGTTCTGTAGTTTTTGCGTAAAAGAGTAACAAACATAAATCCATTCATCCTCACAAACTTTTCCATTTATAATATATTATAATAAGATAGGATTAGTATGAATAGTATGACACGAACCTCCTACAGAGCGTGTACACGGCGTTGGCGTGCGACAGCCTGTATGGCGTCACCCCCAGTCCAAGCCGCGCCCAGTCGCGAGCATACGCGCGATCTCGTAATCTCTCCAGCGTACGACCAGCTGCTGGCTCGCCGGATTCGCTTGCTAGCTCCAATTCTTCTACTACAAAGACAGAGAAAGGCATTTTTTTTTATTGAAATCTAGCCAATTCTAAACAAAGCTCGGTAGCTCAGTGGTTAGAGCAGTGGGCCTGATACCCAAAGTTCGGGTTCTAGTCCCGTCCCGATTTTTTTTAATATTTTAAAAATAATCTCTAATAAAATAAATAAAGTATAAATCTAATAAAAAAATCGTATTCAAATTAAAACAAAATGATAAAAGCTTTAAAATAAAGCTTTGATTACTTTCAATACCAAACATCTAATCTAAAACAATACAAAAAGAAAAATTAATTAGTCTTAAAACATAACAAATTATTTTAAATAAGCCACATCTAGCGTGGCGCTGAGCGTTTTTTTTGTTTACATCAATGTTTTGTTATTATTGCGCCCGATGCCTGAGGCTCGCGGTGCTCGTGTAATTGTTGTGACAATGTTTTTAAAACTACCGTCCATAAGTACGTATCTCTAGAATATGTATTATTTGTTTGTTAATTGTGTTGTTCTCATGTAAGTGAATTAATGTGTAATTCTTAATGAGAATAAATGTCTTAAACCTTAAAGAAATGTGGGAGCTGCTGGCTCTGGTGGGTCGTAACATTTTCACGACTAAGCCGGAGGAAGTTGCAATTTAGGCAAATGTATTTAACACATTTGCATAAACTAGAAATAAATTGGAATGTAAACCTTAAGAAGGTGGACGTGGATACACTTATCCACAAAAGTCGTAAGGGGAATAACATTTCACGCAGCTACGTCGCAGAGAAAATGTAAGTTCTTCTTTGCCTAAATTCGTCATTTGCTAGCAAGACACCGGTGTCCAGAGAACAATGGAATATCAATAGCTCATAACACGGGGCCTAAGAGGTCAAACGAAAAGAATAGAAGGTAGTCTTAACTTTAAAATTAACTTTAAAGAACTAAACTTTAGCTGGGATTTGGTCTCTTGAACAGATTATTTTTTGACCAATGACTGGAGTGTGATGTGATTGATGATATATAACTTTACTTACACGACAGCGTGTCAGCGGACAGCGACGACATAAGTGGCGGCGATGTGAGCGACCGCGCGTCCGCCGACGGCAACACGTACTTCTGTCGTTTGGACGGCTTGGGCTTCAGGCCGGCTTTTCTGGCAGTCTTTAGTAGCGTCTTCTTGGCAAAACCCCTGTTTTCGCAACAAAAGATGTGAAAAGTATTAACCACATAGAAAACAATATATGATAGCATTTTATACGACCGTGGCACATTGGCAATCTGTTGCGGAAATCAGTTGAAAAGCCACTTGGATCACATTACATTTTTACGTGCAGGAACACAAGGGGAAAGATTATTCTGTGTTTCAGTAAGTCGGTCCAACGTTGCAGCAGTCTTTCTGTTACTTTAATTTGTGATTTGTAATATGGTAATAATTTGTTATAATTTGCATGTTCTCATTCTCCTCTACTATTTAAATGACTTGCAACCGCCCCCTCGCTCGCTCTCATTCTTCTCTACTATTTAAATGACTTGCAGCCGCCCCCGGTTTCAACCGCATGGTTACCGTTCTCGTAAGAATATCGGAATAAAAGTATCCGTTGTTTTAATCCAGGCTATCTACTGACCAAAATTCATCCAAATTCGTCCGCTAGTCTTTGCGTGAAAGAGTAACAAACATCCATCCATCCAAACATCCTCACAAACTTTCGCATTTATAATATTTAGTAGAAATTATGTTTCGGAGAATTATGTGTCGGTTATTATTTTTCGGAGTGCAACTTCTGATTGGCTATAGCACGAACACAGTTATATCACGCGATAAAAATATAGCCTATGATGCCGTCTTCCTCACCCCGATAAAATGTAAGCGAGGCAGTGCAGTGACACGTTATTTATTTATTTATTACAAATTGCGTTACATGCGACTTAGTGACTAAACAAAACATGCAAGCACCAATGTATCGCATGCACCTCGAAAGGCACTGCAACGAACAGGAGAGGGGCAGACATTTAGAAACTTTTTTCCTCAAAGTATTCATTAATGGAATAGTAAGCTTTTCCTACAAGCAGCTTTTTCAAGGAGCCAATGAACACACCGATATCCGTTTCTGCCTTCAGATACTATCGACCACCCACCACACTACTTATCGACCACCGAGTGTCGATAAAGCCGCTATTGCTAGTGCTACTGTTTATAGTTACTTGAGCGTGTGGTGTTTGGGTGCGTGTTGTGTTGCGCAATTTATAGAGCTGCTAGTCGAGCTTATTTTTGCTCAAATATATGGCCGGCAACTACAGGGTGTTAAAAGACCCATTACGAAAACGAAAACTAAGTATTCTCTCCATCGTTACTATAATTTTCTTGTATGGGGCCAAATCTGGGAACTTTTATTTTTAAAGATTATCGTTTAAAGTTATAAAACCGTAATGAATATCAAAACCAATCAAAGAAACTGGATCCCGGCCGCCTACTCGTACCTTCTAGACACACGCACAAGTAGATGCACGCGTTTTGCGTGTAAAAATAACACGCTTTTCTTTAAGCGATAAATAAAAGTCGATTCCCAGCTATTATGTTTACATATTCTTATTCAGTTTGATGTACACTACGCTTCTTATTCAGTTTGATATATAACGGCTTCGGTATGGGTCTTTTAACACCCTGTAATATGCATTCTGCTGTAGCGTATAAAGTTACCGTGAGACGGCTTGCCGGCCAGAAATTGCTGGAAAATATAGCCCGTCTAAAAACCTCATTTCAAATTTAGATAATGTTGCGGAGAGTTTTCTATTACATAATAATTCTGGTTATAGTTACTTGAGCGTGTGATGTTTGGGCGCGTGTTGTAAGGACGCGGGCGTTGCTCGCGGAGCTAACGCGAAGTGTAGCAGCGGGTAAGGTGGGTGACGCAAATATTGTGACGGTACAAGAGTCGCTATTTATATAGATGACTAGTGGCTGTTCACAGTTACATTCAGATGGTTCCCGTTCCCGTGAGAACATCGAGATAAAAAGTATCATATGTTTTATATAAAAAGTGTCTTATGTTATTTTTTAATCAAGGGCGAAAGTTTCCTCAGACCAACCCAAACTTTGTCATATCTGAGAACCTACCCCTAGGCTACCATCTACCCTGGAGTACCTGGAAATTTTTAAATAGACTCCGTACTGGTGTCGGCAGGTGCGGAGTGAACCGGAGAAAGTGGGGATTCTCCAGCAATGACAAATGCGCTTGCGGGTCAATCCAAACAATGCAGCATACGCTCTCCTGCCATAACCTCCCCACTTCCTGCACCCAACGCGACCTTAGTGAGGCCAGCCCGAAAGCCGTTGAAGTAGCATGCTACTGGCGAAACATAATTTAGGCATCTACTGTTGATACGATAAGAAGAAGAAGAATCCAGGGCCCCTATCGAGCAAGACTAAGTGTCATCGGCATCGATATCGACACTGATATCGACTTTGACAGATGGATGTGACATATTGCTCTTAGTCTTTGCTATGTTTTCATTTGTGTCAAAAAGAAGCTGCAATGTGTCACATCCATCTGTCAAATGAAGTCTATGTCGATGCAGACGACACTTGCGCGGTAGGGGCCCAGGTTGACTACTATCTGTGTGCCAAATTTCATCCAAAACCGTTTATCAGTTCATCCATCTATCCTCACAAACTTTCGCATCAGTAATATTGGCAGGCCTGTCTCACTTCCATACAAGCGGCGCAAAATCCCCGAGATATTTACCTACTATTCTGGAAAACAACCTAATTTTAACCTTTTGCATTGCGTATAGCGTTCATAGTACAATAACTGTCTGACGTCTCGCTTCAATCTGCTAGGGCTGTTGATTGAGACTAGTCCGGTGACCAGACGCTTGGTTTATCATACCTAAACTCGGGAGTGAAATTTCTGTACCGTAAGGTACTAATATATATTCTGTGATATTAGAAGGATAGCAGGATTTTTCAGTGTGCAACCTTTGTTACTTATTACTTTAGTTGTAGTTACTTGAGCGTGTGGTGTTTGGGCGCGTGTTGTAGCGGCGCGGGCGTCGCTCGCGGGGCTAACGCGAAGTGCAGCAGCGGGTGAGGTGGGTGACGCAAACGGGCTAACTGTTTGCGGAATGCTTCTGCTTGCTCGCCGCTCACTTCTTCGTCTAGCGCCACCTGGTGGCACAACAGGTCATTCGCGAATGAAATAATGAAGAATATGATATCTAATACGTAAAATTCGATTCTAAATCTCATTTTGTAAAGCAAATTTAATGTTTAAATTATAGATGAAAACAAAGGTTTATTTAATAGGTATGATAACAACGGCAAAAAAACGACCGATTAACGCTAAATGTCACTGCAATTCCGTTGGTTTTTTTTGTTTAAAGGGACATTCTGATGTTTTTTTTTATCCAGTCGACAGTTGATTACGAAATGAAAGTCAAGTTAAATTACGTAATGACATATAGGATCTTTGTACACGAGGATACCCAAATCTTCGATACCCCAGATTTTGGTCTCCAAGCGGCTGCCACAACACAAATTCGGCAAAAAGCGTCGGGTATCGGAGATTTGGGTTGCTTTGTGTACGAAGGGGTTTATAATTTTCTAAAATACAAACCTTTATCAACTGAAAGGTGGCAGATCGCAGCTGCAGTCCCTCTTGCAGCGACTGCTCGAGATGAGGCAGGTAGTGTGTCCGTATCGCCTTCTCCCGCGTCAGCGAGCACAGCGGAAACGAACGCACCACCGTTTGTTCGCACGCTAAGACATATAGTTACTTGTGAACACAGTTATTAATGTGTTAATTATCCCAATTACAATATGATGAGAAGAAGATAATCAACAAACGACTAAACAAATAATAAAGGTAGCAGAACGCAGTTGCAAGCCCTCCCGCCGCTCGAGATAAGGCAGGTAGGCTTAGGTAGACTTTCGACTTCTCCCGCGTCAGCGGGCACAGCGGGAACGACCGTTTGTCGCACGCTGGGGCAAATGTTAACTTGTGATGAGATCAAAGTTATTGAAACAAAGAAGTCGTCCTAACGACAACTCCATGAGAGATTCTAGACTAATAAAAATCACACTACAATACGCTGAAACTAATCTTAAATTAGATAAAATATCAAAATCTCGCGGTCAGCTTGTTACTTTTCAGTATTAAAGCTCTTTTGTTTCACGATTTCCATCAAAGTCACGCTATAAAGTAAAGAATATGTGCCTTCGATAGATAAAAGAACATTTCATTTATATCAGCGTGGCAGTTATGTTTTGTTTTAGATTATAGATATGAAGTAAATAATGGGGGTAGCTTTAATGTTTTAAATTGCAGTTGGGGATATACTTACAATCTTTTTACAAAACAATACGAAAATAAAGAAGTGATGTAAAATAATAAAGTTATTATTATTTATGAAACTTACCGAACGGGTCTGTAGGCGTGCCCTTGAACACAAGCCTGTAGTTGGTCAGAAACAGCGCTCCCTCCGCGGGCAGGAGCGGGGCGGTTCGCCCGTCGGGAACCAAGAACGCTCGCAACGCAGGGCCCGCGAGCGTTTCGCCCGCGACTAGTGTTGGCGCCACGATACGCGGCTGAAAAAGATCAGGAAATCAGAGTCCTTTCTACCATTGGCATTCAGACGCACTGCGGGCTACCATCCTTTCTTGATTGTTATTCCTTACTATCACCAAGCGCTCAACATCTTTTATAATGCGCATAGCAAAGGAGTGGAGCTCTCCCTGGCGTCTGTATTTCCGGGGAACTAAGATAAGAACGCGAGCGTTTCACCCGCCACTACTGTTAGCGCTACTATACGCGGCTGGAAAAAACTTTTTCTCAAACATGCATGAAAATATTGTCATTATTTTCGAAATAGACAATACTGCCGCGGTCTATAATGACTACTTTGCTGGTCGCGCTGATGATGGCCGACAGCGCAGCTCCAGGCCGACACAGCGCGGTCAGCGTGCAGCACGAGATGGACGAGCTGAGATAAAGGCCGAGACCGTAGGTCGAGGCCTTTACAGCGAGGACAGCAAGGGCTGCAATGATGGCCAAGCTGGAAGGCCTAGAGCGTAGCTAGGCTAGCTCGAGGCAATCATACCGTGACCAGCGAAGCAGTCATTGTGGGCCAAGGCTTGTATAGTGCTTTACTCAAAAATGCAAGTACTTACCTAATCTAAAGAAAATCAGCAAGTTATTTAAATAAAAAAATATATTAATTAACTAGAAATTTAATTAAAATGACAATTATGATAAGTACAGTTACTAAAATTTTGTTACTTGTTCGTTTTTTTTAGCAATGATAGTTGGAACTATACAGCCAAATGTGGAATAAAATCTTTTTACAGCCAAATGTGGAATAAAATCTTTTTGTACCTATCTCTATAAATGCAAACAGCTGTGTTTTAAATAAAATCTTTATGCATTTGATTTTTTAAAACGTTGAAACGTCAAAATAGCGGCCGGCAATGTTTTGCCGGCCTGTTAGAGCGACCAGCAAAACTTTGCCGGCCGCTCCTTGAAACAGAACGGCAAGGTCGACTTTGCTGGTCGAGGTTGTCAAAATAATGACCACATTACATGCATTTTTGAGTAAAATCCATTGCAGGAGCGTTTTTTGAATTTGGAACATTACAAAGAGTATTTAAGAGCCCCAGCACGACGTTTAATAAAACATTGCTGGAGCGTTGTAATGTTCCAAATTCAAAAAAACGCTCCTGCAATGGATTTGATTTTCTTTTAGTGATTGTCCCCATAAGAGTGTTTATTTAGTGACTTTTGCTGTTAATTAAATAAAATGTATAATATAAAAAGATTTATTTCCCTGCATTATTTTGAGAAAAGCACTATATATGCCTCGGCGGAAATGGTAATTGCCGGTATCGTATTAGTGAAGTCCTCGCCTACGGCTCGGCCTTCAAACTCATACTCGACCTGCAATTGCCTGTTTCACGGCCTTTGCAGTAATGTAATACTTCACTTCACACGCTCGGAAAAGTTAGTTTCGTCATTAAAGGACAACAAATAAAAACATTTTGCGGCCTAGCGTGTGTTTTGAATTGTTTTTCTTTGAATAGAAATTGAACTATTGACTTTTTATGTTATACTTAATTAATATTTTAAATAACTTTGAATTAATTTAGAATACTCCGTTTTGGTTTATTTCTTTATTTTAGTTTTTTTAATCATAAAAACAATAAGAATAAATATAAATTTAGATTAAACTATTTGTTATAAGAATTTTCAATCTACGGTGAGTGAGATTTCACAATCTATGATTGCATTTCGGACCGTGGAAAAAATAACACAAAAAAAACGAACGGAATCGTTTTATCATAAAAACAACAAGCATAAGGTATATTTATATTTGTTAAAAGATTTTTTTACCGAAAGTTGACCGAGGAAACAACCAAAAAATTTTCCTCACTGTTGTAAGGTGAAAAATTGTGTTTCGCTCGGCAACAAAGTTTTTAGCGTCTCGTACCTTTGAAACCTTCGCTTCGCTCAGGATTCAATAGAGGTGGCTTATCGCAAAATCCAACTTTTCCGCCTTGCATTGCATAACAAATAACTATTATGTGAAAAAAGAAAATCTATGATCTTATAAAGGAAATGGTATTTGGTGGGAAGAAAAACTCGTTATAACAAGCTAAATGTTTTTCGCCATGGTATAGCTACAATGTTTTCAGCATTTTGTGTATTGTGTCAACCTTTCAGGCATCGGAAAACGAGACACTTTGTTCGCGGCCGCCGGCGGTCGCGGTGATACTTCACGGTTTAAAAGGTTGGACTTCTACCATGATAAAGAGTAACTTGTAACGTCCCGTCACCATCATTACCATTAAACAATAATAATAATAATAATTAGCTAAAAATATAGATTTACGAATATTTTTTTATGTACCACCGGTGCGCATAGTAGTACGTTTCTCCCTTGGTGTCCATGGAAGACCCGCGTCATATTAGCTTCTTGACAGATGCTGAATGGGGCCACTTAATCTCAATAAGGCACAATGTTATTTTTTGAAAATTAAGTTTCTCTAAAGTTAAGAGGTTGTTACTTTCTGCACGGGCGGCAGGCGGCGGCTTTCGCGGGCGACTGCGTCCAGCGTCTCCAGGTGCATGTGCACCACGCCCGGCACCATCTGGTGCAGGCAGCGGACGTGTTCTGCCGTCACCCCGCCCTCCGTACACACCTGCACAACACCCACATTAGAACCAACTATACAGCTATTTTAAGCATTAGCGGCCGGAATTAATAACCTTTCTCTAGATATGGATAGGGCTATCTGAGATACTTATATAGGATATTGTAGTTAATATAACCAAAATAACGATGGTTGCTAGGTAATGAAATTAGGGGGCTAATTGTCTAATTTTAAAATTTATCGCAATCTCTTTCAATTCGTAAATTGAAAGATATTCAGGCCGTCACTATTTGACATTTGAAAGGGATTGTGATCGGGACGCGTTTTAAAAGATATGGAATAAACGAAATTGAACTGTCTAAGCAATATGACAGACGAAAATATCACAATCACAATACCTCTGAAAGAGATTGTGATAGATTTTAAATTAGACAATTAACCCTAACTTCTTCAAAATCTTAACCCTGAAGAGAAACCGTTAATTTAAGTTCCACAACTTATCTCACCATTGACATGCTCGCTTTTCTTCTTCTTCAGGGTGAGATTTCTATTGCTAAAAAACGAAGAATAGAGGCCACACGCGTAGTTGCCGGTCCGGTATGAATACCGGGATAAAAAATACCCTATGCTTCAATACAGGTTATCTGTCTGCCGAATTTCATTCAAATTGGTCCAGCCATTCCTGAGATATAAAAAGTGTAACTAACCCGACTTTGTTTTATTTATAGAGATGTGAAGAGAAGGTAATGATAGAGGACCTCGATGGGGCAGTAGTAAGCCCGTTTGGCATGCGATTGTGTGAGTACTAGATTTTTTTGAGTTTATTGACAGTTAGTAAGTGTTCAAGGACTAGACTGAGGCACATTTCTAATTCTCTATTCTAAATATTCTATATTCTGTGTGACAGTCTAATATCGTGAATTAGGTAAATTTTACCTTATCAACAAATCTTGAGACCATTTTGATAACGTTGTTCCCAGCTTCGCCCGGGTCAGCCTCTTCGAAGCCGGATTCGGCGTCTGCGCTGTCCGATTCTGCTACACTGCGTTAATAAGAAGTATACATTCTTTTTTATACTTTGTAATTAATTATCTAACTAAATAGGTGATATCGGAATTTAAGTCGATACTCGAAAAAAATATGCTGAAGCGAGATAGCAATGAGATAACGACGCGCACGTATTTTTTAGAGGTCTTTTCGAAAAGAAAAAGTGTCGAGGCAAAATCATAAAATCGTGTTTTTGAAACTATACGAATCTAGATAAAGGTATGAAGAAATATATATGTTATTACCAGATTTGTAACAACTGTAACCGTGCTATAGTTTTATATCAAAAAGTCCATACTTTTTCCGAGTAGCGCCTTAATGTGATATGATAATATTTATTGTAAAGCAACGTCATTTCATTTAAGCTCAGTTGCATCGAAAAACCAAAGTAAGTAGTGGCACAAGTAGATAGACACGACGCCGTTCCGCAGTCCCGTACTTTTTAAATATTGTAATGCCTCTTGTACACACACGGTTTTTAGACCGTACCGGCAAAGAATATATACGCTTACGCGAAAAGAAGCGACACTTGAGCATGTGTGCTCGTAAAATCCCCCGTGGCTATGTGTGCGTGTGTGGGGGACGAGAGCGGGAGTGGGGGTGGAGGCAACATCTTACGGCATCTGACAGGGCTGTGTCTGGTCACCTCACCACACGCAGCAAGGATTTTTTGTTTTAGTTAAAGATAATAATAATAAGGACTTACGAAAAAAACTAAAATAAAAATCTGAACGTATATGTTATTTTAGTAGGCGATTTTTATTTCTTATGAAAATAATATTTATTGAACCTATGTATTTTTAAATGCTTCCACGAAGTTTATGAATGTTTTTGGTGATATCACCAGGGGATCGGTGGGGCTGATAATATTATACCCATAAGACGTTTTTGTTATTATATTCTTAATTAATATGTAAACAAAGATTAAAAGCTTGTTGTTTCATCATATCTATAAAAAAAATCAATCATTTCGCGACGCGACTCCATTTGTCTGCACTTTCTTAATACACAATCCCTTATACAGTAGGCTTATTACGAGTTTGGCAAACTTGACGTTACAGTAAACGTTAACGTAAAATGTAGCTCTGTCTCTTTCATATTTAGCGACTGTTTTACCGACATGAGCAGTGTATCCGATAGTCTACGCTCACGAGTCCTGTAAATGTCATGTTAAGCAAACTCGTAATAGGGGTACAGGGTGGAAATTTAAAACGGGGCACGAAGGTACCTTAACCGTTGTAGCTTAACATAACAGAAATTGTTTTTCGCAATTTCCGACTTTCCTAGTGCTCATACTTCAGTTAGTGTCATAGAGTGTTTTGATCCTCATGAGAAACAGGATCGATCGCCATAAAAAAACATATTTTTGAAAACTAATAATTTTTCTGCTGACTGTACATTTTTTCAAAATCGGTAAATGCCGTTCAAAATCGCTCAAAAAATTAAGAATGGTTTCCTAAGTACCTTTTCATGTAACTACATCTGTTTAGGTACCTGCCCTTCGTGCTGATTTAAATTACCACCATGTATATAGTAAAATTTTAGATGTCGTTACTTCTGGCAGCTGGCAAGTTTTCTTGGAAGCGGGCTTCTTGTCAGGTGAAAAAGTATATAATTGTCATGAAATTGACATTTCTCAAAATCTTAATATTAAATAAGTATGTTTATATAAATATATCCTTATTATAATAATTAAATATTAAAAACAAACCTATATTTCATTCTTCATTGCCTTCTTATATGTTCTTACACAAATTTCCATTTCATATCAATCATACTATGTATGTATTTATTATAATATGAGATTCTTCGGCGCAAGTCTAAATTCGACGACCTGTGTGGCGCAGGGATACTAAGCCAGCCTTCTGCGCCAAAGGTCCCGGGTTCGATCCCCGGACAAGACAAATATTTGTGTGCATGAACATGTCTATTTGTCTTGGTCTGGGTGTTTAATATGTATATTATGTATGTACAAAAAAGAAGTATATAAGTATGTTTATCCGTTATCTAGTATCCATAACACAAGTTCTTCATGAAACTTAACGTGGGCTAGATAATTGGTGTGATTGTATGAAATTTATTTATTATTTATTTATTTATTTATTCCATTTCGGTGTCAACCCTAGCGTTTACGTGCTTCGGCTACTCGCTGCTGGCGCCATCCGGCGCTAGTGGAGCTCAAATTCACACGTACAGAGTATCACGGCACTGGTACGGGCGTATACCCCGCGCCGTAGCAGCCAAGTCCGATTACAAGCGTCCATAGTGATGCATACAACACTAACGACCGTGGCTACGCACGGCGAATCAGCCGTAGGTTTTCACGGCGGAAAAACTGTGTGTGTTCAAGAGGCCTTAGGAATTTCCCAAAAGTGAAAATTTCGTCTTTATTATAGTAATTTCAAACATATTTTCTTCAATAAAATAAGTAGATAGACACTGGATACAAAATAAATACAGAAGGTATACCTATTAGTAATACTATTGCTGGCCCTATCAGCGTCGTCTCCCCGCACGTCTGCTCTCCGCCCGGCGCCCTCTAGCGGTAGAAGGAGGTACACCATACGATTCGCGTAATGGATCGCTTGGCTGTACAACGTCGATTCTTCACTCGCTATTAACTCCTTTTGTTTTTCTAGAAGTAACAAAAATGAGTTGGTGCAGTTAAGGAGTCAGTATGAATTACAGTAACAATTTTTTTATGTTATTAACCAATTGATTAGTTACTAGATATCACTTATTCACTTTTGTAAATGCAAGACCTCATACACAACTCAGCTACTAAAATAACAGAACTGATATGTGCAGTGTGCAGTTCGCTAAAATACTTGTTTTCATCACGAAAACAATTGCTATAAACGGAAACCTTTGGAAGCAATATCTACTATACAACTTCTTGAATATAAAATAGTAAAGTCAATAATCCGTCACATATAAAATCTCACCTGCTAGTAGAGTTGGCCAGAGTCTCATCTGTTCCGCTGCGATCTCAAGGGCACTCGGTTCCTGGGCTTTCAGGAGGGACATGTACTCTTCATCCTCTCTGCACATGAAATATCAAAATAAATGACTTGAAATTTGTTTACGATCCCACTCAATTTGCTAATTACAAAACAAATTATATAAACTGACTTACAAAACAAATTATTATTTCTTAATTAAAGTTTTTAAAACTAATTTAATAGGGCAAGTGTATAATATTTTACGTCATAAAACAGGTCGAAAGTATTACGAATCCTGAACGCTGTACAAAGAGTCAATTTTTTGCCTAAATATCGCTTCGGGAATGATATATTCCGAATAAATATATCAAAGTGATCGAATCAGAAATTAGGAGATCCATAGGAGAACTAAAGTAACCGACATCGCTCGAAAATTGCTCGGCTGAAATGGCAGTGGGCGGGACACATAGCGAGAAGAACCGATAGCCATTGGGCGGGGCGGTTCTGGAATGGCGACCGCGCACCAGACGACGCTCCGTGGGTAGGCCCCCCACAAGGTGGACCGACGATCTGGTGCGCGGTCGCGGGAAGCCGCTAGATGCGGGCATCTCAGGACTGATCTTGTGGAGAACCTTGGGGGAGGCCTTTACCCAGCAGTGGGTGTCATGAAGCTGAGACGACGATATCGAAGTTTAAAGATGCACAACTGAGAAATAATGTTTCTCGTGCCGCCATAGTGGCATTACTGTTGAAACCAAAGAGTTGGTACCTACTTACATTGATACTTTTTCATAAGTAATTTATTAATCTTGTCTAGTCTCTTTTTAAGTTTTTCTTATATGTCAAAATATGTCGTGTGTCATGTGTGTGTAGATGAAGTATACGGTTTACAAATTTAATATTTTTCCATTTAATTTCTCCTAAAACGCATTCAGCTAATAATTACTGGCCAATATTCTTCTATCTTCTTCTTCTTTTTTTTGTGATGGAAATTGACCTTACTGATATGTTAAGCTCACTTTTCAATTTGACAACTCTGTATGAAATAAAACAGGGAGAAAAAAAATAGCCCTTGACGAGTTTCTTGCCGGTTCTTCTCGTTACAAGGTCTCCCGCCGTAGGGTTTGTGAACCGATGGCGTAGCTTCTTTGACGTTAATAAGTGCTTGTAACAGCCTAGACTGAATAAATGATATTGAATTGAATAATTATAGCGACTGCATTATGCTCTGCGCATCGCTCGCTCAGAGCTCAAGAGCCTTGACGAAACCAAGGTCTACTATGAAAGACAGATTGCGATACCCGAAAAATGATCGTCGTACGATTTACTGAAAATTGGACTTTATTTTGAGGCTGTTTAAATTCCGAAACTAAACGAAGGTTCACCCGAAATCTGGTTTGGTTTTCGGAATGAGTGCACTAACCTGGGGCTAGGCGCGGGCTGGTGGATCGGACTGGGCAGATAAAAAGCCTTGATGTCCCTCTGCACGTCCTGGTAAAACGCCGCCTCCCAAAACTGCTGACTTGTCCACACTTGGTGCTCCTGTACCAGATAAATTGGTTATCAATGTCCCGCCGCTCTGACATTCTACGTTTCTGACAGGTCGAGTCAATTTATATCAAGCTTATTTTCGGATGTCTATATTCCAAATAATCGAGGTTTATTTAGTAGATTTGACGAACTGTCAGAAACGTAAACGTTTCTCTCAGTAGCCGTACTTAACTGTAAGAAGTACACAGCCCTAAACCAAATCCAGCACCCTATCCCTCGCCGCCCCCGACACCGCGTCGCGTATAGTAGGCTCCTGATCTCCACATCACCCTAAGGTTGACTGGTAGAAAACGCCTATGGCATTAAGTCCGCCTGTGTACGATTTGTGTATGAAGTATAAATAAATAATAAATAAATATATTCTTAATAGCGGCCGCCCGCGGTTTCACCCACGTGGTTCTCGTTCCCGTGGAAATATCGGGTTAAAAAGTAGCCTATGTTTTAATTTAGGCTATCTATTAGCTGCGTGCGAAATTTCATCCAAATCCGTCCCGTAGTATTTGCGTGAAAAAGTAAGAAACAAACAAATAAATAAACTGACATACTTTCGCATTTATAGTAAGAAGCAGGATAGTACAAACCAACCTGTATGCACATGTAAGCGTACTGTATGACGCCGGTGCACAGTTTCCTGCAGTACGCAGTGGCCAGGGGGAGCATGGCCGCCGCTATGCTGTGCTCGTCGAGCGCCGTCGTAGATTGCAGGGCGCAGTTCATTAATCTTAAACAAAGAATATAACTTTGCAATGGACGGTCTATCTAAGTGCTCCTGAGGAACACTTGTACAGAGAGAAAAGACTTGTACAGACAGAGTAGTCGGTAAAACATGATTTAAAAAATCTGTACGTATTAAATTAATTAATTAATTAAACGGTTTATAAAAAAGTACTGTTTTGATTTTGAATAGAGTAGTTGAATTTAAATGATACTTGACAGAATACCTTAAATAAGTTATTTCAACCATATGTATCTTCTATGGAGAAGTTTCCTGATGTTGAAAACATTATATTTCACTGAATGGGATTAAAATATAGATAAAAACTAATAAGACTGTGATTTTTTGTTAATCCATCAAGAAATGGCTGAGAAATAAATTATTTAAATTACATATTTTCGCGCAAAAACTACTGTGGCCTGAAATATGGCGGTGATATCACGCCACTTTCTCACGTGTCGTACAAATTCGCCGCGGAACCGAAGTGGCGTGACGTTACACGCTAAACCGTTAAACGCAACTTTAAGACCCCATTTTTCTCTATTTGTAGATATATTTTCATGATTCTTTCACACTTATGTTTAATTTTACTTATATTTTTAAGTTTGAATAATAGAAAAAATCAAAATTTCTCCATTATGCTTGATACAATTTTCCACGGAACTACGGAACCTCAAATGTAATGTGATTTGATAAACATCGACTAATACTTACAGATACATGTGCAATAAAAAGAACGCATTGCTAACACGTTATAGTCGAAGAGCCAGATATAACTATTTTTATTTTCAAGTAATAAGCTAAATATATATTTTTCTGACGGCTGATTTTTCAACCCTTCTTTAAGAGTTGCCAAGCAGTTTAATTCATAAGCAGCTAACATAAATGACTATCACAAGCTGACAGAGATATGAATGACAATTAATTTTAAACTTGACCGTAAAATGAGATTATAGAGGAATATTTGTTATCTGGGCATTGAAAAATCGGCCCTGAGACAGTTAGTTTGTTTTTTTTTTCAGAAGAGTCGTTTCCGTCAGTAAAGTATTCCAGTGGCAATCGTCCCTGAGACAATTAAATTCTTTTTTTCCGAAGATTCGTTTCCGTCAGTAAAGTATTCCAGTGGCAATCGGCCCTAAGATAGTTACATTTTTTTATTTTTTACAGAAGTGTCGTTTCCGTCAGTAAAATTTTCCCTACTACTGTTTGAGAGTAAATAATAAGCTCAAAATCATTACTATACCTTTGACTATAATAAATGTTACCAACATCAATTTTATTTTTATCTTAGATCTTTATTGCTCATCAAGTATCTATTATTTATAGTGAGCATCATATTCACATGGCATTTGATTCCGTGATTTACAATAAAGATACGCTAACATGCTGAAATCACTATCCTCTACGTGTGTGTATATTATTATTTCAATTTATTGCACTAACGTTATCTTCAGCTCTGAAACTGAAAGTGACAAAGTAAGTAGAATTGCTTAATATTCACATTTGACTAAAGCTCAATTTTTATTACGGGTTTGTGTAAAGCTACATTACATTATAATAAATAGAACGCGAATACACACGAATTGCGTATAATTCATTCAATTAGTTGTCTAATTACACAATAATATAACTAATAATATGTAGCTAGTACAAAATAGCGCTACAAAATTAATATTTAAAAACATCATTACTGCTATTTGAGTATAGAAACAATTTTAATACCAAAATGGTTAAATGATACTAATAAAATTGCCGTTGCATCAATTTTATTGAAGGACTACATGTTTTCTTACTTTTACAGAGTTGATATTGTTTTGTTTGTGTAGGTAAACTGTTTTGCCAAGAAAATATTCCGATATTTTCTTCACCATTCGTTATTTACGAAGCTAAACTAAACATTAACATTTGATTAAATCAGGTGTTGCTTGACGGGAATCCAAATCTCAGTAGAAATCGAAAAATATGTAGCTTAATGCCGCAAGAAAAAACATATGCAAAATGCACCGCTATTAAATTATTTGCAGGGGCGGGTGAGCTGTGCAGACATTAATAAACTGTCTTGTTTGTAGGGTTTATGGAACGTGCTACACGTCGACAAGTGTCCGGGGCATGAGGCTTACCCGATACAGATTGATTTAGTAAAGCGAAAGGTGAACCGCACGCACGACGGGTTCATTGGCTGGATCGATGTCGACAAAGACATTACTGATCAACATTCAGTGAGTAGACTAAAGTGTTAAAACGACTTTACAGACATAAAGGCTAACCTGCCCCCTGATGGTCTAATTTAAAATCTATCATAATCCCTTTCAGAGGTATTGTGATTGTGATATTTTCGTCTGTCATATTGCTTAGACAGTTCAATTTCGTTTATTCCATACCTTTTAAAACGCGTCCCGATCACAATCCCTTTCAAATGTCAAATAGTGACGGCCTGATTATCTTTCAAATTACGAATTGAAAGGGATTGCGATAGATTTTAAATTAGACAATTAGCCGCCTGGTACCCCAGACAAAGTAACAATTCAAAAACAATAACGAAGTTCGAAAAGAATTAAAAGATTTGCGGATTGGCATAAGCTGCGCTAAATCACGTGGTCTTACCGCAAGTTAATAGGCTATTTGTCAGGTTTTTAAAAATCAATTTTATATTATGTAGTAGAGTTTAAGGAACCCACTAAAAGTTGTTTTTTTTTATCCTGGTACATATTTGCTGAAAAATATCAAATTAAAAATTCAATATTTAAATAGCGTGCCAAAACGCTACTTTCACAATATGGCGCTGCAATGGGGTCGGTGACGTCACATGCCTGTATTCTGATCTGTGGGACATTATCATCCACATCCGTAGGCAAACCAGGTTTACAAGCAGGTGACGTCATCATAAACTCGACGAATCAGGGCCGGTAGACAAAGTAACATCGTTATGTAGCGAAACGATAATTCGATTCGTTATTGTCTATATTCGCCAATTAACTTGCGGTAAGACCACGTGATTTAGCGCAGCCTATACCAATCCGCCAATCCCATACATTTAATTCTTTTCGAACTTCGTTATCATTTTTGAACTGTTACTTTGGCTAGGGGCCCAGGAGCGTTTTTCGTCACGAGACAAACGTTTAAAAAATGCAATTTTTATTTACGGATTTTTAAATAAAGTTATTATTATTTTCAACTTACGTTAATAAATAACCATTTTTAAACTCTTAATTTATATTGATAACAGTAATTGACACTTTATTTTTGGCATTGTCAAATAGCCTATTTGCGCATAAAGACAATAATCGAATTATCGTTTCGCTACATAACCATGTTACTTTGTCTACAGGCCCTCATCAAGCCTTAATCGAGGGCGATAACTTTAGTGCGGTGCCTTTGATAATAGTATTCACGACGTTCAATGGCGTCCACGGCATTGGATGGGTTAAAAATGTCAACCGACATCGACAGTAACATCGAATTCATGTGAAGGGATGGGAAAACCTCTATGATTAAAAACAATACAAACTGCATTTACATCCACAGATTAGATCAGACATTTGCAAGCACGTAGATGGTGGGTGCAAGGATTTCTACGTACTGAGCGAAAATAGCATATGCGCGTTTGTCGAGAAATATGCCAAAGACAACATGGAGAGGATGCTTGGCCCGTACAACCGTGCCCTACCCTTGTGTCCAATTACCGCAGTAAGTGCTTGGTGAAGTGCCCCACTTTTTAGTATCGAATATCTATTATCTTTCGATAGTACACAGCAGTATTTTTGGGTTACTCAAATATGTAACATTTGTCCTATCATTTGAGGATTTTTTTATTTTTTTTTATTCATGAGGGGGTAGTCTTAGCCTTCATCATACTTTTTTTTTTCGCCTTTCCCGAGTTAAAGGCAACCCTCCGGACGCGGAGGAGGGAGGTGGTGAATCCTGCATTGGATACCCCACAGTGTCGAAGGTTATGTCAGACACTTACTGACTAAACACCACCTGGAAGTCGCTGTTACTCATGAAAAAGTAATTCAGCTCTATCTAAGGCGACCTCGTTAATTCGACTGACTCCCAGGCGGGGGATCGGTCGATATAGAAGACTGGGGATGACCTGATGGGTCGGGTGTGGGCGGGGCTACGTCGGCCGTCTAAGCCTCCAGTAGGCGGTTCAGATCGGTCGAGAGTTGATCGGGGCTTCATCATACCTGATGTTAAGTATTGATAAGGCTGAAGATGGAAGCGAGCCTCTTCCGGAACCCTCAACCACTGACGGGCTGGCTATCTTATCTTTACTGCCGGAACACAACAATGATGAAAACATTATTGTTATGGCGTCAGACTTAGATAGGATGGTGGTAGCCAGCCAGGCGGACTTACAACAAGTCCTACCACCAACCAAACCGAATACAATATGTACCCCCGCTGGGAATCGAACCCGGGACCCCTGGGTCTGATACCGGTGGTTGTTACCACTAGACCACAGAGGCGGTTTATGCAGATATGGCTAAATGTAGCAATTGATTAAAACTGCGAAAGACACAAGTTGCAGGAATTTTTTAAACAGTTGCAGTCTTGAAAACAATATCATCAAGACTCCCACTCATCTTTTTTTATATCACACAAATTGGATAGCCAGCCCCAGTGGTTGACAATTCTATGAGAAGTGCGATTCCACCTTCAGTCTTATCATTACTTAACTGATGAAGGTTCAGCGTTTCCCTGTTGTATTTCAGACTTTCCAGAAGCAAGAGATACTCTAACTAGGATGCGAATTACAATTGGTCTTTTAGGTCGTAGTGACTAGATTTCCACTGGAGCTGCATTAACTCCTAACTCCCGAAATTAATAACCTATCTCTAGATATCTGAAATAGTTGCCTAGGATATTTGTGTTAATATGACCAAAATAACGACGGTTGCTAGGTAACGAAACAAGTACTAGGCAACTATCTCATATAGGCTTATCCATATCTAGAGATAGGTTATTAATTTCAGCCGTAAATCGCATTAACAATAATTTTATTGTTTTGGATTAAAAAAAAAATGCTTTCCTCTCAGGGTAGGCACGAGTTGACAGAATTGTTCGTATTCGACTACTCGCAGCTGCCAGAAGACGGCATGTACGGTAGCTACGACGTGCTCACGTACGTTATGGCCGCCGGAGCCGAGCTGGGATGTCTGAAGCTCACCGTAGAGTTTGTGGAAAAATTGGTTGATTATGAAGACTAGTTATACGTATATAGAAACAATACTAGGCTCATTGTAACGTTACATTTTTGTCGTTTTTTTTTTGTATAATGTTCAAAAATAATTTAGCACTCAGTGTACTATCAGCATAACCATGTTCCTATCCTTATTTTAGTAACGACTTTTCACCGAACGCAAAAAAATAATAATGATATTAGTATTATTTGGTGTCTGTGTAAATTCATGTGAAATGTACTCTCTTACTTCCCTTCTCATTTATATTACAGTACATACAGTTCATCCCTTATTTTTGTGATGTTCCTCTTTTTTTATCACCTTTCAAGTACAATGACAATCATCCCTTCAAACGGATCTCGTTTTTTTTCAACTTTCTATCACGGTGCCGCCATCAAAAAATCAACTCATCCGTCTTTTGCAATAAATTATGTTTAATAGAAAAATTGATAATATACCTGATATTGGCATTAAAATAAAAAAAAGAAACAATTACGATCGATTTTTTACTCCTTTCACAAATTAACCAATCATCGCATATTCAATCAAAATACACATATGTTGAAAAATATATTAATAAGATAAAAAGAAACACAGTCCCGGGGACGGTGAAGAAAAGTGGCGGTGATGGAACAATTTCTTCTTAGTAGACTTTACACAACATCTCGGATTTCCTCACTTTATTTTGAATTATTGGTCGAACTTACAACATGTCACCCCCTTTGATTTTGAACCTTATAACTGTAAATTAAAGTATAATTTGTATAAATACCCGAAGACGAGCTCGAACTGGTGATTACAATGAATAATTTGTATAAATACCTGACGACTGGTGATGGTGCAGTAGATTCTTGTTGGTCGGCAGTCGTGCCGCGCCAAGGCAGCGGCGGTGCACGTAGTATTTAGTCAAGTTTTCTAACTTGAACCTTATATCTAACATGTTAAAGTTGTATTGTACTGGATATTACCTGACGACGAGCTCGAACTGATGATGGTGCAGTAGATGCTTGTTGGTCGGCAACCGCGCCGCTAAGTGCCGCGCTAAGGCAGCGCGAGCCGCGGGCGCACGCAAGGCTCGCAGCACCGCGGGGAAGGATTTGCGCGCATCTGCGTAACGACACTCGAATATTGCTGATACACAGCCCCGAACCACCTGGTGGGAAAGAAAAAAGGAAATGTAAAATCTCAAATAAAATTGTATATGTTGCGGTAAATATAAGAGAGAAGAACAGAGGATGTATTATGACCTTAAGCTATTTTTAAGGTTATTTTTAGGTAGTAATCGGTATAGCGGTGTCTCAATCTCACCTGAAAATAACCTAAAAAAACTGTTTAAGGTGGAACGATTTTCATACAAAAAACAGTCGAGATAATCTTGGTAGATTAACAGAATTAATACTTAAATATATGTGCAACTATTTCTTTTCGGGTATTCATTTGCGCTTAATTAATAAACAAACATTGTTTCATTCAGAAATCACCTATAAATGAACACAAAATTTTTGCAAATATTACGTGTGTGTATGTGACAAATGTCGTGTACGTATACAAAAATCGCGACGTTGCCATTCCATGCGGCTAAGACGCGCAACGCGCGACGTTGCCGCTCTTACGTTTGTCTCGATTTAATAATTGTTTAAATTTCTCTTTACTAGATTTTTCAGCTGTGTTGCCGTTGCGTCCCAAAAGAGATGAGTTTCGTCAGTAATAATTTACTTTGGGATTATGATATAAAGTTGTGATTTGTAGGATTTATCCTGACTCCGATTTTGAAAAAATGCTAAACACGACTTTACATTTTGTTTTTTATGCGTCAAACTTTTTTTCTCCCATCACTGTCAAAAAATGGAAAATAAGATTTTATAAACAAAAAAAAAGAAAAGAAAATTTTATCTGCTTTGTGCAAATAAAATTACTTATATTATGTAACGTACTTAATATTTAAATATTTTATTTTTTCAAATAGGTATTAAATTGTCCGGAATCACATCTACGTACTGACAACACCGACCGATCCGTATTTGTCATTTGTTTATAGTGTTTTTTCGTTGTGTTGTTGTGAGTTGTGACTAGGGATGGTCAATACTACTGACTAAAATTTCAGTGAAATGAAAATGAAATATAAACGAAACTTATGAAATCTTTCAAAACGGGTTGAAATATTTCAGTTTTGAGTGAAATTTATTTTCTGACTAGAAATGATTTATTTTACGTACATCTTAATGATTTAACGATCTTAATGATTTATTTTATTATTAATATTACAATTTTAACGTATTAAATGATAATAACAGACTTAATTTTGATTTTACCGTTAAGAAAGTTAAGAAAGCAATCTAAGTATTCAAGTACTAATTCTTATGATATTTTTACTTAGCCTTTTAAAACATCATAAGTATGATGATAGGATAGAGATAAACATAGACTAAACCAAATACAAAACATGAATTTGACGTCACATATCACTTGACTATTGATGTTTCGACTATGAATCAGGACATTTGCGCGAAAAGCTAATAACGTGAAAGACTCTTACACGAAAAGCCGTTTGCTCGAATGAACAAAGGTAGTTAAATTTGCCTCAATTATTGGTCAGTTAGCCTTCAAAAACCATTTTCACCGTACAGCGCATGAATGAATGTGAGCGATCTCAGTACTTTTTATCTAGATTGTACTTAACATTACATAGTACATATTTAAGATACACAAGAGGTTAGCATTTTTTATTTTATAACCTCTCAGGCATCGGAAAACGAAACACAATAGATATTTTATCATTTGCAACCCCGGTGTTCGCTGCGCTGCTTTACGAATTAAGTATTTGTTGAATAATACAATTTCATTATTAGGTAAGTACTTAATAGTAATATTTTTTTGGGACATTTTTGCTTACTTACATGTTTTATGTATTAATCTATACTAATATTATAAAGAGGAAAAATTTGTTTGTTTGCATTGAATAGGCTCCGAAACTACTGAACGGATTTGGATGAAGTATGGTACACAGATAGTAGATAGCCTGGTGTCTGTAATAGGCTCTTAGGTAATAGGCAGGGTTTTTCTAGATTAGATAAGGTTTCATGTACATAATAAACAAAATTATCGTTTATATTATAACCAAGTCAACAATGAAATTAAATATATAAAAATGCTCATAACATAAAAAGTACTGGGTCAAACGAAACCAAATTTTTATGGCACCAATTGGCATCTATTCTGCATCGAACAAAAAAATAATCATGAAAATCGGTTTAGAAATCTCGGCGTAATCGGTGTACATACATAAAACAAAAATATATATATACCAACCCAATTGAGAACCTCCTCCTTTTTTGAAGTCGGTTAAAAATACTAGCGGCCGCTCGCGATTTCACTCGCGTGGTTCCCGTTCCCGTGGGAATATCGGGATAAAATATAGCTTATGTTAATCAGGGATAGTGTAGCATTCTAAAAGAATTTTTGAAATCGGTCCAGTAGTTTTTGAGTTTATTAATTACATACACACATACAAATCTTTCCTCTTTATAATATTATATAGTATAGAAGTATAGAAAACGGTAACATGATGATCCAATAACCACCACCACTTTTTTTTATTGAGGAAACACTGCAATTTTAATCAAAATCTGTTCAGCAGTAGTTGTAGCAGTAGCAAACTCACTAAGAAATCTTAAAATTTAGAGTATCAAATACATTCTTGTCACTTGTGCAATTTAAAAAAGTTGTAATTGCATTTGTTGCAATTTATACATCAAAATTAATATTGTAATGTTATTTAAATAAACAATAATAATAAATAAAAAAAAAACTATCATCAGAAGTTTCGAACCATGACTCTTTGATATCTAAGTCGAGTACGTAGACCGCTGGGCTACGTGATCTTTTTTAGCTAGGTCGAAATATTCTACTACAAGAAACTCAGAAATAAAGTATGCATGTGTGAGTGATTAGTAAAATTTGGAGACAGACACACTCTCTCGAGATATTTGGATGATTAATGTACTACAAAAAGATAAATGTTGGTTTCGAAAATTCAATATTTATTTATAGAATGCGCTAAAAGTATTTTGAGTTAAAAAGATACAAAGAAAAATTAACAAAAAAATAAAAACTACTAAATAGCGAAAGTAGCGCCATCTACCGACCGTTCAGCTTTTTGTAACTTAATCGTTCCACCTTAAGAGGTCATGGTTCTACGTTCGCAATCATACCCTGTCAGTAGCGAATTTCCTAGGCATTACAATCGATAATCAGTGCTCCTGGAAATATCACGTGGATAAAGTTTGCAATAAGATAAATAGATTTACTTACGCACTCTGGCGCTTGACCAAAATAAGCAACGTCAAGACAGCTCTCCAAGCCTACCATGGATATGTAGCATCAAACTTAAGATACGGCATCAATATTTGGGGAAATTCAAAGGAAATTAATAGATTATTTATCTCCCAGAAACAGTGCATACGTGGACTAGCTGATATTAACACCCGTATTCACAAACATTACTTACTTAAGTGGAGTAACAACACTATGCAAAGAACTCTATTTTTCTATGCGTTCGTCTAGGCAAGCCATTCAATTCATAGACAACACTTATGCATTTCTTTGTTAAGAGATCCCACTGCGTTGCATGCGGCCCTGTGATTGGACCATTTCTTGCGGCGTAGTTCACTCTATTACGTTTGACACATGACAGATGGCCGAATGACAAAATTTCATGATAAAAGATCGTTGTCTTGTTGTTTGATTTTTATTTCGGTGTACGGCGTCAAATTCACACGATTAGCTACCTATTTATTTAGTGCAATGTCTTTGGAATCTGATACAACTCCGAAAGCGTTAGTATTCACATGCCATTAGCCATTACTCTTAACTTGTGCGTGTTTATACATAATCAATTTTATATACAATATTTTTTTTAAAGAAATATATACAATAAAACAATTTGGATAATTTAAATAAAACAACTTTTACGGATATCAAACGCGCTATATTTCCACGACCTACTTCTTCTTCACTACTGTAATCCATGGTTGAATAAATAAAGAATACCAATTTATAATAAAAATAAAACAGAAAGACACCAGAATGAATATAATCTTACTTTTTTGACATAAGTTTGGCCGATCACGGTTACTATGCGTTCTGTAATATAGCTCGGCGGCTACTTTAGCTGTGCGTTGATTTAAGGGGACGCACAGTGCCGTTCGTCACTCAAGTGCTGTCTATGAATTGGTTTGAAGAACCCTATGCGTTGGCGAGCACTGTGAGGCCTCATAGTATCGTTTGTGAATACGGGTGTAACTCATTGACTTCATGTAGACCGTACTTTCGTGAATTTAAGCTGTTGACGGTACATTGTCTATACATACTGGAATGTTGTTTGTTCGTAAAAAAAACACCCAGAACCCTTTGCTAAATGGTCTGAACACTGTAATTTTAACACAAAGAACACTGATAGACTACTAGGTCCTAAGATTAAAACAGCTTTATTCTCAAATAACTGTTACCCCATGATAATAAGAATATTTAATAAATTGCCTAATTAATTCAAACAATATCCGATTAATATTTTCAAACACAAACTAATGACGTGGATAACTGGAAAATGCTATTATGCGACAAATAACTTTCTCAAAGACGAAATCATAGGTTCGGTACTCTATTCTTAATATACTAATTTTAATGAAATTTAGAGACTGGTTATGTAATTAATATTATAATAACATTAATAACATTTTGCATGCTAAATAAGCAAGGTATGATAAGCAACATTATTGATAAGTTATATCTTATGCAAATAAATTATATTCTATTCTATTCTATTCTATTCAGCACAACTATTGTAATGCAGCGTTAGAGGTCTCTCGTCATTTTGTCTATAATATCTCGGAAACTAAACTTTTGATCTGGGTTTAATGAAAAAACCGATAGTATTTAGAATGAAATATAATGCATGTCTGTTTAGTTTTTGCGAGTACTTAATTGTTATTACCTCCAATCTTCGCGCGCTGTTAGTGAGCAGTGCGTGGCCTAGTTCTGGAGCGCCAGTGGGCGGAGCGCCCGGCGCTACAATGCGCGCTGCCGGCGCTCGAACTGCTAGCCTGGTGAAGAAACCTACAGTTTTAGATCACACCACTAAATATAGAATAAATGTAAGTTACACAAAAGCTCTGTATTAGTTATTTTTTCATTTATTGAAATAATGATATTTGCACTAGTAAAACGATCGAAAGATTTGAACTTTTTTGAAAATATTTTAAAATGACGTCGGTTATGACAACTTATAATGCCCTAAAGTGTCACGTTAACCAGATAATTAGAGTTAAACATGAATAATGCCGACCCAAAGCATCACATTTGTATCTTTAACTCCAATTATCGCACTAACCTGACACTTTAGAGCATTATGTTGCATAATATTTTTTGTTCATGTTTAAGTTTCCTATCCATTCAAATAGGTATTATTTTGCGGTACGATTTATAAAAAAAAAACCAGGCGGACCAGGGACGAGGCCAAAAGGTTCAAACCTCATTAGGGCTTTCGCTAAAATTTCTCAAGCTCAGCGAGTCGTCACGTTCGGTGAAATTGATCGTAAGCTAACTTCCTCTCATATCTGTTCACGACGGTAAGTTAATAATGAGCTGTCTGTCGCGTAATCTGATACTAAACACACACACAAGACCGATTCCTTCCAGGCTGTTTGGATCTAATCTCGAAATACTCCATTGCTTAATACGACCTAAGATCTAAAAGACCTTTTCTCATAAGGTATGAAACCCGAATAGACTTACTACTAAAAAGAACCGTTCTCAATATATACTGTTGTCAATCAGACTCAATTTCAAAAGAGATAGGCTCATTTAAACTTATTCCCAAAACGTCTCACTCCCGAAATACACTAAAATATATGGAACTATCAAAACACACGATTTTCTTAATGACTAATTTCCAAATCGTCCTAGGCCCAAAATACACTAAATGTTTGATTCGGCAGTTCTTTTTTAGTTTTTAACCCCCGACGAAAAAGAGGGTTGTTGTTAAGAGTCTGGCAAATGAAAGCAGAGACTTTCATTATGGCAACAATTTCACATATTAAATTCACTGTCACGTGGTGACAGTAACTTTTTTACTAGTATTTTTATTGCCATGATCAGCTAGGCGATTGCGTAAAATCTATCGTATTCATTTGACAGTTCATATTGTATCATATTAAATGTCATTCCATACAAATTGCAGCCGATTGAATACGATATGAACTGTCAAATGAATACGATCACCTTACGCAATCGCACCCCAAATTTTTGAAACCCACCTTTTTTCAGTCTCTACTTTAATTTGTCAGACTTTACAAGTCTGGAGCCTATGTTGCGTCAGTCTCTGTCTGTTACACCATAGCTTCCAAATGGATGGACCGATTTGAATGCACTTTTTTTTATAAGGAAGCAGGTTTCCTGGTGGTTGTTCTTAGCTAGATTTAATTACTTAGAGGTCCCCCGATCGACGCACGCTGAGACGCAACGACGACAATACGTTCATGTTATTGTTTTCATTACAAACAAGACTTTCGCTTTTTTTTAAGCCGAAACTAAAACTAAATCGGATCATCAATTTGAGAGCTACGATACCACAGACAGATACGATACCACAGAGAGACACAGGTAAACCTTAAACTAATATTTAACACCTCTCGTTTTTCGACGGGGTTAGTGAATGTTTACATAAGATTTGAGTACATAAATTGCCGATAGTACCGGTTAATTTTTATAAAGTGTCGGATTATGAAATAAAAAATGTAAAATGGAAGTCGGTGAATTTCAATGCGAATGCGAATTGAATTCACATGAGATTTTCGAATGATCAAAAATAAGTCTCCAGGAAGCTTATTTTGAATCACTCGAATTACATTCGCATGCGAATCATGCAAGATATGCAGGCGAATGAGCTGTTAGTAAACAAAACGATTCGTATGCGAATTTTGCGATGCCGCATTAAATTCGCATACGGAATCGAATGTGATTCGAGAGATTCAAAAATATAACTCCCAGTATATTGGAGACAAAACAATTTTTTTTTTGCTACCTGAAACTTAGCCTTTAAAACCTTTTTGATAGTGATGAAATTAGACTGCGTCAGAAATGTGCTAAATGAATAATGATTTTAGTAAATAACGGAGTTTAGTGTGTTTAGGCACTAGGACAATCAAGTACTTAATTTTTTTATTTTTTTTTTTAAATTTGAGAATGAGACGTTTTGGGCATAGGTTTAAATGAGATTCGGTTCATTTGAAATTGAGTCTTATTGGCAATAGTCTTTATTGAAAACCGCTCTTTTTGGTAGTAAGGCCATTCGGGTTTCATCTCTTATGAGAAAAGGTCTTTTAGATCTTAGATCGCATTGACTCGCTCGTGACGTCATCGTAGGTACGAAAAATTAGAGACATTTGTTCTGATACAGTTTGAAGCGCTTTTTTCGTTTATCTCGTTAAGGTCTGTGATTTCACCAGTGAAAACCAGTGAGTTCGAAGGGCCGGCCTTGTAGCGATAGCGGTGGTCCAGTGCTGGGAGAGGCGGCTGGTGGATGCAGTACGAGCTAGAGTGGGGCCTTTGTATAATACATTGTGGTATTGTTACTCTTCTTATGGGTCTGATAAGAAGGCTCAAGGTCACCCGGCGTGCAATGGAGAGGGCTATACTCCGCGTTTCCATACGTGATCTAATCAGAAATGAGGAGATCCGCAGGCCGCAGGGGAACTAAAGTAGCCGACACCGCTCGAAGGATGCTCAGCTAAAGTGGCAGTGGGCGGGAAACATAGCGAGAAGAAGCGATGGCCGTTGGTGCGAGGCAGTTCTGGCTTGGCGTCTGCGCACCGGACGACTCTGAGTAGGCCCTCAATAAGGTGGACCGACGATCTGGTGCGCGGTCGCGGGAAGTCGCTGGAGATCCTTGGGAGAGGCCTATACCCAGCAGTGGGAGTCGTGTGGCTGAGACGATCGATAGTTACTTGGGGTTGGCGGCGTGGCGCGCGGTGACGTCGGCGATGACTGCGCGGACTCGAGCTGCGTCCAGCGCTGGGAGAGGTGGCTGGTGGATCCTGGCTGAGACGCCTTCGGGGGGGCGCAGCACTCGCTGCTGGTACGCCTGTACGGAGACTACCTTTACTCGACCAATACATGCACGGGTTAGATTGTTAGTCGTTCAATTGTACCCTCCCAACCATCCAAACTTCTACAGAAGGGTTGAGATGAGGCATGAAGGGCAGAACTTTACCATTGTCTTTCATTTAAGGATTGTTTCCTAAGAACGTTCTTATGTAGGCACAACGGTTAAAGTACCTGCCCTGCCCTTCATGCTCCATCTCAACATTCCACCTCAATACCTTAAAACCATCTGATAAAGTCAACTATTAATCAAAAAAATTTAGTTGAAAAAATCAATATTCTGATAATTAGGTTGGACTTCGTATTTAGAGCACAAAATCATTATCTCTTAATTCCTAACACATACAATTGTATTTTGGAATTTCAAATGTTTAACAATGCCATGTTTTTACTTATAAAATCACAATAAAATTATAAAACAATATAAAATACTTTTACAACGACAACAAATAAATTGTATACTTCTTTACCTGCGGGTTTGGATTTTCATTTAGGTGAAGTTGCATAGCGAGATCTTGTATGTGTTGCAATTCTAGCTCCGGATTCAGGGATTCCAGTCGTAATTGTTCTGGGAGATTCCTGCAACAATAAAAACAATTGCAATACAATTGTAGATTTGATGTAATTTTTTTATGCTAACTTAGTTTCTTTGTAAGGTAAGATTAATTTGGTGATCAATTAAATACAACGTAATGATTTTGAGTTTGTATCGAATACCACCCTGGTTATATGTACTGCAGCAGACTTGCTGCTTACTGGGACAGCTGTCCCACGCACTCATCAGTCATCATCCCTCGCTCCACCACTAGTCCGTTGAACAACATCGATTTCTCTCACGATATCACCCCTACCTGGTTGATATACCACGTCTGCGTACAAAGCGCTTTTCCTCATCTTTTATTATGCGCACAGCCAGGGAGTGGAATTCCCTGCCTGCGTCGGTATTCTCGGGTGCCTACAACGCTGGTATATTTAAAGCTCGAGTGAATAGGCTTTTTCTAGGCAAGCTCGCTCCATCTTAGGCCTCGTCTAACAATCTAACAATTCAGAATGAGGCCAAGAGTAAGCCTATTTAATGTAAAAAAAAACGTCATGGCGAATGGGCACGAGGACAAACAGCATAACTAATATATTCTCTTCACTTAGACCCGAGTCCACCAACTGATTAACCGATCGATTAAGGATAAACGTCAGTTAAATATCATCACAAATGAATCATTTGTTAAAATTTTAAAGGGACAGAATAATTATGATAAATTATAAATAGAAAAATATTGGAAAAATCAACAAAGCCACAAGTGAATTCTCAGATGGGACTCGAACCCACGACCTTTGGAAATTCGGTCCAATGCTCTAACCACTGAGCTACCGACACTTGCGGGCGGACCACCGTCGAAATTCTCCAATGCTTTTATTTTTTTAATACGCTGTAGGCCAGCGTTGACACATCAATGCTAGGAATATCCTTACATTCGAAAGAAACATCTTTTCTGAAGTTTAACGATCGATTAAGATGCAACAGCCAATAATTTATGATTTATAACTTTTTGATGTTGTATTTTCAATGCTTTTTTCCAATATTTTTCTATTTAAATCATAAGTATAAAAATAGAATTGATAAATCCAAAAATCATAGGACAGAATGATGTTTAAAACAACGATAATCTAATCAACAATTGGTGAAGTTGGCTATTAAGAGTTAGCAACACTATGGCACGTAGGTGAGTTATGTATATGTAGACTTACTGCAACAAATCGTCCCAAACGTCAGTAGGTCTCCAAGGCGGCCCTCTCTCCGCCACCAGTCCGTTGAAGAACATCGAGTCGAGCAATCGTACTGCAAACGGGCACGTTGAAAGACCACGCCTCCCTAGGAAGCCGAGCTTGTGGAATGTTAGCACCGGCGATGGATGGATGCGGATTATGGTTAGACAGTGCCTGCGGACAACGGGAATTGCATTTTATTATATTGATATCCGAGTTGGGTGCCAGAAAATAATTTTGAAGAAATTTCAGCGCCCAAACTAAACCAACGTATTACCAGGCCTAGTTTACTCCATGTAATAAAACAACTTTTACGGATATCAAACGCGCTATATTTCCACGAACTAAGTTGTAATTGTCCGTATTTTTAGGTTTTTTAGGGGTTTTTTGATTTTCCCGACGTTTCGGCACCTTTACAGCTGCCGTGGTCACGGGATGACTGGTGTCATCCCGCCAAGTGACATGACAGTGCGCGCCAAAACATAAGATGTACGTATTACTCCATGTACTTACGCGCGATAATTACCTAGCGGGCGGCAGACATTCGGATATACAAATTCAGCAGGGTTGCCGCCAGCCGAGTGGTGCGAACGTACCTGTGTGCAAAATTTTGGTTCGAGACTGACGATGACCCGACCGTAGAATTGTTTTATTAAACCTTTTTGTAAGATTCTGGCTTTTTTCTACCATAAAGTTGAACAATCCTGATTTGGACAGGGCCAAAAAAATAATGGACCATTACATTAAAATTGCACATTTGTAAATATTAAATATTGTATTATATTTGAGACAATAAATACAAAAAGTATAACGTTTTCTTAAATTTCCAAAACAGTAATAGGCTAATTAACAATGTTTAAAATAAAGTGTCAATTACTGTTATCAGTATAAATTAAGAGTTTAAAAATGATTATTTATTAACGTAAGTTGAAAATAATAATAAATTTATTTAAAAATCCGTAAATAAAAATGCACTTTTCAAACGTTTGTCACGTGACACAAAACGCTCCTGATTCGTCGAGTTTATGATGATGTCACCTGCTTGTAAACCTCGTTTGTCAACGTATGTGGATGATATGTCCCACAGATCAGAATACAGGCAAGTGATGTCACCGACCCCATTGCAGCGCCATATTGTCAAAGTAGCGTTTTGGCACGTTATTTAAATAATATTGAATTTTTTATTTGACACTTTTCAGCAAATATGTACCAGAATAAAAAAAAAAAAAAACTTTTACTGGGTTCCTTAAACTCTACTACATAATATAAAATGGAAATTTAAAACCTGTCAAATAGCCTATTTAACTGTTTTATCAAAAGACGCAGCCCTTTTTTATATATATTTTTATTGTGACGGGAATGCTTTTACGCATACCCCGTCCGCCTAAGATGTGCGGACGGCGGTTATGTGGGACTCGCCGGACCGCCTCCTGCTCCCCAAGCCTGCTACAAGAGCACGATAGGGGCCCACGACGGGGGAATAAAAAGAGGCAGCCCTAGCGTTATCAGTTTAGCTTTGCGACCGCGCGGAGCAGTAACGGACTGTAACTGAGCTCTTTACGACTGCGCGCGAAAATATAGAACATTTTCGCGCGCAGTCGTAAAAAGTAGGTTGTTATAAAATGCAAGTACCGACATTTCTTAGAGAGTGTTTTATCTGTTACGAAGTAACTATTTACTAATCTATGGTATGGTATAACGTAATCTAGTAGCTATTTACAAATACAATAGAACAATATTTGAATTAAACAGAAAATACCACCATAGAAATTACACCGTTATAAAAGTACGATATTAAAACTGCAGCAGTCGCAGCTTATAGCCCTGCAGCAGTCGTGCCAGTGTAGGTACGCTGCAGGCGGTGGAAGTGGAAACGCCGCATCAGCAGCACGTAGTTCCGGTTGCAGTACTAGGGCTAAGGCGCTTTACAGCGTAATACAACATTCCTATAACCTTACCGATATTAGGTTATCTACAGGCATTTTAACATACCTATAGCCTTGAAGCAATCGCGCCAAGGTACGCATGAATACAGCACAAATCTCCTTGTAGAGCATATGCGGCGGCAAAGCTACAATGTACAGTGTAGTTTAACATACCTATAACCCTGTAGTCATCATGCCAGCGTGCGCATGAACACAGCGCGATCTCTTTGTCGAGCATATGCGGCGGTGAAGCAACAGGCGGTGGAGGTAGAAACGCTGCGTCTATGTTATAGGACGTAGTTCTGGCTGTATTACTAGATAGCGCCAGCGCACTTTGCAGCTTAATATTAAAGTAACTTTAACGCTGCTGACGTTTGATCATGTAAAAGTATTGTTTACATACCTATAGCCTTGTAGTAGTCGCGCCAGCGTGCGCATGAACACAGCTCTAATCTCCTTGTCGAGCATATGCGGTGGCGAAGCGGCGGGCGGTGGCGGTGGAAATGCTGCGTCGGCAGCACGTAGTTCTGGCTGTAGTACTAGTGCTAGTGCGCTTTGCAGTGTGGATAGCAGCGGGCCTTCGGGCTGAGGGATGTTCACGCCCGCGGGTATGTGGAGGGAGCCGACGTCAAGGTCCGCTACTATCACGTCCAGCTGTAATGTAACTGACGCTTTACGATATACCAGTGGCGTGCCTAGATTAGACTGCCTAGGGTTTTAGACAGGGGCAAGTATAAGAAACTTCAAATGCTGCAACGTTTAATTTCTTTACTTAGCGCGACTTTTACCAACTACCAGTAAAAATGTTTATCCCTAAACACATTTAAATATTTCGTTGCATTTCAGTCATTTGTTTGAAGTTGAAAGAGCAGAGCAGCAGAGCGATGTGTTCAGTGGCAGTTGGTGAAAGTCGCCTTAAAAGCTCGAAATAAATTAAAACATCGACAAAATTATTAATAGTCGATGAAAGAATCAATAAGTTAGTAGTAAGAAAATAAGAATATCTCTATCAGCAGCATCAGCAGTACCGGAAATATTCACACGAAACCTAATCTACAAACTAAGACTTCATATTTATTAAGGGTCTTTGTACGATATTTACCGAAACGACCGAAGTATTTAAACTTGTTCTAATAAATTTTGCAGCGGAATGTCAATATTTGACCACACTAAAGAAGTTCTCATATCCAAGATTCATGTCTGGAGTTCTCACATAAGTAACGACGGCATGAGTGAGCTAAAACACATAGCAGCAGGAGTATACAAATACAAAAGGAACATACATAATTCTAAATTATGAAAAGTACGGCTAACGCAGCAATAAAAATACACATACCGCTGTTTCAGCGTATGTAAACGTACGCGTATCGGAAGGGGAACATCAGAGCCCCACCACCCACTCGTTGCAGTCAAGCGAACAAAGCGAACGACTTAGGAGGCGAGCGCAACTTTAGTCGCATACGTCAACAAAATTTCATACGATCGATTAAAAAATGGAGCTCCAGTAAGTATAGATTCCATTCACGTACACAAATTTAATATTATAATTTTAGCGGTGCGTGCATTCCATATAGGCATTTAGGCAGTGCCTACCTCATTCAAAACCTAAATAAATATAAATGTTACCTAAAGTTATTTTAGTTTAAACTTCTATTCAACACTCACCCACTAAGATTTATTTTCCTTACGCTAAATACTGAATACCTACCGGTAGGCAGTCTCCAAATTGCCTATTCGAATCAAGCAACATTTCATACAAGAATACAACTTATTAAGAAAGAGTATTACTCAAGTATAAACCGCCCACGGCAAAATGGGCGCTATTTGTACGTGTAACGTTCTAGCTTAAACGTCCGGAATATATCAGTATAAAGTAAGCAAGCCTACCTGACGAATGAATTTGAACGCGAATTATTTTGTTGAGGAGTTATTTTAAAACTATTATATTTCCTAAGATATTTATTATAATTAAATGATGTAAAGGACAATTTTGTTCAAAATTAAATACTTGTGATGATTAACGTATTTATTAAGATAAGAAATAATATCATGTTTATGATAACATTTTCTCAAATAATACATTAGTTTAGAACAAATTTTATTATCTTAAAAATCGTTATAGTGAGTTAACCATAAACGACTTTTTTCAGAACGTTTGATGGGAAACAATTTCGTCATATATGATTTTTACGCAACTTTAACCGTTTACACACCGTCCACAACGGAAGCTCCCAAAAGTAATATTTTTCCCCCGTTTTTGCAACGTTTTACATTAATGCTCACCTCCTATTAATCGCAGCGTGATATTAAATATCTTATAACGTTCCGAGATAAATAGACTATCCAGTACAAAAATAAAATTTTAATTCGAACAAGTAGTTCCGGAGATTAGCGTGCTCAAACAATCAAACTCTTCAGCATTTTAATATTCCTACTAAATATTACGAACTTTATCATTTATGACTAGCGGCCGCTCTCGGTTTCACTCGCCGCGTGGTTGCCGTTACCGTGGGAATATCAGGATAGTTTGCAGCCTATGTGGTTTTCTGATGTATAAGCTACATTGCTGTAAAGTTTCATCTTAATCAGTTCAGTAGTTTTTGCGTGAAAGTGTAACAAACATTCATTCATCTAAATATCCTCACAAACTTTCAAACTTATAATATTCGGTAGCAGGATAGGATAAGTGCAAAGTTACTAGTTAGATCTACAGTGCCTACCACGCTGGAAAACCAATGCACGCCCCTGCATTATAGCTACATTACAAAGCAGCATTACTTTTACAAAATTACATTGGCACTTGTAAAATTCCTCCAATGCATTAAAAATCTGACTATACCAAAACTTTGTCTTCGTTCACATTGTAGAGCTATTTGGTAGTAAGAAAACTCCACTTACCAAATCTGAAACCTCCTCCTTGAGACTCGAGTGTACTCCGATCAGAAACGGCGTCGGCGTCGCGAGCACCTCAGCCAAACCCGCGGGCAACAGCGGTATGTACACGTGCGCGTATCGGAAGGGGAACATCAGGGCCGCTAGTGCGCGACATGCTGCTGCTAGTCGGGCCGACGCGAGGGAGACGAGCAACACTTTGTGTTCGCTCATCACCGCGCACCAAAGGGTCACTGAGTTGTGGATACCTGGAAATTAAACTTTGGTATAATTGTTTATATTGGACAGCGTCAAGCAAGCTCCATATCAGCTTCTTCGCATATAAATGTACTTCGCTTATGGAGCTCTTGCGTACTTCTGGCTGTAAACCGTATCAAAGCCCTTAAGGGTTCCATTGAATGAATAAGCTCCAATGGCTGTAGTGCCTGCCGGTCGCCAGCCTCGGGTCATCAATGACCCACTGTATGTGCAATATATTGTCTAACTAAGAGATATGTTCCACGGAACGAATTTTGTTCGGAACTACATAGAAAAAAATAATTTTAGCAAATAGAGTTGTTGGGAAATATTTTTGATATAATGATAAATAATATAAGATTAATATTATTAGATATAATGAGAAGATAAATATAATGAATGTTTAATTGTAATAAATCACATAATTTTAACTATTATTTTTAGTGTTTGAAAAAAAATCTTTTAATCAAAATTTATTTTATAACTAATTACAAAAATTTGTTTTCTTATTTATGTTATAATACTTAAAAAAACATATAGGTACTTATATTTTCTTTTTTTTGCCAACAATTTTTTTTAATTTGCTCTGTAACTCGTCCGCCACAGTTAAAGCCGAAACGGCTTTTGTAGCGGTGAGTAAATTAAATATTATGTCTTTTGTAATACTTTTGGTCAATAAATGAAATGAAAAAGAAAAGTAGCCCTGAGGTGCCATCAAGCCATCAAGGCAACCCTGTTTCAGTACTCACGCTAGTCTGAAAGGTGACTAACTATATATTCCACTGACCGAGCAGCCTCAGCAGCATCTGCACAGAGGTGTGTGTAACGGGCAGCGGCGGCGCGGCGGGCGGCTGCAGCGCCTGGCGGTCGCCGGCGCCGATGCTGAAGCGCACCTGCGGCCCGCCCGCGCCCGGCACCTGCACGCACCCGAGGAGGTTCCCCACTAGCGTCTCCAGGGGGACGCCCAGGTTTTCTACCCATACTGTGTAGATTATGCCGAGGCAATTCTGGAAAAAAAACGACTGATAAAAGAGGGCTTGAAATAACGAAGAAGTTTGTATAGGAACCTAGAACAAAAGCGGTCGAAACCTCTGGACTGGAGGTTTCATCTTCATCCTCTCGTTTCAACAGTAGCCACTCAATGCGTAGACGTCAAAAAGCGTTTACACCGTAGATATATAGCGTCTTTTTATTATGCGACCGTTACAAAAAAAAGAGCGCCGCGCTTTAGTAAAATGTTTCTTACGATTTAGATTCTAAAGTGTTCGTCTTAAAGTGATGTTTTATTACTCTGTGTAACATGGCGCTTTGAATGTCGTTTTTTGTTTTTCAATTTCACGTGAGTAGTGTAGAAATAATCGCTTTCAAACATTTAACGAGATTAAATTGCACCTTGTTGCAGTAAAACATTTTTCATTTAAAATTTATATCGAATTCTACTAATTTTATAATTTGGTAAGGTTGGAGCTAATATTCTACTTAAGGCGAACAAATAAAAAATTACAGTGATGTTTTAACATATTTAAAAAAAAATTGACATTTGGTGACTTTTACAACACAGAGTACGGACTAGACTTTTTTATTTTTTTATTTGGAAATGACATCTTCACGGTGTAGCTAGTATGAATAATATGGAACCTAATTCGTTCCGAATTTGACAGTATGCGTTCTTTATGGAATAATTTAAAAGAAATAAGTATTTTTTGTGAGGAGCAGCCGTCTTGGGTCAACTGTCCCGAAACACAATCTACGGTGTAAATGCTTTGGGGACAAATGACCCGATTTTCGCTCGAGTGGGTAGATAACATTTCGCCCAAATTAAGTTTTGCCAGTAGTAGTACGCCAGTAGTGAAAATCAACGGCTTTCGGGCTGGCCTCGCTAAGGTCACGTTGGGTGGAGGCAGTGGGGAGGTTTAGGAAAGGAAGCATGTGCTGGAGCTTACTTGTCTAGAAAGCGCATGAAGCCCGGAACAGTGTGAAGATCTCCACAAAATTAAGCAATAACATTAGGTTTTTCGGGACGAAACTCAGTAATAAGTAATAAATAATTAGCACTCACTCTGAAAGTGTCGATGTAGTCCTGGCGGGAGACGATGACGAGACATTTGGGCGCGTACATGATGCTGTGGTGGGTGATGTTGGCCACCGGCCTCGCTGAATCCAGGGATTCTTCGTCCTGAAAATAATTTTATCAAAGTTATTATTTCATTTCATTTCATAAAAGTAATTTTGCCTTTACTGGGTGTCGGTTATATTTCCTATTTCATCACCAATTATTTAGCTCAAAATGTGGTCAACAGTTACATGACTTACTTACAATAGATTCTGCTTTCAAAATCGTGTGGCAAAGTTAAACCTTACAGTAGTACAGTTGTTGTAAAATAATTATTTTCAAGAATAACCCTTCGGGTTATCCTTGTATAAAAATGGATTGTTAATAATAACAAACTATCATTGCTCTGATACCAACCCAATCACTAATTTAATTAGGATAACAATTAAGTAATGAACTACAACAATTATATTTCGTCGTTTCATTCTTTGATATAATTATATACAACGTAGTCCCTTTAACCTACAGGCAACATCGCACGTCTTTAGAGTAAGTCAATCGACTTAAAAAAATAAATTAAAAACTTCACATCTGTCACTCAGTTGTCAGTTATTTAGCGCCAAATTTCTCATTCCTTTTTCGTGCGAGGCAACGAACGCACGCGTCTATGCAAAATGCCGAAACGCAGCGCACAGGAAAAAGTTGAGCGATATGAAAAGAAGATTAGGAAACTTATGGAGAAAAAGGATCTCGTTAAACGTCGACGAATTCAACGTTTATATTCGTCAGAGGACGAGGATAATGTCACAGGTACGTTCATAGTGCATATACCAGTATTGGTGCATACAATAATACTTAGTAAACTAAAAATTATCAGATATTAGTTAATACGATAACACTTTGATGTTTTCTTTGCTAAGCAAGTAATATTATTACACGATCAATAAAATTGCACTAAAACAAAACCAAATCGAGATTGACTGCGGGTCAATCGCGATATCCTAATTAGCTGCGGGCTAATTATGGGTCATATACTATGACGTGACGTAGAATTTACCTGCGTTCTAGAATAGACGCACGTAATCTACAATTTATTGTCTGCGGGACAATATAAATACATATTATTTTGTATTTTTATTTTATGTTCTACCCTCATTGAATATCTTTTTTTTCTAAATCGAGAATCGTTGTTTTAGATTCAATTAACATGGTACAAAACGATACGGAACCGGTGGCTGGTCCGTCAAATCAAATTGATTACACCGAACAAACTTTAGAACAACCCTTGCCCGTGGTCGAGGAATCACCAACAACAAACACACAAGAAATTACATCGGAAATTTCTTCAGAAATAACTTTAGATCCACAAATATTGTCAGCTTTGGGTGCGTCTACGTCCGATACACCTGAGTTTGGAGATGCGATCCACGATAGCCTTGCTAATTTATGGACACCATTATTAAAAAAGGGTCTACCAAAAGACCAGAAGGAAAATATTACAAAGGTGAAAGAATACCTAATACCTAGTAATTGTAAGATGTTGCAAGCACCAAAATTAAATGCAGAAATTGCTGCCGCAGTTTCTGACGTCGTGAGGGGACGCGACAAAAAGTTTCTTACTTTTCAACAACAACTCGGTATGGGTACCTCGGCAGTAAATAGAGGAATGGACACATTGCTTTCTTCGGACGATAAGATACAAGCTCTTAAATATCTAAGCGACGGTTGTCGCATTTTGGCTGATTTACACCATTCTCTAACAAAGGATAGAATCAAGCTAATTACACCGAGTTTGGAAAAGAATTTCCTGCACGTCATACAAGATTCTGAAAGAGATGACTTCTTATTCGGCAATACATTAGCCGAAAAAATAAAAGCCAGTAAAGCAATCGAACGACAAGGCTCGCAGATAAGGAAAATATTTACAAGTCATAAACCTCCCACAGTCCAGTCGACTGCTAGTCGCCCTGCCCATCAGGGAAACTGGTCAGGCCCGCCTCGGTACCCGTCGAACAGGGGGGGGCGGGCAGGTCAGAGCCACAGAGGACAGAGGCTAGCTCCGCCACCGCGCCGAACTTATCCTCAACCAATTTCGTCCCATGCGAAGAATTACAATCAACCCAGGCCCCGTGCACCGCCACAGTAACACAGGTACACGCTGGCAGAATTAAATATTTTTATGATTGTTGGTCTCATATAACAAACAACATGACTGTATTATCATGGATCCAAAATGGATACTCTATACCTTTTTGCTCGGAAGTGACTCAGACTATCGTACCTAAATCTAAATTTACACCAGAAGAAAGTCAGGAAATGGTTCAGGCTATAAATAAATTAATTGAATTAGGAGCTATTTCACAATGTACCCCATCAGATGACCAGTACATATCTAGAATTTTCCTTGCACCCAAGTCTAATGGTGGTAAACGTTTTATCTTAAATCTAAAACCTTTAAATAAATTTATTGAAAAAACCCATTTCAAGATGGAAGACTACAGAACCGCGTCAAAACTTATACCACAGTGCGGTTATGTAGCAACGATTGACCTGAAAGAGGCCTATCTTTTGATTCCAATATGTAAAAAAGATCGTAAATATTTAAGATTTCAGTTCCATGCTCGAAATTCTAACTTATCCACCTATGAATTTACTGCCATGCCTTATGGCCTGTCTGTGGCACCCAGGGTGTTTACTAAAATCATGAGAGAGGTCATGTCCTATTTGAGAAGTCAAGGTCACAAATCCGTAATTTATCTCGACGACGTATTATGCATTGGCGACACGTTTCAAGAATGCTCCAATAATGTACACGAAACTTTAAAGCTTTTGCAATGTTTAGGATTCGTTGTTAATCACAAAAAAAGTGCGTTAAGGCCTTCTCAAGTCTGTACTTTCTTAGGCTTCGTATATGATACACAACATTTCTCGTTATCATTACCTATAGAAAAACGTAGAAATATTGCACAAATGGTCAGAAATTATTCAAAATTACCAAAATGTACAATAAGAGACTTTGCAAAATTGATTGGTGTTCTAATTGCAGCCTGCCCAGCTGTTAGATACGGATTCTTATACACAAAAATTTTAGAACGCCAAAAGTTTTTGGCTTTACAGAGACATAGTGATAATTACGAAGCAAAATTCACCTTGCCAAGCGTAATTTTGGAAGATCTTAACTGGTGGCGCGATAATGTTTTTACAACATTTTGCCCTATGAGAACTGTAAATTATAATAAAGAAATATTTACAGATGCCTCCCGAACTGGTTGGGGAGCCGTCTGCGAAGGTAAAAAGGTTAACGGGAGATGGAAGGTTTCAGAATTGGAACACCACATCAATTATCTAGAGCTTCTTGCTGCATTCTTAGGACTGAAATCTTTGGCAAAAAATGAATATGACTGTGCAATATTACTAAGGATAGATAATACCACAGCAATAAGTTACATTAACCGTCAAGGTGGAATACAATTTCCACATTTAAATAACCTGACACGTTGCATTTGGCAATGGTGCGAGAGTCGAAAAATTTGGTTACACGCTTCTTATGTGAACACAAAAGATAACTGTGCGGATGCCGAGTCAAGAAAAATCAATCCTGATACGGAATGGGAGCTATCTGCCGAAGCTTATCAGATGATACTAAATGACTTTGGATATCCAGATATCGACCTTTTCGCCTCCCGCAACAATGCCAAATGTGATACATTTGTTTCTTGGAAACCAGACCCAGACGCCTGGGGCGTAGACGCCTTAACTATTAATTGGCGATCATTATTTTTCTATGCCTTTCCACCATTTTCCTTAATATTGAAATGTTTAAGGAAAATAATTGATGATGAAGCCACGGGCATCTTAGTTTTTCCATACTGGCCGTCTCAGCCGTGGTTTCCATTACTAAAAAGTATACTAGATTCTAATATTTTATTTTTATGCCCGAATAAGTATCTCTTGCAATCCCATTTCAGGGAGCATCACCCTCTGCACTCGAACCTTACCCTGGGTGCCGCGAGGCTCTGCGGGCGGCGTTCGCACACCAAGGCGCCCCCCAGGACGCCCTCCACTTAATGCTGGCTTCACTTTCTGACAGTACCATAAAACAGTATAGCGTTACTTTGAAACTTTGGTGGGAGTTTTGTACGATTAATAACGTAAATGTTTTTGAAGGCTCCAGATCTGTAGTGTTGTCCTTTTTAACTCAACAATTCAACAAGGGTTGTTCTTATGGCTCTCTTAACAGTCACCGTTCCGCGCTTTCACTGTTCTTAAATAACAACATTGGTTCAGACGAAACCATTAAACGAGTACTAAAAGGTGCGTACAAACTTAACCCAAGTCGCCCAAAATATACCTCAACTTGGGACCCACAAACAGTTCTAAACCACATATCTGATTGGTACCCAAACTTAGAACTGAGCATGGAAAAGATCACTAAAAAATTAGCTATTCTATTAGCACTCTGTACAGCACACAGAGTACAGACTTTTTCATTTATAAAATTAGAAAATATTTCAATTACTCAAGACGGGGTTAAGATAGCCATTATTGATATAATTAAAACTTCGGCCCCTGGCCGCGAACAACCCATATTGTATTTACCGTTCTTTCGCGAGAATATAAATATATGTCCTGCTTCAGTCCTCGTAGATTATATTTTTGTCACAAAAAAATTGAGGACCTCGAACGCAGACAGACTGTTATTAACGTACAAAAAACCCCACAAGCCCGCCAGCACCCAGTCTATAAGCCGCTGGATTAAACAGCTATTGGCAGAGAGTGGCGTGGATGTAGAAAAGTTCAGCGCGCATAGCACACGACACGCCTCCACCTCGACCGCACGTGCCGCGGGGCTCAGTGTAGACGTGATTCGGAAAACAGCTGGCTGGACTAGCACATCGACAGCTTTTGCTCGATTCTATAATCGGCCGATTGAGTGCGAAGGAGCCTTCGCAAAAAGCGTAATGTTTCCAACCAATGATTAGTTGACCTATTTTTTGTTGTTATTGCTGATTAGCCTGATTTGTGATAAAAGAAATTTAAGTACTTATTTGATGGAAAATTAATACTTAAAATTGTTTTTCTGTTAAGATATTATATTAGAATAAATAAATCGTAATTATAATGGTTATTTACTTTGCTTATGCTATACCTTCCTCCACTTTAGAACAAAACATAAGATCTCTAAAAATCTACGTTGTATATAATTATATCAAAGAATGAAACGACGAAATATAATAGATGATCAAACGAACTCCTAAGTGAAGTTCGATCGTTATTATATGAGTCGTTTCATTCGAAGATATAATAACCCTCCCAGCCCCGTAAACCTCAGGCTGAAGACGGAGGTATACAGACCCACTAGCAAAGTTTTGTTCTAGAATATCTCTAAACGAAATGAGAAATTTGGCGCTAAATAACTGACAACTGAGTGACAGATGTGAAGTTTTTAATTTATTTTTTTAAGTCGATTGACTTACTCTAAAGACGTGCGATGTTGCCTGTAGGTTAAAGGGACTACGTTGTATATAATTATATCTTCGAATGAAACGACTCATATAATAACGATCGAACTTCACTTAGGAGTTCGTTTGATCATCTATTTTGTAATATTTGGAGATACGATTTTGACTTTATTTGAAGATAAAGCATGCTTTATGATTTTTGTAATTTTTGCATTTTTCAATGCTATTTTTATACTTATGGTAAATTTTTTAATAGAAAAATATTGGAAAAAATTAAATCGGCAGACGGCAGATTCCCGTCTGGCCGATTCACTTGTGGATGAGTTATTTTTTCCAATATTTTTCTATTTAAAAATTTACCATAAGTATAAAGCATGCTCCCGCCAAAAAATTATAGTTTCGTATAAGTGCCAGCCTAGGTACCTGTTTGATGTTCTCGCTAAGGACAAACTTTCAGCAAAACAAAAGCACTTTATTGTTCTTTGACTAAAACACGCCATGTTTCCGTGTAATTGACAAAAGCGAACCCTCCCACAGAAGTAGGATTACATAAAGGTTGACCATGCTTCCCTGACGACAAGAGGAAATAATTTTCTCTCTTCCATCCATGTCTTACACTTTTTAATCGAGTCTTATCTTACTTGTTACTTATATTATAAATGCGAAAGTATGCTAATTTATTTGTTTGTTTGTTCCTCTTTTACGCCTAAACGGTTGAAAGGATTTGGATGAAATTTGGTATGTAGAGACTTCATGTAGTAGACTAACACATTGGCTACTTTTTATCCCGATATTCCCACGGGAACGTTAACCACGCGGGTGAAAACTAGTATTACACTAAATCATAACTGAATTTCCAACTAATGTCAAATATTCACTTCGATAAATTTATATAATATTAAAATGTTTCCTCTGTATTTTTATAATAATTGAAATCAAATATCGTTACGAGTTTATTGAAACTCGAACCACGCTACCACGTTTTGCTGTCTGTAACCACGAGAAATAATGAAAACTTCAGAGAATAATACAGTAAACCAAGAAGAAAACTAGATACCTACTTTGACTTATGGTTCAAAAGATATGTTTCCAATGAAGCAAGCCAACGTTTATCTAAAATGTATTTTATAAAGAAACTACCAGAAGAATTCTAATTCTAACTAAAGTGTGATTGTTTGTCCTTCCTTCACGCCATAACTAAACAACCTATCGACTTGATTTTTGGCACAGAGTTAGTTGAAAGGACGGAGGATAGTAACATACGGACGACACAAAAGCGTAGAAAACGGATTTTTGAGGAACTAATAACAAACTTCAAATTAAGGCGGTACCGAAAGTGGCGCCGCGTTGAATTTTATTTAATATCGTAATTCTAATACACAATTTTAATAAAACTTTACGTGTAATTTTTAGAGCCCATTGTCTTTTATTTTTAGAAGGTATCGCTACATCTCGTCATAGCCATTCGTAGAAGTAGATAGCAAATGTGTCAAAAACGGCCACTTTTAGCAGTTTTGCTATCTACTTCTAGCAGTGACTACGAGGGAATGTAATGATACCGTCTAAAAATACTAGACTATGGGCTCTAAAAATTCCCCGTAAAGTTTTATTAAAATTGTGTATTAGAATTACGATATTAAATAAAATTCAACGCGGCGCCACTTTCGGTCAGGGTACCGCCTTAAGGCAACATAACGACTGTCGTGATTGTAGTTCTGCTGCCAAACATTTAGGGTCTTCATAATAAATAGTAATTTTCGTATTAGGCAGTGGAAATAGTGAAATATTTGCTAGATGGTTGCTAGTTATAGACTAGTGGCGCCCTCAATCTTTTGTGTCGCACTGTAAGCTACTTTACATTACATTGCAAGCTAGTCTCTTATAAAAATGAACAAAGGGTCGCCCTATTCTCATTTTATTGCATGCTTACGCCGCTGGGGCAGGCAACGTGAAACCGCCTCCGTTTGAAACATACACTTCTAAGCAATATCACAAAGGAAAAGGAGTACCTACTACCTAGGCATTCACATGCAACACCACTGGAGAAATATTACTCCAGTTACGTGTTGGTTTTCAAACATCTCGGCGTACAGCTAATAGTCATCTTATTTCACTTTAAGGGCTATGCTCCTAAATTATTATGAAATAAGTATGATTTTTGTAAAAATTGGTGTTGAAACAGAATACGCGTGATGGTCTGCAACTTACTTTCGAAAGATTCCATGAACGATTGCTTGAATGAATTATTGACCTACAAACTATTGGTCGAGGAGTTGCTGTTCCAAATAACTTACTTTCGAAAGACACATGCTCGATGAACGATCGCCCGAATACCATTTATTTACTTAAAAACTGTTACTCGAGCTGTCACAACTTACACCCAACTTTTCAACAAATCAAATCATGCTAGACCGGGAGGAGCGAAAGAAAAACATAAAATGCTCCAGCTGCCAGATTTCCAGTGCTGGTAGTAAAAAAGCCTATCTACGGACAGGACATATTCGAAAACTTTTTTAACCGCCTCTGTGGTCTAGTGGAACAACCACCGGTATTCGATTACCAGCGGGGGTACATATTGTATTCGGTTTGGTTAGTGATAGGACTTGTTGTAAGTCCGCCTGGCTAGCTACCACCATCTTATCTAAGTCTGTCGCCATAACAACAATGTTTTCAGCATTGTTGTGTTCCGGCAGTTAGAGATTAGATAGCCAGTTCCTCAGTGATTGAGGATTCCGGAAGAGGCTCGCTTCTATCTTCAGCCTTATCAATACTTAATATCAGGTATGAGGAAGGCTAAGAGTCTCCCCGTCGTTCATAAAAAAAACTATTCCCGATCCTGTTCCGGACAACTTCTTAGACCCCAACCAATGTCAAAGCGTCAAAAATTGCATGTGGCTATAATAGTAATGTTTAAAGCATTCTTACTCTCGAGCTGCACCTTGATGATTTGCCAACTCCGAACCGAAGGCGATTTATGGGGTAAAGGTATTACGATGTATGAGTGAGTATGCACTAAGAAAGCAAGGACCCAAGAATCGCAATTTTCTACGATTAGAAGAGAGAACAATAAATTGCTATTCTTGAATTTGAAACTCGAATGAAACAATGTCGTTTCGGGCAACCGGCGACAGAAGAACGATGCGCGACAGGCGATTACGCGATGCGTGATGCGATTAAGATGGCAAAGCTTAATGTTTAGAAAGATAATTGGAAAGATAGACGCAATTTTTTGCAGTATGTTTTGTGTACCGACTGGAACGAAGCGGAGACAACGTCTCGCTGTAAGTAAGTATTGTAAGAAGCTGGTACCACGGTCAATACAAAAAGTGTGTGTATAAGGTTGTTGGCATCGATACTTTAGATTAAGGGCCGGTTCTGGCAGATAATTAGGCATATTTTTCATATTACAACTGTCAAATCATCTGCCATATAAACTATTCAGATCTTATCTCTCGTTGGTGAAACCTACATATAATAGGTTTTCGTTTATTTAAACAACAAATTAAAGAAAAACAAACATTAACAATAACAACATTATCAACAGCTCCAATACATTGTTAATTGATTCACAAACACAACTGACACCGCATAACATAAATGTCATGTTAGCACAGATGCGCGGGCGCAAACATTTGTCTGCTAAGTGTTACGTAACTTAAACTGAGCTTTAAGGCCAAGTTCAAGCCGAAACGTAACTAACGAGCGTCTGATTTCTTTCACTTACTCAGTGGGAATTCTGATTTATTTACTCGATTGTATTGAGATTAACGTGACGTATTTTACAATGGACCTTGAACGTCCTTATAGTACGTAATTAGAGCTGTTTTACATGTCTTAAGTACTGTCGGCAGTACACCGTCAATACTAAAAAGAACGAGTTAGCTACGATCCTACTTGTTAATGATTTTTCGAATTTTTGCATTTTTCAATGCTATTTTTATACTTATGATACATTTTTAAATAGAAAAATATTGGAAAAACAACTCGGCCACAAGTGAATTCTCAGGTGGGACTCAAACCCACGACCTTTGGAAATCCGGTCCAATGCTCTAACCACTGAGCTACCGAGACTTGTGAACCACCGTCGAAATTCTCCAATACTTTTATATTTTTAATACGCTGTAGGCCAGCGTTGTCACATCAATGCTACGAATATCCTTGCATTCGAAAGAAACTTCTTTTCGGGTGTTTAACGATCGATTAAGATGCAACAGCTAATAATTAATGATATTTGTTTTTTTGCATTTTTCAATGCTATTTTTATACTTATGATAATTTTTTTAATAGAAAAATATTGAAAAATAACAAGTCGGCCACAAGTGAATTCTCAGATGGGACGAGTTGTTTTTTCCAATATTTTTCTATTTAAAAATTTATCATAATCCTACTTATGGTAAATTTTAAATAGAAAAATATTGGAAAAAATTAACTCGGCCACAAGTGAATTCTCAGACGGGAATCGAACCCGCGACCTTTGGAAATCCGGTACAATGCTCTTGACCGAGACAAGAGCATTGGACCGGATTTCCGTCTGAGAATTCACTTGTGGCCGAGTTAATTTTTTCCAATATTTTTCTATTTAAAATTTACCATAAGTATAAAAATAGCATTGAAAAATGCAAAAATGACAAAATCATAAAATAATCCTACTTGTCCTTCTAATCCCACTAATAATATCTACTATAAATGCGAAAGTATGTCAGTTTGTTTCTTTGTTTGTTCCTATTTCACGCAGAAACTACTGAACGGATTTGGATGAAATTTAGGGACTTCAAGTAATGGACTAACACATAGGCTTTTATCTCGATATTCCCAAGGGAACGGGAACCACGCGAGTGAAACCGCGGGCGGTTGCTAGTAGATATCATAAAATTCTAAAGTCTTGTTTACAATTATTCCCACAACCACAGGGGGATGCCGTACTCAGCAGATTTATCGTTACACGATCCGATAAGAGGACCTGCTGGCCTGCTGGCTGCTGCACATACACACATTAAAAAAAGTCTGCGATCAATCAATGATTTTTATACAAAATACCTGTTTTCGTAAAGGGATTAATTACTTTAGTAAATCTTGACCGATATTTTTTCAATTTGGTACCTTTCAAAAGCTAGAATGTTCAACATAACGGTCGGTAAAAAAAAACAGTCGAGATTTACTATAATAATCCCTCTACAAGAACAGGTATTTTGTATGAAAGTCTTTTTCTCTGTATGTAGGATAGGACCAACAGGAAAGTGAATATTGCAATTAATTTGCATAAAAATTACACTACGGTACTACCCAAATACACATATCATAATTCTGCTAAAAGGATTTACAGTATTACCTTAAACTGTTTGTTAAAGAATGTCTAAAACAGTAAAACAAAGAATTTTACGCTTTAGTTGGTGAACTCCAATAGTTTTAGTTAAATATTGGCTTTCAAATCAACTTCAGCCTATATTTCAGCAACTAATAAAAACGTTTAACTATGAAGCAACTCGGTGCTAATGAAGACATCAAGTATTACATACAAATAGTAATAAACATTTCAGGCTTTTTTGCACTTGTGTTTTATTATGTTAAGTATGTTACGTAAACAAATAGGTATTTGGATTCAGAAAATACATAGGTAAGTAATTATTTTCAACAATATAGCAATAAAATCGGTAAAGAGAATTAGAAAATGTCATTCTTATCCCAGATTTATTATGTGAAGAATTTAGATAGCTTTTGTCGGAAACCATAAACAAAAAGGGAAAGAGCTTCCTCCGATCAAAGCGATGCTTTGTCCATAAAGAAAGAACAGACAGTTTAACAGCCTTAACTACACCGTATGTACTTAATGCCACAGACGAAAATAAACCAGCCAAGAATGAATAACGTGAATGAAAACACGGTTGAATTAGGTCGGCTCTCCTACTATCCGTGACGTGTACAAAAATGAATGAAGTGTGTGTGTGTCTGTTGTGTGTATCCTAGTTTTGAAACTTACTCCAATACTCCATCGACAAATCATAAAGATACCACTATTTTTTTGTAAAAGCTACGAACCTTAATGGCCTGCGCAGACGACGGACATTGAAGGACTTTTTGTCCGCGACACGACCTTATTACTAAGAACATAAAGTTGAATAAATAACGACGACTATCGCTTACTTTTCATGGATATACGCGATCTAAGTTGAATCTTATTTAGTTAACAATAAAAACGTGTCGCGGACAAAAAGTCCTCCGTTATCCGTCGTCTGCGCTAGCTCTAATAAAAATATATTACTCAGAGAAGGCAAAATACGTGCTGGTAGACATGAAAAGTGTGGCTGCGAAACATAAATACATACATATATGGGACGATCCGCCGTTACGATCCTTCGCAACAGACCGTTTGTGACGAAAAAACGTTAGTGTATGCGAGTGGTGAGGATCGTCAACGACTTACTTGATCGCAGACGATTTGAAATTTGTATTACGGTTGATCGTAACGACCAATCTCAGGATCGTGAACGATTACTTCGCAGAAGATGTGAAATTCATACAATGATGGAACGTAACGACCCATCGTTTGTACGTGAGCGGCAAGCTGTGAACGATACGATTGGTTGTTACGACGGATCGTTCCGTGTATGTAGCCCTTAAGAGGCTGGACTGGAATCACCGAAGCAGAAGAACTATTTCGCTTGGTGAAAAACTGAGAGATTAGCAAAGCTGACGACATAACCAACCTCCAGTACCTAATGGAGAGGCGCTGAAATAAAGCGAAGAATTACTTTGTTGTGAAGACCTGTCCTTTGGTTTTGAAAGAAAAGGATAGAAAACTAACAGGGTTTTGGGGTTTCAGGCTATATTGTTAGAAAAGGTCGATAGGTAAAACTCCTAAGTGTAGTAAAATTTGTGACTAAGAATGATTGGTCCATTTTAACAGTTTTACCGAAGCGCTCATAGCCGCGCTTGAGAGACTGATCGTATTCGATCACGTTTGATAAACAAAGTTCGGCTCGATCAGGTGTCGGATGGGTGACCGTAAAATGGCATTACAACTGAACGCTTCCGTGCTTCGGAGGGCACGTTAAACCGTCGGTCCCGGTTGTTATCATCTGATTAGAGTCGACAAGCCAAGTCAGAGGCCTTATAGGCGGCTTTATATACTCTGACACCAAAGGTGGCCACTAATCCTCACTTGATAAGAAGAAGAACAGTTTTACCCATAGAGCAACGCGGCTTCCTAGTCGGAACGGAAGCCGCGTTGCTCTATGATGGTTTAACCGGTCTGCCTGTATATTACAAGAACACACATAAAGTTCCGACAAGTTTACTCAAATGTTTAACTGAAAGCAAAGTTTAATGTTTGCAGAAACTAAAGTTATATTATGTGGTCGCCGGCAGAGGAGCTTTAAGATCTAATCAAACCTGCCCCCGAATTGTCTAATTACAAAATCTATCACAATCCCTTTCAAAGGTATTGTAATTGTGATAGTGATTTATGGTATTGTGTAACTTATAGTCGCAAACCCTTTCAGAACGAATGATGTTTTAAATGACACTTCATTTGACACTTCTCCATACATTTGAAAGATATTTTCGTGTGTCACTTTGCTTAGACAGTTCAATTTCGTTCATTCAATACCTTTCAAAAGGCGTCCCGATCACAATCCCTATGAAATGTCAAATAGTGACGGCCTGAAGTATGTACGAGAAAATATCTTTCAAATGAGGAATTGAAAGGGATTGCGATAGAATTAGACAATTAACCCCAGGTCTAGCAGGAATAATAAGAAGACAGTAGTCAACTAATGAAAAAGCGTAAGACGTGAACATTGGTGAAACTGTTTCAATAAGGAAAGACCTAGCAGCAATAAACAATATTAAATATTTCTAACTACCTCAAAGTTTCTCGCAAATAGCGATGAAATGAAAAATAATAAAAATCTACTATTGGCTGAGCAACTTCTAATTACTAATACTTAATTGGCTCTTTGTCCAACGAAAATGAATGCAAGAACCAAACAATGGTATCCGGCCTTACCTAAACCATTCAACTTCATTTGAATATTACTACAAAAATAACCCTTTATTGTACGTATAACATTTCTTAGAAAAACAATCATTACTAAGCAGATTTACGATTCCGGAGTTGCGGTAAAAACATGATTTTCATAGCACATCTGTTCTTCAGATATCGACTAAACTATAAATCTGTTAGAGTAAGCATTAAACTGAAACCATTGAAAAGGAATTCAAAAATTCTTTTACTTACACGAATATTTCCACGTTTCAATTTTATCTATATTCTTAATTCAGGTTCGCAAAATTTGTGACGACTCGATAGGGACTTTGGCGCGTAGTACGCGGCCGAGTAAGGTACCAAATTAAAGGTACTCGAGTCTATTTGTTCCGAAAACTATAAAATATACAAAATGTTAAACGTGATGATCACAAACTGCAATTAAAGATTTTCGCATAATTTAGAATTTTTCGTCGATCGACGAACCCGAGTATCGGGTTGTAGCCCTAGTTTATATTAATGTTACAAAAAAGTAAGAATAAAACTTTGAATTAAATATAATACTCCATTTTTTTATATTTTAGTTTTTTATATCATTAAAACAACGAGAATAAGGTATATTTAGATTAAACTTTTTGTTTAAAGAATTTTTTACCGGAAGTTGACCGCGGAAACAACCATAAAATGTTCCTCGCTGTTGTAAAGTGAAAAATTGTGTGTTGCGCTCGGCAGAAAAGTTTTTAGCGTCTTGTACCTATGAAATCCTCGCTTTACTACGCTCGTGGTTCAATCCTAGAATCCTTCACTTGGTCAGGTTTCAATAGAGCTAACTCGTCGCTAATAACCAACTTTCCAGCCTTGCATAACAAATAACTATTATCCCGGTTATCGTACTATCGTTAACCTTCCACATACAATTTTAATATTTAGTAGATCACAAATCACAAGTGACAAAGTTAGTTTTTGCATTTGTATAAAGGCATTACTATATTTCACAAACAAGTCCACAATAAGTGCAAAATAATTGGGTCGCGAGACGGCTGGCGGCGACTAGACAATCATTGTTCTATGATGACAATGACTGTACTGTGACAAAACAGTGTAATAATGTAGACATCACACATTTTGTGGAATAACGACCACGACGCGACATAAATCAGCAAATAATCAAACAAGACAAGAGCCAACGACGACAACGAACTATTTTAATGATGAATACAGTTCTTGGGATTCAAATATAGGACAATCTACGCAACCTGACATTCAGTGAGGAATATTGATAAAAACAAAGTACTAAAATCCCTTACACTCCGTTACCTTTTTACGCCTAATTCAAACTGAACTTTTTGATAGACACAGATAGTTTGGGACTTAGGAAGAATATACTAAGAGGAATATTCATGTGGTGAAGTCTTAGATAACCACCACAATCTCTAACACAGAATTATAACCAAAGTGTACATAATGATAATGCAAAGTGAAAAGAGCATAGAAGAGCAGAAGCGCCTTGCTTGATGTTTACCTCTCAGACCCCGGCTTATGAGACAATAGTGGTGTTCTCTGAACACCGGTGTCCTTCCTGCATAGTATTCTGTGGTCCTGCTAGCAAATGACGAATACCTCCCTTTTCATTCTGACAAACTACAGGGATTAACGGCAATAAAACTACACAAAACTTATACGACAGAAAAAATCTTTTTCATTTTATTAAGCCTATTGCGGGATGATCCAACTTATCGATTCGAAAATTATAGTGTACTGTATTCATCACTGTTTTAATTTTCATATTTTCTTCATCTGTATTCACCACTGTTTTAATTTTCATATTTTATAAAGGAATTTAAAGTATAAGTACATCCTGTGACCACGGCAGCTGTAAAGGTGCCGAAACGTCGGGAAAATCAAAAAACCCCTAAAAAACCTAAAAATACGGACAATTAAAACTTAGTTCGTGGAAATATAGCGCGTTTGATATCCGTAAAAGTTGTTTTATTCGAATTTAAAGTACTTACTCTGAAAGATACAAAGCTATATCCTTCACACAGGGATTTAATAGGCACATCCATCACACAACACGCAAAACAAATCTTGTGGAGAAGGTATATTATGTGAAAAAACGAACAAATGATTTAAAGCATGTCTATTTTTATTGGTGTTCATAAAAACTGGGTACCTTATGAATAATACAACAAAAAAAACACCACACATGTCCATTGCGCACGTTCTCTCGTAATTGCTGAGACAAAAAGTGATTGCGTAAACTGTAAATAGCATTAAAGTGAGTGCTGGTACATTATTAACTTTAATTACTACAGAGAGAAAAGCAAATCGAGTGCACTTTAATTGAAAAAAAAAACGAAATAGCAAGCAGCTAGCCATTTTACAGTACCCTACAGCATGTACAACTTTTTTTTCATCTTCAAGATTTATTTTCACGACAAAATATGAATGAAGATCACTTTCCTCAAGAGACATCCAAAATGAATCAGACTTTAGCCGAGGAATGGTAAAGAATGGAACGTGCATGTAGAGATAGCATAGCTTTTATATATTGGAGCGGATATTTCTGTTAATTAATAGTCGACAAAAAGATGTAGCTTTATTTAATAATAGAGCACATGTGCACGTAATTTCTAGCGTCGGACATCGTCGTACATCTCACAAACAATTCGGCGTGAGCTCAAGGCCGATGACCCCGGTACATCCATCGGCAGGGTATTTATCGCTATCTCAACTCCCAGATGTTTATTACAAGGAGGATCCCATTCCGTCGGCGCGCGGATGTTTGAGCGATGTTCAAAATGGATCCGCGTATGAAAGATGGGCAACAAAACGGATAACAAATTTATGAGCGTGGTTAACGAAGACGTTCAACTGTCTGATAGGTATATTGGCTGTGAGAGAAAAGATTAGATAATAGATTTTCCTACAAGAGCTCTTTCAATAGTTACACATAAACCAAACTCTAAGAAACGGCAATGGATAACACTATACGATTACATACCTATAAAAGATTTTATGAATCTGTAGAATAGAGGCCGACGCTAGATAATTAGACACGATATAGAACCTAATACCTACCTATGGATGTAGATAATAGATGAAACTACTCGCAGAAAATAGAAAGAATCACTTCGTTCCTTGCTTTGCCTTCCTTCCTACTCCTACCTTAGGTAACTCTACGTAAGAACTTACCTATCTATGTAAAATGTAAGTAAATAAAAACATGGAAAAATGACAAACAATCAAATAAATTTTAAATAATACGTCCAGGCGATTGCGTAGTCAATCATATTCATCGTCAATCGTATTTATTTGACAGTTCATATTGTATCATATTAACTGTTATTCCATACAAATTGCAGCGGATGGAATACGATATGAACTGTCAAATGAACCACCTTCTGCAATCGCACTCCGTATTTGTGACAAAAAAACTACTTGTAGACCAAAAAAAAAGTACATTACCATTTTTGGCACTGCCAACAAGGCTAGTAAAAGTAGGAAGCAAGCTGTGACCACCACCCAGCTACGTCGTAAAGGGTCCCGATAAGTGTCGAAATGGACTATAAACGTTTATGGGCTTGGTATCAGCCAAATGGGTTCCTTACACGCACCCGACACTAAAGAAACCACAAAACAGTATGTCATAAACATAAGAAGTTGTACATACTGTTCTGTAACTCTTAAAGGAAATAGCTTTGGTCGCTAGGAGAGATTACTATTAAACATGGCATTATGTTTTTGTTACCCCTCGTTTCCACTGGCGACACATTTCAGGTTTGATGGAGGCTAAGAATCTCCCCGTTGTTCATAAAAAAAAAAAAACAAAGTTTTGCACTTTTGGCACCTGCAGCCCACTTCTATCACCGCACTTTAGTTATTATGTGATTAACTGGCGCTACAGTGATTAACTGATTGATTACCGCTTCCTGAAATTTTGGTTTTATACTTATATTTTTTAATTTTTTTTCAGTTGTCATGCGCCTAATTGTCTTGGTCAGATAGTAACAGAACTATCGAGAGCCATTGGTCATGCTCTCAGCGGATGCATTATATTTAACAACATGGTTTTCTTGCAAATGCTTTACCAGTGGAAACGGGGGGGTTATAATCAACATTTTGTAAACTACAACAAACCGTAATAAAGGCATGTGCTTGAAGTCTTCGATCCTCTAATCCCATGAAGTTCTTATTTAGGGTTCTTATCTAAGTGTTATTATTATTATTATAAAATATAATATTCAGCAATAATAACTATACTCGTTTACGACTTATATGTGGATTTAAAACAAATGGTAAATTGCAATGCGCCGCAGCCGTATGTAATTTAATCTAATTTAGACGCATTGAACGCATACTGTAAAGCCGCCCCAAGTAAATATACGATGTTTTATCAATAAAAGCGTGTTGAACGAAAGTCCATAAAACAAAGCAACAAACGCAGAAGTGACTCAATAAAAAAACAAGTACGTACGACACGAACCGGCGATACGCAACGGTTGACCCGTGAATCATGCCGTGTGAGGAGCTAGTATGAACCTATCCTATCCTAATACTAGCTCCAATGCCATCCATATTACCAAAACAATAGTTTATTTTTGACGGCAACACCAAATGACAATGACGATGTGATCTGTTGATAACCGCAGTGTTATTTTTTAATCCAGAACGTGGAAAGGCTAATGGAAGGTTGCACCAAAATTCATTTTAAGAATTCGTAGACAGTGTAACGTAATTTGCTTGTCTAAACTGTAAAATTCCAAACATTTTTAACAGCTTTGAGAAGAAAATTACGATATATTTTAGTAAAATGAATTTTGGTGCACCATACCATGGTGGCCGACCATAAGAATTCATCATACTGTTTTTAAATACGGGTAAAGCTGCAGGTGGCTCAATGAATAAACTGTTCCTCATACACGTAAAGTGTGATTATTCTTAGATACATGGACATAATACATGGACTGCTTAAAAATTACAAAGATATTTGATGATCCGCGATTTCTTAGAAAACTTTATTCTGATTCACTTAAAAACTGATTCGTGACTAAAACGCACTTTGATTTCTAAATGACTGAAGATAGCAAGTATAATAGGTTTGATTTGTGTTCATTTACATTCTTTAGAGGTCGTAGACATGCATTGAAAAAATGTTGCCATGAAAACTACAGAATGTCATCAAATCATTTAACAAAACGCACGATCGCATAACTATCGTTCTTTTTCGAAATTGTTTCATTTTAACATCGTCTTCGGTCATTCTTTAAGAGATACTTACATCAGAACTTCCCTGATCCCTGGTCATTAGACAGACTGAAATTTTAAGGTCCGAATTTTGTCTATAGCAAAAACTTTTCGGGTCTCATTTGTCATCGAAAACAAATATTACTGCTTACTGGAAATTGTACAAGCTTCAACGTGTGACTGACTGAGTGGAGCTGAGGAAGACCTTTTCTTTTGGTGCTAAGTATTTAAAAATTAGATTCTGATGTAAGTCAACTATCGTATTTTGATTGAACAGTTTCATCAAAGATCAAGAGATCTGTAGGCCTAGCACGAATAACTTTAGAGTAAGTATCGAGGAAGTAAAATATTTTTTTTTATGAGATATTGAGTAACGTTCCTACCGGACGTAAACGGAAATACATTTTCCTATGACATTACGTGCTCGATACTTACTCGATAGTTTTTCGTGCTAATTCTACCGCACTCATAAGAATCACCCCTTCACACAGCCAAACGCACCTGCTTTTTCTAATCCTACTATTGTACATCATTATGATCACGTAAAAGGATACATGGTCTAGCGATTTCGTATAGGGTCGTGAAAGAATACCTTTATACAGATTTTTTACGATATTGTTTAATTTTCGATTAGGATTTACTATTTCTGGATGTCTGTTGTAAGTTTAAGTTACCAACTTTCCGCCCGCAACTTTTTCCGCGTGGAATTTGCTTATATCGTAGGATATAGACGGATGTAATTACGGGCATAAAAACTTACTTTATCTGCGTGTTAATTTAAAGCTATTTCTACATAAACCACGGGCTGAACACTTAGACGCCACTTCCTGCCACCTGCTAGATTGGATCGCTCCCTTCGTCCCTGTTCTTGCATAATAACAGATGGCCAATAACGACTAGACATAAGCAAAAATGGTTCTGTCAGCTCTCCCTGAGGCCGTTGTTTAAAAAAGATACCAAGTTATGTGTGAAAAGAACTACTTCATAGTATTTTTTAATCCTTATTCTAATAATTTAATGATCGTTAAGTGTCATATTACACTTAATTTCGTAAAGCATAAATTATGCTGGTATTTATGCATACATGAATATGATGGAAATGAATCCCGAATTATTAAATTAGCAGAATAATACTGATGACGGTCATAAATTAAATATGTTTAAGTTTTTATAAGGTATCGCTGAAATTGATTGTAAATATTCGTTTGTTGTACTCGTGTAGACTCACACGAGTACAAACAAACGAATGTTTACAATTACAATATAAATGGAAAAGACTGTGGGTGGAATAGGTATGAAAATTAACAAAACCAGTTTTGCGTAAAGAAACAAGAAATCATTTATTTCTATCAATATTGTTTTAATCAATCACTTTACTAAAAGTAATTTTTAGGGCAAAAAAAACGCCGGCCATAAAAACTTTTTGAATGTTCAACGGAACCCTGAAATGCCTAAGCAGTGCCTGCATTATCGTGTGTGCACTGGCATAAACCGTGACCGGTAATATGAAACTGTTGTTCAATAACAAGGGAACAGGTAAATTATGATACACATAGGGTGAAACCTTTGCCCAAAAGCAATACGGGCAGATGTTTATACTGTGACCGCCGCATTACTACTAAAGTTGTTTCATTTATAACAACAAGAAGTAATCTGTTATATTTCCTAGTTAGAATATGAAGAGCATTTAAACGATTTAGACCCAATTTAAGTACATAAACAGCCGATTATTTTTTAACAAACTGTTTCTCCATAGATAAAAACGTCAAAATTGACGGTTAAAACTTACTCAGCTGTTAAACTTCTGCCAGTATCACTTATAGTATTGAATGAATTGTTTGTAATGTTAATTTTCCACGCGGACGAAGTCGCGGGCAACAGCTAGTGATTACTAAAACTTCAACAAAACACACGTTTTAGCCTAAATGTGGCCAAAGTTAATTGATTTAAATTAGTATTATTTAAATTAAACCAGTGCGCATTCCTTTACACGATGTATTTCAAAAAGGGAATTAGTACCTGTTGTTAATTCAACCCGTCATTTCGAAAACGGTACGAGTCAGACTTTTTTCTAATATCGTTTTTTGGCGCCATTTTATTTATTGACTAGCGGCCGCTCACGGTTTCACCCGCGTGGTTCCCGTTCCCGGGGAAATATCAGGATAAAAGTATCCTATGTTCTTAACCAGGCTATCTACTATCTGTGTACCAAATTTCATCCAAATCCGTTCAGTAGTTTCGGAGCCTATTCAATGCAAATAACAAACAAACAAACAATCAAATCTTTCCTCTTTATAATATTAGTATAGATGATGAGTTTCACATATTATTCTAAGTATGATTATTTAAAATGTTCTATATTCAATTGCACCCACTCCCCCCCCCCCCTTTCCCCCTTTTCTGCTTTTCCTCTTATTTCTTTACCACCCAAGGTTGCCTGGAAGAAATTGCTACCTAGCAATAAGGCCGCCTTTTGTGTATTTCCTTTTACTGTCTGTTTTTTATTTTTGTTCTTATTATGTGCAATAAAGTGTTTTATTATTATTATTATTATATTCCCTGTGAAAAGTGCACACTGCAATAATCTTACCATATCTATCAGTGGCGCGGGGTCATAATATGGCGAAGGTACGCGGGACGAAGAAAAAGCCACAAATCAGGATCGGTATGTATGTCTTCACACTGATATCTATACTATATCTTCATAAATGTTCAGTTATTCTGCCACCATAGACACCATAGACCAAGAAACATATTTCTGTTGTTCGTGACACTCGGTTAACCGCATTGTAATCGTACACCTTCCACGTAGTTGACTAGTGCGCAAACGCACGCGTAACGTGTTGTTGTTATACTTCGAAGTTAATTGTTTTTGATTTTAATGTAACATGTTTGTATTTCAAGGTTGTTAAACGGTTGAGACTCTTTGAGGATAAGTAAAAGGCCATTCAAATAAAACAATCTGTGTGAAAAGGTTTACGGCTAACGAATTGAACAAACCTTTTTTTTGCATCAAGAAGTTTAAATTCCGTTAAGAGCATGAATTAGTAATGTAATGAGCCTCTAAGCCCCCATTTATATAGAATTAAATACCATTACATTACAAACAGTCTTAACTCCGTAACAGATTCGTTAACGTATAACGTTTCATTAAGGATAAATGATTAATTCATTATTTTAATTGAAACAGTCGAGAACGAGAACCAGGAGCATAAACAATAATTTTCGCGAACAGGAACGCCGGAGCATCAACACAAAAGCCGGATACGTGCCATAAAATAAACCCATCTGCATTCAAAGAAAGTAACAAAGAAAATATGGAGCGCCTAAATGGGGATAATCAATCAAAATACAATTAAAATTAATTACAAACGGGATGTAATTTAATCAATCAGCAAAAAACTCTAACCCTACCAATAATTGATTGATCAGCATTAAAACGTTTTTGCCAAAGAGACTTTTATAGTTTTACACACCAAATAAATATTCTGTTGCCGAAGATATTTAATTTATGATAAATTTTAAATAGAAAAATATTGAAAAAAACAACTCGGCCACAAGTTAATTCTCAGATGGGACTCAAACCCATGACCTTTGGAAATCCATTCGATCAGATTCAATCAGAGCATTGGACCGGATTTCCAAAGGTCGTGGGTTCGAGTCCCATCTGAGAATGATAATGTTTTTTATTTAACATTTATCATAAGTATAAAAATCGCTTTGAAAAATGCAAAATTTCAAAAATCATAAAAAATATATTTATTCCTATTAAATGCTCCTATGATATTATTATATTAAAACTTCATTGGAATGCTCTACATAATTATAATACGTTCCACTACCCATTCGACTGACATGACGTGGAGGGTTATGTTATGTTCACTCCAACCACGATATCCATCCTTGGGAAGACCGCGGCAGAGGTAGAGAGGGATACATAAAAATAGCCGATGAAGATGACTAAAGCACAATGAATCATGAGTGGCAAATAAAAATTACAGTAATTGATTACGCCACAGAATTGTTCTGTCGATTACGCTATCGAATTATTACTAAATGTTTTATAATAATCATATTTTAATCCAAACAGTATTGCTCATACATTCAATGGAGCGTTTCTGAATTAAAAGAATAAAATAAAGTGTTTGAGAGAAAACGCATCGAAGAATAACTGAAATTATGAAGCTATTTTTGCAAGATGAGATTGCAAATAAAAGAATATTTAATGTTGTTGTCTATATTATAAAGAGAAAAGATTTGATTGTTTTTTTGTTTGCATTGAATAGGCTCCGAAACTACTAAACAGATTTGGATGAAATTTGGCACACAGATAGTAAGATAGTCTGGTTATGAAAATAGGATACATTTATCCAGTTATTACCACGGGGACAGAAACCACGCGGGTGAAACCGCGAGCGGCCGCTAGTATGTTATATGTACAGTCAACCAATGGCAATTACGGCTTATACACAATGTCAACAGAAAATTCCGAACTCAACGGCGTTCGTCAAGGGTCTTCAACCCGCGGCCCGCCATTAGATTGAATAAAGAAGAATATTTTTGTTTTGATTTTATGTTATCTATGATGTTTTGAGTTGAGATTCGTGGCACTGCTTACGCAGAATAAATAAAATTAAATAATGTTTTTCAATTATTCCAATTATATAAAAGTTTTCTTTTGTTAACTTATTTTAATTACGCTTTGAGATTATGACCCAGCTGATGCGTCTTCTAGTAACATTGTAAGTTGTGTCTTACATTAATGCACTTTTATCTTTTTTTCTGCTTTTGCCATTGTATTTTTTTATATTTATACAGTTTAACATAAGTACCTGAAGTACGTCATGCTCACTCAAACGTTTCTTCGGCGGTGTCGTGTGAGGCGGGTCGTTACGTTCCCTAAAATATGGTTGAGCGAAGCGATGGCTGGTTCATGCGTCATGCTCGTGAACGGGTGCCGCCAGCAGAAATGGGTCTACCTCAGTCTGCTTATCAAAATGTTGTGCTTAGCCTAAATATTTTTATCGAAATAAAATGATACTGACCTGTATGTACCTCACAATTTGCAGTACCTACAGTAATCTTGTAATGCGAGAAATGTTGTAATGTATGATAGACAAGTCTTTCTTTGCCAGTTGAAAATTGTTTACGGTTACAATAAGCATAAAATGTAATATTATAATTAGTATTTTCTTTTGTGATGGAAATTGACCTTACTGATATGTTAAGGTCACTTTTCAATTTGACGACTCTGTATGAAATAAAACAAGGAGAAAAAAACAGCCTTTGACGAGTTTCTTGCCGGTTCTTCTCGTTACAAGGTCTCCCGCCGTAGGGTTTGTGAACCGATGGCGTAGCTTCTTTGACGTTCATAAGTGCTTGTAACAGCCTAAACTGAATAAACGATATTGAATTTGAATTTGAAAGGGGTTTGAACTTTTTTTGTATGGAGGCTGGCCTCGTCCAAATCGCAAAGTATGAGACGCCATTTAAAAATAATCCAAAATGACGTCGCACGATAATACCTATTTCTCAAACATGCTTGGAAATTTCAACATTATTTTGACAACCTTCATTTTCATTTAATTGACTTGATTTTCATCGAGATAAATCGAAATTGCTGTACTGGCCAAATACATACGAGCAGCAGCCGGCAAAAGTTGTATGAAAATCCAGTTGTGGTTTAGCTACAGGGTTTATCGGCCAAATAAATTACATAGTATCTCATATCTGTCGTGTAATTTAAATATGGAACGATCTTTTACTCCGAAACATGGCAACCAAGGAGGTACATATTATTAAAAAGAAATCCTTATAAAGTTTTATTTAAATTTCTAACTGGCTTGCAAATAGAAAGCTGTTTATTGAAAAAAAAATAACAAATGAACGCTTTAACGTGGTAAAAAATATTGTTGTTTGTCATTGATTTAAAAAAATATAATTTTCGCGCATTATTTGAGAAAGTACTATACAAGCCTTGGCAACAACTAGGCATTGATGGACTTACGTATGTATATGCCTCGGCTTCGCCTCGGCCCACATTTACACGTTCATCCATCAATGCCTTTTTTTTGCTGCCTGCTGCAGTAATCTATACTATATATTATTATTATAAAGCTAAAGAGTTTGTTTGTTTGAACGCGCTAATCTCAGGAACTACTGGACCGATTTAGAAAATTCTTAGACCATTAGAAAACTACATTTCTCTAGAGTGACATAGGCTATATTTTACCCACACACACAAATGAACAAAAAATGTTATATATATATATATATATATATATATAATGCGTTTGCCAGATAATTAGAGTTAAAAGACTTTTTTCACACGATAGCAGCTAGTTAAATATCACAATATTGAACAAAAAGTACCAGGGCAGCATAACTAACGAGGGGCTATACTTAATTGAAAATTAATCTTTGTTACATATGCGACCCTGGTACTTTCAACTAAAAATATTTTAATTTAAGAAGTATTCGTAACACCCTTCTAAATAAGTATTAAAACTTCTGTCGATATCATAATATATTTACGTTTCCTTCAGGCTCTTCCCTATGGGTGCGCTTCGAGGAATAGAATTACAATATTTTTAATTGAATGATTTAGGTGCGCTTCGTTAGTGCGCTTGAATTTAGGTGCGCTTTGAGGAATACCTCGGAGGCGAGGCATGACATTATTAATGATTCGACTTTTTATTAAATTATATGCCTCCGACTGCATGTAATATGTTGAACAAAATATTTTAATATTTGCCTTTTATAATTGATTTTGTTTCCATCTTTTCTGTTGGCTTGTTTTATTTTTCAAATTCGTCCAAAACGATCACGCGATCCGAGCAAGGAAGATATAATGAGGCATGATTCAGGCAAATATTTAGAATCATTTACAGGAGCTAGCTAAACAGATGTATACGCGTAGACAAGCGGATGCTCACATATCTAAGTGTGTGGCGCACACACATAGATTTAGATCTATGTCTGAGGTGTGGAGTGATTTGTTTGTGATGTTTGGACTTAACACGAATATTCGACAACATTGGAAATAGTGTTTGCCAACACGTGCAACGACTCGATTGATTTGCTAGTTAACCGACTTCAAAAAAAGGACGAGGTTCTCAATTCGACGGAATCTTTTTTTTCTTGTTTTTTTTTATGTATGTTACTCGATTACTCGAAGACGGCTGGACCGATTTGAGTAATTCTTTTTTTGTTCGAAAGGGTATACGTCCCATTGTCATCATATAAGGATCTGATGATGTGATCCTGGAGAAATCCAGGGAACTGATCAAATATAATAGGCACTCCTATAGTGATTTCGGTGTTTTCTATAGTAACTTATGCATATTCTTCCGGAAAGCACCATTTGGTGAAGTGGAACTGATGATGAAGAACACAAATGGTCATCGGAACGTTTAAATACTTAGCATTTCACGGAAGCGATACGATGACTTTAATATGATTCATAAGCAATTTATGCTCGACTCAACGCATGTGATGAATTGGAGCTGGTGATAAAGAATCGGGAGAAATCCTCAATACGTAACGTCCCTGCACCGGGAAAAGCAGCATTTTTTAAAAGGTGATGAGGAGTTGACATTAGGTTATTAGCGTTGGCGCTACCCACAGACATAGATTTAGATCTATGTCTGTGGCACTACCCATCTTCCTTTAAAAATTGTGAAATAAAAAACTTTTTATAAAAAAACTGTCTTCAAAAACTAAAAAGCAAAAAATAAACCTTTTGGAGTCGGTGCCAGCCAAGGCAAGAAAAATAAAATAGCAGGACTACAAATGAGAATGCCTTGGCTGGCACGGACTCCAAGTCCAAGACCAAGTCGGTTTTTACTTTTTTATAAAAAGTTTTTTTTTTATAAAAGACTCCAGACCCTCTCAATCCCAATTTTAACTGCCAGTTCAATGGGGTTGTATATTAAAATTACTTCTGCACTTTTGTATATTAAAATGACTCATTACACCTATGCCTACGATCAAGCGAGGCGTAGGAGGTTCCGTAAGAAAACGAATACTGAACTAAAAAGAGCTGAAATAACCACTTGAAAGAAGAAACAACAAGTAGTAGGGAAGATAGAGATTAGCTTAAAAAATAATACTTAGCCGGACTCATTACACCTATGCCTACGATCAAGCGAGGCGTAGGAGGTTCCGTAAGAAAACGAATACTGAACTAAAAAGAGCTGAAATAACCACTTGAAAGAAGAAACAACAAGTAGTAGGGAAGATAGAGATTAGCTTAAAAAATAATACTTAGCCGGACTCATTACACCTATGCCTACGATCAAGCGAGGCGTAGGAGGTTCAGTAAGAAAACGAATACTGAACTAAAAAGAGCTGAAATAAAAAGAAGAAACAACAAGTAGTAGGGAAGATAGAGATTAGCTTGTTTCCGCCGAAATCATCATTATTCCATTGGCTGAGACACTTGGTTTTGCCTTATGGATAATGAGTAGTGGCCCATGAATGAGCCACCACACGAGCTCATTGTGGATTTGTCCGCGGAATAAGAAAAATAAATTTAAACTCTCAGGTCCTTCGGGTATCCTGCTAGCAAACGAATTCAAAAATTAACTCATTTTCAAATAATCTATGATAGAAAATGATGCATTCTAAAAACGATTTGTGTTTCCAGTTATCGCTTCCAGAGGCCGCCAAGCCGCCAACGCATCATCAAGAGCGAACGGAAACGCGTCCACAATGTTAGTGGGGCACATCCAGTTATTCAATGGTCAATGTCACAGCATCGCTGATTAATATCGCGGAGTGGGCGACAATGGAAACGTGTCACTCACTTTACGAGACTCGTGAGGCATTCAGTATTTTGCTTCAGGCAGCCAACTTAGGAACTCGCACTTATCTATAATATTATAAAGAGGAAAAATTTGATTATTGGTTTGTTTGTTGTGCCTTATTTAAAGAAGTAAAAGATATAAAGAAAACGTTTATATCACAACTAATAGGACATTGAAAAGTGTTTTATTTGAATACTAAATTATTTCATTAAACTTAGTACTTTCCGAGTAATCATTTTCCAAAAAAACTCTACTGGTCAACCTGAAAGTTCCCTGATTGAACTATAGATTTCACCAACTACAAAGTCAAAGATTTTTATTCAAATAGACTTATAGATAAGTACTTTCGAATAGTCCAACAATTTTTTTACAAGGTGTGAAAGGTTGTCAATAAAGTACGCACCTCGTCTGCAGGCTTGGTGGGCGTGATGGCGACGGTCTCGTTGAAGCAGAGGCAGGCGCAGTAGTGCCTGTTGGCGTCCACGTCCGTCAACACGGACACGTAGAACCGCGGTTCCGACCGCTCCGTCGACAACGCCCATCCTTGTGGCTGGCAGAACTGCAACAAAGTAAGTTGTCTGAGTCTGGTCTGCTTCCGTTTTCTAGGACGGGTAATACAAAATAAACTTCCGGCGTTTAATTCTCATCGCATCGAAATAAATTTATCGTGGATTATGTATCCTGCTCATGGTTTCACCCGCGTCTTTCCCGATCCCGTACGAATATAAGAAAAAATTGTAGCCTATTATGTGTTATTACTGTAACGTTTTAATAAATCCGTTCAGTAGTTTTTTTCGTGAAAGAGTAACAAACATCCATCCATCCAACCAAACATACACACAAACTTTCGCATTTATAATATTAGTAGGATAGTATAGGATATAGGATTAGGTGATATATATATATATATATATATATATATATATATTTTTATACAATCACACCAATTATCTAGCCCACGTTAAGTTTCATGAAGAACTTGTGTTACGGATACTAGATAACGGATAAATATACTTATATACTTTTTTTTTTTTTTGTAAATACATACTTAGTATACATATTAAACACCCAGACCAAGACAAATAGACATGTTCATGCATACAAATATTTGTCTTGTCCGGGGATAGAACCCGGGACCTCTGGCGCAGAAGGCGGGGATAGTACCCCTGCGCCAAACAGGTCGTCAATCGTAATAAGACACCAGAATATTGCACACTACTTTTTGGTGGCTGGCTACGACCGCAAAAACACATTAAGGTACGATAAAGATTCACAACACAACTCGGATAATTGTAATAGTCTAAATTACAATATTAAAATAGGAAGCATCCATCCGATGTTCAGATGTTAATATTTGCATAACAGACGCTTGGTTCACTATTTATTTACCGAGCATTATAATATGGAATGTAACAAATGCCTTAGCTTCAATAAAATTTTAGCCGTGTGTAATGGGGTGCACAAAACACTGAAGTTCGAAGAAATTCCTTGAATTCCTTTCCAAGCCAAGTCTCAACAAAAATATGTGAGTGAGCACCAAACTTTGTTTCAATCTTAGGATAATACACATTTTAGAGTCGGGAGCAAAATTGTTGCGAAGCAAAGTTCTGCAATAGTTAAAGAACCTCATAAACGGTGGAACAACAAATTATAGAGAAAATAATAGGAATTAAGCCTTTAATTTAAATATCGGTTTTATCAGCTAGCAAGATAAAAGTCATTAATTTTAGAGTTAGCGAGATTACGCTGTATGTGCTAACATTTGCTTCAACATACTAATAACAGCTAATGCTAAGCGAACTATCAGGAGGTATCAGAGCCTTGATCCTGCTGCATGCATGTTAACCTTACAATAATGTGAGTTATACGAAAATAATATTTAATCTAGACACTGCTATGTATGTGTAGTATATATTTCCGAAAGCAGCCAATATACAGGGTTACAGGGAAAGTCGTACTGAATATTAAAGGACGTTATTATTTAGGTCATTTCTGATGAATTTGATCCTATAATATAGTGTCCGAAACTTAACCGTTATGGAGATATTGATATCTTTAAGTTTTTTTTTAAATATCCCAATTTTTTTGCTTTTTTGCCAATCTTTTTATGATTAAGACTCCTAGGGTTCGTTTTTTTATGTATTTAGTTAGAAGACATGCCAATGAATAAAAATGATCAACAAAAACTCAACCCTCCATTAACAGCTTAAAATAACTGCACGACAACGGTATAAATTAAATAATTTTTGCTAAGTATTCCTAACTATGAAGCGATATGATAAAAAAAATTTGTATGGAACTTATTCTGCAGATGATTTTAAAAACTTCTACGTCTTCTTAGCTATTCAAAAAGGTATAACACTAGCTATTAAATAGGCAAAACATTGACCAAATAACAGTTCAGTTAGCAAAGGCTACATTTTTGTTTTGAGGTATAAATAGCTAAATCACGAAAATAAAACAAAAAAATCAGTAATATTTTTATAATTCATGTTCAACATGGCCGCCACTATTTCTTATACAAATTCTCATTCGTTTTCTTAAATTACTTTTTACAACAGATGTTTGCAGGCTCCGCCTCATTTCCTCAGCCGCATCAATAATTTTTTGTCGTAAAACCTCGATATTTGCGATTGGTGTCATTTCGTCGTACACTAGGGTTTTCATATGACCCCACACATAAAAATCCATCGGCGTTAAATCGGGACTTCTTGCCGGCCACGGTATGGGTCCACCTCTTCCAATCCACCGGTTTGGGTAATTTTCATCCAACCATGCTCGAACACTTCTTCTGTAGTGCGCTGGGCAGCCATCGTGTTGAAAGAACATATTTTGTCTTATTGCCAGAGGTAAATCGAGCATTAAAGAGTATAACTCCTCCCTTAAAAAGTTCTCGTACATCTCGCCATTCAAATTATCGGGCAAAAAGTATGGCCCTATCAAATAATTAGAAATTATGCCCATCCACACGTTGAGACTGAATCTCCTTTGCGATCCTTTTAATCTTTTTTTATTGGGATTACCTTGCGCTTTGGGAGCCCAATAATGGGCGTTATGGTAATTTGTGATACCGTCTTTGTCAAACTTAGACTCATCTGTCCACAAAATTTTCTTTAAAAAAGCCGGATCATCAATATCGGCATTTAGCATAAATCTGCAGAAGTCTAGTCGCCTCAGCGGGTCCCCTTCTTCATTTACGTGCACTGGCGTGTAATGGTAAGGGTATTGGCCAGAACTGTGCATTACGAACCAGGCTTTCCACTGGGAAATACCCGCCCGACCCTTTTCATTGTTTAAAGATGCCAGGTAGTAAATCGGATTCTTTTGTATCGACGCCCCGTTATGTTGCAATACCAGTTTGGACTATTAAGATTGTAAATTCCTACTGTACGATGTATTGTACATTACTAGTAGATGTTGAACATGAATTATAAAAATATCACAGTTTTTATTTTTTTATTTACGTATTGAAGCTATTTTTACATCAAACTGAAAATGTAGCTTTTGCTAACTGAACTGTTATTTGCTCAATGTTTTGCCTATTTAATAGCTAGTGTTATACCTTTTTGAATAGCTAAGAAGACGTAGAAGTTTTTAAAATCATCTGCAGAATAAGTTCCATACAATTTTTTTTTACCATAGCGCTTCAAAGTTAGGAATACATAGCAAAAATTACTTAATTTATACCGTTGTCATGCAGTTATTTTAAGCTGTTAATGGAGGGTTGAGTTTTTGTTGATCATTTTTATTCATTGGCATGTCTTCTAACTAAATACATAAAAAAACGAACCCTAGAAGTCTTAATCATAAAAAGATTGGCAAAAAAGCAAAAAAATTGGGATATTTAAAAAAAAACTTAAAGATATCAATATCTCCATAACGGTTAAGTTTCGGACACTATATTATAGGATCAAATTCATCAGAAATGACCTAAATAATAACGTCCTTTTATATTCAGTACGACTTTCCCTGTAACCCTGTATATGTCTCGCTCGTACGGCACTTGTCTCCCTCTCTCCCTGTTCTTTGTTGTTCGGTCGGTGTAAGGTCGATACTAAATAAAAACCATAAGAAATTAATTTAAAGGTAGGTCACCGTCTTTTTGCAAGAACCGATTGTTTGTAAATAATTGAGGGTACTTATAAACCGTAAAATTATTGTAAACGGACAATTGGATTTGCAATAAAACGGATGATTTTTTCGATGATTTATAAATAATCAATTTCTCTTTGTTATATTGTACGAAAAGCTTGCTTCGCGCTGACTGGTTGAAATACGTACCAACGTAAACAAAGTGTGCTCGGGAGTGTTTTTAGTGCTAAATACCAGTTTTTATCGGTTTGTTACAAACAGTGCTAAATAACTTTGAATATGTTGATGAACAAAAATGTAACACACGTACTACTACTTATGCATACGCCAATGAGATGTCGCGTACAATAACACGTATAGGGTAACCTACGGGTAATTGTACACCATGCCGCGAATGGTGCATTTGATGCGGGTTCGGTCGCAATTAAGTTTTCTGAAATCGTTAAGTTTATAAACTAACCACGCTCAAGGATAATGATTATTTATAAATAAACTAAAAAATATCTGGTGTATTGCAAATCGTACGGCCTGTTTACAATAATTCAGCAGTTTGTAAATACACTCGATTAATTTACATACAATCAGTTCTTGCAAAAAGACCGTGACATAAATATGTATACCTATGCCGGCACCACACGTTGATCCCAGCATTGGCAAATTCATCGGATATAACACTTTTGAAAAAACCCTTTGACATTTTTTACATAGCCAGTATACTACGACCCGATACATTGGTGGATGTTCGGGCCTAAACGCGGCGTGGGGTCAGCGATGGGTAGTTTTATATGTTTGACAAATGTTAATGATATTGTATGAAACTTACCCATTCAATACCGTCGTGGAAGGGTGTATCGTCCCAGTTGGTCTCCGGGAACCGTTGGAGTATGATGCCGTTGCTCAGCCCGCCCCCTGTAAACGAGCCTCGTTAATAATAAACCTATACAGAGTCCGTCTCACGAAAAGTCCTCTGAGAGTGGCACTGCAGTCGCAATTTATTTTATTTATTTATTTATTTATAAGGTACACCAACAGTGCATGCATTAACACAGACAATATAAAAAAAAATCAACAAAGCATAGTTCTGATGCATACACCTTTACAGGTGACACGACATTTACCATAAAACATAAATCAAAGTAATTAAATTACAGCACAAAAAAGATCCGCTAGTTGGAAAAAAAATATCACATTAAAATCACAATAAACACATTACTTATACTATACTACTATTAAAATATCAATAAAATTCATTTTCTCAAACATGCATGGAAATGTTGTCATTATTTTCGAAAAAAGAACACGCGAAGTATCGAATTTACGGACAAAGAAAATCAAATCCATTGCAGGAGCGTTTTTTGAATTTGGAACATTACAGAGAGTATTTAACAACTCCAGCACGCCGTTTCATACAACATTGCTGGAGCGCTGTAATGTTCCAAATTCAAAAAGACGCTCCTGCAATGAATTTGATTTTCTTTTAGTAATTATTAAATGTATAATATAAAAAGTATGTTTTATTTCCCTGCATTCTTTTGAGAAAAGCACTATATATGCCTCGGCGGAAATGGCAATTGCCTATTTCACGGCCTTTGCAATAATGTACTATTTCTCAAACATGCACGGAAATGTTGTCATTATTTTCGAAAAAAGAACACGTGGAGTATCGAATTTACGGACAAAGAAAATCAAATCCATTGCAGAAGCGTTTTTTGAATTTGGAACATTACAAAGAGTATTTAACAACTCCAGCACGCCGTTTCATACAACATTGCTGGAACGCTGTACTGTTCCAAATTAAAAAAGACGCTCCTGCGATGAATTTGATTTTCTTTTAGTAATTATTAAATGTATAATATAAAAAGTATGTTTTATTTCCCTGCATTCTTTTGAGAAAAGCACTATATATGCCTCGGCGGAAATGGCAATTGCCTGTCTCGTATTAGTGAAGTCCATTACAAAAATAATTAATTAGAATAAGCAAACATTAAGTTCACAACATTATATTAAGAACATATTATATAAAAAAATAGGTACGATTAAAATAACAAAAAAGTCAATTAAAATTAGATCATAAATATAATTAATTTAAATAAGCATATATTAATTAGGTAAAATAAAAACGGTTTACAAGTAGGTCAATTATATAAACATAGGAATAACAATATTTGCACTCTGTAGGTAGACTAGTATAAATATTTAAGTATTTTGCTACGAACCGCAGATGAGAGTCATGAAAAATAAGCAATTCGAAAATAAGCTCTATTGAAGATCAGCAAACTACATTTTAGTTTCAGTAGCATTGCGTGGACTTCTTTTTAGATACGGATTCTACATACCTACGTATTTTAGTATGGGTCACACAGTAGAATTGACAAGCCAAAATATAGATAAGCCGGATACAGATTCATACAGCCGGACAATTTGCCCTGAAATCCTGACACATTGGTTTTTTCGAGGGAAAAAATAGGTACTTTTACTTATGCCCGCGTGAGTCTGGCTGCGGCTTTGTTGACCAAAATACTAGTATAATCCGGAGTGGTGGAGGACTTGCATATATTTGGCTGAACACAACTGTAAAATGCTTGACCAGGGCAACTGGATTCGCTTTTTGTACCTGTTTCAAGTAGTAGGAAGCATGCGCAAAAATCTAAGGTGTGATTTTACTTCATTGCAGGGGTCTTGGATTCCCGGTTTGATTGGAGGCGAAGCTTGTTTACCCTCATCTCGTAAGCTACTACTATGAAAGACAAATATTATATCAAGATAATTTTAAAATATTGAAAACGTAAGTTATGTAAACCTAACATTTGGACAAAAAAATATTCATAATTTCATAAGCATTTAAGTGACTCAACGGCATTTTCACATTATCTCTAATACTGACCAAATTGGGTATTGTTGAAAGTTTAAACAATTACTAAACATTGTTATGTTTCTCTAAATTTTCTGAAATGTAATTTCGCCGAAAACTGTCATATAAGGCTCTAGGGACGCAGGATATACCGTCATTAAAATTTAAACGAAAACTCGACGCCAAACATTTATTATGCATAATGTTTGGGGAGAATATGGGTCAGTTTTCATAAATGAAAAATGTTTTAGTTAGATAGATGCTTCCCCTAGATGGGGAAAAGATCTCTTTATTGCCTATGCTTCTAATAGCTTACATACCACACAAAGATTAATTATCATGCTTCTGTAATAATAGTCTTAATAGTGAGTACGGTATAATGGTAATGTGATATGAATAATATGCCCAGCTATATACCACGAAAGCGGATAGGCAACGAGCGAACGAACAATACTAGCCCTTTACGCATAAATTTACAGGATCACCGATAAAAGGAAACGTGCTTTGAATAAAGACAAAGAGCAATCTCTATTGCTTATTTGTAACGGAAAATGGTAATTAGTATAGTATCTTTCTTAAACAACTAGATCCCTCTAAGTCAGCTGGACCTGATCAGCTTCCTGCTATTTTTCTCATTAGATGTTGTGATTCTATCGCCCTCCCCATATCAATTTTGTTTAAAAGATCTTTATCCGAAGGTGTGGTCCCAGATATTTGGAAAAAAGCTTTTGTTACCCCTGTTTTTAAGAAAGGTAATAAAACCGAAGTCACTAATTATAGGCCGATATCTAAACTCTGCATCATTGCGAAAGTCTTTGAGAAAATCATTTATAATCAAGTGTATGCATGTTTGAGTCAGTCATTTTGTCCGTTCCAGCATGGTTTCCTTAAAAAACGATCCACTGTCTCAAATCTAGCCTTATTTAACAACTTTCTCACTAAAACGATGGACTCGGGAGGGCAAGTAGATGTCATCTATACGGACTATAGTAAAGCCTTTGACAGAATTAATCATAAAACGTTAATATCGAAACTTATACGCATCGGTATATGTGGTGACCTGCTTAGATGGTTCACGTCTTACATTGAGTTTCGATTGCAGGCTGTAGTAGTCAACAATTACACATCTGGCTGGGTTACTGTCCCCAGTGGTGTCCCGCAAGGATCGCTGCTTGGGCCATTACTGTTTGTGATTTTTATAGCTGACATTAACACATGTTTTAAACACTCCCATTTACTTTGTTTTGCGGACGATATGAAGATCTATGCAGATGTCAGATCAAGGGATGACGCAATATCATTGCAGTCGGACTTAGATAGACTGGAGTCCTATTGCCAAGCTAACGATCTGGATTTAAACCCATCTAAATGCTGCCTCGTAACCTTTGCACGTAAAAGAAATATAATATTGTCTCAATACTCTCTTAAGGGTGCAGGCTTGGAAAGAAAATATACAGTGCGCGACTTGGGTGTTCTCCACGACTCCAAACTGCTGTTTGACGAGCACGTCGATAATATTGTGTCCAGAGCCTCTAAGGCATTAGGGTTTGTTATGCGCTGTGCAAAAGAGTTCTCTCGCATCAAAACTCTAAAAATCCTTTTCTGTTCATTCGTTCGCAGTATACTCGAGTACGCCAGTCAAATTTGGAATCCCCGCTACGACATATATATTTCACGTATTGAAAACGTCCAAAAAAAGTTTATTCGATTTCTGTGCTTCCGTACCAAAGATTATTATAATTCCTCAATCTACCACGAACTCTGCCGGAAGCACCATCTCTTGCCACTCTCGCTGAGACGCGACATAAGTGACTTGACGTTTCTGCTTAACATTACATCCGGTTCGATTAACTGCTCTGAACTCCTCGGTAATCTGTGTATAAGAGTGCCCTCTAAATCTTTAAGAAATAACTCAATTTTGCACCTACCTCCAGCTCACACGAATTACAGGCAAAATGAATATATTTGGCGTGCTAGCGATAACTTTAACCACTTAAGTAGCTTACACAACTTTGATTTATTCAACACTAGTGTAACTTCAGCGAGGAATGCGTTGAGCAGACGGTTTTTTGACCCATAGTTTTTTTCTTCTTTTGACCCATAGTTTTAAGTTAAATAGTTCTAAATAGATTATACAGATCGTTGTTGGTATTACAGCTTGTAGGATTATGTTAACTTTAAATTTTTATGTTATTCATTCATAAATTATGTGCTTGTTAATAGAGGTTTCAGTATTTTAAATAGCTGTTATTAGCGAGGACCTGTAATTGGCTTTCTGTTTCCTACTGTGCTAAATATTGTAATTATGACACGCTGTTGGTCTTCCATAAATAAAATAAATAAAAGTAATTTTATGGCTCTAGATTTATTAGAAAATATACTACTATAGGGAACCTGCGAACTTTGTAGTTCTACTGGAAGGACCAAGAGCAATTTATTTTGTTATATATTTCTTTAACAATAACAACAAAAATGCTTTAAGTGAATTCTGTCCATTCTGCCTGGATGAATCATATAGTCAAAATACCCCCCAAATCCTGACCCGTTTGCGTCTGAACTGAACACATTAGGAGCTAATGACAGCAATTTCTAAGCCTTTCCTTTAATTAAAATTAAACACCCTTTGAGCGCAAAAGAAATTACTGTATGAAGGCATTTCGTGTAACATCGGTCGAGGGTATGTTGATGTTATAATTATAATGTAATACTGCAAAGTTCTCAAGGTTTATATTATAACGACCTTAGTTTTAAATGTTTATAACGCGTTGGTTTAAATAATAACTGCTCATGTTTTGTATAATTCCTATATGCATAAGTACTTAGAAATAAAAGCTTGGAAATGGCGAGTTGTGTCAAACAACTTATCGTATTAAACAATCGATCACCAAAAGGCGAATAGCCTGTTTGATTTACAAAATTATCAATGGAGTATTTTAAGGACAACAAGAATAGCCCATAATGTATCATTTTAATTATCATATCAAAACGTTAACATGATTAAACAATTATTATATCATATCATGTGTTAACAAGTGATTGTTCACTGTTGATAGTGCCACTCAATCTTATCACTCTTCAAGCTGATAACATATTCATTGAGTGCACGGATTCCTTGGCTAGCCGCAGTCTAACCCGTACACTCAATATTATGGCCAACATTCCTATTTGCATCTCACTCTAATGTTGAGGGTTGAAAACGGATGCCAATGGAATACAGGAATAATATTGTAAACTGTCCGTCCAGCCTTAGTCCCTTCATACACATGGTTATGCAAGTCTCCGATACCCGGCGATTTCGGTAACTAACGACGCTTGCCTGTGTACGAACCTCAATGGATTTGTGTAGTCGCTTGGATACCGAAATCGCCGGGACCGGAGACTTATTTTTTTCTTTATTAGGATTACCAACAGTTGAAACATTGATACATCAGAAATAATTACATTATTAAATACTAACTTAATGTACAACCACTTATAGAACACAGCATGCACCATAAATGAACTCCATTCTAATTGGTTAAGGAACTAATAGAATTAAATTAAAGGGTATGTATGATATGAGTGGATGCGAACTAGAGTAAGTGTGAGTATGTACGTTGGCGTAGTTTTGTGTGTTTATACGAGTGGACGTGTGTGAAAAAAACATGTAACTTGAGTATCGTTGTGTACAAAGGGGCTTACGATCCACCATTCGAGTCACGTCGGTCACCACGCCTGTTCTGGCGACCGACTACCTTGGAGTCGTGCTCCGAAACACCAAATGCAAAAATTCCTTACACCGAATATTATAGGATCGTATCTAATGATTCTTATAGTAAAAAGCTGTTGAACGAAAGCGAAATACATGCCTTTAATTTACATGAAATCAATTATGAATCAATGATAATTTTTTGGCTTTTGTTTGAATACCGGACATTAATTTGGTCTCAAGATGCCAAGAACTAAAAATAAGAGCATTGGACCGGATTTCCAAAGGTCGCGGGTTCGATTCCCGTCTGAGAATTCACTTGTGGCCGAGTTAATTTTTTCCAATATTTTTCTATTTAAAATTTACTATAAGTATAAAAAAGCATTGAAAAATGCAAAAATTACAAAATTATAAACAAAGTCAAAGTCAATGATTTTTATTCAAATAGACTTATAGATAAGTACTTTCGAATAGTCCAACATTTTTTTTCCCTACCAGCCATTCAGGACATCTTTTAACTGATAATAAGAACGGCCGCAAGAAACTTATCAGCTTTAACAGAAACAACAACATTTACAATGGAACATGTTGGAACAAAAATAAACTAAAAATAAAGTCAAAAAACCCTCTACTCTTCTTCTTAGAGTGTCGATGACAGATACTAAAGTATTGAGGCTCAGAATTCAGTCACTTTGACAGCCTTGTCGGATGCTGTCATGAGATCCTCCTGCATGCATACGCAGGGCACGATGTTAGGTGGGCCATCGTTTGGACTGCACCGCAAAGCCATTCCGCGGAACCAGCCGAAATCCTCACCGAACCATGTTTTCTTTGCTCCGGCCGGTCTGAGTACAAAGCCTATTTAAAGAAAGCCTGGCCTGGCCATGATCTACCATGGCCGCATGGTAGATCATGGCCAGGCCAGGCTTTCAGTAATGGAGAGACGTAAGGAGTAGTTAGGGTCACTTTTTCACGCCATACTATGCACCTCGCATGTTTGGGTTCGATGGACAACGGTTCGACGCACCGTACGAAGCTGCGTCGGCTTTTCAGCCTCGGGTGCGCCGCAATGTGACCGTACAAAAGATGTCGTGAATCGCTGTCCATCTTAGCTCTTTCAGAGGCGCTCTACTGGTCTATCGGCATTATCGTCAACATCCTCGATTGAACTTTCTTTATGATGTGATGAATGATATGGCAGCTTTGGTATGAGAGTATCTTTAGTATTTGGTATTAATTAGACAGTCTACTTGTAGAGATCGTTTTTTTTGCAAATTGCATTAAACTAAAGCAGCGAGTAAGCATAGAGAAAATAATATAATCCATCTCCGATTGCTATAAAATATACGGTATACGAAACCGAGTGTTTTGTTATTAACGTTGATCGACTTGGAATTTTTAATATTTATTTTACTAAATGTATGTTTTTTGTTCAAAAGTAGTATGTCATAAAATTTTGAATATAAAATCAGTTTTATAAATACTCATGCAAATTTTGGTTTACCATAGCTGCAAGTTCTTGCGATAAACTCCAGACAAAATTGAATTTCTACTAGTAATGGATTTTCTATAATAAACACGTCCCTGAATTCTTATATACAAATGGAATAGATCTCGTCCGGTTGCGTAAGGGAAGGTCAACCGGTGGCTATCGAGTTCCCGGACAGGTTTCAGTAGGGCTAGCACGAAAAACTATCGAAATAGTATCGAGGCCGTATTGAGCACGTAATGTTAAAAATGTATAGGAAAATATAGTTCCGTTTAAGAGGAACGCTGTGCTCAATATTTCATAATTTTTTAACTTTACTTCCTCGATACTTTCTCGCAAGTTTTTCGTGCTAGGCCTACAATACACCGGCTACTGCGTGCGCGCAGCGCAGGTTATTGTATACGAATTCTGAGGGCCTACCTCTCTAAGCTGTTGCCGAAGTATCAGGTTACTTTCGGATCTTTCTCAAGACTTCGTTTAGGTTAGAATCATAAACTTAGATTCTTATGTCGCATCAGATGCAATGCCTTACAATTACCTGATGCGCAAGTATTAATTTTGAGAATGTCTTGAGAATGACCCGATTTTTATTTTTCATGAACATTGGGGCGACTCTACCCACCGGTTGCACCAAGTTTTTTTTACGTTATACTTTTACTTTTACAGGGTTTATCAGATTTATGGTTTAAAAATGTATGCGATTTGACAAGCAAATTACAGTTACTTTATACGAATTCGTATAAACATTTTTTGGTGCAACCGGCGGTTGAGTTCAACACACCTGATGTTAAGTATTAATAAGGCTGAAGATGGAAGTGAGCCTCTCCCGGAATCCTGAATCACTGAGGAACTAACTAAGATAGCCATCTTATCTCTAACTAATATGGTATAAAAAAAAAACGTTAAACATGCAAAACTACTAACAGGATAACTAGTCATCCCTGAACAGGGTTCCATGATTAAAATCAAGTTGATTTAAATCACGATTTATATAGCATGATTTGAATCACGATTTATACTGCATGATCTTTTTAATAAAAATCACCGATTTAAATCAAAATAAAAAGGTTGTTTCTCTTATTGAAATAAAAATTGTTTCTCTTATTGATGATACGACGGTGGCCAACACCGTAGAACAGGTGAATATACTAGAAAATTTCAACGAGTTCTCATAGGTCTCTGTAGCATACTTAGTCAGTGCATTGGGCCGGATTTCCAAGGATGCGGGTCCGAGGGCATGAGACAAGTTGTTTTTCTAGTTTATTTACTTGATTAACAATTAAATAAAAAAATCATAATTATTCGATTAAAATAAAAAAACATGTTTTTTTTCTAACCCTATCCCTGAATTAGAAATCGTCAGTTAATCCAGTTATGCAGTATGAGATTTTTGCTACTTTGCTTATCTTACATTACATAGCTACAACAGTTAGGCGAATTCGCCATAAACGTGCAATTATAAGGCGAGATCGGTATAAAACCTGAGAATACTTTACTTATTTATGCATTGCGCATTGTTAGTCATACGCGGCTAGAGCAGCATGACGTAACTGCCAAAGCCAAAGCTACGTAATGCCTATCTATAGGTCATTATGATGCACGCCGAGAATGGCTGACATGCGAAATCTCCTTCCAAAATTATCGCCGTTTCAATGTTATTGTTTAGAAGAATTTTGGACTAAAACTACAGATTACTAAGCAGTTACTGCGTAACCAAATTGTTTTGTAATTACAAGGAATGACGTTTATCGGTGAAGAGTTTGACTGTTATTATTTGGTGGTATTAGTTAGAGTTCATGTACAGTCGCTAGAGTTTAACATGTTTACCTTTCCTAGAGCAGTGTCCACAGCGCAACTGTCATGTGATTAGATTTTCAAGTGACTTAAAAGTAATGTCAATCAAATTCTCTATTCGACGAAACTTTTGAGGTCGGTGATAGGTCACAAAGTCATTTTACCAATGATATTAATTTAGATAATTATCTTTATTATAAAAAAATTTACAGGTATTAGTGTTTCTTTTATTTTAGAATGTACAAATTGAATTGTTTTTACGTCCTACGATACGAAACCGCAGGTAAAGCCGCGTCTTTCGATGTTTTCTCTTTTTAATTTTTGCTACAAAATATTAACCTTAATAATATGCAACATCAGCATCCTAAAATAGGCATAAGCCTGCCGCAACTGACCCATATTAGGCTGTTCTCCGAGCAGCCAATTAGGGTGAGGGCCCCTATTCGTACCAATCATTTTTAAATAAGGCCTTTTAAATAAGTACCTTTCATCCAAATCCGTTTAGTAGTTTTTGAGTTTATTCGTTGAAAACAAAAAAAACAATCAAATCTTTCCTTTTTATAATATTAGTATTGATATTCATTTTCATGAACTGTTTCATATACTGCTTTTTGTGAACCTAACATGCCGTGGCAGTTTCTAACTAAGGCCACACTACGTTTATTTTGTACTCGATCATGTTTTTCACTTATGTATAAGTGTGAGTCTTGTAAACAGTCCTTTTCTTAAGAAAAATAAAAATAAAATATAGATTTGTTATAATAGTAATTCTTGTATGATCTACAGCAGGTCAGGGTTGTACTAAGCTGCCATTTCGAAATCAACTTTGGACTAAATCAACTGGAGCGGAGTGACAGTTTGTAAGTATAATGTGCGTCGTAGCACTCGTTACTCCTATCGCGATCTCAGAATTAATCAAACTGTTTAAAATGATCAAAAGGAATTTTCTCGTGTCATCATATTTTGATAGACTTCTTCATATAAAAATGTAGTTTGATTTAATCATTAATTTATTAAACCAGGACCACGAAATATTTAGAGAAATGCACCAGGCATGAACATAAAATCGGAGGTTTCGCTCTGATTTTGTTACAAAATTTAAAGCAGACTTTATGCTTTGTCAACTTTTATATTTATTTACTAGCGACCACCCGTTTCTTCACGTTGACAATACGTAGGCAATCGATGAATGGATGCGTGGTATTAAATAGCCTACTATACCAGTCAAGACATTGAAACTCGTCGTTTTTTTTTTTTTTTTTTTTTTTTTCTCTGTGGGCTTAGATTAATAACTCTTCGGCGTTATTATTCTAAGTTTGTGGGTATGGCCACTCGCTCAAACATTCTGTATGATAAATACTTATAATACTTATAAATACCCGATTGTTGAAAATTAATTATGTTTTATAATTCTGTTGTTGGTTGCTCTTTATTAAGTTATTTTTGAGAACCTAGTATCTAGATAAACTTAATTTAGGTTTTAAGATACTACTAAACCATGAATGTAACATGTTTATTGGCAAATGAATAAATATAAAAAAAAAAAAAAAAAAAAAGAATTACGTCAAATGCAAAAGTATATTTTCTATCCTTGGCAGTCCCAGAGAAGATTGCGTTCAAACAAAGAAAGATAGCATCATTATGCCAATATAGATTGATTAGGTACAGCATTCGTTTCGTATCAAAATAACCTACTTTTTTTATCGGAAATACAAATACGTTTTTCTGTAGGAATATGTGAAGCAACGTTATGATAATGAACGACAATTTTCTCGGCGACAAAGTCGACCTACACGAATGAATATACAGCCTATTCACAAAGTCGAGCGCGCTGAACTTTCAAGACTATGCCGCCAAGGTCGAACAAATTGTGTGGCACTTCGAAATGATCGAATGCTATTATCTTCACGAGTGATGCAAATCATTCACGTGTACTGTCTTTTATGATAGAGAAGGAAGCATTTCAGACTATGTAACGTTATGAAGACGATGAGCTTGTTTGTTCAGACGCGCTAATCTCTGGAAGTCGGATCTAATTCTAGACCCATTGTATTTTTTGTATAGAAAGAGATCATTATAATGTACAAAAAGAAAAGTAATAATAATTTAAAAGGGTCACCCCCTTTTTAATAGAGGATAAAAGCTTGTGGGAATACTTGATATTCGAAATGTAGAATGCAATAACAAACAATTGCATAATTTAGTTTCCAATAACTTGTACAGATCTAGGCTCTGCAAAGTTCAATTCTTAAAACTTCAAATTTTTATAGTAAAAAAAAAACATCTTAAAACTGCTACTGCTGCGTTTCTAATGTAAAATAATGATATCATCAAATTCGCGCAAGCGAATTCGGTTGAAAAAGTGTGGGTGGGACGCATTCTACATCAAAATTGGTAATCTTTCATTTATTTATTACACTGGGGTAAAGGTAGGCAGACATTGTAAAGCAAATAAAACTTTCAAAGTTGACTTCTGCAACCTGTTACCCCTGTGTAAATAGGTAAGGCAAGCAACCTCTGCATGTGTTCGACTTGCAGATGACTTGCTGCAAGTTATGTTTAACTAGCTTCCGCCCGCGGTTTCACCCGCGTGGTTCCCGTTCCCGTGGGAATATCGGAATAAAAAGTAGCCATGTTTTAATCCAGACTATTTTCTATCTGTGTGCAAAATTTCAACCAAATCGGATACGAGAGGAAAGAGTAAATGCAAAAATAAGACAGGGGGTTAGACAGGAATATCCACACTCACCGTTAATTTTCAATTATCCAAATGTGCCATTAAGAAGTTAATAGAGTCTGGAACGGGAGGTGTCAAAATTAACAGAAAAAAAAATCAGTATGTTAGATATACGCCGATGATATAGCAGCATTGGCAGAAAATGATACCCAGTTGCAAGATTTGCTAGAGGAAATGGATCATGCTTTTATTCAACTTGGACTGAAAATTAACTAAAACATTAGTAGTCTCTAAGGGGCATATAACAGAAAATGGGATAATTAAATGGGACAATTTTAGAATGGGTTAGTACATTTAAATATCTGGGAAATTTGATCACCAGTGATTCTAGATGCACACCACATATCATTTCGAGAATAGCAATAGCCAAAACTACTTTTAACAACAAAAATATCTTTTAAAGCAAAAATATCCAAGGAAATCCGGAAGCGACTAATAAAAAACTAAGTAATATGTAGGTTATCCATATTATGGAGCATCGCATTGTAGGGATGCGAAATGTGGACGCTGATCCAAAGAGATAAAAAACCACTGGAGGCCTTCGAGATGTGGTGTTCTAGAAGAATGGAAGGAATTAGCTGGACTGAAAAGAAGACCAATGAGAATGTACTGACCATGGTTGGGGAGCCAGCCATTTCACAACCCCATTATGACTATTACTATTCAATTAATTAATTGATAAAATAAGAGTCACGGTAAACTGGCATGGTGATGGTTTTCCACGAAACTAATTCTATATCAGGTACCTACTATTTATGCCTTGTAAAACCTCATACATCACATCCTAATCGAGGCTGGGTTTTTTGGCCATACTTCGCTGACCTTTCTCCTTTATGAAACCTATTGGGACATGAACCATTAGCCTTTGATCCCCGCTGTATAATATTAATACCTATTAAAGTAGGATAGTATATATTAACTATGTCTTATTCTAAAATTTAAAAGGGTTGCAGTACACTAAGAAATACAATTTTTTAAGGATGAATATTTCTTGCATTCTATATGCATTAATAAAACAGTTTAGTGTTTAACACTTACATATCACACATTTTTGATTGATTATTTGCACATTTGCATTATCACTATTTCAATGTCACAGCCAGCTGAGCCAGCTAGCTTAGCTGCAGGGCAAGGGGAGTCCTTTTTCCCTTCAAGTTAATATACCCTTACTAATCTACAATGACAAAAAGAAGAACAATATGGTAAAAGGTGGCAGGCAAACATTAGACAAGAACAGCCAGAGAGAGGGAGAACTGGAAAAGTTTGGAGGAGGCTATTTACGTAGGGCACAAAGAAGATAACTAAAAATACTTAAACTTTATCATTATACTGTCAGATCTCTGAATAAATAGAATCTACAATGACATAATACATTGCAAAATTAAATAAATGACAAATACAAACTATACAGGAAATAAGATATGGTTAATAGCTTTTAATAGTAATATAGTGTCTGGAATCATTTAACTCATCAAATCTTTCAACGTCTACTTAGTTTAATGAAAATCCACTCTAAGATATCATAAAATAGAGTTTAAAGTCATGTAGAGTGTATATGTCTATTTAAGGCACTGTAAGCGGTAACAGTTTTGTAGTACCTAAATGGGTTAAGTTCTTTTAAAATCAAGGTTTAATCTGTATCTGTGAAAATACAATCCCAAATTCAATATGAAACAAGCTATGTTGAGATTCTATTAGTATTTTTAAGAAAATGTAGCAAATAAATTTAACTATTAACTTATTACCAATATCCTATAGTAATTAACTTTTTCAACCAGTTTTTTTAACTACATATTGAAGCTAATCACCTTCCAAACTCTCTAAGGATTGAATGTTTTATATTTTAATTAAAAAGAGTTTTTAACAAAAAATTGTTTTTTTACAAACTACAGGCAGAAGGCCAGTATCAAATTTTTAACCCATATTAGGTCTTCCTATTAAATTGCCCACTTGTATAAAAATATACAAAGAAATCTCATTTTCCATACTTACAATTCTTGCTATAGTTACTACCGCAAATGCTAATGCCACATTTTTTATGTACAAGCATTGTATAAAGACTAAGCAATCTGATGCTATACTTTTATTTAAAAAAATAATGAGTACCTTTCGAGATATTTTTATCATATAAGAAACAAAAATAATAAAGTTATGATAACTGATTCTTGACTGTTATGATTTTAATTGAATACATCAAACCCGTACCGGACACCGGTGTCCTGAGAACAATGGAATATTTGGGCGACTGAAAGGTTAATATAAAATTAAGCAATTGATTTATATTTTCATTATAGAAGTAGTGAGGTTCTTTAGAAGTGCAAGAAAAAACTGGCAATTTCATAATGGGCACATCTTAAAGACCTTTGTGTCACTCTCGACTATAACATCAAATTATACAATACATAAATACTACAACTCAGATTCCAACCAATTATAAAGCATCAGATTGAAGGTTTAGTCATTACTTGTACAGATAATGAAAACAAATATTCATATATATATACAAAGATCTAATAGACAATATTCAACAAGTATTTGCTATTTAAGTTATTTATTTTAGCGTTTAAAGTAGTTTGAGTAAATTGAGTAGAGTAGATACTTACTTTCTTTTTCGTGGTCGAAACCCACAATAACGAAGTAGTCCACAAGCCTGGACATGGCAATCCTACGGTAACATCCGAATACGAACACCACAAAAACACTTTTTAATCAAATTACACTGCATGAAACACATTTTACACACAAAGCCACTGTTTTCCACATTATTGTTGAAAAGCACAACTCCTGTGATCCTAGTTCTTATCCCACAGCACCTTAAGCAGGTTTAACGCGTACAGCCCGACAACCTTGCACTTCAGAGAATGTAAACAATACTTTCTATAACATACAACAACTAAAAACCTTAATTAGTTCATTTTACAAACAAGACTGTTTAATTATGACAATTCGAAGAGGTTATTATTACCAGTTAACCCCAAGATTTAGACCAACAATAAGCCTTATATTTGTAGAAAACAAAATGCATATCAAAACGCGACAGACACTAAATATTTTACTATATCGCGAATAAATCCTCAGCTATCATCAGTCAACAGATCAACAGTCTTTTTATCTAACCGAACCGACATACTGTGAAAAAAACTACCAAGTGCCACCCAATACTACCATTGACTGACAAAACATTACTTTAAAAAACTACTGTTGTGTTAGCTGGGAATTCGATTATTAATTAATTTTCGATTAAAGTAAACTAATATCAAATTTATCATTTTGAATTTGTCAAATATTTCAATAGGTACATACATTATGCAGACAATACTAGCAACATAGCTTAAAAACTAAATCCAAAGGCATAGAAATATATATATATACATGTTTAGAAAACAGACGGATTAAACGAAGTTCCATGACGAGATTTCTTTTATAATAATATAGGTATGGCAGGGCTTGAAACCGGTATGAAAAAATGCGGTTAATTAAGGTTTTCACAAAAACCGCTTCCGACGAATTCGGATTCGGAATGAAAGCACTTCAAAAACCTAAATAAACCGGTTTGATATGTACCTACTGCTAGTAGGCGAGGTTTTTAAAGGTTTGGGTAGAGCCAAACCTTAATGAAACGCTTTCTATGTACTTGCTGCTGTACCGGTTTAAAAATTAACCGGATAAACAAGCTCTGGTATGATATTATGAAAACATTTACTGACCTGTTGTCGACTTGTAACATTTTTGTCCATTTACCTTCTACGCTTTAACAATATTCATACTTTCATCTCCTTGTTCTGTGCTCTGTGTGCCCTCCTTCACACGCACATTTTTAAGATGAGATGAAGCTCATTTTTTGAATTTTAAAAACCTAATTGTTTCGAAAGACAATCGATACAACAGCACAAATAAAGTTATATAAGAAAAATAACAGAACTTGCAAAGGATTTTAAAATTCGAACGATAATAGTTGGAGAGCACCCTTACGCGCCGGCCGCTTGTAATAGCGTCAGTTTACGTAGTGCAAATGTAAAGCTGCTGTTGACCGTACAATGTGAAAGGCTGCGAATAAAGGAAAAGGACGCCTGGTGAAAACTGAACACGAGGAGGATGTGACGGACGACACTGGCTCACTGCCACCGAAGATCGACCATTATGAAATTGATACTGATGGAAATAGAAGAATTTAAAAGTCTTTGTCTCACGCATGCAATAACAATGACAGAATATTGTAACTAAAATAAAATCCAAAATTTCTGATACACACAAAAAACAGGTGTTATAATTTTGATGATTAACCCTCGGGCTCGGTTATTTTATTTTACTCCTAAGACTACCATACAAAATATATGGCAACATTTTAAAAATGTCAAACCTAACTAAATACCTAATCTGTGTGTCAAACAGACTGTCAGTCATTTTAACTTTTTAATTTTGCATTTTACAATGCTATTTTTATGTGATAAATATTTAACAAGAAAATATACTAGAAAAAAGCAACTAGTCTCATGTCGCCCTGACGGGATTCGAACCCGCATCCTTGGGAGTCCGGCCCAATGCACTAACCAATTATGCTACAGAGACCTATGAGGACGCGTCGAATTTTTCTAGTATATTCACCGTTCTACGGTGTTGGCCACCGTCGCTTCATCAATGAGAGAAATATCCTCGCATTCGAAAGAAACATTTTTACAGATGTTTGACTATCGATTAAGATGAAACAGCCATTTAATTTTAACTTTTTAATTTTGCATTTTACAATGCTATTTTTATGTGATAAATATTTAACAAGAAAATATACTAGAAAAAAGCAACTAGTCTCATGTCGCCCTGACGGGATTCGAACCCGCATCCTTGGGAGTCCGGCCCAATGCACTAACCAATTATGCTACAGAGACCTATGAGGACGCGTCGAATTTTTCTAGTATATTCACCGTTCTACGGTGTTGGCCACCGTCGCTTCATCAATGAGAGAAATATCCTCGCATTCGAAAGAAACATTTTTACAGATGTTTGACTATCGATTAAGATGAAACAGCCATTTAATTTTAACTTTTTAATTTTGCATTTTACAATGCTATTTTTATGTGATAAATATTTAACAAGAAAATATACTAGAAAAAAGCAACTAGTCTCATGTCGCCCTGACGGGATTCGAACCCGCATCCTTGGGAGTCCGGCCCAATGCACTAACCAATTATGCTACAGAGACCTATGAGGACGCGTCGAATTTTTCTAGTATATTCACCGTTCTACGGTGTTGGCCACCGTCGCTTCATCAATGAGAGAAATATCCTCGCATTCGAAAGAAACATCTTTACAGATGTTTGACTATCGATTAAGATGAAACAGCCATTTAATTTTAACTTTTTAATTTTGCATTTTACAATGCTATTTTTATGTGATAAATATTTAACAAGAAAATATACTAGAAAAAAGCAACTAGTCTCATGTCGCCCTGACGGGATTCGAACCCGCATCCTTGGGAGTCCGGCCCAATGCACTAACCAATTATGCTACAGAGACCTATGAGGACGCGTCGAATTTTTCTAGTATATTCACCGTTCTACTGTGTTGGCCACCGTCGCTTCATCAATGAGAGAAATATCCTCGCATTCGAAAAAAACATCTTTACAGATGTTTGACTATCGATTAAGATGATGACTATCGATTAAGATGAATCAGCAAATGACTGTTAGTCATTTGCTGATTGCTGATTTGACATTTAACAAATCTTTTTAAGTCCGTCAAACGGTGGTCGAACGCTTAGCCAAACGTTCAGTCCATTATATAGTTTAATATTTTTACAAGCTCTCTATGAATAAACAAGAAAAATAATATGAACAATATAATTTCAGCTCGCATTTACTTTAAAGTTATATAATATTTTGCGTTTCATGCATTTGTAATTTAGCTTAGACCTAAAGTTAACTGGGTAAACTGGATTTCAGGCTTTGAGAAAATGACATGACGATGACATTGACAATGACATCAAGAAAGAAACCAACAAACCATCAAAATAAAGTAACCAAAATATTGATGTTTGTAAAACTCTCAATTTTACGTTTTTATATTTGATTACGTACATACCCATTTCTATATAATGACTAAAAATGTCTGAGCAATCTAGTCATCAGATTCCTGGATTAGCACAGAAAAAAGTGTTTAAAATAATAGTCCTTGGAGACTCCGGTGTGGGAAAAACTTGCCTGACATACCGTTTTTGTGAGGGGCAGTTCTTGGATAAATCTGAAGCAACTATCGGTGTAGACTTTCGGGAACGAACAATCAGAATTCGGAACGAAGAAATTAAGGTGCATTGAATCTTGTTTTGGTCAGACTGTTGTGCTTGTGTTCTATTTCTTACTCAAACATTTTCATAAACAAGATTTTTATACAAGTTTTGCAACCTACTTGTATGTTTCTACTTCAATTCGACCTTTAATTCGTCAATAATTGATAATATCAACATTATTAGGCTTTTCATCATCAAGTTGAAATAATAAACTAATACATACAAATATAAATATAATACATAAAATTATTAATTACAGCTACAGCTGTGGGATACAGCTGGTCAAGAAAGGTTCCGTAAGTCAATGGTACAGCATTATTACAGGAATGTACATGCTGTTGTTATAGTTTATGATGTAACCAAACCAGAGACATTTCATGTAAGTAGGATTTCTTTAATCAAGTTTTATTTGTAAAAATGCTATTTAGAATTATTATTTTTTCTTGACTATAAATTATATATACACTGTATTTAATTTGTTTGTTGGAAATGACTACATCAACTCTTTATTTTAGTCTATTATGAGTTGGATGCAAGAAGTGGAGTCACACGGGCTGACTAATGCACCACGAGTCTTGGTTGGTAATAAATGTGACTGTGGTACACCAGAGTCTCGGCTAGCCATCACTTATGCTCAACGGCTGGCTGACAAATATGGAATGCCAGTAAGTTTTAACCCTAAGCTGATTTTCTTGTAAACGGTCACTAAGTACCTATGTAGAAAATAAGGAATAAAAGGAATTGGTAACTTCGTTGCTTCTTTTTTATTAGAAACCAATTTAGTCAAGCCAGAGATTAAAATTGATTGTTATTTTTTATGTTAGTGTTTTTTTCTACAAGCAGTTTATGTTTCTATGAAATTTAGATTTCAAATACTAAACTAGTTATTTTAAATGCTAACTACTTATGTGTAAGATCTGGCTATATATAAAATTTGCTTTTTCAGTTGTTTGAGACATCTGCTCTGTTGGACTCCGAGTGTGATAATGTGGAGTCTATATTCATGACCCTTGCACATAAACTGTATTCCAAACAGCCCCTGAGGGTTGTAAGTGTTGAGGTAACAACTGTTTTATTCAACTTAAGTTGATTGTTAATTTATCTAGGTCAAAGTTATTTTCAGCTGTCTTAGAAAGTGTACAGGACAAAAATGGCCTAAATAAAAAAAAAAAAAAAAAATACAGATTCGCTGATGACATAGTTTTGCTTGAAGAAGATCCGAAAAAGCTAGAAATCATGGTTCATGATCTGGCCACAAAAAGCAAGGAAGTTGGACTTGAAATGAATGAGAATAAAACTAAGATTATGGCGAACATGGAACACATGGACATTGTTATCAATGGAAAGAAGTTCGAGTATCTGTCAGAATATGTATATTTGGGTCACATAATTTCCCCATCAGACCAGGGGCCCAATTCTGCTAATGCTTAGTCACAATCGTATTCCAATGGTGTTTCAATGGTAGTCATGTTTTACACAGTTCTTGTCACAATAGTGTAAATAAAAACTACTATTGAAACACCATTGAGAGACGATTTTGACAAAAATTTAGCAGAATTGACCACCATATGTCCTAGGAAGTTAACAAAAGAATAGCTCTTGCATGGAAGAAGTACTGGGCCCTCAAAGAAATCTTCAAAATCCATAAATTACGTGAGATGTTTAAGGGGAGGGGGTCGAGTCAAATCTCATCTAATCTTACGTTGGAGAGGTCTCGGCAAATATCATGCAATTTTTTTTCTGATAAAAACAAAAAAAAAAAAAAAATTTGGTTTATTTAATCCAGATTGTACATGCTTAAGATTTAATCTTAAGCGTAATCGTAATACAATTAAGATTCACTGTGCGCAAGCGCCAACGGCTTAGAGTGGCTAGATCAGAATGAAGTTGAAGGAGCAGATGATTTTACTGAAAATCATATGGACATGTTGGTTCCAATAGTCTCTCTTGAGACCGCGCATGATTCTCCATGGAGTGAATTAGAGTAGTATTATTTTTTTAATCACAGTAGTTACGATTTAAGTATTCTATTATTAAATTTTTATTACACTTATAACTCTTAGCAATATTGATTACTAGTCTTAACTAGTCGTAAATAAAAGCACGAAGTTTTTTTTTTACAATAACAATCCAACGCGTTTACGTAAGAAACCCACATTTTGAAAAAGAAAAAGAGGGCGTCAACTGAGGAGATGGGTGGACGAAATCCTACAAACATTGGGACCATACTGGACAAGAGTTCCAAAAGATAGACGACAAACTAATGATTTGGAGGAGGTCTATGCCAAAAGGCACATAGAAATAAGAGACCTAATTTTAAAAATATTAATGTAAAATAAGTAGTTTGTAAAATTTCTAAATAAAAGGCTTTATTATTATATTATCCAGGTCTATGTTGTCATTATAAAGACAGTTGACATGGCGTTGCAATCTGCTGGAACTTTGTAATCTTCGTCATCAGCCATTTTTTATGTCGCCACTGCTGGGGAGTGCCCCAGCAGGCCTTCCATATGGATGGATAAGGAGACTATGGGCCCAATGCGGATTGGTCGGTTTTAACGACTGCAAATGCAGCCGGGACCAATGCCTTAACGTGCCTTCCGAAGCATGGAGGAGCTTGAGATAGTAAATTTTTGGTCACCCATCCCGTGACCGACCATTGTGAAAGTTGCTTAACCTCAAAATCGCAGGCCGAGCTCACGAACTACTGCGCCACGGGCTCCAACTTGTTCCCTCCTCTGAGTATGGTTGAACTAATATCTGGAATTAGTCTAGCCCCAGAGTAAGCACTGTAAGGCTTCTGTTATGGGATAAAGCCAGATTGCTTTGGCTACAGAAACAAATTGGACCATATAGAAAAACATGATAACCTATGTATCCAAAATAAATTTCAAAGGAGGAGAGGTACATGAAAGTTTGTATGGAGACCTAGAAACAGAAAATGATTGAATGCAAATAAAAAATAACTGTCATCATGGCCTACTAATATATTAAGATATACATACTTGATTTCAGGGCGATCAAAGCTACGGCGTGGTGACACTGCCTCGGCACAAGAGCCGGGCTCCGCCGCCTCGCGACTCCTGTCTCTGCAGCTAGGTTTCCACAGGATACTCTTGCAAATGAATTACAAGAGTATGGCTCTCTAATTTATACAACGTGATTTCTCGTTGAAGGTCACTTCATTTCATACACTCCGATAAGCTACATCAAAACACTGGTAGCAAAAGCAAATGATCAAAATAAGTTTCACCTAGCGTGCAGAAGCTTAGGGTGATATTCATATCCCAAAGAATATATTAAAATATCTTACTATTTATAATTTATGTACAGTCATCAGCAGCTACGGCTTTACATATTTGTCAAATTTCTCCAACCAACATTGGACTTTAAGACATACGCTGTTGAGTTCTGATTTGTATGTAGTACAGGGAATGGGAATGTATAACAGGGATTAACAGCACGTTTAGATTTATATGTCATCATGTAGTACATGACAATAAAAACTCAGCATTTTTTTTTATTTCCACCCTGTATAGTATACAGGGTGGAAAGTAAAGACGGGACATGAAGGGTAACCTTAACCATTGTTGTAACATGAAAACGTCCTTAGGAAACCATAATTTTTTGAGAAATTTTAAACTGCATTCACGTATTTAAAAAATAAAAATACAGTCAGCAGAAAAACATATTAAAACTTTGATGCCAATCGACCCTATTTCTTATGAGGATCAAAACAGTCTCAGACACTAACTGAGGTATTAGTACTAGAAAAGTCAGAAATGCGAAAAAGTATTTCCACACATTCCAGTTCATTAAGTTCCAATAACAAAGTTGGAACTCGCGCCACACGCTGCCGTATCCGCTTGTCGGTGAAGCGGATACGGCAGCGTGTGGCGCGTTTTTCGAGATTTCCAACTTTTCTAGTACTCATACCTCAGTTGGTGACTTTGAGTGTTTTGATCCTCATGAGAAACATGATCGATCGGCATAAAAAAAAATATTTGAAATTTTCCTGCTGACTGCATATTTTTTCAAAATCTGTGAAAGCATTTTTTATGATTTTGTAATTTTTGCATTTTTCAATGCTATTTTTATACTTTTGGATAATTTTAAATAGAAAAATATTGGAAAAAATTAACTCGGCCACAAGTGAATTCTCAGACGGGAATCGAACCCGCGACCTTTGGAAATCCGGTCCAATGCTCTAATCGCTGAGCAACCGAGATTTGCGAACCACCGTTGAAATTCTCCAATACTTTTATATTTTTAATACGCTGTAGGCCAGCGTTGTCACATCAATGCTAGGAATATCCTTGTATTCGAAAGAAACATCTTTTCAGGTGTTTAACGATCGATTAAGATGCAACTGCCGAGTTTATTTTTTCCAATATTTTTCTATTTAAAATTATCCATCTGTGAAAGCAGTTCAAAATTTATCAAAAAATTAAGGTTCGATTCCCATCTGAGAATTCACTTGTGGCCGAGTAAATTTTTTCCAATATTTTTTCTATTTAACATTTATCATAAAAATTAAGGATGGTTCCCTAAGATGGTTTTCATGTAACTCGACGATTATGGTACTTGCCCTTACTGACCCGTCTTAACTTTCCACCCAGTATATTGTATATATTTGTATGGGACTGTACAGTTCTCGCCCGTAGAGCTCAAAGTAAAGGCGCCATGTTAAACTTGACATGTCAACAATACATCTCGACTAAAAGTGGCCTTATATACAATTTTAAAACCGAGTAAAAATCACGTTGTAAAATGGCATGAAGTATTGATGTTAATAACCATAATTATATTAGAATGGTTATAAAAATATTACCCAGTAGCTTATTAATTGAATGGACAAGAGAAGAAAGGAAATATAACAAACATGTAAGTATTTTGTAAAACAGCAAATCGGTGCCAAAGATCATTTGTCATTCTTAAAATAAAATGATTGAAAATATTGTAAATTGCGTTAGCCAAAATTATAAATACATACTAAAGTGAATGTTATTAGGTTCAAACGTAAACCACGTAATTAGGAACAACAGAGTGCATTTATATTGCAGTTCTCTGCCTTTAATGTACAAACTTGTACCTACTTATAATTAAACCATTCCAGAGAGGCTAGAGATTACTACTGTATGTATTATACTATAGAATAAGATACATATTGTGTTAAAAACTGAAACCTCTAAATTATAAGTAAATGAAACAAGGATCATATGGGAGTGACACACATTGACATTTTTTATTAAGGCTCGCGCATACGACAGACAGCTGCAGCGCAACGCATAGATACGCCTAGAAAGCGATCCGCCAGTTCGCGCGTTGCGATGTGACTTGCCTGTAGTGTGCGATAGTTCATTATGAAATGTACGAAAGTGATGTGCGGAATTTTGTTATGCGATTCGGTGTGCGGACTGCTCTAATGACATTAGAGCAGTCCGCAATCTGTAATCTCCCGGCTACACGCAACGTCTTACCTGAAAGCATGCCTGCAAAAATTGGTTTGCGAAAGTAAGACGGTATCCCGTGCAGTCCTGCAGCTCTATTTTTGATTCACTCGTCTCGAGGATTCTACTGATTTTCGGGCGTCGTTTGAGTTTCCGTATTCCGTAAAAGCGACCTTGCATGTATATACTTAACTAAGCTTTTCGTACCGCCTCCCAACGCGAGCGCGCAAGGGGCAAAGCGAAAAGCGTGCTATGTCTACGCTTGCAAGGTCGCTAATCGCCTCCTCGTTTGCCACGCCACTCGCGCGACGAGTGATTCAATAATAGAGGTTCTGGGCCCGTATTCACTATGACCACTTAGCGATTCCTTGCTCAAACCACGCCAATCTCTACTTGGTTTCGACATTTTCAAAATTCGTTTTCTGTATGACACTCACAAATTTTATAGTTATTGCTAAAGTACAAGATACTCACAAATTATATATGTTATGGACCAAGTGATAAATTGGGCAGTATACATAGTGCCCGGTCATTATGAAAAATGCGCAATATGAGAGGGCAATTTGATAATAATTATTCAAATAATCAAATTGACCGGGCATTATACATATTGTCCATCACCTTTTGGGCAGAGTAATACAAACATATTTAATTACTATTTTTTTATTGTTATTGTCATTTAACTTAAAATAAACTAAATATTAAACTTAAATAATCAGACTCATTATTTGGATTAATTACCAAGGACTTCTTCCTTAAAAATCCACTAGTTTTTGCATTTAAAACTTAAGGAAAGTCATATTAAAATATAACAAAATGTAATTAAATTTAAAACAAAAATTTCACAACATAATATCTTTGTTATATAGAAATGACTAAACTCATTATTTGGCATAATTAGCATCTTCTCTTAATAAAAATCAAATGAAAATATAAGTAAAATAGAATATAAAATTGAAAACAATAATTATACAATATGTAGCAAGTAACAGGTTTATTTATTAGAACAACTGCCACTGTGATGGCATTTTGAGGTACACAACTTTTTGGCTTTGCGACAACTACATTTATCAGACTTGCAACCACCTTTACAACCACATCTACTATAACCTTGTCATTTAGAAGACATTCTACAACACTCTCTCAGCGAAATCTCTGTCTCTGGAACATCTTAATAAAAATCTGAAATAAATCTTTCCTTGCAGACAGTAAATTGGTTTCTTGAATATAGTTGATTTAAAACACCTTGTTTTGTTCCCAGTTTATAAAGGTTATTGGCTGTTAATTCAATAACTGTAGCAAGCATATTTCTTCCATCGCTACGAGCGCGATCAACATCGGGAACTCGGACTCTTACAGTGTCACCAATTGCAGCCATGGGATATTTAGCGCTTGATACATCCAACATTTTATTTGCTTGTTTCTGCAAAATTTCTTAAAGCTAGTTTCCTAACTGCCATAACATTTTCTTTCTTGCGCTCTAGGTTTTCGTTTTCGTTTGTGGGTATTGGGTTTGAATCTGTATCTGAAGTTTTTTCAGACTCCTCATCTACGGTAGACTCCACTTGGTCAGTTTCGATGGGCTCGAGTTGATCATTTTCGGCGGACTCTACTTGATCATTTTCGGCGGACTCTTCTTGATAATTTTCGGTGACAACCACTAGATTCCTTTCGGTAATAGTGCTCTCAGTAGATAATAGTTTCTCCAAGTCTTCTTCTGAATTAATATCAAGCAGAACCTCATGTGGTATAGAAGAACTTTTAAGCCCTACTTTCAACTTCGTTCCAAACATGGCTTCATATGGAGTACAGTTAATACCTGTGTGATGGGCTCTATTTTTCATTAATTGAACAAAACGTAATCCTTCCGACCATTTCTTAGTGTTTTTATCCTCCAACCACGTACTCAGCATATTCTCTATGTCCTGGTTTGCTCTCTCTACTGACCCTTGGCTTTGAGAGTGTCTCGGTTTACCATGGACAATTTTCAATTCAAGCCACATGTCACAAGCTTCCTGAACAATTTTATTAGCAAACTCTCTGCCATTATCGCTTTGAAGAATGCTTGGTGCACCGAATATTGTAAAAATATCAAGTAGTACATAATGCTACTTCTTCAGCAGTTTTGGTCTTGAGCGGACGGAGTTGCACAAATTTTGTGAGATGATCTTCGTATACAAGTATAAATTTATACTGATTATCTCCTTGTGACTGCATGTCAATAAGGTCTACTTGACATCTTGCATTCATTTCGCCGCTAAGAATAGGTTTAACAACTAATCCTTTTTTTTGGAACACTGCGTTTCTTTTCACAGCTCTCACAAAGGTTTAAATAAATGGCAATCATTTATCATCATTAGCTCCTTCTCCATCCGGTTTCTACCACCATGCACTACACTCAGATGGGTATCATGCAAAATCTGAAATATCTCGTTGTTTTTCACGTAGTACCTAATCATATTGTCTTTGACTGGAACAATCAATTTCTCTGTTTCTCCAACAGCCATGACGTCAAATCTTCGCAAACGCTGATAATCTTCAGGTTTTTTATGCGACTTCTTTGATTTTGCAGATTTATCTTTTCCAATCATCTCATTATAGCTTTCGTTGGTGACATTGGTTGGTCCTTTAAGTGACATTAATTCACTCAATCTTTCGCCAAAATGACGATTCATTTCGTTTAATTTCGAAATAATAAATTTCGAAATAGAAATTCTCATTTTAAGTAAACTTTGTGTTTTTATGAGAATAAATTCTATAAACCTAACCTATATCCATGATTAATTATTAAAATACACACTAACAGCTAAGTATTTCACTATAGTTCAAGCTAACACGCTCGCGTTAACATTTAGTTACGAAAGTAAAACCCATTCGCGTCCGTCCGTATTCGCTCACAATGAATGGCGGTCTCTGATTGGTCAAAGCGTGTCACGCCATGCGTACTTCCCTCCCCGCCCTCGCACCGCGTTTAATATAGCTTTATTATTAAATTGCCCAATTGTCATGTAGCAATATAATAATGACCGTGCAATGTGATAAATAATGAAGTTAAGATAGTAATTAATCACTTAGCCCGATAAAGCTAGACATTATTCATAATGCTCGTGCATTATAAATAATGCCCGCATTAATCACCTGGTCCATAACATATACACTCACGGGCAAAAAAATGGAATAACTTTTCTTACAAGTTGCAAGGAAAGTGATTCCATGTTTTTGCTCGTAAATATAGTTTACACATTCGCGGACACTGAACGAGGCACAAAAGATTTTTTATGGTTATGACTGCTATAGCCGTCAAGTGTCCGCGAAAGGGTTAATGTACAAGTACAATTCTTACTATATAATTTGTGAATGTCGTAGAGAAAACGAATTTTAAAAAATGTCAACCATGTTCGAAATTGGCGTGGTTTGAGCAAGGAATCGCTAAGTGGTCATAGTGAATACGGGCCCAGTAAGCGCGGCTTCTGTAATCATTGAAATGCAGAAGATTGGACTGCACGGTTTTGCCTAAGCGTGTGGCCAGTACATAAAAGAACATTTCGGTCGCAGTTTTCCCGAATTATAGAGAATTGTGTATTGCATGAAATAGAAAAGAATAGATAAATGTGAATGGTGAAAAACGATGTGGTCACCGTTGCTCCCAAATGGAACGCCGTTTCTGCGGCACATTGATGGATTAGTTTTCTTAACTTCTAACCATCAGTATGTTGACAAACCAGGGTTCAATGCAAAATATATGATATGAATATAATAGAGTATTTGTCAGGCAGCTTTAGATATTTTTTTAAGGTCCATTAAAAGAAACCTAATTTAGTAAACCCTAACGGCTGCGTTATGCAGCGTACACGCTGCGAGTACGTAGGTACCTATATGCAGTTGTTACGTTTCAGTACTTTATTTATACAGGTTGGGAAAAAAGGCGATCATTTAAGGGAAAGTACCCTAAATATTGAGTTTCTCAAAGGAAACTTTTCTTTATTTTCAAAAATAAATTAAACTGCATTCAAAGGTTTTTGCAAACTATAGCTAGCGAAGAGCTAGCTAAAGAGATAGCTTTGTTTCCGTGTGCGTTAATGCGATAGGTTGCAAATTGTATACATGTCATTGCTCGCGACTGTACAATACTTACTAATCAAACAACACAACAGCATTTGACCTCGCGAAGAATCGTAATAACATAGTTTATAATGAGTAGAGTAAATTGCCAAGTATTGGGGTACAAATGTTATTTGAACGATTTTATCCAATCAAAGAATTTATAGAAATTAAAGTGCAATAAACATCAGACTGTTGCTGAAGTGCCTACTAAAATGGCAAACAGTTGACATCACATCGGATATAACGTTTTTTTGTATTTTTTAGGTACTGTACTTTTTAAATGTATAGTCAACAGTACGTCACTTTACACTATGAAAACAGCCGTTATTGAAAGTGGCACAAGGGCGCTCTCAAGTTCAAACTTTAAAGTCTGACTTATTGTCGTGTGTACAGTAGACCTAGCACGAATAACTTTCGAGGAAGTGAAGTAAAAAAATGTATAAGATATTGAGCAGTGTTCGTACCGGACGTAAACGGAACTACATTTTCCTATGAATTTTTTGACATTGCGAACGTGCTCGATAATATTTCGATATTTTTCGTGCTACCTCTGTAGGGTTAATTTTAGCTTATCAATCGTTTACCTGCTTAAACTTTTTTTTTATACTAGGAGAAATGCTTTTACGCATCCCTCGCCCCAAGGTGCAGGGGCGGTAGCTTTGAATGTCCAATTCCAAGTTAATTAAGATGAGATTCTATCTATTTGTAAATTGCATATTTATACTAAGTGCAAATAAAATGATTTAATCAGAGTTTTGATTGGTTTTCTTTTAACATTTCCTCTCCTCATTTCAATAGTCACACCTCTTATCGTTAGGCAAGACAATTTTGCGAAGAACGAATTAATTTTAATTCATACTTACGGATTCTTATCAAATATTCTGCAGTGATTAGATTCACTTTTCAACTTTATTTTTATTTCTCGATTTTAATGCCTATAGTTATTTATGTTTTCACGACTCATCGCAACGACTCCGTGGCGCAACGGTAGCGCGTCTGACTCCAGATCAGAAGGTTGCGTGTTCAAATCACGTCGGGGTCATACTGCCTTTTTGTATTTAATCGGATAGTAACATTTCTAGTAGCACGCTTAACCATTTTCTCCAAAAAAATAAAGGTAATCGTAATAATATTTTGTTTTTAATGTGACATTAAATAAAAAAACAATGACAAAGGGGAAATTAAACAAGGTAGAATACATTTTATTTCTTTATTTCAATTATCAATAGAACTAATATTAACGATTTTGCAAACGAGTTTATTATGGTGAACATCCACATTAGAAGTGGAGACAATACTGACACTAATGGAATCTAACCAGCTTAATACTTTGGTATGATTATAGTTTTATAGATGCCGATAATAAGTATTTACTCAAAAGTATCACACGAAGCAAAACGGCAACATGCAAAACTGCGGGTTATTGGACGATAATAGTGTTATAATATTGTACAGCGCGTGGCAAGAATTTAAGTACCTAATAAAGTTACTAAATAAAAAGACGGTTACCTTCTTAACAACTCTAACTGGTACTCGCTATCCAATTTAAATCAATAATATTGGGAATCATAAAAGCTTTAACACTAAAGTAAAATAAAAATGTTTAAGATCCATTTTAGTTACAACTTTAATCAACTAAGAAAAAAAACAACACACAGATAATAAAAAATAAAATAAAACGTTACTTATAGATTGCACTGAACACAATATGAATAAACCATGTATAGTAAGCTCATTATAGACTTATATAGAATTTACATTAACATATTTTTGGATTCTCATGAATTATATTAATAACTATAACTTTTTATATAGTAGATCGAAACCGGGACATATAAATATAATAGTTATTTCTATAGGCATTAGTTTTATAAAACTTACGCTGTCATAAATAAGTCAGACACTGATATTGTATTGGCATCTAATTCCATTCTCGAAACTATCTATGCTATGTTATGGGCGCTATCAGCTGCGCTGAGCTAGTTTTTCTGAGGCGTCACTAGATGTCTCTAGGTTTACTAAGTATTTCTTAAATTAACTCTGTCTACGCCCAGTTTAGTCATTAATATTTCATCTCATAGTGATAGCACAGCCATTTCCTTCTCCTCACAGACAAATTAATTTTTGTAATACAAATCTTCCCTAACAACGAAAAGCAGACTACTCCAAACCAACTGATCAAGTGTTTTGCCTGTACCAATTCGAAGTCTTAACTTTAATAAATACTAGCTTCCGCCTGCGGTTTCACCCGCATGGTTCCCGTTCCCGTGGGAATATTGGGATAATAAGTAGCTTATTTTACTCTCCGTTTTTTCAACTAACTCTACGCCAAAAATCAATTCGATTGGTTACTAAGTTAGGGCGTCAAGAAAGGAGAAACAAACACACTTTCGCATTTATAATATTAGTTAGGATTAGGATTTATTAAGCTTTTTCGAAAAAGGCGGACTTTTATATCTATTTGTGCTTTCTCCGATCGCGCCTTGCGTTTTCTTTAATTAAAAAGTAGACAATACAATTTTAACTCGTTTTCCGTAACATAGGACCTTTCAATGGCTATAATTGAATATTTTACAAAAATAAATCATTGAAATGTATGAACAAACTAAACTACGTTTAGAGTCGATAAAATTGTCACTATAATATATGATATAATTAATTATTAATAATATCAAGACCGGAGAGTTTTTAAGCTGTGGAAGAATATACTGCTAAATACGCAATTTTTCGGGCCACAAAATATATCTGAAGTATCACGAATACATTGAATACGATAAAAAATTACAGCATGATAAAGATATAGACAAAATTGATGATTACACGAAGTACTTACAACCCTCTTTTCAATAACTTATCCTCAGTAACAGCACTATGGATAAGTTACTAAGTAACAAACCTATAGTAATCTATATATCTTGATTGGGATAATATCAAATAACAGTAGCCCTAGAATGATAGATGATGGAGATGTTTTAGTGGACACCTCAATAGGGCTTCTGGTTCAGTAGACGGCACTATACGAACAAGATCTAAATACAATGATTTCAATAATATTCGTATGATACTTAATTGTAAATCGATTGGTGTCAATCCTTTCATTATCAACTATGTTAATAGCACAACCAATTTACGCTTGTTATGAAATCTCAAGGGCAGTATGTGTTTGGTTGATATTAAATTCTTAAATAATGGTACCTATTGTTATTATTTTGGTACAGATATTTTTTGTTTAAAACTTTGTAGTTTTCTTAAAAAAGGGTGTTTAATAATTCACTTTATTGATCATTTAAGGCAATGAAGAAAAGTGAAGTTTCCATCACACGATTTCGCTTCCAATAAATAAACTTTTTTACATTAAAATGATAGTTTTATCCTTTAGACTTATTAGTTTTTTATTTATTTAAGTTCTATTGTATTAAGAAATAGTATTTTCATCGCAAGAAATCTATAAATCGTTTATTCCACAAATTTTGTGCTTACGACACCCTCCATCCATATTTATAATTTCATTAATTCGAAATGTTTAGTGCATGTTAATTTTAAATAAGAACATAAGACGGTTCTTTAAGTAAATAAATAACATATCAACTCATTTCAGTTTCGGATATTTATCATTGGAAGGGAAACATTTTCGAAATAATACAATGCTTACCTTTAACAATAAGATACTCAAAGTAACGTCTATACCTAGTATACAATTTCACGAATAAACAATTTGACACAAAATTGATTTCAATACTAATGTAAGACAGAAAAATATAATGACAAAGGCGTAGCTGCCGTTACGCGTAATGCAGCAATCGAGAGAGTATTCAGACTCGACCGATGTGACGTCACGTGTTTAGAGTAGTCATAGGTCTTCGGCGAGAGCGCGTCGACTCACATGTTCTGCCAGGGCGCGGTGACGAGCATGTTGCTGTCGAGCGCGCGAGCGATGCGCTCGTGAAGGCTGTGGCTTAACCACAGTATCCGAAGCTTTTCGTAGCGCTCGGGGCAGAGGTGAAGGGGGTTGCCGCGCCTTAGGCCCTGGAATTTGGGAGGAGGTATTAAATTTTTTGATAACACCGAAAATATTGTGAATTTAAAATAATCCCCACTGTTTTGGCTTGATTTAGTGATCAGACTGAAAACAACGCCAAGTGCAAAGCGCAGGGCTTATTGGGAAATGAAATGTAAGGAGGCTTGTCACGTTCTAGTGTCCTCACTGGCTTGGGTTCACAGCGCGAAATATGAAGTTCCATAGCTGGCGGAACCTATATGTAGTGCGAAAGGATTTTTTTCGCTTGAATTTACCCCCCTCTGGCGACAATAAAAGGTCATTGAGTAGTAACTCAATAAGTAGGCAAATGTTTTCTGAATCGGTTTGTTGCTCTGAATTGAAATGACAAATGTTGCCGAATTTAGGACTTCTACTACGAAAAGGCCGGAACGTGTTTTCAGTCTCCATAATAACGTCGAGAATTCTCCCTTAACCGCAAGATTTCCTGTATTCCGTACGGCAGGACCGATTGTCGTGGAGATTTTTAGGGGATGCCTATCCTCAGCAGTACTGTCTTGTAGCTGAAATGATTTCCATATGGTCAGGCTCCCCGTACGAGTCGAGGTATGGCGCGGGCAGCATGGCCCCTCGTGCAGAAGCACAGAGCAGCATCAGCTCGCACTCGCGCCATAATGCCACCACAGCGACGCCCTGTAGAGTGCCCACCTGGTCGGTCTCCCCGTACGAGTCAAGGTATGGCGCGGGCAGCATGGCCCCTCGTGCAGGAGCACAGAGCAGCATCAGCTCGCACTCGCGCCATAATGCCACCACAGCGACGCCCTGTAGAGTGCCCACCTGGTCGGTCTCCCCGTACGAGTCGAGGTATGGCGCGGGCAGCATGGCCCCTCGTGCAGAAGCACAGAGCAGCATCAGCTCGCACTCGCGCCATAATGCCACCACAGCGACGCCCTGTAGAGTGCCCACCTGGTCGGTCTCCCCGTACGAGTCAAGGTATGGCGCGGGCAGCATGGCCCCTCGTGCAGGAGCACAGAGCAGCATCAGCTCGCACTCGCGCCATAATGCCACCACAGCGACGCCCTGTAGAGTGCCCACCTGGTCGGTCTCCCCGTACGAGTCATGGTATGGCGCGGGCAGCATGGCCCCTCGTGCAGGAGCACAGAGCAGCATCAGCTCGCACTCGCGCCATAATGCCACCACAGCGACGCCCTGTAGAGTGCCCACCTGGTCGGTCTCCCCGTACGAGTCGAGGTATGGCGCGGGCAGCATGGCCCCTCGTGCAGGAGCACAGAGCAGCATCAGCTCGCACTCGCGCCATAATGCCACCACAGCGACGCCCTGTAGAGTGCCCACCTGGTCGGTCTCCCCGTACGAGTCGAGGTATGGCGCGGGCAGCATGGCCCCTCGTGCAGGAGCACAGAGCAGCATCAGCTCGCACTCGCGCCATAATGCCACCACAGCGACGCCCTGTAGAGTGCCCACCTGGTCGGTCTCCCCGTACGAGTCGAGGTATGGCGCGGGCAGCATGGCCCCTCGTGCAGGAGCACAGAGCAGCATCAGCTCGCACTCGCGTACGCGCAGAAACACGCCAGCGCCGGCTCCACACGTTAACGCGTGAGCCACGCCTGCGCCCACATGTTCCGTCGTCGCGCCGCGTCCGAACTACGCAAACAGAAAAATGGTTTAAACAAGCCTATAACTCATTATAACCGTGCGAGCTTAAAACCGAACCAATAAATTGCTTTCAAACAAACATGCTCACTTTACAATCTAAAAATTTCAACAGCATTTATGATTTTGAATCGCATTCTAGACTGATGATGAATAATGCCCGAGTTCACCAATTGATTAACGCTAAACGTCATTGAAATGGCATTGAATTAAGTCGTTTGTTTTTTACAAGAGGCGATGAACGATATTTAAAACTAAGATTTTCTAATGGACAGTTGGTAAACACGGCTGTAAAAATATCAGAAATTTTTTAAAAATTTAAAATTTTCTGTTATCAAGTTTCCTGCAACATTATAAGGAATTTATAAAAATCAAATATTGGCTCATTAAATGCTTTTAAGTATCTACATCCCAAATTTCATTAAGCAACAAACAACCAAACATCTAAACTTTCACATTTATAATAGTAGTAGGATTTGCTATGAAAAAACAACTCACCTTTCTAATCTCAGTCTGGCAACAGTAGCTTTGACTGCACAGTATCTTGCCGCACACCAGGCACATAGTAGGGTACTTGCTGTCCTCTCTCTCAGAGTTAGGGCACGAGAACTCTGACACCACATTCATTAGCTCAGAAAAGTCTTCTGGCAACGGCACCAGTTTAGGCGGCTCAGCCGGTTCTAAGATAACTTGGGGCGGTAACCACTCCGCTGCCATATTACCCCATTCTAGAACTTTCTTCCTAGCAAACGGCGTATCCAACAACTCATTGAAAGTCCTCGGCATATCTAAGTACCCGCACATAGTCTCCCAATTCTCCCCACCAACTACAGTCAATTCAGTAGGAGGGATTATATCGCTCAAGAAGTGGTAAAACAGACAACAGCTCCTTAAGAACCCGTAGCATTGCCTCTTTATCGTTCCCCAAACTTCTACGGGATTCAAACCGTCTTCTAAAACGCCTTTGCGTAATTCCTTTATAAGGGGAAGTAAATTGGTCAAGTCTTCCGCCTTCTTGAAGTCTTCCTGGCCTTCCATCGGTTCTCCTTTGCAGGTGGAGAAGTCCATAACAAGAAGAGCTCGAGTGATGTGAGCTCGGAAAGCTTGTAGTGTAATTATTCTTGTGAGGTGTGTAGGGCGGGCGGGGCCGGCGGTTTTGCAAAATAAGGAAGGTATTGTTAAGACTATGGAGATGAGGGTACCAAAAGGTTCGTGGGTTAGGGGAGAGGACATTTCTAGGACGTTAAGGGAGGATAGGGCGTGGTGCGAGATATGCTTTGGGTATAGCCATATGCTGGGGACGACAGCAGCTAATCGAACAAGCACTTGAAGCGCGTCCCTATGCCTCGCGGGGAGGTCTCCTAGTAAAGGTCGGTTCTCTGCCTGTAATACTGCGTTAGTACTGAGTACTGTGTACGCGGTGGCGCGGTATACAGCCCCGATTGTCGCCATACCGCCTGAGTCGGGTAGGCCACACACTGGTGGCATTATCTGTGGAGAAAAATGAAAATATTAGATAAATCATTTTACAAGTATGAATAAGAGATACCTTTTTTCACGCTTGGTAAAAAAATATTATATAATAATAAAATAATACAGCTAAAATGCATCGACCATGGTTGGGTAAAACTTTGGTTACAAGCAATCTAGACTTAAAACAACGTCTATATTAACTCAATTTTAGTCTTTTTACTATTAGGATAAATTGAATGTTAAACTGGGTAACAATGAAAAATTATGTCATATAAAGAGGCTAGAATGGAAGTCAAGTACCTACTAAAGTAACTAAATAAAAAAATCAAACATGAGATCAAAACTCACATTGAAATAAAACAACTTTTACGGATGACCACGGCAGCTGTAAAGGTGCCGAAACGTCGGGAAAACCAAAAAACCCCTAAAAAACCTAAAAATACGGTCAATTACAACTTAGTTCGTGGAAATATAGCGCGTTTGATATCCGTAAAAGTTGTTTTATTTCAATGAACAGTGCGCGCCAAGACATAAGATGTACGTATAGAACTCACATTACTAAAGTTCTCGATCAATCCTTTAGTTTGATCGCTACACTCCAAAACCTCTCCATTGAAGTGCACCAAAAACTCCTGTGTCAGCAGATTCTCCGCATGAGTTGACACGTACACTTCCGATTCATCCGCTGAATCACCATCTTCCATATCAGAAGACATCGCGCCGACGCTCCTAGCGCGCGCTTGGCAATGCATCTCCTCACAAGTCTCCGTACATATGTGGATGGCTTCGCTTGACACTTGGTGCTTCAATTTCAATATCAAGTCGACGGAATCGGCGTATACTTGCTCGGAGAGGGGAGGGGGGGTGCCAGCAGGGTGGGGGAGCGCGGGCAGGAGGGGGAGAGCGGTGTTGCAGAGTCGCTCGCAGAGAGGACAGAGGTATTCTTTCTTTTCGACGTCGAAGGCGGATGGTTGGCGTAGACGATAGGGCCTGGTAATAAGTAGGTTTTGTTTATTTAGAAAGTTCATTTAAGGGCAGTTTCAATAATCTATCCCTAGTAAGAGATAGGCTTTTCTTGGTTACGTAACTTAGCAACCGCTGTTATTTTGACTGATTAAACAAAAATAGCCTATACCTAGCAGTGGGTGTCATGTGGCTGAGACGAAGACTAATCAAAAATATGTAGGCAACAAAACTCTGGTAAGCCTATCCTTGCTAACGGCGATATTTCACTAGCAATACCAATGGATTTAATTTATGACTTCGAACTTATGTGTAGTTATCAGTGATCGGTAGGGCAAGCACGAATAACTATCGTAATAGTATCGAGTAAGTATCGAGCACGTAATGTCAAAAAATGTATAGGAAAATGTAGTTCCGTTTACGTCCGGTAGGAACGCTGCTCAATATGTCATACATTTTTTTACTTTACTTCCTCGATACTTACTCGAAAGTTATTCGTGCTAACCCCACGGAATAGGGTGAGTATATTTACCTACTGTTTGTAGAACAGAGACAAATATCGGCGACTTCCTTAGAACAAAATTTTTTTGAACGGTAAATTAACCGTGCCTTTAATTACGTGAATTTTAACAACTTATTTATTATTAAAATTACAAATGCTTTTCGTCTTTACACCATTGCTCAAAATAGGAGTGCAATGTTTTCATCGTTCACATGATGTTTCTTTTTTCTTCATTCGTATAATTATATCTTTAGTTCACCTTAACTTAATCTATCAAATGGATTTAGGTGTATTGTTTAACGTTAGAATTCTGACATTGCCCCGAGTGACACTGTAATTTTGTATGATGTCACTCGCAGCAAAATTAACCAACATTTTTTTTTATTTGAAAATGTTTGCTCTATGATGCTGTTTTGAAATTGTAGGAAAAAAAATAAGGTTAAAAGGTAGCAGTGATAAATGGGTTTGACGCAGAATGTGCTCTTCGCACTTTAATGAGAACTCAACTTAAAATGTACATAGCGCAGACGGTGCATTTTTCATAGGGGCACTTTTCATAATGTAAATTTCGCAAAATGTGCACTTCGCGACATAATATGCACTTTGCAAAATGATAGGATTATTGGATGCATATTTATTTACCTAAAGTTGAGGTATTGGCTGTTATAGAATGCACTTTTGTATCGAAAAATAATATAGATCGATTTTGTATGGGCAAGCGACTTAGCCAAATTTTAGAGTGAAATTACTATGGAAACTGGACTTGAAAAAGTTTTCAGCTTGTTGTTTTGGACTTTTTATTATGACAAGGGGACAAAGGGGGTTTATGGGTTACGTAGGGGGTCGAAAAATACCTTATTTTTGTGCTACGATGCACCGTTTCCGAGATATATAAAAAAATATACAAGAGCAGCGGAGGACGGGATAAAAGTACTTAAGGGACCTCTAGATTAGATTAGGTTAGGTTAGAACTGTGACAAAAAGACGCGCGAACCGAGCGAGAGAAGCGAGTGTGCCGCGGCAGGGGCCGGCGAAATTCCAGAGACGACATTTTTTATATAAAAGTACTAAAATTTGAATATGTAACCCCTTTTGCGACACCCGGATTGCGAGTCCCGGATTATTTTAAAATAAGTACAGTCGTTGTTTCCACACCATGTTATCGGCTAGTTTACCATTCCCGAATTTTCTGGAGTCTTGGAATTAATATTCAAAAAACAAAATGTTTTAAGAAACTGCTTCCACAATTTCCGAGCCAAAAATTTACTTTATCCGATCACTCGTTATGGTGAATATTAAAGAAATTAAGATCATGTGAACCATGAAAACATTGTAAACTGTAGGTAAATATACTCATCCTATTCCGATCACTGGCAATGATTTAATTATGTTTAGGAATAAACTCTAAAATATCGCAAAACATTGGGTCTTGGTTAACCATGGCCCCTTTTTATATCCAACAATAAGGAAGGCTTGTTCTCCAGTAGACTGGGGATATAAAACTGCCAAAAATGCACTAAAATGGACTGGACATATTAAATAAAATGGCTGATAATGCAAAACTTACCTGCGGTTCTCCTTATCCTGCACATTATCGACATACTTCCTCCAGCAGCGCGCGTGTAACGCGTGCCCGCACGACGACACGTGCGGTTGCGCGCGCACGCCCGCGGGGATATGCGCGTCGCGCCACGCATTCGTAGGATCGGGCCCGTCTGGCTCTAACTCACGGGCGCGACTTAACACGCTCGAGTGTTGCACGAATGCTACGAGCACCATTGAGACACCGTTCGCTTCGACGCGGGCCTGTTTGTTGGAGGTAAAGATCTTTTGAAAAGCTGGCTGGAATAATTATTTATTTACTTATTCTAGATATAATTCTTTATTTTCTTATTCTCATTCTGTATCGGTAAGAGGATAAATTTAATGTTTGTAGATCAAATTGCTCTTTACATACATCGGTAATACAGATGCTTTTGAGTCCCTCGAACAGTAGGCTTATTACGAGTTTGGCAAACTCGACGTTACAGTAAACGTTAATGTAAAATGTAGCTCTGTCTCTTTCATATTTAGCGACTGTTTTACCGACATGAGCAGTGTATCCGATAGTCTACGCTCACGAGTCCTGTAAATGTCATGTTAAGCAAACTCGTAATAGGGGTACAGATAGGCATAACACTCCCTTCGATATATATCTCTGAGTTAGCTTTACTTGTTAAAAAAAACATTGATAACTTCAAAGTAATGCATAGTAAAAGGCATAAAAATAGGTTAAAACTTACTAGATGTAACACTAGTATGTTCCAAAAGAGTGCTTTCAGAATGGGTATTAAAATCTATAACAAGTTGCCGCAATATATCAAAGAAATTCTTCTTCCTCTTAGTTTTAAGAAACAGCTTAATAATTTCCTGATTGAAAAAGCATATTATTCAATTGAAGAATATATTAATGATAAATTTTAATACCTTGATTTGTAGGAAAAAATTTTTGTTACTTTGCAATTTTTATTATAATTGCATTTTGACGTTATTAAAAATTGTATTTTGACATTTTTAATAATTGCTTTTTTGACATTTTTAATAATTGTATTTTGACATTTTTAATAATTGTATTTTATTTAGTTCTTATATAATGTTGTTTCTATTGTATGATTCTGGAGTTGTCCGGTCAATTAATTTATGACATATTAATTTACCATATCTTTATTTCATTTTAATGTTAATCTATGACAAAAAATAATTTTGACATTTAAATTTTGATGTCTAATGTTGATGTAACTTCTATCTACTCATATTTTGATTTTGCACACCCGTGAGGGTAGGACATGGCGCTCATTGTATTCCATTATATAAACTGTATATTCTTTCTATACCCATGTTTAAGCAAATAAATGTTTTGATTTCGATTGATTGATTTTGATTTTGATAACATATAGAACTAAATCAGAAGTTGAAAATTAGAAATAATTCATTTTACACTTCACTTTATACTTCAACGTTGTACTTCAAAGTGCTTCTGGTAGCGTTTCAGTATCTGATGCTTCGTCGCTTAAACAAGGTGTTCCACAAGGGTCTATTCTGGGCCCTCTCTTATTTCTTTTGTATAGTGCCGACATAATTAATTCTTTTAAACATTGTAAATATCATATGTATGCGGATGATCTGCAAATATACTTGTTGTTGTTGATGTGACAACGCTGGCCTACAGCGTATTAAAAATATAAAAGTATTGGAGAATTTCCACGGTGGTTTGCAAGTCTCGGTAGCTCAGCGGTTAGAGCATTGGACCGGATTTCCAAAGGTCGCGGGTTCGATTCCCGTCTGAGAATTCACTTGTGGCCGAGTTAATTTTTTCCAATATTTTTCTATTTAAAATTTACCATAAGTATAAATATACTTGTCCTTTGATCCTACAGAAATTCTTTTAGCTGTTGAAAAATAAACGAAGATTTGTCTAATATATACATTTAGACTTAGGCCAATCATTTGTCTTTGAATCCACTTAAATCTAAATTGCTTGTCTTAGGTTCTATATTTCAAATAGATAAAATCAATTCTTGTAAGCCGTCACAAAAAATTGGCAACGATCAACTTGTTCAAGTGATCGAGGCTAGAAATCTGGGTGTTCTAATGGATAGCTAATTGAATTTTCATAATCACGTTCTTGAAACAGTAAAGAGTTGTTATTAAAGATTAAATGTATTATATCAAGGACGTCAGCACCTTAATGTTGAATTAAGAATAAAACTTTGTGACTCTCTTATTTTGTCCAAACTTAATTACGCAGATTCAGTCATGTGTCATGCTTGCTTGGGAGCACCAAAAAATTAATTCAACGTATTCAAACGCTTGTGCTCGTTTTTGTTTTTCTATACCACGACGGGCACATGTAACTCCATTACTAAGTCGTAGTAATCTTTTAAACATGGAGTCTCGTCGATCACTACACTTTGCATGTTTATTGTTTGGTTTTGTAAAAACACAATACCTTTATTTCTTACCTTATTACCTTTTTAGCAACTAAATTTTTCCCGACGAACATCTAGGTATATCACTCGGTTAGTGTTTCCTAGACACAGCATGGCTGCATTTCGTGGCAGTTTCAGATATCATGCCACAAAATGCTGGAATAGCACCTCCAATTCAAAATGCCAAAACAATTAGATCTTTCAGGACTAACTTAGAAGATTATCTATTAAAATCACAGAAAGATTACCCTTGATATGCTGCTGTCTCTGCGTGTTTTTGCATTTTATGGATATGTCTTGGTATTCTATTACAGTTACTTTTTAGTTTCTGTTTATTTATTTTAATTTTATTATATTTGGCGAACACGGAAAATCAGTGTTAGGGCAACACACTTAGGTGCCTTAACATAATGCTGAGTGTTAGCCTTTTTTAGGCGTGTAACACCTGTTTACTAAATTATAAGTAAAAAATTGTAATTTGTACCTGGTTAACAAAATAAATTATTTTTCTTTCTTTCTTTAAATATTCTTTAATAGGCAATAGCAGTATAGAGCATGCAACTCGCTCATACAACACTCTCTCTCTCTCACACACACACACACGCCCCTAGCTCATACATCGCTCCCTCTCCCACACGCCTCACCTCCTCCTGGCACATGATGCAGACGCGCGGCGCATCGGGGACTCCCCCGCCCCACACGCCTAGCGCCGCGCCGCAGTATAGAGCACGCAACTCGCTCATACAACACTCTCTCTCTCACACACACACACACACACGCCCCTAGCTCATACAACGCTCCCTCTCCCACACGCCTCACCTCCTCCTGGCACATGATGAAGACGCGCGGCGCATCGGGGACTCCCCCGCCCCACACGCCTAGCGCCGCGCCGCAGTATAAAGCACGCAACTCGCTCATACAACACTCTCTCTCTCTCACACACACGCCCCTAGCTCATACAACGCTCCCTCTCTCACACGCCTCACCTCCTCCTGGCACATGATGCAGACGCGCGGCGCATCGGGGACTCCCCCGCCCCACACGCCTAGCGCCGCGCCGCAGTATAAAGCACGCAACTCGCTCATACAACACTCTCTCTCTCTCACACACACGCCCCTAGCTCATACAACGCTCCCTCTCTCACACGCCTCACCTCCTCCTGGCACATGATGCAGACGCGCGGCGCATCGGGGACTCCCCCGCCCCACACGCCTAGCGCCGCGCCGCAGTATAAAGCACGCAACTCGCTCATACAACACTCTCTCTCTCTCACACACACGCCCCTAGCTCATACAACGCTCCCTCTCTCACACGCCTCACCTCCTCCTGGCACATGATGCAGACGCGCGGCGCATCGGGGACTCCCCCGCCCCACACGCCTAGCGCCGCGCCGCAGTATAGAGCACGCAACTCGCTCATACAACACTCTCTCTCTCACACACACACACACACACGCCCCTAGCTCATACAACGCTCCCTCTCTCACACGCCTCACCTCCTCCTGGCACATGATGCAGACGCGCGGCGCATCGGGGACTCCCCCGCCCCACACGCCTAGCGCCGCGCCGCAGTATAGAGCACGCAACTCGCTCATACAACACTCTCTCTCTCACACACACACACACACACACGCCCCTAGCTCATACAACGCTCCCTCTCCCACACGCCTCACCTCCTCCTGGCACATGATGAAGACGCGCGGCGCATCGGGGACTCCCCCGCCCCACACGCCTAGCGCCGCGCCGCAGTATAGAGCACGCAACTCGCTCATACAACACTCTCTCTCTCTCTCACACACACACACACGCCCCTAACTCATACAACGCTCCCTCTCTCACACGCCTCACCTCCTCCTGGCACATGATGCAGACGCGCGGCGCATCGGGGACTCCCCCGCCCCACACGCCTAGCGCCGCGCCGCAGTATAGAGCACGCAACTCGCTCATACAACACTCTCTCTCTCTCACACACACGCCCCTAGCTCATACAACGCTCCCTCTCTCACACGCCTCACCTCCTCCTGGCACATGATGCAGACGCGCGGCGCATCGGGGACTCCCCCGCCCCACACGCCTAGCGCCGCGCCGCAGTATAGAGCACGCAACTCGCTCATACAACACTCTCTCTCTCACACACAGGCCCCTAGCTCATACAACGCTCCCTCTCCCACACGCCTCACCTCCTCCTGGCACATGATGCAGACGCGCGGCGCATCGGGGACTCCCCCGCCCCACACGCCTAGCGCCGCGCCGCAGTATAGAGCACGCAACTCGCTCGATTGCTGAGCACCTTCTGCTGTCCCCGCCTATAACAACGTATCTGTTATTGATTTCACTGGGCAAACATACCATAGGTTGATAAATGTTGGGATGTGATAGTATGACGCTTTCGTCACCTTAGCTAACCATTCCTTAAAAGCACGCATTTAAATTCAGTCAAAATCTATATACGCGAGACCAGAGTTCGAAGTAGCTTAGTCACTATTGTTTCCAAATTACATCTTAGACCCAATAAACGATACCAAACGTGGCGTCGTAGTTGAGCTATATTATACTCTCAAGTAGCACCTTTGAAGCTGTGATATGTGTACAAGGGTGTGTTTATTTTATAGCAAAAAAGAAAAACTATTGGCTCAACTGATATTTGGGTAGCTTTTCGAGAAAGTAGAGCCCCAACCTAAGCTGGTGGTATCTTCCAACTTTATTCTCTATATTGCTAAGTACACTGTTACTATAACTCTTTGATTCCATCTTTAACCCTAGGAGTTAAAAGACTAAACAAGTACAATTGTAAGTCTTTGTAGTTACCTCGGTGACTGTCTCCTCGAAAAGCGTAGCGTGGTTCGATATGAAGTTGTTCATCTGAGTCTTCATTTGCGCCATCAATTTGGCTCGTCGCTCCGCTGCTAACTTCGCTCTGCGTTTTTTCTCAGCTTCTATTTCACAGAACTTAATTTACCAAAGTTTTCGATATTATGACCATAAAGGTTAGGAGACTAATTACTTCGAATCAAACAAATAAAATTATGTATGCTTATACAAACTTAGAAAGCTCTTTTTAACAAAACAACGTGTACCATTTACTACCATATAATATTTTTGTACGTAATTAATTTTTAAAGGGGTCTCATGTCGCATCCAAGACCCTGCATAAGTATTCAAATTTCAGGAAAATAAAAAAAAAGCACATCTGGAGCTCAGTAGTAGTGTATTATTGTTCTAGGCACATCATCATAAATTACATTGTGCTACTATTCTTAGAACACAATGTAGGAAACTACCATAACATTTCCTTTTTGAAGTAAATGGAATACTTTTCTAGTTATATTTACAAAAAAGTATATAAGTAACTCAATTACAAAACTCTTAATTTAAGCACATCTTAAGTTTCTTGCTGCACTCATAATTGAAATAAAATATACCATAACTATACTACTAAATATACACGGCGTAATATATAGTGCACTTAAATCCGTAAAAGTGGTTTTATTAAAATACAAAAGTAATAATGGTAAACTGCAATAGTAAAGATGCAATAGCAAACCTTGGAATTCGTTAAGACTTGTTTTACAAAAAATCTAATAAGAAATAATGAACAATAATTGCTCAGAAACAAGATAGTTAAGTTACCTGCGGTTTCTTCTGAAGCTGGTTTCTCTTCCTCATCAGCCTCCATGTTGTCCCCGTCGCCGGCATTTTCGTCTGTCTGTCCCAGTAAAGATCTAACAACAAATAAAGTGATTTCAAGTGAAAACCAGTCGTGGATTGCCTCCTGAGTGGCGACCAATTAATATAATATACTAAAGTATATTTTTAATATCTGATAATAAATATCGTGTCACGGAAACCCGAAACCATCACCGTGGGGGCGTACCATGACATCTTATGCGATTCTTTATAGGTTATTTCAGTAGTGACGTGAGAGTGGAATGCACGTCGTCGCACTCTTAACTATCTGAATATAAATCAAAATAAATCGCATGAAAGGTCATGGTCCCTGGAACAAATAACTGTTTCAACAACAAACATTTTTTACGTAGATCTTATTTTGCGTTCCAGATGACGAAATATTATTTTCTTTTACGAACGTAACATTATATTTTATGGACTAGTGGCGTAATTTTTTTTACAGAGGACACTCAATGTTTTGTTCCTGTTTTACAGTAGCACAATCAAGATAAATATCTGAGTGATAAACTTTGGCGTGAGTAATATCGGAGCTGAGGTAAGTTTTAATTTTTTTTTTTATTCTTTACCTCAATAATACTATGAAAGTTCGATAAACGTCCGAAATCTTGGTTCCGATCAAGTTTAGCTATATTTGTTTCATAATAAGATTTGTGTCTTTTAATATGTTCTTTTAAATTTTTTAATATGTTCTTTTAAATTTTACTAATTTCGTAACTGAACTTCATTTTAAATTTTACTAGACAAATTACGCCAACTGTACATTTTATAGAAATAACTAAAATGTAAATATAAATAAAAATATATAAATCTTACATCTATTTTGTAGTACCTAGTCTATAGTTGACATAATTATTGTTGCATAATCATCCAAGCTCTGTGGTTGGCTAAATTACGTGATGCGTCACATTCTATTCGTTCTCGGCAATAGCGCTAAATGAAAAAATGAAAATCATAGAAAATGTCCCGTGTCATTTACAAAATGGTGTAAATATCGAAACGCTGCCTATTATCGACCTAAACCCCACCACTTATAAGGTTCTTTTTTACGTGAAGATAGTTTTCGTGTATTATTAGCAGTGATCGGATAATCGGATGCATATTTACCTAAAGTTAAGGTGTTGGCTGTTATGGAATGCACTTTTGTATCGAAAAAAAACAGAATTTTGATCGGTTTTGTATGGGCCAGCGGCTTAGCCGAATTTTCGAGTTAAATTACTATGGAAACGCGAATTGGAAAAATTATGAGCATTTCTTTTTTTTTATTGGAACTTTGGTCTTTTTATTTTATTGTGTCAATTGATTCAGAGACGGTTTATGGGTAACGTAGGGGGACGAAAAATATCTTATTTTTGTGCTACGATGCACAGTTTCCGAGTTGTATCAAAAGTTTCTAGAATCCCGGGATTTATATTAAAAAAAAAATATTATAAGAAGCCGCTTCCATAATTTCCAAGGCAAAAACTAGGTTGAGGTAAATATGAATCTGATTATCCGATCACTGATTATCAGTTATCTGTTGTGTGCGTGTATCTTTTGTGTGAAACAGGTGTCAATAATTATTGGGGGCTTTTATGAAGGGACTTGCATGTTATATTTGTTCGCAGGAGAATTGTATGTACTACTCCCTCTTACTTTCATGGCGTCATTATTTTATGAAAAATAATGATAATATCATAACACTAGTGTAAGTGATAAAAGTTTTCTTTTAGTATAAATAAATTATGGTATGTACAATTTCGTTCCCGGTAGTCCACTGACGCGCACAATCTCTTGAACGGCTATCAGCGGGTCATACTGATATGCATCTTGACCGTTAAAATCGAGAACAAACGCAACGCAATCGCAAACGAATGTAGCCTAAAAGTCAAACGCTAAATTACGCGTACAGCCGGGGACACTTTCGGTGAATCAGCTAGCAGCAAAAATCGCTTGGCAGACGTATTGCCGGCTCACGCGCACCCTCTCTTGATTGGCTAAGGGCATTTTACTACGTGACCAATTAGCGTACCTTTTGACGCCCGCCCGGCCGAATGGGACCAAACTGAATGCTGCCTTATTTCTAATAGAAATAAGACAGCATTTACTATTTAATTCTTCGACCCTATTCGGCCGCTTCGGAATGAAGTGGACAAACAACTTTTTTTTGGCTCGGTGCGGGGCCCGCGCCCTGCAGTGTCCACTTGTTTTTGCAAATTGTTCACGTGTCTTCCGTAATTTTAGAGTAATTTTTTTCGATTCCTACGTCCCCTGCTTTCTTCTCGGACTGATTCGTTTTGTTTTATGTTGACCTCGGCTTTGAAATCGGATTGTTGTTCCACCTTCGATATTAATAACGGCAACAGGTAGACGCTTGAAATACTCACAAAATAATAATATATAGTTGTATATTCACTTTAAAAATTAACTATTAAATTAAAATAAAATAAATATTTAAGGGGTCTCCCATACAACAAACATGATGTTTTTGCCGTTTTTTTCTTGATATTAATAACGGCATGTTGTAAGTATACCTATTCACTCCAAAAAAAAAAGACGGGTTGCACTCCGGGAGTGCCGGCAGAAGTGAAAACTTGATTATTAACGTTGAGCATGTTTGATATTTTGGAATGGTTAGGGAATAATTTTGCACCAATTGCTTTATCAGTATAAAAGTACTATCATTTATGTGGTAGAATACAATATTCATTTATTGCGCTATCGTACACAAACATGACAAACCATATTAAAGTGAACGTTAAGTTAGGTAATAAGATATAAGAAAACATTAGTTATTATAGAGAATCGAAAAATATATATTGACAATAAAACAAGAGACAAGTAAAAGACATTATCAACAGTCTGTCGCTAAGCAACCGAGACCATAGTCAACCTGTCACCTCAACATTCTCCATCCGTCCTACGCTTTTTCGATCAGGTCACGTGTCCTGACGCGAGTTTAAGATTTTATACCCATTACAGAAAAAGTGCTCAACGCCGCTAAAGAAGTTTTCACTTCAAAAATCTCTACGTCCTACAAATAAATGTTGAGTGTTAATAATATAGTTATAGATTATAGACTGGCTTTACACCAGTATGCAGGTGTAAAGCCAATAAAATAAAATATATTTTTTAATGGTACGGAACCCTTCGTACGCGAGTCCAACTCGCACTTGGCGGTTTCTTGAATTTACATTGCAATTATTATTACTTATTGAAAATGAAATATTAGAAAAATAACGACCCATCCTTATAAAATAAACGCTGACTCACAGCGCGTAAGAAGGTTTAGAACGATTCGACGCTTACTCTAACGACTCCGTAGCTCAGCGGTCAGAGCATTCGCCCGAACAGTGAAAGGTCGATTCCCGGCGGTGCTACTTGGAGGATGGGTTGTTTTTTTGTAATATTTTATAAGTATTTTATTTTCAACCATTTTCTTCGCATACCTACAAAGTAGAATTTATATTAAAAACTAGTGGACGCCCGCGAATTCATCTTCGTGGAGTTTAGATAATCACGTGACTTCAAACTACAAAATAATTTGTATAACTATTAATTATTTGTATAAATGGCGATTAAATATTTGGAAAAAACGTAGCCTATGTTACTCTGGAATAATGAAACTTTACTTATGTGAAATAATTTTTTAAAATCGTCCAGTACCTACCTAGTTTTTGTATTTATTCATCATGCAATTTACAATAAACAATATTTTCAACATAAGTTTTTTTTAATTTATTTATTCAAAACCCGTTAACATGCCTCTATCTATACGTCAACTGATTTATTACATATTTCCCTTATTATACTAATTTTATTTTCATTAATGTTTCTGTTATATTATTAATATTCAAATTTTGAAAAAAAAATCTTAATCACGATAAATTTACTTTTATACTACACTTGCTGCCCGGAGAGACATTAAACATTTATAATATTGTATTGCGAATCCAGATTTGTAAAACAGACCGCTTCGATTTAGAAAATACAAACCGAATGCTCGAGATAATAGCAACTTATAAAAAAAGAGACGTTGCTAAGCCGCGCGAGTCACTGAACGTTACTTAAATACACTTGCATTTATTATAGCTATGCACGTGTGTGTGTAAGTATAGACGAGACGCGTCGTGATTGGTTAACGCGGGCGAGAAGCGGCCGCGCTGCGTGCACGCAATATCGCCCTTAAGGGTGGTCCACCGTTCTTGACCGCCATTGTACATGTTAAAAAGATGATAGGAATGTTATTAGAAAGGAGCATCAGAGCAAGTATTATACAGGAGCTATATCTTTGATTCACTAGTCTCGCGAGTGGCGAGGCGAACGGGCAGGCGATCAGGCGCATATCGACCTTGCATGTGTAGACATTAGCTCGCTTTTCGCTTTACCCCTAGAGCGTTCGCGTTGGGAGGCGTTACCTCAGGCGAATAGCGAAGCTATGTATACACATGCAAGGTCGCTATTACGGTAATACGGAAACTCATGTCGCACGATAATCAGTAGAAACCTCGAGTGAATAAAAAATAAGAGCTTCTGCACTCTGATCGATAGAATGGAAGATGAAGATCAATTCTCTTACCTCATCTTAGCCAGGGTCCACTTAGCAAGTTGTCTATGCGCGTCAACGCGCGGTGAAGCGGCTAATCGTTGTAGTAACGACAGCAGTCCGCTGCGGGCGGCGCTTTCGGCGAACGCTAGGAATTCGTAGTGGCCAATCTCTTCGTCGCGGAGCGCGTAGCCTATTAGGTGGAGAGCCTGGAAATTTTCTTATAGTTAAAGCCAGCGCCTACTTTTGTGTTTTGTTTAATAATTTTATTAGACCGGTAGTTTTACTTTATCTTCTTTGAAGAAAATCTGTACTATCATAAACAAAGAGATATTTATCTTTGATATTCACTGCCCCCATACTATTAAATGTCTTTACAGTTATTCTTAATATGTACAAGCATCGATGAAATTAAGGGGTATCCTTCCTCCTCGCCAACTTGATGATGTTTTCTGTCCACCTCGTATAACAAAAAACAGGCCACGCCCATATTTGGTTAGAAAACAGTACCGCTGGAGACCGGCAGGCTGATTATCTAAAATGAGCGACCAATGGCGGTTCCCGAATTATTTCAATGTCAACGCGCGACCGATTCATTGTGGACCAACCGCGAAAATTTCGTCGTCTTGAACTGTTTCTTGAATATGGGCGCAACACACGCAAGCGCTGATGCTATAGCGCTGTGTCGAGAACACACAGAAACTGACTATTGAAAAGGAATCTTATTGTTAGGACGATAACGTTGAAGTTGCGCGGTACGTAAACACAGGCTGTCAAAATGCAGTCGACAGCGAAGCCGACGGCACTTACGCGGTAGACCCTCTGGTTTGGTATTATGTATGTATGCGATCGCTAATAGATTTATCCTCGGCTACTCTTTGTCGCTATGATTTTTTTCCCATAGAAACTAGCGCCACTGGAAATCGGCGGGAGCCACTGAAAAGAGTGACACTTTGCCGCTATGAAAATATGTCCATAGAAACAACTAGCGCTATCTGGTAATCGGTGGGAGTGACTGAAACGAGTTTTCACAAAATTTCGTTATGCTTTTGCCACAGAATAATTTTGATAACATAAAAAAATACTCTGTCATTGTTCCTTAGTTGTTCGCTGGAGGCAGCACTATAGGTTATTTAACGAAATCTGGCGCGTGATCACTACTCACGCTAATGCAATTTCAAAAAACGAATAGACAAAAATAAAAAGTTCACTCTATAGTAGCAAAAGTAAAACAATAACTGTCTCCTTCATACTCGTAAGTTTGACCGCGGGCGAGAGAGACAGACAGACTATTCTTGATGAACATGCAGTGCAACGTCACGCCGCGCACTTATTGACAGACCCTACGAAGTAAACGTTTTATACGTGCCAGCTTAGTTAGTCGACTTATTTAGTTAATCGACCTATATCAGTTTAAATCGAGTTCGACAGTGCCGATTCCGCAATTATTTTTGGTCGGCAGATGGTTTTCATTTAGACAATCAAGACTGCCGGCTTTAAATTGATGCAGCAATCAGAGTTGTGAGGATCCCAACACATAAACATAAATCCAATATAACGAAATGGGAGCTAAGCTAGTATAGCTTACCTTATGGACTTGTGTCTCCGAGAAGGATCTAGCCCTTAGGTCCACCGCTCGTTCTAAAACTGTCCTCAAAACGTGTAGTGAAGCGTCGGACTGCAGTAAGTTGGCTAGTAGGCGAAACGATGCGGTTAGCTGTGGCAAGGCTGGTGGTGGGCAGCATTCTTGCAGACCTGAGAATAAAACTTTTATTATAAACATTTTATTCAATTACAACACGCGCTAATATTTTAGAGCGGCCGACATAATAAAACTTTTATAAAAATATAAAACTGACTTCAAAAAGCTAATAAGCAAAAATAAGCTTTTTGGAGTCAGAAGGCAAGAAAAATAAAAGAGTAGGACCGCAGAGTAGAATGTCTTGGCTGGCACCGACTCCTGAAGGCTTATTTTTTAGCCTTTTGGTTTAATTTTTTTACAAAAAGTTTTTTATTTCCCAATTTTGTAGAAGTCCTGTGCCTAAACTAATAACCTCATGTCAACTGCTCATCACCTTTACAAAATGCTGGTTTTCCCGGTACAGAGACGTTAATTATTGAGGAGTTCTCCTGCTTCTTCAACGTCAGCTCCACTTCATCACATGCATTGAGGCGAGCATAAATTGTTTATGAACTACAAGTAATAATAATAATAATAATAATTTATACTTTATTGCACAATTAAAGAAACAAGTTACACAGGACAATTTACAAATAGAGAACAAATATCGTAATCGTATCGCTTCCGTGAAATGTATAAGATTGACATTTAATGTGGTTGTGTCTGCTCTATCTACATCACAGACCTATATGGAGATAGACGGTAAAAGTGTACCTACCTTGCGTGCCTAAAGTTTGATCTACGGTCAAAGTTTCACGACCTAAGTCAGTCCGCTTGAGACCAATGCCATGAAAATACGCGTCAATCAGAAACGAAAATGGTTAATTGTGCAATGCTTTCATCAATAACATTTACACATCACTAAATCTCACTCGTGACGTCAACGTAGGTACGAAAAACTCGACAAACTAGGTTCTCATACAGTTAAAAGCGCTCTTTTCGTCTATCTCGATATTGGTCTGTGATCTACATCTATTCTATAATTCAGCCAAGTTAACTAGGCATCTGGGTCGATTGTTTTTTTTTTTGCAAAAATGTGCCTTGAAGTTTTCAGCAGCGGCCAGGCTAGTATTTTTTTTAGAGTCTAAAACTAGTGACAATGTTTCTCAAAGCGGTTAGATTGATATTAGGCAGCAGGGGGAGTAGCGAATTCCGTGCCTGGTGCTAAGTTAACTTGACCGAGGAGTATAATCAATACTCACCAGCCGCCTTCCTTCTATTCCTCTGCTCTTCCTCGCTCCTGGACAGTTCTTCCCTTGTATAGTGGTAGAAGAAAGTGTCGTATTCGTCATAAAGATGTGATTTTAGCTTGTATACGCCGCGGTTGTTGCCGCCTGTCGGCTTGATGAAGTCCGCTACTTCGTGGATGACGGCTTCTAGACCTGTCTCGTGTAACTGGTCTTCTGGGAGCGATCTGGGGATACAGTATTAGTTATTTTATATTTCGTAAAAGTTCAGTGAGGCTGGACGAGACAGAGAGGCTCGCTAAAGATGACATCTTTCTCTCTAAGCTAAGAGTCAGAGGAAAAAACAGGCGATCTACTTAGTCCCGCTCCTCTTGGGCGTGCACCGAGTTATTGTTTATTAGCTCGGATTGAAAGAAGAAATCAAAAAGCGTAATTATACAGCTACAGTTATAATTTGCAGATTGCAAAGTTAAAAGCAATGTTGTATTTAATTGACCTCTTACAATATCTACAACCTTCGCGAAAGAAGCTTCGCTCACCTGTTTAGCTCTGAGTGTGGCATGGGTTTGACGCAGAGCATTTGTATGATCTCCTTCTTTGTGCGATCCTCGTTGGTAACTTGGCCTACTCCCGGCACCCACCGAGACCCTACCACTGAGGAACAAAATTAATTCACTTTAATACAAATTCTACAAAGAACCCTTCAGTTCCCGGATTATGAGACACAAAAGATGTTCGGATTTAATGAATTAAAACAAATGTAATGTAATGCGGTGCACCTGTGGCCAAGTTTTTCCGCATCGCAGAAGACCGTGAGTTATGGAGGTACATCGCGAGGGCGGCGTTATCCAAAGAAATGCATCATCATTAACCACGACCACTCTGTCAAGAGTGAACGACTGAGGAGGATAAGTTTCTCAACCGTCACTAAGCATATTCGAAAACTAATGTAGGAAATGAGCTGGAACGTCACTCTTGTTTTCGGATAACATCTTAGACCCAACCAATGCTTATGTACCTGTAATAAGCAGGCCCAGGAACTCCTCGACCATGCTGATGGTGTACCGCAGCTGGTCGTCCTCCAACCCTCGCGTCTCGAAGTCAGCGTTGGCCCACTCCAGGAGATTGAACTTGTTCAGAACGTGGATTATGAACTCGTTGCTTTCGATCAGAGACGCGCCGATCTGTGGTAGAATTTGGATATTTTTTACTACAATAAAATTTTAATTAGACTCGTTTCACAAGTTGCTCAGACGGGATAGTAATATTAGCAAGAATCCTACGCATCCTACTAATATTATAAATGCGAAAGTATGTAATTTTTTGTTACTCTTTCACGCCAAAACTACTGAACGGATTTGGATAAAATTTGGTATGTAGGGACTTCAAGTAATGGAATATCACATAGGCTTCTTTTTATCCCGATATTCCCACGGGATCGGAAACCACTGGCGGTCGCTAGATTTTTCATATACGAGATTTAGATAGTTCTTTAACTATTCTAAACTGACGTGTCCATTAAAGAATTTAGTAAAAATGATTGTATAAAAAACGTTAACCTATGTTGTTTTACTCAGATATAAGGTAAAACAGCATGTTTTACTAAGATCTAAAAGTGCTCCTAAACGGGCCAGATTTTCCTGCAATTTTCTGGCCGGCAACTATTGCTGTCTCACGCTGACTTTATACGCTAGAGCAACATGCACATAGTTGCTAGCTACAGATTTTAGCAAAGATACGACCCGTTTCGTAGCACCATAATAAAATTACTTGTTTTAAAAAGCAAAAGATCCTCTTACTTTGTGAACTTGTAGAGTTCATAAAAAACTGGTGTTTGTTGGAACTCTCACTATTATATCCATATATGTTTATTTCTTTTTACAAAGAATATTTTATATATCATACCTGCAGCATGAGCACGTCGCGGTCCAGCATCTCGGTGCGGCACTTTACGTTGTGGTAGAAGAACAGTTGGTTGAGCAGCGCGAATCCGTTGCGTCGCCACATGCCCGCGTGCACTTGAGCGATCATCGCCATCGTTTGGAGCACCGGTTCTGTGAACGAATGTCAAACAAACTTAAAAAAGAAAGAATATCGATCCAAAAGAAGCAAAGAAATTAAGACTCTTCATAGTCGTCCACAACTGCTAAATCTAATCTAGCGGGCGATGGCGCTGCAAAAGCATTAACAAGATGTTGAAAATTATAATGCGGCTTGTTCACGCAATGAAATGCGCTAAATGTATTCTGTTCCTAAACAAACATTGAAATCGACTGGAGGTACAAGTCTATATTAAAAATACTCTGAAAACCATCTTTGATATTATAGGATTGTCGAAGATCATTGACACTAAAACATTTTCACATTTCTAGAAAAATTACGATTTTGAGATGTCGCAGCGCTGGCGCATTTCACTCAAGATCTGTCCAAAATAATCACTCGGGCGTCGGCTTCGGCTTGTCCGGCCTATCGAACTCGTAGCTGTGGTAGCCCGTGGCGTTACTGATATCTATATTCTGATCTATTCCTATTCCTAAACAAAGATGTTCTCACACCAATGAGCTCCTCGGGCGTCGGCTTCGGCTTGTCCGGCCTGTCGAATTCGAGGTCGTGGTAGCTGAGCCCGTGGCGTTATAGTTGCAAATGCAGGCTGGCGATGAACATCTGTATTCTGATCCTATACAAACACTGATCCCTGAGACGTCTGCCTGGCAATGAGCCTGAACCAATGAGCTCCTCCGAACTCCCGCAATGAAGAACCACACATCTGTATTCTGGAACCTAAACAATCACTGATCATACTTTTATCTTACCAATGAGCTCCTCGGGCGTCGGTTTCGGCTTGTCTGGCCTGTCGAACTCGCGGCTGTGGTAGCTGAGCCCGTGGCGTTGTAGTTGCAGATGCAGGCCGGCGATGAACCTCGACAGCGGCCGGTGGATCGATACCGGTTCAACGGATACGTCGTATGGGATTACCGATGCACTCTGATTGCCTAGTTCTGAAAGAAGAACGAGGGATAATGGTCGTCATTAATTAACGTCTTTGCATATGGCTTGCCTGATAACTCAGTTACTCAAAAAAGTCCTGTATGCTCTGTAACACACACCATTTTTAACGTACGTACAATTGAAAAAATAATTCCTAGAGCGATCAGAAACAAAATTTACGAGTCTGTGCTGTGTCACTATATGTGCACTCACTCCTGAGCACCTTGGGCGGGTGCGTGTAGGTGTCGGCGTGCGGCAGGCGGAGGTGATGCTGTATGTGCTGTGTGACTATATGTGCACTCACCCCTGAGCACCTTGGGCAGGTGCGTGTAGGTGTCGGCGTGCGGCAGGCGGAGGTGATGTTGTATGTGCTGTGTCACTATATGTGCACTCACTCCTGAGCACCTTGGGCGGGTGCGTGTAGGTGTCGGCGTGCGGCAGGCGGAGGTGATGCTGTATGTGCTGTGTGACTATATGTGCACTCACCCCTGAGCACCTTGGGCAGGTGCGTGTAGGTGTCGGCGTGCGGCAGGCGGAGGTGATGTTGTATGTGCTGTGTCACTATATGTGCACTCACTCCTGAGCACCTTGGGCGGGTGCGTGTAGGTGTCGGCGTGCGGCAGGCGGAGGTGATGCTGTATGTGCTGTGTGACTATATGTGCACTCACCCCTGAGCACCTTGGGCAGGTGCGTGTAGGTGTCGGCGTGCGGCAGGCGGAGGTGATGCTGTATGTGCTGTGTCACTATATGTGCACTCACCCCTGAGCACCTTGGGCGGGTGAGTGTAGGTGTCGGCGTGGCGACGCAGCGCCATGCGGTAGGCGGAGGTGGCGAGCGCACGCTCCGCCGAACACCACTCCAGCGACAGTGTAATGCTGTGCGCTAGTTTCACGTGAAGGTTGAACGCGGATTCCCACTCCGGCTCATATTCCATGTGCTGACCGACCTGTGGAAGAACACTTAGCTAAAGTCCGTCTCACGAATTTAGTCCTCTGAAAGTGGCGCGGTTTTCGTCGAAAATGAGTTCTATTGTGGAGATAAGCAAACCACCATTTAGTTCCAGTTTAGAAATTTTCTGTGAGACTTCTTTCGTGAGACAAAACTCTATCAATGTTACAAAACTTTTTCTGTTGGACTGTAGCGAAAGAAACAAATAGAATATTCTATGACGACCTCCGTGGTCGAGTGGTACGTATACCGGTTTCAAAGTGTCGCCTTCTCTGACTAATTTAGACTATTAATATAATTTCATTAGTTAGCATTTTTCTGTTTCATAAACTTTTCGATGACGCTAATAATATGGGTTCTTTGAAGTTACTTATATTATTAGACTACCATAGACATTTATTAGATGAAAATTCAGATATAAATTAATAGTATCAGTAAGTCGAACATGGTTCAAGCATGAAAATTCTACATTCTATAGAATCAAATAGAACTCGGTGGCACAGTGGTTCGCGCGCTCGGCCTGCGATTGTAACGGCTAAGCAAATTTCGCAGTGGTTTAGCACGGGATGGACGACTTAAAATTTATTATCTCTGTATTTGCAGTCGTTAAAACCTACCAAACCGCATTGGGAGCGTATGATGGGGCCCCTTTCTTATTACCCACCCATAAGGAAGGCCTGTTAATAACAGGCTGGTGGGGAACTGGGGACATTAAAATGCTGATGATGCTAAGCTAATCATGATTTCGTATAATAGTTGGACAATGCACAATTTCAGTGGGTAAATAAATATATTCTTCTAAGAAAACAAATCGCCATCCGCCATCCATTCGAGTAAGTATAATAAGGACCTAATAGTTCGTTGAATTTGTATGTAAACACCATGCCAGTATATAGTTCTCGTTCTAAATATTTTCGGGCATCTCATAATAACATTCTCTTCTTCATTTGACCCTGAATCACTAATTTAAAAGTATTTTCGAAACACTAATAAATTGATTAATTAAACTAGAAAGACATGAAAAGTAACTCATACATAGTATTAGCTGATGATATATTATATATGATATAATGCATTAGCGTTTACACTAATAACAAATTTTATTAGTTTGTACTTTTATGAAACAGACTCTAATAATTATTACTTAAATTAATATTAGACTAATATTTTTTTATGAAATTGTTTGTATGATGAATACGAGCATTTGTACCTGAGTCATGGGCATTTATATATATTGCTACACATAATTACTTATAAATGAATAATTACATATATGTATTTATACCCGTTACCCTAGTATCCCATAACACAAGCCTTACAGCGCTTACTTTGGGGCTAGGTTAATTGGTGTGTGTAAGAAATATTTATTTATGTATTTATCAACGGACAGGGGATATTCGAAAACTATTATTGGTGTATGGGCTGGCAACCTGTCAGTATTGTTTCCTGACAACACTTTAGAGTCAACCAATGCCAAACGTGGGGTCACGTCGCTTTTTTTATTTTGTGTATGAGAGTGATTTTTATAATACATTTGTGTATGACAATAATACGAAAATATTTAAAGTTTAAGAAATTAATCGCCCGCCCAAACAAAAAAAGAAAAGAACCAAATAAAAAGAAAAAAAAACAACGGGTTGCACTCTGGGAGTGCTGGCAGAACTGAAAACCGTTTAAACGAAAATAACGATCAAAATATCTTGACCACAACTTCATAAAAAGTTGATGAAAACGGAGACCAACTTGATTTGGCAGGTAAATCCATTAAAAATGACCTGGCATCAAATAAGCGAGTTGGTAGTAATGAGAGATCTTTATATAATGGTTGTTATTAACTAATATACGTAGATATTTCAAGTATGAGACTTTATGTAGTTTGAAATAGGTCAACGGTAAATGGTCTTACGAATTTTAGATCAGGGACACGACTGGACGCGACTTTAACATTTTTACCCATCCCAAAAATGTAAAACTGATGTGCACAACGAAGCTAAAGAAGTTTTCACTTTAAAATATTTAAAACTTAAATCACAAAAAAAATACAAATGCGCAAAAGGAACCTACCTGTCTCACGACAGAGTCCATGCCCTGCATCATGACAAGGAGGTTTAACATCAGAGACAATCCATGGAGGAAGCCCTTGCGTAGGTCGTCGTCGAAGCTTCCAGGCACTGAGCTGAGGAGATACTTCACGTCGTACAGGATGAACTGGGCCCGCTTGAAGCCCATCGATATGTGGTTGCGATCAAACTCGAGACGGCCCTGGTGGTGTTACAAAAGAAGTATTGTTCGGCTGGTATGGGGCTAGTTTTTCCAAACAAAGATAGCAAGCTAGAATCAATATACTGTCTTTCTAGCTTTCTATTCTAACTTCTTACTTTCTTTTTTAGAATTGTAAGAAAAGTTACATAAATCATCATCAAGCTGGCTGAGGGTACTATCATGTATATATTCAATAAACTACGAAAGAATTGACAGTGTGCACCACTGAATAGCAAATGGAGTGTTTTCTATGCGATTTACTTGTGTATTGTGTTGAGTAAGATTCTACTTTTTTTTCTTAAGCATAAAATTATTCCTCCTCTCTCATTGCTTGTAGAAGAATTCCAATAATTTACTTCTCTATTAGGTAATTGCTGACCATGACGTGATTATAACATTTGCCTACCTTATTATTACACCTTCGGTTGCATTCGCTGACGAACGTGTTCATAACCACAAACAGCGCATCATGTTGACCAATGAGGTGGTGCGCGAGAGTCGGCGTTGTGTACAGCTGCACTGACAGCGACGAGATCGAGAACGAGTGGTCGTGGTCATCACGGATGAAGTCTTTCAGGATGGATGCTGGAGAAACGACAGATAACATAAAAGAAGTGCCTTAAGAATAAGTCCTTTTACTATCTATGGAGAGGCACTTTCACAAACTTACGAAATAACTATTAAAGTGAATTTATTTGAAGATAAGCTGATTTTGTTAAACAGACTAAGTTTACTCTTTACAAACAGACAACTAATTCGGAGGGAAACGGCGAGTTGTGTTACTAAATAAGGTGATACGCAAGAGTCGGCGTTATGTACAGCTGTACCGACTGCGACGTCGTCGAGAACGCTGTGGAACGACAGTTTAAATACGAAAAGTGCCATAAGAATAAATGCATTTTTCACTATCTATGAGGAAAGTAACTTTTGGTATAATTAAAAAATGGAACCGGATTTATAGTTCTTTTGAAGTGAATTTATTCAGTTTAATAGTTGCGGTCCTGGCTGCCTTCCATAAATAGGAGTCGTTTTGTATGCTACGCTGGCGCACCGCCGCCGCCCACGTTTCCGGCTCTTCTTTTTTCTCTTCGCACTGAACTCTTTAGACTAAAAACTACTCTAACACTCACCATAGTTCTTAGTGAACAATATCGCCATAGAGCGCTTAGTAGAGTAGTCCATCAAAGTAGTGGCGATAAGGAGGCGATGCCAAGCAGTCCTGGCCGCTTTCCACATGCGGGAATCGTTTTGCATCACAGCACCGGCGACGCCTCCGCTCCCTAACGCAACGGCCCCACTGGAGCCCCACGTTGCTTCGCCGAGCGCCACTTGGCTTACGGCTAGACGGAGACTTGGCTCTTGACTCACGAAGTTTTGGAGCCTGAAGGAAGCACATCATTTGTTGGAAAATAAACTTTATCCCTTTACTAAGGGCGTAGTATAAGTTTTATCGCGTTTACGTCAAGAGTTTAATTCTCAATGTTAATTTCATTATATTATGTCTATTTTTCAAGGTTTTTCTGATATGCAGTGGTAACGATTAGATACTTGCAAACTCACACTAGGCCTTCAGTAGAATTTTAATAACTGTCCGACTATGAAGATGTTTATAGCAACATTCACCGTGATCGGTCACGGGATGTACCAAAACTATCTATGTCAAAGATACTCCATGCTTCAGAAGACACGCCCGAAATTAATAAACTATCTGTAGATATGGAATGGGCTATCTGAAATTTTTGCCTAGGAAACTGGGTTCGTTGTCAAGCAACCGTCTTTATTTTGGTCATATTAACATAAATATCCTAGGAAACTATCTCAGGTAGCCCTATCTGTTTACAGATAAGTTATTAATTTCGGGCGTAAGTCGTTAGTCCCGGCTGCATTTACAGTCGTTAACCCCACCAATCATCATTAATCATCATCATTTTTACGTAATAGGATATAGTCTAAGGAGAGTAGTAAAAGAATCATAAGAGTAGAAAACGTAATATGGTAACAATGCCCACTCTTGCGAGATGAAGGCGTGATTATATGCAGGTATGTACAGTGGTGGTCGTATAATTAAGAACGACTTGAAATTGCAGAGTTTTGTTAATTAAATCATGTCATGTACAGTCATGTATTAATTCTTAGATATTACAAGTTATGTTATGATATAGCCACATGAATGAAGCAAATGGAACTACGATTATAGAATAAAATCGCTAACAATTATTTTACAAATTTCGTTGATTCTGTAAAGTAACAAATTCAAACAATAATGAAGCTGGACAAATAATTAAGTACAATTTATTAAACTGCTCGAGAGTTCCTTTATTTCACACTGAAATGGTATTTTTTTCACACTTCTTATATAGCTCCGTTAAGTTTCATGAAGAACTTGTGTTATGGATACTAGATAACGGATAAACATACTTAAAATTCTTTATTTGTAAATACATACATAATATACATATTAAACACCCAGACCAAGACAAATAGACATGTTCGTGAACACAATATTTGTCTTGACCGGGGATCAAACCCGGGACCTCTGGCGCAGAAGGCGGGTTTAGTACCCCTGCGCCAAAGTTCGTCAAATTCACATGATTGTTAAGTGCGTAAAGAAAAAAAGCTATTTTTTACATTATAAACTAAAATTAATAGTTATAGTAGCATGTGCACGGCTTTTTATTACTGCCTCACAGCGGCGAGGCATTGACTTTATCATTTTTTGGCATTTGTCAATAGGAATAGAGTAATGTGGAGATCGTATATGTCTCCGCACTACAAGGAGGCCGCTACACCGCCGTTTCTGGCTGGTTTTGTTTATAATAAAATTAAGAAAGGGAGGCCCGTCGTGCGTAGATATCGACGGTCGCCTTGTCAAATAAATTATTATTTATTTATGTTAAAATTTATTTATTACTGAATATAAAAACAGTATCCAGTTAAACATAGTTTTAATTCAATAAAAGAGCCGCCCCCGTTACAGTACCAATCTTCTAGAAAAACCTCGTACAGCTCTTAAGGTGGAACGATTAAGTTACAAAAAGCTGAACGGTCGTTAGATGGCGCTACTTTCGCTATTTAGTAGTTTTTATTTATTTGTTAATTGTTCTTTGTATCTTTTTAACTCAAAATACTATTAGCGCATTCTATAAATAAATATTGAATTTTCGAAACCAACATTTATCTTTTTGTAGTACATAAATCATCCAAATATCTCGAGAGAGTGTTTCTGTCTCCCAATTTTACTAATCACTCACACATGCATACCTTATTTCTGAGTTTCTTGTAGTAGAATATTTCGACCCAGCTGAAAATGATAAAGTAGCCCAGCGGTCTACGTACTCGGCTTAGATATCAAAGAGTTAGGGTTCGAGACTTCTGATGGTAGATATTTTTTTATTATTTATTTTATATTATTGTTTATTTAAATAACATCACAATATTAATTTTGATGTATAAATTGCAACAAATGCAATTGCAACTTTTTTAAATTGCACAAGTGACAAGAATGTAATTGATACTCTAAATTTTAAGATTTCTTAGTGTGTTTGCCCATTATAATATCTTTTTTAAACCACTGCTGAACAGATTTTGATTAAAATTGCAGTGTTTCCTCAATCAAAAAAAAAGTGGTGGTGGTTGTTGGATCATCATGTTACCGTTTTCTATACTTCTATACAATATAATATTACTAGCTTCCCGCCCGCGGCTTCGCCCGCGTGGACTACACGACTTATGCTATTGTGGGTTATCCATAAGAGATAAACATAAACCACCGGGGAGTTTTCTGTAGACATTTTCAAGGTGTACAAATACTTATTACCTTATATTGATAAATCTCGTAGGGTTCAGCCTGCGTTTGCAATGTAAGCGGAAAAAAATTAATTATTTACGACATCACATTAAAAACCTTAAAAATTACAGTATTTCTCTACTATATATTGAAGGTTATTTTACCTTCCTCTTGAATCACTCTATCTATTAAAAAAAACCGCATCAAAATCCGTTGCGTAGTTTTAAAGATCTAAGCATACATAGGGACAGACAGCGGGAAGCGACTTTGCTTTATACTATGTAGTGATAAAGAGGAAAGATGTGTATGTATGTATGTAATGAATAAACTCAAAAACTACTGGACTGATTTCAAAAATTCTTTTAGGATGCTACACTATCCCTGATTAACATAGGCTATATTTTATCCCGATCCGATATTCCCACGGGAACAGGTACCACGCGTGTAAAACCGCGAGGATCAAGTAGACCGCGAGGATGTAGTACAATAATACAATACTATTATATTAGTTTTATTTAATATCAATACATTTAGCTCCTTTCGGTATATTGGCGCGTATATAAATTTGCGCAAATGATCATATTTTGTCTACTTGTTTGTTAGTTACAATCTCCATTTTATATTATAATAGTTTTGGAATCAAGCTCGAGACGCCATTTTTATACTTACTCTTTTTGTTTACTTATGTGGTGAAATTTTACATCTTGTAAATCTTGTTAAATTCTACCTTTAAAGCTTTAATTTACTGCGATAATTTATTATGGTGATGTAAAAACTTAGAAGCTTGATTTTTACAGTTCGGGGGAACCATAGACTTTAATCTTTATTAATATCAATTTGATACTTCACGTGTTTCTGAGGATTGAGTCTTTAAAGGCACTTATGTGCATATAACTAATTTCGTGTTTTAATTTATAAAGATACTGATATTATAAAATATTAATACATATAACATGTAAGTAAGCAAAAATGCCCCAAAAAAAATTACTATTAAGTACTTACCTCAAAATGAAATTGTATTATTCAACAAATACTTAATTCGTAAAGCAGCGCAGCGAACACCGGTGTTCGCTGCGGAAACAATTAAATATCTATTGTGTTTCGTTTTCCGATGCCTGAGAGGTTATAAAATAAAAAGTGCTAACCTCTTGTGTATCTTAAATATGTATTATGTAATGTTAAGTACAATCTAGAAAAAAAAGCGCTAACATTCATTCATGCGCTGTACGGTGAAAATGTTTTTGAAGGCTAACTGACCAATAATTGAGGCAAATTTAATTACATTTGTGCACTATTCGCGCAAATGTTTATTCGAGCAAACGGCTTTTCGTGTAAGAGTCTTTCGCGTTATTAGCTTTTCGCGCAAATGTCCTGATTCATAGTCGAAACAACAATAGTCAAGTGATATGTGACGTCAAATTCATGTTTTGTATTTGGCTTAGTCTATGTTTATCTCTATGCTATCATCATTCTTATGATGTTTTGAATAGCTAAGTGAACATTTAATCCGTTAAAATTGTAAAATTAAAAATAAAATAAATCATTAAGATCGTTAAATCATTAAGATTTACGTAAAATAAATCATTTCTAGTCAGAAAATAAATTTCACTCAAAACTGAAATATTTCCACCCGTTTTGAAAGATTTCATAAATTTCGTTTATATTTAATTTTCATTTCAGTGAAATTTTGACTGGACCCATTCCCTAGTCACAATGAAAAAACACTACAAACAAATGACAAATACGGAACGGTGTTGTCAGTACGTAGATGTGATTGCGGACAATTTAATATTTGAAAAGGGACCACATGACATTTGTCTAAATAAAAAAAAAAAATTAAATATTAAGTAAGTACGTTACATAATACAAGTAAATTTTATTTGCACGAAGCAGATACAATTTTCGTTTCTTTTTTTTCCTTTATAAAATCTTATTTTCTATTTTTTTACAGTGATGGGAGAAAAAAAGATTTACGCATAAAAACAAAATGTAAAGTCGTGTTTAGCATTTTTTAAAATCGGAGTCAAGATAAATCCTACAAATAACAACTTTATATCATAATCCCAAAGTAAATTATTACTGACGAAACTCATCTCTTTTGGGACGCAACGGCAACACAGCTGAAAAATCTAGTAAAGAGAAATTTAAACAATTATTAAATCGAGACAAACGTAAGAGCGGCAACTTCGCGCGTTGCGCGTCTTAGCCGCATGGAATGGCAACGTCGCGATTTTTGTATACGTACACGACATTTGTCACATACACAGTCGTAATATTTGCAAAAATTTAGTGTTCATTTATAGGTGATTTCTGAATGAAACAATGTTTGTTTATTAATTAAGCGCAAATGAATACCCGAGAATAAATAGTTGCACATATATTTAAGTATTAATTCTGTTAATCTACCAAGATTATCTCGACTGTTTTTTGTATTAAAATCGTTCCACCTTAAATAACCACACTGCCGATTTCGCACCAAAGATACTCTATTGGGTTTAAATCTGGGCTGTTAGTTGGCCAATCTAAGACAAAAACTGATTGCGATGTGAGAAATTCCTTAACGAAGCGACTGACTGTTGAGTTTTCATACCTTCTTGCAACTGCAAGCCAGACTTACTTATGAGACCATTTCAACATGGGCACCTTCCTTGCAATCTTTATTCTACCAAACGCCTTCGATAATTCGTGCCGAGATTCCTGAAGGGTTGTTTTTCCCAAAATATTCTTTTCTCAGCTCATTAAACACTTTAAAAGGATATTGTTTTGCCAAACGAACGATGTTTCGATCGTATCGACGAGATGACTTTCTCTGGTTGGGTACACGCAGAACATTAGAAGTGATTTGATATGTGGCAAAATGCTTTACAGCGGGGAAAACCATCATTTTCTAGCATTGCAGATGGACCGTTATCTATTTTACAACCAATTTTTCTCGCGATGTTTTATTATTACTTCCCTTGTCGATTTATCACATTTTTTTATTTCGTCCCATTATTTCATAAGCACTAAATGGCGCCAAAATTAAACAAATAGTGACCTAGAACCAAAGAGCTACAGAGTTTTCTTTATTTAAATATGAATAAAAAATAAACTATTCAGCATTCTTAAGTATGTGACCAGCCAGTAAGTAGTAATGCTAGGTTCAGATTTAATGTATAAAGTTTATCAATTCTTTTTTTAGGCAATCATGTGTTTAAACGAATATACCACTAGTATGGAAAAGTTTTGCGATACAGATATAAATTCAATAAAATACATGCATGTAGTTATACCTGTACTTTGAAAAATCTCTTTCAATAAACGTTCTTAATTATATGACCACCACTGTATGTATGTGTAGTTTCAAGTCAAGTATTTACGTATTCGTCTGTCATATTATATCAAAAAGTGTACATATACTCACCAGGCAAGCAGCTTCATCGCGTACATCTGGTGTGCGACGACGTGCGCGTGCATGACGAGCACCTTGAGGCTGGGTCCGTGCCGCGACGTGAACCTTTCGAACATCGCCGTGCAGCTGGGTCAGTCGCACAAGTCACAGACAATACCACCACCCCCAAACCCACCACCCTCTACTTTATACTATAGAATCTCTAGCTTCAGAAGAATTCGGGTAACTAAGCGACCAGTGAACCTAACGGCATGAACTGAACCGATTTCGCTACTATAATGAAAGCCCTATAGGACCAACACAGAAAAACAATATAGTCACGTTCACGTCATGCCGCTATGGCCGCTCTCAGATGGCGCTGTTTAAGAGGTTGCCAATTAATGCACCGGCCTTAATGGGCGGGCCCTCTATTGATATTCCATTTTCAACCTTATTATTTACTTAACATCAGGTATGATTAAGCTAAGCGTAGTTTAAAGAACTAAATGTAGTTATAAAAAATGTGTGAACCGTGAATGGTAATAAAACCGGTCTGTCTTAACAACTCTTTGATGTCTTTATGACAGAATCGCAATGTTTTTTAAGACCCATATGATTGTGAATATGGAGACATTGATTATTGACACTAACTAATATAACGAAAATGGTCCCAAAATTTGTTGATCGGTTTAAGTCAAGACTTGACATACACGTCATTTACTAGTAATTGACCAATCGACTGATTTTTGGTACCAGCATATATTTCCCGGAAAATACAGTTTTTATTGTTAAGTCAGCGATAAAAAGATATGAAAGAACTTCATAAACCTACTTCCTTAATTTATGGTCAAAAACATAATCAAGAACTTTTACAGTAAATAACTTATAAGTATTATATTTACAAAAATAATAAAAACGCGAAGTTCTGTATTTTATTCACTTGTTCACGTCAGTAAGTGCCTTTTCACGGGTTCCGGTTACCGGGTAGGGTACCCGGTAACTTGTGATGTTTATGGTCATATACGGTAGCTTTCACACGTGCCAACATTAGTCGTGTGAAAAGGCACTAACCGTGAACTAACAAACTTCGTAAAATAAAGTGGATTAGCACGAATATCTTAAGAACGAATCTTTACTTTACGAGGGTTGTTACTTTGACAATGTCCAGTAACATGTACATAAGAAACAGCATTAATTACAAACGCGATAAGAGCGAAAGTCAGCAGCACTATAGATAAAAACGATATTGCTACGTAGTTCAAAACTTTACGTAACATATTTTAACACTTTTATTAAAGCTGTCTACACACCAAAGCCGCCCCGGCGGCACGAACCCGGCGTTAGTGCCGGCGGGTAAACCCGGCGGCTTCTGAATGTTGCGATTCTGATAACTTGGCCGGCGGCATGACAGTCGCGGCATTAGTGATTGCCGAGTGCTCGGAGAAATTGCGCGTGTGTTTCGAATGTCTACACACCAAAGCCGGCCGACACAAAAGGCTTTGATGTGTAGACAGCTTTAGAACGACTGGAGACCTTCGAGATGTGGTGTTGGAGAAGAATATAAGCAATTAGCTGGAACGAGAGGATAGCCAATGAGAATGTACTGACCATGGTTTGGGATGGATGAAATTTACTTGGGGAGAAATTTACTGGGCCACCTGTTACGACACGACAGTTTCATTATAAACATACTGGAAGGGAAAATGGAGGGAAGGAGAGGGAGAGGTAGACCTAGAATGAGCTATATTTCACAGATAAAGGAGAAAGTTAATATTGTGTCGTACCAGGAAGTGAAGTCATTGGCAGAGAAAAGAGAGGAATAGAAAATACTACACCGACGAGAGCGCAGCTCTTAAATTTAAGAAGAAGAAGGTTCAAAATCGCTAAAATTACATTTATACGAATTTTGAAAACTCTATGTTGTTGCTGGTTCTACAACATTTACTCAATATCAGTACATATTTCGTGCTTAAAGTGCTGGAATATACTGTTTAAGCCGACTTATTAAGCTTATTAAGCCGACAACTGACTTGAGCATTATGCCGTAACGTAACATTCGAGGCGAGCGTGTTATACGCGCCAGATTATGCTATCGCTATAGCTATTGATTTTTCAAACCCCTACACTACAAGGGCTCTCGCTGACGCTATCACTTTCAGACTAAAAATACAATATTGAATCCAATAGATGAATAGAAATATGTAGGAATTAGACAAAAACCCTATCGCTGAAGGGTTTTATGAGAGTTTGAAGTTTGATAGCTATAGCGATAGCACAAGCTATACCGTTAGGCAGTCGGCACGGCACCCTGCTCAGTCGCCGGCTTATCACATTGTGCCATAACACTGTGGAATAAGGTTGAAAATGGCGTGGTACTTACACCTCAATATCGGTCTTGAGCTTGTCGCACAGCTGGAAGGAGTTGCACTTGACGAGGGCTCGACCCTCGCGGTCTATGAGCGTTACTAGCTCCACTGAATCGCGGTGATTGCATTTCATAACGCGAGTCAGCGTCGTGATCACCTGAGAACAATACTCATATTACAGAGGCTATTGAAAGATTCAAACTGATCAACTGCAATGTGCTGAGGGATATCATGCGTCTGTACATTGCTTATGTTCTTTGTTTGTAGCTTATTAACCGCTTGGACAGCGCTACAACCGCTCGGCTTCTTTAATCGTTAAGAGTCATATTGCATATACATCCCGACTGTGATTTTCGCGTTAAAATGGCCAATTTTGACGTTCTTGATCGCAGAAAAATTAAACAATTTTGACTTATTGAATAGTGCAGAATAGCTATTGGCATAGTTCGTAGCGGCCTCGATTTTTGTAAATTTTGATTAACTTTTTAATGAAACCGAAAATTGCAGAGATAGATTTTCATAAAATGCGCGATGGCATTTTTTTACATAATCATTAATATAGAAAACTACCGGATCCTCGCGGTTTTACTCGCGTGGTGCCCGTTCCCGTGGGAATATCGGGATAAAACATAGCCTATGTCACTCGGAAGAAATGTAAGCTACATTTGTTTTAAGAATTTTCTAAATCGGTCCAGTAGTTCCTGAGATTAGCGCGTTCAAACAAACAAACTCTTCAGCTTTATAATATTAGTATAGATAAAGAAAAAAAAAAACATTTTAAACAAAAAAACTGCGAAAATTGCTTTAAGTTAACTGTGAATTTCTTCTGTCTACGATAATATTACTGAGCAAAATTTGTACCAGAATCGTTACATCATGAGGAATAAAGATTTAATAAATTAAGCATGAATTTATTATCTTATTTCAATAAAAACCACCACCATGTACCTATATTGTTTGTAACAACTTTCTAACCTGTGACTTGAAAAATAAATTGAATTGAATTGATAAATATAACTGCAAAATTACTACAAAATGCGAGGCACCGGCCGTCTGAACTCAGTACTGATACGAAGAATGCAGATTTGTAATAGGGCTTTTAATAAAATTAAAAACTATAGACCGGAATATAACCATCATCACATAACGTAGAATCAGGTATCACCTGATAGATATTATAATATAGAACCATACCTGCTCAAAAGTGTGAGTTTCATCGTTATATAGCACTGTACAATAGCAATCCGGTGAATCCAATATCTGAAGAAGATCCTTTTCCGTATCTTTTAATCTGAAAACATTGAGAACACATAACCTTGCTGTTCATTTTTACCAAAGGAAAAGTAATTTTATTAAGTCCAACATAAGGTTGATAATACCTGAGATCGTTAGGTAAGCTTGGTGCGTGATCGTGCGTGAGCAGTCGTAAGCAATATGATAGAACAACTGACGCAACTATCTTCATGCGTTCCACCACGTCAGGACTAATGCTGGACTGAGCTTCGTCTCCGGCAGGGGCCTAGAAAAAAAACCTTTGCTACAGATCCTTATACACAAACACACCGTTTTCTGTGCTATTATGCCTTTCTAGATTCATGCGATTCAGATAAATTACATTGTAGATATTCATTATTATTCTGGACGACCTCCGTGGTAGAGTGGTACGTACACCGGTTTCAAGCTGGCCTCATAGAAGTCCGCAGAATGAGACGCTAATTAAAAAATAATGCAAAATGGCGTCGCACTATAATACCTACACAGGATGGATATGTATAACGGGGCACGAAGGGCAGGTACTTTAACCGATGTAGCTACATGGAAACGCTCTTTTAAACTGCATTCACCGATTTAAAAAAAATACAGTTAACAGAAAATAGTTTTAAAAAAATATATGCTAATCGATCCTGTTTCTTATGAGGATCAAAACACTTTAAGATACCTACTGCGGTATGAAATGCTAGAAAAGTTTGAAACCGTGAAAAAATATTTCGCCTTATTCACTAAGAAAATAAGTTCATTCAACATAAGGTACTCGTAGGTGAAGCGAATACGACTGCGTATAGCGCCAGAGTGGGGCGCGTTTTTTAACGTTTAAGATTTCTAACGTTTCAAGTACTCAAACCTCCGTTGGTATCCTAATTCTCAAGAAAAACAACATCGATAGTCATTAAAATTTTTTAGAACTGCCCTTTTTGCTGACTATACATTTTTTCAAAATCCATGACAGCAGTTAAAAATTTCTCAAAAAATAAAGAAAAGTTTTTAAAGAACGTTTTCACGTAGCTACAACGGTTTAATATCTGCCCTTGCTGACCCGTCTTAATTTTCCACGCTATATAAATGAACAGGGGACACAGACGCACAAAAAATGTTATGATATATAATGGTCTAAAGTGTCATGTTAGCCAGATAATAATTGGAGTTAAAAATGAATACCAACCCAAAATATTACTTATGTATCTTTAACTCCAATTATCTCACCAACCTGACACTTTAGGGCATTATGTTGTATAATATTTTTCGTTCATCTTTAGGTATTGTCGTGCAGCGCCATTAAAAAAAAAACAAAATGGCGGACCGGGGACGAGGCCAAAAGGTTCAAACCTTTTTGGCACATTGATAGCTGGATAATTTTTATCCCTGTCTAATGTTCACTAGCGATTTTCCGAGAGTCCTCGCAAACGAAGTCGCGGGCGGAAGTTGGTGAAAAAATTAACTTACTGCATGCAACTCGCTGAAGGGATCCCTATTCCAAGCCTCAGTGTCACCGCAGTCGCAGCCGCCGCCGCCCGATTGGCCCGTTTCGTACTTGTGGTGTCTTAGACGTTCAATAAAGTCGATAAGATCATTACAAATGAAAGACTAAACTTACTGCATGCAACTCGCAGAAGGGATCTCTCTTCCAAGCCTCAGTGTCACCGCAGTCGCAGCAGCCGCCGCCACCGGATTGCCCCATCTTGTACTTGTGGTGTCTGTGAGCGGACACTTTGAAGCATTCCACGCACAGCACGCATGTGTTATCCATACCTGAAAGGCAGGACTGAGTTTTATAAGGTTCAAACTTTGGAGCATTTTAAGCATGTGATAGAGTACATGTAGTGATGATCAGATGACATAGAATAGAATTGCAATAGAGAGGACAACTAAGTTAATTATAAATCAAGATGTGGAATCAATCTCTTCATGATCTCTTCTACATTAAAGGTGCTCTTTTATTTGGATTTGTTTTCTGGTTTAAACACAAAGACCTCTTTAACACAGAGAGAGCTTTTAATCGAAGGTCGTACCCCACTCGCGGCAGCTGTACGCAGGCTCCCTCTGCTTGAAGACGCGACCGCAGATCGTAGGGGTCAGTAGAGCCCCACACGAACTTCTCTAAGTCGGATCTTTGATTTAGTAGAATGTTTGACAGGTTGTCACTGTCACTTTGTAAAAATTATGCTGAATTAAATTGTAGCTATAATGATAAAATTGAATTTGTGTATGTGAATGGAATCAATACTTACTGAATTGGAACTGGATGCGCGAAAATCATTACAAAAAACAGTTTAAAAGAGGATTAGTGACATTTGCACCTGTCAAATTACTTTACTAAATTAAAAATCCGACTATAGTGGCTGAATCAAAGGTCGTACAACACTCGCGGCAGCTGTACGCAATCTCCCCCCGCTTGAAGACGCGGCCGCAGACCGTGGTGCGAGCCATCAGTAGAGCCCCATACGAACTGCTCTAGGGGCTGAATGAGGAGTAACAATCGATTTTTAAGGTCATACCACACTCGCGGCAGCTGTACGCAGGCTCTCCTTGCTTGAAGACGCGGCCGCAGAGCGTGGAACGGCGCGGCGCCGGCTGCGAGCCATCAGTGGAGCCCCATACAAACTGCTCTAGGGGCTGAATGAGGAGCTTTGCAGCCAATTCCTCGTCGAATGACCAATCTGGGAAATTTGTTTAATATTTTTCAGTATTCTATTCTGTCAAAGTTTAATAATACCTGTGAACTATTTATAGTAAAGTTTTACGAGACCCACGCTTTTTATTTACGTTTGAGATAGATATAAATAATAATGAGAAGGTAATATATTGTTAATAAATTATGTGTATGTTTATCCCAAAGAGCATAAAATGCCAAAATAAATTGCCTCTTCCACATTCTACGGTGGGACTGTTTTACGAAATTAATATTGTACAAATTGGATAATCTGTCTGAAGTGGATTTGAGACCTGTGCCTGCACTCTCCATTTAATAAATAAATCTTAATTAAAATAATAACAGAATGCTGATGTTTTCAGATAGTAAGTTATTTAAATCTTAACCGGAACTCTCTTTAAGCTTATTTATTCATGCTTTATGAGATGTAGCAGATATACTCGTGTAAAGTTAATGTCGCATTGTCATTAGACTAAGAATATACATACAATAACGCGAAAGTAACGACACTTGAGCATGTGTGCTCGTAAAATCACCGCCGGCTATGTACGTGTGAGCGGGGGCCGAGCGCAGCGTGCGGGGCGTTGAGCCCAACAGTCTCAGAATGTATCTGATAGGGGTGTGTCTGTGTCACCCGTATACTTGAAGAGTATTTTATGAATGATTCTGATGGTATTATCAACCCCATTGATTTCATTACCTACTTACTCGTACATGTCTTTGGCGCAAGTTTTAATTTTATTTCGGTATCAACCCAAGCGTCTACGTGGTTCGGCTACTCGCCACTGGCGCAAATTGGCGCTGGTGGCACTCGAATTCACATGTACAGGAAAGTGTCACGGCTGTGCATTAGGTAAGAATGCTAAGTATTAACCTAGGTAGGTGCGTTCACGCTAATACTTACTTACGATGCGTCTACGACCACTGTCCTTCACACAAATATTTGTTACCTAATTTACATCAAATATAATTAGCATCACATAATTGGCTAAACACTCGGCTCGGCTAAACACACACATTGGCTCGTAAATCGGTTCTTCGGCTCATAGACGCACATCAAAACTACGTGACCATTAAGGCAGAGAGTAGCGTAGATTTTATACATTTGACACGACAGCTGGAGTCAGCTACACTGCCATGTATCAAAACTCTGCTCCTATTCGCTTTAATGCACACGTAGCCTAATAAGAGTCGCTTCACTCACCTAAACAAGTCCTGTTTGGTTGTGGTGAGTATATCCTGGGCACCGTGACCCGCCAATGGTCCTGGAAGTGCGAGGGAGATAGCACTCCTTCCGATAGCTTTGTCCGCCATAGCTCCACCACGGCCTCCCCGCGCGCCGGCAGTGTGAACCTGCCCGAATCCTCACTCATTACTTTCACTCTTAAATTAATTCACTTTAGAGTTGTTTTCACTTTGTTTATCACTCACGACTTTTTATATAAGTCACAAGTCTAATATTTATTGTCTTAAGCATCATTAACGTAAACTCAGCAGTCTTCTCAGTTCTTTTTATGTTCCATAAAAAAATATATAGGACGATGAACCTGAAGAATCGGTCAATTCATTTATACTTGTAAATCCGGATGATAACGGTAATGTCAATAAGTACAATATATTTGATAGCCATTTTGATCAAATAATACATAATATTTTTAGGATTAATATACCTGAGGTTATGCAATTCCCTTCGGCATGTTATTCAGACCATTAAGCCGATAATTTTTCATCATGGACATATTTATGAAAATTAAATGCTTTAATGTGAATTACCTAATGACATGAAAAGTGATAAGTGCGAATGAAGGCAAATGGTTCTTTGAATGATTTGATTGCACTCAACAGCATTCATAGCACTATAAAGGCACTTTTTTGTTGTACAACCAAATTAAGGTGGTACAACTTCTATACAAACAAACATTACACAATTATTGGTTCATCATACCTTAATAAAACATAAATACATGCGCAACTAACTCGTTTCAGTTATTTGTTTGAGCGAAATAATTAAAAAATTGTACATTCATACATAAAACACTAATATACTAATATCTTATAATTTCAATAATTCTACGTATGTGTGTGTGACCCATCGTATTTATATAGCTCATGTATGAAAGTACATTTTTTTAATAATTTCGCGCAAACAAATAACTGAAACGAGTTAATTGCACATGTAATAATTCATAAATATATTTATGAATTATTACTGTATGATGAACAAATGAATGTGCAATGTTTGTTTGTATGGAAGTCGTACCACCTTAAATTGAATAAAGTAAAATCACAATAACTTAAAAACTAAGCTACTGCACTACTTCCTTTGTGATATATGTTTAGTAAAAGTTATAGAAGCATTTTGCAAAGCTAATGCATATCCTCAGGAACACGGTGTGTGTTTGAAATATTTAGATGCATAGAATCAACGTATGAATAATTAATTGTTACGCAATGAGGTAATTAGCTTAGAATGTTATCAACAATACTATTATTATTATTTGACCTATTGTTATGACAATTCTAAAGCAGTTCTACACGTGTTAGTAAACTTGCATCCAATCTTTTCTTGTAGAAATTTTGTCACTTCAAAATGTATAAAAGAAGAGAATAATATGATTGAAAACATAAATAAAACTAAAGTAAATATCGTTATATAGTATAAATATCCTTCAATTGATAATAGATAGTCTGTTCAATTATACTTTTGGCAGAGATTACAATTAAGATATTTCATTGATCAAATTGATTGATATCAATTGTCGCTGTAACGCAAAAAATCACACAATAATCTCAACTGTACACTTATAATCTTATAATCTCAACGGCCTTTATGTTTATTTATTTATATGTAATAGTTTTTATTGGATTATCAGTAGTTTATTTTTTATGCACCACACTTGCCTACACGACAGTAAGCAATATACTGAATCTGACATTTGGCATAACGCCACCACTACACATAGCTATTAATACAAAAAAAGCAAATGATCTGATTGAATCGAATTGGAATATAGAATCAGCTGTGTACGACATAAGGCTCATACAACTAAATCATCAGTGTCACCCTTATTAGGAAACTTTTAGTAGTTGACGACAAGGTCTAGGCACTAGGTAGCAAAGGTTGACATTTTTCCTGCTTTATAATTATGAACATTACAACAACTCTAAGTTGAATGACCTAAAGTAGTAGGTGTCATGTCATGTATTATCAGAAATAATAAATTATAAAAAAGGTTGTTTTAAAAACTTATTTTTATATTAAAGTTCGTTGAAGCAGGGCATCAATTGAAAATATCGTAGAGTACGGCAACGGAATTTACATTACACAAGCGGCCCCCCGCAGATACACCGATGGCACCCACCTAGGAGCTATGCCTGTTCCTGTGGGAATATCGCGATAAAAAGTTTCCTTTATCCAATGTTTTAATCCAGGCTATCTTCTATCTCTGTGGCAAGTTTCATCCAAATCCGTTCAGTACTTTTAGCGTGAATGAGTAACAAACAAATAACTGACATACTGTCGCATTTATATTAGTAGGAAGTAGGATTTGTGAATACTATTGTTTTTAATGTACATATTTCTCATACAAGTGAATTTAGTGTAAAAATTCTTATGAGAATAAGGGCCGGTTTCACTACCTACCGATAAGTTCTGGGTAGCTTATTTAGCAGATATATTGACATATTTTTCATATAACAACTGTCAAACGATCTGTCATTTAAGCTATCCAGATCATAGCAGTAAGTCAAACTAAATGTCTTAAACCACAATATTCCGAATGTACATATTTACGGTATCCCTTTGTTTAAATTTCTATAAGGTTTCTTCTCGTTACTTACGAGGTCTCTCGCCGCAGGATTTGTGAACCGATGATGGCGTAGTTTCGTTGACATTCACATTTCCTTTAACAGCCTAGACTGAATTAACCCAGATGTTTTTGACTTAAAATATTGCAGTTGTGCTTAATACCGAAAATTTGCAACTTCTCGGCCTGAACCTGTCTTCCAACCTGAACTTTGGCGAGTACATCGACTCCATTGCGAAGTGTGCTGCAAAGAAACTGGGCATCCTCTCTAAGGCTAGGCGATACTTCTCTCCGAACCAGCTGCTCCTTTTATACAAAGCGCAGATTCGGCCGTCTATGGAGTACTGCTGTCACCTGTGGGATGGTTCTGCTAAGTATCAACTAGAGCTTCTGGAATCGATCGAAAACCGTGCCAGGAAACTCAGCATTGGCCACGGCGGAACTTCAGAGCCTCAGTCACCGTCGCAAAGTTGCATGTCTATCGGTCTTTTATAGGATACACTTTGGAGAGTGTGCGAGAGAACTGCACGACCTTGTTCCTCCAGCCCCTTTCCACCATCGGGGTACCAGACGCAGGTTAGCTTACCACCCGTACGTCGTTGACATTCAAACGGTCCGTACCAAGCGCTTGGCTGACACATTTCTAATGCGAACCGCTAAAGAATGGAATGCGCTGCCTGCTCATGTGTTCCCCGATTCCTACAACCTTGGCCTCTTCAAGGCGAGAGTGAATAGGCATTTCCTGGGAAAGCATGCAACACCTTAGACCACATCCTGTTTATTAAGCACGATGGTGGTCAAATGTCTGTCCAGTTATTATATATAAAATATATATATATAAAAAATGCTGAGATGAGATGCGGCTTAATAAATTTTAAATGACGGAAACAAATTAGAAAAAGAAATTCCTAGTGAAAATTTGGAAAATTTGTGTTGTTTATAAACAACGCCAGTAAAATCTGAAATACCCACATTTTCTTCAATACGAGTATTTTTATAAATTGTGTTTTACTTATGCGTTGTTTTAAGACGCGATAGTAACAAGTGGGTAGATATTGAATTTGAAATTTTGAATAATTCAAACTCTTCCGTTTAGGGGAGGACTCTTCCGTTCCGCAAAAGTGAAACCTTATAGAGAAAAGGAGAATGATTCCATAAATATAAATCCTTTACACAAATGTAATAATTGTGTCTGCAGTCCATAAAACTAGATCTGACAACGGGAGCGATAAACGCATTATTCTCGTTTCGCATAGTCGGTTAAATAAAACTTGGAACATCTAACTGTCGTTACAACCCACATACCAACTTACGCGCGTCTTTAAAAACCGTTCAAATAGGTCAAACGAAAATAAAAAATATTTTTATCCAAAGCCTAAACGTAAAGCCTAGGTTAAAAGCGACAAGCAACGTTGGACCTTGGCCCCTACCGCCCAATTGTCGTCGGCATCGACATCGACTTCATTTGACAGATGTATGTGACATATTGCTCTTAGTCTTTGGTAAATTTTCATTTGTGTCAAAAAGAAGCAGCAATGTGTCCCATCCATCTGTCAAATGAAGCCGACTTCGATGCCGGCGCCACTTGCGCGGTACGACCCCGTAATACTCCATACAGAAACGAGGTTACAAAAGCTAAATATATAACTTTAACGGATTCATGCGAATGTGACGTGATGTTTTGGCGTCCGTTAGTCGTTAAAATTTTGATAAAAATATTTAAATATCTAGTCGATCTAGATAAAAGCAAAGCTGTGGGCAATTTATGGCTTTTATCGTGGTAAATAGAAGAACCACAAAGAAATATGCAGACGATCGACAATACAATAACATCATAAGCTGAAGCTAGGTATGTTCTATCTATTTTAAAGTCAACCAATAACCTCAGCTCCTTCTTTTTTGAAGTCGGTTCAAAGTAAATATCTATCACTGACTCGATTTATGACCATTCCAAATCAAGGAACTTAAAAACATAACCCTTCCTTTGCAGTCGGGTAAAAACATATTAAAAGAACCAAAAACTTATTTAACTGTCATCTTTACGAATACCTGCTCTATTGAGATTAAGGACTACTTGTCTCATTTTATTACGCAAGTATCCTTTAATTCGATGTCTCATTCTCCAGATAAAGAAGAACGTATTCTATGTCATCATCTGTGGTAGATAGAACTCTTATCAATAATAGCATAACAAACGCATGACACTGCTGCTGTATAGATAGGTGAATTATTAACAAGCACAACTAGTCAACACCCTCTATCAACAACAATAGCGCTTCAGGCCTTCTGGATATACCATTTTTTTTATTTCATCGTGATCTGTATTTTTACCTGCATAAGACTCTTTTCCTAAACACAGGATGTTGGCATAACGCCAGGCAAACGAGACCAGTGAAGTGACTTCCTTACAAGAACCTTGGGCATTGTATTGCATTGTGACATTGAACTCGATGACTGTGCAACCACGTGTGCTAGTGACATTCTTGTCTGTGGTTACATGACCAAATTGGGGATCATCATGGATCGGAAGCGACATGGCAAAATCATTCAACCAAATTTCAATATGCAAGTAAATTTTTTTATGACTGAGGGCTAGTTAAATTTCATTGTTTTCAGAGTGCCAGAGGTTTTATTTCATCCACAAGGTTGGACGATTATCACACTGCAACACAACGCACAAGCATAATTGTCTGGAAAAAAAATAACTCGGTACGCGCGACATGTGTTTAGGTATCCTTCCTAAATTCGCTCCTCGCTATGGTGGACGCGCACGGTGCAGTGTCAAAACCGCCTTGAGGTGCGTTTACACTTACTTAGGCGGAGAGATGCGGATTAGAGTTGTGTCTACATACATTTGACAAGACAAACGTATCCCGTCAGGGCGACATGAGACTAGTTGCTTTTTTCTAGTATATTTTCTTGTTTAATATTTATCACATAAAAATAGCATTGTAAAATGCAAAATTAAAAAGTTATAAACAAACGTAGTGCCTCTACTGCGACCAACATCGAGACTGCTGTTAAACTATGACCGTGAGGTTCAGTCACAGATTAGTAAATAGTTAAGTATTGTTTCATTGTACTCCAGAGCCCGGAGCGCTATTTTATTTTTATAGATCAAGTAATGGGGTATCTCCTTGGTTGCGCAACCAAAGAGATACCAGGTGAGGTAACCGTACCGGGTATCTCCTTGGTTGCGTAACCAGAGAGATACCAGGTGAGGTACCCTTCATACAACGGTATAGGTACATTTGTTTGTGGCACAACCTGGTCCGACAAATGGGTCCGAGTCTCGCAAAGGGGATGCACCGAAAACACGCTAACGTTTTTATGGAAAATGGTACTCTCGCGCTTCGCCGAACGCTACAGTGGTACGCTCGTTTCGCTATCTCAGTTTGCGCTTGTTCTAACAAAGTTCTCTCACAGTTCTAATTTATCCTTACCGAAGTTGACCTATTCTCTATATGTATCCCTTTTGTTATACCCTAACCCGTTTTCAGCCTCAACTTCGTTAAGGCAAAGTTGTTGGCTGAATAATGTTCTAGCTAAGTAACGAGCTAGTTTTGTAGAGAAACGCTACCTACCTGCTGACACTGCAATATGCAAAAAATTTACAATGGAAAACAATATTACTGAAAACACTGTTGGATAAAAATCATACTGGTATAAAAAAAGATGATTCAATTCAACTGATGAAGAAATCAGATGATTTGTTCCCTGATGTGACAGAATGAACTGATAGAAGCAAAAGGGCTTTTCTTGGGAGATCCTAGGTTCTTGGTTGGGCATCATACACTGATGGTTAGTTTCTGAATTGAGAATTTCAAGTTGAAAACATCTTAAACTCAACTCAAAGCAAAATGTTCACACAATAAGGACGGGGAGGTTTGAGATGTTCTCAACTAGAAATTCTCAATTCACTGAACATTATGAGGCAGAACAATATAAATAAATAATGATTAGATGGCTTGACTAGCCATACCGATGCTATATTCACGCATAACGGACCAAATGAGAGTCTAAATGCAGAGAAAAGAGCCCATCACGAATACCAATACCAATGATTAGATACAAAGGGGTCTTAACCTTTTGGCCTTGTCACCAATCTGCCATTTTGTAATTTTTTTAAATAAATAGATAGGGAACGTAAAGATGAAAAAAAAATATTAGTCAACCCTAAAGTGTCAGGTTAACTGTAATAGTTATCTGGCTAACGTGACACTTTAGGGCATTATATTTATATCATAACATTCTTTTCCGTCTTTGTGTCCCAGTTCATTTATATAAATATAGCGGCCGCTCCCGGCTTTACCCGCGTGGTTCCCGTTCCCGTGGGAATATCGGGATAAAAAGTATCCTATGTATGAACAAAGGATACTTATATTCACAATATTCCTCTGGTTATGAAACCAGGCTATCTACTATCTGTGTACCAAATTTCATCCAAATCCGTTCAGTAGTTTTTGGGTTTATTAGTTGCAAACAAACAAACAATCAAATCTTTCCTCTTTATAATATTATAGTATAGAAGTATAGATTATCGGGGGCGTCATTTTGAAAAAAAAAAAACAAAATGGCGTCTCATACTACGGATTTGGACGAGGCCCGCCTCCATAGACTAGTAATAAAATTCATCACATACAAATAGTAAGTAGAAATATAAAAAACCTAACTATAAATAAAAAGTTTAAATTTTCTTACCTGTCAGAAGGTATCATTTCTGGTGCATCCTCTTCCATGGACTCATCCCCAACATCTACTTCCAACTGCACAGGTGGAGGCGAGCTCATTTCTAGTAACAATGACCAGTCTTCAATATCTGCACAAAAAAAAAATTATATTAGGGTGTAATCATAAAATCCTATCCTTACAAATTTTCATCACGCCCAAAGTAAGCAACCTATCAACTTGATTTTCGGCATAGTAGTGATTTTTTGTCTCAAAATTCCACACGGGTGAACTGCATGCGGAAGTTAGTTAGACATAAAAATACTATAACATTAATTAAAAATTATAATAATAAAGCCTTTATTACCGCACCAGTCAATTGGCAAGGAAATGGTTACTGTGCCCGCAATAAGGCTATAACAGGAAAAACAAATCATAATTTAACAGTAGACATAATTAGTGTAACATAATTATATAGTTCTAAATGAAAAGCTACACTTACATTGTATATATTTTATTTATTTATAGGGAAGCAAATGCCAGAAATGAAGGGGACTAGCATAAGGTTTAGAGATAGTGTTCACAATAATATAAAGAGGTGAAAAAAATTATTAGGTATTTAGTAACTTTAAGCTGACACAATGGGGTGGAAAACTGGTACTAAATGGTGACCAAATTTTATTTTTTTATGTAATCCTATTGTATTCCCGATTTTATTTGTACAGTCAAAAACAGCTACGGCTTTACATTTGCACTATGGAAACCGCCGCTATTACGAGCATTGTAAGGGTGTTCTCCAGGTCAAAGTGTAAAGCCGTAGCTACTGTTGACTGTACATTGTGTAGGTGAGACATAATATGGTCAATTTCTCAGGTTGAGAATGTGTCAAAATAGTCAAACTCAAATTAAAGCATATTATTGATAATATTGATTGATATTCATGAGTGAGGTTTGAGATATTCTGCGATAGCTGGTCTCAATTCAGTAGCCGTACCGCGCAAGTAGCGTGTGGATGTATTAAATGAAAAAGCACAACGAAGTATTTAGAACAGAAAACAACTAATTGATAAGAAATTAGTAGTGTGGTGGTTCAAAACCTTCACAAATAAAGTCAAAGAATTGAACTGTGAGCTGATAACAAAAATATGTTATCAAAATCTCAGTTAAGTTACAGCTCTCAACTATAATAACAGTTATTTTGGTGACAAAGTTTCAGTAGTACTTTTTTAAATCAAGATAGTTTTAGGCTGTAAATGGTAAGTCCTTTGTTGATAACAGATTATTCTAAACAACATGACATGGTTCTATTTCAACATGATATGGTGCAGTTTTGGTTGTTTTATTTGTGTGCACACTAATTCCTACCTACATCAAGAAATCATTCCAACAGTCGTTAAACTCGCTTCAATAGTGAAATCGTAAACTGCAATCCGATAATGCTGTACGCAATCAATCATTACACACACTACAGAATAAATTGCTAACAAAAGAAAATACACTTCACCTTCACTTTCTCAAAACTGTTAAATCATGCAGTGACACTCCAGTAAAGAATCTCCAAAGCAATCCTTCAATGAACAGCAACATTCACGGAATAAATCCTGAATATCATCAGTTTTATGAAGTCCATCACAAACAGACAGAGTCACAATTTGACTGGCACAAATCCACGATCACCCACTAAAATTTTGACATTCATCAAAGCGTGATAATCAGAAAAATATTAAATAATATAAACACTAAGGTTGTTCATTTGTAAAATTACTTATCAACGTACAGAACACAAAAGGCGAAAATTAGCCAGGCTGATTTCCTTCTCTCTCTCTATTAAAAATAAATCCGAAAAAATATTTTTATTTTTGCATCGCAGATGATCACATCACAGACGGACCAAGACGGACGAGCGAGACAGACCGACAGACCACAGAACAATATACTCTAGGAAGGAGACAGACGGATCGTGGGATCAGTGTGACCATCTCAGAAACGGCGAATCTGCCAAGCCACGGGCAAAAATCTGCCAAATCACCAGAAAACCAATATTAAACTTCAAACGACCAAAAAAATACTAATAAGGAATTTGAAGGAGTTTTACTACAATTTACTAATTAAGAAACTAATGATCAGTTACATTAATAACAAAATAAACCTTATTATAGATTAATTGCCATACATAGTCATAAATTTTAATCATACAGTGAAAGAATTTGCCATATTTGAAGGAAATCTTTATTAATTTTAAGTATTTTAAAGATTTCTTTCAAAACTGCCACTTTTCGAAATCGTCGGCATTTTGCCACATCTGCCACACTTCAAATTCAGGTGCTAAATCTGCCCAAATGGCAGAAATCTGCCACAATTGGTCACACTGCGTGGGATTCGTTCGTGCACAGATTAATAATACCGACAAACAGTGTGACCAACTGTGGCAGATTTCTGCCGTTTGGGCAGATTTAGCACCGAAATTATTTCACTGTATGATTTAAATTTATGACTATGTATGGCAATTAATCTATAATAAGGTTTATTTTGTTATTAATGTAACTGATCATTAGTTTCTTAATAAGTAAATTGTAGTAAAACTCCTTCAAATTCCTTATGAAGTAGTATCTTGAGCGTCGATTCTGGCATTTCGGAGTGGTTTAAAGTAAAGTCTCCTTTCCTTCCATTGCGACACAGAGGATATGTTTAGCGTGACACCAAATATTTACGCCCTGTTCACACCTCCGCCCACGAATTATATAGAAAGAGTTAGCGTGAAAAGGGTGTTAAAGCAAAAGATTAAATCAATAAAAATGCATTGCTTTTATAACATAACATCTTTATTAATAATTTAACAAAAACTTATTAGACTATTCTGACTTACAATCTGTAAACCCTAAAGGAGGATATCTGTCTAAAACAGGTGCCATAGTTGATGGATAAAATGCCATAAATTTGAATCGTTCACCCATTTTATTAGGGTCTACAAGCATTTTATAAGAGCCTTTGATTTTTTCCTTATCTTCTTCTGTTTTTGCATTGTCCATTAGCACCTAAAACAAAAACAAAAGGTATTCACATTTAGTTAACATAAAGTGATTATTAATTTATTAGACTATGATATTTAATTAAATAGGTAAGTACTTTTAAGAACAGCTATTACCTTTAATCTGACTTCTGCCTGTGACCTTTCCAAGAAGTTTTTCTGTGTAACTGGTCCCACAACTAATGCATAGTTTTCTTGTCCTGGAGTCTTTGAAGCTGCTAGCCGCAATTGTTGGAAATCCACATCAGCAGTCAAATCACTACTCCCTGGGTTTTCCAATGGATTAACCACTTTGTGTTTGTGGAAGGCCTAGGATAGTGTGCAAGTTTTAAAAGAGTTCAGAAGAAAGCCTGACTAGAAAAATTTCGTTTCTTTTTTCAATTATTTTGGCTTTCACTATAACAGTCAGTGAGATAGGCTTACTTTAGCTTTGTTGCCTAGATATTTTTATTAGTCAGCCCAAAATAATAGCAGTTGCAAATTACCATAACTAAGATAGACCTCTCACTTACTAGGGATATATTATTGGAACTGGCTGTAAGTGAATTATTTTATACTGTATATACATAACGCTTACCCTAAATGTGTCTCCCTTATCACCTTCATGCCCATAATCAGCTATCAGAGCTATGCCACCATACTGGTCCACTCTCTCAGCAAGCTGCCTAGCTATACCCAGGCTTCGAGCACTGATTTCTATCTCATTTCTGTCACCAGAGTCCAATGGCGGCCGTAGTAACATCTTAACAGACTGTGTTTCTTTGGCAGATATCCTATAGTAAAGTTTTTCATTTTCATCAACATCTATGAGCAATTCCTTCCAACCATCTTCTTTTTTCTATTGATAATAACAAAATGATTACAATGCATTATCAAGTACATTCACATTATCTATTGTTAAGTGTTAAAAGTGGTCTTACCTCAAACTTATGGATTGGAAGTACGTCAAAGAATTCATGAGCAATATACCATGAGAAATTGCATGGAACCTTTTTCAGATCATTGTACCAGTACACCTTTATTCCATTTACAGTTTCACCCTACAAAGATAATCTTTATTAAACCATTTGTTAAAATCAGATTTTGTTAGACTTTTCATATCACTAATCTTTTATAACCTCATGGTAATGTGGACTATCAAGTTCAGTTTCCCGATGTGAAATACAAAGTCTGCTAGCTTGAACATTTTGCATATTTGATGAGATTTCAACTAAATGGAGGCTTAGCTCATCTTGCTCATAACGGAAGCGATTTAATACCTGTGAAAACAAACAAAGTTAATGGATTTTACACAAACTAAAATATTGAATCAGAAAACAAATAATAGGTACCCTTAGAAAGTCAACCATCAAGGTCCCTTTTCCCGGGCCAAGTTCAACAATGTTTAATGGTTTTCCAGGGCCCATTTTCTGAGTCTCAGCATAAAACCAGATAGCGATTACCTCACCAAACAATTGACTAATTTCTGGTGAAGTAATAAAGTCCCCTGCTTCACCTATAACCTCTTTTTTCATGTAGTAACCTTCTGTAGGATTAGTGGCCACTATGTGCATGTATTCTGCTACTGTAATAGGTCCATTTAAACGTATTTTTTCCTTAATTATTTCCATAAGGGAAGGGGCTGAGCCTGGAACGGGCATTTTTAGAGTTTTTGGGTCCGGTCTTTTAATTATTTTATAGCTGAAGGTTCTATAACAAATATTAGAGCGAGTAGATTTAGTGCACAAACGGAATATGCTACGATAGCTCATTTTAAGCACTCCGTCAATAAATTAAGGACTAAATGAAAATAAATAAATAATTATATTTTTGTTGCTTTTTTATCGAATTGACATCACAGATGGTATTAGTTCATCACATTTTTTTTTTATATGGCTCCACCCGGTTTGGGTATTAGCCAGAACAATATAGGCAGTGTTGATTGACTTTGCAGTTTCGCAAATTATACTTTTTGAGGACCCTAAACATAGGTTCTTACCGATTACAGCCGCTTATGTTATGAATTTATTATTTTACTACCAGACTTGCCAGTTGTCGCGAACTTTTGTAACTTCCACGACAAGTGTGGCCCACAAATTAAAAATATAGTAATGTACAAGTAGTGTGGCCAGCCAAGAAGCAATAATCACCTTTCAGGGTATGCCGCCTAGCTAGCCTACTATTACCTTACCACAGATTAATAAATAGTTCGTAATCGTAACCTAACCTCATGGAAGTAATGCCTAACCTTCGCTTCATTGTTCGTTCGTGCTTCCCCATTCCTTCCTTCCTGTCACTGTCAGTCACAGTCAGTCATTGTATCACAGAGTACTTTTCGTGTATCTTGCTGTACAATTTGTGCGGTCTGGTCTGTCTATTTTTGTGGTTCATTCATGATCAACAGAAAGTTATTATTCTTTGAAATTTGGCTTGCAAATCGTATAACGATATAGTTTTTATTTACATACTCTCTGACCCATTTGATTGTTATTTCGTGTAAAGATTAACTGTGCTTTCATATTTTCTACGAATATAAAGGTTATGTTGTGTGATCATCAGCACATGTGAATTTGTAAATCTTGATAGTCTTCATAACCATGACAGAATCACCAGAATCAAACACCAAATACAAGGATGGAGTAAACAGAAACGCTAGGTTAATTGTTAGGAACATACCTTTCAAAGCTACTGAAGAAAGTCTGAAGGAACATTTCTCCCGGTTTGGTTCAGCTGAAGAGGTCAAACTTCTCAGAAAACCTGATGGCAAGCTCGTGGGATGTGGCTTCGTACATTTCACCCATGTTCCTATGGCTAATACTGCTTTGGCAGCCACAAACAAACAACCATTCTTAGGTACACTGCTATAATTTTTTACTGAACTTAGTACTACTATTCAGGCGTGAACACCACCGCTATGTGACGCAATATTATATGGCACATGATGCTGTTTTGCTTACCCCGATAAGATGCGAACGGGACAGTGACACAGGTTTTTATCAACACTTGCAGCTCAATAGAGCTGCAAGTGTTGATAAAAACCGCCTATGCTAGGGTTACAGTTCTGTCTCCAGAGCTTTTTATTTCGTTTTATTGTCAATATTATATTTGTAGAAATGGTTATTGACTCTTTACATAATTTTTTCAGATAGACCTTTATCTGTGGCTTGGGCAGTGCCAAAGCATAAATATGGGGAGAAAGAGCAGAAGGAAGATCCTGAACGAAATGTAAAAGATCTTAAAAGTAAAGCATCTAACAAAGTTATTCAAATAGAAGGTTGTTATTGTTGCCTATTAAATCCTATTTGACACTTTTGTGCACAGTAATCAGTTATCACAATAGAATTTTTATTGTTATAACTGGTTTATTGTCCGCAAAAGTGTCAATTACTTTTTTCAAGTGTCTGAATATATTTAATTTAATAAACTGTTTGTTTCAATCTCTAGATGAAGACACAGAAGTTGATGGGAGTAAACAGAAGAACAAAGCAAGAGTGAACCGTAATGCCCGACTTATTGTCCGTAATGTATCATTCAAAGCCACGGAGGAGTCTTTGAGAGAACATTTCCAGCCTTATGGTGATATTTTAGAGGTGAAATTACTTAAAAAGCCCGATGGAAAACTTGTTGGGTGTGCTTTTGTTCACTTCAAGAATGTGCCAATGGCAAAAAAGGCTCTTTTGAATACAAACATGAAGGCATTTTTAGGTAAGTTTGTCAAATAACATCAACCATTCAGGCCCCGGATTATGGGACACAATAGATATTCTGTTGTTATCTGGACACCAGTGTCCCGTTCCGTTTGATGAACTAATGATATTTTTATCAGTCATTATTATTATCAGACATTTTGTCGGTTGCACCAAAAAATGTTTTTACGTATTTATAAATAAAGTAGGTAACTGTAATTTGCTTGTCAAATTGCATAAATTTTTAAACCATAAACCCTGTAAAGGTAAAAGTATAACATAAAAAAACTTGGTACAACCGTTGGTTTATCTTTTAAGCAAGTAAAACATGTATCTAATCTCAATATTTTTGTGTATCCTTATTAAAACTTTATTTAGAATTCCAAATTGCTAAACTAGATTCTTATGTAAACAGGTAGACCAATATCAGTGGATTGGGCAGTTGCAAAGGATAAGTACATGCAGCATATTGTGAACCAGCAGGTAGAAATTGAAAGTGAAGTCAAGAGAGAGGAGTCGGACAGCGATGATGATGGTCCTCCGCTTAATATATCCACTGATGATTTGAAGCAAGCAGTCAAAGGTGAGTATTTGGGGTTATTGTGCAAACAAATAAATAAATAATTGCATACAAACACACCAATTATCTAGCCCACATTAAGTTTCATAAAGAACTTGTGTTATGGTTACTAGATAATTAACCCTTCCGAAACCGGACCACCCGCGTCGAATTACGTAAGCGCCGGCCACTTGACACCGCTCGTGATTTTTTATCGCTGAGATCTGCCCTGTGGGATTGTTTTTGTTCGTGAGGCCAGAAGTTTATTCTTACAAAGTTTACAGTTACATTTCTGAAAAGCTATTGAAACACACTGTCGAGTACACAAAAAATGGACAGGTTTAGATGTTTACGTTATTTATTATCGGCGGTGAAGGTGGGTCATTGTTTCATTGAGCTAAATGAAACTGTGTGTTCGAAATGAAATGCTTGTTATGAGTTTTCAAAATAAGTTAAGCCTTGATATTTTATATATTCTGAATCTGTAATAAAATAATCTTGTAATAAAGATGAAATTTAGATATAAACCTGTAGTAAAAAATAAATAACCAAGAGTACACTGAGTATTTGAATCTAAAAATCGTATTCTTATTTAATTTGCCTATGATGGAATGATCGTTTTTGACATGAATGAACGGGGAATTTATTAGGCATTCGGTCAAAAAATATTCAGGCCGAAGGTAGTCTTATTTTTAAAATAATAGCGAATATAATCGAGTGCGGTCCAACGACAGCCCGGGCTGTCGTTCGGACGTCTTCGGAGCACGCGATGGCAGCCCGGGCTGTCGTCCGGATTTGGATAGGTTAATAAACATACTTAAGGCAGGTTTAGACGGAGACTATTTTCAGTCGCCTAAATTGCGGCGCCTTGAAAAGGCACCGTATAAACACTTTCGGCGCCATTTTTTCGCGGCATGCCAGCGCTGGCACGGAATAGAACGCGCGCCTATTTTTGGCGCCAGTGACCTCCGCCCGCGTCCCTCGCTGCCCCCGCGCCTATTTTTCGGACTCGTGTAAACACGTCGCTGCCAGTCGCTAGCACGCCTCCGTGCCGTAGACTACGGCACGGAGGCGTGCTAGCTAGAAGGTACACCCTAGTTTACTACGGCCCGTAGTAAACTAGGGTGTACCTTCTTCGAACTAAATGCCGAAACTCTGTGAAAACGAAGTATTAAAGCTTGTTCAACTATATAGAGAACAATAATGTCTTTGGGACAACAGAAGCGAAGACTATCGAAACAAGGAAAAGCGCCTAACAGGCGCTGCAAACAATTAGGTTACGAATGTCTATAGAAGGATTAGACATCAATGAAATAAAGGCGAAAATTAAAACTCTCAGGAGTGCGTACTATTGAGAACTAAATAAAATTGAGAAATCGACAAGATCTAGATGCTTGAGGATGTTTATAAGCCGAGGGCAAAATGGTTTGAAGTTCTAACAAACAAATTTCAGAGCTGAGAATTGTCCTGAATTCATTTAAATGATGGAGATCTAGCGTAGAAAGACTGGCGCAAAAACTAGCACCATCGGCTGTGGCGGCGTGCTACTGAAAAGGCACCGTGTAAACGACTTGTGTCGCTTTGCTGGTCACTGGCGGCGAGATTTAGGCGGCTGAAAATAGTCACTGTCTAAACCAGGGATCTCCAACGTTATTGTGTGGAGGGCCAAGTTTAGTATTTTAATAACCATAGCGGGCCAAAAGAAAAGCCCAATAGCGAAGGATTAAGTAAGCATTTTTCTAGCTATTGATGTCTTCGCTGGCCGGATGAAGGACTTATGCGGGCCACATTATGGCCCGGGGGCCGTATGTTGGACGGGTCTGGTCTAAACGGTCTGAAGATGTGCTGTACGGTACACACTGGCGCCGTAATTTAAGCGCCTCAAATTGTCTCCGTCTAAATCAACCTTTATAATTTTTTTTTGGAAATACATACGTCGCTCCTCGTCATCGTCGTCTCAGCCACATGACACCCACTGCTGGGTATAGGCCTCCCCCAAGGATCTCCACGACGATCGGTCCTGTGCTGCCCGCATCCAGCGGCTTCCCGCGACCTTCACCAGATCGTCGGTCCACCTTGTGGGGGAGCGTCGTCCGGTACGCGGACGCCATTCCAGAACCTTTCCGCCCCAACGGCCATCGGTTCTTCTCGCTATGTGTCCCGCCCACTGCCACTTCAGCTGAGCAATCCTTCGAGCGATGTCAGTAATTTTTTTTCTCCTGCGGATCTCCTCATTTCTGCTTCGATCACGCAGGGAAACGCCGAGCATAGCTCTCTCCATTGCACGCTGAGTTACCTTGAGCCTCCTTATCAGATCCATAGTTAGCGACCACGTTTCACTGCCGTAAGTCATCACTGGCTACACACACTTAAAAGAAATACATACATAATATATATATATATATATTAAACACCCAGACCAAGATAAATAGACATGTTCATGCACACAAATATTTTTCTTGCTCGGGGATCGAACCCGGGACTTCTGGAGCAGAAGGCAGGCTTAGTACCCCTGCAAAACAAACAAACAGGTCAAACAGGTCAAACAGGTCATCTGATTTCAATTTAATGACTATTTGAAAAAAAAACATGAACCTTCATAGAGGAAATACTGTGTTGATGGTATTTAGAGCAGCAAATGGCCTTTTAGTGATTCTAATATATAATATGTGTTTTTGTTCTTTCCAAAAAGGGGAATGCGAAGATTCTGAAGAAGAAGACAAAAAAGATGCCAAGGCTGGTGATTCTGAAAGTGAAGATAATGATGATGATTCAGATGATGATGAGGACGAGGATGGTGATGATGACGATGAGGAGGAAGATGAACAAGATGATGCTCAGAGTCAAACTAGTATTCAAGCTGAGAGGAAACGGTTCGTAAAAATTTTTGTTGTACACTATGCTTTGAAATTAAAAGGGATGTTGCTTGTTTTTGTATGAAATTTGATTGATTTACAGTTTCTCTTTCCACTTGACAGTCCATAGTAACCATTGTTGCCTTAAACTTCCTTGACCACTTGCCAGTTCTAAGAATATGGGTATCTCTTATTGCATATATCTGCTAATTCAACAATATTTATACTGTATGGTCTGCTGTTCGATCAACGGAAAACTAAGTTGTTTATGAATAGAATAGAATAGAATAGAATAGAACAATTTATTTGCATTAAATGTGGTACATTAAATTGGTGGTAACAGTAAATATAAGGAAATCGCACATTTAGCTAAAGTGTTAGCATATATTAATCACACTTAACAAAAATAGAATAATAGACCAAATTAGAATTTAAATTAAATACATTCAGGTTGATTATTAAAAAACTCATCAATTGTATAAAACACATTTTCTAGCAACCATTTTCTTAATGTTATCTTAAACCTAGTATATGGTAACTCTTTTATATATTCTGGGATCTTATTATAAATGCGTATGCACATTGCGTAACAATTTTTCTGAAAACACGTTGTTTTAGGGGTGATAGTACTAGTCTATGCGGGGTCCTTTGCTTCTGTAAATATTTCGTAGTTTAATTTAACAAACTTTCCGATTTCTAGTTTAAATAGAGAGGCTAGCGTTAATATACCCAATCCCAAGAAATACGGTTTACACGAAATGTCAGGTGCAATACCAACCAAAGCCCTTACACATCTTTTTTGTGCAATAAAAACTTTTTTTGAGCCAATAGTATTTCCCCACACAATAAAGCTGTACCCGAGTACAGACTCCACGTATGCATAGTAGGCAACTAGGGCAGTTTCTTTACTTGCAATTCTCACTAATTTATACAATGCGTAAGAAAAACTATTTACTTTATTACATACTTTATCTGTGTGTTTATGCCAATTCAATTTTGAATCTACAACAATACCCAAAAATAAGGCTTCATTTTTTATATTTATTATCTGATTATTGAAGTTCAAAGATATATGTCCATTCTTTAGATTGTTAAAATTAATGAGATTGGTTTTAGTCAAATTAATAACTAGATTATTATTGGTGAGCCAGTTATTTACTAATGTCAGTGTATTTAAAATGTCAAGATTGTGGTCATCAAGTGTAGATTAGTAGTTATTATTATTGAAACATCATCTGCAAATAATATTGTTTTATGAGTCAAAATATCCGGTAAGTCGTTTATGTATATCAAGAATAAAAGTGGCCCTAGGACACTTCCCTGGGGCACACCCATTGGATTACACATAATAGGAGATCTACTAGCCTGTATAATGTCTCGACTGTCCAGATATGATATTTCTACTGATTGCAATCATTCACTTAAGTATGATTGTAACTATTTTAAAGCTGGACCTCTAATACCACAATATATCTAGCTTATAAAGTAGGCGATCATGCAGTACGAGGTCAAAGGCACAGTCATGTCCAATAGTAAAACCGACGCATGTTTCCTTTTGTTGATGTTTTGTAGTATTTCATTTACCATATAGAACATAGCCTGGGAAGTGGATTTTCCCTTCTGAAATCCAAATTGAGCTTGTTTGATAGTATTATGTTTTTTGAAAAATGACATTAACTTAAGATGCATTGCCTTCTCAATTTTTTTTGCGAAAACTGGTGACAAGACAAGAGGACGGTAATTAGCAACATTTTTTTTGTCGCCCTTCTTGTGAAGCGGTTTTACTATCGAAAGTTTTACTTAAGGAGAAACAACTTTGACATGTATTATAAAAATAAGGCTATTGCGTTTCCTGTCAGTTCAAAAGCAGAAGGGGTTTTTTGAAGTGCTCTTATATTAACAAGATATGTACTGCCGTAAATATTAGTTTACTACGAGTTTTTTAAATCAAACTGATCATCATATTTTTTTTCATCAATGCCATTTATTTTAAGGTAAAAAAAAAACAAATTATGCGGCGTAATATTACGCTTATTTTCTCTTCTCGAATATTAGATTTGCAACATAATAAACTAACCAATTATGCTACAGAGACCTATCCCGTCAGGTCGTCAGGTCAGAGACCCGTCAGGGCGACATGAGACTTGTTGCTTTTTTCTAGTATATTTTCTTGTTTAATATTTATCACATAAAAATAGCATTGTAAAATGCAAAATTAAAAGTTATAATAATAAACTACATAAAAAAGTAATACAGAAAAGTAAGTCAACAAATTATTGCAAAAGCCTATTGAGTGATTTTTTTATTTTATTTATTGACTTTTTCTTAGATTGAGTGGCAACTAATCTGCTAGGCGATTGCGTAAAGTCAATCGTATTCATTTGGCAGTTGATATTGTATCATATTGTATGTCATTCCATACAAATTGCAGCTGATCGAATACAATATGAACTGTCGAATGAATTCGGTTACTTTACGCAATCGAAACCTATATACGAAACGGCAATGCCATCAGCTGCACTGCGCTTTTATACCCCCCGCGGAATGCCGAGAATCGCTTGAATTTTAGTGACGCGTCTGCCTCGAACGTTACCAACGAACCACGGGCGCACGGGCCAGTTTTAGGGCATTAGAAGATTCCCACGACGTGTAATTGCGATACTTCGTATTTAAGGTAGCGAATCTATAATTTTAACTCTGCGCCACGCCCCTAAGCGGCGGGTGGTCGCCTTAGAGCTGAATTACTTTTCCGAGTAACAGCCGTATTCATTTGTGGTGTTTAGTCAGTAGGAGTCTGACATTACTCTCATATCCGACTGTGGAGTATCCATGAGGATTCACCTCCCCCCGCGACCGGTGGGTGTCCTATTCGCTTATCGAAAAGGGCGAAAAAAATATTTTAACTTTTCTTCCCTTGTTGCTCCGTCACTGTATGATCGCGCTGTCGTTTGTGATTATTTATTTTAATGTTCGACTTCGATGTCGGTTACAAGTTCGAAATCGACTTCTAGATAATAAGATAAATCAATACAACTGGACTGAAACGTGACATTTGCTATCTAGCACTTACAGTTTGAGGACATATGAGTAAACCCGCGGTAGCTGAACATCTGCTGGAAACTGTAGATAATAATTGGGTGGTTGTTTCATGACCCTAAAATCCTTTCCACCGATCTTCATTATCATACTAGGATGGAACGAGAAGCGATCGAAATAAAAAAGTATAAATTTTTAATCGGGTGTACGAGTTTAAAATTGTCATCAACGTGGAATCCAGTGATTAACAAGTGTAAGCCGCGAGTTTTGCCGTTAATGTGTGTCGTAGTGCCTTCACTAACAATAATAAAAATAAAAAAGTGATTATTTGAGAGTGGCAGAAGATCCTCAAGCCCGCCCGAACAGACTAAGCAGCGCACCGCCAGTCTGCTTGTGACCACGGCTGTAGCATCACAGCCGGAACGTCAAGCTGTAAGTACTTATGTACTTCATAACAAATGTGGGGTTTAAGTTCCGCTGTTTGATTTATAAGGGCAGTACTTAACCGATCGACTAAAAAACTTTTTGAGCATCAAAAATACTACTGACTGAGGTAGTCCCCAATCTAACCTAACCTAAACATATTTTTTCTGCAACCCAATCTAGATTTTTAATCGCTCAATTTAGTATTTTTTATTCGACCGGTTTATTATATTCCGATTTATAATAATAAAAACACATATTTCAGCAATGAAGATACATTAGCGGCAAACTGTGCACAGCGCCGGCTAGCAAGAAGTCGCATCAACAAATTGCCCAGCGCTGAGAGTCCGAAACTGTTAAATAGGAAGCGGGTGGCTGAGTTGCATCGCGTTTTGTTGCCAGACGCACCTCCGCGGAAACGGCCGGCTCAGTAAGTATTTAATTTTGCCCTTTTTGACTGACACCCTTTTTCTTTTTATTTACACATCTTATTAAAACCCTATGAACGTCCATCATCAGGCCTGTAGAGGTCCACTGCTGGACATAGGCCTCTCCTAGCTGACGCCATTAGTAGCTAAGGTCAGAAGTTGTTTATGGTGGGTTGCCGTAATCCGGGGATTCCTTGCACCCCCTGCTCTATCGTTATCACGACCGCCACCATGGTCAGGAATAGTAGAGCGGCTAGGAACTGGGGGCCATTTATTTATTGTGGCGTTCATAGGAGTTTATTAGCCTACTGCCACCACGCTGGCCTGACGGGTTGGTAGAGGGTTTGTTTGAAGTTTTCCTTCTCTCACACAGGTGTTCAATGCGTTGAGCCTCTTAGTCGACTCTTACGACATCCCAGGCATGTGAGGGAGTGGTGACACTTGTATTCTTAGGCCGTTAGCACACGCCTTCATCCAGCAGATGAACGTCCACAACGGGCCTACTCTCTAAGCTGTTTGAGAAGTTCGGGTTATTTTGGGATCGTTCTAATGTGCATCAGGAGTAGTGTAAGCATTGCACCTGATGCGAGATAGAGTGATGTTTAGGCTATCTGAGATAGTTGCCTGTGATACTGGGTTCGTTGCCAAGCAACCGTTGTTATTTTGGTAATTTTAACAAAAATATCCTAGCTAGACAGATATATCACATATCCATATCTACAGATAGGTTATTAATTTCAGGTGTTAATCGCCTTAGTTGCAATAATTGTTTTTTATGCCGCGAATCACACTGCTATTTATTCAACGTTAAATAAAAAAAAACATATTTAATTTGAGTTCTTTTACAGGCACCCGTCACCAGAGCGTCACGATTGTGAATTTGTCAAAAACATGACTCGAGGTGATAAAAATAAAATTTGCTAAAGATACTGCTTTTATAAGAAGAAATAGTTCTAAAGTATTATTATTATTTCCAGACGAAGAAGCACACGCGCAAGATACGCACATCGATCACCCAACAGCACAGATTGCGATCAACATTGGTATGTGGTTTCGGTTTGGACTACTAATTTCTAAAAGCATTTTATATTTATCTATACATAATAAGAAATCTTGATAGTATGACTTTTTTTTTGTAGATGGAACAGTTGCTGCACCAGAACAAAATCAAAAAGAGCAATATGCATACAGCCAAGCAATTAAGAATGAGACCGAGATATTTATTGGTACATGATTTTAATTCTTACTAATTATTAAATAGGCCTGTGTATAAGTTCATGTTCAAATCCTTTGTTGTTTAATTTACAGAACACATAGACCAAACTGATACTGCAACACCTTCTCACTATGAAGCAGGTAAATGTAGAAACATGTTTGTTCATGTTCATTAAGGTCTATATTTAATTTCAATATGGCTGCGCCCTTTTCCTAAACGGTTCGACGATATTTGTTTGTTACCTTTTGTTTTTTTTGCAGGTGTACACGACCAAGTTAACGAAGAGATAGTTACAGAAGACGCTTCAATATGGCTTGATAACCTGACGACTCCTGACAGTGATGACGACCCCCTAAACTGTGACTTAAATGACGACGAAAACTTGCGGTTACTGCAGCCCCTTGTACCTCGGACAGACCTAACCTCAGATAATACCGGACTAACTACTGCTCAGATACAACTTGCTCAGCGACAAGAGAATGACGATGACCGAATAATACGTGGTTTGGCACCAACAAACGACTATTATAACTTTAACTGGTCTGAAGACAGAACAACTTTCAAAGGCAAAAGAGAGGTGTTTATAGGGACACCAGGACCCACTTTCCCAATCACTAAAAGGACTGACATATTAGATATTTTTTACAGAATGTTTGACACTGATTTCTTAGACATGATGGTCACAGAGACCAACAGATATGCAATACAAACAATGTCTAAAATATCGAATGACTCTACTAGAAAACTAGGACGACTTGGGCGGTGGACTTCAACTGATCGAGATGAAATGGTAGCGTTTTTAGCGATATTAATATTGCAAGGATTATACCCCAAAGTTAGAGAAGAATCTTACTTCTCATTTGATGGGTTTGGGACTACTCCTTACTTTAAACGTATAATGTCCTATAATCGCTTTCATTTATTAAAAACGTTTCTCCATTTCACTGACAATGAAACGACGACTGACTTGACAAAACTTAACAAAATACGACCAGTCATACAACACTTTAATGACAAATTCAGCAGTCTCTATTATCCCAGCCAAGAAATAGTTATAGATGAATCCCTATTAAAATGGCATGGCCGATTGAGCTTCGCCCAAAAAATCACCACTAAGGCAGCTCGAGTGGGGGTCAAAACCTATGAACTATGTGAGTCATCAACTGGCTACCTATGGAAGTTTATTGTGTACACGGGAAAAGACAAACAAAACCAAACAGATAGACATACAAATGATAACATAGCTGACTACGTTCAGGACAGGCCAGATGACTCCCGAGATCTTACTGACGACAGACTCGAAACTCGACCGACAAATGCGACTGCGAAAATAGTATATGGCTTAATAGAACCACTGCTTCACAAAGGACATACACTAATAATGGACAATTTTTACAATAGTCCATTATTAGCTCGATGCCTAAAACGAGACGGACAGACTGACGTTTACGGCACTTTGCGACTGACACGGGAGTTCGTTCCTGACACTATTAAAACTTTGACGAAGACCGACATGCGTCAAGGTGAAGTAGTGGTGTCATATTGTTCTGATCTTGCAGTGATGTTGTGGAGAGAAAATAACTTTGTCGGCATGATCTCTACATACCATTCACTCCTGATTGGTACAAAAGAGACCGACAAACAATTTGTGTACAAACCCGCGATTGTACTAGATTATAACAAATCTATGGGGGGAGTTGACCGTAAGGACCAGTACCTCGGCGCTCAACCTCTCGAGCGACACCGAAACAAAATCTGGTACAAGAAACTGTTTCGTCGCATGTTTAATGCGGCGATCTTTAACTGCTTTATTTTGTATACAAGCAAACAGATCCATAAACTTAGCCATCGCCAGTTTAGAGTAGTCTTAGCGGATAACCTTTTACGAGTACATCGAGGTATTGACTTGACTGTAGAGCCTAGACTTATGAATAATAAGACCAACGCCTTACCTAAGACTTCACCGACGAAGACGACACCAACGACGGTATCACAGACATTGACTGTTGTTAAGAAAGATCGTCCATATATCGAAGGAAATCACTTTCCCGCAGCTAATAAAACAACAGCTTACCGTTGTTGGCTGTGTACCAGAAATAAAAAGTCGGCCCGAACTGCCTACAGATGCGAAGAGTGTAATGTAAGCCTGTGTATAATAGGCTGTTTTAAAGACTACCACAAGCCTTCTAAAAAATAGAAACTATACAACTAGGTAGTGAATTTTCAATAAGTACGTAAATACTTTTGATTGACTGTAAAGCTCCGAAATTCTTTCAGTAATTTCTATAAATTCATTATGAAAAATCATTATAAGTTTAGCATTACACTGTCGCATTTATAATATTAGTTAGGATTAGGATTTTTTGATTTGTATTTTTAATAATCGCACAGCAGAGTAAAAACGATATTTTAAAGATTATACGAGTATATTATGAAAACTGTTTTCTTTTTATTTAAACACTGGTGGTGGTTCCCATTCTTGTGGGGAATATCGGAATAAAATGTAGCCTATGTTGCCTATAGTGCAGCTACCCAACGGTGAAAAATTTCTTTAAATCGGTTCAGTAGTTTCGGAGCCTGTTCAATGCAAACAAACAATCAAATATTTCTTCTTTATAATATTAGTATATATAGATATAGAGTAGATATAGATTTGCCATACGAAAAAATCCGTTGTCTTACGTGGGACCTTAAGAAAGGCAAGACGGCCATTTATCGTTTTCTGTCTTAAAAGTCCGTCTCACGAAAGAAGTCCTCTGAGAACGTAACTTCCATTTGAACCCTCTTTATTTATACTAGGAGAAATGGTTTTACGTATTCTTCGCCCCAAGGTGCAGGGGCGATTCGAAATGTTGGACTCACCTGAAGTACATACAAACGCATAGGCCACGTACTCTATCCCACGCCCCTCCCGTGCCTCCACCCAGCATATGAGCTCGGTGGAAGCACGGAAGGGGTATCTATCCCCTAGTAGGGGGGTAGGGGGGGGGGAGTCCGCACCGAGTCCTAAGGCTCGAAGGTCGATGGGGATTTTACTACCAACTAAAAATCCTAGTATTTGCCCTCCAGGCCGCCATTGGTCACGGGGGGTAGGGTTCGCTATCACCTCTAAGACCAGGCGGCTTAGTGTTATGACTGTGGACTATTGAGAGGTAGGTAGGACGCGCGCGGCTTAACTGTCAAGTGGTTGGGGGCGCTACACACCTAATCGGGTGGGCACATTCGGTTCCGCAGCATTTGTTAAACGAACCGTCCCGGACCATGACTATTTACTATACATGTTGGATTTTAATCGGCTAGCTTTAAACGGATCAGCACATTCGGTTTGGTAGTATTTGATGAAAAACAAAACCTGACCCGAACCAATCCCGGTCGGGTTCATTCGGTTTTGGCCCTACTAAAAGAGCACTATAGCTCGCAAAAATCCTCCTGGAAAAAGCCTGGAATTCATCCACATTTTATAACTTTTTAATTTTGCATTTTACAATGCTATTTTTATGTGATAAATCATCATCCGCATTTGTTCGATTTTGCTGCGCCGATTAATGCCGACCCGTTTGTGTGTGTAGCTTCCCTTGGGTAATCAATCTGATTGTTTTCTTTATTTTCCTTGCTTCCTTATGGTTTCTGAAAATATAAGATGTATTTACTTACCTTACAGCACGCAGTTAAACGATGCAGAAGACGGCTTCACGGTGTTCCTAACGAACATTCCGTTCAGTGTGGACGACCATCAGTTGCGGCAGTTCGTCGAAAAGACCGCTCCGGTGTCGTATGCTCTGGTCTGTGTTGATCGCCTGACGGAACACTCCAAAGGGTCCGGCTTCGTCAAGTTCACGGTAAGTTCAGGTAGGCTGGACTCTGATGATGTCATAAATAAGCGATTCCATTATTCATCAATGATGATGAATCATTATAATGACAGAGAAAATATGTAAAAATAATTGCCCCGACTGCTCACATATCTGTTTGATCGAGACGGGTTAAAATAATGGTATTTCATTGCAATAAAGTTCGGCCGCTGAGGCGCGTTGCCTAACCTAACAGTTCATGTCAGTTCTCTATATCAAGTAAATAAGACTTATTTTCCAATATCTTACTTTTCCTGATAATGTAGAATTAACTTTTGAAGTAGACTTAACAAACTTGACAGGAAACTATCAGAAACGCATTCTTTCAGCAACCGCACCTTAAGTTTATTTCTTTTTTATTTTTATTTTATCTTTGTAGCGGCGCGTATCTGTGCGAGTGCGTCATTTCGGCCGTTGGTAGGCAGTGCAATACTGAGACTGTGGTATTACCATGTCTTTGTTTGTAAAAGTAATATTTTTCATGCAGAACAAGGAAGACGCTGACAAGTTCTTGGCGTTACCAAACGACCAGCTGAAGCTCGAGGGACAAGTCCTGCAAGTGAAGCCGGCTCTCAACCGAGACAACCTGCAGATGGCCAACAACAAGAAACAGCCGAAGGACAACAGGAACCTATACCTTGTCAAAGAGGGCGGTGAGTAGATAATATATAGCCATTAAAGAATTGGACTGATAACGAAACAGGGATGGCAGATAGAGGGACAAAAATCACTACTTTCGATTGTGGTTGAATGAAACAACATCGCGCTCTTCGCGTCCTGTCACCTGCACGCATCAGGATCTCATGACAGCGTCGGACAAGGATGTAACGTGGCTGTATTCTAGGTCACAATACTTTAGTTTCTGCCATCGACACGCTTAGAAGAATTCCTTGTAACTTAGTTGACTCCTATTTAATTTATTTTCTCGTTATTCTACAGTGGTTGTTGCGGGCACGAAGGCTGCGGAGGGCGTGTCCGCGTCAGATATGGCCAAGCGGCTCGCGCTAGAAAGGAGTAAGACTCAGATGCTTAAAAATCTCAACAGGTATAGTTAATAGAATATAACTTTGTACAATCTAATGAATATGTATCCATTGCTAAAATTAGGCGCTTATATTCACGTATTTTTAGGGTGCCGAACCTCTAAAGAAAAAGGAACCTTTATAGGATCACTTTGTTGTCCGTCTGTCCGTCCGTCTGTCTGTCTGTCTGTCCTTGTTTATCTTGAGAACTCGTAGAGGTATCGACTTGAAATTAAAACCAAATGTTTAAGTCAACAGTTTGTTGAAGGGGTACAAAAATCAAACTTGTAAATTAACGTTAAAAAGATAGGACCTTTTATGTTGCAAAAAACGTAGATTTCCAAACTCTCAAGGGAATCAAAATTCATAGGGTACTTCCCGTTGACCTATAACTATGAAATTTGGCAAGTAATATCGTCTTTTACTACGAATACAGGAAAAAATCTTAAAACTAGACTGTGATGTGCGGCGCGCGGCGTCGGGAGACGAAATAACACAAGGAAAGTCGAGTTTTAACTGAATCTTTATTGACAGAAAAACAGGGTTTTTATAGTATTTTTAAGAATTTTTAAGTTATGAAATTACTTATAAATTTATAATAATAACAATAGTAATTTCTATACGTCATCTCGACATGACGTGTGCACCACACTAAAAGACATTTGTAATTAAATAATGAAAAATTTAGTCTTAAGTTTTGGAAACTGAATTTCGAGAAACCTTCGAAAAAACTGCGAGACTCAATTCCTGAACTATTTATAATATTATGAACCTAGGAAGTTAGGTACTAATTTGTGCGGAACCCTCGGTGGGTGAGTCCGACTCATATCCGGTTTTTTTTTATGAAATCTATATACTTTCACTTAGTTTGTTCAAAAACTTAAATTGGCTGGTTTTTTAGAGTCGCACTGACAACCGAAATGTATAAATGGACTCGCTGACCACCACCGTCCGCGCTGATAGCTAAGTTCATACATTTCCACTGTCAGCGCGCCCGCTTGCAGTCCGGTCAGGTTTAAAGAAATGTCTCGAGTATCTGTTTGGTGCGCGGCGGACTCCGCCTGCGCGATGCGCCGTGACACAACAGGACTCGGCCTTAGATAGATTATAACGACAACTTGTTATGAAATTATTCTTGACTAGCTGTGCCTGCAACTTCGTTTGCGTGAGAACCGGAACATCGTTTGCAATTCTTCCCGACTAAATTTTTGGTAAGGCGATCTTTTTATCCAACTTCAAAAATGGAAGAGGCTATTGAGTCGCTAATATTCTTTATTTTTGAAGAGAATAATTAACAAAATGAAACCATTGTATTACATTCTTATCATCTTAGAGAAGTTTATCAATTCGCCAGTACCTACCTACTTACCTATTTTTTATAAAAGAACTAAAAGTAAAAGGTACTTTTAGAGCAGAAATGAGCAGAAAGAAGATCAAGTGCAGAGTAGCATCTTTTTGAAGTCCTTTTTTTGTTGTGATGATAGTTTCATCAGTCATGTTTCAATGTGGCTTTGTAACACGCCTTCAAAATAAACAGAGTTGCTCAAGATTGTTATTTTTGGTCACCCACCCCGCGACCGACTTTAGCGAAAGTTACTTAACCACTATAATCCGATTAGATCGCGTATAGCCATGAAAAGTACGCGATAGTCCTCGTTATATATTCAACTTTATGTTCTTCGTTATAAGGTCGTGTCGCGGACAAAAAGTCCTTCAATGTCCGTCGTCTGCGCAGGCCCTAAACCGTTGGTCGTGGCTGTATTTGCGGTTAGGAAAACCCACCAATCCGCATTGGGCCCGCGTGGCGGATCATGGCCCATTCCCCTTATCTTATGACTTATCCTTCCTTTTTTACGACATAATATACATACAACGCCATCTTTCATGCACGTCATACCGCTAAAGTAATAAAAAGCAGCAAAAAGTACGTCTAAATATATTTTTCAATAATTAAAATCAACAACTGTCGCTAAGCAACCAAAGCCTGAACGACGCGTAAACTTCAACTCTGCCTTCTGCATACGCGCGTTACAACATAAATTTCTCCGTCCGTCTTCTCCTTAAAATGTTATTACTTTTGATAGAGTTGAAAGATTTTGATGAAATATAGCCTATACGGTAAGTTGAGATACGGACTTTAAACATATAAACAATTCTGTGGACTTAGATCACTGGTTTTGATGTGAAGCTCATTTAAACACACAGACATACAGACAGACGGACGCATTATTTCTAAAAATGATAGAAATTGGTTCTCCTGCTTAATCTGAGTCCCCTCCTATCTATTTTTTTTGCAAATCCAAGCAATGTACAGACACGATGAACTTTGATTCTTATTATAAGTATAGATAAATAGCGTTTCAGAAACAGCTAGGCGATTGCGAAAAGTATATCGTATTCATTTGCCAGTTTATATTGTATCTTATTAAATGTCAATCCATACAAATTGCAGCCGATTGATTACGATATGAGCTGTCAACTGAATAGGATTACCTTACGCAATCGCATCCCAGGCTGTTATATTAATCATTTTTTAACACCCTTGCTCGTAAAGCTGATGTAATTCCACCGGTTTTAAATATGTAAAGCGGGTCATAAATAACGCGTGTGTTACCAAAGCAAATAGTTAAGTTATTTACTATTTTATTTTATTTGGACAAATTCCATAACAGTATTATTTGCCATTTCAAATATGGAACTAATCGCCGCCGCACGACTCCAGCTATTGAGCAGCGCGCTGTTGCTATTCAAATTTCGAACTAATCGCCGCGCGGCGCCAGTCAGTAGACAGGGTGCATTCACAGATTGAGATTATTTAAAATAAAAAATAAAACAGTTTATTCGGTAATTTAAAAACTTGGCTGCATGCTCTAGCGTCTTTGCCAACATTTTCACGCAGCCACGGCAGAAAATAATCCTCGCGCCATTTTTCTCAAATTTTCTTTTCTTTGTACTTGTATTGTGAATATCTTTTTTCTGTTTCCTCGCAAATGTGTTAAAAAACGTCGTACGATATACGTGCGTATTGGTTATAACGCACTAATATCGTAATGTACTATAAAATCAATTTTTTGACAGATTCGTGTCCCGCTACCGGTTAGTGGTGTCCAACCTGCCGTCGCACGTGGACGACGCGCGACTGCGGCGGCTGTGCTCGGGCGCGGGTGACGTCACCGAGTGCCGCGTCATGAGGGATCTACGCGCCCAAACCGGGACCGACGGGAAACAGCCGTATGTTTAGTGATATAGGGCTGAGATGCTCTGACAGATCAGTGTCCGCTGTCGAGTGCGAAAGCTGTGCGCGGGCGCGGGTGACGTCACCGAGTGCCGCGTCATGAGAGATCTACGCGCCTCCACCTGGACCGACGGGAAACATCCGTACGTACACTGATTCTTCTCGAGCCTTCAGTCACCCACTGCACAATGTAGGCCTCCTCATTTGCAGCCATCCCTTTCGGTCTTGTGCTATTCGCATCCAGTTCTTTCCCTGCTACTTTAGTTAAATGTCGTACGACCATCTGGCTTTTTGGTGGCCAACGCATCTGGTTCCAGTCCTCGGTCTCCACTCCAGCACGTTTCTGCTCCACCGGTCATCGGTTCTGCAACTTATATGACCGACTCATCGCCACTACCGTTGTGAAATGATGAGACCCACGTCAGTTAGTTTAGTGCGACACCAGATCACCCTGTTTGTCGCGTACCTTGTAGCGCATAGTGATACCTAACATGGTGCGCCTCATCATCCTTTGGGCAAACTGCAGTTTTTGGATGTGTTGTTGTGTAAGGGGCCAAGTTTCTGCCAAAGGGACCAGTGATAGACCGGTTAGTGGTGTCCAACTTGCCTTCGCACGTGGACGACGCGTGACTGCGGTGGCTGTGCGTGGGCGCGGGTGACGTCACCGAGTGCCGCGTCATGAGGGATCTGCGCGCCCCCACTGGGACCGACGGGAAACACCCGTATGTATAGTGCTATAGGGCTGTGATAGATCAGTGTCCGCTAACGGTGGGTGACGTCACTCCGATATCGGACCGGTAGAGCGCAACAGAAGTTGCACTCCGCAAATTTATTTAAATTAGTAACGACTTGCTCCGACCCATTAAAGTGCATTTCAGGTTCTGGATATGTATTTTTGAATCATTCGAATTCCTAGTCGCATACGGAATCGCAAGATTCGCATGCGAATGCTATAAACCGTATTTTTTAAATTCGCATTCGAATCTGTAACGAGTGGTCCCGACCACTCTATTTTGATTCGAGCGATAGAAAGTTTAACGTTTAGCACTCAATATCATTTTCAATTTGACTTTGATATGACGGATAGTTTGACAACTTAAAAACGTTACGTTTCACTTGATTCAAGTCTGATTCAGTATCGGTTTTTGAAAATCTATGGAAAGTTAGATTCCGGTTTTTTTTATATATTTTGCGTAAAATGAAATAATGTCAAGGGAGTTTAAGAAAACGGCAACACGGTATTAGAGTGATTCAAAAATGCGTCAAAAGTGAAGCCGGTGAATTTCAATCGAATGCGAATCGAATTCGCATGAGAAATTCAAATGATTCAAAAATACGTCTCCTTCAGTTCATATCAGCCATGCGATTCTGTAACAAAATCCGCGATCCCTTCGACACCAAACACCTAGCTTGCAAACGAATTCGCATCTACTGCACAAGGTTATAGTCGATTGTTATTCGCACGTCTTGAGTGAGTTTGATGTCGACGTGTGCGCGGGATTTTGTTACAGAATCGCACGGTAGTTCTTTATGTCAAGTAAATAAACTCACATTAAGATTGTGGAACAGGTCCTAACTAAAAAAAGCGACAATGTGCTGCTCGCGTGGTAAGTCGTAGTTGTAGCCTATTCCATCCATAAGGAAGGCAAGTGCTCCGGCAGTGGGGACATTAAATATGGCTGATAATGATGCTTTACAGGAATTTCAGTTGTGAATAATGTAACTTTGTTGCAGGTCAAAGGGGTACGGGTTTGTGATGTTCATGAGACATGAAGACGCGCTGTCTTGCCTTCGGAAGTTGAATAACAACCCTGATATTTTTGATAAAAACAATGTGAGTTTTTTTTTATTAATGTTGCCTTACTAGACGCCTCGTACACCTAAATACTAGACGCATGAAGAAGCGCTGCAGTGGCGCCACTACTAGTTTTCATACAATATCTAGAAGCGTGCGTGTGGCACGACAGTGGCGCGTTAGTGGCGATGCTCATGCGTCCAATTTGAAGGCGCCCTTATACAGAAATAAAGAGATGATGCTATTTTTAAAACGTATCCTACTTATATTATTAATGCGAAAGTATGTCAATTTGTTTGTTTGTTCCTCTTTCATGCAAAAACTACTGAACGGATTTGGATGAAATAACTTCAAGTAGTGTACTAACACATAGACTACTCTTTATCCCGATATTCACACGGAAACGGGAACCACGGGTGAAACCGCTAGTGATATATAGATGTTTCTGTAAACAGAATAGGCAATACAGCCAACCCCAAAAAATGTAAGCACTGCCAATTTATTGTTTTTACTTTATTACTTACCTAATTATTAACAACCAGCAATTATGTTTTTCACAGAGACCCATCGTCTCCTTTTCAATAGAAGACAGAACTGCATTAAACGCTAGAAAGAAAAGGCTTGAGAAATCCGTAGCTAACAATCCGCTGGCCAACAAACAAACAACAAACAATAAAAACAACAAAAACAACGCGAACAACGAAGCGTACAACAACAGAAAACGGAAGGGACAGTCGCAACCCGACGAGAGCTACACAAAAAAGAAGCGATTTGACAGCTCTGAGAAAAAATGGGAAAGTAATAATAATCAAGGGAAAAATCAACGTAACAATAAAAACAAAAAATGGCAGAATAAAACGAACCAAGAAGAAATCGGGAAATTCGTCAGGTTACCCAGAAATGACGATGTTGACAACTACGCTGGGCTGACAGCTAAAGAAGGAGCGCAACACAAACTGAGAAGTAACCATAAACTAAGAGCGCAAGCGGACATCCATAGACAACAAGTTAAGATGGAGAAGAAGAAGAGTAAACATGCGATGAGGATGAAGAAGGCTGCCCGAGAGAGAGTGAAGCAGCCGAAACAGAAGATTAACAAGAACCCAGGCAAGAACAAGAGGAAGAAATTTAAACCCACTAACATTAAAGATATTCTTAAATAATTGTTGTAACCTCTGTTAGTTGGGCTATAATAAATATTTATCTTGAATACATCTCTATTTTAATCCTATTAACCTTACCTAAATTGGTAACGCTTATAGGAGCATTGCTGCGCAAACCGGTTTGTGGACAGGCACGCTCTTAGGCATGACGGAGCTTGTACCCAGGACGCATGGAATTTTCCGCTGTTTGATCCTTGTCAATAAATGCCCGAAATTAATATCTGAGATAGTTTCATAGGATATTTTTGTTAATATGACCAAAATAACGACGGTTGCTAAGTACGAAATCAGTTTCCTAGGCAACTATCTCAGATACCCGTATCTTTTCTAGAGGTAGGTTATTAATTTCGGGCGAAAGACAAGACCTTGTCTTATCATAATTTATTGTTGACAAAAACAATACACAACAAATGGTATCAAAATTGTATTCCTATAAATAATAGCAACAAAGGAATAACATTCAACTTAAAAAATAATACTAATATATCTTAAAGAAACATTTTTGGTTAAACAATAATAATAAGAACGTGACATAATGAAACCGTAACCTCCAATAGAAAGATATCTTTATTAAATAGACCATAATAAAAGTAGCATGACATAATTTTAAGGAGATTCTAGGTTAGGGTCAATTCATACTATCGCAGAGTCGAAGCGCATCATAGCATCAATCTGACATTAATTTAACACATAGCGAATACACCCTTATCTCCATAACGTAAAGCCCATATTTCTTCAGACATGAAAAATGCAAATTTATCACGCTCAATCGCGCGCATTCCGGATTCGCGCGTCTTAATTTTAACAGGTTCACAGTCCACAGCCCACATACAGCCACCAGTCTGCAGCCCATATGTGGGCTGTTCACCCGAACATTTTCAATGCTTTTTTGTGAGGGGGACTCATAAGGTTTGGAGTTTACAAAACTGGACTTGATAGAACAAACTATAACTGCTATCAGAAGAGTACCGGGTCATTTTTAGCCGGTTTTTTTTAATGTAAAACTGCAGATTAAAAAATGGAACCAAAGGAAAGGTATTGGTATTGGGGGTCATATCTTACGAATTGGCTTGGAGTATGAACCTGTTAATTTAGAGATAAGGTTGTCCAGTCCAATGCTCTAACCACTGAGCAACCGAGACTTAACTTCGTGTCCTATCTGAGAATTCACTTGTAGCCAATATATTTCTATTTAAAATTTATCATAAGTATAAAAATATCATTGAAAAATGCAAAAAATAAAAAAGATAAGGGTGAATTTGCTATGCTAAGTTTCAGATTGACGCTTCGATGCGTTTCGACTCTGCGCTAGTATGAATTTGACCCTTAGGCGATTATTATCACATTGCACTGCACAAAAACACAGCGTAGGAGCTGCGTTTTGTCAACCAAAACGCAGCTATTTTATGTTAAAATTGTAAACTAAGTTCAAAACTATAATTCAAACTATATCAGTGCTGTGTGTTTTCAAGTAAAGCAAAACTGTTAAACTGCATTTGCACTAATACGCTTAATTTTGCAGTGCGATTGAAATGACAGTATAAAACGAGACTAAATTATAATATAAGTTTACTAGGCCTGGTGATCCGACTGGCTTGTTTCGATCAATCGGACCACGCAGATTTGTTTTTAGGCTTAAATCTTAGGCTTTAATAAAACGTTATAAGTATGCAGTCACTATGTATTAACTTTTCTCCAACCTTGCTAACATTTTGTCTCGGTTCGTAATCAAACCGTGTTTGTCAAGATGGTCGTAAACCAACTTCAGATATTCCTTGGAGTGGTGAAAGTAATGCAGGACGTGGGGCGAGCGGTCCCAGCATTTCCAGGTGCACTGCAAATAAGTTATAATTCAAGTTTTTTCAACAGGATTATTTGAAGATACTGTTTGGAACGCACTCAACATCACAAAGTAATTCTCGTACTGTGATATTTCAAATTCGAGAATCCTATATTCAAAGATATTTTTCAGTGATTATTTAATACAGATTTGTTTAGCAGTGCGAGTTTTACTTCCCAGCCGCCACATGGGAACCAAGCAGGTAAAACCACGGGCGGACACTAGTACAATTTTTTTGGATCTTTCGTCACTTATTAAGTAGGCAATTTCATACATTACAATATGACCGCACAACCGCGATTTGCTAGGCCCGGCGCTCATATGATACGCTTGCTAAGCAAGAACTTGGGAAAGTGACAATGTGGTGCAATCTTCAACATCTGCTCATCTAAATCCCGTCTCTAACCAGCAGTCGTGCACATCCCGGTTGCTGACCTCAGCTGGTCCGTGTTGGACAGCACGGCTCGCTGGATGTTGGTACATGTGAGATACATACTTATGGCCCCCAGATACGGCTTCAAATAGCCATATTGTACTGAAACCGTCAACCTTGCTAAGAAAGAACTGGCGAAAGTGGCCATGTGGTGTAACCGTCAACATCTGCTCACCTGGATCCCGTCTTTCACCCAGCAGTCGTGCACGTCCCGGTTGCTGCCCTCGGCGCCCACAGGGTCCGTCTTGGACAGCAGGAAGAGCGCAGGAGCGCGGCTCGCTGGATGGTGGAACATGTGAGATGACGCTAGGTAGTGCTGCGTCGCCGCTGAGTGGAACAGGTTTAGGTGGAACCTGGCGAGAAGAATACCATCATCACCTTATGTCCTTACTGCTAAATAGCCTTAATAGAAGGAAAAGGAGAGAAAGTTCTCATGGTCATCAGGCCCGTTTCGTTAATAGCCCTCTCCTAGTGCACGCCATTGAGCGCTGCACTGAACTCTTGGCCAGTGAAACCCCACTTGTCATATACCACAGGTCGTCACTCCACCTGGTTGACACCCTACACGTGGTCTCCACTCAAGAAAATCAGATCGACATGGCAGGTATTGATGCAGCAGCTTAACGTGCCGTCCGATGCACGACGGGCTTGAGATTTTTGGCTAACCATCCCGTGACCGAAAAAAATTGCTTAATAGCCACTGTCGCGCCACTATGTCTGTTTTACACGGGTCAAGTATTTGATAAGTACAGTGCCTAAGTAAAGTGGTGTAAACGATCGGTCAGTGGCGAATCAACTTGACACTTGACAGTGGATCCGTATAAAATCGGACGCTATCTTTTGTTTCACTGTCCAGGCGCTCGTCACTCGCCACTGAACTTGACCCGTGTAAATCGGGCAAACGCTCCAACATTATATTCAAGTACAAAACGTATTCTTGCATGTATTTTGCGGACGAAAGCTAAATATATAATAAGTACGTTAACTGTTTTTAGGCATCGAATACTAATAATTATACCTATGCAATGCAAATACGTATAATACTTACTTGGTATAAGCTCTTAAGGCATTTTGTAATAACATGTTCTTAGGGAAAACAGCTGACGGGAAGCCAACCGGGATTTCCGTGATGTCAGCCGCCGAGTCCCACACTTGGGTCTTCATTTTATCTAGAATGGGCTGAAACCTGCAAACGATGAAATTCCCTATTAATTATTTATTACTTGGCTTCCGCCCGCGGTTTCACCCGCGTGGTTCCCGTTCCTGTAGGAATATCGGCATAAAAAACTGCGTTAAAAAACCGACTTCAATAACTAAAAAGCAAAAAATAAGCCTTTTGGAGTCGGTGCCAGCCAAGACAAGAAAAATAAAAGAATAGGAGCTTAAAGTAGAATGTCTTGGCAGCCACCGACTCCAAAAGGCTTATTTTTTTTAATGTTTAGTGTCTGTAATAGGCTGTTTTGTAAACTACAGCAGGGTTTTTCTTGATTAGATAAGGTTTCATGTACATTATAAACAAAATTATCGTAAATACTACATTTCCAAGTCAACAATGAAATGAAATATATAAAAATGCTCATAACATAAAAAATACTGGGTCAAACGAAACCAAATTTTTATGGGACCAATTGGCAACTATTCTGCATCGAACAAAAAAAGAATCATGGAAATCGGTTCAGAAATCTCAGCGTAATCGGTGTACATACATAAAAAAAAAAATTATACCAACCGAATTGAGAACCTCCTCCTTTTTTGAAGTCGGTTAAAAAGGAGCCTCTGTTACTCTTCGCCCTTTCAACTAACTCTATGCAAAAAATCAAGTCAATTGGCTGGTTAGTAAGGGCGTCAAGAAAGGACAAACAAACACTTTGGCTTTTATAATATTAGTTACGTTTTTTATTTCTATTAATTTATTTATAACTTTCTTAATTCGCCTCACACTGCTCTAATGCGTAAAAAAAAACTCACTTCCTTGTAATTTTAAGAAATAAATAAGAACGATCTTAAAGTGATCCTAAACTCCGCAAACGGACAACGAGAGTAGATCTCTGTTGCTGAACCATATCGAAAGATAAATATAAGTACCAAAAGGAAGCATTACGAAAGCCATAGCGATCTCAACGTCAACATACCCCGGGTTTCTATATCCTACTAACGTATTGTTTTGGCTAGGGACAGTTGTATTTTGACATATTCACGAAGAAATATTAAAATAATCTGTTAGTAAGCTATAGAAAAATGTACAGTCAGCAAGAAAATGTTGAGCACTTTAATACTGACTGTGTGTAATTATTTATGGCATGTTAGACAGGAGTTTCAAACACAAGGTTCGTTCAACATTTTAATGGGTCTGTACTTCAGTAGGTATTTCTCGATTTCCCGAATCAAAGCAAAACTTTAACTTTAGCAATAGTTTGTACCACTTTGAACTAAGAAGGTATAACTATATGATTTATCGATATTATTAATATAAGGAACAAACAAGGACCACTGCTCGAACGTTAAGTAGTAAAACAATGCGTTACAGTTACAGTCGCCATGATACTAATGACATCTAAATAACGTTGTAACCTTGAGGTTCGGAGCTTGACTGATTGATATTAGCCATCAAGGTTAATAGCACTGATTGATATAAAACCTTATCCCAGATGTTTAGTTATCATTTTACGGTCGGTTTCATTAACCTATCCACAGTAAGAGAAAGGCTTACTAGAGCTTTGTTGCCTAGATATTTTTGTTAATCGGCCCAAAATAACAGCGGTTGCTAAGTAACGTAACCAAGATAGGCCTATCTCTTGTTAGGGATAGATTATTGAAAACGGCCGTTAGTCTATAGACTTGACAAACTACTTATGCCCGAGATACACGAGGATAGCTTTCCAAGCTAGGATAGCAACCTAATGCTAGTTACCTTGTCATTCTGGCTTCGTGTGAACTATAATTCATTTCTAACATTTGTCATTCCAGGTCAGAACAGCAAGCTTAGATAGTATACTATACCGAGCTTATAATTTGCTTGCAAAGCTAGCCTCGTGTATAGCGTGCATTGACGACTTGCTTCTCTAAAAGCGTTTAAATAATATTTATTTAGGCTATACTAACTTTTCCTTCTTCCTCATCCCGTATATCAGTCCTTCGCCCCAGACGTAGGCACCGACAGAAAATCCGTGAAGAGCTAGGGGGGTGAGGTTGTTTACGGCCAGGAAATCCATTAGATCTTTGCCGACTAACTAGAAAATTTTAACATTTTCTAAATTATTATTTTGGCAACTCGCTGTTCTTGTGGTGTAGAAATTTATGTGTAGTGTCTACTAAACACCATGGTAATTCGCACAATAAGATCGAAGCGTGACTTAAATTGGAACAAAGAATACTAAATATTAATAACATTAGATTCTGGGTGGGGATAGACTTTTTGATCCCTGGCACAGCAGGTCGGATTATAGATCGACCACTTAACTGGCGATCGCACGCGCGGTAAGTGTAAGTGCTGTTTTTTTCACATCCCTTATTGTTTGGAGTGTTTTTATTCACATCCCTTGTTTTTTACGAATTTATCTTGAGATTTATCTCGGAACTTGTAACCACAAGCGTGTTGATGCCAGCACCTACTTCTTACCGGACGGGCGTTCCGCCAGTTAAGTGGTCGATCTAGGTATAGTACTAATTTTCCACCGAGCCCAATTATAGTTTTCACCTATATGATCTTGTGGTAAGATCTCCCTGATCGAGAGAGGTCACGAGATCGATTCTCAGTGGGAGTAGAAATTGTAATAAGTTTGATGGTAAGTAGGCCTTTTTAAAATCCGCTTCGCTACTACCATCTTATCATAATCAGTCGCCATGACAACTATGTTTTCACCATTGTTTGACGACCTGTTTGGCACAGGGGTACTAAACCCGCCTTCTGCGCCAGAGGTTTTAATCCCCGGACAAGACAAATATTTGTGTGCATGAACATGTCTATTTGTCTTGCTCGGGTGTTTAATATGTATATTATGTATGTATTTACAAAAAAAAGAAAATAAGTATGTTTATCCGTTATCTAAAACCATAACACAAGTTCTTCATGAAACTTAACTGGGCTAGATAACTTATTTATTTATTGAAAAAAAAAAACCAACGACATCTTTACACATTTGAATATAAAAATTAAAACCTGACTTGGCCAAAAAACATGCCATTACAGGTAAATACCGTATTTTTATTTTCTTATCCATTTCTTTTTAAGTACGCATGCACCAGCTTAGGGGAGCACACCGACCAAGATTAGACTTACAACGAGGCAAGCTGAAGATATTTGTCAACGGTTGTCTAGGGATATGATATGGGACAAACTTATCTTTTGAAGAAGATTTGGGCAGTTCAATTTACCGTGGATAAACTTATGAAGTGTAACGAGATCCAAAAGTTTGCGTCGGTCGGCTGAAGACGTTATTTTAATGTGTGAAAGGCATTCAACGTAATCAGCACCACGTTCTTTTGAATCCGTTGTATTCTATCAGAATGTATCTGATAGATGGGGTTCCATATGGTTGACGCGTACTCGGTGACTGCGAATGAGCGCGTTAAACATTATTATCAAGGTGCTGATGTTATTAAAGTGTTTACCCATGCGTTTGACTAAACCTAATATTTTCCAAGAGCAACTAACAACTTTATCAATGTGGACAATGAAATTTAATTTAATTAAATGTAATTGGTGTGATTGTATGCATTTATTTATTAATTTATTTAGTGTTATTGTCCGGCATTTAAAGATAAGTTAGTCAATTCCTTGGTGGTTAAAAATACCAGTATACGCACGATTCCACCTCCAGCCTTATCATCACCGACCATTAGATAGAATGAAAGCATTTCTTCAATCTAGATTGTTCCCCTTACTGCAGATTATTGAAATGTAATGAAAACAAACCTGCGACCCTTTCTTCGGCCACATGAGTTGCCAAGGCGTACAGGAGACGGAGACCACATCCATGCCCTGCTCCAGGTATATTACAGCATACTTCATTATATGGTTTGGCTTTGCCAACATCCAGTTCATGAAGATACATAGCGGCTTTTTCACCTCCTTGTCTAGCCTATAGAAAAAAGCAGAACGAGTAGATAAGTGATTACAGCAAGTACTTAAGTAAAAAAATAACAATTATAATTTTGCTTAGTCCGGTATTGCCTATGAAAATTGCTTGCGCCATCGGGCATATCAAAAATAGTAGTATTGTTGGGTGATTCTGTCTAGGAGCGGAACAATAAGCTTGTTCTAGACTACGAAATAATAATAAAATAAGCCACCAAGATTAGCAATGTCTAGCAAAAATCCTTTCCTATAAGTGGGCATCATTACATTTGCATGTCACCTAGGTAACCGTAGTAGACCAATATCGACAGTTTCTTCACTCACCTCATAGATTTGGGGTCAACTTTAAGTTTGACAGCATCGTTGCTGATGTACTTCAAGTTTTTCGTAAGTGCTTGCATGTGTGCACGACGTTTTACTTCCACTTGGGATAGCGAATGAACTAACGCGCCCAATGTGAAGGGATCGTGACGTAGCTAAAAAAACTTAATTAAAATATCATACTATAAAATTGATAAAAAGAATATAAGTGGGCACCCGGTTCGAAGGACCAAATATCGATAGATATACGATCATTTTGCATAGTAATGCAAAATGATCAATGTAGAAACTTATTTATACAACATAATTGTGATTGTTTAAGCCTATGGAAAATAAATAAATAAATGTGACTATGTGATGCCTTTTTAACGACGTACTATTTCCGGTCAAATTATTGGCGTTCCATTATCTTCATTAATGTCAATATGTAGTAGATATGTATCAAATAGGTATGCGAACGAAATATAAGTAGTAGAAAATACATCTTAATTTATAGTAATACCCACTTTATTTTAGATTTGTTTTTTAGGATGAAAATACAAAATATTATGTTAAAAATACTTACATGCATAACACTGCGATTTCCTATAATTATTATTGTACTTAAAGAGCCCATTTTCATGGAACTGATTTATCAGCACCTAAAAACAAATTTATTTGTTTATTGGGATGTCAACAAAAACATGTACTAACAATATGAAATAAATTAAATATAGAATCTTAGTCTAAGTTCAGTTTCTAATTATAGACAGCCACGGCATGCAATTACGAACTTCAAAAAAATAAATAAAGACAATGTAAAAATCCAACACATGTTGCGGAAGGTTAAAATCAGGTTGTTACAGATGATCTAATTTAATTTAATTAAATTTGGGTTCACGTTACTAATAATAGATTTAACAATTTCTTTATATTTTCTCAGACTGAGGTGGAATATGTCCAAGTCTTCAGAATTATTTGACCGGGATAAGCTGTTGTATTGCTTCTGGATCCTAAGTTGAGTTTTTTGGTTTAACAACAGCAAACAATGACATTAAAATTAAATTACAAGTGACTTATTTTTTTTTTAGTTATGTAACTGATTGTTATTATTAATAATTATAAAAAAAAATACCATGCGAATTAGAGTCCCTATTGTACCTTTTTTAAGATTTTTTACATTTAACCAACCGGTCTCTAAACGTCGACCCCCACTTATTATGCTAACCTCTAAGCTAGTTAAGTCTACAGTGAATAAACAATGCGTTTCTGCCCAAGAATGTTTTCAAGAAACTTATGAAACAGTAGCAAAATATAGTTTTCAACCGTGTTTTTATCACTTTTAGTGAGCATAAGTACCCACATCATACACACATAATAACCTTACTTTTAAATTTAAAATCTTTGTAAATATTGCAAAGAACGCACCGACAATAATAAACTGCATACAAACACATACTTACCGAACGTATCAACTGTCCTTAAATAAGCAGCATTGTTAATAAAATTCAACAACAGATATCATGAAATGAACGTAGACTCAAATAACTTAGCCCTTCATATTAAACGAAACCTATACACAATAAAAGTACTAAACCGGTAAATAGCATCTTATTTTAAATAGGTTAAATGTCAATTTTCGGTAACAATTAGCATTGTTTTCATTTAACCGGCGCGCGTGGATACAGCTCGAATATTAAAAGCAAACTGTTCAAAAGGTACTCTGTGGCTGTTCTACTACATTGGTTGTTTTGGAGCCGCTTACACTGCCGTTTTAGTAAAGCCATGTCAATCAATCTATATTGTGCGTTGTGCGTTTGGCACCGAGTTCATTCGATTCGTTGCAAAGTTAAATAAGCAGTGAAGAATATTACTATTTAGGTCGCCGGGTTAGGCTGATTTTATAGCTTCATAATAAAATTATAATGTTTTCCATCACGTTTTAGCAGACCGTGGCCATTGATAATATAATATGGCTTATAACTTCACTACTTTCGTACTTACTTCTTATCAAGAATCTACTAAACTGATTTCATGCGCTATAAATAAGAACCAAAGTAACTAAATCTGATTCTTTCTTTTTTATTCCATGTAGAATGTAGATGATGAAAATAAGCTTGTTTGTGATAAAAAAGCTTTATAAAAAAAAAGAATATTCCTTGCAGTACCCGTACTTTTATAAAGGCGCCCCTTCCTATTTGCTGCACCCCTCGCAATGCTCGTTTCTGCGACTGCGATCAATGAATATAAGTTTTATAGTTGTCTCGCCACTAATTCACAGGAACAAATCCTTCAAAGTAGCTGTTTTATTTAAAAAATATCATGGAAGTTATTGATGCTGCAGTCTTAGTAGCAGATTCTTTGCCCCGATACAATTTAAGTCTGCTATTGATTCGAAAAGAGGAAAATATGGCTTTTCTGAATAAATATTTAATCTTACTTTTTATTATAGAACAGTTTTTATTCACTATTATCACCTTAATAAAAATAAATACATATTGATACAGTCCGCGAGGTCTAAGCTGAGCTTTGCATTTGAGCGAGTGCACATAGATGTACTAATAGTAGCAACACCTGTTGCTTTTTTGTTTTTTTACACGATACCTACAAATTATCTATGTGCACTCACACAAATGCAAAGCTCAGCTTAGACCTCGCCGACTGTACCCCTTTGGCATAGTGTTTTGTTCTTTGAATGTGATATCGATCTGAGATAGAAGGTCTAACTCTCTCGTCCGAAATAATTAATCTATCTGTAGATATGAATTGGGTTATCGGAGATATTTGCGTAGGATATTTTTGTTAATACGACCAAAATAACGATGGTTGCTAGGCAACGAAACCAGTATCCTAGGCATCTATCCCAGGTAGCCCTATCCATATCTACAGATTGGTTACTAATTTCGGGCGTTAGTTTCTTGAGAGTGATTGTGTTTAAACGGAAGAACTATTTTGTCAAGATTCAAATTTACGTCTTCTGGGTAACCCAGGCTCACCGTATCACTGTACACTAGATACGATATACCCCTATTCTACCTAGGATAATTTAAACTTCAACCTATAGTTTTATAAAGGTTATGACCAATTAGATTTTTTAATACGAGGGTGGATCCAAAAGTTCGTGGCCTAACGTAGAAATAGCTAATATTTTTATAAATCTACCCTCACTTTTAGTATGGTTCTTTGGTAGTAAACTGCAAGACATATTTTTTTATGATTATTTGTTTGACACTATCTTAACACGTTTTTCAATAATAGTGAAAATTTTGTATTCAGTGATCAAGTACCTCAACAAAAAAGGCCTATCTTCAAAAGACATTCAACAAGATATGGTGAACACATTGGGGGAGTCATCTTCAGCGTATTCCAGTGTTAAAACGTGGATAGCTGAGCTTACTCAGGACCGGAAGAGCATTGAAGCTGACCCTAAGACCGATAGGCCTTCAACGGTTACCACAAAGGAAAACATTGAAAAAAAATGAGATTTTGTTCTAAGGGACCAAAGATTGGCCATCAGTAAGATAGCTGATATTACGGGCATTGGTTATGGTCGGGTACAAAATATTGTAACTCTTGAATTGGGGTTTCATAAAGTTTTTGCTTGATGGGTTCCGAAATTGCTTTCAGTGGAACAAAAATGCAATTTCACGTGACTGCTTGGAGCTTCTTGAGGCAAATCCAGAGGACTTTTGATCCCGGTTTGTTACCATAGATGAAAGCTGGGTTCACCACCATTCTCCCGAATCTAAGCAACCATCCAAGCGGTAAATAAATCTGCCTTACCTACTATTAAGTAAGCTAAGGTCGTTTTGTCGACCAACAAAGTCATGGCCTCAGTTTTCTGGGGTGCAAAGGGGATTATTGTCGTTGATTACTTACCAAAAGGCAAAACCATAAATTCTGGTTATTATTGTAACCTTTTACGACAACTTAGAAACAAATTCGGAGAAAAAAGGCCCGGAGTGTTAACGTACCGAAGAAAGTGTTGTTCCATCAAGACAACGCCCGAGTTCGAACTTCGGCTGAAACCATGGCTAAAATCCATATTTGTGGCTACGAATTATTGCCCCCTTAGCATCCTCAGACTACCACTTATTTTCTAATTCAAACAAACACTAAGGGGGCCCGAAATTTTCGGAGAGAAGAGGTGATAGCCGCGTGAATGATTATTTTGACAAACTTCAGGTTTTTTTTTCGAATGTATAAACCAGTTGCACGTCAGATGGAAGAAGTGATTGACCTAAATGGAGACTAAGTCGAAAATAAAAATTAATGCGGACCAACTTTTCTTTCATTTTCACGGTCGGGCTTGGAACTTTTGGATCCACCCTCGTATATCGTAGAAAATCTGCGCCGCGCCGTAGAAAACTTTTTGAGTTTCAATACTTGTGAGAGAAAAGAACTGATAACGGGATATTCAAAATAATATTTCAACACAATTACTTTCAAATATTTTTATTGACTTTAAACTTACATAATTTTACCTTTATGTTCCATTGCACGACCACTTAACACCTATCTAAAATGATTAATAAAATCGGTACACTTACTTAGTTTACATAGTTGATTTATCAAGAATAGTGAACTAATATCATTTAAATACAGTTAAACCTTATTTTTTTTTAAATATAAGGCATCATTCATAAGAGATTTCGTTAACTTATTACGGTGTTTTAGGACCATCTCTATATATAAGGCCCGTGTTATCCATTCTTATGTTCCCTCCAGGGCCATGAGTATAACACCTACAAACTTCACTAATAGCTTAAGAAATCCCAAAAAAAATGTAGACTGCCGGAAAAATATAAATATTTTTTTTAATTGACCTTATCAAGGTCAAAGGTCAGAAAAACTTTTTTCCAAAGTGACCCCAGTGAGTACACGTGCGTAGCACGCGCTTAAGTCTAGTATAATATAACATGCACAGAATAGTAATACAGCGTAATAATATGTATCTTTTACTCGTATTCAAATAAATTTTGTAGGATATGGACAAAACAGTAGAAAACAATTATTATAATAACCTAGTGTTTATGGGGAGGTTAGCCAAGTCACGTCGCGTCAATAAAATGACAAGCGACAATCAATCATTTTAAATTCGACACTCAGACGCCGTTACGTCCGTGTGCTAAAGCAAATTAAAGCTAAAGAAAAAAAAAAAATATTCGTTAGGCTTAGTCCGCATTGCGAAATCTCGCCGCGCGATTCTTTTTCGGGCGGTTTGAAATCCGCGCACCTAACCTAACACGCACGGCGAATAAAATTCCTCGCGATTTTTGTCAGTTTCTACCAATTCTTAGCCGAGACGCACCACGTAAAGAGTTCTATTTTTCTTTTATTACGGCGTAAAAGGCATACAAAAGATGACACCAATACTGGGTTCGCCCTCTTACGGCGTTAAGCCCTACGAAAGGGTTTTTCTATTTAAAATGCCTAAATAAAAAATGCCTTTTTTTCCGCAGTGCGGTCAGAGGCATAAACTTCCATAGCGCACAAAACATTCGCGCGAATTTAAATCGCGCCGCGGCGCGGCAAAACACAGATTTGGTTGCGGAAGAGTGTCCAACTTAATTTAGACACTATTGTTTTTCGAAACTGAGACCGTGTCAAAATAATTAACTGTCGAAATTCAGTGAGACACTCGTTGCGAAATTATTTTAGTGCTGTTTTTATCCGCAAGTGTGAGTAGCTTCATACAATTTCCTTACGTAACAGAATTTTGCGGGAAAAATCGCGCGAATTAAATTCGTTATACGGGCTAATCCTTAAAGTACTCTCATACGTGAAAATACGTATTAAGTGATATTTTACAAAAAATATGTGAATATTTAAGTAAATACATTTTAGATTTTAGTGGTAAACTGTTTAACATGCTTGTTTTGTTAGGTATCAGGTGATGTAGAAAATAACATTTAATTTCCTAACAGCCAATTTAATATATCTAAAACAATCAGTCAAATATTGGTACAGTGGCCAGCACATAGAGATTGTAGACCTTGAGCACGCCTGATTTTACTAGATAATCAAAATATATCAAATTTAGTATAAAATACATACTAATGTGAAAATGAGTTCTCCAATTAATTTTGTGATAACTCTATTAATTTTTTTTACATTAAATTTTTAACTACCAGCAGTTTAATTTACAACACATTTAAATTACAATTTAGGTTAGGACCTCGGACCTTTTTGAAAGCATACTCATACTCATAAAAAAGATCCCTAACTTTTAAAATCTTTTACTACTATTCTACTCAACTCATTTTCTATTTTATCACAAAGTGATTAATATAGGCTTTATTACTCTTTACACCCGGTTAGTTAGTTTATATTGTTTAATAGTAGATTATGCACTAAGGGGATAAAGCAGTGTCTTATGTCACGGACAGCATATTGAATTCTGAGTGAAATGAAATGTTAGAGTCCTGAATCCTGAATGGAGCGAGGGATTCAATTCTGCCCAAGGCTGAGACAGTTTTATCCCCGAGGAGCATACTCTATTTATACACATACTGTGCCTACTTTGACGTTAAATAAAAATTATTAATTCCCTCACAGCGTTCGGGAATGTACTACAGAATCCTTCATTTCGCTCAGGATTCAATATGCTGCCCGTGACATAAAACACTGCTTTATCCCCTTAGTGCATAATCTACTATTAATAGGAGTAGTCTCTTTGATGCGTCAATTTTATAGTTAAAACCTCCTTGAACCAAGGAAGCTATGCCTTGAACAGCCTTGTATTTTTTCTCGAAACTATTTCCGATAGAAGTTTTTGTTGACTTTGCGTTCCAAATTTAAATGTTATCATAATTACCAAAGGGAACTTCCATGCAAAATTAGCTCCCTCGGATTACTTTAAATTAAGAATACTTGACATTTAAATGTGCTGCAGATGCAGGTAATGTATAAAATCATTTGAATCATGTATAATTCATTCGAACAAATTCTTATTCGATTATGGTTAAAACACCAAATTATTTTGAAAAAAAAAACCATTTTGTAGTAAATAATTAAAAGTGTACAAAGTGAGTTAGTGTTTACGTAACTACTTGACAAGGTCGAGTTTCGAGAGGTCAGGTCGAGAACAGAATGGAAATATCACTTTTATAAAAAAGCTGACGTCCACCATGTATGTATATCGAGAATAATAAGGGCTTTTTAGTTTATCTCAAAAAGGTGCTTAGTACAGTTTGCTAGGATCGAACATAAGTTGGAGTAGTAATATTAACTGCAATTGAACTATATCATGAAACATTTTATTATACTCCTTAGACAAGTTTACGCCTACATAAGTCCTCCTTTGGAAACGATATATCGTATTCAGTCAATTACGATACATTACCAAACGATACATCGAAATTAGTGTCGTATGCTGAATTGCTTTTCTGTTTGTAAGATAAGATTAAGATAGATAAGATTGTTTGTATTCTACAGGCACACTTCGGCATCATTTTCATATTTCACAGCTCCAAGACAATTTATGGTTCAAAAGAGCTGTTCAGTCAATGATGAAGATGCTGAAATGTGCTTTTAACTACTCCGACTAAATAAACACATGCAAAGCATCTCCTTAAGATCTATTTACCTTATGAAATAATAAATGACGTGAATAATTTTCTTTCCTTCAACATTGTGTGTAATTTATTAAGGTTCCACCATGAGGAAATATATAAATTTTCTTAATACAAGTACAAAACCAATTATTGTACTTTTAACATCAGTTTTCTTATACAAAAGAAGTAATACAAAACTAGTTGATCTACGTAATTTCTAATCTACACTACTATTCGTGCGTGAATCTTTAGCAGTCACAATAATAAAAAGTTAGTAGATTAACATCCGATATAAACCGTATTTTTTTTCTTTCTCAATATTAGGGTAGAACCGTATTGTTTGTCCATTCAACATGTAATATAAAAAAAAAATGCATTTCCGACTTCAAGGAATCTATAAGACAACGGTGATACATTCTAGCTGGTCTCTTCACGTTTTACCTTCTACCGGTCTAACTAAAGAGTCGACACATTTTGCTGCAGGTTGCAAGAAGACTGCGTAGTCGGTTTTTTGTTATGAATGACAAAAGCAAAAAACTATACTTAAAGGTGGTAACTGACCGAGATCATTTCAGCGTAACGTAACGTTACAATACGACGAAAAAATTTGGTCAGTACGGCTGGCACGAATAACTCCCGAACTATCGATAATACGTATCGAGCACGTAATGTCAAAAAATGTACAGGAAAATGTATTTTCATTTTGAATACGAGGAAAGTAAAAACAAACAGAATATTCAAAAAAAAAAAAAATTTGTAAGGTTTCTACGATTTTAATTATTTTATAATGTAGCAAAATAAGCTGTATAGGCTTCTGTGCCTTTGCCTACATACCTTTGGTAAATAAAAGTCCAAAGAGATTACAGATATCGATTTGACATGACCATGAAGCTATAGAGAATCTATAGCTTCATGGACATGACACCCCCTATTCTTTTTTTCAAATTTATTACAGCCCTAGGGCCGCCACATATCACTTTCAACCCGCATTTTAGGCAAGTTATGAGTTACTTTCAGAATATGAGACATGAAAATGTATTTCCGTTAACGTCCTGTAGGAATGGTGCTCAATGTGTCATAATTATTTTTAATATACTGCCTCGATACTTACTCGCATGTTTTTCGTGCTAGGCATACAGTACAATGAACCGAGCTGCCGTAGTGAATAACACGCTCGCCCCAAACGTTACTTTACGATGATACGCTCCGGTCAGTCGCACTAAAGTAAACTTTAAAGTATTGAAGAGAGCTTGGAACTAACAAGTAGATTAGTCTAAATCATTAATAGTTTTACTGCCAAAGATCTACGCGCGAGTGACTAAAGTGAGGGTTTATAACCTCTGGCGCAACTTCTCGGGTTGCAGCAGTAGGTGAGCCGCGTCCAGATGTTCGCTCAGCGCTTCTAGGTACTCCTTCTTGTGGAAGTTGAAGTGTTGCACGTGAGGAGAGCGGTCCCAGCACTTCCAGGTGCACTGTAGGAAATGAGAAAAGGTTAAGGTAATATCGTTATTGAAAGTTCGAATGAAATCATGCAACTGATATTTTTTTTAATAGTACTATTACGTATTCTGTGTAAATAGCACGTCAGAGCTTACCCCTTGGCCAATTAAAAAAAAAAAAACGCGATCAACAAGTATTAATCGCCCCTCTAAGTCGCCAATGTGTGTAAAAGTATTTAGTTTGTTATGGGGTATTTGTACCTCATTTTATGTTGTCTGTGCTTTAGTACCATAGATGTAGGTCCTACCTTGGTGCCTAGTTCTACGCAGCAGTCGTGCACATCCTAGTTACTATTCTCGACGCCAACTGGATCGTTCTTGGAGAGTAGGAACTATGGTACTTTTGTTAATCTATGCTTTAGTATTTAAGCAGTAGGTCTCACCTTGATCTCAGGATAATTCTTTAGGCTAGATAGCCTAGGTTAGGTCATGAGGTATCTATCCCCTTGTATTTCGCCCACTTATCTAAGTGGACGAAATACAAGGGGATAGATACCCCTCCCGGACCTCCACCGAGCTTATAAGCCAAGTGAGGGCACGGGAGAGGCGTTGGATCGCTATAGTCGGATTTTTAATTCAGTAGAGTAATTTGACAGTTGCCAATGTCATTTTGTAAAAATAATATAGCTATCGTCATAATATTCAATTTGTGTACGTCAATGGAATCAATACTTACTAAACTGGACCTGAGCAAAGCTTTGCGAAATACAGTTTAAAGCAGGAATATTTTTAATAAGTGACATTTGCACCTGTCAAATTAATCTACTGAATAAAAAAATCCTACTATAGATGAAGTTGTTAGAGATCTGTAAGGCTGTGTATTCTAGTCAAGTCCAACATTTCGTATCGCCCCTACACCTGCTGGGAGCGTTTCGTTGGCTTCGATGCGTTAGAAGGCATTTCTCCTCGTATATCATTGGTCCTAAATTGATGCCTCGTTCCACCCAGCAGTCGTGCACATTCCGGTTGCTGCGCTCGGCGTCCACAGGGTTTTCTAAGATGAAGAGTAAGAACTCTCGTACTATAGTATTATATATTGTCTGTAATTTAATACTATAGCAACCCGACGACCCGTTGTACCTTGATCATTAAATCACTAGGTTGGGAGGACGGGGTCCAAGGGGATAGATGATACCCCTACCGGGCCTCTACCGAGATTATACGCTAAGTAGACGCCGTAAGGGATGTGGACATAAGTTCGCAATCTATAAGGTCATGTATTCTAGGTGACTCCAACATCTCGAATCGCCCTTACACATATGGGGGCGATAAATACGCCTAGGTTTTTTTTTATGAACGACGGGGAGACTCTTAGCCTTTATCATACCATGTTAAGTATTGATAAGGCTGAAAGATGGAAGCGAGCCCCTCCCGGAATCCTCAGCCACTGAGGAACTGGCTATCTTATCTCGAGCTGCCGCAACACAACAATGCTGAAAACATTGTTGTTATGGCGTCAGGCTTAGATAAGATAGTGGTACCTAGCCAGGCGGACTTACAACAAGTCCTAGCACCAACCAAACCGAATACAATATGTACCCCCGCTGGAACTCGAACCCGGGACCCCTGGGTCTGATACCAGTGGTTGTACCACTAGACCACAGAGGCGGTTAAGAGGGTTCTCTTTGTGAAAAAAAGGTCCTACCTTGATGCCTAGTTCCACCCAGCAGTCGTGCACGTCCCGGTTGCTGTTCTCGGCGCCCACTGGATCGCTCTTGGAGAGCAAGAACAGCGCGGGCGCGCGGCAAAGGTTGGCGTGGAACAGCTGAGAGGAGCGGATGTAGTGGATCGTGGCCGCTTCGTGGAAAGTTTTCATGTGGTATCTGTACAATAAGTCACCGTATTAGCAAAAGAGGTAGCATTTAACCGATGGACTGAAAAACTTTTTGAGAGACAAAAATTTTAATACCTCACTTAGTACCATTAAAGTAAAACATTTCTGCTCTATTTAAATTGTTGTAACTGCTATAAGATATAATATAGTTTATTGTATTGTTGTTAGTTAGTTTATTCATTTTCTTTGTCGTATTCATGTTAAGATAAAGTAATAGTAACAACTGTTGTCCAAGAACACGTTGTTTAATAATTACATTTGGGTACTGTAGGTCTACTTTAAAAAACATTTTTGTATGGTTACTTTCTATAATATGACTGTTTGATGCTAAAATAAAAAATAAAAAATTAAAAAAATTAGGTGAGCGACTTGGTCGCCAATCTAACATAAATCTATTTTTTCCGCAACCCAACCTAGATTTTTAGTCGCTCAATTTAGTAATTTTTTGTGGACCAATTTATTATATATTCCTTAGGAAAAGTGTCCGCCCTCGGTTTTACTAACGTGGTTTGAACTTTCCGTGGGACTATCGGGATAAAATGTATCCAATGTTTATTCCAGGCTATAAGCTATCTTTGCCAAATTCGTTCAGATGTTTTCGCGTTACTGAGTAACAAATATACAAACATTCACGTTTATAGTAGTTTCGGACAGGTTCCTCTGTCAGTTCGTTAAGTTTACTACAAAAAGTTCATTTTCGATTACCTGACAAAGTAATATATTAGAAAAAGGGTCTTTATTTACTTGATATAGAGACCTGACACGGCTGTCTTAGCTTTTCTTTGAGCGGATGGACTTTAGTGACGAATTCGTGTCGTGACTAAGGCGACTGGACCACACCTGTCATCACGCTTTCGCCTTTTGCCGTCGCCCTATCCTTTTCTATCGCACAGAACTGTCACTTGTCAGAGCGAGAAAAACTGACAGAAGGCTATCGCAAACCTAAAGCTGCGGTTCTACTAGCTAGAGTAAGCTAAGCGTCGTTGCTAAGAATTTCACCCATTCACACCATGAAAATCAAATATTTAACAGCAGTTAAACGCCGATGATATCATAACAGTTCTACTTTATGAAGGGAATGGCATTAACATACAATACAAACCGTATTGTAAATATTAATAAAATAAATGTAAATGTCTGAACAATAGATTTCCACACTGCCTGCGTATTTTTTTTTTCTTTATATGAACGACGGGGAGACTCTTAGCCTTCATCATACCTGATGTTAAGCACTGATAAGGCTGAAGATGGAGCGAGCCTCTCCCGGAATCCTCAATCACTGAGGAACTGGCTATCAAATCCCGGCAGCCTACAGCCCTGGTATATTTAAAGCTCAAGTGAATAGGCATTTTCTAGGCAAGCTAGCTCCATCTTCGGCCTCTTCTTAATCTTTGATCCAGAATGAGGCTAAGAGTAAGCCAATTTTATATAAAAAAGAACACCCACTCCATGTAAGCTCGTAGCGTTTTCTGCATAATCTTGTTCTTGGGAAAGACTGCTGCTGGCACGCCGATGCTCAGCTCGCTGATGTCGGCCGCCGAATCCCAGATCTGAGCGACTACTCTGTCTAGTGCTGGTTGATAACTACAAAAAAATACATACGATATGCTAAAGTATAAACCCGGATTGGTAGGAGTTAAGGAGCCAGTTGTTAAGAAAGAAGGACAATTGATTAGCAAAAAAATATTTTTTTTGTTGTAGGGTAATTTTTATATTTGTTGCAGGGATGTTGTTAGATGACGTGCTAAAATTATAACAATAAATATTAGATGTGTGATTCGGAATGATCTAAGAAATACAACAGTAATTACGCGATAGACTAAAGTATAAACCCGGATTGGTAGGGGTCAAGGAGCCAATTGTTAAGAAAGAAGGACAATTGATCAGCAAAAAACATATTTTTTGTCATAGAGTAATTTTTATATTTGTTGTATGGATATTGTTAGATGACGTGTTATAACAATAAATATAATTCCGAGTGACATATCTATGTCACTCGGAATTATCTAAGGATTACAACAATACCCCATACATCAAAATCTCTTTAGACCAGTGTTTTTCATTATTTTTCATGAGGTCGCGTCAGCCTCCCGAGCCTTCACTTTTATGTTTCAAATATTTAATTAATTAAATTATTAGGTGAGGATTCGAATATAAATACATAATTAAGTACGTAAATCATTAGTTTACATCATCTTTTTCATTTCTTTAATAGATCTATCTTTTTAAACTTTATTGATTATTTTTTTTTCTCACCTCTCACAGGGGGTCGCGACGCACATTTTGAAAAACACTACTTTAGACAATATAAAAACATTTAGAAGTTATGCGCTGAGCAAAAGAATAGGCTAGACTTCCGTTGCCTCAAGCAAGCGAGCAGTTGTCTTTTAAAAGCAATTCTCTTCTGCAAAAGGTTTTTTCATCTCACACGCTCGAAAAGGAGGTTTTGTCATTTAATTTGGAATTGCGTGGAAAATAGCGTTTTGCGGCCTAGCGTGGAATAGTTATTTGTTATGCCACGCTAGATATTAGCGGGGAGTACGCTCAGGTTTCAAAGGTACGAGATGCCAAAAACTTTTCTGCCGAGGCCCGAGCGCAACACAATTTTTCACCTTGCAACAGCGAAGCATATTTTTAGGATATTTCCGCGGTCAACTTCAGGTAAAAAAATCTTTTAACAAAAAGTTTAAATCATATATACCTTATTCAAGTTGTTTTAATGATATAAAACTAAAATAAATAATATAGTTAAATCAATGCTATTTAAAATAGGAATAAATTGTTACTTAAAGTTAAAATAAAAACCGACTCGGTAAATATTGACATTGACATGAGGTAAAAGACAGACAATTTAAAAATAAAGGTTTAAGTCACATTCCGAAATCCTATCATAAGATGTGAAATCTGACCCAGCCTCAATAATCCTCTAAAATAATATAATAAACCCAAAACGTTGTATTATTATAAATTCAAAGTTATCTGAAATAAGAATAAAATGTAACATAAAAAGTCAATAGTGCGATTCGGAACACATTGTGACGTATTTTTCTTTCTTAAATATAAAAATACTTTACTGGTCTAGGCCGGGAAATGCGATTTTTGACGCCGAAATTTAATGTGAAAACCTCCTTTTCCGAGTGTGTGATGTGAAAAAGTTTTTTTTTTTTTAATTTAGAAAGAAAAATACGTCTTAATGCGAATCACACTAATGACTTTTTTATTTTACTATTATTCTTTTTTAAATAACTTCCAATGAATTATAATGTTATTTTAGTTCCTAGGATCATAAAAACAATAACAACTATTTATTATAACAATTTACGGTGGGTGAGATTTCACAACCTATGGTCGAATTTAGGACCGCAGAAAAAACCTTAAGTTTTAAATTATCTTGCACCTAAAAAAGAATCGGAATCGTTTTGATGGTTATTTATAACATATTTCTAATAACTTTGAATTAACTATAATACTCCCTTTTTATTATTTTTGTCATTTAAATAATAAAAACAATAAGAATAAGAAATATTTAGATTAAAATATTTGTTAAAAGATTTTTTTACCGGAAGTTCCTCACTTTTGTGAGGTGAAAAATTGTGTGTTTCGCTCGGCAGCAAAGTTTTCAGCGTCTCTTACCTTTGAAACTTTCGCTACGCTCAGGATTCAATAGAGGTAACTCGCCAAAAAAAACACAACTTTCCAGCCTTGCATAACAAATTACTATTATTTTTAAGAAATCGGCTACTGTTTGGTTGGTAACAAAGCTTCAACGTAATAATGTTAATTGTTGTTATGGATATTAAATATATTGAAAATGAAATAAAATTATGATAAAGTAGTTATGGCGTTTGATTGATTATGAAGAATGAAATTATAGCAATCAATTTTATGTAATTTGATAGTTATGGCAACAGAAACGTTATTTCTAATGGAATTATGGCAAATGAAATTATGTCAAACGAAATTATTGCATTTGAAATTCGGGCATACATTAGTAAACCTACTAAAATGCGTCTGCTGAGCATGCGTTTCTTTCAGTTTCCTTTTATTGATTAACGAGCCTCTTTCACAATAGACAGATAAGTTTTAGATATATTTTTCATGTCATAACTGTCAAATTATCTGCCAGATAAGCTATCCAGAAATTATCTGTTGATCGTGAAACAGGCCCGAAGTCTACATAATAAAGTTCAATTTATAATCGGTATCCGAAAAAGTAAGATATTATTCGAAAATAAGCTGTATTCAGTCAAAATAAATTTTAAATTGAAAAAAAGAAAACGGAAACAATTAACTCGGCAGCAAGTGAATTCTCAGATGGGACTCGAACTCACGACCTTTGGGAATCCGGCCCACTGCTCTAACCACTGAGCTACCGAGACTTTATTTACGAAAACTTCCCCGTCGACCAGTTGGGTTTTTTTAGGAAGCGAAATTTTAATAAGTAATAGATGTATAGAAAACTGTTATAACACAAAAAATAGAACATTATTAGGTATTTAAATAATAAATAATTTTCTTAGCTTTATTACTTTTCGAAAAAATATTTCCCAGAATAACTAACTGGACGAACGGGAAGTTCCCCAATTGTGCCTGTAAATTCCTGATACGACCTCTCAGGAACGCATTCTCCCAGCGTTCGCACTTTAGTATCATTAATATCACTATCCTTCTGTACTTACAGGTCCTTGTTCTTCATAGTGTGAGCGCAGATTTCGCCCATGATGTACCCGGCAACGGAGAACCCATGCAGCATCAACGGCTGCCCGTTATCGTTGGCCGCCATCAACTTAATCACGTCTTCTGCCACCAGCTGCAGAATTACGAAGTGTTTTCAAAAACTTGATCCATCATTTCATCTAAGTCTGATGCCATAACAACAATGTTTTCAGCAATTCGGCAGTTAGAGATAAGATAGTCAGTTCCTCAGTGGTTGAGGATTCCGGGAGGGACGCGCTTCTACCTTCAGCCTAATTATTACTTAACATCAGGTATGATGAAGGATAAGCATCTTCCCGTTGTTCATAAAAAAAATTGAACTTGATAAAATACCGTTACTGAGCTAAAGTCCAAATCTAACAATGTCATCGCGAATCATGAAGCTTTCTTATCCAAAAATAAAACTGAGTCATCTCGAACGTCCGTCCTTGGTGTTGCACGCATAATATCTAAGGCTCAATTTACGCCTAATAATAATGATAAATAATAATAATAATGCAATACCAATGCAAAGTGTGTCACTGTTTTGAATGTGCACGTCTTGGCGGGCGATGCTTCTTGCATATTTTATTTTGCGGAAGAAGGCTAGAAATTGGTATCATAGATCTTCAAGTCAGCTTTTTCTATTACTAACGCACTACTATATTATTCAAGTTTCAACTACATCATCTTTTGGCACTCGTGGATATTATCAGACGATTCAATCAGTGTTGCTGAGATGGGCACACTGCTGTTTATGGCAACTAGATTTTATCATTTTATCATTAAGTAGTTGTCGTCAGCATGAGACAAACCTGGGATCCCTTTGTAGGCCACATGAGCTGCCATGGCGTGCAAGATACGGAGACGACATCGAATCCCTGCTCTAGGTATATCGAGGCGTACTTCATCACGTGCTTCTGTCGAGCCAGCAGCCAGTTGATCATTATGCAGATCGGTTTGTTTGGCAGCTTGTCGAGTCTGTTGATTATACATTGATATACTGGACATGTGCGAGCTGCAGCACGGTGAAGACCTAGGCAAACATTTGTCAGTCAAATTAGAGACATCATAAATAAATAAATATTTCTTTCACTCACACTAATTAACCTAGCCCCAAAGTAAGCACTGTAAGGCTTGTGTTATGGGATACTACGGTAATGGATATAAATACATATATTAGTATTTATGAGTAGAAATATATATATATATATATATATATATATAAACGTCCATGATTCAGGTACAAATGCTAGTATTCATGATACAAACATTTGCCCCTACCGGGATTCAAACCCAGGACCTCAGAGTAGGCTAACACACTGAAACCGTCCGTTTCTCCGTCCGGTTGTCCGTTTCTCTAGCACGAAGGTTGTCACAGATTTTACAGAAACCCCAGGTCAAAATATACCTACACCATTGCTCCCAGGATGAATCTCGATAAACTTGAACAGCATGACATGACAAAATATAAACAGTAAAAGAATACCAATTAAAAATAAACTCTGTCGCATTATAATTAGGAATATTATGCAATTAATTGAACTGACTTAATTAGTCGTTGTTGTCGTAGTCTTTTGTTTTTAGTTTACCTTTACTACGGTAGTAATAGTTACTATTCTTTGCCTATACCCAGCAGTTTAGTTTTCAGTTTCGCTCGAGTGAATAGGCATTTTCTATATAGGCCAGTTCGCTCCATCTTCGGCCTCTTCTTAAATCTAACGATTCAGAATGAGGCCAAGAGCAAGCCTATTTGGTGTCATGCGTCTGAGATGATAACATAACAACAATGTATTCAGCATTGTTGTGTTCCGGCAGAGAGATAAGATAGCCAGTTCCTCAGCGATTGAGGATTCCGGGAGAGGCTCGCTTCCATCTTCAGTCTTATCAATACTTAACATCAGGTATGATGAAGGCTAAGAGTCCCCCGTCGTTAATATAAAAAATAAATAAAAATGATCTAGCATAAGAAATAACCTATCAAAAGAATAAAATATTAAATTGCAATATAGGTATTTTCTAACGCATTCTCGCGCTCTAACGCACTCTCCGCCAAAGTGTGTCCCTTCATTTTCCAAACGGGAAAGAAAATGCAGAAATCCCTATCTGTACCTTTTTTAATTTATTTAAAAAAAGGCACAGATAGAGCAAGCATTTGGCAACCAACTGACCTGATGGAAAGCCAGCTGTAGGCTAAGATGGAGCATGCTTGTCTAACAAGTACATAATTTATTTTATTTATTTATTTATTAAGGTCTGCCAACGGCTGCTACACTGTTCTTATGTCTAAATTAGTAATAGTATTTATTAAACAAAGCTAAATGTGCAAGCCAGATAAAGGCGGACACCGCATGCAAATATACAAAAAATAAAAACTTATAAATAGCTAACTTTCACTATCACTTTTTATCACTCTTTTAACTTTGTGTCTACTATAGTATTATGCTATTTGTGGCTAGACTAACTTCATTGTGTTGAGGTCGGCTGTGAGTTTGGTCTTGTCGTTGCTGATGTTCTGTATGTTATTGGTGAGCTCCTGCGTGTGCGCGCTGCCGTCGAAACCGACCATGGCGACCGGCGCACATTTACCAGCGGTCGGAACGAACTCTGGGGACCTGTACTAAGTACAATGCTATCTGTGGCTATACTAACTTCATTGTGTTGGGGTCGGCTGTGAGTTTGGTCTTGTCGTTGCTGATGTATTGTATGTTCTTGGTGAGCTCCTGCGTGTGCGCGCTGCGGTCGAAACCGACCATAGCGACCGGCGCACATGTTAGGAGCGGTCGGAAAGAACTCTGAAAAATAAAACAATTTGATAAATATTAAACAAGAAAATATACTAGAAAAAAGCAACTTGTCTCATGTCGCTCTGACGGAACTCTATATTTTTTTGTTTGATATTTATCACATAGAAATAGCATTGTAAAATGCAAAATTAAAAAGTTATAAATAAAGCAATTTCTTTGAAAACATCATAAAATGCCTAAACAAGAAAAATGGCTAGAAAAAAAGATTTCGTCGAATTGAGAACCTACTCCTTTTTTGAAGTCGGTTAATGAAAGTCCGTGTGCGTTAATAATGCAATAAAGATCAACCATGACTGCAAATTATATACCTAAGGTGCTAGTATAATTTTCAATTATGATGACTGATAGATACTTGGAAACTTGCTTTTTTTTTCAATGATTTTTTTCGAACAGAGTCAGAACTTTAATGATTCAAAGTAACCTACGTAGGTTGCTTCGTATTATAGTGTATTGAATAATTATCATAATCATTATCATAAAATAATATATAATATTCGTTTTGAAGGTGAATGATCACTATAATTCTTAAATTATAAAATTTGTACAATACATTTATCTTTTATAAAACAGTTTGTATTTTGAAAATGTGACGTTAGCATTCAAGGGTTTAATATATTATAAAAACATAAGTATTATAAACTATTTCTTTGACATTGTCTTATATAAAACATCAATTCCATAGGTTTCACCTTGAGGTAAACTTAAATATTGAAAAAAAATAAGCGAAAAAACCGTGGCAATAACAATCACGAATGAATATTACATTATCTAACATTTGCTTGTCAGACACAGACTTTAATATTTTATCAAGTTTTTATCTATTGTTATAAAAAAACCGATCAAGAGCGAGTCGGACTCGCGTACCGAGGGTTCTGTATCACCACATATAAATATTGAATTTTATCACTTATTTCATGATTTCTGAAAAGTATGCTACTTAGAGACATCGTTTTTATATTCAGACCCCGGATTATGAGACACAATAAATATTCCACTGTTCTCTAGACAACGGTGACCGGTTCCGGTTTGGTGAATTAATGCGTTTCCCCGAATTGAACAGACAATAGTAAAAAAAACCCCAATTTCTTTGTTGATAGGCACCTAATTAATTAAGTAATTTTACGTTTCAACAATGGTCAATCGGAGAAGATTCAGTGTTTGTCAAAGATTCTACCAAACTGATCTTCGAGAATATACCTAGTGTGCGCTATACGCTGGCTGACGTGTTCAGAGACAGCTGTTTTATGTGGTATCATTCGACTTTATATTTAGGTACTGCACAAGCCAAGTAACAACCAAAGTACATAGCTACAACTACAACTAAGTACCAACGTAACTAAACTGAGATAACTGTCATCGCTAGCTTACCTACAACATTACAAGTTTTCTATTACTCCTATTACAAATGATACTTAACAATCTAGCCATGTATTGACCTGACCGCCTTCAATGTCAAAGTCACGTTCAAGGTTTTCCAATCAATATTATAGCATCTTACGCCACCGTGATAAGGTCTTAATACGAGTGGCTTACTTCAAGCATTGTGTAATGTAATAATAGGTCTAAATCTAAATCTCTTTGTAAAGAAATACTAAGTTCACAACACATTAACAACCCAGAGTTAGTGCTACTTTTGTATGAACTAGCTCTGGGTTACATTTTAACCTAGCTTGGCGCAAGTAGGCCTTAGAAGATAAATTTTCTAATGTAGTAAAGAGATTTTGTATTAATTTTTAATTTTCGGGGATGCGGTACGCTAAAATAGACACTATGAAGAGGAATGTTTTTCGAGAATTTAAAATCCGCCGATGTCGAGATCCAGCAAAAAAAATATAGATATGGGTTTCATTTGAAGCTGAAGCTCATAAAATTACCTTATATGGTCATTTAACTGTCAAATGAAGGCCATGTCTATATCCATATTTTATACGATAGCGCTCCAGCTCCTCACAGGATTACCACCGCTCCACCATCCACAGCAAGGTATACAATATTAGAAATTAGGCGGAACTAACTAGTACAACTGTTACTGGCCTTGAAGAATTGATTTTAAAGTTAATTATAGATTCATTAATTAATATTTATTTGTAAGTGTGAGCTTTTTACGTATCAGTCAGGTCAGACAAAAAATTAATTCTTAATCATTTCTTATACCGAGACTTTGTATTCCAGTAGTTAATTCTTACGATAATTTCGACAACCTCCGTGGTAAAGTGGTACGTACACCAGGTTCAAAGTGTCGCTAACTTTGAGGTCCTGGGTGATGATAAAATACGAGCATTTTTACCTAAGTCTTGGAAGTTTATATATATTTCTACACATAAATACTTAAATATGTATAATTGTTTGTATTTAGATCCGTTACCCTAGTATCTCATAGCACACGTGTAGTATAAGGGCCTGTTTCACAATCTAAAAGTAAGTTGTGAGTAGCTTACTTGCCAGATTTTTTGGCAGATATGATATGAAAAATATGTCAAATCATCGGCCAACTAAGCTACTCAGAACTTACTTTTAGATTGTGAAACAGGCCCTAAGAAATATTATTTATTACTTATTAATATGTAACCTTTACAATGTAAGTTCAATGTTGGTTCGCTTTCATAAAATTCCAAATGTGGCCAAATGGCAAACAGGAACGCGTGTGATATCGTTAATAAGGTAGGTAGCTACGTACGTCGCGTCGTCGACTCACGCCACTTCACGTGAACATCACGTGCAGCCGCTAAAATACTCTCTTATTACGTCGAATCAACGAGTCAGACGAAGCAGTTACTAGCTGGAAGTCAAATGATCAGGAATATAGTTTAAAAAGACTTCTCATGCATTGTATTTTTAAGACTTTCTTTTCTTTCACAAAGCCTCTTTTCTTCTATTCCCGAATTTGCCACACTTTCCCGAACCTTTAATATATAAGGTTCTTTGTTGACCTGTAGTTTGCCACCTATTAAAATTTTAAAACATAGCTTGCTTTTTCATTAAAATTACTTATATCCTTCCTCATCCTTGCGAATAATTACGCCCTGCCCAAGTCCACTACTTAAAGATTGCCCAAGCGACATGCTTAAACAACGGTCCAACGGTCTATTTCTAGCCCAGAATCATCCGGTTTGCCAGTCTCTTTGTACGGTTAGAAGTTTTTTAAACCTTGACAAATAATATTTAGGTATTTCATCTTTATTGCAACAGCAAATGGTGGACTTAGACGGCAATAAATAAAAAAGAAACAAAAGGATACATCAAAGGATCAAGATTACTGGTGCGAATAGGTTCTAGTGGACAATAAACTTAGGTGTTCCTAGTTAAGAACGTAAACTTTTAAATAAAATTGCATTTTTATGCATCTACTAGCGGATCCTCGCGGTTTTACCCGCGGGAATATCGGGATAAAATATAGCCTGTCACTCGGAAGAAATGTAGCTTTCTAATGTCTAAGAATTTTCTAAATCGGTCCAGTAGTTCCTGAGATTGGCGCGTTCAAACAAACAAACTTTTCAGCTTTTTAATATTATTGTATAGATGTAACGTAATAATAGTGTAAGTAGACTTTTCTAAGGTGTTCTTGCATAAGAGATGCGCTTTCTGTCGCCCTATACTATACCTAATCTATTTTAAAAGTAATGGTGATAAGAACGCGTTGTTAACGTTGCATGTATTGGGAACGAACTTTGGACTCTCGATGTCTGTCTACACTTACGTGTATCGTTATTGCACGGTATTTGTATGTGTAGGTAAGAAGTATACAAACAACGGTACTGAATACCAGTGAAGGTTCAACTTTCGATCTTCTTGCTTTGGTATAAGTATGCAAAATCGGTTGCATTTTGTTGGACCTAATTGTGCATTAAGAAGTGGCCTAGACCAGAGGACTGGAGAAGTTAGGCGCGATCTGCTATTCTGGCAGTTAAACAACTATCGAAATGATCGGTCAACGGATGGGTGACCAAATATAAGTATTACTTATAAATCTTATAAGTAATATTTCGAGCTCCTCCGTGGTTTAAACCGCTGCAACAATCAATGGGATGAATGGTTTGGAATCATAATTCAAAATTATAACGATAATTATAACATACCTACATATTTTAAGGACTACTAAGGACAACCGTCAAAAAACTAAGACGTACTTTTTTTTCTCGACTCTTCGTAAAAAAAACCAAGTACCTACCTAATGACGTATTTTACGAAGAACATAATGTTTTATTTAAACAAAGCATGACCTTAAGAATAATAAGATTTTATTTCCCAAACTACCAACCATAAAAAAATACAAACGCAACACCAAAAAGTCCATGTTTTTCTTATTATTTTATAAGAGACATATTTCGTAAATTTCTTAATTGTTATTATGTCGTTTGCAAAAACTTGGACGTTGTTGTCGTTTGCATTAAGAATTTTCTTAAGCATATTAATTTTAGGATATTAATTTAAAAAAATCATTTAAGTAATGAAACATTCAATAGGTAATCAATATTGATAAGATTGAAATATTGATTGCACCAGTGTAAGAACTATCCTCCTACATACATCTACCTAATATAATTTTTATTTGCTCATAGGTACCTTACAATACTACTTATTACACGTCCACCACAATTAGGCGCATGACAGTTATGAAATCCACAAAATACCTTACTGAAAACCAAACTTCAAGAAGCGCTAATTAACCAGTTAATCCCTGTAGTGCTAATAAATCAGTTAGTTATGTAAATGCAATGAAAAAGGCGGGATACGGGCTTTGAAAATACGAAGTCGCATACCTGTCATGCGCCTAATTGTTTTGGTCTTGTAGTAAACTTAAACTTAATCATTAATTTCAATCTAGCTTGGCTAGGATGTTACTATACTTGCATAAGAACATAACACTTTATCGCCGACCACGAATGAAAATTCGCTTTATCTGTACGAGACACAACATGGCATTGATAACAAAAAAATATAGATTACGAATAGCACGTTTCTTTATTATTACCTATCGTAAATAAAGATTAATTTGTTGCTAATCGCACACTTCAAATTAAGTAAGGACAATTATAAAAGTCTATTCACGACAAATCCGACCGACAAACCGTTGAAGCCGTTGATAAAGCCTAATCAGACATAGGTAGTCTGGCCAGTATTCTATACTAATATTATAAAGAGGAAAGATTTGATTGTTTGTTTGCATTGAATAGGCTCCGAAACTACTGAACGGATTTCCTTTTAATCCCGATATTTCCACGGGAACGGGAACCACGCGGGTGAAACCGCGAGCGGCCGCTAGTTATGTAAGTATAACGTACAAAATTATACTTCAATGGGATAAAAAAACATCCGTTACTCTCAGACGTCAATAAAAAAGTAAGCGTTGTGTTAACGGACTTTAAATAATGTCTAAAGTTGTTGATCAAGTAAGGTTTTTAGTCGCAGCTAGCAATATAACTTCGTGGAGTACGAACATATTTATAGTTTTGTAGCTCATCAGCTCTAGATTTAAGTGTAACTGAAATAAAACAACTTTTCAGATGCCGAAACATCGTAAAATACTATAATTAGCCGAAACATATATATTTCGTACTATATTTTTTGGGCTTTTAGGGATTTTTGGTTTCCCGACGTTTCGGTACCTTTTCAATTGCCAAATATATGTTTCGGGTAAATTTACATAATAAGCCATTTTAGGATGTCCCCACTGCTGAGGTACTGGCTTTCTATATGGATGGATAAAGAAAACAAAACGATATTTTAGGGTACCTATCCTAAAATATCGTTTTGTTCTTCTTTTCCATATCCAAGGTGGGCGAATAAGGCCCCCTTGTGGCCTAGAGAGAGGCGGTAAGGGGCCCAGAAAAATTGTAATTTTTAAGATGTAGTAAAGTAAAAAATATGGGTTGCGCTGAAAAATAATTGATTTTCAAAATGGCGATAGACAAAATAAGTATTAGAACCACTGTCCGAAAATATCGTCTTGTTATCCATCCATAAGGAAGGCCAGTGCTGCAGCAGCGGGAACATCCTAAATGGTTGATGATGATGTAAAGGCGTTTCCTTCTCCTGCTTAAACCACCTACAAACATCATTGTCTCTCAATTTCATGTGAAATTGGACCTTGTTTGGTCTGCGATGTCCATTTATGGCTTGAACAATCGTATTGTTGCTGCCTTTTTCACCACGTTTGGGATAAAATCGACAATCAGGGATTTGGAACGTATTAATCCTGATTTTATACAACTATAGAACTAAAAAATATAAAATAAAAAGGGACGAGTTTTTCTTCTTCATAGCGTGTCAACTCAGGCAGCAATACAGCACGTGGCCTTGTAATTTTGCGTTTAGGGACACACGAACACGGCACAAGAAAGAAGCTCTTTAGCATCCCCGTCCAGAAGGACTATTTCCTTGAGGAAGTTATGTATGACTATTCAGCCTCTAGTCTCAGGCACATAGTGGTGTAGGTAGGGTTGCCGCTAGTCTTTTCTTTTCTTGAGACACTAGGAGAGCTAGCGCTAACCATCCCCCTCTGCGGATATCCGGGGGAGCAACACGATGATGACCCATGTACCTCGTGGAACGATAGAAAAATATACACAGTACAAGTTGTTCAACTGTTTATGTCAATATAAATAATATTTTATTTAGGTGCATCGTACGTACGTCACAGCATAGAGCTGTTACATGGGTATATGTTAAATGGGTATTTGCCGAGACGCATGCCAACAGACAGAGCTATCACTGAAAAGGTACCTAATCTAAATATGCAATTATGCCTTAGTAATCGCTGATGATGGGTTTATAATGCATTTTTAATGCAAATTATCGACCTAGTGACATGACAATATGATTGTAAATTGCAACATAAATGCATGTGAGCAAGGCGGTTCTCTAGATACGTACGCCGCAATAGATAATCTCGAAAAAAAATCTCGGCCCTAGGGCCGTACCGCGTCGGCGGAGGGGGACCAGATTGTTGCAAGGCAGATGGTGTGCGGTGTTCCACAGGGATCGGTTTTGGGTCCGCTCCTGTGGAACATCGGATACGATTGGGTGTTGAGGGGAGTTCTCTTGTCCCGGATGAGTGTCATATGTTACGCAGATGACACTCTTATCACTGCCCGGGGCATGTCATATGAGGAGGTAAGGAGGTTGGCGGGAGTGGGAGCCTCTCTGGTCATAGAGAGAATCCGGTTGCTGGGACTGAGTGTGGCCGTAGAAAAAACAGAGGCCATCTACTTTCATGGCCCAAGGAGGGGCCCTCCGGCGGGGGCGAACATTGTGGTCGATGGGGAGAGGATAGCACTGCGGCCATGGATTAAATATCTGGGGCTAGTGCTCGACAGCAGGTGGAATTTCAGCGAACATTTCAAGCAGCTAGCCCCTAGAGTGACGAAGGCGGCTGGCGCGCTGGGGCGTCTTCTACCAAACCTTAGCGGACCCTCTGATTCATGCCGGAAACTCTTTGCAGGAGTCTTAAGGTCCATGGCCCTATATGGAGCGCCGGTCTGGGCCGATAAACTGAACGCCGTAAATAGGATGTTGCTCCGTCGACCACAGAGGGCGATCGTCATCAGAATCGCCAGGGGATATAGGACATTGTCCTTTGATGCGGGGTGCGCGCTTGCTGGAACGCCTCCCTGGGAGCTGGATGCCCAGCTTCTCAGGGAGGTGTACTGGGAGCGGAGGGCAGCGTTGAGGAGGGGCGAGAGTTTTGCTCCGGAAGAGTTTGTGGCGGTCAGGCGCCGTGCTAACGAAACCCTTATGGGTAATTGGGAGGCGTCTCTGGAGATGGACCCGGCGGGGAAGCGCACCGTCGAGGCAATCCGCCCAGTTCTGAGGCAGTGGTGTAGTCGTGGGTTCGGGTCGCTGACCTTTAGACTGACACAGGTGTTTTCCGGGCACGGCTGCTTCGGAAAGTATCTTTGTCGGATCAGAAGGGAGGCGACCCCACAGTGCCATGAGTGTGGCGATTCGGAGGACAGTGCGGTGCACACTCTCATGGTGTGCCCTGCCTGGGCTCCGCAGCGCCGTACTCTGGAGGCTGTGATAGGTAGGGATGTCTCCTTGCCCAGCATGGCAAGAGCCATGCTGGACAACGAGAGATCATGGGAAGCGGCAGTCTCCTTTTGCGAGAGTGTCATCATGCAAAAGGAGGCATCGGAGCGGATCCGCGAAGAGGATGCTCATGCGGATCGGCTCCGACGAAGACGGGTGGGGCGAAGGAGGCGGCGCTACGCGCACCTCATTCCCCTTTAGCGGGGCGGTGTGGTCCGGGTGACGGCCTGTTGGCTGTCTCCCGCATCTCACGGTTCCTCCCCACCAGCCTGGACGGAGATGGCCCCACTTGCTCGGCCATCTCTCAGCCGCAAGGAGGCCCGGGAAGCCGGGCGGGCCGCCAGTCATAGGGGTGATTACCACAAGGGTCCCCCAGGGCGTAAGGCGGCGAGAGGGCAAGTAGTGAGGGGTTTAGCTGTAGTACCCACCCCCCCCCCCCCTTCCGACCCTCCCCATTCGGCCTTTCGAGGCCGAGTGGGGGGCCGGGGGGCGGTGGTGTTCTAGGTGAGCCCAGCATAACCGATCGGTATGCGTAAATGCATTCCCCTCACTCAAATAAAAAAAAAAAAAAAAAAAAAAGGGCCGTACCGCGTAATAAATATGGATGTGAGCTTCATTCGACAGTTGAAGCTCATAAAATTACCATCTATCTATCTATGGTCATTTAACTGACAAATGAAGCCGAACGAAGCATATCCATATTTCTAGGGCCCCAAGAAGTCTTGTCTAGAAGACAACGGTCTAATAACGAAGTGGATTGATATCCTGGGAATACCACTGGAAATATCCGGCAGAACCATATAATCATAAATGATTATGTAAATTCCTTGTCCTTTCCAAAAAATGCCAATGGGTTTGACCGTGTGGCAGGTGGGGTATCTAGGTAAAATTGCTGAATAATTAGTAAAAACACTTTCATCATACTTAAAAGCGACGTCGGCATGAGGCATACTTACAATAGGTGGGCAAGTAGACACTGGTTTTTCTTAAACAAAAGTTTGTTCTGCGTCACAACATCTATTCTGTCCATGACACGGCATAAGGAGTAACCAATGTACATGGGGTGTGTGCTTCATATAAAAATTAATGGGAAGAATCTTTATTAAATAGCAACAATGCACTTTCGCCATACGCCATCGCCAGTCAGTTATCTACTGGAGCTGTCGATAGTTACAGACCGTGCCCACTGAGGCCTACAGATCATGGTCCTCTATCCAATTTTCTTCAGAGGAAGAAATATTTCTATGAAAATTGGAAACGATCAAAGACATGAGACATTGTGGCGGGAAACGTGCTTACAACGTGGTCGGTTCGTGCGTGAGCCGTGACGCGGAACCGGCCGGCTTACACTTGCCAAGTGCAATAGATTGTGTTGGAACTTGACTCAGATTAAAGCTTTAAAACATATATTGAAGCTGGCACCATATGATGCAAGAATGTGGTATGGTATTTTACACCGTGTTCGTTCACCACGCTATAAAAATTCTGCTTCAGAAAAGATGTTGAATATTTATTTATAAAATGTAAAACAAGTATATTGTGGGTGGTTATTATACTATGATGCAGGTGTTATAGGACCACTTGCCTTCGCCAGTTTTCTTGTTTATCAAACACTTGTTTATGAAAATTTGTATAGATTGTTTTCAATACTAATAATCTATATACTTAATTCAGGTTCGCAAAATTTGTGACGACTCGATAGGGACTTTGGCGCGTAGTACGCGGCCGAGTTAGGTATCAAATTAAAGGTACTCGAGTCTATTTGTTCCGAAAACTATAAAATATACAAAATGTTAAACGTGATGATCACAAACTGCAATTAAAGATTTTCGCATAATTTGGAATTTTTCGTCGATCGATTATCGAACCCGAGTATCGGGTTGTAACCGCCCTAGTAGATAATAATGTAACTTCCGCCCGTAACTTTTTCTAATATCTATTTAATTATCGCGTAAGCTATCAACTACTATCTTTTTGACTATATGAAATTTATTGCAGATGGCCTACCTTAAAAACTTTTATCCCTTTTCCCCATTGAAAAATTTCAATTTCATGATAAATTAGTTAGGACATCCTTCCCATCTATAGTCAATATTTATGAGTATCATGCATGCAAAACTATATTGAGCGGGCAGTTATAAAAAGAATATTACGGTCAACAGCCCGCACGGCTTTACATTTGCACTACGAAAACCGCTATTTCGAGCGAAGACGAAAGGGCACTCTGGTGCTCTTAAGGTCAAAGTGTAAAGAAGCAGCTGCTTTTGACAGTAATTTTAAATAACTTCCACATATATCATAAGCTAGATCACTCAGAAGTATAATGTACGTAGTTCAAAATCTCTAAAACAATTTTCATAAATCAGATAAGTTGTTACATAGACTATCTCCTACTATGTTCTATGTCCAAACTAACTTATATTACATATTTATAATATTCGTACAAACATACATCATTAGATCCTTATAATATTATTAATTAATTATAGTTAGTAGCAACCTTTCTGAATGTATGTGCGTTGTCAACTTTTCTATTATGAAGTATTGCATTGGATGACCTTCACTATAGGGAGAACTAAGGTTGGTAATTGTCACAGTTGTGTATATTCTGTAGTTAGTGAAATTTAGATATTTTCTTAGATCAGGGTTTCTCAAACTATGAGTCGCGACCCACTGGTGGGGTAATGGGTGGCGAGCGAATATTGAGTGGGTCGAAAAGCGACGCCGACCGATTGCAATGCTGCCCATGCTCGCACTAAACTCTGGGAGGAAAAATACCAGGCATCAATCTCAACTTCCCCAAACTCGCAGAAAGCTTACTACCGGCCATAACCTCCCTTGGCCGACTTGGAGGTCATTAAATAGACTCCGAACCCAAGTCGGCCGCTGCAAAGAAAACCTGTACGGACGGCTCCAACGACATCTGCGAATGTCAGGCGTGCCCATCAACCTGCACACGCGAAGACCTTTACAGCGCCACCGAAAATGCGGTCCGTGTCTCGCAAAACCACCTTTTCCCTAAGAGAGCCTACGAGTGGGTCCCAAGTTTGGAAACTTGTATTACATGGGTCATAGCCCAGACAACTTTGGGAACCATTGACTTAGATATTTTGGTCAGTATCATCGGTGACAGTAAAGATTTCATTGGCAGTACTTATTAATTAATTAAACCCAGATACTGTGATGGGGCTTTTAAAAGGCCCGAAAAAGAACAACACATAATTTATAAAAATATTAAGAGAGTATTTTAGATTTTACTAGCATTGCTTATAAACGACACAAATTTTCCGAATTACCAATAGTAAAATATTTTTTCATTTTATTTACTAAGCTTTTTTTACTTTTTATTCTACTCTGTTTGTATTCAGACAAGAGACTTGTGGCTAAGTTGTTTTTTTCCAATATTTTACTATTTAAAATTTATCATCAGTCAATAAAATTGAAGGCAATTATTATTTCTTAATATGAGTAAGTATTTTATGGATTACTTGATTGTACCAAAGTGCCATAATAACTGAATTTGTATGGATTACATTGTGTTTTTTAAAAACACAGTTAGTTTTAAATGGCATGTTATTTTATGTTTTTTGGATTTTTTCAACTTTTGTCAACACCTTTTCGACTGACTGCTGAGTCAAAAGAAGTTTTAGTCGATGAACTTTAAGATACATGTGCTATGTTAGTGATTGGTTATAAAAAACTTTACTCACATTTGATTTGCTCTTCAGTCCAACTTTGCCATTGTGTATGGCCAGGGACAAAACAGTCCGAAACACCCCCATGTTTATCAATCTTCGAAACCTGTTAATACCAAACAACTTTATATAATTATTATAGAGTGCATCTTGCAAATGCAAGGAGGACATAAACTGGGCATTTTCTAAGCATTAAAGACTAGAAGTCCCATAGAAAATGCACAGTTAGTGGCTCATTCTTTTTGGACAAATTACTTAGCTCCTACTCTAAAATTCCTTTGTTATAAATAAATATTTATAAGTTTTACATTATAATAACCCAACATTGTGCTTTTCTCATTAAAAATAATCTTCTTTCCTTCTTCTATAATCTTTGGATTATTCGAACTAATAATACTAATATTTTGATAATAACTGACTGACTGACCTGATAATTAGTAGATATTTAACTTAGAATTCTCTGCTGTTATTGCAAACTAATGAGCAAAGGAAAGAGTAGCGAAATAATTTTATTCATATTTCCAGATTCATATTTATGATTTTTTTAAATTTGCATTTTCGGTCAGTGTTGTCTTAATAGCAAGCATTAAGTTTTTGGTATCAATGGTTGGAGCAGTGGCTGAGACCCACCTAGGGTTACCATCTGACAGGTGTTCACCGCATTTGACAGGCATTTTTAGGTCTAGACAGGCGTGCGGCCGGCGCTAAGCTGAGACAGGCATTTTTTTATTTCGCAGGTCTCAATAGCTCAATCAACTACTTATGTACTTCAATCGTGCAAGCAGGCTGCCCGCCCGGCCGGATGAAATTGATATGGCCTTTTCATTTTGAATAACTGTCAGTCTTTTAAATCATAAATTATCTATTGTGTACCATTTATTAAGACTTACAGTTTTTTTTCTATAGACAGACATTTTTCTAAAACTCAGGCGTTTTGCGCTTCCTCAACAGACATCCTCCCTTACAAGGATGGTAACCCTTGTACCACCTGAGAATTGTGATTTTGAGCCCAGTCGATTTTTTCTAGTATTGTTTTATAAAACTAATTATCATCATTAGATCGTCGCAGTAGGGTGTATATTGTTAAATAAATACAATAATAATGTTTTAGACAGAGAGTCGCCTATTTTCAATAAGTTTAGCTTTTAAAGGAGTTGGTTATGTACTTACCCTCAAAGTACGGTTAATTCAATCCAATCCAATGCAACAATGCATGCAATGCAAGGCGCTGTATGCCGTATTTTACCAAATATCAGGAGTATGGAGTTATACAATAGTTCACTACACACATGTACACTTATGAAAGCAGAACAAGTAATAAGGAATCGGCATGTATTAGGTTATTGAAAACACAAATTAGTAGTTAAAACTAAATTTTGCTTCGAGCGAAACACCTTCACACAAAATGCGGAAAATACTGGAAGAAAGAGAAGGTAACGTAGGTGGAGAAGGGAAGCAGAGGGGCATGAGCCCGCGCGAGGGGGGAGGCAGGTTCTTTCGTTTATAAATCGTAAACAATTTTATTATTAGTTACACTGAATCAGCAAGTTAATAAAATTTAACTCAACAAGTAAAATTAGTATACTATAGTATATCCACAACTTATCAGAATTTTAAATTTATTCATGAAAAAATAAATAAGTTAAGGAAGAATGCGTAAAATAAAGCTGCGTGCGGCCATGGACGTATTGGACGTAATAAATATACTAACAGGACTGAGTACTGCCAAAATATGAACTTACAAACACACACCTTAATTAATGTATAGTTTTAAGACTCAATTTTGTCAAGCAAGCGACATTGACATCGTTGCTGTGAGTGAAGGGCGCCATAGAAAACATACTTTACCTGCAAACAATACAGTTCATTTTCCTAAATGCAATTTTTCAGAGTACTCAGTCCTGTTAACATGGCCATGGCGAGTACTCAGTCAGTCCTGTTGGTCCTGTTAGTTTAATATGTCCATGCGTGAGGCTTGCTATTTATAAACGTTACTGATACGTCAATGTCATAAACACGTGTTTATTGACATTTGATGACAATGACTTTTTAAAATAATAACATTCTTTTTCTCAATCAAGAAAGACAAGACAACCTTTTTTTGGAGAATACACTAATAGCCTTAGCAGATAATTCTGTTGTACAAATTTTTCTCTAACTACATAGCAATTTAATTCATGTACTGCTAAAATATTTTGAACGACATGGAGGAAAAAGATGGCAAAGAGTTTCCAGAACTGGGTGTGAAAACATGGCTTATCAAGCAACTATTTAGTCTTGGTTTGTATTTTGTTCATATACAACGAGCAGCAGTTTGCTGTCGACAGAGTCAATTGCAGCTATCGACAGTCTCGGCAGTCAACGACAGCTGCTGCTGGCTCCTTCGACAGCTGCAATTGTGTGTGCGGCGCCGTCGAAGTGTTGAATATTGCTGCCGACCAAAGTCGACAGCAAAGTGCTGCTAGTGTGTGTGGTGCCTAAATAAGTAAAATAATCAGTTTTAGACATTCTAATAATTTATGTACCTCTTTAATTTTTAAGGTGTAAGGACACCAACACCTATTCAGAAAGGTTGTATACCTCAAATACTAGCTGGTGATGATTGTATCGGAGCAGCTAAGACAGGGTCTGGCAAGACGTTTGCCTTTACTCTGCCTATATTACAAAATCTAGCTGAAGACCCATATGGAATATTTGCATTAGTACTTACACCCACACATGAGTTGGCATATCAGGTATTCATAGCTTATTATGTTTCCATTCTAAACCCTATTTGTGGCCCATTTCACCTTATTTATATCTCATTAAGGTTATAGTGGCCACAACCAGGGCTCCATTGTAGCTTAAATATTTATTTTTAGGTACAGTCAACATCAGCTACAGCTTTACATTTGCACTACGGAAACCTCCGTGCAGCTAATACAAGCAATGTAAGGGTGCTCTCAAGGTCAAAGTGTAAAGCAGTAGCTGCTGTTGACTGTACATTAAAATTGTCCTGATTTCTTTCTTATTAACTGTTCCTGTCTTTGTAAAAATCAAGTTTGCCATATAATTAAGTGTAAGTAGAATGTGAATCACAAACTTATATTTACTTGCTATTTTAGAATATTTTATTGTAAAATGTTTGTTTTAGATTGGTGATCAGTTCAGTATCCTTGGCCAACCTCTTCAACTTAGAGTGTGTATAGTGACCGGAGGTTCAGATCAGTTGGAAGAATCATTAAAGTTAGCAAAAAGACCACACATAGTAGTGGCCATGCCTGGTAGGCTTGCGGACCATATAACCGGTTGTGACACATTCTCACTCAAAAAGATAAAGTATTTGGTTCTAGATGAAGCAGATAGGTCAGTTCCTTTTTTATATTTATTTGCTAACAAACGTTCTGTCCTTGATGTGGTTATTTTAGATTCGATAGTTATTTGCATAAATATTTTCCACCTACTTTAAGATTTATTTATTCAGGTAATGGAATCCTACGTCTTTTCTTATGGCCTACCCAATCTTTCTCCTCTTTATTTCTTACCAACTGTAAATATCTCCATTTACGGTAGTCTCGGAGAACAGCATGTTCATTCAGACACTTAAGATTTATTAGTATCAATTGTTTGCGATTATCTCTTTATCTGTCAGCGTTTATTTCAGATTGTTTAGTGAATCTTTTCAAGAGGATCTAGGGACAATATTTAATTCATTACCACAGAAGAGACAAAACTTACTGTTTTCTGCCACCATAACAGAAGATGTCAGGGAATCGAAGCTATTGCCTTTGAATGAAGATGTAAGGAAATCTTAAATATTGCATTAAATTTAAATTCCGTACTTTTAGCTAGTGTTAAATATGTTTTTATTTTGTTTTTATGAACAACTAGCGGCCACCCGCGGTTTCACCCGCTTGGTCCCCGTTCCCGTGATAATATCGGAATATAAAGTAGCCTGTTTTAAAGAGCTATCTTCCGTGTTCCATATTTCATCCAAATCGGTTCAATAGTTTTTGCGTGGAAGAGTAACAACACAAACAATACTTTTTTTCACATTTATAAATTATGCGGCCGCCCGCGGTTCCACCCGCGATATTCCCATTCCCGTTGGAATATCGGGATAAAAACTAGCCTATGTTTTAATTCAGGCTATTTCCTATTTGTGTGCCAAATTTCATCCAAATCGCTTCAGTAGTTTTTGCGTGAAAGAGTAACAAACATCCAAAGATCCTCACAAAGTTTCGAATTTATAATATTAATAGGAAGTAGGATAGTATAGTGTAGTATGATGAAAATAATATTGTTTGTTTGTTGTCTAGAAACTGACCATATGGAAGGAGTCAGATCCCACACTGACAGTATCCACCCTCGACCAGCGTTACGTGGTGTGCCCTGCTTACGCCCGTGACGTGTACCTCGTGCAGACGCTACGCAAGTACCGTGAGACCAAACCTAGCTCACATATCATCGTGTTTACAGATACTAAGAAGTATGTTGTAAAAGTTGAAATTGTGATTCCTGGAGTTGTATTTTTGAATCACTCGAATTACATTCGCATACAGAATCATACGATTCGCATGTAATTCGAGTGATAAAAAAATACGACTCCAGGTGCCCGATTCTCATCCCATTCGACATCCGGAATTCGACATTTTTTGGAGTAAAAAAATTTTTTTAAAAGCTCACTGGAAGCAATCTTCGACATTATAGGATTATCAAAGTTAATTTTAGGGATAATGACAGTAGTTGAGATTTTACTTACATTTTTAATAAAGAAATTATGGTTTGAAAAATGTCGGATTCGACCTATCTCAGCGCGAGAATTGCCCCCTGGACAATTGTTTTGAGTAGATATTCTAATTTTTTGACCTACTTAATAATAAAAAAATCCTAAAACATTTCGTTTCTGTCGGCGTTGGGTTTTTTCTCCATATTGAATTAGCGTTCACCTTTCCAGAGAGTGCCAAGTCATTTCAATGATGCTGAACGCTATCAGTATGGACAATGTCTGCCTCCACGGCTTCATGAGGCAGAAGGAGCGAGTGTCGGCATTGACGCAGTTCAGGAGCAACCTCAAATGCACATTAGTGGCAACCAACGTCGCTGCCAGAGGCCTGGATATTCCTACCGTCGATCTAGTGGTCAATCATAAGCTGCCTTTGGAGCCGAAGGAGTATATTCATAGGTAAAGTATTAATCTGTACTAATATTACAAGGAGGAATGTCTGCCTCCACGGCTTCATGAAGCAGAAGAACCGAGTAGCTGCACTAACTCAGTTCAGAAGCAACCTTAAGTGCACTCTAGTGGTGACTAACGTCGCTGCGAGAGGCCTGGACCTCTATTTTTTTATCACTCGTCGCGCGAGTGGCGAGGCGATCAGGCGATTTGCGACCTTGCAAGTGCACACATAGCTCGCTTTTCGCTTTGCCCCTCGCGCGCTGGCGTTGGGAGGGGGTGTTACAGGCGAAAAACGAAGCTATGTTTATATGCGCAAGGTTGCTATTACGGAAGTACGGAAAATACGTAAACTCAAACGTCACACGAAAATCAGTGAAAATGTCGTGACGAGTGAATAAAAAATAGAGCTCCTGGAGCTCTATTTTTAAATCGCTCGTACGACTTAGTCACACCCATGCGATTTAAGTCACGCGTCGCTCGCTTGTTTCGCTCGACTGCAACGGGTGGGGGAGGGCACTCGTTGCGGTCGAGCGATTCAAAAATACGGAAATGCGTATGTCGAACGAATATCAGTAGAAACGAAGCGCTCGAATCAAAAATAGATCGCGTGGACATTCCGACTGTTGATCTGATTTCGTGGTCAATTACAAGCTGCCTTTGGAGCCAAAGGACTATATTCATAGATAAGGTTAGCAATGGTAATAATAATAATAATAATAAGCATTTATTTCAGAAAATTTACATCCATATTGACAATAATAAAATAATAAATTACTTAAAAATTAAAAATTTACTATTACACACATATTTATTTATTTGGGGCACATGAAGCGCCACCCAATGCTGCAGGAGTGGAGATTCCCACCTGTCTACCAACGCACACAGGATGCTGTTGGGGCTCGCGCGCGTGCGACTCAGCAGCGAGGCACATCGCTTGCGGATTATGGCATGGAAGCCGTCCGTCCTCGCGGCGGCGAACATGCCCGACGCGCTGCAGTGACGCGGCAACCCTAACAGCACCCTGAGCGCGTTGTTGTATTGGACGCGGAGAGCGCTGTAAGTCCCCTGCGTATAGTTAGTCCAGAGACTGCACGTATAAAATGTTTGACAGAATGATTTAAATAGGGTCAACTTGACTTCATTTGAGCTCCGTGCAAATCTCCGGGCCAACATGTTGCACCGGACTGCCAGCGACCTCCGTTCCCTCTCAATATCCTTATTATCATTCATATATTCGGTGAGCCAGTGACCCAGATATTTGAAATGAGGAACCCGGTTCAAGGGCTTTCCATTAAGATGTACAGGTGGTATGGTACTAAGGTCCTTCCCTCGTGTTTTGAACACCATGATCTCGCTCTTAGCAGTGTTATATCTGAGTCCATGGGCCACCGCATAGGATTCACATTTGTCCACAAGTGTTCTCAGACCATTTATCGATGGGCTCAGTAGCACCATGTCGTCCGCGTAGCTAATATTATTGACGCTGACGCCATCTATATGACAGCCGACTCTGGCACCACTCAGCTCAACGATAAGATGGTTCATGTATAGGTTAAAAAGCAACGGGGAGGTGATACCCCCCTGTCTTACCCCACAACCCAAGCTATAACCCTCAGAGAGAACCCCTGCCCACCTCACATAGTTTATTTGGTTGCTATACCAATACCTGAGAAGTGATATGATCTCCACTGGTAAGGTTGTTTCATTTATAAGCTTCCGCCATAAGACATCATAGGACACCAAATCGAACGCTTTTGATAGGTCCAAAAAGCAGGCATAAATTGGAGTCTTTCTATCAGTGTAGTACTTAACAGTTTCCTTGACACACATTATGGCACTTTCAGTAGATAACCCTTTTCTAAAGCCAAACTGGGCATCGTGCAATTTAAGGTTTTCTGTGAGATGTGTCTCAAGTAAACTGTCCAGAACCTTTGCTATAATAGTAGCCAGAGAGATGGGCCTATAATTACCTAAGTCGGAAGCATCACCTGTTTTATTTTTAATAACTGGCACAACAAAGGTTTTCATCATATCACTTGGAATATATGAATGATGCACACATAACGAGAACAACATAGCCAATAGTCTAGCCAGGTGGGGTCCAGCAAAACGCAGGTGTTCGACACCGAGGCCATCGTGACCTGGAGACTTTCCTCTAGTCATATGCTTAATAACATCTTTAACTTGTTTTGCAGTAAATATAACCTTAACTTCAGTCTCATTAAGTTGCAAATAATCCTCGGTGTCGCACATCTGTTTCTGACCATTTAAAGGTGGTGTAACCCTAAAATTATTTTTGAATAATTCTGCTATATGCTTAGGCTCATGTGCACTAGCGACACTCACCGGCAATCCCAACCTGTGGTTCAATTTATTGGTTTCTTTCCAGAACTGACTAAAGTTTTTATCATAATGATGAGATGCAATCAATTCCATACGTATGCGGTCTTTATTATCCTGACACCACTTTAACTTGGTTTTAAAAGTTTTTCTAGTCTCATTCATTTTCTGATAAATACTGGTAATGATTTCTGGTAATGCACATAATGTTTTTTTTACAATTTTCATCAAAAGTCGAAAACTATGCGGCCTAAAAACAAATGAAAAAATTATTGAGAATGTGCTGGCAGCGCTCTTTCCTATGATTCCACATGCTATAGTAGCCACACTTTGATTTTTTAAGACCCCCTTGTCAGTCATCATCAAGTTCATAGCATCAGAAGTTCTTGATATATCCAGCTGTGACATCCAATAAAGGTTCCTTTTTACCATTTTGGTACGGATCCCTAAAAAAGTGAAACGATATTCGCCCGCCCGCTGCCGGCGTGGCCTACTCATAATACAAGTACAGCACAATCTATTTTTTATTCAATATATATCTTTTTTATGAACGAAATTACATGACCTCATATTTCTTATGTTTTGTTTAATAAATCTATAATCGTATTTGTAGAGTGGGACGTACTGCACGCGCTGGGAGGTCGGGAATGGCAATCTCGTTGATCACTCCATACGATATCTTGAGGCTCGGTGAGATCGAAGATCAAATCAAGACCAAACTTACGGAATACAAGATTGATGGTTTGTATATTCACATTAAATAAATTCTATTCAAAATTCTGTAAATTCAATTTCTCGAGAGAGTAACATCTTGGTTAATTCGGATTCGATCGATACTCGATTCCATCTAATAAATAAATAAATTTCATTTCACAAAAAAAGAACAAAATACAAGGCATATTACATTCACCTAGCCTCCACACTAGGCTGGGCCTGTCCTGTGGAGGTGGAAGCGTTTACCATTACGCTTTATTTGGCACTATTTGTTCACAAACAATAACAGGTCTGAAATTGACAATCTCTATAGCATTAAAGAGGCGCTATGCATAAGAACAACAAACAAAAACCAAATAGTATATTACTCGCTGTTCCCATGCATTGTGTTGTAGCAGCGTATAGTAACCCTTCTTATTTAAATAGTCTCTAACCTATGTTTGTCCTTCCTTTTTATATTTATACATTTTATTGCTTTATATTTTTATTTATCTATTATTATTTTACTTGTTTTTGACTGTCTGTGTCCTTCGTTATAACCCCGTCAGAATAACAGCGCTACTGGGTCACTTTGCACATCTATTAGTGGCTCAGTCGCATTATGCTGAGACGGGGTATTTATTGGCCCTGCACGCATTAATTTGTTTTTCTTCTATGTGTTAATATTGTAGCTCCTTGTATTGTTGTGTGTGTGTGTGTATCTTCTGTGTATGTGGCTAATAAATGTTTTTTCTTTCTTTCTTTCTTTCTTCCTTCACGCCCTAACTAAGCAACCAATCAACTTGAAGTAACATAGGCTACACTATTAGACCACTTGTTGATGCAGTGAGGCTGCCTTTCAATCCTTCTTCTAGATATAGGTAGGACTTCGGGTACTATTCAATGAAGAATTATATTTTTTAAGACAAAATTAAGTATATTTCTCGACTATTACAAAGTTGATAAAAATATGGAAACGGGCGACAACAGGTTTAAAGCGTGTTCTAAAGGTAGTGTCTTCTGTACGTCTTGTGTGCCGATGGTCTTCCTCGTCCCGCGCGGGCGTACCCCTCACCCCCGCGCGTGATGTCACGCTTGGGATGCGTGTGCAGTTCACGTCATTCTTCTGAGGCTCGGTAGATGTCGCTCTTTGACTTCATAAACACCGCAACTAGCGGCTGCCCGCGGTTTCACCCGCGTGGTTCCCGTTCCCGTGGGAATATCGGGATAAAGAGTATCATATTTTTTTATCCAGGCTATCTTCTATCTCTGTGCAAAATTTCATCCAAATCCGTTTAGTAGTTTTTTTTTATTCACAACGGGGAGACAGCCTTCATCATACCTGATGTTAAGTATTGTTAAGGCTGAAGATGGAAGCGAGCCTCTCCCGGAATCCTCAACCACTGCGGAACTGGCTATCTTATCTCTAACTGACGGAACACAATAATAATTCTGAAAACATTGTTGTTATGGCGTCAGACTTAGATAAGATGGTTGTACTTAGGAAAGAAGCTAGGCGGACTCACAACAAGTCCTACCACCAACCATACCGAATACAATATGTACCCCCCGCTGGGAATCGAACCCGGGACCCCTGGGTCTGATACCGGTGGTTGTTACCACTAGACCACAGAGGCGGTTTAGCGTGAAATAGTAACAAACAAACGACATACTTTTGCATTTATAATATTAGTAGGATACTCCTTATCCCGATATTTCCACGAGAACGGGAACCACGTGGGAGAAACTGCAGGCGGAAGCTAGTAACAAAATAACTAAATTCGATTTCTCAGATGACGAAGCAGTGAAGGTGTTCACGACAGTAAGCGTGACTCGACGCGAGCAGGAAGCCAAGTTGGACAACGAGGAGTTCGAGCAGCGCAAGCGCAATTACCGCGTCAAGCGATGGATACAGGCGGGCGTCGACCCGGACCTCATGCAGGAAGGGTGGGTATCTACAATACCTCATCATCATCTCAGCCACACGACACCCACTGCTGGGTATAGGTCTCCCCAAAGGATCACCACCACGATCGGTCCTGCCCCTGCCCGCATCCAGCGGCTTCCCGCGTACCAGCACCCCTAACGCCTATCGGTATTGCTATTTCACTATCCATTTTTCAAACCACCTACAAGGGATGTCGCTAACGCTATCACTTTGTTATTAAAAATACAATTGTGAATCCAATATATGAATAAAAAGATGTAGAGATTGAACAAAAACTATAGTGATAGCAATAGCGATATCGTTAGGCGGGAGGGCTGCCTGCAGATTGTCGATTCACTTTGACGGGGGCTTATGACTACGGAGCGTCATCCGTTTTCATTCCAGAACCGCCCCGCCCGAACGGCTATCGGTTATTCTTGCTATATGTCCCGTCCACTGCCACTTTAAATGAGCAATCCTTCGCATTGGCCCCGGTATATCTTGGCCAGGCAGTTGGAACCGAGGAGTTCAAGCAGCGCAAACGCAACTACCGCATCAAGCCATCTCCCTTCCATCGGACATCCAGACGCACTGCGGGCTACCACCCTTTCTTGGTTCATATTCCTAAATGTCGCACTAAACGCTACTCAACATTTATTTTTGAAGTACGGGGAGTCTCTTAGCCTTCATCATACCTGATGTTAAGTATTGATAAGGCTGAAGACGGAAGCGAGCCTCTCCCGGAATCCCCAATCACTCAGGAACTGGCTATTTTATCTTTAACTGCCGGAACACAACAAAGCTGAAAACGTTGTTGTTATGGCTTCAGACTTAGATAAAAATGGTGGTAGCTAGCCAGGCGGACTTACAACAAGTCATACCACCAACCAAACTGAATACAATATATACCCCGCTGGGAACCGAACCCGGGACCCCTGGGTCTGATACCGGTGGTTGTACAACTAGACTACAGAGGCGGTTAAAAACAGAAAGTGCTCAATACAAAACATATTTTATATTGAACACCGGAAAGGAGTGAAACTCCTTCCCTGCGTCTGTATTTCCGAGTACTTGTAACCCTACCACCTTCAAAGCTAGGGTGAAAGGGAACTTCAGGGTTAGCTCGCTCCATCGTGGATCCTGTCTTAGCCCCAGGGCTTGATTGGGATCAAGAGCAAACCCATTCAAAGTAAAAAAAGCGCTGAATACCGGCGGCCCCACCGCCTAACAGTATTGCTTGTGCTATCGCTATAGCTATCAAACTTCAAACTCTCATAAAACCCTTCAATGATAGGGTTATTGTCTAATTCCTGCATATATGCCCCCCTGCTATCGGCCCCCCCTGCATCGTCAAACTACCGACAGAATGCATATTTATGGCGTGCGAATAATAGTTTTAATTTAGTATCGCGACAGGCAGACTTAGATGACCTATAATTGGCTTTCTGTGATGACCTATAATTGGCTTTCTGTTACTAGATAAGTTATCTTTTTTGTTAAACATAGCTGTTGGTCGTCCGAATATAAATAAATAAATAAATATTTCTATTTACCTATTGGATTCACTATTGCATTTTTAGTATGAAAGTGATAGCGTCCGCTAGAGCCCTTGTAGGGGGTTTAAAAATCGATAGCTATAGCGATAGCACAAGCTATAAGGTTAGGCGGTCGGGGTGCCGGACCTCAAGCAAGAGGGATTCATACAAATATACACAGGTGTTACCTAAGTAGAAAAAATAACTTAAAATTCTTAGTCGCCCTTTTCGAAAACGCAAATTTCATTTCTCCAGTAGATACCGTAGGTAACAAAAGTTGCGCAGTAAGTATATAAAGTCATTGCGCAACTTTTTTCTTGCCGTGCATAGGCCAAGTTACGTGCCGCTTACTATATCATAGCATTCTTAGCGTTTTAGATTCTTGCATTGATTTTAATCTTTTCCAACAGCCTAGAAGAGATGCGACGAAATCGGATCAAAGCAGCTAAAAAGGCAAAACTCGCAAAGATCAAAGAAATGCAGTCACAAATGAAGCTATTGGGAGAAGGACAGGGCGACAATAGTCGCGTACAACAGAGCGAGAGGGAAGATAACGATATAGACGCTACAATCAAAGACGGCTTGAAGAAAGTCAACAAAACTCTCATGAAGAAGGATGATAGGTTCAAAGATGTTATTGGAAAGATTAGCAAAATTAAAAGAAAAGCCGATAAAGTAAAACCACAAAAACCAGAAGAACCTATAAAAAAGATAAAGAAGAAAGTTAGTGTGAAATAAAATATTAAGTATTCATGTTATCAATTCGTTTCATTAATTTGATATTTTACTTAATATTTAACATATTTCTAAATTCCAATGAAAAAGTTATTGACAAGACGTTGATTGAAAGTTGAACTGGTTTTTCAATACGAAAGTATGTCAGTTTGTGTCTTTGTTTGTTTGTTACTCTTTCCCGCTAAGACTACTGAACGGATTTGGATGAAATTTGGCACAGAGATAGTCGATAGCCTGGATTAACACATAGGCTACTTATTATCCCGATGGACCACGGGAACGGAAACCACGCGGGTGAAACCACGGGCGGCCGCGGTAGTAAATAATTGATGGACTGATCTACTTTTGACCATTGACATATTTAATTAAAAACATTGTTTACTATTTAAGGGTAACTAACATATTGAATTCTACATGAAAATAAACTTTAAAGTACTGTGAAGTTGCTTCAATGATTTTTATTCAATAATAAATAAAATAATATAAATAATTGCATACAAACACACAAATTAGCTAGCCCACGTTAAGTTCCATTAAGAACTTGTGTTATGGTTACTAGATAACGGATAAACATACGTATATACTTTTTTTTTTTGTAAATACATAATATACATATTGAACACCCAGACCAAGACAAATAGAAATGTTCATGCACACAAATATTTGTCTTGTCCGGGGATCGAACCCGGGACCTCTGGCGCAGAAGGCAGGCTTAGTACCCCTGCGCCAAACAGGTCGTCAAATAATAAGATAATGATGACGATGAAAATAACAAAAACATAGAATAAGTGCAAAAGTGAGGTTATTTTCTTTATTCTTTACATGTAAGAAAATGATAGTGGCAAAGTCTTACCGTGACCGGACTTTAACAAGTTTCTACATTGAACCCTGAATATAATTGAAAGACAACAGCAGGATGATCGCAATTATAGATAACTGTTTAACATCATGAATGAACGGAAAATGCACGATTTTCATTACAATAGAATGCAAAAGGTTGAAAGAACAGACAGGAGGTAATTTAACTATATAATTATCTTAAGCTCTTCCAAGTTCCTGTGGAATTCTCAACAAAAATGTGATTGCCGTTGATTATAATAATAATAACTGGTTAATCATGGGATTTCTTGGCTAAATTCACCCTTCCACCGTTAGTTCACACTTAAAGCCAAAGTTACCACTAGAGAATGGCCCACGTCCGACCCCTCAGGTCATTCCCAGTCCTCTCTATCGACCGAACCCCCGTCTGGGAGTCAGTCGAATTAAATTCCATTTTAAACCTACGGCCGACACTCACTTTGATTGTCGGCCGCTTCTAGCGCACATCACTTAGGTGAGTGACGCTGCGCCACGCCCCCCAAGGGGCGTGGTCGCCTCAGATAGAGCTGAATTACTTTTTCATGAGTAACAGCGACTTTCAGGTGGTGTTTAGTCAGTAAGAGTCTGACATAACCTTCGACACAGCCGGCTGTGGGGTATCCAATGCAGGATTCACCACCTCCCTCCCCCGCGTCCGGAGGGTTGCCTTTAACTCGGGAAAGGGAAAAAAAAAAAAAAAAAAAAAAATAGAGAATGGAATGGAATAAAACGCAATTTTAAATAATTAATAATTTATTTATTTATTATACATTGTAAAATTACAAATAAATACAACAATAATATACTTTTGATTAAGCGAAATGTAGTATCGATGGCAAATAATTTGGCACAAAATTTAGCCGATAAGCGTTCCACGCAATCTATTTCTGAACCTTGAATACTTCCTTAGGCGTGAAATAATATTATGCGGCTTGAACTACTAAAGAACTATCTGCAACGTAAGGGAATCTCAGTCGCGTTAAAGCCTCTATACTAGCTCTTCTCAAATGTGCGCGTGAGCCTATTATGAACAGAGTCACGAATTCACCGAATTACATAAACCAAAGCGCAATTTCAATTCCTGAGCATTCTTAGTGCAAACGCTTCACTGACATGAGCCATGTCGTCATGTCATGTGTCCAGTAAAGGAATAACATACCTCAATGCATTGACTCATAATCATAATACTTCAGTTAGGTACTTTGGTTTATGAAAACCGGGAGATATTTGAGAAAAACCCGATTTTGCGTAGCATGAAGAGCTCGGAAAAAACTCCACTAGGTACAGTCGACCAATAAAATATTTTATTGTTACTGAAAATTATTCCAGTATTTTTTGACAATTTCTAGATAAGTGAATTCTAATTTCTAGCGTCATCGTTCTCCTATTACGTGCCAATTCTAATTCATATAAAATCTATGTAGGACAATACAATCACATAAATTAATTTTTATTCTTCTACCGTGTCTGCACAGGGTGAAAAAAAGACGGCCACTGGAAGGAAAGTACCCCAAATATTTATGTAAGCAAATTTAACACGAAGGAAACATTCCTTCATTTTTAAAAATAAATTAAAGTGCATTTAAAGATTTTTGAAAAATATTTACCTGCATCGGGAATGGAATGCAATTTAACTTATTTATGAAAATGAATGTCTTTTTTTCCGCCCTGTATAATATTTTTTATTCATGATAATATAAGTGAAATAACATTCGTAAAAATAATGGAATTTGAGCAAATGAAAATTAAATGAAAACCTTCATTTTCGAATCCTTTTCAATAGGGTAAAATTAAAATTTTACTAATCACTTTACCTTAAATCACATTATTTTCCTAGATCCAAATAAATACGTACCATATTAGAGAATATAGTATCTTATTACAAGAAAGGTATAATCGCGGTCTAAAAATGTTTACTTATCAACTTTCAAATTAAATTATTTAAACGTTCTATATAAGCAATAAAGTAAACCATTAATTTTATTATGTGTAACATAAATTAATAACGAGTGACGAATCATGAAAGTCGTAACTTGTTTTAAAATTAGTCACAAATAAGCAAATATAGTCGTGTGGTGACGGGAGCCGTGTGGTGACGGCCTAAGAATACAAGTGTCACCACTCCCTTACATGCCTGGGATGTCGTAAGAGTCGACTAAGAGGCTCGACGCATTGAACACCTGTTTGAGAGAAGGAAAACTTGAAACAAACCCTCTACCAACCCGTCTGGCCAGCGTGGTAGCAGTAGGCTAATAACCTCCTATAAACACCAAAATAGGCGTGAGCTAGGAGAGGCCTATGTCCAGCAGTGGACGTCCACAGGCTGACGATGTGAAGCAAATATAATTTTTGTACTTGTAAACCGCAACATTTTTACGCCGCGAATGTATAGTCAACGGCACGTCAGACTTTACAACTTTTGACTTTACAACGTCTAAAGCTAACGTACAAAGTCGATTAAAATCACAAGACCTATATTAAGATAAGACGAAAAAATAATTTTAAACTGTATGAGAACCTAGCGTGTCGAACTTTTCGTACTTACGATGACGTCACAAGCGAAATTTGGTGAAGGGAAATGTTATTTACGTGCTTTTGTAAGAAATCACTGCACAAATTGCAAAATTAACCATTATCGTTTCTGAGTGACGCGTATTTTCATGGCAATGATCTCAAGCGGGCTGACTTAGGTCGGGAAACTTTGACAGTGGCGCGTGGATCAAACTTTTTACACGCAAGGTAGGTAAACTTTTACCGTTTATCTCGATATAGGTCTGTGATTAAAATAATTTTACAATTTTGTAGCCTGACCTGCTGTTGCTCTTCAATTTAAAGTTAAGCCTAGAATAAGTAGTATTTTCTCTTCCGTTTGAATCCAAAATAGTACAAGTATAATACTACATAATTATAGCTTATCTATCATGAGGACACAAGTGTAAGAACAATAGGATGTTTGTTTTGAAGGTGCTCTGGATTTGTATGTAAAGCTGTAAGTATAAATAGTGCTTAAACCGCAGAGGTAGTATTCTTTAAAATTTTCGATCTAAGTCGAATAATCATTGTAATACAAAATAAATATTATTATTATTGGAATAACATCGGTTTAATCTTCCATGTACTTCCATGTACCGAAAATACATTCGACCTTATGTAATCGTCGTAAAGTTTCCCTTAGAAAACATCCTTGTTAAAGGCTTCCTAAATTATATAATTACATTGTTTGAGGTTAACATTTTTGTTTTATTCACGTCGTGTTTTAATATGAAAGTTACTATGCTATCATAGTATTTCTGTTTTCATATTTTTTTTATGACACTGATGATCTGTGCAAGTTTATGTTACGTAGATATACATGTCGAACCTAGTTCTTACTTAGTTAGATACTCTTTTAATATCAATAAATAATCGGTATAATTTTAGTCCGAAGGTTTTTACTGTGACATTTCATTTCTGATTCTCTTTCTTTCAAGGTAATTAACAAACAAAGCAATAAAGTGGTAATGATTATAATATGAATATGTTTACTTTGTAAAAATAGCAAAACTTTAGCAATTATGAGCACGAAATTGCTATTAAAATAATAACATTGACATCAATGTTTTACTGTTAAATATATTCAGCGTATAAAACAGTGGATATTAATAATTTAAAGAAAGTATAACCTATTTCACAGAATTAACAGTTCGCAATTCTATAACAGATACAGTGAATAGCACGTCAGGTTTTACACTTGTTCTACGAAAACCGCCGCTATTACCAAAGATATAAGAGCGCTCTAAAGGGATTACACGCCGTTTGTCACGGACCCTGTTCGTCATTTACGTAATTCGTCGCCAGCTTTCTGAATTACTCAATCCGTCAGATTCGCGAAATATTCGTGTTGATCATGATCGCAATTAGTCTTTTACGAATTTTGCCATGATTTTGGTACAACGACGATTAAAACTAATACATTTTCTTTGTATATTACGTTTCCTTATAACCAATTATATCATAATAGCACGTTTTGATACTAGCAACGCCATCTACTAAGTAGCTTTCTGTAATCCAATATAATACTTTATCTTTAACGACCAGTGACGAACTGCGTTTGTGACGAACCGCGTCTATGACGAGCTAACTAAATGCCCAATCGCGTATTATGTATGACATACTGATACTGGGCAAGTGGCGAACAGCGTCCGTGACAAGCGGCGTGTAATGCCTCTCAAGGTCAAAGTATATTTCTGACGTGCTGTTGACTGTACAATCGGCACTAGGTACTATTCCTTGCTCCTTTTACATTAACAATTTGTAGAACGAAGCATAATAATATAACGCCGATAATACTTTTAATAGATTTGATTTGTTTTAGCACCATACCAGTTTTGAAGTGAAATGCCACGGATTAAGCGATGTAGATCGTAATGCGTCTTACACAAGTCCTACTCTGACATTTGCAGTAGCGAGTTGATGGTGGCGTCTTTGTTGCCGCGGTTCGCTTCCAACACAGACTTGATCACTTCTTTGTCGATGCTGGGGAACATTTCCTCGATCTGTGGATAAACGTATGAATAAATAAATAATGAGTAAGATATAGTTATGTTTTCTTTTCGAGTCTTTTTTTTGTGTGTTAGCCAAATACATGGTTTTTTTCTTTCTTTATTTATATAAATAAAAGAAACAGGAGACGTATTTTTGATTCTTTCGAATTACTATTCGCATACGGAATCGCAAGTTTCGCTTGCAAAAGCTAAAAACCGTATTTTTGAAATTTTTTATTTGCATTCGAACGAGTGTTCGCGACCCTTTTTCTTCTTCTTCTTTCTTAATTAATGGCGTGCTCGTGACAATTTTTTCCAATTTTACTTTACTTTTTTGTATAAATATATTTTTGTATTTTATAGAAATTGTACGGTAGATTGAGTTAAAAATGGAGCCTCCATTATACAGTCTAAAATGTGTTATTACGAAAAGAACTCGGGTGAAACTCACCACCCTTTTTAGATTCGAGCAATAGAAAGTTTGACGTTTAGCAATAACATTGACATGACAGATAGTATAGAAAACTTAAAAAAGTTTCGTTTCACGTGATTCAAGTCCGAAACAGAATCGGTTTTTGAAAATCTATGGAGAGCTAGTTTCCGCGAGGATTACCCATCTTAATCTGCGTAAAATGAAATAATGTCGAGGGAGTTTAAGAACACGGCAACACCGTATTCGATTGATTAAAAATGCATAGGCAATCCGGTCTCTTGTGATTGGCTGAAGATAAGGCGCATAGGCAATCCACTCGCTCGTGATTGGGAGTTTTTCCATTAGCCGACGCGACACCGATAACGGTACCAGCCCGACTGTCGTTGACGCAAAGATGTATGAACATATATAGCACGTCTTTCCATTCACCGGCACGACACCGTCACGTTACCGACACGACGACGATTCCCACCAGCAGCCGGCCGGCCTGCAAAACTGCATGTATGTTGTTAACGTATACACGTGTGGGGCGGGGTAACCGAGCCGATTGATAGTGTGTAACAATGTGTGGTAGTCTGTGTGTGTGTGTCGTGTCGGCCATTGAAAACACAAAGCGCCGGGCGTTGATGCTGTGCCATTGTCGTGTCGGAGTCGTGTTGGCTAATGGAAAACCGCCCATTAGCTGAAGATAAGGCGCATGTCAATGTATACCTACACACCTGTCGCAGCTGTTCGTGTGATTGGCTGGAGCTGCGGCGGCGGCGCTTGCTGAGGCACGTGCGCTTCCCAATTGTTTTTTATGAACGACGGGGACACTCTTCTTCATCTGCTATTTTAATGTTCCCACTACTGGGGCACTGGCCTTCCTTATGGATGGATAAGGAAAATGGGCATGACCCACCACGCGGGCCCAATACGGATTGGTGGGTTTTAACGATGCGAAATGCAAACAGGAACAACGGTTTAAGTGCCTACCGAAGCACGGAGGAGCTCGAGATGGTAAATTTTTGGTCACCCATCCCTTGACCGACTATTGCGAAAGTTACTTAGCCTCAACAATCGCATGCTGAGCCCACAAACCACTGCGCCACGGGCTCTTCGGGAAGCTCTTAACCTTCATCATACCTGATGTTAAGTATTGATAAGGCTGAAGATGGAAGCGAGCCTCTTCCGGAAGCTATCTTATCTCTAAATGCCAGCACACAACAATGCTGAAAACATTGTTGCTATCATATGGCGTCAGACTTAAATAAAATGGTAAACCAACCAAATCGAATACAATATGTACACCCGCTGGGTCTGATACCGGTGGTTGTACCACTAGACCATAGAGGCGGTTTAAAATTACAGTGCTCGGGACCACCAGGAATGAAGGGAAGGTCAGACCGACCTAATATAAGTATATACAAACGTGATCGAATACGATCAGTCTGTCAAGCTCGGCTATGTGCGCTTCGAGACAGGTGGGTACCTGTGTACCTGGGTGTGTTAAGCAACGTTCGGTCCGGCCAGATGACGGATGGGTGATCGTAAAGTGGCATTACAACTGCCCGGTCCCGGCTGTTGTCATCTGATATCAGTCGTTAAGCCAAATCAGAGGTCTTATAGGCGTCTAGATATACTCTGACACCAGAGGTGGCCACTAATCCTCAAACGATAGAGAGAGACCCACCTGTCGCAGCTGCTCAGGCGTGATTGGCTGGTGTTGCGGCGGCGGCGGCGGCACTTGCTGCGGCATATGCGGGTAGACCGGCATCGCCGCGTAGCCCATTCCGGTGCTGGGAACCACCAGGACTGGGGGGAAGGTCGCCACGGCGGCGGGACCCACCTGACACAATACGAAACCAATAATCAACGAAAGTATGTAAAATTACCTATGATTTTAGCTCTATTAATAACCTGAAAATGAGATACCATATCCCTGTCCGGGTTGGGATTTCATGAATTAAGAAAGTTTACTTTGGACCTTTGAGAAGGTCCAATTGTTAAGCGCTTCTTTGATCTATTTAATAAACTAAAGAGCATAAAACATAGGCGGATGGTTTCTAACTTGCTAGTCTATCTGCATTTTATAGGTTACATTTCGGGGACTGTGCAACAGAATTGCAAAGCCTCATTCCACTATCCCCATTTTTTCATCGGACAACCAGACGTACAAATAATGCCACAATTGTATGGTTGATATAAGAGTCGCACTAAGCGTTTTGACTCGACATTTATCATCCGTACCGCCAAAGAGTAGAACTCCTTGCCTGAGTCTGTGTTTCCCACAGACCTATATCCAGATAGACAAAAAGATAGCTTCAAAATGTATGAGAACCTAGCGTGTCGCATTTTTCGTATGTACCATGACGTCACGAGCGTGATTTAGTGATGTGGGAATGTTATTGACGAGCTCTTGCAAGAAAGCACTGCACAATTAACCATTTTCGTTTCTGAGTGACGCGTATTTTCATACCCAAATGGTCTCAAGCGGACTGACTTAGGTCGGAAAACATTGACCATGAATCAAACTTTTTACACGCAAGGTACATTTTACCGTCTATCTCGATATAGGTCTGTGATGTTTCCTGACACTTACAATTTAGCGGTCTTCAAGTCACGAGTGAATAGGTTCTTTTCATCAGGCAAGATAGCGGTCAAGCGTTTTTCCTGTCTATTCTAAAAAAAGGGTAAATAAAAGCTACCTGGATAGAAAAGAACTCACCGAGTAACTGAGGACAAGGTTTATCATTCCCTCTTGACCATCACCTTGTTTTCCGTTCAATGGATACCAGTCTTCGTGTGTCTCTCCCTATTGACAAATTCAAAATGTTACAAGAAGAAAGCAAACATGACGAACATTAATTTGTAATGTAATAATCCTTATTGAATGTAACATATAATAAACACGCTATCGTCGTCTCAGCCATGTAACACCCACTGCTGGGTATAGGCCTCCCCCAAAAGGAGGGATTTGCCATAATCGCCACGCTTGGCAGGCGGGTTGGCGATCGCAGTAAGTTAAGTTTGTAGGAGACGCTGCTGCCCGTCTCCTGAAGGCTGAGTCCCTTAGTCGCCTTTTACGACACCCACGGGCTGAGAGGGGGTAGTGCTATTCTAAGCCGACACTACACAGCTCGCCATAATTTACGCCAATAAACCATAATACTGAAATTACACATTCCCACGAGTGTTGAGGCGATTAGGCGAAAAACAAACTAGCAATTGTAGTAATAAGCTCGCTATTAGCTTTGCCACTCGCGCGCTCGCGTTGAAATGCAATATATGAAATCCAAGTTAAATAATTGATTGTACATATTGAGAAGTAGAAAATTAGATAATAACCTAGAATAATATATAAAACAAAGAAATAGTCTAAAACACACACACACACACATACACTCACACACACACATACACTCACACACAATAACAATAGAGTCTAAAATCGCGTAGCGCGTAATTCGAGCGCGGTCCCCGGGGACCGCTTAGCTTAAAAAATAACTGATATTGATACGCGAGAGCGATCTCTCCTGGCACAAGTGTTTTCAAACTTAAAAGGAGGAATTACTTGTGGCCGAGTTAATTTTTTCCAATATTTTTCTATTTAAAATTTACCATAAGTATAAAAATAGCATTGAAAAATGCAAAAATTACAAAAATCATAAATTATTGGCAGTTGCATCTTAATCGATCGTTAAACACCTGAAAAGATGTTTCTTTCGAATGCAAGGATATTTCCTAGCATTGATGTAACAACGCTGGCCTACAGCGTATTAAAAATATAAAAGTATTGGAGAATTTCGACGGTGGTTCGCAAGTCTCGGTAGCTCAGCGGTTAGAGCATTGGACCGGATTTCCAAAGGTCGCTGGTTCGTTTCCAGCCTGAGAATTCACTTGTGGCCGAGTTAATTTTTTCCAATATTTTTCTATTTAAAATTTACCAGGAGGAATCAACTTCAATTTATTGTTAAAGCTTTATGTCTGATAATAAATCATTTTTCATTTTTCATTAGTAAGGCGCAGGCATCCATTGAGCGCGACACAAGACTAAAGGTTCGCTTTTACTTAAAATGCGACCGCTGAGAAAATACCTTTGTGACGGCTTCCTATCAGCTTGTTAATTTTCCAAAAAAAGTAATTTTCGATTATCTAGCTTTTTAAATCTACTAAAAAAGTTATTTTCGATTATTCGGAAAAGTCAGATAAGTAGGTATTCGAAAATAAGCTTTATTTATTTTACATAAAGACAAACACGACCTCAGAAACGCGATTTCTCAGCGAGCGGACTTTAGAATGCAGAGTAGGTATACCACAAGTGTACCATCGCTCCGGTAAATCCCGCTCGCTTCGGTTAATAGGTAAGAGTCAAACCCAAACTCAATATAATTTATTGTCTAGGCTGTTACAAGCTCTTGTGAATTGCAAAGAAGCTACTCCATCGGTTCACAAACCCTACGGGGCGGGAGACCTTGTATCGAGAAGAACCGGCAAGAAACTCATCAAAGACTGTTTTTTCTACAGAGTCGTCAAATTCAAAAGTGGCCTTAACACATCAGCAAGGTCACTTTCCATCACGAAGAAACTCCTACTAATATTATAAATGCGAAAGTATGTCAGTTTGTTTGTTTCTTTGTATATTTGTTTGTTTGTTCCACTTTCACGCAAAAACTACTGAGCGGATTTGGATGAAATTTGGTACGTAGGGACTTCAAGTAGTGGAATAACAAATAGGCTACTTTTTGACCGACTTCAAAAAGGAAGGAGGTTATCATTATCCCGATATTCCCACGGAAACGGGAACCACGCGGGTGAAACCACGGTCGGCCGCTAGTACTAAATTAAAATAACATTATGGTAATACTTGTAAACAATTCTTGGAAAATAGTATTTTACTTACGTTAAGCACTGCTGGAGGAATGGTGATATGGGCCCAAGCTATGAGCTCGTCCATTGTGAAGGAACATTCGTCGAATATTTCCAGGTATACTGAGTTGACACCGGGGGGTAGAAGACTGGATAGAAAAAAAGCAAAGTTATCCTACTACATAATAATATCCTGCTAGTGATACTTATACTAAAAACTAGCGGCCGCCCGCGGTTTCACTCGCGTGGTTCCCGTTCCCTTGGGAATATTGGGATAAAAAAGTAGCCTATATTTTAATCTAGGCTATCTTCTATCTGAGTGCCTAATTTCATTCAAATCGGTTCAGTAGTTTTTGCGTGAAAGAGTAACAAACATCCAAACATTCTCGCAAACTTTCGCATCCTATCCTACTATTATAAATGCAAAAGTAAGTATGCAAAAGGGAATATTGAGTTTAATATATTACTTTTTAACTCGATATTCCCACGGGAAGGTGATCCATGCGGGTGAAACTGCGGGCCGCCACTAGTTAATATATAAAGAGCAACTTTGTATCTGTTCTTAACTGTGTTACATAGCTTGTGACAATAATAATAATTATACTTATGATCCGGAAATGCGGAGAGCAGTGGACCGGATTAAGTTGATTTTTTCCTATATTTTCTATTTAAAATTTATCATTTAAAAATGCAAAAAATCATAAAATAATAATAATTATCAGAATTATTGCTCAGCTACATTTGCATTAAAAGAGTGACTGTGCTTATTGGCTTACCAGTGAATGACTTTGTTCCACCTGGGGGTCTTCCCACCGCTGGGGTCGGTGTGGGTCTCGTAAATGCAGTGTCCGACGCGCATCCGCACGTAGGGGTCCATACGTGTGAGGCCTGTTGACGAATTATTAACAATAATTTAACATTATATTGTGTCATTATTGACGAAAATCTTTCATTTAAGCCCCATATTGAAGCTTTATGTGGCAGAATACGTAAATTAATATATATATTCAAAAAACTTCGCACTGTTGCAGATTATGCACTAATACGGCAAGTCTATCTTGCCCTAGGTCAATCAATAATAAATTACTGCATTACGTCATGGGGTGGCACGTCTAAAACTTCATTGTTATCATTGGAAAGAGCCCAAAGGGCGGTTCTAAAAGTTGCAACTTTCCGGCCCTACCTCTACTCAACTGAGCTTCTTTATAAGAATTGTAATGTACTAACCGTTAGACAATTATTTATATTGAGCACTATCCTTAAACAGCACACTGCACTTCCCTACAGCACTGAAATTACTAACAAAAGACGAAAAGATAGAGTTTGCCCACAAAATACGGGAATGAAATCTGCCTTCTCTTCCAGCTTCTTCATGTTTCTAGGGCCTTTGCTTTATAATAGATTTAATGCCAAATTTGGTATTTATTCTATTCATTATCACAGCACAAGGAGCATTCTGTATGCAGCTCTTCAAAAAATGTCCTACGAAGACACAGATAAATTATTGCTTGTGATTAAATGATAAAAAGTTTTAGTTGTATGATATTTATTTTAATAAGTTAGGTGTATTATTTATATAGTATTATGTTTGTTTGTCATGATCTTGTTAATTAATGATATTGTATTGGGTTGTTTAATTTAAGTATAATGTAAGTCCTTTTTGCCTGAAACACAGGGTATTCCTAGTTCAGGATAATTATATAATTATAGATTTTGGTAAAAATTCTAGGCTATAAGTTTTTAACACTGTAATGTTTTGATTATTGAATAAATTATTTATTTATTATTATATATATTATATTATATATATATATATATATATATATATATATATATATAACCAATCTAAAGGTTTCATTATCTCTTGCTCAGTTTTCCAATGTGCTAAAGCTTTATACCGCTCATATGTGCGTAGTAGCCTCGAGTATTGTTCACAAATTTGGAAACCACGGTACGAGGTCTACATCAAGAGATTGGAAACCAACCAACGTAATTTTTTTAGATTTTTACAATTTAAGTGTAATGGAAGAGAAAATTGCTATGATGCAAGATGCTCTCGTACATAGACGTCAAATTGCTCATTTAGTCACTCTGGTAAAATAATACAGTCTCAAATTGATTCCCCATGTCTCCCATCAGGCCGACATGAGACTAGTAACTTTTTTCTAGTATATTTTCGTGTTTAATATTTATCCCCATGTCTTCTATGTTTGATAAACTTAGAGTACATCCATAAGACAACGCAATAGCCTAATAGTTCCCTTTCGTAACACCAAATATAGAATAATTCATTTTTTATCAGATACCCTAACTGCTATGATAAAATGGTTGATGCTAAATGGCTCGATATTTTTTTTTTATTCACGACGGGGTGATTCTTAGCCTTTATCATACTTAATGTTAAGTATTGATAAGGCTGAAGATGGAAGCAAGCCTCTCCCGGAATCCTCAACCACTGAGGAACTGGCTACCTTATCTCTAACTGCAGGAACACAACAATGCTGAAAACATTGTTGCTATGGCGTCAGACTTAGATAAGATGGTGGTGGCTAGCCAGGCGGACTCACAACAAGTCCTACCACCAACCAAACCGAATACAATACGTACCCCCCGATGGGAATCGAACCCGGGACCCCCGGAACCGGTGGTTGTTACCACTAGACCACAGAGGCGGCTGAATTCCAAACAACAAATTCAAGCAGCAGCTAACTAGAGATTGGTTAGATGTGGTTTCTTAAATTCTTAAATTTTTAAACACTCTAATGGTCGATTTCGCCACCGACGATTGGCTTCTGGATGGCTTGTCTGGCGGATCACTTGACAGTTGTAATTTGAGCTTGTCTGACGGTGGTGAAACCGCCCTTAACCCTAACTCTGTTGTATCTCCTTAAGTATTAATGATTCCCTTTTGAGTAGGTAGGTATTGATTGATCACTTTTTCTTTACTTTTTTTGTTCTTTCCGAAACCAAAGTGTGAAATTCCGAAACCTAAATTAAAATCTCCAAAAAATATTATCAATTACTTACCTAGTACTTACAAATAAGCAAATTGTTATTTATATGCGAAAACAAGTAACTGTGTATATTGTGTTATGTTTGTTATGCTTCTTAGTCATTTAAATATTGTATGTTTTCCTTATAAAATAAAAATCTTGGTACAGTCAACAGCACGTACGACATTACATTTGCACTACGAAAACCGCCGCTATTACGAGCGATGTAAGGGCGATCTAAAGGTCAAAGTGTAAAGCCGTGCGTGCTGTTGACCGTACCTAAGAACTTGTCAGTATTTTAATGGGTTCCGCCGATGTAAAAGCGCTTGGATGCTCCCGGTGAAGCTTGTGGTTGGAGTCATCCAGCCTGACAAGCTCCTGACGCAAATATGCGCAAAAACATCGTCATCCACAGATAATTTATGCTATTAAACAATAGAACGAAATTTATAATTAATTTCAGTGAGTAGTGTCTATTATTAACTTAGACACATATATCCCTAACTCATTATTCAGACTCCAATGAAAATTTTCATTTTTATTATGTAATTAATTAATGTACAATCAAGAGCACGACAAGCTTTAAACTTGCACAAAAAGCCACCGCTATATCGAGCGATAAAAAGTGTTCTCAAGGTCAAAGTTTGATTGGTCTGTGTTGTTCACTGTACTAAAATTCAATTGGGCTTTGTTTGTAATTATCCTTTGAACCTGTAATCTGTACCTACTAGAAACAGTTCCACCAAATATTCATAATATGATTAACAGTTTCTAAATATCTACATAACACTACACACACTGTAAGATTTTCGTAAATGAAGACAGTGAAAGTACATTTTATGTTAGCACTAATTAATAGTCTTATTAAAAGTACCTGTATGAAAACGCAATCACATATTATAAGTAATAATACTCTTTTAATTTGTCATTTTTGTTAGCAGGACACCGGTCTCCAGAGAACAATGTAATATCTATTGTGTTTGATAATAACCCGGGGCCTGAGAGGTTAAGGTTGACTCACTATAACAATTTAAGATAATAAAATTTGTTCTAAGCATTAAGCATTATTTGTGAAGCTGATTTCTTAAACATGATATTAATCCTTATCTAAATTGTAAATACGTTAACGATCACAAGTATTTAATTTTGATCAAAATTTGTTCTTTACATAATTTAATTTTAATATTTCTTAGGAAATATCATAGTTTTAAAATAACTCTGCAACAATATAATTCGGGACAAAATTCATTTGTCAGGTAAGCTCGCTTACTTTATACCGATATATTCCGGACGTTTAAGCTAGAACGTTACACGAACAAATAGCGCCCTTCTGACCATGGTCGGATTATATTTGAACAATACTTTTTCTAAGTTGTATTCTTGTATGAAACGCTGCTTGCGTCGAGTAGGCAATTTGGAGACTGCCTGCCGTAGGTATTGAGTATAAATACTCGCTACTACTACTAAAGCGTCAGGACAAACGGGTGAATGTTGAATAGAAATTTGGTTATAGCATAACAAAAACAAATTAAACCATGTTTTTTCCAAATTTGTTGTCTATATCGTTGGCCTGAGCAGCCCCTGCTCACTCGACACTTAATTAATTAACACCTTATATGTAATAAATATATGTAAACAATACTCACCATAATTCTTGACGAGTTTCGCCTGTACAATTGTAATACTCAATCTGGCCGTGAGTGGTGGACCGGCTGGTGGCAACTGTAACAATAGGTTTTAAAGTTTCACACCATCCATAAGAGGGTAATATCTGTCTAAGTTTACAACAAGATAGGAGAACAGATTTCACATTAATTAATAAGATAAAAATTTAAGTATGTGTTAAGTATGTACTTAGCATTCACATGCCATGTCATGTACATTTACAGTCAACAGCAGCTACGACTTTACATTTGCACTACGAAAACCGCCGCTATTACGAGAGCCGTAGCGGCTGTTAAATGTAAAATGGCGAAAGTTGCCGGTGATCCACTTGCCGCGCAAAATCCCTTGAAAGGCTATCAGTGCGTGACCACAGTCGAAACATATAAACAGTCTTTGCACTCGGCCGATATGACGCGCTCACACACACACGCGCCGCTCGCTATGGATACACGGCCGGCCACTCGATCACACTGGTTTTCACTGGTAAAACCACAGAACAGATTTTTTCTGTTCTGTGGGTAAAACAGTAGCAAGCGCGGTGCAGAGCGGCGCGTATCTGTGTGAGTGCGTCATTTCGGCCGTTTAAAGCCTGTTTAGACTTAGGCGTAACGTTGCAAGCCTTTATAATTCCCCGAATCAACTGCATGCGAATATCGCCTATAGGAGGTCGACCAGAAACTACCGCGACTGTACTTGTTTACTGTAGCTATATGACCAAAAGAATCACAATGAGCGTTCCGCATGATTTTAACTAAGTATGTAGAACTATAGAACTAATATATGTATTACCTACAGTGAATGTGTTAAAATTAAGTTATATATTTATAATTATTTTTGTGTATCAAATAAACAAATTAAAATTTTAGAGTGTAGTGCATTTAGAAGAACACACATTCAAAAATATCCACAAAAAGAACACCGATATATATAGAGTATTAACTAACTTAGGCAAAAATATTTGAAACAAGAAACGGTTGTCCAAGTGTTTCTATGGGAGCGCTCCAGTGTGCGAAGATGACGAATAAACAAAGGAGATGTCCCATTTTTGATTGGAAGCTGGGCCCCCTAATTCCTACAGGGATGAAATTATATTATATGCAAGGAGCACATAATGAGGAACTTTTCCATCTATCAATATATTTAAAAAAGAGCCCAAAAATTTTATTTTTAATAAAAAAGTCTGATAAAATACCAATCCAACACTTTTTCTACTTTGGCAACTTCGATTCTCATTTATCCAATTGAGTGAAGTGAACTGTCAGAACGCTGAATCCCACTATTTCATTGGTCGAGACACTGACAGTGACATATGACTTACGTCAATTCGTGTGACTTTGAAGTTTTATATTATAATAATGCAAAGGAACTACACAGTACAGCGGCAGCCGCTTGGTTTAATTTTCTGAACTGAATAAACTGTATTTAAACCTCAAAGTATCTTGTAGAATGTATTAATAAAGTCAGAAGAAATCAGACCATCAATTAGAAATCATAAAATGATAAAAAAAAGCTTTTAAAAGAAAAAAACCAGATATATATTAAAAAAAAAAACTTCAAGTTTTTAAATATTTTTTAATTTATTTTGGGGCCCTTTTATTTTTTTTTCTTTTTGGATACATACTCTTAGAAGGTAGATCTATCAATAAAGCATCACTTCAAAACTGTAGGAAAATAAGGGCCCAAAAACGAACATCTCCTTTGAGTAACCTTAATAATGTTATCTTGATTACTCTGACGGAAGGCAGGCGGCACGAAGTTACGTTCGTTAGTCCCGGGCGCATCTGCAATAGTTTACATCCTCCAATCCGCATTGGGCCCGCGTGGAGGGTTAATGGCCCATCCAATGCTTTTCATAGTGTTTGTATGAATGACAAAGTTATAATTGCGGTTCTAGAAAATGTGGTATAGCTCTAAAACTGCGAAATATATTTCGTTCAAACCAATTTTCGTTGAATTGAGATTTTTCACTTTCTTATTTTAAAATTTAGGGGGGGACGGACACATTTTACCACTTTGAAAGTGTATATAATTCAAACGGTTGACTTTGAGAAAAAACTGTTTTAGGAACCTCGATGTAATTTTTAAAGACCTTAAAGACCTATCTAAAGATACCCCACACGTATAGGGTTGATAAAAAAAAATATTTTCAGTTTCAGTTCCATACAAGGAACTGAAAGTTGCGAAAGTTTCTGGTCGATCTCCTATAGGCGATATTTTGCGTGCAGTTGATTCGGGGAATTATAAAGGGTTTCCACGTCACGCCTAAGTCTAAACTGCCTACAAACGGCCGATAATATCGCCTATAGGAGGTCGACCAGAGACTTTCGCGACTGTACTTGTTTACATGAGACAAATGAGAATCGAAGTTGCCAAAGTAGAAAAAGTGTTGTTGGGATACTGTTTTATTGACTTTACAATCAGACTTTTTTTATTAAAAATAAAATGTTTGGGCTCTTTTTTTAAATATATTGATAGATGGAAAGGGTACTTAGTGCTATTTGCATATAATATAATTTCATCACTGTAGGAATTAAGGGGCCCAGTCTCCATACAAAAATGGAACATCTCCTTTGTTTATTCGTCATCGTCGCACACTGGAGCGCTCCCATAGAAACGCTTGGACAACTTTCATGGTCCAATTAAATATTTTCGCATAACTTAGTCAATAAGACTCAATGTATTGGTGTAATTTTTTTTTGGATATTTGTTTATTTGATACACAAAAATAATAATAAAGAATTAACTTATTTTTAACACATTTAATAAAAAAAAACAAATAGATTATACTAAATATCATCTCTTGCGATGTTCAAACATACAATGCAGGCACATAAAGTATAGAATAAGCGTCTTTTTTTAAAATTCGATGAAATTAATAAAACCCCATATATTAACTACCCTCTCCTATCAGGGATCCAGAAATGATAATCATGACGCTTAATTAATGGTATATTATTACTTTAACTCAATTACATTGTCTCTTACAATCATTGACTTGTAAATATATGGACCAGCCATACCTACAAAATTAGCGTGCATACCTATATTATGTTTGGAACATAATATGGCCGCTCACCCTAGTGTTGTACCATATTGAATAGCTGATATCGAAATAGGTACAATTAAAACTTATAATAAATATACGTTTTAAATATTAATTTATACTCCTCAGAACAAAAAAAGGCCGGCTTAGGCCCAGAAATGGATTTGAAACCAACTACTTCACTTGCTTTTTTAAGCATTTATTTGGCAATTGGGGTGGGAGGTTACATAATGTAGTGCGAAGTCCATCTCCAATAGTCTTACGTGATTATGTAATTGGGTTTAGCGCGTTTAATTAAGTTTAATATATAGATAAATCATTATTATTGTATTACAGATCTTTCGGGCCGACAGTTCGTACGATAGACGTTAAAAAATTTCCCACTTGCGAGTATCGTTCCGAAGTAAGCACCAAAAGTGTTAGCGCGCTAAAGCATGTGGCCGCACTTGCGTGTATCGTGGCATTGTCCGAAGCTTCGGGGCGATACACGTAGGTACGGCCATAGCATAAAAAGGGGCTAAATTTAATAATCAAACTCATTCTTATGGAATCCGTTTGAAAGGTAAAAGCATTTTTTTTTAAAGAAAACAGCTCATTGTCTATGTATGCCTATTTTAAGCTACATTAAAAGTAATTATTACTTAAGCAATTATTTTGTATGAAAGTAATTGTCTAAGTTTGAATTACTTTTACTCAAGAAGTTAGTTGCCTTCTATTAAAAATACGAGAGTTCACACTTGTATTTATTATAGTCAAGTGTAAGCAACTACCTACCTAGTTAATTAAAAGTAAATATACTTATGCATTTTTTTCATACAAAATAGTTACTTAAATAATTACCTTTATTGACGTATTACTTACATTACTGTGAGCGACGTCGAACAATGAAATAGCTGTTTGAACGCCGAGCGAACATTGAGAGACAAAAAGTTAGTAAAAGAGTCGCGCTGCATTAAATAAGGACGAAGAATGCGAGAAATTTCTCCCGCGGAAGCGAGTGAGCGAGACAGAAATAGTGTCTCGCTCTCTCGGCCGCTCGTGGATTGTCGGGAACGTTCGAGAAACACACGTCGCGAATATTCCATGCGATTCTCGACTTTCCGCGGGCGGTATAAAAGCGGCACGCAGCGCAGCGTATAGCATTAGTGACTTAAAAAGTGTATTGAGTAAGCGCATCCGGAAGTGTTCAAAGAAGAGTTTAAAAATAAGTGTTCAATAAGAGTTCTGAAGAGTAATAAGAAGTGTTCAAACAAGTGCAGCGAATTAGAAGTGTCAAGCGTGAACTGTTTTTAAGGAATAATAGATTTTAAATTATTCAAAGTGCAGATAATTTAGTGGTCGCGGATTTAGCTGATTTATAATCTGTATTGAAGTGACTTTGATTCAGTGCATTTATTTAATAATAAAATATACTGTGTTAAATAATAAATAATTGTTTATTTGTACTGATCAACGGTTCTTCAGCGTATCATTGGACGTAGTGGCATTTTCCAGCCAGCATTTACTAAGTGTCAGTTGTGTGACTAAGCGCTCGTCCACGACAATTACACTTGACTATAAACACGTATGGTATACAGGAGTGAGAGGAGGAAAAATAAGTTACGTTTGATTGTTTAAAATATAGTATTATTTTTTTATTCATTTCTAAATAATACCGATTTAATAAAATAATTTCTAAACAATACTGTATCACAAATTTTTTAGCATGGTATCGGAACCTAAGATCGAGATAACCTTGATAATCGATTTAATAAGCAGTCCATCCATCCATCTCCAAAGATCCAAAGATTCTTTAGTAAAGCCAGTTTCAACATTTACATGTTGGTACCATTTACTTAGTGTCCGAGGGTGTGGTAAACAAGTGTTTTAGGTTTTCCTCATAAAATTTTAAGTTTTTGATAATTATAAATGGAGAGTAAGGGCGAATTTCCTGTTTTCTTCGCCATACTTTTCAATTGACTATAAACACGTATGGTATACAGGAGTGAGAGGAGGAAAAATAAGTTACGTTTGATTGTTTAAAATATAGTATTATTTTTTTATTCATTTCTAAATAATACCGATTTAATAAAATAATTTCTAAACAATACTGTATCACAAATTTTTTAGCATGGTATCGGAACCTAAGATCGAGATAACCTTGATAATCGATTTAATAAGCAGTCCATCCATCCATCTCCAAAGATCCAAAGATTCTTTAGTAAAGCCAGTTTCAACATTTACATGTTGGTACCATTTACTTAGTGTCCGAGGGTGTGGTAAACAAGTGTTTTAGGTTTTCCTCATAAAATTTTAAGTTTTTGATAATTATAAATGGAGAGTAAGGGCGAATTTCCTGTTTTCTTCGCCATACTTTTCAAATGTATAGAGACTTGGCTTTGGCAATTTGCCTCTTCAAAAAATCTTTTGATCCTGTACATTCTTCCAAAATAATAGTTTCATCAATATTAATTGATTTTCTTCTTTGAAGATCTTCTATTACATTAGCGAATATAGCAATCTTTTTATCCCTTTCGTTTAATTTTTTTACATTCTTCTTTAATTAAGAACACTTTTCTGCAAGACTTAAATATTTTTTTTTAAATCTGAAAATAAAAGGAATGATCAGGTTTAAAAGACTACTTATAAAACTAATAATAATTAACCTAGCCTATATTACATTAAGTCAAATATTATACAGTTTAATTTATACTGACCATCGCATTGATTATTGTGAGATTGACTTGTTAGTATTTGTTTTTGCCTGGTTGGTTGAAAAATATTTGATAGGCTGAAAATGAACAAAAGAATCATTAATTACTTTCAATTTAATTTAGTTAATGATAAGGTCATGTGTGTAAAAAAATTTATCACTATTATACTGTACTAAAGCTATGTTTAATAGCAATTTTATAGCTACGTAAAGTAATATCACACATAGCTTATGTACAGTAAGTCAAACAGTAAAAAACAATCAATTTAATTCTCTTACTTTTACTAAGACAATTATAAAACATATCCTCACCGTAGTAGATGTTGACGCACCTTCTAGTGAACTAGTCATTTCTCGACTCTTTTGATTCTTCAAACAGATTTGATTAGGCTGAAAATATATAAATAGCTTTGATACAACTTCTACAAACTATAATAGGATTCAGAATAAGATAGCAGAATACACTATTCTGCTTTATAAAGTTATTTACAATGTAAAAATCACTTACCAAAAGAGTCACGCAATCTTGTTACATCGAAAGTTCTGTAGAAGCATTTTTCATCAAAATGCATCAGTGCAAACATACCAAATTTTATGTCGTGTGTTTATATTTTCTTGACCAATAGCCTCTATCCATTTCTGCTTCGAAATTTTGTTCGAAGGAAATCTATTTGACAAAACACCATTGATGAATAAAATGACAAATGTATCGATATTTCAACACAACCCATGACATCACTAATTTTACAAATGCAATACAACTCGAACTTTAATATGAAAAAAACTTCGAAATACCACAACTTAAAACAATCTATGTCCTTATAATCTTTCAAAACAACTTTTTCTTATATTTCATTACACAATATCGTTTTAGATTCAACAGTAATTGTGAAAATTTAATACTAACCTATGGAGAGTCAATGAAGGTTGATTAATGTTTTTCCTTGCACCGCACAGAACAGAAAAAACAGTAGAAGTCGCAAGTGGGCGGTACCCGCGTAGCCCCACATGAGCAAAGGTTTGCCTATGTTCAAGTACATCGTCGTTTTGCTTACTCAGTAGCGATCGTAACCTCCACGCGGAATAATATAGAGAAAAATTTGAAAAATGCCATACTGTGCAGTTTTGAAGTGAACTAATTATAGCCGAGAGACTAATTAGTCTAAAGGAGGCATAACATATCATCGGTAAATCATATTTTCTGTTATTTTCACTTATTTTCACAAAAAAGATAAATTGTAATATTTTTAAAAATAAACAATCTGAATCCAATCTTCCGTCTACGTTCTTAAGGTGTATATTTCAATGTACAGTTTACCGTTTCTAGAAGTTTCTAAGCATAATCCGAAGTACTGAAAGCATGCTTTTCGTCGTACTTGGTCGCCACTCAATTAGTGATGCGCCTTATCGCTGATACATAACCGGGGTCGGTCGGTTCCAAGTTTTTTTCGGTACCGGTACTGTAGGGTGATGGACTCGGGAAAACCTGTACTCGGTACTGAGAAACCTCTATTGAAAAATAATCTATTTTTGTTATATTGAGCTATTTAGAATGAGTGGTTATATGAAAACTTTAGGAAAACAAGTATTATCAAGAAATAAGTAGGAATCACAAAGTTAGATGTTACAAAGTTCAAAGTCGCATCATTTTGTAATAGATAGGTCAGCGTTTGACCTTTACCTCGCCTGATGGTAAGATTATAATAGAATAATATTTAATTTTGTTATTAGCAACACATGCTATGTGATGCCATTACTGATCTCAGTTCAGTATAATATGACGCAAACAGCGGTTACTGCACTGATACCATGTAGATAAGCGGTGATGCGATCTACGATGATCGCACTAGCCTGGATATACCAAAACACAGACTCCGATAAATAAGTTTCACTCAAGCTAATAAATGCTGAGCGCGTGTCTTTGAGATATCCATAACTTTTTGAGAGTAGGTGATGGGGATGAGATTAACTATTTCAGCTGCAAAGTGAGACTCCATGCTTATTAAACACAAGCTCGATTAAGCATGTAATCGAGCTTGTGTTTGAGCAAATATTCAAGCGTGAAGTACTTTCTCACCTTTGCCAGTAATGCAAAGCTTTTTAATCTTACAAGCTAAATGTCTGTATTAGAAGAAAATACCATGTATTAGCAGATCGTTAATTTGACTATGTAGCAGAAATAGTCAACAAAGAGTACTGAACCTGAATAGCAAATAGAACTCAAATTGGCTAACCTCAAGAAGTTCGATATCCAGACACACGAACCAGTCGAGAAGTTGATATGATGAAAGTTTGCCAATAAGGCGTTAATTTCGAACCATGTTAAAATTATCCATTATCTTACAAATAATGGGCGTGACTGTAAATAAAATTGGCAGGGTCGCCACCACTGCCATTTTTAAGTATTGGAGAATTTCTATGGTGGTTCGCAAGTCTCGGTAGCTCAGTGGTTAGAGCATTGGACCGGATTTCCAAAGTTCGTGGGTAGAGTCCCATCTGCGAATTCACTTGTGGCCGAGTTGTTTTTTTCCAATATTTTTCTATATGAAATTTATCTAAAGTATAAAAAAAGCATTGAAAAATGCATCATCATATGATAAAAGAATCATAAATTTAACACATTAATTTGAATGGTTTTTTACTATTATTGAGAACCGAGAGTATATACTGTTACGCACTTGGGGACAGCCGTGTTTATTCAACACCCACTGCCTCCAAGATGCGGTCTGCTCAGCTAGCTCAGATGGGCACGAGACTCATGGGAGTGTGCGTGGGTTCTACCTTGATGGCTGTTACACTCGGAAAGAAAATATGGAGATTAGTTCACTAAAAGGTTCTAATTCTTACTTCTAAAGAGGGCGCCACCAACACAGGAGTGTTGGAATAAATCAAACAAAGTGATACATTTCTGACAAAAATTCTATGTATATTGATGTTAAACCACTGTCATTATTTAAAATTACAAACAATTCTTTCTAAACATATTAGCAGAAAACATGGGCACTGTTAATAAAACTCATTAAAAGTTAAAGAATAAAAGTTACATGTGGGTACTCAAAAACACATGGTAAATTATTTGGTCATGACCTGTGGAAACAAGAATCAGTGGAAGCGTCCTTCCATGAATCTATTCTGAAGCTAAATGTACAATCCTAAGTTACTTCTATATTAAAATTACATTAATACAACTGTTTTACATGTCGATGAAATTCTCAAACAAAAAGTACACAAAAACATACGGAGTTCGTTGTTAGCTTACGCAGCCATCCTCCAAGGTGTTGGTGCACTCACTCTCCCATGCATCAGAGGAGAACACTTCTACATTCTGTGGCCTGAGACGAGACACACTGCATCAGGGGGACATGTGCATCAGCCCGGGGAAAGTTGTCAGAAATGCAAATAAAATAACTTAATTTCTGGCTTAAAACAAAGGAGCGGCTCTCTGAAACAAAATAAGAGAGCACACGATAATTCTCAAGAAGTTCCACCATGAAGCGTGGGACTCCAACCAAGACGAAACGGTATGAAAAACTCACCTGCCGCTCCTATTAAAATTCTTGAATTTACATAAAAAGATATTTGGCACTAGGCCATATCGATGACAATCACCACCCCATCTTCTTAACAATTAGATCGGACGATCTCAATCAAATTTCTCTGCTTCCAATATTATTTGTCGTATCGACCGACACCGAGGATCGAAAGGGAAGGCAAGTCACCGTCACCGGCGACCATAGACGAGCCGAACCAAAGACAATGATATATTGTTCCAGAATTTTCCACAAAAAGAATTTAGATTTTTTATTCTACAACTAATTGAAATGTATTTTAATAAATACAGAAGACATACTGAAAGTAAATTAAACCATTACAATATTAAAAAACATTAGACAATAGCAATAAATATGCAATGAGTAACTTTCACAAAGACAGCAAGTTGTGATTTATAACATTAAGTTATTGCCTGTTACGAAACGTAAAACGTCAGATGTCATGTCATTCGCTGTCAATGTCAAAGTCACTCAAAACAATAACACTGGTAGTTGTTATTGCGAAAATATTGAAAACCACAAAATATTACGGAATGAAGTCTAAAACCTAGGTAAATACGTGTAATGAATGATTCTGCAATGAAATAGCTCGGTGCGCAAGGAACCTACGGTTAGTAACACTAAAATCAGTGCCACAAAAGAATGGTAAACAAAACACTATCGTGTCCGGGGCGACGGTTATCCCGTGGTCTGTTCTTGGCGTCGTTGATGGTGAATTCAACACAGGGCCTGAGCCCAGTCCTGCGAATAGACCACCAGACACACCCTCACTCCAGTCTCGAGAGTGAAAATACCACGGTTGCGTATTATACACGCAACATACCCCCCTCACAAGAGCGAAGACGGGCGTGTGAAACAAAGGCCTATTCGCTGAAACAAGACAAAAAGTTAACAATGTACAACAACAACTAAACAACAACACCAACAGCATACACCATTTTAATGATCCTAGTGGCTGTCGATCACTAGCGACCCAAGTGGAATGTTCTCTGAATTCTTAACAAATATTCTTGTCTCCAAAGACTATAAAGCTATCACTTCTATTAAATGTTTTTTTTTATTTATTCAAATCCTATTAAAATAAAGGAATAAAACCTTAAAAATATTTCTTAAATTTCTAAGCATGCATCTAGCATCCTACTTAAGTGAGGATAATACCCTAAATCCTTAGTGTGTTTAAACATATTCTATTCTGTAAGTGAACACCATAGTGCACTTATTCTAAACACGATGTTAATAAACATCATTAAACTCTTATAAAGAGTGTTGAAATTAAATTCTCTATTTCTTACAGTTTGTCGATTCACAATACTGTTTTAGAATACATAACGTGAGAAACGTTGTTAACTCATTACGAGTGTTGAAAAGTTTATATACTACTACTGTACTAATCCTAACTAATAAGTGTGGAGCGAGATACGGGTCAAGAACAAACTAACATTACATCTATCTAACATACCTAAGTTCCTAAAATATGTCGACTAATAATTTTGAAATATGCACACTCACTTTCACTCACTCTTCTTTCACACCCTAGTCAGCTTGTTCTCACCCCCCATCCCACTGCGCAGCTTATTTTCCTATCCTAGCTTATCTATATCTGATTCCAGCCTTAAATCTGCAGGATTAATAGTCACTGCAAGACGACCAGTTCTTGTTAATGAGGAGAGCTTAGCTCGCATCTCATCCACTTTTCTCAAATTCTTATGACCTCTGACTAAGAGTTCATATTTTAATTCATCACTCAACAAGTGATAAAAATTCATTTTCACTGAAGCCATTTCTAACAATGAAAGATTCTCAAAAAAACAAAGATAAGCGAACACTAACCTTGATATCCGAGATACCAAATGATGAACAACGACGGACGGAGTCACCCTCCAACAATGTGTCTCATCACCGGGCCTCACGTTGGGTACGCCAATTATGTTACGCACTTGGGGACAGCCGTGTTTATTCAACACCCACTGCCTCCAAGATGCGGTCTGCTCAGCTAGCTCAGATGGGCACGAGACTCATGGGAGTGTGCGTGGGTTCTACCTTGATGGCTGTTACACTCGGAAAGAAAATATGGAGATTAGTTCACTAAAAGGTTCTAATTCTTACTTCTAAAGAGGGCGCCACCAACACAGGAGTGTTGGAATAAATCAAACAAAGTGATACATTTCTGACAAAAATTCTATGTATATTGATGTTAAACCACTGTCATTATTTAAAATTACAAACAATTCTTTCTAAACATATTAGCAGAAAACATGGGCACTGTTAATAAAACTCATTAAAAGTTAAAGAATAAAAGTTACATGTGGGTACTCAAAAACACATGGTAAATTATTTGGTCATGACCTGTGGAAACAAGAATCAGTGGAAGCGTCCTTCCATGAATCTATTCTGAAGCTAAATGTACAATCCTAAGTTACTTCTATATTAAAATTACATTAATACAACTGTTTTACATGTCGATGAAATTCTCAAACAAAAAGTACACAAAAACATACGGAGTTCGTTGTTAGCTTACGCAGCCATCCTCCAAGGTGTTGGTGCACTCACTCTCCCATGCATCAGAGGAGAACACTTCTACATTCTGTGGCCTGAGACGAGACACACTGCATCAGGGGGACATGTGCATCAGCCCGGGGAAAGTTGTCAGAAATGCAAATAAAATAACTTAATTTCTGGCTTAAAACAAAGGAGCGGCTCTCTGAAACAAAATAAGAGAGCACACGATAATTCTCAAGAAGTTCCACCATGAAGCGTGGGACTCCAACCAAGACGAAACGGTATGAAAAACTCACCTGCCGCTCCTATTAAAATTCTTGAATTTACATAAAAAGATATTTGGCACTAGGCCATATCGATGACAATCACCACCCCATCTTCTTAACAATTAGATCGGACGATCTCAATCAAATTTCTCTGCTTCCAATATTATTTGTCGTATCGACCGACACCGAGGATCGAAAGGGAAGGCAAGTCACCGTCACCGGCGACCATAGACGAGCCGAACCAAAGACAATGATATATTGTTCCAGAATTTTCCACAAAAAGAATTTAGATTTTTTATTCTACAACTAATTGAAATGTATTTTAATAAATACAGAAGACATACTGAAAGTAAATTAAACCATTACAATATTAAAAAACATTAGACAATAGCAATAAATATGCAATGAGTAACTTTCACAAAGACAGCAAGTTGTGATTTATAACATTAAGTTATTGCCTGTTACGAAACGTAAAACGTCAGATGTCATGTCATTCGCTGTCAATGTCAAAGTCACTCAAAACAATAACACTGGTAGTTGTTATTGCGAAAATATTGAAAACCACAAAATATTACGGAATGAAGTCTAAAACCTAGGTAAATACGTGTAATGAATGATTCTGCAATGAAATAGCTCGGTGCGCAAGGAACCTACGGTTAGTAACACTAAAATCAGTGCCACAAAAGAATGGTAAACAAAACACTATCGTGTCCGGGGCGACGGTTATCCCGTGGTCTGTTCTTGGCGTCGTTGATGGTGAATTCAACACAGGGCCTGAGCCCAGTCCTGCGAATAGACCACCAGACACACCCTCACTCCAGTCTCGAGAGTGAAAATACCACGGTTGCGTATTATACACGCAACAATACCAATTCTCCGATACGATGATACCGGTACCAGTTAATTCCCGGGGATTCTCGTTGTATGCTGAGGTGCATCACTAAATTGATTGGCGATTTGCTATTCAATTAGTGATGCGCCTTATTATCGTATAGACTACAGATATCGATAAGTATAGATGCAGATAATTTGCGACCGATTTGCAAATTGTGAATTAACATTGATACAAATAATACAAAAACAACGTTTAATTTTAATATGGACATGGATTTCAAATTCTTTGATTTATGAAAGGGTTTTTGAATGTTTACCAAGATTCTTCTAACTTTTATCTACTATTACGTCCATGGCGACTACAGTCCTCGAACTGTTAAAATCTTGAAATGCCCATGGGGAGTATAGTCCCCAAAGCGATTTCAGTACGGCGGCCGGCGTTCAGATTAATGCTAATAGCAAAGCACAGAGAGCTCGAAGTTCCATCAAAAAAATGTTTCTATCGGTGTTTCTGATTGGTGGTTCTGAGTTATAAAGATAAGTAGATATTGATTGAATGTCGGTAGAATGATAAGAGACTTAGTCGGTTAACCAACCAGTCCCCTTATTCTGTAACTCGACACCTCGACAGATTCACTGGAAAACCGTTTGCCATAAGGTAAAATTGCATTTGTTGCTTTTTAAAAAGCATAGCGACATTTGGTTGTACTTTAATATCTTTTACCAAACTCGGCCGTCCGTCCGCTAAGGTACCAGAATTACAGGTGATCTCGTAACGTAATCGGGTACATGACCGATATATTTTTGTTTTACCAATGATTAATATAATTTGATGGTTATTAGTACTAATATAATATCAAACATTATAATATTTTTAAAACGTTTTCCACGTTTCATTTTCCTAAATATGCTTTGAAGATAAAAATATAAAATAAATAACTAATTAAATTGTATTATTGTTTAATATATATTGTTTTGCCGTGTGGTGACGGCCTAAGAATATAAGTGTCACCGCTCTCTTACATGCCTGGGATGTCGTAAATCACACATTGAGCACCTGTGGGAGAGAAGGAAAACTTGAAACAAACCCTCTACCAACCCGTCTGGCCAGCGTGGTAGCAGTAGGCTAATAGCCTTCTATGAACGCCACAGTAGGTGTAAGCTAGGAGAGGCCTTTGTCCAGCAGTATACGTCCACAGGCTGATGATGTGATGTGTGATTGTTTAATATGTATTTTAAGTATGTTTATCCGTTATCTAGTATCCAAAACACAAGTTCTTCATGAAACTTAACGTGGGCTAGATAATCAGTGTGATTGTATGCAAATATATATTATTATATTATATTATTATTACACATAAATCAAGATTACAAAATGTAGCTGCTATATTTATTGTATATTGTAATCTTGCTTTACAGCGTTATGCATGATTTGTGTGTGTAACGTGTAACGGTGTATTGAGTTTAGGTATATCACCCTGTTAGTAAAATATAACGTTACAAAAATCATTTTAATTTCTTGTTTTCAAATCTTAATAACGATACCGGCAATTATTAAGACCCACGTGCGGAAAGACAGAAGATGAGCAATCACTAGTTTTTGTAGTTACAGCGAATCTAATGCCTCGCTGGCCACGCTAGTGCTAATTTATTTGCCGAAACTCGTGCTTAGGTTTTGATCGACGTATCGATATACTTAATTGTGTCCAACCCTAATAATCAGTAAGCTTGTTTCTTTAAAGCGCCATCTAGTGTGGAATAGCGTAATTAACATGGCAAAAGCAAAGCTATTAGCAGCATGTCTGTAGCGCTACCTTGCGCAGAATAGATGTACTACTTGGCACATTCACGCTGTTATTTAATTATGAACTATAATTGTATAGCATAAGAGTTCAACTCGGAATGCGTTTTTTTAACCAATCACAACGAAGATGCTATTTTACACTTGTGTGAGTTGGCTACGCCCAGGGTACGCAGGTTTTCTATGAGAGACCCGTCTCATGCGACTTCTACTGTTTTTTCTGTTCTGTGTTGCACCGTACTGCTTAACACAACACGAAGGCATGATGTTCCCAACTCTAGCAAGGCTCTGAATGGAACAGAACCAGGTTTTTGTGCGTATTTATCAAAAAATAAACAAAACTGTTGAGAGTTAATAAAAAATTGACAGCAGATCTACCACAGAACTTGGAACTAAAGATGGCGATGCCGGCACGCGTCAAAACGCTCATGACGTCACATGAAAATGTTGCCAAAATGTGTACTGTGCAAACACTATCCGTCTCTTTACTCATACGCAAACATAGGTGAGTTAGAAAGAGACAAACATCGATTTGATAAGAATGTATCGATTTAATATATATTTGTATAAGCAAATTTTATATAGTTCTGTTGTATCTCTATGCTTACAATTAATGACCATTCTCCGCTTTTTCGTGGGTGACATCTGACGTCTCTCATCTTTTTTTTTTGTGTGACAAGGTCACGGACTTGGCCGGCTACACAGTGCCGATGAATTAACGATCCAAGTACTGATTTGAGGCGTTTATAAAATATTAATTTTATCAATTTGACATTTTACAATAATATTTTAAACTAAATTATAGATTGTCAATTTTGAGAACGCTAACACATAATTACAACAGAAACCATCTTCAAAATATACTTTTTGGAGTCGGTGCCAGCCAGCTGAGCCAGGGCATCAATGGTGCATTCTACATTGCACTTCTACTAATAGGTAAATGCCTACGTTCAGTTTTTCCGTTGTAGCTGGCACCCATTCCAAAAAGTATATTTTGAAATCGGTTTCTGTTGTAATTATGGGGTTTTAAATTAAAACCCCATAATTAAGTTCCTGAAGTGGATATACTTTAAAAGGGCGAAAGATAAAAGATTGACGGAAAGACAGGAAAGACAGGAAAGCAATATACCTACGCATTACTTGGAAGACATATTTAAGGCAACTACTTTGATTAAAATCCTTTGATAAAAAAAAAATGGGACCATCTCCCAAAAAAACGCTTTCAAATAAAAGAAGAAGAGATTATGCGCGATCAAACATAAAAAAATATTGAAACAAATCGATACCTTGGGGCTCAAAGGGCGTAACCACCATTTTGGCCAAAATGAGTTTTAAATGCCATCTTATTCAGTTTTTTCTGCGCTATCGAACTGTATTTTTAAAGTTCTCAAATTCTGAAAACAATGGTGAATACGACCCCAAATTTCAAGTCTGGTAATGCTGATTTTTTTGTATTTTTGGACGTAAAAGCAATAATTATTAGGCATCATCAAAGTACTGGACGTAAACGTCAATCTCAAATGAAATTGTAGGGCGTATATCCGTATGACTTAAAGCCATAAAGAATATATTTCATATATTTCATCATAGTTCATTCTAGTATGTTAAGGTTTAGAGGGTGGAAAACGTTATCGCCGTTTGTATCGAGACCGTTTCTACACATTCCTCTTAAAAAGTTTAGTTATAACCCATGTTAAGGCCCTCCAAAACTAGGTTTAATTGTAAAGCCACAAACATTGCTGTAATGTGTCTAACATTTGACAAAGCTTTGAAGGTTTGCAGATTTTGTAGCTAAAGGTTAGTTAAACCTGTGTAGCAAATTCTTAAAAATAATAATTTAAAATAATTTGTAGTTCCAATTAATTTGTCTTATTATTTATTGCCTTCTTCAGGACTAGCCAACAATCAAGATTGGTTTGCAATATGGAAAGGTTTAGTAGCCTTTTACTCTTATTTTCTGTCTATTAATTAACTATAAAATACTTATTTTGTCATTACAAAAGTAAATAAAAAGCTTCCCTAGTTATAAATATCAGAATAGAATAGAAGCCTCTGATGGACTAAGGGTTGCCAAATTGACCTATTCTACTAAAAACAGTTTTAAGTATTGTAATATAAACCCAAAAACTTGAATATCTAATAACAGAACGATAAAAACTACAGTTTTAATTTTAAAAGTTGGTGGTTACACTCTGCGTTACTAACGCAGCACTCATTTTATGGGGCATAAAAGACAGCGTTACTAACGCAGCAGTCATTTTATGGGGCACAAAAGACATACATGTTTGATTTTGTGGGGCGTATTCACCAGCTAACTTTTTAGTTACAAATATTTCTTAAGATGTTATGTTTTAACATTATGCACCTCAAAAATTAACGACTTTTGGTGTAAGAATCATATTTATAGGATCAATAACAACAAAGTTGTGATAAATACAAAATTTAAATTTTAGTTTTTTGGCTCTCCTGAAAAGTCGTGTTTTGGTGGTTACGCCCTTTGAGCCGCAAGGTATCGAAATGACGTCATCGCTCGTGGCGGGCGGCAGCGCGCGCGTTTCAAATTAGGCGTTTAGAAAACTTGTAATAACTTCATCATTTCTGGACCGATACGCTACATTTAAAAACTACATCAACAAAGAATAATTCACGTGATTTAATAAATTAAACTCCATAATTGTGTTTAGTGCGGAACACTCTGATTAAGCCAGATTTATATTAATAATTTCATCTGTCGCCATTTGAAAATGCCTGCGAGTTGTAAATTGTTATTAGTTAAGTTTAATGAAAAGGACAATTTTACGTATTTATGGCCAATTTCGTTTCTTTTTTCTTTTTATTTATGACGGGGAGACTCTTAGCCTTCATCATACCTGATGTTGACTATGTATATAAGCCACTTGGCTAGTATATAACAAATCTTTAGGCCTAACCACATTGGCTTAAGACCCAATGCAAGCTAAGACTGTTCTGTCCTAATAATATTATAATGCCAAAGTTTGTGAGGATGTTTGTTACTCTTTCAAGCAAAACTACTGAACCGATTTGGATGAAATTTGGCACACAGATAAAAGATAGACTGGATTTAAATATAGGCTACTTTTTTTATAATCCCCGGATCGGGAGCCACGCGGGTGAAAACGCGGGCGGCCGCTAGTATATTAATAATATTAAAAAACAAAAGAAAAATCTTTAAAACAGAAATATTTTTACAGTAACTCACAGTAGTGCCACTTAACTGCTGCTGCAAAGCAAGTGCCGCTTGATAATCTGCATCTACACTGTCTGGAGTTCCATCGGTGCGAAGGAAGCCAGCAGGTAGAGGACCCAGCAACACCTAAATGAATACATAAATTAATTATATATTTTAAAAGAAATGAAGGAAAGTACCATATTTCGTTTATGTAACACTAACATTTTTTTTAAACAAATACATAAATTAAATTCACCTTTCAAAATAAACCATTAGGTATAAGTAATATGTAATTCCTACTAATTTAATAAATGCAAAAGTTTGGATGTATGATTGTTACTCTTTCATACAAAAACTTCTAAACTACTGTCACTGTCAATTGTGTGTCACAGACTAGTTTAATTAGAGTTGTGCTTTTAGTCTATAGATATGTTGTGTTGTTTGCATGTTTTTAATTTGTTTTTGTGTAAGTGTATTTTATTTTTTAGTTTTGTTTTGTTTATTTTAGATACTTTTATCTGTCGTTATGGTTGTCACTGCTGTGTCAAGCAGATTATCAGTACAGCAGGCCCAGCTTGCTGCTTATACTGAGCTTGGCAGTGTGCGCTTTATATGTGTGGTATTTTTTTTTTTATCTGTATCTGTGTATCGCCGTGTGGATTTCAAATAAACATTTTTCTTTCTTTCTAAACAAATATGGATGAAAGTTTACAGTAATATAGTGTATACATCACAATAACACATGGACTACAATTTATCCTGATATTCTCACAGCAACAGGAACCATGCAAGTGAAACTGTTTGCAGTTGGTCCACATTTTCTTGTTTCATTGAGGTTACCTTTGTTATTTCGACCTGTTTGGCGCAGGGGTACTAACCCCACCTTCTGCGCCAGAGGTCCCGGGTTCGATCCCCGGACAAGACAAATATTTGTGTGCATGAACATGTCTATTTGTCTTGGTCTGGATGTTTAATATGTATATTATGTATGTATTTACAAAAAAAAAAGTATATAAGTATGTTTATCCGTTATCTAGTATCCATAACACAAGTTCTTTGATACTTAACGTGGGCTAGATAATTGGTGTGATTGTATGGAAATATTTATTTTTATTTTATTTATTTATTTATTTATTGCAATGCAAATAATCACTAAAAATCTACTTATTCAAAATTATTTTTATTCAAAATTCGTGTGTGAAATTCTAGCATATATTTACTAACAAATTTATATATAATTATTATTTATTATGATACAACCTCTAGCACAATTATATACTGTTACTGTTATCAGCAATATTTGAAAAGCTAGACTTAATTTAGCTAGCATGTTAGCAAATGTTTGACCTTCTTAGAATTTAGCCACAATACCTATTGGTTTTATGAGCAAAACAACAAAAAAAGATAAAAAGCATTATCAATGATTAAAAAGTGTTAATGAAAGACAAAGAAAGTAGTTGGCGCGGTGCAACTTTGATAAAGCATAGTACCTAATTAATAATTTCATTCAAACAATAGAATAAAAAAAATAGAATACATACAAAAAAGCATCTGCTTATAGCAAATAACTATAAATACTTGTTTTGTGCTCCACACATTCTAAGCATCGCTGGAAAATTCCACATCCACACACTTGGGTTCATTAAAATCAATACACGAAATAAACAACGTAATCATCGTGTCATATCGTAAACAGGATGAAATACAAACTGGTTATGGAATTGGATTATGAAAAATAATCAATTTGGCTTCACATATTACTGGAAAATACGGGTGATTCATCAGAAACTTATCATATAAATGATTAGAAAATACGATCAACCAAGTTACTTACTCTACGTCGTCGTTCCTCGTTTCTATCATCGGGAACTGTTGATGTCATTTTCTTGCAATAATAAACGGATCAAGCGATATTATTTATTGTATTGCTTGGAATTCAATCTTACGCCCGATTGTAAGTGAAGTAGATAGAACAAACTAAATGCGATGAAAACTGCGAGCGAATACCGATACCGTACCGATATTGCGATGTTGCGCGATGATAAATAAAATAAAATCAGTGACTGACATTGACAGTGACAGTGAGTGACAGATGACAGCCAGACAATTCATTTATTTTTTTCTGTTCGAACAGGCAACGGTCAGTTTAGTTCATTACTTTGGTTTTATTAAATATTTTAAGCCCCCGTAAAAAATATGGATATGGGCTTCATTTGACAGTTGAAGCTCATAAAATTACCTTATATGGTCATTTAACTGTCAAATTCAAAACAGCCAAATAGAGCGTATCTTTTTAAATACTACTAGGTAAACACCATAGAACAATAAAAAAGGTTATTCTGTGGTAAGCACGGTCCTGGCACAATGCTATTTTAGACATTAGGCTAATAAAGACATTCTTATTAACTGAAATTCAATATTTCATTACATTCACATAATATACACAAAAAAAAAGATTGCATTAATCTAAGATTACGCGGTACGGTCTCCGACTTTAGCTTGTTCGAATACGGATCGGAACGAAAACAAAAAAGTTTAAAAAATTGTTGACATGTCCATGTCATATGAAATGTCATGTCAGGCGTTCAAATAAGTTTTTGGAATTGTTTTTCTTCCCTAAAACCAGTAAATGTAATCCAATTTCTTCTTCAATTGAATTTTATTTGTGATGGATAAAAATAGTGTCATTTAAAACTAATCCACTTTACACAAACTTTATTGTGAAGTGATCAGCTTATTGTATTGATTTTCGTGTAATTTTATCATGGATAACCTGCAATCGCCAAAGGTAAGTGTTTTATAAAATTTCATAAGTCCCTCGAGCTAAGTGGATACTTTTAGGTGACTAAACTTTGTGGGTTACGTTTTGGACTCCCCACTGCTCTGTACTTTTTATGCGTTGTTTTCAGCTTGTCGTATGTTCATCTCTTATTACTCCTTTTCAAAAACACCATTTACCATATGCTAGGTACTATTTTATCTAATATGTGATAAGTTATCAAGTAAATATTAGTGAAGAGTTTGTATGATATAGAATTGAATGATTTATATTTATCTGTTTAAATCAATCAATTTATGAATAATGTATGATGTTTTTGTATGTGAAGCCTATTTTATGTATATTTTTTTATATCAAAATAGTGCTTGAGATATGAACTAAGGTATCAGCCTGATAGATGCTGATCAAACATTTTCCTTAAATTTATCTTTTTATCAATGTCATTGACCAGTATTAGGTTCACAATTCACAACTGTATTGTATTATGTATTTGCAATTTGTTGGCAAAATAAAAACTCGCAAACTGTAGCAAATGAAGTTGATTATTTAAATTATTTAACCAGTGAGACCCTGGACCATACTAACGTCATGCCAATAAAACCATCCCACTAAAACAGACACCGGTGTCTGGGCGGGCTTTGAGTTGTGTTATTGTTTTGGTAGAAAAGTAAAGTGAATTTAGTTTTTCTGGGATAAATGATGTAATCTTACATACTTTAAAATACTGAGTATAGGCATGGCTAAGTCAATCTAACAGCTCTAAGGATTTGGTTTTTTACTCTTTCACAGCTTTGACAATAGTAATAGTAGTAGTATATATATGTATATATATAGTAATATTTATTTGCAAATGCATTATCTCATTTATACAATAAGGGCCGATTTCACCTCTATCTACCCCTTATTTCTTCAACTAGCATCAGATTGTAAAAAATTCTGTCTTGTCTATCAAAATAGGAAATTAAAGTGTGATAAGTTTTTTTAAGATGAAATGCCCTTTTTGTCATAAGGTGATCACAATTTTATGTTTGTACTCACAAATTTTATTATGATTTACTAAATTATTGAAAGTTATTATAACTAGGTACTTTATAGACTCGAAACATAGGTCCTAAAGGACATCATCCAGGCTTCACACATTTTTGGTCAAAGTGTGAAAGTGCCAACCAAAAAAATAAGACTTTTTTTATAAACCTTGTGCCTCTTAACATTTATTATTATGGCACCTAAGCCAAAAGAGGCAAAAAAATCCACATCTTAAGTTTCTTCGCGCACTCATAATTGAAATAAAACAACTTTTGCGGAATATTTAGTGCGATTTATTTACCCGAAATATATATTTGGTACTATAATTTTTCGGTTTATTTGAGGTTTTTTGGTTTCCCGACGTTTTGGCACCTTTTCAGTTGCCATGGTCACGGGTTGAGTCAATCCGTGACCACGGCAACTGATAAGGTGCCGAAAAAAAATCCGTTTGTTACCTTTATTATTGTTGGCCTGCACTTTTTAAATTTGGACCAAAATGGATGATTGCCACCTAAAAAAGGGTTTCCTAAAATATGGGTCAAGCGAATATTGAGTGGGCCCTGTCTAAGTCTTTTATGATATATTGGTAATGGTTAAATTTCTGTTTATTTTACATTCCAATAACAAACAAGACTGCATTAAGTTGTATCGGAACTCTTTACTAGACCCAAGGAGGGTATCTGAGAATTACCAATTTTATGCTACCTTTTCCCTCAGACAGTCTAGAGGTAGGTCCCGAGTTTGTTAATTTGTATTAGATGGGTGGTACATCAGCCCAGACAACTTTGGAAACTTCAGGCCTAAAAGATTTGAACATTTTCTAGAAGATTTTCATATTTTTACTATCTGTTATTTAGAATAATTATGGGCTTACTTACTTACTGTGCTTGAATGATACTAAAAGCAAAAAAAGGATTTATTAATTCACACAAAAATAATTTTGTGTTACATGTTATTTGTGTAATGAACGGATTTATATTTCCAGAATTTTATTTCTTATAAAATGCAGGAGTTTAGTTAGTAAATAATACACTCTTAATTTAACTCAACATGTTGACTAGAATAGAATAGTATAAACATTTGCTTTAAGATACCATTAAATGTTGTGGTTTGAATAACCACAACTCTTATTTTGATAGGAAAATTGAATATTTATTATTCAGCGGCAGCATTTCAGTACCCGAGCATTACTTCGCAATCTTATACATATTTTCCATATTTTAGAACTGTGTTGAGCAATAGTGAGTCGGTTTAAATGTCTTCTTCACTTCAAAAATCTATGTAGATCTGATTCAGTGTGTGTTCAAAATGTTAGAATGTTGCAATTAGCTGCGCGTAAATGAGGTATCCACTGGGTGTTGATACCTCATTTACGCTGGTTCTCATACTAAACGAGCCTTTGCAGAGACAAACTAATTTGTTTTTGTATTTGTAGGGGTCTTTCACATTCTTTTTAAAAAATGACGATTTAATGACTCTCGCTTAGTGACTAGGTATCATATATGACGATGATGACGTAATGTAATCTCATTTTGTTGACTGTCAGAACATTTCGATGTTCAGATACGAAGAAATTGTCCCCAAATGGTCAATGGTTGACATGACAGTACCTAGCCAATAAAAGCTCGCAATACCAGCTTAAGCCCCGTTCTCTTATGTAATGGAGTTAAAGCTCTATTAACGATGCACCCACTTGCATAACGCAATCTAAGCTGCGGAAGGAAGATCTTACGTCACCTTCGGCACAGGTTACTGGAGCACGTGTGTACACAGTTTGGGCATAGGTTTCGGGTTCCGACGAAATATGACCAAATCGGCTATCTCCCTTCGACAGTCGCCAAATCGGAACATGCTGCCTTATTTTCGTGCGCATGCTCTGTGAGTTATCTCGCCTTTGCCCCTTGGCATTTGAAAATGGGGCGTACTCGAAGACAATAAAGCGTAACATCGCACTCTGCAGGGGTGCCAGCTTCGGAATTTCAAAATCGGTTGGTATTTCAACAGTGGGAAAGCGACTATCAGTCGTATCAGCGGCGCTCTTGGGGTTACTAGTGCATTTTGAAGACGACCTTTGTGTTATGAATTTACTTCAATCTTTGTGAGTGTTGATTAGAAAACTTTTCTTTTTATGATCGTTCTTTCATTGTCGTCGAGGACATCTAGTAACTTTTGATAATTCGAAAAGTTTTATGAAAACGGCTAGTTGATGTAACTTTTCCGTGTAATTGTAATGTTGATCTTCAACGGATTCAAAGTTTGAGCGGTTTTCTTTACGGCGTATAAAGTGAATAAAGTCAGTTGCTACCATGGCTCTGAGTTCCTTGACTCCGTCCAACATGCTGGGTGAACTTGGTCGGCTTGCGAGCTGGCTGAAGGGAGACTGTCTCTCAGCAGAAGAGTATGCTGGCTTAGCTGTCACGGAGAAGGTGAGACTTTCTTTCAATATGGTCATCTTATTTTTCTTTGCATTCTTCTTCCACTTTGAAAAGAGTATTTATACACATGCCACACAACACTACTTTACCAAAAAGCTTTTGTACACTTGTAATGTTTAGTCAGCCCAAATGTCGAATAAAACTGGTGCTCAATTTAAATTGAAGGAATAGTTTCTGGAAACTACAGTGTATGTTTTAATAGTTTTCGATATCCTCTTCATTGGTGACTCAATCAATGTTTTCGGATTAATATTGTCTACCTACAGAGTTAGTTTCAATAATAGTATTAGCACGAAAGATAAAAGCGAGGCACTCTCATAACATTACCTAGCTTTGCCATTATTAGGATTAAGGCACGGAACATTACCGGTCTTAAAATGAAAAAAAAAATGGAAATCCCAGGAAAGTTTTTTTTTAAATGGTCCTCTCATCAATGCCAATGGGTATTCACAACAGGTTCATTAAATCGCTTGAAAGTTTTTTACAGTATAGCTTAAACGTATAAAAACGAAACTATTTATTTTACTCAAATACGATAAGTAGTTTTAGATTTACAAGTTTTCAAACTTCATGATTCACGCGGTTTTTGCGTGACGTAATTGTATACGTATACGTTGTATACGTTTCATACAAAGAAGGCGACTCTCTGATCAAATTGGTCAAGCGTAAGCCGCAAGCTGGATACAAAGTGTTTGTGCCAGTGTGTGTGCCACAAAATAAAACGCCCGACGCGAAGTAAAAAAAAATAATATCTCTAAAAATATACCATATATTGGTTGCCGTAGTGAGTCGTGCGGTTAGCCCCTCTTTATGCTAGATACCTACTTAAATCGTTTTAGAAACTTTCTTACTTTTAAAACCAAGATCACTCTTGTTACCTCTCTTATACTCCACTCATCGATTATGCTGATGTCTGTTATCCTGATCTGAACGAGGATCTTCTGAACAAGCTGGACCGCCTTCTGAATAACGCTATTCGTTTTATCTTCTCCCTTCGCAAATTTGATCATATTTCAGCATACCGGTCACAGCTTCAGTGGCTTCCTATACGTCAGGGCAGACAAGTTAGGTTGCTCTGTACGCTCTACTCAATCCTCAACAATCTGCATTCTCCCGGATACTTGAAATTTATATTTTTCTTATATTAAATAGGTTTAATTTCAATATCACTTAGGTATATTATAGTAGACAGTGTACGAAACATCACAATATCTGGTAATAATATTCGAAGCGATAATATTAAATTCTCATTAGACTGTTAAGCAAGTCACTAAAGCTATAGAAAGAAATATCAATGGAATCGTAAAGTGCGATGTACATCGGTTGGTATTGGCAGTGGAGGCTCGCTGACCTCAATGTTCTTGCAATTGCGTTGCAATTATATTCTTGCAGTTTTGTAATACATTATGAATACAATAAAAACCGACTTTGAAAAGTAAAAAATAAGCCTTTTGGAGTCGGTGCCAGCCAAGGCTTCAGCATTTTTTGAAGTTGGTTAAAAACTGGAATCACTCCAAATAACTGGAACCTTTAGTCCTGTTAACCTTTTAACCTGTCCTTACATAAGTGGCAAATGTTTAAAAGCCTCTAAAAGAGTTTTGATTTACAAAAAGTATGCACAAAACTTTTCGGCTTAGACTAACTTCAAAACTAAAAGGTAAGTTTTAAAAGGAGAGTCTAATAAACGTAAGAATCCAGAAGCTTTAAAATTCCAAGCTTTAAGAAATATTGATACATTCCTGACAACTTCCATGGATAGAAAAGCTTTTACGGATTATACCGCTCATTTTTTTTAAACATTTCGTTTTTATGTTATTTACACAGAGTATAAATATAAAACTATAAAATTACGCGTTTTTATTTCAAGGAACAGTACGCGCATAAAAATTTATTTGTGCTTAACTTCCTTAACTTTTATCAAAGCTTGTACTTTAAATATTAATGTTTAAAAAATTCACATTATTCCAAATTTCTATACTGACAGGCAAGGCAAAAGATTGAATGCCGAAAATGACAGGGAAAATCAATTAAGCGTGAACAAAGGACAATTAATCAAACAGTTCAGAAGGAGTTGACATAACGAGATCATTCCAGAAACCGAAATCTTCATTTAGTTCAGCAGACACCATGCCTCGCCCTTTGTCTTCCTTTGAAAAATAGGCCTACAGAAGCCGGATTGCTTTTGTTCTTAAGAAGTTTTTATCTTCAAAAAGAGGAAAATTTGTCTCCAATGACATCGTTTTTTTTTTCATTTCTTTTGAGTCACACAATATGAAGAAAATCGATGCTGAGAAATATAATATATCAGTCAATCATATCATTTTCATTGTTTATTGATATCAGTCAATACATGTTAATCTTCTTCTTGGCGTATCGTCTCTGGCTTTATATTTGTAAGGACCAAAAATAAGACTGTCAGTCAGAGGCAGAGGCCTTGAACGGTCCTTGAGTGTGCAGGCGTAGGGATATTTATCCTTCCAGAATTTAATGAACACCAATTATATAAAATTAGTTATCTCATTAAATTAGTTAACTAATTGAAGTTTTTAATAAGCCTTTGTCATGCAAACCTTTGTAAGGTTATTTCTATATCAAAAGCCTTTTAATAAACTGCTGCCAATTTCTTAAAGTTTAAAGCTCCTCTTTCGGAGGCACTTAATTAAACTAAAATTGACTTTAAAGTAGGTCAGTGATTTCCCTATAACAAATTCCGACAGTGGGGTTGCAAATAGTTCTGAAAGGGATTATTTTAGATTCCTTAACCTATCCAAATCCGGACGACAGCCCGGGCTGCCATGGCGTGCTCCGAAGACGTCCGTACGACAGCCCGGGCTGTCGTCGAATCGCACTCGATTATATTCGCTATTATTTTAAAAATAAGACTACCTTCGGCCTGAAACAAAAACAATCCCGCAAGGCAGATCTCAGCGATAAAAAATCACGAGCGGTGTCAAGTGGCCGGCGCTTACGTAATTCGACGCGGGTGGTCCGGTTTCGGAAGGGTTAATACCCATTTTCACCAACTGATTAACCGCCTGATTGACGCTAAAGCATTTAAATGTCATTGCATTTCAGAACTTTGTTTGTGTAGTTTAAAGGGACAGAACGTTATTTCAAACCAAAACTACGATTTTCTAACAGTTGGTGTCTTTTCCAAGTATTTTTAGGTAGGGTTAATTTACGTAATTCTTATTTATTTGTTTAGGCTTTGTTGTTTAAAAAAATTCTTAATATATAAAGACTTAAAAAAATGTTTTATCCATAAATCAAGAGATTTTACGTAATCCACATGTAGAAAGCTACTTTATTACTCAGAACAGACTTTATATAGAGGAATGGGTTCAGTAAAAGTTTTGATGTAATCCTTTGACGGGGTATTCGATATAATTTCTGTTAATTCGTTCAATAGGCACGCAATCATTCAGATTGTATGAATACTAATATTGATTTAGGCTTTGATGTTGGTAGCCCTTATAATTTTATCTTTTAAGCTTTATAATATTTGTGTTTGTGTTTTATATCTAATGCTCGGATCATACTAGGATAGCAAACCAAGTAGTCCCTTCGATTGGCCTACGATACTTACAATGTCCTATCATTTGCGTTATAACATATTTAATGAATTTTAGATTTTAAAATAGTTTATATATAAGTAGTTTTGACAAGTAGGGTGCACAAAGTCATCCAACTGGAATCAGTATATTGTAAGTAAGTGACAAGCTTGATCAGTTCAGCGACTTGGAAAACATCTTAACACTGTGGTGACTCCATTATATAAGGGTGTACAGACAGAATAATCTCGTAAGTTAGTACCAAGTTTCTTTAAGATGTCTGTTCTTGACTTAGTGAGTTAGTAAGTAGAAGTCTCAGCTTTTTGATGGCACAAACAGAATACGTTAAAAGTTTGGTGTCTCAACCGTCACAGTTGTACTTCCATTGGTAATTGGTTTAGGTTTTGTCTATACAATGGGAAAATTTCTCTGAATATTAACAGTATTCGGGCCGGGCAGGATTGGTCTATCAGATTTCATTGTCACGGATTATCCAGTTTCTTGCTCGATTTTTATACTGCGACATTAATATTTTTGATTCTGTTCTGTCTGCGACGTTTTCTTTTTTTATATATTAAATGGGTTCGCTCTTGATCCTAATCAAGCTCGGGGTCTAAGACGAGATCTACAGTGGAGTGAGCTAGCCGAGAAGGTGCCTATTCACCCTTGCTTTGAAGATGGACGGGTTATAAATACTCGGAAATACAGACGCAGGGAGTTCCACTCCTTAGCTGTGCGCAATATAAAAGATGATGAGAAGTGCTCTGTGCGACATTTAGGAATATCTACCAAGAAAGGGTGGTAACCCACAGTGCGTCTGGATGTCCGATGGATGAAGGGCGATGGCGGTATGAGTGCATACTCTCCGAAGTATAGTCTATAAAAGACCTACAGACAGGCAACTTTGCGGCGGTGAGCTATGGTGTGAATCTCGCTCTTCATCAGTTCTTTGTCGCCAATTAGCCTCTCAGCTCTGCGTTGGATCGTGTCCAGTGCAGCTAGTTGGTATTTCGCTGAGCCGTCCCAAAGGTGACTGCAATACTTCATGCAAGATCGGACTTATGCTTTATAGACTGTTGAAAGCTAAAAAGCTAAAAGCCAGCTTTTTGGACGCAGTTTGAGCCTTGGACTAGATGATAGATGGTGGTGCTGAAGTTAAGGTCAGAAGACAACTCAATGCCAAGAAGCTCTAGACTGTCGGTAATAGGTACAGATGCACCCCGGAAAGCAGGAGTCAAGTTGAAAGGATTCCTTTTGGCACTGAACAGACATGTTAGCGTTTTGGTCGCGTTGAAATTTACAAGGTTATTATCGCCCCACTGGGAAACGTGATTTAACGTCAGCTTCGTTTGCTCCACCATGGCCTTTCATACCAATATCACGTCGTCACCTCTGGCTTTTGCATCAGACAGGTATCTCTCCACGACAGTACTGTCATCTGCATACCTAACAATTCTTGTATCACACAGGTCATTGCTGTGCAGCAGGTAAAGCGTCGCTGAGAGAACAGACCTCTGAGGAACTCCGGATCACTAGTCATATTTTCTTTAGATTGGAAATTAAATTAGCTTTCTGTATTTAAAGTACTAAACATTGTTACTTGTTGTTTGATACGATGATCGATGGTACAGCTAAAACTTTGTGTAATTACTTAAAATAATTTGGTTTTGCTATCTGAATTAGAAATAAATTTACAATAGGCTTAGCGGTTGGATTCCTTGAATCCAACCGACCCCTAAGGTAGTATCGTAGGGCTAAGTGAATGAGTGTAGATTTCGGTTATGTATTAATTATTATTCTAAGTAAATAAGTTTATCAAATTAAGCTAATAACATAATTACAATCATCGTCTAAGTATATAGTGAAAGTCAATATCATTTATTCAGTCTAGGCTGTTACAAGCACTTATGAACGTCAAAGAAGCTACGCCATCGGTTCACTAACCCTACGGCCGGAGACCTTGTAATGAAAAGAACCAGTAAGAAACTCGTCAAGGGCTGTTTTTTCTCCCTGTTTTATTTCATACAGAGTCCTCAATTAGAAAAGTGACCTTAACATATCAGTAAGTTGAATTTCCATCACAAAAAGAAAATAATCATTATAATATTACATTTTATGGTTATTGTAGCTGTAAACAATTTTCAACTTTCAAAGAATGAATAAGAATAAACTATATTTGCATTCTTTACAAATTTGTACCTACACTAACAATTATTATCTAACTATGCGGGTAAACACAAAAGAAAAAAGAAACAAGAAACTAAAAATTAGGATGATAAACATTTTCTTTACGTTTTATCACAGTGCTATAGCTATAACTGACGACACTTAGAAAATGTGTAACATAAACAATTGATTTAACACAATTTTGGTATTAGCAGTTTTAGGTCTACAATGATTCACATAATGCAGATTACTTAATATGCCAATAGGTACACGCACTGTTAGTTTTCCAACACACTTGTTCAATTTTAATAATAAGTTGGTACAAAAACATAAAAGATCCTTTACTTCCCGTGCTAGTTAAAAACTGTGTTACGGCAAAGTAATGATTCTCGTCGTTTAATATATTTTAATGTGGGTATATTAACAAGCAGACGATGACAAAAGAAAGTAAACAACTTTGCACAGTATACGCAAAATATTCAGATAATATAATTACAAAACTAAAAATAGGCGTAAAAATCGATTGAGCTAGATTTATTTTCTTTTTAATATAAGTATATGAAATAAATATAGAATACAACGATTCCCAGATGAATGGAATTAAGCTTATAGTCTTTGTTTTCCTTATTAAAGGTCTTGGTTGCTTTGAGTAGCAAATCCTTTTCCTTGCAATCTTTATACTCAACAATGATCGGTGCATAATTCCTTCCTTTTCTATAACACTGGAGTATTTCAGAAGCCGGTGGGATTTTTCAATTTAGATTTCCATATAATGAGGAGATAAATGCCTGTATGTTTTCTTTGTCTTGTCTAGGAACATTTCGAACTTCAAGTTTATTTTTGTAACAGTTTTTTTGAAGTTCATTCATTACACTGAGTCTCAAGTTGGTCAATGCGCTCTAATGCAGCGGCATGTTTATTTTCCAGCGTGAGAAATTTCTTATTAAGCTGATTCATATTTGCAGTGCTAGCATGCAACAATTCTAATATTTCTGTATTGGTCTTCATAATTAGGGAATTCTGATGTTTCATTTCAGCGATTTCAACATTAAGCACTTCCTTATAGGAGTTAACGAGATCATCTTTAAGCTCAGTTATTTCATCATAATCAGGATTTTTCCTTTTCCTTAAATTAACGTTACGTATTATTTCATTATCGTTAATAACAGTATGGAGATTTGGTTGAGAGGAATACATTATTGACTGACCTGATGTTGAAATATGTTGCATTATCTTAAACTTCTGCGTATACTATGATCGTAGTGAGTGAACTGCAAAAATGTTTTGTGAACAGTTCCTCCGCACACACGCACTGTCGCCACTGCCGCGTAGAATTTTTTGCCTTATCACTTCGCAATAGCCCAAGCGCCACTGCTCCAGTTATTCAAACTCACAAATATTGTTTTAGGATGCTTCAAAATTTATATTTTAACGAACTTGTTGTGCACGTCTACGTCAAACACCTTTTCGGAAGAGAATGATGATGAAAGACTTACCTACCTATCATTACATTACAACATTTCTCACATTACAAGATTACTGTACTGCAAGTTGTGAGGTACATACAGGTCAGTATCAATTTATTTTAGATAAAAATATTTAAGCTTTAGGCACAAAATTTAGATAAGCAGACTGAAGTATTCGTACGTATACTTATTCCCGCTGGCGGCACCCGTTCACGAGCATGACGCATGAACCAGCCATCGCTTCGCTCAATCATATTTTAGGGAACGTAACGACAAGCAAGCCTCACGCGACACCGCCGAAGAAACGTTTGAGTGAGCATGACGTACTTCAGGTACTTATGTTAAACTGTATACATATAAAAAATATAATGGCAACAGCAAAAAAAGAAAGATAAAAGAGTATTAACGTAAGACACAACTTACAATGTTACTGGAAGACGCATCAGCTGGGTCATAATCACAAAACGTAATTAAAGTAAGTTAACAAAAAGAGATTTTATATAATTATTGGAATAATTCAAAAACATTATTTTTATTTATTCTGATCAAGCAGTGCCACGCATCTCAACTCAAAGATCATAAATAACATAAAATCAAAACAAAAATATATATATCTCAACACATTTTAACACAAGCAGACATGAGCAAACCCATCCCGCTGCACACCCGCTCACAAGCATGACGCATGAACCAGCCATCGTATTTTTTATTATTAAAAGTTCCACAGATTGACATTATCTTATTGCATTTATTTTGTCTGGCAAACATATACTCATTTCAATTAATATTGTTTTTTTTTGCAAAACCTTTACGTGGTTTTCTATTACAACGTTTCAAAACTACTTACTAAGTTAAATTGTATGTGTATTATATGTGCAAATAAACCTACTATTAAATCACTCTTCATACAACTAAAAAAAATATTTATAATGCAATTTAGATTTTTGTGATGAGTACGCCGAGTCTTATATACATACACACACACCTATATATACACAATATATACACAATTTATTATATACACAAACCTTTTTTACTAAAAAGCTTTTGTTACCCTCGTTTGTATTTTCCTGTGCGCAACCTTTGTGGGATATAGTAGCCTCTGCCAATGGCATAAAGATTCTGGAACTTTACAACGTAATTCCATATTCCATTATTCAAAGAGTTGCCTCAAAGGCGAATACAAATTCTTTCATAAATGAGATGCCATTTTATCTTTAGTATGAATATAGGTAATGTAAAACATTTCGCAAGTTGGTTTTGGAGTATGCAATATATGTATGACTTAGGAGTACTTATTCTTTGCATATTTGTACCGTAGTAAATATGAAAATAAATATGAAAGTCTGTATTGCAATGTGGCATCTCGATACTTTATCTTTCTTATTTAAAGTGAAATGTAATCTGGTTCAGAAAATCAAAATCCATCTTTTACACCCGCGCCTGACCCGTCCTTGCTATTATAGTTACTTGCTAATTAACAAGTTACTAAACTAATAACTATAAAAATTGGTAAATTTATAAAATAATTGGTAATTCCTACTAAGTCACATTTCTCTTCATTGTACACTGTAATGTTAAAATTGTCCATTAGTAGATACATACAACTAGATCTATGTGTATTATTCTTATATGAAATCAGTTATTAAGTAAGATAAGGAAGTTGTCCTTTTCGGCGTTATTGATACATCTAACTGAAATGTAACAGTTTTGTTTTTTTTCTTTTATGTAGGAATCCATTATTACTAACTTGGTAACTTATTGTTTTTCCAAACTATTCGAGTCACTTGTTTTTGATTCATTTTATTTCCATGTAAGACCCTTGTTATCATCAAATCAAAATGGACTTGCTGAAAATAAGTCGGCTGTTACCAACTTGCTGGAATATAAAAATTATTTATGTAGTGCCTTTGCCAAAAACAAATAAGGAGACTCGATCTACACTGATTTCTCCAAGGCTTTCAACAGACTCCAACTCCAACAGACTCCAACTTCAACAACTCCAAGGCTTTCAGACCATTCTCTTCTCTGTCGAAAGCTTTGTGAGATGGGTGTTCATGGATCCTTGCTCCGGTGGAAGAATCCTATTTAAGAAGAAGCCAGTTGGTTGCCTTTAAAGGGGAACTATCTAAGCCGGCTTTCGTCACCTCCGGGGTCTCTCAGGGATCCATACTGGGGCCTTTCTTCTTTGTTACATTTATTGATTATGGACAAGCCATCGACTGAAATGTCCTAACTTACTTACGCGGATGAACTAACAATATATTCTGTGATTGCCACTGATAATAATGCAGAAAAATTACAACAAGATATTGATGCTGTAGATGGTGTACTGATTACAATATGTCATTAAACAACAACGAATGTTTTGTTCTGACTTTCACTAAGAAAACAAACAAAATAACGTATGATACACTGTTAATGGACAAACGTTAAAAATACAAGATCATGGTAAGGACTTTGGAATTTTATTTGATGAGAAATTAACTTTTAAGGATCATTACAACGTTATACATAACAAAGGCTCTAAAATGGTAGGTTTCATCTTGCGAAACACAAAACATTTTAAAAAGGCTCGTAGTCTTATTTATCTGTACAATGTTCTTGATCGCAGTGTCGAGTATGGTTCAATCATTTGGTCCCCTTTCTATGCTGTCCATACCGAATATATAGAAAATTTCCTACAGAAATTCTTTAGGTCTTCCATTTCGCCAGGGGTTGCACCGAAAATTATATTCATACACGGTTAGGCTAAATAAGTTTCACATGATTAAACTGGAAGACTCTGACCGGAAAAGACGATAACGTACAGAATAGATTCCTCATCCCTTTTGGCCTCCATTAACCTCAAAACCAGTTTTAGGACTCGTGAACCCTAAATTATTTTCCCTTAAAGTTTACCGTAATAACACATTATATTACAACCCCGTGGTTCGCATGTGTCGCCTCTACAATGATTTGGCTCAGGAATACTCTTCTAATACTGATGTCATGAATATTGATCTAGGTGCTTTCAGAAGAAGTGATTATACACTTGTGGGTGGAACTTTTTCATTGCTCGTCAGTGTAAAATAAATCGTATATTAAGTTTTCAGACTTTCATGGTAAACATTGTATCTTTATTCTTTGTTTTCTTTCTTTTGCCTAAAACGTTTGTATAGTAATTACGCTCTTTTTTATACGAGATCCATAATAAGATTAATAAGTCTAAAATAGTTTGTTTGATTAACTTTCTATAATTGTTTATTTTATTTTTATTTGTTCGTTCGCTCTCACAGAAATAATTGTTTCGAATGACATGCGTAATTCGAAACTTTGATTTTGGAGTTGTTAGTGTCCAGTCTAATACTTAACGTTTTTTACTAATTGAACTTTTTGCTTTCATGATTGTATTCGTGTGTCAAATAAAGTAAATTTAAACAAATATAATTAGGATGAAGAGTTCGTTTGTTTGAAGAAGAAAGAAGATTGCACAAAAATAGCTTCACGGTTAATTCGCACTTACACGGATAATCATAGCTTAAAAGAACTGTGCTTAGAACTACTTGATACCAAATTAAATAAGCAACAGCAATCTTCTGATTGGGGAAATGAAAATTAGAAACTACTTCTTTATTCCAGAAAATGAAAATTCCACTCTACGATTTTTAGCATGCTCTTTTTCATATTTAGAATTTCTAGAGTCATCTTTTACATTAACCAAAGAAAAATCGTGTAAGTAGCTTATTAACAAAAAGTGGTAAGTTTAGTATTTTAAAACTTTTTCTTGCCTATTTAGAAATCAAAAATAGAGCAAAGTTTAGTGATGGAATAAAGCATTTTCTTTTTGCTACGAATATGGATCTTGATTCACTCCGATCAGTCAGTGTGATATTTTTCTTCATTTATACGTTGTAAAACGCTCTCAAATGAATTTGCCATACCTTCTACGAAATACTCCACCCACTCATTGATATCTGCTTCACCAAGAATTTTAACGATAAGATGTCTATTGGTACAGGGTGGTCCACCTAAAATTGGCAAAAGCAATTTTCTGATTTCATGGCTCGTTCATATGGCCGCTGGTAGATCATTTCTTAGTATGGCTCGAAGTAGACCTTTGAAAATCTTCTACATGTAAACTGAAATTGAAGATGAATATATGAACGGTTGCAACAACTTCAACTTGATAATGAACTTTTGAATGTAGCTGCTAATAACTTAATTATTACGCCAAAATTCTATGGAAATGCAAAATCTGATCTTTTTTTAAAGAGTTGATCAGTCAACAAAAATCGTTAGGTATCTTACAAAAAATAATATTTAGGTAGAAATCACGATTAATTTATTCAATAGATTTAGTGTACAAATGAACTAAAGAATTAAAGCCCCAAAGACGCATAAATTGTCTTTTATATCCACCCGTAGAATTCCATCAGAATTAGAAAGGAGACTTCTGTGGATTTAATATCCGTTCCCAGTGGTAACTGTGGATCAGTGTTCGAATTGGTTTAATCTTGATTTAATCAACTGTTTATGTTTACTTTGTTTGAAAAGTTCTTGTCGTATAATGTCAAGTTTACGTTGTCACAGTTTTACATTAAGGCGATAGGTAGGGCCATACTGCTCTCTTTGAAGGCCTTCTTCTCCTAAATGGATGATCCAAATATTATAAAAAATATATATCATAAATATAATATATTGAACAATAAAATGCAAGTTAATATTTTTTATAATTACTGTTAGTTTTAACAAAAAAAAATCTTAACTTTTCTATAATTTTACCCATAAAATTTCTTACTGCTTCTAAATGCCTAAAGTGATTTTAATGATTCATTCACCAAATGAAAGAACATTTAATGCTTTATAAAATGCAAGTTTGTTATGTATGTAATAATGATTGACGTTTTATTGAATCAATCATACCCTGTAATTTCCACGCGCAGGCCGCGTGGAGACGGGTGGTCAGTCTCTCCCTAGCGTTCGCACGGGGAAACTGTGTTGCATTTCGGCCCGCTCCGTTCCTTTCTTTTGACTTTGTTTTTCGTCAAAAAAATTATAGCGCAGATGGTACACTCGGTACAGTACGTATAGTTCGCAGTTCGGCTGTTGAAAGTTTGCGCTTGGACGTTGATATTAGTGATAAATAAGTGTTGTAAATATTTTGTACACCTACCTACATACAAGTTGGTACCTACTTTGTAAATATTTAGTAATAGTTTTGTTTGCGAGTAAACGCTGAATTAGTAAATTGTAAATTAGTAATTGTAAATAGGTATTAGCTATTATAAACGTTTTGAGAACATTTGAATAGGTACCTAAGTGTAACACAGGGGCGTGCATTGGTTTTCCAGCGTAGTAGGCACTGTAGATCTAACTAGTAACTTTGCACTTATCCTATCCTGCTACCGAATATTATAAGTTTGAAAGTTTGTGAGGATATTTGGATGGAGGAATGTTTGTTACTATTTCACTCAAAAACTACTGAACTGATTAAGATTTTTAGCTAAAAACTTTACAGCAATGTAGCTTATATATCAGAAAAGCACATTGTATGCAAATAGTTATAATTATCCTGATATTCCCACGGTAACGGCAACCACGCGGCGAATGAAACCGAGAGCGGCCGCTAGTCATAAATGATAAGGTTCGTAATATTTAGTAGGAATATTAAAATACTGACGAGTTTGATTCTTTGAGCACGCTAATCTCCGGAACTACTAGTTCGAATTGAAAAATTATTTTTGTGTCGTAACGTGATATTAAATATCTTATTACCTTCCGAGATAAATGGACTATCCATCTCGGAAGGTAATAAGATATTTAATATCACGTTACGATTAATAAGAGCAGAGCACTAATGTAAAACGTTACAGAAACGGGAAGAAAATATTAGTTTTGGGAGCTTCCGTTGCGGACGGTGTGTAAACAGTTAAAGTTATGTAAAAATCATGTATGACGAAATTGTTCCCCATCAAAAGTTCTAAAAAAAAGTCCGCGACAGCATAATGTCTATGTTTTATGGTTAACTCACTATAACCATTTTTAAGATAATAAAATTCGTTCTAAACTAATGTATTATTTGAGAAGCTGTTTTCATAAACATGATATTAATCCTTATCTAAATAAATACGTTAATCATCACAAGTATTTAATTTTGAACAAAATTGTCCTTTACATCATTAAATTTTAATGAATATCTTAGGAAATATGATAGTTTTAAAATAACTCCTCAACAAAATAATTCGCGACCAAATTCATATATTCCGGAAGTTTAAGCTAGAACGTTACACGTACAAACATTGCCCTTCTTGCCATGGGCGGTTAATACTTTTTCTAAATATGTTGTATTTTTGTATGAAACGCTGCTTGTTTCGAGTAGGCAATTTCGAGACTGCCTATCGGTAGGTATTCAGTATTTAGCGTAAGGAATATCTTAGTGGATGAGTGTTGAATAGAAGTTTAAACTAAAATAAAATAACTTTAACACTTATTGTATATTTATTCAGGTTTTGAATGAGGTAGGCACTGCCTAATTGCCTATATGGAATGCACGCCCCTGGTGTAACACAAGATGCCACGCCGGAAAATGCTTGATGTCAATGTCTGGTCCACGGAACGGAACATCAAGCATATTTTTTTTAGTAAAAAATGATCAATATTAGAATAACCATGTTATGAGGAAGGCATAAATGTGGTCCATTGTTATGCCGTTGACTGTACAAAAAATTAGCAAACCGAATGAAACGCATTTTGATTGATTGTTTTTTGCAACTTTATTGTTTTTTTTTATAACCCGATACCTGTAATAAATATGTTTTATTCATTTTTTTTTATTGTCGCGAGGAACAACAAAAGAAAGGTGTCTTCATTTCGATTCTGAAAAAAAAGTGACTTTCTATACTTCCTTATTCTTAACAAAGCAAGTTCACAAGAATAAAATAATAATTAAGGAAATTAAACCAACGATTAAATTGACTTAAAAGTATGAAATCATTAATTTTCAACTACACGAACTTGTTACAATTAATCTTAAATTAAAATCTACCTACATACCTACACATTTACCAGAGGCTCTGATACCAACATCCAGACTCTGGAGTCTGGACTATCACTGAGAAATTCTAAGCAGAAAAACTCAGGATAAATTTTTTGATCTGATCCGGGATTTGAACCCAGAACTTCCGCGTTGCTGTCGAAGTGCGACCCGCTATATACCAACTGCACCACGGAGGCAGTTTCTAAGAAATAAGTGCACAGACATACATTTATATACTAGTACATACACTTATAAAACTGTTTAGAAGCCCACTAATACTAACAGGAATATTGTGCAATTCCAACAATACTGCATACAAACGGATCGAAATTATAAAGACAACCTACTTTTTTGAAGTCGGTTGCCACTTACAAAACAAGCATCGTATTTTTTATCGATTTGCGTTAATTCAGTCAAGTATGTCGGTCGAGGCAAAGTTCGTGTAGGCAGATGAGATAAAATGCGCAGCGCGCCGTATCTGTATTCAGAGCGCTCTTTGGTATCAGAGTTGCGCGGGCGCGCGGCGAGAGGCGCGCGGGTGGCCCCGTCCGATTGCTCAAGGTCGATCGGCCAAATAATCGCCTTAAGATTGTAAATCTCTGGTATTATTTTGGCTTCACTTTTGACCTATACTACCTTTTTTTTTTTTTTTTTTTTTTTGAGTGAGTGGAATGCATTTACGCATACCGAACGGTTATGCTGGACTCACCTAGAATACCGGACTCAAGAGTCCGGCACACTATCCCTCGCGTCCCCCCGATACCCCGCCGAGGACCTATACTACCTAATACATTTTTTATTAGGTACACAATACAATAATATGCTTTGAAATAATAACAATTAAAGTTGAAAATAAAACTTATATGTTTGGGGTTTTAACAGGATATCTATGTTATGTCTAAAAATAGTATAATTATTGGTGATTCAACCTTTAGGATATGATTTTACAAATTCCATCACAATAAGTTAATGGTAATAATAACAAATAAACCGAAAAGGCAAAGCGAACATATAGCGATAAGCGCAGTATTTATATCCATAGTATATTTCTTGCATTTGTGGTATTTATAAGACATTGTTTTAACCAATAACATTAAACAGTAATAATAATCAATGCGAGTCCGCTGTATTATTGTGACAATGGTTGTGGAAACATATTTTGTGTGATTATCGTTCGACAGCGCTGGGTGAAACGTACTATTATTGCTGATGGTCGCACATTGCCCTCGGAAGTAGATGGAAAACGTCGAACTCGCTTTCTTGTAAAGTAAATCCAACCCGTCCATGTAGAAATGTCGTGCAGAATAGTTAACAAGTTTTCTTTCTTAGTTACGGGTACCTCGGAGATCTCGATATTGGTTATCATACTGAATTGTTTACTGGAGTTGCACTCGTTAACCAGAAACTGAATGGTTTCAGTTGCTTCACAGTCTTAGGTATCAACGTTAAAGAACATACCTTTTTCAACAGTCAGTAGACACTTTAGTGCGATTTATTTACCCGAAATATACATATATACTCACCGTCAGAAAAATCGCACATTTAAAAAACTGACTTTTAAACTTAGTTTACCTTTACAGTTTTAAATACTGTATATTTGGACAACTTACTTGGAGGACGTTGGCTTGCAGAGAGTAGACCAGCATAGACCACGTTACATAGATTAGCTACTTAGTTTCAAAATAAGATTGGTTATACATCAATGGCTGCTAAGATGTCTTTCCCGAAATCCATCAATTGCTGCCCACAATCGCAGTCATGTTGCTATTTAAATTTTCTTACATTTTTTTAACCTGTGACTCGGTATCTGACATTGACGAAAGATCTGGCTGAGATCCTTTTGCCATGAACAAACCTTTCGGCGGAGACCGCAGTATGCTCATTATAAAAAAATCTTGGATTTTTATTAACACGGTAGTTATCTTCTTTCTTCTTATCAGCTAAGTTGATTTATAGTATTTGGAAAGATAGGTATTAAGTTTAAAGTAAATGTTTGTTTTATTGATTGATTTATCTATACTTAGGTGTGGTAAAAAAAACTACTTCAAAATTTATAGAATAGGATTAAGAGCTTAGAATGCGAAAGTAATTTCGTCCATCTGTTAGTCTGTTCATCTTTTCAAGCTTGAACTGAACAACTAAATTAATTTTTGTATCGTAGTGGAGGGCAAAGAGTTTTTATTTTTACGAAAAATAATAAAACGGGATAAAATAGGGGCTGAAAGTTTGTACCCACCAAACACGTAATAAATAAGTAGTTAATTTTACTTCATTTCGTGAATGAATAAATGTGAGCTAAGTAATCTAATTTATTTAGCCTTGACAAAGCCGTGAAAACGTTTGCCTGTTAACATGAAAATCTCATTATGAAACAAATTGCTTTGTTTATTTTGATTATGAATTAAGTATAATTTTTCTTCGTATAATAGACTATTAATTTTTCGAGAAATAGAGAGTAATTTATGTTCCATCAACAACAGACTATATAATTGGTTACTTGGATTGCTTTTAATAAAAAGATAATATCATATAGAATTTTTTTCTAACTGCCTAATTCTAGAAAATTATAAGTAATTTGTCTGTCTATGGCATCGCATTATAATATGATATTACTTTACTACTACGGAGAAAATATTTACTATGTTTATAAAGTAAATTATTATATTGAAAGTAGAACAATGGTCGCGGAATGATTATAATTGTATTTAACGTTTAATTTAAATAATCCTTTGCTTTCCCGGTTGGAATAAATCCAGAAAAAACGCCATGTTCATGGGATGCCACTTGCGCCGAAACGTGGGAAATTCCAAAAAATATTTTGCCACAAAAAATACTAGATGTAAATGCAAACAGCGCGCGTTTTAAGATTGCCCCAAAAAAATGCGAGCTTATCTCTCAAAGCCACAATGTTATTAAAGTGTGCTCTACTGTACTATGAAGTATTCTGTGGCTCTACTGCCTTATGGCTCGATTACATTAGGTCGTTTACCGGTTTACTGGTTACATAGATTCAGATAAAACGTCGGATCCATTTTCATTGGCATACCCGAGCGCGGGTCTCCATAGTTATAGACTTGTACTATTTGGTATTCTGTGGTTATGGGTACAGAACTAGTTGTTAAACTCGTACAAATTTTTGAAACGGTGCGATCTTGAGTTCGCTATTTTGTAGTACTTTTTGTCTAAAATCATTTTCTTGGTTGGCTTATTGTATCTAACGTAAATTATAGTCAAAGTGCCAATGTCATTTTCTAAAAATAATGCTGCCATAAAATGTAGCTATAATAATAATACTTTTTGAATTTGTGTACGTGAATGGAACAATACCTTGGACGAATTAACCACTGGACACGAAACCCGAGAAGAATGTATGAAATCACGATCAACCAATTCTTGCGGGGGTGAGGGGCGATTACTAATGTCAAATAATGACAGTAGTGCTTGAAGTAATCGATAATTTTTTTATCGATAAGTAAGGAGTGAATGAATGAACCTATTGAGTTTAATAAATCATGTGTGTTTTAAAGAAATTAGTAAGTAAATTGTTTATTTCGTAGAAAAACAAAAAGCACCTAATAATATGAAAATCTCATTTAAAAAAATCCCTCAAATTCATAAAAACTATAAAATATGGTTTCCAAAGCGTTTGTGTTTGGGTTTTTTTTTGTGATAAATGGGTAGATACATGCAACATGATACTAAGTACTGATAAGGCTTAAGATGGAAGCGCGACTCTCCCGGAATCTCGGAACTGGCTACTCTTACGGTCGGAACGGACTTAGACAAATTACTTACTAACACTTTTTAAGTGAGTAAAAAACATTAATATTTGGTTTATTAATAATATAATTCATTATTTACATTAACTTCTTCTGCAATCACTCGAGCTTTTTTTATATAAAACAAAATATGGGTAATCTCGAGCTGTGATATCTCGTAAGCCAACAATCTAAGTATACTAAAACTTACTGAAAATAACCATCGACATTATAGGATTGTCAAAGATCGTTGAGACTAAAACATTTTAATTTCAACTCTAGTATCCATTTAAGAAAATGTTTTCAACATTTAAGAAATATGCATATTTTTAAGAAAAAATATAAACTTGTTTTCACTTTATTAAAGATCTCAAAATTTACGCCACCGTACAAAATTAGCACAACCTAAACCTAAATTAGAAATAGTAGACTAGCGTTTGGATAGAGTATGGTCTAGCATACGCTATGACAGTTTTAAACAACAAACTCCCAGAAGTTATCAACAAAACATCGCATATAAATTACCTACATTTAAGAAAAAGCCAAGGCAACTACTAGCTGAAATACTAATTGCAAGATATTTCAACCAATAGTTTATTGTAGTTTTAAGATTATTTTACTTGAATATAATAAAACGATATTAAAATTAAAATAATTAAATAATATTTAAATATTATTTTAATCTTTAATTATTTTACATCTTATGTTTTGGCGCGCACTGTTCATTGAAATAAAACAACTTTTACGGATATCAAACGCTCTATATTTCCACGAACTAAGTTGTAATTGTCCGTATTGTTAGGGTTTTTAGGGGGGTTTTTGATTTTCCCACCTTTACAGCTGCCGTGGTCACGGGATGACTGGCTACTTATAAGTCTACCCTCGAAAAGTTAATTTATTTTCGTTCGGATACGGTTAGACATTTACTATGGCACAAATTATTATTGATTTGATATTTTGATTTAATTGTTAATTCTTTATTATTAAGAAGAGAGAAAAAACTAAAGACTCTACTGGCAGTTCATAAATTGGGAGGACCTTCGAAGAAAGAAACTGCCAAGAAAACTTCGAAAGCGGGCCGACCTCCATCTTTAGAAAAAAATAAATTGTTAGGATATGTTGTCTCCACCTTTACTTTTTTATATTTATTTATCTACAAAAAGAGCTAACCGTATCTTTGGGTCTTGCAGTGCGTGATTTGGGTTGAGACTTTAATTTATGGATAATAGGGTCCCAAGCTGGTGGAATCTTCCACCCATCATCTCTATTGAAGTTTGGGTATTTGGTGATTTCAATAGCCTCACGCAGCATTCTGGGGACAAATTTTTGTTCCCTGGCGAGGATCTGTGGCTTATCAAACCTGATGTAGTGGGTGGGTCCCTCAAAAGCATGTTCACACACTGCAGACTTGTTATCGCGCCTATTTTTCACGTCAGCTACATGTTCTCTAACGCGGGTCCCTATGCTTCTCTTTGTCTGCCCGATGTAGGAGAGCCCACAGTCACAATCCAGTTTGTAGACACCTGCGACTTGAAAGGGTATGTTGCACTTGACTGGTGGTAGGAATTGGTTGATCTTCTTGGGCGGCTTGAAGTAAGTATTAATAGAAGCACGCTTTAGAATTCTCCCAATCTTGTCTGTGACACCTTTCACAAATGGTAAAATGGCAGGTTGACGTTCTACTGTGACTGGTTTGGCGCGGTTTCTAAGACGTCTGCGTGGTACTTGCAACTTGTTGTTTCTCAGTACTTGCTCGACATGTCGAAGCTCCGCAGTCAGGTGTTGCTCGTCACAGATGCCGCGTGCTCTCTGAAACAAAGATTTCCCTACGGTAGCTAACTGTGAAGGATGATGGTGTGAATCACCATTTAGGTATCTGTCTGTATGTGTTGTTTTCCGATACACTGTGTGGCTCAAGGTTTGATCAGGATTCCTAATAACAAGTACATCTAGGAAGGCTAGTTTATTGTTTGCCTCTAACTCCATAGTGAATTGGATGTTTGGATGAATAGAGTTAAGATGGATAAGGAAAGCAGAAACACTATCTCTAGGTAGTAGGTACAGTGAAAGTGTCATCTACGTACCGTTTGTAGAACCGGGGATACACTGGTGCTGAAGCCAGCGCCTTCTCCTCGAAATCCTCCATAAATATGTCGGCGACTATGGGGGATACAGGAGAACCCATTGCTACTCCATCAACTTGTACATAGAATTCATCATTCCACATGAGATAGCCTGATGTTAGGCAGTGTTCAAGTAGGTCTGCATATTCCACAGGCATATTGTTGTTTTCAAGTCTCTTCCTAGTAATATTGATGCAGTCCTGTACTGGTAGACATGTGAATAAAGACTGTACATCAAAGCTGACCATGATTTCGTCATCGGCGAGATTTAGGTGTTGTATCGCACTGATGAAGTGGTAAGAATCCTTCACAAATGCTGTTGTGGTGCCTCTTAGTGGTGAGAGGGTTGTCGCTACGTGTCGAGCCAATTTGTAAGTTGGTGAGTCAATTTGGCTGACTATAGGACGCAGTGGAGCATCAGGTTTGTGTATCTTCGGCAATCCATACAGTTTTGGCGGCTTTGGGCAAGAAGGAATAAGTAAATTGACGTCAAGATTCAACGATTCTGAATGTTCCTTGATGAGGTCACTAGTCTTTTTAAGGATCTTGGTGGTCTGATCGCTTTTGACGTGTTTGTATGTTTTCTCATCTGATAATAAGAGTTGTATTTTCTCGTTGTAATCTGACGTGTCCATTACAACCATTGCGTTACCTTTATCTGCACGGAGAATAGTCAATTCTGTCTTAGTTCGCAGGTTCTTCAATGCGAGATATTCGTCACGAGGGAGGTTTGCTTTCGGTAGGTGGCTATGCCGTAAAACGGATGAAATGTCCTGACGTATAGCTTCGCTATCCTCCTTTTTCATATTGTTTTTTACTAAGCAATCCTCAACGTTGCTGATAATATCCTCAAACGGTATCCTTTTCGGTGCCACCGCAAAGTTTAAACCTTTATTTAAAACTTTTTGTCAAAGATAAAAAAAACAAATGTTTAACGATCAATTATGATGCAACAGCTAATAATTTATGATTTTTGCGTTGTCAATGCTATTTTTATACTTATGATAAATTTTAAATGTTAATGTACAACACACTATGATAATGTACAACATAAGTCTAATACTAAAAAACAATACCGTGACTGATTGATAGGCAACGCACAGCCCAAACGGCTAAACCAATTAAACTGAAATTTTGCATACAGGTTCTTTTAACGATATAGGCGAGCACTAAGGAAGGATTTTTGATATTACCACGGGAACGGGAACCATGCGGTGAAATAATTTTTTTTTTTTTTTAAGATTGAAGCTATATTTAAAATATAACGAGCTCAAAGTTCGTAGGGTTGCGTCGTTTAATTACAGAGTTCCTTTAGTTATCTTCTGGCTCCATCATCAGGCCTTAGATGTTATCTAAGACCTGAGTCCTCGTCCATGTTATCTCCCTGCGTACCGCTTCCACCCAATTTCTTCTTGTTAGGGGTTCAACTGTAAATCTGAAATTAATTTGAATAGTTCCTACATTAAAATTGGATTCGTTCGTTCATTTACATACATCGATAATGATTATCGATATGTTCAAGCCCTATACGACACAAAAATGACAATTGATTGAATGAATGATACATATAACCCAACCAAATTACTTATGCAATATCTTTGAAGAATTTACATGTACAGTGATTACTTTTTGAAATGACGTATTACATTTTGTTTACATACCAAATTTTATTTATTTTACGAAAAATTGCTACTCTAATAGATTGAAATGGTACTTACGCGTGAAAAGAAAAAAATTTTGACTGTCCGGTATGATTTTTGCAAATGAACACAGCGCATTTACCCATTTTTGAGATAATGTTCCACTTCGAGATCTCGCGTCATACTGACAACGCCATATTGCTTACTGTGCCTAAAAGGCAGGGTAAGTGACAGAGGGGTAAAGGCAAACGCGGTCCTCGTTACGCGTCCAGTGGTTAATTCGTCCAAGGACAATACTTAATAAACTGGAACTGGATCTGAGAAAATCCTTGCGAAAAACAGTTTCAAGCAGGATTCTTTTTACAAAGTGACATTGGCAACTGTCAAATTATTCTATTGAATAAAAAATCCGACTATAGGTCAAAAGTTGCATAAAATGCATGGCATTTGCAGACTGAAAATCATATCTACGATTTTGATTTTCGCCGACTCATCCCAAAATGGGCTCAGAATTGGTCATGTTGATGAATAAAATGTGATGATGTTGCTTTAACATTTTATTTTAAACAAAAATGTAATTTTAAATGTTTTCCTTGTTCTTTATTGTTATTTATTAATCAGTTTTGACGTTGTTAAAATACCTAGCGTCCTAGCGTATAAGTACAGAAAATATTGATCATATTTTTCTTATTGTAGATCAAGTAAGCAAAGACTTTTTATTAGTTAGCTACCATGAATGTACACGCACCCGTATTCGGAATCGGGTAAACAACTTAAATGTAATGGCGTCATTGATTTGACAGACAGCCACCAATTTCACTAATGCCCTCCATAATTTGTTTCAGGTAAGGTTTCGCAGCACGCGCGAATAATTTTACGACAATGAAATATTCATGTCCTGACGTAATTGTTAAGGATCGTTGTCATAAATCGGTAAGCGATACCGGCGCTGTTTCTCGCCGGGTTGTTCTAATAAAATTGATAACAAATATAAGGATGAGTGCAAAAATATAACATCTAGTATATTCACCGAAACGACCTAATACTGAGGGAATTTCTTAATTCTTGATTGACTGGGAGCATAGGCAACCAGACGCTCGTGATTGGCTGATGATAACGCGCAAAGGCAGGTGCATTGCTTTTGCGCGTTATCATCGTCATATCGTCAGCCAACCACGGGCGATCAAATTATCGCAATACTAGCTCGTTTCGGTGAACAGACTAGTTCATGGTTTGCGACATGCTGTAAAAGAACATATACATGTCACCGTCTTTTTGCAAGAACCGTTTAGTAATTAGTAAGTAAATAATCGAGGGTATTTATAAACTGCCGAATTATTGTAAACAAGCCGTACTATTTGCAATAAAACAGACAAAACAGATAATTGTCTAACAGTTTATAACGAGATCAGCACCCTTTAATTGTGAACGAAACCGTATCAAATGCAGCAAGTGCGGCACGGTGTACAATTACCCGTAGTTACCGTATACGTGTTATTGTACGAGGTCATCTGATTGGCCCATGGATTGGTAGCATGGTTGTTAAATAGTTGTTCAATAACAAATTCAGAGTTATTTAGCACTCGTTGGTCATCTATTTCTTCGCCCGCAGGCTCCGTTTTACTAATTTTCAATGAATTTATACGTATGTTAAACAAACCAATAAAAACTGGTATTTAGCACTAAAAACACTCTCGAGCACACGTTGTTTACGTTGTTTCGTGTTTCAACCAATCGGCGTAAATCATGCTGTTCGTCACACGCATACGTACAATAAAATGAAGAGATACCTACTGATAAATCATCGTAAAATCATCCGTTTAATTGCAAATCAAATTTTTCGTTTACAATAGTTCGACGGTTCTTAAGTACCCTCGATTATTTACAAACAATCGTTTCTTGCAAAAAGTCGGTTGTATAATACATTATACAACATTATCACATTGAAACACACGGAAAAAAGCTTTATGTGTCCACAAATGTCATTCAATATATTCTTAAAAACCAGAAGTGTGGTTGATTTAAAAAAAAAGACACGAAATTAACCTAAAGTACGATTCAATTTCAAATTTATCACGAAAATCACTATGCACTAGAAAGCACGTCCTTCCCACCCGAGCCGCGCAGCAAAAGTGGCGCGAAATCGATGCGACGTCAAACACGTCATATCGTGTCCCCACCCCGACCAATTTCCGGTGGCGGAGAAGGGGGAACTTGTAAGAATATAATAATCTGACAAGGTTGCTTAGTGTATTGCACGTCAGTGTACTAACTATCACTAGCACCTTATGACAAGCTGCACTAGGTATATCCGGTATCCGGATCACCTAATTCTGCGACAAAGAGTAGCATTGTTTCTTTCTCCAGTGTCCAATCTATCCCTGTCAGAAATTCGCAATTGATTAAGTAGTTTAGGCGTTAACGGTAACGCAGAGTTACTTTCGCATTTATAATATTAACAAGCTACCGCTCGCAGTTTCCCGCCTGGTTCCCGTTCCCGTGGGAATATCGGGAGAAAATTAGCCTATTAATTACTCTCTGTCCTTTCAACTAACTCTTTGCCAAAAATCATGTCGATTGGTTGCTTAGTCAGATTGTGAAGGAAAGACAAACAAACACACTTTCGCATTTATAATATTAGTTGGTTAGGATTAGGACATCTTAAGTGGTCCATTTTGGCAATATTCATGTGGCTAATATGGTGGTTACTTTCAAAGCACTATATACTTAAGTAAGTAGGTATTATTTTATGTGCCATATGCCATTTTACTCCAAATCTTATAAGTGCATAATTAGATTTTTTTACCGATTTCAAAAAAGGAGGAGGTTATCAATTCGTGTGTATGTTTTTATTTTAATGTTTGTTACCTCAGTACTCGGGCATTTACGAACCGATTTGAATAATCCTTTTTTGTTCGAAGGGGTACACTTTCAAGTTAGTCCCATTATCGTCAAGACAGGAGCTGATGATAGGATCCTGTAGAAATCAAGGGAATTCTTCAAATATTATAGGCACACCTATATCGATCTTAGTGTTTTCTTAAGTAACTCGTGCATCTGCTTCCATTAAGCACCATTTGGTGGAGTGGAACGGATAATGAAGACCACACTTGGTCATCGGAACTATTAAATACTAATTACCTTAATTTTTTTTATTTAACCATTTATTTCAGCCATCAAGGCCCATACAATAAATACCTTAAAGACTTACATACATATAATATATTAAAATTAAAACTCAATAATCAATTTGGCAGCGCCCCTTTGACGCGTCTGTATACGAGCCCTGCGGCCAGAAGTCCTTCATGAAATTTTCCAGCCTTGCTGTCGGAATGCGCACCACAAACGCCTTAAAATTAGTGTTATGGCGCAACTCCAGAGGCTGAACTCTCAGACAGATGTTGGTCTTCAACTTGATGTACTCTATCACGTTCTGCGCAGTTGTAGTGTATTGCAGGCGGGACAGGCACACGGCCGTAGTCGGTATGGCAGCTCGCAGCAGGAAGTTCGGTCCTGTCGGTGCGGTGCCATGATGATTCGAGCTCACTCGCTGACGACGTCGCTTTTTGTTCCGAACTTCGACAAAACCGTCTTCATCTCGGCCTGGTACGGCGACATTCTGAGAAGGAGCTCTTCTTTCGACGAAAGTTGGCTGCTGCGTCTGCGAACGTGTGTTAGTGGCAGCAACAGCAGCAAAGTTACGCTGACAGCTGACGGGCACACGCGTCGCAGGCGCGCGTGGCGCGTGGCGCGGCTGCCGTGGTAGAGGGCGGCAGCGGGGCGCGCGCGGGCAGCGCGGCGCTCGGGCTCGATCGGGTCGTGGCGTAGACGGAGTCGAAACTGCTGAATTGCAACTCGCCGACGATATATCGAGGCAGGCCCCACGACACTCGTTGACGTTCGAACCTGCAGTCAGTGACCTGCTTACGGCGAGTGATTCACGTAAATCGTCAACTTCTTTACACAATTCACTCACCTTATTTTCGGATGCAATGAATTTTTGCACCATTTCAGCCAAACCCGCCTTGAGGGTCACGATGTCCTCCAGGAGGCAGGTTACATCGACATGATCGAACGCGAACGTGACGGGAGGCAGATTGTTGAACGCGAACACGCTCGCCACGAACGTAGGCACGTCATCAAGGTCGGTTTTTTGCGCAGGGTGATTATCTCCTGCAGGCTCTTTTGTGTCCCATCACGCCTCCGGGAAACCATCTGGTCACTCTAGCCGAGAGACTCGTACAGCAGCTTTTTTGCCGCGGCGACATCGTCCTCGGTGAAGCTGGTTTTGCAAATTTGCATCGCGCTCACCTCATCCATGATGTCCAGCTTTTGGTGCAGGAACGCCAAGAGCTCGTTTGCCACAAGTTTATCGCTCATAGCGAACAGCGGCACTTAGCCGCGTTACGTGATACGTAAAAATAATTTAGCACACGTCTGCAGTCTGCACCGATCGCACACACGACTTTAATACTCGGTCATTTATGAACCGATTTGAATAATTGTTTTTTGTTTGAAAGGGTGTACCTTCAAGTTAGTCCCCTTATCGTCAAGACAGGATCTAATGATAGGATCCTGAAGAAATCAAGGGAATTCTTCAAATATTATAGGCACACCTATATCGATTTTAGTGTTTTCTTAAGTAACTCGTGCATTTGCTTCCAAAAAGCAATATTTAGTGGAGTGGAACGGATGATGAAGACCACACATGGTCATCGGAACTATTAAATACTAAGTATCTCACGGTTGCGATACGATTCATTATGGTTCCTCAGCAATTTATGGTCCTCACGATTGGTGAAAAAAAGTACTGGACTTATCTAACACAAAAAAATGTAAAATAAACTAAAATTTCAAAATTTAAAAACCGACTTCAAAACGTAAAAAATTATAATGATAACCAAAAATACCAAATAAATAAAAACCCGTAGTTACAACGAAAGCCGTCTTCAAAATATACTTTTTGGAGTCGGTGACAACGAGGACAAAATAAACGTTCCTATATTGTAGAAGTACAATGTAGACTTCACCATGGATGCCTTTGCTGGCACCGACTCCAAAAAGTATATTTTGAAGACGGTTTTTGTTGTAACTACGAGCTTTTATTTATTTGAAATTTTTTGGTTTTCGTTATAATTTTTTACGTTTTGAAGTCGGTTTTTAATTTTTTTATGCTTCACATAACGTTACAGAAACTCATAATAATTTATTCACAGAATCTATTACGCTGGATTTCAGTGACAGAATATTAAATAAGCGCTCCCTGCCATATTTGGCACCAACTCAGGCAACAATAATAGGTACTGTAGAAAGCTTTTGAATAAAGCATGGCGCTTTTTGTTTCGCAAATTCGTGTATTTTTTCTAATTTTGTGTACAGTTGCTTTGCCATTATTGTTTGCTTCTTATATAAAAGCGGATTCACATATGCCCGCTTACTTATGAACATGCGCTACTGGAAAGGCTATGTACGTTCAAAATGGAATGGAAAACAGGAAAATATGGAAACTCTGACAGGTTACTTTGTTCCCGAATTGTTAGATTAGAAAGTATTAAATTAAATTGTAAGTGTGGACTCTGGATATTCGTGTTTCTTATTTATGAACGAAATATGATAATTTCTATGGCATTTTTAAAAACTTGCTCAATTTGTATAGTTCTGTAATGCGTATTGAATGACAATATGAGTAATATTCATTATTAGGCTTTAGGTACTATTATGTGTACACTCAGAGAGACCTGCAGTGTTGCCGATGCGGACTCCGGTCCGATTTCGGAACTTTCGAGGTCCTAGTGACACTTTTGAACAACTCAACGGTCATCGGAACTATTTGGAACTCTCGTTGGTAACAGAAAACAAAAAATCGAATGAAATTATGATATATTTTTTTATCATAATTTTATTTCATAATAGAGAACGACACCTAATTTCATGAAAATAATATGATCGCAGATTTTCGAATGAAAACTCATTTTGTGATAAAGGAGATGCCCAAATCCCATACAAAAAACCGAGTTCACGGCGCAAATGTTTTGTATCTCAGATTTTAGAAGATATTTGTAAATAATATTTTGAACTATCACCATCGGGTGATATCAAATCATCAAATCTCTTCTTGTTCAGGCTGAATAGATAAAGGCTCGTCGTCTTCTGCTTCTTTTATCAAACTGTCACAAGCAGACCAGATACCCGAGAAAATTTCATTTTGATTTTGTCGCGGTGCCTCTGTAGAATTAGGACTTTCTCTGTATGTATTATGTATGTATTGTGACGACCTGTTTGGTGCAGGGGTACTAAACCCGCCTTCTGCGCCAGAGGTCCCGGGTTCGATCCCCGGACAAGACAAATATTCGTGTGCGTGAACATGTCTATTTGTCTTGGTCTGGGTGTTTAATATGTATATTATGTATGTATTTACAAAAAAAAAGTATATAAGTATGTTTATCCGTTATCTAGTATCCATAACACAAGTTCTTTATGAAACTTAACGTGGGCTAGATAATTGGTGTGATTGTATGCAATTATTATTATTATTATTATTATTATTATTTGTAATTAATGAAATTAGCACTCTTCTCGCATTCATGGTTGTAGATTGCAGAGTGAACGTACGCAATTTATAGCGCGGATCTAGTGCTGTTGCTAAAATAAATGTTTCATCGCTTTCTAAATAATCAAATCTATCATTGATCCCAGCTATCAAATTCAGTACAAAAGCATTATATTCGGGGCTATAAGCATTATCATCCATGGCCGTGGTGTTCTTGATACGTTCTAAGACTTTTCGCAAACTGTTGATCAGCGGTATGGCGTCAGACAAGCAAGCAGACTCTTGACTAATGGACTTTGTAGCTTCTTCAAAATAAGTCAAGACTGAGACAACCTGTTCCATTAGTACCCACTCTTCTGTAGCCAATTCAGTTCTACATTTCACATGGGGTAAAGATGCTTGAATTGCAACTCGCTGCTCAAGAAGTCTCCTAAGCGCGTGAAGGGTAGAATCCCAGCGAGTGCTGACATCCTGGATGAGCACATGACAAGGAACATTATGAGATTTCTGCATTTCAGTAAGGATTTTACGACCTGACGTAGAATGACTGAAGTGACCAATTATAGACCTTGCCTTTGTAATCATTTCATTTATTTTCTCTTCTCCTGAAAACGCATCTTTCAGCACTAATTGCAAAGAGTGTGCCATACATCTGATACGTTCCACACCCACTTGTGTTACAGCAAGTCCCATATTCGGTGCATTATCTGTCACTACAGCTCGTCCCTGTTCGTCGATACCCCACCCCAATCTTGGAATAACTGACGTAAGTTTTCAGCTATGTTTTCACCGCTATGCCTTTCGCCTTCAAAAGGAAATACTGCTAGGCAGTAGTTCTTTAGGTCAAAATTGTTACTCACTCCATGAGCAGTCAGACTTATAAAGTCGTTCACTAATGAAGAAGCGTCGCTAGTCCATAAGTCAGTCGTAACAATTATGTCCGGAAGTTCTTGCAAAAGTTCTTTTATTTTCGTTTTCACACGACAGTAAATGTCTGGTATCACATTTTCAGAGATATGTGGACGGGAAACCATTTTGTATTTTGGGCACAACTGCTTAATGGTGCGTTGAAACCCCTGTTTATTTACTATATCGAATGGCTCCATGTCTACACATATTTGTTCAGCTATCGTTTGCGTGATCGCTTTTGCTCTGGGGTCATCAGTATCATACATCACACTTTTGTCCAGAATGTGTTCCAAAGTAGCTTGTTTTTTGAGTAGCGGACCGGCCTCAGTCTTCGAGGTAGATGGGTTGTCGTTTTTCAACTCCTTTTCATGATAACGCTTTACGTTAGATGTCGTGAAGCCCTTCGATGAAACTGCCTTACTACCACGAGAAACGCTGACATTGCAGTATAAACAAGTTGCTTTTGTATCATCATCCTGTTTTATTTGAAAATGATTCCATATGGAACTTGTACGTTTTAATGGCGTTGCCATTTTACACAACACAAACACAATAACAGTCCTCACTAGTCCATAAGTCAGTCGTAACAATTATGTCCGGAAGTTCTTGCAAAAGTTCTTTTATTTTCGTTTTCACACGACAGTAAATGTCTGGTATCACATTTTCAGAGATATGTGGACGGGAAACCATTTTGTATTTTGGGCACAACTGCTTAATGGTGCGTTGAAACCCCTGTTTATTTACTATATCGAATGGCTCCATGTCTACACAAATTTGTTCAGCTATCGTTTGCGTGATCGCTTTTGCTCTGGGGTCATCAGTATCATACATCACACTTTTGTCCAGAATGTGTTCCAAAGTAGCTTGTTTTTTGAGTAGCGGACCGGCCTCAGTCTTCGAGGTAGATGGGTTGTCGTTTTTCAACTCCTTTTCATGATAACGCTTCACGTTAGATGTCGTGAAGCCCTTCGATGAAACTGCCTTACTACCACGAGAAACGCTGACATTGCAGTATAAACAAGTTGCTTTTGTATCATCATCCTGTTTTATTTGAAAATGATTCCATATGGAACTTGTACGTTTTAATGGCGTTGCCATTTTACACAACACAAACACAATAACAGTCCTCACTAGTCCATAAGTCAGTCGTAACAATTATGTCCGGAAGTTCTTGCAAAAGTTCTTTTATTTTCGTTTTCACACGACAGTAAATGTCTGGTATCACATTTTCAGAGATATGTGGACGGGAAACCATTTTGTATTTTGGGCACAACTGCTTAATGGTGCGTTGAAACCCCTGTTTATTTACTATATCGAATGGCTCCATGTCTACACAAATTTGTTCAGCTATCGTTTGCGTGATCGCTTTTGCTCTGGGGTCATCAGTATCATACATCACACTTTTGTCCAGAATGTGTTCCAAAGTAGCTTGTTTTTTGAGTAGCGGACCGGCCTCAGTCTTCGAGGTAGATGGGTTGTCGTTTGAAAAACGACGAACTCCTTTTCATGATAACGCTTCACGTTAGATGTCGTGAAGCCCTTCGATGAAACTGCCTTACTACCACGAGAAACGCTGACATTGCAGTATAAACAAGTTGCTTTTGTATCATCATCCTGTTTTATTTGAAAATGATTCCATATGGAACTTGTACGTTTTAATGGCGTTGCCATTTTACACAACACAAACACAATAACAGTCCTCACTAGTCAGTGTCAATAATTAAACAGAATGAATCACGAAATAAAAGCGGCGACGTCACGTAAATCAAGCGCGAAACATGACATTTCTCAACCAAAGCTTAGCAAGCACTGGGGCCGGGGCGGGGGGACAGTGCGTTGGCTGGCCAAAGCGACCGTTGAGACGACTTTAAGAGCGGCAACGTCGCACGCGTTTCGTTTCGCGCGCTTTTAGAACCGGTTGATATCGACCGTGTTGTATCGGCGTTGCCGATATATCGTCCTGCCGATTATATCGGTATCGGTATCGTTACATCCCTACTTTCTATATTTAGTAATTCTTCATCGCTCTTCTCCAAATTTTTCAAAAACGTTTGTTTTAATCTTTCTAAATCATCACTAGGCAAATCAGGTTTCTGACAATTCTCACCATAATTTTCGTCTTCTGTTCGTTTCCCAACCTGCTTAAAAAATAATCTTTTACGTCGAACGTTTGAATTTATACAACTTTTCTTTATTTTTTGTAACTCCAGGAATCGTCGAACGTTTGAATTTATACAACTTTTCTTTATTTTTTGTAACTGCAGGAATTTTGATTTTGACCTTGGGCTCTTACCCAACATTGATTTTTGTAGGTTGTACAAAGGTCTTTTAGTATTAAATGATATAACTGCAGCAGAGCATCTGGTCTGATATGATCGGCGAAGACAAACATTTATACGTTTACCACCGACACTTTTTGCTATTATTGAGTTAAACTGTTCACAGCGATTGCTATCCATGTATTCAATAAGACTACGTGAATTCGCCGCAGTGTATCCTATAATTAATTTCATTTGATTTTCTAGTGCCGTATCTTTAAGGAGTGCTGTAACATCTTCACTTTTTCTTTCACTTTGACAATAAAAATCTTGGCAATCTGTATGGCAGCCAAAGGCATGATTGTATGAATTAGTTATAGCATTATATAAATCATTAATTTGTTGTGATCGGTGAATATTTGTTTCTTTTATGTGTTTTATGGACAAGCAAATAACTTTTCTAATAGCCAAAATCCTTTGTGTGTTTAAATATTTTCGGTGTTGTAGTTTGTATTTCGTATCTTTAATGAGTGCTTGTAATTTGTTACATATGTTTCGGAGTAGGTGATTTCTACACTCTATCTTTTCAACTGTGTAATTTGCACAAGGTCGGGCTTCTAAAATTTTTTTATATGTTGTTGCGTCACCATCTGCAATCATTTTGCCGTAAATTATCCCATACATATTTATAGACTGCCTAAATCCCTCCACTAAAATTTCAGATTCCATATTGGTTGATGATCCGGAATAATTTTTAAAGCATTGATGTTCGTTTGGTGATGTGTTTCTATTTTCAGCACGTGCACATACAAAACAGTATTTGTTTTTTACACCAAGATACAATACTTCACCGATTTTTTTTACAATAATGGCAGCAGCGCCTGAGAGAGATGAATAGTTCTTGTAAGCAGGGGCGTGCATTCCATATAGGCAATTAGGCAGTGCCTACCTCATTCAAAACCTAACTAAAATAAAATAACTTTAACACATAATGTATATACATTATGTGTTAAAGTTATTTTATTTTAGTTTAAACTTCTATTCAACACTCACCCACTAAGATATTCCTAACGATAAATACTGAATACCTACCGATAGGCAGTCTCGAAATTGCCTACTCGAATCAAGCAGCGTTTCATACAAGAATACAACATATTTAGAAAAAGTATTGCTCAAGTATAAACCGCCCATGGCAAGAAGGGCGCTGTTTGTACGTGTAGCGTTCTAGCTTAAACTTTCGGAATATATCAGTATAAAGTAAGCATGCCTACCTGACGAATGAATTTGGTCGCGAATTATTTTGTTGAGGAGTTATTTTAAAACTATCATATTTCCTAAGATATTAATTAAAATTTAATGATGTAAAGGACAATTTTGTTCAAAATTAAATACTTGTGATGATTAACGTATTTATTTAGATAAGGATTAATATCATGTTTATGAAAACAGCTTCTCAAATAATACATTAGTTTAGAACAAATTTTATTATCTGAAAAATGGTTATAGTGAGTTAACCATAAAACATAGACATATGCTGTCGCGGACTTTTTTTTAGAACTTTTGATGGGGAATAATTTCGTCATACATGATTTTTACATAACTTTAACCGTTTACACACCGTCCGCAACGGAAGGTCCCAAAACTAATATTTTTTTCCCGTTTCTGTAACGTTTTACATTAATGCTTTGCTCTTTTTAATCGTACCGTGATATTAAATATCTTATTACCTTCCGAGATAAATGCACTATCCAGCACAAAAATAATTTTTCAATTCGAACTAGTAGTTCCGGAGATTAGCGTGCTCAAACAATCAAACTCGTCAGCATTTTAATATTCCTACTGAATATTACGAACCTTATCATTTATGACTAGCGGCCGCTCTCGGTTTCACTCGCCGTGTGGTTGCCGTTACCGTGGGAATATCAGGATAATAAAATTATAAATATTTGCATACAATGTGGTTTTCTAATATATAAGCTACATTGCTGTAAAGTTTCATCTTAATCAGTTCAGTAGTTTTTGAGTGAAATAGTAACAAACATTCCTCCATCCAAATATCCTCACAAACTTTCAAACTTATAATATTCGGTAGCAGTATAGGATAAGTGCAAAGTTACTAGTTAGATCTACAGTGCCTACTACGCTGGAAAACCAATGCACGCCCCTGCTTGTAAGACCTCTTTGCCCAGCAACCATCTACGACCACATCTATAATAGGGATCCCTTCGGCATTTACTCTACCTTCATCTAAAGCACACTGTTTTTCACGGGCAGCAGCTGCTTCCATTTTTAATGTGGCTACTTTTTCCCACTCGTCACTGACTTGGTTATCTGTTTTTTTATAAAACCGCTCTGATAAAAATGGAACATTTATTGATGCAAATATTTCTTGTAGTTGTGTGTACCCCACACCAGTAGTGGCAGCACTTGTTATTATAGCCGTATTTAAATTTAAATTTTCTTTATAATTTCTTATTACACATATTGCACTTAAATGTCATTTTTGAAATTAGACCATATCTTTTTTCTCCTAATAATTCCAAATTATTTAAAGTACAACCAAATGCTTTTGAGTAAGAACTGATTTCTTTTAGCTGTGCTAAGAAATATTGTAAATCTACGATTCTCCTTTCATTTGCACTTTCGTTAAAATTATGTTCTTGTTCTGTAAATCTGAAAGAAATAAAGATGAAAAATTTGAAATTCATAAAAATTATATATATGTATGTAATGTAAATGTTTATAACCCACAAGAAATCTTGCTCTATTTTACTCGAGAGAGAAGTCCTCATAACTGTTTATTCTGATATAGTGTTATGGCCATTAGGAAATTCAGCCATGAAATTTTACCTCCTTGTCGAGTTCATTCAGTTTCATCTGCTAAAATCTAAAATAACTACTCAACAAATTATAGGAGCTGAAAGTGTAAGAGAAAGTGTATGACAAATTTAAGGAGGCGAATTTTATTGGGTGCATTTCTTAATGGCCAAAACACAATATCAGAACAAACAATAACGATGACTCCTAAGCAAAGCAGAATGTTTGTAATCACGAGTATGCATATCATAGCTTTTTTTTTAAATAATTAAACATCACCCTATTTAGTTTTTTTTCTAACCAAAATATGCCACCAAAAGGGTTGTTTATACTTTGCTGGCTGATTTTTTCTTGTTCCCCGGTATTTTTTAAGATAAATTGTGTTTGATTCCTGTAAATTTATCAAACATTGTTTATTAAATAACTCAGTTGTACTCACTTTTTGTTGCAAGTAATAACATATAATAAATTATATGTATTTTCACATTTAAACTCATAGGTATAGTTCAAAGTTTAAAAAAATATTCTCACAACGCCAATTAAACTTAAAATCTTACACCGTGTCCAAATTTATAAATGAACAAGACGACTCCGTTGTACTTTGTTCCCACACAGACTCAGTGCTAGTACTGGCGATGGCGGCATTATCTGTTGTATTTCTCTTGTTGCTGTAAAGTAATCATTTTAATTATTGAATATATACCTAATTGTAAAAGTCTGTTGGACTAACTAAAGAAAGATTTATTACAATTTATTTGTCGTAACGTTAAATTATTAGCCTCATAAATTTCAATAATTAATACAATACCTATGCAAGATAATATGTACTTATTTATAATCCTTACTTACTAATATTATATAAACTAGGGCGGTTACAACCCGATACTCGGGTTCGTCGATCGACGAAAAATTCCAAATTATGCTAAAATAATGACACTTTTTAATTGCAGTTTGTGATCATCACGTTTAACATTTTGTATATTTTATAGTTTTCGGAACAAATAGACTCGAGTACCTTTAATTTGATACCTTACTCGGCCGCGTACTACGCGCCAAAGGGGATATCGAGTCGTCACAAAATTTGCGAACCTGAATTAAGTATAGATAATTATGCTCACTCACCTCGTATTTTTTCTCATTTTAAGGGCAACTTCTTGTAAATATTTTTTACGTGCTTTTTTATTCATTTTTTTGAGCTTCATATTTACACTTATTTAGTTCTTTATCTTATATGCCTACTATTTGCACTATTATACAAACAAAAATATAACTTCCTATAATATACAAATATTTACACAAATAAAGTATTCGCTATACAAAAAGTCGATCGATCTTTCTTTAGTGTTTACGGAGCGCGATCGAACACAGGTCCGCTCCCTAGGAGGCGCTCAGCCAGACTAAAAGGTCTCGAGTAAAGGATAGCGATATTCACTTTCCAAGGAACAGACAGAGATCGTGGATCTAGTGCGCGTTCTCAAAAATTTAACGTAAGCGACAAAATAAAAACTATGAATTAAAGATGAACTATAATGAATATGAAAAAAATATGTTGAGCAAATGTGGGTTTTATCAATGCCTTTTCAGATATTAAAAATATTAAAGAAAATACAGCACACTTAAAAGATCCAGGTAAAAATGTGATTAAAGCAAGGTTTTTTGTAAAAAAAAAAACTATCGAGCATTTTTTCAGTAATCGTGTTTTCGTCTTGAGCATTAAATCTTCATGAACTGAAGTTACTTGTGTAAAAAAAACAGTTTCCTAGATCTTATAGCTTTTGAGATTTAGGTCAATATATGTAGTCAAGTTAGGGTCAGGTGTCTTCCTAATTTTTCTCTTTTCTTTAAAGTAGAGCTAATTGTCAAATCTTGAGAATTAAGCTTAAATCCTAAATAATCTCTCACCCTAGAAGGCTTTAGGCAACTCTTCGTCTTATTAATAATGAAACCTAAGTTAAACCTAAGTTTACAAACTTATGACTTATTTAGTATTTTTGAGACATTCTTCATATGAAGAACCAAGACAGATTGCATCGTCTAAGTAAAGAACGATTCGTATAGGTACCCTTATTTCTCAAATGTTTAACTACAGGCTTAAGTAACTTAGTGAAAACAAACGGTGCTGATGCTAAAACAAATGGTAGACAATTAAACTGATATAATTTACCATAAAACATAAATCTTAAAAATAGTCTATGATCTACTAGGACTGGTACTAAGAAGTAAGCATTTTTCATATCTATAGTACCTAGTATAAAATGATAAGTCTCTACAAATTTGTTAAAGTCTTTCAAGTTAAGTATGAACCTGTGAGTACCATCACTTTTAGGCACGGTAAAAATACTTGACAGGAATTGACCACTTGACTGGATTACACAATGATATTGCATCTAGTTCAAGAAGCTTATCAATTTCTTTGGAAAGAATTAACTTCTCGCTTAAATTAAAATTATTATTGCATGGTAAATAATTTTGTCTAGGTGTATCTGTTAGAGGGATATGGTAACCTTTTATCCACTGCAAAATCACAGGAGCCTGAGTTAATTTTTTTCCAAGATTAATAAAAGTATTGCAGTCTGCCTGCAAATTTTACCTTTATGGGTATCGTTATCGACCTCTGCTCATCCCTCGTGAGCCCGATGGGGCAGGGGCTGGACGACGGACCTGGTTCTAGCTCTGTCGTGGAGGGGGTCCTGTCTGGTACCGAGTTTGATTTTCACTTGGCTGGCGAGGAGGAGGTTGTCAGTTTTTTTGTCTTTTTAGGCGCCAAAACCGTGCTTGCCTTCTTAATGGCTGGTGCTAATTTCATAGGGTCATCAAGTTTGGAGTAAAGCCACTCCGACCTTTTGTTTTTTTCTTTTTTCTTTTTTTTTTTTCTTTGGAAGTTTACAGCAGTATTTACAAATTAGGTAAATAAGCAAGCACTTAAAAGCTAATTGTAGTTACATAATGGTAAGTGAAATTAACAGATAAATAAGCATTTGAAGATAGAAAAAAAAATGATATAAAACAATTTAAGCATTACTTAGCTGTTGAAAAGCAGTTATCTATCATCAATTTACGCACGTGCCTTATTGAGCTACAAAACAGATCCAATCGGCTATCATTCATAAACTCACAATTGAAAGTGTTGAATAGCTTGCATGATCTAACCAAATAACTGTTTGCTCTGTAATTAGTTCGTGTGAAGGGAATGCGAAGCAGAACATATCTCTGACGAAGATTTGGGGCTGGAATTTTAAGATTAATTTTACTAAGGAGTTCCGGACTATCTATCTTACCTTGAGCTAAGTTCATAAGTAAGCTAATGTCGGCAATTTTCCGACGCAAACAAAGTGGTAAAAGATGTAATCGACAGCAGCGTTGATCATTGTCCCAAGAGGGCAGATTAAATTTAGCACACAGAAAACGTGTAAATTTCCTTTGAATTTTTTCAATATTATTAATGTAGATATCATAAACTGGGTTCCAAATTTGTGAGGCATATTCAAGGTGACTTCTAACAAATGCACAGTATATAATTTTAATAGTTTTCATATTTCTAAATAATTTGGATGATCTAATCAAAAAGCCAAGTGCCTTATAAGATTTGTCAACGATGTGTTCAATATGTCCGTCAAATAGTAATTTGAATCCTTGAGGTTTAGTTCAATATTTTTGTCCAATAATGGGCTAATCATCTTTCGACGTATGTTGGTATACTTGAAATGTAAATTACATAATAATCTTTTTGCATCACTGAGAATTTTGACTATAGTCATTACCTCTAAGTTTGGTTTTGTCAACATATCTATGGTTTGACAAATTATGGCAATAGCATAGCTCATGTCCTCCTGTCTCTCTTCAAGCATTTTGTCCCTTGATCTCATAGTAGATGTCAACACTCCCGTAAGCTCTATGTTGAGCTTGGGTGCTTGCATAAGTTTTCCATTTTCTGGGAAACAAAACTCCTATATCATCTTCTCCTTGTCCTCTGCTCTATCAGGATTTTTAAAATTGCTGGAGTATATTTGTGTTAATAGGAGCACCGAATCTCTTCTCGGTGCCAGTAGATTCCCCAAGGGCCTCTAAAAATTCTAGGGATAATTCTTCGGTGCCCTCAATTAGCTCTTGATCGGGGACCCATATATTATCACAATTTTTCTCAATATTGTCACAATTTCCCTCAAAATAGTCAAAGTTTTCAATATTCTCAATATTCTCAATGTTTTCGATTGAGTTTTTAGATAAAAATAAGTGCATAATATGTTAAAACAAATAAAACCATTTGGTTAACAACCAATATGTCTAGAGGTCTATGCAACAATTTCCCCCCCACTCTTAGAGCATTAAGAATAGTGAATAACACTATTGTTAGATTTTTGAACCAAAAAGCAATTTAATTTGCTAGTCATATAATAACTTGATATGCATTCATCCTAACGGGATTACATAGAAGAGTAAACAATATTTTGATACCAAGTTGCTATGTTTACACCTTCCCAACGGGAAGAAGCATCTAGTAAAACGAGGATGAATATTGTAAGTAATTGTAAAAACAAATCCATCTATGGCCCACCCAACAGGGGGCGTGCACAGTCGCAACGTGATAATGCTTAGTACAATTATTATGCTTCTTAAGGTATAAGACTTAATGTTTTCGTTTAGTGCAACACAATACAATAAACTTCAACTAAAGTGAATTCGTATTACAATCTTCTGGCTGCTGTAATTTATCTTTATATCTTTGGAGTTTCTTCTCCAACGTTTGAAGTTTTTTAATAGTCCTTTCTTGCGACCCATCAGACTTTCGTTTTTAATATCAATAATAAAGCACTGAAATTATGAAATAAAATCTTGCAAAGAACAACTGCGTGCGAGCGCAAAAAAACAATTGACATTGACACTTAATTTTGCCAGGTGATTTGTGTTTTCTTCTTTTAGCTTTGAAATTCGCGTATATAGAGTGTGGAAAGGCGAGTACTACATCGGTTATCTCGGACTAAGTACAAATATAATAACACTGAAATACATATATCTTTATGCAAATATAAAATAATACTGTAGACGTACTTTTTTGTGCCATCACCTTTTTAATAGAAAAATATTAGAAACAATCGCCAAAAGTTATTCGCCCGTTTCTACTAAATGCTTTGGGCATATCTACAGAGTTTCCCCATAAAATGAGTCCGTATCTTAGTAATGACATTACGTAGCCGTAGTATGCCATTAACGCTGCATCTTTAGACGCAACTTAAATAATTCTATTCAGGACATAAACATATCTGTTTAATTTTTTAACCAATGTATAAATGTGATCTTTCCAATCAAACATCTCGTCAATCGTAACACATAAACAAATTGTTGCCTTAACATTGTCAATTTTATTATTCTCGTAATTTAATTTGACGTCTGTATTGGTTCTACTGTTTTAGTCATATTTACTTTTAGGTTGTTATTTTTAAGCCAACTTATAATTTTAATGAAGTTTTCATTTGCAATAGATTCTAATTCTTCTTTGTTTTTACTTTTTACTAGAATAGTTTTTTACTTTTTACTATCATCTGCAAATAGTATGGTTATCTGGTCTGTTACATCTGGTAAATCGTTTATTAAAATTAAAAATATTAAAGGCCCAAGGACACTGCCTTGAGGAACGCCACATCGATTATATTTGTATGCAGATCTATAGAATTTTCTGATGTTTCCAGAAGTTTTTGATATTTCTACAGATTGTTGTCTATCAGATCAATAGCTCTCTATCCAAGACAGGGCATCACCTCTTATGCCATACTTTTCGAGCTTAGCTAATACTAACTTATGAGGAACAAAATCGAAAGCTTTGCTCATATACAGAAAAATAGCAGTGATGAACATTTTATTATTTAAGTTTTGCGTCGCTTTTTTGATTAAGTGATAGCAGACAAGAGTGGTTGAGCTTTTTTTCCGAAAGCCAAACTTCACTTTTTAAAAGTTGTTGCGAGGTTACAAATGAATATATTTTATCATACATGACCTTTTCTAGAATTTTAGAGAATACAGGTATTAGGTCACGTTATAGGTCTATGATTATTGATTAGCTATATCTGTATGCGAACCATTCTTATACATTGGTTTGATTATTGATAATTTAAGTTTCGAGGGAAAATGTCCATTTATTGACGATAAATTCATTTTATACACCACCTGCATCTGTATCACGTCTTAAATATCAAGTATTTTCAATAGTAAAGTAAGCTATTAATGCCCGGAGGGAGCTAATGTTGTATGGAACTTCGCTTGGGTAATTAAGATAACATTAAAATTTGGAACGCAAAAGTGTCAACAAAAACTTCTATCAAACATAGTTTCGAAAAAACAAGGCCGTTCAAGGCATAACTTCCTGGTCCAAGGAGTTTTTAACTATAAAATTGACACTTCAAAGAGACTACTCCTACGAAAAATATAAATATGGCTGTATGTATCGCAGTACAGCACCAAGAAAACCTTTGAAATTTAAATTATGTGATATTGTGCACTTATTCAAATATAATGTAATAGTTATCTCTTTCATTTCCATGCTTTTTCGTGTCTTTTATCTTACTTATCAGTAAAACATGGCAAAACATCAAATTGTGAATGTGTGTTGTCTTGACACTTGGTCACAGATATAGGTACCTAATAAAAATTGTCTTTGCATTGCCTACAGAACTAATTATATAAAGAAAAATCGGTGATTCGATTTTTTACGCGAATTGTTAAATTTTTGTCATTTATTAGTTTTCATTGTTTATTAAAACTTACTTTTCTTTCTTTCTTTCTAATATCTTTTTTATTTAACGTCACACAGTAGGTGTATAAAGTAGAGTATGCTCCTCGGGGATAAAAGTGTCTTAGCCTTGGGCAGACTTGAATCCTTCGCTTCATTCAGGATTCTTACCATAATTTCCTCGCTTCGCTCGGGAATCAACATTTTCATTCCCTCACTGCGTTCGACAATTAACTACAGAATAGACTTTGAATAGCAACTTATCTTGCAACTGTAAAGTCACTAACCAATACGTATCACCAATCAATAACACTGTTTTATCAACAGGATTTCTACTCAAGGCATCCACGTGTTTTATTCGTTCACTCTGACGATATTCTATTTCTAAATCAAAATCTTGAATATTAAGCCACCAACGAGCTATGCGGGGATTTAAATCTTTTTTAAGGAGAGTGGTACGCAACGCAGCGCAATCCGCGACAACTTTCACATGTATACCCGTCACATAAATTCGGAATCGTTTCAATGACTCTACCACAGCCAGTGTTTCAAGCTCGTAGCTATGGTAGAACTGCTCATCTTGACTTGTGACCCTAATGCGATCGGTCTTAAACATCCGTCAGTTCCACGCTGCATAAGTATTTGTTGTATATGACATCTCTAACCTGTTAATATTAATATAGTCTGTGTTCTATGAGAGACTCGCTCTCTCTGGTCTGCGATGCCGCAACAAACACTTGTTCGTAATGTCGTGCTTGCTATAACTTAATAAATATTAAATACTAGACTCACAATCTTTTATTAGAATATAACATGGCGCTGCGTATTATGTAAGAAAATAGAAGAAAGTGTATAAGAAGTGAAGAAACAGATAAGAAGAAAAAGTTCAACTTCAGTGTGAAGAAAAACGTGGTCGTGTAGAAAAAACATGGCGGAAGGCGTAAGAACCCAAAACCCCATGGAAAATATGTTGTACCTATCAACACCAAGTCCACTAAGAGAGGCTACAGCAGCAGAATATAAAAATGGATTAAAAAGTTTGAACTGTATAGAAAAGCGTCGGGAGCATACAAGAAACCAGAAGATGAACAGATTGCTATTTTGTTACACTGCATGGGAGATGCAGGCATCGAAATTTATGACAGTTTTGCTCTAAGACAAGAAGATCAAAATTATAATACCTTAGTTCAAAAGTTCAATGATTACTTCATACCAAAAAGAAATGAAAGTGTGGACGCACACATTTTCTTTACAAGAGATCAAAAAGAAGGTGAGTCCTTAGAAAACTACATAACAGAACTACAAAGACTAAGTGTTAGCTGTGAGTTTGGTGAGCTGAAGAATAGAATGCTGAGGGACAGAATTATAGCAGGTATTACTAATATAAAATTGAAGGATAGATTATTAAGAGAAAGTAACTTAACACTAGAGAAAGCAATAAACATATGTAGAACCTCAGAGCTAGTGGAAAAGCAAGTAAAACAAATGACAGAAAATATAAAAACAGAAGCATGTTGTGAGAGAATAGAACAAGAAAGAAAAGAGCACAAGAAGCAGAATTATAATAATAAATATTTACAAAATAAGAAGACGTATGAAACAGATAAATATAATTACAATAACAAGAAGAATAACAGATATCAACAGTCAAGAAATAATGATAATAAGATGAAGATAAAATGTGGACGCTGTGGATTTGAGCATCAAGTAAGAAATTGTCCGGCTTACGGGAAGGAATGCATGAAATGTCATCGGCTGAATCACTTTGCAAGAGTATGCAGGAACAGTTCCAGTATCAGAGAAGTGCAGACACAAGATAATAGGAAGGAAGAGGTATATTTAAATGTTATTAATAGTAAAATAGATAAAAATTGGTTTCAAAAGGTCAACTTTGTAAAATACAATAAGATTATTAATTTTAAAATTGACACAGGAGCTCAGTGCAATATTTTGCCTCATAAATTCTGTAAATTAATGAACATTTATAACTTTAAAGTCAGTAACCTAATTTTGAAAAATTATGATGGTAATGTCATTCCCACTTTGGGAGAAATCGAGCTAAAATGTCAGATTGGTACTAAAATAAGGAATATTATTTTCCAAATTGTGTGAGAATAACTCTTTACCAATACTAGGCTTGTCAACATTAATTGAGTTTGATATAGTGAAAAGAAATGTTATTGATAGTGTACAGAGTAATAAAAAGTTACAGAATAGTGTACCAGAACAGAAGAACTTGCAAAGTAGTAATTTATATTTACAATATCAAGATGTTTTTCAAGGAATAGGATTAATAAAAGATTATGAGTATGACATTAAATTAAAAGATAATTGGCAAGGAAAAATAGAACCCTGTAGACATGTACCATTTAAATTGCTTCCGAAGTTGAAATTAGAGTTAGAAAATTTGGAAAAGAATGGTATTATTTCAAAAATTGAAACGCCAACAGATTTTGTTAGTTCTTTAGTTATAACAATAAAACCAAATGGTTCACTTAGAGTTTGCTTAGATCCTCAATATTTAAATACACAGATTAAGAGAGAACAAATAATGTTACCTAAATTAGAAGAAATAACTTATAAGTTGAATGGTAGTAAAGTATTTAGCACTTTGGATGCTAATAAAGGTTTTTATATGATAAAATTGTCAGAATTGAGTAAACAACTTACTACTTTTAATACTCCATATGGAAGGTATTGTTTTAACAGATTACCTTTTGGTCTTTGTTCCAGTCCAGAGGTATTCCAGAGAATATACAGTAACATATTTGATATAGAAGGTGTATGTGTTTTTATGGATGATTTGCTGATACATGCCAAAAATGAGGAAGAAAGTAATAAAATTTTAGAAAAAGTATTAAATAGAGCCAGAGAATTCGGAGTAAAGTTTAATGTTGAAAAATGTAAGTTAAATCAGAAAGAAGTTAAGTACTTGGGACATATTTTAACAAAAGAAGGGTTAAAGTTAAATAAGGATAGAGTAGAAGCTATAAGAAAAATGCCAGAGCCAAAATGTCAAAAAGACTTATTAAGATTTCTAGGAATGATAAATTATATTTCTAAATTTGTTCCTAATATTTCAGAACTGACCGCTCCACTGAGAGAATTAATTAAGAAAAATGTTTTATTTACATGGGAAAGTAGACAGAAACAAGCTTATAATTTAATTATAAGAGCTATTAGCGAACCTCCGGTATTAGCTTATTTTGATATTGATAAAAAGATTGTGTTAAGCGTAGATGCTAGTAAATCAGGATTAGGAGCAGTAATTTTACAAGATGGTCAACCAGTAGCATATGGCTCCAGGGCAATGACAGATACTGAAAAAGATTATAGTCAGATAGAGAAAGAAAGTTTAGCTATTTTGTATGGATGTACCAAGTTTAATCAATTTTTGTATGGACAATGTTTCACAGTAGAGACGGATCATAAGCCGTTAGTGTCAATTTTTTCAAAACCTTTAAATAAAAGTCCAATTAGATTACAACGTATCAGAACAGCCTTGCAACCTTATAGTTTCAATTTAGTATATAAACCAGGAAAAGACTTAGTAATTGCTGATCATTTGAGTAGATCTTATTTGAGTAACACAGAAAAAACTTATAATTTAGATGTAGAAACGCATGTTGGTATGGTTATGAATAGCTATCACATTACAGATGCTAAAATGAGTGAATTAAAAAATGAAACTATGAAAGATAAAGAGTTACAAATATTACTAGAATACATAAAAAATGGATGGCCAGAAAATAAAAACTTGGTAAATAGCAATGTTAAAATATATTATAGTTATAAGGAAGAGTTAGGAGAATATGATGGCATAATTTTGAAAAATGAACAAATTGTAATACCGCAATGTTTGAGAAAAGAAACTTTGAATAAAATACATTATGCACATTTAGGAATAGACAAATGTAAAGCATTAGCTAGAAAAACTTTATTTTGGCCTAATATGTCGAAAGAAATAGAAGATATGATAAAAAATTGTGATGTGTGTAAAAGCTTTCAGAATAACAATAGAAATGAACCTATAATTAATAAGGAAATAGCTGAAAACCCATGGGAAATTGTATCAGCTGATATATTTTTTTTGTATAGGAAACCATATATTTTGTTAGTAGACTCGTACAGTAAATTTGTAGAGATAAAAGAGTTAAATAATTTGTATACTACAACAGTAATAGACAGCATGAAAGAAATATTTTCGAGAAATGGTGTTCCAAACATAGTTTATACAGATTCAGGTACTCAGTTCACAAGTGTAGAATATAAGAAATTTTGTAAAACATGGAATTTTGAAAGTAAGATAGTCAGTCCTAAACATCACCAGGCAAATGGCTTAGCAGAAAGATACATTCAAACTGTAAAAAGGATGTTGAAAAAGTTAATTTATGATAACAGAGATATATACCTGGGATTGCTTATTTATAGAAATACACCAATAGAAAATCAAAGTAATAAATCACCAGCAGAATTGTTATATAATAGAAATATTAAGCATATACTACCAAACATAAATACTAATAAAATGTATAATGATAGTGTAAAAGATAGATTTAGAGAAATGTTGATTAGAAAACAGAAAGAGCAGGAAAATTATTATAATAAAGGTACAAGAATTCTGTCAGATCTAAATAAAGGTCAAGTAGTTAAAATACAAGATGAATATAAAAGAAAACCTCATGAAAGTGGAATTGTAATAAAGAAAGGTTCTAACCCTAGATCTTACTTTGTTAAAAAGGAAAATGGTGAGGTAATATTAAGAAATAGGAAAATGTTGATTGAAGGAGGGAAGTTTAAGGAAAAGATAGATTATGATTTAGAAACTGATTGTGAATTAATGACCAATAACAAAAATGCTAATTTAGATCATAAGAATGTTATAGGCGATACCATTGACCTAAGTAGCTCAATGGGTGATACAAATGAAACAAAAAATATTGTGAATGATCATTTATTAAAAACTAGAAGTGGTAGAATTGTAAAAGAACCATCTTACTTAAAAAATTATGTAAAGTAAATTAGTAGTATATCCAAACTGTCATAATACAGAAATAACTAACAAGATAACTTTAAACTTGTTTGTAAAAAGGGAAGGATGTTGTATATGACATCTCTAACCTGTTAATATTAATATAGTCTGTGTTCTATGAGAGACTCGCTCTCTCTGGTCTGCGATGCCGCAACAAACACTTGTTCGTAATGTCGTGCTTGCTATAACTTAATAAATATTAAATACTAGACTCACAATCTTTTATTAGAATATAACAGTATTCCTCCTAAGCCTAATTGACTTGCGTCAGTATGTAGTTCTGTCTCAGCATTTCGATCATGCATACCTAACTGGTCGCTGGATTAATCTCTGTTTTAAGGTTTCAAATGCTTGTTGCTTCTGATCCCCATCGCCATTCGGTATCCTTTTTAGTTAATTCTGTTAATGGTCGTGCAATTTCAGCGAAGCCTCGGATAAATTTTCTAAAATATGAAGTCAAACCAATGAATTGTCTGATTTCATGTACATTTCTTAGTACTTTGTACCCGGCAACACTATTTATTTTAGCTTGACGTGGTCGTATCGTACCTGCTGTAACCTCATATCCCAGATAATTAGTGCTCTTTTTGAGAAATGAATATTTATTTAAGTTTAATTTTAAATTTGCATCTCTGAGCAGGTGCAGCACCTTTTCTAATATCCCTAATCCTGTTTCAACAGAGATAGATGGAGATGTTGATCATCACATCATCTATATCTTCGCTAACACATCTTAAAGTCATGCGTATTAAACGAGAAAATACAGCCGGTGCATTAGCAAGTCCGATGAACATTTTTAAAAATTCAAACTGCCCTGAAGGTGATAGGAAAGCAGTTTTATGTATAGAATCTGCAGCCATGGGAACCTGATAATAGCCTTGTGCAAGGTCAAGGTTAGTAAAATATAGTTTTCCACTTAGACGTGTCACTTGATCTTCAATATGAGGCAATGGAAAATGATCTTTTACTGTCCGTGCATTTAAGGCTCGGTAGTCGATACACAATCGGTAATCACCTTCTTTTTTCTTAACTTAACACTACACTTAACACTACTGGACTAGCATAATCTGATATAGACTCCTGAGTAATGCCAGCATCGATGAGATCTTGAATTTTACTATTCACGATATCATTTTCTTTATGATATAGGCGGTAAGGTTTAAAATAAACTGGTTGATCTAGCGTTGTTTTTATATATTTTCATTTCCATTAAACTAGTACAACCTAACGCTTTTGTAGGAAAGGCAAATAAATTTATATGTTTGTTAATAATTAGTAAAAGTCTGTCCATATCTGCATCATTCAGTTGACCAACATCTAAATCGCTTACTGTTAGCACTCTCTTCTCAGGTTCTATTTTGTTCACTGTTTCAAGGCAAGATGATTTGCTCAAATCACCTAGTGAAACTAATTCTGCTCTAGCAATTAATTTGTTCGCTTTCCACTCAATAGAATCATCACCTACATTTATAATTTTTAAGTAGCATTTCGAACTTATAATGATTTGTGGAAAAAAATAAAATAAACTCCCTAATTGATAGTACACAGGTTGAGTCATCAGTGTAATATCATGTTCATTTTGCGGACACTCTACTTTAATTTCTACATAAGCATAATCTTGCATTGGCAGTATAGTATCATATTTCAATTAATTGGAAACATTGAAACACAGTCAATTGTGTTTAACTTGATATATGATAAAAGGTTTTCCAAACCACACGTAGATGAAAATCTCACATAGTTTGCTGTCGTAACCAGCCGAAGCCGTGCAGTCCCTTGCCTCGTGTCCAGGTTTTCGGCACACGTAGCAGATCTTCGGTAATAATGACTTGACGTATCCTTTTTGGTCGTCGTTGCAAAGTAGTTATTATATGTGTTTCTAAAACACACAGCGCTGGATGAAGAAGCGCGTTCTAGATTACCGAATAAATACCTAGTTTATCTTCATATAAACATTTTCTTTCACTTACCACTAGGCTGAATGATCTGCCATACCTTTGTCATGAAGCTCTCATTCGACGAACGTCAATGTCACTTGTCATAGCGTTTTTTAGATTTTACCGGTAACGTGCAAAATTTTTCATTTACCAAAAAAATTGTGTAAAATACAGTTTTTTCACCTATTGTGAAGTTAAAACTAAGAATATTTACTGCGAAACAGACCGGTGGGTAAGTTTTTACCTATAAGTTGACGAAAACGGCGAGATGGTGCATCGGTAGAAGTGCGCGTTTCGCGCACTATCGTCGATTTTTTCTTCCTCATCAGGTGATGAAGAAGGATTCACAGCTCCTTAGTCAAACAAACGATAGTAATGGAACTGAAACAGAGCACCCTCACATCTCGCCATTTAGTCAAAAGCATCAGACTTTTTGTGAATATTCTAAACAGAGTGATAGCATCACTTTATCAAAACCGACATACGGTTTTCCATAAATTCCAAGTTCGGAATCACAATTATTGTTCAATCCAGATAGTTCAAAAGACAGTTTTGAAGGAAAGTAACAGACCAAGTTAAACAAGTTGTCCAGAAACTTATGGTGAGGTTGAAAAAGGTACTTAAATTAATGTATTAATGATTTGTAAACAATCTTTGCAAGGAATCAAAATAGTTTGAGACTTTATTCTGGTACCTCGAGCTTCAAGGCCTTTAAAAAGCAAAACAGTTGTCATTTAAGAATACCTATGTTGGCTCAGTTGACTGGTATAATAAGTAACTATTGCTAAATTAGAGCATTGCGAGCGGTTAAAATAATCTTGTACTCAGTTAGCCGGTAGCTTAGGTAATTGAGTTAACTAAAGCCTAATTAAACCACTAACAGTTTTAACTGGTCTATCAGTGGGTCGCAAACCTATTTGGTTATCACCCTCTTTGAGAAAGACTGAAAACATGCCTCATAGTTCCACAGGAATTTGTTTGGTGACTAAAAGCCACACAGAACACAATGTCTGAATGCATCTCTTGGTAACAGTTGGACTGCATTGTTTATTGAAAAAGGAAGTTGCCTTTCAGGGAAATGGTCCGCATAAAGAGATATTGAATTAATACATATTTGTGGCTTGTGAATCTCAAAGGGCTTGCAGTGTACACTACTAACCAAAACAGGCTTGAATCTGCAGTATGCGCTCGAACTCATCCAGTTGGATAACCAAATTGTTCCAGGCCCACCTTCGGAACGAGGGTGGTATTCGGTCAATCGCCTTTACTCAAAGTAATAGTAGAGCTTATCAGAACATCCAAACAGCTCATTATCACGCTATTGGCAGCGTACCTCTCGGGGGGGTACTACGGCACTGCCGACCGCCTATCACTAAGAAAGCCCGTGCCGGAATGGCACTGTCGCCCCAGGCCTCGGAGGCTATAATCAAAATAGGGGTATCCCAAAGGTGGACGTATTAGCGTGATCGCGTCATAAGAAACCGCCATTGTTTTCCAAAAGACTTTGCCTGACATGGCTCAGTATTATTCCAAGATACAAAGAACAAAGTTCTAAGATACCTAAACATGGCTTGGTGCACATTTGTAGTAGTAGCACCACAGTATTTTTGGCTGGCGAGGCGATGACCCTAAAAGAACGGATTGTTAGTGATACAGGATCTTCAGACCAACTTGATAAATGTCAGAATGGGCATTAACCCACCTGTAATAGAACTTTTTCCATAAAAAGTTAGGGGGGGGTAATAAAATAGCCCATTGATCTAAACATGAGAAAGACCTTCTGTGAGTCCCAGCATGACTCAAAATTAACAATAAGTTGTTAAATGGTTATTATGCAATTATAAATTTGTGTGCAGGCATTTATAAATAATCTGTTAGAGCTCCCATCATGAGATGGATCAATGTAAGAACCACAAAGCAATAACATAGTATTAAGAGATAAGTGATAGCAAGGTGTCTTGCAGAAGTTTATTTATGTATCGGAAACAAACAATATTTTGTGTATGTATACACATAAGAAACAAATGACTAAGCTCAATCAAGTCTGCAAAGAATACTAATTATAAATGGCAAACAAAGTATTTGTATTTCTAACAGTTGTAGTTATTGATAACTTAAGTAAACAAGAAATAGAAACAAAAAATCAAATCACCTTCAATTTTATTGACCAATAGTTTCAAATAATTATTAGAATCATTAAACTTAACAGAATTCAAGTATTTAGACATAAAAATAGAACAAAAATAATAATAACATTTTGATAATCATTTCAATAGATTGAGTTGACCTATTTTCTCTAAGGAAAGATATAAACTTTGATCAAATTGTCCAAGAATTTGATTGTCTTATTATACAATGTTACATACTCTATTTACAATTGAGTCAGCAGCATCGTTGTAGTATACAAAATAATTTATTTCTAGAACTAATTCAGAAACAATGAAATGAAAGAAGAACAATTCTATTGTACAATTAACAATCATGTATAAATGTATATATATATATATATATATATATATATATATATATATATATATATATATATATATATATATATATATAACAATATTTTTTATTAACTATCTGGTCAGTGTGTGCTCTATATAGAGAACACTTTGGCGGCGTACCTCTCGGGGGGGTACTACGGCACTGCCGACCGCCTATCATTAAGACAGCCCGTGCCGGGATGGCAGGGCTGTCGGCTCAAACCTCAACAATTGACGTATAGGTAGGTACTCCAAAATGTACCTGACAAAATAATTTAAAAAGGGGTAAGTAAGTTCAATAGGGTTAAAAAGTTTGTATCGATTCTCATAATAAATCCTAGCAGGTAGGTAAGCTCTTGTGGCTCATATACCTACATTCAATATGATTATTAAGTGATAAATTGTATCGAGACTTAAACCAAATCTCTCATTCCAGTAAAATGAGATAAAGGTTATTTTCTAAGATAAAAACTGTAAAGGAATAAATTATAACACAATACTTTTTCACCCTCAAATAAAAGGGATTGTTTACTTACACAATAAGTGTCAAAAATAGCTTCTAAATGGAGTAATGCAGTATTTTGAGATTCAGAAGATAGTTTGACTTTCGCACAAATCTTTTACATAAATATGCAATTTCCAGGATTGCATAGCAGATTACAGTCAATTAATGTTCTGTTTCTGTAATTAATGAGGTATATCAAAAATCTTTTTTATACATACTTCTCCCTGTAGCCCTAGCACGAGTGACTTTTATCGAAGCTCGTAGCTCGGTAACGTGTCACTGGCACGCTCAGCTTAGCAGGGTAAGCAAGACAAATCAGATCATATTGTCACGTGATATATCAGTGTTCATGCTAGTGGGCCTGACGCCAGATATGCTCTTGTGGGTTTGGCGGAGCATCAAAGGGTGCAGCTTGAGAGTTCAAAGTGTACCTATAAACTTCAGTGTTATAGCCTCACATAAACAACGCAACATTTGCTACTAAGTGTGGTATATAATGTAGTAACTATAGTGACAGTTTGTCACCACATCACCTACAATAGTTTCATAAGATGCCTTTTCCATTTACAGGCTTCTGTTCTGGTTTCTGGCTATTAGCTGCACTGGAAGGCAGAAGCTGGCACTTGCTGTCTTTATCGTTTTGCTCCCCGTCTAGCATATGGGAAAAACACTTTTTCATACATCAAGGGTTAAAATAAGAAGCTACCTCCTCGAAAGCCCAACAAAACCTGTTAAATTATCTTTCTGAACTACAGAACTTTCAAACCAATTACCAATTTCAGACCTATTGTTTGAAAGGAGAACAGCAATAATACAACTGTTGGCCTCTGGAAGGAGAGTATGATCTCACCTTAATAGAACTTAAGATATATATAATATATATATATAGTGATGTGCAGAAGGTGCTTTACTTTTATCTAGTTTTGGGTGTAAGATGGATAAATCTAGAAGAAGTTGTTGGTTAAAAGAACATCTAGAGAGTTCATAAGTCCAGTTCTGTATAGAAAAATAATAATAATAAGTACTGTTATTTCACTTCTGCGGTGGACAACCCAGCTACAGGCACCATGATTGGATGGATAAGATCAGTTTTTGAGAAGGAATAATAAGTCTTTAATGGAGTTTTCAATGGAGAATACATTATGTTCAGCTATAGCATAAGAAAGTTGGACCGAAAACCCTTCTACTGAGAATATGAGTAAACAGGTTCTGATTCAGATACAGGTAGTAGAAACCTTTTATTAAGTCAATAATTTTTGTAATGTTAAATTTCAAGTAAGTAAATAGTTTACCGCAAGGTCTAACTGATCTGAAGTGTTTTGATCTAACGATTATTAATTTTATTTTACAAAGGTACAATTCCAGGTTAATTGGAAGAAAATACCTACAAGGGGATTTTTGTTATTTAAGTTATTATTCTGTAGAAAGTTTAGATATTATGCTGATACCTTTTATATTGAATAAGTAACAATTTTGAAATTCATTATCTTGGTTGTATATATTATCACTGAGAATAATTTTAATCACATAGCGTTTATCTTTCTTTCACCAGCAGATATCAAACAGGTCTTCATCCAGCGCTGTGTGTTTTAGAAACACATATAATATTACTGTTTTGCATTCCAACAAAACAGATATTATGTGTGTGAGAAAACACACAGCGCTGAGCAAGTTGCTTGCTGGTGAAGACACTATGACAAGTGACATTGACGTTCGTCGAATGAGAGCTTCATGACAAAGGTATGGCAGATCATTCAGCCTAGTGGTAAGTGAAAGAAAATGTTTATATGAAGATAAACTAGGTATTTATTCGGTAATCTAGAACGCGCTTCTTCATCCAGCGCTGTGTGTTTTCTCACACACATAATATCTGTTTTGTTGGAATGCAAAACAGTAATATTATTTCCGTATGGAACTTGCTGCTTCAACTGGCTAGCAACTGCTTCAACTTGCTAGTTTTCTAGAGATGACAAGTAACCAAAATCTAAGTTTTCGGGCGTACTGCATTGGTATGCCTTGGCGTTCGCCCTCAGTTCAGTAGGCAAGCCTCTGATAATGCACGAAATTGCTGCTTCTCCATCAATAGTACACTTTTTAAGTAGGGACAATTTTGCGTGGTAGTACTTAGTCATCGTTTCCGATTCCCTTTTCGTCCTTGCTAACATTTCTTCCAGTCTGTTTACAAAGTCAGTTGATCGCGGAAAAGCGCTTTGTTTGGAGCGCTTGTTTTCATTCTTCCCAGGTCAAATCGTAGTCATCTAGGTCGTCATACCATTCTCGTGCAGAACCACGAAGGCAAATTTGCATTATAAATTGCCGATCTTTACTGTTCCAGCCATACACATCTCCGAGTTGGTCAATCTAATGTAGCCAGTTTTTTACGTTGCTAGATTTATCTTCCGGACGAAACTTTGGTATAACTTCAGCATCAGTAGGGGTAACTCGTAGTCTCTTGTTTGTCTGCGACGGCGGCGCTGCGTAGTGTTCTTCCAAGAAAAAAAAAAACATTTTCTTCTGTCGACGCTGAAGTTGACTCTCTGCGGCGACGCTTGCCTAGACCATAAATATAAGGTCCAGACATTGTCCCTTATCCCAGATTAACTCAGCTTTCAGATTAGCTCATACGGTAAAAGCGAGTAATATAATGTAATTTATCAGTCTCTTTAACGTTTTTTATACGAGCTCTTAATTTTTCTACTAACTGTACTTTTAAAAGTTTATAAAAAGGGGGGTGAAACTGGAAACCAGCAAAATGTAGGTCCAAATTAGAATGTGGGTCAAAAAGGTGGGTCCAATTTGGAATAAATGTTAGTTTTCTCTTTTGTAAATAAAAAATATTTACAATAATAAACAAACCAAAATATCGAATCAATAAAAATGGTTGCCATAGTAAATTTGACATTGTTGCGCATTGCTTAAAGTTCGTCGGTTTTAAATTTATGTTTTTTATTTAGTTTGTAAGCAAGATATTATGTTATGCTTTGTCTTTTCACTATGTTTTGTTTGTTTGTATAAGATTTTGCCATCATTGCTTGCTTATATGTGTTTGCCTATTGCTCCCATTCGCACTTGCTGTCACTGTCAGCTGTCAGCACCAGAATCCACAGACTAAAAAAAAAAATAAAAAAATCACAAAATAGCGTATCTGTGCTGGCCCTGGCTTTTAGCTTATTTAGTCATTTATTTCAATTTGGTAATGTCATTTAAATTTTTGCTTCTTTTATTATTTTTTAAACTGGTTAATACAGCTCTCAGCCCCACCAAAACGGTACCGACGGCGACGGAAGACCAGCGCTGGCCAAAAGTCATAGTCATAGTCATAGTCATAACATTTATTGCAACATGTTGGTTATTACAGATGGTAAATACATAAAAAATGACCCATAAACATGACCCTGCAAGGGTATGGCAATTTAAATATTTTAAAAGTATGTGTTCTTAAACAAAAACATTTTAAGTATAATCAAAAAATTCCTTCAAGGTATAATAACATTTTTGTATTAAATATTCCTTCAGTTTTGAGCAAAAGATCTTTTCTGTTTGTATTTCCTGGAATTCCTTTGGTATTTTATTAAATATTTTAATTGACATATGGTAAGTGCCTGAGCTCACCATATGTAGTTTTGCGAAAGGTAAAGCCAGTCTATTTTGGTACCTTAGGTTACGTGGATGTTGGTAAAAATCTTTTGCTTGTGAATACAAATGTATGTTCTGTTTGACAAATTTACATATTTCAAATATATATAATGAGACAAGTGTTAGTATTCTAAGTCTAATAAAATGAGGTCTACATGTTTCCATATTGTCTATATTTGCGAGTAATCTTATACATCTTTTTTGGAGAATAAAAAGCTGATTCACGTGTGCACTATTACCCCAAAGGACGATTCCATAGCTCAGCCATGCATTAGCGTAAGCATAATAAGCAGTCATAGCGGCACTTAAATCGGTACATTTTTTTAATTCATATAAAGCGTATGTAAATTTCGAGAGTTTCGTGGCAATTTTTTCTACATGTGTTTTCCAATCAATATTCGTATCTAATTCTAATCCTAATAAGGTGCATGAGTTTTCAAAGTGTATATTATTATTATTATATGAAATATAAGAATCTATTGGTTGTTTTTGTCTGGGTTTAAACTGCATTAATTTTGTTTTTGATATATTAATTTTTAAATTATGGTCTTCTAACCATTTATTTATATTTTGTAGTGTGTTATGGGACTGTATTTTAAAGCCAAGTATCATGCTGAGTCGGGGCTGTTTTGGGACAAACAGTGCTCAATTATTTGTTTTTATTTTGTTTGTTTGTTTGTATCGCCCTTGTGTTTGTGCCAAAAATCATTTTTTCTTTCTTCTTTCTTTCTTTCTTTCTTTCTAAATGTCTAACCGAATCCGAACGAAAAAATAAATTAACTTTTCGAGGGAAGACTTAAAGTAGCCAGTCATCCCGTGACCACGACAGCTGAAACGGTGCCGAAACATCGGGAAAACAAAAAAAACAATCTATCAATTAATTAGTTATTCCTGGTTTCGTAGTCGAAATGATGCGACCGTCAGTTTTCAGCTTCGTCATCTGGCTTTGCCCAATAGACGGATCTCTCGCGAACATTTTGGAGCCTTTATTTCGCTCAATAGCCTCTTCAATACGATTCTTATTAAATTGGCGAAGGTCGCTTGTCAAAGACTTAGAGATCGCCTATTTTATTTAGCTGCCGATAACGATGAGCATCCGCTGAGTTCTGAAGCCTCTTCACGTCTCTGATCCATGAGTAGAAGTGTGTGGTCGGAGAGTTTCTTTAATTTTGGATAGAGGGTCTTTAAGTACTTGGACCCTACCATACGGACAGTTTCCACCACCGTGTCGTGTAGATCGTCCTCATAGATGCTGCTCTCAAGGGCTTCCAAGCGGTTTTGGAGCTCGAGTTGAAAGCTCTCGGGGTTTTGGATATGGGCCGGTAATGGTCGGAGCGTAGATTTTATCGTGAAAAACTTCGAAAGCGGGCCGACCTCCACCTTTATGAAGAAACTTAAAATGTGGTTATCGCCACCTTACTATTTGTTATTTATCTACAAAAAAGCTAACCGTATCTTTGGGTCTTGCAGTGTGTAATTTGGGTTGAGACTTTAATTTATGGATAATAGGGTCCCAAGCTGGTGGTTACTTTTTCTGGGAAAACGTAACTTAATGAACACTCGTATGTAAATTTTTAGGGCCCCTGCTCTCAACCTGACCTCACTGGCAACTAAATTAATATTTAAAGCTACTCCTTCCGGTACAGAAGCCGCGTGGCTCCATAGCCTAAATGATCGGGAGGATTTTTTTAAAGATTGTATTTAAAGATTTTAACTGTTTCAAAAGTTCTTGAAACTGGTTTTATACGAAATACTGAAATTCCGCAATCCAGCATCAATATAATACTAGGTTCAGTGTAAATACATCGTAAGGGCAGTCGCCCATACAAAATTTTGTCATCTCCTTTCATCCAAATCCGCTCGGCCGTCTTTGCCTGATTGAAAATATAAACAACCTTTCCCATTTGTAATATACCTAATTAGGAACTTCATATTATTATAATATTTTTTCTAAAATCCTTCTGTTCAATTACTATTGATAATTGAAAACGTATTTACAAAGAATTTTAGATGTAATCCTGACTCCTGAGATGAGAAAGCTCGGCTCCAAAAGGATTTGTCGAGTATTTGTTCCAATAAATGCTTTGTGGTGGAACAGATCATGTTCCCAATCTCAACGTAACTCGATATAAAGCTTGGGTTTACCCCGTGTTTTAGTTGATTAGTTGGCTAATCGATACTATCGTTGTTCATAGTAAGACGCAATAGTTATTGTAGTTTGGTTCGGTTAGGTAGTTAAATTCGTTAATTAGATTTATTAAATTTTATTTTTTTCATAATTTGTCTTAAAAATATTAAAGATCAATTAAACATTCGATGTCGATACATGTCGATACATTTTCCATCTACCTACTTGTTTTAATGTAATTATACCTAAATTAAATCGTAATTGAAATCCAGTTTCATCTTTCGCAGATGTTTATTATAAGTTTTAACTTTAATGACAAACCCTCAGGTCTTACAATAAGTTTTGTGGGTATTTGAGTTGTAAGTAGAATTTAACAATGTGGTTAAAGCAAACTTTTGCATCCCTGGAAAAGTTAAGAAATAATGTTCCTCTGAGGCTCTTTTCTTAAGTTCACTGTTTGTTATCTGTTATTTATTCTTGAGTAAGTTTTTTTGTTCGTCGGAACTTTTAAGTACATGCTTTTGTGTACTACCTACCTCTACTTTTGGTTATATTATAACTATTTTGTAGAATCTTACATTTCATGGCATGATTTCATTTATTTTAAGATGTTTGAGCTTTCTGGTAAACAAAGACATGGCAATAACGTAAAATAGATCAGGGGGTTAAGTACTCTTGACGAGATCGCGTTGAGATAGAGATTGAGTGTCAATAATTATGACTGATTTTCGACGTTCTATTCGATATACTTAAGTTGGCGCTAAAATCGATTTCGGGAGAACAGAATTACTTTATTTACAAATTTTAAGTACTAATGAAATAAATAAATAAGTAATTGCAAACAATCACACCAATTATCTAGATAGTTTTAATGAAGAATTTGTGTTATGGATAGTAGATTACGGATAAACATACTTACATACTTTTTTTGTGAATACATACATAATATACATATTAAACACCCAGACTAATATTTGTCTTGTCCGGGGATCGAACCCGGGACCTCTGGCGCAGGAGGTGGGTTTACTGCGCCAAACAGGTCGTCAAATAATTTGTAGTTTATTTACTTATATTAGTTATAATTAAGTACTGACTTTTTGAGATTAATACAATCTCGATCTCAATACAATCGCGTCAAGCGTCTACGCGGGCGAAGTTGCAGGCAGCCGCTAGTGGTTAAAAAAAATATACTTAAAGTATTCCTCAATGTTTCGCTGTGTGGAACCACAGTTTGAGTGGCCCAGAATCGAAAACATAATTTTAATCAGTTATTTAAACAAAACATGCAAGTACTTATTTAAAAATATTTATTTTCGTATCATACCAAGATAATGTTTGATAGGCTAAAACATTTAAAAAAAAATTCAAACCGACTTCAAAAGGTAAAAAATACAACTTTTGGAGTCGGTGCTAGCAAGCTAAGGCCAAAAAAAAATATAGTTGATAGAAGTGCAATGTAGAATGCCTTGGCTGGCACCGACTCCAAAACTTTTATTTCAGATTTTTTTGTTACATCATGTGCCGTTACTTACACTAAAAATCAGCCCATACACAACAATGATGTCATCTAGATAAACGACTATTTGCCAAAACGTGATTGATATTTTTCAGGATTATGAAAAAACTACTAGCCAGATCTTCGTAAAAATTATATGGGAAACCTCCTCCTTTTTTTAAGTCGGTTAAAAATAAACAATTCTAACGGTCATTATATGGCTTAAGGCCAAAATTTGGCTTAGATATTACCCTTACTCAAAAAAGAAATTTTTATTGATATTGAAAGTTTAGACAGCCAAAAAAGCTAATATTAAATAATTTTCCTTTAATTTTTTATTCTAGTAAAAACACATTTGTCTCCTGGTCAGAGATGAGACGGCATAGCATAGTGATGAAAGTACTCATAGAATTTTATGAAATGGTCCACATCATGAAATGATCAATAAGTATTCAGATATGGCTCCGACATCGACACCAGTCAGTGTAATCTCCCGAAACCGTTCACGTATTCGTTTCGATAATACTCTCGAGATACGTGATCTGGGCCGGTAGACAAAGTAACATCGTTATGTAGCGAAACGATAATTCGATTCGTTATTGTCTATATTCGCCAATTAACTTGCGGTAAGACCACGAGATTTAGCGCGGCCTATACCAATCCGCCAATCCCATACATTTAATTCTTTTCGAACTTCGTTATCGTTTTTGAATTGTTACTTTGGCTAGGGGCCCAGAATCCGTTTATCGTAACTTTTTATTAGTTTAACTTCTTAATTGGTAACATAATATCAAATAAGATGCTCTTGTAATGTATGTTCATCGTTACATCATATTAGCTTTCGAGTTGGGCAGCAAGCAGCAATCAGTCTGCTATGAATGCAGAAGTAGTGCCTTTTCACATGACACGGTTTGCGCACGGTCGCCGTGTAAACGGCAGCGGCGGCCGTGCCGTACTTGCGGTACTCATGTAGACGGTTTGAGCACGGTCGTTCTACAATTTTCACGGCACTACAATTTATGGTAGTTGGACGTGCGCGACCGTGCGCAAACCGTGTCATGTGAAAAGCACTTAGAAATAACTAAAGACGTTACCACACGAGCGACACAGGGTCGAAAACGTACCTCGAAAGGGACGACGTCTTTTTTTTGACGGTATATAACTGGTTGTTGATATGATTTGCATTTCATTTTTAGCGGGCGAAAAGTTAAAGTAATATGTGGAATACCTAGGGTTTATACGATACTTACTACCTTTGGCTTGTCTGGGTACCACATCGCGTCGTCCGTCGTCGATCAGTGTAGATTGCACTCGTCTGTTAGGGCACAGAATATATATTAGTACCTTACGGTACAGAAATTTCACTCCGGAGTTTAGGGATGATAAACGCAAGCGTCCGGTCACCGGACTAGTCAGTCGAGCGAGTGCCAGCCTATTGGCTGGCACTCGCTCGACTGGTCGCGCACGCAGCGCACGCATCCGCGAAACAAAATTAAACTGTTAATACAGTAAGGTACCTCTGACAGCCCTAGCAGATTGAAGCGAGACGGCAGACAGTTATTGTACTATGAACGCTATACGCAATGCAAAAGGTTGAAATTAGGTGGTTTTCCAGAATTGTAAGTAAATATCTCGGGGATTTTGCGCCGCTTGTATCGAAGTGAGACAGGCCTGGTTAGGGCCGCGGCCGCGCCCTAAAAGCAGAAAATCATTTGTTTTAAAATGAGTCAAAAAACCCATACAAGATATCAGGTTATTTTTGTTTCATGGTTCGCCATGAACCAAAATAAATCTGATATCTTGTTAGGGCCGCGGCCGCGCCCTAAAAGCAGAAAATGATTGTGATTTTGATTTTGATTTATTTATTTATTTAACACCAACAAGATATACATCAGTAAATACAATAATATAACTAAAATGCAAAGAAATCTGATATCTTGTTAATGCCGCGGCCGCGCCCTAAAAGCAGAAAATGATTGTGATTTTGATTTATTTATTTATTTAGCACCAACAAGATATACATCAGTAAATACAATAATATAACTAAAATGCAAAGAGTCAGAGCTAAATGCTATCTCAGTTACAGGTACTACACAAATGCATAATGAGAGTAGCCGCTATTTATTTAATACCTATGATAAAAGTGTAATGTAAGATTATGATTTTACAGTAGTACATAAATTTTATTATTGAAAATCAGAAAAACAAAAATGATTGTCGGAAGGATTAAAAATATATATATTTGAAATAGTCAATGTCAAAAAAAATTACAATGTCAATTATGTAATAATAATATAAAAACAGCAAAATATCTATGTCTAAATTACGATGTCAGATTTATGGATTACATATAAAAAGTTACAATAATAATAATAAAAGCGAAATAAGTTTACCATTAAATTACGTACATTAAATTATTTGAAAATAATTACCTATACTTAGGTGAAAATAATAAAAATAAAAAAGAGAGAAAGAGAAGTAAATAAAATAATAATAATTTAATCTATGTCAAGACACAATACACGGTGTAAAAAGAGCCTTAACGAATACACGAGCTATGCATTGTGTACATAATAATAAGTAATATTACCAAAAATAAATGCTGGGAAACTACTTTCATTTTCATCGATCAAAAATAATAATATTCACTACGAACGCAATGTAAAGCGCGCAACACCCCCAAGCCGCCCAAAGCAACATACTGATTACTGCCACAACCACGACAGTACGCGCGTGTATAACTGAGTGCGTGTGTGTGTGTCACGGCGCGCCGCGCGCGCGACCTACTATGCGGCCACTACTCGTTTCTTTATTGGGTTTTAAAATTATCATAATTTAGTTTTTTTTTGTCAAAAGTAATCTCTTATTAAAGTAGTTCGATAGCGCATTGGGTAAACGTTGCGGCCTGCGAATCTTGCGGTTAAGCAAAGTTTGCAAAGGCCGGTCAGAGGATGGGTAACCAAATACTTTGTATCTCGAGCTACTTTGTGCTTCGGAAGAAACGATAAGCCGTTGGTCCTGGCTGCATTTGCAGTCGCCAATATCCTCTAATCCGCATTGGGCCCGCGTGGAGGGTCATGGCCCAGTCTCCTTGACTATCCTTAAGGAAGACCTATGCCCCAGCAGTGGGAACATTAAATGGCTGACGACGAATCACTTATTTCGTGATTCAAGAAAAGATTTTGACAATAATTTAGCCTTATAACTGCCCGATAGCTTAGTGGTTCAGACGGCTGGCCGCCCGAATAGCGGAACGACCTAGCTAGGTTCGATTTCCGCGTTTCACGTTTGCGCCATCGTACAAGTTCGTCAATTACCTACTTATCTGCGTTGCCTTAATAAATTCGATGCTCGGATGAAACATTTGAATTTAAATAACATTTTAGTGTTTTAAATACAACATAACAAAAATTTATAAAAACTTTTTTTTTATGATTTTGTCATTTTTGCATTTTTCAATGCTATTTTTATAATATTGGTAAATTTTAAATAGAAAAATATTGGAAAAAATCACTTATGGCCGAGTTATTTTTTTCCAATATTTTTCTATTTATAAAAACTGTTTTTTGATTGCCGTAAGTAGTTAGTAAGTACTTACCTAGTCTTCTTCAACAACTGGTCTTTCGATGCTGACCAGCTGCGGTTCAAACTGCCGCCCACCAACGTGGAGACAGTAGCGTGCCCGTTTCACGGTGTGTTCATGCACACGCTCTAGGATGCCTTCCCGAACCGACCGTTGCTTAAGATCTTCAAAGACCTGGATTATCCTTTGCCGCATCTCGTCAGCCGTCTGGCAAGGACTATCAAACACACGGTCTTTGACATATCCCCACAAAAAAAAGTCCAGAGGGGTCAAGTCAGGTGACCGCGGAGGCCATGCATGCGGACCGTGCCTTCCGATCCACTGGTCACCGAATAGCTCCATGAGCCGCTCTCGAACCGGTCTCACAATGTGTGGGGGGGCGCCGTCGTGCTGATACCACGTCTGTCGTAACTGTGCTAGTGGCATGTTCTCCAACACTTCTGTTACGTATCCATTTATTAAGGATAAATAAGCAGACCCGTCCATTCGAGGTGGCAATTGTTTGTGAACGTGCACTCATCCGTAAAAATTACGTTCTTAACAAAATTAATGTTTTGCCTAAGGACCCACGTGCAATAGGCTGTTCGGCGTTGCGTGTCACCTGGAACGAGTGCATGAACCCGATGGATTTTATAGGGCCGTTGCCTGTCCCTTTTCAATACTTTGTGCACTGTCATGTGTGATACTACATGCCGAGCGCGATGACCAGGCCTTCTACGCAGTACCTTCGCTGCTGTTCTCACGCCTAAACGAGGGTTTTCACGCATAACATCAAGAATAGCCTGTTCGGTGGCAGGTCTTATTTGGACGCCACCACCCTCCGAGACGGGCACAATCGGCTGGTGGTCCAGCAAACGCTGTACAGCTCTGGTAAAAACACGAGGATCGCGGGGCTGAACTGCGCTGGGGTGTTCAACTCCGTACAGTCGCAACGCCTCAGAGGCATTTCCGCGGGCCATACCATAGCACATAAGCATGTTCACATACTCCCTAGCACTATACGCATGCCAAGGCATCTTGAAAGATTGCTTTGCTTTATCACTCACTCGATAACACTGAGCAAAAAATTACTCTCTCACACACACACAAAACACACAACACAAACACAACACACCAACACGAGAACAGTAAGTACTTAGTTTACTCGAATTCGAAATTTCGGGGCTAAAAAACTGCATGTACGCATTCGATAACGTAAGAAACCGAACTGATAGAACATAGCAATGGCGGTTTCTGGGCGGGCGGCGGCGAGCGAGAAAGGCAGTAGTTACTTTGACAAATCTCTTTGATTTCGCCGCGCCGCGAGTCGGGTCGCACGCGCCGAGGAGCCACTGCTCGCCCCTCCCGCCCCGCGCCCGACCGACAGACACCGAACGCACCCGAACGCACGCCCTTCCCGCGCCCGCGCCCGCCCCGGGGCGGCCGATGCGAAATGCGGCGAGACGGGCGATAAGTGTGTGCGTTACCCTCGCAAAATGTTGTGCTTTCACACAGAGAGAGCACAGGATCAAAGTGCACAGGTTTGAAAAAAATATCAATCAGAGACCTTAATTTGTTTAAACATTAGTTTTTGAATTGGTTGACGCAAACCAATGTAATTAAATGGTTTTGAAAATCAGAAATAACGTACTTGCAAGTAAACTAGTAAACTTTTAATTAAACAAATAGCTGCAAAAATACCCGTGGTAAACACTTATTTCGTCAAGAGTTTTAGATATTGTAGCTTTACACGATATAAAACTAAAAACAAATTTGATAAATTTTAGACTGGTCGTACTTTAGCAATCGAATACTAAACATGACTAACATTAAACAAATTAAAGTGATTCACGAACACTCGTTCCTGTTAATTTCAGCTTTCAATTACGGCTATCATGAAAGTTTCAACTAAAACATTCTACAAAAATTCTCTGAAAAGCCGACCAAATTGTAGATGTCACAAAAAAGCGACCGCACCATACGTACGGGCTATCTACGCAAATCAGCTGTTTATTATCCGATGTTTTGCACAGTTATGGAGAAAAGCGTTATTCGTACTAATAGATTTAATAATAATAGATTTTACGTTATGCAAAACAAGTATTACGACAATGAAGGTTTAGGTGGAGCTAACACTCGGAATACCTACTTGAAGCAAAATTTTATGTAGCGTTATCTCGCTCTCTAGGGAAATCTCTCTCTTTCTTATTCATTTTGTTTTCTTATTTTAACACTATTAAGTAAAAGGATAAGTCAGTATCTTGGATTCTAAATACTTCCACCACCACGTAGGTAGATAGAAATTATAAATGCACCATTTGTATTGATTTTTAAAACATAAATTTCAACATAAATATGGGATTTTGTTTGTGTTTTTAAGAATTTTGGGTTGTTGTAAAATCAATAAGTCATAAGTCATTTATTCCATAAAACAATATTACATTATGTCGGAAATTAAGTAACACATAAACAGATTATAAATTCACTATCAAATTTTCTAGAGAGTGAGATAACACTACAGTGCGACACAAATGAGTAGAAAATAATGGGGGACCACTAGTCAATAATTAGCAACCATTTAGCAAATATTTCACTATTTCCACTTCTTAATATGAAAAAAAACTATTTATTATAAAGACGCTAAAAGTTTGACAGCAGAATTACTATCTTAACAATCGTCATTTTGCCTTACATTGAAGTTGATAATAAGTTCCTCAAAAGTCCGTTTTCTTCTCTTTTGTGTCGTACTGTACATAAACTTTAGCTTCAAGTAGGTATTCGTGTAGCTTCACCTATACCTATAACTTCATGGTTACGTTACGACTGTCAAGACGTTAGTTCTGCTGTCTAACCATTATGTCTTGTCTTCTAAAATTTAGTTCAGTGCGACAAGGCTTATAATGAACGTGATTCAAACGTCATTGTGCAGCGCCTCTGCCCGCGTTAATTATAAGCCTTGTCACACTTGCAATAAGGTATTTAATGAACATGCCAAAAAAACTCACCGTCTAAACCTTTCATGGATCATGACAAACATTTTAAAAACAAAATCAGCTAAATCGACCCAATAGTTCTCGAGTTATAGCGAGACTAGATTTTTATCAAAAACTTTTGTACTCAACTGTACTAACAAAACATTCGTATTATCCCGTCCATTTAAGGTGGTAACGCTTATGTATGGTGCGGTCGCTTTTTTGTGACCTCTACAATTTGGTCGGCTTTTCCGAGAATTGTTGTACTATTCTTGTTTTAGTTTAAACTTTCATGATAGCCGTAATTGAAAACTGAAATAAACAGGAATGAATGTTCTTCAATCACTTTAATTTGTTTAATGTTAGCCATGTTTATTAATGTAATGGGAACTGCGTATTCGATTGCTAAAGTACGACCAGTCTAAAATTTATCAAATTTGTTTTTAGCTTCATATCGTGTAAAGCTACAATAACTAAAACTCTTGACATAATAAGTGTTTACCACGGGTATTTTTTTGCAGCTATTTGTTTGGTTAAAAGTGTACTATTTTACTAGCAAATACGTTTTTCTGATTTTTGAAACATTTAATTACATTGGTTTGCGTCAACCAATTAAAAAACTAATGTTTAAACAAATTTAAACAAATTAAGGTCTCTGATTGGTATTTTTTTCAAACCTGGGCTTTGAACCTGTGCTCTCTAAAGCACAACATTTTGCTTGGGTAACGCACTCGCGACAAGTACCTTGTATTGATCACTTGTTAAAAATTATTTCGAAGTAGGTAATTAGCGATGACAGCATTAAAAAGATTAAACTCTTGTTTTAAAGTAACGTAAACGTAACTGAAAAATGATATTTTTTTTATCCATGATTGAATAAATAATGTTGTATTATTTCATGACTATTCACTAGACATTGTGGGTTTTCGCGTGTACGTTTCATTGAAATGAAACACTTACGAATCTAACTGCACGTTTATTAGAGTTATCAGATCACAAAAGAGATTATTGTGTTTTGTTTTAGGTTTTGTTTTCCGACGGTTCGACACCTTTACAGGGGCCGTGGTCACGATGGGACTTATTTCTTATCTTATCGCATTTAAGTTTTACATGTTCGATTTTAATCTAAAAATAACTTAGATAGTTACCTACTTAATCGTAAAATGGAAAATACCTACCTAAACTATCCTGGTAAAGTTAAAGAATAATGTGTAATTTATCGTCGGCCATTAAATGTCTTCACTGCTTTGGCATAGGTCTTTCTTATGGATAGTTAAGGATACTAGGCCATGACACTCCACGCGGGCCCGATGCGTATTGAAGGGACTGCCGTTGCAGCTGGGATCAACGGCTTAACGTGCCTACCGTTCCGAAGCACAAACGAAAGAGCTCGAGATAGAAAGTATTTGGTCACCCATCCTGTGACCAAACATTGCGAACGTAACTTATTTACAACATTCACATGCCGCGGCTCTTGCCCACTTAGTCATCGAGCTTCTACCAGTAATTTAAAACGTCTGGGGTGTAAAATTCGATTAGATCTAAAGGACAAGCCGTCGTGCTTTGCGCGTCGCCGCGGCTGTGCCTTGGTGGTCTAGTTGATGGGAGCGTCCAATCCCAACTCTTGAAAGCGCGGGTTGGGCTCCTGCCCGTGGCGGGTTTATTCTTCTCACAACTTTTGTTATTTATTCGTATCGCATTTGTTTAGTGCCGAAAAACCTGTTGGACACGTTAGATAGTTACCTACTTAATCGTAAAATGCAAAATACCTACCTAAACCATCCTGGTAAAATTAAAGAATCATGTGTAATTTATCGTCGGCCATTAAATGTCTTCACTGCTTTGGCATAGGTCTTTCTTATGGATAGTTAAGGATACTAGGCCATGACACTCCACGCGGGCCCGATACGTATTGAAGGGACTGCCGTTGCAGCTGGGATCAACGGCTTAACGTGCCTACCGTTCCGAAGCACAAACGAAAGAGCTCGAGATAGAAAGTATTTGGACACCCATCCTGTGACCAACCATTGCGAACGTTGCTTAGTCACAACATTCACAGGCCGCGGCTCTTGCCCACTTAGTCATCGAGCTTCTACCAGTAATTTAAAACGTCTGGGGTGTAAAATTCGATTACATCTAAAGGACAAGCCGTCGTGCTTTGCGCGTCGCCGCGGTTGTGCCTTGGTGGTCTAGTTGATGGGAGCGTCCGATCCCAACTCTTGAGAGCGCGGGTTGGGCTCCTGCCCGTGGCGGGTTTATTCTTCTCACAACTTTTGTTGTTTATTCGTATCGCATTTGTTTAGTGCCGAAAAAGTTGTTGGACACGGATGAAAATTTAAGTGTAAAAAAGTAAGAAGCTAGATAAAAATGGAGATTTTGAATAATTGTGAAAAGTAGGTTACTTTATTTTATTATTATTGAATTATCTACAAAATTGTCGGTGTGTATTTAAACGGGCCTATACCTAGCAGTAGGTGTTATGTGGCTGAGACAACGACAACGATTTAAACGGGCGGGCGTCGGGTGACCGACCGCGAGCAGTGGTTGACCGGAACAGCTGATCGTGCGAATGTGTGTGTGCGCTCGCTGCGTAGCCGCCGCGCGACACGTATTTTTGCGAGCATTTGGAGTTCATTGCGGCTCGTCAAGTTCAGATGCATTTTTCGTTAGGAATTCCAAGAAAAATCATGAAGTTTATTAATAGGTACGTTTTATAATGTAATTTAGTAACTGATTTTATCAAAAAGTCTCAAAAAGATTTGTCACTTTGTTGGTCAATAATACCGTAACTATTGATTTCCCAGGTATGGTTCCTTACAAAAAAATCTTCGTAATAATAGATAGAATACGAGACTTTCGTTTTCGTTAAGGGTCAATTTACACCCAGTATATATGATTACACATAACATGTGATTTGTTTTAAAATGAGTCAAAAAACCCATACAAGATAAGATAAGTTTAATTTTGGTTCATGGCGAAATAAAAGTAGAAAATAATGATATGTAATTTCGTGAATTTAACGCGGGTCGACACTCTTATCTTAAAAGCAGGGCTTTATCTCGTCTCTTGTCTATTTGAAACGAAATTCTCATTTATAAGGGTCTTAAGCAGTGATATCACATTAAATTATGTAATAAAGGAATTAGTAAAATTAGAGATAACGGGGTTTATTTTACAAGGGTAACTTCAACCGCCACCATTTCGTAGCGGTTGACCGAAATGAAAAATGCCTAAGCCTACTGCGTGCTTGTGAATGTTTTATATAATATGTAAAACATTCACAAGCACGCAGTAGGCAGTAGGTATATAAAAATCACTAATATATTATATAAGTGATTTTTTTCTTTTCGCTGAAATTTTGAATAGTTTTAAATGAAATTAAAAACTAACTTAAAGCGTTTTACAGGTTCCTGCAGATTAAATTACGTTTAGTAACGTTTTCTACTCTCTTTCTACTTAACTCTTATCTCTGGACGTTGATTATTTGTCAATCCAATAAAAAAATTCGTTTGACATTTCATATGTCTATTTGAAATATCTGTTTTCAAAGTTTATTATTGTGAACATATTTGTTCGTAAAATCACAAAATCAGAACTGGAAATGTCAAATAAGGTCATAAAAACTGGTGGCAGAAGCTGTTGTGGAGATGGCCAACGTAAGCAAAAAGTGATCGCACTGCCGGGTTGCACGGGTGATGATGTGGCTGTGGCGACGTTGCCGGATGACTGGGTTCCAAGACGAGCTGGCCCTACCCTTTCAAACTATCTTAAACAAAGGGAGCTAAATCATGAAGCAGTTCTCAGTGACATCGCCGAAGAAGCTATTGAAATCAATAAAAACATTGATTTAAAAATTCGCCACCTTGCAGAAGAATTACTATCTCACATCAATAAAAATGAGATAGACATTACCTGTGTGGTGGAGAATTTTGGTCGTGGAATTGACAATCCATCTCATTACAAACAAAACGAGGTGCTCACTCGTATACGACAGTTATATTCACAAAGCCTCAACAACCTTTCTACATTTAAACGTGATGCGCTAAAGTTGGAAAAGGAGAGAGCCGAGGAAATAAAAAAAATATTACAAGAACAATTTCAACGACTTGTCACTGTTGGTCATAGTCCTCCAAGGGATTTACTCCATATGTTTGATCAGCAAGTATATGAGATAAACCAGCAGCTGCTAAGTAACTTCCGGGCTTATGCAGAATTAGAAGTTCAGCTACGTACACAACTAGATGAAAAAGCTGTTGAAGCGAAATCGAATATCAATCAAATAGTTTTAGGTTTCCATGTAGAAGGTCAAAAGCGTAGCACTTATCCGTGGCTTCGTGAAGAAAAGATAACACAGCGAAGATCCACTTCTTTAGACAGCAAGGCTAGAATTTTTAAACATTCTATAAGTAATATTATCGGCGAGGCACAGGAATTCGATGAATGTGTGTCGGTTTTAGTTCAGGCGTATCGAACGGCAGTTATCAAGATTATAAGTGGTTTTACGGGTAAACTTAGCGATTTACATTGTCATATAGGTTCATCTAGCTTTATAGAGAGAGACCCACAGAAAATGGTGGTAATGAATTTTCAGACCACCATCGATCGTGTTTTAAAACGCATGTCAGATTGTCTAGGGACAACTTTACCTGCTTTATCTGATATAGCACGATCAGATATTATAGAAATGCAGAAAAGTTTATGGGCTTTAGGTGAGCGTCTCCGTGATACCTATACTATTTTGCACGATTCAGCTCACCTCTGGGATGCTCATATGGTTCGGTCGGCGCTTGCACAAAAATTGACAGTAGCTTGTGTAGAAGATCTTTGTACAAGCAATGATACGACAGAACTTGTTAATGAGGTTAACTTTAGCATTGTTTTAGAACAACTCCGAACTGCCTCAGATCCTGATAAACTGCAACAGCAATATGATGCAGTGTCACTAATTATCGATCGCACAGCTGATATTTATGAACAACATAGTGCGTCGGAAACTGGGCGGTTAGAGAGTTTTATGGATTTTCCTGAATCTTTGGCCAATGTCTTGATGTCTGAAATTCACTGTTTTCTTGAAAAGTTTCCTAGAACCTCAATCCCTGTATCGGAACCTGTTTTAAGGCAACCTAGTGAAATTTCTATTAATTCCACTAGAATGAATGTAAATTCACTGCAATTGCCATTACCACGAGCCATTCTGCAAACGGAATTACAGGGACTATACTTGCTAAATTGGAGGAATGGTTTTCTTGAAACATTTGCTAACAATCTTTCAAATTTGCGTGAAGAAATCAAACTTCATGCTAGAATGTGGGTGGATGAAAAACTACTCTCTTTACAAATGCGCCACTCACTAAAACTTATTTCACTTAGTGTCCGAAAAGAACGAGTAAAAGCGGCGTATGAACAACGTCTAGCAGAACTCAAATACCATGACGCGCGTTTGGGCTCTCACCTTAGCGCTGTTTATGAACTAGTCGATAGTTTACCAAGTGACGCTGCTGAATACTTGTCTTTGGATGCTCCAGAGTTATATCCTTTATGTGAATGGATAGATCGCATCCAAAATAGTATAGATGAACTTTTAGCTCAAGATCCTTTAGATCCTGAAGTGAAAAAGTTAAAGATGTCCAGTTACGCCCTGAGATTGGAAAGATATCGCACCTTATTTGAGAATTCGCTAGATGTAGCCATTGGAATAGGTAAAAGACAAACAGAGAATCGAATACAGGAAGCACGTATTTCTAATGTACGGTTTGCGTCGTATATAAAACTTCTAAATGAAGGTGGTCGTTATTCTGCGCAAGAAGCTATCAGAACATCTGCATCTCTGATGAAAGGCGCTGACGCCATAGAATCTTGCTTGTCCAAAACTATTGACATATTAAATCACCGTCGATCACAAATTTTGTTGCTTGCTGAACAGAAATTGAATCATCTTCAAAAGTTGATAGGTGAATTTTCTAAGCCCGCCAAAGGGGCCACTGTTGATAAGCGCAGACCTGCCCCTGGAAAGAAGAAATGAAATTTTAATTTAATGAAAATTTTAATATGGTTTCGTATATCTTTACATTATATAGAGATATTTCTTTGGTATTAAAAAAATAATGATTAAATAAAATTATTGCATTATTTAAATAGATATTAAAGGACAATGTTCCGCGCCCATATATTGTTAGCCTAAGAACCAACAGCAGAGGAAAATTAATTTTCTAGTAATAAATGACCCGTATTAGCCCATATATAGTTATGTAACGAATATTCGCATTCGCGTGAAAAAGTAGATTAACCTCGTAATCAATCACATTATCAGTCTTTACTTCACTTTATCATTTGCCTTGGTAGTATTTATTTACATATTTTACTTTACTTTGGGCAATAAAGCTTAATAATTAAATTTTCTTTGGAACTTATAAGACAAAATATATAATGCAATGTAAGTAAACAAACAAAAACAAATTCTTCTAAGAACTTTTTATCAGTTATTACTATTACATAACATTTTAATGTTATATAATCATCTTCTTGAACAAAACTAAAAATAATAATCAGATAAAGCAATTTTTCTCCTACAATAATCTATAAATAAATAAACATACATTTTTCTCATAAATAAACACTGTAATCAAACAAAAACAAAATTATTACTTTTTCTTTAATGAAAGCTTAAAAATTTAATTCTCATTAGAACTTAATTGAACTGAAACATGTTTTACTATGAAAATTTTATCAGTCTTTTACCTACATTACTTTATAATGTTTAGATAATCATTATCTTTAATAAAACTAAAAAAAAATCAAACTAAAACTATTATTCTTCTTCAATCTATACTAATATTATAAAGAGGAAAGATTTGTAATTTTGTATGTAACGAATTTACTCAAAAACTACTGGACCGATTTTGACGAAATTTGGTATAGAGAATCTTTAGACCCCAAGTAGTAACATAGGCTATAAATGATCCTAAAATTCCCACGGGAACCACGCGGGTGAAACCGCGCCCGGCCTCTAGTAAACTATAAATTAATAGAGTCTAAACAAAAATAAAAATATATTGACTCTGAAACAAAAATACTTCTCTCTTAAAAAATAACAATTAAGTATCTTTTTTAACATATTTTTCAAGCTAATAATTAAACTTCAGTAAAGGAATATTAAACTTTAAAAATAAAAGCTTCGATGCCTTGTCTCCTTCAAGTCTGTTTCGATGTGGTGTGTAAATAAGTCCAGCGCCACTAAACATGCGCTCACTCGGGACACTCGTTGGTGGTGTAACTAAATAATGGCGAACTACAGGAAACAGGAGGCCGTACTTTTCCTTGTTCACTTTCCACCAAGTTAAAGGGTCGACGTCTTTTGCCACGCGTCTTTCCGTTGAATATTCTGTGACAGTTTTAAGGATTAAAAGATGAACAGGGTTTTTACACATATTAAGTGGTATATCGTCTTCTTCACTGTCGCTCGGATCCATAAGTAAATTCATTGTCTCTTTCAAAGATACACGTTTATTTGTTAGAGTGTCTTCGGTTTCATTTAACCTGACACGCTTTGCGTTCGGACAACGTGAATTGGAAGATACATCAGTTTGACTGTCTCCAACCAAATCCAAAATATGTTCTATGACACGTTCTTTAGTGGTCGTATTTTTAAAGAACTTGTTTTTGTATCTTGTGTCAATGAAGGTTGCCGTGGCGAACCTAAGTTCATTCTCTAAACCCGAGAACTTGCGAATCAGCTCGTCTTTTAAAACGGTAATCGTATCACCAATGTATTCATCAGACGCATCAAGATCACTAACAATTTTTTGTAGAGTGGTGATTAAAGGAATCACAGAAGATATGGAAACATCGGCAGCACTTCTCTCTAGTCAGTTCTTCAAATGGTCTTAGTACATCGTTAAGCTTCTCAATAATCATCCACTCTTCAGACGTTAATAGGGGAATTTTATTATTTGTCGACGCATAAATACATAAATACTATTTGACTTGTAAAATACGTTCCAGCATATAAAAAGTGCTGTTCCATCTAGTTGCACATTCTTGTTTAATCTTAAGGGATTTATGATTTAGCCTTTTCTGTATATTAGCAAGCTCATTTTGAGCAGAAGTCGAATGATGACAATGAGTTGCCATCTTTTTGCATTTTGTTATTACAGCGTTGACAGTTTATTGATCTTTCATCCCTTCTTTTAACACATTTTAAATCTTATGTGAAGCACAGTCAATATGTTTGACATTTAATAAGTTAACACCTTTTTTCATGTTAGCACCGGCATCGCGAACTACACATTTCACTTTTTCTTCGGGTATCTCCCATAACGACAAGATTTCTTCAAGTTTATAAGCAATATTTTCTCCGGTGTGGCGGGCCTCATTGAACACTTCTGCTTTTAACACAATCATTTTCCTTTCAAATTCTTCTGTAATGCCATGACAAGTTAAACTCAGCAGTGAAACTCCAGAACAAGTATCAGACCAAATATCGCTAGTAAATTAATTTTTTTTGAAGGATTTCAGCGATTCGAGTATTTTATGACTTACTTTGCCATATATTTTATCGCAGATAGATGAAGTGAAATACTGGCGAGACTTCAAATTATAGGATGGATACAAATGCTTCATAAGTCTCATAAATCCAACACTTTCCACGAAACTAAATGGCAAGTCTTCCAACGCAACCATTTCACTTATTAAATTATCAACTGCCAATGACTTCAAAGATTTATTATCCCGCTGTTTCGTTTTATCAACACATTCTTGAAGCGATATCTGTTTCATGTCAGATTTAGTATTGTTACGCACTTGGGGACAGACGTGTTTATTCAACACCCACTGCCTCCAAGATGCGGTCTGCTCAGCTAGCTCAGATGGGCACGAGACTCATGGGAGTGTGCGTGGGTTCTACCTTGATGGCTGTTACACTCGGAAAGAAAATATGGAGATTAGTTCACTAAAAGGTTCTAATTCTTACTTCTAAAGAGGGCGCCACCAACACAGGAGTGTTGGAATAAATCAAACAAAGTGATACATTTCTGACAAAAATTCTATGTATATTTATATATATGTTAAACCAGTCATTATTTAAAATTACAAACAATTCTTTCTAAACATTATTAGCAGAAAACATGGGCACTGTTAATAAAACTCATTAAAAGTTAAAGAATAAAAGTTACATGTGGGTACTCAAAAACACATGGTAAATTATTTGGTCATGACCTGTGAAAACAAGAATCAGTGGAAGCGTCCTTCCATGAATCTATTCTGAAGCTAAATGTAAAATCCTAAGTTACTTCTATATTAAAATTACATTAATACAACCGTTTTACATGTCGATGAAATTCTCAAACAAAAAGTAGACAAAAACATACGGAGTTCGTTGTTAGCTTACGTAGCCATCCTCCAAGGTGTTGGTGCACTCACTCTCCCATGCATCAGAGGAGAACACTTCTATATTCTGTGGCCTGAGACGAGACACACTGCATCAAGGGGACATGTGCATCAGCCCGGGGAAAGTTGTCAGAAATGTAAAGAAAACAACTTAATTTCTGGATTAAAACAAAGGAGCGGCACTCTGAAACAAAATAAGAGAGCACACGATAATTCTCAAGAAGTTCCACCATGAGGCGAGGGACTCCAACCAAGACGAAACGGTATGAAAAACTCACCTGCCGCTCCTATTAAAATTCTTGAATTTACATAAAAATATATTGGCACTAGGCCATATCTTGGACAATCACCACCTCATCTCCAACAACGGATCGGACGATCCCAATATAAATTTTCTGCTTCCAATATTATATGTCGTATCGACCGACACCGAGGATCGAAAAGAAAGGCAAGTCACAGTCACCGGCGACCATAGACGAGCCGAACCAAAAACAATGATATATATTGTTCCAGAATTTTCCACAAAAAGAATTTAGATTTTTTATTCTACAACTAATTGAAATGTATTCTAATAAATACAGAAGACATACTGAAAGTAAATTAAACCATTACAATATTAAAAAAAACATTAGACAATAGCAATAAATATGCAATGAGTAACTTTCACAAAGACAGCAAGTTGTGATTTATAACATTAAGTTATTGCCTGTTACGAAACGTAAAACGTCAGATGTCATGTCATTCGCTGTCAATGTCAAAGTCACTCAAAACAATAACACTGGTAGTTGTTATTGTGAAAATATTGAAAACCACAAAATATTACGGAATGAAGTCTAAAACCTAGGTAAATACGTGTAATGAATGATTCTGCAATGAAATAGCTCGGTGCGCAAGGAACCTACGGTTAGTAACACTAAAATCAGTGCCACAAAAAAATGGTAAACAAAACACTATCGTGTCTGGGGCGACGGTGTATCCCGTGGTCTGTTCCTGGCGTCGTTGATGGTGAATTCAACACAGGGCCTGAGCCCAGTCCTGCGAATAGACCACCAGACACACCCCCACTCCAGTCTCGAGAGTGAAAATACCACGATTGCGTATTATACACGCAACAGTATATTGGTGGGAAGATGATGCTAGTTCATGTGTTTTAGATGCATCGTGTTTTCGTTTTTCACATTTTTCTAATTCGGAAAACTCGGTTTTATGCATTGCCTTCAAATGATTTCTCATAGCAGTTGTAGTTCTTCCTTTTCTTGAATATTCATTGTTACAAAGCTTGCATTTAGCTCGTTCAGCATCGCAAAGTGTAAAATAAATCCATATTTCACTAGAATTTGATTTACTCATGTTAATAAATCGCTAATCACACTCTAACCTCAAAATTCACTTGTTTTTGTTTACGAAAAGAAAGACTGGCGTGAGCGGAATGACACTTCGGTCGGATGAGTTCGTTCGTATTAACTCGGCAATTCTCGTAACAAACTACAAACGGAACGCACCTCGTTCAAACTGCCATCAAGCTATAGACAATTGGCGCCAAATTTGAAAACAAAAACTGAACATTCGCATTCGCATTCGAATTCACGAATGTCGGTAATAGATATTCGCATTCAAATTCGCTAAAAATGACATTCGTTACATCACAAGAACAATGTTTTTTCACGGTCACTGCTGAAAACATTTTATGAAAAAAAAAGGATCAGATTTTGAGGTTATGTTTTGTAAAATTCCATATTATTTTCACCAATTAAAACGCGGTTTGACGCCGCAACACCACCGTGAAGTTAAAAGGCCAATCAGAGCGAAGAACTAGCGCGTCATGCTGTGCGTGAACCTAATTTTACACATTCACCGCGTTACAAATGCTCAGCGCAAATTCAATCTTTCTGGAGGCAAATGCTACATTTGCCTATTGAAACATCACACAAAAGAAATGTATTTTCAGAGCTCTTGGGAAAGTACTTTTCCCGTACGAATCTGTGTAGAAAGATGTTTTTTGTCATGTTATATCTATGTCTATTTATGATGAAACACATTTTCCGCACGTTTGTGAGACGTTTGCGTTTACTTAGCTTCGTTCAGTAAAGTAGGTATAAAAACTTTTGATACAAGACAAACATATATGTACGTTGGTGCTGGTTTTAGACTTGTAGTATAACATTCTAATAATACTTGTAACTAAGTACTTGTACCTGAAATGTCGTACACCTGGAGCTCTATTTTTGAATCGCTCGTATGACTTACGTCACACGCATGCGACTTAAGTCACGCGTCGCACGCTTGTTTCGTTCGACTGCAACGAGTGGGTGAGGGCACTCGTTGCGGTCGAGCGATTCAAAAATACGGAAATTCGTATGTCGAACGAAAATCGGTAGAAACGAAGCGCTCGACGCGCGACGAGTGAATCAAAAATAGAGCGCCTGGCCTCGGTCGGTATGCTCTTAAAGGCATGATATATCGTCCATAGTACGACCTCCGTGGTAGAGTGGTACATACACCGGTTTCAAAATGTTGCCTACTCTGAGGCGTAAGCGAATCCCAGTTGGGGCAAATGTTTGTATGATGAATACGAGCATTTGTACTTGAGTTATGGATGTTAATAAATATTTCTACACCTTAATACTTATATATGTATAATAATATGTATTTATATCCGTTAGTCTAGTATCCCATAACACCAGCCGTACAGTGCTTACTTTGGGGCTAGGTTAATTGGTGTGGGTGTAAGAAATATTTATTTATTTATAATTATTTATTTAAAGTTCCGCACAAATACTGTAAATGCTCACTACTAGCAAAATTACTATAAAAACCAGCCCCCTAATTGTCTAATTTCAAAATCTATCACAATCCCTTTTAAAGGTATTGTGATTGTGATAGTGATTTATGGAATCCTGTAACTTATAGTCGAAATCCCTTTCGGAACGAATGATGTTTTAAATGACATTCCATTTGACACTTCTCCATACATTTGAAAGATATTTTCGTGTGTCACTTTGCTTAGACAGCTTAATTTCGCTCATTCCATACCTTTAAAAACGCATCCCGATCACAATCCCTATCAAATGTCAAATATTCGTCAGAATTCTGACAGATATTATTTTTGGCATCTTAATCATCACAAACCTTTTTCTCATGTACTTTTTAAAAGTATATAATGGTATTCAAATAATAAAGATTAAAGTGAGAACAATAATAAATTAACTATATAAATAAGACATTTATCATCATCATCAGCCTGTGGACGCCACTGCTGGACATAAGCCTCCCCTAGCTCACGCCTATTGTGGCGTTCATAGGAGGCTATTAGCCTACTGCTACCACGTTGGCCAGACGAGTTGGAAGAGGGTTTGTTTCAAGTTTTCCTTCTCTCGCACAGTGTTCAATGCGTCGAGCCTCTTAGTCGACTCTTACGACATCCCAGGCATGTAAGGGAGTGTTGACACTTGTATTAAATAAGAAATTAAATAGTGTTTATTCTGTTAATTTAATGTAAATTAGTTTTCCAAAAAGGTTCAAAAAGGCTAAATGGAAAAAGTGTAGGTAACCAATCACACAGGTGCCAATGTCACTTAAACACTTTTGTAAAAGTAGTAATGTTGTCATATAATGTTCTCAGTAATGTTGTGCTTATATCGAGATCCAGTACAGTATGTAGTGATTCCTCGATAAATGGACTTTCAAACACAAAAATAATTATGATAATTATAAATAGAAAAATATTGGAAAAAATCAACTCATCCAACAAGTGAATTCTCAGATGAGACTCGAACCCACGACATTTGGAAATCCGGTCCAAAGCTCTAACTACTGAGCTTCCGTGACCCATCTGAGAATTCACTAGTGGCCGAGATGATTTTTCCAATATTTTCTATTTAAAATTAATCATAAGTATAAAAATTGTATTGAAAAATGTAAAAAAAAACTAAAAACAAAAACATTTTTTCAATTCAAACCAGTAGTAGTTCCTGAGATTAAACAAACAAACCTTCCGCTTTATACCTACATATGTATTAAAACAATATCGATAAACTAAAGAAATAGTTCGGCAACACTATTTAGGGCGGTCGACCGGGCCGGTGTGGCCCGGTCTACCGTGGAGTGTAATAGAAACTAGGGATGTTACGGATGTAGTTATATCGGAACCGAATTCGGAATCGAAGTTGTTAGATTTGCTTTATCGGAATCGGAACCGAAATCGGAGGCGTAGGCAGAAGAGGGATTTGTTAAGGGCAGATCTAAGAACACGATAAAGGTTTTTTTATATAGGGTGGAAAGTTAAGATTGGGCATGAAGGGCACGTACATCAACCGTTGTAGCTATATGAACACGTTCTGAGGAAAAAATTTCAAAATTATAATTTACAGATTTTGAATAAAAGCAGAAAAATGGGCAGTTTTTAAAGATCTTTTTTTAATGCGTAGTGAAAGAAGGACAAACAGACAAACTAACACACTTTCGCATTTATTATATTTGTTACTATAGGATTATTAAACTATAATAAATTGCACCCATTAGGTACTCATTCCTAATCGTATTATTAGTTCAAGAAATTACAGTTAAAAAAAACCTATTTTAAGTGGTTGTTTCATCTTAATCGATTGTCAAACATTTGTAAAAATGTTTTCCTATTAAATTTATCGGAACCGAACGTGCAAAATCAATCGGAAGTTCAGACCTTTCGGAATCCGAACCGAACCTCCATAACATCCCTAATAGAAACACTGGTGTAATAAACGCTTTAGAATTTATTCGCTCCGCAAAGTATGTAAATGTCTTTCAACAATAGCCCCCGGACCTGTGGAGAACATGTTTTTCATTGATAAAGATTTTGTTGGGTCAACACTAAAGCAAAAGTGTGACACAAAAGCAATACACTTATCAAAGTTCTTTACAATTTACAATTATTTAAAAGGTTTAGTCTGTTTCTATAAAATACGTAGAAGATTTCATAGAACATTTATGTGCTTAATAAGTGAGAGATTCCGATTAGAACACACGTAAATCAAACTACAAAGTAGAATTAGTAGATAATCTTCATAAAGGCTGGTCTCGGACAAAAGCCTCGTTTTAAAGTCTCATCTTAGGTACATAGACAGTAGTATCGATTATTTGATTTAATAGTCTCACCAATCACGATGCAAACGTTTGGCTAACGAAAATGATGTACATACCTACCTACCACGGATAAAATGTGTTCGAATCACAGAATTATATAACTGAAACCGAACTGATAGCAGTTTGTTCATCCTATGCCGGGCGATATATTATGTATTGAGTTCTAGCCTCCGGTTTCAATTATTTTCTGATCATTATGAATTTCTTTGTGGAGTAAATCATCACCTACCCCACTCTTAAATGAAATGTGAAGCATGTTATGATTATGAAGTCATGCATGATACATCAACGCTTTGGAAATGCCATTTAAAAGATAATGTTACAGCGATTTTTTCCTACAATATCCAGATAGCAGTCAAGTCAGTAAACCAGTTTAATGCTCCATATAAATTTATCGAAAATTGAGGCACACGGAGCACAGATGCTTTCAAAGGATAAACGCCCATTACATTCAACGTTGTTTCTAGTGAATTCATCTTTCACCTATGACGTTGTGGATTTAAACAATAAAATATACTAGAAAAAAGCATCAAGTTGCTTTTTTCTAGTATATTTTATTGTTTAATATTTATCACATAAAAATAGCATTGTAAAGTGCAAAATTAAAAAGTTATAGTTGTGGATTTATTTCTTTTATTTGCTCCATTAACAAATCATGAGAACTAATATTTGTACTAAGTAAGTTTATCTTTTCTCGTACGATGTTACGTCGCATTTATTTTCAACGAAATATTTTATAAATTCATACTGCTCCTAGAATACGAGTATGTGGCAGTTCGAACCGGGGCGTATCGATTTCTTCGATATCTTATTTTAGTGACAAGTCCAATCCAAGTGTCCTTCCAATTTGTGATTTTATTGCCTTGAAATGGGTCATATGAGGGAACAAGATCCGATCTGGCTTCTTAGGTACTATTTTTACTTTATTGCATGTTTGATATAGCGCTTTGCGGTAAAGACTTAAACATATTTATAACTTTTTAATTTTGCATTTTACAATGCTATTTTTATGTGATAAATATTAATCAAGAAAATATACTAGAAAAAAGCAACTAGTCTCATGTCGCCCCGGCATCCCGTCAGGGCGACATGAGACTAGTTGCTTTTTTCTAGTATATTTTCTTGATTAATATTTAAACATATTTTTTTTTGATAAAACCCTTTATTGAACTAGATATTTTTAATTTTTGCATTTTACCATGCTATTTTGTGTGTAGTGCATTGGGCCGGATTCCCAAGGATGCGAGTCCGAATCCCGTCAGGGCGAGATGAGACTAGTTGCTTTTTTCTAGTATATTTCCTTTATTTAAGTCTTTGATTATTAAATCTGAAAAAAATAACCCACGTAACGTTGAATTGTATTCCCTTAGAATTGTTGTTTTCAGATGTGTTGTGGTGGTTGTGCACCTCACTAAATTTATTCGATGCCCTCTATCTACGAGCAATAGAAACTTATATGAGCCCTATTAATTTATATTAAATTTTTGAAAAATTACAATTAAATCATAATGTGATCACCTTCTAGGTAGGTGACATTCGATTTCCATATAGGTATCTTCAGGAAAATTAAAATTAGAGGCAAAAAAGCGAACCGATATTTTAATCAGATTGGAGCGTTATCACTAGGCTTGCCTATCCAGTGTCCACCAGGCTGAGTTAATAACGATTAACGTCTACTTTATTGAAAATAATTGGTTACTAGGATACCAATACATTAATGCTTTTCAAATCTAATTATTAAGACCTTCACTTTTCTTGAGTTCTGATAAGTTTACAAGATTATATCTCTTCTCATTGTCAGATTTAGCTACATACCAGATATTTTAAAAGCTGAAAATGTTAAAACCTGGCAGTAAGAAAGGATTATTACCGACTATTATTACTTAACACAGTACACATGAATTTCATAAGCTTATTATGTACAGTAATGGGTCCAAATCCAAATATAACTCTGAAACACGACATCATCTTACACTTGGAAGATTTATGTGTAAGAAGCCGTCTGGTTTCTGTCATTTTATCACCACCCAACTCCTACTTTATGTATACCTTTAAGTATTTAGATGAATTTTGGGATTCATTGCGCCGCAGGGAAGGACTTACCTTACGTTTTCTGGCGGAAATGAATAAGGGGCAAAGTCTGTATGAGGAACTGGACAAAGTCACGCCAACAAGGTTGCACAGACGAATGCTTTAATAAACTAAATATTAATGTTTCAAAGCTTTCATAACTGCACAAAATTATTTACGACTTGGATTGATGGTAAACAAAAAGGCAGCAAAGGCATGTCTTTTAGAAAGGACACAACAGATATTTGTTTTCTTCGCAAGTCAAGGTTTAATTTATGGGTTGTTGTTTAGAAAATAGCCTTTACGGGTCAATGAATATTTGAAAGTCCGTCAATGTAAACATTTTCCTGTTTGTTTAGTAAACACAATGAAGTACTGAAGAACTCTTTCCAAATTAGTTAGTTGCCTTTAATTATGCGTTTATTATACCCGGTACACATATTTCTTTGTTATTAATTCAGGAAAAGCTGGAGGAAATCTTCATTACGAGATTCCTTCTTGATAAATAAATAATTTAATCTTAGTTTCAGTGTTATGAGATCGGCAGCATCGCGAGGCATGTCTGCCATGTAGGTATAGATTTATTTCTCGTGAGCCCACTGCTGGCGCACAGACCTTACGTATGGGCCATTGCCCACCACGCGGATCCAACGGATTTATTAGTATAATTGATTGAAAACTACCGACCGCCCGCGGTTTCACCCGTGTGGATCCCGTTCCCGTTGGAATATCGGGATAAAAAGTTAACTATGTTTTAATCCAGGGTATCTTCTATCTATGTGGCAAATTTCAACAAAATCGGTTCAGTAGTTTTTGCGTGAAAGAGTAACAAACATCCAAACATCTAAATATATTTTCGCATCTATACTATATCTATGCTAATATTATAAAGCTGAAGAGTTTGTTTGTTTGAACGCGCTAATCTCAGGAACTACTTGACCGATTTAAAAAAATCTTAGACCATTAGAAAGCTACATTACTCCCGAGTGACATCGGCTATATTTTATCCCGATATTCCTACGGGAACGGGCACCACGCGGGTAAAACCGCGAGGATCCGCTAGTTTATAATATTAGTAAGATAGTGAATAGGATAGGAAGTAGAATGTATAGTTACTGCTTGCTACTGTGAGTGAGGTCTGGGAGTAGAATGATAGACGCCATAACAACAATGTTTTCAACATTGTTGTATTCCGGCAGTTAGATATAAGATAGCCAGCTCCTCAGTGATTGAGGATTCCGGGAGAGGCTCGCTTCCATCTTCAGCCTTATCAATACTTAACATCAGGTATGATGAAGGCTAAGAGTCTCACCGACGTAATAAAAAAAAAATAAAAAAAACTTATAATATAACAGCTATTTCTAATGCAAGCGCAACGATGTTTTGAAGCAGAATCTTAACTCTACTTAAATATTAATGTTTTATTTTAATATAAGGTGTTAATTTATCAAGTGCCGATCGAGCAGGGGCTGCTCAGCGGCCCGACCGCCTAACGGTATTGCTTGTGCTAACGCTATAGCTATCAAACTTCAAACTCTCATAAAACTCTTCAACGATAGGGTTTTTGACTAATTCCTGCATATTTCTATTCACCTATTGGACTCACTATTGCATTTTTAGTATGAAAGTGATAGTAGAGTATGTAGGGGGTTTTAAAAATCGATAGCTATAGCGATAGTACAAGCTATACCGTTAGGCGGTCGGGGTGCAGGTCAACGACATAGAACACAATTTGGACAATTTTTTTAATTCAATTTTCTGATTTCGTCAGTCTACTCAAAACTAAGCAACCAATCGACTTGATATTTGGCATAGAGTTAGTAGAAACGACTGAGAGTATATAGGCTACTTTTTATCCCGAAATTCCCACCGGAACGGGAAACACGCGAGTGGAACCGCGGGCGGAAGCTATAATTCCAAGCCTTCTGCCCTAAGCTCTTTATCACGGGGAGACCGGGCGTAATAGACACGCATCCCCTCACGTACGGGACCTTGCGCGTAACGCATATGCAATGAGTAAAGTTTTACGGCCCAGCCTGCGGATTTTATATCTTTCCGATAAAAGAGGATCAATATTTTACTATTCAATAAATAATGATCTTCTAAAACCACAGACCTATATCGAGATAGACGAAAAGAGCGCTTCTAACTGTATGAGAAGCTAGCGTGTCGAATTTTTGGCACTTACGATGAATTCACGAGCGAGATTTAGTGATGTGTAAATGTTATTGACGAGCTCTTGCAAGAAAGCACGGCACTATTAACCATTTTCGTTTTTGAGTGACGCGTGTTTTCATGACAAGGGTCTCAAACAGACTAACTTAGTTAGTAAATCTTTGACCGTGGATCAAACTTTTGACACGCAAGGTAGGTACACTTTTACCGTCTATCTCGATATAGGTCTGTGTCTAAAACCGATTCAGAATATTCAGTTTTGAACGCTCGAATCAAAGAATCCTTATCCTTTGCGTAAAAATCGAAAGCGCTTAGACTTTTAACGGCCATAGAATTAGATAGATAGATAGATAGATAGATAGATAAAATACTTTATTGCACACACAAAAATACAGACAGAAACACAAGAAAGAGTTGACATAAATTTGGGGAAAGGCGGCCTTATCTCTAAGAGCGATCTCTTCCAGACAACGCGAGAGGTAGTGCACCAGCAACAAGCAAGAATTACAACATTTACTTAATAATATTACTGAACATATAAATAAATCTACCTACATAAACTACTAAATAAATATAAAATATTTAAATACAACTAAATATATATATGTTAATATTTATATATATATATATATATATATATATATATATATATATATATATATATATATAATATATATATATCAATATATACTTGATAAAAAAGGTAGTTGCAAACTTAGTGAGAAGATGTGAATGCAGTTTGTTTTTGAAAATGGCAAGTGACTTCGAATGACGGATCTCATACGGGAGGTTATTCCAGAGGCAGATTGCCTTCTAGAATTAGTGGAGATTTTGCTTAAAAAGCTTGTACAGTTACTTCCAGTTTTCCTTTTGTTATGGATAAATAAAGGGTAGATATTGTTCACAAAACCCTCTGCCAATACATGTTCCTAAAAGCGATAAAGGTCTCCATTCTCCATGGTAGCAACCTAACAACGCATAACTTTTGTTAGCCGTCGATTTGGACAATGCTGCCCTCAAGGGCGATTCCACGTTATTTATTTAGGCCACTCGGCTACCCGTATCATGCTACCCTATATAAAAGTTGTATTGATTCTGTGAACATTATATTTTCTTTGTGGTTCTAGGGAAATGTAATAACGTACTGAAAAGACATTTTTATTTACATACAAGACCAACCCTTCGTGGAAATAATAAGTAGTCTTATCTTTGATTACCCTGATATAGGTACCTACCTAGTTGTTTTTCCATATAGGCTATGTTTAATTTTACGGACAGTGCGCCCGTAGTAATGTCTTTAGGTACTAGAGTTAAATAATACAATTGCACCATCAAACTTACACGGTAACTATAACATTAACGGTCTAAAAATGTAATGATTTGACAGATTTGACAATCATAAATTGGTTTAACTGGTGCAACTTAGGCTAATAGAGGATTTTTGTATGGAATGATGAAAAACTGTCAGCCTGACCAATAATAATAAACTTATAAACCGTAGCAAAGAAAGGGAAGATCTCTCTATATCAATTACCCCCGCGGGAGTAAAACAGCTATTCTATGGGGATAACGCCAGAGGTGTGATGAATTGACAGAATTTTTATTTTGTTTTATGTATAAAATATCAATAGGTTCGCCGCATGGCGCTCTTTACTTTATTACTCCGTTCTCTTCGGAATAATGTTTGCATACAATTTGGTAGCTTAGCTTATCCATTCAAAATAATTTAATCTACCAGTGTGTAATGTAATCTTCCACATATTTCGCCGAAGGCACTCCCTTTGTCTCCATGACGGGTGCCGTCAGCTAACAAAAAGATACCTCACTCCCACGCTGTGAGTTTGCATTGTCATATAATGGGCAAGTATGTGATATGAAGTCTTGCGGTGAATATTGAGGTAACTGAACGTAAGAGGGATCAGAGTGCGACGGTCGTTACGGTCTTTTCCTTTAAACAAAATATAGATTAACTACCTAATTATCTGGCACTTTGCCGGTTGCTAACGATATCCGTGTCGGCTTTGTTCCGAGAATAATACCCTGACGACCAGTCTGTCGAAGGGGTACGTAGCCTGTCTTCTACGCAGAGGGTCCCGGGTTCGATCCCCGGACATGACAAATATTTGTGTCCATGAACATGTCTATTTGTCTTGGTCTGGGTGTTTATTACGTATATTAGGTATTTATTTACAAGTATGTTTATCCGTTATCTAATATCCATAACACAAGTTCTTATGAAACTTACCTTGGGCTAGATAATAGGTGTGGTTGTATCATCCACCATGTCAGCAACTTCAAGGTTTCATTCAGGCAGCCCATGTTCCTTTTCTATGCTCAAATTTTTATCTCTACATCAAATTCTCTAAAACTTTTTTTGAGAGTTTGTGAGAGAATATGAATTCCAATAAAATCTGTTTCATATACTTAGCTTTAAAAAAACTATTTGAATATGTGTGCGAGTGTGAAACCACCGTTTCCCGTTTTGTAGTTGTCAAAGCTATTGTCGGAAATATCCCTGTAAATAGGATAGGTGTTCACAGAGTTTCTGTATGTCGTTGGACATTTAATTAACCAAGTGACCTAACTTTTCATTCCGACTCTGTATGTTTTAGTACCTAGTAATATTTATTCTGCGCTTTTAGCATGCACATTTCATACGGGCTGGAAGGGTCCTGGAGTTTTGTGTTCTGTGTGTGGTTAGTATAGTCCTCTGTCCTCGAAGTCATTGATATCAGTAAACCAAGTGCTTGGTCGATTAGTAGTTCAAGCAGAATATTGATGTGACACAAAAACGAAACCGCTAACGAACTTCTCTGACGGTAAAACTGATATAATGATATGTACATCTTAAGTCAACCCGTGAACACGGCAGCAGTAAAGTTGCCGAAACGAAAAAAAAGACACGAAAAATTTGATCTTTGAGTAATAAACAGTGCGCTAGTAATCCGTAAAAGATGTTTTATTTCAATGCTTTAATGATAACTTACACTATAAGTAACATGAGGTGTTAATTCAGTTCATTTTAAAAATTTATTCATATTATGATTTTTAAATAGAAAAATATTGGAAAAAGTCAACTCGGCACAAGTGATTCATATTGGTTCACAAAACTAACGTCGATTCAATACAATATGAAAGTCTTTCCTTTTTATTTTTTCCGTCACTTTCATTAAAGATATCTGACAAGAGCTTCTTCACGGCTCAATGGATCAATTGTGTCTAATCTTTTATGTTTATAAATAAATCGCATCATCTATTACTTTACTAACATTATTTACCTTTTTTGAGTCTGCAAAAAAGAACCAAATAACATTATATTTTTTACTTGCCTGATTGCCGTTCCCAAGGGAATATTGAATAGAAAAAAAATATGTCTAATTCCGGGTCATGGACCATAGTCTATCTAGGTATATGCTTTTATCGAAATATATTCTACCGTTCATGATTAAGTTACAAACAAACAAACTTCCCCATTTATAATATTAAGTAAGTTGGGAGTTGGGATTATCGTATTTTTACAAATCTACGAATTTTCCTTTCTCTGTGTTCTTGACTTCGTTTGATGTTCAATCTAATTCATCTGATTTCAGTTAAATGGCATGATACTCCTTACTCCATTCTCGAGAATCTCGAGTTGGAAATATCAATTATTGACTTTCAAAGGCGCCGTAAATTGTGGAGCCCTCAGAAAAGACTTTTGGATCTCTGTTATGCTTTTAATTAAGCGTATTTCTGCTTATTTTCTTTGTTGAAGAAACTGCCGAGCTTTTCCTTTAGACTCTAAAGAAGCGATTCTCTAAAGTTTAGAGAATCTGTTCATTTTGAAGCAAGATATGATTGGAAACACATAAGAAGTATCGTAGTCTTTTAAGCACTGGCACAAAAAAACACTAGGTTTATTTTTAAATTCAAGGTGCTTGTCGGATTACAGTTTGTATTTCAATAATAGTTGTTATATGATTAATTATAGAGGAAAGTCCAGGACACAAACATTTTTCTTTAAATACATACTTACATCAAGCTGAAATCAAGGTTTCCACAATCGCAACCATTTTGCCACAACGAACGGCGCTTTATTTCTAAACTTAAATTCCACGAAAGCACACGTCAACGCTCCAAAATCCAAAGCATGTAGTTTGAATTTCGTTTATTCACATGCCTTCTTGAGATACCTAAAATTTAGGTACAGTTCATTTAGGTCCTACCTAAATGAACTGTACCACAAACATTTGGACAGTACCTACGTGCTGTAAATGTTTGTGGTACAGTTACAATTACAGGTACAGTACAGTGGTACAGTACAATTGACAACAGGTATACCTACGTATACCTGTTGTCAATTGTCATCTCAAAATGGTATCTACACATTCTGTGTGCAATAAGTCCCTAGTCCCTAATCCGACATAGCATCTCGAATACGTTACTGTCCCAAACCCAACATTAAATTTTGCTACAAAAAAAATACTTATGACAGAGCGCCTGTCATAAGGTACTAAATCAAATAAACGAAGGTTTTATAGATAAAAACAAAATATTAAAATGAGTCCCGTCGATGTCGATACAATCTCGCTATTTTGTTTTCCTGTTGAGGGAAATGAATGTTCTGTTTTCTTTTCCCAAAATGTTTGTACTGACAGAGCAGCCGAGGTACTTACTGATACTTTTTTTTTAAAGAAGCATTCCCATGGGAAAATGCAAATGCGCTTTCGTACAGAAACGAAACTACGTTTAAGCACGCAGACGACATCGTGGCGGGCCTAGCCATAATAAGCCAATTAAATTTTCTCTTTCTATAGCTATCTGAATATTAGCCAAACGTCAAATGACGATGTCTACTACGTAGACAAGGTTTGTCCCTGTATGTTCTAAATTACGTCGTACGTTGGATTAGAGTTACGCCTGGAATGGCTGGCGTCTCTGTTCATATAAAATATTGGTATTTCAATGGTCCTCCGTAGGCTATTTTTAATTAAGAAATGCTTCAGCTGCGGTATAAAATTCCTTTCAAAATATAATTAAGGTACAGTCAACACAGCATGCAACATCTCTAATTCAGCATTTTTCTAGCCATAGGTTTTTCTATAATAAAATGCAAGTTGTCAAAATATTTTAGTCTTAACGATCTTCAACAATCCTAATAATGTCAAAGATTGTTTTCAGTGAATTTTTAATACAAATTTCTGGCTCTAGAAAATGTCGAATTCGAGATGTCGGGCTTGACACTTGCACTTCGAAAGCCGCTATTACGAGGGACATGGAGGGCGCTCTCGACCTTGCAAGGTCAAACCTTGTAAAGTCTGACGTGCTGGCTCATCTGACCTTTAAAAGCATCTGCGAAATTCTTAAAGTATTTGAATAATTCGAAAATGGGAATAAACTCGTTTGGTTTTAGGACGTTTTATTTAGTACACAAATAGGTATTTTCCAATATATATACATATATTTGCATACATGTTTTCACCATAATGCTTCCTAATCATAACATTTATTGGTATATCAATCTTTATCATAAAATATGTGGGGGTCTGGTCGGCGAACATGGCGGCGAATAAAATGGCCTTAAACAGCCGTATTTAATGCTTCCTACTCCCCACTCCGTCTGCAATGTGACGTGACGCGACTAGAAATGTCAAATAAAGTAATAATTATTTGAAAAGTTGTGTTAATGGATAAAAAGGCTCAAGGAGGAATTGGATCCAAAACTCTACAACATAGATTATTACCGAGCAATCTTTTATAAAAAAAAAAAAATAAAAAAAAAACCGTGTATCTCTCATTACGGGACATTGGCGGAATTTCTGTGGAAAACGGAAGAAAGCCATAAGGAAAAAAAAAAAAAAAAAAAGTTGTGTATATTGTATTGAGTGAAATATACGAGTAAGTGTTGGTGAATATAGATTGAGGGTAATAAAGAAAATGAAATATGTTCCTAATTTTGAAAAAAATATTGATTTATAGATTGTATCTAGTGAAAAATAAGTAAGAAATAAATTAAATTATTATCACTCATGAAACATTGGAAGAATGTTGATGCTTAAAAATAAAGTATATTATAGACAAACAAACAGTGATAAGGATTCATAAATAAAAAACACACAATTTTATTTTCACCTCACACGCTCTGAAAAGGAGGTTTTGTCAATCACTTTAGGCGTAGAAAATCTCTTTTTGTGGCCTAGCGCGGCAAAGTACTTTTTTAATTTAATAGGTACCTAAAAAATATGTCATAATGCGTTCCGAATCGCACTATTGACTTTTTTGTTACATTTTATTCTTATTTTAAATAGCTTTAAATTAATTATAATACTCCGTTTTGGTTTTATTATATTGTTTTAGTTCATTGAATCATGAAAACAATAACAATAAGATTAAACTATTTGTTCTAAAAAAATAATATTAGGCTGGGTGAGATTTCACAACCTATGATTGGATTTCGGAACGTGACATAAATCTTTATTTTTAAATTGTCTTTGTCTTGTACCTCATTACGGAAACATTACGGAATCGTTTTTATTATTCCTACTTTAAATAACTTTGAATTAACAATAATACTCCCTTTTTTATTATTTTAGTTTTTTATATCATTAAAACAGCGAGAATAAGTTATATTTAGATTAATCTTTATGTTTAAAGATTTTTTACCGGAAGTTTAGAGCGGAAACAACCATAAAATGTTCCTCGCTGTTGTGAGGTGAAAAATTGTGTGTTGCGCTCGGCAGAACAGTTTTAAGCGTCTTGTACCTTTGAAATCCTCGCTTCGCTCAGGATTCATTCTTTGATTCTCTTGCTCAGCTTTCAATAGAGGTAACTCGCCGCTTAATAACAAACTTTCCAGCCTTGCATAACAAATAACTATTTCTTTAGTTTCTCATTGCATAGGAAGCACTAAATATGGCTGTTTAGGCACATTCTTACGCGGTGCTGGTATTGCATTGCACGGTCTAAAAACTCCTGAGGATGTTCCGTGAGTGGTCGGTGAAGGTGCAAGGTGTGTCACTCTGTTGCATCTGCATTTATTTGCGGGCGGGCGGGCGGTGCATCTTGCATGTAAGTTTTCTTGCGGAAATCAGCTACATATTTTTCGTTTTCTTCTAAGATATGGATTTAGTTTCTATTAAGTAAGCCTACTAATATCATAAATGCGAAAGTTTGTCAGTTTGCTTATTCCTCTTTCACGCAAAGTTATTGAATGAATTTGGATGACATTTACCAGGGTAGGGACTTAAGCAGTGGACTAATACATAGGTTACTTTTTATCCTGATATTCTTACGGGAACGGGAACCAAGCGGGTGAAACCGCGGGCGGCCGCTAATAAAATTATAATGCAAAATGTCTACCTTTTTGTTAAAATTGAAGGTAAAATTATAGATACCTACTGATATCGGAGCTACCAAACAAGATTCCAAAAGTCTTGCTTAAATGGACTGCGAACTAAATAGCGAGAATCAAAAGTAAGATTATTTTACAAGTTCATTTATACAAATATATGAGATATATAACTATACGAACGCAGGAGATACTATTTGATTTTAAGTTTGTAAAGCATCACAGGCATCCGCTATTTTACTTCAAAATTTCAAATTGCGATTTATTGTATTATCGTTCAACATAGACGACGGTAACAGGTTGTAAGGGCGCAGACAGGTATCCAATTCCAAATGTAATTCCTTGACAACAGTTTTCAACATAATGTAATGAGGTTCAGACGTTCATTTGCCAAATGACAGGAAACAAGGAACATTTCACTCGTTAAATATATCATTTTCCCCAGCCCCCTGATTAAGTACAGTCACAAACCCGTTTTGTTTAGCCACTTGCCACTGTTCGTATTTTAGCCGTGTTTTTTTTATTATTTTAGTCACTTTTTAATAACAATAACGGCTGCATTCGTGTAATACAACCAAGTTAAGATGATAAGCAAGTGGCTCAACAATCAAGTGGAAAACAGATCGTGACTGTACCTTGTTGCTATCAATTTTTGATTGAAACTGCAGTCACAATGCTGCTTTAGTAAAAATCAATGTGAAAACTATCTTACTAAAGCAGCAATGTAACTGCAACATAAGTCAATTTCAATCAAAATCTGGTTGCAACAGGGTTACATAATGAGCTACCAGCTCTACGAAATATTACGACCTTCCTTACTTACCTAGTTACAATACTTGCCTTTAAAATGTCGAGTAACTAACTTTAATATAACTTTGGACCAGTAGGTACTTCACATAGCTTTGACAGAGGAGGGAAAAACTACTTTCGCATAACCAACTTGTTTAAGTTATTTCAGTTATGAGCACATGTCTGGCAGCCCCGCTTGCTTCGTTTTAAATTTCACTAAGAATTTTTGAGTGCGCTCTGTAAATCAACGTTGGCAACATTTATTCATATTAAAATTATTGTTTAAATCGAAAATAACTGTCTGTTTGGCTGTTACCTTTTCACGCCAAACAACTAAAACAATTTAGATGAATTTTGGGAAAAAGACGGTACTTGACCTTGTAAAAGGAATTATAATTAAGTAAAAGGAAGTTACTTGCCTGAAAGAGATTGCTATTTAGCAATACGACCGCCTTTTGTATGCTTTCTGTCTGTTTTTGTTATTTCTTTATTGTTTGTCTTTGAGTGCAATAAAGTGTTTTTATTATTATTACCTTTGGTCGCGAAATTTGGTGGTGCAAAGGATATAAGTGATTGAATTTGCAGGTGGAACGTCAAGAAATTATAGTCTATTCATGGAGACGACGTTAGTACTGAGAGAGTTTCCTCGCTCATGATTGGCTGAAGCTCTGAGTACTAACTCGTCTACGTGAACAGACTATAATATAAGTTATTTTTTTCCATAAAATAGGCTGGCTCTTGGCCTCATTCTGAATCGTTAGATCTAAGAAGAGGCCGAAGATGAAGGGAGCTTGATAAAGCCCACTTGAGCTTTGCAGGGTTATAGGCTCTCGGGAATACAGACGCAGGCAGGGAGTTCCACTCCCTCGGCTGTGCGCCAGCGATGGCCAAAGATGTGGAGAAGCGCTTTGTTTTAGAGTTAGTTCAGAGTACAAAATTACTTGGCATTACCTTGGATTCAAGACTACAATGGGATCCACATATTGAAGCCTTGTCGAGTAGGCTTAGTTCTGCGGCTTTCGAAATAAGGAAAATAAGGCTCTTATCTGATATTGAAACGGCAAGACTAGTTTACTTTAGTTATTTTTATAGTGTTTTGTCATATGGCCTGTGCTTGTGGGGCTCAGCAGCCAATATAGAAAATGTTTTTATACTTCAAAAAGAGCTGTGTGCGCCATTTACAACCTTCGACGTAGAGATTCTCTTAAAGATTTGTTTAAAGAGATTAATATACTAACTTTGGCGGAACAATACATCTACGATAATACATGATTTATGTACGAAAACATCATTATTTATTAATTAAGCATAGCGATGTTCATAATAGAAACAAGAATAAGCTTGCCGTTCCAAGATTTCGGCTTGAAAAATGCAGTCGCTCGTTTTTGGGGAAAGGCATAGTTTTTTTTAATAAAGTTCCACAACAAGTTATTGAGCTGCTTTTGCATTAACTATTGTAATTGTATAAAAGGAAAATATTCTAATAACTGAGTATGAGAAAATTTTCCTCTTATATTAAATATATTTCAAGATTGTAGATTTGTGTTTGGCCACAACACGTTCCATTGTAAATGTTGTTGTTTCTGTTAAAGCTGATAAGTTTCTTGCGGCCGTTCTTCTTATCAGTATCCGAATGGCTGGAAGGGAAAAAAATGGACTATTCGAAAGCACTTATCTATAAGTCTATTTGAATAAAAAAATTAAAATAAAATAAAATTTGACTTTGTACGCAGACGAGAAATATCAACCAGTTAGGGGTGATAGCCCGCAGAACGTCTGGATTCCCGACGGTAAAACGGAGCTGGCGGGATGAGCTCGATAGCACACTCTCCGAAGTACAATCTGTAGAACACCGACAATGAGGCAAATTAGAGACGCCACTGATATTTGTAATCCAATAAAGTCATTAATAAAACATTGCTTGTGCGTTTACATTAAAAGTAAAATTGATAACTCCTTGCCTTGCCTCTTCAACTAGAAATGTTCACTTAAAAGAGAATGGCTATTTTATTTAGCTTTAGAGATTACGGAACGGTCAGTAAATATGTGGGCAGAGTATCTTTCTACCCACATATTTACTGACCGTTCCGTACTTTATGGAGCCTAAGCCTTAATCACGTGACATCCGAATTTGAGTGCGAAGCTAGAATCGAGGTGATAGCCGAATAATGTTAACAAATGTCACTTAATTGGTACCTGTGTAACTAGGAATGAGAGCCCTGTTTCTATTTTGTATAGACAAAGTTGATATGATTAATAATAAAACTTTGAATACCTACTTAACAATTTACATTATATGTCGCAGCCAACTGGTTAAATCAGCCGATCAATTGGAGCTAGCCTCCTCCCTCCCTCCCGTTAATTAAACGCCGGCACTCAATTGAATGCCTAGGCCGATCGTTGATTGAACCAGCAACACTTTACGTTCAACTAGTTGGCTTATTATAAGTTAGCCCTTTGAAGATGGCGGACGTAAAATTAGCCAGGTGATTTAAATTTAGTTAATTTTTTGCTACCGCGGCGTTGGCAGTCATGAAAACAAATATGGTGTCAGATAGCTTGCATCAGCTGGCAAATTTATGTGTTTTTTTAGTTTCAACTTATTTTAAAGTGATGTATTAAACTTAATATTAATATGATAAAAATGTGCTTGATACCGGCTACAAGTTTTCATGAATAGTTTGAATCTAAAATTACATCTCCTGTCCCTACTATGAGTTGATGCAAACTGTTTACGTTACCGTAAACTATCGGATAGACTGCTTACAGTCAGTGCGAGTGAACTCATGGTAGGGCCACTGACCTGAACAGCCCCCGCTCGATCGGTACTTGATAAATTAACACCTTATATATGTCGAAGGCGAATTGTAGAATTTGCCGTTTAACAAAATGGCTAGGCAGATTGTAAAACATGATTCTCTGATTGTGGATATCGTTTCACCAGCTCGCTATATTGTAGCAACAGGAAACCTTACAATAACCTAACAATTCTTCGAACCCAAATTGGGAATCATAACAATAATCAGATTTTGTATAAGTCTACAATCCGCCTTCGAGATATATAACAAACAATATAAATCCTCTATAGGGCTTTACAAGCGGCACCGCTTCTGTATGAACGAATGATTTTTAAATACCTTACTTAAACCATTGAATTTTGTTCCACGATGATTATTTCAGATTAAATTGGCTCAATCGCTATTTTGGTGACAAAGCTGTTTTATTTTTATCTATTGTTACAGTTGGAGAATGTGCAAATGCTGGACAAGTACAACCTGCGGAACCCTTCCAAAGGCACCCTTTATTTTGCCACAACACATCTAATATTCGTTGACCATGAGATGAGGAAGGAAACTTGGGTACGTTACTTAGAATATTCTAATTTATAAATAATCTACAAAAATCGTGAATAATTACGCTCTAATTTTAGATCAATTCTTTGTGTGTGACTACTGAAGATGACGTGAATAATCGCTTATTGTGTATCATGCAGTCCACTAGGAACCTCATATTTGGCTGTTACTACTACTAGCGCCATCTATTTCAAACAGTCTTATTACGTATTCTGTGTAAATTGCCAGTTCCTCAGTGGTTGATGATTCTGGGAGAGGCGCGCTTCCATCTTTAGCCTTAGGTTTCAGTACTTAACACCAGGTATCATGAAGGGTGAATGCTAAGCGACTTCCCGTAGTTCATAAAAAATAACTCTTGCTAGCCATCATGTAATAGCTTTACCTCATACAGAAATGTCTACTTCTCTGTGGTCTTATGGCAAGTCGTCAATTGCCACCTTTAATTTGGGTAGCCTAGCTCATATTTATACTGTAGCTTGGGTTAGAGGGCTACGCATATTTTCATTCCTTACCCGACCTTTTGCATATGTATATAACATCAAAACCGACCCGTATCTCTTTGAAATACATTATTCACTTTACGATTAGGTTTACCTACCGTACCAAAACATAGGGACGTTTCAACGTCAATGCTGAAACAAAATCACAAAGTCTGAAAAGGTTTTACTAAAATATCTATATTTGGATTACGTGATAAATTGTGCTTAGTCACGCGATGTACATTTGCGGAGACAAGGGTAGATGGGCGAACTATGTTGGGTGTTACTGTCATAAGGGATCTGTAATATTTTGTTTTATGTATTTATTAAGGACGTTGATAAATAGACAACCGAACAGAACACGTCGTTATTTGTCTTTTAACTGATCTCGTAAATGATTACTGAAACTTTAAAAGTAACCGATTCTTGAATTTACATCGCGTTGTTTTGTTTAATGAAATGAATAGTGTGTGCTGCAACAATTTTTCCTTGTAATAATCAATAACAATAATGAAAGGATGCAATTTCAATTTTATTATTAAAATCAAACAAATGTATTAAGTCAACTCGGCCACAAGTGACTTGAACCCACGATCTTTGGAAATCCGGTCCAATGCTCTAACCACTGAGCTACTGAGACTTGCAGACGACCGTCGAAATTCTCCAATACTTTTATATTTTTAATACGCTGTAGGCCAGCGTTGTCACATCAATGCTAAAAATATCCTTGCATTCGAAAGAAACATCTTTTCAGGTGTTTAACGATCGATTAAGATGCAACAACCAATTTATGATTTTTTGCATTTTTCAATGCTATTTTTATACTTCGTCGTCGGTCATGGGTTCGAGTCCCATCTGAGAATTCACTTGTGGCCGAGTTGACTTTTCCAATATTTTTCTATTTAAAATTTATCATAAGTATAAAAATAGCATAAAATTCAAAAATCATAAAAATGTATTAAGGTTTGGATTATTTTAGATAATCATTTCATTATTCTTGAAACGTAGCAAAACAACTTCTTCCAAAATATAAGTCACCTTTAGGTGTCATATTTGTAATAATATTTGTAAAAAGCTGAAATTGTTATGTTATTTACGATTTAATTTAAAAAAACAGAAAACAACGTAATCCGTGTTGGTAATACACGGAGTGGAGTTTATTTATAACCGAATAAAGCTGGGTTGTAGCATAATTTATGTCCATCGCTCCGCAGGCTCGACCCCGTTTAATTTGATACAGAGGATTTGTCGCCTGTCCTGTCCAGCTCGCCTTACAAATGATCAGATCACAAATAACTTGATACGATTGTGGCGTGCAAAACTCCATTCGGTATTGGTAGGGCTATTCTATTTCTAAGTATGACAGCTTCAGTGAACACAACTCGACAAGACTAGTAACCGGGTTTGGCTATGTGGCTGATATGATAGTGATGATGATGGTGGGTGATGATGTCAATTTGTGGGTAGCTTGTGAGCGCGTACGTATGCCAGAGAGTAGAGGGAAGAGATACGGATTAGTCTTTAGGCACTTTAGGCAGTGCATTATTCTGTGTGATAAAGGCATTCAGGGTTTGTTCACAGTGTGACACAGTGTGACAGGATTTGGTGTGACTCGCTGGGAACAAACGGCATACAGACAGGTTTAGCCGCCACCTGCATTGGTTGTACAGTTAAAATCAATGTGATGATTATGCTGACCGTCGGCGCCAACACCCGAAATGTATGAACTTCTAAGAAGCATATTTAAATAACGAGTAGCTATCAGAACCCATGGTGGTCAGTGTGATCATACATTTCGGCGCCGACAGACAGTCAGCGTGACATTAAAACTAGCCTTAAAGTATCTAATGTACAGTATTTTGATTTTCCAGATACTTCTAATGCACATATCGACAGTAGAGCGACTTCCGATCACCACAACCGGGTCACCTCTGCTGGTCCGCACGAAAACATTCCAGTCGGTCTTCTTCGTCATTCCTCGGGAACGGGACTGCCACGAGATGCATCAGACCCTTCTGCGGCTCAGCCAACCTGGTAAAAAAATGTCTGCGTCTCCCTTGGTTTTGTAGGAGCCTTACACACGATGCGGTGCAGACAGACAGGCTCCATACAAATCCAAAGGAGACTAGTGCAGCGGCGACGCAAGGATAAGAATTTCCATATTTTCCATAGAGCAGTTGGATAATGAGTTCACAATTTCACACTGAGATTGTGGGTAAGCAACTTTCGAGTATGTTAGCGCCGATATATGTAGAATTACCAAAAAATAATATGCGGTTGGTCTCGGCTCTGCTGTATTTGTTCTCAATGGATCATGGGTGTGGCCCATCGTCTGTATTTATTCATAAGGGAAAGCTTAGGCCTGGGATGGGAAGGCCCAACAGTATAATTATGATAAATACTAACCAAGCAATATCGAATGTATTACTGAATTTCTCCGAGGCTTCAATGCTTAATCGTATTTAACTATTTACGAGTACGGTTTCCGAATTGAGAATCAACTTGGGAGTGGGAATGTCTCAAACTCAAAGCAAACACACAATTACATGCATTAGTAAGGTTTGAGATTCTCAACTTGCAATCTTATGACTGGTTGACACGATGCGAGTTCACGCACGAGAAATGCTTGTAGATGATTCTCGAAAGCTTGCATGCGTACACGAACATACGAAAACGAACGCAGCACGAACGCTTCTCGAATGATAGTTCTCTCGTTCGAGAAGGCGGCATGCTCCTCGTCGTGCGTTAAATCTCCAATCGTGTCAACCTCACATTAATGTCGAAACCAATCATATTATGAGGAGCTTCTAAATAACAATTTTATTTTACAGTTCACATAGACGAATTATATTGTTTCCACTACAAGCAAACTCCAGAGGACTTGCCTAAATCAGCAGGGTGGAATTTCTTCGACATACAAACTGAGTTTCAGCGGATGAATGTACCTAACGAACAGTGGGTCCTCTGTACAGCTAATAAGGATTATGAGGTAAATTATAGTGTAAATAATTATTAATATAATTACTCAAGTCAAGCAAGAACTTGAAACCAGTATAGTCTATGTAATTATTTACCAGTAGCCATTCTATTCTTTTCTAGGCGATTCTATTATGACGACCTCGGTGGTAGAGTGGTACACCGGTTTCGAGGTATCGCCTACTCTGATGTCCTGGGTTCGAATCCCGGTAGGGGCAAATGCTTGTATGATGAATACGTGCATTTGTACCTGAGTCATGGCTGTTTTTATATATTTCTACAAAAAAAATAGTATTTATTTATGTATTATTCGTATGTATTTCTATCCGTTATCCTAGTACCCATAACACAAGCCTTACAATGCTTACTTTGGAACTAGGTAATTGGCCTAGTCCCAAAGTAAGCATTGTAAGGCAAGTGTGAGTGTAAGAAATATTTTATTTAAAAAAACCAACTATACCATCTAATAATAATCACGTCTACATACGAATAACCCCCTCAGTGGTTTAGTGGTAATATCACCGGTATCAGACCCAAAAGTACCGGGTTCGATTCACAGAGAGGGTTTTATTTTTATTTGGTTTGGTGGGAGTTGTTTTAAGTCCGCCTGGCTAGTAACCACCATCTTATCTAAGTATGTCGCCATAGCCACAATGTTTTCAGCATTGTCGTATTTCGGCAGTCGACATAAGATGTGGGTAAGATTCCGGTGAATCGCGATTCCTCCTTCAGCCTTATCATTACTTAACATCAGGCATAATGAAAGCTGAGCGTTTCATCGTTATAGGTAGATAAAATAGCTATTTTGTTCTATCGACATACAATTAATAATCGGCAAAGTCATCGCTCGCTAAACTCCACCTAGCCGTGGCAAGATACTTCAGGCTTGCCCTTGTCTCATGTCTCAAGACATTAAAAGCCTACGCAACAACGATTATTTGTCCTCGAAGCGAACTTTATTAAATAGCGGATAGGCTGATGTTTTTTTTTATACTAGAATAATATCAACTGTACTCTTTAATAAATATCAATCGGGGAATTTAATAGACCTAATATTCATTGTGTGCTCTTATATCTTTGGGAAGATAATCATATTCTTCCCGCAAAGTTCGATTAATTTAAAAGTTAAGTTCATATCTACCATCACATCACACGTCTTCATAGCACTTATGACTGACACTGAATGATAGTTGTCTTGTTCGAGAAGTCGGCATGAATCTCGTGCGTTAAATCTCGCATCGTATCAACATGACATTACTCGCTCCGCTACAAATTTTAACATCAGAGGTCACAAGCTTTGACATCCTCGTACCGTAACCGCATAGCGCACTGAATGATAGTTGTCTTGTTCGAGAAGTCGGCATGCTTCTCGTGCGTGAAATCTCGCATCGTATCAACCTGACATTACTCGCTCCGCTACAAATTTTAACATCAGAGGTCACAAGCTTTGACATCCTCGTACCGTAACCGCATAGCGCATAGAACACTTGGTTAATATGCAATATATGTGTCTGTTTTAGTTATGCGATACGTACCCCAGTGAGATCTATGTACCAGCGAAGGCAACCACTGCCATATTATTGGGCAGCGCGAGCTTCAGGTCCCGAGGTCGACTGCCCGCGCTAGCTTATCTTCACCACAATAAAGCGGCTATTACAAGGTGTAGTCAACCGCTCAGTGGATTCTCCGCAAGGTATGAATATAAATTGATATATATCACTCTAGAAAGAAAGAAAGAAAGAAAGAAATAATTTATTTGCTGGAAAACCATGTATGTACATTGCGATAGTCTACAATATTAATATGATCCAATAGTTTTCTGCCGTATACAGGTTGGCATGCAAATATTAGTTTAAGTAGTCGTAATCAAACATAATAATTAATGACCACTTCTATACCTACTTTACAAATTTGAATTCTATCTCAGTTAGTTATATTTCATGTTCAGTTATATTTCATGTCAGTCCGATAATGCTAATTACAAATTAAAATGATGTCAATTGGATTAAATTACAGTCAAATATAAATTTTAATTTAAATTACATATGTGACATTCGATTTTCACTGACTTTCTTTATGTTCCAGATATTCTTGAACAGAGTAAAAGTTTTTTTCTATAAGCCACCGATGTAATGACTTTTTGAATATGTTTCGCTCAATAGGCAAATCTAGTTCAAATCTAGTTTAGCAATTGCGAGGCGTTTATTATGCGAGGAATTCTTTAAGTAAATGTCAATTTAAGTAACTTTAACTAATCATATTATAGGCACTGTCTTAGTTTGTAATAGTTTTTGATTAAGTTTTCCAAGAGCATCTTATTGTCTACACTTAACCATTTAAAATATGTTTTATATACGTGAAGACCTATTATTGCCTTACTGTTTTTATGTCAAAAATCAACTCTGTCTACTCGGTGTTGGTCTTCCAAACATTAAATAAATAAATAAATAAAATAAATGTAACGGTACAAGTTGGTCCCAAAATTGGCTAATGCAACGTACAAGCGTGGAAGTTTCCGGTAATCCACTTGCCGCGCAATATCCCTGGAACTGCTTTCAATAGGTGACGTTAGAAGCCTATACGATTGTCAAAATGGAGCGCACGCGCATATCGCTAATGATGGTCGATTAGGAGATTGCGCGACTGCACAATTATATTTGAAAAAGAACTTCTGTGACATTTTGTTATATAATTTGTATAGTCGGGTACAATGCATTGACGAATGTTCGGACCAACGAGTGGAGCCGGCGTTAGATAACGTCTCCTACCCAAGTGGCGCATTTTTCAATGCTATGTTTATACGTATGGCGTATGATAAATTTAAATAGAAAATATTGGAAAAGTCAACTCGGACACAAGTGAATTCTCAGATGGGACTCGAACCCACGACCTTTGGAAATCCGGTCCAATGCTCTTACCACTTGTGGCCGAGTTGATTATTTCTAATATTTTTCTATTTAAAATTTATCATAAAATTAGCGTTTTGTTATTAATGAATCGAGGTATCAATACTTTTATTCTTTCCAACAGATGTATGGAAGACGAACAGATGCTCGACCTAATCAGGCGAGCAAATCCCAATTGTGGGTACATGTATGTAGTAGATACAAGGCCAAGGGTATGTAATATATTGACCTATTTTTATAAAAAATGCAATAGCAAAATAGTACATACGCATTTCATTTTCACTGTTATTTTCAGATAAATGCTTTGGTAAATCGTGCGGCTGGCAAAGGTTACGAGAATGAAGCGTTTTATGAAAATATTAAGTTCCAGTTTTCGGGTATTGGCAATATTCACGTCATGCGTAAGAGTCTTCAGAAACTTGTTGAAAGTAAGTCGATTTAATCAAGCTACACAATTATGACAAATATACATCTTTAAAATAGCATATTAATATGGTATTGTTGTTCCCAGCTTGTGAACAGAACACTCCTAGCATGTCGTCCTTCCTCAGTGGATTGGAGTCGTCTGGCTGGTTGAAACACATCAAGTGAGTGAGCGTTGATCTTTATAGATTGTATGTGTCGCATCGCAGGATTATTAGATAAATCGTTTTTTGCCAAAATCCTAGGGATATTGCGAAAACACGGATAATTAGACAACTGTGTTGTCATACGTACATCTTATGTTTTGGCGCGCACAGTTCATTGAAATAAAACAACTTTTACGGATATCAAACGCGCTATATTTCCACGAACTAAGATGTAATTGTCCGTATTTTTGTATTTTTGATTTTAGCTGTAAAGGTGCTGAAACGTCGGGAAAATCAAAAACCCCTAAAAAACCTAAAAATACGGACAATTACATCTTAGTTCGTGGAAATATAGCGCGTTTGATATCCGTAAAAGTTGTTTTATTTCAATGAACTGTGTTGTCATTTCTAAATCAATGAAAAAAGATAGGGTTTTTGCGAAACAACTGGTTGCCTTAGGTAAGATTGCGAAAAAAATTACTGGCTGGTCGGACCGTCCAAAACAAGATCATCTCTGTTTGATTGACGACTTGACGTTTCAAATGTCAATCCATTTTTTCACGTGAATTTAAGTTTCTGTGAACCAATCAGAAGGGTGGAAAAAATCTATGGGCCCTGGAGGAAAACTACCTAAAATCCTTTTACGGAAAAGGAAATATTCCTTTATTTTCAAAAATAAGTAATCCTGCAGTCAACGATTTTTCAATAATCACTTGCCTGCCCCAGGGATCGAACTGGCTTAAATTAGAAAAATAAGCCCCATGTACTTTTATGGTACCAATCGATAGTCATATTCACAAAGATCAATTTAGTTCACACTCATACTACGGATGGACAAGGTCAACCTCCATACAAATAAGTTCAAACTCCTTTATATTACTGTTTTAAAGCATCACAATCAAGATTGTATATATGAGTAATTTCCTATGCCTTAAGAAATATCGAAGCTGAGATATTTTTTTTCAATTTTTCTACCATACAATATCGATACCTTGCTGCTCAAAAGGCGTAACCACCAAAACACAACTTTTCAGGAGAACCAAAAAACTAAAATTTAAATTTTGTATTTATCACAACTTTGTTGTTATTGATCCTGTAAATATGATTCTTACAACAAAAGTCGTTAATTTTTGAGGTGCATAATGTTAAAACATAACATTTTAAGAAATATTTGTAACTAAAAAGTTAGCTGGTGAATACGCCCCACAAAATCAAACATGTATATCTTTTGTGCCCCATAAAATGACTGCTGCGTTAGTAACGCTGTCTTTTATGCCCCATAAAATGAGTGCTGCGTTAGTAACGCAGAGTGTAACCACCAATTTTTAAAATTAAAACTGTAGTTTTTATCGTTCTGTTATTAGTTATTCAAGTTTTTGGGTTTATATTTCAATACTTAAAACGGTTTTTAGTAGAATAGGTCAATTTGACAACCCTTAGTCCATCAGAGGCTTCTATTCTATTCTGATATTTTTTAACTAGGGAAGCTTTTTATTTACTTTTGTAATGACAAAATAAATATAGTATTTTATAGTTAGTTACTAGACGGAAGATAAGAGTAAAAGGCTACTAAACCTTTTCATATTGCAAAACAATCTTGACTAGTCCTGAAGAAGGTAATAAATAATAAGACAAATTAATTGGAACTACAAATTATTTTAAATAATTTTTTTGAAGGATTTGCTACACAACTTTTTAAGAGGAATGTGTAGCAAACGGTCTCGATACAAACGGCGATAACGTTTTCCACCCTCTAAACCTTAACATACTAGAATGAATTATGATGAAATATATGAAATATATTCTTTATGGCTTTAAGTCATACGGATATACGCCCTACAATTTCATTTGAGATTGTCGTTTACGTCCAGTACTTTGATGATGCCTAATAATAATTGCTTTAACGTCCAAAAATACAAAAAAATCTGCATTACCAGCCTTGAAATTTGGGGTCGTATTCACCATTGTTTTCAGAATTTGAGAACTTTAAAAATACGGTTCGATAGCGCAGAAAAAACTGAATAAGATGGCATTTAAAACTCATTTTGGCCAAAATGGTGGTTACGCCCTTTGAGCCCCAAGGTATCGTTATGATACAATAATGAATATTATGTAAATTAAATAAACATCTGAATTCTCGGTTTCGATATAGTTAAGCTATATATGTTCCTCTTTTAAATGTTCTTTTAAAGTTGTCTATTTTCGTAAGTCGCCGCAATTTTCATATTTTAGTAGAAAGTTGAAAAGGACACCAACTTTACTTTTATTTATTTGTGACTTTTTGTTGACAGATCTATTCTAGACACGTCATGGTGGATAGCGTGTGCAGTAGCGGGTGGCGTCAGCGTCTGTGTACATTGCAGCGACGGCTGGGATCGGACTGCCCAAGTGTGCTCGCTGGCAGCGCTGTGCCTCGAGCCGCATTACCGCACCATCAACGGGTACCAGGTGCCTCGACACTATACCCCACCTAGGCTCACCAACTGTCCTTATTTTTTACAAGACGTCCCGTTTTTCAACCAATCATTTTGACCCTGTCCTGTAGTTTATTAAGAAAAATACAGACCATAAATGGTCAAAAAAACAAATATAATAAGAATTTTAACATGTTTTCCCTCATTTTTCCTTAAATTCTGTAATTTTATATCACGTGTACTGTAAAACTAGCATACAGGGTGGGTACCCTTAACTATACCCCACACCCCACACAGACACCGCCCAAGTATGCTGCCCTGTGGCTCGAGCCGCACTACCGCACCATCAACGGGTACCAGGTGCCGCAACACTGCAGTCGGATTTTTAATTCAGTAGAGTAATTTGACAGGTGTCAATGTCACTCTGTAAAAAAAAACCTGCTTAGAACTGTTTTTCGTCGGTGATTTGCGTTTCGATTTGCGATCAAGTTCCAGTTTAATAAGTATCGATTCCATTCACGTACACAAATTCAATATTAACATTAAAGCTACATTTTAAGACAGCATTATTTTAAGAATATGATATTGGCACCTGCCAATTACTGTACTGAGTAAAAAATCCGACTATATACCCCACACAGATACCCTCGAGCCGCACTACCGCAACATCGACGGGTTCCAGGTGCTGCGACACTATACACCACACAATCAAAAATTATGACAAAATCAATATCACCATGAGGAATACTTGTCGTTAGAAAGAGATATACACATATCATAAGTTTTAGCCCTCCCCCGGCCGCCAACGGCCAGAAGACCTCTTTATCGGTAACATCACGTTCTTTCTGTGTGCGCGCGTAAAGAGTTTGTGCGTGACTGAAGTCTCATTCACTTACCTACCTTGCCATTTTGAAGTGCTGGCAACGCATTTATATTTTATATATCTTTGGTTTTTTTCTCAAGCTTCCTATCAACCAGTCATTATTTTACTAGGGGCTGATAGAAAAGTTCACCGCGCAGTGCGGGCACATCCCGTGCGATGACCGCGAGAGGTCGCCCGTATTCACGCAGCTGTTGGCCTGCACGTACTTTTAATACATCGACAGAATTCAAGAAAACATCAACTTATCTATTTTAATTTTGTCAAAAACATCCATTCCAATAAAGCTTCATACCAACCAGTAATTATTTTACTAGGGGCTAATAGAAAAGTTCACCGCGCAGTGCCGGCACATCCCGTGCGATGACCGCGAGAGGTCGCCCGTGTTCACGGAGCTGTTGGCCTGCACGTACTTTTAATACATCGACAGAATTCAAGAAAACATCAACTTATCTATTTTTATTTGTCAAAAACATCCATTCCAATAAAGCTTCATACCAACCAGTAATTATTTTACTAGGCGCTGATAGAAAAGTTCACTGCGCAGTGCAGGCACATCCCGTGCGATGGCCGCGAGAGGTCGCCCGTGTTCATGCAGCTGTTTGCCTGCACGTACTTTTAATACATCGACAGAATTCAAGAAAACATCAACTTATCTATTTTAATTTTGTCAAAAACATCCATTCCAATAAAGCTTCATTCCAACCAGTAATTATTTTACTAGGCGCTGATAGAAAAGTTCACTGCGCAGTGCAAGCACATCCCGTGCTATGGCCGCGAGAGGTCGCCCGTGTTCACGCAGCTGTTGGCCTGCACGTCTTTTAATACATCGACAGAATTCAAGAAAACATCAACTTATCTATTTTAATTTTGTCAAAAACTTAAATAAAGCTTCATACCAACCAACCAGTAATTATTTTACTAGGCGCTGATAGAAAAGGACTGGCTGTCGTTCGGCCACAAGTTCACCGCGCGGTGCGGGCACATCGCGTGCGATGGCCGCGAGAGGTCGCCCGTGTTCACGCAGCTGTTGGACTGCACTTGGCAGCTGCTGAGGCAAAGACCGGAGGTGATACGTCTTTTCTTGTTTATTTTTTTTATTTATATTCGCATCGTATTATAGTTTCACTTTCATATATCAAAGATGTTATGAAGTGAATACAATCTGCCCTCTAATAGTCTAATTACAAAATCTATTACAATTCCTTTCAAATATATTGTGATTGTGATAGTGATCTAAGGAATTGTGTAACTTATAGTCGCAATCACTTTCCGAACGAATGATGTTTTAAATGACGCTTCATTTGACATTTCTTCATACATTTATAAGATATTTTCGAGTGTCACTTTGCTTAGACAGTTAAATTTCGTTAATTCAATACCTTTCAAAACGCGTCCCAATCACAATCCCTATCAAATGTCAAACAGTGACGGTTTGAAGTATGTAAATATCTTTCAAATGACGAATTGAAAGGAATTGCGATAGATTTTACAATTAGACAATTAGCCCCCTGCTTGCTCATTTATACTTACATACAAGTCTATAAGCATCATATACGAGTAGTTTTTGCATTTCTCAATTCCATTTTTATACATATGATAAATTTCTGCAATATCAACTCGACCACAAGTGAAATCTCAGATAGGAGTCGAACCCACGACCTTTAAGAATCCGGTCCAATGTTCTAACCACTGTGGCCGAGTAACCATTCACTTGTGGCCGAGTTGTTTTTTTTCCAATATTTAAAATTTATAATTATATACGTGTGTTTAATATGTATATTATGTATGTATTTACAATAAAAGAAGTATAATACAAGTATGTTTATCCGTTATCTAGTAACCATAACACAGGTTCTTTATGAAGCTTAACGTGGGCTAGCTAATTAATAATTAATAATAGATTAATTGGTGTGTCTGTATGGATTTATTTATTTATATAAAAAAATATGTAGATATTATAATTAATTTTAAGTTAAAGTTTTTTAGAATTTGTCGCACATATTATGCGAAAAGGAGCATATTTTTATCTAACTTAAGCCGTGTTCACCAATCGAATATGCTATGCTATGATTTTTATTACCAGAGAAGTTATAAGAGATAGTAGTATTAATACGACTAACTTTAACTATGGAGCCAACAACGAAATCGCTATAAAAATCTGTCTGTTGTTTAAAAGAAAAGTACACAATACCTACTAGAACAAAATAACAGGTGATTGTTTTTATTTTTGTCTTGTTGTCGCCTCATTAGTAACAGTTGTTTTTATGGATAGATAAAAAAAAATATCTTGTATTTAAAAAAAAACACTCAGTAATGGATCTTATTTTGATGTTGATCAATTCTTGAAACTAACCGAACCTTCGTCCCATTATCGCGTTTGATTTTTGGGTTTTAATAATCAGTACGCATTGTTGTTCAGGCGTTCCAATTCAACGAGCGGTTTTTGTTGACGCTACACGAGCACGTGCACGCGTGTCAGTACGGAACCTTCGTCGGGAACTGTCAGAAGGACCGCAGGGATCTCAGGTGCGTGGATTCATTTTAGTTTCGTGCCGCGACCTATACATACGGCCAATACTATATAGGTCGGTTAACTAAAGCTGGCACGTTGAACACATTTACATGTTGATTCCTTGAATAAGTGCACGGCGTGACGTTGGACTGCATGGTCATCAAGAATAGTCGGTATGCTTCTCTTGCGCACGATCAAAACTTATGAGTACGAATACAGTTATTATTTTGCTTTTGCTTTTTTTGAAATTGCATTAGTGTGAGTACTGTGAACGCGCCAGCTTTCGTTAACCGACCTGTACATTTGTATGCGAAAATAGATTCTTCATTCTTCGCAGATGAACAATTAACTTTAATATAGAAAAGGAGGGCTTTTGAGGGGTTTCAATTAAAACACGTTGTCACAACGCTAACGTATTTTTAAATCCCATTTTAAGTATATGAAATATTAATATTGTATTTATCTTTCAGATTATCAGAACGAACGTTTTCGCTATGGGGCTACATGGCAAATCATTTAAACGAATACAAAAATCCTTTATACAACCCAAAGGCACATCCCGATGTTTTGACGCCAGACTTGAATGCACAAAGTATTAGGTAATAAAATGTATATTTTCTTATACGTTCATAAATTTTATATATATATATATATATATATATATATATATATTTTTAAATGAAATTATCTAACAAATTAAATGAAAAATATGTCATTCAGTGATAATTTAGCTTGCTACTTGTGAAATAGTTTTCTAAATCAGTTCAGTCGATGATATTACAAGTGTGTACTTAATAAAAGTTAATTATATTAAGTACACACATGTCTGCTATATGTCTTACGAGCTCGCATTGTGAAACACTGGGAAGACCCTATATGGGATCTGATTCATATTGCTATCTCTTTCGTTTCCGTGCTTTTTCGTGTCTTTTGTCCTACTTGTCAATGTGTGCAGTCTGCGTCACAGATTTCAACGCAAATTACTACGAAGGTAACATATCTAACATCATTAAGTTCAGTAGTTCTAGAGATTACTACCCACAAAGTAATTTATAGTTTTTACTCTTTATAATCTTAATATATATAAATCTAAAGCATCACAGAACAATGAAACCGGTTTATATATCTATTAGTAGCCGCCCGCGGTTTCACCTGCGTGTTTCCCGCTCCCGTGGGAATATCGGGATAAAAAGTACCTATGTGTTAGTCCACTACTTGTAGTCTCTTCATACCAAATTTCATCCAAATCCGTTCAGTACTTTTTGCGTGAAATAGTAACAAACAAACTAACATACTCGCATTTATAATATTATATTTAGTATGTAGTAGGAAATAGGACAGGATTGTGTCTCGTCTTCCAATGCCTGACAGATTAAAATAGTTCAAGTAGGTAGTATTGGCATCTCTTGAAAGGAAGATTTGAGACAAACACGACAATTAGAAACATCAAAATAATACAAAAAAGCACAGGTTTGGCCAAAACGGTACCGACTCAGCATAATGCAAGGTTTTTTGGTCAGCGCTGATCTTCCGTTGGTATCGTTTTGATACCAATACTGTCTTGAACACGATGGGGTTTTTGTTTATTCGCTATTTCCTCGAGCAGGTTTTGGCGCGGTATGTACTGTCGTCACGAGCACGGCGTTCACCCGCGCGAGCCGCTAGCCGACCTACTGCCGGCCTCCGTGGAGCACGCCACCGCGCTCGACCACCACGTCACCTACCTCGCCAAGGTCAGTACCCCTATTACGAGTTTGCTTAACATGACATTTACAGGACTCGTGAGCGTAGACTATCGGATACACTGCTCATGTCGGTAAAACAGTCGCTAAATATGAAAGAGACGGAGCTACATTTTACATTAACGTTTACTGTAACGTTGAGTTTGCCAAACTCGTAATAAGCCTACAGGCCTATAGTTCACTCCATGTACAGGGTGTCCGGTAGGAGATTACGAAGTTTCTCTGCTAATATTTTTAAAAGTAAATAACTTAAAGCGGAAATTTTGAAGAAATTTAATTGTTCTTTGTGCGTATTTTTTTACTAAACGTCGTAGGGACGGGTGCGATCGCAATCTAGGCGTAGGTGTTGATTCGGGTACAACTGCTCGTCGAATATTTTGTTCGAAATGTTTGCACTAAGTTCGATGTTTTCTTTCCGCGCGCCTCTATTCGACAAGACTCTAAAAATGCGCCGCGGTGACGAAGGCACGATGTGAAAGTGGTGTACGCAGTAAGCGTGAGATATTAGCTAATCTATGTTGGCGGGCAGCCCTATCGCGTGTTTCCGTACCGCACAGCTGCATAATAATAGAAGCGTTTTACCTACCATTAAAACGCATATTGTGTCCGGAGCCTTATTCGAAGCCTAGATAAACATATTTTGAGATAGTCCTTCCGTTTCCGTCCAGCATCAATTTTCCTATTGGTCGATCTTACCGAGTGACGTCACGTCCGTGCGACGTTATACCTCACCCCACCGTGTTCACCAGGCGGCCATCGTTAGAGATTCCCGCGCTCATTGCAGTCTCAAAATCTGAAAAAACTTTACAACTATTGAGTATACAATCCCACCAGGCAGCTCTTAAAGCTAGGCAATATGCGTTTTAATGGTAGGTAAAACGCTTCTATTGTGTCCTATCGCCGTTAAAATGTTATATAACTCTGTAATATGTAATAATAAATAATACTATTATAATCTTGCTATTCTAAAAATATTATATTTATTTGCCATCGAACTAGCACACAAATAAGATCTGTCTTAACAGGTTAACAAACATTAATCAGACACAGATCAGATAGATAGATCATGTGAAGCTTTATCTTCCCTAGAGTAAAACACAGAAATATGGTATTTTCGAGGCGCTGGTATTGCGCTTACTTGAGAACGTAATAAAATTATACAATATATCCCCAGACACTACAAGAACTTTCTTGTATTGCAGGCCAAGATTGCCTTAGGTTGAAGCGCCAAAGGAGTTAGCAAGGTAAAACATTCCCTGCGTTTTGCGAAATTTCGGTATTATGCTTAGCTTGTGACAAATATGATCGGTCGATACTTATGAAGTAGACGAATATTCGAAATATCGCATGTAACGTTATAACTCAACATCGCCTAATCCACAAATGTCCTTGACTTATATATTTTCGAAATAAAATAAATGCGAAAAAGATAAAAAAAAAAAAATATTAACCAATAAAATTTTTGTTAAAACTAACAAAGGTATTTTCAATCACCTGTGTTAAGGCATGACTGATAGAAATACCATAAGACAAAAGTAAGTTATTGTACCACTTGTACGTAAATAAATAAAAAGTAATAAAAAAAACGGAGTCAAAGACAGTTTTCTACACACAGTAGAAGATGCCAATTTAATCGTTCTCCCTTCAATCGCGAAATGATTTATCACTATATTGTGTTATAATTGGGAACAGAGACATACAGTAACACCAGCATTACTATCACAGCCAAAAATGCTTGCTACGCAATTTCCCCGGTATAGGTTTCCCCTTATAAAGATTAAAATACTTATTATAAGTTACGATCAATTATAACTTACGTTTGCTGAAAAATTACGTTTGGCCATAATAAACATGCAGGTATCACTGACAAATCCACTGCATAAATATGATAAAAAGTCGAAAATGTAGTTAATGGGGATAAAAATATAAGTATATAAAAATATAAATATGTTTTTACTCTTATGCAGGTACTTACCTACATAAAAACAAAAACATACTTGCATAATGACAAGCTGAACGCTTATTATAATTGTCAAAGTGAAATAACACGCACCGTCACGCGCTAACAGCATACAACCATATCACATTGAAACAAACACACGGAATCAAACCATCTGTATCCACAAATGTCATTCAACACATAATGTGACATGGTTGCCCACCGCACACGACAGTACGCATCAAATTACGCATCTTACTTCGTCGGGTTGCGCAGACACACAGACGTGTCGCGCTCTCCGAGTGTTTAATAATAAAAACCGACAGGCACATTTGATAAAGAAAAGCAAATAAAGTACACTTTATTTAGGCCATCGAATTTTTGGCCAAACCTTTAAATCCTATTCTAGTAAAAAAATAGAAACTCAAATAAATAATAAAAATCAAAACTCACCAAATACATTGTTCATCATATCGTTATCATCATCAGGAACATAATAACAAAAGTTACTTTCTTTTAGGACTTAAAAGTCCTTTCCTGAAAGATTTTGAGAAATAGTACCTGAAATGCTTTCGGTGTTGTATAAGACAGTGTCCTTGCGGAGCGACCGTCATCAACAAAATTTATCATTTTTTGTCTGAAGGGCTTTATTTTAATATTGTATAAGACGGTGCCCTGGGGCAACTGTCATCAGCAAAATTGTTAAATATTGCCCGAAGGGCTTAAGTTTAATGTTGTATAAAACGGTGCCCTTAAGGCGAAACCGTCATCAGCAAAATCGTTCAATGTCTGAAGGGTATAATTTTAATATTGAATAAGACAGTATTCTTAGGAGACAACCGACATAAGCAAAATCTTTCATTATTGCCTGAATGTTTTAATTTGAAATATTGTATAAGACAGTGTCCTTAAGGGACAACCGTCATCAGCAAAATCTTTCATTATTGCCTGAATGTTTTAATTTGAAATATTGTATAAGACAGTGTCCTTGCGGAGCGACCTTCATCGTCAGAATTTATTAATTCTATTGTTGCCGTCCAACATGTAAGGCGACCGTCATTGTCAAAAAATATACGCTCATGCCTGAAGGGTATATAAGTTCGTTACTGTAAAAAACAGTGGCTTTGTAGGTAGGGAAAGCAATTGTTTACATCGAAAATCCGTTTATATATATTTATTATTATTATTTATTATTTGTTTCGACTTTAGAAGTATTCGAATTGCAATCCCTACCTGCGGCCATCATCGCCATGCAAAATTTTTGATCCATACGCTCTATTAATAGATACGCCAAATGCCTCGCACGCGTAATGTGAGAAAACGCAACATGCCAAAATACGCAAAATCAGTAACAACAAATACCAGCTACGCAGTATATCAGAAATCCAGAATGCCAAAATACGCAAGTCAGGAACAACTAATGCCAATTACGCAAAATATTAAAGATACAGAATGCCAGATAGGTACGCGATAAGTATAAAACGTATAAAGCCAGATAAGTACGCGTTACGTTAGAAAAACGTTTATGCGCTGGCTTTGGAGCCAGAAAATGATCATAATGTACCTATGGACGGTTGGACGGTGCCTTGGAGCGACATGCTGTATTGATATATTAATATGTTAACATATAGACTTACACTGAAAATTAAACAAAAGTATTAATATAAATTCAAAAAATAACGTTCTTCAAGTGCAACCTTGGACGAATTCGTCCAAGAGTGCAACCCAGCATTCATACAATTCGTCGATGCCCAAGAGCAACCTGCCGACTTTGTGAAAGATATATAATTTTTATTAGCATTAAAAGGCCTACAAGCCAAAACTAAGCGTGGAATACATTATATGCATGGTGTTCACCAGACAACGCCAGGATTCCATACAAAGTATAAGTAGGCAGCGCCAAGCAGTCACCACCCGAGTCAACATTAAAGCTATCATTTCACAGTTCAAATAATAAAAATGACAAATAGTGCCTCAGGAGCAGTAGATATATCTTTACCCCCGGCCCAGTCACAGAAAAAGCTGCGACCGACAAAAAAAATATTAATTAGAAAATACTACAACTTTTTTCACTACCTTCGCAATTTTATCGCAATCGACGGCACTGATAAATAATATGAGGATGAGCAAGTTAATTTCATATTTCTAAATTGAATTACTGATTTTCATAATAATCGGCAACGGTACCGAGAAGGTCATGTGCGGTACGATTATATTATGTTAGAACTGTGACAAAAAAAAATAGGTACCCTATTAAGAAATACAAAAAAAAAATCTTTGCGATACCCGTAACTCATAGCTCGGAACAATAAATTATCCGAATTTGAACTGCCAGGATATGTCTTATCATTTAGTAACTAATTACTTAATTACTAGTACTCGACTAGATTAATAAAAGTAAAAAAAATAAAAATATATATTATATTAGCTAAAACGAATTGCTAAACAAATAAGGGTATATACGTATACATAAATCTGGAAAAATAAGGCACAGTTGTTAGGGAAGGTTCAAATCCAACACGGAAAAAGTGAATGAGCCAAGCGAGCCAACATCGCGGGCGGCGAGCGCCGCGCCGGCGCCTGTTCCAAATGACTTATATGCCCACAGCCTGTTCTTAACATTTCCAATTACATTTTGAACACTTACTATACATTATATGATTATTGAAAGAAAAGAAAAAGAAATACTTATACGAGGCGATTACTTCCTCTAATTACAGGTTGAATAGATTTAAGTATTAAATAATGCTTTGACACATTTTCAAATATTCAAATTGATTTTATCGATTTCAAATTAATGATTATATTAATTAAAATTATATATGATAGATATAAAATTCTATATGATTAATTTAACGCATCAATTTCAACTCTTTAGTGCAGTGGCATAGGCCAAATGCAAAAATATTCAAAAACTTTAACGCACTTTTAGTGATACGAAATTATAAAATATTTTTTCCAGATGTGGGTATGCTAACATCAAACACATTCACTGACCTGGTGGCGAGGTGTTTAATTACCTCGATTCCCCTCTTGCGCCATATTAATATCCTTATTCTCTGCTTTTTGTCTTGAATTCTTGAAATTAACAAGTCTTACGAAGCCTGACCCGCCATTACGCATTTTAAAATATCGAACAAATTCGTAAAGAATTCTTTTAAACATTGAATAAATAAAATCAAAGACCAACAGCAATCACTATGAATTAATAAGATTAGAAAAATAACATTTTGAATTTCGAACGCTAACAGCGTTATCTTAACTAGATGTGAACGGTTGCGAATAAAGGACGCCAATGAGCGCGGGAATCTCTAACGATGGCCGCCTGGTGAACACGGTGGGGTGAGGTATAACGTCGCACGGACGTGACGTCACTCGGTAAGATCGACCAATAGGAAAATTGATGCTGGACGGAAACGGAAGGACTATCTCAAAATATGTTTATCTAGGCTTCGAATAACGGCGATAGGACACAATAACTAACTTTTATCAAGAAAGAGTCTACCGCCCAAAATTAATAACCTATCTCTAGAGATAGATAGGGCTATCTGAGATAGTTGCCTGGGATATTAGTGTTAATATGACCAAAATAATGAAAGTTTAGCAACCGTAGGTAACTACCTCTAGTTAGATAGATAGGTATATAGGTAGGTTATCAATTTCGGCCGTAAGACAACCTACTTGAAGATTCTATTACCTTGACTGTACTGTGGCCACCGCGCGAGCCGCTAGCCGACCTACTGCCGGCCGCCGCCCGTGGAGCACACGTGGCCATAAACTGCGAATTTGTTATTAAATTTTATGATTTTTGAATTTTTGCATTTTTCAATGCAATTTTTATACTTACGGTAAATTTTAAATAGAATAATATTGGAAAAAAAAACAACTCGGCCACAAGTGAATTCTCAGATGTAACTCGAACCCACGACCTTTGGAAATCCGGTGTAATGCTCTAACCACTGAGCAACCGAGACAGTGGTTAGAGCATTGGAATATTTTTCTGTTTAAAATTTATTGTCATTATGTGTTTTAACACACACACACAAACAATTAAATATGATAATATTCTACTTATTATGTTGGAAGAACACAGTCTTTTACTATATTTCCTGCGGCGATAGCGCACCATCTAGCAAAAGAAAATGACAACATCTTTGTCCTTTACGTGCGTTAGATGGCGCCTTACGCAGCCAACAAGTAATAATCGCCCCTCCCAGTCGCTCAAACTGCACTTTTATATTAATATGTAATCTGTGATGGCTGATTATCAAGATGCGCGTGGAATCGCTTTTCTCCCAGAATCTTCAACCACTAGAGGTTTTTAACTGCTTTCCCTTAAACAGACCAGCTGACGACGACGACGTTAATTCTATATTATTTTTTCAAATATACTTACCGTTATATACTTCTACATAACGTTATTTCGATTCTTCTTTATCATTATTAAATTGTTGGTTATATTCCACAGAGGATAGCTACGTTCAAGAATCTCCTGTCAGGCCGGAAGTCCAAGAATATAGAAACGGCTGTCGTTAACTACCAAAACGGAAACGTAGGCGCAGTCGACATTGAAACCAACATTGAATCGCTACAAATAGACAACAAGTTAGTATTCTGTAGATGAAAAGTTTTTAAAAACAATCATTTTCTATTATACTTTCCTTGTAGAGAATAGAGTTCACAATCCTTTTGAGTAAATATTCAATTCGGACTTGAATTAGAATACAAAATTATTTCAAATCATGTCTTGAGAATCGGGCCCCAGAACGTACCCTTAAGTCCCGCGCCCGTTAGGCGCGCCGAGTCGAGACGAATCGAATTTGAAGAAGTGCATTTACTATGAAACCGTGTCTATTAGCGACGTGCCGAATGAAAGCGAATGCTCGCAAGCGAATTTCAACCTACCTACTTTGACAAAGAGTGGTGATTCGTTTGAGATGGACGCGCAGGAAGAAACTCGATTCGGTTCGACTCTGCTGTATTGGACACCAGGTTTAGTGGGATTTCAACTACAGTAACTTACTGTGATTACCACATTGGCTTCCCACTATCAGGAACATGGCGGAATCCCACTTAAGCCTGTGTGGTTTCTACAAGTAAACCTCATGTGATTTGTTCGAAGATTACTATACGAGTCTGGAGCCACTCTGTCGGAGTTAGAGTGCGCAAACCACGACCATCCGCTGCAGGATCCTAGGGTTCCGCTCAAGCCCACCAAGATACCTCTCATCACTGAGGTGAGTTTAATGTTGCGTTCATACTGGGTCTCGATGTGGTTCAAAGATTACTGCACGTTTCAAGGTGTCGCCTACTCTGAGGTCCCGGGTTCGAATCCCGGTAAGGGCAAATGTTTGTATGTTGAATACGAGCATAGGTACCTTAGTCATGGATGTTTATATATGTTTCTATACATGAATACTTATATATGTATAATTATATGTATTTATATCCGTTACCCTAGTATCCCATAACACAAGCCTTACAGCGCTTACTTTTGGGCTAGGTTAATTGGTGTGAGTGTTAGAAATATGTATTTATATTATTTATTATTATTACATGTACTTGTAATGTCTTAATTGAATAATTCAATTGTGTCCTTATTTTATAATTTAAACTTACTTTTATAATGTTAGGTTCTAACCGACCGGCGCACGGCGCCGGCGCGGCGAGAGTTGGCTTGAGCAGCATCTGATAGTATACGAAAACGTTCATTGTATAGTAGATTATTAACCAAGGGGATAAAGCAGTGTCTTCTGTCGCGGGTGACGATTTAAATCGCGAGCGTAACGAAGGACTCGAGGTTTACCCCCGAGCGCAGCGAGGGTGTTAAAAACTTAAATCACTAGCGAAGCGAGGGATTTAAGACGAGTCCTGAGTGTAGCGAGGGATTTAAGTTCACCCAAGACTAAGACAGCTTTATCACCTAGGAAAATACTCAACTTTTCGTACCATTTGCGAAAAAATTAACACAATAATAATATGAGATGTATTTGAAGAAAACAAAAACGCGGCAAATTCCTAGACTAATATTTTTTTGTCGGAAAAGCAAAGGCATCAAGCTCATACGGCCTCGTCGGTTTTCGTAATTTTATTTAATAATCATAACTGCATAATAAATGCGTATTCCTTTTTCAAAAAGATGCGTAATGCTTTATATACAAACTCAATGGTGTAAACACAGATGTAGTTCAGTATGAATTTCGGTAAGTATTCCAAATTTAAATCACATTCTCCCCCTAGAGGATGAATGAAATTCAGTACAATTTTCTTTCCCTGTTTTTAACAGATTAAAAATGACTATTGTTATGTTCGCTTTTTGTGGCATAGAATGTCACTTTTTTGAGCAAGTGGTACGAAAAATGTATATACGCGTCTGTGTTTTCTGATTCACTTGTTTCTGTGAATAAAGTATAATATAACGCTACTGAAAGCGCACCAGAAAGTTTCAACCTTATGGCTAGTGAACAAGAGTGATTATCGCAGAAAGCCGACGACTCGATCCCGAGCAATATGGCGCAGTTGGAAGCCGAGGTGAACACAGTTGCTCTGGATTGGAGCAGTATCAAGAATGTCACCGAGTGCAGCTGTTCCACCCCTCTTGAACACTTCAGTGGAAAAGTACGTACAACTTAATTTTTTATTTCATTTATTGGAAAACTAGACTTAAGCGCGTGCTTCGCACGTGTACTCACTAGGGTCACTTGAGAAAAAGTTTTTCTGACCATTGACCTTGATAAGGTCAATTATTTAAAAAAATAATTATATTTTTCCGGCTGTCTACATTTTTTTGTGATTTTTGAATCTATTAGTGAAGACTGTAGGTGTTATACTCATGGCGCTGGAGGGAACATTAGAATGGATAACACAGGCCTTATATATAGAGATTTACAGCTACTAAATACTAATGTTGCTATAAAAAAACATTTATTTGCGGTTCTACTATTTTATTATTCTTACCTTGGCTGGATCCGACTCCAAAAGGTTTATTTTTGCTTTTTAGTTTTTTGAAGACGGTTTGTATTTTTTTATAAAAGGTTTTTTATTTCGCAATTTTTAAAGAAAGGTCCCGTGCCTACGCCTATAACCTTATCGTCAACTCCACATCATCTTTAAAAAATGTTGCATTTCCCGGTGCAAGGACGTTACTTATTGAGGAGTTCTCCGAGTACATCATCATCATCATCATCTCCGAGTACTTCATCATCATCTTCTTTCGAAATTGACACTGCGGGCACCCATTAAACCACTTAGATCTAACCAGCTGCTATCGGCCCCCCTGCATCGTCAAATTACCGACAGTATGCATATTTATGGCGTGCGAGTAATAGTTTTAATTTAGCATCGCGACAAGCAGACTTAGATCTATTTGCAATGAATGAGGCCTCGATCAAGCGAATTATGAGCAAAGATTTTTTCAACGAGACATAATTATGTACTGTTAAAGTATTAATTTAGACTTAAGATTGTGCTTTTTGTAAACTTTGATGTTATCTGTGATGACCTATATTTGGCTTTCTGTTACTAGATAGGTTATCTTTATTGTTAAACATAGCTGTTGGTCGTCCGAATATAAATAAATAAATAAAATAAATCATCAGCTCGCTTAAAGCAATAAATAAGCAATTTATGCTCGACTCAATTAGTCGAGCATAAATTGCTTATTTATTGCTTTAAGCGATACGATTACTTTAATGTGGTTCATAAACCACATTAAAGTATATAACAGTGCTTACTTTGGGGCTAGATTGATTGGTGTGAGTGTAAGAAATATTATTTTATTATTATTATTTTTATTATGATCCTTGAGTAAGAAATTTCTTTCTAAACCACATTAAAGTAATCGTATCGCTTCCGTGAAATGCTAAGTATTTAATAGTTCCGATGACCATTTGTGATGTTCTTCATCACCTCACCAAATGGTGCTTTCCGGAAGCACATGCAGGAGTTACTTTAAAAAACACCGAAATCAGTATAGGAGTGCCTATAATATTTGAAGAGTTCCCTGGATTTCTCCAGGATCCCCTTCGAACAAAAAAAGAATTACTCAAATCGGTCCAGCCGTCTTCGAGTAATCGAGTAACATACATACATAATGGACTAGTTTTATGATATTTGATTGTTTATGTAGGTGTTTCAATTCATTTTTCTTCCTAAAAACGTGTGCAAAAACTTTTCTTCTTTTGTTTGTTTGTTCACTTCACTTTTTCCAACCAGAAACAATGTTTTAATTCTTTTTATATATTACCGGCCCTGGTGTAAGACTTGTCAAATGTTTTAGATATCAATGATTGTTTGATTTGTTTGTGTATTTATTTTATTTTACTGTCTTCGTATTTTTGTGTGACCGCGTCAGCCGCGCATCACTTGGTTCTGTCAGAATACCAGCGTTGCTGTGACACATCTAGTATCATGGCAACACAAAGCTGAGACAGGACCTAATTGACCATTTGTTGTTTTTTTTTTCATTTTTGTATTTTTGTTATGTTAATTGTGTTGTATTGTTGTCAATAAAATGTTTCTCTCTCTCTCTCTCTCACACACACATAAAAAAAAGATTCCGTCGAATTGAGAAACCTTCTCCTTTTTTTTAAGTAGTTTAAATATGGTTAACTTTAGCCAATTAACAGTTTTCAGGATACAAATGAGTAAAAAAAAATGCGAGTAGATAAATAGGTTTTTTCCCTAATACGAACATGTTATGACAACAGGAATGATAAACAGCAAATAGTCTCACATAACTATTCAGAAAACAACAATCATCAATACAAATAATATAAAAACCGGTAGTACTGGTATACTCTTGGCGGAAGTCAGTTGCGGAAGCAGTAATACTATGTGAATCTAGATATTAATTTGATTTGGATTGGCGCTGTTATCGACTTGACGTTTTTATTCGATCTCTATTCCGCGGCCACTTTGCGGTGGCTCTTGTCTCAGCCACATAACACCCACTGCTGGGCATAGGCCTCTCCCAAAAAGGGGGGGGGGGGGATTTGCCATAATCGCCACACTTGGCAGGCGGGTTGGCGATCGTTTTATAGCTAAATTTGTAGGAGACGCTGCTGCCCGTCTCCTGAAGGCTGAGTCCCTTAGTCGCCTTTTACGACACCCACGGGATGAGAGGGGGTAGTGCCATTCTAAGCCGACACTACACAGCGGTGGCTCTACTCAGCGCAAAATCTGAAAATTTTTGGTTCGGTCGATGCGGAATTCGATGCGAACTCCATGTTTTGCATTTGTTGGCTAACGATTACTAAGCGCAACATCAGCAAATATTAAGTCCTGCGGTTGATTCCAATTCCGAATTTTGGGTTCAGACGCAGAATGTCCACTTCCCATAATATCCAGTGGTCGTAACATGTATTTTTCACAGAATCTCTTTCGCAAAATGTCGCTTCCTCAGAAAGTCTCTTTCGCAAAACGTCTCTTTCGCAGAAAGTGCACTTAAAATGTATTTTGCGCATCAATATGCGTAATGAAAAATGGGAACAATTCTTATTTTATTTCTAACTAACTTCTTATATGCGAAAGCTACCTGTTGCGACCAGTGGACATTATGAGAAGTGAACATTCTGCGTCTAAGCCGAATTTTGAACCTCACGTCTTGCATTTACGCAAAATAAATGTAATTATCAATGTCTGAAACGTGTTCCTACAGCACCACTGCTGGGGCTGTGGGCGATGCGTGTGTACTCGTTGCGTGTGCCGACGAGCGCCCCTCCCCGCGCTAGCGTCGCCCCGCGCCGCGCCGCTATGCGCCGCCTGCGCGCCCTCCACGCCCGACCCGAGCCCAGCAGCGCCGCGGGTGGTGTGTGTGACGTCACACGAGCGCCCCTCCCCGCGCTAGCGTCGCCCCGCGCCGCGCCGCTATGCGCCGCCTGCGCGCCCTCCACGCCCGACCCGAGCCCAGCAGCGCCGCGGGTGGTGTGTGTGACGTCACACGAGCGCCCCTCCCCGCGCTAGCGTCGCCCCGCGCCGCGCCGCTATGCGCCGCCTGCGCGCCCTCCACGCCCGACCCGAGCCCAGCAGCGCCGCGGGTGGTGTGTGTGACGTCACACGAGCGCCCCTCCCCGCGCTAGCGTCGCCCCGCGCCGCGCCGCTATGCGCCGCCTGCGCGCCCTCCACGCCCGACCCGAGCCCAGCAGCGCCGCGGGTGGTGTGTGTGACGTCACACGAGCGCCCCTCCCCGCGCTAGCGTCGCCCCGCGCCGCGCCGCTATGCGCCGCCTGCGCGCCCTCCACGCCCGACCCGAGCCCAGCAGCGCCGCGGGTGGTGTGTGTGACGTCACGCGAGCGCCCCTCCCCGCGCTAGCGTCGCCCCGCGCCGCGCCGCTATGCGCCGCCTGCGCGCCCTCCACGCCCGACCCGAGCCCAGCAGCGCCGCGGGTGGTGTGTGTGACGTCACACGAGCGCCCCTCCCCGCGCTAGCGTCGCCCCGCGCCGCGCCGCTATGCGCCGCCTGCGCGCCCTCCACGCCCGACCCGAGCCCAGCAGCGCCGCGGGTGGTGTGTGTGACGTCACACGAGCGCCCCTCCCCGCGCTAGCGTCGCCCCGCGCCGCGCCGCTATGCGCCGCCTGCGCGCCCTCCACGCCCGACCCGAGCCCAGCAGCGCCGCGGGTGGTGTGTGTGACGTCACACGAGCGCCCCTCCCCGCGCTAGCGTCGCCCCGCGCCGCGCCGCTATGCGCCGCCTGCGCGCCCTCCACGCCCGACCCGAGCCCAGCAGCGCCGCGGGTGGTGTGTGTGACGTCACACGAGCGCCCCTCCCCGCGCTAGCGTCGCCCCGCGCCGCGCCGCTATGCGCCGCCTGCGCGCCCTCCACGCCCGACCCGAGCCCAGCAGCGCCGCGGGTGGTGTGTGTGACGTCACACGAGCGCCCCTCCCCGCGCTAGCGTCGCCCCGCGCCGCGCCGCTATGCGCCGCCTGCGCGCCCTCCACGCCCGACCCGAGCCCAGCAGCGCCGCGGGTGGTGTGTGTGACGTCACACGAGCGCCCCTCCCCGCGCTAGCGTCGCCCCGCGCCGCGCCGCTATGCGCCGCCTGCGCGCCCTCCACGCCCGACCCGAGCCCAGCAGCGCCGCGGGTGGTGTGTGTGACGTCACACGAGCGCCCCTCCCCGCGCTAGCGTCGCCCCGCGCCGCGCCGCTATGCGCCGCCTGCGCGCCCTCCACGCCCGACCCGAGCCCAGCAGCGCCGCGGGTGGTGTGTGTGACGTCACACGAGCGCCCCTCCCCGCGCTAGCGTCGCCCCGCGCCGCGCCGCTATGCGCCGCCTGCGCGCCCTCCACGCCCGACCCGAGCCCAGCAGCGCCGCGGGTGGTGTGTGTGACGTCACACGAGCGCCCCTCCCCGCGCTAGCGTCGCCCCGCGCCGCGCCGCTATGCGCCGCCTGCGCGCCCTCCACGCCCGACCCGAGCCCAGCAGCGCCGCGGGTGGTGTGTGTGACGTCACACGAGCGCCCCTCCCCGCGCTAGCGTCGCCCCGCGCCGCGCCGCTATGCGCCGCCTGCGCGCCCTCCACGCCCGACCCGAGCCCAGCAGCGCCGCGGGTGGTGTGTGTGACGTCACACGAGCGCCCCTCCCCGCGCTAGCGTCGCCCCGCGCCGCGCCGCTATGCGCCGCCTGCGCGCCCTCCACGCCCGACCCGAGCCCAGCAGCGCCGCGGGTGGTGTGTGTGACGTCACACGAGCGCCCCTCCCCGCGCTAGCGTCGCCCCGCGCCGCGCCGCTATGCGCCGCCTGCGCGCCCTCCACGCCCGACCCGAGCCCAGCAGCGCCGCGGGTGGTGTGTGTGACGTCACACGAGCGCCCCTCCCCGCGCTAGCGTCGCCCCGCGCCGCGCCGCTATGCGCCGCCTGCGCGCCCTCCACGCCCGACCCGAGCCCAGCAGCGCCGCGGGTGGTGTGTGTGACGTCACACGAGCGCCCCTCCCCGCGCTAGCGTCGCCCCGCGCCGCGCCGCTATGCGCCGCCTGCGCGCCCTCCACGCCCGACCCGAGCCCAGCAGCGCCGCGGGTGGTGTGTGTGACGTCACACGAGCGCCCCTCCCCGCGCTAGCGTCGCCCCGCGCCGCGCCGCTATGCGCCGCCTGCGCGCCCTCCACGCCCGACCCGAGCCCAGCAGCGCCGCGGGTGGTGTGTGTGACGTCACACGAGCGCCCCTCCCCGCGCTAGCGTCGCCCCGCGCCGCGCCGCTATGCGCCGCCTGCGCGCCCTCCACGCCCGACCCGAGCCCAGCAGCGCCGCGGGTGGTGTGTGTGACGTCACACGAGCGCCCCTCCCCGCGCTAGCGTCGCCCCGCGCCGCGCCGCTATGCGCCGCCTGCGCGCCCTCCACGCCCGACCCGAGCCCAGCAGCGCCGCGGGTGGTGTGTGTGACGTCACACGAGCGCCCCTCCCCGCGCTAGCGTCGCCCCGCGCCGCGCCGCTATGCGCTAGTTTGACTCTCTTACTTGCTTACTTTAATATTATTGTTTATATAGACAAATATGTATAATTATTTCTAGTTAGTAACAATTTGATTAATGTAAATAACATTTAAAACTTTGTAAATATTCCACAAACTTGCGTGTTGAACAACGTGAAAGATAATAAATGAAAAAAAAGATCTTTAATTGGCCTAGATGGAACTCGAGACGTATTAGCTATACATCTTAAGCTCCATCTAAACTAATTGTTTTTTTTTTGTAGTTTAAAATGAAGCATTGACCAGAGGGGCTAACGCCAAACGGTGTAGCCATCGCTTTAGCGCTTTTAACGGTTTCTGTCCCATCCCTACATATTTCTATTAATCTATTAAATTCACTATTGCATCTTTAATATGAAAGACATAGAGCTAACGTGAGCCCTTGTTGGTAGCTTGAATATCGAAAGCTTTAGCAAGAGCGAAAGCTAGACCGTTAGACGGTAGTTGTACTGGATATCCAAAGATTGCTAATTCGAGTAACGTTGGAGCAAGTTGGAGGAAAAGTATTTGTTAAATATCTAATAGAAATAGCACTGTAAATGCCAAAAGATTATAAAAAATTATGAAAAAAACATTTATTTATTATAAGAATTATAGTATCCAATTTGTCAGCTTTGTGTTAGCTCCATGATCGTATTGGTGGATATTGCCACCCGCTAAATTTATTTGGTTAAATTTCCCTAAAATTACGGTATTTAACGCGAATTTACATTGGGTAGTACAGGCCGCGCCAAACTTTATTGCGAGTCCGAAGTTGGTCGCAAGACGCGTCGCTGTAGCGAATTTTGGGTGTCAACGGGAAGCAGCGGGACCTAATTCATGATTTTTGAATTTTTGCATTTTTAATGCTATTTTTATACTTATGATAAATTTTAAATAGAAAAATATTGGAAAAAATTAATCGGCCACAAGTGAATTCTCAGATGGCGATCGAACCCACGACCTTTGGAAATCCGGTCCAATGCTCTAACCGCTGAGCTACCGAGCTGTCTCGGTGGCTCTTGTGGCCGAGTTAATTTTTTCCAATATTTTTCTATTTAAAATTTATCATAAGCGGGACCTAATGCTGCGCAAGTAAGCACTCGCAGCTAACTTCGGACACGCCATAAAGTTTGGCGCGAACTATAATTAACTAATCGACTAAAAAAAATTTTAAGCGCCAAAAACACTAGTAGCGACTTACTTAGTCGCCAATCTAACCTAACCTAAACCTTTATTTTCCGCAACCAAACCTAGTATTTTCGTCGCTCAATTTAATAATTTTTAGTCGATCGGTTTATTAGTTCCATTTACTTTAACTATGAATATTCATGTTACATTATGTAAAGACATAGCGTATGTGGATAGAAAACTTATGTTGAAAATCTGTGTGTAATGATCATTTAATTAGAGTTTTTACATGTACTTGGTAATAATATAAATAACGACTGTCTTAATCAATACAAACAATAATAATTTTGTTCATATTGCTTTAATCTTTGTGCAGACCACTAATCTGCAACATAGGCAACAAATTGTGCTATACATATTGCATTCCGCTCAAATAAGTAACATTTATAAAAAGAATTCAAACAATTATAATACTTAATTTACTTTCTATATTTATGCTTAAATACGAATACTTATGTTTAGAAATCAAACTGAATATTATGTATTTGTCAGTGGTAAACAAAGATGTAAATAATTGTGATGTTACTATTAATTACCAGTGTAAAATATACTCTAAGTGTAAAACAATCTCAATTTTCATTTATAGCAATTCTACGTGACATGTATAGGTTTAAGTACTTATAAGAATTATTATGAATTCCTTTGCCAGAAGGCCTTCAAAATAATTCTAATGAGTACTTAAAGGTCTTGTGTTTCTCTTTATGATTATGAGTACACCATTACCCCGTACGAAATAAGGCCGGTTTTCGTAGTGTAGCTGTTAATTTTGATATAGTATGGCTGACTGCCGGTTTATGTCGTCAGCGATATAACGGATAACAATTAAAGTCTACCTCGAGTACGTTATAAAGGTTCACATTGTTAAATAACTGAATGCTTGTTAATTTTTTATTGCAGTAGTTAAAAGTTTACAAATAAATTGGACCGAAGTACTAACATTCATTGATTCTATTATTTGAACGTAAGACGTTAGATATGATACGGATTTTCATATTTTTACCTCTTATTTTAAACGTTGTAGAATGCGAAAATACAAAGGGTGATACCGGTTCATTGGAGAAGAATCGGTTGATGGGTATCGATGCTATACACGATGCGAAAATCGATAAGGATACAATAATAACTCGCAACTTAAAGCTGGAAAAGAAAGGCCGAGCAAAAATAAGTAAGTTAGTTTTGCACCAAAGAGCCACACGCGCTATGATCTAACATATGCTTGAAATAGAAATGAAAGAAGGCATATTGAACGCTGTAAATTACTCCTTGATCCGTCGTATCTAACATACCAAATGTGACTATAATAGCGACCTCTTTTACGAAATGTAGCTCGAGCAATAGGTACTGGTTTCTTCTAAGATTGTGTAAGAAACAAGGATAAGAGAGAAGCATTTTTTAAAACCTTCAACATAAACCGCCTTGATGTAGGAGTTATCCAAAGTGCTCTGTCAGATCCTAAATCAGAAATAGCAAAACGATGGTATGGATGGACGTAGCCTGGTTACTAATTTAAGCATAGTTATAGAGTACCTACTTTATTGTAATGGTAAGATTTTTGTATAAGGTATGATGGGGTTGGCATATCGAAAATGATAAAACCCCTTTAAAAATAAAATTTAAAAAAAGACGCATCAATATTAATTTACTATTTAAAGGGGCAATAGGTACTCATTTTCCCACACTCTCACTCCAGATCACCATAAAAAACCGGATGAAGAACGGGCACCTGACTGGTCTTACAGCGCCATTCCCCCGGAGCAAGCAGAGCACGTCCTACAGTTCAAGAGGAACATGACAGAGTGCCTTAGAGAAGTCCAAGCTAATGACAAAAGACCAATTAAACGATTGTCTCCAAAGCAAGAATCGCCAGTTCACGGAGAATGCCTTATAGCCTGTGTTTTGAAACGAAATGGAGTTATAGAGAAAGGAAAAATAAATAAGGGTTTGTATGAATTCTCTTTTTTATGAACTACTGGGAAACGCTAGCCTTTATCATACCATGTTAAAACAGTTAAAATAATGATATGGTTATGATAGGTATCAGACCCAGAGGTCCCGGGTTCGATTCCAGCGGGGGTACATATTGTATTCGGTTTGGTTGGTGGTAGGACTTGTTGTAAGCCCGCCTTGCTTATTTAAGTCTGACGCCATAACAAAAATGTTATCAGCATTGTTGTGTTACGGCTGTTAGAGATGTAGATGTAGCCAGTTCCTCAGTGATTGAGGATTCCGGGAGAGGCTCGCTTCCATCTTCAGCCTTATCAATACTTAACATCAGGTATGATGAAGTGCTAAGAGTCTCCCAGTTCTCATTAAAAAAAAACAACGTAACAGGTATACGCGCCACAGTAGACTGTGTATACGTCTCCCTGAATCCCCAACCACTGGGGATCTACTATCTTATCTCTAATTTCCGGAACGACTCTACTTTATCGCTTCGCTCGATTAAATTGCTCTTTGATAAGGCTTTTTACTAAGCTACCTAACTTACTTTTGTGGTCATCTCCATTACTAAAATAAATAGGTACATAATAGCGTATTTAGGGATTTGGTGCTACTTTGATCTTTGTTAAGTACCCAGGCTAGAACTTAGGTAACTAAAATTAAGTAATTTTATCAATCTTAATCATAAATCCTCTCCTGACCTTTTATTTATCTTTTCTTGCCTCTACCACATTCAATTTTCAGTAATATAATTGTTCCATATTTTTAGGAAACTTAATAACGCTAGTAAGTAAATTCTATGCAAAAGATACTCGATTAATGAAGAAGTTGGATAAAAATCTAGATCGCTGCATCGAAATGAGCGCACGTAATGATGATGAGTGTAAGCTGGCATCGCAACTTAACGATTGTACCAACGATCTGATGGCCAGCAACAAGCATAAAATTGTTCTCAATTATTAATTACTGTGTTGCTTAAATAAATATAATTGCGATAAATATCACATTTTCTTACATAGGGAATTTTACGGAGTTCGTAGTGAAAGTATCATTTTTCTTGCGTTACACAGGTATGTATGGCTCCCGAAACCTTCGGATCCTAATTGCAGATCCGAAAATTTCGGATCCGCAATAAGGATGAAAACTATGACATATGATTACATTCATTAATTTAATTTATTAAATTACTAGCCGCCCGCAATGTGTGCGCGGTTTTATATTATAGTATGGTGGCGCTATCTATCAGATTTACCACATAATTTTGTAATACGCCTACGACACAATAGATGGCGTAAGTAGTATTTATAAAGTAATTTCAACTCGCGTGGTTTCCCGCCCCCTTGGGAACGTCCGGATAAAAAGTAGCCTATAAACTCTATGCCAAAAATCACAGAGCTAAAATACCGTAAGGGTCATACCTCACCGAGATGCCATGGCGACATGGGCATGGCCAGCGACATTGCCATGGCTACGTCTGGCGTCCCTGCGACGCCAGACTGAGTCGCCAAATCACGTCGCCAATGCATTCAGTTCTGTCTCGACACAGTTAGGAATGGACGTGGAAATTACTGCACTGTTATTATTAAAATTACCAGCGTCGCAAAAATATGAAACGAAAAAAGAAAAAAAAAATATGGGTACATCCGTTTGTATCAAACCGAAGCCAAAGTTGTGTTTTTCTCAAACTCTATGAAGATTTAAAAAAATACCCTGAAAAAATGTTCAATTTATCTGAGGATGTCACTACTAGGGATGGGCCGAATATTCGTTTTATGTTCGGTATTCGGCATATTCGGCAGGTTTACCGAACATTCGTATTCGGCCGAATGTTCGGTAAACCTGCCGAATATTCGGGACAGTGGTACTTAAAGATTTTAATAACAGGTTCTCTATTGTGAACTATATTAGACTGAGATTGATTGATTGAACGATGCATGTGCATATTATAGGTAGACCTAACCTAAGTAAATCACTGTGTAGCTTTATACTTTTGAGATAGTATAGCTATATTTCTTCATAATCGTAGATGAAAATATGATAATTGAACAAGAATATCAAGATACAGTAATTTGAGACCCTATTTATTATTAAAATTTAATCAGAGGGTTTATTTAGTGTAAGAAATTAAATATATATTCGAAATTATAATAACTGTTCATTGTTATTGGTAAGAATTAGTTGCATTATTACAACGATTTCTTAATTAACTTAACTGCACCAAATTGGATAATGTGCGAATTGCAAAGTGTTAATTATATCCAGGATCAAATCTAGGGTTTGTGTAAAAAAAGAATTGTATGGGAAAATATTATAAATTCGACATGGATGAAGTTGCGGGCAGTCTACGAAAATTACCACTATTACTAGTTACATAAAGGCAAACTCAAATTGTATAGCCTCTGAAATTCTGTTGAATGAACAATTTTAGAAGTCTTTTGAAGAAGGGCTTAAAAAAAACATTTTATAAACAAAATTCAAACCGATTTCAAAAAGTAAAAAATAAAACTTTTGGAGTCGGTGCCAGCCAAGGCATTCTACATTGCACTTCTATTAACTATATATTTTTTGGCCTTAGCTAGCTAGCACCGACTCCGATTTCTTAAATTTTGTTTCAAACATTTATTAAACCAAAGAATAGCATGTCTGAAAAAGAGAGATGAAACAAACAAAAAATAATGATATTAACTTAAAATTCAACTATCCAGAACTAAAAAGTTTTGATTTTTAATATAATCATGTGTGATCAAATTCAATACCTAGGAACGTTTTGAATACTTTTCAATATCTTTCAACGTAAGTTAATGTTGAAAGATTTCATTTATTAAAAGTTCCTATTGAAAACTATGATATGCAATCAAAAAACTAAAATACTTTTAAGTAGCATGTAATTCTCACTTAGTGTCACTTATGGTGCAAAAGCACTAATTGCTCTGCTTTGAAGGGCAAAAGTTTGTTCGTTTTTGCTCATAAACGTTAAAAAAACTATTAACACATAAACAAAACAAATGCACGTGGTGCCGTTTAGTTTCGCACTGGATGATGCAATAATAATGACACGTATTGATAAGTGTAGCAGGGGCAGCGAGGGGAGCGGGCGGGTGCGCCCGGCGTCAATTCGTGCCATTTCGCGCGGTTAGCATAAACACTTATAAACCTGCTCCGGTATGCCGAATATTCGGTTCGGTGAAAATTTAACCGAATATTCGGCCGAATGTTCGTATTCGGTGAAATCTATGTTCGGCCCATCACTAGTCACTACCATCATTTGATGAATTATTGAGTTTATGTTGGAATGATTTAACCACGATATCTGTGGATTTAACTTAACATGATACAATATTAAGTAAATCTATAAGTCCTGAAGAAAAACTATTTGTGACATTGAGGTATTCATATATTTATAATTTAATCATACATGTCTAAAACGGTTGATTCTTCTGAGTAGTTCAAGGGTGCATGTAGGGTGTGTGGCATTTCAATACGACGTGCGTTCAACGCGGTGACTGGTTGGCGACTGAGTGAGTGACGGACGGACACGGAGCATACAAACACGTGCAAACAACTGGCGACTTCGCCAGGTAGCCAGCGTCGCCAGTCGCCGCATGCGGAGCGGTCGACATCTGGCTACTTGGTAACGTCGCCAGTCGGTCACCAAGTGAGTTAGCCGTCATACATCTCAATAAGAACTAGATGGCGACGTCGCTGGCCACGTCGCCATGGCATCTCGGTGAGGTATAGCCCTAAGGAAACTCAACATTGGCCACGGAGACGGAGGACCTTCAGAGCTTCGGTCACCACCACAAATTAGATAGTAATGTACAAATAGTCACCGCACCGCCGCCGCAAAGTTGCATGTTTATGGGTATTTTTTAAGCTAAACTTTAGAGAGTGTGCAAAAGAACTACACGACCTTGTTCCTTTTCCACCCTCTCCACACAACGCAACACAACGCTAAATTCACCCGTACGTACATCGAACGGCCCGTACCTAGCGCTTTGCTGATACCTACAGACTTTTTCACGCCCTTTTCACACCACCGCAGCGGAATGTGATTCGCAGCCGTAGGCGGAACTGCTCTTACTCTAACTTTAGAGGCAGGGTTCCCAACCGTCCGGTTTTCGACCGGACTGTTGGGTTTTAGAAGAAATTGTTGGGGTCGCTAACTTCCGACCGAATGCAATTTGTCCGGTCAGATAAAATTGTGGACGCGACGTTTCTAATTCGCCGGTGACGGCGGCGTAGGTAGTTGTTTGCTTAATAAAACTCTTTCAGTAGTACTTAACGTGTTTTTATTTTTATTTTGACCAAGTATGACCAGCCCGCGTATCATGCATGTGCACCGCGACTCGCTGTCGACCCTTATCACAGAATACTTAATAGTACAAGTATTATCTCGATATGTCTGTCCCGCTCTTATCAGTGCGGTGTGAGCGGGACACACAATGCGCTCGCGAGATAAAAGTGTCGAGATACGCCTTTGTCGAGGTGCGCAGGCTACGTATGCAGATTAAATTTAGTTGTCCGGTTATGGCGGCTGGAAAAGTTGGCAACGAGCGGAGGTGTGAAAAGGGCGTCAGCTACTTAGTCATTCCACAACACTCTTGTACTTTACTTTATAATTTGTGCACAACACTGGCGGACACTGTCGACTCGCGATTTTGTACATGTTTTTAAGAAATTTGTGTTGTGGAATCAATATAAATTGTGCATAAGAGCTAGCGCAGACGACGGATAACGGAGGACTTTTTGTCCGCGACACGTCTTTATTGTTAACCAAATAAGATTCAACTTAGACCGCGTATATCCGCGAAAAGTACGCGATAGTCCTCGTTATTTATTCAACTTTATGTTCTTAGTAATAAGGTCGTGTCGCGGACAAAAAGTCCTTCAATGTCCGTCGTCTGCGCAGGCCATAAATGTGTTCTACGTGGTTGCAGAAGTAAGTGGGTACTACTACTACTTATCCTGTCACTACATTGTTAAAATAGGAAAACAAAAATTACGGCAATCAATTAGAAAGAGAGAAAATACCAACAACAGAGGTAGCTACATTTGGTTCAAGTAGGTATTGGGAGCGCTTGCTGCACTTAGGTTATACCTTATGGTCACAGGAATCATCCTACCTAGCTGAAATATATATATTTGCTGATGCCCGTAACATCGGTCGCCTGGAACTATGTTACGGTTGACGTTAAAAATAAATCTATACTAATATACTAATACTAATTACTAATTACTAATAATATTATAAAGAGGAAAGATTTGAATTTTTGTATGTAACGAATAAACTCAAAAACTACTGGACCGATTTTGACGAAATATGGTATAGAGAATCCTTACACCCCAAGTAGTAACATAGGCTATAAATGATCCCAAAATTCCCACGGGAACGGGAACCACGCGGGTGAAACCGCGCACGGCCGCTAGTCCTTAAATAAAGGTAAAAAATAAGTCATTATTAATTGCCGTGTACCCCCCCAAGGTACCTAGTTTTATTCCATAATGCCCTAATGTTACACACCCTGCCTACGGATTTGTTTATACACTACATTGGCGGTTTTTCGTTTATAGACTTGCAGCTTTGTTGACCCGCGAAAAGCAACAGCAAGCAGCTGGCAGTGAGAAAAACAATGAGTCCTTGGGTCGACACCAGCAATTTTTAGGGTCTGTCCCATCTTTATAATCATTGCAAAGCAATTGGTCACAAGGAACTGCCAGAGCTTGGAATCATACGGAAATTGGTACGCGGTATATAAAAACAGATTCAACGGCATTACACCTAGTCAGAATCTTAGCATCAATTATATTTTACTGCAAAGCATTAATTTTAAGTCGTGTTCCATTGCATACCTAATATCGGGGAAGTACTCGTAACATTTCGCAAAAGCATTAACCTTTCGTTTAACAAAACACCGCCTCTAAAATGGATCTATTGGATGAAAACTTGTCGTATAAGTATCATATCTCAAATCTAGCTGGGCGAATACGTAAAACTATCTACATAATGAAGTCACTTAGACAGGCGAGAAATACGTTGCTTTTGGTTTATAAGGCCATAACTCAGTCTCTTCTCATGTACTGTATTGTTGTCTGGGGTGGAGCGACAGAGACCTTATTGAACTCGAGAGAGCTCAAAGAGCAGTACTCAAAGTCATGCTTAAGAAACCCGTCAGATATAGCACAGATCTTTTGTACCGAGAATGTAATGTTCTGAGAGTCCGACAGCTTTACATACTTAGAGCCACAATGACAGCGCATAGTTCCACTCTGCTTTCTACTGGCTATGAAAACATCCTCAAAAGCAGATTATATAAAATTCCTGTTCCATCAGTACGCACTTCGTTTGCAAAGCGTCAAGCATCATTTCTTGTACCTTATATTTATAACACCATTGCTCGTAAAGTAGAAATAAAACAAATGACAACACGACGTGTCAAACTAAACATGGAAAGTTTTCTAGTGGGACTGGATTATAAGGTGACCGAAAGCCTCCTACGTATGTAAATCTGCTTTTCATCCCTACAAAACCCGTACGCATGCAACACTTCACCCACTCATACGTTCTACACTACATACCCTCGCGCACACACATACACACACATACACACACACACACACACACACACACACACACACACACACATACACACACCTATCCATACACGTCCATAATCAAATGTAAAGTAGCATATGGTAAATTTTAAATAGAAAAATATTGGAAAAAATTAACTCGGCCACAAGTGAATTCTCAGGCTGGAATCGAACCAGCGACCTTTGGAAATCCGGTCCAATGCTCTAACCGCTGAGCTACCGAGACTTGCGAACCACCGTCGAAATTCTCCAATACTTTTATATTTTTAATACGCTGTAGGCCAGCGTTGTTACATCAATTGGAGAATTTCGACGGTGGTTCGCAAGTCTCGGTAGCTCAGCGGTTAGAGCATTGGACCGGATTTCCAAAGGTCGCTGGTTCGATTCCAGCCTGAGAATTCACTTGTGGCCGAGTTAATTTTTTCCAATATTTTTCTATTTAAAATTTACCATAAGTATAAAAATAGCATTGAAAAATGCAAAAATTACAAAATCATAAATTATTGGCAGTTGCATCTTAATCGATCGTTAAACACCTGAAAAGATGTTTCTTTCGAATGCAAGGATATTTCCTAGCATTGATGTAACAACGCTGGCCTACAGCGTATTAAAAATATAAAAGTATTGGAGAATTTCGACGGTGGTTCGCAAGTCTCGGTAGCTCAGCGGTTAGAGCATTGGACCGGATTTCCAAAGGTCGCTGGTTCGATTCCAGCCTGAGAATTCACTTGTGGCCGAGTTAATTTTTTCCAATATTTTTCTATTTAAAATTTACCATAAGTATAAAAATAGCATTGAAAAATGCAACAATTACAAAATCATAAAGTAAAGTAGCATGTTTAAAATTTTATTATTAAATTTCTTATATTACTTGCTAAAATAATAAAGTAACTTTAATTTTGTTTATCGATTTGGTGCGTCAAACGCGACAATTAGTAAATTACACCGATTAAATTGTTTTTGGTCACTGCGATACAAGCAAAAGCTTAGTGCAGAGGCCGTTAGAAATAAGTTTGCAATGTACCCACTTTTGGAAATAAAGTTTATTATTTATTTATTTAAAGACTCCCGTGAAGATAGCCACCCCACAACGAGTGCCCAGGTTTTGAGGGTGCGGGACGTTAGTTTAGCTTTAGTTTTGATTTGTTTTGGAAAAAAAAATGTTTGTTTCGATTTCCTTCATACCTTTTTTTTTAAACAAAAGTGGGGTTGCTATCTTCACGCTATCCACCAATTGGTTTTATTATTTAAAGGTTATTCGATAGATATTTGTTAGTTTTGTTTGTTTTGATTGAAATTTTCGTTTGTTTAACCTCCGTATTCCCTAGAAAAAAATGCAAAGTGGGGTGGCTATCTTCTCGTAAGATAGCCACCTCATATGACAAAATAAAATAAAAATTGCTCATATGATTGCTTTCCGTTAGTTTTGATAAAATTTTGTTTGTTTTGATAAACCAAAAAAGTTATGGGGTTTTTTTTTGAAGGGCAATCATACCTGCACGCACTAACAACCTTAATAACTCGTTATAAGGACTAGTTTATGTAAGGAATCATTGAAAAATGCTAAATCTAGGTAAGCACATAAAAAAATACAGTTAGTCATATAACAAATTGGGCTATAGATAGGTAGATAGACATAGGCAAAATAATCAGACCGTAGAATTTCGTGAGTACGCGGTAGAATCGCCATAATAATATTCGTTTTGAAGGAGTGCCCGCAACAGACTAGGTTCAAATAAAAGATCTACGTTTAGGTAGTTTGTAAATGTGACATTGGCTCAGGATCAAACATACGGTTCGTTATAATTACATACTAACTTCAAAGCGCCATAACTATTTGTTTTGAAGGAATGCACGCAACTGACTAGGTTCAAATAAAAGTTGCAAGTCTTAGCTATGGCCTAACAAAAGTCGTTTCGTTTGTTTCGAAATAGACAACTGTGTAGATCAGTAGGCTTATTACGAGTTTGGCAAACTCGACGTTACAGTAAACGTTAATGTAGATTGTAGCTCTGTCTCTTTCATATTTAGCGATTGTTTTACCGACATGAGCAGTGTATCCGATAGTCTACGCTTACGAGTCCTGTAAATGTCATGTTAAGCAAACTCGTAATAGGGGTACTGGATCAAATATACGGTTCGTTATAATTATATACTCACTTCAAAGCGCCATAAGTATTTGTTTTGAAGGAATGCCCGCAACTGACTAGATTCAAATAAACGTTGCAAGTCTTACCAATGGCCTAACATAAGTCGTTTCGTTTGTTTCAAATAATAATAAATAAAAAATAAAAAAATAGATTTATTCTTCCATCACAAATAACATTATATAGACAATTGCTTAATGTAGAGGACAGTTCCTATATTTGTGAGGAACAGCCTATCGCGAAAAAAATATGGATATGGGCTTCATTTGACAGTTGAAGCTCATAAAATTACCTTATATGGTCATTTAACTGTCAAATGAAGCCCATGTCCATATCCATATTTTTTACGCGGTAGGGCCCCTGGTGCCTGAAATAGGTATCTGCAATAGATACCTGAGCTACAAGTCACCAGGCCCACCCTCAGACATTAGGTACTCCTAATTTAGCATGTGAGATGACATACTGGGTAATGAAGTAAAAACCAGAACATAAAAGGATGAAAATTGATTTCAAATACTCAACTATGAAGACCAGGATCAAACATACGGTTCGTTATAATTACATACTCACTTCAAAGCGCCATAAGTATTTGTTTTGAAGGAATGCCCTCAACTGACTAGGTTCAAATGAAAGTTGCATTTCTTAGCTATGGCCTAACATAAGTCGTTTCGTTTGTTTCGAAATAGACAACTGTGTAGACCAGGATCAAACATACGGTTCGTTATAATTAACGAACCGTATGTTTGATCCTGGTCTACTGATTTGTCTATTTCGAAACAAACGAAACGACTTATGTTAAGCCATATCTAAGACTTGCAACTTTCCCGCAAATCAAAGAATGCCCGCAATTGACCAGATTCAAATGAAAGTTGCAAGTCTTAGCTATGGCCTTACAAAAGTCGTTTTGTTTGTTTCGTAATAGACAACTGTGTAGACCAGGATCAAACATACGGTTCGTTATACTCGTAATTACATACTCACTTCAAAGCGCCATAAGTATTTGTTTTGAAAGAATGCCCGCAATTGACCAGATTCAAATGAAAGTGGCAAGTCTTAGCTATGGCCTTACAAAAGTCGTTTCGTTTGTTTCGAAATAGACAACTGTGTAGACCAGGATCAAACATACGGTTCGTTATAATTACATACTCACTTCAAAGCGCGCCTTATTATTGTGAATCTTTATATTGCCTTGTAGCCCAACTGTGGTCAATTGTGGCCGCTGAACCGGTTGTGGCTGCTGATAACCACTTCAGTCAGTGGTCAACATTGATCACTATCAGGTATCAATGTTGACCACTGACTGAAGTGATCTAATTGTGACCACTGATCAAATGTTGTCACTAACCCTAACGTGGCCATTGACCCAAATGTAGCCACTGATCCTAATGTAGCCACAGAGCAGAATGTTTTCACTGATCCAAATGTGGCCACAGATCCAAATGTGGATTCAACCCAAATGTGGCCACTGACTCAAATGTGGTAACTTATCCAGTATGGCCATTGACCCAAATGGCACCCTAACCAAGATGTGGTCACTGCTCAAATTTGGCACTTATTAAATATGGCCACTGATCCAAATGTGGCAACAGATCTAGATATAGCCATTGATTCAAATGTGGCCATTACCCAAATATGGCCACTGATCCAACCAAATTTGGCCATTGATCCTAATGTAACCCTACCCAAATGTGACCACGATTTTAAATATATTCGATTCAAATATGGCATTAACCCTTTCCAGAAAACCACAAAAGAAACAATAAAAAAAGATAGTGTGGTTGAGTGCCAATCATTGTACCTTATGGCTGCCAATGATTGTACTAAGAGTGCCAATGACTGAACTTTTAGCGGATTTTAGACATGTTCACGTAGGTACCTACTAAATGTTTTATGAATTTAAGAAATATACATCAAAAATAATTTTAAAATAGTAAATCTTGTCTAAGTATGTTATAGAAATAATAATTAACAAATGTAGGTCAGGTTTTTCTTAAAGTGCCAATCATTATACAGTTTACCCTATAACGCGACTAAAATTAAAAGTCCTTATTAACTACGCGATTCAGTCCGGAGTTAAATACTTTGTGGTTTTTGGCTTTTGCAGGGTTGTATTTTTTGTTGGATTGTTGGTACAAAGGTAAGATGTGATTACCTCACATTGGTAATCTTACATTCTTATTTCCTGTAAAAAAGCTCATTTCTTAACTTACCATAAAATAATACGCAAGTCGCAAGCTAATTCTATCTAAACTAAAGAGTTATATACCGGCCACCACACGCAACGTCTTACCTGAAAGCATGCCTGCACAAACCGGTTTGCGCAAGTAAGACGGAGCGTGTGGCTGGCAAGACGGTATCTACCTCGTGCAGTCCTGAAAGCGCGGCTTGAGTAGGTAATCATTGAAATGCTAAAAAAAGATTCGGACTGCCCAAACTTGGACTGCACGGTATTGCCTGTAAGTGTGGCCGGGCTTTCAGTCCGCGCCTCAGTCGGTCAAACTTGTTTCCGATGACATACGTAGTAAATGCCTGTATGAAAATGACCGATGTAGGAAACCTCCTCATGAAATGTTTTTAAACCTCCTTCGAATAACCATTTGAAGGAGGTTTTAACTCAATTCATAGAGCTCTCTCTATAAACACTGAGGACTGCGCAGTCGGACTGTGAGTCGGAGTACTTGCACGTGTGGCCGGCAACGTAGTGATTACTTGCTCAGTGTGGCCGGCCGCTCGGCATTCCGTCTTTTGCTCCGTCATGATGACTGCGCAGTCCAGGAGCGTGTGGAACAAAGACTGACACTGACAGCAGCGCCACACATCGCAACGTCGTTTTTTCGTCTGAAATCCATAGAAGCCAGATTTTATAAAAAAAAATATACCATCGCGTTATGGTTGATTGGTCGCGCGCTTGGACGAATTCGTCCAAGGTCGCGCGTTGAAAAATACTTTCGTGTGAACGGCGTGACGTGAAAGTCCATATGTTCTATTTCGAGGGCATCTAGGCGTCAAAATAACGCTTCAATTCAACGCGCGATAAAATAACGTTCGTTTGTGGGAATGACGCCTAAAGAGGTCAATCGCCTATGAAGCGTTGTCACACTCTCTAGCTAGAGAGAGAACAGAGAACCTTGGACGAATTGTTAATTCGTCCAAGCAGAGAACACATTAATGCATTGCACAACACAACAAAAATCACGAGTCGAGTAGTACAGATAGTTCATTTCACAGATAAGTTGGTGGCACTGTAAACATGGCTGACATAAATAAACTCAGTGTTACTCGCGATTTTATTTCAATGCTGTCTGTGGAAATCGGACATCGATGGACTGTTGCAAGTCAGGGCCGGTAAAACTCTTTACAAAAAAAATGGACGTCCTGTCCTGTCACTGTCATTAATGTGTTCTGTGCATTGACTTGTAAATATGTTGTATCTCTATGGTTCTGTGGTCATTATCATATCAATACCAAAGCCGTAAAACTTGTAATAAAAAAAATATATGTCATTTCATTTCAATTAGCTTGCTACATATTAGTAATCTGTGATTTCAATCAAATTTGTATTTTGTTTGTTGGTCGTCAAGTAATTTGGTAAGAAAGCCATTAATAAAAAAAAATAAAAAAAAAAGTTCGATTCCTGTCTGAGAATTCACTTGTGGCTACACTTTATAATTTGTGCTTGTGGCCGAGTTAATATTTTCCAATATTTTTCTATTTAAAATTTACCAGAAGTATAAAAATAGCATTGAAAAATGCAAAAATTACAAAATTATAAAAAAGTAATTTGGTCAATTTTGGTTCATTCTTTGTTTTAGCTTTTTTCTTTGATATTGACGTATAATTAGGTACATGAACAAACCATTCTACAAAGAAGAATAAGTGTATTCTTCAAAATGTCTTTCATTTGTGTATAGTTTTTGCATTGTTGCATTATCTTTTCTTTGTTGACATAAAAAAGTGAATTGAACAATGATTTTATAATAAGGTGTACTGTATCATTGGAATTGAACGACAAGTACGTCACACAACGCACGATATAAATAGTTTGTAATCGGGAGGTTACTTTCAAGTAATAGTGACTGGAGGGTCGGTTGACATAAGCATCGAAGAGTATGTATTCTCTCAGTGCCGTCTTAAGTCTATTCGGCGCCGGAGTGCGGAGCTCGGCCTGCGCCCTCGTTTTTTACCGACGACACACTGCAGTATGAAAGGGGTCCTAGGGTCAGAGTGTCGTAGTAGTCAACCAAGAAAACACTATACACGTAATTTTCATAATTTATTTCTATAAATACAAAACTAAAATTAAACTTAAATTATACAAATTAAACCCAAGTATACAAATAAACAAAGTTTTAAAAAAAATTCAACCGCCTTCAAAAAGAATCTTCAAACAAATATTAACAAAAACTAAAAAACGAAAAAAATAATTAGAATTTTTAATTCAAAGGACGAAAATGCGTGACTTTTTCTACTTATCTTGGTACTTACTGAACTGTTTGAAGTCGGTGCAAAGCCAAAAGAATAAGAACGAATTATACTGAGATGATGATTGTAATGGCGAAAAACACCAGCAATCCAACTCTCGTTTATATTATTATTTAATTGCTAAATATCTATTTATTGTATGTAGGTACATACATCAAACAAATGCAATTTTTCTTGCTTTTGAGTTGGCAAAGATTTTAATTAAATCATTTATTTTTATATCAATTTTGGATTCTATACTTATACTAGCTGAGTTTGTCAGTCTGTCTTGGGTCATGGTTGACTGAAGTAAATTTTTTATTAATCTTAATTTTGAAAAGGATTGTTCACCTTCAGCTACTGTAACAGGCAGTGTTAAATATATACGTGAAAAACGTGAGATGATGAGATATTAGGAAATGAGGAGATTCAATTATTAGAATATATATAGCTTAAAATATCAGTGGGAGTACTTGTTGATACATTGGGAAAAAATATTGGCATCAATTCTAATTCATTATATAAATCCTTCCCGTCAATTTCAAATCTATTTTTAAATGTTAGTTATTCTTGGAGCCGAGAACATTGAGATTTTTTTTCATGCATCTCCAATTGCAATTTGCTCCAGCGTTCAATGTTTTGGAAGAGTGAAAAAACTGAATTGTGTTCTGTCAGCAAATCGACTCTCTCATTTAATTTCGAGATAGCAGTGTCCAGTAGAAAAAAATAAGAACATACTTTAAATTTGTTGGTTGGGTCTAAAATGGGCTCATCTGCAGCCTCGTAATCAAAATTTCTTTTTCGGGGACGTGGACGAGCAGTTTCTTTAAATTATGTTTCGCATTTTAATTCTTCAGCAATTAATTTTGCATCAGATAACAGCTGTTCAAACGCACTATCGGTGCGTTATTGCTCCAAATCTTTTTTAACCAGATTAATAATTTTGGTAGCCTCTGAAATAATTACATCTGATTTTTGCAAATTTTTGCTTACAATATTAATCTTTAGTAAAATATTGTACTTACCTTATAACTACTGAACATATAAATCTATAGGACTTTAATTTGGCTACTATTGAGCTCGCTACATTTTTTGTGTCGCTATCATACTTGTTATTTGTAAAAATAGAGTATAATGCGTCCTAAATTTTATCCATGTTAAAACAAAGAGCATCAAATCTACTCTCCCAACGCGTATTTGAAAGAGGTTTTAACCCTTAAACAAACGCGAGTCCCTGGATAAGATATTAAGAAAATGACAATGGGTTCCGGGTAAATGATGGTCCCACATTTCATTTTTGGCAATGAAAATATAAAAAAATTAGGGGATGGGGGGTTTTTTTTGGTGGTAAATAATTTACCATTGTCCATTTAGAACTTCAACATTTTAGATGTAAGTGGTAAAATTATTACCCTTGTCCGTTACAGTTTATTTTTATTTTTACACTAATTGTTTCTCCTTGATTTGCTTGTTATTTTTTTTTTTACAAATAAAACAGTTTTTTAAATCTTTTTATTTATTCAAAATCACATAAAGCTATTTATTAAAAATCAAATATTGGCATCATATTGCACATTTTTAATTTTACGAAACAATTTGTAATTATTAATTATTTTATTTAAGACAACCAACACCATACATTAAAATATTGTACACACGCCTGCACATCAACCTACCACACCACAAACCACAAACTGTTAAATTTCCTCAATAAACTTTGAACTTTATACCTAAGGCATATGGTTGAAAATGTATTGAAGAAATTTTACAGTTTTGGATAGGTCGATGTGCAGGCGTCCGTACATTAAAAAACTTAACCATGAATACTGAGGAGAAATTGCACATTGCTTTAGTAATTATACTTATGAACTAAAATAGAGATTTTTTGACATTGACCACATTAATTTTCTTCTAGAGCAGTGTGAAACATTTTAAAACATGACTTGGCGCATAGAGCAACTCCGCACATAGAACAACAAATTTTTGAGCGTTTTTGTTCTCTTTTGGTACTGCAAAACCTACATCTTTTGTAGGTGTGCATTTCCTCGGGCATGTGTACTCCGACATTCAACAGCCGAATTTCGTCAGGGACACCAAAATGCCCCCCTTTTTTATTTTTAAAAACGATTGGCTTGTTCTTTTTTTTTGTGAAATTGTCGACCAAACTTCGCGCTAATTTCAAGCGAAAGTTTCTATGAGAATGGGTGCTTACTACATGAGCTGTATTGTATGCTATGTATGCGTTGATAATTGCGGAATCAAACATAAAAATAAAAAGCCTCATCCAGTACTTGCGCGATTTGCGATCTATTGGGTAAGATGACCGAAAATGATCGAAATGATCCACACCGCCCATGGTAAGGGTGTAATCAGCAATAGCCGCAGGGCAGAGTATATTTTGTCTTGAGCCGTCTTTTTGGGTTCTTTTGACATATACTACTTCACGATGGTGAGCAGTAGTTAGAACAGACACATCTCTTGTATCGTGCCATTTTATAGCCGTTATTGGTCCAGAACTGATTGAAGCAAGTTGGTGCTTTTCTAATCTTAAATTTTTGGGCTGAACTTTTTTCAAGATACTAGGAAGATCTTTTCGATCGCTTCGGACAGTCCCAATAGCATATATTCCTTTTTCGTACAAATCATCCATCAAATTGCAACTTGTGAAAAAATTATCGAAAGCTACTAGCGTATTTCTAGGTAATTCGTTACAAAGTGACATTACGACATTATACCCTAAACCCTCATTTTCAACACTATCCCCTTTACCAGTATATATCTGAAATTGATACATGTAGCCAGTTACCGAATCACATCTCGCCCAGACTTTAAATCCCCGTTTAATTGGTTTTTTAGGCATATACTGTTTCAAACTACTCCTCCCTTTAAATTTAACCATACACTCATCTACAGATTGTTTGCTTGAATTACTCATTTCATTTTTAAACATTTTATTTAATTCTGTGATTATAGGCCTCAATTTGTAGACTTTGTCAAAATTTGGCGAACCTCTGGGTGGTTCCGTCTCATTGTCATTTAGGTGTAAATTTTCAGTTATTTTCTTAAATCTTGAAAGTGTGAAAATACGTGATATTTCAGCGTTGTTATAAAACGGATCGCTGGACCAGTATAATTCCATGTCTGGAAGCGGGTTCAGTCCCATCATTATAAGAACTCCCAGATAAGCCTTGATTTCTTCACTAGAAACTAGCGTCCAAAAATTACTTTTTTTTTGGTGCGCATATCGATTGGTTTGCTCAACAATGATATCTATGACGTGATCGGGAAAAAAGTTTTGGAAAACATCAACTGGTTGCGTTTTATGAGTGTAGTGTGAATGTGGCTTAGCTTTTTTATCGAACAATGGAACGTTGTGGGGCTCAGCTTCAAATATCCAGTTCCGTGGTAAAGTACGAGCTCTGCGTGTTGAAAGACGATGATGGGTCTGTTGAGGAGATGAGTTATTTTCAGCTACTATCATTGCAGCCCTGTTAGAATCAGAAACATTAGAGGTGACAAGGTCTTGCTCACGCGCTAGCTGACTATTCTGCAGATTTGTGTCAACGAGTAAACTAGGAGAGCTGTTGGCTGGTACTTCATTTATAGGCAAGTCGTGATCATGAAATAAAGGGTCTTGTTCGTTTGCTGGCATTCCGCCGCTTTGCTGTAAGGACATGGAAAAAGGTGAGTCTTGACTTCGTACCGGAGAAACAGTAAGATTAGGCAACATACAGCTTGACCCCAAAATGTCTAAAAGATTTTCATTCGGTTGTTCTGCAAATTCAGTCTCTAGAACAACGTTCTCATAATTGACATCCGACCCAAACATGTCCTCTAGCAGTTTTTCAATATTTTTTTCTGCTGGTAAGCTTAAACATGAATCCGAAGGACTACTAACGAAATCCCCCCAACATGGGTCATCGTTTTCATCGCATTCAGACAAGTCGGAAATTTCTTCAAGATTATCCACGAAATCTTTGATAATTTTTTTCTCCCGGCCATGATGAATCTACAAAAAATATATCATTATAACTATCTGATTCCTTGTTACAAAAGTCCTTGTTGTATACAAAGTATTTTTATGTATATAATTTTTTTTTACAAATTCGGAACAGACAAGGGTAAATTATTTACCACTTCTTTGAAACATCCAAAAATATACAAATATTTACTTTCTGACGCCGTGAATGAGTTGAATAAGACATAAATATAGCGTACTTTATGAATTAGAACCGCAAAATAACTTACCAGATTTTTTGTTGAAGAAACTTTTCAAAAAACTACAGAGCACAATAAAATATTCGAATTTTTTCACCTTACTAACGGTTTGTCAGTTTTGACGTAACAATACACTGACAGTTGACATTTCTATGTTGTGTGTTGCCATGAACAAGATAAAGTAACTATTAAGGAATTATAATTTGGTAAAACTAGTTCTTCCAGGATTATATAACGATAAATATATCAGGTTTTTAAAAAAAACTCAAAGTGGTAAAATAGTTACCTTTATTTTATTAAGGGTTAAGACGAGGTCCAAGCACGATTCCAAATTCGTTTTTCACCCGCGCGTCCCGCAGTCGGCGGAGCGCAACCGCCAATCAGAGAGCGCAGCGTGAACAGTGAACACAGTATGCGCAAAACAAGCAGACAATTCCAAACAAAAACTATTCCGTGAGGTCTCCTGTTCGCAAAACTACTAGGTAGTAATAATATTTTGAGTACGTACTCACTAATTTTAAAACTGTTTACGAGGTCTGGACATCATACTAAATTTGAGATATCAATATTTTTTTAAAGTCAGTTTTGTAATATAAGCAGGTTAGTCAGTTATTTACATACATATACATTCGTCAGTCATACATACAAAATTAGTTGGCAAAGTAGCTAAAATAATAGAAAAAAATAAAGTTTCAAATAAAACCAATAGAAATTCAAATTAATTTAATTGTTTTGTATTACATATCAACACCACGCACATCAACGTTCAAAAAACATACCTTACACATACATAATATAATATTGCATAAATAACTGGCCGGAGTAAAAGAAAAAAAAAACTGGCAAAGTGCGAGTCGCACTCGCGCACGAAGGGTTCCATACCATCAAAAAATCACGTTAGTTGTATGGGAGCCCCTTTATTTATTTTATTTTAATATAATTATTTGTTTTTAAAGTGAATACGTGTATAACTAAATATTTTATGAATATATCAAGCATCTACCTGTTGCCGTTATTAATATTGAGCAGAAAACGTAAAAAAACCGGCCAAGCGCGAGTTTCGTACCATCAAAAAACATTACGTTTGTTGTAAATATTAATTTTATTCTGGTTTTAGTATTTGTTTTTACAGAAATACATCATCTGTGAAAATTTTATTTCTCTAATCACGATTCTTGAGATACAGCCTGGTTACAGACAGACAGACAGACAGACAGAAGGACAGCGGAGTCTCAGTAATAGGGACCCGTTTTTAGCAAGCGTTTTTTGAAAACCGGCCAACTGTGAGTTAAACTCAAACGTGAAGGGTTCCGCACCATCATACAAAATTTATTACAAGGTATGTGGGAACTTTTTTAAAATTTATTTTGAATAGAGAGAAATCAAAGTATTGGTACGACGATGCGGAACCCTTCATGTGCGAGTCCAACTCTCACTTGGCCGGTTTTAATACTATATAGGTTAAATTATGATTATTTGTTGTTATAGCGGTGACCATATTAATTCCTATTGCAAGATAGCTATTTAGGCGCTAGAGCGCCACCTATGCCAAATATGAAAATAAATAGATACACAGACAAGTTAAACTTATACCACGTTACTTCTTTTTTAGGACGAGGGCTATAAATAAAATAAAAAATAAATAAAATTCAGTGTAATTTAAAACTTTAGGTTGAATTTGGCGTAACTGTGTTGGTGTAGGAGGTGAATCACAGGGTGGCAGTACCATTACATTTGGTTGTATATTGTGACTATCTCGTATCGGCATCCCGCGTGTATGCCTCGGGTCTACTATTTCCGGGAGAATGCTGTGCATATAAAAGTCAACGAGTTTTTTCTACATTTTTTCGTTCCAAAAATTGATCTTCTTTTTCTATGTACGATACTTTTAAATCTTTTTCTTGGCCAGCCCATATTGCAAATATACATTTATGTCTATTAGAAACGTGCAACTGGCCTTGTACTTGGTAAAACCAGTTGCTGTTTCGGTTTATTGTATATGTTAAATTTTTTTGTTAAATTTATACATTTGAATTTTATTTGCCTTTATGGCCTCTTCTATCCCCATTTTGAAGGCTGTCATTGGGTATTTGACTTCCACTATTGTATCGTCACCCACTAAGCCGTCCGGCGTTGCACCAATAAATGAATATTTGTCGTCGACAAATAGCCCACATGAATCGATTGTGACGTTTTCCTGCTTTTCTAACTGTTGCAGTGCCAATTTTTCATTTTCTACACCATGAGCTATGGCAGCTATATGGGCAATGTTTTCTGTATACAACAAATTGTTTACAAGGTTTGCTGTAGATGTATTGGGGCGCTTTTTAATATTTTTTCCAAAATTGGACGCCGTTACCATTTGTTTCCTCAGTTCCAACCAGTCACTGCAATCTCTTTGAAAATTAGTATCCCGTTCGATTTGCGGTTTGTTCATAGTCACGATATTCAAATTGTCAAGAAAATATTTTTTAGCCCTCTCTAACTCATCGGCTAACTCATTTGATCCATAGTCATTTTTGTTTCTTTCTTTGCACATTTGCTCTGTTTTTCTTAAATGGGTTTCTACAATTCCATAGTCGCTTTCTGTCTCTTTTCATTTCCATCTTCTTTAAAATACTTTTTGGGCTTTTGCCTAACAATTTTTTCTGAATCGTGTGTCTCGGCAACTTGTTATTAAATGATACAACAGCTGCAGCACATCGTCCTTGATAACCACGTCTTAGACAAAAATGTATGCGTTTCCCCCCAACCATTTTAGCAATAACGCTATTAAAACGTTCCGCCGCGTTGGTGTCAACGTCTTCTACTAAGCTTTGTGATTTAGATGCTACAGTTCCTATGATAACTTTTAATCGGAACCAAAATGTGGAGTTTTCCACCTCCATGGCATTCACCAATGTCTTGTCTTTTGTGCAGTAATAATCTTTTCATGTCTCATATTCTGAAAGTAACTCATAACTTGCCTAAAATGCGGGTTGAAAGTGATATGTGGCGGCCCTAGGGCTGTAATAAATTTGAAAAAAGAATAGGGGGTGTCATGTCAAATCGATATCTGTAATCTCTTCGGACTTTTATTTACCAAAGGTATGTAGGCAAAGGCACAGAAGCCTATACAGCTTATTTTGCTACATTATAAAATAATTAAAATCGTAGAAACCTTACAAAAATTTTTTTAGAATATTCTGTTAGTTTTTATTTTCCTCATATTCAAAATGAAAAGTAGAGTGTTTACTTCGGGTGTATGGACCCATGACAGTCTCGAACTATCGGCGCCCTCACTTTGTTCGGGCACCAAAACACTCGACTGTTATGGGTGTCATACAGCCCTTGGTAAACAATCTACTATTACACTGTCTGTGGTCTCCGAATGCATGGTATAGCGAATTTTGTATATCGGCATGTAACATTTCTTTTGCTTGCACCTTTGTTTTTTGGTTTTGTTCTAATAATTTGCGTTGTTCTTTTATTGAGCAAACGACTACTTTTCTTACGGTCATTACTTTACTATCGGTCAACAGTTTTCTAAATTTCAAGGGATATTTCATGTCTTTCGATACCGAAATATGATCGAAGTATGTGATTTCTGCATTCAATTTTTGTCACGGTCACGTTGGGGTACGGGTTTAGCGCTACAATTTTAGCGTAAGTTGATGAGTCACCATCAGCTATCAACCTCCCATAAATGAGATTATACATATCTATCGAGTGCCGAAACCCATCACATATTATTTCGGCTTCCATTCCTGAAGAAGAACCCTCATTATTTTGCGTCACCAATTGCAAGTGCAGACTGGCTGATCGTCCTAAAATAGACAAACAAGGTTTGAATATTTTAGAAATAATGCTTATTTTTGTTTTTATAAAATTACAAATAGTAAAATGGTTACATAATCTCGCAAAACCTAACAAGAGGTTTGACTGCGAGTTTGTAATTTAAGCAAAAACAATTAGAAGTACTTATCAAATAAGTATTAAACAGTTATACAATTACATTGTGTTAGTTGCGGTCAATCCCCAATCCCTACTAATATTATAACTGCGAAAGTAACTCTGTCTGTCTGTGACTTTTTAATATAAAATCCATATTATTATACTGCTTTTTAGACAAAACAAGAAAAAAATAACTAAAATAATTAAATTTTGAGGTTTAGTCCTTATCTAGTGCTCTAGCTTCTCGCCAAATTGCATGATTCTAGGTCAACGAGACAGACAGATAGACGGACAACGACGTGATACTATAAATCTTTATATATGACTAGCTTTCCGCCCGCGGCTTCGCCCGCGTCGACTACACGACGTTATCCCGCGGGAATGTGATATTTTCCCGGCATAAAAAGTAGTCTATGTTCATCTCCAGGCTTCCAAGAATTTGTCTCCTAAATTTCAGCTAAATCCGTTCAGCCGTTTTGGCGTGATTGAGTAACAAACATACAAACATCCAAAAATCTAAACTTTCACATGTATATTAGTAGGATTTAATTTAAATTTTGGGTTCCTTTTTCCTTTCGAAGTACGGACTCCCTAAAAACAATTATCATGTAAAACCAATAGTAATGTGTGGCACTTCTTATCATATAACTTACTGAGTGTTATCAGAAACAGTTGGAGCCATTGATGTCAATTGTGTGAATTCTTGCCGGTTTGTCCTAAAACAATTTATACGTTGTATAATAACTACACTACCTAAGTATATGCTAACCACATCATCTGTACCAAATATCATACTATCATATTACTTACTGAGTGTTATCAGAAACAGTTGGAGCCACTGATGTCAATTCTGTGAATTCTTGCCGGTTTGTCCTAAAACAATAAAATTTATACGTTGTATAATAACCACACTACCTAAGTATATGCTAACCACATCTGTACCAAATATCATTCTTTCACGCTCATAACTATTAGATAGTTAGAATAAAGACGGACCGACGTCAGACAGACAAACAAACGGCCGGACATCGATATGTCTGGCCGTTTATACGTAAATATTAGCTTGGCTATTTATTTTGTAAAAAAAAAACTTGGTGTCGTCGCTGAAAATTCGGAGTAATTGAATTTACGCAGTTTTTTAATTCGTCATTTTGTAATATATTTTTTTAAAGAAACCAGACTGTTTTTTCAAATTATGTTCCGTTACTCCAGTGCAACAGGTTGTTCACTACCCACAATATTTTTTATAGTTCATAAATATGTTTTTATACCCCCAAACGTAAGCGTTTAGAAATACTTCTTTTGGTTGATTTTGGACTTGTAGCCTGCCTTAATGCCAAAGTAGGTATCTGTTTCATAATTAAATCCCAGCGTGATGTAAATGCTGAAAAAAATGCATAGATTTCTTCGACAATATAGAAAAAGTTTGTAATTTCCAATGAGCTTTTAGCGGCGTCATTTACTACTAAATTAAGGGAGTGAGCAGCACACGGTACGTATAAAAGCACGAGGATTCATGTCCAATATATTTTTTTGGATGCCTATATTTTTCCCCCTTATATTGGCCCCATTATCATATCCTTGGCCTCGCAAATCATCTAATTCAATATTGCATGATTTTAAGAAATCAAACAAATAAGTCGCCAATTCTTGTCCGGTAGTATCAGTTACAGGTAAAAAACCTAACCTTTTGTCGATGGATTTAAATAAATAAACCTCACAATAACAGTAAGTTGTTCTTGGTGTGAAATATCAGGTGTGCAATCTAGAATTACGGAGTAGTATTTTCATTGCTTTTAAAGACTAATTGAGTCGTATAGAATTTGAAATTGAGTTTTGATACAAAAATAAAGAATGCCGTATTTGCTACCAACAGACACGCAGAATGCCATCTGTGATCCCAAACGATTGACACATTGCCGTATTTGATTTTAACGGTAAAAAGATTGATTTCAGGGGTGTGAAAAGTAAAAGAATTACTTAATATAAATATTTTAATAAACTTAATATAATATGGGAATCAACTTATATAGGCGTTAGACCAAATTACAATCGTTGTGTACTTAAACTAACTATAATCAGTGCGCTGTAGGACATTTTTGATTCATAAATAGTTTTGTAGATTTATTTTCTATTATAACAGCTATTAAAAATCCGAATATTTGTAGGTAGGTAATTGATAAGTAAAATCGTTAATTTACTAATTCGATTAAGAGTTGTCCAATCACTATTCACATCAAACTCTCTCACCTGTCACGCTCACGCACCATGCTACAGCGCACAAAATATACGTCTTTAGATACGACGTTCATTTACATCTTCTAAGGCCTCGTCGCAGTAAACTTTTTCTGGAGACTCCCCTTTGTTGCTGTTGTAACACGGTCTTATAAAAATTTAAGGAGGAAATATCTCTCCATTTCGCCCCAAAATGTTTACTCAGAAGTTTGTCTACGTCATTTAGTTTATTTTTATTCACTGGAACAATATTCGGCTTCATTTCTGGGGATATCATTGATAGATTTTTTTTGCGTTGGCATATGTTTATGCCCCTTGATATGTAATTTTTATAGGAAATTTCACATCTGACAATAACATTTCCAGCCTTTTTAGATCTCTTTTATATAAATCGTTTGCATTCTTTAAAAGACATCGACCAGGATGTCGTTGCCTTTACGACACTCCTCGTGGCTTCTCTCCAGCTGTATACTGGACAGTCTCTTCCAAATTCAACTAACGTAGATGTTTTGCCAATAATCTCACTTATTTCTTTTGGGTCCAATATGACCTCTAAGTTCCTTAGTTTTTTTTCAATGATCCCAAATTGTCTGTCAGCAGGCAGGAATGGCCGGTTACAGGAAAAACTAGTTCAATAGTTTTAACCGACTGGTTTTCCAGGAGCCATTAGCAGCACGCTGCTATTACAATACAATTCATAATTCATAATTCATAATTCATTTATTCACATACATAATGTTACAAATTTACAACACTGAAAATTAGAAATTTAATATACATTATGACCTCTTCCGAGGCACTCGTGAAATTAAACTAAACATACTTAAATAAATAAAATAAAAATTGGCATTACAAATTTGGATTAACGATTGCAATAAAATTACTTATAATTAAAATTTTTCATTAAAATATTCATTTAAGTTATAAAATGGTTTATCTGACAGAAATTTTCTCAGTGAATTCTCAAACTTTTTACCCTGGAGGGTTTTCAAGGAGTTAGGTAGATGATTATATATTTTAATGGCCATATAATAGGCACCGCTTTTAAATAGGGTAAGGTTTGGTGTGAGAAGAACAAGGTCATTTGCACGACGTGATGCATAACGTCTCGACATTTCATTAATTCGACAAAAATATTTTCCATGCGCTGTCACAAATCTGCATAATTCAAATATATAAGTGCAAGTAACAGTGAGTATACCAAGTTTTGTAAATAGCAGTCTACATGAGGCTCTCGGTGCTGTTAACGTTATAATTCTGAGACATCGCTTTTGTAATACCGACACAGCGTGTATGTCAGTCGAGTTTCCCCAAAGTATGATACCGTATCGTATCCAAGCGGCGGCATGACTGTGATACGCTATAAGGGCACATTCTTCGTTAGTGCTTTTGCGTAGTTCACGTAGAGCGTATGTAAAGCTACTCAATTTTTTTACAACTGTCTCCACATGCTGTTTCCATGACAGAGTCGAGTCCATTGTAATTCCAAGCAGCTTAAATGAGGTGACTTCTTCAATCCGATGCCCCTGTCGGGATATGTTCATGGATAGTTCGGCTCTCTGATATGGCCTAAATTGCATAAGCTTAGTTTTTTCAAAATTCAATGCGAGGCCAAGCTTCTCCAGATACGTGTCTATTCTACCTAGACAATCGTTTAGAAGTTCTTCCACACGATCCTTATCATTTTGACTACATGTGACCAAAAGGGTCGCATCATCTGCAAATAAAACTATCTTGTATGGCACTACAGATGGTAGATCATTGATATATGATAAAAATAGAAGACAGCCGAGTACACTTCCCTGTGGTATAGATCCAGATATTGTATCAATTGAAGAGGTGACCTGCCTTATTTCATGTGCTTTTTCATTTACATATGTTATCTGTACGCATTGTTTTCTATTAGCTAAATATGATGTAATCCACTCCAGTGCCCTACCTCGTATGCCCAACGATTCCAGCTTTTCCGACAATATGTTATGTAGGACCCGGTCGTACGCCTTGGACATATCCATAAAAATAGCAATAGCACACTTATTTTGGTTGAGGGCTTTCAAAATTTCTAGATTTAGGTCAAATACAGCTGATGTGGTAGAGTGGATCTTTCGAAACCCATGCTGGTCCTCACTGAAAACTTTATATTTTTCAAAAAATTTGTACATGGTCTGACATATAATTTTTTCAAAAAGCTTCGAATTAACTGGTGATAACGCAATTGGTCGATAATTTGAGATGGTATGTTTATTACCTTTCTTAAAAATAGGTTTGATGATTGCTAATTTCAAACTATCTGGAAAGATGCCTTCGTCGTAAGATTGGTTAATCAAAAATGTAAGTGGCATAATGAACTCTTCAATACAGTATACTAGTAGACGAGCCGGAATTTCATCATATCCACACGAATTGTTTCGCTTTAGAGATAGTATGGTCTTTCTTATATCAGACTCTGTAACCTCTGCCAAATATAAAGAATTTGTCAAAGTCCTCGTTTCGCGGTGGTATGATATATTAGGATTAGAACTTATGCCAGTGAAGTATTTTTGAAATTCGTCTGCAACCTTCGTTGGTGATGTTATTTCTTCATTATTATGACTGAGAGTAATATTTTCAGATCTCATTTTGTCAGATGGTTTAATTTTTTCATTAATCATGGACCACATTGCTCTATATTTATTTCTTGAAGTTTTTAGTTTATTTATATTTGATTTCTTTTTTTATTTTGCAATTATTTTCTTGAGAATAGTATTATATGATTTAGCATAGTTTTTTAAGTTTTTGTCTTTATATAAAGACGTTAAATGACGGAGAATTCGTTTATGGTAACAACATTTTTTCAAGCCTTTTGTTATCCATTTTGTCTTCTTATTATTTTTTATTGTTATTTTTATTGATGGAATGAATTTATCTAATAGAAGTCTTACTTCAGTTTCAAACCTGTTATAATTTGTATTCATATCATAGTTCAAAGATAAAATATTTGACCAGTCAATATTTTTTAAATGTATTTTAAAGTTTTCCATGTTGCTTACATTGAAGATTCTTTTATAAGTTTTATATGGGACTGCGCTTATATTCTTAAACCCTTGTGATGGGATTTGTCCAATTAAAGTATGATGGTCTGATAAGTGGTTATTTTGAACCTCGGTGTTGATGCGTACACTTTTAGTTACAATGAATTGATCTATGCACGACGAGCTATGTTTAGTCTCCCGTGTAGGCTCTTTTATGAGGGCTGAAAAACCAAAAGACTTTATAAGATTTGTGAATCTTCTTGTCAACTTCGTATTCTTCGTGACATCAATGTTTATATCGCCAGCAATAATTATTTTTTTGTTGATTGAATGTCGAGACAGATGTTCTAATAGAGCTTGCATTTGCGAATAAAATGTTTCTATTTCCCGTTCTGGGCGGTAAACAGATATTATAAGGAGATCCAAATCAATAACTTCCACTGCACAAAATTCTACGATGTATTCGATTGTGAAGGATTGGATGTCCAAACGTTCACTAGTTTTCATATGCTCCCTAGCAAAAATTGCAACGCCGCCATGTTCATGTCTTTGACGAACGTACTTTGCACGCAGTTCATAACCCTCCAGTGTATAAAGCTGATAATTACTAGGTAACAGCCAGTGTTCGTTAATAACAATTACATCTATTTCTGTATCTGACAAGAACACATTTAATTCGTCAATTTTATTCGTTATACATTGTATATTTTGGCACATGATAGTAAAATTATTGGACACGAAAGGAATGGTTCACCTGTGACTTTGAATCAGAAAAGTCCTCCTTTATCACATCATTGCACATTAATTCCTGATTAATAGCTACTATAAATTGATTTAAATCACATAAAATTATTTTAATGCCATAATTGTTAATCGTTCCAAATTTTTTAGAAAACATTTCGTAAGAATATTTTAGGTTTTTATTCGAGTCTAATAGATAACAATATTCAAATTTTAAATTATCTTTATACAGTATTTTGTTAAAAATTTCTATTCTATTATTGAAAATGTTAGCTTTAAAACAATATTTAAATGTAGGTACACACAAAATTATATTAGTATGTTGAACAGACAATAGAACCTCTCTTAAGTGCACAACTAAATTATTTTAATTTTTTGATTCTGTAAAATCTGAATCCCCCAAAAAGAGTACACAAAAATCTTTAAGAGTAAAATCTTTCAACTTAATCTCAAGTCCGTTTAACAGTTGGTATAAACCACCTTCCGGGATTCGGTAATGACACATTTCGAAGCCATCAAAACTTTTCTGCACCATTGTTGACACCTTTTTTCGATCAATGCTGCTAATAAAGCATAATTTACTAACTTTATCCACCTTTGTTTTGTGTTCAGTCGATCGAGCACTTGCAATGACACTTGACTTTGCCTTATTATCTGCTAATGACAAAGATGGCTGCAGGGTTCGATTTTCTCTATTTTCATTTGCGGAACTCATAAGTATTTCTGATTGAAAACTTTTATTTCTTTTCATTTTACGTGCTGGTGTTGACATACATGAGCTATACTCCTTTTTACTTTTGTTTAGGTCATCAATACTTACAGCTTTGTATATCTTAATAATTTTTTCCTGTTCTGCATTTTTCTTTATCAAAGCTCCAATAGTCATGTTCAGATTCTCAATCTCGTTATTCGCTATTTGTAGGTCTGATCACAATTTTCTCAGTTCATCCTTAAGTTCTTGCACCATTGATTGCTCTACTGCAGTTCCATCAGGTAAGCTCTGTGAGCTATTATCCATTTGAGAGAGGGGGCTACTCATTGATAAGAACGATACAGTTAAATCTGGCTGTGATGCAGACTTTTTCTTTCCACGAACCGTAACGTAATTGAAATCTGTATTTTCTTTGTCAGATGCATCATCTTCAGGCAAAGATTCAAAGGAGTTATTAATAGGAATATTAACTTTTATATTTGCTGCATTTTGGTCATTGTGAAACGTGCAATTATCGCACTGACAGTTATGTCGATTTTCTGGTTTCATGAGATAAAAAAACTTTTCGCCGATACTTGCGCAATTTATATGAAAAAGTTTATTACAATTTTTACATTTTATAAAATCTCTTCTCTTTATTTCTTTACCACACTTAGTACAGTTTTGTGCCATTTTTTACTACAATTTTTAGTGATGCTCTTTATATTATTTTTTATTCTAGTAAAGAATTTATTCTTATATTCTAAGCTTCACCATTTCGCAGTGTATGTACATTGCCAATTTTCCCCAAAAAGAGCACAAATATTTTCTGCTGGCAACACTCTAAAATGTCAATCTCAAGTTTGATGTTGTCAATCGAGTTTGACAGACTGGTTGTCAGTCATTTGAGGGTACTTGTATCGTGAATTGTGACAGTTTAGTTGTATTGTGATTATGTGGGTATAAAAATCGCACTTAACTTTTATTTTTTTTCCTGTTTGTAGCTGGAGATAGCACTGGATAACAATTGTGTAAAGAGATCCGTTGACAAACTTCACTATAACATCACTTTAAACAGGGATTTACAACTATTTATTAATTTACAAGGATTTTAATCTAAGCGTAATGTTTACTACTATCTGGGGTTGCCAGTGTTGCCAGGTTGCCAATTTTTATTCTGGCCGTCGCATTCATCAGCAACGAATGGCATTGTTGTTATATCCGTTTTATCGGTGTTAGACAGACGGTGATAGACAGCTGAAGCCACTAAATTGGAATCTTTAGCATATTAATTTTCCGTGTAATAATACGCAAATACCCGTTCCTTTGACAGTGGTAATTGAGAAGACCCTTCAACCATTGTTAAATTGTAATAATATAACTGCCGACTATAGTAAGTCATTTGATCGGGAAGTTTCGGTAACGGCAATTTTTTTGACAGTCAAACGATATGATTTTGAGACCACCGCGACATTCCCTCAACTTTTCGAAAAATGCTTTCGCTCTCAAGGAATGTACACGTTTTTCAATTAATAAACGGTATTTTTTTTCAATGTTGGTTTCTACATTAAGTTTTTCTTTTAACTCTACGCACTTTGAGCATACATCTATTTTCGGCGTTCCGAACCCGATATTGTAGAAATTATTAAACAGATGGCGAAAATACGATTTTTTTACACCTTGGTGCACAAATTCGCTCATTTTATAAAGATCGTAGAGCTTGTTTACGTTTAAATCCGAGGGCAGATACTTTCTTTCTGCTATTATCGTTTTTCGACAATAGTGCGATTCAATACACTGAAGTTTTTGAATGAATTGCATGTGCACAGATTCTTTCTGTGCAGCAAAAACATGTTCATTGCGATTTCCACCTCGTTTTTCTATTATCACAGAGTCTCCGGCGTGATAAAATCTGTTCATTGCACATATGCAATCCTATGTTTCGTAATTCCGAATATTGGCAGGCAGGCACAAAATATATTCTATTAAAACACAAAAATGTTGATGCTGTAGATTGTTGCTCTGAAAATGTTTAAAAATTTGCACCCAACGAGTTTCTGTGGAAACATTTAAATTGTTCCATTCTGTGATTTTTTGTGTAGTCACATAGTTAGAAATTAATGAAAATTCGTTAAACACTTCAAAATCTTTGTTACAATCAATGTATCCCCTTTCAATTAATAAATCTAATGCTTTTTGGACGTCCGTCCATGTAGGTACTTTTCAATTCAATCTTTCAAACACGTCTGTCAAATTTTGATTATGAATTGCTAAAGATCGTCCAAAAATGATCAGGTCATCCAAATAAATGAAACATTTCTCAAAAGCTAACCCAGACATCGCTAATGACATGACTCTACTAAATGCACTACATGAAGTTTTAAGACCCATCGGTAAACGCTTTAATTGATAATGTCCTGTACTCGTTGAAAAGGCTGTATATTTTCTACTATCTGGTTCTAATTTTACTTGATAATACCCTTGTTGTAAATCTAATGGGTGAAATAAATTGCGCCTGATAAAGAGTCGAGTATATCGGTGATGTTAGGTAATGGAAATTTAACATCAACAATATTTTCATTAAGCTTTCGGAGATCAATCACTAAACGCCATTTTTTATCACCATCCGATTTTTTAGGAACTAGTAATATGGGACTAGAACACTCACTAGAAGATTTTTCAATTGTATCGTCTTGAAGCATTTTATTTATTTGTTTATTCACTTCCGGTTTTAAGAATTTGAGGTAGCCTATACGGCTTTGTATATATGGGATTAATGTTATTTTTTAATTTTATAGAATGTTCACAGTTAGTAGTTTCCAATTTATCGCCTGGTAAAAAGAAAATATCAGAATATTTTGTACATATTTTTTCAACAGACTCTTTCTCTTCTTTATTTATTATATTTATTATATTATATTATTTTTAAATACTGTAAGTTAATTAAAGACAATAATGTTTCTGCTCTTTTAGCATTACTTTCGCATGAACTGAACTTATAAATGTTATAGTCATTCAATGATTCAACATCTATTTCTAAATTATCCAATCTCACTTCTTTCTCTCCAGTATTTAAAATCTTTATAGGAATCCTTTTATTCATAGGGCGAGCAATAGCTCCAGCCAAAAACACATCTTTCTCTATCTCTCGTGCGCTCACGAAACAGTCACCTTTCACGTCCTTGTCTAAATAAATGTAATGAATAGTTTCACTTCGAGGAGGTATTATTAAAGAATTACTGTTCTCGAGTTTATTGTATAATGGTAATGTATAACATTTATCTTTTATTTGTAACGTCAAAAGATCTTTCCCTAAATCAATGTTTGCTTTATATTTAGTCATGAAATCAATTCCTACTATCAACAACAATGGGCAAGTTCCTAAAAATGTAAAAATTATTTTGAAATTTATCTGTTGCTGATATATGCAAAGCACATAACCACATGACTTAATTTTACCTCCGATTCCATTAACTTCTAACTGATCATGAAATATTTGACATTCCTTGGGTAATACCTCTTTTTTAATTACAGAGATGGATGCTCCAGTGTCTAACAACAAAACAAATTTCCGTCCATTTACGTAAATATTAACAAACTTTGAAGTGCTCTTACAGGCAAAAATTAAATTATTCATTACGAAAAAACTGGTTTACTCTTTCATTACGATTTTGTTCCGTATTCTCAAAATCATTCAACTGGCTATTGTCATTTTGGGGGAGAGTAAACAGACTATTATTGTTACGAAAACCTTGTCCACTCCGCCTGGCATAGCCTCGACGGTTATATTGACCTCTGCCACGTGAAGTATAATGAAAAGGTCTGAAATATCCATGACCTTGGTACCTAGGTGCATTGTTGCGATAATTATTGTAATTATCCTGAAATCTAGGTTGATTCAGCAGGGGTCTGCTGCTATTACTTGCAAAGTGACCTCGAGTACGGGGAAAGTGACCTTGACCTCGAAAGTAAGAACGATTATTATAATATGTACCTCTTGCAGAAGCTATCTTCAACACCTCGGCTTGCCTAGAAGTAGACGACTTAGACTCGTCTTTTGCCGCCTGTATCGCATCCTTCAGCGTCGAGTAGTTGCGAGCTGTAATGATAGTACTCACCTTTTCATTTTTCAGACCATCTGCAAATTTTTTGACTACCATCCTTTCATTTGTAGGTTTCAAAACATCAATTTTGGATGCATCACCTTCAGCCTGCGAAATATTCAATTCAGTTAAAAGTTTTTCAAGTTGTGAGCCATACTCATCCATAGACCTAAAGCCTTGGTTGATTGACTGTATTTGTCCTTGTATAGCTGTAAAAGATTTTATCGTTAATAATTTCATACGAAAATCCTGTAGCATACCATTGACATTAGGATAATCAGTGTTTACTCGTAACTTCGCATTTTCAGATAATCTGCCCTTGAGAACAAATTTGATTAATAATAACTGACCCGCACTATTGAGCATATCAGCATACATTTCCACAGCCTCAATCAATCGTTTCGTTGTATTTTCCTTATCATCTAAAACTGGTATTAAACCACATGCAGTTTTTAAATCAAACTCCATTTTGCTTGATTTTTGTTCAGGAGCCTTACACAAATTTTATATTTCAGAAAACAGTAACCTAAGCTTGCTAAAAGTTTCAGTAATTAACTCAATTTCAGATTTATTTTTACTTATACATACAGTATAAAATAATGTTTCACTATCTTTAAACAATTTTTTAGCTTCTTGCAACTCAACTTGTGTAACTGAACATGCATATCTACTTTGACCCTTTTTTATTAGATATCGCCTAATTTCCTTTAATTTACTATAATTCTCAAGTAAGCTTTCGGCCATAACATACTAAAACATAATATTCTTATACTTCAGACTTCAGTAAATTAAAACAAAAACTTACCTCAAAATAAGAAATACAAACCAAATACCTAGGATCATAATATCATATTTCATTCACTTAAAATTATTTCTACCTTATTCGTAGCACAGTCATACAAGCTAAAGATACAGAAAGATACGATAAACAAATCAGACGCAAGTCATCATTGCCATCTGCCGGTCGTACTGTCCATCCACGGCCGCACTATACGAACTTTCCATTCTATTTTTAGATTAGATTATAATTTTTATTTCATTTTGATGTTTAGTGTTTTTACGTATTTGATTTATTTATATTGTCCAAATTACATATTTATTTATTTTAATACCGCGCTGTTTACCGCGAATAGACCGCACCTTTTGTTTTTTTTTCTTTTAAACACACTTTTGTTTTCTTATTACGGCGGATGGCCCTTCGACGCCTTCTCTATATATCGACTTCCTCTTGACTTTCACGCGGAGCACGCCTTCCAGAGAGCTTGTAATATATAATAAGACGACTGTTCACTCAAGACATGTATTAGCGACTGCAGTGCAATACAAAACAAATACCATATAAAATTATATCTATGTAAACATTACTTAGTACCTATATAGTACTCATACTTCAGTAGGCCCCCGACAAGGTGGACCGACGATCTGGTGAAGGTCGCGGGAAGCCGCTGGATGCGGACTGCGCAGGACCGAGTTGGGGAGATCCTTGGGGGAGGCCTATACCCAGCAGTGGGTGTCATGTGGCTGAGACTACGACGACGACGAATTACAATAATTAAAAATTACAAAAATAATCAGGTATATCAGTTGGTAAAATGGGACGTTTCAAGTTGACAACATGTATAAAGTTGATTACTCATTATGTGGATACTTGTACTTATAACTAATAAACAAAAACAATATACTTCTAATCAATTTTATTGAACAATGTTTGTTTGTAACAATTTACTGTACTTATCAATCAATCAGTCTTCAATGTTAAATTATTTACTTTACTTAAAACCAATCAGTCTTCATTATTAAAAATATTACCTACATTAAAACTATAACGACCTCTTTTCAGCAATACTGGCTTCACAACTGATATAATTTTTTGAGAGTCAACAGTTATTATGTCATCTACAGAGGGAAATACATATATTCCTTTGTAGCCCTCAAAAACTTACAGGAATACTCGTTCCCATTTATAAATCCAATTATCTGAGCAAAAAACTCCTTTACCATTGGTTTATTCTTGAAACCCACATATATCAGGTGAATTTTTACAAAGTCACCAATTGATGGTTGCTGTGTAAACAGTTGTGACTGGGGAATAACGTTATCCTGATCTTTTACGGAAGATGACGGTTTCTGTGCTGATTCAGATATTTGTGACTGCGGAATTATCGTTTTCTTGATCTTCAATAGAATGTAATGATTTCTGCTGCGATTGCGACACTTGGCTGGGAAACAATTTTATCTTGATTTTCGGAATCTAAATTTACATGTTTTCTTTGTAGTTGAGTTTTTTTGGTAGGAATAACATTTTGATTGTTTTGTAGTTTGTTCTATTAAGTTGTCGAAATCTTGAAATTCCGATATATTATCACTGTCAGATGTATCATGTACTGAATAATTATCAGAAACTGTGGTATCTGTATCTTCTTCACATGTTGTTCTCGGTTGCGTAAATAAAGTATCTGAATCAATGTTTGCTTCCAAATAGTCTTCCTCAGCATCATAAAGTCTTACGTCAACTTCTTCAATATTTTGAGTATTTGGAGGATTTGTAATATCGGAGACGGTAAGGCTTTGACCTGCCGATGCTTGCAATTTCTTCTTTCTCACTTTAAGTGGAGCTGATGTATTAGGACGACTTTCTTTTAAAAAGCTTTCGAATGCACATTCTTAAGAGGTGCTATTTTCAGCCGGAGGTTCAAGAGGAAGCTTCTCCATAACTGTTTGTTTGTTTAGAGGGCAAATCCCAACTGCACGAAAACCTGACTTCAAATTCTCTGAAGACGTAATAGTAGTAAATAAATTGGGCATTCTGGCTCACAACAATTGAGTCCTGAACGCTCGCCCAGGCTCGCTACGTCGCTGCTCCGCGCGACGACGGACTCAATTGTTGCGAGCCAAAATGCCCAATTCATTTAATGTCGTGAAAATATGCTTTTACGCTTTTGACTGTATTTAAATATCAGTTTGATTGATAAGACTCAATTCAGTGAACCGATTTATCAGACATGAGATTATTTATATATAAAGACTATGTCATATTAGGCTCATTTTCATATAACACATGAAACATTACGGTTAGATTTAACGTTAACATGAAATTCATAAAACAAAAAGAATCAATAAAATTAGAATGTATATTATGTCCCCCACCTTCAAACGGGTCTAAGCGACATGGTAACTTATTGCCGAACACTATACGGTGTATTGTCTGTGGCCCATCAAACTGTGGAAAGACAAATTTAGTAATCAGTTTATTGTTACATAAAGATGGCCCGCGTTTTAGGAATCTGTATGTTTATTCAAAATCTTTATACCAAGCTAAATATTTATATTTGGAGAAAGTTTTAGATATGGTTCCTGGTACATCGTTGCATAAATACAATCACAACAGGGAAATTTTGAGTCCACATGAAGCTTTGCCAGATTCTATTATAGTTTTTGATGATGTTGCTTGTGAAAATCAAAACAACATAAGAGATTATTTTGCAATGGGACGTCATAAGAACATTGATTGTTTTTATATTAATCAGACTTATACCAAAATCCCCAAACAATTAGTAAGGGACAATTCAAATCTAATAATATTATTTAAACAGGATGACATCAATTTGAAACACGTTTATGATGAGCATGTTGGATCTGATATGTCATGGTCTAAGTTTCGTGAACTATGCTCCGCTGTTTGGAAGAAACCATTCAGCTACCTAGTGATTAATAAGGATTGTGAGAGAAACAATGGATGCTACAGGTCAACATTTGACACGTTTGTTGTGGTGGACTAACATACAAAATGAGATGTTTAATGAGATATTAATCATTGTTACTTGAGACTTGAAAGCGAACGTATCCTTTATAATGGAAAAAAAGCTTAAAGAACAAATTGTTAAGTCCGCAGCAGCTGTTAAAAGAAAAGTTGAAATAATAAAAGATGTAAAGCATGCAAATAACACAGTGTTGGAAAAAATATTTAAACCCATCGTAGATCCTCTTACCTTGTTAGCAAACAATAATGTAAATAAACATCTCAAGGAAGAGGCTCATGAACCGTTGATGAAAAAAAATAAAAATGATGATCATCTTACGTCTTGTACTTCCGAAGAAGATTACAGCGAATTTATGAGTGAAGACGAAGATGGTTCTGAAAGTGAACGCGAGAAAGTTAAAGGTTATAATAAAACTCTTGTCGTATCACCTTCTGACAAATTCAACGTGAGCGACGGATCCTTCAAATCTTTGCAGTCATCACCAAGTGTTAAGAATCAATCATCATGGTCTACATCATCTGAAGCAATGGATGACATACCGTTTGGTGTAAGAAATGAACGTGGAAAATTAATGCTTGGCAAAACCCGTGTTTTTGACGACGGCAAATACTTAAAAATCGGAACACTAACTTTTGATAAAACAGTAGGGTTAAAAGAACTACTGTTTAAAAAGAAACCCAATTTAGAGGTGGTCACTGACAACGATTTACTAAATTATAAAACCATTTTAATAGAAACGAATGCACATCGACGTAACTTCGAGTCATCAAAACCAATAAACAGCAACAAAGGGTTTAAATATAATAATGTTATTAAGCCTTTGTTCAAGTTCTCTCGAAATGTCTCCTCAAGCCTGGAAAGTATTCCAACAGGAAAAGGTATTCCACTATTGAAAAAAGTAAAAGAAAATACAGATTATGTTTACTGGGATGACCCAAACGAGTTAATAGAACGATTAAAATTACTATTAGCATCGTGGGCAGCAGGGAACAATGGAGTAGGTAATGAAATCATTGCTATTGTAGAAGAATTATATGAAGCTGGTATTATAAATGTAGAACTTAAAGAGCTTCCATCAGGACGACTGCGCAGTATGATTTCAGTCGTTGACTCATCTAGACTGCAATGAATATAGATAAATTTGGTCATCACGTTCATAAACGTTTACGGTTATTAGAATTTGTGGATACTTTAAACGATACGTTAGTGAAATCGGACGCTGGACACTACGATTTGAAATTGTCTAAATTAAAAGGTCTTTCACCACCAAACGAAGACGATGAAGCAGTGAACAAAGCTTATGTGGATAAAATCGAACAAGACTTAAGGAATGAATTTAAAAAAATTCAGAGTGATGTAAAACTGTACCTACAGAATTTGGAAAAACTAACATCAGACCGCTTATTAAAGAACATTTATTCAAAAGCTGAAGTAGATACTTTGATTAAGCTTAAATTAAATCAAAAATGAGTAAAAGAGACATAGTTAATGAAATTCATAAAGCAGCAAGAAGGAATTTTCCTCGGCGAATGACTATCATAAAAGGATTAGATGACTTATGGCAAGCTGATCTTATGGATTTTCAAAAATATTCACATTTCAACAAGGGGTACAAATATGTTTTGGTTGTTATCGATACATTATCAAAATACGTATGGGTAAATCCCGTAAAATCAAAAGACAAAAATAGCGTGACTAAAGCAATGCATATGATATTATCTTGTTCATCAAGAAAACCCAATAATTTACAAACTGATCTTGGCAAAGAATTTTATAATGACGTTTTTCAAAAGTTGATGAGAACGTATGATATAAATCATTATTCCACTCACTCTGTTAAAAAAGCTGCTATTGTAGAACGAGTAATTCGTACAATAAAAGGTCACCTTTACAAACTCTTTAGTTTATATGGCTCTTACCAATGGCTAGGACCTAACTTAAACTCAGTAGTAGAAAAATACAATAACTCTACTCACCGTATTACTAAATACAAACCTATTGATGTGAATAAAGCAAACGAGGTGGAAGTTAGATCTAACATTATGCAAACACGAATATCTAGTACTAGCAGATATCCCAAGTTTCGCATTAATGATAGTGTTCGTATTAGCAAATTTAAGGGGGATTTTTACAAAGGCTATACACCTAATTGGTCGACAGAAATTTTTAATATAGTCATAAATCATAAATCATAAATCATAAATCATAAATCATAACATTTATTTGATACAGGCAGAGGACATAGACAACATATGACAAAAAATACACAAAAATCTTATAACCCAATGTTCCACATGGCTGCATCAAAAGGGATCTAGTTCAGCATGTGTCAGTGTTGAAGCTGACGCTGGTTTTCAACTAGACCCACTTTTTTATTGACACGTCGATGTCAATACGGAGGCATCGAAAAAATGAAAACAAAATAAAACTAAGATTAAAACTAACATTTATAAAATAACAAGCACGCGTCTCCTATATGAAATTTATTTGTTTGTATATATGTTATTATAGTAGCTGTAGGTATTTTTGGAGTGCAACAATAGTGTGTGACTGATGTGATGAGTGTAAGTGAATGAATGATGTGTAAGAATAACAAAAAAAAAAAAATTATCATGACAAATATAAATAAGTAATACTAATACTATAAAAAAAATAATATAAATATATATATATATAACAATAATAGAATTAATAAATAATAAAATGATTAAGTACTATATAAAAGAGGCGTCAATATATTTTATGCAGCCCAACTCTCGCTGTGCATTAATAAGGTGCAATCTCAGCTGTTTTTTGAAAACATGTACAGAACTGCTTTCTCTCAGAGGCGGAGGAATATTGTTCCAAATTTTGGACGCTGCGTAACGAAAGCTACCCCTGAAACATGCCGACCTATGAGACTGCGTAGCCAGCTGCAGGGAACACTGCCTCTTGCTACTAAGCCAAGCGAGTCTGTTATACAGATACTTTGGTTCCTTTGCCCTAATCACGCCAAAAAGTAGACAGGCAAGATGTAGTTTACGGCGGGATTTCATTTTTAGTAAATGATGCTCATTCAAGAACGGAGTGACGTGGCTGCGATGAGGTATAGAGTAGCAGAAGCGCGCACATGCGTTTTGCACTCTTTGAATAAGCCTGTTTGACCGAGCTAGTAGACGTGGACCGTAGACAGTGTCAGCGTAGTTCAATTTAGATAATACTAGTGACTCAACCAAGCGCAATCGTAGGTTTTCAGATAGATACGGTCTAATTTTATATAAAACTTTAAGTCTATAGAAACAATTTTGAACAGTGACGGCTAGGTGTTTTTCAAATCTTAAGCCCGCATCTATGTTTAAGCCAAGATTACGCGCGATATCCACTCTCTCTATAGGCTCACTCATCAACTCAACTTTCAAAGAATCTGGCAATACTAGTTTCATTTTTTCCGTACCAAATATCATGTACTTAGTCTTTAATGGATTAAGTACCAAGCAGTTGTTCCCGGCCCACACTGCAACAGCACTCAACTCCTCATTAAGGTCTCTTACAGCAGTCACGTAGTCTTTAGGATAAAAAGATATATATACCTGGACATCATCGGCGTATATATGATATCGACATTTCTTAAGGGCGCGGTCTTGCTTTGCGACACTTAGTAGAAGTGGTGCTCCCCCCGCTGCATAAAGACGTTCGAAACTGCACGAGAAGGTCGCTCTACTTTATTATACGCGTATACGATTTTCGTATAATGCAACTACGTAAGTTTCATCTCGTAATAAAATTTAAATAATACCATTATGTGCTCTTCTCGTATAATATTGGTATGTTAATTTGTTATTAAATTGTGAAGGTATGTACTTTATGGTTTGTGTAAGTTATGACTTCTTTAAAAATCTATGAACATCACAATCATCACATGAAAAAAATAAAATAACACGGGCTGTCGGTACAACGAATTGATAAGTATAATATTATACTTATTAATTTATTGCACAGACAGCCGTGTTATTTTCTTTTTTTTTAATGAAAACTTCTTTAGCGGCGTTGTGCAATTTCTGGGATGGGTAAAAATGTTAAAGTCGGACACGTGACCCTGATCGAAAATACCGTTGACCTATTTCAAATTACATAAAGTCTCACACTTGAAAGATCTACGTATATTAGTAATTAACAACCATTATATAAAGATCTCTCATTACTACCAACTTTCATATTGATGCCAGGTCAGTTTTAATTTCAAGGGATAGGACTTGACAGGACGCCGCGAATTTGTATCTTTGGATACCTTTGTTGCCTAGCACCGGCGAGCTCGGCCAGTTTCATCGTTTATACCAAATCTATACATTTAAAGCTGCACAAGCCGTCGGTAGCACCCTGAGGGGTTTAGCTTCGAAGCTTCGCTGCCGTAAGCTGTATTGCACGAATCATTCCAAAATAAGTTCCGCCCTCATCAACTGGGTTTCGGGGTTAGAGGAGGCTGTAAGGCAGCGGTTCTTGCAGTCCGCACTTTTCTGCATTTAAAAAATTAGGATATTTTCGTCAAAATTGATGTAAAAAATCCTTTCATCTCGGTGGACAGAGGCGCCCTTCTAAGAGAAATAGAAACAGAAGTGCCCTCTATCTACCAATATATATGGCAATGTTATGGCTCCCATTCAAAATTAATGTTTGGTCAAAATGAAATTAATTCATGTTTGGGCTGTCAACAGGGCGATCCGCTCGGCCCTGCCATATTTAGTTTGGCTATTCAACCTATAATTTCTACACTAAAATCAAAATTTAACGTTTGATACTTAGATGACGGCACTTTGGGAGGGGATTTGTCATCCGTACTGCATGAACCGGACTACATTAAAAACTATTTTCTTAATATGGTTAATATGGTTTGGTTTATGTCTAAATTTCATAAGTAATTTCATAAATAAATGTCATAAGTGTGAGATCTTCGTTTCTGACCGTATGTCCCCCAATAGTATCCCACAAACAATACGAATCCGTAGCTCCAAATATATCAGTACAAACTAAGGCGTCTCTAACGCTATTACGGGAGCCCTTTGGTTTTAGGAGGCAATCCTCTCGCGATATTCAAAGCAGAAGTATGTAAAAAGCTGTGTGGCTTCAACCCATGGAGCCATGGTGCAAATTTCCTGAAATTATCAAATTTTGAATTTACTCGCGAGGGGATTGCCTCGCCAAAATTCAAAGCCAAAATTCTTGTATATCCCACGCTGTTCGCCTCTTTGGAAGTTTCCCTTGATCACTAAATCTATTAATGTGGTATTAAAAAGTACAATTTACAAAATCCTAAATTTACAACTTGAAGATCGCCATTGGGAACAAGCCTCTCTCCCAATTAGATATGTTGAGTTAGGTCTTCGCACAACCTCTAGTGTCGCACTCCCTGCTTTCCTGTCCTCAGCTTACAGCACGGAGAGGTGTCATGCTTGTGGGAGGCCAGATCTGCCAGGAGTGCCTGGAAGAGGATTGTCCCTTGGAACTGGGACACCAGAGCGCTTGGGAGTCACCAGCTCTCTCTTCAACTCACGCTGAGCTTCTGGCTACATGAATGGCCCGACTGTTAGCAGTCTCGGAAAAAGAATCCGGACATTGGCTTCACGCTTTTTCCATAACATAGGCACCATCCTTGATCCCGCTACCCTTCACATTTTGATTTGTTTACGCTTGGGTGCTAAGTTGTGCGAACCTCATCACTGTCCGTGTGGCAAAGATGTGGACCAGTTCGGACGCCATGGGCTAACCTGCGTCAAGAGCGCCGGTCGCGCATATCGGCATGGTGCGATTAATGATCTAATTAAGCGTGCCCTCGGCACTCCTTCAATCCCATCATCTTTGGAACCTTGTGGTTTATTCAGGGATGATGGTAAAAGACCCGGTGGTGCGACCTTAGTGTCCTGGTGCTTGGGGCGTACCCTTACATGGGATGCAACCTGCGTAGACACATTAGGTTCTTCCCATATACGTGGTACGTCCTCAAAAGCTGGAGCCGCGGCAGAGCAAGCTCAGTTCCTCAAGCGCATCAAATATTCGTCGCTCTCAGTAAGCCATGAATTTGCGGCGTTTGCCGTAGAGAGTGATACTACTTTAAAATCTGTGATAACTTCTAAAGTATTCATTTAAATGAAATTAGGTACAGGATAATTTTGATCTACATTAAATGGCCAAGGTAACTTATATAGCTATTTGGATAAGGATTAATACTGATTAGGAGAACTTAGCTTTTCAAATAAAGTAATATTTTTAAATCAGCTGTTCCATACATAAATGCAAATATATTTAATAAAATTGTATGAAACAGCTGATTATTTTTCGCGACTTCAGTTTTGGTCCCATAATAAAATTTTATTGTTTTCATGAGTAGAATAATCCCTAACATTATCCGGGGTGATAAAAAAAATTACCGTGTACATGCTATCGTGGACTTTTTTGTAGGCCTTTTTATGATAATTATACAATTCCATCCATAGTACATTATTTTGATGTATCTCATACGTTTAGCCAGCGTTCGCAATGTAAGCGCTCGAAAAATCGTATTTTATCACAAAACATGGAATTTTCTCTATTATACTAATACTTAATTAGAAATAATTTATTTAATCCGTGTTTAGGCAATTAAACACTGCACAATATTTACTTGCTTTTTCATTACCTTTACCTACCTACGCGCGGCGGCAACGCCGGCGCGTAGGTAGGTACATTTTCAAGCCTACTCGGGGAGTGAAACAGGCCTGCTATGGATTTTAGAAGTTCATCATTTAGATTTTAGAAAAAGTAAATTTTTTGCCGTTTTTTCATCCGTCAATTGTAATTATAACCTGTGCTCGTTTTTTCTCCATGTCGTGTATAAAATGTGAAAGATACTTCTTTTAAATAAATATAATGTTTATTACTAGCAACCAATGTAGTTTACATTTCCATCAACTAGCCGTGCCCCGCGGTTTCACCCGCGTTTTTCTCGTTTCCGTGGAAATACCGAGATAAAATATTGCCTATATTATAGCCTCCCTCAATAAATGGACTATTGAATATTTAAACAGTTTTCATATCAGATCAGTATTTCCCGAGATTACCACGTTCATAATAAACAACCAAACTTTTCAGCTTTATAATATTAAGAAAAATATAGATTAAGTTAAATTGTATAAGTCGCAGGCAATAGCTGTCTATCTGTTCGACATTCAGCCAGACACATAAGAATTACGATAGAAATGTATTTATTATACTTTGCAAAGATCTTATACTTACAATCATTAACAAATATATATCAAAAAAGATTATTACAGGATTTTATGTTGATGAAATAAAAAACTATGGCCCATAACTCATTAATAGGTACCAACTCTTAGCGTCTTACACACGTGATAACTTTTAAACGAAATATCCGATTGAGATGAAACAAAAAGTATTTTACTTCTACATAAATATTCTTGATAACATAATGCTTAATTTCGATAACGATTAATATTACGATACATATTTAACGTAGTTTTTTTTTCTTCAGACGATTTAATAATTATTTTGAACACAAAATCGGTTATTGTGATTAAACCATGATAGCTAGATATATGTTCTCGCGGACTTTTTTGTAGGTCTTAATGGGATCTACAAACCCGTAGTACATCATTTTGTTCTATTGTCAATAGTTTTTGCAGCGCACGCAAAAATAGGTTTTCGATTTTACACCTTGTGTTACAAAATAGCAATTTTATTACGGAGCCTATAGCCTTCCTCGATAAATGGACTACCCAACACTGAAAGAATCATTCAAATCGGACCAGTAGTTCCAGAGATTAACGCGTTCAAACAAACAAACAAACTCTGCAGCTTTATAATATTATAGTATAGATAAGCGTTTATTTCTAACTAGCTTTTTCATAATTTCAACTTATGATTTATTCTTCTTTTTATTGACACAGGGATATTTCTTTCTTTTCTGATCCATACTAGGTAAATACTAACAGTATAGTCAAGTAGTATTCAAGTAGAGCAACTTTCAATGCGAGCTGGGCCGCGTCGTAAGAGTAGCGAGTGGGAAAGGGAGCAACCGTGCGAGCGAGAGGTAAAGGCAGGCAAGCTACAGAGCACACGTCCGAACGCTGCGATGTCCCAGCGGAACTAATTGAAATTTCGGCGCGTTTCTGTTTATAAACACTCAAGAAGTTTTGATTAACAAAATGTACTTATAATGTATTTTTCAATACAGTTTTTTTTTTATTTCATAACTTAATAGTTGTTTTGTAAGTGGTTAAATTGTGACTTCTCCAAAAGATGTTTTTTAAAAGAAATATTAAGTTTTAGATATGGTCGATTTCTTAAAATTACCACTAATTAAATCACTTAAAATAAGAAAACTAAGGCATTTCTCAAAAATGTAAGCAGATAAGATTATTGTAGAGGATTTAAGAACAAATGTTATCTGAATACATTTCGTGTTTTTGAGATATTTTTTACGTGGCATGTGCATGAATAAGACCTTCAACGCGCAAAACGTAAACACGGGTATGTTTAAAGCCTAACAAAGTGATTAAAAGTAACATCAAAGTAAATAAACTGATATGTTTTGGAAACTCGAAACCCCATACTGTAAAGTGATGTTAAATAAATTTCATATTTAGCTCTTTTAGTAACAAAAAAAAAGATCTTAGTTTTTGATAATACTGCAAGAACACTGATTCGTACAAGACTGGCGCCTTAAAGCAGCCAATTATGTCTGCACAGTACAAAATAAATAGTACTGGGCCCAAAATTGAACCCTGTGGCACGCCCCTCGTCAAAGGTTTAAGAGCCGAGTTTGAGGGGATTCCATCGCTTTGTGTCAATTTCACAAATTGCTTCCTATTTGTTAAATAACTTTGAAACCAAAGCAGCGTGCCATCGTCTAACCCGTAATACTTCATTTTAGCAATGAGCAATTCGGTATTAATCGCGTCAAATGCACGTGAAAAATCCAAAAGCACCAATATCGTGCACATGCCCTTATCCTGATCCGCCAGAACATTGTCTGTCACATCCAGTAATGCAGTTGTGGTACCACGGCCCTTCCTGAAACCGGACTGCAATTCAGGGAGAATACCATTAGTCTCTAGGTATTCGGTCAGTTGCGAACAGACTACCCTCTCTAAGACCTTGGAGACACATGGCAAGATGCTAATTGGCCGAAGGTCTTTTAGATCGACTGGATTTGGGGTCTTTGGCAGTGGTAGAACAGTGGCAATTTTCCACACATCTGGAAAGACAGACGATTCGATGGACTTATTTATAAGTGTAGTGATATGGTGTAAGGTATGAGGTAAGGAAAGAATTAGCATTTTTAGTGAAATTCCATCGAATCCCTCTGCATTAGATCTAAGCTTCAGCAGAATACGCGACACTACATCACCACTGACCTGTTTAAGAGTAAAAGTAGTACTACCATGGATATTGACATCAAAAAACGATTTGTATACATCATTAGCTACTGGGTTGCCAGGTACCTTCAAAAAGTGCAAATTAATTAGGTCAGGATTGTTAAAATCTGAAGGCAGTTCCTTGTTACGTTTGAATGGCAAAACCGCATCTTTTAAATTCTTCCAGAGTACTTTAGGTTCATTAATTTTGTTATTTATATTTTCACGAAAGTAGGCAGTTTTTTCTTGAAACAATGAACTATTCACTAACGTCTTGAGTTGCTTATAATATAGTTTCTTTGATTCGGTTTTTGATTTTCTATACCTCGATAAGGCATCATCACGCAAACACATCATTAACTTTATTGTGTCGGTCATCCAAGGATAGGATGGTTTCCTTATAACGCTTCTACGAACAGGCGCATGAACGTCAAAAACAGACAGAAGCTTCATGTTAAAAGTAGACACCATGTCGTTTACTGAAGGTAAGCTATCCCAAGAGGTCCAATCCAGTAATGACAGGTCAGAACAGAAACTTTCACAATTAATATCCTTCAGGGGCCTAGAGTACAAGATAAATGGCTTATATTTTTCCCGCTTAACACCCAGTTCACAGACCAGCACCGAGTGACCGATTCGATTCCGCAAAGGCTCGACACTAATATGTTTTACACCAAGGTCAGTGCAGATAAGATCGATTAAACTTTGGCTCGTTTCAGTAAAATGTGTGGGAGAGGAAACCAACTGACTGAGCCCTAAGCAAGTTAAACACTCCTTTAACTTCTTTGTGTTAACGTCGTCAATATTTAACAAGTTTACGTTGAAGTCACCCAAAATAACGCAGTGATCTACGTCACCTAGGGAAGTCACAGTATCACCAATAGCATCCAAAAATAGGTTCAGACTTAATCGCGGCGGACGATAGGCAGTGCCTACAGCAATTTTTTTGCCATTAATCATGAGTAAGAGCCACATCTGCTCGACGGAATCGAACCGAGGATCCGCAGAGTGCGCGAGCGCACGCCGCACACGTACACCTCGCCTAATATAAAAGCCAACCCCACCACCGCGCCCCGAGCATACTGAAGGCGGTCGCGGGGTATGGCGCAGATGGTACCCGGGCACAGTGGGCGCGCGCCCCTCCTCACCTAGACGAAGCCAAGTCTCGTTCACTGCTAATATGTCAATGTCATAACGGTCAAATATGGATATAAAATCGTCATGACCCGTACTTAGGGAGCCGGCATTGAAAAAACCCAATTTTAAATGTTTCTTAGTACTCTCTTTGGCTATTTTTATTTTCATAATAAACACAATATGAACATATTATTATAAATGTTACACCAATAATAAACTTCCTATGAAGAGATAATACATGCAATACAAATATTTTTTTATAAATACGGAAAACTTTATGCATAATTATAATTAATAAATTAAACACAAAAAATAAAAGAGGACAATTAAATAAATGTTTGCAATGTTTTAAAATAAGGCTAGTGCAGCGTATATTATTTGATAAAATTAAGATAATTTTCTTATTTAATATAATTACGGCATATTTATAATTGCTGGATTTAAAACTTACGACAACGGGACGACATATTATAACACCACACAGCATAAAATAAATATACAAATTTATAATATCATAATTAAAAAAAAAATGCAAGTGCATTAACTTAAGTGTAGATAGTAAAATAATAATTAAGTGTATAGAGTGTATATTGTGTATTAGGTTGTTAGTGTATTGTATACTTTTAGATAAAATCAAGCGAATCAAGCTCTTATTATTCATTAATACCATTTTACAAACATAACAGCCACTATAGATGAACATCAGCGAGGTGAAACAAACAGTAAAAAGTAAAAAGGCCTCGCAGCAATGAAATCACAAAAAACAAAATAAAAACTAGGACAAAACAAAAGTAGACAGATGGATATGAATAATACAATGAATTACTTAGCCAGTGTATAAGACCACTGCTGAACCTACATAGCGAAATAATAAAACATGCCAAACAGAACCTATAAAGACAATAAGAAATAATCAAAATCAGAACAAAACAGAAGTAAACAGATGTATACAAATTGAAAAAATTATTATTTAGCAATTGAACAAAACCACCGCTGTATTGTACCCACGCCAAACAGCACTTAAATAAAAATTTTGGCTATGTCATTTTCAGTACGGATTAGTGCGGGCTGCTGACCATCAGCCTTACGCGCAAGAATTCTTCCGTTCTTCGTCCATACATGCCTCCATTGAAACTTGTCTCTAGCCTGGCGAGCCAGATAGAACAGTCGCCGATTGGTACGAGTGAGACGCTCGTTTATGTAAACACGACGCGCGGGGCCGTGAATATCTATATCGCCAGAAGTTATCCCACGACGTACGCGGGCAGCGTTTATCCACTGATCTCTCGTTATTTGCCGCGCAAAACGCACTACAATAACGCGCGGTCGCTGCTCGGTGAGTTCGCTATCGACTGCACCAGACGCGGGCGAGCTGTTAGACGCGATCCGATTGCGGAGTGTAGAACCAACGCGCTCCACTCGCACAAAATCCCGCTCATCGCACTCGACTCCCAGTTTGACAGACAAGACTTTCATAATATTCAATAAATTCTCTCCGTTATGCTCAGGTACGCCGGACAGATCGATATCGTTAGATAAAAGTTCTTGATCTTTATCATTTAGCTGAAATTTGAGCTCGGCGATGGCATTCTCGAACGTATTGCTTTCAGAGGAGGACGCTTCCATATTTTTTTCTAAATCTGATATTCTCATCTCCATAGTACTTAGTTTTTCGTCGTAGGAATTGAGTGCAGATTTTAGATCGATTATTTCCAAACGACATTCGCGCACTTCCGCTCTCAAGGCGCTCATTTCACTCCTGAATGAACGAAGCTCCAAGGCCAGGTCTACCTTAAATTCCTCAGTGATGTTATGTGCAGTGTCATCCAACTCCATAGGGGGAGGGCTGCTAGGAGTTTTATAAGCTGCGGCAATTCCCCTTACAGGGGTCGTTGAGTTGTCTTCCCTGGGGATCATGATTTTACAACCCGGGCACATCCAAGTCTTAACCTTCGCCGCCTCAGGTATCGCAACGCAGGCCCTATGATAAGAGCCATTACACTTATTACAGCGCACAGAATCTGCTGCTGAAAGAAACTTCCCACAGGCTCCGCATTTCACCATGTTTGGTAGAATTGAATTACAAAAAATATAGAATAGCGCCACCTGTTGACAGGAGGCGTAACCTCAATTACATACGACCGTCCGTCAGCGTCGTGGGAGCGAGCGTGCTTCAATAGCAGCAGGTGATATTAGAGTACGCGCTTCGTTAAACAACGGTAGATGGCAGTAGTACAAATCGGTATTAAAATCCTTTTATATAAAAATACTGCTTATGGGGTATGGACACCATAAGTGTTTATCAAGCACTAGAGCGAGTACACTCACACACTAGTTCAACGTCCTCTTGTCACAAATGTTGTCACAAATGTAAATAATTGCTTATTTTTTTTGTTTAGGGTAGATATGAACGATGTATTTATTTAATTTTATGTATTAGTATTGTAGGTTTAACAAACACCAGAGATAACACTCGCACTAAAAGACTGTAACCATGTACAGCGAATTATCACAAAAACTTAGAAAAAAGTTGTATAGTTTTATTTATTAGAACGAAATAACTGAGAGCGCGTACGACCGACTTGACATCCAGATGTCAAAAAAAGAGTCAAGGTTAACGATACAAACCCACCTACATATATTTTAGAAGATAAACATAAACAGTTAATTTTAGGCTCGTTCTACGAACACGAACTGCAAAGAACAAAATTTCCTGACCTTTATCTCATAGAGAAAGTTATTAAAAGAAAAGGTAACAAAGTTTTTGTTAAGTGGTTAGGTCTCAGTAAGGAAGAAAACAGTTGGGTCGATAAGAGTGCATTACTTTTGTAATATAAATTGTGTGTCTGATGAAAATTATTCATTTAAGAAAGATCGATGAAGCAGGGTAGAGGTTTTTTAAATAACCTTATTAATAGTTTACCAATCGAGCTACATATTCCTGGTTATCAATTTTGTGGTCCGGGAACTAAACTTCAGAAGCGTTTACTAAAAGGTGATCGTGGTATAAATCAATTGGATGAAGCTTGTATGTATCACGACATTGCTTATAACAACAAAGACTTGAACATTCGACATAAAGCGGATTTAGAGCTTTTGAATATGGCCAAGAGAAGACTAAAGTCGAGCGATGCTGGGAAAGGTGAAAAAATTGCATCTTGGATAGTAAAAAATGCAATGAAAGCAAAAATCAAAGCTGGTGCTGGGATACGTCCATTTATGTCAATTGTGAAAAAATTACAATCTCAATTGAAGAAGTTAAAATCTAAAGATAATCGCACAGCTATAAATTTTGCGTATGCTTCTGCAAAAAAATTATTTAAAAACAAAAAAGGAATACGTTTACCACGATGTATTCCTATTCCAAAAACTGGGGGATTTTTACCTCTCATTCCAATTTTTGCCGGTTTGTCAGCCCTTGGTTCTCTCGCTGGCGGTGCGGCAGGTATAGCAAAAGCTGTTAATGATTCCAAGGTTGCTCAGAAAAACCTACAAGAATCTGTACGACATAACAAGGCAATGGAAGCAGTCGCTCTCGGAAAAGGGATGTATATTAAGCCTCATAAAAGAGGATCTGGACTATACTTGAATTCTTCAAAAAACTAAACAAAGGGCTACCCAAACGCCCCCTTACAAATCTAGACATTTTAAAGCACGCAACTACAATTCCATATTTTCGAGGAGTATTTATGAGAGATTCACTTCCTTCAAAACCAAGAAAAATTGAGTGTGCTATATTGAACCTAGATAGTTCTGAAAATCCTGGAACACATTGGGTAGCCTATGTAAAACAGAATGATTACTGTGAATATTTTGATAGTTTTGGTGACTTAAAACCTCCATTAGAATTGATAAATTATTTAAGGAACATGTCAATAACTTACAATTATGTACGGTATCAAAAGTTTGGTACTATAAATTGCGGTCATCTGTGTTTAAATTTTTTAAAGAAGTATTGGAAACAACATTTATATTAAGAGTTAAGTAATAAAATTTATCAGTATAAACATGTCTTTCACTGTGTCGATAACCGGCAGCGGAGCCTCTTTGATAACAAATTACTCTCCTACAATACAATTAGACGGAGAGTATGAGTGCGGTTTATTATATTTTTCAACATTCAATTCCATCCCTAATATAGATGGCAGAAACAATAAATTTTATTATGGTAAAGATGGCGTGATAAAAATACCAGAAGGGTCCTATGAACTTCAAGATATTTGTGACTATCTTAAGAGCAATATCAAAAATGTTGTGCTGAGATTGACCGCAAATAACAACACATTGAAAACAAATATTTTTTGTTCAGAAGAAGTTCACTTCAATAAAAATGAGTCGTTGGGTAAAATTTTGGGTTTTGGAATGGAGACAATAAAAGCTAATATAAATACAGAGTCTAGATATCCTGTCAGCATTTTATCAACAACTATCGTGCGCATCGAATGTGATGTAATCAGTGGATCATTTGTGAATGGAAAAGCTAGCCACATAATTTACGAATTCGCACCTAACGTACCACCCGGTTATAGAATAATTGAAATACCTAAGAATTTGATTTATTTTCCCGTCAATCAAAGTTCAATAAGTGCTATTAATATAAGACTATTAGACGCTGATAATAATCAAATTAACTTACGCGGTGAGGAAGTGCAGCTATATTTACACTTTAAAAAGACATGTTGACTTTCAATAAAAACCAAAATATTCCACGAACTCAAGTCAGTTCTAAGAGATCATCTCATAAGGGAGCACCAGTTCGATCAACAAAGAAATTAACAAAAAGCAATAAAGACTTTTTGAAATCACTGGGATTGATAAAATGAATTTTTTAAACATAACTCAACCTGCCTCGTGCGATAACAGTATCGAAAGTTTTGAATATCATTCGTATAAACCATACGTGACAAGTTTCAACAAGAATGATGAAATACGGATACCGATAAATCAGCAAGATCTCTACGTATTGCCTTCACTAAGCAGTTTGTATATTGAAGGAAGAGTGAATGTGTATAAGAACGCAAAAGAAAAAGAACGAGTAACGAGTGTGCATTTTGTTAATAACCCTGCACTATTTTTATTTCAAGATATTCGATACGAAATAAACGGAGTAGAAATAGATAGAATAAAAAATGCAGGCGTTACAACCACAATGAAATCGTATTTATCGTTGAACGATAACGAATCTAAATGCGCACGAGTTTGGGGTTGGTCTCCAACAGGCACTACAACTGACAGCAGTGGAGTATTCTCCGCTTGTATACCACTAAATAAAGTGATGGGTTTTGCTGAAGATTATAATAAAATTATAATGAACTGTAAACATGAATTAGTTCTTTTGAGAAGTAATACTAATCTCAATACCTTAAAATTAAATGCAGGTGAAGTTGTGGATGATATCACATTAAATAAAATTACTTGGCGAGTGCCTCATGTTAAAGTTTCAGATCGAGAAAGAATAAGTTTGCTTAAGCATTTAGAAAAAGATCGCCCAATAACAGTCGCATTTCGTAATTGGGACTTATATGAGTATCCATTACTTCCCAAAACACGTAAACATACCTGGTCTATTAAAACATCCTCACAGATAGAGAAACCACGGTTCGTCGTAATTGCTTTTCAAACGAACCGTAAACATAATGCAACATTATCAATGGCAGAGTTTGACCATTGCCATATAAGTGATGTTAAAGTTTTTCTAAATCCTTCATATTACCCTTATGAAAGTCTGAACATTAGTTTCGCTGACAACAAATATACTTTAATATACGAACAGTACGTTAGGTTCCAGCAGTCTTATCACGGACGTCGAGCTGAACCGTTGTTGAGTATAAAAGAATTTAAAGAAACTGCTCCAATGTTCGTGATTGACTGTTCTCGCCAACACGCAGCTTTAAAGGGATCCATTGACGTGCGAGTCGAAATCGAAGCTGATCAAGAAATACCTGATCAGACCGCTGCTTACTGTTTGATTCTGAACGATTGTATTTTTGAATATAAGCCTTTGAGCAATATCGTAAAGAAACTATCATGAATAGCAATACAATAGTCGTGGATGTACAAGGGTTCAAAGATTTAAAAAATAAATTTATTTTGAAAGAATTAGTCATAGGCACATCTGAACACACTCAAATTTTTTTGATAAAACCTCCTTACCCATTCTCTACCCTGACACTTGAAGAAAGAAAACATGTATGGTGGATAGAAAGAAATCGAGGATATCGATGGAGCGAGGGATATATTGACTACAGGGAATTCAGAAGACTTATTAAACCTTACTTGAATAAACACAAGATAATAGTGAACGGTGAAGAAAAAGTTAAGTGGGTTCGAGAATTGTGTGGACACGACAGTGTTTTAGATATAAGTAACAAAGGTATACCTAATTTAGAAACTCTTAGTAAACTTTATTGTAAAGATATGTTTTCTTATAATTGTTTTAACCACATAAAATATTGTGCATTAAAAAATGTTATATGTATTAAGAAATGGTTGCTAGAAAATAATATTTCACTGTCTGAATAAAATGGTTCTGTATAAAATAGTCGTTTTATTTATTACCCCCAAATACTTTTAATATATTTAATAAAAACAAAGTTATTTTTAAATATTATTTATTTCATTATCACAATATTTACAATACAAACTTATTATTACTACTTACATAATACAAATATTATAAAAATCTATTTAAAAATATTGACCTAAAATTACAGTTATTATAAAAAATAAAAAAATATAGTTACAAAGTAAATGTATCTCTGTAGGAATTCACATAGACATGAATGTATATGTGTATCAGCCTTCTAGAGAACTTTGATGTTTAATAAATATGTGACTACAGTCGCATTAAAAGCAGCTATAGCTGTATCCACATAGTTTTTTAGAGACATTGCTAATCAAACCCTCTGTTTGGTCCATAATAGGGTCTACATCGTCTTCCACGACATACTGAGCGCACACCATGGTGTTGTCTTCTTCGGGATCGGGCGTTTTTGATTGCAAGTCCACAATTTGGATCTTGATCAAATAACGCCCTTTCTTCGGCGCACTTTTCAGCACAAAGGACTGCTGGTCATTGTGGAAGTGTTTGAGAAAACACCTCTTCCTTTTGTGACTTCTGGTTTTGGTCTTCTGGTTCTTATTGTGCGCCGAAGTTCCCTCGCTGATGATCCTGTAGCGAAATGGACCAGCCTCGTCAAATCCTTCGAGTGGGTCTTGAGCGTTTTGATACATCGATGGTTGTAGGTGAACTTCCTCTGGTTCATAGATGGGCGATGTGGGTGGTGATTCCTAAAAACAAATAATAATATAAAGTTAGTTGGTTGCAAAACAATATACACACTAAAATAGTCCACAGAATCAAAATACCACAAGATAAATATTACACTTACCATAGTTACTGGCTACAAGCGTTGTCAAGTAAGAGCTGTGTTGAAATGAAAATACATTACGACCAGACCTAGCTTTATTTAAATAATTTGCTAACATATCTAATCCATGTGAACGGCAAGTCACGACATGTTGAATTGCTTGATTGAGTGAGAGATAAACAAAAGTAATTGGACCTCCTACACGTGAACTTGCTTACGCGAATGAATAATACTGAGAAATAAAACATGTTCGAACATGTTTACTATTTTAACGGCGAAGTATTATTGAAATGAAACACTACGGTTATGTTATTTCTACCAGTCATTTGATCTTCGTCAAGTGTCTTTATTCAGGTTACGTTAAAAAGTATGATTAAGTAAAACAAGTTTGAACTTGTTCTTCGCTATTATCCTAAATAATTTGCTACATAGGTAATATTGATTTTAAAGATATTTTTGTAATAAAAAATCAAACAACAAATATAATGAACACATTTTTATTACGTTAAAAACAAAGGTAAAACATTACAAATATTATTTTGATCGCTAATTTTATTTCATAACAATATAAAAGAGACTTTACAAAAAACTTACAAAATATATTTCAAAAAATACATTCTTTTAGTACCTACTTAAACATATCAGGTAAATTAATAACTTAAAACAAACAAAATTATAATACAATACTATCACAAATATGATGAACACATTTTTATTAGGGTAAAAACAAAGGTAAAACATTACAAATATTATTTTGATCTCTAATTTTATTTCATAAAAATAAAAAACGAGACATTACAAAAAGTTACAAAATAAATTTCAAAAGATATATTATTTTACCTACTTAAACATATCAGGTAAATTAATTAATTAATTAACTGCAACGAGAGGATTTATTTATATTGATATAGAATAATGACCCCATGATTTGGTTAACACGTTATCCCTCATAATGTATCGTTTATTATCTTTATTAGACAATGCCACTTTGTTCTGTTCCCTGGTAAAAATTTGGTGTTTTATGCTTTTAAAAAGAACATTTGTTGCTCTTAAGTCGTGTCCTGTTGAAAGAACATTTACATAGTCATAAAATTTTAATTTTTTAGTTATAGGCTTTTTAACCCCTTTGGCTTTTTTAATCTCGTAATCACTCGTTCTAATGCTGTACAGTTTAGATCGCAATCCAACAAATTCCAATAAAAGTTTACCGCCTAATTCGTCTTTAAACAAACCAGGTACTTTTTTGTTTTGTGGTATGATATCAAAGCAGTTATTTTTACAATAATTACTCGTGTCAAAATAATTCACGAAATGTTGTTTTAAGTCTTGATAAAAGTCTTCTGTTTGTATAGAGTACAGCAAACTATCAGTGTCTGTGTAACACAGCTCCAATTTTTCACTGTAGAATTTTTTCATGACCGAATAGTGGAAATTATACATATGACTTTTTGATATTTCTAATACTGAAAATCCGATGTATATAGGTTTATTCAAAAGAACTTTTTCTCGTTTTAATTGTATTGCTACTAAATTTTCGTCAAAAATAGTTGCACTATGGAAATTAGGACGAGCTATCAATTGCTCAGCGCATTGAAGTTTGTTTGTCTTGTTGCGATGGTCATTCCAGGTACTAATAAGCTTTACATCAACTCTACGTTCAGTATCTTCCAATGTTTTACCAAATATACTGTTATTCAGCAGTTTAAAAAAATCTTGCTCAAAAGCAGAATCGGACTGTTGTCTCAGTGTCGTATTCAAATCAATATATTCTTTTAAATATGCACTTTGTTTAAATGTTATTGCTTTATGAATCCTCTTTAGCAGTAGTCCGTGAGCAATACATGTTTTTAAGTGAGTGTAATGGATGACGTACTTAAATTTATCAAAAAGATTTGGTATAAGTTTTTTTTGTCTTGAGCCGGGTGGCATATAGTTTTGAGCACAAAATGGAAGGTCATTATGCAAATCATGTAAGCTTTCCGGGTATTCGAGATCTACTTCCAGAATGTATCCGTAATCACTATCGTCGGGAATATTTAATATGTTAAGCTGACTGCATTCCTCTTCATTTAATAATTTAAAATCAGCATACGGCAAATGACTACACATAGCATACCCATATAAATTATTACAATCCATATATACTAAATAATTATCAGGTTGCGATGCATCAAAATTATGCTGATATTTGTTGTTGGATCGTGCATATCTTTTTGAACATAAACAAATACCCCCCCGAATACCATTTTGTATCATACGGAGTATTTCTAAGTCTGATAAAAGTTCTAACTTTACTTTAGTTTTCAAAAGCATCGCATCAAAGCTAAGGCTTGGAGCCGTAAGATAGAAAGCTGGATCCAAATCATAGTTTTTCTTACAAGTTATACGGAATTTTTGAAATATATCGGCTAATAACAAAACGTCGCTTTTGACATATAAGTCTGTGTACTCTCCTAAATTTTTGATGGAAAAAGCTTGCCATACAGTTTTTGCGTGTTCATAATCAGTTAAGCTAATTGATTCACCGGTGAGACTACTGTAAAAATGTTGTTTCGATGGCAAACTAGTTTCGTTATAGACATTCCAATTAGATACATATTCATACGGATATATTCCTTTCCGACATAATAATGAAAATTGTTCATCATTGATACAATTTCGACGTAAATGAATAAAGTCGCTATGTTTTAGATTTTTAGCTAACTGTTCTAAACTAGTTCCCAAAAATTTAAATGAATCAACAAAACGTACCGCAGCGAAATCATCTTCTGAGAGTTGAAAAAACTTAGTAAAAGAAATGTAATTTTCTTTGTTTTTCGGTATAACTTTTATTGACCCAGGAATAGTACTTAGTTCACGAATAAACAAATGGCAATCGTAACCAGACAAGTTGTGGAAAAAGACAGGTATGAATTTGGGAATTTGAAACCTTCGATTGCAAAATGAATGAGTAGCACCGCGGTAAATCCCAGTGAAGTGGCAGTGATCTCTTACTTTATCGTCAATTAATAAATTAGAACATAAATAACAATACTCTGCTCGCTCAAAACTACGTGCCTCATTTTCATTCCAAATTATAGGTGCAGGGTTATCTGAAGCCGACTGAATAATACTACAAATGTTTTTTACGTCTCTTCCTAGGCAATGAATAAATTTTGATGCACAATCAGGACCGCGATAATTTTCCAGCCGGTTGAGAGAACTATCGTAGTTACAAACAATATAATATGCAAACGCAGCCGGAATGTGACGTTGAATGTTTGTCGTGTGGTTACCTTGACTTTCAACACATGGTTGCAATAATGTTTCGAAGTCTGCATATATAACAAAAGGTATGAATTGCTTGCATTGAATATTTTTAAACTGTAGCAAAGTACCCATTTCTGGCAAAACAGTCGTGACCTCACCACAATCATGATTTTCATATTTTATGCTCGAGTTAAAAAACAATAAACAATCGTCACAAAAAAATAGCTTACCATGATGTCTGGTCACTTGACTTCGTACTAATTTCGAAAGGTCTTTTATCAGACAGTAATGAGACTTACGACCATCTTGCAATAAAAGCATGTTAATATGACAGTTTTTTCGAGAATTGGTTTTATATAATGGACCTGTAATATTGTTTTTATTGTCCAAGCCATATATGTTTACACTTATATTTTCATTATTCCTTTCAAATAATTTTATATCAGTAAAAGAAACTGGAAACGACATATTCTTTAAATTCAACGCGGTACTAAAGTGAGGATAAGAAGACACCCGACAAACATTCTTTTTGGCAGGGTGCAATGCTGCCATAATGGACCACGCAAAGCAATATTCGTCATGATTTTTAATATTTACGCAAGCATGTTTTGCATTAATTTTGTTCGGTAATTTCAGGTAGCACGATCCTTTCAAAGGCGTATATTTGTTAATATTAATTTCTAAATATAAAATATCTAAAATTGACCACCCACTCCCTTTTTCCTGAAACTCGTATATCTTTTTACAAATGATTTCGGATATTTTGTCTAATAAATCATCAAAACTATAACTTTGATGTAAGCAAATATTTTCGGTGGCAAACGACTTAATTTCCATGGAATCGTCTTTAGGTAAAATTACTTTAGCGAATAATTCAAAGTTCACTTTCACATTGATATGTTTAGACAATGTAGAATCGATTAGCGTTTGCAACTTAGCTGCAACGCAACGCAAATAGTGCGCCGGGTCTGTAGCGGCCACATCGACACTGTCTGCCTGGCGTTCGCGCTCTGCGTGTATGCGATATGAGGCTATGCGTCCTCGAAATGCAGAATTAATTTTTTCAATACCCGTATCGAAATCTACTGCGCTATTGTTTTTATGTTTAATGCTGCGTAAGTGACCTGGGAAAGTTTTACTTTTGATCGATTCCTCACAAATTGTGCAGTAGATTGTTTTATCCATAGTTAATTATTTTATTATTAGGGTACTAAAAAATGCTTTAAATGAACAAAGTTTAATTTACACTTACAGATATAAAAACTCAAATTATATATTACTTATGAAAATAAAATCCTAAATATAAAAATTAAAACTAAAAAAGTGTTCATTAAAAAAAAAAAAGAAAAAAAATCACTTCAGACGGTTACTTGGTAACCTTGTCACCATAGTAGGTGGCCTCCTTGGTGAAGCGTTTCTTTGCCTCAGCGCACAGCTTTTTCACCTGACCCCACAGTGGGTCGTCCGGTGATACTCGAAGGCGGAGATTGGCACTCCACTTATCGGCGCGCTCACGGGGGCAGAGGTCTAATATGTCCACAGTGTTGTACACCCGGACATCAAAAAATATGTCACCGACAGGCACCAACTCCACCTGTCGTAACACGCCGCCCGCAACACGCCGAGACAAGGAGGACCACAGAGGGCTACTGTTGGCGGGTTTGCTCTCCGGCTCGCCGTCGTCGTCGCCGAAGAGGTCGGTTAATATTGTGGCCGATCCGCTCGCTTTAGCAACAGGTTCACTGAAACAATATGATTTAGGTACAAATTAAAATAATGTAAAATAAACATTTCGGACGCGGCAATAGTTTGAATTTTAGAACTGTGCTGTAAAATTTTCTGGAATATTTTTGTTACATATCACTTTATAATTATGTTGTCGTTACGTAGTAATAAAAAAACCTAATATATCACAAATCAATTCTAGTCTTGTAGAAAATGTAATGAAACAGCTAGATTTGTACATACCCACTAGTCTTCCTTTTCGACGTTTCCTTTTTGCTAGTCGATTTATTCACTTTACGTGACTTCTTCGGAGGGCTGTCAAAAAAAAAAAAAAAAAAAATATTCAGGCTGATCATTAGTATTCCTAAAACCACTGACATACATCACTATGAGGGTAAAGAATGTATTTTTATTTTGCTATATATTTGGGACAAACTTGACTCGATATCGAGATTAGGTTAGTATAGAGCAAATAAGAAAATAATAGTCACCTTGGGTCTTCCTCAAATTCGGTTGTCTGCTCGCAGTCCGAGTCCAGATCAGCTGCGGCGGCGGCGGCGGCGAGGCGTTTCTTATACTGCGATTCGGACCTTTATAGAAAAAATTGGGAATCAGTTTTGTTTGATTGCACTGCACATGTCAAGTTTGACCATGAAAATAGAAACAATAAAATTTAAAACTCACGAACATTATGTCGATGCACTTGATGACGTGTATGGTGACGTAGGTAGTAGGTACACTGCACTGGCAGCAATAGGTTCTCGATGAAAAGTAGAACGATATTGATTTGATGAATTCGGGGGAACTATTTATATTTAAATTTTCACAATATAAACACAGGAAAAGCAGTGTGTGAGAACACACACACATACATAAAAATTAAGTCAGCAAAAATTATCGACAAACAATTGTATCGAATAACAAATTTGTTGTAAAATTATTTTAAAATCATTGTAACATACAGTATCTTCATATTACAAAGCATTACCCGCTCCGTGTGAAAATTTGTTGGCATGTGGCAGTCCCGATAAGTTCGATAATAATAGGGTAACATCAACAGCACATAAACATAAAATAATAATATAGTTATTCAAAGCATAAAACTATTTTATAATGTTATTATAAAAAAAGTTCATAGAAAAAAGGACCTCCTTCTTTTTTGAAGTCGGTTAAAATACTACTAGATAGAGATACCAGAATATAATTATTAAACAAAATCTGTCAACTAACTATGCATATCTATCCTCGTAGTGCCCAGAAGTTTTATAGCTAATCCTTAACTATAGTCCGACTGTCCTTTTCCTAGGACATAATTGTTAAAGTCTTATCCACCCAGGGTTTTAAGTACATAGCTTTTTTTTTGTGTTAAAGTTACCGGTTTGAAGTGAAACTTTCAGGGTATAGTTATGATTCTATTAGCATGTGTTTATTTCAATTAATAGTCTACCTTTTGTTCTTTACAAAGGCCATTAGGCCGCAATGACTAGACTAAAAGGAAATATTTATAAGTTTATTCCTAAACGGAATCAATAAATTCCTAAAATAAATCCTAGATTTTATTAATCAAATTCTTATAACAAAACAATCTTTTAATATGGTTCCGGTTTGGGAGACTGATCACCAGGCTTTGTTGGTGTCCCCTATCCAAATAATAATAATAACTATGAATACAAAAGATTTCTAAATTGTATATTTATTAAGTACTTATACTCGTACTTATTATATGCACAATCTGCAACAATTATGTTCGCAAAATTTTAACCAAATCCGTTCAGCGATTATTGAGAGTTTGACTAATCATCCAAATTCAAGCATTTAAACTTTCACATTTTTTATGTTATTTCATTATAGTATTGAGAAATAAAAGTGTTCTTTATTGGACCCAATACCTTATTTTAAGTTTTATGATATTTACAGCTATACAAACGCAATTAGGTACTGTGGTACACACCGAACCGAAGCATATTTTGTATTCATGAATTTTTTTATATTTGTATAAACTACCGGAATGGTGGATTTTATTTAAATCATTTTAATAACTTACCTACTTATAAAAAAGTGTGATGAGATCATCAATATAAATCATCATTAAGTAATATTTGCAATGATTGGTGGATATAAAAAATAACAATTTGTTATTGAAATACGTTTTGAGTAACTTCAAAGTTACTTGAGATTTGAAAAACACAAATTTAACAGTATTTATACTTCGAACCTGTACTGTCGACGTGAGAATATCCTCCTTTTTGAAGTCGGTTAAAAAACTTCATGCCAATCGTTTTATAGTGCATGGGAAATACGTACAGGCATTTGATATCGGTTCGCATTATTCTACCGTAAGCAGTTTGGTCTATCTAAGTCTCATCGTCCATAGTAAGCTTTTATCGCGCTGTTGAGTATGAATTGATATATTGTTTTGTATGCTATAGAGAGCAAATAAAGCTTTACTATAAGTGGACTCGATACCTGGTGACAATTCGATTTAAATATTACTTTATTATTTTTTAGTCACCAACAAGCACGGACTGGTCAAAGGTTTAAGGAGTGTGAGTGTCGTTTCTTTAAAACCGCGAGTGATATTTTGTGATTTGGTGATAAATATAATCGGGCGAATACATCAAATGTAAAACAACGTTTAAAATCCATATTTTAGCAAAAAGTATCTTAAAGTAAGTATTTGAAATATTAGACTTTGCCCCTCTTCAAATATGGAATTGGTAGTGTTGACTTTTGGTTGCAATGGCAGTCAAGTGCCCTGCAATGTCGGGGATACATTTAAAATTTTAGATAATCTCGAAATCTGTTTTGTAGGGCTCCTACACATATTTTATTAATAAGTTGCGTTGTAGAAATTTGACGTAGATATTATGGAGGGGTCAAGTGCCTTGCAATGCCCAGGATACATTACAGACCTGAAGTCTGTTTTGTAGGGCTCCTTCATGATTCTCATTAAAGGACTGCAATGTAGCTTGGGGAAACAAAAAAAAACATGTTGTACTATAAAGGAGTTAAGTGCCTCGCAATGTCCAGGATACATCTCAGATTTTTAGAAAATCTCAAAGTCTGTTTTGTAGGGCTCCTACACATATTTTATTAAAAAGTTGCGTTGTAGAAATTTGACGTAGATATTATGGAGGGGTCAAGTGCCTCGCAATGCCCAGGATGCATTTCAGACCTGAAGTCTGTTTTGTAGGGCTCCTTCATGATTCTCATTAAAGGACTGCAATGTAGCTTGGGGAAACAAAAACATGTTGTACTATTAAGGAGTTAAGTGCCTCGCAATGTCCAGGATACATCTCAGATTTTCAGAAAATCTCAAAGTCTGTTTTGTAGGGCTCCTACACATATTTTATTACAAGGTTGCGTTGTAGAAATTGGATGTAGATATTATGGAGGGGTCAAGTGCCTCGCAATGCCCAGGATGCATTTCAGACCTGAAGTCTGTTTTGTAGGGCTCCTTCATTTTTCTCATCTGAGGACTGCAACGTAGCTTGGGGAAAAAGTACTTAAGAATGTTGTAGTCAAACATAGGAGTCAAGTGCCTTGCAATGTCCAGGATACATCACAGATTTCAGAAAATCTTGAATTCGTACTTGTAGGGCTGCATTGTGGCTTGGGTTTTAAATACTATTATTGAAATATATTGTCGAGGTTATTAAATTTAATGGCCAGGTCCGTTAATATTCATAAAAAATAAACCTTCTAATATAATTTCATTCATATTTTTTAACATTTGCAAAAATAATGCTAGTGGATTTTACAACGTTGTGTTATTTTAGTTATTCATACATTATATTTAACAAGAAAACTGATGAAAGAAAATATCGGTAAGTAAATTAGTAATTAACTTTTTTCTTGCTTGTTGTCTTGTTACAATACAATAGGAAATAACTTGATTTATTTCTAAATAATTCATCCATGACGATTAATAATAATAATAATCTTTGAATTTCTCTACTTACGTAAAACATATTCGTTTTTAATACTTATCTTTTTTAATATTTGTTCGTAATAAACAGCACCCATCATTTTTATCAACGTATTTAATGTTATGGTAGTCTAGCAAATTAAAAAACGGATGTCTGGTAGAATTTATTTTTAAGTTATCTATTTACCTTAAAATGTCTACCTGGAACCGATCAATGTTTGTACACCGCGTTCATATATCATAATCAACCAGTTTGGTGTAAAAATTATCTCAAATCTGATAGGGTTTACAAAAATATATTTTACCAATGAGCCTGATATTTAAAAGCCAACAGCAAGGCATATTTTCACGACATTAAATGAATTGGGCATTTTGGCTCGCAACAATTGAGTCCGTCGTCGCGCGGAGCAGCGACGTAGCGAGCCTGGGCGAGCGTTCAGGACTCAATTGTTGTGAGCCAGAATGCCCAATTTATTTACTACTCGTAATTAATTAATGATCGTTTTATAACTCGCGGAAACTGATCTTTGGGAATGCAGCCTCTGGTTTTCTGCTTGCATTCTTATAAAGTTTTTCGCCTTATCGCTTTTATTGGACAGAAATAAGCGACATCGAGCGGTTGAGTGAGGTGTGAACTATTTGCAGGGATAAATATGAAACGACAAGCCATTTCTTCACATTTCTGTATTACTTTTACAGACAGATGACTAGCCAGGTTATCTCCCAATATTGCTTTTGGACCTTCACCTAAAGAATTGAAATATGGTACGACCACTTTGAAAAACCAGTCCTCAAACGTTGTACTATCAAACCAACCGCTTCTCGTTCGATTGTAGCATGTATTAGCTGACCCTCCTATCAACCAGGAATCGTTAATGTGCTCAGCTTTATATACTACATATATCGGTAATATAATTCCTGATGCTGATCCTGCAAACATATCTAATGTGCTCGACCTCAAAGTGTCAATGATATTTTTTGGACTTTTGAAACCTCTTCTTACTAATACTTTTGTTTTCCCAGAGTCGTCGGTAAAATTGGTTTCATCAAAATTCACAATTGCTTCTGGTTTCACCCTCTCCAAGCTAACCATCAGATTATCAAAATAATCAGATATCGTTTCCGGATTAACCACGGCCTTTGCTCTCTTAATGTTCTCACAAAACTTGTGCGAAATTTCTAAGGTCTAAAAATTCTTTCAACCAGAATCTGCCGGGCAAATTGTTCTTAAATCTAGGTTCAGTATTTCCCTTCGTGTCAAGATAGTGCTTCACAATAAGTGTTGAGTCGAAGGCTGATATAGGGAATCCCCATTTTCCGCAACGAATTATTAAGGCTTCGACAATGACATTTTCATCTTCAATTGAAAAAACTGTGGATCTTCCAACATTCTTCATGTGTAAGCACATTTCACGCACTTTTCTGATTGACATACCTTTTCGCACCGAAGCTACTGCGTTGTCAATCAACTCGTTGGAGTAGTTACGGTATGGCCGTGACCCAACTTTCTTCTTATACCGTCCCATGTCCTGTTCAAAAAATCAAAATAATTATTTAGTTTGGCCTTCGACTATTGTGTCAAAAAAATTATCTTTTCAATTAATTCTTCGAAACCCTAGTACTAGTAAAAATTGTTGTCAAATATTGTAGATATGAACGTGCACAAAGGATTTGTCAATATTTTTGATCAATGAATGACATTCTACAAATTTTTCTGAAAAGATTGTCCGTTAATCACAAAAATATTGATAAATCCTTTTTAGTTCACGTTCATATCTACAACACTAACTTTACGATTTTACATGATTCGTTAAGGTTTCGAAGATTTCTTTGTATTGTTATAATTTTTGTTAGAAAAATAATGGCAGCGATGCGGCGAAGTAATGAAGGAAAAAAAAAGTAATCCCCTTTTTTGTATAGCAAACTTAGCAAACTTAGCAAACCTAAACTAGTATTATTACGTTAGTCTGTTCACCGAAACGAGCCAGAACTGAGAGAATTCACTCGCTTTTGATTGGCTGAAGATAACGCGCTTAGGCAATGCGCCTATGTTCAGCCAATCACGAGCGACCAAATTATCTCAGTACTAGCTCGTTTCGGTGAACAGGCTCCAATTGATTTGGAGCCATCTTGAGACATAGAAGGTAACTTGATATAGCAGTGATGTTACCACGTGTAAAAAAATATTGGTGCGTTCCAAAAAAGCAGTTCTTTGTATCAAGTTAACCTACAGTATCAAGTAAGGAACTTTGACAGCACCTAAGTATTTATGGGCTGGAGAAACAACAACTTTTCACCATCACTATCATCACCATGCTGCGTAATATTTTGCAACTCAACTTGGTCAGAATTATCACTATCACCGAAAAAGTAGTCAGTTTCTTTGAAATTATTAATACAACGTCTTTGCAGTCATGCGCAAAGACAGTCTTTTTGCTATCGTTTTGTACGGGTCCCGTACTTAGTTTCGAATGACGCTGTAGAGACACACGTTGTGGCGAAAAAATGTCAGCGTGGTACGCAGGAGCGAAACCCACACGGTCGAATGACGCGACAGCGACAAACTTTGTGGCGAAATATAGTTGTATGCTAGTTTGAAACTCAAAAGGCTGAAAATAAAACACAAAGTTCAAATCTCTTTTTAATCAACTAAACTAAAAGGTGATATTTTGAGTACTATGTACAACGCATATATTTTTAATTAAATTATTAAATGTCAAAAATATGGATTATCAAATTACTTTAAGTAGGTACGTCTATAAGAAAATAGCTCTGCTACATTATTGAAGGAAAACTAGTTAAGTAAGTATAAAATCTTAGTATAGTACATGTAATGCTGTAGCTCGTATAAAATCTACATTGCTCATTTTATTTTTGTTTTTCACAATCACTGCTATAGCATTTTTTTGTGATTTCATCCTTTTTCTTGGTGGCGTCTAAGGAATTTTACCCAAAATCCTTTCAATTTTGTGAGCCGTTGTGTTCTGTTCTTCAATAAGTTTTTTTTATGCAGCCGTACAAACCCCAGTTTCTTGTTGTCCATCAAGGAATTCCACATATGTGCAATGTCTATAGGTTGGTTGACACGCTCCGGTTGTGTTAAGCACGACCGGTGTGCAGAAAGGATGAAGTTAAACATTTTTTTTATTTTTATACTTCTACCTCTAACATAATCAGAGACTGTGTCTACAGTTTTTGTTTCTACTCTTCCATACCAGTTCCCGCTTTTTTGCCTCTCGCACTTTCATTCAGCATTCTTCTCCTTTCTTACTTTAACAGCCGGGGTTGCTGCCTATTTCTATCTTGTTTTTGCTTTTTATTTCGAGTACTGTTTGGGAATATAATTCGACACGTTTTATTTATTATTAACAATTTGGCAACTTATTTCTAATTACAATATTTTTGTTTTCTAATATTTACTTAAATAATTCTAGTTACAATATTTTATTATACTTATTTCTTGTTAAAAAAACTTATTTTACTTATTGTATTGTGCATCTTACTTTACTATTTTGTTTTATTTCTATTATTTGCCTTTTTGACTATTTCCTCGCAATATCTAAGAAAAAATTATCTGTTTTACTTTTCATTATGTCACCTACATTTTCTTTCTTTATGTTGCTTTCCAGTATTGTTTCGATTTCATACCTTTCCCGGGTAAAGGAGGGACACTCAATTATGAGGTGTAGGGCCGATTCACTCACGTCCGGATCACACGCGCACGATGGGCTCTCCTTACACTTGAATCTGCACAAGTATTCAGAGAACCCACCGTGCCCGGTCAGGGCTTGTGTTGTCCATTTTGTTGGTTCAAATTTTCGTATGGTGTTATATGCCTCTATGACGTTAGGGAAAAATACCTTCGTGGTAGATGCTGTTTCGCGCTCGGAGGGGTGTTAACTTTAAGCTAAAATTTAAACGATGTTGGATAGGGGAGAAGTTGGGCTTTCCGGTAACATAAAATTTAGATTTTTTGGATGTATAAATGTATAAGTAATTTAGTTTTTAAATGAAAATTTGATTTTTTCGGTATATATTCTCACCCCCTACTCTGAGGTGTGAGTTTATACCCGGGAAAAGTGATCTATAAGGGTAGCCCTGTCTTCTCTATACCCTTTTCCAATTGTTTTTGGAATCCTATAATCCTATAGCTAGTTTATTTTACGTATGAATGATAAGATATTTATATACGAATTTCTTATTTCCTTAATATTAAAACGTCAATAAGATGCGGGGCGTTGTCCAATTTGAATTTTCTTTCACAGAAAATGGTTATGAATTTTTTGTCAATATTTCGTATAAAAATATTTTATATAAAAAAATCAATTTTCACCGCGCGATCTTTTCCTTAATACTAAATGTTGCGATATGTGCGCTTTAAACCTAATTTCGCGGGGGTGGCGCTCGAAAATGAGGGCAGCTACCCCGCCGGTCCTTATTCTAGTTTGTAGAGGAAGATCTGGGCTTTCTTGTGGTATATATTTTTTTTATTTTTATTTACATATAAATTAAAAGGTTACAAAATTTAGAAACGATTTGTTAGCAACAAAATTGTATTTGTTTGCGCTATTTTAGAACCTAAAAGTAGTTTTTTAGCAAAGATGCGACTGTCACAGGATAGCCCAGGTCGCTAGCCTCCAGTGATCCAGAATCCAGGTCTTTAATTAATAAAAAACCGGTATTTATTTAGTTTTCCAATTGTGGGCAATAGCCTCACCGGTCCTGAAAACTAGATAAATCCTAAACTACTGATTAAAAAATTCTGAAAACATTTCAGAAATATGCCTGAAGGGCTTACCAATTTAATTATGATTTTTTATTACTACCTTACTGATCTGGATTTTGGGTTACTAACACTTAAAGCTATGACTAGAACTTAAAAACTAAAGGACCTTGTATCACAGTTGTGTTTCCGTTTTTTCAGGAGCTGAAAGCGCCTGCTCGTCGCTCTCGGAGTCCTCCACCCGGCTGCACTGTTTTTTGGCCGGCGCTGCTGCGGATCCAGGACCTCGTGGCCACGTGGTTTTGTCGATTTGTTCTATAACTTCCTGATTTGTGGCCTGAAAATTCTGAAATTTTTCAGGAAGCTTATCCTAGTCGAAAAAAGTAATGTGAAATGAACTAATCCCTACTAATATTATAATTTTAAATATTAACAATAAGGTTTTATATAATTAACAATTGCCAGAATTTAAGAATTAACAATAACAACAAATAAATTTAAATAATATATGTACATAAGTTGAAATTTGTTTCCTAGACTAAAATCTGTATATACTATAATCTAATAATATCTTAATACCAAACTTAAACCTACTTTACTACACATATTATCTATTCCTATTTAATAATTGAACTATGGCATCTCTGGCTCTTCTTCCTTGAAGCAATCCTTGGCTCGCAGATACTGGCAGTGTTGTGGCTGACATTTGGTGATTGTTTTCTTCTTGTAACTCCTCCGGTGATAATTCGGGAGCCGCTAGCCCTCCTTGCACGCACAAGTTATGCAACACCACACAATACACCCTATCACACCAGGAATACCAGATCTTGCAAAGAACCTGAAAAAGGTAAAGATTGTTGAGCTATAAGTGAGTGTGCGCCTCTCTAACACAACTTCCTACATAATAAATGACGACCCCCGTGGTAGAGTGGTACGTACACCGGTTTCAAGGTGTCGCTTATTCTGAGGTTTCGAATCCCGGCAGGGGCAAATGTTTGTATGATGAATACCAGCATTTGTACTTGAGTCATGGATGTTTATATATAATTCTACACATAAATACTTATATATGTATGATTATACACTCACAGGCACAATTAACCGCCCAACTTGTATTTCCTAAAATTTTTTGAAATGTTTAAACATAAATCACATTTTATGAATGCTACGTTATAAACAACATTTAAGGCAAAAATAAAATAAAAGGTTTGATTTTAAAAAGTCATTTAATACAGAATTATGACAAAAATCGATATTTTTAAAATTTCGACCAAAATTAGACATTTTAAATTTTGAAAAAAAACGGTCATACTAAAATATAAAAATTAATAATGGGTGTTGCCGCCTCTGGCCCTTATGACTTCTTGGAGCCGGTTTGATAGTCCATCCATCACATCTTGGATATCTGATTGGGGGATATTGTGCCACTCCTCTACCGCAGCCGTCTTGAGCTCTCCAATGGATGTAAGGGCTGGTACTCTTGCTCGAATACGTCTTTTGAGGTTGTCCCATATGTGCTCTATTGGGTAGAGAGACTGCGTGATGGCCATGGCAAAACTTGAATCCCGGTCTCATTAAGGTACTCAGTAACCAATCTTGCGGTATGGCATCGTGCATTGTCATGCATTAATCTAAAATTGTCACCAATAAATGGTGCGAACGGTATGACATGTTCTTGGAGAACTTCTTCCAAGTATCTTTGAGCATTTATACTGGATCTGTCGAACACTACAAGATCGGTACGAGCCTCGTAAGAGATACCTCCCCAAACCATTATGGACCCTCCCTGGTAACCCACTGTTTCCGTTATAGCGCATGGAGCAAACCTTTCATTTGGGCGTCTGTAGACACGCTGGCGTCCATCTGGACCTCTTAAGGCTATTCTGCTCTCATCTGAGCAGAATAGCCTTAAGAGGTCCAGATGGACGCCAGCCGTCCTTCCATTCTCGTACAGTCCATTCAGCATATTCTCGCGCAAAAGCAAGTCTAGCTCTACGGTGTTGTGGAAGCAGTTCTGGGGCGCGAGCGGGACGAAACGCCCTCAGATTTCTTTCTGCCAGTCTTCTTCTAATCGTACGGTCACTCACACTGACGTTTCGTACTTCAAAAATACGCGTACGAGCTTCAGTAGCGGTAGAAAAGCGATTTCTCAACACGTTGCCGACAACGAAGCGGTCATCTCGAGCCAAAGTGCATCGCTGTCGACCTTGACCTGGCCTGCGAGTGTATGAACCTGTCTCCCGGAACCGTCTGATGGCATCCCGTATGGTTGTTCGTGGTACACCGAGTGTACGAGCGATGCGACGTTGGCTGTACCCAGCGTCAGCTAAGGCAACTGCCCTGGCTACACCAGTTGCATCGAGTGGCATTTTTTGCAGTCACAAACAATAAGCTAACACTAGAAACTCTAATTAAACAATAATCGCACACTATGGCAGAAAAGAACAGGAAATGATAACACAGTAACAGATTTGCAACAATGTCAAAGAACGACTAAGTTCCAAAAACCCGTCATTGACACAAATTTAAGAAACAAAATAGGGGTAAAAGTGTTTAATTTATTGCAGGACTACCCACTTAACAAAAAAAAAACACTCGATAAGCCATAGTTAACAAAAACAATCAGGGAGACGAATGATATAGGTGGGCGGTTAATAGTGCCTGTGAGTGTATGTATTTATATCCGTTACCCTATATAATTAATAATATCTTGGCATAGTTGCTCAAACAACTCCCGACTGAGTCTATATGATGCTATAAACTCAATATCGGGAATCACTGCTCGCTCAAGATAGTTTTCATGCAGGCGGTGATGTTGTCGTCTTCGCTCAAGGCGCTCCTCTCTTAGGGCTTCCAAGACAGCCACTACGAATGCCACAACTTCAAAAAAATAGTTAATATAAATTAATATTATACTTAAGTACACCTTCTTAGTAGTCAAACAAAACCCAAACTGATATTAAATTCACAATAACTCACTTATTTCTGGAATAAAATGTTAATCCGAAACTCTCGAAAGTGTTACCCACTTGAGTTCTCGTGAGAAGTGACGTTAAACGCCCGAAAAATTGTATGTCAAAATCGAATTTTCGTGTCGGGCTCGAGTGATCATAGTAAGCTACCCGTAACGACAAACGTCAAATTCCGATTTCGTTCCGTTGACGGGTCCGTAGTAGTTCGTGTTTCGTGTGTTCATGGTAGCAGCCCTGTTCTAGGGCATAAATTACTGCAAGCAACCCTCTCCGTAGCAGTGTAATTTATTTCCTGCGCACTCAGAGTGCGACTGCAGTAGGCAATGGGATGGTCTACATTGTCAATCTTTTGAGTAAGTACAGCACCTATGGCATAAGAAGAGGCATCAGTATGCATGCTGAAAGGTAAATCATAATTAGGGCATTTCAGAATTGGACCAGAGACCAATTGATGCTGTTTTAAGTTGCTTGTAAGCTACATTAGCTTCAGGTGACCATGTAAAAGAAATCTTTTTGCTAGTCAAACGAGTTAAAGGACGAGATATTTTAGAAAAATTATCTATGAACCGACGATACCAACCAAGGAAAATTTAGAATAGCCTCAACTTTAGAGGGGTCCGTTCTTAAACTATATTGGTCAACAACGTAACCTAGGTATTTAAGTTCATTGCGACAGAATACCGACTTTTTCATATTTATAGTTAGATTAGCTATTTTTAGCTTTTCATATACAGCCTTTAAGAGACGTATATGCTCAATAAAATCAAGTACATATTATGTCATCGATGAAACAGAACACTTTATTATCGAATTCAGCCGTAAGCAAGCTATCTATGAGACGTTGCATAGTTGCAGAGGCTCCTACGAGTCCGAAGCACATTCTGTTGTATTGGAAGAGTCCTTTACCAGGTACTGTGAATGCTGTCTTCTCTTTTGAGGAGTCTGACAACCTAATCTGATGGTACGCAGCACTGATATTTTGCGTCTCTTAGATTGTCGAGGATGTAGCTGACATAAGGAAGTGGATAAGCATTGGCTTTGGATACCAAATTAACTTTTCTACTATCCAAGCATAGTCTAAGGTCACCATTGGATTTCTCAACGGGGACTTCTCAACTTCATGACAACGGGAGAATTCCAGGGAGAGTGAGATGGTTCAACAATACCAAGTTCCAACATTCTATCCACTTCTTTTTCAAGAGCTGTTAATTTATCAGGATTAAGTCGATAATATTTTTGTTTAATAGGTTTCACATCACTGTATCTATATGGTGTTCAATAAGATTAGTTTCACCAAGACATACTTTCTCAGTATTAATATTATCAAATAAAGATTTGATTATTTCAATTTGTTTCTTTTGTTCTGAAGTTAAAGAATTATAATCGTTTTAACAAGAATGGTTATGCAAAGTGGATTAACTATCAACCTTTTCTAATTGACAATTATTTTCAAAAATATCTGGGGCTAGATTAAAAGCTTTCCAAAAATTTACACCAAAATGTATAGGAACATTTATTTTAGTTTGAATAATAAACTTAATAAGTTGTACTTCATTCTTATATGAAATAGGAAGTAACATTAGTCATTGTCAACTCTTGTCCGCTGGCAACACTCAATGTAACTGGACTATCCAACTCATAAGAAGGGATACCAATATTCAAAAACAAAGAATGACAATTGTTGCCTAGGACAGAACAAGAAGCACCACAATCCAACAAACCCTTGACCTTAAGGCCAAGTACTTCTACATATAAATAAGGTCGGTAGTCATTAGGTGAAGGTTCAAAATAGGTCTCCCCTGTAGTGGCATGTTTGGAATTATTTTTTTGACGAGAAGAGACAAAGCCTAGCAGTTTTTTTGGCTTTTTACACGTAGGACACTCCGGTGCCTTAACACCTTTTTTACCACATTTGAAACAAACAAATTCTCTGGACTTTTGGCATTGTCTAGTGTTGTGATTTTTCATACCACAGCGGAAGCAATGTCAAGATTTATCGTTATTTGAATTTAAAGAAGCTATTAGTTTTGAATTTCCTACACTAAAAGGTTTATTATTCTTAGACTTTTTAGAATAAGAAAAGTCAGGAGCTAGAGAATCATTGGTCAGCAACGGTTCTTTAAACTTAGAACATTTTGCCTTTGCAAGTTCAAGCTTTTTGCAAATGACTTTAAGTTTATCTATAGAAGTAATGTCATGGAGGGCTAATTCCATGCTGAATTCGGGTCGTATACTCCTTAAGATAATATCCAGATTTTCAGCTTCAGAAAAGGATATCTTTAGATGAGAGAAAATACCCATCATTATTGAAAGAAACACCCACGAACCTGTACTCAAACTGGACTGCGCAGTATCTAAACAAAAACGAGCCGAGAGGTCCTAAAGTAGATGTGCGTCCTTTTCTAATAGGGTGTCCATAAAATATTATTTTCTCGGATAAGTCTTACTGGATTGATAAGTACTTACTGGATTAAAAACTATCTGAAACGGATTGTATGAACATGTATTCACCTGCTAGCCCATGCTTTTTATTTTTGTTGAATTAGGGTATGCTCTTTATTACTGTGAAATAGAGTAGGTAGTTTCGATTTGAGTGCTAGTGGGTTGGTTGAAGTGCCGGTACCGGTACTGCCAATAACTATACCTACTTTAATTATTAGTCGTTTGGAGCCGAATCGAAGCAAGCGATGTGATTGGTAAAGGAAATAAAACAAGAAATTAATCACAGGAATTTCTTGGAAATTCAAACATTGCTGAATAAAATTGTTTTATGCAGCCGTTGTCGCATCGAAATGCGATTTCCCATTATTTTAAGGGTCTCCTCTTTCGCGTACGTTTTCATTCTTATGCTTAAATATCTGTTCGCGATACATTTAATTAGTTCTAATTCATTCCTTGATTCAGTGGTGAGAGATTGTACTGGATGAGAAATATCGTTTAAGCTAGGATAAAATCGATGTATGATGACGTTCATCATATAGTTTTTCGTAAAATTTTGTTCACATTGGTGGGATAAGGTAACAAATATTTTTTTAGTGAATTTTACAATATCGAACACTATTCTAGAAGCATACTTAAGAACACCTCTGTCGATGAATGTTGTAAACGATGAAAAATTACAAATGTCAAGAATGTCGTAATTATGGTCTTTCTGATCTCTTTTTGTTAGCAAGGCTGCTATACAATACTCACATAATATTTTGGCTGTAATTTTTCCTACAATATAACCCGCTATATAATACAATATATTGTTCTTAAAATCTGAAACGTTTGTTCTCTTTATTAACCAAAGAATCAATACTGTTTTCTTTATTTTGTTCAGAACTTGAGACTTGTAAAGTTGACTGTGCTCTTTTTGCGCTCCTAAACTCAAGTATAGGTGAAGACTCATATTTATCATCAGTACAGTTAGCATTTATACTTGGTCGTATGCTGTTGCGAAAAAGTAATTTGCGCATTGAGTACATGAATTGAAGGGCATCTGGGTTATCATTCGTACGCCCGCAAGCTCTAACATATGAGAAAAATAACTAAGTGATCTTGAGAAGCTTTATGTGTTAGAAGATATTTAAAAGCATTTTCTTCAAAAAGATCTGTTGCTAGATTTGTGAAACTATACGTATCAATTATCAGACCAAGAGCAGGAGTTTGTCTTCTGTGGGTTAAAATATTTTGGCCGTTGACTTTTAATTTTGACAAATAATCTCTGGTTTCTTGAAAGACATTCAACCATACTTCTTTGTTATTTGGGCGTAACGGAGACTTAAAACCAGTTCCAAAAAGAATTTTTGGATCTAATGCGTCAAAAATTCTGTCTTAGTACCTTAGATACTCAACGGTGGCCTCGCTACCGGCAAAATCTGGATGTCCAGAACTTCTTAAAAAATCGAGTGTATCGGCTACCGAACTACTGAGGACTTGGACTGCCAATCTAACTTTCATTATCTTACCGAAAAAGTTGATATGAGCACGAGAAATTTTGTTTGCGAATTTAAGCCCTTCCTCTTCTTGTAGTTTTTGTAGTTTCTTTATATAATCCAATTTTATTTCCCCCTTTTCGGAACTCAAAGATGTTTCAGCGAACACGTTACTCGCTAGTTTAATCATATGAACAGGGTCCAAAATACAATGCACATTAACATCCTTGCTTGGATGCTTAAAAAAAGATCGGATATTAGGATAGACGAAATTACAACCCATTATTCGATATGTTTCACATTAGTAGCAGCACCATCCGAAGTCAAACATCGAACAATTATATTAATGTCTGCTAACATTCTTAACGCAGTAGATATTAATTGTGCCTGAATGTCAGCAGATATCTTATCCACAAAAAAATATCAAATTTTTCTTTCAGTGAAACGATTTGAAATACTAATACCTCTGAGGCTAACTTCTCGGCATCAATGGGAACGATACCACCAATATCTATTTAACCCCATCATTTGTAATTTTTATTCGTCATATCTCGTCCCTGATTTGATTGACATGGAATCGAATATAAGGGCGACATTAGCTATATCCTCAGACTGGTTTGCTTTTACTTTAAGAAAATTAAAGACTTCGAACATGAATCCTACATTACAGTTATGTGTAGATAACATTCTTCGTAAGGTTGCAGGGTGCGGAAGACTTATGTGATTTCTTAAAAAAATTTAGGCTTTTCCTGAATAATAGTACAAAGTCGACGCAAAGGACTTCAAGCTATCGCTGTACCTAATTCCTCGGCTAGGTTTGTTTCATTTATTTTCTCGTGGATATTTTGAAAATTTAGTTCAATCATGTCTTTTACCTCCAAGTAACTATTACATTTCTTCTTTATCAATGAAAGTAATGATTTTAAATTGTTAATTGTAGTATTACGCCTTTTCAAGCGTTGAGATAGAATTTTGATTTTTTTTTCCGAGGTGTGATTAGATTTTCAGTTTGAATTGATTTATCCAATTCTTCTTGCATTTTCTGTTTTTTCTCAGGTGGTTCCGATGTAGATGGTTCAACAAATTTTATGCTACTAAGAACACAAATACTCTTCTCAGCTAAAAAAACCTAAAACAATAAATTGCATAAGTAGGTAGGCAAAACCCATGCTTCGAGATTTCAAGACAATTCTTAAATCAATAAGAAATCACTTAACATAAGGTATACATTGTTTTGTGATTTTTAAGCTTATTTTAAAAGAAATGTTCAAACTCATAGAACACCTAGAGCCAATAATTGTACGCCTAGCCCCTTATCGGAAAATATTGGACTTTGGAAACAGCGCCAATGTTATTGTTTCTCCATAATTATTAAGTCAGAATAGGTCATCGACTTTTCATGAAAACTTTTCATAAAAAAACGAAAACCGACTTCAAAAAACTAAAAAGCAAAAAATAACCCCTTTGGATTCGGTGCCAGCCAAGGCATTCTACTTTGCGGTCCTATGCTTTTATTTTTCATTCACAATTTTTAAAGGTAGAGGTTTTTAAGGTCTTGTGCCTATGCTAATAACCTAATGTCATCTGTTCATCACCTTTTACAAAATGCTGCTTTTCCCGATGCAGGGACGTTACTTATTGAGGAGTTCTCTCGGTACTTCATCAGCTCTACTTCATCACATGCATTAAGTCGAGCATAAATTGCTTATGAACCACATTATAGAAATCATATCGCTTCCGTGAAATGCTAAGTATTACTTCCGATGACCATTTGTGGTCTTCATCATCAGTTCAACTTCACCAAATGGTGCTTTCTGGAAGCATATGCATGAGTTACATAAAAAAACACCGAAATCGCTATAGAGGTGCCTATAATATTTAAAGAGTTCCCTGGATTTCTCTAGGATCCCATCATCAGATCCTGAGATTATGACAATGGGACCAAAGGGGAAGTATACCCTTTCAAACAAAAAAAGAATTACCTAAATCGGTCCAGCAGTCTTCGAGTAATCGAGTAACATTTCCTTTGAGAACCTTTTCCTTTTTTTGAAGTCGGTTAGAAATGAAAATTTCATCGAATTTTAACGGAAAAACTCCTGCTTACCTTTGGAAATATCGACGGCACTGCGTTGCCTTTTAATCGTTTTTTGGACTCGTTGACAAAATCTTCATCTTTAAAATGTAAGTTACATACAACTGACGTTTTGGTTATTTTGCCAGGTATAATTTCTTTCCACTTTTCAGCAACAAATTCATCCTTAGGCATCCTGAACGTACAGCAATAAAGTACACATGTAGTAAAATTATATCCTCGTCACTTGAAATACCTACTCAAAGTTCTAACTAAATATTGTTCACGTCACTGCTCGGAAATATGGCAATAGATGGCGGGAATTGGGACGTCAAAATTGTCAATAGTAACCGAACTCATGAACTAGGACAACTATGAACCTAAAACACTACAACAATATTATAGTTGTGGTGTTGAAAGCGTCTAATCAGAACACATGGCGTGTTCTGATTAGACAATTCATATGACACAAAATCAACCAATGACAACTCGTAAAAATTAGGTATTTTTAGTGTCGCCGACTATGTTACGAAAAAACTTTTATTGCATAAAAATACCTTGGAATTATCTAATTACACTGGCCATTAAGTTAGTACTCGAAAAAAAAATACAAAAAAAGTACGCGGGAGTTAGTTAAAAAATTATCGTGTTGCTGAAATTTCTACAAAATAGCTTTTTATTTTCTCGCAGTATAGGTAGTCGTGAAAAGCACTAAAAAAGCCTTGGCCGAAAGTGCAATAGCTGGACTACGCGTCGGCTCTCGAACTAACTCGTCCATCTATTGCTTACTTTCTAGCCTCTGCAACAATGTACTATTTATTTTATAATATTATAAGCCGTGGCAGCCCAGTTGGAAGAACCTTGGGTCCTTTGCTTAATGTCTGTTAACAGGTCATGGTTCAAATCCGGGATGTCAAAGTCATCTCCAAGAGACTGAATCACGTCCTTGTAGGAAGAGTATGTGGCTTTGTTAACTCTGAACCACGATAGCGCAGTACCTTCTAAGTTCTTCCAACCTAGCAATAAACACACGGACGCAAGTATCGCCGCGGTACTTCAAGTTTAAAGAATTCAAATTGTAGTACTTGGGAGCCTGTTGCGTACACACATGGGTCTCAACATGGTTCTCATCTGGAGTCGAAAAAGAATCACCCGAATCTTCGGTTTCATCAGCGTCATTTTCAAGACGCATAAGAAGACAAATCAGAGAAGATTTAAGCTTAGTAATGCCGTCATCAGGCTCACTAATTCTAGAGAGTCGACAAAGAATATAGTTGCAACGGGCTACCAGACGTTTGACTAAACGGTCACTTGATGTCAAGTCCTTAACTCGGCTACCTTCGGCGTGCATATTGTTAATTCAGCAGCTTTGTCAATTATGAATTGCTCAATTGCCTTCATACTACCAAGTCGAGTGAGCTTGCAAGCAAGGCTTGAAATACCGGTATTTATGGGAACCGGTACCATTGACCTTCGTGCGCTACCGGTACCAGACATGGTACCTGTACTACCTGTACCGGTACTATTTTTCCGTCAGTATCGGTACTATACCGGTACCAGTACCAGTACTAATCAAATATTTTCGTCAGATTTAGTGAAAAGGATAACGAAAATAACTTCATCAGTCGTAAACAAAAACTCGGACGTCATCGAAACGTGTCGTTACCTATAAACAAAAGTGTTGGGCGACGAGTCGTAGTTTTGTTTGATTTGATTTATCTACTTATGAAAATGAGCAAAGGTATGTATGTATTTATGAAATTTATTCATTATTTTATATATAGCTGCGATTTCGTGGCCGGCTTCATAGTAAGAGCGGTTGCGCACTACGTTCGATCCGAATCCGATCCGAATCAGGCAAATGACGGTCCGGCGTAGTCATAGAACTATTTGTATGATAGTTTTCGCACTAGATCCGATTTCAGTCATCCGATTTCTATCCGTCATACGTGAATCTCCATTCCGGACAGAAATCTAAACGGTATCCGAGCTGCGCACGAGCAGGGCCCTGTTTAACCAAATATTTGTAAATTGTAATGTCCACAATTATGTAAAAAAAATACAAATTTGTAGACTTGTATACAAGTGCTGTTAAATCAAACCTATCTTACATATTTGTAAAGTCATTACAATATATAAGGAGGTTCTCAGTTTCACCCGTATGTTATAATGTTTGTCCGCGAGATGCTGTTTTTAGAAAAGTATTTGTTACATTTAGGAGAAGGTTTTGGTATTTTAACCAACTTAAAAAAGGAGGTTTTCAGTTTGACCCGCATGAGTGTATGTTTGTCCGCGAGATGCGGTTTTCAGAATAGTATTTGTTACATTTAGGAGGTTTTGGTATTACAACCGATTTCAAAAAAAAAGGTTTTCAGTTTGATCCGTATGTATGTATGTTTGTCCGTGATTATCTCACGTTTGGCAGAACCGATTTGATACGGTTTTCATCAGACAAGTATTTTTACGTTTGATTGATGCGGTTTATGCGTAGGTACATCTTGACCCTACCTATTTACCAGGAGTCACGAAAATTGCCTGCATGATGCACTAAAAAGAATGAAACAAAAAATATTTTTATAAGAAAATAAAACCTCTTTCAAAAAAAATGCCACCAAAAAGTAAGAAATACTTAATACCTCTAATACTTTATTAACACCAAATAACGTTAAATACTTTGAAGTAAAAACAAAAACAAAAAATTGCAAGTTCAATTACAAGTTGTAAATTTTGTAAGAAGGTAGATTAGAAAAAGAGATTTTAATCATCATCAGCCATTGATGATGATTGAATGACGTACTTACTTATGCCAAGCAAAGGTGACGCTGACCTAAATTGCTTCGTTTTAGATCAGAGATCGGACCGTCATTTGACTGATTCGAATCGGATGATTTGGATCGGACGTAGTGCGAAACCGCTCTAAAAGTTGTTCTTATAGATGGACACTTCATCCCCTAAATTTTTTGTCACATTGTCGCCTCCAAATTATATACAGGGTTGAAAATATTCTGATAATAAGTAGGTAAGGGGGAGATTGTGCTATTGAAACTGAACAACTTTACCAAGAAACATGGGTCGAAAAATGACAAAAAAAAAAAATTACTTCCCATAAAAGAATCACTTGGAAGGTCGATTATTTTGTAGTTTTTTGACTCATGTTTCTTTGAGATTGTTACAATACAATACAATATTCTTTTCACCTCACACGCTCTGAAAAGGAGGTTTTGTCAATCAGTTTAGGCGTAGAAAATGGCTTTTTGCGGCCTAGCGCGGCAAAGTACTTTTATGCAAGGATATTCCTAGCATTGATGTGACAACGCTGGCCTACAGCGTATTAAAAATATAAAAGTATTGGAGAATTTCGACGGTGGTTCGCAAGTCTCGGTAGCTCAGCGGTTAGAGCATTGGACCGGATTTCCAAAGGTCGCGGGTTCGATTCCCGTCTGAGAATTCACTTGTGGCCGAGTTAATTTTTTCCAATATTTTTCTATTTAAAATATACCCTAAGTATAAAAATAGCATTAAAAAATGCAAAAATTACAAAATCATAAAAAGAAAACATTGCCAAGAGGTTTTTTTTTATGACGGGTATACAATAAATGTTTGAATACTGCACAAATTTTTAAGATAGATTCAGAAACGGTAAGTACCTAAACAGATTTCTCCTAGAAACATGGGTCTATAAGACAAAAAAAACTTTTCATACAAATTGGACTGATCACGCGATCGTATTATATGTTATTGTAACAATATTAATTATTATTTATTAAAAAGTCTGTTGAATTTTAAGATTGTGATTCTAAACCATTTGAAAACGACTACAATTTGGTTTATCCTTGACGGTCTTTACTTATTATTATAATTATAATTATATCATCAACAAGTCTGTCTTTCAATGACATCCTTAAGTTTGATAGTACAAATTTTAGGGAAGACAACAAGCGCTCTACAGTAACTTGGGTCGCTGGAGCTGATAATTAGGGAATGCAATCCCGACTCGATATCGTAAAGTCGAGATCCCTCGGGATTAGAAATGTCAATCCCGTGGGATCCCGAAATTTTCGGGACCTCGTCTAGTTAAAAAAATCTCATTACTGAATACGATGAAAACTGCTTGTTTGTGATAGTGAGGTTAATTAAAACAAAATATTATTTGAAAGAAAACAGCGAGATCGGGATTGCATTCCCTAGTACTATTTTTGATAGTTGATAGAGTATGGGAAAGGGTTTTTTTTTCAATCCAGAAGCGGCTCATTAAGGAAATTAATCAATGATTCTTTCAGTTTATCAGTTTGACTTGTAGCAGTAGCATTCTGTGATGTATTTGGATCACGACTTTCTAAGTATTTTTTTGATATGAAATTTCGTAGTCTATCCGATGCTGATAGTGGTTGTGAAGGATCATTGGAATGATTGCTGTCGTTGGACTCACTTTGATCTGTAGCTGCAGGTGTCACTGGAGTCCTTTTGGCTGTCTCCCGCATCTCACGGTCCCTCCCCACCAGCCTGGACAGAGATGGCCCCACTTGCTCGGCCATCTCTCAGCCGCAAGGAGGCCCGGGAAGCCGGGCGGGCCGCCAGCCATAGGGGTGATTACCACAAGGGTCCCCCAGGGCGTAAGGCGGCGAGAGGGCAAGTAGTGAGGGGTTTAGCTGGTATTGCCCCCCCCCCCCCCCCCTACCGGCCCTCCCCATTCGGCCTTTCGAGGCCGAGTGGGGGACCTGGGGGCGGTGGTGTTCTAGGTGAGCCCAGCATAACCGATCGGTATGCGTAAATGCATTTCCCTCACTCAAAAAAAAAAAAAAAAGGTGTCACTGGAGTAATATTATTTTCATCCCCTAATAAAACCATCCTTTGATATGTCCTAACAAGGTGTTCTCGTGCAGCTGCTTGTTTGTCTCTTGACAGTTTTGCATTGTAGCGAGAATCTAAGTAAGTAGCACTAATAAATGCAGCATTGGTAAAAAGAACTTCTTGTCGTTCTTTCATGTGATTCGATAATTTTCTGCTTAAATTGGTATTTACTTCGCTCGTCTTAGTCCTTTGGGACATGGCCAGAAGTTATATGGAGCTGTGCCCAAACAAAAAATATGCATGTACATTCATGTACAGTACGTCAAATCAAAGTTGACATGCATGTCTTTACAATAATTAAAAATTTAATTTTCAGAAAATAAGCGAGATACAATAAATAGGTCATAAAAAACGCCATACCATTTTTAATAGCAAAGGTGTTTAGGAAGAGTTTTATTGCCATATCAATACGAGAAGTACCTACTACGAGTAAAATTAATGGATATGTCACAGTGAAATATTGTAAACAGCGTTAGATTTATCTCTTTTTAGAATAGATTCTCTTCTTATTTTCGAGATTGTAAACATGCTAGATAGATATCTCCATCTTTAGCCATTTGACACTAAAAAGGTATCCTAGTCGGATGTCTCAGACACCCGACGCTTGGTCTTCCGTGGTTACCTCGTTTTGAGAGCACTACTACGCCGCAACAGGCAAAACAATTAATCACAGTAAACAAAATAAAATCTATAAACACATTATGGAATAATATACAAACATAACATTAATTAATATACACAACACATATACACAACATACTCGCTTTAATAACATAAAACATAAAAAATAAAAAACACATTTCCATAAGAAACAACTTATGTAAACATTTACATAAGTAAATAAGTATCTAATTCAGTACACAAGTTATGCAATATGCATATAAATTATAACACGACTTATGACTTGTTTTACAGACATTTTAAGAAAAACAACATTGCAATTATCTATTCAGTTCAGGCAAGACAAGCTTATTCATCTTCAAATGTCAACAAAATATTATCGAGGAATGAGGCTGGTGCCGTTATATCTACTGGATGCCTGGCCCAGCCCAAATACCACAGCAACAACAACACCCCACTGTTCTGTTCCCAACTAAGCAGCTACAACAATAGCCTAAAATGGCATATAAGGGATTAGTGCTGGAGGGCTCCCTGTCAAACAAAATATATGAAAAATATTGTTTCCGGCTTATGTGCCGAGACTTTATTCTCCCCCTCAAAAGATAAGGGCTATTACCTTCGACTTGTGCAATAATATTTTGGGCGTTTTGTAGTTCAGGACACACTTCCACTTCATAAATACCATTGCTTCTAACATGCTTTCCGTAGTAGGAGCGGGCTTGTTTTACTTGATAAGGTCCAAGAGACACTAACATTAATTGTTCAAGTGTGAATACAGGAAAACTAGATAAATCTGCTATATTTGCATCGATTCTTATGAATATTACTCGCCTTCTATTAAGATTTTCGTCAGCAACATATTGAGCTAAATAATTATGACTGTATAAAGATTGGCTAATTCTAATAATTATAGTTGGTGCGTCGAACCTATCAACAATTAGAGGATGGAATCTGTTTATCAGAGCTGCACCAATTTTAAAATCTATCATAAGATGTTGTGAAGCAACATTAAAAAAATCTTACCTAAACAATTTGAAATCACGCTTAAAGCGTCCGTTTACCACCTCTACCACCCATCTACACAAAGTCACACATCGGCTTTTGTGAGCCTGCATAGTTGTTAATTGTTGTTCACCTGGGTCAACAGTATCAACTTAAATATTTTATAATTACATGATTCCATTATTGGTATTGCATCTCTGAACCCCGTAGCCAAAATAAAAACATCATTCTCCCTGTAAAAAGTCCTCATGGGGCTTTCTGAATTTTGAAATAAATCTTTCATTATCTCTGCATCTGTTTTTGTAGCAGCATAAGGCCCAACAACATCTACTATGTGCCCATCTATGACACAATCAGGAATGGTTTAACCAAGTTTTGATATTTGTGAAGACTGTAAGTTTGTTTTTGATAAAGATAGTTTGCACTTTTCTGAATATAAATATATAAGTGCCATCACAAATTGAAATGGCAGGCCTGTCTTCCATAGGAAGTTCTTGGTTACCAAATAATGTATTAGGAATTGCCAAATTCCTTTCTGCTATTTGTTTTGGTGTAATATGTTGTAATCCGATGTGCCGTGGTACATAATATTCACTCAAACAAACATGACCGCGCTTTGTTCATGTGTGACTCTAATGTTGATCGTGGCATATTAAATAGTGAGGCTAATCTACGATTACTTTCCCCAGTCCGGAGTTTGATCAAATACATAGCTAATGAAAATGATGATGGTTCATGAGCAACAATAGGATTACCAGCTGGTGGAAATGGGTGTGGTTCGGGCAATCCAGGTTCATTTTCCTGTAGTTCTTCAACCGGTCTATATACGTTCAGGACTAAGTGTCGATTAGCTCGCATCCAACAGGGATAGCATGCTTGCAGATTTATCCTCTGATCCTGTAACAACGTTTGACTTAAAATCTCAAGCTTTACCTTTACAAGTAAATAGATAGAAATGTTACAGGCGGCATAATACATGTAGCTCAATACTATTATAAACAGAGACTGCATGTACAGTCACGAGCAATAATATGTAAACAACATAGGACTTTGTCATATTACTATAATGAATGACATTTGTGTCACATATAGTTTTGTTTCGAAATTTGTCTTCGGCCACCTCTATTTTCCTTTTGAAGAATACCAGAGGGAGTAATTTTTTGTATAGCAGTTCGCATAGTCTTTTCAGAAATGGCCAAAGTATTTAAAAATAATTTTCTGCATACTTGTATTTGCTTATCTTTAAGAGAGATAAAAAAAGTTGTGTTTTCTTGCGCCTAGAAGGACCACGCACAGTTTTTTGTCTGGGAGTTTTTATTTTTATGTGCCTTACTATAAATTCTCGTTGTGATTGAATGTTCCCTATATTATAATAGTCTTCACGTATTTGTTCTCTATCAAAGTCTGTAAAGACAAAACATTCTCGATGATTTGTTTTACAATTATCGACGTTACAACATGGCCCGATTGTTTTTTGTTTTGGGATCAACTTTTTGTTGCCGGGGATATGTATTCTTGTCCAGTGTTACGTAAAAATTTTGCTTGTTTTTTCAAGTCAACTTTTTTCAGATTTTGAAGTAATAATTCTCGAGCTGAGCCCTCAAGCGGATACTGAACATGAAATGGTTCTTGATTGAAACTTTGGTTCGCCTGTATCCCAGTTTTTCCATGTTCAGTACATGATGAAATGTCCTCTTCAAAATGATCAAAGCATAATAATATAGAGCAGCGAAAACACGAACTAAATACTTCTTTCAGGCACAGATTTACTTCGCATGACTGTGAAATATATCTATCATGGTGTATATCATCTGAATTTGGCTCTTGATTTAGATCTGGAATGTAATTAGGATCATCTGGATCTGATAAGTCTAAATATTGATAATACATTGGTTCGGATGTATCAGACGGACAGTAAGTTGTATTGTCATCCTCTAGAGGATCACTTATCATAGTTGCGTGTCGGTTGGATGTCTCTTGTTGATCAATATCATTCTGTTTATATTCTACCAGTTGTAATGTTGTTTTCCCTCTTTCAATAATAATATGAACTTACTTAATAGACTTACCTTTTTCGGCTAGGACAACAACGGGTAAATGAGACAAAACACTATCCAGTGACAAGTAAATTGATTTTTATTCGATACTGACTCGATATAAACCAAAACTAACAAAAATGTCCTGAAAGCAACACAGAAACATACAAAATAGGTACACTGTTAAAACAATTAAAAGCTACTGTTTTAGTGATCTTAAATAAAATTGAAGGTTCATGAATGCCTGCCCAAGGATATCAGAAATGGAACTTAATTGAATGTGATTAGAAATTGACCATGATGCTACACTATGGGTGAACTCCTAAGCTTGCTGATGTGAATGAATGGTGGTTGTTGATGTGGATACTTGATTATAAAACTAGATGTTAGTTTTTGGGTTAATTTAATAGATGCATGGGGTCACCGCTCTATGTGTGATCCTGTGATTATATTTTCACTGCTTGATACTAGCAGGATAGTAAAACAGCCGGAGGCGACTCCCGGGCTTCCCTGATCTGTCCTCTAACGCCGAGCGTACTGAATTTTCTGCTTCGCGGGCGGAGTGGTGTTTCGGAGGGGCGCCATACGCGTCTCGTCACCTGCGGCTTCAGCTATTCCCTCATAAAGGAAATAAACGTAGATAGATATTGTTTATATATAATATTAATAGTTTCGACTATGTACATAATACTGTCGTGTCCAGTTCTATTTAGTTTAAAATAACCTCAAAAAGCAAGGTCCCTTCTGTCATATCTCCTGTCAGGGCCATACCTGTCACTGTCGATCTGACAGATGGGGCGTTACGTGCGTTTGCACTGAATTAAAACGTAAATCAGTGAAGATACTATTACTGGTGTACGATGGCCAAAATCAAAGCCAAATGCTACCTTTAAACAATGAAAACCACCACAACAAAACATTTAAATACAGTCATTCACTGAATTAAGCATCTTTTCTCCTTATGGTAAATTTTAAATAGAAAAATATTGGATAAAATTAACTCGGCCACAAGTGAATTCTCAGACGGGAATCGAACCCGTGACCTTTGGAAATCCGGTCAAATGCTCTGAGAATTCACTTGTGGCCGAGTTAATTTTTTCCAATATTTTTTTATTTAAAATTTACTATGAGTATAAAAATAGCATTGAAAAATGCAAAAATTACAAAATCATAAATCTTTTCTCCTTTTTATTTTTTTTTATTTACCAGCTCCCACCCATCGTACCTACCTACTCACCTCACCTATCATATATATCTTAATAAAAGGAAATTTTAAAATGACCGAAGTCTGCAGACATACTGCCTTATAAAAGAAACCACATTACACAGTTCAAACTTATTGGGTGTTTCATTGATAGCCTGAAGAGTATTAATAGAAAATGAAACATTATCTTGTGAAGAATCAAAACATTGATATTCTATTGGTTCGGATGTATCAAACGGACAATAAGCTATATTGGCATTCTCTAGAGGAGGGTCATTTATCATAGTTGCGTGTCGGTTGGATGTATCTTGTTGATCAACATCATTATCTTTATATTCTACTAGTTCAAACTTATTGGACATATTGGATGTTTCATTGATAGCCTGACGAGTGTGACTTTTTTTTTTTTTTTTTTTTTTTTTTTTTTTTTTTTTTTTTTTTTTTTAAGCGTTTTGTTCCTCCTTTTTCAAGGGTATCCTATCTATCTCAATACTTCCAACCAGATTTCTGCGCACTGGTGGGTAATCTACGGCTACTTCTTAGCCACATAATAGTTCCTTTCTAAGAAACTAGAGGGAGTATTCCGTCGCAAGCCTGCTGAGCCGCGGGATGAAAACTCTTCTTGCCTAATTGCAGCATGGTCGAAGTGGATGACGGGGGCGAAAACTCCTTGCATGTTGAAGTTATCGTTGGCTGTTGCAGCCCAACCTCCAGGAGCAGCACCTGCCTGTGTACAATAGCAGGGCCCGATCGCGGCGTTCGGCCCGCGGTTAATTCTTCGCCTGTGTAAGACTTCTAGGCTGGCTTGATTTGCAGTCGCCGAACCTTGTGCTGAATTAGCATAGACGTTAACGTTCCGGTCATAGAGCGGAATGACGAGTGGGTTCGCTGGTCCATCGCTTTCTACGAATGTGAGATTGGCACTTGACACCTTTGGGAGCAACTTCTCCATATGGTTAAGGCCATCTTTGTTCTGGTTTCTTCTAAACTCTGACATTTTGAAACGGTCTTTCATTTCAGTTAGTATCGTATAAACACGGTTGCATGCCGTATGTGATACTTTGTACCTTCCAATTATAGTGTCGTCATTCATAAACTGAATGCCTTGGAGCCTTTGTTGTACGCCGTTATTCTGTGCATCTATCGGTCCATATCCTAGTAGGTTCCGATTAGGTATCAGGTTCGCTGGAACTAAAGCGTTCGGCAGTGGTTGATAATTGGCATTGTTCGCTTGACTCGCTAGTACGCGGTTGGCGGTCACTAATGGATTGGGGTAAGCTTCGTAAACGTTGTGAGTTTGTGCGTTTACTGGTCCGTATGACCCGGCTGGAATGTCACCATCAGGCGGGAGTGGTACGGCTATGGGTGGTAAGTTTAATTTCACTTCAACACCAGTTTGTGTGAGGGCGTTGCTAGCATGTGAAATGTAATCTGTTATAGACTTTGGTATGCATTGGTAGTCTGGGAGCACCTCTCTGAGGTCTGTTAATACTCCAAATATGCTCTGCCCATTCTGGCGAGCGACTTCAGCAATCTGAAGATTAAGGTGATTGCAGCATACGTGAGTAAACAAGCTTAGTGGTAAGCGTTCACTGAGACGGGGATCTATGCCTCGCATCTTTTCATATGTTTCTTCAACCAAGGGGATAAACCCACTAAAGTCGAAGTTCTGTACATGGACATCTTGCAGCGGGATTAAAGTACTGTGCGGACCCAAATCGTACAGCGGTTCGTCGCGCGCAGGTGTCTCTTGTGTAGAAGGGCGTAAAGACGAGGGATTAGACTTCTCGCTCCGCTGATCTTCTACTTTCTTCTTAAAGCCACCGGACCTATTGGTCGGCTTTCGGCCTCGTACACGGGAGGGATCAAACTCTTGAGGCTGGTAAGACCAGTCCTTCATCTCTTCAATGTTGTTCCTCCTCTCATAAGCCCTTTGGGCATCGCGTAGTCCACGGCGGTTACCACCGGATTGACCTTGCGTCTTGTTTTGAATTGGACGTCTGTCCTCCATATTGGAATGAATCATCGCGTTGTCGCGGGATTGATAACAAAAACGACTCTTGTAACGTCCTTAGTCATTTGAAATCCCTTTTTTACAATAGAAGGTGGTACGTTATCTTGTGAAGAGCCAGATGAAGAACAACTATCAAAACGCTGACGTTTTTCTTAATTTAATATATTTAGACAATCGCTAGTTTCTGTAACTGTTACCGTTCCATAGTACCTCTTTTCCGCATACAACATTTTAACAGTCGTCCCAAGAGTAATTTTTTCCGCATACAACATTTTAACAGTCGTCCCAAGAGTAATTTTTTTATTCTATAAACTCACGCACTTTTAGTGCCAACTCTCCAAGTAACAATAACGTCTACCATTCTGAAATGAAACATAGAATACATAAGAGTATATAGGGAAACAATGTCAAGCGGTGGCCCAGAGGTGGAGCGTCCCTTGGGCTATCTGAATCACCCCCATGTATGTTCCGCGATTATTGATACTTTAGAAGTTATGTTTTTTTTTTGTGATATTTCATTTATTTAGGAGTTGCAAGACAATTTTGATCATATTGAAGTGAATAATTAAGATAAATGCTTGATATTTTTTTTGTTATTCAGCTAATAGTTGGTGCTGTTCATTACAAAAACGACTAAGTTCACAAACCATACGATAGCATCATAAAATTAAAGAACGATACGAAAAATAATTAGAAGAAAACGTTCCTTGACTTTAAGGGCGTTTTAAAAAAAAAAGTCACATAATTTTTGTGATTCAAAATGATCCCTAAAACTACCTTGTTTCATCAGTTATTTTCCCTAAAAATTTCATTGACCTATCTCTATGGTATCATAGCAAATTTTACAGAAATGTGAAGAAAGTCCGAAATTTTAACTTTTTAGTCATAAATAAAACCAACTATAATTGAAAAAAAATCGTTTAATTTTTAATAACTACAACCAATTCTCAAAGTGCTGACCTTCATTTTCAATACATAAACGACAACGACGAAAAAAGTTCTCTTGTATGCGATTGAATGCATTCCTATTGTTTTTTATAGTTGTTTCTGCTTCTTGCAATTTGGTTTTTAATTGTTCCAAGCTTCGGGATTCTTTTGCGTATACGAGCTCTTTACCCACACAAAAAAATCTATAGGGTTCAGGTCAGGTGACCTAGGGGGCCATGCAATAGGTCCTCCGCGACCAATCCAATGGTTTCGCAATCTTCTGTCCAAATGCGCTCGAACATTACGTGCGTAATGGCACGGGGCTCCGTCGTTTTGGAATTTTAAATCTCTGCGTGTCTCCAGATCGACGTCAAATAATACCCCATTTAGGTCTTCTGTCAAAAATCTGGGATAAGATTCCCTGTTTAAGCGGTCTGGTAATTCAACTGGTCCAATTAGTTGACCGTTTACTATCCCGGACCAGAGATTTACGCTGAATTGCTCTTGGAAGTTTGATTGTCGTTCGAGGTGTGGATTCTCCAAACTCCACGAATGATAGTTGTGTGTATTAAAAATTCCATTTCTTCTAAAATGGGATTCGTCAGTCCACAGTATGTTTTTAAAAAAGTTTTCATTTTCTGCTTGCCTTCTGAGCATTTCTTGACAAAATTGTACGACTCTGACACTAAGATTTGAATCTCTTTCCACTTCTTCAACAACTGCGTCAACCAGATCCGGGTCACGCATTGTTGGTGGACGCCCAGGGATAGTCCCTGGTACTCGACCTTCCCTGTAGGCTTCGCGAACTGAGGCATTCGTGCGATGATCAGGCCATCTATCGGGTGGAGCGTCCCCTCGACGTTCCCATTGCACTCGAAACAATCTTGCTGCTTCGGAAGCATTTCCTCTTGCATACCCATAGAAATAATGCATTAGTTCGTAATCTTCATGCGAAAAACCGGGTGTTCTTCTTGCCATGACTAAAGAGATCTTTGGTACAAAAATTACTCGGAATCCGTGTGGAAAGCCAGTTCGTTGAAGATATCACAAAACTAGTTAACAAAGTCCAAATCGAGATACTCTCAAAGTCCGTGAAGGAAGCCAGATCGTTAACAAATCACAAAACAACAGAAATCTAAATCGATGTGCTGAGAAAAGTCCGTAAGCAAGCTAATATTCACTAAAATAACCAACAAAATACTATCGTTCTGAGAGTGCGAGAGCAGACTGGTGTTCGCATTGTCTAATTCACTTGGATACAAAAACAAAACAAGAGCTTTTACTGACTCACTCTAGCACACTAAGTTTACGATATCTATCTCTTTAGTGTGTACATTAAAACACAAAAGAGATAGATATCGTAAATTTAGTGTGCTAGAGTGAGTCAGTGAAAGCCTTTTTGTTTTTGGCAGCAGAGCAACCCCAATCCAGGTAGACTCGGCAGGCATGAGTCATGCCCATGACTAATTTTTTTTAAACGATCATGTTTTAAGTACTTTTAAAGCTTATGTTGGCTTGGCATCGATATTTTTGTTAAAGAAAAACGAACTTTGAGGGAGTTTAATATTCGAGCAAAACGTTAAAATTTCGAACTTTCTTCACATTTCTGTAAAATTTGCCATGATACCATAGAGATAGGTCAATGAAATTTTTAGGGAAAATAACTGATGAAACAAGGTAGTTTTAGGGATCGTTTTGAATCACAAAAGTTATGTGACTTTTTTTTTTAAACGCCCTTAAAGTCAAGGAACTTTTTCTTCTAATAATTTCTTCGTATCGTTCTTTAATTTATGACGCTATCGTATGGTTTGTGAACTCAGTCGTTTTTGTATTGAACAGCACCAATAGCTGAATAACAAAAAAACCAAGCATTTATCTCAATTATTCACTTCAGTATGATCAAAATTGTCTTGCAACTCTTAAATAAATGAAATATCACAAAAAAAACATAACTTCTAAAGTATCAATTATCGCGGAACATACATGGGGGTGATTCGGATAGCCCAAGGGACGCTCCACCTCTGGGCCACCGCTTGACATTGTTTCCAGGGACACCCTATATACTCTTATGTATTCTATGTTTCATTTCAGAATGTTAGACGTTATTGTTACTTGGAGAGTTGGCACTAAAAGTGCGTGAGTTTATAGAAATGAAAAAAATACTCTTGGGACGACTGTTAAAATGTTGTATGCGGAAAAAATTACTCTTGGGACGACTGTTAAAATGTTGTATGCGGAAAAAATTACTCTTGGGACGACTGTTAAAATGTTGTATGCGGAAAAGAGGTACTATGGAACGGTAACAGTTACAGAAACTAGCGATTGTCTAAATATATTAAATTAAGAAAAACTCACCAAACATTGAATTTGTCGTGTCCGAGGAAAACCCTACTAAATTATCGAGAGGAATGTTTCTGTTTGATAATGTTTTGAGCAAACATTGGAACAAGTCCTCTGCTGAACCAGATGAAGCCTCCTTCATGTCTAAAAACGTGGTCTTCACAGCGTTATCTTTAGTGTAATAAATTACAGTGTAAGCGCACTGTTTTTTTATACTGTGGTCTGTTGTCTCGTCCATAATAATAGAATAAAAGTCCGTAGGGCCTCTCAGTTGATCATTGAGTTGTTCCTCAAATTCTGGAGCCAACGTGTTTTTTTACCAAGGCTGTGGCTTTCGTTCTACCTACTTTTAATTCTTTGGCAATGCCTGAGTCAGGGAAAATGTCAGCTAATAGTGGGTTCAGGCTATCTATTAGTGAAAAAGGAAGATTATGAGTAGCCAAGATAGCTGATAGTTTTAACTCTGCGCGTTTCACTTTTTGCTTACTATCTTTGAATTTAGTGCCCCACGCTTCTTCTATTTTTTATTTTTGTGGATTTGTGACACCAAATGCATATGTCTTTTCGACTCACCATGTCTAATTAATGCAGGTTTATGAAACGTGAGTGTAATGTCACACACTCTGCATAAAGGGATGGTTCCATTTTTCTTTGTCAACCAAGAGCTTAGTTTTACGTCTGTTAACCATGAGTCGTAAAATTGAACCTTGCGTTTTTTTTTTGTTTGGTGGGGCGACGTGAGAATCAGAATCGACAGCATTTGAATTAGACGAGCAAGGCTCAACCAGCATTTGAATTCAAACAAGAATCGCTTTCAACATTTGTATCAGCAGTAGTGGCAGTATAGGGCCTTTTGTTTGATTTTATAAAAAATCTATCCATTTTGCAATTTATTATTTCACCAATTCCACAAGCTGTAACATTACACAAACGACCATGCATTTAAATTTTAAGCCCCAACAAGATGCCCATACATCCTTCACCAAATAATAGCAATCTTAAACACAATATATACATATAATATTACGTAGATACCTATTTATGTTAGTAAAATTAGACCATATTTCCCAAAATCAAAATAGGTACGCAAATAAGACACGCTTACTTTCAGTTCACCGAATAGAATACCATACTTATATGTAGTTATGTAAAAAATGCCTAATAGATAGGCAATAGGTATAAAACCCAAGGTAATTATGTATCAACGTATGTCGGTGGCGAGCGGATGACTCGATCTTCACTAAAATAATATGGCGCCAAATATTGGACTGTTTACTTTTTTACTACTTAGGTACTTAGTCCGACATAAAAGTGTAAAAAACGGATGAAAACGGAACTAAAAAATTTTATACAAAATTGTTGCCATATTCAAGCACTTAAACTTTACGTAAAAAATGTGGCAGTTGCGCCCTCATTTATTTTCTACACTTGCATTTTTATGATATAAGAAGTCTAATTTCTCCTTATAGGTATTTGTACACAGATTGTACACAGACATGTTATTTGAATGCATGATTGTAAAAACTTCCCTCGCAAACATTGTAGGTACATATCGAAATTTTTGTATTTTTGTACCTTTACAAAAATCAAACATGTCAAATCAGACGGAGTGTAAAAACGTTCATTAACCGGCCTCTGAAAAAATAAGGAGCATCTATCTACACTCACTCTGATTTTAATTATGTAAGGGTGGTATTCCACTTATCCAAGATCTTTGTCCAATATTAAACCCGCGACCGTCGATTCCCGTCTGAGAATTCACTTGTGGCCGAGTTAATTTTTTCCAATATTTTTCTATTTAAAATTTACCATAAGTATAAAAATAGCATTGAAAAATGCAAAAATTACAAAATCATAAATTATTGGCAGTTGCATCTTAATCGATCGTTAAACACCTGAAAAGATGTTTCTTTCGAATGCAAGGATATTCCTAGCATTGATGTAACAACGCTGGCCTACAGCGTATTAAAAATATAAAAGTATTGGAGAATTTCGACAGTGGTTCGCAAGTCTCGGTAGCTCAGCGGTTAGAGCATTGGACCGGATTTCCAAAGGTCGCGGGTTCGATTCCCGTCTGAGAATTCACTTGTGGCCGAGTTAATTTTTTCCAATATTTTTCTATTTAAAATTTACCATAAGAATTTATATTTGCATAATTCAGCAAGGAGAAAAACAGCGTAAGTGGCCAGCGTTTACTGTTGCGGGAAACATCGTACGTTCTTGAAAGCTTGTCAACTACATCGACTCCACTTTTTGTCGAGTTGTAAAACGTTATAATAGATGGTTCTTTGGGTCCCGCTCTCTGGATCTATTTCATCATCATGGTGCAATGAGGACATCATATTTTCATCGTCTTCTGACACATTTTCTTCAAGTAAAGCCGCCGCAATATCATCATGATGCATCCTAATTAAACTCTAACTGTAACAAAACACAAACTACATAAATATAACCAAAATAAGATTGAATATAACAAAGAAACATAAAACTGCATACATACCTTTTCAGCACCGTCCCATACAACGTGGGGTTAAAAACACCGGGACCCGCTGTACGCGCGTGCACACACGAGCGCATTCCGCGCAGCACTGATCCAAGGTCACGAGTCGACGCGGCAACTTTTAACGCCCAGCTACTGGGAATTTCATTGTTATTGCTCGATTATTACTTATAAGTCGACGTATTTTTCTGGAGCTGGGGTTAAAAATACCCTACGTTGTATGCCGAAGGTTAATATTCTCTCAATCACCTTTTTCATGTAAGGGCCTTACGACTTTTTTGTAAGGGCCTTACGACCGAGAGTTTTAGTTTGTCAGGAAAAACTCCATCTGCCAGAGACAGATTTAATAGGTGAGTTAAAACTGGGCAAATGAGTGTACCTATATTTTTTATGATCTCAGTTGAGATTCCATCATACCCGACAGATTTCGTATTATTTAGTAATTTAATAATTTTTTATACTTCATCGTCACTTACTAATTCAAGAAAAATACTATGACTTACAGGTTGGATTTTAAATGATGAACGAGTATTAGGCATAGATTTTTTGTTTGAAGTGGATATAAAAAAAAAATCGTAAAATGATTTGGACATGCTTAAAGGTTCCGTAATCGTTCGATCCTTATATTTAATTGAGGTTATTTTATTGTGTGATGGGCTATTGTCAACCTTGTCCTTTATGATGTGCCATGTGGCTTTACATTTGTCTTTACTATTTGTAACAAATTTATGATTCAATTTTTTTTTAGAACTATTTACACAATGCCTTAAACTTGTACTGTATTATTTATAAGCAGTTGTGTTTTCAGGTGTTTTGGATTTGTAACAACGAAATCTCAGATTGCGTTTGTTACGTGATGATTTTTTTATTCCCGCTGTTATTCAACGAGGTGCGGTATTGTTACTTTTTATTCTTCGCTTTTCTATATGGGAAAACACAAATTATAAAATAAGCTTAATGTATCGTGAAAGATATTAAATGCTTTGTTGGCATTTTCCTTATGGAATACTTCCGACCAGGTTAGAGCCTCCAAACATTCACACGAAACTTATTGATATTTTCATTGCAATAATTTCTTACATAGGTGTACCAGTACTCAATTCTTTCGAGTTCTCAATTCTCAGTTTGTACCAGTACTCAATTCTTTCGAGTTCTCAATTCTCAATTATTTCTCTGTTCTCGAGTCTTTTGGTAAAAAGAAGAAGTCTCGCTTTTCCTCTCTATTTTTTAGACTATTTCATTTATTTTCAGACACAAGGTTAAGCTTAACAGATTCTAGCGGTTTACTATCCATCTCCATAATTTTCGGTTGAATAGGCTGGCAATTGTTTTGAACCCTCATATAATTACTCAACAAATCGTTCGTTCTGTTATCGTCAAATTTTTTCCTTTGCGCTCTCGTCGTTTATTAAAAATATAAAAAAATGATACTTATGTAACTATAGGTAAACTATTTTTGAGTTAGGTAGGTACTCAGGCATTTTTTCCGAGGCTTTTGCTTGGCGTCGCATTTACTGCCTGGTGTTCAATTGAGCTCAAACCCGCCGGCAATCAAATTATATTGTTCTGAAGATGGAGCTGCAAGTTGGCCATAGGAATTTGGTAATAAAACAATGCATAGCCATCGAGATTAAGCTCGTTTTTTTTGTCTTGTCAAGTACTCTTATCGTAGATGATAATATGTCCAGGGTCTGAAGATAAAATGGTCTTACTAAAGTTAAAATAAAACAAAATTAAATTTAATTTATTCAATTTAGGTTTATTTAACAACACTTTGGAACGTCAATGAAGCTATGCCACCGGTTCGCAAATCCAACAAGAAGAACCGGCAAAAAACATGACCTTCACATAATAGTAAGGTTTCCATGACAGTACAGAATACTTATATTAAGTACAATTTTGCTTATTACCTAAAACTAAACAATTTTCAACTAAACATGGAATCTGATAGTTTAATTAATGGACATACTAATTAAACTATCAGATTCCATTATAGGATTACTAAAAAGAAAACTGCAAGCTGCGCCGTATATTTTAATCTATAAGTAGGTATAACAAATAAAACTAGTACCTAAATAAAGTACTAACTAACTAAAATAATTTTGTACAATACGTGCTTGCTTAGCACGCCCTAGGAGAAGTAGAGGATGAACCCTGCTTCTCGAGGCATGCTCAGGAGAAGGTGTATGAGGCATTATACCTAATATGTCATCAGACAAACTGATCATTGAGGGCTCCTCTAGGTTCCCTGCAATGCACATATTGTGCAAAACAGAGCATGCATTAATTATTTTTGATGCCTTATTTGGTGTGTAAGGTAGTACTCTGTCTTTCAGAAGACAGCGAAAACGAGCTTTTAATAGTCTATTACACCTTTCTATAGTGCACCTAGCACTTTTCAAAGCACTATTATAGTTCCCTTCTGGTGTTCCTTCTTCAGTATTTGGTAGTGGAGTCAAACACCATGGTCATGGCATACCCACTATCGCCTGAAAATATGGAACAAATGTTAAATAGGTTTATGCATGATATTCACATGTTTTTTAAATGTTACATGATAAACTCACAAATTATTTGTCTCAAATACATACCAATTACATGATAATTTCTGTATCGTGCATCATGAATTTGTTCTAGAGTGCTTAAAACATTGGAATTATACCATATGTGACTATCATGAGTGCTTCCTGGGAATAAAGCGTTGGCATTTAAAATTCTTAAATTTGCATCACAAATCTGTAAGAAAACAATAAGTATAAATATAATATAGTTACTCTGTATAATGTAATCAACAATTACTTCGGAAAGGTAATAAACCAACTAATTGTGTGTTAATGGAGTGATAATTTTTCCTGTTCACATAACTTCTTTCATAGAAGGTTGCAGAGGCCGGAGGGACTATGGCAACATGAGTGCAATCTATGGCCCCGATTATTCCAGGAAACCCGTAGAGTCTATAAAACCTAAAAAAAGCAAGTAGGCACTTGAGTAGGTACAAATTAATGTAAAAAATTATATAAAGTACTGCTTGGACACTTACTCTGTCACAATTTGATTAAGTTCTTGGAATGTATCCGGAAACTTCACCCACTGACCAAACACTAATGGATTATTTAATCCATCGGTCACTTCGGCAATACATCGTCACACGGATGGCTGTGACATATTTAATGTCTTCATCTCTCCGACTGGTGTTTGATAGGAGCCTTGGGCGAAGAAGTTTAATGCAGTAAGGTCTGTAAGAATAAAAGAAAGGATAAAGAAATAATAGTATTTTATGACTAAGTAAAGATAATGTGTCACAATCACAAACATGATTTGAGGTTAGAAAATACAGAATTATAATAATTTACCTTCGCCTTAACATCATATTGCGTCTTTGGTCTAATATGAGGTTCTAAAATGCTAATCAAATTTATGACGAGATCTTTTGATAGTCTAAAGTTTTTCTTAAACAAATTGTCATTCATTTCGAATGGCTCCTCTCTCCATACAGCTCCGAATCTTAATGTCCAACTTTTCTTTCAAAATTGTAAAAAGGCGGGTGTACGTTTCCTGTGATTTATTCGGTAGCAAGGTGAATATTACTGGCACTATATTAGTGTTTTTTTCACTTGAATCTATATCAAAATGTAATACATACATCTGATAAAAAGGTGATGGACATGACAAGAAAGTACCATCTGCATAATAGGATCCCGGTGTTTATAATATATTTTTTACTAAACTAGTTGCAAATACTATAATTTTTTCGGATTCGCCGTCTTGACATATCAGGAAATTCTTTCCTACTACTTCCGGAATACTTACTGTTGCAGTAGTAGTGTGATGCAACGTACTAGTGTTCAGGTAAGATTTACGCGTCCTATACAAAGTATCCTTAATAGAATGAAATGTTGGTAGCAAATCATAATTTGAAGCAGACACTTTATTTCGTAATTTACTTTCATTTTCTGGGGTTTCTATAGTTGACTGCCGCACGAATTATAAGATTTTTTTGGGAGGGGGGAGGGGAGGCGGGAACCCCCCCGTACCACTCCCCCTCTTAGGAAAGTTATGGTTTTCAAGATATTCATGGTTAAAGTTTGTCGTTATGTTGTACCCAAATAGTAAAACCACACTATATAAGCTGCTAATTCATGGTTTTGGGGGAAGCGGGAGAGGGTTCCCCCCTTTTCTACTCCCTCCCACTTGAAAAAACAAATAGTTAAGTAGAAAAATCAGTTTTTCCTATTCTAAACTCAAAATATCTAAAATGATTAGGTACATTTTAACAATGAATGAAATATGATATGGAAGTTTTCTTATATTCTCTTTGATGTGGATTACTTGTATAATGAAACACATTAATAAATTTAAAATAAAATATTAATTAAAATTTATATAAGGCGAAATGGAATTTAATAATAAAATTTTAAGGGGTGGTCAGGTCAAGTGTTTGCAATCTAAGAAAAATAATAAAAAAATCTAAAAAAATCTTTTTCTCCTAATTATTAATATATAATATTAAACCCGTCATCCCGTCAGGGCGACATGAGACTAGTTGCTTTTTTCTAGTATATTTTCATGTTTAATATTTATCACATAAAAATAGCATTGTAAAATGCAAAATTAAAAAAGTTATAATTAAATTAAGAGTTCGTAATTTACCTACTAGTTAATATTTTAAGTGTACTTTATTCATTATCAAACTTAATTAAACCTTGAATAATGAAAAAAAACCCATTAAATAAACTATTTAAAAACAGCTGATATTAAGCTACACTGCGCTGCACGGCGCCGGCCGTCAACCCGGCCAGTCAGCTGAGAGCCATAAGTACCTACCTACTATGCAGCAAAGCTACCGCCTGGGCTGAGACCCAATTGTTTTCTTTTCACAACTAATTTGAACGATTCGTTTCTAAGGTACAGTTAAGGCAAACAATCAATTGCAAGATCCAGACAAGGCCACATTGTAGTGACAAACAACACATGTTTATGAGCGTTGAGGTGAGTATTATGCTGTGATGAGTCTTATTTAAGCTGTGACGTGACTTTATTATTCAAACTTCCCTATTAAAACAAAATCAAGTTTCAAATAAGTTTTGGTTAATAAATAGGTGTAGGTAAGTATAAGTAGGTAAGTAGTACTTACATGGTATCGAACAGCAATCCAGTTACGTATCGCCGTTCAAACGGTCTAAGAACACTGGCCCCAGAACTTGGTCCCCCAAAATCACAGCCCACACGTTGACCGTCGCTGGAAGTTGTCGGGGCGCACAGCGTGAGGATTCTCAGTGCTCCCAGAAGTGCGAGTTGTGAATGTGACTGCTTAACACTTCGCTACTTTCACGGTAACAAAATACCATTTCAAGGTACTCTCGACTAGTATACCTCCTAGGCATTTTTACTAACGCGCGTCGCGACCTGATAGCACAGAATGCACAAGGAGACTAACTAAAGAAAATATCAAATCAAAGTAAAGCGCGAAATTTCACGTGATTATTAGGGGTGGGACACGAGAAAAAAAGAAAAAAATATTAATTATTTTTTCAGGCACATTATTATCTTGGTTTGAATTGCTTCGCAACTTTTTGTTTGGTCTGATCACATAAATGTCTGGGCAACATCTTGCTCTAGTAGGCCTTGTCTCTTACTGGGGATATAGCTAACTTATTGATAATATTGATATGATATTATCACACATAGAGGCTTTCGTCGTGCGTGATACGTTAAAACTTGTAGAACTAATTAAGTTTATTACAAATTCTTTCACAATTACAAAGTGATTTTATGCAAGCCTTTAATTATCTTAGCCATCGTCTACTTCCAAATTAAGACATAAGCAGGCCATACACGCAAGTATGGCCTGCTTTAGGTTTTTTTTTAATTTTTTATGAATCTTTCTACAGAATGAAACTAGGATTACAGAATTTACACACCCAAATTGACTACCGTAATAATTTACAATAGATAGATAAGAAGTTTACTTGCTACATAAAAATTAAAATCAGTAGGCAAAGAGGCAGCTCTAAAATAGCGGCTTTTCTATTGATGATTCATATTGCATGCGGTTTCATTGATCTACCGCCACTGACATCGCCGACAAACGATGCCGCCACGGCCGCCAAACGCTGCCTATCGCTTTTCGGCACCGTCCGCGTCGCTCGGCGGTCAATCAATCAAAAAAGTTAGTGACTCGAAGATGATTGTGGTGTGCAGACGTGCAGTTGCGTGCCGCGTGCGGACTGCATTTTCGTTTACGATGTCGATCGGCAAAATGTGTACTAATAAACAAGCAAACGTGAGAAAAGTACTAACCAGACAGTGTCTCAGTGAGTGTAACAACAAATTAGTGTGTAACCCATCAATCAGTGCAATAAGGTTAATTAAGGAGTGTTGTGATGTATGAGTGAATGTGGTCGACAGCGACACAGGATAATGTATCCCTTTTTTGTATGCCGAATATGTAGATGATATCATCTGAATGGAACTAACTATTAAGTAAGTGAATGTAACTATTAAGTAAACTGGATTGCTGTTCGACGCCATGTAAGTACTACTTACCTATTTATACTTACCTACACCTATTTATTAACCAAAACTTAATTAAAACTTGATTTTGTTTTAATAGGGAAGTTTGAATAATAAAGTCACGTCACAGCTTAAATAAGACTCATCACAGCATAATACTCACCTCAACGCTCATAACATGTGTTGTTTGTCACTACAATGTGGCCTTGTCTGGATCTTGCAATTGATTGTTTGCCTTAACTGTACCTTAGAAACGAATCGTTCAAATTAGTTGTGAAAAGAAAATAATTGGGTCTCAGCCCAGGCGGTAGCTTTGCTGCATAGTAGGTAGGTACTTATGGCTCTCAGCTGACTGGCCGGGTTGACGGCCGGCGCCGCGGCGGGCCGCGCCGCGCCGCGCAGCGCAGTGTAGCTTAATATAAGCTGTTTTTAAATAGTTTATTTAATGGTTTTTTTTTTCATTATTCAAGGTTTAATTAAGTTTGATAATGAATAAAATTCACTTAAAATATTAACTAGTAGGTAAATTACGAACTCGTAATTTAATTTTTTATTAGGAGAAAAAGATTTTTTTAGATTTTTTTATTATTTTTCTTAGATTGCAAACACTTGACCTGACCACCCCTTAAAATTTTATTATTAAATTCCATTTCGCCTTATATACATAATTTATTGCATTCATTAACTCATAAAATGGGTCCAATTTGTTTTTCTGGACCCATCTCCGCCACTGATATTCCATGATCACGTCGGCAAAGTTGGACGGGTGGTTATAATTGTCCTTTTTGAACCATCTTTTAACCACCCGCCATTGGGACTCAATACGTTGAGTATGAGTCCCATCCGAAGCCGCAAAAGGATTGTCGGGATCCGAGTGGTATGTATATAACCATGTTCTACGAGGCAATCGTAGGCCCGCCAGTAATCGGTGTGTATTTCAATCCCCTCAGCAACGTGCTTTTTATAAGGGGCACCAGGACCTCCGCCGATCTTATATTATCTGGGCAAACTTCCAGGAGGAGGTCCTCACTCCCATCTTCAATCATGCCCAACACCCAATGGCCTTCCACTCGTCGACCTAAAACAAAGAAACATACTTTATAAAGCAAAAGTTGGTTCCGGGTGGCAAAAAAAAATAACCTCCGAAGGCTAAAGCTAACCGATCCATGTTGGGGTGGCCCGAATTAGTTCTGTCAATATAGTACCTACTTTAAGAACAGAAGTCGTGGTCAGAGTAAGGGAAAGGGTGCATAAGCTTCTAATAGCACAAGTATATGTAAAAAATAGGATTTTTGGGTGGTTTACAAAAAAAATCCGAGTCGGGGTACACAGAGTCGGGGTGTCTCGTAAACTATAAAAAAAACCCAATCTAACCAGTCCATGTCGGGGGCCACCCAATTAGTTCTGTCGATTAAGTATTCTATATAAAGTTTTGGTGGATGCGTGCGGGCGATCAATGAAAATGACACTACACCACTTCTTATCTCACCAATGTTTTATTTTCACTCACAGCGCAGTCGAGTTACAGTACAGACATTTATATAGCTCGTTATTCTAATGTTATAATATTTTGGTTACAATAGCAAGAACGCCAAAGCGAGAGCGACGCTAACTCTCGTCTCTAGTCCAACGCTCTCCCCGCTGCGCCCTCTCTAGGCGCATGCGCGGTGGCGATGCCAGCGCTGCACTGCCGTGCGGCGCCGGCAGGGAAACGTCAGCCGACACAATTCCTTGGGCCACGTTAGGTGGCGTTAGTAGTATTTCAGTTTAATGCTGGTTACAATTTATCGTGTTGCCACATCGCCCACGGAGAAAAATACAGTGTATGGTAAAAATAATAATAATAAGAGAAATAAAAATAAAAAGTAATAATAATACAAATAAACAAACCAATCTATCAGAGGTCTAAAATGTCTTTAAACCTGACTTTACGGCCCGATCTAGTCATCACGGGAGAAGTCGGAGGGTCAGGTGGGCGAGCAGGGTTTGCTGTGTTGGTTGTTCTGGCACAGATAAGCCAGTTGATCCATCATATAATTTACCCCTATTACAGTCCGGAAGCAAATGAAAATGAGCCAGGAAATCGGATCCAATAATCGGTGCATCGACATCGGCTATAATAAAATTCCAGCGGAAATCCCTTCTTAGCCCTAGATTAAGGTTAAGTGAGATGCTCCCGTAAGTGTTAATGCAAGTGCCATTAGCTGCGTTGAGGTCGTAGTTGTTTTTATGGTACTTTCCTGTTAGTAAACGCAGGGGAAAACAACATATATCCGACCCAGTATCAATTAAAAACTTATGATTGGTGTACCGGTCGGAAATGAAAAGGCGGCGACTAGGGTGCGGGCAATCCACTCCACTACCGGTCGGTGGTCACCACTACCGATCGCTGTTCTAGTTTCCCTGGGTACTGGCAGGCCAGTTGCAAGGCTGTGTGCACTTTGTTGCCTGTGCGGCAAAACGGTCATGATACCAGCAGAGCTGGGCATTGCGTGGTCTTGAGCGACTTCGAGATCGGTTACGGTTTGAACTAACATGGGGATTTTCACTTCTGCTGGTGTTACGACTAGTAGAGAGTGATGCTACTATCCTCGTTAGCTCAGCCACTTGAGACTGTATGGAATACATGAGGGTGTCCCTATCGTTAGTAGGTGGAGATGAAATTCCGCTTACCTCGGAGCGCGCCACCTCAACAAGCTGGTCGGCATGGTCAGCTACCTCGCTGAGGTCTTGTTGCTTCAGTGTTGTAAGCATAAGCTGCACCTGTCGTGGCAGTCTGCTCGACCAGATGCTCCGGAGAAGTTGCTCTGGGAAAGCTGGGCCGGCAAGAGAGCGCAGATGCCGCAGGAAAGACGAAGGCTTTCGGTCGCCAATCTGCTCTTTTTCCAACAGCATCCTTATCTTCTCTTCATAAGACACTGAAAAACGGGACACAATGGCATTCTTTAAAGTAGTGTACGGCATGGACTTAGGAGGGTCACAGATTATATCCTCCACCTCACGAGTACAGCTGATGTCCAGATGAGCCACTGCGTAACTGTATTTGGTGCTCTCTTGTGTGATGTTGTTAATCTTAAATTGTGCTTCAAGGCTAGCAAACCACAGCAAAGGTTTGTCTGGGCAAAATGGGGGAGTGCGGATGGATACTCTGTAAACTTGCAGACCTCCACCTCCGACAGCCCCTTCATCCAAATCAATAAGCGATTTTTCATGAGCTCCCTCAGACATTGTTGGTTTAGATATGGCGCAGACAATGTTAAATAATAAAGCACACACTGTATTTCCCTCTTACATACGCGATTAGCGTTAGTGGCAAAACACTCAACATAAAATTTTGTAAGTTGAAAATTAATTTTATATGAGCAAACAATATTAAAATTTACGCAAACATAATAATATTTAAAAGAAACATGCAAGCACAAATAACCTTACCTCTAATACGTTACGTAGGTACGTGCACAATACACAATCATAAACAAAACAGGATTTGAAAATAAAAAACAAAACGATACATACGTTGACGTAACGATTTAATGAATGTTTGAATGTCTTATTGTTTGAACGAATGGAACAAAGTTCGAATGGGTGGAATAGGTTTGAATGAATGGATTCGTATGATTGTTCACTCGTTCGTTCGTTCTTCCTGTAGCCGCTGCTTTCGCTCTGCTCTTCCGTTTTTGGCGCCACCGTCAATGGCAAATGGCGAAAAAATGAAAATTGCCTGTGATGCAATATGGCGGACACACTTTTTATTGCTCGGTACACTGATAATATTATATGCAATGTTTCACTCGTAGTAGAATAGGGCGTTAAATGCGCCGGCGCCTGAAACAAGGCGAGTGACGCAGGGCTTTGCCCCTGCGACGTCGCACGTGGCGTCGCCGGGAGCACGGAATGTGCGCCCGCTCGTTCTGTTGGGAGTGCTGCGGGACCGTGTCCCCTGGCTGCAGAGTTGAGTTAATGGTCGGAGAATTCTTCTAAATTCTCGTAATTAGTCTTGATCACTGCAAAACTCGGCGTGTGAGTGCGCGTCGGTGGTCGCCAGTTTTGGTGGATGCGTGCGGGCGATCAATGAAAATGACACTACACCACTTCTTATCTCACCAATGTTTTATTTTCACTCACAGCACAGTCGAGTTACAGTACATACATTTATATAGCTCGTTATTCTAGTGTTATAATATTTTGGTTACAATAGCAAGAACGTCAAAGCGAGAGCGACGCTAACTATCGTCTCTAGTCCAACGCTCTCCCCGCTGCGCCCTCTCTAGGCGCATGCGCGGTGGCGATGCCAGCGCTACACTGCCGTGCGGCGCCGGCAGGGAAACGTTAGCCGACACAATTACTTGGGCCACGTTAGGTGGCGTTAGTAGTATTTCAGTTTAATGCTGGTTACAATTTATCGTGTTGTCACAAACTAAATTATAATAAAATTGTTCTTACCTTTGTGGTATTTTCTCACTCCAAACTTGGACTCGTCCAATTGCATTACTTTGCCGGGGCCTCCTATTTTGCCGATGGCTTCTTGTCTGTCAATTTGGTAGATTACCACCGTCTTTCGGCAATAATTGTACCAATCAGCAACAGTGTTCATTGATAAACATTGTCCCCTCTGATGCATATCTAAGTCTTCTTCGATAGCCGTTTCATAGCTCCACCGGCGGGTGAAGCAATACATTAGGTAGAACACTCGCGGGAGTGAAATTTTTGCCCGCTCAAACCAAGTACCTATTGCTCGGGTGATCCTGCCACGGGCTTGGCGACAAGGATATTTGTGGCAGCGGAAGTAGCCAACATTCTCTCCGGTCAACTCAATTTTCATTGGTGAGCGATGTCGGGGGCATAATTTCTCAAGCGGGACCATATTATTGGCCTCCGCAAATGTTATGGACTGCTCCCTCGTGCCGCACTCTCGCACTAAACGAGGGAGATTCATCCTCTTCTTAATCTCTTCCACGTACAAGCGCCTCGGTACGTACTCGCCGTAGAGCTCCCGATTGGGGTCGGTAGGGTCCGGCAAGATATCTCCACCTTCGTCCTGGTCGCCGTCTGCACGGGGAATGGAGTCCGCAGAGCCCGAGGGGCCCGCCAAGACATCGTCAGCAGGTCAAGGTCCAGATTCCAAAAAAACGTAAGCCGGGTCGTCAGGGAAAGCAGGTACAAGTCCAGGTAGAGCGCGGGGGTCGTTGGAAAAGGCACAAGAACACAAAAAACAACGGAGCACATTCCAGGTACGCAAGCGCAAAAGGAATGACGCAATTTTTTTTTTCATTGCAAAAACCGTCAATAGCGACGTTCCGTTTCACATTTTTTTATACACTAAATCTCCCATTCAATATGAAAACATCTAAAATGCTGGCTGAATAAACCATTTCCCTTGCCTTTCATTCGACACACAACGTCATAATTTGTCGCAAAACTGTCAAAAACACTGTCTATAGGTTATTTTATTACGAAACATTGAAAATTATTATCTTAAAAACTACACGTTTCCTAAAGATAATATTTTGGAATTATAATCTTACTGCCCCTAGCTAACTACCAATATAATTATTTCCAACAAATTCGTGCGGCAGTCAACTATAGCCAACCCATATTAATAATTAATATGTAACAAAGTAAATTAACTTTTTTTAAAGCATTGGACTTTAAATATAATAATTTTGTCACAGTTTTATAATTAAGAAAAATATATTTTAAATTATTACATACTTTTAAACGTTGTTGTTTTCTTGCTATATCTAAATCATCTATCTGGTATTTCAAAGTAAATAAAAAAAGTTAATAACATGCATTCGTTTTATTTTTGTTTCTGGTCTCTGCTAGCAAACAGAGATAAAAGTGGACACTTTGCGAAAGAAACATTTTGAGAAGTGGACGTTTTGAGAAAAAGACTTTTTGCGAAATTGACGTTTTGCGAAATGGGCATTCTGAGAAATGGACGTTTTGAGAAAGAGACATTCTGCGAAGTGGACCTTTTGAGAAAGAGGCATACTGCGAAATGGACCTTTTGCGACCAGTGGACATTTTGCGATGTGGACGTTTTGCGCCTGAGCCCGATATTCTTGTATGAAGTCAGAGTACATTCGTCTCAACTCATGATTTTGGTTAAGACGTTTTTCTAAATTTAGGAATCGTTTTTTTGTTAAATAGTGAGAATTTCCAAGGCAATCTGGGTTATCTTTAAGTGGCAATCTTACACAAAATTTACCATCATTCAAGCGCAAGGTATTTTCAATAAAATGTTGTTCACTTTCTGTTTTAAATGGTTTCGATTGGTTGTGTGCTGGGAAGTTTTCATACTCCCAGAACTTAGCAAGTTGTGATTCCAAATCATTTTCATTTTCATTAGTAATAAAATTACAAGAAATCGATTCAATTTGTTTTGTTTTTTGTTTACCAATGAGACCTGCTATTAACCAGCCCAATTGTGAGCTGTACAAGTTGGGCGTTTGTCCCCAAGCTGATGTTGTTCCGAGCCTAGAAGGTCCCAGAAGATATCGGCTCCTAAAAGAATGTCTATTTGGGATGGCTCCTTAAAAGAAGGATCAGCTAATTTAATATTAGATGGTAGGTTAAGATGGTCAATAAAGATGCGTTTTTGAGGAAGTTTTTCAGTTATATGAGGAAGCACAAGAAATTCATGATTGCGAACGAATGTACTCTGTTTCGATCTTATGACCGCAAAGCAGCGTTCTGGAATGATGACCTAAGACGTTAATCGTACTGAATGGATGAGAACTTAATTGAAGATGCAATTTTAAACTGTTGGTTATTAAAGAAGACTGACTACCACTATCAAGGAGTGCACGAACTGTCTCCACCTTATTATTTTCAGGATTAAAAATTTCAATTAAAGCTGTAGACAACAATACCTCGGAGGAGGATAGTGCCGACATGACGTTAGAGGGGGTGGCGACTGGTTCTGCACTGCATTTATTGTTAAGGGACACGTCATTAGTTGCTAACTGCGTAGTGGACACTATAGGTGTGCGAGTGTGGTGAGTCCCTGAAGAAGGTGCGTGAGTGGAAGTGGATGTGGTGTGTTTGTGTAGGAGTGTGTTGTGGCGCCTCTTACATACGCGACAACCTCCCAGGCGGCAGCGAGGCGCGTCGTGATCCGGGCGCAAGCAGTTGTAGCAGAGCTTGAGCTTTGCAGTCGAGTCCATCTTTCATCAGTCGAGAGACTGTTGAAAACCTTGCAGTCAAAGATGCGATGTTTGCCCTGGCACACGACGCACGGCCGCTGATTGTCCTTGTTAGCTGAAATCACAAATGATTTGACATGATTATTTTCAAAGCTGGACCGAGGTTTTGACATTTTATCTTTTTATTCTCTAGATAATGTTTCCAAAACATCTGCGCGAGTTTTTAGGAATGCTTTAAAATCATTTAATGTGGGCAATTCTTTCAGGCCATTCCTGTATTCTTCCCATTTTACACTAGAAACTTGATCTAATTTAGTTGTTACCATATGTATGATGATGGTATCCTAGTGCTCTGTTGGCTGACCAAGTGTTTTTAAAGCTCGTAAGTTTTTGGTCACGTGATCACTGAGATATCTCAACGACTTATCTAATTCTCTCTGTAAAGGTTCAATGCTAAATAAACTATTAAGATGATTTGTGATTAGTTGACGATCATTGTTATAACGCTCGCACAAAAGTTCCCAGGCTTGCATATAATTTTGATCTGACACTTCTAAGTTTGATATTACGCGTGCGGCTTCACCCTCGAGATATGAACACAAATAATGGAATTTATGGATAGGTTGAATATTTTCATTTTAATGGATAAGAGATTCATAAGTGTCATGGAATTTAAACCATTTAAAATAAGCTCCATCAAATTTATGGATTTGAATCATGGGTAATTTGAAGCCCACTGAAAGATGATGGCTACAAGAGTGAGAGCTCTGTGCGGCATCATGAAAGCTTTCTTTAGGCTTAGACACTTCAAGTAGGTCTTGGGCCGTAGCGATGGCAAGGTGAAGGCTTTCTTCTATACTGTCCCTCTCAGCAAGTTCACTGGCGAGGTCAGCACCATTCAGAACCTCTATGCGAGATTGCACAGTTTCAAATTTGTCAACCATTGACCTGAATTTGTCCAACGTTATTATTAACTCATTGGTATGAATTGAAGTTAATTGTAGTTTCCTCAATGGGTTTAGATAATTATAAAATTTGGTGATCTGCCCCTTAATAGAACTACGTTTAATTTTATGTTCAGATTGTTCGTCTATAGTTGGGGTAGGTGTAGTAGGACGCGGAGAAAGTGTCAATTTAGGATCTGGATTTGACATAATGAATGCTTAAATAAACTAATTAGTAATTAAAGGCAAATATTTCAAACCAAAATTGAATAAATAGTGAACAGTTAAGTATAAGAATTTGTAATGCAAACAGCAAAGTTGGTCAAATCAGATAATGACAAAGTAATAAAATTGCGAACGGCTTACGTTCCTTATTTGTCCTAGTGGCAGCGGGCGTCGGACGGCCGTGACCTTGACCGAGTTATGCAATAACGCACGGCGCCAGCTGGTCGGCCAGGCGGCGCGCGCGCTGTTACTCGCTCGATGCACTCTTACGTTCGGGGACGGGTTCAATCCCGTTGGAAAGGCCACTTTCACTGAAATGTGTATGAAGGAAAATATAAGCGTGCGAACGTAAACAGGCCGCATGCAATGTGACTTTATTTAGAAAATGAGGATTGCAAATAAAAAAACAGAATTAAATTTATTAATGCCAAAGAGTTGCTAGGGATCGCGTAGTTGGCTGGCAGAGAGAAAGAGGCATGAGATAATTGACCTTGAATTACTTAGGTTAGCGCAAAAGTAAGAGAAAATAGGACATTTAAATATTAAAGATGCAAGGGAAATTATTTTATGATGCGTAATACTACACTCAATACTTTATTTATAGTGCTGTAAAAAATGCAAGGTTATTACATTAATGATGTGGTTATCGATAAGAAGTGCTGCAATGATGACATGTGCTATGATGGTCAACCAGCGAACGAAGTCGGATAACCACAATGCTTATGAGACGATGAATAATACGATAAGTTTGGTACAAAAATGATGCAATATGTAACTTTTATATGTAAATAAGTAAGATGAATGACGATGCAACACTAAATATTTTTTGACACGTTAACAAGATGAGGAGCTGTCGCCCCTATATTGCAAAATTAAGTGCTAGGTAGGAAACGAGTTTAAATATAGGAAGGAAAATGTTACGCTCACGGCACTCCCCTTGGCAAGATGAAGCACGGTCCGGTCGCGTGCCCTGCAAGCACAACTTCTTGGTCGTGCACCGGGCGTTCGTGCAACCTGGACCAGTGGGGCTATCGCGTAAAAAATATGGATATGGACATGGACTTCATTTGACATATATGGTAATTTTATGAGCTTCAACTGTCAAATGAAGCCCATATCCATACCCAGATTTTTTACGCGATAGCCCCCCTGGCCAGCCAGGCCGGGCCCTTGCGTACTGGTGTGAAGCTGCCTGCTCGCCGATCACGACGATGGTCAGCGCTGGTCGCGCCGAATCCACTTGGTCTTCTTGAACGCGTGGCTCGACGACGATGGCGGACGGACGGAGACCGAATAAGCGGTAGGCTCGTGCCCATCCGGGGGCGCCAATATGGTCGTGACTAGAGCACGGGAGAGGTAAATGATACGAAGCTACTTTAGATTCTTGACTTTATGCAATAATTTTGATACATAAAATGATTGTTAAGTTGGTGACAAATATGGATATAGAAAGGGCGCGGCGCGAGCGTACACGGGCGACGTCGTAAGATGAATGTCTTGATTGAAGATGCCGGTCGGCGGCGCTAGTGGGGTGCCCATACATAGCCCGCGGCGTTCCTTCTCTGTGGTTTGTCTATGATTTGATAGTTGGTGTAAACGGCGCGCACAAGGTTTTATGGTAAATTATTGTTATGGATATCAAAAATATTGAAAATGAAATGTATAGCTAATAAAATTATGGAATAAAGTAGTTATGGCGTTTGATTGATTATGAAGAATGAAATTATAGCAATCAATATTATGTAATTTGATAGTTATGGCAACAGAAACGTTATTTCTAATGGAATTATGGCAAATGAAATTATGACAAACGAAATTATTGCATTTGAAATTTGGGCATACATTAGTAAACCCGTAGAAACCCTTAACCTGTTTTGTCTTTTTATCAGCTTCTTTGCTGGTCATTGTTTTTCGTGCCTTTTCGTAGCAGCTGACACAACGTCTTTTCTTAGTATTCACTATATATTTGTGTTCAGGCCTATCTTTTTCCTGGTTAAAAGGAATTCCTGTGAATTTCATTATAATGCTTTCAATGAAATCTTTTTTAGGTGTCTTCTTTTTTTCTTATTGTTATACGGGCGGATCAACTAATATCGTGATCGAATCAACTTTTTTTGGTTTTTTAGTAAAATATATTCTAATTGATTTTACTTTTAATATAAAAAAACAAACTAATAAATTTTATGATACGGGTTGCAGCACTGGATTTTTCAGGTGCTAACTACTGTTTTTTATGAAAAATTTGAAAAGAGGTCGTTAAACCTGTCTTCTGACTAACAGACATAAATTTTCATTTTCAGTGAGTAAAATAAAACAAAGGACAACATTTGTGTATTTTTATATTTATTAAAGTGAAAAGGAAAATAATAACATGGATCAAAGTCAACAATACAGTCTTTTTCTTAAAATACTGACGTTCAGTCACTAGGGTAATATTTTAGAACAATACTTTAAATATCTTTTTAATAAAGTTAAGGGAACGAAACCTTTTCTGTACTACCAACACTCATTCTGTTATTTAATTCTGAAAAATAAAAAAGATTTCAGTAATTATTTCTATTTAAATAGAAGTTTATTCTTCACGAAAAAACGGGGAAAATTTTGAGCCTAGAGAACATACCGGTGACTCTAGAGACATTAGCTTTACTTAAATCCTACGAGATCTTTATTAATTAATTAATCACATTCAAATACTTGATATAGTAACAAAAGGTCTTAAAAATACTTTACGGAAATTCACTTTTCCAATACATGTACATCATAATGGAATATAAAGTAAGTTACGTCACGTTTTTTTTATTATTTGGCGTTTATGAAGAACTTAAATCTTTTTCGATAAGACGAAACGTATTTTTCGCATTTACAGAACGTAAAAAAGTAACTCTAAACTCCCCATCTTCGTGAAGATCATCAACTACACATACATATTTGAAAATCTTTCCTTTAGTTGCATAGACATTAACCAACAAAAAATCCCCCATTTGGATATCATTTTCCTTGTCCTTTTATGTGCTAGGTTTTGGAGTCACCGCAACTTGTTCATCATCAGAGGTTTCAGGTGTTTTGTAAATTAATTTATACCAGTTTTTGTTACGAGCCTGACTTAATTTCAATAATTCAATTTCTTGTAATGGACATTTTTCTCGAGAAATGTAGTTACTTAAAGGTAAGTCTTCATCCGAGTCTAAAGAAACAGTAGTGTGCTCAACACTGCGTGTGACTTTGACATCAGAGCTATCGTTGTCAGTACTCACAACCAGCTGAGATTCACGGCCAGCAGCGTTATGTTCTTCGTCGGGTTCGGGTATGGTTTTCATAAAATCATTCGCAGGTGGAAGTGGGCTATATGGTTTTGGCGAAAGACAGTTGCAAAAGCCTCTGCTACAAAAACAACTGAGGTGTCTGTATTTAAGCTCTCCTCGGTTTGGTAAAGATTTGGTGAACATTTTTGGTGCCAGGGAGAGGTTGAAATTTGGTTGGTATTAATTTTGTGACGTCTTCTATGTTTTTAGCTGATATTAAGTAACGGTTTATTTTGCTCACATCTTTCATAACGTGATTTTGTTTTTTCTGCACATGAAACATCTTCACCTCTGGCTACTAGTTCATCTGCTGATCTTTGAGATAACCCCCAACACCATCTGCTGGGCCTTTACCGTGTCCGGCTTCGAAAAATGACCAAGTCATCGCATGGAATCCGTAATCAAATAATGTTGTTGAGGCAAGATAATAATTTTGTTTTTGTCGGTATTGACTAAACGGGCCGTCTGAATAAAAATATATGGTAGATATATAATCTTTTAATATCTTTCAAAACTGGATCAGGATATGCCCAAATTGTTGATAGCTGATGATTTGTGATCGAGGAGACAGTGCAGTAAGATAAAACTTTTCTGGTCTTTCAGTAAGAACATAGACAACAACAGTATGAAGAGATACTTGTAGTCTTGAACCACCAAAATGATGTGCTTGTACCTCTTCATGGTGCTTACAGCTAGAATTCTCACTAAAATCGGCTACCACCACCGCTTCCGTATTTTGTAAATTATCGATGGCTAATCTGAAGTTACAAAATTGAACTTTTATATTGTAAACGTGTTTCTTCAATATTTTTAGTTCTTCATTAAAAGTATCCATCAATTCTTTAACCTTTCCTTCTTTATCATATTTAATGTTTTTAAATACTTTATGTGTTTTTCCATTTTTCTCATACTCCTCCTGTTTTCTTCCCCACTCTTTCCATTGTATTTTATCACTATGTTTGTTAGCAGCACATAGAATTTTTAAGTCACAACATATACTGCAAGTTCCGTACATACAAGCTTGTTCTTTTGGATTGCAGACAGTAGTAGCTATCAAGGCACTCATGTTCTCACTATCAATTACACCCTTGTTTTTCAGTGCACTGGCCTTGTATGTAGGATTAGTATGAGTTTTACATAAACAAATTTCGCGTCCACTAACTGAAGGCTTTACGACATAGAATGGTTTATTTTTAGTGAACTAATATAACTGCACTTTACAGACGGATATTCTAACTTGAATGTTTTATTTTCTTCATGGTATCTAGTAAAAACCTTTTTTCATCTTCTGACAATGTCTCTTTTTTTCCAGCAGTTGGTCTCGATATATCAACTCTCTGGAAAAAAGTTTCAAGCTTTTATTCAATTTGGTCATATCAGCTTTTACATTTAAATTATGCTTTATTTGACGTGACAGCCCAAGCGATTCCTTAATACTTTCAAATATTTTTCTTATGATTTTTTTATCTTTGTTTCTTTCTCTCTTGGTAACTTTTTTTTATTGCACTGGATAACTTTTTGTATGTCTTTGTTTCAGACTTATTTATTAATTTCGTTTCGGTTTTATTTCTTTGGCAACGTTTTCTATATTTTTCATATTTTCGTTTAAATGCTTCGTTTTCTTTCTGTAACCTCAAATTTTCTCTATATAGCTTTGATCTATCTCTTCTGAGTTTTTGTCTTCCTCTTATGCTTTTAGGTGTTGCTTTGTCGTCCTGGAGATCGGCAATAGTATCAGTATTTTCATCTATCGGTTGCGGTGAAAGTGCATTTTCTAGTAATAATATAGAAGGTGAGCTAAGTGGCGTCATATCAATAAGCTTTTTCAAACTGTTCTATTTAGTCGTAAATTTTTCATCCTAAGTTTCCATATTATTCTTGCATTATATTTCTCTTTCGGTGTTAAGTCTTTAATAAGTCTCATTTTCGTATGATAATTCTTTCGTTTTTTATTTAAATATTCCTCGTATTTTACGGGATCAGACTTAAGCTTTTCTTTATATCGCCTTTGCCTCTCTGCAGCCGATAGCGGCATGTTTACTGAAATTGTTATTTTAGGTTAGAAAATTAAAGAAATGGCTTTATCATCCAAAAAGTTATAGATGTCATTGTTGAAATTAGTTCCGTTCCGTTTTAGCATCACACGGGTAAGAAGTAAGAAATAACGATCATAGCGTAACTTTATCAGAACATGATGTGATTGAAATATTATGAGGTAAAAGCATTAAATAATTATAAAAAAAAGCTAGTTTTTTAGCTTAGCCCGCGGTTTCGCCCTAGTGGACTACACGACGTTATCCCGTGGGAATATGATATTTTTCCGGAATAAAATGTAGCCTATTTTCCTCTCCAGGCTACAAAATATCTGTGCCTCAAATTTCAGCCAAATCCGTTCTGCTGTTTTGGCGTGGTTGAGTAACAAACATACAAACATCTAAACTTTCACATTTATAATATTATATAGTAGGAAGTAGGATAAACGCGATGAAATAAAATGGAAATAGTTCGGACAAACTACAAAGAAACTCTTAAATGTATCTTGAGTCACGAAAAAAGTCTCTTGGGTAACAGTTTTCGTGACTCAAACAAACAAAACGTAAAACTAAAACATTCAGCTTAAAAGTAATATACCGGGGTGTGCAGCAGCGGCAGTCTGAAAAGGAACTCAGCTCAGTGTTGATGGTTCCAAGGAACCAGACACTGATTTTCAGCTGCGTCCCTGTCATCTTTTGGTCGCAAGCAAAGCAATAACACAATGCAAAAAAGTGTACTTAAATACATACACATGTATTTTTTATTTATGCACATATTTTATCTTTTTTATATGCACTTCTTGGTTTTACAATTATGTGTGTATGTTATAATATAAAAAAAAAAGATAAAATATGTGCATAAATAAAAAATACAAAAATATAATATAAGCAAGTAATACATAAAGCACAGTGAACAACAAATGGGCAGTAGCAACAAAATTATGATCAAAATATGACTTAATGACAATTACATTAATATTAGTTTTGGGAACTCTCACCTAAATACAAGAACTAACTAGACATCTGAAGCTCTTAAAGTTAGTCATTGACTAATCCTATTTTCTGTTTATTTAAAAATTCAATTTTGAGATACTTTATGAGAGAGGGTTTGCCCATACGTCTTAGAGGGGGTGGAATGTTGTTCCAACATTTTGTAGCTTGGTATCGGAAACTACCAGTAAAAGCCACCGTCCGGTGCTGTTGAGTAGACAACACTAAGCGCCTGGGTCTTTTACTGTCACCACCACGACCTTGAATAAAATTTAGTTTGGAAAAAAGATACTGAGGCTCATTAAATTTAATGATGTCAAATAATAAGCTAGCAAGACGTAAATGACGACGAAAACTAATTTTAAGAATGGAGTGCTTATTTAGGTAGGGTGTGACGTGACTACGCGGCGGTATGTCGAAACAGAAACGGCAACAAGCATTTTGCACTCGCTGTAATTGCCCTTGAGTTCTAGATAACAACCGTGGTCCATATACTAGATCACCATGATTGAGTTTAGAGAGTATTAATGACACACACAAAGCTATACGAACCCGTTTACTAAGTAGATTACGAATCTTATACAGCAATTTTAAGCGATAGAAGCAAGATCGCACTAATTTAGCTACGTGCGTCTCAAAGCGTTGATTATCATCAAGTATAATACCAAGGTCCCTTGTCTCACTGACACGCTCAATCGGTTTATCTTGAATGGATACGTTAAAGCAGCTGTGATGCACACAATGATGAAATAATGAAATTTAAAATATTCTGCAATCTCGAGGGGAGTTGGATCCAGGTGCATTTCCAGTGTTGAAATGTTCGTTTCATAGGTAGACTGCTCAGTTGTTACAAATCCGCACCTATGTAATGTAAGAAGTAAGCATTCTTCGTAGCGGCGTTAGTCACTCCGAAAATCGTAAGAGCACTTTCAATTCTCTGAACCCAACGCTTGAATTTGTTATTTGCGTCATAAAACTCAATGAAGTTAGCCGGTAAGCTTGTCGGTGCTGTGAGGGCGCCGCCAGTGGGCCCTTTGTTGTTTTCGTCGTCTGACATTTTCCTGCGTAGATTCGATCGTCGGCAATATTCTGGTTTGCAGCGTAGGATTGTGTAGTTTAATCAAACTATTTATTTAGTATTAGCACTTAATATTTATTGTAAGTATACAACACAAATTAGATAGTGAAGTACAAGGTATACAATACACCATAGCTCAATGCTCACGCAACGCGGTAAAAACTGACAGAACTAAAAAGTCAGTTTGACAGACAGGACGCGTTCAGAAATATAACAAGTTTCAACTTTAGTTAAGGGAGTAATTAAAGCAGCACACCATAAACTAGGGACTATACCTTTAAAAATAGATCTATTGATCAGACCAGTAATTATAGGCAGAGTTCTAGGTAGTGTCAAAAGTAACATATCCCTGTTTATGCCATCAACTCCGGTAGAGTTGCTCTTAATCGATAATATATATTTAGCAATATCATCTTCACTAATCGTAGTTAAAGTGAACAACGCATCACTATGTCTGTGATGTTCAATGTAAGTTAATTCAGACAGTGACACATCAGCAGACCCCGGAATGTTAAGAAAATGTTCATTTATTTCATTGGCATTGCTAAAATATCCATGGACCGAAATCTGCTGATTTTGGTTTATCAGTATTTTATCTTTCACATTTTTCCAAAATAATTTAGGATCTTTTTGTAAATTGTTAATGTGATAGTTATAGTATGCACGCTTTTCATTATATATACTCGTTTCAGCAAAAAAAAATTTCCTTATAATAGGCTTTCTTAGTTGCTTTTTTTATCTAAGTCCATTTCTTTACGGTATGCGTCATGTGTCTCTTCAAGGAATTTAAATAAAATTTTCAACATATCCGTTATCCAAGGGAGTGATTTACTATTAATCGTAATTTTCTTCAAAGGCGCATGTTTAGCAAACAGAGACAAAATGAAATAATTAAAAGCATGAACCATATGGTCCAAAGAAGGTTGTTGAAATATCGATTCCCAATCAATGTCATGTAAATCTTTGTTAAAATCACTTTAATTAATTTCATTTAATAGTCTGTATGTTACATTCCTAGGCGGGGGCTTATTAAACTGTATGTTGAGACATACATTAATCATTGCGTGACCAATGGACCCAGTGATGTTAGTTACTGTGAGATCACTAACAGGACAGTTCGTACAAACTAAGTCAATGAGTGATTACTACTTACACACACACACACACACTACTTATATTCCAGCCTTGGTTGGGTTGGTAGCAGTAGGGAGTGTGCTAGAAGACATTGTTCTAAGCAATTAGTAACACATCCACACAAGTCTGCTGCGTTTAGGGGTAGTTTCCGTTACGCCGCATCTAAGATTTGGAACAACATTCCTCCTCCCTTCAAGAATATCGGTACTATTGGCACCTTCAAGCTTCATTTGCGTAGATATCTCTTGAATGCACAGCGGGAGGTAGGAAACATAAATTTGGACAAATCTCACATTTAATAGTGGGTCTGGGGTATGCCAGTCTATTGCTGAGTATTGTTGTGTATGTAGTTTATTTATCCGTTATTTTATATTCTTTTTAAATTTATTAGTTAACTCATTTACGTTTTTGGATCCTCTTTTTAACTACCTATTTATTGATTATCTTTGCCGTAGTATATATTTATATATTTTTTTTATTATCGCATTGACGTCCACATGTCAATAAAACATTTTTTAAGGGATCCAGTTGAAAATCAGCGACAGCCTTATCGCTGACTCAATGCTGAACTGCAGTCGGCGAAGCTACTGATCGAAGTAGTCAATGCATCAAGAAAAGTATCGACGTTTATCCAATTCGGTCTGTATGCTGTCCCTATAAACAAATTAAAACCATTTATCTTTAAAGACACCCACATCTGTTCTATAGGAGCATCAGGAACCTTACCGAGACGAACACGTATCCCGCTCTTGACGTAGAAGGCTTTCGACGTTACCCTGCGGATGCACAATATGACTCTAAAAGTGATATTAGAGTCACGGGCGAAATGGCGACTGAAAATAAGTCTCTGTGAGTGGTGGGCGAAATCATACGATATGCAGATCGGTTTCCTATTGGTTCAACTATTTGTTGTGTATCTCACTCGCACTTACAAGCATGTTGCTTATGTGACCTTGGAGACATGTGATTCTACGACAAAAATTTGAGTGTTGATATTAAAACCTACAAACAATTATGTAAACCTTTAAAATATGGAGAAGTAAGAAGATGTATTGACGTAAGTTTACGTAATATAAATTTATTCTATCCCTAGGAAAAAAAAAATAATACTAACTCCGAGTGCATGCCTCAATAACCTTTGGGACAGCTATAATTTGTATGGAAACACAATTATTTCTACTAGGTCACAAGTATTTTTTTTAAAAGAAAGGTGCTATTTTAGTCACTTTATTAATCTGTACCTACCCTGTATACCCTAACATATCTAATATGTTGTTAAAGTCGAAAAAGAAAGGCTACATCTAATAAATGTGTTTTTTTACGTTTTTTAATGTCAAGGACACCACTTGAACTAAAAAATTGATCCACCCATACACTACCCACGCATTAATTACAGCTGTGGGCCTACCATGAGTTTTTCTTTCCGTTTACTATACAGTAAACGGCAGGCATTTTGTATGAGAATATGTAGTTCTGCTACTGTCTGCTAGAGGCGCTGTTCAGATTCGCATAACAGTAAACGGAACGGAAAACTCATGGTAGGGCCCCTGTTCCAAAAATGAGTTCCATCATTAATTTTCGGAACCACTTCTTTCCCCTTTTTTCATTTGGTCACTGTAATCAATTCCTATTTTCCCGTCGTTATAAAAAAATGCATTCTGGTTTCCATACATGTTCTTCCCTCCCTTGCCTAGATCTTGTTTTCGTTATCAGTTTTGCATCATGATTTTTGCATGATGTAATCATTAAGAACCCTTTTGTCCATCCACTTTATTACTTTTACACCAGTTCTTCTCATCTTTCCAATTACTTCACCCTTTTTGATCTTTTTGCCACAACAGACTTTGGCAAACCCCTTCTGTTTGCTCTGAGAGTTCCACACAAAAACGTTTTCCTCTTGAGTAGTTCTTCAGCAAGTTCTACGCTATTATAAAAAATGTCTGTTATAATTATCCTTCCATTTTTGTCCAAATTCTGTATTAATTTCAAAACAGTCTTCATCCTGTGATCCTTTTCCCGTCCCTCCTCTCCTTTTCCTGTATATACACGGAGAAAAAAATCTAGTTTCCTTTAACAGAATATTGTAAATTCGACTTGATTTTATTGTATTATATGTGACAACTATACCTTTTTTACACATTAATAGAAAATTCTACTACTTTAGAACATAATTTCTAGTTCCTATTACCCACTTACCTAGTATCGTAGAAAACAAATTTTGTGTAGTGTACAAATCCTATCCGTAGCCATCATTATAGGAAAGGGTAGAGTTTATCAGATATTTCAGTAGTGTTCAATATCATTACTGCGGATTTGAAAAGCCAAAAAATCTCTGTTTACTATGTGTAGTATTAAGAACACCAGATTTTTTGTAGTCTTAAATATCATTATAGCGGACTGAAATGATCAACAATTTCTGTTTACTATATGCAGTAGTAGAGAATACCAGACTTTTGTTTGTGTTAAAAATAATTGTTGTGGCATGTTATAAAGAGAATGTTCCTTTTACTATACATATTGTAAAGTTTATCGGGTTTTATATTTGTGTTAATATCATTATTGCGTTCTGAAACGATCAATAATTTCTGTTTACTACACAGAAAAAACGGTTTTCTCCGAATAAGTGAAATAATCTTGCATGAAAGCAAGTTGCATTAAACCAAGATTATGGTTGCCTCATATATATTGAAACTAATATTATCTTACATTAAAAATAAAATAATCTCAAACTGATATTTGAAATAATCTTGAATTAAAACAATTCTCGATTGATTTAAGATAATATATCTTAAACCAAGAATTGTTAGTATTGTTAATGTAAGTTGATAAATCTCTTGATGCAAGCTTAGGATGTATTTTTATTTCAAGAAAATATTGAATTCAATTCAGATAAGAAACCCCTTCACTTGAAAAAATATATGTATGCTTAATTTAAAAAACAAACTTTTCTTTCAACAATAATAAATCTAGCTTTAACACTAGTTTTACTTGTTTCAAACGTGTTTATTTTAATATGAGAAAATTATATCCTCAGATCAATAACTACAATTTTAAATTTTAATTTAAGCTACCTTCAATAAATAATAACCTTTCTTGTCCCGGGAAAATATTTCTTGGTTCAATATTATTAGACGAGCCATCAGTAGGGTAAAACTAACCTGTCTCACGACGGTCTAAACCTTTTGATGGGTGAACAATCCAACGCTTGGCGAATTTTGCTTCGCAATGATAGGAAGAGCCGACATCGAAGGATCAAAAAGCAACGTCGCTATGAACGCTTGGCTGCCACAAGCCAGTTATCCCTGTGGTAACTTTTCTGGCACCTCTTGCTAAAAACTCTTTATACTAAAGGATCGATAGGCCGTGCTTTCGCAGTCCCTATGCGTACTGAACATCTGGATCAAGCCAGCTTTTGCCCTTTTGCTCCACGCGAGGTTTCTGTCCTCGCTGAGCTGGCCTTAGGACACCTGCGTTATTTTTTGACAGATGTACCGCCCCAGTCAAACTCCCCGCCTGGCAGTGTCCTCGAACCGGATCACGCGGGAGTTTAACGGTGACGAGCGTTGCCGCCACGTCACCACTCTACACGCTTGGAACGAAACACCGTGCGCCCGCCGATATAATCGACCGCGCACCGCTTCCGCCCAACCGAGTAAGTAATGAAACAATAAAAGTAGTGGTTTTTCAGCGACGACCGCAAGCGATCTCCCACTTATGCTACACCTCTCATGTCTCCTTACAATGCCAGACTAGAGTCAAGCTCAACAGGGTCTTCTTTCCCCGCTGATTCTCCCAAGCCCGTTCCCTTGGCTGTGGTTTCGCTAGATAGTAGATAGGGACAAACCCACCAACCACCCATGACCTGACGAACCCTCTTGGTTATGCAGGTCGAAGCAGCGGGAGATGCGCGCGGAATGGCCTCCACCGCGCGCACTTTCTTGACTCCCTACAAATATTTTCTAAATCTGTATCCTTTGTCCCTATGGTCCCTCTCCCCTTTCTGGGGCGGACGCACACAATTACGCCTTCGGTGCCTTCCAGGTCGCAACGTGCCCACTATTACTTCAGTGGTACCGCTTGGCTCCGTTTCTTCTTTCTTCGCCTCTGTTCTTCTCTCTTCACCTGACTTCGAGTCCACTCCGAATCTTGTGCCACTTACGCGCGAAGTCCCGTAGCCGCCTGAAGTTCGCCTCCGAGCCAACAAGATCGCGGTAATAGACCGGACCGATCTCAAGCACCTTCACGCCGTCTAAAAGAACCCTACGCTCTTCCCCGTATAGGCTACACTCCCACAACGCGTGGTGTACGTCCTCTACCTCCGACTCCCCACAGTAGCAGGACCCCACGTCCGTGAGCTTCATCCGGTGAAGCCTATCCCTAAAACAACCATGACCCGTCAATAATTGAGAGACTTCGTAGTCAGGCTGGACCCAAGTTGCCTCTAGTCGACCCGACACCTCCGGGAAAAATCTATGTAACTCCCTCCCTTGATCCGATGCATCCCAATGCTCCTGCCATTCGGCAAGGGCGGACTCAGTTGTTCTGAGTTTGACGCTTCGAAGCTCCTCCTTAGTAAGCCCGGACTCGCGTGCCTCGCCTAGTCTGCCCGCACGAATTACCTCGAGGTCGGCCGGAAGAACGCCAGCCAAGACCGGCAATGCGACAGAGCTCGTCGAGCGATACGCCTTGGTCAGAAGGATCAAGGCGGGCCTCTGGGTGCGCAGAAGCGCGGACCGCACCACGTGCAGTGACGCGCGCCCAAACCAGCAAGCAGCAGCATACGTTACCGTGGCGATGTAAGTGCCTCGGTACAGCACCATTAAGGCTTTGTACCGAACCCCCCAGGATGACGCCGAAACCCTCGACAACTTGCCGAAGCAATTTGCCGCCCTCTCCCCTATCGATACCGCATGCTGCGCGAAAGACAGGCTCGCATCGATCGTCACACCAAGTACCGTAGCCGCCGTGACGCTTCGAATCGAATTCCCCCCGAATCTGATGGTGGGTGGCCGCTGGAATTTACCCCTGATCGTTATAATTTCAGACTTTGCAGGAGAGAATTCCAGCCTATTACGGGCCCCCCACTCACCGACGAGCGCCAAAACGATAGAGGCCGAAGCCTCTATGCCCGCCCGGGACCGGGATTCGATAAGAATCGTCACGTCGTCGGCGTACGCCACGATACTGACCCCCCCTGGGAGTGGCAATCGAAGCAAGTCATCCATAAGCAAGTTCCAGAGCGTTGGTCCCAGCACCGAACCTTGCGGGCAACCCATAGTTGCTGCCTTCCATACCACCCGGTCACCGACGAAAAGGCCCACCCGGCGATTCACGAAGTAGTCCGCCAAAATACTAAAGATGTTAGACGGGCAACCCCCGCGCTTCGCCTTGAGCAAGATCATCGGCCACCACGCGTTATCGAAGGCGCCAGAGATATCCAAGAAAATCGCCTGAACATATTTCGACGTGCTCTCTCTGGCCACGCTAAAGATTTTCTCCAGCGCGGACACCGTCGACCGACCCCGAGTGAAGCCATGCTGGCGGTCCGATAACCCCAACGTTAGTTGCGGGGCACACCTTAGCATTACGCGCTCTTAAATCTTACCAAAGATCGGCAACAAAGTGACGGGCCGATAGGCTTTCGGGTCGGAAAGCTGCTTGCCATTGCCTTTCGGCAGGACAATCAGTCTTCCGTCCTTCCACGTATCGGGGAAAACTCCCTCCTGGACTTCTGCAAACTCAACCGACGCGGCTGCCCAAACGTGCTTAATGATCCGAGCGGTGATCCCATCCATTCCCGGGGCGGTGTTGGGCAAGTCCTTCACGATTCCCGCAATTACGTCATCGGTCGGGGGCGGCGCCTCTTCTCCTGAGGGTATTAGCGACGCCATAATCCGCACTTGCCGGTGGTACTCCGTGTCCTTGGACAGATCGTCGTCCGGACACAGGGCATACACGAGGCTGTGCATGGCTTCGTCAACACTCCCAGCATATCCTTCGGCGAAACTCGTGCCATTGATTACGTTATGGGGAGGCCTGGACCTCCCACTCGCGGCTCGGTAGGCCTGTCCCCAAGGGTCCAGGTTTCCGGTATCAGCGATTTTCCTAAAGTGCAAAAGTGGCGCTTCCCCCATGGCTACCCTGTATCTACTCCTATGCATGTGGAACTCGCGTTTGGCATCCTCCTCTACTCGGCCACCGGCCTTTCGAGTCGCCTGCCAAGCCCGCATCAGTCGATTATTCTCCCGTCTCATGGTTTCCAGCTCGGGCGTCCACCATTCATGACCGGAGCTCGACTTAACCCTGGCTACCCCTAGCGTCTGTTTGGCCGTGCTCAAGACAATGGCCGTGAACTGGGCGCTAATCGCCGACGCCGTTCGGTTCCACTTAATCCCCCCGACCCGACTGGCGATCCGGCGCTCGAAGAGAGCCCAGTCTACCCCGCGATCCCGCAGTCTCAAAGGCTCCTCTAGCAGCTCAGCGCGTGGAGTGCTCGAGCTTGCCACTTCGTACGTGATCAATCGATGATCACTCGCATTCTTATCTGCCCATACGCTCCATTCCGTCACCGGAATGCCTCTGGTTGTTAATGTGAGGTCGATGTTGGACGATCCGTTCGCGGTTGAGAATGTCCAGGGTTGCCCCTCTCTATTCATCAACTGCAGGCCCCGGGCCAGGATAAATCCTTCCATGCTCTCTCGCCGATAGGTGACGTCTGGCCCGCGTCCAGTATACTGCCGCGGTTCACAGTACCACATCGGAGAGTGGGCGTTGGAGTCTACTCCCACTACTACACGTTTACCCTTCAAGGTGTTCAAAACCCCCCCTAGGTGCTCCAAGTGCACATTTATGTCATCGCTGTACTGAAAGTACGCGGACACCATGTAAATCCCTTCTTCGTCGATAAGAACATGACACACTGTGCAGTGTGTGGTCGACAGATGGTGCAAAAGGGCACATGGGAGTCCTTTACGACGGACATAAATGCACGCTTTCGGCACCTCGCCGCACTGCAGCACGCTGCTCGCGGCGATCCAGTCGCAACCTGCGTAATGTTCCTGAATCAGAACTACGTCCAGGTCCATCTCCTCCGCGACTATCGGTAGCTCCTGTGTGGCAAGCTGTCCCCCTCCTAAATTGATCTGGCCGACTGTACATTTAACTGACGGAGCCATTAATAAGCCGTAATCTCCACCATGCGCCTCTCAGCGTGTATGCGCGCTGGGCAATCCTTGGCACCGGTTTGATGAGTGTTCGCCTCTTTATGGCCGAAACGATGGCAGGTCGCACACCTCACCACTTCTGACTTACAATCTTCAGGTTTGTGCCCCAGCACTCCGCACTTGCCACATACTTGTCCATCTTGACGGCACCTCTTTTCATTATGGCCGTACATGCAGCATTTTGAGCAAATAACTGCCGTTGTGAAATCCTCTACTCTGCACACCTCCCATCCTACGTACAGTCGACCTTTATCCACCATCGCTTTACGCAGCCCCGGGCTGCACGCCAGTATCATGGCAGAAGTATTCCCCCCCATTCTGCTCTTCCTAAATGCCAATTTTGATTCTGCCTTCATTTTACTCAATGTCCACACCTGGTCCCCCTTAAAGTTCTGCTCGTGGACCGCAGCCAACGTCGAATCCACGTCCGGGTCCTTCCCTTCCAGGTCCCTAATCACCACCAGTGGTGCCTTCCCCTTCACGTCATTCGCCTTCAATGTGGCCGGCAAGGCAGCCTTCAGCCTGGCCATGTCGTCATTGGTTTTCGTCTGTATTATTACTCCCGCGTTACCCACGCGACGAACCCTATCCACCTTTATATTGAGCTCCGAGGGGGCTATACAGGTCTTTAGCTCCATCTTGGTCTGCTCCGAGGTCTTAATTGAATCTTCGGCGGGATAAACCGCCATAACTCCCCCCAGTGGGCCCCACGACCGGTGTCGCAGCTGCCGCCCTCGCGGCCTCCGCCCTCACACGCGTCGCCTCCTCCTCAGCTCTCGAAGCACGCTCCTGCTCCCTGGACACCACCGCGTCCAGGGTGTCAACCCGTGCCTTGGCGGACACAATCGCACTCCGGTCCTGCTCCGCGATCAGACCTAAGTGGCCCACGATCTCCATGATTGTGGTCAGCTCCGCATTGATCGCGGCAATGTCAGCTTTGTTCATTTTATTGCTCTGACCAGCAACGCGTGAGATAGCTCGGGCCGCGGTATTCGCCATGGACAGCAGCTGCCTCGAGCTCGCCCTATCGATATTCGCAGCGAAGCCCACACCCTCCTGTCCAGAGTCCACCTCACTGGAGTACGGGGTTCCATACTCCGTCGCTGGTGTCCCCGTTGCCGATGGTTGAAGGTGGGCACTGGGTCCACCTATGATCTTCCGCGCAGTCTTCTTTTTGGTCCGTCCGGTTTGGGTCCCCTCGTCCGGCGAAAGGACGCGCTTCTCGCGCCTGATCTCATCTGATCGCCCGCCTTCGTCAGAAGTGAAGACCAAGGGGGGCGCTGCGGGGGTCAAGGGAGTGTTAGCGGGGGGAGGAGGGGAGGTCTTTGGAGAGGACAACGATGTCAGGACGGCATGGTAAGCAGCCGTCGCCATCTCCACCGCAGAACGGGGGGGGTCGCTGGGGGCGCCAAGGGTTGAGGAGGGGATCGGGCGAGGGATCGCCGGGGCCCAAAGGGGTTCTCCTCGTCGTCTGTACTCGCCATGTTTGCTAGACACTAAGTTACACAAAGCACGAATAGCACAAATGACACAACTAAAAACGAGAACGTTCGTGTCTCCTATGGCAGCGGCGCAAACGTAGAGGACGCCCGGTAGCAGTATAGCGACCACACACGGACGAACGAAAATTTTCTAAGTCCCAAAATTTACAACTTAAGAATTTTAAGGGCTAGTAACACTATTAAAAAGTCAAAGTGACAGCCCCGACAGATGAGCTGTCAAAGCTGTCAAAAATGACAGAAATTGCCAAATTAAATTATTGACGTTTAAATGTCAAATGAACGTCAAATAAAAACGACAGATGACAGCGTACTGTCACTGTCCACACAAATGTCAAAAGTGTCACTGTCACGCAGCACGTGGTAGCACGTGGGTGCACGTGGTCCAAAACTAACCTAAAAACTAACCTACAAATACACAAGAAAATTGTACATGGACTAATAAATAGGACTAGACACTATAAAAGTATGTAAAAGTATTTAAAAAGGGGGGTACTCGCTGGAAGAGCCCGCGCCTGCTCTCAGCCCGATCCTGGGGCGAGTCACAGAGGGCTTCAATCCCGAGGGTGGTATCGCCAACACAGAGTCACTATCTCACTCACAAAAACACAGAAAAATAAGCACTTAAAATTACAAGATAAAACGTAAAACAGTGTCTATTTTCACAATAACCAAAATATAACGAAATACAGGTGAAAAACTCGCGAAAACCCAAGAAAATAAATTTTCCCGAATTCAAAAACGCGGAGCGCACATCGGTACGTGTGCACGGTACGGCGGTCGGCACCGAAGTAGATAGATAGGGACAAACCCACCAACCACCCATGACCTGACGAACCCTCATGGTTATGCAGGTCGAAGCAGCGGGAGATGCGCGCGGAATGGCCTCCACCGCGCGCACTTTCTTGACTCCCTACAAATATTTTCTAAATCTGTATCCTTTGTCCCTATGGTCCCTCTCCCCTTTCTGGGGCGGACGCACACAATTACGCCTTCGGTGCCTTCCAGGTCGCAACGTGCCCACTATTGCTTTAGTGGTACCGCTTGGCTCCGTTTCTTCTTTCTTCGCCTCGGTTCTTCTTTCTTCACCTGACTTCGAGTCCACTCCGAATCCTGTGCCACTTACGCGCGAAGTCCCGTAGCCGCCTGAAGTTCGCCTCAGAACCAACGAGATCGCGATAGTAGACCGGACCGATCTCAAGCACCTTCACGCCGTCTAGAAGAATCCTACGCTCTTCCCCGTATAAGCTACACTCCCACAGCGCGTGGTGTACGTCCTCTACCTCCGACTCCCCACAGTAGCAGGACCCCACGTCCGCGAGTTTCAGTCGGTGTAGCCTATCCCTGAAACAGCCATGACCTGAGAGTAACTGGGAGACTTCGTAGTCAGGCTGGACCCAAGTTGCCTCTAGTCGACCCGACACCTCCGGGAAAAATCTGTACAACTCCCGCCCTTGATCCGATGCGTCCCAACGCTCCTGCCATTCGGCAAGGGCGGACTCAGTTGTTCTGAGTTTGGCGCTTCGAAGCTCCTCCTTAGTAAGCCCGGACTCGCGTGCCTCGCCTAGTCTGCCTGCACGAATTACCTCGAGGTCGGCCGGAAGAACGCCAGCCAAGACCGGCAGTGCGACAGTGCTCGACGAGCGATACGCCTTGGTCAGAAGGATCAAGGCGGGCCTCTGGGTGCGCAGGAGCGCGGACCGCACCACGTGCAGTGACGCGCGCCCGAACCAGCAAGCAGCAGCATACGTTACCGTGGCGATGTAAGTGCCTCGGTACAGCACCATTAAGGCTTTGTACCGAACCCCCCAGGATGACGCCGAAACCCTCGACATCTTGCCGAAGCAATTTGCCGCCCTCTCCCCTATCGACACCGCATGCTGCGCGAAAGACAGGCTCGCATCGATCGTCACCCCAAGTACCGTAGCCGCCGTGACGCTTCTAATCGACTTCCCACCGAATCTGATGGTGGGTGGCCGCTGGAATTTACCCCTGATAGTCATAGTTTCAGACTTTGCAGGAGAGAATTCCAGCCTGTTACGGGCCCCCCACTCACCGACGAGCGCCAAAACGATAGAGGCCGAAGCCTCTATGCCCGCCCGGGACCGGGATTCGATAAGAATCGTCACGTCGTCGGCGTACGCCACGATACTGACCCCCCCTGGGAGTGGCAATCGAAGCAAGTCATCCATGAGCAAGTTCCAGAGCGTTGGTCCCAACACAGAACCTTGCGGGCAACCCATAGTTGCTGCCTTCCATACAACCCGGTCACCAACGAAAAGGCCCACCCGGCGATTCACGAAGTAGTCCGCCAACATCCTAAAGATGTTAGGCGGGCAACCCCCGCGCTTCGCCTTGAGCAAGATCATCGGCCACCAAGCGTTATCAAAGGCACCAGAGATATCCAAAAAGATCGCTTGAACATAATTCGACGAACTCTCTCTGGCCACGCTAAAGATTCTCTTCAGCGCGGACACCGTCGACCGACCTCGAGTGAAGCCATGCTGGCGGTCCGATAACCCCAACGTTAGTTGCGGGGCACACCTCAGCATTACGCGTTCTAAAATCTTACCAAAGATCGGCAACAAAGTGACGGGCCGATAGGCTTTCGGGTCGGAAAGCTGCTTGCCATTGCCTTTCGGCAAGACAATCAGTCTGCCGTCCTTCCACGTATCGGGGAAAACTCCCTCCTGGACACATCGCCTAAACACTTCTGCAAACTCAACCGACGCGGCTGCCCAAACGTGCTTAATGATCCGAGCGGTGATCCCATCCATTCCCGGGGCGGTGTTAGGCAAGTCCTTCACGATTCCCGCAATTACGTCATCGGTCGGGGGCGGCGCCTGTTCTCCTGAAGGTATTAGCGACGCCATAATCCGCACTTGCCGGTGATACTCCGTGTCCTTGGACAGATCGTCGTCCGGACACAGGGCATACATAAGGCTATGCATGGCTTCGTCAACACTCCCAGCGTATCCTTCGGCGAATTTCGTGCCATTAATTACGTTATGGGGAGGCCTGGACCTCCCACTCGCGGCTCGGTAGGCCTGTCCCCAAGGGTCCAGGTTTCCGGAATCTGCGATCTTCCTAAAATGCAAAAGTGGCGCTTCCCCCATGGCTACCCTATATCTACTCCTATGCATGTGGTAACTCCGTCTGGATTCCTCCTCAACTTGGCCACCCGCCTTACGAGTCGACTGCCACGCACGCATGAGTCGGTTGTTATCCCGACGCATGGCTTCGAGCTCGGGCGTCCACCACTCATGGCCACCGCTCGGCTTCCCCTTTGCTACCCCTAGCGTCTGTTTCGCCGTGCTAAGCACGATCGAGGCGAACTGGGCGCTAATCGCCGACGCTCCACGGTTCCACTTTATCCCCCCAACCCGACTAGCGATCCGACGCTCGAAGAGAGCCCAATCCACACCGCGATCCCGCAACCTCAGAGGCTCCTCTAGCAGCTCAGCGCGTGGAGTGCCCGAGCTCGCCACTTCATAAGTGATCAATCGATGATCGCTCGCAGTCTTATCTACCCATACATTCCATCCCGTCACCGGGATGCCTCTAGTTGTTAGTGTGAGGTCGATGTTGGACGATCCGTTCGCGGTTGAGAATGTCCAGGGTTGCCCCTCTCTATTCATCAACTGCAGGCCCCGGGCCAGGATAAATCCTTCCATGCTCTCTCTGCGGTGGGTGACGTCTGGCCCGCGTCCAGTATACTGCCGCGGTTCGCAATACCACATCGGAGAGTGGGCGTTGGAGTCTACCCCTACTATTATCCGTTTACCCTTCAAGGTGTTAAGTACCCCCCCAAGGTGCTCCAAGTGCGCATTTATGTCATCGCTGTACTGAAAGTACGCAGACACCATGTAAATCCCTTCTTCGTCGGTTAGTACATGACACACTGTACAGTGTGTGGTCGACAGATGGTGCAGAAGGGCACATGGGAGTCCTTTACGACGGACATAAATGCACGCTTTCGGCACCTCGCCGCACTGCAGCACGCTGCTCGCGGCGATCCAGTCGCAACCTGCGTAATGTTCCTGGATCAGAACTACGTCCAGGTCCATCTTCTCCGCGACTATCGGTAGCTCCTGTGTGGCAAGCTGTCCCCCTCCTAAATTTATCTGGCCGACTGTACATGTATTTGACGGAGCCATTAATAAGCCGTTGTCTCCACCATCCGCCGCTCCGCGTGTACGCGCGCGGGGCAGTCCTTGGCACCTGTGACGTGAGTGTTGGCTTCCTTATGCCCGAAGCGGTGGCAAGTTGCGCACTTGAGGGTCTCACTTTTGCAGTCTTCTGCTTTATGTCCTAGGGTCCCGCATTTGCTACACACTTGCCCGTCCTGGCGGCACCTCCTCTCGTTGTGCCCGTACATATAGCATTTTGTGCATAACACCGCTGTCGTGTAGTCTTCTACACGACAGACCTCCCAACCTACGTACAGTCGGCCCTTCTCTATTAATGCTTTGCGCAGCCCCAGGCTGCACGCCAGTATCATAGCCGTTGTGTTCCCCCCTAATCGGCTCTTCCTGAAGGCCAATTTGCACTCTCCTTTCATTTTTTTCACAGTCCACGTTTGGTCGCCTTTGAAATTCTGCTCGTGGATTGCTGATAATGTAGCGCCCACGTCCGGGTCCTTTCCATCCAGGTCTCGAATAACAACCAGCGGGGCTTTGCCCTTGATATCATTGGCCTTCAGTGTCGGTGGTAGGGCGGCCTTCAGTCTGGCCATGTCCTCCCTTGTCTGGGTCTGAATTACGACGCCGGCGTTCCCAACACGCCTGACCCTGTCCACCTTAATTTGCAGTTCGGAGGGGGCTATGCAGGTCTTCAAAATTTTCTTGGTCTCCTCCGAGGACTTCACAGTCGCCTCCTCCACAGGGTAGACCGCCATCACCGGACCGGTGGACTTAACTTTAGCGGCGTAGCTCACCGTCTTCCATGGTCCATCAGTTGTTGCTGTCGAAGCTGACGAAGCAGCGGCAGCCCTCACGGCGTCCTCCCTCGCCCGGGTCGCCTCCTCCACAGCCCTTGAGGCCCGCTCCTGCTCCCTAGATACTACCGCGTCGAGGGTATCGACGCGAGCCTTGGCGGACACTATCGCGCTGCGATCCTGCTCCGCAATTAGGCCTAGGTGGCCCACAATCTCTAGGATCAGTCCTAACTGGTTATTTATCGATGTTATGTCCGCCCTGTTCATCTTATTAGATTGCCCAGCTACCCGAGATATTTGACGTGCCGCGTTGTTTGCCATCGCCAAAAGTTGCCGGGAGCTCGCCTTGTCCATGTCCTTCCCTCCATCCGGTCCGGAGTCGGCCTCGCTGGAGCATGGGGTCCCATACTCCGTCGCTGGGGTTGCAGGTTGAAGGTGGCCGCTTGGTCCTCCTGTCGCAATTTTGCGCGCCGTTTTCTTTTTGGTTCGCCCCGTCATTGTTCCCTCATCTGGTGAAAGAACACGCTTTTCACGCCTCGTATCGTCCTCGCGCCTACCCTCGTCCGACGTGAAAACCAGGTTTTCGGGGATGAAAATGATGTGAGGACTGCGTGGTACGCAGCCGTCGCCATTTCTACCGCGGAACGTGGGGGGGTCGTAGGGGGAGCAAGGAAGAACGTTCGTGTCTCCTATGGCAGCGGCGCAGACGTAGAAGACGCCCATCAACCGTATACCGGCCACACACGGAGGACGAAAATTTTTCTAAGTCCCAAAATTTTTAACACTTACAAATATTAAATGTCTGGTAACACCAAGATATGTCAAAGTGTCAGCCCTGACAGATGGACTGTCAAAAATGACAGAAAATCCAAACACAAAATTTTTGACGCAAACGTCACTGTCAAATTCAGGAGTGACTTTGACAGGCTGACAGACACTGTCAAAATCCGTCAAAATTGACAACAGGCTGTCAAGACCAAACAAGTCAAAATGACAACGACAGATGACAATGCCACTGTCACTGTCACTGTCACTGTCCGCACAATTGTCAATAGTGTCAATGTCACGTAGGCACGCGGCAGCACGTGGGTGCACGTGGTGCCAAAACTAACCTACAAAAACTAACCTACAAATCACAATCGTACATGCACTAATAAAAGAAAGGGACTAAACACTATAAAAAGTATATAAAAGGTGGGTACTCCCTGGAAGAGCCCGCGCCTGCTCTCAGCCCGATCCTGGGGCGAGTCACAGGGGGCTGCAATCCCGAGGGTGGTATCGCCAACACCGAGTCACTATCTCACTTACAAAACACAGAAAAATAAGCACATAAAAATCACAATATAAAGCGTAAAACAGTGTCTATTATCACAATAACCAAAATATAACGAAATATAGATGAAAAACTCGCGGAAACCCAAGAAAATAAAGTTTCCCGAATTCAAAAACGCGGAGCGCACTTCGGCACGTGTGCACGGTACGGCGGTCGGCACCGAAGTAGTAGATAGCATGGTATAATAACATACTGCGCCTGGTATAGCACTCCCAGTGACAACAGTCGCGTGGGTGACACAAGCCTACGTCATCGCCGTTATCGATTGTTCTCAAACTTTATAGTTGGGGAAAATTCAATCTCACTTCATTCAAAAAAAAATTTTTATTATTATATACTTACCTGTAGAGTTTTTGTCTGCATATCCAAACTCATGTCATCAAACATATTATTTGGGTGTAGGGAGGGGTTGCTAATAAACAAAAAATATTGCAGTAGGTACAATAATAAGTTTATAATCAAAAATGGCTGTAACCACGAAACTAACATTGTTTTGATTTTATCTAATTCAATAATGGGTGTTTGACACTTTATATAATTTGCTTTTACACTTTTTTTGGAGCTGATTGCATGTATTATATCTATTTAACTCTTTGAGTCTAATATAGGTTCTAGTTCGAACCAAGCAAAGTATCACAGAGATATCTATTTGGGGGTAACGGTCTTTAACACAATTGTGTACAATGTTACCCAGCTTTCTAAAAATGAATTTTCGTGTGGACAGTGATTTCCCGTGAAATTTATTAAACTCGGCTTCCATTATTTGTGCTACGCTAATAAGCTCATTACATGGATAAGTAAGTTTTCCCCTTGATATAAAATTTATCCACTCACAGGAACCATTTTCCGGAGTGAATGCTCGGGTTTGATTCCCAAGGTGTGGATATTTTACTGAATATCTAAAAGCTACATAGCCGGCAATGTATTTAAGACCCTGTTCATTAATTTCATTTTTAGCTACCTCGGTTTCAAAAGTATTCAATAATTGCTCTTCTTCGACAGTTGGTTTATACATAGTTAAGTCGCAATCATGAATGTTTTCAGGTTCTAATACATCGCCGTGCAGAAAACTGATTAAAGAACAGTCTTCATTTACACGATTGTCTGATTCGACGTAGTTATTTAGTATACCAGTCAAAATGACATCTTCATCTTCGCCAATTTGATCCGGTGGTATACAGGCAGATATTTCACGATTATCTAATGGCGTTATCAAACAAGAAATACTTGGATCTTCTTGGGTGTTAGTTGAACATTTAAATACGTCCGCGGAATGTTTTCCTAGTATGTACCATTTAAGTCGGTGTCTGAGCGAAAGCGCTGTGGGGTGGTCATGTGTAGCACCCATACCCCTGATATATCCAAAAAAATTCTCCAAAATGTCTTGGTTTAATCGATAGGTTAAAATGTACTCCAAATTAAGGTTTTTTCTTCCTTTTAAATCAAGTAATAAATTCACAAGAGATTTGTTTGCAATCACAATACCTCTTTGAAAAGGCGTCATATTGCTAGTTTTCTTGCCTGTTTTTATGTTTTCCATTAAATGGTTCATTTTCTCCAGAACCAAATTTTGTGCATCCAATTTAATCCCATATGCATTTTTGTTTCCTTCGAATTTCATTCGAGCGTTAAAAACATCGAACCAATCATTAAATACTTTGAAAATGTAAGACAGCTCTAACCAGTTCTCGTTCGGCAAAAAATCTTTAATGCAACACCATTCTATTGCACAAGCCACTGTATTTGAAAATAGTTGAGCAGCTGTGCGTACTTTTTGTCTTTGCGAACCTTCAACATTAAGATGATGAGACGTTATTTTGTGAGCCAGTTTAAGATCGTTCTGAGATAAAAACAGGACTTTTTCTATTGTCCTTTTTGACATTTCTTTATTGTTATATACAAAGCCATTATCTAAAAAATGATTCCTGGCTAGTTTTAGCAGGTGAGGGACATCAAAAAATACGTGAACTTTCAAATCACTGTCACTAGGGTGATTGAAATAGGTCTGTTTTCCATTTTCGATGCCAATATTTAATGACTTCATCAATCCCTGGTTCCCAGGGCCCATATCACACGTTACAGAAACCACTGTCAGACCAGCCTCATACAATTTTTTAATTATCTCAAATAATATATCTTTGGTCATCTTCTGGTCACATTTAAAATATATAGGCTGCTTCCATTTACCGCAAAGGCCACGGGCCATAACACACTGACAGTTGTTATGAGGTCCGACTTTTTGTTCATATTTCTTATCTATTTCAATTTTATTTGAGAGATATATCTCATCAAACGCTAACGTTACCAGTCTCTCCAGTTCATTAAAACTTTTGGCTTTAAATTTCATTAAGGTACATTTTCCATTTTCAACATTTTCCAAAATCCCTTCTTTTATCACAAACTTGGACGCCCATTTGCGGAGAGTGGAAAAAGCCGGCAACAGAATCCCAACGGTGGCTCTCAGGTGACGATATCCTTTTGGACTTATGCTTCTTAACGAAATAGCTGCAGCAATATCTTCCGCAGACCATTTAACGCGATTCTTATTTGGTTTCATTACACAACGAATTTGGCCGGGAGTAAACATTTTCTCAAGATTTTTTTTTAGAACATGATATTCGTTGGCAGTTCTCTTTAACAACTCATGTTCAGCTACAGAAACAGTGATAGTTTCATCACTGAAACAATAAAAAAAAATGTTTTGTATGAAAACTTATTTCATTTAAAAGAGTAGAAGTGAAATAACTTTGTAACATACATAAATAAGTTAATAGTTGTGCCATCAAAAAATTACTATGAAGAATCAGTGAATGTATGTAGCTATTTACCTTTTCTCAACAACCTTAGAAGATCCCTGAACTTCTACTGTCATATCTGTATTTTGTTTGTCTATACCATCAATTTGTAATGCAGGTAATGCGTCTGGCTTTAATTTTCTTACTTTACTTGGCGATTCATTTAAGATAACGTGTTGAAGCGACTTCAAATAGTCAGAAGATAAAAAATGGTTTGAACATACTCTGCCTGAAAAAATAATAAAAAATACTATACATTATATTAATAATCGATTTCTAAATCTAAAATTGATTATTCAAAAATCTATTATTGTTACACATATTGACATGTACTAATTAGATAAAAACCAGACGTTTATTGATTTTTGTTACAGTTATTAAATTCGTTTAATTATATTTTGAAAATATGAAAAAAAATTGTGAACCACCCGCGCATTTTAATGAGTTAGGTTAGGTTAGCAAGACAAACTTTACTGATGACATAATTATTAAGGAAAAAAAAGAACAAGGAATGAATGAAGCATTTCGAAAAATACGGAAGAAAAAAGAAACTGAAAACAATTCAACTGATGACTAGATTGTATGGGCATTGATCCCTTTGCCTACCCAAATGAATAAACGTAAAAAAATAACCTCACTTTTACATAAGTGTTTGTATTTCAGTTTTCAAAACTTGAGTGATTTTGTATTTACCTACTACTAATCTTATAATACTAACCATTTTTTGTAGTTGTTTTTGGTCCACAATAGCGAAGCCATTCGTTGGCTACAGATTCTTTTTTGGGAAAAGAAAAAAACCTTATTGTACCGCCTTTAGCACTTCTGCTCTTACAGTTCCGAATAGAGCAACCTACCATTTTAAAAGTACAAAATTTAACTGGCCTTTAAAGTTTGGCAATCACTGCGTACACAAGCACTGACCGAGAGCGAAATTTGCAATTCCAACACGTTCGAATGCCATCTCATTCGAACGTCAAAAGTCAAAGAGACAATCCGTGTCTGTCTTGCCAGTGGTGAGTAATCAAACTTCCCGACTCCCACATATTACGTGTATGAATCCGATAAAACCGTGAGTGTTTAATTATGTAATTATGTTCATTCAGGTATAACCAGACCATAATGTTTGCCAAAACAAACAAATAACAATTGTTATGTATAAATATTTTTTTTGCATGAATGACGACAGAAAATCTTTCCTTCATTATTCATTATTTGTTTTGTTACTTTAAAGTGGCAACTCGACAGTGACGGTAGGCATGTGTCACACCCGGAGTGCCAGACCTTGTTTTTTTGGATCATGGTAGATAGGGACAGTGGGAATCTCGTTAATCCATTCATGCGCGTCACTAATTAGATGACGAGGCATTTGGCTATTTGAAAGCCGGCTGACACATGCCAAGTCTTAGCGGGCGACAAGTATAATCATCATGAAGTTAACGGGATGCGTAGACGTCCGGTACCAAGCCCTGATAGGCAGGTCGGTCGTTACCTTTCAACTGCCTGCCCCTAATCTACACATCCAGCCAGCTGGCCATTGTGCCGGAAGAATACGGGGACCCCAGATGTTCGAGGTACGCACGCATTCAGTGGCAATACACCACTGACTGTGCACAGGTCCCGGTTACGGGCCCCGGCAGCGGCCCGGTTCCACAGGGGACAGGTCGCTGGTTCCGCCGCTCGCTTAAGAGAGTCATAGTTACTCCCGCCGTTTACCCGCGCTTGCTTGAATTTCTTCACGTTGACATTCAGAGCACTGGGCAGAGCATTGTTGATCACTTTTTAATACCAGGTTTCGTTTTTATTTTACAAACATTTCTTCAGGAATGTTTGTAAAATAAAAACTAAAACTAATAAAATACGGCTAAGGAACTCCCAATTGTCCTAATAGAAGTTCTGGAGTCGTTTTCTGAAAGGAAAGTCAAAGTCATCATACAAGGAACCAACAGAAAATCCTATCACATTGTGTTTTCTTAAACAAAATAAAAAGATATTTTATTTTTATAAAAAAATATTTATTTATACAAAAAACAACAATTGAGATCACAACTTTATAATATGGTACTGAGGTTACCTCATAGATTCAATAAATTCCAACTGTTGTTTGTAATAGTGTTTAAGTCCAAGTCTGGAAAACATCTTGTAATCACTATATTTGTTGTGGTTACTTCTTCAGAACAGCTAGTGGATGTTGGTTTTGTAGAGTCTGTTTCACTGAATGACTCTAAACACTCAATGACTCACATTGATTATTACATGATTCCGTAGGTGCCTGAAAACATAAAAGATATGGTTTATGCAATGAATCTAAATTAAGTACATACTTAAGTTTACCTTGAATAATTAATTATTTTAAAGGAATTGTTCGGCCAGCAGCTGTCTCATCAATATTTTGTATAAGAAGTCTTTATATTGTCTTCATAGGCAAAGTCGTAAAACAAATGATGAATAAGTTTTAACCCTGCGAACGTATGTTTTATATGTTCGCAGGTTTTAACCATATTCATCAGCTTATAGAGCTTTAAATGTTCAATAATACATCCAATAACTCTGTTGATATGCCATTTTCTAAAATGTAAAACAGGAATGATACATTTAAGTAATCCATTGAGACTTGGCTGAAACATCGTGACATTTTATAAAAGAGGACTAAAAAACGTGGACATGATTATAATTTTTGTATGAATGGGTGGCAACTTTAATAACACTCTAATCCAAATCTGGCCTATAGCCAGGCCAGTAAAACCAATGGGTACTTACACACAAAAACTCCCATTACTTCTGGAGGAACATCTTTTGCCTCGAGAAGAGTAACTATGTTGTTAGTTTCGTTTATTTTGCTCACAGTTTCACACGTCGCGATGTCGCACTTCGCAATACAAGTACCAGTGTACACCAGAGAGATATCTGATCTGATAATGCACTCCAACTCCACCACCACAGAAAACAAAAAATCTCAATTCACAATCTCAAAGTTCTCAAACAGATCAAAAAAGAACAAGCTTAAACCTGCTTTGCGGCTCGCGCGCATGCGCACAAACAATAACGGTTGGCGTTGTTTGACATACCAAAAAATATACAGGGTTACAGGGAAAGTCGTACTGAATATTAAAGGACGTTATTATTTAGGTCATTTCTGATGAATTTGATCCTATAATATAGTGTCCGAAACTTAACCGTTATGGAGATATTGAAGTTTAAGTTTTTTTTTAAATATCCCAATTTTTTTGCTTTTTTGCCAATTTTTTTATGATTAAGACTTCTAGGGTTCGTTTTTTTATGTATTTAGTTAGAAGACATGCCAATGAATAAAAATGATCAACAAAAACTCAACCCTCCATTAACAGCTTAAAATAACTGCATGACAACGGTATAAATTAAGTAATTTTTGCTATGTATTCCTAACTTTGAAGCGCTATGGTAAAAAAAAATTGTATGGAACTTATTCTGCAGATGATTTTAAAAACTTCTACGTCTTCTTAGCTATTCAAAAAGGTATAACACTAGCTATTAAATAGGCAAAACATTGAGCAAATAACAGTTCAGTTAGCAAAAGCTACATTTTCAGTTTGATGTAAAAATAGCTTCAATACGTAAATAAAAAAATAAAAACTGTGATATTTTTATAATTCATGTTCAACATCTACTATGTTCTACATCTAAACTGGTTCTGTTCAAGTACGACGAACTGACGTGGGACGACCTCGTATTTTTGATGACGACGACGAAGAAAATAATGAAATTCGACGCCTTTTTCAAGCCGACCCAACCACGTCAACAACTGTTGTTGCTCGACGGCTCGGTATTTCCCAGTGGAAAGCCTGGTTCGTAATGCACAGTTCTGGCCAATACCCTTACCATTACACGCCAGTGCACGTAAATGAAGAAGGGGACCCGCTGAGGCGACTAGACTTCTGCAGATTTATGCTAAATGCCGATATTGATGATCCGGCTTTTTTAAAGAAAATTTTGTGGACAGATGAGTCTAAGTTTGACAAAGACGGTATCACAAATTACCATAACGCCCATTATTGGGCTCCCAAAGCGCAAGGTAATCCCAATAAAAAAAGATTAAAAGGATCGCAAAGGAGATTCAGTCTCAACGTGTGGATGGGCATAATTTCTAATTATTTGATAGGGCCATACTTTTTGCCCGATAATTTGAATGGCGAGATGTACGAGAACTTTTTAAGGGAGGAGTTATACTCTTTAATGCTCGATTTACCTCTGGCAATAAGACAAAATATGTTCTTTCAACACGATGGCTGCCCAGCGCACTACAGAAGAAGTGTTCGAGCATGGTTGGATGAAAATTACCCAAACCGGTGGATTGGAAGAGGTGGACCCATACCGTGGCCGGCAAGAAGTCCCGATTTAACGCCGATGGATTTTTATGTGTGGGGTCATATGAAAACCCTAGTGTACGACGAAATGACACCAATCGCAAATATCGAGGTTTTACGACAAAAAATTATTGATGCGGCTGAGGAAATGAGGCGGAGCCTGCAAACATCTGTTGTAAAAAGTAATTTAAGAAAACGAATGAGAATTTGTATAAGAAATAGTGGCGGCCATGTTGAACATGAATTATAAAAATATTACTGATTTTTTTGTTTTATTTTCGTGATTTAGCTATTTATACCTCAAACCAAAAATGTAGCCTTTGCTAACTGAACTGTTATTCGGTCAATGTTTTGCCTATTTAATAGCTAGTGTTATACCTTTTTGAATAGCTAAGAAGACGTAGAAGTTTTTAAAATCATCTGCAGAATAAGTTCCATACAATTTTTTTTTATCATATCGCTTCAAAGTTAGGAATACTTAGCAAAAATTATTTAATTTATACCGTTGTCGTGCAGTTATTTTAAGCTGTTAATGGAGGGTTGAGTTTTTATTGATCATTTTTATTCATTGGCATGTCTTCTAACTAAATACATAAAAAAACGAACCCTAGGAGTCTTAATCATAAAAAGATTGGCAAAAAAGCAAAAAAATTGGGATATTTAAAAAAAAACTTAAAGATATCAATATCTCCATAACGGTTAAGTTTCGGACACTATATTATAGGATCAAATTCATCAGAAATGACCTAAATAATAACGTCCTTTAATATTCAGTACGACTTTCCCTGTAACCCTGTATAATTAAGGATTACTATAGAGATTACTGGTTATTAACGGCCAGTTTCAATAATCTATGCCTAGTAAGAGATAAGCCTATCTTGGTTACGTTACTTAGCAACCGCTGTTATTTTGGTCTGATTAACAAAAATATCTAGGCAACAAAGTTCTAGTAAGCTTATCTCTTATTGAGGGTAGGTTATTGAAAACGACCGTAAGTCAACATATTTTTAACTTTTTTCAATATTATATTTAATTGAAACAAGGTACTATAACATTTTGTAGCAAACCAAGCTGTTTACTTAAAATAAGATTAGATGTCATTAGTTCAAAAGATTTTTGTTTTAATTTGCTCAAGATATGATTCAAGATGATATTTTCTTCATTGAATGAATTGTATCATTGTGATAAATAAACTTTCAGTTTGAATTAAGTAATTATTTGTATTGAAGCAATACCATTTGAACTTTTTAGATTAATTTTACTTATTATTAATTAAAGATATTTTTTCTTGATTGTAAAAATCGCAACAAGAAAATATCGTTTTTGTTTTAAGACTGCCATTATTTGAAAATGAATAAACATTATTTGTATTAACACAATTTGCCTTGAAATAACATAATATGCCAAGAAAACTATTTTTCTTACTTAGAGAAATCCTTTTTTTCTGTGTATATGCAGTATAGAGGTTACCAGTTTTTTTTTAGTGTTAAATGTATTTATTGCAGACTAAAATTAATAATAATTTCTATTTACTATATGCGCTATAGAGAACACAAAATTTTTATTTTTGTTAAAAATAATTACTGTGGCATGAAATATACAGTATGTTCTGTTTACTATACATATTGTAAGGTTGAATAGGTATTATATTTGTGTTAAATATCATTATTGCGGACTGAAACTATAATATATTGTCGAGTTAAACAGAATATTATAAGAGAGTTTATGCGCTACACTAGCGCCGCCAATGGAAAAAAACGTATGCATAAATTGTTCTTGCAATAATGCGATATTTATGGACATCACTATGTCGATGCAATTTGTGTTGATGCATCCCAACACTGACGTAGCGCGTGCCGGGACGCACGCGCCTCCTGTTGCCTTTGAACCGCGGTGTGAAGCACACGCGTAATCAATTAGTATCGGGCGCAGCCGCCATTTCTAAAGGAAAGTCCTTTTAATAGGTTAATTGTATTTGTACGTAGAATCGTCGCGATCCGTACCACCATCACTGTGGCAGTGTAACTTTCGGTGTAGCACCTATTGTTGTTGTATATAAAATATTGTGTTTGTACATATAGTGATACGGCGCCGGCGTAGACGCCGCAATAAACAGTGAAAACCATAAGTGCCGTATCATTTACCAGTGGTAACCTTCCCCCCTTCAACCGAACCCGCGATCTACCAGCTGTACGTGGAAGGCCCGGGAACGTGACGAGAGCACCAGCGACGCGCCGAGACTCCTCGCACTGAACCACCTCCCACAAGGTTCACACGGTACACGGCGTTGGGCGTTGTCTTTACGGCTGTTGAGGGGCGGCTCTGACGACGGCCGTGCCTGCCAACCGGGCGTAGCGCTTGGGTGAACATAAATAAAGACGAAATTTGGAATTGTGTTCTTATAGTGCACTCCGAAGAAGCTTTGTGGTACTTTTGATACAATATTTTCCAGCATGTCGTTTAGATTAATAGGTTATATTGCTAAAAGTGGCCACTTTTAGCAATAATCTAAACGACGGGCTAGAAATTATTGTTTAAGCGATCAAAATTACCACAAGGCTTCTTCGGAGTGCACTATAAGAACTATTCCAAATTTCGTCTTTATTTAAGAAATACGTTTTTTCCATTGGCGGCGCTAGTATAACGCATAAACGCTCATTAAACATCTTAGGTGAGTCTTCGCCGCAACGAAAGCATGTTAGAAACAGGTACAAATTAAAAACAGGGTCGCCTAAGTTTTGTAGTAAGTAACGCGAAGCTTAAATTAGCAAATGAAGAATTACACTGGATTCGAGCACGAGTTGCGAACGTGGCGTGGCTGCTTGACGGCGAGCCCTCCCTCTAATTTAGTGTCATTGTTCATACATTGTACCTATTACAATATGGGGTTCCGTTTTCAATTTCGTTTCGTTTTAACCATAAACTTAACATACTTTCGTATAAATAAGTTTATGGTTTAACATGCTTTTGTTGTGGCGAAGACTTACTTAAGGTGTTTAACATTATTCTGTTCAAGTATATTGGTTTGGTCTGCAATAATTTTTCTAGTGTAGGTGTAGTGGCCTGAAACATAGACAGAAAAATGTGAATCCTAAATAGGTAATTACAATTAATAAAAACAAACTTAAAAATAAATAATCGTTTTATTACTTTTTAAATTGGCACTGTGACGGAAGTTTTCATTAAGGTTCGATAAATAAATACAACCTACGTCAGTTTTGAGCGTCCATTTTATTTTTTTATGTCCCAAATGTCGATAGGTACCACAGACCACCTAGAGTGCGTTCCTTTTTACACAGATTCATAACACACTCCCCGGGGCCAACAAAAGTGCAATAAGTATTTATCTGACTGAACACTAAGTTAGTTTAAATCTTACAATACAAAATAGTTCAGAGATCAAGTTTCTTAAGTCATTCTATAACTAAATTCAAATTACACAATTTTCTTATTCAGTGACACACTCACAAAATTTACGAATACAAAGTACAAATTGTTTTAATCATATATATGCTTATGTTCTAAAACACCATAATTTTAATTCTTAAGTTATTCGAAAAATCTAATAGGTTTCCTTATTATACGACCTGAAGCAGAGGTACGAATAGTGGGAGCAGCTGATGGTATGGCAGGGACAAGTAAATCAGCACTCTTACCTGACAACTCCTCGTTTTCTTGACTAGCATCGCTGGGATTGGGCAACCACGCCTGTGAAGCTGCTGACAACTCAAGGGGAAACAATCTCTGATAAGCCCTTACCTTTTCTCCTGTCGCAGTCTGTACCTTGGCGACACGTGAGCATCCGTCATTTCCTATAAATGTTTCTTTGTTTATGCCTTTGGGCCACTGCATTTTTTCCCCTCTGTCTCTATCAACACTATATCCCCTACTTTAGGTTCTATTTTCTTCTCTTTTCCTTTGCTTATTAAAAGAGCTAAATATTCATTCTTAAATCTCTTCCTAAAATCTTCTCTAAGTTATTGTAGGTATTTATATCTAATATTCAAGGTTTTGTGATCAATTTCATCAAGGTCTGTAGTATCTGTAGATGGTAATCCTTGTAAGAACATCATCGGTGTGAGAGGTTTTACATCTCCCATTTCCATATAAGTTAATGGTCTATTGTTTATAACAGATTCACAATCACATAATATGGTTGATAATTCTATGAAATTTACTGTTGCTCTACCTAATATTTTTCGCAGCCTCTCTTTTACTATTCTTATCAGTCTTTCCCACCATCCTCCCCACCAGGGAGCTGCTGGCGGCGAAAATTTCCACTGTATCTTGCTGGTTTCTTCTTCCACTTCTTGCCAATTTATTTCTTTAAGAAGGTTTGCGGTTCTAACAAAATTAGTGCCATTGTCACTGTATATTATTTTAGGTCTTCCTCTTCTACTTATGAATCTACTTAACGTCATGATGAAGCTAGCTGTAGACAATGAGTCAGTCAATTCCAGGTGTATTGCTCTGTATACTGCACATGTGAATAAAACGATCCAACACTTTGAACTATCTTTCAGGAACAAGGGTCCAGCTAGGTCAATGCCTGTGACTTCAAATGTTGCTGTCTTAGTGATTCGGTCAGTTGGAAGTGGTGGTTGAGGGACTGCATAGTGTTTTGCTCTATATCTCTTACATACAATACATTCTGATACTGTTTTCTTTAATAATCTTCTGACTCCAGTTATCCAGTAAGTATCCCTCAATGTAGCCATCATAGTTTGTGTTCCAGCATGATTCATTTCTACATGTTTATCTCGAATCATTCTTTTAATTATCTCATGATTTCCTGGTAACAATATAGGGTAAATAAAATCTCTATCTTCTCCACTATATTGTAATCTAGTTTTAACTCTCAATATTCCTTCTTCTTCTATAGTTATTAGTTTATTATTTTTGTCTTGTGTAAGTGTTTCTTTTTGTATCAATTTTATCAAACATTGTTCAGCATTTTTGTACTCTTCATATTCTATATGTTTATTTTTATATTTATTGTTTGTTCTCATTCTTAGTAATCTAGCTATTAATCTTACTATCTTCTTGTATTTTCTGAAATGTAATAGTGTATTACTGAAATTATTTTCACTTATTTCTGTTGTAACATGAACTTCTGTGTGTTTTTTCACCTCACTACTAATAAATTCTTCAATTTTTTCAGGATTAGAAATAACTGATTTTGGCCAGTTTTCTTCTTTCAGGTACAACCATTGCGGTCCCGTCCACCATTGTGATTGAAGAAGTGTCTTCGCGTCGCATTCACGTGATAAAGATGATAAAGCACAAAATAAAGGCACTCGAGCACGACAGATTTTAGAGATATCCACGTGATGAAAAAATCCACGTGAAGTCTGCAGGATTTTGATTATCTGGTAAGTGATTCCATGCTTCTCTTTCTGTATTCTTACATATTTCTTTTACCCTATTACTTACAAAAGGTTTCCATGTGGCTTGTCTTCTTATCCATGCCAGTGTTACAGCGGAGTCTGTCCAGCAATACAGTTTATAATCTTTGCACAATGACAGTAAGTTTGATTTACTAACTTCTTGAAACAGTCTGGATGCTATGAGAGCTCCCATCAATTCTAATATTGGTAAACTTAGTTTTCTTTTTATTGGAGCAACCCTACTTTTCGCTAAGACAAGTTGTACATTTACCTTTCCTTTATGCTCTGTTCTCAGGTAAATACATCCTGCATAAGAATCTTTACTAGCGTCATAAAATACATGAATAGACACCTCACAATCTTGTAACGGTGCTTCTGTTAATCTTCTTTTTATTTTACATTTGTTTATATCACTTATTGTACTTAACCAATGTCTGTAGTCCTTCTCTAAATGCATAGGTATTTTCTCATCCCATCCTGTTTTTAAAATCCAAGCTTTCTGTGTAATCAATTTTGGAATCATTGTAACTGGGCTTAAGAAACCAATAGGATCAAAAATCTGTTGTGTTATGGAAAGTAGCTCTCTCTTTGTTATATCTTTAGGAATAGTTTTCAAATTCAAATTACAGTATAGACTATCCTCTTGTCCGTCCCACAGTATACCTAATACTGAAGTAGGTTTTTCTTCCTTCTTTTTTAATTCATTTACCTTTTCTATAGAGTCAAAGCTAGTCACACAGTTGTCCACATAAAAGCTTTCTTTTAGTCTGCTTGCTGTTTCAGGGTAACTTTTTTTACGTTTATCCAAATGGTGGTTAATAGTAGCTGCTAGAAGAAATGGGCTGCAGGCAATGCCAAATGGTACCCTCTTCTGTCTATAAGTGACAATCTCTTCTTGGTGTTCAGTATCTTTCCACCAAAGCATCTTTAGGTAGTCACGATCATTTGCTGAAACAGATATTTGTAAAAAAGCTTTTCTTATGTCAGATGTGACTCCGTAAATACCTACTCTAAAATTTAGCAACAATTTAGGTATTACTTCTATTAGATTTGGTCCTTTTTCCATGCACAAATTTAATGAATTTTTATTATTATCTTTACATGAGAGGCATCGAATACTGGTCTTATTTTTGTTGTATTGCTTTCCATTTTGATCACCGCATGGTGAGGTAAGTAATGGCCCGTTTCTTTGTTATCATCTTGTACCATTTCTATTATACCTTCAGTTTTCCATTCTTCAAACACATTGTGATATCCTTGTAGTGTTCTTGTTGATTCTAACTTCTTAGTAGTAGTATTGAAAAATATGGTAACTGGAATTGAATTTAAAAACGTAGAAAAGTTAGCACCGTGTATTCCATGCATCAACGGAAAAACATGTAAAAGTCCATTCAAAGATAAAGGCACTCGAGCACGACAGATTTTAGAGATAGTTCACACGGACATCTGCGGTCCTATGGAAGAATCATCATTTGCTGGTTCTCGATATATGCTACTGTTTATCGATGATTATACACGTAAGACGCATGTATATTTTTTGAAGAATAAGTGTCAAACATTTGAAAAATTCCGAGAATACAGAGCAGAAGTTGAGAAAGAGACTGGTAAGTCTATTAAATGCATAAGATCCGACAATGGCAAAGAGTTCTGTAACTATGCCTTCGATAAGTTGTTCAAGTCATCTGGTATAAAGCACCAAAAGACGATACCCTATACACCTGAACAAAATGGTGTAGCTGAGAGGGCGAACAGATCGATAATAGAGAAAGCAAGAACTTTGCTTTGTGAAGCGAATCTGAGCAAGAGATTTTGGGCAGAAGCAGTATGTACCGTAGTATACTTGAAGAATCGAAGCCCTACAAAGGCTGTCACGGACAAAGTACCACAAGAACTTTGGTCTGGTAAGAAAGTAGACTTGAGTCATTTGAGAACTTTTGGATGTTTGGCGTATGCACTGAAACCCAAACAGAAAAGGCAAAAGCTTGATATGAAGACTGAAGAATTGATTTTCATTGGATATTGTGAGTCTACGAAAGGTTACTGACTGATGCATCCCCAGACAGGCAAGATTACTGTTGCAAGGAATGTGAAGTTTTTGGAAAACATTTTTCCTGGTGATGGTACGAAGGTGACGAAGAACGCAGATGTTCCTATCAGTATTGAAGAGTAACGAATCGAACCTGCGTTGTTGGAGGAGGTTCCTGGTATTCACACACATAGTGAAGATCTTCAGGAACGTGATGTATCGAGTTTGCTGCAGATGACCAAGCGCGTACTTTTGAACAAAGTGATGTTGCTGCTGGAACAAGTACTGAGCCAAGTGAAGAGTTAAGATACAACTTACGTCCACGGAATCCAGTTCACTATAATGGCATTGATTATAACGAAACTTATTCACCTGTAGTAATGAGTTCAACTTTACGTTTACTATTCTCATTAGCCGTAGAATTTGATTGGATTATTGACCAGTGGGATGTTACGACTGCTTTCCTATATGGAAAACTTAAGGAAGATATTTATATGCTTCAGCCAGAAGGCGCAGTTGTTCAAGGTCAGGAAACCAAAGTATATAAATTGCAAAGATCCTTGTATGGGCTTAAACAAGCTTCGAACGCTTGGTTCCATGAGCTTGATAAGGAGATGTTGAACTTAGGTTTTACGCAATCCAAGATAGAACCCTGTCTTTACCAAAAGATATTTAACAAAAATGATAGAATAGTCGTAGTTGTCTATGTTGACGATATTTTCGTGTTTTATAGTCAAAAGCATGAAAATGAAAAGGTTACATTAAAGAACGGGTTACTAAAAAGGTTTAAGGTGAAGGACTTAGGTCAAGCTAGACATGTGCTAGGAATGCGGCTAAGGAGAATCAACGACATGATTTACCTTGACCAGGAACAATACATTAATAATGTCTTAAAAGAATTTGAAATGACCGATTGTAAACAAGTTATTACCCCAATGGAAGTAGGACTTAGATTAGAAAAAGCTACTGACACTGATAACAAGTTGCCTTATCGTAATCTTGTAGGATGTCTTAACTATTTGGCACAGAATAGCAGACCAGATATTGCCCACGCAGTTAGTGTTTTATCACAATTTAATTCTTGTTATAATGAAAGTCACTTTAAGTGTGCGAAACGGGTACTTAGATATCTGAAAGGGACATCTAACTTTGCACTCATTTTCCAAAAGTCGGGCATGTTAGATCTGGTAGGTCACGTTGACGCGGATTGGGGTGGGTCGTATGATAGAAAATCTTTTACGGGCATGATGTTCCTATTAGGTCGAAATCTAATAACGTGGGAAAGTCGCAAGCAGAGATGTGTGGTATTGTCTTCGACAGAGGCCGAGTATATAGGTCTTAGCCAAGCTTCGAAAGAAGCTATATATTTAAATAGTTTATTAAACAGCTTAATAAACGATACGCGTGATGAACCCGTAGTCATCAATAATGACAATCAGTCTGCACACCATATGGCACGAAATAAGATGAACCATAATAGAACCAAACATATCGAGATAAGGTATCATTTCGTTCGGGAAGCTATACTGAATGAGGCGGTTGAGGTGCGTTATGTGCCCTCACAAGAAATGTTGGCAGATATGTTAACATAATCTCTGCCAGGCCCAAAAATTAAATCGGCTTTATTAAGATTACCCATTAAGAGGGCGGTAATTGATGAATAAGATCGATGTATATTCCGAAATTTCCGAATGAATTGTACTTTAGATAAATATTGTTTGATACATTTTTAACAATTTCTATGTTTAATTTTGTGTTTTGGTGTAATGGTTAATTTAAGAGTGCGATTATTTTTTATGGTTTAATGGTGTTGGTAGTGTGATTGTTAGTGTCAGATTAAATAAATAAATAAATAAATATGTCCATACAATCACACCAATTATCTAGCCCACGTTAAGTTTCATGAAGAACTTGTGTTATGGATACTAGATAACGGATAAACATACTTATATACTATTTTTTTTGTAAATACATACATAATATACATATTAAACACCCAGACCAACACAAATAGACATGTTCATGCACACAAATATTTGTCTTGTCCGGGGATCGAACCCGGGACCTCCGGCGCAGGAGGCGGCGTTAGTACCTCTGCGCCAAACAGGTCGTCAAATCAGGTCGTCAAGATTAAGTGTGCGTGTTAGAGAGTGAAAGTCCTGGCTGGCAAGAACTGGTGCTGGCCAGCAAGTGTCATGTCTATACATGACAAATGTAATCTGTCACTAGATTATTGTTTTTGTATTGTTTGTTTATACTTCACTCGAACAAGTCGAATAAAAGTGTCTGAACCGAAAACTGTGTTTGCGTAAATAACTTAGTAGTAAATCAGATCCACTGCGTGCTAAAGACAGCCGAATTTCCAATAGTTTCACCTCCAGATGTAGGAATCTTAAGGAGTCCCGCTCTCTGACTTCGTATTAGGTGTTTCAATCTACTCTGTAACTCACTAAAAAAAGACTTCCATAGATAACCTTGTTTTGAAATCAAGTCGCTGCTGAAGGTCGAGAAAGTTGCTGCCCGGAAGAATACATCTAAATTGACTAGTATGTATTTCTTGACAGCAGGAGCGAGAATCTTGGAAAGTCCGCTAGTTCTCGTTACACTCGAATGTTTTTCAATTTCTAATTTAAAAACTCTGGTTAGTTCCTCCATTCTATCACTATTGATGACTAAGTAAGACAGATGTTCAAAAACATGAGTTGGATAATCTTTACTCTTCCCCAGTACAAACTCTAGAAAGTGGCGACTTCCCTGTAGTAATCCAACTAATACGTAATTAATATCTGCACTTCGGAACTCTGACATGAGATTGCTACTCAATCTCTCTGATGAGTCATCTGTTAGATTTGTCTTATGTGACTCCAGAGGGTTATGGATGTTTGATTCATTTTCTCGACTTGCCGCCATTTTCCTTCCAACGGCAATTGACATTCCCAGAACGCAGATCTGAATGCTATTTGTTAAATCCACCTTGCTTATTTTTGAAGGATTCATGTCGATAATCAACTTTGATCGATAGTCAAGGTAGTGACTATCTATAGAAATAGGCACAGTCTCAATTAAGTAAGTGCAGTTAGGACAATTCAATGGGACTGCATAGGTATCAGATATGGGGAGACCCCTCATTGCTAGTTCTGCTATGTGATTTTGTACAAAGAGAAAAACCTCTTGGAAAAAGAGGTTGTAGTCTACGTTCCCTCGGAGAGACTTCCCAAGCATGTTTGTATTAATTGTAACATGTGTTGCAAGAATTTCCAATAGAGAATACAGTGCTGCTCTCTTTTGAGAGGAAGCTTTAAAGCGGTGCTCGTAGCTTCCCCCATAGTTTCGTCCACATCATTCCTCTAACGGAGTTTGCTGGAACTCAACAGGCACAGGGCTTGTGATCCCAGTCACCGGGAACCCCCACGATTCCTCCCGGGCCTTATTGGCTATGACAAATGAGCAAGAGTTCTCTTGTATGAGCCTCTCTACCAGATGATCTCTTGGGAATGGCATCTCGCTTGTCTTCAGTCTCCTCTTAATGACTTGTGTAGCCTCAATGTCTTTAAGCTTTCCCAGAGAAAAGATAGTCTTATTTCTATTCCCATCCTCATTGATCATTCTGTTTATTGTCTGCAAATTTGAGAAACTTCCGATCAACTGCAACTGTACCCCCTCATTTGAGTTTCTCAGTATCTCATGAGCGAGATTAGCAATGTATGGACGCATTATTATCAGTACCTGACATAACTCATCAAGGTCTTCTCTACTTGCGCCTAAGAGACTTGACTTGAGTACTTGAGCATTGGTGACGAAGTATGGTAAGAACTCCTCTATGATATCTCTGGCACGTGTCTCAAAGTTTGGGAGGCATGATATGTTGAGACTGTACATGTCTTCGACCAATCTAATTGGGTCCATTATTGGTTTTATAGCACATGGTAGAACGTTCAATAATGAATTGTAAATGTCGGGAGAATCGGTCCGGATAACCTGCCATACCTTGATCCATACGGTTAGAGGGTCAGGACAACCTCTCTGACAATGTTGATACATGTTGGACAGTGGGAGTCCTCCAAGAATAGAGGGAATGTTCAAAATAGTACAGATTTTCTTACTATCGTCTGGGTTTCCTGTAACAATACCTTTACGGCGGAGAATGTTTCCAATTTCTAGAGAGTAAAGAAAGAATGGAACTAAAGGGGATATGTAATTGCGAGATAAGTTCTCCGTTGTCGTTGAGACGCTAGTCATTAAAGATTGGATAGAAGGGAATCCCTCATTGATATCCGGAATCATCCTGTTTAGTCTCTTAAGGCTGTCATCTATCCGAACTGCTTTATAATATCTGACCTTTGAGTATTCAAAGAGATTCTTCGAGTACCATGTTTCTTGTAGCTTCAATGAAAGTCCTCCAAGATTAAAAAGATAGTCAAGACTGTTGAGTAACAGTTTGATATATATTTCAGGTTGCGATTGTTGTTCTGTTTGAGTTTGAGATGAATAACCTGATTATCACCTTGTCCCATTGTTTCACCTTTCAGATGACACTCTTCCAATGCTAATTTGATTATCATTATAGTCACAATCGTCCATGCTTTCTGTCTCATGCCCTCAAACCCTCCTTGCTGATTGTAGTGGCAGTAGTCACCTGCTAGGGGTTCACCTTCGGGTCCAATCTCAGGAGGGGTTAAGCGTGAACTTAAAATAACTATACATCGGTTGAACCACATGTGAGAGTCCGCATAAAGATTATTTTTTCCATGGAGAGAGTCAAGTTCACGGAAAAGATACTTATTGAGGTCATGGCGTTGTAACTGATTCCATTTTGACAAATCGAGATTTATATTGTAATTTCCTTTCTGAGAGATGGTCGACGAAACTTTATCCATTCTCTTGATAACTTCTAATTCCGATATTGGTCATGGTCTGTTCTTTGACGAATGGCAGGACGTTTTCACTCAATGCTCTCTCGAGACTTGTTTGGAGTAGTCTCATTTCATAAGTCTGCTTGCAAAATACTCGCCCCTCTATACTGAGCTCTCTCTCCTTTCTGCATAACTGGACGATGTCGTCCCTCTCGTGATTGTAGTGGTAATTTTCTTGATCCATTATCTTTTGAGATAACTCACCTTCGTCTCCCTTCAGATATATCACCAGCACTCTTGGTTCGTATGTTCCCGTAGATCGAGGCTTCTTCTGATTATATAAGAATTTGAAAGCGCAAGGATCATAAGGGACAAACCACTCTTGCCTGGGAGGGGCACATGCAGTGTCTTTGAGAAGTTCTTTTTCATCAATTTCCAAACTTATATCATAATTTTTTGAGTAATTGAATCTTGGACCATTCATTCAACGGTATTTGTTCTAATTCTTTAATAGTTGGAAGGCGCGAGTCCTTAATACAAACATGCAACGGTGAGGTTAAATCTGAAATTAAAGTGTGGAATGGGTAGTGTCCTCTCTTTCTATAAAAGCTTAGGAAATAGGTCTCTCTAAATTTCCATAAGACCCTTTTTGCTAAATTGTCATCTATGCTGATATCTTTTTTCGAGTTTTCGCGAAGTTTTTTGATTCCATCAATCGGATTGAGTATCGGATGGCCATAGTTCTTACTAAGGTTGGAGAAATAGAGAGATAGGTGAATAGCTAGATCTCGATTGTTAGAAAAACGGTGACAAGTAATCAGTTCAAGGAACCTCTCTACATCAACTTGACATTATTGCCTGAGAAGCCAAAATGATCTAAATATTTCAAAACGTTTTTGTATAACATCATAAAATTTTGCTTTTGTTGACTCTTTTTCTTCAAATTCTAAATTGTTCATTGCATTAGCACAAGTAAATCCAACCCTCCCCCGCGCGCTCATCCGCCCGCGCAGTGAACGAACACCGATCTCTCCTCACGCGAAATACGCAAAGCGTAGGTTAAGAATAATGCCTAACAAACAAAATCTATTCGGGCCTACTGCGCAACCCGAAGGGGTTGGTACGAGATAGCTACTAATATCATATAATCACCGATTTCCGGGACAAAAGGTGTCCCGCAAAGGGGCCACGGCGGGACAGCTCAAAATATAACCAGAAGCGGGACGTCCCGGAAAATCCGGGACGGTTGGCAAGCCTAGTTCCTACTGCTTATTGCTGCTGGCGCGTGCGAGATTGGAAAAGTTTCTTGACCAAAGTTTTATTTACACAACTAACAACAATCAAAGTATTAATTAATTCACGAAAGTGCTAGAAATGCTAGAAATGACAACGACACTTGCATCGTTTAATCACCGGCGACGGCGGCAGAATGCACGGGGGGGAGCAAAATACGTAGATAAAGTGATGTCTTAAGACCAAAACAAATATGGCGTCCTAATCAACTATAGTGTTGGGCACAAAATGTTCAATAGAATTCAATTCGTTTTCTGTTCGATTATCTCGATGTTTTTAGACCCGTGAACTTAGAATCTTGAAATTTGGTACGAAGTAACGTCTAATAGTACAGATAAAGGAAAAATTGCGAAAACTGTAAATTTTTGTTACATCATATAATAAAAAATATTTTTGAAAATTTAAAACGGAACCCTCGGTGCGCGAGTCCGACTCGCAATTGGCCGGTTTTTTTTAGTGGAAGTGTAACGTGGAAGTTCGGAAACTGCCCCCGGAATAGTTCCATATAGTAGCTCGAAAGAGAAACTAGGATCTGAAAATCGGGACACCGACTCAATAACAGTATCTCAAGTGCCCATTTCATCAGACAACTGGCCATTATCTTGCGTTACTACATCCGAAAGTCTATTGGAAGACGAAAATGAAACTTTAACATTTGGGGTCACCCGCAAGCAACCACAAGGAAAGTCTCTTTTATCACTGGATGATGTTACAATTATTCCAACTTTATCGGAACATTCCGATTCTAATGACGTTCTGTCAAAGAAAGCATCATCTTCCACAATTAAATCCGTATCCGCCAAAAATAAAATTACAATAGATCCAAACACAGTATTCGAGCAACATCTGTTTAAACCCCAACCTCTAGAAAAGTCCAAAGAAAACGTATCCAAAGCTCGTATTCCGTCGGCGATATCAGGGAAAAAATGTATGACCACAATATCGTCCAGTGAAACCACTGTTCCCAGCTCAAGACCGCTAAAACCAGATGTAACTAAGTTCGACAAGCCATGATTCGGAACACTCTCAGAGGTATGATCAGCATCTTCAGCAATAATCATCGAAAACATGCGGTGGGGCGAGATTAAAAGCATTCGCAGTCGCAGATGTATGAGCCGAAACATTTGACAAATGGGAACGCTTGACACTTCGAGTATATTGAGGTACTCTTGGTTCTGACTTTCTCAGTTTGTTTATTTCTTTCAGGATAAATTTTGTGTCAATCTTCTTCTGTTTTAGGACTGGTCTCAAATGACGAATCACTTTGCGGGTAGCGATGAGGTGTTCGTTCGTTATTCCAAAGTTCTCACGCGAACCAGTTGGTTGACTAAATTGTTCCAATGTGTTTTGGACACATTTCGTGTAGTCGACTGCATTCGAATCATACGGGAAAAGACCACATCGCCTAAATCCATTAACTAAATTTATTTTCATTTGTGGATTTTCAATTATGTCTTTAAAAAATAGACAGAAATTAGTTTTTGTTACAGCTTTGTTAAAATTTTCAGGCCTTGCAAGGAATTTTCTGACGTGATTCTTCCACTGGGCTTTTAATGGAGCAAACACGCTGACATTGGCAGGCTGCAGCATGTGCGTAGTGTTCGGGGGAAGCGCATATAAAATAATACCAAGTTCTTCACAAATCCAGCTCAACATTAAAGACATATGTGATTTATGTCCATCTACTAGTAATAAAACAGGCTTCTTGATACTATTTTCTATGACCCAATTATTGAAATCATTAGTAATGTATTCAAAGAATACATCTCCATTCATCCATCCGGTTTCACTTCTGCCAAGACTCCAGCCTTGTGGTATGCTGTCGGTGACAGTTTTTGGTGGTCTAAGATAAGGTAAAACTACTAATGGCGGGCATACCTCACCAGTAGCGTTAAATGTCACCAGTACCGTCAAGTTGTCTTTTTCATTGCCAACTTTAATTTGGTATAAGTTTCGATATCCTTTGGGCCCAAGAACTTTTCCTGTTTTTGGACAAAGGGAAAATCCACTCTCATCGCCATTGAATACTCTATTGCGTTCTTTAAGTACGTCCGAGTGTCCGTCTTGCTCCAAAAAGATTTCTAGTTCGCGGAACCACAGCCGAATTGATTGCTCCGTCACCCTCGCGCGAGCTTTATTGATGCCTTCCGCTGATCTGACAGATATTTCAGGGTGCCTTTTTAAAAAGTTTAAATACCATGTCTGACCAGGACGACCATCCATAAAAGGGTTCGGCTTTTTTTAATCTTTAATTTTTTTTTGCACGGTGCACTGGTTCGGGGCCCTGTTTTTTAATTTGTCAGTCCTTCTGCCACTTAACCTATCTTGAATGGTGCATCTCGGAATCCCAAATTTACGAGATGCTTCCCTGATTTCGATTTGGTCTTCGCGAATTTCCTTCAATGCCTGTTGTAGCGATTCCGTAGTGTAAGACACAGTTTTTTTTTGTGTTTTTTGGTAGACATCTGTAATAACAAAAAATATCTAAACACCAACCAAATAGTCTGTGTAAAAGAAGTGGCCGTAAAGTGACACCTCTATTTTCAGTAGTTAGATAACGGCCGTCTATTTTTCATATGATTATCAGACGGCCGCGAACCAGATTTGTGTTATTAGCATGTGTTAGTTTGCTGCCACCTCATAGATATAAATCCGAAAGTTACTTACATTTTGGCGGCCGTGAACTAACCATACCATTCAAAGCAACGCCAATAATAAAAAAATGTTGCACGAGAAGAAACTTTATTTACATTAATAATAGAAAAGAAAGCAAAATTATTTCATTCAGTGAGTAAGTGCCGCGGCCACCCGTCCGTTTACCAACTTTACAAAAAAAATATTGTATTGGTTGGCGGCCACCAAATAAAAATGGTTTTAAAGTAATTTACTCCCAAAATAAATGCAAAATGAAGTAAATCAAACAGTTATCATCAAAAACAATCAAAATAGTAGAATGGCCGCGAACCAGATTTGTGTTATTAGCATGTGTTAGTTTTTATTTTATTTTTTATTTTTTTTTATTTATTTATTTATTTGTGCTATAAATACATACAAAACATAATTTACGTTAATAACTACATTAGTCTAGGACTGTGTCGCAGTTATTAGCGCCCACCTCGAACCTTATCTAACACTAACAAATAACACAAAATTACAAGCCTTTTTTTTTAGGTTATAGGTATTACTAACAAAGGGTATGTGATAATTAATTATTATATATCGTAACTTAAAATTAACATGCATTGCTATGTTTATGTGTTTGTGTTTGAGTGTGTGAGTGTGTGTGTGTGTGTGTATGTGTGTGTGTGTTTGGATGAAGGGGGGAGCGGTTAATATATATTTTCTTTTATAAGAGATTCAACATCATCATATCCTAGCCTTAAAAGCCACTTATTTAAAACAGTTTTACACTCGCGTAATGGGAGGTTATATATTTTTAATTTATAGTTAATCTTATTATATAATACAGAGCTAAGGAATAAATAATGAAGTTTAGCCAAAACAGTACTACACCTTTCCACTTTAAAAATTCTATTGGATAAGCGTTTGTTTAGAGTTAATCTGGGATCATACTCGCAAGATGTATGTTTGCGTAAGATAAGGTTATACACAAATAATTTGCGAACAGAAAGCACTTTCCATAACTCATATAGTTGCACAGTGGGGAACTGAATAGGTTTAAATGCAATTACTTTCAGTTTGCTGCCACCTCATAGATATAAATCCGAAAGTTACTTACATTTTGGCGGCCGTGAACTAACCATACCATTCAAAGCAACGCCAATAATAAAAAAATGTTGCACGAGAAGAAACTTTATTTACATTAATAATAGAAAAGAAAGCAAAATTATTTCATTCAGTGAGTAAGTGCCGCGGCCACCCGTCCGTTTACCAACTTTACAAAAAAATTATTGTATTGGTTGGCGGCCACCAAATAAAAATGGTTTTAAAGTAATTTACTCCCAAAATAAATGCAAAATGAAGTAAATCAAACAGTTATCATCAAAAACAATCAAAATAGTAGAATGTAATCGAAAACATGAAATACTTACTTTTGAAGCGGGACCTGTTCGCTATTTTCGACTGGCAAAATGGATTATTTCCGACACATGGATTATGTTAACCGACCAATTTAAATTCTGCAAATATCCTACTTTTTAAAATGCTACAACACGTTGGGAAGGGTGAGATAGAATGGTTATTATTGCAATATTTTTGTAGTTTTTTCTTTAAAAGGCCGCGAAACAACGCATGGCCGCGATCTAGCGTAATGACCCTATGCGAGCGCTGCGTTCGGGATGACGTCATTCGGTTTTATTACGTTCTGACTACCCGAACGCGCGGCTAGATTCCGAAACGAACATCAGGTTTTTTTTTCCATTCTGCAAAAATAAGAATGGTGTGCGCCGTGTGAAACATTTTGTATGTAATATGTGCATTTGGGTTTATGCGGCCAGCCTTAGGCGCTTTCGTTTCTGTGGCTTTGCAAGCCCTGTTAACAGGCCCCGCAAGTATGCCTGTCGACTACTCTATATCTTGATCTACCCAAACGTAGTGGACAGTATGTCTTGTAGATGATAACAATAAAGTTGTAACTTTACAATTATCAATTACATAAAATCAACTGAATTGAAGGTAATTTAACTGACCTTCGTTATAATATCATCGGTATAATATTTTTTTCTGTTTTCTTTTCTGTAATCTTTAATCCTTAATAGGTAGTGGTTGCGCCACACCGTTAAATCTTGTCGTTCTTATAAAATACTTTTCCTTGACCTTTTCGGATATTTAAAATTAATTTTTTTAAAGGGTATATTGTGAACTCCTTAAAAAGGATGGCAAGTCTTCGTCCTCATTTACAGCTGCCAATACTTTGTCGAGAGTAGGCCGCTCTTTGTTAAAAAAAAAAAAACTGGTGAACTTTTCTCCTAATGGCCGTACGTATAAAATCGTCCAATTTTCTCTTCTCACTTCTCTCACTTTCTCTCTTCTCTCTTTTGGGCGTTATTATTCTTTGTATAGTTTTTGTAGAAATGCCCATTATATCAGCAACTTGTTTAATTATTTCTGTTTTAACAGGATACGTAGTGGAGGTTTTCATCAAATGTTTGTAAATATTCAAATCTATGATTTTCAACTTTGAATCCATTGGACCTGGCTTTGGCTTTTTCATGGGTGACCATAAAAAAATCGGTGGTTCTGGTGAACGCCTCCGCATTCTGTATTCTGTTTTCTGTTTGTTCCTGGTTCCGAATCCCCCATTTCCAGAATCTAAAATAAAAGAAGCATGTTGTATTTATCTTCATTATTGTAAAGCATCTATTATTGTAACGACGAGATCTAATACATGCCGACCATAGTTCTGCCGTCCTATGTCTAAAAAGCGGCTAACCCCAAACAGTTAGTTTTGCACAAACGTCAAAAAACGTGGGAAACGATTTCTCTAGAAAAGTATACAACTTAAACCAAAACATTATATACACTTTATGTAGCGGTTTTAAGTGGCCGACTAATTTGACATTTCGGGTCCACAAAAGTCTTTCAGGTATTTTGTAATTTAAGTTTTTCCGGTGTAGTTAAGTAATTTTAATTATTTTTACCATGAAAAACTTGTAAAAAGGCGGCAAACCACACCTTAACTGCTGTTTAGCTAAGTAATTCTCTATAACTGCTACATTTTGTAATTGTTGTAAAAGTTATTTTAATATGCTAAAGTAAAAAGCAGTTAAAGCACTTAACTTCCTTATAGCTAAGAAAAAGGTTTATATATTAGAATATTTTCTTTAGTTAAAAAGTATTTACTTTGAATGTTTTTTTGCTATATATGCATAATGCATAGTTTTGATATAATTACTAACCTAAAACGCGGTTAAGCATTTCTCGCTCGCGTTTAACCGCTTTCTAAGTTTGAATAAACAAGCAAAAAGTGGAGCAAATAAAAGATCTTATAGAAATAATAAAACTTTTGTAAAAAATATATAAATAAAAAGAGCATTTCGTATGCTAAATAATAAAAAATATATGAGATCATATGAGATCAAAACTATTATTATTATCATTACATTTTATTAAAATTTTATAAATTTAAATAAAAAGAGCATTTCGAATGCTTAATAAAAAAATAAACTTCTTAGAAAATAATGAGATCAAAACTTAGGGTATCACTAAAAACAGTGTCATTATAGCACATTATGATATAAGTGCGGTAATTATCAAAGCGCATGTATGTCATACGCCGTTTTATAACATCTTTGCGAGGAAATAAATAAAACTCGGACTTTCTTAAACGAATAAATTTTTAATCACCTTTTTAAAGCAGTTATGAAAATTTTAACAATTTGTAAAATTTATTATTACGTTGCCAGTTGGCATTTTAAGTACCTAGTTATTATTATTAGTTACAATTTCACCAGGTCTCTCTCTCACTCTCTTGAGTGAAAGTAGGAGAAACGAGACCACAGAGTTCTGCAGCCGGTGGCGGCGGCGGCGGCGACGGCAGAGGCGGCTGCGGCGGCGGCGACGATGGTGGAATGTACGCGTGTGAGTCGTAGATGGTCGAGAGTCAACACTTGGCCCCAAATTTATATTCCTTCCTGTTTCCCGCGGCAGTCTGTATCTTCGTTAGAATCAAGCGCGTTGAAAAGGATCTTGTCGTTGCTTTTTCGAATCCTAATGTAGTAAAAAAAAAACTTGCAAACCTGTGCTAAAGTGCCGTCTTTTTTTGGCAAAGTAAAATTTCTTTTTGGATTTCTCTTAGGGTCCGATACATACTTTCGTTTGGGAATATTCACAGTGTTGTTTTTGTTTTTTTAATATTTACTCCATACATGCATATAGTTAATTTTTTTTGTAGATCGCGACATGAACGAAATAATAATTTATTTTTAGTAGTTAAATGTTTATTTATGTACACGTTGTGAACAGTTCCTGGCACAGATAAAAAGTCCGACTTCAACGCTTTAAATGCACGAGATGCTGTGAAAAAGTTGTCACGGAGAATTCTCGTTGTAAATTTCACAATTATGTTTTTTGGACGAGAGCAATTCTTATCAAGTGTGATATTCTGTGAATAGATACAATATCTGATGATTTAACGGGGTGTTTGATGATACATCCTATTTGCTCTATAATTGCTATAAGATTCTCATCTCGGCGCTCATGTAGATTTGCAATCTCAATATTGTTTAGTCGTGCCTGCTGCTCCATTCTGTCAATTTTATCTGGCAGTAAAATAACTACGCGTTGTAACTGACCTTCCACGTCCTTCAAACGTTTATCTATATCGTGTACCTGCCTTTCCATGGCGAAAGATAACAATTTGGTGACTGTATCAAGTCGGTCACCCAGTTATTTGAAGGAGTTGCTTAGTCAAAGATATTTTTCACCTCTTGATTTTTAATAGAATCATAAGAATGTTTGACACTTTTAGCGATAACAATATCCAACTGTGTTTTCCAGGAGTTTAGTTATTTTTTTTTTTTCTTTAACATGTTTCAGTACTATTTTCATGTCATCCGGTTGCTTGCGGTTGCGAATTTAAACAAAGGAATCTTCATTTTTGCTGCGCATGGATTCGGGTAGATCAGGATTGGAAGGATATTTTAACGGCAAATATGTTTTTAGTGGCGGCGAATGTTGCATTTTAACACTTGTGTTCAGAGTGACTACACAATATCGCTCACCTAGCAAAATGTTTAAAGTTTTCGTTTTACCCCTTTTTTACAGTTTTTGTGGCTTATGCTGCTGATATGGATCCTAATAAATATTTAGAAGCAAACTTTAACTATTCAAACTTTAACTTTTTTTTATCATAAAAGAGGAAGAGACATGCATTTGTGCCATTTTTACTTTGTGAATTCTCAATAACTGTCACTTATGACAGCTGGGAACTTGTTGTACACAGTATAAAAACCATGAAATAAAAGAAAATTATGAAATATGAACGTGTTTATTCATAAAAGTAACGAACATAAACCAACACTTAATTAAGTTATCTTAACTACCTACTACTTATATATATATATATCTGATGAATTTGATCCTATAATATAGTGTCCGAAACTTAACCGTTATGGAGATATTGATATCTTTAAGTTTTTTTTTAAATATCCCAATTTTTTTGCTTTTTTGCCAATCTTTTTATGATTAAGACTTCTAGGGTTCGTTTTTTTATGTATTTAGTTAGAAGACATGCCAATGAATAAAAATGATCAACAAAAACTCAACCCTCCATTAACAGCTTAAAATAACTGCATGACAACGGTATAAATTAAGTAATTTTTGCTATGTATTCCTAACTTTGAAGCGCTATGGTAAAAAAAAATTGTATGGAACTTATTCTGCAGATGATTTTAAAAATATGTTTTTAGTGGCGGCGAATGTTGCATTTTAACACTTGTGTTCAGAGTGACTACACAATATCGCTCACCTAGCAAAATGTTTAAAGTTTTCGTTTTACCCCTTTTTTACAGTTTTTGTGGCTTATGCTGCTGATATGGATCCTAATAAATATTTAGAAGCAAACTTTAACTATTCAAACTTTAACTTTTTTTTATCATAAAAGAGGAAGAGACATGCATTTGTGCCATTTTTACTTTGTGAATTCTCAATAACTGTCACTTATGACAGCTGGGAACTTGTTGTACACAGTATAAAAACCATGAAATAAAAGAAAATTATGAAATATGAACGTGTTTATTCATAAAAGTAACGAACATAAACCAACACTTAATTAAGTTATCTTAACTACCTACTACTTATATATAATTAGGAACATGAATGATTGCCAGCAACTAAATCAAAAAGATTATGTTAATTTTCTCAATCAAAATCAGATTATGAAATATAAAAGCCTTCATAATAGGTTTTAACGAATTTTGCATCGACCGACAAACTTGACTGAATTAACGCAAATCGATAAAAATTACGATGCTTGTTTTGTAAGTGGCAACCGACTTCAAAAAAGTAGGTTGTCTTTATGAATTCGATCCGTTTGTATGCAATATTGTTGAAATTGCACAATATTCCTGTTAGTATTAGTGGGCTTCTAAACAGTTTTATAAGTGTATGTACTAGTATATAAATCTTGAATGAATTAACCACTGGACACGAAACCCGAGAAGAATGTATGAAATCACGATCAACCAATTCTTGCGGGGGCGAGGGGCGATTACTAATGTCAAATAATGACAGTAGTGCTTGAAGTAATCGATAATTTTTTTATCGATAAGTAAGGAGTGAATGAATGAACCTATTGAGTTTAATAAATCATGTGTGTTTTAAAGGAATTAGTAAGTTAATTGTTTATTTCTTGGAAAAATAAAAAGCACGATAAGTAAAGAGTGAATGAATGAACCTATTGAGTTTAATAAATCATGTGTGTTTTAAAGAAATTAGTAAGTTAATTGTTTATTTCGTAGAAAAACAAAAAAATAATTTGAAAATCTCATTTTAAAAAATCCCTCAAATTCATAAAAACTATAAAATATGGTTTCCAAAGCGTTTGTGTTTGGGTTTTTTTTTTGTGAAAAATGGGTAGATACATGCAACCTGATACTAAGTACTGATAAGGCTTAAGATGGAAGCGCGACCCTCCCGGAATCTCGGAACTGGCTATCTTACCCCGGAACGAACTTAGATAAGATGGTAGTCGCTAGCCAGGTGGGTTTACAAATTACTTACTAACACTTTTAAAGTGAGTAAAAAACATTAATATTTCGTTTAATAATAATATAATTCATTATTTACATTAACTTCTTCTGCAATCGCTCGAGCTTTTTTATATAAAACAAAATATGGGTAATCTCGAGCTGTGATATCTCGTAAGCCAATAATCTAAGTATACTAAAACTTACTGAAAAAAACCATCGACATTATAGGATTGTCAAAGATCGTTGAGACTAATACATTTTAATTTCAACTCTAGTATCCATTTACATTTAAGAAATATGCATATTTGTAAGAAAAAATATAAACTTATGGTAAATTTTAAATAGAAAAATATTGGAAAAAATTAACTCGGCCACAAGTGAATTCTCAGGCTGGAATCGAACCAGCGACCTTTGGAAATCCGGTCCAATGCTCTAACCAATGAGCTACCGAGACTTGCGGACCACTGTCGAAATTCTTCGATACTTTTATATTTTTAATACGCTGTAAGAATATCCTTCCTTGCATTCGAAAGAGAAAAAAAACAAATGTTTAACGAAATAAAATAACTTTTACGGATGTCACGGGATAACAGTCATCCCGTGACCACGGCAGCTGTAAAGGTGCCGAAACGTCGGGAAAATCAAAAAACCCCTAAAAAACCTAAAAATACGGACAATTACAACTTGGTTCGTGGAGATGTGGCGCGTTTGATATCCGTAAAAGTTGTTTTATTTCAATGAACAGTGCGCGCCAAAACATAAGATGTACGTAAATGTTTAACGATCAATTATGATGCAACAGCTAATAATTTATGATTTTTTAATTTTTGCGTTGTCAATGCTATTTTTACACTTATGATAAATTTTAAATGTTAATGTACAACACACTATGATAATGTACAACATAAGTCTAATACTAAAAAACAATACCGTGACTGATTGATAGGCAACGCACAGCCCAAACGGCTAAACCTATTAAACTGAAATTTTGCATACAGGTTCTTTTAACGATATTGGCGAGCACTAAGGAAGGATTTTTGATATTACTAGATACGGGAACGGGAACCATGCGGGTAAAATTAACAACTTTTTTTTTTAAAGTTTGAAGCTATATTTAAAATATAACGAGCTCAAAGTTCGTAGGGTTGCGTCGTTTAATTACAGAGTTCCTATAGCTGTTATCTTCTGGCTCCATCATCAGGCCTTAGATGTTATCTAAGACCTGAGTCCTCGTCCATGTTATCTCCCTGCGTACCGCTTCCACCTAATTTCTTCTTGTTAGGGGTTCAACTGTAAATCTGAAATTAATTTGAATAGTTCCTACATTAAAATTGGATTCGTTCGTTCATTTACATACACCGATATGATTATCGATATGTTCAAGCCCTATACGACATAAAAATGACAATTGATTGAATTAATGATACATACAGGGTTACAGGGAAAGTCGTACTGAATATTAAAGGACGTTATTATTTAGGTCATTTCTGATGAATTTGATCCTATAATATAGTGTCCGAAACTTAACCGTTATGGAGATATTGATATCTTTAAGTTTTTTTTTAAATATCCCAATTTTTTTGCTTTTTTGCCAATCTTTTTATGATTAAGACTTCTAGGGTTCGTTTTTTTATGTATTTAGTTAGAAGACATGCCAATGAATAAAAATGATCAACAAAAACTCAACCCTCCATTAACAGCTTAAAATAACTGCATGACAACGGTATAAATTAAGTAATTTTTGCTATGTATTCCTAACTTTGAAGCGCTATGGTAAAAAAAAATTGTATGGAACTTATTCTGCAGATGATTTTAAAAACTTCTACGTCTTCTTAGCTATTCAAAAAGGTATAACACTAGCTATTAAATAGGCAAAACATTGAGCAAATAACAGTTCAGTTAGCAAAAGCTACATTTTCAGTTTGATGTAAAAATAGCTTCAATACGTAAATAAAAAAATAAAAACTGTGATATTTTTATAATTCATGTTCAACATCTACTAGAAACTGGTTCTGTTCAAGTACGACGAACTGACGTGGGACGACCTCGTATTTTTGATGACAACGACGAAGAAAATAATGAAATTCGACGCCTTTTTCAAGCCGACCCAACCACGTCAACAACTGTTGTTGCTCGACGGCTCGGTATTTCCCAGTGGAAAGCCTGGTTCGTAATGCACAGTTCTGGCCAATACCCTTACCATTACACGCCAGTGCACGTAAATGAAGAAGGGGACCCGCTGAGGCGACTAGACTTCTGCAGATTTATGCTAAATGCCGATATTGATGATCCGGCTTTTTTAAAGAAAATTTTGTGGACAGATGAGTCTAAGTTTGACAAAGACGGTATCACAAATTACCATAACGCCCATTATTGGGCTCCCAAAGCGCAAGGTAATCCCAATAAAAAAAGATTAAAAGGATCGCAAAGGAGATTCAGTCTCAACGTGTGGATGGGCATAATTTCTAATTATTTGATAGGGCCATACTTTTTGCCCGATAATTTGAATGGCGAGATGTACGAGAACTTTTTAAGGGAGGAGTTATACTCTTTAATGCTCGATTTACCTCTGGCAATAAGACAAGATTATAAGTGTGTATCGTAAAAAAATGTATGTGGGGTCAGGACTTAAATTTTGTCATAAAGTGACATTAAATGTTACATAGAATATATGTAAAAATAACATAAACGTTACATAAAAACGTTGCCTACAATTGCAAGGCTAAGGTCTCATTAACACATATTTAAAAAAAAAACAAAGTATGTCCAAGTTTAAAGTTTAATAATTAAAATTTTAGCCATAATGACAATCGCATCTAATTTACCAAAAAAATCATTCTACTTTGAAAATAGTTTTTGAAAAAAAAAAAAAGTCTTAATAAATTCCCCCTTCTTTCATAAATTGGGCTTGGTAAAATTCTTTCAATGTCATGTTTATACACTGTTGAAATAGCATCCATGTTAGGCCACATTTATTTCTTCCTTTGTTCCTTAAAAACTTTAATTTGAAACTGTCATTCTCATTGATTTCTGTAATCTGTCCTTTATAATATTTGACCCTCTTTTCAAAATTAAATTTTACAACAATATAACCATTAACTTATACTATTCCCTGTCCCAGCGCTTCTAAATTGTCATTATCTTCATTATCTCTTATTTCCATACTGCTGTCTTGTTAAGTTTCTTCCAAAAAGTTGACCCATAAGAGCTCTCATGAATGGATTACGCTTTGTCTTCTACAGAATCTTTTTCACATTTTGAATTTGCTTTTTGTAATTTTCTGCATATATTTCTCCGTGAATTGCATCGTATTCTTCAATAATTTTGTTATTTTCTATGTTATTATCTATGATATTATGTCCATCAAGAACACCGATACACTGTTGAAGAATAATATCTTCTAAAATATCTTGTGGACCAGGAGCTCTATTTTTTTAATCACTCGTCGCGCGAGTGGCGAGGCGAACGAGGAGGCGATCTTGCATGCGTGGACATAGCAACCTTTTCGCTATGCCCCTCGCGCGCTCGCGTTGGGAGGCGGTACTACAGGCGAAAAGCGAAGCAAGCGAGCAAGCGAAGGCTAGGTCGCTTTTACGGAATACGGAAACTCAAACGGCGCACGAAAATCAGTAGAATCCTCGAGACGAATCAAAAATAGAGCTCCTGGTCCGTCAATATTTTTCACTCTGATTTCTCCTGATATTTCATCCAGAATATAGTCTTCATTGTTTGCTTTATTATGTGCGTTTTGGAGTTCATTTTGTTCGAAACTATATAGATCCGGGTAATGACAATCACATCTTTCTTGTAAATTTCGACAAAAACAACTCAGTTCTCTATGTTTTAAGTTCCACAAACTTTAAGTAATCAGTTGATCCACTTTTATAGTATTTTTCAATAGAGCAAATTTTATGGTGAATTTTAAATAGAAAAATATTGGAAAAAATTAACTCGGCCACAAGTGAATTCTCAGTCGGGAATCGAACCCGCGACCTTTGGAAATCCGGTCCAATGCTCTAACCGCTGAGCTACCGAGACTTGTGAACCACCGTCGAAATACTCCAATACTTTTATATTTATAATACGCTGTAGGCCAGCGTTGTTACATCAATGCTAGGAATATCCTTGCATTCGAAAGAAACATCTTTTCAGGTGTTTAACGATCGATTAAGATGCAACTGCCAATAATTTATGATTTGGTAATTTTTGCATTTTTCAATGTACGCCAACGTTAAGAAGACGTATTTCGTCGGGTACTCCGAAACAGCCCCCTTTTTTTTATTTATAAAATCTTTTTGACGGCACTTCTTTTGTGAATAAAGGCTTTTCTAAAGGTAAAAATACTACTGATGCTGGCACTGCACTCCTCAAACATATTTTTGAGGCTTGGGAGGGCAAACAAGACGTAATTGGTATATTCTGTGACCTGTCTAAAGCTTTCGATTGCGTTGATCACGTTACACTTTTAAAGAAGCTAGAACATTATGGTGTCTCTAAAAAATCGGTTAGCCTTTTGCAGTCATACTTGCATAAAAGAAATCAAAAAGTAATTGTCAATATTATTGCTTCTACTTCCCAAGGTTCAATATTGGGCCCTTTGCTGTTTTTTAATGTCCCTTACTACACGAGTAAATAATGTGAGACAGTACTATTTGCAGACACATCTTTAATTTTTTAAATTGATAGAGGAAACTCTGTTTCAAATTAATTATAATATGTAGTTTATTAAATATTATTATATTATATATGTTGCAGGGATATTATAAAAACCGTGATATTATGATTTCACTAGTGACATTATAATTACACTAATTATTGTCAATTGTTTGTATTACTTACAACTTAACGGGCTAGTTTCAGTGCCATTATAATATGCCGAAATTTTAAGGCAGTGATATTTTGAGAATAACACTGATTTAAGAAAGCCGTTGGATTATCAGAGCGATCGCTGATTGGTCTGTTTTCGTTATCAACTGAGCTACAAGTATTAAACATAGAGTTAGGAAATAAGAGACATGTATTTTAAAATATATTTTTTTAATTTTACTTGTTAACTTTTTTATAGTACTACCTATACTATAAAATATAAGAAGCAAAATATGCTGAAACTGTTATAACATTTAATAATCATAAACTTTAATAATTATAAGCTTAATAGTAGGTAATACTGGTAGTAAGACTGGTAGTATGTGGGTCACTAGCCTCGATTTATGGCTTTGAATAAAGCTTAAATAATAATAAAGAAATAATATGTACTAATAATCAAACATAATAATTATGTTACTTTTGTCAATAGTTTCAAGGTTACATAATTGAGAACTTATGCAACTTAAATGACATAGCAAAAACAATAATAACAAATTAAACATGAACAATCTTAGGAAGCAAATGTCTAGGAATTAGTAAGTACATGAGCACTTTTTCAAACTTTAATACTTAAGTATTCAAACAAAAAAAATGTTTACCCTAAAGATTTTAATGACAATGGTTCTTAAAACAATAATTAAATTCACCGGAATGGTCTGTTTTGTACTCTAACAGTCAAACTCAGTTCCGGTTAAACACTTGAAACGCCATTTTAACTTTTATTGCATGCGACGGCATAAGCACGAACGGTACAATGTCCCAAGTGTCTAAACGGAGCTGAGTTTCACGTACTAATCTTTATTACTTAAGGATTTTTATTTTATTTTTGCAATTTGATGCTTTGTGGCACTCAGAGTTGCATAAAAGGTTGTTTTTTTTACATGCACATCTATTACTTTTACATTGAATCTTAGATTTACTGCAGTTGCACATTTTAAATCCCTGACCACCGAATGGTTAAGATTCAGACGATGCACTTCTCAATGATAAAATTTTATCGGGGATTTTATCATTTAATTTTGGTCCTGGAGAAATTTGTATAGCATTTCTTGGCAGCCAGTCTTTAATAACTCCACCTGAAGTACCCACACGATAAAGACCATTTCGCTTCTCTATGACTTTTGCCACAATATTCTTGCTGTCTTATGGTCCACGATCAACTTTAGGGACCTCAACTAATACAGTGGAATTAATGTCGATTTCTTTAATTTTTTTGGATGAAATCTCTGTCATTTTTGCTGCTGCTCTTTTCAGACTATCATGAGATTTTATTCTTTGCTTAATAATTAACTTCTCGTTTCCACATAAGTTACACAATAACTGAGAGCCATAACCTTCGTCCTTGTCTGAGGTACCGCATATGACATGTACATTTTTCTTGCATTAGTAGCATGTATGAGCCCCAGAAATTTCTTCATTACAAATGTGACATATCATTTTGGATTCTTCTGTTGCAGTGGGTGATGGAGAACACTCATTCACAACAGTAATCGAATTAGAACTCTCACCTAAAAAAAATATAATTGTTATTGCTAGATGTCTCATGATTTTCATTTTGAAGATTGTTTTTATCAGTGATACCCACCAGTGACTGTATATTTTCAAGTGGAAAGCCAATTTCAACGATGTCCGTAGGTGGAAGGAGTTTTCCTTCCAATATAATAGCAGAGTTCAAACTTTGCACTTGGTCTTGAGTTAAATTTATTTGTATAAGTTGATCTTCTGAAGGCTGAAGAACCTCAATCGCAAAATTTTCTTCTCCAGGATGTTTTTGTTATTAATCTTAGCACCTGTGAAAACAATTTGCAATTATTATTTCGCATCAAATAATCAACTAAACCAACAAAAAGTTTTATTAGAAAAATCCCAAAATAAAATAAAATACTAAAACACTAGAGCTTATCACCATTTTCATTATTATTGTTCTCATTGCTTGAATGTATTACTTCTTGGCCCGAAGTTATATTATCCTCTATCTCCGCATCTACAACATCTTGATATGAAGTTGCAATGAGCTCTTAGTCCGCATCTACAAAAAGAGTTTGAAAAATAACAGTAGGTATGCCATCATTGATGACAACCACTACAAACTTGATAAAAAATCAGCTTTACCATTGTCTTTCTCCGTAGTGTCATCCTCATGTCCAAAAACTATTTCTAAATCTTCTTCATTTTCTAACTTCTGGATTATATTGTTTGGCAAATACGTGCAGATAAGCCAACTATAGGTTCATGTCCAAACAATGCTTTATTTATTTATTATTTATTTATTTATTAAAAACAGTGTACTTACTGGCTTACAGTTTGCCCAAAACGCCAGCAAGTTAGGATAAGTTCATTATTATACGTAGAATTATAGTAACAATCCAAAATAAATTAAAATTGCAGATTATATATAAAAAAAATACAATGTTATATAGGTACAAAATTTACACAATACTATTTGTCAAAGGGGTATCTTGAGAACTATGTCAAAAAATAATAATATTAAAGAATACAACAAAGAAACATAAGAATACAATTTATAGGGTGTTCTACCAATAGTACGATGCAAGGTGTGTTTTTTTGGAACTGCACAGAGTAGCAGACGACGGACCAATTTGTTGAATTATTGTCTTTCATCCACGCACGCAGCATGTTTTCAACATCCTGGTTGCAGCGTTCCACGCTTCCTTGACTTTGCGGATGGCGCGGACGTCCATTTAGTATCTTGCAAGTAGGCCACAAACTTAACAATTTTTGATAATAACTGCAGTAAATTCACGACCATTGTCACTTTGTAAGATGTGGGGACATCCTATTTCTAAAAATATTTTCAGTAATTTAAGAGCTACTTGATGCGCGTGTTTGGATTTTAAAGGGCGAAGAAAACAAAACTTGGTCAAATGGTCCTGATAATTTAAAATCCATTTGAAATCACCATCCGGCGCAGACTGAAGGTCAATGAGATCCATTTGCCCTCTTTTGTTAAAATCTTTTGTCACCAAAGGACGGATACCTATACCCGATTTAGGAAAACTCTTCTTTGTCATACAGGTTTTACACAAACTTGCAAAAAATTTTATTGCAAATTGCGGGACAATTTTCTTATCTTTGAGGGCATGAATCATTTTATCTCGCCCACCATGACCCGTTGCTAAATGCGTTTCGATTTGTATAGGAGGTGAAGAAACACTTTTTCGCTTTATTACCAAAATTTTTTTCTTCCCTACATCCAGTACATCATATTTTGATGCATAATGGTAATGCTGATTAGTCGTTGTAAGCTTTTGTATTTTTCTTGCTTTATATTCTTCAATTGCTTTTATTACCTGATCGATTCTATTCGCACTTCATTCTGGTTTTTTCGTTTTATCAGATTGGTCATTGTAGTACTTTCGTAACACTGTGTCAAAATCTTTTCGTACCACAATTTCACACTTGCTTCCACGTGCATTTGACGTATCTGACGATTGAAACACTTCCAAATGCTCACGATCACTCAATTCGAAGATATTGACTAGAATAATTAAGTAAATATCTCTTATAACACCAAAAACATGTAATAAACCGATATTAAAAAAGCACGCCCCAATGTTTACTAACTATTGTTTTGCGATTGGCGACTGATTAACTCAATTGACCAATCAGAACACGCGGAGCTCCCACCACAAACTCAAGTCATAATAAACCTAGATATATTATATTATCACTATTGCGGCCCAGTGAAATTACAATATCACTGAAAAGAGCCCGTGAAATTATAACAACCAGTCGTTATTGACAATAATCAGTGTAATTATAATTTCACTAGTGAAATTCTAATATCACGTCTTTGACAAAATCCCTGCGCCATATACATTATTAAATATCGCAATGACAGTTATCTGTTTACAATTTTATCCTTCATGCATGACATGTCATGTCAACCAATACCAAGTATACTCTTTGTACCAAGTAGATTCAGCCATGGAATTATTAAGTACTAGTACGTAGTACCTATAAATTCCATGGCTGAATCTACTTATCATATTATCATAACTCTTTGTTGTATGTTAAGGTTTAGAGGGTGGAAAACGTTATCGCCGTTTGTATGGAGACCGTTTGCTACACATTCCTCTTAAAAAGTTTAGTTATAACCCATGTTAAGGCCCTCCAAAACTAGGTTTAATTTTAAAGCCACAAACATTGCTGTAATGTGCCTAACATTTGACAAAGCTGTGAAGCTTGCAAATTTTGTAGCTTAAGGTTAGTTTAACCTTACTGTGTAGCAAATTGTTAAAAATAATAATTAAAAATAATTTGTAGTTCCAATTAATTGGTTTTATTATTTATTACCTTCTTCAGGACTAGCCAACAATCAAGATTGTTTTGCAATATGAAAAGGTTTAGTAGCCTTTTACTCTTATCTTGAATTGAATAATTAATAACAGAACGATAAAAACTACAGTTTTAATTTTGAAAGTTGGTGGATACACTCTGCGTTACTAACGCAACACTCATTTTATGGGGCATAAAAGACAGCGTTACTAACGCAGCAGTCATTTTATGGGGCATAAAAGACATACATGTTTGATTTTGTTGGGCGTATTCACCAGCTAACTTTTTAATTACAAATATTTCTTAAAATGTTATGTTTTAACATTATGCACATAAAAAATTAACGACTTTTGGTGTAAGAATCATATTTATAGGATCAAGAACAACAAAGTTGTGACAAATACAAAATTTAAATTTTAGTTTTTTGGCTCTCCTGAAAAGTCGTGTTTTGGTGGTTACGCCCTTTGAGCCCCAAGGTATCGATATGTGGGTTCTTTCATTTCTAATCTGTCAGATAAGCTCTGCGAGAATTATTACGTGGCAATGGTATAATAGACACGATAAATGCTTTTCGGAAATAAAAAAGCACTTATCGAGCCGTCCGGTACTTCAATATTTTGATATAAATAGACCAATCATAATCACGGTTGATGCTAGTAAAACCGGTCTTGGTGCGTGTTTGTTACACAATAACTTACCAGTTTGTTATGCCTCGAAAGCATTAACTACAGCTGAGCAAAAATATGCTCAGATAGAAAAAGAGCTTTACGCCGTATTGTTTGCATGTGAGAGATTTTATGTATATATTTATAGTAGATCGGAAGTCATTATAGAAACGGATCATAAGCCATTAATAAGCGTAATGAAAAAACCGATAGTTGATTCCCCCGCTCGCTTGCAGAGAATGTTGTTACGGTTGCAACGTTATACTTTTAAACTCATCTATTTATAAGCCAGGTAAATACATGTATATCGCAGACACTTTGTCGCGGGCGCACGAGGCTGATGGTGCCACCGCGAACGCGCTGAGTCACGCAGCAGAGCATTCGTCCAGCTCGATTCATGACGAAGTATGTGTGGTGTCGCGCGATATGATGGCGCAAGCATCACACCAATTTGATGACATACAACTTGTAAAACTACAAAAATATACGGAAAAAGATGATGAGTTGAAATAGCTTCAACAATACATTATTAATGGATGGCCTTGTGATAAAAATGATATTATAGATAACTCAAAACCGTATTGGAATTACAAAGAAAATTTAACAATAGCTTTTGGTATTATTTGGAAGGATGAAAGAATAGTTATTCCGAAAATATTAAGAAAAGACACGTTAAATAAACTTCATTATAGGACATATGGGTTTAGAAAAATGTAAATTAAGGGCTCGAGAAACTGTCTTTTGGCCTGGCCTAAATAATGATTTACAAAATATGATTAACAATTGTGATATATGTTTATCGCAAAGAAAAAAATGTCAAAAGGAAACTTTACAACCTCACGATATTCCAAATAGGCCTTGGGAAAAACTTGGGGTAAATTTATTTTGTTTTAAGAACAAAAACTATCTTTATTAATTGATTATTATAGTAAATTTTTTGAAGTGATTGAATTACAAACGACTACCTCAGATTATATTATTAACTGCATGAAATATATTTTCAGTCGTCAAGGAATTCCTGCTATCGTTATGTCAGATGGTGGTCCACAGTTTACATCACATCATTTTAGGCAATTTGCTTCCGAATGGAATTTCACTCACATTACTTCCTCTCCCCATTACCCACAATCCAATGAACAGGCTGTGCAGACAGTAAAAAACATAATGCGAAAGTGTGATGAAAATAGGTCAGATTATCGTCTAGCCCTTTTAGAATATTTAAATACTCCCTTGGCGGATGACATTGCATCTCCTGTAGAATTATTGCAGAGTAGAAAATTACGTAGCATTATACCTTTGTCATTCACACGTTTGGAACCTAAAGTACAAAATAATGTTTATAGTAAATTATTTAATCGTCAAACAAAGCAAAAAATGTATTATGACCGTTATGCAAAAGATTTGAGCTCTTTACACGTTGGTCAAAAAGTTAAAATCTTACAGATGAACAATTTTCGTAAAGGGCGCTGGATGGCTGGTACCATAACTCGTATATTGAGAAATCGTTCATATGAACTACAATTATTAACGGGTGTTAAAATAGTCCGAAATCGCAGGTCATCATTATAGATTCGCCAGGTAGACAGGACACGCTTTATCACAACTTTGAATATGATGATATAGTGTTAAATGATAAAAATAGCACAATTAATGAGCAAAATAGTGGTGGTGAAACTGGTGAACAACACATGCGTGTTACTCGTTATGGCAGAACGGTTAGACCGCCGGATAGGTGGGGATATTAGATGTAGAAACTAGGTAGCATTAATTATATATTGTATGCATTATTGTTCCAGTAATAACTTGTTTGGTTGTAGAAATAATTGTTTAACATGTAAATAATACGAAAAAATATTACTATATATATATTTTAGTTAAGTACTTATATACCGTGCAATTTTTTTATTGACCCAAGCTTAAGGGGAAGGTCATGTTAAGTGTTAAGAATAAAATGCATAAGGAATTTTATTTTTTAAAAATACTTTTATTTTTTAATAATTTTTGTTTTTATAACTTATCGTCAATCATTCGGATATAAAACCCAAACAAAGGCAAAAATAAAAAAAATAAAAGCAAAAATAAATTAAACAAGTAAAAATACTAAAACAGCTGATCGCCGACGCGGTAGGTGCGCGCGCGGTCATTAGCTCACGGCGCGATCTGTGTTGACCTCGCACAACCACACGCTCTCCTATGCCCTCTGATTACCGATCCATTTCTACAACTGAGACGAGACAAGCAAAATGAAAGAATTTTTCAAACGAGTTAATGAATAAATAAACGTCTGTTGATAAAACCAACTTACGATTACGGTCACATCACAGTACCAACCGTACTACCTACTGTTATTTTCTCGGAAAGTTATTACCAATTTTTTATTTTGTCAAAACAATGTAATCGTTGATTTTTCGGATACTTATTAAAACGTCACCCAAATAGTCAAACAAAACCACTGTTTGCAACTTCTAACTTAACGATCTCACTGCCTACCTACTGTTACTTACGCGGGAAAGTTGCGTTTTATCTTAAACCAACATCAGCAAAAAATTTAATAATTACAAACGACTTTCGAAATAAAATAGAAATACCAATTTAAAATCTAAACTGTGTAGGTTCAGTTTAAATACTTACATACTTAATGTCGAACGAGTCTCCTTCAACACTTTCATTAATAACACTAGAAAGGTGATAACTTTCCATCACACTTAACAGGCTTTGGAATGACGAACTAGGTAATGCAATAATAACTAAATCATGACTTTTTTTCCCTGAATAACGTTATCATTTTAGAATTCTTAGGTTATCTTGAAATAAGTAGTTAAAACACGAAATAATGAAACAGCTCTCAAAACTGTGCGATGCTCGACTCGTACACCAAACCAAGCCTTTCATGATAGAGGTGCACCGCAGCTCTAAGCACTTCATTGCTTTCCCGATAACAAATGACCATCTCCAGGTACTCCTGGTTGGTATACCGACGAGGCATGTTTATGTTTGCAAACGCGCGCGACAAGCAAGAGTAACATGCAAATGCAAACTGAATAAATAAAATCAGAGCGCGATATAATTATTTTTATTCCGTGCTTTAGGCCTAGTTCACACTAAGTACATCTTAAGTTTTGGCCCGCACTGTTCATTCAACTCGTATCGAATTGAATAAATATCAAATCAACAAAGTATATTTTTTTTATCAGTAAAAAATTAATTGCTTACTACGAATAGAAATTAACTTTTAGGGGCAGAGTTTTAGTTCTTCTACTAGTATCGTATTCTTCTATAACTATGATTCTCTAGGGCGGATAGCCGGATAGTGATAAGTAAAATAGGTACCTAAGAAAAGTAAAAAAAAACAACTATCAAAAATTGACTAAATGCAGATAGCAATGCGATATACTCACATGTTTTTTTAAACGAAAATTATTATTATTAGATATTTCATCCAGTGGCTGTGTCCACGTGGTTCTGTTTCAATGGGGGGAAAGTATTCTTTGTCCCTAGTCCGACTTTGGATAATGGTCTGCAAATTGCAAATTGAGCAACAAAAACAAACCCGTACCATTACTTTTGCTTAAATCCTACTAATATTATAAATGCAAAAGTATGTCAGTTTGTTGGTTTGTTACTCTTTCACGCTAAGATTTCTTTTAGCGTGAAAGAGTAACAAAAGTTAAATTTGGCACAGAGATAGTAGAACATAGGATACTTTTTATCCCGATATTTGCACGGGAACGAAAACGACGCAGATGAAACCGCGGGCGGCCGCTTGTGTCTAATAATGTCTATCAATAAATTATTTTATTTTCGAGATTGAACTTTAGTAAGTAAAGTTGAATTACAGAATTTACACAGTTCATCGAAAAGTATGTATGCACCCTTATTAGAACGGTCATTTTTGATCACTGTGGTACTTTGACACAAAGTCATGCCGCCGCCCCGTGCCGCCTTTCGGCAGGCGCACCGGCAAAACGCAAAGAATCAGTACACCTACACTGCATTATGATTAACGATTGAAAGTTTTAATTTCGCTATGACTTTTAGAAGAGAACATGAATGCATCTTACTTATAATTTTTTTTGTGCGTATTGAAATAAAACATTATTTAAGTAATTAATCGCGTTTTGTTTAAAAAAAACAGAGTGTTTAAATGCTGTACCTATTTTTGTTGATGAATTCAAATTAAATGAAACTTATATAAATTATTCCTTGGAAGGATGGTGCCAATTCTGGACCCACCCTTTTTTATTTAATAGGATGAAGCTAGTTTTGGACCCACCCTCAAACAGCTACGTGGGTAATATACGGGCTCTGGGCTTTCATAACAAATAATTTTGTTATGAAAGTTACTTGCTGCTAAGTTCCAAATCTTAGTTCGTTCAAATTTATTATTTATTAAGCATGTCAGTTTATTGCAATTTTGTACACACAAGCGCAAGTCTCAATCACACTCATCAGGTATTTGTGGACCGTCAATTTAGACAACAATTCTGGCGGCAGGCATTTATGCGCGGGAGCGCTAGCACTGGGTATGCTAGATTATTCGTTTTGTATGTCTTTGGTTTTATTTAAATCTTACTTTTAAACTACTACTAAAGAATCCAGGTTTTTGTTATTTTATGAAATAACAATAAGCGTAGTATAGTAATGTTTAATACACTCAAAAAGAAGTATCTGACGACGTGTCACATACCTATTGAAGGGTAGGCTCAGCGTTTATGCAAATCGCTGAATAGTCTTTTATTATTACTTTGATTAAAAACATGTATCCAAACTCTAAAACACCAATTTGCTATTTAAATGTATTATAAACTTGTGAGCATTTTAATCCGTAACAGTAATTTTATTTCAGTATCGCAGCTGCCTGCCTAGGTACTATTAGTTTATAGTAAAAAAGGGCGAAATGTATTTATTAAATGTTACAATAGTCTGTAGGTGTACCATTTGAGCGGACGAATTGCTAAGAAACGGAGCGGCACGATACGATTTATGTACCTACTCGCGTCCGTCGCTGGCGCTTGCTTGTATGCATCCCAGATTCCTGTGCGTAACTTCTAAGCACATCAAGAGTAATTAAAAAAAAATATAGGATTTTGAGAATAATGCCGAAATTGATGGACAGTTTACATGCACTGTTTATTTACCTTAAACACCAGGTTAGCTGCTTGTAAGTACTTACATTCAGTTTTTTTTATAAAATTTATTTTATAAACAAACGTTTGAACTTTTACCGGGTTCGTCTCAGTTGTAGAAATGGATCGGTAGTCAGAAGGCACATGCGAGCGTGTGGTTGTGCGGGGTCGACACAGGTCGCGCCGCGGGCTAGTGACCGCGCGAGCACCTACCGCGCCGGCGATCAGCTGTTTTAGTATTTTTACTTATTTAATTTGTTTTTTGCTTGTAACGGTTCTAAAAACCGCACACTCCTAAATCTTAATCTATTACTTACTTTCAACTAAATTAAATCAATAACCATTCACTTCACCATTTTAACTTGTTTGTTTACTTTATTTTGTTTTGATAAAACTTCACGATGGTAGTTAATTGACAAAATATTCCTGCGTACCCTCGATATTGCTAACTTCACGGCCGGGAGATTTCGTATTTCGGCCAAGTGAATTAGACTACAAAAATTAACTTATTGCTATTTAACTATTTATATATAGAAAAAATCTACATATTTTTCTATGTATATCTATTATGTTTTTGCATACTTTAATATTCCTTAATTCTTTGGCCATAGACAAAACACCGTGTGTCGATCGGACTTACAATCCTTATGTTGTCTATGCTAATGACTAAACATTATTCGCCTATAGAATTGGAGAATCATCTCCCACTTTAATTTTTGACTAAAGAACTTTCTAGAAAGAATTAAGTATATATTTCGCAACTCCAGCGAAATCTGGCTCTTTTTCTTCATACTACTGCCTTAAAGTCATTCTGTTTTACTCTGTTTTGTGCATTCGCGATCCCCGTACTAGGGGTCGTATCCACGGGCAGCTGCAGCATCTACACCTGTTCCGTCTACTCTTCCACCTCGGCACCTACCTGCCGAGCGCTCACCTGTTCCGGTCTACCCCGGAAACCTCTCCACATCGTGTCTACGTGCGCATCACCACACCGAGCCCACCCTCCGTGCTACCGAGGCTGAACATACTGCTCAACAAGCGAACGTAGTCCGTGACGCTGGACTTTCGCTTCTGCCTCCTCTAGGCAGTTCTAAAGTTAAGTCCCCATTCTTACCCTCGCGAGAGCCACCCATCGAAGATTCCCGTGAACCCACACCCGAGCTTGTAATATCTTTATTTTATAATTATACTTGTTAACCACTTATAGTGTTTCTTTTCTATCTTTTCTGCACACCGGTTGTGCTTAACACGATCGGAGCGTGTCAGTGGCGCCTATCTCGCTCAGGGTTCTTCGCTCAGTGGTTCTCGCCTTATTTTTTCTTACTTTTTTTTTTATTTTTTTTGTGTAAAGTGGGTACCTAATTTTTTGTCAACTTGTGAATTGAGTTAACTAACGGTCACTAATCCGTTGTTAACTGCCACCTAACCTACTAACGGTTGTGTTGCTGCTATAGTAATCTAAATTTTTGTGTTTTTTTACTTAATTTGTTCTAAACTTAGACTGATTTTTTTTATTAACTTCACCTTATTTAGTTACCCACTTAAATATTTTATCTCTACGATTGCTTAGTCTCGCACACACTCGCCTTAGGTTTTTACTTTCTTTTTGTGTTTTAACTATGGCTGAACGCGCGATTAATTTTTTATCTCTTCAAAAAGCGGAACTTGAATACGAGGTCTCCTTGCGTGGTCATAAACCAGCTGATTCACTCGCTGAGTTGCGGAAACAAATTGCGGTATTATCCAAAGAATATCCTTCTGATGCTATGTTGTGTTCTCATTTACCTCCGTCTGAGGATATTGAGGGTGTTCAGACTTCACTTGAGAAATCTCTTTTAAATCTTAAAACCTTAAAATCTAAATATAATAGAAACTTGTTTTTGAGGACGGAGGGTTTACTTAACCAAATTTACTATCGCTTGGATAGAATCCAGTTTGACGAGGACGATGATGAAACCTTAGAGTCTATTTTGTCTGAATGTCGGGAAAATTTTGAGTCTCAGATGAGTGACCTTAAGTCTTTGGCACCTGAAAGTGATGTTTCCGCAGTTAAAATTAATGCTAACGATTTGGAGAAGTGCATAAATATAACTATAGACCAAAATAAAAGTATGGTACCTAACTTTGCTACTATTAAATATGACGGCAAGACTTGTGTTCGTTCCTTTTTGCAAAAGCTTGACGAATTCGTGAAATCAAGAGGCATTGGCTATGAGAAGGTTCTGTCCTTCGGTCATGAAATTTTTACGGGTGAGGCTCTTCCTTGGTTCCGTAGCATTAGGCGCCAAGTGAAAGATTGGTCTCAGGTTGCTGAAGCTTTAATAGCTGATTTCAGTCCGAAAAACTTCGACGCTCAATTCTTGTCACAAATTAGGTCACGTCTTCAGGGCAAGGACGAGAAAATTTGTATTTATCTGGCGGTTATGGACTGCATGTTTTCAAGGCTTACTAAAACTTTGTCTGAGGACGAGAAGCTCGAGATTTTATCAGGAAACATTCTACCCTGTTACACCAATGTGTTAGCTTCAGCTAGAGAAATTTTCAATATTGACAACCTTAAGGAAGTTTGCCAAAAATATGAAAGGGTTCAGACCCAATTTTTTAAACGCAGTGAGCCTTCTTCTCGTAATTGTATACCTCTAGCTACTGAGTTTGTTTATCGAGGAGAATCTAGTGCTCCTTCTAACTTTGAAAAATCTAAGCCTCTAAATAATTTACAAAACACTAAATCTTATGTTTCCGCTGTTGCTTCTAAAGATGTATATTGTCCTAGATGTCGTAATAATACGCACAGTTTAAAAACTTGTACCCAACCAAGAGACATTGTTTGTTTCAAGTGTGGGAAAAAGGGTGTACGCACTCCTGATTGCACTAAATGCAATCCAAAAAACTAGTTTGTCAGGATTGGAGAACTACTGATTCTCGAAATTCGAGATTTTCTAGTCGTTGCACTGAGACTGAATGGAACCAATGGCTTAGTTTTATCTGTAGTCTGTCTCCTAGCCATTCCGTGTCTCCAATCCTGGATAAAAATCCTACTTTTTCTCGGCCCTATGTGAATGTTAATGTCGGTGACAAAAATATTATAGGTCTGTTAGATACTGGTTCCGGCATAACATTGTTAGGGAATAATTCTCACCAATACTTTTTAAAATCTAAATTTAAATGCTTTTCTTGTGATCCGTTACAGCTTTCTGCGGCTGGCGGTCAAATTTTCTACTCATCTATGTATTTTATTTTACCTTTAACGTTTAATAGCAAAACCTATAATATAAAACTTTTTGTTGTACCAGAAATTGAAAATGAACTTATTCTGGGTATGGATTTTTGGAGAACTTTCGGGTTGTTTCCTAGCGAGCTCGATAGCCTCGTTCTTGAAAAACCACATGAGGTGAATATTTCTAACATAGCTCTTGACGACTCTAAGCAAATTCTCTCATATTCTCAACTTTGCGAAGAACAAAAGGAAGCCGCGGATAATATAATATCTCAGTTTCGCGGTATTTCGTATGAGGAATGTGGTTTGGGTCGTACCTCCTTGATTACTCACGCTATCGATACTGGTGACGCTATTCCTATTAGACAACGATACTACCGAATGTCTCCCCAGAAACAACAAATTCTCTCCGATCAGCTGGATGAGATGCTCAATGAGGACGTTGTAGAACCGTGTGAGAGTCCTTGGTCGAATCCCGTTCTTCTTACTCCGAAAAAGAACGGTGAATATAGGTTTTGTTTGGACAGCAGAAAACTAAACTCTGTCACTCGTAAGGATGCTTATAGCTTACCTTATGTTTCTGAGATCTTAGATAATCTTAGGGACGCTAAATATTTATCTAGTATTGACCTTTCTAAATCTTTTTGGCAGGTTTTAATAAAGCCTGAAGATAGATGCAAGACTGCATTCTATATTCCCTCTAGGGGAAGCTTTCAATTTAAATCTATGCCCTTCGGGTTAACTAATGCACCCGCTACGCAGCAAAGACTGGTAGATTTGCTGTTTTATGGGCCTGAATTTGAAAATAAAGTTTATGTTTTTGTCGATGACGTCATAATCGTGTCTAATACTTTTAATGAGCATATGTCGTTACTTGCGCGTGTTTTAGAAAAGCTAAAATATGCAAATTTAACTATAAACTTCGAAAAGTGTCAATTTTTCCGGGAAAAACTTAAATATTTGGGTTACGTCGTCGATTCACATGGTCTTCATGCTGATCCGGAGAAAGTTGACGTTATTGTGAAGTATCCTACTCCTACTAACAGGAAGGAAGTTCGTCGTTTCTTAGGCACTGCTTCTTGGTATCGTCGTTTTATTCCTAATTTTAGTTCTTTGGCTGCACCATTGAATAAACTTACCTCTCAAGGAAAAGCGGCACCTCCCTTTGCTTGGACGCCGGAAGCAGATGTCGCTTTTAATAAACTTAAGGAGTGTCTTACGTCACCACCTATCTTATCATGTCCGGATTACTCTGAACCTTTCCAGGTACATACCGACGCTAGCGATTTCGGAATTGGTGCTGTGCTCACACAGATTCTAAACGGCGAAGAGAGGGTTATAGCCTATATGAGCAAATCTTTATCGGCCCAAGAACGGAACTATAGCGCTACGGAGCGCGAAGCACTCGCAGTAATTGTTGCTATAGAACACTGGCGGTGTTACCTGGACAACGGTAATAAATTTGTTGTCTTTACGGATCATTCCTCTTTAAAATGGTTCTTAAATATTAATAACCCTACAGGTCGTTTAGCTAGATGGGGAATTCGTCTCTCAGCCTTCAATTTCGACATCAAACACAGACGTGGCAAGGACAACGTCGTGCCCGATGCCTTATCTCGCGCTGTGCCTGTAGCGGCTATAGATAGTGCCAGCCAATCTTCATCTCCTATATCAGATCCTTTATCTGACACTTGGTATAAGGAGATATTTTATATAATAATTTTGATGGGGAATAGGGACAATGTCATAATTTTGATGGGGAATAGGGACAATGTCAATAAACAAAAGTTGATATCTTATGTTAACTCCCTATGCTCCTTAAATGTTAGGAAAGTTGTAATGTTTACATTTCCCTACAGTCAAAGTTTCACAGAGCTGGAAAATAAGTTAAGATACAACTTAAACTTAACATTAAGCACAGTAGCCTTTCATAACCCTGAAAAGCTACATATAATTGACATAAATCCTTTGTTAAATAATTTTAACTTGACAAAAGATAATTACTATCTGCCTCACTATTTTAAGAGACAAATAGCGCTCACGCTATCTTTTTATTTTAAACATTTAGCCAATAATCTGGCTATTAAAACCTCTGCTTTTATTGAGCAGTTAAATTCTGACATTTGTAATATAACTTTGGAATCTGTTCCAAGTAATTTGATTCTATTGAATCCCAACACTGACTTGGTTAATTTAAATTACCATTAGAGACAACAGAGGTGTCCTCTAGCCCAGTGTTGACAAGAGGAAAGCCAAAATGTTTAAAAATTGTTCATCAAAATATACAAGGCTTTTCTGACAAAGACCTAGAAGTAAGTTTATTTTTAAACTGTGAAAATGTTGATGTGTTGTGTATCACTGAGCATTGGTTAAAATGTCACGAATTATTTTTAAATCTGGATAATTATAGAATTGTAAGTTCATTTAGTAGGCAATCTGCTATTAGAGGAGGGTCTCTTATAATTTTACATAATAATTTTCAGTACAAAGAGCGCAAAGATATAATATCCCTCTCAATTGAGCGAATAATTGAATTGTCTTGTGTGGAACTAGACCAAATTATTGTAATATGTGTTTATAGACCCCCACAGAGTAATTACCCAGAGTTTGAGTCCACTATGGAGGAAGTTTTAAGAATAACTAGTAAAAGTAATAAAAAGGTTGTCATATGTGGGGATTTTAATGTTGACATTTTAGACTCAAAGTTGTCGAAGCTCGCAAGTAGATTATTAAATTTATTCACATCATTTAATTTATCTCATACCTTTAATGAGCCTACTCGAATAACACCCACATCTGCCACCTGTTTAGACAACATTTTTTCAAACTGTGTAGTCACTGAGAAATCTATAATAAATGTTATTAAATCGGACCATAGTGGACAACAAGCCTCTATAGAGCACCATCATGTCTGTCCTAAGCGGAAAATTGTATGCAGGCCAATAACTAAAAAGGGCATAGATGAATTCAGAAACAATGTGATTAATAAAATTAAGTCTTTACCAGTTCCTATTATGGAATCTAATTATCTTTATAATGATTTATTTCATGTGGTTGAACACGAATTTAGTAAAAAGTTTAAGCAAAAAGTGATCAATTGTAATTCGGATAAAGTAAAGTTTAGTGATTGGGCCACACCGGGAATTTACATAAGTAGAAGAAAACTATATGACCTCTATGCGTCAAAGCATACTTCCTGTGACCCAATTTTTATTGGATATGTCAGGAAGTATTCTCAAATGTTTAGAAATGTTTGTGTAGCTGCTAAGGCGATGTTCTTTTCAAATAAAATCAAATTAGCGGATAATAAAATAAAGGCTACTTGGAATATTATTAATCAAACAACTGGTAAAACTAAAAATAATGTCAACCACTTCTGTCTTAAAGTAGGTGATAAATTAATTGAATCTGACGTTGAGGTTGCCCGTGTTTTTGAAGATTTCTTCTCTCGGGTACCCTTAGAAACTACCAGTAAATTAAATTCCTGTCCAAACGTTGCTGCTGCCCTCTTGGAGTCGTGTGTTGATAAGTGTAATAAAGTTTTCAATTTTAAGCATATTAATAGTGAAGACATTTTAAAAGCTTTTAAGTCTATAAATATTAAAAAGACTGAAGATCTATGGGGCATATCAACCAACATTATTAAATCAATTATTGATACAATAGCTCCATATTTAGCTTTCATTTTTAATCAATGCATAGATGAAGGTACTTTTCCCGATTTAATGAAATGTAGTAAGCTTATTCCTCTTTTTAAATCGGGTGACAAAAGTGACCCCACAAATTTTAGGCCGATATCTATACTACCGGCACTTAGTAAAATTTTTGAAAAAATTATATACTCGCAATTATTAGACTATTTAACAATAAATCAAATCCTTCATAACAATCAGTTCGGCTTTTCTAAAGGTAAAAATACTACTGATGCTGGCATTGCACTTCTTAAACATATTTTTGAGGCTTGGGAGGGCAAGCAAGACGTAATTGGTATATTCTGTGACCTGTCTAAAGCTTTCGATTGCGTTGATCACGTTACACTTTTAAAGAAGCTAGAACATTATGGTGTCTCTAAAAAATCGGTTAGCCTTTTGCAGTCATACTTGCATAATAGAAATCAAAAAGTAATTGTCAATAATACTGCTTCTACTGGAGCCCCCATTATTATGGGCGTGCCCCAAGGTTCAATATTGGGCCCTTTGCTGTTTTTAATTTATATTAACGATCTCCCTTACTACACGAGTAAATTATGTGAGACAGTACTATTTGCAGATGATACATCTTTAATTTTTAAAATTGATAGAGGAAACAATTGTTCTGACGAAGTAAATAGTGCTCTCTCTCAAGCCGCACACTGGTTCAACATTAATAATTTGTCTCTTAACCCTACTAAAACCAAGTTTGTTAAATTCTCATTACCTAATGTAGTGCAGGTCGATATGCTTATCAATTTGAATGGGGATGTAGTAGAGCTAGTTGAGAGTACAAAATTTCTTGGTATTACATTGGATTCAAAACTACAATGGGATCCACATATTGAAGCCTTGTCGAGTAGACTTAGTTCTGCGGCTTTCGCAATAAGGAAAATAAGGCTCTTAACTGATATTGAAACGGCAAGACTGGTTTACTTTAGTTATTTTCATAGTGTAATGTCCTATGGCGTGTTGTTGTGGGGCTCAGCAGCTAATATAGAAAATGTTTTTATACTTCAAAAAAGAGCTGTGCGCGCCATTTACAAACTCCGACGTAGAGATTCTCTTAAGGATTTGTTTAAAGAGATTAATATACTTACTTTGGCGGGACAATACATCTACGATAATTTAGTATATGTAAGGAAACATCATGATTTATTTATAAAGCATAGTGATGTTCATAATTTTAATACTAGAAACAAGAATAAGCTTGCCGTTCCAAAATTTCGGCTTGAAAAATGTAGACGCTCGTTTTTGGGGAAAGGCATAGCCTTTTTTAATAAAGTTCCACAACAAGTTATTGAGCTGCCTTTGCATAAATTTAAAATATATGTTAAAAAAACGCTCTTAAGCAAAGGTTATTACAAGGTAGATGACTATTTAAAAGACCAAAATGCATGGATGTGATACCAACATTAAACATACTATTGTAAATAGTGTAAGAGGAAAATATTCTAATATGAGTATGAGAAAATTTTCTTCTTTTATTAAATATATTTCAAGATTGTAGATTTGTGTTTGGCAACAACATGTTCCATTGTAAATGTTGTTGTTTCTGCTAAGGCTGATAAGTTTCTTGCGGCCGTTCTTCTTATCAGTTAAAAGATGTCCTGAATGGCTGGTAGGGAAAAAAAATGTTGGACTATTCGAAAGTACTTATCTATAAGTCTATTTGAATAAAAATCTTTGACTTTGACTTTGACTTTTTATGGTTGTCAATCCTCTCCTACATCCTTTCCTAATTATAAAATTTCTAACAACAAACTATATCGTCTCAGAAAATCCTTAAATCCTTTAGCTAGGGAATTTGAATGGAAGGAAGTAGTTCCTAAACATTCCAGACACGATATCGTTGTTACTAACCACTCGAATCCTACTGCAGGACATTTAGGAATTTTTAAAACTTTAAAACGAATTTCTCTTAATTATTTTTGGCCTGGCATGCATAAAGATGTTGCTAACTATGTAAATAACTGTAATTTTTTCATTTTTGGTGTTGTTTGGGTATTATATCCGAATGATTGTCGATAAAATATAAAAATAAAAATTATTAAAAAATTAAAATATTTTTAAAAATAAAATTCCTTATTAATTTTATTCTAAACACATAACATGACCTTCCCCTTAAGCTTGGGTCAATAAAAAAATTGCACGGTATATATACTTTTGTAATTTTTTACACAAAGCTTTTAATCAAATAAAGAAAAAGTAACACATATGTAATAAAAATGATGTACTATTTAAAACTACAATTTAGTTACTATACAATTACTATTTAAATTCTATTTGTATAATTTAATTAAAATGTAATTAAAGGCACAATATTTAATATCCATGTAATAATTCTAAAGTCATTATTTATGACTTCTTAAGCTCAAATTATGTGACAGTAGAATGATGTTTGAAATCAATATTTGTTAATTTTGTTTAAAAAAAAAACAAATACTATTATCTGATGATTAAATTACTTATGTTTATCTTTAAACTATGTTGCGACGTAAAAGAAATTTCTAAATTACATAATTGTGTAACAAGAAATAAGTAGCCATTATTTAATTATAAGTGTATCCTGCATGTATTTTTTTTCTTTGTTTTTTTTTGAGGAGGATGATGTCAATATTTATATTGAAGGTATCTCTGAATTTTAATATTGTACGATCTTGCTTCGTTATAATAAATCAGTCTACGACGGATAGCCGTAGTTTCAATACACGTTACAGCTGCAGGGCAAATAGAAAATTTATGTTTGAAATAAGGTAAGTGTAAAGCTGGTTTGGATGATCCAGACTTGGAAGTTTTAATTAGTTCCGGAATTTTTACTATTATATGGTTATGTAAATTAACTATATTACTAATTTTAATTTTTGATATTGTTTGCACTCTATGTGCAGTAACTAAAGCTAAAAGTGTCACCAGCTTCTTTGATAGTTTTTCTAAGGTTATCTCATTATGAGGATAAGGAGAGGATAGGTAATCTAATAATACACTTGCATCCCATGTAATATTATACCGAGGTAACGATGGTCTAAGTTTGTAAACACCTTTGCAAAACCTTGAAATCAATTCGTCTTCTATTGGCCCTGTTAACATAGATACCGCTGATCTATAACAATTAATTGTTTGATATCGACCACCAGCGTTGTAGGTTTCCATAAGAAACTTAATTAAGTTTGGAATTGATGGTTTGTATATATTAATGTTATTTTTAGAACAATAAATAAAATAAATTTCTTAAACATGAATCATATTGTTTCATAGTATTGTTAGATAAGGATGCCAACATTATGTCAATATCAATAGCTTCTAATGGTACTTTTCTCAACAGAAGTCCCGCGCGGATAAGATTGCAGCCTCCAGGATAAGGTTGTGGTGAATGTTCCGTCTGGAATCAGATACAGTAAAGTCTCGTGAACGCAGCTGTACTGTTTCCGAAATAGCGAGACGGCGGAACAACGGATACCATGGTTGTGTCGACCATGATGGTACAACCATGATACCTTTTCCTTTATCTGATATTAGTTTCCTCAAACATTTTAATATTATTGCTACCGGAGGAAAGGCGTAAAAGAAGAAGTTGGTCCAAGGAAGAGTAAAGGCGTCGATGCCGTAGGCATCGGGATCGCGAGTCCAGGAAGCCTAAGTTTAACATTTTGTGTTGATTCGGTTTGCGAATAAATCGATCTGAGGACGACCAAGTTTTTTTTTATTAAATTAAAACCCCTTTCCGTGAGCGCCCATTCGACATCGGGGTGTAAACGTCTCGATTCGCCATCAGCAATTACATTATCGGAGGATATACTTTTCGCTATTTGATTGAGCTTAGGGTATTGTACCCCACCCATGCGATTAATATAACTTATAGCGGTAGTATTACCAATGCGTAAAAGTATTTGGCAGTCAGGGTTGTCTTTAGCACATACTTTTAAGGCAAAGAATGCAGACAAAAGTTCTAAATGATTGATGTGTAAAGCTTTTTCTGATTGCGACCACCGACCACAAGCTGTTTGACCATCATAATCATCATGCCCCTTTAAGTTGAGGTATTGGCAACGTTCAAGTTCTTTGGTATATAACCATCCATACGAAATTGCTGGACAAGCTGTCAAGCTACTAATTTAGCAAAATTACGAATTTTACACGTTCGTAATTGTTTAAATTCTAGGATTACTTGATCTTTTCTATTTCGCTTTTCCTGTTTTAAAGATATGAACCATTTATTCGAATCTATTTTGAGTCCTAAATATTTGTGTAAAGGAGGGGAGAGTAAATAACGTGGACTGTAGTTTTTAAGTGCAAAGTAAAGCATGTATTGATAAAATATAGGTAATAAAAACAGGAAAAATAAGATAACCAAACATACCAAGACGAATAACAGAAACAGACAGCCCTTCTGTCAAGAACAGAAAAAAGACCTTTCACAAAGAAAAAGGATATAAAATTACAAAAAAGTATTTGCTACGCAACATCTCTCCCTCTCTTTCAAAACTGATAGAAATATGACGAGAGAGAGGGATGGCCTTTAAACAGGTAGTCGCACCAGCTTTTTGCAGGGACGGCGAAGGACTCCTCCTGCATACTACTGCATCTACTACCTCGGCTGCTCTCACTAGCCCATCTGCCCCGGGAAATACCCGGGTTATACGACCACGTGGCCACGTTCCGTGTGGTAAGTTGCCATCGACCACGAGCACGAGGTCACCTACACCAAGAGCCAGTCCGTCGCCGGTCCTGTCACTTCGCCTAGGTGTCAGAGTCGGGAGGTATTCTCTAACCCATCGGTTCCAGAATAAATCTGTAAGCCGCAATGCCTTACGCCATAAAGAACGCCCCCATAAATCCTGCGGCTCCGTCTTACCGTAATGGTTAGCCGTGGAGGCTGTGCCGATAAGGAAGTGGAACGGCGTTAGTGCCTCTTCATCACTTGAGTCAGCGGGTACGTAAGTTAAGGGCCTTGAGTTGACCACAGCTTCAGCTTCCAAAAAAAGATTCGTCAAAACTGATTCCTCTGGGGCTCTCTCCTACAAGGTTACATTTAAAGCGGACTTCACTGAACGCACGAGCCGCTCCCAAGCACCACCCATTGACGGTGCCGACGGTGGTATGAATATCCACTCGATGGTCTGGTTGGTTGCAAACTCTTGAATACAGTTCAAGAGGGCCGTAGAGTTCTCGCATGAATTTGGCAGCACCGACGAACGCAGTCCCGTTGTCTGACCAGATCTGTTGAGGACTTCCGCGACGGGCCGTAAATCGACGTAGGGCCATCAACGATGCGTCCGTAGAGAGGTCATGGACTACCTCTAAATGTTCAGCCCGCGTCGTGAGACAGGTGTACAAAGCTACCCACCGCTTTTCGTGTCTTCTGCCAACAGTTATCTGCACTGGACCGAAGTAATCTAGGCCGACGAAAGTGAAGGGTCGGCGGTGATGGGCGAGTCGAACCGCCGGGAGGTTTCCAACAGGGGGGTTCAAAGGGATAGCCTTCCTTATTCTACAGTATTGGCAGGCATGTGCTGCTGCTCTGACTGAACTTCTTAGCTTCAAAATCCAGAACTGCTGCCGGAGTTCGTTGACAACAGTCTCGTTATAGCCATGAGCAAAGCGCCGGTGGTAATGGTGAGTTAAAAGTTAAAACTGCTGGGTGGCTTCCATCAAGAACAATCGGGAAATTAGTAGCCTCAGTAGATTCTGCAACTGCTCCGATGCGACCCGATAATGTCATTAAACCTTCGCTGCCGAGAATAACATGAAGCTTTTGTAACTTGCTGTAGCGGGGCAATGGCTTTCCAAGACGAAGCGCAGCTAACTCATCCGGGAACGAATCATTTTGGCATTTGATCAAAATATGCATCTGGGCTAGGCGCAAATCTTCCGCAGTAAGAGGTATAAGCTGGGCGACAGAAGTTCTTAGCCTAGAGGCAGGCATGTGCGATGTTGAGGCATTAGCACTCGCTCTACATCTCAAACGCCTGATGTACTGATGTGCACGCGCCGTCGACCGTAAGAAACGCAGCCATTGGCTGAAGCGGGACGGATCCGCCAAAACGGGATGGACGGGAATGGTGCCTACTTGGATGAGATATGAGTGAATTTTAGCACTTGGTTTCAGCTCATCTTCGTTGAGGCTAGTGTTATGCGGCTCAACTGGCCAATCACATTGAGGTGATTTCAAAATCAGACGCCAGTAAGCGACAGTGACATACGCGTGCTCACTTGCGTCACAGAATACGTGCAGCTCACGCTCTATTAGAGGAGCTTGGTTGGGAACTAGAGCCTCTCTCAGGTGCCAGCGTGGGACTCGAATGTCTACTGAAGAAGATATTTCAGCAAGCCACGCTTTCCACTTGGTGCTTAGGTCCTGAGGAAGTTCCTGGTCCCAATCAATTCCTGGCGCCAAACTACCTGGAATATAATTCGAGCTTTTATGGTAATGGGAGCTAGTACACCTAGCGGGTCAAAAACCCGCATCGAACTAGAAAGTGCATGACGTTTTGTGATTTTATGAGGCAAAGCTAGCGACGTTTTTAGGGCGGCCGCGTTAAAACCTAACTCGTCAGTCGACGGGTACCATATTAGGCCCAACGTACGCACGCTTTGCGGAAAATGACCAATATCTACCAGATTCTAGTCTCAAATTTGGTGGTACGAGGGGTACACTGTAAATTTCGGGAATCGAAGAAGTGATAGAGAATAATATTTTAATTAATACTTTTATTGTTTTTCAAAGTACTTGCCACAATATTTAATGCACTTTTCCATTCGATGGAACCAGTTTTTGTAACATTCATTCCACTCAGAAGTTGAGGTAGTCAAAATGGCAGTTTTAAAAGCGTCGACGGCTTCTTCCGGAGTAGAAAAGCGTTGACCACGCAATTTATTTTTGATTCTGGGTAATGTAAAAAAAAACATTATTGCTTAGGTCAGGGCTGTACGGCGAATGGTCGAACAATTCGATGTTTTCTTGCTCTAAAAGCTCTTTTGTTATTCGGGCGGTGTGAGAACTTGCATTGACGTGATGTAGGATGATGCGACGGTTGCAGTTCTCTTTTCGGAGTTCAGCGATGACTCCAGGCAAACAAATGGTAGAATACCATTGAGCGTTGACTGTTCGTTGTCCCACAAAAGGAATGGTTGCAACGTGACCGGATTTCGAGAAGAACGTGGCGAGCATTTTCTTTGCAACGCTCCGACAACGAACGACTTTTGTTGGTTTCATCTCACTTTGAAATACCCAAACTCGAGACTGGTTTTTTTGTTTCCGGCTCGTACGCATCACTAGGACTCATCACCTGATACTATATTATACACAGCATTTGAAGTTCCTCCATGGAACTTTTCAAGAGTTTTTAGTCACCAAGCTTCGCGAGCAGCTTTCTGCTCTTTTGAAAGCAAATGGGGAATCCAGCGGGAAAAAAACTTTTTGGCGCTTAATTCATCATGCAAAATAATTTGTATCTGACTCATGCCAATGCCTAAAGACGTCTGAATTTCACGATAGGTCACATGTCGATCTTCTTTAATCAGCTCACGTACAGCATCGACGTTTTCTTGGGTAACTGCAGTTTTCGGGCGACCTTTACGCGGATCGTCACCGAGGTTTACATGACCACGTTGAAATTCCGAAAACCAACGATAAATTGTTGTTTTTGATGGGGCTTCATCACCGAATGTAGAAACCATACGATCGACACATTGTTTTTGTGTTAATCCACAAATCGTAATAAATCATTGCTCTTGAATTTTCGCGCGTCAGTTCCATTTTCTTGTCGACTTGTCAAATTAGAAAAATTATTGTGGCGTAACCACATGACTATTGTTTTTTTTTTTAATGGCGTTGGATTGATAAATACTTCTTGGTTACATGACCAAAAAAGTATGGCACAAAGATGAGTACGTGTATTCGATTCCCGAAATTTACAGTGCACCCCTCGTATAAGAGTGAGCGCATCGGGTTCGTTAGAGACCCACCCGCGAACTTCAAAGTGCGCTCGCTCTTGCACCTCTACGATGTCTCTAGCTAATTGCGCGGCTTCATCTGACCCTTCCAAACTGCCTATGAAATCATCCATATACGTATCTTGGATAATTGCATAGACAGCCTCAGGATATAAATCTTTATACTCTTCGGCATTTTTATTTTTAAGATACAGTGCTGTGAATGGGCTAGAAGCAGCACCAAATATCATTGATGATATTCTAAACGCCGAAAGAGGCAAGTCGGGAGAATCACGCCACAAAAACCGCTGCGCATCTCTGTCTTCGGGCCTGACTTTCACTTGCGGAAACATTTCTTTTACGTCAGCTATCATGCCGATCTTACCCTCTCGGAAACGAAAAATAATATTTAAAAGAGAAGGCAATAAGTCAGGGCCGGTCAACAAAAGGAAATTCAAGCTAACTCCCTGAGAGCGGGCTGCGGCGTCATGAACTACGCGCAGCTTTCCTGTTGGCCAATTATGCTTACAAAATATGATATCATTTTGATGTCAATTCAACATTATGAACTATTTCGTATTATGCTCTTCGAAATATGCGATACAGAAATGACATCAACTTGACATCAAATTAAATACGTATTAAGCTTTACTGTTAGACATAAAACTGTATCACGTTAACGCCAAACTTGTGATATAGATGTGATTCAGACATAACAAGTTGAAGAGGTGGTTTTTCTGTATCAATTTCGTTTTTATCTTTTATTAAAAGTTTAAATGGCTCGTTACAGTCTGTTTATGGACTACATAGAGCGTTCTCATGCCGCGGACATGCGTAGATTGCGAAGAAAACGCAAAATGTTGAGAGAAATATGTGATGCGTTTGACCTTCCCGACATGGCGTTTGAAGATAAATATTTTATAGATTTTATAATGAATGTGGTATTCCCGGAGTGATTGGATGCGTAGATGGTACACAGGTCGCAATTGTAAAACCTGTTCACAATGAAGAGAGATTTTATAACGAAAACAATACCATTCTCTTAATGTTCAAATTATAAGTACAACTGTTTTCTTTTAACTCATAACAGCTTACCACTTACCACTAATAAGCGATGGGTCTCTACATAAATAAGTTAGTAATACAAGCGTATTACAAGGAGCACAAGTTCACCACACACATTTGTCCCAACCGGGATTCAAACCTGTGACTCTTTTCACATAACGCTGCGGTGATCGCCCAGCCAACACAGATTAGCTGAATAAATTTTGCGTAAAAGCAATTCTTTTCACTTTAAGATGGATAAAGTATTTGTATATCTTCTGTGTAAGCGCTTATACAGATGATATTCAAGCAATTTGGGCACAAAATTTTTCGCTTCAATTTGGATAACATTTGATTAATAGCCACATAGCAACTGAATAAATGTATAACACACTGAATATCTTCTGCATAAATTCAGATTTTTCTTTAGTCCAGAAATTATACATCTTTTATGCAGTTGTTAATTTGTGAGTTCAGATATTCAAATGATATTCAAAATTCCGATGTCAGGAGTAGTTTTACCAAGAAATTATGCAAGTAAAAAAAGTATAAACGTATTTTTCATTGTGACGAGATTATTTTGTGTTACTTAATTGTAATGGTCGCTGATCACGTCTTCAAAAATTTGGTAAGTAAATTGTTTCATACATTTTAAGTAAGTTTAAGGTGAATTATATAAACGCATGGCACTTTACTGTGAATTATCAATATGATTATTATACATTTTTTGAGCGCCTTAAGATAAAGCTACAATTTAAAAGGTCAACAAATGTGAAATAATATTTAAATTAAATTATCTTTACTTTTTATCAAATTTCAGTCCCAGCAAATAATGAGAATCAAATTTTGTAATACTGCTAATGTTTCCTACTCACTAAACAAAGTGTTTCATAAGATAAATGTTGAGGATTTTTATAAAAAGAGGTTATGTCGAACGTTAGTTAATGGCGGACGGCCAATTTGAATAAAAGTGTCTATTTCAGTGATTATTTTGCTTATTTCTGCATAATAGTTCACATACGACTACATATCCAGAAATTATTTGGTTTAAAGTACAATAATTATACATTTCTCAGAGAAAGGTCTTAAATTACATAATGCAGTATACTCTTATTCAGCTTTTTAGGGTTCTTTTTTATAGAAAATAAATCCATGAATTTTTTAGGTTGATGGGACCTATACTAATGTAGGTAAGACCCACTATTAGGTATTTAAAGTTATTTACAGTACTACTATGAATGACGCATTGCGTAATATTTAGTTAGACAATTGTTTATATTACCAACTAAAATATACATATAAACATACAGCACATTGTAGGTCGCAACCAAAAGTATTGTAGTATTTTTGAACTGTTATAGTTTTTTTTTTTCAGAAACATGTTCAAAATCGTTTCGACTCGTAAAAAAGGCCGGGTTGAATCATCAACAGTGCCCGCTTCTTGGGAGAACAAAAGAAAGTTATACTGGCCAAAAAAAAAGGCGAGCTACTTTGCAAGAACCCTGCAATCCTACCACAGCCGGACTGGAACACCTACAACTGTATATTAAAAAGCTGAGGAAGAATTATCTCAAATGTTGAATAGAACTGATACGGATGATACGGATTTCGAACAACAACAAGGTCCACGCGTTAATACATCTTCTCGTATTTCACAAAATAAAGATTTTAATTCGATGACTATTAATTAATTTAATACCTATATTTCTTTGTTAGTTAATATTGGTAAGTGGTTTCTTGAGGCCGTTATACCAGTATTGTCCGCCTTCAATTTCTTTAGTTACGATATTTCTAGGAGTTTGCAATAAAGTCCTAGGATCAACTGGTACAGTTCCAGGAAATCGTTGATTAATGACGTTTAGTAGGTCTTTTACAGCCTCTTGAGAAATATTTTTACTCACTGCCCATTCTCTGAGGTTATTGCGAAGTTCAGATTTTTTATTAAATTAAGAGTTTTCTTCCAAATCAGTAGAACTTGAATCACTATCAAATTGTACAGTCTGTGATTGAGATGCAAAGTTGTCACACATATAACTCTCGTTATCTGCACCTAAAGTTGGACCCGCACACCGACCGCCTAACGGTATAGCTTGCGCTATCGTTATAGCTATCGATTTTTCAAACCCCCTACAATGGCACTCGCTAACGCTATCACATTCATACTAAAAATGCAATAGTGAATCCAATAGATGTATAGAAATATGTAGGAATTAGACAAAAACCCTATCGTTGAGGGGTTTTATGAGAGTTTGAAGTTTGATAGCTATAGCGATAGCACAAGCTATACCGTTAGGCGGTCGGGGTGCAGGTCTTTTTGTTTGAATCACTAATCCTGATGGTAATGCACAATCATCGTGTACAGAACCCTGAAATGGTGAAATATCTGGATATAAACATACGATATCTTCAACTAATCAGTTACTTGCTGCTTAAGATACCCACATTTGTAACTGATATTGTTTTAAGCTTAACATAAAGACAATTGTACGCTTATAGCGCTATAAGTTAGGTAAAACAAGGAGTTTATTTTCAATTATGCAGAAGTCAGCTGTGTAAAGAAGAAAACAATCTAAAATATTCAGCATCTGAATAAATTAGTACCATTTCGTACACTACGCAGCTTAAAGAAAATATTTCGTCTAATATTCAGCGTTTTGCTGTTTAACTGCTTTGCTTAAATATGTTGTACAGGACAATGCAAAAACTTCAGCTACTGTGCAGATAATAGCAGTTTCAATTACTTTTATTTGAATATCGCTTGTTTAGCAGATTCCACTTTTGATTACTATTCAACTTGAAAAGATACCGCGAACTTTATACAGAATTTAGTAAGCTTACAACATTATTTTAATTTAAGAACTCTTATATTCAAAATAAAGCCATAACGTCAGCTGTAATACAAAAGTAATAAAGCTTGACACTGCTTATTGTGGTATATTTTCGCTACTATCTGGCTTATGTGTTGGTTGGGCGGTTTGTCATCTTCTCAATGATGAGGAGGTATAGTCCTTATATTTTTGATACTTACAGATTTGTGACTCGGACCTAAATATTATAAATGTACCTAGATGTAAGTTATGAGCAACAAATGATGCAACAGTGTGGCAAATGCATACACTTTATAATTATTTATTGGAGTGCCGTCGTTATGGAGATTCACTGTGGGTTCTTGGTAAATAAACAATAATGATTAACATAATCATAAAAGTTTATTATTCACAGCATAGCTTAACACTTTCGCGGACAGTGAACGAGACACAATAGATTTTTTATTGTTATGACTGCTATAGCCGTTCAGTGTCCGGGAAAGGGTTAAGTTAAAACTATATATTTTAGTGTTAGTTTGACATAAATATAAAAAAATAAATTTCCATAGCATATTAAGAACAATCAGTAGGTACTTTCATTTATAATGTACATAAAAAATATTTTTACTATAATAATTGTTACATAAAAAACCAAGTTTACATACGAGATGTTGACAGGAAGATTAGCCATAATAAAATATTTTATTGATAGCATGTGCGTAATTTTTAAGGAGATTCCGGCAATCCTCAACGTATGCACACTATGACACCAATACTGAATACTGAAATAGTTTCAAAGGAAAGCATGTACACAAAAATGCACACGTCAGCCCGTAATTGTGTGGAAAGGTACATAGGTGTCCTGAAAGCCCGGTTTAGGTGCTTACTTGCTGCAATCTTATTAGGATTTAAGTTCTAACCAAATGAAACATTTCTTAGGTTCTGGAGCCGGATCCCGTCCAGTCAGGCAGGCCTAAGAAACACTTATATCTGCAATAAAAAGAAAGTGGAAAAACAATAATAACTAAATTTCTTGCTAATTATTCTCAACATAGATGAAATGAATAAGCTTAATTATTAATGAGTTATGTGAATACATAGAAGTTTTTTTCATACCTTTTTAATATTTAATGTATGTTAAAGTACACCTAAGTATGTTCCAAGTATGTTATTGCATTATAAATTTCAAGAAAAATAATTATATAAATATTGGATAATTTGGAACAGACTCCGTCTACTATGTAACAATTTTAAAAACATGTTTCTATAATTTAAAAATAAAAATGAGATACAGTTGGTCCTATCCATGGTGCTAGTCATCATACACCAAGGAGGTCAATTAGAATGGTCTTTTATTGTAGTTCACAAGGGCAGAGTCGCAGGCAAAAGTCTTATAAATACAAATAAATTTAGGAATATATCCACAAACCTGTGTTCTTAACGGGTTTACTTGTATTCCACTGAGAGGCGCACCAGCATCACTACCAATAATGCCTATGGCTCTCTCTTCTAGTGGAGTATAAACCACATTGGATGGTCCTCCTCCAGTTTGGTGGCGAGCAGCAAGGTCAGTCCTTATTTTATTTTTTAACCTATTTTTAAAAATGGTCCAATACTGAAACAATCATAATTATTAAATTACTATGGTGCTACTATGTGCTGTTATGCAAAGAGTATAAAAAAAAAACAAACGTACCATAGACCACGCCGTGCCATCCTTAATAGCACCATCTCCAATGCTAATATGCTCGCCACTTCGCCTCACAGTCTTTTGTCCTTTGTCGTCCTTCTTTTGAGAGACAGTGTCCTAAAGCGAGGTCTTCATGGCTTTCTAAAAAATCCAGAAGCTTCTCGAGCTGTAAGACACTCGAAGTTTGCGACCCAGCAACCATTGTTTGATTAATTCTGAAAAGTATTTTTGTAACATGACAAATAGTTTCTTTAATTTAAGAGTTAGTCTTTGTCAGATATTATTGAGTCTGCACAGAACTGCAATAGGACAAGGTGTAACTTCAGCTAAATAAATATTGACTTTTAAAATTACCTGGTTAAATAGGTATGTAATATTAATAACAAAAATAAAAGTCTATAAAAAACCGATCGACTCGACACACACAAATAGAATGAAGAAATGAAATGTAAACATTGGAAAGGGAACAATCCCGGTTTTAGAAATATAATAGGTTTCATTCAAGTGGCCAACACAACACTTGAAACTAAGATTCGAAACTTGTCAAAAAGTTTAACAATATTAACGACCGACTCCACATGAATAAAAAAAGGTACTTACTTTTTTTCATCTTGAATTATACAGCACTTTCCAGACCCAGAACACGACAAAAAACTCTTTCTTGGAATGTTTACGGACACATTGCTCAGGCGTTTTCAACTTTTGCAGTCACTAGTGGGTTCCTACCTATTTACTTATCTACAGTTTTGAACGAATTATTTAGGAATAATAAGTATGTAAGTTTACGTAATTCAATATATTATTAAATCAGTTTTCAAAACAAAATCAGATGATATTTTACGACACACACAGATGATTAGCAATGATTAGTGTTGCCCGATTATCTCTTACGCATTTAGAATCACGGTTGTTTTTAAGTTAAACCAGCTTTAAATGTATTATTAATAATTGTACATACTGTTATTTACCAAATAATGGGAATATATGCTTTATCAGTGGTTACAACAAAGGAAAAAGCGATTCAATCCAATCAATCAAATCAATCGTGCAATTAGATTTTTATGGATGACAATACTGCAAATGCGACACAGGCTACTCTTGTGATATGATCTTGATGTGACTTAGGAAGCTAGCATAATACCGATTAAAAACAATGTCAACTTGACATCAACATCATAGTAACGTCACTTTGAGATAACATTACTTGAGCATAATTGGCCTCCTGGCTTGTTGGGATTTACCACCCCAAAATGAGGTAGATACCACACCCTAGGCGAATCAGAAGAGATGTCACATGGCTCCGCGTAACCTTTGTCTATCATAGCGTGTATATTTTCGCGATATTGTTTGGCGTAATCGGCGTCTTTACTAAAACGCTTTTCCAGACCAATAAAACGCGAAAATGCTAGCGGGTAACTATCTGGAATGTCAGTGTCATCTGACTGCCATAACAAACCGACCTCAAACTGTCCACCTGGTAACCGACGAGCAGTGTCTTCGAGAATTTTCGAGGCGCGCTTATCTGCGGCAGAACGGACTCGTTGCTTGACAATACCAATCGACGCCAACTTAAAGTTGTCCTTAATAAGACCCTCAATCTCCGAAAAATCATCTGACGTCACGCTATGATTAACAAAAATCACCGGTTTAGTCCTACTGGAAGTAAACCCAAATACAGCCCAACCTAAAGGCGTTAAACAAGCAGCTGGTTGTCTTTTTTAACCTTGGCGCACTTCTCGTGGAGTCAGCAGATTCCAGTTATCGATTCCAACTATCAATTTTGGCTCAGCGTTGTCATATGTGATATTAGTTAAAGAAAGATGCCTAATATCGTCTGGGCTAACTGACTGGCGTGCAATACCTAGCGCCGATACAGACCGTGCTCTATAAATTTTATGTTGTTTGGATTCGTGCACGCCTTTAATATAAAAATCTACATACTCGACTTCGGTTAATTTAGACAGTCCACCCATACACTCGACTCTAATTTGTGCCTTAGGGCCGACTGCGCCTATATGAGCTGATACCTCATCGTCAATAAAAGTGCTAGACGAGCCGTCGTCCAATAGAGCATAAGTATTTATAGAGCCCTTAGGCCCGCTTACAGTAACAGCGACGACTTTCAAAAGAGCTTTGAGCGGCCCGTTTGAAATAGCGTGAGCCACAGTCTCGCTTTTAGACTCTATCGGCATAGTCGAACCACTAGTTTCGGGTTCGATTCCGATCGAGAACGTTTCAGTAGTTGTATGGGAATTAACTGATTCAAAGTTATGCAACAATTTATGATGTTTGTATTTGCAGCCTTCCACATTACATAACGTCTTTGGATTACATGACCTATAGCGATGCGAACCTTTTTTTAAACATCTGTTACAAACTTTTTGGTCGCGGGCCCAATTCAACCTAGCCATAAAGTAAAGACGAATAAAGGACATCAGGCATTCTGGTCCAAAAAAAAAAAGTGAGCGGCCAGACCCGAGATTAACTTTAATAGATAGTTCCTATTAAGGCCTAAAAAAATTATATGGACTTAACCCTGTCACCGCATGAACTGAGTAGCTATTTCGAGTTAAAAATTGTGGACAAATAAAAGTGAGCGGCCAGACCCAAGATTATTTCCAATGGGTAGTTAATACTAAGGCCTAAAAAAAAATATATGGACCTAACCCTGTCACCACTTGAACTGAGTAGCTATTTAAAGTTAAAAATCTGGACAAAAATAAAAAAAGAGCGGCCAGACCCAAGATTATTTACAAAAGGTAGTTAATACTAAGGCCTAAAAATATATATATGGACCTAACCCTGTTACCACATAAACTAAGTAGATACTTCAAGTTAAAAAATCTAGACAAAAAAAAGTGAGCGGCCAGACCCCAGATTATTTCCAATAGGTAGTTAATACTAAGGCCTAAAAAAAATTATATGGACTTAACCCTGTCACCACATGAACTGAGTAGCTATTACAAGTTAAAAAATCTGGACAATAAAAATGTGAGCGGCCAGACTCGAGATTATTTTCAATAGGTAGTTTCTATTAAGGCCTAAAAAAAGTTATAAGGACTTAACCCTGTCACCGCATGAACTGAGTAGCTATTTCAAGTTAAAAAATAAGTAATTGTTTCCCCTTTTGGGCCGGCAGGATGTACGAGTAACGTACAGACAGACAACTACAAATAGTATTAGTGTGTGATCGTGTGACGTACTAATGTAGGTCACGTAGAGACAATAAAATTATATATTAATATTTACAACGTTTCCGCAATTCTGCTTATTTTACATTTTTACAATTACTTTGGAATTAAATCAGTGTTAGAACGACTATCATTGGGTTTGTTTCGTACATTAACCTTCCCTTACAAATCTTCTCGCACTCATCTTATATTGTAACACACTACAATATTTTTTTTGGTCCTTCGAAATAATTTTCGTCATTCGAAAAACAGTGACCCGTGAACTGTGGATTTCCATCGACATTTGGAAAATATAGTTGTAGTAGCTCTACGCCACGTCATTTTGTGTTCTTAGTGAATTTTGTGCGGCTCCGGATCGGTCACTGGCCTCCCACAAGCGGGTCTCACCAGTGGATTGAGAAGTCGTTGAAAGGTCGTATGAGGTTCGCTAAGACATAGAGTGACTACATAGCTACTGAAACCACTTTGAACGTGTGATATCATCACTTAACAAACACCTTCTCGTCGACATTCGGGAAAGTGATTAACAGTGCTAACAAGACATAAACTCTACATCAACTTTTTTGTGCTCGGAGTATCACGCAGTGATCGTTATTGTGAAGTATTCAACGTCTACCATATTACATTAAACATAAAATGGAGAGTCTACTTCAGCGCCAACACGACATTGTGGAAGACATCAAGAAACTTGAAAGAAACTTTAATAAGGATTCCACTAGTAGGAAAACCCGTAAGTACCTGGACGAACGAATCGACGTCCTGGATAAACTGTGGGCTGAGTTTCAAGTTAACAATCATAAGCTGTCCAACTATGAAAACGACAGTGATCCATATTTTACTGAAAAGCAATTTCAACAAGCAAGAATGTACTTTGATTCTGTGCGCATCAAGATATCGTCCGTTACTCCTGCTATTGAAACAACAACACCGAGGTCTACAACACCAAAACCGCAGCCTTCGCTTATGACACCGGAGCCAATCACGATGACTGCTCCACCCAGGCTGCAGCCAAAACTAACAATACCATCGACGTCGACAGAGACAATGGTCTCATCTTTAGATCAAGGTCAAATAGCAGAGCTAACATCTCTACAAAGAACTAACTTTAGAGCTTTTCACCGACAAGTGAGTAGTCTGAAAGTTGACGAAATTAGAGACAAATGGGAGTTGGAAGATGAGTTACGTAACCTGCAAACACGATGGAATGTAATCGACACTTTACATTTACAAATCGACCATGCTCTCCAAGGTACGGACACGCAGTACGACAACGAATTTTATGCTTATGAAAGCTCATACAAGAGTATCAAGAAAGCTCTTAATCTCAAACTTGCGTCCACTGTGCATTTTCAACAGTCAACGCCACAGATCGACATTCCTACTTTTACTGGGAAATATACGCAGTGGCCTACATTCTACGATCTTTATGTTGAAAGCATCCACAACAATAATCTTCTCACTAAGACCCAGAAGATGCAACATCTAAAAGGAAAACTGAGAGGAGATGCCGAGCGACTCATTCAACATCTACACATTGCAGCTGACAAGTACGACACCGCGTGGGAACTGCTTACGCATCGATACAACAACCCTCAATTGCTATTCACTAAGCAAATTGAGATTTTCTTAAACCAACCTGTCGCTCACAAGCAGTCAGCATACGACATAAGACGTATATTTGACACGTCTATGGAATGCATACATGCCATACAAAACCTAGGTATCGACACAAGTACCTGGGATCCGCTTTTGGTACATATTATCGCAAGAAAATTGGATACGGAGACATACAGCGACTATAAAGAGGCAAGAAAGTCGCCACGCGACTTGCCATCGCTCGCCGAGCTTATGAACTTCTTGGAAAGCAAGTTTAATGCTCTTGAACCTATAAACAAAAAGGATAGAGAAACATCAACATCATCTAACAAACCCTATCAACCAAAATCATTCAACAACAAGCCGTTCAAACCGTATCATCAACATGTTGGCAATCATCGATTTGGAAAAAATCCGAACAGAGAATTTCAATCCATTGCGACATGCACATCAAACTGTCCTATTTGCAACAACAATCATTTTCTTTACAAATGCAACAAGTTTATAAAATATTCACCGGACGAAAGGCTAATGACCGTAATTAAACTCAACTTTTGCCAGAATTGTCTTTATACACACAACGACAATCAGTGCACATCAACAAAAAGATGCAAGGTTTGTCAAAAGAGTCATAACACTATGCTACATGACGCATATGCAAATATGAACCTTATGCAACATTCAACGAGCAAATCGCATGACGCCGCCAGGTCATCGCCCGTACCTACAGCTCCAGTTACACTAAGACCTCCAATTTCAACGCGACAAGATAATAAACAACATAGCGTAAATCACGTCGCTACAGATAATGAAGAGATTTTATTGACTACCTTATCAATCAAGGTCAAGTCTGGGGACGGAACTTATGTGACTCTAAGGGCCCTACTAGACCAAGGCTCTCAGATTTCACTGATATCCGAAAACGCGGCTCAGATGCTGGGTTTATCTCGACAGCGGTACCATGCATCTGTCTCTGGCATAGGAAATGGATCGAAATGTGGAAAAGGAGTCGTCACACTCGAATGTCAATCCATTTATCAAGACTATGATCTCACAACACAAGCATTAGTCATCAAGCACGTCATTAACAACTTACCTAACGTATCTTTCAATAAACGATTATGGCCTCACTTACAACATATTCAGTTGGCTGATCCAGAGTACAACATCTCAAGACCTATTGATCTGCTACTGGACGCGAGCATCTACTCTGAGATCATCATGAGTGGCCTAATTAAAGGTCCTAATATGGCACCTATCGCACAACAAACGCGATTGGGATGGATACTCTCAGGCAACGTAAAAACATTTAATTGTCACGTTGTTATCAACAATTTATCTGAGATATCTCAATATTGGGAGCTTGAAGAGATCAGTGACCCCGCTGCTGAATTGACACAAGATGAGCAGTACTGCGAACAATATTATCAAACTACAACAAGACGATTAGAAAATGGCAGATACGAAGTTGCCATTCCGATGAAACCCGGATTCGAACAAGATCTAGGTCAATCTAAACCAAAGGCTATTGCACAATTTTACAACTTAGAAAACAAGATGCTAAAAAACGAAACATTCTCTGAGAGTTATAAATGTTTTCTACGGGAGTATGAACACCAAGGTCACATGACTCAGGTGACACAACAGAATGAATCACCATCATGCTATCTCCCTCATCACGGTGTATTGAAAATCGACTCCACTACGACAAAGTTACGAACCGTTTTCAATGCATCAGCAAAAACATCAAGTGGATACAGCCTCAACGACTTAATGGAACGCGGTCCTAATCTTCAAAAGGACCTGCAGCATCTCATCTTAGTATGGCGTCAAAACAAATACGTCATAACTGCTGACATCGAGAAGATGTTCCGTCAAATCGTTATTCGCGAGTCTGATCAACACTTACAACGCATCATGTGGAGAAGCTCACCCCATGAACCCTTGAAAGAGTACCAGCTTACAACTGTTACCTATGGGACAAAGGCGGCTCCCTATCTCGCAATGCGTACCTTGAAGCAGCTAGCATTAGATAACGCGCACAAGTTCCCATTGGCTGCCGCTGCAATTATGTCTTCTTTCTACATGGATGACCTGCTAGAAGGTTGTGACCACATTTCTCAAGCAAAACAGTTACAACAAGAGATAATAGACATTTTAAAGGGAGCCGGTATGAATATTCGCAAGTGGTCTAGTAACACCGACCAACTAATCCAAGATCTATCAAACGAACAATTAGACATACCGCTCGACTTTAAACACTGTGACAATAGAAAATTTTGGGTTTACGCTGGATACCTTCTTCAGACACTTTTATTTTCAAGAACATATTCAAGGCCGACACGAGCGACGATAACAATATAACAAAACGACAATTATTATCAAATATCTCTAAGATATTTGATCCGCTTGGCTGGTTGTCCCCACTCACTATACGTGCAAAACTTTTATTTCAACGGACATGGTCAGAAACAACAGCTGATTGGGATACATTTCTAAGTGAAGAAATAAACAACGAGTGGATAAAACTGAAACATGATCTTCAAAACATAGAAAAGTTCAAGATTAATAGATACTTGGGAGATAAAAATCATTATATAGTTCACGGATTTTGCGATGCATCCGAAAAGGTATATGCATGCGCTATTTACATTATAACTCGTGACTATAAGGGCGAGTACACATCGACACTTGTGACCGCTAAAACAAAATTAGCTCCTTTGAAGAATAAGTTGTCGCTACCTAAACTTGAACTCTGTGGCGCACTGCTACTGTCGCAGCTTATGAAAAAGGTCATCGAAACTCTACCAAAGGACATTCAAATACACGCCTGGACTGATTCTATGGTGGTACTCGGTTGGCTTCATGGAGACGTGAACAGATGGAAACAGTTTGTGGCTAACCGAGTCCGTAAAATTCTCGACGTTATACCATTATCATGCTGGCATCACGTTCGCTCTGAAGATAACTCGGCAGACTGCGCAACAAGAGGCTTATCATCACTACAACTATCAGAACATACATTGTGGTGGCAAGGCCCACAGTGGTTATCAACGCTCGAACTGGACAAGATACAAAATAAAGTTGTCGAACTACCAAAATTAGAAGTCAAGAAGGCCAGTGTGACCGCCGCCGTATGTCACAAAAACGATTTAGTTTTACAATTATTACATGAATGCAGCTCGACAAGGCGCATAATAACAATACTCGGCTGGCTATCACGTTACACACAATGGTTGCGTAATAAACAAACACCACTACGAAAGTATTTATCGTCATCGGAAAGAAAACACGCTCTTAACCTAATTATCAAGACAGTACAATCCATAGAATTTTAAGACGATACACAGCATCTACAAAAACATGGAAAATTAAGAAGCGTCAGCAAATTATTAAGCCTTAATCCGTATATAGATTCAAGTGATGGACTTTTGAAGGTCGGCGGAAGATTAAACAACTCTCTGCTTAGTCATTCGGCCAAGCATCCAATTATATTACCAAGTCATGGTAAACTCACCGAGCTCATCATACAGCATGCTCACTCCGTTACCATACACGGTGGACCAAGACTAACTCTCTCTCTATTGAGAGAATCATATTGGATACTCAGTGGGCTCCGCACAGTGAAGAGAGAACTACGTAAATGTGTGACCTGTCGACGTCATAAGGAAGAAAATATAACACAGCTAATGGCAGACTTACCACAGCCTCGTGTTACTCCCTCGCGCCCATTTACTCATACCGGAGTCGACTTCACCGGACACTTCGACATCAAAGCGAACAAGGGCCGTGGCGTGCGAACACACAAAGGATACGTAGCAGTATTTGTTTGCCTAGCAACAAAGGCAGTACATCTCGAGCTAGTGTCGGACCTTAGTACACCTGGATTTTTGGCAGCCTTTCGACGTTTTTGCGCCAGGAGATCGGTTCCCAAACACGTATACAGCGACCAGGGAAGAAACTTTATCGGGGCGAACAAGGTCTTGAAGAAGGAATATAAAGATATCCTTGAAACTATAAACGGAGAACTACTGGACAAGATCAACGAGCTCGATATTCAATGGCACTTCAATGCGCCAGCCTATCCCTCGGCAGGCGGCCTGTGGGAGGCTGCCGTAAAAAGTTTAAAACACCATTTACGACGTGTGATAGGAGATCAGAAACTCACGTACGAAGAGTTTATCACCCTACTACACCAAATCGAGGCCTGCCTCAACTCACGACCTCTGCTGTCCTTGACCGAAAGCCCAGATGATGAATATCTATCACCGGGACACTTCCTGGTGGGAGGACCACTAATATCAAGACCTCAAACAGACCCCGATCATATGACCTTGACCACCCGTTGGCAGATGATTCAAACCATGAATAAACAGTTTTGGAAAAAGTGGTCATCTGATTACTTACAACAACTGCAAGTACGCACTAAATGGAGAACACCTTCCAAAAATATCGAGGTCAACGACATTGTCCTGGTCAAAGATGAAAACTTGCCCCCTGGCAAGTGGATGATGGGCAGAATTATTGACGTACACCCGGGCAGCGACGGATACGTACGAGTAGTGTCCGTCAAAACAAAAAATGGCGTTATGAAGAGGCCAATAGTAAAGTTATCGCCTTTACTTCACTCAACTGAACCCACACAAGAACAAACAAGTGACGTACAATCATCGACATGTGATGACGTCACGTCTGAGACAACAAGCGATCGACCACGACCCAGGCGCACGACAAGAAAGCCTTTGGGCACCCTTTACACGATGGCGATGATGCTGTTTATTTTTCTCTTCACCCCTGCTCAGTGTTCATATAACATATCAACTTTAAACGCCAATCAAAACATTTATTTTGACAAGATGTACGATATGAACATTATCCGTGACGAATGGAACTTAATTGTTTATTACAATATGAGTACATACTGGTCTGCATTACGTCACGTGCATAATTAAGTCGGTCACTTGGAAACGTACCTACATACCACTGTGCTTCCAACTCAATACAAGAGTATCATATTTCAACTGCAACATGAATTAACAGAGATCGAACATTATAATAAAATACTCAAGATCAAAGCTCATAGAAGACAAAAAAGAGGACTAGTCGATGGTGTCGGCTACGTGGCTAATTCACTGTTTGGAATCCTGGACGAACGTTTCGCCAAGAAATATGAAAAGGACATTGAGAAAATCTCGATGAACGAAAACCATTTACAACTTTTATTAAAAAACCAAACAAGTGTAATCGAAGCTCAATACAACATCCTCCAAAGAAACGAAGCTATTATGAACAAGCAGTTTGGAATGGTTCAGAAGTGCCTGCAGGATATAACTTTGAATACCAACCGGATGGAAAAGCAAACTACTAGCGAGTTACATATTCTTTCATCATCCATCTCGGCCATGATTATCATTTCTAATATTCGAAACATGCAAGAAAGTGTGATAGACACCGTAACTGACCTCGCACATGGTCATATGGACACCCACTTGTTGCCACCAGAACAATTAGAAGAACAGTTGAACATCGTATACAGTCACATACCAAACGACCTGACTTTGCCTGCCGACAAGCACGATTTGAAAGAGTTATACAAGTTAATGAAGATTAGTGGTGATATTGGCTCTTCGTACTTGATAATAGAAATCAAGATTCCACTTGTCAATAAGAAAGCATTTGAGCTAGACAAAGTGATAAGCCTCCCTCAGGAAACCTTTTACGTGGAATTCATTGCACCCTATATCGCATTCAACCTACAAAGAGATCTGCTCCTAACTTTAACGGAATCAGATATTCAAAATTGTATACATACACGGACAAACAAACTTCTTTGCTCAATAGATAAACCGATTTATGAATTACGAATAACACAAGCGATTTGTAACTTGAGTATTCATAACAAAACAATGTGTAGTGCAACACAGGCGCCGTGTCGCGAGCGATGGATCAAGTTACATAGCGATAACAAGTGGCTATTCTCATGTTGTGGGAAATGCACGGTGCGCATATTTTGTACGGACATCGGAATGACTATTAAGTCATTGAACGGAAATGGCTTATTGGAGATAGGTCAAGGTTGTACCATAAAGAGTGACACATTCTCCATACACGGTCACAACAACTACTTAAGCCATGTCAAGATACAGAAGGATATACCAACACTATCCGCTTCATCAATCTTGAACTCAATGTTCAATTTCACTGAGTTTGAGAAATTCACGTTCGCCCCCGAAGACCATGATGACGAGTGGCGCCGTATGAAGACCGAGATCACGACACTAAAAAAACAAGCAGACGCACCGCTCAGTGTTCATGACGTACATCAGTACTCAGTAATGTACACAATACTGGGATTGATTATTGTCGCAGTAATCGGCTACGTGATTGTGCGATGGCGCAAACGCAAGACGACCCTAAGCCTGCTTAACTCCCCTACGGACGCAATACCGATGGAAGCAGTCCGGAGTGTCAACCAGGATACTGCAGCTGCACCAGCACCACCCAGGACCCGCCCGCGATCCGTGCGACTGGACATCCCTGATACAAGTGTAGTGCAGTGATCGAATATTTAAGGAATTTTAATAATTTTACTTTACATTTTTATTGTTATCAATTTTACATTTTTTATAGCATAAGTAATTGTTTCCCCTTTTGGGCCGGCAGGATGTACGAGTAACGTACAGACAGACAACTACAAATAGTATTAGTGTGTGATCGTGTGACGTACTAATGTAGGTCACGTAGAGACAATAAAATTATATATTAATATTTACGTTTCCGCAATTCTGCTTATTTTACATTTTTACAATTACTTTGGAATTAAATCAGTGTTAGAACGACTATCATTGGGTTTGTTTCGTACATTAACCTTCCCTTACAAATCTTCTCGCACTCATCTTATATTGTAACACACTACACTGGACAAAAATAAAAAAAGAGCGGCCAGACCCAAGATTATTTACAAAAGGTAGTTAATACTAAGGCCTAAAAATATATATATGGACCTAACCCTGTCACCACATGAACTGAGTTGTTATTTCAAGTTGAAAATATGGACAAATAAAAAAGTGAGCGGCCAGACCCAAGATTATTTACAATAGGTAGTTAATACTAAGGCCTAAAAAATATAAATATGAACCAAACCCTGTCACCGCATGAATTGAGTAGCTTTTTACTTGAAATAGCAACTCTCTTCATGCGGTGACAGGGTTAAGTCCGTATAATTTTTCTTAGGCCTTTATTTGAACTACCTATTGAAAATAATCTTGAGTCTGGCCGCTCACTTTTTTTTCTCCAGATTTTTTTGACTTGAAATAGCAACCTCCTCATGCGGTGACAGGGTTTGGTTCATATAATTTTTTTTAGGCCTTAATATGAACTACCTATTAGAAATAATCTTGGGTCTGGCCGCTCACTTTTATTTTGTACAGATTTTGTAAATCGAAATAGCGACTCAGTTCATGCGGTGACAGGGTTAAGTCCGTATAATTTTTCTTAGGCCTTTATTTGAACTACATATTGAAAATTATCTGGGGTCTGGCCGCTCACTTTTTTTTGTCTAGATTTTTTTGACTTGAAATAGCAACTCTCCTCATGCGGTAACAGGGTTAAATTCATATAATTTTTTTTCGGCCTTAGTATGAACTACCTATAAGAAATAATCTTAGGTCTGGTCGCTCACTTTTATTTTGTACAGATTTTGTAAATCGAAATAGCGACTCAGTTCATGCGGTGACAGGGTTAAGTCCGTATAATTTTTCTTAGGCCTTTATTTGAACTACCTATTGAAAATAATCTTGGGTCTGGCCGCTCACTTTTTTTTGTCCAGATTTTTTTGACTTGAAATAGCAACTCTCCTCATGCGGTGACAGGGTTAAGTTCATATAATTTTTTTTAGGCCTTAGTATGAACCACCTATTAGAAATAATCTTGGGTCTGGCCGCTCACTTTTTTTTTGTCCTGTTTTTTGAACTCGAAATAGCAACTCGGTTCATGCGGTGACAGGGTTAAGTCCATATATTTTTTTTTAGGTCTTTATAGGAACTACCTAATAAAAATAATCCCGGGTCTGTCCGCCTAATGTTATTTGTGTTTTTGCCCAGAATGCCTTATCTTAAATAGCTTCTCAGTTCACGCGGTTACAGGGTTAAGTCCATATATTTTTTTTTAGGTCCTAATATGAACTACCTATTAGAAATAATCTTGGGTCTGGCCGCTCACTTTTTTTTTTGGACCAACTTTGTATGAAGATTGCCTGATGTCCTTTATCGCAGTTGTCAATCATGTGACATTGTTGACAATATAAACAACAACTTGACTTATTTTGATGTGATTGTGAATTAGAATGATTTTTATTTTCAGCCAACTTATTACCTGAATGAAAATTATTTTGCTTTGAATTCACCACGTTAACCTGAAACATTTTTGAGCTATGTGGCTGACTTGACAAGTTGGCTTCCGTAATAACGCCAAACTGAAATTCCGTGGTGACTTCCTCAGCTAAAAAGTCAGCTAGCAACTCTAATTTCGTTCCCACAAACAGGTTGAAGCGGGACTTTGCGTAATCTTTCCAGCGTGTTCGCATTGCAGGGGATAATTTCAAAAGCAACAAGTTATAAAGCTCCGGTGACTCTAAATAAGACTTTTTATTAAGAAATTTCATAACTGAAATGCAACTGCGGACACGGCCGGCAAAGAAATGCAAGTCCTTGGCCTCAGAATTAACTTTAGGCAAAGCTCGCACAGCGGCGACCTCCTTGAGGACAATGAGCTCCGGTCTACCAAACTGAAGTTCGAGAAGAGATATAATCTCGTCTGGGCTATGCCCTGTAGAAAGTAAGGCACCGACAGCCTCTCGTGCCGGGCCGTACAGCGCGGCATTGACCCTTGATAAGTTGTCCATTGAAGAATAAGACGCCTTAGACGCGTCGTAGGCTCTTTTGAAAGCAAGCCAATCTAAGGTTTTACCATCAAAACTAGGCAGGCGACTCTCCTTTTTATCTTTAGATAAACTTTGTATGACTTGAGCCAAACGATCAAAATCAGAACCATTCCGGTTGCCAGAAATATCAGTAGGTAGGGCACGTACGGACGTAGAGCCCCGAAAGTCACCTGCAGGTCCGCCACAGGGCTCGGGCGGTATCGGATCGAACGCCAGGCGACCAGGCCTAGCAGTGGGATCGCACGTGACACCGCGGCCGGCGGGCGCAGGTACTCGACAGCTAAACGCAGCGACCGGAAGACTCGGGCTGCTGGGACGCACGATAACAGGGGCGTCCGCAGTGGTAGTGGCGACTGGCCGCCCTTCTATGAGCGCACGCGTAGAAACCGCAAGTATGGGGCTACCGGGACGCACGGTTCCAGGGGCATCCACAGTGGTAGCACCACGGATATCTACAAAAACGCATTCATTAGAAGGTGTCATAGCATCTAACCACTCTACAACGTTACCTCTACTTAGGCGGCTACTGCCGCGATGGCTGTTGGCGCGACTATTGTCGCGACGGCTAGAGGCGCGACTGCTGCCGCGGCGACTACTGCCTTCAGCTTCTATTTGAGCTATTTCTGCGAGCATTTCCATTTCTGACGCCCTACGCTCCGCTTCAAACACTTTAGCTGCTCGTTCGCGTTTCACCTCAGCAGCTTTGGCTTCCACTTCAGCAGCTTTGGCTTCCACCTCAGCGATTTTTCGAGTATATAAGGCCTCAATATTGAGCGAGCGTGCGCGAATAGCACTGGACGTCTTGGATGTTCCTGAAATAGACTTGTCATCCGCCTCATGGACGGACCCGACAGGGTCGAGCACGAGAGCAGGCGGCGGATGCTCAACATCGTTGAGCATACCGGAGTCCGGCAGTAGAGCCTGGCCCGCACTCGACTCTAACGTTTTACTTTGCAATCTAGTTAGCATACTGGTTGCTTTCAAACAAACAAAAAACAATATAGTTATTTGAGGAAAGGAAAATAATCGGAAGGAAAATTTCAACGGAAAATTATTGCAAGAAAATTTAAATTTTTAAAGTAAAATTTACCGAGCGAAAAGGACCAAATGGAAAGGAGGGGAGAGTAAATAACGTGGACTGTAGTTTTTAAGTGCAAAGTAAAGCCCGTATTGATAAAATATAGGTAATAAAAACAGGAAAAATAAGATAACCAAACATACCAAGACGAATAACAGAAACAGACAGCCCTTCTGTCAAGAACAGAAAAAAGACCTTTCACAAAGAAAAAGGATATAAAATTACAAAAAAAGTATTTGCTACGCAACAATTTGCAATGCATTGATGGAATGAATTTGCTTTTCTCTTTATTAAAAAACCTAGCGATTCTAATTTTTAGTTTCCAAACACTCGGCATAAGTTGGTTCGGTTTTGTGTTTTCTAGCCCTTTCAATTGTGGCATGCATGGCATATGCCTCCAAGTAAGAATGCCCAGATTCCATGTACTTGAGATCTATTGTCTCCAGGTGGCTAATATTATTCACAGCATATAGCATTGCAGCACAGATATGTTTATTCCTGTTTTGGCCTCCACATGTGTCAGAGAAAGAAGAAACATGAGTCACGGTGTCAGGCAATGACTCCAAATATTTAAAAACACAAGTAGCTATTTCATTGCTGCCTTTCTGAGCATTTCACTCGTCCCATATGTAGCAGTAACCGTCTCTGGAATGGTTTTCATATATTGTGAAATTATATGCATTCAATTTCCTCTTGTAATAAATAGCAGAGTCACCTGCAAATGGGAGAGTCAATATGCTTTGCAAGTCAAATGAAACCGATCTGAATGTCTTACCATGATTCTCTTCTGCCTTACTTTTGTCACTTTGTTTCATTTTCATTGATGCCTTTTCTCTGGCTTTATGTGCTGTCCACTCATCCTTTAAGGGATCTTTATTTGATGATGCATTATATGCATTACATTTTGTACATTGATCCTTTTTTGGTTGATAAAACTTAATGCTGGATCATATGAATGAAAAATATTCTTATAAACATAATAGGATACTGGTTGCACTTCTTTCAATTGTTCTTTATACAAACGATACATAATGCTAATATTTAAATCAGAGGCCAAATAAAATTTCTTGCTGTCACGCCTGCAGTAGTGGGATTCCATCCGTGGAAATGAGTCAATGTGAGATTTAACAGCTGCAATACCGGTTGCTGATGTAGCATTGACTGGTTTCTTATTAGCTCTCATGTCGTGACTTGAATAATTGCAAGTACTTGACACTATCAAATTATCTACTATCCGGTGACTAATCGATAACGTGTCACATAAAAACTTCATACAAACTCTTATTAATAATGCTCCTCCTTGTGTCCTCAAATTATATCGTTTTGACAGTTGCTTAGGGTTTTTAGCATTTGGTCTCCGTCGTACAACATCACCAACTGTAATTAATCTGTATAATTGACAGAGAGTACAGCTCTATTGCATTGCAAAGAAAATTGCACAATGAACATAGAATGTTGTGCCAGAAACACTTTACGGATGAGTATTTTACTGATATATCTAAGAAAAAGCTATTCAGAAGAGCTGTTCTCTCAGATGTAAGCCAAACAAATAACTATATTTATTTATTGCAAGTAATTAAAGTACATGTGAAAACATTTTAATGAAACCATCATTTGGTTTCAGACCACAGCTGAATTGCTAATTTCAATGGAACCTCAACCTGGGCCTTCACATCGGGTTCCTTTAAGTGATGTAACAAATGCACAAGAGCCAAGTGGTACCATTCCAGAGCCAGAAGCTGTGAGAAAAATAGAGAACGATAAAGCCATGCGTGCTTAGTGCACAGAATATGTTAAATGCATATTAAGAAACCGCATTAAGACTTTAAAGTCAAAAGCCATGTTAACAGCAATAGAAGAAGACAAATATGTACTAAAGTTGTCTACACATATAACCCTTGCATTTGCCCTGCTATTACAAGGACAAATAAAAAATGTCAAAAGGAAAAAGTGGGGCAGAAGATGGTCCAAATAAGAAAAAATAATAGCTCTAAGGATATACAAAAGATCGCCTACCTGTTATCGATTGCTGCGAAGATTGTTCCCCCTCCCATTACCCAGTACTATAAAGACATTGTTGAATAAAATACCATTTGGAGTTGGTGCAAACTAATAGGTTTTTAAAGTTCTAAAAAAATGTGTTCATACACAACAGCCACCTGAAAATATATATACGCTGATGTTTGACGAAATGTCACTCAAAAAACATATGTTTTATACTACAAAAGAGGATGTCATAGAAGGCTTCCAAGACCATGGGACAAAAGGAAGATCACCAACAGTTGTCGGATATGCCCTTGTATTTATGATTACAGGAGTGAGAAGGAGAATCAAGCAACCCATTGCTCACTATTTTTCTAGTGGTTTTTCTACTGCTGATAGACTTGCTGTACTCGTAAAAGAGGTTGGTTGGTACACACATAATTTAAAATTTATTTCCAGTGCATAATGTTGTATGTCAGTGAGTGGAAATACTATTAATAAACAGCTGATTAATTTGTTATATGTTTTGTAGGTCCTCCATCAGTGCATTGAAATAGGACTGAATATTGAATCCATTGTCTGTGATATGGATGGGTCAACAGACGAGCTCTTGCTATCTTGGGTGCATCTTCAGGGCATCCTCAAATAATAGTTAACAATAAAGAAATTGTAACTATGTTTGATACACCTCATCTTCTTAAATGTTTTCGCAACCTCTTTATGAAGTATGACATTGAGTGCAGATTGATTTAATTGTAATTACTTTTCTGTATTTATTTGAATTAAGTATTAGTATTTTCCTGAAAAGTTTTTTTTCTATCATTAAGTATGTGCTAAATGTTTATTTTCTATAAATCAATAATATATTAACCTGACTGATATTAACCTGTAACCGAAGAAGCAACAATTATGCACTTTTGTTATTGTATTTTTCTGTATACTTTCAAGTGTAACTCTTAATTATTTAGAGGGCTTGCTAAATGGGACCACATCAAACAATTTTATGAAGTGGCCAATGAAAATCCAAATCGTTTTTGTTCCATGCTTAAAAAAAAGACCATTTAAATCCAAAATCAAAATAAAAAATGAAGGTGAATTTAGCTGCACAAGTTCTAAGTCATTCTGTTGCAGCAGGACTGTTTCACAAAAGTTCTAATGGTATGTAATTACTGCTAATAATGTTATTGAGACAGTAACTGTTTTTTTTTTTAATTAATCATAATCGCGACGATAATATTTAATCACTAGCGGCCGCCCGAGGTTTCCCGCGTGCTTCCCGTTTCCATGGGAATATTGGAACAAAAAGTATCCCCAAATAGTTTACCTTGGGTTGAATTTAGATGACAGCACTTCCAAATCATTCCTATATTTTTTATGTGAAGTTGGCCTTCTTCTCCGCTAGGAGTAATTGTGGTCTGTGGCGAATTACCCTCAACATAACATGTTTGTGCAAGTCTGCACGTCTAGCACGTAAGCAGTCTAAATGTATGAATACAGTTCATACGGTTTTTATTTCTATATTATTCCTGTTCTTTGTGTTGTGTAATTATTAATTTCATATACAGGTGGGAGGGAGGTCGTTACTATTTCGCACAACGTAACTAGTTACGTTGTGCGAAATAGTAACGACCTCCCACCTGTATTAACCAATGTGTATACATTGGTTATTCTTTTTTCACTTAAATAATGGCTGTAGAATCATTGAATATTTATTACCAAAATACATGTGGGCTTAGAACGAAGTGTAATTTACTAAAACAGGGAATATTACGGAATGACTATAACATAATAATTATTACTGTGACTTGGTTGTGCGATGGTATTTTTGACACTGAATTTTATGATGGTAGGTATCAGGTCTTTCGCTGTGATCGCAACTTATTAGCTACTGGAAAAAAGATGGGTGGGGGCGGCGTACTTATCATGACTCGTAGGGAATTGGATGCTGTTAGAAGAAATTTGGAAATACCATTAGCCACTGAGATGTTGATTATTACCTTACTGATAAGCAGCGATAACTCCAGTCGTCAGTCATTACATATTAGTGTGGTGTACCTTCCGCCAGACCAGCACCGTCTCCCAGTATATATTAAGGTGGTTTCTGACGCTATTTCTTCCGACATGACTTGTTCTACCGGTGATCAAGTTCTGTTAGTTGGTGACTTTAATCTACCTTGCATTTCTTGGCATAATAATTCTCCAAATTATATTGGATCGGGTAGTAGTGAGGTGCAGGTCGCCGCAATAAACCTTGTGGAAGATTTGAGCTTATTCGGTTTTACACAATATAATATGTCCAAAAATTATTACGGTAAGTAATACGCTCGAACTTTTGTGCTCAACTTTGCCTATAATTACGGAAGTTTGTGATGACCCTCTGGTGGCAGCTGATCGATTTCACCCTCCGCTTCAACTAGAGGTTCTTGACTTGAATATAACCTCATTATCTAAAAATTCTATACCTAAACGAAATTTAAAAAGCAAACTATACAGCTATAATTAACTTTTTGACTCAGTTTGATTGGAATACATTGTTAACTCGCAACGACCCTGAGTCTGCTACTAACAAATTATATGATATCTTAAAAGAGTCTATTAATAATTACGTACCGTTATTTAAAATTAATTGTGAGAAACGTACATATCCTACAACAGCTATCGAAACCTCCAAATTGAAAACACGAGAAATGGGTCAAGAAATAAATAATAAAATAAATAAAATCAGTACAAATAATTACAATGGAAATAACTACAAGTTGAATAAATACAAAAAGGATAAATATAATACATACAAAAACCATTTAACCCCTTACCACATGGAATTTCAAATTTATCCGAAAAAATTTTTAGTGATAGATATAAATACAGGGAATCTAAAAAAAATATTAAAATAAACAATTGTCTAGTAATTAAGTATTTATTAGCGTCAATATCGATGTTCACGCGCCATCTAGCGGTTATGTGAGGAGCGCCGCCATCACCGCGGTGGTTCAACAACGACCGACGAAGCAGCATACATTATAACATGGCCTGCATAATACATCAAACCAACACCAGACGGCGCTGATTTTGAAAATATAAGGCGCCGCAGGCGCAGACGACCACCACTTCTTCTCAACTCCTAATTTTTCTTCCATATTTTTTATACGAAAAAAATTATTGTACTTGTAATTTTTTATCTACATAAAGCACAGTATTTTATCATAAACGTCGCATTATTTAAAACCCAGACAAAGCAGACAGGTACATTCGATCTGTACCATTCAAAATTAAAAATTCAAAATTCAATATCATTTATTCAGTCTAGGCTGTTACAAGCACTTATGAACGTCAAAGAAGCTACGCCATCGGTTCACAAACCCTACGGCGGGAGACCTTGTAACGAGAAGAACCGGCAAGAAACTCGTCAAGGGCTATTTTTTTCTCCCTGTTTTATTTCATACAGAGTCGTCAAATTGAAAAGTGAGCTTAACATATCAGTAAGGTCAATTTCCATCACAAAAGAAAATACTAATTATAATATTACATTTTATGGTTATCCTAACCGTAAACAATTTTCAACTCGTAAGGAAGGACTTACATTTAACATTTCTCGCATTACAAGGTTACTGTACTGCAAGTTGTGACGTACATCATACAGGTCGATAGTAATTTATTTTAGATGAAAATATTTAATCTCTAAGCACAACGTTAAGACAAGCAGACTGAAGCAGACCCATTTCCGCTGGCGGCACCCGTTCACGAGCATGACGCATGAACCAGCCATCGCTTCGCTCAACCATATTTTAGGGAACGTAACGACCCGCCTCACACGACACCGCCGAAGAAACGTTTGAGTGAGCATGACGTACTTCAGGTACTTATGTTAAAGTGTATAAATATAAAAAATACAATGGCAAAAACAAAAAAAAAAGAAATATAAAAGTGCATTAATATAAGACGCAACTTACAATGTTACTGGAAGACGCATCAGCTGGGTCATAATCATAAAGCGTATTTAAAGTAAATTAAAAATAATAATAATAATGGCTTTCATATACTTGATTACAAAAATTGGAGAACATTACTTGTTTTTATTTATTCTGATCAAGCAGTGCCACGTTCTCAATTCAAAACATCATAAATAACATAGAATTTATAAAATTGAAACAAAAATATAAATATCTCAACACATTTTAACACAATCAGACAAGAGCAGACCCATCCCACTGGCAGCACCCGTTCACGAGCATGACGCATGAACCAGCCATCGCTTCGCTCAACCATATTTTAGGGAACGTAGCGACCCGCCTCACACGACACCACCGTAGAAATGTTTAAAGAGAGCATGACATACTCAAGCTACCTGCGTTAAAAGTTTAATCTAATAATAATTATACTAAACAAATTAATGACACGGCTACAACTTCGAAAAAATAAAACAAAACATTTATGACCAAGCTGTTTTGTCATTCAAATAATCCTTTATAGTATAATATCCTTTCTTTAGTAGACAATCTTTTACATGAATCTTAAATTTTTCAAAAGGCAAATCCAAAATACATTGTGGAATTTTATTGAAAAAATTTACACCTAGACCCAAGAAAGATCCGTGAACCTTTTTTAGCCTGTATCGAGGTATTACAAGTTTATTTTTATTTCTCGTATTAACATTGTGCACATCACTATGTTTGGTATATTCATTGGACCTCCGAGCCGCATCATCGAGGGAACCACGAAGGGTCTGGCCAATTCGTTCCTTTTTTCCTCCCTATACCGTCTTATCCCATTTCAATTTGTACTAAAGCTGTGCTTTTTATCATTAGATTCTGGTGTACGCCTCTTCAACAGGCAGAAATTTGGTGAGTACCCTACTTTTTATAATTCGTCAAAATGAGTGTTGAAAACGTGACTTTTCGCAGTAAATCTCCTGTTCCTAGTGCTAATTTACGTGTAGAATCAGATGAAAGTGTCAAAGAATTGAATAAAAAACGCGGTTCGATCAAAGGTAGACTAACTTTATTCGTAAAATTTGTGAGCTCGCTCCGTAATATCGATTTAAACGATAAGCAAGTAACGGAATTGAAATTACGTAGTGATTTATCAAAATTGTTATTCAGTGAATTCAACAATATTCAAAGTTCAATTGAAATGTCAATGGCGTCAGAAGATGACATTGCAGTTCAGTTAGAAATGCGAGAATCGTTCGAAAATGTTTTTTATGATACCATGGCGGAAGTAGATACTTTGATAAAACGTTTTAGTAATTCTGATGTAACTACTTGCGAGTCTAAGTGTGGCGCAAAATCGTTAGTAAAGCTTCCTACGATCTCACTACCCTCTTTTGACGGATCGTACGATAATTGGTTAGAGTTCAGGGACACCTACCTTTCTATGATTCATAATTCTACTCAACTTGAACAAATACAGAAATTTCATTATTTACGTTCCTCACTAATAGGAAACGCTGCTCAAGTAATCAAGTCAATTCAATTTTCGTCAGAAAACTACGTAATAGCTTGGGATTTGCTTTTTGAGAGATATAATAACACGAAACTGTTAATACACAATCACGTAAAAGCAATATTTTCTATGCAAGGTTTGAATAAGGAGTCTTCTTTCCATATTAGAAAATTAATAGATATCATTTTAAAAAATATACGCGCATTAAAGACTCTTGGCGAACCCACTGAATATTGGGACACGCTCATTATTTACATAATTACGTCAAAATTAGATTCAGTAGTTGAGAAAGAATGGGAACAATACAAAAATAATTTAATTACCCATGGTAATAAAAACTTTAAGCTAGACGATCTTATTTTGTTCTTAAGAAATAAAGCAGATACTTTAGAAATGATCAAAGCGCATAATTCTATTTCATTTTCTAATACTAAAATCATTCCAGAAACTACTAAACGACCTCTTCAACAAAAGGTACATAGTTTCACTTCAACAAAAAATAATTCAAAGAATACTACCCGCACATGTCCGTTGTGCAGCGGTAATCACGCGCTTTATACGTGTTCACTATTTTTAGACTTTACAATCCAGAAAAGATTAGAATTCGTAAATAATAAGAAATTGTGTATTAACTGTTTACGTGTAGGACATTCTTCTTCAGATTGTTATTTCAGTGCGTGTAAACAGTGCAATAAAAAGCACAACAGCTTATTACACCAAAATGTCGATAACGCATTATTGTCAGTCGTGGAAGGTCGGTCGGAATCGAACCCCGAACCCCACGCGTCATCCGTGTTACATACGATTCAGCAGCCACGCATCAATATTGGTTGCACGGAATCCCAACAGCCACGCATTAATATTGGTTGTAAGGAAACCGTGAGTAATATCGTAAGCGCATCGGAAACGGTTTTATTATCCACAGCTTTAGTGGAAGTAGCAGGCAACGATAATGTCTACGTTAAGGCCCGTGCCTTACTAGACAGCGGTAGCCAACATTGTTTAATTACAGATAACTTACGTAAAAAGCTAAACGTTAAATCGATACAGTCCGCTTTTCATATCACGGGTATAGGGCAGGCGCACACTCACTCAACGGAGTCGTGTGAAGTTAAACTAAAATCATTAAACGGTGAATTTCATACACGCTTTAATTGCATAGTTTTGAATAATATTACTACTGCACTACCGTCAGTCAGCTTAAATTATAATACGTTAGAAATTCCAAATAATATTCAACTCGCCGATTCCTTATTTTATAAATCGTCACAAATCGATTTATTGATCGGTGCAGATGTGTTTTGGGACTTATTGATAGACGGTAAAATTCGGTTAAATACGGGTCCATACTTACAGAATACTACGCTAGGTTGGGTCATATCTGGTATCGTTTATGATAATCATTTAAAATCACATAATAAGCAAATAAAATGTCATCATATTCAAACAGTTCAATTGAATAAACAGTTAAGTAAATTTTGGGAATTAGAAGAAATAACATCTCCTAAACAATACCAGACAGACGAAGAACGCTATTGTGAACAATTATTTTCCGAAACGACAAAGCGGGTAGACGGCGGTCGTTTTTCGGTTAGGGTTCCAGTAAAAGATTCGCTTTATGAGTTAGGCGATAGCTACAAGATAGCTGAGAATCGATTTCTGTCGTTAGAACGGAGATTAGAAAAATCACCAGAATATAAAAAAATGTATTGTGATTTCATGCAAGAATATTTAAGCTTAGGACACATGACGCGAATCGAAAATTATACGTCTCCTTATTATTTTTTACCGCATCATGGTGTACTGAGGGAACAGAGCACTACTACAAAATTACGAGTAGTTTTTAACGCAAGTCAAAAAACGACAACCGGTAAGTCATTAAACGACGTTCAGATGATAGGTCCGGCACTACAAAATGAATTATTTTCTATTATTTTACGTTTTCGTCAGTACAAATTTGTAGCATGTGCCGATATAGAAAAAATGTTTAGACAAATATTGATTCACGAAGATCAAAGAAACTTACATTTAATTTTATGGCGACAAAATTCATCCGATCCCATCAGTGTGTACCGCCTTAATACGGTCACGTACGGCACTGCGTCCGCACCGTATCTTAGTAATCGCTGCATTAAACAATTAGGATTAGAATGTTCGGACGAGGACGTATCACGCACTATTCTAGAAAATATGTATATAGACGATGTATGTATAGGTGCGGACTCGGTTCCTAAGTTGTCACAGTTATGTAGGGGAGTTTCGGATACTTGTTTATCGGGTTGTTTTTCATTAGGAAAATGGATTTTTAATACATCCGACATTACTTTTAATTCCAATGTAGATAGTAACCAGACTAAAAGTTTATTATTTGATGAAAACTGTTCTAAATAAGACCCTCGGTATGGGTTGGTATAATAAAAGTGATGAATTGCATTTCACAACTAGGATAAACTTAGAAAATAATAGTAAAATCACTAAACGTCAAATATTATCAATCGTTTCTCAGGTTTACGACCCACTCGGTTTATTAAGTCCGTTTATTATTATAGGAAAATCGTTATTACAGAAGTTATGGTTGTGTAAACTAGATTGGGATGACATAGTGCCTGATAAATTATCAATTCTTTGGGAAAAGTTTATAAAATCGTTAGAATGTTTACAAAATATTCGTGTACCTCGTCATGTCATAGGATGTGATTATTTTAAAATTGAACTTCATGTATTTACGGATGCAAGCGAGACTGCGTACGGCGCGTGTGCTTACATACGGACAAAAGGTAGCAATGGTGACGTCACAGCTAGGTTGTTGTGTTCGAAGAGCCGCGTCGCGCCAGTGAAACCGGTTAGCATTCCTCGGCTTGAGTTATGCGGTGCATTGTTAGGCGCTAAGTTAGGTGATAAAATATTAAAAACATTGCGGTTAACTTTTGATAAGATTGTCTATTGGACAGATTCAACTATTGTTCTCGGCTGGTTACGAATGTCTCCACACAAGTTAAAGACTTTCGTCCAGAATCGTGTTGTTGAGATAAATGAGTTAACAAGCGATTCGACTTGGCTTCATGTTAGCTCATCTCAGAATCCAGCTGATTTAGTTTCGCGCGGTGTATTTTTAAACGAATTAAATTCATCCGAGTTATGGTGGAACGGACCCACTTTGTTGCGTGAAAATGGGGCAGATTGGTTACAAAACCAGTTTGATACATTAGAAAATAATAATTTACCTGAATTAAAACAATCTACTGCAAATATGTTGTGTAATAATTTTGAAAATGTCGAGATAATTAATTTTAATAGATTTTCGAAATTTTCTAGATTACAGCGAGCGTGTGCATATATGTTGCGGTTTATACATAACACACGGGTTAGAAACAATGAAAAGAGATTAAGGGGGCCGTTAAGTGTAGACGAACTAGATAAGTCTTTAGAATTATTAATAAAGCAAGCTCAAATGCAATCATTTTATTATGAATACAATGCGTTAGTTAATAATCATAATTTAAAATCTAATCGTAACATTTCTAGCTTAAATGTATTTTTAGATAAAAATAATATAATAAGAGTTGGAGGCAGACTAGTTAATTCAAATTTTGCATATGATAAAAGACATCCCATTTTATTATGTAGTAAACATGTTTTTACCCATATTTTATTTCAAAGTGAACATTTGAACTTATTACATGCTGGCCCACAACTACTTTTATCTCATATCAGAGATAAATGGTGGCCATTATGTGGTAGAAATTTAGCAAGAAAAATTGTAAACCAATGCGTTAAATGTAGTCGTATGAAGGGTAACATTTTAAAACCTATAATGGGTAACTTACCTGTCGAGCGCGTAACTGCAAGTTTTCCATTCAAGACTTGTGGGGTAGATTACGCAAGACCCTTATATATTTTAAATAAAAAAGGTAGGGGTTCCAAACTTGAAAAATGTTACATATGTCTATTTGTATGTTTTTCCACGCGTGCCATACACTTGGAACTTGTGACTAGTTTGTCATCGGAAAGTTATATTTCAGCATTAAAAAGATTTATTTCTCGGAGAGGAAAACCCTCTCAAATATTTTCCGATCATGGTAGAAACTTTGTGGGAACAGCTCGTGAATTTTCAGACTTTTTAAAAAAATATTCAGAGTCTATCATTGATTATGCGTCAGATCATCACATTCAGTTCACGTTTATACCTCCATACGCACCTCATTTTGGCGGATTATGGGAGGCTGGGGTCAAATCCTGCAAACACCATATTACTCGAGTAGTAGGAAATGCACATATGACTTATGAGGAGTTCAGCACAGTTTTAGTACAGATTGAAGCTGTCCTGAATTCCCGCCCCATGTATCCTTTATCTTCAGATCCCAGTGACTTTACTCCACTTACTCCTGCCCACTTTATGATTGGCCGGCCGCTGACCGCTCCAGCAGAGGAAGACGTGACCACTACGCCCACGCACTCATTATCCCGCTATCAACGAGTCGAACAATTACGACAATCATTCTGGAAGCGATGGTCCACCGAGTACATTTCGGAACTACAAAGGCGCACTAAATGGCAAACGAAGAATGACAACTTAGAAGCAGGAACTTTGGTTGTCATTAAAGAAGATAACCTACCGCCGCTCAAGTGGCGTTTGGGACGCATTTTATCTCTGATTCCAGGCAAGGACGGAATACCCAGGGTTGCGATCATTCGTACAGCAACTGGCGACATTCACAGGGCATTTTCCAAAATATGTCCACTACCAGTCACTGAGGAACCAGGTTCGATGCCCGACACGACACAGCCTGTTTGAGAGTGATCTCTCAAGGTCCGCCGGGATGTTCACGCGCCATCTAGCGGTTATGTGAGGAGCGCCGCCATCACCGCGGTGGTTCAACAACGACCGACGAAGCAGCATACATTATAACATGGCCTGCATAATACATCAAACCAACACCAGACGGCGCTGATTTTGAAAATATAAGGCGCCGCAGGCGCAGACGACCACCACTTCTTCTCAACTCCTAATTTTTCTTCCATATTTTTTATACGAAAAAAATTATTGTACTTGTAATTTTTTATCTACATAAAGCACAGTATTTTATCATAAACGTCGCATTATTTAAAACCCAGACAAAGCAGACAGGTACATTCGATCTGTACCAATCGATGATGCATAAATGGGACAATATGCATTCTTTGCAGAAAACTTATGCATATGACATTTGATACACCGTATGTTGGTTTGTTTGCCGCAATCGTTCCGGCATCTTTGGCGGCTCGTAGTTCAGTCGGGGAAGTGATAAAAACCATCTTTCGCCACATCTTGTGCTGGTAAGTCGATTCTCCGTTAAGCCTTTTTTGGCAACGGTAGTTGTTGTTCTTCATTAGCTGGTGGACCTCGAGTTTGAGGAGTAAATATTTGCGACCCTTTTTTCGTCAAAACTTCTGCTATTGGCAACTTGAAATCAAGGAGGGGTAAGTATTCTTCTTGGTGCGACTTTCTCCATAGGATCCATGCATTGACGCACACCAAGTCCACCATATGGAGGAAAACTCGTAGATACCACTTCTTTGATCTCACTTTGATTCTATAATACCCTAGCATTGAATCTAGGGTATCTACCCCACCCATGTGCCGGTTATAAAGCTGTACAGCTTTCGGACAAGTTACTTCAATGTACTGTTTTTGACGCCTTTTGTAGCGCTTGACTGTAGATTTTGGGTTTTCTCCAACACAGGTGGAACACAACTTTGTTGTCTAGCCAGCTCACAACACTGACGGTTGTATCTTCGATGGTTGTGTGTTGCTCTACACTAGAGCCTCTTCCAGTTCGCATCAGTTCTTTTTTCAATTCAATTCAATTCAATTTCTTTATTTGCAAAAATAGGGTGTATATAGTTGATATCAAGTTAACAATTATATAAAGTGTCTTAATCCTATTTAGCCATATCACATAGCATGCAAATTTTTTGTAAAGGTCATCATATATCAAATGTCAACAAAAAAATAATTAAACACAATAAATTACAGCACAGCTCAAATATCAGGATCACATAGGTATTCATTTAAAGTATAATATGCTTTGTTTAACAAAAAAAAATTTACAGTCTGTTTTTATTGCATTGAATTATTAATTACTTTTATGTCCTTTGGTAATTTATTATAAAGTGTAGGTGCAATACCATACATATTATTTTGAAAAAGAGCAGTTTTGTGCGGTATTTGACGTAGCTTATCTTTATGTCTTAACGATGAAAACGTTTCAAATAGGTTCAAATTACATCTCACAAATATACAAACTTCATAGATATAAATACACGGTACTGTCATAATTTTCAACTCCTTGAAGTAAGGGCGACAGGAATCTGTAGGTCGAAGACTACAAATTGCACGAACACAATTTTTTTGCGCTCTAAATATTCCTTCCTTGTTGGAAGTATTACCCCAAAAAAGGATGCCGTATCGCAATATTGATGCAACGTAACCATGATATGACGCCATTAACGCAAATCGATTAGCAATTCTATTTAGCATGTACAATGCGTAGGAAAACTTATTTAATTTTCCACATATATAATTAGTATGTGTTTCCCATCTCATGTTATTGTCAATGTGTATGCCAAGAAATTTAGTGCTGCTTACTTCTTCTATTTGTTTTCCAGAGTGATGTACTTTAACTTGAACTGTTTTTTTGCTTTCTCTTTGTTTAAAATTCATTATTTTGGTTTTGTCTAAATTCACATCTAATTTATTTATTTGTAGCCATTGGATAATTTTGTCGAGGTCATTATTTATTTCACATTCAGAATTTTTCGTGGGGATTTTGGCACCACGTAAGCGATTTGGACGCACGGTTCCCAATGGCAGAATTCCTCTTTTGTGCATGTACTCGTATGTCATCAATTCAAGGCTTGTGATCCAATTATCAAAAAATATTTAATGGTTCAAATTGGTTGGAACCAAAGATGTCAATCGGACGACTACTTTACTACTTGTGCCAAAGTTCGGTACATCTTCAGGAACGACATCGCTTTGTTTGCCAGCGTAAAGGTCAAAATCGTATGAGAATCCAGACACTCCGCTCAAAACATACACCTTATATCCCCACTTGTGAGGCTTTTGAGGATTATATTGCTTTAAGCTACTCTTTTTTGTTTTTGTGGGTATAATCTGTTCATCAACGGCCAAGTATTCTTCCTTAGGTATAGTTTGCATGGATCTCAGCATTGTTAAAAATGGTCTAATCTTCTGTAATTTATCATAATTTGGGTCTGAAGATTGCAAAATGGATTAATTATTGACGAATTGTAGATTTCGCTTTATTTCCTCAAAACGGTTGCAAGACATCGTCATTGATACTGGTTCAAAATCTAGGCGTGTACTCCAGTAATGTCGCGTCGTAGGATATTTCACTACTGACATGTAAACTAAAATCCCGATGAATTGGCGCAATTCATTATTTGTAACATTACAGTTACGATTAGATTGCATAGCGTACCGATTACTTTCAGATACTATCAAATCAATCATATCATTGGTAAACAAAAATTCAAAGCATTCAATTGGTGATTGAAGTTTACTTTTGAGTTCTGTAGGAAGCTGCGTCTCTCCTAAAAATGAGTTGTTTTCTTCTCTAAATTCTACATTTCCAGGAACCCATCTATATTTTGGTGTTTTGTTTGTTGAGGCACTATTTGTGCTCGACCCAACGTCTTCATCTTCGTCTTCGTCATCCTCACTAAGTGGATCCATAAATTCATGATGATTTGGCGGACGATATTCTTCATCTTCCGATAGATTTTCGTCTTCGCTTCCATCTGGGATAAGCTGCAACTGCAAGCACCCCTCACTATTTCGAATAAAATTATGATTATGCTATATCAAAATATGCGCGCCGTGATTGCAGAAATCAATTGTAAAAGAGTCAACAATTTGTTCTGTACGCAGATTTATTAGTAATACAACACCTTAGACAAATAACGTCACAGTTAGTTTTACTTACAATACACTGTTAAAAAAAAAAAAAAACAAGTATTACTGCATATTGTTTCATATATGAATTAGGCCTTTTTTCCTCATAATGCATATCGTCCCACATATGATATGAAAGTTTTAGGTGATACTGCATAACGTCTCAGATATGCATCATAGCAAAATGACTGAAATATAGGAAACTATCATATAAACAAAAATCTTTTTTGTCAATATGAGTTCTCATTTAGTTGCTTCATTCATTTAAGAAAAGCCATGCGGTATAATATTCATGCGAACATGAGAAAAAGGTACTTATCCACTATGGATAAGTACCTACTTAGATTTATACTTTAATTTTTCAAAGAAAATATTGAAACAGAATAGTCACCAACGGGACTTGAACTCACAACCACGCCGATTCGGGGCGCCGCTCTTACCGATTGAACTATCGTGGCAATTGGGACCAAAGAAACAATTATTATCATTGTAATACTAGAGTGTTAATACGCTAAGTTTTTGTTTGCTTTTAAAAGTTTATTTGATAAACAAGTTCCTTTTTAAACAATAATATTTAAAACTGTTTTTGTGTCTTGTTTTATTTCACTACCATCGAAATTAAACCCTAACCCCTTTATTAATAAACGAAGACTAAGTTTACACCTAGGTAAAACCAAAAAGTTTGCTTAGGAAAATGACGCTTTGAAACGTCAAACGTAAGGAGTAATATTGCCAAGCAATATTTTTGGTTAAACCTAGGCGTAAACTTACTCTTTGTTTATTAATAAGGTTGTGTATGTTCTTTACGTCTGTCTTAGAATAAAACTATTTTATATATTTTTGACAAGCCAGATGGAAGGGTGTAATCTTTAAAAATGGTAGAAATACTGCATTTAATTATATAAAAAATATTTATTGATGACATTTCACGATACTTGTACCTAAGTTCATGTGTTTTTTTTATATATTTCGTTGCTTATAAAAGTTTTGTGTCATACGTCCATCCGATAAAAGCATTTTCTGAGAAAAAAATAACAGTTTGCCTAAAACTGTCGTGCCAAATAGAAGTAAGTGCAATATTGCCAGTTTTTAAATAATTACAAAAAAAATAGCATTTCACGTTATTACAGAAGTACTTTCATAGACACGTGCAAATTTTCAGTTAAAGAGATACATTAACAAAAAAGTTATTAAGTTTTTTTGTCTTCTGAAAAGTAGGGGCATTGTTTATACACCCCTCTGGTTTGAAGCCCGCGATATGTATTACTATCAATTTCAATCTGCTTCTGCTCCTTTAAACATACAGCTTGTACATGTCCTTTTGAGTTACATTCTTACAAAATAATTTTTCTTTATTGCTTCTGCACTCCGTTGCTTTGTGATTTGTTTTTCCGCACCTGTAGCATTGTATTTTCTTTGTATTGTCTCTTCTTTTTAACCCCATACCGCATGACGTCACATATCAGCACAGCAAAGTTTTTTCGTATTCATTTAAATTTGTCAAATTATTTTGCAATGGCAACTTTCGTAATATAAAGCCGGAAATACGTGTTGACGTATTGTGACAGTTACATAGTCTTCTCTATGGTTAACTAGAGGGTGTGTGATGACCTCTTTTATCAGGGGAAGGAATATTACCCACTCCTCGGCGCGCTTTCGTCAAAGCAGTATGGTCCATCTTGTCACTGATATCCAGTGTAAGAAGAAAAAAAGGTTCACACACATTTATCGTTGCCGAATTAATCTTGAAACTGTAATTCAATGTGAATTTCCGTCTCGAATTGGTCACACGTGATCCTGTTGCTTCAGTTGAAAACACATTCGATACTATAAAATCCCTTTGTCTTTCAATACTACCCATACCCCAAAATGACATATGAATATTTTGTCTAGTACTGTTATCAATTTTTGTATGACAAGCTCGTTGAATAGAATAGAATAGAATAGAAAAACTTTTATTGGCCTAACACACACACACACACACACACATGACTTATTGAAAACAGAAGTTAAAAATAACGCAAAAAAAAAAAAAAATTAAACCGAACTACATAATACAACAAATATGTACTTAATTATATACTTAACCTAAATACAAATAAAATTTGTGGTGTGACAGGCCAATCAGGACCCTGCCTCAGCATTATGCCATTGCGGCGCAGTAATCGTCACTTGCCGTGTAGTGTCCGCCTAGAATAGCACTACCCCCTCTCATCCCGTGGGTGTCGTAAAAGGCGACTAAGGGGACTCAGCCTTCAGGAGACGGGCAGCAGCGTCACCTACAAACTTGGCCATACTGCGATCGCCGACCCGCCTGCTAAGCGTGGCGATTATGGCAAACCCCCCCAATTTAAATGGACAGGCACAATAAACATCGGCCCCCAGTTCCCGGCAGCCCTGCTATTCCCTACGATAGCGGCTATGGTCACGGCAGGGCAGGGGTTCTAAGAATCCCCGGGCTACGGAAGGCTATCAACAACGACGACCTCTGCACCTGGCAACGTACAACACGCGCACACTGAGGACTGACGCGAAGCTAACCGAGTTGGAAGAAGTTATCAGCAGGTTACACTGGGACATTATAGGGTTGTCTGAAGTCCGAAGAGAGGGTGAGGACTCGATAATTCTTAACTCCGGTAACCTGCTGTACTACCGGGAGGGCGACAAACAGTCCATAGGTGGTGTCGGTTTCATCGTCCACAAGTCCCTTGTCAACAACGTGATCACCATCGGAAGTGTGTCGACCAGGGTAGCGTACCTGATACTCAGAATATCCAAACGGTATTCGTTGAATGTCATACAGGTCTACGCTCCGACCTCGACGCACCAAGATGACGAAGTGGAGGCTATGTATGAGGACATCTGTAGAGCCATGCATAGCTACAAAACCCACTACACCGTTGTGTTGGGGGACTTCAATGCGAAGTTGGGGAAACATTGCGGTGATGAGTTGAGAGTGGGGCAATATGGAGTTGGAGAACGGAATGCCAGAGGCCAGATGCTGGCCGACTTTATGGAGAGGGAGGAGCTCTTAATGATGAAATCCTTTTTAAAAAAGCCGGAAAGCCGAAAGCGGACCTGGATCAGTCCGGACGGTACAGTAAAAAATGAGATAATTTTATCATGTCGACGAGGAAGCAGATATTCAATGATGTCACCGTGATCAACACCGTCAAGACGGGGAGCGATCACCGACTAGTACGTGGCACATTGAACATCAACGTAAAGCTGGAAAGATCGAGACTGATAAAATCTACGCTCCGACCATTACCGGCCCATATCCAAAACCCCGAGAGTTTTCAACTCGAACTCCAAAACCGCTTCGAAGCCCTTAGAAAAGAAAATAGAAAAATAGAAAAATATTTATTTTGACATCACACAAAGGTACACATTAACACAAACATGACACAAACATAACCCTTGAGAACAGCATAGATGTGGACGATCTACACAACATGGTGGTGGACACTGTCCGTACGGTAAGGTCTAGGTTCTTTAAGACCCGCCGTACCAAGTTAAAGAAACTCTCCGACCACACACTCCTACTCATGGATCAGAGACGTGAAATAAGGCTTCAGAACTCAGCGGATGCTCATCGCTATCGGCAACTAAATAGGCAGATCTCTAAGTCTTTGACAAGCGACCTTCGCCAATTTAATACGAACTGTATTAAAGAGGCTATCGAGCGTAACAAAGGCTCTAAAGTGTTCGCGAGAGATCTGTCTATTGGGCAAAGCCAGATGACGAAGCTGAAAACTGACGACGGTCGCATCATTTCTACGAAACCTGAAATCCTGAGGGAGATCGAGAGTTTCTATGGGCAGTTATATTCCACGCAGACACCTGTTGAAAGCAAGGCTAAAGACCCCAGAGCCAAGCTTACCCGACACTTCACCGAAGATATCCCGGACGTCAGCCTGTACGAGATTAGTATGGCTCTCAAGCAACTGAAAAACAACAAGGCGGCGGGCGATGATGGAATTACTGCGGAACTTCTGGGAGCAGGCGGTAAGCCGATACTCAAAGTCCTCCAGAAGCTATTCAATTCCGTTGTCGTCGAGGGCAAAACGCCATGAGCAAGGAATATAAGTGAGGTAATCTTATTCTTTAAAAAGGGTGACAAGACCCGGTTAAAGAACTTTAGACCCATCTCACTTTTAAGCCATGTTTATAAGTTGTTTTCGAGAGTCATCACGAATCGTCTTGCTCGAAGGCTCGACGACTTCCAACCTCCCGAACAAGCTGGGTTCCGAAAAGGTTTCAGTACCATAGACCACATCCATACGCTGCGGCAGGTTATACAGAAGACCGAAGAATATAATCTGCCACTTTGCTTGGCGTTCGTGGACTATGAGAAAGAGTTTGATTCGATTGAGACCTGGGCGGTACTGCAGTCTCTCCAGAGGTGCCAAGTGGACTATAGGTATATCGAGGTTTTAAGGTACTTATACGAACATGCCACCATGTAATAATACTTACCGTGTAGCGCTAAACGAAGAATATTTTTGCTCCGATTCATTGTTGTGTCCGTTTCTATCTTGCGCCCGTCCACTATAAACGGCCGATTAGAAAACACTGCGCGGGTGGATGGAGCGCGGCGCGACATCAATGTCGTATGCGCATACGTCTTTTTGACATAACATTTTATTGGTAATAAAAACAATTCAAAAGTCGTATGACCATACGTCAATATGGCACGACATTATATTGGTAGGTCATCACCCCCGGTGCAACACTGTCACTTATGCAAAAATTTAGTTTTTCAGGAGAAGCATTTGACACCTCACAAAACAATGACTTTAAGACATACAGATGAAATGAATAGTCTATACTAAACTGTCAACTATGAACCTTACTTTTGGATAAATAACAATCACTTTATATTGAAAAAAATATACTATACCATTATTTTTAACTTCCAACCCCCTCAGAAGTGACGTTGTGGCTCTAACGAAAATTTATAACTGTAGTATGACACACTGAGTTAAAAAGAAAACAAGACAAATTATTCAATAAGTTTTATTTTCAATCATAAATATGTACTTTTATTAACGAAGAAATAAAATAAGTCTAAACTCTTAAAAATAAACATAAGAAACTTTGTACTTCTTAACATTTCTAAATGGACAACATTTCATTTTTTTTAAAGCACTAAAATAAAAAACCATTTCGAGGTTTTAGTGTCATAAGCTCACAGTTTTTATTTTAGAATTTTTGGGTCGGTAATTTGTGAGATATTAAATAAAAACTAAAATCTAGTCCAAATCGAGAAAGTCAGGCATTTCATCCTGCCATTCCTTTGCATTTCTGTCTAATATAAAAAAAATCTTAGTTCTCTCTGGCTGGGTTCTAAACCACAGAGTAGAGTGCTTTTGATATGGTGTAAATGTCATTATCTGTTGCGAGTGGAAGTTGTTTACTCTGTGGCCCATGTCCAACCAATGTTTGTTTTTTTTAACGCGTAACCTACTTCTTTGTTGTTCTTTAAAATAATTTGCATATTCTGAAACTCTTAATTAGTAAGCTAAGCTCCTAGTTATTTGAGCTGTTACTGAACATCAACAAAATATGAATGTGGCAGAAGGGTTCTCGAAGGCAGAAAGCCGCAATTTACCGAAAGTCGACTATATGATGATGCTGCAGTACATGCGCGATAATGACTGTTTTAATGCTGCGGAGATTGGAGGTGCCAAAGTGCTAATGACATCCAGGGATGCCTATGTTGAGTCATCGGTAGGCTACGTGGAGATCAAAAGGGAGCGCTCAATCTGCTATGTAAAAGGCAGGGTAACTCCAGAACATAGAGTTCGCTCCAAAATGTATAGTGTTTTGGCAACCATTGATGAAGAGCACGATTCCATAACGTCTGTTGTATGTAATGACTGCGCGGCTAGTGAAGGTGGTTGCAAACATGCAATTTGTTTTTTAATGTGGCTCATAAATCGCTCTGTCGAACCATCTGTGACTTCTGTCACTTGCTATTGGACTCGGCCAAGATTAAATGAAGCTGTTACCAAAGATAAGTTCATCTTAGCTAAAGAGATGAAGAAAAGTAATAGAGTTGAGTCTGGGAATATGAATATTACTGCTAACTTAAATTCATTTTTGTCTGAGTACAAAAAAAGAAAAATTAGTGGGACCCTAATCACAAATTATAAGTTTGAAATTGAGTCACTCGACAAATACAGTTTGTTTAACATTATTTTGGAATTTCTAAGAAGAAATTCTAGTGATAAAAGCATGACATCTTTATTAACATTTTCTAATGCAATACTCACAGATGACGTGAAAAAAGAAATAGAAACTGAAACAGTTAAACAAGCTGATAATAAACTCTGGCATGCACTCAGACAAGGCTGAATTACTGCATCTAAAATACATGAAGCGGCAAGATGTAAAACTGATGGGGTCTTAGTTGAGTCTATACTGGGTGGATACAAAGTCCCAGAAACAAAAGCCATAAAAAGAGGAAAGTTGCTGGAAAGTGAAGTTACAAAAAAGGTTGAAGCTGATATGAAGGTGAAAATCAAACGTTGTGGTTTCATTTTGATCACCCCCTTCATTGGAGCTTCACCAGACGGGCTAAGCGATGACTTTTCAATGGAGTTAAAGTGTCCTATGAGTACCAAATCGGTAGAAAGCTATATAAAAACAATATAATACAAGAAAAATTTAAAGCACAAGTACAAATACAAATGCATGCTTCTGCAGTGAAAAAGGCATATTCTGTGTAGCAGACCCTATGTTTGAAAGGAATAAAAAATACTCAAGTCATTGGTTATATTATGACAGATTATATATTGAAAGTTTAATAAAAGATGCAGAAAAAATTTGGGAAGAATATGTTTTTCCTAAGTTATTAGAGAGTGCTAAAATTTAGAATAAGTTGTCAGTAGGTTAATAATTTGTAAATAATATACACTAAATATAAAAGATTATGTATTAGTTGACATGTTTTATTTAATATTTATTTAATAAAAACCATGATTTATAAGTTTTTACAATATAAACCTTAAACTTAATTTTTTCTCTAAAATTCAATAATTTTTTAACAGGGGTGCCTGTAAGTTTATAAGGCCACATGTGATGAGAACATAGTCATCTAATGTACTGACTAATTTATTATTAACCACAGCATGCGGTTTTAACATTTTAAACAAACGCACTCTCCTAATCACTCGCTCGATATGTATCCGCAAACTAGCAATAACCTTACTTTGCATGACTTCTTATTTTGTCATTTTAGTGTCCTTCAAAACGCTGGGAGGACGTAACACTTTAACAGACTTTCTAACTAAGTGTGATTCTAAATGCTTGAATACTCTGTCTGCTAATATGGTGCGATTCTCCGGAACTGTTTCTAGAAAACCACTTTGCTCAACTAGAGCCATGTCTAATATACGGCCTCCATATCCCTCAGAAACAAAATTTATAAACCCACTGGGAGTAGCACCTATAATATATTTTATTGTGTTACAGTGTTTGTATTCTGACCATGTTAACGATTGTTGTACTGGGCATTTTGGTTTTTCAATTTCTATTTCAAAACAATCTATAATAGTTTGAACATTTGCATAGTCTGGGTTGGTTGTGAATACTAATGGTAAGTTCCTTTTAATATCTATTGCTGCTGGCCAGTACACAAGTTCTCTAAAGAAGATATTTAAAGTTTTTGAAGTTTTGAAAAATATTCTCCACAGTGACGAAACAGAAATTTGGAAAATGTCATTAATACGTGCAAAAGAATCATTGTTTTTAATTTTATATAAGGTTATTATTGTATGTAGAGGTAGTAGTTTACAATTTATTTGCAAATATTCAATAATCCAATAGATTTTTTTTGGTATACCTATGTACAACATCGGTTTGTTTTTTATTAAATTAAGCATACACTTTCGCCCAGGTAAATCTTTTATTTGGAGTAAAAATTTTGAGCACTCTGTCCCTGAAAATTCAGATGTACTGCCAACACCTGATGGATGTTCTTCTGAAGATTCTTTATGAGGCTGAACAAAAAAATCTGTTTTTTTCTTTCTTTTCAACATATTTGCAGAAACAAAGCGGTCCATAATTTTAGGTTTAACTGTTATAGATTTTGTATGTTGCTCAGGCATACACATAATGGCTTTATGTTCTTTCATTGCAAATGCTGGATCTGATATAATATCGAATTCCGTTGCTGTTGATGGCCGAGTATGTTGAAGGTTCTTGAACTGGGGCACTCTAGGTTTTAATCTTGCTTAAGTATTTTTGGAATTCCACCTGTCATAAATCTTCTTTTAACTGAATAAAATTATAAAAAAGTACAATAAATTTTATCAATAAAGATCTCTCGCGCAGGAGCAAAAACGGACCCATGCCATGCCTTAATATACTTACGTCTAAATGGTCTTCACATATGTAAAGCGAACCCTTCGGTACATTACGTTTGTTAACTGCAGCACACTACTCGGCTTTGTACCGCAGCGGAACAAGAAAAAAATGGTTATTTGTACACGTCGGTACAAAACACGAAATTAACGGGTCTTGACGATATTTTCTCTCCACATTTACACTTCCTTCGCTAGTCATTTTTGATAAATTACTAGATAGATGTACGAATATGATAGCAATTAAAATCAAGAAAAACACAAACAACAACTGAAAGTGACAGACAACTCAAATAGTGAAAGAGCGAGCGATCATAATCTAAGATATCGATATTCGATTTTTTTTTTAATTTACATAATGCCAATAAAAACCTCATGTAAAAACAGTTTGTGATTGTTTTGAGGTTTTTGAAATACATTGGATTTATAATTATTGCTGAATAGATTTACTTTTTAGGTTTGCTAGGTAAACCACCACCACGCAACGCCAGGCAGGTGGACCACCGGCACCGGTCAGAAAGTGTGTGTTTAACGAAGTGGTTCTTTTTGTTCCACTAAAGTAATACCAGACCTTAAATTTTAATATGATGTCATAAACATTTCAATTATTCTAAATATCCAAAATGTTTATATTGTTCATGAACGCAAATTTATGCGTATAAATTTAAATTGTATAAAATGTTTTGTTTGGCTTTTTATTTTTTTTATAACTAAAGTGTTAATCTTTAAAACATGATTTGGTTTAATAACGACTATTACAAGTTTTACGTAGTTATCGATATTTAAGGTCTGCCACTGCCACATCACTATTAGAAAAAATTACGTCAGTTTTTTTTAAATCCGAAATAAGCAACAGTTCCAATTTAACTTCCTGAGAACGCACTTACGCTCTTTTAGAATGAGCAAGTTTTGAAATAGTGATTTAATACACAAATATAATGCTAAAAATAAAATAAAAAATACGTGTCTCGTATTTTAACATCTAGTTTTATTATGCATAGGAAAATTTGCATAATATATTTTTGAAATGTTGTCCATTGGTGTAGTACAAAAAAAAATAAAAAAATCAAAAGAAAATAGTGTAAGAAAGTCTCTCAAAAATCAACAATTACGACAAAATGAGAATTTTATCTAAGTACGTTTACTTATAATTAAATTAAAAATAACTTTGGGTTCAGAAGCAATGCTTCTAGATCTAGTTACTATCTGAATTCTAAGTATAATCAGACTTGTGACATCACAGCGAGTTAATCACTTATACTCGTATCTTATTCTTATTAGTATAGTATTAGAATTCCTTTACTAATTTATTTAAAACAATTAACATTAATCACAATAAATTTTGTAATATAAAAATATTCATAGTATCTTGGTACTATGTTTGTCTCTACCAAACTCAACAAATCGCGCTTCTTGCGTTCTGTAATAGCAATCTTCGAGGTATACGCTGGTTTCAAAAGGACCTCGTTAATGCTTGTGACATTTCCTCGACCTCGACGTAAGTTATTTCTATTAGGTTCTATTATAGCTTTGGCCTCTTCCCAGTTTTCAGTCTTATAGGTTGTTCGATATTGATAATTGGCGCAATTTTTAATAAACTTAATACTCATAATCTCCCCCAATTTTAATTGCATCCTCGTTAATATTTTTGCTCATGTTAAAGTTTATTTATCTGCCAAAGCCTTAAAATCGACGAAATCACTGTAGTTCATTTCTCTTACCAAAAATGGTTTCCCCGTCTTCTTCGCTCCTCTTATTATGCATATGTATTGGTCAGGAATATAGATGGGTCCAGATTTTTTTGCTCTAGTGATGGCTTTTTCAATTACTGAATTGCCGTGTCACCTTCGTTTTGTGTGTGCCCACGTTCCAAAAAGTTGTGTTGTATAGAATTTATGTTTAATTTTGTTACTGCGAAATGGTACATTGCAAATACAAATCGGTTTTTTTGCTGGCCGCAGTCATCTTTTTTATCTTTTCATCGTATAGCTTCCTTTGACTAACCAACGTTCTTTGTAATTTTCTAACCAAGGACATATTCCCGCAGTCTGTGTTAAGGGTAGCATCGTCACGATGAGACTTAAGGGAATCATCAGTTTTTTCTTTTTTCATTCTACAGCGTTGCTGAGTAGCTCTCCACTGTTTGCTTTTCAAATCTTGAAGTTTTTCAGAACACTCATTAATTTTCATCCGTTTTTTATTTCGCTCTGCATTTTTTGTTTTAATCTCCTCGTACTTTGCAGGATTTTGAGTTCGCAACTTTTCGCAATATTTCTTTTGCCTTTCGGCATTGGTCAGTGGCGCCATATGAAATATAAATTGAAGAACTGAAATAAAAGAGTACGTACATTAAAGCAGCTATTCCAGACAAGCGCTGTTACGCTAACATTATGCCTGCAAGAAATTAAGTGTGTAATTGGTATTTATTACCTCTTCGCGTTTCTGTGGTTAAAACGACAATATAAGTCGGGATGAACTGAATGAACACAAGAGCTATCCTTTATTCCAGATGTGCAGTCAACAACTTCAATTTTGGCGCGAGCGGAGACATAGCTAGTTTATCAATCATGACAGAAAATAGCGAACGACATAACCTCAAATCAAATTATCACTGTACTGCGAATAAATACATGCAGAGTTGTAGTTTTGTTAACAATTAAACCAATACTTTGAATTAAATATATGCCAACAATGGAGATTAAAGATGTTACATACTCGCATTAAAGGTTTTGAAAAAATAATAATTAATTTAAAAATGAGCAAACACAGCATGTAACACCTTTGTTTATTTTTTAACATAAAATCGTGTATTCTTGCGAAAATGCAAATGACACATTGTTTGATATCACCTTATATTATTCCAAACGCATTAGTGTTTATGATTTTTCAAAAATGTATTTGCTCATACCACATTTGTAAGCCTGAAATGTTTGCATGTTTGTCAGTTTGTTTTGACACGAATCAAAATTTGCGGGATTTGAGCTCACCAGTCGATTTTTCGTCACTTAGAACCTATGTTCATGCAATTTTTTTTGTTTTTAGTTGTGTCAGATAACACCTTTGTCCACTCACCCCTTCAATTATGACCTTTAAAATTAGTAATTAACTTAAAAATTAATACCTGAAATTACTAAATCAAGAAATCGATTGTAACGCCAATCAAGTTGAATCAACAACGAAAATCAGTAATCATTATTGACATTCAATATCGGTCTCAACGCGATCCCGTCAAGTGTAACCCCCCTGGATAGAGGTACTCTTCTTTCTCGGCGACGTTCAGGCGATATGTTAACAGTCTGTTTTTAAATGCAGTTGCAATAATATTAATATGGTTGAATTGGGTTTTCAATAAACAATTTGCTTTATGCGTATTAGTTCTCATGTGATATTGATATACTGATTTTCTGGTATTAAATATTCACATTCATAACAGTCTTTTAACTTTCGGGATCTTGATAATTCGTTGTGCGCTGTGAAAAAAGAATACAATTTCAAGTATATTATTAATGTTTATTTAATATATTAAAACAGTTTAATATAAACAATTGTCTTAGGAACAAATTAAATCATGGAATATGATCGATTACAATTACTAAATCAAATATAACACAAAAATAAAAATAACGAGTAATAAGTAATAATTAACACAAAAATATAATTTTAACTCTCATACATTCCCATTAGAGTGCCTGGACAATTTTTGAAGTCCTTTTGTGCCTCTCTAATGAATCCCTTAAGGGCGCGCTCTAGGCCAAAGCAAAAGTAATAACTGCAACGGCGAACTGCAAAGTAAAAGCTGCCTTATTTCTATAAGAAATAAGGCAGCATTTACTATATAATTCTCCGGCCCCATTCGGCCGGTCCGGAATGAAGAAATGAAGGAAATTCTTTTTTTAAAGGATATTTTAAAGGTTATTTACAAAAAATATATAACATAAGCACTGCCTTATCTATAGTGTAATTATACTAAAAAGTTCCAAGCTTTATTTTAATGTATTACTTGAATACTAGCAGTTTATCGTGTTAATTATAGTGATTTGGAGGCAACTTCGCAATTTTTTTCTATCGAGATTTTTTTTTGCAATCGTGTTTTTGAGTAATATGGTCACTAGTGTTAGTTCTGTAGTTTGCTGCATCTTAATTTGAAATTCAGTTCTTCATTAATATTTATATTACAGACGATCATGTAAAGCAATCTGATTTTCGTTGGCCTATAGCGGGCCCTTAATGTATCGCCATGGCTCTTTATCATCGTTAATTCTTGTTTTGACAGTAGTTATGGCATAGCGCCATCTATGAACTTTCTAATTTCCACAGCATCATATATTTTTAGCTCTACATAAAATTTCCCACGTGACGTTTCATTAACCTGTCTTGAGTAACCTTTTGGCTGCCTTTTTGTTAAGTACGAGTATAGTGGAGGCAATGGTTTACCAGTTCTGCTGCTACTGCTAGCCGTAGGGGTGTCTTTCTCGTCGCTATCTTTGCCGAAGAGCTCCTGCGATGTTAGACGAGCTGGCGGGGTGACTGAATTGATTTTGGTCTTCGGCTTCTTCGGCCTCGATTAGCTTGCAAGCTTTCTTTTCTTCCGCAGTAGGTGGAGGCGGAGGTGGAGGTGACTCTACTTCTGAGTCACTCGGCAGGAAAAGACTACTGGCGAGAATGTCAGACCTGTAAACAAAATACAATTTTTTTTTTACTTTGTTGCATGTTTATAATATGTAACGCATTAAGTTGAAAAAATATGAAAATTATCTCTACTCTACACTCCAAAGTAATAACATGCTATGTAAAATAAACACAGTTAATTCATGCTCCTTTTTAACATAAACGTACTTGCCGCATTCGAGAATCGAACCCAGGACTGTTAGATTTAGAGATCACTAATTATTAATATATATCTCTATATAGCTCCGTGTCTGGGTGTCATCAATAATTTATTGATAACATCCAGACACGGAGCAAACATAAATAAATGCCCATTACACTTATGTGACATAACATAAGTGTTTGGATCGATCATGGGTGGGGATCGAACCCACGACCTCACCTGGCTCAGGAGATATGACCAGTACCACTGCGCCAACGGGTCCGTCAATCCACAGTTTTGATGAAGACAATATAAAAAGTTGGTACTTACATGTTTGATATTAAATAGCTTTACCGCAGATTCCAACTGTTACGCACTGGCCACGTAGACGGGCTAGGCTAAGCGCAGTAGCGGCTACAGCGGCTGGCTAATTGAACGTATTGAGGATGGCTCTAACCAAAGTGACGCGTAGTTGCCTTCACAGCAGTTCGTATATTATGCACGACATTTTAAATTCACGAGACGGAGTGCATGCATTAAATAAAGATCGTCATAAATGTGGTGAATTTTTGAATCTTTATGCAGATTATCGGAAGTAACCGGACAAATTTTTTGAGTACACTAGAATGAGTATTGAAACTTTTGATTATTGAAGTACATTTCAAACGCGACGTGAAATCCAAAAGGGTAGTGACCAATCCTGAAAAGCTTTTTCTCGCCTTAAGGTAAGTGTAAATGAAACTATGTAATTATTAGTAATGTTATTATTACAAACATACATAAAGTGTACTTATATGTCGGTATTGTATTCATTTAAAATGTAAGCAGTTATGTTTTATTGGTACTAGGAACTTTTAACAGCCTTTTGATTCTGCTATATTGGTAGGTAATACAATACAGATATGATACCTACTCATCACTTATTTCATTACTGTGTGTGATACTGATTGTTAAACTCGTTATTGCTATGTGGTGGTAATTATTCTGAATAATAACCATAGGGATTTTCTCTATTCATGGACATTTCATCCATCAATGCCTGATTTATTCTATTTCGCAGTCGCATTTTCTTAATAGGAGTCAATTTTTGCATTTCAGGTAATATACTCATCAAGAAATAGTAATCGTCTGTTTTTTCTATATTATCTGAGTTACTCTGTTTAGCTACTTCTTGTTCCAGTATTTTTAGTTTCTTTATTTCGATTTCCAAATATTCAGAACGGATCTCAGCATTTGAGCGTTTCCGTGAAGTACGTGGTGTTTCCGAATGCGAAGTAGATGGCGGTGGTGAAAGTTCATGAGGTGGTGGAGATGCTCGGGGTGGAACAAATTGCACTGATCGTGTGTCAGATTGAGAGGACTCATCCATGTTTTCGTTTTCGTATTCATTTAGATTCGAATCTCCTTCTGCAGGCATGTATTCCTCACTCAAAAACGACAGTAATGAAAAATATGTCCCATGAACCACTGGGTCGTCGTCTAGGCCTGGGTCCCCTGAGCGTGGAGCCGGTATTTTCTTCAATTCCTTGCGATAGCCATCTTTAATATTTTTCCATTTCTTCTTTAACTTTTCCACTAAAATAAAATCTCAATATGTTTAAAAAGTTATCAATAATTATATAATATATATATAATATTTTGTTTGTTTCAGGTACCTAGGTCATGGGCTATCTTTCAGATCACTATCTCATTCATATCGCCTAGGTCGAAGTACTATTGCCAAGACCATTTACCAAATATTAAAAGCTATGTGGAAAGCGTTATCACAACTCCATATGCCACAACCAACGCAAGAGGGTTTAAAAAAATATCAAACGATTTTTTTTTCAAATTGGCAGTGCCCAAATTGCATCGGTTCGATAGATGGGAAACATTTCCGAATACGGAAGCCCCATCATAGTGGCAGCGAGTTTTATAACTACAAGAAGTATTTCTCATTGGTACTACAAGGTATTTCGGACGCTGACTATAAATTCATTGCAATCGAAGTCGGCGGTAAAGAAAGACAAAGCGAACTTTTAATTTTTCTAAATTAAACAGGTTGCTCACCAGTAACTGATTTAATGTTCCACCACCACAGGATCTGCCAGACTCAAATGTGTCATTACCACATGTTTTGATAGGAGACGAAGCTTATCCCCTTAAGACATATTTAATGCCAAAAAGACAAAAAGAAAATCAATAAAAGACTGTCTAGAGCAAGAGTAACCATTGAATGTGCATTTGGTATTTTATCAAATAAGTGGCGTATTTTTATGAAGTCTATAGAGACAAACACAAAACACGCAAAATTAATCATCAAGGTTGCCTGTATGTTGCATAATATTGTCAGAGAAAGAGACTGAAACCGCGACAAAGATTTCAGGGAATTTATGAACAATTTTACGACGACACGATCGAGGCGTAATAATCGAGCAACGTTACGTGCAATTAAAATTCGAGATGAATGAAACATTTATAAATATTTAAAAATACTTTGTAAATAACCCCATATAAAAATTATAATGGCGCGCCGCATAGGTAGGTACTATAGGTACAAATACCTACATTTATATAGGTAGGTAACTAATAAGTATTGCGCCGGACTTCGTTGAGATTGACTTTAGGAACCTATGTATGTAGGTATGTAATGTATGTATGTAGATCTGCAAAATACTACTAAGATACATTCAAGAAGATTCTCTAGTATGGGATAGCAATAATAAACCACATACACCCAGACATGAGAAAATATAGAAAAGTCCGTTTTTCACATTTGCCCGACCGGGAATCGAACCCGCGACATCAGAGATAGCGACATTTGAATAACAATGCGTACGCCACTAGACCACTGAAGTCGTCAAAGAGATAAATTAATAAAAATAATACTATGTGTTATAGATTCTGGGTTTGTTCCCTGATTTGGTTAAATACTAATAATGTTTAGCTAGATATCTATTTATAGAATCATAGTGATTGTGGCACACACAACAGTACAGGGGCCCAATTCTCGCGCCTTCGACATCTTGAATTCGACATTTTTGGAGTCAAAAATCTGTATTAAAGGCTCACTAAAAGCAATCTTCGACATTATAGGATTATGAAAGATAATTGAAATTAAAGGATTTTGACAGTTGTAGAGATTTTACTTAGATTTTTAATAAAGAAATTAATAATATAAAAATGTCGAATTCGACATATTTCAGCGCGAGAATAGCCCCCCAGGTCTCCCAAAGTGATAATGCGCATAGAAATCTTCGTCACTGTTCGGCAACGGTCGTATTCCCCGAGCGTCGGACGGAAGACGATAGGTTAAGTGCCTTTTCTTCATGCAGTAATTTAGTATAATTATGTTTTTTGTACTAAAAGAGATAAATATCGATTTATCAGTAACGAAATTTCATTCGATAATTCCATGTAAGTAATAGCGAGGATAACCACACGATTGCGAATATGCTACAATCTTTGTTGGATCGATTTACTTCGAAAATTTTATAGTACTTTTCAAGTGTCTTACTGAAGCTGGTGTAATGATGGAAGAAAAGAAGGTTTAAATAACACAAGGTTTATATTAGAAAAAGAAAAAATGGTTTTCAAAAACAGGTTTACATTAAAATCTTAGAATCTAATCATTTAAATCTCAGTTCAAAAGTATTTACAGCACTGATCATTCCACAATAATATTACAATTACAAAAAAAATAATCATAATCAGGGAGTATCTCTATTCCTGACATCGTAGATTCATCAGAACTTTCGTGATAGTCATTGCAATATTTTTTTTGGCTACGTTTTGCTTTATTTGAGACCAAATATTTTAAATGGGGTTAAAATCGGGATGATATGTTGGCAATCGTATAATTTAATGCCCATGTTCCTCCATTATACGGTCAATGGCAAATTCTGTGTATTTTTCTTTATGTCTTTTTATAATTTCATACAAGTCGGGTTTCAGTTTCTTTGGGTCATGCGGAATGTTGTGTTGTTGTAACCAAGCGATAATTTTTCATTTAGGTGTGTTTGTGTTTGGTGGTTTCACAGACAGCTTATTATGATATGGGGCGTTGTCAATTACCAACACACTATTAGGAGGCAAGTTGGGAATCAATTGATTGCGTAGCCAAGTTTGATAACGTTCCGCGTTTATTTCTTTATGATAGTCACCTTCTGAGTCGACGCATTTATGTAACATTAGAGCCCCTGGGACGAAGCCTTTTTCATTGCCTGCGTGTACATTAATTATTCGCTCTCCTTTGGAAATGGGTTGTTTGATACCTTTTTTGCTGCTATCTTGCCAAGTTTTACCCTTAGTGTGTGACGTTTGACTCGTCCATAAACACTATGTTTCTACCAGAATTCCCCAGCTGTTGTATTTCTCTGATATATTTGATCCTTTTTAAACGTATATTATGCTTTTCCATAAGTAATTGTCTGTTATTATCAGTTTTCAGAAACCCCATTTCTTTCAAGATCAGCCTTAAAGTCTCTGTACAGCCTTTGAAATTAATAGCTTCGATCAACTTTTTTCTCTCAAATTATTTACAGTTGAAAGTTCTTTGAGCGTCAACTGAAAATTGTATATCATATTACGAATAACACAGTAGTCGAAATCATCAAGTCCCAGCCGAAATCTACTTTTAGGTTTTCCTTTTGTCGGTGTCGAAAATTTCATTGATTGATTCTGTTTTTTTTCGTTTAAGATATTACTCAAAGTTCGTCGTGAAATTCCTGTAGCTTTTGTAACACGGTCCTGAGTTTTATTAAAATAACCATCATGGTGTCTTTTGGAAACATTGGCTTCATTTAAGAAATAAAGGTACACATTAAATACCATTTGCCGTGCTTGTGAATTAAGCGGCTTTCCACGTTTACATTTATCCATTCTGGAAGAATTCGTCTGAAAGAAAATGGTATGGGCAGAGTTAGGTATATTTTTATTTATTTGTTGTATTATTGCATTATGTACTTATATACTTTATAATATTATTTATTCCTATATCAATTTGTTTATTTATGCATGTGTATCTTTCTGTTAAATTTATGTAAGCCTAAATCTGATTTTTTTAATGTCTTTTCTAGTACTTAACATGTATTTAACGTAGGAATTTTTAATTTTTTAATATTAAAAAAACGTGAAAGTGTTAGTATATTTACCTATTTTACAAAATTAACTATTTAAATTTGAATAAGATAATTAAAGTTAAAATTAAATTCACCTTTGAAAACAAAACCAAGAAGGGTGTGTAATAGCAGTTCTATATAATTCCACACAGAGAGAACATGTGCAGTCACCACCAATATAAAAGGACCTTTGACTGACCGGCACGGCGACCGCCGCCGACCACCCAATTATTCGATTGTGTACACATGATATTGACTCCTATTTCTTTCGAACAAGGTGCAAAATGCAAGTGCATTGTTTAGGGCTCTTACGATTCAATGATTCGGGTGTTTCCGGGAATACGACAATTAGCGAAGATCTGCATGCGCATTATTAATTTGGGAGTACAAGGTAAGTTATTAAACAGAACAGAAAAATAATTAAATTTATTAGAAACGTAACATCTAAGATACGTGGGTCATACACAAAAGCGGATCTTAAAAAAGAAAAAAAAGAAAAAGTCACATTATCGATTCGATATTTGGTATTTATTTAAAGGTAATTAGAATCAGTCTTAAAAAAATATGATTATAGGTTCATTATTTCAGTAGAAAAATCAGATTTTCATAAATTTCCCGTCTACAGGATAGATTGAGTAATCTACAGAAAATAACAAAAATATACTTTTTGTATTTTAAACAACAAATATATCAAAAACTTCTTTTATATTAATTATTGTGACTTACTTTTCCTTAATCATATGCAATCAAAACAAAAAAAGTATAACAAACTTAAAAAAAAAACATCCCATAATGTCTACAGATTAGACATATTCTTCTGTAGAGTAGAAGCAATGCTAAAATATGGAATCGTCATCTGAATCTTCCCCACATTGGAATCAGATGCCGTTTTTTTTGGGAAACAATTCTAAAGATGAATCAGAGTCTTCTAGAAGATTTGTACTGGGCCGAGCTGTTTTGGTCGGCCTAACATTTTGTTCAATTGTATTTACTTCGGGTGTTACCTTCACACTAAGGCCTGGTGAAATTGACGAAGTGACGAAGCTTCAGGAGTTTTTGGAGGCTCTTCAGGAGTATTTGGAGCTTCTGGGATATCTGGAGTATTTAGAGCATCTGGGATATCTGGAGATTTAGAACTTTCGATAGGTTTATAGTTGACATCTATTGTCCCTAGTTCATAATGTGGACTTTTAACATGTGTGGCAGAAATCCGGCAACTCAGACGTCTCGCATGTATTAATGCCGGTTCTTTAATACTCCACGTTAGGTGATGGATTTTACGTCTTCCTTTAAAAGGCCGTATCACACTTTTTTTTCAAAATTTCGTCTATATCAGGGATAAGTAATTAGTTGATTCTGTACACTTCAATGCCTTTACAGTTTGTAGATAAACAAGATATTAATCATTCCAAATTTGAAACATCGTTGCCTCTTGCAACATGACTATCACAAATTCGTTTTATGCACCCACCTACACCATCGGGTGCTCCTTCACCGTGGCCTCTTTAATTGAAATGCCATGTGATTGTATCCACTGCAAACTCCTTACTTAGATAGGTGGATTTCGGAACATGTACTATAATATACTGATGTATGTAACGATACTTTAGGTTTCGATCCACCAAAATGCGCCGATTGCGCCCCCAGCCCTCCGTAAGCCGGACAGGAAGGTTCCCAGGCGGAGTCCACCACGTGAACGACGGGAGACAGCGGGCAACGAGGTCCACGGTTAGCCCGTACGGTTTAGCTAAAAAACAAACACACCCTATCAATACTACATCCACACGAAAGTAACTAGCAAACTCAAAACCCATCCCTAATGCATCGGAAATGCCCTCGACTTACCCAGTAAACCTGGCTTCCAAATTAAATTAAACGGTTATAGCGGCTGGATTTCACAGCCGCCTTAAAAAACAGGACAGCAATGGCTTATTTGCCAATTCTTTCACAAAGAACACTACAACTTCGACAAAACACGCCACGACGAATTCAAGAAAATATGTGACGAAAAATTCAAATTTTTTTTTAAAGACTATAATCTACTATCCATCATCAGCCTGTGAATGTTCACTGCTGGTCATAGGCCTCTCCTAGCTCACGCCTGTTGTGGCGTTCATAGCAGGCTATTAGTCTACTGCTACCACGCTGGCCAGACGGGTTTGTAGAGGGTTTGTTTCAAGTTTTCCTTCTCTCGCACAGGTTTTCAATGCGTCGAGCCTCTTATTCGACTCTTACGACATCCCAGGCATGTAAGGGACTTGTATTCTTAGGCCGTCACCACACGGCACAATCTACTATACTATACTTAAAAGGTGGTATCATTATCAACATGCCTGACGTACCGTTGACTGTACCTTCTTACTTAGATTAGAGCAACAGCCCGGTTTCACTTAATATTCAAACATGAAAAGTTAAAATTAATATTAATAAATAATGGTCGATCAATTTTCGCTTTATTTACTTTATTTTTTACATAATTAACTTTAATAACATTTTTTCCTCTATGTGAATGCGAAATTTTTAACGAAAAATACTAGAATTAATTAGAGGGGCGCAACAGTAAGTCGCGAGCAATGGAGGTAAGTAATGTTAACATTAAAAATAATTGACTTGTGTGACAATATTATATTCTTTTATTGTTTGTGTACATAGCTGCGTACCCGCGCCTCATACCAACGGCATCGGCCGCAACACTGAAGAGAAGAATCGAAAGCGGGCATATTTACGTAAGTGTTGGAACGAGATAGATGTCGCGTCGTCTGTTGTCTTTATCTAGCATCTAAGCAAATTCTATAAATACGGCGAGTGACCGAATAAAATTGTTATTGCACTTTTAAAGCTCTTTTACTTAGCAACTACTCCTCACCTCTGAAGAAGCCTCCACAACCCTTAACCGGAATCGCTATTTTAATCAACATAACTGGAATCGTGGGTCATTTTGGACCCAGAAATAAAAGTCATATATTTCATAAATTACTTCAGGTAACAACCTAAACGGGTCAGCATAGTAATAAAACAGGTCTATTAAAGAATATCAAATAACATTTATTACTTAAGTTATTAAAATTAACATGTTTTCCAAATTTAACACTTAGGCGCTATATTTGGTAGGAATTTTTGAATATTTAATTTTGACGTCACATAAAACTATAAAAAAATACTGTTTTACGGGGTTTTATGTATCTTCCTCTTAATTAAGACACTAATTTTCTTAGAAATTATAGTATAACAAAAAAATGACATCCTATTAAAAAACAACAAAAAATCGTTAATCAGTCTTTGAAATCTATGTATGGCACTTGAGGCATAACATTTTTTTTTGTGCATGATGTTTGCAGATCTATTAAGAACATTTGTCACACTTTTGTGACTGTTTATTATCTTTTTTTGGACCACATAAAAAGCGTCTTCCCCTTTTTCGTGTTCCAGTTTGAGAGGAAGAGGCATTTTCTTGTAGCAAGTTATGTTGCTCTTCAACTGGCGTTAAGAAAATGTCAATCCTAATCTATTGAAAACGATTGATACTCCGCCTTTCTTTCCACAATGAATGGCTTGATTAAATCCAGTCCTATTTGTTTTATATACTGATTACGTTTCATTCGTATACTACGATTTGAAGCTTTCGACAAAACAAATCCGTTCGCACTTGCAATATTCAGAATGGCTGAAAATATTATGCATGGCCATCGTTGAGTTCTTCTGGAAACGGTATAGTTGGCGCATTTTTTATCTAAAGCATCCACGCCACCTTTCGTGCTGTTATAAATTTCAATTATTTCTGGTTTTCTACTTACTTCATTGATTGATTTGTCGTGATGCATTGATGAGATCATTACTACGCGTTGATTCTTTTTTGTGACATATGATGCCCAAGTTTTATCTTTCACGAATCCAAACAATGTTGAGCCTATCTCCCTCTGTCGATTAGGTAAAAAATCAGGTGGTATCTCTCTTTTATTTTTGCGCACTGTCCCAACATAAGTCAAGCCATTTTCGATAAGTTTGTCAACTAGTTCAATAGAAGAAAACCAATTGTCAGCAGTTATATTTCTGTTTGTTCCAAATAACGGCTATGCTAACTGTAGCACATTTTGTGTTGGAATAGAAACTTGGTTTCTTTGGTTGGAATCTGACTTTCCCGTGTAAATAAAAGCATTCTACAAATAATGCGTTTTAGCATCACAAAGGCACATAATTTTTATGCCATATTTGGCAGGCTTGGATTTTATATAAATTCTGAAGAAACACCTCCCTCTAAAAGGACAAAGCATTTCATCAATTGTCACATACTCAGAACAACTATAGTTTTTCTGACAGTTCTCAATGAAATTGCCAAATATTTCAGAGATAAGAGCAGCCCGATCATTTATTCTTCTTTCTTCTCTAGAATTGATATCATCAAATCTCAAAGCAGACAAGAGGAACATAAACCGTTTCACGTTCATTGTTATTCTGAATATATCTCTTCCTGTTCCATAAACTTTCAATATCTTCATGACCAGATTTGAATACACCTGATAAAATCAGTAAACCAATGAATGCTTTCATTTCCACAATGCTCACGTGATTAGTGTAAGTTGCGTGGGTCCGATACTTTTCAGGATATTCTGTTATTTTTTATATCACCTCTTTTTCTTTCAGAGACATCCAATTTACGCTGATACAACGGTTTAAGCTCTGAAGGGCGATTATTTCTTTTACTTATATCAAGCTTCTTAAAATCATTAAAGTATGAAATTTTATAGTTCATTTTAATTTTATTCTGTTCATTTTTCTCAATTTTGATGACTTCTATTAATCAGACATCTTCACAACTTGGCCATCTACAGTCTTTTTTAGCCTTGGAACCGGTAGTTGTTTTATATCTATAAAATCAGCGTAACCCATTTCAGGTACCAACCCAGGTACGTATATTGGTCCGGATTTAAGGCATCTTTTGTTTTTCAACTACAGAATGTACTGCATCTCCCTCATTCTGTGTATGACCACGGATAAGAAATTTATGCGTTATGTACCTAATGTCTAAGTTTAATACTGCATAAATATACATGCCAATAACAAATTGGTTTTTCTGTTGACCACAACAGTTGTCAGAAAAGAACACAATTTCAAGATTTTCGCCAGCACGACATTTTTTTCTAGAAGATACTTTAAAATACAACTTCCTATTTCATTGGCTCCACGATTTCCTTGAGATTCATCCCAAAAGTAGCATTCGGTTACATTGTCATCGTGCTTAAGTTCAGATATAGTAAAATTCAAGCAGTTTATTTTGGACTTATAATAAAAAGTGGAAACCGCACCATTCGGAACTGTCATTACTGCCTGCAGGTCATAACATGCGACAATAAAATTAGGCGACACTTTTTCTTTATCACTAGCCTTTTCCTCACGACTCTTTACTTTTTCAGCTAAATGTCGCTCATAACTCTCTTGTAGCTCTATTTTTTTTTGGACCAATGGCTAATTTATAAATAGTACATTGCCCACATTGATCCTTTTTTGGTATAAAGAAACCAATATTAAAGTCTGTATTAAATATCTTTCGATATGTATTGTAATGAAAATAAAGATAAAAAAAACTTCACTTCATCTGCACACGTATAATTTATTTTACTAAAATTTTCCGAAAATTATACACAAAATATATTTAAAATAAGTAAAATTAATAACGGAAACGTTGGAATCAAAATAAAAAAAAATAGGGGAAAAAATTAATCGAATTACCCCAAAAAATATTCAACTTAAAAAAAAGGGAAATTGCATTATTATAAAAAACGGGGTGGTGTTGATGGGCATGGGTGTGATGGGATGAGAGCCGACGGTTTGTAAAAATGCAACTAAAACTTGGTAGCCCGACGGTGGGGTTATTGGAATTTGGAAAATATTTCACTGGTGATTCAATCGATCACCAGTGAAATCGGAATTTGATGGCAGGATAACACTTCTTAATAAAGGTTAAAACATAAACTAGAATAAAAAAAACACCAAAAACATCGGAACTTAAAAACTAAAACCGGTTATAAAAAAAGGACAATAGCTACAATGTAGTCCCGTGTACCGGTCCGGCCACAAGCACGGGCAACCCGGGCACCGACGGTCCGTCCGGAACCGCTGTACGCACAAATGGTCGTGCAGGAGCACCGGCGAGACGACCGTCCGCCCCCAGCCCTCCGTAAGTCGGACAGGAAGGTTCCCAGGCGGAGACCACCACGTGAACGACGGGAGACAGCGGGCAACGAGGTTCTCGGTTAGCCCGTACGGTTTAGCTAAAACACAAACACACCCTATCACTACTACATCCACACGAAAGTAACTAGCAAACTCAAAACCCACCCCTAATGCATCGGAAATGCCCTCGACTTACCCAGTAAACCTGGCTTCCAAATTAAATTACTCGGTTATAGCGGCTGAATTACACAGCCGCCTCAAAACACAGGACAGCAATGGCTTATTTGCCAATTTCACCGATTATATAAAAATCACATTGGTTTGATAAAAATAACACGCCACGACGAATTCAAGAAAATATCTGACGAAAAAATCCAAACAGATCGCCTTGACAACGCTAACAGAAAAAACACTCATTTGAAAATTCAAAAGTGACAAGAAAAACTGCCAGCAAATAAACATGGAGGTTTTACATATTTAAAGATAGGACCACACACAATTGAAAGATAATTAATTCGGCGGCGCCGAAGGTCGACAACTGGTAGCGGTTATTTAACGCTACAGTATGTACTATTACATAGGGTAGTCCTTGACTTATACACTCTGGTTTATAATCAAAATAAATATCAGTTAAATTTTTTCCGCCATCTGTATATTCCTTTGTTGTTTGTTTCCTTAAATAGTGACTTTCAATTCTAGGTATACTGTTTATATGATTTTTTACTCCTCAATCAAATCATTAGGCACTTTTTTTATGTTTCCCATGCTTTCCTCTCATTTCACCTTCCAGTACACCAGTTGCTTTTTTTCTTTTCTACAACAGTTCTGATACATCTACCAGTTATATTTAATGTATTAAAAAAAAAGTTTTACAAACTTTGGTTCTAGATCCATTTACATTCCATCCATTCCATTCCATCCATTTTTACTTCCTAGATGAATCAGCCTTCTTGTATTGATATTTTGGATGGATCTCCTCAATGTTGCCAGCAATCTATTACCTTTAGCGTATCAAGGATGCTATTCCCCAATAATCCTTAAATAACTGTTTTCTGACCTCTTCCGATTTTTTTTCTGAACATTTAAGTCGACAGCTTGGTCCACATGGTGTTTTTTAATCTTTGCCGGAAATACTTTCTTTGTTTTGGAAGTCGTAACATAATTTTGTCCAGAATCTTTCAAACTCTTAGTAATTTTTGCAGCGCTTTGTTTTTTCATTTTTGATTTCTTACTTTTACAATCAACGGCAGAGGGAATATCTTCTGCAATATTATTATCTTGTAACTGAATGGTATTGATATTTGATTCAGTGCCATCGTTAATAATTACGCTTGGTATCTGTTAATTTTCTGTAGTTCTTCATTTCAATAAGAAGTTCTGAATTATTTTCCTCCGTATTTATATTACTTGTTGGGGCATAATCATGATCATGATCATGCGCTTCGCGCGATCGATCGATTGCCCCACTCCTCCCGAGCCCTTCAGTAGTTGCGCATGTGGTAGGTGAACAGGCCAGTGACTTTACATTACCAGGATATAAATATTTAGGACCTGGAAATGCGATGGATAAAGGAGAACCAATTGATGAAGTTGTTGATTGAAGTTGATGAAACATGATGCTATGTATTGGGTTAGTCAAAACGATGAGGACATTTATGTTGCTGATGAAAGTGCTATAAAAGAATTTAGTATAAACTTTCAAGAGCAACATAATATTAATTCATTCATTGGAGCATCTGGACTTACGATAAAACATTTATTTGAAAAGTATATGTGGCAAGGAGTAGTATATCCGAATATGTCGAAGAGAGAGCACGCTGGTCAAGAGGCGTACAAAAATATCAAAAAGAATTAAGTAAAGCCTGGAATATACACAAACAGCAGCATGGCCATGAAGCTGGTACATGGACTGACTTCAATTTAGTGTACCTGAAAAAGTGCGTTTTGATATTGATAATACTGAACCTGGACCTAGTTCAAGATCTGACCCTGCCGTGGATATATTGGTGACGAGTTTCCGGACCTCGATGATAGTTTTCTTAACGCTATGGATATTGACATTGGTAATGTTGCTGGTAACGTACCGGTTAATGCTGTTCAAGGTTCTGGACACAATAATGCTGTGGGTTCAAATTCAGCGCAATCTAATTCAGAGATACGGATACCTCGCAGTATTATGCCGAAGGCACAGGTATACAAATTTAGAAAGACCAGAATATGGAACTCTTATAGATACGCTATGAAACCTATAAAATATGGTACATCTGATGATGGTGTTACTACGCCATTAATAAATTGTTTGGTTGATTTTGTATCGTTATATTTAAGTGAAGCTAAATGGTTAAATTTACCTAGAGTGGCGAGGCTGAGGCTGCTGTTCGTTGTAAAGTTACAATATTGGGTACAAGAACTACATTTGGTGTAGGTGAAACTTTATCTGGAAATGCGAATACAGAACATGTACCAATTGGCTATGTAGCTACAAATTTAAATGTAAGTACTTACGGCACTAATTCTGTTTCGCATAGGATAATTGGTGGTCTTCGGCGTGGTTAGTAACCTAAAAGATAGTTCCTTTGTAGGTTCCTCTTGATTCACATATTGCAGAAACATTTCTATTGCTATTTCGCTCATTCTGAATTGCAAACACGTCATGTATAATTCTGTTTCGCATAGGATAATTTTGAAAGCATTCCATGACAAATTCTCGCACTTTGTCTCTCTCAGACGATGTATGATTGATTTCAATATCGTCTTCCACAATGAAGTCAGTTTCATAAACTCTCTCTTTAAAAGTAAATTTTTCATTTCCATTCCTTTCATTTCGCATAGTTTCAGTGCTTTCATTATGCTGTTGTAAATTTCGTTCGTCCATAACTCCAAAGTGCCTAAGAAACTCTCTGGTGCTGGTTCCGGCATCGTATTGTTGGTTTTCTTCTTCTTCACTACTTTTTCTATCGCTTGTTTCTTTGTTATTTTGCGTTTCCCTTTTTTATTTTCTTGTCTATTTTCTCTTCCATGTCTTCCACCATTGCTTGGTTACATTCTCCTATATTCATCTTCTGTTCGTTTTCCACTAATTGTATAGTATTTCGAAGAGCTTGCTCCCCAGTTGGTAATTTAGTGCTGTTGTTGTTCATTTGTAGAAACTCCGCTAACTCGTTGTTCGGATATTGATCCTGCACTTCCTCGATCTCGCTGTCCTCGTCCGTTGTCTGTAACATGTTATTGTATTCCAAATATTTATCTATATTTACAAAAAAAGTTTGAGACTAACCTTATTTATCGTCATCAGGAAATTCTATAATGTCTATATTCTGTAGATAGTTGCACAGCACCATTTATTGCTAAAACATTGTGAAAGTCCAAAAGGTTCAAAGCAGAGGTTTGAAAAAAAATACCAATCAGAGACCTTAATTTATTTAAATTTGTTTAAACATTAGTTTGTGAATTGGTTGATGCAAACCAATGTAATTAAATGGTTTCGAAAATAAAAACAAACGTATTTGCAAGTAAACTGGTACAATTTTAACCAAATAAATAGCTGCAAAAAATACCCGTGGTAGACACTTATTACGTCAAGAGTTTTAGATATTGTAGCTTTAAACGATATAAAGCTAAAAACAATTTTGATAAATTTAACACTGGTCGTACTTTGGCTATTTATTTATTTTTATTGTCGTACTTTGGCAATCGTATACGCAGTTCCCATAACATTAAGAAACATGGCTAACATTAAAATAAATTAAAGTGATTCACGAACATTCATTCCTGTTAATTTCAGCTTTCAATTACGGCTATCATGAAAGTTTAAACTAAAACAAGAATAGTACAACAATTCTCTGAAAAGCCGACCAAATTGTAGAGGTCGCAAAAAAGCGACCGCACCATACGTACGGGCTATCTACGCAAATTAGCTTTTTAGTATCCGATATTTTGTACAGTTATGCTGAAAAGCGTTATTCATACATAGATTTTACAATAGTAGGATTTTATCTTAGAACGTTATGCAAAACAAGTATTACGTCAATGAAAGTGTAGGTGGAACTAACACTCGGAATACCTACCGTACATCTTATGTTTTGGCGCGCACTGTTCATTGAAATAAAACGAACTAAGTTGTAATTGTCCGTATTCACAACGTTATTGCCGTGGTCACGGGATGCCCAGTCATCTCGTGACCACGGCAGCTGTAAAGGTGCCGAAACGTCGGGAAAATCAAAAAACCCCTAAAAAACCTAAAAATACGGACAATTACAACTTAGTTCGTGGAAATATAGCGCGTTTGATATCCGTAAAAGTTGTTTTTATTTCAACTCGGAATACCTGCTTGAAGCAAAATTTTACGTAACGTTATCTCGCTCTCTAGAGAAATCTCTCTCTTTCTAATTCATTTTGTTTTCTCATTTTAACACTATTAAGTAAAAGGATAAGTCAGTATCTTGGATTCTAACTACTGCCACCACCACGTATGTAGATAGAACATATAAATGCACCATTTGTATTGATTTTTACAACATAAATTTCAACATAAATTTGGGATTTTGTTTGCGTTTTTAAGAATTTTGGGTTGTTGTGAAATCAATAAATTCACCATCACTCTCATTTCTAGATAGTGAGATAACGCTACAGTGCGACACAAATGAGTAGAAAATAATGGGGGACCACTAGTCAATAATTAGCAACCATTTAGCAAATATTTCACTATTAATATGAAAAAAAAACACTATTTATTATGAAGACGCCAAAGTCTTGACAGCAGAATTACTATCTTAACAGTCGTCATTTTTCCTTACATTGAAGTTGGTAATTAGTTCCTCAAAAGTCCGTTTTATTCTGTTTTGTGTCGTACTGTACATAAAATTTAGCTTCAAGATTCGGAGTGTTGCAAGCAGCAATGCGAATTGCAAAAAGCCTGGAACTATCACAGGAACGAACAAACAAACTAAACAACGGAACCAATTCTACAAATTCGTCCGTGCAAGCAATCACAAGCAAGAAACCAATGTCTAAAAATTAGTCAGTCGAGTCAGTCGAACAGAACAAACTACTACAAAAACGACAAGTCGACAGAGAGGCCAAGAAGCAAATCCAAATCACCGGTAAGGAAAAAGTGCTTAAGATGTGGCCAAATTCACAAATTCAAATGTCCAGCTGAGGGGAAAACCTGCCACATATGTAAGAAGAAGAACCATTTTGCACAATTCTGTTTCTTCAAGAATAAAGAAAATAACCACCGGGTAAGAAATATTCAACATCAAGAAATTCCAGTCTTAGATCTTTCTAATGATGCCATAGATTTACCAGACAATTTTACTATCAACGCAGTGAATAACAATAACCATTCTAATTTAGATTGGCAAATTAATATGTATTGCAATAATTACAAATTGAAATGTCAAATTGACACAGGTGCTGAAACAAATGTGTTTAGTAAAAAAACTTTGGACAAAACTAACAGAAATTCTGAGAGTAAAGTAAAAATTTTTAGGACATGTAATAACGTATTCTCTTTTTCAGGACAATTAGTCCCTAATTTAGGAACTTGCACATTGAATTGCAAATTTGAAAATGGTTTATCAACCAAAATGTATTTTGTTGTGGTTGATTGTGATTGTGCAACAATTATTGATCAAAAATCATGTCAAAATCTGGGAATTGTGAAAAGAGTGTTCGGAGTGCATAACAATGAAAGGTCTGTTCAACACATTGTCAATAAATACTCACAACAATTAAGGGGGAATGTGTAGTATAGTATCCTATATATATTATGCTAAGTATGTAACCATTTATAATCAACGCTTATTTTGTAATAAATCAGTGTTTAATCAGACTTCGGTGTTTCAATACATATCCTTTCGGCTCCCGACAGTATATGGCGACCCTGCCAGCCGTCCCCCTAATAAGGAGACGTATCGAATTCGGTGAATTAAATATGTGTTACTACGGGTTAGATCGTCGTGTCTTAACGGTGTGTGACAAAGTACAGATTGATTATAAATCGGTCGAAAATGGGTTCGCCACAAAGTAAAGTGGAAGAGAAAACCATCAACACCAATTTAGCTGTGGGAGTGGATACTTCACCACACATGCAAGTTATCAAGCAGCACTTATCGGTGACAAACTGCATTCTCATAGCAATAATTACGCTTCTGGCAATTGGGGCGCTGCTCATCCTGTTCAAGGCCTACAGGAAATATCATGGCAAGTTAGTACAACGCCAAGTCAACGAGTTTGCATTAAAAAGGTATGCCAGCCTGCTACGTCGTCAGCCTGCTGCTGTATTGAGCGGAAAAGCAGAGGCAAAAGTATGATCCCAATAATATGAAAAAGTGCGCGTGTGAAAGTGTTTAAAAGCCTAAGCGGTATTGGAATAGTGTAAAGCGAAAAGTGGGAAAAAATCGCGATGGTTTATACGGGACAGAACACTTTAGTTTAGTGAATTAATTGTAAGTACTTAGTATAGTTCACAAATATGCATGGTTAGTCTTAGTCATTAGAAAAATATTACTATGGTATGGCCGAGGTTTTAGAAAACTTAGTTACAGACTTAAAAGAAATACGAACGTATCTAATAAAAATTGGTGAGAAACGAAGAAAAGGAAATATTTCTGTAGTAAAGTTGTGTGAAGCGAATAAGTTATATAGTCAATATATTGCTATAATCGACCATTTAAAAGAGGAAATTAAAGCTAGTACGTCATCTACTGTTGAATTAGTGAATAAAAGTTGCGCAGAGTTTTTGAATTTATATCACGAAATTGTACAATTGTGTTCAGCAGCAAAGTGTTCTGAACAAGTTAACATAATGGAGAAGGACACTTTATTTGATTTAAAATTAGCATTAAGTCTTTTGCCTGTCATGAATGATGACGATAGTATTACAAAGCAATTAATTGAGAATATTGAATATGACGAGTCTACATTGAGCAAACCAGAATGTAAGAGAAACTTAATTACATTTGTACTAAAGAGTAGGCTTTCAGAGACTGCAAAGTTAAAATTAAACTCTTCTTACAACAGTGTCGGAGATTTAATAAAGGATATGCGTAAATTATTGCTTCCGCAGAAGTCCTTCACTGCAATTCAGACTAAACTGCAACGAGCGGCCCAAAATCATAGGTCTGTTACAGAGTTTGGCAAGGATATTAGTGAATTATTTGTTGATCTAACTATTTCACAAGCCGACAGCAACTCGAATGCGTATAATGTACTAAAAAGTATAAACGAAAAATATGCTATAAAACGGTTTGACGACGGCTTGCGAAATCCTAAGATAAGTACTATTATAGCGGCGCGTAATTACACGTGCTTAAAGGATGCGATACAAGCCGCGCAGGACGAGGAGGTATCTACAGTCGAACGTTCGTCGGAAATTGTTGGTTCCTATAGAACATCAAACTACGGTAGAGGTAATAGGTATGGCTGTTTTAGACCTACAAGGGTTCAGACACGTCGTGGTCAATGGCAGCGAGGATTTTACCCCCGTGGTAGTCGTGCGCTACAAGGTACGTCTAGCAATTATTGGTCTAATAATTATAACAGGCGCTATAGCAACCGCGGTTATAACTGGCGTGCCGGTAACAGAGATAAACCCCGTAGAGGAAGTAGCTTCCAGCCCCCTCCTATCGTCCGCCTCTGCAAGCGGATAAAAGGAATGCGGCCAAGGCGAATGAAACTGCCAGAGAGAGGGCACAACCTACATACAGGGATGCGGTTGCCGGTCCTTCCCGCTCGAGTATGCCCCCTACACTTCCACCACCTGATAGGCCGAGTGAACAGGAGAATCCTTGGCTCGTGGCTGATAAGAGGGGCAAGCCAATAAAGACTAAGAAGCCGAATACGCAGCCGCCTGAACCCAAGGTGGCACCAAGGGCCAAGACGGGGCCAAAGCTGTCTCTGCCTCGATCGGCTGCGGTGGTTCTGACCCTCAATGCGGAAGCAGCGGAGAGGGGCGTCACTTACCCTCAAGCGATCGCCCGGGCTAGAGAGGCCGTGAAACTGTCGGAGCTGGGGATCGAGGATCTTTAGATAAAAAAAACGCAGACTGGAGCCCGTAAAATTGAGATTCCCGGATCATCGGGTCCCGAAAAGGCGGACGCCATGGCCGGCAAGTTAAGGGTAGCCCTGGAAGACATCGCGACGGTCTCCAGGCCCGTGAAGTGCGTGGACCTGCGCATTTCCGGGCTGGACGAGTCGGTCACCGAGGAGGAAGTCCGTGCCGCACTAGTGGAGAAAGGGGGCTGCTTGTTAGAACATGTTAAGGTGGGCCCAATTAGACCTGGCTCGTGGGGACAGCATAGTGTGCTGGCTAAATGCCCTATCGCGGCAGCAAAGGTACTGGTAGAGTCTGGCCGTATCTTGGTGGGTTGGAGCAGCGCCCAGGTCAGGGCACTGGAGACACGGCCGCTTCGGTGTTATAAGTGCATGGCGGTGGGTCACATGAGTCGGTTGTGCTCGCTCGATGTGGACCGTACCTCCATGTGTTACAGGTGTGGCAAGGACGGCCACAAGGCGGCGGAATGCGCGGCGGAACCCAAGTGCGCAGTTTGTCTGGCAGCAAAGCTGCCGGCTGCGCACGTAATGGGTGGGAGACGCTGCCACCCACCGGTGGTTAGAGCCAAGTCGCTCCCTAAGTCAAAGGGGGCAAATGAAGGGGCCATTGCCATGGAAATAGCTGAGACAACGCCGAATGTCTAGACAGACCTTCAGCTTTCTCCAGGCGAATATTAACCACTGCGCAGCTGCACAGGACCTCCTCATGCAGCAAGCTGTGGAATACGACTCGGACTTTGTCGTGGTGTCGGAACCATATTGTGTGCCTCAGCGCAGCAACTGGGCGGAGGACGAGAACGGTACTGTCGCTCTACTGGTCCCCCAAAAGTCTGGACACTCCCCTCCTCTCTCAATAAGGGAGAGAGGACCGGGTTATGTGGCTGCAGTCTGGGGAGATATCGCCATTATTGGAACTTACTTTTCCCCAAACAGACCAATAGACGAGCTGGAGAGATGGGTGGCTCTCGTTGGTGGCGCACTCCGGCGTCTGGCCCCAATGCAAGTCCTTGTGGCGGGGGATTTCAATGCCAAACATCCGGCTTGGGGCTCCCGCGTAACAACGCCGAAGGGCACCGTCGTCCTCGACTGGGCGATGTCGGAGGGACTAGTCATTCTGAACAGGGGGACAACCTACACATGTGTTCGGGGGACAGGGGGATCCAGGGTGGACCTAACCTTAGCTACACCAGCACTGGCTCTCAGAGTGGAGGGTTGGGCTGTTTTGACGGAACCCCTGACTATGTCTGATCACCGGTACATCGTTTACAGAGTCATGCCTCGGGAAGGCAATCATGTGACGAGAACACGCCCGGCCGACTATCACTTTCCCAGGTGGTCTATCACCAACATGAACCTGAACCGTGCGGAGGAGGAGGCGATCGTCCAGGCCTGGTGTGAAGACTCACGAGGCAGGGGGCGAGACATAACCGAGAGGGTAGAGCAATTTAATCGCTCCCTTACCGCGGTCTGCGACGCTGCCATGCCCCGGTGGTACGGTCCCCCGACGAAGAACCAGGTGTACTGGTGGTCGGAGGAGATGGAGTCCCTCCGGGCCGCCACCTTGAGGGCGAGACGGGCCTTGCAGCGATACCGAAGGCGTCGCAGGCGTCGCCCTACAGAGGAGCAGAATCTTCTGACGGCCTACCGTGAAGCAAAGACGGGATTTGAGACGGGTATAGTCAGAGCCAAATCTCAAGCGTGGGATGAGTTTCTCGCAAGTCTTGATGCGGATCCGTGGGGGCGTCCCTTCCGCATGGTTAGGAATAAGCTTCGGCACCAGGCACCCCCGATGGACTCTATGGAGCCGGAATTCTTATCAAGCGTCGTGGAGGGTCTCTTCCCCTCATATCCCCCGCTGGTGGCTCCCTTGATTGCTCCACAGAGCCCTCGAGAGTTAGAATCGGGCTTCACGCCGGTGACTGAAGCCGAGATGGAGGGAGTGATCGACCGTCTCCGGCAGAAAAAGAAGGCACCTGGCCCGGATGGCATCCCGGGCCGAATTCTGCCCACGGCCTTAAAACACCTGGGAGAGACGCTGCGCGAGCTGTTCACTGATTGTCTGGAGTCGGGAGAGTTTCCAGAGCGCTGGAAGAGAGGGCGATTATGCCTCCTACTGAAAGAGGGACGACCTCTGGATTCTCCATCGGCCTACCGTCCAGTGGTCCTTCTAGATGAGCCCGCCAAGATGCTGGAGCGAATTATCGCAGACCGCATAGTCCAGCATCTCGAAACAGTAGGCCCCGACCTTGTGGTAAATCAATATGGATTTAGGCGGCAGCGGTCGACCGTGGATGCGCTACTGGCGCTTAGAGAGTTGTCTGAGAGAGCGGCGGAGCAAGGGGAAGTGGTTATAGCGGTGTCGTTAGACATAAGGAACGCCTTTAACTCGCTTCCCTTCAGTGTCATTAGAGATGGGCTCCTGTACCACGGTTTGCCGCCGTATTTAGTGGCCATTGTCGGCAGCTACCTTCAGGGTAGAAAGGTGGTATACCCCTCTGGTGAGGGGAATATAGTGGAGAGAGATATGGTATGCGGTGTTCCACAGGGGTCGGTTCTTGGTCCACTCCTGTGGAACATCGGGTATGACTAGCTTCTGAGAGGGGTTCTCTTGCCCCGGATGACAGTCATCTGTTATGCAGATGATACTCTTGTTACTGCCCGAGGCGAAACGTTTGAGAAAGCCAAGAGGCTGGCGGGCGTGGGATCCTCTCTTGTCATAGAGAGGATAAGGATCCTCGGATTGAATGTCGCGCTGGAGAAGACTGAGGCTGTTGTCTTTCATAGGCAGCGCAGCGCCCCCCCGGCGGGAGCTACTCTAACGGTGGATGGCGCAAGAATTCCGTTGCGACCGTCAATTAAGTATCTGGGTCTAGTTCTAGACGGGCGGTGGAGCTTTGAAGCTCACTTCAAAGAACTGGCCCCAAAGGTCGCGAAGGCGGCCGGTGCGTTGGCGCGAGTTCTGCCGAATGTCGGGGGGCCTGGAGATAGGTGCCGAAGACTGTTCGCGGGGGTACTCAGGAGCATGGCCCTTTACGGGGCACCAGTGTGGGCTGACAAGTTGAACGTCGCGAATCGTCGTCTTCTCCGTAGGCCACAAAGGGCCATGGCTATTAGAATAGTCCGTGGATATCGGACCATGTCTTTTACGGCGGCGTGTGTATTGGCGGGTACACCTCCTTGGGAGCTAGATGCTCAGGTACTCAGGGAGGTGTACCTGGAGCGACGAGCGGTGCTGACCAGGGGCGATAGAGTGACCCCAGAAGAGAGAGGGGCGGTACGGTGCAGGGCCGAGGAGTCGCTGATGCGCACCTGGGAAGAGAGACTGGATGGGGACCAGGCCGGGAGGCGGACGATCGATGCCGTTCGCCCTCTTCTCAGAGAGTGGTGTGGACGGAGGTATGGGTCGCTGACCTTTAGGCTGACGCAGATTCTTTCCGGACATGGATGTTTCGGAAAGTATCTGTGTCGGATAAGAAGGGAGGCGACTTCACAGTGCCATCATTGTGGCGCGGCGGTGGACAGCGCGGAGCACACTTTACAGGTGTGCCCTGCCTGGTCCTCGCAGCGTAGGGATCTGATCACTGTGTTGGGAAGGGATCTCTCGCTGCTGAGCATGGTGCGGGCCATGCTCGCCACCGATAGATCCTGGGATGCTGCAGTCTCCTTTTGCGAAGACATAATCTCGCAAAAGGAGGCATCGGAGCGGATCCGCGAAGCCAACGCTCATGCGAATCGGCTCCGACGAAGGAGGCTTGGGCGAAGGAGACGGCTTTATGCGCACCTCATTCCCCTTTAGGAGGTGGTGCGATTCGGAGAATGCCATTTATTCGTAGAGCATACAGTCGACTGGGCTCCCCATCCCTCTCTAGGGAGAGCGAGTCGGGACGCGTCGGACTGGGAAGGATCCCCGCAGGGAAGCCTGGCTTCGGCCGGGAAAGGTCGCCCAGGATTGTGGTGGAGACTGCAACAACGGCCCCACATTTATATAATCCTGGCGATATGCAGCCGGAAACCGGGGGGGTTTTAGTGGGTATGCCTACCAAAGGAGAGCCCCACATAACCCTATGGCCTACCAGCGATAGGGTATGCATAAGGTGCATTTCCCCCTCGAAAAAAAAAAAAAAAAAAAAAAAAAAAAAAAAAAAAAAAAAAAGGGGTGCCACATTTTTGGCAAATGTTAACACCTTAGCAACCGAACAAGGTACTCAGGAGCTTGAGTCAGTGGACCACACACTCGGAGCAAACCTGAGTCATTTTTTTCGAGCATAACTATATTTGTGCATGTAACTGTTTAAACAAAGTGTCACTTAGTGTAAGTAACAGCACTTTTAAGTGGCTAATCGATACCGGCGCTTCCATTTCTGTCATCAAATACGATCTTCTAGAACGTTTACAGATTCCGTTCCATAATAAGAGAGTTGATATAAAAGGTATAGGCGGAAAAGTTGTTACGGAGGGTTACAGTTACATTAAGTTGAATTACAATAACAATAATTTTAGTCATAAGTTTTATGCATTGAGACAAATTCCTTCGCAACCGGACGGTATTTTAGGACAAGACTTTTTGAAAGCTTATTACGCAGTATTAAATTTTGAACGGCAAACTTTATCACTAACTACGGAATTTGGTCAAAAGATCGATATTCCTTTCGACTTTCATGGAAAACATAGTTATTTAACGATCCCGGCCAGGAGTGAGTCAATTCACTTTATTGAAATTTATGAGAAGGACGATTTTGTTATTCAATGTCAGGAGTTATGCGAGGGCGTATTCGTAGCCAGTACTATAGTAAAACCGGAAAAGGGAAAAGTACCAATCAAAATTTTAAATACTAGAGATAGTGAAGTAAACTTGCAAAAATTTTCGTTATCTAAGTCAAGATTAAATGACTATTATATTTGCCAATTTAACAGACCTGTTATTAACGCGGATAGAGTTAAAACATTATTTTCTTTATTAAAATTAGATAAATTAAATTTTGAAGAAAGGACGTCAGTAGAAAATATTTGTGCAAAATTTCCGGACGTTTTCCATTTACCCGGAGACAAGTTAAACGTGACGCCTTTATACGAACACACGATCGAATTATAACCACATAGTACCCCGATTTATTCGAAACCTTATCGATTACCCCAAACGCAAAAACTTGAGATTGAAAAACAAATTGAGAAAATGCTTACGGATGGCATAATAGAAGAAAGTACGAGCGCATGGTCGAGCCCCTTATTGTTGGTACCCAAAAAGTCCGATTCGGTTGTTAAAAGATGGCGCATAGTCATAGATTATAGAAAGTTGAATAATAATATTAAAGATGATAAATTTCCGTTGCCGAACATAACGGAAATTCTCGATTCATTGGCAGGTTCTGTTTATTTTACTCATTTAGACCTTTTTCAAGGTTTTTTCCAAATTGGGTTACATCCTTCCAGTAGACCGTATACAGCATTTACAACAAATAGAAATCAATATCAGATGACTAGGCTACCTATGGGCCTTAAAACTAGCCCAAATGCGTTCTCAAGAATGATGACTATTGCTATGGCGGGACTAAATTACGAAAAATGCCTAGTGTATCAAGACGATTTGGCCGTTTTTGGCAGGTCTTTAGCTTCCCATAATCAAAATTTATTTAACATATTAAGTAGACTACGGAAAGTAAATTTAAAACTAAATCCCGCAAAATGCGTGTTCTTACAAAAGGAAATGTTATATTTAGGCCATATAGTATCAGAAAAGGGTGTGCTACCTGATTCGTCAAAATTTAACGCAATAAAAAATTATCCTACACCGCAAAATACACAGGATGTCAAACGTTTTGTTGCTTTTATGAATTATTATCGGAGATTTATTAATAACTTTGCTGAAATAGCATTTCCATTGAATAAATTGTGCTGTAAAAATATTCCTTTTGAATGGACACAAGAATGTCAAAATAGTTTTCAATTACTTAAAGACAAGTTAATAAATCCTCCTATTTTACAATATCCTAATTTCGCGGATGATAACATATTTATATTGCAAACGGATGCGTCACGGGTAGCTATCGGATCGGTGCTATGTAATGGTGACGGTCGGCCTGTAGCTTACGCGAGTCGAAGTTTAAATAAGGCGGAAAGAAATTATCCTACTATCGAAAAGGAACTCCTTGCGATAGTTTGGAGTGTAAAACATTTCCGACCATATTTATACGGGAGATCGTTCAAGATACAGACCGATCATCGACCCCTTGTATATTTGTTTGGTATGCGAGACCCGTCAAGTAGGCTTACTAAGTTTAGATTACAATTAGAAGAGTATAATTTTACGGTTGAGTATATCAGAGGGTGTAACAATGCAGCTGCAGATGCATTGTCACGCATTATTATAAACTCGGACGATTTAAAAAATATGAATTCGGGTCTCGATGAATTGAATGTTATGACTAGGGCGCAAACCAAAAAAGCGCAAGAAAATCAAAATTTCCCGGTTATTTATACTCCTACTAACTTGAGGTCTGATCAGCCAAAAGTTGTAGAGATTATTAAGAAGCCGAGAAATTTTATTGAATTATCGTTTATGTCTATAAAACATTTAAATAAGTTGCGTAGTGAAAATGAAATAATGAATTATTCGAGATATTTTATATACGTACGTAGAAAGTCAATTGTATACTTAAACCCAAATACTCGATCGTCCTTATCGCGAGGCGAAATGATGAGAGATTTGAGTTGGTTATGTAAAAGACACGGTATAAAAGAGTTATGTATAATACGCAATGAATATAATACAGAATTTATAGCTAGCATTATAGAAGAAATAAATAAAATGTGTAATTGGTCCCGACCACGAATATGTGTTTTGAGAGGAGTGCAAAGAATAAATAAGTTAGATGACAGACGTGTCATACTGAATGATTTTCACCTACTGCCTACAAGTGGCCACGCAGGCATTAGGCGAATGGCAAATAATATCAAGAAATATTATTTCTGGCCTAGTTTAGAATCAGATGTAAAAAACTTCATATCAAAGTGTGAGCAATGCCAGAAAAATAAATATTCTGTTAAAACAAAGCAGCCTATGGCTATATCGAGTACATCAAATTCAGCGTTCGAGAAAGTTTTTCTTGATATTGTCGGCCCGCTACCGAGAGATGATAATAATAATAGTTACGTGCTCACATTACAAAGTTTATCGAAGCTTATCCGCTTCAAACAAAAGATACGGTAAGTGTTGCAAAAGCGTTTGTAAATAATTTCATCCTTAGATATGGGATTCCTCGAGAGATCGGTACTGATAGAGGCACGGAATTAATTTCTAGTACTATGAAAGAGGTTTGTCAACTTTTAAATATTACTCATTTAACCTCCACAGCTTACCATCACGAAAGCTTAGGAGCGGTGGAAAACTCACACAAGCACATGGGTGCGTATTTACGAATAAATTGCCTAAACCACACTAATTCATGGAGCGAATGGATACCTTTCTGGAGTGTTTCGTATAACAATAGTGTGCACTCGGAAACCCAATACACGCCACATGAATTAGTGTTCGGTAAGCTATGTAACATACCTACAAACTTGAACGGTAGTGTAGTAAATCCTTTATATAATCTCGACAGTTATCCACTAGAGTTAAAATATAGGCTTCAATTAGCCCAAAGAGATGCTAGAAATAATTTATATAACAGTAAGATAAAAAGAAAAATATATTATGATAAAAATATTAATCCAGGAGATTATATATTACTTAGGAATCCGTCAGGAGATAAAACGCAAAGTATTTACCTTGGGCCATATTTAGTATTAGGATTTAGATTGCAATGTTAAAATAGTTAAGAATGGTAAAGAAGACATAGTACATAAGAACAGAACAAAATTGTTTATAAAATAGTTTTATTCAAAGAATAATATGTAAACCATATAAGTAAGAAGTAAATGCTATTATTAATCTAAGCGTATAACCTTTCATGTAATCTCAGCCTTAAAATTCTATAAATAGACTAACCATGTCATAAAGATCGTATGTAAGTGTATGTAATCATTGTTTTAGTTCTGATATATTAAATGTAATCGTAGTTATAGTTTTTATTTACTACAAAATGTTATCCTTACTAAGTATTACTTGTATTCTTTATGTACAATTGTGTATCCCATTTTTTTACTTTAATAAGTTTGATGACTTGTTCTATAAAAAAACACATTATTTGTTTTTCTCAATTAAGGGGGAAGGTGTAGTATAGTATCCTATATATTATTATGCTAAGTATGTAACCATTTATAATCATCGCTTATTTTGTAATAAATCAGTGTTTAATCAGACTTCGGTGTTTCAATACATATCCTTTCGGCTCCCGACAGTATAATCGGCTTAGGATGTTTGCCATACAAAGCTCATCTAGACGTTGATAACAACGTACCATCTAAAGTCTGTCCAGTTCGGAGAATTCCTTACATATTACAAGATCCTCTCAAAACAGAATTAAAAAGTATGGAACAATTGAAAGTCATTGAGAAAGTTGAAAAGCCAACAAAATGGGTTAATTCTATTGTCTTGGTTGAGAAACCAAATGGAAAATTGAGAATTTGTCTAGACCCAAGAAAGAACAAAGCAATAAAAAGACCGCACTATCCATATCCTACCTTTGATGATTTGAGATCTCAGGTAACCGGTTCTACTACTTTTTCAAAGTCAGATGCTAGTTCAGGGTATTGGACATTTGTTTAGACGATGAAAGCAGAGACCTATGTACATTTAATACTCCTTACGGAATACAGATTTTTGAGACTTCCTTAAGGAATAAATTCAAGTGGTGAAATATTTCACAGAACAATGAATGAATTGTTCGGTAATTTACCTGGTATAATAATTTTTGTAGATGATATACTCGTCCATGGTTCCACAGCCCAGGAACACAATGAACGTTTAGAGTCACTTTTCAAACGAGCTTCCGAAGTAAACTTAAAATTTAATAAGTCTAAATGCCAATTTGGTATGTCATAGGTATGCTATGTAGGTCATATTTTTAACAAAGATGGTGTTTCACCTGACAATTCAAAGGTTGAAGCAATTTCAAAAATGTCTAGTCCCACAAATGTCAAAGAACTGCAAAGATTTTTGGGTATGATTAATTACTTAGGTTCTTACATTCCGAATCTAGCAGAGAAGACAGCCATTCTAAGAGATTTACTAAAAAAGAACAACACTTGGAAATGGTTAGACCAACACGAACAACAATTCAATAAGTTAAAGCAATTGTTATGTCAGTCACCAGTACTAGTCCACTATGATGTCAAAAAATCCATAAGATTATCAGTTGATGCCTCTCAAAATGCCATTGGCGCTGTGATCCTACATGATAAAAATCCTATAGCTTATGCCTCAAAGTCATTTAACCAAAGTCAAATGAATTATGCCCAGATAGAAAAAGAACTTTACGCTATTGTCTTTGGATGTAAAAAATTTCACCAGTACTGATACGGTAAACCAGTTTATGTTAAAACAGATCACCAACCTTTAGTCACATTATTCAGGAAACCATTGTCTGAAGTCCCTTCTAGGCTACAGAGAATGATGATAACTTTGCAAGCATATCATTTAATTGTCTCATACACAAAAGGTTCAGAAATGTATATATCAGATACATTGTCACGTTCACTAGTCAAAGACACCAATTTCAACCAGGAATTAATTAGTTTAGACGATTTAGATTCAAATATTAACATTCACATTAACTTATTAACATCAAACTTAGCTATATCACCTGATAGGCTTGAAAACATCTTGTGTCATACAAAACAAGATTTAATTTCTCAAAAGTTAAAAGAATGTACAAAAATGGATGGCCTAGTTGCAAGGAACATAGTGATAAATTAGTATTACCCTATTGGAATATCAAAGAAGAAATTCATGTTATAAACGACATACTTTTTAAATCCAACTCTGTTTGCGAAGTGAAATCTTAAACATTTTACATGAAGGTCACCAAGGTATAGAAAAGACTAAAAGCTTAGCTAGTGGTGTTGTTTACTGGCCTAATATCAACCAAGACATAGAAAATAAAATAAGACAATGTGAAACATGTGCTATTTATTCTTCCAACAAAACAAGACAACCAATGTTGTCACATGAACAACCATTATATCCATGGCAAAAATTAGCATCAGATTAATTTAAATACAAAGGCAAAAAATTCTTATTAGTGGTAGATTATTACTCTAATTACATCGAAATTGCTAGTTTGAACAGAGATAGTAGAGCTTCTAATGTAGTTTCTCACTTGAAGTCTATTTTTTCCGACATGGAATTCCCATTAAATTAGTTAGTGATGGGGGTCCACCCTACAGTTCTTCGGAGTTTAAAACATTTTTACATGAATGGGACATCGAACATATTGTGTCAAGTCCACATTATCCGCAGTCCAACGGGTTAGCAGAAGTTTCTGTAAAAATTGTAAAAAACATTTTAAGAAAATGTGAAGAATCAGGAAATGATCCATATATTGGTCTATTACAATATAGAAATACACCCAGAGGAAATTTAAATTCACCTGCACAGTTACTTATGTCTAGAAACTTGCGCACAAAATTACCGAATAAAATTATTAATTTAAGACCTAAAATTGTTAAACACTCAGACCATCTAGCAAAGAAACAAAATAGCATACAAAAGACTAAATTACATTATGACAAAAACTGTTTAAACTATCCACATTTTAACATAAATGACCAAATTTATTTTAAAAGAAATCCAAAGGATTGGAGAAAAGGTACTATTATATCCAAGACAAACTATCCAAGATCATTTATAGTCAAAGATTGTAATAATGTAACTTATCGAAGAAATAGTCAGTACATTCGTCACGACTTCAAGTCAAAAAAGTTCAAACAATACGCCAGTAAAGTTGAATGAATCTTTTTGTAGTCCAAAGACACTTAATTGTGTTAGTCCAAGTCAAAATTTGACTCCGTCCAAATCAAAACAAAGTCAATTCTTTGTAAATGAGGATGATGATAATAGAATAATCATTTTTACAAGTGACTTAAGTCCTATATATGTGTCCAGACGCAAAGAAAGCACAGAATCATTTATGTCATTGGAGTCTAGTCAGTCAAACAATTCACAACATGTAAAAAAATCACCAATATTTGTCAACGTAGATGAAAATGTATTCTCACCTGAAAGTATACATGAGTATAATGAATATCAAAACCAAGGTACTTTGTCTCAGATGCCTATAAACACTGAAAACTTACCATAATTTCACCTAATGTTACTTCTAATAATAACTCGCCTGCAAATAACAATGCTAATATTGCTGAACATCTGAAAGGATGTATAGTTCTAGAGGACGAGTGTTAAAGAAAACACAGAAACTTGACTTTTAATAATGTAATTTGACCAAACTCCAAACTTAATTAACAATGTAGTATAAGATTATTCTAAGAGTTTATGTGTTTATTAATGTAATTAAAATGTAACTAATTCTTCGTCTTGTATAATGTATTCCAATATGCTAATAATAATATTTTATAATCATGTATCTTTATTTAATCATATGTATAATGAAATGCTATCACTTCTTTGTTATGCAAAGTAAAGTAAGGTTAGAATTTAAAATTATATAAATGTCACAGAAATGTCAATGTCAGTGTCAAAAATCTTTATAATTTTTGTCTTGTAATAAAGGGGCATGTTGTAGTCTATGATTTAATCGAATCTGTGTTCTGTGTTCGTCTATGATATACGGTACTGTTGGACAAGCTGAGCAATACATGACTGCTAAGGAAAATCTGGTCTCATTAAAAATCCCAAGACCCACACACGTAACAAAATATACGTAACATATTGATAAACTTATATAAATGAGTATTTTTTTTACATGCCGATGAAGAGAACGTAGATTATTTTTCTACATAAAATAGGTAACTTACTTTTACGAAACTGTAAAATTAAACATAAAAAACAATCTTTAAATACTGTATATATCAAACCTCTTTATAAGCTATAGCGAAGATAATAAATAGAACCCACTGTTATACGGTATCGGTAAAACTTTCGCGCTTCCCCCGGAAAGTTTTATAGTCTTCTACCCAGTCAAAAGTCAAGCGGTCGCTAGAAACTAGAGTCGCAAGTTGTCGGTCAGAGTTATCGTCGTCATTTTTAGCCATTTCCTGAGATCAGAATTAATCTCATCTAGGACATGAGCTGGTGTCAGTTGATGCTGGAACTGTCCTGTCATGTATGTCTGTCCGTCCATGTCAATGTCAGCCACATCCATCATCCGAGTCTACAGTATTCAACCATTGTTGCAGATCCTCCTCAGTCTTCTGCGTTAAAGAACCTGAAACAAACATGAATATCAATAATTATTGTTTTCATTTCAAAGAAGACGCATCTCCTGAAAGTAGATTTACCAAAGGACAACAATAATTATGAGTAATTTAGACACAAAAACACATACCTAAGTTTATTTGTTTCCTTGCGTGAGCCGGTGGTGCCGGTGGTTTATTAATGGCATTTTCTGATGTCAGGTCAGGTACAGCTCAATAAAATATCGTCATTAGAAAAATCTGCTCAAAAAATAAATATGCTCAATAACAGTATTACACAAAGTAAAGGCATTACCAGCTGATTGTTCCTGTGTCTTCATAACTGGCCAACTCCCCACTTCAGATTCTTAAAGTTAAAGTAAATATATTATTAAACATTGTGCACAAAAATCATAAAAATTGTTATATATTTTTGGCTTTTGTCTACTCACTCAGTAGGCCGCTGGTGAAATCGACCAAAAGCTCGCCAGCCCACACATGAGCTCTCAACAGTGCTGTTTGTGCTAAAAAACAATATTTTATTTATAAGTCATAATAATCGCAAAAAAATACAAAGAACATCAGAGCGTCAGAAGATCACAACAATCTACCTCATTGGAGTTGTGCACTGTCTCGCCTCAACGTCTGCACCGATATCGCTTACTTCCTCCAAAATTACCGTTAAGATTTCCTCTTCTACGGTTAAATCAGTAGCTTGCTGTTTTTTGTAATAAAAATACATAATTATTATTTGTTCAGCAGTTACTTCATTGGAAATGTTTTGTAAAATATTACCGTAACTGCCACGGCTACAGGTTGGGTGATGGCGGCGTAGATGGTGTGCCGTCAGCCAATCGGCACTCGACACTCTCGGGAGATGATTTCCTAAATAATACAAAGATTTTATCAATTAAGCATCATCATCATCATATCAGCCGCATGACACCCACTGCTGGGTATAGAGTGTACCCCACCAAGGATTCAAATAAGTCACTAAGTAGATTCACTTGTATTTCATTAGTTCATCGTACATAATACTTACTTTTGTCGCTTTCGTGGCGGTGCGTCGGGGAGGAGCGACCGCGACAATTGTTTCTCCCGTTTGCGCGCGTCGAGCTCCTTTTTGACAGACGGGTCCATCTTAGCCAGTACTTTTTAGTACTTATTTTGGCTTGGCGGAGAAGGTTTATTTCTTCTTCATACGTCCTAAAAATATAAGTGAGAAAGGTAGAGTGTAAGATTAACTTTTAAATTTTCAAAATATTTTTGCAATATTATACAGCACCTTGAGCTTGGCCCTGCAACTGCCAAGTCGATAATGCTTTCGGGCCTTTCGAGGCCCTGTCCTCGTCCATTTTCCCTGCCCCCTCTTCCCTTGCCCCCTCTCTCACTTCCCCTGCCCCTTCCACCTCCGCCTCGTCCATTTCCCCTTGTCCCTCTTCCTCTTTGCCCCCTCCCTCTAGAAGCTCCACCACTACTTCCACCAATTACTTCTTGTTCATTACTATAGGTAAAAAATACAGATGCAAACATCAACACAGCATTCAATGTGCAAATTATATTAAAACAGATGATAACATACACCAACACAGCATTCAATGTGCAAATTATATTAAAACAGATGATAACATACACCAACACAGCATTCAATGTGCAAATTATATTAAAACAGATAACATATACCAACTCAGCATTCAATGTGGAAATTATATTAAAGCAGATGATAACATAGACCAACATAGCGTTCATTGTGCAATATTAAAGCAGGTGATATCGTAAAGTAACTTAGTAGGTACTTGTCAAAACGAATCAAACGAGCTTAAACTCGATGGACTTTCGACGTTTCCTTACGGAGTTCCCACGGCCACCTTCTGGCGTCATCATCAGACCCTAAGTTCATCCAGGACCAGAGTTCTTGTCAAGGCAATTCAAACGAGCCCAAACTCGACCGAGTTGTCTCTTCTTATTACAGAGTTCCCATAGCCACTTCCGGCTCCATCATCAGATCAGCATTGTATTGAAAATGGTGCTTTCCGGAAGCATATGCATAAGTTACTATAGAAAACACCGAAATCGCTATAAGAGTGCCTATAGTATTTGAAGATTTATGATAATGGGACTAAATGAGAAGTATAACCTTTCGAACAAAAAAAGAATTACACAAATCGGTCCAGCCGTCTTCGAGTAATCGAGTAACATACTTACATAAACCTCCTCCTTTTTTTTAAGTAGCTTAAAAAAAGAAAAAAAAGAAACAGAAAGTTTTTTAAGAACTTCAGCCAGGGACATGTTACCGTAATTGTCCAAAATTTTTTTCAATTCTTTGTCATATGCAATAGATCGACGTGTTCTCAAGTTTAAGGGAATATTGAATTGGAAATTCTTCAATTTCCAGTCGATATGTTCAGCCTCCTGTTTTACTGTAACAAGAAAGTGAAGCATTTTTGGTTTTTTTTTATTCATCTTATTGTTTAAACGTTTATGCCATGCTTCTGCTAGATTTATTGTCCTGTGACGCACCCCATGTACATTCCACATAAAATGTATACTAGTGTTTTCTAACCACTGGGCTACAAAATAATCGTTGAATTTTGTATCTCGTGTTGATATGCAACCATGCGTCTTCAATATCATGTTTCTTTACATGGGCTAATGCAGCACACATGGCTAAGTGTCTCTTCTCTTGGATGTCATTCAATTGTAAGGCATGAGCTTTTTTGGCCAGAGCTTGCTTAAAATGAAAGTTACATCTTTGTAGTTTAACATCAGGAAATACTTTTCTTATGACATTTATCACAGCAATCTCAAAGTCAACAATCATTCTACGCGGTGTCCAATCAAGTAAATTTTGCATCAGAGATATGAAAAGTCGTTCATAAGACCGTTCCTGCTTATTAGGCATGAGGACGTAGATAAGTGGGACTATATTCGAGAAATGGTCGTCGCTATACACGTCTCCATGTATGCAATACAGCTGATAGAATGGTGTACAGCAGCTTGGAAATGTGCCATCCAAAAAGAATGTTTGTAGATTTGGTATGACTTCACGAGCTGCCTCAGTGCAGAAAGCTGTTATTCTGTTTTCAGGCTCACTGTCATCGTCAAATAACAAAAAAAAGTCTTTATATTTTTTTGGGATTATGACATCTTCGCATCTCGAAAAATGTATTTTGGGCACCTTTAGCTCACGGTTCCTCACATTGTTAAGTGTTCGTGAAATGTTTGTAAATTTGGGTATGGCATTTAATAACTCGTAACCCGCATCCTTGGCTGCTTCAAAAGCCTCTTCATACAATTAAGGCATAGGTGTGCTCGTGTTCGCTGCTGCTTCCTTACAAAGATTTTTTATCTTTATAATTTAAGTTTTTACTGTACTTGGTTGACACTTGTGGACCGGTTATCTATTTCAAAAACTTATGCGCCACCTCGCGTGCCGACCACCATTTTGTTTAACGTTTCATAAGCATGATTGTCGTGAGTACCGCAGCCATACAAGAGCATTATTTATTAAAAAAAATATACTTACATTTTATCCCAAATTCCAAATTCGCAAAATAATTTTAATTTATAGGGAATCGATATGGGAAAAATCAGGAGGTTAGATAATAAAATATAAATTATAAATTTTGAATTTTTGCATTTTCTAATGCTATTTTTATACTTATGATAAATTTTAAATAGAAAAATATTGGAAAAAATAACTGAACCACTGAGCTACCGAGACTACCGAGCTCAGTGGTTAGAGCATTGGACCGGATTTCCAAAGGTCGTGGGTTCGAGTTCCATCCGAGAATTCCTTTGTGGATTCACGACTTATTTTTTTCAATATTTTTCTATTTAAAATTTATCATAAATAAAATATATGCAAGTAGTATATTTTCTATAATAATTGAATTCATTGTAATGTAAAATAAGTACTTACACCATGTCCACTGGAACTAGGGCCTGGTTGATTGGGATCCATTATTTTGGATATAAACCAATCGACTGGTTGGTCTGACTGTTATCCAACAGGTTACATTTAACAGAACAAATAACCACACGCGCATCGACAAGGTCAAGGGAGTCACAGAACAAATAACCACACGCGCATCGATAACGTCAAGGGAGTCACTGCACTGATAAGTTGTTTGATGCATTGACCGATACGGTCAGACAGAAAGAGATAGATACAGCGAGTGAGCAAGCGCGTGATAGAGTGTGCAAAAGCGCAGGAGAAAAGAAAGATGTGCTTACTGTTAATTCTTAATTTCTTATTAGTTTTCATTGGATATTAACTTATACTGAGTACATGAGTAAATTATTTAGTCATGTGATTTAGGTACTTATTTTTTGGCATCGCGTCTTGTTACGTAGGTAAATTCTTATTAGAAAATTAGAAAACTTCAAACCACAATGTCGTCAGTGGCGCCTGGCGTCGACCCTCCAACTGACTGAGTGAGACGTGACGACTAGCGTTATTATGCAAAAAAATTAATGAATGAAAAAATAATAAACAGAAAGCTATATATATATATATATATATATATATATATATATATATATAATAGCCAAATTTAGCATATGATATGCTAAATCATCAGCTTGGTCATAAATATTTAGTTTTGTTTTTTCGAAATTGTAGTGTCATTCAATTAATGTTTAGTAAAGTATTAGATTCAACTTTTAACACAGGTTGCTTGGGTATGTCATGCTCTCTGTAAACATTTCTGCGGTGGTGTCGTGTGAGGCGGGTCGCTACGTTCCCTAAAATATGGTTGAGCGAAGCGATGGCTGGTTCATGCGTCATGCTCGTGAACGGGTGCTGCCAGCGGGATGGGTCTGCTCATGTTTGCTTGTGTTAAAATGTGTAGAGATATATGTTGTTTTGATTTTATGTTATTTATGATGTTTTGAGTTGAGATGCGTGGCACTGCTTGATCAGAGTAAACAAAGGTAAATAATGTTTTCAATTATTCCAAATATATAAAAGCTTTTTTTTATTTATTTTTTTAACTTTAATTACGATTGAGATTGTGACCCAGCTGATGCGTCTTCTAGTGACATTGTAGGTTGTGTTGTGTCTTACATTAAGACACTTTTATCTTTCTGTTGCCATTGTATTTTTTTATATTTATACAGCTTAACATAAGTACCTGAAGTTCGTCATGCTCACTCAAACGTTTCTTCGGCGGTGTCGTGTGAGGCGGATCGTTACGTTCCCTAAAATATGGTTGAGCGAAGCGATGGCTGGTTCATGCGTCATGCTCGTGAACGGGTGCCGCCAGCGGAAATGGGTCTACCTCAGTCTGCTTATCTTAATGCTGTGCTTAAAGCCTAAATATTTTTATCTAAAATAAATTGATACTGACCTGTATGTACCTCACAACTTGCAGTGTAGTAGTCTTGTGGTGCGGGAAATGTTATAATGTATGATAGACAAGTCTTTCTTTGCCAGTTAAAAATTGTTTACGTTTACAATAACCATAAAATGTAATATTTTAATTAGTATTTTCCTTTTGTGATGGAAATTGACCTTACTGATATGTTAAGGTCACTTTTCAATTTGACGACTCTGTATGAAATAAAACAGGGAGAAAAAAACAGCCCTTGACGAGTTTCTTGCCGGTCCTTCTCGTTACAAGGTCTCCCGCCGTAGGGTTTGTGAACCGATGGCGTAGCTTCTCTGACGTTCATAAGTGCTTGTAACAGCCTAGACTGAATAAATGATATTGACTTTGACTTTGACTAAATTGGCAACACTGAATGCTTTCTTCTAAATTCAAATGCTGATTTAGTCAAGTCTAACCAGAACCTTCTAAATAGCTTTCTTTTCTAACTTTACTACTAAATTCAGATGCTGAATTTAGCCAAGTGTAATAAGCACTTAACTTATGTAGTCTGATGTGCCGCCGTGTGTACATACTTCAACACTTAAAACTTCCACAGACATTTTATTGTGTTTAACGCCCGAACCCAATAACCTATCTATCACCACTTTTGGCATACCATAGATAGAAAAAAATATCTATCCCTGTTTTTGCCGTCCCAATAACCAATCGGATAGTAAGGAATCTTATCCGCCTACGCTATCTATCGATGGGAGGGCCTGTCATATCCCGCGTATAGAAATTTGTATGGGAACGGAACGATAGTCGTCCCTATAACATTTTGACAGCAATCTGTTAGTAAGTTTGCCTATCAAAGTTAACAGAATTTTTGATCCGCCGAATTTCAGGGATAAATGTTTGGGTAGGCATTGTTTACGTTTTTTTTTTATGAAATTCTGCACGTTTATTTAAGTTTTTTGGCATTCAATATAGGTATGTCTTCAAGTGGAAGTGACTTCGAACTGCTTGTAGAATTATCAGACTGGGATAGTGATTCTGAAGATGAAAGTCAAAGGACCTATAAATGTCGTATAGACCACATGAGCCAGCTAAACGATTACGAATTCACATACAGATTTCGTCTGAATAAAACTGCTGTGAACAATTTACTCACAGAAATATATCCGTTTTTGAAAGTAACCTCAAAAAGGTGAGTACCTAGTAGAGGTTATTATTAGGTATATAATAGGTGCCAATCACATAATAAGTACCTACATTATCTTTTCATTTTGCAGAAATCATGGGATATCACCCCTTCACCAACTTCTACTAGCCCTCCGATTCATCTGGGCAGCTGGGCGTATTGTATCGCAAGTATCTTCTGCTATAGCTGAACTATATTTTAATTATATTTACATTTACAGTGATACACAACAAGATTTTTATCATATTAGCCATTTCCCAAGAGTTTTAGGTGCAATTGATGGTACCCATATCTTGATACAATCCCCAAGTGAGTAAGTAAGACCTATTCTTAAAAGGTTGAAGAATATTTATAGACTTCAAATTAAGTACTTATTAATATTTAACTAAGCAATTTTATTTAATACATATTGTAAATATTGTATTTTTATCATTTGAACCAGATTCCAACATTGGTGAGGAATTTAGAAATAGAAAAGGTTATTTTTCTATAAACGTACAAGGTGTGTGTGATGCTTAACTTAGATTTATGAATGTGGTTGCCCGTTGGCCTGGATCCACCCATGATGCCACAATATTTAATAATTCCACACTGAGAGGTAAAAAAGACAGATACCACTGATGAAGAATTTTGATCAAATTTGATTTATTATTTTCATAGATTCATCTTTTATTTCAGCTGAATGTGAAAGTGGGTTATATGGGAATCGCTGGTTATTGGGAGATAGTGCTTATCCTTGTAAACCCTATTTATTAACACCTGTATTAAATACCAGATCTCAAAGTCAGCAATTGTATAATGAAGCCCACATACGAACACGAAACACCATAGAAAGGTACCTACTCTGCTGCGCAGTGCATTCCCGTGCTGAAATTTTATTTTAAGTGATGAAGCAAAATGTTACTAAAAACTTATACATAGTAAAGTTTTGCTTATAAGCTGTTGCTCAACAATAGTTTGCCATGAATATAATAATTTGTTCTAACCTAATTATATGTTTACTTATTTTTGCAGATGTTTTGGTGTTTGGAAAAGGAGATTTCCCGTAATGTCTTTGAAATTACGGCTACCATTACGTAACACTCAATCTGTAATAATAGCTACAGCTATACTGCATAACATTTGTAGACAATTGCATATTGAAGAGGTCGAGCCAGAGATCGATATGCCTACTAACGAAACTGTTCCCATGCTAATACATGAACCCAGTGACAACAGGATTGATGAGAGAGAAGAATTAATCAATAATTACTTTGGCAGGTTTGTTGTTTGCAATTAGGAATTAAAGAGTACCTTGGATTCTCCGTATAAATAAAGTCCTCAATTTTATAAAATGACTCTAAAATATTTAAATTTCATTAGCATTTTGTTGCTGACTCGCTATTCACTGCAGGAATACAACACTACAGATATTTATTAACATACTACTTCAATTGTTTCAGGTCTGAATAAGATTCTACATAAAGAAAAAAATTGGGTTTTTCAATAAAAATTTATTCCTTAACAAGTCTACATTTTTTATCTGAAAGTGTGACAAATTTACTTTCCTTGTACTAAAACCTACTTGGACGAACAACGGGCCGTATTATGAGATCTTAATAGGGTAGGGTCGGCAACAGTGGCTCGGTTTTTTTCGGACACACAAATTATGAAGAAAAAGTTGGAGTACCAATCTGAAAATCACAGTCAACAAGCTTTAGTTATTAATGTTTCTTCCTACATTATTACTTTTTTAAACAAGGCATTATTATAGATGTCCGAAGATGTTTTAAAAAAAAATGGGAAATGAGCCACTGTGTACTGGTACTGGGCTACTGTGACTCGACCCTGTAGTACACAGAGACTCTAACAGTACACAGTTGCTCACCAGTACAAAATTGAATGAAAAACATTTATTATATTTAATCACATTTATTCGTTCAGGTATGTCAAATATCTTTAAAACAATTATGCGTCAAAATCCGTCGCATAATCGTTATAATAAGAATAAAATACCGATAAATTGAGATCAACCAATTACTCTGACCTTTTTCTTTTTTGTTTGAGATCGTTTAAACATTTTTAATTTTAAGCAAGTAACCTAATAGACAACATAATGGCGATTAGAATTACAAAAATCAAGAAAATTAACAAAAAAAATTGTTTGTGCTAACAGTCGTGTGCAAAAGTGCTCGACCCTTGTAGTACACAGTGACTCTAACAGTACACAGTTGCTCATCAGCACAATATTGAATGAAAAACATTAATTATATCCAACCACACTAATTCGTTTAAACACGTCAGAATTATCTTTTAACACAATATGCATCAAAATTAAGAAAAAAATACTAATAAATTGAGATCAACCTATTTTTAATTTGACCTTTTTCTTTGTTGTTTGAGATCCTTTAAACATTTTGATTTTTATTTAAATTTAAGCAAGCTACATTAATAATCAACAGTAGAATAAAAGTTATCACAAAAATAACAAACTAAAAATATTATGTTTTATTAAAGGTTGTTTTTAAACAAATAGGACAAATTATCAGCCCAAAATGCCGAGGTAGGTACATTAATAATTAGGAACAGTTATAAACATATTAAATTATGAAACAAAAATATAGTCTTCCTGATAACAAAAAATTAACAAAGTTAATAATTAGGAACAGTTATATACATATTAAATTATAAAACACAAATTAATGTCTTCTTCTAGACAATTAAAAAACAAAGAATACCTACCACGAATAAATTAATGGTATTAAATATTATTTTTTCTTATGTAAAATTACACTTTTCTATTTATATGTACAAGTACGCAGTGACTCACTTAAGTATACAGTGACTCATGTAAGTATACAGTGACTCACGAGTCACTGTATACGTTTGTATTTTGAGCCACTGAACACGCTGTCGCCATTTTGATTTCACGGGCGTACCATTTTTTACAGATATGACGAAATGCAAGCAATTCCTTGCCATTGCCTAGTATAATAACGTCACTTTCCATCTACATACTAACAATTATCAAAGTCTTGAAATTTAAGTGTATTAAAACACGTGTAAATTACCTTAAATAGTAATTTTTCAAGCACGAAAACAAATACAGACTTGTATCACGACCGAACGGCGCCGGAGCCTGAAGGAATTAAAATTGCAAAATGTAGGTATCACTGGCTGAGTTTTTCCAGTTCTAATTTTATTTTTTTATTCATGAGTTCTAAATTTTCAGATTCTAATTGCAGTTTAAGACTTTTCTGTTTGTAGTAATTAGTGATTGCCTCATTTCTAGATGTGCGAGCTTTTATATTATTATCTTCCTCTTCCAGCTTTCGTTTCCGTTTCACTAAAAAAAGAAAAAACTCATTGAAATAAATAGTTTGCTGAATTTGTGTATTTAACTGCTAACTTTTGTGATTTTAAATAAATAAAGAAATAAATAAATCGCGTGGGGTCGGATTCTAGAAAACCCAGTTTAATGTCTGTCTAGGGTTAAATTTTTCAACTCTTTTTCTTTATTTATAATCACATTAAGTTTGTTATTTTTTAACACTATTATTTTCCTTTTACCAGTTGCAATTATTGCTAAATAACCTCATGCCCCCACTGCTGGGGTTTAGGCCTTTCCATGATTAAAAACACATAGAGAGAGCATTAACCACCATGTGGGCCTATTACTTATGTCCTCAATACAGATGCAGCCACAATCAATGAACTGAGAGCATTAACTACTTTGCCATCAAGTTCCTCCTAAGTCCTAATACAATTAAAATACCTATAATCACTTGTGTTTAAGTTAAAACTACCAGAAAGATAACATGCATTTTTATAATCCAAAAAAAATATTAAAAAATGGTAGAATACATACAAACAACATTGTGACGATTAGGTGTTGTAAAAAAAAACTTCTTAGACTGTGTTTCTTCATGTGGTATAGTTAGATTGATAGTTTCCACTTCTACTGTTTGTTCTACAACATTTTCATCACCACCATAACCCTCACCACCATTATTGGTACATGTATCTTCGCTACTTACAAGGTCACTTTCAGTGACCTGTGATTCTACTACAGAACATGAATCCCCTCCAAAAGGAACAGTATAGCCCTCACATGTGGCACCTAGAATAGATGCCACTCGGTCAAGAGTGTCATCCGGAGGGAAATAATCAGGTTTGCCTCCACCAGTCTGCAAAAAGGTTTATATTAGGGCAAATTAACTTTCTTAGCTCTATAGTAGTTTTATTTATAATTAACAAATTATTTGCCTTGTTACGGCTCAATCTCATTACAGCAGATCTTTTACGCGCAGCCTTTTTTAAGTTTTCCCACTTGAGTTTTATTTGTTGAGTAGTCCGTGGGCAACTTGATATTGATGCATTGAATGCATCTATTATTTTTAACCAGGCAGCTTCTTTAAGTCGATTATTAGTGGCATTGGTCGCTTTGGTTGTAATGATCTTGTTAGCAGTTACAAGATTGATTAGCAATTCCACCTCCTCCTTGGTCAACGGAGTTCCTTTTATCTGAAAATACCAAAGAAAAGCTCTGACCACGATTTAAATGTAGGTACATGTAAAACTTACGCACACCAGAATAAACGTTTTGGTGAAAAGGCTGGTTTACGCAGTGACAAAAATCACTAAGCATTTTCATAAAAAAAACTGATGGATTTGGATGAAGCGAAAGTAAACGACGTAGTCGTTTAAATCGTAGCAGGTGGCGATCCATAGTCTCTGCCTGAAATAGGTGTGAAAATATGTATGTAAAATAAAATGCCGAAAACAGACTTCGATTGTATGGGCTATTGCACTTTCACACAACTTATGAAAAATAAGATAATGATGGTTATTACTTACTGTACTCATGTTTCTTTTTCTTAATTATTGTCTTCTTCTCCTTTAATGTATTCAAAGCCTACATCAGTTAAATAAAACAAATAGAAATAGTAGCCAAGCCAGTGAGTGAAGTGAAGTGTCAATGTCAATGTGCCAAAGCGCGCGCCTGCCTTGCGTTCGTTTTATGTGACTATAATAAAATTTCACGAACGTAAAATTACAAAATATATTAAAACTTAACATAACTTTGACTTTAATTAGCCTGAATATACTATTTTGCATTAGAGTTCGTTTTATTAAATACCTTTTTAATTAATTTTCGCGAGGAAATACTATTAGCATAGCTATATATTTGGATATATTGTAGAAATGGAACGCAGAAGAGGGCCGGATAGCGAGCTCTGTCTATCGATTTCGACAGATATATAGCCTTTACCGAACTTTTTGGGACACAATTCGAAGATAGATAGGAATATACTATTTTCCATCGATAGCAATCTATCAATAACTGAAGTTAGGTTATTGGGTTCGGGCGTAAGAGGTACCTAGATAGTAAGGTAGGTATATCTATCCATAGGTACTTTTACTATGATCAGAGAATGATTTACTTTTTTTCTTGCTAGGTAGGTATTTAAAAATAAGTTTCAACTGCTTTCTGCTGCTGCTGTTTTGACCGATTGCTGCTTTTTTATCGTTACTCCCATGGGTATTTTTGGAATATCGAAGTATTCTGAATGTTTCGTAATACTTCAGAATATTTCGAAAGTATTCCACGGGTATGATTCGGAATTTTTCCCGACAGCAACTCTACTCATACCCCATTTACTTTGATAGAACCATCGCAATTGAGATACGCTTTTGATCACATCCCAGAACTGACCAGCTCTCTGTTAAGCCGCATAGAAACAGACATAATAATTTGTGGTTATTCTTAGCAAGTAAATTTGTTATCCCACCGTTAGTATCCATTATCGCAAGTCTTATCATGTTTAAATACTTAGCTTTATGTATTCAGCCCGGTTTCCTATCTTGAATCACTTTAAACTATTTGAACTTTTACTCGCTATAAGGAATTACATATTTACTGTAGTACTGTCATTTGAGTGACAGTTGTGATGTCACTTTATTGGCGCCAAGTTCAAACTGTTTTGAGCATCGCGTTCGTCGCGACACTTCACTTTCAACACTCTATGGCGATACGAACACTTTACGCAGCTATCGTCACGATGTTCGTGCTACGACTTTTTAGTTCTCGTTATAGTCATGGAGGCGCTCTTGAAGTTTCTATACATATATATCGCAAACACGAATTATTCGTGCTAAGGGTACAGGTTGGTTTTACGCTATCGTGCTAGTTGGGAAGTGAGTAAAAACGATTTAGGCGCATTAGGGCTAATTCTCATTGTTGCCGACGCAAACCTTTTTTACTCTTTTTTACTTTTTGATTGTTTACGGCATTGTTTTGCTGTCTAAGAAGAAAATGTCACGTTGGTAGTCAATTATAATTTTATTAAAAAAGAAATATTTTTTATTATTATTAAGCCTCGTGCTTAACAAGTGGTGTCAGAAGTGACTAAGGATCAGTAAGTAGGTACTTGCGTGACCGGTAAGTATTCCAATTTAATTTACAAAAATGTTTACCCGCTCAATGGCAAAGACCGACCAAGAACGAAAGGATAGTACAGGTAGATGCTCTACAACTTCATCGACTCGAGCCGCTCAGAGACTAGCGCTAGAAGCGGAACACGCTAAACGGCTTGTAGAAATTGAGCGTTTCGAAAGCGAGCAAGAAAGTGCTCGCGACGCTAGAATCGCCGTTCGCGAAGCTAGAATCGCCGCCGCAGAGCGTGCAGCTTCTAAAAAAGAGCTGGAAGCTCAAATAGCCGCTCTTTCCAGTCGCAGCTCTCAGTCTAGCCGACGCTCTACAGTCGATAGGTGGTTAGATGCCTCCATAATTAGTCCTCCTTCTAACCCAGAGAACGCTACTGTAGGTAACCCTCTTCTTACCCAAGGGAATGCCGCCGTAGTTAACCCTGTCTTTAGCCAAGGTTATTCTAACTTACCTTTTTTACAGGTTGGTGACACGGTGCCGTACAACGCGACCCTAGAGGCGCGCGCGACGCCCCAAGTTGACGCCTCTCCTTTATTACCCGGCCCATCTAGGCTTGTAACCGCCCAGGTTGACATAAGCTCATTAGGCCAATCTCTTGAGCCCATTTCGATACAGCCCCCCTTAGCGCCATCGCTTCGCCTAAACTCGGAGCCCAAAGGCACCCTTCACGCTGTATCGAACCTCAGCCGGGCTCCCACGCCGTCGGCACGGTATCCGTGCTCTAACCGAGCACACTCTTACGCCGGGTTTGAGGACCACCAACCACCAATGCGATTCCCTCTGGAGGATCGCATTGGTTACAACCACCAACCACCAATGCGATTCCCTCTGGAGGATCGCATTGATACTACCAACGCTTCGCCAATTTATAACGATGTGTCTAATTTTATGCTTTTTCCGTGCAGTTCCGCTCAAGAGCCCGCACCTCCGAGGCCAGAGGTCGTTTATAGTCGATGCCCTATATCTGCTACGCTAACGCAGCCGGCGTTCACTACGCACCCACCACGGCCCGGCGGCGCCACTCACGCGCCTGCACCGCCCGCTATGCACCCGCTAGGGCCCAGTGGCGCCACTCACGCGCCCATGCCGTGCAACTACGTGCGCGCTACCTGCGCGTCTGCACTTCCAAGGCCCGAGGTGGTCTGTGGTCCGCACTTCGTAGCTGCTACATCCGAGCAGCCGGTGCCGACGGCGACGGCCCCCTCCTATGCACCGCGTCACACATTAGGCACTCACCACGCTAATTTTTATAACAAAGATAATAAAGATAGCTCAAAAACCGATACATTACGTTTTACGGAGGCCTTCGCCCAAATTGCTGCGACCGCGGCCACTAAGGCCGCCAGAAACTCTAAGGTGAGTCCTTTGCCATTTTTTGACGGTCGGCCGACAGACTGGCTCGTTTTCAAGAGGGTCTATGGCGAAACCAGCCCGTCGTTGTCACCGTCAGAAAATATTGCGCGCCTGAGCTTTGCGCTGCGCGGGGCCGCGCGTGACGCTGTCGCCATAATGCTGGCCGCCACGCGGGACCCCCAAGACATTATACGTCACTTGGAAACCGCCTTTGCTCGGCCGGAGCAAATCATCTTGGCCGAGTTATGCACTCTGCGCGCTCTACCTAAGCTATCTAGTGACAGCGCCAAGGAGTTGAACTCCTTCGCGCTAAAGGTTTCGCATTGCTTACAGGTGGTCAAGTTACTTAATCGAACGGAATATTTAGCCTCACCCGAGCTTTGCGACGAAATTTTGCTCAAGTTGACGCCCATCCTACGTGCCTTTTGGGGTTACTTTGCGAAACAGCAGAACCATTGTAAGTACAAGCTAGAATTGTTAGCCGATTTTCTTTTGTGTGAGGCCGATCAACGGGTCAAATACGGTGTCCTCGAGCGCCCCAAGTTGGTAACAAAGGTTTCATGCCACACCGCCATAGCCACCCCCGTCTCGCGCCCATCTAACCAAGTAAAGGGGTCTGCCCCTATCGCTATTCCTCGATGTCTCTTCTGCTCGAAGGGACACTATGTAAGGGAGTGCAAGAGATTTCAGGCTCTCTCCGAGGACGAAAGGTGGGAATGGGTCCATGAGAGCAAGGTGTGCCACAAGTGCCTTGAAAAGGGCTCCCACCAATATAAAAGGTGCAGAAAGTTCGCCTGTAAGGAAAGGCCCTGCAAATATCCGTGCTCTCATCACACTCTTTTGCATAGGGTCCCTCGAGTAGAAGTAGCCCATGTTGCGGAGGAAGTTGCGCCTGCGCCTTCGTCATTGCCCTGCTCAGATACTTCAGTCGTAGTCGCTCACAACTGGTCACCTTGTACGAAAAGACCACTCTTAAAGATAGTGCCGGTGACGCTCTACGGCCCCAAGGGTGACTTTGAAACGCACGCCCTGTTGGATGACGGGTCCACGGCAACTCTCTTAGACGCATCCGTTGCTGAAGCCCTCGGGGTTGAGGGTCGTAGAAGTAGAATAAGGGTCGAGGGCGTAGGAGGCATGACAACCGAGACGGAGGTAAGCTTCATCGACGTCGAGATAAAAGGTCGGCACGCGTCGGAATCCTACAACCTCAGAGGCGTCAGGGCAATACCTAATCTCAATTTAAAGAGCCAGTCCGTCGAACAGCTTGAGGTCAGACAACTAAAATACCTAACTGACATATGCGATGAGGTCTGTTACGAAGACGCGCGTCCTACCCTGCTAATCGGTGTGGATAATTGGGAGTTAACAGTACCTTTCACTATTCGGCGAGGCACGCGCACACAGCCTGTAGCAGCACTGACGTCGCTTGGCTGGGTCCTATATGGCTCCTTAAAAAGTAAATCTTCACCGACAGCATTCGTGAACCATTGCTCAGTCAGCGAACATGACGTGGATTCTGGCGATGCCTCTTTGGACGCCCAGCTCCGGGAGTATTTTCGTGTAGACTCGATAGGTATTTCTACAAAAACTTATCACTCTCCCATGGATGAGCTAGCGATCCGCACGTTAGAAAATACCACACGCAGGCTTCCTTCGGGCAGGTTCGAGACCGGGTTGATCTGGAAGCCGAATATCGGCTCCGTCCCTGACAGTTACGGGTTAGCTCACTCGCGCTTTCTCAGCCTCGAAAGAAAGATGAGCAGGGATCAAGCCTACGCCGAGGCATACCGAAACAATATCAATGCCATGATTGAGAAGGGCTACGCGGAAATTTGCGATGGCAAACCCATAGGCACCGGCGTGGTTTGGTACCTGCCTCACTTCGGTGTAGTTCACCCGCAAAAGAGAAAGCTTAGAGTTGTACACGACGCCGCGGCTAAATCTTTGGGAGTGAGCCTGAACTCATTGCTTTTGCCAGGGCCGGACCTTCTGCAACCTCTACTGTCGATCCTAATGAGGTTCCGTGAAGGACGAGTCGCTTTAAATGCGGATATCCGGGAGATGTTTCCGCAAACGAAAATTCGCCAAGAGGATCGCGACGCTCAACGATTTCTCTGGCGCCCCGATCCCTCTCGGCCTATTCGGGAGTACCGAATGGCTTCTATGATGTTTGGTGCTACCTCTAGCCCATGTACGGCCAATTATTTGAAAAACCGTAACGCAGAGGAGCATCGAGCATTTTTTCCGAATGCAGCTGATGCTATAATCGGAAACCATTATTGTGATGACTACCTGGGGAGCCTTAATTCTACCGAGGAGGCAGCACGTCTGGCGGTCGACATCGTACACGTACACGCGCAAGCATCTCTGGAGCTTAACCCCGGTCGTGGTTAAAGGACGAGTCATTTTCCAGCGAACTTGGAAGCTAGGAATCGATTGGGACGACGAACTGCCACCTCGTTTTGTCATGGAGTGGGAGAGGTGGTCACGCGAGCTTTCCGACCTGCTGAACGGTAGCATACCGCGGCACTATCTGCGCTCGAAGTCAGCTCACCGCGCTGAGCTTCACGTCTTCGCCGACGCTAGTGAATTATCGTACGCCTGTGTCGCCTACTGGCGATTTGAGTGTGAAGGCGGGGACGTGATGCTCAGCTTGATCGGCGGCAAGGCTCGGCTCGCTCCTCTCAAACCCCTCTCTATTCCCCGCCTCGAACTACAAGCGGCATTAATAGCCGCCCGTTTCGCGGCCTATGTAGTGGAGGCCCATGTCCGAAAACCGGATAAAACGTTCTTTTGGTCGGATAGCCTAACGGTTCTAAAATGGCTACGGAGCGACGCTCGCTCTTATAAAACTTTTGTAGCGCACCGATTGGGAGAGATCTCGGAGATCTCAAATGTCGCGGACTGGAGATACGTGCCCTCTGCACTTAACATCGCCGACGATGCGACGCGAATTTCCCAAAAGTTTGAGACCTCTTCTCGATGGTTCTCGGGTCCATCGTTTCTCAATTTGCCTCCAGCTGACTGGCCCCCGGAACCATCGATCACACCTGCGCCAGTTCCAGAGGAGATGAAGGGCACCCGCTCTACCTTCTGCCTGGAATCGGTAGCTTGCACCAGCCTACAATTTCCGGCTTTACCTAATCCGGTAGTAGCGGACGCTTCTCGATTTAGCGGCTGGTTACGCCTTTTGCGTGCAACAGCGCGTACTCTAAAGTGCGCTAATATTTTCATGTCGAGTTGTAGAGTAGTTTTACCCCCAAACCGTGGTCCCTGTTCCCCTTTAGACCTTTCGGCCCTCGCTCCGCTTACTTCGGAAGACCTGGAAAAGGCCGAACGTCTTCTTCTTCTCCGCTCCCAGCTCAATACATTCGGGAAGGAATACGCCCATATTTTACGCAAAGAACGCCTTCCGAACGGAAACCGCTTCCGACGGCTAACGCTGCAACTGTGCCAAGACGGCCTTCTCTGCCTTTCAGGTAGAATCACGACTGCCGAAGATAGAAGCGTGTCCAACCAACCAGCCATACTAGACGGAAGAGAACGGATCGCCCAACTGCTCATAGCGTATCACCACAAGCGGGCCGCGCACGGATTCAACGAGCTGGTCGTGAATGAGCTTAAGCAGAAGTACTACATCGTCGGACTTAGACCAGCCGTCAGACAGGTGGCCAGCAGGTGTATAACATGCAGACTTGCTAAGGAACGGCCGTGCACGCCACCGATCGGCGATCTACCGGCAGAGAGATTGGCCTCCCACTGCAGGCCCTTTACTTTCACCGGGCTTGACTATTTCGGACCTCTTACCATCACGGTAGCACGCCACACTGAGAAGCGATACGTGGCATTGTTTACATGTCTCACAGTACGCGCAGTCCACCTAGAAGTCGTCAACGATTTGTCTGCGGATTCCGCAATAATGGCTCTGCGACGCTTTATCGCTCGAAGAGGAGTTCCGAACACAATCTGGAGCGACAACGGAACGGCCTTTGTGGGTGCCAATCGACTCCTGGCAGTTGCTTTAGCGGAGTTCACAACAGAACGCGGAATTCGGTGGAAGTTCATTACCCCGGCGTCACCTTTCATGGGCGGGGCATGGGAGCGGCTGGTTCGGACAGTCAAAACTGCTTTGACGGCCACCCTTCATCAGCGCTCTCCCAAGGAAGATGTTCTCACCACCTTGCTGGCCGAAGCGGAGGGCCTTGTAAATTCTCGCCCGCTGACTCATGTCGCTGTCGATCCGGAAGCACCCGAGGCGATAACGCCATTTCATTTTCTTCTTGGTGCCTCCTCACCGTATTCTCGGGTCGCTAATGTGACCGATGACGATTTGATTCGGCGGGCCCGTTGGAAGAAGGGACTTCGGCTTGCGGATCACTTCTGGTCACGTTGGGTCAAAGAATACTTACCAACGTTGGTCCCTAGAACAAACGTTGGCCCAACGCGTCCAGTTAGTGAAGGAGACCTGGTACTCGTAGCGGATGGAAATTTGCCCCGGGGAACCTGGCCTAAAGGGAGCGTTGCCAAAACGTTCCCTGGAAAGGACGGTGTGGTCCGATCTGTAGAAATCCGCACGAGCACCGGCGTGCTCAAGCGCCCAGTGCGCCGACTAGTGGTTTTGTCCAATCTGTCAAAGGCAGCCTAGCCGCCCCTTCATCGTGTATAGAAAAAAGCCGCATTTCTAGCCACCTGGCAACTTAGTATTTGCTTAGTCGTCAATACAAGGGTCGGCATGTAGTTAGTTCGGTGTCTTCGACACCGGGGGCGGCTGTGTTGCCGACGCAAACCTTTTTTACTCTTTTTTACTTTTTGATTGTTTACGGCATTGTTTTGCTGTCTAAGAAGAAAATGTCACGTTGGTAGTCAATTATAATTTTATTAAAAAAGAAATATTTTTTATTATTATTAAGCCTCGTGCTTAACACTCATTATGGCAACCGACTCGCTAATGGACTACTTCTCATTATGGCCACTTCTCATTTTGGCTACTTCTCATTAGGGCTACTTCTCATTAGGGCTACTTCTCCAAATTTGGGAATGTTTATTGAAATAAGTACTGTCTTTATATTATAAACATGTTTATTCATTCATAAGAGATCACTGAAATTATTTTGAGAATAAAAATAAGTACCTAAATCACATGAGTAAATAATTTACTCATGTACTCAGTATAAGTTAATATCCAATGAAAACTAATAAGAAATTAAGAATTAACAGTAAGCACATCTTTCTTTTCTCCTGCGCTTTTGCACACTCTATCACGCGCTCGCTCACTCGCTGTATCTATCTCTTTCTGTCTGCCGTATCGGTCAATGGATCAAATAACTTATCAGTGCAGTGACTCCCTTGACCTTATCAATGCGCGTGTGGTTATTAGTTCTGTGACTCCCTTGACCTTATCGATGCGCGTGTGGTTATTTGTTCTGTTAAATATTGCTTATAATGCTTTGCGCATTCCATTGCATTATATTTAAAGTATCCATTATTTGGTATGATTATTTAGGAAAGCTTCATGTAATATTTATTTTATTGATGTTGAGTTAATTGGTTTATCTTTTTGTTATAAGATTATTTTGATTTTGTGAAGTTTTGCATTTGTGTTTCTAGCGTTTTTGCATGTAAATGTGGTAAATTGATTTCATTAAATAATTCAGAATATTTAGTTGACTTGGATATTATTTTGTTTTCTTCTAATTTTATATTTGTTTGTGGACATGCATTGGTGATGGCAATATGATTACCTCCACAATTTACACATTTTGCGTCGTTTTTGGGTCTTTTGTACATTTTTGGTAATCATGTCCTTCTGAGCAAATTGAACAAACCTCTGCATTATTGCAGTACTTAGCAATGTGACCAAACCGCAAACAATGCAGACATTGTTTTACGATGCACATATACGCTTACTTCGTGTATCCAATTATCTAAGTACACATACTCTGGCAACTCTGTCGAAGTAAATGTGACTGCGACCATTTGAGTGGGTTGAAATGTTAAACCCTGATCACTTCTGATACGTCGCATAAACCGACGTACTTGAATAATATATCTGGAACTTCCTATCAAGGAAAATATTGTTTCATTTGAGAGCCCTATTAGGACTGAAGTGAGAACCCCGGCGACCTCAGCATCAGACACAGGAATAGTTGCTTTCAACTTAAGTTCATCAAGTATATTTTTATTTTTAAGAAAAAAAAATTGGCATTGTTGGACAGATCAAATGTTATAGCAATTTTTAATTTGTTGATCGGTCGAAGATGTAGAACACCTGTCACACAATGTTTTACATATGCAGTTTGAGATAACGAGACGATCTTTGTCAAAGAATTGCTGTTTTTCATTTGAGTGCGCAAGAAACACAATATATTCGGATTTATTGCAGTTATCTGGATACTTCCTAGAGTATCCAGGGACCTTAAAAATCTGATACTTCTTTGTAGGGTCTTCATACTCCGAAGTCTCGGATGAAGAGTCGCTATGGGTGTCGTCGGCGGCGGCTCCGTCTGGTGGATCCTTTTTTTTTCTTTTCTTCACCCTGCCCATCTATGCTTACTTGTTTCGTAAAAATATGTACAAAAAAACACATTTAAAGCAAATGATTTATTGAAAAGGCGCCTTTTTATTCGAAATTTCCCGCGCAAATCGGTCACAGGGTTCTTCAGATTTTGTCCATAGACTTAGAAACTTGTTTTAATATTACCAACTTTTGTGGCTTCTAATATTATTCCATCACCAATTTTTACTTTGACAGGTTTATTTAATATCTCACAGGCATCGAAGTACTCATCAGTATTGATAATATAGTCTGTACAGCCACTGTTGAGTAACCATTTTCACGATTCGCGGTCACGTTTTTCATACATTTTGGCATTATGAGTTACTAATTTGGCAGATGGTTTATACTTGTTGTGATGTGGCAGATAATTTATCCACCTAGTTACCCGGGAGTGCTGTCCCTGTTTACAGCAGTAACAAATTAAGGATACAAAGCAATAAAACGAATGGTTTCGATCACAGCAATTAAGTCTCGCCCGCTTGCTATATCTCAAGTGCCACAGCCCCGTTAGATCGAACCACACGAGAAGTGACACAGAGCAGAGCGCGCGGGCGATACGCATTATAAACATATTATAAAGTGTGTACCACATCTCTCTCACATTTTCAATATATATTTTTTTATTAAATCTCAAGCGTATACAAATAGAACAACAACAACAATTAGGCTTCGCTAGACTAACTTAAAAGTGTTACAGTGATGGTACATCTTAATTATAAAATATCACAATACATGTAAGAATTTACTTCAGTAAATTTTTTTAAAGCAAAATAAACATAATCTAAAAGTTCAGTAATGTTATGAGATCAGATCAGTTTCTTACTGGAAACAAAATTACTAAATTAGATGCTTAGGCGATTCTTCTTCTGTCTCCATTTTAGAACTATATTTATTTTCATTCTCTTTAGTATCATTTTGATTCTTCTTCTCATTGTGTATCTTTCATTGTCCGTCTACCCTTTTTAAGTGTATTATATTTCTTTTCATTTCGTGTCCTGTCTAATTCTCATCGTTACTGATATTTACATCTCCTCCATTAGCACTAATCACAGTATGCGGCTTAAGAGTTGAAGTACGATGTCAATTTGTTTTCTTAAATTAAGTTTTTACGTATATCTTTTCTCCAACACTCAGGTCATTGTTCTTTGCTTTTCTTTTCGTATCTTCTCTAATCATCCCTTTTTCTTTCATCATTTTATCTGTATCGTAAACTTCTACATTAATGTGTCTTTTTTCAATATCTACTACAAAAAGGATTTTATCTCTTAAATTGTCGGTTCAAAAACAACTCTAAGGGTGTCTTTCCTGTCGTGCTATGCGGTGTACTATTGTACGTCATGAGATACCTTAACAAGTCATCCCTCCGGTCAGATTTCTGGCATTGGCTTATGAGACGTTTAATTATATCACAGTTTTGCCTTTCCACTTCACCATTTTGTTGTGGCCAATACGGTATAGAATGATAATGCTTAATGCCAAATTCTGAGCAGAAGGATTTGAATTATATGCTTATGAACTGTAGTCCATTATCCGAAGTCAAGTTAACAGGTATACCAAGCCTTGCAAAGATTTCTTTTAATACTCCGATTGTGTCTTGAGACGTAATCGATTTCATGACCTTGGTCTCTTTATAACGACTATAATAGTCTATCACCACAAACAGATAATGCCCACTTGGAAGTGGACCCAGAAAATCGACGGCTATATCGATCCACGGTTGCAATTCACGCCTCTTCACTAAAGTGCAGTCAGTGTTGCCACCTTGGTTTTTGAAAAGGAGCAGTTGGACAAGCTAGAAAGAGCTAGATTTAGCAGTTTTTGCCATCAAAAAGGCTAAAAACATAAATACAAATGCAAAGGGTTAAAATTGTTTATTTGAAACTTAAGTAATTTCAGAAAGTGCAAAATCTAATTTGCATTTGCATCTTTATTTTTTAACCCCCGACGCAAAAAGAGGGGTGTTATAAATTTGACGTGTCTGTCTGTCTGTATGTCTGTCTGTCTGTCTGTCTGTGGCATCATAGCTCCCGAACGAATGAACCGATTTCAATTTAGTTTTTTTTTTGTATTACAGGTGTTTTACGGGCGAGTGTTCTTAGACATGTTTGATGAAAATCGATTGCGTCGTTTAAAAGTTATGGGGGGTTAAAGTGGGGAAGAAAAACCGAATGTCTGCAAATATGCTCAAGTGGGGTATCAAATGAAAGGTTATGACTTGTACATCACAAAAAACAACAACTTTTATAAGTTTGAAGTGTTTGTCTGTCTGTCTGTGTGTGTGTCTGTGTGTCTGTGGCATCATAGCTCCCGAACTCCCGAACGGATGAACCGATTTCAATTAAGTTTTTTTTTCTATTAAAGGTTACTTACGTGCGAGTGTTCTTAGACATGTTTGATGATAAAAATCATTTGAGCTGTTTAAAATTTGTGGGGGGTGAAAGTGGGGAAGAATTACAGAATGTCTATAAATATGCTCGAGTGGGGTCTCAAATGAAAGCGCATTACGTGTACATTAAAACATAATATGTTAATTGAAAATCGTTTGTGCTGTGAAAAAGCTCTGGGGGTAAAAGTAGGGAATACCCCCAAAGCCTGCAAATATTGTGAGAGGAAAAATGAAGTGGAAATTTGAATTGCAGCAAATATTCTAGTATGGTCGCAAATGAAAAAGTGTCATAAGCACTTTATAAAATATTATATAAAAAAAAATTAGTTGAGTCATTTCACGCGGACAAGGCCACTTGAAAGTTTTGGGGGTTAAAGTGGGGAAGAATAACCGAATCTCTGAAAACATACTCGTGTGGGGTCTCAAGTGAAAGTGCACTGAAAGATAATATTAACAACTCAATCTAGAGTGGTCTTAGCTTCGTTTAATGAGAAAATTGAGACATGGAAATCCGTTTGTCAAGTTAGAGTATCAATTACTAGATCTTAGTCTTTGTAAATTTGGGTATGGCATTTAATAACTCGTAATTTTACCGTGGGAAAAATCATTATAGCTTCACCGTCACCAAATTCTTTATCCAAAGTCACACGGCTTCTGTCAAGTAAAATTTCATATTGCTCCATACTTAGCTCACCTAGTCGTAAATTGTTCAGGATATCTATAAATTGACTATCGTTTTGTTGTCTGACATTAGTTTGCAGCTTACAAAACCCAAAGTAACGCCATAAATGGGGCTCTCCTTCGAAAGCAGTCGGTTGCTTGAAGCACCAGCTGCCCTTAACTGGTGGCAATTGCATAATATCCCCGAAAACTAAAATATTAAGTCCACCCAAAACTTCTTGAGTTTTTTTTTATTATTGTAAACGTAGATGAATACTTCGTAAAACTTCATACGACACCATCGATATTTCATCTATCACAAGCCATCGGATGTGACGCCATTTTCTTCGCATATCCTCCAGACGCTGTCCTGTCAATTGTCTGTATACTGTGGCTCGTTCTTTCTCGATTCCTAAAGAAAACGCACTATGAAGAGTTTTCCCGTTGACAAGCCGTGCTGCCACTCCAGTAGGTGCGGTAATTTCGACAAAACTTGCATGCAACAATTGATCTACTGTGGGAGCATAGCAGCGGCGGATATGTTGAACTAAAGTTTTAAGTACAAACGATTTGCCGCTGCCAGCTCCGCCCGTCACAAATAATTTTAAGGGAGCATTTGTGTTCAGTTGATTAGTTACTTCCATGCGAATACGTTTTGTAACTTCGTCGAATTTTTTTTTTTGTTCTATGTTCATGCTGGCTACCATGAAGTGAAACTCTTCATCTGTTATGTTGACATGAATTACAGCTTCAACGTCTTCCACTTCAATATCAACATCAGCTATTCTTGGATCATATCCCTCAACAATCACTCCTACTCTTGATACACTGGCGCGAGTTCTTGTTCATTTGAATTATCAAGTGTTGGAGGTTCGGCTAATGCTAATACTTGGCCAATTACCTGCTGGAGTTCACGTTCAATGTGTTGAAATTGCTCAATAGAATCTCTGTGAAACGGACGTAAACTATTTCGTTGAGCCATAAAAGCTTCTTCACATGTTTCGTAACCTGTTAATAAATCAGATTCATCTCTAAAATGCACATGGGCAACAAGATAGTTATAAAAATAGCCTTCTCTGTCTCCCATTTTTGTGTAATATCGAGTTCTCAAAATAGCAGGCCTTCTTCGTTTCTTCATGACATTTCCATTTAAAAGTCGGATAGTCGTTCGAGAGGATTCGCCGTCTTCTAGTTCTGCATACGCTTCCAAATCCGTCTTCTTCATTATTAGCAGCTCGACTTGTGTGTTCGTAATTTACGGCAAATTCCGCCAAACTAAGATTCTCCAGATTAGTCGGCCTTTGAGTATACCTGTCGAATATATTTTGATGTGTTTGACCTTCATCACTGTCATATCTTAAAATACGGTAACGCTCGTGAGGTCGGCATGTGTTAACAAAAACAACTTTTCGAGAACTATCTCTAAGTTTCAAATGGCATAATCTATATGCGCATTCACATGCTGACACTCTGCGATGATTTAATATTGCCATAGAAACAGCAAACAATTGTCGACCGATATCTCCAAGACTGGCTCTGACTTTATTAACGGCATCTTTAACAGCTTGACCTACATCTTGGGGCTCGTGCTTTGATGTGTATTTAGCTATATAGTAAGTGAGCTGCCACACTGGCGGATTGCAAGCGTTTCCAAAGCGGAGCGGCCACACAGCGAACACGCCGCGCGTGCGTGGCGAAGACGTCGCGGCTGCGCGGCGAACACGTTGCGGACGCGCAACGTATGCGTCGCGGATACGCAACGTTTCCGCCTCGAGTGAGCGGTGTACGATTCACTCAGTAGCAGAAGCCATAACGCTACGTCCGCTCACATTCGTCACTTCGTAATAACTAAAGTAGCGCGGAAGCGGGGGCTTCGGTATAAGTATGTAAAAAATGGCGCCCATGCTTCTCTCCGCGGCAAAATCGTTGCCCGTCCGCAACCTGTTCGCCGCGCACGCGCGGCGTGTTCGCTGCGTGGCCGCTCCGCTTAGGAAACGCTTGCAATCCGCCAGTGTGGCTTAGCCCTAAGATACAGCTGTTACATTCCCACAGGGCTATATGTCCATATTACCTTTCCATAGTTTTAATATCTGCGTATTATAGTTATTTACATATTGTTCATCAGAATGTCGTCGCAAAATGCAGAATCGTCCATTATTTCGCAAAGTCTCATCAGGTCCTAACAAAACTGTCTCATCGCTTACTGGTCTTGGAAAATTAAATCTACAGTGATGGTTTTGTCTATTTTGTCTATTTTTGTAGCAGGTTGATGAATGCGAGTGTATTACCCTTTTAACAATTTCATTTAAATCATCATCTTCATTATTTAAAGAACATGATACGATCTCACTAATCAGAGATCTGCCTTCAGGAGTATCAAAATTTGGTGCATTTTCTATCCAACACAACATGTGCAAATGAGGACTTCCACGGTTTTGAAACTCAATCCTCCACCAGAAATCGGTTAGCTTTCCTCCTAAAATTTGATCGTCGTTCTTTAACAATCTCATGAAAACATTCACACGAATCATAAATTGACGACTTAAAGTCACGGGATGATCATCAACCAACTTTTGCCTGTCATTGAAACTTAAAAAATTAGGATTATCACGGGTCTTCCCGCAGCAATTAATAATGATTTCAGTATATCGTCCCAATTAAGGTCATTGCAACTTAATGTAAGGAACCATGTGGGAGCACCTAATTTTTTTACCATCGCAATGAGATTTGAACACGCACTTTGCCAATAAGCATTTGAGCCGCGCATATTTCGCATATTTAGATGAATGTTTTCTACTAAATTGTCTGGCCGATTTTCTCCCTGGCGCATTCTTAAAACTACACCAACGTTTTGCTTTGCTCTAGAGAACTCCATTACCGATAATGCATAAAAAAGATAGTCATTTCTTTGAAATCGTGTATCAGCTCCCATTATCCTAGCTTGACAGTAGTCTAATGGTGTAATCGGATAAGGTCGATTTTCCTGTAATCCATTTCTGCCATAAGGAAACAAGTAGAACCAAGATAGTTCTTCTGCTCTTCTTTCTCTTGTTATTTGTAAGGGCGGCTCGGTTTTTCTTCTCAGCTGATGGACTGGTAATTCTCTACAATTATTGTTAGCAATTACAGTGGATAATTCAGGAATAGGTTCATCTATGACACGTAAAACTGACGAGGTTATAACAATATTATCATTGTTCAAGTCATTGGATGACTGTGATGAAAGATGAGTATTTCTTATAACATCAGTATCGTAATCAGGTTCATTTATATTTGTAATCAATGTAGATACTTCAGGAGTAATTTTTATAATACTATATTGGTCATTGTCAAGTCTATTTTCCTGTGATTTAGGAATATTGGATTTTAAAACCGCCCACAAGGCCGTAATCTCGGTGAATGATATTAAGCAAGCTGCTTCATTCTGAGCAACACGACCTTTTGGTCCCCTTGAATGGGAGTCAAACAAGTAATATAAATTACCATTTTTCCAAATTGCTACCGATATGCCATTATAAGTAATAATAGCTCCCTGATCATTACAAGATTCCGCAAAAAAATCTATTAAGCCATTTTTTAGATTTGGGAAACCGTCAATATTTATGCTTAAATGACCGCAAATCTTGGACGAATTAACCACTGGACGCGTAACGAGGACCGCGTTCGCCTTTACCCCTCTGTCACTTACCCTGCCTTTTAGACACAGTAAGCAATATGGCGTTGTCAGTATGACGCGAGATCTCGAAGTGGAACATTATCTCAAAAATGGGTAAATGCGCTGAGTTAATTTGTAAAAATCATACCGGACAATCAAAACATTTTTCTTTTCACGCGTAAGTATAATTTCAATCTATTAGAGTAGCAATTTTTCGTAAAATAAATAAAATTTGGTATGTAAACAAAATGTAATACGTCGTTTCAAAAAGTAATCATTGTACGTGTAAATTCTTTAAAGATATTGCATAAGTAATTTGGTTGGGTTATATGTATCACTCATTCATTCAATTGTCATTTTTATGTCGTATAGGGCTTGAACATATCGATAAACATATCGATGTATGTAAATTGAACGAACGAATCCAATTTTAATGTAGGAACTATTAAAATTAATTTCAGATTTACAGTTGAACCCCTAACAAGAAGAATTGGGTGGAAGCGGTACGCAGGGAGATAACATGGACGAGTACTCAGGTCTTAGGTAACATCTAAGGTCTGATGATGGAGCCAGAAGATGGCTATAGGAACTGTGTAATTAAACGACGCAACGCTACGAACTTTGAGCTCGTTATATTTGAAATATAGCTTCAAACTTTAAAAAAAAATGTTGCTTATTTCACCCTCATGGTTCCCGTTCCCGTGGTAATATCAAAAATCCTTTCTTAGTGCTCGCCAACATCGTTAAAAGAACCTGTATGCAAAATTTCAGTTTAATTGGTTTAGCCGTTTAGTCTGTGAGTTACCTTGCCTGTAAGTCAGTCACGGTATTGTTTTTTAGTATTAGACTTATGTTGTACATTATCATGGTGTGTTGTACATTAACATTTAAAATGTATTATAAGTATAAAAATAGCATTGACAACGCAAAAATTAAATAAACATAACTTATTAGCTGTTGCATCATAATATTGATCGTTAAAAATTTGTTTTTTTTTCTCTTTCGAATGCAAGGAAGGATATTCTTACAGCGTATTAAAAATATAAAAGTATCGGAGAATTTCGAAAGTGGTCCGCAAAACTCGGTAGCTCATTGGTTAGAGCAGTGGGCCGGATTCCCAAAGGTCGTGGGTTCAAGTCACATCTGAAAATTCACTTGTGGCCGAGTTCATTTGTTCCAATATTTTTCTTGTTAAAATTTATCATAAATGGTGGTTACATTTATTATTTGTTTCTAACATAGACCTTGTTAGGTCACAGCAAGAATAAAATTAATTATATTTATGTATGTACGTAACCTATATTATACTATTTTTTAATCTTATAATATTTTAATTTTAAGATCGTTTTATTATATTCAAGTAAAACAATCTTAAAACTACAATAAACTATTGTTTGAAATATTCTTGCAATTAGTATTTCAGCTAGTAGTTGCTAGAAAGATACTGCCTTGGCTTTTTCTTAAATATAGGTAATTTATATGCGATGTTTTGTTGATAACTTCTGGGAGTTTGTTGTTTAAAACTGTCATAGCGTATGCTGGACCATACGCTATCCAAACGCTAGTCTACTATTTCTAATTTGGGTTTAGGTTGTGCTAATTTTGTACGGTGGCGTAAATTTTGCGATCTTTAATAAAGTGAAAAGAAGTTTATATTTTTTCTTACAAATATGCATATTTCTTAAATGTAAAATGGATACTAGAGTTGAAATTAAAATGTTTAAGTCTCAACGATCTTCTAATGTCGATGATTATTTTCAATAAGTTTTAGACTTAGATTTTTGGCTCCAATAAAAATGTCGAATACGAGATATCACAGCTCGAGAAGCACACAGGGGGCTTATTGTCTAATTTTAAGTCTATCACAATCCCTTTAAATTTTTCATTTAAAAGGTACATATTATTTACATCGCATCACATAGCATCGCGCCACAACTATTTGACCTTTGAAAGGGATTGCAATCGATAATAAAATTAAACACTTCTGGAGGGGTTGCTATTGTGTATGTCCTATAAAATGGTTCTGTAATGAACTAATTACCCATATTTTGTTTTATATAATATAAGCTTGAGTGATTGAAGAAGTTAATGTAAATAATGAATTATATTATTATATAAACCAAATATTAATGTTTTTACTCACTTAAAAAGTGTTAGTAAGTAAATTGTAAGTCCGCCTGGCTAGCGACTACCATCTTATCATGATTTATTAAACTCAATAGGTTCATTCATTCACTCTTTACTTATCGTGCTATTTATTTTTCCACGAAATAAACAATTAACTTACTATTTTTTTTAAAACACACATGATTGATTAAACTGAATAGGTTCATTCATTCACTCCTTACTTATCGATAAAAAAAAATCGATTACTTCAAGCACTAATGTCATTATTTGACATTAGTAATCGCCCCTCACCCCCGCAAGAATTGGTTGATCGTGTTTTCATACATTCTTCTCGGGTTTCGTGTCCAGTAGTTAATTCGTCCAAGCCGCAAATCGAAGAAGTTTCATCGTGAATTTGCAATAAACATGAATGACTTAATACCTCAAAATTGGGCTGTAACTCATGTACACGTAAATAGCTTCGGCCAAATTTGGTGCCCTTCGAGATTGTATATTATTTGTGTATAAGCGATCCCCGGAAATCAGGATTGAATCAATTATATCTGTTTATGTTAATGATATTCTCTTCGATTGGACTGTAAATGCATAGGTTTTAGTTGCGAAATGATACTTTGAATCACTGGAAGACGCGGACAAGCAAATCGGTAGGTGAGATTGGAAAGGACTTACTTGGACAAGTTTACGAGCCGCTGATGATGGTCTTCTGGATGTTCACATGAACGAGGCTTCCGTGTGCTTGATGAAACAGTTTTTTGGGCACTTTTACACACTTTTGGTATTTTTTGTGTGGAGACGTCGGTCCGGCCGGACCAAAAGTATTTGAATCTCACTCGCTGAGAGTGAATGATTGAGATCGCATCTGTGGTAATGCGTTCGTTCCTTCTTCGTTCTTCGCTCGTTCATTTGTGAGAGAGAAGGGGCTATGGGAAGGAAAAGGACACGATATGCTTGTTCTAACATTTCTCCCCCCCCGCTGGCGAACTTTAAGCCAGAAATTAAATGGTTCACTCAAGCCATCCACAAGAGTGATGCAAAGATGTTTGATTAATAATATTGATAATGTTGTGATAATGAATAATAATAATATTATGTTTGATATAAATATGATAATGGTATATATATTATATGAAGCTAAGTTATGCAAAAATTTATAAAATATTATTCCCATCCCTCAGGGACTGGGCAAAGTTTTACAAGAGGTCTGCTTAAGACGCCTTGTAATGTTCGAATAGAGGCGGAGCGGGGTATACCGTCACGCCCATAAAATAAATCCGCGATCCTACCGAAACGCCATTTTAAGGGATGAGTAGATTCGTCCCTGATGATAACAATCTGACCGATTCTAACTTCACGCGTGGGTTTAGTCCACTTCAAGCGTTGTGATAATGTGGTTAAATATTCAGTGTGCCACCTGTTCCAGAAATCTTGATGCATACGCTGCAGTAGTTGCCAACGCGTGAGGCGATTGATTTTAACGTTAGTGTAGTCCGGTGTAGGTACTGTTGTAAGCGGTGCTAATGTCAAAAAGTGTCCCGGAGTGGGGACGGAAAGATCATTCGGATCCGAGCTCAACGGGCAGAGTGGCCTAGAATTAAGGATGGATTCAACTTGAGCCAACAAAGTGTTGAGCTCCTCATATGTTAAAGTTTGATTACCTATCACACGGAATAGATGTGTTTTAACAGCTTTAACGCCTGCTTCCCAGAGGCCTCCTTGATGCGGAGCTCCGGCAGGATTGAATACGAAAGCAATGTGTTCTGTTTCGCAAGCTTCTTTCATTATGTTAGATAATTGGGATTGAGCCCCTTTGAAATTTGTACCACAGTCCGAATGAATTGTGTTACATCTTCCGCGACGTGCTATAAACCGACGCAAAGCTGCTAAAAACGATTCGGTTGATAGATCGGATGCCAACTCTAAGTGGAGTGCTTTTGTAGCAAAACACACAAAAAGACACAAATAAGCTTTCATGATACGAGCACCTCGATATCTTTGAACCGATATGTTGAACGGGCCTGCGTAGTCACATCCAACTGATTGAAATGCTTTGATTTGAGTGATACGTGCTTTTGGAAGGTCTGCCATTTTAGGCTGAAGTGCTATTGGTTTGTAACGAAAACAACAATAACAACTTGATAAAATTTGTTTGATTACTCGGCGAGCTGATAGAATCCAGAAATTTTGTAAAATTAGATAATGTAAAGTTTGTAGACCTGGATGACAGTTTTCATTATGAACTTGTTGAATGATAAGATTGGTCAGACGGTGTTTACGTGGGAGCAAAGCAGGGTGTTTTGCCTGAAATTCGAGTTCTGAACGAGCTAACCTACCCCCCACACGAAAAACGCCAGTTTGATCTACAAATGGGTTGAGTTTTCTGAATGGTTTGGATAACAGACGTCCTGAATTATAATTTTTTATCTCTTCACTGAATTCGGAGTACTGCACATGTTTGACAAGAGCCATGAGACTGTCATGCAACTCTGTCTCAATTAAATGATCAGAAGAACGTTTGTTTTTGCGCATAGCGCTGATGAAACGATAACAATACGCCAAGATACGCTGGATCTTGCGCAAGGATGAAAATCTATTTATGAGTTGATCAAATATGTTATCACAGCTGGAGTCGCCAGTAGTAGTAACTGCTAAAACGTTACTGCGTTTTTCACACAAAACCTGTTCATCGGACTCTAATGTTGTTGAAGTTTCTGTTACAGGTTCGTCGGGCCACTGAGGCTGATCCTGGGCGAGCCACTGAGGACCAGTCCACCATAGATGATGATTGATGAGTTCGTCCGGAGACAAGCCACGACTGGCGGAATCTGCAGGATTCTGCTTACCAGGTACGTGTTTCCAAGTTGCATTTGGTAATTTACGCTGAATGTTTGAGATGCGATTCCCAACGAAAGCCTTGTAACTAGATGATTTTGATTTGATCCAAGCCAGAACAATCATAGAGTCTGACCACGCATGTATGCTGTCTATGTTTATTATGTCTGAAATCTGATCCACAACAAATTTAAGGAGATCTGCGAGCAATGATGCTCCGCACAACTCGAGTCTTGGTAAGGTTCTACGCTTGGTCGGAGCAACACGAGATTTAGCAATCATTATTGCGGCACGATGTTGACCTTGATTGTTAGAAGAGCGAAGGTAAACGACAGCGGCGTAACCAGCCTCGCTTGCATCGCAGAAACCGTGAAGCTGATAAGAGACTGCGTCATCACGAGTGATGCGTCTTGGTATTTTAAGCTGCGAGAGATGAGCCAACCGCTGTGTATACCTCGTCCAAATCTGATTTATATCTTCAGGTACTGGTTCGTCCCATGATGTGCCCAGAAGCCATAGACGTTGAATTAAATGCTTCGCTAAAAAGGTTAACGGTGTAAGAAGACCGACTGGATCATAAATCCGTGCTAACTCCGATAACATTGATCGTTTCGTGCAGTCACGTGGTGTTTGGTTGACTTGATAATTTAATAAATCCTCTTGTGAGTTCCAGGCTAATCCGAGAACCTTCACAAAGTTGCTGTCACTGTCAAAAGTTACATCGGGTACCGCCCTGTGATGATCAGGTATGCCTTGTAGAACAGCCGCATGATTGCTGGACCACTTCCTCAGTTCAAAGCCAGCTGACGCCATGATGTCGACGAGCTGTTGCTTGATGTCCACTGCCTGGCGGATGTCCTGCGCACCGGTCACGACGTCATCTACGTAAAGATCGTGACGTAAAACCTCTGCGGCAAGCGGAAATGATTTTTCCTCATCATCGGCCAACTGGTGCATGGTACGGATGGCCAAGAAGGGAGCCGATGATACGCCAAATGTTACGCGTTGAAGACGGTACTCTTGTATTGGTTGTTCTGGAGAACTTCTGAACAAAATGCGTTGATAATTCTGATGATCTTTTGTGATTATGATCTGTCGGTACATTTGTCGTACGTCGGCAGTGAACACGATGGCATGCAGCCTGAAACGCAAAATAATGCTGCTGATGTCTGCTTGAAGTTTGCACCCGGTCAATAAATTGTCATTAAGTGAAACGCCATTCTGATCCTTGGCAGAGGCGTCATAGACAACCCGGAGCCTTTGATCAAGTTTCACAACCGCGTGGTGCGGAATATAGTAGGCGGAAGGAGACTGACACTCCTCTTGAGGCACCTCTTCCATTTGCCCTGTTGATAGGTACTCCATGATATGAGCTGCATACTCTTGATGAAATGATGGATTTTGCAGTAAACGCTTCTCCAGCTGATTGAAACGCCGAAGAGCCACATGGAATGAACCCTTGAATGTTGGTTCTTGATCACGAAAAGGTAGATGTACGGTGTAGCGACCGTCAGCGTCACGCTTGTGTGTTGATTGATAAATCTCTTCACATCGAACATCTTCCTCTGAGAGGTTCGACTTTGATGATAATTCTATGTTGTCTATCTCCCAAAACTTCTGAACCGCAATATCCAAATTTGCGTCCAAAGACAAATGATTGATTGATAATGGCACAGGAGAAGAGTCACATGATGATAATGATGATGTTTTGCCCATCAAGACAAAACCAAACACTGTGTTGATTGCTGTTGGTGCGTTGTTACCGCCATCTATCTTGCCTGGCAATAAGATATGCGGAAATATCTCCCCTCCGATCAACAGATCAACAGGCCGAGAATGATGATATTGCTCATCAGCGAGCTTGAGATTTACCACATGTTGGAATTGATGTTGATTGATATGATGAGAAGGCATGTTGCCACAAATTTTGTTTAGAGTCAACGCCTCTGTTGTGAACGTTGGCTCAAACTTTCCAATTGGACGAATTTCCAAAAATACTTTGCTGTTTGATATACTAGGTATTTCACCAATACCTGACATCGGAATGTTTGATTTATATTGTGCGAGCCCTAAACGCTTCACACATGAATTTGTTATGATTTGACTTTGACTACCCGGATCCAACAACACACGGACCCTTTGAAACGAACCCCTGCTATCTTTAACCTCGACCTCTGCCGTTGCCAACATCACAAATGATGATCCCGAACCACTTCCGGAAACATTGGATAAAGATGTCACTGGAGTGACCACATGCTCCACAGTACCCACAGTGGACTGTGAAGACAACTGTTGTTGATTTGTTTGATTTGATTGGTAATGTTGATTGTTGTTTTGTTTATTTGATGAAACATGTAATAAGCTGTTATGACGCATATTACATGTTTTGCAAGTATGTGTTGAGACGCAGTTTTCATAAGTATGATTTGAACGCAAACAATTAAAACATAATTTATTTTGTTTTACAACTTTGATCCTATCTTGAGGTGATTTTGATATGAAATTCGGACATGCATAAAGACCATGATTTGATTTACAAAGTGCACAACTAGTGCCAGCTGATTGTGCTAACAACATAGTTGGTGGTTTTGGCTGATATGATTTGGGCTGTGAGTGAACTTGGGTTTTATTTGAATTTGAAATATTTAAATTGGAATTGTTTGACAAGTTAGAACGCTCTAATGCACTGCATCTGTCTTCAACAAAACATTTTAATTGCTCATAGCGAGGAAAAACATCTCCTTTACAAGAAAGTTCGAATGCTTCTCTAGAACTTTTGTCTATTTTTATAAGAAGAGAATGAAATAAAACAAAATCCCAATTATTAGTAGGAAGCCCAAGCCCATTGAGCATAGCAAGATTTTCTTTGAATGTGTCCAAAATATTTCTCATTTGCGTTACTGAACCACTGTTCATTGGCTTTAAATTGTTAATTTGTTCCCAACACATAAATGCCAAATAACGTTTGTTATCATATCTATTCACTAAGGCCGAGTATGCACTGACATAATTTGCATCTGATATAGGATATGCTCTTATGATATTCACCGGCTCACCAGAGAGAGAACTTTGAAGATACTGAAACTTTTCAACGTTTGATAAATCTGTTCTGTTGTGAACAAGTGTGTTAAACAAATCTAAATAGCCAGGAAAATCTTTGAGATTACCAGAAAAAGTAGGCAGTTTAATTGGAGGAAGTTTACTGTTGGACTTGGTTTCAGAGTGACTTGAAGTTAGTTTCGGCAAAGACTTTTCTTCGGGCAACAGTATTCGTTTTGCTTCTAAAACTTCAAAATACATGTCATCTGCTTGTTCTTGATATGTACTTTCATCGTTAATTCTCTCCTCTGTGGCCTTCGATTTTTTTAATTCTGATATTAAGCTTGTGTGAGCTTCATTAAAAGAATCTATGATAATGTCAAGACGCGAACACCAAGTTTCAAAACGAGGCAACACTGTTGAATCTTTTAAACATTTTCGCGCACATGTCACAGCATCCTCGAGACGCTTGTGAGCTAAGTTACGTTTTGTTTCAAAATGGGCAATTAATGATTCACTCATTTTGACTTAGTCTGATTAACAAGGATTGAAACACACAATGACAATATTTGCAGCACTAAGACGCTCGAAACACCGTTAGGAATGATAAATGTTTGATAAACTATGATGTCTGACACACGAGTTTTTTTTTTTGTACACAATGTTACACAAAAAAATACTAATTGGTACGAATTTTATAACACTGGTATGCTTTTTGTTGTGGCAACACTGATTTGAATAGGGTGTGTGATTCCCGGTTTTTTCACTTGATTTGATGTTATGTTTGATAGGTTATAGTGTTATATGTTACACTAAACTGTCACTAGTTTTATGTGTTGTATGTTACACAATAAAACAACGCTTGAAATGGTCCAAGTAGATCCACCAACCATACGAAAACCAAACACGAAAATGATAACAATGGCCGCCGCACCGACTCACAACTCGTATTGTAAATAAAAATAAAATTTTGCACACACTTGTAAGCACGAAATACACATAAATATATGTTGAAAGTATGATAAATTGCTAATAAAATGCTAACGTATTGTATTTTAAGATATGATAGTTAAGATTTTATTGAGTAGATGCCTGTTTTTGATAATTTGTTGGATGGCTCATGTGAACAAAGATGGACGACAAAAAGTTTTCACAACAAAATTTTGGTAAAAATATAGAAATCCGGCTCGAAGGACCAATAATGTTTATGTTAATGATATTCTCTTCGATTGGACTGTAAATGCACAGGTTTTAGTTGCGAAATGATACTTTGAATCACTGGAAGACGCGGACAAGCAAATCGGTAGGTGAGATTGGATTGAAGACCAAGTCTCAGCTGGTTTAATTTTTAAAACGGCAATAGCTACAGCCGCGTTTGCGGTACACTGCTTTCCTCTAGAAAAATCGTTAAATTTAGAATGGCTTTGATTAAATGAACCTCGCAAGATACGTCGATCATTGCCTATATCTTGGAAACAATTATTACTTTTGTTCGCATTTTCTTCTTGTACTATGGCGTTATGGTGAACATGACAAATATCATTTATATTATAATTATCATTATTGAAGTTGATAGTAACATTTGCGTATAACGGATTATTGGAAATATGCCAATCTAGTGCAGCTCGCAAGTTTGGAATATTGACAGAAAAGCGACCTAACCTTTGAACAGAATCTAATTGCTCACAAAAAATAACTAAGCCGGCACTACTCATTCGAAGTGGAAGTTGCTCAGCAATTTCATCAACATCTTGGCCTAAAAGTACGGCTTGCCCATGGAAACCATGCTGTCCAAAACGACCACTTAGTTTTACCATTTTTACAAATGGGATTATTCTGCTTAATAAACGCGTTTCCACATCGGATAAAATCTTTAATTCAGGGGGAATTTCGTCTAATGACATGCCATTCCAAAAAGCTTGTGTAGGTGTTCTTCCCCTACTCTGACATTTTGAAACGGTCTTTCATTTCGGTTAGTATCGTATAAACACGGTTGCATGCCGTATGTGATACTTTGTATCTTCCAATTATAGTGTCATCATTCATAAACTGAATGCCTTGGAGCCTTTGTTGTACGCCGTTATTCTGTGCATCTATCGGTCCATATCCTAGTAGGTTCCGATTAGGTATCAGGTTCGCTGGAACTAGAGCGTTCGGCAGTGGTTGGTAATTGGCATTGTTCGCTTGACTCGCTAGTACGCGGTTGGCGGTCACTAATGGATTGGGGTAAGCTTCGTAAACGTTGTGAGTTTGTGCGTTTACTGGTCCGTATGACCCGGCTGGAATGTCACCATCAGGCGGGAGTGGTACGGCTATGGGTGGTAAGTTTAATTTCACTTCAACACCAGTTTGTGTGAGGGCGTTGCTAGCATGTGAAATGTAATCTGTTATAGACTTTGGTATGCATTGATAGTCTGGGAGCACCTCTCTGAGGTCTGTTAATACTCCAAATATGCTCTGCCCATTCTGGCGAGCGACTTCAGCAATCTGAAGATTAAGGTGATTGCAGCATACGTGAGTAAACAAGCTTAGTGGTAAGCGTTCACTGAGACGGGGATCTATGCCTCGCATCTTCTCATATGTTTCTTCAACCAAGGGGATAAACCCACTAAAGTCGAAGTTCTGTACATGGACATCTTGCAGCGGGATTAAAGTACTGTGCGGACCCAAATCGTACAGCGGTTCGTCGCGCGCAGGTGTCTCTTGTGTAGAAGGGCGTAAAGACGAGGGATTAGACTTCTCGCTCCGCTGATCTTCTACTTTCTTCTTGAAGCCACCGGACCTATTGGTCGGCTTTCGGCCTCGTACACGGGAGGGATCAAACTCTTGAGGCTGGTAAGACCTACGAAGTGTTGTGGCACAACGGTGGCCGCAAAAGATAACGTTGTTATTAGTTGATAACTCATTTGGTAGTATCTTTCCGGCAAATTACTTAATGTAACTGATTGGACCTGCTTGGGATAACATAATTTTTTACATATAGTACAAATTTTATCAGCAAATATCTGAATTGAATTGTTAAAATCAGCTCTAAGTTTGGCCCTAGCTTGAGCTGTAGCTGCTGCATCTTTAGAAAGTCTGGAGGCACGTTGTTCTGAAGTTTCATTTGAACAAGACACAGCAGTCGATTGCGCATCCCTGGCCAATCTGGAGGCACGTTGCTCAGGAGTCTGTTTGAACGAGACACAGCAGTCGATTGCGCATCCCTGCCCAATCTGGAGGCACGTTGCTCAGGAGTCTCGTTTGAACGAGACTCAGCAGTCGATTGCGCATCACTGGCCAATCTGGAGGCACGTTGCTCAGGAGTCTCGTTTGAACGAGACTCAGCAGTCGATCGCGCACCAATGGCCAATCTGGAGGCACGCTGCTCAGGAGTCTCGTTTGAATGAGACTCAGCAGTCGATCGCGCATCACTGGCCAATCTGGAGGCACGTTGCTCAGGAGTCTCGTTTGAACGAGACTCAGCAGTCGATCGCGCATCACTGGCCAATCTGGAGGCACGCTGCTCAGGAGTCTCATTAGATCGTGAAGTACTTCTATAACTGACATCTTTTGTTTGACAGATACAACGTGCAGTCCTAGTTTCTTTTGATCTATGCAAATTAGTCTCTGCATCTCTACCTAATCGTCGCCGTCTCTCTGTTGAACTTTCTTGACGGCGCAATTCCGCCTTTCGCGCAGCTTGTGATAACAAGAAATAATTCCTTTCAGGAGTATTCTCTTGAGGCTAAGTTAATTTGCGTCTTTTGCTTTCGTTTTGAGCTTTTTTAGTTTTTCTTCCTAGACCCATTTTGTAGCGAAAACAAAATTTTAAGTAAGATAATATTAATATTAGGACATTAAGTATTTGCTACAAAAAGTTATAAAGGTTAAAAATAATTATTTAACCTTATAAAAATTAAGGCAATTCGCAATAAATACTTAAAATTATTAGAAAAAAAATTAATTAAGAAACAAAAAATATTAATTAGTAAGTAAAATAAAAAGGAACAAGATTGACCTAAAAATGTAATCTTAACTTATATGTTTGAAATCTACAAGAACCTATGTATTTACAACTTAACCAGAGATGTTATAAGTATGTTTACCTTTAAAAAGTATAAAATAAAAAAAAATATTAAAAATTTAAAAAAACCCCGACACAAAAAACATAAGCTACCTTTAAAAAGTAAAAAATAATAAAAGAAAATTAATCCTAAAGTACCATTATGTATAAGTATTCTTAGTATGTGTATCAAAATGTTTCTGAACGCAATACTAGTGGCGCCATCTAATAGGCGTCACCTTTGGTGTCTTTGTATCTTAAAAAAAAAAAAAAAAAACGAATTAGTCTGTTGCGAACTAGCGTCTTTTATTTTATTACAGGTTATGGGCTTATAATTAAGTAAAGATAAAAGTGAACGTAGTATAGTATCGCGGAAACATGACGTCAAATTACATTGCCAATGTGCCGAAACTCAAAGGCAGAGAAAATTATGATGAGTGGAGCTTTGCGGCGGAAAATCTATTGGTGCTCGAAGGCATGGATAAGTATATCAAGCCGGCAGCAGATTTCGATGTGAAACCAGTAGAAGACGCAAAAACGAAGGCAAAGCTAATATTAACCATAGATCCAGCTTTGTACGTGCATATTAAGAATACCAAGAGCTCAGCGGAATTATGGACTAAATTGAAAGCCATGTTTGATGACTCGAGATTCTCAAGGAAAATAACCTTACTGCGACATTTGATATCCATACGCTTAGATAATTGTGATTCGATGGCTACATATGTAACTCAAATGGTCGAGACAGCTCAACGGTTGAATGGCACGGGATTTACCATTACCGATGAATGGTTAGGATCATTGCTATTAGCGGGTTTGTCAGAGCGTTATTCTCCAATGATAATGGCAATCGAGCATTCGGGTATTTCGATAACTGCAGATGTCATCAAATCGAAATTGCTGGACATGGAAGTCGCCAACGATATCGAACAAAATGGAGTTGCATTTGCCGCCAAAAATAATAAACATCAATCCGGCAACAGCAATACTAAACAAAAAAAATATGGCCGACCGTCAGCGTTGAACAAAAAGTCAATGACAGCAGAGTCAAATTCATCAACGAAAATAATAACATGTTATAAGTGTAAAGAAGATGGACATTATCGAAATCAGTGCCCTTTGTTGAACAGAAATACGAATAAATGTGTGTTCAATGTTGTTTTCCTGAATGGACAGTTTAACAAAAGTGAATGGTATGTTGACTCTGGTGCGAGTGCTCACATGACGGCGAACAAAGATTGGGTGCAAGAAGCTAATTTTACACCGTGTTTATCTGAAATTGTGGTCGCAAACAAGTCAAAAGTACCAGTTGTTTGCTCCGGAGATGTCAATATTGTCTCAGAGTTTGGTTACCAAATAAAAGTGAAAAATGTTCTATGTGTGCCTAGTTTAACAACCAATCTATTATCAGTCAGTGAACTTATTAGAAATGGTAATAATATCATATTCAAGAAAAATCAATGCTACATTAGAAACAAAAACAATGTTTTGATTGCAACAGCTGACTTGTCAGATGGTGTTTATAAATTGAGATTGCAAACACATGTCTGTGTTTGCAATCTCAATTTATAAACACCATCTATGTATGCTAGCTAATCCAACAGTTGATGGAAAACTATGGCACAGAAGACTAGCACATATTAATAGTCAAGACATGAACAAGATGAGAAATATTGTTGATGGTTTGTCGTATGAACAAAGTTTTGACATAACCAAGTCAGATTGTACAATATGTTGTGAGGGAAAACAAATGAGATTACCCTTTTCTCATGTTGGTGAAAGAAGTACAGAAACACTACACAGAATCCACACCGATCTCTCAGGGCCAATGGAAGTTAGTTCATTGAATGGAGCGAGATACTTCATACTCTTTGTAGATGACTATAGTCGGATGACTTTTATTTATTTTCTAAAACACAAGAATGAGGCATTCAGCAGATTTAAAGAGTTTAAATCAGTTGTTGAGAACCAACAAAATAAGAGGATAAAGATGATAAGGTCTGACAATGGTTTGGAATTCTGTAACAAAGAATTTGAAGATTACTTAAAAGATAGTGGCATAATTCATCAAAAATCAAACAGTTATACACCGGAACAGAATGGCCTTTGTGAGAGAGCAAATCGTACAGTAGTGGAGAAGGCTAGATGTCTATTATATGATGCAAAGTTGGATAAGAGATTTTGGGCTGAAGCAGCTAATACTGCTGTCTACTTAAAAAACAGATCCATTGCATCCGGACTAGACAAAACTCCATATGAATTGTGGCATGAAAGAAAACCAGATATTAGTCATATTCGTGTGTTTGGCAGTAAAGTCATGGTACATATCCCTAAAGAAAAAAGGTTGAAGTGGGATAAGAAAGCCACACAACACATCTTAATAGGATATTGTGAGAATGTGAAAGGCTATAGATTGTATAATCCGTCCAAGAAAACAGTGGTTTACAGCAAAGATGTCATAGTGACAGAAAATGATACGGATTCCAAGGAAATGAGTGCGCAGGAGACGGCTATATGGGTGCCAAATGTCGAGAAAGAGGAAGAAACCTCAGACTCAGTGGGGGAATCAGAAAGTTTGGAAAACGAAGACTATCTCAAAAGCTCTTCTATATTTGTTGATTGCCAGGAAACTCCACTTGAAACTTCAACAGACAACAACCTAGAAGCTGCTGTCCAGGTGACAACAACCACAGATCAGGTGCCAGAAGTAAAAAGCAAGCGATCAAGAAGAGTACCTCAACGTTATGGTTGGAGCAATATGTGCATTTCTAGTCATGTTCCAGGATCCGAGGAAATCGTCTTCTCAGAGGCTCTTGAAGGGCCTGAGAGGGAGCAGTGGAAGCATGCAATGAAGGAGGAGCTACAATCCTTTGAGGATAATGAAGCATGGGAGCTTGTGGACAATCCAGGCGATGTGAGCATTGTAAAGTGCAGGTGGGTGCTCAACAAAAAGTTTGATGTTGACAATAATGTGCGTTTCCGGGCAAGACTTGTGGCTAAAGGTTTCTCGCAGAAACCTGGTACTGACTATACAGATACTTTTTCTCCAGTAGTTAAACATTCAACTCTTAGATTATTATTTGCTCTTAGTGTTAAAATGAAAATGAGTATTACTCACTTAGATGTAACAACTGCTTTTTTAAATGGTGTTTTAAAAGAAAGTATATATATGTCTTTACCTGACGGTTTTGTGAACAAAAGTGGGGGAAAGGTGTTAAAACTAAAAAGGGCAATTTATGGGTTGAAACAGTCCTCACTTGCATGGTATGACAGAGTTAAAGATTTGTTAATTAAATTAGGTTTTAAGAATAGTTGTTATGAACCTTGTTTGTTCACCAAAACTAAAGGTGAGTTTAAAATCATTGTAGCACTGTATGTTGATGATTTTTTACTATTTTCAAACAGTGATATTGAGACAGATAAATTAAAAATGGCATAAGAATCAGAATTTAAGTTAAAAGATTTAGGACCTGTCAGACAATATCTAGGTATGAGAATAAATTTAGATAAAGATAAAAATGTTATTACTGTAGATCAACAACAATACATTGAACAGTTAATTTCTAAGTTTCAGATGTCAGATTGTAAAAAACAAAGTACTCCAATTGAATGTAAATTGAATATAAAGAAATCTGATAAATGTTTACCTGATGTTCCCTATCAAAGATTAATTGGCAGCTTAATGTACTTAGCAGTATTGACAAGACCAGACATTGCTTATTCAGTCAGCTATCTTAGTCAGTTTAATACTTGTTACAATCTTGAACATTGGCACTATGCCAAAAGAATATTACAATATTTACAATGTACTAAGAACTATTGCTTAAAGTATACTTCAGATGACATTGATTTACATGGTTTTGTAGACAGTGACTGGGCTAGTGATTCCTTAGACAGGAAATCTTATACTGGCTACTGCTTTAAATTGTCAGGTTGTGCTATTTCATGGCAAAGTAGAAAGCAAAAGGTAGTATCACTATCCAGTACTGAAGCTGAATATACTGCTTTATCGGAGGCTTCTAGAGAGGCTGTCTATTTAAGAAATTTATTGTATCAAATAGTTGATAAATTGTATATTATTTCTTTGTTTTGTGACAACCAAAGTGCACTAAAGCTAGCATCAACTAATCAGTGTAATAATAGAACAAAACATATTGATGTACGCTGTCATTACATAAGAGATGTTGTAAAAAACAAATGTGTACAAATTGCATATGTTAGAAGTGATGAGATGCCCGCTGACCTTCTGACAAAAGGTTTATGTCCTATAAAGCATTATAAGTTTATGTCTAAGTTGGGGATTATACCTTTGTAATAAAACACTTGTTTTTTAAATGCATGTTTAGTTTATTTTGATAAGTGGGGGTCTTAGTATGTGTATCAAAATGTTTCTGAACGCAATACTAGTGGCGCCATCTAATAGGCGTCACCTTTGGTGTCTTTGTATCTTAAAAAAAAAAAAAAAAAAACGAATTAGTCTGTTGCGAACTAGCGTCTTTTATTTTATTACAAGTATGTATTAATATTTAAAAAAAAAAATTCGCGTTGGGGGACCGGTCCAAAACTAAATTACTAACTATTAAACAAAATTAAAAATTACTAACTATTAAACAAAATTAAAAATTACTAATCTAAGCAACAAACATGAATTTAATATAAACAGAATTAAGAAAAAACTTTAATAAAATTACTCCGAAATATTGCGTTTTAGATACAACCGTCCACGACGTCTGCCCTCGCATGTCTGCCCGCTCGGGTAATGAAACTTCACGACCAAACGCTCCGCCCACTTTACTCCCCTCCCCCGCCGCGCCGCGCGCAGCCTGCGCATGAATACGCACTCCGCGCCGCCGCCGCCACCCGCGTATTGCACAAAATAATAATAAGTCTAGATAAAAGATGAGATAAGTAAGCATGTGACACTAAGTAATTAGGAGCGGTCCCCCAACGCGATTTTTTTTTTAAAATAATAATACATACTTATGCATAATGGTACTTTAGGATTAATTTTCTTTTATTATTTTTTACTTTTTAAAGGTAGCTTATGTTTTTTGTGTCGGGGGGTTTTTTAAATTTTTTATTAAATTTTTTTGTATGCATCAGAACGCTTATCCCACAAGCATTCGTGCTCTCTATAAAGTTAAACGAATTTTAAAGTATCGTCTTCGTTGAATTTTCTCGGCATTTTGTCGCAGAAATTCTAAACAAAAACAAAGACACACACACACCCTACGGACATTCGCCAGTGACTGGCGTGATGCGTCTACACGTGTCCTCAACGCTGGCGCGGGGGTCGAGTGGTATGCGGGCGGAGGTCACTGGTTTAACAAATAGACGGGCGCTCTATTCTCGCCAGCGTTGGCAGCCAGCGCTGGCTTGGCTTGAAAACAAGGCCAATACCAAGCCAGCGCTGGCTGCCAGTGAGACTGGCAGCCAGCACTGGCTTCGTCTAAACCAGCCTTAATGCCAACCAGAACTAAAGCCAGACATTACCTTACAGAAACTACAATTCCTCACAAAATTACCTTGCTTTGAACTTCCTCAGCATGCTGGAAAGCTTGCTCTAAGTCCATTCGGAGCTACACCATAATCGGTATTGTAAATGTTTGTAGTGAGTGTATAAGTAGTGTGGAGAACGATAAATGCTCAAATACAAATAATTTATTATTATAAATGTAGTGAGTATGGCAAGTTACATGTGACTGCAAAATATCGTTTGAATGGACAATGTCATGCTCAATTGGACCAGAATTGGCCACATTGAATTCCTCTCTCCCAGCTCAATAGTTACTTTATCGAATAGTGCATAGTTTAGACATAAACAAGTACTAATGTTGTATAGTTTAATTCAATGGAGCAATACACCATGCCATTAACATAACACATAAAATAATATTTAAACAAATTTTCGTCTGCAGTGCACAATTTTCCCTAGAATAATAGATAGATACAAATACAAATACAAATAATTTTATTTGCTGTAAATAGGGTACAATTTTGGTGTTATAAATATAGGGTCGTAACCTATTTAGCCATTTCTTTTACATAGCATGCAAATATTTTGGATGATATAGTAGTAGTTACAAAAATAAATTCTAATTCATAATAGTTAAATCCCAATAATAATAATAACCACAATAATCAGTGAAATAAGTAAAAAATAAATAAAATGCAATCTACAATGTCATCAAAATTCACAATTTAATATTTAAAAATCAAAAAAAAATATCAAAAATATTTATTTCGTAACAATAGAACTACAGACTATAACAGTGCATGGAGATCCTCTTTTAAGTATTAAGAATACTTGTACTAGAAGATCTCGCTCCTCCTCAATGTTCTTACAATACTTTTATGTTACAGAAATACCATTAAGTGCTATATTACTACAAAATAAAACAGAAAAAGTAAAAGAAAAGATGTAGTGACCGCAATTCACTGCGATATTGTGTGTGTGTGTGTGTGTGTGGGGTGTGTGTGTGTGTATGTGTGTGTTTTTGTGAGTGAGTTATTATATATATATATATTTTTTATTATTATTTTTTTGGCATTAACGATTATATTTTAACGATTTTATTTTAATATATTTTCTATTTCCGCATAGTCTTTACCCTTCAGCCACTCAAAGACAGCCATTTTACACTGTTTATTTGTTTTAGGGTATATATTTAAATGTTTATTAAGGAAATTATATACATAAAAGGACTGCGAGGCCTGTTGGCGTTTAGCGAACGCCGTTTTTACAGGAACTCTAGGAACTGCAGGTGCCTTCCTTCTTTTCCCTTCAGATTCAGGATTTTAGATGAGGGACTTGTGCTGTTTAAGAACTAGATTAATAATATATAGCTTGCAGAAGAAGATCACAAAGAGAGTATAACTCATGTGTTGAGAACCTGTATGGTTTACAATACATAACCTTTAGCACTGATCTCTGAGCTCTTTCTAGATCCAAAAACTTTGTTTTTGTGGCACCTCCCCATACGCTTATGCAATAAACCAAAACCGATTGTACTAACGACACATATATCTGTTTTAATAATTCGGGAGTTGTAAGATGTCTCAAGCATTTGAAAAACCAGATAAATTTTCTTATCCTAGTCATTAAGAGTTCTACATGCAGATGCCAGGACAATCGCTGGTCTATTATAATACCGAGATACTTTGTGCTACTTATTTGGTTTATTTGAGGACAGAAGCAGTTCAAGTTGTCTAATGTAGAGCAAGTATGAATTTTAATATTGAGATTAGGTTGACTGTTATTATAATTTGTGAAACATATAAAGTTAGTCTTAGATGCGTTGAGTGTTAATAAGTGCATTTCTAACCACTGCGCGACCTTGACTAATCCCGTTTCAGCATTATGACGAACTTCTCCCCAGTCCCGTCCACAAAACACCAGAGCAGTGTCATCTGCATACGAAAATATATGTCCGTTGTGCTAAGACATGCTACAAAGAGTGTTAACGTATATAAGGAATAGGGTTGGCCCCAAAACACTACCCTGAGGAACTCCGTAGCTGATGGTAGAGTCTTGACTACTATAATTACCTATTTTTACCCGTTGCTTTCGATTTGTAAGGTAATTCTTAACAGCTCAAGGGGAATACCTCGTATACCGATTTGTTCAAGCTTAAATAGTAGAGTGGGGATAGAGACACTATCGAAAGCTTTTTTCATATCAAAGAAAACAGTCAGACATTTGTTTCCTTTATCTACCTGTTTAATAATTATTGACGTCAGAGCTGTAACAGCATCCTCTGTGCTAAGTCCTCGTCTGAAGCCGAATTGTGATTGTGAGAGTAAATTAAATTTGATAAATATTAAACAAGAAAATATACTAGAAAAAAGCAACTATATAAAATATTTATCACATAAAAATAGCATTGTAAAATGCAAAATTAAAAAGTTATAAATTAAATTTGTTTAGGTAAGTTATTAAACGGTTATTTAACAATTTTTCTAAGATTTTTGATATTGTGGGAAGGACGGAGATGGGTCTAAAGTTATTTGGATCGCCTTTATCACCACTTTTGTACACGGGGCTAATAATGGCCAGTTTAAGAGCATCTGGAAAAACACCTTCTCTGAAGCAAAGATTTGTTAGATGTGTTAAGAGTGGAACTAGCAGAGTATTTGCCTGTTTTAGAAACTTCGTTGTGATATTGTCATATCCAGGGGCGCTCTCTGTTTTCAGATTCATCAGCACAGACTTCACCTCTGACTCATCAGTCTCTAGTAAAACAAAAGACGTGGAATGGGAAATTCCCGTTGTATGAGTTGTATTTGTTGATGTTGTGTTTTTTTGAAAGCTTTTTGAGATAATATCCTCAGGTAATGATTTTCCAATATCTGCGAAAAAGTTATTAACGAGATTGACGGATTCTAGTGGAGTTGACTTGACATTTAACAGTTCCAGATTTTTGTCTTGTTTTTGTTTGTGCTGTGTAAGATTATTAATTGTTTTCCAGAGAAGCCTTGGGTTACAAGTAGCTTTCGCTACTTGCTATATTTGAATGTATAATCATAATAATTCATGTCAAGAAATAGTAATAATAAGTATAATTCAATGTCAAAAAAAAACAATAAAAAAAACAATCAATAAAATAAAAGAAAAATACAATAACGCAATCTAGTAAGTCAATGATAATATATACATTGAAAAACACAATACCCAACACATATTTCCATTTGTTTTGAAAAACTTTAATACTCACTTACTTATATCTTAAAAAGTCATCTACGGAGTAAAAAGCATTCTCCAACAACCAAAATTTGAAACGGTTAATCGGAATGTCTTTGAAGTGGTCAGGAATTTTACTAAATAATTTAATACACATAGCATAACTATTCTTTTGAAATCGTTTTGTTTTCGGAATAGTTTCTAATACTAGCCTATGAGGCTTTCTCGAGCTTCTTTGATTGAATTAAATAGCTTGTAAAAATAGCCTACTATTTTGCTTGACAAAGATTCCGACTTCACGAATATAAAGACAGGGCAGCGTCAATATATTTAGTGATTTGAAAAAGGGTTTGCATGATACGTCAGACCTCAGATTGCAGATGGATCTGATACACCGTTTTTGAACAATAAACAATCTATTGATGTCAAGGCCATTACCCCAAATCAATAAACCGTACCTTAAAGTTGACTCAACGTAGGCAAAGTAAGCTGTTATTGCTGTGCTAACGTTATGTTATATCGCATTTATGTTGCTCTATAGAAGAGGTCTTATCACTAGTAATTATCAAAATATCGTCAGCAAATAATACAGTATTTATGCTTTTAAGTAATCCCTCATAAGGTACGCAGTCAAAGGCTTTCGACATATCTAAAAACAAAACGGTTGTGTAGTTGTTTTTGTTAACACTTTGTAGAACTTTATTAACAAGGTCGAAGGCTGCATATGCAGTTGATTTGTTTTTTTGAAAGCCATACTGATTTTCTTGAATAATATTAAATTTCTTTAAGAAGGCAGTAAGCTGAGCATAGCTTTTTCAAATAATTTTGACTACACTGATAAATTGGCTATTGGTCTAAAATTTTGTAAGTCTGTTTTCGACGCTTTCTGGTACAATGGTTTAACTATTGACAACTTAAGTTTATCTGGAAATTGTCCAGATTGTAGAGATAAATTAACAAGAAAGGCTAACACTTTTATAATTTTATATTTGCACGCCTTAAAGACTTTAGAACATATACCATCATGCCCTACAGACACTGAGTTCTTTAAAGACATCATCATATCATAATCTTAAGTATACTATGCTCATCTACCGGCGTCAGAAAAATAGTGTTTAACAAATTCTTTTTTAATTTATAAGTGTTATTGTTATTAATGGAATTTATGTCACTTGTGAAATAATTATTAAATGTCGTCGCAATAGTTTGGGGGTCAGAGATTTCAATGTCATTATTAAGAATACAATTTATATGTCTTTTTTGATCGCACTCTCCAAAAGGTTCTGATTTTATAACAGACCAAGTTGCTTTGCAAATGTTGTTGCTCTTAGTTACGTAGTTATGGTTTGTAATTCGTTTAGAATAATTGATACATTTGTTTATTAGGATACAAGATCCACCACGCTTTGTAGGTCTTAATGCCAGTACGTAGTTATGAATGTTTACGTTACTTTCTTCACCCTGCTTTATAAAACTTTCAGTATAACAAACTACATCGGGGACAAAGTCATTTCCGATATTAGAAACAGTAAATTCAAACAATTCCTTTTTAGAACGTATGCTATGTATATTTTGATGAAATATTGTAAAGACTTCCTTTGAATTATTCTCGAAAAAACAAATTCGGCAAAATTGGTTGATGCTCGTTATTTGAATTATATCTTGGAAAATGTTGATCCACCTTTTTAAAATAAAACGGTATGGTTTTTCTTTTGGAATATAAATAATAGTATTATCAACATTTTTTTAGACTCCCTAATATGTTTTTTGATGAAATCATAACATAAATAATGTTTTTTGTATTCAATAAAATTGACACTGTTAATCACTTTATCACATATAAAGTTTCTGAAATTATTATTATCATAATAATTATTTAATTGCATTTCAACGTAATTACAAAAAAAAATGTTTTGTCCATAACTAATATTATGATTCAGGGTTCCTACATTAAAAAACATATTTTGACAAACAGGTAACAAAATGACATTTACAATCTTGAGTTTGTTTAACAAAACGCAGATATTTGAGTGTAATAAATGAACATTTTTGTCATGACTACCGAAGCCTAGGACAACAATATCATTTGCACTTTGCCGTTTACTCAAGTCATCATAATAGTTTAACATTTCAGTACTCGAACCTCCGCTAATAATGTAGGCGTGGATTTTATACGTATTTCATGGTCTGTGCCGTCGGTCGGCTTTACCTCCTGAGATTACATCCTTCGATTATCCTGTGAAACACTCGTGTCTTGGCTCCCTGTGCCGTCTAGCCGCGCTCAACTCCCTCCCCGCGCTCCCTCGTCCGCCCCTTTCCCTCGAGGCGCACGGGGTGCGTCCCGAGCGCGCTGCTTGTCAGTACGCTTTCGATTGTTACGTGATAATACACGTGTCAATGTTTTGAATTCAAACGAGAATGAGAGTTCGTTCGAGATCATAAATAATAAAAAGTGATAGGTATTATTATATGCCTTGTGAATGTTTATGATCGACAGTGATATTTTGCAATATAACGGATTGAGAGACAAATATGGTAAGTCTATTTGTTTGTAAGTGCTTGTTATTTTGATTTTAGAAACGATTTCATCTTACATCGCGTGAATTTAATGTGTGATTTCGTTAACGAAACACAATTTTAATTTTATATTTATGACAACTCTGTCACACTAACTCATGAAAAAGTAATTACCTAAGTAATTGGAGGGTTTTTAACCTGCGTGCCACACATGTACACCAGATTGACATTCATCTTTATTCCCAATTGAGCGAATTCTACGCGGTCTTACCCGTAGAATATTAGTAGGTGTTCTAGGTAATAAGGTTCAGTTTACGGGAAGTTTTCTTGAATAAAGAGACGTGCGTCTGTTGTAAGGTTTATTGGGTGACTGATTTTAAAATGATTTACGCGAACATTTATACGTGTGGCCGTGCGTAGAAAGACAAACAATAGAATGGTAATATTATTAATTAAGCTTCAACATTCCGCCCACCAAAGAACGATTAGTTCTTTCTAACAATCAAATAAATATGTCGCCTTACATAAATTTAAATTTAAATTAAAACATGCTACGATTAATGATTATTGCACTTATCATTATTTAACAAACTAATCCGAATTTATGGGTAAAGCACATAGTTTAGTTACACTCCTTTTTACAATGGAATTGCCACTCTTCACACTATAAACTCTCGAGCAACCGTCAGCGCCGGGATGTTTGTTAGTAATGCGTCCCAATGACCATTTACCTGGTGGTAAATTCTCGGTTTTGATAAGGACCACATCACCAATTTTAAATTCGTCCTCTTTCCTTATCCACTTTGGACGTTGTTGTAGTCTAGACAAGTATTCATCTTGCCAACGTCGCCAAAAATCACCAAGAAGCTTTTGGGTGTGCTGCCAGCGTGACAAGGTATGTACTTTTACATCTCTCATATCCGGGTGCGGTACAACAATGGGTGCTTCGCCGATCAAGAAGTGCCCAGGGGTAAGTATGTCGAGATTATCTATATTTTCATCCACAGGGCATAGAGGTCGCGAGTTTAAACAAGCCTCGATTTGACAGAGTACCGTGGTCATTTCTTCATAGGTCAGATGAGATTTTAATATTCTTTTTAGGTGGTACTTTATGGATTTTACACCTGCCTCCCACAAGCCTCCGAAATTCGGACTATACGCAGGTATAAAATGCCACTGCGTGCCATCGTCAGTTGCCAATGTTGATGCTATGTCGCCAGTGAATTCTAATTTAGCTTCATTCCAGGTATCACGAAGTTCTTTTGCAGCACCAACGAAATTTCGGCCTTGATCACTCCATAAGTGACTACATTTCCCTCTTCGAGCAACAAATCGCTTAAATGCTCCAAGGAAAGCTTCTGTAGTGAGATCGCTTACCAACTCTATATGGATCGCTTTAGTTGATAAACAGATAAATATAGCAATGTAAGATTTGACGGTTTTATTTCCTCTTCCTTTAGATAATAAAACTTGGAAAGGTCCTGCAAAATCGACACCACTGTGCAGGAATGGTCTGGAAGGTGTTACTCTTTCCTTGGGTAAGTCTCCCATCATTTGTTCCTTTGCGATGGCGTTCATTCTTCTGCATATTAAACATTGGTGCTTGTATTTCTTTACCAGTTGTTTAGCTTTCACTATCCAATATTTTGTGCGCAGAAAATAAAGCATCTGTTGTATTCCACCGTGGAGCGTCTTTTTATGAGCATCAGCAATAACCAGTGGGGTAAGTAAGTTTTTATTTCCCAAGATGATTGGATTCTTCCTATTAGCCGGTAATTGAGAATGTCTCAGGCGACCGCCCACCCTGAGTATATTTTTCTCATCAAGGTAGGGGTTGAGAGATTTTAATGAACTTTTATTCTTTACTTCTTTCTTTAATCTTAACTGTTCTATGTCTTCCTTGTATTCTAACTCTTGAGCCTTTTTTATACAAATCTCTAGTGTTTCTTCTATTTCTTCTGTTGTAAACTCTAAATCTTGTTTGGTTTTGTTGGTTCTAAATTGTAAAAATCTTCTACAGTAGGTTAATGTTTTTAATAATTCTGTTAAACTTTCAAACTCTTCAAATTGTGAGTGTAATGTTTTTTCCAGATCTACAGCAGTAACTTCAACAGTGTGGTGAGTATTAATTTTTGTATTTTTCAATTCTAAATCTGTTTCTATTACTTCATCTGTTTTAATTTTGATTTCCTTTTCAGATAACCAGCGGGGGCCTTTCCACCACAGTTCACTCTGTTTCAGTTCCGTAAGTAGCATTCCACGAGAGCCCAGATCAGCGGGATTTTCGTGTGATTGAACATGGTGCCAGTGTTTATTGTCAACATTCTCCAAGATTTCGACAACCCTATTGGCCACGAAAGGTTTCCATCTACTTGGCTCCCCAGAAAGCCAAGCGATAACTATAGATGAATCTGTCCAAGCCTGCATCTGTGAAGCTGGTATTCTCATAGCCTGTCCAACTTGCGTCATTAATTTGGCTAAAAGCACCGCGCCACATAACTCTAAGCGGGGCAACGATACAACCTTCAAACTCTTGTTTTGGCTGCGATCAGTTTAGTTTCGACAGTTCCATCTGATTTTTCTATTCTCATGTAAACTGAAGCTGCGTATGCACGCATGGAGGCATCACTAAACCCGTGAATTTGTATTCTTTCCTTTTCAGAACTGTATGTGCCTAGCCATCTCTCTATCTCAATTTCTTGTATGTGGCTGAAATCTGATCTTATTTGTCGCCATTCTTCTTCTAGTGTTTCATTTATTCTGTCGTCCCCGCCAACTCTTTCTAGCCACAGCTTTTGAATCAATATTTTTGCCATTACAGTACTTGGAGCTATCCAGCCAAGCGGATCATATAATTTTTGTAAGTCAGATAAGATTTCTCTTTTGGTAACAGGTTTGGCAATCGGTGGTAAGTTTATACGGTATTGAAATGTATCAGAATTAAGATTCCATATGACACCTAGTGCCTTAATAATACCATCTAGGTTTAGGTCGACAGTAGCTTTAGCAGATCTTTCTTTTTCAGCGATTGACTTCATAAATTCAATACTGTTGGATGACCACTTGGTAAGTTGAAAACCTCCTCTTTGTAGGATGTCTGTAATTTCTTTAGCCAATTGTTGAGCTTGTGGTACCGTTTCAGCCCCACAAAGTACGTCATCCATGTAAAATTCTTCTTTAATTGTTCTAGAGGCAAGAGGTTGGTCTGATCCTTCATCGTTTGCCACTTGAATGAGAGTTCTTACAGCTAGATATGGTGCGGATGCTGTGCCGAATGTTACCCGGAGCAATCGATATTCTTGCAGATCCTCAGATTCGTTGTCTCTCCAGACAATTCTTTGGTAGTCCACGTCTTCTCTTCTGACTAATATTTGCCGGTACATTTTGGCGATATCGGCTACAAAACATATTTTGTGAGTACGCCATCTCATTAAAATGTTGCGCAGGTCCTCTTGTAGCTGTGGCCCGACTAGCAGCTCGTCATTCAAAGAGACATGATTTGTGCCTTTCTGCGATGCGTCAAAAACAACGCGAGTTCGTGATGTCTCTTTGTCGGTGCGGACGACGGCGTGGTGGGGTAAGTAGACTGTATCTTCATTGTTTATTTCATTTTCAGGTATCTTCTCAATATGTCCTTCGGTAATGTATTCACTAATGACCTTTGAATATTCTTCTTTTAACTCTGGTGATCTTTTAAATCTCTTTTCTAACTGTATAAATCTTTGTATGGCTATCTCTTTCAGGTTTCCCTTGGTTGATTGTGGATCTTCTGTTTTAAAAGGTAATTTGACTATATATCTACCACTTTCTTCTCTAGTAGTGGTTGTTTCGTAAATCTTCTCACAAAGCTTTTCTTCTTCAGTGAAACTTCTTTTGGTATTATGGTCTATCTCCCACAATGTTTTAACAGTTCATCTATATTCACTTGATGATGTAAAACGAGGTAAGTGTGATCATTTTCTTTTGTACATGCATCTCCAAAAGTTATCCAGCCGAAATGTGTCTTCTGAGCGCTTGGCGCTCCTGGAGGGCCTCTTATAATACTTTCTCAAACTCTCTTATAAAACTCATACAGCGTGTTCAAAATTCTTGCACCCGGTTCTGTTTTCAGGTGCCGCCGCGCTCACACGTTACCCCTTTTTTGAACACTGCAAACATACTGAAAATGGAAGCCCGCAGAAAACTTCACCTTGCTTCCTTATTATTTGAAGTAATTAACACAGGAAAGCCAAAATACCTTCGGGATAAGCTTGTATGGGCGAATGAGTGTAGCCGTTATCCAAAAAGAAAAACTACATTTATTTTCTGCCTCCCAGCACATCGCACTATGGCTTTTCGCGGCTCATTTAGATTCGCTGCCTCTCGGTGCTGGAATGACCTCCCACCGCCGATGCGTGACCTGAAGACGAGATACAGTTTCAAAAAACATCTCAAAAATCATTTACTAGAGATGCAAAAAATCTATACAAATACCTAATTCACTGTACCTCGGTTTTTTCACGTCGGGCAAGCGTCAGGTTAGACGCTAGAATTTTATGATGCATCCGGCTCCGACGAGGCAAGCTATATACCACCTAGTGTAGTGAGGGGGTCTTTGTGTGGACTTCGTGGCATTTTTTAAAAAGTAAACAACTTGTATAATCGCTTCTCAATCGCACAAACACAAACGCAAGACACAAACTTTAAAAGTGATGCAACTTTTACGCGCAATTGGTTGTCAAAAGTTTTCCTTTTTTTTTTTTTTTTCTAAAACGTTCCGTTTCCGTGCCTTGAGAGTGGCAAAGACGTGAAACACTCTGCCTTTCATTTGTTTATTTATAGGGTTATATTATTATATGTTGTATATTAATATGTAATGTATATTATTTATATTTTTTTAATTTTGTGTATGTATATGTAGTTATTTATCATATCATTATTTTTTCTCTCTATTTTTATACGTCAGTCGTAGCATCCTGGCAGAATAACAGCGCTTCTGTGTTTTCATTCCTCCCATCTGAGAATGGCACAGAAGCAAAATGCTGAGCCAGGATATTCCATAATAATATGTTATAGTTTGTAAGGTTTGATTTTAAGATTTTTTTTTTATTATTATTTTTTATTCTATAGTGTGTGTGCCAATAAATGTTTTTTCTTTCTTTCTTTCTTTCTTTCTTTCTTTCTTTCTTTTCTTTCTTGTATAATTTTTGCGTATTCTCTTACCCCCAAAAGCAGGTCAATCGGAGCAGGTGTGTGAAAGGTAGGATCTGCTAAGGGTAAGTTCTCTAAATGAGGCCAATGTTGTGACGACTGTATTATTTTGGATGGTATTTTGGTGGTAAGTTGTTTTGACATTACATATGCTTGAATTGGTATGCTGAATGAATGATCTATTCTTGATTTGATATCTAATTCAACTTCATATTTGATTTCAGCTCTAGTGGATCCCACACCTAAAACGCATCCTGTCATTGGACGACGCTTGAGCTTTAACATTTGTGCTGCTTTCTCACTGATAAATGTAGCTTGGGAACCTGGATCTATTAGTGCACGTAATGGAATGGTTTGACCTTGACTGTTAGTTGCTTCCACTACTGCAGTTGCTAATAGTGCTATCTTCTGTCCGGTACTGTGATGTGACGTCATCATTGTGTGAACTTGCAGTTCTTCTTCTTCCTCTACTACATGTGATGAAACCTGCGGTTGTTGAGTGCTCGGTGATGCCGCGGGTTCTGGAGCTTTAGTGGTGTGCAGTAGAGTGTGATGGCGCCTGTGACATATTCTACAGGACATGTTTAGTTTACACTTGAATACTGAGTGTCCCGGTCCCAGACAGTTGAAACATAATTGATTGGTTTTCACATAATTGCTTCGTTCGATCGGTTCCAGCTTGATAAATTCCTTACAATGGCTAAGTGTATGATTTTCCTTACACATTACGCAACATCTCGGCGAATTACTTGTTGTAGCGGTAACATGGTATGTACGTTCTCTAACGGACTTTATTTCTTTAGTACTTGATGTAATCAACTCCAAAGTGCGAAATTTTGTCTCCAAAAACATTTTGAATTCTTTATATGTTGGTAATGCTTTACTTTCTTTTTTGTATGAATATTCTTCCCAACTTCTGTGTGTCTCTGGGTCCAACTTCTGTACCAGAAGATAAATAATTATCGAATCCCAAGAGTCGGTGGATATTTTTAAATTATTCAAATTGTTTATGCACTCGGAAGTGGTATCTAATAAGCCTTTTAAATGAACAGCTGATTGTGATGTAATTTTCTTTTGGTTAAATAATCTTCTCAAAGTACTATTTAAAATTAATCGTTTGTTACCGTATCTTGATTGTAAAACTTCCCATGCTTGTTTATAATTGTCGGTGGTAACCCTTATATGCTTTAATAGTGACTCAGCCTCTGAAGTAACACTTGTTTTTAAATAATGTAGTTTTTGTACTGGAGTTAGTGACGTATTATCGTGCACAAGTGAGATAAATAAGTCTTTAAATGTAGGCCACTCGTCGTAATTGCCGCTGAACGTAGGTAATTGAATTTTGGGTAAATGCACCACGTTATTTTGACTGTTTGTAAATTCACTGCTCATATTCACAGATCTTCCTTCCAAATGAGATAACTCCGATATCGTAGTAAGCATGTCCTTGGTCACCTTGCAGTACATTGTATAGATCTTCATATATGTAGAATTCTTCATTAAGAAAATACGGCAAAATACCTTTCATTTCCTTAGGCGTAATTTTCACTAACTCTTGATGTGCATTTTTAAATGTGTTCCAATAATCGTCTATTATCTTCAAACGTGCTTCTATATAACCTTTAGTTAGGCGAGCCTTCGGGCATTTCCTTAAATTACTTTGCGTTTTTCGTAATAAATTCGCCGTGTCTTCTAATACGGACAGATATTGACACTGTTCTTGAGTTGGTGGCATGATTTCAAAATACGTAATAAAAAACTTATTTGTTCGCTTTTAGTAAATTATCAAGTTGTTTACGATTTGCACAGCTGTGGAATGCGGGTCCTATTGTTCTCGCTCGACTCAGGCGCAGCGCAGGTAAAAAAAGGGTTCGTCGGTGCAAAATCCGGCTCGATGTTGACCATGTGTTCTAGGTAATAAGGTTCAGTTTACGGGAAGTTTTCTTGAATAAAGAGACGTGCGTCTGTTGTAAGGTTTATTGGGTGACTGATTTTAAAATGATTTACGCGAACATTTATACGTGTGGCCGTGCGTAGAAAGACAAACAATAGAATGGTAATATTATTAATTAAGCTTCAACAGTAGGTATTATTTTCGCAGCTTGTGAAAATTGTATTGTACCTATACCGCTCTTTCTCTAGAGCTGTACTTATCCATCGGTCTCTTGAGACCTTGGAGGTACCTGCACGAAATTTTCCTGAGGCGTACGGATCCATTCCTCGTGCTTAAGGATCAATTTCGTGGGCCGTAAGGGTCAGCTTCACGGGCCGTACGGGTCAACTTCGCGAGCCGCACGGATCAAATTCACGAGCCGAACGGGTCAACTTTACGAACCGTACGAGTCAACTTCGCGAGCCGTACGGATCAACTTTACGAGCCGTAAGGATCATTTTCGCGAGCCGTGTACGTGTCAATTTAAGAGGCCGTACGGGTAAACTTGATGTACCGTACGGGTCAATTCCACATGTTCAAATTGTCTTCATGAGACTATTATATACAATTATTTTGTACGCCATAGAATCAAACACGTATTGTTATAATCTTCAGACAAAAGTAATAGATTATGAAATACAAGATATATCAGGTTTACTTTCCTTGTTGTAGGCCACACCCTCTGCGGATATGCGCTCTCTAGAGTCGCTGCTTACCTGGGAGGCACGGGATCCTAAGGACATCGCTATTTTAACCAGAATAATCATAATCAAACTACTGGAGGAGAAGCTTCCAAGTGGATGGAGACAATGGAGGGTCCGAGAGATGAGTAAAGAAGACTTGTTGGGTTCTGAATTTGACCCCCAAATCATGAACAAGATAAGGTTTGCCATCCCCACTGTGGGCCTGGCTAGAGCATTTTCTCCTGATTGCTCTGCTTTAAAGGAGAGACCTTTTAGAAATATAAAAATGAAGCTCTTGGAATGGCCCTTGTGTATATGCTTTATAACTCACCCTATGTCCTTAGCGGCAAGGGTAAGAGGCTCTGCAGTTCAGAATGAGCTTACCCTTGCTGCTCTCACTGATATGAAGCCTTTACTTATAAGTAGAGGAGAGGCAGACAAAGAACTGGCTCCACAAGCAAACGGGTCTGATGACGAGCTATCAACTCCGTCTACAATAACGACATCTGTTAGACCCAAGAAACTGAGTCGCTTGGACAAACTTGAACAAGGCCAACACAAACTGGAAAAAATGATGACACGATTTATTAACAGCTTCCAGCCAGAACAGCGTTCTGCTTCTAATTCAGAAGAAGACTGCGTTTCTGTAGCAATACAATCTGATGACTCTGTTTTGGATCAATCTGACGAAGAAAATGTTCCACAGCTGGCTATACCATCCCCAAAACCGTGGAATCCTCCGGCATCCGTATCGGACGATGATTTCCTATGGACCACCAAAACAAAACAACAAGATACGCTAATACCTCCCCCCAAACCACACATCGCAACTCAAGGGGTCGAATACCAACGCTTAGGTGACATATCGTTCAATCAAATTAGATATGCTGAAGTTCAAAAGAAAACTTCATGCAAGCCCGGTAATTGGTGCTTTGAAAATAAACCCAATTCTCACCAAATACAATTTATCATCAAGTCAAGGTCAAGATTATTTGGTTAAATTAGATTACACCTTAAGTACCATTTCCCATGGTCTGTTACTTCAACGAGAGGCGCTGACAAACTCATTGAAGGAATTAGCCACTAAACACCCATCCCTGAAACAAGACCTAAAGGATTTTTTATCGTCGGACTCGGAGTTTAAATGTCTGTCAGATGATCTCCTCCAATATGTGTGCGGTAAAAGATCGGAGGTTATTGAGCAAAGAAGGATTGGGCTATTGCAAAAGGAACCATATCAAGCTGCTCTCCTAGGCGCAATCCCTCTATCAACCACTCACCTTTTCTGCGAAACACAGCTGGCTGAAGTTCTGAAGCAACCATCTCAACAAACCTTTTTTCGCCCCTATAGGTAACCCTTGCAAACGAAAAATCTTAACGCCACCTACACTGCTCGTGCCACACGTCAGACTAGACCCACCCACAAAGTCACGAAAACGTCAAAGTTTCACACCAATCACGAAAATCAAATACCGGAAAAACGCAAGAAAACTTTAAACGACCTTCCAATGCCAGAAACAGAGACCAAGGCCAATCCTCTTACCGTGGCAAGTCCACTAAGAACTATACTTCAAAAAGACATCGCAGCGATTGATACATTCAACGGGGGGCGACTGTCACATTTTGTGAAAGTCTGTAAGGAGGAAGGGGCACCGTTCAGCATCCAAAAAATAATAAAAGGATACACTATCCCATTTGTGAAAAAACCGCCTTTGATACCGTTTCACTCGAGAATACTAGCAAAGCTCGAAAAAAGAAACTTAGATTCAGAGATTCACACTTTAAAGCAACAAAAGGCTTTAGAGATTTCTACGGTGCAAACCGGCTTTCTGCCAACAATGTTCCCCGTACCAAAACCAAACGACAAAGTTCACCCTATAATCAATCTGAAAGGCCTAAACAAATATCTCGCTCTCAAGAAGTTTCGCTTATTGAACCACTTCAAGGTTCCTCATTTCTTACAAAAAGGAGACATTCTCATGAAAATCGACATTTCCCAAGCGTATTTCCATATACCCATAACGAGCCGACATCGGAGATTCCTCTCAACAGTTCACCAAGGGAAGGTTTACCAATTCACTTGTCTGCCGTTTGGCCTTTCGACGGCCCCTTTAACCTTCGCAAAAGTATCGAATTGGATAGCATCGCGGCTCCGACAAATGAACATAAGAGTTATCGAGTATCTCGACGACTTCTTGCTTGCAAACCAAGATCCGGTAAATCTTCAAAAAGATGCCACAATAGCACTACGATTTCTCATAAAACTAGGTTGGATCATAAACTTGAAGAAATCACTACAAAGCCAATGCAACGAGTATCTAGGTATACAATGGGACACAATTCTAAAGTCAAAGTCAAAGTCAAAGATTTTTATTCAAATAGACTTATAGATAAGTACTTTCGAATAGTCCAAATTTTTTTTCCCTACCAGCCATTCAGGACATCTTTTAACTGATAAGAAGAACGGCCGCAAGAAACTTATCAGCTTTAACAGAAACAACAACATTTACAATGGAACATGTTGTTGCCAAGCACAAATTTACAATTTTGAAATATATTTAATATAAGAGGAAAATTTTCCAATATTCAATTATTAGAATATTTTCCTTTTATCTAATTTATAATAGTTATGTTTTATGTTAGTATCACATCCATGCATTTTGGTCTTTTAAATAATCATCTACCTTGTAATAACCTTTGCTTAAGAGTGACTTTTTAACATACAAACTAGAACCTGAGTTTCGTGATTCTCTCAACAAAAAAAATATAAAGAAAAAACTAAAGATGTTACTTTTGAGCAAATTGGATGGCAGCGATCGCATTATACTGTAATTGTTTAATAAATCGTGTTATATGTGTTAAATGTACTTATGAAATTATAAATTGTTAAATGTAAAAGCGAACGAAGCACATGCATTAAACCTAAGTGGTTTCTATGTGCTGTTTATGTAATTTTTTATTGTAAATTTATTTGTTAATAAATGAAAAAAAAAAAAAAAAAAAACATATATTTTAAATTTATGCAAAGGCAGCTCTATCAATTGTTGTGGAACTTTATTAAAAAAAGGTATACCTTTCCCCAAAAACAGGCGTCTACATTTTTCAAGTCGAAATTTTGGAACGGCAAGCTTATTCTTATGTCTAGTATTAAAATTATGGACATTGCTATGCTTAATAAATAAATCAAGATGTTTCCTTACATATACTATATTATCATAGATGTATTGTCCCGCCAAAGTTAGTATATTAATCTCTTTAAACAAATCCTTAAGAGAATCTCTAATTCTAAATACAAAAGCACTTCCAGAAAAGAAAATAATGTCCTTGGAAAGAGATCTCGACAAGATTCTGACAAATCAAGAATGGAGTTGGCAATCTGCAAAAAGTTTGTTGGGAAAGCTAAACTTTGCGTCTTTTGTAATTCCCCTGGGGGAGGCTCCATTCCCGGGAGATACAGAGAGCGTCCAATATTCTGCCAGAAGAAGCAGCTCACAAATTTCCTCATTCCAACAAAAGCGCTTTAGCAATGCCAGTGGTGGATTCAAAATTTAAAAGCGAAAGGCATCATTTTCAATTCGACAGAAACCGTATACATCACATCGGATGCATCAGACAAAGGATGAGGAGCACAAGTGAACGGAAAGCATATCAGCGGCACCTGGGACATTCACCAATCTCAATGGCACATCAACAAAAAAGAGCTGTTTGCCATATTTATAGCAGTTCAACTCGAGAGCGATTCGATAAAAAACAATAGAGTTTTCGTACAATCGAACTATAATTGCATACATAAAATATTACTTGAAGGAAGTATAAGGAATCAAGGGGGGACGAGATCATCGCAGTTGACAGATCTCGTCGCTCAGCTGTTAACGTTGATCAAGAACTTACACGCAGAAATTTGCCCCCAATACATACCAGAAATATACAACGATGTGGCGGACAGTCTGTCACGACAAACGCAGTTAGCAGACAGGCACCTGTCGAACAGAATTTACAACTGAATATTTCAAAAATGGGGAACCCCCGAAGTGACCTGTTTGCATCGAGCCACTTGAAAGTAGTCCCCAATTATGGATCTCGGGATGTAAAAGACAGGAATGCGCTTTACATATATGCTTTCAGCGAGAGATGGGAATTCAGACTGGGATGGATCTTCCCACCACCCTCATTGATTCCTCGAGTACTGGCCCACTTGTTTGGCTTGATCGATGCCATGCCACGCATCATCAAGTTAAACTTAGCTAGGTGGACATCGGGTTGCGTATGCCACGCGTCCTTCCCAAGGTCCATAGTAGGTTACACCGTACGAAATACATCTATGTTTTTGAGAAGTATAACAATAAATATTATCTTCGTACATCGTGGGTATCATTTCATACGCCAAACTTACCATACAGTATAAATATCAATATAAACCGAAGAGGGTAAAAAAAAAAGGCAAATAATATTGTCATGAGTGAAGAGCAATTCAGTCGTCTGATATAATCGATTGCGTCCGCATAATTATCATCGAACGAAGAACATATAGACCGACTAGCACAAACTTTCGCATCTACAACTTTAATTAATTCCGAGATGTCACGAGCAAGTTTTTCCAAGTGCGCGGCCCGCTTTAACGGACAAAGAAATAATGAACAGGTGGAAGAATTTATTAATATAATAACGACCAGGAATACCAATGGGATTGCGCCAAACAAACAAGAATTAGAAATTCTGCTGAAAACTAATAAAATAGATATTGCCTTGATTTCAGAAACTCACCTTAATGATACTAAAAGGATAAAGATAGAAAACTATTGCATATACAATACAAACCACCCTGATGGTACATCGCATGGAGGATCAGCAGTAATCATCAAGAGCAATATAAAGCATAACCTACACAGTGAATTTAAAGAAGAATGGTTGCAAGCTACTACTATAACATTAGATGAGAAAATGGGCCCTATTAATATAAGTGCTGTCTACTGCCCACCGAAACATAACTTGAAACAAGATATGCTCGAACGCTACATCTGCACCCTAGGAAATAAGTTTATATGCGGGGGAGACTGGAACTGTAAAAACACCTACTGGGGTTCGCGAGTAACAACCACCAGAGGGCGGGAATTGAAAAAATGCGTAGACCAGCAAAACTTAAAGACCTTATCAACAGGTGAACCAACTTACTGGCCAACAGACGTGAACAAACTCCCTGATCTTGTGGATTTTTTTATTATTAAAGGACTACCAGATGTGTACTTTGATCTCGAATCATCAATAGACTCGGTATCAGATCACACTGCAGTTATTGCAACATTTAGCGTCTCACCAATACAGAGAGTTCAAAAACTAACGTTGTATAACAAAAAAACAGATTGGAATGCTTTCGCCGAGTATCTAGAAAATGAAATAAACCTAAAAGTGAGGCTTAAGACAGAAGAGGACATAGATGAGGCAACATTCTACATTACGAACCTCATACAGGTAGCTGCCTGGCGCTCCACTCCTTCGTCGAGCTACAACACCGAAAAAAACAACGTTCCACTGGAAATACGAAATAAACTCCAAGAAAAGCGTAAGCAAAGAAGAAAACTTCACATGACAAGATCTAATACAGACCGAACAGAATTTAACAAAATTTCGAGAGATTTAAAAGACCTTATCAACGAAACCAATAACGCAACGTTTCATCATCAAATATCGAGTCTATCATCTTTTAAGAAGGATAATTATTCCTTATGGAAAATGACTAAAAATTTTAAAAGACCGCAAAACCACGTTCCTCCCTTAAGGAAATCCTCTACTGACCCCTGGGCAAGGAGCGAAAATGAAAAGGCGGAGTTATTCGCAAATCATTTAAGCGAAATATTTACACCCAACCAATCAAACATGGATGGATTCGAAAAGGAAATTGACGAAGTAATCAAAAGCGACCAGCAGCTGACTCCACCGCTTAAACCGGTAACTCCGAAAGAACTTGCACTGACGATCCAGCTCTTAGAAAATAAGAAGGCACCAGGTTTCGATTTAATAACTGGTGAAGTACTTAAAAAGTTACCCAGAAAAGCCTTGGTCTTTCTTACAATGTTATTTAACACAATCATTCGAATATACTACTACCCGAAACTTTGGAAAATATCACAAATCTGCATGATTGCAAAACCAGGAAAACAGCCCAATGATCCCAATTCGTATAGACCAATAAGTCTCCTGCCGATACTCTCGAAAGTCTTCGAAAAAATTATTCTAAACAGACTAAAACCGGTACTCCAAGAAAATAACATCATACCTGATCACCAATTTGGCTTTCGGGAAAGTCATTCAACTGTGGAACAAGTACATAGAGTGGTTCACAAAATCAGACAATCCCTGGAGAAAAAGGAATACTGCTCAGCTGTGTTCCTTGACATACAACAAGCCTTTGATAAAGTCTGGCATAAAGGACTGTTATACAAGCTAAAGACTCTTTTACCGAATCCCTTCTTTATGATACTGAAATCCTACTTAAACCAAAGGCAATTTCAAGTTAAATACGGAGAAGAATACTCAAAGCTATATGACATCAATGCTTCAGTACCACAGGGATCGGTTCTTGGACCTGTGCTATATTCGATATACACAGCAGACCTGCCTACAACAGACGATGTTGTAACGGCAACATATGCAGACGACACAGCGTGCCTGGCTAGCGATACTGATCCAAACGTAGCATCACTCAAACTACAAAAACAACTTAACAACATAAATGATTGGGTACAGAAGTGGAGAATCAAACCTAGTGTTAGCAAATCAACTCAAGTCACATTCACACTGCGAAAAGGTGACTGCCCACCAGTTCATATGGGTAACGGTGTACTACCGAGCAACAATAGTGTTAAATACCTGGGGCTACACCTAGATAGAAGATTAACTTGGGCTAACCATATTAAAGCAAAAAGAAAAGAAGCGAAAATTCAGTTCCAATCGCTGCAATGGCTGTTAAATCGGCAATCACCATTGTCCCTAAGTAACAAACTCCTGGTATACAAAACTATCATAAAACCCATCTGGACGTATGGTATAGAGCTCTGGGGCTCGGCGAGCACCTCCAATATAGAGATCCTGCAGCGATTCCAGAACATTGCATTGAGAACACTATCTGGAGCACATTGGTTTGTTAAAAATACCGAAATTCACCAATACCTGGAGATATCAACTGTTAAAGAGGAAGTCAGCAAATGCAGCAAAAGATATAAACACAGATTAAACTCACATATAAATGAATTGGCCAAAAAACTCCTAAATGAAACAGGAAACATAAAACGCCTAAAGAGATGGCAAATCCTGGACCTAGATCAAAGAAGTTGATCCTACAATATTACAGTGCCAGCTAATGAGATGGCACTTACAATCTGACTACTTTGGAACCTATCTGATTATGGCTGGGAAGCCGATTGCAGATCTAAAGTGAACACAAAAAAAAAAAAAAAAAAAAATAACGACCTTCAAGACCATCAAAGGACTGTGTCTGTTATTTACTGACACTGCGTCGACTTGGTGACAAGGCGTAAAAGGCGAGGCGAAGACCTGGGACATAGCTTTAAAACTATTACGACAGGCATTTGCTCCCATGAAACAACCCTACGAAGTTTATTTGGAGTTATTTGCAACCAAGCAGCGGGACCAGGAGCCAATTGACACCTATTTATGTATCAAACGCGCACTTCTGTCTCAGTTACCAAGCAAAAGGTATAAAGAAGAGGAACAACTTGACTTAATATATGGTCTCCTAAATATTAACATCCGCAAAAATGTACCCCGCTCTGAAATTAAAACCTTCGCGGAATTATTGGAAAGGGGCCGACACATCGAAAGTATTCAGAGGGAGACAGCGCCTCCAGTGCAGCATACCACTCTTACTGGGTTAATAAAACAAAAACGCTGCTCCTATTGTGGTAAGCGTGGCCACGTCCAAGAAGAGTGCCGAAACAGAAAGAAGACAGAAGCAGAAGTCGTAAATAGCAACAACGCTATCAAATGCTATGTTTGTGGGGAACCAGGTGTGTATCGCAGCAGGTGCACAACCTGCAAGGATAAAGAAACTCCACCTAAACCTGTCGCTTTTTACGCCGTGCAATCTACTCTAGAAACTTCTAGTAAAATACCCACCATAGAGGTAACCATTAAGCTTAAAAGGTAACGTACACATAGACACGGCGGCCCGCACTAGCATTGCAAGTAAGCAGTTGTACACCACACTTGTACGTCAAGGTGCTACATTTAATCAAGAAACTGCTGATATAACTGGCAGATGGAACAGTTTAATCATCTAACCTATTGATCACCACTGTTGAAATGTGATGGGACGCATACTACCTGTAACATTCTCAGCTATACCAGAAGCATCCGAAAATAGAACTCTTCTCGGTATAGATTTTCTAGAAACCTCGGGCGTTGTACTGTATTTACCACAACGCACTTGGCATTTCATAGACGAGCCTGGAAAACAAAATAATTTTCTCCAACTAAGGAATGACATTATACCTCTAAAGGCCGCCAAACGATTGTCATTCGAGGAACCAACTCAAGCAATAAATAAAATAAATAATCAATAAATAATTGCATACAAACACCCCAATTATCTAGCCCACGTTAAGTTTCATGAAGAACTTGTGTTATGGATACTAGATAACGGATAAACATACTTATATACTTTTTTTTTGTAAATACATACATAATACATATTAAACACCCAGACCAAGACAAATAGACATGTTCGTGCACACAAATATTTGTCTTGTCCGGGGATCGAACCCGGGACCACTGGCGCAGAAGGCGGGTTTAGCACCCCTGCGCCAAACAGGTCGTCATGTTCGGTCGTCGTCGTAATAAATGAGTCATATTCGGAATTCATGAAGTGGGCTAATGAACTTCAAATGCTATCACCGATGACCAACACACCATCGCTACTCAAAGACCAGGACAAGGGACCCTCATAATCAAAACGATCAATAAATTCTACTGGAAAGGACTTCGGAAAGATATCATCAAATACATAAAGACATGCGTTGACTGTTAGAAGTATAAACCCTCAAATCAGAAACCTGCCGGGTTATACCAATCTAATCCTAGTTATCAAAGATTTGATGTAATATCCATCGATCTATTTGGTCCACTGCCAAAAGGAAAGCTAGGAGAAAGGTGGATTTTTACTATAGAAGACACAGCCTCAAGATGGGTGGAGCTGTTTTGCAATAAAGGAAGCCACAGCTGAGTGCAGCGCGAATGTCTTAATTAATGAAATAAATCGCTTTGGTCTACCGCGAAAATTGGTGAGCGACAATGGAGTTCAGTTTGTATCAGCTATAATGCATATTTGCATACAATGTGGTTTTCTAATATATAGCTACATTGCTGTAAAGTTTCATCTTAATCAGTTCAGTAGTTTTTGAGTGAAATAGTAATAAACATTCCTCCATCCAAATATCCTCACAAACTTTCAAACTTATAATATTCGGTAGCAGGATAGGATAAGTGCAAAGTTACTAGTTAGATCTACAGTGCCTACTACGCTGGAAAACCAATGCACGCCCCTGCGTGTGTCAGGTGGTCTATTTCACTCATGCAGTATTGCATATTGATTTGATAGAGTAATTTGAATGTTTATTATGTAAAATTGCTGCAAATTCCTTTAGTGATTAGTTTACAGCATAATGCAGATAGTCATAATTTTAAAATAACAACACTTATTATTCATTAATTATTTATTTAATGCAAGTAGTTAGTTTTACATACAAGTTTTGGGTAACATTTTTCTATATTATAATACAATACTCTTACAAAGGGTTTTGAATATTAAATCCCACACATATAATATGTATTAAATTTATAATACGAGAGTAAATATCATCGCTAGCTATGTTTTCTACAACGTGTTGGACACAAATCTCCGCAGTGCAGTTGCATATAGATTTTTCAACGCTATCGAATTGATTGGCATCATATATTTCTATTCTAACGACTTTTGAACCTCGTAAAACTTTTTTGAACATTGTAGTACACGGTTTATTTTGAGTATTTAGAATCCCGAGGTTTCCTGGACTTTGGTTTCTGTCTTGGTTGATGGTGGCGAATACGTTGGTGACACGGGTGAATAGTTCCAGTTTGGAAAGGTCTGTAAACAAACAATGCAGTATTTGAAATGATAGTCTTGTTGAATAGTTAGTAAAAGTTTAATATATTTAATATTAAATACGATTGTTACTTACCGACATGTTTACACCTTAACGCCAAGGGAATCAGAAGATATAATGATGATTTTCAATTGCAATGCTTTTATTTATATAATTTAATATTTTTTAATTAGTATATTTTAAAGTTGAAAATCGCACACAATATTTTATTGAATGATTTAGTTTGTTTTTGTGGTAAGTAGCCTTAATGCACTAGGCGCTAAATGAAATAAGATTCGTCTATGTTTATCAATTGTAACAATCGTATAATCGTCTAAAAAATTTACTTTTGACGACCAGCAGGCCTACCGCCATCTTTTAGAAACCGTCATGTCGTAAGAACGTTTTGTTTTCCTTTTGTTTCAATACTGTTTAAATTGCAAACTTGACTTTATTTTGACCTAAGACGTCGTAGTGGGTTTAATTGATAAAAATTTTGTTTGAGTGAATGATTGAGCGATGACGCCACAAAACTTCCGTCAAAAGACAAGCTTGTTTTAAGAGGTTCGCGGTACGATATGACATATAACAACATTGCGCCGATACAAACTGACATTAAACAATATTGCGTTAAGAGATGGCGGTAGGGCCCCTGTTTGGTGTGGTGGTATAAACTTTACTACTAACACTACCTTGGGTTCTGAGTTCGGGTCCCGGTCGGGGCATGTGTCTTTATTTTCTTAAAAACATTTGTACCTAAGTCATACCCATCGAGTCTCTATTACGGGTACCATGCAAACAAACAACCAAATCTTTTTTCTTTATAATATTAGTATAGATATTGATCGAGATACGATGTTTTTGCTGGAGAGTGTACTGTCTATATAAGTTTTACCAATGATGATTCTTCATGATCTATGTATGGATTTTAACATAGTCAGCTAATAAACACCAACAATATTCTATCAGTATATGACACACACTATGAAATTTTGGTGTAATATAAACCATGAAATTCGGATCAAAATTATCACTTGCGAACAGCAAATCTACTAAACAATACATCTGGAAATCTGCCTGGAACACCCAAATAAAATGTATTATTTTACTCTTTTAAATTTTAGTATCAAGTGTTCGCCAATCATTAAAAAACATTTATTTATTTACCGTAGTTATCGTGTCACACTGTTGGGCAAAGATCTCTCTAGTTTTAAATATAACTTTTTTAATACTGTGTATCGTTTCTCAGGTCGAGATCTATGCCAGTGCTCGCAGACGATGTCTTCCCTCCATCGGTCGACGAGGTGAAGATGGAGAAGAAAAGAACGGATAAAAAAGAAACTAACAGGTGAGTTATACATGATTGCTGATATTATAACTGTTAGTCAGTTTCTCTTTCAATTGGTTACTTACAATAAAATTAGATACAGAGCTAGTGATTGGTAGTGAGTCCTTTTTAATCTATTCAAGGTATTTGGAAGTTAGAACTCGGTTTATTTATTTATTTAACAGATTAGCGTGCATAGTAAATTGGGACATAATATAGTGACCTTAACAAAGATACAGGATAGTATGCACAAACTAAAAAAAAACTACCAAAACTACTTATAAGTATTACTGCTTTTAATGACAATTTGACTTCAACATTATTTTAATAAATTTTGTTATTTTATTCACAGATCACATGCATCGGTTGATACGGATAATGAAGAGCCGTCGAAGAAACGTGCTCCGACCCCTCATCACTCGAAGAAGAGGGGACCCGTTATCAAGCCAATCACACCGGTTCGAGTGACTGCGCAGGATCTCTTTGGAGACGACAGTGATGGTGAGATGTCTGGTTCGTTGCAATCTGTTTTTATCAATAAAGTTGCAACCGGCCTTTCTAAACAAGTTTTACCTGCAAAGACAGGCTCGCACTATGTTGAGATAAAGGTCTATCGTGCTGAAGAAATAGAAAACATATTGCCAATAAATAGATGGCGACACTCTGTATCAACACTTAAAATAAGAACCGATACTAATACCGAGCTCTGGCAACATCTAGCAAATGTGGTAAAATCTGCTAGAAAGGAATTTCGAAGTGTACCAAACACATTTACACCCAACTTTGGTATGCAACTGTAGTTAGGTATACTCGTTTATCTTCACATTACAGTTGCATACTAAAGCAACATCATTGTATTGTTTGAAATTAGTTAGTAAATTTGTATATTGTAATAATATGTAATATCTTTTATACTTAATAATTAAGTAATATAACTAAAAATAAATTGAAACATATTCAAATACTTTATTTTTTACAGTTAACATCAACGATACCCGAGAGCCAATAAGTGATGACAATGTTGTTATATGCGAAAAATGTGATTAACCATTAAACAGAAAACAATATCATTTGAGAACTGAGATACATAAAATGAATAATACTGTTGCAACCGAATTTAAGAATATTTATATAATAAACAGTGCATTTAAAAACCGAGTCATTACTTATTGTGGCAAAAATGAAAATGAAATATATACAACACCAGAAGAGTTTTTATTTAATTATGAAACAGATATTTATAGAATCATGGAAATTACATTATAAAAACATAAATGTCTTAAGATACAATTTGAATTATTTGCGTTCTTTATGTTACCGAAAACGAATGAAAGCAATTGAAATCATTTAATACGAAATATGAAATTTTATATGATATTAATAAATTGAAAGAAAATTATTGAAAGATTGAAAACAAAACTTACTGAATTTGAACACTGAGTCTGGTTGGGCATATTTATCACTCAATTTATGCGACATGATGTCTAACTACCTCATATAAGACTTTTGACATTTCAAAGTCAGTTTTAGTAGGTAAACACATCTGTACATTTGTTTCTTTCATACACATAGTATTTTATAAGATACGAGCTCCGCTCTAGAGAGAGAAAGCAGCATAATCTTTACCGCGCTCTGTGGCAGTACTGTTGTGCGGCTTTAAAACCTCATAACGCATTGAACGTTTTAAACCTGTCTGAGTAACTAGATGTCGCTTTTCATGAAATTTAGAATTATTGTAATGAATTGTATATAAAAATTTGCCGTTTTCCTTATAAACTATAGAAATAAGGCAATATTATAGTTTGGATTGTCATACGCGGGGCGCGTCGTACTGATTTTGATCGCTTGGAAAGCACGGACATTGCTCGCGAGTCCTAAAAATTTTTAAATAATGATATAGACAAACTTTTGTAAGATAAATTTTAATAAATTGTATGCAGTAATAAAACCCCATACTGGGTAAGTATTGTAAGACGAGACTAGTGAATTCTACCTTCGATATTGGATTATTTTTGAAATCCACCGTTTTAACTTTAAAAATCTTAATTTAATTCTTACTATTGATTGTATGCTGAATTTAAATGTAATGAATCACGTAATCGTGTTGGTTCTGTTATTTATTTATCGGACAATTTTAGGAAATGGTGTAGTCTGATTTTGTTAATCAGACTACACACTATAGTTCAGTCGATAAATGTCACATTCTGGACATGACACACTAGTCTAAAAATGACAATTTCTATAAATGACAAATTCTGAAAACGCCACAGTCTATTAACGACTCATTCTACAAAAGACAGATTCTGGAAATGACACATTCTTCTAATCTAATGACATATTCTACAAATGTCATTCAGGCATAAATATTATAATGTTAGTTGCATTATAAATTGCCTTGAAATTGAGGTGCAAAAGCCATCTAAGGCAGTAAATCAAGCTCTGACATGGTCAGAGTACAAGAAAGCAAATACTATGAAGTATTTAATATCCTGTACACCAAACGGACTAGTGAACTATATTTCTCCAGGATTCGGAGGCAGAATCACTGACACATGTTTAGTTGAATCGTGTGATTTTATAAACACCTTAAAAAGTGGTATGCGTGTTATGGCAGATAGGGGCTTTAAACATGTAGAACAATATTTAAAAAAATCAGGTATTACACTAGTAAGACCTCCAAGTGTTGAAAAAAGAGTGAAAATGAGTAAAACTGAAGTGATCGTAACTAAACAGATTGCCAGCTTGAGGATTCATATAGAGACAGTTATTAGGCGCTTACGTGAATTTTATATACTTAGACCACATGCATGTATTACTTTTAAATTTGTAAAAAATCTTGACGAGATAATAATCATAGCATGTGCATTAATTAATTTGCAAGATTCTTTAATAAAATAAAACTAAGGAAAACTTTAAGATTGTTTTTTTATTTCAAATATGTTATAGTTCCACACTTTGATATAACAATGGGTATACATTAATTTTCCAAAAGTTTAATAGTTTATTATTAATCAAATTCTCAACATACTCAATATTGAATGGCACACTTAAAATCTCCACTTTTTGATTTTCACTGTAATCTGGGTCCGCTATACAAAAGAAAAAAAAATTCTTTCCTGTTAAATACATTTGAAGCTGCATTTGGGCACAATATTTTTCTGCAGCTTTTCCATTTTGTATATAATTTTTAAATGTGTTGGCATTAATAGGACATTTAATCTCGATTATGCTATCTTCAAATATTCCATCTGAGGAACCAGCAATCATTGGATATTTGGAATTTAATATCAGGCCACACTCTCATCTTTTTCGTTCAGTTTTTTTTCCACTGTTTTTCTTACCTCATCATCTAGAAGACGGCCACGTTTCATAGAAGTAGTGTCTGGAATTTTACCACCTAATATGAGCGATAAAAGTGTGCCATCAGTAGTTTTACATCTGCTAACTTCAAAGGCTTTTGAAGCCGTAATTCGACCATATCTTAGTTCAAACCATAGGCTGCTCTTAGATTGTTCTTTTGTTTTTTTTTCAACTCTCTGTATTAATGAAGGTGATATATGAACTTTTTTTAAAAACGCATCAACACATTTCTCTTTAAAATTACCTATAAGTTGATGCATGGAGAGGGCTTGTTCTTCGTTTTGACAATAAGTGGTTTGATATTTTAAAAGTTCACAGTTATTAATTTTTCTCTTACGTCCCTCTTCCAAAAACTTCATCAAAACAAATGAATTTGCTGGCAACATGAGCCTGCCCTCGGACAAGTCTTTTGCTGTCATATATTTTAGGCTACTACCAACTCTAGACAGTTTTGATTTTCTCCAATAACATTCCACCGAAGTGCATGATGGTTCCTCACTTCTGCGATGAACCCACATAAGAAATGCTATTGCGTGTTTACATCCTCCCTGTGAAGCTACGCAGTCTTGACATTGAACGGAGTTAATAATATCATCTTCTTCATCAACAACCAGTGTGCATCCATATAATTTTGCGTGAACTTTGTGTTCAGGACATATTTTGCACTTTACAGTACAAATTTTTCCGTCACGCTTAAGCTGGACATAACTAATGGCGTCATCTCCATATGAGGCTCGTGAAGACCTGAAATTATACAAGTTTGTTACTATTTTGCATTTTTTCATACTTCGTAAATCTAACCTCAAAATCAATAAGTATCAATTATCTTGCAAAATGTACGTCAAAACATTAGTTCTTGTGTACCGAACTGAAATGTCACATAGCATTTAAGCTTATAATAAATATTTTATACTTACAAGGAAGTTTTAACATTGCGAAATTCAGATGAGCAAAAGTCACTGTTCGACGCGAAAAAATTTCCAAGCATAACATTTCCAAGTTTGTTATTTTCTCAATAATATAATTAATCATTATAAACCCCTATCCATTATATTTATTCTTAATGGACACAAGCCTATTATTGCTCAGCTGTCTTCCTGACGACTGACTTGTTGGTTATCTGTGTAATTTTACGGTTAATCATGGAAGAAAATGTGTTGATATTTGACAAAAATCAAAAAGGATACGATACTCTTATACATAACGGATATAGATTTACTAAAAACAAAGGTTGCAACAAGGACGGGAGTACGCGTTGGCGTTGTGTGAACCGAAAAGACTGTAATGCTTCGATTCAAATTGACGTAAGTAGAACAACTATTTTAAGAATGTCACAACACACCTGTCAAGCTAACTATGAGAAAAATGCCATTTTATTAAAAATGAATAAGCTCAAAAAAGTAGTATGTGAAAATCTTGCACCCATTAAACCGTTGTTTGAGAAAATGTTTGAAGAAACCGATGAATCATGTCAACCTGGTACATCAATACAAATCAAGCATATCCCAAACATGATAAGAAAGACTGTCTTTATCAATATCGGAGGAATTTTTTAAAATCAGATAGATTAGTGTTTGACAAGTTAGAAGATGTGGTTGTTCCACCAGCACTCGGTGAGAAGTTTCTCGTTATAGATGATGGCGACATGGAGAAAATATTTGTGTTTTCTACAATACTATCGGAAAAATTATGCGAAATTTTAAAAAGGGATACTATGCTGATGGTACATTTAAATCTGCACCTCATCCCTTTTATCAACTGTTCACTTTGCACGTTGACATAAATTCGGACAAAAATGCCACCAATATAATTCCCGTCCTATATGCATTGCTTCCCAATAAGACACAAAGTACTTATACCAGATTGTTCACCTTGATTAGAGATACCATTCATGTAAATATTTTGGAGTTTAAAAGTGATTACGAAGTGGCGATTATGAATGCAGTTAAGGATGTGTACCCGAATGCAAATATAACAGGCTGTTATTTTCATTATCAGAAGGCAATCAAAAAGAAAGCTAAGGAAATGAAGGTCACTAGAACAAGTGAACAACGGAAGCTTATTCGAATGACTTCTATTCTTCCACTTTTGCTAGCAAGGTATATATCGGATGGCTGGGATATTATATCAAATCAAATTGACGCCATAAATACTATGGCTGGTTTCAAAACATATTATCAAAATCAGTGGTTCCCACAGATGAGTCCAGCTTTGTTGAGTTGTGCGGGCCAACGGCACCGTACGACTAATAGTCTTGAAGGCTGGCATCATCGAATCAATGTACTGATTCCTAAAAGGCCAAATCTTTACTACTTCATTCATAAAATTCGTAAAGAAGCCAAACATTTTGACATAAAAATAAAAAAAAGTTTATTTGAAGGTCAACGCAAAAATAGAAAAAATAAATACATACAGTTTGATAAAAAATATTCAAGGCTATTGAAACAATTAAACAAGGGAGAGATCAGCGTTGCACACTTTCTGAAAAAAATCATATACCTGCAACTTCTACTTTAGATTATCAATTATTAGTTTGTGATTGAATGACTAAAAAACAAGAAATAAATATATTTAAAACATTGAATGACTTGTTATTCAGCTTGAACCTTCATTTTACAATAAAGAGGCATTTGTAGAATATGTCATTAGAAGAATGTGTCATTTCCAGAATCTGTCTTTTGTAGAATGAGTCGTTAATAGACTGTGGCGTTTTCAGAATTTGTCATTTTTAGACTAGTGTGTCATTTCCAGAATGTGACATTTAGCGACAGAACGAAAATTTCCTTCCTTAGTCTTGTATTGGTCATAAAAGCAAAGCCTGAAATTTGATTGCTTGATGAAGGTTGTTTAATCTCGACTGTTTGTGTTGTTCTGTGTCTTTCGACCCCGTTGTGTTTTTGTTGATTATTCTTCTTATAGTATTAATAACAGTAATTTTTCACATGTCCTTTGCGGCCACAATGATGACATTTTATATTATTTTTGACGATTTTCTTTAATGTATTTTCTTTGTAGTGTAAGTTTTTATAGTTTTGGGATTGTGATAAGTTATGAATATTTCTTTTTCTGAATGTTGAACTTTGTCTTCCCACTGCATTTTGGATTCGTTTAACAATTTTATCTCATGATCTAGAAGTCTCGTTTTAACAAAGGCAAGAGTCAAATTATCTTCAGATAATGTTTTGATAGCTGTTATGACACCATCATAAGATGAAGGTAATGTGAGTAGTAAATGGGCTACTTTGTCTGTCTCTTCTAATTTTGCTCCCGCAGCAAGTAATTCGGTTATTAAATCTTCGAAAATTGTAAAATGTTTGATGAGTGGATTGTTTATCATTTTAGCAGCAATAGTTTTTTACGCAATGCCAACTAAGTCGCGATGCTTTTGCGTTCATACAGTTCATCCAATGGTTTTATGATCTCTTGAGCCGTATGGTCTTCCCTAGCAAACCCGAGAAACGAATCCAAGAGATACTCTACAATAACACCCTTCGCAATTATGTTTGTAGTCTCTCACTCAGAGTCCCCCATGGTCGGAGCATCATAAATCACGTCAATCACATTAATTTCACATAATAAGGCACGAATTCTAAATTTCCATGTGCTGTATTTGTCACATCAAAAGGTTTAATATTTCGTTTTGATGATTTTAAGTTTTCCATAGTTTCAACTTACACTTTGTAACTGTGTCACACTTTGCAGAATTTACAAGCACAGATACCTACCGTTGAAAAATGCTCACTGGACCTTTTTGGATTGTGGGATTATGAAATGAAAAGCAGACCTAAGGACTTTATCTTTTACTGTATATTATCCTTTTTAACTTGTTTTTATTTTACACAGGAATAGCGGTTAGCAAGTGCGTAGTAAGGTTCACACACAATAGACAGGAAGGACGTGTCAAAAAGCACAGTCTAAAAAGATAGGACAAATTCACAGACTGACATTTGATAAATTTTTGTACTTGGTAACACTGTTATTTTAACAGTTGCACTACACTCGAAGTTGTTGACCATTATGTTTACCTTGGACAGACAGTCCAGTTAGGTAAGTCCAACTTCGAGAAAGAGATCTGCCGTCGAATCCAACTCGGTTGGGTTTGTCTTATATTGGTCATAAAAGCAAAGCCTGAAATTTGACTGCTTGATGAAGGTTGGTTAATCTCGACTGTTTGTGTTGTTCTGTGTCTTTCGACCCCGTTGTGTTTTTGTTGATTGTTCTTCTTATAGTATTAATAACAGTAATTTTTCACATGTCCTTTGCGGCCACAATGATGACATTTTATATTATTTTTGACGATTTTCTTTAATGTATTTTCTTTGTAGTGTAAGTTTTTATAGTTTTGGGATTGTGAAAAGTTATGAATATTTCTTTTTCTGAATGTTGAACTTTGTCTTCCCACTGCATTTGCTTGAATTACTTTGGTACTTGTATCATTGGATTCGTTTAACAATTTTATCTCATGATCTAGAAGTCTCGTTTTAACAAAGGCAAGAGTCAAATTATCTTCAGATAATGTTTTGATAGCTGTTATGACACCATCATAAGATGAAGGTAATGTGAGTAGTAAATGGGCTACTTTGTCTGTCTCTTCTAATTTTGCTCCCGCAGCAAGTAATTCGGTTATTAAATCTTCGAAAATTGTAAAATGTTTGATGAGTGGATTGTTTTATAATTTTAGCAGCAATAGTTTTTTACGCAATGCCAACTAAGTCGCGATGTTTTTGCGTTCATACAGTTCATCCAATGTTTTTATGATCTCTTGAGCCGTATTGTCTTCCCTAGCAAATCCGAGAAACGAATCCAGGAGATACTCTACAATAACACCCTTTGCAATTCTGTTTGTAGCCTCCCACTCAGAGTCCCCAATGATCGGAGCATCATAAATCACGTCAATCACATTAATTTCACATAATAAGGCACGAATTCTAAATTTCCATGTGCTGTATTTGTCACCATCAAAAGGTTTAATATTTCGTTTTGATGATTTTAAGTTTTCCATAGTTTCAACTTACACTTTGTAACTGCGTCACACTTTGCAGAATTTACAAGCGCAGTACGTACCGTTGAAAAATGCTCACTGGACCTTTTTGGATTGTGGGATTATGAAATGAAAAGCAGACCTAAGGACTTTATCTTTTACTGTATATTATCTTTTTTAACTTGTTTTTATTTTACACAGGAATAGCGGTTAGCAGGTGCGTAGTAGTAAGGTTCACACACAATAGACAGGAAGGACGTGTCAAGCACAAACTTACAAGATAGGGCAAATTCATAGACTGACATTTGATTAATTTTTGTACTTGGTAACACTTATTTTAACAGTTGCACTACACTCGAAGTTGTTGACCACTATGTTTACCTTGGACAGACAATCCAGTTAGGTAAGTCCAACTTCGAGAAAGAGATCTGCCGTCGAATCCAACTCGGTTGGGCAGCATTCGGGAGGCTCCGTAAAATCTTCGCGTCCAACCTACCGCAGTGTCTCAAGACGAAAGTCTATGACCAGTGTGTGCTGCCAGTGATGACTTACGGTAGTGAAACGTGGTCGCTAACTATGGGTCTGATAAGAAAGCTCAAGGTCACCCAGCGTACAATGGAGAGGGCTATGCTCGGCGTTTCCCTACGTGATCGAATCAGAAATGAGGAGATCCGTAGGAGACCTAAAGTAACTCACATCGCTCGAAGGATTGCTCAGCTGAAGTGGCAGTGGGCGGGACACATAGCGAGAAGAACCGATGGCCGTTGGGGCGGAAAGGTTCTAAAATGGCGACCGCGCACAGGACGACGCTCCGTGGGTAGGCCCTCGACAAGGTGCGGGAAGCCGCTGGATGCGGACTGCGCAGGACCGATCGTTGTGGAGATCTTTGAGGGAGGCCTATACCCAGCAGTGGGGGTCATGTGGCTGAGACGACGACGAACGCTACAAGATTTCCCAAAACAATAGAGTATTATTAACATAAGTTTCACTGTCAAGTGTTTTTTGATACATATTAAAAACAAATATTTATTTGTTACAATCTAAATCTTTTGATTTAGATGCTTATCATTTTAAAAATCCATTGTTCCAGTTCAGGCTATTGACTGCTGTGTGTGATACAATCAACAAGAAGTACGAATGCAAACAAGAACTAATGTAAAAAGTTTCTCAGCTTACTGCAAATCCATATCTACAAGTTCCAATATCGAATAGTAGTTAAAAGGAAATAATGCCGTATTATATTAAAAAATAAACGCACTTAATTTACATTAATAATAATAATTATGTACCAGTCTACAAATGTAATTCATGTATTATTTTGTTTTTTAATGACATGTACTTTTTCTGACATGTAAACTTTAATTTTTATATTTGTCATTTTTGTAATGATGACATTTGACATTTAAATAATTTTGTAATTTCCTTATTAGTTTCACCCGAGTTCTTTTCGTAATAACACGTGTTGTGAAGCTCCATTTTTAACTCATTTTACCGTACAATAAAATTTCCATAAAATAAAAAAAATATTTACTAGACATTGGCAAAATTCGCGAAATTTATCGCGAGCACGCCATTAATTAAGAAAAAAGAAGAAGATTAATAATCAATGGTATTTTTTTATGTATGTACTAATTCCTACGCTTTTTTATTGGCAGAAAATGTTTGCAATTTATCAATTGTATCTACCATCTTATATATTACCATTTTCTTACTAAGGAATAAATGATTCTGATTCTGATAGTTGGGCCATGGTCCCCGAGCATGGATTCTTAACTTCGAGGAAGTACCTACCTTATCACTGAATATGTTGTGAAATTTCAACTACCTACTTACATATTTTTTATTAGATGTTTAATGTAAATAAATCCTAACGATTCATTTTTTTTAAATAAAGTTAATATAAGTTCTTGGTAAATATTGTGGATTGTAAATAACAATGATTTATCTCTATTATCAATGCAAAGCTGATAAGAGGTATAAGGTCCAGCAAGGCAATTGCAACAAAAAATTTAAATATCCTCATCTGTAAGAACCTTGGAGTTGATTTATAATAAAATATAAGTTACACATATATCAATTAATACTCTTGACATGTCAGAAAGAGATAAAAACATTCCTTGAAGCGTAAAATAAATATTTATCCTAACATTGACTTAAATAGTTACAATAACCCATGCCGAGGTAAATGCAACAAATTTTGGTAGTTACGACGATCATTATAGCTTATAATCTAAAATTGTTGAAAGTAACATTTCAAATAGGTATCTTTTTTTATGATTATGGACCTTATACAATGGCAGCATGGTATAATTCGCAGGAAACTGAACTCAAAAATTTAAAGGGGCTAATGCACCTCTTTTTCATATTCAATAGTGTTGGGACATGACAAGATGTCGAATTAATCGATAAATAGAAATAAAAAAAATTATAGTCTCTTCTCAATCCCTGGCCCTAGGTATGAGCTAGTTTTTGCTATACATATTCAACACTAAGAAACTGTTGTACCCCTTTCAAGTATATCAAAATATTCAAAGACAATAAAAGGGTTGCAGGCCTTTTTTCTTGCGATTTCGACAGACTGAGGTTTTTTGTATGAAAGCTAGGAATCACTCTTTTCCTGGAAAAGGGAGTTATAATTCCATTACGTCGGATATATTCTGAAATCATAGCTATTATCTCTTGTTTTTGTAAATGGGTATCCACATCTCGCAAGGATGTGAATATAAGACGCAATTTTTTTCTCGGTATCTAAGGCTGATTTTAGTCTCACGCTCACCGTCAGCGTTCATAGCTCAGCGCGCAGTTTGTCAGCGCTCAGGCTCAGCATGGCTAGTTTTAGTATCGTACTGACCGCCTTACTGTACAGACGACAACCAAAATGCGGAGTGTATTAATTATTGCTGCTTTGTACCATCTATCCCAAAAAAATAAAAACCGGCGACGACGAAGACTCCATGTTCATCCATTAATTGAGCAGAGAGCCGTTGCAGGAGAATTTGTCTTGTTATATGGCACTTTGAGGGCTGACGAAAGTAAATTCTCCAATTACTTTCGAATGTCAACTAGAACTTTTGACGAATTACTGGCAAAGATACAGGATAAACTGGTTCATTGCAGCTTTCGAATCGTGCCTATACCACCGATTGAACGACTAATGGTGAATTTAAGGTAAGAAAAAAACATATTTACTCATTTTATCATTATGTTTAATCATAGTAAAGTATAGGTAAGAAAAAAACGTATTTATTATTATGATGTTTCATATTATAGGTTAAACAAAAAGAAACAAAATACATATTATTAGTAATTAAACATAATATTTATATTATTAATATTAATATTATTCATCAGTAAGTCTAGCTGTTTGATAACCAGAGTATTGGTTTCGTACCCTGGGTAACCTGGAGTCTGATAATTGTATGATGATGCATACGCATCGAGTGTAGACCTTGTGTCATTGGAGTAAGAGCTATTTGAGCTATTTGATCTGTGGCAATTTCGAATATCTGCGGCTTCGCGCAGAACTCTCGATCTAAACTCCAGCTTTTTACTTCATCAAAACTTTCTAAAATTGAACCTAAAGAAGCGAAAAAAGCCAGGTCGTCAGTGGCAAGTTCTGGTGTTTGATTACTTAATAAAGTTAATAATTCTTTTTCAAGTGGAGAACGTTTGTCGGATAGCAAAGCGGGATGGACTTCGTTAGCCCAATCCCACTTCTGATCTTAGGAAAATGCAACAAATCTATTGAAAAAAATAATTGTACCACTTGATATAAAGAATTTATTTCTACTTATAACAGATACGTATCTACATTAACAAATGTGAACTAAAAAGTTAGACTAAGCCTAACACCGAAATAGACGACCGTTCGCGCCGCTCGTCGAGAAAAAGTGAAGCCAACCGTGTTCCCGCTTGCCGCGCGCGCGCCGAGCCGATTTTACCGACACGAGTGGGGTGGGGAGTCGGTAAAATCAGTCTGTTGTGCTCGTGGCGCCATCTATGGGTTTGTTTACGATAAAACGGCCGTGTGTGCAAGTTGAGCCGGTGGGCGCCGCGCGCCGCCGCTTAGCAACGTTCGATGTGAAGTTGTCGTGAATAACTTCATTCTGTCTAATCTTTTTTCCGGATGGGCACTTTTTGTCATGGCGATGTGTGTGCAACAACGAATTGTTAATTGTTTGCTTTAATTTCGGTGAAAGTGTCTGGTATTTTCGCGTGAAAGGAAAAATATTGTTATTCGGCGGTCCGTGGTTTAGGTTTTGTTTGTATTGTACGGTGTACATGAGTTGATTTGTTTGCAACGGTGAGATAACGGACGATTGTTATTCCGACTCGTTTTATAGCAATTATTATATTTCGCGAGTGATTATCCGCTAAGTGTTTGGGAACATTGAACATTTCGGTGCTAAAGAGAATTGGCGGACCAATTCTCCTACCAAATTGGATGACCTTGGAGTGAAGGTGATCGGGCACTCTTGGCGGTCCAAGATAGTGACCGGTCGTGCGATATTCACTTTTTTTTATGGGGTTGTGGTGGCCACCGGGGTAGGTTGAGCTTAGGCCCTGGTTCGAGTGCAACTTGTCACGACAACACGACCACGGGAAGGATCCGCGTGGCGGCGTGCTTCCCTAATTGCACACGCGTGGAGCGTGTCCCAGTATAAACTGTAAGTGATAATTTTTTTATTAAGGTTCCAACAATTGTTATCGAATTTGATTCATACGGACGGTTGTCGAGACCGTGATCTCGGCTGGTAGCAGAGTGCTACATACGGACGCATATCCGTAGGAAAACCGGTAGAACCGGGGAGAACCGGAAAGGTCGGGGTTACCGGAATTTGTGTTCGTGTGTTTTTAGATTAGTTTAGACCAGACAGGGTTTACTCTGTCTCTAATAATAGAGTAAAACGAAAACATTTTAATATTTTTGTCTTGTTGTATAGAGTCTATGCAACCGACAACAGCGCACGCCACCTACGCCGCACCGCTTTTTTTCTGCCATGACCCGCATCTCCTATACTTTTTGTATGAAACACAAAATGAGTGGCATCGTCCTCGCGCACCGTCCATATTCTATAACGTTGCCCATACCCGACGCTGATTGTGTGTTCTGTTGCGATGCTATTGCCTTACCTTACTAAAATATCGACCACGCGGCCAGCACTAGCTTTTGCCGATTTCATACAAATTAGATGGGGTCATTGCAACTAACTTAAAAGTCGCAATAGCCACTTAACGGGATTTCCAGGGGCAAATGTATCTGTAGCTATATTACTTATTAAACGCAGCATTTTTATAAAAACAAATAGTAAAAAGGACTCACTTTGTACTAATTTGTGTAAATCTGCTCTCCGCACAATTTTCTACAAGAAAAACAAGGTATTAACTAATTATTTTTTTACTAAAAACTCTAACAATGTTTGTTTTGTCAACACGAAAATGGCGGATATTAAATGTGACTGTAGGTAAACAGTTAACACCGTGGTAGCTCCATCTATTAATTTCTACGAAAATTACTAGTTCACTTGTCGATTCTAGATGTCACTATCTTAAGAAAGCCATTTTATTGAAAAATATTTTGGTTAGTTGCATTTTTCCGGTAGTTGTAATAACCACTGAACCTTATATAGAATGTATTGAAATAAATAAACTTTACAGATTGAAACTTTTATTTATTGTAGTTAGTTATATAGTTAATTATTTCAAACAGATGAAATGAAAAACCTAAATTAGTTAAAATTATTAAGTAAGTTTGTATTTCTTTCAAGTAAATATAGGCTTATAAAATATTAATTATTTATTGTCAATATTAGTCGACAGTCCATTACAATAGAATACTTATGGTTGGATTGTGAATCGAGAATGTCTCAAAACTTACATGTGCATGATAGTGTATGAACATATCAGTGTATGAACATTTTGCTTTGAGTTGAATTTTAAATTCTCAATTCAGAAACCTACCATTAATGGCCACGTATAGGTATCACAAAAGTAAAGTAATTAACAGTTTTTCGACTTCTGTTATTTATTCCTAAGTAACAAAACTTTTTTAATATAATATTATCCTCTTGAATCAATCAAATTCAGAAAAAACGAGATCTCTTATTTTAAATTTTACCTTAATAATCTCTCTCTGAAACACAAAGAAATAACTTTTTTTTTTGTTTACTTGTTTTACTTTTTATTAACATTATTCTAGGAATAAGTAAAAGGAATTAAATAAATAAATAAATAAATTCTTTATTGTTTCCAAACATAAGTAATTTGATAATTCATATTTTAACATAAGCTAGGACTTACAAGGTAATATGAATATGTATCTGCTGCCGAGCTAGGCATAAGCCTGTATTAAGGCAAACAGCGCCGGTCCCCTTGTATTGAATTGAATACTTATGGCTTAGGTACTGCCTTATCATTATCACTAAAGTTTTAACCTGTCCGAAATATGAGACAATAGCTACCTACTTCATTTTTGTTAGGACATCGTCTAATTGGGGTTTAATAATTTAATAATTCAAGCTTAAATTTGTGGTAAGACCAATCTGTATACAGAACAACACATTGGGACTTTTTATTGTAGGAAAGTAGGTAGCTATTAGCTGTAGTTGCTAGTACTGAAATTGTGTGTTGTCAGAGTTTTTTTAAATTGAGTGTAATGTAATGGTCGAGTTCTTCAAATTCATGTTCACTCACCGCTTATTTACTTAATTAAATGCCTATAGTTTACGTTATGTACATTGTTTTTGAACGCAGGTCCCTATTATTCTTCTTTGTGAGAAGTTCTTTTTGTTTGATGTTATGAAAGTCCAAGTCACAACTTTGCAAACACCCGCAACTTGAAAAGAGTTGGTATTGGTCGCGCCACAAAATAAGTGACAGTAATTTCTGTTGATTGGTAGGTACATACCTACGACCTTCTTGCTGATCGTGGCTTCATTGAGTCCGAATGCTTAACTTCTTAGTCACTTGGTCGCTCTGTTTATAGGGCTTCTTCAGTCTGTTGTAAAATCCCGACAGTCATTGCATTGCTGACGAGTGACTGTTTGATTGTATTTATTTTAACATGCACTCACGATCACGAAAGACAGTGCCTCACGCTCATTCCTTCTTCAGACTTTTCCAATGTCTAGGTACCTTTTATTTATTTTTCATCACGTACTCACTATCACGAAAGTCAATCCAATGCCACACGCTCATTCCTTCTTTGGATTCTTCCAAAGTCTACCTCATGCACAATCTCGGGTTGGATTGGAGTATGTAAAGCATATATGCTGGCGAGGTTAGGTGAACAAGGCGTTTAGGACAGAATTTTTCACAAAAATATAAAAATGAAAAAAAAATTACAGTTCTTGATTTTAGTGTATAAATTGGGCAAATATAATCACTTTTCATTCATTTAATTTTTTTCCTCTGACCGACGGTTTAGCTTAAAGTGAGATTATGTGTTGCTTCGACTCTTAAACAGTTGTTTTTTACTAGCTAAATCACGAACGATAATTTTGACAGCTGGGAGGTGTCGTTTCGATTTACTTTTGTGTTAAACACTTGTCAAAATGTAAGTGACAGTTAGTGGAATACCAATGAGTGAACAGGGGGCCTACCATCAACTGTAATGCGATTCATGTTAGGTTACTTTCAGGTAGTAAGAGCGGGACGGCGCTAGACGCGCCGTATGGCAGCATCCCGCTCTCACAACCTACAATGAAATTCTACTAATATAAAAGCAAGAAAATCAACACTTAATCGCTACGAAACAGCAGCTTTTGGTCGTTTTCCTATTCTGCTAATCAACAACGGTACCGTTACTCTATCGTTGTAGTTTTAACATTCGTTTAGCTACCAATCGTTCGATCGAAACTTAAAACCCTATTCTGTTAAAATTTGTTAGATCAATCGAACAAGAGCGTTTCGCTCAATAGTATTCTACTAACATTTTAAGAAATAACTAAACAGATAGATGATCGAAACGCTACGTGTTTTCTGTCAAAAATAACGGTCTAAATTACGTTTTTAAAAATCAACTTTTTGAAAGACGAATTGGCGATTTCGTTATTAAATATTACTTTATATCTTTAAAATTTGTGTGAAAATGTGTTTACAACGAATATGTTGAGATTGCGCAGACAGACGATAGCCGAAGAGTCCGAAGAAGGAACGAGTGTGTTCGGATAGACAATAATCCCTTCGATTTGACTGATTGGGAGTTTAATAAAACATACAGACTTTCCAGAAACGTTGTCCGGTTACTCATAACCGAAATAAGTCCCCGAATGCCTACCAGCCTACGATCTGTAGGCTTACTCTTGAATCTAATCTCAATGTTGATTTCAAACCAATCCAATAGTAATACAATAATTAGTGCGTACTCTTGACGCGCTTGAAATCGCGATCGGATTGAATTGTCCTTGTATTGGCTAATCCAGTGTGAAGTTCGCCGCCAGCAAACTTCTCGATAGTGGGGACCCTTTATGTTTAGGACGTATCGATAAATAGAATGCACAATGAAAAACTACGTTTTCTGGCTAAAATTATAGCTATTTAAAACAAATGAAGTCCAAACTTATTATATATATTTAAAACACATCGTTTTATATATAATTTACAATAGAATAAGCATTAATTAAACAAATTTTAAATATTTTAGGACGTATTGGAAGATGCCTTCGCCTTGATTGATGGATGAATTAATTTAAAAAAAAGTGTGACTGTTTACTACTGTCTGTTTTTTTTTCTATTTTACAACTTTCCAACAAAACTATTCAAAACTTTGATAAAGCTAAATAGGAGGTGTTTACGTTTGTATTGCTTGTGATCGGAGTGATCAAGTTGAATTAAGGTTAGTATTTCATTTGTATTCTTTAATGAAATCTTACAACAAATGTTGATCATCTTCGCAGCTTGAAGCCTTTGTGGAGTTCTTCGAGCGAAACCCTGGCTTAGCCTGAGGTAATAAGAGGACTTCACAAGGCACATGCAATCATACAATCACATCTATGAGTTAGCCCAAAAGAGTCTCATTTAGAAGGAACTTTTAAATTTGAATGAACTTAGCATAACTACATATTTTATTTACGATGACATCTTCATTTAGCTGGTAATCTTATCCACAAATGGTACAGATTATTCATTGCAATCTAAATAAAGATCATTGTTTTCAATATAAAAGTATAAATGCTCAAGTATGAATTTTATTTACAACATTCCGCAGCTGCTTGAACAAAATGTGGTGAAGATAGCGTTAGCATAGAAATGGAGAAGATTCGCAGAAATTCTGTCACCTACTGCTATTAAGTGCACCACCACAAGTAAGTATGTTTTTAATGCAATACCTACAAATAAAGTAATAATTCTCATCATCAGCCTTTTGAAGTAGGTGATTTAGTTAAGTTTGCAAATCATTAATTAAATTGATTACATAATTATCAATTGTATAAATCTCAATATACTTTATCCACAAATACTATCTCCTTAATATATTTTATTCTTTTAATCTTTCAACCGTGATAGGATTTTTGTGTTTATTATGTTGAACTTATGTTGTTACACTAGTCGCTTTGATGACTCTCAGAATGATAAGAAAAGCAATTGACTTTATAGTTTTAGTAATACACAAACTTTGTTTACTTACAAGTTTACTTTTGTTAATTGTAATGTGTGTTGTGTGTGATGTTTACCAATTATTATTTTTTATTTTAGGTTCTACTGCAAAACTTCATCGCTGGCCACATCGGTTCGCTGTCAAGAAAGAAGATTTTTTCTGAATAGTACTATTATTAAAAAGACTGAAATAGTTGGTATAGCATTTGTTAAAGATTGGTATGAAGACTATTGTTTGAATAAAAGAAAGAAATAGTTTCATAGTATGTTCCTATAATTATTATGCTTTGTAGTTTGATAAGAAAAGATGTAGGTATGTAACATACTGCAATATTATAGAGCATTTGTGTTGAATTGGGAATGAAAATCATTGTTTAATTATAAGAATGAAATAGTTTTTATGTGACTGGTATAAGTAATTATGCGCTGTAGTTTAGTAAGAATAAATATTACCTATTTACCAAAGTACAAGACTGAAAAATCTGTTGTTATAAAATACTGAAATAGGTTATTTGAACTTAAAGTATTGTTGTTGGTAGGTTTGTTGTAGTTTGTACAAAAAAATATTACCTACCTATTTAAATATGACTGAAAAAGTTTCATTCCGTTTTATTTGGTCTGAGGTTTCATTCATACTTTGTAATTCATAAAGGAAACTATAGGTCTAATATAAAATGCAGCAAATTTGTATCATGTATAACCGTTTGTTTCTGAACAATAAATAAGCAAAAAAAATATGTATATTAAGTAATTGATTCCTATAAGAAATAGATCACAGTATTTTTTTCAAAGCATGGTATTCAATAAAAGGATTTAATAGTAAGCCTTTGTATTATTTGTAAGACTTATACCTATCTTAAATATATTAAATAAGTATATAAATTATTAACTTCAATATTAAGAAAAATATGTACCTATTATTATGGTAATAAAAGTAAGTAAGTATAAGCTCAATACCTAAATATTTAAATATCCTAACTTCCTATTGTATTTGTATATAATAAATTAAATGCAAAAGTATGTTTGTTTGTCCTTCCTTTACGCGTCCTAAATAAGCAACCAAACATAGGCTACTTTTTATCAAGTGAACGGGAAACAAGCGTGTGAAACCGCGGGCGGAAGCTAGTTAATAATGTTGAAATAGGTACTTTTATTTAAGTACGTACACTTTATAAATAATATTGATTGATTTATATTACCTTTCATCAAAGAAACTAAAATTAAATAAAAATAAATAAGTAAGCTTGTTTTTTTATTTTTATTGAGAATATGTACTCGACATAATAAATAATAATGATTTATTATATTAATGAACTAATATCTATATAATGAAACGCATTTTGTATATTTTTTCCGAAATATACGCTAATTCAATACAATAAAAGTAACACTTTAGTTATTGTGACGATCTCGATCGTAAACCAATTTCAACACAATACAATCCCAAGTTTAGCTGTCAAAATAACGCCCAGAGTACCGATTTGAGCAAAACTCAATGTCATTTATTTCACTCAATAGCCGCGCAATATGAATTCAATTTGGCGCTAGTGTCGCAACTCAAGAGTACGAAACGTCACAATACCAATGTCGATCGATCGGTATTGGATTCAAGAGTAAGCCTACTGATGGGATTGACACCGAAACAAAGGTAGGTAATCCTTTACAAAAATAACTGCGTGTCTTAATTTCTTTGCTTTAAAGGTGTAAGCTTAAATGTATTTTCCATGCATAATTCATCGGTTGAAGTAATATTAATTAACTTTTTATACTGGCAACACTATCAAGCCGTTCAATTTGAACTTGACATTTGGTGACGTGTGACTTACTTACTTACGTAAGGAAAAAGCGGGAAAAGGGCGTAAAAGGTGTGGAAAACGTTGGAAAGGAAAAAATAAAGAAAGCTACACTTCTGAAATATGGTTTTATTCAATAAAGGTATTTAACAAACAATCTGTTTAAGATACTGGTGGCACTCGCCTTCTTCGCGAGTGGTTCATACCAAACGCTCCTAGGGCACTCACTTTCCCAACCGAGTGTGTCAAGAGCGGTAAATCAAGTGGTTGATGTCCTAAACTGCCCAGAAATATTTTTAAAGTACGTGCGATTTCCTGGCTCCAGAGATGCTCGAGAACAAATTAAAAGAAAGTAAGTTATCTATACTAATATTATAAAGCGGAAAGATTTGATTGTTTGTTTGTTTGCACTGAATAGGCTGCGAAACTACTGAATGGATTCGGATGAAATTTGATACACAGTAGCAGATAGCCTGGTTATAAACAGAGGATACTTTTATCCCGATATTTCCACGGGATCGGGAACCACGCGAGTTAAATCGTGAGCGGCCACTAGTATTCTTAATGACAATTTAAAATTGAAATTATTACATATCTATAGATTTGTTCATCTGTAAAGTTTTATCTATTGGTTTAAGTATATAAACAGCCAATAATAATTGACTAAACATTTTACAGATTCTACAGAAAGTTTGGTATGGCAGGAGCACTGGGCTGTATTGATGGGACTCATGTCGCCATTGTAACGCCTACTGAATATGAAGAACGATATTATAACTGAAAAGGATTTCATTCCTTGAATGTACTGATAGTGAGTTTATCATTTGATTCATAATTGTATTGTTTTTATTTGTTAATAAATTTATGTAATTCAATTAAATCTATGTTTTAGATTTGTGATTCTGATGCCAACATCTTACATGTTGATGGGAGCAATCCTGGAGCAACCCATGACAGTGCTGCATGGAACAATAATCCATTAAAGGCAAATCTGGACAGACTAGTGCGATATACCGATGAAGATTTTTATTTATTAGGTAATGAACATTACAATTAAAAAAAAAATTAAGTTATAATGGGCATAGCTATGTTTTGATAGTGTCATAATATTGTATTATCCATAATAATTATTAATTATAACATTAGTAAGTTGTTGCAATCTAATCTTATAACTGTGATTTGATAAGAATCAAAAAATATTATTATAATTTTGTCAATATTGTCTTGTTGGTTAGGTGATTCTGGATTTGAAGGCTAATGATGACACCAATTCTCAATGCTGCACCAAATACTCCAGAAGCGCTCTATACAGAAAAACATGTCAGTACGAGAAATGTGGTGGAGAGGTGCATCGGAATTTTGAAGGCTCGCTTTAGGTAAACTATTAAGGCCAATTATTATTTTGCTACTATTGAAAATGAAAAAAAAATGAAAAAATATTTATTCAGTATCTTTTAAGTACATTACATATCATATGGCTGAGGCCCCTTTTAAGTATAAAACCTGTGTTAAGAGCCCCGCTCCTTCTAAGATTACAAAAGATACATTTGTTGTTTCAATTTTATATTTTATTTTTAAGTAACTGCTAAACTAAAAATATATATTTTTTTTTTTAAAGTTTTAAATGTGTTTCAATGTGCGTTTATAAAAAAGATAATGCCCTTAGTTACAGTTACAAAACAAACAATATAAACAATATAATTGTAACGGGTTCGGTTAATTGTGTGTCTGTGTGCGTTTGTGTGTGTGTGTGTGTGTGTGTGTGTGTGTGTGTGTTTTAAAGAAGATTGTGTGGGGGTTTGTATGTGTGTTGTTTGCATTTGTGACAAATTGGTTTTTTTATTTTTTTTATTATTATTATTTTACTAGTTTTATTAGATAAGATTCTCTATTTCATCATAATTTTTAGTCTGTAGCCAGTTTTGTAATGTGTTCTTGCAGGTTTTTAATGTTGGAGGGTGAAAATTGAGAATTTTATTTATTCTATTATAAATGTGTGCTGAATGTACCGTGTACTGTTTCTGGGCGTAAACAGTTTTTACATAATCTACAGGTGCTACGCTCACAACAGTTCTTTTGTTCTGTGTTTTTGGATCTAGTGGAAGGTTTTTGTGTAATTTTAAAACGGCGTGTAGGATATAGAGTTTCCTCACAGAAAGGAGGCAACATTGAGAATATAGAATGTGGGTTGGAAACCTATAAGGTTTGAAATATGTTATTTTCAACAAAGATCTTTGAGCCCGTTCCAATTCCAAAAATTTTGTCTTTGTGGCTCCACCCCAGATTGGGATGCAATAACTGAGGACGGATTGAGCCAACGATGTATATACTTGTTCTAATAAATCGGTATTAGCAACATGTCTGAGAATTTTAAAGACCCATGAAAGTTTCCGAATTCTACCTATTAGTAAGTCAATGTGCGCATGCCAAGTTAGACGTTGGTCGACCATTACACCAAGATATTTAATTTTAGCTACTTTATCTATCATAACGCACGAACAGTTTTGGTTAGTATGATTGTTACAAGAGTGAATTTTGATGTGGAACTTTGAGTCAGGTTGAGTGCTGTTATAATTTGTGAAGCAAATATATTTAGTTTTGGATGCATTCAGGGTTAATAGATTACTGTCTAACCAGCGGGCTACTTGGGCAAGACCTTTTTGAGCGAGAGCATGTACATCATCCCATGTTGATCCCAAGAAAACGACAGCGGTGTCATCTGCATATGAAAAGATTTTCCCATCACATATATCCAAGTTGCAGAGGTTATTAATGTAGATCAAGAAGAGAGTGGGTCCCAGAACGCTTCCCTGGGGCACTCCATAGGTAATGTCTACTAGCTCGCTAATGTGATCACCGATTTTAACGCATTGCTTACGATCATGTAAGTAGTCACTTAACAATGCCAGAGGGATACCTCTGACCCCTATTGATTCCAATTTGCGTATAAGGGTGGAAACGGAGACGGTGTCGAACGCCTTTTGAAGATCTAAAAAAACTGTAATGCACTTTTTACTCCTATCAACATTTTTAGAAATGTGTGACGTCAAGGCAATTATAGCATCTTCAGTAGAGACCCCTCTTCTAAAGCCGTATTGGGAGTTCGATAAAAGTTCAAATTTATTTAAGTAGTTAATTAATCTATTATTAATAATTTTTTCCAATATTTTTGACAAGGCTGGTAGGACTGAGATGGGTCTGTAGTTGCAGACGTCGTCTCTATCTCCACCCTTATGTATGGGCGTGACTACGGCCTTCTTAAGTGAAGTCGGAAAGATGCCCTGCGTTATACAAAGATTTGCCAAATGAGCAAGTATGGGAGAAATCTCTTTGCCAATTTGCTTCAGAAATGTTGTTGAGATACCATCCCAGCCCGCAGCACTCTCTGATTTTAGCCCCATTAAAATTCCATATATTTCGTCAGTGTCTGTCAAGTGAGACAAAAATCATCAAAATTACGGTAAATACTTCGTATGTTTTGAGAGAAAATTGTAAGATCTGTTTCACAAATTCTACCCACTAAAGTGGGGAAGACCTGAACGTCACATGCATTAGAAGACGCAATTTCTATCTTATCAATTTCTGTAACGGTATTTAATAGACTATCCATAATAGTACATGTAGAAGTGCTTAACTTGTGGTTGCATGAGGTGGTTTATGTTTTTTAATTGAGTTTGTAGACCTTTGTGGCAGTAAATGCTATCAAAATCACAAAAACATGACAACTGTTTATGTACCTGATACATCTCACATATATGCATGATAGTACATATATATATACAAGAAATGTTCGATAGTTGATGTGTAATTAAATGAATAAAAATAGAGACATCCGAGTATTTTTCATCATAAAATCTAATCTTTAAACACTGTGATAAATCTATTGGCATTTTGACGCAAGAATGAATATCCATTTTATGTTTACAGACGGGTGATTTATATTTTTTAACAAAAGAAATGAGTGAGTACATTAATAAATTTGAACACACATTATATAAAAGATAAATGTTTGAATGTTGGTAGTGTGAGGTAACCATAAGATATGAGAAAGCGTTTTCATATAACCTTACCTTTATAAAATGTTTTAAAGGATTCAGTATTTTCGCACAAATGGGCACACAATTTTTATGTTTACGGAACAAAATAACTTTTACAATGAGTTTAGCACGGAAAAATAAGAACAAACACACCAATATCAATAACAAAAAATGTTGCATAAAGAATAGTATTACACTGCTTAGTCAAGTTTGTTGCATGAGGTTCTTCATCTGCGCTTCATTGTTTATCATGACAATAGGGGATTCGGTTGTTTTCCGTACGTAGATACGGCCATGCGATGACCAGCAGAATTTATATGATTTTGTTTTCGCCAAGTCACGGGCAAGAAAATAAAGTCTGGCTCCCTTAGGTGTTAATTGTTCGGATATATATATCGGGGTGTCTTCCATGGTTTTAAAACCGATATGTTTTGCTCGCAACTTTTCCTTGTTTTTAATGTTATAAGCCTTGCACTTTTGTAGAACCGCGGTTTTCAGAAGACTCGAACTTGTCTCCACTATTATTGGGGTACTTTTGGTGCCTTCTTTCTTTGTTCGCACTCTATAAATATCGCTTATTTCTTTTTCATTTATGGGGCAGTCTATTGATTTTGACAGGCATAAAACCATATTTATGAGGTCCTCTTTGGTTTCTCTGGGGTTGAATTTTGGCGCATTCTTGATTTCAAAATTCCCTTTTTGGTTTTCTCTTTTAACGTCCTCCAATTTATTTTCCAGCAATAATATGTATTCCTTGTCCTTTCTGTTTTCACACTCCAAAACATCTAACCTTTTTTTAAAATCTTCGTGTTGTTCGGCTAGAAATGATATAGAATTTTCTATGCTCTCATTTGTTTTTTTAATTTCTTGTAGAATAGGGTAGATATTTTTCAGTTCACTCTCCTGTTTTTGCATCATTACTTGAAACGCTGCCAACATTTCTTGTTTAAATGTTTCTAATGTTTCTACTTCCAATTGCTCTCTGGATCCTTTATTTCGGAAGGCAATATAGTTTGGAGGCGTAATGTTTTGCCCTGTTAATTTGATATTGGAGTCCGAAAAGGATCTGTTCATATCATTTGCCATGTTTGAGACACAATTCTGTTTGATTACTTATCAATTTTATAAGTGAGTCGTAGTCTTTCGCAGTAGGTATTACGCAGCACAACAAAAGGTCTTATGATTTGTCGTAACAGATCGTAGCTCGCTGTAGCCTCGTAGCTGCTACGCCGCTACGCGTGTCCTTGTGCGTCAGCGCAACGTCGCTCCGTGTGCGAGAACGGGTCGAAAAATCGCAGTTGTCTCACTCACACTTGAGGTAAGAGGGGGACGCGGCTTCGCTACAGTTGGAATTTATCCGGAAAGGGTTCACACGATATTAACTTTATTTGATAAGTAGTGAACTAGTAACTACTGCAGGTATTTGCGTGCACTTTGATTTCGAGTTAGGGAAACAACGAGCGACACGTCTGCTTGCTAGCAGGTCTCGGACGAAAGAGGTATTGGTATTGCTTTTTCGCATATAGAGTGTTGAATTTACAGTAGATTATAATCTTTTTTCTTCTTCTCCTTAATTAATCGAGTGCTCGCGTTAAATACGCGAATTCGCCAATGTCAAGTAAATATATTTTGTAATAAAGAAATTGTATGGTAGATTGAGTTAAAAATGGAGCATCACAACACATGTTATTACGAAAAGAACTTGATGAAACTCCCTATAATCTTTTTTCATGCCCTTTCATTCATGTTTTATGTTTGTTTGCTCTTTTACAGATGTCTATTAGTTGACAGAAAGCTCCACTACAGCCCCACTGTTGCTGCAAAAATTGTCAACGCTTGTTGTGTTCTGCACAATATTGCTCTGCAAAAAAATTATAATGCAGATATTGAAGAAGAAACGGAGGAAATAGTGCAAACAGAACGAACTACTACTGCAGGAGATACTCTAACCCACCAGACAAGAAACCCCGATCTCCAGGAAGGTCGCAGATACCAGCAGACTTTAGTGTCACGTTTGACACGAAATTAAATATAAAAAATAGATTTTAATGTATTTGTTAAGTTTTAATTTATTATTTACAATTTATTTTATTTTTTGGTCTTGTTTTTCAATTTTTATTTCTAATGTTCATTATTTTCATTCAAGTCTTTAATGTATATTTTTTTATTTTTAACTTTAATATTTAACCCGCGTGGTTCCCGTTCCCGTGGGAATCACGGAATAAATTTTAGCTTAATGTGTGTGCCAAGTTTCATCTAAATTTTAATCTAAAAAGAGATATCCTCACTAACTTTCACATTTCTAATTGTAAGTAGGATAGGATAAGATGTTGAATTTTTATGTTGTATTTTTTTCGTTTTTTTATTGTTATCATTAACGTTGTAGCGGTTGCTAGGAGTTTAGTCAAACGAGTACGAGTGGCTTGTGCACGGCGTCGTTTCTTATAAATACATGTGTGCATGTATTTATGTCCTTCTGAATATACGTAGGCTTAGACCATTTCCTTTGTTCTTGCGATCTGTTAAGTCGTTATGGAACTGTGATGATGTGAAGGTATTCGTGCGATCGCCATGAAGTTCGCCGGGTAGTCGTAGGGCTTGATTGTAAAGTAGCTCAGCCGCGCTGTAGCCTATATCTTCTTTTATGGCTGCGCGTAGCCCCAACAATACTGTAGGTAGCTCGCGTGTCCATTTGTTGTTATCTTGAAGGCGTGCTGTGAGTGCCGTTTTTAGCGTTCTGTGCCAGCGTTCGATAATTCCGTTTGATTGCGGGTGGTATGCAGTTGTGCGAGTGCGTTGAATCCCCAGTAAGTGCGTTAATATTTTGAATATTTCGGACTCAAATTGTCTGCCTTGATCTGTAGTAACGATAGTAGGGCAGCCGAATCTTGATATCCAGGCTTGATAGAAGGCGTCGGCGACTTTTTCTGCGGTTATTTCTTCCAGCGGGAATGCTTCGGGCCACTTAGTCGCTCTGTCGATCATCGTTAGACAATATCTATTATTATCGGACGTAGGTAGGGGTCCGATAATGTCTATGTGGACGTGGTGTAGTCTATCGACTTTTTCGAACTGTGCAATCGGCGCATATGCATGTCGCTGTGTCTTCGATCGCTGGCAAGGTATACAGGTTCGAGTCCAAGTTAGTATATCCTTATTCATGGAAGGCCAAAAATAACGCTTGGTTATAATTTTTCGTGTGGCTCGTATCCCAGGGTGGCTCAGATCGTGCAGTGCTTGGTAGGCTGCTTTTCGAAATTCTGGCGGTAGGTAGGGGCGAGCTGTGCCTGTCGACGTCTCACATATGATAGGTGTTGCAGTGCCGGGTAGGAATATTTTTTTGAATTCTTGTTTCTTGTTTTCCATCAATATTCGTAGTTCTTCGTCTTCATTTTGGTGTCTTGATAATGAAAAATAATCAATCGGCGAGGGGCACGTGATTTCTTCCAGGCGTGATAGGGCATCGGCGACTTCATTATTTTTCCCAGCGATGTGACGAATATCGGATGTGAATTGTCCGATATATTCCAAATATCGTGTTCGACGAGGTGTTTCATTCTTACTGTTTGCTCTCAGTGCGTAAGTAAGCGGTTTGTGATCCGTTAAAATTATGAGTTCGCTTCCTTCGAACATTCTTCGAAAATGATCCAGGGATGTAGGGTGTTCGATTATAATGATATGACGCGCCACTGTCCCACTCACACCAGCCCCCCTAGCATGAACACTGCTATATCATGCGATATGATATAGCGCATCATGCTGTCTTACTTACTCCTCTAAGATGTGAGCCCGCTTATGCAAGGCCTACTGAGCATACTACGCTTTATCATACCGCGTGATAGAGCGGTGTTCATGCTAGCGGGGCTGACGCTGGAGCCGCAGCGTAGATTCCGCACCGCTTATTGGATGGTTCATTAGGATGAGCCTTCTAAGTGAATCGGCTAGCCTCTTGCTACTGGCTGCGGTGCGGCTTCTCTTAGTATTTATAACACAAATAATTATATTCTACATTTGCTGACTGGACGAACAAAATCTCATGTTATTGGCAGAGGCGATGAAGATCCATCTAGTACAATCATATTATTAAAATATAAAAAACAAAAGAATTTCGTGTGTGTTGCAGCAGTCAGTCATTCTGAAACAAAATAAAACATCGATCCATTAGTTACAGTATTAGTATTAGTTACAGTTGTTACCTATTACGAGTTTGCTTAACATGACATTTACAGGACTCGTGAGCGTAGACTATCGGATACCCCCGCTCATGTCGGTAAAACAGTCGCTAAATATGAAAGAGACAGACTACATTTTACATTAACGTTTACTGTAACGTCGAGTTTGCCAAACTCGTAATAAGCCTACTGGTGATTATTCCTTTTTAATCGCTTTAAGTTAGCTTTCATGTTAACTTGGGTCGACACGTTAAGAAAAAGAAGACGGGCTGACAACCAATCTCAGTTTTTATGAACAAGGGGGATAACGCTTATGCTTCATCATTATCTGATGTTAAGTAATGATAAGTGAAGCGTACCCCTTCTGGAATTCTCAACCATCTTGCTATCTTATTTCTATCTTCTAAAACACAACATGCAACTTCGTCACAACTTATTTGCCAGACTTATATAAGACAGTGATAGCTAGCCAGTTGGACATACATCAAGTTCTCACCAAACAAACTGAATACAATAATATACCCCCATTGGGAATTGAACCTTGGTGTTAGCACTATACCACATGGAAGCAGTGAACCTGTCACTATTGTTATTATTTGGAAGGAGGGACGCCGGCAAAGCCGGACGGGCGATCAGTCACCATAATCGGAACCATTTCGCCCACTATTGTTTCCATACATCATCTTGGACTCAACCAATGCCAAATGTAGCGTCTTTGGATGCAACTATGAGATTGTGTTTATACACACTCAAGCTATACCTATAATGCTTTGCCAACCCCGCAAGGGGTTTATAGCATGTGCATATAGTGTAAATGTTTTTGTAAACATACAGCGGTGGTCCCATAATTAACGACATTAGCCGATTGTCATACAATCGAGGTAACTTTGGAGCCTTGGTTCTCTGCCAAGGATTGACCGAGCTGGGATCTGATAATGACTATACAGGGAGTGAATGGAGGAGATCCAGATTGCTACACATACCCACCTGATCTGATCAACATTCTTAAAGATGTATTCTTAAGGATTAGAGTTTTCGGCTAATATTATTAGCTAGTATTATTTGTTTTAATAGTAAACTTTTTCATAAACAATTTAAACTAATATTATCAGCTAATATACTATGAGATTTTTAGCATTTTAGTGATTTTAGTGATTTTAGATTTACAGCATTTTAGTGTCCCCAGTTTCCCACCAGCCTGTTACTAACAGGCCCACCCTATGGATGGCTAATAAGAAAGGGGGTCCACCACACGCTCCGAATGCGGATTGGTAGGTTTTAACGACTGCAAATAAAGCGATAATAAATTTTAGGTCATCCATCCCGTGCTAAACCACTGCGAAAGTTGCTTAGCCGCTATAATCGCATGCCGAGCGCGCGAACCACTGTGCCACCGAGTTCTATTCGATTTTACAGAGAAAAATTTCTATGCTTGAACCATGTTCGACTTATACTAATAAATTTATTTCTGAATTTTCACCTAATAAAAATTATAAATGTCTATGGTAGCTAATAATATTAGTAACGTCAAAGAACCCATATTATTAGCGTCATCGAAAAGTTTATGAAACAGAAAACTGCTAACTAATGAAATTATTTTAATAGTCTAATAAAATAAGCTAATAATATTAGTAACTTTTATGAAACAGGCCCCGATCAGATGGTTGGTGTGTATAGCAATTTGGATCTCCTCCATTCACTCAGATCACAGCTCGGTCAGTCCATGACAGAATACCAAGGCTCCAAAGTTACCTCGATTGTATGAAAATCATCTATTGTAGTAAATTATGTGACCACCAATATATGTATCCTTACCCTTGGTAAATTCAGAAGGTATGTTTGCACACTCTGTGCAACACTCTCTAACGAGCTTGCAATTTTTGACAACGCTCGACTATTTTCTAAAGCAGCTTCAGCTTGCTTTGCTAAAGCTGCTGCAATAGCCTCTTCAGTTCTTGCACGCATCTCCTCATTACGTGCTATGGATGCCCGAGCTTCGTCAAGCGCCGTATCTAAAAGAATATAAAATAAATTAAAAAGAAGTGCTGATAAAACTTAACAGGTATTGTAAGCGCACAGGTAGGTTCGAGGGCCGGACGCCGGCCGGTGGGGTAAATGATACTTCCTCCCTGTCTCCAAGGGATTTTTGCGGAATTGGGTGAAATGGTTCCGATTATGGAGACTGATCGCCCGTCCGGCTTCGCCGGCGTCCCTCCTTCCAAATAATTCCAAATGATAAGTGCTTATAAAATATGACATATATATTGAGATCAAATTCAAAACATACTTGTACGCTGCACTGAGGCTCGAGGGCCACGAGATCTGGTGGCTCTTCGCCCTCGTCTGGAGTTGACTGCTGAAAAAATAATAATAAAGAAGTATATGATTTTGTAATTTTTGCATTTTTCAATGCTATTTTTATACTTATGGTAAATTTTAAATAGAAAAATATTGGAAAATATTTACTCGGCCACAAGTGAATTCTCAGACGGGAATCGAACCCGCGACCTTTGGAAATCCGGTCCAATGCTCTCGATTCCCGTCTGAGAATTCACTTGTGGCCGAGTTAATTTTTTCCAATATTTTTCTATTTAAAATTTACCATAAATAAAGAAGTACTTAAATAAAATTAACTCCGTAAAGTTAGTTATAATAAAAACCTGGTGCTGGTGGCGGTAGCGGAGGCGATGGTGGTGAAACTGATTCAATATGGGGTGGTGGTGTTGCTATAGTTTCCACATGTGTTGAAGAAGTAGATGGCGCGGGAGGAGGAGATGTGGGAGTCTCTGCACAGATTTCGTTGAGGCTCGGGTTAGGTGCTCCAACCAAATTAAACACAGAAGACAAGTCCCTGAAACATTAATTCTGCCATTATACAATATAATACAAAACACAACACTATAATTTAATACCACAAATGAAATATTATCATTTAAAATCATAGCTCTTGTTGTTTAGATGATCTCTACCAGACCAATTAAGGTATGGAAGCCATTGGCAGAGAATAAGAAAGCAGGGTGTAAATTGGCACAAAAAATAATTATTAATATCAATCTACAATTATATGCATATATACATAGCATATATATATCATACATATTAACTTACATCAATTTATAAACACAAAAAAATATTAGAAAATAACAACACAATATAATATCTATGTACACCGATGAATAGCACAGTGAGTCTCAGAAAGATTTTATAAGGAAATGCAGTGTTTCTTTTTAACATTCTCAGAGACTGAGCCTGTCTATCTGTTTAAGTAGGTAGTACATAAAAGTTGTGTATAACTTACAATGTAGGTGAGTCTTCTGATTGAACGAGAAGTTCGACTATGTGAGGTTGAGGTTCCTCCGCCACCTATTTAACGTGTACCATTTTAATTATACATTCAATAGACTATCAGTAATAGAAACAGATAAGAATTAAAATGGAAAAATATAAATGTTATTACCTCTAAAACTGGGTCTACACGGACTCCAGGTAATGGGCCTATGTCTGGGCCAATCATGGCAGTGACCCTTTCTTCGTAAACGGTGGAGCGGTATTTGGTCCACCCCCAGTGCCAGTCTGTGCTTTATTTCTGGCACTTAATTTGCTCTTCACACGACATTTGTAGTCATTCCAAAACTAAAATAAAACATTTTTTTTATTTGCCATTTAGCTACTGCGTCTCAGTGCAACAAAATCATAAAAGTTTACTTACCCTCATCCATTCTTTGGAGCTTCTGGATGGTCCTTCCGGATTAAGTATATCGGCACACTGAATCCACAGCCGATTTGCCAAAGTGCGTGCTTCTTTAGATCTTACTCGACCGATGGCCAAGTCTCTGTGAGCCTCCATAAAATCTAAAAGGAGCTCCAGTTGACGCACCGTCGTGGTTCGCCTTGCCATCTTAAATAGTCGAGACTTATTAGAAACTATGAGCTAGATAATATAGGCTATTTCCATAGAATAATAAATAGTAAAAGTCTATTACTTACTAACTACGATGATTAGAAACTATCAATTAGAAAAATAGTTTAGAGTTAAAGACTATTGCTCAACCCTTAATGTTTTGCATATAACTTACCGTACATCAGTATTAATCACTTTAATTTAGAAAAGAATTCAACTACTTTTGAAACCATACAAACAAAACTTATTTTTAAAACAGTTGGTAGACATTGACATTTGACATGACAAACAAATCAAACATTTTTACCTTTTCTATAACAGACAGACAGCTCTTGGTCTCATCGTTTTAGCCTTATTTATTTTTATGAAATGTAAATAATCAGCTATTAATATTTGTTAATAAATCTAATTTATTTATTTTATTTATTTAGCACCCACAAGATATACATTTGTAAATACAATAATATAACTAAAATACAAAGTTACAGATCTAAATGCTATCTCAGTTACAGGTACTACACAAATGCATAATGAGAGTAGCCGCTATTTATTTAATACCTATGATAAAAGTGTAATGTATTTATGATTTTACAGTAGTACATAAATTTTATTATTGAAAATTAGAATAACAAAAATGAATGTCAGAAGGATTAAAAAAAAAATAATTAAATAGTCAATGTCAAAAAAAAAAAAAAAATTATGAAAACTAATGATTATACTACACAGTGAAATTAAGATTCTGAAGTCAAAATGTCTTGTAATCACGAGTTTATACACATAAAAGTCGGCAATTCAATTAGTAGTTATTGGTTTATTTTAATGGTAACACAGTTTGTACTGTGTGTTCGTATAAGTTCGGTTTAGGTTTCAGTTACGTGTTGACTGAATCGGTGTCGATATTTTTGAATAGTAGAATAACTTTTAATGCAATGATTGAAATGTCGTCGAAACAAAACCGCGACGTAAGAGTTTAACGATGTAAAATAGTAGAATTGGCCCCCTGGTCTTGTTCGCCTGTGGTTCGATTCTTATAGCAGAATAGCAAATAAACTCGAAATTTTGGATCGAACAAACGTAAACTAAACGAAGAACCAACTAAATTATAGCCGAAACGATATGGTTTTTGCTTTTGTAGAATAGGAAAACGGCCCAAAAGCTGTTGTTTAGTGTCGATTTAGTTTGAATTTTTATGCTTCCGCTCATTACCCTTTTTAGTGGAAGGCGGGCCTTCCACTAAAAAGGGTAATGGTAAAAACCAAGGTTTTGGCTGAGCAACCACATTAGAGACAGAGCCGTGAAAGGTGATTTACTGCGAATGTACCACGACTTACAGGATGAATATTTCAAAAATTATTTTAGAGTCAACAGAGAACAGTTTCAAGAATTACTTTCATTCATAGAAGAAGATATAAAGAAACAAGATACGAATTTTAGAAAAGCTATCACACCACTGGAAAAGCTTGCGGTAACTTTAAGGTAAGAAATGAAATCCTTGATTTTAATTGTTATATTTTTAATGTGAACAGAAATTAGATTGGGTACCTTATTAAAGTATAAATTATGGTGTCTTGTTGCTACAGTTGTTCAAATATTGTTGAGGATTGGGCATGTTGTTGATCGGATGTGGATGCTGAATGTTGAAGATGTTGAATATCCGTATGTAGGAGTCCTAATATAAGATTCAAGTTCTTCTTCGGCCTCACAAACTATTTCTAGGACCTTTCTTTTAATTCTGTTTTGCATAAAAGTTGGCATTGGTTTCGCTGTTTCGGCCATACTTTGAAGAAATATTTCGATTGGATGCTTTTTCTCTTGATTTCTTCTTAAGTCTCGTTCTTCTTGACGTTGTTTATGATTGTTTTCCAAATCCCTAATAATGTCAATAAAATCATCATCGTTCTTTCTTTTTCTTGTTCTTTGTGCTGACAGTGAGCTTTCTGATTCTTCTAATATAACCGTAGAAGATGATTTCATCATTAACATGAACATTTTGTGGAGAGTGTTGGCTGGATTCTGGTATGGTTTGATGAGAGTTAGTAATTTGTGTGGATTCTTGAGTGTCAGTAACTTGTGTGGATTGTTGAGCGTTGGTGTCTTGTGTAGACTCTATTTTTTTAAATTAGAAGTTTTGTCTGGATTTTCATGTAGGGAATTAAAAATTCCATAACTTGTGCATATTTCCAATTGTTTTCAAAAACAGTGGCCTGGCCTGATTTGCCACCCTTTCGTCTCTTCAAACTGTCTCGGTGGTTATCTCGCAATTTTTTCCACTCTGCTTTTGCCGTCTTAGCTGAATCAAAAGAGGATGTAATTGTTATTTTTTTTTATTTCAGGCTATATTTAAAAGTAATTAACTCTATAGCATGTCATGATATATTTTTTGATTTTTGATTTGATTTTTATTTTTATTTTATTGTTTTTATTTGATTCGTTTTAGTTATTTTATTTTTAAGAATTTTAATGTACTTTACTTTATGGATATGCTTCTGAAATAAATAATTTGATTTGATTCGATTTGAAAGTGTGTGCGTGCATGTGTTGTGTGTGAGAGAGGATGTGTGTGTGTGTGAGTGGGGGAATGTAATAATAGTTACTTATATTTTATATATTACTTATATTACTTATATTTTTTTCAGGTTCCTCGCAACTGGAGATTCATTTAGAACACTAGCTTACAATTATCGTATGAGTGAAGTCACAGTTTCAAGAGCCGTGAACGTTACGTGCACTGCTCTATGGGAAAGAATGCAATCTATATATATGAAAACGCCAAAAAAAACAGGATTGGGAAAAAAATGCAGAAGATTTTGATTTGATTTGGCAATTCAAAAACTGCGTTGGCGCCATCGATGGCAAACACGTTTCGATCAAATGTCCTCCACATTCTGGAAGTTCTTATTTTAACTACAAAAAATTTTATTCAATTGTTTTATTGGCAGTCGTAGATGTTCAAAAAAGGTTTATAGTTATTGATGTTGGATCTATGGGTTGTTTTAGTGACGGTGGCATACTTAATGACAGTGTGTTTGGTAGGAAATTGGATAACAATGAGTTGGATTTACCTATGGATAGACCTTTGGAGGATAATGGCCCAAACGTACCATATGTATTTATAGGAGATCAAGCTTTTGCACTACGTAAGAACTTGCTTCGACAGTATACCACATCCACTACTATCGAAAACCAAGAGAAGAGACATTTCAACTATCGTCTTTGCAGAGCGCGCAATGTTGTTGAGAACGCGTTTGGTATATTGTCCAGTAGGTGGCGCGTTTACCGTCGACCATTTGAATGTAAACTTCAATTAGTCGACAAAGTAATAAAAGCGACATGTATTTTGCACAACTATTTAATGTCATTGCCATCTTCAACAATTTATCAACAAGAGGATAATAATGAAAACAACTTTCGGCCATTAGGAATGGACAGATTGCGAGCCACAAGAGAAGCTTTTAATGTTCGTAATATATTTTGTAATTATTTCAATACTACAGGTGCAATCTAAAGACTCCTACCCAGTGTACTTCCTTAAATAAATAGTAGTGATAAATAAATAGTCTAAATAATGGAACTTAATACCTACGATCGTCACACGTACGACGACGTAAGGTCGCTGAATGTTAGTGTAATAAGATAATAAATTTTGATTGTTTACTTACTGTCTTTTATTTCCGGTATATTTAAACGTACAATATTATTCCAAGCTATTTATTTTTTCTCTCCATGACGATATTCTTTGTCGTTTGTATTCCACAAACATGGATACTGACGCACGGCTTCTATGAAGAGCTCCATAACTACCTATCAAATCAGCGTCGCAGCGAAAACTGAGCGGCGCATGACGAACGAGGGGAAGGGTCGGCCGGAAGGGGACGGGGTGGCGGCGGAGTCCGTTCAAAACTAGTTTTCAAGACCATACGCAGCGGACTCCGTTTACACCGCTCACACCGCTCCGCTTTACTCTTTTTCAATGGAAGTACTTGTATGGAATATAGTGTTGCTAGTCGAGCGGACTACGTAAGGAGTCCGCTAGGAACCCGCTCAACTCGTTTGAAACCTTTCAACTCGCTCGCTCCGCTCGGGCCACTCTTTCTTAGTGGAAGCACTTGTATTGACTTTGTCGTTACGAGTTAAACGGAGTCATTAATGGGTCCGCTCCGCTCGCAGTGGAAGGCGTGCATTATTGTTAGTAGAACTGGCCCTCAATATCAGTTTTAGTGCGTTTCATGATTTATGAATTAACCAAACAATAGGCAAAATCGTTCTTAACTTCAGGTGTACTGATATCTCGGTTATAATATTTTAATAAAATATTATATGTATGGCTCCAGCCTGCATCACTACGAATCGCTCGGAGATTAACCCCAGATCGGCGCGTGGTCTTGTGCTGTGCGCACTGAACAGACTTGTATCCACCTCACTCTGGTGGAGAGTATACTTCACCCAGTGCGCGAGCGTATGCGAGACAACCTTATTACGTGTTTTTTTTATAACTTATAAAAAAGGTTGCCCGATGACTCTTCATTTCTTATATTTGAGGATTTTCCCATGTGAACTTATAAAGCCGAAGCTGGACATATTTTCTTTTTCTTTAATTTTTCTTTAATGAAGGTAATCTGATAAGTCGATCATGAGATACTTCTTGCCATGCTCGCACGATTAGACATATCTTCCACTGCTCTATCCTGGTTCTCCTCTTATCTTCTGACGCCAGCAAACCGTTCGTGTTGATTGGTGTGATATGGTGGCCGGTGTTCCGCAAGGCGGCATTCTATATCCCCTACTCTTCTCCCTTTTTATAAATTCTCTCACTCTCCACTTAAACTCTTCTTTCCATCTGTATGCCGACGACCTGCAAATTTATACTCAGCACGATATTCACAATTTAAATGACGCAGTTGCAGTACTCAATTATGATCGTTATCGGTGGTTCTCGTCAGCTCTCGCGCCTTAATTTGAACGATGTTACACCTATAAAGTACAATGGTGATAAAATACCCTACTCGCATCGAGTAAAAGACCTGGGTTTAATAATCGACTCCTGCCTCTCCTGGACGGACTATATTGCGGACGTGTATTTGAATGCAACTAACGCAATCAGATCGACTACTCAACAACTGCATTCGCTTCATATATGGGTTACGCCAATACGACCATATTTCTTACTTCCCGTCAGCAGCTCAAATAGCTTCCTATACGTGAGCGTAGGAACCTCCGAGTGGTGTGCACTCTATTTAATATTCTGTTCGATCCGCTTACCCCAGAATACCTGAAATCTAGGTTTCGCTCCAGCAGCAATCTTCTCTTGAAAATCCCCTCCCATTCTTCTGGCTTCGTCTCTTATGCCTTCTCCCTTACGGCAGTACGTCTCTGGAACGCTTTACCGCTAAACATCCGCAGTGCTCCCAGTAAGCTTGTATTTAAGCGATTGGTTCGAGAGCATTACTTAGGCTCTTTACACTAGCTCTGTTATATCTGACTAATGTTATTTTATGCTAATTATGTTGTGTATTTATATCAATGTATGTACCTATGTTGTATCAGTATGTATAATAGTATATCGGTTTTATATATATATTTATGTATTGGTATCATTTGTAGGTATTTGTATATAAGTATGTTTAATTCTTATATTTTATTTTATTATTACTTTATGTTCAACACCTCTCTACTTCTATTGCCGTCGTGACTTCTCCTCCACACCCTTTCCGGTTGACTGATAGAGAATGCCTAAGGGCATTAAGTCCGCCTTTTGTTGTTTGTGCAATAAAATGTTAATAATTAAATAAATAAGTGGTTGGTAAGCCCCAGGCCGGAATGTTTTAATAATTTCAATGATTTTAATTAATATATAATCTGTTTTAAATACTATATTTTCAAATTTAATTTAACTTAAAGTCTGCATGCGCTGAACAGATGCTATTGCAAGTAATATAATTGTTTTTAATGATAGATCACGTAGATTTATGTTATCATAAGAGTAAAAATCACTTAAGTAGTTAAGCACAAGCATGGAGTCCTAAGTAACATCATATTTTGGGGTAGGAGTTTTAACTTAAAGACACCTTTTAATAGTCTAGTAACCATATGATTTGAGAATACCGATCTAGTTTTTTTTTTGAACTTTAGTAATGAGACAAACCTGGGAAATGCGTAAAAGTTTAAAATTAGTTTAGGTATACCAATTAAAGGTAAATGCATCCATTATTTCAGATTGAGGATCAAGCTTCTATGAAGCATATCTTTCACATTTGTGATTTTTATACTGGCAAACATAAGTCAAAGTCTGGATTGCCAAATGTGTAAACGATTTGTGTGAAAGTGTATCCGGTGAGTTCCCATTTAGTGTCAATAGTGTCAATATTCAACTGTCAGGATGCACGATTTGCTTCAATATTGGCAGCCGATTTAACGAACGATGCAAACATTTAAATACTACTTTGTTCACACCACCGCTAAATTTTTCGAGTTAGGTCGTTAAGGTGTGTAAATCTTACACCACCCATTCAGTTTATATAAGATCCCTTTTTTGTTAGGTTGGTACCCCTGTCGATTGCTGTCAAAAGGTTAGCTTAATTGAGGATAATCATTCAATGCAGACTTTTTAAGTTTTCACACTCATTTAATGCTTTGATAATTCAAATTAAAAATAGACTTAAATATTATGTTTTTTTAGCTATGAGCAGTGAACAAAGTACAAGTAGAGGTTCCAAGTTCAACATTATAGCTTCGCAAAGAGGAGGACAGGTTCTTTTGTTTAATGGGTACAAATATAACTTGAGAGGGAAATGTAATGGACACACAAAATGGCGTTGTGGCAATAGAAAATGTTGTTCTGCTAACAACTTCACAAGTAGTCAATGAAAATTCAATAATTTAAAAAGAAGAACTTCATAAATGTAAGCCCGATATAGGTGGTAATATAGCGAAAAAAAGGTTAATACCTGCGCATATGGCGCGCAATGAACTTACTCCTAAACCAACAATTTACGCAGACATCGTTATGGAAATAAAAGATGCCGATCTCAATTCTTTAAAAAAATTGCCAAAATTCAACAATATAAAGAATAAGGTGTATAGATACCGTAATAAATCATTAGGATCCAAAAAATATGTTTTTCTAAATTAAAAGACGTATGTGTACCAGGACAATTTAAGAACTTACTACTTGCGGACTATAATCATAAAAATACTAGAATATTACTTTTTTCTAGTAAAGAAGGCAGAAAGTCATTACGCCAGGCTAAAGACATTTATTGTGATGGAACCTTTAAGTGCATTGTTCCACCTTTCAAAAAGCTGTACACAATTCATGTTGGCTTGGAAATTGGAAAGTACCAATTGCAATAACATGAACATTATACCATCGGTATATGCACTATTACCGGACAAGAAAAAAAGTACAACATTTTATTTAGTCTAATAAAAAGTCAAGTTCCGGAATTTGCACCTGAAAAAGTTATAAATGATTTCGAAATCAGTGTCATGGCAGCAATTAATGAAATATTCCCTACTGCAAATACACAAGGATGCCTATTCCATTTCAAACAGACCATTTAAGAAATAAAAAAAAAATGATTAAAATAAGTACAAATTGTGCAAGGCAGACGTTAGACGATGCATGGCTTTGGCAAATTTACCGAGAGAATTTGTATCTGATGGATGTTTATATGTATTAGGCGAAAAGGTCAAAAGATATTCAAAAATGTTAAATTTTATTTACTATTTTGAATCTACTTGGTTGGACAGTAAAGCGTGCCTTTCTAATAAATGGTGCTTTTATGACGTTAAATATAAAACAAATAATGTTACCGAGTCATGGAACTCACGATTAAAGAAAAAAATCAAACCGAAACCAAAGAAAGCAGTTCTTTTAAATGCATTGAACAATGATAGTGATTATTATTACACACAGTGGAAGAAGAATTGTTATGATACAAAAAAGACAGAACAAACTAAACTCAATCAAAAAGGAATTCAAATAGTTTTAAAAGAATTACTCGATCAGGAGATCTCACTGGGCCATTGTATCGAGATATTGTTTCACATATGATTTTGAAAATTACTATTATTTGATTTCTATATCCACAAAATGTTGGTCTAGTTAAATCAAAAGTGCAAGGATTATTTTATTTTTTTAAAGAAATTAGAATTTGAGATAATTTTTACACTCGTAATCATATGTTTTTTGATATTATTATGATTAAAATTTATACTTTATTAATTTGAGATGTTTACAAACGAGATCATATTTTCTGTTTTTTTTGTAAATTTATGTATGTATTGTAACGTTGCATTTATTTATATAAAACAATATAATTTAATTACTTACATTTTAAAATAAAGAAAAGTACAATTCCAAACCACAGTATTTATTAAAACTAACGAAAATCAATAAAACGCTATATACAACCTTAAATTTCATAACAATATTTTTATTATTATTTAATTAAACTATACTAAAACTACGTATACAGGGCGTCCCAAAACTATGGCACATGGAGGGAAAGTACTTTAAATACTGTAGATAGAACATTTTACTGAAAGAAGACTTCATTTTTATTATAAAAACAAAATTAACTGCAAGCACCGTATTTTCAATAATCGCCTATCTGAACTGGGAATCGAACCCACTAAATGTAAAAAAAAAACTTTTCTTATTTTACTACACCGATCGAAAGGTCCAATTATAAGCATTTATTTCTAATATATCTGTCGAAGGTTTAGTAATTTAGTTTTTTTGTACAATTCTTTAGTAGACATTAAATAATTAAAACAGTGCAATACTTTTATTATTTTGTTCTGGGTTCTTTGCAACGGTTTAATATTTGTTTCGGCCGCAGATCCCCACACTTCTTTAAGGTAATCGAGATGTGTCTTAACCAGCGAGTTGTATATGATAGGACGTATTCTGGTGGGGATGCAGTTAACTATCTTACGTAATGCAGCAAGCAATGACATTAATTTTGATTTTACATGATCAATGTGAAAGGTCCATGTTAATTTGTCATCTAGCCATAAACCAAGATATTTTTCTTTGTAAGTTTGTTGTATGACTGTATTGTTTATAGTAAGGTCACCTGAGGGAAATGCGTCCATGGAGAAAATGCAGCTTTTTGAAATTTCTTACAAACTGATCGAAGTACGACAACTTCAGCCATCTGGAGTAGACGTTTAAACTACATTCGTAACATAAAAACTTTTTATAAAAAAAATTAAAACCGACTTCAAAACACTAAAAAGCAAAAAAATAACCATTTGGAGTCGGTGCAAGCAAAGGCAAGAAAAATAAAATATTAGGACCGCAAAGTACAATGCTTTGGCTGGCACCGACTCCAAAACGGTTTTTTTTTATTTTTAGTGTTTTGAAGTCGGATTTAATTTTTTTATAAAAAGTTTTTATTTCACAGTTTTTAAAGGAAGATAATATCATGTCATCCAAGTAACGAATGTAGCCCAATTGCTTGGCGATTTCTGTAGCCAGGCCAGTACAATTTTTGCGTCGGTCCATGCGTAAGTATCTTGATTTGAAATAAATAATGCTTTCTGTACTCTGTGTAATAAGTGAGCAAGTAAAACAGCTCCACAAAGCTCCAGCCGAGGTAGAGATATCTGTTTCACTGGTGCAACTCTGGTCTTAGCTTCAATGAGTGTGACGGTGATACTATCAGGTGTGATAACTCTGCAGTATACAACTTCAGCATAAGCAATAGTGGATGCGTCTGAGAATCCATGTAGTTCCATCTTTGTGCAATTATCTGTCAGTCCTAGCCATCTATTGAAATCAATTACAGGCATGTTAGTTAATTGGGTGCGGAAGGTCAACCACTCATGCAAAATTTCATGAGGCAATGCATCATCCCAATCCACTTTACTGATCCATAATTTTTGAAGCATGCCCTTAGCCCTTATAACGACCGGTGCCAACCAACCCTCTGGATCATATATTTTAGCGATGTCTCCTAATACCTTCCTTTTTGTTACAGGTTCTGTCAGCGGTGGAAGCTCTAATTTCAACTCAAAATTGTCCGTGTGCCCATTCCAGTTAATGCCTAGGATTTTGCGGTTGGATTGCTCTGCTCCTTCTATCTCTTGACTGTTTGAAGCCCATTTGTGTAACTTAAAACCGCCCAATAGTAACAACTTTGTAATTTCCTCTTTCAGCTCTACAACTGCTTCGGTTGAAGATCCACCAGACAGACGATCGTCAGTATAAAAATCTAATAAGACTGTATCAATGATGTGGAAAGTTCCCTCTTTCGTCTTCTGCTAGCTGTCTCAGTGTTTTGATTGCTAAGTATGGTGGTAAGTCGAAAATGTTGAATATCTTGGTTAGTATTAAATCTCCATAATATGCGTAAGTAATCGCTATCTCTTTCATCTACAGATATTCTTCTAAACATTTGACGAATATCGGCTATTAAAACCACACGATGTCTTCTCCATCTTAATGTAACATCTCTTATGTCATTTTGTAACGGAGGTCCTACTAATAAATTATCATTTAGAGATTTTCCGTTTGTAGTTTTGGCAGAGCTATCAAAAACAACTCGAAGCTTAGTTGTTAAGTGGTCTTCGTTGATAACTGGATGATGAGGAATGTAGCATGACTTTTTCTCGATTTCATTACATGGGACAGGTTCCATGTGACCCTGTTGTAAGTAATCCTCCATAAATTCGATGTACCTTATCCGTAATGTTTGATCTCTTTGTAATCTCTTCTCTAATAACAGTAAACGTTGATTTGCAATTGTGACTGATTGTCCCAGATCAGGTGGAAATGGTTTGAATGGCATTCGAACTCTGTATTGACCATTTTCCAGTCTGGTATGTGTTTTTTCATAATGTGTATCACACTGTATTTCTAAATTTGTCATTGTGCTCTTATCTGTGTTTTCCTCTATTTCCCAAAACTGACGAAGTATGGTATCAATCTCTAACTTAACATGGTGTACATGTACTTGACTTGAATGGCTGTTTGTTGTAGTTGAATAAGTTCCAGATATAAGCCAACCCAATACTGTTTTCTGAGCGATGAGTGTGTTGTTATTTGTTTTCAATGTTTTTAGTCCTTCCTGCAATATATCTGCTAACACATCTGCTCCTAATATAAGATCTATTTTCCCAGGTCTTTGGAAGTTTGGGTCTGCTAATTCCAGCTCTTTAAGATGAGGCCAATCAACTGAATGTGGATGTTGAGGTATGTATGATGTAAGTGTCTTTAAAACATAAGCTCTAACCTTTATTATTTGGTTATTGGTTTTAGGATGAATATGAAACTCTATTAATGCTCTTGTTACAGAAGTGGAGGTGCCAACTCCTGATATTGTACCTTGAATAGGTGACTTCTCTAACCCTAAGAACTGACAGGCAGCCTCGGTGATAAGACTAGCTTGTGACCCTTGATCGATGAGGGCACGAAGCGTGTGTGTGTGACTCGGATCTCGTTGTGACTGCACATTAACAAGTGCAGTTGCTAATATAACTTGTCTCTTCTCTGTGGAATTTTCTGCGAATGTACTAAGCGTGTTAACTGTTTCAGGTTCAGTAGATTGAGCGGCTTGAGCGACTGGGACATAGCCGTGGAGCAGGGAATGATGTCGACGGCCACATTTGCGACAAGTAGTGGACTGTAAACAAGTTTTGACGTCATGGCCTTTTCTTAAACAATTAAAACACATTCCATTTCTCTGTATAAACTGTTTTCTTTGCTCTAACCCCAGCTTACAAAACTCCTTGCAATTATAAATGTGATGTTGTTCTCCTTTACAATAACTACATGTGATTTGACGGGTTGTTATCTCTGTAGCAAAACTTTTTGTTGATGGTAAAACTCTCGGCATTGTGTAATCTTTTGATTTAACTGTCTCTAGTGTGCGGAACCTAAACTCTAAAAATTGCGATAATTCCTTCCAGTTGGGCAAGTGATCAGTGGTTTCAATTTTCTGTTCAAACATTTTATGTGATTCAGGATCAAGTTTTTGAATAACGATATACACCACTAAATCATCCCAAGTTTCGGTTGGCAAGCCTAAACTCTTCAAAACTGCTAAACACTCAGAAGTGACATCGAGAAGTTCGCGTATGTATTTGGCTGACTCTGTTGTTACGCGTTTCTGATTCAGTAACTTCCCAATGAATGTATTGACAATGCTTCGTTTATTGTCATAGCGCCTGTTTAACATATCCCAAATAATATCATAGTTGCCTTCCGACACCTGTATTTGCTTTACTAAACTCTCCGCTTCTCCGCGCAAACTGGACTTTAGGTACTGACATTTGTTTACTTTGCTTAATGACTCATTGTTGTGCACTAACGATTTAAATAAATCTCGAAACGATAGCCAATCTCTATAGTCACCCGAAAATGTACTCAATTGGATAGGTGGGAGCTTTGCACATGAAGTTTGCATCTGTTCAGAAATGGACTCATTATGGACGCGATCTTTAGGATTTTTATTCTCTTCTATTTCAATTAATTTATCTTTCATGCGTGTTTTCAAATCTAAATATTTGTCAAAACAATCATCAAACATCCCGCATTTAAAGTATTGAGAATTTTCTATGTATTCTGGCGTGGCAGATGATAAACTGTTATGTTGTTGTTCAAATGTGTGCCAATATTTATCTACCATCTCTAACCTAGCCTCTATAAACCCTCTTGTAAGCCTTTCTCGACCCGTCTTTTTATAATTAATAAGTAGCTTGTCAATTTGGTTGAAAATGATAAGTTGCGAATCTTCTATCTTATTCATGTTGTTACTTTCTATTACTCAAATGCAATCCTTTAATGCACAAAGATTTCACTGCACTATGAAGCTGACACAATAACTGACACTGTTTGTTTATCTTGATATCACGGCACTTTTTATAATGGTTATTTGCAGAACTCACTGCAGTCGCTACACTAAAAGTTTATTGACCTTTGAACTGCCAACAACAAGATAATATCACTGAATTATCACTACTTATTATCCGTCACTATAAATCTCTGATTTTATTTATTTTTATTTGAAAGTGGGGTGTAAAGATATTGTATTTGTTCCCGATAACCTTGCGTGCACGATCCATACACAGTTATCCGTGTGTAGTTTTTAACCGCGACGAACCCGAAATACTGATTAGATCCGGCAGAAGTACCAAAATGTTACGAATCAAACAATTAGTACTCACAGAAAAACTCGATTTAATTACCATAAATAATTGCACCTATGCAAATTGACAATGTAGGCTCATACCGCGATTCAGTGGCGTACAGCGCCATCTCTTGACACGGATGCGAACTAAATAAATGTATCAAACTAAACAGTAACTAATAACTAATCTGTGCTAAACAATATGAAACGCGATTCAGCTCAAACCTAGACGGAAAAAAAAAATTGTTTTCGAAAGTACCTATCGAGGCGGTTTTTTCTATTTGTTGTGTTTCTATACCGTACTATTTTTTTTCCCCTGTACTATCCCCCCCCCTCCCCCCTCGGAAATGGATAGTTTTTGAGATATGCATTTTTGAAAATTTACTAAATTTAACCTCAAAATGTATGAAAAATATAATTCTTCATAATCTGCTCATTGAAAGTAATGGGTTCCGAGCGTCTCCGGCACTGCGTAACAAACCGCAGGCACTTCATGTTCGCCTACGCAGCTTCGACTTATTGGTCACCTGCGATTTGTTACAGCGGGTGGGGGCTGCTCTCCCTCCGTGCCTCCGGGCTTTTATATACACTCTAGGGGTAGGGTAGACTAGTACCACGTGGTGTCGGGGTTGACTAATTCGGTTCTGTCACTAATTTTGACTTATTCAACACTATTCCGAGTTGAAAAAACTACAAATTAAGCAAGTTCAGTGTGGAGACAGATGACTGACGTATTGACTTGACAATGACAGTTGGCTAACAGTATCACAAAATGGCCGCCGTCACAGAATTGCATTTTGTTTCCAACAGCAATTTGAAAATTATGTAAGAAAATATCGTCTGTGACTATTATGTAATTATGAATAATGTATACTTTTAAGTTAAATAATATTGTAAAAGTATGTAAATCTGCATAAAAAACACCACAAGGCGTTAACACAACACGTAATAAAACGCAATACACGTAAAATAGTGAATGTCAGTCGCAAAACGTCAAAAATCGAAGTATGTTTTACGATTTTCAATAAATTATTACAAAAAAACTACAAGTTTCCGAAGTCTGATATTTAGTGAATATCTTTCGAATGGTAAACATTTGAAATTGAAAATCGTGGGTGATTAATCAATAGCTGAGCCGAGGACCTCCTGCACCACTACTTTCTGAAAACGATAACATTATCCTTAACACAATGTCAGAAGTTGCAATCATGGGACACACTGATTCTACAGAATCAGTGGTGTGTTTTAAAGGTAAGTATCATTAGGAAAAGTATTGAGTATGATGAAAGTTTTAAAGATGAAACATAATTATATTAGTACTTACTTTTGTCACCCTTACATCATCTCATCAATACAATCATACTGAGAGAGCACTGATTATTGCAAAACGAGAGTATAATCTCGTTACTGTTATTATTATTACATGACCGTACGTAATTTTAAACTTCCTTTGAAAGTTTTATTTATTACTCCGTACCGAATTTTATATAATATTTTTTTTGTCAGTTTAACTGGTTTCTGCTACGAAAAAAACATTTCCTCCCAGAGCTCCAACTGCAGCATCTGTTGTGGCAACTTGTTCAGTTGCAGACATTCCAGAAATACATTCTGACCACAACTACACTAAGATTATTCCACCCGAAGTCCCGGCTGTAACATTTATATCATCATCAGCATCTCTAGTAACAAGTAATGATAACGATAACTTCAGCACCCATAATTGTTAATAAGAGTGAAGAAAATTTAAAAGGTACTACATTAATAAAATGTTTTTACTTTTACCGCCATTATATACTCAGTATAATCAAAAGATTTTCTTTTAAATTTATTATACTCCAACTAGCTGTTAAACTGGTTTCACTACAACCCTTATAGCCGTTTAAGTCTTTCTGCAGTTGTAGAACTTAGTAAAAAAAAATGCAAAAGATTTTATTTCAAACCATAGTGCATGCAAACTTTTCACTTTTTTGCTATACTCAATTATTTTCAACATAACTATTTAAAGACAAGGAAGTATTAGCGGCGGGTTTTTATTGAACAGTATTGACATGTAATGACAACCTAAGGCTCTCTTATCTTGATATTTTTTAACTAAACTTTCCCAAATTGATGAATAGTTTTCGCCTGATGGAATGATGCTTGCGATTATTTTTAAAGCGGGACCGGTCAATTTACCTGTTAAATGTTGAATTCTTTGGGCATAATTTAATAATTCATTTAAATGAATGTTAGCTTTAAACGACTCATAAAATATGGGCACACTGTCCATCTTTCCATCGAACGAAGGAATATTTATTGGCGGTAGCTTTATCGGTGTAAACGCACCTTTATTTTCGCACGATCGCGAGTTGATATGGGAACGTACCCTCTGAATCCTAGCATAGACATCTTCAAATGCATTTAGAGGTTCGTAATTAGGCACAAACTTAGGGTTATTATCGAATCCTAGCTCATTGATGGAGTCTAGATTAGCGATGAATTCCTGACGGATGACCGACAATGTTTCGGATTCCGCCATGAATGTTTCCGTGGAACTAAGACCTGCGGTGGATAAAGGTAATTTCTTAGCTAAATCCCTGAGATTAGTCAAGCGAGCGAATATTACATTGTTTTTCGCTTTTAATATTGCTATTTTAGCTGCCATGGTGAGCTAATGATGCGTAGGTACTTGGAAAAAGTGGGTAGGTACCCAAGTTAAGCGGTTTCGATTAAGTAGGAATACACAAGATACGTGTAGTATGCCCACTAATACCGATTAACGGTAGTCCCGATAGGTAAATAGGTACCGTTTTTTTTTTTGGGGTAAATACACCTGTACACAGCAGGTAGGTTTAATGAGTAAGTATGGTAGAATGCGGTGTAAAGTATGTTAGTAGGTACCTACTATATATGCGGTAAACTTTTACGTTTTCTAGCACGGTTAGCGTGTGAAAACAACAAAATAACGAAGTATTTGGTAATAATATAACACTTGAATAACGAACTAGATTAGTGCTTAATAATCATTAGCGGCGCAGGAAACAAGCGGAAGACACGAAGCGTCGTGTAGGTAATTACAAGATGGCGGTACATTTACGTGCAAAACTGTCGGAGTTTTGCACCAAATAGAAATGAAATAAGCGGGTTGAGTACGTGTAAACTATCAGAGTTTATCACCAAAACAATGAGAACGCGAAATTATCCGGTTCGAAGTCAGAACAAGAGATAGGATGGCGGTAATATAAAGTTGACTGTATAGCGGCTAGCGGGCGGTTTTTGATTTGTGGTTCAGAAAAAAAATGATGTGGACCTAGATATTATGGAAAAGGAAGGGGACTCAACGAGCGCGGATCGATTCAGCTTCTGGAGTATCTTGCCTTCAGCTGCACTTTAGGAAACGCCACTCACTGTCTCACACATGCCGGATGGACAGGAACCTTAGGCCTAGGTTACTCTGCCGGCCGGCTAAGTTCCACACATTTTAGAAAACTGAATCACTCATTACACATTTTATAATTAATTCAAGCTGCGGTTAATGCATTTTATCTCAAATTATATCAGGAGTCGCACGCACATCGTGGCGACGCGGCTCGGTTGTCGAAACGGAAGGAATGACGCGACGAATCACGATGCACTGCACTTGCTTGATTAGTTCTCTCACTCTGCGCACGATGGTGTGAGTAGGAAAGGGATAGGAAGTAAGGAACCACATCATGAAGCTCGCGAATTTAAAATAGGGAAGCCGGAAATGGCGTAAACATCACTATCGAGGTAGAAGGTACACCTCTTGATTTTCAACTTGATACAGGCTCAAATGTCACTGTGATGTCTTTAAATGATAAAGTACTTTTTTTTAATAATAAAATAATTGCTCCGTGCAATGTGAAATTCAAAAACTGACCAAACTATATCACATCCAGTTGGAATCTTGGAAAATGTTTCAGTCCAATATGAACAAAAAGTAAAAAAGTTAAATATATTCATTGGGGAGGGTAATATACCACGGATCTTGGGCCGTGATTAGTTATAAATGCTTGATTTGTGGCCTCCAAATTTTCTTAATACAAATATTTTTAAGACAGTTAATGGTGAAAAATCTGTTTCAGAAGCAGAAACATATGTAAAGGAAACATTCACAGAAGTATTCAGTCCAGGCTGGGGCAACTTTAAAGGTGAAGCAATTAAATTTAAATTAAAACCGGATGCCAAGCCAAAATGTCATCCAGTGCGCCGGGTACTCCAGTGGTACCAATATTAAAACCAGATGGGTCTGTTCGACTTTGTGGAGACTATAAAGTCACATTGAATCCTAACTTAGAAATTGACCACTTTCCTTAGCACATATTGAAGAAATTTTTGATACACTTAAGAATGGAGAATACTTCTGTGAACTGGACCTGAAACAAGCGTAAATAGGAGTCACAAAAGTTGACAACTATTGTCACTGAAGTAGGTACATACCAATATCAATATTTACTATATGGCGTTAGTACAGGACCGGGTTCTTTTCAACGATTAATGTACAACAAATTATGTAATATCCCAAATACCATTGTATTTATTGATAATATTTTATATATATATATATATATATATATATATATATATATATAGCAGGTACAACATTAAATACAACTTTAAATACTCTATGCAAAGTGAATTTAAACTTAAGTTAGAAAAAAATATGTTTTTTCAAAAGAGCATGGATGTTTTTGGTTTTAAAGTTTCTAAGAATAATATAAGTGTTATAAAAGAAAATATAGAACCTTTGTTGAAAACAACATTATTAAAGTCTTTTCTAGGCAAAGTAAATTATTATGCTAGATTCTTAAAGGACATGGCCCACATATTAACACACTTATATGAATGTACATAGAAAAATAAATCCAATTGGACAAACAAATGTAGTGAAGCTTTTAAGTTGATAAAAGAAAAACTAGCATCTTTAGACAATCTCAGACATTATAATCCTAATTTGTCACTTATTTTAACATGTGATGCATCACAAATAGCTCTTGGGGTGGTGTTGTCACAAAGGGATTTGAATGGTGTAGTTAAACCCATAGCTTATGCTAGTAAAAAAAATAATTCTACTGAACAAAAATATTCGGCAATCGATAAGGAGGCCATGCCAGGAATCAATAGTACTGTAGTTCATACAGATTTTAATATCATAAACGACTCTTGTTGTAATTTAAATTAGTTTAAATCTGAAATAAATAATGAGCCCCCTTTAAAATTACTGTTATGGAATAAAACGAACGTTTGCGAAAAATATTTTTTCTATATATTTTTGACATTAGTAAGACCATAAAAGAAAGGGTATAAAAATACAATTTAAATATAAAAATAGTGGCCAGTGTCGTCAACATCCTCCCCCCCGGTGCGGTAATGCACAACCATCAGGAGTAGAACGTCGAGCCGACCACTCCCGGGCCCGCCGGCCCAGGAAACATCTGCGTGCTAGCGGGCGCCCTTAGGCGGGTAAATGAATTAATTTTTTGGTGGGTCGTCGGAGAACCCCATGGGTTGTGCTAACATCAGCTATCCGAACGACCCCATCCGATCCGGGCAAAACACGAATAATTCGGCCACGCGGCCATACCCCACGTGGGAGGTTATCATCCGCCATGAGAACCAAGTCCCCAATACTTAAATTCGGTATAGGTGCGGAGGCAGCCTTCGAGATGAGTGAAGGCAAATATTCCCTTAGCCATCGAGCCCAAAAGTGGTCGGCCAAACGCAAACCTTTACGCCAACAGACGCGACGAATTAAGTCTGCGTCATCTACCCGAGCGAGGGGTGAGTATGGTGACGAGGACCCTATTAAAAAATGAAAAGGGGTAATGGCCTGGTCCGCTTCTGGGTCTGTATCCACGTGCGTCAGCAGAAAGGTGTTCAAGGTTTCCTCCGTCGGTGATCTTTCTTTTAGCGTCGCAGCTAAGGCAGTCTTTATGCTCCACACAAGACGCTCCCAGCACCCGCCCATGAAGGGTGCAGCAGGCGGTATAAACTTCCAGCGAATAAATGAATTAGCCGCAAATTCCTGGGCTGGTTCCTCGTACAACTTACGCAGCTCGCGGTTGGCTCCCACGAAGGCGATCCCGTTATCTGAGAAAATGGTATTCGGACTCCCTCTTCTAGCAATGAACCGTCTCAGGGCCATAATCGCCGAATCTGTACTTAAGCTGTTGACTATTTCCAGATGGACCGCACGCACCGATAGGCATGTGAATAAGCTTACGTAACGTTTTTCCGACCTCCTTCCTACAGACACTGTGATCGGACCAAAATAATCCAAGCCGACGTTGGTAAACGGTCTCACGTGATGGCTTAGGCGCTCTGCGGGGAGGTCACCAATCGGGGGGGTGGATGGCGTTCTCTTTCTAAATATGCACTGGCGGCAGGCTCGGACGAGAGACTTCACCGCGCATCGGACTCCCAATATAAAAAATCGCTGACGAAGCTCGTTTATGACAACATTGCTCCCACCATGACCCAATCTCTCGTGGTAGAACTGTACGAGTAATTTGACGGCGTGGTCTTTCCCGAACAGCACGATTGGGTCCTTCTCGAGCTCGACGTCCTGGGCCGCGGCTATTCTGCCTTTAAGCCGCATCAGTCCGTTGTCGTCAATGCGGATGGCGTAAGCATGGAGTTTACTCGGCTTAGGAAGTGGATTGCCTTTTGATATCGCGATGTACTCCTCTTCGAAATGCTGCAGTTGTGAATTCAACAGGAGGTTCCGCTCAGCCTTCCCCTAACTCTTTTGCGTTCAACATTTGAAATTTTGAGGAAGACGAAGAAACAGACCCAGATAAATTGGTTGTTTTAGAATTTTGGTTCGTATGGCCTAAAAGCGCTCGAAAGGATTTTGCGCATTGAATTACCCGAGCAGAAGCTCTTAATAGACGAAACCAACTACTAAATCGAGTAGGTTCCGCAATTAGTGGTGATGGTAGTGATGAGGTAATGAGGGCTATAAACTGAGAGTCAGGTGAAGCAGGCGTCTGCTTCATCTCATTCTCACCTAATGAGGTATGAAAACCCGAGGGCTCCGAGGGCCACCGTGAATGAGGTAGGGCCAAAAATGGTGGCCCTGAGAACCATCTCGAAGAGATATCGAACTTTAAGTTCGTGCGCGTTGCGTCGTCAGCCACATTCAAAGACGTTGGCACATAACGCCAGTTCGCTGCGGTGGTTAGCTCTAAAATCTCCCCTACACGGTGGGCTACAAAAGTTTTCAGCGAACGGACGTTTGTGCGCAACCACTTTAGGACAGTGAGGCTGTCTGTCCAAAGAAAAATTTGGGAGGGCTCGCGCTTATGGACCTCTGAAATATAAGAAGCGAAACGAGCCGCTATGAGAGCGGCTTGTAATTCCAGTCGGGGAATTGAGACTGGTTTAATAGGTGCCAATCGAGCCTTGCCACCTATGAGGCTAAGCACTATGTCGCCATTAGAACACGTAAAGCGCCAATAAGCAACGCAGGCATACGCCCTTTCGCTTGCGTCACCAAAAACATGAAGTTCCGCTGACACGGCTTGACGCCCACACAAATAGTGACGAGGAATGGCATTAGATTTAATATGTGAAAATTCTTTAGACCAACCGTTCCACTTTGACACAACTGATGGTGGCAATTCTTGATCCCAACCAATTCCAAGCTTCCAGGTTTCCTGGAAGATTGCTCTCCCTTTTACGATGAGAGGTGTTAAAAAACCGAGGGGATCATAGATGCTCATAAGGTAAGCCAAAGCAGAGCGTTTTGTCAACTTAGGTGGCAACGCTCCTAGAGAGGAACGCGTAAAGGATAGGGTGTCGGTGATAACATCCCAAATAACTCCTAGAATACGGAGGTTTACCGAGGTGGCCTCGGGCGCGCGCAAGTCTGGAGGAATAGATAAAAGAGCATCAGTTTGGTTTGACACCCAGGACCTCATTTCTAAGCAAGCTTTGGAATGGATTTCAACGATGTCCGAGGCCAGCTGAGCAGCTTCGACTACCGAGTCGACGCTGCCTAGGTAATCATCCATATAATGATCTTTAATGATAGCATCCGCGGCAGCACGTGAATGTGACCTGTTCTCCTCAGCGTTCCGATTCTTCAAAAAGATAGCGGTAAACGGGCTGGACGTGGCACCGAAGATCATAGACGTCATTCGAAATTCTCGAATAGGTTGTGATGGGTCTTCACGCCATAAAAACCTCTGAGCATCGCGATCTTCGACCCTTATTTTAGTCTGAGGGAACATTTCGCGGATGTCACCATTAAGGGCCACTGCTCCTTCTCTAAATCTCATTAAAATACCTAAGAGAGGCTGTAGCAGGTCAGGACCAGGTAAAAGAAGTGAGTTTAAGCTCACGCCTGATGACGTTGCTGCAGCATCGTGTACTACACGAAGCTTTCGCTTCTGGGGGTGAAATACCCCAAAATGGGGAAGATACCAATTTACGTTGAAGATGCTCAGCGGTTCAGTACAGAGTTCTGCGTAACCCTTTTGGATTATAGAATTAATGTTTTCTCGGTAGGCATCAGCGTAAACTTTGTCCTTCCTCATTTTTCTCTCTAAACTAATAAAACGAGATAAAGCGTGGTCGCGACTGTTCGGTTCGTTATCAACATTAGCTCGCCATAAGAGCCCTGTTTCAAACCTGCCACTTGGCAATCGACGGGTTGTTTCATTTAAAATGCTGATAGCTCTATCATCGTCACTGGAACGGTACTCCTTCTTGGATATGCCTATAGAGTCGACGCGGAAATACTCATTCAACTGACGATCCATAGAAGCAGTATCACTCGCGTCAATATGATTTATAAACTCCACGGGCGACGACCTTGATTTGATGCAGCCGAACAGGACCCATCCAAGTGACGTCAACGCCGCTACTGGCTGGGACTGACCACCACGCCTGATTGTATGAGGTACAGTCAGGTGCCAGTTGTCAATGCCAATCAGCAGCATCGGCTTTGCTTCATCAAACGTCAACTCCTCAACTAAGTCAGAGAGATGGTTGTAAGGAAGCAAGTCCCTAGATTTGACAGATTGAGTAGTTAAAGATAGATTCGGTATGGACCTAACAGAATTTAATCGAAATGTTTGTGGGCTACGACGACCACGGAGATCGAGAGACACGAACATGACCTCGGTGTCTTTCGACAATCCGCCTATCGTGTTTACCCGAAGACGTGACCGATTGCCCGCAGCACCCACCGCATCCGCGATTGATGAATCAACCAGGGTTGCAGTGGATCCATCGTCGAGCAATGCAAACGTACTAACTGTACTTTTTGGACCAGACACATTTACCGGCACCACCTTTAACAAAGTCCGTAATGACGACCGTGGGGTGTGGTTATGAGCAACTACGACAATGTCCGCGGTGCTGTCCGTTGTGGCAATATTCGCCTCAGGGACCGTACCATCCATAAAAACACTCTCATGGGTCCGTGTACTATCGATGTTGGTCACGGTTGCTATAGTGGCATCTCTATGAACTAAAGTGTGATGAGTGCCCTTGCTAAGACAATCTGTTTTTTCACACGAAAACTTTTTACACTTGCGGTAAAAATGATCTCCTTTAACGAAACACTTGTAACAAACCTTCTTTTCGGTTACCCATTTCCACCTTTCATCAATAGAAATCGCTTCAAAGGTTTTGCAGTGTAAAATGAGGTGACCTACTTTTTTGCAAAATAAACAAACCTTATTAGAGATATTTTTTGTCGATGACGGCACTGTGACATTAGTTGTCGTGTGACACCTGACGGGCTTAACGTTTAAGTCCCACATGTCACGTTTGGCAGAATCAAAAAAATCATACCTGGATTTTAAATTTGCCTCATGCATGAGAAACTCTGACAAGAGTTCGAGGCGGAATCAGGATCGGAACAGGATCCCCTTCTCTTCCGTAAGCGAAATCCCCCCACCGAGATCGCAGCGAGTTTGTTAGTTTCCCCACGATCTCGTTGGATAACTCGGGGGAAGCTAAATACTCTGGTACGTTGAGGAGCCGCACTACTTCGATGCAGTGCCGCACCCTACATGCGAAAGTATTTATCTCCTTCGCGGTCTTGTTGTGAGAGATCCTGGGCAGCGCTTTGACGCTAGCTAGTTCAGCCAGGATGATGCGCTCTGGCCTCGCAAACTGGACCTCAAGGGCGCGCACAACTTCACGTGGGTCCCACGCGGCAGCCAGCAGGACGGCAACGGCGTCGCGGGCTGGCCCACGCAAAGCGGCACCAATCCTAGCTAAGTTATCTGCAGGCGAGTAAGAAGCGCTGGTGGAATCGTACACCCTTTTAAATATCAGCCAGTCTGTAGGCTTGTCATCGAAAGTAGGAAGGTTCGTGACACTTACCTTGGTTGTCGCTGGCACTCGAGAGGCTGCGGCAGCGGCGATGTTCGCCACAGCTTCCGCAAGTTGTAGAGTGTCACTCTCTTTATTATATTTTTTATTATTCGTGTTTCCGAAACAATATTCATTAGGGTTGTGTGTGCCTAAACTATGTGTGTGACTAAGTGTGCGAGGACCAATGACTTTTCCTGCCTCCATACATGTGGCTCCAGGTCGTGGCTCAGGCGCGGCGGTAACATTGGTTCCGCCTTGTGGCGCAAATGTGTAGACAGGTGCACTGAAATGGGAAGGGTATAAGACACTTGCTGGTACACAGGGTTGAAATTCTAAAACATTTTGATCTAGATACGAGGCGGTTGTACGGGGTTGGGAAGTATCATTGGGTTGTAATTTGTTAGAGAGCGGGTTAACGTTTCCCTCGTGCCCTAAAGCAGACGGGACGTCTGACGGCGACTCTACCATCGCGCCCTCAGGTGCCAAATAGGGCACGGACGCAGGGATGGGAGAACGCAACGTTTCCGTCTGAGGCGGTAAAGAAGGATTAAATGAGTTGTTACCGTCGTCTCCATGGTCTAACCAACTTTGAATTTGAGAGCGACTCGATCGCCTGCTGCCCCTGCTCGACGCTTCTAACGAAGCGACATGAGCGCGGTGCTCAGCCTCGGCCACAGCACGTTCCAGGTCCGTGATGCGACGTAGGTGCTGGGCCTCCGCCGCGAGGACACGCGCTTGCACGGTGGCCGACGATCTTGAGGAGCTGCTATTATTGCTGCACTTCCCGACACACGATTTTTGGCTTCTCGTTATCATATTTCTTTTCTTCTGACACCAAAAACGTTGTTATGGAATAAAACGAACGTTTGCGAAAAATATTTTTTCTATATATTTTTGACATTAGTAAGACCATAAAAGAAAGGGTATAAAAATACAATTTAAATATAAAAATAGTGGCCAGTGTCGTCAACAATTACAAAACAATAATTTAGATATCTTTTCATTACAAACAAAATTAAAGTTAAAATCCATTGCTGATAACACAGATAAAATAATAAATGAACACCACTTAATAAAGTACGGGACTTATTCGATTTCATTTATAGTCATAACTTGCTTTGTGTTTTTATTTTGTATAACTAAGATAATCTTTTATATTAAATCTAACAGCCGTCTTACCTATCTTCTTCCTAAACCTACCCGAACTATCCCAGTTGACCTACCTTCTACCGACACCCCAAATCCTGAACCAGCCATTCCTCTAAAAGTCATAAAACACCAACCTGTATCATCCCATCTCCAAGTATCCGTCGTAATATTTAATAGCTTCTCAACTCACCTCACACACACTCTGCTTACCTTTTTCCTAAACATCGAAATTTCAACCCCGATGTTTAGTCTACCCCTGGGAGGTGTTATAGATAGTAAATGTATCCCTTATTGCACACCACACATTCCTGTTTTGCTAACCAATCACTCACCCACTCATAGCTGTCCCATGCATCCATACATTAGATCAGTCTCGTTCCATCATCCTTCCCAGACGGCTGTCTTAAAAATCAAATATTCTTTTTTTTTAAAACCTAATTTATTCGAGGCTCATAACAGAACGTTAAAACCCACAAAATTTAAAATTATCTTACCTTTAATAAATAGAGTTGTGAACACAAGCATCTGCGTATGTAATGAATAATTGCACTAAGGTATGTCATATGAATAATAAATGTTGGTGGATAACCACTTTTGAATAATTACTTTGTCAATAATTATAATTAAAACTTTGTATTGTGACGACTAATGTTGAATGATACCGAGGACCATTCTACAGTTAATTCAACACTGTTAAATAAGTTAATGAGTTATGAAATGAAAATCTACACATATAGTCAGCTGAATTGAAACATATTTTCATTAGAATGTTGTTGAGTTTTACACTAAATAACATAATTTGTTAATGATGTTTACAAACATTTGAAGTTATTTGAGCGTCCATGCTGATGCCAAATAAATACATTTACAGATCATAAGAGAAATTATAAAATCTGAAAGATTAAAACAAAATTGGAATTATTACTCTATTTTTAAACTCATACATTTCTTTTTCTAGGCTAAACCAATACGGAAGTAGTAATGTTAAAAAGGCTCGAATTAATTATAAAGCACATAACGGACTTAAAATAGCAGTCTCTCAGGTACATCGAACATCTTGACAATAAAGGTGATGCGGAAGTGGTTGCCAAGAAATTAGAGACTTCTATCAATAGATTCAACTCGGAACTTTACAACCATTTCCGCCTCAGCACTGAACCATCTTTTGATGAAATATCATCGTTTAGAGAAACTCAACTACAAGCTGAAGAAGCACTCTCCGAGCTAACTACCAAGATTAGCAATTTAGATAACAGAGATATACCATCCACTTCCCGGAGTAACATAGTACTCTCATGTAAACTTCCGAAACTTGACCTTCCGGAATTTGGTGGTAACATCTTAGAATAGACATCATTGTGGGATCAGTTTGAGTCCAACATCGGAAGTAGAAACCTCTCGGAAGTAGACAAGCTCTTATATCTTAAGTCGTCTCTGAAGGGGGATGGCAAATTATCCATCGAGGGATTGGAAACCACGAATAGTAATTATCAGATTGCGGTCGCCACGCTGAAGGAAAGATATGGGAGACATACTCAAATTATAGACGCACATTATGCGTCCTTATACAAAATTAAAGTAGGTAAAACCATAACAGAAGCTAGAAATACTTTGAACGAAGTGGAAAAACATCTCAGGGTGCTTAAGTCTCTGGGAGAGGACACAAATCATAATCATTTGAGATTTCTTATAATGGAAAAATTCCAAGAAGACATTATATATGAAATGAAGATGAAAATTCGGGACGGATCTATTGAAGAAATGAGAAGATAATTAGAAATAATAATAGCTGCTAGAGAAGATGCCAATAGGATCACACAGGAAAACCTAAGGGAGGAGTATACAACTCAGACCTTACATGCAATTCTCTCCAACAAGGAACAACACAAAAGGGAATTCAAACCGAGAAATACTCCAAATAATAACCAAAGGAATAAGTCTCAAGGGGGTCATCAAGGCAACAATAACAAGCTCCGCACATCTGGATACGCACACAGGATAAGAAAGGCAGAATCCAATAAAATAAAAAGGAGAGTATCATCTAATAAGAGAATCAGATATCCTTGTATTTTTTGTGACGGATCTCATTAAAATGATATGTGTGACAAAGTCAAATCACTTTGCGAAAGAAAGAAAAAACTAAGAGGTCGATGCTATAATTGCTTCTCCAAAGAACACAGGGTGAAAGAGTGTCAAAGAAACCCATACTGTAGGCATTAAAACAACAGGAAACCATAATAAAGCCTTGTGCCCACAGAAATTTGGAGAATCGACTAAAACAGAAACCTCGACGTGTGCACTTCATGTGGCAAGCGGCTCCACGATATTACAAACGGCTATAGTACAAATACATAATGAGAACGATAGCAAGATCAGTCTTGATTGTCGTATATTGTTCGACACCGGCAGCCAACGAACTTATGTTACCCAAGCTATAGCTGCGAAACTCAAATTACCCATAGAAGATATGGATAAATTGTCAATCTTTACTTTCGGATCGAAAACACCACAAGTGGTTGAAAGTGCAGTCGTTAAGTTACAAATCAAGACTCGTACTAATCAGACTGTAACACTGTTTGCTAATGTAGTACCATACATCTCTGAAGGAATTCCATACCACAATATAAAACTGGATAAAATGAAAGAAAGTGAAATTATGGCTGATGATGGATCATTGTCACCAAATATTGACATTTTAATTGGCAATGATTATTACTTTACACTGATTGCAAACAAAAAGGTACAATTAGGAGACAATCTATTCATGGTTGAATCAAAATTTGGATGGATACCTACTGGAAGGATGAACACCAAGGCTAACGACGACCTTTCGGTAATTACGTACCTCCAAGCGGCAGAAGGAAAACTGACTGCTCCAGATCTTCCATTGGACAATTACAGCTTGAAGTGCCTGTGGGAGCTAGAAACCATCGGCATATGTGATTCACCTGGAGTAGCCAGAGATGAAGAAACTGTCAAGCAATTTAATGAGACAATAGAAGTAATTGATAATAGGTATACAGTCAGCTGGCCATGGATCGAATATCCACCAAATTTACCATCTAATTTTGGTTTATCCTTTGGCAGACTGGTGAATCTGTTGAAACGATTAGAACCAGATATTTTAAGTGAATATGATAAAATATTTAAAGAACAAATAGAGAAGGAAATTATATATAAGAAATAATACCAGACAATGAAAAGAAACTTACGAAGCCTGATCATCCTGTACATTACTTACAAAATCACAGTGTTAGCTGTCCTGGTAAACCAATCAGAATAGTCTATGATGCTTCAGCTAAAACTAAGGACAATAAAAGCCTAAATGAGTGCTTAAGCAGAGGTCTATTAATGTTGGAAGATTTGACAGGCATTCTAATAAGATTTAGACTGCATCGTATAGGCATAACGGCAGACGTTGAAAAGGCGTTTCTGCAATTAGCATTGCATAAAAGGGATAAAGATGTGACACGATTCTTGTGGCTCAATGATGTGACAAAACCAGCTACTGAGGAAAATCTCATCCACCTAAGATTTCGAAGAGTTCCGTTTGGAATAATATGCAGCCCATTTCTTCTAAATGCCACACTCAAGTATCACTTGTTAAATTCAAAGAAAAAAATCTTAAAACAAATAGTCAATGACATATATGTCGATAACCTGGTGCAGAATCAGTCAATGAAGCGACAACATTATATGAGACCTTCAAAAGAACACTCCAAAACATTTCTATGAATCTTAGGGAGTGGAGTTCAAACTCAAAACAATTCATAAAAAAATATTCCTCATGAAGATCGATATAAAGAAGAGAATATAAAAGTTTTGGAATTAAATTGGTGTCTAAAGACAGATGAATTAAAACTAAAACCTACACCATTCATAGAAGCAAACAATAAAAGGGAAACACTAAAAGTTTTTGCATCAATTTATGATCCGTGCGGATACGCTGTTCCAGAATTAGTACAAGCTAAACTTTTTCTGCAAAATCTCTGGATTAAGAAGTTCAAATGGGATACACCTTTACCTGCTCAACTCAAGGATGAATGGACTGAAATAATCAAAGATCTTGAGAATATTAAAGACATAGTCATACCACGATGTTATTTCCAAGAGAATGAAGTCAAAGATATGCAATTACACTGCTTCACAGATGCTTCCAGCAAGGCATACGCAGCTGTTATCTATATATCAAATGGAAAAGAGACAGGCTTTGTAATTGGCAAGTCACGTCTTGTACCAATTAAAGATCAAGACAACCTCAAGATTCCTCGATTAGAACTGTTAGGAGTCTTAATAGGAAGTCGTCTTTTATCAAATTATAGTCAAATTGTTATTGACTGGTGTCATACCAACAAACTGTTACAACCGTTTATTGCCAGAAGGATAGAAGAAATTAAGAAGAACACTGCGTTGACAGTAGGATATGTGCCGATAGAACTGAATCCGGCTGATGTCGCCACTAGACCCAGCGGCAGTAAAGAAGAGAGAAAGATTTGGCTGTCTGGACCAAAATTTTTGACAGTCGTAGGAGCGAACTTTCTTTTCTGTCTAGGGAGGGTCTCGCGAAAGGACCTAGAACATTATCTACTGAAAGGCAAAAAGAAGTTAATGAAGAAGAATCAAGAAAGGTAAAAGAAAATGTCAATAAAGAAAGCATTACGAATATTAAAACTTTACAAGAAAATTACTTTCCAGAAGAAGTGGGAGGCAAAGTAACGAATCTCACCCGTAATCTTGGTATATTTAGTGACATAGACGGTATATTGCGGTGCAAAGTGTCAGCACTACAATCCACAAACTGCCAACGTAAAAAAAAAAAAAAAAAAAAAAAAAAACTTTTAGTTTATTCAGCCATTTATTTTAATTTGATATCGTCATAAATTTTTTTGCTTTTTCTTTATTATATTATGTATACCGGTTAATACAGCTCTCAGCACCACCAAAACGGTACCGACGGAAGACCAGCGCTGGCCAAAAGCCAAGCAACATGCTGAGTCGGGGCCGTTTTGGGACAAACAGTGCTTATTTATTTGTTTTTATTTTGTTTTTTGTTTGCATTGCCCTTGTTTGTCCCAAATAAACATTTTTTCTTTCTTAAACAAATTTACGAGTACAATGTTTCAACTGAAAACTCATTCGCATCGTTATCTAATCATGAAGACACAGACACATTACCGATATTATCACAGAATAGTCGATTTAACAATAGCTGTCCAAACCTTTGTAACATAAATTTGCAGGAAAAAATTGACGAGATGGGAAAACAAATAAAGACACTTAGAGAAAAATTACAGATAGCTGACAGTGAAATTGAAAATATGTTAATTGAAAACTCAAAACTTAAAAAACAATTAGAGTATCAAGAAAATAAAACAAAAATACTGACAGAAATTAGCACTAGCACAAAAAAAAACGTGACACATAGAATAAAGAGGAAAAGCTTAAAAAAAAATAGACTAGACTTTTTACTGGACGATCACAATACTACCCGATCATCGCCATCTAGCGGTATTGTTGAGAAACATTGTCCCACAATGTCAAGTACTCCAAATATACAACCCACGACGGAAGGTACACAAATTAACTCGCCAGATGTCACTAGGTACCATACCGAACAAAGTGACATTGATGTTACCAACAGAACAAAAACAAACAATTCATGTAATTGGAGATGAACAAATTAGAGGTTTAGCTGAAAAATTAAGAAAATCTCGATGCGGCAAATGGAATGACAACTACAGTGTTAGTGGTACAGTGAAACCATACGCCCCTAGCTCGGAAATATTAAAAAACTGTAAATATCTGTATGACAATCTAAGCAAAAACGACATTGTAATATTAGCCTTCGGAAATAATGATGACAACCCTTATAAAACAATTACCAATCTATGTAACATCTTATATTCAATACAATGTAAAGTGTTTGTCTTAAGTGTGCAACATTATAACTGTTTAAATACTAAAAAACTAAATAACAAACTCAACCTTGTTTGTAACCAATATGTGAACTGCACTTTTATTGATATCAATCAACTAATAAGCCAGAAACCATACTGTGAAATGTCATTAATAGGTATAATTTGCTTTAAATTAAATATAGAAATAGACTACATAAAGTACAACCAAGATTACATTCAAAACAGTTTAAAAATGATTAAATCACACACACTTATGACATCCAACAACAAAACATGTATTAATAAGAGTTCAAATAGTTGTTTGTATAAAAAAGGGACCATTCCATATTATTTCAAACCTGTAATATCATTAGACATCACACATAAGTCCCCAGAACCAGAGAAAGTTAAGTTTTTTCGTTAATAATAAGGAACAGAATTTTGTTGTACTGCACCAAAATATTCAAGGTCTTACTTCCAAAAAGGAAATTATTGAGTTAACTATCTCTGACCTGGACAATGACCACACTCCAGATGTACTGTGTTTCACCGAAACATTTATAAAATGTGGCGAGGAAAAAAATATTAATATAAATAACTATGAAGTAGCAACCCACTTCTCAAGAAGCCAAAGACGAGGGGGTGCATGTAACTTAGTAAAAAAGGGAATCTCGTATAAAAAAATTGCATTAGGTAGTGACTTGGCAGTCGACTTCCATTTTGAGTGCTGTGCTATACACATCTTATTGAGTAATGTTATTGTCTTAAGTGTATATCGTGCCTCTACAGCCACAAAGAAAAGACACTATGAATGTTTCTTTGACAAGTTGCAACTCCTTCTAAATAAGTATCAACATAAGTACCAGAAACAAAAAATTATAATTGTAGGTGACATAAATATTAACACTTTGATAAATAATAATATGACTAGTACCCTTTCTGACATTTTAGTAAATTTTAATTTGACCCAGCACATAACAACACCAACACGAGGTAACTCATGTATTGACCATATATTTAGTAATATACAAGGTGCTATAGGAAAAACCCTTCCTCTCTGCTTGTCTGATCATGACACAGCCCAATTGTTGATTTTTAAAACAAAAAATAAACCTGTTATTCCTAGAGTTATATACAACTATAAAAGGTGCTACTCCGCTGAGAACATTAAGAAGTTCAAAACTTATCTAGCACAGACCTCATTTGCAGATGTATTCAAGGAAACTGACTCAAACCAGGCCTTTAATATGTTTTATGACTGGTTCTGCTTATTGTACAAACTATGTTTCCCAGTTTGTAAAGTTAAAATAAACACAATAAATAAGTTAAAATGGATCTCAAAAGGCATTAAAAAAAGCTGTGGTATAAATAGAGCCCTCCGACTAAAATATTACAAAAAACGTAACATAACAAACAAAAATAAATACCTTGCATATTCTAAGCTTTTAAAACAGTGTATACAAAAAGCTAAAAAACTAAATAATAATAAATATGTTTTAAATAGCAAGAATGTATGCCAGGCAACATGGAAAGTGATACAGACTGAGCTAAATTCCGAAACTCACAAAAATCAGCACATCGAATCAATAGAATATCATGACAAAATTATTATTAGCCCCAAAAAAATTGCAACAAAATTTAATGATTACTTTATCGAATGTACTAATAAATTAAACTATAATATAAATTCACACAAGCCCTCAAATGACATGTTAAAAAATTCCATATACTTGACACCTATTGACGAATATGACATAAAAAAAAATATAAGCTCATTAAATAATACCACTTCAGAAGGGTATGATGAAATATACACAAAAGTTTTGAAAGCATGCAGCGAACAACTAGGCCCCATTCTAGCACATTTAATAAATCTTTCAATGGTATCAGGTACTTTCCCTGAAAAGCTTAAATTTTCAGTAGTTAAGCCATTGTTTAAAAAGGGTGACAAACTAAACTTAAATAATTATAGGCCCATAACACTGATACCTATTTTGGCAAAGATTTATGAGAAAGTTATGCTAGAGAAACTCACTTCTTTCTTTAATAAATATAAGATTTTAAATAACGACCAGTACGGATTTCAGAAAACTAAGTCCACTACGCAAGCTGTTTTCAACCTTGTGAGTGAAACATTGACAGGCTTAAATAACGGTATGTACTAAAAAGCCTCTTTTTCGACATGTCAAAAGCGTTCGATTTTGTCTGTCACAAATTATTATTATCAAAACTGGAACGATATGGCATAAGAGGTGTTGCATTAAAATAGATTCAGACATACTTGCAGAATAGAATGCAATTGGTACAAGTATCTCGGTTGGATAAGAATAAGGTAGCTCAAACGTATAAATCAGAGTACAGGGAAAATCATTTTGGTGTTCCGCAAGGAAGTATACTCGGCCCGTTTTTATTCCTGGTTTATATTAATGACCTACCAAAAATAACAAATCACCGTTGCATTCTGTTCGCTGACGACATATCGGTAGTAGTAAGAACAATAACCAAAAATCTGGATGAACATAAAATTGACATTAATAATACTATTTCATTAATTATAGACTGGCTGCATAATAATAATCTTATACTAAATCTTAATAAAACTAGTTATCTTAATTTTAATAATAAAACATTTGGCATAATCTACCAAGGACATATACTTAAAAAAGAGAAAACAACAAAATTTCTAGGTATTGAAATTGACCAACGATTAGACTGGAAGAAGCAAGTAGAGGTAGTATGCAAAAAAAACAATAGTTTCACTTTTGCTCTTCACAAATTGACTAAAATAGCATCTAGAAGCACTGCACCTACTTTGCCTATGTTGAGTCAGTACTCCGTTATGGGCTCATAATATGGGGAAATAGTGTTGATGTAGGTAAAGCTTTTATCTGTCAAAAGAAATGTTTGCGGGCCATATGTGGTTCTCCATCCGATGAACCCTGCAGACCTCTTTTTAGATTGCTCAAAATACTACCTTTGCCCTGTATTTACATCTTGGAGACTGCAAAATTTGTCAAATTAAATATGTCCCACTTTAAACAAGCGAAGGATGTGTACTTGCGAAGCACACGGAATGGTCATCGACTGGTCTCTGCCACGGTTCCTAGGAGCACCCTTTATCAGAGAAACTGTAACTGGATGTCCATCTCAATTTTCAATAAAATACCTGAAAGTATAAAACAATTACCCTTTAGCAGGTTTAAGACTGCATTATATAACTGGCTTTCTGAGAGGATGTTCTATAGTGTAAAGGAATTCTTGGGTGATAATTATTAAACCTACCTTCAACAAAAAGAATTGCCATTGAACATGTGCTGTGCTGCCATGTGCTGTTGGCCACGCTACGTGCCACGTCACATACATACAATAGCACGTGTAAATCAAGTCTCAAACTATGTCAATTGTCGGGAATCATTTATTATAAGTATAAATTTTACTTTTGAACATTTTTAATAGGTTCATTAATTTCCGATTGCAGATTAATTTCCATTTGCAATTTTGACATATCTATCACTTTCACTTTTTTTTTATTTTTTTTTTTATTTTTTTTTAATCTATATCATAATTATATTGACAAAGGTTTCGAGACGTTCAAATGCACAAAATGTATTTGTATTGACATTGTTGTAATTGTAGACTGACATGAGAATTTAATTGTATATTGAAATTAATTTATTTTATTTCTTATTTGACATTTATTATCATACATTTGTTTTTTATTAATTTATTTCTCGATTTTATTTTATGACATTTCGATCAGTTTCTTAATGTTAATCTAATTTAAATCATTTTATTATATATTTGCATGCTATGTAAAATGGCTAAATAGGTTAAGCTCCATTTTGTTTTCACAATTGTACTAAACAACATTTACTGTAACCCTATTTAGAGCAAATAAAAATATTTGTATTTGTATTATTTGTATTTGTATTTCTTTCTTTCTTTCAAAGGTAGATAAAAAAATTGCAAATTGGTCTTACGACAAAAGATACCCGATTTTGATACCAAAAGAAAGAAAATTTACAGAGAACCTAATCCAGAAGGTAATGTAAAAAAACTATCATGTTGGAGTTAACCACACATTGAGTATTATACGAAAAAATTATTGGATTCCTCAAGGGAGAAGGCAGGTACAGAGAGTCATAAGGAAATGTTCAAGTTGCATGAAGTATGGAGGCGGACCCTACAAATTACCAACTACACCCGCACTTCCTCCCGAGAGAGTTAATTACAGTTCACCTTTCACTTACACGGGAATGGACTATTTAGGACCAGTCCTTGTAAAAAATAAGGATAAAGAAGAAAAAAGGTGGATCTGTCTAATATACTTGTCTAGCGGTTCGTGCCATTCACTTAGAGGTTGTTAAAGACTTGTCTGTGAAAGAATCTCTTCTAGCACTTAGACGGTTTATTGCCTCCAGAGGAGTACCTAAAACCGTCACTTGTGACAATGCATTGCAGTTCAAATTAACATCTGAAGTTTTGTCCCACAACTACTGCATTGAGAATAAAATTGGATGGAAGTTCATTCCACAACTAGCTCCGTGGCATGGAGGATTTTACGAACGTCTCGTCGGTTTGGTGAAACATTGTTTGAAGAGAACTTTATTAAAAAGGATGCTCAACGATAGTCAACTTGGCACTATAGTAAAGGAGATTTAAGCCATCATAGACCCAAGACCACTAACGTGTGTCGGCAGCGAATTAGAAGATATCCTGACTCCCGCCGACTTCATAACAATGGGTAAATGTCTGATCACAGAACAGAGAGATCAAGAAATCCAGTCCTATGGTTCAGCTACTAAACAAATACAAATGCTTATATAGAAGGATGGAAACGTGGTCAAAGTATGTTGAAAGATTTCAAAAATATATTTGTGGATCAGTACTTACCGAGTTTGAGAGAAAGATATCAACACTCACATAAGGAGCCGAGAATACTGACCTCGGGATTCCTAAAGATAGGAGATATAGTTGAAATAAAGGGGGATAACAAAAACAGGGAAAGCTGAAAAATTGGAAAAATAATATCTATATCTAAAGGAAAGGATGGTCAGTGTAGAGAGGCGAGAGGTATTTACTCGATCCATTAGCCATCTGTACCCTCTCGAAATAGAGGAGGTAAATGAAAGGGATACAGACAAGAAAACTAGACATGATATTCACCCAAGAAAGACAGACTCATCTGCTATTGATTCCTTCCAAGGCGAACCGAGAATGGATGAGGTCTTGTCAATCGAAAATTATCCGAAGGCTAATGAAGATCATAAAAATAATTATGAAAGCAAAGACCCTGATGGTACGGTTGAAGTTGAAGAATCTAATGATACAATTGAAGATATTCCTAATCAAACAAGGATCGCTGAATATGATAGAAGAGATCCAGAAAATCCTCTTGAAGATATGTCTCGAGATAGTGGGATACCTGAGAGCACGGAAAGAGCTATAGAACAAAGTCCTTACATAAAAGAGGCTAGAAACGCTTCCATAAGAGCCAGAGAGAAGAATGGACGAGTGACCTGATGGATCGTCTGTAATTCATGGTCGTCGGGAGTGTCGTGACGAACGGTCACGAAAAGCCATCAAATTTACTTAATCTAAAATATGTAAGTATTATGGCAACACTATTAGACGGAAATACCGACGCGCGCTTTTTTTCCTCTTTAGTCTGTGGTGTAAGTTGAACGCTTCTTTTCCTGACTCAGTGCAAATGAAAATGTAGTGCTATTTGGATTATTTCACGTGTTATTGGAAAAGGATGCTGAAACTGCTGAAAGCTAAGTATTCTAGGATAAGTGGTATCAATTAATTTCATGATTTCATAGTTTGTGTCTAATTTGATATGTAACACATTTCTCTAATGTACCCAGGTCAATGAGACCAGGGTTGGTTGATCTCCTAGCGCTAGCGAGAATGCAACATAAGTATGATACATGATGCAATATGCACCTCACGGAATATACACGTACACATCATACATAACACATCGAAAAGCAAGCGATCCGTTATTCAGCTGCGACCCTCGAATTGGTCGTCTGAGATGACACGATGCGCAGGTCGTGATTCTCGAAGTGATCGACCTAATGACGGGCATTGGTAATCTCAGCGATGCGCCGGGATACCTGTTGGCCGCAGGTATCTTGTTACTGGGGCTCGGTGTTAGCCAAAGCACCGGGCAGCGAGCGGGGCCCTGTTCGATGGGTCTGCCCGTCTCGTCAATTTATATCATGGGTTGGATCTGGTGCGCTAATAGCTAGTCCACCAGTTCCAGCTTTGCTGATCATATGGAAGATTTATGGGCCATTGGCCAGTGACACACAACACATTACACATCTATAATTTATAATATAAAGTTTAAATTATACACAGATTGTATATCTTGTATGTGTATCTGGAATCCTTGAGATTCCTAGAATGCTTAGTAACTAAAGGTTAATAGATGCTTTCAATTTACAGGTTAAAGATAGAAGGGGAAAAGGACACTCAAATACAAAGATCTAACCGCAGAAATATGGGATAATCAGTGATACAGAAAGAGATGAGGAACCAGAGGATCTGTTGGATCCTCAATGGAAGTCGTAGTACCGTGTAGTTAATAAAAGCGAAGCAGATCAAATAAATTAAGTAAGTCAATCAAACCACAGTTGTTATCAATTAATCACTGTAACTACTAATTGAATAAATGTACAACAATAATAATATAATAAACAAAGAGACACGGTTCCCGACAACAGTGTTATTGATGTTATTTCTTTAGTTTGAGTATGCGTTCGTTGCGTAGATTGTTTCTATAACTTTACGTAGTAGGTAAATTTGCACTATACGAGGCTAGACCTTCTAAAAGAAATTTTGTAATTTTCTACCTTCACTATTTGACAATTTTAAATTTGCATTTATTATCTTTCGCTTTTATAATTATTAGCGAATTATAACTTTAAAATGCATTTTATTTAATAGCCTCTATCGTTTAATAGCATACATTGTAAATTCCTTTCTGGTTTCTTTAAATTAAAAGCCACTTTACCAACAATTCTGGCCACTTCCTTTGTCGTTTATGTGGTTTTCGTGGCCAGAAAGAACATTGTGGTGAACGTGTTCTAATGCTGGACAATTTGATAATTCCAGGGAACAATATTAGGATACAAGATTGGATCCTCTTTTATTCCACTTGGAACCCGTGACACCGGCGCGGCGCCTACTACTTCTGTCGGCACGATTCACCACCACCACCGCTTCGAGATCGAGATCGCCGAGACAGGGAAGTGCCGACCGACCACAGCGTAAAGCACATTTTAAAAGGGCTTCACCCGCACCCTGATTTTGTAATAAAACTGTGATTTGATTTTGTGGATTTTTTTATTATCTTTGGTACCCCGTCTTCCACAAACGTCACAATAGAGAGGCAAAAAAGGGAGTCGAGTTTCGACGTGGGTGGTATGTGCCTTGAAAAGTCGCGCGCGGGAGTTTGGTGTTCCAAAAGTTAAGATAGGTGAAAAGGTAATGGTTTGGGACTATAGGAAGGGGTGGAAAGTGGATTCAAGGCATTGTTTTAGAGGAATCAGTTCCTGATGTTACTTATATTATAGATGTAAATGGGTCGAAGTGGAAAAGACATGTAAATCAAATGTTAAAATGTAGCAATTCTCTAGAAGAATAACTTACATTATGTATTTTTTTTATATATTTGATGAGTTTCAGGATACCTAGTAAACTTTTATAATTTAAGTTTAGATTATTGTTGATTCTTAAGGACTAGTTATTAATTGTTTTTTTTTTCTAATGAAGAGGAGAGAGATATATTGCAAGTTTTGATTTTGTTAAAGTTAAGCAGGGAAGAATGTATTTTGAATTTTGTTAAAGTTATGGGGGGAAGAGTGTGGTGTATCCAAATACGTTCAGTATGGACATGGTGTATCCGAATATGTCACTGCACTCTACACATACATATCTGTCTCGCTCCTCTGCTCCTGTCACCGACTGATATGGCGAACGTTGTCTCTGTTCATAAAGTATTCAAAAGTGCATTAATTAATTGTTTCCTTTTATTTATAAAGAGGAGCCCGGGACGCAGTGGTTCACGCGCTCGGCCTGCGATTGTTGAGGTTAAGTAACTTTCTCAATGGTCGGTCACGGGATGGGTGACCAAAAATTTACTATCTCGAGCTCCTCCGTGTTTCGGAAGGCACGTTAAGCCGTTGGTCCCGGCTGCATTTGCAGTCGTTAAAACCCCGCGTGGTGGGTCATGCCCCGTTGTCCTTTTCCATCCATAAGGAAGGCCAGTCCCCAGCCGTAGGGACATTAAAAATGACTGATGACTATTTATAAAGCATCCCTGCAATATTTGTTATATAAAGACATAACACAAGTACCTACATTATTTTTGACAGAATATTGAACAAGTTGGTGTTGTCTATGATTAGACCTATGTTTATTGAAAAAAAGGTTTTATTTATTTTTACCATACAATTACTATTATATTCATCAGTTCATATTGATATTTACCAATGAGATGGTAATTTGTATTACCACTGCCATGCAGTCTTTTTAAAAATGTGAGGACACTGGAATTATTCCATATGAAACAGTCGTGTGTTGCTCCAGGGTACAATGCATTTACATTAAGATTTTTTAAATTAGCATCACAAATCTGTAATAAGTGATTTGATTTTAAAACATCTGAAAATATTCACTTACATAATATTTCTTTCTTTAATCACCAAATTAAACATAGAATTACAAATTGTTTTAATTCGTCATTTGCTTGCAGGATATCAGTGTCCAGAAGACAATGGAATATCTTAAATAAATAAATATTTCTTACACTCACACCAATTAACCTAGCCTCAAAGTAAACACTGTAAGGCTTGTCTTATGTGGGATACTAGGATAACGGATATAAATACATACATTTTTACAGTATAAATATATTTGTGTAGAAATATATACATATGTCCATGTCACGATTACCTACAAATGCTAGTATTCATCATACAAACATTTGCCCCTACCAGGATTCGAACCCAGGACCTCAGAGCAGGCGACACCTTGAAAGCGGTGTACGTACCACCTTACCACGGAGGTTATTCACACACATCTATTGTATCTCATAACCCGGGGTCCGAGAGGTAATTGCATTACTATGTAATATAATTTTTAAAATCACAAATATGTACCAGCTGGTTTTTGATAGAATGATTTTTTTTTCGATTCACGTAACTTCTCTCATCAAAAGTTGATGATAGGAGCGGGACTATTGCTATGTGGGTGCAATCTATGCATCCGATTACACCTGGCAATCCATATGTTCTATGATAACTGAAAAATACAAGAAAAGTACCTTTTTTAAAAATAAACATTAAAATAAAATTATTAGGTACTTAATCAATAGTAACTAGTTATTGAAACATAATATTACAGCATTTACCAACTTACTCTCTTGCAATTTCATTCAATTTTGAAATGTATCCGGAAAATGAACCCCAAATACAGAGGAATGGTTTAGGGCCTCCACTACTTCCTCAATGCACCTCGACACAGACGGTTGGGACATATTTATTGTTAGATGATCCCCTACATGCGTTTGGAAAGAGCCTTGAGCGAAAAAATTTAGTGCGCACAGAACCTGAAAATTAAGTTTAGTTTCAACTTAAGTACCTAGTAGTTTTGTAATAAAAGATCCAATGTATAAATTGACTTTGGTTTTTGTGTCATAATGAGTTGTTGTTGGGCGTATAATAGGATTAATTTTATCTATTACATTAATGACTAAATCTTTGGATAGGCGAAAGTTTTAATAAATGCCCTATCCCGCATTTCGAATGGGTCTTCAAGCCATAATACCCTTCTCCTAGGAAATTTCGCTAGGAGCCTCGCTTCCGTTAATTAACTGTTTTGCGATCCTCTAGTGGCACTGTAGCCCCATGTACATTTTTACCAAGAAAACAAGCGACCATTTGCTTCAAAGTGCTTTTTGAACGAATGACTTTTGTCGGGTTCATCTTGGAACACTCAAACCGTTGATTGTTGTTTAGTTTCAGGATCATACGCATATATCGATGGTTAAAAGGCAAAAGGACTTAAGCGCCATTTCGGTCGATACTGAGTTATATACATATTTGAAATCAGCATTTTTCTGCGACTTTTGAGCCAAGTTTGGTTCAAATCGGAGAACTTTTTTTGTCGCTTCACTCCATTGCTAATTTGGTAATCATTTTTAACAGAAAGGTGTCATGCGTGTCGCGACCTCCGGCGTTGGTTGAGGGTCAACCACATCCGTGATGTAAACATATCCATCGCGGATCGCGAGAATTTAAAAACGATGAATACGTGATCGAAGGAGAAGTGAAGGACAAAGCGTGGTACTTACCATGAGTTATATTGTACCTTCAACTATCAGCGAATGTCTGTCCTTGCCTTTCAGAGGTTCTCTCGTTCCATCTGTAAGTACAAATAAAGATATGACACCACTGCGTGGTGTCACTAAGCCCTGCGGTCACGCCGCCATGACGGCGTGGTAGCAGGAATTATAGAACATACAAATATGGATATAAATAAGTGACTTGGTCATCTGTAGGCCGTATGTCGATATGACCTTACTCTCTGTATTAGCTGTCTAAAATAGTGTCCACGTTACTTATCCACTGGGTGGTGCGTGGCTCGCATACATAACATCCCCATAAGCTTAGGGGAATTCAGATGTCTTACCCACGTTACTTGTCCACTAATGTGGGACGTGGTTGCGACATATCATGTCTTAACTATCCACGGTGACTTACCCACCATTGTGGTGCGTGGTCGCAATATCCTACCTACCCACGTTACTAGTCCACCTATGTGGGACGTGGTTGCGACATATCATGTCTTAACTATCCACGGTGACTTACCCACAATTGTGGTGCGTGGTCGCAATATCCTACCTACCCACGTTACTAGTCCACCTATGTGGGACGTGGTTCTTATGTGCAGAGTCCTTCCCACGTTACTTACCCACTTACGTGGAGCGCGGGACTTATTTCAGAATACTTTATTGGCGATTATATATTGGCTCAAACATACAAACATTATATTACATGAGATGCGCACAGGTTATTATTGCATGCACTATGCTAATACTTAGCTCTCGTTTATATTCCATTGGTTTCCTGAGCTCGTTACTTGTTGGCAGGCACGTTTAATATAGAAGCTTACAACAGGGCACATTACATTTGTATGATGATATGAGAAATAATATAGCACAACTAGACATGAAGAAAATAAAAGGCGGCTTACTTGACATTGACAATAGAATTATGACGGCACTGGATAAGTGTTGCCACCTCAAACATCGCGACTGGTGTTGTCGTCGCGACACTCCCAACGGCGAAATTAAAGAGTGTTAAAAAGGCTGCGAGTCCACTCTTGGATCTTTTCCAAGGCTTTGGTCGCAGCGGCACGTACTGGTCTGGAGTGACTGATAGCGTGTGGCATATTGACTGTGTCACCATCATGTGAATTGGTTTTGTTAGTTTCATGATCAGATAAATCATCATCATGTATCGGTACTACTGTATCTAAGTTACTTTCTCTTAGAGCTTCATTGTGATTTACTAAATCTTCTACAGGTATTACTTCAATTTCAGGCGTATAGGCATGGCTTACAAATCTTGGTTTGTCTGAAGGTTGATCAACGACTTTCGCTTGAGTTTCATCATCAATTTCATTTACTTCTAGAGGGTACAGTTGTGAAATAGATCTAGTGTATTCAGTGGTCCCAACTTTCACTTTCGCTACCCTTATATGACCATCGACTCCTGGAGAAAGTGATACTATTTTTCCCACCTTCCAGCTTTCACGATTCTTCGAGTCTCCTCTTATTTGAACTATTTGCCCTATTTCTGGTTTTAATGCTGATTTGACTCTTGGTTCCTTAACTGAATTTTGGTATCGTTCACGAAGACTAGGTAAATAACGGTTCATAAATATGTCTTTAAATTCTTCTAGAATAATTAAAGCCCTTTTCCATGACTTGATTAGGTTTATCTTAGTTGTTGTCCCTGATACAGGTCTCTCATCTATATTGGTATCGATGCTTATAGTTTTTCCCATAGTGAGGAAGTCTGCTGGGGCTAAAACATGAACCATTTCAGAATCTACGCACGTCAAAGGTCTTGTGTTTAATATAGCTTCAATCTCCTTTGTTATCGTCATCAACTGATTGTCTTTCAAAAGATGTTTCTGTAGAGTCCTTATCATACAATGTTTTACCAAACCTACTAGTCTTTCGTAAAATCCTCCAAACCATGGAGCTAGTTGAGGTATGAATCTCCATTGGATCTCCTTCTGTTTGCAGTAGGGACTAGTTAGAATTTCTGCTATTAATTTAAATTGTGTGGCATTATCTGAAGTTATCAATTTTGGTACTCCTCTTGTGGATATCATTCTTCTTAGAGCCAGAAGTCCTTCTTCTGCAGTTAGGTCTTGGACAATCTCTAGGTGTATAGCTCTTATGGCTAAACATGTGAATAAACAAATCCACCTTTTAGTAGTTCCTTGGTCAGTTTTGACTAGAACTGGGCCTAGATAATCTAATCCTGTGAACGTGAAAGGTGAACTGTAGTTCACACGTTCTTTTGGTAAAGAAGGTGTATCTGGTAATTTAAATGGACCGCCTCCATGCTTGATACATCTTGGACATTGTCTTAAGACTTTAATTACTTGTACTTTTCCTTGTGGAATCCAAAAATGTTTGCGAATTATGCTTAGTGTATGATTTACTCCTACGTGGTAGTTTTCCTGATGAGTTTTCTTAATCAGATTGTTTGTAAAGTAGCAGTCTTTTGGAAGTAATATTGGGTATTTCATGTCGAATGACCATTGTGTATTTTCTAGTCTCCCTTTACATCTTAAAACTCCTTTGTCATCTTTAAACAAACGAAGATTACGACTAAGGTTAGTTATTTTTGTATTAACTTCATCTGGATAATATTGTGCTTGAATTTCCTTTATCACTTCGATTTCTGTCTTTTGTTCGCTGATATTATCTGTGTTCTTTGATATTTCCCTAATTTGGTAGACAGCCGTCAAACCGTTGTCCGACTTTGACGGATCCTCCGACGCCAAGAGCAAGTGTTCCTTAACCAGGTTGGTCCTTTTAGGCCAGCTGCTAGGATGCTGTAGTAGAAATTCTGGGCCTTCAAGCCAGTATTCTTCTTCTAGTCTTGTTTTATTGGGTCGTGTTGCTACATCTGCTGGGTTTAGTTCAGTTGGTACGTATCGCATTGTAAGATTTTTGTTCCTCTTTATCTCTTCTATACGTCTGTTTACAAATGGTGTCAATAATTTGTCTGAGTTGTACCAGTCTATAACTATTTGACTATCTGTCCATAAGAAATGTTGTTCTGTCTTTATTTGAAGAGCTGATTCTACATAATTTAGTAATCGATTTCCAATTAATACGCCTAACAGTTCTAAACGCGGTATTTGTAGATTGTTTTGATCTTTTATAGGAGTTAATCTTGATTTGCCGATTATAAAGGCTTTACCATTTTCGTTTATTACATATACGGCTGCTGCGTATGCTTTTGCTGAAGCATCTGTAAAACAGTGTAACTGGTTATTACCGTGTTCAAAGTTTTCTGTGTAATATCTCTGTATATTCATTTGATAATTGTGTAATTTTTCATGCATTGGTCTCCACTTTTCTATTTTTTCAGTTGTTAATTGTGAATCCCACTTGGTTTTGCTCTTCCACAATTCTTGAATAAATAATTTTGGAGATAGTAATGAAGGTGCTACATATCCGCATGGATCATAGACTGATGCGATGGTTTTCAAAATTCCTCTTTTAGTTGTTTGTAGATTTATAGTTTTAGGTCTCAACTGTAATGTGTCTTCTTTTGTGTTCCAACTTAATCCAAGGACTTTAACTATTGTTTCATCATTCACGTCTGTAACATTCTCTACAAATTCTCTTGAATTTGAACTCCATTCTCTTAGGTTCATTGAAATTTTTTCGAATTCTTGCTTTAGTTTGTTATGTAATGATATAGCTTGGAGCTTAGTTTTAGTTCCTGTAACTAAGTTGTCTACGTAGATATTCTCTGAAGCTTGTTGTATGCTTTTATCATTAGAACGTAGTAAATGATGTTTTATTGTAGCATTTAAGAGAAATGGACTTGATATAACTCCGAAGGGTACACGACAAAATCTTAGATGTATAAGATTATCTTCATTGGCTGCTTTGGTTATGTCTTTGATCCATAGAAATCTAGTTACGTCCTTACTGTCATCTTGCAGACCGATCTGTAGAAAGGCTTTCTCTACGTCAGCTGTTAAGCCGATTCTATGTGATCGAAATCTTATCAAGAGTTTTGTCAGGTCTTCCAGTAGAACTGGTCCAGCTCTAAGACATTCATTCAGACTGTAACAATTTTTTATCTTAGCTGAGGCATCATAGACGATCCTCAAAGCTTTTCCTGAGGCTTGTACTCCATGATGAGGTAAGTAATGTATCTTATATCTGCTGTATTCCTTCTCTTCCGAAGGTATAACTTCTATTACTCCCTTTTCCAATTGTGTTTGTATAGTTTCATCATATAATTTCAAAGTTTCCTTGTTGATACGTTTTAATAGGTTTACTAGTCTTCCTTTGGCCAATCCTAAATTGGAGGGTAAATTGGGTAAATTTTCCTTCCATGGCCAGCTGACAGAGTATCTCTTGTCAGAATATTGAACTGACTCATTAAAGTTTTTTACTGCTTCCTCTTCCTTGGTAATTTTAGGTGAATCTGTAATCCCGATACATTCTAACTCCCATAGATTTTTTAGGTTGATGTTGTCTATTGGCAAGTCGGGTTTATGTAGTTTAACTTCTGCGCTAGATTGAAAGTAGGTGTTCACCGTAAGGTTGTCTATTACTTCGAATTCTCTTTTGCCGGTTATTATCCAACCGAGTTGTGAATTCACTAGAAATAGATTGTCGCTAATTTGTTTTCTATCTGTATTTATGACTGTGAAGTAGTAATCGTTTCCGATGAGTATATCTACTTGATCTCCAAGTGAACCATCATCGGCTAATAAAATTTTATCCTTCCATTGATTTAATTCTTCTTCAGGATAAGAAACTTGTTGGGTTATTGTGGGTACAACGTTGGCATGAATTATAATGGTTGTTTCGGTCTTTGTTAAAATGGATAGTTTAACTAATGGACTGTCATATTCATGTGGATGTTTTGAACCAAATGTGAAAACTGAAAGATGCTGTTCTTCTATTATTGGCAGTTGTAGTTGTTTAGCTACTTGTTGGGTAACGTATGTTCTCTGGCTTCCAGAGTCCATCAGAATTCGGCAATTCTTTTGTTTTGATCCTTCTTCATTTCTGGCATTTACTATAGCTGTTTGCAAAATTGTCGATGTTGCTGTCAACGTGGAAAATATGTTGGTATTCATACCTCTTGGCCCCTTTTCTTGGTATGAATAACGCTTTGGACAGATGGCCCTGTTATGCTTTCCTATCTCTCCACAGTGAAAGCAATTCCTTTTAATAGGACATTCGGTTAGTTGGTGTTTTAGACTAAAACAATTGTAGCATCGTTGGCCTAGTTTTTTCTTTCTTTGATCTATTGTTCTTACCGTTCTACATTCCTCGTTCATATGTTGCTTTTGACAGAAGACACAGGGTTTAAGTTTCATTCGTTTCGAGGTAAAGTCTTTATTGTTTAGATGTTCTCCTTTTCTTTTATTATTGTAGGTATTTGATACCTGATAATTAGATGGTGAACGATAATTATTATCATTATTACGATAATTGTTCCTTGTGTAAAATGTTCTTACATTGTTTACATATGGTTTCCTTCTCATGTCATTTGGTCTTTCCTTATTTCTGAAGTTTCTTTGTACCAATTGTTGTGGTTTTGGTTTCATTTTATCCCTGATATGAAGTGTCTCTACTGTATAGCCATCACTAGTCGATGTTCTTTCTTGCTTAATTCGGCTAGCTTCTTCTCTGGCCGAGATAATAATTTTCAATTGCTTTCTCATGTCCTCAATAGAATCGGATTTCAGTGAAATCTTCATTTCGTAAATAATGTCTTCAGGAAATTTCTCCGTAATGATAAATCTCAGATGGTTATGTTCTGTATTTTCTCCTAACGCCCCTAATACTCTTATGTGTTTTTCTATTTCATTTAACGTTTTACGACATTCAGCAGCAGTGTTGCTTGCACATTTGATTCCGTACAAGGCTGCATAGTGGGCGTCGATAATTTGGTTAGGTTTCCCGTAACGTTCCTTGAGCGTGGTAACTGCAATCTGATAATTTTTGTGCGTGATTTCTAATCCATCAATGATTCCTTTAGCTTCACCGTTTAAAGACGACTTTAAATAGAGTAACTTGTCTACTTCTGGTAAATTACGTTCGTCGATATTCGAAGAAAAATGATCCCAGAATTGTTGCCAGAGGAGAATATTCCCGTCAAATTCTGGAAGGCTTAACTTGGGTAGTTTGCTGGTAATCACGGAATTGTTGAGTTGTGTTTCTCGAGCTGTTCCTTTAAGATTATTCAATTCAGTAGTGAGTTCTATTAGGATCTCTTCAGACTTGAGTTGAATATCACTAAATCTGGAGATATCGTCAGCCGATGGGTCGTTACTTAGTTTGAAATAATTGCTCAGTTCTGTAGAAAATCTTGTGTGTAATGCCTCTAATTTTTTACATAATATTTCTGCCTTAGCCTTATTGAAAGTAACCGTATTAATGGCACCTATTAGGTCCTCACATTCACTAGTAAGTACCTCAATATGCCTTATCACATCTTGCAACCTTGCGATCAGTACGGATTCCATTATTTTTTAGATCTGAAATGATACCATCAAATGGTAGATTTACCTTTGTTATGTTTTGTGACAACAATAATGTCACTAAATACAGGTATTGTAACTTAATTTGATTTGTTTCGTTTTAATTTCATGTTAATTTTGAAAATTTAGTAAGTCATTAATTGCTGTATACGGCTATTGTCTTATTTTCAATAGTAGAAAATATATATTTTTTTTTTATTTATTTCATATTTATTTTATTAAAATTTTATTCACTTATATTGTGAGCTTTATTCATTAAGATGTAATCAGTTGTCACAGTTAATCAATAGCAAGCTTATCTCATCTCAATTCCCATCTCATCCATTTAAACATTCGAGTTCACTCAAGTATAAGTCAAACGTTCAGAATGGTTTGAGATCCCCGTTATTTCATAAATATTACAATCTGCAATTCACTGCGGTGAATAGTATACACTGCGGTGTCTATGACTAGTTAATTTTCTAGTTTCAACTTGACTACGCAATGAACACTAAACCCGCTGCAAATTCACTAAGTCAAACGTTCATGAAACTGTTCCCCTTTCGTAAATATGAGTAGTTAAAATTAAAGACAATAGTCAGTATAAGTCAAAGAAAACACTTCCCAAAGTGATATGTTATTTTGATGTCCCCTGATATTTGTATTGGTTCTGTACACAAATAACACTTTACTAGTCTACCAGTCAAGTATCATTCGCTTCATAAACACTTATTTTATAGTTTTTTGTTTAGAGGAATAAATAAAATGTTTAAAGTTTATGTACTCAACTGAGTATTCAATATCACACTGTGAGGTAGATTTTGTTTATTATATTTATTAAGGAGATAAATAATTATCACAACATGAATGCATTTTAGTTTTTTTTTATTGAATGAGAAAACACAAAGAGTGCTCCTTTATATGGAATAATGTCAATCATAACTTTGAATCACATGTCCTCTGAATAAGTTCAACTTACTTAAATTAGATTTGTTCATCATGAAGTTCATTTATGATTTATTTAGATGAACATGTTAATAAATTTTCTCATTATCATTAAACATGTGACTCTTCATATGCAAGTAAGTCTCAATGAAAATTCAATAAGTACTTTCACCCCAACTGGTCGCTGGCGGTAGTTCCCGCTACCGACTCCGTTGTTTATAAGATTAAACGGTCTCGTTAAGGAAGCTTTATTATGAATCCCTTTCTCTGGGTCAGTCTATGTTCAAAGTACTTATTCATTGAGTTCATTGAGCTTTCAATAAGAAAGTAGGTATAGTTTGCTTGGATTCTGTATGTGTAACCACCAATAAGTAAGTATATCGGTATATGAACACACACAAAATACAATATTTTATGATCAATAATATTCTTGTTTCCTTGAGTTCTTATTAGAATCTAGTTTGGAATCAATTGTGTTCAGGTTTTATCATTAAAAGTTTGTAAATAATTTTATTGTTGTCAGAATTTGAAACAAGAGCATTATGTCTTTATTGAATCTTCACTGATAATGCAATGAAATAAAGATGAGTCTTACCTTGTATTGCACTATTAAGACCTTGTATGTTAATCCTTTGATCTTCTTTCACCTTTTTTATTCTTAAAATATCATAGGTAGTTGTCTTTTAGTTTGACTGATGTATATCTGAAAGAACTTAAATCGATCAAAATTCCTATCTAACAATTTCGAAGCCTGTAGATTAATGATGAAAATGCTGAAACTGATTATGGATTTATGACGAATCGCAACTGTTAATGCTAAACTTTCGATCAAGTATCTACTTGCAGCTCACAAACTCATAAGACGCCGTGTCCCAAACTCTAGTTTTGGCCCCAATTTCTGTGGATTAAACCATTAAATTATACTCACCAATTGGTTACTGCGTCTTATCCATTACTTTAATCCTATGGACAATGAGATAATCACTTTATAACACAAGTTGTGCTATCACCCGCCAATTTTTTGGCAAGCGATGCACAAAGTGAAGTAAAAAACGCAAGTGAAATAGTGATGTTCCGTTCGAAAATTGACGGCTTCGTGTCGATGAGTTTTTTAACGTCGATACCAAATCGCAGTTTGAAAGTAATATCCGTATACGTAAATCAATAACACGCGTTACGTCGTTACTTTTATTGTAAATAACTATATCAATTGACAATAAATTCGTCTATTGACTCGTTTTAGTAAAGTGGTATATGATAAGATGTTATACCAATTAATCGAAATTAACCGTAGTATTTATACAAAACATTACGACCAATAGAGCATCTCGTTAATATCGTGAAAGCTCCTTAGCCTTTCGCTACGGAGTAATTTTAGATATCAAATTAATTAAATAATTAAAATGATTTGTTAAAATATCGTTTTTTATTTCTTAAATTTATAACATTTCTTAATAAATAACACGATAAATGATATAACAAGGTTATGTTATATTGTGTAGTTTTGTTATGGACTTCGCATTGGTATAAACCAATCATTAACATTTTGTCATCTTATGATATCACATACGAAATTATCGTATAATTTTCTAAGCATAAATTGATTTTACCCCAACACTAACGAAATGGAAGTTCGTGCATTGTTGACAACACGAAATATCGCCATTTTGGTTATGTTTCCGTTCTGTGCCACGACCATTTTCTGTTTCAATTTTGTTATCAGAGTAATTTGTTGTATCAATATACCTGAATTCGAGCTAATAATTCACGATTTAGTTTTTTGTGGAACTATCTTACTCTTTTAATGCGAAATATTATAAAGAGTAGTGATTGTGCCTTTTCAGTAAACCTGCTGCCAACATTCAAGTTTTGCTCATTTTTTGGTGTGCCAACAAACACCTAGCGCCACCTATCGGTGAATACCTGTCGTAACCGATTTCATGCCACCAATATGATGTCAATTTGTCAATGTAAGTATCAATATATAAAACTTTAATTTGTAACTTTTGTAAGTGCCATCTCATCGAAATTCTTTCATCAAGTATATACTGTAACTTTGACTGCGTTTACTTTTACACCTAATAGTGTGTAAACAATATGCACCATTGAGTATAGTTATATCACTTAACAATAATGCCTTTAGTATGCCTATTCATGATCAACACATAAAACTTTTAATTGAATCCTCAAACAATAAACCTTGTTTAAAGATTAGCTGGACAGACATTCGCTCCACCAATCACTCACTTCTCCCCAAATCACGGATATCCTACTTCTCATGCTGAAAGTCTCTCTGGTTCTAGGATCACTCCATTCTAGACTGATCCCAGCTCCAGCTCACCACCATGTCGCGACCTCCGGCGTTGGTTGAGGGTCAACCACATCCGTGATGTAAACATATCCATCGCGGATCGCGAGAATTTAAAAACGATGAATACGTGATCGAAGGAGAAGTGAAGGACAAAGCGTGGTACTTACCATGAGTTATATTGTACCTTCAACTATCAGCGAATGTCTGTCCTTGCCTTTCAGAGGTTCTCTCGTTCCATCTGTAAGTACAAATAAAGATATGACACCACTGCGTGGTGTCACTAAGCCCTGCGGTCACGCCGCCATGACGGCGTGGTCGCAGGAATTATAGAACATACAAATATGGATATAAATAAGTGACTTGGTCATCTGTAGGCCGTATGTCGATATGACCTTACTCTCTGTATTAGCTGTCTAAAATAGTGTCCACGTTACTTATCCACTGGGTGGTGCGTGGCTCGCATACATAACATCCCCATAAGCTTAGGGGAATTCAGATGTCTTACCCACGTTACTTGTCCACTAATGTGGGACGTGGTTGCGACATATCATGTCTTAACTATCCACGGTGACTTACCCACCATTGTGGTGCGTGGTCGCAATATCCTACCTACCCACGTTACTAGTCCACCTATGTGGGACGTGGTTGCGACATATCATGTCTTAACTATCCACGGTGACTTACCCACAATTGTGGTGCGTGGTCGCAATATCCTACCTACCCACGTTACTAGTCCACCTATGTGGGACGTGGTTCTTATGTGCAGAGTCCTTCCCACGTTACTTACCCACTTACGTGGAGCGCGGGACTTATTTCAGAATACTTTATTGGCGATTATATATTGGCTCAAACATACAAACATTATATTACATGAGATGCGCACAGGTTATTATTGCATGCACTATGCTAATACTTAGCTCTCGTTTATATTCCATTGGTTTCCTGAGCTCGTTACTTGTTGGCAGGCACGTTTAATATAGAAGCTTACAACAGGGCACATTACATTTGTATGATGATATGAGAAATAATATAGCACAACTAGACATGAAGAAAATAAAAGGCGGCTTACTTGACATTGACAATAGAATTATGACGGCACTGGATAAGTGTTGCCACCTCAAACATCGCGACTGGTGTTGTCGTCGCGACAATGCGACACGGTTTTATCATGTTTTCTTCGATTAGGCGTTTCAGTCAATTTAAAAGAAGCGATAATATCAAAGACTGTGATTTAAATTCATTTACCTTTTTTATTTTTTTCATAAAATGGTCCTTAAATCATTTTGACCAAATCTAAATTTAACTTACACTGTACTATGAAGCATTCTGCTTCGAGTAGTATTTATAGAGAAGGTCGCTTGAGTCATTTCATTTTACTCTGAATTATAAATGTTATCAGTGTCGCTTCATTCTTTTTACTTTGAATTGTATTGACAAAATTAGTCGCATGACCGTTTTTCCCGATGATTGGTATTTTTGTTAGTGTTGATTAAATCAATTATTACATATTTTATGATTTGAAAATCCTGCGCTATAGCACAACAGTTAATACGGTAATTGTATGTAAACCTTTTTATCCTTGTACAAACTAATGAAATCAAGTTCATTGAATCACCATCTGTTCAAAAGTTATTTCTTCGTATGTCGTTTGAATGTAACGTAAATAAATGTTGACTACGTTTGAGCCTAGCGTGCAGGCATTAAGGGCGGATTCGACCAAACTTGAGTAAGTTTTTACTCGAGTGTAAACTAATGCTTATTCTAAGAGTAAGCTGATTTTGCATTCTACCAACTTCTAACCTAAGAATAAGGTAACTACACGCGAGTAAATATTTACACGGGCAATTTTGGCGGAGTAAAGGTTTAATCTGAGAATAACAGTCAGAGCGGAAGTGTCAAGTCACCTGTGAAAATAAAATAAACACAATTTTGTTCTTTTACTTGAAAATTACAAGAATATTTATCAACACCGCGCCACGATGGAACGTTTGAGAAATAGTGTTTGTTAGCTAAAATTTAACATAGGTTGGAATACTCATCAGACCGGTAGGTACCTTGCTTGCTTGAAATTCTGTCCTACTACGACTACTCAACCTAACCTAAAATCTACCTATGAGTGAATAACTTTTTTATATTTTTTACAGGAATTTCTCCATATCCCCAATAAATCAGCTTTTAGCTACGTTAAGATTCTATGCAACCAATTCTACTCAGATGAGTGTTGGTGACTACGCTGGTATGAGCACTCCCACTGCAAATAAAATAATACATCAAGTAACCGCTGCAATAGCTTCACTGCATAAGGAATGCATTATATTTCCTGAAACAAATAGCGAAATAAGGAAGGGGCAAGATGAATTTTATCGTATAGCTCGCTTCCCAAGAGTTATTGGTGCGATGGATTGTACACATATTCGTATTGCCTTTGTTCCATTACGATTAGAAGTAGGTGGTGAGCAAGCCGAACTATTTAGGAATAGAAAGGGATACTTCTCTGTAAATGTGCAGACTATATGCAATGCTAATCTAGTGATTATATATATAGTAGCTAGATGGCCAGGATCAGCTCATGATAGTACCATATTTAATAATAGTTTCAGAAAAGCACAATTTGAAACTGGTAAGTATGGTGAGGCGCTATTAGTGGTAGATGGAGGTTATGCTTCAACACCGTACATAATGCCTCCGTTAGAGCACCCCAGACTACCAGTGGAACATCTTTATAACGAATCCCAAATCAGGACAAGAAATCCTGTCGAAAGAAGCTATGGAGTAAGGAAGAGGCGTTTTCCTGTATTAGCATTTGGAATGCGTATTAAATTAGATAAAATTCTTAATGTTATTATTGCCACTGCTGTACTTCATAACAGTTTGAGACGTCGAGGAGAACAAGTTCCTCCAGATGATCCTGAACTTGCACTTCCAGCCCCCTAGACTGAACTTTTAGCTGATGGGCACATACCCTCTGTTGTGGATGGAGCATCTCAACCTACTCGAGAATATAGGGCACGAGATGCACTAATATCCAATTATTTCCATAATTTCTTGTATAATAAAAACCATATCACATAATAGCACTTATGTTTATTATTTTGTACTAAGTAATTAAAAAAATACTATATATTCTTTCTTTTTTTTTCTAAGCTCTAACAACAACAGCTCAGTTTTTAAATTTTCTTGATTGAGAATTTCTTTTTTTATTTCGATTTCTAATTGTGTTAATGTTTTTTTTCCCTCGGCCTCTTCTGCAGCTAGAATCTTTTGTAAATCTATTGCTTCAATATTTTTTTATGAAGCAATTCTAAACTACTTGCTGCTGGAGTATGGAGAGGTCTTCTCCTTGACATACTCGATTTACTAATTACTGCTTTCAACTGGGCCGACACAGGAGTTTTAAGTAACTGAGGTGTATAATCACCCCAATCCTGAAAGGAAAGTTATAATATCAATACTAAAACCAATAGATTAAAACAAACCGGTGATAGGATTCTGTTAAGCCTTTTTTGGTTAAAATCGATTAATGAGACATTTATTTAGGCCAACAAATTAGTCACCTTAACAACAAATTCCTGTTTTTGTATTTCACATGCCATCATGGTCTCGTCTTCTTTAACATTTTTATATAATTGTGTAGACACAGGGTGACTCAATGTAGGAGTAGAGACAAGTGTATAATCACCACAATCCTAAAACAAAAATATGTCTGTTATATAATATGTGAAAATGATTTTTGGGAGTCCATATTTATGTGTATTTATGTGTCTTCTCCATGAGGGCTTATTATTATTATAAAATATAAACTTTACTAACCTTAAATTCAATGTCCACTGATGTAGGGCCACCCATATCAATATCTTTCACAGGCAGAGACTGGTCAGTTCCAATTATTTTCTTGAAATTATTTTCTTAAAATCTGTAATCAAACAAAATAATAAATGTCAACAAATTGTATAATGTACTTATTCTTGTAATTAAAACTGTTACACTCATTACCCAGTAGATATCTACTACTAACCTATGTTAGGGCCTGCACAGACGACGGACATTGGAGGACTTTTTGTCCGCGACACGACCTTATTACTAAGAACATAAAGTTAAAATATATAACGAAGACTATCGCGTACTATATATGGATATACGCGTCTAAGTTCAAACTTATTTGGTTAACAATAAAGACGTGTCACGGACAAAAAGTCCTCCGCTATCCGTCGTCTGCGCTAGCTCTTACTTGTACCGGGACTATATTCTGATTCTGGGCCTGTAGAGGTGACAGTCTCAGTGGCAGGGGCCACGCTATCGTTATCATATGGGTTATATAATCCTACAGCACTTGTTTTTATTAAGGATAATATCTTTGAAGAAATAGGGTCTTCCTTTTTTGGATCTGGAGGTCCACCACCTGTCAACATAAAAAAAAATACGTTTCATAAATATGTTTAAGTGTGAAAATTATTACAAAATAGGTACCTACAAAGAAAAGCTATTATGTACATTATTTTAACAGAAAACTAACCTGTTTGAATCCTTCGCATTCTGGCATGAGATGCTTCCTTTTTCGCCGCCTTTTTCATATTATCCCACTGACTCTTAAGGTTTCCCGCGTCACGGTGGCAGTGGGTGGTTTGGCTGTTATATTCTACAGATATAATTTGCCATTCGGACAGTTTGGCCTTTATCGATATGCCATCCGTTTTCTTATTTTCTACTTCTCCGAAATTCTGTTCTACTAGGTCTAGTAGCAGTTTCTTTTCAGAAGGAAGCCAATTAGGGCTACGTTTTCGTTTATCGTCACACATTTTGATTAGTTAAAACAAATTTGTAAGAATAATATCAAAAAATTACAGAAAACAACACAGAGACAAAAGTACCACGCAAACGATCACAACCAAAAATTATATAGTAATTATATAGTAATGTACAAGTAATCACAACCAAACATAACCTAGAAACTAGAAATAACAAGCTGTCAACATTTGACATTTCACATATTATCCTATAAAATTCAATTGTTGTGTCATTTCAAGGTAAGCTAGAAGTAACAAAAGTACAAAGATTTTTGTCGGTTTATACGTTCGTTCATCATTCTTTTTAATCAGCAGAATAACAATACCGAGTATAACGCACTCCTAGAGTACATTGGAAAAACGTAAGTAAACGAAGATACCCAAGGGTAAATTTAGGGAGTAAAATTATTCCCGTAATAGTAACACTCGTGTAACTTTGTGTTTGGTCGAATTCGCCTTAAATCGATTAGCGGCGCCATCCATACACCGCGATTCAGTCGTCGGCGAGCAACGAAAGGTAACAGACGGGTATGGTAGTTTCACTCGCTAAAGGCTCCCGTAAACATTGTTGTTGAAGAATATTGTTCTGTGTGACTGTGTTCGTAAGGGTTAGTATTTTAAAATGCATGTTAACCTTGTGTGTATTTTTTATGTTTTACTCGTATATTTATTTATTCATTGTTGGGATTAATACAATAGTTTTAAAGTTGTTGTTGTAAAAGGAGACGGTTGAAAAGTGGTACTTGGCAAGCATCACTTACGAAAGTTATATCATTTGAAAGCTTATTTTCTAAGCTATCGTTTCTAATTTATTTTTATTTTTTTGCACTCCGGATTAATTTTAAATCATTTAAAATAATGAAATGAAAAGAGGGGCAACACCATTACAAACGCACCGTTAAATTGACCTAATATTTGATTAGAACATTGCACGTAATTTCTTATTTTTGCAAGGCGAATCTTTGCTTTATTTTTAAGGTTAAATAATCTATTAATAATAAATTAAGTAGTTTAAGAAAAATTATTAATGAAACCCATCATGCTCTTGCTTGTCACATCTAATCTGCGCAGCGAGTTAGATTTGTGTCACAAAAAATAAATGTCAAATCAATCAACTGTCAAAACAATAAGTTCTGAAAAGTTCTTTTGTTATTATTAATTTTAAAACACTTTTTTATGTTGAATACATAGGTGTTGTTCATACAAAAATGCTGTACGGTATGATATGACCTAAAAATGGAGCCTTATGTAGTGAAATTCGTTATACATTGATGATCTAGAAACTGGAACCGATAGCTACCTAAGTACTACCGATTCCTAGATGGCTATATTATTTTGACGACCTGTTTGGCGCAGGGGTACTAACCCCACCTTCTGCGCCAGAGGTCCCGGGTTCGATCCCCGGTCAAGACAAATATTTGTGTGCATGAACATGTCTATTTGTCTTGGTCTGGATGTTTAATATGTATATTATGTATGTATTTACAAAAAAAAAAGTATATAAGTATGTTTATCCGTTATCTAGTATCCGTAACACAAGTTCTTCATGATACTTAACGTGGGCTAGATAATTGGTGTGATTGTATGGAAATATTTATTTATTTATTTACTATTTTAAGAAGATTATAAAAAATAATGTAGTAGGAAGCAAGCAGTAGATACATACCTACATTTGTACAAATACAAAATAGGTTTTTCAAGCGGTATGTGCAAGTCCTAGTGAATAGTGCTACACAACCATTGTTCTTGCACCCACAACGCCAACCTTCCGATCAGTTTACACCACTGCCCTCACCCTGTCTCACTACTAAGATCTTGACTATATACACCAGGCATAATTATTAGCTCTCTCGTACTGAGGTGATAAACCGAATATGATATTTACTCCAGAATGGAGTATGTAATTGGTTAGGTTAGATATATATATAGATATGAACTAGAAATAACTAGAGGGTGAGAAAAAAAACATAGTTATTAAATAACAGTATTTAATTATCTTCCACATCCTCTCGTATCAAAATACCATCTAAAAAGCTGGCAGGTGGTAGTATACTATCTTGGTGCCGTGCCCAACCCAGATACCACACCATCGTCATGACATGAGCACAACTCCCCACTGTCCGCTTGCCAATTATGCATGAGCAATAATATTGCTCGATACGTTGACACCAATCTTCACCATTTAAATTCAAAAGTATATATGTAAAATATTTTCTATTGCTTACATGTCTAGAACTTATTTTTCCCCGTAATAGCACTTTGTTTCCTTCAAACCTGGTAAGATTGGTATCAACTTCTATATGGAATGTACCATTTTGACGTATGTGTTCCCCGTAATAAGACCTTGCTTGTTTGATTTGGTAGGTACCCAGACCAAACAAAATTAAATGACTCATTTCCATAACGGGGAACACATGCAGTTCAGGGAGCTGTGCATTAATGGACATAAAATTAGTTCGGTCTCTATTTAATCTTCCACTAATAACATCATCTGCTAAAGTATTCTATAATTATAATATATATATAGCTATAATTATAATCTCTGGCAAGACAAAACAGAAAATTAAATGTATTAATATAACATCCATACCTGTCGTGGAAATATACAATTTTCTATGTAGGCCCGTTCATTGCTCATTGGAAGTAGTCTATATCGACGCCTTCCAGAGCGCTGGATGAGTGAAATTCCGCAGCATATGCACACACAGTCGTGCCCAACTAGTCTCCTGGAATGAACTAGTTGGGGTCCTCAACACGATTGGCTGCTTCCATTATTATAAGGCTGACTCATTCATGGCACAAACGATCAGTTTCAGAGACCTGCAATAATGGATTTTTATGTTTATTGAACATCCATATAGAATGGCTGCCATTGGGCTGTTGCTGTTATATGTGTGGTACTTACCTCACGTTGACACCATTCTTCAGCAATAGCAAAAAGGTCTGGACTCAGATCTACGACGATATATACATGGGTCTGCGTATTGGGCCGCAAAAAAATGTGGCAATTCGCACACACAGCCATAATGACTGAAACAACAGATTAAGGCAATATAATATTAAAAACACACTGATAACTAGGTAACCTCTTTTAAATGACTTTTTTTATGGAAACGAAATGTTTTCACATGATTATTATCATTAACTGTGTGATAAATCAATAACCATAAATCAAACAGAAATAGTTTTGCAATAAAGATATTCATAGTTTTGTTTTTAATAACAAGCAGGACTGTAGAAAGGAGAAAATGGTACCTATTTGAGTATAATAAATAAGATTTCACTTACATTGACAAAAAATCAAAAAGATATCCAGACTGACGTTATTCCAAATCATAGGCAAGAGAGAAGTCCAACGGTCACAGCAAAGGTCAACAAAAAAGGCAGGAGTATCGTAGTCCATAAACACAGCCGGGTCAATTATATAAAGCACCATTAAATAAAACACAACGAGTAACACAAACAAAACAACGCGAGCGAAGTCGGAAAACCGTCTGTCTTGTCCTGTCAAAGCAAACGGACGGCGGTAAAAAAAAACCCCATGTGAATCTTGACACTTGACATTAGTTATGACACTTGTACGTCGTCCATTGCGGAGGTGCTGCTGCACCCTAGCGCTAATTGGCGGGAACCTTCGAAATAGAAAGGCGCTTTTGCTTGATTTTTTTTTTCTCAAAATTCCAAAAATTTGTATATTTTACTGTATAAAGTGTAATTTGTATATATTTTGGAGTGCTTTTTGATATTTCTTATGTAAATAATGGGGCGAGTGAAGAAGAGAAAAAAGGCTCCTCCTGACGATCGAGTGGCGGGAAACTCTACGGACTCTTCCTCTGAATCTTCGGATTTCGAGGACGCCAGCAGGAAGTATCAAATTTTTAAAGTCCCTGGGTACTCTAGGAAGTACCCAGAAAACTGCAAAAAAAATGATTACGTAGTATTTCTCTCACATTCTGATGAAAAGAAATCATTCACTGACAAAGACAGGCTAGCCATTTCAAATGCCATCAGAAAACACTGTGTCACTGGTGTTTTACACCTGCGGCCGGTTAATAAATTCAGAGTTGCCATCACTTTTGATGTACCGAACAACGCTAATGTATTTCTGAATAACGTAAAACTTGTAGACGAATTGTCTTTAAAGGCCACCATTCCTGCAGCTGATACAGAGGTGACTGGAGTTGTAACATCAGTTCCAATAGGTCTTTCAAATCAACGAATATTTTCCTTGATTGGTAGTTCACGCAATATCATACAAGTCCGGCGCTTCATGCGACGAGTGCGAAACGACAATGGTACTATTTCGTTCCAGCCGATGCAGACTGTTGCCGTCACTTTCGCTTCCACAGAATTACCTCAATTTGTGTACTTAGACAACTGGAGGCATGAAGTAAATGTCTATATTCCCCCCGTAAAGCAATGTCTACACTGCCTACGCTTTGGTCATATCGCTAAATATTGCAGAAATGCCGAGGTTTGCTCTATCTGTACTGAGAGTCATAATTATAAAAATTGTAAAGAAGATCATAAAAATTCCAAATGTGCGAATTGTGGTGGCAATCACATTGCCATTTCAAACACTTGCCCTAAAAAAAAAAGAAAAAATTGAAGAAAGCAAAATAAAATCAAACGCTACAACTTATTCAGCATTATTTAATGAATCGTCCTTTCCACATTTACATGCAAAAACAATAGAAACCCAAATTCAAAATCTTACAAAATCTGACGCATTTATGAATATAATTACAAATGCTATAACAAAAATTATTTTAAACCAAAAAGATAACCCTATTAATCATACATCAATTAAAGAAACCCTGCTAAATTCATTCAGAAACAATAATAGTACTGTTAAATAATGGATTATCTCAATATAATGCAATGGAATGCTCAAAGCATTATTAGTAATAAATTTTTACTTACTCAATTTCTTTATGACAATAACATTCACATAGCAATTTTATCTGAAACTTGGTTACAACCAAATAAAGTATTTAACATTAAAGGTTACAAAATAGAACGAAACGATATAGGAAATAAACATAATGGCGTTGCTATTTTAATTCATAACAGTATAAATTATCAAAAGATTGATATATCTTTTGACAGTTGTCTACAAAACATATGTGTAAAAATAATTGTAAATAGCAAAGAAATATCTATTGTAAGTTTTTATTGTCCCACAAATTGTACACCTTCGTTTGACAAGCAAAACTTGATGCTTTAGTAAAATCAGTACCAAAGCCAATGATCTTCGCTGGTGATTTTAACGCCCATCATACATCTTGGGGATGTAACTCTACTAATTCTAGAGGTAGAGATATCTTGGAAATTGCAGATGATAATGACTTGGTCCTTTTGAACAATGGCGAGGCGACTACAGTTGGTTCTTTGTCGTGGCGTCCTAACGCCTTAGATTTAACTTTTGTTTCTCCATCACTTTCTCTTTGTTGCGATTGGTCTGTGCATAATGATCCACTTGGCAGCTATCACCTTCCTATAATTTTAATGCTTATTTGTAACAATGTAAATAATAATGTTCAAGCTTGTAGTATCGATAGTAAACACTTGCCCATCTACTCTAACTTCAAATCAGTAGATTGGAAAATGTATACTCAAATTGCAGACTCTTTATTATCAAACTTTCCGGTACAAAACTATACACCTTTGGAATCATACAAAGAGTTTTGCAAAAGATTGCATTCAGCCGTTGAAAGGTCTCTTTCCTCAAAAACTTCATCTCCTTCTTCCAATAGTTCCAATAGTAAGAGAAAACCATTAAAAAAAATATCTTTGCCATGGTGGAATAAAAAATGTTCAGAAGTAGTTTTAAATTCCAAATTAGCATATATTCACTTTAAAAATAATCCTTCAACTGAATCTTATATTGAATTTAAAAGACTACAAGCTCTTAAAAAACTTACTTTAAAAACTGAGAGGTCTAATAGCTGGGTTGAATTATGTAGTTCCTTCCATCGTTGCACTCCTCTGTCTAGTATCTGGAAAACTATGCGCAAGTTTAATAAAACATATTCATACAGTAATAAGGATGATAGTTGGATTCCTCAATTTTTGCAGAAATATACTCCGGACTATGTAAATAATAAATTAGAGTTTTCGACATCAAATACAACAAACTCTTCAGATAGCTTCATGGTTAAGCCTTTCTCATTTCAAGAGTTAGAGTCTGCAGTTTTCTCTAGAAAGGATAGTGCTTTTGGCTTAGATGGTATTCCCTATATTATGCTTAAAAAACTTAGTATAAATAGCTTTCAAATTCTCTTAGATCTCTTCAATTATTTATGGTTGAATAATGAAATACCACATACATGGAAGTCTGATTGTTTGGTACCTATTTTAAAACCAGAAAAAATCAGTTCAAACCCCGATTCCTATCGTCCTATTGCACTTACTTCTTGTGTTGGAAAAATTTTTGAACAACTTTTAAAGCAAAGACTAGAATTCTATATAGAGCAAAATAATATCTTACCTGCTAATCAGTATGGATTCAGAAGGGGTACATCTGCTCGTGAAAGTATTTGTCAACTTCATCTTGATATTGTAAATAGTTTAAATAGTGGGAAGTCTTTGTTGTCTGTATTTTTTGATATTGCTGGTGCTTTTAATAGTGTAAATATTGATATTCTTTGTTCTGAATTATTGTCAATTACTATTCCAGCCAAATTGGTTCACTGGATACATAAATTCTTAACTGAAAGAGAAGTTTTTGTGAAATTTAATTCTAAATTATATGGTCCAAGGAATGCCTCTGTTGGGGTCTGTCAGGGAGGTATACTTTCTCCATTGATATTCATTTTGTATATTCGTCGGTTAAATTTAATTCTTGGTCCTGATGTCAAAAATCTCCAATTCGCAGATGATCTGGTTGTTTACTCTTCTGGAAAAAATGAATCAGAAATAAGTGGTCGCATAAATAAGTCTCTCGAAGGGCTGTATAAATACTTTTCATACTTAAACCTAGATATTAATGCAACGAAATCAAAAGTGGTTGTTTTCGGAAAAAATAACTCCTCTCCTGATGTATATTATAACAAAACTCATATTTCTACTTCAAATGAGGCTAAATTCTTAGGTGTCATATTTTGTCAAAACTTAAAATGGACTAAATATGTTGATTTGTTAAGTACAAGAGCTAACAAAGCTTTCAATATTTTAAAAACATTATGTAGAACATCTTGGGGCGCTGATCCTAAGATATTACTTCTATTATATAAATCACTTATCCGTAGCCACTTTGAGTATGGGTTTCTCTGTTTTGCAGGTGATAGTAAGCTAGTTGATGTTTTAAATAAAATTCAGAATAAGTGCATGAGACTTGTTACTGGAGCATTTAAAAGTACTCCAATTAATGCATTACAAGTTGAATGTAGACTACCTCCCATGAGTATAAGGTTTACTTATCTAAAAGAAAGGTTTGTTTTAAAATTATATTGTAAAAGTAAGAATCACCTGTTTTCAAACTTAAAAAGCTTCCCTCCTGTATCTTGTCACAAATCTCCATATATTCTTCAGGGTTTTACCCTGTTCAATGATTGTCTTAAAGATTTGCAAATATATCAATCAGAGTTGTTGCCATGTTACCAAGGTGAATTTCAAAGCAAATTTCCAGCTATTAAATTAATTATTGATCATAGTTTACTTCCTTACAGGAAGATGTTCATAATAGACTCTCCGAATTGATTGGTTTTAATTGTATTTATACTGATGGCTCGAAAAATGATTCTGCAGTATCTTTTGCCTTTTTTGATGAGAATTTAAAGTCCGGCGTCGGTTTTAAAATTAATACAAATACAAGTATATTCACAGCTGAGGCTGCGGCTATCCTTGCAACTTTAAAACATATTAAATACAAAAATGATGGTTGTCTTAAATGGGTGATAATTAGTGATAGCATGAGTGTACTTGAAAATCTTAAAAATAACAAATTACATGCTAACACTAACTACTTAATTTTGTCAATAAAACAGATTTGGCTAGATTTGTTCACAGATGGTTTTGAAGTCTTGTTTATGTGGGTTCCATCACACTCTGGCATACTAGGAAATGAAAGGGCCGACTTTTTAGCAAGAACAATTACTAACTCTTCAGTCTCTATTCCAGATTCAACTACCCATCTTAATCTCTCTGTTCCACCGTCAGATATTATTTCTCTTTTAAAGACAAGACCAATAGGTGTATGGTCAAGACACTGGAATCACAAAGTTCAAGTAGAAAACAATGGGTTATGGTATGCTACATTCAATGTCCCCATAGGTTCTACACCTTGGTTCTGTCAGGGCAATAATTACCTTTCTCGAAAGTTTTATACAACCATCCTGAGACTGCGTTTTGGTCATTGTCGTTTGAATTATCATCTACATCGTTTAAGAATGGTACAGAGTCCCTTTTGCGATCATTGTAACACCCAAACAGAGCAATCCTTGGATCACATTTTCTTTAATTGCCCATCGTTTGGCATTCAGCGCCTTGTGCTGATGGATGAGCTGATCGAAATATATGGTAGTCCAGATTCGGTACCGCGCTCCATCCAGGCTATTCTTGTAAATAATAAAACTTTTTTGCCACTGTATAGATATGTAACTAGTACTGTAGGGCAAATTTAAATGCTTTCTGTTTTTATTGTAGTTTTAGCATTGTTTTGTTTTGATTTGGTTTGACGTTGACGTTTTCATACGTTTTGTATAATTTGAATTTGTTTGACACCTTTGAGATGGTTTGTCTTTTACGACTTCTTGGATTGACTTTGAAAAACTTGATTGACCTTTAAATATGGACATTACGTAAACTAATGAATTAAATATTTTAAATCTTTACCTATGACAAAAAATACTGAAATATGACTTTTTGGATTGACCAATAATTTCTTGGATTTTCTAATAAAAACTAATGAATTTATAAAAAAAAATATTTATAAAACTTCACTCAAGAAAAGATACCTACTAATGACGAGGCAGTATGGTCTATGACCTTAGCCTGTTCTTAGGAACGAAAAAAAAAAAAAAAAACTAGCGCTAATTTTGATTTACATCGCGTACCTCGGTGTGTTACCAGGTCAATTATATATTTTAATTATTAATATTTAATTTAATAAAAACGGGAGTATTTTAACTTTCTATTTTTTGTCAAATGATCCATAATAATATACACAACAAGTAGTAAAAATTTCGTAGCAGATGGACTTGCAGTACCGAGCCCTTAGGAAAAACCGTCCGTGTCCTTTTAGATAAAAACTACTTGTGTATGCAACATAGTTTTGGCAACAATGGAAAATGAAAGGCAAAGGTACTTTAAGGATGTGATCAATAAATGTTCATCTGAAGTAAAGTGGAAGAAGAAAGAAGCACTTGAAAAATGTAAAAGTTATTCAACAATATCCTCGCTTAATGTAAGTATACATACATACCTAATAATGCAGTACCTATCTAATATTACACCAGTGATAAAACAATAAAAAACTATCATGTTCTATATTTTCACGGGTCTGGGTGTGTGGTAATCCCCGTCGTTGTTTCCGATTACCATAACACAAGTGCTTAAGCTACCTACTTAATTTGGGATCGGTGAATGTATGTGATGGTGTATAATATTTATATTTATTTAATTACTCTTTTTTTTCTAGACTGAGAACAATAATTTAAATGAAGTTGTAACCATAGCAGAAATTCACCAAGATCCAGATTCCTTGACTAAAAAATATTTAGGTATTAAAAATGAGTTGCATCGTGAGGTTAAAAGTAAATAACTTCTCTTACATTAATGCCATAATGCAGCTAGCTAAGTACTTCATTTTAATTGTATACATATCTTAATATACTTTTACTTTCTAGCCTATTATTGTTATTTTATTTTACAGAATGATCGAGTGGCTAATAAAGGCTCATTAAAATCACAAGTCCGTGAATTAGATATTACTATTGAGCTGGAAGAAGTTAGGGTATGACTTTAATTTATTATTACGTTTAAAAACGAAATGAAGACCAGCATTATATTTGTGTATTATTTTATACAAAAATGTTATTTTTTTAAGGGTGACGAAAATAATGTTTTTAAAGAAGAACACCCTAGTGACGATGTACTATCTCACACAAACCCGGAAACTACTGAAACAATTCCTATAATAGGAGGGGAAAACAGCCAGCAAAAGGTACCATAAATAAACGATTACTTTTTTCCTTTGTAAATTATTTAGATAAAGGATTTTTTCATTTTCATTACAGAAATGTCACGAATATCAAGAATGTCCCGAAACAGATGTTTGTAGCACTGTTCAAGAATTAGATACAGAAAATAACGACTCGCCAACCCTCAAACAACAAGAAAGTGAAGTAGAAGGGCTTATGAGAACACAAAGTGATGAATTGCAAGCAACCATCACGGATATCATTCCAGACGAACAGATGAAAATAATTAGAAAATCTTTAGAAGAAGGAAATGACGAAATACCGTTACCTGATGCAGATAGTCAAGGTAATACAGAATCAAAGAAAAAGGAAAGACAAGAACGGCTTACGAATTTGAAGAAGAACTACGCTGATTTTCTTTCAGAACAGGAAGATTTTGTAGGGGACTCCACGTCATGGAAAGAACTCGATGAAGAATCTACATCTAGTGAAAAAGTTTCGAAAAAAAGACGTTAAACGTCTAAAACCGATAAGGGGTCAGTGGATGGTAAAGTCGGGAATAAGGGTTTGAAGAAAAAGAAGGTAAATAAAAGATTGAAGGTAAAAGAAGCTCGACAACGGGGCAAAAGCTATGTAAAAAAAGATGGAACTATTATACCTGAAAGAAAAATGGAAACAAATCCTTGTACTGGGAAGAAATGTGGCAATAATTGTGGTGAGATTACTGAAGAAAAAAGTTCAACCTTAATCGACTTCTTTTGGAATTTATCCCCTTCGAAGCGTAAAGATTGGCTAGTCGCAATGAGTAATAAACTAGACTTAAAGAGAAAACGAGTTAAAGATTCTGGATATCGGGCTAATACTTTACAATACTTCATTAACGATGGCGAAGGCCGTCGTCTAGTGTGTCTTAAATTTATATTAAAGACGCTGAACATCAGTCAAAAGTATGTGTACACTTTCGAATGCAACTTATGGGTTGGCAAAAGATGATTGTAGAGGAAAGACTATACCGGCTAACAAGACAAATTTGACCACCAGGGAGTCGGTAATAAAATAAATAAAAAATCTTCCGGCTTTACCATCGCACTACTGTAGAAAAGAGACATCAAGACTTTACCTACCAGTTGAATATAAAAACATAAAAAATCTTTATTACTATTTTGCGAACTCGTAACTTCTCATCAACAGAAAGTTTATAAGGTCGGTAGTACACAGGAACATCACTTTTTAATTTAATTTCTATACTCCCAGTATTAACAGTAGAGGTCGCTGTCCCAGTGACAAAGGAATCGGAAAATTCATTAATTAACGCAAGTAAACGGTTCCTATCCTCACCTACCAATGATGTTTTTAATGTAGATGGGTCCATGATACGCAAATGACACACTTGAGGCAAGCTATCTACTCTTATAAGACGTTGAACATCACCAGTTCTTACGTAAGTTACACCCTTTCTATTTAAAACATCTGTTCCCAACAATACGGGGGCACTAATACAATCGGAGGGTACAGCAAACAAATCAACTTCTACTGATATTTCCGGAAATTCAATCACCGTTGTTACATAGCAAGTTGATTCTATGTCTTGACTACCTATCCCACGCATTGAACGATAAGTAGGATTTTTTTTACAATTAAGATGATTAAGAAAATAATTCGAAATTAAAGAAATATCTGAGCCACTATCAATTAATACGTCCACCGGCAATTTTTCAATCACAACAGTCAAGACGTTTCGATGTCCGTGGACGTTTGACAAAAATTTACCTTGCTGACCTCATTACTCTTAGACTCAACGCGTTGTTTAATAAAACACTTGTCAACTGAATGCCATAACTTGTTACAGTAAGTACAGGTCACGGAAGATTTATTGGAGGCCGTTTGAGCAACAACCGTATTGGCTTTCGGTTTCTTAAAACATTGCGCCCTAGCATGACCACTGTTACCACAGTTAAAACACTTCAAAGCTTAGAAACTTCAGTTTTATTAGAATCAAAACGATTAACATTAGTGGGACGAACAAAATTGCGGGTACCTCGAAAATCAGTCTTGGGCTTAGAATAAATGGATAAAAATTCTACTATTTCATTAGGTTGTAATTTCGCATTAGATGCGGCAGCTTTCACTTGCGGCTCGGTAATACCTCTAATGATAATTGCAGTTTTCAAATCATCCGATAAACCATTCACAATATTGAAACGCAACAAAGACTTTCGAGCGTAATCGGCATACGTAGCAAAACCTTTAGAATCGGTACTCATAACATTGTACAAAATATTCGCGACATCAACGCTTCGTGGGCAGAGAGAACGAAATTCCGTTTTAAAATTCGTCCATGAACGGTCCCTACAGACCCAATCGTTGAGCCATGTTCGTGCATCACCTTTAAGGCACCCCCCAATACGAGACAAACATTCACGGTCATCCCAACGATTTAATTCGCGACCCCGATCTACCTCTGCACACCAAACATCATAATCATGAACACTAGGAGCGAAGTTCGAAATATAATAATGGCTTGGTTTTGCATGCATTAATGATGACAATACACTCACAATGTTGTTCGTTGTATTAAAATGAGAATTCGACTCACCAGCGATGTCAGCTTTAGGGGGTGGGGTTTGGTATTCACGTGCTGGACGTGCAGAAGCCGATGTCGAGCTTTTAGAAAGCCTATCCTCAATAGCGTTCAATGTACCAAGAATTACGTCTAAAGCATGGCCACGCGACGGCGGCGCCGCTTACGAGAGCTATCATGATTTTCACGGGAGGTACTTCGATATTTGCGAGGACTACGTGACCTTTTCCGTGACCTAGAATGACGTCCTGTCATTATTGAAAAATGTACTTACGATTTTATGAGCACTACACTAAATTACAAACTAATCACTAATACCCTCAAAACGACTTAGAACTATGAACACAACACACTTAATTTTTTCTTATAATTTAAAACAAACGCGATAAATTAAAACAAAATTCGACGGCGAGCTAGGCCTCGTGGACTATCCCACTTCTGATTTTATAAACCAGAAGCAGGGTTAGTTTTTTGAAAAAGGAAACGAATTTAAACGCAAACTATCTTTAATCACAAAATAAGACGATTTGAAATATAACTCTAGAGAGAACACGTCCAGCACGTTCGACCGCCGCCCAAAAAGTGACGCTCCGCTCCCCGTCTTCCCTGCCTAAGCGCAGCGCCCCCTTCCACTGCTACGTCACATCACGCCACCGTGACGTAAGCCGCTTGGCCCCGCCTCCTCCAGGTCGGATATTTGTAATAATACAGTATTTTTTTTTCGTATTTTTTAATTTTCAAATCGCTCTCCTGTAAAGTAGTCAAAATGGCGCTTGAATCCTTTTGCCTTTTAACCGTCGATATCCATAATTCATCACCTGTGTTGATATTATAGACAGCTTTTGACGCACCCTGATTGTACTTCTGTAACATTTTTTTACACCAATCGACACGTGCCCGTTTTGGTTAATTGTCAAGTTGTATGGAATCCAACGTGAACAATTTTTTTTGCAGATAAATGATCGTGTAATTTTATGTATACTCGTCAAACTTAGAGCGAGTACACATTAGGCGTTTTGAAGCGCGCGCTTTGGTAACGCGCGTTTTGAGAACCAGTAGTTTTATTGAACTGTACATAAGCAAGCGCGCGCTTTTGGTCAAGCGCGCGTCAATCGCGCGTTTACATAATTTCGTAGGAACGCGCGTTGCGCGGGCGTCAGCTGCGCGCTTCGAGATACACGAGCTGCCATCTTGTTGTACATTTCAACGCGCGCTTTCGCGTAGAGTAGACGCGCGTGGACGCAAAATGGAGACCGACCATTTTGATACTGATTTCTTTATTGATGAAATCCAAAAGCGACCAGCTATTTGGGATATGGAAAGCGCCGATTATTTTATTTTACTTGGAAAACTAACAGCATTAAAAATATAACAGTAATAATAGGACCATAGTACAAAACATGCCTTAGACAGTTTTCACTTATAGATGATAATCCTAAATCTAAATACATTTGAAAGTTATTAAAACATAATACAATTTGATTATTGATGTTCTAAATGCCATATTTTAGTCTCAAGGGACTGGGTGCACAATTTTGAGTTTAATTAAAACATAAATAACTAATTAATACTACTATATACTATATACTATTAATACTACTAATATACTATACCCTTATCAAAACATTGATAAGAAAAATTAAGATTCACATCTAGTTCGAGTTAATCTTCGTGGTAGTTATTATTCTTCAAAAAAGTCAAAATAGATCTGTTTATTAAAATAAGTAGACCGTGCCATGAATATGTCAACATGCTCAGAATGATTATGGTTGAAATTGTTAATTACTCTATTAAAAAATGAATTTTGTCTATAATTTGTCACACTTGGATTAGTATAGAATTTAAGGTAATTTCTCCTGCAATTTGCGCGAACTGGTACTTGCATTTTAACCTTAGACAAAAGCTCACTACTTTCAACTACACCGGTAATAACATTTTGGAAGAATTTAAGATCCGCTACTTCTCTACGCTGACTCAATGGTAATAGATGATGATGCTTGCAGTTATTAATATAATTTGATTTCGATATAATTTTGTGTTTATAGTTCAAATATCTTAGAAATTTTCTCTGTATTTTTTCAATCTTATCTATGTAGATACCATATTGAGGATTCCATACTTGACTGGCATATTCAAGTTGACTTCTAACTAGAGAACAATAAAGTACCTTCAATGATTTAGCAGATCTAAAATTCTTAGTGGTTCTTAAGACAAAACCCAAGGTCTTAGTTGCTTTGGATGTTATATTTTCCACATGTTTGTCTAGGAGAAGTTTAGAGTAGAGAATTACACCAAGATCTCTTATATGGTCAACACGCTGGAGTGCTTGCTCATTTAGTGTATAATTATAGTGTATTGCGTTACGAGACCTAGTGAACGAAATACAGTTACATTTAGATGCATTCAAATTTAGTTTATTAACGAGACAATAATTTTGCAACCTATCAAGATCCTGTTGCAGAAGACGGCAATCATCTAAAGAGTTAATTTTTTTATATACTTTCATATCGTCGGCAAACAGTAGGAATCGAGAATGATAAAAGCAACTATGTATATCGTTAATAAACAGAATAAATAAAAGTGGACCCAGTATTGAGCCCTGTGGGACGCCAGATGGAATAGTAGAGAAACGTGATTGCGATGAAAAAACCATTTAGCACCACAGTCTGACACCTATCAGCAACATATGAGCTGAACCACCTAAGAAGATCCCCGTGAATACCAGCGGCTTGTAGCTTAGTGAGTAAGATCACGTGATCAATTCGATCAAACGCCTTTGTGTAGTCTGTGTAAATGGTATCGACTTGGGCTCCAGATTCCATTCCCGCAGTGATATCTTCAGTAAACACTATAAGGTTGCTAGTTGTCGATTTCCCTTTTAGAAAACCATGTTGCTCAGGTGTAAAAGTATGCTTGAGGGCGTCATAGATTTGTTGATGAATTAACTTTTCCTGGACCTTAGCCAATACACATAGCTTCGAAATCGGCCTGTAATTTTCTACTTCACGCTTTGATCCTTTTTTTATTAATAGGCGTTATATTTGCTGTCTTCCAGATCCTTGGTACGATACCCTCATTTAAAGAACGCTGAAATAAATATCTTACAGGGAGAGTCAAACTACGTGCACACCTCGATATCAGGACTGGATGCAACCCATCAGGGCCAGCTGACTTATTACAGTCGAGACCCTTTAACATTTTATAAACATTGTCATCTGTAATTTCAATAGAACAAATGGACGTAGTTACGCGAAAAGGATCCAAACCACAATTTTTCTGAAATTGAGTTATATATACCAGGGGGGTCTTTGCGATGATATCTTTCATGTCAAAAAAGATCCAGATGAAAAACACAATATTTGACATAATTACGACGACTAGATACCAAGCCACTTATAGGGGAGACACTAAATATTTATCATTAAAACAGATCCAAACTACCTGAATAGTTTTTGCGAAAATATCAATCTACGGAATAAGTGTTTTAAACAAATCACAAAAAAGATCTAAACTGCCTGGACCACTGAAGTAACAGCATTTATAAAATATTTAAAAGGATCCAGGCTGTCTGGAACCTTTATGCTAAATAAATTCTTTAGAATGTTTTTCTACTTAAATATCAAGAACGATCCAAGATGCTTGAATCTTTTTGTACGAATAGTTTTTCCACTTCAAAGAAATACCAAAAGAATTGGCACCTTCTTAATAAATATTAATTTCTATAAAAAGAAACCGCAAAAAAGATCCTGGTTGCTATTTTTCACTTTTTAATAGACTTTTTGCAAATGCAAGTACAAAAAAAAGGTTTCTTTTGTTTCAATAGACTTTTTGGATTAGGTACATACATTTTAATTGATTATTTGGGTCGGGTTATCTATCACTCGGCAGTTTCCCTAATTAGCCAGTTTAACAATAGTTTATACGTCCCTACCCTAAGGGCGCTTGTACCCTACACGGAATTTTACGTCCGGTAGTCCGATTTTTTACGGTCCGATATGGCAGGCCATAATATGTATATGCTATCTTGTGCACTATACGTAATTTTACCGTCCGACTTTTTACTTTTCCCCATTCCAGGCCGTTTTTTTATGGTCCGGGATGACAGCAATGAAAAAAGTATTTAAGCTTGTGCACTGCGCTGCGTTCGGTCCGTAATATTCATGAGCGGCGGGGCGGGCGAAGGGGTAAGGGTGTAACTTACATAGTGCACAACTAAAACGGCCAAGTGCGAGTCGGACTCACGCTAGAAGGGTTCCGTACCATAAAAAATATACGTTTGTTGTATTTTAATTTAATTAATTATTTTAAAATAAATATACAACTACTACTCGGTCGAGCTAACATGTCACCTGCAGGATATACCCGTCCCTCTCACACTTCGGGCATGACAGAATCGACTGAAAGAATTAGAGTAGGGCTTCAGGTATCATCTTAGCTTGACCGAGTTGTAAATATTCTGTGAATAAAATGTCTACCTGTTGCCGTTATTAATATCGAGCAAAAAACGGCAGAAAAAAACACGTTTATTGTATCGGAGCCACCACCAACAGACCAAACCCTGTTTTTACCCCTTATACATATTTTTTTATTGTAAACAATAACTAATATTTATACTTCTGAATCCCTAAATGAGAAAGTAATAAAGCAAGCAATTGCCGACGTTCTAAGAAACTCATCATTCCTCTCGTTTACGCGTGCGTGGAGTGTAGTTTCAAAGAGATCTACCCTAAACTGCGCTGCACCTGCGAGTAAAAAGATGGACAAGTGCACAAGCCAATCATCCGTTTTTTTTCATGCCACACCGGACCGTAAAAAATCGGACTGCCGGACGGTAAAATTCCGTGTAGTGCACAAGCGTCCTAACAATGGGAACTATCAGACAACTTGACAAGTGACAGTGACACTGACTCACTGCATGCATTCCCGGGGAGACGTTTCAGTGGGTAACGACTATTTTACTGTGGAGAGGTGTATTATTAAAATTTTGCGTTGTTTAATGTGTAGAAGATGAAGAGAAGTGACGTCATATTGTTTAAAGCTTTAGGATACTCAAAAAAACAAAAACCGGAAAACTCTCTGAGTGATGGTAAGTCAACTTTGAAATTTTCATAACCTTAAAATTACTGCCTATAATGTAGCCTAAAAATAAGATTACTAAAGTCAATAAGTAATAGAATTAGCAAAGTATGTGATGATGTTGATCATGTAAGCTGACCGATGAACTAATTAAAATGATACCTATCTGGTATTTAGATAGACCGCGGTGTCAATAAATAACACATAATACATGTTGTAGGTATCTACCTACGCTAGTCTTAAAAAAGGTGACACATTAAAATGCATAAAGTAGATTGTCATAAAGTTCGCGGGTAACGGCTAGTAATTTATTATTATTCCCCAAATGCGATATACAGGGTGTTTGGAAATAGCCTTATAAAATCGAATATGATAGAAAGAATGACATGCATACAACCTTTGGAAAATTAGTTTAGGCCCTGAACACCATCACAAGGCTAAGTAATGTTGTATTTATATTCAGAATTTTTATCTATTTCTGTTCATTTTAGGAGCCTTGGATCTGCCTTTGGAACCAACACCAGTAACTTCGCCGGCAGCCTCACCCAACTATCCTGAAAAGCTTCAAAAAGATCTAGCGCCTGTTCAATCGCCTTTGACGCCGCTCGCAGCCCAACATACCAGTCCTGAAAACCTTAAGTTACCACTGCCGCTTACTTCCTTGGTCACAGCCCCACCTAAAAACCCAGAAAATGTTGATTTGCACATACCGTTTGCTCAATCACCTTTGGTGCCGGTCGCAGGCCTACTTAAAATTCCTGAAAAGCTTAAATTGCACCTACCGCCTCTTGCTCGATCACCTTTAACGCCGCTCGCAGCCCCACATAAAAATCCTGAAAACCTTGAATTGTCTCTCTTGCATACTCATCTGGTCACAGCCCTACCTAAAAATCCAGAAAATGTTGAATCGACGCTAGGACCACTTCAATCATCTTTAAATCCGCTGGAAGACCCACGTAATGGCACTGAAAACGAGTGTGACTCGCCGATGGCACCTACGTACTCGCCTTTAACGCCGGTTGTAGCCCGACTTAAAACTACTCATAATGTTTATGACTCGCCGGACATGCCTACAAACTTACCTTTCACTTTGCTGGCAATTTCACCTAAAAATCCAGAAAACTTTGTTTCGCCACTACTACCTGCTCAATCATCTTTTAATCCCCTGGACGGTCCACCGAATGGCACTGAATACGAGTATGACTCACCGATGGCACCTACGTACTCGCCTTTAACACCGCTGGTAGCCCGAATTCAAAGTATTCATAACGTATATGACTCTCCCATCACACCAACAAACTTATCTTTCACTTTGCCTGCAACCTCACCTAAAAGTCCTGACTCCATAAGAAGTGAAAATTCTTCGCCTTTACGTACCATGTCACCAAGCACTTTAGAAATTTTCAATACTTTAAGTTTTGACTCCGCATTTAAAATAGGAAAAACAAATGAAGATAATGTCATGGAAGTAAAAGTTGTTGAAAGAACAAAAAAGAGTTTTAAATCAACCAAAAATAACGAACAAGATGAGATTACTGACTTTAGTTCTGATACGGACTTGGATTACATACCGGATACAGATGAATCAGAAGATGATGCTGTCTTAAGACCAAAACCAAGAACAATGATCATAGCGGCTATGGTACATAGTAATTCTAAGAGCGGCAATGTTAACGACAAAGACGAAATAAATAAAGAGGGACATTCATTGTTGAATGAAAATATTATAGTCCAACAACCAATCGTTGATGATCGAATTGATCAATTAGTTTTGCAAGAGAGAGAAGCTGAAACTGAAAATGGCTTAAAAAGTAATCCCGCAGCTGAAACAGATTGTTTAAACTTGAAAGGTCGCCCCAAAAAGGGAAGAAAACGAAAATTTTCTGATTATACCCTAGCTGAACGTAAACAGAGAAAATATGCAAACTTGTCATACCATGGTAAAAGTAAACAAGTAGTACCAAAAACATTCAAGGACTATACTTGTATATGTGCTAGACAATGTCACAATTTAGTCTCAGCTGAAAAAAGGGAAAACGAATTTCTACACTATATAAGACTTGGAAGTTATGAAGCTCAGCTACTATATATTACTAATCATGTATCAGAGAGTGAAAAAAAAAGAGCATACACTGTCTTGAAAGGGAGCAAATCTGGGAAGAAAAGACCAAGGAATTTTACCAGAGTTTATAAAATTTGTGACACACAGGTTTGCAGAGATATGTTTGTAAAAACATACCAAATAACCCCAAAAAAAATTGACATATGTCTGAAAAAATTTCGATCCGGGGATCCAATTAATGACAAAAGAGGCAAGTCTGGTGGCTGGAACAAAAAGGAGCAACAAGACTTAGACTTTATTAAAAATATAATCAATTCCTTGCCAAAGTATGAATCCCACTACCGGAGGGAAACTACCGACTTTAAGTACCTGAAAGTAGGTATGACTATAGATAAGATATACAAAATATACGTTGACGAATTAAAAAAAGAGCAAGGCCAGCCAGTATCAAATGCGTATTTTAAACGCGAGTTTTATAAAAACTTTAATTTGAGATGCAAAGCGTTGAAAAAGGATACCTGCAACAAATGCGATGCTTTTGTTGCCCGTATAAGAAATGTTGTCTCGGAAGAAGAGAAAAAACAGTTGGATACTGAGAGAGAGGTACATCTGACACGCGCTACGTCGTTACGACAGCACATGAATGACGATCTTAAGAGAGCAAAAACTGACGAAACTTTTGAGTGCCTAACATACGACCTAGAAAAAACTTTACCACTTCCCAGGATACCTACTAACATAGTCTTTTATAAACGTCAGCTATGGCTTTACAACTGTGGCATTCATGCCGGGTCCAGTGATATAGGTCACTGTTATGTTTGGGTAGAAGGCGATGCTGGAAGGGGTTCCCAAGAGGTGGGGTCGTGTCTGTTTCATTTTATTAAAAATAAATTAAGTCCAAAGGTGCAGCATCTGGTCCTCTGGAGCGATTGTTGTGGAGGCCAGAATCGCAACATCAAAATTGTTTTAATGCTTAAGGCCGTACTTAACTCGCATGATACATTAAAATCGATTACACTCAAATATTTGGAGTCGGGCCATACTTTTCTTCCAAACGATACAGACTTTTCAAAGATTGAGACTCAGCTTAAAAATCACGAAAGGATTTATACGGCGGATGAGTACATTAAAGTAATGAAAAATAGTAAAAAAAAGAATCCCCTACAAGTGTACGAAATGAAAAGAAACGACTTCTTTAGCGTTAATGCGATTGAAAAGAAAATCGTTAACCGTAAAATAGACGTAAAAAAGAAAAAAGTTAGTTGGCTAAGTACTAAGGAAATATTATTAAAAAAGGAAGACGAGCACTCTTTTTATATGAAACGGGCAGACTGCGAAGAGCTCCAGGAGGTAAATTTTCAGAAGAAAATGAGAGGTACCATACATTGCATATCAGAAAACGATTTTACTTTATTGTGGCCCAATGGCAAAGAAATTGCCCAAGCCAAACTGGATGACCTCAAATCCATGTTTGACCTGATTCCAAAGGACTGCCTCGATTTCTACCAACGTCTATTGCCATTGGGTAATGCTCGGATTGTCGAAGATGTTGATGGATTTAACAGATTAAGTCTTGATTTTGAAGTTGAAACAGATAAATGCCAAGATTGATATACTTATCTCTTGGTAGTTATCTGTCAAGTCAAAAGTTAAATCCATCAACATCTTGTATAGACAAGTTGAAAGGGTGCTAAATTTTTTGTTAAAAAGAGCTTAACTTTTTTGATTAAAAACATTTAAAAAACATTGTTTTATTTTAAGTTTTTATTAAAATAAGTAAGTAAAATAGTATCTGGATCGTTATTGATAAATCATTTTGAGCAGCATCCCATAATATTTAGCTTTTATTAAAAAGAATCCAGACACACATTTTTGCCATTTTCATAATAAAATTGTACTGTATGTTTAACACAACTTACGCCCATTATGAAGTGCAAAAAAATAACTAATCGTCAACACAAAAGGAAATACTCTCAATGTAATAATGTTCGACTAGAGACACTTTTAACACTTTCTAATCTTTAATGGCCTCTATCTCAGAATCGACTCTGTGTGGATTGGATCCTTTTCGCGTAACTACGTCCAAATGTCAGCAGAGGAAGTTGTTGTCCCCTCAGACGAGTTTGGAATTGTGCTCGTAGTACTAGTCGTGCTATTTGTGTCGGGTTCTTGGAAGTTTAAATGAAAGAATTCTGCAAAAGCGTCACATATAAGATTACCAGAAGTTATAGGAACATTATTGAAGGTCATAGAAGATGGATATGATGAGCCACGTTGCCTATAAGCACGGATGAAGGACCAAAAAGCTTTGGGATTTTCACGAATCACGCTTTCAGTATGTTGAACATAACTCTCAAAACACTCCTCCTCAACTTTTTTAGCTCGTTGTCGTAAAACTTTAAAAGAAGCAGATGCAGCCATATTACCATATATCTTATGTTTCCTGTGAAACTTATTTTTTTCTCCAAGATTTTTTTTCAAAGCAGGTGAATACCACACAGGGTATCGACTTGGGTTAAAAAATTCAAAAGGTATATATTTATCTCTTAGAGAGCACAGTATTTTATTAAATATATCCACTGCATCATCGACCGTCCCGCGCGATAGTATGTTGCACCAATCATGCTTATCAAGATCAGTATTCATGGCCTCAAAATCCCCCCTATTATAAAAATACTTAGGTCTCGCCTTGGACTTCATATCCGGTAAAAAAATAAAGTTCGGTCGACATAGCAAAGCTGGATGATAGGAATCTTCCCCCACCAGTGGCTCAGTGCAGTGACATACAGATATATCTCCATTGCAAAGCACCAAATCAAGAATATCGTCAAGGTGGTTTCTAACACCATTATTGTTCACCCAAGCGCTACGCCCGGTTGGCAGGCACGGCCGTCGTCAGAGCCGCCCCTCAACAGCCGTAAAGACAACGCCGTGTACCGTGTGAACCTTGTGGGAGGTGGTTCGGTGCGAGGAGTCTCGGCGCGTCGCTGGTGCCCTCGTCACGTTCCCTGGCCTTCCACGTACAGCTGGTAGATCGCGGGTTCGGTTGAAGGGGGGAAGGTTACCACTGGTAAATGATACGGCACTTATGGTTTCACTGTTTATTGCGGCGTCTACGCCGACGCCGTATCACTATATGTACAAACACAATATTTTATATACAACAACAATAGGTGCTACACCGAAATACACTGCCACAGTGATTGTGGTACGAATCGCGACGATTTTACGTACTATACACAATTAAACTATAAAAAGGACTTTCCTTTACAAATGGCGGCTTCGCCCGATACAAATTAATTACGCGTGTGCTTCACACCGCGGTTCAAAGGCAACAGGAGACGCGTGCGTCCCGGCACGCGCTACGTCAGTGTTGGGATGCACCAACACAAATTGCATCGACATAGTGATGTCCATAAATATCGCATTATTGCGTGAACATTCCCAGGGGCCCCAGCAACGAGGTTGGGAAACCTAGTCCTCGACTACAGGCAACTTAACTAATTTAACCACTGGCCTAACAAGCTCGCCAGATTGGGTTCTTAACCTTACAGATCTAACAACATTATCTTTACCATAATGTAATTCTAACACCCTACCTAGCCTCCAGTGTAGTGGTGAAACATTTTCATCCTTGATGAAAACCAAATCGTTAATATCTAAATTGTCTACCTCGTGATACCATTTGTTACGCGACTGTAACGTGCTCAGGTACTCGAGATGCCAACGTGCCCACACGTTCTGGTGCAGCTTCTGCAACATCTGAAATCGAGATAAACGTGACATTTTAGTATTTGACCAGTTACTCTCAGGCACTGCTACCAGTGGCTGGCCAATAAGAAAGTGTCCTGGCGTCAGGACTTCCAAATCCCCAGGATCTTCAGACATCGCTACGAGAGGTCTGGAATTGAGGATAGCCTCTATCTTACACAAGAGTGTCGCCAACTCTTCGTAGGTCAATATTGTATCGCCTATTTCCCTTTTCAAAAGCTGCTTCACGCTTTTGACAGCAGCCTCAAACAAGCCACCCATGTGTGGTGAAGCTAGTGGGTTGAACTCCCAATGTATTCGTTGTTTCCTGAACTGCTCCTTCAGGATGTGTTCCTTGTCCAGGAGGAACTGGTTAACCACCTTGAGGTAGTTGTTAGCTCCAACAAAATTCGTACCTCTGTCTGATCGTATCAGACTGGGGAGTCCGCGTCGACTCACAAATCTAGTAAATGCAGCTATAAATGCCTCAACTGACAAACTAGAGACCAACTCTACATGAACGGCCTTTGTAGCTACACAAACGAAAACACAAAAGTAGGCCTTCACTGACTTTGCATTTCTTAATAAACTTGATTTTACCAGATATGGTCCAGCGAAGTCTGTAGCGACTCCGTCAAAAGGTCGTGCGCGTCTCACGCGGTCCGCGGGCAGGTCCGCCATGCGCGGTGGTTGCTCTGCTGCAGAAAACCGAAAGCACCTCTTACATCTTCTTATCGTCCGGGCTGCCTCCTTCCGGACCGAGTTATCCAATATTCCCTGCGTAAAATAGCAATCAAACCATTAGCTCCAATGTGACAATAAGATTTGTGGTAATGCTCCATTAACAACTGAACAAATCGATTATTTTTAGGTAACAACACTGGGTGCCTCGCCCCATAAGTGAGTTTCGAATGTCTAAGTCGGCCTCCAACTCTTATTACTCCCTCGGAGTCCAAAAATACACTCAACTTCTGAAGTGATGTAATTACACGTTTGCGTTGCTTCAACAATTCTATTTCCTTAGAATATTCCAACTGTTGGATCCGTTTGATCCAGTATTTGACAGCGCCTCTCGTCTCTGCTAATGAAAGAATGCGACTGTCGGGCCGCGTCGACCTATCTGTCCTCAGATTTCTTATAAATCTCAACACATACCCTGTAGTGTTGACCAGTTTGGTAAAGCTGCTTACCTTTTTCAGTAACTTAATGTCCCATGGTTCTTCTTGAACGACATTAGTGTTAACTACCTTCTTAAAACCTGGTAGTTCCCGAGGTCTTACATATTTACTAGGCCACCTAGTTTCCTTCTGTACCAGCCACGGTACTGTCCACCATAGTGGATGATGAATCAGCTCCTCAGCTGTCACGCCTCGTGATGCACAATCTGCCGGATTCCAATCCGATGGTACATGTCTCCAGTTCAGCTGCCTCGGTGAATTCTGTATATACTGTACCCGATTGCACTCGAATGTTTGCAAGCAATGTGGCTGCGTCTCCACCCATGCTAATACAATTGAACTATCAGACCAAGCATTTATACTATCAATCTTGATCGATTTTTCATAACCATCCGCTACATGATTAAGTAATTGACAAACCAGATGCGCTGCGCTGAGCTCCAGCTTCGGGATTGTTTGTCGTGTTTTCATAGGTGCCACCCTAGATTTAGCCATAACCAAACTAACCTGCACGTGACCTCGCGCGTCCTCGCTGCGTAGGTAGACACATGCTGCGTATCCTGCTTCGGAAGCATCTCCAAAACCATGCAGTGTGTAAGACACTGCGTTTGGTAACGCGATACACCTCGGTATCTTCAGGCGTTCCATATGGTATAGGTCCTCGATCATATACCTCCATTTTTCCACTATCGGGTCTGGCACTGCCTCGTCCCAGTGTAACCCGTCCATAAATAATTCCTGCAACAGGTTTTTAAATCGTATAACGACCGGTGTACAATATCCACACGGATCGTATAGCCTCGCTATAGTGCTTAATATTGACCGCTTCGTCACTGCCTTCTCCGAAGGTATGTTTAGTCGATAGGATACTGTATCCGATATCGGCTCCCATTGTATTCCCAATACCTTTATGAAGCTTTTAGGGTCATTCGCGTCGAATTCCCGTGGCTGCTCACAATGATCGTCTGGTAGATCCTTCAGCAACTGTGGTTCATTCGTGGACCACTTTCGTAGCTCGTAACCTGCGCTTCGCATGAGCTCGATGAGTTCTGCCTTCAGAACCTCCGCTTCCTCCAAGGAATTCGCTCCGGTCAAAATATCGTCGACGAACACGGCATCTCGTACGACGTCAACTGCCTTCGAGGCAGGGTGTGTCCGCTCCCATTGCGCTGCCAGCTCCAACAGCGTTCGTATCGCTACATACGGGCTGGACCTCAGTCCATAGGTATTAGTATTCAACTCATATACCTTGAGCTCCTGCGTCGGGTCGCTCCTCCAAAGTATAAGCTGGTACCGCCTGTCCTCAGGGTGAATCCAGGTCATCCGGAACATCTGCTTCACGTCCGTGGTGAATACTACTTGATGCCTCCTAAAGTTCATCAAGATTTTTGTAATGTCATTCTGCAGTGCCTCACCAGAATGTAGACATTGGTTTAACGAAACCCCCGTAGTCGTCTTACAACTACCATCAAAAACCACTCAGATCTTATCAGAATCCCTTTTAAAAATACCATGATGTGGTATAACATAATGTTCAGAATCGAACTGAAAATCTGACACGGACATATGACCGAGCTTCTCATAGTCGTCCATAAATTCCCGATATTTCTGCGCAAACAATGGATGCCGCTCCATTTTTCTTTCCAGTGCGTAGAATCTCTTGGTCGCTGCGTCCAGGGAATCGCCCAGCTCCGGTCGGTCAGATAACAAAGGTAAACGTACCATGAATTTTCCATCAGTTTGCCTCACTGTGGTGTTTGCATACAGACGCTCGCACTCTTCGTGCCGAGGGTCCTTCGCCGGAAGCGCCGGCGGCTCCTCCGACGTCCAGAAGCGCTTGACGGCCTCCGTCAGCGTCGTGGTGGCGATCGGCTGCGGCGCGTCGCTCGCGTAGCCGTCGACCGGTCCCATGATCGCGTGCCCGAAGCATGTTCCGTAGGCTGCTGCGCCATCTGCACCGATGTCAAGCTTAGAACCATCTAAAATATAATTGAATACATCCGCTCCGAGTATTAAATCGACTCCCTGCGGCAGGGTAAAGTACTTGTCTGCAAGTCTCAGAGTAGGCGGGGCCTGCTTCAGGATACCCTTCTGCGGAGTGTTAACCGTTGGCAGATCAGTAGTCAGCTCCGACATAACTACCGCGACGGTAGAAATAATTGGCACCCGTTTATCCAAGGGTTTCATAACAATTTTGACTTTAGTCGCCGGTGTCCTCACCGTGGTATTCCCTATACCGACTATTTCCATAGAACTCTTCTGTCGGTGAAGCCGAAGCTTGTCCACCAGAGCGTCTCTGATGGCGCTGACACTCGCCCCAGTGTCGAGCAACGCACGAGCCCTCTCGTACTCGCCTCTACTATTCCTTATACCTAATGTAACCGTAGGATTTAGGCAGTTTCTAAAACCGCTACCTACGGCGTACGCTGCACCGACAGAACCGTAGCCTCAGTAATCCTCCTCCGGTTCCCGCTTCGGAAGGTAGGAAGGACGTCCATACCTCAGGTCCTCGAACTGAGCTTGCGCCTGTTGGTACCTCGCACCGACCGGGCGTCGTCCTGGCTCCAGGGCGTAGGGTTGCGGCTGCTCCTGCTCCGGAGCGCGTCGCTGTGGCGCCGGCCTCGGCTGCTCCACCGGGCTGGCGTGGCGCGGAGGTGTCCTCACGCGCGGCGGCGGCGGCGTCCGGGGAGGCGACCTCGCCTGCCCAGCGGCTCCACCCGCTCGCTGTGGTGGTGTGCGCTTCGGAGCCTCTCCTCCTGCACTACACAAAAGACTGTGGTGTCTCTGCGATCCGCACGATCTGCACCCCGAACCTTCCGCACATTCCCATGTAGTGTTGCCCTAGGCACACGAAGCACGCGCCGTTGATTCGTGCCCATGTCTTGCGGGCTGTACGAGCAAGCTTCTTAAACTCGTAGCAGTTCTCGATGGCGTGTCCGAGGTGGGTACAAAAGCAATAATTATTAGGCATCATCAAAGTACTGGGCGTAAACGACAATCTCAAATGAAAATGTAGGGCGTATATCTGTATGACTTAAAGCCATAAAGAATATATTTAATATATTTCATCATAATTTATTGTTGTATGTTAAGGTTTAGAGGGTGGAAAACGTTATCGCCATTTGTATGGAGACCGTTTGCTACACATTCCTCTTAAAAAGTTTAGTTATAACCCATGTTAAGGCCCTTCAAAACTAGGTTTAATTTTAAAGCCACAATCATTGCTGTAATGTGCCTAACATTTGACAAAGCTGTGAAGCTTTGCACATTTTGTAGCTTAAGGTTAGTTAAACCTTACTGTGTAGCAAATTGTTAAAAATAATAATTAATAATAATTTGTAGTTCCGATTAATTTGCCTTATTATTTATTACCTTTGTCAGAACTAGCCAACAATCAAGATTGTTTTGCAATATGAAAAGGTTTAGTAGCCTTTTACTCTTATCTTCCTTCTAGTAACTAACTATAAAATACTTAATTTATTTTGTCATTCCAAAAGTAAAAAAAAAACTTCCTTAGTTATAAATATCAGAATAGAATACAAGCCTCTGATGGACTAAGTGTTGCCAAATTGACCTATTTTACTAAAAACAGTTGTAAGTATTGTAATATAAACCCAAAAAGTTGAATAACTAATAACAGATCGATAAAAACTACAGTTCCCATTTTGAAAGTTGGTGGTTACACTCTGCGTTACTAACGCAGCAGTCATTTTATGGGGCATAGAAGACATTCATGTTGGATTTTGTGGGGCGTATTCACCAGCTAACTTTTTAATTACAAATATTTCTTAAAATGTTATGTTTTAAGATTATGCACATAAAAAATTAACGACTTTTGGTGTAAGAATCATATTTATAGGATCAATAACAACAAAGTTGTGATAAATACAAAATTTAAATTTTAGTTTTTTCGCTCTCCTGAAAAGTCGTGTTTTGGTGGTTACGCCCTTTGAGCCCCAAGGTATAATATAATAAAACCAAAACGGAGTATTATAAATAATTTAAAGCTATTTAAAATAAGAATTAAATATAATAAAAAAGTCAATAGTCCGATTCGGAACGCATTATGACATATTTTTAGGTATTAAATAAAAAAAGTACTTTGCCGCGCTAGGCCGCAAAAAGCGATTTTCTACGCCTAAACTGATTGACAAAACCTCCTTTTCAGAGCGTGTGAGGTGAAAAGTACTTTTTACTACACTTATTTATTCATACATAATAAAAATGAGTACTAACACACCTAGTGCGTCCCAAAGAGTGGGTCTTAGTATGAACATGGATAAGCCAAAAATCATGTCGATTTCCCATGTCAAACCCACTACAGTTCACGTTGGGAATACTACACTCGAAGTTGTTGACCATTACGTTTACCTTGGACAGACAATCCAGTTAGGTAAGTCCATGTTCGAGAAAGAGATCTCTCATCGAATCTAACTCGGATGGGCAGCATTCGGGAAGCTCCGTAAAATCTTCGCGTCCAACTTACCTCAGTGTTTCAAGATAAAAGTTTACGACCAGTGTGTGATGTTGCCAGTGATGTCTTACGGCAGTGAAACGTGGTCGCTAACTATGGGTCTGATGAGGAGGCTCAAGGTAACTCATCGTGCAATGAAGAGAGCTATGCCCGGCGTTTCCCTGCGTAATCTAATCAGAAATGAGGAGATCCGCAGGAGAACTAGCGTTACTGACATCGCTCGAAGGATTGCTCATCTGAAGTGGCAGTGGGCGGGAAACATAGCGAGAAGAACCGATGGCCGTTGGGGCGGAAAGGTTCTGGAATGTCGACCGCGTACCAGACGACACTCCGTGGGTAGGCCCCCCACAAGGTGGACCGACGATCTGGTGAAGATCGCGGGAAGCCGCTGAATGCGGGCAGCGCAGGACCGATCGTCGTGGAGATCCATGGGGAGGCCTTTCCCTAGCAGTGGGTGTCATATGGCAGAGACGACGACGACTAAACACCCAAAGACTAAGGCAATTAGTCTCAGAAAACATAGGAAAAGGAACGGAATACAAAAATAACAACAAAATATAAGCCATACATTAGAACTAAAACACAAACTTCAGTTATGCATTGAAATAAAACAACTTTTACGGATATCAAACGCGCTATATTTCCACGAACTAAGTTGTAATTGTCCGTATTTATAGGTTTTTTAGGGGTTTCTCTTTTCTTAATAATAAAGAATTAAAATAACAATTAAATCAAAATATCAAATCAATAATAATTTGTGCCATAGTACATTTCTAACTGTATTCGAACGAAAATAAATTAACTTTTCGAGGGTAGACTTATAAGTAGCCAGTCATCCCGTGACCACGGCAGCTGTAAAGGTGCCAAAACGTCGGGAAAATCAAAAAACCCCTAAAAAACCTATAAATACGGACAATTACAACTCAGTTCGTGGAAATATAACGCGTTTGATATCCGTAAAAGTTGTTTTATTTCAATGAACAGTGCGCGCCAAAACATAAGATGTACGTTCAGTTATGCAGTTATTTTTTAAACTTCTTAAGTAATAGCTGCATTACTGCTCTTTAAATAAATCATTTTTTTTGAATTTTTGCCTTTCAGTTCCTGTCCCAGTGTTTTCAGAGTTAGACTGGTGATGCATTCTGACATTTATATATTTTTTTATGATGGCTCGGATGAGATGCAATCTATGGATTAATGTGGCCGGTTGATCGATAGAATGTAAATTAAATACTGAAAAAATGCTCTTTCCTATAAAGTTGGACAAAGTTTTGGTTGAGAGGTATATGTAGTCGCTTTCTGCCAGAAATTGGGGTCTAGTCATTCGTCGTATATTGTTTTCCGTTTCCAGACATACCTCAAACAGGTCAGTTGAAGGAAAACAAAGTCCGCCCATATTCGTTAATTCTATAAGCTTGTGAAAAAATAATTTCTCGTTACTCACCAAACTGTTTATACAAATTTCACATTTAATTATTTTTGTTAAGCTTCTAGCCATCCATCCGCCAATATAGCCAACTATCAGGTCTATGTTCTCGGACAATTGTCCGAATACGTCTCCTGTTGGATTATCTAAAGACAGTTGTTGTAAAACGTCTAATAGTTTAATTTATTATGTTGGCAACACTGCCGGCTTGTAGCTAGTCTGTGCATGGAAGTATTACCTAAACAGGAATGAGTTCTCTTCAAAGTATTTACTGTTAGATTTATCAAAACTAGTCTTTATTACAATGACATAAGAATTATCCTATACGCAAAACCCGAAACGAGCCGAGCGAGAGGGCTGTAACTGTACAGTTTATCCTTGTCTAACGATGATTTTATATTGCCACCTCCAATTAATTTTCGAATTTAGAAGAAAATAATATTCACAGATTGCGTGCGTTTCACGATCTTCTGGTACACTGAAAATGAATTGTTTTTAAATAAAAATTCCATTGTTATAAATATTAATACTACCTATACTGAACTAGTACAATACTTTGAAGTCACAGCTAACCCATGAACATAATTATTTTGGATCTACATTTCCGTATCTATTCGTGTGTAGATATGTATGAATTTCCCTTTCTTACCCGTGGCACAATAAAGAAAATATTTCATTGTTATAAACCTTAGATTTTATGTAAACATTTTACAATTATATTGAAAGGTAGTATTATAACCTAAAATAAAACTTCTAAAATTTGAGGCTCTCTCTTTTTCAACTTTCGCTCAAGGTTCGTTTATTCGTATTAACCTCCAACAAATGCAATTGCAAACCCACAATTATCACTACATATTATAAAATAAAGTTTCTCGCCGCGTCAGTCAGTCTGTCTGTCTGTTCGCGATAACCTCAAAACTACTGAACGGATTTGCACGCGGTTTTCATCGATTGATAGAGTGATTCCTGAGAAGAAAGAGAAGCTGTATAATAAGTTGAGGTTTAATGTAAATTGTTAGAAATATGACGATAATAATTGTTGAAGATGTCGGCAAAAATTAAGCCGACTGGTAGCTTGCATGGAAAACGCTGCATAAATCTTTTACCTCACCGCTACGCATACCCAAAATACGCGTTCTGCGCAATCCGCACCCCATTTTAAGATGTTTGCCTCGTACTGTTTTAACATAAGCCGAGCGATAATCCACGCGTAGGTACTCTTAAAGACTGGAAGGTACTTATTAGTTTTCTTCTTGGGTGTTGCTGGAAGGTTGCAATTGGCAAAAGAAGGGAAGAAACCGACGCGAAACGAGGGTGGGTCACATGTTTCTAAAATTTTAAATTTATTATTATATAATAAGGATTTATTTATTTACTAAATTCAATGCTAAAATACAATTCACACATGTAAACATACTTAGCATAGCCTATATTTTTATTCATAACTTAAGCGTTCAACGTCAAAATAAAACAGTTGTGTTGGAGTTTACACGGCGTAAGGTATGTTCGCCTAATCAGGGCCGGTTCCTAATGAGGGCCACCATTTCAAAAACCCTGTTCCCGATACTAAGGCGCATAACATACTGAGACGGTTTCCGCTCCGGTGGACGGATTTGCAGCGTGAGATTGTTATACACTGCGGGTTTTGTATACACATCAAGATTCTACAGCCGTAGTTAACAAGCACACTACCAACAACCGGAGCGGTGTGCGGTGCAGTGTGGGATCCGCCTAAATTGAAATCAAATCTGGCGCCGACGGTTTTTCGATACGGTCCGAGATATAGGCGATTTACATTTTTTTGTAATTTTTCGATTTTTTAAACCATGTTGTAACCCTCGTCGATACGCATTTTTTGAGATCAACCATTCACGTAGCCCTAACTCACGACACCACGACACGACCACGCGTCACGTAATACCTATAGTAGTAATTAAAATACTTATGCTGGTAACACTCATCCTCGTCCGTGTTGTTACGTGTTGATAATATTGACTGTGTTTATCGTTCGTACTTATTATTTTATTGCTTAAAAATGGTAAGAACTTGCATTATTGATATTTGCAAACGTGAATATTACCCGGATTGTGGATTGTCTTTTCATAGGTAAGTGTTACGTCGAGAATTCGAATGCCTAGAATATTGTAGGTAATAGGGTGACCATAAACATGGGTTTGTCTGTTCCAGATATTATATAGCATAGGTACAATCAAAGTGGCCCTCCGGCCTACCGCCTAACTCAAATTGCTTTCAAATTGCTATAGTTTTATGACGTTAATGCACTATTCGTCCGTCATTGTGTTATGACAAGGACGGACAGGCCATTGCTATCACTATCGATATCAGAGGTGCCAGAGGCTCTGGCCCTAAGGTCCAAGTCCAACAGGTGCAGGAATGTCGTACCTACACACACACATAGGTAATATCTGGCCGCGAGAACTAGATGCACGGCCATAGACAACACAGTCATGTTGCCGTTTTGCAAAGTAGTATGCGCGAATAGATAGCTGACAAAAATAAAGCTTACAACAAATACGTAATTAATATAATTTTTAATTTATGATTCAACAATAACAAAATATTTTATAGTTTTAATAATAAAGTGTCTAGATACATCTGAAATCGTTAGTTCCGTTTTCGTCTACAACGGTTATCTTTTGACACAGACTCTACCTGGTTTTACAAAATTTTAATTAGATTTCTTACAATTTGTTTTTTTTTAGTTTTCCTAAAAATGACAAGATGAGGGAAAAATGGATAAGTGTCATACCACCTACATCAAGAAAAATTACTGATAATTCAGTGATATGCAGTAGACATTTCAAAGTGGAAGATTATGTACCTAATTTGTCACGACCAGTGCTAAAAGAAAATGCAATGCCTTCAGTTTTTCTATTTGTAAGTACCTACATAAAGAGTACCTACCTATCTAAATAAGTAGTAAGATATTCACATGTATCGGATGGTATGGTACCCACCTTACAACTCATAAAGGCCTACTCAAACTTGAGCGGTATCCGCTACCGCCTTGGGTAGCGGTAATACCCGAGCGATATCCCACTGGGTATTTGGTATGGCATTTTCTTAGCTGTCGCGAAACCGGAACCGCATACCAGATGGGTACGCAATACGTACCGTGTGTTTGGCGAATCTTTTACTCCCCCCGCGAAAGTGGTAGCGGTAAAATGCCGCTATGGTTCGAACAGAGCGTTATCCGCATACCCATTGGGATATCGTTACCGGCACCGGTAGCGGATACCGCTCAGTTTTGAGTAAGCCTTAAAGGATGATGCCGTTGTCTTCATACAAGCTAGGCCGTGATAGGCTTTGATGACCATCTTTGATGACCATTACTACCGATAGGGGCGGCATTGTCATACAAAGTGCAAATTTCTATTTGGATTTTACAAATATAGCACTAGTCACTAGAAAACTACTGTATGGTTAAAGCAAAAACCGCACTTGTCATGTGACATGTGTTGTTCTTCTAAAAATGCCATAGACAAGTGCTGTATTTGCTTAATCCATACAATAGTTTTCTTTACGTTGCGAGTAACTAGTGCTATTTTTGTAAAATCTGAATAAACAGAAATGTGCACAATGCCGCCATCTATCGGACCCCGTTAAAATGTAATTTTCCGTAGAAACTGACAAGTGTCGTTTAATTGGAAAAATGTCTTCTAAAATCATATTTAAAAAAATTTAGTTATTCATATTTTGTTAGTAAAAGGTACTTACTTTACCATTAGTAATGCCATGATCCAAGAAAACAAGGTCTGGCACTCCGGGTGTGACACATGCCTACGTCACTGTCGAGTTGCCACTATAAAGTAACAAAACAATAATGAAGGAAAGATTTTCTGTCGTCACTCATGCAAAAAATATTATTTATATATTACAATTGTTATTTGTTTGTTTTAACAAACATGATGGTCTTGGTTATACCTGAATGAACGTAATTAGTTAATTAAGCACTCACGGTTTTAGCGGATTCATACAGGTAATATATGGGAGTCGGGAAGTTTTATTACTCACTACTGGCAATAATACGGCGATGACGTAGGCTTGTGTTGTGTCACCCACGTGACCTGTTGTCACGGGAGTGCTTTAGCAGGCGCAGTATGTTATTATACCATGAGTAATGCAATCTATATTAATAAGTAGGTAATATTAGGAAAATTATAACAATCAACATAATTATATGTTTTATTTGGAGGCTGATACAAAAAAAATAACAGTATTAAGTAATTTTCAAATAAATATTCCTTGTAAAAGCGTATCCGAACCGCCCTCAAAGTTATCTGATGAGCCACTTGCAAAGAAGCCTCGTACTGAAAACTTGTGTAATGATGTCAGTGTCCAAACAGAACAGAGAGGTGTAAGTAAAGAAAACTTGCAGCAAAAAGTTAAAGTTCTAACTCAGAAATTACGTAGACGCGCTAATAGAATACATGATTTAAAATCTCTCTTAAACATCTTAAAAAAGAGATGTAAAAATTTTAATGAAGTGGAAGGTATGATAAAAAATAATTTTATAGATATTCATAAATATTTATATAAGGACAAAAGTAATAAAGGAAACAGATACAGTGAAGAAATAAAGAAGTTTGCCCTCTCTTTATATTACTACTCACCAAGAGCATATATGTTTTTAAGGTCATATATTGCATTACCACATCCAGCTACTTTGAGAAAAATATTAGCTACCAATGATTGTAATGTTGGTTTCATGCAAGAAGTGCTCGAGTTCCTTAAAAGTTATGTTCAGAATGATGATTCTATTAAAAATGTTGCTCTTATGTTTGATGCCATGCACATTCGGTCCGAAGTAAAAGAAGATAAAAAAACTGGCAAATATATTACACAGATTATGGAGGAATTGTGCCAGTAACCGCGGAAGAATGGGCTACAGAAGTCTTGGTTGTTGAAATAGTGTCTTTGAAAAGTAGATTTAAATGTCCCATAGGATATTTTTTTATAAATAAGATAAGTGCTAATGTGCAAGCACAGTTAGTTTTAACAGCAATTCGTTTATTAAGTGACATAAATATAATTGTAAGATCACTGACGTGTGATGGAACAACTTCAAATATTTCTACATACCAATCTTTGGGTTGTGACTTCAGTTTGTCTGAGATGCGAACGCATTTCAAGCATCCTACTCGTGGTTTGAAAATATATTGCATATTCGATCCTCCTCATATGTTAAAGCTGTGTAGAAATATTTTGGCAGAAACTAATTTGAGCTCTGATAAAGGAGAAATAAAATTTCGATATGTGCAAGATTTACATCAAATTCAAGAAGAAGAAGGTTTGCGTTTCGCGAATAAACTGTGTAATGCGCATGTAAACTTTTTTAATAAAAAAATGAACGTTAGGTTAGCCACTCAATTGATCAGTAGTTCAGTAGCAGATGCGATTGACTTTTTAAGACAGAGTGGTAATCCTAAATTTATAGGTAGTGAAGCCACTGTGCAGTATATTAGAATGCTTGACAGATTATTTGATTTAATGAATTGTAAAAATCCTATGGGATCTGGATTCAAATCACCCATGCGACTTGAGAACAAGGAGTTTTGGATAAATGTATTTAATGAAACTAAAGATTACCTCTTAACTTTAAAAATTGATGAAAAAAATGTTTTAGGGCATAGACGTAAAACAGGAGTACTTGGATTAATTGTTAATACAATTAGTTTTCAAAATTTGGCTTTGGATTTATTGCAATCAAATGAGTGCAAATATTTCCTTACTTATAAATGTTGCCAAGACCACCTGGAAATGCTTTTTTCTTGCGTCAGAGCTCGTGGTGGAGGAAACGATAATCCTAATGCATTACAATTTCGTTACACATTACGTAGATTATTGTTCAAAAACAGTATAACACCAAGCATTAATGCAAATTGCACTGTTGACGATTATGAATCGACTCCAGTGCTTGAGTTCAGAAGTGAGAAAAGGACTATTGTGGAATCAAATAATGAAGATAATACAGAGAAATCCGTAGAAGTTTTACTAAATCTCATAGATAATTCGAATTTATCTAATTATAAATTAAACATTATTTATTATATAGGTGGCTGCATTGTAAACAAAATGATTGGTAAAATATCTTGTAAAGACTGTTGTTCAATTTTGTTAGTCAACAATATTACAGATCACAATTACTGCGTAGATATATCTCAATTTTCTGCATTTACCACTTTTGTTGATCGAGGACGTCTTAAATACGTATCTCATTTTGTGTTTGAAATTTTGAAGTACTGCGAGAAATTGTTTGTTACAATGTCAATAGAATCTTTAAAAAATATTCGCAAAAATAAAATTATAATGTACGTTGTTCAAGAATTCTATACCAAATTTAACAAAATGATGAGTCCTCCACACCCTCAGCTTTCTATTATGTCTGAAGTTCCACATGAAATCCAATTAGTAAAATCTTTAGCCAATTCTTACTTGAATTTACGCTTTCATCATTTTACGAAATTAAAGTCACTGAGTCTTTCCAAGGGTGCGGTGGGTTTACGACAAAAACTTCATAAGACTGTCTTATTTAATAATGTTTAAGTTTGTTTTATGCTACTATCTGTTTGATAGCTATAAGGGGGCTTCCATAAATCTCATACAATCTGTGTGATGTGTGGGAGAGATGATGTTTTTGCAAATATTACCACCAGAAACAGTGTAAAATTGCGATAAAGCTTAGTTAAATTAAGTAATACAATGTTTCTTTACTAAAATATAGCTAAATTCTACACAAAAATATGCTATAAAAAAATGTCACGTACGTAACATGGGGAGGGGGGGACGAAAAATCGCAAATATCGACTCACGTTATTTATGGACGCCTCCTAATGAATAAAAATGAGAATAATAATAATAGCTCAGCTGGACGGAATCCGCCTGGCCAATTCCTTCGGCCGACCAGTGAGACAGAAAGGAAGCTTTTTCTGAATTGACCTTTGATTTGAAATCTGTGATTGACGTATAATAAAATAAAACAATGTTTTGTAAGTTATTATCGTTTTATTGTTTTGTGTACCTACTTACATATCAGTGGGAAAAGAAAACCGTTGTGGGAATGGAAGGCGCTGGCACAAAATAAACAAGTATATTTTGTGGCGCTGGTGTGCTTAATTTACCTCATAAACTTATTATACCTACTCTATTTAGGTACCTCTTCTGTTTATCAAACAACACTATATCACATCTGTAGCATTGATAAGCTTCTGACCACTTTTTTAGTAACCGATAGTCTCAATTCAAGTAATGTTCTCAGGTCTGAGGGAATATCCGTAAATAGGCGACAGTATGGTCACTCGTCGTTGAAAGAGACAAAATGAACACTGAGTAATCTCTCGCTCGGCACAGTTTTTTCACAACAGCGCATTCCTGTTTAGGTAATACTTCCATGAGTCTGTGTTGGCTCGGTAGTCTAGTCTGACTACTGCTGTGTTCATCTTTGGTTCGAAATAAAAGACGCTCGTATTGTGAACTCTGTATTTATTTTATTCATCGACTTCATTGTAAAAAGGAACCTGAAAAACAAACAACAAGCAAATTCTTTTCATCTGGCGACCGTGGGAAGTTTTATGATGGAGATCCCTACGAAGGTCAGAGGTGCAATACGAAGCATGTTCACCAAAAAAGCAAATGGCTTCGAAAATCTTATGAAAGAGATTTATGATTCTCCGTTATGTGACGACAAGATTGCAGCGGTAAAAGCATCGTACAAATCCATAGAAGGAATACGGGAAAAATTAGACCGCTTAGATACTGAAGTTACTGACATTTTAATAAAAGATTTCGAAGAAGAAAAATTCGCTTTGGAAACCGAAGAAGCAGAAAAATATAAAGAAAGATGGCGGCTAGTCGAAGCAAGGTATGAAATGTTTATTACAAAATTAAACCATCGCAGCCCTGTCAATAATTCGGATCAAAAATGTAAAATTAGACTACCAAAATTGGAAATCCCGAAATTTACGGGAGATATTAAAGACTGGATTCCATTTTGGAGTCAGTTTAAGAAAATACATGAAGATAACTCATTGGATACAGAATCCAAATTTGTTTACTTATTGCAATCTATACAGCCGGGCACGGAAGCCAAACAATTAGCAGAGAGCTACCCCCTGTCAGCAGATAATTACCCAAAATTGATAGAACACTTGAAGTCTCGATATGCTCGAGAAGATTTACAAACACAGTTGTATGTAAGGGAACTGCTTAATCTAAAATAAAAAACAGGAGGTATCGCTTATAAATCTGTATGATAAAATTTGTGCCCAACAGATCTCTAGAAACATTAGGAGTAACAAAGAAAAGTACAGTGTTTATTCTACCAATGGTCGAGTCAGCCCTGCCAGAAGAAATGCTTAAAGCATGGCAAAGAATGGGGACACACGATACGAATATGGAGAAAGAACTTAATAATTTATTAGCTTTTCTTAAGTGTGAGGTAGAAAATGACCAAAGAATGCAGATGGCAAGAATGAGTTTCACCTCAGATAATTCAGATAATAAAACAAATCCGCAGACTGCCACATGTCTTGTGAGTTTAAATGAAAATAAAATAAATAATTGCATATGGTGTGACAAATCAAACCACAACAGCTTGGAATGTTATAAACTTGGAAAACTGAATTTGCCACAAAGGAAAGACATAGTATTTAAGAAAAAAGGATGCACTATTTGTCTGAAAACAAGTCACAATTACAAAAATTGTAAAGCGTTTATAAAATGCTTAATTTGTAGCAAGAGACATTCAACTGTACTATGCAACTTGCAAAATAAAAATGAGGATCAAAAAGAACAGCAACATCAAGAAATGAAAAATAGTACTACGGCAGCATCAACATCACCTGTTTCACCTACATCAACTTTGCTGCAAACAGTGGTTGTGGAAGTTGAACATGGAGGCCAAAAAATTCCTATACGTGCACTATTCGACAGCGGCTCCCAAAAGACCTATGTAAAGCAGGAATTAGTGAAAAAGTTAAAACTGCCAGCAGAAAAAGAAGAAGTACTTACCCACTCCTTATTCGGAGGTGTGGAAACTAATTCTAAGAGTTACAGTGTGTACAAAATTAAGATAAATAGCTTAGATAATACATTTTCAACAGAAATACAAGCTTTAGGACAAAATATTATTTGTAATAATGTACCAAGATTTGTTAATTCTGATAACAATTTAATGAATATTCTTAGGAAAAATCATATATCTTTGACAGACAGTACTTTGACAAATACATACTCTGATGAGATAGACCTCTTAATAGGAGCAGACTGTTCAGGCATTTTTTTAACTGGTCAAATCGTCCACTTGACAGAAAGTGGGTTGGTGGCAATAAACACTAAGCTGGGATAGACGCTACAAGGGAGACAGGTGAGCGCCAATATCAATAACATTGTGTCTACTTTATTCTGTTGTGCTAATAATAAAAATAATTTTACAGATTTATGGTCTCTTGAAACAATAGGTATATTAGATCCGGCAGAGTATAAATCGAGAGAAACAGCTGCTAACGAAATTGTCCAGCATTTTGAAGACACCGTGCAGATGACTGAAGACAATAGATATCAGGTAAAACTTCCATTTAAATCTGGTTTTGAAGATTTGTTACCTAATTACCATGTAGCAGAAAAACGACTTGTATCTACAACACAAAAACTTAACTCAAGTGGCAATTTGGAAAAATATCATAAGGTCATTCAGGAATGGCATAGTTTAGGTATAATAGAAAAGGTGCCAAATTCTGAGTCTGAATGTAATAAAGGCCATTACCTACCACATAGGGCTGTTATAAAAGAGTCTAGTTTAACAAGCAGCATAAGGCCTGTTTTTGATGCTTCGGCTAAGGATAAAAATAGCTTGTGTCTGAATTCATGTCTAGAAAAGGGTCCTAATATGATTGATCTTATACCCACTTTATTAATAGGATTCAGAACTGGAGCCATAGGTGTGACAGCCGATATTCAAAAAACATTTTTACAAATAAGTTTACCCCCAGAAGATAGACAGTTTTTAAAATTCTTATGGTGGGATAATGAAACTCTTACAAATATTGAAACATATAGACACTGCCGGTTAGTGTTTGGTCTAACTTCAAGCCCATTTTTATTATCAGCTACTCTTAGGCATCATGAAAAAGTCTTGGTATGTAGACAACTGCCTCACCAATTTAGATACTGAACAAGAAACTTTAACATTTGTCAAAGAGGCAAAAGAAATTATGCAAGCTGCCAAGTTTAATCTGCGTATGTGGGTGACTGCTCCAATGAAACTGAATGAAGCAGGTAAGGATATTATTTCAGTCTTAGGAATAAGCTGGGACACCTTGACTGATGAACTATATTGTTCTACCTCTAACTTACCTGCAGCAGATAATATACACACAGTCACGAAAAGAGAATTATTGTCAATTACTCAGAGAGTTTTTGATCCCATCGGGTACACTGCTCCGGTAATGTTGATTCCTAAATTAATTTTACAAGAAACCTGGCGTAGAGAATTATCATGGGATGAACCCCTACCATCAGATATAGTAAGTAAATTTGTAGACTGGTTTAAAGATCTCACGTACCTGAATCACTGCAGAATGCCAAGGCGGCTGTCAGCAGATAATCTAAAAGAAAGTGAGTTAATTTATGATTTTTGTAATTTTTGCATTTTTCAATGCTATTTTTATACTTATGGTAAATTTTAAATAGAAAAATATTGGAAAAAACTAACTCGGTCACAAGTGCTCGGTAGCTCAGCGGTTAGAGCATTGGACCGGATTTCCAAAGGTCGCGGTTTCGATTCCCGTCTGAGAATTCACTTGTGACCGAGTTAGTTTTTTCCAATATTTTTCTATTTAAAATTTACCATAAAGTGAGTTAAGTTTACATTTAATATGTGATGCAAGTAAAGATGGATATGGGGCTGGTGTTTTACTCAGAGCTAAAAAGAATAAGAAAGTAACAGTTCAATTAATATTAGCTAGGTCAAGAGTAACACCTCCTAAGGAAATAAGCATACCCAGATTAGAATTGTTAGCTGCGCTCATAGGTTCCCGACTTTTATCTCATGTAAAAAAGAATAATAATTTTAAAGATTGTCCTAACTTTTGCTGGTCCGACTCCAGTGTGGTTATCAGCTGGATTAAAAGAGAACTGCCACTTAATAATTTTGTAGGAAACAGAATAAAAGAGATAAGACAACACACTAATATCAGTGATTGGCATCACATTCCAGGCACAGAAAACTGGGCTGGTCTTGCATCCAGAGGCTGCTCCGCCAAGACGCTCCTTGACTGCCGCTGGTGGGAAGGACCCAGATGGCTGCATCTGGCACCGGAAAAGTGGCCAATCTCTGAGGTAGTTGTTGACGAGAAAGAAATACAGGCTGAAATTAAGAAAACTACATGTAATGCACAAGTCTGTACGAAGGAAAACTTACTAGATAACCTACAAAATCGACATTCTAAATATGCAAAATTAGTAAGAACAGTGGCATGGATAATGAGATTTATAAATAACACTCGGTCAGCAAATAATAAGAAAAAAGGAGAAATCAGTTATAATGAATATGTGAAAGCTGAAAGAAAAATAATTAATTTGATTCAACTGTGTAACACAGAATGCTTAACTAAAGAATGCAAAAATCTTAATAAATACACTGATAATGAAGGAAATATAAGAATAAAAACGAAACTTACCTTATCAGACTTTCCAGAGACAGTCAGAACACCGTACCTCCTGCCAGCTAAACATCCAGTGGTGAAATTAATGGTGAGACAGCGCCATGAGCAGTTACAGCATGCAGGTACTGACCAAATTATAGTTGACTTAAGAGCTAAATTCTGGATCATAGGAGTAAGACGACTAGTAAAATCCGTAATCAGGAACTGTGTAGTATGCAAAAGATATAAGTCAAAACCAAGCCAAGCTCCGACAGCGCCACTGCCCGTCGAGAGAATAATCAGCGCTGCGCCGTTTCAAAATACTGGAGTGGATTTAGCCGGTCCGCTCATACTACGTAACGGAGAAAAGGTATGGATAGTATTGTACACTTGCGCCGTTTATCGTGCCGTACACCTAGAGTTAACGAGATCTCTTTCCACAGAAGCGTTTATTAAGACTATTCGTAGATTCATTGCTCGACGTAGACGCATGGATTTGTTGATGTCCGATAATGGTACCAATTTTCATGGGACTAAGTCTTTGCTGTCCTCTTTGGATTGGAATGAGATTCAGCAGTATTCCACCATACGCCGCATACAGTGGAAAATGAACGCACCGACAGCAGCATGGTGGGGCGGCTTTTGGGAAAGGCTCATAAGGTTGATGAAAGATCTACTGCGCAGAATTATAGGTAAAGCCTCTTTAACATATGATGAACTGCATACAATAATTTGTGAATGTGAAGCTGTGATCAATGGGCGCCCACTGACATACATAAATGATGATAAAGGCGACTGTTTGGAGCCCTTAACTCCAGCTCATTTTATCATTCCTACAGTACATCCAGTAAATGAGGTAAGTGATTTTGATCAGATTGACAGTCAAAATTTAAATAGCAGACTAAGATATGTACAGAAGGTAAGAGAGCAGTTCAAAGAACGTTTCAAAACAGAATATTTGACACTTCTAGTGCAAAAGGGTAAAGAAATACAAAGTAATATAAAAGTTGGAGATATTGTTCTCATAGAAACGACAGGGAAAAGATTAAATTGGCCATTGGGTGTGGTACAAAATCTCTTTGTCGGAAGAGACGGCGTTGAAAGAACGGCAGAGGTAAGAACTTTTCAGGTACGAAAATTAAACCAATAAAACGTATAAATTAAAATGTCCTTTATATTAAGTTAAAATTTTATGTTCAATTGGATATGTGCAATGCAAACTATATTGTATTTTATAATGTAACATGTTCTGCATCTGTGTTGATTCGGAAGATGTGTGTAATTTTCGTATGTAGGTAGCTAATAATTGTTATAAAATTGTAATAAATAGAAGATTTGTAAGCAAATACTCTGATCAAACTATTCATGTTAATAATAAAATAGAAATGTTGTTTTGAAGTTAAATGAATACCTAATTCAAATTGAAAATTTATTTTATAAAATTTTGTTATCATTCAATAATTCAATTTATTATAGCAATTTGTGCAATTTTGTATTAGATTTTACGGCGATCTTAAAGACAACAACGCCACCTGTGTGCATAATGTGAACTAATTTTGACATTGACATAAGTACTAATGTCAGGTTGACATTTATGAAAGGGTTCGTTTTAAAACGCGAATTTTGCTCAATGACAATTAATTTTAAATATTTTTTGTTTTGGCGTTGGAGGATGTTGTAAAACGTCTAATAGTTTAATTTATTATGTTGGCAACACTGCCGGCTTGTAGCTAGTCTGTGTTGGCTCGGTAGTCTAGTCTGACTACTGCTGTGTTCATCTTTGGTTCGAAATAAAAGACGCTCGTATTGTGAACTCTGTATTTATTTTATTCATCGACTTCATTGTAAAAAGGAACCTGAAAAACAAACAACAAGCAAATTCTTTTCAACAGTGATAATTGGGAACAGTTATTCAAATAGAGTTCATCATTTTCATCAGGAGGAAAATGATGAACTCTATTTGAATAATCAGTCGATGTCTGGTCATGCGAATTTTCTTCGTCTTCGTGACGATTCCTTTCACTTGTACAATTTATAGCGTTCACTGATGACGCAATCAATATTGGAAAATTGTCCAATGGAATGCTGTTTCCTGTAAATGTCGACTTTAACGATAAATGGTTCATACAACGTCTATACGCTCCTTTGAGTTGTGTGACATTTGGGTTATCGTTATAACCTCCATGCTTCGTTATTAAACTAAAAAACAGCTCTAAATGATCTTGTGACAAGCGGTACGTTGATATGTACTTTAATTTAGAATTAGACTCAACTAAATTTTGATAGAGAATTTTTAAGCTCTCTAGGCACACAATAAATCCTAAAAACCCAATTTTACTGTTAGTATCCAAAATATTTTTTTTTGTTATAATTAATATTATTCGTGGTGGCCTGTTACGTCTTTTTACAATCCTCCTCACTTTCGAAAATAATTTTAAGCCTTTGATATAATCAATGGCCTTCTGAATAAAATCAAAAAATATTAATTTATTTTTTGGCGAAATCGCCCTTTTAAATCCAGATTGATTAAATCGGCGAGAATTTAGAATGTCAAATATGTTATTGAAAAAAGTAATGAATTCGGCTGTAGCACTGCTTTCTGAAAATTTACTATTGTGTAGTATTTCGTCACAAAGGGTTGGCTTTAGCAACACTTCGGCTTAACAATTGTGTAGCTAATTAAACTTTCATAACTTGATTTCTTAAATAAATATGCCGATAATTTAATATGTTTGCAAAATTTAAACTTTGGTTCGTTTGCAGATTCAACAGCCGAACCAAAAACTTCCATTCGATGCGCTGGTTGTTTTCATTAAAAATAATCTTTTTTTTTCCAAAAACGTTTTTAACTAATTTAATCATATGACATGAGTCCATGAAAACTACAATAATTTTTTTTGTGACAGGGTGCAAAAAAGTTGTTTTTAATTGTCCTGTGTTGCTTAGGTTACATCCCAAAATGTTTGCAGCTTTCACATTCGCAGGACATCCATCGAATGTGAGAGCTTCGACATTGACGCCAACAGAATCGCACTTTTCAAGACAAATCTTGACAGTGTTTGCTATAAGCTCACCTGTAAAACCGTCTACTAGAAAATAACCGACTGGTATTTTCCAATTTTCGGTCAGACAAACAAGCATCATAACAAACGCTTTAGAGGCTTTCCTATTTTTATCAATGTTTCCGTAGCCCAAGTCTACGTTACCGACATTTTTATAGCCTTTCCATAGTTTGGCCTGCCGAATATATATTTCATCAAAAATTAGACAGCATTCAATATCTTCAGATAAGGCTTTCCTGTTGAGTTTAAGCATATCAAACGATTCCTGTGTGAATCCAGGCTCGCCGTTAATGGAGCTATACCTATAACAAAAAGTTCAATGAAATCCGGCAGTGCCGTATTATGCATATTTGCACCCACCCCACCGCAAAGTCTAAGAAACATACGCATCTGCTACATAAAGAGTTAGTAAATTCTTAGTAATTTACCATTTTGTTAAGGTTCTTGGGTGAGGAAGACAGCAGTCAAATTTTCGTCTTATATATTTATAAGCTGACGGCGAGTAAAAATTTAATGTCATAGCAAACTTTCGAAGAGCAGGCGGATAAGATGGTCGTTTTGTTCTTGTGGGCTTATTTTTATTTCTACTGTATTTGTTTTTTAACAGTTGTAGTCTGTAAAGCTCTGCTATTTCTGCATTTGTACTAAGAGCGGACTCAATTTCCTCAGTGATATAATTCTTCTGTTTCAAATCTTTAATGATATTTTTCAGTGATTTATTCCTTGTTTTTAGCGTAGCATTTTCCCGTCGTATTTTTTTTTATCTTTTTGCATGCAACACTTTGTTGTTTTTCTAATCTGGTAATTCTTTTTTTTAGGTACACTTTCCTCGGCGAGTCAAATATTGAATTGAGATCGCTAATGTCAACATCCATCTCCTCTACTTGAGAGCTTGGTGCTGGCGTTGAAGGCCTGTTTCCAGCGTTTTCACAAGCCTGTTAATATTAATGAAATTAATGTCAATGGAATAATAAATTCAACAATACAGAGAATAGGCAGCAACGTTCTGCGATATACATGATTTTATTGCAGATACTTTGTCCTATAAAGTATTTTATAAAAGAAAAAAATACAAGTTAGCGATCAAGAAAATTTGTGATCGAGAAAGTGATTGACTGTTTTTTAGTTACTACTTGATCTAAACGGCTGAAAGGATTTGAATAACATGTAGGTAAAATACGCTGAAATTATTTTACCCGTATTATTAATTGTATCCTAGGATTTAAAATGGGTTATGCAGTAAACTAACCGGCCATAGCGTTGCTTTAAGGTTTACCCTAAAGCAAAGCTGTGGCCGGTTAGTTTATTTAGTATTTATTTATTTTAGAGCTGTAAGTTTTCCTAACGAAATAAATAAATAAATAAATAAATAATATGGGAGGTAGGAGTTTCGTTTTTTGAGTTGGAATATTTTGTTACAAGCGAGGATGTGGTAAATACCTCAATCTCTATTTGCGGTACTGCTGTTGATTTCAGCTTTCGCAGTCCGGCTTTTGAAATAATGACATCAGTGTCATTAAAATGTGCAGGGCATACTCTTGCATTTTTATAGAGCTTGAAATCGGACTCTTTTCGTTGCGCTTGAATTATGCGACGCCATATTTCTTTACGTACTGGATCATTAGGAAATCTGCAATTATTTGACTCGCAATGTATTGTAGGTAGGTAATTGAGCTTCAAGTACTTTTCCCAATCAACCTCCCATACTCAGGTAAACGTCCACGAGGCAGACCGAGACGGCGATGGAGGGACGAACTTGACTCGACTTGACTATTGTAAGTGACTGGTGCACAATAGCCCAAGACCGCGTCGAATAGAAGGAAGGTAGTAGGCCTTTTCCTAGCAGTGGGACGATTTAGGCTAGTAACCTCCTATAACTATTAAAATCAAAACCTAGTTTTGTTAATTCTTCACAAACTTATTCCTGAGCAAGCATGTTACACCTTAGACCACACCCTGTTTACTGAGCACGATGGTGGTAAAATGCCTGCCCAGTTATTTGAAAAAAAAAACTGGCATCGTAATATTTTTTTGTATAGAAATAAACAAAAAAAAAATATATTAATATGGAATGGATTGGAATGCATTATCTATGGATCTACATAAATTAGTGATTCATTCATTGAGTTCATTTTAATAGCTCATGATGTCTCATCTCTAGTGCTTTGATGTTCTGCCATTAACCCTGTAGTGGTTGCGTGGGTTACATATTCGCTCGCATATCCTGGTAGATTAACATTAGAATTGCATTATTGCTCACTTGACAGAAAAGGGGATTAGGTAAATGGTTTTTTTTTATCTTTATTGTTTTTAGAAGCTTTTGTACAGAGTTACATGCCAGCCCCATTGTAACTATAATTTATTGAGGCACTTTATTATGTCAGATAACATTATTTGCTCTTAGAGTAATGCTTTGTGCAGCGAAACTGTAAGTCAACACTGCTACTTTGGATGCAGGGTTTGATAGAACACTCAGGAACATACCAAACCAATATCAAGCCGGTTGACTTTCAGCTTCGCAACTAACTCCTCACGTAATGCTCGATTCCTGTCACACTCCACCAACAAATGTTGGACATCTTAAATTTTATCACACTGTGAGCAATTACGTGAGCTAACTTTTTTCATTAGGTGTCCAAATTTGTTCAGTGGAATGTGTCCGGATCGAAGTCTATGTGCAGTTACAATTAAAGTCCTACTTAACTGAACATTGCTGAACCAAGGAATATGTGGAGGCTCAGATTGCACTACTTTGTACCAGATGCCCGTGGACTTATCTTTCATCAAAATCTGTTTTCCACTGAGAATGGCACATTTTTTTTATATTTGGGAAGGAACTCTTCATAACTTGGTGAAACCTGTAGCGGTTGTCCTTGTGCAGCACCAAGTTTGGCCAATCTATCTGCTTCGTCATTTCCAGAAAGTCCGATGTGCGACGGTATCCACTGCAATATGAGCTCCCTGCTTCCTTGGTTCAGTAACTCAATCTCCTGAAGTATAACATACGCTAGCGGAGTGCCTCTGTGGCCAGAGGCGCACCCTGCGATATGTTGTAATGCGCTCTTACTGTCAGTCAGGATGTAAATTTTTTTATACGTCTGTGTTTTAGTATAATAAGAGAGGCTCCGCTACCCTCCGCCTCAATAAAGTGCTTCTAAAATAGCTACCAGCTCCAGCATCATAATTGATACTGAAACCGTAACTTTAAAACTTTTGCCACAATTGCCATTGACATCGAAAAAGGCTGCTCCCGAGCCCTGAGCACACTTTGATCCATCGGTATAGATTTTATGATAGTTGAAGTATTTACTCTTAATATCCAGTAACACATCCCTCTTCAATACACTAAATTCGTTATTCTTTTTGGCCATTTTACGCAATCCAGGTCGGTTTTAATAATTGTACCAACTTGGTAATTGGAAATCCACATAGGAAGAGTAAACATACCCAATGGGGCACTCGAGTGTACATTTTCGACTTTAGTTATATTATACGCTGACACTAAAAGAGGCTTATTCTTATTCTGCCAGTACCGATTGGAGCAAAGTGAGTTCAGTTGGATTATTTTCAAAAGATTGAGCTTTTAAACAATATTTAAAAGATAAAAACAGTCTTCGCGTAGCCAACGGAGGAATGCAGAGCTCACACTCCATTACCTGAGTTGGCGTACTTCTAATGAAGCCACCAACGACTCTTAGCGCCTGATTTTGTACCCTATCAAGTTTTGACAAGTGTGTCTTCGCACTACAATCGTAGAGAAAGGAACCGTAGTCTATTCGACTTCTTATAAGAGCTAAGTACAGGCGCCGGAGATGTGTTGGGTGAACGCCCCATTGGGAATTGGTAAATGGTAAGGTAATTAATGTAAATGTTTGATCTACAATAGATACAATTACACAATCACAAATTCTGTGATGTGTAGGTACTTATGCGGATGCGGATAGCCGTCACGACCAGGGGAAGGTTCAGATGCAGTCTCTAGCCGACATTTTTTTCTGACCCCTCTAGTCGCCCTTGGCCCTCAACGCTGCCATGCTGACTCGCTATCTCCGCCAAGATCACATAACTGTGTTTTTTACCTTCGATACCGAGCCAATCGTTCACTTTTTCAGATAATACTGTAATGTCGGTTCTTGTATAAGGCAGTATGTCTGCAGACTTCGGTCATTTTAAGATTTCCTTTCATTAAGATATATATATATGTATATATATATATATATATATATAGATATAAATATATAGTAGGTGAGGTGGATAGGTAGGTACGATGGGTGGGAGCTAGTAGAAAAAAAATGTAAAGGAAAAAAAAATTGCTTAATTCGGTGAATGACAGTATTTAAATGTTTTGTTGTGGTGGCCGAAACGGCTCTTCGAACCTTGTTAACTTTACAGGTTTTCATTGTTCAGAGGTAGCATCAGCCTTGGCTTTTAATTTTGGCCATAGTACACCAGGAATATTATCTTCACTGATTTACGTTTTAATGCAGTGCAAACGCACGTAAGGCCCCATCTGTCAGATCGACAGTGACAGGTATGACACTGACAGGAGAATGTCAGATGGTCTGCGATTGATATGACAGAATTGCAGGTCCTTGCTTTTTAAGGTTACTTTAATTATAGAATTTTATTGATACACAATAAAATTATAAACAATATGTCATTGTACGTTTGATGAACGAATAGCTGAAGCCGCAGGTTAGTGTCAGTGCACTTCACATCAGAATTTCATAATCAGTGTCCCTACTTGATCTTACCATTATACTTGCCTAATCCACCTAAATTATCAAGTTAAGCCTTGTAATTGATACAAAGGGAACCCCCTAAGGGTGTTACTTTCTCTTTTTATTAGTAAACTTTCATAAATAATTCACTTCAAGTATGCTTTCATGAGTGCACACCATGTGGCATGGAAGCCCTCATGTAAACATAATTTGGGCTAATCTCTGTAGCCAGAGCTTCCCTGTAATATAAACAGAAAGGCATCATACTGTGGAACATAATTTATTAACAAATTAAACATTTACTTACAAATAAGAAATATTAAAAATAAGTCACAGTATCATAATCAGTATGCAAGTGGCCACTTTAGAGGTTAAGTCTGGGGTATCAACCTTCCTCTTGCTCTGATGCTTTTTAGATGAAATAGGGCCCTTCAGGCTTCGTTGTAAAGACATTACAGTAGGGCCCCTTTGTGAGAATTCACCGGTTACAATAATATCTGAAATCACCTCCGTTCATAATCCACTCTCGCAGGTGACGAGACGCATACGGCGCCCCTCCGAAACACCACTCCGCCCGCGAAGCAGAAAATTCAGTACGCTCGGCGTTAGAGGACAGATCAGGGAAGCCCGGGAGTCGCCTCCGGCTGTTTTACTATCCTGCTAGTATCAAGCAGTGAAAATATAATCAGAGGATCACACATAGAGCGGTGACCCCATTCCTCTATTAAATTAACCCAAAAAACTAACATTTAGTTTTATAATTAAATATATCCATATCAACAACCACCATTCATTCACATCAGCAAGCTTAGGAGTTCACCCATAGTGTAGCATCATCATCAATTTCTCATCACATTCAATTAAGTTCCATTTCTGATATCCTTGGGCAGGCATTCATGAACCTTCAAATTTATTTAAGATCACTAAAACAGTAACTTTAAATTAATTGTTTTAACAGTGTACCTATTTTTTATGTTTTTATGTGTTGATTACAGGACACCTTTTTTTGTTTTTGAATTGTATAGAGCCAGTATTATAATAAAAATCAATTTACTTGTCACTGGATAGTGTTTTGTCTCATTTACCCGTTGTTGTCCTAGCCGAAAAAGGTAAGTCTATTAAGTAAGTTCATATTATTATTGAAAGAGGGGAAACAACATTACAATACTTTGATTAATAAGATCAAATAAATTAAAACAACGGGACTAAAACGCAACATTTGTTATGTAGTACAACTATGCACTTACAGCTTGACGTTTCAGCTATGTTTTAGACCTGTTGTTTTAATTTATAATTATAATCGAACGAGAAAGTTTAAAGTCTTATATAATAACAAATTAAATAAAAATATAGCTATATTTTTTCTATTTTAAATTATATTTGGCTTTGACCTGTATTCCACCCAACTAGTCAGGTATTTTTTTAGTACGCGACCATGCTAGGGTTAAGACAATCTTCAAACAATTCTTGTAATAGTTATTATCGTTTAAATTCAATTGTTAGACAAGCAATAAAAATAATGTAAAGCTTCTTACCGATGATATGATATTCCATGGGCCTTTTTAACTTTTGTGCCGTAATTTTTACACCGTTTTACCACACAATTCGGCATTTTTACGAATGGCAGCTGACGTCTTTCAACTTCAGTCTCCCGTAGACAACTGAATCGACGTTGGCCCTAAACTGATATTTTAGGGCCAACGATTTGGCACGCTTTTTAGCACCGTGGGCCGGGTCCTTACGCTAGTAATATATAAGTCAATGGCAATGGTATTGAATTTAAGATAGCCTGCGTAGTGTACAAACCTAGTTTGTGTCACATTCGTCCAGGGGAAACTGACTTAAAGTCAGTACATTAATAACTAAGGCAAAAAAAAAAGAGTTTAAATAACTAGTACCATAATCTGCGATTACTTAAATAAACCCATGAAATAAATTTGTGCCAGATTCAGGCATGGAATTTTAGTATTTTAAATTATTTTGTATGTCCGAGCTATAAATGCTTTAAAAAAATATTACATTTATTAGAATTTACTTATTTGATATTAAAAATGCATGATTGATGGACAGTGTGAATTTGTGTCATTTTAATGCACGGCATTATTAATTAAGAAAAAATACAGAAAAGCGCACGAAGTTAGTATAGGTACATAGCGCGCGATGCGAACGAAGCGCAGGCGGCAAGCCCGGCGCGGTCGACCTACCTATACGCGTGGACCGTGTGACATCGCGGCGTCCGTCTCAGTCGGGTTATATTCGGTACCTACTATAATAGGTAATTAGATTATCCCGTGATTAGATCAGCTAGGCGATTGCGTAAAGTCAATCGTATTTATTTGACAGTTCATATTGTATCATATCATATGTCATTCCATACAAATTGCAGCCAATTGAATACGATATGAACTGTCAGATGAATACGATTACCTTACGCGATCGCACCCCAGCAGGGCTAACATGCAGTTACATAATTTTCTCACGCCATTTTCTCGTGGTGAGATGACATATCTCTACTTCTCGACTGTCGGTAACATTGCACTACATTTTGTCATGTCGTTCTGTCAAACGTAGACTTCAAGAAATTTTATCTGTAAACTGCAACATACGCGCCATATTTTCTCATAAATAATCGAGTTTAGACATTTAGTTTCGATCTATTTGTCGTCGATCATTCTTTTCGAAGAGATAGCTGGAGAAACGTAAAAAGTGTTGCGAAAAATGGCAGTGCCGTATTACAATTATTTATTAACTATACATGAAGAGAGGTGGAATAGTCGGATCGAAAGGAAGCGCATACGAGACGTACTCACATCTCTATCTCATATATTAAATTTATAACCAAAACTTAGAAAAATAAGTCGATTTTAACCTCACTTTTTATTTTGCAATTTCGACATTCATTTTATTCAATGCTACGCTTCTTTTTCAATTGAGGTGGTTTTACCGCTTTATTGTATTGTATTCTTAGGAAATACACCATTTTTCACCACACCAGATTACGAATATAAATATTAAATGCGAGCAATCATACAATCACAAATATCAAACTATACTATCAAGAACCAACGAAAATAATTATATACTTACGTTTTCTTTTGAAATGCCATTTCAAACTAAATACAACTACCTAAATTCAAAATAAAATAAACAAAACCACAGCCGGACTGGACTTCAGACAAGAATGACACATGTGAATGTGACGTTTCGGTGAAGACACAGGTTTAAAAATTGACAATAGTGCTATCTTTGTCATTATTCATAATCGCAAAAGAGAAGAACATTTTAATTTTTTAATTTAATGAACTTGACAACAAGACTATTGGCCTTGCTTAACATTTCATTCGGTCAATTTGTTGTGTATGGGTGGTTTTAGTCACCATAGACACACATGATTATCAGTGTTTTGATTTAAAAATAAAACTTGACGTTTTACGGAGTGGCGCCACTGTCGCGGTAGTAGCCGTCTCCAATCCATTTACCTGTGGGAAATAATATAAAGTTTTTAAGTAAAAAAAAGTTTCAATAGGCAAATTAAAATATTTATTCAACATAATCACAATCAGTGCAGAAAATATTTGACATAGATCACGACCAAAATGGCGGGACCCATGCTTTTTTAAATTTCTTGTGCAATTGTACATTTACATTAAATGAAAAGATATTCAAAGAAAAAAGGTCGACATGTCTTCGTCAAAGTGGTAGGATCACAATAATATATTACATATTGTAGTATCAACTTAAACACACCAATATGCTCTCATTCATATAGAAGTAAAAATACTATTTAAGAGTTTACATGCCAGACCAAGGTAGGTACGCTAAGTAATTGGTATTAAAATTTGAATTATTAGTTTGGGGCTACAAAATGTAATTTTTATTATGGTGGTCCCGACACTTTAACGACAACATGGCAATCCCAGCATCTTTTTTGAATACCTATGCATTTTTATTAAATATTTAAACTGTAAAGTAATACCATCTACATCGTACTAATTCTGAATTAAATCCTAGACACAAGAAATATTTAATAAAGAGTGGATCCCGTCATTTTGACATAAGTAGGTACATGAAAAGGTAAAAAAACCAGTACTATTTTTAAGTGCAGCAAAGAAAAGTGATGCGAGAATCAGACACTAGTCAAACACACCGCGCATCGATCGACAAAGAACAAAACGGCACAATACACCTCCTGCGTCGGTGCGCGGTTTCGTCTGTTCTTCGTAAAGTTTTTAGGAAAATACTAACATCATAATATAATTATCTAACAGAAAATATCTGATCTTAAAGAAAAAAACGTTAACTTTTCAATAATGCAAAACAAATCAAAAATATTTTTTCCTAACCAATACTGAGCGTCAGCCCAAAATTCTAGCATGGAAATCAACATGCTTAAAAACAATGTCTAATTACTTTAGAAATAGTGTTTTCAATATTTTTAGATGATTTCGTGGTTGATACACAATTTTATGTTTAAGTATATAAAAAGTTCTTATAATCTAACTAATATATCAAAAAACTCCTAGCAATTATAAGAGGTTTGTTAAACGTGATGACAAATCACTGTAGTTTATTCAAAGTGTAAAAAATAGGTATGATTCATATTTTCATAGTGAGCGTTTCTCAAAATCCTTGACCATAGGCTTTTCGCTAGTGTCCCACGTTTTTGCAGAAGAATATTATTTTTGCCTGTTAGCTTTACTAGTCGATATTGGTTCCAGTGTCTTCAGAATTTATCAAATTACTAATTAAATATATAAAACGGCTACTAAAATAAATTGCTATCGACCTGTATGTACGTCACAACTTGCAGTACAGTAACCTTGTAATGCGAGAAATGTTAAATGTAAGTCCTTCCTTACGAGTTGAAAATTGTTTACGGTTAGGATAACCATAAAATGTAATATTATAATTAATATTTTCTTTTGTGATGGAAATTGACCTTACTGATATGTTAAGCTCACTTTTCAATTTGACGACTCTGTATGAAATAAAACAGGGAGAAAAAAATAGCCCTTGACGAGTTTCTTGCCGGTTCTTCTCGTTTGTAACGAGTTTGGTCTCCCGCCGTAGGGTTTGTGAACAGATGGCGTAGCTTCTTTGACGTTCATAAGTGCTTGTAACAGCCTAGACTGAATAAATGATATTGATTTTTTTTTTATTTATATAATTCTTTGAGAAAGGGAAAATAATCAAAACACTAGGTTTTGAAATGTATGTAAAATCATTTGTCCCATTATTATCAAAAAACTTTCAAGCTGATTTTTATCATTATTTTCAAGGAACCCTCTATATTTTAAGAACTAAATCGATAGATTTTAAGTTAAAATATAATCAAATGGCGTTTTTAAACGATTTAGTGTGGATAATTCCAACATCATCGATAAAACATATTGTCCCGTGAAAAATTCCAAAATCGTTATTCCAATTTTGTTACCGAAATTTGCCAATATAGAAAATTCAAAGTTAAAGGTAAACTACTAAATACGTGTTGGCAACACTTTCTACAGGAAACGGCATTCCGCCATTTTGTGCTAATGTCATTTGGTGTCGGAACACGCTCCGCGAAACCCACCTGTGCTGTGTTACCAGTTTTTGAGGTAAGTAACTCAATAATTAATACGTCAATTATATATTACTATTACTTGTTTTCTTGACTACAGTTTAATGCTATAAAATCCTAGTTACGCTTGCTTTTTACCATTGTAAATATTTTTTGAAGATTTTACATCATGAATTCGTTACGTCCATTTTGGTTACTTTCGCATAGTAACGTATAATCGGAAAGGCAAGTAACAAAAAAGGAATTAATAACTCTATGTTTACAATATGTCAACTGACTTTAAAAAAAATTAGGTTTTCTTTATTTTATTAATTTTATCAAGGAATTTTATTTAAGTATGTTTAAACTACTCGGTTATACATAAGTTTATTTGGGCTAAATTCATAATCAAATCATAATTGTAATTGCAATGTCAACGAAATAACCATGATAAAACCACAAAGTTTCGGTTGGAAATCTAGTTTTAGTACAATTAATGAAGTATGCAGCTATCTAATTTTATTATGATTTTAAACTGTATTGCGAGTTTTTTCATAAATAAATATTATCTAAGGTAGTAACTACACATCGCTACCTAGTTCCTAAGTAAGCTTCTAATCGAAGCGTAGCTTGTGTTACAAATACTAACATTTTTAGGTAATAGGTGTATTACTTTTTTTTTGTAAACAGGGATTCAGAAGTTGGGGCATTGACTCAGTGTATGTGCGTGACAGTGTGAGTATAAATATGCATAATTTTTTAATAAATTTAGGGTTTAAGTTTACAGTTTAGGGTTAAAGATGTATTTTATATAGATCCTAAGATTACAAACTTCTGCTTTATTATCCTAGTATCCAAACTAAATATCATAAATGTGAAAGTATGTCTGTCTATCAGGTCAGTTTTCACGCCCCAACAGCTGCACGGATTTTCTTAACATTTGGAACGGAGATAGTTTGACATACGGAGACGGAAAAAAGACTTATTTTTACCACGATAATAGAATTCGCGTCATGTAGTAGCTGCGGGCAGAAGCTAGTAGATTATATTCAAAACTTGGATAATACTGTAATAAATATTAAAACCTATTTTACAGTACACAATAATGCCACTAACAGCAGCTGAGAAGATGAAGCGTTATAGAGAGCGGTTAAAAAATAACCCAGAAAAATATGAAGAGCAGAGAAAGAAAAATTTAGAGCGGATAAAGTCTAAATATAAAAATAAAAAAATATCTGAAATGACCGATGAAGAAAAAGCTGTTAAAAGAAGGAGATGGAGAGAAGAAAAACCAAAGCAAAAAGAGCAGAAAAAAAATAAAAAACAAGAGGAAGAGAGTGTTCAAGAAAGAAATGCAAAGAGATACAGGAAATCAAGAAACAAATATAAGCAGAAACTTGATAATGCTTTAAATCGAATTATTTATTTACAACGACTTGTTGAAACTGAGAGAAAACAGTTATACCGCACCGTCAAAAAACAAGCAGAAGAAAGGAAACACTTTGAAAACAAAGTGGAGAAACTCTCTGCAAGGAATGAGGTTTTAGAATTATCTCTTAAGTTAGCTTATAATTCCTGCAAAACTAATAAAGAAAAAGATGTTATCAAAACTATTGCTCAAAATGAGATTGTCACAAGAAATAAAGCTAAAGTATTTATTGCAAAAAAATATGGTTTAAGTGTAAGAGTTCGGGATAAGAAATCAAAGCCAAAAAATTCGTTAAATGTTGCTTCCATAACTCAGTTTTTTTTTTATCATATTAATTATTTTTCGGCCTTCTATTGTATAGATATTAATTGGTCTTTCTTCGAGAGTGGCCACGGCAAGGGTGTGGCTGATGGTATTGGAGGGGTCGTAAAAAGAGCTCTTGACAGACAAATTTGTTACGGTAAAGACATAATAAATGCATTTGATGTTTACACCACATTAAATTCGTGTGTACAAGCTATCAGCATATATTTCATATCTGAAACAGATATCAATAATAATAGCCAATTAAATACCTGCTGACCTACAGACCGTGAAAGGGACGATGAAAATTCATCAATTTATTTCAACGCAAGGAGCTAATAAAATTGAACACCGTATTCTTAGCTGTTTTTGTAACAAAATATGTTGCAATTATTACAATCCAATGATACATGAATTTAAATATGAGATACCTATAATTCCAGATCATAGTAATGGATGATTCACCGACAAATTTTGTTGTTTCTAATAATAATATTTTGAATCAAAATGACGCCATCTAAAGAAAACAAAACTCCTAAACAAATTGTTATATCAAAAGCTGGTTTAGATCCTCTAAAAAATTATAAAATTCATACCAAACCTGCAAAAAAACCAATGGTTATGTATCCGTCCACATCAAAAGCTGGTTTAGATAATCTAAAAGGTTTTAAAATTCAAAGCAAACCTGCTAAAAAGTCAATACAGTTGCCTATTAGACGTCAAGTAACTTGTACCAAGTGCAAAAATTTCTTGTCACTATGTGAGTTAGTAAAATGCATGAGTTGCAAAAATTACTATTGTGTCAAATGTACAGATGGACAGACATATTTTGATTTTATTTGTGACAATTGTTTTGGAGACAGCGAATAAATGCTATAGGACGACTCGCGTATCGCCTGCGCGGTACCAAGGGGTCTGGTGGGTGAGAGGGGTGCGCGGAGCATACTCTGCTCCGCGCACTTCTCTCACCCACCCGATAACATCTCCCCCGCTTCCCTTGTTACCGCGCAGGCGATACGCGAGTTAAACGGTCGGTCTTATTGGACCATTTTAAATTACCTAGCGTCTGTTAACGTACGTCGTGTCTAATATTTTCGTTACATTGTTTTACAGGTAAAATAGGTACCTACCTACAGATTTGAAAATGGTGATTTATTTTGATATTGACAAGTTTTTAACGAAGTCTGACTTTTTGTTGTATCTCGATAACAATTGCTCGTGGCCAGGGGGTCCACACATTTCGTACTATCCGAAAAATGTTTTGGTTGTGGTACTGCGACCAATTCATCATCTTTCACGCTTCCTCATTTCACATTTGCCATGGATCGTGAACATGTAGAAATGTTACTAGGAAGTATTTTCTTTTGGTGTAGAATGTGCAAAATATTTTCTGTGTATTATCATTATCCCGAAGATGAGTGCGAGTACTGTAATTAATTATTATTTTCTGTATTACGCAATAAGATAGTTAAAGCCCTGAAATAATTATCACAATATCACTAGTCTAGTGAATATCTTATCTCATTATATGAAAATTAAATGACCGGAAGCGATGTATTTATATTTTTTCTTAAAACATCCCCTTTTATCATGTTCAGTGTTAATCGTGGTTAGTGATTGTTGGTGAAAATCGCTCTTAAATGAAGTTGAGTCTGTGTCACGAAAGAAGTTTCCTGTGTGAGAGTAGAGCTGCAGGCACATTCAATATTCGAAAATGAGCTTTATTTTTAATATAGAGATAATTTGATTTCCATAATATTCGGCGAGACTTCTTTCCTGACGCTAGCTTATTAAATTGAAATGCGTTTCACAAGTTTGTGCTTTGCTTTTTTCAGTCGGTTGCATCTCATGACATTAGGAGCAGTATGTGCACGCCTCAACTTACACCATGTTTCATGTCAGTTCATATATTTAAGCAGGAGGCCGAAGAGGAAAAGTGGAAGAGTTGTGTTCTCCAAATATAAAGAAATATTTAATGTTTCTATTCCCCCAAACTCAAATGAAGTCTATGAACACATACAACAAGAACTGCGTCTTCAGTTTAATCACGAAGTCAGCAAAGGAGCCCTGCAAATGTCTGCGAAGAGAAATAAAGTTTTCTTTTTCAATTCTTGTAAAGATTGTGAAGATAATCGACGAGAATTGCATGCAGTCGAAGAAGCAATTACTGATTTAACGGTTTCTTTTGAAATTATTAAATATGACTTTTTTAAGATTGCGCCTATACAATCCCACCATCTCACACAAAATAAGTGGACCAAGGAAATGTAAGATCATATATTTTTAATTTACAATGCACTTTCTCGTTTAAAAACAATTACGTGCCTAGTGATATTAAAAATAACAACATAACTTGCACAGGAAGTTGTACACAATGCAAAGCTTGTCTGTTCTTGACAATATCCCCTGGAACAGCCGGCGATGCTTATAAAGTAACGTTTCATTTAACAAATTTAAAAGAAGGCTATCGGCATGACCCTCAAATTAAAAATAAATTAACTCCGCACCGAGTAAATCTGCATAAAGAAAAACTTAAACACAGTAAGGCTTTAATGGTACGCACTTCAACGGCCGATAAAATTATGAGCATGGATAATCCAAGAGAACCACCAACTTTGCCCAATTTAATAAATTTTAGAAAATATCGGCATGAAGCTAGAAGTGCTCTACAATTTGATAAAAATATTATTTTATCGCTATATGCTATGACATGTAGCCCACCGTATGACACTTTCATAAAAAAATTGTGCCTTGTTCCATTTATAATGTACTTTTGGACTACTGAACAAAGTATGTATTACGATAAACTCTTGCAAGACATGTAGAAAATATTGTCTATTGATGCCACAGGATCGTTATTCCAACCAATAAAGCCACCTGAAGCAAACGATTATTTAAAATACAAAAAACCCAAACATATTTTCTTATATGCCATCGTAGCTTATACCTTGGGTGCTAGTGTTACAATTTGTTATATGTGCTCTGACTCACACACTGCCGAAACAATAGCCACATGGCTAAATACATGGCTAAACAGAAGAGTCATTCCAAATGAAATAATTTGTGATGATTCTTCTGCTTTAATAGCGGCTATAACGAAAACTTTTTTGGAAATAGACTTGAATGAATATTTAAAACAATGTTTTGATATTGTTGAGGAAAAAAAGGCAAGATTCCAGCTTGCTACATAAGATTTGATAAGTCTCATTTTTTTAAATAACTGTATACACAAAGTTGTTTTGACAAAACATCTGAGGCATGCAATTTTTTTTATATAAATTGCATCAAATTAATTCAGCAATCACGATGATTATTTTATTAAAGACGTCATCACACTTTCCCTGCATGAATACCAGAGGTCCGATCTTGACCCTGCGGAATCAAAATGTGAACAAGCATTAAAACGTTTAAGCCTCCAAATAAAAACATACATAACAAACACAGATAAAATTATTGACAGTGAGGATAATTCCGAAACAATAGATTTAGTTACAGAAGATGAAGATACTGAGCAACACTGTGGCCTTATGCTTTTGATAAAATATTATGATGACGTAATGAAAACAGAGCTATTATATTTACAGTTGATTGAAAATACACAGACGAAAAATATATTTTTTCTGCCGGAAATTAACAACACTCTGAAAAGACTTCTAAAAGAACTACCGATGTGGGGCAATATTATGAGTAAATATTTTCCTGGAGCCAAAGACTGGTGGCAGCTCAAATGTCGAAAATCATTTTAAAGACATCAAAACTTTATATTTTGAGACCAATGTTGAACGCGTCCGGTTAGACGAATTTCTTATACAACATTATAGTTTTATTAACGGAACCATAAAATTAAGTTCTAGTAAAATTTTACAAGAAAGTACAAAACAGAACAAACAAGACCAGGCCTTAAAACAAAAAAGGGATATATTCTTAACTAAATCAAATGTCTCTGATTCTGCACCACAGTTAGTTGAAAAAAAAGAAGAGAAGCTAACTAATATGTCAGATTTCGATAATCAGTAAATTTTTCAAGATAAACATATTGAAATTGAAAACTGGCGAGAACTTGCCATACCCACTCCTAAAATAAAAAAGTCCATCCCTATATACATTTTACAGAATCGCAAAATCAAATTTACACCAAAACAGAGTACTTATAACAAACACTTGTGCTTTTGATTCCCTCGCGCAGGCATTTGGTGTAGCTTATCAAGACAGACCTGCTTTCAGGGAAATAGTAAATACTGCTGATGATGATGATTTAACAACATTCCTAAAAGTACTGTCAACTACGAAAAAAAGTAGCAAAAGATTATATGAACTTCGTGACAAACTATTGATTGAGATTTTTGACAAAACAAAGTCACAGCAAAAGTAATATATACTTTTCTGCCACCAGACAAAAGAGTTGCTCAAATATCAAATGCTCAAATCGGAAGAAATTTGTTTGCAAGTATATATCTTTGAATATAGTTATTATAACACAAAAGGGTATTAAATTCTTAGAAGAATTTGCCAAATCGTGTCTTAATAATGATAATAATTCATTGTGCCCCGAGTGCGAGACAGGAAATGTACAATTCAGGTATGAATTAAAACAATTACTTTTCTTCGAACTACATGACATGCATCTTAACTTGAACGATATATCCATTAATATTGAGTTAAATGGACAACAGCATATGATTTTGGCCGTAATTGATTTTGACCCACCAACAAGTTCTACATCGATTGGACATTACAGAGCATATTGTTACAGAACTAAAACACAACAATATCAATGTTACGATGATCTCTACTGTAAATTACAGAAATTCAAAAACTCCTTAATGCCACATTTGATTATATATTCATTAGTTTATTAAAATGTTGTAGGCAGAAAGCTTAAAAACATTACTTCAGTCATAATTACCACACAAGACTTTATTAAATTAAGTACTTACTAATTTGTGATTATGAGCGATAATATTTGTTAAAATGATAAAACTCTACTCTACTGCTTAAGTTCCTAAATAAGTATTTATTTTTATATAATTGTTGTAAGAACTAAGATTTTTTTATTATTATGTTGTTATCTCATGTAAAAGATTTTTTATTTTGTACAATTGTTATAGGATAGATAGATAGACTGATAGCAGCCTTCATTTGTGATTATGAGCGATATTAGTTAATAAGAATAATAAAAACTGTACTGCCTTTATTTTATATTTAAATAGGCACAAAAAGTTATTTTGTTTTATTAGATAGTTTTAAGATTTTTATTTTATTTTATGCAATTGTTAAAGGATTGACTAGTCACCGGCCCTCATTCTGTGATTATGAGCGATAATAGTTTTAAGAATAATTAAAACTGTACCTTTGCTATATTTTTAATATGTACTTACATAAGTATAAGTTATTTGTTTTAATGTTGATTTTTTTATACAATTGTTATAGGACAGACGCTACCTGCCCTCATAACGGTAAGAAAGATAGACAAACCGATAATACTCACTTAGTTAATTTTTTATTGATGATTCAATAAAAAAATAACTAAAAAGTTAACTGAAAACTTATTAGTAATTACGTTATTGATGCCTATTTCGATTTGTACAAATGAATCTTACCAAATTATGAATCAATATTGTATTTTAAGTATTAAGTAGGTATTTGGTACAAACAGAAAAAGATATATAAGTAGGTAGGTACTTATCCAAATGTTAAAATTAAGTAAGAACTCCACTTATCTTTGATTTTTCCCTAAAAATGTTAAAATGTTGCTAAGGCAAAGCAATGCATATAATTTCTATAAGACTGATTTTATCAAATAAAAATACTATAATTAATCATGACCATTTTATTATTTTTAACTACCTGTGTGACCTCGTGAACCTCGTAATTTCGTATCACCAAATACTAGATAAACAAGCTAAAGTGTACGTACATCTTATGTTTTGGCGCGCACTGTTCATTGAAATAAAATAACTTTAACGGATATCAAACGCGCTATATTTCACGAACTAAGTTGTAATTGTCCGTATTTTTAGGTAGTGTCATCCCGTGACCACGGTAGCTGAAAAGGTGCCGAAACGTCGGGAAAATCAAAAAACCCCTTAAAAACCTAAAAATACGGACAATGGACAACATTTCAAAATATTTTATGCAAATTTTCTTATGCAGAATAAAACTAGATGTTAAATAATAATAATAATAATAATAAAAATCTTTATTGCACACGATAAACACAAAACAAGTACAAAGAAAAAATAAATATACAGAAGAATATACAATAGGCGGCCTTATTGCTACATAGCAATCTCTTCCAGGCAACCTTGGGTGAAAGAAAACAGATAAATACGGTAATAGGGGAATGGGTGCACGAAGAAGGAGGAGAAAAAGTATATATTTAAAAATAGATGGATACTGAAAGAGAGAAAATATATGATAATTTATAAGTTAGGAGAAAGAGAAAGGAAATGTCTTCTAACTTGATCACCAAAGGATTTTACAGTCTGAGCCTTTCTGATGCCCTGTGGTAGTGCGTTCCAAAGCCGGACCGCATGCACGGAAAAGGAATAGGAATAGAAGCTGGAGGAGTGCGGAGGAAATTTTAGGGTGAGGTTAGAGGAAGAACGCAAGGTACAATGTGAGGATGTGGTATGAAAAGAAAAACATTCTTTGAGATAAGGTGGGGAAGTTGGTAGAAAAAGGATAGAGTAGAGAAGCTTGAGTGTGTGTAAGTCCCTGCGCCGGCGAATAGGAAGCCAGTTAAGTTTGCTACGGAAGGTTGAGACATGGTCATATTTGCGGAGGTTAAAGATAAATCTGATGCAGACATTTTGCAGACGCTCTAGTTTGTTGAGTAATTCTTCAGATAAATCAGTGTAACAGACATCAGCGTAGTCTATTATAGGTAACAAGAGCGATTGGGCCAGAGTGATCTTGGTACTGGTCGGTAAAAAATTACGTAGACGACGTAAAGACCCATACGCAGCGAATACTTTTTTTCTAACGCCTTCCACCTGAGGTCTCCAAGATAAGTGCTGGTCAAATGTTATGCCAAGGTTTCTGACAGTATTTGAGAATGGGATATTAATACCATCTAAAGAGACCACCGGAAGCACGTCAAAATCAATCCTCGAAACGAAATGAGAGCTACCAATGATAATACATTGAGTTTTGGAAGGGTTAAGGGTGAGACCGTATGACTTACTCCAATAATTTATGTGAGCTAGGTCTTTGTTAATAGTTGAAATTGCACGTGAAAGTTCAAGTAATGGTGCCTGTGTGTAGATCTGCAGATCATCAGCGTAGAGGTGATAGGAACTAGAAAGGCTTTGTGTAATAGAATTTAAAAATATAGAAAAGAGAAGTGGAGATAAAACGCCACCCTGAGGAACACCGGCATTGATATCACACCACGTGGAGAAGGAATCTCCAGTGCGGATACGTTGCCGTCGCCCTAGCAGGTAACTTCGAAACCAATTAATTGCAGCTGGAGATATGTTCAGAGAACATAATACACCAAGGAGAATGTCGAAATCAACTGAATTAAATGCATTGCTAAAATCTAGCAATGCCATTACAGTTAGTTGACGATTATCCATCGCAAGGCGTATGTCATCCGTAATCTTCACAAGTGCTGTAGATGTGCTGTGGCCCTTCCGAAAGCCAGACTGAAAAGGGTTAAGGAGATGGTTTTTATTTAGATGATCAGTGAGCTGATTGTGAACAAGTTTTTCGAGGACTTTGGAAAGAAAGGGAAGGATTGAAATTGGACGAAAATCTGAGAAGGATTTAGGTTTGGCTTTTTTAGGAAGAGGTATAACATTTGCATCCTTCCAAGATGCCGGAAAATAACCAGTGGAAATTGATGTATTAAGGATGTGGGTAATTATAGGAGTAAGGATGTCGAGGATAGGAAGGATCATTTTACGACTGATAGAATCAGCACCTACAGCACTGGAGTCGATTGACAAAATAGTTTTCTTCACATCACAGTCTGAAACTTGATTAAGAGAAAACGAGTCACCTTGGGTTGGCAGATTAGAAAGGTATTGTAAAGTTTTGCTTTTATAATTGCCATCAATAGGCACTGACGATGTGAAATGACTATTAAGTTGGTTGAAATCGACATTGTTTTCTGTGACATTGATGTGAGATTTGCCAACACCAAGAGTTTTTAAAAATTTCCACACTTTAGCGGGATCTTCCTTTTCAATAGATTGATGTATGTGGCGTCTTTGAGCGTCCCTAATCACCGTATTGCACCGATTCCTAGCACGATTCATTTTTTTCTCATTTCGTTCCGAGGGATCCATCTTGTACTTAGCTTTACTGCTATTCTTTTTGTTCATGAGCGAGCGAATCTCATCGGTAAGCCAGGGTGCAGGTAGATGTTTCATTTTAACGGGTCTGATGGGGGCATGTCGATCGTAAAGTTCGGTCATCCTCATATTAAAAAGATCAATTTGTTCATCCACAGAATTTGAGGAAAAAATGGCCGACCAGTCCAAATTAGCAGCATCAAAGAGTAGTTGGTCATTGTCAAGGCGATTAAAACTACGCTGAAGCTGCACTGTAGGTTTCAGTTTAGGGGGACGAACACGGTATGACAGATACACCAAATCGTGATATGAAAAGGCATCTGCAGAATGTTGACCATGCTTTACAACCAGGGTAGGAGAAGAGACGATCATAAGGTCGAGAAGGGAAGGGATGCAGTTAGGGAAGTGATGGGTTGCCTGTAAGGGTAAAATATGTAAATTAGAAGAATCAACTACGGATAACAATTTTCTCGCACGGGTGTCGTCTTTTAACAGGCATGTGTTGAAGTCACCCATAATTATGGTGTGAGAATATTGGGGACTAAACAATTCAAGAAGCTTTTCGAAGGACTCAAAGAAGTCAACTCGGAGTGAAGGGCTATAATAAACGCCTAAAAGAACTTTACAGTGGGACAGAGATATCTCGAGGAAGAGATGCTCGGCGCTATTGGAAGGAGGTGGCTGTGGAGAGCGACTAAGAATACAAAAAGGAATATGGGAGCGGAGGTACACAGCCACTCCTCCGTGTGAGGAACTTACACGATCATTACGGATCAATTGGAAACCGGGTAAAGAATAGGTGTCAGAAGAAAGACAGGGATGGAGAAAGGTCTCGGAGACAAGGATGGCGTGGATGTTCCTGCAATCAAACGACGCCAGGAAATCAGGAAAGTGGGCAGGAATACTTTGCGCATTTATGTGCACAATGTTAAAGTTTTTAGGAACATCCAGAAAAGTATCAGAAAGGAACTCATCCAAAGGGCGATCAATACTTTGAAAACTTGAGTTAGAAGACGCTGAAGAACAGGACAGAGTTTAAAGAGATATCCATATACTAATATATACTAACTAAACTAGAAACTAAATACTAAAAACTAGAAACTAGAAACTAAAAATACGAGACACGTATTTTTTATTTTTATTTTTAGCATTTTATTTGTGTATTAAATCACTAAACATTTTGGGTATTAAGAATTGAAATGTTTATTAATCCATATTCAAATCTAAGGTCTGGTATTTCATTAGTGGAACAAAAAAGAACCAACCAAGAAGAAGAAGAATACGGACAATTACAACTTAGTTCGTGAAATATAGCGCATTTGATATCCGTAAAAGTTGTTTTATTTCAAGCTAAAGTGTATTATAGTACTTATTTGGTATCACTTTGACAACCGTCAAATATATAAATCCAGTAAAACTATGTTCGACAGGTACAGTTTTTAATGATTTTTTATTATCTTCCTCGCAATTTTATTAAAATTTCTCACCGTTTAAAGCTTTCATGGAGAAGGGCAAACATTTTAAAACCAACATCAGCTAAATCGACCCAGCAGTTCTCGAGTTATAGCGAGACTAGATTTTTATAAATAGATAAATTGTGACCAGCAAAAACTTTTGTACGCAACTGTACTAACAAAGCATCCATATTATCTCGTCCATTTAAGGTGGTAACGCTTATGTATGGTGCGGTCGCTTTTTTGTGACCTCTACAATTTGGTCGGCTTTTCAGAGAATTTCTGTACTATTCTTGTTTTAGTTTAAACTTTCGTGATAATCGTAATTGAAAGCTGAAATTAACAGGAACGAATGTCCGTGAATCACTTTAATTTGTTTTATGTAAGCCATGTTAAGTAATGTTATGGGAACTGCGTATTCGATTGCTAAAGTACGACCAGACTAAAATTGATCAAATTTGCTCTTAGCTTCATATCGTGTAAAGCTACAATGTTTAAAACTCTTGACGTAATAAGTGTCTACCACGGGTATATTTTCCAGCTATTTATTTTGTTAAAAGTATACTAGTTTACTCGCAATTACGTTTTTTCTGATTTTCGAAACCATTTAATTACATTGGTTTGCGTCAACCAATTCAAAAACTAATGTTTAAACAAATTAAGGTCTGTCATTGGTATTTTTTTCAAACCTCTGCTTTGAACCGTTTTCGAGATCTGGGAAATCCCAAAACGTTACCGCAGCAAAATCCTAAATTACTGCCAGGGTAACGTTTTAAACGTTACCCCAGCAAAATCTATTTTTCTCAAATATCTTAAAAACTATAATTCACACAAATTTTGCTATTAGTAAACAAATTTCTCCTCGTGACACACTAATTATCTGTTATAGTCTCATCTCTCTAAAGCACAACATTTTGCGGGGGTAACGCACTCGTTGCAACACGCCCGAGAAAACCAGACCGAACTTCTTCTCTCGAAAGTTTCCACACTTTTTTGCGCGGCATGCAGATGGTAGGCAATAGGCATCTGTTAGCCTGCTCCTCTCCCACTGAAAACAAATTAAAATAGGTACTTGATACTTTTACTTTTTTGCATTCACAATGCAATTTTTATTTGAAAATGAATTATTAGAAAAAAACGACCCGTCTCACAACTAGCTCCAATGGGACTCAAACCCACGACCTTTCACTGTCTAGGCGAATGCTCTAACCACTGAGCTACGGAGTCGTTACGAAAAGTGTCGAAGTTATCCAATACTTCTTACGCGCTGTATAGCGCGCGTTTATTTCATCAATGTGAAGATATTACTACCCTCACACATGAAATAAATACCTTTCCAGATATTTGAAAATCGATAAAAATGAAATAATGGCTATTTCAAATTACTTTTTCTTTTTTGCATTCACAATGCAATTTTTATTATTGAACGATAGTTGTGAGACGGGTCGTTTTTTTCTAATACTTAATTTTCATTAGGTAATTGTTTTTATATAATTAAAATACGTACATTTTAAATTACATGGTGACAATAATAACTTGTTTTGGCAAGGAAAAAGAAGAATAAGTTTAATTGGAAACTGTGCTATACTCACCAGATGCCAATTCTAATAAATCTAATGTGGGTTGGTCGACTCTCGGGCATTCCCCTTTAGCGGCAAGTAATTGTAATAATTTTGTTTTAATTAACGGAAATTTCTCTGCGAAATTGTTGTTTGCGCCAGGATTGACGTTTTCAAAATCTTCGAAAAGCTGAAAAATTAAATTAAATAATTAAAAACTGATTCAAACCAGGTACTTTGTCACCTACCATTTAAGGTAGATAAATAAAAGTATCTTCAAAAAGGAGGCTTCGGTGTCACTCACCAATTTATATCGATTGGGTAATCCCAGTGCGGGAAAGGTGTTAAAATATTCTTCGAATGAAAGTGTCACAAGTAGTTTATTTCGTAGGTCTATAGTAGCTTTCCATTTTTCAACCACCACCTCGGGCGGAGAAAAAGAACTTCGTAGCCAAGTAATTTGCTCGTCGAAAGAGGAATTCTCAGTAGAAGAGGTGATTTTAAATCCTTCAGGAAGAGGTCTGACTCGTTTATTTCCACAATCACTAGCTTGCCCTGAGCTGTGACCACTGTCGCTTTCGCTGCTGCTGCTGCCTTTTTTTTTACAGCCTTCAGGAGCCAATGATCTTCTGTGCGTAATAAGTCGGTTATGTATTAGGCTACTCGCTTGAATCACTTATCCTGCGACGACTTTCTATGGCACGTAGTATAAATCAGTTTTTTCACCATTAAATACTTGACCTGTCTCATGAACCCATGGCATCCATCTTTTCGAATATTAGAATTCAATTTCTCCAATTTTTTGAGTTCTGATTCGACAATGCGTTTAACAATGTAAGCCCGATCACGAGAGTTCAAGCCGCCGCTTTTTTCTGATTTTTCTAACAACTTTTTGCCCGTTGTTTCTGCGTTTAGCAGACGTCGTAGGTTTTTGTTTGTTTCTTGAACGGGGCCTATATTTTTAAACAAATTTGTAGTGTCAAAGAATCCTGCTTCAGGCTCCATTGAAAATGAAATATCCTGAAACAGATAAAATAATTATCATTATTATAAAATATATACCAACAATGAAATATAATTTTAATACTAAGCACCCGTTTACCTGAGCCAAAGTTAAGAAGCTTATGTCATGAGTCTCTGGGGTTTCTTTTTCGTTTGTTAGTGTTGTTTAATCTGTATTAAAATATTGTACATAGTCTTTGGAGCCAATGCTATTATAATAATAAAGTCATAACTGTCAATGTCAATAAAGCCGCCATCTCTTATCCGTTGATCGCTTCAAGAACAGAACGTTGTTTCATTTCTCCGTCCATTTATAATAGGTTATGGGCCCAGTCCCTCCAGTTCTAGCTAAAAAAAAGTGTTAGTTTGGTCAGGACAGTAATATCAAAGTATTTGTTGTGGTGTGCAGTGTAATCACAAAAAATGTCGACAAATTACTTGGTCAATGTGCCTAAGTTGAAGGGCAGACAAAACTACAGTGAATGGTGCTTCGCCGCGGAGAATTTTCTCATCTTGGAAGACATGGTGCATTGTATAAAGCCAACTCCCGGAAAGATTGTAGAAGCCGCAGAAGACGCGAGAACCAAAGCTAAACTGATCTTGACCATTGACGCGTCGCTTTACGTACATATCAAGAACGTGAGTTCGTCTCGAGAATTGTGGTCTAAATTACACGAAGCTACGAAACTACTACGAGAATAGACCTGATTACTACCTGCATTGTATTTTGCTTATTGCTGGTACTTCACAACATTGAATAGAAAATGAGTAACCTAAATAAATCATCATCAGAAAATAATATATGTAATATCAGCGAGGAAAAAACACCCCCGAACTATGTTTCACTGCGCAGCAAGAGATTGAGAGATGAAGACCTGCCTTTTGAATTTAATAACTTTAAAGACGAGATGCGAGAAATGTTAACTTCATTTATGTCGGCGCAGCAATCGCACTTGAGTGGAATTGTAACCGAACTAAAGGGAATACACCTAACGAACCACAATATAAATAGTTCTCTGGCCTTGTTAACAACTCAGAATGAAGAATTCCGGAAAAAAATTGAAGGATTAGAGTTGCAGGTTAGAAAAGATCGTGAGTACATAGATATCTTAGAGAATAGAATTGAAGACTTACAAAGGTCAAACCGGAAGAATTGTTTTGAAATTAAAAACGTTCCTAGAAAAACACAAGAAACTAGATCGGATTTAATAAATATGGTTATGTGTCTTGCCAAGAATATTAACTTAGAGATGGAACGACGAGATATAAAAGCCATATTTAGACTGCAAGGAAAGAAGAACGATAGTCAAAATCAGCCAATAATCGTGGATTTGGGCTCGTCTATCCTGAAATATGATTTACTCAGGAATGTAAAAATTTTTAATGTCAAGACCAAAAATAAATTGCAAGCGAAACATCTTGGTCATACAACAAACGAGGATCGTCCTATTTTTATATCGGAGCAGTTAACACCAAAAAGCGCTCGACTTTTTTTCTTAGCTCGTGATCTTGTTAAGAATAAGAAGTACAAATACTGTTGGACATCGTATGGCAAGGTCTACTTACGGCAAGATGATACCTCCCGTATTATTCACATAACCAGTGAGTCTCAAATCCACCAAATGTTACAAAGTGCATGACTATTATATGACTATTATATACTAGCTCAAATGTTATTAATTGTCATTATGCTTATAATTTTGAGCTTAAAATCTGTATTTTTCTATATAAAGTTTGTCGTTTTACCTAGATTAACGTACAGTAATCTTTTAATTTGTAATGTAAAACTCCACAATACTAGAGAAACATTCCTTATAATAAATCAACACTCTTACCTTACACACTACACAATTACACATACACACATTACACACTTTACACACTACACAGTTATTTACATAATTCTTCTTTGTCTCATATAATTAAAGAAATGTTTATATACGATTGCAGTTTAAAAAAATATAAATATCATCTCAACCACTATCTATACTCTCTCTCCAATAATAATGGATAGAAATCTTAATGTTTTGCAGGAATTAGACGTTACTGATATAGCAACTTCTTTAATTTGTAATATTGATGATTTAAATAAGCATATTCATCTACATAAAAATAGTTTCAATGTGACTACACAAAACATGAGAAGTATTTATAAAAATTTTGACGATTTAACGATAAATTTAGCAGAACTACCTTTTGACACAGATATTTTAATTCTAACTGAGTGCCGTTTAGACCCAAAAAAACAAATACCAACTTTAAAAAACTATTCAATATATTATACATTAAATCAAATTAATCAAAATGATGGTGTGATTGCCTACGTTAATAATACCCAAAAGACACACGTTACAGAAATTAACTTTACTCATGCATCGGGACTTCAAATAATTACCCCCATGTTTATTATAATCGGTATTTATCGGTCCCCATCAAATCATAATGCAGAAGAATTTATTGACTCATTTAATAATCATCTTAACTCTATATCATCTAACAAAAATATTTTTATACTGGGAGATATTAATATTAATCTAATAATTAAGCCAGGTGAAAGGTCAACTGAAAGAAATAAACTTGGAAATGTTGACATCTCATGGTTTTCTCCCAGGTCATTGCCTACCTACAAGACAGAACAGTTGCCTTGATCATGTCATTTTAAAACTAGATAAAACCACAAACTCTGCAACAGTTGCTGTTTTAACTACAACCATAACGGACCATTCTATGGTAAACCTTAATGTATCAACGTTATGTAGTAAGTCAGTAAAGAATTCTAATCAAATAAATGTTGTAAATTATGAAAATGCATATAAATCATTAATTAATTGTGACATTTCCTTCATTTCATTTTGTAAGGATCCAAACTTTTTAGCAAATAAATTGATTGACATGGTCAGGTCAGCTGTCTTGGCTAACACTACAACAAGGACCATAACAGCAAGTAAACGAATTTTGAAGCCATGGGTGACTGTTGGAGTCTTGAAATGCATAAGGCTTCGTAATAGCATGCAAAAGAAATTGCGATTTGAAGCACAAAATATCATATTAAAAATCACATACAAGCGTTTTCGCAATTATTGTGTCTCATTAAATAAAAAAACTTAAAAGACAGTATTATAAAAAGAAAATTGAAAATTCGACTAAAAATAATAAAGAACTTTGGGCAACTATAAACGAGGTTAGTAATTTTAAAACGCCAAAAACATCAAATTTACATCTACTAAATTTGTTACCACATCCCCTAGATTCAGTTAACCGTGTAAATCAATTTTTTGTTAGTGTTGGGAAAACATTGGCGGAAGACATTATCTCTCAGTTCGGCTCGCAAGTCAAACGGGTAGATGGTGTCAATGGAGAGGATGTCCTGGAGAAATTAATGAAATCCTTTCTAGTCTGGACTCTAATAGTGCCCCTGGTTGGGACGGCATTTCAACTGAGTTTGTGAAAAGGGCTAAAGATTTCCTGATTCCACTTATGAGTCGTTTAGCTAACCTGTGCTTTGAGACTGGGATATTCCCTTTGGCTTTTAAACGATCTGTAGTTACGCCGGTGCACAAGAGTGGGGACAGAAGTGACGAACAATTTTAGACCTATATCAGTACTTCCCTGTTTTGCAAAAGTACTGCAAAAGCTTTTGAATATAAGACTTGTAAGTTATTTAACAAAATATCATTTACTCTCGAGCTCTCAATACGGTTTTAGAAAGGGTCTATCAACGCAGGATGCAGTTACAGATTTAAGTAACATAGTAACTGAAAAAGTAGATAGTGGTCTTAAATGTGTCACTGTGTTTATAGACCTTAAAAAAGCCTTTGATACCGTTTCTGTCCCCATTCTTGTGCGCAGGCTTGAGGAAGTTGGAATAAGAGGGATAGCTCTGTCTCTCTTCGAAAATTACCTACAAGAAAGGACTCAGGTAGTGAAAATTGGCAGTTGCTACAGTGATGTGGAAAATATTGTATTCGGTGTTCCCCAGGGAAGTGTCCTGGGTCCCACGCTATTCCTGGTTTACATAAATAACCTTTGCAAGCTTGCAATTGACAGTGGTCAGATATTTTCTTACGCAGACGATACCGCTGTTGTATTTTCTGGCCCGAGTTGGGATGATGTACAAAGATTTGCCGAATCGGGTTTGGCTGGAATAGCTGAGTGGTTTGGTTGAATTTATTAACTCTGAATACATCAAAAACTAACTTCATTTGTTTCGCTCCCAGTCAGAGATCCCAGCCAAGATCTGAATTTCAAATTAAAATACATCGCTGTGGTAATATCCAAAATATAAACTGTGATTGTCATTACATTGAAAAAGTTGAGTCTCTTAAATATTTAGGTGTTATCGTTGACCAAAGCCTGTCTTGGCACAGCCATATAGAACTTGTTATGGGTAGGGTAAGAAAATTGATGTGGATTTTTAAGACACTAAGACATGTTATGACAAATACACTACTTAATCGAATCTATATGGCCTTGGTGCAATCTATAATTATTTATTGCATCCCTGTATGGGGTGGAGCCACCAAGACGAAGTTTCTCGAACTTGAATGGTCACAAAGGTCACTTCTTAAAATAATGTATTCTAAACCTAGGAAATTCTCTACAGAAAAGCTTTACGAAATTAGTGATCTGCTGACAGTAAGAAAGTTATACATCTTAAATATAATTCTAAAAATGCACAAAAAATTACCACTTGATCCAAATAAATTAAACCGTCGACGCAAAAATATTGTGGCACAATCCAATAGGACTCGTACAGCCCTTGCTAAACGGCAGTACTCTATTCAGTCAGTTTTTATTTATAACAAAGTGAATACAAAATTAAATATATATCATAGGAAATTGTATGAGTGTAAGGAAATACTAGTGGAATGGTTGAAAACTTTGACTTATGAAGAGACAGAAAATATATTAAAGAGAATTATATAGATTACTTAAATTAAATATTTATATAATATTATGACACACAAAACATTCACGTGCACACATACACCACACACACACTCACACACATACACACACACATACACACACATACACACACACACCCACACACACACAAACACATACACACACTTACCTTTACAAAAAAATGTTACTTTAAAAAAACAAAGATACTTTTACATTGTAACATATCATTTTGATATGTTACATTCATAATATACTTTGACGATACCAACCTTTATTTATGCCTTTTTTTCCAATATTTTACATCATCACACAACATTTTTTTATACATCCCACATTGCAAGGTACATACATTTTCATCAATTCAATTCCACGCAATAATTGCTAGCTTTTCTTACATCTTATGTAGACTTAAATTTGTCAATAAACAACAGTTCGATCTGACGTGTGACATTTTGATTTTATTAGCATAAACATCATAATTCTCGGACTATTAGCTCAATCTTGCGAGGAATAGCAGAACTAATACAACGAACAATATCCAAATATATACGCCTTCTCATTCTGGCAGTTATGTCTAGCTATTTGCATCTCTTCCTTTCACAAAGCCACCTAGCGTCGAGATTCCGCACTTCATCGAAACTTAAGCGCTATCTAGTGTCAAAAAGTGGCAGTCTGTCGCACGTATATTTCCATCTTTATCACACCTTAAATGCATTACCATCATGTCATCTCGTTCACACAATAGCACTCAAAAGTGACATCTAGCGTGACGTAGCTTCCTGCCTTCACGTTTGGATTCACAGATAAAAAAATTGGATTACCTATGGTTTCTATAAACTTTTATCAATAACTTAATAAATATCTAATGTACAATGGGAGTAATTAGTTATTTATAATCTACCAATCTTCCTTTATTTGATTTCATAAAATTCTTCATTTATCTTTAACTAATTTTCTTAACCATAGACTATAATCTGATCTTTCTAGAAGCATGCGAGTCTGTATGGTTTTTTCTCGCGATCTCGGGAATGTAGTGGATTGTTCGCGAAATTAAACGGCGGAAAGAAGGGAAGGTATAAATAGGACTCGATTTCCTCCAGTGAGGATATTCGTTTTCTCTGAACTTCTACCTAGCTCGGTGTGCGCGATTGTTTACAGTGATTGAAAGATTTCTGATACGCTGTGTCAGGCGTCCCTGAGTAACTACGATATTCGCGTTCTAAACTGCATCACCGGGAATATCACAATTTCTTAAATTTGTCCTCGGATTCTCGACGTCCGGGTAAGTCTATCTGCTAAACGGCAATCATGTCTAACAACATCGTATTTGTGTCACTGTTTTGTCATAACGCTGTGTTTTCTATCTCCTCGACAGTTTTTTTCTTTTAACTCTGACGGGATCACCCATCCGAAACGAGTGCTGCTGGGCAGACTACAACATCGCCAAGCCCTCATTCGCTGACCTTTGATCTTGAGTGACCGGGGGATCCAGAAGGCCTTCCTCAGAGCACGAATCTCAGGTGTAACTGTTCCTATATTTTTATCTTACTATACCTTCGTATACTATTCACGTTTGTGAGTTATCCACAAACGTGTGGCGCCCATACTCATCTCTACTCTTCTTTTCTGTCATCGGTTTAGCCTAGTTACATGCATAATTACACCGCATAACTCACCTTTGGTTTGTAATCTACCGCCTTAATCTAGAGTGCACTTGTGTATTTCTTAAAGGACTTCTTATTGATTAATAGCCTATGTATGATAATACTGTGTGAACCCACTTAAGGATAGCGATAAGCTAGTACTCTCATATATCTAGATTTGTTTTAAAATACCTTAGTTGTTTAACTTCAGCTTTATTACTCTTATATGTGAACTCTCAATTCAGTGAGAGTACTGTATTTTATCTGATCTAATACATTGTGAACCTACTTAAGGATAGCGATAAGCTAGTACTCTTATATACCTAGATTTGTTTTGAAATACCTTATTTGTTTAACTTCAGCTTTATTACTCTCATATGTGAACTCTCAATTCAGTGAGAATACTGTATTTTAAGGCCCTCCGCCAGTGCAACAAGTGAGCTGCAAACAATTATTATACCCACGCCCTGCATTTCTCACAATCTAGTAACGTTATATTCTTTTATCTTTGTTGATCTCAATAAACTTCGTATTTAATTGTTTTTAAGTCTTTTATTTTCCATATTTATACTTATAGCTAAAAATCCAGGTTACATTTAGCGCCCAACGTAGTTTGCACTCAATTCTTTGTTGGCAGTTTCTCACTGAGTTGTAGGTGATAAACAGTAATTGCTTTTCTTCTCAAATTGTACTTATATCAATTCCAGTGATGGAGCGTGCTGCGTTCTCCGGTCTACTCAAGGACGAGGTCAGCTATGAGCTCAACCTGCGGGGAGTGAGACACGAGCGTGGTGACACAGCGGAGACGTTGGCTGCCCTGCTGGAGAAGGCTGAACCGGCCGCTGCAGGGTTTGAGGACAAATTTATTGGTTCCCTCAATACGGGAACAGAACTAGAGGTATGTGCACGGAAGTTGGCCGAGCTAGGCGCTCTTATCCCCAAATATTCTACGACTTCACACTACCAAAAATGTCAGGCAAGGTTGACCCACGTTATACAACGACTGGACAGACTGACCGGGCAGACCAGGGAGCAAAGGCTTTACAAATCTTCCTTACTGGAGGAACTATACAGACTCCGCTTTTCGTTATCGAATAACCCTCCGCGCAGTAGAGATCCTTCCCCGTCAAAACAACACCTACATCCGACTACTTCCCGTGATGAAGAAAACCGCATCACAGACGTTCGGAAGAACGGTGCCGATGGGGATGTACACTCTGAGGGAGCATCTATCCCTATCCCTCCTCCTTACCCTTCTCACTCCTCTCCCAGAAATTCTCCAATATTAAAATGGGGTGTAAAGTTTGACGGACACACCTGTGTCTTAGAATTTATAACTAAAATTAAAGAATTAGCTGCCTCCTGCTCTGCCCAAGACCATGAACTGCTCTCAAACTTCTCACATCTGCTTACTGGCGATGCATTGATATGGTTCCGCGGTTACAGGGACAATATAACTTCTATCTCTCAACTTTTTGAATATTTAAAAGAGGAATTTCTACCTGTTGATTATGACAGACGACTTCTATTGCAAATAAAAGGCAGATTACAAGAAAAATCTGAAGACATAAAAATTTATATTAATCTCATGCTTTATGAGATGACTAAATTATCTAAACCACTCTCGGAAGCTGAGAAGTTGGAAATAATATTATCAAATATGAATACTTTTTATATTGCAAAATTAGCTCTCCATAATTTTTCTTCGATTGCGGAACTCAAATCAGTGTGCTCCAGGCTAGACATAGCAAAGTACAGATGTGAGAATAGAGGTGCTTTAAATTCTGGCAATACTGCTATTGTTTCCGGTTTCACAGTGAAATCTAATCTCACTAAATCGGTAAATCAACCGTTTAATAAACAAAAATATTCATCGGGAAATGTTGCTACCATCTCCCATGATGCTAACAATTCCGCTAAGCTACAAAAAGATGGTGTCACTTGTTTAAAATGTAGTGGCAAACATCACTATTCAGAATGTAATGTATACAATACACCTATATGTTTTAGATGTAAGAAACCTAATGTGCTTACTCGCGACTGTACTTGTTCAAAAAACTGAATAAGCGGTCAGTAGCATGTTCTCTCTCTCTTGAACCTAAACCCTCTAAACAAACTAAACATACTACTGACCAGGAATGGCAGGAATATCTAATTTTTTTAAAAAACTTTTTCTCCTCTCAGAAGATAGCTCCGCTTTTTGAGTCAAACTTGCCTGACAACCGAGCGTTTATCAAAGTCAACATTTTGGGAACAGAGTGCTTGGCCTTGGCCGATTCTGGTGCATCAACTTCGATACTCAGCGGTGATGCGCTAGGGACGCTTAGGGAATTAGGTCTACAGACTCATCTTCAACCATCTTCTAAAACTCTTAAAGTTGGCAATAACTCAAATCTTAATATTTTAGGATCCATTACGATACCTATTACTTATAAGTCGAATCTAAGACTAATTACTCTCAATGTGTGCACAGATATTAACAGTCCTCTTATTTTAGGTGTAGATTTTCTTAGGGCATTTAACTTATGTCAAGATATTCTGGAATATACGACTGACTCACAGTGTCCTTCTGCTTTTAACTCTTTACTTGACACAAACACACACTTACATGCTTATGAGGATCTGTCGGTTGAACAAAAATCTCAGATTGATAACATTATCGCTGATTTTAAAAGTATTTCTGCTGATTCTAACAACTTAGGTCTCACTGATCTAGAAGAACATGTCATTGATACTGGTGATCATTCCCCAGTGAAACAAAAATACTACCCTATACCTGTTCACTATAAACAGCGAGTCGAGGCTGAAATTAATGATATGTTGAGAATGGGTATTATTGAAAAAAGTAATTCACCTTGGAATTCCCCTCTCTTAGTAGTACCCAAACCTAACGGAGACTTAAGGATCTGCCTAGACAGTAGAAAGCTGAATAGTGTTACCAAAATAGATTCATATCCTATGCCACGTATCCAAGACATACTTGATTCTCTTAATAATGCTAAATTTTTAAGCTCTATTGACCTGAAAAGCGCATTTTTTCAGATTAATTTACACCCAGACTCCCGGGAAAAGACTAGTTTCTCTATTCCTGGAGTTGGGGCTTTCCAATTTTGCCGCATGCCTTTCGGACTTGTGAATGCATCTGCTAGAATGATGAGACTTATGGATAAAATCTTTGGACCTGAGTTTGCTAGTCGTCTGTTTACCTATATTGATGACATAATCCTAGTGAGTAATTCATATGACGAACACGTCAATTTATTAAAACGCGTATATCAACGTTTAAAAGAAGTAGGTCTTACCATCAATTTTGAAAAGTCAGTTTTCTGCAGATCTTCCCTTAAGTTTCTTGGCTTCATCGTCGACCGACACGGACTACGCACTGACAGTGACAAGGTTAAGGCCATTTTAGAATACCCTGTCCCGACTAACCAAAAAGAAGTCAGACGTTTCCTAGGCATGGCATCATGGTATAGGCGCTTTATCCAAAATTTCTCTTTAGTAACTGCTCCTATAAATAACCTAATTAAAAAACAGCCCAAGGGCAAAGCTTTTAGTTTTCCGCAAGAAGCTCTCCTTGCCTTCAACGAGATTAAGCAACGTTTGGTATCTGCACCCATCCTCTCTATACCTAATTTTGATAAACCTTTTATCATCTCTACCGACGCCTCTGATTTAGGTCTCGGTTGTGTCCTCTCTCAACAGGATGACGAGGGTAAGGAACATCCTGTCGCCTTCGCTAGCCGTTCTCTTACTAAACCAGAGAGAAACCATGCCACAACTGAAAAGGAACTTAATGCTTTAATCTTTGCTCTAGAAAAATTTAGGGGTTATATTGAAGGCTCTCCTTTCCCCACTACGGTCTATACTGATCACAGTAGTCTGAAATGGCTTGTTAGTCTTAAATCTCCTACGGGAAGATTGGCGAGATGGGCTGTCAGGCTTTCTCAATTTAATCTTAAAATTGAGTATCGTAGGGGCTCTGATAATGCCTTGGCCGACGCTCTTTCTCGTTCATTTCCCATAAATGTCACTTCTGATGACGATCCGTCTCAAAACTCCCCTACTTCTTCTTCTACTACTAAGGACTCTTGGTACCTCAAGAAAGTACAAGACGTCAATTCTACACCCCACAAGTTCTCTGATTGGAAACTGATTTCTGATCGCCTTTATAAAAGGATGAAAAATTCCAACCCTCTCTCTGCTGACTGTGAGTGGAAACTCGTGGTTCCTTTCGAATCGCGGCATGACGTCATAACTAAATGTCATGACCACCCGAGTGCAGCCCATTTAGGTATCTTTAAGACTTTGAAACGTCTTACTCAATCTTACTATTGGCCATCGCTACATAGAGATGTCAAGAAATATATCAAAAATTGTCAAGTTTGCTTGGCTTATAAAAGCACGAATGAAGGTCCCCCAGGCATCATGAAAAATCCCAAACAGGTCCAACGTCCCTGGCAAATGATCTCTACAGATATAATGGGTCCCCTACCTCGATCTTATCAGGGCTACAAATTCATTCTAGTAGTTACCGACGTTTTCACTAAGTTTACATGCATATTTCCTATGAGGAACTCACTTGCCAAGACAGTAGTTTCTATTATTGAAAATAATATATTTATGAAGTATGGGATTCCTCAAACAATTGTCATGGACAACGGACCACAATATATTTCTAATGCCATGAAGGATTTGGTTGCGAAATATAAAGTTCCCAATTCTTTTTATAACTGTAGGTTCCTCCCACAAAACAACCCTTCTGAAAGGACTAATCGTGTCATTGTCACGGCCATATCTTCCTATGTAGGTACAGACCACAGAAAATGGGCCGAAGAATTACCAAAAATTGAATTTGCTATCAACACAGCCGTTAGTGAATCCACTGGTTTCAGCCCGTACTTTCTAAATCATGGCCGCGAAGCTGTACTATCTGGTGACTGGTATTCCAACTCTCCACTTAATGAAAAAGATATTTTGTTTACCGACAGGACTTCATATGCATCTACTCTACCTCATCTTAAAGACATTTTTATCAAAGTAAACTCCAACATGTCCAAAGCCTACTCCAAATATAAAATTAATTACAACAAAAATAGGCGCGATATTGAATATCAGGAGGGCCAGACTGTATGGAAGAAAGAGTATCCACTTTCTGATGCTAATAAATTTTTCACTGCAAAACTTGCTCCTAAATTCACTAAATGTATTGTGAAAAAGAAGATCTCTCCTCTTACATACATTCTGAAGGACTTTCACACATCCAAGGATTTAGGCACTTGGCACATTAAGGACATTTTAAAATCTGTACCTATATAACTAAACATATTTTTCTTATTTCATTTCATTTATGTATTTGATTATATACGAGTATTTTGCTCTGCCTCTACATACCATTTCCTCTCATCCTTATCCGTATGGTTGCCGGAGAAAGAATAGTGCCATCGTTATACCCTTGCGTGTCGTAAGAGCCGACTAAAAGTCCCATCTCCATATCCCACATTTCCCCTCATCATCCCCTCCCCATCACCATACCCATTACCTAACCCTATTATATATTCTTTTATGTACTCTATTTTTCTGTATGGTTTTTATTATATATATATTAAGTTTATAGTACCTATCTAGTTTATTCTATGGGACGGCTGGTAATCCCATAAATGAAAAATCAAAAGCCTTATTACTCAGAGCGGGTTGTAACTCTGTATAAACAAGCCTTAACGACAACAGATTATTCTTATCACACTAGTATATTATACTCATCTATATATCAGAGCGGCTGCGACTCTTAAAATAGGCCATCGGCACTCCATTTATTTATGTATATCAATATTTATCTAGTATACGCACACTTTAAATTTTCGGCAAGGGCGCATGGCAGATAGGCCAGAAGTAAGACCCACCGTCGATATCAATTATCTATATTGTTTATGTATTCCGTTTATTTAAATAACTTATTTGTTTACGCCAACAGCTGGCATGTAGTCTATGTGTTTTTTTTTGTTTTTGTTTCCTTTTGCCCTTTCCTTTCCTTACTTGATTCCCAACCCACAACTTTCTTTACTTTCCTACTCTACTATACCGTGCTATCCATCTTTCTCTACAAAATTTTTTTCTTTCTCTACACAACTTTCCTTTCTCTACAATTTTTTTCTCCTCTTGCTCCTTTCTTGTTTTATCTATTCCCTTCATGTTTCCTCACGCTTTTGCTTTCTTTTCTTTGCTGTGTGGGGATAGTGAACTGTCCTTTACTCACCTCATCCCAGTTCTTTTTTTTATTTTTTTTTCTCTCAACTAATGAGGTATTGTAACATATCATTTTGATATGTTACATTCATAATATACTTTGACGATACCAACCTTTATTTATGCCTTTTTTTCCAATATTTTACATCATCACACAACATTTTTTTATACATCCCACATTGCAAGGTACATACATTTTCATCAATTCAATTCCACGCAATAATTGCTAGCTTTTCTTACATCTTATGTAGACTTAAATTTGTCAATAAACAACAGTTCGATCTGACGTGTGACATTTTGATTTTATTAGCATAAACATCATAATTCTCGGACTATTAGCTCAATCTTGCGAGGAATAGCAGAACTAATACAACGAACAATATCCAAATATATACGCCTTCTCATTCTGGCAGTTATGTCTAGCTATTTGCATCTCTTCCTTTCACAAAGCCACCTAGCGTCGAGATTCCGCACTTCATCGAAACTTAAGCGCTATCTAGTGTCAAAAAGTGGCAGTCTGTCGCACGTATATTTCCATCTTTATCACACCTAAAATGCATTACCATCATGTCATCTCGTTCACACAATAGCACTCAAAAGTGACATCTAGCGTGACGTAGCTTCCTGCCTTCACGTTTGGATTCACAGATAAAAAAATTGGATTACCTATGGTTTCTATAAACTTTTATCAATAACTTAATAAATATCTAATGTACAATGGGAGTAATTAGTTATTTATAATCTACCAATCTTCCTTTATTTGATTTCATAAAATTCTTCATTTATCTTTAACTAATTTTCTTAACCATAGACTATAATCTGATCTTTCTAGAAGCATGCGAGTCTGTATGGTTTTTTCTCGCGATCTCGGGAATGTAGTGGATTGTTCGCGAAATTAAACGGCGGAAAGAAGGGAAGGTATAAATAGGACTCGATTTCCTCCAGTGAGGATATTCGTTTTCTCTGAACTTCTACCTAGCTCGGTGTGCGCGATTGTTTACAGTGATTGAAAGATTTCTGATACGCTGTGTCAGGCGTCCCTGAGTAACTACGATATTCGCGTTCTAAACTGCATCACCGGGAATATCACAATTTCTTAAATTTGTCCTCGGATTCTCGACGTCCGGGTAAGTCTATCTGCTAAACGGCAATCATGTCTAACAACATCGTATTTGTGTCACTGTTTTGTCATAACGCTGTGTTTTCTATCTCCTCGACAGTTTTTTTCTTTTAACTCTGACGGGATCACCCATCCGAAACGAGTGCTGCTGGGCAGACTACAACATCGCCAAGCCCTCATTCGCTGACCTTTGATCTTGAGTGACCGGGGGATCCAGAAGGCCTTCCTCAGAGCACGAATCTCAGGTGTAACTGTTCCTATATTTTTATCTTACTATACCTTCGTATACTATTCACGTTTGTGAGTTATCCACAAACGTGTGGCGCCCATACTCATCTCTACTCTTCTTTTCTGTCATCGGTTTAGCCTAGTTACATGCATAATTACACCGCATAACTCACCTTTGGTTTGTAATCTACCGCCTTAATCTAGAGTGCACTTGTGTATTTCTTAAAGGACTTCTTATTGATTAATAGCCTATATATGATAATACTGTGTGAACCCACTTAAGGATAGCGATAAGCTAGTACTCTCATATATCTAGATTTGTTTTAAAATACCTTAGTTGTTTAACTTCAGCTTTATTACTCTTATATGTGAACTCTCAATTCAGTGAGAGTACTGTATTTTATCTGATCTAATACATTGTGAACCTACTTAAGGATAGCGATAAGCTAGTACTCTTATATACCTAGATTTGTTTTGAAATACCTTATTTGTTTAACTTCAGCTTTATTACTCTCATATGTGAACTCTCAATTCAGTGAGAATACTGTATTTTAAGGCCCTCCGCCAGTGCAACAAGTGAGCTGCAAACAATTATTATACCCACGCCCTGCATTTCTCACAATCTAGTAACGTTATATTCTTTTATCTTTGTTGATCTCAATAAACTTCGTATTTAATTGTTTTTAAGTCTTTTATTTTCCATATTTATACTTATAGCTAAAAATCCAGGTTACAACATAGCTTTCCATTTTTTTATATTAGTTTTGGTTTTTGTTAACATAAGTTATAATAAGTTGCAAGGGCAATGAGCGAAGCGCCCCATCACAAGTATTTTAGAATTACTTACTGGGGTTGTTTCATTATATGTTAATAATGTATGATTTGTGTTAATAAAGACATTTATTATTATTATTATTAAATTGAGTGCTTTATTTGACGATTCAGGTTTTACAAGACGCATAAGTTTACTTCGTCACCTAATATCGATTCGCCTAGAAAATTGTTGCTCAATGACAGCGTATGTGACATAAATGGTTGAAACCGGCCAAAAGTTAAGTGGCACCGGCTTCAAGATTAGTGATGAGTGGATTGGATGTTTGTTATTGGCTGGTCTAACAGAAAAATTTGCGCCGATGATAATGGCAATAGAGCATTCCGGAATTTCTATTACAACCGACGCCATTAAATCCAAGCTGATGGACATGGAGGAAACGGATACGTCTTCGTTACATGAGACTGAAGTTAGCAGTGCATTTGCCAGTTCACAGAAATACCAACTTAACAATAAAAAGTCTATGCCAAATGTCAAAGATGGTGGAAATGTCAAATCAAATGTCAAGTGGTACAAATGCAAACAATACGGACATTACCGAAATCAATGCCGAAATAGTGAAAAACATGAAAATAGTTGTTCGTTAGAGAAGAAAACATTTCGAAAGCAAAGTAGTGCATTTAGTGCCGTATTCCTTAGTGGCGATTTTAATAGAAATGAGTGGTATATAGACTCGGGGGCAAGTGCACATTTAACCGCTAACGAAAATTGGATTGTGGATCCAACCTATGTTGAAAACAAAGAAATTATTGTTGCTAACAACAATAGAGTACGAGTATTGTGTACTGGTGACGTAAATATTGTCACTGAAACTAATGAATGTGAATATGATGTTCCAGTTTCTGGCGTGCTATGTATTCCAGATTTGACAACAAATCTTTTGTCAGTGAGCCAATTAATCAGAAATGGTAATAAAGTGTCTTTTACGGCAAGATATTGTTAAGTTAAAATTAATGGGGTTTACATATTAAGAAAGCCTGAAGAGATACTGGCAGCACCCGTGGTGTCATCAGATACATGGCATCGCAGATTGGGGCATGTCAACAGCAAGTACATAAATAAGATGACAAGTACAGTGAAAGGTATGGAGTTAAAGGAGAAGTCTGAGATAACGAAATCATCTTGTACTGTTTGCTGTGAAGGTAAGCAGACCAGGCTACCTTTTAATAACAATGGCTCAAGAAGTAACGAACTGTTAGGAGTGATTCACACTGATATATGTGGACCCATGGAAAATAAATCTATTGTTTATTGATGATTATAGTCGCATGACATTTATATACTTTTTAAAGAAAAAGAGTGATGCTTTTGTATGTTTCCAGAAATTTAAAGCAAAAGTGTAAAATCAGCTAAACCGAACAATTAAAATATTACGTAGCGATAATGGGAAGGAATTTTGCAATAAAAAGTACGATGATTATTTGATCAGACATGGGATTATTCACCAGAAATCAAACCCTTACACACATGAACAAAATAGTTTAGCCGAGAGATTTAATAGAACTGTGATTGAAAAAGCAAAGTGCCTTTTATTTAAAGCAAAACTGAAGCTACTAATACAGCTATGTATTTACAAAATAGAACAGTAGCTTCATCTCTTAATGATAGAACACCATATGAGATGTGGACAGGCTCTTAGCCAGATGTCAGTCATTTGAGAATTTTCGGAAGTATTGTTATGGTGCATATAGCTAAAGAAAAGAGGAAGTAGCTAGATAAAAAGTCAGAAAAACATATTCTTGTTGGCTATTCAGAAGATGTCAAAGTTTATCGTGTTTATAATCCTTTGACAAAGCAAGTTATAACAAGCAGGGATATAATAATAATGGAGGATATATACAAACCTGAAATTTCAATACCAGTTGATGATATAAATATAAATAATAGTAATGATATAGAAAACTATGATTCAGTGGGGGAAACATCTACAGAAGATGACACTGTAATTGTAGATTTTAGTGATGGTTCTGATAGTACATATATTCCAAGTGATTATGAAGATGCTGTTCCAACGGTATCTAATGAGCAAGAAAGACAGAAAAAAGGCTACTAGATTAAGAAGAGAACCTGATAGATATGGTTGGTTGTGTAATAACACAGATAACTTTGGTGATGCTAATGGTCTATCCCTACAGGAAGCATTAAAAGGTGAAGAGAAAGAACAGTGGTTAAAAGCAGTAAATGAAGAGCTTCAATCCTTTGAAGATAATAGTGCTTGGGAGTTGGTTGATGCTCCGAAGGATGGTCATACCATAGTAAAGTGTAAATGGGTTTTAAAAAAAAATATGATAGTGTTAACAAAGTGCGTTTTCGTGCGAGGCTTGTTGCAAAAGGTCTTATGCAAAAGTATGGTGTTGACTATTTGGAAACCTTTTCACCTGTGGTAAGGCATACAACTAAGATTATTGTTTGCATTGTCAGTCAAACTTAATTTAGATGTAACACACTTAGATGTTACAACAGCTTTCCTGAACGGCGATCTTGATGAAACTGTTTATATGCATATACCTGAAAGTTTTACAGGGGCAGATTGTGAAGGTAAAGTTTTAAAATTAAATAAAGCAATATATGGGTTAAAACAGCCGTCGAGAGCGTGGTATAGGAAGGTGGATGATTGTCTCACTAGCATTGGCTATGAGAGGTCTAAAATTGAACCGTGTTTGTACACTAAAAAAAGTAATGGTAAGATAACAATTGTTACAATATATGTCGATGATTTTTTTATATTTAGTAATGATATAGTGGAAAATATTAATTTAAAAAAGATTTTGTCAGCACATTTTAAAATTAAAGACTTAGGTGAAGTCAAACAGTGTCTTGGAATAGATGTTAAGATAGATAAAGCAAATGGTAGTATAACTTTGTCTCAAGAGAAATATATAGAACAATTATTATTTAAATTTCAAAAGTTACTGTAAATCTGTAGAAACACCTATAGAAGTTAAGTTAAATATAAATAAGGAGGAAAATTATAAAGAACAATTTCCATATCAACAACTAATAGGTAGTCTAATGTATTTGGCAGTGTTGACTAGACCGGATATTATGTATTCAGTTAGTTTTTTGAGTCAATTTAACAAATTGTTATAATCAAAGTACTTGGTCTTATGCTAAACGTGTTTTAAAATACTTAAAGAAAACTAAAGATTTTGGTCTAATATTTAGAAAACATGGTAATTCACATTTGCTGGGTTATGTTGATGCAGACTGGGCTAATAATGTAATAGACAGGAAATCTAATACAGGGTTATGTTTTGTGTTGTCGGGGGCAGCTATTTCATGGGAATCAAAGAAACAAAAATCTGTTGCTCTGTCTAGTACCGAGGCTGAGTACATGGGAATTACAGAAGCTTGTAGAGAGGCCTTATACTTACGTAATCTGATACATGAAATTACTGGTGTTTTGAATACTATAACTGTGTATAATGACAATCAAGGGGCTCTCAAGTTATCAGCTAGTAATGTATATCATAAAAGGACCAAACATATTGATGTTCGTTACCATTTTTGTAGGAATTGTGTTAATGATAAAATTGTAAAACTTGAGTATTTAGAGACAGCTGAAATGCCAGCAGATTTATTGACAAAAGGCTTGAGTAGTGTAAAGCATTATTACTTACTAAAATATTTGGGTTTAGAGAAAACAAAGTCATAAATATTTAAGTTTTTTTTAGATGTACATGTTATTTTAATAAATTGGGGTGTTGTTTAATCTGTATTAAAATATTGTACATAGTATTTGGAGCCAATGCTATTATAATAATAAAGTCATAACTGTCAATGTCAATAAAGCCGCCATCTCTTATCCGTTGATCGCTTCAAGAACAGAACGTTGTTTCATTTCTCCGTCCATTTATAATAGTTAGCACTAGGTTAGTGGAGGTGGATGGGACGCCCTGGAAATGCCATGAAATCATAAGTTAATTAAAAACAAACTCAGGGGGTATATAATATAGGAAGTGATATAGGTGACCGGTGAGCATTTACTACCAGATTAGTCATGTGTTTATTTAAGCTGGTACATATTGTATTCGGTTTGGTTGGTGGTAGGACTTGTTCTTAGTCCGCCTGGCTAGCTACCACCATCTTATCTAAGTCTGACGCCATAACAATGATATTTTCAGCATTATTGTGTTCCGGCAGTTAGAGATAAGATAGCCAGTTCCTCAGTGATTGAGGATTCCGGGAGTAGTGCGCTTCCACCTTCAGCCTTATCACCACTTACCATCAGGTGTGATGAAGGCTAAGTGCTACCCCGTTGTGGATAAAAAAAAGGAATTAATAACAAAACTGCTGTTTTAAAGTTTAGGCAATTTGTTGCAAACTTGTCTAAAAACAAGAGAGTATAGAAATAAAAGCTTAAATATAATATTTAAAAAAATCGCCCAAGTGCGAGTTCGACTCGCCCATGTTTCGTACCCACTTAACGTTGCCTATACCTATACCTAGTAAAAATTCCACTATCATTTTTCTTCAGCAAAATTTGTTTTTTATAGTGTTTGTATGAATGATAAAGTTACATTTGCGGTTTTTGAAAATTTAAGGGGGACACATTTTACCACTTTGGAAGGCTCTAAAGGAATAAAGGAATCTAAAGATGGACTTTGAGAAAATTTTTTTTGAGAAACCTTTATGTTATTTTAAAAGACCTATGTATAGACATCACACACGAATATGTTTGATGAAAAAAAAAACAGTTTCAGCTTCATGTATGGGGAGCCCCCTATTTTTTTTATATTTTTTATATTTGTATTAAAATCATAAAGCGGTTTACAGAATACATCTATCAACAACTGTGTTGTTTTAATAGTTTTGGAATAAAGTGCCTATGACATACGGACGGACGGACGGACAGACAGACAAACAGACATGACGAATCTATAAGGGTTCCGTTTTTTGCCATTCGGCTACGGAACCCTAAAAAACAACACCTATAATGACGAGTGACTGTACATAACGCTGCCTTTGCCTTAGTGGAATACTGACTTAATAGTCCTTAAGTTAAAATCGAGTTACCAAGAAATTCAACATCACGTTAGCGCCATCTATCATCTGCACTTAAAATTATTTTCTAACAAAGCATTGTTGCCGCTCCGGCGGTATACCTGTCTCTTTCACTTTCATGGAATCTCGCATCGTGCTTCCGCGAACAGCGACTCATGGCAGAGTGAGTCAGAAATTTGTGCAGTGTGCATATATCTATTTTATCGTACGAAGACGTATTACTTAATAAGTGTTTTACGTTTAAATTCAGAGGTAAGTTGCATCAATTTTTATAATATGAAAATGACGGATTGAATTTTAAGTCTGCTTAGCACCAATTTAATTCGCATATTACGTAAAATTTTAAGTTATAAGTCGGTTTATGATAAAATGTTGTTTAGTTGTTTGTGACGAATTATGATTTCGGTCAGTTTACTTTTACAAACAAGGAGATATTGAAGGTGACACTTTGTGTCAGTTGGACTTAAGTCTATTTATTAATAAAAGTTATTTGATTTGAACTGACTTAGTAGCCGCAATAATTATTGAGACTTTGTTTGAAAAATAAAATTATCATAAATTGTATTTACTTTTTTTTAAACTGGCTTTTTTACGACTTTTCACTAAAATTTTGTTAATGTTAGTCAAAAACACACAATGTTCAGTCAAACTAGCTAGGGGGTGCAGACCGCAGTGTAGTGACGCAACCATTGCACCACGGGTTGTGGGTTCGAATCCCACACATTCATGATAAATATTAATAATTTTTGTTTTAAGTAAACATGTTTTTTTATGCGTATTCAAGCATATATTTTTGGTATCTTCGTTGATTCCAATCACCATAACACGAACTTTAAATTCTTTTTTAGGGTTACAATGTCATCTAAGAGATCAAAAATGATGATGGAGCTTGTTCAAGCGCAAAGCCAGGAACCGGAAACATCTCATGTTAAAAAAAGGCCTCTATCAACAACGGTAATAATTTTAACTGTCTAACAATACAGATATCATATTCATATACTTTTTAATTTTTTCATATGCCTATATAATTTTTTTTTTTTTTGTTATAGATATTAGCTGATATAAAAAACAAGACTGAAAATTTGAGTTACTTTAACGTACAGGATTATTTCAAAATATCGGATTCTTCTTCAGGCAACAATGAAAAGTATAATGACAACACTATGAATTTCGGCGATTGCTCTGGTGAGAAGTGATCAAGACCCAACATACGAAATTCCGATAAAAAAGAAAATGCCATTGATACCAGTTTATCCGTCTCGTCAAACTAAATTGTCAAGTAGTTCCTCGTCCTCGTCTTCATCTTCGTGTTCATCAGATTCTTCTAGTGACAGCTCCGATTCAGAAAGTGATGAACCGAGCAAAGAAAAGAAATCAGAGCAACTGAGCATTGTTCCTGCAACAAGTGAAGAAAAGCAATCCGAGCAACCGAGCACTGAACCTGGAACAACAGAAGAAAATCAATCTGAGCAACCGAGCACTGAACCTGGAACATCTGAAAAAAATCATCTTGAGCAACCGAGCAATGAACCTTTAACAACTGCAGAAATTCAATCTCAGCAACTGTGCACTGAACTAACATCTACTGAAAAAAAAGAATCTAACCAACTACGCTCTGGACCAGCAATAATTGAAGTTTCTAGAAATCAGGAAGATTCGCCAAGAGAAAAAGAAATGGACACGGTCACAAAAGGAAGGAAACGTAAACGAAATGAAGAAAGCTGGAAACAAAATAAGACGAAAAATCTACGAAATACTGGTAAACAATACACAACAAAGAAACAAAAAACAGTCCAAGCTCGATCTGTCCAATCTCCTTGTGGTGTTAAATGTAGACTAAAATGCTGTGAAAAGATAACTGCTGATCAGAGACAAATAATGTTTGATGCGTATTGGAAACTGGGTCAGGTTAATTCTCAAAGATCATTTATTGCGTCTTGTTTATCAGATATAACTCCAAGATATAAATATACAAATGCTAGTATGCCAAGAAAATGTAACAAAGCATTCCATTTTATTGTAGAGGGGAAATCGGTGCGAGTCTGTAAACCATTCTTTATAAGCACCTTGGATATATCTGATCGTGTTATACGCACGGTCAAAGACAAAACAGATGAAAATGGTTTTTTAGCAAGAGATCTCCGAGGACAGCACAACAACCACGTAAGTGTTGATGAAGCACTACTATCCGATATTAAACAATTCATTGACGCTATACCCAGGATCGAGTCCCATTACGCGAGACAATCTACTACATCGATGGCGGTAAAACGATTACAGATCTTTTCAAAGACTTCAAAGAATTACAAGAAAAAAATAACAAGCCGCCTGGTAAATATTGTACGTTTTATAAAGTCTTTACACAAGAATATAATTTTTTTTTTACCGAGAAAAGACCAATGCGATTTATGTACGGAATATAAGAACTCGACGCCCGAACAAAAAGTACCTCTCCAAAAATCTTACAATGCTCATTTGGAAGAAAAGTTATTGGGCCGCCAAGGGAAGCGCGAAGACCGTTGCAACATAGATGAGCAGAATAAAGTTCTTGTATTTGATCTGCAGGCTGTTCTGCAGTGTCCTAGAGGAAATACATCAGGATTCTACTACAAATCGAAATTGAACAGTTACAACTTCACAGTCACCTTTTTAAACAAAAAAATTGAAGGTCACATGAAAGACTCTTATGATGATGTACATTGATTCTTTTGGAACGAAACTGATGCTAAGCGTGACGCTAACGAAATCGGCTCTTGTTTACTAAAGATTTTTAAAAATCTTTCAGCGGAGGCAAACCCTGACTGTGGTTACAATTTAATACTTTATTCTGACAATTGCTGTGGCCAGAACAAGAATAAATTTTTAGTAGCACTTTACCTTTATGCAGTTACCCATCTAAATATTGAATCCATCACCCACAAATACCTAATTAAAGGTCACACTAAAAATGAGGGTGATAATATTCACAGCCTCATTGAAAGAGAAATTACAAAAATTTGAAATCTGGCAAGAAATTCTCTGTCCATGAGCTAACGTTTTAGTCCTTCTTAGACTTAAAGAAACTACAGGAAGATTAGGGTACCAACTTTAATAAAACTAAAGAAGGGAGTTCTGTTTTATGGAATGACGTAAAGGTGTTAAGACGTAAAGGTGTTTTTTTGTGATGACCTCGTTCAAAGAAAAGGAGTATCAGAAAGTGTGTATCAGAAATAAAAGGAAGAAAATGCTACCTTTATCTGAAATTATACCAAGCAATGCTTACATACAAAAGCAAGATCTTGGTGAGAACAAAAAGAAAGACCTGCGAGATCTACTGGCAAAAAAGTTGATTCCCTGTATCTACTCAGATTTTTATAACTCGATTCTTTAATTTTTAACCCAATTGACTGACAATGTGTGGTTGTGTCTGCCACGTAAATTATTATTACATTGTTAGCCAAAGTTGATTATAAAATAGTTCCTATAAGATTAATGTGATTTATAATAATATTGATTACCAAAGTTAATTAAAAAAGTAAGCATAAGATTGATTGTGTTAATGTTCATTTAATTAAAAAAAGACTCAATCGCTAAAATGTGTTTTATTAGGATATAATATACAGACTTAATTACCAATAAGTTTTGAAAACAAACTAGTACTTTGAAATAAAACAGACTTAAAATTCAATGCGCTACATGCTATAGAAGTTACACGCTTTATTTTTAATAAACAACTGGCTTAGGTAGGAAGCTTTATAAAAAAAATTAAAATAAAATAGAAATTAAATCTTGATTTTTTATGTACTTAAGTCTAATCGACAATTACTCTTGTGTAGAAGAAACAAGCAGTCATGGGAAATTTATGGTTGTTTTTTTTATAAGGCAATATAATAGATCAAGCTCTAATTGCAAGATAATTTTTTGTGATTTCCCAGAAATCGACTATATAGACTTAAGCCAGTATTCCACTAAGGCAGCGATAAGTAAGTTACAGTTTAAACATCTGGGGGGACTTAATTTTACGTTGAACATACATGACTAAAAAATTGCAAATAAATTAGAACATAACAACTGTTTTGTACTTTACCTGAAGTGAAACATTATCGTTCTCCTTTATGGGTCCAATAACAGCACTTGTCTATGAGGTAAAGCGACACTTATTGACTTTTTAGAAAGTGATGCCAATATTATTGGATTCGCAAGTTCTTTCAAACTAGTCTGAAAACAAGAGAGTAGGTATGTGTATAAAAGCCTAAATAACACCTAGCTTTGAAATCGTGAGTTTACATTAGTTTAGTTACAATTGACATTACGAACGGGTCATGTTACCAACCTCTTTACACCGCAGAATAACTAATAATACCTACTAGCGAACTTATCTGTAAATTTTAAATAGAAAAATATTGGAAAAAATTAACTCGGCCACAAGTTATCTGTAAAGTTTCATAATGTATGTCTTAGATATGAGAATAACCATGTAAGCAAAACTGTAAGTAACGAGACGCGCCCGACAGCGCAGGGATCATTATACCGAAGTAAAGCTATTTTAGGTAATTAAATACCGTCTAAGAAATTTCGTATGAATCACTAGAAAGACGGATATGATAGTGTTGCATTAAGATAAACTAGCTAAGGAACCCTAAAAATAAAGAAGGTAACATTAGAAACTAACGTTATTTCGAAGCGTATCAATAACTGCTCTGATTTTAATTTTGTCCACCAGTTTTGGAGCCAATATTGCCAATTCGTCTTCATTTGTTTGCAGCAATACGGGAAGTGTCATGCCTTCCTCTGAAATAAGCAATTGTTAACGTGCCTAAAAATGCAGACATAATATTGTATAAAAATTAAATAAATGTTTAGGAATCATATTTTTGATTTGAACACAATCCAGGCATCCCAGTTTGCGTTTGATAAAAAAAATACACACTGAAATTACTTCGGTTTCACTGAAATTATTTCTAGTTTTCAGTACATTTAACAGGACAAACAAAATAGACTACACCTTGCCACGGTAATACTTGCGCTCAGTCAGTCAACATGGATGAAGTGCAAAACCGAAAATTATAAATATACAGATATGTTTGACTTTATTTTACACAGCGGATTATAAATAAATATAAAAAAGGAGACTTACGGATCATGTGATCAATGCACTTTTCAGTGACACCAACTTTTACTAAAAAGTCCCTTAATTCTCTACCTACACTCATTTTCCGTGCGTATTCTTGAGCACCCGTAATAGACAGATCCCTCGAAACACTTTGAAGCCTTCATTCCGCTCGATAGCCTCTTTAATACGGTTCGTATTAAATTGGCGAAGGTCACTTGTCAAAGACTTGGAGATCTGCCCATTTAGCTGCCAATAACGATAAGCATCCGCTGAGTTCTAAAGCCTCATTTCACGTCTCTGATCCATGAGTAGGAGTGTGTGGTCGGAGAGTTTCTTTAATTTGGGACGGTTTTCGTCCACATCTATGCTGTTCTCAAGGGCTTCGAAGCAGTTTTGGAGCTCGAGTTGAAAGCTCTCGGGGTCTCCATACAATAATGTATATAAAGATCACATAGAACGTATTCAAAGAAAGTTCGTCCATCATTTAAACTACCGACGTCATATCTCGCCTGAATTTTATCGTAATGCCTGTCGTCATCACTCGCTCTTGACTCTTGAGGAGCGGCGCGATTATCTGGACATGTGCTTATTGTTTGATATCATAAATGGGAGCCTTGATGGTGCCGAACTAGTGGCGGGTATGGCGCTTCGTACCCTGACTCGACGTACCCGCCACACGTCCTTGCTGCACACTCCCAGGCACTCCACTAGATATGCCGGCAATAATGTTCTCACCCGCATCGCTCATACTTACAACACTAAATTGATGAGTTGGAACTATTCGGAATTTCCAAAGATACATTCAGAAAGAGAGTAATTCAACATATCAAAGAAAGTACCTGATTTTTCGAAAGGCTACAAAAGTATTTTTTTTTTGAAGTGAAAACTTCTTTAGCGGCGTTGAGCACTTTTTCTGTAATGGGTATAAAATCTTAAACTCGCGTCAGGACACGTGACCTGATCGAAAAAGCGTAGGACGGATGGAGAGTAGACACTATTATATTAAGATCTCATTACTACCAACTTTCATATTGATAGGTATTTGATAGAATCAGGCGTTACTTGGCGGAAATCCATATCTTAGTAGAAAACGAAAAATATGTCGCGTAATTCCGCAAGAAAAAATGCAGATGCAGCCCAGTGACACACCTTGCACCTTCACCGACTACTCTACACGTGTTTCGCCCACACACGGAGCATCCTCAGGAGTTGTTAGACCGTGCCAATCTCAGCACCGAGTCCGAGATTGGCACGGTCTAACAACTCCTGAGGATGCTCCGTGTGTGGGCGAAACACGTGTAGAGTAGTCGGTGAAGGTGCAAGGTGTGTCACTGGGCTGCATCTGCATTTTTTCTTGCGGAATTACGCGACATATTTTTCGTTTTCTACTTTCATATTGATGCCAGGTCAGTTTTAATGGATTTACCTGCCAAATCAAGTTGGTCTCCGTTTTTATCAACTTTTTATGAAGTTGTGGTCTAGATATAGTGGATTTTGATCGTTTTTTTCGTTTAAGAGTTTTTGTTTATTTAGTCACTAGTAATATTTAAACACAATATCAGTTATTTAGTTTGGGCTGTTACAACTACTTGCGTGTGTCAGGGAGGCTACGCTATCAGTTCACAAACCTTACGACGAGAGATCTTGTAACGAGAATAAGACTAAAATGTAAATGTTAGTGCTGGGGGTCAATTCTGCTAATTTTTTGTCATAATCGTCTCTCTGTAGTGTTTCAATAGTAGTGTTTATTTACACTGTTTTAACAAGAACTGTGTAAATCAGCACTACCATTGAAACACCACTGGAATACCACTGTGAAGAATTGGGCCTCTGGTTCATTGTAACTTACATAAAAACATAAATACAACAGTAACATTCACATTTGCACATGTTGCTCTCGGGCTACCATGTTCAGCTATTTTCATAAATATAAATATAATTTGTAAGAATAAATTTTGCTTATGGTTTACATCACCAAAAATCGTTTGTCACAAAATTATTAGTTTATTTAAGGGAAACCTGTTATTGCTTACTATAGATTTACATAAGTTATTATATAAGCATTGATAAAGCTGTTGGTTTTCTAAATATAGATAAATAAATAAAACCTATAATTAAAAGTAAAACTGGCGATGCCTCTGACAAATATAACTATAGGCCAATCTCTTTAGCCACAGTTCTAGCCAAGATACTGGATAGTGTGCTTAATAAACACTTGAACCAACATGTAAATTTGTACGACGCCCAGTTTGGTTTCGACCTGGGTTATCAACCGAGTCAGCAGTACTCTGTGTTAAGCATACTGTTCGGTATTACACGGACAGGATTTTTGATTTATTTATTAAGCATAGCGATGTTCATAATTTTAATACTAGAAACAAGAATAAGCTTGCCGCTCCAAAATTTCGGCTTGAAAAATGTAGACGCTCGTTTTTGGGGAAAGGCATAGCCTTTTTTAATAAAGTACCACAACAAGTGATTGAGCTGCCTCTGCAAAAATTTAAAATATATGTTAAAAAAACGATCTTAAGCAAAGGTAGATGACTATTTAAAAGACCAAAATGCATGGATGTGATACCAACATTAAACATAATTATTGTAAATAGTGTAAGAGGAAAATATTCTAATATGAGTACCTATGAGAAAATTTTCTTCTTTCATTAAATATATTTCAAGATTGTAGATTTGTGTTTGGCAACAACATGTTCCATTGTAAATGTTGTTGTTTCTGCTAAGGCTGATAAGTTTCTTGCGGCCGTTCTTCTTATCAGTTAATAGATGTCCTGAATGGCTGGTAGGGAAAAAAATGTTGGACTATTCGAAAGTACTTATCTATAAGTCTATTTGAATAAAAATCTTTGACTTTGACTTTGAGGAACACGCCCATATATGCGTGCCTGTCCAAGGCGTTTGATCAGGTGTTTACAATGTCCTATGGAATAACAACAATACAATACCAATTTGCCGGCTGAATTAGTCAGAATGTTTGAATATTGGTATGGCAACCAGATAAACTTGGTTCGATGGGCAGGAGAGTTGTCCAATTCCTGCTATTAGGCCTTTCCGAACGCAACCTTTTATTTAACGTATAGCGTTTCCGATGTTTTAAAATTGTATCTCTCTCTCTCTCTCTCTGGCATTTTTTCATTGTGCGCGGTGTAATTGTGTGTTACAAAATATATTGTTTTAATTATTAGAATAGTGGTTCCCTTTTAGCCCAGAAGTGAAATAAGTGTTCCTAGAGCCCACATAAACGTTTTCATTGTTGTGATTTACGAAATATAGCCGTTTCGAACATTGGGTCAATTCGCCGGGCCGCGTCGCGTGTTAGTACGTACAAAAACTGGTTTTGTGCGTGCGCGTTCGTAATTTTCGAATCGAATGTGTGTTGTGTTATAAAATATTAAAACTAGTAGTGTGATTGTCGTGTGTTGTGTTTGTATATTGTGTAATCACATTAAGTATAGCAATATAGGTTCTCATAAAAAACGTCGACGTGATGACGAGAAAAAAAACGTTTGCGCCGACGTTTGTTATTGGCAATAGAAAATCGTCGGTTAGCCCGGCGATTGGAAACATTAGAAAACGAAGTGTTCCGTGATCGTGGCGAGAGTTCGCGCGAGTTGCGAAGCATCAAGCACTCGCGGTCTACCGCGGTATCACGGGCTACCCGGACAAAATCGGTTGATGACAAGGGCACCATGACGACGCCACTTCCAGACCGTACAACTATAGCCGGTCAGAGTACAGGTGATTTCCTCAGTGATCAGGTGACGAAGTGTGGTACGACAACCGCTCCACCACCACCGCCGCCGCCGTCATGTTCCTCTAACCAGCCACTCCATCTGCCTTCCACTCGTGACTTTGAGAAGGCATATCGGGGTCATCCAGGAGCATCGGTGAGTGCGAATAGCGCATCGTTGCCATCCGTGTCATAAGTGAGAGCGCCGGCGCCGGTACCACGTATATCGACGGGCGCGCCATACGTGGTGAGCGCACTGATCGCAACTGAGTTTGCGGCCGCGGCGGCGGTGCCGAGCCGGGCAGCGCCGCCGCCCTCTTCGTCGCTGGATTTAGCGTATGTAGATAATTCTTTTAATTATCGTAGTTGTTCTATTAGGTATGTGGGTCGAAGCGACCCTATACCGGAGTTTGATCCACAAAATTCTCTGATAACTATGGTAATATGGTTACGTAAAGTAGAAGGCATTTCCAATATGTATGGGTGGGACGAAAGAACATTACAATTCAATTGCTCGTCAAAATAAAGGGGTTATGCCCGTCGGTGGTATGACCAGCAATAAATCTATCGTGGCCAGATTTTAAGTCTTAACTTTTAACTACTTTTCCATCCCACAAAAGTAAATTAAACATGATAAGAGATTTGGTTAACGTGCATTGCACACCGCTGCATTCGTGATAAATCTGCAAACCATTGTTCATTTTGTGGTAGGAATGGTCACAGTGATAATACTTGTTTTTCGAAAATTCGAACATATTGCAATAAAAGTGGTCATGTTAAAGACGAATGTATGAAACTAAAGAATCGAAATTCGGGTAATACTTATGATAAATTTTAAATAGAAAAATATTGGAAAAAATTAACTCGGCCACAAGTGAATTCTCAGATGGGACTCAGGTAATACTGTCGCAAAACCAAGTACAACACAAAATGTGCACGTTATTAGAGACTCAACTGGTGGATCTAAATACTAATATCTGAGAGTGCGTCTAAACAATTGCAATTAAATGTTACAGAATGCATTGGTGATAATGTAATAAAGGGTTTCGGCGGATCAAGAATATTACCATATGGGGAGACCTTAGTGAAAATATCAGCTGATGAAGCTACCTGTGATGGATTAAGGGCTTATGTAGTGCCTGATAGTGCGCAAGACATAGGTATAATTATGGGTCAACCGTTCACGGAATACCCTAATGAATATGTTATGATATTTCCAAAATTGACTGGTTTAAACTATTTGAGAGTAAAAGTGCCGAGCAATGTGTTGATTTTTTCTATGAACAAATTTATTCAATCGTCCGGAAACATATACCTACTAAAATGACTTCGGACTCTAAATTCCCCATCTGGTTTAACTCTTCGTTAAAACATATCTTTAGAAATAAGGACGCAGCGTGGATCAAGTGGAAAAAATATCAAAATCACGCTGACTATTCCGATTGTTCTATGTACAGAGAAAGATTTAAAAAAGGCGCAAAAAAATGTATTGATTATATAAATAGAATTGAAGATAGTATTAAAGATAATATCAAATATTTTTGTACTTATATTATTAATTGTAAAAAACAAACGGATATCCCTAATAATATGCATTACCGTGACTTAAAAGCAAACAGTCCCAGCGACATCTGTAACCTTTTCTCATCATTATTTAAATCGGTATTTCAGCCTTCGGAAGTACCTGACTCTTACAGCATTGGTGACATTAGTAATTTAGACCAAACTTACACCGACAGCATTATATGTGACATGTCTTTTCCAGAAGACAGCGTGTTGAAAGAACTTAAATCCCTAGATATTACTAAGGGCCCCGGTGTAGGGATTGTAGTGCCTCCCCCAATGGAATTTGTTGGCGAGTCTGACGATCTCGAGGCAATCGAAACACAGTCTCCAGAAACCAATACTAAGTCTAACTTTAGTCAATTAACTGATTTACATTTAACAAATCAGTTGAGTCATTAAGTCGCCTCGCGGTTTCCCAACATTGCATGGCGACCCTGTCAGTGCTGCCTGTAGGCAGTGCTGCGCAGACGGTTTAAAAATCATAATCATAAAAAAAAACAATATTAATAAATAGACAAGAACATTTATGTGAGAGTGAGAACCCAAAAATGAACAATACTATATGTAAGTGAAGGACAAAAATATTACGTTTAAGTGAAAAGTAGGAATTAAAGATTAAAATATAAAAAAAGTACATTAATATTTTGTTTTAAGTGAGAACGAAATAAAATATAAACTATACATAAATAGATTTCATATAAATGTGAATAAAAAAGGACAGATAGCTATCAAAATTAAGTGGAGCAGTCATCGTCAAATAAAATATAAAAATAAAAAAAAGAACAAGATGTGCGTTGCGGCTGGAGTGGCGAAGATCAAGAAAGATAAATGCTGGGCGCCGGGAGATGTAGGAGTCAGATGAGGAGATGAGGATGTATTAACTGGAGCTAAGTACAAGTTCAGCAGATGCAGCAGGGTGAAAGTTGACTTCGAGCCACTATCGGCATTGTACACATCGAGGCACATCGAGAATTCGGGAGCGTTGCGCATTTCTTCAACACCGTTACTATTGTTTATTTAAGTGTATTTTATTTATGTGTGTAACGGGCACGTTAAAAAGATACGTCGTATAAATAATAATATTGGATAAAGGTTTGTTTAATAATTTTTTTTCACTTAAAAATTGTTTAAATTTTATTTCGTTTTAGTTTTACCACAAGGTAAAACATCCCCTTTAAATTGTATAGTGACCTTGCTTCAGCTAAAATTTAACTTAAAAAAAAGAAAAATTCAATCCACAATCTCACTATAAGGCAGTTGTTTGTTAGCAGCACCATACTCTCACAACACAAAAAGCTGACTTATGTAACTCCAACAGCTTCCACTCGAAGACAATACAACGTCTGCTCTATAAATACTTTTAGAACAACTTTCATAAAAAAGTTTCAATGTTTTCTTGGGCCCTTTTTATATAATAAAATCAATAAAATTGTTAACATTTATCATTTAAATTATCATAATTGTAAGTCTAAAATTACTGATTGGCTAAAATCATTGTCTTATGTAGAAGTAGAAAATTTATTTAAAATTGTTTGTTAATTAATAATAGTCTACCTTTTGCTTGTATTGCGCTAAAACAAAAATAAAAACTAGCTACTATGGAAGGAACTAGTACCTATATTACAGGTTTGACCTAGTTTAGGTACTAGTGTATTGTTTACTTAGCAACCTTGTTTTGTATTTAATTTACATGCCTAATGTACTTAAATTGTAAACCACCGCTGTACACACTGTTAAAGCACAATAAACAATTTATTATTTATTATTATTTATTTATTATTTCGTATAAATTCATAAGTATAATCTTTCATGCGAAAATGTTTTCTCAATCATGTATCCTACTTAACATTGATATTTAAATAGGTGGTATTATAAAGAATATATTTACAATATTAATTGTATGGTTCTATAATACAAAACAAATTTAACAATGTTTGATAATAATTACGTATTAAATAATAAAAAAAAGGATTTGAAATAAACATTAAACTGTTAATTTTAAATATGTTTACTATTTCTTTAGTATTTTCGTTAGTGATTATACATTTACTGAGGTTTCGAAACTGCAGACAGTAGACCTAAGTACTTTTTTTTAAGATATAAGCTAAAATTAATTACATAAATATAAGATAGGATTTGTTTAAGTCAATTTAAAGCAGTTGTTGACGATGAGAAGATAGATCCATAAATTCTAGTTTTCTTTATTTTTTAAATCTTGCGTAAGCTTAAAATTTACAAATGTGGATTTACGGGATTTTTGTTGTTGAAAAGAAACATTCTAATAAAATGAAGTTCAAATACATTGTTTTTGTATTAGAACATGCTAACATTGGTAATAGATATAATTTTAGTTTTTTATTTTATTTTGAATATATTACCTACTTGATGTCACTTTCGGGATTCTTTATTATGATGAATCTGATTTTTTTTTTTACAATGAATGTGTTTAAACTGTTTCATTAGTTCTAGGATTTAAGTATGTCGCGGTGGTATACAGAAAGCGTACGGTGGTAAGTACTAATTGTTATAAAACATAATATTGTTAAATACGTACATTTTTCTAAATCTAGATTGTTTTATTGGTTAATTATAATGGATGGCGTTAAATAAAATCGTAACAAAAAGGTTAATTGAATTAAAAACTGTATTTAATAAGTAGACGTTTTTGTCTTTCTTTCTTTGTTAAAAATCTTGGGTAATTATTGCAATTATGTTTTCTTCTTATTCTTGTGGATATTTAAATTTGTACTTTTTATACTTTGGAAATTGAATTTAGAGTAATTTATGACAAAAGTAAATATCTTATAAAGTTTTAAAAAAAAATTTGTTTATAAATTCGTAAAATTTAAATTGGTAGTTTTTATCTCGACCTCGATGCATTTAATAATTATCGCACGAGTATTCATTTTGTAAAGAGATACGTATTGCGCTATAGTCGAGTCAGCGTAACGTGCTTGGTAACGTGAACAATAACAGCCTTAAGACGAATTTATACATCATGACATAATTAAAGAATATTACTGGTTTCGATAATAATTGAAAAGACTTTTCACAAATTGAAAATTTCTAAGATGTGTATTTACGTATCAGTAGTTGAAAGTAAAGTTAAATTTTCTTTTGATTTTAGTTAGATAATGGAAAATAAATAATTTATTCAGATAAGTACAGGCAGACCATAACGTTAGCAATGATTCTTAAATTTTTTTATGAGTTAATTTTATATTTTACTGTAAGTAAGTAAGTATATATTATAACAAGTAATAAGTATAGTTTAGTAGAAAATCAGTTCGAATTTTTTAAATTAATAAAATTTCATTAAATGTTAAATTGATTTCTGAATTTAATAGCGTTCCTTGTTCTATTTATATTTGTAAAAAAAAGGTGGAGCTATGTATTAAAAATCTTTTGATCGCTTTTACAAGATGGTTATTAGGTACATAGCATTGTTGAAGTAATGTAAAATAGGAAATGACACTTGACATATTGAGCTATTGATATTTATTTGTACAATTAACATTGAGAAGTAAAAAACAAAAAGTATATAAATATTTTGCATTTTAGTTTAGTCTGCACAGATCTGAAAAGTTTAAACGCTTGCAAGCAAAATGCATAGTTTCAATAATTTTATGAAATATATATTTTTTTTCTTTAAATTAGAAATTAGATTAGAATAGGAAAAGTATAGAAAGTTTCACAATTTTGGAGAATCCAATTATTTTGAAACAACTAATGCATTTAGGTCATGATATAAGTACTTAGATACGATTAATATGGAGTTGTTATTGAATTTAAAAAGAAGCTTCATATAGATAGGTGTTTTTATTCGTATGATGAGCGTAATGTAATATTATCTACTTGAAATGTTTCGTAAGCAACGCTAAACGCTTATGGCCAGTGTTGTCTTACTAGAAGTTGATGATTAATGAGAAAAGTAATACTTAGAAATTGACTTGATAAAATAAATTGCATTATAGATATGGGATAGGATAGATTATATTTTGTAAAGATATCTGTATTAAAAATCTTTTTGCACTAATATAGGTTGACAATTAGGTACAGAATGGAAAGTTTATGAACAGTTATGAGTATGTAATGGATAAGATGAAATGAATAGTTATGAATTGATAATGGTTGACGTAATATATTGAAGATGTGCGGATTATTAGACTTTTAAGGTTGGCGTGCAATTGGACTGATCACCCAAAAGCTAAGCAAACTCTTATTAATCTAATTATCATTTTATAGGATTGTTTTTGTTTGATTTGATGCTGTATGTTTTAGAATGTAGAAAAAGTTGAGAGAAATAAATGAAGTAGTTGTATTCAAGTAGAATTATGGTACACACGTAGGTAAAAGGTACTATAGGGATCAGGTCCTTCAGATTAATCAAGGTGTGGACGAGTTTCCCCTTCGAATGCTGTTGGAGGTCAAAGTTACCTTAATTCATGACCCTATAAATATGGTACATGGAGGGTCAGATCCTTCTTATTCGATCATAGTGCGAACAAGCTTCCTCCGTGAGAAAAGTTGGAGTCCAAAAGAGGCTTAAACCATGACCTCCAAAATGAGGTTGTGCGCACAACCCAAGCAGGCACAAAGTTGCACTGTTTATTAAAAATAAAAATAAAGAAAAAGTCGACTATAAATATGGACCAATTAAATAAATATATAATAGGGACCGGCCGGCCCAAATAAATGATGAATCATCATACTCTATTCTCTTATCCTGTCCATCCTAAGGTTGCCTGGAAGAAATCGCTTTTAGTGATAAGGCCGCCAATTGTATGTTTCTCTTTGTTTGTTTTTTATCATTCTATGTTCTGTGTGTACAATAAAGTATAAATAAATAAATAAAAAAGTACCTAAAATATTAAAATAATGAAAGTGTACCACGTGATTAAGAAAATATTAAATAAATGAATTAAGTGTGCACACAGTATTTACAGTACTGTAATAAGACTAGCTAGTATTAAAAAATATTAGGTACCTAATAAGTGTGACAAGTGAACGCGAGCGAGGTATGAAGAAATTACTAGTTATAAATAGTTGAGTGAGAATTTGTGACTATATTACAAGGAAATGAAAATAAACACGGACTATGATAAATAAAAACTTGACATAAAGAATAAACACCTTCTTTTAGTAGAAAGAATGGTTTTCGGTTTTAAGATTATTAATTGAAATATGTTTTTTTTATTTACCTATTGGTATTAAGCAGCGATTTAAATCTCTGGTATTAAGTATAAACTAAAAACCTAAAGTTTTTTTCAGAAATTTATAATTTTGATTAAGCAGCTATTATGACTATGTAATAAGTAGGTACTATCGTCAACAACTGTCTAACTAAAATATGTTTTCCCATAAGTATTATAATTATGTAAAACAATAAATAAATGTATACATGACTTGTTATGTTTAGTTGTTATTTAATGAACCTATAAGTCTATTCTTTTTAAGATAACATTGTTTATGTGTAGTATCAATACGTAGGCACTGTTCAGTGTGTGTGTCTATCAAGTAAGTAAAATAACAATCCGTAAATTATATTAGTTGGCATTTTCAATTGGCAAGGTCAAAAATATTATGCACTAATAATGTCTCTATAAAATATTTCGATTATTTTTTTTAATTTTATTCAAATTTTTATATCATTTTTTCTGAATGTTATTTCCTTTAGACCTTTAACAATCAAAGTATATTTAAAATAATGAAATTGACTTATATTCTAGCTGGATTTTATCACTTTGTTTTTGCATTATATTGTAAACATTGAATACATAATTAATTTTGTTTTATTTAGATAATTATATCTAATTGACAACCTGTTTGGCGCAGGGGTACTAACCCCACCTTCTGCGCCAAAGGGTCCCGGGTTCGATCCCCGGACAAGACAAATATTTGTGTGCATGAACATGTCTATTTGTCTTGGTCTGGATGTTTAATATGTATATTATGTATGTATTTACAAAAAAAAAAAAAGTATATAAGTATATTTATCCGTTATCTAGTATCCATAACACAAGTTCTTCATGATACTTAACGTGGGCTAGATAATTAGTGTGATTGTATGGAAATATTTATTTATTTATTTATTTAATTACTTGTTCTTGAAATTTTTACCTTTGTATTACCTTTTTGTCGTTGACACATATATTAAATGTTTTGATATTTACATTTTGATATATTTTTTTTTAATTTAAAATATATTTAAAAAAATATATAAACAATATTGTAATATTTTTTTTTAAAAAGGGGGGAGGTGTGGTGTATGCGTCACCTTCCCATATATAACAATGTAACTATTAGGATAACTTCAGTAATAAATCATACATTTAACAAATCAGTTGAGTCATTTAGTCGCCTCCCGGTTTCCCAACATTGCAACTTAAATGCTGAATTGTAAAAATGTGTAAGAGCTTTTGGCCCTTCGTTCTCAAAATATAATATTCTCAAAACATATATTCTCAAAAATATTACATTCGCAAAATATTATAAATTGTACAATCGTAGTGTGTTAATAAAATTAAAAACAACTTTTTGTACGTGGTCAAAATTTACTTGTGCATAAAACCTCTTTGCAAGTCATGCGCTCCTAGTACCTACGTATGACTAGATCGCTTTTTCACAAATTATCGATAAGTATGACTGGCTTAAATCTTGGGTTGGATTTAGAAATAAGCTTCCTCGTTCTGGGAAAACTGACGCCGTGGGGGGACTCAGGGGGTTTTACTGAAACCCCTGACATCGATTTTAGTTGCCGGAGAGGTACCTACGTATTTTTTTTGTTTTTTTTTTTTTTTCATTTTTGTGTGAAACGAAACGCGAGAGTGAGAAGAAAAGTAAAACGACTCGCAAAAAGTAATCGGAACAACGTGAAACGAAACGTTTACTGTAAAAAATGACGTTTGAGAAACGTCATGCAGCCATTTTGAGATGTGTTCATTCCGTTGCTTCCGAGTGTACGTGAATGTTCTCTGCTTCCTTTTGTGTGATTTCGACCCTTTTTACTGACCTTGGTTCGCCCCCCGGACTGATTGGATTGCACTACGACTCACTTTGGCTACGAATTTGGACACTGAACGTTTTGGATATGGCTTCGACGTCTGGAAACCCGGACCCACAACCTGGGCCGTCGCAACCCAGGGCATCGACAAGCGACACCCATGTCCATGATGATATTTTCTTTGAAGACGAACCCTATGTTGATCGAAATTTAAATGTCGACGAAATATTAGCAATGTGGAGTTTGGCAAAAATTTTTCGCGAACTTGGAACCCGTGACCAGTGCGTGGCATTTGCAGAGGCGCAGGGATTGATGCCAACCCAAAAGCTATGTCGCACACATCGTACGCCCATGGTGATTGCGGCGTCAACCAACAGGTTAGTTAATGAAATAAGCAAAATCTATGTTACAAACCGGTATAAATTGGTTGAGTAGGTGGTAAATCTATTATTTACTTACTTTCTTATTTCTTTTAGGTCATTTGGTACATGGGTGTGCCAGAAAAGAACATGTAAAGGCAAAAACAAAGTGACCCGAACAAATGGTACTTTCTTTGAAAATATCAAAATAGACATAGTACATGTGTTTTATTTAATTTATGCCTTCGCACATAAAATGGATTACAATGCCGTGCTTAGAGAAGACCCATTTAAGGAGGAAAGGCAAAAATGTTTAAGCCGGGCCACTGTTTGCGATTGGTACAGTTACTGCTGGGAGGCGGTAGTAATATACCAGATAGAAAACATGGAGGCACATGATCGTATTGGGGGCCCAGGCAAGATTCTACAAGTGGACGAGTCGAAGTTCGGAAAAAGAAAATATAACCGAGGTAAATTTGATATTTTATATAAGTACTAAGGTTAAATACTAGTAATGGTAGTTTAATATAAGTATTATATTGTTTTTTTTTTGTTTTTTAGGACGCCATGTTGAGGGCTATTGGGTCCTCGGTATGATTGAAGACGTATCAGAGGATCTGCGCTTAGAAGTGTGCCCAGATAACGTTAGATCTGCAGAAGTACTAGTGCCATTGATAAAAAAACATGTGAAACCTGGGACAACAATTCACACAGACTACTGGAGAGCCTACGATTGTCTGGGGGAACATGGATTTGTACACAAAAAAGTCAATCACTCGGATCCTGATAATCCATTTATGGCCCCAGATGGGACTCATACACAAAGGATAGAGTCCCAGTGGAGAGCAGTGAAAAGATATTTTAAAAAAGACAATTACAATCACCCAGAAAATTTCGGAGATGCAATTACTGAATATGTGTGGCGTAGAAATATTTTTAAATTTAAAAAAAGACCCCTTTTTAGCAACCATTGCGGCAATAGAACATGTCTATGCAATAAATTAGTTTTGTGTGGAATTTGATGCTTTTTATTTCTCATAAAATGACAATGTAGGTAATTAATTAAATTATGTCAACAAAATTAGTGACATAACCGAATTAGTCGACCCCGACCTCACGTGGTACTAGTTTGCCCTACCCCTAGAGTGTATATAAAAGCCCGGAGGCGCGTAGGGAGAGCAGCCCCAGCCTGCTGTAACAAATTGCAGGCACCATGTGAGCCGAAGCGGCTGAGGCTGAAGCCGAAGCTGCGTAGGTGAGCATGGAGTGCCTGCGGTTTGTTACGCAAGGGCGGAGGGGCTGCACTTCCCGCAGCGCCGGAGACGTTCGGAAGCTCTTAGCTTGCCTTAGTCCTGTAGGTCACTTGATAGGTTAGATTTTATTAGAAAATTGCAAGTGTGAATCTTAAATTTAGTCGTATTTTTTTTTTTAACAGGACTGATAACTTTTTTTATCATATTAAAAGACACTAAACGACCTTAACGACACGAAACGTTTACCCAAAACATAAAACGGAAATTGAATGTTTATAAATATAAAAACTGTGCAGTCTTCTAAAAAAAAACTGATATTTATTATAGAAATAAAAAACAATAATAGTCTAGATAAGGACCTAATTCCATACCTATCTTAATACATCCACATAATTTTATGACAGACTTATTCTGAAATAAAATAACAAATTCTATGAAGTCAGTTACAGAAACGTGACAACCCTACAAGGCAAATTTACCAACATTTTACGATATCACATGCCTATGCAAATTTATAAAACAAAACTTATTTTAAATGCGTAGTAACTGTACTTATTTTAAACTTTGTTTTATATTCTTCAGATTAAACATAAAACTATTTACCATTTGGTTCATTTACGACTTGCTTTGAATCCGTAACCGACGAAACTTACGAAAAGACAAGCTGTCAGTGCCAATATGAATGACTTTTTTTATGTTGCCGTTACTAAATAAAGTATAGAAATAAAGCTTCCCATTCACTGATAGCAATATTGATTTGTAGTAAGGTTCATCGAACGTTAGCATAGCCCATCTAGGCAAAGCGAACCGTAGTAGGCAAAGTTGCCAGCTTTGACGGTACTTCAATTACTTACAAGGGGAGGTTTAATCATACCTACTGATTCTGTGTGCATAATTTTTTATCACCTTTGTCGTATATTTGAATATATAATTAATGATAAAATTTTAGAAGTAAGTTTGTTGAACGGAGTTACTGTTATGTTCAAAGTGCACTTCCGAACTTGTAAAACCACTTGCTATTAATACTATAAAAAAATCATCTTATTTCCTGTATGCCATTTTTTCACTTCACTTGTGATTCTATTTAATATATAATCAATAATAACTATTCTATAATAATAAAAAAAATATCCTAGAACAATGACCCTAAAACTAAAAACCTTAAAAATATGATATAATAACTAAAATATATTATTAAAAGGAGTCCCTTTAGGCAAGGTTCCGAAGATACTGGCAGCGTTCCCCCTGTGAATAGCTAGACTAATTCTTTGTCCGAGGTAGCTGCCAGCTCTTCGGTCTCCTGTGATGTCGACTAACCTTTTTGCTATTTCTTTAAAAAGCCTTATAGCGCTAGGACCCCACGGACCAAGGGTCTCGACACCGAATGGGACAAAATCATATTCGGAGCCTAGACCCCTGTATTTGCATGCTTTAGCTTTTTCACCCGCTTCAGAAGCCGCACCAGCTCTGTTGTTGGTTCCATGTAGATGGGAAGGGGCCAGCGAGTCTGAACAGGTTGCATCCCATACCAGCACCCGGCCCATCTTCCATGGAATCAAACTCATACCGTCCGGTCTCTTGCCAACGTCTCTTGCAATACCAGTCGGCTCAAGTAAACTTGGCACGTTGACGGTGGCAAGGGACCGGCGTATGATATCGTTAAGTGCGGTATGTCTCGAGAAGCGGCCGGCATTTTTTGGCATGACAGTCCGTGATGTCCTAGCTTATCGACATCACTGCCACAGGGACATTTATGAGGAGCGCAGACCGGAACCCCAAGCCGTAGACAGGTTGCGATTCGGAGCGTGTCAGGCTCAAGAAATGTTCCTGTATTTGACGAAGGGTACGCGTGAAGCCAGTAACCAGCCTCATGCGCGCACCCACGGCCAAAAGCCTAGCACGCGCCGAACCTGTACTACAGCTCAAAAGATTGTCATATGTCAGTTTGCAGTTTATGTCGTCCCAGCTCCTCTGTGAATTTGGAGAAACAGGAAAATTTATAAAAAGTTCGCATTTGCTAACATTAAGCTCCAAACCAATGGCTTCAAATTTATTTTTGATTAAAAAAAGGTCCGACAACACAGTATCCACATCACCTCCTAGGGTTCCGTCGTCCAAATACCAAACGTTGAATTTAGAATTTAAATTTTTGATTATCGGATTTATAGCCAAACTAAAAATTGCAGGCCCAAGGGGATCACCCTGTTGACAACCAACTTCCGAGGACAGCTCGTTAGAACGATATAACAATTTTGTTGGGTCAGCGTAACTGAGAAGAAGATAATTGTATATTTCCGGTATATGTTGTTTTATTTCCGTCAGCAGGGTATCCCTATTTACCGAATTGAATGCATTTTTGACATCAATTTTGAGCAACACGTCAGGCTGACTGTAAGTTAGGAAAGAGCGTACGGCATGGGCGGCTGCCTCACACCCTCCTTTTACACCGAAGCCCAACTGTACGGGTTCAAATTCCGAATTTAATTTTGGTAAAATATGTCGAACAGCAACAGCTCAGACAGTTTCCATAGTGCAATAAAACATTAAGTTAACTTGAGATGGCTCTGCAACATTCACCGACTAATATTGCCGGAATAGATGATACGAACAATGTTCGACCACGTGGAGATAGGGAGCGCCAAGACGCGGGGGTGGTGTCTCAATCCTCGGTTTCTTCAACCTCAATCCCATCAATTGTTTTTCACATTGAAAATTTGGACGGAATTTCTAATTACTCAACGTGGAAGTTCCAAATGAAAATGTTGCCAGTGGACGTTGGACTATGGCAGTGCATTGACACCTTACAATACAATGTAGCGGATGACCAACGCTCTTTGGCTAAAATATGCCTTAACGTAACCACAAGTGTATCTATATATTAAAAATGCCAAATCGGCCAAGGAAGCCTGGAATAACCTTTCCCATGCTTATGAGAATAGAGGCATCAGTAGGCGATTAGCTGTGAATATAGATCTTTATAAAAGCAATCTCTCTGACTATCCATCAATGAAGGCTTACTTATGTCATATTTTAGCATCTGTCGCAGCAACTGCAAGATATGGGTTGCACCTTGGAAAATGCAGAGTTGGCAGAAATATTAATAATTGGCCTGCCTGAGTAGAGAACGTTAGAGAGCTGTAGAGCGTCAATATTTTTATCGATTTTCATTTTACGCTCCAAACTAACCCAGATGGCGGCTATGATAAAGGTCATGAAAAGTGTTTAAAACGATATTAATATGGCCCCATCTGAAGAAGACACTGACTTTGATATTTTCGGTAAACATGTGGCGGCTCAAATGAAAAAACTGTCTGAAGAACAATCTGTTATAGCACAAGAGGAAATCCAAAAAGTATTATCGAAATGCAGACTAGCTGATATACGAAAAAATACCAATGCTTTGTATCCAAATACACACTTTTCTGATGTTCCTTTATCACCATCACCTCAATATTGTTTTACTCCTAGTCCGGCAACTACCATAGGCAGCAACAGTAGCTTGGGATTTTACTCCCCGGAGCCCAACCAAAGAATTGTGTATCTCCCAGAGTCTGCTGAGAATAACAGCTCTTTAGGATGTCCATCCTTCTAAGCAAGCTTCGATGTACCCTATATTTGTAGATCCTAGTCGGATACTTATTACACCCGTACAAAATAATAGGACCACGCTCAACGACGATGCTGTTATACTGCTAACATGATTAATCCTTCTGAGCGAGCTTCGATGGACTCTATATTTGTAGATCCTAGTCGGGTACTTATTACACCTGTACAAAATAATAGGACCACGATCAACAACGATGCTGTTAGTGGAAATAACACTAATACTGCTAACATGCTTATTATGCGTGCTTATGGACATGCTTAATACTATTATTTTGATGCTATGATTTTTAAATTCTAAATTGCTTAGATACTAATAAAAACTTTCTTACCTTTATATGTATAATATATATATATATATATATATATATATATATATATATATATATATATATATATATTATAATGCATATATCAGCAGACTTCAGGTATTAGTTGCGATATTGCTGTTTTTAAAACACGATAAAAGTAACTGACAAACCGATACGCCATGCCTGAAGCCAAAAATGTCAGCGTTATTTCTAGTTTTAGTTTGGCTGGCAAAGCATCTCTCACGAATGTGTCTTGTCGTTGAATAGAGCTTGTTATCAATGACAGAAAATCGTCAAAATTATGCGGTGACATGCTCAGGGCCATTTTGTATTCTGCAGGATCTTCAAATCTCAATTGCTTTAGCAACAAAGCAGAACCACCAGTTTCGTTTCTGTCATTAATTCATTTCCTTACCCAAATTCTTTTATTTTTAGTTATCTCATCTTCTAACATTTCCGCTAACTCATTCATCAGCAAATTGGATACATTTTTCAACATATAATTCAGTCGTTGTTTCTGCTGTTTTCGCGAATACATTTTCCTCATTGACTTAAACACACGTGTGGTTACCGTAAAAAACATACCACGACTGCTGACTCCATGTAAACGGTTGAAGTGAATTTCGGCGCTGGCCCAGCCTACTTACTATGAGTTATATCTATATTTTACTTATAATTTTATGGCGTCTTATCAAGAAACATTGTTGTTTCAACATTGTACTTTCAAAGAAAATGGAAGACAAACATTTCGGCATGAAAGTACATATGGCATTAAGTAAGGTCATCTTTCAGAAGATCAAGTAAAAGAATTTACCAAAAATGCTCTTAACGTATACCAAAGAGCACTGGCCTACATTGAGAAGGGGTATCCGTTTGAAAATAATACCTACAAAACTTTCAGTTGCTTACATATTGAACACGGAAGCTTACCTACGCTAGATGAACTAATTGAAATATGGTCAAAGTCTCCATGGAAACAGCAAACTCCTCCTGAAAATCTTTATGAGGAACTGGCTGCACTTCAAAGTGTTTTTCCCTCACTTGAAGGAAAATCCATTGATATGTGGTTTTTCAACAATGAATCAGCACCAAATCTATTGAAAATGATACAATATGTGTGCAGTGTTCCCGTCTCCAATGCCTCCGTAGAAAGAGTTTTTAGTGTAATGGGTAATGTATGGACTGACGAAAGAAATCTACTAGGCGTCAATACCGTAAAAAGCGAATTATGTGTTTTCTTCAACTTAAATGTCAGGTGCACTGAATTTAAAGACACCATTTCAGGCAATAAACAATTATTAAAAGCAGTAGCATCTAGTGCCAAATATGTAAAAACAATATTTTTTTGCTTACCAATACCTATTGGTAAACAAAAAAATATTGTTTTTACATATTTTTTTGCTTACTATTATTATTGCTAGGTAGCAATATATTATTGCTACCTAGCAATAATAAATAAGTTTTGATGTTTACTGTTTCATTATGTTCACCCTCAGTAATTTTCTCTGTTTGATCTGCCCCCCAATTGTCTAATTTCAAAATCTATCACAATCCCTTTCAAAGGTATTGCGATTGTGATAGTGATTTATGGAATTGTGTAACTTATAGTCGCAATCCCTTTCGGAATGAATGATGTTTTAAATGACACTTCATTTGACACTTCTCCATACATTTGAAAGATATTTTCTAATGTCACTTTGATTAGCTAGACAGTTCAATTTCGTTCATTCAATACCTTTCAAAACGCGTTCCATTCACAATCCCTATCAAATGTCAAATAGTGACGGTTTGGAGTATGTGAATATCTTTCAGATGACGAAAGAAATTGCGATATATTTTAAAATTAGACAATTAGACCCCTGGTTAAAATTTAAACGTTCGCCTTTGATTTTTCGTCAAATTGTAAAAAATAAACGGTTTTTTTGTTTGGGCAATCTGGCAACCCTAATTGTGGTACGGATCGCGACGATTCCACGTACTGAACATAATTAAAGGAACTATCCTTGCAAAATGGCGGCGTCGCCAGATACTAATTAATTACGCGTGTACGGCATACATACCGCGCTTCAAATGCGCGCGTGCTCTTCCGCACGCGCTATGCCCGTGTTGTGATGCAACACAAATGACATCGACATAGTGATGTCCATAAATATTGCACTTATATTGTTGCTAAAAATGTTAAGTCTATTACCTACTTCACACATATGTATATCAAAATATCTGGACCATCCATTTAGGGCCAGGCCTTTTTAGAGAGTTCCGTTTATTGGGCCTATCCTTTCACCTCAATAAACTTAATTTCTGATGTCAATACATGGCTAGATGTAGGACCCTCTATTATTTGATGTTGTAATTTAAAATATGATTTTTAATGCATGAATCATTACCAAGTATTACCTATGTCAATTGACTGCTCAATAAAAGCAGGAGTTTTACTTGTCAGGTTACTGCCAAGATGATCAAAATAATAGATAGCGATAGTGCCGTTTTAAATAGTGTACCTATAGTTATTTTCTAGCAATTTATTAAAGTTAATTATGTGGAATTATTGGCTATTATGATATGCTATGTATTTAAATTTATCTTAATTTTTTTTTAGCCTTTGCTTACATACCTAGTTCTAATTCAAATTATTAAGTTTGTCTTCAGTAAATTCATGTTTTACAACTCTTTTTATTTATTCATCGTTAATTGAACTCGGCATTTAATACTTAGTAATACTTTTCTTTGATTGTTTTTGGAACAATTCTTAACAATCTCGTCACTGAACATAACTACAAATTATATTATACTAGCGGGCGTCCGAGGTTTCATCCGCGTGGTTTCCGTTCTCGTCGCATATGTGTTAGTCCACTACTTTAGGTCCCTACATAGACGTATTGGATAAAAACTAAATTTAAAATTTTAACCGACTTCAAAAAAGGAGGTAGTTTATTAAATGAATATCAAACTTGACTTACAAATAAAAACTTGACATAAATGTGGCACTCAAAAGGTTGAGATATTTTTTTTTATAAAAAATAAAACCGACTCCAAAAATAGTTAAAGAAATTGAAATAATATACAAGGCTGGTTATCGAAGAAGGTTGAACAGATTTGATGATTTGTGTTTGAAAGGATATACTTTTTACGGATCTTGAACGGAAAAGCATCAATTTGCTCTTTCATTCATACCAAAAATCATTAAAATCGGTTAACAATTCGTGAAGATATTGACGCGAAAAAACAGCAACAATCATTCAACACAATTTTTGTTTACAAAATCCTAAAAAAACTTAATAAAACAATCACGTAAATCGGTTCAGGAACCTCGGCGTAATCGGTGTACATACGTAGAAAAAAACACATTGTCGCATACTAATCTGTGACACGTGTATGTTACTGTGGTTCGTGAGGTCTCTCCATCCTGTCTATCAATATATCACGAGCCACCTGGACATGCCGGCTTTCGACAGAAACAAGTGCTCATGGAAAGTTTATAATCAGGTGTTCGCAAATAAAATGAAAATTCACATCGAAGCGTCAAAATGGTTGATGTATTTTCTGAGTTTCGTAGGTTTCGAAATTATCACCCTGCTTTCAGAATTATGTTACCCGGACAAAATTGAGAATAAGTCCTATAAAGATATTGTGAGATTAGTTCAAGATTAATTGGAACCGGAACCGTCCGAAATGGCGGAAACGATAGGTTCATGCAGAGAAACCAAAAAGAAAACGAAAGTATCGCGGACTATTCGGCAGCTCTAAAGAGATTAGCAAAGACATGCAATTTTGGAACATATTTGGAACGTGCACTGCGCGACAAGTTTGCACATGGATTGATCAGCAATTCACAACATCACATTCAGACAAGCCGTTAAACTTGCAATGTTGGACGAGTTAGCAGATAAAGAAGCCACAATGATAACGGGAAAATCTGAAACAGAAGAAAAAGAAATAAATATAGCAAAATTTAATACAAGAAAATTAATTTTAATGTGCCGCTGTTGTGGACGGAAGTGTCACACAAAACAAGAGTGTTTCTACAAATAATTACAGTGTCATAACTGCAATATCAAAGGACATTTAGCAACAATATGCAATAAGAAGAAGCAAGTACAACATAATAAGAATAATTTTAAAAGTAAAAGTCGAAGAAATACAAATAAGGGCAAGAGAAATATTAACGACATAGAAGCAGACACAAGTAGTGATGAGGACAACAATTTCAGCATTTTAAAAATAAACCGGGTGTTGGTACAAGAGCTAGACAAAGAAGTAGCAAGCCTTAATTTATCTGATCTTTTTCAGGAATCTTTTCAGCATACAAACCTTCTAGATGTCAATAAGGTCACAAAGTTAAAGAACACTAAGCCAGAACCGTGGGAAGCCAAACTGGAGGTTGACGGAGTCAATATAACCTTTGAAATTGATTGTGGTGCAGACGTCACTCTTCTACCAGACAGGTAAGCTAAGAAATATTTACCTAACTTACAAATTGTTAAAACTGATGTAAAATTAAAAACTTTTGGTAACAAGCCTATTGATGTAATTGGTATAGCTCAAGTTCATGTAAAATCAAAAGGCAAGTCATATTTAGCTCCATTGATTATTGTTCAAGAAGGTAAAAGACCATTATTAGGTAGGGATTGGTTAAATGTAATTAAAATTTACTGGCCATTGTGTAGAAAATTAAATGTTAAAGATAAATCTGTTCAAATGATAGAAATTAAGAATGATAATGAAATTAAATTACAAGAGCTGCTAAATAAATATCCAAACTTGTGTTCTGAAATAGCAGGAGAAATGAAAGGTCCTCCAGGAAAGCTAAAGTTAAAATCTCATGTAAAGCCTATTCTGTGTAAACCGAGACGTATTGCATGTGCTATTGAACCCTTAGTAAAGAAGGAGTTAGATAAATTAGTGGACACCGGTAAAATAATTAAAGTTTAATGACTTAAAAGATATTATAACAGAGATGAGGAGCCTCTTTGACAGCTTTGTTTCTAACCAGGATTCCAAATTTGCTTCGCTACAATCTACACCATGTGAAATTAAATCTCAAAACGAAACATTGACTAGTTCCCTGGATTTTCTTTCAAATAAATATGATGAGATGCAACTGGAACTGCAACACTTCAAAAAAGAGAGAGAAGAACACTTGAATTATATCAATTTACTCGAGACAAAAATGGAAACACTTGACAGACAGGCTTGTGCCGCAAAGCCTGAGATCAGAAATGTACCTAGTTTATTAAATGAGTCTAAGGAAGAGCTCGCAAAAACTGTTATTAAGTTGGGAAATGTGTTAAATGCTGATATCAACATGTCGAACATCAAAAACATTTACCGTGGATTTTCTAAGGCTGCCGATATACCTATTGTTTTGGAGTTAACATCGGTTTTGACAAAGGAAACCTTGTTGAAATCAGTCAAAAAGTTCAATTCCACCAACAAAGACAATAAACTAAATACACAACACTTAAAGCTTCCCGTTCCCAAAAAAACAATATTTATGTCAGAGTATCTGACCTCTAAAAATAGAAAAGACTTTTTTATTTAGCAAGAAATTTTAAAACTTCCAATAATTTTGACCATTGCTGGACATCTCAGGGGATTGTTTATTTAAGCAAGAGAGAAGGTTCTGCTCATTATAGAATTGACTGTGAAGCAGATTTTTTTAAAATTAAAGAAAAAGCTTTGTGACTAGTTTTAACATATTTTTTAATGAAATTTGTTTTAAGCATTTTCACATTTTTGTTAACTTTTAAAAATAGTTAATGCATGTATATTTTATATTTAAATACCAATTTTATAACACTATACACATATTTAAAATACTCTGCCCACATACATATATTTAACAATTATTATTTAGAAAATGGAATTATATTTTTAGTTTTTATTTTATTGTACTTTTCGAAACGGAATAAGGACTTTTGTCCGTTCAATTTGTTGTGCCAATATATAATATTATTTAAAAATAATGGATGATATAATAAATAATGAAATAGATGAATTAAAAATATCTGAAGTCATTTGTTGTGACCCGGAAGATTGCATTAAATATATTAACAACATGCCTAATAAACTGTCATTTTTGACCCACAATATTCGCAGTATTAATTGCAAGTATACCGGTTTTGAGCTTCTTTTGCATCGAATAAGCATAGAATGCGACGTCATAATATTGACTGAATGTTGGTTATCTAAGAACCCTGTGTTACCTCAAATTGCTGGATATGCTTCGTATAATATTAAAAATAATTTATTAGAAAATCATGGAGTTGCTGTTTACACTAATTGCAATTTGAATATTATTGTTGAAGAGCCATCACTCTTAAATTGTAATTGTTAAGTTTTAAAAATAAGTTCACATACTGCAGTTGTCGCAATATATATAGAAATTTGAACAATTTTATAACTTCATTAGATTTAATACTATCTCTCAATTGTCTGGCTTTACTAATATTGTCATAATCGGTGACCTAAACACTGACCTTCGAGATGAATTCATAGATGCTGGTGGTCGTGAATATTTAAATGTATGTGCGATTCATGGTTTATTGCCGGCACATCGGCAATCAACTCATCAGAGTGGATCCTGTCTGGACCATGTCATTTTAAAAACAAAAAACCTAGTTTCTACATTTGTTACAGACGACTTCCTTACAGACCACACTGCCGTAATTTCTTGCATTGATAATGATATTGCAAAAGATAAAATTGAACCATCTCGTGTAATACTTAACTTTGACCAGATTGTTAGTGACGCACAACATATACCGGGAATCGGTTCCCTTGATGCGCAAAATCGGCTAAAGATGGCTCCACAGTCTCCTTACGGTACTAATAAGTACCACCTTCTTTCTAGTCTAATCTATTGAATATGAAAATACTTTGTGCTTATAATTTCTGTCGATCCTTTATAGCAGGTACCGTTTGCGTAAGCCAATCACCGCGCACTAGTTGAATTACCGCGAGAAATTGCCAAGTGATTGGAGCAGCAAGTTACAACACATTGGACATTCAGTCTCTTTGCTTTGCTGTGTATTCGTAAAATTTGGAAGAACTTTCAAACTGTATCGACTCTGATGCAGGTGTTTCCGACGAGGAAACTGAGGAAAATGTTCGACCGCCCTCACCAAGAGGCTTTGATGAAGTTTTTGAGGAAGCTTTAGACAGAGTTTTAGCCGGAATTCCGCTATCATCGACGGCAAATGAAGATGCGCCATCAGATTAACTCATTGATCAGGTATGTAAAACAGCGCCATCTAACGAATAGCTTACTCAACGTCGTAATTTATCAACCATTGAACTTTGTACGTTTGTCGCGAAATTGTAGCGCTTGCTGTAATACAGTTGGATATGCGGCCGCTCCACGAGCGCCGCCACTCTGTTTGCGACTTGTCATTGATATAACACAAAATAAATCCCAGTTCCTAAGGAATTTTGGTGACCCCGATGTAATCTAAAAGGTCCGCGTAAAACACCGTCGAGCAGGTTCTCAATTTTTAGCATTCCCAGGAAATACTAGGAAGTCACTGAGATTTTTTTGTGGACCGGATCGGTCATTTTATGTACGACGAACGATACTCATACACGCATTGGCAACTTGAAGAATCTCAGGAATCCATACAATTTGGAAGCCACCGAATGGAAAAGCGACACCAAAACAAGCGATTAGTGACATCAAAAACAATATTACTGCAAAACCCGAGGGGGTGTACCTATCGGATAAGTACCTACGGAGCACATGAATCGAGCTGACAAATCCTTTCTATCCTACATCATCCTACCACTGTTCAGTATCCTTTTCTATTTATTAAATACCCAATAATCGCCACATCTCAAATACCTAGCTCCAGTGTTGAGATTGATCATCCGACAGCAGATACGGTTATGTCCAGATCTAGCCGACAGAGGGTAGTTGAACCAAACCGGAAGTGGAAAAGGCGACAGTTAGAAACAATATTACCCGAATACGTTGCAGACACTGGAGTTTTAGAAGACCTTTTTGCTCACTGTAATAAACCGACTGATTTTTTTAGTATTGATTGATGATATCTTGGATAATATTGTATAACAAAGTAATCTTTACGCTACACAAAAGGGAAAGGTATTGAACCTAAAAAGGAGCAACTCTTGACATTTATTGGTATGAATTTCTTCATAGGTTACAATACTCGACCGTCGTGGAGAGACCATCAGCATTTAATCTCAACAATCCGCTTAAATGCAAAACAATGCGAGAGATAGATTTACTCTCATATATCCCATCTACATTGCAATGATAATACTGGAATGCTTAAAGACTGCAAAGACAAGCTGTATAAAATTAGACCATTGGTTCATTATGGGACTCACGAAATAAGCGTAGATGAGTCGAATTCGTAGCATGTCGTCAAAAACGCAAGTGGTCAAATACGCACTTCGTCATAAAACGCATATTGACAGAAACCTTTTTGCTCACTGTAATAAACCGACTGATTTTTTTAGTATTGATTGATGATATCTTGGATAATATTGTATAACAAAGTAATCTTTACGCTACACAAAAGGGAAAGGTATTGAACCTAAAAAGGAGCAACTCTTGACATTTATTGGTATGAATTTCTTCATAGGTTACAATACTCGACCGTCGTGGAGAGATCATCAGCATTTAATCTCAACAATCCGCTTAAATGCAAAACAATGCGAGAGATAGATTTACTCTCATATATCCCATCTACATTGCAATGATAATACTGGAATGCCTAAAGACTGCAAAGACAAGCTGTATAAAATTAGACCATTGGTTCATCATGGGACTCACGAAATAAGCGTAGATGAGTCGAATTCGTAGCATGTCGTCAAAAACGCAAGTGGTCAAATACGCACTTCGTCATAAAACGCATATTGACAGAAACACAACTCGTCAGATTTGCAACACGTCATATACGCAACTCGTCACTTAATGTTACTTGGACAGATTCGCATCTGGACAGGTACGTAACTTGTCAGTCGATAGGAAAAACGCTTGTAGCTAGTACGGAATCCCACTGCAAATTAGTGCATGCATCGAGTTTTTGCTAATAACCTAATTTTTACGTATATTTATGATTAGGAGAATATATCTATAATGTTGCCGGTTGCCTATCAAAATGTGGCCGCTAGTATTAAAAAATACCACTAGGTACCATTTTTCGCCAGCAAAAAATAACTTTGTTTTTCATAGTATTTGTATGAAGGACAAAGTTATTTTTGCGAGTTTTGAAAATGTGTTATACCTTAAAAACTATATATATATATATATATAGCTGTTTAATATTAATAACGTAACGTAATATTCTACTATTTCGTATTTTATTATAAAAACAAATTATTTAATGTGTTCATACTAAATAATATTTGTACAAGTTTAATTTTATTAGATTTATTAAACTACTTTACTGCTACGGTAGGTACTGGTACTACCTACTTCACAATTTCTTATCATTATTTGTTTTTGTGAACTAGCAGAACCACTACTAGCACCATCTATTTTCGTGGCTAAGAATAACTTACTCAACCTAGTGTTAAATGTTGGTGTTAGTGTTAAATGACGGTACTTGTTTTTTTCTCCTCATAAAAACTTCATAGATCTGATTCACGTATTCAGTCATCTATTTGGTTGCTTTAGTTCGCTTTCTGTGTTTTTTATATTAAAATGGATAACAAAACAATAAAATTCATATCAAGTCAACGAGGCAGAGACATGCTATTGTGCGGTGGATTCCAATATACATGTAAGAAGGAAAATAAAACTACAAACTGGCGCTGCATTAATAGGTCGTCTTGTTGTGCATCCATTACTCTGGATAGAAAAAATAAAAAAATAGTGAAAGAAAGTCCACACACATGTTTAAAAGAATCCCTCAAAAATAAAGTGTTGATGGCAAAGGATCAGTGTAAAAAAGATGTGTGCGAAGATTTTTCATCTGTACAAGGTATTTATGAGAAAAATTTCTTGGATTTGAAGAGTAGCAATAAAAATGACATAGATATTATACCTACATTCAAAAACATTCAAGACACGTTATATAGAACTAGGAAGAGATTTCTGAAATGTAAAAAAAAATCGTTTTCAAATTTCCAAAGTGAAAGTCCCAGCAGCCTTTTCAGAGTACTTCCACGTCATTGATGATGGTGACGAAGACAAAATATTGATTTTTATATCGAAGATAGCTAAAAAAATTATGAAAGCAACGAAAGATCCGCCTGGTGACTATTTCGGTGACGTACCTTTCGTGCATTTTACCAAATGTACTCAATGCACTTAGATTTAGGCTCTAGTATTAAATCTACGAATATAGCTCCTGTAGTTAACGGCTTGCTACCAAACAAGACCGAAGAAACTTATGTAAGATTTTTTTCATTGATAAAACAACATTTAAACATACATATGGGTAGTTTTACTTGTGACTATGAAATGGCTACCATAAATGCTATTAAAGAAGTGTTTCCTGCTACTAAAATATCGGGGTGTTACTTTCATTTTCAAAAGGCCACAAAGAAAAAGGCAAAAAAGGCGACAGCTCTTCCATTATTACCTGCTGATTTGATACAATCATGTTGGGTAGAAATCAAAGAAATTGTGCCGACGAGTACTAAAATCGAAAAATTTCAAAAATACTTTCAAAACTAATGGCTGAAGAAAATACCAATGGATGTTGTGAGCTGTTCAGGTGCAAAACATCGCACTACTAATATGCTTGAAGGCTGGCATCACAGAATATATGTCAAAATTCCAAGACATCCAAACTTTTATCTTTTTTTGCATAAAATTACAAAACATTTTGATTATGTAATGTGAAATAGTCTATTCTTTTCACAGAAAAAAAAATCGTCGAAATTATGTAATAGGTTTTGATAAAAAAGTTAAGAAATATACCCAAAAATTGGAAAATGAAGAAATAAATCCTATTCAATGTTTAAACAAGTTCATTTATTTTAAGCTGCTATATTAGGCAATTAGAAATTTTCTAATTACTGTCAGTTGATTCTCGTCCTGAGGGGCTACCGGATAAAAAATATGGATATGGACATGGGTTTCATTTCACATTTAAAGCCATGTCCAGATCCATATTTTTTTAATATTTATAATTTTACTTTCGGTTTCAAATAAATCGCGTTTTAATCCGTTCAGAAATGTTTTCTAATACATATAATTTTTTTAAGTCATACAGACATTAATTTGAGTTTTATGAAAAAGTGTTAGTTTTTTTCGTAGGTACAGGTACCAGCACGTCAGGTTACAAATTTCTTTAAATAAAATTCAACCTTATGTACAACATATAGAGTTCAGTTTCAATTAATATATTTTGACATTTTGTAGTAACCCGACGTGCTGGCGACCGTACATACATTGTATGATCAACTACGTTGGTATTGATTGACCTACGTACTTATTTCCTTATAATTTTTTAGGTTTAAGTTATGACATGTTATATTTTATCTGTATCATGTTTATGTTATGTAATATACGGTCACATAGAGAAGGCTGTGGTTTGAATTAATATGCTGTGTGCTGTGTGCATTTCTTAAGGACATTGTTTATTAAAAAAAAACTTAACTGATCAGTAACTTTTGTTTTATTTGACAATTTCTTTCGTTTACATCAATTTGGGTGGATGATTTAAAATATCTGACGAAATGCTAATTTGACGAGTTGAGTTTCTGTCCAACTGCGTGTCTGTCGAATAGCGTTTTTGACAAGCTGAGTTTCGGTCCTGTGAGATGACGAAATGCTTATCTGACCACTTACGTTTTTGACGACATGCTACGAATTCGATGAGTCTATCAAATTCAAGGGTAGGTCGGTCTTGAAACAATATCTTCCCATGAAACCCATAAAAAGGGGCTACAAATTGTGGTGCCTGGCCGACCAGAGGAGCTACATAAAGAAATTTTAAATTTACCAAGCAAAAGTAGAAGAAATGAACTCAAAATTTAGTAACTATGTCTTGGGAGAAAAAGTAGTTTTAGAGTTGACGGAAGAAGAGTGGGATAAAGGGGAAGATCATCTATTTTGACAATTTTTTCTCGTCTGTTGCTTTACTTGAAAAACTGAAAACTGAAAATACATTAACATGTGGGACAATCCGAAGTAATAGAAAAGGCAAGAACAGTCACTCCGCCTGGATGGCTGATTCTAAAATTAAAAGAGGTGACAGTGACCATCGATTTTCAAATTTATTATATTTATTTAGATATTGGATATTGGAAATCAAAGGATAACAAAATGGTTCATATAGTGTCTAATTTTCACGGCAGCGAAGAGGAAACTGTGTCACGTAAAGAAAAGAATGGATCGAAGTCCAGAGTCACATGCCCTGCACCTGTCAAGTATTACAACAGTTACATGGGTGGCGTGGACACAGCCGATCGTTTGAGAGCCTTTTACTTGTATAGACCGCAAATCTCCGAAATGGTGGCAAAGGTTATTTTGAGGTCTTCTGGACATAGCATTTGTAAATTCTTTTGTCATTCCCGAACTTTTGATGGAAAAAACTACCATAAAAGATTTTCGACGGTCTGTGACTCAAGGTTTGATGACAATAAAAGATGCTGGTCAAAAGACCTCAACTGATGACTTCAAAGGGTGGTCCTTTCAAAAAGGCGTAAATCCGATTTCTCTACTCTGAAAGACGTACGATTGGGTAACAAAGGCATACATTGGCCTATGTTTGTAGAGAATAGAGGGAGGTGTAAAGTCTGTAGTTTCAAGAAGATTCAGTCAAAACCTCACAGCAAATGTTCCCTGTTGTATTGTTGTGCATTAGTTGTGCAAAAAATATTCCTAGAATATCACGAAGTCAATATTTGATAAAAATATATGTTTTGTTGATTACTAGTTCAATAAAGTGATCACATTAGTTTTGTATTTTTTACTGAAGTTCCTTACATATCGATACCATAAAGTTCCTGACGGTACTTGTATTGTATGGGTTTCTTCAATAAAAGATGATTTCTTTAAGACTTTATTGTAAGACGACGACGGAGACACGACGTTACACACAGATCAAATAACAGCACTAATGATGTGCTCGTACAATAGTGATGTAACATCCCTCTTCTTAAGTTAGTTTAGATCAGATTTTACTTACAATCTAATAAGTAGTTACTTAGACACAATTTTTTAGATTTTCAATTTAAATAGTTTTACATTACATCCTCTATTCATCTTCTAGCAGGTTTTACAATACGACCTGAACGAGTTACAATTTCTGAATGTACTCTGGGTACCGGTCTGTCTTCCCCACTTATCTCCTGCTAAGAGTTGGACTGCATGGGGGTGTGGTCGCAGTTACTACAATATTTGTATCTTAAGTGAACCCTATTCCTTCTATATCTGACATTATTGACATCTTCAACAATATACGACAGTCACGAAACGTTCTTTTAAAATAAATATGATCATTTGGTTGTAGCAACAACAATGGCTTTGTGTTTCTATTATAATATGTATTTAGACTTTTGTTCATTATTTTCTAGAGTTCTATTTCTAGACTTCTTATGATCTTTAAATTGAACTAGTTTAGGTTTTAATTTATTAAATGATTCAGAAATATTATATCTTAGGTTTCTAGACTGTCATACTCAATGGAAAGCACACTTTGAGGAAAAGTCTCAGACTACAGGTGTTTGGTACAGAGTGATGCAATCACAGCTTCCAAACACTCCTTGGTTCAGCAATATTGAATTAAGTAGAAACTTTATTGTTATTGCGCATAGACTTCGATCGGGGCACATGCCACTTAGCAAGTTTGGACATCTGATGAAGAAATTAGCTCCCCTAATTGTAATTTATGCGGTAAAATCGAGGATGTCCAACACTTGCTGGTGGAATGTTCCCGGAATCGAACATTGCGAGAAAACTTGGTTGCGAAGCTGAAAGTCAACAACCTTGATATCGGTGTGTTCCTGAGTATTCTATCCAACCCCTGGTCTGAAGAAGCATTGTTGATTTACAGTTTCGCAGCCCAAAGTATTAAAGCAAGATTAGATATAAGTAATTAGTTAGGTAACACATGTATAGTCACGATGGGGCTGGCATGTACAGGTACAAAAGCCCCTTTAAATAAAGAAAGAGAGAAAAAAAAAAAGGTTTCTAGACATTAATAATTGTGCTGGAGACGAAAAATTATTTTTAGCTGTCTTTCTATAATGCAATAAAGCTATGTATGGATCAGAGGCTGTTTCTTTACATTTTTTAAATATATTTTTGACAATTTTGACTGGGCTCTCTGCCTAACCATTTTACTGTGAATAATATGGAGCGGTTACAATATGTTCTATGACCCATTAATGTACAAATTTTTTAAACTCTAATGATTGAAAAGGAGGACCACCATCAGACACTAACGACATAGGTATTCCATGTCGTGCGAAAATAGATTTTATATATCTTTATTTAATAATGCAATTTCTATAAATTTGGAATTATACTTCCTTTGCTTCGTTCTCGAGATTGGAATAACACTTGTAGTACCGCGTACCGGCTCGCCATTCATCCACTAATAGTTTAAATTATTTACATTATGTGGTTTGGTATTAAAAACGGTTAATAACAAACATAAAAAGAAAATAGTTGATCTATTGGGTCTTTTCCGCGGCACTCGTTTAGCCGTCAGAGGCGCTGTCGTCATTCGCGTTTCTAGTGCCGCGCCGTTCACCACGCGCTCCTTCTATATATTTTTTCTCAGTTGTTATTTACGTGCATATTCCAATATGCACGTAAAAATTTGTTATTAGATGCCTAAGCGAAAACACTCGGAAGATGAAGAAAGTGAGAAGTTGTGGAGAAAACTACGACGTATTGAGAAAAGTTAAAAAAAGCGGAAAAATCATTCTTGTCTCAATTGAAGTTCAAGTGACTCATCAGTATCAAACGATAATGCAATCCCGTCGATAAATGAAGGTTGGTTAAACTTCTGCTCATAACAAGACGACAATAATTATTGTCTTGCATTGTGCATAACTCCTTTCATATGTAATTATGATTTGTGGTTATTGTCTAGTATTTCTAATACTGTGTACATCTGACATGGATGTTTCCAAAAACTTATCACTACAGTGTATAGTTCGAGTGACTATTACCGAGTAGTTTCGATTTACTTATGCAATCGCCAAGGCTAGTGTTTTTTCGGATTATTTACTTTTTGTGGATTATCAGTGCTCCGTTATACGTAAAATATAAAATAACGGTGGAAATCGCTATTTCGTTCGTGTATTTCCGAGTGACTGTTGGTTACCTCGTGCAAAATGGCCGGAAGCTACATTGTTATCGTGCCGAAGCTAAAAGGCAGAGAAAACTATGACGAGTGGGCGTTTGCTGCTGAAAACTTTTTGATGTTAGACGGAGTGGATATTCCAAAGCAAGAATCGACTGATGGAAGATCTGTTGAGAAAAGAAGGCGAAGGCAAAACTTATCATGACAATCGACTCGTTCATCTACGTTCACATCAAAAATGAGCAAACAGTTCAAGGTGTTTGGAAGCGCTTGAAGTCTCTTTACGATGACTCCGGCTTTAGCCTACTGATGCATCAGCCTACTTCGTCAGCTGATTTCAATTCGATTGGAAGATTGCGAATCGATGGGAGCCTACGTTACGCAACTGGTGGATACCGCACAGAAATTGAAAGGTACCAGTTTCCAGATAACTGACGAGTGGATTGGGTCATTGTTATTGGCGGGGCTGACAGAAAGATTCGCTCCTATGATAATGGCCATTGAACACTCCGGCATCGCTATCAGTACGGATGTTATCAAGTCGAAATTATTAGACATGAGTTCGGAAGTCGACAGCCATCATGGGACGAACAACGCTTTTTTGTCGAAAGGTTGGCAGCAGCGGAATAAGAAATATGGCAACACTGATACAAAGTCAAAAATAGCGTCTTCGAAATCTGTCAAAACGATACGCTGTTACAAATGTAAAAAACTCGGTCATTATATGAATAAATGTCCAAGTAATCAAAATAAAAGTGAAACAAACGCTTTTAGTGCTATATTCATGAATAGTGCCTTTCATAAATCAGATTGGTACGTAGATTCCGGGGCAAGCTCGCACATGATAACAGATAAGAGTTGTTTGGAAAATGTTACACTCGGCCACAAAGTAAAGGACATAGTAGTCGCAAATTAAGAAACAGTACCAGTAATTTGCACAGGAAATACAATGATTAGAACCATAGTTGATAATTCAGAGTTCGACATTATCGTCAAGGATGTATTGTGTTCCTAACCTATCAACCAATTTGCTATCGGAAATCAACTCATTCGAAATGGGAACAAAGTTAATTTCGAAGAAGAAGTTTGCTACATACGCAATAGACAGAATGTACTGATTGGAAAGGCGAATTTGGTTAATGGAGTGTACAAATTAAATATCAAGTCAGAAAGTTTGGTGGCGTGCTCAGCTACAACTTTGACAAGTGAGATATGGCACCGTAGACTAGGACACATCAATAGCAAGGACCTGAATACTATGAGAAATGGCGCTTTAGAGGGGATATCATACATTGATAAAGCAGAAATTGACAAATCTAACTGCATCACATGTTGTGAGGGTAAGCAGGCAAGATTACCTTTTTCCCACAAAAGTAAAAGGTGTGAAAATGTGCTTGAAATTGTTCATGCGGATCTTTGCGGACCGATGGAACAGGTCTCTTTGGGACTAGCAAGATATTTTTTGCTTTTTGTTGATTATTTTAGTAGAATGGCGTATGTCTACTTCCTCAAGGCCAAAAATCAAGCTTTGAAGTATTTCAAGGAGTTTAAAGTTCTTGTTGAGACTCAAACAGGAAAGAAAATGAAGATTTTAAGAACAGATAATGGCGGAGAGTTTTGTTCTGCAGAATTTGATGACTATTTAAAGAAGAATGGAATAGTGCATCAAACCACAAACCCGTACACACTGGAACAAAATGGTTTATGCGAACGGCTAAACAGAACGGTTGTGGAGAGAGCTCGATGTCTTTTGTTCGAAGCTAATCTTGATAAAAGATTTTGGGCAGAGGCAGTAAACACTGCAGTCTATTTGAGGAATAGAACGCTAGCTTCGGGATTACAAAAGACACCGTATGAGCTATGGAGCAGAAAGAAGCCAGACCTCAGCCATGTTCGGATATTCGGAAGTCCAGCAATGGCTCCAAAAATAAAGAGGACTAAATGGGATAAAAAGTCAGAAGAATATATCATGATTGGTTATGCAGACAACATAGGCTGTACAATCCGAAAACAAAGAGTATTACCACCAGCAGAGATGTTATTATTATGGAGAAAATAAAAAACTCAGATTTGATACAAGCAGTGGTGGAATATACTAGAAAGTGTAGAAAGTGAAACTTTGGACCCCTTTAACACAACCTTGACCCCTGAAAAAGATAGCTCAAACTCAATATATGATGAGACATATTTTCCGGACGAGACTGCAAGTACATCAAGTTCAGAGGAGTTTAGTGACAGTAGGTTTCTGCAGGATGCAGCTGAAAATCTTGAGACAGAGGTTGCTGACATGGAAAAGCGACAAAGAAGAGTTCCAGAACGGTATGGATATGTATAATAATATTGAAGATTTGGATGAAAACAGTCTTACATATGAGGAGGCAATGAGTGGACCTGAACAAGAGCAGTGGTGCAACGCCATGGAAGAAGAGCTCAAATCCTTTCATGAAAATGAAGCTTGGGAGATTGTGCACAAACCCAGTGATGCAAAGGTAGTGCGGTGTCGGTGGGTGTATAAAAAGAAATTAAATGTTGACAATACAGTGCGTTACAGAGCAAGATTAGTGGCGAAAGGTTATACACAGAGGGAAGGTATAGACTACAAAGGGACCTTTTCACTGGTGCTTAAATATTCCACATTAAAACTGTTATTCGCCATAAGTGTTAAACTAGATCTTTACATTACACACTTAGATGTAACTACAGCTTTTTTAAATGGCCACTTAGATGAAAGTTATGGAGTTACCACATAATTTTAAATGTAATTCAAATCAAAATAAAGTTATAAAATTGAAAAGGGCCATATATGGGTTGAAGCAGTCAGCTAGAGCTTGGTATAAGGAAGTTGATGTTTGATTACAACAAATAGGCTATAAAGTCCCATTTTGAACATTGTTTGTATATAAAATCAACTGAAAATTTTAAAACTTTGTGGCATTGTTTGTTGACGATTTTTTCTTGTTTTCTAACTGTAATAAAGAAGTAGAATATTTAAAAAGTCAGTTAAGTAAGAGTTTTAAATTAAAAGCTAGGTCTTTTAATTTAAATCTCTTACTTAACTGACTTTTTAAATATTCTCAATTAAGACAGTGTCTAGGTATGGATATTAAGATACAGAAGGATTGTATTTTTATAAGTCAAGAGAGCTTTATTGATAAATTAGTATGCAAGTTTGGTCTGGAGAAATGTAAAAATGTAGATACTCCTATGGAAATTAATCGTAAATTACAGAAGGGAGAAAATTCAAATTCTAAATTTCCTTATCAACAATTAATAGGGAGTTTAATGTATCTCTCAGTTTGGACTAGGCCAGACATCTCATATTGTATTAGTTATCTCAGTCAATTTAATAACTGTAATACAGAGACTCATTATAAACATGCTAAAAGAGTATTGAAATATTTGTATAGTACAAAGTAATTTGGTTTAAAGGATGTTAAAAATAATTTAGATTTGATTGGTTATGCTGATGCTGATTGGGCTTCTGATAATTTAGACCGTAAATCCTACACAGGATATTGTTATATATATTCAGATTGTATAGTGTCACATGAAAGTAGGAAGCAACAGACGGTGGCTTTATCAAGAACCGAGGCCGAATATATGGCTGCTTGTGAAGCTACCAAGGAGGCTATTGATCTCAGAAATTTGTTGCATGAGCTAACTAATAGACAAAATAATGTGCCTGTAACAATATATACTGACAGTCAAAGTGCTCAGAAACTTACTGGAAATTCTGTATATCACCGTCGTACCAAACACATAGATGTAAAATTTCATTTTATAAGGGAAACAGTAGGCAAAAGATATGTTAAATTAGAATATTTGCAAAGTTCTGAGATGCCAGCTGGACTTATTGACCAAAAGTTTGTCTAAAAAAAAACATTATTATTTTATTAAAAGATGGGTGTTGTAAATTAGATAAATAGTCTAAATATTATTGTGTTTGTGTTTCTTATATATTTTCGTATTATTTAGTTAAGTGGTGGTATTGTTTTTGTTTTAACAAAATAATAATGATGCTACAAGTAGCGCCATCTAATATAAGTAATGCGTACTTATCTGAATTATAAAAATAAGATGTCAGTCTTTTTCAAACTACTATCCATGCGTTTTATTAGATTGACTTTGCCAGTTTTTTTTTTATTACTTATTCAATTACTGTGTATAGTTCATGTGACTATTACCGAGTAATAATATTACAACAACCCACATATAGACATCTTTTTTCTCTCTCCTACCTGCGTTTGTTTTTTGTACATTACAGACGTAGAAGGCCTACTACTACCGATCTATGAGTTTCACGGTGATACCAAGGATCATACACCCGCAGTTTCCGAGGAGGGCCCGCCACCAGTGCCAAACGAGACGGAAATTCAGCTTACGTCTGCCAACCCTACGCCGCCGGCACCGGCGCCCCCACCTCCCACACCGTCTGCGATTCCATCCGAACCCGCTACTGGTGAGAACAAATTAACACCTGACGAGGTAGATGATGAGTGATGAGTTTTTTTTTTTTGGGGGAGGCCCGCAGTAAAGAAAGAAAATATGGGACGAAACTCCAAAATGAAATAGCGAACAGATGGGAACATGTCGCGACGTCTGGGGTAACAAAAGAGGCAAGAAAAATATTTGACGCCAGAAAATTGTATACATTAGAAGATTTGAGGACTACTATAAAGCTCATTAGTAGAAACTGTTATATGACATCTATTGATATGAAAGATGCTTATTTTTTGTATCTATACATAACGACTCCAAAAAATTTTTACGTTTTAATTTTTAATCAAAAACCTACCAATTTAATGTTTTACCATTTGGGTTAAAAACAGCGCCTTTTGTGTTCACCAAGCTAATGAAACCGGTTATGTCACACCTTAGATCATTAGGTTTTCAGTCTACAATATACTTGGACGATATTTGTTGTATAGGAGATACATACTAAAAATGTTTAGAAAATACTATCCATACAAGGAATGTCTTGGAATCTTTATGTTTTGCAATAAATGTAGAAAAAAGTTCACTTGTGCCAAGTCACATATGTCAATATCTCGGTTTCATAATAGATTGTAAAAAAATCCATGTGCGTCTCCCTGAACAAAAAAGACTTTTAATAAAAAAGGAAATTTTATTTTTTTTGAAAACAGGTCGAACTACTATTCAAACTTTGCTCGTCTTGTAGGACTTCTTACTTCCGCATGCCCTGCCAACCAATACGGATGGGCTTATACAAAAAAATAAGAAAGGTGTAAATATCTAGCTTTGTTAATAGAAGAAGATTACGAGAGCTACTTTAACTTACCTTTAGATGAAGTGGGAAGTGATCTGCAGTGGTGGCTAAAAGCATGCTCCAATTCCTATAATCCTATAAGAACGGATAATTACGACATGGAATTTTTTACAGATTCGAGCAATACGGGGTGGGGGGTAGCATGTGGCGTCGATACTGCCAGTGGTCAATGGAGCGATTCAGAAAGTAGTCTCCATATTAACTGTTTAGAGCTTATGGCGTTTTATTTGGACTACAATTTTTTGCAAAAAAATTACGAAATGCTCAAGTTTTGCTAAGAGTCGATAACACGACAGCTATTGCATACGTTAACCGTATGGGCGGTATTAGGTTCCCCCACCTTAATCAAATAGCAAAACGTATATGGCAGTTTTGTGAAGAACGTAACCTCTTTGTATTCGCTTCGTATATAGCATCCAAAGATAATTCTGTCGCTGACGCAGAATCCCGTAGGTGTCACCAGGACACGGAGTGGATACTAAGCGATGATGCCTTTTCACAAATTCAACAAAGATTTGGTTCACCTGATATTGATTTATTTGCCTCAAGGCTAAATAATAAATGCAAAATTTACGCATCCTGGAATAGAGATCCAGGGGCATATGTTATAAATGCATTCACAATATCTTGGGAAAATATTAGTTTCTATGCATTTCCACCCTTTTCTATAATTTTAAAAGTATTAAGGAAAATAATAACAGATAAAGCTGAAGGCATTGTCGTTGTCCCTCAGTGGCCTACTCAGCCTTGGTACCTATTGTATCAGCGTCTTTTGATATCAGATGTTATAAAATTCCATTCGGAAAGTAATGCCTTGATGTTTCCTCTCCATAGCAACCAACCACACCCTAAAATTGTCCTGATGGCAGGACGGTTGTCAGGTCAGCGTTCTTGAAAAAGAATGTACCTCCTCAGTCCATAGATGTCGTCTGTGCGTCCCTATCAGATAACACAATGCGTCAATATGAATGCGCTTTTCGGAAATGGTTTGTTTTTTGTAATAGTCATAATATATATCCATATAACTCTTCCATAGAATCGGTAATAGAATTCCTAACGGAAATTTATAATCGAGGTGCTCAATATGGCACATTAAACAGCTATCGTTCGGCGTTGACTTTAATCCTGGGCTCTAGGGTCAGCTCTAACGATATTGTGTCTAGATTGTTTAAAGGTTTTTATCGACTTCGTCCCCCAATGCCTAAGTATAACTCTACTTGGGATACATCTATCGTTCTGGACTATTTAGCAAATTTCTATCCCAACTCCGAAATTGATCTAGAAATACTAACCAAAAAACTTGTCACACTACTGGCTTTAATCACTGCACAAAGTGTGCAAACATTACATCTTATCCTTATAAATAATATAACTGTAAGAAGTTACAATGTTTCAATAAAAATCCCAGATACTTTAAAGACATCTAGATTGGGTTCAAAACAACCAGACTTGGTTATTCCTTTCTATACAATAAAACCAGAGATCTGCCCAGTCGATACATTAATTAACTATTTAGATAGAACGAAACCCTTGAGAGGTAACTCTAAAAATGTATTTATTAGTTTAATAACACTCCGTTTTAATTATATTCGCATAAAACAATAACATTGTGGGGAAAAAACCATTTGTATAGAACATTAGTTCAAAATGCTGTGCGTTTCTGACTCGCGGCAACGAGTTGTCTTCAGGATTTTAATATATGCCATAAGTATTTTTATAATAATAATGATAATAATAAACACTTTATTGCACACAATACAAAAGCAAACACAAAGAGAAAATTACAAACATTACTTCAATTAATTCGGGTTTCACTAGCACTATCGCTGTGGTTTGGCACTTCATCCAGCTCCTAATCTCTTGGAACTTGATAGAGGTCCTCTCCATAGCCTTGTGACCGGTAGACTTCGGGTTACTCTCAACCGCCATTGTACTGTAATATTTTAACAATAAACGTATTTTCTTGTACGCCACCGAGTTTTCCTTGATATACTCCGCCCAGCTGATCCAGCCGACGAACCCCTTCATCTTATAACTGGCACCCAACTCGCGGCAGCTGGAACACCTGGAAGACCTGGACCCATATTTGGAGATCAGCAACGTGGCGTCTCCTGCAGAGAAGCAAAAAACCAACCTCAGGAGAGGTAGAACAACCAGAACTGCTCAAAAGGCAACCAGACCAGCACCTGAACAAGAAAAAATGGCAATCAGCGTTTCAGAGGAGCAATTAGGAATTTATGGAATCCATCGATTCCTTTAACACATATGATAGGCTTTTAGTAATGGCCCGTGAGATTGAACATGTCCTAGCTGAAAAACATGGGACTGGTGCTTCACAGTCAAGCAACCAAATCACGGAGCACCCACCGAGACCTCGGTTTGAGAAAAAGGCAGGGAAGAAAAAGTGTGCTTACTGCAGGATTGTTGGACATTATACGGAGGACTGCAGACGTAGAAAAAGGGAAGAGCTCAAAAATACTGCCATTGTACCAGCTTCCACTTCCACTTTAAAAGTCGCAGAAATGCAGACGCAAGCCCCCTCTCCATCCCTACCGAAAGTATCTTGTTACGGTTGTGGCGCTCCGGGAGTGGTTCGAACGAGCTGCACTTATTGTATGAAAAAGAAAGAGCATCCTATCAAGACCGAAAAAGTAGATTTTTACGCAATGAGCGTTCATGCCAATCTCACCCATAAGTATTGAAGGGATACATGGATTTGCGTTCTTAGATACTGGCGCAAAGACAAACGTCGCTTCGTATTCCCTATACATGGAATTACTCAAGAGAGGATTCTCATTTAATCAGGAAATGGTGAACATTTCCTTGGCGGATGGTGTGAAAAGGAACAATCAGTGCTGTCCATAATACTTCCGGTTATTTTTTATGGACGAATCGTATCAACATATTTTATGATACTGCCAGAGTCGAGAGATAACAGAACCCTGTTGGGAATGGGTTTTATACAAAAAGCGGGAACGCTAGTGGACTTTCCCCAGTTGACATGGCGATTCAATGATGAAGGAACTATTCATGAACTGTATGGGGAAGATTTCATCACATTTGAGGAACCAGCTGATCCCAAACTGGGGATCGCTGATTTCGCTCCAACAGCCATACAAAGTCCTCAGATAGAATCAGCGAGGAGATCATCAAGCCAACTGCAACCATGGAAGCGGTGTTACCACTGGATAGTGCCTCCGGCTACAAGCTGACAGCTATTGAGCTTCCAAGTACACCAAGACCATATTTGACGGCTACTCGCCATTCGTCGATTTCATGATGCGTGATGCGCAACGCAACATCCATGAAATAGATGTCGAGCTATCCCCACACTCAAACCAACTGTTTCCCGGCCATAACCCATATTCTCATGATGTAGTAAATATAAATTGTCGAACACTGCATAGATACTAAAGAGCATCTTCCGGTTGCAGAATAGAATAGAATAGAATAGAATATTTTTATTCGCAGGAATGTGGTACATAACATGATCATAAATTCGTAAAAAGTGACGGGCACATTCACCCAGCTTGGGCATGCAAAAATTAAATAATTTGAATTTACAGCTTTTAAAATTAACCATAATGCTGTCTTAGAATAGTAATTAATACGTAATGTCACAATCAATTCAATAAAATTCAATATACTTAATAACAAATCATAAATAAAAATCTAAAATCTAAAAAATACTAGTATCATCATCTGTAAGTTGTAATCATGGCAATGTCATATTAAGTTAAATAGATAGTGATTCATATAAAATTATTAACAATGTCGATTTACAATAGTATACATACAATATACAGATTTCATTTTGTAGTCAAAAAACTCATTGAGATTATAAAAACAATTTTGAATTAGCCACTTTTTAAGTGTACTTTTAAATTGGTTCATATTAAGTATTTTAATATCATTTAGCAATTTATTATACACTCTTACAGCCATCGAATGACTATTCCTAGAACCCAGGGCTGTTCGCATCGCTGGGAATATTAATTTATTCGGACGTCTACAATGTCTATAAGGTCGGGGAACGTCATTTAAATGTGGAAACAGTTCTGGGTGTTTTCTGACAAAAACAGATATCTCATAAATATATAAACATGGCACAAATAGGGTATTTAACTGTTTAAATAGAGGTCTACACGAGACCAAATTGTCTACGTCATATATGGCACGAACGCATGCCTTTTGAGCAATAAGAACCCTATCGACGTGACACGAGTTACCCCATAGAACTATACTATATCGCAGAATCGAGCAAACATGTCCATAGTAAGCTTGCAGAGCGATTTGTTTGCTAGCGGTTTTCCCCAGTTTCCATAACGCAAATACGTATGAATTATTTTTTTTGCATAATTTGATTATGTGTTCTTCCCATGTGCATTTATCATCAAGTGTTATACCGAGGAACGTAATTTCCTTTGTTTCTATGATTTTTTGACTATCATATGATAAGGTTAGCTCTTTTTTACTTCCATTTCCGCTAGTAAATTGGATAGCTCTTGTTTTGTCTAAGTTTACTCTTAAATTATTATGTTTGAGCCAATTTACTACGAGTTCTATTGTTCTATTAAGTTCTTGATTATAAGTAGCTGCATTATTACATGGCACCACTACAGATACATCATCTGCAAAAAGAACACATTGATGATTTGTGAAGTCGGGAAGATCGTTGATATAAAGCAGGGAAAGTAAAGGCCCTAGAATACTTCCCTGAGGCACACCAAAGTTGTTTATTTTTGTGTCTGACTGAAAAGTCCTTAAATTTCCGTTCATATCTACGTTTGAGACCTCCACATATTGTTTTCTATTCTCAAGATAAGACTTAAGCCAGTTTTGCGCCAATCCTCTAAGACCATACATTTCACATTTGAGAAGGAGCAGATCATGCGAAACAAAATCGAAAGCCTTACTCATATCGAAAAAGACTGCTGTTATTGGCGTTCGTGTATCAATATGTTTAACAACTTTATCTACAAGTGAAAAGGCAGCAAGAGTAGTTGATTTGCCTTTCTGAAACCCATTTTGTTCGCATTTTATGAGATTGTGTTTTTCAATAAAACCTATCAACCTTGCTAGCATCGCCTTCTCGAAAATCTTCGAGCAGATTGGTGTTAAAGATATGGGCCTGTAATTGCTAGGAGTACTTTTAACGCCTTTTTTAAACAATGGTTTGACTACGGAAGTTTTTAGGATTTCTGGAAATGTGCTAGAGGCAAGCGACAAATTTATGAGATGGCATAACACTTGTGCTATATCGTCTTTGACGAGTTTAATGATTTTTGTTGCTATACCATCAAAACCAGTAGAGTTTGTTAGATTTAGTGAGCTTATAATTTTCTTTCTTTCATTTATGTCAATAGGATATAGAAATATACTTGAATTATTAGGTTTAATTTTATTCAGAATTGATTTGTCAATGTCAAAATTATTATTATGCGTCAGATTTATAAAATAAAAGAATTACAGAAAAGAACATTCCGTGAAGAGTATGGAAGAAAGAGAACAAACCTATCTAAGAACTTAGGATTATTTATTGATACCGATGGAATTTTAAGATGTGATGGAAGACTCACACATTCTGAGTTGTCCTATGATGCGAAACATCCCATACTTCTACCCAAGGACAGTGAACTTACCGAAAGAATCATTAAAGAAACTCATGAGAAAAACTTTCATGTTGGAGTTCCTCACACACTAAGCCTTATAAGACAAAAATATTGGATACCTCAAGGAAGAGCAAAAGTTCAAAAAATATTAAGCAGGTGTACGAGGTGCGTGAAACATGGAGGAGGTCCGTATGAACTACCTAAAACTCCAGCATTACCAGCCGAAAGAGTAAGATTTAATACACCGTTTACAACATCGGTGTAGACTATTTCGGACCTATGGTTATAAGGTCAGAGAATGGCACACATAAAAGATGGATTTGTCTTTTCACATGCCTTGTAATACGAGCAATACACCTAGAGGTAGTCAAGGATCTAACCACAGATGAATGTCTCATGGCATTCAGACGTTTCATCGCTACTAGAGGAACACCATCACTCATACTAACGGACAATGCACCTCAGTTCAGATTGCTAGCTGAGGTAATGTCTCAAGGAGTATCAACAAAAAAGATAAACTGGAAATTCATCCCTCAACTAGCACCCTGGCACGGGGGTGCGTATGAAAGACTTGTAGCAGTGGTGAAGCATTGTCTAAAACGAACTCTTCAAAAACACATGCTTGGGGAAAATCAGCTCTCAACAATCATCAAAGAAGTTGAAGCCGTAGTCAATACTAGACCACTCACATACCAGCTGATTTCCTAACACCAGGAAAGTGTTTGAACGTTCAATTACTCATGAATCACTTACCACTTTCTGGTTCAATCATTAGACAACAACTCATCGAAGGATGGAAACGAGGAAACATGATAATGAATGAGTACAAAGAAATGTTCGTTAACCGATACCTTCTGAGCCTCAGAGAAAGATACAGTAATGCACCCAAACAAGCAAGAGTGAGGACTCGTGATTCTCCTCAAATCGGAGATGTGGTACAAATTAAAGGTGAAAAAAGAAACCGCGAAAGTTGGAAAGTAGGAAAAATAGTTGAGTTACTAAAAGGAAGGGACGGTTTATGCCGTGTCGCTAGAATGGTGACTCAATTCAAACACCATCCATTGAGACTGAAAGTGTCGACACCATTCAAACAACAAAATTAAGTCAGAAACTAGATGACGATGAGAACACCAATACGAACGTAAGATACGACTCAACGCAGGATACGGGAGGAGAGCTAGAGAACTTCAATACAATAGACGATACTGAGCTTAGGCGAGACTATAGTGAACGTGACATAGAGAACGAAGTAATCGACAGCCACGAACTCAATGACCAAACAAACGATGAGAAATCGCGTCGAGCCGCTGCGGTCCAAGCACTGGAGAAAATCCACAAATGGACCCGCGACTTGATGACCACCATTGTTTAAAACTCGCGAGGCGGGTGTGTCGCGAAGGGTCTCGCGAGTAACAAATAAGCCCAACATTATTGTACATAGCAACACTCATCCATCACAGACCATAGAGCAACTACTGGATTGACAGATTCGGATCGCGGTAAGATTTCAATGTTCTCTTGATGTTCTGTTCTCTTCCGTTCTTTCGAAGCAGCCATTGTGTTTCTTTGGTGTTTCTAATACGTTTAAAAGTGTGTACGGGCGATCTTCACCTGCCAGCCAGCCTTAAATACGACAGCTAAGTACTTAGTCGATAAGCCAATATTATTTCGTATAAAATTAACGGTAGAAATGAAATTGATCATTTTGATAATTTGCGATGGAAGTTGTGGATGCCGCGAAACTCTAAGAGCTGATGGCTTCCATGATTTCCCTCGTATCGATGTAATGTGTTTACAGTTATTGTTGTGGTGTATCATGGCGTGTGCAATCCGATGCCCTATTCAGGGATCTAATATCTAAAGTACCTAACCAATTCATAGAACTCTAAAGGGGTTCACCTGCGCGGGATAGCTTGGCCCTCTTATCAGATTACTAATTAGATAATCAATGAAGATAAAAGCGAAGCAGACTACTCACTGTAACTAATAAGACTATTACCATGTCAAACTTGCACTCTAGAACTTGGGCAATAAGTGGGCATGATGATAATCTCTTTGTGTAGATATTGTCATACTTACTTTACCTATATACCGTTTACTTGCTGGTAGGTTAGTAATGGAACCGACGCAGCAAAGGTGGAATAGGAAAATGTCAGAAGACTTTCCCAGCTATCAACGTTGTTTTCAGCGACAACTTTGGCTATACACTCAGAGATGCTGAGGGAGTGTCGCCGGCTGCAACGGAGACAGCGGCGTCGCAAGAGTCGTACGAGGGACGTGGCGGCGGATTCACTGCAGAATTGCCAAACCACGATCACCTTTTTAAAGTTTATGATGTTGAAGGAGATCGCAAGCAAGCGAGTGCACCCTACTTGGAAACCTACATGAGTTTTGTATTTGATATTTTTATATGTCAAATGTTACTATTAAGAAAAATCTGTACACGAATTGTATGTTTTTTCAGTGTTGGAAATAAAAGTCTGTTTTATATATCAATAAGTATTTATTTCATCGTGCTAAATAGCTTCCACATCGCCTGCGCACTGCTATATCACAACATATGATCGTTGCAGATGGGGCACACGAGCAACGACACATTATTGCACGACGTTTGACTAAACATATACTTACACTTATATCTAAATAGTAAATAATCCTAAAAAGAGAGTAATAAAAAAACACATAAAATTCAATCGCACTATATTGACGCTTGACGGATGTTTTGTTGTTGGCTTGACGATACGTGATGTGATGCGTGCGCAACTTTAAATGTATTGGTACAAATGCTGAAAACTGGCCGAGCTCGCCGGTACTAGGCAACAAAGGTATCCAAGGATACGGCTTCGCGGCGTCCTGTCAAGGCTTTGTAAATGGATGGTTATTATTCGAAATAACTTTGGTAATCAGCATGTCACGCTGTTACCAACAATAGACGGAACGCACCGCCGCCCGGGCCGGCCGGTAGCGGGGATAAGGGGCACTAGGACGCCCTGGAAAAATTTAAGAAAAATGTTAAAATAGTTCAACGATGTTGACACATTGACAGTAAAGTTTTTTTTTTTTACTGTTGAAATGAAATTAATATGGATTACTGCGTGTTTATTATTACACAAGCAAGATGGATTTTGCGTTTATTCTAGGTTTATTTTAGTTTCCTAAGAAGTGAATTTAAATTGTATCAAATTGTAATAGACCTTTATTCATGTAAAGTTAAAGCACATGTTAAGTGCTTGGTAATGATTGCATGATTATTCGACAATATATGCAGTGGTATAATTATTCTTCCTGTTATTAAAATCTAATAAAAGTGTTTGCTTTATTTTAGATAAACACCACTGACCGTGATAAATATTAAACAAGAAAATATACTAGAATATTTTCTTGTTTAATATTTATCGCATAAAAATAGCATTGTAAAATGCAACCGTGTTTGTCATGCATGTTGGAATCTAGATCAAAACGTGGTTTTAGGGAGGCAGTGAGCAATTGATGAATCAAGATTAGGCCACCATAATATATGTCTCCGTTGTTCGCGTTCCCTATCTGCTCAACGAGTTGTTCAACAATTGAACACTGAATCACCCCGTGAGGCCCGAATATATAATGTTATTCAAGAGTGAATTATGCCTCGTACTGTAAGTAATACCTGATAAGTTTATAGTATTTTTATGATTTATAGGTCAGAAATACAATACCTACATTACATTCATTTCATACTTAAAATATTCCTTCTGATAGTTACCTTCAGTTTTTGGTATATGATATGTGAATGATATCCATTACATCAGTGATGCAATAGTTTTATTCCATAGCTCTTTCATTTTAGGTATATCAGTTTTTATTTAATATAATTATTCTTTTTAGGTATCAACAACTAGTCGCATATGTCATGCTTGTTGGGTGTCTGCTGACAGAGCATCCATTTACACGACCTCAAGGCCATCCACTTCTTCAAAATCAAATCCCCCTGAAGAACTAATTCCTGAGGCACCAGCAGTTCTATCTACTCAAAAAGATTCACGTCCTGGCAGCAACCAGCACCAATCGACTAATTTCTTGCCAGACTATATGACAGCCATGGAAACCGAGAGTAGGTGCTTTATAGAAAGGTGCAGTAGAACAGAACGCTACAGAGTTCCATTGGCAACAAGAAAAATGTTACTTGCTCAATATAATTACTATGTGCCAGTAAATAATAGACTTTGTGACCATCATTTAATTATTGAGTCATGGAATTTCTTAAGACAGTCTAAGAAATATATATGTGAAAGAGTTTACTGCCAAACATATTCAAGATATGCTTCCATTGAAAGAGAATGAAAATTCGACAGCTATCTGCTTTAATAATATTGACAATATGAGGATCATATCCTATATAAATGGATTGGTTTTAATAAAGTACAGTACCATCAATTAATACAACAAGTCCCTCAAATATTGGAAGATTTGAAAGGCTCTTTGGCGTTTTTGGCTTACTTAATTAAATTAAGAACAGGTGACTCGGATGAAAGAATCGCAACTCTATTTAATATATCAAAAAGCACTTTGGAAAGATGGTTGCGACAAGCAAGAATGGTACTTTATGATCATTTTGTGCCAATGCATCTGGGACCAAACCATTTAAATGGGCAGCAACTAGTATCCAGCAATCTGGCCATACCGAATGAATTATTTGGTAATCATGAGGGCGAAATTAAACGCATGGTAATATTTGACGGAACTTATTGTTATGTGCAAAAAAGCAGCAATTATTTACACCAAAAAAGAACATACAGATTGCACAAATAAAAAAATCTATATAAACCTTTTCTGGTTGTATGTACTGATGGTCATATCATTGAAGTGTTGGGGCACTACCCAGCCACCACGATGGATTCAGACATAATGAAAAAAGAATTTGCAGCTGGTAGACCTTTAAGGGAGTACTTTCAAGAAGGTGATGCATTTATACTTGACAGATGGTTTCGAGTCTCATTACCACTGTTAAACCAATGTGGTTATAGGACATATGTGCCTGCTTCACTAGAGCAGGGTGAAACTCAACTTTCGACTTCAGAGGCTAATAAATCCAGAGCAGTCACCATATGCCGTTGGGTTGTTGAAGTAGTCAACGGCAGGTTTAAGAGGGATTTTAAATTGTTACGGTAAAATTATTTTAATATAGCAAGTCACTCTTTTGTGAGAGATTTTGAGGTGGCCGCTGCTCTTATAAATAGGTTTCACCTTTCTATTATTGACAGAGTTGATGCCGGGGAAATTATAAATCAAATAAATATGCATATAAATACAAACAATGACTTAACCGATTTTATTGTCAGCCATAATTATAATAGGCGTAGGGCTGAAGCTTTAGCTTAGAGTAAGTGAAACGATATTTTTGAAGAGGAATAAAAAATTTGGCCATAAAATGAGATTTTTTTCTGAGTAAACCTGTTCAATATATATTTTTTTTCATTTTCATTACTTGTTTTGTCTTGTTTACCACCAGTAGCTTAGAGTGAGTAGTAGAGTAGCGGCTAGGTCAATAACTAAATTGGTAACCAATAAAAAAAAAACAATTAAAATAGGCTCACGCAAAAACCTCCAGTATCTTAAAGTCACTCATCTTTTATTACAGCTAATATGATTTTAAATGGTGTCTTTAAGATGCTTTTGCTTAAAAAGTACACATTTTTAGCATAAGATTTTTATAACCTCACTTTTTTATAATCTTCTATTTCTCAGCCGTCAGATAGACATTATTGGCCAAATTTTCAGAAACGGTATAGTTTTCTACTACCTTTCAAATAATACTACTTTCATTGTGATACATCCCAGACCCAAGGTTCTATGGAAGCTTTTTGATGCCGGTAAAAGAAAATTAATTTAGTTTTAGAAAAAAAATATGTCGAGATTATGTTCTTTCATCCAGTTATTGATATTATTGAACATGGTATATAATTTATTATTTATTTCGTTATTATTATTATTATTACATGATGTTAGAAGCGATATATCATCTGCAAATAACACGCACGTTTCTTGCACTACTTTTGGTAGATCGTTGATATAAAGAAGAAACAATAAACAACCAATCACACTTCTCTGTGGGACAGAGGCATTGGTAATTATATTATCAGATTTAATACCTTCAATTTCATATGTGTTAGAATTATAGTGTTCTATTTCAACTCTTTGTTCACGATCCCGTAAGAATGATTTAAACCATTCATAGCACTTTCCTCGGATATGTTGAACTGAACTTTATCGCAGGCTTTTGTCATATCGAGTAAAATTCCAATCGCGTATTGGTTTTTTTCTATAATATTAAGAATATTTTGTATGTATTTATAAACTGCTAATATTGTTGATTTGTTCTTACGGAAACCGTTTTGGCAGTCGTCAAAGATCTTATATTTCTCACAAAAATTATAGATGCGGTCAGACATTGCCTTTTCGAAGATTTTAGATGATGTTGGAAGTATAGCTATGGGTCGAAAATTACTAGGACCAGTTTAATCATTCTTTTTGTGTATAGGTTTAATTATAGCTTTCTTTAGAAAAGCGGGAAATTTGCCATCATTAAAGGATTGGTTAACAAGTACTGTTATCACGAGTTCAGACGCGCAATATCTAAATAGTGCTGGTGGAAGTTCATCAAAACCGCAAGTGAATTTATTTTTAAGGTTTCGAATAATTTTGAATACTTCTTGATATTCTACAGGTTTAACAAATATGGTGTTTTCAGTTGGGCAGATTATTGGACGACCTAGTGCAGTTTTGGTACAAGCTTCACCAATGGATGCAAAATAATTGTTAAATATATTACCAACTTGATTTGGTTATGTGATCATTTCTTCATTTACTTTAAGTTTAATATTTTATTTGTCTTTTTTGACTATTTTATTGGTACGTTCTTTTACAATACTCCACATAGTTTGTTTTTATTTGATGATTTTTGTAATTTTTTAATGTAGTAATTTCTTTGTGCTTGGTGAACTGCTTTTTTAAGTAATTTCTCGTATTTTTTATTTTATATCTATATTTCCTCCATGCGATCCAACTCTCTCGCAGTTTCCCAAGAAGCGCGAGGGGAACTTTTCTTGGTGGATCAACACATGGAACTGCATCAGGTTTTAGCTTGAGATGACAGACTGGAGGTAAACGCCCAAGACCCTGGAATAAGTCATTACTTTGTGTGAGAATGTTTAAAAAATTTTTGACTGTTGGTTGAAAATACACGTTTAATTATATCTAAATTTTCACTTTTTATTAACCCTAAAAACAGTTGGACAGACTATGTTTGCAACAACAAATGTTATATTTTCTACTTGATTGTTGAAAATTTACAACTAAAATTACGTTGACCTACAATCGGTATCCAAAATCCAAAGCCTGTAACACTCACATGAAATTTGATTAATTTACTAGACATATTCAAAGAGTTGAAAGTATGTAGTGACATTATGTTATATCCTATCCGCACCTGAATCTAAAATGCAATTAATAATATTGCCTGCAATATCTATGTTTATGTTCCATTAATGTTTTGAATAACTACTATTGACTTTTTTTTGGAGGTTGACAGTCACTGGTCAACTTATCAGTGTATTGTGCTTGTGCTCGACTGTTGTGCGATAAAATGTGTGACTGAGACTGCGGTGACTGACTAATATGTCAGGACTGATATGTGTTATCCCTAAGATAATGTCTGACTTTACATTTTCTATAGTTGTTATAGCAACGACTTAATTAAACATGTATTATTTTTATGATGTTGAAATGACTAGCTACTTATTGTGCCTATAAATTAATTATCATTGACTAATTTAGACACATCAATAGAATCAAAAGTCTCTAAATGTCTAACATTTTTATTTTTAAAACAAAATTTATCAAAATGACCAAAACTATGACATGACCTGCGTTTCATCCCAAAGCTGCCTCATTGGACTCGAAGACCTGTTATGAGCTCGACTCAACGCATGCTTTACTTTTATTTTCAAGATCAGTTAAAAATTCGTCGATGCTTTCGGATTTACATTGCCTTCTAGTAATGAATGTGTACCTGCACATGGTCACATTTTTTAATACCTTAAAGTAATTATCAAATCTGGTTTTCACTTCAACAAGCGTGCTGACACTTAAATCAATATTAGATGAATTGAATATTTTTCTAAACCTAGCAAAATGGCAATCTTCCTTTTTTCTGAGGTTTTGTCTAAGCCCGTGGCTAAAAGATATAAATCTAGCTGCTGCCACCATTTCAGCAAAATGGCAATCTTCCTTTTTTCTGAGGTTTTGTCTAAGCCCGTGGCTAAAAGATATAAATCTAGCTGCTGCCACCATTTCAGCAAAATGGCAATCTTCCTTTTTTCTGAGGTTTTGTCTAAGCCCGTGGCTAAAAGATATAAATCTAGCTGCTGCCACCATTTCTTCCATGCTTCAAAATTATTATTGGATGAATCCGATGAAATAGTTAAATTTCTGCAATGCAAAATGATTTCGACATTTCTTCTGATTGTGCTAAGACTCACCGACTTTAACTTTTGACTTCTTGCTTCATTATTTTCACTTCTGACACTATGTATTGTATGGGTTTTTTCAATAAAAGATGATTTCGGTAGACAAGACTTTATTGTAAGACGACGACGGAGACACGACATTACACACAGATCAAATGACAGCACTAGTGATGTGCTCGTACAATAGTGATGTAACAGTACTTATAAGTCTAGGTATTAGAAATAGTACTTCTAGGTAAACTAAAAATAAAAAATAAAAATATATGTGTTTATTTTACCTACCTTATTAATATCATATAGATAAAATAAGTTTTTCTTAATACCGGGATATAGATATGAACAAGAAAGGGTTAAAGGTTAAGTTATAATCGTTATTATAATGGACGAAAGATATTTTCTGAGTTGTATCCAAATGTCAAGCTGGCAACAGCACGGTGGTACTATTATTCGCCACGTTTATTTGCCACACAATTTAATATAGAGATTCTCCAACCAAAAAAAAGACAAATGTGAGATATGCAGTTTATACGAAGAGGCCAACTCAAAAGGAAAAGAACAATTAAAGTTAGACTACGAAAATCACATAAAAAAGCTTTTTAGAAACATTAAAAATGAGGAAAAGAAAACATCAGACGCAACAACAAAGACAGTAGCATGTTTTGATTTTGAAAAGGTATTGAGTTTGCCTCAGTCAGGTGTTGGGGTATTTCATTATAAAAGAAAATACTCCGTTTATAATTTCACGGTCTATAATACTCTTTAAAAAAGTGGACACTGCTACGTATAGCATGCAGCGATTGCCAACAGAGGGGCGAATAAAATTGCCAGCTGCTTACGGAGCTTCTTACAAGCGGAAGCCGCTAAAGGAATAAACGAAAAAAAGTTAATAGCATAAGCCAACCGCCTAGAAATAGATCGCCCTTGTTCCATAGATGGCATTACCTGTTCTGTTTACATAATGTTCTGACTCGCGGTGTTAAGATTTTTGTCTAGTTCCTTAGGTACTCGGTAATAATTTTGTTTTGTTAAGCTCAAATTCGAGACGTGTTGCTTCTGGGTGCGCGTTCTGCTTGAAACGGCTTCCTGGACCCCACTTTTTTATTTGAGCACTCCATTTTTTTTCTTTTTTGGTGAATACTACTATACTGTTTAAAATAATAAAAGCTATTGGAAAGAAGACATCGGTTTCCTGTCTCATCTCTTTCTATCTCCGCTCTTACTATCTCTCCTCGGCGAGTTAAGAATATCACCCCTACAAATATCATTTTATTCCCCTTTCAGTCCATAATATCAAATTCTTAAAATGTCAAGCGGTTTCAAAATGTCATGTTCCCAAAACTTCAGATTCCAAAATTTCAAGTTCCCGAAATATCAAGTTTACTAAATGTCAAATTCCCGAAATGTCAAGTTCCCGAAATGTCGAATCTACTAAGATAAGGGAGGATTACTTTTCTAACCTTATCTTGACTGTTATACGTTTTACTGTATATGCTGAGTGTAAAGGCAGGTATAGCTATCTAGGTACCTATGTGAAAAATAAAGATATATTTACAGTCTTACTAATAAACATATGCTATACAACAGATAAACAATTGGATAGTTACACAGTGAATAACAACTGAATAAGAGTTACAAACCTTAAGGGCTGTTTGTACCGCAAATGCTGTTTTCAAAATCAATATGAATCCGTCAAAACTTAACGAAAAATTCTAGAAAAAAAATATATGCTTCAGTTGAGGATCTTACAGAGTTCAATTCAGTTACAGTTACACAATCAGATGAACTACGCTCGATAGAAAAAAAAAATAAAGTTACATCTTTTTAAAAAACATTTTCAATACTACGCCTAATGTAATAAACTTATTGACCTTATTTTTACACCAATCGTTAGATAAATCATTTTTCTAGTACAAATCGCTGAGATTGATGTTGTAGTGTTATTTTCCTATTTATGATTTCTACATACCTACAAATCCGCGAGCGGTGCGACGCCGCGGGCTTCGACACTGTTCGACAGTCGAGCGCAGGCGTTGGAATCACCCATAGAATATGTCAGGCCATAGTCAATAGTCGACCACATGAAATCGGCCATGTTTTTTTTTTTTTTTTTTTTTTTTAAATGGCTTGTACGGTTTGTACACTTGCCAACGTCAAGTAAAAAAATTGGGAAACGGAATTAATTTTTAGAAAGTAGGAACATAACGGAATTTGGATGGGATCAGGAAGGCTTTTTATAATAGGTAAATATATATATATATATATATATATAGGAAATGATTTACAGTTTTATATTATTAGACATAAGGAAGGATAAAATACATTTATATATACTGCTATCTATAACAGATAACAGAGTTACAATATTGGTTGGCAATGGAACTCGGAGCGATATTAATTCATTAAAAAAATCATCTCTTTTGAATTTCGGACATGCAAAAATAATATGGTTCAAATTTCCCTCGTCCAACCCGCACTCACACCGGGGGTCGTCCACAATACGGAGCTTGGCAAGATGGGATGGAGAACATGTGTGACCTAATCTCATGCGTATAATGATAGAGGTTTCCATCTTGCTAAACTTTAAAACATAAAAACCATGGTTTAGTAGGAATATTATTTTGAACTTGAGAATAAAATCTGCCTTTACTTTGTTGACTGTAATCCCATACACTTTTCCAATTGTCTTGTAAAGTTAACTTGGGAAGGGCTAATAAGTCCTGGCAATAATTTTTATAAGGGAAGATATCTCCGCATGTGACTGCGTCATGAGCAAGTTTATCAGCAATAACATTACCATCTATGTCTGTATGTCCAGGGATCCAAACAAACTCTATGTGTAATCCCTGATCAACACATTCTTTAGCAATTTGTCTAATATTGAAGATTAGGGGAGAATAAAGTTTTAATGTAAATGGATTCTTTTCCAGTGCCTGAAGAGAACTTTTTGAGTCACAAAAAATTAAAGTTTTATTCAGTTTCATGGTTTTGACATATACAATAGCTTTTAAAATTCCAAGACATTCACCCGAATAGACAGATGACTCTGGGGGTATCTTCACTTTTTGCACAATATTATATTGTGAATGGTATACTCCTATACCAACACACTCTGATGAGGTAGATTGCTTAGAGGCGTCACTAAATATAAAATGGAAATCTTTGAACTTTGATTCAATAAGCTGTTCGAATTCAATTTTAGCGTTTTTATTTTTATCAATTAAATTAAAATGAATAATGAGCGGATAAATAAGCGACTCATAACTTACAGTGAACAATAGAAGCAAGTCAGATCGATATGTAGGTGAGTTTATAGATATATATTTTTGGTAACTAACCAAAAGGCATGGAGGTGATTTGTGCGTCCAGTAACTTGAAGTTTGATATAATTCAAATAAGTACTGTAATTTAGGAAAAAGTGGATGATTAGAAAACTGTAAAGTACGAAAAAAGAAATTGTCGCACAAAAATTGTCGTCTGAGATGTAACGGGGGATCGCAGCATTCGACTTGCAATGCATTGGTAGGACTAGACTTCATGGCTCCAGTTATTATTCGTAAGGCTTTATATTGTATAAGATCTAATTTCCTAAACGCTGCAATATTTCCTGGTTCCAATAAAAATGTACCGTAGTCTATAAACTAATTTCATCGAGTCAGGATAATTTCATCGAGTCAGGATGAGCTCCCCACCAAACGCCCGTTTAACATCTTAACATATTTAATAAACGCTCACATTTATTAATAATATATTCACAGTGTTGTACACCCGTAAGTTTAGAATCTAAGATTATTCCTAAGAACTTTATATGAGCCAATACCGGTATGACTGTATTATCATAATTCAATTTTATGTCTGGAGGTTTATTCATGCGTGAAAAAAGAACAACAGCACTTTTAGATGGAGATAGTAAAAGACCATTTACGTCCAACCAGCTCTTTAAATTCGCTAATGCAGCTGACAAGGTGCAGGTTAAAGTATTTATTGATGAATTAACACTATATATTAAAAGATCATCTGCGTATTGTAACATTTTTATGTTCTCATTAACACAAATATGAGACTGTAGATCATAAGTGTATATATTATACAAGAGGGGACTAAGTACTGATCCCTGTGGAAGGCCTTTGGAAACAGTTCTAGTGAAAGTGACATCATTTATATATAAATTTATTTTTCTTTCCGAGAGCATATTCATAATGAAATTTATAAAAATTGGGGGAATTTCTAAAGATTCTAATTTATTTCTAAGTATGTTAAGAAGTACACTATCGTAGGCAGAGCATAGATCAACAAATACGGCTAAAAGTGAATGGTTAATAGAAAAAGCAATACGACCTGTTTGAGATGGAGTTGTCAGTTTCCATTCCTGACTCATTGGACAAGACCGTAACAAATAATCCAGCCGGGGGAACTTCGTCCCCCGGGTCCGGAGGATCTTTCATAGTAAAGGTTTAGACTTACCAATTTTCAGCTACTATACACAACACATAAAATATACAACTAACTATAAAATTTACACGAAATATACAATAATTATTATACAGATGCAGTAAATTAAGCAATTCTGATCACCAGTATCACGTTAATTAATTACATAAAAATTCAAACCAAAATTCGCGTCCGAACAGTTGAACGTTTCCCGCCTTTTTTTCCGGCCATGATTTGGGAAGCCATGGTGATAATTATTATTTTTCATGGAGATGACAGATGTCTATATCCTCTATGGTTTGAGTTTTTATTTTCTTGTTTTTTCCACGTTAAAGTTTTTGTGTTTATTTAAGTTTTAAGTGTTTTTGTGATACACCTATCTATAAATATGATTTATATTTTGTCATTAATGCCTAAACAAGGTACTCAAACTGTTAGATAGTGTAATAGTGTGTTCTGTCGTGTGAAATATGAATCGGTTTGTTGTCATATTGTTGTTGTACGTTTAACTACTTATCTCTTCAAAAATGTGAATTCGAGTGAAGAATGGTACGTAAAACATATTTATTGACTATTAAAGCTATGTACGAGAACCTGCTTAGTTATAAATACCTTTTTAAATTATTTTAATAGCCTCAACATGTCTTCATTGTTAAAGGTAATTTTCAAGAAAGAGTCGACTCAGTCTATCGTTCCTAGTTGTAAAACAAACAAATTGAAAGAGAATGCAGTCGCCCGCCCTGGTGGCCGAAATCTTCCTGGAAATCATAGTTATCATCGTAAACTAAAAAAATATCTATAATAAACTGCAAGATAAATAAAGTAATGTTTAACAAATTGATTTATTTGACAAAGAATTTAAAAAAGGCACCTGCATATCCATATTTCTTTGTAAATCTTGTCTTTACTAAGCAACCTCATAAACTCTTACCCAAACTACTTTATTTCCAAAAAACTTGTTAACTAAATCATCACCATTATGTTAAATTGTGATACTAACAAAATTTAATGTTTCAGGTAACTCGTGTCTACAGGATTCACTGCATGGTATGCTGTGAAGATGACCAACTCGGAAGAATTAATAAACATTTCAACACCCTCAACTCTTGTTGCGAAGATGTCAAAATCAGCCTGTTGTTATGGTACATTTATATTTAGGGGCACACCTAACCGACCACCCCATTATTTCCTTACAAATATGCTCACTTTGCCAATATATTGCTACAAAGATTGGTATGCTAATGTTTAGGTTAAGCGTTCAACTGACCCATTAGAATCTCTTCCCATTTCAAATACCATTTATTTAAGCAAAGCATTACTTTGTAGCCATATCATATTGTATGGAATGTGATGAAGCATGCATTGTTCTGCCTCTATGGACAAATACAATGGTTTCTTATCTCATTCTGAATGCTAATTGGTCAGTCAAACGCTTAACTGAAACTAGCATACAGATATTTGCAAAAATGTATTGACATTATTTTTTTATGAATGAGTTTGCTCTTTTATGTATAGAGTCGCAAAGTGAGCATGTGTGTAAGAAAATAACGGTGGCCAGTTAGATATGCCCCTAAGTCCCCGAGTGTATATTTATATTGCAAACGCTTTTAAAAACAGTCTATACTTTGCGATTTTATACAACTTGAATTATAATGTATTGTATTAAAAGTAAACATAAAATCTAAAAAGAAAGTTTAACTATAAAAAGTTAAAAATCTTTACATAAGTGGTAAAGTTTAGCTAATAATATTTTTTGAATTTGTAATTAAGTATAAGTTGTAATGTATAGTAATTTTTGTATGTTGATTAAAAATCATTTCCTCCTGTTTATTTCTTTGTTTTATTTAAATTAATGAGTCCAAATTAATTCTCATTCCGTCCAGTATAGGGAAGGGAAAAGGGTAGTACCAAATATCGATAATTCGTAATGTCGATAACTCTTGGTTAGAGTCGATAGTTTGGACAACACTAAATGTCATTATCATTGGGGCGCCCTGTCACTTCACTAAATAAGGGTCGTTATAAGGCTTGATTCCTATCTGTACTACATATATAATTTGTGGTCGCGCGGTGGCGCTTACCGACGATGGACCTGTGCTAGTGCTCATCCCGCCCACGCGCGACGTATAACGTGTAGTGATTTTTCAAAGTAAACTAAAATTGATCTCGCCAAGTCGTCACTATGGCTAACAAACGAAAAAGTCACTACGAGTTATATCAAAGATAAACAGGACTAATGCATTACAAAGAAATGCTAAGTAAGTACAGTACTTGCACGTACGTGTTTATTTATTTCTTATTACTATCTTATTTATTAAGTAGGAACCTATATTGGTCTCAAATTTTCTTCTTAGGTTTACGCGTGTATTACTCTTTGAAATGAAACACTTTTTACGGATACTAACGCGTTATTTATAACACTAAAAAAATAAGTAACTTGTTTGGATAATAAATAACGCGTTAGTATCCGTAAAAAGTGTTTCATTTCTATATTGTTCTCTTAAAATATTACCTACTTTACTTCTTACGTTACTTACTTTGTTCCTTAAATAGCTGAGAATATACTTAGTTGTATAGTTAAAGCAGTATAAGTACGGAAAGAAATATAAACAGAATGTAATATGAAATTTAAACTAGTCACTTTTTAATAAAGATACTTTGCCATAATGCATGGGACACACAGTCTACCAAAATCAGTATAGCCATATAATTTTTTATACTACTTAGTAGGTAATAAGATTATTTTACAAACATTTTGGCGTTTTAGGAAGATAATGGGACACAGTCTACCAAAATCAGTATAACAATATTATTTTATACTAAGATTATTAGGCAGATATCCACAGTATTTGTTACTTTTTATTACCAATATTTGTTCAAATGAAATGTAATGTATTTTTCCACTTATTTCAGTGCATTGAGATCTTGCACCAAAGAAGGTACTTTCACGTCGAATAAATATACCGATGAGCAGCATGCGTAAGTACAATACATACTCATTAGCTAAACTTACATGTTTGTTCGTAGCATCGTAGCTCCTTTGCTACAGATTAACTAATAGGAGGAGTAATAAATAATATTTTTTTTAGAGAAATGAGATACGGAACTGAATCAAATTCTGTAGTGGACTAACATAACATCAGCTTAGCAGCAGGTGAATTTGATGATACTGAGTAAATTTCGAGAGCGCTCCTTTTTTACTTAACTTATGGTCCCGTATCGCTGACTTAAATAACCTCATATTTCACAAAATATCTAAAGTCGCTTATTGTTGCAGAAAATCTAGTCAAGATGACCCTCTTTTCGTAGAGCCTGAAAATCAAGAACACGAGTTTCAACCAGTTTCGGGGAGACGCATCATTGACATCAAATTACTTGTTTAGTCAATTACAGGAAAAAGCACGTCACAATAATTTATTTGACTGCAAAACGGGAAATTTTCCGCTAATTAGTCAAAAAAGGATTGGTTTATTGTATGTTTTTAAATTTGAATGCAATATGTGCAAACATCTTTGCCTTATAAAATCCTAAAATACTGACACAAAAAATATAGACGTAAATATTGCGGCAACCACTTGTATGGTAGCCTCAGGGATTGGTTATTCTCAATTCGAAGAGCTTTTTTCCTCCATGAATATTCACATATTTTCTACAAAATTTCACAACAAACTGCAAGAACAAGTTTACGATTGTTTTGAAAACACAGCAGCCGAATCCATGAAAGCTGCTGCTGAAGAAGAAAAAGAGTTGGCAATTGCAGAAGGCCGCACCAAAAATGGCATACCAGGGGCCCTACCGCGCAGGTGTAACCGGCATCGACATCGGCTTCATTTGACAGATGTATGTGACATATTGCTCTAAGTCTTTGGTAAGTTTTCATTTGTGTCAAAAAGAAGCAGCAATGTGTCACATCCACCTGTCAAATGAAGCCGATTCTGATGCCGACGCCACTTGCGCGGTACGGCCCCAGTGATCGATGTTTACGTCCACGCTTCTTGGTGTGCTCGATCGTACGGATCCAACTACAAGGCTGCGTCTGGGGGACGTTTGCTTGTTAAGTAGCACACAATTTTTTATAGTTAATCGATATCGTAAACGAAATTGCAGCCCTCATGCGGCACACACTGCACGTCTGCACACCACAATCATCTTCGAGTCATTAACTTTTAACTTTTTGATTGACCGCCGAGCGACGTGGACCGTGCCGAAAAGCGATAGGCAGCGTTTGGCGGCCGTGGCTAATTAAGTAAAAGAGCTAGAATAACTTTTATGATAAATGCAAAATTATTATTACACTAATTCGGCGGCGTCAGTAGCCGACAAACGATGCCGCCACTGCCTGTTTACATAACTATGATTATACTACTATGGTACTTTACTTTGTTAGTTTATTTTCTCAAATTGAAGCGATATTGAACAGCCGTCCTTTATATCCATTATCTTCCTCTCCCGACGATTTTTTACCTTTAACACCCGGGCACTTTCTCATTGGAAGGCCGTTAAATGCTCTACCAGCTCCGGCTCTAGAAGATGCTAAAGAACACAGTCTGAAGAGATATGCAAGGCTGGAGCAAATTCACCAACACTTTTGGAGAAGATGGTCCAAAGAATACCTGGCTGAATTGCAAAAGCGTTACAAATGGCGAAAGGACACCTCAGGACTAAACGAAGACGACTTGGTCTTGATCCACGAAGAGAACACACCTCCATTAAACTGGCGCTTGGGTCGAGTCTCTCGTCTATTCCATGGCGCCGACGGAGTTGCTCGCGTTGCCGATGTCAACACAACCAGGGGATGCATCAGGAGGCCATTAGTTCGTTTGTGCCCACTGTTGAGCGAAGATGACCATGCCACAGACGGTTGAAAGGATGACCTTCCAACGAGGCGGGAAGATGTTCGGGCTTACGCCTACGTTTCCGTAATAGCAACGAATCTTTTCTGCTAACGGTTGCGTGGCGCGTTCGCGCATGATTTGTCATTTTTTTATTACTCACTCACCTGCACTGTATCGGTACATATCTTATTAAACTAATTAAAGCAAAATACTTGAAAACCGTGTTATTCATTTAACGGCACCAGTGTCTCATATACAATGGTACTTTACTTTGTTAGTCCAAAGCCTGTTAAGTGTGACTGAAAGCTTATCGACTTTGCTGCACGCAGATTAGGTAAACTGAATTGCTGTTCGACGCCATGTAAGTACCTACTTACTTACCTGCACCTATTGTTAAGCAAGACTTTTTTAAAACTTTGCAAGCTTTCAACGAATTTTATAGACCATATAATTCGTTGAAAGCTTGCAAAGTTTGGCTTAAGGCACAAAAATGAGCAGGATATATTTCTTCAGGGCCTTCTGAAAACTTAAAATATTAATCAAAGGCGACCACGATCTGACATACATTCTGTTAAACAGAGAAAATGCGCATTCAAATATTTTATAATATTACATGACACTAAACAACTTGTATGCAAAAAAGCAATTATGAGCATTTACTCCATTACAAACAAATCTTTTTCGGCTTCAAAAATTTCTTCAAGAAGGAAAATTACCGTATGACAGAAGAGGCAAGCAACAGAACCAGAAAACTGTTGAGAGATTGGAGACGACACTGTTGTAGAAATTAAATGTCCCATAACAGCATTCAACAAAAGTGTCAGAGAAGCCGTAAAAAATAAAAAAAATCCGTTTTACAAAATTAATAATCGAGGAGAAATGGTCAAAAACCAAATGCATGCCTGGTATTATCAAATACAGGGACAACTACACATCACCAATAGATCTAAATGTTTGTTTGCCATTTGGACGGGAGAGGATCGGCCTCTACGGACAGAATTAATTTACAAAGACGATAGTTTTTGGGAAAATGAAATGAAGGAAAAATTGTGCACATTTTACACGGAATGTCTGCTTCCTGAACTAGTCGATCCCAGGATACCGAGAAACCAGAAAATATGAGACCCTCAGTTCATTCAAGACCCGATCGATGAAAAACAAAATAAGGGAAAACGGAAACATGCAGAGAAACGGAAAAATCAAGCACAAAACAAAAGAAACAGAAAACCGAAGATAAAGATAATTAAAATCTACCTACATACCTACACATTTACCAGAGGCCCTGATACAGAGGGCCTACTCTGACTGCCTACTCTGGCCTACTTCGTTTAGCCTCGCCCCTTTCACTAGATTCTATCATGGCTGGAGAGTGAGAGGGACGGGTATAATCAAGTTTCGGGTTTTTGCTTCAGAGTAGGTGCCAACCGCTGTGCCAACATCCAGACTCTGGACTATCACTGAGAAATTGTACGCAGAAAAACTCAGGATTCATTTTTTGATCTGACCCGGGATTAGAACCCAGAACTTCCGCGTTGCCGTCGTAGTGCGACCCGCTATTGCTCAAGGTCGTTCGGCCAAATAATCGCCTTAATGTTCAATTCAGCTGATAAATAATTATATTCTTTTGAAGAATAATGTGACTGCGTCACAGGAAATGATGCAATATGGTTCTGGATCTGTAGTATAATTTCTGCAGGAATAGTTTTCTGGTTCTGTTGCTTGCCTCTTCTGTCATACGGTAATTTTCCTTCTTGAAGAAATTTTTGAAGCTGAAAAAGATTTGTTTGTAATGGAGTAAATGCTCATAATTGCTTTTTTGCATACAAGTTGTTTAGTGTCATGTAATTTTATAAAATATTTGAATGCGCATTTTCTCTGTTTAACAGAATGTATGTCAGATCGTGGTCGCCTTTGATTAATATTTTAAGTTTTCAGAAGGCCCTGAAGAAATATATCCTGCTCATTTTTGTGCCCAGACCATACAATTCGTTGAAAGCTTGCAAAGTTTTAAAAAGTCTTGCTTAACAATAGGTGCAGGTAAGTAAGTAGGTACTTACATGGCGTCGAACAGCAATTCAGTTTACCTAATCTGCGTGCAGCAAAGTCGATAAGCTTTCAGTCACACTTAACGGGCTTTGGACTAACAAAGAAAAGTACCATTGTATATGAGACACTGGTGTTATTTTAAATCAACCACTGTAATGTTTTTTCCCCTCTTTCAATAATAATATGAACTTACTTAATAGACTTACCTTTTTCGGCTAGGACAACAACGGGTAAATGAGACAAAACACTATCCAGTGACAAGTAAATTGATTTTTATTATAAAACTGGCTCTATACAATTCAAAAACAAAAAAGGTGTCCTGTAATCAACACATAAAAACATAAAAAATAGGTACACTGTTAAAACAATTAATTAAAAGTTACTGTTTTAGTGATCTTAAATAAATTTGAAGGTTCATGAATGCCTGCCCAAGGATATCAGAAATGGAACTTAAATTGATGATGATGCTACACTATGGGTGAACTCCTAAGCTTGCTGATGTGAATGAATGGTGGTTGTTGATATGGATATATGTAATTATAAAACTAAATGTTAGTTTTTTGGGTTAATTTAATAGAGGAATGGGGTCACCGCTCTATGTGTGATCCTCTGATTATATTTTCACTGCTTGATACTAGCAGGATAGTAAAACAGCCGGAGGCGACTCCCGGGCTTCCCTGATCTGTCCTCTAACGCCGAGCGTACTGAATTTTCTGCTTCGCGGGCGGAGTGGTGTTTCGGAGGGGCGCCGTATGCGTCTCGTCACCTGCGAGAGTGGATTATGAACGGAGGTGATTTCAGATATTATTGTAACCGGTGAATTCTCACAAAGGGGCCCAACTGTAATGTCTTTACAACGAAGCCTGAAGGGCCCTATTTCATCTAAAAAGCATCAGAGCAACGGGAAGGTTGATACCCCAGACTTAACCTCTAAAGTGGCCACTTGCATACCGATTATGATGCTGTGACTTATTTTTAATATTTCTTATTTGTAAGTAAATGTTTAATTTGTGAATAAATTATGTTTCACAGTATGATGCCTTTCTGTTTATATTACAGGGAAGCTCTGGCTACAGAGATTAGCCCAAATTATGCTTACATGAGGGCTTCCATGCCACATGGTGTGCACTCATGAAAGCATTCTTGAAGTGACTTATTTATGAAAGTTTACTAATAAAAAGAGAAAGTAACACCCTTAGGGGGTCCCTTTGTATCAATTACAAGGCTTAACTTGATAATTTAGGTGGATTAGGCAAGTATAATGGTAAGATCAAGTAGGGACACTGATTATGAAATTCTGATGTGAAGTGCACTGACACTAACCTGCGGCTTCAGCTATTCGTTTATCATCATTACATATTCCTTCTAATTGTTTATATTCTTATACTGTTTATACTGGTATCAATAAAATTTTAATTATTCAATAAGAGTTTAATTAAAGTAACCTTAAAAAGCAAGGACCTTCTGTCATATATCAATCGCAGACCATCTGACAATCTCCTGTCAGTGTCATACCTGTCACTGTCGATCTGACAGATGGGGCGTTACGTGCGAGAGTAAGTACGTAAGATAATATTCCAGGTGTACTATGGCCAAAATTAAAAGCCAAGGCTGATGCTACCTCTGAACAATGAAAACCTGTAAAGTTAACAAGGTTCGAAGAGATCCACCTCACCTACTATATATTGATATCTATATATATATATATATCTTAATGAAAGGAAATTTTAAAATGACCGAAGTCTGCAGACATACTGCCTTATACAAGAACCGACATTACACCACCACTCGACAGCCCGATGGGAAGTACGTGGTAAAATATCCATTGGTACAGAACGCGGAATCTCTTTCACATAATTATAAAATTCGGAGCAAGTCATATTAATAATGGTTACTGATTTTCGTCGTTGATTCATTTTGATTGGCGTTACGATCGATTTCTTCATTTAGTAATTTCAGGTGTTAATTTTTAGGTTAGTTACTTATTAAAGGTCATAATTGGCTTTTAACGTTAATTCAATCTCGATCTCAATGCGACCGCGTCAAATATAAGGGGGCTGATCGTGACATTGTTGCCTAAGCCTCTAAGACCTCTCCCACCAATCCTTCCATTCATATTCGAAATGTTCTTAAAATCTTGAGATAAGATTATATTGTAGTTAAATTTATTCAATGAAACCTCCTATCTAATTAGTGCAATTTCAAAAGAAAATCTGTAATTTACAAAGAAAATAATAAACTTTTGACGAAAATGTGCAATTCCAAAATTAATATCGGAATTCCGGTATTGAGATCTAATATCGGAAATCAATATCGGAATTGAAAACCTTTCGATATTACATGCCCTACCGCCAACCTGTAACCCTTCTCCTCACCTGCCCCCGCGAACGCAAAGCAAGAAAAGTATGCTCGCGGAATGACCGTGTCAGTTCAATAATTCATTAATTATTGGCGCAGATATCGTGACTATTTTAGTGTTTGTCGTTTTACTACTTAGGGACGTCGTGATGCGTCGGGACAGAGGACTCAATAACGGTGACAGTCCCGATATATCGGAACGGATAGCAGCCCTAATGCTGTATCTTGTTTACGTCGCGAAGACTCCAATGACGTAAACTTGTTTTCCAAAAAATCCCACAATTTGGGCAACTCCCTGGGGTTCTTTAATGATTCAATGTAATCTTTATGGGATTCTGCGTCCAACTTCTGCGTCATAAGATGCACTATTAGTGGGTCCCATGAACTTATATCGATACCTAAGTTTTTGATGGAGTTAAGGCTTTCATTGATAGAGTCATGTATTTTTTTGATGTTGGCTGCTGATGCTGTTGAGACGTTGGTAAGTTTAAAAGCAAATTGATATGTGATGCGAAAATCAATTTTTTATTCTTATAACGGTGATTTAAGAGGTCCCAGCACAACTGATTATTTTCGGAGCTGATATGTAAATGCTGTATGATTTTTTCGGCTTCACCTCTTACCTTCCATTTTGCTCGATTAATTGGATTTGTTAGCAAATTTAGCATGATAACAAAAGAGCAGAATGGTTTTCAGAAAATTAAATTGACTACCTTTCTGGATATGTTGAAGGCTTTCGATCTGGTTAACCATGATCCAGGTTAACCATGAACCTAAAATTGGATTTATTCGTATGTGCAGAACAGAATAAAATTTGTAGAAATAATACATTTTAACAATATTTCTGATCTAGCTCTATCAGATATAACTCTACGTGCCTATAAATTAGTCTATAAATCGAATAACTCTGGTGTCCCACAGGGTAGTCTCCTGGGCCCTTTATTGTTATTTTTATTATATATAAATGACCTGCCAAGTGTGATAAACAAAAAGTGTGTTCTTTTCGCTGAAGATATTTCAATGATTATACCTGATATATAATTAAATACATTACAAAATATATAATTAATTTTGTTATTATAAGTCTAGACTAGGCTACTTGATATTAAATACTACTTGACTCTTTCAGAAGTTAAAGATATTACTTAAGTTCTTGGGTTTAATGTTGGATAAAAATTGAAATTGGAAAAGTCATGTTAACTATGTATGTGGTAGACTAAACAGGTTCGTTTATGCTCTAAAACAAACACATAAAACACTCTTACTGCCTATCACGGTTATATCACTTCAGTGCTCAGGTGTTGGCAAATGGCATTTGAGAGTGATCTGTTGTTGTGGATCGCTTCACTGAACAAGTCCTTAAAGGATACCCATTGATGATAATTGCCATTAAAACTGGGGTGTCCATTTGGGGTGTTGACTTTTCCCGATGACACGTTGACCTAATTTGCTGATTGATATCCTTTTTTATTCCTTGATATTTCTCTTCATACCTACTATACTGCTGTTCATAGTCGACATTTTCTTCGTAAAGCTCGCTATCGATTTCCCAATGAAGATCGTCGATGGCGGCCCACCTTTGATTGACAGACCTCAAAATATCTTCCAGTTCCAAGTTTTCCTTTGATATGTTAAGATTTATGTTGTTGCGTTGTATTGAGTACCTCCCTCCTTTTTTGTTGAAGTCGGTAAAAATGATACTACTATGCTAAATGATTGATATATGAGCGCGCGTCCGCCGCGATGTGTGTGGTGACGTGAACTGATGTAAATTATAATTATTTAATACAATAAATAAATTGATGATTTGGCGAAATGCACGGTTGCACCGTACAATCTCCAAGACTTAAAATCAGTTATAGTTAAGGATCATCATTCCTTTTATGATAATCTACCTCATAAGAATTAATGATCAAGCAAAAAGAGAATTTTTTTCTAAAAATTAAGAGTTCCGTGATTTTATTAATTTTTATGTTTCACCATTATTGTTAAAGATCAATTGCTCCCCTAATTTGCAGCAATTTTAAATTATAATTATAAGACTGGTTTGTGATTTAGGAATATAGAAAAATGCCAGGTACTTAGGGCCTCGTTCAACATCTCCAAGTAAATCGTTGATTAGTTACTTTCCAATTAAAGTTAATTGGCAACCTATTTAGCATGGATAAAGTTAAGAGAGACCGAAGTGCAAACTTTTCTTTACATGAGAGGAATGTTTTGGTATCTCTTGTTCAAAAATGCCAAACTGTATTAGAAAATAAACAAAATGATGCTTCGACATGGAAAATGAAAGAAACCGCTTGGGAAAGCATCCAAAATGAATTTAATGCTCGATCTGCAGGTACATTCAGATCGACCAAAACATTGAAGGTCAAGTATGAGGGTCAGGAAAAAGTCTGCTACAATACGCTCGGAATAAGAATACAGCACCTCCGCTAGACAATGTGGAGGAAAAAATTAAAGTCATGATTACATTAAGCACAGATGGCTTAGAAAGTATTTATGACTCCGATACATTACCCCAAAATCAAGAGAGTCTGGGTAAGTTAAATACTATTCACATTCAAAATGAAATCACACGTGGTAAATGGCGACTTCCCTCGTGTGATTTATCTTAGTTTTTTCGGTGTATCGCAGAAACATGCAGTAAAGTGTATTGTTTATAATTGGGTACCTTCTTACTTAAATAAAAAAATATCTTCTTTGTTACAGACAGAGTTGAAGTTTCTAAAACGGTAGAGCTCAATGAGATTCCACTGTTGCATATAAACGCAGATGTAGAAAGTGAGGCTACTCAAAACCGTTAGTATCTATAGTTCTATCCGTCATGTACCTATCTATACATAATATCTTAAGAATTAAAATGTGCCTGTTGTGCTACACAGAAGTAAAATCATGTTTATTCCCTCTTAACTTGTTTTAGCAGAACTGTGTGTTGTTGTTTATTATTTGTTATTTACTTGTTTGCTTTATTTACAGAAGTTCAATTAGTAGTGACAAATGAGTGTGAACCATTACCACCCACTACAAGCGCTGAAACAGTTCCAGGAGCTACAAGTGAAATTCGAAATAATGTGAATGGTATGAATTGATATTATTATTGAAAATCTTCTTGTGTAAACTCTGATATAAATAAATAAATATTCGCATACTATCACACCAATTATATAGTCCAACGTTAAGTTTCATGAAAAACTTGTGTTATGGATACTAGATAACGGATAAACATACATATATTTTTTTTTTATTGTAAATACATACTTAATATACATATTAAACACCCAGACCAAGACAAATAGACATGTTCAAGCACACAAATATTTGTCTTGTCCGGGGATCGAACCCGGGACCTCTGGCGCAGAAGGCGGGGTTCGTACCTTTGCGCCAAACAGGTCGTCAATATTCTAGGAATTAATCATAAATTATTAGCAACAATAGTCATGTAAACTTAAGCCCCCTTATTAATAAAAGTGGAGCAAAGTTACACCTAGTTTTAAACTGATGCTGTCACTTTCTGTCTGTCTGAGAAAATCTGAGAAAACAACAAAGGAGATTGCCCATTTTCTAAGGGCACTACATCTCACTTCAATATTTTTGTGCCCTAATGATTTTAATTGAGTATAATAGTTGAAAGGCTCCCCAATTATAATTAGCAAGTAGTTTTTAATTCCTAAACTGGTATTATGTATATTTAATGTTTTCTATGGCACGTTTTTAGGTTATGTTTCTAGAAAATGCTTTGTTTAATCAATCAACAAGTTAATTGTTAGGTACACACTAATTTACGAGTCCACTTTTCTCTAAAAAAGATAATTAACCAAGGAAATCGCATACAAAACCGATGAACTTAAATTCGACACTAGAATAATAACACGACATGAACATCAATTGACATTTTATAACATACAGGCCTCGTTCCGAATCACGCCAACAGTGCTCACAGCGTGTGACGTCATTGTACACCGGTCCAAATCATTAGCACGCTGTCAGCACGCTCACGATACTATTGATTCGGACCGCTTTGTGAGAGCGCTAACGCCGCTTTGTTTGACAACTTAACCTCAAAAAAATAAATGATAAATATTGGTATTCTCGTTCGCGGTTCCATCTAGAATTATTCTTGCCTTGGTAAAGTAAATGCATATTTATCATAATGAATCAAGTTTTAATGCAAGCAGCTGCTTTTATTTTTGAAAGTGATGAGGATACTGATGCTGAAATGTTATTGTTTTCATCATCATCAAGTGACGACGAAAACGATTTAAGCCCAATAAAAAGAAGAGGTAAGTTGGTATTAAAACCTCGGATAAAGTATTACGTGGAGAGAGTTGTTTCTAGATATAGTGCTGAACAATTTAAAACACACTTTAGGTAAGTGCATAATCTTTGGATTTCCTCGAGCAAATTGACCATTTTTTACCCTTAAGTTAGAATTAGAATAATAACTTGTCATGTAATGTAGCCATGCCTTTTTACTCATGTCACACATTATTTATAACCATAAGACCAATTTTTTTTTACAGGATGTATCCAGAAACATTTGAATATATTCTGCAACAAATAGGACCATCAATATCGAGTACTAAAACAGACAGTGGCAGGACACCCATTGATGCGAAAAAGCAGATCTTAATAGCTATATGGACAATGGCCACTCCGGATTCACTAAGGTTATTATATGTACTAATCAAATGAAAATAATATTATCAGCATGCACAAGGGTTGCCATGTTTATAAACTCTGTCAATGTTTGTTCTAGGTCTATATGTGAAAAATTTGATGTTGGTAAAGCGACAGCCTTAAGGAGTTTGAGAAGGGTGACATATGCACTTCATTGTATAGCACCACAATTTATAAAGTGGCCTAAACAAGAACATGCTTATGAAGTGATGGAACAATTTGAGAGATATAGTGCCTTTCCTAATACAATCGGAGCAATCGATGGTACCCACATTAAAATAAAAGCTCCATCTGATGATGGACCGTCCTACATAAACAGAAAAAATTATCACTCTATTCAAGTACAGGTACCTACTTAGAAACTACTTTTATTGAAATTGGTATTTTCACAAGATATTTTGGTGATGGTATTATTTTTTAGGCTGGCTGAAAGTGGGGAAGGACAGAAAGATGTGAAAATCAATGGAGGAGGCTTTACCCAGATGTGATCCAATGTCTAAAACACAGAAAATATATAAACAAATACTAATAACTAGCATAAGGTTTAGGCTTATTATCAAACTAACACAAATAAATGTAAATGTAAAGTATGGAATAAAAAGCTTTATATTTTTATTTATAATTTTTTTACACCATTTTGTTTCAGGCTGTCTGCACACAAACCCTTCTTTTTACGAGTGTATTTGCTGGTAATGCTGGTTGCGTTCATGACGATCGTGTTTTTCGTTTGTCACCGGTCCAGAGATACATAGAAACACCCGAAGACTACTTTCCCAATAATTCTCATATTATTGGGGATGCGGCTTACGGAATTCACCCCCACACAATGACTCCTTTTAAAGATAATGGGCATTTTAAAAAATTTAATTTTTGTTTATCTTCAGCAAGAATGGCTATCGAAAGGGCATTTGGGCTGTGGAAGGGTCGGTGGCGGAGAATACTAGACTGTTTGCCAAAATTGAAAAAATCCCGGAATTTATCTTAGCTACATGTGTTTTGCATAATATTTGCATTTTAAAGAATGATTTAGTTCCGTTTAATGAAATAGTGCGTGTGAGAAGCAGAGGCAGGTTGATTGAGCATGCATTAGAAAATGGCACATTAAAGCGTATTCAAATTATGAAGTCTCGGTAGCTCAGCGGTTAGAGCATTGGACCGGATTTTCAAAGGTCGCGGGTTCGATTCCCGTCTGATAATTCACTCGTTCCAATATTTTTCTATTTAAAATTTACCATAAGTATAAAAATAGCATTGAAAAATGTAAAAATTCTGTTTGAACTTAAATGTCTGTCTTGAACTAAACTGTCTGTTTGATTCGAATATGATCAAAAGCGTATGTGATCACGTAAACAATTTTCAGCCTGTAGTCTCATTATGTTCGTAGTCGAACTTCAAAAGTTTATTTAGATGAGTCACTGTCTTATAGTCGTATGTACGTTCTTTACCAAGTAGGTACCCTTTTGTGCTTTAAGTAAATCTCTTCGCCATGATGCTGCTGCGATTTGGCACATTATTCCTGCATTAGAGAGTATTGCAGCAAGCGGATTCGGCAAGTGCACAATATAGAAACCGTAAAATGTTCTTCATAATTTCTGAATTATGTTGAAACTATCCTTTTTTGTTGGGTTAAAATGTGTATCTTGGAATTACAGCGAATCAGGCTAGGGAAAGGTGCTCCCGATGGCGTTGGTGCTATCCTGAAGAGAACAGCAGACAGGATTGTTTCCCACGGTAAAGACGTGCCAGATCTTTAGTCACTCTATCACATCTAAAGGCATGTTCAAGGAGTTTTGTTACAAAGAGACCTTCTTTTAACTTACCGCCATTTAAAGGCCACTATGCAAGTGCACCAAGTTATATAGCATAGAGACAAAAATAATTTACTGTCTCTAAGGAAATTGAGCTGTCCTTTCGGAAACTATGCAAAACTTCTAGACAATGTACACATGAACATCACTTAAGCGTGTATTACATTAAAGAAGAAGGTCTACCACAGAATTTAATATCAGACTCTCCTCATCACAACGATTCTCTTGGTTCTATGAAAGACATTTTACCTCCTGACGATAGTTTTTGGACAGCAGTTTCACCACCACTATTTAATACCACAGGCATTCAAGTTAAAATACTACTACCGTTACGACTACGACCTACGACCGTTCAGCAAGATGATGATAACATTTTTTTATTTCGTTTTTTATTTTGTTATTTGAAAGAGATTTTCAACTATTTAAAGGTTTAGGTTGCAAGAAAATAACCACATTTCAATGATAGTATTTTTTATATTTGGTTTCAGTAAAGATTTTCAAAGATTTTTATTATTGCAAGAGATTAAGTATCAGATAATCAGATTTCGGTGACAGCATTTATTTATTTTTTTCATAAAGATTTTCTACGACTTTGATTAAGTATGTTGTAAGAAATGAATACAAATAAATGAATTTACCATAGGGGTTAATAAATATTAACTAATATATAAGGTCCAACTTTATTTGTTAATAGAAGAGTTAGATTTTTAAAGAATTTAAACTTTTTAGTTTAAGACTTCAACTGACTGATGAATGACTTTTTAATGGCGGGTACCTATCAAACTGTGAACAGTTAAAAAGTCAGCTCCCAATTTAATTTATTAAAATAGTAAATTATCACATGATTGTATACTAACTACTCCTGTATCCTATAATCTCCACTTAAATACCCCCCTCAGACATACACCTGTTTTCGGAAGAAAAACTATCAGAAGTGATCAAAGAACAAGGGGGAGCCCATAAGTTCTTTCCTAGAAAAATATCCCCTAGCTTCAAGATCAGCAAAGGGAAGCGCACGAGATCGACGAGTAGCAAACCACAAAATGGCCAAACTCACCACAAACTCCCAACAAAAAAAACAAGAATCCTGGGTTTTTCGGCCCCAAAACTCCGGAAATAAACATAAACCACCTAACCCTACCGAAAAGAAACAATAAGGTAGATACTCAGCACTTTCATGCAGGTCAACTCCTCTCAAAACTTAGTGTGTGGGAGTCATTGGAAGCTTCAAAAACCATATGTAGCATTTTACTTGGGTATCGCATACCTTTTCTCAGATCACCGCCACTTATCACATTCTCTGACCAGTTTTGTAAGGCTTATGAACCAAAGAATACAACAACCATGGCAGTAGAAATAAATAAATAAATTCTTATGGTTGCAATAACCCCCAATAAGTACAAACGTGGCTATTTATCTCCGATCTTCTCAAGAGAAAATTCCAATGGCTCCCACATAAGGTTACCATTTAGGAATTTGAAAAGTCCTGACAAAAAACCGGACAGTTCAAAAAAAGTCCGGACATTTTTGTCACTAAATGCAAACATTAATTGATGAATTAAAGTAACATACGCTCGCTCGGGCGGGGAGGGAGGTTGAGTGCGGGGTGCGGGTATCATGTGCCACGCGCCCGCACGACCTGTCGGTCGTGCAGGCCCCTGATACTTAGTTCTAAATCTTGCCGCGAAGCGCTAGTGTTCATGTAAACGTTGCCATGTTTGCCGGGGTGCCGCCATTTTGTTTGTCAATGTCAGAGGACAAACGAAACGTCATTCATTCTCTCCTCTGCATAACCTCTTTTGCGTTGCGTGAGTGCGAGAGTTTTTGTTATTTTATTTGTGATTGTGAGTGAATCCCACAAATAATTTGTGCCCTCCCGTTTGGTTGAGTTAAGATGCTTTAGTTTTAGTTTCGTGTTTGTTTACATCTTTGTGCGCTCTCCCTTTTGGTTGAGTAAAGACGCTTGTTTGTTGGGAAAATGAACTGTGAATATTTTATGCGCCCTCCCTTGAAGAAAGACGCTAGCTTTATTTTACCCTATTACCAATATGTGTGCGTCAAGTTAGCAGCCTCACAATTAGATGGTTTTGACAATGTAAAAAAATTGTTAGTAAATAGTTAGATAAGCTAAGACTTAGTCTGGACCCCATCCCGTTGAACAAGGCCGTAAAGCGTCCCAATGGACAACATTTCATTTTCTATAAAGCACTAAAATAAAAAAACCATTTCGAGGTTTAAGTGTCATAAGCTCACAGTTTTTATTTTAGAATTTTCTGATCGGTAATTTGTGAGATATTTAATAAAAACTAAAATGTAGTCCAAATCGAGAAAGTCAGGCATTTGATCCCGTCATTCCTTTTCATTTCTGTCTAATATAAAAAAAAATGGTTGTCTCTGGCTGAGTTGACAATGACAGTCAATTCAAGTAGTGAAAGAGCGATCAAAATCTAAGATATCGATATTCGACATTTTCTTATTTACATAATGCCAATAAAACCTCATGAAAAAACGGTTTGTGATTGTTTTGAGTTTTTTGGAATACATTGTTTTTATGATTATTGCTGAATAGATTTACTTTTTATGTTTGCTAGGTAAACCACCACGCGACACCAGGCAGGTGGACCACGGGTCAGAAATTTGTGTGTGTTTAACGAAGTGGTTATTTTTTGTTCCACTAATGAAATACCAGACCTTAAATTTCAATATGGTTTGATATACATTTCAATTCTAAATACCCAAAATGTTTATATTGTTCATGAACGCGAATTTGTGCGTATAAATTTAAATTTATATATTTTTTTTATTAAGTTTTTTTTATCTTAACCAAAGTGTTAATCTTTAAAACATGTTTTGGTTAAATAACGAAAATTACAACTTTTATGTAGTAATCGATATTTAAGTTCTGCCACTGTCACATCACTACTAGAAACCATTGTCAGTTTTTTTTTTATCCGAAATAAGCAACAGCCTTACCAATTTAACTTCCTGAGTTAACTCTTTTAGAATGAGCAAGTTTTGAAATACGGATTTAATACACAAATATAATGCTAATAATAAAAATAAAAAATACGTGTCTCGTATTTTAACATCTAGTTTTATTATGCATAGGAATATTTGCGTTATATATTTTTGAAATGTTGTCCATTACCAATTCACCACTCTTGATGAAATTCTTCCGGAACTTGGCAAAGCAAAGGTATTTACCACAGTGGATACTAAAAAAGGTTTCTGGCATGTAAATCTTAACGAAGCTAGCAGCAAACTCACCACCTTTTGGACTCCATTTGGACGCTATCGCTGGAGACGTCTCCCATTCGGTATATCTTCAGCACCTGAAATCTTCCAACAAAAGCTAATATCATTATTGAGTTGAATTCCTGGAGTAGAGGTTATGGCAGATGATATCTTAATCTATGGATCAGGGGACAACATGATAGAAGCAATTAAAGATCATAATAAAAATTTAGAATTACTATTTTCAAGATTAAGATAATAAATTGCAAATTAAATAAAGATAAACTAAATCTACTACAAACATGTGTAACATTTTTTGGACATGTACTTACTGATCATGGTCTTCAACCGCACTCTTCAAAAGTATCAGCAATATTAAATATGCCTCCGCCGACCTGCAAAAAAGAAGTTCTTGATTCTTGGGAATGGTTACATACCTTAGTAGATATATAAAAAATCTTAGTTATGAAGCAAGAAATCTGCGTAAACTTACCTATAATGACACTCCTTAGAGGTGGACTAAGCTGGAAAATGATGAATTTAACAATCTGAAAAGACTTATTTAAGAACACTGAAATATTTTGAAATGAATAAACCAATTACAATGGAATGTGATGCAAGTAATGATGGGTTAGGCGTAGCAGTATATCAAGATGAACAGATTATAGCTTATGCCTTAAGAACCTTAACAAATAGAGAAAGAAATGCTAGCAGTAGTGTTCGGATGTACACGCTTTAATCAATATATATGTGGAAGCAAGAAAACAATTATAAAAACGGATCACAAACCTTTGGTTTACAACCTAACACCTAAAAGATTACAATTGATGTTGATGACATTACAGAGATACCATATTGAATTAGTATTTATAAGAGGAAAAAACAATAATGCTGCTGACACTCTCTCTAGATCTCCAGTACATAGTACGTATACTATTCACTTTATGCGACTTTTGTAATTGGTAGTGGAACTGTGAAACAGCATATTTCATAGCGCGATTCCTTATAGTAAAAGTTGTTCATATTCATAAGTCGTAAAGTAACAGCCTTTACAGTAAGGCTTTACAAAAAGACGTCCTATCAATCCTACAATATTATTACTTTAACTTTAATTTCAATACCTACATATTGTTATTATTTATTTTTTACAGAAATCCATATTGGTGACATCAGAAAATCTTTGCGGATTTGTACTCTACAACTATGCCGTATGCGTACGACTGTCTATATCTATGTAACACACGCTGATTTATCACGAAAATCTTCGGCGTTAATTGTAAGTTTATTGCAAGACAATTAATTGTACTGTTGCTGATATAGTGGTAAATGCAAAATAATGTCTTGCCGTTACTATTTAATAGTTTAATTTTGTCGTTTTTCCTAATTACCGACAAGGCGCTGAAACGGGGGCCGAAACTCAAAGTGTCATTGGACATACAAAAAAATGTGGTGGTTCAATTCGCAGATATATTTCAAAGCAATCCTCCACCGATTTCACATGATGTTTACAACAAAATATCTGCATCACTTGATTATAAAATGTCGGTTCATGCAATTCAACTATCAATTAAAAGGAATCATGAATATTTTTTTGGACGAACAGCTGAGTCGTCTAACAATCAAAATATCGGTAACGAATTGAAACTATCGAATGCGAATTTAACTTTGAAGGACTCAGTTGAATTTGATGCAGTATAAGAAACATTTTCGATTGAACATTTTCGATTTCGATCGCGGACATTGAAGATAAAAATAGGTTGTCATTAAGTTTGAGATAGATATTACAGTATGGAAAGAAATGGAACCTAAATTTTATTACTATAGTCGAAAAAATGGAAAATCATTGTATAATGTAAGACAAAGACTTCAAAGACATAAATGAACCAATATCCTTCAAGAACATTTATGGAAAAAAACGAAATCGGTTTGTACGTGGCATTTTAAATATAATATGGCTAAAAGTAACTACGAAACTAAATGCAAAGGATATTGCAAACAATGTGGAGCTGACATTACAGTTATCACTTATCAGAAATCAGATAATTTTGTCGGAGTGCGTTGTTGGATAACAAATTGGGACAAAACATTAGACACTCTCGTGATGTGAAAAATCAAATCAGAGGTCATAAAAGGACAATTCTAGCAGAACGTTTAAAAAACGAGTCAGCGTTAGCCACTAGATATAAAATGGCCGCAGATCTAATGGATGAAAATGATTTGGAACCTCCGGTACAGCCTAAGGTGAGTACTTTAAGACAAATTAAACATGAGAGTGTTATGTCCGCTCAACTACACCCAAATCCTATTTTATCGCTTGCTTCCATGGCCTCCACACCACCATATGACAAATGTGTGAGGAAAGTGTCGGCATACCCGTTTTACGTATATTATTGGACCGACGGACAAACAGAATATTACGAACAGTGCCAAAGAACAGTGAAGTACATAAGACTATCAATTGATGCAACCGGTTCAATATTTTGTAACAAATTATGACCTGTTGTCAACCAGCACACTGAATTGTGCTGAAAAAATGCAAGGACCACTATTTTTATATGTTGCCATGACGGATACTTCTATCCATGCTAGTGTTCCTATATGTCAAATGATTTCGGAGAGTCATAGTTTGGAAAGTATAGCACATTGGCTACAAACTTGGTTGGGAAACAAAAAACCTCCAAATGAGGTTGTTACCGACGATTCAGCTGCCTTAATTGGTGCAGTTGTCAGAATTTTTAATGGAACAGAATCGACAAATAAATATTTGGAAGATTGTTTTGCTCTACTTGAAAATAAAGATGGGTCTAAAGATAGAACCATTCCAAAATGTTATGTAAGACTTGACACGAGTAATTTTATAAGAACATTATACAGACAAGATATCTTTAGTCACATTGATTACCGAGTAAAACTTTTTTACATCAAGTGCATCCAACTAATTAAGGAACAAACCAATTACGGAAAGGTAAAACAACTTCTTTAAAATATCTTAACTGTTGCAAATTCAAAGTATCGCGCTACAATTAATGGTAGACAAACATTATGTGAAATTGCGTTGCGGAAATTACAATTTACTTAAAGGACCACGGATGTTACACAAGAAATTAGAAATGAAGAGGCTATTTTTAATAAAAAATCAGATCTATTTGAAGAAAATTAAGCAATATCGAACAATCCACTCGTGCGGTTGTGTGAAAAAGCTTTAGAAAAAATTAATATTTATCATCAGTAACTTCGCTGCCAGTAACAGCGAAGTTACTGAATATGAGAATTTATATTACTTTCCCGACATAACCAAACTATTAAAAAGAATAATAAAGAAATTACCACTTTGGGGCAACGTTATGACTCCATTTTTTGAAAACGCAGGTCCTCACTCTACTAGTTCAAATGTGGAATGTTATTTTAAGAATGTAAAACAACTGTTCTTTAAGTCCTCGAGCCGCAAATATCGAGTCGATGAATTTATTGTAGAACATGAACAGGTTATAAACGGTGCAACAAAATTAAACCAGAGTGATTTGCATCACTGCACCGAAAATGATTTACGTGAAGATCTGGAATGGGTAAAAACTAAGGACAATTAGTTTTACGAAAATTCAATACTCCAAAATAATCCCATCTGTGTTGAGGACTGGCGAGGTCTCGTTCTTAAAAACAAGAAAAAATCATTAAGAACACAAGTGAAATTACATATTCTTTGTAATGGTACAATAAATACCTTAAATCATTCTCTTCAAGTAGGAAATACTCGATAAAGATTATTTTACTGTTCTATCTGCTATTGATTATAGCGGAAGTTCTGGGACACTGGGTCATTACAGGTCATGTTGCTACCGTCATTTAACCAAATCATGGCAATGTTACGATGATCTTAAGCCTAAAACTATAAATTGCAACAGCAATTACACTATACCACATTGTATAATTTATACCTGAATCTGTGATTTAAAGAAAAAATAACTAAGACTGATTTATCCTGATGGTTAAGGTTTTTATAATTCTGTGATTTAATTTAATAAACATTAAGTTTTTACATTAAGTTTACCAAATTTGCCAAAATTGATCTTCCTTGGTCTGTAGTTTCGGCTGTGCGTTGATTTGTCAGTCAGTCATCTTTGCCTTTTATATGTAAGTATATTTAGATATCAAGCAATAACGAGTTTCGTTAATAATAATCATAAGAATAGCGCCATCTATCGGAAAATAATGTCAATTTCTCAGTTATAATTTTAACGTTATTGTTTGCTGAGATTTATATTAAAACTAGCGGATTCTCGCGGTTTTACCCGCGTGGTACCCGTTTCCGTGGGGATATCCGGATAAAATATAGCCTGTATCACTCGGGAAGAATGTAGCTTTTTAATGGTCAAAGAATTTTCTAAATAGGTCCAGTAGTTCCTGAGATTAGTGCGTCTAACCAACCAAACAAACAAACTCTTTAGCTTTATAATATTAGTATAGATTAGTATCAGTAGGTAGGAAGTAAAATAAGAGGTAGAAAATATTCTTTCTTCCGAATAAATAATATTAAAAAGAGAGTAGAGTATTGATACAATCAAAAATTGATGAGATTCAATAAAATAACAGTAGGTAGATACGTAAAAAAGTGGATAGAAAAATATTGTTTATACAAACTCAATAGCATTGAACCGAGAATATAGGTATTGACAAAGTCAAAAAATATATATTTCACTTTTTTGCTCGATAGTACCCACCTCGTTATTAAAATAAGGTTTAAACCTTATTACTGTGGAGTAAAGCTCAACATTGATCGACAGGCTATATTCAGAGTAGTATGTAGAAATTAACATTAGATTTGTTGAAAAAAAAACAAGATAAATTCATTTTTTATTTATATCGTAAGAATCAAAATTTCATAAATAATTTTTTCAATTAATTATTTCTGTAAAACTTGTACCCGTTTCTCTGGAATCCTCATCGCAAGAAACGTCAAGTTAGCAGCCCACCTAGAGACCGTAATATCTCGGCTTGTATTGAAGCTCTATTATTGAAATTTTGCATTTAGGATTCACTATTTACTAACAGTTTTTTGACATATAAATCACATTGATGCGAACTGAATTTCTTGAGGTGCCTGCTAACTTGACGTCTAGTTAGCAGCCTCACCAAGATACTCAAATATCTTTTGAACCATAGTATCTCTATTTATATGCTATACCTAACTATTTATTACTATTTACTAACTATTTTTTTACATAGTCAAAACCATCTAATTCCGATGTGAGGTTGCTAACTTGACGCACACACCAGTATCTGGGTTCTGGACCAACCATGGGGCGTCGGGAGTGTTGTGTCACTGCCAATCAACTAGTGAAACTCATTGCCTTTATCGATTTCCAAAAGATAAAGACCTCCGAAAGTTGTGGTTGGAATATTTTTTCCCTCAGAATTCTTAATTGCTGATGGTGACAGCAGACCCACTTTTGAACAGAACTGTCTGTCAGTTACATTTTGAAAGAAAAATGTTTGATGCGCATGGTGTAAAATTGCGAAATGCATATCCGTCTCTTTTCAAAAAATGAGATTTCTCATGGTGTGCCGTTAGTCACTGGTAAATGCAGCTACTTGTGTCTAATTAATGTTAAAGTTCCTTCGTCTATTACTATTAAACATAATAATAAATTTTCAGACTTAAATCTCATATAAGAGCATAATTATTGTTTGCAAGTTGATAAACATGATGTTATGCCCTCAGAGTCTTACTTTATCTTACTAAAAACACAAAAAAAAATCATTAATAGTATGTGATTACGCCATTTCCGGCTTCCCTATTTTAAATTCGCGAGCTTCATGATGTGGTTCCTTACTTTCTATCCCTTTCCTACTCACATCATCGTGCGCAGAGTGAGAGAACTAAACAAGCAAATCAGTGCATCGTGATTCGTCGCATTTAGTCCTTCCGCTTCGACGACCGAGCCGCGTCGCCAGGATGTGCGTGCGACTCCTGATATAATTTAAAATAAAATGCATTAACCGCAGCTTGAATTAATTATAAACTGTGTAATGAGTGATTCAGTGTTCTAAAGTGTGTGGAACTTGGCCGGCCGGCAGAGTAACCTAGGCCTAGGGTTCCTGTCCATCCGGCATGTGTGAGACAGTGAATAGCGTTTCCTGAAGTGCAGCTGAAGGCAAGATACTCCAGAAGCTGAATCGAATCGCGCTCGGTGAGTCCCCTTACCTCTCCATAATATCAAAGGTCCACATCATTTTTTTTTTTTCTGAACCACAAGTCACAAACCGCCCCGCTGTCCGCTATACAGTCCACTTAAATTCCCGCCAACCCAGTATGTTAAATACCAGATTTTCTGAAGAGTTCTGAGTTTTCCACCTGACTAGCATGTGTAGTCTGTTTTCGAGTTTAAAAAATATATATAAAAAAATAGCATTGTAAATAGAAATCTCTAAAACGTTATAATTGATAAAATATTTCAGAAAGTATTGAGCATCTTTATCACACATCTGAAATTCCAGCAACATGCATAAATAATCAAGAGCCACCCACTATACTTTCAACAAGTAAGCAAATAATATATATTTCACACTTGTCAATTTATTTGACTTTGTCCTAATTTTATCTTACCTGAATTTAATTTGATGTGTGTAAATAAACAATAATTTTAGATCCATTCAAATATTTAAATAATTAAAAAATTAGAAGGATAAAAAACAGACTTTAAGTAATATTTGTAATATGAGATTTTTACCAAGTAAAATTTGTGGCCAATTCTCCAATATTTTGACCATGCTGCCTATGCCACAATATGATGTGCCACATTGGACATTTTTCAATAAAGATTTGGTTAAATTTTGTATTCCAAAGAGAATACGGTCAGTTCCCATATTTGCCTTCAAATAAAAAAGTCATATCTTAATTTTCCTACATTTTCAGACATCCCTTCAACATCTAGTCTGTTGACATCTAATATTGCGTCTGGAGATAAAGAGAGCAATTCACGGGATCCTATACAGAGTGCTATTGTTGATTCCAAACAAAAAGGCAGGTCATAAATATTTGTATTACAATTATAATTTTTTTGTACATTATCATGAGTAGAGATATTCAAAGTGCTCAGTATTTAAAATGAACAGCTTTTTATTCCGATGTACAACATTTTATCTAATAAGATCACATTAATAAATTTATTTACTATGTACGTACATCTTATGTTTTGGGGCGCACTGTTCATTGAAATAAAACAACTTTTACGGATACCAAACGCGCTATATTTCACGAACGAATATTATTTACTATGTTATCTTAAACAGACTCATTCTTAGTTATTTATTACCATATCGCCTTACTTTATTTGAGAATTCTGTTACTCTCCTGTACCTGTGGTACAATCATAATATAGTATTTACTATTCTTATCTTTTACAGTGTTGTCTCCTAAAAGGAAGATAAGTGCCAGAAACAGGAGACTGGTTTCTAAAATTATAGGAATAGCAAAAGATAACATAGGTGAAAACAGTGCTATGAGAATTAAACAAGCTCAGAATCTATGTCCTGAGTTTTTATATGATTTTCATAAATTAAACAATCATGCAATGACATTTATTAAAATGAAATTGAAAACAGTTAGAAGTGGCAAAGGTGCTCGGAGATAAAATTTGGATGAGAAAACATTATGTTTAACGCTACTAAAACAAGGCAGAAAAAACTACAATATCCTTAAGTATATGTTTGGATTGCCCAGCCAAAGGACTGTGAGCAGATTATCAGAAAAAAGACATTATATACGAGTTTTGTGATAGTGGTACAGAAAGAAAATTAAAGTATTTTGACCATGCCTTAGTCATAATGATCCGAGGAGTATGCTCCTCTTGGAGGCAACCACTTGCATATTATATTTGTGAAGGTAATAAAATATAATATAAAACTATCTATAAAACTAAATCAAGATACTTCTGCATGTAACTGTTGATAGAACAAGTACAAGTGATCTTTTCATACAGACCTCTCTCTTCTCTTTCTTTAAAATGCAGCAAAATATTACGATGTTGTAGATTAATTAGCTTATTTTTACAGGAACCACAGCCGCAGCAGAGCTCAAAACTATTTTAAAAGAAGTAGTGGCAGAAGTAGCTCAATGTGGTTTAATACCTCTAGCACTTATTAGTGATCAGGGTTCAACATTTAGAACAGCTTTAATCAGTTCCGTCAATAAACTATACGACTGAGAACTATTGATGGTATATCACATGGTTGGTATTTATTACTGTTAACTTTAATAATAATTCAAATATAATGAAAAATATCCAATTGCATTATATTGGTTAAATTTAAAATTTGATTTTAAACTTGTTTTTATTTCAAATGGTACAGTAAACATATCTAGTCATGACCTTAATGACCCACCCCATTTAATAAAAAATATAGTATAAGAAATAACTTCCTTACCAAGGACATGATGTTTGGGGGTAAAAGGGCGACTTGGAATGATATTATTGCAATTTATAATATAGACAATAGTTTGGGCCATACAGGGGCATTGCTCAAACTGTCAAAACATCACATAAATAAGGACAGCATGCGTAAAACGCGTGTCAGCGTAGCTGCACAAGTGCTCAGTGCCCGAGATGCAGCTATGCTTCGCTATGCAGATGCTGTTGGTAAGTATATTTTCCAAAAAACATATTTTATTTGCATTCCTTTCCTATATAGAATAAAAACCTAAATGACAGTCATTGTTTATGAGGAATTTCAGTGTCTTTAAATATACGTGTCTGGACAGTACTCTTAAATAGCTCAATTTATTTACTAAAGATGGCGGATCTTTAAGTCCTACGATGGCGAGAACGGCTGATATCGTCGAATTTTTCGACGAGCTTTGCGACAGTGTAAATGAGCGCCCTGGAGAAAAGGCGAGGGGCAACCTTAGAACTGCCGTTATAACCAGTTCCAGGCACATGAGTTTTTGCCACGAAGCTATAAAATAACTGTCAGAAGTAAAGTTTATTGATAAAAATGGAAAAAAATCATATGTCCCATCCATTCGAGGTTGGATAACTACATTAGAAAGTTTCATAAGGATTGCCAAATTACTTTTTGATAAATATGAAATACCTTTCTGTGATGTATGTGGGTATAATTATAATTACAATATTAGTTTTAAGTGGGTATTGTGATTTTTGGTTTGTCAATTTTCTCTCTCTCAATAGACGGTCTAACGAACGGTTGTGTTTTATTCCGCTCCAAGTAGTTTCCTGCAAATCAGTGATCTAGCATTCCAAATATATCTCAGCTGGCGACGAGGTGTTGTTTTAGAAGCTGCGCGTCAAATATTTCATCAAAAAAAATTTAAAAAAAACATTACTTTGGAATATTCGTGCGAGTCCTAAAATGGCGACCGGAAAAATTGGAGAGTTCAACGTGTTCAAGGACAACTGGGAATTATACGTGGACCGATTAGAACAGTACTTCATTATGAATGATGTGAAACCTGCAGTGCGAGTGGCTACGTTAATTACAGTGATGGGAAGTGACGCGTATGAGCTGTTGGTGAATTTGTGCACACCTGATAAGCCATCGGACAAGGGTTACGATGATTTGGTGAAGATTATGAGATTACATCTACAACCACAACCAAGTTTGTTGTCTGAACGTTACAAATTCAGGCAACAAGTACAAGGTGACGGCGAAAGTGTGGCAGAATATGTGACAAAATTAAAAAAGTTTACAAAATATTGCAAATTCAGTTCAACGACTTTAAAAGAGAATTTAAGGGATCAGTTTGTATGCGGGCTAAAAAATGAATATGTCAGACAACGATTATTCACGGAAGAAGACATAACATTCGATGCAGCTTATAAGTTAGCCGTGTCAATGGAAGCAGCGGAGGCAAACGCAGCGGCGGTAGATGGCGCTGGTCGGGGCAGCGGTTCCCGGGCGCACGAGGCACAGCCGCAGCCGGTCAATCAGCTGTCGACGATTACTAGGAGAGAGCGAGAGGGACAATGGCCACACCGTCGTCAGTCTACGATGCAGTCCGACGTCGGCCGAGTAAACATTGCAAATAAAAATTACAAGATGGAAAAGGGTAGGAAGGGCAAACAAGATAACAATTCGATAATATGTTCTGTTTGTGGAGGGCAACATGATCATAACAGATGCAAATATAGGCTATATGTTTGTCGGATTTGTAACCAGGAAGGGCATTTAAAAAAAATGTGTTCGAAGATAAGAAAGGCGCCGATGTATAACATGGAAGAAAAAGAAAGTGTTTCTATGTTGGACTCGGATGATAGTTACAGTGACGAGGTAAACAATTTTTCTATTATGTCGATGCTAGGAAGTAATGAACCGTACACTATTGATGTTTATATCGAAAATAAGTGTTTGTCGATGGAAGTTGATACGGGCAGTACAATATCATGTATTAGCCGTAACTGCTATATAAATAACTTTAAGAGTTGTGAACTAAAACGAAGCAATTTAGTGTTAAAATATTACACTGGAGAAATAATGAAGCCTCTGGGCAAAATAAGGGTAGCAGTTAAATATGGGGAACAATGTCGGGAGTTAGATTTGTATGTTGTTGAACGGGGAAATACAAGTCTTATAGGTAGGCAATGGCTACGGGAGTTAGGTTTGTGTATGGCGCTGACGAGTTGTAATAGTATGTCCAATACATATGAAAATTTTGATGTTTCGGCATTCAGTTCCAGATATGCTGACGTGTTCGCGGAAGGATTAGGAAGATACACCGGTGGCAAAGTGGGTTTTCAATTACGCGAAGGCGCGCGGCCTGTGTTCATGCGCGCGCGGCCGCTAGCGTACGCGCTGCGCGAGCCGGTGGAGCGCGCGCTGGACCAGCTGGTGCGCGACGGCGTCATCACGCCGGTCGCCACCTCCGACTGGGCGACACCCATAGTACCGGTGATGAAAAAAGATGGTACCATTAGGGTATGTGGCGATTTTAAATTAACATTAAATAAATGCCTAGAGGTGGATCGTTTTCCGTTACCGCGAGTCGAAGATTTATTAACTAAATTGCATGGAGGAAAAAAATTCACTAAGTTGGATTTATCACAGGCTTACGCCCAGTTTGAATTAGATTCTTCCAAGAAGTATACAGTTATTAACACTCATAAAGGGCTTTTTATGTATAATAGGTTAATATATGGATTAGCTTCCAGCCCAGGAATTTTCCAAAGGAAACTAGAACAGTTGTTCGCGGACATGCCTCGGGTAGGAGTTTTCCTTGATGATTTGATTATCACCGGGACAAATGATGAGTCTCATTTGCGTACACTACACGAGGTTTTTGATAGGTTGTCAAAGTACGGCTTGAAGATCAGGCAAGATAAATGTCAATTTTTTGCCGATTCTGTAACGTATTTAGGTTTTGTCATAAGTAGTAAAGGGGTACACACTTCTCCAGATAAGGTTAAGGCGATTAAAAATGCGCCGGAACCCAGCAATGTTTCTGAATTACGTTCTTTTATCGGAATGGTGATGTATTACGCAAAGTTTATACCTAAGATGAGCACAATAATGGAGCCTTTGTATAATTTATTAAAGAAAGATGTCAAGTTCGTATGGAATACTCAACATATGAAATCTTTTAAATTAATTAAAGATTTGTTAACTTCTAGTGTGGTATTAGCACATTACTCTAACGACTTGCCGTTAGTGTTGACAACAGACGCAAGCGCGGTAGGGGTAGGAGCGGTCATCTCCCACGTCACGCCGCAGGGGGAGCAGCCAGTAGCGTACGCGTCCAGGTCACTCAATAGAGCGGAGAGGGGTTATTCTCAAATTGAACGGGAAGCGTTAGCGATTATATATGGTGTAAGAAAATTCCACCAGTATTTGTATGGGAGAAAATTTGTTCTAAGAACTGATCACAAACCATTGGTAACAATATTTGGTAATAAAGTAGGAATTCCAATAATGGCCGCTAGTAGGATGCAGCGATGGGCGGTGATCTTAGCCGGGTATAATTATGACATTGAATTTGTCCGTAGTGAGCAAAACGCAGCCGATGCGTTGTCACGGTTACCATTATTGAAACAGAGTAAAGAAAATTTTGACGAAAAAACGTATATTCATTTTGTTCAAAATTTCTTACCAATTACTCGGAAAATGGTTCAAGAACATACCACTAAAGATAAAATATTAACTCAGGTATATAACTATGTATTAACTGGTTGGCCTAATCACTGCAGCGATGAAATGATTAAGCCGTATTTTGACAAAAGACATGAACTTTATTTAGATGTTGGTTGCGTCGTATGGGGCTATAGGTTAGTCATTCCCCCTTCTTTACGAGAATGTTTATTAAAGGAATTACATACGGGGCATGTAGGTATAGTAAAAATGAAAAGTCTGGCTCGTAGCATGATGTGGTGGCCCGGCGTAGACGCAGACATCGAGCGAGCGTGCCGCGAGTGCGCCGTGTGCGCGGCCGAGAGCCCCGCGCCACCCCGCGCGCCGCCGCAGCCCTGGCCATACCATTCAGAGCCATGGTCGCGCCTTCACGTAGACTTTTTAGGCCCCTTTCATGGAAAAACGTTTTTTGTAATTATAGATTCCACATCGAAATGGATTGAGTTATTTCACATGTCACGCACGACAGCCGCGAGTGTTGTTAAAGTCTTACGCGAAATTTTTGCTCGTTTCGGTTTACCTAAGGAAGTAGTTTCGGACAACGGCCCACCGTTTACAAGCAAGGAGTATGCAGATTTTTTACAAAATAATGGAATTCGTTTGACCTTGACGGCTGCGTACCACCCGTCATCGAATGGTGCGGCAGAGGGTGCAGTCAAATTATGTAAACGTGCGATAAAAAAATCTTTACGAGATGGATCCGATTTGGATGCGGCGTTACAATCGTATTTAATGGTGTACAGAAATGTGGAACATGGTACTACTGGTACTTCCCCAGCCTTGTTATTGCAGCGCCGCCCGCTTAGATCCAGGTTAGACTTATTAAAGGGGGATAGGATGTTAGAAGATAAAATTTTAGCGGCTCAGTTCAAACAAAAGAATTATGCGGGAGGGAGAGATAGGTTTTTAGAGGTAGGAGATGACGTACTAGCTAGAGAATTTACAGGAAAAGATAAATGGGTGAAGGGTAAAATAGAGGGAAAATTAGGTTCAAGACACTATATAGTGGGTACAGAAAACGGTCCACCTTTAAAAAGGCACATCGATCAAATAAAAAAGAAATTTAATAGTACAATTATTTTCCCATCATCGCCTGGTACAGTGGAGTCAACCCAGGAGAGTTCGGAAAGGAACTTAGAGGAAGGGGCACAACAAGACAATACAGTTTCGCCCACAGTACAAACACCAACCGACACTGAGCCACCGGTGTATCTCCGGCGAGTTAGGAGACCGGTACAACGTTACGGTTTAGAAATAGATTAAGTTAGATTAAGTAAGATCAAATCATGTATGTGTTTAGAATTAAGGGTGAAGGTGTGATGTATGTGGGTATAATTATAATTACAATATTAGTTTTAAGTGGGTATTGTGATTTTTGGTTTGTCAATTTTCTCTCTCTCAATAGACGGTCTAACGAACGGTTGTGTTTTATTCCGCTCCAAGTAGTTTCCTGCAAATCAGTGATCTAGCATTCCAAATATATCTCACTTTCTTTTATCCAAGATTTTTAAATCAAGATCCACTGGAAAAAAATTTTGGGAAACTGCGGGCCAGAAATTATAGGAATGTAATTCCAGATGCTAATGCATTTATTTATACTTTTAAATCTTTAGTTTTATCAAATATTTTGTCTTCAAATTGTGAAGAAGACAAAGGCGACCAGTTAATGTCTTTGGAATTATTATTAAAAGAAACGGAAAAAAATAATGGGAATAATAAAGAAAACATATCTGCATATAGCGAAAATAAAGAAAATATTTCAACTAATTTCCCCAACCCCAGTGGATCTAGCCAAGTTGATGATTTACCTCCGGTGGTAAAAGAAAAGGTAAGAGTCCATTGTTCGGCATATGTGGCTGGGTATTTATGTAGAAAATTTAATGAAAGCATTAATTGTTATAAATGCCAAAAAACACTAACAACAAAAGAAATATCCAGCATCCATAAATATATTATGTATAGAGAATACAAAACTTTAAAAAGAAGCAATTTGGATTACCCTACTGAAAAAATTCTAATTTTATATAGGCAATGTTTACAAATTGTTGTTGTTGTTCACAATTATTTAAATAAATTTTGCTTCCAACGGAATGTCGGGTTCACGTTAAAAAGAATATTTCGATGTCAATGTGACTGAAGCGTCTTACTATTATACCTAGCGAGTAGCGGGAAGCGTATATAAAACCAGCAACAAACTTTCAGTATTTATTTACAAGCAAGCTCAGAGCGGAATGCATACAATGAACATCTTACATCGACATTTATACACAAAAATTATTAATAATAATTAAGGTTCGCGCTTGACACTTTTGCTGCGGGCACCGCCCTACATAAGAACAATAGATGCGCGTGCGTCCATCTTGCGAGGGGCGTGGCCAAGCACCCAGCCTCGCTGCGTGCGCCGCTGCTATTGGTCGCGCCGGCGGCCATGATACGAAGAGCGACGGCTGCGTGTGCGACGTCACTGATCGCGCCACCACTACGTCATTCATCGTATGATCCTGTGCTACGTTTAGTCGTACTTTCCTGACAGTAGAACTTGCACGCACGCTACACTACTCCCCCGCCGAGACCGTAACTACGGGCGATAGTAGTCTGGAAATCTGACTTTTCTACCACTCTTGGTTTGTCGGCAAGGGTTTTCAGCTTCTGGTTTTTCAGGGCCTTGACTTGGTATTGTCCCATCAGCGGTTATGTAGGCTGGTTTTAGTCTATCTATGCTGACCCGTTGCGTTTTTCCTTGTACGTCGATGTCAAAGGTCTTTGTATCACGGCGTAGTACCTTGTGTGGACCCGAATATGGTGCATGAAGTGGTTTCCGCAGAGGACCCTGTCGGATAAATACATGTGAGGTTAGCATAAGGTCTTTAGGTACGTAAAATGGCTGATTGGAGACTCCATGCCATGACGGTTTTTGTGGTCGTAATTTGTTGACATGGTTGCGAATTCTGTTCGCAAAACTGGTCATGTCTTCTATGGTTGCAGGTGCTGGAGTGAAGAACTGTCCAGGTAACCTCAGTGGCTCGCCGTAAACCATATCCGCAGCTGATGCTTGAATGTCCTCTTTGAAAGCGCTACGTATTCCTAAAAGAACCCAAGGTAACGCTTCAACCCAGTTAGTGGTAGAATGACATGCTATTGCAGCCTTGAGCTGCCGGTGGAGTCTTTCTATCATACCATTGGCTGTCGGGTGATATGATGTAGTGGTGTGATGAATGGCACCTATAAGTGTAACCAGCTCCTTGAAGGCGTGCGACTCGAATTGTCGTCCGCGGTCTGTGGTAATGTGCTCTGGACAGCCGAACCGTGCGATCCACCCGTCAGACAGGGCGGCGATGCAGCTCTCGGCGGTGATATCATGCAGTGGATAGACTTCTGGCCACCGAGTGTAGCGATCTATAATGGTAAGGCAGTACCTGTATCCAGAGGATAAGGGTAAGGGTCCAATCAGGTCTAAATGGATGTGCCGGAAACGTGCAAAAGGCATCTTAAATGCTTGCAGTGGTGCTCGGGTGTGTCTTGTGACTTTGCTTTTCTGACATTGCTGACACTCTTTCGCCCATTATCGACAGTCCTTGCGGATACCTGGCCAGATGTAGCGTTGAGTTACCATCTTTACGGAGGCTTTAGCTCCTGGGTGACTTAAACTGTGGACAGAGAGGAATACCTGCTTGCGAAAAGTAGGGGTTATATATGGTTTTGGACTCCCTTTAGACACATCACAGTATATTTGGACATCTGGTTCTGCTTCCAATCTCACTTTCTCTAGTTGAAGCGATGTGCCGTTATTGAGCAGGTCCTGCAGCTCGCTATCGGTCTCTTGTGTTTTAGCCAGGGACTGGTAATCTAAGGGCATAGAAATTGAATTAATACGAGAAAGAGCATCCGCGACAATGTTATCTTTACCAGCTACGTATCTTATGTCTGTAGTAAACTGACTGATATAATCAAGATAGCGGAATTGGCATGGTGAAGTGTTTTCTCGGTGACTAGCAAAGGCAAATGTGAGGGGCTTATGATCGGTGATGATAGAAAATGTTCGGGCTTCCACCATAAACCTAAAATATCTGATGGCATCATACACGGCTAGGAGCTCCCGATCGTAGGGACTGTATTTCTTTTGTGCTGGACTCAGTTTTCTAGAAAAGAATGCGAGCGGTTGCCACTCGTCGTCCTTTCGCTGTTGTAGCACTGCTCCTATAGCTGTATCTGAAGCGTCCGTCTGGATTGATAATTCAGCTTGGGAATCCGGATGGACCAACAGTGTAGCTTCTGAAAGTTGCCTTTTACACTGGTCAAATGCTTCTAAATAATCAGGAGTCATATCTAAAGCTTGCGATCCTTTCGTCTTGGGCCCTGAGAGGAGTTGGTTCAGCGGGGCCTGGATGGCTGCTGCTTTGGGGATGAAACGGCGGTAGAAATTTATCATTCCTAAAAACCTCCTTAACTCTTTTATGGTCTTTGGCGTGGGAAAATCGCGTATAGCTTCCACCTTCGATTCCAATGGTCGCACTCCTGACGCTGAGACATTGTAGCCTAAGAACTTGGCCTCTGGTTGGCCAAATACACACTTACTAGTGTTCACCAGTACACCGTATTCTGCAAGACGTTGAAAAAGTTCTTTAAGATGTTGTTGGTGCTGGGAGCTGTTGCTGCTGAATATCAAAATGTCATCTAAATACCCGTAACAGAAGTCCAAGCCTCGGAGCACTTCGTCCATGAACCGTTGAAATGTCTGTGCGGCGTTACGAAGACCGAACGTCATGTACGGGAATTCGTAAAGACCGAAAGGCGTTGTTATTGCGGTTTTGCAGATATCGTCTTTGAACACTGGGAACTGGTTATAGGCTTTTACAAGGTCAACCGTGGAGAAAACGGTACTACCTGACAGCTGGTACGTAAAATCTTGTAAATTTTTGATGGGGTATCTGTCTGGGACCGTGCGAGCGTTTAAAGCCCTGTAGTCCCCGCAGGGTCGCCAACCATCAGTCTTCTTCTTCGCCAGATGCAGTGGTGATGACCATGGGCTGTCCGATCTTCTTGCGGTACCGTTCTCCAACATTTCCTCGAACACTTGTTTGGCGATTTTTAGTCTTTCAGGGTCTAAGCGGCGGGGTCGGCTAGAAACGGGGGGTCCATCGGTGGTACGAATGTGGTGCACCGTAGAATGTTTGGTAATGTGAGGCTTACCAGCAGGTCGAGTGACTTCTGGAAATTCCCTTAGCAGTCGATGATACACCGTGTCTTCTAGGGTAGTACGGACAGATGAAATTACTTCCGTAGAACTGTGCTTCGGTACTGGTACAGTTAGAGTCGTGACACCATCGACGAGGCACTGTTTGCGGCAGTCAACTAGCAGGTTGTAGTAACCTAAAAAGTCAACGCCAATGATAGGCTTCGAGACATCTGCTACGATAAAGCGCCATGTGAATGCTCGTCGAAGTCCAAGGTCCAGCGTCAAAGGTAAGTAGCCATATGTATTTATGATAGTCCCATTTGCTGCGAATAACTCATACCCTGTTTTGTTCCTAGGTCCCCGAACAGCGGACCTTGGAAAGACGCACAGGTCTGAACCCGTGTCAATTGACGGATCGCAAGACAAAGGTATTGCACCTTAGTCTTGCGATCCGTGATGAACAGGCGGCCTGAAACTGTAAGGCAGTCGTTTACCGCCACTAATGGCTGCCCTGAAAGTTTCCCGTCTTCTTGAAACTGCACGGTTGTAAGCACTTGCGAGCCCGCTCACCGAAACGGTAATGGTACCAGCAGTAGGGGTGATTCTCTGGCCGCGAACGGGAACGGGAACGTGAGTAGCTCTGGGATCGTCTCCTTCAAAATCTTGACTGAGATCGTGATTGTCTTCGTAACTCCATGCTCAATACCTCCATTCGCTTGCTCAGTTCAGCAACGGTCCGGTTGAGGCCTTCAAAAGCAGTACCTGGCGATCCGGCGGTTGAAAGTGCAAGCGGATGACTTACTTGCCCGGTCACTTGCCCGGTGATTTGACTGGTAACTTGACTTGAAACTTGCCCAGCTACTTGACCGCTTACTTGCATGGTTACTGGAACGATTTCGTTAATGCGGTCTGCTAACTCCGCCATATCTTCCAGACTCATCTTCGCCTGCTGCGCTGCTATACATGTCTGAAGGTGCATTGGTAGTCGACTCGCCCAAATTGTACGGATGAAGTCGTTAGGGACGGAAGGTCCAGCGAGGTGCTGTAAATGCCGTAGGAATTGTGTGGGCTTCCTGTCGCCGAGCTCTTCATGCATTAAGAGCTGTTTTATCTTACGCTCTTGAGAAGCAGAAAGCCTGCGTACCAATTCGCTTTTCAACTTGTTGTACTTGCCGGTTGCAGGTGGGGTCACGACTAAATCTCTTACTTCCGCCATATGCTGTGGTTCTAATTGCGCTAGGACGTAGTAAAACTTCGTGGCGTCTTCGCGAATGCCGGACAAAATGAACTGACCTTCGAGTTGTGCGAACCATAGTTCTGGGTCGTCAGGGTTGAAAACAGGCACTTTTACTCCCACTCGGTAGGATTCTGCGGCGGCAGGGGCGTCGGCAAGCTTGGCAGCGTCATCTGATCCTGCAGGCTCCGGCGTAGACATCCTAGGTTAAGGTCTTCTTAACTTACTCCGAACGTCGGTGGTCACCAGTGAAGCGTCTTACTATTATACCTAGCGAGTAGCGGGAAGCGTATATAAAACCAGCAACAAACTTTCAGTATTTATTTACAAGCAAGCTCAGAGCGGAATGCATACAATGAACATCTTACATCGACATTTATACACAAAAATTATTAATAATAATTAAGGTTCGCGCTTGACACTTTTGCTGCGGGCACCGCCCTACATAAGAACAATAGATGCGCGTGCGTCCATCTTGCGAGGGGCGTGGCCAAGCACCCAGCCTCGCTGCGTGCGCCGCTGCTATTGGTCGCGCCGGCGGCCATGATACGAAGAGCGACGGCTGCGCGTGCGACGTCACTGATCGCGCCACCACTACGTCATTCATCGTATGATCCTGTGCTACGTTTAGTCGTACTTTCCTGACAGTAGAACTTGCACGCACGCTACATGACCTAGAATGGATGGGCTGCATAGACCATAAAGAAATACTCAAAAAGCTTTATTAAAATTTAATAAAACAAGGAAATCCAAAAGTAAAAGTTAAAAATGATGTACAAGTAGATTATGTATTTTATTATATATTTATTTATACAGGATGGAAACTTATGCTGGGGCATGAAAGGCAGGTAGAATCGAAGAACTTCACGGTTGACCAGTAGAGTTTTTTTTAAGAAACGTTTATTTGAAAAGTAATATGGTTGAAGAAATAATTTGTTCAAATTAAATACCTAATAATGTTCTATTACGTACGTCTTAAGTTTTGGCGCGCACTGTTCATTAAAATAATACGACTTTTCCGGATCTTTAACGCGCCGTATTTCACGAACTAAGATCCAATTGTCCGTAAAGTTGTTTTATTTCAATGTTCTATTATTTATGTTAAAAACGGTTTTCTCTAAATTTATTACTTTTTCAAATAACGCTTCTTAAAAAACTGCTTGTATACCAGGAAGTTCCTTTTAGACTTTACCTTACCAGTTGCGGCTATATGAGTGGATTGCGCCATTACAAAACTGATCATTTTCCTGATTACCATTTTTTTTTTTTCTCAAAATCTGAATGCAGTTCAATATTTCTCAAAAATGTATGGATAGTTTCAAGAACGTTTTCATGTAGCTGCAACGGTTAAGGTATCTTAACCTTTATCTTGTAGCTACATGAAAACGTTCTTATAATAATATTGCCCTTCATCATCATCAGCCTTCGTTATGGATGGGTAAGGAGAATGTGCCATCAACGCCCACAACGCGGGCCAAATGCGGATTGGTGGGTTTTAACGAATGTTTCGTCACCCATCCGGTGCCCAACCATTGCGTTGCTTAACATCAACAATCGCAAATCGGGCGCGCGAATCACTCTGATAGCCCTTGCCAAAATGAGGAATCTTTAGTTTCCACCCTGTTTTAAATATTATCTATGTATGATAACAATATATGATCAAACGAACTTGCAAGTGAAGTTCGATCGATATTATATGAGTTCGCTTCATTCGAAGATATATTTATCACAATGTAGTCCTTCTATCCTGCAGGCAACTTCGCACGAATCTTAAAAGACATTAATTTTACTTTTTTAGTTTTCTTCCTGACATACGGTTGTCCGCTCGTCATTCTTTAGAGTAAACAGAAACACAAATTTTTTTATGGGTATCGGGAGGGTGGGAACATATATCTTCGAATGAAGCGAACTCATATAATATCGATCGAACTTCACTTGCAAGTTTATTTATTTATTTATTTGTTATAGGTACACTTACAGATTAAAGTCATTACAAAACTTATAATCTATGCTAAATATATGAGCCAAGACTTTAATCCAATAATAGCGTACACAGCATGCACAATTATTTCAAACTTATGCGAACCAAAACAATAATAATTGGATTACAAAACTAACTTTTCCTTTTTTTTTTTTTACTTTCAATCTATACAAATTCAATCTATGATGTTTCTGCTTCAAGAAGCTCGGACACAGTTTTCTTATAAAGAGAGAATTTGTTATTAAAGACATCAAGATGTCTATTACCACGGCTTATTTCATTATATGTACGACACATTCTAACGATAGGGTTGTAATAAGATGTATTATTTTTGTACACCTGAATCGAAAAAGAATTCGGGCAACGTGACCGGTGCCTGGTGTTAAGCTCAACCGAAGACAGCAAATCTACTGAATCGATAGTCGAGTGTAAAATTTTATGTAAGCATAGTAGATCATATCTTTTCCGGCGAGTATGTAACGGGATCATGCCAAACTTAGACAATCTGTCACTGTAACTACGTAATGACCTCTTTACATTGTACCTCCGAGACAAGTGTTTTACACAGCATCTTTGGACCCTTTCTATATCATCTACATGAACTTTATAATAGGGGGACCAAATCGGACAGCAATATTCCAAACCACTTCTTATTAAGCTACCGAAAAGGAACAACAAGCTGCTAGGCTTCTTGAAACCTTTTGTTGATCTAACAATAAATCCTAAGAGTCTATTGGCCCTCTTCGTGATATGCGAATAATGAGGACGAAAGCTTAATTGTTCGTCAAAAAGCACACCCAAATCCTTAACAATATCTTTTCTATTTAATACCTTATCCTGCAGACGATATTCGGTTATTATTTTATTTTTCTTTCTTGTAAAAGAGATAACACAACACTTACTCACGTTTAGGTACATCCGGTTGGACAAGCACCAGTCAGAGATAACCCTAAGTTCGTGTTGAAGTGCTATGCGCTGCTCCGTATTTTTGACATCAGTAAAAATTTTGAGATCATCGGCGTACAAGAGAGAGGGACAGGATAAACGAGAAATTAAGTCGTTTATAAAAACAATAAATAAGAGTGGGCCGAGATGCGATCCTTGCGGAACACCTGATGTGGTCCCGATTGGAGACGATGAATAACCCTTCACAGTTACAAGTTGAGTTCGGTTACTCAAGTAACTCAAGTTCGTTTGATCATATATTATATTTCGTCGCTTCATTCTTCAGATATATTTTTCACAATGTAGATGTTTAGAGTAAGAAATTTTGTGTAAATAATAATACCACTATTTCATTGATCATTTCGTTTTATTTTTATTTTTAACACAAAGTGGAATATAAAATAAAGTAATGTAAGTATCTCATATTTATCATTAAATCATCATTAATATAAATCATCATTCAGACCTTATAGATAGTATAGATCTGGCAAAATTGCCCTCATCCGCTAAAGGACGATGATAAAATTTGGCAAAACTCTGTGAGTTAGTGGTCCAGCCAGCTGCTTTCCTAATAGCATCTACGGACAGTCCGGAAGCGCGCGCCGCAGACGTGGGACGCGTGGCGCGTGCTGTGAGCGCTGAACTTGGCCACGTCCACGCCACTCTCGCCCAGCACTTGCTTTATCCATCTACTGATGGATTGAGCAGACGCTGGTTTGTATGGTCGCTTACAAGTGAGAATGAGACGGTCCGCCGTCTCAGGTCTAAAAGTACTTGTTACAGATATATAATCTTCCAGTACTGTAGCCGGACAAATCGCGCGATTTTCATTAAAATAGGGAAGATATAAGACTGGTTGGTCACGACCCGCAGCAGATGTTTTGATTGCATCCGAGATACCAATACTTATACCTGAATCAGACATTTTAATGTTTTGGATTCTTATAAGAGAAAAAGTTTGCACACGGTGCCCCGTACATAATGCAAGAAGTATGACCAATTTTTTTGTAAGTTTTTCTATAGGGAGGTTTCTGTTAGGTATCCAAGTAGCAATCATATTTAAAACTGTTTGCGGGTCCCACGTATTTGTATACTTAGGGCCGGCTGGCCGTAGTTTATAGGCACCCTTAAGCAGTCTTTTTATTTGATCATTATTTACTAATTCGGTACCTAAAAGTAAAGACAAGGCACAACGGTGGCTATTTAAGGAACCATATGCAGAGCCGTGGTTAAATTGTTCTGTTAGAAATAATATAATTGTGGGTAAAGAACCTATATAAGGGTTCAAATTATTATTTATACAGAACTGCCACCAAGATTTGTAGGTTACATTGTACTGGAGGAGCGTGTTATTCGAAACTGATGCCATCATTAGATCTAAGGCGGTATTTGGTGTTCCTCTTGAAGCAAATGCTGTCCTGAGAGCAGTGCTGCAGCCAGGGTAAATGGTCTTGGGTTCGGTGGACGAGTTCTGGAAAAGGACGAGACCGGATATGAGTAAGGTTCAAAAAACAAGATATCGGATTGTCGAACGCTATTAAGTATAGGGAACCATGGTTGTGATGGCCAATACGGAAAGACCAAAATACCTGTGGCTTTTTCGCTTATAATTTTTTGAATACATTTTAATATAATGGAGAACGGGGGGAAAGCGTAAAATAACTCATCACACCAATTTAGCGTAAACGCGTCTATACTAAATGCGTCGGGGTCTCGCTTCCAAGAGACATATTTTTCACATTTAGCAGTGGTGCGAGAAGCGAATAAGTCTATTGGAGGTTTTCCAAAACTTGTGATAACACGCTCGAATTCTAAGTCAGTTAACTGCCATTCTATGTCGGGATTTATTTTTCTAGACTCATAGTCAGCGATTGTATTTTCTTTTGTATTAATGTACGAAGCAAATAACCAAATATTACGTTCTTCGCACCACTGCCAAATGGTTCTACTTAAGTCGTTCAGGTGGAGAAATTGAATTCCGCCAATCCTGTTAATATAACTTATTGCTGTTGTATTGTCAACACGTAATAATATATTCTTACTGTCCAATACTTGAGCGAAGCTTTTTAAAGCTAGAAAAACTGCGAGCAATTCAAGGTAATTAATATGACTACTTTTCTCGGTATCTGTCCACCCCCCATTAACGCGATCCTCACCACAACAGGCTCCCCAGCCGGTTTTTGAGGCATCGGTGAAAATTTCGAGATTGTATTCAGGCATAACTAAAGAATTTTTTTTAACAAGAATATTACTTGCCCACCATTGTAAATCAGGTAGGATAACTCGAGAAAGTACTATTTTTGTCTCATAATTACTATATTTCACAAGTGCGAGGTATTTTTGCCTTTCAAGTCTTTTAGTATAAAGCCAGCCATACTTCACTGCTGGGCAAGCAGAGGTAAGTACTCCGTTTAGATGAGCAACATCTCTTATTGTACAAGCCGGTAACCGACAGTACTTTTGTATTAAATTATGTATATTGTAGCGTTTATCATCAGGAAGTGATATTGTCATATCCAGAGAGTTATACATAAAGCCTAGGAATTTACAACATTGTTTTGGAGTTAAAGAAATTTTTTCTTTGTTTATCACAAAACCCAAACAAGAAAGCAACTTTAAAGTTTCGTTAACATTGTTAAGGCATTCTAAGTAACTATCCCCAATACAAAATATGTCATCAAGATATATTACAGATTTAAAACCTTTTTTCCTTAAATGAGTTATGACTACCTTCATTATTTTCGTAAATGTTCGTGGAGCACATGAAAGGCCATAGGGCATAGCTTTAAATTCATATAGCGTTTCTTTCAAATTTTGATCACAAAATTTAAATCTTAAAAATTTACGGTGTTCAGGATGTACTGGAACCAATAAATATGATTCCTTAAGGTCAATAGTAGCCATAAAACTATTTTTTGTAATCATTTTTGATGCCGTTCTATGGTCTTCCATCTTAAAATGAGCCGGAGAAATAAATTTATTAAGTTGCTTTAAATTAAGTATAAATCTGTGGCCACCGTTAGGTTTTGGTGCCAAAAAGATACTGGACAAAAACTGATGCTTATCTGGTTTGCATTTTGAAATAGCGCCTAATTCCACCAAATTACGAATAGCTAGAGACATTTGTTGTTTCTCTTTACAAGACAATGAATTTTTAGAAGGCAATGCGTTCTGAAACACTTTAGAAGAAAAAGGTAATTTATAGCCAAAACGTATCCATCTCAAAATAACTGGATTCTTAGTGACATGTAGCCAACAGTTATAAAAATGCTGCAACCTGCCAGCATGTACCTGGGATACTGTTGAATTTAAGCACGCCTGTTGCTCCCGGATGTCGACGGACGGCTCGTCATCGGCGCCGACGTCGACGGTGCAGAGCGCCGGTATGGGCGATATGACATCGGCGTCGTCGTCGGAGTCCTGTATGTTGATGTGCGCCCTCCCCTGCTCGAGCGAGGAGGGCCTGACCAGTTTCCCTGATAGCGAGGAGGAAAACGATGGGTTGTTGCATTAGGTGCGGCCGAGGTTGAGGGTTTCGGAACTACGGCCTTTTTTATTTGCATTCCCTGTTTTTCAATAGCCCTAGAGGCTTTAATTTTTTCTGATAGTTTGGAGCCGAACAAAGTTTCGTCTCTTTCTTCGTCCTTAATAACGGAGAGAAAAGATTTTTCTAACCCAGGTGTTATAAGCTTTGTTCGTATCTGAGTTTGCGTATAATGCAAATCATTGAGTATACGACAACCATCAGATAAAATTTTTACTGCTTCTATTTTATCATCTCCAGTTAGAAGTAACGTCATAGCACGGCTGATAGCCGTTATTCCCAGGCCAAGCTGGTCCTGGTTAGATTGCAACTTCTTATCTCGATTTCTTACTAAATCCGATACCGCTGCTGACAATTCGACATTTAGGCTTGGCGCCTTTAACAGTTTGCAATTATCAGGAACTGCATACTGTGACAACATTTTCTCCCGGGCTTCTTGTGGTACGCCTTTCTTCAAGATGGGTAACCATCGTTGAGCTAAATTTGAGTGAATGTTGGGTCCAAAGATCGGAAGGTCATCGGCAGCCTCGCCCAAGGCCTGTAATAGGTCGGGATCGAGATCGGGTGTATGCTCCCTAGCCGCAGTATGTAGTTCACTAGCCTCTGGTACAGTTGAAATAATGGCGTCGTTAGCATTTTGCGCTGATAATGGTGTCATTAGTGGCGTATCACTGTGTTCCACGACTTGTGCTCCGTTATCTGACCACAAGAAGAAAAAAAATATATTTATTGAGGGTATTGTAGCGTTACAAATAGGAATAAAAATTATTTTATTTATTATTTTATTTTACATCAGATTTCAAGCAAAAGCTCTCTCAAGATGAAGGCCCTATATTCATGTTTGTTCGTTTACTTGGTCGTCCAAGGTCAGGAATTTCACTCAACAATTCTTGAAGAAGGGAGCAACACTAAGTATTACAATCTTCCTATATCTCAGATAGGAACCCCCGTCGAAATCAACCCTTCAGAACTAATATGCGACACAAGGATTCTAAAGAATCAGGAAACACAATCTAAATTCAAAATACTAGTCCCATTCCAGGAATCTACCTCAAGAACCGGCTATTTTTGTAAATATGTGAATGAAATTATAAACTGTACAAGCAGCTCCTGGAAATATGAGTTCACAGAAGAATCAAAAGTTATCCTAACAAACAGAGATAATTGTGATGAAGCACTACTTCTATTTAAGAGTGGCAAGAGATCCTCAGACCATGTGCGGATGCCTAGCTGTATAACTTGGAGAATCCGTTCCTCTTCTACCAAGGTTGTTGAGATCTATAAAGGATTATTACCTTTTAATCTTAACGAACTTAACTTAATTAACTTTTAATCGAAACGGGGTTGAATCACCAATTTTCCCTAATGGAATTTGTCAAGAAAAACACTGCTCATCATCTGATCACCTTATACATTGGTTTTTAGACAATGACCAATCTCCCACTTGTAACAATTTTAAAGAAGGATTTGCAGAAATTTATGCTCATGAAAGATCTTCTCTAAGAGGAGCAATCATCAGAGCATCTCACATCGCTGACACCCTGTTGACTGATGGATGTCATGGAGTCCATTATTGTGGGAGGACCTACATCAGATTTCCATCCTATGACAGTATCACCCCTGCTGACTCAACAGATCCGATATGGAACAAAGTGATACAAACTCTTCCAGAATGTGATAATAAACAATTGTTAAAAGTGGTAACTTCCGAGTCCTTGACAGTCATTCCTGATATAGATACAGAAACACATTTTAAATTTCTTGAGTGTCAGGAATTTCTCCTGGAATATAATGAATCTGGAATTTTGTTCAACAATCGACTAGTTAGCTTAAACCCTCATAAAGAGGGAATATTTCCTGCTTACAGAATAGAAAATGATCGTTTAATGAAGTACTCGATGCTTTATCAACGAGTTGGATTTGTGAAAGTAGAAATAACTCCGGTATCTTCAATTTACCAGTTAATAACGTCTACCGGAACAAAAATTACGCTGGAATCTTCCCTTTGTTTAAAACCTGAAGGGGAGAGGGGGTTTATAGAAGATGTCTGCTTGTGGTTCAATGGAATATTCTTCGATTCAGATAAATTGATTGTCCCAAATAGAGATAACAGTTATTTGACAGAGCATAAGTTATCTATCTTTATAAAAAGGAGAAAAAACATCAGCCCTAGTTTATCAAGTCCATATCCGAGTGTAAGTCCTAAAGAGCCAAAAAATTATCCCATTCGCCTGCTTGAGTGGCATTATGGGGTTCTCGGGGTTACAGGATTTATTCTGATTCTATGCATTTCAATTTGTTATAGAAGAAGGAAGGCTAGAAAAGCATCATACAATGACTTTGTGGATGTGCGGATGCCTAGCTGTATAACTTGGAGAATCCGTTCCTCTTCTACCAAGGTTGTTGAGATCTATAAAGGATTATTACCTTTTAATCCCTCTCGAAACGGGGTTGAATCACCAATTTTCCCTAATGGAATTTGTCAAGAAAAACACTGCTCATCATCTGATCACCTTATACATTGGTTTTTAGACAATGACCAATCTCCCACTTGTAACAATTTTAAAGAAGGATTTGCAGAAATTTATGCTCATGAAAGATCTTCTCTAAGAGGAGCAATCATCAGAGCATCTCACATCGCTGACACCCTGTTGACTGATGGATGTCATGGAGTCCATTATTGTGGGAGGACCTACATCAGATTTCCATCCTATGACAGTATCACCCCTGCTGACTCAACAGATCCGATATGGAACAAAGTGATACAAACTCTTCCAGAATGTGATAATAAACAATTGTTAAAAGTGGTAACTTCCGAGTCCTTGACAGTCATTCCTGATATAGATACAGAAACACATTTTAAATTTCTTGAGTGTCAGGAATTTCTCCTGGAATATAATGAATCTGGAATTTTGTTCAATAATCGACTAGTTAGCTTAAACCCTCATGAAGAGGGAATATTTCCTGCTTACAGAATAGAAAATGATCGTTTAATGAAGTACTCGATGCTTTATCAACGAGTTGGATTTGTGAAAGTAGAAATAACTCCGGTATCTTCAATTTACCAGTTAATAACGTCTACCGGAACAAAAATTACGCTGGAATCTTCCCTTTGTTTAAAACCTGAAGGGGAGAGGGGGTTTATAGAAGATGTCTGCTTGTGGTTCAATGGAATATTCTTCGATTCAGATAAATTGATTGTCCCAAATAGAGATAACAGTTATTTGACAGAGCATAAGTTATCTATCTTTATAAAAAGGAGAAAAAACATCAGCCCTAGTTTATCAAGTCCATATCCGAGTGTAAGTCCTAAAGAGCCAAAAAATTATCCCATTCGCCTGCTTGAGTGGCATTATGGGGTTCTCGGGGTTACAGGATTTATTCTGATTCTATGCATTTCAATTTGTTATAGAAGAAGGAAGGCTAGAAAAGCATCATACAATGACTTTGTGGATGTGCGGATGCCTAGCTGTATAACTTGGAGAATCCGTTCCTCTTCTACCAAGGTTGTTGAGATCTATAAAGGATTATTACCTTTTAATCCCTCTCGAAACGGGGTTGAATCACCAATTTTCCCTAATGGAATTTGTCAAGAAAAACACTGCTCATCATCTGATCACCTTATACATTGGTTTTTAGACAATGACCAATCTCCCACTTGTAACAATTTTAAAGAAGGATTTGCAGAAATTTATGCTCATGAAAGATCTTCTCTAAGAGGAGCAATCATCAGAGCATCTCACATCGCTGACACCCTGTTGACTGATGGATGTCATGGAGTCCATTATTGTGGGAGGACCTACATCAGATTTCCATCCTATGACAGTATCACCCCTGCTGACTCAACAGATCCGATATGGAACAAAGTGATACAAACTCTTCCAGAATGTGATAATAAACAATTGTTAAAAGTGGTAACTTCCGAGTCCTTGACAGTCATTCCTGATATAGATACAGAAACACATTTTAAATTTCTTGAGTGTCAGGAATTTCTCCTGGAATATAATGAATCTGGAATTTTGTTCAACAATCGACTAGTTAGCTTAAACCCTCATGAAGAGGGAATATTTCCTGCTTACAGAATAGAAAATGATCGTTTAATGAAGTACTCGATGCTTTATCAACGAGTTGGATTTGTGAAAGTAGAAATAACTCCGGTATCTTCAATTTACCAGTTAATAACGTCTACCGGAACAAAAATTACGCTGGAATCTTCCCTTTGTTTAAAACCTGAAGGGGAGAGGGGGTTTATAGAAGATGTCTGCTTGTGGTTCAATGGCATATTCTTCGATTCAGATAAATTGATTGTCCCAAATAGAGATAACAGTTATTTGACAGAGCATAAGTTATCTATCTTTATAAAAAGGAGAAAAAACATCAGCCCTAGTTTATCAAGTCCATATCCGAGTGTAAGTCCTAAAGAGCCAAAAAATTATCCCATTCGCCTGCTTGAGTGGCATTATGGGGTTCTCGGGGTTACAGGATTTATTCTGATTCTATGCATTTCAATTTGTTATAGAAGAAGGAAGGCTAGAAAAGCATCATACAATGACTTTGTGGATGTGCGGATGCCTAGCTGTATAACTTGGAGAATCCGTTCCTCTTCTACCAAGGTTGTTGAGATCTATAAAGGATTATTACCTTTTAATCCCTCTCGAAACGGGGTTGAATCACCAATTTTCCCTAATGGAATTTGTCAAGAAAAACACTGCTCATCATCTGATCACCTTATACATTGGTTTTTAGACAATGACCAATCTCCCACTTGTAACAATTTTAAAGAAGGATTTGCAGAAATTTATGCTCATGAAAGATCTTCTCTAAGAGGAGCAATCATCAGAGCATCTCACATCGCTGACACCCTGTTGACTGATGGATGTCATGGAGTCCATTATTGTGGGAGGACCTACATCAGATTTCCATCCTATGACAGTATCACCCCTGCTGACTCAACAGATCCGATATGGAACAAAGTGATACAAACTCTTCCAGAATGTGATAATAAACAATTGTTAAAAGTGGTAACTTCCGAGTCCTTGACAGTCATTCCTGATATAGATACAGAAACACATTTTAAATTTCTTGAGTGTCAGGAATTTCTCCTGGAATATAATGAATCTGGAATTTTGTTCAACAATCGACTAGTTAGCTTAAACCCTCATGAAGAGGGAATATTTCCTGCTTACAGAATAGAAAATGATCGTTTAATGAAGTACTCGATGCTTTATCAACGAGTTGGATTTGTGAAAGTAGAAATAACTCCGGTATCTTCAATTTACCAGTTAATAACGTCTACCGGAACAAAAATTACGCTGGAATCTTCCCTTTGTTTAAAACCTGAAGGGGAGAGGGGGTTTATAGAAGATGTCTGCTTGTGGTTCAATGGAATATTCTTCGATTCAGATAAATTGATTGTCCCAAATAGAGATAACAGTTATTTGACAGAGCATAAGTTATCTATCTTTATAAAAAGGAGAAAAAACATCAGCCCTAGTTTATCAAGTCCATATCCGAGTGTAAGTCCTAAAGAGCCAAAAAATTATCCCATTCGCCTGCTTGAGTGGCATTATGGGGTTCTCGGGGTTACAGGATTTATTCTGATTCTATGCATTTCAATTTGTTATAGAAGAAGGAAGGCTAGAAAAGCATCATACAATGACTTTGTGGATGTGCGGATGCCTAGCTGTATAACTTGGAGAATCCGTTCCTCTTCTACCAAGGTTGTTGAGATCTATAAAGGATTATTACCTTTTAATCCCTCTCGAAACGGGGTTGAATCACCAATTTTCCCTAATGGAATTTGTCAAGAAAAACACTGCTCATCATCTGATCACCTTATACATTGGTTTTTAGACAATGACCAATCTCCCACTTGTAACAATTTTAAAGAAGGATTTGCAGAAATTTATGCTCATGAAAGATCTTCTCTAAGAGGAGCAATCATCAGAGCATCTCACATCGCTGACACCCTGTTGACTGATGGATGTCATGGAGTCCATTATTGTGGGAGGACCTACATCAGATTTCCATCCTATGACAGTATCACCCCTGCTGACTCAACAGATCCGATATGGAACAAAGTGATACAAACTCTTCCAGAATGTGATAATAAACAATTGTTAAAAGTGGTAACTTCCGAGTCCTTGACAGTCATTCCTGATATAGATACAGAAACACATTTTAAATTTCTTGAGTGTCAGGAATTTCTCCTGGAATATAATGAATCTGGAATTTTGTTCAACAATCGACTAGTTAGCTTAAACCCTCATGAAGAGGGAATATTTCCTGCTTACAGAATAGAAAATGATCGTTTAATGAAGTACTCGATGCTTTATCAACGAGTTGGATTTGTGAAAGTAGAAATAACTCCGGTATCTTCAATTTACCAGTTAATAACGTCTACCGGAACAAATATTACGCTGGAATCTTCCCTTTGTTTAAAACCTGAAGGGGAGAGGGGGTTTATAGAAGATGTCTGCTTGTGGTTCAATGGCATATTCTTCGATTCAGATAAATTGATTGTCCCAAATAGAGATAACAGTTATTTGACAGAGCATAAGTTATCTATCTTTATAAAAAGGAGAAAAAACATCAGCCCTAGTTTATCAAGTCCATATCCGAGTGTAAGTCCTAAAGAGCCAAAAAATTATCCCATTCGCCTGCTTGAGTGGCATTATGGGGTTCTCGGGGTTACAGGATTTATTCTGATTCTATGCATTTCAATTTGTTATAGAAGAAGGAAGGCTAGAAAAGCATCATACAATGACTTTGTGGATGTGCGGATGCCTAGCTGTATAACTTGGAGAATCCGTTCCTCTTCTACCAAGGTTGTTGAGATCTATAAAGGATTATTACCTTTTAATCCCTCTCGAAACGGGGTTGAATCACCAATTTTCCCTAATGGAATTTGTCAAGAAAAACACTGCTCATCATCTGATCACCTTATACATTGGTTTTTAGACAATGACCAATCTCCCACTTGTAACAATTTTAAAGAAGGATTTGCAGAAATTTATGCTCATGAAAGATCTTCTCTAAGAGGAGCAATCATCAGAGCATCTCACATCGCTGACACCCTGTTGACTGATGGATGTCATGGAGTCCATTATTGTGGGAGGACCTACATCAGATTTCCATCCTATGACAGTATCACCCCTGCTGACTCAACAGATCCGATATGGAACAAAGTGATACAAACTCTTCCAGAATGTGATAATAAACAATTGTTAAAAGTGGTAACTTCCGAGTCCTTGACAGTCATTCCTGATATAGATACAGAAACACATTTTAAATTTCTTGAGTGTCAGGAATTTCTCCTGGAATATAATGAATCTGGAATTTTGTTCAAAAATCGACTAGTTAGCTTAAACCCTCATGAAGAGGGAATATTTCCTGCTTACAGAATAGAAAATGATCGTTTAATGAAGTACTCGATGCTTTATCAACGAGTTGGATTTGTGAAAGTAGAAATAACTCCGGTATCTTCAATTTACCAGTTAATAACGTCTACCGGAACAAAAATTACGCTGGAATCTTCCCTTTGTTTAAAACCTGAAGGGGAGAGGGGGTTTATAGAAGATGTCTGCTTGTGGTTCAATGGAATATTCTTCGATTCAGATAAATTGATTGTCCCAAATAGAGATAACAGTTATTTGACAGAGCATAAGTTATCTATCTTTATAAAAAGGAGAAAAAACATCAGCCCTAGTTTATCAAGTCCATATCCGAGTGTAAGTCCTAAAGAGCCAAAAAATTATCCCATTCGCCTGCTTGAGTGGCATTATGGGGTTCTCGGGGTTACAGGATTTATTCTGATTCTATGCATTTCAATTTGTTATAGAAGAAGGAAGGCTAGAAAAGCATCATACAATGACTTTGTGGATGTGCGGATGCCTAGCTGTATAACTTGGAGAATCCGTTCCTCTTCTACCAAGGTTGTTGAGATCTATAAAGGATTATTACCTTTTAATCCCTCTCGAAACGGGGTTGAATCACCAATTTTCCCTAATGGAATTTGTCAAGAAAAACACTGCTCATCATCTGATCACCTTATACATTGGTTTTTAGACAATGACCAATCTCCCACTTGTAACAATTTTAAAGAAGGATTTGCAGAAATTTATGCTCATGAAAGATCTTCTCTAAGAGGAGCAATCATCAGAGCATCTCACATCGCTGACACCCTGTTGACTGATGGATGTCATGGAGTCCATTATTGTGGGAGGACCTACATCAGATTTCCATCCTATGACAGTATCACCCCTGCTGACTCAACAGATCCGATATGGAACAAAGTGATACAAACTCTTCCAGAATGTGATAATAAACAATTGTTAAAAGTGGTAACTTCCGAGTCCTTGACAGTCATTCCTGATATAGATACAGAAACACATTTTAAATTTCTTGAGTGTCAGGAATTTCTCCTGGAATATAATGAATCTGGAATTTTGTTCAACAATCGACTAGTTAGCTTAAACCCTCATGAAGAGGGAATATTTCCTGCTTACAGAATAGAAAATGATCGTTTAATGAAGTACTCGATGCTTTATCAACGAGTTGGATTTGTGAAAGTAGAAATAACTCCGGTATCTTCAATTTACCAGTTAATAACGTCTACCGGAACAAAAATTACGCTGGAATCTTCCCTTTGTTTAAAACCTGAAGGGGAGAGGGGGTTTATAGAAGATGTCTGCTTGTGGTTCAATGGAATATTCTTCGATTCAGATAAATTGATTGTCCCAAATAGAGATAACAGTTATTTGACAGAGCATAAGTTATCTATCTTTATAAAAAGGAGAAAAAACATCAGCCCTAGTTTATCAAGTCCATATCCGAGTGTAAGTCCTAAAGAGCCAAAAAATTATCCCATTCGCCTGCTTGAGTGGCATTATGGGGTTCTCGGGGTTACAGGATTTATTCTGATTCTATGCATTTCAATTTGTTATAGAAGAAGGAAGGCTAGAAAAGCATCATACAATGACTTTGTGGATGTGCGGATGCCTAGCTGTATAACTTGGAGAATCCGTTCCTCTTCTACCAAGGTTGTTGAGATCTATAAAGGATTATTACCTTTTAATCCCTCTCGAAACGGGGTTGAATCACCAATTTTCCCTAATGGAATTTGTCAAGAAAAACACTGCTCATCATCTGATCACCTTATACATTGGTTTTTAGACAATGACCAATCTCCCACTTGTAACAATTTTAAAGAAGGATTTGCAGAAATTTATGCTCATGAAAGATCTTCTCTAAGAGGAGCAATCATCAGAGCATCTCACATCGCTGACACCCTGTTGACTGATGGATGTCATGGAGTCCATTATTGTGGGAGGACCTACATCAGATTTCCATCCTATGACAGTATCACCCCTGCTGACTCAACAGATCCGATATGGAACAAAGTGATACAAACTCTTCCAGAATGTGATAATAAACAATTGTTAAAAGTGGTAACTTCCGAGTCCTTGACAGTCATTCCTGATATAGATACAGAAACACATTTTAAATTTCTTGAGTGTCAGGAATTTCTCCTGGAATATAATGAATCTGGAATTTTGTTCAACAATCGACTAGTTAGCTTAAACCCTCATGAAGAGGGAATATTTCCTGCTTACAGAATAGAAAATGATCGTTTAATGAAGTACTCGATGCTTTATCAACGAGTTGGATTTGTGAAAGTAGAAATAACTCCGGTATCTTCAATTTACCAGTTAATAACGTCTACCGGAACAAATATTACGCTGGAATCTTCCCTTTGTTTAAAACCTGAAGGGGAGAGGGGGTTTATAGAAGATGTCTGCTTGTGGTTCAATGGCATATTCTTCGATTCAGATAAATTGATTGTCCCAAATAGAGATAACAGTTATTTGACAGAGCATAAGTTATCTATCTTTATAAAAAGGAGAAAAAACATCAGCCCTAGTTTATCAAGTCCATATCCGAGTGTAAGTCCTAAAGAGCCAAAAAATTATCCCATTCGCCTGCTTGAGTGGCATTATGGGGTTCTCGGGGTTACAGGATTTATTCTGATTCTATGCATTTCAATTTGTTATAGAAGAAGGAAGGCTAGAAAAGCATCATACAATGACTTTGTGGATGTGCGGATGCCTAGCTGTATAACTTGGAGAATCCGTTCCTCTTCTACCAAGGTTGTTGAGATCTATAAAGGATTATTACCTTTTAATCCCTCTCGAAACGGGGTTGAATCACCAATTTTCCCTAATGGAATTTGTCAAGAAAAACACTGCTCATCATCTGATCACCTTATACATTGGTTTTTAGACAATGACCAATCTCCCACTTGTAACAATTTTAAAGAAGGATTTGCAGAAATTTATGCTCATGAAAGATCTTCTCTAAGAGGAGCAATCATCAGAGCATCTCACATCGCTGACACCCTGTTGACTGATGGATGTCATGGAGTCCATTATTGTGGGAGGACCTACATCAGATTTCCATCCTATGACAGTATCACCCCTGCTGACTCAACAGATCCGATATGGAACAAAGTGATACAAACTCTTCCAGAATGTGATAATAAACAATTGTTAAAAGTGGTAACTTCCGAGTCCTTGACAGTCATTCCTGATATAGATACAGAAACACATTTTAAATTTCTTGAGTGTCAGGAATTTCTCCTGGAATATAATGAATCTGGAATTTTGTTCAAAAATCGACTAGTTAGCTTAAACCCTCATGAAGAGGGAATATTTCCTGCTTACAGAATAGAAAATGATCGTTTAATGAAGTACTCGATGCTTTATCAACGAGTTGGATTTGTGAAAGTAGAAATAACTCCGGTATCTTCAATTTACCAGTTAATAACGTCTACCGGAACAAAAATTACGCTGGAATCTTCCCTTTGTTTAAAACCTGAAGGGGAGAGGGGGTTTATAGAAGATGTCTGCTTGTGGTTCAATGGCATATTCTTCGATTCAGATAAATTGATTGTCCCAAATAGAGATAACAGTTATTTGACAGAGCATAAGTTATCTATCTTTATAAAAAGGAGAAAAAACATCAGCCCTAGTTTATCAAGTCCATATCCGAGTGTAAGTCCTAAAGAGCCAAAAAATTATCCCATTCGCCTGCTTGAGTGGCATTATGGGGTTCTCGGGGTTACAGGATTTATTCTGATTCTATGCATTTCAATTTGTTATAGAAGAAGGAAGGCTAGAAAAGCATCATACAATGACTTTGTGGATGTGCGGATGCCTAGCTGTATAACTTGGAGAATCCGTTCCTCTTCTACCAAGGTTGTTGAGATCTATAAAGGATTATTACCTTTTAATCCCTCTCGAAACGGGGTTGAATCACCAATTTTCCCTAATGGAATTTGTCAAGAAAAACACTGCTCATCATCTGATCACCTTATACATTGGTTTTTAGACAATGACCAATCTCCCACTTGTAACAATTTTAAAGAAGGATTTGCAGAAATTTATGCTCATGAAAGATCTTCTCTAAGAGGAGCAATCATCAGAGCATCTCACATCGCTGACACCCTGTTGACTGATGGATGTCATGGAGTCCATTATTGTGGGAGGACCTACATCAGATTTCCATCCTATGACAGTATCACCCCTGCTGACTCAACAGATCCGATATGGAACAAAGTGATACAAACTCTTCCAGAATGTGATAATAAACAATTGTTAAAAGTGGTAACTTCCGAGTCCTTGACAGTCATTCCTGATATAGATACAGAAACACATTTTAAATTTCTTGAGTGTCAGGAATTTCTCCTGGAATATAATGAATCTGGAATTTTGTTCAACAATCGACTAGTTAGCTTAAACCCTCATGAAGAGGGAATCCAAAGGTGTTCTGCAGAGACAAGATGACGGCTGTGATGACGACGGCTTCAAAAAGGTGGAGAAGAGGAAGAAGCCTACTCGTCGCAACCTTTGTGGCACCGCCCCGGCCGGATGCAACCAGCTGCTGCGGCCGGCGGTCCCGACGACACTTTTGTACGTGTCCCGCCTGCATTACTCCACAAAATGTGAAGGGCTTGTGGAGTACATCAGAACGAAGACCAATTTCATCCTGAGGGTCGAGCGGTTGGAGTCCCGCCACAGTGTGAACTTTAACTCATTTGTGGTGAGGGTACCGACTGAACATCTGTCGACCTTCATGAAGGAAGATTTTTGGCCGAAGGGTGTCCTGTTCCGGCGGTTTCGGGGTCGGCTATCGGACACCGCAATGCGCAACACGTCGCCGCCGTCTTTACGTGTAAAATAATTAAATTACATAATGCTGTTATTTTATATATTATTTATGTCTAGTTTTAAGGTATATATCTATGGGCCATTGTAGCCTGATGACAAATAAATAAATAAAATAAATAAATAAATATTTCCTGCTTACAGAATAGAAAATGATCGTTTAATGAAGTACTCGATGCTTTATCAACGAGTTGGATTTGTGAAAGTAGAAATAACTCCGGTATCTTCAATTTACCAGTTAATAACGTCTACCGGAACAAAAATTACGCTGGAATCTTCCCTTTGTTTAAAACCTGAAGGGGAGAGGGGGTTTATAGAAGATGTCTGCTTGTGGTTCAATGGAATATTCTTCGATTCAGATAAATTGATTGTCCCAAATAGAGATAACAGTTATTTGACAGAGCATAAGTTATCTATCTTTATAAAAAGGAGAAAAAACATCAGCCCTAGTTTATCAAGTCCATATCCGAGTGTAAGTCCTAAAGAGCCAAAAAATTATCCCATTCGCCTGCTTGAGTGGCATTATGGGGTTCTCGGGGTTACAGGATTTATTCTGATTCTATGCATTTCAATTTGTTATAGAAGAAGGAAGGCTAGAAAAGCATCATACAATGACTTTGTGGATGTGCGGATGCCTAGCTGTATAACTTGGAGAATCCGTTCCTCTTCTACCAAGGTTGTTGAGATCTATAAAGGATTATTACCTTTTAATCCCTCTCGAAACGGGGTTGAATCACCAATTTTCCCTAATGGAATTTGTCAAGAAAAACACTGCTCATCATCTGATCACCTTATACATTGGTTTTTAGACAATGACCAATCTCCCACTTGTAACAATTTTAAAGAAGGATTTGCAGAAATTTATGCTCATGAAAGATCTTCTCTAAGAGGAGCAATCATCAGAGCATCTCACATCGCTGACACCCTGTTGACTGATGGATGTCATGGAGTCCATTATTGTGGGAGGACCTACATCAGATTTCCATCCTATGACAGTATCACCCCTGCTGACTCAACAGATCCGATATGGAACAAAGTGATACAAACTCTTCCAGAATGTGATAATAAACAATTGTTAAAAGTGGTAACTTCCGAGTCCTTGACAGTCATTCCTGATATAGATACAGAAACACATTTTAAATTTCTTGAGTGTCAGGAATTTCTCCTGGAATATAATGAATCTGGAATTTTGTTCAACAATCGACTAGTTAGCTTAAACCCTCATGAAGAGGGAATATTTCCTGCTTACAGAATAGAAAATGATCGTTTAATGAAGTACTCGATGCTTTATCAACGAGTTGGATTTGTGAAAGTAGAAATAACTCCGGTATCTTCAATTTACCAGTTAATAACGTCTACCGGAACAAAAATTACGCTGGAATCTTCCCTTTGTTTAAAACCTGAAGGGGAGAGGGGGTTTATAGAAGATGTCTGCTTGTGGTTCAATGGCATATTCTTCGATTCAGATAAATTGATTGTCCCAAATAGAGATAACAGTTATTTGACAGAGCATAAGTTATCTATCTTTATAAAAAGGAGAAAAAACATCAGCCCTAGTTTATCAAGTCCATATCCGAGTGTAAGTCCTAAAGAGCCAAAAAATTATCCCATTCGCCTGCTTGAGTGGCATTATGGGGTTCTCGGGGTTACAGGATTTATTCTGATTCTATGCATTTCAATTTGTTATAGAAGAAGGAAGGCTAGAAAAGCATCATACAATGACTTTGTGGATGTGCGGATGCCTAGCTGTATAACTTGGAGAATCCGTTCCTCTTCTACCAAGGTTGTTGAGATCTATAAAGGATTATTACCTTTTAATCCCTCTCGAAACGGGGTTGAATCACCAATTTTCCCTAATGGAATTTGTCAAGAAAAACACTGCTCATCATCTGATCACCTTATACATTGGTTTTTAGACAATGACCAATCTCCCACTTGTAACAATTTTAAAGAAGGATTTGCAGAAATTTATGCTCATGAAAGATCTTCTCTAAGAGGAGCAATCATCAGAGCATCTCACATCGCTGACACCCTGTTGACTGATGGATGTCATGGAGTCCATTATTGTGGGAGGACCTACATCAGATTTCCATCCTATGACAGTATCACCCCTGCTGACTCAACAGATCCGATATGGAACAAAGTGATACAAACTCTTCCAGAATGTGATAATAAACAATTGTTAAAAGTGGTAACTTCCGAGTCCTTGACAGTCATTCCTGATATAGATACAGAAACACATTTTAAATTTCTTGAGTGTCAGGAATTTCTCCTGGAATATAATGAATCTGGAATTTTGTTCAACAATCGACTAGTTAGCTTAAACCCTCATGAAGAGGGAATATTTCCTGCTTACAGAATAGAAAATGATCGTTTAATGAAGTACTCGATGCTTTATCAACGAGTTGGATTTGTGAAAGTAGAAATAACTCCGGTATCTTCAATTTACCAGTTAATAACGTCTACCGGAACAAAAATTACGCTGGAATCTTCCCTTTGTTTAAAACCTGAAGGGGAGAGGGGGTTTATAGAAGATGTCTGCTTGTGGTTCAATGGCATATTCTTCGATTCAGATAAATTGATTGTCCCAAATAGAGATAACAGTTATTTGACAGAGCATAAGTTATCTATCTTTATAAAAAGGAGAAAAAACATCAGCCCTAGTTTATCAAGTCCATATCCGAGTGTAAGTCCTAAAGAGCCAAAAAATTATCCCATTCGCCTGCTTGAGTGGCATTATGGGGTTCTCGGGGTTACAGGATTTATTCTGATTCTATGCATTTCAATTTGTTATAGAAGAAGGAAGGCTAGAAAAGCATCATACAATGACTTTGTGGATGTGCGGATGCCTAGCTGTATAACTTGGAGAATCCGTTCCTCTTCTACCAAGGTTGTTGAGATCTATAAAGGATTATTACCTTTTAATCCCTCTCGAAACGGGGTTGAATCACCAATTTTCCCTAATGGAATTTGTCAAGAAAAACACTGCTCATCATCTGATCACCTTATACATTGGTTTTTAGACAATGACCAATCTCCCACTTGTAACAATTTTAAAGAAGGATTTGCAGAAATTTATGCTCATGAAAGATCTTCTCTAAGAGGAGCAATCATCAGAGCATCTCACATCGCTGACACCCTGTTGACTGATGGATGTCATGGAGTCCATTATTGTGGGAGGACCTACATCAGATTTCCATCCTATGACAGTATCACCCCTGCTGACTCAACAGATCCGATATGGAACAAAGTGATACAAACTCTTCCAGAATGTGATAATAAACAATTGTTAAAAGTGGTAACTTCCGAGTCCTTGACAGTCATTCCTGATATAGATACAGAAACACATTTTAAATTTCTTGAGTGTCAGGAATTTCTCCTGGAATATAATGAATCTGGAATTTTGTTCAACAATCGACTAGTTAGCTTAAACCCTCATGAAGAGGGAATATTTCCTGCTTACAGAATAGAAAATGATCGTTTAATGAAGTACTCGATGCTTTATCAACGAGTTGGATTTGTGAAAGTAGAAATAACTCCGGTATCTTCAATTTACCAGTTAATAACGTCTACCGGAACAAATATTACGCTGGAATCTTCCCTTTGTTTAAAACCTGAAGGGGAGAGGGGGTTTATAGAAGATGTCTGCTTGTGGTTCAATGGCATATTCTTCGATTCAGATAAATTGATTGTCCCAAATAGAGATAACAGTTATTTGACAGAGCATAAGTTATCTATCTTTATAAAAAGGAGAAAAAACATCAGCCCTAGTTTATCAAGTCCATATCCGAGTGTAAGTCCTAAAGAGCCAAAAAATTATCCCATTCGCCTGCTTGAGTGGCATTATGGGGTTCTCGGGGTTACAGGATTTATTCTGATTCTATGCATTTCAATTTGTTATAGAAGAAGGAAGGCTAGAAAAGCATCATACAATGACTTTGTGGATGTGCGGATGCCTAGCTGTATAACTTGGAGAATCCGTTCCTCTTCTACCAAGGTTGTTGAGATCTATAAAGGATTATTACCTTTTAATCCCTCTCGAAACGGGGTTGAATCACCAATTTTCCCTAATGGAATTTGTCAAGAAAAACACTGCTCATCATCTGATCACCTTATACATTGGTTTTTAGACAATGACCAATCTCCCACTTGTAACAATTTTAAAGAAGGATTTGCAGAAATTTATGCTCATGAAAGATCTTCTCTAAGAGGAGCAATCATCAGAGCATCTCACATCGCTGACACCCTGTTGACTGATGGATGTCATGGAGTCCATTATTGTGGGAGGACCTACATCAGATTTCCATCCTATGACAGTATCACCCCTGCTGACTCAACAGATCCGATATGGAACAAAGTGATACAAACTCTTCCAGAATGTGATAATAAACAATTGTTAAAAGTGGTAACTTCCGAGTCCTTGACAGTCATTCCTGATATAGATACAGAAACACATTTTAAATTTCTTGAGTGTCAGGAATTTCTCCTGGAATATAATGAATCTGGAATTTTGTTCAAAAATCGACTAGTTAGCTTAAACCCTCATGAAGAGGGAATATTTCCTGCTTACAGAATAGAAAATGATCGTTTAATGAAGTACTCGATGCTTTATCAACGAGTTGGATTTGTGAAAGTAGAAATAACTCCGGTATCTTCAATTTACCAGTTAATAACGTCTACCGGAACAAATATTACGCTGGAATCTTCCCTTTGTTTAAAACCTGAAGGGGAGAGGGGGTTTATAGAAGATGTCTGCTTGTGGTTCAATGGAATATTCTTCGATTCAGATAAATTGATTGTCCCAAATAGAGATAACAGTTATTTGACAGAGCATAAGTTATCTATCTTTATAAAAAGGAGAAAAAACATCAGCCCTAGTTTATCAAGTCCATATCCGAGTGTAAGTCCTAAAGAGCCAAAAAATTATCCCATTCGCCTGCTTGAGTGGCATTATGGGGTTCTCGGGGTTACAGGATTTATTCTGATTCTATGCATTTCAATTTGTTATAGAAGAAGGAAGGCTAGAAAAGCATCATACAATGACTTTGTGGATGTGCGGATGCCTAGCTGTATAACTTGGAGAATCCGTTCCTCTTCTACCAAGGTTGTTGAGATCTATAAAGGATTATTACCTTTTAATCCCTCTCGAAACGGGGTTGAATCACCAATTTTCCCTAATGGAATTTGTCAAGAAAAACACTGCTCATCATCTGATCACCTTATACATTGGTTTTTAGACAATGACCAATCTCCCACTTGTAACAATTTTAAAGAAGGATTTGCAGAAATTTATGCTCATGAAAGATCTTCTCTAAGAGGAGCAATCATCAGAGCATCTCACATCGCTGACACCCTGTTGACTGATGGATGTCATGGAGTCCATTATTGTGGGAGGACCTACATCAGATTTCCATCCTATGACAGTATCACCCCTGCTGACTCAACAGATCCGATATGGAACAAAGTGATACAAACTCTTCCAGAATGTGATAATAAACAATTGTTAAAAGTGGTAACTTCCGAGTCCTTGACAGTCATTCCTGATATAGATACAGAAACACATTTTAAATTTCTTGAGTGTCAGGAATTTCTCCTGGAATATAATGAATCTGGAATTTTGTTCAACAATCGACTAGTTAGCTTAAACCCTCATGAAGAGGGAATATTTCCTGCTTACAGAATAGAAAATGATCGTTTAATGAAGTACTCGATGCTTTATCAACGAGTTGGATTTGTGAAAGTAGAAATAACTCCGGTATCTTCAATTTACCAGTTAATAACGTCTACCGGAACAAAAATTACGCTGGAATCTTCCCTTTGTTTAAAACCTGAAGGGGAGAGGGGGTTTATAGAAGATGTCTGCTTGTGGTTCAATGGAATATTCTTCGATTCAGATAAATTGATTGTCCCAAATAGAGATAACAGTTATTTGACAGAGCATAAGTTATCTATCTTTATAAAAAGGAGAAAAAACATCAGCCCTAGTTTATCAAGTCCATATCCGAGTGTAAGTCCTAAAGAGCCAAAAAATTATCCCATTCGCCTGCTTGAGTGGCATTATGGGGTTCTCGGGGTTACAGGATTTATTCTGATTCTATGCATTTCAATTTGTTATAGAAGAAGGAAGGCTAGAAAAGCATCATACAATGACTTTGTGGATGTGCGGATGCCTAGCTGTATAACTTGGAGAATCCGTTCCTCTTCTACCAAGGTTGTTGAGATCTATAAAGGATTATTACCTTTTAATCCCTCTCGAAACGGGGTTGAATCACCAATTTTCCCTAATGGAATTTGTCAAGAAAAACACTGCTCATCATCTGATCACCTTATACATTGGTTTTTAGACAATGACCAATCTCCCACTTGTAACAATTTTAAAGAAGGATTTGCAGAAATTTATGCTCATGAAAGATCTTCTCTAAGAGGAGCAATCATCAGAGCATCTCACATCGCTGACACCCTGTTGACTGATGGATGTCATGGAGTCCATTATTGTGGGAGGACCTACATCAGATTTCCATCCTATGACAGTATCACCCCTGCTGACTCAACAGATCCGATATGGAACAAAGTGATACAAACTCTTCCAGAATGTGATAATAAACAATTGTTAAAAGTGGTAACTTCCGAGTCCTTGACAGTCATTCCTGATATAGATACAGAAACACATTTTAAATTTCTTGAGTGTCAGGAATTTCTCCTGGAATATAATGAATCTGGAATTTTGTTCAACAATCGACTAGTTAGCTTAAACCCTCATGAAGAGGGAATATTTCCTGCTTACAGAATAGAAAATGATCGTTTAATGAAGTACTCGATGCTTTATCAACGAGTTGGATTTGTGAAAGTAGAAATAACTCCGGTATCTTCAATTTACCAGTTAATAACGTCTACCGGAACAAAAATTACGCTGGAATCTTCCCTTTGTTTAAAACCTGAAGGGGAGAGGGGGTTTATAGAAGATGTCTGCTTGTGGTTCAATGGCATATTCTTCGATTCAGATAAATTGATTGTCCCAAATAGAGATAACAGTTATTTGACAGAGCATAAGTTATCTATCTTTATAAAAAGGAGAAAAAACATCAGCCCTAGTTTATCAAGTCCATATCCGAGTGTAAGTCCTAAAGAGCCAAAAAATTATCCCATTCGCCTGCTTGAGTGGCATTATGGGGTTCTCGGGGTTACAGGATTTATTCTGATTCTATGCATTTCAATTTGTTATAGAAGAAGGAAGGCTAGAAAAGCATCATACAATGACTTTGTGGATGTGCGGATGCCTAGCTGTATAACTTGGAGAATCCGTTCCTCTTCTACCAAGGTTGTTGAGATCTATAAAGGATTATTACCTTTTAATCCCTCTCGAAACGGGGTTGAATCACCAATTTTCCCTAATGGAATTTGTCAAGAAAAACACTGCTCATCATCTGATCACCTTATACATTGGTTTTTAGACAATGACCAATCTCCCACTTGTAACAATTTTAAAGAAGGATTTGCAGAAATTTATGCTCATGAAAGATCTTCTCTAAGAGGAGCAATCATCAGAGCATCTCACATCGCTGACACCCTGTTGACTGATGGATGTCATGGAGTCCATTATTGTGGGAGGACCTACATCAGATTTCCATCCTATGACAGTATCACCCCTGCTGACTCAACAGATCCGATATGGAACAAAGTGATACAAACTCTTCCAGAATGTGATAATAAACAATTGTTAAAAGTGGTAACTTCCGAGTCCTTGACAGTCATTCCTGATATAGATACAGAAACACATTTTAAATTTCTTGAGTGTCAGGAATTTCTCCTGGAATATAATGAATCTGGAATTTTGTTCAACAATCGACTAGTTAGCTTAAACCCTCATGAAGAGGGAATATTTCCTGCTTACAGAATAGAAAATGATCGTTTAATGAAGTACTCGATGCTTTATCAACGAGTTGGATTTGTGAAAGTAGAAATAACTCCGGTATCTTCAATTTACCAGTTAATAACGTCTACCGGAACAAAAATTACGCTGGAATCTTCCCTTTGTTTAAAACCTGAAGGGGAGAGGGGGTTTATAGAAGATGTCTGCTTGTGGTTCAATGGAATATTCTTCGATTCAGATAAATTGATTGTCCCAAATAGAGATAACAGTTATTTGACAGAGCATAAGTTATCTATCTTTATAAAAAGGAGAAAAAACATCAGCCCTAGTTTATCAAGTCCATATCCGAGTGTAAGTCCTAAAGAGCCAAAAAATTATCCCATTCGCCTGCTTGAGTGGCATTATGGGGTTCTCGGGGTTACAGGATTTATTCTGATTCTATGCATTTCAATTTGTTATAGAAGAAGGAAGGCTAGAAAAGCATCATACAATGACTTTGTGGATGTGCGGATGCCTAGCTGTATAACTTGGAGAATCCGTTCCTCTTCTACCAAGGTTGTTGAGATCTATAAAGGATTATTACCTTTTAATCCCTCTCGAAACGGGGTTGAATCACCAATTTTCCCTAATGGAATTTGTCAAGAAAAACACTGCTCATCATCTGATCACCTTATACATTGGTTTTTAGACAATGACCAATCTCCCACTTGTAACAATTTTAAAGAAGGATTTGCAGAAATTTATGCTCATGAAAGATCTTCTCTAAGAGGAGCAATCATCAGAGCATCTCACATCGCTGACACCCTGTTGACTGATGGATGTCATGGAGTCCATTATTGTGGGAGGACCTACATCAGATTTCCATCCTATGACAGTATCACCCCTGCTGACTCAACAGATCCGATATGGAACAAAGTGATACAAACTCTTCCAGAATGTGATAATAAACAATTGTTAAAAGTGGTAACTTCCGAGTCCTTGACAGTCATTCCTGATATAGATACAGAAACACATTTTAAATTTCTTGAGTGTCAGGAATTTCTCCTGGAATATAATGAATCTGGAATTTTGTTCAACAATCGACTAGTTAGCTTAAACCCTCATGAAGAGGGAATATTTCCTGCTTACAGAATAGAAAATGATCGTTTAATGAAGTACTCGATGCTTTATCAACGAGTTGGATTTGTGAAAGTAGAAATAACTCCGGTATCTTCAATTTACCAGTTAATAACGTCTACCGGAACAAAAATTACGCTGGAATCTTCCCTTTGTTTAAAACCTGAAGGGGAGAGGGGGTTTATAGAAGATGTCTGCTTGTGGTTCAATGGAATATTCTTCGATTCAGATAAATTGATTGTCCCAAATAGAGATAACAGTTATTTGACAGAGCATAAGTTATCTATCTTTATAAAAAGGAGAAAAAACATCAGCCCTAGTTTATCAAGTCCATATCCGAGTGTAAGTCCTAAAGAGCCAAAAAATTATCCCATTCGCCTGCTTGAGTGGCATTATGGGGTTCTCGGGGTTACAGGATTTATTCTGATTCTATGCATTTCAATTTGTTATAGAAGAAGGAAGGCTAGAAAAGCATCATACAATGACTTTGTGGATGTGCGGATGCCTAGCTGTATAACTTGGAGAATCCGTTCCTCTTCTACCAAGGTTGTTGAGATCTATAAAGGATTATTACCTTTTAATCCCTCTCGAAACGGGGTTGAATCACCAATTTTCCCTAATGGAATTTGTCAAGAAAAACACTGCTCATCATCTGATCACCTTATACATTGGTTTTTAGACAATGACCAATCTCCCACTTGTAACAATTTTAAAGAAGGATTTGCAGAAATTTATGCTCATGAAAGATCTTCTCTAAGAGGAGCAATCATCAGAGCATCTCACATCGCTGACACCCTGTTGACTGATGGATGTCATGGAGTCCATTATTGTGGGAGGACCTACATCAGATTTCCATCCTATGACAGTATCACCCCTGCTGACTCAACAGATCCGATATGGAACAAAGTGATACAAACTCTTCCAGAATGTGATAATAAACAATTGTTAAAAGTGGTAACTTCCGAGTCCTTGACAGTCATTCCTGATATAGATACAGAAACACATTTTAAATTTCTTGAGTGTCAGGAATTTCTCCTGGAATATAATGAATCTGGAATTTTGTTCAACAATCGACTAGTTAGCTTAAACCCTCATGAAGAGGGAATATTTCCTGCTTACAGAATAGAAAATGATCGTTTAATGAAGTACTCGATGCTTTATCAACGAGTTGGATTTGTGAAAGTAGAAATAACTCCGGTATCTTCAATTTACCAGTTAATAACGTCTACCGGAACAAATATTACGCTGGAATCTTCCCTTTGTTTAAAACCTGAAGGGGAGAGGGGGTTTATAGAAGATGTCTGCTTGTGGTTCAATGGCATATTCTTCGATTCAGATAAATTGATTGTCCCAAATAGAGATAACAGTTATTTGACAGAGCATAAGTTATCTATCTTTATAAAAAGGAGAAAAAACATCAGCCCTAGTTTATCAAGTCCATATCCGAGTGTAAGTCCTAAAGAGCCAAAAAATTATCCCATTCGCCTGCTTGAGTGGCATTATGGGGTTCTCGGGGTTACAGGATTTATTCTGATTCTATGCATTTCAATTTGTTATAGAAGAAGGAAGGCTAGAAAAGCATCATACAATGACTTTGTGGATGTGCGGATGCCTAGCTGTATAACTTGGAGAATCCGTTCCTCTTCTACCAAGGTTGTTGAGATCTATAAAGGATTATTACCTTTTAATCCCTCTCGAAACGGGGTTGAATCACCAATTTTCCCTAATGGAATTTGTCAAGAAAAACACTGCTCATCATCTGATCACCTTATACATTGGTTTTTAGACAATGACCAATCTCCCACTTGTAACAATTTTAAAGAAGGATTTGCAGAAATTTATGCTCATGAAAGATCTTCTCTAAGAGGAGCAATCATCAGAGCATCTCACATCGCTGACACCCTGTTGACTGATGGATGTCATGGAGTCCATTATTGTGGGAGGACCTACATCAGATTTCCATCCTATGACAGTATCACCCCTGCTGACTCAACAGATCCGATATGGAACAAAGTGATACAAACTCTTCCAGAATGTGATAATAAACAATTGTTAAAAGTGGTAACTTCCGAGTCCTTGACAGTCATTCCTGATATAGATACAGAAACACATTTTAAATTTCTTGAGTGTCAGGAATTTCTCCTGGAATATAATGAATCTGGAATTTTGTTCAAAAATCGACTAGTTAGCTTAAACCCTCATGAAGAGGGAATATTTCCTGCTTACAGAATAGAAAATGATCGTTTAATGAAGTACTCGATGCTTTATCAACGAGTTGGATTTGTGAAAGTAGAAATAACTCCGGTATCTTCAATTTACCAGTTAATAACGTCTACCGGAACAAAAATTACGCTGGAATCTTCCCTTTGTTTAAAACCTGAAGGGGAGAGGGGGTTTATAGAAGATGTCTGCTTGTGGTTCAATGGCATATTCTTCGATTCAGATAAATTGATTGTCCCAAATAGAGATAACAGTTATTTGACAGAGCATAAGTTATCTATCTTTATAAAAAGGAGAAAAAACATCAGCCCTAGTTTATCAAGTCCATATCCGAGTGTAAGTCCTAAAGAGCCAAAAAATTATCCCATTCGCCTGCTTGAGTGGCATTATGGGGTTCTCGGGGTTACAGGATTTATTCTGATTCTATGCATTTCAATTTGTTATAGAAGAAGGAAGGCTAGAAAAGCATCATACAATGACTTTGTGGATGTGCGGATGCCTAGCTGTATAACTTGGAGAATCCGTTCCTCTTCTACCAAGGTTGTTGAGATCTATAAAGGATTATTACCTTTTAATCCCTCTCGAAACGGGGTTGAATCACCAATTTTCCCTAATGGAATTTGTCAAGAATAACACTGCTCATCATCTGATCACCTTATACATTGGTTTTTAGACAATGACCAATCTCCCACTTGTAACAATTTTAAAGAAGGATTTGCAGAAATTTATGCTCATGAAAGATCTTCTCTAAGAGGAGCAATCATCAGAGCATCTCACATCGCTGACACCCTGTTGACTGATGGATGTCATGGAGTCCATTATTGTGGGAGGACCTACATCAGATTTCCATCCTATGACAGTATCACCCCTGCTGACTCAACAGATCCGATATGGAACAAAGTGATACAAACTCTTCCAGAATGTGATAATAAACAATTGTTAAAAGTGGTAACTTCCGAGTCCTTGACAGTCATTCCTGATATAGATACAGAAACACATTTTAAATTTCTTGAGTGTCAGGAATTTCTCCTGGAATATAATGAATCTGGAATTTTGTTCAACAATCGACTAGTTAGCTTAAACCCTCATGAAGAGGGAATCCAAAGGTGTTCTGCAGAGACAAGATGACGGCTGTGATGACGACGGCTTCAAAAAGGTGGAGAAGAGGAAGAAGCCTACTCGTCGCAACCTTTGTGGCACCGCCCCGGCCGGATGCAACCAGCTGCTGCGGCCGGCGGTCCCGACGACACTTTTGTACGTGTCCCGCCTGCATTACTCCACAAAATGTGAAGGGCTTGTGGAGTACATCAGAACGAAGACCAATTTCATCCTGAGGGTCGAGCGGTTGGAGTCCCGCCACAGTGTGAACTTTAACTCATTTGTGGTGAGGGTACCGACTGAACATCTGTCGACCTTCATGAAGGAAGATTTTTGGCCGAAGGGTGTCCTGTTCCGGCGGTTTCGGGGTCGGCTATCGGACACCGCAATGCGCAACACGTCGCCGCCGTCTTTACGTGTAAAATAATTAAATTACATAATGCTGTTATTTTATATATTATTTATGTCTAGTTTTAAGGTATATATCTATGGGCCATTGTAGCCTGATGACAAATAAATAAATAAAATAAATAAATAAATATTTCCTGCTTACAGAATAGAAAATGATCGTTTAATGAAGTACTCGATGCTTTATCAACGAGTTGGATTTGTGAAAGTAGAAATAACTCCGGTATCTTCAATTTACCAGTTAATAACGTCTACCGGAACAAAAATTACGCTGGAATCTTCCCTTTGTTTAAAACCTGAAGGGGAGAGGGGGTTTATAGAAGATGTCTGCTTGTGGTTCAATGGAATATTCTTCGATTCAGATAAATTGATTGTCCCAAATAGAGATAACAGTTATTTGACAGAGCATAAGTTATCTATCTTTATAAAAAGGAGAAAAAACATCAGCCCTAGTTTATCAAGTCCATATCCGAGTGTAAGTCCTAAAGAGCCAAAAAATTATCCCATTCGCCTGCTTGAGTGGCATTATGGGGTTCTCGGGGTTACAGGATTTATTCTGATTCTATGCATTTCAATTTGTTATAGAAGAAGGAAGGCTAGAAAAGCATCATACAATGACTTTGTGGATGTGCGGATGCCTAGCTGTATAACTTGGAGAATCCGTTCCTCTTCTACCAAGGTTGTTGAGATCTATAAAGGATTATTACCTTTTAATCCCTCTCGAAACGGGGTTGAATCACCAATTTTCCCTAATGGAATTTGTCAAGAAAAACACTGCTCATCATCTGATCACCTTATACATTGGTTTTTAGACAATGACCAATCTCCCACTTGTAACAATTTTAAAGAAGGATTTGCAGAAATTTATGCTCATGAAAGATCTTCTCTAAGAGGAGCAATCATCAGAGCATCTCACATCGCTGACACCCTGTTGACTGATGGATGTCATGGAGTCCATTATTGTGGGAGGACCTACATCAGATTTCCATCCTATGACAGTATCACCCCTGCTGACTCAACAGATCCGATATGGAACAAAGTGATACAAACTCTTCCAGAATGTGATAATAAACAATTGTTAAAAGTGGTAACTTCCGAGTCCTTGACAGTCATTCCTGATATAGATACAGAAACACATTTTAAATTTCTTGAGTGTCAGGAATTTCTCCTGGAATATAATGAATCTGGAATTTTGTTCAACAATCGACTAGTTAGCTTAAACCCTCATGAAGAGGGAATATTTCCTGCTTACAGAATAGAAAATGATCGTTTAATGAAGTACTCGATGCTTTATCAACGAGTTGGATTTGTGAAAGTAGAAATAACTCCGGTATCTTCAATTTACCAGTTAATAACGTCTACCGGAACAAAAATTACGCTGGAATCTTCCCTTTGTTTAAAACCTGAAGGGGAGAGGGGGTTTATAGAAGATGTCTGCTTGTGGTTCAATGGAATATTCTTCGATTCAGATAAATTGATTGTCCCAAATAGAGATAACAGTTATTTGACAGAGCATAAGTTATCTATCTTTATAAAAAGGAGAAAAAACATCAGCCCTAGTTTATCAAGTCCATATCCGAGTGTAAGTCCTAAAGAGCCAAAAAATTATCCCATTCGCCTGCTTGAGTGGCATTATGGGGTTCTCGGGGTTACAGGATTTATTCTGATTCTATGCATTTCAATTTGTTATAGAAGAAGGAAGGCTAGAAAAGCATCATACAATGACTTTGTGGATGTGCGGATGCCTAGCTGTATAACTTGGAGAATCCGTTCCTCTTCTACCAAGGTTGTTGAGATCTATAAAGGATTATTACCTTTTAATCCCTCTCGAAACGGGGTTGAATCACCAATTTTCCCTAATGGAATTTGTCAAGAAAAACACTGCTCATCATCTGATCACCTTATACATTGGTTTTTAGACAATGACCAATCTCCCACTTGTAACAATTTTAAAGAAGGATTTGCAGAAATTTATGCTCATGAAAGATCTTCTCTAAGAGGAGCAATCATCAGAGCATCTCACATCGCTGACACCCTGTTGACTGATGGATGTCATGGAGTCCATTATTGTGGGAGGACCTACATCAGATTTCCATCCTATGACAGTATCACCCCTGCTGACTCAACAGATCCGATATGGAACAAAGTGATACAAACTCTTCCAGAATGTGATAATAAACAATTGTTAAAAGTGGTAACTTCCGAGTCCTTGACAGTCATTCCTGATATAGATACAGAAACACATTTTAAATTTCTTGAGTGTCAGGAATTTCTCCTGGAATATAATGAATCTGGAATTTTGTTCAACAATCGACTAGTTAGCTTAAACCCTCATGAAGAGGGAATATTTCCTGCTTACAGAATAGAAAATGATCGTTTAATGAAGTACTCGATGCTTTATCAACGAGTTGGATTTGTGAAAGTAGAAATAACTCCGGTATCTTCAATTTACCAGTTAATAACGTCTACCGGAACAAAAATTACGCTGGAATCTTCCCTTTGTTTAAAACCTGAAGGGGAGAGGGGGTTTATAGAAGATGTCTGCTTGTGGTTCAATGGAATATTCTTCGATTCAGATAAATTGATTGTCCCAAATAGAGATAACAGTTATTTGACAGAGCATAAGTTATCTATCTTTATAAAAAGGAGAAAAAACATCAGCCCTAGTTTATCAAGTCCATATCCGAGTGTAAGTCCTAAAGAGCCAAAAAATTATCCCATTCGCCTGCTTGAGTGGCATTATGGGGTTCTCGGGGTTACAGGATTTATTCTGATTCTATGCATTTCAATTTGTTATAGAAGAAGGAAGGCTAGAAAAGCATCATACAATGACTTTGTGGATGTGCGGATGCCTAGCTGTATAACTTGGAGAATCCGTTCCTCTTCTACCAAGGTTGTTGAGATCTATAAAGGATTATTACCTTTTAATCCCTCTCGAAACGGGGTTGAATCACCAATTTTCCCTAATGGAATTTGTCAAGAAAAACACTGCTCATCATCTGATCACCTTATACATTGGTTTTTAGACAATGACCAATCTCCCACTTGTAACAATTTTAAAGAAGGATTTGCAGAAATTTATGCTCATGAAAGATCTTCTCTAAGAGGAGCAATCATCAGAGCATCTCACATCGCTGACACCCTGTTGACTGATGGATGTCATGGAGTCCATTATTGTGGGAGGACCTACATCAGATTTCCATCCTATGACAGTATCACCCCTGCTGACTCAACAGATCCGATATGGAACAAAGTGATACAAACTCTTCCAGAATGTGATAATAAACAATTGTTAAAAGTGGTAACTTCCGAGTCCTTGACAGTCATTCCTGATATAGATACAGAAACACATTTTAAATTTCTTGAGTGTCAGGAATTTCTCCTGGAATATAATGAATCTGGAATTTTGTTCAACAATCGACTAGTTAGCTTAAACCCTCATGAAGAGGGAATATTTCCTGCTTACAGAATAGAAAATGATCGTTTAATGAAGTACTCGATGCTTTATCAACGAGTTGGATTTGTGAAAGTAGAAATAACTCCGGTATCTTCAATTTACCAGTTAATAACGTCTACCGGAACAAAAATTACGCTGGAATCTTCCCTTTGTTTAAAACCTGAAGGGGAGAGGGGGTTTATAGAAGATGTCTGCTTGTGGTTCAATGGCATATTCTTCGATTCAGATAAATTGATTGTCCCAAATAGAGATAACAGTTATTTGACAGAGCATAAGTTATCTATCTTTATAAAAAGGAGAAAAAACATCAGCCCTAGTTTATCAAGTCCATATCCGAGTGTAAGTCCTAAAGAGCCAAAAAATTATCCCATTCGCCTGCTTGAGTGGCATTATGGGGTTCTCGGGGTTACAGGATTTATTCTGATTCTATGCATTTCAATTTGTTATAGAAGAAGGAAGGCTAGAAAAGCATCATACAATGACTTTGTGGATGTGCGGATGCCTAGCTGTATAACTTGGAGAATCCGTTCCTCTTCTACCAAGGTTGTTGAGATCTATAAAGGATTATTACCTTTTAATCCCTCTCGAAACGGGGTTGAATCACCAATTTTCCCTAATGGAATTTGTCAAGAAAAACACTGCTCATCATCTGATCACCTTATACATTGGTTTTTAGACAATGACCAATCTCCCACTTGTAACAATTTTAAAGAAGGATTTGCAGAAATTTATGCTCATGAAAGATCTTCTCTAAGAGGAGCAATCATCAGAGCATCTCACATCGCTGACACCCTGTTGACTGATGGATGTCATGGAGTCCATTATTGTGGGAGGACCTACATCAGATTTCCATCCTATGACAGTATCACCCCTGCTGACTCAACAGATCCGATATGGAACAAAGTGATACAAACTCTTCCAGAATGTGATAATAAACAATTGTTAAAAGTGGTAACTTCCGAGTCCTTGACAGTCATTCCTGATATAGATACAGAAACACATTTTAAATTTCTTGAGTGTCAGGAATTTCTCCTGGAATATAATGAATCTGGAATTTTGTTCAACAATCGACTAGTTAGCTTAAACCCTCATGAAGAGGGAATATTTCCTGCTTACAGAATAGAAAATGATCGTTTAATGAAGTACTCGATGCTTTATCAACGAGTTGGATTTGTGAAAGTAGAAATAACTCCGGTATCTTCAATTTACCAGTTAATAACGTCTACCGGAACAAAAATTACGCTGGAATCTTCCCTTTGTTTAAAACCTGAAGGGGAGAGGGGGTTTATAGAAGATGTCTGCTTGTGGTTCAATGGCATATTCTTCGATTCAGATAAATTGATTGTCCCAAATAGAGATAACAGTTATTTGACAGAGCATAAGTTATCTATCTTTATAAAAAGGAGAAAAAACATCAGCCCTAGTTTATCAAGTCCATATCCGAGTGTAAGTCCTAAAGAGCCAAAAAATTATCCCATTCGCCTGCTTGAGTGGCATTATGGGGTTCTCGGGGTTACAGGATTTATTCTGATTCTATGCATTTCAATTTGTTATAGAAGAAGGAAGGCTAGAAAAGCATCATACAATGACTTTGTGGATGTGCGGATGCCTAGCTGTATAACTTGGAGAATCCGTTCCTCTTCTACCAAGGTTGTTGAGATCTATAAAGGATTATTACCTTTTAATCCCTCTCGAAACGGGGTTGAATCACCAATTTTCCCTAATGGAATTTGTCAAGAAAAACACTGCTCATCATCTGATCACCTTATACATTGGTTTTTAGACAATGACCAATCTCCCACTTGTAACAATTTTAAAGAAGGATTTGCCGAAATTTATGCTCATGAAAGATCTTCTCTAAGAGGAGCAATCATCAGAGCATCTCACATCGCTGACACCCTGTTGACTGATGGATGTCATGGAGTCCATTATTGTGGGAGGACCTACATCAGATTTCCATCCTATGACAGTATCATCCCTGCTGACTCAACAGATCCGATATGGAACAAAGTGATACAAACTCTTCCAGAATGTGATAATAAACAATTGTTAAAAGTGGTAACTTCCGAGTCCTTGACAGTCATTCCTGATATAGATACAGAAACACATTTTAAATTTCTTGAGTGTCAGGAATTTCTCCTGGAATATAATGAATCTGGAATTTTGTTCAACAATCGACTAGTTAGCTTAAACCCTCATGAAGAGGGAATATTTCCTGCTTACAGAATAGAAAATGATCGTTTAATGAAGTACTCGATGCTTTATCAACGAGTTGGATTTGTGAAAGTAGAAATAACTCCGGTATCTTCAATTTACCAGTTAATAACGTCTACCGGAACAAAAATTACGCTGGAATCTTCCCTTTGTTTAAAACCTGAAGGGGAGAGGGGGTTTATAGAAGATGTCTGCTTGTGGTTCAATGGAATATTCTTCGATTCAGATAAATTGATTGTCCCAAATAGAGATAACAGTTATTTGACAGAGCATAAGTTATCTATCTTTATAAAAAGGAGAAAAAACATCAGCCCTAGTTTATCAAGTCCATATCCGAGTGTAAGTCCTAAAGAGCCAAAAAATTATCCCATTCGCCTGCTTGAGTGGCATTATGGGGTTCTCGGGGTTACAGGATTTATTCTGATTCTATGCATTTCAATTTGTTATAGAAGAAGGAAGGCTAGAAAAGCATCATACAATGACTTTGTGGATGTGCGGATGCCTAGCTGTATAACTTGGAGAATCCGTTCCTCTTCTACCAAGGTTGTTGAGATCTATAAAGGATTATTACCTTTTAATCCCTCTCGAAACGGGGTTGAATCACCAATTTTCCCTAATGGAATTTGTCAAGAAAAACACTGCTCATCATCTGATCACCTTATACATTGGTTTTTAGACAATGACCAATCTCCCACTTGTAACAATTTTAAAGAAGGATTTGCAGAAATTTATGCTCATGAAAGATCTTCTCTAAGAGGAGCAATCATCAGAGCATCTCACATCGCTGACACCCTGTTGACTGATGGATGTCATGGAGTCCATTATTGTGGGAGGACCTACATCAGATTTCCATCCTATGACAGTATCACCCCTGCTGACTCAACAGATCCGATATGGAACAAAGTGATACAAACTCTTCCAGAATGTGATAATAAACAATTGTTAAAAGTGGTAACTTCCGAGTCCTTGACAGTCATTCCTGATATAGATACAGAAACACATTTTAAATTTCTTGAGTGTCAGGAATTTCTCCTGGAATATAATGAATCTGGAATTTTGTTCAACAATCGACTAGTTAGCTTAAACCCTCATGAAGAGGGAATATTTCCTGCTTACAGAATAGAAAATGATCGTTTAATGAAGTACTCGATGCTTTATCAACGAGTTGGATTTGTGAAAGTAGAAATAACTCCGGTATCTTCAATTTACCAGTTAATAACGTCTACCGGAACAAAAATTACGCTGGAATCTTCCCTTTGTTTAAAACCTGAAGGGGAGAGGGGGTTTATAGAAGATGTCTGCTTGTGGTTCAATGGAATATTCTTCGATTCAGATAAATTGATTGTCCCAAATAGAGATAACAGTTATTTGACAGAGCATAAGTTATCTATCTTTATAAAAAGGAGAAAAAACATCAGCCCTAGTTTATCAAGTCCATATCCGAGTGTAAGTCCTAAAGAGCCAAAAAATTATCCCATTCGCCTGCTTGAGTGGCATTATGGGGTTCTCGGGGTTACAGGATTTATTCTGATTCTATGCATTTCAATTTGTTATAGAAGAAGGAAGGCTAGAAAAGCATCATACAATGACTTTGTGGATGTGCGGATGCCTAGCTGTATAACTTGGAGAATCCGTTCCTCTTCTACCAAGGTTGTTGAGATCTATAAAGGATTATTACCTTTTAATCCCTCTCGAAACGGGGTTGAATCACCAATTTTCCCTAATGGAATTTGTCAAGAAAAACACTGCTCATCATCTGATCACCTTATACATTGGTTTTTAGACAATGACCAATCTCCCACTTGTAACAATTTTAAAGAAGGATTTGCAGAAATTTATGCTCATGAAAGATCTTCTCTAAGAGGAGCAATCATCAGAGCATCTCACATCGCTGACACCCTGTTGACTGATGGATGTCATGGAGTCCATTATTGTGGGAGGACCTACATCAGATTTCCATCCTATGACAGTATCACCCCTGCTGACTCAACAGATCCGATATGGAACAAAGTGATACAAACTCTTCCAGAATGTGATAATAAACAATTGTTAAAAGTGGTAACTTCCGAGTCCTTGACAGTCATTCCTGATATAGATACAGAAACACATTTTAAATTTCTTGAGTGTCAGGAATTTCTCCTGGAATATAATGAATCTGGAATTTTGTTCAACAATCGACTAGTTAGCTTAAACCCTCATGAAGAGGGAATATTTCCTGCTTACAGAATAGAAAATGATCGTTTAATGAAGTACTCGATGCTTTATCAACGAGTTGGATTTGTGAAAGTAGAAATAACTCCGGTATCTTCAATTTACCAGTTAATAACGTCTACCGGAACAAAAATTACGCTGGAATCTTCCCTTTGTTTAAAACCTGAAGGGGAGAGGGGGTTTATAGAAGATGTCTGCTTGTGGTTCAATGGAATATTCTTCGATTCAGATAAATTGATTGTCCCAAATAGAGATAACAGTTATTTGACAGAGCATAAGTTATCTATCTTTATAAAAAGGAGAAAAAACATCAGCCCTAGTTTATCAAGTCCATATCCGAGTGTAAGTCCTAAAGAGCCAAAAAATTATCCCATTCGCCTGCTTGAGTGGCATTATGGGGTTCTCGGGGTTACAGGATTTATTCTGATTCTATGCATTTCAATTTGTTATAGAAGAAGGAAGGCTAGAAAAGCATCATACAATGACTTTGTGGATGTGCGGATGCCTAGCTGTATAACTTGGAGAATCCGTTCCTCTTCTACCAAGGTTGTTGAGATCTATAAAGGATTATTACCTTTTAATCCCTCTCGAAACGGGGTTGAATCACCAATTTTCCCTAATGGAATTTGTCAAGAAAAACACTGCTCATCATCTGATCACCTTATACATTGGTTTTTAGACAATGACCAATCTCCCACTTGTAACAATTTTAAAGAAGGATTTGCAGAAATTTATGCTCATGAAAGATCTTCTCTAAGAGGAGCAATCATCAGAGCATCTCACATCGCTGACACCCTGTTGACTGATGGATGTCATGGAGTCCATTATTGTGGGAGGACCTACATCAGATTTCCATCCTATGACAGTATCACCCCTGCTGACTCAACAGATCCGATATGGAACAAAGTGATACAAACTCTTCCAGAATGTGATAATAAACAATTGTTAAAAGTGGTAACTTCCGAGTCCTTGACAGTCATTCCTGATATAGATACAGAAACACATTTTAAATTTCTTGAGTGTCAGGAATTTCTCCTGGAATATAATGAATCTGGAATTTTGTTCAACAATCGACTAGTTAGCTTAAACCCTCATGAAGAGGGAATATTTCCTGCTTACAGAATAGAAAATGATCGTTTAATGAAGTACTCGATGCTTTATCAACGAGTTGGATTTGTGAAAGTAGAAATAACTCCGGTATCTTCAATTTACCAGTTAATAACGTCTACCGGAACAAAAATTACGCTGGAATCTTCCCTTTGTTTAAAACCTGAAGGGGAGAGGGGGTTTATAGAAGATGTCTGCTTGTGGTTCAATGGAATATTCTTCGATTCAGATAAATTGATTGTCCCAAATAGAGATAACAGTTATTTGACAGAGCATAAGTTATCTATCTTTATAAAAAGGAGAAAAAACATCAGCCCTAGTTTATCAAGTCCATATCCGAGTGTAAGTCCTAAAGAGCCAAAAAATTATCCCATTCGCCTGCTTGAGTGGCATTATGGGGTTCTCGGGGTTACAGGATTTATTCTGATTCTATGCATTTCAATTTGTTATAGAAGAAGGAAGGCTAGAAAAGCATCATACAATGACTTTGTGGATGTGCGGATGCCTAGCTGTATAACTTGGAGAATCCGTTCCTCTTCTACCAAGGTTGTTGAGATCTATAAAGGATTATTACCTTTTAATCCCTCTCGAAACGGGGTTGAATCACCAATTTTCCCTAATGGAATTTGTCAAGAAAAACACTGCTCATCATCTGATCACCTTATACATTGGTTTTTAGACAATGACCAATCTCCCACTTGTAACAATTTTAAAGAAGGATTTGCAGAAATTTATGCTCATGAAAGATCTTCTCTAAGAGGAGCAATCATCAGAGCATCTCACATCGCTGACACCCTGTTGACTGATGGATGTCATGGAGTCCATTATTGTGGGAGGACCTACATCAGATTTCCATCCTATGACAGTATCACCCCTGCTGACTCAACAGATCCGATATGGAACAAAGTGATACAAACTCTTCCAGAATGTGATAATAAACAATTGTTAAAAGTGGTAACTTCCGAGTCCTTGACAGTCATTCCTGATATAGATACAGAAACACATTTTAAATTTCTTGAGTGTCAGGAATTTCTCCTGGAATATAATGAATCTGGAATTTTGTTCAACAATCGACTAGTTAGCTTAAACCCTCATGAAGAGGGAATATTTCCTGCTTACAGAATAGAAAATGATCGTTTAATGAAGTACTCGATGCTTTATCAACGAGTTGGATTTGTGAAAGTAGAAATAACTCCGGTATCTTCAATTTACCAGTTAATAACGTCTACCGGAACAAATATTACGCTGGAATCTTCCCTTTGTTTAAAACCTGAAGGGGAGAGGGGGTTTATAGAAGATGTCTGCTTGTGGTTCAATGGCATATTCTTCGATTCAGATAAATTGATTGTCCCAAATAGAGATAACAGTTATTTGACAGAGCATAAGTTATCTATCTTTATAAAAAGGAGAAAAAACATCAGCCCTAGTTTATCAAGTCCATATCCGAGTGTAAGTCCTAAAGAGCCAAAAAATTATCCCATTCGCCTGCTTGAGTGGCATTATGGGGTTCTCGGGGTTACAGGATTTATTCTGATTCTATGCATTTCAATTTGTTATAGAAGAAGGAAGGCTAGAAAAGCATCATACAATGACTTTGTGGATGTGCGGATGCCTAGCTGTATAACTTGGAGAATCCGTTCCTCTTCTACCAAGGTTGTTGAGATCTATAAAGGATTATTACCTTTTAATCCCTCTCGAAACGGGGTTGAATCACCAATTTTCCCTAATGGAATTTGTCAAGAAAAACACTGCTCATCATCTGATCACCTTATACATTGGTTTTTAGACAATGACCAATCTCCCACTTGTAACAATTTTAAAGAAGGATTTGCAGAAATTTATGCTCATGAAAGATCTTCTCTAAGAGGAGCAATCATCAGAGCATCTCACATCGCTGACACCCTGTTGACTGATGGATGTCATGGAGTCCATTATTGTGGGAGGACCTACATCAGATTTCCATCCTATGACAGTATCACCCCTGCTGACTCAACAGATCCGATATGGAACAAAGTGATACAAACTCTTCCAGAATGTGATAATAAACAATTGTTAAAAGTGGTAACTTCCGAGTCCTTGACAGTCATTCCTGATATAGATACAGAAACACATTTTAAATTTCTTGAGTGTCAGGAATTTCTCCTGGAATATAATGAATCTGGAATTTTGTTCAACAATCGACTAGTTAGCTTAAACCCTCATGAAGAGGGAATATTTCCTGCTTACAGAATAGAAAATGATCGTTTAATGAAGTACTCGATGCTTTATCAACGAGTTGGATTTGTGAAAGTAGAAGTAACTCCGGTATCTTCAATTTACCAGTTAATAACGTCTACCGGAACAAAAATTACGCTGGAATCTTCCCTTTGTTTAAAACCTGAAGGGGAGAGGGGGTTTATAGAAGATGTCTGCTTGTGGTTCAATGGCATATTCTTCGATTCAGATAAATTGATTGTCCCAAATAGAGATAACAGTTATTTGACAGAGCATAAGTTATCTATCTTTATAAAAAGGAGAAAAAACATCAGCCCTAGTTTATCAAGTCCATATCCGAGTGTAAGTCCTAAAGAGCCAAAAAATTATCCCATTCGCCTGCTTGAGTGGCATTATGGGGTTCTCGGGGTTACAGGATTTATTCTGATTCTATGCATTTCAATTTGTTATAGAAGAAGGAAGGCTAGAAAAGCATCATACAATGACTTTGTGGATGTGCGGATGCCTAGCTGTATAACTTGGAGAATCCGTTCCTCTTCTACCAAGGTTGTTGAGATCTATAAAGGATTATTACCTTTTAATCTTAACGAACTTAACTTAATTAACTTTTAATCGAAACGGGGTTGAATCACCAATTTTCCCTAATGGAATTTGTCAAGAAAAACACTGCTCATCATCTGATCACCTTATACATTGGTTTTTAGACAATGACCAATCTCCCACTTGTAACAATTTTAAAGAAGGATTTGCAGAAATTTATGCTCATGAAAGATCTTCTCTAAGAGGAGCAATCATCAGAGCATCTCACATCGCTGACACCCTGTTGACTGATGGATGTCATGGAGTCCATTATTGTGGGAGGACCTACATCAGATTTCCATCCTATGACAGTATCACCCCTGCTGACTCAACAGATCCGATATGGAACAAAGTGATACAAACTCTTCCAGAATGTGATAATAAACAATTGTTAAAAGTGGTAACTTCCGAGTCCTTGACAGTCATTCCTGATATAGATACAGAAACACATTTTAAATTTCTTGAGTGTCAGGAATTTCTCCTGGAATATAATGAATCTGGAATTTTGTTCAACAATCGACTAGTTAGCTTAAACCCTCATGAAGAGGGAATATTTCCTGCTTACAGAATAGAAAATGATCGTTTAATGAAGTACTCGATGCTTTATCAACGAGTTGGATTTGTGAAAGTAGAAATAACTCCGGTATCTTCAATTTACCAGTTAATAACGTCTACCGGAACAAAAATTACGCTGGAATCTTCCCTTTGTTTAAAACCTGAAGGGGAGAGGGGGTTTATAGAAGATGTCTGCTTGTGGTTCAATGGAATATTCTTCGATTCAGATAAATTGATTGTCCCAAATAGAGATAACAGTTATTTGACAGAGCATAAGTTATCTATCTTTATAAAAAGGAGAAAAAACATCAGCCCTAGTTTATCAAGTCCATATCCGAGTGTAAGTCCTAAAGAGCCAAAAAATTATCCCATTCGCCTGCTTGAGTGGCATTATGGGGTTCTCGGGGTTACAGGATTTATTCTGATTCTATGCATTTCAATTTGTTATAGAAGAAGGAAGGCTAGAAAAGCATCATACAATGACTTTGTGGATGTGCGGATGCCTAGCTGTATAACTTGGAGAATCCGTTCCTCTTCTACCAAGGTTGTTGAGATCTATAAAGGATTATTACCTTTTAATCCCTCTCGAAACGGGGTTGAATCACCAATTTTCCCTAATGGAATTTGTCAAGAAAAACACTGCTCATCATCTGATCACCTTATACATTGGTTTTTAGACAATGACCAATCTCCCACTTGTAACTATTTTAAAGAAGGATTTGCAGAAATTTATGCTCATGAAAGATCTTCTCTAAGAGGAGCAATCATCAGAGCATCTCACATCGCTGACACCCTGTTGACTGATGGATGTCATGGAGTCCATTATTGTGGGAGGACCTACATCAGATTTCCATCCTATGACAGTATCACCCCTGCTGACTCAACAGATCCGATATGGAACAAAGTGATACAAACTCTTCCAGAATGTGATAATAAACAATTGTTAAAAGTGGTAACTTCCGAGTCCTTGACAGTCATTCCTGATATAGATACAGAAACACATTTTAAATTTCTTGAGTGTCAGGAATTTCTCCTGGAATATAATGAATCTGGAATTTTGTTCAACAATCGACTAGTTAGCTTAAACCCTCATGAAGAGGGAATATTTCCTGCTTACAGAATAGAAAATGATCGTTTAATGAAGTACTCGATGCTTTATCAACGAGTTGGATTTGTGAAAGTAGAAATAACTCCGGTATCTTCAATTTACCAGTTAATAACGTCTACCGGAACAAAAATTACGCTGGAATCTTCCCTTTGTTTAAAACCTGAAGGGGAGAGGGGGTTTATAGAAGATGTCTGCTTGTGGTTCAATGGCATATTCTTCGATTCAGATAAATTGATTGTCCCAAATAGAGATAACAGTTATTTGACAGAGCATAAGTTATCTATCTTTATAAAAAGGAGAAAAAACATCAGCCCTAGTTTATCAAGTCCATATCCGAGTGTAAGTCCTAAAGAGCCAAAAAATTATCCCATTCGCCTGCTTGAGTGGCATTATGGGGTTCTCGGGGTTACAGGATTTATTCTGATTCTATGCATTTCAATTTGTTATAGAAGAAGGAAGGCTAGAAAAGCATCATACAATGACTTTGTGGATGTGCGGATGCCTAGCTGTATAACTTGGAGAATCCGTTCCTCTTCTACCAAGGTTGTTGAGATCTATAAAGGATTATTACCTTTTAATCCCTCTCGAAACGGGGTTGAATCACCAATTTTCCCTAATGGAATTTGTCAAGAAAAACACTGCTCATCATCTGATCACCTTATACATTGGTTTTTAGACAATGACCAATCTCCCACTTGTAACAATTTTAAAGAAGGATTTGCAGAAATTTATGCTCATGAAAGATCTTCTCTAAGAGGAGCAATCATCAGAGCATCTCACATCGCTGACACCCTGTTGACTGATGGATGTCATGGAGTCCATTATTGTGGGAGGACCTACATCAGATTTCCATCCTATGACAGTATCACCCCTGCTGACTCAACAGATCCGATATGGAACAAAGTGATACAAACTCTTCCAGAATGTGATAATAAACAATTGTTAAAAGTGGTAACTTCCGAGTCCTTGACAGTCATTCCTGATATAGATACAGAAACACATTTTAAATTTCTTGAGTGTCAGGAATTTCTCCTGGAATATAATGAATCTGGAATTTTGTTCAACAATCGACTAGTTAGCTTAAACCCTCATGAAGAGGGAATATTTCCTGCTTACAGAATAGAAAATGATCGTTTAATGAAGTACTCGATGCTTTATCAACGAGTTGGATTTGTGAAAGTAGAAATAACTCCGGTATCTTCAATTTACCAGTTAATAACGTCTACCGGAACAAAAATTACGCTGGAATCTTCCCTTTGTTTAAAACCTGAAGGGGAGAGGGGGTTTATAGAAGATGTCTGCTTGTGGTTCAATGGCATATTCTTCGATTCAGATAAATTGATTGTCCCAAATAGAGATAACAGTTATTTGACAGAGCATAAGTTATCTATCTTTATAAAAAGGAGAAAAAACATCAGCCCTAGTTTATCAAGTCCATATCCGAGTGTAAGTCCTAAAGAGCCAAAAAATTATCCCATTCGCCTGCTTGAGTGGCATTATGGGGTTCTCGGGGTTACAGGATTTATTCTGATTCTATGCATTTCAATTTGTTATAGAAGAAGGAAGGCTAGAAAAGCATCATACAATGACTTTGTGGATGTGCGGATGCCTAGCTGTATAACTTGGAGAATCCGTTCCTCTTCTACCAAGGTTGTTGAGATCTATAAAGGATTATTACCTTTTAATCCCTCTCGAAACGGGGTTGAATCACCAATTTTCCCTAATGGAATTTGTCAAGAAAAACACTGCTCATCATCTGATCACCTTATACATTGGTTTTTAGACAATGACCAATCTCCCACTTGTAACAATTTTAAAGAAGGATTTGCAGAAATTTATGCTCATGAAAGATCTTCTCTAAGAGGAGCAATCATCAGAGCATCTCACATCGCTGACACCCTGTTGACTGATGGATGTCATGGAGTCCATTATTGTGGGAGGACCTACATCAGATTTCCATCCTATGACAGTATCACCCCTGCTGACTCAACAGATCCGATATGGAACAAAGTGATACAAACTCTTCCAGAATGTGATAATAAACAATTGTTAAAAGTGGTAACTTCCGAGTCCTTGACAGTCATTCCTGATATAGATACAGAAACACATTTTAAATTTCTTGAGTGTCAGGAATTTCTCCTGGAATATAATGAATCTGGAATTTTGTTCAACAATCGACTAGTTAGCTTAAACCCTCATGAAGAGGGAATATTTCCTGCTTACAGAATAGAAAATGATCGTTTAATGAAGTACTCGATGCTTTATCAACGAGTTGGATTTGTGAAAGTAGAAATAACTCCGGTATCTTCAATTTACCAGTTAATAACGTCTACCGGAACAAAAATTACGCTGGAATCTTCCCTTTGTTTAAAACCTGAAGGGGAGAGGGGGTTTATAGAAGATGTCTGCTTGTGGTTCAATGGCATATTCTTCGATTCAGATAAATTGATTGTCCCAAATAGAGATAACAGTTATTTGACAGAGCATAAGTTATCTATCTTTATAAAAAGGAGAAAAAACATCAGCCCTAGTTTATCAAGTCCATATCCGAGTGTAAGTCCTAAAGAGCCAAAAAATTATCCCATTCGCCTGCTTGAGTGGCATTATGGGGTTCTCGGGGTTACAGGATTTATTCTGATTCTATGCATTTCAATTTGTTATAGAAGAAGGAAGGCTAGAAAAGCATCATACAATGACTTTGTGGATGTGCGGATGCCTAGCTGTATAACTTGGAGAATCCGTTCCTCTTCTACCAAGGTTGTTGAGATCTATAAAGGATTATTACCTTTTAATCCCTCTCGAAACGGGGTTGAATCACCAATTTTCCCTAATGGAATTTGTCAAGAAAAACACTGCTCATCATCTGATCACCTTATACATTGGTTTTTAGACAATGACCAATCTCCCACTTGTAACAATTTTAAAGAAGGATTTGCAGAAATTTATGCTCATGAAAGATCTTCTCTAAGAGGAGCAATCATCAGAGCATCTCACATCGCTGACACCCTGTTGACTGATGGATGTCATGGAGTCCATTATTGTGGGAGGACCTACATCAGATTTCCATCCTATGACAGTATCACCCCTGCTGACTCAACAGATCCGATATGGAACAAAGTGATACAAACTCTTCCAGAATGTGATAATAAACAATTGTTAAAAGTGGTAACTTCCGAGTCCTTGACAGTCATTCCTGATATAGATACAGAAACACATTTTAAATTTCTTGAGTGTCAGGAATTTCTCCTGGAATATAATGAATCTGGAATTTTGTTCAACAATCGACTAGTTAGCTTAAACCCTCATGAAGAGGGAATATTTCCTGCTTACAGAATAGAAAATGATCGTTTAATGAAGTACTCGATGCTTTATCAACGAGTTGGATTTGTGAAAGTAGAAATAACTCCGGTATCTTCAATTTACCAGTTAATAACGTCTACCGGAACAAAAATTACGCTGGAATCTTCCCTTTGTTTAAAACCTGAAGGGGAGAGGGGGTTTATAGAAGATGTCTGCTTGTGGTTCAATGGAATATTATTCGATTCAGATAAATTGATTGTCCCAAATAGAGATAACAGTTATTTGACAGAGCATAAGTTATCTATCTTTATAAAAAGGAGAAAAAACATCAGCCCTAGTTTATCAAGTCCATATCCGAGTGTGTCCTAAAGAGCCAAAAAATTATCCCATTCGCCTGCTTGAGTGGCATTATGGGGTTCTCGGGGTTACAGGATTTATTCTGATTCTATGCATTTCAATTTGTTATAGAAGAAGGAAGGCTAGAAAAGCATCATACAATGACTTTGTGGATGTGCGGATGCCTAGCTGTATAACTTGGAGAATCCGTTCCTCTTCTACCAAGGTTGTTGAGATCTATAAAGGATTATTACCTTTTAATCCCTCTCGAAACGGGGTTGAATCACCAATTTTCCCTAATGGAATTTGTCAAGAAAAACACTGCTCATCATCTGATCACCTTATACATTGGTTTTTAGACAATGACCAATCTCCCACTTGTAACAATTTTAAAGAAGGATTTGCAGAAATTTATGCTCATGAAAGATCTTCTCTAAGAGGAGCAATCATCAGAGCATCTCACATCGCTGACACCCTGTTGACTGATGGATGTCATGGAGTCCATTATTGTGGGAGGACCTACATCAGATTTCCATCCTATGACAGTATCACCCCTGCTGACTCAACAGATCCGATATGGAACAAAGTGATACAAACTCTTCCAGAATGTGATAATAAACAATTGTTAAAAGTGGTAACTTCCGAGTCCTTGACAGTCATTCCTGATATAGATACAGAAACACATTTTAAATTTCTTGAGTGTCAGGAATTTCTCCTGGAATATAATGAATCTGGAATTTTGTTCAACAATCGACTAGTTAGCTTAAACCCTCATGAAGAGGGAATATTTCCTGCTTACAGAATAGAAAATGATCGTTTAATGAAGTACTCGATGCTTTATCAACGAGTTGGATTTGTGAAAGTAGAAATAACTCCGGTATCTTCAATTTACCAGTTAATAACGTCTACCGGAACAAAAATTACGCTGGAATCTTCCCTTTGTTTAAAACCTGAAGGGGAGAGGGGGTTTATAGAAGATGTCTGCTTGTGGTTCAATGGAATATTCTTCGATTCAGATAAATTGATTGTCCCAAATAGAGATAACAGTTATTTGACAGAGCATAAGTTATCTATCTTTATAAAAAGGAGAAAAAACATCAGCCCTAGTTTATCAAGTCCATATCCGAGTGTAAGTCCTAAAGAGCCAAAAAATTATCCCATTCGCCTGCTTGAGTGGCATTATGGGGTTCTCGGGGTTACAGGATTTATTCTGATTCTATGCATTTCAATTTGTTATAGAAGAAGGAAGGCTAGAAAAGCATCATACAATGACTTTGTGGATGTGCGGATGCCTAGCTGTATAACTTGGAGAATCCGTTCCTCTTCTACCAAGGTTGTTGAGATCTATAAAGGATTATTACCTTTTAATCCCTCTCGAAACGGGGTTGAATCACCAATTTTCCCTAATGGAATTTGTCAAGAAAAACACTGCTCATCATCTGATCACCTTATACATTGGTTTTTAGACAATGACCAATCTCCCACTTGTAACAATTTTAAAGAAGGATTTGCAGAAATTTATGCTCATGAAAGATCTTCTCTAAGAGGAGCAATCATCAGAGCATCTCACATCGCTGACACCCTGTTGACTGATGGATGTCATGGAGTCCATTATTGTGGGAGGACCTACATCAGATTTCCATCCTATGACAGTATCACCCCTGCTGACTCAACAGATCCGATATGGAACAAAGTGATACAAACTCTTCCAGAATGTGATAATAAACAATTGTTAAAAGTGGTAACTTCCGAGTCCTTGACAGTCATTCCTGATATAGATACAGAAACACATTTTAAATTTCTTGAGTGTCAGGAATTTCTCCTGGAATATAATGAATCTGGAATTTTGTTCAACAATCGACTAGTTAGCTTAAACCCTCATGAAGAGGGAATATTTCCTGCTTACAGAATAGAAAATGATCGTTTAATGAAGTACTCGATGCTTTATCAACGAGTTGGATTTGTGAAAGTAGAAGTAACTCCGGTATCTTCAATTTACCAGTTAATAACGTCTACCGGAACAAAAATTACGCTGGAATCTTCCCTTTGTTTAAAACCTGAAGGGGAGAGGGGGTTTATAGAAGATGTCTGCTTGTGGTTCAATGGCATATTCTTCGATTCAGATAAATTGATTGTCCCAAATAGAGATAACAGTTATTTGACAGAGCATAAGTTATCTATCTTTATAAAAAGGAGAAAAAACATCAGCCCTAGTTTATCAAGTCCATATCCGAGTGTAAGTCCTAAAGAGCCAAAAAATTATCCCATTCGCCTGCTTGAGTGGCATTATGGGGTTCTCGGGGTTACAGGATTTATTCTGATTCTATGCATTTCAATTTGTTATAGAAGAAGGAAGGCTAGAAAAGCATCATACAATGACTTTGTGGATGTGCGGATGCCTAGCTGTATAACTTGGAGAATCCGTTCCTCTTCTACCAAGGTTGTTGAGATCTATAAAGGATTATTACCTTTTAATCTTAACGAACTTAACTTAATTAACTTTTAATCGAAACGGGGTTGAATCACCAATTTTCCCTAATGGAATTTGTCAAGAAAAACACTGCTCATCATCTGATCACCTTATACATTGGTTTTTAGACAATGACCAATCTCCCACTTGTAACAATTTTAAAGAAGGATTTGCAGAAATTTATGCTCATGAAAGATCTTCTCTAAGAGGAGCAATCATCAGAGCATCTCACATCGCTGACACCCTGTTGACTGATGGATGTCATGGAGTCCATTATTGTGGGAGGACCTACATCAGATTTCCATCCTATGACAGTATCACCCCTGCTGACTCAACAGATCCGATATGGAACAAAGTGATACAAACTCTTCCAGAATGTGATAATAAACAATTGTTAAAAGTGGTAACTTCCGAGTCCTTGACAGTCATTCCTGATATAGATACAGAAACACATTTTAAATTTCTTGAGTGTCAGGAATTTCTCCTGGAATATAATGAATCTGGAATTTTGTTCAACAATCGACTAGTTAGCTTAAACCCTCATGAAGAGGGAATATTTCCTGCTTACAGAATAGAAAATGATCGTTTAATGAAGTACTCGATGCTTTATCAACGAGTTGGATTTGTGAAAGTAGAAATAACTCCGGTATCTTCAATTTACCAGTTAATAACGTCTACCGGAACAAAAATTACGCTGGAATCTTCCCTTTGTTTAAAACCTGAAGGGGAGAGGGGGTTTATAGAAGATGTCTGCTTGTGGTTCAATGGAATATTCTTCGATTCAGATAAATTGATTGTCCCAAATAGAGATAACAGTTATTTGACAGAGCATAAGTTATCTATCTTTATAAAAAGGAGAAAAAACATCAGCCCTAGTTTATCAAGTCCATATCCGAGTGTAAGTCCTAAAGAGCCAAAAAATTATCCCATTCGCCTGCTTGAGTGGCATTATGGGGTTCTCGGGGTTACAGGATTTATTCTGATTCTATGCATTTCAATTTGTTATAGAAGAAGGAAGGCTAGAAAAGCATCATACAATGACTTTGTGGATGTGCGGATGCCTAGCTGTATAACTTGGAGAATCCGTTCCTCTTCTACCAAGGTTGTTGAGATCTATAAAGGATTATTACCTTTTAATCCCTCTCGAAACGGGGTTGAATCACCAATTTTCCCTAATGGAATTTGTCAAGAAAAACACTGCTCATCATCTGATCACCTTATACATTGGTTTTTAGACAATGACCAATCTCCCACTTGTAACAATTTTAAAGAAGGATTTGCAGAAATTTATGCTCATGAAAGATCTTCTCTAAGAGGAGCAATCATCAGAGCATCTCACATCGCTGACACCCTGTTGACTGATGGATGTCATGGAGTCCATTATTGTGGGAGGACCTACATCAGATTTCCATCCTATGACAGTATCACCCCTGCTGACTCAACAGATCCGATATGGAACAAAGTGATACAAACTCTTCCAGAATGTGATAATAAACAATTGTTAAAAGTGGTAACTTCCGAGTCCTTGACAGTCATTCCTGATATAGATACAGAAACACATTTTAAATTTCTTGAGTGTCAGGAATTTCTCCTGGAATATAATGAATCTGGAATTTTGTTCAACAATCGACTAGTTAGCTTAAACCCTCATGAAGAGGGAATATTTCCTGCTTACAGAATAGAAAATGATCGTTTAATGAAGTACTCGATGCTTTATCAACGAGTTGGATTTGTGAAAGTAGAAATAACTCCGGTATCTTCAATTTACCAGTTAATAACGTCTACCGGAACAAAAATTACGCTGGAATCTTCCCTTTGTTTAAAACCTGAAGGGGAGAGGGGGTTTATAGAAGATGTCTGCTTGTGGTTCAATGGCATATTCTTCGATTCAGATAAATTGATTGTCCCAAATAGAGATAACAGTTATTTGACAGAGCATAAGTTATCTATCTTTATAAAAAGGAGAAAAAACATCAGCCCTAGTTTATCAAGTCCATATCCGAGTGTAAGTCCTAAAGAGCCAAAAAATTATCCCATTCGCCTGCTTGAGTGGCATTATGGGGTTCTCGGGGTTACAGGATTTATTCTGATTCTATGCATTTCAATTTGTTATAGAAGAAGGAAGGCTAGAAAAGCATCATACAATGACTTTGTGGATGTGCGGATGCCTAGCTGTATAACTTGGAGAATCCGTTCCTCTTCTACCAAGGTTGTTGAGATCTATAAAGGATTATTACCTTTTAATCCCTCTCGAAACGGGGTTGAATCACCAATTTTCCCTAATGGAATTTGTCAAGAAAAACACTGCTCATCATCTGATCACCTTATACATTGGTTTTTAGACAATGACCAATCTCCCACTTGTAACAATTTTAAAGAAGGATTTGCAGAAATTTATGCTCATGAAAGATCTTCTCTAAGAGGAGCAATCATCAGAGCATCTCACATCGCTGACACCCTGTTGACTGATGGATGTCATGGAGTCCATTATTGTGGGAGGACCTACATCAGATTTCCATCCTATGACAGTATCACCCCTGCTGACTCAACAGATCCGATATGGAACAAAGTGATACAAACTCTTCCAGAATGTGATAATAAACAATTGTTAAAAGTGGTAACTTCCGAGTCCTTGACAGTCATTCCTGATATAGATACAGAAACACATTTTAAATTTCTTGAGTGTCAGGAATTTCTCCTGGAATATAATGAATCTGGAATTTTGTTCAACAATCGACTAGTTAGCTTAAACCCTCATGAAGAGGGAATATTTCCTGCTTACAGAATAGAAAATGATCGTTTAATGAAGTACTCGATGCTTTATCAACGAGTTGGATTTGTGAAAGTAGAAATAACTCCGGTATCTTCAATTTACCAGTTAATAACGTCTACCGGAACAAAAATTACGCTGGAATCTTCCCTTTGTTTAAAACCTGAAGGGGAGAGGGGGTTTATAGAAGATGTCTGCTTGTGGTTCAATGGCATATTCTTCGATTCAGATAAATTGATTGTCCCAAATAGAGATAACAGTTATTTGACAGAGCATAAGTTATCTATCTTTATAAAAAGGAGAAAAAACATCAGCCCTAGTTTATCAAGTCCATATCCGAGTGTAAGTCCTAAAGAGCCAAAAAATTATCCCATTCGCCTGCTTGAGTGGCATTATGGGGTTCTCGGGGTTACAGGATTTATTCTGATTCTATGCATTTCAATTTGTTATAGAAGAAGGAAGGCTAGAAAAGCATCATACAATGACTTTGTGGATGTGCGGATGCCTAGCTGTATAACTTGGAGAATCCGTTCCTCTTCTACCAAGGTTGTTGAGATCTATAAAGGATTATTACCTTTTAATCCCTCTCGAAACGGGGTTGAATCACCAATTTTCCCTAATGGAATTTGTCAAGAAAAACACTGCTCATCATCTGATCACCTTATACATTGGTTTTTAGACAATGACCAATCTCCCACTTGTAACAATTTTAAAGAAGGATTTGCAGAAATTTATGCTCATGAAAGATCTTCTCTAAGAGGAGCAATCATCAGAGCATCTCACATCGCTGACACCCTGTTGACTGATGGATGTCATGGAGTCCATTATTGTGGGAGGACCTACATCAGATTTCCATCCTATGACAGTATCACCCCTGCTGACTCAACAGATCCGATATGGAACAAAGTGATACAAACTCTTCCAGAATGTGATAATAAACAATTGTTAAAAGTGGTAACTTCCGAGTCCTTGACAGTCATTCCTGATATAGATACAGAAACACATTTTAAATTTCTTGAGTGTCAGGAATTTCTCCTGGAATATAATGAATCTGGAATTTTGTTCAACAATCGACTAGTTAGCTTAAACCCTCATGAAGAGGGAATATTTCCTGCTTACAGAATAGAAAATGATCGTTTAATGAAGTACTCGATGCTTTATCAACGAGTTGGATTTGTGAAAGTAGAAATAACTCCGGTATCTTCAATTTACCAGTTAATAACGTCTACCGGAACAAAAATTACGCTGGAATCTTCCCTTTGTTTAAAACCTGAAGGGGAGAGGGGGTTTATAGAAGATGTCTGCTTGTGGTTCAATGGAATATTCTTCGATTCAGATAAATTGATTGTCCCAAATAGAGATAACAGTTATTTGACAGAGCATAAGTTATCTATCTTTATAAAAAGGAGAAAAAACATCAGCCCTAGTTTATCAAGTCCATATCCGAGTGTAAGTCCTAAAGAGCCAAAAAATTATCCCATTCGCCTGCTTGAGTGGCATTATGGGGTTCTCGGGGTTACAGGATTTATTCTGATTCTATGCATTTCAATTTGTTATAGAAGAAGGAAGGCTAGAAAAGCATCATACAATGACTTTGTGGATGTGCGGATGCCTAGCTGTATAACTTGGAGAATCCGTTCCTCTTCTACTAAGGTTGTTGAGATCTATAAAGGATTATTACCTTTTAATCCCTCTCGAAACGGGGTTGAATCACCAATTTTCCCTAATGGAATTTGTCAAGAAAAACACTGCTCATCATCTGATCACCTTATACATTGGTTTTTAGACAATGACCAATCTCCCACTTGTAACAATTTTAAAGAAGGATTTGCAGAAATTTATGCTCATGAAAGATCTTCTCTAAGAGGAGCAATCATCAGAGCATCTCACATCGCTGACACCCTGTTGACTGATGGATGTCATGGAGTCCATTATTGTGGGAGGACCTACATCAGATTTCCATCCTATGACAGTATCACCCCTGCTGACTCAACAGATCCGATATGGAACAAAGTGATACAAACTCTTCCAGAATGTGATAATAAACAATTGTTAAAAGTGGTAACTTCCGAGTCCTTGACAGTCATTCCTGATATAGATACAGAAACACATTTTAAATTTCTTGAGTGTCAGGAATTTCTCCTGGAATATAATGAATCTGGAATTTTGTTCAACAATCGACTAGTTAGCTTAAACCCTCATGAAGAGGGAATATTTCCTGCTTACAGAATAGAAAATGATCGTTTAATGAAGTACTCGATGCTTTATCAACGAGTTGGATTTGTGAAAGTAGAAATAACTCCGGTATCTTCAATTTACCAGTTAATAACGTCTACCGGAACAAAAATTACGCTGGAATCTTCCCTTTGTTTAAAACCTGAAGGGGAGAGGGGGTTTATAGAAGATGTCTGCTTGTGGTTCAATGGAATATTCTTCGATTCAGATAAATTGATTGTCCCAAATAGAGATAACAGTTATTTGACAGAGCATAAGTTATCTATCTTTATAAAAAGGAGAAAAAACATCAGCCCTAGTTTATCAAGTCCATATCCGAGTGTAAGTCCTAAAGAGCCAAAAAATTATCCCATTCGCCTGCTTGAGTGGCATTATGGGGTTCTCGGGGTTACAGGATTTATTCTGATTCTATGCATTTCAATTTGTTATAGAAGAAGGAAGGCTAGAAAAGCATCATACAATGACTTTGTGGATGTGCGGATGCCTAGCTGTATAACTTGGAGAATCCGTTCCTCTTCTACCAAGGTTGTTGAGATCTATAAAGGATTATTACCTTTTAATCCCTCTCGAAACGGGGTTGAATCACCAATTTTCCCTAATGGAATTTGTCAAGAAAAACACTGCTCATCATCTGATCACCTTATACATTGGTTTTTAGACAATGACCAATCTCCCACTTGTAACAATTTTAAAGAAGGATTTGCAGAAATTTATGCTCATGAAAGATCTTCTCTAAGAGGAGCAATCATCAGAGCATCTCACATCGCTGACACCCTGTTGACTGATGGATGTCATGGAGTCCATTATTGTGGGAGGACCTACATCAGATTTCCATCCTATGACAGTATCACCCCTGCTGACTCAACAGATCCGATATGGAACAAAGTGATACAAACTCTTCCAGAATGTGATAATAAACAATTGTTAAAAGTGGTAACTTCCGAGTCCTTGACAGTCATTCCTGATATAGATACAGAAACACATTTTAAATTTCTTGAGTGTCAGGAATTTCTCCTGGAATATAATGAATCTGGAATTTTGTTCAACAATCGACTAGTTAGCTTAAACCCTCATGAAGAGGGAATATTTCCTGCTTACAGAATAGAAAATGATCGTTTAATGAAGTACTCGATGCTTTATCAACGAGTTGGATTTGTGAAAGTAGAAATAACTCCGGTATCTTCAATTTACCAGTTAATAACGTCTACCGGAACAAAAATTACGCTGGAATCTTCCCTTTGTTTAAAACCTGAAGGGGAGAGGGGGTTTATAGAAGATGTCTGCTTGTGGTTCAATGGAATATTCTTCGATTCAGATAAATTGATTGTCCCAAATAGAGATAACAGTTATTTGACAGAGCATAAGTTATCTATCTTTATAAAAAGGAGAAAAAACATCAGCCCTAGTTTATCAAGTCCATATCCGAGTGTAAGTCCTAAAGAGCCAAAAAATTATCCCATTCGCCTGCTTGAGTGGCATTATGGGGTTCTCGGGGTTACAGGATTTATTCTGATTCTATGCATTTCAATTTGTTATAGAAGAAGGAAGGCTAGAAAAGCATCATACAATGACTTTGTGGATGTGCGGATGCCTAGCTGTATAACTTGGAGAATCCGTTCCTCTTCTACCAAGGTTGTTGAGATCTATAAAGGATTATTACCTTTTAATCCCTCTCGAAACGGGGTTGAATCACCAATTTTCCCTAATGGAATTTGTCAAGAAAAACACTGCTCATCATCTGATCACCTTATACATTGGTTTTTAGACAATGACCAATCTCCCACTTGTAACAATTTTAAAGAAGGATTTGCAGAAATTTATGCTCATGAAAGATCTTCTCTAAGAGGAGCAATCATCAGAGCATCTCACATCGCTGACACCCTGTTGACTGATGGATGTCATGGAGTCCATTATTGTGGGAGGACCTACATCAGATTTCCATCCTATGACAGTATCACCCCTGCTGACTCAACAGATCCGATATGGAACAAAGTGATACAAACTCTTCCAGAATGTGATAATAAACAATTGTTAAAAGTGGTAACTTCCGAGTCCTTGACAGTCATTCCTGATATAGATACAGAAACACATTTTAAATTTCTTGAGTGTCAGGAATTTCTCCTGGAATATAATGAATCTGGAATTTTGTTCAACAATCGACTAGTTAGCTTAAACCCTCATGAAGAGGGAATATTTCCTGCTTACAGAATAGAAAATGATCGTTTAATGAAGTACTCGATGCTTTATCAACGAGTTGGATTTGTGAAAGTAGAAATAACTCCGGTATCTTCAATTTACCAGTTAATAACGTCTACCGGAACAAAAATTACGCTGGAATCTTCCCTTTGTTTAAAACCTGAAGGGGAGAGGGGGTTTATAGAAGATGTCTGCTTGTGGTTCAATGGAATATTCTTCGATTCAGATAAATTGATTGTCCCAAATAGAGATAACAGTTATTTGACAGAGCATAAGTTATCTATCTTTATAAAAAGGAGAAAAAACATCAGCCCTAGTTTATCAAGTCCATATCCGAGTGTAAGTCCTAAAGAGCCAAAAAATTATCCCATTCGCCTGCTTGAGTGGCATTATGGGGTTCTCGGGGTTACAGGATTTATTCTGATTCTATGCATTTCAATTTGTTATAGAAGAAGGAAGGCTAGAAAAGCATCATACAATGACTTTGTGGATGTGCGGATGCCTAGCTGTATAACTTGGAGAATCCGTTCCTCTTCTACCAAGGTTGTTGAGATCTATAAAGGATTATTACCTTTTAATCCCTCTCGAAACGGGGTTGAATCACCAATTTTCCCTAATGGAATTTGTCAAGAAAAACACTGCTCATCATCTGATCACCTTATACATTGGTTTTTAGACAATGACCAATCTCCCACTTGTAACAATTTTAAAGAAGGATTTGCAGAAATTTATGCTCATGAAAGATCTTCTCTAAGAGGAGCAATCATCAGAGCATCTCACATCGCTGACACCCTGTTGACTGATGGATGTCATGGAGTCCATTATTGTGGGAGGACCTACATCAGATTTCCATCCTATGACAGTATCACCCCTGCTGACTCAACAGATCCGATATGGAACAAAGTGATACAAACTCTTCCAGAATGTGATAATAAACAATTGTTAAAAGTGGTAACTTCCGAGTCCTTGACAGTCATTCCTGATATAGATACAGAAACACATTTTAAATTTCTTGAGTGTCAGGAATTTCTCCTGGAATATAATGAATCTGGAATTTTGTTCAACAATCGACTAGTTAGCTTAAACCCTCATGAAGAGGGAATATTTCCTGCTTACAGAATAGAAAATGATCGTTTAATGAAGTACTCGATGCTTTATCAACGAGTTGGATTTGTGAAAGTAGAAATAACTCCGGTATCTTCAATTTACCAGTTAATAACGTCTACCGGAACAAAAATTACGCTGGAATCTTCCCTTTGTTTAAAACCTGAAGGGGAGAGGGGGTTTATAGAAGATGTCTGCTTGTGGTTCAATGGCATATTCTTCGATTCAGATAAATTGATTGTCCCAAATAGAGATAACAGTTATTTGACAGAGCATAAGTTATCTATCTTTATAAAAAGGAGAAAAAACATCAGCCCTAGTTTATCAAGTCCATATCCGAGTGTAAGTCCTAAAGAGCCAAAAAATTATCCCATTCGCCTGCTTGAGTGGCATTATGGGGTTCTCGGGGTTACAGGATTTATTCTGATTCTATGCATTTCAATTTGTTATAGAAAAAGGAAGGCTAGAAAAGCATCATACAATGACTTTGTGGATGTGCGGATGCCTAGCTGTATAACTTGGAGAATCCGTTCCTCTTCTACCAAGGTTGTTGAGATCTATAAAGGATTATTACCTTTTAATCCCTCTCGAAACGGGGTTGAATCACCAATTTTCCCTAATGGAATTTGTCAAGAAAAACACTGCTCATCATCTGATCACCTTATACATTGGTTTTTAGACAATGACCAATCTCCCACTTGTAACAATTTTAAAGAAGGATTTGCAGAAATTTATGCTCATGAAAGATCTTCTCTAAGAGGAGCAATCATCAGAGCATCTCACATCGCTGACACCCTGTTGACTGATGGATGTCATGGAGTCCATTATTGTGGGAGGACCTACATCAGATTTCCATCCTATGACAGTATCACCCCTGCTGACTCAACAGATCCGATATGGAACAAAGTGATACAAACTCTTCCAGAATGTGATAATAAACAATTGTTAAAAGTGGTAACTTCCGAGTCCTTGACAGTCATTCCTGATATAGATACAGAAACACATTTTAAATTTCTTGAGTGTCAGGAATTTCTCCTGGAATATAATGAATCTGGAATTTTGTTCAACAATCGACTAGTTAGCTTAAACCCTCATGAAGAGGGAATATTTCCTGCTTACAGAATAGAAAATGATCGTTTAATGAAGTACTCGATGCTTTATCAACGAGTTGGATTTGTGAAAGTAGAAATAACTCCGGTATCTTCAATTTACCAGTTAATAACGTCTACCGGAACAAAAATTACGCTGGAATCTTCCCTTTGTTTAAAACCTGAAGGGGAGAGGGGGTTTATAGAAGATGTCTGCTTGTGGTTCAATGGCATATTCTTCGATTCAGATAAATTGATTGTCCCAAATAGAGATAACAGTTATTTGACAGAGCATAAGTTATCTATCTTTATAAAAAGGAGAAAAAACATCAGCCCTAGTTTATCAAGTCCATATCCGAGTGTAAGTCCTAAAGAGCCAAAAAATTATCCCATTCGCCTGCTTGAGTGGCATTATGGGGTTCTCGGGGTTACAGGATTTATTCTGATTCTATGCATTTCAATTTGTTATAGAAGAAGGAAGGCTAGAAAAGCATCATACAATGACTTTGTGGATGTGCGGATGCCTAGCTGTATAACTTGGAGAATCCGTTCCTCTTCTACCAAGGTTGTTGAGATCTATAAAGGATTATTACCTTTTAATCCCTCTCGAAACGGGGTTGAATCACCAATTTTCCCTAATGGAATTTGTCAAGAAAAACACTGCTCATCATCTGATCACCTTATACATTGGTTTTTAGACAATGACCAATCTCCCACTTGTAACAATTTTAAAGAAGGATTTGCAGAAATTTATGCTCATGAAAGATCTTCTCTAAGAGGAGCAATCATCAGAGCATCTCACATCGCTGACACCCTGTTGACTGATGGATGTCATGGAGTCCATTATTGTGGGAGGACCTACATCAGATTTCCATCCTATGACAGTATCACCCCTGCTGACTCAACAGATCCGATATGGAACAAAGTGATACAAACTCTTCCAGAATGTGATAATAAACAATTGTTAAAAGTGGTAACTTCCGAGTCCTTGACAGTCATTCCTGATATAGATACAGAAACACATTTTAAATTTCTTGAGTGTCAGGAATTTCTCCTGGAATATAATGAATCTGGAATTTTGTTCAACAATCGACTAGTTAGCTTAAACCCTCATGAAGAGGGAATATTTCCTGCTTACAGAATAGAAAATGATCGTTTAATGAAGTACTCGATGCTTTATCAACGAGTTGGATTTGTGAAAGTAGAAATAACTCCGGTATCTTCAATTTACCAGTTAATAACGTCTACCGGAACAAAAATTACGCTGGAATCTTCCCTTTGTTTAAAACCTGAAGGGGAGAGGGGGTTTATAGAAGATGTCTGCTTGTGGTTCAATGGCATATTCTTCGATTCAGATAAATTGATTGTCCCAAATAGAGATAACAGTTATTTGACAGAGCATAAGTTATCTATCTTTATAAAAAGGAGAAAAAACATCAGCCCTAGTTTATCAAGTCCATATCCGAGTGTAAGTCCTAAAGAGCCAAAAAATTATCCCATTCGCCTGCTTGAGTGGCATTATGGGGTTCTCGGGGTTACAGGATTTATTCTGATTCTATGCATTTCAATTTGTTATAGAAGAAGGAAGGCTAGAAAAGCATCATACAATGACTTTGTGGATGTGCGGATGCCTAGCTGTATAACTTGGAGAATCCGTTCCTCTTCTACCAAGGTTGTTGAGATCTATAAAGGATTATTACCTTTTAATCCCTCTCGAAACGGGGTTGAATCACCAATTTTCCCTAATGGAATTTGTCAAGAAAAACACTGCTCATCATCTGATCACCTTATACATTGGTTTTTAGACAATGACCAATCTCCCACTTGTAACAATTTTAAAGAAGGATTTGCAGAAATTTATGCTCATGAAAGATCTTCTCTAAGAGGAGCAATCATCAGAGCATCTCACATCGCTGACACCCTGTTGACTGATGGATGTCATGGAGTCCATTATTGTGGGAGGACCTACATCAGATTTCCATCCTATGACAGTATCACCCCTGCTGACTCAACAGATCCGATATGGAACAAAGTGATACAAACTCTTCCAGAATGTGATAATAAACAATTGTTAAAAGTGGTAACTTCCGAGTCCTTGACAGTCATTCCTGATATAGATACAGAAACACATTTTAAATTTCTTGAGTGTCAGGAATTTCTCCTGGAATATAATGAATCTGGAATTTTGTTCAACAATCGACTAGTTAGCTTAAACCCTCATGAAGAGGGAATATTTCCTGCTTACAGAATAGAAAATGATCGTTTAATGAAGTACTCGATGCTTTATCAACGAGTTGGATTTGTGAAAGTAGAAATAACTCCGGTATCTTCAATTTACCAGTTAATAACGTCTACCGGAACAAAAATTACGCTGGAATCTTCCCTTTGTTTAAAACCTGAAGGGGAGAGGGGGTTTATAGAAGATGTCTGCTTGTGGTTCAATGGAATATTCTTCGATTCAGATAAATTGATTGTCCCAAATAGAGATAACAGTTATTTGACAGAGCATAAGTTATCTATCTTTATAAAAAGGAGAAAAAACATCAGCCCTAGTTTATCAAGTCCATATCCGAGTGTAAGTCCTAAAGAGCCAAAAAATTATCCCATTCGCCTGCTTGAGTGGCATTATGGGGTTCTCGGGGTTACAGGATTTATTCTGATTCTATGCATTTCAATTTGTTATAGAAGAAGGAAGGCTAGAAAAGCATCATACAATGACTTTGTGGATGTGCGGATGCCTAGCTGTATAACTTGGAGAATCCGTTCCTCTTCTACCAAGGTTGTTGAGATCTATAAAGGATTATTACCTTTTAATCCCTCTCGAAACGGGGTTGAATCACCAATTTTCCCTAATGGAATTTGTCAAGAAAAACACTGCTCATCATCTGATCACCTTATACATTGGTTTTTAGACAATGACCAATCTCCCACTTGTAACAATTTTAAAGAAGGATTTGCAGAAATTTATGCTCATGAAAGATCTTCTCTAAGAGGAGCAATCATCAGAGCATCTCACATCGCTGACACCCTGTTGACTGATGGATGTCATGGAGTCCATTATTGTGGGAGGACCTACATCAGATTTCCATCCTATGACAGTATCACCCCTGCTGACTCAACAGATCCGATATGGAACAAAGTGATACAAACTCTTCCAGAATGTGATAATAAACAATTGTTAAAAGTGGTAACTTCCGAGTCCTTGACAGTCATTCCTGATATAGATACAGAAACACATTTTAAATTTCTTGAGTGTCAGGAATTTCTCCTGGAATATAATGAATCTGGAATTTTGTTCAACAATCGACTAGTTAGCTTAAACCCTCATGAAGAGGGAATATTTCCTGCTTACAGAATAGAAAATGATCGTTTAATGAAGTACTCGATGCTTTATCAACGAGTTGGATTTGTGAAAGTAGAAATAACTCCGGTATCTTCAATTTACCAGTTAATAACGTCTACCGGAACAAAAATTACGCTGGAATCTTCCCTTTGTTTAAAACCTGAAGGGGAGAGGGGGTTTATAGAAGATGTCTGCTTGTGGTTCAATGGAATATTCTTCGATTCAGATAAATTGATTGTCCCAAATAGAGATAACAGTTATTTGACAGAGCATAAGTTATCTATCTTTATAAAAAGGAGAAAAAACATCAGCCCTAGTTTATCAAGTCCATATCCGAGTGTAAGTCCTAAAGAGCCAAAAAATTATCCCATTCGCCTGCTTGAGTGGCATTATGGGGTTCTCGGGGTTACAGGATTTATTCTGATTCTATGCATTTCAATTTGTTATAGAAGAAGGAAGGCTAGAAAAGCATCATACAATGACTTTGTGGATGTGCGGATGCCTAGCTGTATAACTTGGAGAATCCGTTCCTCTTCTACCAAGGTTGTTGAGATCTATAAAGGATTATTACCTTTTAATCCCTCTCGAAACGGGGTTGAATCACCAATTTTCCCTAATGGAATTTGTCAAGAAAAACACTGCTCATCATCTGATCACCTTATACATTGGTTTTTAGACAATGACCAATCTCCCACTTGTAACAATTTTAAAGAAGGATTTGCAGAAATTTATGCTCATGAAAGATCTTCTCTAAGAGGAGCAATCATCAGAGCATCTCACATCGCTGACACCCTGTTGACTGATGGATGTCATGGAGTCCATTATTGTGGGAGGACCTACATCAGATTTCCATCCTATGACAGTATCACCCCTGCTGACTCAACAGATCCGATATGGAACAAAGTGATACAAACTCTTCCAGAATGTGATAATAAACAATTGTTAAAAGTGGTAACTTCCGAGTCCTTGACAGTCATTCCTGATATAGATACAGAAACACATTTTAAATTTCTTGAGTGTCAGGAATTTCTCCTGGAATATAATGAATCTGGAATTTTGTTCAACAATCGACTAGTTAGCTTAAACCCTCATGAAGAGGGAATATTTCCTGCTTACAGAATAGAAAATGATCGTTTAATGAAGTACTCGATGCTTTATCAACGAGTTGGATTTGTGAAAGTAGAAATAACTCCGGTATCTTCAATTTACCAGTTAATAACGTCTACCGGAACAAAAATTACGCTGGAATCTTCCCTTTGTTTAAAACCTGAAGGGGAGAGGGGGTTTATAGAAGATGTCTGCTTGTGGTTCAATGGAATATTCTTCGATTCAGATAAATTGATTGTCCCAAATAGAGATAACAGTTATTTGACAGAGCATAAGTTATCTATCTTTATAAAAAGGAGAAAAAACATCAGCCCTAGTTTATCAAGTCCATATCCGAGTGTAAGTCCTAAAGAGCCAAAAAATTATCCCATTCGCCTGCTTGAGTGGCATTATGGGGTTCTCGGGGTTACAGGATTTATTCTGATTCTATGCATTTCAATTTGTTATAGAAGAAGGAAGGCTAGAAAAGCATCATACAATGACTTTGTGGATGTGCGGATGCCTAGCTGTATAACTTGGAGAATCCGTTCCTCTTCTACCAAGGTTGTTGAGATCTATAAAGGATTATTACCTTTTAATCCCTCTCGAAACGGGGTTGAATCACCAATTTTCCCTAATGGAATTTGTCAAGAAAAACACTGCTCATCATCTGATCACCTTATACATTGGTTTTTAGACAATGACCAATCTCCCACTTGTAACAATTTTAAAGAAGGATTTGCAGAAATTTATGCTCATGAAAGATCTTCTCTAAGAGGAGCAATCATCAGAGCATCTCACATCGCTGACACCCTGTTGACTGATGGATGTCATGGAGTCCATTATTGTGGGAGGACCTACATCAGATTTCCATCCTATGACAGTATCACCCCTGCTGACTCAACAGATCCGATATGGAACAAAGTGATACAAACTCTTCCAGAATGTGATAATAAACAATTGTTAAAAGTGGTAACTTCCGAGTCCTTGACAGTCATTCCTGATATAGATACAGAAACACATTTTAAATTTCTTGAGTGTCAGGAATTTCTCCTGGAATATAATGAATCTGGAATTTTGTTCAACAATCGACTAGTTAGCTTAAACCCTCATGAAGAGGGAATATTTCCTGCTTACAGAATAGAAAATGATCGTTTAATGAAGTACTCGATGCTTTATCAACGAGTTGGATTTGTGAAAGTAGAAATAACTCCGGTATCTTCAATTTACCAGTTAATAACGTCTACCGGAACAAAAATTACGCTGGAATCTTCCCTTTGTTTAAAACCTGAAGGGGAGAGGGGGTTTATAGAAGATGTCTGCTTGTGGTTCAATGGCATATTCTTCGATTCAGATAAATTGATTGTCCCAAATAGAGATAACAGTTATTTGACAGAGCATAAGTTATCTATCTTTATAAAAAGGAGAAAAAACATCAGCCCTAGTTTATCAAGTCCATATCCGAGTGTAAGTCCTAAAGAGCCAAAAAATTATCCCATTCGCCTGCTTGAGTGGCATTATGGGGTTCTCGGGGTTACAGGATTTATTCTGATTCTATGCATTTCAATTTGTTATAGAAGAAGGAAGGCTAGAAAAGCATCATACAATGACTTTGTGGATGTGCGGATGCCTAGCTGTATAACTTGGAGAATCCGTTCCTCTTCTACCAAGGTTGTTGAGATCTATAAAGGATTATTACCTTTTAATCCCTCTCGAAACGGGGTTGAATCACCAATTTTCCCTAATGGAATTTGTCAAGAAAAACACTGCTCATCATCTGATCACCTTATACATTGGTTTTTAGACAATGACCAATCTCCCACTTGTAACAATTTTAAAGAAGGATTTGCAGAAATTTATGCTCATGAAAGATCTTCTCTAAGAGGAGCAATCATCAGAGCATCTCACATCGCTGACACCCTGTTGACTGATGGATGTCATGGAGTCCATTATTGTGGGAGGACCTACATCAGATTTCCATCCTATGACAGTATCACCCCTGCTGACTCAACAGATCCGATATGGAACAAAGTGATACAAACTCTTCCAGAATGTGATAATAAACAATTGTTAAAAGTGGTAACTTCCGAGTCCTTGACAGTCATTCCTGATATAGATACAGAAACACATTTTAAATTTCTTGAGTGTCAGGAATTTCTCCTGGAATATAATGAATCTGGAATTTTGTTCAACAATCGACTAGTTAGCTTAAACCCTCATGAAGAGGGAATATTTCCTGCTTACAGAATAGAAAATGATCGTTTAATGAAGTACTCGATGCTTTATCAACGAGTTGGATTTGTGAAAGTAGAAATAACTCCGGTATCTTCAATTTACCAGTTAATAACGTCTACCGGAACAAAAATTACGCTGGAATCTTCCCTTTGTTTAAAACCTGAAGGGGAGAGGGGGTTTATAGAAGATGTCTGCTTGTGGTTCAATGGCATATTCTTCGATTCAGATAAATTGATTGTCCCAAATAGAGATAACAGTTATTTGACAGAGCATAAGTTATCTATCTTTATAAAAAGGAGAAAAAACATCAGCCCTAGTTTATCAAGTCCATATCCGAGTGTAAGTCCTAAAGAGCCAAAAAATTATCCCATTCGCCTGCTTGAGTGGCATTATGGGGTTCTCGGGGTTACAGGATTTATTCTGATTCTATGCATTTCAATTTGTTATAGAAGAAGGAAGGCTAGAAAAGCATCATACAATGACTTTGTGGATGTGCGGATGCCTAGCTGTATAACTTGGAGAATCCGTTCCTCTTCTACCAAGGTTGTTGAGATCTATAAAGGATTATTACCTTTTAATCCCTCTCGAAACGGGGTTGAATCACCAATTTTCCCTAATGGAATTTGTCAAGAAAAACACTGCTCATCATCTGATCACCTTATACATTGGTTTTTAGACAATGACCAATCTCCCACTTGTAACAATTTTAAAGAAGGATTTGCAGAAATTTATGCTCATGAAAGATCTTCTCTAAGAGGAGCAATCATCAGAGCATCTCACATCGCTGACACCCTGTTGACTGATGGATGTCATGGAGTCCATTATTGTGGGAGGACCTACATCAGATTTCCATCCTATGACAGTATCACCCCTGCTGACTCAACAGATCCGATATGGAACAAAGTGATACAAACTCTTCCAGAATGTGATAATAAACAATTGTTAAAAGTGGTAACTTCCGAGTCCTTGACAGTCATTCCTGATATAGATACAGAAACACATTTTAAATTTCTTGAGTGTCAGGAATTTCTCCTGGAATATAATGAATCTGGAATTTTGTTCAACAATCGACTAGTTAGCTTAAACCCTCATGAAGAGGGAATATTTCCTGCTTACAGAATAGAAAATGATCGTTTAATGAAGTACTCGATGCTTTATCAACGAGTTGGATTTGTGAAAGTAGAAATAACTCCGGTATCTTCAATTTACCAGTTAATAACGTCTACCGGAACAAAAATTACGCTGGAATCTTCCCTTTGTTTAAAACCTGAAGGGGAGAGGGGGTTTATAGAAGATGTCTGCTTGTGGTTCAATGGAATATTCTTCGATTCAGATAAATTGATTGTCCCAAATAGAGATAACAGTTATTTGACAGAGCATAAGTTATCTATCTTTATAAAAAGGAGAAAAAACATCAGCCCTAGTTTATCAAGTCCATATCCGAGTGTAAGTCCTAAAGAGCCAAAAAATTATCCCATTCGCCTGCTTGAGTGGCATTATGGGGTTCTCGGGGTTACAGGATTTATTCTGATTCTATGCATTTCAATTTGTTATAGAAGAAGGAAGGCTAGAAAAGCATCATACAATGACTTTGTGGATGTGCGGATGCCTAGCTGTATAACTTGGAGAATCCGTTCCTCTTCTACCAAGGTTGTTGAGATCTATAAAGGATTATTACCTTTTAATCCCTCTCGAAACGGGGTTGAATCACCAATTTTCCCTAATGGAATTTGTCAAGAAAAACACTGCTCATCATCTGATCACCTTATACATTGGTTTTTAGACAATGACCAATCTCCCACTTGTAACAATTTTAAAGAAGGATTTGCAGAAATTTATGCTCATGAAAGATCTTCTCTAAGAGGAGCAATCATCAGAGCATCTCACATCGCTGACACCCTGTTGACTGATGGATGTCATGGAGTCCATTATTGTGGGAGGACCTACATCAGATTTCCATCCTATGACAGTATCACCCCTGCTGACTCAACAGATCCGATATGGAACAAAGTGATACAAACTCTTCCAGAATGTGATAATAAACAATTGTTAAAAGTGGTAACTTCCGAGTCCTTGACAGTCATTCCTGATATAGATACAGAAACACATTTTAAATTTCTTGAGTGTCAGGAATTTCTCCTGGAATATAATGAATCTGGAATTTTGTTCAACAATCGACTAGTTAGCTTAAACCCTCATGAAGAGGGAATATTTCCTGCTTACAGAATAGAAAATGATCGTTTAATGAAGTACTCGATGCTTTATCAACGAGTTGGATTTGTGAAAGTAGAAATAACTCCGGTATCTTCAATTTACCAGTTAATAACGTCTACCGGAACAAAAATTACGCTGGAATCTTCCCTTTGTTTAAAACCTGAAGGGGAGAGGGGGTTTATAGAAGATGTCTGCTTGTGGTTCAATGGAATATTCTTCGATTCAGATAAATTGATTGTCCCAAATAGAGATAACAGTTATTTGACAGAGCATAAGTTATCTATCTTTATAAAAAGGAGAAAAAACATCAGCCCTAGTTTATCAAGTCCATATCCGAGTGTAAGTCCTAAAGAGCCAAAAAATTATCCCATTCGCCTGCTTGAGTGGCATTATGGGGTTCTCGGGGTTACAGGATTTATTCTGATTCTATGCATTTCAATTTGTTATAGAAGAAGGAAGGCTAGAAAAGCATCATACAATGACTTTGTGGATGTGCGGATGCCTAGCTGTATAACTTGGAGAATCCGTTCCTCTTCTACCAAGGTTGTTGAGATCTATAAAGGATTATTACCTTTTAATCCCTCTCGAAACGGGGTTGAATCACCAATTTTCCCTAATGGAATTTGTCAAGAAAAACACTGCTCATCATCTGATCACCTTATACATTGGTTTTTAGACAATGACCAATCTCCCACTTGTAACAATTTTAAAGAAGGATTTGCAGAAATTTATGCTCATGAAAGATCTTCTCTAAGAGGAGCAATCATCAGAGCATCTCACATCGCTGACACCCTGTTGACTGATGGATGTCATGGAGTCCATTATTGTGGGAGGACCTACATCAGATTTCCATCCTATGACAGTATCACCCCTGCTGACTCAACAGATCCGATATGGAACAAAGTGATACAAACTCTTCCAGAATGTGATAATAAACAATTGTTAAAAGTGGTAACTTCCGAGTCCTTGACAGTCATTCCTGATATAGATACAGAAACACATTTTAAATTTCTTGAGTGTCAGGAATTTCTCCTGGAATATAATGAATCTGGAATTTTGTTCAACAATCGACTAGTTAGCTTAAACCCTCATGAAGAGGGAATATTTCCTGCTTACAGAATAGAAAATGATCGTTTAACGAAGTACTCGATGCTTTATCAACGAGTTGGATTTGTGAAAGTAGAAATAACTCCGGTATCTTCAATTTACCAGTTAATAACGTCTACCGGAACAAAAATTACGCTGGAATCTTCCCTTTGTTTAAAACCTGAAGGGGAGAGGGGGTTTATAGAAGATGTCTGCTTGTGGTTCAATGGAATATTCTTCGATTCAGATAAATTGATTGTCCCAAATAGAGATAACAGTTATTTGACAGAGCATAAGTTATCTATCTTTATAAAAAGGAGAAAAAACATCAGCCCTAGTTTATCAAGTCCATATCCGAGTGTAAGTCCTAAAGAGCCAAAAAATTATCCCATTCGCCTGCTTGAGTGGCATTATGGGGTTCTCGGGGTTACAGGATTTATTCTGATTCTATGCATTTCAATTTGTTATAGAAGAAGGAAGGCTAGAAAAGCATCATACAATGACTTTGTGGATGTGCGGATGCCTAGCTGTATAACTTGGAGAATCCGTTCCTCTTCTACCAAGGTTGTTGAGATCTATAAAGGATTATTACCTTTTAATCCCTCTCGAAACGGGGTTGAATCACCAATTTTCCCTAATGGAATTTGTCAAGAAAAACACTGCTCATCATCTGATCACCTTATACATTGGTTTTTAGACAATGACCAATCTCCCACTTGTAACAATTTTAAAGAAGGATTTGCAGAAATTTATGCTCATGAAAGATCTTCTCTAAGAGGAGCAATCATCAGAGCATCTCACATCGCTGACACCCTGTTGACTGATGGATGTCATGGAGTCCATTATTGTGGGAGGACCTACATCAGATTTCCATCCTATGACAGTATCACCCCTGCTGACTCAACAGATCCGATATGGAACAAAGTGATACAAACTCTTCCAGAATGTGATAATAAACAATTGTTAAAAGTGGTAACTTCCGAGTCCTTGACAGTCATTCCTGATATAGATACAGAAACACATTTTAAATTTCTTGAGTGTCAGGAATTTCTCCTGGAATATAATGAATCTGGAATTTTGTTCAACAATCGACTAGTTAGCTTAAACCCTCATGAAGAGGGAATATTTCCTGCTTACAGAATAGAAAATGATCGTTTAATGAAGTACTCGATGCTTTATCAACGAGTTGGATTTGTGAAAGTAGAAATAACTCCGGTATCTTCAATTTACCAGTTAATAACGTCTACCGGAACAAAAATTACGCTGGAATCTTCCCTTTGTTTAAAACCTGAAGGGGAGAGGGGGTTTATAGAAGATGTCTGCTTGTGGTTCAATGGAATATTCTTCGATTCAGATAAATTGATTGTCCCAAATAGAGATAACAGTTATTTGACAGAGCATAAGTTATCTATCTTTATAAAAAGGAGAAAAAACATCAGCCCTAGTTTATCAAGTCCATATCCGAGTGTAAGTCCTAAAGAGCCAAAAAATTATCCCATTCGCCTGCTTGAGTGGCATTATGGGGTTCTCGGGTTTACAGGATTTATTCTGATTCTATGCATTTCAATTTGTTATAGAAGAAGGAAGGCTAGAAAAGCATCATACAATGACTTTGTGGATGTGCGGATGCCTAGCTGTATAACTTGGAGAATCCGTTCCTCTTCTACCAAGGTTGTTGAGATCTATAAAGGATTATTACCTTTTAATCCCTCTCGAAACGGGGTTGAATCACCAATTTTCCCTAATGGAATTTGTCAAGAAAAACACTGCTCATCATCTGATCACCTTATACATTGGTTTTTAGACAATGACCAATCTCCCACTTGTAACAATTTTAAAGAAGGATTTGCAGAAATTTATGCTCATGAAAGATCTTCTCTAAGAGGAGCAATCATCAGAGCATCTCACATCGCTGACACCCTGTTGACTGATGGATGTCATGGAGTCCATTATTGTGGGAGGACCTACATCAGATTTCCATCCTATGACAGTATCACCCCTGCTGACTCAACAGATCCGATATGGAACAAAGTGATACAAACTCTTCCAGAATGTGATAATAAACAATTGTTAAAAGTGGTAACTTCCGAGTCCTTGACAGTCATTCCTGATATAGATACAGAAACACATTTTAAATTTCTTGAGTGTCAGGAATTTCTCCTGGAATATAATGAATCTGGAATTTTGTTCAACAATCGACTAGTTAGCTTAAACCCTCATGAAGAGGGAATATTTCCTGCTTACAGAATAGAAAATGATCGTTTAATGAAGTACTCGATGCTTTATCAACGAGTTGGATTTGTGAAAGTAGAAATAACTCCGGTATCTTCAATTTACCAGTTAATAACGTCTACCGGAACAAAAATTACGCTGGAATCTTCCCTTTGTTTAAAACCTGAAGGGGAGAGGGGGTTTATAGAAGATGTCTGCTTGTGGTTCAATGGAATATTCTTCGATTCAGATAAATTGATTGACCCAAATAGAGATAACAGTTATTTGACAGAGCATAAGTTATCTATCTTTATAAAAAGGAGAAAAAACATCAGCCCTAGTTTATCAAGTCCATATCCGAGTGTAAGTCCTAAAGAGCCAAAAAATTATCCCATTCGCCTGCTTGAGTGGCATTATGGGGTTCTCGGGGTTACAGGATTTATTCTGATTCTATGCATTTCAATTTGTTATAGAAGAAGGAAGGCTAGAAAAGCATCATACAATGACTTTGTGGTGAAGTATATCAAGAGACCTACCATATCAACTCCTCATCTCCAATCAGACACCTATCTCCCTATGAAATCAATTCTTCCTGCTCAAATCAAGAAGGCTGATAAGAATTACCAAACTTATCAAGAGTGGATGGGAGGGAAGACAGTCTAATGATCAACAAAAATTTAATGTAATATTCTTCAACTAAGAGCCATGAAAAAAAAAAAAAAAAAAAAAAAAAACGAGGTTTAAAATAAGAATTTGTGTACTCACTCAGTAGCAATGGGAAAGAGTGAGAAGAACAATAAATAGATATACAAACTACGTGAACTATGACAGAAAGTAAAGAAAATAAAAATGACAAGACTAACAATGAGATGTCAAATGAAAACTAAATTATAACCTTACTTTTTAAGAAAATGTGAAAACTGCGTTAAAGTAAACAAAAATGTATGAATGATAAAGTAACTAACAATCGCCGTGAAGCGACGATTCAATTGCTACCAAGTGAGCCCTTATTTTCAAACAATTTGGAAAGTTATGGCCAAAAAACAGATTATCTATACAAACTAAAACTAACTTAAAACTACTTAAAAGCTATGATATTGAAACGGCAGGCAGCACGCTACATCAGCAGACAAAAGGGAGTCAACAACCTCCTCAGGTGGTAGATGATCAAATAGCTTTGCTACTTGAGAACGAAGCTTAATTAAGGTGTCAAGTGGTGCTTCGCCCCTAACTTCTACTTCATACACCAACTCTGCCTTGTTGAGATAAACCGCGTTTTATGTTCCAGGTAGAGGTATGTATCGCTTTACTGTAATGCCTTTTGGTTTGACTAACGCTCCTGCGACACAACAAAGACTTATGGACCAATTATTCACTCCTGACTTTGAAAACAAAGTGTTTTGTTATCTTGATGACATAATTATCATAAGTCATTCTTTTGATGAACACATTTTTCTTCTGAAGAAAGTTTTTCTCAAACTTTCCCAAGCAGGTCTTACAATTAACTTAAGTAAGAGCCAATTCTTCCGGAATGAAATTAAGTATCTTGGTTATATAGTTGACAATCAGGGCTTACGTGCTGATCCAACCAAGGTTCAGGCAATCCTGGACTTTCCAACTCCAAAGAACAAGAAGGAAGTAAGGAAGTTTTTAGGAACATGTAGTTGGTTTCGGCGATTTATACCGAACTTCAGTACTATAGCTTCTCCTCTTAATAAATTGACTTCTTCCCTTTCTTCAATTAAATTCGTGTGGAATCCACAAGCTGAGACTGCTTTTCAGAAGCTTAAGGATGCACTTATATCTGCCCCTATCCTTGCTTGTCCTGACTTTGATCTACCCTTTTCTGTTCACTGCGATGCTTCTAATGTAGGTATAGGTGCCATGCTCACACAGATACAAGGTAGTGGTGAGGTGGTTATTGCTTACATGAGTAAGTCTCTCACCAATAACGAGCAAAATTACTCGACTACAGAACGAGAGACTTTAGCGGTAATCACTGCTTTGGAACTCTGGCGTTGCTATTTAGACAATGGCAAGCAGTTTACCGTGTTTACAGATCATGCCGCTCTTTAATGGTTTCTAAAAATGTCTAATCCAACTGGTAGGCTTGCTCGTTGGGCTTTACGGTTGTCTTGTTTTAACTTTATTTTGAGACATAAAAGGGGTAGGGATAACGTTGTCCCCGATTTGCTATCTCGATCAAAATCTTCAGAAGCAAATTTAGTTGAACCTATTGCCATTCCTTGTGAGGCATCGGAAAATGTTCGTTTCGATTTTCTGTTAAATAACTGTAGAGAAAGTCCGGAATCATTTCCTAATTATACTATTAAAGATGGTAAGCTCTATCGGAAAATTATTTCTTTTGAATCTTTACATCAGGATTTTACTTGGAAAGAAGTGCCTCCGCCTTCTTCTAGGGAACTTTTGATTAAATCCATGCATGGTAATGATTCAAATCCTCATCTAGGGATTTTCAAAACGTATAAGAAGCTTCGTGTTCTTTATTATTGGTCTGGCATGTTTCGTCAAGTATCTAAATTGATATCATCGTGTGAAACGTGTTTGTCGTACAAACATTCGAACCATTCTCCTTACGGTCCAATGGGAAAACCTAAAATATGTTCTAGACCATTTCAAACCATTTCTTTAGATTTAATGGGTCCTTTTCCTATGACCAGGCAAAGAAACCAATATATTTTAGTTGTAAATTGTTGCTTCTCTAAGTATACACTTATTTTTCCTTTAAAGCGCGCAACCTCTGAAAATGTTATTTTCCATTTGGAAAATTCTGTTTTCCTTACTCATGGTGTTCCACAAACTATTATTATGGACAACGGTTCTCAATTTCAGTCTCGTCAATTTTCAACTTTTCTCTCTCGCTATGATATTCCTTTTGTATCTTTTACTCCTCGTTACTGTCCACAGGTTAATCTCACTGAACGATATAATCGTACCATTGTAACTGCATTAGCTGCTTTAGTTGGTGACGATCATCGTTCTTGGGACAAACACCTATTTAAAATTCAATGTGCGTTGAACTCAAGCGTTAATCATTCGACTGGTTTTTCTCCCTTCTTTCTGGTGCATGGTCGAGAGTATGTTTCCACTGGCTGTCTTTATACACCAACTACTGACCTAAATGAGGTGATTTTTATGCCTCGCGACATCTACGCGAACAACCTGGGTCATTTGGCTTCTTATTTTGACCAGGTTCAAGTCGCTTTACATAATGCGTATATAAAGAATTGTGGTCCCTATAATTTAAGACGTGATTTAAAAGAATTTAACGTTGGTGATACAGTCTGGCGGAAAAACTATGTTCAAAGTGATGCTGGTACTTATTTTACCGCAAAGTTAGCGCCACGTTTCATCAAATGTACAATTGTAGATAAGCTTTCTCCCCTTGTTTATATTTTAGTTGACCCTAATGGAGCCAGAGGCAAGTGGCACGTTAAGGATTTTAAAATGTGATTTTGTTTTGTTTAGGTTTTTTTTTTTGTTGTTTGTATATATTTGTACATAATTGGACGGCAGTCACACTACTTGTAAATTATTAATTGTAAATATTTTATTTTTAGGCGGCCATAGAGCATATCGCCATTGTATATATTATGATTTGCATATTGGCGGCCAAAGTCAACAGCGTCATATGTCACTCCTTGCTGGGGAGTAGCTAAGCTCTCCAGTAAAGTAAGTTTTAGTAAATATCTCTTTGTATTCTCTCCGTATTTTTTTTTTATTGTAATGTTGTATATATTTTGCATATGGGCGGCTTTAAAGCATACCGCTTCTATGCTGTGCTGTGGCTGTGACTGAGTAGCTAAGCTCAGTCATATCTCTACACTCTCTATCCTGGGCCTCTAAAGCACAATTATAATGTAGCGTGCTGCCTGCCGTTTCAATATCATAGCTTTTAAGTAGTTTTAAGTTAGTTTTAGTTTGTATAGATAATCTGTTTTTTGGCCATAACTTTCCAAATTGTTTGAAAATAAGGGCTCACTTGGTAGCAATTGAATCGTCGCTTCACGGCGATTCTTATTATATATCTAGTTACTTTATCATTCATACATTTTTGTTTACTTTAACGCAGTTTTCACATTTTCTTAAAAAAGTAAGGTTATAATTTAGTTTTCATTTGACATCTCATTGTTAGTCTTGTCATTTTTATTTTCTTTACTTTCTGTCATAGTTCACGTAGTTTGTATATCTATTTATTGTTCTTCTCACTCTTTCCCATTGCTACTGAGTGAGTACACAAATTCTTATTTTAAACCTCGTTATTATTTTTCTTCTACGCGTTCTTATTCGGTTTTCAAAATTCCCTGTGAGTATATAAGGCTTGGCTTCTAAGCCTCAGGATCATTCCTTCAAGTTTTATTCTAAACTCTATACGATACGTATAAGTGGCCGCTCCCGGGCCTTAGGCAAAGGCCCGGGACTCAAGAAAGCCCCGCGCCGCGTCGGTCAGCTGTAAATTTTGAAGAAAACTGAAGCCCTATTATTCTTCGTAATTCTACTCTACATCAACGTGCCTGCTGCAACTGTTCTGTGAACTGCCGCTGCACGACCAGCCGCGAGCAGCTTTTCTCCACATCGTGGTGACTTCGGGTCGACGCACGACAGGGCCGGCGTCCTGGGCTGCAGACGCTCCGGACGAACTGCAACGCGATTCTCGATCCTGCCCAGGAGCAATATCCCCGAAGGAACGCCCACTTAATCAGACCATAATTCCCTGAAGACCTCTCCCTCTCTCTCACTCTCTCACGTTCTCCCCTGATAGGTAGGCAACGGATTAATTTAAGGTTTTTTTTAAATAAAATTTATATTGTATCATATATTAAAACTTTTAATTGTTTGTAGATAGAATCCTCCTTTCCTCCCTATCTTAGGCAGGCTCTCTTCGCTCTCTCTATTTGTAACGCTACAGTTTTGGCGCCCAACTTTAGTTATACCCACCCCCTACTTTTCCAAATTCTAAATAAAACTTCCACAAGGTTAATTTTATTTTGGCATAAACCTTTTGGTATAAAAACTTTCCTTACATAACGTCTTTCTCCATTCAGTCTTTGTCATTTTTTTTAACATTCTAAATTCAACTTTTTTTTTGTAATATAAGGAGGATTTTATCTTTATTTTAGGTTTTAGCTTTTTGTCACTTGCCTCTTTGCTGATCTCTTAGGAATATTATTTTGTAATATGGCTCGTTCGATAAACGCGGTTTATCTCAACAAGGCAGAGTTGGTGTATGAAGTAGAAGTTAGGGGCGAAGCACCACTTGACACCTTAATTAAGCTTCGTTCTCAAGTAGCAAAGCTATTTGATCATCTACCACCTGAGGAGGTTGTTGACTCCCTTTTGTCTGCTGAAACTGATCTCTATCAGCTTTCTTTGACTTTAGATTACATTGACGCTAAGATTGGTCAAATGGAATCGGGGAAAAGAAATTTATTTAAAAAAATCGAAACTTACATTAGCCATGCCTATTTTCGTTTGGATAGGATTGATATTCATTTATATCCTGAAAGCAGTGAAAATTACAGCCAAATTAAACAAAAGTTTGATCTAATGGAAAGAAGGTTTGAAAATTTATCTTTTGAACCTGCTGAAAGGTCGGTCGAGCAGTGCGCCCGTTCACCGTTCCTTGCTGATATGCAACCTCTTTTGATGCCAACGCTTTCACGTCCGCCTTCTGTTAATATTGTCCCTGACAATTCCGCTGTCATTGTGCCTCACCCAGTTTCTATAAAGGAGCTTAAGTCTTTTTCGTACAACGGCAAGACTTGTCCACGTTCTTTTCTTCAAAAACTTAATGAGTTCTCAATTTCTCGTGGTATCAATAATGATACTCTTCGGAATTATGCATACGAAATTTTTATTGAAGAGGCACTTCACTGGTTCCGTTTCCAGCTGTTTCGTAATCCGAATCTTTCCTGGGATGCAATTACGGTAGCTCTTGTAAAAGATTTCGGGGTCCGTGATTATGATTCTAATTTGATGGAAGCTATTCAGAACCGAACTCAGGGTTTAGGTGAATCCATCATTGTTTACGTTTCGGTAATGTTTGGAATGTTCTCGAGACTTAACAGGGAACTTAGTGAGAAGGAACAGCTAGATATTTTGCTCAAAAATATAAGGCCTTGTTACTCTATGTTTGTTGCTCATAATAACGTCAACTCAATTGACTCGCTGATAACGGTCTGTCGGACATATGAAGAAGTTATTGAACATGAGAATAACCTTTGTGAACCCAAACCATTTCTTTAGATTTAATGGGTCCTTTTCCTATGACCAGGCAAAGAAACCAATATATTTTAGTTGTAAATTGTTGCTTCTCTAAGTATACACTTATTTTTCCTTTAAAGCGCGCAACCTCTGAAAATGTTATTTTCCATTTGGAAAATTCTGTTTTCCTTACTCATGGTGTTCCACAAACTATTATTATGGACAACGGTTCTCAATTTCAGTCTCGTCAATTTTCAACTTTTCTCTCTCGCTATGATATTCCTTTTGTATCTTTTACTCCTCGTTACTGTCCACAGGTTAATCTCACTGAACGATATAATCGTACCATTGTAACTGCATTAGCTACTTTAGTTGGTGACGATCATCGTTCTTGGGACAACACCTATTTAAAATTCAATGTGCGTTGAACTCAAGCGTTAATCATTCGACTGGTTTTTCTCCCTTCTTTCTGGTGCATGGTCGAGAGTATGTTTCCACTGGCTGTCTTTATACACCAACTACTGACCTAAATGAGGTGATTTTTATGCCTCGCGACATCTACGCGAACAACCTGGGTCATTTGGCTTCTTATTTTGACCAGGTTCAAGTCGCTTTACATAATGCGTATATAAAGAATTGTGGTCCCTATAATTTAAGACGTTATTTAAAAGAATTTAACGTTGGTGATACAGTCTGGCGGAAAAACTATGTTCAAAGTGATGCTGGTACTTATTTTACCGCGAAGTTAGCGCCACGTTTCATCAAATGTACAATTGTAGATAAGCTTTCTCCCCTTGTTTATATTTTAGTTGACCCTAATGGAGCCAGAGGCAAGTGGCACGTTAAGGATTTTAAAATGTGATTTTGTTTTGTTTAGGTTTTTTTTTTTGTTGTTTGTATATATTTGTACATAATTGGACGGCAGTCACACTACTTGTAAATTATTAATTGTAAATATTTTATTTTTAGGCGGCCATAGAGCATATCGCCATTGTATATATTATGATTTGCATATTGGCGGCCAAAGTCAACAGCGTCATATGTCACTCCTTGCTGGGGAGTAGCTAAGCTCTCCAGTAAAGTAAGTTTTAGTAAATATCTCTTTGTATTCTCTCCGTATTTTTTTTTTTATTGTAATGTTGTATATATTTTGCATATGGGCGGCTTTAAAGCATACCGCTTCTATGCTGTGCTGTGGCTGTGACTGAGTAGCTAAGCTCAGTCATATCTCTACACTCTCTATCCTGGGCCTCTAAAGCACAATGATCTTGGTGTTATTATATAAATAGTTAATTTTAACTTTGAGCGGTTGATGACTCTTGAAATAAGCCTAAGTATCTTGTTTTGTAAATATCCTGTTAATTTATTACTCGTTTTTATTTATTTTTTTGTTTATCGGCGGCCTGTAGGGCATATCGCCATTGTAAATACGATTTAAATTTTTTATTGCATATCCTCGGCCATAGCGCAGTTCGTCTTATGCCTCTCTTCTGTTTTTCTAAGCTTAGTCACACTTATAGAACTCTTTGTCCTGTGTCTGTAAATTACTTTAAACTATTGTTCTTTTTGGTAAAATTTTCTATAGTGAAAATTTTTCTTTGTGGGGGGGAATAATGTAGCGTGCTGCCTGCCGTTTCAATATCATAGCTTTTAAGTAGTTTTAAGTTAGTTTTAGTTTGTATAGATAATCTGTTTTTTGGCCATAACTTTCCAAATTGTTTGAAAATAAGGGCTCACTTGGTAGCAATTGAATCGTCGCTTCACGGCGATTCTTATTATATATCTAGTTACTTTATCATTCATACATTTTTGTTTACTTTAACGCAGTTTTCACATTTTCTTAAAAAAGTAAGGTTATAATTTAGTTTTCATTTGACATCTCATTGTTAGTCTTGTCATTTTTATTTTCTTTACTTTCTGTCATAGTTCACGTAGTTTGTATATCTATTTATTGTTCTTCTCACTCTTTCCCATTGCTACTGAGTGAGTACACAAATTCTTATTTTAAACCTCGTTATTATTTTTCTTCTACAGTTTTGGCGCCCAAAAACTGTAGCGTTACAAATAGAGAGAGCGAAGAGAGCCTGCCTAAGATAGGGAGGAAAGGAGGATTCTATCTACAAACAATTAAAAGTTTTAATATATGATACAATATAAATTTTATTTAAAAAAAAACCTTAAATTAATCCGTTGCCTACCTATCAGGGGAGAACGTGAGAGAGTGAGAGAGAGGGAGAGGTCTTCAGGGAATTATGGTCTGATTAAGTGGGCGTTCCTTCGGGGATATTGCTCCTGGGCAGGATCGAGAATCGCGTTGCAGTTCGTCCGGAGCGTCTGCAGCCCAGGACGCCGGCCCTGTCGTGCTTCGACCCGAAGTCACCACGATGTGGAGAAAAGCTGCTCGCGGCTGGTCGTGCAGCGGCAGTTCACAGAACAGTTGCAGCAGGCACGTTGATGTAGAGTAGAATTACGAAGAATAATAGGGCTTCAGTTTTCTTCAAAATTTACAGCTGACCGACGCGGCGCGGGGCTTTCTTGAGTCCCGGGCCTTTGCCTAAGGCCCGGGAGCGGCCACTTATACGTATCGTATAGAGTTTAGAATAAAACTTGAAGGAATGATCCTGAGGCTTAGAAGCCAAGCCTTATATACTCACAGGGAATTTTGAAAACCGAATAAGAACGCGTAGAAGAAAAATAATAACGAGGTTTAAAATAAGAATTTGTGTACTCACTCAGTAGCAATGGGAAAGAGTGAGAAGAACAATAAATAGATATACAAACTACGTGAACTATGACAGAAAGTAAAGAAAATAAAAATGACAAGACTAACAATGAGATGTCAAATGAAAACTAAATTATAACCTTACTTTTTTAAGAAAATGTGAAAACTGCGTTAAAGTAAACAAAAATGTATGAATGATAAAGTAACTAGATATATAATAAGAATCGCCGTGAAGCGACGATTCAATTGCTACCAAGTGAGCCCTTATTTTCAAACAATTTGGAAAGTTATGGCCAAAAAACAGATTATCTATACAAACTAAAACTAACTTAAAACTACTTAAAAGCTATGATATTGAAACGGCAGGCAGCACGCTACAGTATCCGTAAAATTATTATAAAATATATTTTTATATCAAATTATTTATGAAAATTTTACAACTTATTTAGTATAAAACGGTAAAAGTATTTTACTTTTATTATTTACATAAACCATCGTGTTGACCCTCGGTCAACCACCAGGTATATTTCATAGCATCACACTTTTCCATCATGTTAACCCACAGTTAACCACCAGGAAAGCTTACAGACGCCAGAGTTGTGTTTTATTTTACTTTCACATCACTTTTAGTAATTAAGGTACGAAAAACTTACCCGATTTTTCTTCGGAGTCAGACGATGATGAATACACAATTACACGTCGACGCTTATTAGACTTTTGTTTTAGTTTATTGATTTTAGCACTGTAGTATTCAATTTTCTCTGTAGCGCTTCGTTTAGGCATGATTTTAAAATTCTACTACGAGTTTTCACGAAACACTTGTGCTTGTTGCCGCGCACGATAAAAGAATGACGAGCGGACAACCGTATGTCAGGAAGAAAACTAAAAAAGTAAAATTAATGTCTTTTAAGATTCGTGCGAAGTTGCCTGCAGGATAGAAGGACTACATTGTGATAAATATATCTGAAGAATGAAGCGACGAAATATAATTATAGTTTATTGGTCTATACTTCAGCCACGGAAAGAATGTTTGTAAACAAACCACCTCAAACAAAAGTGCTTTTTTATTACATATTTTAGAAATATGTGCACTTCATAAATAGCTTACTTATGGACAGTTTGATTGAAATATAAAAATTGCTCAAAATCGCTGTTAAGCGATAAGACCACTCCTTTTGTACAGCTGTTTTGTTTATGATTACTGTTATGTATTTTCTGTCCTAGTGTGCAAATAAAGTGCTTATTAAATAAATTTATTAATTTTTTCCACGACGAAAAACAATAAATTAATGGAAAGCATAGTTCTTTCTATCGATAATATGGCAAAACATTAGTGTCGATATTGACATACCCTTCAGTACTTTCCCATCACTATTGCCTACTCTCGCTGCTATGCATGCCATAGATTAACAGGCGACACTAGCGCTTTGCGGCAAGCTAACGAAACCAGTTTTTACATTTGTACTATCTGTAGCTTGCTACATATATAGTGATCTGTGCCCGTCGTGTCGCCTCTCGCCGCTCCCCACCCGTTCGGCGCCAGGCCAGTGCTACCACATTAATAGCAGGGACCACACTTTTTAATGAGCCGCGCTCCGAATATAAACTGTTTTTAGTTAGTGTGCTGTGAGTCCAAAATGGTGTCAACTAGTAAGCGCCTTTTCAGTTCCCATTTTTGCAAGAAGGAAGAAATTTGTGTACTATTTGTGACTGTTACGTCTCAATCAAACACAAAGGAACGGGAGACATTGAAAAGCATGTTGAAACTGAAAAACACTTGAAAATGAGTAAAAGCGCTCAAAATATTCTCAAAATTGACTCAATATTTCAGCCTAAATGTAAAACTATTGCTGCTACAGAGTCGGCGGCAGAAGCTACTCTGGCGTTTCATACCATTAAACACAATCAATCGTATAAATCGGTGGACTGCACTGGTAGTCTAATTAAAGTCATGTTTTCCGACTCGAACGTGGCCAGTTCTATTTGATGTGCTCGGACAAAGACTGAAGCACTTGTAATTAATGTCATAGCTCCATGTATAATACAACAAATTCAAACATCGGTTGAAAACGTGAGCTTCGTCGGTGTTTCTGTGACTGACGCTAGTAACCATGGGGCCGAATTTTTTTTCCCGATTTTAATTAGGTATTTTTTAGTAAAAAATTTTGGAAGTTTTAAGCACACCAAATGAAACAGCCCAGACCGTTTCAGAAATCATAAAAATAACTCTCGAGAAGTATGACTTGCTGGCGAAATGTGTATCTTTCACTGGAGATAACGACAATGTCAACTTTGGAGGCGTCAATCGGTTACCCGGTCAGAATGTATGGTCTGAATTAAAAGCCCCCTTAAAAAAAGACCTAGTAGGTAGGCGTCGGATGTCCTGCGCATATACTTCATAATTGCGCCCAACATGGAACGGATATTCTGAAAATAGATTTAAAATCCATAATTATGAAGATTTTTAATCATTTTTCGGTGTACACTGTCCGCACCGAAGCTTTTAAGGAAGTTTGCGCTTACATTGACATAAATTACCATAAATTACTCTACTACACCAAAACAAAATGGTTGAGCCTATTTCCAGCGATTGAGAGGGTTCTTCAATGTACGAACCTCTAAAACAGTATTTTGCAACGGTTACCTCTGTCCCTATATTGATCAAGAACTTTTTTGATGACGAATAAGATAAAGCATATCTGTTTATGGTGCATTGCTAGAATACTGCGTGACACTCAACAATTGCTATGCTCTCGTGCTGATGTTAATTTTATTCCACTAAAAGTAAGAGAATTACTTGCGAAATGCACCCCAGCAAATCGAGAGGCTTTTCAAGAAGACGTGAAACTGATGTACTATACATGTATTCAGTACCTTGACAAATAAACGACTTCCCTGTCTGAATTTAAAGTTTTTGACTGGATTCTGTTAAAAAAGAGCGAACTGATCGAGTTTGAAAAGCTCGTGGATTGTATTGCATATACAGTGTGGGGCCTAGAACCGGGGATAATAATAAAAACGGAGGCTCTATAGCCCAAGTAGCACACGCAGCTGTTTAACAGCCGAATAACGGATTTTCATCACGCTTAAAGCTGAATAAGAAAGTTGCATAAAATCTCTTATAATTCTTAAATGGGCACAAATTATTCAGCCTTAAGTAGCAGCAACTTAAGAGTGTAATAAAGGGTAAAATCGCAAATTATTCAGCCTTAAGTTCACATAGCTGCTTAAGAGCAGTGTAGCAGAAATTTAAGAGTGTTATAAAAGGTAACGACAGTACTATGCGCTGAAATTCGACTGACTAAGAGAAAACAAGTTACTCTTTATTCAGAAAATATGTAACATGTATGCTTTAATACATATTTTAAACTGCGAAAGGCTGCTTGCTGCCTGTGTAAAATTAAGTAAACTTTTATTTGAAATAGCAAACGAGTCTAAGGATAACTGCTAGACAATTGAACACTTTATGTTACGTGAAGTGAATTATAGTAACGATACATTGGTGGATAATATTCATATTCCCTGGGTAAGTACATTGTTTTACATAGTAATAAAGGAAAAATGATTGGGAATGTTATTTTACTGACATTATACATATATATTATCTAAGAAAATTTTAATGCGCCACGAAAATATTCTGTTTTGAATTAGTTTTGTGACATAAATAAGCTGTGATGTAAACTTGACTAAAAAGTTTTTAGTGCTTTAAAAAGAATTATAAGTTATTATTAAGATATTACGAAGTAAAAACTAATGCAATACATTCCTATTTCTTGCACAAAACATCGTAAAGGTTGAAAAATCAATCGATTTTTTAATAGGTTATACAATAAAATGGTGGATTTATGTTCAACAGTGACGTGAATAGTTAAAACTCTTATATTCTTCTAAAGGCTGTCTAATAGTTCACTAGTGTACTGTTAATCTACAAAAAACTGAATAAAATTACACATGTGAACTGTATACAACTATAATCTGTTTTCTTTACTTTTAATTAATATCACAAGCTCTACCTTTAGCCATGATGTGAACAATTAAACAGTTCTTATACCGACTGTTTAGGGATCCGTGTGTTATATATCTAAAACTCCCGCAGGATAACTTCTACTACAAAATTGTCAAAGCGATATTACCTATTTATATACGATTTTAAACTTTTGCGTCCTATTGTAATTATAAACAAGAGTGGCCGGTCGCTCTTCGTCGGACGGAACGTTGCGTACTCTTTTAATATACCTATACTTGATTCTGTGCGTATACCTCAATTCGCATTTAACGTTTACGATTGACATAAACAAGCAATTACCTACCTACAAACTGCTAAAAAGCTTAATGTGAACAATACTACATAAGGTTTTTGCAGTTTAAAGTAACCTACCCAGATGATACCTGTGTACAAGTTATGCTTTTATTACTTATAACTGACTGTCTGATTTCTTTATTACAGAAAAATGCATTTTAAGATAGTTATGACCTCAGAACAGGATGGAAATCAATTGAGCATTGTACCGTCACTTTGGGAGTACAACGGAATATTATGTTGGCCTATTTTAAAGCTGATCAAGGAAGAACGTTCGAAGCCGAGTACTGATTGGAAGAAAATGAACTGTGATGTTGAAAGAAGTAATTTGTTATAAAAAAATAAAAAATAAAATCTTTGAAGTAACTATTTAGGGTTTTTGGTTTTCCAACTCCAAAGTAAATGCCAATAACAAATGGCTTTATGTCAGTATTCTCGTGGATGTTGCACAAAATTCATGTTAATATTAAGTTAAATATGGGCAATCCATCAAAATTAATATTTAATAAAATACCGATGTGTTATTACTTATGTAAGTTTTATTACTCATATTTTTACGTAAAACATTTTTGTTTTGAAGAAGATATTTTATGTTTGAACATGTTGATTGTTTGCAATTGCAATAGAGAAGTTATTGTTTGATCCTGTTGAGTTGATTGTTAAAGAAGATTAATATTTTGTTTTAATATAAGGCTTTATAAGGTTATGTAACTCTTCAAAACTGTCTGGTGTCATTCTGAAGTACGAATAAAAACGGTCTTCATGTGACTGTAACTCTTTATATAACCTATTATCTCCCAACTTCTTTCTTTTTTTGGGTTCCGTACCTCAAAGGAAAAACCGAACCCTTATAGGATCACTTCGTTGTCCGTCCGTCTGTCAAGACCGTTTTTCTCAGGAACTCGTGGAGGTATCAAACTGAAATTTATATCTAATACTAAGGTCTACTGTCCCTTGGAGCTGTGAAAAAATTCAAACTTCTAAGCCAAAGCAATCAAAATAAAGCCGTTTATGCCGCAAATTTCTGCAAATTTTCGAAACTCGCACGGGAATCAAAACCTACAGGGTACTTCCCGTGAACTAAGAATCTTGAAATTTGGTACGAAGTAACGTCTTATAGTACAGATAATAGACCGATAGGGATAAGTTTTGAGGTTTCAAAAATATTAAAGTTCTTGATTTTTGGTATACAGTTCCAGGACCATTTACTTAACCTAATATATGATTTTGTGTCATCTTAGGTGCAGGGATAAGTATATATTGACGTTTTTGTCTTTTCTGACATAATCGGCCGAAAAGAAAATTAGAGACGATAATTTTACTTTCATGGGGATTAGAAAGTCGTAAACGATGTACACGAGGTTTTTGTGTCATCTCTCTCCACGGGAATACTGTTATTTAACCATTACCTAAGATGTCGCCTCCGTAGCTCGAAAGAATATTAGAGTTGGTGAAATAAGTGTTATAAGTTTAAGATCAATGGTATCTTTTGTTTATAATGTTTTGTGTCAGATTCCTCCATGGCATTTTCAGAAACTTTCCTTTTTTTGTTCAAAACGCTGTAAAAGTCACAAAAGAAAATTCAAGTTATTAGAGTTTATGTTTTTATTATCTTTATGATATAACGAAACACTATTCAAAATTTGTGTCGTTTTTATCCATGGAATCTTATATTATTAGATTCAGTTTTAATCCGGAACATTTTGAAATTTGCCGCTAAGAGCAAGCGCATGGGATGCGACGCGACACGCGAGCGGTGTGTGTAACCTTGAGAGCGGCCTTACGTCGCTCGTTGGTGGTTATCGTAGTGCAAATGTAAAGCCGTACGTGCTGTTGACGGTTCCTACATTGCTAGTCAAGAAGGTACCTACTTAATTATTTTTAAGTAAGTTGATGACCAGACTAAGATGTTTTTTAGAAGTAGGTAAAAATTTTATAAAAAGCAAAAAAATAAAACAGGATATATATCTGATCTAGGCAAGTAAGTAGGTATAATTTGTTTTTACTTTATACCATCTCAAGTGCCACTATTCTAAATGACAGCCTTTCTGATTGTTAAAATTGAAATAAGAAATCATGCACCCACTGTCAATCACTCGTTTAATAAATTTTGTTTTATAGTTTTGCATTTCTAACTCATTCATTATTATTAATGAGAACCAAGAATACTGGTTCTTCTATACAATGGTACCGGTGTCAGTTAATTTGCGTCAGTACTGGGAGTCCCGGGGAAAAAATTTAACTTTGAATTCCCGGTACTTTTCCCTATCTCGAACTCATTCATTTGAATATATTTATATTGAAGTTTACTATTAATGAGAACCGGTTCTGCGATACCATGTTAAAACCGATGCCAGTTAATGTGCCCCAGTAAGTACCGTATCAGGTATCTCGGGAAAATTCGTAACCAGGAGTTCCTGGGACTATGCCCTAGCATTATTTATCGATGTTATATAAACATTATCTGACTTCTGACCTTTCCTTTGGCTAGCCATATTTGCATTGCAATCTCCTGAGATCGGAAACTTTCCGGTTTTGGGGGGATTGTGGAGACAGGTTCATTTCAGGTCCGGCGGAAGATCAGCGCTGGTCGTAGACCATGCATTATGCTGAGCCGGGACCTTTTTGAGACAATGCTTTTGTGTTAATTATTAATAATATGTTCAATTGTCCTTGTTGTATTGTCTCAATAAAAAATTAATTTTCTTTCTTTCTTTTTCTTTCTTTCATTTGCCCAGGTAGCTACTAATTAAGCATCTTATCGTTGTTCACAAGTATGGAGAAAATTGAATATCGAGTCATCATTCAATGCCTTCCTAGCAAAGAAAATCCAGTATCCAGCCGTAGGATTTGTGAGCCGATGGCGTAGCTTCTTTGACGTTCATAAGTGCTTGTAACAGCATAGACTGAATAAATGGTATTGAATTTAAATTTAAATTTGATGCACGAGCCCCTACTGATCTGGTTCATGAACCTGTCTCCGCAGGCAGACTCTTAATAGCGCAAAACAACTCTGCCCCCTTGTCATGTAACCCAAAAAGCTTCAGTTCACGACCGAGCAAGTCTATAGCTTTTATTGATATAGATGTAGAATCGTTAATTTTTTTTGCCCTGGCCTTTAGTGAAATAGCCAAGCCAATGCTAACTTACATCTTGTCCCTAATTCGGTTGTCCACTGAGGCTGTAAGATTAACAGGATAAGAAACAGGTCAGTCCTTTCAACCTGAATCCTACTTTGAGGGATATGCTTGCTGATCATGCGTGTCATTTTCATTAAGTTAAACTTTTAATATTTCATTATAATTTTAATTAGCATGAAAAATGCTTTGCTTTACTGGCAAAGGTTTTTTACGCTGAAATGGTTCCTCCAACTATACCAAACGCAAACTCAGTTGTTTTCGAGAGTCATAACGAGTCGTCTAGCTCACAGGTTCGACGACTTCCTCACGAACAAGCCGGGTTCTGAAAAGGCTTTAGCACCAAAGACCACATCCATACGCTTCGGCAGGTTATACAGAAGACCGAGGAGTATAATTTGCTACTTTGCTTGGCGTTGAAGGACTATAAGAAAGCCTTCGATACGATCGAGACTTGGGCGGTGCTGCATTCTCTCCAGAGGTGCCAAGTGGACTTTAGGTATTTCGAGGTGTTGAGGTACTTATACGAACATGTCACCATGTCGGACCGATTACAGAACCAGAACACAAATCCCATCCAACTTCAGCGAGGTGTGAGACAGGGAGACGTCATTTCTCGGAAACTGTTCACAGCTGCGTCGAAGGATATCTTTAAGCTCTTGGACTCGAAAGGACTCGGCATCAACATTAATGGCCAGTCTCTGACACATCTTCGTTTAGCCAATGATATATTCCTTGCGGCTGAGACCTTGGCAGATCTGAACACAATGCTCGAAGATCTCCGTAGTGCTTCCCAAACATTGGGTCTTAAGATGACCATGGAAAAGGCGAAAATCATGTCAAATTTAAATGTTATACCCACTTCAGTTCACGTTGGGAACCCTACACTCGAAATGTTGACCACTACGTTTACGTTAGACAGACAATCCAGTTAGGTAAGTCCAACTTCGAGAAAGAGATCTCCCGTCGAATCCAACTCGGATGGGCAGCATTCAAGAAGCTCCGTAAGATCATCGCGTCCAACTTACCGGAGTGTCTCAAGACGAAAGTCTATGACCAGTGTGTGTTGTCAGTGATGACTTATGGTAGTGAATCGTGGTCGCTAACTATGAGTATGCTCGGCGTTTCCCTACGTGATCGAATCTGATATGAGGAGATCCGTAGGAGAACTAAACTGATCAAAGCAACTGACATCGCTCGAAGGATTACTCGGCTGATATGGCTGTGGGCGGGGCACATAGAGAAGAACCGATGGCCGCTGGGGCGGAAAGGTTCTGGAATGGCGACCGCGCACGGGACGACGCTACGTAGGCCTCCGACAAGGTGGACCGACGGTCTGGTGAAGGTCAAGGGAAGCCGCTGGATGCGGGCAGCGCAGGACCGATCGTTGTGGAGATCCTTGGGGGAGTCTTATACCTAGCAGTGGGTGTCATGTGGCTTATACGATGACTACGACTTGATGATCGAAGTTTAGATCCAAACATCTTTAAGGGCGCTTTCAGTTTAGACGTTTCTTGTCGGATCGCTGCGGTGCCGAAGCGGTGCATTTGTCGTTTTGCGCACGGACGGTCGTTTGTTTCCATACAAAGCGCGCGGTGCGGTTACAGTGCGGCGTCGGTATCTATCTATTTTTATGGCGGTACCGACGCCGCACAACAGATATTTTTGTTATAAGCTTGAAAGCAAACCCCTTGAGCAGAGACAGAAAGTAGCGTTGTTGCGAGCTTAACGCTTTATTATCTGATATATTTCGGTCTGAAATGGACAGCTATACTCTTCTCCTGCCATTAGGCAAGCATAAATACGAATATGTACTTCACAATATTTTCCAAAGACTGGCGTTCAATGCGTCGAAATCTGCTAAGCGTTTTGATTCTTATATCTTCTGTACCGCGCTAGAGTGTAACTTCTTACCTGTTCTTGTGTTTCCGAATACTTACAAACCCGGGGATTCTAAATCCCTAATGAATACCTTCTAGGCTCATCGTAGATTGTATGATACTCCTAGCTTATCATTAGGCGGTATAACAGGGCAGTGACCTATTTATCAGAGTAAGACAGCAATAGCCAGACAGTCATATGACCGGTAATATGAGCGTATTTCAATAGTACGTTATAGTATAAAAGCTGAATTTTGTGTGTGTTACGCGGGGTTACCAAAAAATAGTTTCACAGCAGCAGCACTTTCTATGGTTCTTTCATCTTGCGTCTAACATTTTCATTTATGCACACATTTTAAACAGCTCAATAATACAAAAAAGCTTTAGGGGTTTCTCAGTACCGGGAGTAGCGATATTCCCGGTTCTCTTAACGGAGTATCGGACCCGGTTCCTGTAAATCTACGAGTATGCCGTATTTAGTAAGTATAAGCTATAAATTTTGTTTTGCTGACTCTACTTAAAGCAGAATACTTTTTTATATGATATATAAAAAAATTAAAACTACCGAAAAGCGATAGGTACCTGTAAGTAAAAGTGAAAATCTACTAAATAACTCATAATAATATCTGCTCTGCTATGCGACCGACGACCCGGACAGGGACACCCTGTCATTCTTTCACTTGCATAAAAGTAACAGTATTGAAAATTAGATGTGATCTGCGGCTGCATAGTAGATTAACGCTTAATATAGACTGTGATGATAATCTCTACATAACCGAACGACGGCGTGTGTTCTTTCGTTCATCAATTCAATCCTTACCTAATCTGATCTAATCACGGGATAATCTAATTACCTATTATAGTAGGTACCGAATATAACCCGACTGAGACGGACGCCGCGATGTCACACGGTCCACGCGTATAGGTAGGTCGACCGCGCCGGGCTTGCCGCCTGCGCTTCGTTCGCATCGCGCGCTATGTACCTACTAACTTCGTGCGCTTTTTTGTATTTTTTATAATGCCGTGCATTAATATGACACAAATTCACACTGTCCATCAATCATGCATTTTTAATATCAAATAAGTAAATTCTAATAATTGTAATATTTTTTTAAAGCACTTATAGCTCGGACAAACATAAAAATTTAAAATACTAAAATCCCATGCCTGAATCTGGCACAAATTTATTTCATGGGTTTATTTAAGTAATCTGCAGATTATGGTACTAGTTATTTAAACTCTAATTTTTTTTTGCCTTAGTTATTAATGTACTGACTTTAAGTCACTTTCCCCTGGACGAATGTGACACAAACTAGGTTTGTACACTACGCAGGCTATCTTAAATTCAATACCATTGCGTTTTTTAACTTCAAATCAATTTTTTAAGTTTTATTTTGAATTATTTATATCCACCACAAATATTCGAATTTCTATAGATGCATAGGCAAGAAATGACACAAAACGCAAAAATAAGCTTTTTATATGCAAATATATCATTTTAAATTTCATTTTGCAATAAAAGTACCATAACTATGACTCGATTGCCGTGATGGGTGAACTTTTACTTATATACCTACAGGTTTGTACGGAACCCTCGGTGCGCGAGTCCGACTCGCACTTGGCCGGTTTTTTTATTGATGTCATGCACCCAGGTACTAAGCCTTTTTAAAGTTGTTAACCACAGTAAGATTAGTTCCTCCTCTGACTCCGACAGCGACGACATTTTCTTTCAATTGTTATTTCTCAACTGAGGTTTCGCTAATAGTGTCACGTGTAAGTAAAGTACTGTTGTTGTTTCGCAGCGGAGGTGTGCTACAGGCATTAATAAGTAAGAGAGTAAAGTTGCATGAAATCTTCCTTATTCGCTATGTAATAAAGATAATTTTACGGATAACGACCTGTTTGGCGCAGGGGTACTAACCCCACCAACTGCGCCAGAGGTCCCGGGTTCGATCCCCGGACAAGACAAATATTTGTGTGCATGAACATGTCTATTTGTCTTGGTCTGGGTGTTTAATATGTATATTATGTATGTTTTTACAAAAAAAAAAAAAGTATATAAGTATGTTTATCCGTTATCTAGTAACCATAAGACAAGTTCTTCATGATACTTAACATGGGCTAGATAATTGGTGTGATTGTATGGAAATATTTAATATTTATTTATTTAAAGAGTTCGTCTTCGAATAACGTTGTAAAAATGTGAAATGTTAGTGTAGGTAATAAATAAGTAATTTTATCCCTTTGCTTGCACCTCGTTTTTTTATACAGATTGCTAGACAATTACCAATATTAGGATACAGTACAGAATACACTTATACTGATAATTTTTGAGAAACAATGTGTGCGTGTCTTTATTTTTATAGTGTGAAGTTTATTTTAGTTTTTTTTTTGCTGTGTGGCTTCTTAATCTTTGCTTCTTGATATGTCTTGTCTGTCATTAAGAAAAAATGGTCGCCGTAGAGAAATGTAAAAATTCGTGGTTCTAAATAAAACAAGATAAATATAGCAAGTGTTTTATTCAAATAAAAACATTAATAGTGGTAGCAGAGTGTAGTTCGGTTAGTAAAGCACGTGTTCAAGTTTGAGATCGCGTCGCGTGCGCCGGTGTTCCAATCGAACAGAAAAGTTGTTCGTAAAGATGGCGGAAGCAAATCATACAATCAAAATCAAACAGTTTGCCGGACCGAACTTCGCCATCTGGAAGTTCAGAATTAGCAGCATCCTGCGGAAAAATGAATGTTTAAAAGCAATTGAGAGTGCGGCTTTTGCAGCTGCTCAGAAAATGAAAAGTTCGAGCCCGAGCGCAAAGCCTAATAATAAGTGGCTTTGCGGATAGCCACATTGACTACATACAAGAAGAAAATACTGCGTTTAATATGATGTTCAAACTGGAACAACGTTCTGAGACGTCAACTTAACACCGTCAAGTACAAGTAAGGAACACCACTGTCGGAGCATTTTGTAACCCTTTCAAAGATGTTTAGTCAATTGAAGGACGCAGGCAGTGCGTTCTCAGAAGAAGAAAAAAATAATATAATATTACTGTCAATGCCAGAAAGTTATGAAGTCATAGTAACAACAATCGAGTGCCTCCCTAATGTGACTTTGATATAGTGAAAGATAGACTGTTAGGAGAATAAGAAAAAAGAATCCGTTCAGTATTTTTTGAGTTTATTCGTTACAAACAAACAAACAATCAAATCTTTCTTGTTTATAATATTAGTAATAGTAATCATTTATAGGGTATAAAAGATAAAATTAAATAATATATTTAAAGTGGTCTAAAATGATATTACATTGTATAATCGAAGTACTATGCCAACTTACAACTAACTTTGGATAAAACATAGGTACACGTTACAAATTAATCGGTATTGTAATGATTGTAAACTGTTTTAATCTACCTATGGACACATAGCTATTTTGTTCATTGTTCATACCATAGTGTCCTATTTAATTCTAATTGCCCTATGAACGAACAGAAACCTTTTTGGCTTAATTACATTTTTCATTTTCGTTGCATTTTCATTAATCATATTGCAATACGAAAATTATGTTCAAATAAGTGTGATTTCGCCCTAATTAGTTCCGCGCCAGTCCCGCAGCCCGCTTGACGACGCTACCTTGGATTTTTTACTTGCATAATGATATAAGTGCGGTTAGTTGAAAATTACAGCCGAGGCGATATTGCAAGCCCGAGCCGTAGGCGATGGCTACAAGAAAGCAGATGCTGTAATATCAAAGCGCACGTATGTCATACGACGTTTTATAACATATTTGTGAGGAAATAAATAAAACTCGGACTTTCTTAAGAGCGTTGAAAATAGGTAGTTTTGAACGAGATATTTTCTATGAAAATGTGATCTTAGAAACATGCGATTCACAAATTATTATAAACAGTATCTTTGTTTAAAAAGTAAGTAAATAACATATTTTTTTTGGAGTATTTGTGAATACTGACAATTTACCCGAACAGTGTTTTTTAAACTTCACTTTTAACATCAATTTCGAAGCTATTTTTTTTTTTTATAACCATTGAAAAAAATAGAAAACATTTTTTTTATGCAAATCTACATATCATTACGCAAATAGTTAGTAAGGGAAATTGTTAAATTTGTAATTATTTTCATACGAAATTAAAATCAAACATGCAAAATTTACCAATTAATTACTTTAATTTACAAAAAGTTATAGTCTAACGTAAAAGAAGAACATATTATCTAAAGTTTTAATACAAAAAACCTATTGTATATTGCATAATTTATTTTATACATATTTTTTTAAAGTGCTATAAAACACTCCGCGTAAAAAAAACATTTCAAATCAGTCCGCCGCTAGGCTCTTCAGAGGGTGGACGTATCGCTCGTTGCTTTGTCGTCTGCCGTTCGCCGACCTTTCTAGTGTGCTGCGTGACGTGGTATAGTTTAAAGCGCAACCGACACGTCTTAGTACTTTGGTGAGTAAATATTTTTTTAATACTATGGTTATGAATTTATGATAATATTATATACACTACATTAATAAAATAAAAAAAATGTTTTAGTTACTATGGGAAATAAAAATAAACTATTTCAAAATAAAAAAAAGAAACGTAGAAATGAAGAATCCTTAGTAAAGGCAAGGGCTGAATGGTAAGTATACATTTATGTCTGAGAATTTTATTTATTACAATATTTCATGACCTGCCACGTGTTTTCACAATATTCTTTGCAACTTTGTGTCTTCGATATCTCTGCCTACCCCTTCGGGGATATACAGTATCGTCAGTTTATGTATGAAGCTTTTATTTGAATATTGGGGCATTTCTTTTTATATTTGTTGTTTTGCTTTATTTACTTAGCAAAAACAAGGTTTTCATGCTTTAACTTCAGGTTACGTAAGAAACGCTTATTAGGTGACGGTGTTGCTAGTACAGAAACTATTGAAATTGAACACGAAGCAAAGGTAATTTGGTCTTTTATCCTTCAAAGTGATGAACTTACAAGCGATAGTTTTTTTACTAGAACTATAGTTTTGTATCACTTATGAATTATTATTATAATTTTCAGGATATTGACATAGAAATGTCATTAGTATTAAATAAAATATGGCACAATATACTACGACAAAAAGTTATATTCCTAGTTTGCGCGAATCCGAACATCAACAAGAGGTACTTAATTTACAAGTTTACATTTTATGTATTTAAAACCAGTATTTACCTTTTTTAACAAAACAAACTGACTAAGAATTCAAAAAAATATAATTGTTTTAGCTCTTTACACCAAACGTATCAACTGAAGCCATGGACACATCGGATTTGGTAATATAATAGACACCAAAATACATAATACAAATACAAATAAATACAAAATACAAAATGCTTTATTTCGTTAACAAACCAAGTGATTACGAAAATTGAGATGACATTCCTAGTAAGTATAAAAATACCTGTATCAGGAAGCCATCGCTCTTCCACTTTCATTGTCTGTCAGGTAAGTTTAATTAAAACAATGCAATGGAAAAAAGTAAATTAAAAAATAGGGTCATAGCAATATAAAACAAAAAATATTGATTAGATTTTTGTTTTTTACTATTTTTGCATGCGTGCGTGCGTGTGTGTGTGTGTGTGTGTGTGTGTGTGTGTGTGTATGGGTGTGTGTGTTGAATGGTTGGTCTCTCAGATTTATTCATGCCAATCATTATTCATTATGCCACTTAAACTAATTTACACATTTGTTATTATTATAATAATATATAATACTTTCATTTGATAATGCTTAGTTTAAGCGATTAATGTTTGTCAATCAGATCAAGTGCTAATCAATGATTATCAATAATTATTGATTTATTGATTGATTTTTATTCTTCAAAGTTCATATTATGTCATCATTTTCAGATTATCGAAGAAGAAATTTTACCAGAATCATATCAGAACATTGAAGGTCGACGACTAATCGATTTTCAATATTCTTTTAATCAAATTAAGGTGCTCAATAACTATTGTAAAGCAACAGGCTGTACAATTGATAACTTACAAGTGTTAAAGGAACGTACTGATGGCTTGCATTCAATTTTTTTCATGAAATGCAATATGAGTAATATGAGACTCCAACTGTCCACTCCTGACAGTGCGAATGAAAATATGGGTGTGAATCACGGGGCTGTAACTGGAGCTATGATGGCCGGCTTAGGAAGATCAAATTTAAATGAGTTGTTGGCTTCTGTCGATTTACCAATTTTTACTCAAAGTTTATACGCAAAATGTCATCAAGAAGTAGCTAAATGGTGGAAATCGGCTGCAGAAAAAAGTATGGAAGAGGCTGCAACGGAAGAAGCGGCTAAGGCTATTGCGTGTGGTGACGTGAAAGATGGTATTCCGGTCCTCACTGTTATAGCCGATTGCTGTTGGTCTAAAAGGTCTTACAAAACCAACTATACAGCTTCTTCAGGCGTTGCAGCTATTATTGGTTATAAAACAGATAAAGTACTGTATATGGACGTTAAAACAAATATTGTGCAAAAAGGCTGAAGAGAATCTAGTGCCCAAAGCAAACACATTAATAAAAAAAAATCAATTTAAAAAATGCGTTCAATCGGACTTAAACCGCAATTAAAACGTTACGACAGCAAAAACCCTGTGTGTACATTCATTTTTAAAATAAGCGGCCTTAGTTCATATATACCCTTACTGTGACATTTGTATGGTGTAACCATATACATAATATTTGAAAGATCTATGTTCTCTGTACTGTAATTAATGTGGCATGCAAATAAAGATTCTAATTCTAATTATATTATCAATGCCTAACATTGGCAGCAGTTACGACGTTTGTAAGTAATATTGGCCTCCTGAGAAGGAAGAATTAATAGCATTTTACTGTTTAGGTTAACAATAGAGAAGAGGTGGAAAGGGACACAATCCTTCAAGCGGAAAGTGCACTTTGGCTTGAACTGCGAAGATGTCTCGTAACAGCATCATCGTTCGGTAAAGTGTGCAAAGAAGGCCAAACATCAGCTCTGCGCCTATAGTGAAAAGTCACTTATATGCATATTCACTTGATAATGTATCTAGTGTCAAACACGGTAAAACCAACGAGACTAACGCCATTCAACAGCTTGCAGTTCAAGAAAATATCAATATAGATAAATGTCCTGGCTAAATGGCCTGTTTATCGATAAGGATTTCTTTTTTCTAGGGGCTTCACCTGATGGCGTCTTTGAGGGGGGGAATTATTTAAATAAAGTGTCCAATTTCAGCGTTTGGTATAAATGGTGAAGACGCCATTAAAGCAAAAGAAAATAAATTTTTGGAATACTGATGGCAATGTCAACCGTCGTCATGAGTGGTTTTACCTAGTTCAAGGCTAATTACACATTTCAGACAAAAACTTATGTTTGTTGGCTGTGTGGACAGGTGAAGAATTGCCCTTGAAAGTAGAAAAAATCACTAGTGACGATGATTTTTGGAAACAGCAAATGAAATACCGACTAATAGATTATTATAATAAGTGCCTGTTACCAGAAATAGTAGATCCCTGAAAATCTAGGTCCATGCTACTAAGGAGTACAACCTTTTAGTCGGTAAATCATTTTAATCAATTCGATGTAAATCTTTACATGTATTTATTGGCATCAAAATGTTACATTTGTTTTTATACTTCACTTCAATGCGTATATAATATGTCATGCTCGTGAACGGGTGTTGCCAGTGGGAATGGGTCTTTTCTTATCTGCCTGTCTTAAAGCAACTTGGTCATAAACTCATAAGATTTTTTTTCTGTAGTTAATTGTGAGTGTTTTACAAAATTTTACAAAATTAATCGTGTAGGTAGTTACTACATTCTTACATTGGTTTAGGCGTTTTGAGATGAGTAGTTTGAGTATGTCATGCTTATATGCTGATATCTTCGATATTCCAAAAGCGCTGAATGTCGTTGATGTCGTTGATTATAATATTGCATTGATAAGATGGTACATTTCCACATAGTATCCACCCCAGCTTCGTTTGTTGAGCTACTGGATGATCTGTATTTTCTTTGATTATTCCTCCTTGTATGATAGTAGAGTAAATATCAGCTCCCAAAAGTAGGTCAACGGGGCGACTTATGTTGAAGTCCGGGTCAGCTAGTGGAATACCGTCAAGGTATGACCAGGATGGTTTATAAAATGATTTGTTTGGTAAGTTGCTGATAAGGTTTTTCATGATGTATGCGTCGAAGTTGAAGTGATAATCTGATCTTAACGCTGACGCTGAGATTGTAACAACCCCTTTACAGTTGTTCCCCTTCGCTCCGATGCCATATACTACGCCTTTGCTTCGTTGACGAGGTAAGCGCAGCAGCTGAGCTGCGTTCTCGGTAATAAGGGAAGTTTGTGATCCCTGATCTATGAGTGCTCGGAGAGTATGATAAGAGCCATCTACGGATTTGATTTTGATCATGGCTGTTGCTAATAATATCTCGACGATGTTATTGTCTTGCGCAACGTTCGTCGATATTTTTCGCTTGTTGTCTGTACTAGTTTCCAGTTTTGATGCGTTGACGAATACATCGTGGACTAATGTATTATGTTTTTCATTGCACGTACGGCATCGTTTTTCTGAAAAACAGTCTTTATTGTAGTGATTATAAAGACAATTTTTGCACAAATTGCATTTCGACAGTATTTTGCGTTTGGCGTCGGGCTTTGACCCCAAGAATGTTTCGCAATGAAATATTCCGTGACTTTGGTCACAAACTGGACAATTATATTTTTGATAAAAACTTGATTTTCTGTTTTCGGTGGTTTTCTGAGACTGATCTTTGATTCCGAATGATTTGTAGTATGGTTTCTTTGTGGATTCTGCTTGTGGTGGTCTTGAGTGGTCCAGTTTTCGGCGGCTTGATTCGTATGACGTAAATTCCATCTCCAAAAAGTTTAAAAAATCTTTAAGAGTTGGTAGATCCCGCGGGTTCTGCAATGATTCTACATATTCGGTGTGAGTTTCAGGGTCTAACTTCTGTGACAAAATATGAACAATTAGTGGATCCCACGATGAGATATAGACACCTAGGTTCTTGATGGCGTTTAAGCACTCATTCGTGGTGTCGTGTAACTTCTTGATCTGGATGTATGATTGATTCTGTACTGTAGGTATTGATAAAAGATGGTTGATATGAGCACTGAATATAAGTTTTAAGTTATTGTATCTGTGGTTTAATATTTCCCAGCAGATTTCATAATTTTCAGTACTGATGTTTAAATGTGTATTAATTTTTCAGCTTCGCCGCGGACCTTATTTTTCAAAAATTGCATTTTCTGTGCACTAGACATTGATCGGTTGCTGTGAATGGACTCATTAAACAGATCCTTAAATGAAATCCATTGGTGATAATTCCCGCTGAACGTAGGAATTTCCATTTGTGGAGTTGATTTCTCTCGATGACTCATAGACCATTTCTTCGAATTGATTTTCTTTTTCATGTCTTGGTATTTTTGTTCATACTTGTAGAATGTTTGATTATAAGTCTCGTCTTCTTCACAAAGCTCACTATCGATATTCCAGTGTAAAGAATCGATATTCGACCACCGAGATTGAACTGACTGCAACGCATCTTCGAGTTCCCATTGTTCATTGATATCTTCCAGATTGATAAAATGTAAGGTGCGTGCGAAGGCCTTGAAATTGCTTTGTTGCTTATACATCATTTCTTGGACCTTGCGAGGGTCAGATCTTGATTTGACATTACTGCGGCTGAACTCTGGGGCCTGCTCGCGGGACGCTTGGCTTGGCGGCTCAGCCTCCGGATCGCGGCTCCGCTCCTGCTTTCGCTCTGCACTGTGTCCTTGATTACGTGACTCGGACGACATTGGAGTGGCTCGTGATGGTTTTGAAGTCATTCCTTGAGCGGCCCAATCCCCGATTGGTGACGTCATGCCCTTTTCCGCAGCTTCGAGGTGTTGAATTAATTCGTTCCTCACATCTTGATAAAATTTCTTAGTTTTTTCGAAATGTTGCTCCGAAAAGTAGGTGAACCCTTCAGCCTTGACCTCCAAAATTTTTTCATGATTATTTTGGAACTCTTGCCAATAGCCGTCAAGAGTGCATAACTTATTCTTGATGTATTGCACACTCCTGCGACTGGGTCCGTCTTTCTTATAGTTGACATACAGCTTATTTATAGCGTCCATCAACTGTGATTGAGTAGTAAATATGTTTTCCATTTTGATATAGTTTTTTCAAGCTTGAATGACTGATAAAAACAGATGATTTGATATGTACCTTGGTAAATATTTCACTAGTTCGATTTGCTTGTTGCTTGCTGCAGCTGATAGTGATACAAAAATCCAACGTTGGTTTGGAAAATAGTTTCTTGATTGATTATAGACGTCTGTATAAATTGATATGCTTCTTGGGTAGAGATGATGTCCAAGTTGCTGGTTGCGTGTTATGTTTCCGCTCTCTGCACGATATGTGCGCCCTGTTCTCAATCCAGTTGGTGAGACCCGCTTGTGGGAGGCCAACCGAACCGATTCGCTATCGTACAAATCACAAAAACACAACACTTAATCCTCGAAGGACCATAAAGATGTATGGGTCATACACCTTTAGATGATTATGATGCTGATAGAAACACTGATTGAACTGATGATTGACGTGTATTTATTTATCCAAGGTAATTAAACTGATATGATCTAGCTAGGAGAACGACTTATTGCGAACTGACTTAAATTAGGTTAAAATGTTGAATATTTTAAAACTGATTGCTAAGGTAAATAAATAATAAAATTAAATGTTCATTATGAAAATTGCTGATGCGGGAAATGTTCGATGTGTATCGTACAATGTGATAAAATTATATTTATTTAACAAAAAAATTGCTCAGTGTGATGCTTTTTCTGTTTCTGTGTTATGATGTAATATTTAAACTGATACGTGGTATGACATTTTTTACGTAAAAATAACAGTCCTCTGGAAATTTATAACACAGAGGACTGTTCAATGTGACAGAGGACTGTTTTATTTGACGTCCGTGTATTTTATTAATATTCTTTATAGTCTGCTTCTAATCCAATCTAACTTATTGCTTGCCGATAGCCTCTTTCTTTCTTACATTGGCCTGTCACGCTAATTCAGGTCACATTTGCGGCCAATCTTTAAAACTCTCCCACCTAACATAAAGAGCATCCACTTCGTCAGCGATGGACCTGTAACACAATACAGAAACAAAACGATGTTTTACATCCTGGCATCAAGGCTTCAACAAGAGGTTTTAAATGTGAAGAAGTTTACTTGGAACTATTCAGAGAGTGGCCATGGCAAAGGGGCTATTGATGGCATTGGTGCGACCTGCAAGAGAACCGCTGATGCCGTCGTCGCTACAGGAGGTGATATTGATAGCTTGGAATCATTTATAGAAGCTATTCAACGAAGATGTTCCGCAGTTACCTTATTCACAATCGACGATAAAGCCATCCAAGAATTGACAGACAACCTGCAGAATGAAACGGTTAATTTAAAAAGCTTTAATGGCACTCTAAAAATACATCAAGTAAAGGCTGACATATTAAGAAGTCCTTTAAAATCAGCTCCAAGTGCCGCTAAACTCATAATGAAAAGTTTAAGTTGCACTTGTGAAGACGAGTGCCAGCATTTCAATTTAGGAGTGTTAGAGTAGAAAAACAAGACAAAACTTAACGTAGATGATATTTACACAGACTCTGAATGTGAAAACATGGACAACTCACAGGATTCCACAAAGGAGACCGACGACGACGCGACGCTGCACTGGCTGGACCTAGTTCAATCAACCAACAGAATTACACCATCGGTGATTACGTCTTGGTTAAATTTCTAGTAAGAAACATTGAATATTGTTATGCTGCAGTAATCAATAAGATAGACACGGAAGAAGGCGAACTAACAGTAACCTTCTTAAAAATTTGTGATGACAAAGGACACACATTCAGAGTCGATGAAAATGATGTTTCTGATGTGTCCTTTGACCGAGTATTAAAGAAGTTGCCAAACCCAGATATTGCCCTAAAAGGGAAACGAATATTTTATTATTTTAATATACCTGTGCCTGTTTTTGAGAAATGAGTAAACAAGGCTGATTCTTAGTACCTACGCTTAAATTTGATTTTAATTCGTTACTTAGAGAGCTAAGCTCGCAATTTGTTCCTGATAAGTATAAGTATTTAAATTCTGTATGTTATACAGTATTCAATAAAGAAGAGAATTTTATTTGATTACATTTAATAGTCAATATTGTGTTTTTCTTCATATAAACATTGACATAAACTGTTCTATGGGTGGCAAAACAGTCCTCTGCCGCATTTTTTTTACAAAATTGCCTATAATTCGAAAAATAAGGGAAAATTACAATGGTTTCTTGTTTATATGTAACTATCTATCGACTTAATATATAATATTTTTAATTTTCTAGAAAGATAGGGTTGGGACAACTGTCAATAGACAAGTTTCCAGTTAGTAGAGAAAGGCCCTTATAATAATTTTCGTAAAAGGCACAGATTATCAATTAAAAAACCTCAACCTCCACATATGTGAACTCCACGTATGTGAGAAGAAAAATAATTGACCTTTTGTGAACTCAGAATATTTCAAATTACTCGAAGAGATACTGAAGGCATTAGACCTGTTTGAAAACCCTCATTTGATATGGAAGCTAGACGAGAGGTCTTTGTCTCTTGACCCAACTAAGACGAAAGTTGTTGAAGCTATCAACAAACCATGTGCCAGAACTACTTGCGGAACCGGAAAAGAAAATATTACAGTATTGACAGACAGCTGTAAATGCCAATGGCAAAAAGATATCACCTTTAATTGTGTTTAAAGGAAAGTACGTCTGGGACCAGTGGATGGCCACAACAGATAACTACGATTTTGAGCTCGCATACGCATCTGGTACCAAAGGCTGGATGGAAACAGAGTTTTTTTATAACTACATGGATAAAATACTAATTCCAGCCATTGGAGAAGAGCGTCCTGCAGTAATAATTTATGACGGACATTCAACGCATGTAGATGCCAATGTTGCTGAATTGGCTCAAAGAATGACATTACAATTCTCAAGTTGCCACCCCACACTTCTCACTTGCTGCAGCCCTTAGATGTGGCAGTATTTAAATCGTTCAAAACAAAATGGGATGCAAAGCTTGTAAACTGGTAGCGTCATAATGTGGGTACTAATATGCCTAAGAAAAAAAATCCGAATCGTTAGCAGAATCTTGGAATAGACAAATCCAGAAACAATAAAAAGTGATTTTAAAAAGTCCGGTATTCACCCATTCAATTCGAAGTGATACCAATTGAAGAATATGACTGCTGCTTGCAAGAGATTTATAGAGAGAGATGTAAGTAATTAAATGATCGAATGCTAAAAATTTACCCCTTGACATAAATCCATTTATTTCAAACTTTTGAGCTGATTTGATTTGAAATATGATCATAGATATTATGTTACACTAATCATATTGCTTTCTACTAATGATATCGCTGACATTATTTTGTGCTGGCTTAAGTATCGTTTAACTTAGTAAATTACTTAACTTTAAATTTTATTTATCAAAACAGATTAAAAGTAATGTTTTTTTATAGATGCAGCGCAAATCTAAATCACCCAAGTCCCAAAAAGAATGGGGCATGCAATTTTTTAATACAGAATTGCCTCCGAAATCTGAGCACAATGATTTGATGTATTTCACTGCTTTGTATATAAGCAAGATGAACAAAATCAGACTTTTGTAGCAAACTCTTATTATTTACGTTTCGTGCATAATATTTTAATTTTATTATATAACTTTAAAGACCCACCGTTCATTTTAGTTTGTTATTAGATTCAAATAAGTTAAATAAATATTATTTGTTGTTGTTTTACCGTTTGTTTATATTTATCGCCCACTTAGTTAACTCTGTTATAATTGGCATCCCAACGCGGGTTTTCGTTCTATTACATGGTATTATATATTTTCAATATATTTTATTTTACTATCCTCTTGTTTTTTGCTCTTTTATTCATACTTCCCATATTTAGTATATTGTCCTCTTATTTAAAATTTTAGTTTTCTTATATTTTTTTAATACACCGTTACAATAGATTTGTACAAAATATTTCCTAAACGTCGACGTCTCAACCCGACTATGGCGAACGTTAGTTTCTCGGAAGATCAATTCCGAAATCTAATTCAAGCCATAGTGTGAGAAACTCTCCTCAGGGAATAGGAAGTTTCGCATCATGCACATCTCGGTTTAATAGAGTGCGTGAACCTGCAGTAGTTGAAGCTTTTATTTCTACGATAAAAACATTGAAGAAAATTAAAGCGGTATTAGATGAGAATGCCAAAGAAGGCCTGACCCTTCTTCTTACCGACAAAGCTTCAATATGGTGGCTTGGAGTCAAAGATACTGTGGTGTCATGGAAAAACGCGATTTCTCTTTTCCGTTCCACTTTTGCACCATCGAGACCGGCGTATAAAAAAGTAGATGAGATAGTATGCGTAAAAAATAGAGTAAACGAGTAACACGAAGCTCTTTGTGATGAAGAAAAGAGCTCTGTGTGTGAGCTCTTTGTGTGAGCTGCCTTAACCTGGTCCCGACGACGCGTTGTGTCTTGATCTAGTCTATACATCACTGCACATAGACATTAGAGACAAAATTCCAAAGACATCTGTATCAGGCTTCGACGAGTTGACAAAAAGGGCTCGACAGTTCGAGGAAGTCGCCGTAGAACGCACTTGCACCGAAACCAAACCCAAGCACATGCACAAGGACAGTGTCCACGTTATACCTCCTGTCGTTCTTATGGCCATACACAGGATGATTGCCGAAAGAAAAGCAAAAGGAATGATCGACCAGCTGTTGAGACTCCAACACAACCAAAGCTACAGACAGCAAGCACACTGAACCGGCTACGGTTGCGGTGCACCTGGAGTAGTTAGGTCAAAATGTTTGAGGTGCAATCCCGAAAACGAGATTGGTTCTGTTGAAGTCAAGTTCTATGCCATAAACCCTAACTTGTCCGCATTAGCACGTCTGTGACCGACTGTGACCATTTCAGTTGGAGGTGTTAATGGCCGAGCACACATTGACACAGGAATGGAGTCAAATTAAGTGTGGCGTCCTGTTCTATTTACTACGTGCTCCAAAAACAAGGATACGAATTTCAAAATGAGTCTGACCATAATTCTCGCTGATGGACTACGTCGTCGACAACAAATTAAAAAGGTGTGCATCCCAATTAACCTCTGGACCATCATGACGTTCTTCGTAGTGCTTCCTTAATCGCTATCGATAGTAGAACCATCTTAGGAGTGGACCTCATTCAGGACGCCAACTTGAATCTGAATCCACCGCAGGGGATATTTCATTTCTTGGATGACCCCAAAAATAAATATGACCTGGAGAACGAGCTGGAACATAACACTGCAGTGGCGATAGTACAGACGGGAGAGGAAAAGCCAGAGTCAATCACATCAAAATTGGCTAAAATAGCGGCATTGGAGCCTCTAAAAAGCCATTGAAGATGACACCATATCCTAGGAGTAGTGCCAAAGAAAATTATGGATGCAAGGTACCTTATCGACCACCGCCGCTTATCAACGAGTGCACTCCACCAGCATCACCAGATCGACGGGGCCCTCAGCTTACAGAGTATTTACCGAGATTTGTAGGCTCTTTATTTCGAGACGCCCAAATGAACATAAATATGTCGGAAGTGGAGCTCACACCTAACAGTTTAAATATGTTTGGACCCAATATTAGCATTGGAATAATTTCAATTGGCAGCGATGAACACAGCTCCCAACTGGAATATACATTCAAACAAAACGAAGTTGTGTTTAGTACTAACAAGGAACCAGTCTCTCTGGTTGAGCATATCATCGAAACTAGCCAACACAAACCAATAGCTATGCCACCATATCGAATGTCACCGATACATAAATTTTGAAGAAGAAAGTGAATCAAATGCTAGACGAAGGCATTATCGAAGTGTCAAACTCTCCCTGGGCAGCACCAGTGGTCCCCAAGAAAAACGGAGAAATGAGAGTTTGCATAGACTATAGACAGTAAATGCTATCACGAAACCTGATGCTTATCCTTTACCCAGAATTGACGACCTATTACATGAAGCAAAGTCTACTTCTTTTAAGACATCCTTAGATTTAAAAGCAGGATATTGGCAAATAAAAGTACGTAGCGAGGATCAGGAGAATACTGCGTTTAGTTACATCCCAAAAAAAAAAAAATGCTGAGTTAACAGTTTTTCCGCTGACACAGCAATTTGGGCACCTACGCTTCCCGGCGACTGTCTCTGCGAGACAGTCTACTCGTAACCCGCGACCACAGTGGTTGTTCCGCAAACCTATTCCCATTTTGTTATCCGGGAATCAATTGTATTATCCCAGTTTCTTAATTATATTCTTGTTTTCAAGTTCAGGTCTTTTTTTAAAAGACAATCACTTTTCCCGATATAACAATGGTGGCAGCGCTAAGGGATCTCAAAAGGTCCCCGGTACGCCTTGAAGTACCTATACAAAGTGTCCAAAGCGAAAGTGAAAGCGAAAAATCAAAATAAAAGCGAAAAGTTTAAAAGAAAAGTGAAAAGCTAAAAAAGAATAGTGAAAAATCGGTTAGACTCCGTCCTTTTTAATCTCTACATAATTTCGTCGAGTTTATTTTCATTCATCGTTCCGGCACTTCCTGTTTTCTGCAGGAATCCTTTTCCTCTAAATATTCAAGAAAATCGTCTCAAGAAATGAAGCTACGTGTTTTGTGAGTGAAACAAATTAATCCTTATCAGTGCAGTGCATATTCATGCTATCGGCTTGGGCGTCGTGGCAGTCCAGTTTGTACGCCCACGCATTTCCGTTACTCCGTCGCAGTAGCAATCTCTAAGAATTATTATATTAAATAATAAATAAATATTTCCATACAATCACACCAATTATCTAGCCCACGTTAAGTATATGATACTTGAATTGCAATTGTCTATCCTACAATTTTAAATCGTTCTATACTACGTTATGGGATCATAATATGGGGCAATGGTACAGATAGGGATCGAGCATTTAAAGCACAAAGCGATTTGCGGTGTGGCACCCGATGAACCTTGTAGACCACTATTTAAAAGTCTTGGTTTATTAACGGTACCATCTTTGTACATCTACGAAATATGTTACGCAGCCCTAGTATATGCAATTCGCCGAGTAGGCATCGCCCCGATTCCACAAGGCAACAACCGAATGCACGTGTTGCTGACGCCGCGTAACGTGACAGCGCCGCTGACGTCGTTCACCGCATCGTGGATAATTTTAATATGCATTCTTGTACCTACCATCGGTCGAGCATCATTTCTTTTATATTGTAATTTTAATTATAAGTTTTTATTAAATAAATTGATTTTTTTTGGACCTTCCGCTGCGAAGCAACTTAAGTGGCGCAGTCGGTAGGATACCCGCGGGCCGGATCGGGTATTTAAGGGTAAAATCACCACGAAATCTTCCCCAAGCCGCCCGAGTGGCTATCGCGTCGCGTTTCGGGTATCACGAATCTACAACGAAAGCTGGCAGCAGAAGGGAATCAAGACATCGATTCATCCAGAAAAAGATACCAGAAAATGTTGTAAGTACCTTGAATCTTTCAAGTACCGATATCCTTCATAATCCTAGCATTTTTCCTTATAACTATCTTATATATATTTTAACGTAATCTATTTTAGTAACTAGTTTTTTTACTATTGATGTTAGTATAATCTTTCAAAATTTTTCATCCAAGGGCCTCGCGAGATAAAAAGGGTAGTAAAGTTAGAAATAATTGTATGGACGAAAGTAGGCAATTAGATTCGATTGAAACAATTGACGAATCATCCGTGACCATGGCTAACGACAACCTTGACGTAATTTTTAAATCTCTCAGGTTAGTACCCGAATTCGACGGGAATCCACATGTACTTACGCGTTTTATTAACATATGCGATCAGTTAGTTATCTCTAACTTTAAAACGACTGTAGGTAACGAATTAAATAACTTAGCACTTATTAACGGCATACTAAATAAAGTCACGGGCCCCGCAGCCAGGCTTATAAATTCAAGCGGTATCCCGGAGACTTGGGAAGGCATACGTAGCGCCTTAATAAATAATTTCGCGGACCATCGCGACGAAACAGCGTTGTACAATGATTTGTCAATGCAAACCCAGGGCTCTAGCACCCCGCAGGAATTTTATGAGAAGTGCCAAAATCTTTATAGCACTATAATGACGTATGTGTCGCTTCACGAGACAGTACGTAGCACGATCGAGGCTAAGCGCGATCTTTATAGGAAGCTTACCCTGCAAGCATACTTACGCGGTTTAAAGGACCCCTTAGGGTGTCGAATTAGGTGTATGCGCCCCGCCACGGTCGAACAGGCTCTTGAATTTGTACAGGAGGAATTAAATACCCTTTACATGCAACAACGCAATGAAGGGCCTAGCCGTAAGGAATATCAACCTCAGTTGCCTCCAAGTAATTTTAATTTACCGTTAAATAATTTTTCACAGCGAATGCCTATTTTTAACATGCCTGGTCCATCTAGACAGAATATTATTAATAACCATGGACCGTCCAAGCCTTTGAATATGCCGTACCAACCTAATCAAGGGTGGAAAAATAATAATTGGCAACAGCCACCACGTGGACCGACCCGAACTCAGCAGATGTTCCGGGCGCCGCCACCAAATTATAACCCTCAAAGCAATGTTTTTAGAATACCCAATAGAAACCAACCGCAACAATCTTTTAAATTCGGTCCGCCACGTCCCATGAGTGGAGTTGCCCCTTTCGTTTCAAAACCGTTACCCCCTTCGGGACATGACTGGACCAAGTTCGGAAACCCACCACCAAGTAATTATTTCAAATCACGCGAAATAAACTTTAATGATTTTTATTACGATAATCCTTACTATGAATATGACTATAACCAAGTTGACTACTATAATAACGACTATAATAACTATGACCAGTACTACGATTGTAATTATGTTGAGGATCAGTCATGGTGCGAGGAACCTTCAGTTGAGGAGGTGGACCAAAAGGCTCCCTCATCTGAGGATCAAAATTTTCACAAAGGTTCCAAATCCGACATACAAAAATAGAAGTTAATTTCCACATTCAAAGACAACTTGGTTATATTCAAATAAACGATCCTCCGCTTAAGTTTCTTATCGATACGGGAGCTAACCAATCATTTATTAGCCCCAGGCCGTAGATAAGTATTTTAGTAATATTCAGTTAAACTATGAACCGTTTCAGGTAACTAATATCCATGCTACCAGTAAAAACGATTACTCAATAACCCTGCCTATTTTCCCTGAGTTCAAGGAATCGGGAGATTTCACTTTGTTCGTTTACGATTTTCATAACTACTTTGACGGGTTATTAGGTTTCGATTTACTCGACGCATGGAAATCCAACATTGATTTAAGAAATAAACTTCTTATTACACGTAATACGTCACTTCCGATAGAAATGTACGATTCGCGTAATGCTAACTTATACGAAGAGATTATTCCAGCCAATACTTCTAAATTATTTCGTTTGCCTGTTAATAGTAGTGACGGTGAAGTATTTGTAGATAATCAAGTTATATGTAATTGTTTAATTTCCGAATGTGTGACGCAAGTTAAAAATAATAGAGGCTGGGTAGAAATTACTAACGACTCCCCTAATGATATTATATTTTCTATGGACAGGCCAGTATCAGCTGAAATATTTAATATAGAATTCGATAGTACTGAAATTTCATCTGATCGAGTTAGTGAAGTTTTATCTCGTCTTCGCACAGAACATCTAAACGCGGAAGAGCTAGCGAACTTACGAAATCTGTGTGCGAATTACGCCGATGTGTTTTACCTTGAGGGTGAACCACTAACATTCACCAATAAGATAAAACACAAAATAAGAACTACAGATGAAATTCCGGTACACACGAAAAGTTATCGCTATCCTTATATCCACCGCCAAGAAGTCCGAGATCAGATAGAAAAGATGCTCAATCAAAATATAATTAGACCTTCGGAATCTGCATGGAGCTCACCTATTTGGGTCGTTCCCAAAAAGGCTGACGCGTCCGGTAAAGTTAAATGGCGTCTTGTGGTGGATTTCAGGAAAGTTAACGAGAAAACGATTGACGACAAATACCCTATCCCAAACATCACTGATGTACTGGATAAGTTGGGTAAATGTCAGTATTTTACTACCCTCGATTTGGCCAGTGGATTCTACCAAGTCGAGATGGACCCAGCAGACATTCATAAGACCGCGTTTAACGTAGAAAACGGGCATTACGAATTTCTGAGAATGCCAATGGGTCTTAAGAATTCTCCATCAACCTTTCAAAGGGTGATGGATAATGTCTTAAGAGGCCTTCAGAATGAGGTCTGCTTAGTTTATCTTGACGATATTGTCGTGTTTAGTACCTCCTTACAGGAGCATATTATAAATCTGGAGAAAGTATTTAAAAAACTACGCGAATCCAACTTTAAAATACAGATGGATAAATCTGAATTTTTAAAGTTGGAAACAGAATTCCTAGGCCATGTTATTTGTAAAGACGGTGTAAAGCCTAATCCAGATAAAATTGCAGCCATTCAAAGATATCCACTGCCTAAAACGACCACTGAGATCAAACGTTTTCTCGGGTTATTGGGATATTACCGAAAATTCATCCCAAACTTCGCTAAACTAACCAAGCCGCTAACTCAGTGCTTAAAAAAGGGATCAAAAATTACTTTAGATCATAATTACGTTAGTTGTTTCGAACATTGCAAAACATTACTTACAAATGATCCAATTCTTCAATATCCAGATTTTTCTAAAGAGTTCTTATTAACAACTGATGCATCAAACGTAGCGATAGGTGCGGTTTTATCTCAGGGCATTATAGGCTCGGACAAACCTATCGCTTACGCTTCAAGCACCTTAAATTCAAGTGAACTTAACTATAGTACAATAGAGAAGGAGCTTTTAGCAATCGTATGGGCCACAAAATACTTTAGACCATATCTCTTTGGCAGAAAGTTTAAAATTATTACCGACCACAAACCTTTACAATGGATAATGAACCTAAAAGAGCCTAATTCGCGTTTGACAAGGTGGCGTTTGAAAATAAGTGAATACGATTTCACAATAGTTTATAAACAAGGTAAAGCGAACACTAACGCGGATGCCTTGTCGCGAGTTGAAATTAATAACGACGAAATAAGTTCAATTATAGTTAACCCTACGGAAAAAGCTCCCTCTCTCGATGATTCTAGAACCATCACCGCTCCGGAGCTTGATGATTCTAGAACCATAACAGTTCACACTGATGAAGAAAACCCCATCCTGGAGGTACCTATTACGGATGACCCTTTGAATAAATTTACTAAACAATTAATATTAAATGTAGTAGGTGATATCAAAGGTCGTCCTGTATTTGCTAAACCGTTCAAAACGCATACGCGTATATCTGTTCAATTATCTCAATCAAATTTAGATGAAGATGTCATTAGCGCGATCAAGGAATATGTTCATCCTAAGATTAAAACAGGACTCCTTATCCACCCACCTGAAGCTATGTATGCGATAGTCCCTATAATACAAAAAACATTTAAAAATTCCGCTATGAACCTTATGATAACTAAACGCGAACTAGAGAACGTGAGAGAATATCTAAGACAGCAAGATATTATTAATAAATACCACGATGGTAAGACTAACCACCGCGGTATCAACGAAACTTATCTAACACTATCACATAAGTACTATTGGCCGAAAATGCGCGAGCACATAGTTAAGTTTATAAACGAATGCACCGTTTGCGGTCAGGCTAAATATGATCGCAACCCAATCAATCAACAGTATCGTATAGTTCCACCGGCAAGTAAACCATTCGAATTAGTTCATTTAGATCTCTTAACAATTCAGAGCGAGAAATTCTTAACTATAGTTGATGCCTTTTCGAAATACGCACAAGCCTACTATCTTAGAGACGGGACGGCTGTAAGCGTAGTACAAGCACTACTTAAGTATTGTACTCACCATTCTATACCAATCACTTTAGTTACAGATAATGGCACTGAATTTAATAATCAGTTGTTTAGCGAATTTACGAGATTACATAAGATACAGCATCACCGTATTGCACCTCATGCTCCAAATGAAAACGGTATCGTTGAGAGGTTTCACTCGACTGTCTTAGAACATCTCCGCGTCCTAAAGATCGATAAGAAATCAGAATCTGTTATTAATCTTATGCCATACGCCATACTAGGATATAATAGCAGCATACATAGTTTCACTAAATGTAGGCCAATCGAAGTCATTACAGGTCATTTTGATCCGCGCGACCCTTTCGATATAGATTTATCAGTACATCTTTTGCAACAATATGTCAATAATCACCGTGAGAAAATGAGTAAAGTATATAGTTTAATTCATGACGTTGGTACGTCATATCGTAAGGAAATAACCAACTTACGTAATAAGGAACGCGAGCCTGAAGTAGAGTATACTCCCGAGCAGCAAGTTTTTGTAAAGAACCCTTTTGCATCTCGTCAAAAACTTGCTCCTCGTTATACGAAAGATATTGTAATGGCGGATCTTCCTATTCACATTTATACTAGGAAGAAACGCGGACCTGTCGCTAAATCACGTTTAAAGAGGGTACCTAAAAGCGCCCAATTGTTGCAGGATCATCTTGGCCATACAACTCATCCTCCAACCAGCCCTAATGCAGGAGATAAAACTTGAGAATCTAGATGACGGACCTGGCGTGTTACCTTTTAAATTGGGCCCTGCTAATATAATCTCTAATTATCACTCATTCCTACAATATGTTAATTTTGATGACCTCCAGAGCAAAATCAATAGCCTAAATAGCCAACTAACTACTATTAGCCCCGATCTTGATAACAGTACGTCTTCCCTTTTCGAACCTCATGTTTCTTACTTAAAAAATAAACTTAAAACTCTCTCTAATCAGTTACTAACGTTCGAAAGTAACCGCGTTAAAAGAGGGCTTATAGATGGCTTGGGCTCCGCTATAAAGAGTATAACGGGCAATCTTGATCATACGGATGCGTTGCATTTTAATAATGCTATAAAAAATATACAAAATAAAGAAAACGCGATAATTTCTGAGTTAAATAATCATGTCAGTATAACTAAGGAATGGACAAGTCAATACTCTAAAATAATCGATAATATAATTTCTAATCAAAATAAAATTGAAACTATAATTGCTAAAATAAGAAAAAGTGTAGCAACTAACGATAATGATTTAATAAAGTATGCCCATTTAGCCCAAGTATTTCTCATCTTAAGTGATAACGTAGATTTATTATCTTTAGAAATAACTAAACTAGAAAATAACTTAGCTTTTATTAGAACCTCGAGTATGCATCATTCTGTTATTAGCCCTGATTCAATTCGAGATATAGTAAATAAGATGAAATCTTTGTATGGAAAGGAAAATATAATAGACTTAGATACTCGAGAATACTACGACATTATTAAGTTAGGATCGTATTATACAGACAATAGTATTGTTATAGTATATAAATTTCCTGTCACTTTACCTCAAACATATAATCTATTTAAGTTATCTATCGTTCCCAATAAATATAACGAAATCCTGACCCCGTCATCCCCATTCCTTGCTATACACTCGAAAGATTTCAAGTACATAGAGGCAGAATGCCCGAAGACGAGCAAAGGGTATCTATGTGAGGAGATGCGGAACCTGCGGAGCAGAACATCCCCGGACTGTATACACCAGCTAATCATCACTCAACAAAGGGGTACGGTATGTCACCCTCTCAGCATCCAGCTAGAGAATCCAGCCTTCGAGGAGCTCGACGACAGGCACTACACAGTCAGCTTCCCTAAGCCTACCAAGGTTCACCTGTCATGTGGACAAGATCTGCACCAGATACTTCAGGGAAGTTACCTACTTATCTTACCACACAAATGCTTCATTGAAACACCGGAGTTCCTTATCACGAACACCAAGGATCGTATAAAGGGCCAAGCTATGAAGATCATGGACCTGCCGAAAACCAGCAGCACCCCAACAACTAAGGCATTGCCATTCAAACTTACCTCCATAAACCTAGATCACCTTCATGCAACGAGTTCTAAGATAGCCATGCAGAATCCAATGGAGTCGATCACACTCACCGACTACAGTCTATATCACACTACTATTCCTATGTATGTGTTATTTGGTGCATGTGTAATTATAATGGCTACTATAATATACCGCAAATATATGCTTCAGAAAAAGGACAATCCAGATGAATCTCTCAAGCCTCAACACCAGATTCCGAGAATCTACGCTGTCCCCGTCGCTTCAAGATCATTATCATCCGATGCTACGCAGCCTCCAGCTCAATTTACGACAAGAGTCTTCAATACTCGCTGCACTACGGGGGGAGGTGTTACGCAGCCCTAGTATATGCAATTCGCCGAGTAGGCATCGCCCCGATTCCACAAGGCAACAACCGAATGCACGTGTTGCTGACGCCGCGTAACGTGACAGCGCCGCTGACGTCGTTCACCTCATCGTGGATAATTTTAATATGCATTCTTGTACCTACCATCGGTCGAGCATCATTTCTTTTATATTGTAATTTTAATTATAAGTTTTTATTAAATAAATTGATTTTTTTGGACCTTCCGCTGCGAAGCAACTTAAGTAATATGCAATTTTGTAAATAAACATAAAGACTTGTTTATCAAAGCTGGTGACATAAACTCCAGACTAAAAAGGGACCCACACAGACTTGTTTTAAAAGATATCCCTAAGTCGACCAAATATACAAAAAACTGTTTGTTTATGTGTATTAAAATTATAATAAAATCCCTGCTGACATAAAAAAATTAAATACTAACCCATTTAAAAAAGTATTATATAATTGGCTCTGTAAGAATAAATTTTATACTGTTAACGAATTTTTAATAAAAACTTTGTGCAAACAAGTATATAATTAAGTAGCAAGTTGTAAAAATGTTTAATGTTGTATCTAAATAATTTGCATGCCATAACCTTGGCAAAACATGTGTCCTCAAAAATGTAACACCTTTTTATACCATGTTTTTAGCAAATAAATGATTTTTGATTTATGATTTATATAAAAAAGAAGAAATATGATCATTTTTATTCTCTGTTATTTTTGTTACCATCTTTACAAAAAAGGGAAACTAGCGGCAATATTCCATCCACTTCACTAGATGATCCTAATGTTAAGGAAATCGAAAATCTTCAGCTTACGAATAATAATCGGACCACGTCCTCTAAGAAGGCTTCCAAAAGCCAAAATAATAATAATGATGATTATGAACAAAAATTATTAAATTTTTTAAATACAAATCCAAATACATGCGAATATGACGAAGACATAAACTTTTCACAAATGATTGTACCAATGTTACGCAAACTTAATGATGATCAAAAACATTTTGCTAAGATGCAAATTATGGATATTTTGCAGAAAGCCAAATCTTTCCGTCCATCCGAAACACCAAGTTATTATTCAGGATAAAGGTCACATAATATGTCATTTACACCTACGCCGTCTCCGCAATCATATCACACATATTCCCCTTCTCCATCTCCAACCATGCCGATACAATCGCCAGCTTCAACATCAGTGCCGTCCGCACATTCAGTAACAAAGAGATCAAGATCACATGTGTCATCAACGCCAACGCCATCTCCGCAATCATATAAGCCACAGATCATCCAACAAGAGATAATATCGACTAGGCAACAGACATGTGCACAGATTGTTGAAGGACCTGCAACAAAAACTATCTATTTGCCGCTTACTTCTGCCCCATCAACATCACAAGCACCCGTGAATTCCTTTCAAGATCTTATCCAGCCACAATATGACCAAATTAATGAACAAGAACATACAGTTGCCAATTATCTGTCGCAATTTCAGTAATTATAATTTTGTTATGTTTTTTTTAATAATAAAAATACCTAAAGTACATAAGAAATGTCTATTTCTCTTACCTTAAAGTAAAAGACAGGCGCTCCTCTGGTGAAATACATTTGCGAAATTTTGTATCCATGAAGGTTATGTATGGACGCACAATTTGTAACATCTTATCGAAGCTGGCTACTGACATCCTATAGTAATTAAAAACATTATCAGGATGGTCTCTTAAGTTTTGATACTTCTGATGAAAGAAACCTTTCTCAAATCTACGCCCAGTAAGTGGATGGATCCAATATTTTCGAAATTTGCGTTGACGTCTTTTTCTATTTCTTAATATCAGAGCAACAACACATACTGCTACCTTGATATCCATCTTCAAACTGCGGGTTGTTTCGCGATTTTTGATCGTGGTGTGTGCATCTCAAGCGGTAACGCGGTTGTAGCGATTAATCGCTTGCTGAAAAAAATCGTAGTGCGGCCTTAGCCTTATTAGTGACATTACCAGTGCAAAATGGAGTCGGATTTGTGCGGTCGCCCGCCAAGCGACCGCAGAAAGCGAGGTGTAACCCGCCGCGGCTGCGGGCGACCGCGGCCCGCGCGATTCTACAAGTTGCCCGACGGTGCAGCGGGAACCGCATACAACCGCGCACAACGCGGTCGTACAACGCGTCGTGAAAATATGCTTTAATTTTTACATACTAACTGCATTTTACAGAAGCTGCGGGCCCGCAACCGCGGCGGGCGCGGGTGAAAACCGCTTCGTGAGTTCTTAGCCTCAACCTCTAACTTCTAGTTTCAAATCAAAATTTTATACCCACGTAAACTTTGTTGAAAATGAACAAGACCACCCCCAATCAGTCCAAAATAATAAAGTAATCAGCTGTGATTGACTAGAGTTAGAGAATTAAAGAGAGGCATTTTAATACAAATCAAAAGTATTCAAAATGCTTTCGTTACGTTTATTGTGGGCTGCACATAACGAGAACACCTGGGAGAGGCGCCAAAAGCGATTAAGACGACGACGGCAATAGGGAATAATTGAGGAAATGCCAGAATTGTTGTTTACCCAACATTTTAGGCTCAACAAAGCTACATTTAGGAAGTTGTGTAAAGACCTAAAAGATCCTACCAGGTTAAAAGGTTCCACTAAAATATCCCTGGAAATAAAGGTAAGAATTTTATATTTATTAACAATTTTAGTTATTAAAATGCTGGCAACTAGGTACTTGTACTGAGTAAATAGTTGGTTGTTTTGTTGCACTTAATTACTTACTTACTAGTATAGAATCTTCGGTCAGAGAGTTTTGTCCCTCGTATTAACATTTGTAGGCTCAAGTTTGTATGTAATAACCAAATAAGTAGGTAGGTACTTTATGTATTATTGTAATTTTCAGGTGCTGTGTGCTCTTAGCTCTTAGGGTCATACCTAAAAATTGTTGGTCTTGGCCAGTATTTGACACATCGGGCAACAAATCGCTACATTAGGGAGGTTACAAACGCCCTTAACCATAATTGGATGGTCCGCAGGTGGATAGTGTTTCCACAAACACCACAAGAGAGATCCCTTATAAAGGAGAAGTACGAGTATGTACTTACTTACCTTATAATATTTTTAAAATAGGTTACATAAGTAATTAGAAACTAACATACCTAGTCAGTTGTTAGTATTTGTTCTTAAACTGTTAAATAATTTACAGAATCCATAGAAAACATACTTTGCCAGGAGTGATACGGTGCATTGACTGTACCCTCATTGCAATTGTAAGACCTGATGAGGAAGAACATATATTTTTAATAGAAAAGGATATCATTCCTTAAATGTTCAAATGGTAAGTAGCTAGAAAATAATCATGATTATATGAAGATAAAAGAAGTATAAAAATATGATTAAGTATCTAGGTTTCTTACCACTTCCTATCCCTTCCAACCAATTTGACTCTTTGTGAGTGATAACTATTTTATTTGATTTTCTTTTCAGATATGTGATTATGAATTGAGGATCATAAATGTCAACTCAAAATTTGGTGGGAGCTACACATGACTCTCACATATGGTCTGCGAGTCACGTGGAGACATTTATTTATATATTTCATTGACATATATGAAAGGCCTTCATGAAAGTGGTGAACATGTTTGGTTATTAGTTCCTTACATTGTAAATAGTGAGACATGAGAAAAGAGCCTTATATTATGTTTCGCAGCTTCATTCTTTGCGATTTACATATTTTATAAATTTACGTGTTGTAGTAGCGCCCCCAAGCGTCAGCCTTGCACGTATTTTTGAGAATTTAATTTAATTTCTCCTTTGGCATTATATTCAAAAACCTTTGTCATTCATCAATCATTTGTCGACTACCCCCACTATCTATATCTTGCTTATGGGTTCGGGCGCGACTTTGGCTCATTCTGTGTCTCCGTGCTCAAGCCTTCGCACGTCTCCTCACTCAAGAAGTCGATCTACAGTTTTCTTTGAACAATTGGGAAAAAACGGACACACGAGAAAAGTGAAGAAGAAATACGTCGAAAAATCAAGAAACTTACTGAAAAGCTAGCAAGGGTCACGGATAAGAATGAAGAAAATAATACTTCTTATGTACAGATATTAAACAGTTAGTACATTTTATAAGAAAACCGTTTGAATTGCAAACGAAACAAACTCACCACAATGAACATTATTTTTATTCTAAAAAGTGTAAGAATATGCTAGTGATGCGAGGATACCATACCCGGGTTACCTCTGTCACATATAAAAGTGACACTGCTATAATTGGGCTGATACTGTCACGTAACAAATCAAAACATTTTCTCAAAAGATAATGTTGTTCGTAGATTCACCACTAGAAAATCTAGACATGGAATATGATTGGACGCCATATTGTGAATCCTTCTTGTCGGACCAGTGTGGACTCTCAATGCCATGCTTGGATACACCGCCGCAAGCAGAGCAGCCGCCTACGGCAGCACCTGCGTTGACACCGCCAAGGTCGCCACAGCCGCTGGCGCTGATACCACCAACCCGGCCGCAGTCACCACAACCCGGACCGTCAACTGCAGAGGATACGCCAGACGAACCTGAACTGGGTGATGATATCCTTGAACTATTAGGAGACGCTCCTAAGGAAGACACTCCTTTGGGGCCAGCAATTCACAAAGTTATTGCTCGTAGATGGCAAGATATTTTGGCCAAGGGGTTACCCAAGGATGTTAAAGACTCTCTTTTAAAAACCTATTTGATTCCAAGTAACTGTGATCTTTTACTTACTCCCAATCTAAACGCGGAGGTAAAGGCGGCTCTGCCTGATCCTTTGGTTAAGAGAGATCTTTCATTATCAAGCAAGCAAAAACAGCTCGGCGTCGTTTTATCTGCTTTAGCAACTGTAAGAGATTAAGCTAATCTGTTCATTAATAATATATCACCAGTGTGTTAGGTGATCTGTGGCAGCAAGTCAAGAACCAATATGGTGGTTGAATCTGTAATCGGTAAACCTTAGCAAATGAGAAATAAAACAAGTCTAATAATAAAGCTGGTTTTAATCAAACATTACATGGCGCAGTCGTGATTAGAATAGTAGTAAAAAGTAAATTTTAGCCACGGACCTGAAATAGATAAAAAGAAATTATGGAAGCATTGAAGCCACCGCCGCCATTAATCCTCCAAGGGGACGCCGGCGAAAACTACAAGAAATAGAAGCAAAGATACGATATTTATTACATAGCCAGTGGGGCAGCTGATAAATTATCCGAGGAAGCAAAAATTGCACTATTCTTGCATTGCATTGGGGAAGAATGCCTTGACATTTATAACAACTTCGAATTTCAAGAGAATGATAAAACATACGCCAATGTAGTTGAAAAGTTCAACAGTTATTTTATGCCTCTAAAGAATGAAACCATTGCCAGAAACGTGTTCTTTAGCAGAAAAATGAAGGAAGGCGAGACTTTTGAGGAATATGTGTGTACTCTGAGAACACTAAGTACTAATTGTAATTTCAATACGTTAAGAAACGGCCTAATTAGAGATCAAATTATAAGAGGCATAAAAAAGAAAAAAAATATAGAAAGACTATTGAAGGAACCCGACTTGGATCTGTGCAAATGCATAGCAGTAGTGAAGTCATATGAATTATCTGAGAAACAAAGCAAAGAATTTGAAGTGGAAGAGGGGGAAGAAAAAGTAAATGTATACAAGATTAAAGATAAAAGTAAAAATGAAGCCAGAGAATCTCCGTCGTCATCAAAACATAAGGATATGAACATGGATTTAAGTGTCCGGCATTCAACCAAAAGTGCAAAAAGTGTAGCAAGTTCGGTCACTACGCAAAAATGTGCAAAAATAAATCAGTGCAAATGGTCAAAAACAGTGAAAGTGAAACGGATGATGATTATGTGTTAGGATCAATCACAGTAGGCAGTGTTAGAATTGGTAAGCAGTTTACCGAGGCGCTGCAGGTAAACAATAAAATTATAGACTTTAAAATTGATACTGGTCGTGGTTGTGATGTTTTGCCACTACATTACATAAACTTAAGTTAAAAGAAAAAATTGAAAAAAATACTAAAAATCTTTAATTAAATTATGATGGCTCTAAAATTAATTGTGTCGGTACTATCAATTTACAATGTAAACTTGTGAATGGCAAAAGTGTTAAACTGTTATTTCATGTAGTCAATAATCAGGGTGCAAGTCCAGTGTTAGGCCACAGTACAGTATTGACTTTAGGCTTATTAGAAAGAAAATATTTGAACGTCATTGGTAAAGAGCAACAGAATAACTATGAATATATTATATAAGAGTTTGAGCAACTGTTTGAAGAAAATAGAATAGGCATTTTAAAGGGAGTAGAATATGATATAAAATTAAAAGAAAATAGTAAAGGGAAAATTTGTCCACCTAGAAGTGTACCATTAGCTTTGCATAAACCACTGAAAAAAGAGTTGTTGGAACAGCTAGATATCATAGAAAAAGTAACCGAACCTACAGAATTTGTTAGTAATATTGTATTGGTTAAAAAGCCTAATGGCAAAATCCGTCTTTGTTTAGATCCTAGCACATTGAATGATTTTGTAAAACGGGAACATTTTAAATTACCTACATTTGAAGAAGTCTCTGCAAAGATGGCTGGTGCCAAAATATTTAGTAAATTAGATGCTTCAACTGCTTTTTTTCATGTCAAATTAAGTAAGGAGAGTTGTAGGCTTTGTACTTTCACAACCCCCTTCGGGAGATATTCTTTTAAAAGACTTCCTTATGGTTTAGCATAAGCACCAGAAATCTTCCATAGACAATACTCTCAAATTTTTGATTCTATAGAAGGCTGTGAGGTATTCATTGATGACATTGTCCTGTACGCAGAAGATAGGAAAGCACATGATGAAATATTAGGAAAAGTGTTAGAGCGAGCTAAAGAAAATGGTATACAGTTGAACCTTAACAAATGTGAGTTTGGTGTTTCTCAAATTACATATCTGGGTCACATACTTAGTCCAGAGGGAATCAAACCAGATCCGAGAAAAATAGAACGTATATTAAACTTAGAGAAACCTAAAAATGCAAAAGAACTACAAAGAATATTAGGCATTATTACATATGTTGCTAAGTTTATTCCAGCAATGTCTCAAGTATGTAACCCATTAAGAATGTTAAATAAAAAAGGCACAGATTATGTGTAGACTAAGGAACATGACGATGCTTTTTGTGAATTAAAGAAAATATTAACATCAGAGCCAGTTTTACAATTCTATAATCCAGATAGATCATGTGTAGTCTCAGTAGATGCGTCCAAAGACGCATTAGGAGCTGTGTTGTTACAGGATAAGTTGCCAGTAGCGTATGCATCTAAAGCCATGAATGATACTCAAAAAAAGTATGCTCAAATCGAAAAAGAGCTTCTGGCCATTGTCTTTGGATGCACACGCTTTCATCAATTTATTTATGGTAAAACCGTACTAGTACAAACGGACCATAGACCATTAGAGTCTATATTCAAAAAACCATTCTGTGAAATACCATTAAGACCCCAAAGAATGAGTATGGAATTACAGAAACATGATCTAGTTGTAAAATATAAGCCAGGAAAAGAATTACTTGTAGCAGACTCATTATCCAGGGATGTTAATAATTCAAATGATAAGGAAACTTTTATAGAGGATTTGTATGAATGTCAAGTAAGCATGGTAAAATGTAATTTAAGTATATCAGATTATAAATACAATGTACTTAAGGATGAAGTAAAAAAAGACAAAGATTTGAATTTATTATTAAAATACATAAATAAGGGATGGCCCAATAAGATAGAAAATGTCAAAGATAGCTTAAAACCATACTATAAATATCAAGAACTGCTTTATGTGTATGTTGACTTAATCTTCAAAAATAACTGTTTAGTTGTTCCTAAATCACTACAGAGGGACATGATTGAAAGAATACACTATAATCATTTAGGTATAGAGAAGTGTAAGTCACGGGCAAGAGAATGCATATTTTGGCCTAATATGAGCAAAGAGATTGAGAAAAAAGTTCAGGAATGTCAAACACGTGAAAAATTTTGAAGAAATTATAGTAAAGAACCGATGATGATACGGGAAATGCCAGATAAACCATGGTCTATATTAGGAAGTGATGTTTTTTTTTATAAGGGCAACTCCTACATTATAGTTGTTGACTATTACAGTAAGTACTTCGAAGTTATTAAATTAAAAAAATTAACAGCAGACTGCACTATAAAAGCAGTAAAATCCGTTTTTGGTCGATTTGGCATCCCTGACCTGTACACTATACACAGATAATGGAACTAATTATACAAGCTATCAATTAAAAGAGTTTGCAAAAGAATGGAAATTTGAACATAAAACTAGTAGCCCATATCATCATCTGTCAAATAGCCTTGCAGAACGATTTGTACAAACTATAAAAAATATATTTTAAAAGCAGACTACGAAGGAAAAGATAAATATTTAGCACTACTTGAATACAGAAATACACCTATTTCTAAAGAGTTGGATTATAAGAGTCCTGCAGAGCTAATATTCGGTAAAAATATACAAGGTTTATTGCCCACTATAGATAAGTTCAATAAAAAGTATAATGATGTACAAAAAAAACTGTTTAAGAATGCTTTTAACACGTTAAACGCCAAGGTGGAATTGGTCATTTTTGTAAAAAAACTTTTTGCTGTAAATTTGTTTCTTATAACCGGATACGTGTACAAATAATTTTATTTTAATATCTGAAATGTAGTTTTTGAGTTATTTTAAAAAAACTGACTGAGGTCACCCATGACCCCCATGGCGCCCTGTGACGGAAAGTTAAAAAACCGTTACGGCAACGCCGCGTCGCCCACTATGCCGGTCACCCCCGCGCCTCAGTCTGTCAGCGGCAGTCAATCAGAGCGCTGTGTTTTGTTTCGGCTGCGTTAAATATTGTTGTATTGTGATATTTTATTTATTAAATATGAAGGTAAATCATAAACAGTATTTAGAAAGTGAACCTGACATGGATTGTATGGAGTTTGAAGTGAGTTTCGGTGATTTAGAGCTGACTCAAGAAGACTTGCAACAAATTTCTCTCCTGGAATCCAACCCAATTCCCGAACCATTCGAAAGCGACGGTGAATATGAAAAAATGCAAATCCCAAGTAAACGGAAGCGATTAATTATTAATTCAGATTCAGAAACTGACTCAGTGGACAATTTCGTTCTAAACAATCTACCTGGCGGGTCAACTAATACTTATGCAAAGAAGTGGACTGATTCAACTGGACGAACAGCTCGCGTCATACCATTTACAGAGCCAACAGGTATGAAATTTCCATACGCTGACGCTATGAGAAAATGTGGTCCAGAGGATTTTTACTCTTTGTTAATCCCCGATGAGATGTTCGAAATAATAGCTGACGAAACAAATTTATTTGCGACACAAAGTTTGACAGAACTTGATTTCAAGCCATCTTCACGTTCACACAAATGGCAACCTACTGATAAAGATGAGATGAAACGGTTTTTCGGTCTGATCTTGTTTATGGGGTTGGTAAAACTCCCTAAACTCAGTCACTACTGGATCACAACTGGCATTATGAGCCAACCATTTCCACGATTTGAGTTGCTTTTGCAATATCTTCATTTCGCCGATAATGACAACATAAATCCAAATGACCGAATTGGTAAAATAAGATACCTCATCAACATGTTGAATAAAAACTTTACAGAGTATTATTCACCCAAGGAAGAGATATGTGTGGACGAAACCATGGTCCCGTTTAGAGGGCGCATTATTTTTCGCCAGTATAATAAGGCAAAGGCTCATAAATATGGCATGAAGCTTTTTAAAGCCTGCACGAATCCTGGCTAGACTCTCAGATTACAACTGTACAGCGGCAAAAACTTCGATACAGAGAACAATACGGCAGCAAAAGTGGTTTTGTCACTATGCGAGGCATACTTAAATAAAGGCCATACGATCGCTACAGACAACTGGTATACCAGTTTGGAACTGGCAAAGGCATTATTGAAAAAAGAGACTCATTTCTTAGGCACACTAAGAAAGAACAGACGAGGGTTGCCAAAAAACGTAACAGAAAAAAAATTGCAGCGTGGAGAAGTCGTAGCTCAAGAGAACGAAGACGGTATAACAGTTTTAAAATGGAAAGACAAAAGGGACGTTCTAATGCTTTCAACTAAGCACGGCGATAAAATCGATAGAATTAGCGTGAAAAATAAAACGGTTCAAAAACCTAAAATGGTTTTCGCTTACAACAAAGCTAAAGTCTCTGTTGACATGAGCGATCAAATGACTGCGTATTCGTCTCCTCTGCGCAAAACTGTCAAGTGGTACAAGAAGCTGGCCATAGAGCTCATTTTGAACACAGCTGTGGTCAACGCCATGATAATGTACACAGAAACTACAGGACAAAACATATCGATGGTAGATTATAGACAAAAACTCGTGGAGTACCTTACTCGTTCAGGCGACACAGAGACTGAAGCAAGAGAAAATCAAAGACCAAAGAGACTGAAACATGAACTCAAGAAAAAGCCCGGACCAGTGAAGAATACAAGGAGGTTTTGCTCGCAGTGTTATAAAGACAAAGTAAAGATCATGCCTAGAAAGGAGGCCAAAAATAAAACAAAAAAAGTGTCCACTTACTGTGTGCAGTGCTTTGACTATTACTGCTTGCCATGTTTCAATAGAGTGCACCGATACAAATAAGAACTTTTTACCTTCTTGCTAACTATGTTTTAATAAAGTGTACTGATATAAATAATATTGTTTTGTTTTATTCCATAAACTAGCTTTTTCTCTTATAGGTACATAACTTTTCCGTCAGAGTGGTAGTTTCCGAGAAAACATAGGTAGTTTTTCAATCTATCAATCATTCATAAAGAAGCTATAAATTTAGTATATATTTATTGTAAGGATAATGCTAATAATAACACAATTTATAATTACAAAATAAAGATGATTACGAATAAGTTATAGAATTAATAGTTATAAGTATTCTTCTTGATTCATATTCCCAGAAATAAATTATAACGGTCGACTGACTGACCGCTGACATTCACTCATTCACCCCACTTCTTTTTTACTTGCGGTCGGAATGACAGCGAGTAGTCAGTCGTGAACTACCTCTCGTCGAGATCAGACGTAGAATCGGGGCAGTGCTAGTGATTTATAAGTGATCATTATGCTGGAGCAAGTTAAGGTCAGTAAATATTCCTATTTAATCTTAATTGTTAATAAATGTGAAATAATATGTCGTAAGCGTTACTGTTCGCGTCATTATGTCGAAAATGCTGTTAGATCCGCAATCGATTGAATTCCACTGTAAATTAATAACGTGTCATCGATATATTTTGTCAAATAAACGCTTGTTATCATTGTTTAGTCGTTTTACTCCGGAATGAACCTTGAACTCCTTCAGTTCAGAAGTGGGATCGGCGGGTAGATACTCCCATTTACCCGTTTATCCTGCCCGCATTATTGAAAAAATATTTTTTTTTTCTTTCTATTAAGTTATTTTTTTTGCACACTATTAAAAACACGTTTGCAAAGGAATTCAAGCGATTGGGAGGGACCTACGCAATTTTCTTATATGTACAAGATCGTACGAGCCGTGGTGTAGCCGTCAATAATAACTGAAAGACATGTTTTACTACGAGATGTTGGCAATTTCAAATTATCAAATTACATTCTCGTGAATAGCTAGTGCTGGAGCATTTTCAAATTACAATCCACGTCATTGGCACGCAACGTAAATGAATCGTTAACAAACAAAAAAAAAGAGAGAGAATGGATGATAAATTCATTAATTAATTTCTGATTAAATATTTTTGATAAGATCATGTTATGCGGTATAGGTTTTAATATTACTTATTGATAGCTTATTACATTTGACTTCTCCTGTAAGATTGTTAGTAGTCGATTTTTTTATTTAATTTTAACTTCTTATACCACGATGGCAAAATGGCGATTGAATGTGTTGGTCTACCGACAAACATTATGTTTATCGTAACCATATTCTTTCTTGCAAATAAATGATTTTAAAATGGGGTTAATAAAACTAGAAATTTTATTTTTGTTGTAAGTGCCAAATGACACGGGATTGATTCATCGAGGGGCTCATAGCCTATTTACGAGGATATTATAACCGCATTGTATCGGCGACATTATTATTGATTTCTGATACTTGGGTCGAACTTATTTCGAAAATTATCTTTATTTCTTTTTATTTTTATTTTGAGGCACAAAATTTTAATCTGTTTTATTTGAATGCTTCTTTTAACGTTTTATTCTAAACGTTACTACTAGTGACCGCCTTTTAATACAATATAAGTGTTGACTACGTATCTATGTGTTTGCTGTCATATACCGTTGAATAGCGTATGTGCTTATGAATACTATATAATAAAACTCTGGTACATCAGACATCTGATTTAATAATTTTAAATAATTCATACATAAAGACATGCGTGATAATGAAACATGATATTTCTTCTTTCCCCGTGTCAAGTAAATAATGGTAAATTGTTGTAATTCTATTCTAATTTTGAGCAATAATATCTCGTGAAATAACTAGCTATAGAATTGTCTCATTAAGTTTTCTTTATTTCTTATACGGTCATATCCATTTAAAACGACTTGCGACAATTAAGGTAAAATAATTAATGGTAGTCCTTGGTTGCGCCGGTATACAATTCAAATGTGCCGCGTTAATAATTTGTTATGTGGCTGCATCGATTCCAAATTCGATTGTTTAATTTGGTTGACACTCCCCATCCTCACTTCCCTATATTCCATTTCCCTTTCGCACATACCTTGTCTCGCAGGAGAGAAAGCAAGACATTGCTACGCCCCCTAGCGGTGGTAGCTGTCAACGCAAAACGGTTGGCAACACTGCCGGCAGAAAGAAGATTGGATTTTGTCTTTGCAAATGGCCGCTCGCGTGTGTGTAATGATTTAGCGAGATTAGTGGTTTTTTTTCGCTCTGAACAGCTTGATCGGTTATGTGAAGTGTGATCCCGCCGAATTTCCGCAAGAAACTGCAGCAACAGCCAACTCCAGGGACGTCCCAGGCTACCTCCAGCTCTAAGCAGCACCACGAGGCGGTCAAGGTATCGTGCCCTTCCTTGTATATTTGTCAACCTCGCGTTCTTTAAACCCTATTTGTTCGTCCGCAATACAGTCCACAAAAATTTGAATAGCCCGCACAACCATTTTGCCCTTTACAATCCAGTCCTTTATATGCGAGTTTCAGTAATGGAGCGCCCACACGATGTGATGTCCACTGCTGGCCAAGATGGTGACAGCAGCGTCGAGACTGATGACGGCGCGGGCGCGCTGGAGCAGACTGCGCAGCAGTCGGCTTACTGTTTAAGTAAGAAAGCGGAAGGGAGCCTTAAAGGTAGGCAAAGCCGCATTAATGATACAGATGTTAATTGTCGGAGTCCTCCTCGAGAGAGACCATCACGCCTAAGAGCACGTACAGCACGAATCCCGAGCGGGGAGTCTCCGAGGCAACGCCACTATGGCGGGGAGTCTCGGAGGCAACGCTCGATGAATGATTCTTTAAGGCGGTTCCGCCGATCTTCCTCATCCGATCATATGCCACGAAAACGTAGCCGATCACGTCTCGATGCCGAAGAGCGTGAGAGACGCAGGCAATCAGAGAGACGAGAACGTCGCTCGCGTAGTTCGCGTCGGGGAAACGAGAAACGTATCCATAGCAGTGATTCAGTTGATGAGCATCGTCACGTTAACAAGCGTATGAAGTTCTTTTCTCGTTCCCCCTGTGTTAGTGAGATAAGACGTAGGATTCAGTCTGAACAAGTAAATAACTTAAGTGCCGGAGCTGTCAATAATGTAGAGGCAACTAATATTATGCTAGATAAGTTTTTGGATATTTTAAAAGACATGAGGAATCAGTCTTCATCTAAGCTTTCATTAAGTAACGTAGTTCCAGAGTTTGATCCTATGTCTAAAGACCAAACTGTTTTGACCTGGCTTACCAAGGTGGAGGAGTGTGCTGAGATCTATGGTTGGAACGAAAAGGAGATTATACACTTTGCTCTTCCTAAACTCAGCGGTGTCGCTAAATCCTGGTACCAGGGCCTCAGCACAGTCCTGTATTCTTGGAATGAGTGGAAAAGAAAACTAATAGAATCATTTCCATGCCGTGAAGACTACGCGGAACTATTAACGACTATGCTAGCAAAAAGAGCGCGTTATGGTGAATCATTAGAAAACTATTTCTATGAAAAAATGAATTTACTTAATAGATGTAGTATTAAGGGTCGAAAAGCAGTCGATTGCATACTGAACGGGATAGATGACCGTGCCGTAAGGGTAGGTGCACAAGCTGCACAGTTCCGCGAACCTGAGCAAGCATTAATGTACCTAAAGACGGTTAAAGTCGGGCCAAGGTGATAGGCCAAGGCGGGAAAAAAGGGTATCCGGTATGGTTGCACCTACTAGTGGACGTCTTGATTCTTCTCATAAGATTATCTGTCATAATTGTAATGAAGTTGGGCATAAAAGTTTTAAATGTTCAAAACCTCCTACCAAATGTACTACTTGCGGGAAATTAGGGCACATGAGTGTCGTTTGTAGGTCTGGGAAACCTAATGTGCAGGATAGGAATGAAACGGTTTTATCTACAACAAAAGAGGAAGTAAAACAGGTTTCTGAATTAGCATCTACGGAGGAATCGTATAATAAGTATGTTTTCGATATTTTGGTCAACGACATTAAATTACTTTGTCATGTAGACTTAGGTAGCCAATGCACGTTAATTAGGGAAAGTGAGGCCAAAATATTAAACTTATCTTTGAATACTAGCAACTTACCTTTGATGAGGGCCATCGGTGGCTATCATGTGAAGCCATTGGGAAGATCTAGGGTTGATGTGACAATTCAGGGTATCAAAGAAAATATAGAAATATTAGTAGTAGAAAATCATGTCTTAAAGTATCCGGTCCTATTAGGACATACATTTACGGAATTACCAAAAATTACGATTATAAAGACACCTAATCAATTGATTTTTGAGAAGAATGATTGTGATAAAGTAATTTTGAGAACTCAAGATAAAATCGTTTTGAAAGCCCGTGAAATTAAAGCTATACCAGTGGCTTCAAATGATAGCTTTGAGGGTTACATATACGTCGCCGGTTCTATGAGGGGTTCATATAAGCGCGAATATTACTTGTTCCCTAGAGAATACAGTTTTAAAGTGGGCTCTGGTCGAATAATAGCACTAAATATGTGTGATCAAGACTTGATTTTTGACGAGGGCATCTTACTTACTAGGGCTACACCAATAAATAGATCAAGTTACTCATTTGCTCTGAATTTTGATGACACGCATTTCGATGATAAAATTAATTGTGGACCGGACGTAACCGAACATCAACGTCAGCAGTTGAAGAATCTTTTATCCCGATATAGTGTTTGTTTCTCGTCTAGTTTGAAGGACCTAGGGCTAACGGCGGCGGGAGAAATGGTCATAGAACTCGAAAATACTGATCCGGTTGTATACCGACCCTATCGTATGTCATTCCATGAAAGAAATCTCGTGCGTGAAATGGTAAATGAAATGCTGGAAGCGGGTATAGTTCGAGAGTCGTCTTCGCCTTATGCTAGTCCGATAGTTCTGGTTAAAAAGAAAACAGGCGAAAAAAGGTTATGTGTAGATTATCGCGCGCTGAATAAGCGAACTAAGAAAGACCATTATCCGCTTCCTCGCATTGAGGACCAGTTGGACCAACTGGCTGGTAACAATGTATTCATTTCCCTCGATTTAGCCTCGGGATACTATCAGATCCCAATTTCGGAGGCGTCGCAGAGTAAAACTGCATTTATAACGCCCGATGGGCAATATGAATACATGCGAATGCCGTTCGGCCTAGTAAATGCCCCATCGGTATTTCAAAGGACCATGAACAAGATCCTTTCTGATGCTAAAATCAAATACGCTCTCATTTACATGGATGATGTATTGATTCCCGCACGCTCTTTCGAAGAAGGGCTTTCTAGGCTCGAGGAAGTTTTAGCGCTTCTCAGAAAAGGAGGACTAACATTGAAGCTGTCAAAGTGTAGTTTATTTTTCAGAGAAATTAACTTTTTGTGCTTCGAAGTTAGCTCCCAGGGTGTTAAACCTGGTAGTCGAAAGACCGAAGCTGTAGCCAAATTCCCGACACCAAAAAACCAACATGAACTGAGACAGTTCATAGGCCTTGCCAGTTTCTTCAGGCGATTTGTTCGTGATTTCGCAACTATCTGTGTAACACGTTTTTTTTAGCACTAAACGCATCTTTAAAAAAATAAAATGTGAGAATCTAAATTATTATTTCTTTTTAATTTTAAAAACCAAAGAAGGTTAATTTAAATAAATAAAACAAGCTTCTTTTTATATAATTCTAATTAATAACATTAGTTTAGTCAAAAACAGTATGTTTACATTTTCATAGTATCGATTCATTCGCTTGACTATTCAAGTCAGTCAATCGAACCAATCGATTACTAAGTTTTAAAAGATAAATATTGTTTCTAATTCTTAATTGGAGGATAATTCTTTTTAAAGTAATGTTAGGGTGTTTATTGCATTCTTGCCTAACATTTTGAGGGTTGTTTGTCTTGATTCAGCATCCTTTTGATTTATTGATTTTCATCATCGATTCAATCGATTATTCACTTCTGATAGTAATTTCATATAAAACATCTCTAATTAAAAAATTGGTACTTCTCTATGGCGTTTGACGACCATTTTCTCTTTTGCTTTGGCGATCATGTGAGGAGCATCGTAAATCCTCCAGGTTTCGTCTGACTAAGGGCTTCGGCCCATATTTGTGATTTAAAATCATACGGCCCATGGCATAAAACCATGGTAAGTGTTTATTTCCATAAATCTGTAATTTTGACTGGTATTCGATCATGTGGCTAACCTCCCCATGTGTTTGTTCCAGGGTTTTATTGTCACTTTCAGTTTTTAACTTTCAACTTCAGTTTTTAGCTTTCTATTAAAGCAATAAGGAGTATTCCTTCTATATAACCATGCTCGGCGTAGCAGTGGTTCTTTCTACATAAACTTAACCGGCAAGTGGACTTCCAGTCCATGATGACCATGTGATTACCTTTGGATTTTATCAAGAAAGATGTCTGCAATGGTTTGTTCATCGTGCCTTACTACCAATGAGGGAAGCAAACCTCCACTTTGAAACTTATAAGCATGATTGAGGATCGGCGGTGACTACCTATTGTACGGTAACTCTTGATACTTTTTATTTTAAGAAACTAGGATTTAACTTAACGTTATGCATAGGTATTATTATCATATAAGTCTTAAATCTTAAGCATTTAAAAATGTACTGAATGTCTTCATCAACTAATCTTGTTGTTGCATGGATTATAAATTTATAAATAAATGTATTGTCCAAATTGAATCCTAGTATACTTATTTCTCTCTGAAATCGTTTGCTGTAGTGTGCGAGGCGCCCTCTTTTCTAAATTCTAGCACACTATACTCCAGGTGCGGAAGAATCACATCCTGAAGAGTCTCAATTCTATTAGCTAGCCGTGTTCCCCTTCAGGGCTTGTGTGAGGTAAACTAACATCTTGTTACCACCAACGTAGTTACTATCTGTGGCACCAATTTACCTCAGCACCCCAAGGAAAATGCCCTACATCTGCAGGCCACTAACAGATCTTTTAAAAAAGGATTGTGTCTGGAAATGGTCGTCAGAGCAAAATATTGCTTTCGATAAAATAAAACAAAGCTTAACATCAAGGCCGATCTCGGCGCTTTATGATCCAAAACTAGAGACTCAGTTGCATACTGACGCCTCTAAATTTGGTGTTGCGGGTATTCTGGTTCAAAGGAGTGACGAGGGCTCGTTTAAGCCAATCTCTTATTTTAGTCGTAAAACCACTCCAGACGAGCAAATTCTTTTGAATTAGGAAACTCTTGCCGTTGTGGCTTCTTTAAATAGGTTTCGTGTCTACCTCTTAGGAGTACCATTTAAAATATTAACAGACTGCAATGCCTTAAGAACAACACTAACAAAGCGTGATCTTATCCCACGCATTGCACGTTGGTGGGTGCAGCTTACCGAGTTCGACTGCGAAATTGAATACCGGCCTGGTTCTAGTATGGCACACGCCGACGCGTTAAGCAGAAATCCTGTAGGCGAAGCGACGTCTGAAGATCATGTATTAGACGTTCTTGCAACGGAATCCTAAGACTGGATTGCTACAGTGCAATCTAGTGATGAGGACATTGCCCGTATTAAACAAATTTTGAGTGACCCTTGTTACGTTATATTTATTTAGAGATAAATAATAACGACAAAATATATATTTAACAAGATTTAATAAAATATAAAAAAAAACAATTATGCTACCGACTAATATTTACAAGGCGTGGGTAGGTCGAGGTCGGAGAAAATAGCGAGTGCAAGTAACGGCACTCCCCTGGGACTATGCTTCTTATACACGGGCAACGGTCGAACTTCTAATCGATCACCAGGCAGTGGACGTCAGTATAAGGTTGTATGGTGCGGGTTATTTGGATAACCCCGACGTAGTTCCTGAAGAAGCCAACAACATACAAATTAGTATCAGGATAGATAAACCCTGGTACTGCCACTAGTCTTGTTCGAGCGAATATTACTGCGCGGGTGAAGCCGGTGAGAAGCACTAGTTTAGCATGGATATGCATACGGAGTGAGCATATGAAATTATACTGGGATGAAGTGGCAGTTATGAAAAAGCAGAAACGGTTACAAAACTAACTGTTGGCATTGCTTGTAGTTTACTTACAAACACTATAAAAACTCAAAAATTACGGTTAAAGCATTGAATCCGTTAAATCGCTAATTGTTATATAAAAAAAAACTAAACTTAACATAAAAACACACCTTTCTACAATCAATTAAAATACATACAAGTTGAATAACATTTACAAAAACAGACATCGCTATTCACAATAACGAATTCAACCATTAACGGTTTCAAATTCACACCAAGGCATAATAGGCGGGAGAAATCTAACTACAGCGGTATTAAAAACCATCTGATAGCTCAAGCACATGATCATACACTTCATGGTGGTCCCCAACTTATGCTTACATATTTAAGGACAAGATATTGGATTATCGGAGCAAAAAATTTAGTGAAATTATATGTTAGAAGGTGTGTCACCTGTGCTCGATACTCAAATTTTAATAAAACACCGATAATGGGACAACTCCCTACTTCTCGTGTTAGTGTGAACAGACCCTTTTTGTGTAGTGGTGTTGATTACGCGGGACCCATAGATATCAGGACCTCTAAGGGCCGTGGGCACAAGTCTTTTAAAGGGTATATATGCTTATTTATTTGCATGGCGACCCGAGCAATTCACTTGGAAGTGGTGAGCGACCTCACCACTCAAGGCTTCTTAGCCGCCTTCAAAAGATTCGTCGGTAGAAGAGGTCACTGTAAGGAATTGCATAGCGATAACGGTACCAATTTTGTTGGCGCTGCCCGTGAACTAATACAGCTTTTCAACAACGAAAGATCGTCACTTGTTCCCGAAATCGCAGAATGTTTATCGAATAATGGAACTGAGTGGCACTTTATACCTCCGCATAGTCCAAATTTCGGAGGACTATGGGAAGCAGGGATCAAATCTACAAAATATCATTTGCAGAGAATTATAGGTAATTCCACACTTACATTCGAAGAAATATCCACAGTTTTAATCCAAATTGAAGCATGCCTTAATTCCAAACCCTTAACTTCTATAGAAGACAATGGTCACGTCATTCCTTTGACACCGGGACACTTCTTAGTTGGTGAACCATTGGTGGTAGCTCCAGATAATAACTACGAAAATTTATCAATTACACCTCTAAAAAGATGGCAATTGTGTCAGAAAATGCTACAACACTTTTGGCAGCGATGGTCCCAGGAGTATTTAGATCGTTTCATGCAGAGATATAAATGGGCACGCATGGTACCAGAGCCAAATTGTGGAGATTTAGTCCTGGTGAAGGAGCCTAATTTACCACCAGCACGATGGCTTCTTGGTGTTATTGTAGAGAAACATACCGGAATGGACAAGGTCACGCGAGTTGTAACTATACGTTGCAAGAACACGTTGATAAAAAGATCTGTCTCCAAAATCTGCACATTACCTGTAGCAACTTAACTCTTTTCTATGTATACCCACTTGATTAGCCAAAATGCTAGAATAAGTGTAGCTTACTAATGTATAGTTGTTAGTTTGTTGATTTTTATTGTACGTTACAAGGTCATTACAAATCCGAATAACTTTGCAACAACCATACTGTCTTTAAATAAAGATGTTTAAGGTATTAATCAATGAAATTACATTTCATTTGAAAACAATTATTATTATGGATAAGGAGTAAATTTATTTGTATTGATTCTTTTTTGTCACTTTGATCATCATTCCACAATTAATTAGAATATTATAATTAGTTCATTAAACATAAGTTTAATGAACTAATAAATAAATAAATAAATCTATGTTAAACACTTTGCAATAAAGTTATCATAAAAGGTTGGTGATGTCTAATTTCAAATTGTTACCTACCCCATAGCCTCTGAACATCTACAACACGTAAATTCATAGAATAGGTAAATCGCAAAGAATGAAGCTGCGAAACATAATTGGAAATCAAACGAACTTACCAAGTGTAGTTCGATTACAATTATGTGAGCAGCTTCATTCGACGCGATTTACATAAACCCACCCAAATAACTTTAACAATAACCCTAATGGTGAGGCAAAAATATGAAATTCCTAAGTACAGTAAGTATAATTTTATTTAAAATCTGAACAAATGAGCCAAAGTCGCGCCCGAACCCATAAGCAAGATATAGATAGTGGGGGTAGTCGACAAATGATTGATGAATGACAAAGGTTTTTGAATATAATGCCAAAAGAGAAATTAAATTATATTCTCTAATATACGTGCAAGGCTGACGCTTGGGGGCGCTACTACAACACGTAAATTCATAAAATATGTAAATCGCGTCGAATGAAGCTGCTCACATAATTGTAATCGAACTTCACTTGGTAAGTTCGTTTGATTTCCAAGTAGTAATTGTACTTTTATTAAGTGACCATGACTTCAGTTGTTAAGCAAGTTGTGTTTACTTTTAGTTTTTTTTAAATAAAAACAATACTTATTTAATTTGATAGTGGTAAGTAAATAGAGTGTTATTAAGTAAAAGTGGTCTCCAAAACATAATGGCATTCAAAATAGATAATTTTTTATTTATGTGTCGGATGTCCAAACGATGTTGAAGTAATGTGTATATTAATTTTTAGTAATAAATATGGATTCAAGAGTTCGAGCAAGTCAAGAAAAATTGTTAATTTTGCTTGAGTTTATGGAAACGTAAGTTAATCCAAGTTTTATTCATTATTAAGATTTAAATCGCAGAAAAAAATGGTACCGGTGTGTGGTACGTACATAATGTAAACAATGACGCGATCGTAACAGTGAAACACTTAAATTGAATCTTCGTTTGTTTATATTACAGTCATGGTGACCTGGCTCAATCTTGTCTGTGATACCTTTCACAAATGGTAAAATGGCAGGTTGACGTTCTACTGTGACTGGTTTGGTGCGGTTTCTGTGACGTCTGCGTGGTACTTGCAACTTGTTGTTTCTCAGTACTTGCTCGACATGTCGAAGCTCCGCAGTCAGGTGTTGCTCGTCACAGATGCCGCGTGCTCTCTGAAACAAAGATTTCCCTACGGTAGCTAACTGTGAAGGATGATGGTGTGAATCACCATTTAGATATCTGTCTGTATGTGTTGCTTTGCGATACACTGTGTGGCTCAAAGTTTGATCAGGATTCCTAATAACAAGTACATCTAGGAAGGCTAGTTTATTGTTTGCCTCTAACTCCATAGTGAATTGGATGTTTGGATGAATAGAGTTCAGATGGATAAGGAAAGCAGAAACACTATCTCTAGGTAGTACAGTGAAAGTGTCATCTACGTACCGTTTGTAGAACCGGGGATACACTGGTGCTGAAGCCAGCGCCTTCTCCTCGAAATCCTCCATAAATATGTCGGCGACTATGGGGGATACAGGAGAACCCATTGCTACTCCATCAACTTGTACATAGAATTCATCATTCCACATGAGATAGCCTGATGTTAGGCAGTGTTCAAGTAGGTCTGCATATTCCACAGGCATATTGTTGTTTTCAAGTCTCTTCCTAGTAATATTGATGCAGTCCTGTACTGGTAGACATGTGAATAAAGACTGTACATCAAAGCTGACCATGATTTCATCATCGGCGAGATTTAGGTGTTGTATCGCACTGATGAAGTGGTAAGAATCCTTCACAAATGCTGTTGTGGTGCCTCTTAGTGGTGAGAGGGTTGTCGCTACGTGTCGAGCCAATTTGTAAGTTGGTGAGTCAATTTGGCTGACTATAGGACGCAGTGGAGCATCAGGTTTGTGTATCTTCGGCAATCCATACAGTTTTGGCGGCTTTGGGAAAGAAGGAATAAGTATATTGACGTCAAGATTCAACGATTCTGAATGTTCCTTGATGAGGTCACTAGTCTTTTTAAGGATCTTGGTGGTCTGATCGCTTTTGACGTGTTTGTATGTTTTCTCATCTGATAATAAGAGTTGTATTTTCTCGTTGTAATCTGACGTGTCCATTACAACCTCCGTGCAGATAAAGGTAACGCAACGGTTTTTGCTTTCCTTATCCATCTGAACTCTATTCATCCAAACATCCAATTCACTATGGAGTTAGAGGCAAACAATAAACTAGCCTTCCTAGATGTACTTGTTATTAGGAATCCTGATCAAACTTTGAGCCACACAGTGTATCGCAAAGCAACACATACAGACAGATATCTAAATGGTGATTCACACCATCATCCTTCACAGTTAGCTACCGTAGGGAAATCTTTGTTTCAGAGAGCACGCGGCATCTGTGACGAGCAACACCTGACTGCGGAGCTTCGACATGTCGAGCAAGTACTGAGAAACAACAAGTTGCAAGTACCACGCAGACGTCACAGAAACCGCGCCAAACCAGTCACAGTAGAACGTCAACCTGCCATTTTACCATTTGTGAAAGGTGTCACAGACAAGATTGGGAGAATTCTAAAGCGTGCTTCTATTAATACTTACTTCAAGCCGCCCAAGAAGATCAACCAATTCCTACCACCAGTCAAGTGCAACATACCCTTTCAAGTCGCAGGTGTCTACAAACTGGATTGTGACTGTGGGCTCTCCTACATCGGGCAGACAAAGAGAAGCATAGGGACCCGCGTTAGAGAACATGTAGCTGACGTGAAAAATAGGCGCGATAACAAGTCTGCAGTGTGTGAACATGCTTTTGAGGGACCCACCCACTACATCAGGTTTGATAAGCCACAGATCCTCGCCAGGGAACAAAAATTTGTCCCCAGAATGCTGCGTGAGGCTATTGAAATTACCAAATACCCAAACTTCAATAGAGATGATGGGTGGAAGATTCCACCAGCTTGGGACCCTATTATCCATAAATTAAAGTCTCAACCCAAATCACGCACTGCAAGACCCAAAGATACGGTTAGCTCTTTTTGTAGATAAATAAATATAAAAAAGTAAAGGTGGAGACAACATATCCTAATTTTTTAATATTTTTTATAAAGATGGAGGTCGGCCCGCTTTCGAAGTTTTCTTGGCAGTTTCTTTCTTCGAAGGTCCTCCCAATTTGTGAACTGCCAGTAGAGTCTTTAGTTTTCTCTTTTCTTAATAATAAAGAATTAAAATAACAATTAATTCAAAATATCAAATCAATAATAATTTGTGCCATAGTAAATGTCTAACCGTATCCGAACGAAAATAAATTAACTTTTCGAGGGTAGACTTATAAGTAGCCAGTCATCCCCTGACCACGGCAGCTGTAAATGTGCCGAAACGTCGGGAAAATCAAAAAACCCCTAAAAAACCTAAAAATTACGGACAATTACAACTTAGTTCGTGGAAATATAGCGCGTTTGATATCCGTAAAAGTTGTTTTATTTCAATTTTTTAATTTATTTAAAATCTTTCAAGTACTTATACCTACCTAGGTTTTTACCATCTGTTGGCTTTTTCTATCTCATTTAGGTACCTATAAGAACTTAGATTAGAATATACCTATGACTGATCTGATATTCAATAAAGGTCTGGGCTGATTGGAAGTCCAAAACAAAGAAAAAAGGATTGAACCTAAGGCAGCACAAAAGAGGGACTGGAGGTGGGCCAGCAAGCCGGCAAACATTGTCGGCTATCGAGGAAAGAGTCAAAGTGCTGGCCATAATGAGTTTTTTAGCAGTGGAAGGACAAGCCTCTGTTGAAGAGTATGCCGGTACGCACATATTTGTCTGATTTAGAATAAGATTGTTCCGTAGATAAATATTTCTCTAAATAAGATTAGGTCCGTACAACGTACGTCCGGCTAGAGATAAGTCACAATTGTATTTTAGTATTTAAGCGCCTAGTTTATGTAAGTAAATATACTTCTATACCATCCACTGGAGTATCCATAGATTTTGAATTTATTCACTCCAAAAAAGATCTACGAAGCGTGGGAGCGAGAAATCCTAATCAAGTACTAACCGCCCGAGAGAGAAGTGACAGCGAATAAAATACAGCCATGTCAATATTTTCACGAGTAAGAGGCCCTAGCGTCCAGGTCTGTTCAAAGTCGCTGTGGAATTTGTGCATTTTTATAGTAATCCTTCGATTATAATTGAGAATAATTATGGTGACATGTTATGTACGTGTATGTGAAGTAACAAGGCGCAATAATCCGGATCAATACACTTTTCACAGGTAAATACGATTTTGTTATTGGAAATTTTCAAACCATATTTTGCCAAATTTCGGCCAGAAATCGGCTCAGAAATTGATGTTTACAATAGTATATTAATTGGCATTGTTCTGTGTAGATGTATATCGTGATTATAAACAATATTTGCGAAGAAATTATGTAAAATACTAAATTGATACGATACGCTAGTGCTTGACAAAGCGGTGACGTCACGAGTATCGATAAAAACTTAATCGTTTTTAGTGACATCGTGACATGAATACAAAGTTGTTTAGCTAAGATATGTTGGACTCGTAGATTAGTAGTAGGAAAGATAGATTGCTGACGTCACACATTATTATTAATCTATTCTTGAATTAGAGTTAAAGTTTATTACTATACAAATTAGGAGCTTTTACGTAAAAGATTTCAAAACTTGGTAATTGACTAACCGATATATTTTGTAGATTTCCAAGCAATTCAGCATTTCGTGAAAACGGATGCGGACTCTAAACTGACCAGATTGGACTCCTAGTAAGACCTCCACTATCTGCAGCAAATATTTTTAGGGCAAATGTTTCACTGAAATGTGAAGATGGTACTCTTGTAATAAATACTCAGAGACATCTTGGTTTTTAGGATTTATAAACAACACTATGTCGCTGAAATGGATGTATGTCAGTTACAAAAACTGCCTAAAATTCCTTCCTGTGTATAAATTATCTCAGGACCACTTGGAAACATTCTTCGGTGCCATCAGGTCCAAATGGGGATTTAATAACAACCCAACCGTAAAAAACTTTATTGCAGCGTATAAAAGATTGATTTGTCATACTGAAATAAAAATAAGCGAAAGTGGCAATTGTTTAGAATTAGAAAAAATAGCAGTGTTGTCTACTAGCTCCATGACAACAGTAGATAATATTAATAGTTCATCAAATAATAACAAAATTTTCAAAGATTTTTACAATGCCAATGCTCATAATGAAGACAGGTTTCGACGAGGAAATAGTACACAGTAATAGTAAATAGTAAACAGTCAATACTGCTACACTTTCTCAAATGACTATGATGATTGTTTCATATGTGTCGGGATTTGTGGTAAAGAAAATTGCTAACAAGATTAAATGTGATATCTGCGTACAAAGTTTAATGTCAGAATCTGATACATTATACAATTCATTATAAGTCAAGAGGGTTTATTCAAAAACAAATAAAGGGTATCTCACATACCCATCGAAAGATGTTATTATTATTATTGTGTTGGAATGCTGAGCGTTATTTCAGAGAAAATATGAAAAAGAAAATAATGACGGATAAAATTTTTGCTAAATGTGTGTTAAAAGTTTTACGTAACGTACAGTCACTGTTTTATAATTTACGAAACCATATTTTAGATCAAGAATCTTTAGACAGTCATAGATATCTACTTATGAAAACTATAGTTTAAACTTATTTTGATGTCCGTTTAAAGCATGAAAGCAAATTGTTAAAATTTGATAGAGAAACGTTACGAACCCACTTAAACAAAATTGTTTTTTCCGAGGGCAATAAATAATTAATAAAAAGTAAAGTGTTTTAATTCGGTACGTACATGTGCTATTGTATTTATATATATATATATAAATATATATGGAGTGCGGACCCGTGCTTCACTTAGGTTCTTCATCTGGGTGAAGCACCTATAAGGTCCCCTGCTCCAAGTGACGATCAGTACAGTCTTTTTTATGTCCCAACGTACTACGGCACCCCAATTAAACGCCTAAATTTGTTTCGTTCAATTTTCGTTATACCCAAATTAGTTTAGCCTATTTTAACTTCTATCAAAGTCTACCAAGACAAAAAAGTCTACCAACTGAAACAATCGATAATATAAAAGTACATCGTGGACAACACTATTTTTAACTCACACATAGACATTCATCAACACATATATAAAAAACAAGGTCACAGTTCCGGATAAATACCCATTGCCACGATTAAGCGATTTCACATATATTTTGGAAAACGGAAAGATATTCAGCAAAATTTACATCCGTAAGGCCTATTTTTGCATACTTGTGGAAGAAGTTTAAAAACTGCAATTTATCACTCCTTTTGGGCTATTTGCATGTCCAAAAATGGCCTGCGTAATGTGACCAGACGTTTCAACGATTCATGGACTCCATATTTCGCGACTTAGAGAGTTCGCATTTGTCTTTTGTGATGATATTTTGTTAAGCGCTCTAGAAACTAGAAACGGTGTCACAAAGGCTACAGGAAAACGGGATTACGATTAATTTAGAAAAATGCAGCTTCGCCCAAAGCGAATTGGATTTTCTAGGTTATCATATAACGAGCCAGGGAATACGCCCGACTGAGGAAAAATATAAAGCAATTGACGATTTCCCTAAACCCAAGACGGGAAAGGAATTAAGAAGATTTTTAGGGATGATTAATTTTTATAGAAACAATTTACCGTGTGCCGCTGAATACCAAAACATTCTCAACGAGTTTCTCAAGGACTCAATAAAGAATGATGATTCGCCCATTTTTTGGACAGCAAAGGAAGAAAAGGCTTATGAAAAGTGCAAAGAGGGCATTAAAGAAAGAAAGAAATGTATGAAATGAATCAATGTTTATTAGCCACATACACACAGAAGACACACACACACACACAACAATACAAGGAGCTACAATTTAGAATTTACAATATTAACACATAGACGAAAAACAAATTAATGTGTGCAGGGCCAATAAATACCCCGTCTCAGCATAATGCTACTGAACCACTAATAGATGTGCAAAGTGACCCAGTAGCGCAAAGGACATAGACAGTCAAAACAAGTAAAAATAATAATAGATAAATAACAAAATTGGTTTGGCGATAATTTAACATCATTTAATTTCACTCAAAAAGAGGTTTGATTGGTGAACTGCTCTTTTGCGCCACCTGGTCGGATATCTGTGAACCTGCCGGATGGCCAATCTGCCACGGTCTCAATGCCGTGAAGAATTACAAAACAAAAGAACATTTTGCGGGCTCTCATTTTGCATTTAAAAAATGGGCTTGAGTGCCGCGTCGCAAACGCTTGCAAATAAGTTATAATTTCTCTTCCGCTAACTAATAAAAATATTGGACTTCGTGTCCTTTCACGCTTTATTCGCTTCTATAATGTGTGTGAAGTGCATCTTTACAAACCCGCCATAAGATACAGAAAATTGTAGATTTATGTAACGGACTATTTGGACAATTGGTGACCGGTCGTGTCGGCTCCTGGCCGTCGTGTCTGAAGGTGGATGAGCGGAGGAACATCAGGTAAGCGCTTGAGGCATTGCGCCATATTTTGCCCTTTGATGAGTGAAATCATTATTTGATGTTATCCTCTCCCTAAGCCGTCGATATCAACCCTTTATAGAAACCGTTAGATCCACGAAATTTCAGGTGGTAGCTATTTACACGCTTCATCAAAAATGTATAAATAAAATATAAAGCAATAAAAATTTATAAATATAAAAAGTCATACAAGTACATAATTAAAAATATAATTACAAGTAAAATAAAAATAATGCCATGCGGTTGTTGCAATGCCAAAGCGTTTATGTACAGCGATTTTTTTGTTCTGACCAAATGTTCATCCAGTTCGTAAAGATGCTTATGCCCCATGCTCAGGAAAAAGTATTGCGGCCTCATCGGGTGCGATCCCCGTAACGCCAAGTGCGAAGTGAAAACACCTAAGGTATGCGTGACCATTCTGTATTTTGCAATGATAGTAGATGCTTTTTTAAGTGCTTTTTCAGTGTTTCAGGGCCATATACTGTGTCACAGTAGTTTAAATTTGATAGCACTAGTGTCTCGCATAATCTAATTCTGAGATTTTCGCTTAGGTACAGCCTGATAGGAGTGTGGAGGAGTGTGAGGCTGCTGTCCATAACAAGCCCCAGATTTCTGACCTTCTGAACACACTCAATAGTTTCCCCATTTAGAGAGATGTTAATAGATATATTATTATTTTTTATATTAGTTAGTTTCTTCGTAGTGCCAAACATAATCAATTCGAATTTTGTGGGGTACAGTGTTAGGCAGTTTGATTTGCACCAGGTAGCAATCCGAGCCAGATTCTCGTTCAGTTGTATCTCAGCTGCAGCATATTCGGACGGTTGGAAAGATATATACACTTGTAGATCATCTGCATAAAGTTGGTAATGGCATTTTTTTATGTTTGTAGTGATGTCGGTGTTTCAGTAAGATAGATAAAGCCGTAATATAGTTATATCCCTAGGGATATAGTTATGTACCGTACGATAGTTATACGAAAGAGATTCATTACTATCTCACTAGGAATATAGTTATAAAACCGTCGAAGTTTAGTGATATACTTATATTACTAGATAAAGTTGAGTGAAATAGCTTTCGGAGTGTACGGCGCAGGCGGCGGGGAAGGGGTTCGTTGTGTTTACGCGCTCCCCTATCCGCAGTCAGTCGGCCGCTAACAGTTGTTCGGCGTTCACGTCTAGTTTTCGTGCATGTTCATTTAATTATCGCTACGTTTCCTTAATATTTGTTATATTCGTTTTATCATTGCTAATTACTTGTGCCAGCTATGGATAGAGATGAAGAAATTAATGCAAGGCGACGTTTTGAACAGGAACTTCATCTATTTTACAATGCGAGGTGCAAAAAGCCAGAGTGGACGCGGCAGAGAATAAGTGAAGTAATAAATTACATAGAAAACTATGAAGCGGCGCCTCGGCTTAACGTAAAGCGAAATCCTAACCATCATTTTTATGCAAACCATTATGACGTAATGCAGGTAGGAGGAGAAAAATATTTAGTTTTGAAACGAAAATCAACTACTGATCCTATTATAAAAATTTTGCCCTCCGAAGAATATTACAATGCTTTGTCAGAAATTCATAAAAACACAGGACATGGTGGTCGTGACAAATTGTTACACACTTTAAAATCTCAATATTTTATACCTACGCCGGTGGTTATCAGTTTCGTTAAACAGTGTGTAACGTGCCAAAATGAGAAGGCGTTTCCAAAGAAAGGTATTAATAATAATAATAATAATAAATAAATAAATATTCGCATACAATCACACCAATTATCTAGTCCCACGTTAAGTTTCATGAAGAACTTGTGTTATGGATACTAGATAACGGATAAACATACATATATACTTTTTTTTTTGTAAATACATACTTAATATACATATTAAACACCCAGACCATATTGTAGTCCGACCTATAATTTCGAACTCATTTAACAATCGAGGGCAAGTAGATTTAATAGACCTACAGTCAACTCCAGACAGAGAATATAAATGGATACTTCATTACCACTTACCATTACTTCACACAACAAAGTTTTCGTTTCTTCGACCTTTAACCTCCAAGAGCGCCGCAGAGGTCGCATTGGAATTGTTAATTTTTTTTTTTTTATATTGGATGCTCTGAGATACTTCAGAGTGATAACGGTCGAGAATTCACAGCTTCACAGCAAATGTGGCCAAGTTGTAAAATAATTAACGGAAGACCTAGACATCCAGCGAGTCAAGGATCTGTGGAGCGAGCGAACCAAGATGTGGAGAACATGTTACAGGCTTGGCTACAAGATAATAATTGTACTAATTGGTCGATTGGAATACGTTTTGTACAGTACCAAAAAAACTGCTCTTTTCATCGAACCATAAAAAGCTCTTTTTGGAGTGGATCCTCAAATTGGTTTGTTATCACAAGTGCCAGCTGATCTGCTTAATAAACTAAGAACTGAAGAAGATATTGAGAAGATATTAAATCAACAACAATCTTGTTCATCGGCAACACCTGCACATAATGACGACTTACCTGTTGACTATGTTAACTTACAGCAACCATCCTGTTCATCGGCGTCACAACCGTCATCTTCATCAGCATTGCCAGCGCCTATTGAAACCTACGATCGTGACGTGCCTGTTGCGTCTGTTAACTTGCAACAACCGTCATCGTCATCAGCAGCGCCAGCGCATATTGAAACCTACGACCGTGACTTGCCTGTTGCGTCTGTTAACTTGCAACATCCGTCATCTTCATTAGCAGCGCCAGCGCCTATTGAAACCTGCGAACGTGACTTGCCTGTTGCGTCTGTTAACTTGCAACAACCGTCATCTTCATCAGCAACGCCAGCGCCTATTGAAACTTGCGACCGTGACTTGCCTGTTGCGTCTGTTAACTTGCAACAACCGTCATCTTCATCAGCAGCACCAGGGCCTATTGAAGCCTGCGACCGTGACTTGCCCGGTTTACTTTTATGTATAGTTTGCGGCAAAGAATGTACAGGAGAACATTCATGCTACTCGTGTGCACGAAGTGTTCACGTAATTTGTGGAATAACGTCATGTGATGAAGGTTACGGATCGCAGCTATTATGCTATTTATGCAACAGCGAAAAAAACATTCAAGACCAAAGAGACAAAGCTGCCGAAAACTTAAGAAAACTTGGAAACCACCTCATCACAGAAATTTCCTGATATTGACGTGGGATCTTCAGTTCTTATAGAGATACCAAAGATAGATCGTGGCCCATTGGATCAAAAAAATGTATTAGGAAAAGTTTTAGAAAAGCGAAATGAAAGTCATAAAATTTGAACATCAGTTGGTATCCTGAAAGATTGGTTACCCAGAAATGCAATACAGCTTTCAAACATTACTTTGAATGATCCTATACCAAATGAAAACTTGTCACTGAGAGAAATATGCCAAAAATTGTCGCGCTTTGGTGTCCAAGGTTATTTAAAATGTTCCTGTAATAAATCGAATATACAGTGTTCCACTAAAAGATCTGCCTGTAAGAAGCATTCAGTGTTATGTAATTCTAGATGTCATGATTCATCTTCTTGTCTGAACAAAAATTAAAAAATACTTTTAAATAAACCAAGATTTCAACTTAGTTGATAAGAAATAAAGATCTCTCTGAATAAAAACTATTGATTAGCTTTAAAATATTTTAAATGGTTGATTAGTTTTAATTGTATTGTTAAAGTTTAAATTTTATAAAATATGATCGTTTTACTTGTAATTTCTTTAATACGTGTTAATGTCACAAAGTATTGTAACTGCAGGAAGTTGATCATTTTATTAATAAAAATATAACCAATAAAATTTTGCTTTATTTAATTATAATATATTATGGTAGATTTCTATTTCACTAAGCATAATCAAGTAATATATCAATCAATCAATCATTTTATTGCTTTCCATAAGTAGGTATAGCACTACATATATTTATAGCACTGAACTTAATCCAGTAATATAGGTATATCACTAAACTTCGACGGTTTTATAACTATATTCCTAGTGAGATAGTAATGAATCGCTTTCGTATATATATAACGTAACTATGTTACGGTACATGATTCTATGCCTAGGGATATAACTATATTACGGCTTCATCTATCTTATTGCGACATCGGCACTGTACAATATGTAGAGGATTGGCTCCACGATTGGGCTCTATGGTACTCCACGCGTCACAGGAAGGGGTGGGTGCTGAGCAGTTTTTGCTCCCATTGGCCCCAGACAACTCCACATATTGACTCCGTTGTGACAAGTAACTACTGAACCAATTGACCGTACTAGTATTGGCGCCATAGTAAACTAGTTTCGACAATAGTAAACCAGTATTTATAGTGTCGAAAGCACGTGAGAAATCGAGCAGAAGCAGCATTAAGAACGCTGTACTGACCGCTCACCCATCGCGTAATGCCGAGTTAGCAATTATGACTGAAGCCAGCGCATCTTGTGTCGTGCCGACGTTGCGACGTTGGTTTTGCAACAAAGAGTAAGGCATACCTGGCAACCTCAAGGGTTTTTCTCACAAAAATTAAGCAATGCGCAAAGAAAATACTCAACATTCGATTGAGAATTATTAGGTATCTACATGGCAGTACGGCACTTTCAAAGACTAATTGAAGGCAGAGAGTTTACTATTTTTACGGACCACCGTCCACAAACTTACGCTTTTTCCAAAAAGCCATCTGTTACCGATACTCCGCGCAGAGTACGTCAACTAGATTATATATCTCAATATTGCACTAATATCCAACATATTAGTGGACGTGACAATGTTGTTGCCGATACATTATCACGTACAATCGAGCAAATCGACACTCCCTCGCCCATTAGCTACGAGGAGAAAGCAAAATATCAACATAATGATGCAGAATTGTCACAGCTGAAAAGAAACGCTAGATTGCATTTCGACGAGGTCAAATTGCCAGGGTCATGCACTTTCATCTTTTGCGATACATCTACGGGAAAAGCTCGGCCTTACTTACCATTGAAGTTTCGGAAGCAAGTTTTCGACGTCTTTCATGGACTGAGTCGCCCTGGCATACGTACAACTCGGAAAATGATAACGCAAAAATACATTTGGGCCAGTATGAATAAAGATATTAATAGTTGGTGTAAAACTTGCTTAGCATGTCAAAAATCTAAAGTGTATAGGCATACGGTTTCAACACTAGGATTTTTTTGCCTGCGCAGCGATTTGAACATATCCACATGGACATTGTTGGCCCTCTACCTATATCATAAGGGAAGCGATACATAGTTACAATAATAGATCGTTGTACATCATGGCCAGAAGCTTTCCCAGTAGAGGATAGGAGTATATAACATTTGGTTTCTGTCCGGACCCTGACGTTTGTCAGGTGTTTCAAAAGACAGGGACTTCGATGAAGAACGATTTATTACATAAGCAGCGGTGTGTACTGCATCGGCCTAAAATTGCTTTGATAAATTGGCATTTAGTAGCATACACTTTGCTCTTTGAATTAGACTTCTGTTCATGCGTTCTGCAGTCCCGTTTTGTTCTAGTGTATAAGGAGTGGTCGTCTGGTGTATGATACCAGCACCTTTCAAATAATCTGAGAAATTATTGTTGACGTATTCTAGGCCATTATCTGTTCGAAGAATTTTTATACGAGTATCAACTTGATTTTCTACTTCTTGTTTAAATTCTTTAAATTTTTCTAGGGCCTCTGACTTGTTACGAAGGAAATATACATTAATCTTTTTTGAAAAATCATCAAGAAACGTGAGAAAGTATTTGGCACCTCCTATAGTTTGGGTTTCCATAGGCCCACATATATCAGAGTGGATCAATTGCAGCAAACTGTTCGCTCTGTTTCTTTCACATTTTAAAAGGAGCCGTGTCTGCTTGCCTTATGAGTATGGGAGGAATTGCAAGAATATTTCAACCATTGGTTGAAATATTCTTGCAATTAGTATTTCCGCTAGTAGTTGCTAGAAAGATACTGCCTTGGCTTTTCTTAAATATAGGTAATTTATATGCGATGTTTTGTTGATAACTTCTGGGAGTTTGTTGTTTAAAACTGTCATAGCGTATGCTGGACAATACGCTATCCAAACGCTAGTCTACTATTTCTAATTTGGGTTTAGGTGCTGATTTTAAACGGTGGCGTAAAATTTGAGATCTTTAATAAATTGAAAACAAGTTTATATTTTTTCTTACAAATAGGCATATTTTTATGTAAATGGATACTAGAGTTGAAATTAAAATGTTTTAGTCTCAACGATCTTTGACAATCCTATAATGTCGATGATTATTTTCAGTAAGTTTTAGTATACTTAGATTTTTGGCACCAAAAAAAATTTCGAATACGAGATGTCACAGCTCGAGAAGCACACAGGGCGCTAATTGTCTAATTTTAAATCTATCACAATCCCTTTAAATTTTTCATTTAAAAGGTACATATTATACGAGCATCGCGCCACAACTAATTGACCTTTGAAAGGGATTGCAATCGATTATAAGTTGTTTATTTTTCCACTAAATAAACAATTAACTTACTAATGTCTTTAAAACACACATGATTTATTAAATTCACTCCTTACTTATCGATAAAAAAAAATATCGATTACTTCAAGCACTACTGTCATTATTTGACATTAGTAATCGCCCCTCACCCCCGCAAGAATTGGTTGATCGTGATTTCATACTTTCTTCTCGGGTTTCGTGTTCAGTGGTTACTTCGTCCAAGCCTAATATCCATAATGTTTCATTTTCAATCGCGTGAAGATTTTGCAGAAATAATTTAATGGGATGATTTGATCCACCATGGCTGTCATCGACACTCAATAATATTCAAATCTGAATCACAAACCTAAAAGTTATGGGTAATGCTTTAGTATTGAAATTTGTAATGACAATTTTAAATACTGTTGCACTGTTACGGCCGCTGTTATACCACTGTTAGCCTCTGCGTTAGTCCATGACTTAAAGTCCCTACATATCAATTTTTATCCAAATCCGTTTAGTAGTTTTTGCGTGAAACAGGAACAAACTGACATACTTTTTCATCTATAATACTAGCGGCCGCCCGCGGTTTCATCCGCGTGGTTCCCGTTCCCGTAAGAATATCGGGATAAAAAGTAGACTATGTGTTAGTCAGCTCTTAGAAATCCCTTCATACCTACTAAATTTCCTCCAAATCCGTTCAGTAGTTTTTGCGTGAAACATAAACAAACTGATATACTTTTAAATTTATAATATTAGTAGGATATAACATTTCTAGTTTATAAAGCGTAAAATAACCTTTAAGTTAGATTATTATACATACACCATTCTTGGTTTATAAATAAGCTTGTGTAAAATGTGTATGTATTTAGTCGATAAGCCGTTTCTAATGAATAAATAAATAAAAATAAACCAAATACATGGTTGTATTATTTACTTTACGTATATGCTTTACATTTTTACAATTGAGACACATGTAGACTGTTTTAAGTTTAAAAGGTACACGTGCTAGTTCTATTTAAAATGATACATATTATGTCTTTTTAATATATGTAGAATAAATTACTTACTATTTGAGTATTTCTTGAGTCTTTTTCTATTAAAATACCTCTCTTCATATTCTGAAGGCCTCACAATTGCAACATGAGTGCCATCCACACAACCAAATATGCCTGGGAAAGTAAACTTCTGATAAAACCTGAAATTATGTCAAAAAAGCTAATTATTGATCCATAAAGTTAAAGTAAAAAAAAAAAACCCTTTGACACAAAATATTTTATTAATTAATCATAAATTTTTTTTTTTGCCCATCTGCACTTTGTAACAAATAATGTTAAATAAGGAAAATAGTTAAAGGTACGAATAAAATAAATATTTTTCGCATTAAACTAATACTATATTTTAGAAATAATTAAAAATAACGTGGTAATAAATTAATAACCACGCTCGCGCGCGAAATTACGCGACGTAAGGACGATTTTTCGTTTTTTTTTTTTAATGATCACTTAAATACACTATTTATCGATTTAAAACGATTAATAACTTTTAATTATATAATATTATCTCTTTTTATTAACTTACATCGATCGAAGGATTGCTCAGCTGAAGTGGCAGTGGGCGGGACACATAGCGAGAAGAACCGATGGCCGTTGGTTCTGGAATGGCGACCACGCACAGGTTTGGGAGGCCTATACCCAGCAGTGGGTGTCATGTGGCTGAGACGACGATGTAAGTGCAATCCATTGGCGGTTGCGGTGGCGCTCAGTGTGTGTAGGCAGTGTTTATTCTTTGTGTATAGAGGAGGATGTATTATTGAACATTTGAAGCTCAATAAGCTGATGAATATGGTTAAAACATATTCATAATTTGTTTTACAACTTTGCCTATGAAGACAATATAAAGACTTCTTATACAAATTGATGAGAGAGCTGTTGTCCTTTAAAATAATTAATTATTCAAGGTAAACTAAGTATGTACTTAATTTAGATTCATTGCATAAACCATCATATCTTTTATGTTTTCAGGCACCTACGGAGTCATGTAGTAATCAATGTGAGCCATTTATTAATGAGTGTTTAGAGTCATTAAGTGAAACAGACTCTACAAAACCTACATCCACTAGCTGTTCTGAAGAAGTAACCACAACAAATATAGTGATTACAAGATGTTTTCCAGAGTTTGACTTAAACACTCTATTACAAACAACTGTTTACGATAAAACGGCCGTTTGTCGGTGGGAGCCGCGCGCCGCGCCGCTTGGCAACGTTCGATGTAAAGTTGTCGTGAATAACTTCATTCTTACCTTAGGGAGAGAGGGGGCGCCATCTTAACGCCTTTAGCATCGAGTACGACAATTTTTGCATTTTAAAAATATTCAAAACCTTAATTGCTGCCTAATAACAAGTTCAATTTATATAATAAAGTATAATTCACGACATATATTGTTATCTAGAAGAAAATATCAGTGTTTTAAGAAATAAGTAAATAATTCATCGAAGCAATACATAAAGTGATTACAACAACAAACAGGATTTTCACTCTATCTATCAGGTTTACGTTAATTTATTATCACAGCAGAATTAATATTTCACCGAGTACATATCCAAATAATATGAAAATAGTGCTTTTATATAAATAAGACCTAACCTCAAAATTGCTTAAATGAGATTTCAAGGATTTATGATTGACAAAAATTCATGCAACCGAACGCCATCCATCACAGATATTACGAACTAAGTCAAGCATCAAAATAATAGCATACCTTGGGCTGCTTTTGGGTCCTTTTGTTAAAAGCATTCTGCGTGCTGCTTTGCTTTAAGCTGCTTTATAATTCTATTAACAATGAGCAAACAGATGGCGCTCAAATGCGCTGGTTGTTGTAGTGAAATAACAGTGAAACAATATCTTTTATGCGCGCTTTGCAATGAACCATATGATTTGGATTGCGCTTACGTTTCCATTCAAGGATATCTTAATACAATGACACCATTACATAAAAAAGTTGGAAATGCCAAGCATGTCTCTGTAATAAGCCAAAGGTTATGAATACTGACTCTACACCGATACGATCATGAGACCCGCAAGATAATCAAAACGTCACAACAGCCACCAACCATGAGAAACAAAACGTTACTATTAGGAAGAAAGTACCTCAATTGAACGATACTTTAGATTCAGAGGAGTGCAGCTTGTTAGGTGACACAATCATCACTGAAGAGTTACAGCCCCATGTAAAAACAACCATACAAACGGAATTAACCCTACAGAATTTAAGCAAACTTATTACTCTTAGATTAAAGGAAAATAACAAATCCATTATATTAGAACTTCAAAACACAATACCAACTGAGATTAATAAGGCTATTTAAAAACTAAAAGAAGACATGCAACAACAGACAGACAATTTAATTAAGCAGAATGATTTAGTTAAGCAAGATATACTAGTGATTAATACTGAAATAGAAAATCTAAATAAACAAAACGCAGAATTAAAAAATGAAATTCATGAATTAGAGCTGATAATAAAGACTTCTGGAATACAATACAAAGAAGACTACTAAATTCATTATTCTGTACGGTTTTGATGAATACCCCAACGAACCAGATTATGACCTACATAAGAGAAAATTTTTTATGTTTCAAGAACTGTATAACATAGACCTTACAGGATACATAGAAGATACAAAAAGGATTGGGACTTATAGCAGTAGAAATTTTAGACCTCTGAAGATCGAACTTCTGAGCAAAAAAATGGCGAAATTTATATTAAACAACAGCAACTTTTTGTATGGAACGAGGCTCTCAGTATCTGAATATTTAGATAAACAAGAACAAAAATATAGGAAAAAGTTACGCGAAAAAATGTTAATGGCACGAAGATATGGTCATCATGCCATAATACGTAATAAGCAGATGTTTATAAATGGTAGACCAGTAAAAGATCAGGGCATATTCAACGAAAAATCTACAAGTACATTTCTCAACAAAACAAACTCAAACGAAAATTGTGGCCACCATGGCCACCATAGCAACAACACCTTTCGAGGAGGAGCAGCAATGCGGACATCAATATAAAGTATTGTATCAAAACTTTCAAAGCCTGTACAGAAAACAACATTTATTATCGGCCATTTTAGATGAGGATCCAACATACCGAGCAATTTGTATATCAGAGTCCTGGCTATCACAGCACAAACTAGAACTAATAAACATCCCTGGATATAATATTGCAACATCTTATTGTAGAGAGTCGATGCGCGGTGGAGGTGTTTGTATACTACTAAATGAAAACAGAATTTGTAGAAGTGAAGGAAATTGCAAAGATGTCGATGGAATACGTTTTAGAAGCTTCTGCGACACTATAAACTAAAGAAAATTTATTATTAATTGTAATGGAAAGAGGGAAGATGCCTTCTACTCACAATTAGTCAAAATAATTAAATTTGTTTATAATAAATACCCAAAATTTAATGTTATTTTAGGTGGTGATTTTAACATCAATGTTTTAAAAATAATGAGAGAATATAACTTTACTGAACATATTAAAAAACCTACACGCTTAAAAGCTTGTTTGGACTTAATTTTTACAAATTTTAATGAACATGTTCAAACTACAGTAGAAGAATTAGGAATTTCGGATCATGCGGCAACTATAGTCCACATCTCTAAACATCTGGTAACCAAAAATAAAATTAATTGACCTACCCACCCCCTCCCATAACCAGATCTATTTTTAACGATCTATTTTTAGAACAATAACAATAAATTGTGTACAGTTTCAAGTGCAGTGCTAACGAACAATGTCTGGAAGTTCGCGACTGCTCGACCGCGGTGGAGGCGACCCTCCCACGCCAATGGCGTCTAGAACTATTCCCAGTGCGCCGGCACGTCACGACAGTCCGGGAGTGGAGTTGCTGAGCAACCCACAACCCCGCACGCACCCCCCACAGCGGTCCCGCGCGACCCCCGCCTGCGCCCCCGTGAAGACGATGAAGAAATCGAAAGGGACGAGAAGCGCCCCCGCATGGGGCCTTCGCCCCCCCAACCCAATACCACCGATACCCAGTCCTCCAACTCGTCGGAGTACGAGTCTGACGGAGGCACCGAGGGCGGAATTGAGGAGCTGTCTAGCCCTCTTCCACACTCTATCACCGACTTGACGTCATACGCGGGTCTGGAGGTGAGTGCGAGCGCGCCAGCGCGGTCTTATGCTCAGGCACTGGACACCCCGGCGTAGCCCCCATCCCCCACCCCCTCGACCAGTTCTCAACAGGATACCCAGCCGACCTACCAACCAGAGCCACGCCCTAAGGGCTATCCACAAATAGCGGTGGAGACGCTGCCGAACCGCACAGAGCATTTCCGCGTCCTGACCGGCAAGCTCGGCCACACGCCCAACGCGCGCCCCTACGGGAGGGGAGTCCGCTTCCTGGCCAAGACGCCGGAAGAATACAGGTGCGTCCAGACGTACCTGACCGAGGCGGCTGAGGCAGACCATACCATATCTTGGTACTTGGTGGCCACCCCAAGAACGCCCTACGAAAGTGGCCATCAGGGGGCTCCCTGCTAGCACCCCTCCGGACCAGATCAAGGCCGCTTCACGGTAAAACACTGCCGCGCGATCGCCAGCAGCCAAGGCCGCCCCAGCTGCCTTTTCCACTTACAACTCGAACACCTAGAGCCCTCTGAGTTGACCCGCTCTACGGCATCACCGAGCTCCTCTGTATGCCCGGGGTGATCGTAGAGGCTTGGCCTCCTCGGAAGGGGCCCGCCCAGTGCCACCGAAGCCAGGCGTTTGGTCACTCTACGGTGCGCGGGTGACCACGCCGGCGCGCAGTGCACGAGGGCCAGGTCCGACCCGGCCACTTGCGCCAACTGCGCACTACCGCACGCCGCCAGCGACCGGCGATGCAGGGTGTTTCTGCGCCAGGCGAGGCGCATCGGGGCCAGCGTTCCCCCTCACATATCGAGAGAGGTTGAGCGCGACCCCAGCCGCCCACGACACGTTGGCAGGCACTACCTTAGCGCCGCCCGCGAACCCGCCCACGGAGCGCGGGGCGCCCCCGCCCGCGCGCTGTAGGCGCAACCGCGCTGGCCGCCGCCGCCGCCAGCGCGCCGAGTCGCAGGCCCCCGCCGCGGCATCAACGCCGACCGGCGAAAATATTAGTTTCAATATATATAAGGCAACCATAATCTTGGTTTAATGCAACTTGCTTTCATGCAATATTATTTCACTTATTCGGAGAAAACCGTTTTTTCTGTGCAGGCTCTTCGTTCGCAACTTAGAATCTAGCCGAAGCTTTTGTGGCAAATTGGAACGAGGAGATCATGCAGCATATTATTGAAGAGGAATGCGTGTGCATGGCAGCATATTGCTCACTTGTGTGAGACGGAAATACCACTGCCGAAGGCTGTGAGCATGTGGGCCGAGCTAGATCTCCGTCGAGGGAATGTATGCTTATTTTGGTATTTTAATTTTAATGTCAATGTGTAAAAAGATGGGCGTGAATAAGAATCTAGTTCTATCTTTAAATAAATAAGAAAACGACCAGTACCTAGTGCTGCCGGGAGTAGTTCGAGACCAGAGGAGCTGCGGAGAGCTGTTGTAAGCCAGGTTCTATCGATCGGTGCAGAATTTAAAGCGTCCCTAGACCCCAAAAAGGGCTGCCGTAGGAGAGCTTCTTGTACATAAAGATATAGCAAAGAAATTCTATAAAAAAAATAGAACCAAGTGAAAAATGACATTCAAACTAGGCAAAATGCTTTCGGTGTACGCATAGATTACATGCAAAATCTTCCACTTCCTCACATTCCTATCCAAGAAATATTTTATTTAAAGACAGCTTTGGGTTAATGAGTTTTGTGTCCACAATTTAAAATCTGATACTGCTATGTTTTACTCGTATCATGAGGGCATAGAAAATAAGGGTCCAAATGAAGTTTGTTCATTTTTGCACCATTATGTAGAAAATTTTGTGCCACCCGAAGTTGATGAGTTATACATATTCTCAGACGGATGTGCTGGCCATAATAAAAATAACACAATGGTGAGATTTCTCTTAGCTTTGATCCAGACTAATAGATTTAAAATATATACCATTATTTTACAACCAGAGGCCATTCCTTCTTGCCCTGTGATCGAGATTTTGGTCTAGTAAAAAGAAAGATTAAAAGATTTCCAGAAAAGTATGAAGATATCATTGAATCAAGTGCATACAGTGGTAAAATATCTGTATTTCAAGTAGATACTCAGATGGTTACAGATTTAAAAAGCTGGTGGCCTAGGTTTTACAAAAAAAACTGCCTTGCCATACAGTCATTAGAAAAAAAGTTCCTTAAAACATGAAAATGAACTTTAATGTGTCACTATTTTATGAATTTAATTATGATTGCTCAAGCCAAGGTATTTACAACCAAGGTTAAACCAGTGAACATATAGATGAATTAGTAAAATATGATTTCAAACTGACCTCCGGGCGAGAAAATGTATCTTTGCCAACTGAAAAACTAATAGGGATAAGGTTCCAATAAATATTAAAAAAAAAATTGAGGACATAAAGTCATGAGGCACATTCCCTCAAAATTTTTAAGTTTCTATAATGAAATAACTAATAATTGGCCCACCAAGACTTCTGAATCCATTGAAGAATATGCTGAATGATCATTATAATAGTGTGAAGTAATTTTTATTCATCATTTCAAATAAATATTGTACCTACATAATTAAAATTTGATAATTTCATTGATTTAGACCTGCCCTGCCCGCACTGCGGTTTTTATCCGCGCGGTATTAATTCCACAATCCAATCTGCAAAATCCTTCGCGATCTGTTTCGCGAATGTTTTGTGTTCTATGGAGGTATATGTCTCTAACCGCGGTTTCGTACCTCACAATAAAAAACGGAACCTTTATAGGATCACTTTGTTGTCCGTCTGTCCGTCCGTCCGTCCGTTTTCGATTATCTCGGGAACGCGTGGGGGTATCGAGTTGAAACTAAAACAATATATATTTAGGTCTATCCTCTGAATAAAAATTCAGAGGATACTTCTCGTATATAAAAAATATATTTTTTTACTGTACGCGTGTGTTTTGTTGATATGAATTCTATATGGCAGTGTTAAGAATTTTGCTAATAACTATAAGATGTAATTATTAGTTCGTACTTTCGTTACTAGATAGCGCTGTGTGTTTTGCTATTGTAATTTCTTCGTTTATCCCGTAAGAAAGGTATATGTATAATTATTATTGTTTCGGTCAACAACGACTCACTCAAGGGAATCTTTATATGTGTGCGTTCGCTCAGCAAAAAGTATCGCTATTTCAAGAATGGATGATGCAGATAATTAGTGCTTTATATCGTGTAAATGTGCCCGAAATTTTATATTTGTGCGTCCAACAGCTTCAGAGTTATTTAAGAAAAACGGATTCTGCTGCACGAACGTTCGCCCAGCAAATTTTTTTTTAATTGATGGGTCTAGCTGTATATTAAATATGCAAAAAGATAGCTTAAATACGAGCATAAATGTGCCGTGAAAGCCAAATTTGTGCCTCTTAAGATTTCAGAGTTATTTGGTTTTTTGCTGGGCGAACGTTTTGGTGATTGCTATATATCGGAAACGGTTTAACGCACACTCATTTTTTTTTTATACAGATACAGTAGATTTGTGCATATTTGTGCCGAAATTTTCATTAACATGACTAGCATGGTTCAGGAGCTATTCATTTATTTCCTAAACAATTAAAAAAATATCTGGCTCTCGAACGAACAAGAACAAGGACTTCGCGTTAGTACCGACTGGTACCCATTATATATTCACATGATCCTGTAAAGTTTCGCCGGCCTACTACATATCATTGCCGAGTTCTTAACGATTTTGTCTTTATTTTGAGGTTATCTTGAGTGAAATTACTTAGAATACAAAACACTAGTTTTCTGTGAGCTGCTTATTACATGCTTCTACAATAATATGAGCGCTGTTTTAAGAATACGTATGCAAAAAATCATGTATTTATCCCCATTAGTTTAGACAATAACGATAAAAAACCATCCGAAATATTGTTGGTAGATTATCCGACCAAATTCGAGTGAACATTAAAAAGCGGCCGCACGATACATCAAACTATCCTTCTTAAATTGTCTTGATATCATTTAGTGTTTGGAGAACGTTGCGTAAAAAAAGTGGAACTGTCATTTAAAAAAAAATACTTTTGCCCTCTTTTAATTAAATATTGTTTTAGTATAATATTATTACATTGCTTTTTTTACAGACCCAGATCGAATCGTGTCAAAGTTTTTTCCGCAACAGCGACACCGTAGAGGACTCACTGGTAATATGGACCACCAAGATTACGTAGATATCCAAAACCAATTAAGTAAAACAAAGGACGTATTACACAGTCTCAATGCACGCATCAATCAACTTAAAGGCGACCAAAACAAACTCAGTAGTTTGATAACGGAACAAGCCAAACGATTTAACGCCTTTCAAATGTTATATAATAACGCTGAAAACCTCTATGACCTATGCATAGAAACATCTGAAGCTTATACCTTCGCTATGAGTAATATACTGCACCCTAGTATCATTCCTTTTGAACAATTACAAAAGTCACTGGATACGATACCTGCTAAATTTAATAAACCATCTACTATAGATGCGGTACTAAGAGAAGTGAAACCAACCGTTAAAAATACTAACGGCCTACTCCTTTTCCTCCTACCAATCCCTTTGTACGAAACAATAACGTACAAACGAATAACCCTCACACCTATCCTCCGTGTCACAAAAGACAACCTTTGTACCTATCCAAAAGCAATCTCCCGAAATTACTTACAACCAGCTGAGACAATCTATGAAGCCAACGACTGCAACCAGAACAACGTGTGCAAGAAGAAACCAGCAACACAGTGTATCATCGACAGCATAGCAAAGCAGCAATACCTATGCAATCTCACAACAGTAATTTGCCCCCTAATATACGAAGAGGAAATTACACCCTACAAGTTCTACAAGTACACGCACGAGCCTTCGACTACCGAGGACGAATGCACCGGACTAGTGAACAAAATACGAGGATCATATATTGAACAAAAGGATAACACCTGCACAACTACAAGCGAGCCGATCGAACTACACACGTGGCAAGCAACAAAGGTGGAGAACGAAAAACCAATAGTCTTTAACAACGATGCAAAATGGACAGAAGAGCAACTGGCAAAACTAGAGCAACTCGACTATATTACGAGAACACACAATTACACCTCAAGAACTACCTGGATAATTATTGTTGTCATACTAATTATTACAATGACGACTTGCGCTATGCGTCTTCGGAAACGCATATGCTCATCTTTGAGAGGGGAGAGACAACGCCTATCACCAGCTGCCACACTGATGTCGTCTATTAATAGACCACTTATCGATAACCCCACAGAAGAGCCGCTGCCCGTAATTCACACATAATATTGCTGACAGATGGCCCGAAGACAATCACGGCACATTAGCAGCGAACCCCTTAATTACTTTAACGATTATTGATAACCTATATTTAGTATAAAGAGACCCTTAGGAATATTGTACTTATTTTAAGACAAGGAAGCCCTTGTTCCCCTAACTTAACTTTAGTATATAAGCTCTGTCTGTTTGTATTAGACTCACTCTGAACATTGTACTCACAGAATAAGGAACTTGAAATAAAGTTTATATTTTTTTTAATCAACAAAGTTCTCATTATATTATTTCGCGTTTAATATCCGCAAAAGTTGTTTTATTTCAAAGTTACTCAAATTAAGCAACAATAAGTAATTAAATACTGCATAGAGAGCATCATCGAAATAAATGGCTTGATGTGTTCAAAGGTCACACTAAATGAGTTACTCCATTCGATCTCGCCCTCAGAACACTGTCTATTTGCTGAACCGAAATTAGCTGACGTTGTCAAATAACAAGGAAAATCATCTAAGCTCGTTCCTAGGAAATTTCTCAAAGCCCAAGCTACAAGCACCTCACAAAATCCCGTTAGCCTGCTACAGCAACAGCGACAAAAACCAGGAACTTTAGTGGAAGGATTCAACCAAATAGTAACTTTAGATCCCACTAGGGCAGCAAAGGGCCGGAAAAAAATCGCAATTGCCAACAAAACGTGCACCAACAAAGAAAAATAACAAAAATCTAAATTTCGAGCAGGACAAGTGAGCAAGAAGCTTCTTGCTTGGAAAACACTGGGAGCCCCACGTGACATTCTACAAATCACCACAGGGTATCGGATACCTTTTCATCGCCTCAGATGTCTCAGGCATCATCCTAATAGAACGCGACTACGCGATCATCGCAAGTTTGCGCGATTTTCAGTCGTACGAATCCGAGATCAAACGTACTGAATCACTACATAGTATAAAACAAAGTCGCTTTCTCTGTCCCTATGTCCCTTTGTATGCTTAAATCTTTTAAACTACGCAACGGATTTTGATGCGGTTTTTTTTAATAGATAGAGTGATTCAAGAGGAAGGTTTATATGTATAATAACATCCATTAAATAGTGGAGAAGTACTGTTATTTTTGAGGTTTCTAATGTGATGTCGTAAATAATTACATTTTTTCCGCTTACATTGCAAACGCAGGCTGAACCCTACGAGTTTTATCAAAATAATGTACTAAGTATTGTACACATTGAAAAGGTCTACAGAAAAGTCCGTGATGGTATATGTCTATCTCTTATGGATAACCCACAATAACTTTTTTTTTGTCATATACTTTTTACGACAAATAATGGCTAATTTTCGAAGCGATTTTAACCAATACAGCATTAATCCTTAACCAATTAAATACCTTGAATACATTGTTCATTTAATATAGATCTATATGGCCCTTTACACCGTATGATTTAAGTGAATATTTTCGAAGATATTACAGATTTAAAAATTGCGGGACGTAGCGTTTGCGGCGGTACCGGCCGGCCGCCCGGTGCGGCAAGAGAGTGCCTATAAATAGCGCGTCTGAGGCCGCGGTTTTCCCTATAGCACTTTGAATTTAGCAGCGATCGGACGCGTTTATTATAAAAACGTGCTTTTCAGCGCGACAACGTATCAGTAATTATAAGTAAGTTACGATAAAAAATTGCATGATAGTAGTTTTAAAATATAAATTATATTCTATTCTAAGGTTAATTTTTAAATCGCACTTATAGTAATTATAAGTACCTACATAAGGTGAGATAAAATTAGATTAAATAAAACCATAATTTATGGATTGCAATTTTCTATTAAGATCTTGATTAAAATTTACAGTTAGATCAAGTCAACAATGTCTATCCTGACATTGATAACATAAGTTATAAGACAATATCTTGGTTTAAAGAAAGAGCGATTCTGTCACCAACTAACGAACAAGTAGATAAAGTAAATAACTTGATTCTTTCAAAGATTGATGCACCGACGAAAATATACTACTCGGTCGATACTGTTCTCGATTTGGAAGAAGCTGTTCATTTTCCTACAGAATTTCTAAATTTTTTGAACCCGTCTGGACTCCCTCCTCACAAAATGGTGTTGAAAGTAGGTAGTCCTGTTATTTTATTAAGAAACCTGAATCCACCTAAACTTTGCAATGGCACGCGTTTGCTGGTAAAATCATTGAAAACTTTCATAATAGAGTGCACAATACTCACAGGATGTGGTACCGGAGAAGATGTATTGATTCCCCGAATCCCTCTGATACCATCGGATTTACCCTTCCAATTTAAACGTTTACAGTTTCCGGTAAAGACATCTTTTGCAATGACCATTAATAAATCGCAGGGTCAAACCTTCAACGTTGCAGGCTTAGATTTGAGCGTTGACTGTTTTTCACACGGACAACTGTATGTCGCTCTTTCAAGAGTGACCTCCAGAGAAAACATGTTTGTATTGTCTAATGACAAGAAAGCTGTGAACGTTGTTTATAAAGACATTCTGTAATATGTTGTAAAAATAAAATAAATAGTTAAAAATGTAAAAAGTAAATAAGTAAAAATGTAGTGTATGAATTTAGATATTCCAAAGATAGCAGGAAATCTTCATGGTATAGGGAAAGGGGGATTGTTTTACTCCAAATTTAACGCGTGCGGGCCACGGGCAGTAATGAATAAATCAAAACTACTGAATCGATTTTAATCACATAGGCTATATATTTTATACCCGTGCGAAGCCGGAGCGGGCCGTTTTTTTTTATATACAACGTTCACAGTTTTTCTGTAGTGTATTTAGTATCAGCATTGCACCCGTGCGAAGCCGGGGCGGGTCGCTAGTATGGAATAAGTGTCCTAATCGGCATTCGCGCGATGCGCGAATAAAATGTCTAATCGCGAGTTCGTACGAAATTAAGGCAAGGTGGGCGAGGGGCAGGGCGGGGTTGGCCGCCGGCCCCCAGTTTAGGAATGTTTTGTAGACGGCACACGCTAGTTGATTTCATAGATATTTTGAAATTATATTTGAGGAAAAATTGATAATCGACCTACTTTATGGGATGAAAAATGAAAAATGAAAAAATATTTATTCAGTATCTTTTAAGTACATTACATAACATATGGCTGAGGCCCCTTTTAAGTATAAAACCTGTGTTAAGAGCCCCGCTCCTTCTAATATTACAAAAGATACATTTGTTGTTTCAATTTTATATTTTTAAGTAACTGCTAAACAAAATTTTTTTTTTTTTTTTTAGTTTTTTATGATAAAAGTAAAGCTGATTACAAAACCGTCTAATGAATTACAAAGAGTGGAGTATCGTTGCGAGAAGTCACAATAAAACAAGTAGGCCGAACTGTGCTAATATGGGTAAAAGAGAGGTATTTGCGTTCTCTTCCTACCCACTAGTTTGCGTGACAATAGCGTGCGAAGAGGTTGTGTGAGAAGCATTTTGTCAAAAATTTATTCTAAAAGTAAGTTTTTTCTGCATTTCTTTTTCTTTTGTCACTTGTTGATTTAAATGATATCGGTTTCTTTATGTTTACACTGTTTTACATAGTGTTATATATGTAGGTAATTGAAGATTATTGTGTGCGCGTCATTGTCAGTTGTCAGTCTTGGAATAAACCGGCCGCAAGTACACACGTCTTTTATTTAGCAGTGGCGACGAGGATAAAAATAGAAAGTAATTATCGTGGTGATTAGTAGATAAATACGCATAATTAAAATGTCAGTCGGTAAATTGTGTGAATTCGATGTGAAAGGTGGTAATTGGTCTACATATTGTGACCGATTAGAGATGTATTTTCTCGCTAACGGTGTTAAGGATGAAGTGAAGTTACCGACATTGATTTCAGTGATGGGCGAGGAAGCCTACGAACTTTTAGCTAATTTGTCAAGTCCAAAAAAACCATCTACATTAAAATTTGAGGAAGCTGTAGACCTGTTAAAAAAACATTTGCAGCCGAAACCTTCGATGTTGGCAGAAAGATACAGATTTCGATTACGGCGTCAGGCAGCGGGAGAAGCTATTGCAGATTATGTGGCGGAGTTAAAAAAGTTAGCTCGATATTGTGACTTCGGATCGACATTGGAAGAAAATTTAAGAGATCAATTGGTATGTGGAATCGCCAGCGAGAGTACACGGCAAAGATTGTTTGCAGAGGACAGCATTCTGTATAGCAATGCGGTCAAGATTGCTATGACACTCGAAGCAGCAGAAAAAAATGCAAGTATCGTGGTTAGCAGTGGCAACGAAACCGCATCAGTAAATAATGTCGGTAACACGTCGGCGGAGTGCACAGTTTGTGGGGGCAGTCGACATCAAAGGGAAAACTGTCGATATAAATATTTCGCGTGCAGCTATTGTCAACAGACTGGCCATCTAAGACGGATGTGCCCCATTAAGAAGAAGGATTATAATGGGAAAAGCGGTGTCGGTCAGATAAAAAACGGCGGTGGTTCGCAATCACGCGGCGGGCGCGTGAACAGCGACGCGGTGCGGAAGCGGGGCGCGGGCGGAGGCGCGGCCGCCAACAGCAGCGGGCCGGGGCACGGCGCGCGGCGCAGCAACAGCACCGCCCGGCGCGGGCGCGCGCAGCACCGAGCCGGCGGGACGTACTACGTGCAGGAGCCGCGAGTCGGAAGTGGGGACAGCAGTGAATCGATCACGGATGAAAATTCCAGCATTTATATGCACTACAATTCGTTACTCTGTGAGATTATTTTCCTGGTAAAATTTTGAGGTTAGTTGTCGAACAGTTGTGTGTCCCACATTGAGAAACATAGGGGTAATAATGGCTAAATATATACAAATAGTATAATTATTTTTATTCTTTACAGGACGGCGCGAAAAAAGTATTATAATATATATAAAAAATATATACAATGCGAATATATTCGGACTAACACACTGGTACAGACACACAATTAATTCGTTATGCAGGTTTCATGTATACCCTCAATAAACTAATAAACACATACATTACACTCCCACGCTAATTCGCAATAATGACTTACATAGTCACAGTTCAACAAGATTACTTATATTATTACAATAAGTTACTTAAATCAAATTTATAATATCAATCTGTAACAAATATCATGGTTTATGACTTTTTAATTTTTGCATTTTTCAATGCTATTTTTATACTTATGGTAAATTTTAAATAGAAAAATATTGGAAAAAATTAACTCGGCCACAAGTGAATTCTCAGACGGGAATCGAACCCGCGACCGAACCTAACCTAACCGAACCTTTGGAAATCGGGTCCAATGCTCTAACCGCTGAGCTACCGAGACTGAGAGTCCCGGTTCGGGTTTGGGTGGCGCACGAGGGGGAGCATCGGCAACCGCCGCTCACGTTTCACAGCTTGCACCAAGTTGTTCTATGGCTTTATCTATACACATAACTTCGAGCGAGGCTTTTCATTTTAACTATACCCAAGTGACCACTATGCAACTGTACAAGAATATCTTTTTGCAAAACACTTGGAACCACCATTCGATAGCCCCACATGACACAACCACTTTCAATATAGTTTTCATTCCGCCTTACAAAGTCGCAACTGTTCATCTTTACATTCATAGGGCTATACCGTATGTGCGTATAACATAACTTTACTTAGTGCTACGTCGGCTGCCGTTGCCTTTTTAACGTCCCTGCTAGTGATTGGTAAAAAATCTTTCACAAAATTTACATAAGTACTCTCCTGCTTATTATCGCGCTCCCCAACTAGTGGCAAAGGCAATCGCGACAAACCGTCAGCACAATTTTTGCTGGATGATACAAACTCGATCTCGTAATTGTAACCGGATAATAAAATAGCCCAACGCTGTTACCGTGATGCAGCCATTATTGGTATTCCCACTTTATTGCCAAATATGTAGGTCAACGGTTTATGGTCGGTTCTAAGTATGAATTAACGAGCGTAAAGATATTGATGAAATTTGCGCAACCCGTACACGATAGCCAGTGCCTCCCTATCTATATGCACGTACGCTTTCTCCCCGCGCGTAAGGCTTGATTTCCTCATGCGCTGACGTCGGTCGCGTACGTCGGTCGGCGTATGAATAAACACAATATTCTATAGAACACTACACAGCGACGCTGACCTCCGCGGCAGATATTTTGCTACGCGGCGCTGATGGCGCGCGTCGGTCTCGCTCGTCAGCGCCGCGTGCGTCGGTGCGCTGACGCGCTACACACCAGTGAAGCCAGATTGGGCGATAAGTCGCCAATTGGGCTACTCGAGGGCCTCCAGCGGCGACAAGAAACTCCGAATTGGCGACTTGTCGCCAATGGGCTACTTCCAAATTATGTTGGTTGACTTGAATAAAATTTCTTTATTTGAATCAGATTTGTTTTTATTTGTCATTCTCGTGTACATTGCATGCAACGAAACGCATTTTTGCTGGCGTGCGCTTGTTCTGTGGGCGTGCCACAGATTTGTTTCGCTTCTCTGTGGCGCGTAGTGAAGTTCACCGTGCGTGGTGCAAAAGAGAACTACTGATGTCAGTTTTCATTGCCTTAATTTAGAGCTCATATTCCAATAACTTTGAAATTCAGTTTAGAAAGTGGCGCCAGGCACCGCTATTGGATTCCGGCTTCCGCCGCTAAATTGTTTGCGATTTGAAACGTAAAATAACTTAATCGGATCGATCGGGCGGGCGACGAACTTTTAAAATATCATTTAAAACGGTTTCGCGCGGTATTCGGTCCGGTTGAAATTTTCAAAAATTTCAAATTCATTATAGATTTTATTGAAGTGCAGGGCCCTTATTCTCTATGACCACTTTGCGATTCCTTGCTTCAAAACCACGCCAATATCGTACATGGTTACGACATTTTCAAAATTCGTATTCTCTATGACACTTAAATGAAACCGTGTGATATGAACGTGACTTGCGCGGGGTTTGAACTGTCAAAAATTCCACGTTTGAAACACGCGGGGAATCGCTGTGACTTGCGCGAATTTTAAACTTGGAATGTCAGAGAAACTAACAAGTAGAATATCATTGTGAGTTTTGTGATACAAATTATCGAGATATATCTTGCAAGGTAAGAAATAATTAATTTTCATATTACGCTGCACAACACACGATGTTTTTTGTATAGTACAGTGAAATAAATTGTCCAAAGTATTTATATTCCCTATTACAACCAAGCAAAAATAATTACTTATAATAGTTTACATTGTGAAAATTCAAATGAAACTACTTACTTACATCAAGCTTAAAACGATTTTATTATTTAGGTACTTGTTTATGTAGTACTTTTCAAAACCTTAACTTAGGAATCACATTTAAATCTAGGAATTTAAAATTTGAATAGTTGTGTAGATATAATGCATGTTTTAGATAGGTATATTTGCTATTACGACTTGAATGTTCTTTGTCATTGTATATTTTTTATGATTTCTTTGATTTTTATAGACACCATGTCAAGAGCCAAAGCAACATCGGTCCAACTGGGCCATATGGTCGATTTTATGAAGGTCAACCATGACTGTGCTTCCGGCCGCGGTACTGGCCTCCAGGGTAAAGTAGAGTTAGAGCGGCAGTGGCAGCAGCTTGCTGAAGTGCTGAATGCCCTTGGTGGTCCAGTAAAAACAGTGGACAAATGGAAGCAGGTTAATAAATTAATAGTATTTGCTTATTCGTATAGGTATTTCTAGCTACCTTAATACCGTATTATTATTTGATATCATTATTATAATTACCTAGGTACGTTGTATGTACTTAATGGGTATTAATTTCATGTCGTTTAAATTTAATGTCATTAATTCCAGACGTGGCGTGACCTTCGCAACAGCGTCAAAAAGAAGGCCATAAAGAACAAAAAAGAATTTAAAGGAGATGGTCCAGGAGGTACTGGTAATGGCCCGCCGCAGCTGGAGGAACTAACGCCTCAAGAAGAAGGTGTGCTGGCTGTAATAGGGCCTGTAGCCGTTTACGGGATGGAAGGTGTACCTTGTACAATGGTTAGTAAAAAAAGTATTTTATAGATTTCAAGGTGTTATTGCATTAATAGAATAATTTTATATATTCTGTAATCTCATGTGATTATAATTAATACAATGCAAACACACTTATTTACCTGATAATATAGGATGTGGGGGTAGCTTCAACGGATGTGGAACTGGAGTCTACGATGGAAAGCGACGAGCCAACCCAAATACCAGTAGCTGCAGTTAATAATGCCGCTACTGTGTCGAGCGTGCCAAAGGTAGCTCCAGCTCGAGCCAAAATAAGAAATAGGCGCCGTATAGCTGCACGCACTGGTATGTATCATATCAACTACATTTTCAAGATCTACACAAATATTTTTTTAGTCGTACTTATTCATTCTGTTCTAGAAACGTTTGATAGCCAAATTTTGGATTTTGAGAAGGAGAGGCTCCAACTTCAAAAATGGCAAATGGAACAGGATGCAAAGAAGTTGGAGCTAGAAGAAAGGAGATGTGTGATAGAGGAGGCAAAGGTCGAGGCTCTAGAAAGGTAAGAAAACAAACAAAATAATGAAAACAAAATTTATTTATTCAATTGGCTGTTACAAATTAAGGACGTCAAAGAAGCTACGCCATCGGTTCACAAACCCTACGGCGGGAGACCTTGTAACGAGAAGAACCGGCAAGAAACTCGTCAGGGGCTGTTTTTTTCTCCATGTTTTATTTCATACATAGTAGTCTAATTGAAAAATGACCTCAACATAGCAAAGAATCATTATTACCAATAACTTAATAGTAGTAAGGTCACTTTCCATTGAAAATGAGAATACTACACTAAGGGCCAGTTTCACCACCGACAGATAAGTTCTGGATAGCTTATCTGGCAGATCATTTAACAGTTATAAAGTACTACAAAATAGAATATACTAGAAACTACTAATACAGAAAAATACTAGATAAAAAAAAAACTGCTCACAAGTGATTCTCAGGCAGGACTCGAACGCACAACCAATTTTGCGGTTGACAGTTGTAATATGAAAACATGTTAAATTATCGGCAGATAAGCTATTCAGAACTTATCGGTCGTAGTCGGTGGTGAAACCGCGATTTAGTGTAGTATCGGAATAGTACACAGTAATTAAAAAGAAGCCCATTTAGGGGTTTTATCTAGTTTTACCAGAATTAACTAATAATAATAAGTACCTAATAATGATAATAATATTATTATTAATTAATTCTGGTTTTGCCATAAGGTGTTCACTAATTGTTGGCGGGCAGTTGTATTAGTTGTGCCTATGACACCGCTAAATGGTTCTACATCCACAGCATCATCGGTCTCAATGATGTCTGCCATATCCATCAAATTATCATTGATACACAAGTTATGTAAAATAACGCATGCATTAATTATTTTACTACATTTTGTAGGCTCATAGTGAAGCGTACGATGGCGCAATAAGCAACGCCACCGTGCCTTCAAGAGCCCAATGCATTGTTCAACACATACTCTTGTTTTTACATGCATTCTGGTATAATGTTCGTCAGGAGACCCCTCAGCAGCATTAAGTATTGGCGTCATTAGCCAAGGCCGCTGAGGATATCCGGAATCTCCCAAAAGCCAACCAGCTTCACCATCATGGTGAAGACTTTCAACGTAGTTGCTCAGCCGCCATGACCTCCACACAAAACTGTCATGGGCTGATCCACCATACATGGCACACACTCCTATAATTTTAAATCACTGTCACATATCTGTAAACAAACCATAAAAACATGAATGATAGTGATCTTGAACGAAAATATTAGTATTTGTTATTTAAAATATATTAAAATTTACATACTAAGCTAGTATTGATGGCATGGTAGCCTTTGCGCCCAAAAAATGCAGCTTCACTTGGATGACTTCGTGGGGCTGCAATGGCAACTAACGTTCCATCTATGCATCCTATGATGCCAGGAAAACCAAATTTTTCATAAAATCTGAAAAATATATTTTTTGTTTCAGAATTGCAGCTGCTATAGAAAATTTTAATAAATAAAATTTACATTATATATTACTATTTGTATTATTTTAACATAAATTCTAACCCCACTTTCACTTTATTTCTCTCCTCCCGAGTCATTGGAAATTTAACAAATGTTGGCAATAGATGTTGAAGTGCCTCGACAACCTCATCGAGGCACCTGCTAACACTAGATTGGCTGAGAGGCATCAACCAATCTTGGCCAACAATTGTTTGGTAGCTTCCTGTGCCAAGGAAGCTGAGTGCTGACAATATCTAAAACACAATATAGATACTTATTCATTTCACAAATAAACCTAAATCAGGTTGATGAGAATACTAGGTAGGACAGCTATTATTTTGTTGCAGTTTATTATGTGCTTTATTTATAAAATTAGTGATTCCCATTCCTGGGAATATGAGGATAAAAACTATCAAATGTTCTAATCTAAGCTGTCTTCTATCGGTTGACGACCTGTTTGGCGCAGGGGTACTAACCCCACCTTCTGCGCCAGAGGTCCCGGGTTCGATCCCCCGGCCAAGACAAATATTAGTGTGCATGAACATGTCTATTTGTCTTAGTCTGGGTATTTAATATGTATTTACAAAAAAGAAAGTATAATATAGGTAAGTATGTTTATCCGTTATCTAGTATCCATAACACAAGTTCTTCATGATACTTAACGTGGGCTAGATAATTGGTCTGATTGTATGGAAATATTTATTTATATTTATCTGTCTGCCAAATTTCATCCAAATCCATTCAGTAGTTTTTTACTTTATTCAGTACAAACATAGAAAAAGGTATTTCCTCTTTGTAATATTAGTATAGATAAAATGAACTTTACAAGAATAATAAATGCACATTGTACATTGTATAATTTAATGTAAATAAAAAATATGTGGTTCCCTTAGTATCATTGTGATTTCCTGTCTATTTGCATAATCAATTTATTGCATACTTTTATAATTTATCAAATCAAAGCATATTTTGATTACCTTGAGTGCTGTAGGTATACTGGTACACCTTCTTTGACTTCGCATTTTTTCCTCCAAGAGGGAGCACAGATGCAGAAATATATCTTTTGATACTCTGTACTGTTTGTGGAACATGTAATTATCCACTGCCAGAGGATCTGAGCCATCACGCATCAAGCGTCTTATTTTATTGGTTTGATGGTGCTGCCAATGCCTTACAGCACGAGATCGTATGATAGCATACATGATCGCTTTTTAGCTTTGAAAAAAAATACAATTAAGGCAATGTTTTAAGGTAATTAAGGAATGCGAATTCAATATTATAATATCATTGGATATAAATAGTACTTAAATGTTATGTACAAGCCCAACCAGAAATATAAAAAACATGTTCTGTGGTGCTCCGTTTGCTTTTTTATTTTTGTCATACTCGTGTAAGTGATAAGTTCAAAAATATATGAATAGATTTGTTTTCTGCATTAACCTGGGATTGAACCCGGGTCAGTCTTATGCACATAGTCAGCAAAAAAAACATTTCATTTAAGTCTTTTCTTACAATGACAATTATGTTTATAAATATCATTGGAAATGAAACATTTCTTATTAATGACCACTAAAATATATAATTTTTAAGAAATTGAAGGTAATTTTACTGATTTATTTATTATTAATCAAAGCTTAGTTGTGATAACAACAAAGAAATACTTAAATAAAACTCTCAAAACTGGTTCATAAATGGTTTATTGATATTAAGGCTGAAATTCGGAGAGGACACCGGTGTCCGGTCGGGGTCTGAGTAGTTAATTGCCAAAATTTGAATCTAAATATTCTAAGTCACAAGACATCACAATGTTTTTAAGTCTTCTTGATCACAATGCCTCAATATTTGAATTCCAGACATACTTATCTGATTCATTATCACTTTTACACTATTATTAGTTGTTGAATCACTTCCCACCAACACTGACAATGAATTGTTAAATTTACTTTTCAATAAACAATTTAAGGGCTTTAATTTAAGCTTCTACAACTTTCTTCAACTCGTTTACATTGTTCACAACAATAACTTCTATGTTACTGCATTAATATCCTACAACAAAAGAATATTAAGTATTTATTTATTAATTATAAAAATTTCTTGTAATAAAAGTGATAGATTGACTGATATTTACCTCAAAACAGTGATGTATTAGTTTAAGGATGGTGGTATTAAAAGGCTATCATTCTTTGCTGCAATTATAGCTTAGTTATTGGTTCCCCTTATCACTTCGATAGGGATAATAAGAGCCTTACTTTGTAATTAACCAATCTTTAATACGAACTGCCAGTTTCGTAAACTGGTTCAGGTAAATTTTTGCCCTTGTCTTAGAATTTTCATCACGGAAGCACGAGATCCACGCCTAAAAACATAATAGTATTTAATTAACTGGGTCAGAGTGTGTCGTGTCGCATAAATAATCTAAGCCACTTTTGACTAGCCAATTTTCGTCAAGTCGTGCTATATATTGTATTTGAGGTACCTACCATTACAACAACCAAGCAATCCTTCATTTTCTTTCCAATAAATTATAAGACAATAGTTCAAAGTACCTAAATTCTGAACCACTTTTCTTTATCAACTGTGAATTGTTTCCTGCATATTTACACGCACAAATTAAATAGATATTGTACACGGTGAAACCTTTAAAAATTATACTTTGGCAACAAAAACAAATAAATGACAATATGATGTTATGACATTTCTTGGACGCTGTTGGTAACCTAAAAAAAGTACTCTGTGTTGGTAACTATTGCCGAAATTAGTCCATTTGTTCTCCGCAACATGGATGGCGCGATTTTTAAATTTCTGGTTGAGCTTATTTTATTTATCTATATTAATAGCAAAGCAACTTACTTGTTAATATCTTCAAATAGATGGTTGAATTAAAATGTTTTAATTTCTTTGTGGTATTGTAGATAAAACAAAGCTATAATTATTTAGTAAAAGAAAAACTTTACCAAACAAGAAGGAAAAGGAACGTTCAGAAACCCTTATTTAATTTTGTAAAATGTAAGTTATCTAAAGTTTATTGCTTAAAAAAAATTTTTTAGGTGTTAATAAAATAATGTTGTAATAATATGTTCAAGTTATAATAGATCACTCATATAATCCCGATAAATTATAAATTAATTAAAATTTTACAAGTAATAAGTTGAGAACCTAATACTATGAAAATTGAGTTTTAGAACGCACTTGTGATTTCGTAACGTACCACAGACAATTTGTCTTGGAACGCGGTGGGACTTACAGAATAGAGTTGACCAGATTCCTTACCGTGGCACGGTATGGACAAGACACGATATTGACGGGGTTTATGCGTGGTAAGGTTTAAGTGTGGAATCTAAGTGGTCATAGTGAATAAGGGCCCAGTGCAGAAATAAAATATTTAAGTTGCTGAAACTAAAACCAAGCTTTGTATAATAAAGTTTGTAAAAGTCCAGGTAATTAGTGTCGATTGAGAAAATTAAATATGGGAAAGTGGGGAAAATATGAAAAAAAATATAATCTTGCGTGGGAGAAAGACGAATGGGCAAAAGGTATGTGTTATAATTATAATAATTATGTAATAATTTTATGTTTTTTCGCAAAACAGACTTAGGTAGGTACTTGTAGCGGCTTCACATCCGTGATTCCCGTGGGAATATATATAAAAAGTAGCAGTAGCCTATGTGTAAGTCCACTACTTGAAGTGGGTTGGTACTTGTACTTGGTAGGTAATTTCATCCAAATCCTTTCAGTAGTTTATGCGTGAAAGAGGAATAAACAAACGAACAATATATACTTTCTCATTTATAATATTTGTAGGATTTCTTTTTGTTTTTATTCTAATTTGTTAACTAAATTCTTTGCATTTTACTTAGGATGGTTCACAAAAAGTTCGGAAAAGGATTTAATGGACGGGAAAGGTGAAGCATACTGTAAAATATGCAAAACAAATCTTCGAGCTCATAAAGCCGATTTAATGAAACACACCTCGACAGCTGTACATACAGCAAAATCAAAAATGCTGCTTAAATTAAACCTAAAACAGCCTACTTTGGGCGCCTTCGATAAGATCATACTGTTTATATTCTTATAAATACTTACAACCCGCGCGGATAAAGAATGGGATTGAGAAGTAGGTACTTTAACCGTCAACACAAATTTTTAAAAATAAACTTATTGTAAAATACTGCGTATTGCGTAATTAAATAAAACAACTTTATTTCATTTACTTATAACATTTTAATTTTACATTTTACAATGCTATTTTTATGTTATAATAAAATTCTTAAACAAGTAAATATACTAGAAAAAAGCAACTCATCTCATGTCCCGTCAGGGCGACATGAGATGAGTGGCTTTTTTTCTAGTATATTTACTTGTTTAAGAATTATAACTTAATTTCAATTCGAGTTGTAATTCCCATAACGTGCATAAATTTAATTTTGTTAGAGATCATAAACCATAGGGCTTGCAAGGGGAAAAATGTATGTAGCGCAGCACTACTCATTCAGTGTGACCATCCTTTGAGGAATCGGGCTACTTAGTACTTTCAGTATAATTGACTTTTTTTACCTTTATAAGATTTGAAAAAGGTATGGATACGATTTCCAAAGTGAATGACCTAAAATTGGCGGTGTACATAGCTTGTCACTCAGCTATAAGGTAATTACTTAACTACTGTGCTAAACGGTGGTAATTTATTTATTATTGGTATATAAATTAAATACTTCATGATAATGTATTTGTTACAGAAGCATCGACCACTTAGGCGAAATCCTAAAAAGTCTCGGGAAAGGTAGTTCTTTGGAGAACATCCAGTTGCACCGTACAAAATGTACACAATTAATAAAAAAAGTTCTCGCACCAGCGATGCTCCAAGAGCTTGTTCATGACGTTGGACAATGGCCATATTCTGTCCTCGTTGACGAGTCAACAGACTTGTCAAGAAATAAATACATGGCACTATGCATCAGATTCTTCAGCTCCAACTCAAACACAATGGTGACAGATTTCTTAGGATTGGTTGAAGTACCATCAGCCACAGCTGAAAACCTCTTTCACAACAACACAAACAGTGCTTTCACGGACATTATTAGATCGGTGGGGCTGCCACTCAGAAACTTGCATGGACTTGGTACAGACGGGGCTTCCAATTTATGTGGGGTGAACCATAGCTTCTATACACTTCTTAGAGATCGCGATGTACCGCAGCTGGAACTTATGAAGTGCATCAGTCATTCACTTGACAAATGCGCTAGAAAAGCCTGCGAAGTAATTAATGCCTTCATCTTTGGAATTTTTGATTCGTGAAAGCAGAAACTGGTTCGTCCACAGCGTATTGAGAAAATCAGAGTACAAGGAAATTTACCAGGTATCAAAATACTTCGTTAATTTCAAATGTAAATAAACTCATACTTTGTATGTGTATAGGTACTAAATAGAGTTTTTTCTTCAGACCATCAATGCTGAAAAACCACCTCCAACTTTGGTGCAATTGTCGGCAACGCGATGGCTTGCTTGGTCGGGAGCTGTTGCTACGACGCTGGAACAGTGGACAGAGCTTAAGCTGTTATTTGATCTAGCCGCAACTCGGGAGCGTTGCTACACTGCCCGCACGTTAGCACAAATGTATGCGGATCCCACTAATCCACTGTACTTGACTTTCTTAAAGCCAATTCTACGAGAGGTCACTAATGCCCGGTTCCTATATTCAACGGATCGTCATGGTATAAAAGCTACTATCCGTTTTTCTAGAACCGACTACGAGTCGTAAATACCGTTCCACAATTTACTTTCTATACCTGCTATTGACGAACATTTGTTGGTCATTAAAATACCGAGTCCTCTTTACTCACAGATGTGCGTTTCGTTTTAAGCAAAATTGAAATTTAAAACACTACAAAAATCAAAACAAAATATGTTAGATTTACATACGAATAGTTCTATAAGTTTTGTAAGATGTGCAAATAACTATACGATCGCAGACATCTGCGTGTAATTTTGTATTTTTCTTACAAATACAATAGAATGCAGCGTACACAACAAGAACGGAACGTTATATAAGTTCAGCGCGCGAACTCACATTTGTTTGTTTGGCATCAGTCAACCAAAATGTTTCTTCGGTTCTCGGTTTTCTGCAACTTTTGTCTAAATTCAATTCGCTCGCTGATAATACGGTTGCTTGTTGTGGCCAAAAATTATATAGTAATAACATCTTATTATAAGTAGTATAGTAATTATAAAGTGTAGTACAAATACCTATATTTCATACAGTTCCAGTAGTGTTCTCAACAAAGTAGCAGTCATTGTTTGAAATGGATATTACACCGGTAAGTACCTACAGATAACATCTATTTGAGTTTTGATCTATTTCTACAAAGTTGTAAGTCTTCGCTTCGGTAAATCTTCATTTCGGGATATTTCTGTTACAGAAAACAAAGAAGGCTATGAGCAAGGATGAGGTTTCCCTGCTTGTGGATCTTATACAAAGCCACCCAATATTAACGACGAAAGAGACCAATGCTGCCACCAATAAATTAACAGAGGAATGTTGGGCTTCTTTGACGAACACTTTTAATTCTAAAAGTGGTCAAATACCACGCCAGATCAATCAGTTAAAATTAAAATGGGATAATTTAAAAAAAGCAGCTCGCAAGAGAGCTGCAAACATAAGGATGAACAATTTAAAGGTACCTATAATTTTTATTATTATCAATTACTAGCTGTACCCCGATGAGTTACGCTCCTGTCCCTATAGAAATGTCTACATAAAAAGTATCCTAGTCTATCTATTATTATTAATTATTAGTAATAATAGTCTATCTAACTAGGATACACTGTTGTGTACCAATCTGATTTGATTTGAATAGAATTTGAAAGCGGACTGCCAATTATCCAAATGAACTTGACAAATAATGTGTTTTATTTTGTTGTAGACGGGTGGTGGCAAACCAGATTTCATCCCACCTGATGAAATCTTAGAAAAAGTGACAGGTGTTTTGGGATCCACATGTAGGTTTGATGTACCATTTGGTGGTGATGGAATAGGTACTGATAATGTTGTCATCTTGGAGCTGGACAATGAAGATGATTTGATGCAAACCCAAGAACCACTTGATGCAAATGTTGCAAGAGTTAGCATCCCGGATGAATCACTTTTGCCTTCAAGTACAAGTACGTATCTTTCATATTTCTTCCTTATTGCCTTCTATGTAGTTTTATTCTTTGCAAAAATAACTTTTTTTATCAAAGTTAACATTATAGATTGGTAGATATTATTGTATTACACATTGTAAATTTTTCTTTTACATTTCAGCAAAAAAGAGGAAAATTGACTTTAGTCCCCACGCTGGGACTACAACAACTGGGGGCAACACAGGCGAACAAGGTGTAAGACATATATATGGAATGACATCTATGTCTAAGCCCCTGCAAAGCAAAGGTCACTACACTATTTTTTATATTAACAGAGTTTGTTTGAGGGTCCCCCATACAAAATTCCAAATTCTAGTTATATAATGGTTATTTCAGATGTTATTTTGATGTCATAACCAATATACGTGCTGTAAAAAGTGTTTTATTTTTAATGAACTGTACGTGCGGAAGAGCAGTGTATATGTTTTTTTTAATTCAATATTGTTTATATCAAAATCTAATCCGAGCTTTCTTTATTACAGCCAAAAGGTTTAAAAGTAACCAGGATGATGGACGTCTCCAACGTAATTTGGCAATTGCTAAATATTATGAAAAAAAAAACAGAAAAATTAAAATTTGACATAGAGTTAAAAATATTAAACTAGCTATCTTATCTCTAACTGCCGGAACAATAGGCGGATTGACAACAAGTCCTACCACCAACCAAACCGAATACAATATGTACCCCCCTGGGAATCGAACCCGGGACCCCTGGGTCTGATACCAGTGGTTATAACCACTAGACCACAGAGGTGGTTGAATGTGTCTGTTTTCATGGCGACACCACCTTCAGTACTTAGATACTACAGTACTTGTACTACCTACTAGTAGTATTACTACAGTATATATACTTCAGTAAGTACTTAGATTTGTTCGTAACATTCTCCTTCTACCATAATTTTTGTGTTTGTGGTTTTATTACTTTTTGAGCATATATTAATAACTACGTTTAAAACCCTGCATTATTGAAACTTAACTCTTAAAATTAACCCAAAAGTGTTAAAACAGCTTTAAAGTATAAAATAAAAGCGATATCCATTATAATATATTCGCATATATCATATCATAATGAAAATCTTCATCGAGACTCCCTACCACGTACACTACGCTACTTATGCAATTGCTGCAATCCCGCAATATTCCGGGGAATTCGAGAAAAATTCCGGAATCCCGGGAACATCGTTTGGGATTGGCTTAGCACACTTTAGAACCTTCCTGCACTCTCCATGGCTGGGACGTACCTACTCGTAAGTAGCTAGCCACACGCGAACATATAAATTTACAGCTAGATGTGACAGCCGAAACGTCGGGGAAATAAATAGGTACCTACCTACCACGAAATGTTGGGGACGGTTTTGATATTTAAATTAGTTGCCTTGTTATTGCATGTGGAATATAGTTAGGTACTTACTTACGTTTTGTTAGTACCTAAATGGTTTTGAAATAAAAATGAGACTTGTTTAGTGATCTACGTATGAGAAGATTCTGGTTACAAATACCTACACTGAACTCCAGTTCCTTAAATTCGATCAGAGACAAAGAAAAAAAAATAAGAAAAAAATATCATTACATAGGGCTACCTAATACATACAAGCATCATAATCAACCTCCCAACTTTAAAAAAAATGCAACAATGTGACGATGAAGCAATGAGCGTAGTTACTTACTGAGGTAGTTACTTTTGAAATAAAAAAATATCAGCACTAATCTAACAAAATACTTTACTAGATAATTCATTAATTCTTATTCAATAATTATTTAATTTATATTGTATTAAGAAGTATTGTTAGGGTTTAGTAGCTTTTCTTGTGCCATATTTTCTTATAAAATAAAACAATAGTTATACCTAATATTAATATTTAATTAGTATTTTATTTTTAAGAAGTATTGTTAGGGTTTAGTTGCCTTTCATGTGCCATTTTTTAAAGTGATCGTTTCTTACAGTTGTTGTAAAATAAATCTGATTGTACCTTATGTGATATGATATTTAATTAGTTTTGTTAGAGTTTATTTGTTTTTTTGTGACATAGTGGGGTGAGTTTCTTACATTTGTTAAATTAAACATAGTTTAAAAATGTGTTAATTTTATTACTTTTCATTACATTTTTCATAGAGAACTAATAATATAATAATAATAACACCTAGCAGTCCAATTTGCTTCTTCTCTTGATATCATCATCATTTAATGTAAACTGAAAATAAATTAAAAACATTTATGTAGTGATATAAAATAAAAAAAGTAAACGGCCTCTGGTAGTAAATGTACTACTTGTAATAATATATAATCTATAATTCAATTATTTCAAGTTTGTGTAAGTAATAATCACTTATTAAAATATTCTGAAATCAATATTTCTCTTTCCATTATATTATTAATTTCATCAGCATTATTGGCTACAGGCACTGTCTCTGCTTCAGGAATTTCAATCTCTGGTGGTACATCTATCAAACTTTTTGAACGACAAATGTTGTGGAGAACTGCTGTAGCTATTATTACAGTGTGAGCTCGTAAGAGACTCAGACGCAAAGTCAAAGCCACAACAGGAAATCGCCGTTTCCAAACCCCGAAACACCTAAAACCATATAATTACTAGTTAGTACTGCTGCAGTTTAATAATTAAGTTATAAATAGTGACATCGAAATAAAAACAACACTATTATAATAATATAAAGAAAGAAAAACATTATAATAGGGGTTAAAGTACATATGAAATTGCCAACCCTCAAAGGTAGACCTTTCAATGCAATTTCTTGTTCGGATATGCGCTTCATTGTACAATATTTGACCCTGTGTTTGCGGGTTTAGTAGTGGTGGTAGAAGGTAAGGCTTCAGAGGATATGCACTATCTCCAAGCAACCATTTGTTGCCAAATAATCCACTTTCACATTGTGCTGAAAAATAAAAAATACTTTATTTTTATTTACATTATGTGAATAAGTAAGTACTTACAGATAGTTAGTTACATGTCTTTACCACGCAGTTCTGAACAGTTGAATATAGTGGCATCATGAGCGGAGCCTGGCCAACGAGCCACTACATTCATAAAAAGTAGATTGGCATCACATACCGCTTGCACATTGATGGAAAAGTAACCTTTTCGGTTTCTAAACTCTTCTCCAATCTGAGCACCTGTGATGAAAAAAAAGGTTTGTAAAGAACTAGAACAATTAATAAAGAACTAGTGTAACTGTTTTTATAATATGTACATATGTAACTACATTAATTTCATGGAGACTTACATGGTGATTGTATTCTGATGTGTGTACCATCGAGTGCACCAAGAACACGTGGAAACCGAGCTATATTATAAAACTCTTGTTCTGTGTCAGTGTGCATGTAAATATATTTGCTATATAGTTTAGCAATAGCAAAACTAATATCACGCACAATGCGACAAGCTGACGTTTTTGACACACCCACAAAATCTGCCACTGACAATAACATAGTTCCTAAAGCATAAAATCTTAACGTCAACAATAGTTGATGTAGTGGAGATATCCCATGATTCCTGAAATGACATCAACAATTTTAGGTTATGTTCACTAAGGTTAAATTTTGAGGGTTTGCAATAGATACAAATGCCTCCAAATTACGAACCAGGATCCTGTTACTCTTATATGTGGATAAATTTCAAGAAGTAACTGTTCAGTAGATTCTTTATCGAGTCGAAATCTTACTTGAAATTCGTAAGAATCCAGCGTTGCTAAATAATCTACTCTTTCTCTATATATTCTAACGCGCCTATTATCTTCTTCTGAATCAGTCTCACTGGAGTTTGATATAATATCGAACACTTCTCTATCACTATCTGAACTCGACATTTCAAAATTAAAAAGCGAAAACAGTCAAATACATTAGAAACTCTACTCTAACCACACTATAACCGACCGAAATTGACGGTTTACCAAATGACATAACGAATAGTAACCTTGACAGTTTACTGACGTTTAAAATATTTATAGGAACACCCCTAACACTCATCTCCGTACAATACGCTTACGGTCCGTTACCGGTAACCCTCCCATCCGTTAGTAGCAAGCCGTCAGTAAGTTGCATCACGAGTCGTTTTTTATAGGAACGGTTTTAGCTTACGGCTCGTATATAAATCTACTATTCGTAACTAAAACGGATCGTTTCTCAGATATAGGAACCAGGCATAAGATGAACATGGCATTCCAAGCAACGAATGCTGATTTTGGAAAACTTTACAGTGACCTCCGACTTATGACACTATCTTTGGCAACAAAACTTCTACGTCCTGAAGCTCTGAAAGAAAGTCGTCCGGGCATTCTTCGACAAGTGTAGCTAGATTATTTGAATGATGCTCTGAACGACCCAAATTTGTTATTACCACCTGACAGAGTAGAATGCGGTGAGGCATTTAAAGCACTCAGCATATCTTCAGGCATCACAAGCTCGGACTTAAGTATAATAAAAAACCGTTGCTCTGAATTTTTACGAGTTTTACTTTTGGAGCTCATCAAGCGGTTGCCGAACCACATCGAAAGGATTGAAAAAATTAAATGCCTAAGTGCTGAAAGATGCCTAAGGAAAGAGGTCGGCCATTATTCGCAGAACTACCGGTGTTTTATGCCGGTATGTATTCCATAATTATTATTTCTAACCACGTGTTTTTTTTTAAAGTCTGTTGGATTATTAATGTGTATATGATTTTTTTGTAGATTCCAACACGAACATTGATGTTCTCGAAACCCAGTGGCGAATGCTTGGTGTCCACGAGCTCTGTGAAATACTTCCAGACTGCGAGGATGAAGTAGACACAATTGAATATTGGTCAGCGGTTTCACAGTTAAAAACCGCTACTGGACATTGTAAATATAAAGAGCTTGCCAGTTTTGCACTACGTGTCCTATCCTTGCCTATCAGCAATGCTGTGGTGGAACGGGTTTTTAGCCACATGAATGCTATAAAAATCAAGTCTCGGAATAAACTTAATATGGACACGTTGGAAGCTGTTCTAGGTAATAAGGTTCAGTTTACGGGAAGTTTTCTTGAATAAAGAGACGTGCGTCTGTTGTAAGGTTTATTGGGTGACTGATTTTAAAATGATTTACGCGAACATTTATACGTGTGGCCGTGCGTAGAAAGACAAACAATAGAATGGTAATATTATTAATTAAGCTTCAACATTCCGCCCACCAAAGAACGATTAGTTCTTTCTAACAATCAAAATAAATATGTCGCCTTACATAAATTTAAATTTAAATTAAAACATGCTAAGATTAATGATTATTGCACTTATCATTATTTAACAAACTAATCCGAATTTATGGGTAAAGCACATAGTTTAGTTACACTCCTTTTTACAATGGAATTGCCACTCTTCACACTATAAACTCTCGAGCAACCGTCAGCGCCGGGATGTTTGTTAGTAATGCGTCCCAATGACCATTTACCTGATGGTAAATTCTCGGTTTTGATAAGGACCACATCACCAATTTTAAATTCGTCCTCTTTCCTTATCCACTTTGGACGTTGTTGTAGTCTAGACAAGTATTCATCTTGCCAGCGTCGCCAAAAATCACCAAGAAGCTTTTGGGTGTGCTGCCAGCGTGACAAGGTATGTACTTTTACATTTTTCATATCCGGGTGCGGTACAACAATGGGTGCTTCGCCGATCAAGAAGTGCCCAGGGGTAAGTATGTCGAGATTATCTATATTTTCATCCACAGGGCATAGAGGTCGCGAGTTTAAACAAGCCTCGATTTGACAGAGTACCGTGGTCATTTCTTCATAGGTCAGATGAGATTTTAATATTCTTTTTAGGTGGTACTTTATGGATTTTACACCTGCCTCCCACAAGCCTCCGAAATTCGGACTATACGCAGGTATAAAATGCCACTGCGTGCCATCGTCAGTTGCCAATGTTGATGCTATGTCGCCAGTGAATTCTAATTTAGCTTCATTCCAGGTATCACGAAGTTCTTTTGCAGCACCAACGAAATTTCGGCCTTGATCACTCCATAAGTGACTACATTTCCCTCTTCGAGCAACAAATCGCCTAAATGCTCCAAGGAAAGCTTCTGTAGTGAGATCGCTTACCAACTCTATATGGATCGCTTTAGTTGATAAACAGATAAATATAGCAATGTAAGATTTGACGGTTTTATTTCCTCTTCCTTTAGATAGTAAAACTTGGAAAGGTCCTGCAAAATCGACACCACTGTGCAGGAATGGTCTGGAAGGTGTTACTCTTTCCTTGGGTAAGTCTCCCATCATTTGTTCCTTTGCGATGGCGTTCATTCTTCTGCATATTAAACATTGGTGCTTGTATTTCTTTACCAGTTGTTTAGCTTTCACTATCCAATATTTTGTGCGCAGAAAATAAAGCATCTGTTGTATTCCACCGTGGAGCGTCTTTTTATGAGCATCAGCAATAACCAGTGGGGTAAGTAAGTTTTTATTTCCCAAGATGATTGGATTCTTCCTATTAGCCGGTAATTGAGAATGTCTCAGGCGACCGCCCACCCTGAGTATATTTTTCTCATCAAGGTAGGGGTTGAGAGATTTTAATGAACTTTTATTCTTTACTTCTTTCTTTAATCTTAACTGTTCTATGTCTTCCTTGTATTCTAACTCTTGAGCCTTTTTTATACAAATCTCTAGTGTTTCTTCTATTTCTTCTGTTGTAAACTCTAAATCTTGTTTGGTTTTGTTGGTTCTAAATTGTAAAAATCTTCTACAGTAGGTTAATGTTTTTAATAATTCTGTTAAACTTTCAAACTCTTCAAATTGTAAGTGTAATGTTTTTTCCAGATCTACAGCAGTAACTTCAACAGTGTGGTGAGTATTAATTTTTGTATTTTTCAATTCTAAATCTGTTTCTATTACTTCATCTGTTTTAATTTTGATTTCCTTTTCAGATAACCAGCGGGGGCCTTTCCACCACAGTTCACTCTGTTTCAGTTCCGTAAGTAGCATTCCACGAGAGCCCAGATCAGCGGGATTTTCGTGTGATTGAACATGGTGCCAGTGTTTATTGTCAACATTCTCCAAGATTTCGACAACCCTATTGGCCACGAAAGGTTTCCATCTACTTGGCTCCCCAGAAAGCCAAGCGATAACTATAGATGAATTTGTCCAAGCCTGCATGTGGAAGCTGGTATTCTCATAGCCTGTCCAACTTGCGTCATTAATTTGGCTAAAAGCACCGCGCCACATAACTCTAAGCGGGGCAACGATACAACCTTCAAAGGTGCCACTCTTGTTTTGGCTGCGATCAGTTTAGTTTCGACAGTTCCATCTGATTTTTCTATTCTCATGTAAACTGAAGCTGCGTATGCACGCATGGAGGCATCACTAAACCCGTGAATTTGTATTCTTTCCTTTTCAGAACTGTATGTGCCTAGCCATCTCTCTATCTCAATTTCTTGTATGTGGCTGAAATCTGATCTTATTTGTATCCATTCTTCTTCTAGTGTTTCATTTATTCTGTCGTCCCAGCCAACTCTTTCTAGCCACAGCTTTTGAATCAATATTTTTGCCATTACAGTACTTGGAGCTATCCAGCCAAGCGGATCATATAATTTTTGTAAGTCAGATAAGATTTCTCTTTTGGTAACAGGTTTGGCAATCGGTGGTAAGTTTATACGGTATTGAAATGTATCAGAGTTAAGATTCCATATGACACCTAGTGCCTTAATAATACCATCTAGGTTTAGGTCGACAGTAGCTTTAGCAGATCTTTCTTTTTCAGCGATTGACTTCATAAATTCAATACTGTTGGATGACCACTTGGTAAGTTGAAAACCTCCTCTTTGTAGGATGTCTGTAATTTCTTTAGCCAATTGTTGAGCTTGTGGTACCGAATCAGCCCCACAAAGTACGTCATCCATGTAAAATTCTTCTTTAATTGTTCTAGAGGCAAGAGGTTGGTCTGATCCTTCATCGTTTGCCACTTGAATGAGAGTTCTTACAGCTAGATATGGTGCGGAAGCTGTGCCGAATGTTACCCGGAGCAATCGATATTCTTGCAGATCCTCAGATTCGTTGTCTCTCCAGACAATTCTTTGGTAGTCCACGTCTTCTCTTCTGACTAATATTTGCCGGTACATTTTGGCGATATCGGCTACAAAACATATTTTGTGAGTACGCCATCTCATTAAAATGTTGCGCAGGTCCTCTTGTAGCTGTGGCCCGACTAGCAGCTCGTCATTCAAAGAGACATGATTTGTGCCTTTCTGCGATGCGTCAAAAACAACGCGAGTTCGTGATGTCTCTTTGTCGGTGCGGACGACGGCGTGGTGGGGTAAGTAGACTGTATCTTCATTGTTTATTTCATTTTCAGGTATCTTCTCAATATGTCCTTCGGTAATGTATTCACTAATGACCTTTGAATATTCTTCTTTTAACTCTGGTGATCTTTTAAATCTCTTTTCTAACTGTATAAATCTTTGTATGGCTATCTCTTTCAGGTTTCCCTTGGTTGATTGTGGATCTTCTGTTTTAAAAGGTAATTTGACTATATATCTACCACTTTCTTCTCTAGTAGTGGTTGTTTCGTAAATCTTCTCACAAAGCTTTTCTTCTTCAGTGAAACTTCTTTTGGTATTATGGTCTATCTCCCACAATGTTTTTAACAGTTCATCTATATTCACTTGATGATGTAAAACGAGGTAAGTGTGATCATTTTCTTTTGTACATGCATCTCCAAAAATTATCCAGCCGAAATGTGTCTTCTGAGCGCTTGGCGCTCCTGGAGGGCCTCTTATAATACTTTCTTGTATAATTTTTGCGTATTCTCTTACCCCCAAAAGCAGGTCAATCGGAGCAGGTGTGTGAAAGGTAGGATCTGCTAAGGGTAAGTTCTCTAAATGAGGCCAATGTTGTGACGACTGTATTATTTTGGATGGTATTTTGGTGGTAAGTTGTTTTGACATTACATATGCTTGAATTGGTATGCTGAATGAATGATCTATTCTTGATTTGATATCTAATTCAACTTTTTATTGATTTCAGCTCTAGTGGATCCCACACCTAAAACCACCTGTCATTGGACGACGCTTGAGCTTTAACATTTGTGCTGCTTTCTCACTGATAAATGTAGCTTGGGAACCTGGATATATTAGTGCACGTAATGGAATGGTTTGACCTTGACTGTTAGTTGCTTCCACTACTGCAGTTGCTAATAGTGCTATCTTCTGTCCGGTACTGTGATGTGACGTCATCATTGTGTGAACTTGCAGTTCTTCTTCTTCCTCTACTACATGTGATGAAACCTGCGGTTGTTGAGTGCTCGGTGATGCCACGGGTTCTGGAGCTTTAGTGGTGTGCAGTAGAGAGTGATGGCGCCTGTGACATATTCTACAGGACATGTTTAGTTTACACTTGAATACTAAGTGTCCCGGTCCCAGACAGTTGAAACATAATTGATTGGTTTTCACATAATTGCTTCGTTCGATCGGTTCCAGCTTGATAAATTCCTTACAATGGCTAAGTGTATGATTTTCCTTACACATTACGCAACATCTCGGCGAATTACTTGTTGTAGCGGTAACATGGTATGTACGTTCTCTAACGGACTTTATTTCTTTAGTACTTGATGTAATCAACTCCAAAGTGCGAAATTTTGTCTCCAAAAACATTTTGACTTCTTTATATGTTGGTAATGCTTCACTTTCTTTTTTGTATGAATATTCTTCCCAACTTCTGTGTGTCTCTGGGTCCAACTTCTGTACCAGAAGATAAATATTTATCGAATCCCAAGAGTCGGTGGATATTTTTAAATTATTCAAATTGTTTATGCACTCGGAAGTGGTATCTAATAAGCCTTTTAAATGAACAGCTGATTGTGATGTCATTTTCTTTTGGTTAAATAATCTTCTCATGGTACTATTTAAAATTAATCGTTTGTTACCGTATCTTGATTGTAAAACTTCCCATGCTTGTTTATAATTGTCGGTGGTAACCCTTATATGCTTTAATAGTGACTCAGCCTCTGAAGTAACACTTGTTTTTAAATAATGTAGTTTTTGTACTGGAGTTAGTGACGTATTATCGTGCACAAGTGAGATAAATAAGTCTTTAAATGTAGGCCACTCGTCGTAATTGCCGGTAATTGAATTTTGGGTAAATGCACCACGTTATTTAGACTGTTTGTAAATTCACTGCTCATATTCACAGATCTTCCTTCCAAATGAGATAACTCCGATATCGTAGTAAGCATGTCCTTGAGGTCACCTTGCAGTACATTGTATAGATCTTCATATATGTAGAATTCTTCATTAAGAAAATACGGCAAATTACCTTTCATTTCCTTAGGCGTAATTTTCACTAACTCTTGATGTGCATTTTTAAATGTGTTCCAATAATCGTCTATTATCTTCAAACGTACTTCTATATAACCTTTAGTTAGGCGAGCCTTCGGGCATTTCTTTAAATTACTTTGCGTTTTTCGTAATAAATTCGCCGTGTCTTCTAATACGGACAGATATTGACACTGTTCTTGAGTTGGTGGCATGATTTCACAATACGTAATAAAAAACTTATTTGTTCGCTATTAGTAAATTATCAAGTTTTTTACGATTTGCACAGCTGTGGAATGCGGGTCCTATTGTTCTCGCTCGACTCGGGCGCAGCGCAGGTAAAAAAGGGTTCGTCGGTGCAAAATCCGGCTCGATGTTGACCATATGTTCTAGGTAATAAGGTTCAGTTTACGGGAAGTTTTCTTGAATAAAGAGACGTGCGTCTGTTGTAAGGTTTATTGGGTGACTGATTTTAAAATGATTTACGCGAACATTTATACGTGTGGCCGTGCGTAGAAAGACAAACAATAGAATGGTAATATTATTAATTAAGCTTCAACAGAAGCTATTATGCGGATTCGTATCCATCTACAGGTAAGAGTACAAAATTATTTTATGTAATTCAGTGTTAAAAACTCTTTATGACGACTTACGTTTATTGTGTTTAGATAAAGAAACGACATGATAGATGAATAGTTCATGTAAGAAATTCATGTAAGTAAGCTTGTGTTGGGTGGGTGTTGGGTTCGATTCGATTTTGTTGATTGTTGATATGGGTGTGTTGTGAATAATAATGTACTGGGTGTTGCATGTCGTCTGCAATTCAGATAAATAAAGAACGTACGAATTTAAATTTTGCTGGTATTTATATTCGTTGCTAATTAATAACACGAAATAAATACATATTGGTTTAACATGGATTTACAGTTTATTAAGTATTGCACTGAAGCCTTTAATAAAAATTGGCTAGGTAGGACATCGCGTTTTAAGTAGAATCAAGTGTTTGAAATGTTTTATTGTACACAGGTGAATAAAAAATGCTGTCAAACATTTGAGCCATCAGAAGAAATGTTGGGGCGCTTCACATCATCAGTTCTTTATGAAAAAGCAGGAGACAAGGACGCGCAAGCAATTATAGATGTATTTGATTGCCTTGAATTGGGTTAAAAAAAACAGTTATACCTAAATATTATATATTTTGTTTTACTTATAAACCCAGTTAAAAACCCAATTTTTTGATGATAAAATTAGTGCTTACTGAAATTTAAATGATGATTATGTACATATATGTACCTATGTATATATATTTTTTTTATTTGAATTTTTAAAATATTGGGCGATTTGGGCTACTTCAGATCTCTAAATGGGCGACAGAGGCACACTGGCGTCTGGCAACACTGCTACACATCACCATCGCGCGGCTCAGTGCAAAGCTGACCGGTCGGCCGTACGCACGTGTACGCAGCGGGCGAGCAGTAAAGTCCCCAAGTCGTTGACACAGAGAGAGTAATTAATGAGGTGCGTCAGCATCCTGAACTGTGGGATTTATCTCATAGTTTGTACAAAGATCGGGATGCAAGACAGAAAGCTTGGACGCTAATTGCGAATCTTTGGTCCCAGATTTTATAAATATGGAGAATAATAAGAAAAAGGATATCGGTGAGTAAATCGCATTGTACTTATCAATTTTTTTATTAGATATACAGTTGTTAGACAAAGATTGTTATTTAATATAATAAGGTACAGTTCGGGACATGTAAGTTGACCTGGATGTTGGTACCACGTGACTTGCGCAGTAACATTTTTTGGTACAAAATTTCCGAGCGCGCAAGTCACGTGGTACAAACAACCGGGCCAACTTAAAAGTCCCGAACTGTATCCTAATCTATTTTCCTAAAAATTTAATTAGTCTGTCAGTTTTAACTATCACAGCTGGGCCATTAAAAACCCACACCTTGCAAGAGCATCAAATTTTCAACATCGATACAGCGTATAGGTAGGGTCCAAGGAAAAATAAAAATCTTTTGGTAAAGGTAAAATTAGGTTTAGGAACGGATCAAACATGGTGTCTCCTTCTCTTATTGGTGACAATGTAAGGTGTGCGACAATGTGTATAAAGGAGAGTATGCATTATAAATAACTGCCGGATAGTTAAGACCTTCCATGACGTGTAAAGTTCGACGGTGGGGAACGTAAGAGGTCTAAATGTACTTACTTTTAATATTGCTCTTTGAGCCCTTTCCAATTGCAACATGTACGTTTTTGAAGAGCCACCCCATGCTGCAATGCAATAACTAATGATGGATTGGCATAAGGCGAAGTATGTCGTCGTTATAATGGCATTGTTGGCAACGTAGCGTAATTTCCTGAATAAATAAATTAGTTTTCTGACCCGGGAGGACAGGTATTCAATATGCCAATTAAAGTTTAGGTTATGGTCAATGACGACACCGAGATATTTTGTATGAGATACGCTAGTAATTTCTGGGCAGGTACAATGATCGAGATTCCGATGTGAACATGAATGAGCGATAAGTGAGGGTGTCGGCAAAGGTTGGGTGTCATCTCTGATCGAAAACGTTATAAAGTTAGTTTTAGAAGCATTAATGCATAATGAACCTTAAAACTAAAATGAAAAATGAAAACAAAAACAGAAAATGACAACCAAACGTATTAATAAAACCTTAGCCAGTCTTCAACTATAGCTTGATTGCTTAACTTAAATTATTTTCAGTCTTAAAAAAATACTATAACTTTACAGGCACCGACAGAGACTAACAGCAGTGTATGTACAAATACTCCAGTCCAAGTACTTGGTGATCCCAACGCTAAAACAAGTTATTGTGAGACTTACACCAATGCCAACAATAGCAGTAGTTTAATAATTTATGTAGATTCAATACAAGTACTGGATCCTGGCACCCAAAACATACCTAGAAAAACTTTTCCAAATTTTGCCTTGGAAACATTACTGCAAACTTCAGCAGGTGGCAATAGTATTTTAAAATACTATCAAACATATAACTTTTTGGATAATACCAAGAGGAACCAATTAGAAGATATTATTATAAAACACATATTATTATTGTTATTATTTATTTATTTTCAGAAAACAAGTTCCAAGATTCAAATAATTACAATTTCACTAAATTAAAAGATTAGATTACAAATTAAATAAAATAAAGTTTAAAATAGTATTATATTATTTGCCCGCACATGTACCATGTCACAGTGATACACGTACTGGCAGTCAAAACGCTCGGCAAAAGCGCGCAGAACACTGTTCGGGCTGGCCCGCACCCTGCGCACCAGGGAAGTGCATCTCTTGCGCATGATTGTGGAAAAACAATCCACACGCGCTTCAGCGAACATCCCTGAGGCGCCACAGAATCGGGGCAGCCCCAACAGAATCCTGAATGCATTATTGAATTGGACGCGTAAGGCGCCGTACTGCTTCTGCGTATAACTCACCCACAGACTGCTCGTGTAGAAAGACGTGCAAAATGCCCTGAAAAGTGTTATTTTAACGTCCCTAGAACAGCGAGCAAATCTGCGGGCTATCATATTCGCACGAACAGACAACGCCCTACGCTCCCTTTCAATATCCGCATCGTCTTTCAGGTCCGGGGTTAGAATGTGCCCAAGGTACTTAAATTGTTCTACCCTATTAAGGGGACAGCCATGCAGTCTAAGTTTAGGTTCTCGCTTTTCTTCACATTATAAATCAAACCGTGTTGTTTAGAATATTCTTCACAAATGTCAAGCAGCTGTGATACATACAGAGGCACTCAGCAGCACCATGTCATCTGCGTAACTAATATTGTTAAGGCAGACTCCACCAATATGGCAGCCGACCCGACATGTGTGCTGCTAAGCTCCTTCACAATTGCGTTCACATACAAATTAAAACGTTTTGGCGATTTCAGCCCCCCCTGCCTCAAGCTGCACTCCAGTCTGTATGGTGTCGAATACGTTGACGTTGATCTGGTTCCCATACCAATATTTAAAAGTATGGATTAATTCCTCGGGCATCGATGTTTTGTGTAGTTTTTGCCATAGAATATCGTAAGAAACCAGACGTTCAATTCACGTACTTTGTAATAGCCAAATAGTCGCTAACGCTTAGAAGTCGTCCTATTGAAAAACAGTCATAAATCCGTATTCACCTGTCATTTCGATAGAACGATTACTCGATAGGATCGGAACTCAGCGATATGTCAACTATTTAAACCAAATATTGCCATTACAATTCTACCAAATAAATACAAATACTTTTTGCTATCGAAAATATTGATTATTTTGTAGAATTATGTTTTTTTAACAAAATTACAATGCATGTACATTAGTTCCTGCAATAAACCTTAAAAATTTACGAATTCCGTGTAACCAATAAAAAAAAATACTTAAGTCAGTCAGTGTCACTGTCATTTTGTATTTGCGGTTTTGCTCCAGTAAGTTTAAATTTTGTTGCGATAGTTTTTAAACAATGAGCTCGAAAAAAGTTGTGACGGTGAGGCAGATGGAGCTCTTTACCGATTTTATGGAGAGCCACAAGGATTTAGCCCTGGGACGCGTACGATCAAAGGAAGGTGGAGCGTTGTCCCAACGGTTATGGTCACAAATCTCCGACATCCTTAACGCTGAAGATGTCGGCAATAATTTTCGAACTCCTAAGGATTGGAATAAGGTAAATATTTAACTCTATTTACACCTTTAATATAGGTATCTCCTGTAATGTCAAGTTACTCTTATTTTTAGTTTTACAACGACTATAAATGCAGAGTTAAAAATAAAGTGAGGAGGAACAACCAAAGCCTTAACAAAACGGGCGGTGGGCCATCCGACGATACTCCACTCACTCCCCTTGAGGAAAGGCTGTGTGCCATAATAGGCCCCGATAAATTTGAAACACTGGCAGTGCAGCACAATCCAGTTGCCGAAAAAAATTGTGTAAGCTTGTATTTCCTATGGACAAGTGGATACTTAAAAATAGATATTTTTTATAATGTATAATTAGTTTTTGCTGCATTTTTCCTCATGTGGGTTTGGTTTATTATAGTAGTAGCTTAGAGGTGATATTGCTCTTTATTGACATTCAGTCTTTAAGTACCTAAACAAACGAAATTATTCCTAATACTTTATTACAAGTTAGAATTAAGATATTTATATAGTTATAATAATTTCTTTTTTTGCAGAGAGGATGGTAAAGACATAATTATACCCGAATACTACAAATCAGTGTTGAGGATTATATTGTGTGAGTGAATAATGTTTATTACTTTATATGTACTTCTTCTCATTTTCTTTATTTCTTATAATTTATACATTGTTGCAGACAACCCTCTACATCCAAAGACTCATAATTGCAGCAGTAAGCCTATACTTACTTAAAAAAAACATACAATTACTTATTCTCATTTTCTTTATTTCTTATAATATATCTTACATTGTTGCAGACAACCAGCTACATCCAAAGTAAATTGCATCGGTAAGCCTAAAATAAATTTAAAAAACATAAAATTCAAAAGTGAATGTTCGTGAACAGTAAAATTCAATATTTTGATTTTTTAGAGAGGTCACATATACTCCTGCTAAAAGAAAGCTGCATGAATCTAATAAGCAGAAGATTCCTCAGACTCCTCTTCAAACAAAAAGACGCCAAGGTATTATTGAATGAGTACCATTGTTTTATATTTATTTATGTATTGACCTAATTATTTGGTAATGAAACTTGTTATATAAGAAGAATAAACAGAAGTCGAAAAAACTAAAAAAGCGTTAATCAACATAGAAAACACAAAAACAGAAACCCAAAAAGCGCTGATTGAGGTTGAAAAGGAAAAAGTGTTGGCCATAAAAAGTTTGACAGATGCATTTTGGGCTATAGCTAATGCCCTAACAAGTCCTAAAAAGAAGGTATTTATATTTTAATTATTCACGGCATTTATTTTAATGTTAAAAAAGAAACTTTTTAGTATTTTATTATTTCTTGCAGATTTTAAAAAGAAAGTTTATACGTGACAGTGAAGACAGCGACTAGAAAGATAATAGAATTACTATTTATTAAAAACGTTATCTTGATGTAATTTCTACTTGTTGCTGGACTCCTATTCCCACACTTGTTTTGACCACATCTGTCTGTGGTTTAAACCCTTCCAGCCAGCGCAGCACTGTCCAAAAGCACAGAATTTTCCTGGATCTTCATAGGCTTGACTGCCTTTCTGACCACAATCTGCGAATGAGAGATTGTTGAGCCTGCCTGCCAAGTTGTAACTCAACATTACCACGACCAGCTGCAAGTGCACTTTCCATTAGCAGCTGATGTTCCCCTGTTCTTAAGATGTTTAGCTCCCTCTCTTGATTAAATTGTTCTTGGCTTAAGTTTGGGACTTCTAAATTTGCTCTTACAGCTATATTATGTAAAATAGCACACGCATTCACCATTTGAGCTGCAGTTAATGGGTTTTAATGAAGTTTGCGGGCAACCAATCAAAAAGAAAATTATGTAATTAATATACTATCATGCTGATAGATTAACTTTTGCAAGTATGACAAATAATATACCTAAAACGAGCCTTTAATACTCCTATACATCTTTCTACTGTGTTACGTGCTGTCACTTGTAGATTATAATAATGCCTTTCAGGAGTCCTATCAACAGCATTTAAAAATGGTGTCATCATTGTTCTTCTCAGAGGGTATCCACTATCACCTAAAAATAAAAATAATATATAATAAGTAATTAATTTTGTTTTGTTTTTGTTTTTTGGCCGACTGTTAGAATATTTAAAATATTGTTAAAATAGTTTTATTTAAATTAGTAAAAAGGTAGGTACAAACAAAAAAGTGTATGTAACACTCTTAACTACTTTTAAACCAAATATTAAGTTTATTTATAGAAATGTACCGAAAATAATGTAAATTAAACATTTATTGTTTGCCACCAATACCGGAATGTTAACTACTTACATAAAAAACAATTACTGTAATAGTTATTTTGTGATTGTTTTTGATTACAGATAAATGTTTTTTGAATCAATGGTAATTTTATTTTTACTATGAGTGATGGACAGATATTAAACAAAATATTTTTTACCTACTTACCCAATACATACATAACTTCAGAATTATCATATTTCTCATTAATGTAATGATTAAGGGTGTGATCCCTCCAAATAACAGAGTCGTGGGTTGATCCTGGGTTGCTTGGGTCAATACATAAGATATTAAGATCGGAATCACATAACTGAAAAAAGATACAAGTAACTAAGTACTAACTTGCAAATGTTAAGGTAACTTAGAAACACTATTAAAAAGACTGCTGTCTATCTCAGTGATCTTTTTCAAAAAACAGTAAGAAGAAAAGAAAGGAAGGAAGTATGGGAAATTTTCAATGTGTGTATGGTTGTGGTCACCTCTGAAATGTGTGGGCTGTTTAGCGTGACTTTGGTGCAGCCACAAAAACAGTGGCCCCCATCAGGTTAATATTGGCAAATAAATTATAATAATTTAACAAGTAATGACTTGCGCTAGCAGAATTTTTTGTTTTAATGTGGTATAATCTTATAATAATACCCACTATCATCACATTCAAGGAATGATACCCTTTCCTATTAAAGTATCTCTCCTCATTGAGAGAAGGTCTTATAATTCCAACATGTGACCCGTCTATACAGCCTATAACTCCATGCATCCTGAATTTTTCATAAAACCTTAAAGTAACAAGCATAAGTATTAGTTGAGTTAGATTAATTCATTAACATTAACAACTGATATTGAGTTACCTTAACTTAATTTTATCTCGATCTTCTCTGTTACTTGGGAAATAAACATATTTATTCATAAGGTTTCTGTCGTTTAGAGCTTCAGTTATTTGTATTATTGCTCTAAAGACAGTGGGCTGCGACACAAAATGATACATTGACTGCCCAACAATATTTTGATATGACCCATTAGCAAAAAAATGCCAATGTGATCAGCAACTGTAAGAGAATATGCCGTATATTATTATATTATCATAAAATTTCATTGTAAATTCATTTTCCATTCGAAATAGATTATAAGTACCAATTTAGGTTAGATAATAAGTCCCTATAGGTAGGTACTTACTTTCATTTGTACAGTCAATCCATGACATATACTTCTCTATGCCTCTTTATCTGTCAAGCTTCCAATGTCTTTAACTAATTTTATCTAGCTAATTTCTATGTGAAATAAAGCCTTATTTTCTTTAGGCTTTGCGTTTTAATGTATCAATTTATTTCACGTAGTTTATACGTGTAAAAGTCGTTAAAAGTTACGCGTTAAAAACATGTCTGATAAAGAAGAGATAGCTGTAAAAAATATTCATGACATATCAATAAGTGATTCAACTTCCAATATGGCTGTTCGTGTAACACGATACTTAAATCCAGATAAATTTAGCACGGATCCGAGCACCTCTGGTGCAGAACTTGAGTGGAATTATTGGTTACATACTTTTAAAAATTTCATTTCTGAAGAATTACATAATGCAAATCCTGAAATGAAACTGAAGATACTCGTGAACTATCCAACAGTTTTTGCACTTATAAAAGATTGTGTTTCGTATAGCCAGGCAATACAGGTCCTAAAGAAAACCTACGAAAAACCTAAGAATCGGATCCTGGCACGTCATTTTTTATCCACCAGGCAGCAGAACCCTGAAGAATCGATATCAGATTACATTCGCTGTTTGAAATTATTGGCTCAAGACTGTGACTTTCGTGCTGTGACTGCAGAACAAAATCAAAATGAATTCATGTGTAATGCATTCATATCGGGAATCAATTCTCATAAAATTCGTCAAAGACTTTTAGAAAATTTGACATTGTCATTCGATGAAGCTCAAAATCAAGCTCTGACACTTGAGACAGCTGAAAAGAGTTTACATACATTTTCTTTGTCGTCTAATACAAACTCATTGCTAAATGCTGTACCTACTCAAGAACAAGGAGTTATGCAAACAACAAATAATTTAACTGCTATCGACTTTAACAAAAAGAAACGCCGCTGCTTCTTTTGCGGAGGAAATGTCCACCAACGCATAAAGTGCCCTGCTTTTCACGCAACTTGTCAACTTTGTTCCAGAAAAGGCCATTTCGCTAATGTTTGTCGTAATGGCGGCGCCAGTGGATCAACAGTAAATGCAATGTCAGAAGACACTTCTGCACTAACTAATACAGAAACAATTACCGCCGCCTCACCAGGAAGTCTCCGGAAAGCCACAGTTCCGATGACTATTAACAATTATACAGCTGAAGCGCTTGTTGACACTGGAAGTTCAGTAAGTTTCATCGACAAGGGGTTAGCCGAATCACTACACTTAAGAAAAAAACGTTGCAACCAGACCATTACTCTTGCTTCATTAAGTCATACATCTGTCGTAGAAGGATATACTTCTCTATGCCTCTTTATCTGTCAAGCTTCCAATGTCTTTAACTAATTTTATCTAGCTAATTTCTATGTGAAATAAAGCCTTATTTTCTAGGCTTTGCGTTTTAATGTATCAATCCATCAGACCGCCTTTCTTTGGGTATTAAAGGATTCATATCGTTTAGTAACCTTTCAACCAACTCCTTTGAAAGTCTATAAGTTTTTATAAAGTCGGCGTCTGACATATCAAATAGATTTATAGAGCTATTCCGTAGCTCATTTCGACGTCGGCGCCTGTCTCTCTCATTGGCTAGGTCCAAAAGTAAGAATCCTAGTCCCAGACTCATTTTTTTAAAGAAAATCTTGGAAAAAGCACACAAATTATGAACTTTTAATCAACGACTTCGAAATTGTCTAATCTGACGGTTAATCGCTGACATCCGATCAAACTAAACGTCAAAATAATAGGTGAATACAGCGGAGGCAACGATCGAACTTCGATTAATGCACGTGAATACGCTTGTACAAAACCGACCTAAACAAAATCGTGCGATTGATACGTGAATACGAAAATTGACTTCAGCGATCAAATCGCTTGCATGTCGTTGAAGTTTTGTTACGTGAATTAGGCCACAGATCAAACGCTTTCGATAAATCAAGGAAACACGCAAAAATGGGCGTATTTTTGTCCGTATAATACTTGACAGTTTGCTTCACACACAATATACTTAGCCGTTTCAGTAGAGAGACCTGACTTGAAACCGAATTGGTTGTCGTGTATACTTAAGTATTTATCAAGCTGAGTGTTAAGCAAGCTGTCAAGCACCTTCGCGATAATAGTGGCCAACGAAATTGGACGATAATTACATTTGTCGCTAATGTCACCAGTATTGTTTTTGACAACTGGTACCACCACAGTTTTCATCATCGGCGTAGGCAAGATGATATCCCGCGTACCTTAGGTGTTCAATGCTCAGGTCATCGTGGCCGGGAGACTTACCCCTTGACATTGATTTTATGGCCTGCCGGACGTCTTTGGCCGTAAATCGGACACTGGCCTCCCGGCCATTACAACCATCATCGCTCGCCGGCTGAGTTAAACCCAGTGGTGACTTTACGGTAAAATGGTCCCTAAATATGTTTGCTATTCCCGGCAGGTCACAGGCACCGTCGACACTCACAGGTAGACCTGGCTTACAATTAAGTTTATTAGTAGACTTCCAGAAACTGCGGAAGTCGCTCCTGGAATGGTGCGACGCAAGGATGGCCATTTTAATTTGGTCAGTATGATTTTGACACCAGCGTAAACGCGATTTAAAAAGTTACGCAGGGGCGGAGGGGCTGCACTTTCTGCAGCGCCAGAGCCGTTCGGAAGCAAAATTAGTGACAGAACCGAATTAGTCAACCCCGACTCCATGTGGTACTAGTCTGCCCTACCCCTAGAGTGCATATAAAAGCCCGGAGGCGCGGAGGGAGTACCCCTGGGGGAAGGGGAGGTCTATTATGGTTGGGAGGGAGCCCAACCATAATAGACCCCCTCCCCCAACCCCAAATTTTGTCACTTATACCTAATAGAACCTCAAAAAACAAAAAAAAACATTAAAAAACTACGTATTTCCGGCAAGGGGGGGGAGGTCGGGGGGTAAGCTCCCATACCACCCCCTCACCCCCTCACCCCCCCCCCCCCCCCACCCGCTAAAGCCTGCAGCAGGTATCTATATTTTTCCCGAAAATTGATTAGCCGTTTCGGTGACATCCCCTGGCCACCCAGTTCGCCGGATCTTACCCCATGGACTTTTTTCTGTGAGGGTTCCTCAAAAGTAAAGTTTATGACACAAATCCAGCGACCATCGCAGCACTAAAAGAAAATATCGTTCGCGAGGTTAATGGCATCCCGACGTGACTCCTCCAGCGAGTGGCGCGGAATACTGAGGTCAGATTCCGAGTGTGTCCGACGTGACGGTCAACATTTAGACGAAATAATTTTTAGGAAATAAAACCCGCACTTCTCTTTTTGTATAAGTTATGGAAATAAATTTATATACTCTGTAGTGTTTTTATTATTTCAATTTTAAATCCTAATTCTGCCACCGGACACCCTGTATATGCTTAATAATATATGATAAAAGGAGATGCCCCAAAATTGCCCCAGAGTCGTTTCAAGTTTGAAAAACGAAACCAAAAACCAAAAACGAACCAAGTGACCTAACGATATTATTGTAATAAAATTACTTTTGAATTATTATTATTATCTAGGAGTATGAAAATCTAGAAGCTAGCGGGGTTTTCAAAACCAAGATAAAGGTTTTTATTCCATTCATTTTTCATTCCATTGTTGCTGACATTTTTTTTTCATAGCGTTGGTGTAAAATGTTTTTAAGACAAAAATAATCATAAAAACGAATTAAGATGCTAAAATACAATTAAAACAAATAATTCTACGGATAAAAATAGTTATAGTTTCTACCACGCTTTTTAAAGTTTTATTACTGCTACGCTACTGAACCAAAACAAGACGGCTGTAAAGCGGCTATCCCATTGCTTTTCCAATCGTAGCTTGATGTCCGTTGAAAAAAAAAAATCAAAGGAAAAACGAAATGTCATTCTCATTCATCGTTTGAATTGAATATTCGTCTTCCCTTCATGAAATTCTCTCTCTTTACTGGTTTTACTTCGTGTTGTTCACTGTTTGCGTCGAGTTGAGTATATCCTCCGCATTACTGTGCGTGCATCTGAACATTTTGTTTGTGAAACAAGAATTTGAGATAGTGACTCTGTTGTTTTATGGATTTGTGGTATTATAATCATGGCTATTAATGGCTTTTTTACGTTTGTTCAACTAGTGAGCAAATTGAGGATATGTTATTTTCAAAGGAGCATAACTATAATGTTCAATTAAATTTTGAAAATATTGAGTCTATGAATGATCACATCCGACATTATTGGATAGGGTTAACTGTGCAGCAGTTTTATAACTTAATCAATAGTACAGCTAGCATAATAAATAGGCTTACTAAATATAAAACGGCAGTGGCTATGTATTTAGCCAAACTAAGGACTGGGGATTCAGATAGAAGACTCTCTTCTATTTTTGGAGTATCAAAAAGTACATTCCAGCGGAAAATAACAATCATAAGGGAATGTCTGACACAAGATTATGTTGCAAAGCATATTGGTATAGGTCATCTGTTGAAATTGCTAGCCAACATAACCTAATTATTCCATCGGAATTATTTGGCAGACATTTGACCACAACAGGAGAGTAACCCGTTATTGTTATTTGTGATGGGACTTATACACAAAAAAGCAGTAACTATAAGTTCCAAAAAAGTACATACAGTTTACATAAATACCGAAACCTGGTAAAGCCTTTTATGCTGGTGTGTTCAGACGGATATATTTTAGATATTCTGGAACCAGACTCTGCGAGGAAATCTGATGCGCAAATAATGAGGGATGCTTTCTGGGATGGTGCAGGACCAATGCGATCATACTTTAGATCTAGGGATGTTATCGTTTTGGATAGGGGATTTCGTGACGCTGTGCATGACTTGCAGACTTATGGTTATAATGTTCACATGCCAGAATCTGTTAGTGAAGGTAAATTCCAACTCACTACACTTCAGGCCAACAAAACTAGGCTGGTTACTTTGGTACGGTGGGTAGTAGAAGTGGTAAACGGGCGCTTTAAGCGAGATTTTAAACTATTAAGACAAGATTTTTTTAACATTGCAGCAACTCATTTATTTAGTGACTTTTAATAGCTGCTGCAAAATTAACCATTTTCATAGATTGTTAGAAAATAGACAAAACGCGCACCAGTTTGCAGCAAGAGCGTTAGCCCGATTAAACTTGCCTAACCATTTGGGGGAACTAGTAATTCAGCAGAATCTTAATAGACGAAGAGCTAATTTTCGTAGCATAAGCGCCCATTTACCACATTTGTCTACATTTCCCCGTTTTACAATGAGTCAGTTGGAGCTTATAGCTCTTGGAAGCTCTTAGTTCTTACTATGGAGAGCACGCCAGGGAAGGTGGAATATTTATAATAGAAATAAATTCAGAGTTGGAAGTACCTGCATCCCAAAATGTATCTGGAACATTGATTCGTGGCCGTATCAGTTCTCGCCATTCCAGTAAAATATATTATACATATGTTACAAATTCTGAACATTTTGAAGACGCAGAAGACAGCATAACAGGCTATTACTGTAACTGTAAAGCCTGTAGTAGAACTGTGGGTTGTTGTTCTCATGTTATGGTCATAATATTTGTTTTTTGTCTTGGGCTAAATCCTGACCAATTGCATCCACCAGCGGCATTCTTAGATGAATTATTAAATGACTTTGATTAAAATAAAAATATTATTCAATATGTACTCTTAGTTTTATTTACTGTGTTAAATCCTAATGTTTACTACTACAAAGCACAGCTACTTATGGTTTAGTACCTCACTTTACCTCCTGAGCCTGGGGTCGTGGGTTCGAATCCCACCCGAATGTAATAAACATTTATGTGATGAGCAATTGTTTTTGTTCCGTGTCTGGGTGTTATTTATAGTATAATCTATATATAGAAATTAATCGCTGTTCGTTAAGGCCGCTAACTCGAGAACAGCTGAACCGATTTGGCTTATTTCGGTCTTAAAATGTTCGTGGAAGTCCAGGGAAGGTGAGAAAGGTGAGAAAGTAGGGTAGTAGCTAGTATATAATATTTGTAATTGGTACCACCGTTGTTGTTTCTGATATTCGTTACACAAGTGATTATGTATTTTAGAATTAAATCAATGTGTGTGATGTGGTGATATATTATGTGATTATTGAGTAATTGATATAGTAATCAATTGCTTAATAAGTCATCTATATGGCATATGCTTGGCAATGGGCGTCGTATGGCTGATGATGTCATCTTAAATCTGAACGTAGGAACACAATTCAAAACAATCAAATAGTTTTTTTTTGTAATTTTTTTTGAATTTATTAAACCTCAAAATATAAACTAGCAGGCCTAGCAGATAATTTAAAATAATACCAGTGCTCCAAAACCCCGCTATGTCGAGCCAAAACTATTATCAATTATGAATGTAGAATGGAAAACCAACTTAACGATAAAAATTTGATCGTGACACATGAAATTTTTGTTCTGGGGCAAATAATGTTTGGGCGCTGGGGCATCTCCTTTCAAGAAATAATAAGTTTATTGTATTTGGAATATGTAATAAACACATTTATTGAAATAAAACGCTTTTTAAACAAATTTCAAATGTATGATTTTTTATTTTTTGCATTTTTGACATTACATACATTGACATGACATTACATGTTTGAAATTTATGATAAATTTGAAATAGAAAAATATTTGAAAAAATTAACTCGGCCACAAGTGAATTCTCAGATGGGACTCGAACTCACGACATTTGGAAATCCGGTCAAATGCTCTAAATGCTCTAACCACTGAGCTACCGAGACAAGTCTCGGATTTATACAGTATCTTTAGGTTGTATAAGATTATTTTGAGATAAAAATATACAAAAGAAGACTGATTACATTGTAAATCTATAAAGGTTTGTAGCAATAAATTAAATATATAATATTAACCTTTAACTAGTGATGTGTAGTCTCATAGGCGTCGCGTGTTTTGCAAATTCGACTTGTCGCTTTGTCGCCGCTTGCCGCGACCCCGCGTCTCATACAAATATTTTTCGAAATATTTTTTTTCACTTTAGTGCAAAATGGCTGAAAACGCTAAGAAACGTCAACTCCAGCCCATGACTTCATCAAAGAGAAAAATATTACGAGTAGACAGTCCATCATTTGAAGAGGAATTCAATGCCCTCTTGCTGGCTTCAGACCAATCTGCCAGTGAAGATGATATTGACGAGTTGTTGGTTTCCTAACGTGATCTATTACAGTTTCGTGACCAAGATGAAGCTTTAGAGGAGAATATTCCAGAAGTGGATAGCAGCAATGAGAGGAGCACTGATAGTTCTGATGAAGGTATCATAATAGTTCTGATGATGCCAGGCCTCTTTTGGAATTACGAAGGTCGAATTTTTATTACGGGAAAAATCGTTATAAATGGTCAAAGACTCCTCCTAAGGTTTGCTAGGGTCCTGCTAGGGTTTCAACATAATATCATAACTCATGCTTGTGCCTCGAAATTGACAGCCGCGGATGCTAAAGACCCTATCAGCATTTGGCATAAATTATTTGACGAAGAAATGCTTTAACAAATATTGACTTGGACATACAAAACAATCTCCAGTTATAGAATAAAGTTTGCTCGTCAGAATAAACCTGCTATGGGATTGCGTAAGCTAATTGTATTCATTTGACAGTTCACATCGTATGTCATTAGTGTCAAATTCCATACAAATTGCAGTCGATCGAATACGATATAATCTGTCAAATGAATACGATTGACCTTACGCAATCGCACCTCTGAACTGAAAGACATAGACATGACTGAGCTAAGGCTTTTGTGGGTCTTTTACTATATTCAGCTGTTTTGAAATCTAACCACGATCGCACAAGTTACTTATTTGCTAGGGATGGCACAGGGTGTGACATATTTAGATGCGGCATGTCAGAAAATAGATTTGTCATTTTGTTACTGTGTTTGCGTTTCGATAATGATGATCATCGCGCATCGAGAGATGATCGCGCTGAAAGGCAAAACGATGATAAGTTGGCAGCTACATCTTTTATTTTCAACAAGTTCGTCAACAATTCTCAACAGCTATACGAATCGAGTGAATGCGTCACCATAGATGAGATGTTAGTGAAGTTTCGAGGAAGAAGTCACATGATTTCTTATATGCCGAATAAAACCAGGTAAATATGGACTGGTCATACGAGCCTTATGTGATGCAAGAAATGCTTATTTTATAATGGATTTATTTATAGCGGAAAAGGCTTTGATGGTATTGACCACACAAGATCAAAAACTTCTCGAGTCTACTCAGTGTGTCCTACGGTTGATACAACCAATTGAAGGAAGCAATCGAAATGTGACTGCTGATAACTAGTTTTCTTCTATAGAACTGATTGATGAGCTGGCAAAACGTAAGCTTACTTATGTGGGCAATATAAAAAAAATAAACGCGAAATACCAAGCGAATTTCAGCCGCAAAAAATACGCGTCCTCTGGCGCGTGAATCAATGCCAAAAACAGGCTTGCCGTGAGGTTACCCGTGCCCTACGCGGCGCCTTAATGTGAGATAGCTGCCGGTCACCGGTGCCCTACATGGCAGTTAACGTGTTAAGAAACTTTCGTAGCCTATGTAGAAGTAAATCAAGAGCAAGCCATGTGTACCATCAAGGACAGAGTAAATCCATAAAATAAAGTAGGTACTCTGACCAAAGTTCGATCGAAAATGTATAAGTTATTGATGAGAGTAAAGAAAGTCAATACCTATTGAAAAAGTAAAGTGCGAAGATTGTGCAGCAAGTCATGGGTGCTATGCACTCTCTGAGGTATGTCGAATTCGACGTTTTTGAAGCCAGAAATCTGAATCAAATATTCACTGAACACAATCTTCGACATTATAGGATTGTCTGAGATCATTGAAACTAAAGGATCTTTAAAGTAATATAGATTACACCGACGAGTATAGAAAAATTTCGCACACTATTACTTTGTTTAATTTAAAATAGGAGTTGTTTTGTCTGTTTAATAAAATACACTTTAATTTTATATACATTTATTTAAATTTTTAACTACTTCTTTGTCTAGGTATCTATCTATCTATCTTTACTTAACTGTAAAAAGAGGTCTGTACTTTGAACATATTCCAGAAACAACAATTTTATAAGATTAGGGTTCTGGGACATAACGTGACCAATGCAAAACAAAAGCAAAATGCAAGTGTCTGTACTTTGCCTAATGTCTGGATAGTGCCCTTCTGAAGATTCTTCCTAAACTTCAGCTTGATATAGATAAGTAAGGTTAGGTTTAGGTTAGTCGTGGAAGGCCTTTATACACACAACATCTTTTTCTTGTATATTTGGGATGGGATGTAAATCTCCTGATGTCGAAGGAAGCAATGTTGAATCTTTATTAACATTTTTCAACCTGCTTGACTTAGTACTTGGGGTTTCAGTCGAGGTCTTATGATTTTATTTACTATCCAATCCATGTAATTGAGTAGATCTTCTTCTAACTAAAACAACGAAACAAAAAAAACCTTTATAACATGTTTCAAGCCGAATCATATTGATACTCTTGAAAAGCCAAGTGATTTAGGTACCTTAGAATAATAACGCCTAGAAACTTATTGCAAGCACGAAAAACGCGCAACTAAAACTTAGCCATATCTGGCTAAGTTCGTTCCGTGCGCTGTCAGTGCTCAAGGTCACGTTATGTCGAACACAGCGAAAAATAATAAAAAATTACTGTTTGCACAATAAAAAAGTGTTTTAGCAACTCGGGAAACAAAAAAAAAGTGATGAAATTTCATTTCACAGGCAAGTACTTACATTTTATACATTTTCTGTACGTAAATCGACTAAAAACAAATAATTTGAAAACCGATCACTACTGTATGTTGCTAGTTGTGGGGAAAAAAATGCACACAATGTTTTAAGTTGGTTTTATAGGTTGAGAAAATTTAATATTTTATTTGCTATAACTGCTATTTAATACTGTTTGGACTAGGCAAACGTTGGTGTTATAAGTGTGTATAAGTTCTATGAAAATAGTTTAGCATTAATTTATTCGTCTTTAATTTCTTACGTCTTTCGTTTTATGAAAGTAAGTTATATTTTTTGTTAGGTGCATAGATACTTACCTATAAGTACGTGCCATGCTAAAATCGACACCGTACCACATAATATATATTAGTACCTTACGGTACAGAAATTTCACTCCTGAGTTTAAGTATGATGAACGCAAGCGTCCGGTCACCGGACTAGTCTCAATTCAATAGGCTGGCACACGCTCGACTAGTCGCACACGCAGCGCACGCATCCGCGTAACAAAAGTAAACTGTTAATTAATACCTTAAGGCACCTCTGACAGCCCTAGCAGATTGAATGTATTGAATGCAAAAGGTTGAAATTAGGTTGTTTTTCAGAATAGTAGGTAAATATCTCAGAGATTTTGCGCCGCTTGTATGGAAGTGAGACAGGCTTGACCCCGTAGCTGCATTTATTTTTCGTTACTCATTGTTTTTGATAGCGTCTCATATTTTTTAGCTTTCCTGTCGACCAATCGATGGATTGAAATAGTAAGACGTAACCGCAAGGAAAATTGGTATATGTCTACTAAAAATACATAAAAATAAATTATTTATTTTTAATAAAAATATTTTTTATTTCTCTCTTTTTAGTGCATCATGCAGACAATTTTCGCGTATCCTGGTAAATAGAGGTAGGGTTAGGATGTACCTACACATAAACCGGGACAAAAATGGGACTAACTTGGGAAAAAACCTGATGTTATAACGTTTGAATCATTTCAATCGGTTCAGCAGTCTTCAAGTAATCGGTGTACATACATATACAAAAAAACGCAACGAATAGATAACCTCCTCCTTAAAGTCGGTTAAAACATGTACTATACTTATGAACATAATCAAACTGTGGCTCTTTGGCAGAAGCAGACATGGTGGATTTTTCGTGTTTTGAGGTTTTAATGCAGATATGTTCTGTTAAATGAATATCGACGGCGAAGTGCCAATACCTCCTATCTAACATTTTTCGAGAAATTGACTTTTTTATGTCATTGACATGAAGGACGATTTCCGCGTGTTTTGATAAAACCACCTATCCGTATTTTTAACGACAACTGAAGAAAAATCAGTGTGGAAATACGCAACGCGACTACATCTGAGCGCTGATCATTACCGGTCAGTGTCTCCATATACACGGTAATTACCGTAGATGCACCGTAATCTGGCAGCCATCTACCGTCAAGGTAATAATGCATTACCGTGTCATTTATCACCGTAATCACCGTATTACCATTATAAGTTACGTTGTTGTAAATATTTCATAATGTACTGCGTAAAACGAATCTGTCAGTAAACCAAATAAAAAAATGTAGAGTAGGTACAAAAAAGCACTGCTTTTTTGGCCACAACGCCATCTACATATTTCCCCTGTATACTGTATCATAAACCACACATGCGTTCAAAAGCGTGCTTTATATTAGCAGCACAATTTTTTTTCATTTCCGGCCACAGAGAACACTCAAGTGTACCCTGACTAGAGTTGCAAATCGGAAATATTCGGAATACTTACGGAATAATTCTCAGAAAGTTTCTTTCAATTAGATTTTTTCAAAATAAATTTAATCAGAAATATTGTCATTTTTTTATCTATAATGTTGCAAGCAAATATCGTATGCCCGAGTACCGCCCGCCCGCCCGATACGAGATGGACGAACGAACGAAAAACACGTGCGCGGCGCGCCGGCGGCGACGCCACAGAACAACATTCTAGCTAGTAGCGGGCGACTTTATTTGAGACAAGATACCGCGCGGCGTGACGGGGAGTGGCGGGAGTCCCCCCGGAGAAGTTTTCGCCCCTTTCCGTCCCCGCCGAGAAAGATTCATAATGTTTCGGAATAATTCCCGGTCGGAGGAAAATTGAGGGATTAGGTAGTTCGATTCAAATAGTGGAAACGTGGAAGTGCTTCTTATGTGCTCAGTGATGGACTGATGGTGAATTGTGTTATTTAGCGTAAGTATTTGAATGTTTATTTTATTACTTACCTGTAAGCCAAATTAAACAAAAGTAGGGAAGTAAGTACTGTTAGCATAACTTTAATATTATTTTTTATACTAGTTATTACTTTATTAGGTAAGGTAAAGGACAATTTTGATCTACATTAAATGGCCAAGGTATAGTTATTTGGATACGGATTAATACTGATAAGGTGAAATTAGCTTTGCAAGTAAAGAAATGTTTATAAATTAATTAAGTACTTTAAAAATGGTTACTGTGAGTCAACCTTAGGAGATAGATATAATATGTTGTCGCGGACTTTTTGTAGGCCTTTTTATGATAGGTAACATTTACTACATTATTTTTATGTAGGTACCTAAGCTAGGTACCTAGGTTCAGCCAGTATTGGCAATGTAAGCGCTCCAAAAATCGTTTTTTTGACGGCTTCGTCACAAAATATGGAGTTTATTTGAGACAAGATACCTATTTGCCCGAATGAATTTTACCCAAATAGGTACCTACTTACTCAATTTGGATGTAATTATTTATAAAATAAGTACCTAAGACTAATTAGGTTGTTAACTAGCATTCAGCAGTCAGTCACCGTACTTTCTTCTAATTAGCTTTCTTTTTAGAATTCTAACTTGCTAAATGCTATTATTACATTTGACTGAATTTAGACGCTAATTCATTTAGACGACTAAATTCAGTAAGGTGTAATAAGCTCTTTAAGTAGGTAGGTACACTCGACAGCACATCAAGTTAAACAGTTGAACTGCGATAACAGCTTTTATTACGTAATGCATAAAGGCGGTCTCAAGGTCATGTATAGTCTGATGTGCCGCCGCCCGTGTGTACATACTTCAACACTTAAAACTTCCACAGACATTTTATTGTGTTTAAGAGGTACCTACCTAGATAGTAAGGTAGGTATATCTATCCATAGTTACTTTTACTATGATCAGAGAATGATTTATTTTTTTTCTTGCTAAGTAGGTATTTAAGAATAAGTGTCAACTGCTTTCTGCTGCTGTTTTGACCGATTGCTCCTTTTTTATCGTTACTTCCTTGGGTATTTTTGCAATATCGAAGTATTCCGAATGTTTCGTAATACTTCAGAATATTTCGGAAGTATTCCAAGAGAATGATTCAGAATCTTTCCCGGCTGCAACTCTAACCCTGACTGACGTAAAATTTTTGAGACACTCAAGTGTCTGCCCGGACGTTTCAGTGGTTAAGTTAGGTTAGAACGCATTACAAATTACAAATACGTAGTAAACATTTAAATGTAAGAACTGTTTCAAGTTGAAGATTTTATTTTAGAATAATCGAAGTAATAGAGAGATGTTTTACGGTTTTTAGTTAAATAATTGTTTTAGTGAGTGAGTTGAGTAGTGTTATTAGATAGAAGGTTCACAATGGAGAGTGATACTGAAAGTAATGGTAGCGACACAAGACCAACTTGTTCAACCAAAAGAGCTAGAGCTGGAATAAAAAGGAAGCATTATAAACAAAAGTTTAAAAATGAATGGTGTAAACTGAAGGAATTTTCTACGTGGTTAAAAAAACATCCCAAAGATGAATATAAAGCAATTTGTTCAATTTGTGACACAATTATCAGCGCAGAAATGAGCGTTTTTAAAAGACATGGTAGTAGTGCAAAACATCAACAAAAAGAGAAGTTTTTAGTGAGTTCCAGTTCCACTTCAAAGTCCTGTGTTCAACCTACCATAGAAAATGCATTTAAAAAGGCGCCGACGACGCTTGATGAAAAATGTAAAGTAGCTGAAATAAAACTTGCAGCTTTCATAGCTGAACACAAGATTTCTCACCAAGTGGCAGACCATTTATGTGATCGTATATCGGTTACTTTTACTGATTCAGAAGTTGCAAAACATACGAAAGCCCAAGCGGTCATTAACAATGTAGTTGGCAGGAGCGAAAAGGATACATTGGCTCGTGATCTACAAGATTGTAAGTTTTCAGTGCTAATAGATGAAAGCACCGATATTGCAGTGGTGAAAACTATGTGCGTAGTAGTACGATATTACGATTGTAACCAAGGTCAGATTGTAAGTCGCTTCTGGGACTTAATACAACTTTTTGAATTCAGCCAAAATTATTATTCTGCTAACGCACGTCATCTGTTTAAGCTAGTGATTGAGTCATTTGAAAAGTATTCGATCCCTCTGGATAACATCGTAGGCTTCGGTTCAGACGGGTGCAACACCATGATGGGCTGTAGAGATTCTGTATCCAGTCGATTTCGTGAGAAGTGCCCTGGTATCACAGTACTTAAGTGCATATGTCATTCTTTGCATCTATGTGCTAGCGATGCCTCGGAAGAAATTGCCACCAGACACTGAAAAGTTAGCTCGAGCAATTTATAACTATTTCAAGCTGAGCAGTAAACGCCAAGCAGAATTCAAAGACTTCCAGTTGTTTACGGACACGGAAGTACATAAAATATTAAGGCCTGCGCAGACCCGATGGCTCTCTCTGGTTTCAGTAGTGAATAGAATCTTAGAACAATGGGACGTGCTGCGGCTTTATTTTGATGGAAAATGGCTCGAGGACAGCGAATGCTTAGACATTCATAATAGTTTGCAGGATCCTATCATGAAAGCTTATTTTTATTTTTTGGCATGGATACTGCCGAAATTTACAGATACCAATAAATACTTCCAAAGTGAATCGACGGTAATAATTGACATGCACGACAAGATGGCGCAACATTACAGAGAACGGCTCTCCTTGTACATGGTGCGATCTTATATGCAAGCAACAAAACTCGACGATATTGATCCAACAAATGCCACCCATTACCTGAATTTGGAAGATGTGTATCTGGGACTGGGAGTAAGTAGGCAGTTACAGTTGCCAGAAATTTCAGACAAACAAGATATTTTGCTACAGTTCAAAATCAACTGCAGAAAATTTATCGTCAGTGCCTGTGTTGGTATCAGAAAGAGGTACAGTCTCAACGACCCAGTGCTGACTTCTTTGTCTAAATTGCGCCCAGAATTGTGTATGTCTGCATCGGCTGATGAAAGGCTATCTACATTATCGACGTTATTTAACATTTTACCACGCGTTAGTCCTAAAACACTGGATAAACAACAAATACTAGATGACGAATGGAGAAATTTTCCATTAATTGCAACACAAGTAAAAGACATAGCTACTTTAACTGAAGAAGCTGATGTATTTTGGCACAAGGTTTTTTAATTTTTCTGTTTTTTATTGATTTGAACGTAGCTATTACTATGCGCTATTTAACAATTATTTATTTTTCAGATTTCAGAGCTAAAGGATATAGACGGAAATAGCAAATTTAAAGAACTTCCTCAATTTATGCTGGGTGTGCTTTCGCTGCCGCACTCAAATACCGAATGCGAGCGCATTCTACAACTTACCCTACGTGTGAACTTTTTTTAATTACCTACTTTGTTTTTTTTTCTTTTTAAGGGGTTCACAAGAGCCACGTGGCACCCCCATTTGATAAAACTTCAATTTTCAAAAATCTAAATTTTTAATACTATCCCTATAAGCTAATCGTTTCGTTGTTTAACTAACGTTTTCAGCAATAATCTTAAATACGCTAATTTAATATTGCTAGATTTGCTTAAATAATCAAAGCAAATTACTTCTAATTTGTTTTTACTTTACTTCTAATTTACTTCTTTGATCCAATAAATATTAAAGTTATTTTGTTTGAGAAAAGTAGAAATTTAGGTTTTTAAATATTGCTCTGGTTTAGATGTAGTATAACCCAAAATTGTTGTGATGCCTTAATATAACCCAAAATTGTTGTGTTTGGTATTAAAATTAATAAAGATACAATTATCCTTCTTAAAAGTATTTTCTACCCTAAATAAAACAAATTTTCACGGAATTAGTTGTTTGAATTAAAACCAATACCTCCTATCTTATATTTTATTTAGTAAAATCATTAAGCATGTAAAGTCAATACCTCCTATCTAACCAAATACCTAGTAAATTATTGTTAAATATATTAATATTTTATTAAAACTTAAGCTTACTGTATCTGTTTATTCTCGATATAAATTAATTTATTATTTTTTAACTTTTAAGGCAACTAAGCGTTTTTTTGATTTTGTGAAAAATTGTGTCTGTGTTAGTTAGAAGGTATTGGCACTTCGCTGGAGCATAACCTCTATCGTGGCGCCCGAGTTTTTTGTTTAAAAGGTAATTTTCCTTTACTATTCAATTTAGATAAAACCTGTTGAACGCCCGCTTGCAACTTGACAAGCCGGGGGCAACATGACACCGTCAATATTCTATTATGCCAAAAGCATAATATGTTTAGCTTGCTTTATTTTAAAGAAGCAACACAAAATAAGATCTGATAATGTTCTGAAAACAAAAATGTTATGTCACAAGTCAAACAAAGTCGAGTGTGGTGGTAGCTCAGATTACTCTATAAATGATGTGTAATTCACATAAAACTTTGAATTTTCACTTTTGTTTATGTTTACACAATTTCCAAACGCAAATTTCAAACGCCCCATTAAAAAAAATACTTAAGTAAAAGAAAATATAAAATATAGCTGAAAAATGTGGTGGGCTCTATTTTGTTTTATGTAGTTTATAACAAGTAATCAGATGTCAACTACTTCTCAGATGGAAAAACAACAACTTATTCTACAGAACCCATCGGTAACTTCTCCAGAACCTACACCACAGATTACTGGACTTTTAAAAACTTGTCTTAGTTTTTTTTTAAAGGCAACCCTATTTATTGTCAAAATACCGAAACATGATTGAATAGCAAAGTAGCAAATAAATTAAATTAATTTTTGTGTCTATTTGTATTAATTTATTTTAGGTTTATTTTTCTAAACCCATTATTTTATTTTATATAATACACTAACAAGTTTCACTATTCTTACTTTTTTCATCACTAATACTAATTGTATTTTTTTTTTACTCTTTAGGTTATATGCATTATTTATATGCATATTTCTAATTCTTTTTTAACCTTTCCGGAGCCGTACCACCCAGGTCGAATGAATAGGACAGCCCGGGCTGTCCTCCTGACACACCGGAAACCTGGACCTTCAAAGGTTCTTAAAATGTTACTTATTGGTAAAGTAATAATTTATTATTAATTTTACAATATTAATTGTACAACATTATGCCTTTACATCTTTGTTCTTCACATTATCTTAATTTTTATTTATATGGAACAATGACTTAAATGTAGGTGTCCTGTAATTGGATTCATTACATCAATAAAAGTATAAAGCACTAAAGCTAACCATTGAATCCATATGAATATAAATACAACCAATAATATAATTAGTAAAATAATCATTCATAAAAGAATAATTGAGAAAAGACTAAAATGCAAGATCCTGCAAAAGATACTAGGACCAACAAAAGGAAATGATGCAGAGTAGACACAAAGACTTGAAAGACTGGTAGAACAATTGGTAGCAGAGCCGAATATCATTGGAGAAATAAAATCTGCCCAACTTTGCATGCACAAAAAGAGAATGAGAAAAGAACAAGCTGCCAAAAGAGCATTCTTGGACAGCCATTTAACATCCGGGTGGTTACAATACCGCTGGAAAGATGAAGTTGCCAAAGACCTAAAAGAATTGGAAGTGCCCGACTGGTCAGGCTTGTCAGTACAACAGAGAGTGAGAGAAAGACTAACAAAAAGTTTAAAACACTTTTCTCTGGTGTATGGTATTTGCTGTTATGTCATTGCGATTCAACTTCAGCTTGAATGTGATAACTTCACAATTGTAAAATACAAATAAAATACAATGCAACACAACAAAGGTCTCAGATCAGAATAACAGCTCTATTGACCCAGAGCTATTTGACCCAACACTTCTAACCTACATGGGTAGTCTTTTTTTTCTTTGGCAATATACAATAATGCTATGAAGAAAAGTTAAGAAAGTAAACTAGAAAAAATACCACTTATCTCAAGTCGCTCAGACGACAGTACCTGGTAGTTATTGCAATAACCTTGCTATATTAAACACAATATGTACAAAATCTCTGAAGTATTAGAATTTGGCAGATTATTTAAAGGTTGGCGTGGAGCAACGCGGAGACCAACCATAAATTTTATTTATGAACTTATGTTATAAAGTTTTAATAAAGCTATGGACTTATTCTTCTTTAAGAAAAATTGCTTGCTCTTATCAACATAAACTAACCATTCCAATCCAAACATACAAGACATGAACACAAAAAAAATACTATTTAGCGGAAATCACTACCAAAACACCACACCACAAATTTAAACAGGTACATAATGTACAAGATACAAGTACACCACGCATCACCAGAAGTTATTTAAGTAGTTTGTGCTATATATATTCACAAATTATAACGTAAATTGTGCTATTGTTATGTTGTGCTTGCGTTCTTTAATTTAATTGTGCCACAAATTATATAGTGTAAATTGTGCTCCACCAACCAAACCAACCAACCACAAATTATATAGTGTATATATAGTGTACAGATAGGAATCAAGCCTGCTATTGGCCGTTTCTTAGTCTAATGTCAGCTTCACATTGATAGTGCGGCAAAGTCTATCGAACGACATATCGATATACTAAAAATTATCGATATCGATACAAGCAGCACTACAGCCCTAGTGTACTTTTTAAATCCTATACTTTTAAATGTTCAAATGAATAAAACAACAAAATAATACAACAATATGACTAACCTAGTAAAAAAAATAAGTTATTATTAATAAACTGTAAAATTGCATTTTTAATGAAGTAATAAGTCATTACTTATAATCATTACCTATAAGCTAAAAAATAATGTATAAATACTACTTTTCAATACAATAGTGTGAATGACTAAAATATAACATTTCTTTTATCAGTACATAATGATTGAAGAAGTTTAACAATTATAAACAGTGATTTCAACAACTTGTGATACAACCATGTGTTTAATGAAAAAGAAGAAACATTTATTAAAATTTTTTAGAAGCGTTATGACTTGACAAGTACTACACTAACTATTACTAAGCGATGACATGTAGGTACCGATACAGGTACCGATTTCATTTAATAGCAAATTTAGTGTTATTACATACTTAATGTTAGAATTAAAATAAGATTGCAAAAAAAAGAACGCAATTGGAATCTAGTTCTGGCTTTTTTCTTATTATGCACGGGAAAAATGCATTTACGCATTAGCGCATTACACTAAGTCGGTCACTTAATGTAATGTGGGACTCGCAGAGCACAATGCCCGTCCTACCCATGCTGCCACTGGTATCTTCTCCGGGTTTCTGAGAACAAAGATAGGTACATTGTATATAATAGCTGTATTGCAGCTACAAGTAACATATTTAAATGAAACAAAACCTGTAAAAAATCATTGCCTGCCAATCATCATCACATATAAAAAAATACAATTATTTTATTGATTGTAATTTTCTTTCAGTAGGTATACCTTTTGCGCTTTTCAAGTGCCAATTGATGCATAACAAAATTAATATTAATACTAGATTCTGAAAAAGACCCTTTTATATTTTTATTTATTATTGTACAAAACTAATGAATTTGGACTCTACAAACAATAACAATGAAAAAATTTAAAGCATCAGCATGATGCTGAAGACCTCCAAACCAATCAATGTGAACTGATTTAAAAAACTTGTTTCTGATGTTGATCAGTATGTTTGGTTGGTGTGGATATTTGTTCATGACTTATTCATTATTTCAATCAGGGTTCTTAAAATCATGACAAAAGAGGCATTGGGTCAAGGGCAAAGTCAAAGAGTTTTATTCAAATAGACCATTTTTTTCCCTACCAAACATTCGGGACATCTTTGAACTGATAAGACGAACGGCCGCAACAAACATATCAGCTTTAACAGAAACAAGAACATTTACAATGGAATGTTGTTGCCAAACACAAATCTACAATCTTGAAATATATTTAAATAAGAGGAAAATTTTCTTATACTCAGTTTTTCATACAAAAGTATTACATCCATGCATTTTCTTTTAAATAATCATCTACCTTTGCTTAAGTGTCTTTATAACGTTTTAATTTATGGAAAAACATGTCAACCAAAAATGTAAGGTAACAAACAGTTAGGTACTTTCACATTTATGACATCAGTGAGGATATAAATTTACCTTCATTCGTTGTGATGATGTCGGTTGAATGTGGTCATCTGTAGTTTTATGCAGCATTCGTATATCAGTTTTGGCACATAATGACAGGTCTTTGCTTAGTATGTATGCCCTTTATAAGGATGGATCATAAATAATACAGAATTTGTGTCCATTAATGGCGATTTAAATTTTAATGACCTGAAAAAATATAGCAGCTTGGTATTACAAAATGTGTGAATTAACTCAATGTTCACAAGACATAGGTTTATGTAAAAAAAATATAATATAAATATAAATAAATTTTAAAGTTAATGATTTCCATTTCTTCAGAAGTTCTAAGTACTAACCTTCAGGCATCTCATTAATCAAGTTTTCACGCTTGGTGTCTGCTTGAAATCTTTTCAAGCATGTTCAGAATGTAGATCCTTGGTCACAAATTATCGCCATAGGAGGCAACTGTTTGTTTTAAAGCCTTCACAACTTCCTGAAAACACAGATACAATTTTTTTTATATAGGTTATTGAACATAAATTCTCACTCCGTAAATCCTTTGCAGAGTTGGCAGATCATCAGGCTACTAATTTAAACTTACTGTTATAATGTTTTTCAATGTAGCAGCAGGGGTAGTTCCTTCACAAACATAAAATGCTACCAATTGTTGTGCATAATTATTTACTCATACATTATAATTTTAAGAGTATTAGTAAGAGCTGTCAAATTGCGCGGCCCGGTAGTCTGTGGTTCGAAAATGGCTACCTCAACATGGAGATTCTTTGGCGGGAATTTGAACTGAAAGGGCGCTAAACTTTTGCTAATTTGAATTATTTTGCAAAAATAGAACTTTTTGTATATATTTAGTTACAATTGACTTAATAATTTGTAAATAATAGTTTTGTAAATAAATATAATGTTAACTAGTGAGGCCGGGGGCGAAATTCCCCCGGCCACCAAAGGCCCGGGGCCTTCGGGCAAGCGAGCCAGAAAAATGAAAGACAATGAAGAAAATAATGGTGTTAGCGGTGGTGGTGAGGAAAGTTTGAACTTTTTACCGTTTTTCAAACCTAATTATAAAAGACTTTATCCTGAAAATTCAACAAAATATGAATTCAAAGTGTTTGTTGAAAGTAGTAACAATGACCGATTGGGCAACAAAAGTCCCATTTACCTGAATCACATATTCACGGCAGAAATTAAAGGAGTGGTGGCCATTCACAGAGTGAATGCAAGTAAAATAGCGGTTATATTTAAACAATATAATACTGCTGTTATGGACTTTTTGGTAAATAAGACGCTGGCTAGCGCGACACGCTGCCAGCATGACGGACACTGAAGGTTGACAGAATAAAAAGACGACTATCGACTTGATCGCGACGACTAAGGAGATTTTTTCTCATGTATTGTGTAATTGCCTTGTAAATAGTGAAATAAATCCTTTCTCAGCAATCCTGTGCTCATTGACGACCGACGCGACGCCCTTTCAACTGGTCCTTCGAGAATTTACGACCCAGTCCGTGGAAAATCAGAATGCTGACAAGAAGTAAAAGTGCGACTATCAGCGGGACCGTGGCCGACTTGCCACCACCGCCAGTCACGACTATACAATCCCAGGTATCTGTAGCTAAGACCGCCGCTTCCTGTACTTCCGACCGAGCACGCCGACAGCGAGCTTTAGACATTAAGCGCAAGGCAGCGGTACAGCTCGCTGACCTTGAGCGCCGCAGGATAGAGAACGAGGAAAAACTAATTCAAGAACAGATCGCCCTAGACATTGAGGCTTTAGATTTAGAGAGTTGTAACGGTGATGTTGACATTTGCCTACCGTCAAACAACCGCACGACGCGGACGAACAATTTTGCGACGGCGAGTAACTGCGACCGTACTAAGCCGACAGACGCCGCACGTGATCCACCATCTGACTCGAACACAAAAATAGACAAGTTCCTAGCCAGACAGACAAGCGCCAAGGAACTGCCAGTCTTCACTGGAGCACCTGAAGAGTGGCTGCTTTTCTACAGTCAATTTAAGATTACGACTCAGCTGTGCGGCTATAGTGATGACGAAAATATAGCTCGGCTAATGAGGTGCCTTCGGGGAGAAGCACGTGACTCCGTTTATGCTCTACTGACAAGCGCTTCAAATTTAGACCGAATAATCGACACACTACAACTAAGATTCGGGAGGTCCGACATTATCATTGAGTCTATGATCACGAAAATTCAAGCTTACCGTGACATACTTCATGACGACCTGACGCAGCTTATGAAGTACGCGACCGAAGTGCAAAATATTGTTGCCGTCATGGTTTCGACCGAAAACGTAAGTCATTTACGTAATCCTACACTTATCCGTAATATTTTATCAAAGCTGCCGTCAAACCTCAAATATCAGTGGGGAATTGACAAATTAAGACGAGGAATGTACGACATTACTTTAGAAGACGTAGCGGAATGGCTAATGGAAGTAGCAAAGGCGACAGCTGAATTTACTACGACACCATCAAGCTCGCGCATATACGACAAAAGAAGTTACAATCGTGATTACAGGCACAATGACAAACATGTTCCTGTCATGACTACGAACAAGTCAAACAAAGATTGTCAGAAATGTCACAACAACCATGACTTACAGAAATGCCCAGATTTTTTGCGCCTTTCCATAGATGACAGATGGAACTTTGTCACAACGAAAAAACTGTGTTTCTCATGTCTGTCACCCCGACATCAACTAAAAGCTTGCACTACGAAAGCTAAGTGTGGTATGCAAGGATGTGAGCGCGTACACCAGAGAATTTTGCACGCTGAGCCTAGACAGGCGGCACATGACGACGCCACGCTTATGCCAGCTAGCAGTGACGTTCCTAATGACACTATTATTGCGACTACTCAGTCTTTGACGCAGCCCAGCCACGTACTGTTGAAAGTCATTCGAATCGTCGTGAGCGGGAGAAATGGCGATATCGAGACATCGGCCCTGTTGGATGAAGGTGCTGCCATGAGCCTGATCGACGCGTCATTGGCTGCGCGCGCCGGCATTGACGGCCCGCTGCGACCTCTGCGGATCTGCGGCGCGCACGGCATGACATCGCTTGACTCTACGTCACGTTCCGTTTCCTTTAATGTTCGCGGTCGCAATAATACTGAAATATTTAAGTTAGTTAATGTTCGTACTGTAAATAATTTGAAATTACCTGTAAATAATTTTCCTGTAAATAAGAATGTTGTAGATAGAAACTTTTTGATTAACTATTTTGATAAAGACGACTTGACATTTGACAAAGTTGACATGTTAATCGGACAGGATAATATTGACCTTATAGTGACACGACAAATCATACAGTGTGGTCCTCGACACGGACCAATAATCTCCAAGACAAAATTGGGGTACGTATTGCATGGAGTTGTTAATATGAAAGGTCTTTCGAATGATACGGTTGTTTTACACTGTGAATGTGAGGACTTGAATGATTTGTATAGCAAGACTTTTCGTACAGAAGATTTTGGAGTCAAGCTGAGCTCCGACACTCCCCGGTCTCGGGAGGATATGCAAGCCCTGGACATCATGAAATCGACGACTAGGTACTTATACGATCTGAAGCGCTGGGAGACCGGTCTTCTTTGGCGGGATGACAGCGCTCGTCTGCCTGTCAGTTTCAACCAGGCCTTTGTTAGGTTGAAGGGCATTCAACGCAAGATGGCGAAGCTTCCTGAGTTTGCCGAGAAATACCAGCAGAAGATCGAGGATTATATCAAGAAGGGGTATGCACGTAAGTTGACATTTGATGAGGCGCGGAACAGGTCAGACAAGACTTGGTATCTACCTCATTTTGCAGTGTTCAACCCCAATAAGCCCAACAAATTACGATTTGTGACAGATGCGGCAGCCAAATCCGATGGAAAGTCGTTAAATGACTTTCTTCTGCCAGGGCCAGACTTCCTAAATTCTCTGCCAGGGATGTTACTGCAATTTAGATGTCATCGCTACGCGATAATGGGAGACATCCAAGAGATGTTCCATCAGGTTCGAATTATTGAGCAAGACCGACAAGCTCAGCGGTTCCTGTGGGCCCATGACGAGTACCAGATGGACGTGATGATTTTTGGCGCGGTTTGTTCTCCCTCATCAGCCCAGTACATCAAGAACGCAAACGCACTCCGATTTGCAGAGACACACCCTGACGCGGTCAAAGCCATCACGGACCATCACTATATGGATGATCTGATCTTGTCAGTTGACACACTAGACCAGGGGACGAAGATTATCCAGGACGTGGTCAGCATTCACGCTGACGGTGGTTTCAACATGACAAGCTTTATGAGCAACTCCAAGGAAATTTTATCTTGTTTGCCGGAAAAGAAGCTGTCAAATTCTGGTGCCAAAGTGCTGAATGACACCACTGACCTAACAGTGGAGCGAGTTTTAGGCGTCAAGTGGACACCTGGTGACGACAAGTTCGTATTTTCAAACCTGTGTGACGTCATCGATAGTCAAGCAGACGGCCACCCTACAAAGCGGCATATTTTGAAAGTATGCATGTCCGTTTTTGACCCTTTAGGATTTTTACTTTTTGTGACGATAAAAGCCCGAATTATCTTACAAGACATTTGGAAGACCAAAATAGGCTGGGATGACGAGGTGACCGGTGACCTCAATGACAGATGGCGGTCATGGTTGCAGGAGCTTCGAGTGGCAATCGGACTGCATATTCCGAGATGGTTTCTTAGCATTCAGACTGATCTGTCAAAGCCAGTCGAAGTGCATGTGTTCTGCGACGCCAGCACCAGGGCCTTTGCTGCAGTGGCCTATCTGAGGTCCACGTTGACTGACGGTAGTTATCACGTCTCAATGATAATGGCTAGAGCTCGTGTTGCACCACTGAAGGTTTTAAGCGTCCCGAGGTTGGAGCTTCAAGGTTCTGTGTTAGGTGCAAGAATGGCGCAGTCGATCAAGAAATACATCGACCTCACTATCAGCCGTACTATTTATTGGTCTGACTCCAAGACTGTCTTGAGCTGGATACGATCTGAAGCGGGCCGCTTCAAACCTTTCGTTGCACACAGGATCAGCGAGATCGCTGACTTAACTGACCCAAGTGATTGGAGGTGGGTCCCCACGCACTTGAATCACGCTGATCTTGCAACTAGAGACAAGACATGTGACGTCGCGCATACGCCTTGGATTACTGGGCCAGACTTTCTCCGACAAGAGGAAGATGCATGGCAGATGAAAGATTCCCATGCAACCGAAGAAGTGGTGAATTCCGATCCAGAGGTAAAGGTTGCGTTTGTCATTACCTCGCATTCGAATGACAGCTTGCCAAACCTAGCTCGTTTCTCTTCATATTGGCGACTAGTAAGAGCGACAGCGTGGATCTTGAGATTTCGTCACAATTTGACAAATAGGAGTGAACGTCGAAGTGGAGAGCTCTTGGCTGACGAGATCACAGAGGCAGAGCTGCTCCTTACCCAAGACAGCCAGCAGCGTTCATTCCCAAATGAAACTCATACTTTACAGACGACCGGCAAAGTAGACAAAAATAGTCGCCTATTCCAGTTAGTTCCGTTTTTAGACGCACCACAGGGGCTCATTCGTGCACGTGGTCGTATCGACTCCGCCGATGTGGAATATGACACGAAGAATCCCATCATATTGTCTCCGTCTGACGATTTTACGCGGCTGATAGTTATGCAGTACCATAAAGATGCTGCGCACTGTGGTAAAGAAAAGGTGTTTAACGACATACAACAGAAATTCTGGATTTTGCGTGGTCGATCGGCTGTTAAAGCGGCTTGGCGGACTTGTCAAGTATGCAAGAACAATCGAGCCATGCCGACGCCACCACTTATGGGACAGCTACCAATAAGCCGACTGACACCAATTAAAGTCTTTGCCTATACTGGACTGGATTATTTTGGACCCATGGTAATTAAAATCGGACGACGCCATGAAAAGCGGTATGCGGCTCTGTTTACGTGCATGACAGTAAGAGCCGTCCATATTGAGTTGGTCGATGATTTGACGTCTGACAGTGCCATTATGGCTCTGAGGCGCTTCATAGCCAGACGTGGCACTCCTAATGAAATTTGGAGTGACAACGCCACAACTTTTAAAGGCGCCGATAAGGAGCTTAGACGACACGTCGAGAACCTGGATGCCGACAGATTGCGTCAGTTCTTTAGTGTTCGTCGTATTAAATGGAAGTTTATCTGCCCGAGTTCTCCTCACCATGGCGGATGTTGGGAGAGAATGGTGAGGTCTATCAAGACGGCACTGAAGATGACCTTAAAGGAACAAGTTACGACTGAGCAGACTTTACAGACCCTATTGGCTGAGGCTGAATCTATGGTAAACAGTCGACCACTGACCCATATTTCTCTCGATAACAAGGATTCCACCCCTTTGACGCCTAATCATTTTATTTTTGGGGGACAAACTGACTTTGCACACCAGCCATTGGCAGAATTCAATGACAGAGATTTGTTAAGAAAGTCCTGGCGTCACTCCCAACGTTTAGCGGACCTTCTGTGGAAGCGGTGGATGAAAGAGTACTTGCCAACCCTTACCAGACGTGGTAAGTGGTTTCAGACTGCAGAGCCACTGAAAGCAGGAGACGTCGTAGTGGTCTGTGATGACCAGCTTCCACGGAACCAGTGGCCTAAGGGTATCCTGGACGCAGTATACCCAGGTGCTGATGGCCAAGTTAGGGTAGCGGATGTCAGGACTTTGACAGGAGTCTACAAGAGACCAGTGACTAGACTTTGCCGACTAGACATTAGACATGACTAATTTTTTTGTAAATCGACTTGATTGACATTATTGCCTTAACCCTCGACTACCGAACGGGTCTGACTGACCTGACCTGGTTTGACTGACCTGACTCGAACTGGTCTGACTGGCCAGACCCGACTGGTCTGGCTGACCCGACCCGACTGGTCTGGCTGACCCGACCTGGTCCACCTGCCTGACCTGACAGGGCCTGACTGAGTATTGCCTTGCAATACTGGAGGTGGGAATGTTATGGACTTTTTGGTAAATAAGACGCTGGCTAGCGCGACACGCTGCCAGCATGACGGACACTGAAGGTTGACAGAATAAAAAGACGACTATCGACTTGATCGCGACGACTAGGGAGATTTTTTCTCATGTATTGTGTAATTGCCTTGTAAATAGTGAAATAAATCCTTTCTCTGCAATCCTGTGCTCATTGACGACCGACGCGACGCCCTTTCAACTGCTAACAATTTTTTGACGAACAATGTTTTTCTGGACAAATATAAGTTGAAGGCATTCATCCCAGCAGCTCAAATTGAAAAGACTGGAATCATCCGTTATGTTCCAACTAACATTTCTAATAAAGAACTATATTACAAATTATCTTCTACTTATGAAATTATCGCTGTGCGTCGCTTTTTTAGAAAAGTTAACAATGAAAAGTGCCTTTACAAACTGTCAGTATTACTTTCCTAGCCAATATGTTACCTGATTCTGTACAGTATGACTTGTTTTCATACCGCGTATTTGAGTACATCCCTCCTCTGCAACAGTGTTATAAATGTTTTAAATTCAATCACTCCGCAAAGGTCTGTAACGGCAAACAGCGCTGCAGTGTCTGCTCGGGTGAACACTATTACAAAGACTGTGATAAACCTAATGAACTTAGTTGTATCAATTGTAGTAGACCACATCTAGCAATTTCCAATTTATGTCCTGTTAAAATAAAGAAAAATCTAGAAAAGAAAAACAAAATTACTTATGCAAGCACTGTTGCCGTTACAAATGAAAAGATAAATGATGCTGAATTTTCAGCTCTTGTATATAATAAAAAAAATATTGTAAATAAATCAAACAATGACCCTGTTGTCCCTGTACAAAAAACTGTGAATAAAGTTTCTTCTGTGAAATCTGTTACACAAAGATCCCTATCTATAGATGAACTTAAAAGTCAATTAATTAATAATGCTGAAATAACCAATGCCATAGTTCGAACTTTAATTTCTATAGCTAACAAAGGAGACGACACTCCAATTACTTCTATTGCCATTAAAGACTTATTACTCAAAAACCTTTCTTAATTTATGGATAATAGTACCTCACATAAGTCGTATTTAAGAATAGCTCAATTTAATATTCAAAGTATTTATAATAAGGTCCCTCTTTTGTTCAATTTTCTACGAGAAAATGATATTGATATATGTTTATTAAATGAAACTTGGTTAAGAGACAATAGACCTTGTCGAATACCTGGATATAACATGTATTATAAAAATGCTTCGAATGAACATGGTGGTGTAGCCATACTAATTAAACCACATTTTAAATATAAAACACTTTCCACAGTATTTTATGATGAACTGCAAACTGCGGCAATATCCATATCTACTTCTAGAGGAGATATTACTATTCTGTGTGTTTATTGCCCCCCTACTGGCCCGCTAAGAACTAACAACTTGCATACCCTTATTCACAATCTTCCTAAGCCTACTTTTGTGGCTGGAGACTTTAACGCTCATCACATCGCTTTTGGATGCTTATCAAATAAACGTAGAGGAGAGCAATTATATACAGTTATAGACGAGTTAGATTTATGTATACTAAATGAAGGTGACGTTACTACTATGCAGTATCCAAATCGTAATCCATCCGCTATTGATGTGTCTTTGGCTAGCCCATCAATTACCCCGCTTTGTAAATGGTCAGTCCATGATGATAACATGGGCAGTTATCATTTCCCAACAATAACAGAAATAACTATTTTAACTGATCAATACAGTGTTAATCCTCCTATGGATAAATTTATATATAATAAAGCTGATTGGAACAAGTACAATGAACTTTCGAACACATGTTTTGACAATATTATTCCTAACAGTTGTGATCCTCTTAGCTCCTTTAATTCATTTTGTGATACACTTTCTATCCTGAAATCAGAATGCATACCAAAATTTACCAAATCCACAGAATACAAAAGTAGGCCACCTGTACCCTGGTGGAACGAGAGATGTAAAAATAGCGTCATTAAATCTAAAGAAGCTTTAAAATTATACAGGAGACTACCTACTATTGTAAATTATATATCTTACAAAAAAGCAGATGCTTTGAAAAAACGAACTATTGCCGAGGAGAAAAAGAATAGTTGGAGATCATTGTGTGACAGTTTTAACAGAACTACACCTATTTCAACAAATTGGAATAATATTAAGAAATTTAAGGGACTTAAAGTTAACAAATCTTACTGTGATGAATTTATTCCACAATTTTTAAACAAATTATCAGATGACGATAATGAAAATACAACTGATTTAAATAGTTTTTTTAATTTACATAACAATGACATTGAATCAAAATATTTGTTAGATCCATTTACATGGTGCGAGTTCTTGATAAGTCTTGAATCTAGAAAAAATACTACTCCCGGAATGGACGATTTTCCCTATATCTTGATTAGCAAATTGAATATTAAAGCTCAGAAATTATTTTTAGTTATCCTCAATAATCTTTGGCATAAACAAATAATACCATCGTCATGGAAAACACAATGTGTTATTCCAGTTCTAAAACCCGACAAGACTCCAGATAACTGTGACTCTTATAGGCCTATTTCATTATCTTCCTGCTTAGGTAAAATATTTGAAAATATGGTTAAACTTCGTCTGGATCATTTTGCTGAATCTAATAGTCTTCTACCAAATATCCAATATGGCTTCAGAAGAGGCCGAAGTTGTGCTGACAGCTTCACTTGTCTTGTTGCAGACCTGAAATATGCAAAACAAAATAATAAAAGTGTAGCATGTGCTTTTCTTGATATTCAAGGGGCATTTGACAATGTTCAACCGGAAATTCTAATTCAGGTGTTATCAGGGTTAGGCATACCTGGCCTACTCTGCAAGTGGATTTACGAATTTTTAACCGATAGAATTCTATATGTTAAATATAACAACATCTTACATGGCCCTAGAACTATCTCTAAAGGCACAATGCAAGGGGCCACATTGTCCCCACTTCTATATAATCTATATACGTCTGAAATTTGTAAAAATGTAAATACTGAAAATGTAAATATTCTCCAATTTGCTGATGACTTAGTGATTTACAGTGTAAATAATAATATTGACATGGCTATTGATAATGTAAATTTAACACTTGTTAATTTAAAAGGGTATTATGATAAGTTGCAACTTAAAATTAATCCACTCAAAAGTAGCACCATGATATTTAGCAAAGATTTTCCTTCTACTGCACTCTTGTATAATGATCAAGCTATTCCTGTAGTTGACCAGCATAAATTTTTGGGTGTAATAATTGACAAAGATTTATCCTTTAAGCCACATATTAACTATATTGCACAAAGAGCTATGAAAGGCTTGAACATCATCAAATGTTTAACTGGGGTATCATGGGGAGCAGATCCTTTGACTCTCTCCATTTTGTACAAAGCTATTATAAGGAGTCATTTTGATTATAGTTGTATAGCCTATTTAGATAGTAAACATGTAAATAAATTAGACTTAATACAGAATAAAGCTTTAAGAACAATTTCTGGGGCCATGTGCTCTACTCCTATTAGAGCCATGGAGGTTGAAACTGTTATAATGCCACTGTCTCTTAGACGATTGTTACTTGCAAAAAGATTTTGTGTAAAGCTCTTAGCTACCAACAATCAATATGTCATTAAAAAGATCATACCTTATCCAATACCAATACCGACTCCATTGACTTCAGCTGCTGATATTCTAAGCCACAAATTTCCAAGATTATCCCAAATTCTAGTAGACCTGGAAAATAAACATCAGAAATTACAGAAAACAAGGTTATGGCCTTTTTATGCTAAACAATTTTATACATTGATAAATGAAATTAACATTATTAAAGTAGAAGTAAATAATAATCTAGATTTACAACAGTTTTTAGATGAAAACAAATACTACACTTTATATACAGACGGAAGTAAAACTAATTCACATGTTCGAAGTGCCATTTATGATCCCCAGATAAAGTTTTGTCAAAGCTTTAGTCTGGATACTACTTGTAGTATATTTACAGCAGAGGCATATGCAGTCTTTGAAGCGCTTAAACGTATTTACTCTATAACTAGTTGTAACAAATACTTCCTTATATTGACCGACTCTCTCAGTGTGATTAAATGTCTAGGAAATTACAATGTACATTTTAAAACGAATTATATTGTATATAAAATTAAAGAAATATTACTTGCCTTAAGTAAAAAAAAATTTGAAGTCGCCTTTCTGTGGATTCCTTCACATAAAGGCATTACCGGTAACGAAGTAGCGGACAAGGCTGCATGTGAAGGATTGAACTCATTAGATGTAAGACATATGACTGATATTCCGTTTACTTATACCTATAATGAAATAAGAAAAGATGTGTTATTGCTATGGGATGATGTCTGGAAGAAAGACAGAGAAACTAAAGGCAAATGGTACGGAGGCGTACAAGACGTAATACCTGCAGAGCCTTGGTACACCAAGCTGAAAGTAGCCAGCAGAGACTTTATAACCACTATTAATCGACTACGTTTTGGCCACCACAAAACTCCTGCACATTTGGGACGGCTCAATCTAATTACATCGAATTTATGCCCACACTGCAGCAATAATGAAATTGGTGACATTCAACATCTGTTATTTAAGTGTTGTCAATTTAATATTCAACGACTTTTACTAGCCAGTGAACTGACAGAAAGTGGTGAAAGTGATGCAAGTGAAATTGTTACTGATGAAGCCCGCCGCTTAGAAGACTACTTAAAAAATCGCAGGAATTTTATTCCTCTATATAATTATATAAAAAATACAATAACAAAGTTATAAAGAATCCGAGGAAAATGAAGACATGGCTTAAAGGACTTTGAATCCAAGCCAAAAACCATACAAAAAAAAAAAATACCTCAACATGGAGTTTTGACTTGTGAAGCATTTTTTTTTTTTTAAAAACTACGAACCACCTTGTTGTAGGGGTGATTCCTACGGCGGCAACCAACACCCATCCACAGACCCGAGACAGATTGACAGTTTACAGTTGACATTGACAGCTGGCTGACAGCAGAGAAGAGAACCATTGAAATCATTGAATGGCCGTGGGTCATAGCGTTTTTTAAGATTTTACCGTACAACTTCTTTATACTACAAAATATATATATTTACGTGACATTGGCAAAATTCGTGAATTTCATCGCGAGCAGGCCATTAATTAAGAAAGAAGAAGAAGAAATCATTGAATGAATGAACAAAACAAAACGAACAAATTCGAGATGTCGTAGCGTAGACGCGAGAATCGGGCCACTGGGGGCCAATTCTCGCACCTTCGACATCTAAAATTCAAAAATTTTTGGAGTCAAAAATCTGTATTAAAAAACCCCTGAAAGCAATCATCGACATTATAGGATTATTAAACATAATTTAAACTAAAGGATTTTGACATTAGTTGAGATTTTACTTACATTTTTAATAAAGATAATAAGTCAAAATCAATGTCAATAACATTTATTCAGTCTAGGCTGTTACAAGCACTTATGAACGTCAAAGAAGCTACGCCATCGGTTCACAAACCCTACGGCGGGAGACCTTGTAACGAGATGAACCGGCAAGAAACTCATCAAGGGCTGTTTTTTTCTCCCTGTTTTATTTCATACAGAGTCGTCAAATTGAAAAGTGACCTTAACATATCAGTAAGGTCAATTTCCATCACAAAAGGAAAATACTAATTAAAATATTACATTATATGGTTATTGTAACCGTAAACAATTTTTAACTAGCAAAGAAATCTTGTCTATCATACATTACAACATTTAACGCATTACAAGATTACTGTACTGCAAGTTGTGACGTACATAAAGGTCAGTATCAATTTATTTTAGATAAAAATATTTATGCTTTAAGCACAGCATTAAGATAAGCAGACTGAGGTAGACCCATTTCCGCTGGCAGCACCCGTTCACGAGCATGACGCATGAACCAGCCATCGCTTCGTTCAACCATATTTTAGTGAACATAACGACCCGCCTCACATTACACCGCCGAAAGAAACGTTTGAATGAGCATGACGTACTTCAGGTACTTATGTTAAGCTGTATAAATATAAAAAAATACAATGGCAACAGCAAAAAAAAAAGATAAAAGTGCATTAATGTAAGACACAACCTACAATGTCACTAGAAGACGCATCAGCTGGGTCACAATCTCAAAGCGTAATTAAAGTAAGTAAAAAAAATCATCTTTTATATATTTGGAATAATTGAAAACATTATTTACCTTTATTTACTCAGATCAAGCAGTGCCACGCATCTCAACTCAAACATCATAAATAACATAAAATCTAAACAACATATACACATTTTAACACAAGCAAACATGAGCAGACCCATCCCACTGGCAGCACCCGTTCACGAGCATGACGCATGAACCAGCCATCGCTTCGCTCAACCATATTTTAGGGAACGTAGCGACCCGCCTCACACGACAAGATACGATGAATAAGGATATAAAACTGTCGAATTCAACGTATTTCAGCGCGAGAATCGGGACCCAGAATAGAGACGACAGACAGAAGTTTAGTGCAAATGGGTGTGACTTTTTTGTCCCTTGAGAGCAGCAGTCTACGGCCTGATCCGTTCTACATTCGAGAATACTAATAAACTAATAAAACATGGCACTTCTTTCGTGATGCGGATTCTAGATGAGATGAGCTAGTTTGGTGATGACAGACGGTACAGTGAGACAGAAAAGACTAGAAAGCGAATTTTTGAGGAACTAACCAACTACACGATATGGCAGCACAACTTCCGGTTGTCAAGTTGGTATTTCTACTACCAAACCTTTAGCGTGTTCATAATCCATAATAATTTATATAGTCATTTTCGTGTTTAAGTAGTGGAAAAGTGACAAAATTCTAATGCAAAATTAACTAAATTAAGTCGTGGCGGTGCTCGTGAGGCTAAACGGAAGTTACGGAAGTAAACAAAAACACGAAATTTTATAGCGCGACTGAAGTATTCTGAGCATTTTAAATTAATACGATTTAATATTTAATGCTTGATTATGATCATAATAAACAGAACTCAGTCCATTACATTCTTCTTGCACTGCATAAGTGTATGAGAAAATAATCAAAATTAAATTATTCTTATAGGTTGGTAAAGACTAGGTGGTGAATTTTATGATGAATCACTAATTGGCTAAAAATGAAGCAAGAATTAACTACGGTGCTAGAACATCTCAACAATAGTCGCTAGAATGAATGGAACGTCTGAATTACCAACCAATTTGGATTTTGAATCCTTGGAGGATTATGTTTAAATAAAGTTTGTAACTTTATATCAAAATGTTTTATTTAATCTAAATAGATAGATCTGCTAGCTAAAGAGATAATTATTTCTTTCTTTTAATATTTTGCATTTATACCGTTAAAAAGTTGCAGACAAGTAGATTTTCGACTAAAATTTTAAATGATTGTGTTGGATTTTATATCTACTATTTTCTTACATATCAGAGGTTACTATTTGTTCTAATTCATCCATCAAATACGTCTTTTGTCTTTTTCTTAGCTTACCTAAAATCGACTCTAAGGCTAAACTACATAAAATAAACTACACAAAAGATCTAGCATGGTAACCGGTTACCGCTCAGTGGTAAATGGGTAGGTTTTTGTAACAAGACTAGTAGCACCTTAATTTTTTTTCTGCTTTTTTACTACGCGGGCAGATAAAGAGCTCTCTACATTCTCGACAACACTAGACGAAACTTGCCGAATACGAGAGTGTCTGTTTTACCGAGATGTTTCGTTTATATTCACCTTCTATCCATGTATCGGTATATCAAAAGGTTCTTGGCTAGTTTTGTATTAAGTATAAACTGTCTGTCCACATTCCCGCTCTCTCGTAACAGTTTTTTGTCATTAAAAATGTCCGTATATTAGACCTACGAACTTGAGTTGTCCGTTTAGAACTATATCAAAGTTATCATATATGGGACCCAAAGGAACAGGAACAGAAAAAGGAGTTCTTGCATGGATTTTGTATTTAAATTTTAGTCAAAGTATTTATTTTATGTATTTTTATTTCATTTCTTTGGGAAGCTTACAACATAATTTACAAATTAGCTAAATAAGCAAGCACTTTAAAGCTAATTACAAGCTTCCAGAGATAAAAGCTATGTGGTTACATAATAGTAAGTAAATTAGCAACTAAATAAGCATTTGAAGCTATGAGATAAAATTTAGGGACTTTTATCACAGGTTATGCCACTCCCATTAGTACCTTCTCTCATAGATCTGCAAATAGATGTAATAAGCTGCAGCATCGGCAGATACTTTTTAAGACATCCGTTTCGTACGAGCGTCTAAAAACAGACTAGACTGAGCTAACCGAGAATGTAGAGTGACGCTCTTGTGTGATCCCGCCAAAGCCCGAACATTGACAAAACATTTAGGTCGCGCTTTTAGAATGGGATTGAAAATGGCGTCACCTCTATTATATCTCGCTCGCAAACTCTCGCTGTCTTTACGATCACACCTGCAAGTACTTACTGTGAACTAAAAAAATATTGTCTGTTTTAGATTTAGTTGTTAAGGGTTATTTTTTATAATTTCTGTTTGTTAAACCGTAACTATTGTTATTTATCTACTAAAAGGTGTAAGATAAATATTGCCGCAATTTCAAAGATATTTACAATATTTAGTTGTTTTATTTAAGGTATTGTAAGTATTTGATAATCACGTTGTCTTTTTAATTTTTAAGAACTTGTTGTTAAATTATAGTTGACCGTACAGTGCGACAGGAAAGAGTAAAAAAGTTGAGGGCGCCACTAGTCTTGTCCAAGACTACAACTAGCAACTCTGTTAATACTACGAAAACAAGTTTGATACTTGACATATTTTAAATAGACATAGACTAGTAAGATAACGTATAACATCGCTGTACCTCTAGAAAATTCTCTCTCTTTCAAACTTACTACCGTATTTCTGGATTTCGGAGCGTCACGCGATCTAATATCCGAATGCCTTTTGCCTCAATGAACACGTCTGAGACGCCTTCCATGTGTGCATTTGGTGTGCAGCTGGGCTTGTAACCGGTTTGAAACAGAGCGGTTAATTGAGGTTTTTGATTAAGGTTTTTACAAAAATCGCTTCCGACGACGTATTCTGAATGAGAGCGTTTCCAAAACCTAAATAAACCGGTTTAATCCAAACTGAACCTACTACTGGCGAGGCGAACAGGCTAATAGCGACCTTCCATGTGTAGACATAAGCTCGCTAGTCGATTTTCCACTCGTGCTCTCGCTCGTAGAGCGGTATTTCAGGCAAGGAGCGAGCTTATGTTTACGTGTGGGTCGCACTCAAGCGCTCGAGTTGCCCTGCTATGCTTAGGTACTTATAAAGAGCAGAAAATGTCTATAAACGCTTAATTGATTCAAAATCCTTTTAATTTTGCTCTTTCACGAAACTGTTTTTTTAAGGTTTCGGTAGAGTCAAATCTTAATGAAACGTTTTCAATGTACTCGCTGCTGTACCGGTTTGAAAATTAACCGGATAAACAAGCCCTGGTGTGTAGAAATGTTCTTCACTATACTTCAGTGAATTTCATCTATGTTGGCACCCCTGTCGATATCTGTCAAAAGGTTAGGATGATATAGAATAAGAGTTTGATGCAGATTTTTTTAGGTTTTGATTCTGTGTTAAAATTATGTAAAAACATACCTAAACGCGGTGGCAACGCCGGCGTTGTTAATCTAGCAGGGATTTACGAGCGAGCAGTGACGAACGTGCAAATTTTGTTGACCCTACTTTATTGACCTTAAAATGGAGAAACATAAAAAGCAGTATTTTGTTTTGTTGTGTATAAACAATAAAATATTTTTCAATATTTAATTGCTTACTTATGTTTTTCCATTTTGAAATCGGTAAAGTAGGATTACGAACAAAACTCGCACGTGCGTCACTGCTTGCTCGTGAGTCGGTGCTAGATTAACAACGCATTGCCGCCGCGCCTAGATATAATTTCGAACCTAGACGGGGTGTGAAACAGGCCTGGTTAAAGGAAAATGGTTATGAGTTTGAAGTTGAGACGTTGAAATTACACGTTTCTAACGCGTGTGTACCTTCTTGATACACTGGGGTACCAACATAGCGGAAATGCGAATATACATTGAAAACCAATGTACACCAACGCCGCCGACGCGTACTGTGTTTTGTTTGTGCGATTCATTTCATGTTGGTTGTTGAACAAGACCGACAGACGGTACCTAACCTCATCCTTTATAATTAAATTAAATGTGAATTTGAAGAAAATTTACTTTACTTAATGGCTTTGAAACGGTTTAGATGAGAGTATTAAGAAGAGAAAAAAGGAAAAGAAAACACTGGGTTCATAACATCAATTTGAGAAGTGGATGAATGAATACCATACTCATAAGAAAGATTTAAATGCAGATGAAGCTCGTTTTTCATGACAAAAGCATAGTTCTCAGAAATCCACGATTTAATAGAAAATGGGGGCTAATTGTCTAATTTTAAAATCTATCGCAATCCCTTTCAATTTGAAAGGTATTTACGACCTATTTATTTTATTTTATTTTTATTTTTTAATGAAGAAGTGTCAAATTAAGTGTCATATTAAAATTATTCAAAACATCATTCGTTCCAAAAGCGATTGCGACTCAATTCACATACAATTCCATAAGTCGCTATCACAATCAATAAAACTTTGAAGGGAATTGCTATAGATTTTAAAATTAGACAATTAGGGGGCAGGTCATAAAAACAATCATCATCACTCAACATCTCGAAAATTTACTGTTACGATTACAAGGGTCAAGGTCAAGGGGATCAATTTACAATTAACAATCTGTTTGTGGTAAGTACCTAAATAACATTGAGGATAAGCAACTTTCGCCATCGCAATGGACGGTCACGGGTCGAGCGACCAAAAATTTACTATTATGAAAAATATAACTATTTTGAATTTAAATTTACATTATAGAGTTTAAAGTCGTGTAGCGCGTAAAGTCGAGCGCGGTCACCGGAGACCGCTTCGTGGTAATTGGGTTAAGCCGTTGGTCCCAGCTGCATTTAGTCGTTAAAACCCACCAATCTGCTTTGGGCCCGCGTGAAGGGTCATGGCCCGTTTTTCTCATCCATCCTTAAAGAACGACAGTGCCCCAGCAGTGGGGACATTCAAAATGGCTGATGACGTACGGTTTGGGATGAGAAGCAGTTCTATGCATTTGACAGGTGAAGTTCATAAACTTATTATATTATGGGGACCCTACGCGTAAAAAATCTGGGTTTGGATATGGGCTTCATTTGACAGTTAAAGCTCATAAAATTACCATATATGGTAACTGTCAAATGAAGCCCACATCCACACCCAGATTTTTTACGCGGTAGGGTCCATGTTATTTAACTTTCAAAATGAAGCCCAAGTCCATACCCATAATTAATTTCTCCATTTTTGGGCATTTTCTGAAAGTGCTGGCCAACAAAAAAAACCTACGTATGGTTAGAACTAGTCGTTAGGATCAATAGTTGATATGGCACAAAAGTTTAAGGATTACTCAAAGTCAAGGTATAGGTTCAAAGATTCGTCATTTTCATACATTTATGGATTTTTTAAAGTGAAAAGAAACTCGATCTGGAGCATTTTTATTATGCAGTGAGGTAATTATATGTTCTAATAACACATCTAACAATATCCATGCAACAAATATAGTACGAGATCGTATCGTATCGTATTAAATTGTTTTGCTAATCAGCATAAAAATGATAGGCTACTACTTATTTCGTTTTGCCTCGCAAATCTTGCATTGACTAAATATTAACTTGACTTGACACCTTTACCTACTATTATCGGCGATAACATTGAGTTGAAAGCTCAGACTGCGACAGAGAAGCTGGACATCTTAAATAGGGTTAAGCGGTATTTCACGCAGGAACGGCTTCTTATGTTGTATAAAGCACAAATTCGTCCGAAAATGGAATACTGCTTTCACCTTTGGGATGGTTCAGCAAAATACCAGCTGGCCGCACTCGACTCGGTGGAACGCAGAGCCAGAAAACTCATTGAGGATGATAGTCTGGTGAATAACAAGTCACAGTCTCCCTCATCGACGAAGAGTTGCTTCATTATCGGTAGTCTACAGATTGTACTTTGGAGAGTGTGCTATTGAGCTGCATGAGCTCATACCGCCATCGCCAGCTTCTTTTTACCACTGGGAATCCAGACGTACTGCATGCTATCACCCCTACCTGGTTGATATACCTCGTCTGCGTACAAAGCGTTTTTCCTCATCTTTTAGTATGCGCACAGCCAGGGAGTGGAATTCCCTGCCTGCGTCTGTATTCCCGGGTGCCTACAACGCTGGTATAGTTAAAGCTCGAGTGAATAGGCTTTTTCTAGGCAAGCTCGATCCATCTTAGGCCTCTTCTTAATCTAACGATTCAGAATTAGGCCAAGAGTAAGCCTATTTAATGTAAAAAAAAAAACTATTTCATAATGCATGCGCTCTTTGACGAGGCAGTATATCCGCTATTCGTAATATAGTATTCTGTGGACTGTATGGTCTATGACTATAGCCTGAAATCTACACGACAGGCATGACAAAGATAGTTGACAAGGCAATTGACAATTTCAATTTTAACCTTTTGTACTTACTTTATTTAATTTGTGCTTTTGTGTACCTTGGTACTACCTATATAATTTGTGATTTTGTGTGTATTATAGTAAAAAACAATTTAAAACTCAATTTTATTGATACTGTTCATGTTCGAGTACTTGTACATTACTATAATATAATTTGTGGTTCGCGTCAGCAGCTTTTGAAAAACAATTTGCGGGGTTCATTAATTTTGGAAATAAGAAAAACGTGTGTGCTATCTATCACTTGGTTATGTTCAAATAAGTGACACAAAAATAACTAGAACAAAAATACTAAAACCTTGTATTAGGTCTATGCTTGATTTCTGCTTCTGGATATGAAGACTCCACGGAAAGAATGATCAAAGTCACTTGTGGAGAATTTTAAGAAATCATCATTTTTAACGTTGAAACAATATAATTAAATTATAAAATCAACATACACAAATGCTGTGTGACTTAAAATCACTGCTAATATATTTATAACAGTAGGTACCTATGCTAAATCACAAAAAAATCAACTGTTTTTAATTTATGTTAATTAAGATTTTCTTGTTAGGAGATTTCTTCAGTTATAAAACAAAAATTACATTAATGATCAAAGTCCAACTGAAAAAGGCTAAAATGATCAAAGTCATCTGCTTTAACTATGGTAGATTATTATAATTATAGTTTTTGCAGATTGTCATAATATTCCTGACCATTTCTTGTACATAATACTTTCAAGTGCTGTAAATCTGTGTACAGAGGCACTTTCACTGGGATAAGCTCGCTGTAAGACTTCTCTGGTTGATTGGTTTTCTGATTTCTTCTGCTTATATCGATACTTGTAATTTCAAAAGCGATGTAAACAAAATTTACCTAAAATCTTGAGATGCAGATGATGAAATATTTCGTTTTGGGTCTAGTTAGTTATTTTATAAAATAGATGTGCCTTGCGTCTAAGAAAATTCATTAAAATGTTCTTTACATCCATTTTTATTATGAGGCTCAGATTCATTTTGGGTGTAAAGCACATTTAAAAAAATAATATGCTCTACGCCCTAAAAACAAATGTTTAAGAGTGTTAGTATAGACATAGTAAAGCAAATAAAAAACAAATCTTATATATTGAATTAAAATTTTATTTATTGATTAGGCTGTGTAGCATACAAAGCCTACAAGTCATTTTAAATAATGTGTTGTCAAGGGACTTAAAATGGATAACTAACAAATAAAAGAATAATTTAAGTAATTAATCGGCATTTTTTATTTTAAGTTGTCTTGAAAATTCTAGAATAGACAATCATTTTGAGTGTTAAAGAGGAGTGTTGCTCTTAAACGCATAGTTACTTGATAAAACCTACGTTTTATCAAGTAACCTGCGTTTAAGACCACTCCTCTAAACACTCAACTATTAATATTAAATAAGTAGGTAGGTAAACATACTTACTTTTTTTGTAATAGTTGAGTGTTAACCATATTGAGACATACAATAGGTAAGTATGTTTAAAGTTTAGAAAGTTTTATGATCACAGAGACCGATAAACCTAATTATCTACTTAATCTAAATATTTGGTCTTAGCACCTTTTTTTGCCCAGTTTAACAAAGCTGGTTTATTACTAGAAAAACAAAAAACAAGTTTAAAAAAATCCACAAGCATTAACTTACTTCATCAGCCTGTGGACGTCCACTGCTGGACATAGGCCTCTCCTAGCTCACGCCTATTGTGGCATTCATAGGAGGCTGTTAGCCTACTGCTACCTGGCCTACGCTGCCTACGCTGGCCAGACGGGTTGGTAGAGGGTTTGTTTCAAGCTTTCCTTCTCTCGCACAGGTGTTCAATGCGTCGAGCCTCTTTGTTGACTCTTACGACATCCCAGGCATGTAAGGGAGTGGTGACACTTGTATTATGTATACAAGCATATATTTATATATGTATACAAGCATACTTATATATGTATACAAGCATTAACATAAAGCAGCAATTAACAATAAAATATCTTTATCTTAGGATTTAAGCCCGTTGCAGACTTGGCTATAATATATATTAATATACACACTGAGGAATATATATTTTGCCTTCATTAATTGATGGTCGTCCTAGTGTTCGCACGTGTTTTGTAATTAAGGGTGTTCTTATTTCAAAATACTAACAGTAATTATGAATTCAACAAGTACATTTCAGATAATGTTTTGATAAAGTCGGGAATTTTAATAAAGAAAACACATGTTTATAGTTCCGTGGTTGGATCTGTATTGCCTCAAAAACATACAATTATAATAAAACTTATTCTAATTATATCTTATGCTAACTCGTCACTTTACACGTAAAATGTAGCAGTCAGTTTGCTAATAATTGTGTTGCGGTGCAACTACTGAATCATCATACTTCTTTTTTTTTTTTTTTTCAGTATCTTTTAAGTACATTACATAACATATGGCTGAGGCCCCTTTTAAGTATAAAACCTGTGTTAAGAGCCCCGCTCCTTCTAAGATTACAAAAGATACATTTGTTGTTTAAATTTTATATTTTAAGTAACTGCTAAACTAAAAATATAATTCATTTTTTTTGAGTTTTAAATGTATTTCAATGTGCGTTTATAAAAAAAGATAATGCCCTTAGTTACAGTTACAAAACAAACAATATAATTGTAACGGGTTCGGTTAATTGTGTGTCTGTGTGCGTTTGTGTGTGTATGTGTGTGTGTGTGTGTTTTAAAGAAGAGTGTGTGGGGGTTTGTATGTGTGTTTGTGTTTGCATTTGTGACGAATTTGGTTTTTTTTAATTATTATTATTTTACTAGTTTTATTAGATAAGATTCTCTATTTCATCATAATTTTTAGTCTGTAGCCAGTTTTGTAATGTGTTCTTGCAGGTTTTTAATGTTAGAGGGTGAAAATTGAGAAATTTACTTATTCTATTATAAATGTGTGCTGAATGTACCGTGTACTGTCTCTGGGCGTAAACAGTTTTTACATAATCTACAGGTGCTACGCTCACAACAGTTCTTTTGTTCTGTGTTTTTGGATCTAGTGGAAGGTTTTTGTGTAATTTTAAGACGGCGTGTAGGATATAGAGTTTCCTCACAGAAAGGAGGCAACATTGAGAATATAGACTGTCGGTTGGAAACCTATAAGGTTTGAAATATGTTATTTTCAACAAAGATCTTTGAGCCCGTTCCAATTCCAAAAATTTTGTTTTTGTGGCTCCACCCCAGATTGGGATGCAATAACTGAAGACGGATTGAGCCAACGATGTTTATACTTGTTCTAATAAATCGGTATAAGCAACATGTCTGAGAATTTTAAAGACCCATGAAAGTTTCCGAATTCTACCTATTAGTAAGTCAATGTGCGCATGCCAAGTTAGACGTTGGTCGACCATTACACCAAGATATTTAATTTTAGCTACTTTATCTATCATAACGCACGAACAGTTTTGGTTAGTATGATTGTTACAAGAGTGAATTTTGATGTGGAACTTTGAGTCAGGTTGAGTGCTGTTATAATTTGTGGTTCACAACTTCACATTGTTAATGGACTTAATAGACAGTTCTTCAGAAGACGATTCCGCCGCTGCTTTCGATATGTTAGTTGCCCGGTCAGGCACAAAAACTAAAACCAAATGGATCGAATCACATATAAGAAATAAACAAACTCGTGGCGAATTTAATTTGTATCGCGAGTTATCCTCAAAAAAATTTGCCCAATATTTTAGAAGTTCAAGATCGTCATTTCTAAAGCTACAATTCATGATGAAAAAAATGATATAAAAAAGAAAAATACGATTTTGCGCAAAAGTATTAGTTCTGAAGAACGTCTGGCTGTGTGTTTAAGGTAAGAAGAAAATTAATACAACACAGTAGGTATAAATCTTTTATTTTCTAATCAAAACTAATTTTATTTTTAAAGTTAAGAAAACAAAATCATTTTAATAATTGAAATCCTGGAGGTAATTACGAATATTCAGAGATATTAAGCATATGAGTGAGAAGCGGGCCGACTAGTCGGTGATTTTAGCCGACTAGTCACCGACTAGTCGCCGACTACAAAAATGGCCGACTAGTCGGCGACTAGTCGGTACATCTCTAGTATTTTGACTTTGCATTGCGTCAGGGCTATTGTACACTTCAACTGTTGGTGAGGTGTGAGATGACTGTGCAGAATCTGGTCGCAAAGAAGGTTGTTGAATAGGATCATCAGTTTCTGATGTGAGTGTATTCAGAGATTGTTCTGCCGAATCTGTATTTTGCTTGGACGAATTAACCACTCCAAGGTATTTTGACTTTGCATTGCGTTAGGGATATTGTACACTTCAGGTGTTGGTGAGGTGTAAGATGATTGTGCGGAAACTGGTCGTAGAGTAGGTAGATACCTGATTTGTAGTTTGAAAGGAGTACCACCGGTGAAATTATAAACTGAACAACCTGGAGAATTGTCTGAGTAGTTTGTAAAGGGTCGTGTCAACAGTTAATGAAAGATGAGTGGACTGTATTACAAATGTATGGAAGTAAATATACAAGATTTTAGCCCGACAATAAGATGCGTACGCGCGTAGTTCACACAGCGGTCGTGAGGCACAAATTACAGGGTATTAAAAGACCAATAACGAAAACGAAAACCACGTATTCTACCCATTGTTACAATCATTTTCTTGTATGGGGACAAATCTGGGAACCTTATAGTTAAGGAGTTATTTAGGATCAAAGTCACTATTTATTTTTAAATATTATCGTTTATAGTTACAAAACCGCAATGAATATCAAAACCAATAAAAGAATCTGGATCCCGGCTACCTACTTGTGCCCTCTAGACCTGCATACGTTGTAGCACGCGTTTTTTTTTGCGTGTAAAAATAACACCAATTTTTTTAAAACGAAAAATAAAAGTCGTTTCCCAGCAATTATTTTCACATATTCTTATTTAGTTAGATGTACACTACGCAAATATTACGGCTTCTGTATGGGTCTTTTAACACCCTGTATATAGTAATGTACAAGTACAGATAGGAATCAAGCTTAGAGTTGCAGCCGGGAAAAATTCCGAATCATTCCCTTGGAATACTTCCGAAATATTCTGAAGTATTACGAAACATTCGGAATACTTCGATATTGCAAAAATACCCAAGGGAGTAACGATAAAAAAGGAGCAATCGGTCAAAACAGCAGCAGAAAGCAGTTGACACTTATTTTTAAATACCTACCTAGCAAGAAAAAAAAAAATCATTCTCTGATCATAGTAAAAGTACCTATGGATAGATATACCTACCTTACTATCTAGGTACCTCTTAAACACAATAAAATGTCTGTGGAAGTTTTAAGTGTTGAAGTATGTACTCATGGGCGGCGGCACATCAGACTATACATGACCTTAAGACCGCCTTTATGCATTACGTAATAAAAGCTGTTATCGCAGTTCAACTGTTTAACTTGATGTGCTGTCGTAATAAAATAAACATTCAAATACTTACGCTAAATAACACAATTCACCATCAGTCCATCACTGAGCACATAAGAAGCACTTCCACGTTTCCACTATTTGAATCGAACTACCTAATGCCTCAATTTTCCTCCGACCGGAAATTATTCCGAAACATTGTGAATATTTCTCGGCGGGGACGGAGAGGGGGCGAATTCTTCGCCGGGGGGACCCCCGCCACTCCCCGCCGCCGCGCCGCGCCGCCCCGCCCGCTACTATCTAGAATAGAATGTTGTTCTGTGGCGTCGCCGGCGCTCCGCGCACGTATTTTTCGTTCGTTCGTCCATCTCGTATCGGGCGGGCGCGGGCGGCACTCGGGCATACGATATTTGCTAGCAACATTATAGATAAAAAAATGCCAATATTTCTGATTAAATTTATTTTGAACAATTCTAATTGAAAGAAACTTTCTGAGAATTATTCAATAAGTATTCCGAATATTGCAGAAGTTTTGCAACTCTAATCAAGCCTGCTATTGTCCGTTTCTTAGTCTAATGTCATCTTCACATTTATAGTGCAGCAAAGTTTATCGAACGACATATCGATATACTTAGTGTACTTTTTTAAATCCTAAACTTTCCAATATTCAAATGAATAAAACAACAAAATGAGATTAATTTTTTATTTAATTCAAATTACAATAATACAAAAATATGACTAACCTAGTAAAAAATAAGTTATTATTAATAAACTGTAAAATTGCATTTTGTAATGAAGTAATAGGTAGGTAATGAAAATAAGCTAAAAAATAATTTATAAATACTAATTTTAAACATGAAGTGTGAATGTGTCTAACTAAACTATAACATTTCTTTTATCAGTTTCAACTACAACATTAATTACCAAAAGAAGTTTAACAAATTATAAACAGTGATTTCAACAACTTGTGATACAAGCATGTGTTTAATAATTACAAAATAAGAATAAACATTATTTTTTTTAGAAGCGCTAAGCGATAACAAGTAATACACTATCAGTATGCGATGACATGTTAAGTAGGAACCAGGTACCAATTTCATTTAATAGCATATTTATTATTTATTACAGGCAAGCAGTTGATGCAACTGATACCGCCTGTATCCTGATAGATATTTAGTTAGAATTAAAATAAGAATGCAAAAAAAGAACGAAATTGGAATCTAGTTCCGGTTTTTTTTTTATTGTGCACGGGTAAAATGCATTTACGCATTACACTAAGTCAGGGGACACTTAACCCGCCAGCACTCGCGCCTTTAGAAATCACACGGTCACTCGCGTGTATAGCTTTTGCTCACGTTTATGAATGTCATTAAAAGCAAGGTTTACCAATGACAAAATATTATTTTATAATGTTATTAAATAAAATACACTTTATTTATTCAAAATAATATATATTCTAAAGGTTTCCATCGTAAATCTTTTTTATTTTTAATTAACAATCATAGGAACTAATTTGCCAGTCTTCTAAGGCAGTCTTATAGAAAAAAAAAACCAAAAAAAATATTTTCAAACATAAACTTAGAGTACAAATAATTAATCCTCATCATATTCGCGAGCTTTACACATATCACATAATATATGACTAAAATGTTTGGCAGTAAATACAGCTCTTTTTGGTCTTACGATTTTTGCGTCTTGGGCAAACCGCGCAGATCCCATTTGGTTTTTCTTCTCCTAGTAACTCAGATTCGGCTATAAAACATTTAATCACTTGCTGTAGAGGATATGAAATGTTTTGCAAGTTGTTTCTTCTTTGGATATGGGGCTGTGTTAGTTGAAGAGCTAGTTGTTTCAAGTAATCTCTGCGCGTTATGATTATACATGTATTTTCTTTATAAATGATTTGACTGTTGATTCCGGCTATGTTTAGGATCGTGACAAATAATCTCAGCGGCCATCTACATGCTACTCTTGCTACAGAATACTCTTCTTTCAGACGATCCACAACATCAACACCTCCTTTTGTTTTGTTATAGAAAGTGATGATTTCGGGTTTTGCGGTAGCGCCAGTAGTTGGATCGATTTGGTCGTCATTATGAAGTGAGAACTAAAAAATATAAAAAACAATAAAATCATAAGAACATTTTTTTAATTCTTTTTGTTTGGTACGTAAGACACCAGAACCTTGCCCTTGTGAAAACCAAAGATACTACTAGGCTTTGGTCTTTGTTTGATCTCAAGAAAAAATGGCGGAATTTCTCTCTTATTTTTCCTGAGTGTACCTACGATAGTAGTCCGTGCAGCTAGTAATTCATCAGCTAATGGAATGGATGTAAAATAATTGTCAGCCGTAATATTTCTCCCTGTATTCAGAATATCTTGTGATAAACGTTTTACAACTGCAGATGCAGTATTATCATATTTTTATGGACCGTTCGGTTGCTTTCCCAGGTAAATTTCTAAATTACTTGTATAAAAACTATTTGAATCACACAAAGCATAGACTTTTATATCATATTTAGCTGGTTTGTTTGCTATGTACATGCGAAATTTGCATTGTCCTCGGAACGACTCAAGCATTTCATCTATAGTGACGTTTTCTCCAACCTGGTAATTGGCGCGACATTTTGCGACAAAAGATTCGAATAATTCACGAATTGGAGCAATATTGTCATACTTTGCTCTTTCGGAGCGAGAGTTTATATCATCGAATCTTATAGCTCTCATCAAAAATAGGAACCTATGGCGGTTCATTGCAGCTCTAAAAATATCAGGAGCCGTGCCATCATTGCCCCACATCTCTTTCAAATTCAAGTGGTTCATTTTTTTATACCAGCCATGTACAGAATACCAATAAAGGCTTTTAATTCTACAATATCAACATCTTTTCAATCTCTCTCCCTCGAAAATTTTTCCTTGATATTCCTGATAAGGATGTTTGTAAAACCAACTATATCAGTCAGCATTTCTTCACTCACAAAGAGGAGAAAACATTCCATTATAGTGTTAACATTTCTAGCCACTGGTTTTACCCCAGGTTGCTTTTCGACAATATTGTGAGCTCTTGTCCTCACATTGGAACGAGTCGGATTATAGTTCCACATTGTACTCCCATCTTTGCCTACATAACACAGCTGATTTCCCAATGAAATTGAAGAAACCTCACCTTCTATTTCCGATGTCGATTGTTCGATGTCAGTGGGATGTAGACTGTGTTCACTGTCTCGATCACTTTCAATATCATCGGCCATAAAAGACAGGTCCTCAATGTCTTCCAAATCTTCTTCCGTCAACCATGCCAAAACTTGTTCATCTCTTCGATCCCGATCCATCTATAATAGGATTAAATTAAGGGATGACGGGCGGAATGTACCCACCGACCAATAACGACCAGACGTATGTCGTTAGAATGCTCTTTTCATGACTATCATTTGTTATTATGGGGGCTAGTCTCAATTCGTTGTGGGGAAAATGTTATAGTTACTTAAATAATGTCTATTAAAATAAAAGTTGTTAAATCTAGATATCTAAAAAAAACAGTTTTTGTGTGGATTCCGTGTACTTTCAGCGTTATAATGTTAAGTATGAGGTCAGTCAAATCGTTAAAAAGAAAATTAAAATAAAAAATACAGAGTTAAAATCGTTTATTACTGATTTACAAACACAATTCTTATTATTTAAAAACTAGTGATCTATGTTGTCTACGATTACATCATTTAAAAATGCTGCTGGAGGATTGAACACTTCATGCCTTGCGTAACCAATGTACCATATTATTGACGTTATGTGTGCACAGCTGCCAACCGTTCTTCGACCAGTCAGACAAGTGCAGTAATACTGACATATTGCATTAATGCCGATTTGATCCCTGTTTATTAAAATATAACAGTAATATGTTCTCGATCTAACATGTCTGGACTGAATGCGTCCCCTTAATAGCCAACTATTTTGAGGCATATTGTATAACTGCATGTCACCGCGTGCATCCTCCCCAAATACTTCTATCATATACAGGCCATTTTGAATATGTTCACCGCAATAAGATTTTGCAAGTTTCACTTGGTAGGAGCCCAATGCAAACATTTTAATGTCATGTTCGGTGACTCGCGGAAAGTCTTGCAATTCAAGCTCATTTCTCTTTTTCTCAATTCATTCTCATGAACGCCTTTGCCTATTAAGGTTATTTTCATTCACGTAATTGAATAAATGGTTGGATAGATTAATATTTTGATGAATTTTGTTCAATATGAACTCTGCGTTAACGTTGTCAGTAACGGGATCACGAAAAGCATTTAATAGAGCACCTGCTATTTTGAAATCTGTGAATGCGTAAGGTAGCGTAGAATTAAAATAATCTTGGCGTAGCAACTTAAAATCTCGTTTGAACCTCCCGTTTATGACTTCAATTACCCATCGACATATGGTAACCAATCTTGATTTGTTGGCTTGATCAGTGGTTAATTGCGTTTCATTTCTGTCTTTCGTGGGCGGTAAATGTACTTCATACCCACATGATTCCACATGATCTACAGCATCTCGAAAACCTCTGTCGAAAATAAACACATTGTTTTCTTGAAGTAACCAGTGAAGCGCACTATTTTCGTCGCTCAATTCGGACAAATTAGATGATTCTGACTTGGTAGCAGCGAAAGGCCCTAATATATCTATAATATATCCATCAGTCGATACCAACAAAAACGGTTTTAAAAGGTTTTGGAACTTATGTAGGCTATATGATAACCGTTAAAACAAAAAATTGGAACTTTCTTGTATATAGAGATATGTCCCGTCGCAAATAATAATCGCCTTCGTGTTCGCTTCATTGCCAATTATACCTTTAGGTATTGTCTGGTTTCTTTCCAAAATATTTTCTCTGGTTATATGATCAAGACCTAAGTGACGATCAACAAAATCTGCTGTTAAGCATTCTCTCACTATCCTATATTTCTTCGGGACATTCGAAACTGACTAGCTAGTCTATCATTCGAATCTCCGGTACGCAGTTTTGTTAAATAAATGCCGAGTGCTTGACGTGGTTTACGACATCTATCGATCAAACTTGGAGTTTCTTCAAGTATTAATTGAAACTGATTATTGTTGAAGCCGGTCCAATAAATGCATGTCGTCCTCGTTTATGGCACCTAGCCTTTCAAAGTCCAAAAACGTGTTTCTTGAGGCTCTTGTCAATATTGTACAAACATCAGTGAAGTGGTCACTGTCAAAGTCATGTGTCACGTTACAAAAATCTATTAACTCATTCCAGGCATTACCTTGCAGATGCTCTAGGCAAACACGAACATGCGGTGGTAAATACAGTTTGTATTCTATTAGTAAATACTCTTTTACTGCGTCTGGTACGCGGCGACTTGGATCATTCCGGCAATTATTAAAAACGCAGTGTCTGGCCGTATTCGGTTGTCTCATGAAAGCTGGAACTTGTAGAACCGCCACATTTCCTTCACGTTTAACCTTAACTATTTCTTGATCTGCAACATTTTCTCGAACCGGTAATCGAATTGAGGGGTGTAAAAGCAAAATCAGCTCTGTCCGTAAAGTGTCAAATTGAGTTATAGAGCAAAATTTAGATTACATCATAATGGTGATAGTTATCACAACTTTTTGATTTTGATAGAATGTATATGATCTGAGATGAACCTAAATATCGATTAACGGCCGGTTTCAATAATCTATCCCTAACAAGAGATAAGCCTATCTTGGTTACGTTACTAAGCAACCGCTGCTATTTTGGGTTATTTTGGGCTGAATAACAGAAATATCTAGGCAACAAAGCTTTAGTAAGCCGATCTCTTACTGTGGATAGGTTATTGAAACCGACCGTAAATGTATATAATATTATACTATTAGACTATATTTAGCGTAAAAATTTGGACAGAGGCATTTATGCATTTAACTTATGGACAGAGTCACTTTTGCTTTTAACATGAATGGACAGAGGTAATTTTGCTTCTCACCACACCGGACAGAAGTGTTTTGCATTTAGTGGAAGATAAGTACTAACTGCAAAATAAATTTCTTTTAAGACACTTTATTAGGTACAAGTAACGAAATTCTTTGTTGAGGATAAGATATTTTTATATATTGAAGTACTTATCTCGTTTGATTAAAAAAAACAATAAAATTATTTATAAATATTTACTGTAATATATCATAAAACTGGCAAATAAGAGAGATGTAAATAGACAAATTTAAATAGACAAATCTGTGTCAGGAACTGATGCCTCACATATTTCAATAGGATCCTCCGCATCTTCAGAGCACCTTGATAGATTTTCTATCAATGTTTTGTAGTATACTAAATGTGGAAGAGATTGCCAATTTTGTCCGAAATGTTTTTTTAATAAGTTATCAACATCTTTTAATTTAGTATCCTTGATAATCACTTTATCTTTTTCTATATTAGTGGGGTCAAGGTGCAAAAACGATTTATTCTTTTTTAATATTTATTTGTATACCCCACGGTCACTGTTGTAATTTTCTTCGCCTTTTACTAAAATTTTATTATTATTTGTTCTTTTTTATGTGTATCGTTTACACATAGCAAACTGAAAGTGCCAGTTTCCAGCACGCGTAGCATGAGCGCACGGGACTCGACTTGGGAGTAGCTCGACAACTGCTGTCTTGTCTAAGTCCCGTGTCGATTTAGCGAGCACAGTTTGACAGCGGGACTCGTTTTATAAGGTAGAGAAAGCCTTTTCTACCGCGAGAGTGAAATAATTGCCAGTTTTAAATACTGATTATTATTTAAATATAGTAACACCGAACCGGTAATTTGCCGATAAAAAAAAATCATACATTCTACGCAATGGATGACTTGTTGCTGTCATGTTTGGCTATATTTTAATCTGTGTTTTAACCAAGGCGATAAAGAAAAAAAAGTTGATATTGACATGACATATTTGTTGATTATTTTGTTTTTTTGTGAATTTACAACGTAACTATAAAACTATCTTTTAAATACGAAAAAATATATATAAACAAGAAAAGGAATGATATTTGGCAGATTTGGATGTGTAGTTGGCGGACAATAAAGAGAATTGTGTATCTTGTTCATTCCAATACATGAACTATAGATTCGTATCTCATTCAAGTGTTTTCTCATTATATTTTAGCATTTTATTCTGCTGGAAAGCTATTTCACCTATTCTTTTTCTTATGGAAGAGACTGCACAGCTCAGCAGTCTGCAAAGATTTATGAAGCACACGTAATATTGCAACAAGCAGCCTAAGAAGAAGAAACCGTCATCAACTATAATAACCATAATAACCTTCTACTTGTATGAAAACTCTGAAAATGCAAACTTAATACCTAATTAAACAATAAAGTTATAAAAAGTTGTCATGTTATTTAGTTCAAAACTACTTTACAGTAGGGTCAGTAGTATAATAAAAAACCACCACCTTTTCATATTTTCAGTTTCATAGTGGCTTAGGATTTAAATTTAATTGAGTGTAGGAACCTACATTTACTCCCCTTCTTGCACAGGGAAGTACCTAATCTATCTCATTAGGTACTATTATATGTAGATCATTTATTATCAAACCATATTAAGATAATTGTGATGAACAAGTTGATTAGTTTTCTGCATCTATGTCGCAGGGAAATGATAAAAACAGGGATTGGATTAAATCTATAAAGGATTTGGTATAATGGTGGAAGATAATAAAATCACAACTCCATGGGGTCATTTACCAACCCGAAATCAGTGATTTCATAAAATCTCTAAACCATTTCAGCGAAATGATAAAACAAAAACTGCGGAATCAAAATTTATTATAAGTAATATTAATTTGGTGTCTGAAACAAAGTTAAAGTAGTATTTGTAGATACTCTTTAGAATTGTAGTTAAGCAATGTAAAAAGTTCATTATTATAATATATTTTTTTTATCATTATAATCTACAACAATACCTATTCATAAAATGCTATTACTTAAGTATCTACTTTATTATATTGTCTAAAATCACAAGAAACAAATATAAGTAGCAATCTTACTCAAATTATTAAATGAAAAATATTGTTTTAGGTTAAATAAATTGTCTCAGCAGCCGGGCAGGGGTGGGAAAAAGATTTGCAAGTTACAACTTATCTATTTAATTTCACTGTAACGGTTTAGATTTTTGATCAAATCACTGCTATTAGGGGAATGAAGTTGTGATTTTAGTAGTAACTTCATCAAATTTCTTAGAGATTTGATTAAATTCCTGTTTTTTCATAAATTTTATGGGATAAAGCATAAAAAATAACATATCTGAAAAAATAAGATTTTTTCCAAAGTTTCTAGAAGTCCAGAGTTAATCTTACGAATATTATAAATGCGAAAGTATGTCAGTTTGTTTGTTGATTTGTTACTCTATCACGCAAAAACTACTGAACGGATTTGGATAAAATTTAGCACGTAGTAGATTAAAAAAACATAGGATACCTTGTATCCCGATATTCCCACGGGAACGGGAACCACGCGGGTGATACCGTGGGCTGCGGTGCCGCTAGTTACCTAATAAACTTACCGTCTTTACTTACCGTCTGACCCACTGGGTCTTAGAGTTATTATTATAAGGATGGCATAGAATTTTGCCCAATGTAATAAGTTATGTTCCCGTTTTTTGCGTGAAATTCGTATTGCTAAACAAGTTTTACAGTAAGTTTATTTATGGTCTTTTCCATGAAAAGGAATGGACGAGGTTGAGAAAGATCCTATCTTAATAATTACTAGAATTATTAAGATAGGATCGTATAATATTGGAATTCGTATGTCATGAACAAAGCAAACATTTAATCAACTTGTTTTCTTTCTCGACTACTCACTGGGTAGTAGACAATATCTGGGACTCAATTGACATATTATATGTCAAGTGAAGATAATAAATGGTCGTCGTGCTCGCAGCAAAAGATTATTGTCGGCTCCTGACGTTACCTTGAGACCGCGATTGGTTCTCGAGTACGTCGTGCTCATGCCTCGCGAATCTCACTCTCAACCCGACTCAAATGACATTTGGGAGTAGATATAGCTTTTCTCGACGTCGTCATGCTACGCGTGCAGGTGGCTTAATATTATCATGGAGAACTGTTTTCCAATACAGATTTGTACTAAACTTAACTAAAGTCCCTCGATTTTCAAATACTTCTTCGTACTGTTCTGGTGTGAGGATCTCTTCTTTTTGCTTAATCTCTTTTTCTATAACACCAAAAACCCTGTCGGCTGGAAGGAATGAATGACCAGGGATGGGGAACACAAATTCTATATATCTGACATGTCTTGGAGCGTTCGTCAGCCAAGTAGCACACATGCCAAGCATAACACTATTTTTATTTTGTGCTCCACACCCATCTGCAACCAATCTTATTGTATTTATGTCACTTGAAATAACAATAGAATTAAGTCTATGAAAAACCGCGGATGCAATTTAATTTGCTCCTTTTTTATATTGGTCTTCAGTCCAAGAGTATAAGAAAACATTTTCCTTGTTTAATTGAAAAGATGGGACGGATTGTACTATCGCAAAATTATAAATATATAACTGTCTGCTGTAATACGCAGCTTGATCAGATACTTTAGGCAATGGCTGGTTCTTTTGACAATCGAAACTAAAAGTCAACATGCCATCCTTTTGTTCTTTTAAAAGTCGATAAAACGCCTTCGCCTTTAAATTGTGTGCTCTCTTTTCTATGATCAATATATTTTTCTTGCTTGTATCAGTTTCATTTTTAATTTTTTCAGTTAATTCCGTGCACTTTGAACATGTGTCGGTCCTTGGTGTGCCGAACCCAATATTAAACCAAGTGTTAAATACTCTGCGAAAGTAACATTCTTTTACCCGCAATGCTGTTTGGATACTAAACATTTTCCACATCTTACGAATATTTAGAGTTCCTGGCAAATATTTCCGCCCCACTGATGATCGGCAATAGTGTGATTCTAAACACTGAAACGATTTGATGAATCTTTTTACGGCGAGAAGTTTCAGTACATTATTCTGCGAAGTATGATCCCCGCCCCTGTTTTCTTTCACAGTACTTCCAGTCAATTTAAAAGTTTTAGCTACGCAACGAACTCTGTGGACTGTTATGTGCAAAATATTTATAAACTTTTTTTGACAAACGGGAATCAATTTGTTTTTGTTGCATTGCCGCACGAACAATTTTGTTGAATACTGAGCAGGTTCTCTTGTACGATTTCCTCTGGCACGCCGCCGCTGAATGTTACTTACTTGGCAATATTTTAATAAAAATGCATCCTGTTCAGATTTTGTCTTTAAATCGTAAAAAGCTTTAAAAAATGCCATTAGGTCTTGCATTTTAAAGTGGCACATTTGTAACTTACAGAGTTATGACCACATCTAGGTGCTGCTGGCAAAACCTCGGTCTGTACCTGAAATATAATTTGTTTCATAAATAAATTCACACACTCATTTGGGTGGTAGATATTAATCATGCCGACCAAGTGATAAAATAAATTGTTAGAAACAAAAAAAAAACTTTATTTATGGACAGACTTAACCCTAAAAAATATGTAGTCACGTCAAGCTCAAAAAGAAAAAGTAATTTAAAATAACAATAAAGCTGACTTCAACCGACAAGGTAGTATTTTTTTGCTATCGGTACTACTTTCAAACAAGCGAAAATGTACTAACCTTTCCAACTTTTCCACCACTCTTTTCCACTGTTTAGGATTGGAAATTATTTTCCTAGCTTTATTCTGTGGCACCTTTTCAATGTTAATTTCCATCGTGTCACTTAACAAGTACAATATTTTGCCTTAAAGTCAGTATTAAATACAATCACATCCACTATGAAAATCTCCAAAAGCAGTTATGAATGCTATGACCGCTCACTATGAAATACAGGCTTCCTATTGGTCGAAATGGACAGAGTCGAATTTGCAGCCAAGATACTTGGGACAGAGTTGATTTTGCATTTAATCTATGTTTTTAAACTAAATTTTGAGGCGGATTGAGGTGAGTTTGCTATGTAATGATTTTATCGTGCCATAGAGTAATAACCAAAGAGTAAAACTATATTCACAGATAAAAAAATGTGAAAAGTGGACAGAGGTGACTTTGCTTTTGCACCCCTCATTGCATTCTCGGTTCTTTGCCAGCATCGATGACAGAGGTAACGTTATTGAATGCAACCTGAAAAGACATAAATAAATCAATTATAATCGATCAATCCAATCCAAGTTTTTGAAATGAGACCAACTGATGGCCTATTCCACTATGAATCTCATAAAAAGATTTAGGTCTCTTAAAACGTAAAATAATTGATTGATACGAAACCCATCTGACGACTTCGGTCGTCAGCGGCACTGAATATGTTAACGGGGACGATGGCACTCGATTTAAGTCAACTAAATAGTTCAATACATACAACTGATACTGGCGGAAATGGTTGCGAATAAAAGCGACCGATTGCCATTAGAAATAAGATAACAGTCTTAAACTACAATGAAGAGTCAAGTGCACGCCAAGTTTAACACTACCAGTATAAGCTGAGCTTTAGTTAGTATAACGCGTAATACAACACGAGGCCGATTCAAAGGTCTAAGTGAAAAGCTTGAAGTGGTCTTAACTGTACAAACAATATAGCTTAAAACAAACCTCCAATTCTGAATTTTGATGCACATAAGCTGCAAAATCAGGTCGATTGCGCGCAAGAATGTCAGTTAATATGTGTCGCTGATATCTTCGATTATGCAGGCCCCTTCGACATATAACACAGTTATTTTTACGTTCTTCCATCGCGTCAAGTTCACACAATCCGATAATCAAGCACAGGTCAAACAGATAGTAGCACACAGTCCAATAAACAAGCACAGGTCACACAGTTAGCAGATAAGGAATGCAAAGGTCAAGTTTTTGTAGGAATTCAGTAAAAACACAATGACGTTGGTCCTCGCTAAACGAACGTAAGCTGACGACTGGCGGCTGGGTGTGCGAGTGAAAGAACCACACCGCATCTCACTACGTTCGTGTACGTTCGGCCGTCATCGGGTGGGTGAAATACGCCGTTCGGTACAAACAATGGCGGCGATCGCGGGCGCGACGGGCGGCCGGCGGGCGACGCGTACGCAATTAGCATTTCGGCAGTTACACCTTGCACTAAAAGTTTTCGTAGGGATATTTAACTTTTAAACACATTTTTTTAAATATCTGGAACTAACAACTTTTATTTTAATATATATCATTTAAGTAACTATAACATTTTCCCCACAACGAATTTAGACTAGCCCCAATAATAACAAATGAAAGTCATGAAAAGAGCTTTCTAACGACATACGTTTGGTCGTTATTGGTCGGTGGGTACGCGTCCCATACATTTTTGCCCGTCATACTTTAAGCAATATTAAACCTTAACATTACATAAAAGTAGCATAAATACTGTCGATAAGAAAATAAGTACTTACATCGATACTCGCGCGATGAGCAAAACGCCGCTTGATGGTACACCGCGCAACAAACCTTCTCTACCGAGCGACTGGCGCACACTGGGGAGAAGTGAACTGCATTCAGGGGTGGGGGACGGAACAAAACTCAGCTACTGAGTGAACGATGTCCGTACGCATAGTTTTGACAAAATAGCGCGAGTTTTAAATTTACTGTGAGCAAAATGCTCATAGCGCGAGTGCTCGCGGGTTAATAATTAAGTAATGTGGGACTCGCCGAGCACAATGCCCGTCCTAACCACAAAAAAACCGGTGGGATGCCAACTCACCCCGGCAACAAGGGGTTTTTTTAATTGTGGGAAGTGCAAGACTAGTGGAAGGTCCCCTCACCAACCACCAGTTACCCATGAAACACTCTTCTTGGAATCGAACATTTATAAGGGCTTCACCATCTTCTACACGACTATGCTGCCACTGGTCTCTTCTCCGGGATTCTGAGAACAAAGATACAACAATAAAGATACATTGTATCTAGATGTATATCAGCTATAAGTAACATAGTTAAATGAAACAAAACCCGTAAAAATCATTACCTGCCGACTGTTGTCTCCAACTCTTCACACCTGTACATACAAAAAATACAATTATTTTACTGATTGTAATTTTCTTCCAGTATACTTTTTGCGCTTTTCAAGTGCCAATCGATGCATAACAAAATTTGTATTAATACTGGATTCTGAAAAAGACCCTTTTATAATTTTATTTACTATTGTACAAAAATTATGGTTTTGGACTCGACAAACAATAAAAATCTCTTTAAACTTTGACGTTCTCTGAGACTAATCCAAGTGTGCAAATCCGATATATCATCGATTAAAAATGAGCTCTTGCACGACTGGCATTTGAACTTCGCAACTGGATACATAACCTGCAGTAAATGCAGATGCTTGGACGCTTGTCCTCTCCATCCGGACACAGCGGAACAAATGTGCTCCGCCGTGACCGGAAGAAGAGGAAGGCGTGGCCGCTGCCGTAGTCTTGCAAAGTTAATATTCAGAAATCAATTTTTTTAGTTCTCTTTTGTATTATTTATCTTATTACAAAATAATTTTACATTCATTTAATCTTAAGAACATTTTAAAAACTTACCATATCTCGAAGTATAATTTAGCATAGCACTCATACACTCAGAACTTGAGTGCATGTTTTGACCTGAAAAACATTAAAATTATTATAATAACCATCCCTGCTATGGAATATACTCGTGGGTAACTGATTTCATAAGTTATAGTGATTAAGGTATGAAAGGTACAAGCAGTATAGAGTATATTATGACATCAGTATAGAGTATATAAATTTACCTTCATTCGTTGTGATGATGTTGGTTGAATGTGGTCTTCTGTAATTTTATGAAGCATTAGTATATCACGTAACTGGCAATCCGCTTTATACATTTCAATAATGTCATTCCATCGTGCAGTTTTGCCACAGAAAGACAGGTCTTTGTTTAGTAAGTTGTTGCGGATGCCCTTTATAAGGTGAGGTGGATCATAAATAATACACAATTTATGTCCATTAATGCTGATTTTGAGACCTGAAAAAATATAGCAGCATGGTATTACAAAATGTGCGAATTAATTCAATGTTCACAAGACATAGGTTTAAGTGCAAAAATATAATATAAATATAAATATATTTTAAAGTTAAATGATTTGCCTTTCTTCTTAAATACTAACATTCAGGCATCTCATTAAGCAAGTTTTCACGCTTGGTGTCTGCTTGAAAGCTTTTCAAGCATGTGCGGAATGTAGATCCTTGGTCACTAATTATCGCCATAGGAGAGACCTGTTTGTTTTACAGCCTCCACAACTTTCTGAAAACACAGATACAAGTTTTTTTTAATAGGTTATTGGACATACACCCTCACGCCATAAAACCCTTGCGGAGTTGGCAGATCATCAAGCTATTATAGTTTTAAACTTACTTTTAAAATGTTTTTTAATGAAGCAGCAGGGCTAGTTCCTTCACAAAAATAAAATGCTACCACCTGTCTCCACGAAGCAACTACACCTCGGACCATAAAAACTAGGCTGTGGTCACAGAGCTTTTTTGCTCTACCTTCTCCAACATCAACAAATCCACACACGGCATTCTCTGCCTCTACAAATGTTAGGTGGGGTGTTAAGGACATTTCATCAAAGACGATGGCACAGGCTCTCTTTTTTACATCCCATGTTTTAACAGTTTCCTTTAACTGAGCTAAGACACTTTCGTTAAGACCTGGAGTCATATGGAAGTCTTGGGTGAATTTTGATAAAGTTCTTCGAGATGGAAATATGAAAAGCTTTTGTAACAGTTTATAGTTCTTCGTTTTAGTTTCTGATTTTTGCTAAAACGCCGCCGTTTGACATGTTTATTCATAGCATTGATCTGCATATTAAGAAATGCTTTTGTAAATTCCGGTAGTTTGTCGAACAAGGTGTTGAAAGATTTATCTTCACACAGTGCTTGCGCTTTTTGTAGCCTTTCATTGAATTTGCTAACTAAGCGACTTTTTTATTTTATTATGTTCTTACATTTTCGGTACAGTCTATAGCATTTCGGTGTTAATTTTTGAACAGAATAAACTGTTCTGATCCTTTTTGGTGTGCAGTTACGTTCTGCAACATAAATGACGCACATGTGAAAAACAAATTAACATTAAAGACTAAGATTTATCTTAGCCAGTTCAAATAATGAAAAACTTTACCCTGACTAGTCTCGGGTGTAGGAACAGGTGAACTCAACGGGGTAGACGCACCTGGAAATTAATCATACATGATTTATTTATCTTGCCATAACATATTCATAGTAAAATAAATATATTCATACATAGCCAGGGTATATATACATACCCTGAGCTCGATCTGTTGTTGGTACATTGGGTTTTCCCATTGAAATTTGAGTTTGATCCAATGATGTGAGAGCAAGGGATGAAGTTGTAGGACCTAAAAATATTATTTTCACAATGTAGGTACTTGTTCTTGGGACATGGTTCAAAATTAAAACAATACTAAAATTAACTAATATTTTAAATGTGAAAGTGTGTTTGTTTGTCCTTCCTTCACACCCTCAGCAACCAATCAACTAGATTTTTGGCATAGTTATGATATTCTCGAGGGAACAGGTACCATGCGGGGAAAACCCAGAGCGGAAGCTAGTACTTTACTATGTGAAGAAATAATCACTTTTTTTAATATACGATATGTCAACTTTAAAAATCTTTAAATTTTTTCAAATAATGAAAAACTTTACCCTGCCTAGTCTCAGATATAGAAGGTGCAGAAATGCTCTATGGGGTTGAGGCACCTTAAAAAAAAATCATACATGATTCATACATATTGCCATATTATATTAATTGCAAAATCAATATTCATATATTATACATACCCTGAACATGATCTGTTGTTGGTACATAGGGATCTCTTGTTGAAATTTCAGTTTGATCTGATGATCTCAGAGCAAGGGACGAAGTTGTGGGAACTAAAAATATTAAAAAGTATGTAACAAAAGTAGCACAAGGTCTTAGGACAAGGTTTAAAATTAAAATAATACTTTACTTTGTAAATGTTCATCATCCAAGCTAGTGTGTGGTAATGTCTGGGAAGTATCATTAGCTGAAAAAAAAAATACTTTAACAGGTCCTTAGATAAACAAACAAGTAGTCTATTATACCCTAAAGCAAACTAACTACCAATAATTTAACCCAAATTAAAGATCAAAAGTAATAACAAAAGCCTACATCGTGTATAAAATAAACATTTAAAACAAATAGGAATAAACTAGATTATTCTACACAGATAATTTCTATTTAGACTGTAGCAAAAAATGCTACATAAACTTTGTATTACGTACAAAAATACTTTGAATTTCTTTAAAAGTACATATTAAATCACTACATGTAATTAGACTACATGTAAAAAAGTTTATTAAAGTTACCACTAGGTGTCAACAATTTTGCTTTTTTATATAACTATAACCATGGTCATGGTTTGCACAGTATAAGTGGTGCTCATCAACTGTAAACATTTTAAACTTTTTGTATTGGAATATCAAACTTTATTTTTACTTTAAGTTTAAGTAACTTTACTGAGTGCTATGGGGTTAATTCTAATCTAATAGAAAAATATAGAGGCGGCTGTTAAAACTTAAAATTACAATTACATCACCTGAATTGATAGCCCGCTTTCTACTATTCATTTGATGTTCATTCCAATTCCAATCTGAAAAATGAATATACATACTTATTTGTTGACAAGAAACTTTACATAATTAATAGAAAACAATGATTGGTATTATTTATCAAAATGCTTACCTATTTCTATTGGAGACTCTGGATTTCCTAAACTTATTTCACTTGGAGTAAAAAGAGTGGGAATTGCACGATGGAATCTTAAGTCATGTGGTCTTAAGTATTGGCTCTCAAAGTGAAGTCTACAAACGCGTAGGTTTTTACCGGCGGCTGTAAGTTCAGGAAACTTGTCAAAAATTATCTTTTGCCACAGCTCAAAAGCGTATTTCGACCTTGGAAAAGCGAACATCTTTATAGATTTCGAAGTTGATGTGCATCCAGGGATGCAACATTTTATGTGGCCCATGACCAGAAAATGTATAAGAAGATTTGTAACAAGCTTTTTACACGTAAAATCGCTAAACACACCAATACCAAACATTTACCGAAGTCAGAGGTCCACATGCAACCGATCATTTTACTGACGAAGGCATCGTCTGGGCACTTGAAGATGTGCTAAATAATTTATATGAATTTTTGAACACAATAGACCATACATGGATCTACAAAGGCATGTTTTTATCAAATTATTAGTTATCAAGAATTCTATTCTTGCTTATTTCGTATACCTTGTTGATGGTCATTACCATCGCCAGCAGCGTTGTTGGCGGCATTAGCTTGTCGATTATCAGCGTCAGAAGCTAAATTAGCAGAATCAGCGGAACCATTACCTGCGTCAGCAGCGGCACCTTCAATGTTAACAGGCTGAATGTCAACTATTGCTCGTTTAGGTCTACGTTTAACAGCTGCAGATCTCTTTATTTCCTTATTCCTTGTATTAGAATGTCGCATTATAGTTTTTAAAAATTGTTCGCAGTCCTTCCTCGTGAAATCCGTTTCGGAAAGATGGATTACTTCAAAAAATACATTTATCGTAGCTGTATAAGTTTTAAAACACAATTTAAGATTATCTGTTCGTGAACCACCTGCCCATGAACACTGAGTTAAGAAATTTCTAGAAAAAAATATGTCAGCTAGTAAATAAGCGTTACTATAACCGCGACCCTTTCCCTTGCCACAAACCATTGGAAGTTGTATTTTAGTTTCTGTTTGAAATGCTATATTTTTAAGTTTTTCTTCAAATTCATCCAAACTTTTTCTATCAGTTATTTTGATGAACTGTGCAGTATCTTCGCTGACGGATAGTTTATAATTACGGTTCATAAACTCATCGAACATAGTGCTAACGGAGGATAATTTTTGTAAAATTTTGTCCTCTAGATTTTGCATGGCATTGAATAATGCATTTTGATTTTGTTGTAACAAGTTAAGTTTTTGCATTATTTCATTTAATTCTACCTGTTTTGGTGTTGTATCATGATTAATAAAATACTGTTGGTCTGTTTGAATGTCTTTCATAGCCGATGTTCCAGCCACTGGTTCTACTATTTCTGCAGATGTGTAGTCCTAAAAACAGCAAAAAAAAATTATTAAATATAATATGATGATTTTTTTGCAATAAATCTTGCTTTTGCGGCATACACACTGGTCTTCATGGTGTCGCCATCTCTGAGGTCCCGGGTTCAATCCCAGGTCGGATTATTATATTAAATATGTTGACGCAAAAGAAAATTTCGCAAGTTTCTACAAAATTCATCTCGTTCTCCTTCCGTATCACTCATATCTGACATGGCTGCCACTTCAACTTCAGCGCTTTCATATGAAATCAAGTTCATTCTTTTAACCACACATTTCGATGTTGTCCAGGAATTATCAGGGCAAGATGCTTCGTCCGATAGCAAACTTTCCACATTTCTTTTAGGCCAATGTAGAATGCCATTCTGCTCCCAATTTTCGGGTATAATTTGAAGTACTAACCGACCTCTTTCCTTTAATTGTACTATTTTAAAAGGCATTTTATTAAAATAAAGGCTTTTCTGAAACCAACCAAACAACAAAATTAATACTGTTCATGAGATGCACTTTTGTTATCTACAAAATAAATTTATCTCATTTACAAAGCCAGCAAGAAGCGGAGTAACGTACGGAAGGGCGCGGGCGCTCGGACGCGGACGGTGCGGAGAACTGCGGCGAGCGCGTAGTGTATAAAATGCAAAAGACAATAGGGAATTCCCCGCAGCAGTTCCTTAACTAATTTGTCTATTATACCGTAGACTTAAAGTTTAATATGCTATGTACATGCTTCCATTACGTTCCTTGCACCGCGGGCGCCGAGCCGCCGCCGACACTCCGATCACCGCCAACCCCGCTCCCCCTGCGACTCGAGATACTTTTTTGTTTATTATGAAATTTACATGTGGCAGGGCTAATAAAAAAGTAACTTTGAAGCAATTACATACCTTCATAGATAGTGTTTTACCTGTGAATGTTTGTAATTAGTTTGAAGCCTTTATCTAGTTACTTATTAGTTTTAAAAACAATCTGTAGGTAAACCTTCCTACAACAAATAAATAAATAGATTATTTATTAGCGACTGAAAATATAATTATGAAAACAATGTTTTACCTAGTAGTGTTTAAGATGAAATCTAAATTGATAATATAACTAGGTAGTTGCGTATATAATTAATGGTTACAAAAATTACATTCATCCTCAGTGTAGGATCTATGATATGATCCCTAAGAACGGTGCACCGGCTCACCACCACACCAAGACAGGTACAAAATTGGATTCTCTATCTCCTGCTCTGCACTTCATTCAGCACACACTTTATATAGGATTAGGAAACCAGCTAGCACATCCCGCATCGATACCGATTCCCCTCTGTCACCTTGACAGCTACCAGTGTTGCCCTCTTGTGTGGGTGAGACGGCGTATGTTATATCTTATTCCACAGATACAAACACCACATCCCTTTCTTATTAATATCTTTATTAGTAATGTTAATACAGTCTTTGAAAGTAAATTAAAATTTTAAAGATCACACAACACTTTAAATTAACTCGCAATTCTTGCTTAATTTATAACAATAATCAAGTCTATTAATCATACTAAATCTTACGTTTGATCAACCGTAAATCAATAGGTTGCTCCTCATACTACTCATATCCTAATATTCCAATATGAACACTAATTGTTAACAATCATATTAAAAGCTTTTATAAATCACAGAACTTAAGCAATCATGTAACTTACAATTGCCTACCTATTCATTAAATCAAATAAATATTCTTCTAATCAAACATGTACTAAGTCATTATAATTTAATAAGAAATTTAAAGCTTATTTCTAAACACCACTATTACTACATATGTCTGCTCCGTTTCCATCTCCATTTAACCCCTCAGTAACTGCTTTCCAAGTACCTTCTACCTTCTTTAGATGTACTACATTCCTTCTTAACTTTTGTCCTGTTTCTTCATTTCTTATGGTTATGTCTCCGCGTGTAGCTTTTTCCACCACATATGGGGTAGCATTAAAATCAGTTGTTAACTTATTTGATTTTTCCATTTCTTTCACATAAACTTTGTCTCCTTCCAGTATATCTACATCTTGAGCTTGTCTCTTTCTATCTGAGTATTCCTTACCCCTTTCCTTTTGTTCTTTATCTCGATCCCTAACTTCCGAGTCATGCCTTTCTTCTTTTCCTTTATTTATGTTTTTCAGCATAGGAATTTTATCTCTATTTGATCGATTGAAGAATAACTCTGCTGGTGATTTCCCAGTTACAGAGTGGGGAGTTGAGTTGTACATCATTAAATAATCATATAATACGTCTTTTGTGTCACGCTTCGCTATTTGATTGATTTTCAGTCTTTTTAAGATGTCTCTATTTTGGCGCTCGACCTCCCCATTCATCTGTGGCCAATATGGGACTGTATTAAAAAGTCTGATACCGCATTCCTTACAAAAATCTTTGAATTCCGAACTGATAAACTGCCGCCCGTTATCCGCCGTAATTGAGACTGGATACCCCAGTCTACTAAACATTTCTTTTAAAAGAGCAATTATTTGAGTGCTTGTTATGGATTTCGTGATTTTTACCTCCTTATAGCGTTTATAGTAATCAATCAATACTAATAAATATTCGTTACTGGGTAAAGGGCCCAGCAAGTCCATGGCAACGTCTAGCCAAGGTTCATCTGGCAGTTCTCGGCGCTTCATTGCAGGTGGGTGGCTTGGTAAACCCACTAGTGTGCACCCTTTGCAACACTTTACTGGTGATTCCACATCCTTGTCAATTCGCGGCCACCAGACCTTGGATCGTAGTCGCGCCTTCATAGCTACGATCCCCGGATGCCCTTCATGAGCTGCGTCTAGTAATTGTTTTCTTAGTTCAATCGGAATAACAATTTTATTTCCTCTTAAGAGGACATCTTCGTAAAAACACAGCTCAGCTTCAAAAATTCTGTATTTTTTTATAGACTCGTCCCATTCTTTATCATAGAGCCCTCTTTTCACTTTTTTAATTTCAGGGTCTCTCGTTGAGCTCCTAATAATGTCTTCCATGGTGATTGCATGAGGTCTTGCCAATTCTACAATCTTACTCACATAGTCTATTGATTGTAGTGGCTGCATTCCCTTTTTATTACATAGACGAGATAACGGGTCTGCGATGTTGGTATTGCCGGGTTTGTATTTCACATTATAACGATAAACCTGTAACCTCAAAACCCATCTTTCCACCCGGGCACATGGTTTTGATTTTTTTTCAAAGATAAACTCTAAAGGCTTATGATCTGTAATTAGATCGAACTCTTTTCTAAAAATGAATGTATTAAAATGTTCTACAGCCCAAACTAGGGCAAGGGCTTCTTTCTCGGTCTGGCTGTATTTTCGTTCACAGCTGGTGAGGGTGCGATTCCCATAAGCAATTATCCTCGATCCGTCTTTATCACACTGAACTAAAATTGCTCCTAGGCCTACAGGACTGGCATCAGCTATGACCTGAGTTTTATCTTTTGTATCGTAATAACCAAGTGTTTCTATACTTGTTAATTTATCTTTTAATACTTTAAATGCTCTTTCTTGTCTTTCTGTCCAATAGCTGTCGATGCATGTCTTTTTTCCTGGTGTTTTCCTCAGTAACTCCTTAAGCGGTTCTGTCAAGGTAGCTAGATTTGGTATCCATTCATTTATGTAGTTGACAAGTCCCAAAAAGCTTTGCAACTCTTCGATTGTATTTGGTGCTCTAAATTCTGATATACTTTTCATATATTTTGGTAGTGGTCTTACACCTCTGGAGGTTAATTCATGTCCTAGAAAATGTACTTGCTCCACTCCGTACACACATTTCTTTTCATTTAACAAAACATTATTTTCCTTTAATACTTCAAGTACCTTTGCTAGTCGCGTATTATGTTCTTCCTCCGAACTACCATATATCAGAATATCGTCTATGAAGTTTATAGCACCCTCACACTTAATAAGCATTTTTTCTAAAGTTTTTTGAAATGTTTCCGGAGCTGATGTGACACCGAACATAAGTCTCTTATATCTGTATAGTCCACCCGATGAAATGAAGGTTGTTATGTATCGGCAGTCTGGGTGAAGTTCCATTGATGAAATGCATTTTTAATATCTAGTTTGGTATATAAAATCTTTGCTTTTCTAATTTTAGGTAGTAAATGTTCCATACATGGTAATGGGTGGTTTTCCCTAAGTATCGCTGAATTTGCTCGTCTCATGTCTACACAGAGACGTATTTCGCCGTCATCTTTTAGAATAGGAACTATAGGTGATATCCAGGAGGATGGTCCATGGACTTCTTCAATTATATCAGAGTCGAGTAATTCTTTTATTTTTGCTGCTATCTTTGCTTCGATCGGGATTGGTATTCTGCGATAAGGTTGAGCAACAGGTTTGACCGATGTATCAATTGGAATATCAACTAAGACATTTTTAAACTTTGGAAACATGTTTGTTATTTGATTTATCCCAATACCTATTTTCAGGACACCCAACCGCATGGCAGTTTCTTTACCGAGCAAATTCCTAGATCCATTCCTTATAACATAAATAGTAGAATGCTCTGTTCTGTTGTTGGCTTTTACTTCAGCCTCAAAGCCAATTATATCTAAAGGCGTCTTGCTACCATATGCTAACATTACCTTGTTTGGTTCTTTAATTTGGTTCTTGCAAACAACATTTTGGTTTTTTAAATCTTTCCAGGATTCTTCAGTAATTAAATTAGGTCTACATCCAGAGTCAATCATCATTTTTAATTTCACATTCCCTACCTTACATTCAATTGTTATATCATTGTCAATATTAAAAATATAATCCACCTCTTCTTCGTTTAATGAATTTACTTTGGTTTTATTAAATATCCTTTTTTTGTAATGTTTCGTGTCTTCTTCCTCTCCCACTTTTCTTTTCCTATTGTTTGTCATAGTTCGGCAACATCTCTTATAGTGCCCTGTTTTCCCACATTTATGACATTTCTTCTCTCGAGCTTGACAGATTGGGTCTTGTGTGGCATGCCATTTACTTCCACATCTAGTACACTTGAAAGATGTTTTATTCCCCATTGGTGTTGCATTCGTTCCTTCCTTCCTTGAGGTGATGTCCTTTTTATTAATTACTGCATTCACTTCATTAGTATTGCTTTTATCCTTTTTCTCATAACTCTCTAATTGGTAATTTATCACTTCTAAGGTGTTTGCCTCCATCGTTACTCTATCAAGTGTCACCTCATCTCCCATGATCAAGATTCTTTTGCGCAGTTCTGAAGATAGGCATTTTTCTATTATTTGGTCAATAATATGCTCATCTGGATTATCAAATTTACATTTATTAGATTGATCTCTTAGTTTTATTAGAAAATTTTCAAAACTTTCTCCGTTTTCCTGCTTGATATGCCGAAAAATGTGTCTTTCATAAGTTTTATTCTGTTTGAGGAGGAAGTAACTATCTAACTTTTCGACGGCCACTTCCAAAACGTTGACACCTCCTGTATCTTCAATACATGCTCCGGGTAAGTTATAAAAGATTTCTTGCAGTCCAGCTCCACCCAGCACCAATAATGTTGCTCTCTTTTTAGACGCCGCTCTGATGTCAGCTGCTTCAAGGTAAATTTGTAGAGAGCGTTTCCACTTCTCCCACCTTATCCCGACTGAAGCACTATTTCCTTCCAGCTCTAGTTTTTCCGGAGTTAGTAGTTGGCTTGCCATTTTTTCTTTTTATAATTTTATTTTTTTGCTGTATAACCTGAAAATAATAGAAATTATTACTCCCAATGCACAGGAAGTATAGCATTATGTATCTTTCACATCCAATTTAATGGAAGTCTATCGCATCCAATTTCATGGAAGTCTACTACATCCAATTTGATGGAAGTCTACACCTCTAATTTAATAGAAGTCTATCACATCCAATTTGATGGATGTCTACTACATCCAATTTTATGGAAGTCCACACATCTAATTTATAGAAGTCCACACATCTAATTTAATAGAAGTCTATCACATCCAATTTGATGGAAGTCTACTACATCCAATTTAACGGAAGTCTACTACATCCAATTTGATGGAAGTCCACACATCCAATTTAACGGAAGTCTATTACATCCAATTTATTGGAAGTCCTGTTATTTGATTATGAAGTGGGTAAACACACTTTTATTTGGGTCTATATATATATATATTATTTCCAATCTTTAATGAAATCTTTAATGACCTTATTGAAATTAAACTCTCTTTTTTTTCCTTTTTTTTTTGTTAAAAAATAATACACACTTCAGGTAGGTATTTATTCCTTTGTAGTAAGTACTACATTTTTTAACATAATTTTATGTATCTCAATGCTTATTATTTACCTAATTTAACAGGTAAGTGATTCACATTTATTACCCGATGAATTTGATATTTAGGTTCAGATTAAAAACCAAGACAGAATGTTCACTGCCCCGTTATAATATGCCATATATATTTTTATTGTGGAGTGATATGTAAGGTTATAACTACTATAATAGGCACAAAAAAGGTTGCATTGCTACAATAATTCCATCGTTCTTTCTTCTCAGGTACCTAAGTGCAAATTATTTTCCAAGAAAACAAAAGTGAAATACATCTTCTCTCTTTGATTGCTTGTAGTCCTGAGTCGCAATATAATCACAATCATACCTCTTTCTATTGCATGTAACATTGTGGTTTCCATGCTTTGAGTACCTATTGAACCTATGCCTAGGTAGGTACCAACTGAACAAATCATATTTTATTCTTGACCTTTACGCATAGTTATATTCCAGCTAACTTTATATGCAGATGATTATAAACTTGATACTAAACGTAAGCTGAAATACGTGTACATAATCTTTCCGAAATAAAACTGAATTCGATGGACTAACCTTTATCCTCGTCGCCACTTGTAGGATCTATGATATGATCCCTAAGAACGGTGCACCGGCTCACCACCACACCAAGACAGGTACACAATTGGATTCTCTATCTCCTGCTCTGCACTTCATTTAGCACACACTTTATATAGGATTAGGACAACCAGCTAGCACATCCCGCATCGATACCGATTCCCCTCAGTCACCTTGACAGCTACCAGTGTTGCCCTCTTGTGTGGGTGAGACGGCGTATGTTATATCTTATTCCACAGATACAAACACTACACTCAGGATAGTGATTATACGAGCTGTTGCCAACTGGCTTAGGTTTAAGATCTTTTTGTATTTAGTTTAGGGTTTTTTTTTTTTTTTTTTTTCTAAACTAATTTCTCCTGGAGCCTCACTAATATATAATCTTAGTATGAAATTATGAAATGTTATCTTTTCTTATCTAAGTGCACATTACTTGGTACTAAGTGCTCTCAATTCTAGAGCTAATTTGTGACTCTTTCTCCTCTTGACACAAGGAGAAATAATTGTATAATAGACCAGAATTGTACCCCCTATAAGTCCGATCATCACAACGGGAATGATGATTGTTAAAAGCATGTTATAGTGGTCATTGTTGGTAGCATCCTTCCACTTCTTCTCAAATTCAAGTCTTTGTGCCTGATTAAGCACTTTAAGATTTTAAGATCTGATCTGATAAACTCAAGATATCTTTGCCAAGGTCGTGTGTCTTGAATCGCTCACTTTGGAAGGTTCTATTTATCGACTCACTGATGTCGAACACAGGTGCCATAGCATCATTGTATAGGTCATCTTGAATTTGCCTTTTCTTCCTATATCCAGTTTTAAATCTTAGGTCTTTGGTACAAAGATGGTTGATTGAGAAATCAGGAATGAAGTCCAGGATCGAATCGGATTCGCACAGAATGAATCCAGACGTCAGGCAAGAACTTGGATCAAACAAAAGGGGTTTTAAGACTGAAGCGGTATTTGCTCGTAATGGGACTCCTAAGTACAGAATCTTCTTTGGAGAAGAATAACAAGTTCCTCGGATTACAACTGATGGCTCCCACTCTAGGAAGTTCATCAACTGGAATCTTGAGTCAACAGTTGGTACCTCGACTTTTATAGCTAACACTTGCTTCTCTGGGTCTACAGAAGCAAGGGTAATTTCTAAGTGGGGTGAAATTGAACCGATGGAGTTAAGTAAAGGAGAGGGTATCTTCTTTTCGATCCAGTCACGTTGGTTGTCGAGAGATAGGATAGTCTGCGGCATTTTCCCGGAGAGGAGCAAATTCAAAGAGGTTTGGAGAGTTGTTATATATGAGTTGAACACAACTGATCCGAAGAGATTGATCTCCCCCATAGTTTGGGCTGTAGAGACAATCTCTCCGAAGTCAGTCTGTAAGTCGAGAACCACATCATTGAGCTGTAAAGTTATAAGAGTTATATTCCCCATCACTTGAAGATCATTTTGCCTGTTCTCTTGCATCTTCACCATTTCTGTGTATAGCTCATTATATTTCGCATCGAAGACACCAAAGGCCTGAGCGATGTCAAATGGTACAGATGCAACTGAAAGTGCAATAGTAATCCATTTAAGGCCTTTGAGGAATTTTGAATACCTGGAAGCTTTTCTCGCCATATTTGCCGCTCTCCCAACGTTTCCGATCCCTCGGGCAACACTAGCTGCAGGACGAGCAAATCTGAAGAGAGACAAAAAGAACCGGAATGGGTTCCTTTTCTGCCGGGTTAAATGAGTGATGTCAATTACGTGATTTGATGGGGAGCTGCGACTATTGGCCTATTCGAGGGAAGAATTTGTGAGTACATATTAAGAATGTCAACAAAGCGTGATTGGTAATTTTTTTCTAAATTACCGAAGACCATTCTCAATTGACTCTCCCTATCTGGACTCATCGCTTTAAAATCAATCCTAGAGAGTCTATCGCGTATGACATCTTTGGGACTTGTCAACTTTACAAATAACAGCTCAGTTTTGTATTCATCGACTATAGCTCCTTGGATTGAGTTGGTTTTAAGCCGAATCAAAATTGGGTCAGTTGATGGAGGAGTAGTATTTTCGTTATCATGGAGTTGTAGTGAGGAGACTCGGACAATACTAAGAAGTAGAGTAAAGATTAGGAAAGTTATTTTTGACATTTTGAGAATTATTATTTACGCTTAATTTATGTATCTGGTGAAATCTATTAACGAGCAATCGTACGGCTGGGTGTTTGCCATCAAGGATGATTGGGAATTTGGCTGATGATGGAACGTTAGCAGCAGCTGTGGTGCGTCCGGACAAACGAAGGATGTGATCTTCATCAAAGGTGGGAGACAGTCTACACAATCGGCTTCCTCGGGGAAGTGGTGTTTTCTTGATTATGCAAGCGATCTCTGCTTTAAAGCCGTCTATTTGGCTTTGCCATAAGATGTGCCTCTCTGCTTTAGAGTTTGGGGTTGTGTGGGCAATCTGTTCGTTTGGTTGAGGATCAATTAGTGACTTAGGATTATCTAAGCAAACAGCTGAAATAAAAAACATTAAGGAGTTTCCTCATTTACAAGATTTAGTTCCCATGCTTTGTTACAAGGATATTAAGCCAAAAATAATTATCGGGGTTGACAACTGGCACCTTTTGATCTCTAAAGCAACCAGGAAAGGTACAAAATCGCAGCCAGTTGCAATAAAAACTAATTTAGCCTGGGTACTATTTGGTTTTGACTCAAGCAAAACCAAACCTGTCGATTTAGTCAACCACATCAGATTTTCTCACGAAGCAGATTCTGATCTCGGTCAATTAAGCTCCCTTATACAAAATTACTATAAGTTAGATTCTTTAGGCATCAACAAAATGGATCGTCTTACTAATGACGATGTTAAAGCTGTTACTATTCTTGAAGAGACAACTCGTCGTTTGCCCGACGGCAGATTTGAGGTAGGCCTTCCATGGAAGGACAATATCTCCCATGTTCCAGACAGTTTTGGGCTTGGAAAGAAAAATGGCCCGGGAGCCAACTTACGCTGAACAATATAAATTAAATGTTCAAGCTACCCTTGACAAAAAATATGCTGAGGTCGTCGTATGTGACGTCAGTGTAAATTTCGAAAGCTCGATATGTTGGTATCTTCCACATTTCGGTGTCACTAATCCAAATAAACCTGGAAAACTTCGTATCGTCCACGACGCGGCAGCAAAATCCAACGGGGTTAGTTTAAATTCTATGTTGCTGACTGGACCGGACCTTCTAAATTCTATTCTGGATATACTCTTTCGATTTCGTGAGGGCAGAGTTGGACTTTCTGCAGATATTAGAGAGATGTTCCCTCAAATTAAAATACGTGAAGAGGATAGAGATGCTCAACGTTTCTTATGGAGGAACTCGCCCAACGAACCGGTTCAAGTTTTCAGAATGGCATCTATGATTTTAGGAGCGGCTTCCAGTCCTTTTTCAGCACAGTTCATAAAAAATAAAAACGCGTTGGAATTTAAAAACCAATTTCCTGAGGCTGTGGACACTATCCTTAACAACCATTACATGGATGATTGCATAGTGTCTACACCTTCAGTGGAGAAAGCAGCGCGACTAGCTGCTGATATTGTAGCTATCCACAAAAAAGCACATTATGAGATGAGATCTTGGGTATCCAATGATCCAAAAGCCCTTTCTCTCATCCCAAAAGAGCTTTTACTAGACCCATCTCTAGCTAATGTCAATGTAGATTTAGGTAAGGTAAGAGCACCATCATGTCTATCCTAAGCGGAAAATTGTATGCAGGCCAATAACTAAAAAGGGCATAGATGAATTCAGAAACAATGTGATTAATAAAATTAATTCTTTACCAGTTCCTATTATGGAATCTAATTATCTTTATAATGATTTATTTCATGTGGTTGAACACGAATTTAGTAAAAAGTTTAAGCAAAAAGTGATCAATTGTAATTCGGATAAAGTAAAGTTTAGTGATTGGGCCACGCCGGGAATTTACATAAGTAGAAGAAAACTATATGACCTCTATGCGTCAAAGCATACTTCCTGTGACCCAATTTTTATTGGATATGTCAGGAAGTATTCTCAAATGTTTAGAAATGTTTGTGTAGCTGCTAAGGCGATGTTCTTTTCAAATAAAATCAAATTAGCGGATAATAAAATAAAGGCTACTTGGAATATTATTATTCAAACAACTGGTAAAACTAAAAATAATGTCAACCACTTCTGTCTTAAAGTAGGTGATAAATTAATTGAATCTGACGTTGAGGTTACCCGTGTTTTTGAAGATTTCTTCTCTCGGGTACCCTTAGAAACTACCAGTAAATTAAATTCCTGTCCAAACGTTGCTGCTGCCCTCTTGGAGTCGTGTGTTGATAAGTGTTATAAAGTTTTCAATTTTAAGCATATTAATAGTGAAGACATTTTAAAAGCTTTCAAGTCTATAAATATTAAAAAGACTGAAGATCTATGGGGCATATCAACCAATATTATTAAATCAATTATTGATACAATAGCTCCATATTTAGCTTTCATTTTTAATCAATGCATAGATGAAGGTACTTTTCCCGATTTAATGAAATGTAGTAAGCTTATTCCTCTTTTTAAATCGGGTGACAAAAGTGACCCCACAAATTTTAGGCCGATATCTATACTACCGGCACTTAGTAAAATTTTTGAAAAAATTATATACTCGCAATTATTAGACTATTTAACAATAAATCAAATCCTTCATAACAATCAGTTCGGCTTTTCTAAAGGTAAAAATACTACTGATGCTGGCATTGCACTCCTTAAACATATTTTTGAGGCTTGGGAGGGCAAGCAAGACGTAATTGGTATATTCTGTGACCTGTCTAAAGCTTTCGATTGCGTTGATCACGTTACACTTTTAAAGAAGCTAGAACATTATGGTGTCTCTAAAAAATCGGTTAGCCTTTTGCCGTCATACTTGCATAATAGAAATCAAAAAGTAATTGTCAATAATACTGCTTCTACTGAAGCCCCCATTATTATGGGCGTGCCCCAAGGTTCAATATTGGGCCCTTTACTGTTTTTAATTTATATTAACGATCTCCTTCATTACACGAGTAATTTATGTGAGACAGTACTATTTGCAGATGATACATCTTTAATTTTTAAAATTGATAGAGGAAACAATTGTTCTGACGAAGTAAATAGTGCTCTCTCTCAAGCCGCACACTGGTTCAACATTAATAATTTGTCTCTTAACCCTACTAAAACCAAGTTTGTTAAATTCTCATTACCTAATGTAGTGCAGGTCGATATGCTTATCAATTTGAATGGGGATGTAGTAGAGTTAGTTGAGAGTACAAAATTTCTTGGTATTACATTGGATTCAAAACTACAATGGGATCCACATATTGAAGCCTTGTCGAGTAGACTTAGTTCTGCGGCTTTCGCAATAAGGAAAATAAGGCTCTTGACTGATATTGAAACGGCAAGACTGGTTTACTTTAGTTATTTTCATAGTGTAATGTCATAAGGCGTGTTGTTGTGGGGCTCAGCAGCTAATATAGAAAATGCAGCAATAATAAAAAGAAACCCAGCCAAAGTATTCTACAATGGTCAAGCGCGTGGTCTGGGCCCATAACCTATTGAGGTGAGGGTAATCTATGCGGTGGCCATAAATATGAACTTCAGGATTTCAGTCAATTATAATTTATTGAGTATAGTGCACTTACATAGTCTCGGAATTGTGATGCAGGATGATGGAAGTTTATTAGCTAAATTAATTATTTGAGATTGAACAAAATGACAGCGGGGCGATGAGAGCGATCAGCGAACACAGAACAGATTAACGAACGGTCCATAGGTCAGAGGCACAGACAAGTTATCACAGACCATTACAAGTAAAGGGTTGCCACACTTTAACAATTGAGAGATTCATACAAGTTCCTATACTCAGATTGCCTTTTTGATGATATTTTGAACCAGTTATGGGTTTCTCGAATCAAAAACTCAATTTGACGTGGTACAGTATCTACAGATGCGTGTGATACGGCGAGCTGTATGGAATGAGACACATATCTAACTAATATCAAATGCTTTAAATCATATTTTTCCTTTAAAATTTTGTACACGCTTGTATTTATCCCGGTCATCACAAAAGCATTATCATTACATATACCACTTAAGTTTTTGATTTGCAATCCAGCATCTTTTCATAGTGCAACCAAAGATGTAACGATTCCTTCAGCATCAGAACTTTCTAATTCACTCAGTCCTAGAAATGTAGAAATAACTTGACACACACATCTAACTTATATCAAATGCTTTAAATCATATTGTTCCTTCAAAATTTTGTACACGTTTGTATTTATCCCGGTCATCACAAAAGCATTATCAGTACATATACCACTTAAGTTTTTGATTTGCAATCCAGCATCTTTTCATAGTGCAACCAAAGATGTAACGATTCCTTCAGCATCAGAACTTTCTAATTCACTCAGTCCTAGAAATGTAGAAATAACTTCATTTTGAGTGCGACTGAATAATTTCACCACCACTCCCAAATTTTTTGCACTGAAATGTCTGTAGACTCATCTAATAATAAGCTGTAGAGCTCATCTCCTATATCGTAAATCAGCTCGGTTTCAAAGTGAGGTGCCAGTACCATTTGGATGACAGCTGTACATTTAGTACGATGAAGTTTAAGATTTTTAGCCGCTTCAGATCCTTGAAATGCATTCGCACATAATAAACTGAATGCCTTGGAGCCTTTGTTGTACGCCGTTATTCTGTGCATCTATCGGTCCATATCCTAGTAGATTCCGATTAGGTATCAGGTTCGCTGGAACTAAAGCGTTCGGCAGTGGTTGATAATTGGCATTGTTCGCTTGACTCGCTAGTACGCGGTTGGCGGTCACTAATGGATTGGGGTAAGCTTCGTAAACGTTGTGAGTTTGTGCGTTTACTGGTCCGTATGACCCGGCTGGAATGTCACCATCAGGCGGGAGTGGTACGGCTATGGGTGGTAAGTTTAATTTCACTTCAACACCAGTTTGTGTGAGGGCGTTGCTAGCATGTGAAATGTAATCTGTTATAGACTTTGGTATGCATTGATAGTCTGGGAGCACCTCTCTGAGGTCTGTTAATACTCCAAATATGCTCTGCCCATTCTGGCGAGCGACTTCAGCAATCTGAAGATTAAGGTGATTGCAGCATACGTGAGTAAACAAGCTTAGTGGTAAGCGTTCACTGAGACGGGGATCTATGCCTCGCATCTTTTCATATGTTTCTTCAACCAAGGGGATAAACCCACTAAAGTCGAAGTTCTGTACATGGACATCTTGCAGCGGGATTAAAGTACTGTGCGGACCCAAATCGTACAGCGGTTCGTCGCGCGCAGGTGTCTCTTGTGTAGAAGGGCGTAAAGACGAGGGATTAGACTTCTCGCTCCGCTGATCTTCTACTTTCTTCTTAAAGCCACCGGACCTATTGGTCGGCTTTCGGCCTCGTACACGGGAGGGATCAAACTCTTGAGGCTGGTAAGACCAGTCCTTCATCTCTTCAATGTTGTTTCTCCTCTCGTAAGCCCTTTGGGCATCGCGTAGTCCACGGCATGTATAATATACACTTATAGTTTGGTTTACTCGCTGCAAATTTATATAGCAACGATGGTTTTACCTTTTTTTGATGAGATGATGTTTCACAATGTCTTTTGATGTCACTGATCTTAGCCGAAAACTCCCGTTTACAATAAGTACATTGAGCTTTTGTTGAATCACCAGGCACAAGTTTTAACCAATGTTTAAAATCGTTATCCTGCTCCCACTCACTCTTATAATGTTGTTTTTAATTTGTACGCTTTGATAAAGGCAAATCCATTTTTATAGCATTTAACTTGTAATTAATTAATAGTTAATTGGTTTATTCACTATAATTAATTATTAATTATAGTGAATAAAACAACTTTGTGAACCGTAGGTCAACTATAGAGAGAATGAAACGATCGTAGTGAAGATCGCTAGGGAACAATACAAAATAACCCGCGGGGAACCCCGAAACATAATCGTTCTCATAGATGATTCTATGATAACATAGAAATCTTTTTTTAGTTTTTCAATATTGGTAGTAGGTAGTAATAATTTTATTTAGCAAGTAATAGTAATTTATTAAGTTTTACGCTGTATCAAGTAATATAGTTTCGTATTATTTAAAAAAGCGCTAGGTTTAGTGCCAGGCGCTAAAACGCGTTGCGAATCAAAAAAAGCGCTAGATCTGGCGAGAAACGCGCTAAGTTGGCAGCACTGCCTGTGTATCTAATTGGGTACGACCATCCAACAACCTTCTTTTATGTAAATCAACTATTAACTCATGTGCATTTAAAAAATCTGCCCCAATTATGGGCTGCATAACATCAGCTATAATGAAATTCCATCTAAAACTACGGCGTAAACCAAGACTTATTTCTACGGAAAATACACCATGTCTTTATTTCCGCATTGTTCGCAGCGTACAGTTTATAAGAGCACTCGCATACCTTGCTTTTGTCCAAAACTTTATTCACTGGTATCACTGACACATTAGCCCCGGTATCTACCAGGTACACTAAACCGGTTTTCTGCTCTCTGACGCATAGACGGTGATTACCCGCGATGACGACACAGCCACACTTTGTCGCCTTGCTCTCGTTGACTTGGCGCAGATTTGCTCCTGGGCCGGAACCTCCATCGGCCCCCATCGTATTCTCTCTCACGCGGCCGTCCGTAGCTCTAACGCTAGGTGGAAGGCGGCTTAACCATAAATTTCTCAATGGCTCATCTGTAATTCCGCAGTTCTTCGCTAAATCAGTCATTTTTCTTAATAATTGCGACGTCTTTTGCGTGCCCAGGTCCATATCATTTACCAACCTTTGAAATTGTGACTCTGCACTTTCTTCAAAAACTGTCAAAAGGCGCTATTTTAGTGTCTCGTATTTAGCAGTTGCCGGCGGAGATTGCACTATGTCGCTTACCTGCCGCAACGCTTCCTTACTTAATTTCGCCAACACTAAGTCGAACTTCACGCTAACCTTGTTTCTGTGCCAATCGATTCGAAACGGCAAAACCACATTCTGGGCATGTCCTGCCAAAACTCAGGAGTCCTCATTTGCACGGTGACCATGGACACGTCCCCAAGGCCATCTTCCGCTGCTGGCTGAGCCTTTGGCACCGGGCTTTTAGCCTCACTGGGCTTAGATGGCTGTTTCATCTTTATCGATAGTCAAACATCTGTAAAGATGTTTCTTTCGAATGCGAGGATATTTCTCTCATTGATGAAGCGACGGTGGCCAACACCGTAGAACGGTGAATATACTAGAAAAATTCGACGTGTGCTCATAGGTCTCTGTAGCATAATTGGTTAGTGCATTGGGCCGGACTCCCAAGGATGCGGGTTCGAATCCCGTCAGGGCGATATGAGACTAGTTGGTTTTTTCTAGTATATTTTCTTGTTTAATATTTATCTCATAAAAAATAGCATAGTAAAATGCAAAATTAAAAAGTTATAGTTCATTATTTTTTTTTTTACTAAGTACAAAACGCCTCTTCCATACACCATAGCTTCTTTCGACAGGATTTCTTGTCCTGATTTGGGATTCGTTGTAAAGTTGTTCCACTGGTAGTCTGGGGTGCTCTAACGGAGGCATCATGTACGTTGTTGAAGCATAACCTCCATCTACCACTAATAGCGCCTCACCATACTTACCAGATTCAAATTGTGCTTTTCTGTAACTATTATTAAATATGGTACTATCATGTGTTGATCCTGGCCATCTAGCTACTAAATATCTAGATTAGCGTTACATATAGTCTGCACATTTACAGAGAAGTATCCCTTTCTATTTCTAAATAGTTCGGCTTGCTGACCACCTACTTCTAATCATTATGGAACAGAGGCAATACGAATATGTGTACAATCAATCGCACCAATAACTCTTGGAAAGCGAGCTATACGATAAAATTCATCTTGTCCCTTCCTTATTTCGCTATTTGTTACAGGAAACATAATAGTGTTTTGCTCCGGAGCGGAATGTTGCGGACCGGTGAAATTCACCGGTGATTTGCCGATCTCCGGTGATTCACCGGTGATCTCCGGAGAATTTTGTTGTTTAGCTAGAAATCTAGCCTCTATTCAGTTATCGTTCGGTATATTGTGCAATTTGAAGCTTGTAATGAAATATATTTACTTACATGATTATTTCAGAAATTCGCTAAATAAAAAAAGTAATTGAAAATGAAAAAGATCTTTATTTTACAATTATAATAAATTATGGTTTTCATGACGGAAACACAACATTTCAACAGCGTCATTGCGCAGCATATTTCTTTGGTCATTCAGAATATAACCTGCAGTTGAAAATACTCGCTCTGATCGAACAGAAGTTGCAGGCACTGTAAAGTATTTAAAAGCTATTTCATCTAATGGCTTGAGATGTTTATTGAAATTCCAAAATGCTACAATGTTATCCCAGTTATGGTTAATATCTGAAAAAATTGTGTCGGTGTACATCCTAAATAAATTTATCGCCGTAGCTGATGATGTGTCTGTATTAGAAGCATTAATATTTTTATAGAAATCCAAGCAAACTGGGACGAGCAATGTCACTTGTACTGGAGATCTACTCTCTTTCTCCGAAACGAAACTTCGTTAACGAACGAAATTTAAACGAAGTTTCGTGTCTGACCCTACTCTATATCATTTTCGGCCGCGCACACAAAGTTCGGATCCATAGACAATTTTCGTGAACGAATGGAACGAACAATGTTATGTAGGTTCATTTTGATGTCCTTTACAATAAAACACTAGTTTTATTTTAACTTAATAATTATAAGTTATTTTTATTTATTTTACGGATTTTTTGAAATAATCATAAATAAGCAATAAAAATACAAGTTTTCGATGAAAATCACAGTGACACTAAAAGAACCCTTTCAATGACTGTTAACCGACTAAGTTAAGGTGTTTATTAATAACAAACGGTGTTTATAGTATCGTATAACAACCAAACTTATCCGTATTATCACAATGCTGTCAGTCATCACATGTGGATTTTTTGTTTGCATTCTTTGAAAGTTTGAATAGTTTTAAGTTTGTTTCTCAAGCTCAAGTGCAAGACGTAGGTAGAGATTATTTCCTGTGTGCTCAAGTGAAGTGATAATAAAATGTTTCAAGTGTTTTTTCTTTGCCTACTTTGCAAACGCGATACACATTCCCTGACAAAGTTTCAATTTCAAGTCGCAGTCTTCATTTGGGCGTTCTTTGGATTACAAAGACTTCTATTTGGTTTAATTTGGTTTCAAAGTGTAAGTAATATTAATTGTTTTGAACGTAAAATACTTACATAACATATTTTTTTTGTAATAATAGGTACCTATAATTTATTTTCATTTCATCTTTTCAGTGAAGAATGGCTCCACATACGGGTTCGGCTACTCCTGAACAAATTGATGCACTCCTCAATTTCCTGGACGAGCATAGGGATCTTGCTCGCGGGAGTTTGAGGAGTCTAGAAGGAAAAGTCCAGGCGAAGAGGCTGTGGGATTAATTGTGCAATACGCTCAATTCCATGGGCGGTTGCACAAAGACAGTTCAGCAGTGGCAAAAGATAATTCGTAGTAATATAATTAAATGTTTAAGCTATTTATCAGTGAAAGTGAAAGTGACAAAGAATTAATATTTACTTTTAATTTGGATAGGTATGGTTTGATAGAAAACATCTGGCCAAAAAAGCCGCTGCTGATTCCCGGAGGTCGGCTTCAATGACTGGAGGTGATCCATCGGTGGCACCCCAACTCTCCCATTGGGAATTGAAGGTCTTAGCCATAATGGGAGATGGTTTCGGTGACCGCCAAACTGGAGCCAGAGTGCCAGCTTTCACTGAAGTAAGTACCTCATCATTCTTTGGATTCCCTATTTCTGAACTTTGATTCATTCAAATATTTATCTTAATGATATAAGTATAATTTTTATTACTTACAAAATTACATTACAAAAAGTGGCATTTTTTAACCCATCATGTAAAAATACATGGTAGACATTAAAAATAATACTTCTCTTAAACATTAAGCATTCAATCTGTTATATTTATTTCAGACAAATGAAACCATACCATCAACCTCTCGTCAAGGAAGCCAACTGCAGCAGCAGAGCCTGGACTTGCGTGAAGAAGTTGAGGAGTACGCCCAACCAAGCCAAGAAAGCCAGGCAGCCAGACAGCCTGCGAGTCAACCACCACGGTCACAAGAAACGTTGACTTCCAGAAGTTGTAAGTACCTGTTCTTACTATGGATTTTCAGTAATGTCATATAATCGTACCTAACTTGTATATGACAGAAAATATATTGATACACAATGTATGTATGTATTTGATACACGAAGGTCTTATCACTAAACTACAGACGAGATTAAAATTACAAGAAAAATACTGTTTATCGCAAAAAACATATTGATTAAGTATTTACTGCAATGTTACATATTGAAATGTTGTTTTGCAGCCTCACAATCTGCACGTCCCAGAAGAACACGATCTGCTGCTGGCTCCGATGTCAGAAGCAGATTGTACCAGTATGAAGATGGACGTGCAGAGAGAGAGACAGTGAGGAACGCCAAACTCGCAGGCATCAGGGCTGCCTTGGAAGAGATACGTGAATTAGGGCGAGAGTATTTAGAGTTTTTAAGGCAAAATAGGGAATAGGCAACAGCATAAGTATTTAAGTTTTAGTAATATGTATTAATTAAATTTATTTTAGAATACTATTGTTTCTTTTTACTATGTTTAAGACTATTTGTACTTTCAAATTCTCCCACAGACACACACAGTCTAATATCATGCATTGAAGTAATAAATAAATATCTACCTAAATCATTAACTACAGAATAACATTGACATAGTATTTTTAATAAAAGGGGTTTACCTATGAAATTGCCGATTTGTATCGAGAATTTACCACAAGTTGCATTTTTCAAACGAGCATTTTCTTTGTTCATTTAACAACCGTGAACACTCATGTAACAAAACTTTTATGTACTAATACTTAACACTATGCTAACTTATTCCATGTACGACAGGTGGGCCAAAAAAATACCCTTTTTTGCTCACAAAAAAAGTCACTCTCAAGACCTTTTTTTAATGTTAAAAAAGCTAATATAAGAACTTTATTTTTACCGATATTTAACTATCATAGCCTTATTTCGATATAATATCAAGATACCGTTAAATATTTAAAATCATAGAAGTTATTATTTTCTCTGTATGTGACAAAATATCTGCAATTTCATAGGTAAAGATTAAGTAAATATTTGTTGCCATTTTATAAACATCTAGGTGGGTAGGGTAACGATAAGTAGGTGAAACAGAACCAATTTTATGCCATAAAAATATTTTAATCTAGGCTGTTACAAGCACTTGTCAAAGAAGCTACGCCATCGGTTCGCAAACCCTAAGCCTAGACCTTGTAACGAGAAGAACCGGCAAGAAACTCGTCAAGGGCTAATATTTTTCTCCCTGTATGTTTCATACAGTCATCAAATTTGTAAAATGACCTTTTAAGTGATGTAATTTTCCATCACAATAATTAACAAAAGTTTATATACAATGGGCAGGTATTTGGAAACACATCGGATAGGTGCAAATAACTTAAGAAATCACTGTCTACTAAGTACCTACTCGAAAGTTCATACCTAAAACATAATGTTGTACAATATGCAATACTAACTAAATTCATTAGACATAAAAGCTAACATTTAAAAAATCGCATTGTTTACAATTAAAACAAGATAAGAAGAATTGTATGTTTTAGGTAAGAAGTGAGTAATATTAAACAGAAACTTAATTCCTAATCCTATAATATTATAAATGAGAAAGTATGGATTTTGATTGTTACTTGATCACAAACGGCTTAAATGTGGCTGATATGATGATGATTATCTCCTAAAACAAAAAAAAAGTTTGGTAATTTATTTTATTTTACTTGCACAATTATTTGGTTTGAGTTTATCTTACCGGTTCCTTTCTAACATTTGTATTAATGAATTCCTTGCCCTTCGACCTGCCTGTAGAGCTTGAGTAGAAGATGCAGCTGTTTCAAAGGGCACCTGCCTGGTTCTCTCTGATTGGTGTTCCTCTTCAGTCAACTCGGGACCTTCAATACCACCCCTTATACACATGTTGTGTATAACACAGCATGCTAATATAATTTTACCTGCTGTTTCTGGACAGTAATAGAGTTCCCTAGCTGCCAAAAGACATCTCCATCGACCCTTCAATACACCATATGTGCGTTCTATGGTGCAGCGTAAACGCTTTTGGAGGTAATTGTACCTTCCCTCTGGAGAGTTCTCAACAGCATTATCTACAGGTTTCATCATATGCTCCCTTAGAGCATAACCAGAATCACCTTAAAATTTAAAAATATAATATTAGAGTAAATTGCATCATCACATTACTTATACATAATGAATATCAAAACTATAAATCAAGATATGCCTAATAGATAAACTGTTTCATCCTGGAGACCCTCCAAGTGGTTTCTTATCTCACATTCCCTCCAAATATAAGAGTCGTGAGTTGCTCCACCATATAAGGCATCAAAATTTGTTATTAATACATTGCTGTCACATATCTAAAAAAGAATTTTAATCAATGTAACTGTACGAGCTCTATTACTCGTACATTGAACTTCCCCGCGCCGCCCGCTGGCGCGTGTGTATTGCACCGTAAGCGTTTTATGCATCGCGCGGCATTTAACCTTATTATAGTTTTTTCAACTAATATTAGTCGCATATTTACTACCATACCAATCGCGCGTATACCATTACCATCCATTCACCATACCATTTTAATTTTGTAGTTTATTTTACCATTGTTATAATTGTCATAGTCGCGTGTGTTTATAATAAACTTTAGTGTTTTACCATAACCAGTGACTTTACATTTACCATTCCTCTTTTTCTCAAGGTACGCGGCCTATCCCGTACAGTAACATAGGATAAAATGTAGGTAATAAAATATAAAATCATTAAAATATTGTTCATAAACTTACAACTTGAGTATTAATCGAATGAAAATGTTTTCGATTAAAATATTGTTCCTCGTGCTCCGAAGGCCTTACTATGGCTACATGTGAACAATCGATGCACCCCACTACAGCGGGCAGCCCATATTTATCATAAAATCTACAATAAGGATACAATATTATTATACAATAGTAACATGACTTATTTGCCTAGTCTTGGCACACATTTTTTAACCGACTTCAAAAAAGGAGGAGGTTCTCAATTCGACTGTTTTTTTTTTTTTTTATGTATTTTCTACCATAACTTCGCCAGTTGTTAACAGATTTTTATAATTCTTTTTTTATCTGAAAGAAAATGGTTTATGTGTGGTCCCATATAATTTTTACGAAGATCTAGCTAGTAGTTTTTTCATAATCTTGAAAAATATCAATCACCTTTTGGCAAGTTGTCGTTTACCTAGATGACATTGTTGTGTATGGGCTGATTTTTAATGTAAGTAACGGCACATGATGTAACTAAAAAATCTGAAATAAAAACATTTTATAAAAAAATTCAAACCGACTTCAAAAAGTAAAAAATAAAACTTTTGGAGTCGGTGCTAGCTAGCTAGCTAAGGCCAAAAAAATTTTATGTATGTACACCGATTACGCCGAGATTTCTGAACCGATTTCCATGATTCTTTTTTTGTTCGATGCAGAATAGTTGCCAATTGGTCCCATAAAAATTTGGTTTCGTTTGACCCAGTACTTTTTATGTTATGAGCATTTTTATGTATTTCATTTCATTGTTGACTTGGACGATGTAGTATTTACGATAATTTAGTTTATAATGTACATGAAACCTTATCTAATCTAGAAAAAACCCGGCTGTTGTTTACAAAACAGCCTATTACAGACACTAAAAAGTAAAAAAAAAACTGCGTTAAAAAAACCGACTTCAAAAACTAAAAAGCAAAAAATAAGCCTTTTGGAGTCGGTGCCAGCTAAGGCAAGAAAAATAAAAGTTTAGGAGCTTAAAGTAGAATGTCTGGGCTGCCACCGACTCCAAAAGGCTTATTTTTTGCTTTTTAGTTTTTGAAGTCGGTTTTTTTTTAACGCAGTTTTTTTTTATTTTTTGAAGTCGGTTTGAATTTTTTTTATAAAATGTTTTTTTTTATGTAAAGTGTTAATTGAAAATGACAGAATAATATTTTAATTACTATGTATTTCACATGTTACTAAGTTTAACGGCCAATACTAGATAGGAAGGTAAGTACTTACTTCCGCTTAAGATATCCATATATATATATATTAAGAATAAGATTCCTTTCATTCCTATTTTGTGGGAATCTTATGTGCTTTCTTAGTACGTGGGGTGCATTAAGTGCAGTTGTTACCTCTTGTAAACAACGGGACACGGTCTGTTGTGCCATGGGCCCATCCATATTTTGTCCCACAGACCCCTGGTAACTTCCTCGGGCATAAAAGTTCAAAGTAGTAGTAAGTATCTGAAATACATTAACACAGCTTGAGGCTTACGAACAGTAAAATTACATTGAGGAGAGGGAGTGTTTAAACTTACTTTAAGTGTGGGCTCGATTCCATGTCGTCTTGCCTTTGGAGGCAACAAAGGCACTATGTCCTGGCACAACTCCTCGAATAATTCCCGACTGAGTCTGTAATTTCCGACAAACTCTAGATCGGGAATATTTAAAATATTTAATTGATTGCGCAGGCGGCGCCGGTTTCTTCTACGCTCTAAACTTTGTTCACGTAAACCAGCCGCGATTAAAAGCTGTCTCGTAGCCATTTTCAGTTTAATTTTGAACAAAATCGACCAAAACGAAAATAAAAAGGTAACACTTTTGGTTTCGTCAATTTGAGGTTAAAATTACGAACAATCATCTGTCAAACTTCAATTTTCGTTCGTAACTTTCGTGCAATAGAGTAGGCTTAGAGAATTTAAACGTCAAACTAATTTCGTTTCAACGAAGTTTCGAAACGAATGGAACCATAGTAGGAATTGAGCAAAATTTCGATCGAAATTTCGTTTTTCGTTGAATTAGAGTAGACCTCCTGGCCGTTGCCAATGATTCTTCTGTGCTTTCAGCTGTTTTCCTAGCTTGCCTCACGCTTAAAATATTGTTGATTTCCGCTTTTGCAGCTTCTTTTGGAGCCAATTTATTTTCTAAAATTCTAAAACTGTTCCTGAAAGCGGTAAGCAAAATAGTGGAAATCCGGCAAATCGTTCGTGATTCATATTCTAATAAACGTGCATTCATAAAACTTTTTAAATTCTGCGAAACCGTTTCACCTACAGTTGTCGCGATTCTCGAACCCAAAGTTGTAACTTATCATACAGTCAATGTATGATAGGTATAATAAGACCAATCTAGGGCATGAATACCGGAACCTCGGAATATCGTAATATCGGAATCTCGGAACGTGAGTTCCGATATTACAATTCCGGTATTGAGTGACGCAATATCGTAATATCGGAATCAGACAAATATTTATATTTGATTATAATTTTTTTATTTTGCATTTTGCAATGTTTTTTTTGTGTGATAAATATTAAACAAGAAAATATACTAGAAAAAAGCAACTTATATTTAAGTTCTTAAATAGATTCGGGAGCAACTCTTGGAGGTGCGCCGAGCGCGATAGTGGGTTCATTATTGATTTAAATAAGTTATTTGAGTATTTTATGAAAAAAAATATAATTAAGAAATAATTGTTGTTCTTGACTTTAATGTTTATTGGTATCATCGTCAGCCCGTAGACGTAAACTGCTGGACATGGGTATCTCCCAAATAATACCATTGAGCCCGATCCTGAGCTCTTCGCATCCAGCTCCTGCCTGCCATCTTTCGAAGGTCGTCTCTCCACCGAGTTGCAGGGCACCGTAACGCGGTATCCGCTCCAGAACTCGTTTGCCCCAACGGCTGTTGGTTCTTCTTGCGATGTGACCAGCACATTGCCGTAAAAAAAGTCAAGGAAAAAGATAACAGCTTCTTGTCCAGTGAAAACCTTCAGATTGGAAAAGTGATTAGAGGCAATGATACCGGTACAGTGCATGGAGAAATGCAAGTTGAGGTAAATAACCATCAGAAAACATATCTTTTCAATTAGACACCGGAGCACGAATGCGCCTCATTGGCTATAACACTTGTAAAAAGATTTTGGAGATAAACTATCCAAATCTCTTGCGCTCTAAGTCAAAACATAACACTATTAGGTTGATGCCTGCTTACTCTTTGAGCTATGTCGGTCACCTTGGTTCTCTGTCGGATAACTTCATTTCTAATTATATTTTTCAGAGAATCACCGAGCATAGCCCTCATCTCCTTAGCTCGCTGAGCGACTATGAATTTGTGGACTAGTTTAACCGTGAGTGTCCATGTCCATGTTTCGGCTCCGTAAGTCATTACGGGTAGGAGGCACTAGTCGAGGAGTTCATCTTTAGGTTTTGTGGTGTCGACGACGAGAAGACATGACGAAGTTTGAATACTGCCCATCTCAGCTAAATTCTTCTATTTGTTTCGCTCCCAAAGTTTATTTTAACCTATTGGCACGGTTTGCACAAGGTAAACAAATTGAACAACTTGGGCAGGTACACCATTTACACTGATCGGTCTTGGGTCTATAAGGCTGTTATACATGATTTTGTCTTATCAATGTTCATACCAAGACCGGTTTTTGCTAAACCGTTGGCTAAGCTGGACAGACAGACATATTTTGTATGCACACTTAAAAATAAGTTATGTTAGATTACGGTGCCACCGTGGAGATTACCTCCACGTGTCACGTTCCTGATATACTTCCCGTGCTTCCTTAACATCCATCCATTTGCTCATTGAATGCAAAACGGCCACAAACCAAAAACTACACTTTTTACAGGAGAAATTTTTAAACAAATTTTAAAACTTGTATTTTTGAAAATAATATGTATTTTTCTGTTAAATAGTATGATGTTAGTATATCATTGTTTTCATCATATTTTGCTCTATCTTTTAAAATAGTAACCGCTGTGATAGCTCTCCCACAATCTGAAAAAAACTACAAAAGCCCTTTTTGCATTCAAGATTTGAACCAATGTTAAAAGAATTATTTCAAAAAATGAAACATATTCATTCTGTATAACCTGCCGCAGCGTATGGATGTGGTCTATGGTGCTAAAGCCTTTTGTAACCCGGTTTGTTCGGGAGGCTGAAAGTCGTCGAACCTGCGAGCGAGACGATTCGTAATGACTCTCGAAAACAACTTATAGACATGGCTTAGAAGTGAAATGCGTCTTATGTTCTTCAAACGGGTGTTATCTCCCTTTTTGAAGAACAAAATCACCTCACTTATATGCCATGCCCTCGGCCTATTGCCCTCGACGATGACGCAATTGTAAAGCTTCTGGAGGATTTTGAGTATCGGCTTAGAAGTTCTCAGAAGTTCTGTAGTGATTCCGTCATCACCCGCCGCCTTGTTGTTTTTGAGCTGTCTGAGAGCCATACTAATCTCGTACAGGCTGACGTCCGGGATATCTTCGGTGAAGTGTCGGGTAAGCTTGGCTCTGGGGTCTTTAGCCTTGCTTTGCAGAGAAGATTAGATACCTACATTACTTTATAAGCTGCAATAGTAGACAGTTTACGAAGGGTAATTTACTTATTAATATCATAGTTTACAAGCTGTTTTTTAAAAAAAATAGTAGTATAATAGTTAAGTATAGATATAACATGCTACACGAGATGACGTTAGAGCTGTTTGTATCACTATCAGAGTCGCTTGGTAGAATGATTTTTCTGTGTTTCGTCTGCGTTCTTTGAATTCTCTTCATTATCACTTAACGATATATTATAATCAGGCTGACTGTCAGGGTAGGAGTCCGTATCAAAGTTACTTTAACTGCTAACTGTATGAACGAAAACTCTAACAAGTAAATTTTATTTTCAACTTATTAAACATTAATAATGATTTTATGTATAAAATAAACAATAATTTGTAATTGTAGTTAAGATGCAGTCTCAGTTTTCACTTCACAAAAAAAGTTAGTTCGCATTTTAGTAAACATTGATCAAACAGACAGTTGCAGACAACACTTTAAAAAACTCGTAATTTTACCTTTACCCTGTATTTATATATTAAAAAATTTGTAAATTCATACATAAGAACCCAAAATACTTTACAAAAAGGCAGGATATTCCATCACGATATACCTCACCATATTTACAATGTGTGATTGCTTAATTTAATTTAGCAATCACACATTGTAAATATGGCATCGCTTTGTTTTATATTGAAATGTAAAATGTACAGATTTGTAAATGTGGCATTGCTTTTTTTTCACATTAGAATGCAAAATGTACAGATTTGTAAATATGGCGTAACTTTGTTTCACATTGGAATGCAAAATGTCCGTATCCTAAAATATGGCACTATCGCATTAATAGATTCTGAATGTACTTACTTGAAATTTGAAAGCAAAACGGCCGCATTCCTAAATGTGGCTCCCTTGCACAGAATACTGAACTCGATGTTGCGTGATTTTTTGAATTGTGGCTGTTTTGTACGAAACTGACGTGCGTTTGCTTCGAGTCCTGAGTCGCAACCGGAAAAATGGCGGTTTTGATCTAACGTTAGCGCGTAAGTCGGCCCAATACAAAAAAGGCGGTTGACCAGTTTGGCACCAAAATGAACGAAAATGACGAGTGTCTGAAAACCAAAATATTTTGGTTTTAGAGACAAAATTTTTAATAAAACGATTTTAAATTGTTTTTGATTTGTGGCCGTTTTGCATTCAATGAGCGTGTCATGCTCGTTTTACCTGGCCATTCTGGAACGTCCTTGATCAGGGGGCTTACTTTTGACGGGATTGCGTTGAGACCGAGATTGAATGTTAATAATGATTGCTGATTTTCGTTGTTGATTCAATTTTGATTGTCGTTACAATCGATTTCTTCATTTAGTAATTTCAGGTATTCATTTTTAGGTTAATTACTTATTAAAGGTCATAATTGGCTTTTGAGGTTAATTCAATCTCGATCTCAATGCGATCGCGTCAAGTATAAGGGGGACTGATCGTGATATGTTTGCCTAAGCCGACCTCTTCCACCAATCCTTCCATTCATATTCGAAGTGTTCTTTATATCTTGAGATAAGATTATATTGTAGTTTAATTTATTAAATGATACCTCCTATCTAATTAGTGCAATTTCGAAAAGAAATCTGCAATTTACTAAGAAAATAATAAATTTTTGACGAAAATGTGCAATTCCGATATTAATATAGGAATTCCGGTATTGGGATCTAATATCGGAAATCAATATCGGACTTGAAAACCTTCCGATATTACATGCCCTAGACCAGACGTAGGATATTGTTCCCCACTAATCATTTGTGTCGCTTGTTCGAAGACATCAAGCAGAAGTACAACATCTTTTAGTATTTTCTCTTCATTTGGGGTAATGATTTCAGGCGCTTGAGGTAATTTTCTCTGCACATCCGTCAAACTGTCAATCAACTTTAAGCCTATATTATATGATGAAAACATCATTTAATATAGGCTATTGCAGCGCGTTGACACTTCTTGAATCAATCTTCAAGGTGCTACATTTGGATTCCTTTCTTTTTGTTCATTTTGGAGTGATAATGTGGCAATGTTTAATTGTTTAAAAAAATTTACAATGTTTTTACATTATCAAGTTATTTAACTCTGGAATCTCAAGGGAAAGGGAATCATCAATAACTAAATTTAAAGTATGGGCAAAGCAAGGCATTTAAATCCAGTTTGCCGCATTATCCGTCGTTATGCACACAACTTTGTCACAAATTTGTCATTTCGTTAAAATTTCATGAACAATTTCTTTCAAGTTATGTGTGACTGTTTTAATAGTGTAGTTGCTCATAACTTTTAAGACTGTTTTCATAAAATAAATGAACAGTTATTGTTATGTATGATTCCATCGAATTACTCGTCCATATATCTGTGGTCACCGATAAATTTTCGATGTCAGATAATATAAATTTAAGTTTTGTCTTAGCTTCATTGAACGTTTTCGGCATTAATTCATATCGAAGTACTCTTTTTTCCGGAATTTTATATTTTGGGTTAATGAAGTGAACAGACTTGCGAAACCCTTTATCCTCCACAATTAAAAACGGCTGAAAATCTGTCGCTATCATTAAAGTTAGTACTTTGTCCGCTTTTTTTAAATCAGGAACTAAAGGATTATCCTGAGTAGTAGATACATTGACATTTTGATCGACAGAAGTATCTGAAGTTTCTGAAGGACTTAAAATATCTGGATGCTTCCTCTTTAAATGCAGCATATTTGATGTTCCACCACCTGTAATTGGCATGGCGGAACACAGTTTGCATTGTACTTTTTTATCTACACCATCAACTTTGTCAAAGTGACCTTTGGTTTTTTATTGAACTTTAGGCATTCTGTATATAAAAACAAAGAGGAATATGATTGAACAAGATAACAATTTAATTAATAAAAATGCATGGCAAGTTAACGCGTAAACAGTACGAAAAACAATATTAAATATACAGGTACTTACCTACATAAAAGATAATTTCCGTCATAAATTAAATTAAATACATATATATATATTTATTGACTTAACTGATCCTGCCCGCAAACTACCATTGTTATTCGACGTAATAAAGACTAGCGCAATTTGCGAAAGAGGCCACGATGTCCAAAAGTACCTACACCTACTAACCTAACTCAAACACTTTACCAGTAAATTACGAAAAAAGTAATATGGAACCGAAACTAAGGCCGAAACTCGATTTTTTGGCCGAAACCAAAGCCGAACTTTGAATCGGTCTTGACTCTTGGGTCGGTTACTATTATATAATATAGATTTTATTTTAGACTGAGGTTGCCATCAAAGCATTTTTACATGTGATTGACATAATGTGATGTTTTTCAGAAAAGACTATACCAGAATCTGAGACTTCTGAGAGTGAAATAGAAAAGTATAACTTCGGCAATATATATCGTAAGCCCAATGAATCAGAGAATTTGTTCACAGAAAATGCTGATTATATTCCCAACAAAAAAAAAAGCTTTCAGAAGGAGTTGATGATGATGCCACAACTTGCAATGTAGCATGCAATGCAAATTCGCGGCGCATAAAACTCAACAAATAACATTTACAAATAAGCTTAAATTTGATAATCCAATAGGCGATATTACATTAGACCAAAAAGAGGAAATTAAATTTATAATTACAATTATATATATATAATTATAATATAAATAAAAATATAGGTAACTTTTGACAGAAAATTAACTTTCAACAAACACAAAAGGTACTACAATATACAACCAAGTAGCAAAACCCGCAAAGGTAACATGGGGTTGGATCCAGAGATAATCCGTAAACTCTATATAGCGGTTATCGAGCCAATTATAATGTACGCCGCTCTAGTCTGGGCGGAAGCGTTCGGGAGACTTATCAACGCAGAGGCAGTTAAATACAATACAAAGAGGCTTTGGACGAAAAATCGCCAAAATTACTCTCTGCTCTGTTTGTTGATACTAACTGGACTGCTCCCGCTGGACCTTAAAATTAAAAAAGGTGGACGAATTACCGGTAAGACCAATTGAAACACCAAAACCGCACCTGGAAAGACCGCACCCAGCAAAGGACGTAGGCCACAGCTTCACCATCCTAGACAAAGACCAAGTACAAAACATTAACGCACTGTCAGAGATGAATATTTTCACAGATGGAAGCAAAGATGAAGAAGGGGTCGGAGCTGCGTCCTCTGCATGGCAGCATGGCACAGAAATAAAAACCGAGAAGCACAAGTTATCTGATTACTGCTCGGTATACCAAGCGGAACTTTTTGCACTCCTGAGAGCAACCAAATACATCATAACCAAAAACGTCACAAACGCAGCCATTATCAGCGACTCAAGATCATCCCTGGAAGCCCTCAGCAGCGCAAGGTCTCTGCACCCGCTGGTGGTGGAAGTCAGAGACGACCTCACAAGAGCGGCAGCGCTAAATAAGACCATAAAGCTGTACTGGGTGAGGGCGCATGTATGAGTTACTGGGAATGAAAGGGCAGACAAACTGGCCAAGCAAGCCGTCCACAAGAAAACCCGCCCCAGTTACGACGACTGCCCCACATCTTATATCAAACGATCTGTGAGGGTCTGGGAGAGCAGATATGAAATAGGAAAAACAGCCAACGTCACTATTTTTTTCCCCTAACGCGGCAACCGCCTACAAAACAATCATTTCATCAAGATGGCACCCAGTCATTTTCGCTGTCAGGCCTTCACGGGCCACGGAGTTTTCTCCCAGTACGTTAGTGAAATAGTAAAATTAAAGAACTCACTGAGCTGTCCTGAAAATTAAGAAAATATAATAATACATTTAATAACGGAATGCAAAAACTATAAACTAAAAAGATTAAACCTAGAATGTAAAATAAAAAATAAAATAATTACCGACAGATTATACCAGAACTAATAATAGACAAAACTAGTAGATATCCATTTTTAAACTTTGTTGTCAAAATACGAGTAGTACAAGAACTGATAGAAAGAAATAAAATAACAAAGTTACAAACACAAAATATAGGTAACATGCAATAGACAATAAAATAATAAATTTATTATATACCATAATATAAAAATATAAAACAGAAAAGATACAAAACAAAAGTTGGTACAAAAGAGTCTGACTGGTCAGAAAAAAGACAGAATTTGGAAAAAAAAACCGTTAAAACGTTCACGTTCTCACTTTCGTTTTCTGGTAACTGAACCATTTTACTGCTATCTTCGACAGTGACTTATACACATATCATATACACATATCATATACACGTATCATATACTAATGGTCTCAATGGTCTCGTCAATTATATTTCTCCTGGTTTTGGGGGCAGAGCAAGTGATGTCACTATTGTGGAAAATTGCAACTTTCTAGATTATCTAAATCCAGGTACTGTTATATTACCTGATAGAGGATTCAAGCATGTGGAACAAACACTGAATAAAAAAGGAATCAAACTGTTAAGGCCTCCTAGTGTAGCCTCTGGGTAAAAGTTATCTAAAGAAGAAGTACGGCAAACAAAAAATATTGCCAGTTCAAGGATTCATGTGGAAAGAGTCATAAGGCGTATAAGAGAGTTAAACATGTTAAATCAACACTCTCTCATTAATAAAAAAAATTAAGAGTACTCAATTATATTATTGTTATATCATGTGAACTAATAAACATTCAAGACTCTTATTAAATAGTTCATTTATACTAAATATGCTATTATTATATCTTTTACAAATAGGACTCTAGGCTGACAGCATTATCACTAATCCAACTGCAAAATAGCAGGATTCTGGAGTGTTTATAATGCATAGATAGGTATCCAATCACTTAATTGCGTTTTCTGTTTATATTTGGGGATTATTATAATTGATTAAATAAAACATTTGAAAACCTTTAGTGTAAATTTTATTTTTATTTATCCTTCATTGTACCTACATTAAATAATAACATAAGAATAAATTTATTTATTATAAACTTAGCCTTAAATATTTTTAATTAGGTACTACTAACACTACGAATTAATAGTGAAAAAAATTGCTTTCCAAAAAGATGCAACAATTATTAACAAATTACTCACATATTCATTGTCATAGTCAACTACAATAACATCCACTTTGTTTGAATCTTCAAAGTCAGGGTGAGCTACACAGAAGTTAAATTTGAGCTCGGTACTTTTCTGAAATGTTGCCATTACGAATGTAATTAGTTTTGGTACTTTCACTTGTCGGACACTTGACTTCAATTACAGCATCTTTACAGATTCCATCTGGTGAAGAGGATAAGGTGACAGAAACAGTCCGCAGGGCTTTACTCTCTTTTTCAGCATATTTTGCACAGTTTTAATCACTGATGATTCTAGTCTTGGGCCCCTTTTCATGTCAGGCGTGTCTGGGGTTTTTGCTCCCATGATCGCAGCTACTAAAGATCCATCCGATGATGTTCGGCAGCGACTTACATCAAAAACTTTGGAAGCTGTGATGCGAGCATAACAGAGGATTGTTACACTGATTTTATGTGACAGTTTCTATTTCAACCAGAACATTGTCATTAAGAGTCTCTGTTAATGACCTTAATACTTTGTCAGCATCATTATTTAGCTCATCACTGGCTTGCATAAGAAAGTTATGAGAAAAGAAAACTGTCTGACATCACTGTGCTTAAAATCTGGTTGATATTTCAAAAGTTCACAGTTTGTAATATTTTTTTTGCCTCGTGAACAAACTGTGAAGAGGCTAGTATTGGTTTCACATTGTGAAGCTTGCTTGCACAACTGTTCCACAGTCACATATTTCAAGGTCGTACCTACTCTGGAGAGCCTTGGTTTCCAGAAACATTCCATTAAAACATCCGTTGGTTGACTCTAGTTATCTACATATCTACCAAGATTTTCCGAGAAAGAGTAACAAACATGTTATTATTATGTTACTCGGGATATTCATGTAAGTACATATTATATAACACACGCAATTTCTACTAGTGAACTTTATAGTATTGGGGTTATGCAATCAGTAATGTCATTAACTCCTCAGGAAAAAAAAACAAATGACAAGTTTCTTATTAATTTACTTATTAATTTACTTACACCAAGTTGCTGGTGCCTTCTGTGAGGTATTGTACTGCCTCAGTTTCAAAGTTGGCCCACTATGGCGTGGCAGTTGGCCTTGGAAGTTTAAATTGTTATTAGAAGGTTTGGCTGGTGGCTTCGGTGGAGTGTTTTCATGTCCTGGGGTGATTTCTTCACTGCTTTGTTGAGGTCTGGCTAATAAGGTTTCATCTGGTTGTCGTAAGCTCGTGGTAGAGCGCATACAGCAACCTTGCCGCATCGCTTAGACATTCAACATTATTTACATTCTTCCCTAAAATAGCTTCGTTCAATACCTTTACAACAGCGGAAATTCCTGCTGATACTGTACCCTTTGCTACTCGAGGATTCTTTAGTCCCTTTTAATGGCATTTTCAGTCAATGCAGCAGCAACTTCTTTGGTGGGTCCATGTTTTTTCATTATGTCCAGCTTTGTTTCGTTGTTTAGGCAATTTTGTAATACTGCTAGCTTGTAACTAAAGTTTTGTCAAACTATCATGTAAATCCACAGCATTACTAACACCAGGAGTACCTTCTTGTCCTAAGAGTACTACTGGAGTACCTACTGGACCGATTTCAACATTTTTGTTAGAATGCTACACTATCCATGATGAACAGGATAAAATATGATTAACAACTATATTTTATCCTGATACGCCCGCGGGAACAGGTATCACCCGGGTAGAACCGCGAGAATCGCTAGTTGTAAATAAATCACAACAAATAATTTACAATGTTTTATTGCACAATACAATACTATTATATTCGTTTTTTTTTTCAAATCAATACATTTAGCTCCTTTCGGTATTCGTCGAAGTATAATTTCGGGTAAAATTTGTTGAAAAATTTTATAAGTTTTGGGATCATATTAAGGTGAATTTTTTGAGGCACGGGTGGCGGTAAATAAAAGATGCGAATAAAACCAAATACTTTATATTGAAATTTAGACACGTTTAGATTTACAGACCAATATGCGACCGACCGCTTACCCCGACCAACCCGTGACTGGGGAGGCGCGCCGGCGCCGGCGCAGCGGTGCAAAAGTAAAGATAGGTCAGCAAAATAATGTAGAGCATATGTGTCCCTACAAATTCTTCATTTCTATTCACTTCTATTACAATAGTTGTAGTGGAAGCGTTCACATAATGGTATGACTCAAAGATGCTCTTCAGTAAAGACAGACGCAGTTATTATTACTTATATACAGTCGAGGATTTTCCCAGTCGACCAGTGGATTTTCTTAGAGTGTTACCTATTTATCTATACGTGTATACTATTTTACTAGCTGTATACAACCTTAATAAGGGCAATTATGGTCGCGGGGTGGGTGATAAAAAAAAACAATCTTGAGCTAATCTGTTAATTTCGAAGGCGTGTTACAAAGCCACATTGAAACATAACTGATGAAACTAAATCACAGATATCGGCTATCTAATTATAAATAATTTTATTTTAGTTGGTATTTTAATGTGACAAATAACAAATAATGTTCAAAAGTCAAAGAATATAAATATGAATGAACATAGATAGCTATTTCCTTTACCATTCCAGATGCTGAGTTTAAATTGTGACCGTAGCTCCTTTTGGCCCACCCACCATCCACCTCCACTTCTATGTACGGAATGCCACTGCTGGAAATTTGACCATTTTCAATAGCTATTTTACTCTCTTGTTCTCCTACTTTCTTAATTTCTTCAGTGAGTTAATCTTTCCATGTCTCACCCAATAATTTTTAAATTTTCCTAAATTTTTGTGCACCCATCGTAGAAATGTCCATGAAATAGGTCAAATGGGAAGCTTGTGTGTAATAACCCCCGTATTATAACAGCGTAATAACCCGTAACAGTTGCCCACACAAAGGCTGTATTTAGCTTCTCACTAGTCTTGTTGCTTTCTCTAAAGTCTTTGTCACACATACTGCATTCAAAAATAAACACATTGTTGAACCCTGACCGCAGCTCTCTGACAAACTCAATTGTACTTGCACAAGCTTGTCTATGCCTTTCCAGAGCAAACGCCCAGCGAAGGACATGCTGTATGTCCACGATTCTATTCCCAGTCAACCCAGACAAGTTATTAGCTACTACTTTCTCAATTGCCAATTGATGACTTTCCAAAGTTGGATCAGTCACTGGCCAATTTATTTCCAAAGGTTTATTTTCGAACAAGTGTCTTGTTGACAGCTAGATGATAACTGATGGCAATTTTGTGTACCAAAAGTAGCCTCTTTGTGTATACTTTGCACTTGACTGCTATCAACAAAGCTCTTGGAAATCTATCCGAAACTTATGCAGTCTGTTATATTGACGATATTATAATTCCATCTCTAGCTATAGAAGAAGGTCTGCAAAGGTCACGGAGTTTACCGTATTAGAAGCTCTAACTAAATCGGGGTTCTCACTTAACTTAAATGAATGTGTTTTTCTTAAAACCCATATAGATTATTTTGGATATCAAGTATCTGCTGGTCAATTAAGACCAAACTCGCGCAAAATTTATGCTTTGTCCCAATTATCACCTCCAGAAACTGTCACCCAATTGAGACAGTTCATTGGCCTGGCATCGTATTTCCGACAATTTATTCTGAATTTTTCTCAAATTACCGCGCCACTATAATACAGACTTACTTCAGGTTTTCCTGAACAAAAAATGGACCACAGAATTTGAAATCATTCGCAAAAAAAATATTACAATCTTAACAGATAAGCCAGTATTAACAATTTTTGATCCTCAGTATCCTACTGAATTACATACGGATGCCAGTTCCGAAGGCTACGGCGCTATACTCATACAAAGAAAAGATTATAAGCTCCACGTTGTCGAATATTACAGCCAAAGAACAACTCCTTGTGAATCCAAATACCACTCGTATGAACTCGAGACGTTGGCAGTAGTTAAAGCAATAAAGCATTTTAAACATTATTTACAGGGCCGTAAGTTTTTAGTCGTAACGGATTGCAATGCTGTAAAAGCGTCTAAATCTAAAACAGACTTAACGCCCAGAGTTCATAGGTGGTGGTGTTTCCTTCAAAGCTTTGATTTCGATATTGAGTATAGACCTGGGAAACGTATGGAACACGTCGATTTTCTGTCTCGAAACCCTCTCTCTCTCTAAGTGCAGAAACAAAAATAGTCCAAAAACGGGTCAATCTCACCGTGATCAGTGATAATTGGTTTCAAGCAGAACAGCAAAAGGATTCTGAGATAACGTCAATTATATCAAACCTACAAAATTACAGTCTTGATCCCAATGTTATGGGAACATATGAACTAAGGTGTGGTATACTACACCGTAAAATAGAGAGGAATAGTAGAAGCGTCTGGTTGGCTATTGTACCTAGGTCATTCCAGTGGGCTGTAATTAATCATATTCACGAAAACATTATGCATTTAGGGTGGGAGAAAACGCTAGAGAAAGTGTATTGCTATTGTCGTAATATGTTCGCAAATTCGTTTAAAACTGCATTAGTTGTAGGCTGTCAAAATCTCATTCGGGTAAAGTTCAAGCGGAGTTGCATCCTATCCCCAAAGTATCAACACCTTGGCATACTATGCATATCGACGCGACAGGCAAACTTAGTGGTAAGAATGATACCAAAGAATATGTGTTTGTGATGATTGATTCATTCACGAAATACACCATCTTGTATCATACACACAATATACCATCAACGCGGTCAAAGCTCTTAAATAAAGTGTTTCTTTATTTGGTGCCCCGGCTCGCGTTATAGCGGATCAAGGTAGATGTTTCGCTAGCAAGGATTTTAAAGACTTTTACAATTCTCATGGTGTTACCCTTCATTTGATAGCCACGGGAACTAGTCGAGCAAATGGTCAAGTAGAGCGGGTGATGAGTACCCTAAAGAACTTTCTTACAGCTGTTGAGGTAGGAAATAATAAATCATGGCAAGATGCACTGCCCGAAGTACAAATAGCATTAAATAGCACAATTAATCGTGTAACAAAATCTAGTCCTTTAGAATTATTAATTGGTAAAGTAGCGCGACCCTTAAACTTATTGGCCTTAGATGATGACACTAATAAAAATAATTGTAATTCAACGGTTCGTCAACGTGCAGCACAGGCTATACAAATAGTGCTACTATTGAAAAACAACGTTTTGATAAAACAAAGGCAAAAATAAATAATTTCAAAATTGGCGATTTTGTACTTTTAGAAAATTATGAACGGAATCAAACCAAATTGGAACCAATATTTAAGGGCCCTTTTAGGGTGGTCCAGTTGCTTGATGGTAACAAGTATTTACTGAAGGCTTTAAATTCCAATAGAACATCGATCCCCGGACAAGACAAATATTTGTGTGCATGAACATGTCTATTTGTCTTGGTCTGGGTGTTTAATATGTATATTATGTATGTATTTACAAAAAAAAAAAGTATATAAGTATGTTTATCCGTTATCTAGTATCCATACCACAAGTTCTTCATGATACTTAACATGGGCTAGATAATTGGTGTGGTTGTATGGTTTTTTTTTTTTTTTTTTTTTTTTTAAATGTGCTCACGACCGCATATGTGCTATGCCAGATTGTTATGTTCCGGTGGAATTGGGTGCAAAAGCATTGCATTGTTACCGAACACCGTAGGCATTGACGTCACTATGACGTGTAACTGATCGCGAGCATTTTCAATATTTCATTCATAAAATTAGTGCATTATCAATTACCGTCGCGATCGGGTGCATTCATTCAATATCATCATTTATCATAATCATCGATAGTTTTAGATTTGAACAATAAATAGTTTATCAGTTATGAAGCATTTGTTTTTATGTTCTGAAGCGTAACATAAATTGGTCCTTCGAGATTAAAAAAGGAAACTTGCGTGTGTTTGTGAGACGTTTATAGTGTCATTAAGCTCAGTGAGGTTTAAATCAGTGACTTATAGTAGCAGAACAATAGGATTGCAGTGCCCTTGGAGTTCTTACTTTGCTACGCATAAGCAAAGTAGGGAGATCATCACCAGCATTGAAGCAGCAGCGGCCGGAGGTACTCTCCAGCTCATTGAACAGCACAAGTAAGATCTTTCCTTTTTTTCTTACTTATTACTCTTTATCTACTACAAGAAGATGGAAGGTTTGTACAGCAAGCAGACAGAGATATATGATACTGTATCAAAATTGTTGACTAACTTTAAAAAAGATGGAGCAGAGCGAAAAACTCTCGATTATTGTCAGCAACGCTTAGAGCGGCAGTAAGCATTGTGGATTTATTTCAAGGTTTGGAGTGTCGACCGATCCCTATTTTGTTCACAATGAATACGATCAGATGAGGGAGCTATACAGCATGGCGAAAGATTTGTTTCAACGAACTTACGAGGAACTGGTAAGGAAGGAACAGCAGTTGCGAGAGGAACAGCAGGTAGATCAAGCAGCAAACAAGAAAGCAGAATCGGAGCAGCCAAGGGGTACAAGCAAACAAGCAGAGGAATCAAGTCAGCAGGGAAAAGGTAAGGGCTCTTCAGCAAGACATGCCCGAAGAAGGAAGCAGCGACAGCAGTCACTTTCGCGTGACCTCTAGGGGCACAAACAGCAAGTTGGATGACATGTTAAAAAAGCAAAATATCAATTTCAAGGCCTTTCAGAGGTGCGTTAATAATATGAATATAGAATTATTTCAAAATAAATGGGAGTTCGAGGACGCGTTAAAAATGTTGCAAAGTAGGTGGACAGCGATAGATAATCTACATTGGGATATAGCAGGAGAGGTTGATGTTGAGGAGTTAAATAAAGCAAGCATGAACATCAATTTAATTCTATAAAAAAGCAATAAATACGAAACTGTGGTCAGTATCTCATCGTGAGAAATCAACGCCCCAAATGGATAATGGGTGTCCCAGAAATGAAGAGACATTTTTAAAGTCATACTGGCCACAGAAAAAGTTTTTAAATTAAAAATAAATGGTTGCCACGCTGGATTTAAAATTGATTTGTACTTTTTGAAAATGAAACGAGCTGAACAAGAATTGTTTTCTAAACGAGTTGTTCAATACTATTTGTGTCATGGGAGATCTGAGACAGTACATCATTTTATTCAAGAGGGAGCAAGAAGAACTAGTCTGTACAAAAAAATAAAACGTTACGAAGAAACGGAAGAGACTGATTGCAAAAAGATTCCGGGAAGACAACGTACGGTATCTACATACAGAAATATAAACCGAGTTTAAGAGGTTTTTGAAAAGGCATCTTCAACATCGGTGAGAATTGCGTCGGATAAACTAAAAATATCTAAGTCCAGTGTATCTAGAATAAAATGACAAGATCTAGGCTTGAAAGCTTTTGTTAAATTAGCCGCCCCCAAATATGTTAAAGACCAGGAGGCGCGTGCCAAGCGAGGTTGTCGTAAAGTTTATGAAAAAACTTTGAAAAAAAATCTTATAATCGATGATGAGACATACGTACCGGTTGACCCGAGTGATGTTCCTGGGAAACAATATTTTCACGCAACCAGTCGTGACGTTGTTGATTATAGGGATAAAATCAAACCAAAAGCTAAGTTTTTAAAAAAATACCTTGTTTGGCAAGCTATGGATGAATACGGTAATGTTTCCGAACCCTTTTATCGTACAGGCTCTATGAACTCCCAGATTTGCTGTAGAGAGTGCATTATCAAACGTTTAATACCTTTTATAGATAAGCATTATTAGAGAGAAGCCTGAACTGAGACGAGCCCCGTAAAAGTTCAAACGTTGGTTTAGAAAATAAATTTTATAAAAAAAAACCTGAATAAATGTAGGTACTTACAAGCAGCTAACCTGGTGTTTAAGGTAAATAAACATTGTATGTAAACTGTCATCAATTTCGGCATTATTCAGCAATTATGCAGTTTTTTCATGTTCTCAAAATGCTATATTTTTTTATTTTTTCAAATGAAACAGAGAAATACATTTGTTTTTTCACTTCATTTACATTTAAAGACTCTAAACTGATAAAAACACTTTTTGTTGTCACGTTAATTTGGTTCACACATTTCTGTGATTATTACGAAATCACATATCAACAATTGCCCATCATGATCCCCACACCTTCAAAGTTATGATAAACAATAATCCAAACACGCCTTTTTTTTTTTTTTTTTTTGTGTGAGGGGAATGCATTTACGCATACCGAACGGTTATGCTGGGCTCACCTAGAACACCACCGCCCCCCGGCCCCCCACTCGGCCTCGACAGGCCGAATGGGGAGGGCCGGGAGGGGGGGTACTACCAGCTAAACCCTTCACTACTTGCCCTCTCGCCGCCTTACGCCCTGGGGGACCCTTGTGGTAATCACCCCTATGGCTGGCGGCCCGCCCGGCTTCCCGGGCCTCCTTGCGGCTGAGAGATGGCCGAGCAAGTGGGGCCACAGCATAAGCCAGGCCTCTCCAAACATGGTGTCGATCCCACTATTGCCGGGTGGATTGACAGCATGTTAAGAGACAGAGCTATACAAATTACTGTGAATGGCACCACTAGAGGGGTAGTAGCAAAAGGATGTCCCCAAGGGGGTGTCCTCTCACCTCTTTTATGGAATATTGTGGTCAACGAGCTGATTAGCTGGCTCAACGACCGCAACTTCCTCACAGTAGGCTATGCAGACGACCTGACCATACTCATCAGCGGACGAGTTGAGAGTGTAATATGTGACCGAATGAGGTCCGCAATGAAGGTCGTCGAACAGTGGTGCATCAAACACAATCTAACAGTGAACCCAACAAAGACGGAACTAATCCTGTTCACAAACAAACGGAGTCTAGGCAACCTTAGACTTCCTAAACTTTTCAATACCAGTCTGTCCCTTAGCAAGGAAGTCAAGTGTCTAGGGGTGATACTAGACAACAAACTCCTCTGGAATAGACATCTCGAAGGAAAACTAAACAAAGCCACCATCATCTTTTGCCAATGTAAAAGACTGCTTGGCAAAAGCTGGGGGCTATCACCGAAAATAACGATGTGGCTATATAAAACTGTTATACGACCCATAATCACATACGGAGCCGTTGCCTGGTGGTCTAAAACAGAGCAACGCACCGTAATCAACAAGCTGCAGAAATTCCAAAGATTGGCATGCTCTGCGATAACCGGCTGCATGCGAACTACCCCCACAGTCGCCCTTGAAGTAGCCCTGGATCTAACACCCCTGGACCTGTTTATACAACAGGAAGCCTCCATGGCTGCTATAAGGCTTAAACACATGGGTCTGTGGTACAACCAAGAGGGTCCTCACTCCACATTGTGGAATAATCTAGTGAAACATGAGTCACTAATCGCTGCCCCATGCGACAGGATCCCTAAACAATACATTTTCGAAAAGAATTATCAAATACAGTTATTTGAAAGTGACCAAGACTACTCTGGCATACATGAAGTCCGAATCTATACGGACGGTTCCAAGATGGATATTGGCACTGGAGCCGGAGTATTCTCACAAGACCTAAATATCAAAACATCACTAGCACTAGGCCAACACAGTTCGATATTTCAATGCGAATGTGTTGCAATAGTAAACGCAGCTACCACGGCCCTGTCTAGAGGTATGAAGGAACTGAACATCCGCATACTGACCGACAGTATGGCCGTCCTAACAACACTGGAGGCCAACAGATCAACTCCAGTATTGTCTACGAATGCCACCGAGTATTGGATCGTTTAGCATCCAACAACAGAGTAATCCTACAATGGATTAAAGGGCATAGTGGATCACACGGGAACGATGCCGCCGATGAGCTGGCAAGAAGGGGATCCTCCACAACAGTGGCTGGACCTATACCCATTCTGCCACTCCCGTTCAGCCAACTGCGCTCATGGGTAAGACAGCGTACTCGTGCTGCACATAATAAGCGTTGGGTAGATCAAACAAGCTGTAGACAGTCCAAGTTGGCGATGACTGCAGTCTCGCCGCGGTTGACCTGTAGACTGCTCAGCCTTAATCGTCCAGACCTCCGAATAGTTGTAGGCACACTTACAGGTCACCTAACTTTAAACCGACAACTATTCATCATGAATGCGACAGACAGCCCCCTATGTAGGGGATGCCTGGACGCAGAGGAAACAGCCGCCCACGTGATCCTGGAGTGCGTGGGTTTGGCCGCACAACGGGCAGAAATCCTCAAAGACGTGAGGTCGCTCCTAGAAGCCTGTGAACGCCCCAGGAGGCTTCTGCGCTTCTGGAAGGAGCTGGGATGGCTTGACTAGCCATACCGATGCTATGTTCACGTATAACGGACCAAATGGGAGTCTAAATGCGGAGAAAAGAGCCCATCACGAATACCAATACCAATAAGTGGGGCCATCTCTGTCCAGGCTGGTAGGGAGGGACCGTGAGATGCGGGAGACAGCCAACAGGCCGTCACCCGGACCACACCGCCCCGCTAAAGGGGAATGAGGTGCGCATAGCGCCGCCTCCTTTGCCCCACCCGTCTTTGTCGGAGTCGATCCGCATGAGCATCCTCTTCGCGGATCCGCTCCGATGCCTCCTTTTGCAAGATGACACTCTTGTAAAAGGAGACTGCCGCCTCCCATGATCTCTCGTTGTCCAGCATGGCTCTTGCCATGCTGGGCAAGGAGACATCCCTACCTATCACAGCCTCCAGAGTACGGCGCTGCGGAGCCCAGGCAGGGCACACCATGAGGGTGTGCTCCGCACTGTCCTCCGGATCGCCACACTCATGGCACTGTGGGGTCGCCTCCCTTCTGATCCGACAAAGATACTTTCCGAAGCAGCCGTGCCCGGAAAACACCTGTGTCAGTCTAAAGGTCAGCGACCCGAACCCACGACTACACCACTGCCTAAGAACTGGGCGGATTGCCTCGACGGTGCGCTTCCACGCCGGGTCCATCTCCAGAGACGTTTCCCAATTACCCATAAGGGTTTCGTTAGCACGGCGCCTGACCACCACAAACTCTTCCGGAGCAAAACTCTCGCCCCTCCTCAACGCTGCCCTCCGCTCCCAGTACACCTCCCTGAGAAGCTGGGCATCCAGCTCCCAGGGACGCGTTCCAGCAAGCGCGCACCCCGCATCAAAGGACAATGTCCTATATCCCCTGGCGATTCTGATGACGATCGCCCTCTGTGGTCGACGGAGCAACATCCTATTTACGGCGTTCAGTTTATCGGCCCAGACCGGCGCTCCATATAGGGCCATGGACCTTAACACTCCTGCAAAGAGTTTCCGACATGAATCCGAGGGTCCGCTAAGGTTTGGTAGAAGACGCCCCAGCGCGCCAGCCGCCTTCGTCACTAATCCAGACACGCCTAACATAACCGATACAATACATACACTGGACTTACACTACTCGAACGAAACAAAGTTAATAATAAATAATAATACGGGAACAAAACTCAAAGCAAAGTCGCTTTTTTGTGACATCTACAATTTGGTCGGCTTTTCAGAGAATTGTTGTACTATTCTTGTTTTAGTTTAAACTTTCATGATAGCCGTAATTGAAAGCTGAAATTAACAGGAATGAATGTTCGTGAATCACTTTAATTTGTTTAATGTTAGCCATGTTTCTTAATGTTATGGGAACTGCGTATTCGATTGCCAAATTACGACCAGTCTAAAATTTATCAAATTTGTTTTCAGCTTCATATCGTGTAAATCTACAATATCTAAAACTCTTGACGTAATAAGTGTCTACCACGGGTATTTTTTGCAGCTATTTATTTGGTTAAAAGTTTACTAGTTTACTTGCAAATACGTTTTTTCTGATTTTCGGAACCATTTACCATTTGCGTCAACCAATTCAAAAACTAATGTTTAAACAAATTTAAACAAATTAAGGTCTCTTATTGGTATTTTTTTCAAACCTCTGCTTTGAACCGTTTTCGAGATTTGGAAAATCCCAAAACGTTACCGCAACAAAATCTTAAATTACTCGAGAACTATAACACACACAAATTATCCTATTTGCTAACATTTACTACGCAATAAAAGCTATCTATTCATGTATTTGGTTCCAGGCTGAAGCGACTTTTTTGCCAGGGTAACGTTTCAAACGTTACTCCAGCAAAATCTGTTTTTCTCAAATATCTTAAAAACTATAATTCACACAAATTTTACTATTAGTTAACAAATTTCTCCTCGTGACACACTAATTATCTGTTATAGTCTCATCTCTCTAAAACACAACATTTTGCGGGGGTAACGCACTCAAAATCTCGTATCGTGCTGCTCCGTTCCTTTGCAATTCTTCCGCTCTGGTAATGGTACACCTACAGACTATTGTAACATTTAATATTTCGCCCTTTTTTACTACAAACTAATAGTACCTAGGCAGGCAGCTGCGATACTGAAATAAAATTACTGTTACGGATTAAAATGCTCACAAGTTTATAATACATTTAAATAGCAAATTGGTGTTTTATAGTTTGGATACATGTTTTTAATTACAGTAATAATAAAAGACTATTCAACGATTTGCATAAACGCTGAGCCTACCCTTCAATAGGTATGTGACACGTCGTCTGATACTTCTTTTTGAGTGTATTAAACATTACTATACTAGTAGAAAAAATGTACATTTACATTTACATTTATTATAACATTTTCAATAATTATTACTCTGTCTCACTTTTATAGTCGCGATGCGTCACACTGGGGGCGGGGAGGGGGGGGAGTGGGAAGCATTAAATACGGCTGTTTGGGGCCATTTTACTCACTCGGTGCTGAGATTGGCACGGTCTAACAACTCCTGAGGATGCTCCGTGTGTGGGCGAAACACGTGTAGAGTAGTCGGTGAAGGTGCAAGGTGTGTCACTGGGCTGCATCTGCATTTTTTCTTGCGGAATTACGCGACATATTTTTCTTTTTCTACTAAGATATGGATTTCCGCCAAGTAACGCCTGATTCTATCAAATAATTACTATACTACGCTTATTGTTATTTCATAAAATAACAAAAACCTGGATTCTTTAGTAGTAGTTTAAAAGTAAGATTTAAATAAAACCAAAGACATACAAAACGAATAATCTAGCATACCCAGTGCTAGCGCTCCCGCGCATAAATGCCTGCCGCCAGAATTGTTGTCTAAATTGACGGTCCACAAATACCTGATGAGTGTGATTGAGACTTGCGCTTGTGTGTACAAAATTCCAATAAACTGACATGCTTAATAAATAATTTTGAACGGACTAAGATTTGGAACTTAGCAGCAAGTAACTTCCATTACAAATAATTACCCACGTAGCTGTTTGAGAGTGGGTCCAAAACTAACTTCATCTTATTAAATAATAAAGGGTGGGTCCAGAATTTGCACCATCCTTCTAAGGAATTATTTAAATAAGTTTTATTTAATTTGAATTCATCAACAAAAATAGGTATAGCATTTAAACACACTGTTTTTTTTTTAAAACAAAACGCGATTAATTACTTAAATAATGTTACGCACAAAAAAAAATATAAGTAAGATGCATTCATGTTCTCTTCTAAAAGTCATAGCGAAATTAAAACTTTCAATCGTTAATCATAATGCAGTGTAGGTGTACTGATTCTTTGCGTTTTGCCGGTGCGCCTGCCGAAAAGCGGCACGGGGCGGCATGACTTTGTGTCAAAGTACCACAGTGATCAAAAATGACCGTTCTAATAAGGGTGCATACATACTTTTCGATTAATTGTGTAAATTCTGTAATTCAACTTTACTCACTAAAGTTCTATCTCGAAAATAAAAGAATTTATTGATAGACATTATTAGACACAAGCGGCCGCCCGCGGTTTCATCTGCGTCGTTTTCGTTCCCGTGCAAATATCGGGATAAAAAGTATCCTATGTTCTACTATCTCTGTGCCAAATTTAACTTTTGTTACTCTTTCACGCTAAAAGAAAATTTAGCGTGAAAGAGTAACAAACCAACAAACTGACATACTTTCGAATTTATAATATTAGTAGGATCTAAGCAAAAGTAATGGTAAGGGTTTGTTTTTGTTGCTCAATTTGCAATTTGCAGACCATTATCCAAAGTCGGACTTGAGACAAAGAATACTTTCCCCCATTGAAACAAGAACCACGTGGACACAGCCACTCGATGAAATATCTAATAATAATAATTTTCGTTTGAAAAAACATGTGAGTATATCGCAATGCTATCTGCATTTGGTAAATTTTTAAAAGTTGTTTTTTTTTTACTTTTCTTACCTATTTTACTTATCACTATCCGGCTATCCGCCCTAGAGAATCATAGTTAAAGAAGAATACGATACTAGTAGAATAACTAAAACTCTGCCCCTAAAAGTTCATTTCTATTCGTAGTAAGCAATATTTTTTTTACCGATAAAAAAAATACTTTGTTGATTTGATATTTATTCAATTCGATATGAGTCGAATGAACAGTGCAGGCCAAAACTTAAGATGTACTTAGTGTGAACTAGGCCTAAAGCACAGAATACAAATAATTATATCGCGCACTGATTTTATTTATTCAGTTTGCATTTGCATGTCACTCTTGCTTGTCGCGCGCGTTTGCAAACATAAACATGCCTCGTCGTTATACCAACCAGGAGTACCTGGAGATGGTCATTTGTTATCAGGAAAGCAATGAAGTGCTTAGAAGTGCGCCTCTATCATGAAAGGTTTGGTGTACGAGTCGAGCATCGCACAATTTTAAGAGCCGTTTCATTATTTCGTGTTTTAACTACTTATTTCAAGATAACCTTCAATATTTTTATTGAGGCAATGGTTGCAAAAAAAATATTTTATACCATTGGATCTCTCTGAAATACCTCCGAGATTTTTAGGGTATCGAAAATTTTGTTAGATTTCGGGTACGCACGATGCGCCGTTTTCAAGATATTGACATTTTTATAAATTAATTATGCATTATAAAGTTAAGCGTTGTTACGAAATTATGACAAAAGAAAATTGTAATATCGTAAATTACGCTTTTTAATATTATGCCTTTTAACTATTATGCATTATTATCATTATGGGTTATGAAAATGCCAAAGAATAAAATGCTTTTCAATATTATGCCTTATGATGTATGCCAAATGAAATTATGACGATCAACTGTATGCGTTTTAACGTGACACCTACAAAACAATTGGGCATAAGTGCAAGCCAGCACACCATTATGTCCACATATTCTTGTCATTAAAATATTTCTCTATTACTTAATAGACCTTTTCCATTTAGTTTTTCGACCCATGTTTCTTTGGTAAAGTTGTCCACTTTCTTACACCTTTAAGTATTATCAAGGTATTTTGAAACACCCTGTATATCCCTAAAAGTAAGAGTGGTCTTCTAAAAAGATTGACCATAAATAATTTTGATTAAACAAAATCATCACTGATCCAGTTTTTTGAGTCTCTATGGGATCAACATAGGTTAAGAGTAGGTAGGTACTAAAAATATCAAGAATTGCAAAAAGAATCTACCTAGTAGGTACTTTAACCGATGTTGGGTCGATAGATATATTTGATACCGTAAAACACTGGATCGATTGACATAAAAAAAGGTAAGGCGATTTTATTGCTGTCTGTACACAAAGCAACACAAAATAAAATTATACTTGATAGGTACTTATCAAAAAGTAAGTGTGGCCAACATTAAACATCCGACCGACAGGTGTAACAACTCTGTATCAGTTACCTACCAGTGCGCCAGTCTGTCTACCACTTATCAAGTAAATAGGTAGGTACGCGGCGCGGGAGTTTCCCGTGCCGTGGCTGCAAACTCTGTCACTTAAGTACCTTACTTAACTACCTATCCACACTACCGATTCAACAGACCACAAACATGTAAGTAATGAAGATTCGTTACCTACCTACTGATTTTAAATTATACCGACTTAAGTGCACAAATGGAAAGAATGAAGATGAAGACTTTCCTTCACAAGTTTGTCACAAATCGGGCATTTTGAAGTCGTTTCATTTGTTTCATAGTAATTGTATACGCAATTTACTTTTTACGTCCCATTTTTGCATTCATTGTAAGCCGCGTGATACTTGTAACGGCGTGTTGCAGTGACGACTGACGTCGCTCGTCGCTCGCAAGCAAGCCGGCATGCAACAGCGCGCAGTTACGTACGGAGTGGCAACGCCGCGTCGCGTACGCGCCCAGTACCTAAATTAGGTACCGGTATTTTTAACACGGAATACCGGTACCCATCTGGAACAGGTACCATGGTACCGAAATGAAAAGAACCTCTAAATACCGGTACAGAACCTGTACTTTTGGTATCGGTTCCAAGCCTTGATGAAAACTAACTTTGGCAGTTTAAAAAAGGTTCAGATAAAAAAACAATGTTAATGAATTTTAAGATGTGACATTCTTTAGTAAATCATAACTTTAGTAATAAATATATTGAAATTTAGGGCTTGTGAAATTCTCTGAAGCAGCCAATTATGCATAGGTAAATGCCACATTCCATGCACTGTCAGACTGTTCGGGTCAAAACCTTTTTTTGAGAGCACCACCAGCGTACACTATTGGCAGATGAGCGTATGGGAAAGTGGTTTCCTTCGAAGATCGGTCGGTTTTGTAGAGTGAATTTAGAATTCCGTCTTTTCGTTGTCGCCGTCGTCGCTGTCATCGTTGTCGTCTGTCCATCATACGGTCTTGTGATATTTCTGGTTTCGGTAGAAGTCGATATGTCTGTATATCTTTAGTAAGTCTTCGACCGGTATTGTTCTGAACTGCCGATGTGAGAGCTTCGTGTGTTTGGTGTGGTGTATACTGTAGCAGTTAAAAACTGCAACGTTAAAAAACCGGCGGAATAGTTTTTTATACCACACACGACTTCTCACTCTCTCTAAGGGTTGGGGGGATAATCTTGATCTTTTCGATCAACGCCCCCCATATTTTTGTTGTAATTCAGAACAATATTGGGCTTGTAGGTCGTTTGGTTATATTTATTTCGTGAACCGATTTCCAGCGAATGGTATGTGGAGATCATGCTAACTAAATTGGAGTCTCGCCATACCATTAACGGTAAATCAGAACAGTAAGTGGCCACCAATTCTCCATGTCGTAAGTCAGCCTTGGTTATAGTCCGTATTGAAATTGGAATAAATTCACGGTTCAATCGCTGTGTCCCGTAACAATCGGTTTGACGTCGTTTCAGGCGTCGCGCTAATAATAGACAATTGTAAAAATTAACTATTATTAGTGTATGACCTTGGTTTAAAAGCGGCTTACCAAATCGAAAACTATCTTTGTCGTGGCATTCGTAGGTTGAAATTCAGCAGTAGTCAAAGTTTGTTCAGTCTGGGGGGGTTAAAAAGCAAGGATTTTGCAATTCTCCTTAAATTCTTATTACAATTCAGATTCAGAATCGTAAAATGGCACTTTTCTCGCAATTCACAATAGGAATTGAATTTGATTAATATTTTGCAATTCATTCATGTGACAGTTTTGTATGGAAAAGCGTAAAATGCTCCACAAAATAGGAATTGCTCAAGCGTCAACAGAATTACAAAAAGATACTAATGAGCAACTTCTTACAATTCATTTTGTACGTGTTGTGTGTTTTTTCCATAAAATTTATTATAAATAACAAAGTTACCACTTTACGAACACTTTTTGAAGAATGCCTGTGTTATGGAGCGCTTAATATATCGTAGACAAAGTGTGGCAATGTGAAGAATCGAATTATTCTTAGAAGTACCAGATACCGAGTTTCTCGGCTTCTTTCGTCTCATTGAAGGCCAATAAAGTCCTACTGCCTCCAACGTAAGTAACTAAACAGGCACATAATACTAACATTTTGAAAAAAGACACCTACTGACTTACGAGTACCTTATAGTGGTTACATTCTCCGACTTATGTACCTATAAGTACTTTTCCAAGTAGATTCTTTTATAGATATCTATCACTCCTAGAATGCTTAAAGTAAGTAGTAATACCTACAAGAATACCAAATACCCCTCTACATCGAACCCACATTTTGAGTACCTAGGTACTTTAAATTTAAATACTTAGGCCATCAACTTTACAAGTTTTATCATTAAAAATAAGTAGATATCTTCTAATGTTACACACAAAAGTTATAATAATTTATGTTGTGAATAATACATACATACATGTTGTAAATAATTGTAGGCTTAGATACCTACCTACTATTTATTAAACCTAAAAAAAGCTAAAGATTGGTTTTCGTTTTTCAGATATGGTTGTACAGACCCACATTTGTAATGCGGCTAGGATGCTTTCGTAGCCACCCCAAAAAGAGCAGCCTGAAATAACTATGCACATAAGGGGGTCAACAAGGGGTCTTTTACTATTCGTACTTTAAACTTAGGGTCTGTTTTTTGTCTAGTGTCAGTTTTCTCAAATACTATTTCGCCGGGTGAAACAGAAGGTAAGGGTTCACGGTCCTTATTTTGATACTCTATTTGTTTTTCATGCCTTCCAGTACTAAAATCATGAATGGTTTTATATAAAGTTTCCGTAAAGGACATCAGGCATTCTGGTCCAAAAAAAAAAGTGAGCGGCCAGACCCAAGATTAATTTCAATAGATAGTTCCTATTAAGGCCTAAAATAAATTATATGGACTTAACCCTGTCACCGCATGAACTGAGTAGCTATTTCGAGTTAAAAATTCTGGACAAATAAAAGTGAGCGGCCAGAGCCAAGATTATTTCCAATAGGTAGTTAATACTAAGACCTAAAAAAAAATATATGGACCTAACCCTGTCACCACTTGAACTGAGTAGCTATTTCAAGTTAAAAAATCTGGACAAAAATAAAAAGTGAGCGGCCAGACCCAAAATTATTTACAATAGGTAGTTAATACTAAGGCCTAAAAATATGTATATGGACCTAACCCTGTTACCGCATAAACTAAGTAGCTATTTCAAGTTAAAAAAAACTAGACAAAAAAAAAGTGAGCGGCCAGACACCAGATTATTTCCAATAGGTAGTAAATACTTAGGCCTAAAAAAATTATATGGACCTAACCCTGTCACCACATGAACTGAGTAGCTATTTCAAGTTAAAAAATCTAGACAAAAAAAAAGTGAGCGGCCAGACTCGAGATTGTTTTCAATATGTAGTTTCTATTAAGGCCTAAAAAAATTATATGGACTTAACCCTGTCACCGTATGAACTGAGTAGCTATTTCAAGTTAAAAAATCTGGACAAAAAAAAAGTGAGCGGCCAGACCCAAGATCATTTCCAATAGGTAGTTAATACTTAGGCCTAAAAAAAATATATGGACCTAATCCTGTCACCACATGAACTGAGTAGCTATTTCAAGTTAAAAAAAATCTAGACAAAAAAAAGTGAGCGGCCATACCCCAGATTATTTCCAATAGGTAGTTAATACTAAGGCCTAAAAGAAATTATATGGACCTAACTCTGTCACCACATGAACTAAGTAGCTATTTCAAGTTAAAAAATCTGGACATAAAAAAGTGAGCGGCCAGACCCAAGATTATTTTCAATAGATAGTTCCTATTAAGGCCTAAAATAAATTATATGGACTTAACCCTGTCACTGCATGAACTGAGTGGCTATTTCAAGTTAAAAAATCTGGACAAAAAAAAGTGAGCGGCCAGACCCAAGATCATTTCCAATAGGTAGTTAATACTAAGGCCTAAAATATATATATGGACCAAACCCTGTTACCACATGAACTGAGTTGTTATTTCAAGTTGAAAATCTGGACAAATAATAAGTAAGCGGCCAGACCCAAGATTATTTCTAATAGGTAGTTAATACTAAGGCCTAAAAAATATATATGGACCTAACACTGTCACCACATGAACTGAGTAGCTATTTCAAGTTAAAAAATCTAGACAAAAAAAAAGTGAGCGGCCAGACTCGAGATTATTTTCAAGAGGTAGTTTCTATTAAGGCCTAAAAAAATTTTATGGACTTAACCCTGTCACCGCATGAACTGAGTAGCTATTTCAAGTTAAAAAATCTGGACAAAAAATAAGTGAGCGGCCAGACCCAAGATCATTTCCAATAGGTAGTTAATACTAAGGCCTAAAAAAAATTATACGGACTTAACCCTGTCACCGCATGACGAGAGTTGCTATTTCGAGTCAAAAAAATCTAGACAATATAAAAGTGAACGGCCAGACCCAAGATTATTTGCAATAGGTAGTTCATACTAAGGCCTAAAAAAAATTATATGTACTTAACCCTGTCACCGCATGAACTGAGTCGCTATTTCGATTTAAAAAATCTGTACAAAATAAAAGTCAGCGTCCAGACCCAAGATTATTTCTAATAGGTAGTTCATACTAAGGCCTAAAATATATAAACAAAAAATCTGTACAAAATAAAAGTGAGCGGCCAGACCCAAGATTATTTCTAATAGGTAGTTCATACTAAGGCCTAAAAAAATAGTTCATAGCAACAACAACAACATATAACAGTTCATGTGGTAACAGGGTTAGGTCCATATCTTTTTTTTAGGCCTTAGTATGAACTACCTATTAGAAATAATCTTGGGTCTGGCCGCTCACTTTTATTTTGTAAAGATTTTTTAAATCGAAATAGCGACTCAGTTCATGCGGTGACAGGGTTAAGTCCGTATAATTTTTCTTAGGCCTTTATTTGAACTACCTATTGAAAATAATCTTGGGTCTGGCCGCTCACTTTTTTTTATCTAGATTTTTTTGATTTGAAATAGCAACTCTCCTCATGCGGTGACAGGGTTAAGTTCATATAATTTTTTTTAGGCCTTAGTATGAACTACCTTTTAGAAATAATCTTGGGTCTGGCCGCTCACTTTTATTTTGTACAGATTTTTTAAATCGAAATAGCGACTCATTTCAAGCGGTGACAGGGTTAAGTCCGTATAATTTTTCTTAGGCCTTTATTTGAACTACCTATTGAAAATAATCTTGGGTCTGGCCGCTCACTTTTTTTTTGTCCTGATTTTTGAAGTCGAAATAGCAACTCAGTTCATGCGGTGACAGGGTTAAGTCCATATATTTTTTTTTAGGTCTTTATAGGAACTACCTATTAAAAATAATCCCGGGTCTGTCCGCCTAATGTTATTTGTGTTTTTGCCCAGAATGCCTTATCTTAAATAGCTTCTCAGTTCACGCGGTTACAGGGTTAAGTCCATATATTTTTTTTAGGTCCTAATATGAACTACCTATTAGAAATAATCTTGGGTCTGGCCGCTCACTTTTTTTTTTGGACCAACTTTGTATGGAGATTGCCTGATGTCCTTTCTTATGTTCAGACACATACTGTTGAATGTATTCTTTATTTTGGTTAATATAGATTCTTGTAGTGCATTCTTCAAACCCATCGGCATTCTAAGAAATTCGTAATGTCCGTTCTCGACATTGAATGCAGTTTAAGGTATATCAGAGGGATGCATTTGTATCTGATGAAAGCCACTTGTTAAGTCAAGGGTAGTAAAATAATTACACTTCCCTAATTTATCGAGAACGTCGGATATATTAGAAATAAGGTATTTATCACTAATTGTTCTATCATTCAACTTGCGAAAGTCAACTACAAGTCTCCATTTCTTTTTACCCGAGGCATCAGCCTTCTTAGGGACAATCCAGATTGGACAAGACCAGGGTGAGTTTGAGGGTTGTATAATTTTTTGTTTTTTAGTAATCTGTTCGCGGACATCTTTATGGATATATGGGTATCGATAACTTTTTGTATATATCGGAACTTCATCAACTGTGTTTATTCTATGCTTAACGGCATTAGTAAAACTAAGGTTTGTACCTTCGTAATAGAATATATCGCTATAACGTTCACATAATCGTTCTATGTTTGCCTTATGTTCTGGATTTAAATGATCGGTTCGAATCAAAGACTTGACATTATTTTTATTATTAGCAAAAACATCTAAATTAAAACAATCAAAGTTTTTTACAGGACTACATATCAAAGGTTCTTTCAGACTAAATGTTATATCATTACTTGTATTATTAGACACTTCTACATATGCTTTATAATCGCGACAAGAGTAACTGTGATCGTGGATCCGGCAACCATTTATATTTGCTTCGGATACTATGACGTCACAATATTTGCAAGATACGGGTAGTTTAATTCGTTTCGTACCTAATGCTTTAATAATGCATTTGTTAGAATATTAAATTTTTAATTTAAATTTATTTGTCAATTACTGCTTATAAAGTCATTAAATTAATATTAGAATACATACTCATTAACATTCTTCTTCTCCTTTCTCCTTCATTTAACCAAATTCTGTGAAAAATGTGATTTGATTATCTGACAAAGACGACTTTTCTTAAGTTAGTTATTTCCTGTTTAGTAGATATTAAATTAATAATTATTATGTAAATTTAGTACATATTCAATTCATTATATTATTGAAGCTTATCGATATTGGTTTATCAAAATATTAAAATCGATAGTTAATAACAGTAAAATACTAAAAAGATGTTTTGACCAGACGATTGACAAATGGTCAGGTTTCCGTTTACTTCCTGTTATTTTCCTTAATCATTTTTGTCATACAAATATTGAACATGTATTGTATCTTGTTAAATTAAGTTATAAATAATGTTAGTAATATTTATATTATAGTTAGTAAAAATAGTTTATTTAAAGTATGTTATTTTCATAATATTATTGTTATTTTCGTGGCGCCAACATGTCATTTTCATTTGACATGTTGGCGCCACGGTAGCAAATTTATTATTTTCGCAATGTAGGCTATGACCGTCGCTGGCTGGTTGAGGGAATGGATGGTGCAGCAAATGATGATGCTTAATTTGAACTGTAGTTTATTTATTTTCTAATCACAATATCACAACCAACATTGTACACATAAATTTTTGTAATAACAAGGGACGGAAACAGAGAGCGAATGTTGCCATCATAAGAATAAAAATTACCTACTTAGTCATGTTGCCTGCAACATGCTGCGGCCTCAGGAAATAAACACTAAGTCAATATGATTGGATGCCTAAATCAAACAACTTTGAAACATCTTATGCAAATTAAGAATGTAGTTACAAAAAAACATCTGCTTAATTATTTACATAATGCGTATAACATTTAAATAAAGATGTAAGTATGAGAACTATTGTATTAAAGTATTTGATACAAATAAATGTTATCTTATATTGTAACTAAACTGATACTATTTCAATTTAACAAGTATGTTTTCAAGTAAAAATAATACAATCATTATTTAACTTATATAAAGAAATTTTAAGTTTACAATACATGCTATGTTAATTATAATCAATAGGTAATGCACTTAAACGTGTAACAGACCTTGTGTAAGTATTACCATTCATTATCTTTACTTCCACAGCACGGACTTTACCATCTGTTCCTGGAAATACCTTGGTAATTCTTGCCATAGGCCAGTTCATTGGTGGTGTATTATTTTTGTGTAAGATTACAAGTGTACCTACTTGAATGTTGGGTACAGCATCTTTCCATTTTGGACGAGATTGTAATAGATTTAAATAACTTTTACTCCAAACTTTCCAAAATGTTTGTTGCATTTGAGTACAATTTTTCCAAAATTTGAGTCTATTTTCTGGAACTAATGATAAATCCTGCTCCGGATAGCTGTTTAAAGCTGTGCCAATTATAAAATGTCCAGGCGACAGGTACGAGAAATCATTAACGTCACTCGACAATGGCATTAGAGGCCTGCTGTTCAGCACTGCCTCAATTTTACACAAAACAGTAGACAGCTGTTCATATGTCAATAATGCTCTTTGAACTGTTCGCTTCAAGTAAAATTTAACACTTTTAACTGAAGCCTCCCATAGGCCACCAAACACTGGTGAATAGCATGGAATAAAATGAAAGTTTATACCTTTTTTGGCAGCAAATGACTGAACTTGTGTTTGGTGCTCTTGGGAAGCCTGCAATTTATAAAATTCGTCTAACTTAGTTTTAGCACATTTGAAAGTAGATGCATTGTCACAATAGACATCTGTGGGAAGCCCACGACGCGAAATAAAGAGACTGAAACAAGCAAGAAATGTATCTGTTTTGATATCAGATAATAATTCAAGATGCAATGCTTTTGTGACAAAACATACAATTACACATATATAACCTGATGACTGATATGATCTACATATTGAAGATTGCTTTACAGACAAGCAAAATCAATACCGATTTTTTGAAACGGTCTACATACATTGACCCTGTCATGTGGCAAAGAACCCATTAATTGTTGAAATGCATTTTTCTTCAATCTAAAACAAATTATACACTTATGAATCACTTTTTTAATTTCGCTTAATGCATTTATGATCCAGAATTTCTGGTTTAAAGCTGATAGAACCAGCAGTGCATGTCCTGCATGCAGACTCTTAATATGTTCACTTATTATTATTAATCTTGTCACTACAGAGTCTCTAGGCAGTACAATCTGGTGCTTTTGCGAAAAAGGTAGGTTGGAGTTTTGTAAGCGACCCCCAACTCTTACTAAGCCAATTTTGTCAATAAATGGGTACAAAGCCTTAAGACTACCTTTTACAGTTTAATTTTTTCTTAAACAATTAATATCATTTTTCATATATATTTGTTGTTCATGTCTTAATATTAAACTTAAAGACTCATTTAACTCTGAGCTTGAAATGAATGGACAAGTGATTTTTGATATTTTGCGTGTGTTGCGACAAAATCTTAATATGTAAGCAAGTACTCTTTGAATTTTGTTTATATCAGAAAATTTATATAAAAAATCTAAACACAACTCTGTGTTATTGTTTGTGTTAGTGCATGTCAATACACTTGACAACTCGGGAGCGCCAGAAGATTTTGTTTCAGGTAGAACATCAACCACAAGCATGTTTTTGTCTAGTACTACAACTACATACTCCCTATCATAAAGAAAATCTGGCGCACTCCACCATAGCTTATGGTGTTCAAGGTCATGTGGCAACACACCTCTGCTTAAGCAATCAGCAGGGTTGTTACTGGTGTTCACATATGCCCAATTGTAGCCATCTGTAAGTTGAGATATAATTTTCACCCTGTTAGCAACATATGTATTCAGCTTAGCAATGTTTGTGTTTAACCATGCTAGCACAATTTGTGAATCTGAATATAATATAGTGCTATTTATTGTTCTTTTTAAAGAGAAAGTTTTGTGCACACGATTAATAAGTTTAGCAAGTAGCAGCGCAGCGTTAAGTTCGAGTCTAGGCACAGTTAATTGTTGACTGTGGGGATTGACCCTAGATTTTGAGCAGAGCAAGGAAACTTTTACTTGGCCATTCCAATCAATAACTCTTAAATAAACGCAGCACCCATATGCTGAGCTTGAAGCGTCAGCAAACCCAATCAATTGCAAGCATTGTGAATTGGGTAAATTAACATAGCGTTTTATATTTATAGGTTTCATAACCGTTAAGCTTTTGTAAAACTCATGCCAAAGCGCTTGCAATTCATCCTTGATAACAGAGTCCCACTCCATGCGAGCTTGCCATAATTTTTGCATGATAACTTTTGCTTTTACTATCAATGGACCAGCTAGCCCCAAAGGGTCATAGAATTTACTTATGAAGTTAAGCACTTCACGCTTGGTGTTTGGGACTCCATCATTTTTAGGTGCATGAAGTGTGAAACAATCAGATTAAGTATCAAAATTAATGCCTAATGTTTTCAAATGAGTATGATTTTTTTGTAAATCAATTTCATCAAAATATTGTTCACCAATGGGAACATCATGTAAAACTTCATTTTTATTGGATGACCACTTACGTAACTTGAAGCCGCCTAAGCTTAGAAGTTTGCAGAGCTGCTCTTTAGATTCTATTAATGACTGCAACGAACTGTCAGTAGCAAGTACGTCATCGATGTAAGTTTGATTTTTTAAAATTGAGGCTGCTTTAGGAAATTTATCGGCATAGACCTCAGCTAACATGATCAAACAACGGGTAGCTAAATATGATGAGATTTTAAGCCCATATGTGACTGTATTTAATTGAATACATTCAACTTCATCCTCTTGGGATTCCCTCCAGAGAAGTTCTTGTTTTGTAGTGAACGGTAATTAGGATTTAATGATATAGCTCGAAACATATGCCTAATGTCTGTCACAAATACAAATTCCTCAAATCGAAACAGTAATAAAATGTTAAACAATTCGTTCTGCACTACTGGACCGTTTAAAAGTATGTCATTGAGTGCTACTCTTCTGTTACTTTTCATGGACCCATCAAATACTGTTCTACATTTTGTGGTCTTCTTATCCATCCTAACTATAGGATGATGTGGTAAAAAATAGACTGGATCTTTATTGAGATGCCTTATATCAATTTTGGAAGCATGACCTAAATTAATGTACTCATTTATAAAACTTTTGTAAAGTACAAATAAATTAGGATCTTTATGCAGTCTAGATTCTAGATTATAAAATCTTTTTAAAGCTAGGTAGAATGAATTTCCTAGAGTCTCATTGACAGAGCTCAGTGGTAACTTAAGTGGCAAAGCAACTTCAAATTTATTATCTTTAAGCTGTACATTTTCATTAAATATTTTTTCACAAGTATTATGTTCTGATAAATTTTCTTTAAAAACCTGAGGTACTGACTCTGCTTGCCAAAATTGAGTTAGGGTTTCATTAAGATTAGAATCACATTTGGTACAAAACAAAGTACAACCTGCTTGGGGCCTTGAAGAGGATATGCAACATTACCACCAATTACATGTCCAAACTGTGTATTTAGAAGCGTTGGGTACTGGATGTCTTTTGTAATGACACTGGCCGAAGGCTGCTCTGAAGGAGGCGCATTAGACAGCAACACCTGGAAAAAGACATCAGCTCCTAATAAAATGTGTATATTAGATGGCACATGAAAGTCTTTGTCTGCAAGAGCTATCCCGGGGGGCAAAATCAATTTTGAAAGATCAACCTTACTCTGTGGCAATCTACATGTAATTTTATTTATTAAAAAACAAGATAATTGTAAGCTAAAGTTATTCACTAATGATTGAATTTGAAATTGTACATATTTATTTAATTTGTTGACAGAGTTGCCGATACCGATCACTTCTGACTCAATCTCTTTTGGCTGTAATTGTAAAATATTAACAAGTTCTGAAGTTATAATAGAAACTTGTGCCCCGCTGTCCAATAGAGCCTTCACCTGTAATTCTTTACCATTCGCTGCAACAAGTTTAACCTTGGCGGTTGGAAGAAGTATCTGTGTGCTTGTAGTATTAGACAGCAAAGTCACTGGAGTAGTATCTTCAACTTTATGTAATAAAGAATTATGCTTTTGTTTGCAAATATCACATTTAAAATGATATCTACAAGGCTTTGTATGTAAATTTAAACAAATATTGCAAAGTTTGTTGTTTGAAACAAATGCTAAACGATCAATTATAGGCATCAGTTTAAACTTTGGACAAAAATATAATTTATGTGCACACTTACATAGTGGGCATGATGGTGAAGTGTTGGTGGCAGCTGCTGTAGCTGATGGGTCTACCCTTACAGTCGCAGATCCACAAACCACTTAACTGATTAACTTTTGTTGTCGTTGCTTGGTCGCTCCGAGTTCTCAAGTGCAAGTGAACGCTTTTCTAAGAATTCAATAAGACATTTCACTGTATGATCATTGTTAGAAATAAGTTGATATTCCCTGTTGCAAATGTAATCTAATTTACTCATCAACACACACAAAATAATTGTATCCCACTGTTCAACATTACAGTTTACATTTTTCAAAGCTGCTAATTGTTGCTTTACATTTGAGACAAAGTGTCTAATATTTGATGCTGTTGATTTTACAATTGGTGGAATATCTAACAATAAATAAATGTGCTCACTTTTAATTTTAAATTCATTATTATACCTATCACTTAAAATTCTTAAACTTTCATCATAGCTATCAGCAATCATAGGTAGGTTTTTAATTAAATCTAGAGGCTCACCTTTCAAAAATCCTCTTAAATAATAAAATTTTTGTATTTTGTCTAAATTACAGTTCTTGTCAATCAGGGATTCAAACAACTCTATAAATGGTTTGTACTCGGAATATTTACCTGTATAAATCGGAATATTTATGCTAGGTAGCCTAATTGGCATAGGTTTCCCTTCGTTAGTACTTTGAGTATTGGAAGCCGAGCTGAGGAGCTTCATGATAATGGACAGTGTTAGAGTATATTTTTCCTCAACACTGTCGTCTTCCTCGAAATCGTCGGTCATGCCCATTATTTGTATGGTACAGTCCTCATAACGAGAAAATATCGACCGTAGCCGTTCTTCTTTAATAAGCAGTGTTTCCTTATTTAAGGAAAGCTGGAATGCTATATCTGAAAAATTGTTGTAAAATTTTGTTATCGATCCCTTCAAGACATTTTTCTGTTTGCGTAATTTTGTTAGGTCATCTTTCTTGCTAACACTTTTGGAAGTTTGATTAGGCTCACCTCCTTTATCCATATTTAACACACTTATGAGTCCACTAATATAAAGGCAAAACAAAACCAAAATGTCGCGAACAAGTAAACTCGAAGCAAATGAATGATGGCTGGCGTTGGCGTCGTGGTGGCTTTTTCGTTCGACGGGGATATGGGGTTCTCACGATGCACACGCAGGAGCGAATTGCGAGCGTCTTCCTGTATTGATGTCGGCCAATCAGCGCGCAGCAGGCGCGCGAATTTTTGAAACGATTTGAAATCTCAAAGACAATTGGTTGATATGACAGCACCGACTGCGCAGCTAATGTTGGCAATCTTGGAATGCCCGATGAGATGTCGATATATTGTCGATTCTTTCTTGCAAAGCTAGAAGCGCTGCTTGTGCTTGATTGACTTGATGTGATGTACAGAAAATGGCGTCGTCGATTTCGTTCAAATTGAAAAATGATGAATGTGTTAGACCTTTGAAATATGTCCTACTTGACACTCACATATGCCTTGAACCGTGTTTTTTCTCGTGGCGTATGCAGATGGGCGGCTTCCTCTTCGGCGTAGAAATGTACTGCACGAAATTTTGATGCGGAAATGTAGCCACGCCACACCGTTACTGCTCACTTGTAATTGTATTATAAAAGCTGCACTTCCCTATTTTCCTCGAAGGACCACTGTCGCAATGTAGGCTATGACCGTCGCTGGCTGGTTGAGGGAATGGATGGTGCAGCAAATGATGATGCTTAATTTGAACTGTAGTTTATTTATTTTCCAATCACAATATCACAACCAACATTGCACACACAAATTTTTGTAATAACAAGGGACGGAAACAGAGAGCGAATGTTGCCATCATAAGAATAAAAATTACCTACTTAGTCATAATGTTGCCTGCAACACACGGATGAGTTGTTAACCCCTTATTGCATGGATTTTATGAATTGTCTCAAAAAAGTACTGGACGTAGTGTAAGCTCCAGAGAGCACCCATAAAATAGGAAAATAATTTATGTCAAGTATTTAACAAAATATTGTTCAAAAACTGTCAATGCCAAATATGGTATGTCATGCAGAAGTAGATGTATCAAACTATTTCCCAAATATGTCATTACATGTAGAAGCAGTTGGAATAAGTAATACAATACAACTTAACAATCAATATTTATTTATTCATTGGGTACCTGCTATAATTTCTGATATTTTTCAAAGATAAATAATTAATTACTAGTATTTCCATACAGAAGTGTTTGGGTCGCCACATCGAAAAACATGTTCCGTTACTAAAAAGAGTTACGAAGTATGAAATTCCATGTAGTAATTTCGGTTATTATTTAGGCATAAATGAGCCTTGCATTTCAGGCACCAAATGTAGGACTTGCCTTTGCACCTTGGATTTTTACAAACTTGCCGCTGATCAGTCCATTCCGGGAAATGGTGTATACCATCTTCTGCTACTTCTCGCGGTGGCAATTCGAGCCGTTTCCTACTTTTCTTCGGCTTAGGGTCCTCTATGGCTGCTAGGGGTGGTCTGCCTCTAGTAGTCGGCGTATACAATTATGACCCTCTTTGGGTCAGCACTTCTGCCACCAACAGTTTAAAATCTAAGAGTGGCAAGTATGTTTCTTCATTCAAACGTCTCCAAACCAACCAAGAATTCACGGTAATAGTCGGCGTATACAATTATGACCCTCTTTGGGTCAGCACTTCTGCCACCAACAGTTTAAAATCTAAGAGTGGCAAGTATGTTTCTTCATTCAAACGTCTCCAAACCAACCAAGAATTCACGGTAATCAGATCGATCATATGAAAGTACACTCGCATATACCATTTCTTGGACCGATCTTTTATCCTGTAGTATCCCAGCATGGAGTCCAGTGTATCAAAGCCACCCATATGGCGATTGTATAGCAGCTTTGGGGCACTTGATTTCTTCATATCGTTTCTTTTGTCTGTTATATCTTTTGACTATGCTAGTAGGCTCAATCCCAACGTAAGTGGAACACATATTTACCACTTTGTTATCGAGCCAACTTACAGCAGTAATTTGCCTATCCTCGACGGTTGTCTCTATCTCAACTGAAGATCCTCTACCTTGTTTAGCAAGTTCATTTTTTGTAGGTAACTCGGCTCCTGGAAGTCTGTTGGCGCGGACAATTCCTAAGGGTAATGTTCCTTTTTTATCCATTTCAATCAATAATGATACACTCGTAAACCAGTTATCAAAAAACACCTTGTAATTGAGATTTTTTGGTACAGTTTGTGTTAGTCTCAATACAACATTGCTACTGGTTCCAATATTTCTGTCACCATCTGGAATTACATCCGATTGTTTTCCTGCATACATATCGAAGTCATAGGAAAATCCTGATACGTCGCTTAGCACGTAAACTTTGTACCCCCATTTATGTGGTTTTTTAGGGTTATACTGTTTAAGGCTACTTTGACTAGTTTTTGTTGGAATTATCTGTTCATCTACAGCAAGATACTCCTCCTTTGACACTTTCAAAAGTCTTTATCTCGCCATTGATAAAAAAGGTCTAATCTTTTGAAGTTTATCATAGCCAGGGTCTTCTGGTCGAAGATTAGAAGAATTATCGACGAAATGCGTGAATCTTTTGATTTCTTCGAATCTGTTGCATATCATAATCTTCGAAATTGGATCGAACTCCATCCCGCTTTTCCAGTAATGACGGACCGTTGGGTAATGTACCACCGACATGTAAATGAGAATCCCAATAAATTGATAGATTTCTAATTCTGTAATATTTGCTTCTTTTCCATTCTCATTAGCATAACGATTGGATTCTTTCGCAATATGACTAATATTTTTTTTAGTAAAAAAGAATTCAAATACTTGTATAGGTGTTTTCAAAGCTTTGATTCGTCTGAGAGGCTAACATCGCTCAAAAATGCGAAATTTTCTTCATTATATTCCCGCTGACCCGGAACCCATTTATAAGTAGTTTTTCGCGACTGATCGTTACGACTTGTGGATAGCTGGTCATTACTTTCCTCAGCGTTACTTTATTCATCATCGGACTCTTCCGAAAAAAGTAACGGATCCTCTTCTCTTGGCCTCCATTCCTCATCTTCATCCTCACTGTCATTTGGAATATTTACCACGTGCACTTGCTTACGTCTTGACATAATTATCTGTTAAAAAGAAAGTACCTTTATATGATATAGTATTATTTACGTATTTTAAACTATTTTATTATTTGCCTAGTTTTTATTCACATATTCTATATATTTTTATAGTTTTACGTTTTTTTATTCGATGTAGGTAGGTATACATTAATTTGATACATTTGCATGCTATGCCAAATATGGATTTATCATTATTTGTGTCATTCTGCATGCAAGCCCATATATGAAAATACAATATTTGAAAGTCTCCATACAAATCAATATCATTTATAATTTATTAGCTTGCCAGTAGGTCACCATTGTAGCAATAAAAGAAATTTAGTTTTTATAGCGAAAAACCACGATAAAAACACATAATAATGTTAGCTTCTTACCTCTTTTCAAATGTTGGGCTTCTGAGTGATTTTTTTTTATAATAGTGCTGCACCTATTCAACTTATAGAAACGTCAAAGCATGTGTTCGGATATTTATTTTAGTGTTGCAAGAGAAAAAAAAATGTGTAAAATTTAAATGAATTGTCAAAAACTCATTATGCCTGATATGGCATGCTATGCAATAAGGGGCAATGGCGGGAGAATCCCCCTCCTCTTTTGGCTCCCTCTAAGCATGGAGGACACATTTTGTGAACAGTCTTGTGTGGTGAGTCGAGCAGAGCGGTCTAAAAGCTAAGTACTTTAATACTGTCAAATTTTACTTAAATATTGTTTTATTCTATTTTAATTTAATACTGTTTAAACTTGATTCATTTTTATTTAGAGGTAAGTGCTTCAATACTGTTTTATTCAACCCTAATTATTACTGTTTTATTCTCCCGTAATAGTCACTGTTTTATTCTTTTCTAATACTGGGTTATTCTCGATTAATTTTATTTAAAGTTGTGTTTTAAATAATCATTATTATTCAAAGAAATTTTTTAAATTGTCGTTTATATTTAATAAATTCCTGTAAATGTTGAAAGATTTCTAAGGTTTTATTTCTTTATTCCTCGTATAACAATACTTTAATTTAACTACAATTAACATTTTCAATTGAATTTTAATTACATATCCATTGATACTTGTACTTGTGGTCTTAATTTCTAACACATTCGTATAAATTGTGAATGCCTGTTTTTAACATTTGAATTTTGTTCACCTAAATCAATATGAACTTTAGGCCCGATTCCTTAAACTCAGGGAAAAATGATAAGTTAATTGCGTAATCATTCTTTGTTGTGCAATGAATGTTAGTCACTACAATCGGTTCGTATATAATCGGAAAATATGAGAAATACCGTTCTACCGCATCTGGAGAGATAAAGGACTGGTTTGCGCCTGTATCTATAAGTAGCTTTAACGGGGGGCTCTGAATTTGAATATAAGGCAATACTCTATTACTTTGCAAATTAATTTCTGTTACGAGGGTTGGTTTGCCTCCGGAGGCTCCTGAAAATCCTGGTTGTCAAAGTCAGGAGTGGGATCATTCACATTATTTACTAAGGACTCGTCGTAACTAGTGCTAGGGCCTTCATTAGCATAATAATCATCATACTGGTTACAGGACTCGTACGGTTCTTGCGTATAGTAATATTGATCATCGTACGGATATGCTTCGTTCATGTTAACTTCGCGACTTTTAAAATATCTTCCAGTGGGGTTTTGGAAATTAGTAAGATCCTGTCCTCCCGGTCTAAACCTGGGTCTTATCGTACTCACGCCACTCATAGGTTTGCCATGGGGTCGCTGCTGAATACCATAATTAAACTGTGGTCGTGGTGTGTTAAATTATCTGTTCTGATAATTATTAAACACAGGTCTAAAACCTTGGTAATTTTGTTGTGGCCCATTACTCTTAAAAACTTTATGAGTATGAGCAAATGGGTTAGGGTTTGCAGTAGCAAACCTTTGCGGGGGCATGGCCATGGCCATTGGCATTGCCGGAGCGGGCATCATAATTGCGGGTGGCTTACGAACCTCTACAGCTTTTTTAGTACTAACATTAGGAAAAGTGGTCTGCATATATTTAATATTTTGTTCCTTTTGAACGCACTTAAGTGCCATCTGTAAAGAAGTTGGCTGCATACACCTAATTTGAGAGCCCAATGGGTCTTTTAAGCCCGAAATAAAAGTCTGAAGTGTTTGTTCCATATAAAAAGTACGCTTTACTTCCTTAGTAGCCGCATCGACAATATTAAGACTAATAAAATTTACAATCTTACTCAATATTTGCTGACAACGAACGTAAAATTCCTGAGCAGTTTCGTTTTCCGGCCTAAGTAAAGTTAAATCCCGATTTAAAGTGGTCTCATCTCTGTAATCCGCGAAATTCTCTATTAATGTCCTACGTATGTCTGGCCAACAAGTATTATTCCCGCTAATATTCAAAACGTCTTCAGCTTCGCCTGCAACCTTATTGAATATACCGTTTAATAAAGTTGCGTTTGAAATAGGATACTCCAGAGCGAAATAAGTAGTTGTGAGGTCATCGTATGTCGCTATAAACCTATACAATCTATTTGTATCGCCGTTAAACTGCGGCACGTTTTTTAAGACCAAATGGTTAAGGTGACGCATCGCTAAACAATAAAATCTAAAACGAAGCGTTTGCGCCCGCAACCCGCACACACCTCGACACTTTTACGCGGCTTGCGAGTAGCAGTCAACCGCGCGTGACCGCGCGCTAGAACAGAGGCGTCTTAGAGTTGCCCATAAAACTTTTTGTTTTTAATTTTTTTACATTTTGTAATTTGAAATGTGGATACGCGTCAAAATCTTGACGTGTCTAGATTACGAAATAATAAATGATAACAATTTTGATACTGGACACACGTTTGTCCGGTCTCTTGGGTCGAGTTGATGAATAACCCCTTGTATCGTACAGGTACGTGATCAATCATAAAGTACTTTACCTTTTTCATTACGAACTTGTTTTGCGGCTCCGCTGTTTGATTATTGTGTTAGGTATTTTTTAATATTTTTATTGCAAATCAACTAAGTGCATATAGTTACAGAAATAAAAAACCTTAGTGTTTGAAAATAAAAAAAGTTTAATTAATTCAAAATAATGGCAAAAATAGACAAAAAATAATTGACACAGATAATAATAATTTACAAAAAATTAACATAATATAACTTTTATCCTACTTAGGTGATTAAAATAGCTGCTGAGCATCAGCCATTGTGATAAGAAAATATAATTTGTTACGCAACTAGCTTTCCGCCCGCGGCTTCGCAACGTGGACTACATGACCGTATCCCGCGGGAATGTGATATTTTTTCGGGGTAAAAAGTAGCCTATATCCCTCTCCAGGCTACAAAATAGCTGTGTCCCAAATTTCAGACAAACCGTTCAGCCGTTTTGGCGTGATTGAGTAACAAACATACAAACATCCAAACATCTGAACTTTCACATTTATAATATTATAGTAGAAAGTAGGATATAAGTCGGATATAATTTACACTAACGAGATTATAAATGTAATAATTTACATTCGATTTTTTTTTATAATTACATTTTTACATACCTAGTATTTTTGTTTTACTTATTCATAATTTACTTAATTATTTACAAATTTACATAATTTATATTTTACTTATTGAAAGGTTACATGATATTATTTACAAGTTAACATAGGTATTTACTTTTTATTACATATTACAATTTGTTTTATATAAAACATATATAATTTTATATTCTAGCTAGCATTCAACTGTTATTCCCCTTCAATGACAAAATTGACACAGTACCTCAATGTCAAAATCATATACATTCCGTTTTGCTTCGCCGTAGTCGGGTAAAACCGTGGGGCGCATGCAAAAGACTTGATGATAAATTTTACAAAATGCGCCACACGTTTTTAGGTTCAAAATTTCTGCAATATGGTATTATTAATATATGCTGAGAAAGTATTTTATACTTTTTAGTCCGTTTTAAAAATGAGTTTTTTTATGAAAAAAAGTTTTTTTTCAGTAAATTATTTCTTTACTCCTTTAGATAAGAGATAAGTTTCTTTTAATAACCTTGCCCTCAAAAAAAAACCTAAAAATAAAGAGTGCTTACTGGTGCATTAGAAGTGTAATCTAATGTTATGTCTGGAGATGCGCTAGTTTCTTTAGATGTTTTTTCTGTCTGAAACATAAATTGAATACATACTTATTTTTGTACATTTAAATATAAACTGAGTTGGAATCATGTGAAAATTAACAATAATCAAAATACCTACTATACATTTTGACATGCTTTCCACGTTACATGTAAGGTCCTTATTATTCTTACCTGCAGTTCTACAATAAATATTGTTATTAGTGAAATTTCAATCGTTAAAATTATTATACCACATATATACCAATAGTAATAAAATCTTACGTAGGCAACACATTTTGTAACTCTGCATACATCGGCAAACTATTGTCTTGTTTTCTATAAAATACGAAAATATAAATTATAATATTGGGTACAATTTAAATAAAGATCTGATATTTGAAGGAAATACATCTTTAAATTAGTATGTAGGTATACATACCCTTCTGTGAAATCGACTGAAATTATTTTATTTTCACCTAAATCTAAAGACGACTCCATGGCTTTACTTCCCGAACTTTGTTCTAATTTCCTGAAATATTTTTATTATTTGTAATACTGCTAAGTGAATAATTGTAAATAGTTTTACAGAACTTTCGTGATAACGGGGCGAAACGCGATAATCATTGTGAAGTAGGTACATGATAATATTTAGGTATTACTGTTTGAAGTGACGACAGTTTTTATATTATTTATATTCACAACCGGGTACCACTTAGAATTCTCAATCACTGAGGACCGTTGTAACCACTGCTGCATCATCGCAGCCGAAAAGTCAAACAGTAGGTACAGAAACCAATATCTACCAAAAAGTAGGTATCTCCTAAGTATATAAAACTGGAAAACATTTAATTTTATTCTATTAGAATTGTATAAATATGACGATTACTCACCTTTTCTTAGTCATATTCTTACATTGCTCAATTAAACAAAGTTTCCTTTTCCTTTTAGAAAATCGTTGACATTTTTTTCCCATTTTTAATTATGAATAATCGCACGTTATTGATATAAATTTAGCGCAGTGATCTATGGCGCGCGGTAGCTCCACTGGCACAGACCCGTCGCTGACAATGGTCGGCAGCGGACTGAGGGTAGACTGACTGCATACAAATACGCGGGCGCACTAGCTCATACCATAAGGTCGTATACGACAAAACGGTTTTTTTCGTTTCATTTAAAAACTACAAACCATTTTAAAAAATCCAACTGGCATTTTGAAGTGAGTGTGTAGACTAATCTACTAAGAAATTTTAGAGACTTAAATCGGTCTAGTTTACCTGTAAAATGCAAATCTCTGTTTTTAACGAGGTTTCTTTGATATTTTTTTCTCTGTTATAAAAGTTAACGAATCGTGTTTCTGCAACTGACAAAATGACGTCAATAAAATGAAGAATTAGTTTATCAAATATCACTTTCATATGTTTTGTAATTGCTGTGAAAAATCGAGATCCCTGCCGCCAATATTACCGATTCGTCGTCTTAAGTTGTATTCTATCTTGTTCGCTAGCCTTATTAAAACTGTATACGCAAAACACACAAAAACAAATAACAAAAATATATCAATCAATAAAGAGCTGAAATAAAAATGATTAGTTATATAGTAAAATTAATCAAGAACTAAGAAATTATAGCTTTTTATAAATCGTTACTCGGTTCGTGAAATACGATCGCGCTGCGCAATACCATAACACAATAACTATTATGATGAAATTAAAATATTTATTTACGTTACTATCTAATGCAAACTCTAGATGTCTATAGACTTTACTTTGGTCAAATTAACTTTAATGTTTAATTTATTATCTATAAAATAGAAACGAAACACTAAAAGTAATAGTGCAACGGTTGGCAAAGGAAAGTCAGGGATGACACAATGAAATGATAACAAGCACTTACAAGAACTGTACTGCGATCATCATGGTCTCTCTTCTGTCATCACTAAGAAAGGATTTCGAAAAATTTCAACCCTGAAGGGGTGAAATAGGGGTTGAAAGTTTGTATGGAAAAATATTTAAATCGGCACCGATTTTTGTAAAAAATTAAATTCAGACTCTTAAAAATATTTCATTGAACACGTGTTTCATGGTTTATTAGAATTCAACCTAAGGGTGTAAATAAGGGGTTGAAACATTGATTTTCTCTTTCTGGACTGAATTTGGTTCGCTCTCGCGCTCGCTGCCGTGCCGCAAAAATTCGCATGCGATCTTCATGGTGGTTTCTACGGCGCGGCAGCAAGCGCCAGCCGGGCCGTACAGGCGATTTTTAATGTGTTTTCAATAAATCTTACTGTGTAGACACATTTTTCGTTGTATGTATGTAAGATAGAAAAAGCCGGTCGTCTTCTGTTATTCACTCACACATTTTCATACTACGAAATTTAATAAAAAATCTGAAATCGTATTTCAAATTTTTGATTTATTAAACATAATAAAATAAGGGTTCCATACATCCCTGACAATACAATTCAGGAAGGTATATGTCATAACTGGAGATGGATATGCCAATAACTTCTCCACAGCAATTGCACGTCGTACCGTCTTGAATCTTGACATTGTTGTAGCTATCCAGATTTATGTTGCGAATAGGTTGCAAATTCCAAACTAATCCGAGTACAATTCGTCGAGGCAATTTTAAATCCAACATTTTCTTTTTAAACGTCGTCACCTGCTCATCCTGTAACAAAATCATACATCTAATTTGTCAATTATTAATTTACATTTAATTGTTAATGTCGTGTGATATTAAAGAAAAACAAAACTATTTTAATACATACTACTTTTACAAATTCATCCTCAGGACGCTCTGGTAGTGCAGCCGTATCAAAAAACTTAACGTTATTGTTTCTAGTATACAATAATGAAAAAAATTTGTAATAACTCAAATCATATAACGAACACATTATATTTGGAATCTCGATAAACATTATTATTTATTTTTACTTTCCTTGAATAAGTAAGTGATACTCTCATGTACGTCAGTAAGTAATTACAAAATGTAGGTAATTTATTTTCAATCTTTTTACGTCCTACCCTACAGAGCTTCGAGAATTCGAGATACGAAGCGCCAATAATTATACGCTGAAGTATAGTCGTAAGATGTGATAATTCCTTACTTATTGATTCTGTGGTTTTCCTATTGAAGGATTAGACTTATTCACATAACTAATATCATTTTAAATTATCCGTGTGCTGTGCGAAGTGAAGTGCGAACAGTAGGTACCAGAATTATTGTTGAATTCTGTAACAAATATTACAGATTTATTTAACAAAAAACAAGAACAACTGAGGGCGTACCTGAATACTATACCTAATACGATATCTTTGACCCTCGATTTTTGGACTTCTGTGACAAACAAGCCATATATAGTATTAACTGCTTACTTTATGATGGAATCCAAATTGATATCATTAACTCTTGATTTAGATTTAATGCCATATCCCCACAAAAGTGCTGATATATTAAGAAAAATAATTGAAATATTAGATAATTATAACTTACAAGGAAAGGTTTTATCAATCACAACATATAATGAAGCTTCCAACATAAAATTCATGCAGTTATTAATGGTTTTCAATAATGAGTACGAATATGTACAACATTTAAGATGTCTCGCGCATGTTTTAAACCTTTCAGTAAAAAATGGCTTGAAGCATATTGAAGAACCTATAAGTGCAATTTCACGTTTCATCAAGCATATAAATTGTTCACCCAAACAAAAACAAACATATTTTGAAGTTTGTGATCGTTTAGGAGAAGACAAATTAGTACTTTTACAGGATATGCCCGTAAGATGGAATTCGACATATATGATGCTGAAGCGAGCATTCGCAATGAAGTGCGTATTGAAACCTATGTGTGAGAATATAAAGACATATGAACAATTTAACGTGGATTGAGATGATGTGAATAATTTGATCAAATTCTTGGAACCCTTCTATGATGCAACATTATATCTATCTAAATCCTTTTATCCCAGCATTTATTATGTTGTTCCCATTCTTGATGTTCTTAGTAACCACATCACTCAATCATCACTGGAGACAGATAACGAACCGCTAAAAAAATGTTTCGAAGCTATGTATACAAAGATTTAGGAATATATGCCCTACTTACGAAACGATTTTGCCAATTTTGCTGTGATACTGGACCCGCGACTAAAGAACAATTACTTTATAGAAAGAGGTAATGTTGAAGAACCCCTGAAGCAATTTAAGGATTACTTTAAAAAAATATATTTAAATCATGCAACCGCGGACAACCCTGCTGACAACCCTGCTGAACAGTCAGCCAAACCAAAGTGAAAATCAATATTTGCCTTAGTATATAAACAAAATCCTTTATCTATAGACGAAATCGAAAGGTACTTAAAGTTGCAACATGAGCCAGAAGATGCTGATGTACTTTCATGGTGGATAATTCAGGAAAAATCATTTCCTCAGTTATCCAAATTGGCGTTCCAAGCGAGCAGGCATTTTCAAAATCTGGAAATCTGATAACGAAACGGCGAAACCGCTTGGGTAACAAAACCATAAGAGCATCAATGTGTTTATCTTCGTGGCTCAAGATATTTAAAGAATAAAACTATTATTTAAATATAATTCATTGTAAGAAGAATACAGTCTAAATATAAAAAATCAAAAATTAAAAAATATATGACGTAAAAAAAACATAAGTGTTATTCTATAAATATGTATACTGTCTGTACTTATTACTCAATTAGCTTAATAGTATTTGTTTACGATAAAACGGCCGTGTGTGCAAGTTGAGTCGGTGGGCGCCGCGCGCCGCCGCTTAGCAACGTTCGATGTGAAGTTGTCGTGAATAACTTCATTCTGTCTAATCTTTTTTCCGGATGGGCACTTGCTGTCATGGCGATGTGTGTGCAACAACGAATTGTTAATTGTTTGCTTTAATTTCGGTGAAAGTGTCTGGTATTTTCGCGTGAAAGGAAAAATATTGTTATTCGGCGGTCCGTGGTTTAGGTTTTGTTTGTATTGTACGGTGTACATGAGTTGATTTGTTTGCAACGGTGAGATAACGGACGATTGTTATTCCGACTCGTTTTATAGCAATTATTATATTTCGCGAGTGATTATCCGCTAAGTGTTTGGGAACATTGAACATTTCGGTGCTAAAGAGAATTGGCGGACCAATTCTCCTACCAAATTGGATGACCTTGGAGTGAAGGTGATCGGGCACTCTTGGCGGTCCAAGATAGTGACCGGTCGTGCGATATTCACTTTTTTTTATGGGGTTGTGGTGGCCACCGGGGTAGGTTGAGCTTAGGCCCTGGTTCGAGTGCAACTTGTCACGACAACACGACCACGGGAAGGATCCGCGTGGCGGCGTGCTTCCCTAATTGCACACGCGTGGAGCGTGTCCCAGTATAAACTGTAAGTGATAATTTTTTTATTAAGGTTCCAACAATTGTTATCGAATTTGATTCATACGGACGGTTGTCGAGACCGTGATCTCGGCTGGTAGCAGAGTGCTACATACGGACGCAAATCCGTAGGAAAACCGGTAGAACCGGGGAGAACCGGAAAGGTCGGGGTTACCGGAATTTGTGTTCGTGTGTTTTTAGATTAGTTTAGAGCAGACAGTATTTCCTTTTTATAAGACCGCTTATATTGTTTATCTGTAATGAGTCCTTACTGTACTGGCTCATATAATTTTTTTATTTCTATTTGATTAGAAAATTTATGAGAACAAATATTAGTATTAGTATTCAGTTATTATTTTTAACGCAGTCGGGATTTTGTTTTCTTAGATTTTTTTTTCACACTCTTAAGTGATTAATATTGGTAGGCACACCTCTGTAATTTGATTATTAAAGTTATTGATTACTCACACTTGTACTTTTTTTTGTGTAGCAAACCACTATAAAATTAATTAAGCTTATACAATGACATTCCACCTTAAGGTTGGACCTCATCATCATCATCATGTCCTCCTCACCGTATCCGGTGATGGCGTACCTTACAAGATAACCTGGTCTTTGTGACGTGATCGAATGTGGGTAGCGAATCCAAATTTGATTTTAGAAACACGATCACAAGGTGCACAGTGTAGCTGGCCTGTCGCGTTATAATTATAAGTGTAGGTAGGTTTTCGTAAGACTGAGCTCTTTTTTAATAGGACTCAGTCGCGAGTTCTTTTCGTAAGTCTGAGCTCTTTTTAAAAGGACTCAGTCGCTAGTTCTTTTTAGGAAAGCTAAGTTTTTATTTAAAGGACTTCGTCTGGAGTTCTTTTTGTAAAGAGTGAGCTCTTTTAAAAGACTCAGTCTCGAGTTCTCTTTGGCAAGACTGGAGTTTATTTTAAGAAGACTAAAAACTCAGAGAGGCTTGAGCTTTAACTTACTCTTTTTTGACTTGAGTCTTCAAAAAAAGACTCGAGTCTCAATATTAGGACTAAAAGACTCAGTTCTTTTACAACACTAGCCTTGTCCTTGTCCTGGCTACCGCGAAAGGTTCTGGATCCTCGCTGACGACCGTTAAAACATGCTATTCCGTTTTGGATTTTCGGAAAACGTGATCGCGACGGATCCTACCGACTGCGCCAATTCAAGCAGAGCCAAGTAAGGATCTTAAAAAAAAATACTTTATTTAATAAAACTTAATTCCTACTGACACCTTGGCAGCTCCGCGATGGCGGCCGGTCAAAATAATAATGTCTAAAAATTGAACGGATGCGTGTTGCAAGTCAGCACAATCGAAGACATGGAATATTTTACTAGCTGACGTTGCGACACGAATTGAAAGAAAAACAAATTTATTTAAAAATTGCAAAATTACAACGTAAGGCTGGGGATACAGTATGACGTATTAGGTTTGGGACACACTGATTGTTAATATAATTATTACTGTAGACACACATAACAACCTCGGAAAACCGTTTTCTTCCCTTTATATGACTTAAATCCTAATACTACGATTTTTCTCTCTGAGATATCTTCTATCATGCAAACATACTGGTAATGACTTTTACCATTTGCGGAAGGGAATTTTGCCAAAACAAATTGTTTTATTCTTTGGTCAGAATCGCAATCTGTAATTTCTTGGCATAAAGAATCCTGTAGATGATCGTCGTCAATTAAATCATCTGTTGGATTTATTGCTTCAGGCATAGGTGATGATGGTTCTGTATCCAGACCTGATGTACAAGGTTGTGCTTCAGGATTAACTGCTGAAGGTCCTGGTTCATCGAGCGTAGCAACGCTTTTTCCTGTCTCAATTTGCAACCGTTTCTTCTTTCTTGTTGGTTCACCAGACCATTCGAAGCGTTGCTCTTTTAAAAACTGTGTCAATGAATCTCTGACTGTTGCCTCGGTCCCTATTGAACGGGAAGATTCCTGTAGCTTTGAAACTGCTTATCAAGTTTATTTTTACTGCAGAAGTGGTCACCTCGTCGCCTGAAGTTGTTGCTGGCTGAACTTTATCCATCTCCATGATGCCTTGTTTGAGAAGCCGAGGGTACATTTGATGCCCTTAGATTTTTTTCAATCTTCAAGTGTCTTTCTCCATGCTGTCTTCATCGGGCGGAAGAAACCCACATCTAGGGGTTGACAAATGTGTGTGGAGTTAGGCACAAGGCAAATTAAGCTTATGTTGAGAGACTGACATTTTTCTAACACATCAGAATCGAGATGGGACGATAAATTGTCGCCAATCAGTACCTTTCGTCCTTCGAATCTGTTAGCATAGGGCAAAAAACAAGTCATGAACCAGTCTCTGAAGGTAGGTGTATCAATCCATCCACTAGTTGTTCTATTGTACCTGCTGCCACGACTGCAACATGGCTCAGCACAACAAGGATGACCAACAATCCCCCTTTCTTTCCAGGTATCATACAGATGCAAGCTCTTTTATATTACGTAAGGTGGCAACAAAGTCCCATCGGCTGACCCACAAATCATGATAGTTGTGCAACTTTTGGAATGGTTCATGACTTTCACGGGATATTTTACACCCCGCCTGTAAACACATTTCTTCTTGCTGAGGTCATCGGACAAGTTTGATTCGTCATAATTAAATATGTTCGATGGCGGTATGTCGGCTACTTCCCTTTGAATATTGTCAAAATATTCGTTTATAGAGTTTCTAACGACTGCAGCTCTTGCTCTTTTAATGTTTGTGGCCAGTCTTTGGCCATGCCCATTTTTGTGACGTTTTAGAACGCTGAGTGCCCAATCGATTCCAGGTAAGTTGTTCGAGAACCGCGTAACTGTTCTCCCTTGTTTGTCCAAATATGATTTTGCAAACATGCGAAGATCGAAAGTGGTGAGTGGGAAGCCCCAATCAGCACAAGTAGCTGCAGATTTTAAAATGACCACTTCTTCCGAGTGTGAAAACACTGGCTGTCCACTCGGAGTCGAACCATGCATGCCCTTATATTTATTGTTTAAAGTGCCGAAAGGAATTTTATAGTTTAATGATGCTGTATTAATACTCATTGAACCATCTGTAATTTTTTCTAAGACTTCCTCTAAACTTTGCTGTCAAAATCAATGTCGCCTCGTGTCATCCATCAAAGTAACCCCGTTGCACAAACTTCAACCCAGTAGCCAAAATGGCCGTCCTTTGCAAAAAACAAATTTATAATTATATTCACAAACAATCATACAAATACACAAGAAAAGTAAAACAAAACACAAAACCGTTTCGTCCACTAGGATCCCCTAACCCGATCCCCCAGGGGATCCCCGCGAACTCATCTGTTCATCAGAATCCCCTTTAAATAAAAGTACATAAAGTCAATGTCACACTGAGAATTTTTATTGAAATAAAAAAAAAACAGGAAACTAATTAAATTAGATAAGATTATTTATCTTATTTTACAATTTCTAAGAAATGACCTACTGTTATATCATTATTTAATAATTCTAACTGTGTTTCCTGTATAAACTTATCAGTTGCGATTTGATCCGTTTTGCGAGCTATTTTCGGTTGCCTTCGCTTTTGTTCAGCATCTGTTTGTTATGCGTTCAGTAACTGTACAATGTAGGGGCGTTTTCGACCAATCAACCAAAACCGAGTTCCAACTTTCGCTGGAGTTATTAGTCCGATGTCTTTCGCTGAAAACAGACCACATTTTTCTAACTTCGTCATTTTTGAGCCAGTATTTCATATAACTTTCTAACTTTAACATATTTGGATAATCTTCACTCATACTTAATATGGTTTTTTTAAATATAGTTCCACCCTTCAGTAATATAATCCGTAGGTAATAAGTGCAGTACACCACATAACATAACCACTCTCCCCGTATATTTGTTTTTTAAGCATATTTTTATGTCAGCATCAGGGAAATAGCATTAACAGCCGCTTGTTCCATATCAATTGTTATTTTTTTGGGTAAAAATTATTTATTTGAGATGCAATGAATTTAAAAAATAATTTGTATTTTTCCGTTTTTCTATCACTGAACAATGCGTAAAGTAAAGGCACAACATTCGTTGAACTTTGAGAGCTGCCAACATCTCCGTGCATAACATACAATTGCTCAAAGGATGGAGCGCAACACTGGAAAGTTCCATCACAAAATATACGTCCTATTGTGGATATTTTTTTTTGTTTCGTTTAAACAGAAATTTATTATACGAGGCGACGGTTTTTCCATTTCATGTACATTTAGATAATCACTCATAACGAAATCTAAATGTGATTTAGGTATTTCAACTTCATTTACTTTACTACAGCACATTATTGGTTCATCTGCGCTTTCATTTCTAACTTTGTATAACGCACTTTTTAAAGATTTTAGTGATGGTAACTCTGCCACCAAATCTATACATTTGTTCGTTAAAGGACAGAAATATTTGTCGTATATTTCTCTAATTGGTCGACAATCCAATTTTCTTATTTTGTCTTTACATTTATGTACTGTCATATCAATTTCATTTTGAACAACATTGTTGACGCATGGAAATGTGTGCGGAATAGCCCTCACAACAAAAAATTCCTGAAAAAGTATACAAAAACTTGACAAGGTTCACATAGACATACAAGCGCGGCGCACTATACGAACATTCATGGATCATGTTAAATATTACTAGGTAGTGAAAAAGTTACTTACATCGACAGTCACATAACCACCGCATATTAACTTTCGCCAATTGGTACAGCGCCATAAAATCAACTTCTTGTGGTATTTACGTCCATCATGAAGCATCACTTCTCCATGCTTTTTTATTATACGGATGGAATTTTCGTTATCTTCCATTATCATTAAATATTTTCAAAATTATTATGGAGAAATAAACAACGCAATGAAAAAATACAGGATATGCATGTCATTGGATTGACATTATTATTGATATCGTCATTTTGATAAACAAAAAGATTGCATTTAGTTGCACTAGCCAGTTAAAATAAAGTTATAGATCAAAATACCTACGTATTTTTAATATAAATCGGACTTAGTGTGATAGCATCTTTTTATACTTATTTTTGTTTAACCTTTTGAGGACCAAAAGCGCGCGAAACGCCGAAACAAACAGAGACCAGCCACGATGACACTTGACACCCTTTTTTGCCTCTCTTGCGCCAGTTGTGTTTTGTTTTCGTTCGTGAGGCCTTATCTTATTACTAACAGCGACTCCAATTATATTTCTGAGATCGTAATGAAACAGACCGTCATGTCATGGCTATTTGACAGACTTACGATGTGTTTTGTTTTTATTATCGTCGTAACAAGCCTACTTTATAATAACAAAGTTCGATAATACGTCCGCTTTAAATAAAATTACTGCCTACGCACACAATAATTATAAAACTTACAACAAACCATATATGTTTAGAATCAGCATGAAAAGACCTTTCAATTGATGGTAAAATATTTATGTTTCCATAATGAAATTCAATCACTAAGCGTTTAGAAGTTTCGTATTTTTTTCTTCCGCGCACCGTTCTGAATTTCTCTTGACGTACTTTAGAAAAAAATATTCTGATAGTAATATAACTCTCACTACTCTTATTTTACCTTTATTCTTTAGGTAAACTATCGTTCTATATTGTCTATTTTTATTTTCTTCATATACTAAAATAGTGATTTTTCATAAAGATATAAATGAAAAGTGATAGAAAAATTTATCTCTAGCTTTACATTTGAGTTAAGTTTTATTTTGTTATACGAACGGATTTCCGAAAATAGCATTCTTTAGACTATAAAATTACCTTTCCAATGACATAACACTCGAATATACTAAACATACAAGATAGTTCGCAGAAATCAGTTCAAAGTGCCCAAAAACTTGCTACAAAAAAGGTAGCAGTTGGCGTAAACTCCGCGAGCCGGGCTCACGAAGGTCAAGAATCGCTTATGTGTGCGTGAGTAGTCGGCTACTTGCATGCTCCCGCTCCGGGTGAGCCGTATACAGAATGTTCCACTTTCCAATTAGAAGACAAAATATTTTTTTGCGATTTCGACTTTTTGTTTTATTATTACTTGTTTATTATTGATTTCAATATAATTACCTATGGTGTAGTGTTTGTATCTATGGAAAAGGATACAATCTACCCTGTCTCACACACACAGGAGGGCAACACTGGTAGCTGTCATTGTCAACGACAGATTGACAGATGACGTATAGCTAGGCGGAAGTTCTGGTGGAGTGCGGAGAGGATTTCGGCTCCAGGATCCCCGAGGTGATGATACCTGATGATACGTTGTGCTTGTCTTGGTGTGACGGTGAGCCAGGGAAACGGTTCGGTAGGATTGCAAATCCTACAAGTGGCGACGAGGTAAAAAGTATCCTTTCTTAATTTTGTCATGGAAAGATGGAGGGTCAAATGCACGTAAGTATTCAATTAAATTGTATATCAAGCAGGACCCATAGGTACTTTTTGCAACAATGAACATGGACTCAAAGGTATAAATGTAGAGGCTGTAAATGTATAAGAATAATTGACTTTTGATCAATGTTAAGCATAGTTTCCAAGACGACTCTCTGACTCAATAGGCAGGTACTCAATACTCAAAATGTACAATCAAAATATGAACCATTTTGGTGATAGAAAACCCTGTTTGCGGCAAAAAGTCAAAGATAAAGGGAGAGGAGGTGTACCTCAAATTGTGTACTGGTAGTTTTGAGGATCTATTCAGAAAAAAAAGGATTAATTAAGTTATGCAACCTTCTGTGTACTAAACATTAAAATAGAGTACCTATATAATGGACAACATTTCAAAAATATATAATGCAAATTTTCCTATGCATAATAAAACTAGATGTTAAAATACGAGACACGTATTTTTTATTTTTATTATTAGCATTATATTTGTGTATTAAATCCGTATTTCAAAACTTGCTCATTCTAAAAGAGCGTAAGTGCGTTTACAGGAAGTTAAATTGGTAAGGCTGTTGCTTATTTCGGATTAAAAAAAACTGACGTAATGGTTTCTAGTAGTGATGTGACAGTGGCAGAACTCAAATATCGATTACTACATAAAAGTTGTAATTTTCGTTATTTAACCAAAACATTTAAAGATAAACACTTTGGTTAAGATAAAAAAAAAACTTAATAAATAAAAAAAAAAATATTATACGCACAAATTCGCGTTCATGAACAATATATACATTTTGGGTATTTAGAATTGAAATGTATATCAAACCATATTGAAATATAAGGTCTGGTATTTCATTAGTGGAACAAAAAATAACCACTTCGTTAAACACACACAAATTTCTGACCCGTGGTCCACCTGCCTGGTGTCGCGTGGTGGTTTACCTAGCAAACATAAAAAGTAAATCTATTCAGCAATAATCATAAAAACAATGAATTCCAAAAAACTCAAAACAATCACAAACTGTTTGTTCATGAGGTTTTATTGGCATTATGTAAATTAGAAAATATCGAATATCGATATCTTCGATTTTGATCGCTCTTTCACTACTTGAATTGACTGTCATTGTCAACTCAGCCAGAGACAACCATTTTTTTTTATATTAGACAGAAGTGAAAAGGAATGACGGGATCAAATGCCTGACTTTCTCGATTTGGACTACATTTTAGTTTTTATTAAATATCTCACAAATTACCGATCAGAAAATTCTAAAATAAAAACTGTGAGCTTATGACACTAAAACCTCGAAATGGTTTTTTTTATTTTAGTGCTTTATAGAAAATGAAATGTTGTCCATTATTAGGTAAGTACTAAGCTTGAGATGTAAATCAAAACTCCGTTCTCCCAAATATTGATATATATATGTACTATTAACAGGTGTCATTAAACATTTACTTTTGTTCTTATGACAATATTGTAAATCATCTTTCTCAGTGGTACCTAAGTAATTTCTTAACATAGTTTGGGTTCCTGACTAGTAAAAAATATAGAAAGAATAAAATAAACTTTAAAATCCCATGCGGATTCTTTTGTTCTCTCTCAAAGCGGTTGAACGTTGTGTGTGTCATTTTAAGTACCTATTTATTTGTGAAGAACCTAATGACCAAATGCACATAATGACCCTACAATACTGGCTGAAAATCAAATCAATATTTAAGACATAAAATATGTATCACATGCTGATATCCCTGCAGACAAGCGGACCAAATATTAAAGACAGTGCTTTATTGTTGTTTTATTATATAAATTATCTTTATTTTGATTGTTTTGATGTTGTTTATGAGAAATCTAACCAAATGTTTATTTGGCAAACCTGGTGTGACAAAGGAGTTACAATAGTAAAGTGCAACTTAGTGCCTAATAAGGTACAGCTGAATTTTGACAGTACAGTCTTATCACCTACGGGTAAGTACTAACCTTGAATTAAAAGATATATAATGCTTTGATTATGTGGTGCAATACAAATTTATTTACAATTATGCCTTAAGATACCTACTCATTTACAGAGTGGAAACGTTTTGTTGGGTAAGATTTTAATGACCTACCTACACTAAAAAATATTTGAGGTTTGTTCATAGTTATGGAAGTTGGTAGTGTATTCAAGACTATCTGACTACTATTTTAATTCTTGATTGTGTGTGGTAAGTTTATTAAAAGTAACCTGTTTTATGTCTGGTATTAATGTTAAATAAACGGATAAACGGTTTATTTGCTATAATTAAAGGCAACAACAACATACATTCATAAATATAACTAAATAAGAAAGAGAGCACTGTGTGTGTTAACATCACATTGAAATAGATAAGGAAATTATTGTTGTGTGTATCTTTTAACTTGGTTTTTATATTTATGATTTAAGGAAAAATGTGGGTAATTGGAAATGGCTACACAATGAGAGGCGATTAAAGATGGAGTAAGGGTATAACCGAACGATACCTTAGACTGAGATGTAAAAAGAGTGAAAGGAAGACCACTGAAGAGATAGGAGGATAATTGGTAAAGCTGGCGAGTTAAAATTCGAGGAGAACAGCCACTGAGAGAGAGGGTGAACTGAAATAAGCTCAGAGAAGGTTTTGCTGGAGGAAAAATCAAGAAAACAATATAAGTGCAAACTTATTTTTTAATCTGAAACTAAAGCTATAAATAAATTTAATAAAATATGCTTATGTTTTATAAAATATAGAATGTGAGATTATATTTAATTTACAAATTTAAAGTAATATGTTTATTATTTTATATTTGTTGTTACTGACTTTTCTTACTTAATTGAATGTTAATAATGCATAGTCTATCAAATGATAATTATGGCATACTTGTGTTTTTTTTCATTAGTCATTTGCTGACAGGATGCTTCCATTAAATTGGATGTGTTGGACTTCCATTAAATTGGATGTGGGACTTCCATTTAATTGGATGTGTAGACTTCTATTAAATTGGATGTGTTGGACTTCCATTAAATTGGATGTGGGACTTCCATTAAATTGGATGTGTAGACTTCCACTAAATTGGATGTAGTGGACTTCCATTAAATTGGATGTGTAGACTTCCATTAAATTGGATGTAGTAGACTTCCATTAAATTGGATGTATGGACTTCCATTAAATTGGATGTAACAGACTTCCATTAAATTGGATGTAGTAGACTTCCATTAAATTGGATGTGGTGGACTTCCATTAAATTGGATGTATTACACAAATACAAATACTTTATTTGCCTAATGGGTTAATACCCAGATGTTACTGACTTAAAGTATTCCATTTGAACTTAGTGATTTTTGTATGCGTTTTGGTAGACATTAAATGACGTGGTAATAGAAGTGTGAAAGGTTATTTTCCTTGTGAAAGTTCGCGGAATTGGTGTTGTTTTTAAGCGGCGTTAGTGAAGTCTAGGATGCCCACATTTTCCTTAATATTATTATAAATTATGTGTTGTACTTATGCGTTGTTTTAAAACGACGGTAGTAGGAAGTGGGTACATGAATGTTGGAATTCTAATAAATTGATTCGACGATTGCGCACAAAGCTCTGTAGCCAGTAGTTGGAGCGGTGGGCTTCGGGTCCCGCCCGGGAATATCTTATGAGCTGAGTCGATTGATTTGATTAATATCGTTGCCGAACAACATCGAAAGGGAGCTTTGTGGAGGAGGGAGTATTGTTAGTGCTAGGAAAACTTTATAGTCTACAAGAATTATTACTTATATAATTTACCCGGAGCAATATGTAACGTAGATAAAGAAGTCTCTGTTTGATGTGAGATAGAAATAGTAAGATTTATACATCATCTTCCTAAAATCAGTAAGATTGAAGGCATGTCTTCAGAGCTGCGAATAGTGACCATGGGAAATGAAGAGACATTAATAAAGTACTTAATAGTAGAATCAAACCTGTTAGAAGTAGTAATCGTCAATTAGCAAACTGTAATATAATTAGAGTAAATGCAATTCAATTCAATTCATGTAGAAACTGCGTGGTCCGTATACTAGATAAATGGTCATTTCATTTTATTTTTCTTTACAGACGTCATAAAATATTCAATCAATGTCTTGTGGACGCGGTGTGTATTGTCATTATATTATTTTATTATTGATTGAAAGAAGTGGAAACTATAGGTATATTATGGAAAAAAGCGAAGATAAAAGAATTAGATGGGTTATGTTTTTGGTTAGTTTAGATTACACGGAAATATTAAATTGGTAATTATCGATTTGTCTTTATAACTGTATTTTGCTAAATTGCGAAGAGGCAGAAACCGGATTGCGTAAAGCCGCGATTGTGAAAATTTTGAATTGTGCAGAAGAATGTGTGCAGAGAAATGCGCATTGGAAAAACTGAGATTGTGATCAGTGTCGCCTGATTCAAATTCTTTATTTGCAAAACATGTGGTTTAACAGAGTTCTTGGAGTTTGGAATGCAAAATGTACCGTAACATGTCTGCCATATATACAAACGGCGTGCAAATGTTTGAAAAAACTTAAGTTATTAAAAATAGCTGATTGAAAGCAAAATAATTAATTATAAGTAATAATTATCATTACAAATCGCAGAGATGTCATAATTATAATTATAAAATGTCAAAAGATAAATAACTAAGTAATTGTTGTGTCACATAAAAAATCGGTGAGCAGGTAATAATTTTTCATCAATAATATTTTCCTTAATTTATCTTTAAATTTAAATAGCGCTAATCTTGTTAACTCAGATGGAAGTTTGTATAAATACGAATAGCAAGAGAATTTTGTATTAATTAAGTTAAAATGTTTCTTAACAAACAAGTAAGTTTCTAAAATGTATGGACGGGGCAGAATTCTTAGCTTTCTAAACAACAACGGCCTGAAATTGTCTAAGTATCCCGCTCCACAAATCGCTCTTATGCATTTCTTTTGGAGTCTAAATAAACGTATTATATCCACCGAATTATCTCGCAGCATAATGCCATACCGGAAGGAAGAAAGGAGAATTTTGATGCTCCGAAACTTGTTTGGAATAACACACTTGGCGTTAAAAACGAATAGGTATTTATATAATTAATGATTGATCGAGTGTTTTATAATATGTCCGAAATAATAAATTTAATGTTGTATTATAAGAGAGTATCTGGCTGTTGTTGTCTGCGATATGCTTGTCTACCTTATAATGACTATAGATAGACAAGGAACGTAGGTAGGCACTTATGTAAAAAAAAAAAAAATCTGTCTGTACTACTTGTACAATAACTATCTAACTTGTGGTCTGTACCTTTGACAAATGAGTGTTTGCCAAATGATTTTCTGCGAGATTGAGTATGTCATCCGCTGTACTTAAATGGTTGGAGTGTTGAAGTAGACAATTTACTTTGGAAAAGAGATCACAAAACATAAATTCGCTATGAGAAGTAAAAACAAAGTTCGACGACATCCATGGCAGAGTGATGTGTCACCGCGCTGGATTCAAGGTGTCATCGGTCAGGCCGATGCTAGAGTCCCGGTAGGAAAATCAGATTGAAGTTTATCAGTGAGACGGTACAAACACTTTTTGTTAGAAATATGGTATAGAAGCAAAAAGAGATGATGCCTTACTTGGTTCAAAAAGCGTGGACATTTGCCGTCTGTACAGAGATCGTGGGGTCGATTCCCGCACGGGACGGGTACTTGTTGCATCAATGTGTTTGTTTACCAAGTGTATTGGGTATGTATTTATAAAAAGAGAGTGGAATGAAAATAAAAGATGACTTAAAGATAAAAAAAAAGGAAGAGGGGAGTACCTATAAGTATTCTGTTAGAAGCAAGTGCAAGTGTTAAGAAATGAAACCTTCTTTATGGTAGTTATATGGTAGAGAGTAGATATATTGGTTGTCAATGTTTTATTCAGAAACTGATGATAAAAAGTAAAGATCTGATATACATTTTTCGTGCTGTTTTTCTATAATTGGCGACCCTGCGAAAAAAGGAATAATGGCCGAAGAAAATAAAGATCTGAAGCAGAAGGTAAGAACGGTCACAAGGAGTCATTTTACCAAATCGGCGAATGCGTTCGAAATTTTATTAAGCTCATCCATAATCGATCAGAGCAAAAATGACGAACTGCAAGCAAGCTACAAAGTTCTCAAAGAGATTTACATTGAACTACATAAATATGACGACCAAATAAAAGAAATTCTAATTTCCGACGAATCATTCGACGAAGATAAGTTCGAAAAAGAATTGGCCGAAGTTGACAAATATAAAACAAGATGGAGTCGGCTAGAAACAATATACTTATCCCGCAATACGAATGGAGATTTCGAAAAAAAAATGCATAAAATTAAGTTCCCGATTCTAGAAATTAAAAAGTTCGATGGCAGTGTTAAAAACTGGTTAATTTTCTGGGGGCAATATGCAGACCCAACTATTACCGAAATCGATAAATTGCAATATTTGAGCCAAAACATGGAACCAGGCTCAGAAGTTAAACAATTTGTGGAGAATTTCCCCATTACTAACCAAAGTTACAAGATATGCCTAGACGAACTAAAATCCCGATATGCAAGAGAGGACCTACTAATCCAACTCTATTTTCGCGAGCTGCTCTCTTTAGTTCTGAAAAGAGATAATAATATCGACCTGACGACGCTTTATGATAGCATATCGAGCCACCTCCGATCACTGGAGGTGCTAAAGGTAACTTGTGATAAATACTCACCTTTTCTTTTACCCCTCGTTGAATCAGCCCTGCCAAATGAAATTTTGAAAGCTTGGGAGAGACAAAAACCAGATAAGGTTGGAGACGAGCTTGCCGGCTTACTAGAGTTCGTAAAGAAGGAGGTTGAATCAAACCAAAGAATTTCCCTAGCAAGAGGCTTCGCCAACTCTACACACGTAAATCCTACAAGCTCGGAACCCACAGCAACTTGCCTAGCGGCAAATGTGAGCCCCAAAAGCAAGGAACAATATGAGGGAAAATGCATTTGGTGTGAGAAAGGACACGCGAGCACAGAGTGTTTCAAAATCGCGAAAATGTCTATTGACGAAAGACGGGAACACCTGAAGAATAAGAAAGCTTGCGCACTATGCCTAAGAATTGGCCACCATGCGAAAATCTGCCGTAGCTTTGTAAAATGCTTTATATGTGGCCAAAGACCATTCACCTACGCTATGTACATGTGGACTGATGCAAAAAGAAGTGAAATCTCTACCAGAACCTGTAACTACAGTACAAAACTACACCGCTCAATCCACTTCTACAACTACACTACTAAAAACTGTTGCTGTGAATGTATGCCATGGAGTTAAGTCAGTTACTGTCAGAGCACTATTCGACAGCGGCTCACAACGCTCATATGTTAAAGAAGAAGTAGTGAACACATGCTGTGACGATGGTATGGTAGACGATTTATCCTATTTTTCCAAGTATTCTAAAATAATACGAATGTCAGCATGGATATTAGGATTTATATACAATGCTCGTAGCAAAAGGAAAAGAAAAAAAAGAGAATCGTCGTTCGAAGAACATGAAGCTGCTGAAAAGAAAATAATAAAGAGTAGACAGAACAGCCAAGGTTAAGACAGCAACTGGATTCAAAATACGACCTTTTCAACGTTTATACCAATTAGAACTTTTTATTTCTGAGGTGGAAGGGAGACGAGAATTGGACACCGAAGATCATAACAATTCTCTCGGCAATAAATATTTTATAGTTGTAAATCCGAGCACCACAGTAATTGACGAAAAGGGCGTTACAGAGCCAACAAATACTGTGCCAACCAAAAGAGAGAATGCAGTTCAGGCTACAAGACTTGGGAGGATTATTATAGTGCCAAGCAGGTACAAAATATAATTTTAATTTGATAATCTTCTTTATTTTTCAGGGTAAATTTTGTTTCGTATTATTATTATTTTTGATCTCGTTTGGTAGTCTGTCTGTCAAATTGGTTTGGTATTATAATTACTGGTTATGAATAGAAACCGTTTTAATTTAGAATATTATGAAAGATGACTTGTGTTAAGTGAATTGTTTTCTCAGATGCTAAATAGAATAATTTATTATTGTGTTAAATAGGGTCTATTAATTTGATGTTTGAATATTGTTCATAACATTAGTGTGTTACATCTGTGTGTATGTACTACCATGAAATGTGTTGCGTTTAGATCGAAGCATACCTTGTTAATTTAAAAATTATTTTCTTGGTGTGGAGGATGTTAAAAAATGAAACCTTCTTTATGGTAGTTATATGGTAGAGAGTAGATATATTGGTTGTCAATGTTTTATTCAAAAACTGATGATAAAAAGTAAAGATCTGATATACATTTTTCGTGCTGTTTTTCTATAGCAAGTGCAGTGAAAAATGGTGACCGGAACAGAGTAATAAATTGATGTAGTAAAATCGTAGTGTAACCAGTAATAAGTTAAATAATTACTACTCTTGGGAAATAATATAATTGATACTACATGATAGATTAACATTGATTTTAAATAAAGATCTAAATGTTGGTTTGAAAGATTTGGAAAACATGTGTAAAATAAATAATTCATGGCTTGGCATTTATTAAAAAAGGTCTGTAATAAATGATAACTGGTCAGTAATAGTATAATGTTCATGTTCTTTAAAGCTGACGTCAATGACTGCAATAGAATGATATTATATTGTCAGTATAGCAGACTTGAAGCTATAATAATAAAAATAATAAAATTATTTGATAAGGAAGGGATGTAGTGTTTGTATCTATGGAAAAGGATACAATCTACCCTGTCTCACACACACAGGAGGGCAACACTGGTAGCTGTCATTGTCAACGACAGATTGACAGATGACGTATAGCTAGGCGGGAGTTCTGGTGGAGTGCGGAGGGGATTTCGGCTCCAGGATCCCCGAGGTGATGATACCTGATGATACGTTGTGCTTGTCTTGGTGTGACGGTGAGCCAGGGAAACGGTTCGGTAGGATTGCAAATCCTACATATGGCTTTATAAAAAAGCTCTTATCAGAGCTTACATAATACTCATTGTTTCAATGAATAACAAATCGTTGTAATAAAAAAATTACAAATTGTTTTTATTTTTTATTCAAACCATGAAACTTACCTAAAATTATGTCCTCTGCTCCCCACTCCTCCTTCCTACTTATTAAGATTGAATGAAAGAAAAGTACATTATGTTGGCGATCGCTTTTATTGCTCTATTACCTGATATCAAAATAAATAACCTTAATAAAATGGAATATATACTATTCTATAAATTTTTCAGTTTCATTTTGCTAATATACGTTTTTCCTGTAAAAAAAAACGAATAACCATATAAATGTCCATACAGTTGATCGTATTTTGTATGAAAACTAGTACTTTTTTTCTTTTGGTTGTTTTCGTATCGTTCAAATGCTTTTCTCGCTTTTAATTGAAATAATTATAACCAGAGCTAGTTGAGAATAGGGACAATTGTTCTCTTACCGATTCTGAGTCACTTCTTAAGTTATTTGTATAAATTAAAATAAATAGTAATTTTAATGGTTTTATATATAATGCTCAGGCATGAGGCATATATATTATCTATTTCTTATATTATATTTCAAGGGTTAGGTAAGATAAAAATAAGAAAAATATACTTGATATTTATAGAACATTTATTTATAATTCAAATATCTTTACATTCCGAAAGCTATGTCCACATGAGATTTTAGTAAAGTTGACGTCCTTATACGCTTTAACTGTATTTATTTTTTTATTATTACAATTATACAAACAGTAAGTATAGTAGCGAAAATAGTAAGCGAATCTTTATATTATAATAGATGCGTTTTATGTTGTATCGCTTATGAAGAAAAGTAATATCAAAATATTATTTCTATATTATAGTACGATTCAATACACATTTTCTCTCGCTTAGGCTATTACAAGTACTTGTGAATGTCAAAGAATCTACGCCATCAGTTCGCAAACTCTATGCGGGAAAGACCTTGTCATCGGCGACACATCCATACCATACGTCCATACCACCTTGACATACTGCACCAACCATCCACAACACCTTGTCATACTACACTATATGTTCAGTCCGTACTGTTAGAATATGTGAAAAACATTGTTTTTGTACAATTAACATAAACAAATTGTGGGTAATAAAGAAGTTAACTAAGATAGGAAATGTTCTCGGACAAAGAAACAAATTATCGTTGTTTCATAAAGTTAGTATAAACAAATTGTTTGTAATAAAAAGTTTAACTGAGATAAAAAGAATATGTGAAAAACATTGTTTTTGTACAATTAACATAAACAAATTGTGGGTAATAAAGAAGTTAACTAAGATAGGAAATGTTCTCGGACAAAGAAACAAATTATCGTTGTTTCATAAAGTTAGTATAAACAAATTGTTTGTAATAAAAAGTTTAACTGAGATAAAAAGACACGCATATTATGTTTGCACATTTCACCACATAGAAGAAACAAATTATCGTTTATAAAGTTAGTGTAAACAATTTTATTTGTAATAAAAAGGTTTACTGGGATAGAAAGGCACGCATTTATTTTTGTACATTCTAACACAGACCAAGAGAAAATGTTCTCGGACTAAGGAAAAAATTATCGTTGTTTCATAAAGTTAATATAAACAAATTGTTTGTAATATCTCAGTTAAGATAGAAAGACACGCATTTATCTTTGAGCATTCCATCCAACACATACCACCTAACATTACGTCACCAAACACCTCACATCATCCATTACCATTCAGGGTACAAAGGGTATAAGGAAGAAGATAAGGAAGAGGAAATGAAGGATAAAAGAAGGTGATAAGAAAAGGTAAAAAGGGAGAAAAAAAATTTATAAAAATTACACCTATATTGGACTATTGTAATGAATGACATTAAAAACTTCGAGAATCGGACTGGATGAAATTTAACAAAGAGGTAAGCTTATTGTATGCTGGGAAAAAAACGACACATAATGGTAGAAACATAGGGCTTGCTGGACGGTGGGCAAAGAGTGGTAGATTCATAATAATATTGGGCCCTTTGCTGTTTTTAATTTATATTAACGATCTCCCTTACTACACGAGTAAATTATGTGAGATAGTACTATTTGCAGATGATACATCTTTAATAGAGGAAACAATTGTTCTGACGAAGTAAATAGTGCTCTCTCTCAAGCCGCACACTGGTTCAACATGAATAATTTGTCTCTTAACCCTACTAAAACCAAGTTTGTTAAATTCTCATTACCTAATGTAGTGCAGGTCGATATGCTTATCAATTTGAATGGGGATGTAGTAGAGTTAGTTGAGAGTACAAAATTTCTTGGTATTACATTGGATTCAAAGCTACAATGGGATCCACATATTGAAGCCTTGTCGAGTAGACTTAGTTCTGCGGGCTTTCGCAATAAGGAAAATAAGGCTCTTAACTGATATTGAAACGGCAAGACTGGTTTACTTTAGTTATTTTCATAGTGTAATGTCCTATGGCGTGTTGTTGTGGGGCTCAGCAGCTAATATAGAAAATGTTTTTATACTTCAAAAAAGAGCTGTGCGCGCCATTTACAAACTCCGACGTAGAGATTCTCTTAAGGATTTGTTTAAAGAGATTAATATACTTACTTTGGCGGGACAATACATCTATGATAATTTAGTATATGTAAGGAAACATCATGATTTATTTATAAAGCATAGCGATGTTCATAATTTTAATACTAGAAACAAGAATAAGCTTGCCGTTCCAAAATTTCGGCTTGAAAAATGTAGACGCTCGTTTTTGAGGAAAGGCATAGCCTTTTTTAATAAAGTTCCACAACAAGTTATTGAGCTGCCTTTGCATAAATTTAAAATATATGTTAAAAAAACGCTCTTAAGCAAAGGTTATTACAAGGTAGATGACTATTTAAAAGACCAAAATGCATGGATGTGATACCAACATTAAACATACTATTGTTAATAGTGTAAGAGGAAAATATTCTAATATGAGTATGAGAAAATTTTCTTCTTTTATTAAATATATTTCAAGATTGTAGATTTGTGTTTGGCAACAACGTGTTCCATTGTAAATGTTGTTGTTTCTGCTAAGGCTGATAAGTTTCTTGCGGCCGTTCTTCTTATCAGTTAAAAGATGTCCTGAATGGCTGGTAGGGAAAAAAAAATGTTGGACTATTCGAAAGTACTTATCTATAAGTCTATTTGAATAAAAATCTTTGACTTTGACTTCGACTTTAATTTAAAGCCATTTATTCGTTTTAGGCTGATACACTTATTACCTTAACAACACTAACTTCCGTTAGAATCCAACGTAAGGGCTTGCTGGACGGTGGGCAAAGAGTGGTAGATTCATAATTTAAAGCCATTTATTCGTTCGGCTGATACACTTATTACCTTAACAATACTAACTTCCGTTAGAATCCAACGTAAGGACTTGCTGGACGGTGGGCAAAGAGTGGTAGATTCATAATTTAAAGCCATTTATTCGTTCGGCTGATACACTTATTACCTTAACAACACTAACTTCCGTTAGAATCCAACGTAAGGGCTTGCTGGACGGTGCGCAAAGAGTGGTAGATTCATAATTTAAAGCCATTTATTCGTTTTAGGCTGATACACTTATTACCTTAACAACACTAACTTTCGTTAGAATCCAACGTAAATAAAACGTAGCACTGGCCTTTCTTTATTGTTTTTCTTATATTTTAAAAAGGAAATGTCGAAAAAGGAGTGGACCATTTTGCTGCCTTGCCCCTGTACCACGCAAGTCTAGTCGGCATCGACATCGACTTCATTTGACAGATAGATGTGACACATTGCTGCTTCTTTTTGACACAAATGAAAATTTACCAAAAATTAAGAGCAATAGGTCACATCCATCTGTCAGATGAAGTCGATGTCGATGCAGATGCCACTTGCGCGGTAGGCCCCTGACAGAATTTAAAGGCGCGCACTGTTCATTGAAATAAAACAACTTTTACGGATATCAAACGCGCTATATTTCACGAACTAAGTTGTAATTGTTCACGGGATGACATCCCGTGACCACGGTAGCTGAAAAGGTGCCGAAACGTCGGGAAAATCAAAAAACCTCTAAAACACCTAAAAATACGAACAATTACAACTTAGTTCATGAAATATAGCGCGTTTGATATCCGTAAAAGTTGTTTTATTTCAAGAATTTAAAGGGTTGGTTTTGAGTGGTATGTCACCCAGCACGGCCCAGCGCACAAGGCGACCTCGCAATAGGTGCACATGAGGGACACCATTGTGCGCTTTCCAGCCGCTAGGCAGCAGACACACCGCTTGGACTTCCTAGCAGGCCTGCCGGGCTCTTTAAATTCAGTCGGGGCAGGAAAATGGTCAACTCCTTTTTGAAGTCGGCGGGGGGTTCCTGTTAGTGAAATGGAACGCAACCATTACAACACATACCTACTCTGTGTAATGACTACTGTCTGACTAATCTGTCGCCCCTGTCACTTGTTGCCTTTGCCGCGTAAAGTATCTCTACTGTATTAAAACGTTTATATTTCATATAAATAATTGCAGTTATTTATTTACCACAACCGTAATTTGCCTTCATGGTAGCAGAGCGTAGTTAGTGTTGTGGTACTGAAAGAAATATACCGAAACTTCAATCAGTGAAATTGTCGTTGCGATTTCGAATTTGAGGTTGTTTTGTGAATACTTAAACAACATAAGGTTGTGATGGGCTCAAATATGTTTAATCTCGAGAAATTAGTCGGAAGGGAAAACTTCGCCACCTGGAAGTTTAGTATGAAAACGTACCTGGAACATGAAGATTTGTGGTGCTGCATCGAACGTCCCGACGACAAACCCATCGATACTAATAAGGACGTGAAGGCTAAGTCAAAGCTAATCTTATTATTGGACCCGCAGAATTACGTACATGTTCAGGAATGTAAAACTGCAAAACAAGTGTGGGAGAGTTTACAAAGGGCTTTTGATGACAATGGATTAACAAGAAGAGTAGGTCTACTAAAAGACTTGATAAACACTACTCTGGAATCAAGCAACAGTGTTGAGGATTATGTAAGTACGATAATGACCACTGCCCACAAATTGCGCAATATTGGATTTGACGTGAATGATGAGTGGCTTGGTACTTTGATGCTGGCAGGCTTACCGGATGAATATAAGCCAATGATAATGGGATTGGAAAGTTCTGGTATTCAAATACGTGCTGACTTAGTTAAATCTAAACTCATACAAGAGATTAACACATCCAAGTCGACTGCTTTCTATACAAATACTAAGAAAATTAGAAATAACGTGCAACCATTGAAATCCAAAGGACCTAGATGTTACAACTGCAATAAGCATGGTCATTTTGCAAAATACTGTAAGCAGTCAAAGAAACAATTGTCAAGTAAAGGAGAATGCTCTAGTTTTGTAGCAGCATTTTCAGCGACTGTAAAAGAAGAAATAAGTGATAAATGGTTTATAGACTCCGGTGCATCCATGCATATGACAAGCAGAAATGATTGGATGTATAATGTCACTGAGCCATCAGTTAAAAACATTACAGTAGCTAACAGAGAGCCATTAGCTGTAAAAGGAGTTGGTTTTGTGAACATACCTGTAAGTCAAGATAATATAATACAAGTTAAAAATGTTTTGTTTGTTCCTGGACTGGCTGCCAATCTTCTTTCAGTAAGCACTATAGTGAAAAACGGACATAAGGTAACATTTAATAACAAGGGATGTGAAGTTCGCAATGTAAAAAATGAAGTAATATGCACTGCAACTTTGAACAATAGTCTATACATAATGGATATAAGTAAACAAATGGCTCACCTTACCTCAAGTTCCCAGAATCCTAATAACACTTACCTGTGGCATCTGCGAATGGGTCACTTGAATATTTCAGATGTGAAGAAGTTGCCTGCTTGTACTGAGGGTGTGACTCTGGCTCAGGAACAAAGTAATGTCACCTGCACTCATTGTATGGAAGGTAGACAAGCTAGGTTGCCATTTAAGAATATTGGTTCAAGAGCATCAAGACCATTAGAACTAATCCATTCAGATTTGTGTGGTCCTATGGAGGACTCTTCATTTGGAGGTATGAAATATTTTATTACTTATGTTGACGACTTCACACGAATGGTCCATGTGTATTTTCTGAAAGATAAGTTGAATATCTTAGAGACACTTAAAGATTTTAAGCTGAGAGTAGAAAATGAATTGAATCTGAAGATAAAAAAGCTTCGCACTGATAATGGTAAGGAATACTGCAACTATAATTTTGAAAAGTTCTTATCTAATCATGGTATAATTCATCAGACTTCTACTCCTTATACTCCTCAGCAAAATGGCATGGCCGAAAGAATGAATAGGACTTTAGTTGAACGAGCAAGGTGCATGATGTTTTATGCCAACCTGGAGAAGAAAATCTGGGCTGAAGCGTTGGCAACAGCTGCATATGTTGTGAACCGTTCCCCAACAAAGTCCATAGGAGGTAAAACACCATATGAAATGTGGAAAGGTAAGAAACCTAATTTATCACATATGAAGATATTCGGCTCTGAAGCTATGGTCCATGTACCAAAGGAGAAGCGCCAAAAGTGGGATAAAAAATCAACAAAAATGATATTAGTTGGCTATTGCGAAAACTCTAAGGGATATCGTTTTATGGACCCCAAAACACACAAAATAGTCAAAAGTAGAGATGTTGTTTTTATGGAGAATTACAAAGAGAATGTCAGTGTACCAATAATTTCTGAGACTTCTGTTCCAGTGAAAGACAGTGACACAGCTGCTGCAAGTTCTGTCCCATCAGAAAATACAAACTTGAGCAGTCAGAAAAGCATAATACACACTCAAGAGTCATCCACATCTGCACCTGTGATGTCTAGTAGAGACACAGATACACAAGAAGGTCATAGTGAAGACTCAAGTGAGTATGACACTGACACTGGGGATCTTGATGATACTTACCATCCTCCATATCCGATAAGACAGGACTATAATAGTAACATAACATTGAGGTCAATGCCGAAACAAGAAAGCAGCAAAAGGAGCCTATTGTGTCTGTTTACTGATTTGACTGATCCACAGACTGTTGAGGAAGCACTTAAATCACCTCAAGCTGCAGAATGGAAGCGAGCCATGGATGAGGAATATACTTCCCTGATGAAAAACAATACCTGGAGTTTGACTGATCTCCCGCCAGGTAAAAAGGCTCTTCCATATAAGTGGGTATTTAAAAGTAAAACAGACCAGAGTGGAAATGTACTACGATATAAAGCGAGGCTTGTGATAAAAGGTTATGCACAAAAATGGGGTACAGACTATGAAGAGATATATTCACCAGTTGTCAGGTACACAACTATTCGTTACTTGTTTGCTTTAGCAGCCAGATATGGACTGGAAATAGATCAAATGGACGCTGTGTCTGCTTTTCTACAAGGAGAGATTGATAGAGACATATATATGCAACAGCAGAACAACCCACTTGTCATATTCAGCGACAACCAGAGTGCCATTAAATTGTCCAATAATGATTGTTACTTATCTAGATCTAGACACATTGATATACGTTATCACTTTCTCAGAGACCATGTTAATAATTTGAACATTAAATTTTGTTATGTTAAAGGTAATGAAATGATAGCTGATAACTTAACTAAGGGCACTACTGCTGATAAAAATTTGTATTGTGTAGTTAAGATGGGGTTGCGTCCCAAGGGAGGGTGTTAGTGAAATGGAACGCAACCATTACAACACATACCTACTCTGTGTAATGACTACTGTCTGACTAATCTGTCGCCCCTGTCACTTGTTGCCTTTGCCGCGTAAAGTATCTCTACTGTATTAAAACGTTTATATTTCATATAAATAATTGCAGTTATTTATTTACCACAACCGTAATTTGCCTTCAGTTCCCGATTCCGTCTCCCCGGTGTTTGGCCTTATGTGTTGCGGACCAAACGAACCGGTGTTGTATTTCGCCAGCAAACCTTTGGCGACCGCCACGCGGAACTCTCGGTGGGAGAGGGGTTTGGTCGCTGTTGGGTTCTTCCGAAAGATAATAAAAGTGTTCAAAAGGCTGGTGTTTAACAGCCTTTTGAACACTTTTATGTACCATTTTTTACCTTTTCTCCTTTCCATGAGGAACGTCGACAGTTGCTGGTCTTTACTATCGACGCCCCCCATGTATTTGTTGTAATCTACGATTGCGGCCGGTTTAGATATATCCTCGCCCGCACGCCTGGCCGGCAATTGGCGATCATTGTGATACGTGGACACTGCGGTGACGAGCTTCACGTCTTTCCACGCGACAAGCGTGATGTCACCGCAGTGCCGCGCAATTTGTCCCCCTCGGGTCAAATTTTTATTTTACTTTAAAAACCTGGTTTGGGACAATTGGTTGTACCAATTGTCCATAACCAGGCAATGGCCTACGTCCAAGTACCCCTCCATTAATTCTAGCACGACCTTAGCCGTGCCATTATCGAATCCATGTAGAGGTTCGGTGCGCATGGTAGAGTTTTTCCCCGCATATAATAAGCACCGCAACAAATATCCCGTCTGTGCTTCACACAGCTCGAAGCTTTTAATGCCGAAGCGGGCAGCTTTAGTGCGAATGCACTACACCCAGCTCAGACGGCCCTTCCATAACAGAAGGGACTCGTCCAAGCTAAGGTGTTTATTCGGCACATAAAGCGCCGCAAATCGTCCATTACAATGGTCCAAAATGGGTGCAACTTTTTTAAATTTTTTTTCGTAGGACGTGAGGGAAGTATTAAACGAGCTGTCGTTGTCGACGAAGTGGAGGAATTTTGAAAGAAGGAGAAAGCGATTTCTCGACATTAGTCGTCGGAAATCGGTCATACCCATTACACCCGTCGTCCAATAGTCTTTCACAACTGACCTGTTGCACACTGACATCAACACAAGCAATCCAAAATACACATACATTTCTTCTTTTGTCGTGTCATACCAGCTCGCCACAGGTTCGGGTAAGTCCCCCTCCTCCTCAGTTAAGGGAGCGATGTGACTCCACGCATACGCATTCGTCTCTTTCACTATTGATTTCATGATGTCGTCATTCCATACTGCCTCAAACGCTTCCACTGGATCCTGAGTTGAGAAGGAAACGCCTGGAGTGCGTAAATAAACTTCTTCTACGCCGCAAAATGAAGAAAAATTTTCCGACCAGGAGAAGTCATTTACGAACTCCGGTCCCATCGCTCGCAACTCAGATCCATTCCCTTCTATATCCTCATTCACACCCACACCTACCATTCTTTCATCATCTTGCTCCTCTACTCTTCCTTCTCCTTCCATTCCCTCATTCACATCCGCTATTCTTTCATCTCTTTGTTCCTCCACTCCTCTTTCACCTTCCATTCCCTCATTCATACCCAGCATTCTTACATCAACTTGTTCCTCAACTCTTTCTTCTAGTTCCACCACTCTTTCACTCTCATCATTCAAATCTTCCTCTAATTCCTCCTCAATCATGTCTCTCAACTGCCGATTCTCCTGCCGCAGAGAACGAAAATCCTCGAACTCCTCTCCAGAACTCTCACTATCTTTGCTCGAAGAATTCATGAGGGCCCTGTCGATCTCTTCCATTCGTAGAGATCGTCGTGGAAGAGATCGTCGAGCCTTCATCTTCGGACGGGCGAGGCGAGAGGGACCCGCAAACTCGGGCGTCGTCAATGGTTTCCAGATCTTAAGGAATAAATGCAAAAAAGAAAACCATAACTAAAGCACCACCACCATCAAAAGTGCTTCTCCCAAACCCAATTTTATTGGCAAAAAAGTGCATGTTGATGAAGCAGTACTGCAGTAATTAAACAAGAATAAATAAAAAAAAAACAAGTGAAATGCATGTACTTAATAAATTAAAATTAAGAAATAAGTCAGTGATGGTATGCGGAGATTTTAATGTTGATATTCTAGTAAGCTCTCCATTGACTACTCGTTTACAGCATTGTTTAATTCTTTTAATTTAACCAACCAATTTTTTGAACCCACTAGAGTGACAAGCCACTCTGCTACTTGCTTGGATAATGTTTTTTCAGAATGTGATCCGGTAAGCAAAGTGATTTTTAGTAATATTTCATCTGACCATTATGTATTGAAAGTAGCATACGAGTTAAATGTTGTTGACGATACAAAAATTATAGAATGCAGGCCTATAACTAAGAAACGATTAGACAATTTTAAAAACGGTGTGGAATGTAATATACCATTAATGCCTTATACCCACGATAATCCCAATGTTCTATACGGAGACCTCTTTAAACTGATTTCTAATGAGTTTCAAAATTGCTTTAAACCTAAGACTATTAAATGTACTCAAAAGTTAAAGTTCTGTGACTGGGCTACGACAGATATTTATAAAAGTAGAAATAGACTTTAGAACTTTATAAATAAAGAGAAACTAACCATAGCCCAGAGTTCCTAGAATATGTGAAACAATATTCTAAGACGTTCAAAAATATATGTTCTGTTGCAAGGTCTAGTTCATAAAAGCAAAAATAAAACAAGCCCAAAACAAAATTAAAACGACCTGGGAAGTCATTAATCGTGAAACTGGTAAATATAAACCACGTGACCGTAGTATGGCGCTTAAAGTCAATAATACAATAGTAAAGTCGGACAAAGAAATCGCTAACATTTTTGACAATTTTTTTGTGAATATTCCTTTAGAAACTACTTCGAATTTGGATTCTTCACCAGCAGCGTCACTCTCTATGCTTAAAGGGAACGTAACGGAATGCGGGTCATTGTTTACTTTTAAAAAAATCGATGCTATATGTAGTGTCCATAGATAATAAGTTGATAGTATGTCCCAGCACTATGTTGTTACATCTCTAATTATAGAGTGCGAGTGTTTATGGTCTTTTAGAAATAAAGAACATGGCGAGACGACAATACGGTGTTTTAATAAGTTGGATAAAATCCCAATAAACCCTAAAGCATCATATATATAATATATAAGATTCCTGGCCGAACCACGAACACAACAATTTGGCGACGAGGATGGAGGTCAGTGGAAAAAGTTTTATCGGAAACTTACCTGTTTTCGATAATGACGCTCAAAGTTTCGCAAGCTGGTTAGAGATATTTGAAGAATATTGTACGTTAAACAGCGTCCCATTAGAAGATGTCAGCAATGTCAGAAAGTCACTATTTCTATGTCATATTGGAGTCAAGCATTATAACGTGTTACACAGTATATGCTTACCAAATAAGCCAAGTTCAAAAACAATCTCGCAGTTGGCAACCATTTTGTCGGAAAAATATGATTCGCCAGGTCTAGAGTCTACAAACAGGTACTTATTCTACCGGAGGATGCAGTCAGAAGCAGAAAGTGGCACGGAATATATTGCGGCCCTGCAGGAAATTGCAGCCAAATGCAATTTTGGTGGCCATGCGGAGAACGCATGCCGGGACCAACTCATTGTTGGAATCCGTAGCGAAAGTATAAGAAAAAAACTGCTTTCGATTTCAGAACTAACCTATGAAAAAGCGAAAACTATATTTTTACAAGAAGAGTCTGTAGTGTCACAAATGAAAAATATGTCGAGTACACCAAATGTTAATCAAGTCAGGAATCGTCCAGGTCGTCATTACTCAAATAGTCAGAGCCAAAATCGTCAAGGTCCGCCGTATCAGAGTCAAAATCGTCAAGGTCCGCCGTGTCAAAGTCAAAATCGTCAAGGTCCACCGCGTCAGAGTCTAAATCGTCAAGGTCCTCAGAGTCAAAACCGTCAGCATCCAGCATACTACAACCAGTCGAGTCAACAAGGTCATAACGTCAGGCACCAGTCATGCTACAGATGTGGAAGGAACCACAATCCAACAACATGTCCAGCCCGTTCATGGAAGTGCTATATATGTCTGCGCTTTGGTCATACGTCAACGATGTGCAGAAATCGCCATCAGGGTAACACAAACCGAGTATCTGAAGTTGAGTCGGTTACAAGTCCTGTAAGTAATAGTGTAGACAGTGTTGTTAACTTGTTAACAGATTCTTATAACATAAATAATATACAGTCAAGTCAGTCAATTTGTAAACTTCAATACTACAGACAAACATGTACTTGCATATCTTGTGATATTCCATGTGATCTCAATTGTGGATTTTGTACAAATATTAAGTTGGTAAACATTAATAGTGTCTCACCTAAGCCACAGATTATTAGAGTCAATGTTGAAGGATCTCCATTAGAAATGGAAATTGATACAGGTGCAGCTATTTCATTAATTCCTTATCAATGTTATTTAAATATGTTTAAAAGTCATATCTTGAAGTCATGTAATATAAAATTAAATACTGTGTCAGGTCCTCTGGAAGTAGCTGGTATAATAAAAGTTAAAGTGTCCTTTAGTAATTCAGTAGTTCCTAAGTCGTTACCACTTATTGTAACAGCAGATAAAAAGTCTTTTATACCTTTGCTTGGGCGTGATTGGTTAGATGTTTTAAACCCAGAGTGGAGAAATAATATTTTGTCAGGTAGTGTTAACAATAACAGTTATGTAAAGTCTATTCAGCCGGAAGTGAAGTCAAATAGTGAGTAATGTTGTACAACAGTTCATGAGAACTTATACAAATGTGTTTAGCAAAAATGTTGATTCACACATAGAAGGTTTTGAAGCAAAATTAGTTTTGAAAGAAAATAGTACCCCAGTATTTCTAAAACCCTACCCCTTACCTTATAATATTGTCCAAGTTGTCAGTGATACCTTAGATAGGTTGGAAAAAGATGGAAAGATTTATAAAGTCAATTATTCAGAGTGGGCATCACCATTGGTACCAGTGAGAAAAGCCAATGGAGATTACAGAATTTGTGTCGATTTTAAGCGTTCAGTGAATTGTAATATTAAAGTTGATACTTACCCGCTTCCCAAGCCGGAAGATGTGTTTGCTACAATGTCAGGTGGTGAAGTATTTGTTGTCTTAGATTTGTCAGATGCATATACACAGTTATTAGTAGATGAGCAGAGTCAAGAGTTGTTAACAGTCAATACACACAAAGGGTTATATAGATACAAACGTTTAATTTATGGTATAGCATCGGCTCCAGCAATTTTCCAAAAAGTTATGGATCAATTATTATCTGATATACCTAATACTGTGTGTTATATTGATGATATCTTAATAAAAGGAAAGGATTATGCAGATTGTTATAAGACAGTTGTCAAAGTTTTAGAAAAATTAAATAAACATAATGTCAGAATTAATCATGAAAAGTGTAAATGGTTTTCAAAGTCTGTAGAGTACTTAGGCCATATGTTGGAGAAAGAACTGTATTTAATCACGTACCTGCGGCTTTGTTGGTGTCCCTTTTCCCTGAGGGCTCAGGTGTAGTCGCTGGTTGCTGATGGATCACTTATTCTGTCTAGAAGTGCACTGGCTATATTTTGAATTAGTTCACCGTTCGATTTGATTTGTATTATGAATTTTAACGAATTATGGTGCGGTGTCGCACGCTGCGCGCTCGCGTATCGGATCGGTTAGTTCTCCTTTTTGACGTTAGAGCACATGATAGCAGCACTGTCTATAGTATGGTGCTGCGATTCGTTTTACGAAAGCTTGCAGTTATTGTGACCGATACAGTTCCAATTAAAATTAAAATTAAAGGAGAAAGAAATGATTTGTGCTAGCGTTAATACTATACACAATATGTTCAAAGTACGGAACATGCCGCCGACCTTAAAATATACATATTTTAATAAGAAAGAAACTAAGAAAAGTTACTAACCTAGCTTACAACTAAGAAAGTAGACTAAAGTTGCCTACTCGAAGGGCAACGGACAGACCTTAACAACAGGTCGTTTAGCAAGAGTATTACCAATGCGTACAGTGACAACACGAGTAATACCATCTGCGCCTGGATGCAGCTGGTGCACGCGAGCCAGGCGCCATTTCAGTGGCGGTAGTGTATTATCTACTAACACGACTACAGAGCCCTCACGGAGGGGTGTGTGAGTATCATCACGAAACCATTTACCTCTTTGTTGAAGTTGATGAAGATAATCAACGCTCCAGCGTTTCCAAAAATGTTGGACAGCTTGTTGCAAAACTTGCCAACGAACAAGGCGACTTGTATTGTCGTCAGTGAAGTTAAATTCAGGTAAAGAAGTCAATGGTTCCCCGATTAGAAAGTGTCCGGGTGTGATGGGTAATGGATCCGCAGGATCATTACTCTGTGCAAAAAGTGGCCTCGAGTTGAGAACTGCTTCTATTTGGCAAAGAAGCGTGTTGAATTCCTCGTAAGATAGGGTGAGTTGACCTATAACACGGAAAAGATGCGTTTTTATACTTTTCACGGCTGCTTCGAAAATCCCTCCGAAATGAGAGGCATAGGGGGGGTTAAAATGCCAAGTAACGGCTAAATTGGTCAGCTGTTTATCGATGATATTTTGATTATCTTGGTTTCGCAAGAACTCATAAAGATCGGAAAGGTAACTATCACATCCAACGAAGTTTCGACCACAGTCTGAGTAAATATCAGTGCAAAGGCCACGTCGTGATATAAATCGGCGCAATGCATTTAGAAAAGAATCGGTTGATAAGTCTGGAACTAGTTCCAAATGTGTTGCTTTCGTCGACATGCATACAAAAACACACACGTAGCACTTGAAGACTTTCGCGTTACGAAATTTATTTGATTTTAGGAAAAAATGTCCAGCAAAGTCAACTCCAACGTGAAGAAACGGACGAAGAGCACGAACTCTCGCGGCCGGAAGTGGAGCCATTGAAGGCTGTGGAGCGACAGGGCGCGTACGGAAGCAGCGCACGCAGTGGCGAGTGCGCATACGGACTGCGTCACGAGCACTAAGAATCCAGTATGTCTGGGCGAGTAAAAACTGTAATGTTTGCGGACCGACGTGCAAATTAGTCAGATGGTAAAAGTCGATTAAAAGATTTGTGAAATAATGTCGTTTGGGTAAAAGAATTTGATGCCTTGCATCGTAAGGAACGTTAGCACGATTGATTCTGCTGCCGACCCTGAGAAGTCCAGCGACATCAAGAAACGGTTTAAGCCTTCTTAAACGTTTGGTAGACACGTCGTCATTTTTGATACGCGCAATATCTTCCGCAAAGCTTTCTTGTTGAACAAGACTGATAACTCGGTTAAGAGCGAATTTGGTTTCGTGGACTGTAATTTGAGGAGACTCATAAGTTTTCGACTTACGGCATTTATGGAAAAAGCGAAAACACAATGAAATAATGCGTAGCATTTAAGATAAAGATGAAAATCTTTCGAATAATTGAATATCGGGTTGAAAATTTGACACAAGTACATGCTTTCGACGCTCGTCGTCAGTCGAAATTATGTCAATGTCTATATTTGAAATAGGCCAATCAGATTCTGGTAGTCTGAGCCAGAGGGGGCCGTCGAACCACTGACGTTGGTCTAGTTCGGATGGGAGAACTCCGCGTCCGCAGGGTTCTCTGCAGAACGCACGTGATGCCACTGTGAGGCAGGTACGCGGTTGGTGGTCTCCGTGATACGATTAGAGACATATGTACGCCACTCATGGGGAGGTGAGCGTAGCCAAGCTAGGGTGATAGAAGAATCACTCCACGCAAATACCTTATCAATCGATAAGAATGTGCTGTAAGCACCGAGAATTTTTTGTATAAGCTTCGAAAGAAGCAAGGCACCACAGAGTTCCAACCGAGGAAGGCTGAGGCGTTTCAAAGGTGCAACCTTTGTTTTAGCAAGAAGAAGTGAAGTGTGAATAACACCATCTGAGTCAACAACTCGTAGATATACGCATGCAGCGTAGGCCTTTTCAGAGGCGTCTGAAAAGCCATGAAGTTGTACATCATTAGTACATGGAAGCACAGGACGATACAATTTAATGTCTTGTAATTGTGGAAGTTCTGTTACAAATCTAAACCAAAGATCACGAATACCATCAGAAGGGCAATCATCCCAATCCGTACCAGAAACCCATAACAGTTGGATCAGATGTTTGACAAACAAAGTTATAGGGCTCAAAAAACCCAAGGGATCGTATATTTTAGCGATTTCTGCAAGCATAATAAGTTTTGTGCAATTTTGGGCAGGTGCCTCTGTCTGATAGGTAAAAGTATCCGATATGGGATTCCACTTCAATCCCAATACTTTGACTGAAGCGTCATTGTCAAGTGCTAAAAGAATAAGAGCATCATCTTGATTGGAGATGTCTTGATTTAAGGAAGATAAAAAATCAGGACTGTTGCTTGACCATTTGCGGAGTTCGAACGTACCCGCTTTGCAAATGGCAATAAGCTCGCGTTGAAGAGCAAGAGCGTTATCGACACAGTCTGAGCCCGAGACGATGTCGTCTACGAAAACTTCGTTTAGAAGCACTTGCGAGGCAAGTGGGAAGGAAGCAGCTTCATCGACAGCTAACTGGCGAAGAGTGCGTAAGGCCAAAAATGGCGCAGAAGAAACCCCGAAGGTGACTGTGCACAGGCGGTATTCCTGAACAGGATCAAGGGGAGAGAATCGCCATAAGATTCGTTGAAAATCACGATGTTCTTGACAAAGATCTATAAAACGATACATCATTTTGATGTCCGCTGTAAAAACGATTTTATGAAGTCGAAATCTTAAAAGAACATCTGTAATGTCTTGATGCAGTTTTTGGCCAATAAGAAGATTATCATTGAGTGAACGCCCAGAAGTAGTTTTGCATGAAGCGTCAAACACCACTCTAGTTTTTGAGGTGACTGCTGACCTTTTCACCACGCAGTGATGAGGAATATAATACGAAGGCGTGTCACTATCCGTAGGGGTAGGAACAGGTTCCATGTGTCCCAAGTCTACATACTCTTGCAGACACTGATTGTAATCCGCACGTAAAGCTGGATCATGAGAAAGTCGTTTTTCTAATTTATATAAACGTGAGAGCGCAATGTCTCGAGACTCGCCTAGAGGAGGTGCATCCTTCTTAAAAGGAAGAGAAACTATGTATTTGCCAGTTCCGGCGCGCTTATGAGTTTCCACGAAAATGGACTCACAAAGGGCTTCGTCCTTAGTCAAGGGCTTTTCATCGTCAGGCACTGACTCGATGTCCCAAAACCGTTGTATGGTTTTGTCAAGTTGACTTGTACTAAGGTTCATACACACTTGAGGTGCAGAAAGACTATGAGAGATTTTACCGTTGAGAAGGTAAACAAATATACTATTTATTGCCACAGGAGTGCCTTGTGGGCCCTTGATATTGTCGTGAAGCAGAATGCTATCACTATAGTCTGATCCCAAAAGAAGTTCCACGGGACGGGCAGAACGTAGTTCTGGGTCCGCTAGAGGAAGATTTCTGAGATGCGAAATAAACTCAAAGGAGTCAGGAATGTTCGGTAAATAACTCGTTATTTTAGGTAAAATAAGAGCTTCAATAAAAAGTCTAGGTGTCGGTTTAAAGTGAGGCGTAACTTCACATAAGACATAACCACGCGGCTGTTCACCCTTATCACCGATACCCGTAATAGTAGCACTCATCTGAGAATGATAACGTGGTAAACCGAGACGTTGGACACACGACTCACTAATGAGAGTGACCTGAGAGCCTTGGTCTACGAGGGCGCGAACTAAACGCGGAGTAAAGGGCTTAGAATCAGTGGGACGGACGTTAACTAACGCGGTGGTCAATAAAACAGTACAATCATTTTTTTTGGAAGGCCCAGAAACACCGAGTGTCGATGGGGGCGCTGAGGGTTCCGCTACCGAGTGTAACTCAGGGGAAGAAATGGAACATTCTGTTTTTAAAGTAACATTTTGCACGGGCACATCTTCATGTAATGAAGTGTGATGCCGCTGTGAGCAAATACGACAGTTATGACGCGATTTGCAGTCCTTAGTTTCATGACCCAGGAATAAAGAATTGCTACAAACTTTGTTTTCAGTTATGAATTTATTACGTTCCGGTAAATACAGTTTTTGAAATTTATCGCATTTATTTAGCGGATGAGAATTATCCTTGCAATAAATACATTTTATTTGCTTTAAATGATCCGCTGCAGTTGCTGCATGAACGCTCATATTACGGTTAAAAGAGGACTCCTTATTATTATTACGATTTATATTATTATACTGCGCATATGAGTGCGAGCGAGATAGTGCGCGACAAGCGGCTTGTGCGTGTCGCGACGGAAAAGCAGGTGCCGTCGAGCCGGCCGAACCGCCAGCAGTGGCGTGCGGGCGCGACGCGGACGCTGCCGTAGCACCGGCGGCCGCGGCGCTGGAACGTGCGGTCGCCGACATGATTTCTGTTGCCGCCAATTCCCTTTCAAGGAAATCGAGTAATTCGGAAAGATGCGGAATTTCATTAGGCGAATGTAACGATAATTCGAAGCGCTTACGAATATTTGGCGTTATTTTACGTAATAAAATATTTAAAAGAATAAAACTGCAATCAGAGACATTAATACCTAAGGCCCTTAAAGCAGAGTAGTTCTCGGCATAGGTATTCATAATATTACGTAAACCGTGTTCAATATTTTTCTCTGACATTGGCTCGAGATCTAATATTCTATCTAAATGCTTGGTTGCAATAATTCGCTTATTCTCGTAACGAGTTAATAAGATTTGTAAAGCATCTTCGTAATTACTGTCTGTAATCTGAATAGTTTTTAAAAGGTTATACGGTTCACCCTTTAGAGACGACAACAAATAGCGAAAACGTTCGACGTTTGTCAATGTTTTGTTTTCATGAACAATAGATTTGAATAAATCGTAATATGCATTCCATTCTGTAACTTTACCGTCGAAGGTTTGTAATGAAATTGTAGGTAAACGAATATGTGAATCAACTGTTGTCCCACTGCCAGCACAGTGGGCATGACAGGGTTGTGACATACTAACGTTCGCGACACTCTACGTTGAGTTTCCTTCATACTATCCAACACAACTTGGACTTGGTAATAAATCGTAATATGCATTCCATTCTGTAACTTTACCGTCGAAGGTTTGTAATGAAATTGTAGGTAAACGAATATGTGAATCAACTGTTGTCCCACTGCCAGCACAGTGGGCATGACAGGGTTGTGACATACTAACGTTCGCGACACTCTACGTTGAGTTTCCTTCATACTATCCAACACAACTTGGACTTGGTAGTATAAAGTATCAAAAGAATTACGGTTTTTTAACTGTTCATCCTTATCGAACTTCGATTCTTTTGCTAATAATTTTTCAATCTTTAATTGAACTGAGAAAAATGTCTTCTTTACGTTATTCAACTCTTTAGTACGAACTCGAAATTCTGATTCATTGCCAATACAGTCTACCATGCGTTGGATATTATTAAGGGCGAGATCACGCTCGAAATTTAATTGCTCAACTTCCATTGTGGTGAACAAAATAAAACGTAGTTTTAAATTGTAAATAGGTTATTGTATTGTATGTCATATTTAGTTAGGTAGGTCAAATGTAGTAGTGTAGTAGTTTAAGTAAAACGTAATTTGTAAGTTTAAGTAGATGTTCCGTAGGCTAGTTATGTTAGGTTAAATGTAAAATATGCTTAGATTGGTAATGTGTACCGTATGTAATTAGGATAGTCGCAGACTAAAATTAATATTTAACACTTTATAGGTTATGCTAAATATTTAAGGGTGAGTTCAGTACGAAGATACATGAACTGCCAAAATAGATATATACCTATGGGTGAGTACGTAATACTAACCGCGAGATGGGAACTGCACGAAAATACAGGTTCCGCTTAATAGGTATGTATGTACGAAAATACCAAGCTAAATGGGGACTGTACGAAAATACAGGAACCGCTAAAAACGTGATAAAGGGCTTAGTTTTATACGAAAATACAAAACCGCTAAATAGTTCGCAAGGCAGTACGTAATACTAAGTGGAACAATAAATAACTAGTACGAAAATACTAATGAAATAAGAAATCATGTCATGTGCGTAATACATAAACACTATAAATATTTTGTGTGTAACTAGCCTTATTGAGATTGAAACGGATAAAGAATCACGACTGCGTGGCGCCTAGCGTAATGGCACACCGGCTACAAAATAATATTAAACTAAGTTGAAAAATATCACTTGTTAAGTAAATGTATCGCTGTATATCGCAAATATACGATGTAAAATCACTGTACGCAATGGTATTATCGAAAATAATAACGCTAATTGCATAAAAGTGTTGTATGAAAGTTGTAAAATGGCGGTAGGTCCACGCGCTTATTGAACAAAGTAAACTATCGAAAAATAGTTTTTAGTAAGAAATAACCAGCACAAATCTAATTGTGAATTTATCTATGATCCAGGTCGAATGGACCAAAACTTATGTTGGAGAAAGAACTGTATTTAATCACGTACCTGCGGCTTTGTTGGTGTCCCTTTTCCCTGAGGCCTCAGGTGTAGTCGCTGGTTGCTGATGGATCACTTATTCTGTCTAGAAGTGCACTGGCTATATTTTGAATTAGTTCACCGTTCGATTTCGGGAATTGATTTGTATTATGAATTTTAACGAATTATGGTGCGGTGTCGCACGCTGCGCGCTCGCGTATCGGATCGGTTAGTTCTCCTTTTTGACGTTAGAGCACATGATAGCAGCACTGTCTATAGTATGGTGCTGCGATTCGTTTTACGAAAGCTTGCAGTTATTGTGACCGATACAGTTCCAATTAAAATTAAAATTAAAGGAGAAAGAAATGATTTGTGCTAGCGTTAATACTATACACAATATGTTCAAAGTACGGAACACCATATAATTTCAAAGGAAGGTAGAAAGCCTAGTCCATCGTTAGTAGAAGCTATTGTCAATGCAAAGTGTCCACAAAATGTTAAAGAGTTGAGATCATATTTAGGTATGTTAAATTTCTATCATAATTTCATAGGAAATTTAAGTACATTAGTTAAACCTTTGCGTCGTTTAACAGAAAATAATGTTAAATGGGATTGGACACCCGAATGTCAGTCTGCTTTCACCTTAAGTAAACAAATGTTAATTAGTAGTGATATTTTAGTCCATTATAATCCATCCTTACCTCTAGTTGTATATTCAGATGCAAGTCCAGTAGGTTTAGGCGCAGTGTTGTGTCATGTTATTAATATTAATGGTAAATCTGTAGAGAAGCCAATAGCTTATGCATCTTGTTCATTAACTAAAGTCCAGTGTAACTACTCTCAGTTAGATAGAGAAGCCTTAGGTATTGTTTATGCAGTCACAAAATTTCTCAAATATTTATGGGGTCGTCATTTCACCCTTATCACAGATAATGCTCCAATCAAATATATTTTGCACCCTGGTAAAGGAATACCAACTTTAGCAGCTCAACGCTTGCAACATTGGGCATTAATTCTTGAGAGTTATGATTATAACTTATAACATAGAAAAAGTGAATTTTTACAGCCAGCAGATGCTTTGTCTAGACTGCCAATTAATAAAATTGTGGTAGATGTCAATAATAATGCATTTTCAAGTGACTTGCCTGTTAATATGTTTGATATTGCAAAACAAACTTTGGAAGATCCTGTGTTAGTTAAAGTTGTCAAGTTCACTAAAGAGGGATGGCCTCACTATTGTAAAGATCCTGCAATCAGTCCTTATTTCAAGATAAGAAGCTTTATTTCAATTAATGAAGATTGTCTAATGTTTGGTTCAAGATTAATTGTACCACAAAAATGCCAACAACATGTATTGAATCTTTTACATGAAAGTCATCCGGGTATTGTACGTTCTAAAATGTTAGCTAGATCATTGTTCTGGTGGCCATCAATGTCTGTAGATATAGAAACAAAATGTCAATCTTGTGAACCTTGTTCTGTTGTTAATTTTAAGCCTAGTAATGATAAATTGCCGTGGCCTAGAACTTCTATGCCATTTGAAAGAGTTCATATTGATTTCTTTGAATTTAAAAAACAACATTTCTTAATATATTGTGATAGCTATTCTAAGTGGTTAGATATTAAACACATGTCAAAGTCTTGTAATGCAGAAAGTGTGATAGAAGAGTTATGTGGTATATTTTCATTTGTCGGATTACCAATTGAAATTGTGTCAGATAATGGTCCACCATTTGATTCTTATGCTTTTATAAATTTTTGTACTAAGTTCAATATTAAAGTTACAAAAAGTCCTCCTTACCATCCTGAAAGTAATGGTTTTGCTGAAAGAAATGTTCAAATAGCTAAAAGAGCATTAAGTAAACTTGTTTTAGATAAAAATGGTTCTGAATCTTTAAGTCTTAAGATTAATAAATTTCTTCTAAATTATAGGAACACTCAGACTACAACTACAGAGAAATGTCCTAATTCATTGTTATTTTTGTATCAGCAAAGAACCTTGTTATCCATGTTAAATCCTAATTTTAATCCTAAGTCTGTTAAGAAATATCATAGTTCTCATGTATTCAGTGAGAATGATAATATTTTAATTCGCACAGGGAGGAATGGTGTTATTAATAAGGGTATAGTTATAAAATGTCTTAGCCCAGTTATGTTTCTTGTATCTGTAGATGGTGTAGTTAAGAAAGTTCATTTAAACCAAATGTGCCATGCACCCCTACTATCCAGTACTCCAGTTTCTATCCCTTTAGTGCCAAGTTCAGTACGTCCTGGTCCTGTAGTAATGCCTCAACCTAGTTTCAGTCAGTCCATTCCAATGTATCCTGGTCTAGTCCGATCAAGCCCCTTACGTCCTAATCTTACCCAGTCCAGTCTACTACGTCCCAGTCTTGTTCAGCCCAGTCCTGCCCAATTCAGTCCAGTATGTCCCAGTCCTGTCCAGCCCAGCCCAGTACGTTCCAGTCCTGTCCAGTCCAATCCAGTGTCAGCTCCTCAACTCAGGAGGTCTAAGAGAATCATCCACCCACCAACTAAACTAAATCCGTGAGGGAGGATGTAGTGTCCATAGATAATAAGTTGATAGTATGTCCCAGCACTATGTTGTTACATCTCTAATTATAGAGTGCGAGTGTTTATGGTCATTTAGAAATAAAGAACATGGCGAGACGACAATACGGTGTTTTAATAAGTTGGATAAAATCCCAATAAACCCTAAAGCATCATATATATAATATATAAGATTCCTGGCCGAACCACGAACACAACACTATAGACATTGTAAAAGCTTTTAAATCACTAAAAATGAAAAATTCTACAGACTTGTGGGGCATATCTGTAAATATAGTCAAAGAAATTGTTTATACTATTGCTCCTTATCTTGCTGACATTTTTAATCTGTGTATTGATCAAGGAATTTTTCCTGATCTTATGAAATTAAGTAAAGTAATACCATTATTGAAATCTGGAGATAAAGAAGACCCTAGTAATTATAGACCAATTTCAATATTACCCGTCTTAAGTAAAATATTTGAAAAAATAATACTCGAACAGTTATTAACGCACTTTAATATGAATCATCTCTTGCATAATAAACAATTTGGTTTTACAAAGGGTCGGTCTACAACTGATGCTGGGGTCGCGCTATTAAAGCACGTCTTTAAGGCCTGGGAGGGGTCGCAGAATGCTCTAGGCATTTTTTGCGACTTATCCAAAGCTTTCGATTGCGTAGATCATCAGACGCTGCTGTTGAAGCTTAACCACTACGGTGTAAAGGACAATGCTGAGAAGTTGTTACTGTCGTATCTCAGTTCGAGGACACAAACCGTTGATATTATTGGCGTAAAATCGTCCGGCTGTCTTGTAAACATGGGCGTGCCTCAAGGCTCTATCTTAGGTCCGTTCCTATTTTTAATTTACATAAATGATTTACCGTTCTTCGCAGAGAAGTTTTGTGAGATTGTCTTGTTTGCGGATGATACTTCCCTTATTTTTAACATTGACAGAAATCAAACTCATTTTGACGATGTAAACATGGCACTCTCTCAAATTCTTACTTGGTTTGATGCAAATAACTTACAACTTAATGCAAGGAAAACCAAATGTATCCAATTTTCTTTGCCTAATGTAAAAGATTGATACTAGATAACGGATAAACATACATATATCCTTTTTTTTTTTGTAAATACATTTATAATATACATATTAAACACCCAGACCAAGACAAATAGACATGTTCATGCACACAAATATTTGTCAAATCAATATCATTTATTCAGTCTAGGCTGTTACAAGCACTTATGAACGTCAAAGAAGCTACGCCATCGGTTCACAAACCCTACGGCGGGAGACCTTGTAACGAGAAGAACCGGCAAAAAACTCGTCAAGGGCTATTTTTTTCTCCCTGTTTTATTTCATACAAAGTCGTCAAATTGAAAAGTGAGGTTAACATATCAGTAAGGTCAATTTCCATCACAAAAAAAAAATACTAATTATAATATTACATTTTATGGTTATCCTAACCGTAAACAACTTTCAACTCGCAAGGAAGGACTTACATTTAACATTTTTCGCATTACAAGGTTACTGTACTGCAAGTTGTGACGTACTTACAGGTCGATAGCAATTTATTTTAGATGAAAATATTTAAGCTCTAAGCACAACGTTAAGACAAGCAGACTGAAGTAGACCCATTTCCGCTGGCGGCACCCGTTCACGAGCATGACGCATGAACCAGCCATCGCTTGGCTCAACCATATTTTAGGGAACGTAACGACCCGCCTCACACGACACCGCCGAAGAAACGTTTGAGTGAGCATGACGTACTTCAGGTACTTATGTTAAAGTGTATAAATATTAAAAATACAATGGCAAAAACAAAAAAAAATAAAGATAAAAGTGCATTATATATTAATGCACTTTTATCTTTCTTTTTTTTTAACTTACAATGTTACTGGAAGACGCATCAGCTGGGTCATAATCATAAAGCGTATTTAAAGTAAATTAAAAATAATAGAAATAAAAAATATACTTAATTACAATAATTGGAGAACATTACTTATTTTTATTTATTCGGATCAAGCAGTGCCACGTTCTCAATTCAAAACATCATAAATGACATAGAATTTATAAAATTGAAACAAAAATATAAATATCTCAACACATTTTAACACAATCAGACATGAGCAGACTCATCCCACTGGCAGCACCCGTTCACGAGCATGACGCATGAACCAGGGGTTCCCTGTTTGGCAGAATTTCGTTGCTCCGAATTTCATTTGGCAGAACAAACTTGGCATAATTTTCTTTAAACGATAATGCTCAAGGCATAAAAATTGTTTAGTATAATTATTATTTGGTCGAATGTTTATATGTCCGAATTTCCAATGGCATACTTTTTAAGATGGTAGAATTTCACTTAGCATACTACGTTGATGGCAGAATTTCATTGGGAATAATTGCATTAGGCATTCTATTTCTAATGGCATAAAAAGGTCCGCGATAAAGGTTAGACTCTTAGTTTTGTGCTATAATAGTGACAGAAACGAATCGCTGCAAAACCGACACCACGTAGTCTTGTATGCCCTACCCCTAGAGTGTAATTCAAGCCCGCGCAGGCGCGGAGGGGTGAGGCGGCCCGCGAGCTGAGGAGCAGGTGGCTTAAGCTCGCCGCCGCGGCGGAGGCTAGCCGGCGAAGCCGGCCAGCAAGCCGAAGCTGCGGTGGTGAGCGAAAACCATCTGCGACGATAAGCTCGCGTGGGACCACCAGAGCCCCGCGGCGCCGGAGCCGCGACAGAAACCATGCATGTTGCATGCTTGTTTGTATGCTGCATGCTTGCTTGAATGATGCATGCTGCCTGCGCTGCATGCTTCCTTGCATGCTGCATGCTTGCTGCAATGCTGCATGCTTACTGCAATGCTGCATGCTTGCTGCAATGTTGCATGCTAGCTGCAATGCTGCCTGCTTTCTTGTATTATAAATAGTTCTGCCTCTTAATATTTTGGATTTCAAATTTATGCCTAAAGATGATTCTGCATGTAAACTTTCTGCGATATGTTAGTATATCGATAGTATATAGATAGTTCTGCCTCTTAATTATTATAGATATTGAATATATGCCTTAAGATGATTCTGGCTTATAAAATTATGGGTTTTGAATATATGCTTAATGAGATATGCCAAGCGACTTTCTGCGAAATGACGTTTATGCTTTCCGCTGTTATGCATAATATAATTATGACATAAAAATTTCTGCGATAAAAGATAGAACCATGAACCAGCCATCGCTTCACTCAACTATATTTTAGGGAACGTAGCGACCCGCCTCACACGACACCACCGTAGAAATGTTTAAAGAGAGCATGACATACTCAAGCTACCTCCGTTAAAAGTTTAATCTAATACTATACTAAACAAATGAATGACACGGATACAACTTCGAAAAAATAAAACAAAACATTTATGACCAAGCTGTTTTGTCATTCAAATAATCCTTTATAGTATAATATCCTTTCTTTAGTAGACAATCTTTTACATGAATCTTAAACTTTTCAAAAGGCAAATCCAAAATATATTGTGGAATTTTATTAAAAAAATTACACCAAGACCCAAGAAAGATCCGTGAACCTTTTTTAGCCTGTATGCATGCATTGCATTACAAGTTTATTTTTATTTCTCGTATTAACATTGTGCACATCACTATGTTTGGTATATTCTGATAGATTGCGGCGAACAAAAATTATACAGTTCAAAATAAATTGAGATGCAGTTGTTAATATACCTATCTCTTTGAACTTATCACTAAGAGATGTTTTAGACCCTAGCTGATAAATGGCTCTTATTGCTCGTTTTTGTAAAATGAATATAGTGTTTATATCAGCTGCTGTCCCCCACAAAAGAATACCATAAGACATGATGCTATGGAAATAACTAAAATATACAATCCTAGCAGTTTCAACATCTGTTAATTGTCTAATTTTTGTAATAGCATATGCAGCCGAGCCAAGTCTACCAGCTAATGCCGCGATATGTGGGGCCCATTGGAGTTTAGTGTCTAGAGTTACACCCAAGAAAACAGTTGAATCGACTAAATCAAATTTTTCTTTATTAATTTCAACATCTATTGGCAGGACTTTTACATTAGGCAAAGAAAGTTGGATACATTTGGTTTTCCTTGCATTAAGTTGTAAGTTATTTGCATCAAACCAAGTAAGAATTTGAGAGAGTGCCATGTTTACATCGTCATAATGAGTTTGATTTCTGTCAATGTTAAAAATAAGGGAAGTATCATCCGCAAACAAGACAATCTCACAAAATTTTCTCTGCGAAGAATGCTAAATCATTTAAATTAAAAATAGGAACGGACCTAAGATAGAGCCTTGAGGCACGCCCATCATTACAAGACAGCCGGACGATTTTACGCCATTAATATCAACGGTTTGTGTCCTCGAACTGAGATACGACAGTAACAACTTCTCAGCATTGTCCTTTACACCGTAGTGGTTAAGCTTCAACAGCAGCGTCTGATGATCTACGCAATCGAAAGCTTTGGATAAGTCGCAAAAAATGCCTAGAGCATTCTGCGACCCCTCCCAGGCCTTAAAGACGTGCTTTAATAGCGCGACCCCAGCATCAGTTGTAGACCGACCCTTTGTAAAACCAAATTGTTTATTATGCAAGAGATGATTCATATTAAAGTGCGTTAATAACTGTTCGAGTATTATTTTTTCAAATATTTTACTTAAGACGGGTAATATTGAAATTGGTCTATAATTATATATTACCCGTATAACATACTCTCTACCATTATCTGATCGTAATTTTAATAAATTTGTATTATAATGTTTAGTTGCATAGTAATAATACTCTATAAATTTTTCAAAAACTTCTGATGTTAGAAATCAGGTAGACTATATAACAAAATGAGTGTAGTCATCTTAAAAGTTAAGAAGTATTTGTAACCTTCATGTGTTGTGGGAGTAATTGGTCCACATACATCGGTATGCACTAGTTCCAATGGCTTAGTAGCTCGATAACCCTTTCTATTAAATGGTTATCTAATTATTGTTTCCAAGTAAACATGTTTCACACAAGTTATTTTCAATATTACTGTTTTCAATTTCACTTAAACCTTTATTCCGGGTCAATATATTAAATTATCATGCCTAAATGGCCAAATCTCCTATGCCATAATTGTACAATATAGTTTTATCATTAGCAGCCATATTAGAATTTGATACATCCACATCCATATTTATGATATACAAAGAATTTTCGTTCTTACCAATCATTATTTATCATAATTTGTAAAACTCTAACTTTACCCTTCTATTCTAGTTTTAATCCATAAAAATTCATCTTTGAAACAGACAGTAAATTCTTTCTTATATCTGGCACATTATATATATACCTATTATACATTTTGAATTGTATAATAAGTATATCTTTTACCAACATAACATCTTACCTTTATATTTCCTATAGCAGTGGCCATATCATTATTTCTAGGTTTGCTTAGCATTACATACTCTCTAAATAAGTTTATATTGTTTGAATGGTCGGAGCAACCGGAGTCTATACACCGTGACACTGATTCACTTTGACTATTTGGCAAGTCAGTTTCATTGTTCACCATAAACGTATTATTTTTAGTTTGTTGTAGATTTACTGCATAAGACTGGTATCCATACCTGCTGTCCTGGTATCCTCGTGAATGCTGGTGAAATGTACCTCGTCCACGGTGACCTTGTCCTCGTGTTGTGTTACTCTAAACATTTGTTCTGACCTCATGTGTCCTTGACTTACTCCTGGATACACTCTTCCTCGTGTATTCTGTTGAATGTTACCATAACTTCTTCCTTGGGTTCGCATTGTGCATTAATGTTTCTTATGCTCTTCTTTTCCACTGTTAACGCACGAGTGTCTCCACCTATAATAAACGAGTCGCACTTTACCGATATATGTCAAAAAATTTAAAAAATATCACCAACCAATTTCTTATGCGCAAGAAGTCCTCCCTCCATTTTATGTCTCATTTTTTTCTTTACTAAAAGCAAAACATTAATTGTTGTACAATTGTAAGAAGATTAATAAACCAGTGTTTCAAACCAAAAGAAATATTTCAATTCAAGTCGTACTGGTCGTCGTGTTGAAATCCCTGCGTCCATCTTCAATCAACAACGAATTCTCATCATTGATTTGAGCCGGACCTCTTTCTGCTACTGGATTCGGGAAGGGCTCCAAGAGTTGTTCCGGGATCGGAGAGGAGAGGTATGGATGGAATCTTGTATTTGGCGGGGCGCTTCGTCAGTCTTCCCCTTTGGATCGCGAAAGCGTTAAGACGTCTGAGCCTACGCGAAAATATTTTTTTTTAATTCCAACTAGTACCAGGAGATCATAATTCAGTGAGTTGTTCCAGTTTTACTTATATTCTGAGTGTACGTACCAGTCTTCGCACTGCGTCTACTCAAGCGTTGCGCTGCTATATTACCAGGCAAACATCGCATGCGAGAAGTTTCAACATCCGCTGAGCCTAAGCGCAAGAAAGAGATCGAACGTGAGTACAATATAGCGCAGTGAGCCACGTTACGTGCGTACATCGATTCATCCTATTGTGCCCACACGCACACTCAAGCGCTTCACCTCTGCGTCACTCACTGTCGCTTGTCCCAACTTAAAGGCGTAAGCGGGAGCGATATTTATTTAAAGGGCTTGGTCCAAGTATTTTTTGCAACAATGCCTAAAGTAACGCACTCTCCAAAATTAAATAAATCACACAGCATGAGTGAGATTCAGACGTTGATAAATTAGCCATGAACGATACTCCTTTGGCTGAAATTATACACGTAACACAACGAGACAGCAAGCGTCGGCGAGTAATGGAACATGATACGGAATCCCAATCACTTGACATCCGAAAAATAATACGAGAAGAGCTTGGAGGAATGATGTCTATTCTACAGCAACAGAATTCGCGTATGGACGTTTTGAGATTTAATATCAGAAATATGTTGCTATATTTCTGATATTAAATCTCAAAACAGTACCACAATCGAAAAAAATCTCGACATAGAGAAATCTATACAGTTTGTCTCCGATAAAGTTGATGACCTGCACATTTCCATTAACAACTTCGAAAGAGACCGTAAGGAAATTTCAGCCCAGATTTCCCAGATTGAAGGCAAATGTGACTCACTTGATAGACTCAATAGAAAATCGAGCATACAAATCAGACATGTCCCTAAGCAAAAAGGTGAGACCAAAGAAAAGCTTTTTGAGACAATATCTCAGCTGGCTACGTCTCTCTCCCTTAACCTACAAGTTGCTGAGGTGCGGGATGTTTACCGTATGCCCACCAAACCGGATAAACCAAACTCAACTATCGTTGCTGAATCTCATCTACACTATTAAAGACCAAATTTCTGACGGCAACAAAAAAACCACAATGCTACTGCAAGAAAATTCAAGACCGAGCAGCTTAATTCATCTCATTTAGGTCTCAATAGTCCTAAAAGTGAAATTTATGTTTCTGAACATCTAAGTGCTCGTTCGTCGCGTCTCTATTACCTTGCTCGTGAATTTCGTCAGACTATGGGTTATGATTTCTGCTGGACCGCAAATGGACTTGTTTACCTGAGAAAGAAACAGGGAGACGACTTTATACTCGTCAAGAATGAAGCCCAACTTCACGCACTGAAAACGAAATGACTATGATAATTAAGTGTATAACTTACAATTCTGTTACTACGTATTATATGTACCAATGCAAATTTGTTATATGTCAGCATATCATGATCGTTCTTTTTTATACTTTTATATTTTTACTTGTCTCTAGTTCTTATTTCCACACTATACACACATACACTCAATCACACAAGTTTATTATTCTCACTTATTTAACATTTCATTTTTCCTCATCATATACACCTTCACTCCACATGAACGCTAAACAGCAACCTGTGCAATTTGATGTTTTCTATGGCGATTATCTCATTAATCGGTATACCGCCTATTTGCTATCTTCGTGCTTTTGAAAGTCGCATCTCACCTTAATTCCTGTCAGTAATGGGTAACATATCTAAAGATTTTTCATCTCAATTGGATAAATTTACTATTGCATCTTCCTTCAACTGCGACACTGACACGTGCAATAATTTGTTACAAAATTTCTCATCTTCACTAATCGTTGTAACACAAACTATCCGCAGTGTTTATAAAAATCTGGATGGTTTTATTGCTCAACTTACTAGGTTTGAATTTGATATTGACGTGCTGATCTTAACGGAGTGTTGGCTGAGTGGGGATAAACCTATCCCTACTCTTAATAACTACACTCATTTCTACTTTAGCAATTGTTACAATCAGAATGACGGTATAGTTATATACGTGAAAAAACATATCAGGTGCTCTATATCTGAACCAAATATGCCAGGAGCTAATTTTCATTTATTAAAAACTGATCCAGACATTCTTATTTTAGCAACATATAGATCCCCTTCAATAACATGCACTGACACATTTCTACACTCGGTTGAAAGTATAAATCGCCCATATAATACTATAGCGAATATTATCCTAACTGGTGATGTGAACATTGATATCAAGGATGGCAATAAAGATAGAAATAGTGAGTCATATCTTAATTTAACAGCTGAGTTAGGGATGCTCCCAGGCCATCTTTACCCTACACGACTCAACAACTGTCTGGATCATGTTAAAAAGTGGTCTAGCTGCATCAGTGTTTGTGATTGACACCACATTTACAGATCACAGCTTAGTGTTATTTAATTTTTGTATCAACAACAAAAAATCTGATGCATATACTTTACGTCTGTTGTTACTGATTTTGACTCTTGTGTCGAATATTTAATTAATCTAGATTTTTCTTTTATAAATCTAAAAACAGACGCTAATGTAGCGGCTGGTAAATTTGTAACGGCTCTTTCTTGTGCTACTAGAACTACCAAACTTTGGCTTACACCCGGGTTACTTCCTTGCATTAGGCACAGAGACATATTAAACCAAAAATTCAAGAAGAATCCGGACAATAGTGTACTAGACATTTCCTATAAACGTAACCGTAATTTTTGTAACTCCCTACTTAGGAAGTTAAAGCGTAATTATGAGAAGTCGTTGCTGAACTCTGCAAAAAATAATAAAGAAAAATGGAATGTAATAAAATCTATCACTAACGTTAGTTCGGAGAAAACTACATCGAAGTCACTTCTCAGTATCGACAATGCCAATAATGGTAATAGAAATAGAAATAGAAATTATTTATTTGCTCAATACAGTGTGATTCATTGAGATGGATGACAATGTGTGTTTACTGTGGTCTACTGTATTCTACCTTAAATATTGTAGGCATGCAAAAATTATATATTCATTTAAATTGTACAATGTCAGATTATTAAATATTAATTGAATTCCAACTCGTGATAGTGTCAGTATATGAAAAAAGAAATGAATACAATATAATTACATTATAGTTACATTTTTATGGTCATATTTTTGAGTCAATGTCCTCAAAATTTATTGTTAACTTGTTTGTAGTCTAAGTATTCTCTTACAGAGTAAGAGAAAGAAGTAAGTTGTTTTCGATAAGCCAACGTAACAAACAATGCTTAAACTTATTTTTGGCTAGCGGTACTTGTACGAGATCAGATGGCATGGATATGGAGAAGATTAATAATTATTTCGCAAATATCGGTTAAGATCTTGCAGATAATACACTTGGATCGAACAATATCTCTCCAAACCACAATACCACACAAAATTTCTAACACCAGGTCTAATAATTCTACATTGTTTTACTGTCTTCAGACGAAGCCGAGATTGAGTCTCTCATAAACGGCCTTAAGGCTAATAGTGCTACTGGCTCGGACGCCATCCCTGTTAAATTGTTGAAAGTTGCTAAGCATACTTTAGTGCCTCATCTGACTAAGCTTATAACACTTTGCTTCGATCAAGGTTCTTTCCCTAAGGCATTTAAAAAATCCCTGATTACACCTGTTCACAAGGGTGGGGATCGACAAAGTGTGACAAACTACCAGCCAATCTCAGTACTTACTGCATTGTCCAGTTTTAGAAAATGCTCTGAATAATCGTCTCATTAACTACCTTGAACATTACAGCATACTTTCTAGCAAACAGTTCAGATTCAGGTCAGGGAAGAGCACTGAGGATGCAGTAGGTCAACTTGTCGACTTCGTTACAACTAAAGTAGATGCAAATAAAAAATGTCCAGGCGTTTTCCTTGATTTGGCCAAGGCGTTTGATACGGTGTCGATCCCCATACTTGTGAACAAGCTGGAAAGAGTTGGTATTAGAGATAACGCCCAGAAAATATTTCCGGACTTTCTTCTGGATAGATCTCAACAAGTCAAAATTGGGGATCATCTCAGTCCTGAAGTATCGGTTACCTTTAGGGTGCCCCAGGGTAGTATCCTTGGTCCGAGTCTATTCCTGATATATATTGATGACCTACTTCAACAATCGTTCGCAAACTGTAAGATGTTCACTTACGCTGACGACACGGCTTTAATATTTCATGGAGAGAATTGGGACGAGGTAAGACAATTTGCTGAAGATGGACTGCGTAATGTAGGGTCTTGGCTTAAATCAAACTTACTTACTTTAAACACCTCTAAAACTAAATATTTACAATTTCACATGTCGAAAACTAATCTACCTAATTTAACATTAAAACTTTACTCTTGCAAACTCTTAAATTATACTAACTGTTCATGTCCCATTATTGAAAAAGTAAATGAAATGAAATACCTTGGAGTATTACTTGACGAAAAAATTTACTGGCAAAGTCACATTAACCTCACTGCTTCTTGATTGACAAAACTAATATGGACTTTTAAAAGATTGAGACATGTCATAGATTTTGATCTACTACGGAACATATACTTTGCACTATCTCGGTCCGTTCTAAGTTATTGCATCTGTGTTTGGGGTGGTGCTTGCAAAACTTTCATGCTTAAGTTGGAAAGAGCTCAAAGGTCCCTATTAAAAGTTATGACATTTAACCCATTCAGGTACTCTACTAAATTGCTGTATGAAAAATGTGAGGTCCTTACTGTAAGGCAAGTCTATATTCTTCAAACATTATTAAAACAACACAAATTAACTCCATATGACAAAAATTATCGAAGTAAACGTACTATTGTTGGTGTTTGTATATTTCTCCAAATATCTTTACAACAAATTTAATAAAAAAGTAGATTTTTAACCCATGCCGCTTATCGAAGCTAAAATTAAAATAAGAAATTAGTTGCGTACCCTTAACTATCCTTAACTATCAAACTGAGTCTTTATTATATAATTAACACACACCACACTCACGCGCGCGTGCGCACGCACACACATACACACACACACACACACACACACACACACACACACGCACACACATACACATATACTCACGCTACTTTCAAACTGTAATCTGGTTGCTGGAATTCATTATGTTTTTGAAATTTTGTTAAGTTTACTTTAACTTGTTTATTGTTAACATAAAAATTGTTAAGCTGAGCCTTAATTAATTAAGAGGGCACTGACCTCTGTCACACAGGTGATAAACCTATTACAGGGGTCAGGGACTTCATCATATAATGTAAAATTATTTTATGCGACAATAAATATTATATTATATTATATATTATCTACAGCATCGCAACAACACGGACATCAGCTTGGGACGCCATTTTGTGCATATGCAATGAAAAAACACATCAATTTTCATCTCATTAATCCTCGTAAGCCAAGAAAGGGGTCAGAGTGTGGAAGGCTATATTGTGAGTGCGCCCATCAATTATCCAAAGATTTCAAGTAATTTATTTTGCCGATGATTTCAACATTTTTGTTTTCTGTGTAAATTAAAACCCCACATCATCTTTTTTATAGTTTTCTATAATTACAGTACCATTCTGCCATTTGCTATGTTGTAAACTCGGGTGCACTTAAAACCTTCTTCTTCTTTTATATTTTTTTCTTATTAAAATAAATACTACAGCTGCGACGCAGTGCTGATTGTAGTGTTTGTATCTATGGAAAAGGGTACAATCTACCCTGTCTCACACACACAGGAGGGCAACACTAGTAGCTGTCATTGTCAACGATAGATTGACAGATGACATATAGCTAGGCGGGAGTTCTGATGGAGTGCAGATAGGATTTCGGCTCCAGGATCCCTGATGTGTATTATACGTATTATGTGTGCTTGTCTTGGTGTGACGGTGAGCCAGGGAAACGGTTCGGTAGGATTGCAAATCCTACAAGTGGCGACGAGGTAAAAAGTATCCTTTCTTAATTTTGTCATGGAAAGATGGAGGGTCAAATGCACGTAAGTATTCAGTTAAATTGTGTATCAAGCAGGACCGAAAGGTACCTTTTGCAACAATGAACATGGACTCAAAGGTATAAATGTAAAGGCTGTGTGTATAAATGTATATGAATAACATGACTTTTGATCAATGTTAAGCATAGTTTCCAAGACGACTCTCTGTATCAATAGGCAGGTACTCAATACTCAAAATGTACAATCAAAATATGGACTTATTTTGGTGATAGAAAACCCTGTTTGCGCCAAAAAGTCAGGGAGAGGAGGTGTACATCAAATTGTGTACTGGTAGTTTTGAGGATCTATTCAGAAAAAAAGGATGAATTAAGTTATGCAACCTTCTGTGTACTAAACATTAAAATAGAGTGTATAATTATTAGGTAGGTACTAAGCTTGAGATGTAAATCAAAACTCCGTTCTCCCAAATATTGATATATATATATATATATATATATATATATATATATATATATATATATACTACAAACAGGTGTCATTAAACATTTACTTTTGTTCTTATGACAATATTGTAAATCATCTTTCTCAGTGGTACCTAAGTAATTTCTTAACATAGTTTGTGTTCCTGAGTAGTAAAAATATAGAAAGTATAAAATAAACTTTAAAATCCCATGCGGATTCTTTTGTTCTCTCTCAAAGCGGTTGAACGTTGTGTGTTTCATTTTAAGTACCTATTTATTTGTGAAGAATGTACACAAATGCACATAATTACCCTACAATACTGGCTGAAAATCAAATCAATGTTTAAGACATATGTATCACATGCTGATATCCCTGCAGACAGGCGGACCAAATATTAAAGACAGTGCTTTATTGTTGTTTTATAATATAAATTATCTTTATTTTGATTGTTTTGATGTTGTTTATGAAAAATCTAACCAAATGTTTATTTGGCAAACCTAGTGTGACAAAGGAGTTACAATAGTAAAGTGCAACTTAGTGCCTAATAAGGTACAGCTGAATTTTGACAGTACAGTCTTATCACCTACGGGTAAGTACTAACCTGAATTAAAAGATATATAATGCTTTGATTATGTGGTGCAATACAAATTTATTTACAATTATGCATTAAGATACCTACTCATTTACAGAGTGGAAACGTTTTGTTGGGTAAGATTTTAATGACCTACCTACTGTCATGTTTAGATTCCTTTCTTCCCACAACAAGATGGCGTCCAACAAACTTGCAATGAGTAATCCGATTCCTAATTAATCCAGCACCCCAGGACTGATGGTAAACACTCTAAAGACTCCTGCTTTGTCCGGGGGAATAATACTGTTATGTGGAATTCGCCGTTGTGGAAAGAATGAAATTGAAACATAAACAAAATTAAATAATTAAACCAGGGGTTTGTACTAATAAAACAACACAAATGAGGTTCCTTCTTTTTATATTAAATAGATTATAGTTACACATCACAAATAAAGGTACAACTAGGTACAAACCCTAACCATGTAGCCGCTGGTAGTGAACGTTACAGAGTAATTAGCTCAGTCAGTATTTTTAAAACCGTGGATTCTACATTAGCTTGATTAATGGCTACCAGCGTTCTACTCAAAATGTTGAAAACAATTAATTAATTTAGAAACCAATACTTGGTAAGATCAAATTTATAAAAATACTACTTATTACACTAACATGTTTGACAATACCACCATGAATAGCTAAAATAAACCAAGTTTGGTGTGTGCCATGGGCTCGGCCACTGCAAACGGGTATATAACAACAAGGAAAAGCAACTTGGTACCTGAACAGCAGTACTTATGTATGAAACGGGGAGTTCCTCGAGGGACCTCTGGCCCGTTCAAACTCCAAGTACTTCCCGGCTGATTCTTCAGACTTCTAATGAGTTATTGACTTATAACGCGGTTTATGATTTAATGATTTTTGATTTAATGATAAGGATTTCTGATTTCCCACGCTAGAACAAACAAACAAGTGAGGTTATGGTGCCATGCCTGCATGGAGGAATAATGTCTCCTATATAAGTTAATTATACAAACAAACTTACCAGCTCGCTCCAAACAACATCAAAAAGAGAAAAGCTGCACCCGCCTCCCAGAATGCGACCCCAAGGTCTGAGGAACGCTTCCACAACAATATACTGGTGGAACAAAACCGTTCTTCAATATAAACTCCTGCAATAAAACAATTGATCAGCTTCTTTCTATTCTGCGACAACTGTGAGAACTCCTTTTCTTTGCAGTCAATACTTACAAGAAAATCACCAAGAATATTAACACATGACCGACCAGGTCGGAGGTAAAGATGTAAAAAGACCAGAATCCCTTCAAGAATTTCATCAATCACCATTCCATAAAAAAATCGATACGACCACTTTTGAGTACTATTTACCCTAATATCAAGGAAACTCTCCCACAACCAAAAGCCATTTTAGCTGTAATTCACTCTCGAAACTGCAAAAATTACTCGAAAACACAAAAACACTTTTTAAAGTATGATACAACGTTTGACAGCTATCAAGCCATTTTGTTCAGTGTTTTCAGCCAAAATGTCATCCTTATTATTGCCACGTCTGGGAAAGAATTCTCCGGGCGTTCAACGAGTCATCATTTCACTGGCAACACCGCCTTCTTGAATTCGCGCCTTGCTGACATAGCGACTTTATAATTACTAAATAAAGGCATATTCTATTGTTTTTACACCTGAAATGGATGTTGAAAACTGTCAGACATTATAACAATATGATATTTGAGCCAAAAGGATTCAGTTTAAAGAGAAATACGCAGAAAATTGAGAATTCATATCTGCCAACCTACAAAAAAAAATCTTTAACAGAATAGACAACATTGAAATAAAAAAAAAATATTTATCTAATTATTTATTTTGTAGATTTTAATTTTAAATAAATGTGAAACGAAAATGCGAAAAACGAAACGTGACAATACCCCCCTTCCAAAATAAAGTCGCTGCCCTCAGCGACTATAACTAAAACCAAAATCTATGTTCGAACCCCCTATTTACACAAAATACAAGAATGAAACCTCAAAAGAAAATAAAAACACCATGTACACTAAGGTACATGTTGACCAACACAACCCTATGAGTGACCATTAGGGGAAAACATTTTATTTTTTCTCTAACGTTCACCTCACAACACCACAACAACGACCAGAACAACAAAACAACAACCACCACCAACAACAACCACCATACCGAACCCTTGGGTAGAAAAAAAAAATATAGTAAAACCCATATCTAAATGACCGTCATGGTCGGTACTGGTCCTCTATTCGAATGCACACAACAAAATATAAGTGGTCACTCTATTCGAATGTACACAAAAAAATTAAGTGGTCACTCTCTTCGAATGTACACACCAGCGAAATAAAAAAAAATAAAAAAAATGGTTGACATGAAATCTGTCAAACCAACACCACAAAAGGGCAAAAAAATTCACATAACAACTCACATATTGTGAGTAATAAACAACAGGAGAAGCAAATCCTTTTCAGCTCACCCGTAGTGAGTAAAAAAAAAAACAGCAAACAAAAAAAAAAATGCTCACCTACTCCCATGCAGCGAGCCGGAAAACAAAAAGAGGGGAAATCCTCACCAACTCCCATAGAGTAGGATAACAAAAGGAAGGAACGAATCCTCACCAGTTCACATGCAGTGAACGGGAAAACAAAAAGAGGAAAAATCCTCACTCACTCACATGCAGTGAGTAACAAAACAAATCTAAAAGAGAAGAAAAAAAATTCTTCGCTCCTGTAAATTTTCGACTTTTATTCATCAATGTTTCACTCATTTCATTCATCCATCCTCATACAAAGCTTAGTAATGTTTTTCTATCAGCGAACCACATCACATTCCTTACGCACGAATGTGTAAGTAAACTATAATTTTTTACATACACTATCAGGGTAGATCTTACAAAATGTGCAACCGCACAGAAGCAGCAATTTTCTTCTCACTAAACTAAAGCAAAACAAATACCATAAACAAATTGTCTATGTTGAAACAAAATGAATAAAATACTATTTAAAATCCTTAATGTGCCAAGAGCCTATTGGACGGTTGTCACTTAAACGAACTAATTCGTACACCAATGGAGATAAAACTTTTGTAACCCTACATTTCTCGTACTTGGGGGCCAGCTTGGACATTTTAAATTTTTCCGCGTCACTCTGTATGTGCGTTTTCTTCCACACGATATCTCCTACCGAATACTTGGCGACTCTGCGCCTTAGGTTATACCGTGTGGAGTTTTCCGCATGTGCATGAAGAAGTTTCTGGCGAACCTTGGCAAAGATGTCCTTAATATGTCCAAACTCGCCCGCGTACTCTTCGCGGGGCATTCCCACTTCATACTCCTTATCGGTATCCTTATAAAAGTTACCGTTAATAACGGGCTCTCGCCCATAAACCAAAAAAAATGGGGTGAAACCGGTGGACTCGTTGACAGCGCTATTAATGGCGAATTGTATTTGTAGCAGGTGATTATCCCATGATCGATGATCATCTTCCACATAAGACGCAACCGCTGTCATCACAGTCTTGTTGTAACGTTCCACCAGATTCACCTGTGGAGTATAAAGCGGAGTGAAATGCATTTTGGGAACATTATAGCGCTGTAACAATCGACGGAATTCCGAACCCTGAAATTGCACACCATTGTCTGCAATAACAGTTTCCGGAACCCCATGAGACAAAATAACGCCGTACTCAAAATGTTTAGCGACCAGCGCACTCGTGGCACGCCTTAACGGAAAAAGCAAAGTGTACTTGGAAAAACAGCAAGTAACAACTAACAAAAACGTATACCCTGACCTTGATCTGGGCAAAGGACCAACTAAATCAATCGAAACAACTTGAAAAGGCCTATGGCAAACTTTTGGTTTACCCATAAGACCCGGTGTGGCCTTCTGCGAATGCTTATACGCAGAACAAATGTCACACCCTTTAATAAACTCCATGACGTCTTTGTGCATGCCAGGCCAGTAATAGCGTAAGCACAGTCTCCTATGAGTTTTAAACACACCCAAATGGCCAGCAGTAGGTTCGAGGTGATTGTCCTTAATTATAGACTCCCGTCTCTCTTTCCTAACTACTTCCTTCCAATCGAACTCTCGTAGCAGACTGTACTTACTCTCGCTATACCTGTACAATACACCGTCTTTAACAAAAAAATTTGGAAAATTTTTAGCTTGTGTTTGGCAACCCTCGTAAACACGATCATACCAATCGTCGTTCACTGGATCAGTACTATCTATGGTATCAACCTTAAGCAAACGTGATAGTGCATCTGGAACAACATTGTCCGTTCCTTTTCTGTGTTCAACGGTGAAGTTAAATTGCGATAGCCTACAGGACCAACGTGCAAGCCTACCCGATGGATTTTCTAACCTCGTGAACCACTTTAGTGACGCATGATCAGTGACGACTTTAAATTGTCGCGACCCTAAATAGGGTTCAAACTTCTCTACGGCAAAAAGAACAGCTAGAGCCTCCCTTTCGGTAGCGCTGTAATTTCTTTCCGCCGCAGACAAGGATCTGCTAACGAAAGCAACCGGGTGATCGCGCCCATCGACACTTTGCGACAACATCCCGCCCAAACCGTATGCTGAAGCATCACAATGAACTGTAAAGGGCTTTTCGAAATCAGGTGTTGCTAACACAGGTGCTGTTACTAGTGCATTTTTTAAAGTAATGAATGCTTTATCTGCTTCCTGTGTCCATTCAAAAGATTTGCCTTTACAAGTAAGCTTATTAATCGGCGCAGCTATTGTCGAAAAGTTTCGAATAAATCGGCGATACCAGGAACACATACCAATAAAAGATTTAATCTGAGTGACTGATGTAGGCGTTGGAAAGTCCAGAATGGCTGCAACTTTTTCTGGGTCTGTTCTTAAACCAAATTCATCCACTACATAACCCAGGTACTTTAAGGAAGATCTAAAGAATTTGGACTTTTGAAAGTTAATTGTCAAGTTTGCCTTTTCTAAACGTTCCAAAACTCTATTTAATAAGACCAAATGCGTCTGAAAATCAGCACTAGTAATCAGCATCAGTACTAAAAATGATTTGAGGTTGGTTCATAGTTATGGAAGTTGGTAGTGTATTCAAGACTATCTGACTACTATTTTAATTCTTGATTGTGTGTGGTAAGTTTATTAAAAGTAACCTGTTTTATGTCTGGTATTAATGTTAAATAAACGGATAAACTGTTTATTTGCTATAATTAAAGGCAACAACAACATACATTCATAAATATAACTAAATAAGAAAGAGAGCACTGTGTGTGTTAACATCACATTGAAATAGATAAGGAAATTATTGTTGTGTGTATCTTTTAACTTGGTTTTTATATTTATGATTTAAGGAAAAATGTAGGTAATTGGAAATGGCTACACAATGAGAGGTGATGAAAGATGGAGTAAGGGTATAACCGAACGATACCTTAGACAGAGATGTAAAAAGAGTGAAAGGAAGACCACTAAAGAGATAGGAGGATAATTGGTAAAGCTGGCGAGTTAAAGTTCGAGGAGAACAGCACTGAGAGAGAGGGTGAACTGAAATAAGCTCAGAGAAGGTTTTGCTGGAGGATAAATCAAGAAAACAATATAAGTGCAAACTTATTTTTTATTCTGAAACTAAGGCTAAAATTTAATAAAATATGCTTATGTTTTATAAAATATAGAAATGTGAGATTATATTTAATTTACAAATTTAAAGTAATAGGTTTATTGTTTTATATTTGTTGTTACTGACTTTTCTTACTTAATTGAATGTTAATAATGCATAGTCTATCAAATGATAATTATGGCATACTTGTGTTTTTTTCATAAGTCATTTGCTGACAGGATGCTGGTGTCCGGGGAGCAGTGTCTGTTGTGTCTCGTGGCTCGGAGCTTGAGAGGTCAATTGTTATAACTATTCTCACTGGAGAATGAAGATGAACTGGAGATGTGTTGGACTTCCATTAAGTTGGATGTGTTAGGCTTCCATTAAATTGGATGTGGGACTTCCATTAAATTGGATGTGTAGACTTCCATTAAATTGGATGTAGTGGACTTCCATTAAATTGGATGTGGTGTACTTCCATTAAATTGGATGTGTAGACTTCCATTAAATTGGATGTAGTAGACTTCCATTAAATTGGGTGTATGGACTTCCATTAAATTGGATGTAATAGACTTCCATTAAATTGGATGTATGGACTTCCATTAAATTAGATGTGATAGACTTCCATTAAATTGGATGTAGTGGACTTCCATTAAATTGGATGTGGTGGACTTCCATTAAATTGGATGTATTACACAAATACAAATACTTTATTTGCCTAATGGGTTAAAATTGAAACCCAGATGTTACCTACTTAAAATATTCCATTTGAACTTAATGATTTTTGTATGCGTTTTAGTAAACATTAAATGACGTGGTAATAGAAATATAAAAAATTATTTTCCTTGTGAAAATTCGGAAAATTAGTGTTGTTTTTAAGCAACTTTAGTAAAATCTAAAATACCCACATTTTCCTTAATATTATTATAAATTATGTGTTGTACTTATGCGTTGTTTTAAAACGAGCGACGGTAGTAGGAAGTGGGTACATGAATGTTGGAATTCTATTAAAATTGATTCGACGATTGCGCACAAGGCTCTGTAGCCCAGTAGTTGGAGCGGTGGGCCGGATGCCAAATGGTCGCGGCTTCGGGTCCCGCCCGGGAATATCTTAGCTGAGTCGATTGATTTGATTAATATCGTTGCGGAGCAACATCGAATATGCAAAAAAAAAACAAAAAAGAGCAGTATTGTTAGTGCGAGGAAAACTTTAAAGTCTGCAAGTAATATTACTTATAAAATTTACCCGGAGCAATATGTAACGAAGATAAAGAAGTCTCTGCTTGATGTGGAAATAGTAAGCTTTATACATCATCTTCCTAAAATCAGTAAGATTGAAGGCATGTCTTCAGAGCTGCGAATAGTGACCATGGGAAATGAAGTGACATTAATAAAGTACTTAATAGTAGAAGTAGTAATCGTCGATTAGCAAACTGTAATATAATTAGAGTAAATGCAATTCAATTCAAATTTTTTATTTGCAAAACATGTGGTTTAACAGAGTTCTTAGAGTTTGGAATGCGAAATGTACCGTAACATGTCTGCCATATATAAGGCGAAATGGAATTTAATAATAAAATTTTAAGGGGTGGTCAGGTCAAGTGTTTGCAATCTAAGAAAAATAATAAAAAAATCTAAAAAAATCTTTTTCACCTAATAAAAAAATAAAGTACGAGTTCGTAATTTACCTACTAGTTAATATTTTAAGTGTATTTTATTCATTATCAAACTTAATTAAACCTTGAATAATGAAAAAAAACCATTAAATAAACTATTTAAAAACAGCTGATATTAAGCTACACTGCGCTGCGCGGCGCGACGCGGCCCGCCGCTGCGCCCGGCCGTCAACCCGGCTAGTCAGCTGAGAGCCATAAGTACCGACCTACTATGCAGCAAAGCTACCGCCTGGGCTGAGACCTAATTATGTTCTTTTCACAACTAATTTGAAAGATTCGTTTCTAAGGTATAGTTAAGGCAAACAATCAATTGCAAGATCCAGACAAGGCCACATTGTAGTGACAAACAACACATGTTATGAGCATTGAGGTGAGTATTATGCTGTGATGAGTCTTATTTAAGCTGTGACGTGACTTTATTATTCAAACTTCCCTATTAAAACAAAAACAAGTTTCAAATAAGTTTTGGTTAATAAATAGGTGTAGGTGAGTATAAGTAGGTAAGTAGTACTTACATGGCGTCGAACAGCAATCCAGTTTACTTAATAATAATATGCGTACAGCAAAAGGCGATAAGCTTTCCATCACACTTAACAGGCTTTGGACTGACAAAGTAATGTAATAATAATTATGTATACGGACAGTTGTTAATTGGTTAAAGGACCTAGATACTAGAATACTTTTATGTTCAACAACGCTCCTGACGAAGCCACCGACAAAACTCTACTCGAGCCGAGTAATCAGGAGTCATCAATTCCTGAACTCGCTTGTAGTGGTAGGGATGGAAAGTGTCCTCGTCGTGAAGAGTTCGCCACGCGTAGTACTGTTGTTTGTACTGTGGTTTCGTGCTCTTCGAAGAATTCCACGATCCGTTCTTCCACTTCAGCTGACACCACTCTTGGTCTACCAGCATCAACTGGCGGTGGTGGATCCAAACGGCCATGTTCTCGGGAACGGTACACGGCATTCAGTATGTTGCGGTGACTGAGGCGCACTCCGAACCTCTCCTCGTAAAGCCGCGCAGCACTGCTTAACACTTCGCTACTTTCACGGTAACAAAATACCATTTCAAGGTACTCTCGACTAGTACACCTCCTAGGCATTTTTACTAAAGCGCGTCGCGACCTGATAGCACAGAATGCACAAGGAGACTAACTAAAGAAAATATCAAATCAAAGTAAAGCGCGAAATTTCACGTTATTATTAGGGGTGGGACACGAGAAAAAAAGAAAAAAATATTAATTTGTGTCAGAGTTAATATTTTCCAATATTTTTCTATTTAAAATTTACTATAAGTATAAAAATAGCATTGAAAAATGCAAAATCATAAAACATTAATTATTTTTTCAGGCACATATTATCTTGGTTTGCATTGCTTCGCAACTTTTTGTTTAGTCTGATCACATAAATATCTGGGCAACATCTTGCTCTAGTAGGCCTTATCTCTTACTGGGGATATAGCTAACTTATTGATAATATTGATATGATATATCACACATAGAGGCTTTCGTCGTGCGTGATACGTTAAAACTTGTATAAGTAATTAAGTTTATTACAAATTCTTTCACAATTACAAAGTGATTTTATGCAAGCCTTTAATTATCTTAGCCATCGTCTACTTCCAAATTAAGACATAAGCAGGCCATACACGCAAGTATGGCCTGCTTTAGGAAAAATAATTACATTTTTTTTATGAATCTTTCTACAGAATAATGAAACTAGGATTACAGAATTTACACACCCAAATTGACTACCGTAATAATTTACAATAGATAGATAAGAAGTTTACTTGCTACATAAAAATTAAAATCAATAGGCAAAGAGGCAGCTCTAAAATAGCGGCTTTTCTATTGATGATTCATATTGCATGCGGTTTCATTGATCTACCGCCACTGTCATCGCCGACAAACGATGCCGCCACGGCCGCCAAACGCTGCCTATCGCTTTTCGGCACCGTCCGCGTCGCTCGGCGGTCAACGGGTCAATCAAAAAAGTTAGTGACTCGAAGATGATTGTGGTGTGCAGACGTGCAGTTTCGCGCCGCGTGCGGGCTGCATTTTCGTTTACGATATCGATCGGCAAAATGTGTACTAATAAACAAGCAAACGTGAGAAAAGTACTAACCAGACAGTGTCTCATTGAGTGTAACAACAAATTAGTGTGTAACCCATCAATCAGTGCAATAAGGTTAATTAAGGAGTGTTGTGATGTATGAGTGAATGTGGTCGACAGCGACACAGGATAATGTATCCCTTTTTTGTATGCAGAATATGCAGATGATATCATCTGAATGGAACTAACTATTAAGTAAGTGAATGTAACTATTAAGTAAACTGGATTGCTGTTCGACGCCATGTAAGTACTACTTACCTACTTATACTTACCTACACCTATTTATTAACCAAAACTTATTTGAAACTTGATTTTGTTTTAATAGGGAAGTTTGAATAATAAAGTCACGTCACAGCTTAAATAAGACTCATCACAGCATAATACTCACCTCAATGCTCATAACATGTGTTGTTTGTCACTACAATGTGGCCTTGTCTGGATCTTGCAATTGATTGTTTGCCTTAACTGTACCTTAGAAACGAATCGTTCAAATTAGTTGTGAAAAGAACATAATTAGGTCTCAGCCCAGGCGGTAGCTTTGCTGCATAGTAGGTAGGTACTTATGGCTCTCAGCTGACTGGCCGGGTTGACGGCCGGGCGCCGCGGCGGGCCGCGCCGCGTTGCGCAGCGCAGTGTAGCTTAATATCAGCTGTTTTTAAATAGTTTATTTAATGGTTTTTTTTTCATTATTCAAGGTTTAATTTAGTTTGATAATGAATAAAATACACTTAAAATATTAACTAGTCGGTAAATTACGAACTCGTAATTTATATTTTTATTAGGTGAAAAAGATTTTTTTAGATTTTTTTATTATTTTTCTTAGTTTGCAAACACTTGACCTGACCACCCCTTAAAATTTTATTATTAAATTCCATTTCGCCTTATATACAAACGGCGTGCAAATGTTTGAAAAAACTTAAGTTATTAAAAATAGCTGATTGAAAGCAAAATAATTAATAAGTAATAATTATCATTACAAATTGCAGAGATGTCATAATTATAATTATAAAATGTCAAAAGATAAATATAAGTATAAAAATAGCATTGAAAAATGCAAAAATTACAAAATCATAAATTATTGGCAGTTGCATCTTAATCGATCGTTAAACACTTGAAAAGATGTTTCTTTCGAATGCATGGATATTCCTAGCATTGATGTAACAACGCTGGCCTACAGCGTATTAAAAATATAAAAGTATTGGAGAATTTCGACGGTGGTTCGCAAGTCTCGGTAGCTCAGCGGTTAGAGCATTGGACCGGATTTCCAAAGGTCGCGGGTTCGATTCCCGTCTGAGAATTCACTTGTAGCCGAGTTAATTTTTTCCAATATTTTTCTATTTAAAATCACCATAAGTATAAAAATAGCATTGAAAAATGCAAAAATTACAAAATCATAAATTATTGGCAGTTGCATCTTAATCGATCGTTAAACACCTGAAAAGATGTTTCTTTCGAATGCAAGGATATTCCTAGCATTGATGTAACAACGCTGGCCTACAGCGTATTAAAAATATAAAAGTATTGGAGAATTTCGACGGTGGTTCGCAAGTCTCGGTAGCTCAGCGGTTAGAGCATTGGACCGGATTTCCAAAGGTCGCGGGTTCGATTCCCGTCTGAGAATTCACTTGTGGCCGAGTTAATTTTTTCCAATATTTTTCTATTTAAAATTCACCATAAGTATAAAAATAGCATTGAAAAATGCAAAAATTACAAAATCATAAAATAAATAACTAAGTAATTGTTGTGTCACATAAAAATCGGAGAGCAGGTAATAATTTTTCATCAATAATATTTTCCTTAATTTATCTTTAAATTTAAATAGCGCTAAACTTGTTAACTTAGATGCAAGTTTGTATAAATACGAATAGCAATAGAATTTTGTATTAATTAAGTTAAAATGTTTCTTAACAAACAAGTAAGTTTCTTAAAAGGTATGGACGAGGCAGAATTCTTAGCTTTCTAAACAACGGCCTGCAACTGTCTAAGTATCCCGCTCCACAAATCGTTCTTATGCATTTCTTTTGGAGTCTAAATAAACGTATTATATCCACCGAATTATCTCGCAGCATAATGCCATACCGGAAGGAAGGAAGGAAGAAAAATAGCCGTGGTATGCCATGAGAGCGGCAATAAAAAAAAAAATAAAAAAAAAAGAGAAAGTAAAATGAGGTTTTAATTGGGTCCCCTATACTTATCTGGTAGAATTTTGATGCTCCGAAACTTATTTGGAATAACACATTTGGCGTTAATTTTCGCAAACAAATAGGTATTTATATAATTAATGATTGATCGAATGTTTTATAATATGTCCGAAATAACAAAGCCATACTATTATGATAGCAAGATTTAATGTTGTATTTTAAGAGAGTTGTTGTTGTCTGCGATATGCTAGTCTACCTTATAATTACTATAGATAGACAAGAAGCGTAAGTAGGCAATTATGTAAAAAAAAAAGAAAAACTGTACTACTTGTACAATAACTATCTAATTTGTGGTCTGTACCTTTGACAAATGAGTGTTTGCCAAAAGATTTTCTGCGAGATCATCCGCTGTACTTAAATGGTTGGAGTGTTGAAGTAGACAATTTACTTTGGAAAAGAGATCATAAAACATAAATTCGCTGTGAGAAGTAAAAACAAAGTTTGACGACCTCCATGGCAGAGTAATGTGTCACTGGATTCAAGGTGTCATAGGTCAGGCCGGTGCTACAGTCCCGGTAGGGGAAAATCAGATTGAAGTTTATCAGTGAGACGGTACAAACACTTTTTGTTAGAAATATGGTATAGAAGAAAAAAGAGATGATGACTTACTTGGTTCAAAAAGCGTGGACATTGGGTATGTATTTATAAAAAGATAGTGGAATGAAAATAAAAGATGACTTGAAGATAAAAAAAAAGGAAGAGGGGAGTACCTATAAGTACTCTGTTAGTAGCAAGTACAAGTGCAGTGTAAAATGGTGACCGGAACAGAGTAATAAATTGATGTAGTAAAATGGTAGTGTAACCAGTAATAAGTTAAATAATTACTACTCTTGGGAAATAATATAATTGATACTACATGACAGATTAACATTGATTTTAAATAAAGATCTAAATGTTGGTTTGAAAGATTTGGAAAACATGTGTAAAATAAATAATTAATGGCTTGGCATTTATTAGGAAGGGTCTGTTATAAATGATAACTGGTCAGTAATAGTATAATGTTCATGTTCTTTAAAGCTGACGTCAATGCACTTCCAATGACTGCAATAGAATGATATTATATTGTCAGTATAGCGGACTTGAAGCTACAATAATAAAAATAATTAAATTATTTGATAAGGAAGGGATGTAGTGTTTGTATCTATGGAAAAGGGTACAATCTACCCTGTCTCACACACACAGGAGGGCAACACTAGTAGCTGTCATTGTCAACGATAGATTGACAGATGACATATAGCTAGGCGGGAGTTCTGGTGGAGTGCAGATAGGATTTCGGCTCCAGGATCCCCGATGTGTATTATACGTATTATGTGTGCTTGTCTTGGTGTGACGGTGAGCCAGGGAAACGGTTCGGTAGGATTGCAAATCCTACACTGATGATTTCTTTATTCATTGTAACCAACGACACAGTATGCACTTCACTAGCGTTCAACACGACTGCCACTATCGGAACGATGCTTGGCGCTTTGTGCGGCATGTGCCGGCGGCTTGTGAAACCGGCAGCAGAGCCGCTCGGCATAAAGCCGGCGGCCCTGCCGCCAGCACTGTGTGTAGTGGCCTTTAGACCAAAAACATTCATAGTGAATCAAGCTTCTATCACAAAACGTTATTTATGTACTGTGTGCCAAAATAAACACACTATTTATCAATGTTATAAGTTTAAAACAAAGCCAATTGAAGCTCGAATTGACAAAATAAAGAAATTAAACTTATGCAAGAATTGTCTTCGTCAGGGACATACAGAGAAACATTGTAGATTCGGGCCTTGTAGCATATATTCACAAATAAACAATACTATGCTTCACATACCAACACAACAAACACAACAGGCTCAATCTACTTCAAGTGATTGTGTAGTATTGCCTAACAACACCTCAAAAACAGCAACAAAATTCTATTACATCAGTAATAGAATTTTGTTGTTGTTTTTGAGGTGTTGTACCCCAAACAAATAATTTCACACTTTCAGCAACACATAACACACATAACTATGTATTTCTTTCAACTGTTATAGTGAATGTGACAACCAACAATGGCAAGGTACATCAGGTTCGTGCACTGCTCGATAATGGCAGCACATTGTTACGCACTTGGGGACAGCCGTGTTTATTCAACCCCCACTGCCTCCAAGATGCGGTCAGCTCAGCTAGCTCAGATGGGCACGAGACTCATGGGAGTGTGCGTGGGTTCTACCTGGATGGCTGTTACACTCGGAAAGAAGATATTGAGATTAGTTCTCTAAAAGGTTCTAATTCTTACTTCTAAAGAGGGCGCCACCAACACAGGAGTGTTGGAATAAATCAAACAAAGTGATACATTTCTGACAAAAATCTTGAGTATATAGATGTAAAACCACTGTCATTATTTAAAATTACAAACAATTCTTTCTAAACATTATTAGCAGAAAACATGGGCACTGTTAATAAAACTCATTAAAAGTTAAAGAATAAAAGTTACATGTGGGTACTCAAAAACACATGGTAAGTTATTTGGTCATGACCTGGGGAAACAAGAATCAGTGGAAGCGTCCTTCCATGAATCTATTCTGAAGCTAAATATAAGATCTTAAGTTACTTCTATATTAAAATTACATTAATACAACCGTTTTACATGTCGATGAAATTCTCAAACAAAAAGTACACAAAAACATACGGAGTTCGTTGTTTAGCTTACGCAGCCTCCAAGGTGTTGGTGCACTCACTCTCCCATGCATCAGAGGAGAACACTTCTACATTTCGTGGCCTGAGACGAGATACACTGCTTCAAGGGAACACGTGCATCAGCCCGGGAAAAGATGTCAGAAATGCAAAAAAATAATTTATTACTAAAACAAAGTGCGGCTCTCTGCAACAAAACAAGAGAGCACACGATAATTCTCAAGAAGTTCCACCCGGAGGCGGGAGACTCCAAACAAGACGAAACGGTATGAAAAACTCACCTGCCGCTCCATATAAAAATTTTTGAATTTACATAAAAAAGATATATTGGCACTAGGCCATATCGATGACAATCATCACCTGATCTTCTTAACAATTAGATCGGACGATCCCAATCAAATTTTCTGCTTCCAATATATTTTAAGTCGTACCGACGCCGAGGATCGAAAGGAAAAAGGCAAGTCACCGTCACCGGCGACCATAGACGAGCCGAACCAAAGACTATATGATATATTGTTCCAGAATTTTCCACAAAAAGAATTTCGTTTTATTATTCTACACCTAATTGAAATGTATTATAATAAATACAGAAGACATACTGAAAGTAAATTAAACCATTACAATGTTTAAAAACATTAGACAATAGCAATAAATATGCAATGAGTAACTTTCACTAAGACAACAAGTTGTGATTTATAGCATTAAGTTATTGCCTGTGACGAAATGTAAAACGTCAGAAAGTCAAAGTCAAAGTCAAAGATTTTTATTCAAATAGACTTATAGATAAGTGCTTTCGAATCGTCCAATTTTTTTTTTCCTACCAGCCATTCAGGACATCTTTTAACTGATAAGAAGAACGGCCGCAAGAAACTTATTAGCTTTAACAGAAGCAACAACATTTACAAAGGAACATGTCGTTGCCAAACACAAATCTACAATCTTGAAACATATTTCATATAAGAGGACAATTTTCTTATACTCAGTTATTAGAATATTTTCCTTTTATACAATTACAATAGTCATGTTTTATGTTAGTATCACTTCCATGCATTTTGGTCTTTCAAATAATCATTACCTTGTTTTTTTAACATGTATTTAAAATTTATGCAAAGGCATCTCAATCACTTGTGGAATTTTATTAAAAAAGGCTATGCCTTTCCCCAAAAACGAGCGACTGTATTTTTCAAGCCGAAATCTTGGAACGGCAAGCTTATTCTTGTTTCTAGTATTAAAATTATGAACATCGCTATGCTTAATAAATAAATCGTGATGTTTCCTTACATATACTATATTATCATAAATGTATTGTCCCGCCAAAGTTAGTATATTAATCTCTTTACACAATTCTTTAAGAGAATCTCTCTGTCGAAGGTTGTAAATGGCGCGCACAGCTCTTTTTTGAAGTATAAAAACATTTTCTATATTGGATTTTTTCAGATGTCATGTCCATTCGCTGTCAATGTCAAAGCCACTCAAAACAATAACACTGGTAGTTGTTATTGTGAAAATATTGAAAACAACAAAATATTACGGAATGAACGCTAAAACTTTGGTAAATACGTGTAAAGAATGATTCTGCAATGAAATAGCTCGGTGCGCAAGGAACCTACGGTTAGTAACACTAAAATCAGTGTCACAAAAGAATGGTAAACAAAACACTATCGTGTCTGGGGTGACGGTTTATCCCGTGGTCTGTTCTTGGCGTCGTTGATGGTGAATTCAACACAGGGCCTGAGCCCAGTCCTGCGAATAAACCACCAGACACACCCTCACCCTCAAGTCTCGAGAGTGAAAATACCACGGTTGCGTATTATACATGCAACAACATCAAGTTTTGTAACAGAAACATTAATCAAACAATTAAATATTCCTAGTTATTCCACCGCAATAACAGTACGTGAATTAAATAATCAATTATCTAAAATAACAATTATACTTGTACTTAGTCCGAGGTATTTACTAGGTAGTACTCGCTTTTTCCTTGCTCTTCGTCGCGAATTTTAGAGTCTGTCAAAAACAAAAAACACCACCTGGCAACACCCAAACGCGTCGCTGTGTATTTTTATGGTATTTTCAGTTTTTAATTAAAAAGTGATTTTCAAGATATGCCGAAGCGTAAACACTCCGAAGAGGAGCGGCGTGCCAAAAAATACGCAAATTAGAGAGAAAGTTAAGGAAGTACAAGGAACAGGACGATGTAAGTAGATTCAGTATTCTTCGATAGATTTTTTATCTTTATATTAATAGGAAGGCTTAAGGGTCCGCTATAGGCCAACGAAAATCAGATTGCTTTACATGATCGTCTGTAATATCAATATTAATGAAAAACTTAAATTAAGATGCAGCAAACTACAGGACTAACACTAGTGACTATGTTACTCAAAAACACGATTGCATAAAATTTTCTCGATAGAATAAAATTGCGAAGTTGCCTCCAAATCACTATGATTAACACGAAAAACTGCTAGTATTCAAGTAATACATTAAAATAAAGCTTGGAACTTTTTAGTATAATTACACTATAGATAAGGCAGGGCTTATGTTATATATTTTTTGTAAATAACCTTTAAATATCCTTTAAAAAAAGAATTTCCTTCATTTCTTCATTCCGGACCGGCCGAATGGAGCCGGAGAATTATATAGTAAATGCTGTCTTATTTCTCATAGAAATAAGGCAGCATTTACTTTGCAGCTCGCCGTTGCAGTTATTACTTTTGCTTTTGGCCTAGAGCGCGCCCTTAATGTGTTACATTATGCTTCCTCTCGTTGAGAGGATTGGTTTTCTGTAGAAAGTGCGATGCTTTACAAAAAACTACGCAACTGAATTGACTTCTTAATAGGATTAACTGATGAACAACGTGATAAGATTACTAAACAGTATGCCATACCTGTAAATGCTAAATTGTTAGACGCTCCTAAGCTCAACAAGGAAATCACGGACCTTCTCAAGGCAACAGAGAAAAATAGGGATGAACGTCTTGAAACAAGACAACAAGATGAGGGTCTGGCATTGGGCAACATCTGCCAGGCCATTGGAAGTCTGATCATTGACGACTTTGATAAAATAAATATTATAAAGATGCTGAAGTGACAGTGCTCGTTTACTGAGTAACATTCATTACCAATATATATTGATAAGAAGAAAATTAGTATCTCCTCACATTGACAAAACAATTCAAATTAATCTACAAGATAACAAGCGCACAGAATTTCTGTACTCCGATTTAGATGAGACAGCCAAGACAACTCTGACTATTTTAAAGAATATCCAATTCAATTCAAAAGATACCATCCACACCAGCGATTCCAAAAAACTTCCAAGGCACCAGATAACAACATCCTCCCCATCAGCAACAATACAGGAGGCCTCCCCATCAAGAACAATACAGCCGCGGACGAGGACAGACCAGGCCACGCTACCAAGCACAAGCACAGACGAGACAACCCTTCGGTCAACATCAGAGTGCACCCAGTCGGGGCCGTGCCCGATACCCATAGAGGTAGTTTTTTCTGCTAGACTAAAGTATTTTTATACAAAGTGGTTGACATTATGTACTGACCCAGTAATTTTAGAATGGATAAAAGGCTATAAAATACCCTTTGTGTCTGAACCTGTTCTTCTGTTGTCTGAACCGGGACTTCAATTTGTTTTAGGTGACAAACATCAAAAATAAAGTGACAAACATAAAAAAAATAATGTAACAACATGTTACTTCTGGCATCAGGCATTGGCTAACCGAGAATCCATAGAAATCGGATCCTGCGTGTATCGATTTTTGGAAAATCTTTCAAAGACTTATCCGAACTGAGAAGTTATTTTATGTACGGACAACTGCTGTGGCCAGCAAAAAAATAGGCAAGTATGACTAAATTTCTTTCTATTTAAATGTAATATTATTATTTGCTGACAGATACCTCATCACGATGTATTACTACGCAGTTTCAAGGCTTCCAATTCAATCCATCACACATAAATTTTTGATTCCGGGGCACACGCAGAACGAAGGCGACAATGCCCATTCTGTCATAGAGAAGGCAGTGAAGAGAGCAAAAAAGTCTGGCCCTATTTACGTTCCGGATCAGTATGCACAAATCATACGTACAGCTAAAAAGACCCGTAGACCCATACGTAGTTGTAGAAATGGACTTTAAAGATTTTCACGAGCTGAAGCCCTTAAACGATGAAGTCAAATTGAATATGACTAAAAGCGTCAACGGTGACCCGATAAAGATAACAGAGATGAAAATGATTCGTTTTATAAAGGACTCTGACACTAACGCCTATAAAACAAGTTACGCGAAAGATTGGATTGAAGTAAAATGCCACAAGACACCGATAGGTTCACAGAGAAATACAATATGACCGAAACCGTTAAAACTGACAGTCATCAACAGTCTTATACGTCAAATATGGGTATCAATGGGCGGCTTAAATCAGATTTACAGAGCCTGATTGAAAACAGTATAGTTCCCAGTTACTATGCAAGATTTAATAAGGAACTTTTTAGACGAGACGCTGACAAAATTATTATTTTTTTGTTAATTTTAATTCTTAAGCACATATTGTGATTGATTAATGCCATATACCTTGTTAAACCTAATGTCTAGTGAAAGGTTATTTATTGTGTTGTAACTTACTCAATTTGAAGACTGATTGAACTAGTTTCATATTTGAGATTAATGACTCGTGAAAGTTTTATTTTATACTTTCTCAACTTGAAGTCTTGATCATAATATGTCAAGTAAGTAAGTTCGCTAAAGCCACTTGTTACTTAATTATCGACCTTTTTAATAGTTATTTTTTTAAATAATAATTGCCACTTAGCGACAAATACGACTAGACAAACAACAGAACAAAAGTTTTCAGTGATTTAGTAAATCACTGAAAACTTTAGTTCTGTTGTTTGATAATAGGTTTGGTTTAGAAGAAATAACATTGGGGCACCACGTATTTATAACAAGCCATTTAACAAGTATTTGTGGTATATACTCGTGATCATTGTAGGCCAACCAGTTATTTTTACTTACCACTCGCCGTGTTAAAGGCAAAACCGACTGTCTGGCGATTTTTGTCGATTTTCAATTTTTTACACTACGCCATTCAGTTTTGAATTCTCTCTCTAGTGGTAAAATCAATTATATTCTAAGACGTTTATTTACGGTGTTACTGAGATCTAACAAAATCATCTTTTTTTTTTTTGTGAATTTTAATAGACCAAAAGCAAATATTCAGAGATAAATATTAACTTTTCTTAATATTTTTGAGGCAAACTAGAAAAATTAGAAATACTCGATTTTTGTTGTATAGAATATCTATAGACATCGCCTTTTAATATCTAGTGCTAGTAAACGTTATAGTGGTCTCATTACTTTTGGCTCTTGACTTTATATGAGATTTGCACAAGTACTCTAGAGGCAAAACCTACTACTTAAAATTAGTTTGTTTTTCCAATGGGAGCTCTTGACTTTTAAGCGATTTTGTGCAGATAGTCTAGAAGCAAAACCGACTACTTATACATAGTTGGTATTTTCGGGGAAATAGCCGCGTGCGCATTCGTTTTTTAACGGACTATCAACATGTGTTTGAATCTTGCGCAAAGAACAGGTGTAATGTCGTGGTTTTATTTAGATTTTTTTGTAAAGTTACAGTGAAAATGAGTTTCAAAAAGGAGGATTGTCTTTCTTTAGATATTTCCGTGAAACCGTGTGGTGAATTTTGTGAATGTGAGTAGTTTTTAGTATGAGTAATGTTTCAAAATGTGGGTATAAGTTGACGATGATGTTTTATTATCTCCAGCGTATGACTTATTTGTTACCCAGTCCACGAGGAATGAGGAGGATGAGGATTTTTTATCATTTGATCACAAGCGTTAATTTATCTGTGTCTTCGTAGGACATTTTTTGAAGAGCTTCATACAGAATGCTCCTAGTGCTGTGATAATTAATAGCAAATTTGGCATAAAATCTATTATAAAGCAAAGGCTCTAGAAACATGAAGAAGCTGGAAGAGAAGGCAGATTTCATTCCCGTATTTTGTGGGCAAACTCTATCTGTTCGTCTCTTGTTATTAATTTCAGTGCTGTAGGGAAGTGCAGTAGGGAAGTGCAGTGTGCTGTTTAAGGACAGTGCTCAAAATAAATGATTGTCTAACGGTAAGTACATTACAATTCTTATAAAGAAGCTCAGTTATAGTTATTATGCAACGAATATTTAATTAATTACTTCATTTTCGACTTGGAAAATTATTATTTTTGATTATAGCAATTATTCAATACCATTTTTGACATTTGTATTTTAAAACAAACAACTTGATCTTATCTTGGTTAGAGTTTTTTTTATCAAAATACGAAATTCCAAAGTTCCAAGTGGTTTTAAGTGGCAAAGTGGACTTAAAAAAATTCTGCACCCCAATCCAATGGCGTTCTACTTGTTCTGTGTTTTAGTTTGGTTCCAAACCTATCGAAAGTAAGTACACAATAAAATTTCTATTTAAATATACAGCACAGTTTCTGGAATCTAACTAAAATATTTATCTTTTAGTGTCCAGGCATGGTCCGAAATAACAACAGCCCTGAACAGTGATGGTAGTGGGTTTACAAAAACATCGGAACAGTGGTATAAGGTGGGTAATTATATATATTCTGTGTGTATACTGTCGCATTGAGTAGGTAGCCTTCTACGCCCGTGGCAGTTTCTGGTCTGCTATCGGGCGCGTCCCCAGGTGGTGGATAGGGGAACGGCCTATAGATATAGGGGCTACCGGCTTGCCGGCGCGAACCAAAACCAGAGCGGTGAGCAACCGCTCTCGAACGGTGCGGAGGTTTGAGAGGGACTACGTGTCTCTGTGTTTACACGGAAACGGAAACCTTTCGGATAGTACGCGTTTGATTGTGGCAATCTGAGAGGGAATACGCTCTATGACTTACATAGAGGCGGAAACCGGAAGAAAGTACACACGAGGGTAGCGAAAGTCGCTTAGAGGCGGACGCTTGAAAACAGTGAGGACTGAGGGATAAGCGCGAGAGGTGCGCCTAGTTTCCCTTGGAAACTCACTATTCGAGCGACAATATGGAAAACTGAGAGGGAAACTGGAAGTTAGTACACACGAGTCTCTTAGTGGCTGACGCTCTGAGTGAGACAATGGATTAAGGTGACGCAAAGTGTGCGGTGAATCCGAAAGCCTATGTCTCTCTCATTCGAATGCGGAGACCTGTAAGGACTACGCGTCCATATGGAGGCGGAAAATTATGGGTAGTACGCTGTAGTGGGTTCCGAGCTCGGTTGGGAGACCTTGCTTTTAAGTTTATGGACCCCAAGCTGGTTGGTGCGCATCCGTGCAGTGCGCTTTCTGGCGTTTGGGAGAAATCCCATGGGATGGCAGAAGTAGTTTCTGCATCCCGAGGTGGGCTTGCTTCGGCGAGCAACCCAGTTGAGGCTAATGGATAATGCTACAGCGATAGCCATTGCCGAGACACTATGGGAAGAAGGACACGGCGAGTGGTTTTTAGGCCCATCGGCGGGAGAGTCCCACATAACCTTTTGTTTGATCTCCCAGGCTTTTTGAAGGAAGCCTGGTTAGCATGCGCGCCCTCTCGTTTTGATGATTTCGATAATAAATATAAGTTAATTCAGCGCATCAAAGATACTCAGAGACGTCGGACATTCGATTCTTTAATTCCACTGCATCATTCACCAACAAGCCTTGTGCGCTAAGAGTGGTTTAATATCCCTTGATGATATAATGGCGGTAGTTACAAAAATAGTCAACCTCATCTCGTCACAGGCTTTAAACAAGCGAAAGTTCGGTGCTTTGTTGGATGAAGTCAACTCGGTGTATAATGGCTTACTGATGTATAATAATGTTCGCGGGAATGTACTTGAAAGATTTGTTGATTGCTTAGAAGAAATCAGACTGTTTTTGCAAAATGAGGGAAAAATTGAACAATACCCACAAAAAAATATGTTTTTTACAGACATATGCCAACATTTAAATACATTAAACGTAAAGTTTTAAGGGACAAACAAAACAATTATTGTCATGATAGATCTCATTCGCGCTTTTGAGGCTAAACTGCAAGTTTTCAGGAACGATATTATCACAAGAAACTACAAGTATTTTCCAAACTTGAAAAAATATATGAATGATTTTGATATTCACGAGACAGCAGACAAAGAATGTACTGAAGAATTTATTTCTGCGATTGATTCTTTAATGAAGAAATTTTCACGGAGATTTTCTCAGTTCAAAGAATTGTCGGAAATACTCAAGTTTATTATGTACCCAGAGGTGACGTCATTTCATAAACTGAACTTCTCTTAGTTCGATTGGTTGGAAATTGAAGAATTTGAAATGCAGCTGATTGATTTCCAATCTAGTTCAATATGGATTCAAAAATTTATTGAAACAAGGAAAGAGTTGGAATTAATTGAAACAGAAAGATTGACAAGTAATTTAAGTAAAAATGCTAATAACAAAATTCTGGAAAGATGGAATGCGTTACCAGACACATTTAACTGTTTGAAGAAGCTGGCTCATGCTATTTTAATATGTTTTCATCTACCTATGCCTGCGAGTCATTATTTTCAGAAATCTCGGTTAGAAACCGTTTGACAGATGAATCCAGTTCAGCATGCATTTTGCTAAAAGTAACATCTTACAACCCTAACATAAATTATTTGTCATCTAACCTGCATTTAATTTATGCGTGTAATAAAAACATTCCAAAATGTACCTTTTTTGTTTACTTTATTTAATAAAGAGTTTTGATAGTATTTATTATTATTATTTTCCAAATAAACAGAAAGTCAAAATTATTTGATGGCACGTCAATGACCCCATTAAACATTATTTACAAAAAATGGCACGTTGATGCATAAAGGTTCGCCTACACTGACCTAGGGCGAGAAAGACTTGCCGTATTAGTGCGTTATCTGCAACAGTGCGAAGTTTTTTGAATATATATATATATATATTAATTTACGTAATCTGCCACACAAAGCTTCAATATGGGGCTTAAATAAGAGGTTTTCGTCAATAATGACACCCAGATACTTTAGATTGTTAGCAATACCTATGCCTGGGCAAGTGCAACGGTGATTAGCCGGGTCCTTACAACGCACACTAGTGCCGTAGTAGGTCATAGGGCTCCAATCACAATGCTTGATTTATGTTATAATACCTCGCCTAATTACCCACTATTAGTCGTACTACCTGAGGGTGGAAAAGGTTTTGCAATGATTAATTTGTTACACGTTGCGACTGTGGGTGGTATAAGGGCTCTACGCCGTACGATCAACCCCGTGGTACTTGCAACTACGAGATGTATGTGTTTTTTGAATTTGCACTTAAATTAGTATTTTTTTTAGGTACATCCATTAAGTGTTCTTTCACAAAAATGCTTGTACTGGATACTTGGCTATCCATTTCGTGTAGTACTTCCGATGCTGACAGGTGTCGTCAAATTTTTCAAACTTTGACGCAACTGCTGCCAGACATTGAAAATGTGAATACCGATGATCTGCTCAATAGGATTACCTATCTTTGTAAAATATTGGTGATCTATTGGAAGCAAGTTCAGCGATCACATTCTCGCTTTGTCGCTAAGTACAGCGATTGGCTGAACGACATTGAAGTTGTCGATCTTTCGATTGCGATCCATTTATTTCTAGTCTAAGGAAGCTATGTAGTATATAACTATTATAAGTATTTAAATATCAGTAGTTTTTTTTTAAGTAGTACAGTAATTTTATTTAAACGTAATTATTTTGTGGATGAAGTCAACTCGGTGTATAATGGCTTACTGATGTATAATAATGTTCGCGGGAATGTACTTGAAAGATTTGTTGATTGCTTAGAAGAAATCAGACTGTTTTTGCAAAATGAGGGAAAAATTGAACAATACCCACAAAAAAATATGTTTTTTACAGATATATGCCAACATTTAAATACATTAAACGTAAAGTTTTAAGGGACAAACAAAACAATTATTGTCATGATAGATCTCATTCGCGCTTTTGAGGCTAAACTGCAAGTTTTCAGGAACGATATTATCACAAGAAACTACAAGTATTTTCCAAACTTGAAAAAATATATGAATGATTTTGATATTCACGAGACAGCAGACAAAGAATGTACTGAAGAATTTATTTCTGCGATTGATTCTTTAATGAAGAAATTTTCACGGAGATTTTCTCAGTTCAAAGAATTGTCGGAAATACTCAAGTTTATTATGTACCCAGAGGTGACGTCATTTCATAAACTGAACTTCTCTTAGTTCGATTGGTTGGAAATTGAAGAATTTGAAATGCAGCTGATTGATTTCCAATCTAGTTCAATATGGATTCAAAAATTTATTGAAACAAGGAAAGAGTTGGAATTAATTGAAACAGAAAGATTGACAAGTAATTTAAGTAAAAATGCTAATAACAAAATTCTGGAAAGATGGAATGCGTTACCAGACACATTTAACTGTTTGAAGAAGCTGGCTCATGCTATTTTAATATGTTTTCATCTACCTATGCCTGCGAGTCATTATTTTCAGAGATGAATAACATTAAAATCTCGGTTAGAAACCGTTTGACAGATGAATCCAGTTCAGCATGCATTTTGCTAAAAGTAACATCTTACAACCCTAACATAAATTATTTGTCATCTAACCTGCATTTAATTTATGCGTGTAATAAAAACATTCCAAAATGTACCTTTTTTGTTTACTTTATTTAATAAAGAGTTTTGATAGTATTTATTATTATTATTTTCCAAATAAACAGAAAGTCAAAATTATTTGATGGCACGTCAATGACCCCATTAAACATTATTTACAAAAAATGGCACGTTGATGCATAAAGGTTCGCCTACACTGACCTAGGGCGAGAAAGACTTGCCGTATTAGTGCGTTATCTGCAACAGTGCGAAGTTTTTTGAATATATATATATATATTAATTTACGTAATCTGCCACACAAAGCTTCAATATGGGGCTTAAATAAGAGGTTTTCGTCAATAATGACACCCAGATACTTTAGATTGTTAGCAATACCTATGCCTGGGCAAGTGCAACGGTGATTAGCCGGGTCCTTACAACGCACACTAGTGCCGTAGTAGGTCATAGGGCTCCAATCACAATGCTTGATTTATGTTATAATACCTCGCCTAATTACCCACTATTAGTCGTACTACCTGAGGGTGGAAAAGGTTTTGCAATGATTAATTTGTTACACGTTGCGACTGTGGGTGGTATAAGGGCTCTACGCCGTACGATCAACCCCGTGGTACTTGCAACTACGAGATGTATGTGTTTTTTGAATTTGCACTTAAATTAGTATTTTTTTTAGGTACATCCATTAAGTGTTCTTTCACAAAAATGCTTGTACTGGATACTTGGCTATCCATTTCGTGTAGTACTTCCGATGCTGACAGGTGTCGTCAAATTTTTCAAACTTTGACGCAACTGCTGCCAGACATTGAAAATGTGAATACCGATGACCTGCTCAATAGGATTACCTATCTTTGTAAAATATTGGTGATCTATTGGAAGCAAGTTCAGCGATCACATTCTCGCTTTGTCGCTAAGTACAGCGATTGGCTGAACGACATTGAAGTTGTCGATCTTTCGATTGCGATCCATTTATTTCTAGTCTAAGGAAGCTATGTAGTATATAACTATTATAAGTATTTAAATATCAGTAGTTTTTTTTTAAGTAGTACAGTAATTTTATTTAAACGTAATTATTTTGTGTAAGTACTTTAAACATATTTAATTAGTGAACTAGTAGGAATTCAGTTAATGTGTGTGTTGTGTATTAATATTTTATATATGTGTGGGTATGCAAATAAATTCAGTCTTTACCGATACGTCTTGGTTTCACTACATGGTGGCAGCGGTGTACAATACAATTGCACAGTTAAATAGATGAATCGCGTGTTAAGTGCCCCAAATTGTGTTAAAATAGTGAAATACGTGTGAACAAACAATTAGTAAAATGGAGCATGCGCGGCCACCTACGGAATTATTGCTCGAAGGCGGGCCGGCTTCTCGCGCCGAGTCATGGCGGCGTTGGCTAAGACATTTTAAAGTGTTTCTTAAAGCCTCGGGAGTGTACAAGGAACCTAAAGATATTCAAGCCTGTCTTCTGATAAACTTGATAGGGCCATATGGATACGATGTTTATTCGACGTTCAAATTCACCAATGAACAGGAACGGGATGACCTTGACAAATTAATAGAAAAATTTAACAACTATTTTGGGACAAAAGTCAATGTTACTACTATTCGTTTTAAGTTTTTTACTCGCGTTCAATTACCTGGTGAAAGTATAGACGAGTATGTTACCGCCTTAAAATTGCTAAGCCAGCAGTGTGAATTTGAACAGTTGGAGGAGGGACTTTTGCGCGATCGTATCGTGTGCGGCGTAAATGATAACGCTGTGCGCGATAGGTTACTACGGACCGACGACCTGACGTTGGATAAGGCGGTGAAGATATGTCAATTAAATGAAATATCGAACGATGAGAGTCATCTGATTGAGACGGCTAAATTGGAGGTAAAAGGTGAAGTCATGCACGCAGTGTATGGATATGGAGGCCGTGGTTCAGGACGAGGGATGCGTGGTGGAGCGATGCGCCGTGGAGGCAGCGCCGGCGGCGGGCGCGGCGGAGGCCGCGGGCCGGCCGCGGGCGCCTCGGGCAGCGCGCGCGCCCCATCGCCTGTGTGCGGGCTGCGGAGATCCCTACTGTGAATCTGGCGTTAAGTGTGCGGCTAAAAACGTGAAGTGTTTTCAGTGTAGTAGTAAGGGTCATTTCAAAAGGTTATGCCCGCTGAAGGCCTCGAGTAAAGTGTATGAAGTGCAGGACGGCAACGCGTGTTATGAGCCCGACACGGATGAGGATGATTTTTTTTTCATTTCCACAATTGAGCAGGTCGATAGCGTTACGGACTTCAAGGATTTAAAGTGGTATGAAACTATTTGTATTACTAGAAATAATTTAAAACATTATTTCTAGTAATATTCCGAGACTACGCGGGGAGCTGAGATCTTGCGGTTGGACATATTGGCTGAGGGTGCGTTGGAGAATTTCCCGATCGAGAGTTGTGACCTGGTGGTCGCTGACGGCGGTAATGACGAGAGTTACAGGGACCCGGCGCTGTTACATGCTCAGGTACGTATCATCCGTAGAGTGTTGAAGAAATCGGGAAAATGCGTGCTGAAGATCGGAAATTTCTTCGAGCATCTCGGTGGTGTGCGTGGTTTCTTCGACGCTTTTGCGAGAGTTGTTTTGGTGAAACCGGACTTTTCTGCAGGTGGTAACACCGAGGTTTACGCTGTGTGCACGGGCTACGGATTGAAACACTCAGAAGTGGTCGGTGTGGAGGTGGTTAGGCAGCGTATGGTGTACGGCCTAATGAAGTACGTTGACTATGCCCTTAACAAACAAGACGCTAGTAATCCTAAGAAGACAGGTACCCTACCTGATTCAGGTTTTGGAAGCTAACGTTTTCGGTTCTTCCGGAGAAAAAGTGTGGCGACCGTCGGGACTCACTGGTGGAGGTAGCGGTGATGTCGTTTGTGATGCGTTTGACAGGTGTAAACTAGTGTTGGAAGAAACTAACACAAAAACCTCGGTGGAGACTTTGGAGGTCAGTGCCGTTAATGCCGCGCTTATTTTGTCGCGCGACATCGAATCGTCGTGTTCCGGGGAGTTGATGCGGCTGCACACTATCCGCGGTGAGGATCCTTCGGTCGTATCTGCGACTTCGGTAGAGACTTTGGAGTTATGCCCAGCGAACGCGGTGTTGGTGCTGTCTAATCGCAACGTCTCGTCAACTGCTGGAGAGGCACTACGTTTGCAGACCCTTTGCGACGAACATCAGGTCGTTGAGCTAGATGCGAGCAAACCTATAACGGACGTGAAATATGTGGATGAGAGTGAGAGAGAACAGTCGCCAGAGGAGGAACGTGTTCTGCCGCCACTCTACAGTGAGGAAGTTGAGGCATCCGTGGAGAAATACATAGACGCAGCCGTCCTGTGTAAGGTGGATGGTAGTGAGGGTAAATTGACTTGGAAAGAGAAGTTTGCGCGAGCGTTCGGGAAACAGCCCAGGTTGTGTAAGAACGCGCGCTCCTCGAGTAAGACTAAGTACTCGATAAAATCGAAAAGTACTATTAGGGGAGAGGGCAAGTTACGGAACGGCAAACATTTGTTTACGGCGTTCGCGACAGTTGAGGAACATCAGACAACGACCTCGCACATCGCTACCACCACGTTCGGCTTGCGTGATGCAGCGACAGGTGGTGGCGAATGCGAGTGTGGTCCGGTTCGTTTACGAGACAGGAGGATAAAACCTGTGACTTATGACACCAAAGGTACGTGCGTCAATTTTCCGACCCAGTTAGAATCGAGTGAATCGGATAGCGGAATGGCTTCTGGGAATGACTCGGACGTGTCTGTTGAGATCCCGGTAGTCGATCGCGACGAACGTATCGCTTTGGAAGTCTGTGAAGATCGATCTACCAGTGATAGTGAACCCGAGAATGTGAAGGTTGAGGCTAGTGTGGAGCGTTCTGAATCCGCCGTTAGAGAGAGCTGCAGTGGATTGAGATTGGCAGAGGTGTTGCATGCAATCGACCCTGTGAACGTGCCAGAAAATGAACCATTGAGGGCGACCGCGACATACTTTGCTGTCGATAAAATTAAGCAAGATGTACTTATATCCTATGCGTGGAAGACATCTGGTACTTACAAGATCTCGAAGTGTTTGAAGGAGTTGCTCGGGTTCTCAACAATGGATAAGGACGCTGTACAGGCTATGAGTGTCTTATGTGTCTTGGACAACGGTGTTCGCGTCGTTGAGACGAAGGTCGACACCATAAAAATATTTTTGATCGTTATGAATGACATTGCAGATTTGGAGGGGAGTGTCCTGGATCTGCTCAATCGTGTTGCGAGCTGCTTACATGGGAGACTGCGACTATCTTTGGACGTTTTTGTCTGTAAAGACTATAACGTCGATAGTCTTGCGGTCATGCAGTTCAGCAACGCGCACCCGTCCATAATTCTTGTATTATATCTACATAATCAATTTACGAAAGGTCGTGCTTTTGGCTCTCCATATTTATATCCAGAAGGACATAAAGCTGAGATGTTCCCCAAGCTGACCGACGAGGATTTGGGCTTGGTGCGAAGACCCACTTTGCTAGACGACAGTATCTTGGAAAATAGATACAGAAATTCAATGATAGAGTTCCTTCATACATCAACGTTCGCGCAAAATGTTTTGGCGGTTAGGCTAAAGGGTGAATACAGCCGCGCTATGGGAGGATGCGGTCCGAATTTGGAGGCCCTGGTGAGTTTAGCCAAGAAAGGACTGTACTTTTACGACAATCACGCCAAGACCGTGATGTCTGGTGACGTTAGACCGTATGGTTGGGCGTTTATCCTAGACGGATCAGGTTGGCGTTTCGCGAGATACGACCCGGACACGTCTACGTATGAGGGCTCAGAGCGGTACTTTATGTTCACCCGGGAAACCAAGACCATGTTATCGGAGGAGATCCCGGTAGTCGATCGCGACGAACGTATCGCTTTGGAAGTCTGTGAAGATCGATCTACCAGTGATAGTGAACCCGAGAATGTGAAGGTTGAGGCTAGTGTGGAGCGTTCTGAATCCGCCGTTAGAGAGAGCTGCAGTGGATTGAGATTGGCAGAGGTGTTGCATGCAATCGACCCTGTGAACGTGCCAGAAAATGAACCATTGAGGGCGACCGCGACATACTTTGCTGTCGATAAAATTAAGCAAGATGTACTTATATCCTATGCGTGGAAGACATCTGGTACTTACAAGATCTCGAAGTGTTTGAAGGAGTTGCTCGGGTTCTCAACAATGGATAAGGACGCTGTACAGGCTATGAGTGTCTTATGTGTCTTGGACAACGGTGTTCGCGTCGTTGAGACGAAGGTCGACACCATAAAAATATTTTTGATCGTTATGAATGACATTGCAGATTTGGAGGGGAGTGTCCTGGATCTGCTCAATCGTGTTGCGAGCTGCTTACATGGGAGACTGCGACTATCTTTGGACGTTTTTGTCTGTAAAGACTATAACGTCGATAGTCTTGCGGTCATGCAGTTCAGCAACGCGCACCCGTCCATAATTCTTGTATTATATCTACATAATCAATTTACGAAAGGTCGTGCTTTTGGCTCTCCATATTTATATCCAGAAGGACATAAAGCTGAGATGTTCCCCAAGCTGACCGACGAGGATTTGGGCTTGGTGCGAAGACCCACTTTGCTAGACGACAGTATCTTGGAAAATAGATACAGAAATTCAATGATAGAGTTCCTTCATACATCAACGTTCGCGCAAAATGTTTTGGCGGTTAGGCTAAAGGGTGAATACAGCCGCGCTATGGGAGGATGCGGTCCGAATTTGGAGGCCCTGGTGAGTTTAGCCAAGAAAGGACTGTACTTTTACGACAATCACGCCAAGACCGTGATGTCTGGTGACGTTAGACCGTATGGTTGGGCGTTTATCCTAGACGGATCAGGTTGGCGTTTCGCGAGATACGACCCGGACACGTCTACGTATGAGGGCTCAGAGCGGTACTTTATGTTCACCCGGGAAACCAAGACCATGTTATCGGAGGAGATCCCGGTAGTCGATCGCGACGAACGTATCGCTTTGGAAGTCTGTGAAGATCGATCTACCAGTGATAGTGAACCCGAGAATGTGAAGGTTGAGGCTAGTGTGGAGCGTTCTGAATCCGCCGTTAGAGAGAGCTGCAGTGGATTGAGATTGGCAGAGGTGTTGCATGCAATCGACCCTGTGAACGTGCCAGAAAATGAACCATTGAGGGCGACCGCGACATACTTTGCTGTCGATAAAATTAAGCAAGATGTACTTATATCCTATGCGTGGAAGACATCTGGTACTTACAAGATCTCGAAGTGTTTGAAGGAGTTGCTCGGGTTCTCAACAATGGATAAGGACGCTGTACAGGCTATGAGTGTCTTATGTGTCTTGGACAACGGTGTTCGCGTCGTTGAGACGAAGGTCGACACCATAAAAATATTTTTGATCGTTATGAATGACATTGCAGATTTGGAGGGGAGTGTCCTGGATCTGCTCAATCGTGTTGCGAGCTGCTTACATGGGAGACTGCGACTATCTTTGGACGTTTTTGTCTGTAAAGACTATAACGTCGATAGTCTTGCGGTCATGCAGTTCAGCAACGCGCACCCGTCCATAATTCTTGTATTATATCTACATAATCAATTTACGAAAGGTCGTGCTTTTGGCTCTCCATATTTATATCCAGAAGGACATAAAGCTGAGATGTTCCCCAAGCTGACCGACGAGGATTTGGGCTTGGTGCGAAGACCCACTTTGCTAGACGACAGTATCTTGGAAAATAGATACAGAAATTCAATGATAGAGTTCCTTCATACATCAACGTTCGCGCAAAATGTTTTGGCGGTTAGGCTAAAGGGTGAATACAGCCGCGCTATGGGAGGATGCGGTCCGAATTTGGAGGCCCTGGTGAGTTTAGCCAAGAAAGGACTGTACTTTTACGACAATCACGCCAAGACCGTGATGTCTGGTGACGTTAGACCGTATGGTTGGGCGTTTATCCTAGACGGATCAGGTTGGCGTTTCGCGAGATACGACCCGGACACGTCTACGTATGAGGGCTCAGAGCGGTACTTTATGTTCACCCGGGAAACCAAGACCATGTTATCGGAGGAGATCCCGGTAGTCGATCGCGACGAACGTATCGCTTTGGAAGTCTGTGAAGATCGATCTACCAGTGATAGTGAACCCGAGAATGTGAAGGTTGAGGCTAGTGTGGAGCGTTCTGAATCCGCCGTTAGAGAGAGCTGCAGTGGATTGAGATTGGCAGAGGTGTTGCATGCAATCGACCCTGTGAACGTGCCAGAAAATGAACCATTGAGGGCGACCGCGACATACTTTGCTGTCGATAAAATTAAGCAAGATGTACTTATATCCTATGCGTGGAAGACATCTGGTACTTACAAGATCTCGAAGTGTTTGAAGGAGTTGCTCGGGTTCTCAACAATGGATAAGGACGCTGTACAGGCTATGAGTGTCTTATGTGTCTTGGACAACGGTGTTCGCGTCGTTGAGACGAAGGTCGACACCATAAAAATATTTTTGATCGTTATGAATGACATTGCAGATTTGGGGGGGAGTGTCCTGGATCTGCTCAATCGTGTTGCGAGCTGCTTACATGGGAGACTGCGACTATCTTTGGACGTTTTTGTCTGTAAAGACTATAACGTCGATAGTCTTGCGGTCATGCAGTTCAGCAACGCGCACCCGTCCATAATTCTTGTATTATATCTACATAATCAATTTACGAAAGGTCGTGCTTTTGGCTCTCCATATTTATATCCAGAAGGACATAAAGCTGAGATGTTCCCCAAGCTGACCGACGAGGATTTGGGCTTGGTGCGAAGACCCACTTTGCTAGACGACAGTATCTTGGAAAATAGATACAGAAATTCAATGATAGAGTTCCTTCATACATCAACGTTCGCGCAAAATGTTTTGGCGGTTAGGCTAAAGGGTGAATACAGCCGCGCTATGGGAGGATGCGGTCCGAATTTGGAGGCCCTGGTGAGTTTAGCCAAGAAAGGACTGTACTTTTACGACAATCACGCCAAGACCGTGATGTCTGGTGACGTTAGACCGTATGGTTGGGCGTTTATCCTAGACGGATCAGGTTGGCGTTTCGCGAGATACGACCCGGACACGTCTACGTATGAGGGCTCAGAGCGGTACTTTATGTTCACCCGGGAAACCAAGACCATGTTATCGGAGGAGATCCCGGTAGTCGATCGCGACGAACGTATCGCTTTGGAAGTCTGTGAAGATCGATCTACCAGTGATAGTGAACCCGAGAATGTGAAGGTTGAGGCTAGTGTGGAGCGTTCTGAATCCGCCGTTAGAGAGAGCTGCAGTGGATTGAGATTGGCAGAGGTGTTGCATGCAATCGACCCTGTGAACGTGCCAGAAAATGAACCATTGAGGGCGACCGCGACATACTTTGCTGTCGATAAAATTAAGCAAGATGTACTTATATCCTATGCGTGGAAGACATCTGGTACTTACAAGATCTCGAAGTGTTTGAAGGAGTTGCTCGGGTTCTCAACAATGGATAAGGACGCTGTACAGGCTATGAGTGTCTTATGTGTCTTGGACAACGGTGTTCGCGTCGTTGAGACGAAGGTCGACACCATAAAAATATTTTTGATCGTTATGAATGACATTGCAGATTTGGAGGGGAGTGTCCTGGATCTGCTCAATCGTGTTGCGAGCTGCTTACATGGGAGACTGCGACTATCTTTGGACGTTTTTGTCTGTAAAGACTATAACGTCGATAGTCTTGCGGTCATGCAGTTCAGCAACGCGCACCCGTCCATAATTCTTGTATTATATCTACATAATCAATTTACGAAAGGTCGTGCTTTTGGCTCTCCATATTTATATCCAGAAGGACATAAAGCTGAGATGTTCCCCAAGCTGACCGACGAGGATTTGGGCTTGGTGCGAAGACCCACTTTGCTAGACGACAGTATCTTGGAAAATAGATACAGAAATTCAATGATAGAGTTCCTTCATACATCAACGTTCGCGCAAAATGTTTTGGCGGTTAGGCTAAAGGGTGAATACAGCCGCGCTATGGGAGGATGCGGTCCGAATTTGGAGGCCCTGGTGAGTTTAGCCAAGAAAGGACTGTACTTTTACGACAATCACGCCAAGACCGTGATGTCTGGTGACGTTAGACCGTATGGTTGGGCGTTTATCCTAGACGGATCAGGTTGGCGTTTCGCGAGATACGACCCGGACACGTCTACGTATGAGGGCTCAGAGCGGTACTTTATGTTCACCCGGGAAACCAAGACCATGTTATCGGAGGAGATCCCGGTAGTCGATCGCGACGAACGTATCGCTTTGGAAGTCTGTGAAGATCGATCTACCAGTGATAGTGAACCCGAGAATGTGAAGGTTGAGGCTAGTGTGGAGCGTTCTGAATCCGCCGTTAGAGAGAGCTGCAGTGGATTGAGATTGGCAGAGGTGTTGCATGCAATCGACCCTGTGAACGTGCCAGAAAATGAACCATTGAGGGCGACCGCGACATACTTTGCTGTCGATAAAATTAAGCAAGATGTACTTATATCCTATGCGTGGAAGACATCTGGTACTTACAAGATCTCGAAGTGTTTGAAGGAGTTGCTCGGGTTCTCAACAATGGATAAGGACGCTGTACAGGCTATGAGTGTCTTATGTGTCTTGGACAACGGTGTTCGCGTCGTTGAGACGAAGGTCGACACCATAAAAATATTTTTGATCGTTATGAATGACATTGCAGATTTGGAGGGGAGTGTCCTGGATCTGCTCAATCGTGTTGCGAGCTGCTTACATGGGAGACTGCGACTATCTTTGGACGTTTTTGTCTGTAAAGACTATAACGTCGATAGTCTTGCGGTCATGCAGTTCAGCAACGCGCACCCGTCCATAATTCTTGTATTATATCTACATAATCAATTTACGAAAGGTCGTGCTTTTGGCTCTCCATATTTATATCCAGAAGGACATAAAGCTGAGATGTTCCCCAAGCTGACCGACGAGGATTTGGGCTTGGTGCGAAGACCCACTTTGCTAGACGACAGTATCTTGGAAAATAGATACAGAAATTCAATGATAGAGTTCCTTCATACATCAACGTTCGCGCAAAATGTTTTGGCGGTTAGGCTAAAGGGTGAATACAGCCGCGCTATGGGAGGATGCGGTCCGAATTTGGAGGCCCTGGTGAGTTTAGCCAAGAAAGGACTGTACTTTTACGACAATCACGCCAAGACCGTGATGTCTGGTGACGTTAGACCGTATGGTTGGGCGTTTATCCTAGACGGATCAGGTTGGCGTTTCGCGAGATACGACCCGGACACGTCTACGTATGAGGGCTCAGAGCGGTACTTTATGTTCACCCGGGAAACCAAGACCATGTTATCGGAGGAGATCCCGGTAGTCGATCGCGACGAACGTATCGCTTTGGAAGTCTGTGAAGATCGATCTACCAGTGATAGTGAACCCGAGAATGTGAAGGTTGAGGCTAGTGTGGAGCGTTCTGAATCCGCCGTTAGAGAGAGCTGCAGTGGATTGAGATTGGCAGAGGTGTTGCATGCAATCGACCCTGTGAACGTGCCAGAAAATGAACCATTGAGGGCGACCGCGACATACTTTGCTGTCGATAAAATTAAGCAAGATGTACTTATATCCTATGCGTGGAAGACATCTGGTACTTACAAGATCTCGAAGTGTTTGAAGGAGTTGCTCGGGTTCTCAACAATGGATAAGGACGCTGTACAGGCTATGAGTGTCTTATGTGTCTTGGACAACGGTGTTCGCGTCGTTGAGACGAAGGTCGACACCATAAAAATATTTTTGATCGTTATGAATGACATTGCAGATTTGGAGGGGAGTGTCCTGGATCTGCTCAATCGTGTTGCGAGCTGCTTACATGGGAGACTGCGACTATCTTTGGACGTTTTTGTCTGTAAAGACTATAACGTCGATAGTCTTGCGGTCATGCAGTTCAGCAACGCGCACCCGTCCATAATTCTTGTATTATATCTACATAATCAATTTACGAAAGGTCGTGCTTTTGGCTCTCCATATTTATATCCAGAAGGACATAAAGCTGAGATGTTCCCCAAGCTGACCGACGAGGATTTGGGCTTGGTGCGAAGACCCACTTTGCTAGACGACAGTATCTTGGAAAATAGATACAGAAATTCAATGATAGAGTTCCTTCATACATCAACGTTCGCGCAAAATGTTTTGGCGGTTAGGCTAAAGGGTGAATACAGCCGCGCTATGGGAGGATGCGGTCCGAATTTGGAGGCCCTGGTGAGTTTAGCCAAGAAAGGACTGTACTTTTACGACAATCACGCCAAGACCGTGATGTCTGGTGACGTTAGACCGTATGGTTGGGCGTTTATCCTAGACGGATCAGGTTGGCGTTTCGCGAGATACGACCCGGACACGTCTACGTATGAGGGCTCAGAGCGGTACTTTATGTTCACCCGGGAAACCAAGACCATGTTATCGGAGGAGATCCCGGTAGTCGATCGCGACGAACGTATCGCTTTGGAAGTCTGTGAAGATCGATCTACCAGTGATAGTGAACCCGAGAATGTGAAGGTTGAGGCTAGTGTGGAGCGTTCTGAATCCGCCGTTAGAGAGAGCTGCAGTGGATTGAGATTGGCAGAGGTGTTGCATGCAATCGACCCTGTGAACGTGCCAGAAAATGAACCATTGAGGGCGACCGCGACATACTTTGCTGTCGATAAAATTAAGCAAGATGTACTTATATCCTATGCGTGGAAGACATCTGGTACTTACAAGATCTCGAAGTGTTTGAAGGAGTTGCTCGGGTTCTCAACAATGGATAAGGACGCTGTACAGGCTATGAGTGTCTTATGTGTCTTGGACAACGGTGTTCGCGTCGTTGAGACGAAGGTCGACACCATAAAAATATTTTTGATCGTTATGAATGACATTGCAGATTTGGAGGGGAGTGTCCTGGATCTGCTCAATCGTGTTGCGAGCTGCTTACATGGGAGACTGCGACTATCTTTGGACGTTTTTGTCTGTAAAGACTATAACGTCGATAGTCTTGCGGTCATGCAGTTCAGCAACGCGCACCCGTCCATAATTCTTGTATTATATCTACATAATCAATTTACGAAAGGTCGTGCTTTTGGCTCTCCATATTTATATCCAGAAGGACATAAAGCTGAGATGTTCCCCAAGCTGACCGACGAGGATTTGGGCTTGGTGCGAAGACCCACTTTGCTAGACGACAGTATCTTGGAAAATAGATACAGAAATTCAATGATAGAGTTCCTTCATACATCAACGTTCGCGCAAAATGTTTTGGCGGTTAGGCTAAAGGGTGAATACAGCCGCGCTATGGGAGGATGCGGTCCGAATTTGGAGGCCCTGGTGAGTTTAGCCAAGAAAGGACTGTACTTTTACGACAATCACGCCAAGACCGTGATGTCTGGTGACGTTAGACCGTATGGTTGGGCGTTTATCCTAGACGGATCAGGTTGGCGTTTCGCGAGATACGACCCGGACACGTCTACGTATGAGGGCTCAGAGCGGTACTTTATGTTCACCCGGGAAACCAAGACCATGTTATCGGAGGAGATCCCGGTAGTCGATCGCGACGAACGTATCGCTTTGGAAGTCTGTGAAGATCGATCTACCAGTGATAGTGAACCCGAGAATGTGAAGGTTGAGGCTAGTGTGGAGCGTTCTGAATCCGCCGTTAGAGAGAGCTGCAGTGGATTGAGATTGGCAGAGGTGTTGCATGCAATCGACCCTGTGAACGTGCCAGAAAATGAACCATTGAGGGCGACCGCGACATACTTTGCTGTCGATAAAATTAAGCAAGATGTACTTATATCCTATGCGTGGAAGACATCTGGTACTTACAAGATCTCGAAGTGTTTGAAGGAGTTGCTCGGGTTCTCAACAATGGATAAGGACGCTGTACAGGCTATGAGTGTCTTATGTGTCTTGGACAACGGTGTTCGCGTCGTTGAGACGAAGGTCGACACCATAAAAATATTTTTGATCGTTATGAATGACATTGCAGATTTGGAGGGGAGTGTCCTGGATCTGCTCAATCGTGTTGCGAGCTGCTTACATGGGAGACTGCGACTATCTTTGGACGTTTTTGTCTGTAAAGACTATAACGTCGATAGTCTTGCGGTCATGCAGTTCAGCAACGCGCACCCGTCCATAATTCTTGTATTATATCTACATAATCAATTTACGAAAGGTCGTGCTTTTGGCTCTCCATATTTATATCCAGAAGGACATAAAGCTGAGATGTTCCCCAAGCTGACCGACGAGGATTTGGGCTTGGTGCGAAGACCCACTTTGCTAGACGACAGTATCTTGGAAAATAGATACAGAAATTCAATGATAGAGTTCCTTCATACATCAACGTTCGCGCAAAATGTTTTGGCGGTTAGGCTAAAGGGTGAATACAGCCGCGCTATGGGAGGATGCGGTCCGAATTTGGAGGCCCTGGTGAGTTTAGCCAAGAAAGGACTGTACTTTTACGACAATCACGCCAAGACCGTGATGTCTGGTGACGTTAGACCGTATGGTTGGGCGTTTATCCTAGACGGATCAGGTTGGCGTTTCGCGAGATACGACCCGGACACGTCTACGTATGAGGGCTCAGAGCGGTACTTTATGTTCACCCGGGAAACCAAGACCATGTTATCGGAGGAGATCCCGGTAGTCGATCGCGACGAACGTATCGCTTTGGAAGTCTGTGAAGATCGATCTACCAGTGATAGTGAACCCGAGAATGTGAAGGTTGAGGCTAGTGTGGAGCGTTCTGAATCCGCCGTTAGAGAGAGCTGCAGTGGATTGAGATTGGCAGAGGTGTTGCATGCAATCGACCCTGTGAACGTGCCAGAAAATGAACCATTGAGGGCGACCGCGACATACTTTGCTGTCGATAAAATTAAGCAAGATGTACTTATATCCTATGCGTGGAAGACATCTGGTACTTACAAGATCTCGAAGTGTTTGAAGGAGTTGCTCGGGTTCTCAACAATGGATAAGGACGCTGTACAGGCTATGAGTGTCTTATGTGTCTTGGACAACGGTGTTCGCGTCGTTGAGACGAAGGTCGACACCATAAAAATATTTTTGATCGTTATGAATGACATTGCAGATTTGGAGGGGAGTGTCCTGGATCTGCTCAATCGTGTTGCGAGCTGCTTACATGGGAGACTGCGACTATCTTTGGACGTTTTTGTCTGTAAAGACTATAACGTCGATAGTCTTGCGGTCATGCAGTTCAGCAACGCGCACCCGTCCATAATTCTTGTATTATATCTACATAATCAATTTACGAAAGGTCGTGCTTTTGGCTCTCCATATTTATATCCAGAAGGACATAAAGCTGAGATGTTCCCCAAGCTGACCGACGAGGATTTGGGCTTGGTGCGAAGACCCACTTTGCTAGACGACAGTATCTTGGAAAATAGATACAGAAATTCAATGATAGAGTTCCTTCATACATCAACGTTCGCGCAAAATGTTTTGGCGGTTAGGCTAAAGGGTGAATACAGCCGCGCTATGGGAGGATGCGGTCCGAATTTGGAGGCCCTGGTGAGTTTAGCCAAGAAAGGACTGTACTTTTACGACAATCACGCCAAGACCGTGATGTCTGGTGACGTTAGACCGTATGGTTGGGCGTTTATCCTAGACGGATCAGGTTGGCGTTTCGCGAGATACGACCCGGACACGTCTACGTATGAGGGCTCAGAGCGGTACTTTATGTTCACCCGGGAAACCAAGACCATGTTATCGGAGGAGATCCCGGTAGTCGATCGCGACGAACGTATCGCTTTGGAAGTCTGTGAAGATCGATCTACCAGTGATAGTGAACCCGAGAATGTGAAGGTTGAGGCTAGTGTGGAGCGTTCTGAATCCGCCGCTAGAGAGAGCTGCAGTGGATTGAGATTGGCAGAGGTGTTGCATGCAATCGACCCTGTGAACGTGCCAGAAAATGAACCATTGAGGGCGACCGCGACATACTTTGCTGTCGATAAAATTAAGCAAGATGTACTTATATCCTATGCGTGGAAGACATCTGGTACTTACAAGATCTCGAAGTGTTTGAAGGAGTTGCTCGGGTTCTCAACAATGGATAAGGACGCTGTACAGGCTATGAGTGTCTTATGTGTCTTGGACAACGGTGTTCGCGTCGTTGAGACGAAGGTCGACACCATAAAAATATTTTTGATCGTTATGAATGACATTGCAGATTTGGAGGGGAGTGTCCTGGATCTGCTCAATCGTGTTGCGAGCTGCTTACATGGGAGACTGCGACTATCTTTGGACGTTTTTGTCTGTAAAGACTATAACGTCGATAGTCTTGCGGTCATGCAGTTCAGCAACGCGCACCCGTCCATAATTCTTGTATTATATCTACATAATCAATTTACGAAAGGTCGTGCTTTTGGCTCTCCATATTTATATCCAGAAGGACATAAAGCTGAGATGTTCCCCAAGCTGACCGACGAGGATTTGGGCTTGGTGCGAAGACCCACTTTGCTAGACGACAGTATCTTGGAAAATAGATACAGAAATTCAATGATAGAGTTCCTTCATACATCAACGTTCGCGCAAAATGTTTTGGCGGTTAGGCTAAAGGGTGAATACAGCCGCGCTATGGGAGGATGCGGTCCGAATTTGGAGGCCCTGGTGAGTTTAGCCAAGAAAGGACTGTACTTTTACGACAATCACGCCAAGACCGTGATGTCTGGTGACGTTAGACCGTATGGTTGGGCGTTTATCCTAGACGGATCAGGTTGGCGTTTCGCGAGATACGACCCGGACACGTCTACGTATGAGGGCTCAGAGCGGTACTTTATGTTCACCCGGGAAACCAAGACCATGTTATCGGAGGAGATCCCGGTAGTCGATCGCGACGAACGTATCGCTTTGGAAGTCTGTGAAGATCGATCTACCAGTGATAGTGAACCCGAGAATGTGAAGGTTGAGGCTAGTGTGGAGCGTTCTGAATCCGCCGCTAGAGAGAGCTGCAGTGGATTGAGATTGGCAGAGGTGTTGCATGCAATCGACCCTGTGAACGTGCCAGAAAATGAACCATTGAGGGCGACCGCGACATACTTTGCTGTCGATAAAATTAAGCAAGATGTACTTATATCCTATGCGTGGAAGACATCTGGTACTTACAAGATCTCGAAGTGTTTGAAGGAGTTGCTCGGGTTCTCAACAATGGATAAGGACGCTGTACAGGCTATGAGTGTCTTATGTGTCTTGGACAACGGTGTTCGCGTCGTTGAGACGAAGGTCGACACCATAAAAATATTTTTGATCGTTATGAATGACATTGCAGATTTGGAGGGGAGTGTCCTGGATCTGCTCAATCGTGTTGCGAGCTGCTTACATGGGAGACTGCGACTATCTTTGGACGTTTTTGTCTGTAAAGACTATAACGTCGATAGTCTTGCGGTCATGCAGTTCAGCAACGCGCACCCGTCCATAATTCTTGTATTATATCTACATAATCAATTTACGAAAGGTCGTGCTTTTGGCTCTCCATATTTATATCCAGAAGGACATAAAGCTGAGATGTTCCCCAAGCTGACCGACGAGGATTTGGGCTTGGTGCGAAGACCCACTTTGCTAGACGACAGTATCTTGGAAAATAGATACAGAAATTCAATGATAGAGTTCCTTCATACATCAACGTTCGCGCAAAATGTTTTGGCGGTTAGGCTAAAGGGTGAATACAGCCGCGCTATGGGAGGATGCGGTCCGAATTTGGAGGCCCTGGTGAGTTTAGCCAAGAAAGGACTGTACTTTTACGACAATCACGCCAAGACCGTGATGTCTGGTGACGTTAGACCGTATGGTTGGGCGTTTATCCTAGACGGATCAGGTTGGCGTTTCGCGAGATACGACCCGGACACGTCTACGTATGAGGGCTCAGAGCGGTACTTTATGTTCACCCGGGAAACCAAGACCATGTTATCGGAGGAGATCCCGGTAGTCGATCGCGACGAACGTATCGCTTTGGAAGTCTGTGAAGATCGATCTACCAGTGATAGTGAACCCGAGAATGTGAAGGTTGAGGCTAGTGTGGAGCGTTCTGAATCCGCCGTTAGAGAGAGCTGCAGTGGATTGAGATTGGCAGAGGTGTTGCATGCAATCGACCCTGTGAACGTGCCAGAAAATGAACCATTGAGGGCGACCGCGACATACTTTGCTGTCGATAAAATTAAGCAAGATGTACTTATATCCTATGCGTGGAAGACATCTGGTACTTACAAGATCTCGAAGTGTTTGAAGGAGTTGCTCGGGTTCTCAACAATGGATAAGGACGCTGTACAGGCTATGAGTGTCTTATGTGTCTTGGACAACGGTGTTCGCGTCGTTGAGACGAAGGTCGACACCATAAAAATATTTTTGATCGTTATGAATGACATTGCAGATTTGGAGGGGAGTGTCCTGGATCTGCTCAATCGTGTTGCGAGCTGCTTACATGGGAGACTGCGACTATCTTTGGACGTTTTTGTCTGTAAAGACTATAACGTCGATAGTCTTGCGGTCATGCAGTTCAGCAACGCGCACCCGTCCATAATTCTTGTATTATATCTACATAATCAATTTACGAAAGGTCGTGCTTTTGGCTCTCCATATTTATATCCAGAAGGACATAAAGCTGAGATGTTCCCCAAGCTGACCGACGAGGATTTGGGCTTGGTGCGAAGACCCACTTTGCTAGACGACAGTATCTTGGAAAATAGATACAGAAATTCAATGATAGAGTTCCTTCATACATCAACGTTCGCGCAAAATGTTTTGGCGGTTAGGCTAAAGGGTGAATACAGCCGCGCTATGGGAGGATGCGGTCCGAATTTGGAGGCCCTGGTGAGTTTAGCCAAGAAAGGACTGTACTTTTACGACAATCACGCCAAGACCGTGATGTCTGGTGACGTTAGACCGTATGGTTGGGCGTTTATCCTAGACGGATCAGGTTGGCGTTTCGCGAGATACGACCCGGACACGTCTACGTATGAGGGCTCAGAGCGGTACTTTATGTTCACCCGGGAAACCAAGACCATGTTATCGGAGGAGATCCCGGTAGTCGATCGCGACGAACGTATCGCTTTGGAAGTCTGTGAAGATCGATCTACCAGTGATAGTGAACCCGAGAATGTGAAGGTTGAGGCTAGTGTGGAGCGTTCTGAATCCGCCGTTAGAGAGAGCTGCAGTGGATTGAGATTGGCAGAGGTGTTGCATGCAATCGACCCTGTGAACGTGCCAGAAAATGAACCATTGAGGGCGACCGCGACATACTTTGCTGTCGATAAAATTAAGCAAGATGTACTTATATCCTATGCGTGGAAGACATCTGGTACTTACAAGATCTCGAAGTGTTTGAAGGAGTTGCTCGGGTTCTCAACAATGGATAAGAACGCTGTACAGGCTATGAGTGTCTTATGTGTCTTGGACAACGGTGTTCGCGTCGTTGAGACGAAGGTCGACACCATAAAAATATTTTTGATCGTTATGAATGACATTGCAGATTTGGAGGGGGAGTGTCCTGGATCTGCTCAATCGTGTTGCGAGCTGCTTACATGGGAGACTGCGACTATCTTTGGACGTTTTTGTCTGTAAAGACTATAACGTCGATAGTCTTGCGGTCATGCAGTTCAGCAACGCGCACCCGTCCATAATTCTTGTATTATATCTACATAATCAATTAACGAAAGGTCGTGCTTTTGGCTCTCCATATTTATATCCAGAAGGACATAAAGCTGAGATGTTCCCCAAGCTGACCGCGAGGATTTGGGCTTGGTGCGAAGACCCACTTTGCTAGACGACAGTATCTTGGAAAATAGATAGAATTGATAATTATTATTATTTTTACTGATTTTGAGGGTCACGGTTACCAAAGATATTCTTAATAATATTTCTAGCTTGTACGGCTGCGGGTCTTCGACGACGATTATCATATTGCATATATTCGGAGTCAAATTGATCTGTAGACTCATCAAGCTCTGCAAACGAATCACTGTATGTATCGTCAGGAGTGAGAGTGGAGTCTGTGTCCCCATCCCACATTGTCTCTTCGTGAGACGATGTGGGAGGCGATTCAGCCGATGGCAACTTAATAAGGTGTCGGCGGTTTCTCCGGTACTGCCTACCGCGCTCATCGGTGATGAAGTAAGAGCGCGGCTGGGGGGCGCGTGCACTTACTTGCGCCTCGTAGCGTAATTTTCCATCTACAGCTACGACTTTGTCGCCAACATTGAGCTCCGGCAAAGTCTGCGAACGCTTATCATACCAGATCTTTGCTTTTTCTTGTTTTTGTTTTAGTATGTCAAAATAGTTACTTTTATCGTTCTTAGGTAGCATTTTATTTTCACTGGCAGGTAATCGCGTATTTATCCTACGACCCATCATCATTTCTGCTGGACTGGGAAGTCCGTCGCGTGGCGATGCTCGATAGTTTAAAAGCGATAAGTAAAAGTCAGAGTTGGTTTTTAATGATTTGGTTATCAATGTCTTTACGGTACGCACTGCACGCTCACTTCGTCCGTTCGATTGTGGGTAATTCGGTGACGATGTAGTGTGCACAAATTCCCACTGATTTTTAAAATTGTTGAATTCTTTTGATGAAAAGCAGGGCCCGTTATCGCTTATTAATTCTTGTGGTATTCCGTATCGAGAGAATTGATTTTTAAGAGCTGATATTACATGATTAGACTTCAACGAGTTCAGAGGACACACTTCTACGAAACCTGAATAGTAGTCAACAAGGATAAGAAAATATTTCTTGTTGACCTCAAACGCGTCAGTACCTACTTTTGCCCAGGGCAAACTAGGCACTGGATGAGGTACCATAGGCTCACGCCGTGGCGCCGCCTGCATGTCGAGGCAGACCCGACAGCGGCGGACAAAGTGCTCAATGTCGCGCGCCATCCCCGGCCAGAACATCACGTCGCGCGCTCGCCGCTTGCACCGGTCGATGCCCATGTGGCCCTCGTGAACGCGCGCCAGCATCTCACTGCGCAGACCGCGCGGAATAAATACTAAATCGTTTTTGAAGATGACTCCTTCTATGTATTCAAACGTTTCTCTGTAATCCCATAGACGTCGAATTCTTTCGTCGACCTTATATTTATGTTGTGGCCATCCCATCGAGATATATTTTATTATTAACTGGCACTCCGAATCTGTTGAAATGTGCTTCTTTACTAGCTCCAGTTTAAAATCGCTGAATCTAACGTTTGATATAACGAAGCAGGATTGTTCCTCTACGTCTTCTGTTAATTTTTCACTTAAAAGCTCGGGCAAGGGAGCGCGCGATAACGTATCCGCTATGAACATATATTTGCCCGGAGTATATTGGACCTCGAACTCATACCTCTGTAACCGAAGCATCATCCTCTGCAGGCGCGCTGGCACATCGTTCAGTGATTTTTTAAATAGGGCTTCCAGAGGTTTGTGGTCGGTTTCCACCAATATATCTTCTTTGCCGTATGTATATTGGTGAAACTTTTCAAGAGCGAACACGATAGCGAGCAACTCCTTCTCTATCTGGGCATACCGCTGCTGCGTTTCGGTGAGGGTGCAGGAGGCGAACTCGACGGGGCGGCCGGCCTGCAGCAGCACGGCGCCCAGCGCGTGCGAACTCGCGTCCACCGACACGACGGCGGGCCGCTCCGGCTCCCACAGTGCCAGCACCGGCGCGCTACAAATCTCCTCTTTCAGCACACGCTCCTCCGATTCGCCCCACTGCCACTCCACGTCCTTCCTCAACAACGATCTTATAGGTGCTACTTTTTCACTGTAACTTGGGATGAATTTACATAGATAATTGATCATTCCCAAAAACCGCTCCAATGATTGCCTATCCTTAGGGCTAGGCATTTCTTTGACGGCCTTAACTTTCGCGTCATCTACTTTCATTCCTTTTATGCTGAAGGAATGTCCAAGGTAAGTGACCTCCGTTAACCTAAACCTACATTTGCTTTTGTTAAATTTTATGCCGACCGATCGCGCCCTATCTAGTAACTTTTTTAACCGAAAGTCATGCTCTTCCCTGCTAGCACCCCAGACTATAATATCATCAACAAAAGAATCCACCCCATCCAGGTCTTCCAGCAATTGCCTTAGCCTAGCATGAAAGACTTCAGAAGCAGAGTTAATACCGTACGGCATTCGTAAAAACTGATACCGACCAAACGGGGTTCCGAAAGTGCACAGTTCTGCACTTTCTTCGTCTAATTCAATCATCCAGAAACTAGACCTAGCAACTAGCTTACTGAAGTACTGAGCACCCCTTAACTTAGTTGCGATGTCGGTCAAAGTAGGAAGAGGGTAGTGCTGACGCCGAATAGCCTTGTTTAGAGGTCTCGGGTCCAAGCATATCCTCAAGGAGCCATCCTTTTTTGCCGCCACAACTATAGCGTTAACCCATGACGTCGGGTGTGTTACTTTTCTTATAACACTCATTTCTTCCATTCGATTTAACTCGACTAATAATTTATCCTTAATTCCAATAGGAATTTTACGAACAGGACACACGCACGGTGATATATTTTCATTTAATTGTATTTTATACTGTCCCGGAAGTTTACCTAACCCAGTAAATAAATCTTGATATTCCTCAATATCTATTTTAATTGAGTAAATTCTTGAAATTAAATTCAATTCATCCAATGCGTTTTTACCAAGAATACTGTGACACTCAAATTCAGTAATAACAAATTTTAATTATCAATTTGCTATGTATATGCTATATGTTAAATATATATAATAAGAAGTACTTTATTAATAAACAAATGTAAAAAAAAAAAAAAAAAAAACTGAAAAAAAAACTAATTATTTTCAAAACAAATATTGTCAGTTGACTTTGTTATTCAAAATTTACTACCCTAAGTTAATATTCTTTGGTATAAGTTAACAGTAATTAAAGTGTTATAAACATCCATTGTCAGTTTATTAGCTATTTCATCTAACACCTAACATCATGTATATGTTTATGGTTAATGAAAATTAAAAAGTTATAAATTGAATATTCTTTTGCAAAAGAAATAAGTACCTATAATTAAAATGCATTGTTATCTTTGAATTTTATAACATAATAAAATTATCTACTTATTTTGTAGAAGGAGAATATAATGTGTTGTAAATGTTAAACCTACCATTGTTATATTTAATTTTATCTCAAGGCAAACTGTAATGCATGAACAGCTGTTAAGATAATATTTTTGTTTAAGGGAGAGATGTTGTATATTAATATTTTATATATGTGTGGGTATGCAAATAAATTCAGTCTTTACCGATACGTCTTGGTTTCACTACAGTGTGTTCTCAGTATCTCATTTATTAAGCTAATTAAGGTTCATATAATTAAGCTATTTTTTGTAAAAAAAATGTTTTTGGAGAATTGGCCCTTTTTATCGAATAAACTGTCATTATGTTGATATAATCTAGTTATTTCATTAATAACATACATTATATGGAATAAAACTGTGTGTTTACACTGATTAACATCGATTATAATACTCCTTAACTGTCCGAAACCCCTACGACCATAGAGCGCGAGAACGCTCTAAGAAGGGCGTAAATAATAGAAATAATCAATTATTTACGCCCTTCTTAGAGCGCGGTACCACTGTGCAACAGTGGGAATGCAATTTTGGGTTAGTTAAGATAGTTTAATATTTACGCATTAAGAAATATATATACTCAGTTTTGTCAGCGTCTAATGTTAGTAAATGTTGCTGTAATCAATTATTTACTACATTGAAGCCTCATTGCGCATATTCATATACCTCTTCTTCTAAGATTGCGGAAAAAGTAGAGCAGTGTCGTCAGCATATGAAATGATTTTTCCACCATGCAATTTTAGATTACAAAGGTCATTAATGTAAACTAAAAATAGGGTGGGGCCTAATATACTTCCCTGGGCAACTCCATGGGAGGTATTCGTCAAATCAGAGCTGATAACATTGTCTATTTTAACACATTGTGAACGCTCGTATAAGTAACTTGTTAATAATTTAACACGTTCACTGCGGGGCTCAATTCAATGAACTTTCCCGCAGTGCTATAAGAGGCACATGGGCCTTCAATGTAACATTTTACCGGTGCGATTAAGGCTCATCGACCTCTTACCGAAATAAATATCTTAAATGCCTATTTTTCCAAGAAAAATCATTAATAGTCCCAAAAGATGAGATATTCTGATAGCTAAACAGGTATTCTGTCTTCTCTTATTTTCGCCTCAAGGTCCGAGGTCGGAAAAGCTGTGAAAATAAGAAAATATTTCGGAGGCATATCGACCCCCACCCGCACTGAATTATATATTAAAATCATGTTGTAACTAGTGATGTGTGCACTTAGAAAAAAATACATATCGATAATTTTTAAACAATTTATGAATAATATTAAACATGTCCATCATAAAAACATTTTAAGCACATTGGTTGCTTGCAATCAACACAAAATGTTGTTTTTTTTTTACTATTTTGTTTGCTTCCCGACTATTCATTGTAGTACGTAGAATTTCGTAACAAACCACACATTTTCTTCTTTTGTCACCACGTTTCTGATACACGTGATTTTTCTTCAGCTTGGGTGTCAAAAAACATTCACTTGTTGTAGTTGTAACAATATTTGGAAGACAGACATGTACGTTTTCCAAAATTTTTATTTTATTAGATTCCTATTTTTCAGCATTTATTTTTTGATACACAGCGATATTTCGGAATTGAAGTGTTTTCACTTGAATCGTGAGATATTGCTAAATCTAGCATTCTCCGACAGCGTTTATTTTCACGAGACATTTTTTCGCAACCGACTCCACTAATTACCACTGCAATGTCTATTCATGCGCGATGTATGTGCAACACTAGTTTATAATTTACAAATCATATATAGGAACAGGTGCGGTAGGGGGTGAAAAAACCTCCCACGTTTTAAGAGGCCTATAGGCCCCTTAACCGCACTAGATGACGATTTCTTTCTTGTAGTGCGGTATACCTCTTACGTATTTTTTGTCTAATTTGACTTCCAAATTAAAAGCACAACTCAATCATATATTTATCTTCTTCATACGTATAGAAATCTACGAGTTGTCTTCTTCGCACCAGAGCGAGATCACTGTATTTGTTCCCGCACTGCGCGGAACTGCATGTAGGTGGTCTATAGGCCCTTTACCGCAGTGAACGTGTTAAGCTGGGTGCCTCTTGATTCAAGTTTCAGCAATAGAATGGGTACAGAAACGGTGTCAGAAGCTTTTGTTAGCTCGAGAAAAATTCCCAGTCTTGTTACCCTCGTCTAGTTCTTGAACTAAGTAGTTAACTGATGCACAGCATCGGCAGTCGGTCTAAGTGTGTCTAAAGCCAAACTGAGTTCTAGAAAAAACAGCATTCTTCTCGAAATATCTAACAAGCCTGATATTTATTATCTTTTCTAATATTTTTGAAACGGCGGGTAGATAGGCTATAGTTTGATATTTGATCTTTGCTGCCGGACTTATACACAGGAATAATTACTGCTTTTTTTAGGTGACACCAAAATATGCCTGTATCGTTTACATAAACTACTACTGCTACCTTATTCCACTCAGCCTATAGAGAAAATAGTTGGGGCAACCTTTCCAAATCAGTTGAACCAATTATACAAAGAACCACTACCAATTTCGGTTGCCAAAAAAGCGGACCTGCTGAAGCTCTGTTGAAAAGGAGTTATTCCTGAAGAGTACTGAAGTATGTTGATATTATATGTACGTTTTGATGTATTAAATAAATATGATATTACAATGCATTGCGCTCACGTTATGCTGACATCTAGTTATAAGAAATTATGTTTGGTGTAAATTACAACTTTTCTGTACCGTGTGAACTCACTCATTAAACGACCATCTTCGAGTCAACATGTCTTATTATTGACACCCCTAACTACGGCCACCTTATATGGCGACCCTTTGCCAGAAGTTCCTGTTAAATAAATTGTGTAGAAGTTTATCCAATCTTACGAAGAAATAATAATTTAAAGAATGAATCATTTGAAGAAAGAATAATTTGTAGAAAGAAGATAATTTGAAGAAAGAAATATTTGAAAGAAGAAACTTTGAAGAAAAAAAAAGTATTGAAGAAAGAAGATATAAATATAGAAGATGGGAAAAAAAACAAAAGAAGAAGTCGTGATCGCACAAAACGCGAACGGAGCAGCTGAAGCCAACCAGTCAAAAAATTGGTTCCAGCGCCAACGTATCGGAAATCTTATTAATATCACTCGTCGTCATCATAATAGCGAGCGTCGCGTACTACTTCTACAAGAAATGTCGTAGAAGTGCCGTCAACGCATTAAGAAGAGAATTAAATGCTGTCGCGATAAGCAGTATATCGCGTCAGGATCTAACATCATCGCAAGTATAACCAGCCCCGTTTCCTGAGGACCGGTGTCCAGGGTATAGCCCGGCCCAGCAGCTCAGCAGCCAAGCCTGTGCAGCCACCAAGCAGCCCCGGAGTGCAGAGCCATCACACCGGACCCAGATCTTCGCGCTAAGTGCTCCACAACGTGCTACATAAAGCAGTTCAACGCGGTGAGGTTGACCCCGCGTTCCGATATTTTTTTATATAAGTCGCTAGGTATTTTATTTTTTTTAATAAGAGAATTTATAACTTTTCCTGTTATAATGAAACATTAATTTTAATTATCTTAATATTTTATTTGCTATGTCTATAAGTGACTTGAGTGTTATTCTTAGTGGATTAAAAGATATCAAAAGTTATTTGATTAAAATTGGCCCTACTCGAAGGGAAACCTCAGAAACCGCCCAATTAAAATTAAAAGAGGCACAAGGTTTCTACAGTAAGTTGGACTCTATTTTGTTATGTATTAAAGAAAAAATTGAACTTTCACAAATAGCTGGTGAATCTCTTACTGATATTAATTCAACTGTGTAAGATATAAATATTTTATATAATTCGATTATTAATTTGATGACCTCAAAACAAGATCATACACCAAATATGGCATCCAATTGCAAATTCGATTTAAAAACTGCACTTGCATTGCTTCCTATAATGACAGGTTTAGAGCAAGTGACCTTGCAATTAATTGACGAAATTCAGTTATATAACACAATGCTCGATAATAATGATTCGAAAATTCAGTTAATAGAGTTTGTTTTAAAAACTAGACTATCAGACAGTGCCAAATTACGTTTGAAGTCTAGCTATCAGGATGTTAATATTTTAATATCTGATATGCGTAAATTTTTACTTCAAAAAAAGTCTTATATTGCTTTACAGTCTCAATTAAATAACACGAAACAAGGTCATAGGCCTATTGAAAATTTTGGGTCAGAATTAGAACAATTATTTGTGAATTTGACTATCTCACAAGCTGATGGAGACCATAAGAAGTATGACGTACTGCGCCCATTAAACGAGAAGATAGCCATAAAACGTTTTGCCGATGGATTATCTGATAGGCGTCTGAGCACCATCATAGCTTCTCGTCAATTTGACTCACTCCCAGAGGCCATCAGGTCAGCTGTGGATGAGCAAACTATGTCTCCCGTGGAGGAAAATGTCATGAAGATTCGACATTCTAATTATCAATCCTATAATAATCGTAGGCGATTTTTTAATAATTATAGGAATGTAAGTTCAAATCGACCTAATTATCATAACAATAATGCGCGTCGTTATAATTATAACCCGGTGCATCCTCAAGGCCAATCGGTGACGTATTATAGCCGATCGTCACGCGGCAACATGCAGCGATATCCTCGCCCAGCCCGGTCGACAAGGCCAAGGTTGAGCAATGCTCACGGGAATCGTTTTTCGCGAATTCAGCATACTCGACACGATGCACAGCAGGAACGCCCGACTAATGCACCTGCTTCTGAGTTTTTTCGTTCCCACAGTGAATGAACATTTTATTTTTAATTATAATATAAGTAGCGTAGTAACTTTTTATACAAGTAATCATAGTAGAATAAACTTATTAGTAGATAGCGGAGCAAGTCTTTGCGTTTTAAAATACGAGTGGTTAGTCAGCACTTCTTTAAAATATGAAATTTATTATGATAAGATTACGATAAAGGGTGTCAGTGGTAAACTAATTTCCGAGGGTTATGTTTATTTAGATTTAATGTTTAAAGGTTTAATATTTAGGCAAAAGTTTTATGTCTTTAAGAATTTATCGTGTTCTGCCAATGGAATTTTAGGCGAAAATTTTTTTAAGCGATATAATGCTTTAATTGATTACAAAACGATGTGTTTACAGTTGTCAAATGACAACCATAACGTTAGTCTAAAAATAGATTCTAAGGATATGTTCACACACGTGATACCAGCGCGTTGTGAAATAATTAAGTACATTCCGTGCCAATCTACCGAAGATTGTGTTATTTTAGCGAGAGAATTACAAGAAGGAATTTTCGTTGCGGGAATTATTGCAAAGCCAAAAAATGGTTGCATTCCTGTCAAAGTTCCTAATACGAAAGATGAGGATATAAGTTTGAATTTTTCTGACTTACAAGTACATACTTTGAATAATTTTGATATATGTTATTTTACCGAGGAAAATAAGTCAACACAACGTATAAAGTCGTTATTTGAGCTACTCGACTTAAATTATCTAAACAAGGAAGAGAAAATAAGTATAGAAAATATATGCGCTAAATATTCGGAAGTTTTTCACCTTCCAGGAGATAAGCTTACCGTAACTAATTTAATGGAACATTCTATTATCTTGAAAGATAATGTGACACCAGTATACGTGAAGCCTTATCGGATTCCGCATGCATTAAAATCTGAAGTTAATAAACAAATTCAAGAAATGTTGGACAACGATATTATAGAGGAAACTGTCTCGGAATGGTCAAGTCCAGTTTTACTGGTTCCAAAGAAAGTTGATAAATCACAAGAAAAGAAATGGAGACTCGTAATCGATTATCGCCAATTAAATAATAAAATTCAGGACGATAAGTTTCCATTGCCCAATATAACTGAGATATTAGATTCTTTGTCAGGAAATATTTATTTTTCAAAATTAGATTTGTCTCAATCTTACTACCAGTTAAATTTAAATGAAAAGTCGCGAAAATATACATCATTTTCTTTAGATAAAATGTATCAACTTTCTTTAGATCCCGAATCACGTAAATGTACCGCGTTTTCAGCAGGTAAACAGTATCAGATGAAGAGATGTCCTATGGGACTCAAAACTAGTCCTAGTGTATTTTCCAGACTGATGACGATAGCAATGGCAGGATTAAATTACAAAAAATGTTTTATTTATTTGGATGATTGCGTCGTTTTAGGAAATTCAATAACTGATCATAACAAAAATCTAATTAGCGTTTTAAATCAATTAAGAAAGGTTAACTTAGAATTCAATCCCATGAAGTGTGAATTTTTGAGAAAAGAGATAGTATATTTAGGCCAAAAAATCACATCGGAGGGTATTTTTCCTGACCCTAGCAAAATAGATACAGTCAGTAAATTTCCAACACCGACAAATGCAGATGAAATAAAACGGTTTGTAGCTTTTGCAAACTATTATAGAAAGTTCATTCCTAATTTTTCGACTATTGTTTACCCCTTAAATATATTATGCAGAAAAGGTGTTAAGTTTGATTGGAATTCCGAATGCGAAACCGCGTTTCATAATTTAAAAATTGCTCTTACTAACCCGCCAGTTCTTGAATATCCTAATTTTTCTAAGGAAAACATATTTAAATTACAAACAGACGCATCTAGAATCGGTTTAGGTGCAATATTGTCAAACAGTAATGGTAAAGTCGTAGCATATGCCAGTCGTAATTTGAAACCAGCCGAGAGCAGGTACCCAGTTATAGAGTTAGAATTACTAGCTATCGTTTGGGCCGTACGTCATTTTCGACCGTACTTATATGGCAGGAAATTTAAAATTTGTACAGATCATAAACCTTTAGTTTACTTATTTAGCCTAAATGACCCTTCCAGCCGTTTAACTAAATTCCGGTTATATCTTGAAGAATACGATTTTGAGGTGGAGTACGTCCCGGGTCGAAATAACGCAGCTGCAGACGCGTTAAGTCGACTCCCGATGACGTGCAATGATTTAAAACAAATGCGTGAACATGTAGTATCGGTATTAACGAGAGCTCAGCGAGGTAAATTAAATAGCGCTGACACCAATGACAGACTGACACCAGGACATACCACGCCATGTAGGCCTGATCAACTGACAGCTGTGGAAGTTCTGAAACGACCTGACGATATCGTAGAACTTATTTTTACTGATAGGTATAATGAAAAGTGTTTAGGAGAAAAAGATAATATAGTTTCTATTAAAAAATATTGTACGTTTGTTCCATCGCAATCAGCGATTTATCTAAAATCTCGATCGTTATCGACCACACAGGCGTTAGCGAGAGACTTAGAAAATCTATGTAAAAGTTTAAATATAAAAGAATTACTAGTAATCATAAATAAATATAATGAGAAAATAATAAGACAATTACTTCGCGAAATGAATAAGTTGCAACTAACATTACCTCGTTTCCTAGTAACGCGAGATGTATTGAGAATATTTGATGAAGATGACAAAAAAGTTATCTTAAATGACTTTCATTTGTTGCCCACTAGCGGACACGCAGGGGTTAATCGTATGTTGAATAACATAAAGAAATACTATTTCTGGCCAGGTATAAGTAATGACGTCAATAATTACGTAAAACGATGCAAAAGTTGTCAATTACATAAGCACTCTAATAAGAAAATAAAAGAGCCAATGGTTATCACCACAACGGCTAATTCAGCTTTTCAGAGAATAAGTTTAGATTTAATGGGCCCACTAGATTTAGATATCTATGATTATAAGTATATTTTAACAATCCAATGCGATTTAAGTAAATTTATAGAAGCCTATCCCTTAAGGACAAAGGACACTATTTCAGTATCTAGGTGTTTTGTAAATAATTTTGTATTGCGTTATGGTATTCCAAACGAAATTATTACTGACAAAGGTAAAGAGTTCATGTCTTCAGTGTTATCTGAAACTTGCAAATTATTAGGTATAAATAAATTAAACTCAACTCCCTATCATCATGAGACTTTAGGTTCACTCGAAAATAGTCATAAACATTTAGGAGCTTATCTTAGGATACAATGTGCAAACAATAGAAGCGATTGGAGTGATTGGATTCCATTCTGGTGTTTTTCATACAATACAACAGTACATACAGAAACAAAATACACTCCATACGAACTTGTATTTGGGAAATTGTGTAACTTACCTAGTAATTTATTCAAAACACTTGAACCTTTGTATAATTTTGGTGATTATGTAAAAGAACTAAAATATGGGTTACAAAAAGCTCATTTTGATGCCAAAGAAAATCTGTTACATAGTAAACAACTAAGGAAATTTTTGTATGATAAGAATAAAAATTCTGTACAGTATAAAAAAGGTAATCTTATTTTGTTAAAAAATCAAACAGGAAGTAAATTAGATAATATTTATAATGGTCCATTTGAAGTAATTGATGATTTGTCTCCAAATGTTAAAATATGGAAAGATAATAAAGAATATATAATTCATAAAAATAATACAAAATTCTTTATAGAATAAGTTACTGTTTTTTTATATAATAAAATGTAATTAGTTTATTATTTGTCAATTTTTTTTGTCAATTTATTGTAAAAGAAAAAAAAAAATTTTTTGCTGTTCGGAGGGGTAGCCTGCATCTTTTTCGGGGGAGATGAAGTATGTTGATATTATATGTACGTTTTGATGTATTAAATAAATATGATATTACAATGCATTGCGCTCACGTTATGCTGACATCTAGTTATAAGAAATTATGTTTGGTGTAAATTACAACTTTTCTGTACCGTGTGAACTCACTCATTAAACGACCATCTTCGAGTCAACATGTCTTATTATTGACACCCCTAACTACGGCCACCTTATAGTACCATGGCTGGTTTAAAAAAAAAATGGATGTCAGACGATCGATCGTGTGCCAGACTTAACAATGTCTGATACCTCCGATGAGGAATAAGCAAAATTAACTTTTTTTTGTTTGGTAATTAAAATAATGAGTTGGCTTTAATACATTTGTTTTTTATTTTACTTTAATTAAATTAAATTTGATATTTAATCGTTTATGAGCTGCAAATAACAATAGTCAATTTTGCTACAAATGAGCCAATAAGCTTAGTATGTTTTAATATAGCAGCACAACCAACTATCTTTTGGGTTTTAAAAAAAATCTTGTTACTTGTTGGCTTTAAATTAAATTCAATAATAGAGTTGTTCTGTATATCTATTAAAGAACATCAGGACTATATTAAAAGTCATTTAGGTTGGTAATTTTGGCAACTATAGATATTTTTATAGTATAGAGGTAAAACAGACTATTTGGGGCCCCATTATACACTCATTTGCAAAAAAAAACGGGCGGTTTTGATTTTCATTCATCTTTAAAAAGATACAATACCAATAAGGTTTCAATCGTTTGTACACGTTACTGGCCGGTTTTAAAAATGCTGTGGTATTTAAAAAAGTACGTTCTAAATTCAAATTTTCATTTGATGCTCATTTTTACAGAAAACCCCTTTTTATCCTACATTTTTGGCGCGAAATTCCAGAAGTTAACATCGACTTTCATAACTTTTATTAAATTTTTATCGATATATTTCATATCCTTGACTGTCAAAGCTTTATTTATTGCTGTTTGGCTGTATCAAAAATGGTAGATAAAGTGGTAAAAGCTACCAAAATTATCGCGCTGCTTGAAGAGGGTTGCAGCCAATGTTTCGTGGCTAGGAGGCTAAATGTTAGTCGCTCGACAGTCCAAAGGACCTGGCAGCGATATCAGGAGACTGGTTCCGTCGAGAGAAGGCCTGGTTCTGGAAGAAAACCATGTACCCAACCACGGGATGATCGTTTTCTGTGAGTCGCGCATTGAGAAATCGCAAATCTTCGTATGTGGATCTTAAGAACAACCTCCAAGAAGTAAGAAATGTGCATATTAGTCTATGGACGGTCAGGAGGAGGCTTCTCGCTGCCAATATACGCAGTCACCGCCCGGCCCGCGGCCCCAAATTACTCCGTGAGCACAGAGTTCACAGGCTTAGGTTCGCTAGAAATTGTGAATCATGGACTCAAAAAGATTGGAATAGGGTATTGTTCTCTGATGAAGCCAAGATATCTCTGGTCGGTGAAGATCGACGTCGGCGAGTCTAAGAAGACAAGGAGAACGCTTTGCAGAGGCATGTTTCGAAGAAATCACACCTTATGGTGGGGGCTCTGTTATGTTTTGGGCAGGAATAAATTCAATTGATCGTACAGAGTTAGTCTTCATTGAAAACGGCTCACTGACTGGGCATCGATACATAACGGAAGTTCTAATTCCTCATGCACAACCGGCATTGGCCGCTCTAGATGAAGATTTGATTTTTTTGGACGACAATGCTCGCGCCCACCGATCCCGCGATGTTAATGCGTATGTGCAAGAGGTCGGCATTCGTCGTTTGGATTGGCCAGCTCGAAGTCCCGACCTCAAACCCATAGAGCATGTCTGGGACGTTCTGAAACGGCGTGTGAGATCAGTACACCCGGCTCCGCAGACCATCAGAGAGCTGAAGAATGTGATTACTGCGGAGTGGGAACGTATTCCGCAAGCAAGTATCCGGGATATACTCGCTAGCATGCCCAGACGAATTCAAGCTGTGATTTTAACATTTATCTGCTTTTACTTTATTAAAGAAAAACAAACAAAAAAACTTTTTTATTTTTACTTCATGAGTATATGCACTACTAGCGAACATACACTACTAGCGAGGTTTAGCATTATTTCCCATAAATTGTATCAAAATTTTATGAAATACTGATGAAAACGATTATTTTCTTATCAAACAAAGCAATATTAACATTTGAAATGGTTCATTGCTTAGGTGTCCGTTTTTTTTGCAAATAAGTTTAGTTACGTATATTATTGTGCCTAATAAATAAACAATAATTAAATTGGTATTTTACTAATTGGCAAACGAAGAATTGACGAATAACCCCATCGAAACGGAAAACAAAAACACTTAAATATTTTAATACTAAATTAGCCTACAAACTTCGAATCAATTTTACTCAACATTTTGCATTGTGTTTTTTGGCTGAGTTAGTCGGTTATGCCTTTAACACGGCGTACTGTTATACGTATTAAATGCAAAAACACGTATTTTCCATGCTACAAAGACACATCTGGTGGCAACTCTGAAGTTTGATAAGTTTCTGTTATATCTTTTCATGCTTTTGTCTTTTGTATACGTGTACTTTGAAATAAAACTAATAAAAGATAATAATTGTTTCATTATAATAATTTGGGCTCAATTAAAAAGATGTATTATTTTCAACAGTGCTACTTCCCTTTGAAGAAACAGTGACGCAAGTAGAAGAATCGCCACCACTGCCAGGTATATATATCCAGGAAAATCTGTTGGGTCATGAGGGTGCTTCGGTCTTAATCGGATTCATTTACATGAAAGCTTAGCTAAGCGCTGGCAAGCAATTTTATTGACAATTATTAGTTCCGCCAAAATTAAATGATGAAGTTGGGGCAGCACTGAACGAAAGCGCCCTAAAACGCGACAAACGAATCGCAGACCAACAATCCACACTGGCATCATCAATTTCTGCAATTGGAAAAATCTTGAGCTGCTCAATTACAGAGAATTCAAATACAAATATGATCGAACATCTGAGCGACTCGGCCAGACTGTTATGTGAGTTATACCATGAATTATCTAAAACGAGAAGACACCTCATACTGCCAGGACTAAACAAGGAGATTAAAGACACTCTCGAGAAAACACCTATCTCAGAGTACTTATTTGGTGATAAGTTACAAGACAAAGTAAATGCCTGCAAGGCAGTAAAAAAATCTGCTGAAGAACTGAAGAATACTCAACCAAAACAACCGATCAAACCTAACACTAATTTGAACTACCGAGGCCCGCAACGACCACAGGCACCGCGTCGGAGTGGGCCAACTACGAAACCACGACAACCGAATCCTACCATGAAAGGACCAACAACGAATCGATTCAGACGCTCACCACCGAGGACACAGTCACGACGTCAGAACTACCGGCGTCGTAAAATCAGGTACAAACAGGCAGATTAAAACTTTTTGCTCAACATTGGGATACCATAACCACAAACCCAACTTTACAAAAGTGGCTAAAAGGGTACTCTATACCTTTTGCAAAGGTTCCTGTACAGAATAACTATCCTAAAAACAACACTTTCAGTCAGAAAGAAAATACACTGTTGTGTACTGAAATAAATGAACTACTGCAACTAGGTGCAATAGAGGTGTGTCAAGCTGTAGAGGGTCAATTCCTCTCTAGCATATTCTTACATCCTAAACCAGATGGTACTTGGCGCTTCATACTTAATCTGAAAAATCTTAATAAGTTTATTAACACAGTTCATTTTAAACTGGAGGATATAAGAACTGCTACAAAATTAATGACAAGAGGATGTTTCATGGCCACAATTGACCTTAAAAATTCATACTATTTAATTTCAGTTAGAAAACCTGATAGAAAATACCTTCGGTTCATTTTTCAAGACATCTTATACGAATTTACATGTCTTCCATTTGGACTTTGCACGGCACCTTATGCGTTTACTAAAATCATGAAACCAGTCATCCTTCATCTACGGTCATTAGGGTTATTGTCTGTTATATATTTAGACGATGTCTATGTATTGCTGATACCTACCAGGAATGCTTAAGAAATGTAAACATCACAAAAAAGTTTCTGGAAAAGTCAGGGTTCCTAATTAATAAGGACAAAAGTTGCTTTACACCAACACAAATCTGTCAGTACTTAGGGTTTGTACTAAACTCAGTAGAATTCTCTATTTCACTACCTGAGAAGAAGAAAGCTTCTTTAATTCTATTTGTTAAAAAACTTCTAAATAAGAGTAATTGTAAAATTATAGATTTTGCTCAGGTTTTGGGTCAACTTGTAGATGCAGCTACAAGTTGACCCAAAACCTGAGTTAAAGCCCAGCTTATATGCCCAGTATAGTTGGCTCTAATAAAGCTATAGAAACTCTAAAAACAGCAGCTTTGAAATCTAATAATAATAGATATGAAAGTCATATATACTTAACAAAAGAGGTTATGGTAGATTTAAACTGGTGGTTAAGAAATATTCAAACTAATTCCTGTAAAATTAAGCTAAATGATTTTTACCTTCAAATTTTTTCTGATGCTTCACGTACTGGTTGAGGTATTGTATGTAACAATATTAAAAGTCATGGACATTGGACAGATAATGAAAAGAAATTGCATATAAATTACCTAGAACTTTTAGCCGCATTTAACGGTCTTAAAACATTTGCAGTAAACTTAAGACATTGTGAAATCTTATTAAGAATTGACAACATCACTGCTATAGCTTACATCAATCGAATGGGTGGCACACGGTTCACACACTTTAATAACTTAGCAAGACAGATTTGGCAGTGGTGCGAAGAGAGATATCTATGGGTGTATGCATCTTACATCAGTTCTAAAGATAATTGTATTGCAGATTAAGAATCCAGACGTACATCAGAAATTGAATGAGAATTATGTGAAACAGCTTTTAACACAATAACTAAAAACTTTGGAATTCCTGATATTGACATATTTGCAAGCAGACTAAATGCTAAGTTGGAACATTATATTTCTTGGCTACCAGACCCTGATGCATACACTATAGATGCCTTTACTATTAAGCGGAATGATAAATTATTTTATGCTTTTCCTTCTTTTTCACTCATTCCTCGTGTTTTACAAAAAAATAAGAAAGAAAGAGCGACAGGTATCATTGTTGCACCAATGTGGCCTGCTCAACCGTGGTACCCGCTCTTCAACTCTATGATAATTTCTGAAAAAATACCTCCTCCCCCCCCCTGTTGTTATGATGCTTGTTGGACTGCAGGGGAATGTGAAGGCTCACTATTTGGAGACGTTGAACGTGTCGGCCTAGTTGATTGTACCGTGGAACTTGAGGATCTTAGCCTCTTTGTCCGGTGTCGCCTGCTGTGAGGTGAGCGACTTCTCGTTGGTGATCGGCTCCGATTTTCATAGTAGTCATCTAAAAAAATTATTAAATAAATTGTAATATCGAATTGCGGATATTACTGGGTCTTACAATCCATGGCTAACCTCTCGTGAAAGCTCTAGGAACGCCGATAACGCCTGAATCTTTGTAAAAGAGGATCTCACTGCCACTGGCTAACCTCTCGTGAAAGCACTTTTAGTGGTTGGGTAAATGATTAGCACAATTCGTTCTCATGGTTAACCTCTCGTGAAAACTCTAGAGACATGTGCCTCTACGTACAGGAACTATAATTAATAATTTTGAAAATGTTTATACAAACTTACCTATTGCGTCGTTTTGCCGGTTTTCTTTATTTACTATTTTCTCTAATTTTCGTAATCTTTCTTTCAATGAATTCAGATTTTTGGGTTTTTCAACCAATCTTATTCTTATTTGTAGGCTTTTTTGATGAATGGATGATGCAATATAAAAGAATTTAAGAATTATAAAATTATTGTGTACGCAACGCAAAGCACAAAATTATACAAAGAGTTTGACAGGTTCCGGTGTGGCGCAGTAAACGAGACCATAGACGTTGTTTTTTTTTTATTGCTGTGAAGATTGTGCGCAGCGTAGTAGTGCAAGGTACAGACTACATACTTACAAATTATGAGGACGAGATTACGAAACATAATTATCAATTAAATTATATATACACGGGTCTATTTTAAGTAAAACATTATTCAGTTTAAGGTTCCACTGCCGGCTAGCATGCTTCAGTCCATAGATTGATTTATGTAAACAACATACATTTTCTTCAAAGTGTTCTGGTTGTGACATATAAATCTCAGCGTCAATATCACCCTGAAGAAATGCACTTATGGCATCCATGTGAGAAATTTCTAGATCATATTTAGCACCTAGTGCAATTAAAACACGTACTGATGAATATCTTACCACTGGAGTTACCACTTGTCATATTGTTTGAGGGTCCAGTCCAGCAGCCGCCGACATGCCACCGCCATTAGGAAGATGTACACTAGGTCCGTCCATCCTCGTGGTGAAGTAACACATGCTTGCCACGTTTACGCCACGTCATCAACAATTTATTTTGATCAGGAAAATATCCACACCATAATCCTTCGCAATATTTTTCTTTCGTTGCAAAACATTTTTCACAAGCGATTTCCACAACCATATTGAATGCCAAACAAACGTCATGTCAGATGTCATGTGTCAATCAATCAAATAAAATGTCAAAGGTCATAGGGTCATCGGTCAGGATCAAATAGCCAATCAAACTACGGTTTCCTTTTTTTTTATGTATTTCGGCAAAGGAGTCGTAATTTTTTGTGCCTAACAACCTTTTTTATTTTATTTTAATGTCCCGTTTTAGTTTTTATTTAAATTATTGTTGCATGTTATTGTATTTATTTCTTTATTGTTGTTTATTTTATCATTACTGTTTTATAATTGTGTTTTTGTTATATCTATTGTGTAGCTACTCACTCATTGGGCCCCGACAGAATATCAGTGCTTCTGTGTTGTTCTGACCATCAACGAATGACCCAGAAGTTAATTTTGCTGAGACATGGCCTATTAGCAGCACACATTTTGTTTTGTTGTATTGTACTATGATTCTTGTTTTTCTGTCTTAATTTATGTACCTACTTGTCTGATTGTATTTCTGTTTTCGTGTGTGTTGTTAATAAAATAAATGGTTTATATTTCTCAATTCTCAATTCAATTCAATACTTTTATTTCTCTTCACAACAATTTGTTACACAATAAATTTGGTTTAACAATACATTTTGTCTAGAATACATTATAAATTATTGTGAAGACTGGTGCCCGCACTAAGGTAAGAAACCCGTTTTACAGGTCACCAGGCCTCCACGTCCCGAATCACAGTGTTGTATTATTTACAAAACCAAAAGCAAAAGTGTCTCAAATTAACGATAGAAATTAAACATTTATTATTTAAACAGCCCAAGTGAGTTTTTAACAAAAATAAAAAAATAAAAGTATAAGTAGTAGAATAAAGAAAAACAAGAAATCATTTTGTCTCATCTCAAGGTTAGTTATAGTAGTAATAAGTTATATATAAGTAGTTATATAGTGTTAGTTTAAGTATGTGGTGTTAACAGTTTCTAAGTAATTGAATAATATATATATATATATATATATATATATATATATATATATATATATATATATATATATAAGGCGAAATGGAATTTAATAATAAAATTTTAAGGGGTGGTCAGGTCAAGTGTTTGCAATCTAAGAAAAATAATAAAAAAATCTAAAAAAATCTTTTTCACCTAATAAAAAAATAAATTACGAGTTCGTAATTTACCTACTAGTTAATATTTTAAGTGTATTTTATTCATTATCAAACTTAATTAAACCTTGAATAATGAAAAAAAAACCATTAAATAAACTATTTAAAAACAGCTGATATTAAGCTATACTGCGCTGCGCAACGCGGCGCGGCCCGCCGCGGCGCCCGGCCGTCGACCCGGCCAGTCAGCTGAGAGCCATAAGTACCTACCTACTATGCAGCAAAGCTACCGCCTGGGCTGAGACCTAATTATGTTCTTTTCACAACTAATTTGAACGATTCGTTTCTAAGGTACAGTTAAGGCAAACAATCAATTGCAAGATCCAGACAAGGCCACATTGTAGTGACAAACAACAATTGTTATGAGCATTGAGGTGAGTATTATGCTGTGATGAGTCTTATTTAAGCTGTGACGTGACTTTATTATTCAAACTTCCCTATTAAAACAAAATCCAGTTTCAAATAAGTTTTGGTTAATAAATAGGTGTAGGTAAGGATAAGTAGGTAAGTAGTACTTACATGGCGTCGAACAGCAATCCAGTTTACTTAATAGTTACATTCACTTACTTAATAGTTAGTTCCATTCAGATGATATCATCTGCATATTCTGCATACAAAAATGGGATACATTATCCTGTGTCGCTGTCGACCACATTCACTCATACATCACAACACTCCTTAATTAACCTTATTGCACTGATTGATGGGTTACACACTAATTTGTTGTTACACTCACTGAGACACTGTCTGGTTAGTACTTTTCTCACGTTTGCTTGTTTATTAGTACACATTTTGCCGATCGATATCGTAAACGAAAATGCAGCCCGCACGCGGCGCGAAACTGCACGTCTGCACACCACAATCATCTTCGAGTCACTAACTTTTTTGATTGACCGCCGAGCGACGCGGACGGTGCCGAAAAGCGATAGGCAGCGTTTGGCGGCCGTGGCGGCATCGTTTGTCGGCGATGACAGTGGCGGTAGATCAATGAAACCGCATGCAATATGAATCATCAATAGAAAAGCCGCTATTTTAGAGCTGCCTCTTTGCCTATTGATTTTAATTTTTATGTAGCAAGTAAACTTCTTATCTATCTATTGTAAATTATTACGGTAGTCAATTTGGGTGTGTAAATTCTGTAATCCTAGTTTCATTATTCTGTAGAAAGATTCATAAAAAAAAATGTAATTATTTTTCCTAAAGCAGGCCATACTTGCGTGTATGGCCTGCTTATGTCTTAATTTGGAAGTAGACGATGGCTAAGATAATTAAAGGCTTGCATAAAATCACTTTGTAATTGTGAAAGAATTTGTAATAAACTTAATTACTTATACAAGTTTTAACGTATCACGCACGACGAAAGCCTCTATGTGTGATATATCATATCAATATTATCAATAAGTTAGCTATATCCCCAGTAAGAGATAAGGCCTACTAGAGCAAGATGTTGCCCAGATATTTATGTGATCAGACTAAACAAAAAGTTGCGAAGCAATGCAAACCAAGATAATATGTGCCTGAAAAAATAATTAATGTTTTATGATTTTGCATTTTTCAATGCTATTTTTATACTTATGGTAAATTTTAAATAGAAAAATATTGGAAAATATTAACTCTGACACAAATTAATATTTTTTTCTTTTTTTCTCGTGTCCCACCCCTAATAATCACGTGAAATTTCGCGCTTTACTTTGATTTGATATTTTCTTTAGTTAGTCTCCTTGTGCATTCTGTGCTATCAGGTCGCGACGCGCTTTAGTAAAAATGCCTAGGAGGTGTACTAGTCGAGAGTACCTTGAAATGGTATTTTGTTACCGTGAAAGTAGCGAAGTGTTAAGCAGTGCTGCGCGGCTTTACGAGGAGAGGTTCGGAGTGCGCCTCAGTCACCGCACCATACTGAATGCCGTGTACCGTTTCCGAGAACATGGCCGTTTGGATCCACCACCGCCAGTTGATGCTGGTAGACCAAGAGTGGTGTCAGCTGAAGTGGAAGAACGGATCGTGGAATTCTTCGAAGAGCACGAAACCGCCAGTACTCGAGATGCTGCCAGAATTTTCGGAGTAAGCCAGTACTACGCGTGGCGAACTCTTCACGACGAGGACACTTTCCATCCCTACCACTACAAGCGAGTTCAGGAATTGATGACTCCTGATTACTCGGCTCGAGTAGAGTTTTGTCGGTGGCTTCGTCAGGAGCGTTGTTGAACATAAAAGTATTCTAGTATCTAGGTCCTTTAACCAATTAACAACTGTCCGTATACATAATTATTATTACATTACTTTGTCAGTCCAAAGCCTGTTAAGTGTGATGGAAAGCTTATCGCCTTTTGCTGTACGCATATTATTATTAAGTAAACTGGATTGCTGTTCGACGCCATGTAAGTACTACTTACCTACTTATACTCACCTACACCTATTTATTAACCAAAACTTATTTGAAACTTGATTTTGTTTTAATAGGGAAGTTTGAATAATAAAGTCACGTCACAGCTTAAATAAGACTCATCACAGCATAATACTCACCTCAATGCTCATAACATGTGTTGTTTGTCACTACAATGTGGCCTTGTCTGGATCTTGCAATTGATTGTTTGCCTTAACTGTACCTTAGAAACGAATCTTTCAAATTAGTTGTGAAAAGAACATAATTAGGTCTCAGCCCAGGCGGTAGCTTTGCTGCATAGTAGGTCGGTACTTATGGCTCTCAGCTGACTGGCCGGGTTGACGGCCGGGCGCAGCGGCGGGCCGCGTCGCGCCGCGCAGCGCAGTGTAGCTTAATATCAGCTGTATTTAAATAGTTTATTTAATGGTTTTTTTTCATTATTCAAGGTTTAATTAAGTTTGATAATGAATAAAATACACTTAAAATATTAACTAGTAGGTAAATTACGAACTCGTACTTTATTTTTTTATTAGGTGAAAAAGATTTTTTTAGATTTTTTTATTATTTTTCTTAGATTGCAAACACTTGACCTGACCACCCCTTAAAATTTTATTATTAAATTCCATTTCGCCTTATATATATATATATATATATATATATATTTTTTTTAATATAACTTTAGAACAGAATATTAAATAATATTATTTGATTTGTTAGTAGACAATACCTAACAGAGCCTCTGTGGCATCATAGTTAGTTTTCTGTAACCACTTACTTTAGATTTGCATTCTTTGCGAGTCATTGGGTAAATTGATAGTGTTTTGTTAAGTTTGTTGTATAAATGACCACCTAAGAAGCAGTAGAATTTTTGAGAGAAAGCTGTGTTAAAACGTTTAGTGGGGCACACTTTATCGTACCTTCTTTGGTTCAAAAACAAGGTAGGATTATACTTTAGTTCTGAATGCTTACGAATAACGGTGTTTAGGACAAATAATTGTCGAACAGTTAGCATTTCACATTTTAGAAACAGCTCCTTCGTTGGGTAAAGAAAAGGAAGACGAAAACCTACTTTAAGGACTGCTCTTTGTGCTCTCTCCAAGTCTATCATTGAGGTTTTAGAGCTTCCACCCCAAGTGGTAATGCAATAGGTAAGTAGGGATTGGACCAATGCAAGATAGACGGTTTTTAATATTCTAGGGTCAGCCACGTCACGGAGATTCTTAAAAATATAAATTAATTTGCGAATTCTAGCTGTGGTTGTTTCGATGTGAGTTTTAAAATTAAGATTTTTATCTAGTACCACACCAAGATATCTGATGTTATCAGTTTTTTCTACTTTTGGACATGCACACGGGACATTCTGAGGACAACAATTAGAATGTGAGGTAATAGAAAGATCAGTGTAGGGCATATGTTTATGGTTTCTAAGAGAGAATGGGATGTATTTTGTTTTTGTGTTGTTAAGCGTGAGTTTATTAACCATCATCCAGTTCTTAACGGTGTTAAAGCCCTTTTGAGCATGAGTAAAAACTTCCTCCCATGTGTCCCCAACAAACAGTAGGGCTGTGTCGTCAGCAAATGTGATTATTTTACCTCTATTTAATTGAAGATTACAAAGATCGTTAATGTAGGTTAAAAACAGAGTTGGTCCTAAGGAACTTCCCTGTGGTACACCGATGTCGATAGGTAAGTCATCACTGCACCTGTCAGCAATCCTAACTCTCTGCAACCTGTTAGTCAGGTAATCCTTAAAAAGTCCGAGTTGGTTGTTCCTGACTCCGAGCCGTTCTAGCTTGTTTAGAAGGAGTGGGACAGAAACTGTGTCAAATGCCTTAGCTAAATCGAGAAATAAAACTAAAACCTTTTTGTTGGAATCAAGATTGGAGACAATAAAGTTTACGAGTTCATGTACTACATCATCACAGGATAATCCAGCCCTAAACCCGTATTGGGATGGCGAAAGGATATTATTTGATTCCAAATAGTTAATCAGTCGCTTATTAATCAGCTTTTCTAATATTTTTGCAAATGTTGGTAAAATTGCTATCGGCCTGTAGTTGTTGACACAGCTTTTGTCACCTCCCTTATGTATAAGGATGAATTTCCGCAAGCTTCAGTTTGTCAGGAAAGATACCCGTGCCAAACACCAAGTTAAATATGTGAACTAGAAAGGGAGAAAAGACTTCACTATACCTTTTCAGCAGAGAGTTAGGAACGCTATCACATCCCGTTGCACAGTCATTTTTTAATCCGCAAATGATTGTAAGAATTTCTGTTACATCAGTGTCCAAAAGTACAAAGGAGCTGTGGTGTGATTTAAAAGAAAAACTAGTAGAGTAATCTGTGGAAGGGATTTTATCAGCGAGCCTCTTTCCCACTTCTGTGAAATGTTTGTTAATGTTATTTATGTCCTCCTGAGCGTTTTCGTCCGAGAGTAATTGCAGTGGTGGGCATTTATTATTATTTTTATAGTATGTAATGGATTTAATTGTGTCCCATAGTTTTTTATTACTTGTACCCAATGCCTTTTGAATTTTGTTCTTTTCGAAGTCTTTTTTTAATTTTTTACTGTAGTTTTTACAAAAGTTTCTATATCTTTTGAATGTAGTTTTAATAATGTCATTGTCAGGATTCTTCTTCATTTTTTTATTGAGTTTGTCACGAACTTTCATACATTTTAGTAATCCAGTGGTTATCCATTGGTTTTTAGTTCTACGTCTGAAAGGGGTTCGGTACCGAATGGTGTTCCTGTTTTTTATTTCGTTAAAAGAGTCGACCAAAAAGTTCAAAGCGCAATTAGCGTTTGACATTGAGTAGATTGGAGAAAAATCGAATTTTTTTATATCATTGTCAAGTTGTGTGTAATTTAGTTTATTAACCGTAATAGTATTAGACTTATAAAGAGTTGTATTTGTATCGAGGGTGAAGAGGACTGTGGAGTGATCGGTAATAGTAGTTTCAGCAACAAAGCAATGTGCAGGTGATTGAGCTTTTAGAAATACATGATCTAGGCATGTTTTGGTGTGCGTAGGCAGCGTGTGGCATGGCAACAATCCATGTGACGCTAAAAGGTTAAGGTAAGGGGATGAGTTTGGGTCTTTATTGTTAGTGACAATGTCGATATTAATGTCTCCTGTCAGAATAATGTTTTTTAGAGTTGAGTGTTTGAGTAGTAATTGATTTAATGATTCAAAAAATCTATTTAGGTTTTTGTAGCTAGGGGGCCGATAAATTGCTATTATTATTGTATCCCGATTAAGTCTGACCGTTAAGCAATTGGCATCGTTTAAGTTTGGTTCATCCGTTACTAGTTGTAATTTGTTATTAATATAGATTATAACACCTTCGTTTTGAGTCACATGGTTTGTTGAAGCCGCGCAGTGGTAACCCACGATAGTTGGAATTTGATAAGAGCGTGTAAGCCAGCACTCCGTTAAAACAATCAGATCCCACTCCACCTGCGCTCGTTGTAGCAATATATGCAAGTCGGTTATATTACAGTTAATGCTACGTATGTTTTGTAGACACAACTTAAGTAACGAATTATTGCATTTAATTAGGTTTGAACAGTTATCAATATCACAGTAGTCAGACGAAGATACGGCGAATTGATCAAGATCATTATTTATGTTAATTTTGTTATCCACTATTAAAAACAATTACTATAAAGGTGTTCTGATTTTGTGCTTGGAAATAAATTATTTCGCATAGTGTATGTAAGGCGGAGTTGGTTTTGGTCTCATGGGTTGTTCCCATGGCCTCGATCGCCGAGAGCAGATCCAACCCCAGTCTGCCTACCTGTCCGGTGAGCAGGCATGGCGAATGGTCATGGGAGGAGCGCAACAGTCGCTGATCCCCGTGGCAAGTCTAGCTGATTATCCTTCTCGTGGTTGCTGCCTGTTATTGGTCTGATTCCCTCTGAAACAGACGTAACTGAAACGGCTAGACGCATTTCTCTTCCCGACCTTTCCCATCCTTCTATCCTATCCTAACACCTTTACTGCGGGTAATATGTGGTTGGTACTTGCGGCCTCATCATCAAACAAGACTGACGGTGAGGGGGAGGGGGGAACAACCACCCGCGTGTTTGTGCCGTGCGCGGGGACCCGTACGGGGGGATGAAGGTGTCCTGGTGATTGAGTCGATGGAGTGTAGGCTGTATAAACACTCCTGAGACAACACATCACTTTGGCCCGGATTTCCTCTCACACGGGAGGCCCAGGACTAGCCAACCTTGGTCAATCGGCTGGGACATCCCGTAAGAGGGCCGTCAGGCGAGAGTCCTGGTATGGTAGGTGTAGACGATGGGCGAGACGACCTGGTCTTCCTGCTCTGTTCGGCCTGCTTCCTGCTGTACTGGGGCTCTATATCCTTGCTGTATTTCTGGCGTTTGCGTGCCTTCTGCCGCAACGTCCCCACTTGAGGGCTCCATGGAGGGTGGAAAACAGCAAAGACGAATCTAAACACCAACATACATGGCATCGAAAAACCCACATAAAACTACACGCACTAAGACTGCACCCCAGGGTGTAAACCCAGGCGGCGCGTCAAACCACCAGGCTGCACCTCAGGTGAATAACCAGAGTGTCGCGCCACACAATACACCGGCAGCTCCTCAGGTGCACAACCCAAGTGCAGCGCCACAAAGTACACCGGCAGCTCCTCAGGTGCATAACCTAAGTGAAGCGCCAGCACACAGGTTGGACCTCTCCTCTCTTAAGGCAGCAATGCCGACTACTTCCGAACCTCAACAGGAGGAATCCGGTTGGAACGAGGTAGTCGTAAAGAAGAGGAAGCCCCAACAACCACCCAACCCACCTGGCCAATCACGCAAAGCCAAACGGGCGGAAGCCCGAAAGGAAGCGAGGAAGGCGCGGCGACAGGCTGCAGATGGTAGCAGGCCGCGTGAAGCTGCCGAAGGGACTGCAAAGCCCCGCGATGCCCCCCACAGTGATGCGCTGACCCCTCAAGTGGACAATAGTCCTGCTGAGGTGAAAGCTGCTCCTCAAGGGGCACCATCTGTCGCCTCGAAGCCAGCTGCCGCTAACGCATCGGAGCAGCGCAAACCGGCCAGGCGGGGATACCGTGGGAAGGGGAAAAATGCCACGCCCACCAAGCCCGTAAAAAGGAATCGCCCTGACGATTCCTTTACTCCGCAAGGCGGGGGCAAGCGCAGTAAACCCCATTCCACCACCACCAGCTCCATCGCATACGCCGACGCTCTGAAATCGGACCTTAGCGTCGCGATTATGGTGGAGCCCTACCACGACCTTACCAAAGAGCAGGCTGAGGTCATCAAAGGGCAGGTGGATGGCTTGTTGGACGACGAGATCTTTGCTCCGAGACCGTCAAGCCATCCATATGTCGCGCCAGCATTTAAGGCGAACGCCTTCTATGGTGAGGGCGTCCTTAAATTCTGGTGCAAAGATGACTTCTCGCTCCAGTGGCTCCATCGCACCACTGCGAGAATAGGTTCGCCACGACCAGGCACCAAGCTCGTTGTCAAGCGACAACGGGAGATCCCCAAGCGCATTAAAACGGGGATCCTGGTGCCACAGTACGGACCGGACGACACGTTAGACAGGGTACGCCAACGTCTAACGTGTCAAAACACTCATCTCGGCGTGTCCAACTGGGCTGTCTACCACGCCGAGGAGCAGGAAGACAAAAAATGCCTGTTCCTCGTGCTTGGAGTCCCAGAGGAAGACGCCGAGAAACTCAGGGCAAGCGAGCGTAGAATTTATTACAAGCTGGGTAATATCTACGCCCGCTTCCTGGAAAATACCAGTACGCCCCCGCCGAACCCCAACGCACCTGGGGAGGTCACTAGTGACCTAGGCAGCGGCACAGTACACCACACCGCACAACAAAACGCCACACTACCACCACAAACCACCGACGACGCGAATCCGCCCAAAGAGGACCCTGGGGTAGTCCCCCAGGAGGAGGGGTTGAGGGATGCCCCTATGGACGCTAAGAGCGGAGATAGCGACGTGGACGAGGAGGCCATGCTAGACAGCGACGATGGCGCTGCCAGCACCCCTCAAAAATAACCTCCCCGTCCTCCAAACCAACCTCCAGCACAGCCAGACTGCAACGGCTAACCTACGCAGAAGGCTGGAGGTCAATCCCAAGACCGTAGCCCTAATCCAGGAGCCGTGGATTAGGAAGGGCAGAATATGCGGTCTAAGCAACATCGGAGGTAAGCTACTCCTAGACACCACAGCTGACAACCCGCGTACATGCATCTTCGCACCCAAACACGCAAACACAACCCTAATGACCGAGTTCTGTTCCAGCGACCTGACCACTATCAGGCTCCGCAATGACCCCTCCGCAGGCCTGCCTGACGTGGTGATGGCGTCCGCCTACCTGCCGGGCGACGCGGATATCCCCACGCCCGAATTGGCCGAGCTGGTTCAACACTGCGAGCGCGAGGGACTGGAGCTGATCATATCAGTTGACTCCAACGCACACCATGTGCTATGGGGCAGCAAGGAGAACAACACGCGAGGTGAGGAATTCGTTTCTTTTTTACTCGCGACTAATATGAACATAATCAACAGGGGCTCAGAACCGACTTTCGTGACATCACGAGCCCAGACAATCATTGACCTTACTTTAGCGAGCGAACACGCGACTCATCACATCTCCGATTGGCATGTATCTGATGAGGCGTCGTGTTCCGACCATCGATGGGTCAAGTACAACCTAAATATGACCCTCACACCGCCCAAGCCCCGACGTAATCCACGTAAGATGGACCGACGTAAGTATGAGCTTCTGACCGCAGAGAAGCTAAGGTGTCTAGACACACCTACAACTCACGCGGTAAAAGCGGATATTGATAACCACGTTGATCGCATAACAACAACTTTAATCACCAGCTTTGAAGAAACATGCCCACTTTCCACTCCCAGCTCCCAGCCAAACAACAAGTATCATTGGTGGGGACCTGATCTGGAGAAACTACGCCGCAAGGTAAGAAAGTTGTTCAACAAAGCAAAGAACTCACGAGAAGCGCACGATTGGGACGCCTACAAACAAACCCAATACAACTACAGGAAGCGTATCCGCCTCAGGAAAAGAGAATGCTGGAGACGCTACTGCACCAATATTGAAACCAACAGCGACGCTAACAGAGTGAAAAACATCCTGTGCAGCGAACCAACACACAACCTTGGTTTCCTGAAAAAGCCAGACGGAACTTACACCAAAACAGATCAAGACACTTCAGAACTGTTAATGACCACTCACTTCCCAGGATGCCGCATAACGGAAAGTAACACATGGGAAGAAAAAGATGAGAATCTACCTGCTGAAACCGATTGGACCACCGCCCACAAGGTTGTCAACCCTGAAAAAGTAAGATGGGCAATCAACAGCTTCCTCCCATTCAAATCAGCGGGCCTAGATGGAATTTTTCCAGGGCTGATGAGGTGGAGCGACGGAGGTCTTATTGACCACCTCGTGGCCATTTACAGAAGCTGCCTAGCACACCGCTACATTCCTATGAAATGGAGGGAAGTCAAAGTAGTCTTTATCCCTAAACCCGGCAAAGGAGACTACACTCAACCTAAATCATTCAGACCAATTAGCCTCACATCATTCCTTTTAAAGGCGCTGGAGAGACTAATAGACAGGGAAATAAGGACAACTGCATTAGTCAGGAACCCCTTAAATCCAAACCAACATGCCTATTCTGCAGGCAAATCAACAGAGTCTGCCTTACATAAGGTGGTTTCTTATATAGAAAGCAATCTCAAACACAAAATATCAACACTAGGCACCTTCATCGACATCGAAGGAGCCTTTGACAAAACCAATTTTACCAGCATAAGCCAGGCCCTCTCCAAACATGGTGTCGATCCCACTATTGCCGGGTGGATTGACAGCATGTTAAGAGACAGAGCTATACAAATCACTGTGAATGGTACCACTAGAGGGGTAGTAGCAAAAGGATGTCCCCAAGGGGGTGTCCTCTCACCTCTTTTATGGAATATTGTGGTCAATGAGCTGATTAGCTGGCTCAACGACCGCAACTTCCTCACAGTAGGCTATGCAGACGACCTGACCATACTCATCAGCGGACGAGTTGAGAGTGTGATATGTGACCGAATGAGGTCCGCAATGAAGGTCGTCGAACAGTGGTGCATCAAACACAATCTAACAGTGAACCCAACAAAGACGGAACTAATCCTGTTCACAAACAAACGGAGTCTAGGCAACCTTAAACTTCCTAAACTTTTCAATACCAGTCTGTCCCTTAGCAAGGAAGTCAAGTATCTAGGGGTGATACTAGACAACAAACTCCTCTGGAATAGACATCTCGAAGGAAAACTAAACAAAGCCACCATCATCTTTTGCCAATGTAAAAGACTGCTTGGCAAAAGCTGGGGGCTATCACCGAAAATAACGATGTGGCTGTATAAAACCGTTATACGTCCCATAATCACATACGGAGCCGTTGCCTGGTGGTCTAAAACAGAGCAACGCACCGTAATCAACAAGCTGCAGAAATTCCAAAGATTGGCATGCTCTGCGATAACCGGCTGCATGCGAACTACCCCCACAGCCGCCCTTGAAGTAGCCCTGGATCTAACACCCCTGGACCTGTTTATACAACAGGAAGCCTCCATGGCTGCTATAAGGCTTAAACACATGGGTCTATGGTACAACCAAGAGGGTCCTCACTCCACATTGTGGAATAATCTAGTGAAACATGAGTCACTAATCGCTGCCCCATGCGACAGGATCCCTAAACAATACATTTTCGAAAAGAATTACCAAATACAGTTATTTGAAAGTGACCAAGACTACTCTGGCATACATGAAGTCCGAATCTATACGGACGGTTCCAAGATGGATATTGGTACTGGAGCCGGAGTATTCTCACAAGACCTAAATATCAAAACATCACTAGCACTAGGCCAACACAGTTCGATATTTCAATGCGAATGTGTTGCAATAGTAAACGCAGCTACCACGGCCCTGTCTAGAGGAATGAAGGAACTGAACATCCGCATACTGACCGACAGTATGGCCGTCCTAACAGCACTGGAGGCCAACACGATCAACTCCAGTATTGTCTACGAATGCCACCGAGTATTGGATCGTTTAGCATCCAACAACAGAGTAATCCTACAATGGATTAAAGGGCATAGTGGATCACACGGGAACGATGCCGCCGATGAGCTGGCAAGAAGGGGATCCTCCACAACAGTGGCTGGACCCATACCCATTCTGCCACTCCCGTTCAGCCAACTGCGCTCATGGGTAAGACAGCGTACTCGTGCTGCACATAATAAGCGTTGGGTAGATCAAACAAGCTGTAGACAGTCCAAGTTGGCGATGACTGCAGTCTCGCCGCGGTTGACCTGTAGACTGCTCAGCCTTAATCGTCCAGACCTCCGAATAGTTGTAGGCACACTTACAGGTCACCTCACTTTAAACCGGCAACTATTCATCATGAATGCGACAGACAGCCCCCTATGTAGGGGATGCCTGGACGCAGAGGAAACAGCCACCCACGTGATCCTGGAGTGCGTGGGTTTGGCCGCACAACGGGCAGAAATCCTCAAAGACGTGAGGTCGCTCCTAGAAGCCTGTGAACGCCCCAGGAGGCTTCTGCGCTTCTGGAAGGAGCTGGGATGGCTTGACTAGCCATACCGATGCTATGTTCACGCATAAAGGACCAAATGCGAGTCTAAATGCGGAGAAAAGAGCCCATCACCAATACCAATACCAATAGTGTATGTTTCTGTACGTGTCGATCGAAATAAGTGTAAAATAGTGATTGAAGCAAAGAAAAGTTACTTTTGTGATACGTTATGTAATTCAAGGTAGTTACAGTCATAAAGCCGAAATATAACAATAAGAGACTGGGATAGGGCAAGCTACTGGTTTTAGTAACATTATTATCTAACAGAATAAGGGTTACTGGTATTACATGCAAGTAGTAATGGCTGTGGTTGAGACAAAGCTGATTCATGTAACAATATAAATTAAACAAAGATAAGAGATTAAAACTAAATCGATAAGTTTTTAAAAAGGGTACCGTAGTTTTTATTCGTAACATAGGTAGTCAGATAGGTTTTGTGCGAATTTTCATGATATCTTCCTCCGATTCGATGCGTGTGGGATTGGAATTTTCAGTTATTTTGATATAAACATGTCCGTAATTAGTCCAACTGCTGTGTACGATCCGGTCAGTGACGAGCTGCCGAGCATAGAAGTATAGCTTTCTAGCCTTGAATGTCAAAGATTCTCCCATGAAAATATATTGACTTGGCCCTGGAATGTCAATCTGCTGAGTGTTTAATTTTACTGAGTTATTTTTATTGTATTGCCTGCATTTCTTTAGAATATTGTCTTTAAGGGCATTGGTGGTAAACTCAACAATTATAGGACTGTTCTTCACATCCTTGCTAGGTCTAGTTCTTGTTACTTCGCGAATTGCAGTATCATCCAGGTGTAAGTCTAGGGTATTGCCAATGTTCTTAACAATTTTGCGTAGAGTGTCTTTGTTTTCATGCTGCTGTTTGGGTATGTTTCTGACTTCGATCATTGAAGTACGCGAGTTTTTCTCGAATTGTTCCAACTTCGATTCGAGCGTGTTAATTTGTTTTTTATAATCGGCGTTTTCCCGTTCTAAGGTAGACACACGCAGAAGGCAATCGTCGTATTTTGAGGAGAGAAATTCGACACTACTTTGTATTTCAGAATTTTGTTGCGTAATTGTGGCTACCGAGCTTATCAATTTTTCTAGTTTTGTGTTTTGTTGCAACTCAAATCTGTCAAAGAGTTCATTGATTTTAGACATAATCAAGTTTACATCTGACGAATCTTCATCTAGTTTACGCTTTAATCTCCTTGTAATAATCGGTTCTGACACTGAGCATTCGTAGGAATTTGATGGCTGACTTAGTTGGGGATCGGAGCCGTAGCTTGTTAGTTCCTTATAATGTGTTTCTTTGTCTTTTTTCGGAGTGCGCTGTGTCTTGGGCATAGTGAGATAAACAAAGCCGTATTTGTAGGCCTAAATGAATGCCGGGCGACTGCCGTCGGTGTTCGATAGTTGCTTATTAGGGAGGGGCAATTAGTGAATGCAGCTAGTGTGCGCGCGCGCCGCGATTGGTCGGGGGGCGGAGCTAGATGCGTGGTTGTGTTTGTAGGGTGGAGTGGTAGGTGCTAGCGGAATTGCGTGCGTGTTGTCGTCACTGTTAGATTTTTATGTCTCTTACTCACTTACAAGAGCTGTCCTCTCCAGCGATATGTTCGCCTGGTACTTGCCGCACTAGTTGTGAAGACACTGTTCCGCACTGGGACACACAGGCACACCGTGTCACGTTTGTGTAAATAGACCTCCTTTGTGCTATGCAGTCCTATTTTTCCTTAGCGAATTAATTTTAGAAATTTCGAATTTATTTTAAGAAAAATTTAATAATGGACTTGTCACGTCTGCTCGCTATCGAGATCCGGGGAGGAAGGGGAATATTCTATTTCTATTTAGCAGACTTTAACAAAACAATTTGTTCAAAAACACTGTCACTCATTTTTCTTCTGTGCGGTCTCAAAATCATACCACCATAAGAAAATAGCCTTTCTACTGGTGCAGAGCTAGGCAAGCATTATATTTAAAAAATACCATCTTTACCATTGGATATTTATTTAAATATTAAAGGGAGACATCATCATCTTTTAAATATTGAAGTGATTCTAAGTCAATAGTCGTGTTTGCAATTGCACTATCACTAGCTAGTGAGGAATCAGAATCATCATGAAACATGTAATAGGATTCATTTCTTTCTTTCTTATGCGGTATTTTTTACATCATTATATTCATTTTTAAGTTTTCTTACTGCTGCAACGAACAAATCCTTCACATGCTCTTTATTTCCCTTTGGCACCCACTTTAATTTAAAAAAAGGATATGAGACCGATGCCAAAATTGCTTCTTTGGCTTTAGGATCCTCCAAATTATGAAATTTACTAAACCTCTTTTCTAAGCTTTCTTTTTGTATTTCTATCAGTACTCCACAAAATACAGGATTGTCCATTTTTAATGAGTGCATTTTTTTTTATTCTTAATAACTCGGGTATCCATAAAATGTTTCTTGATCTCCCTCTAAGCTTCTGATCAGGGACCGGAACCACTTACCCATAAGTGGGTTTTCGATTGGGTTTTTAATTGGCTTGTTTTCAAAAACCCCATAAATAGGTAACCTTATCATCGGACTAACCCCGACGAAGTGCTAAGTCTAACTATACAGTTACATCAGGTAAGCGCTACCAACCAATACTAAAAACCCCTTAATAGGCTTACCCTATCAAGTGTTTTAGAATGATGCCATGCCTATTTTAATTTCTACGTGCAGCGCATAAGACTTTTTATTGCGCATCCTATCAAGACGGATAGTCTTTTGACTTCGACAGTTCAGCAGGTTGTAACCTGTCGGCGCCGTCACTCACGTGCGAAATTTTGTTTATGTGCTCTATTACTTGTCACTTTCTTTGGAATCTGCACGCTGAATAATCGTCTTTTCGAACGTGAATTATTGAAAACTATTAAATTTATTAAATTGCCTTGTGAAGAATGGCTCCGACGAGAAAAGACGCAGTTCATCGTTATTTTCAGTACGATAAAGAGTCAAATACGAGCACATGTGAAATATGCAAAACTAAATTAAAGGTGAGTTATTATTATAATTATAATCACTATCATCATTATAATATGGTCAAAGCATGTTTAGTGGGGCGAGATAAAGTGTTGTTTTAAAATAAATTAGTGTTTTAACTAAAGAAATAGAAAAATTAGTTTTTATGTAACTCGGTCACACGTTTTATATTTTGTATGAATGTTGAATATAAGAATAACAAAATTGTTATTTGTTGTAACAAAAAGTAGAATATTTTTACAAAAAATAACAAAATCACCATGAGTAAATACCTACCAAGTTTATTTAGATTATATTAAATTATGTACCTACAAAAGACAATTTTAATCTATACAAATAAATAAAATTGGAGTGTCTGTTTGTAATATTTAAATAACCGCTTTCTACTACATGCATATGAATGTATATAAGTACGGTACACATACCAAAATACAGATTTTTAAAATTTTTGTCTGTCTGTCTGTTTGTTCCGGCTAATCTCTGTTCCGGCTAAACGGCTGGACCGATTTGGACGGGACTTTCACTGGCATCTCACGCCCCTGACGCGCGAGCGGGCTATTGCTGACAGTTGTGTTGTGTCTCGACGACTTCATTTAGAAATTGATTTTCAGTGCTTATATCATGTTGTTGATTTAGCCCAAGAAATCGTATACCAAATATGGTATTATAGAGAATTTTTTCAATAAAGCTAATAAAAAAACTGTAAATGATAATTAAAATAAAAATGTCAAAAACTAAATAAACTAAATTTTTTATTACATTCCACGCGGACGAAGTCGCGGGCACAGCTAGTAATTAATAAAACTCCATAATGAAGTTTAATTATGTAGGTAATGATTTACAACGTGTGTTTTTTTTCGCATTTGTTATTCCTTTAGTTATTTAATTTTATTATCATAACATGATGCCAAGGGTAGCGGGTTCGAATCCCGCGGGGTAGTTGAGTGAGGAGGTGTGATAAGAAGCAAAACATTTTTACCTAAGACATGGAAGTTTATATTTGTATATGTATATGTATGTTGATCCGTTAGCTAATCTACAAGCTATGCTTATCTATTGTGATGAATGTTGGAAGTACTTAAAATAAAAATATTCTCACTGTTTTGTTTCATTTTATGTTTTATTGAAGTTCTTGATAACATGAATAGTTTTTAATTATATTTCAGGGTAAACATACAACAAATTTAAAAAATCATATTGCCACCAAACATTCCAATGAGTATCAAGTTGTTGAAGATTTAAATACCAAAATCATACGCAAAAATATGTCTAGTTCATCTGATAAAATTGCAATAGCAAGGATTGATCAATTGAAAAAACTCTGTGTCCGACTTGTAACCATTCACGGAAGACCATTGGCCATGATGGAAGATGAGGCCTTTCATGAAATTATTAATATTGCCGCTACAAGTGATGTTGCAAGTAAAACAATTAACGTTAAAGCAATAAAAACAAAAATACAAGAAGAAGCTAATGCTATTAGAAAAAGCATATCGAGTGAAGTACAAAACAAAATGATAAGTTTAAAATTGGATGCCGCAACTTGCCTTGAACGCAAATTTATCGGCGAATGTGCAATATATTATAAATGGAAGGATTGTCGTAAGAAATCTAGGAGTTTTGGAAGTGTGCGATAGACAAACATCGACTTTCTTAAAAAATACGATTGAAGAATTATTGACAGATTTTAGAATTGGGGTAGATCAAATATATTGTATCTGTACTGATAATGGTAGTAATATGGTGAAGATGGTAAAATTGATGGGAGGAGCATACATTTCTGAGTATGATAACTGCACACCCGACAAAGAAAAATTTGAATTAATGGACGAAAATGAAGAAAGCGAAGAAGAAAGCATAGAAGAGGAGCAGGTAAATGATATTTTCCACTCTATCGATGTAAATGTAAATATGCGCCCGTACGAATTAACCTATTATAAGATGAAAATCTGTCAAGGTCAAATAAGTTTTGTGGGTTAATGCACAATGTGTTAATAGTTTTACATTTTAATTCTGGTAAATCTTTACAAACAGGTGTTAATCGATTAATTGGTTTCCAGTCAGAGGTATGTAAATAAGAAGGACCTTGCCACCACAAACTACTATTTTTAAGATCTCTAACGCTAAGGCCCCTTGACAATAAGTCAGCTGGATTGCTTTGACTTTCTACGTGTAACCATTCCGCGTCGCCAGTTAACTCGTTGATCTCTGTTACTCGATTTTGCACGAACGTTTTTAATAAATGCTGTGACATACGTAACCACCAAATAACGATAGTTGAGTCAGTCCAAAAATAAACATCATCGAATTTTAATGAAAGCGATTCTCCTATAATTTTATATAGTCGTGCACCAATTAAAGCACCACACAGCTCTAATTTCGGAATAGTAATCGTTTTTATAGGTGCTACTTTACTTTTTGCACAAAGTAAGTTAATTAACACTGAATTTTCGTTTATTGTTCGTACATATGCACAAGCTCCGTAAGCTTCCTGTGAAGCATCCGAAAATATATGTAATTCTAATCGTTTACCGTTTATATTTCTAACAAACCGCGGAATTTTAATGGTATGTAAAGATTGCTTTATTGAATCTATGAAGTTATGAAATTTAACCAAAACATTGTTAGGAACAGTTTCATCCCAGTTGATTTTACATAACCAAAGACTTTGTAAAAGCGTTTTTGCCAAAATAACAATGGGTGCTAAAAGGCCTAAAGGGTCATAAATTTGTGCGATGATAGATAACATCTTACGTTTAGTCATTAATGACATATCTACATCCGTTAATTTAGTCGAAAAATAAAATTGATCACTTTGATTATGCCAACCCTAACGTTTTCGTATGTTCATTTACTGCTAAGTCTTTTGGGGATGTCGAGGCGTGAACATCATGGTTAAATGTCCATTTTCGCAACGTATACCCATACTGAGCTAAGGTATTAGATACCTTTTCGCAAATACGAATTAAAGTTTGGGGATCATCGTTAGAGGTCAAAAGGTCATCTACGAAGAAATCTTCTCTAATCACACGCGATACCTCCTCATCGTCGCATTCCTGTGCTACTTGATGTAAGCAACGTATACACAGATACGGGGCCGACGCGGTACCGTATGTAACAGTATTTAACTGATAGATACCTATCGGATCTGAAGGATCATCTCGCCACAGTATGAGTTGCAAATTCCGTTGGTCGGACTGAACAAGCGTTTGTCTATAGGCCTTCTCAATATCCGCGCATGCGACCGCTTGCAATTTAGGTCCTATAAACTGAAGATCGTTTAGCGATTTGTCTGAATCAGTAGTGCAGCTCGCATCAAAAACAACCCTTAATTTAGTTGTCGAGCTACTCTCACGGAATACTCCATGATGGGGCAGGAAGCAATAAGGCGAACTATAATTATCAACTTTAGTCATATGACCCAATTCACGATATTCCCGCATGAAATCTACATATTTTCGTTTATATTCAGGTCTACGCTCTAATTTTTGTTCCAAAGAAATAAAACGTTTATAAGCTATCGTATATGAGTCGCCTAGTGAATCAGCTGACTCTTTAAATGGTATGCGAACTGAAAACCTACCATCTAATTCACGTCTAATCGAATTTTTAAATATTTCTTCGCATTTACGTTCGTCACTAGTTAAACTGTTCTCTTTGGACAAATCTTCTAATTCCCAAAACTTTTTTAACTGCAAATCAAGACAAGAATTTTGAGAAAAATTACATTGAATATTGCTGTCTTTTAATGATAAATTATTCGTATAAATAGGTCCGGAAAATAACCATCCTAATTTCGAATCGTATAAGTAAGGTCCGCAATCTAGCTTTATTTTGTTTTCGTTTAAAAGCTCCCAAAATAGATCAGCACCGATTAATAAATCTATTTCGGAAGGTACGTTAAAATTTGGATCTGCGAGTTTAATATTGACCGGTATGGACATTGCATCGGCGTCGATACTCACGGTCGGTAACAATGACGTAATGCATGGCAAAACATAACATTGAATATTCGTATTATAATCGTTTATCCTAGATCGAATAGTAAAATTACATAATTTATTTGAGTGTGAGACCGATTGCCCCACACCACTAATTTGAACAGTGGACTGTATAAAATTCGTATAGTTTATTCGCTTACAAAACGCATCAGAAACAAAACAATGCTGGCTCCCGTTATCGAGGAGCGCGCGCGCCGTGTGTCGCCTGTTTTGATCGTCGTATATTTCTACGAGTGCAGTTGATAACAAAACGGGTGCCATCAGCTGCGACTGTGACCTTGGAAGGCCGTTCGTATCGCACGAATCTAGTGCTGAGTGCAATACGGTCGAGTTTACTATAGCATTGTCTGACTCATTTTCTTTTGAATAACTCGTGTTTTTACTACTTGGTGAATCTTTGTGCAACAACGAATTATGCTTTTGTTTACACTGCTGGCAAGGGCCGAAAAAACACTCTTTGATTGAATGATTACCTCGCAGACAGTTAGGACACAGTTTCTTATCGCTTATTAGTTTTTTACGATCGTCTACAGACAGATTTAAAAACATGCTACAAATATACAACGCGTGATTCCCGTTGCACATTTCACAAACACGATTTCGTTTATTATAAGTATTCGATTTGCTTGCGGCTAAGAAACTACTAGTTTGTGATTTTACTACCGGCGTTTTTCTCTCGTATTTATTGTACATGTTATTAGAATGAGCATTCTGAGACTTATGGAAACTTTGTGAATAATTCGGATTACTGTTAACGTTTACCATTTCCAATAAATCAGCTCGGTTTCTTAAGAAAGTTAATAAATAGCTTAAATTTAGTTTACGTTTATCCTGTTTTTGAAAGCCAGAAATAAGACTTCCCTTGTAACTTTCCCATTCGCGTTCGGTGGAAGGGTCTAATTTACACACAATCATGTAAATGATAAGAGTATCCCACGATTCGGTGGTTTCTCCTAGCGATTTCAATGCTCGTAAATTACGCAAAACAGAATCTATCATTCTTCGAATTAATAAAGGCGATTCCCTATTAATATTTGGCACGGAAAATAAAGCCTTCACATGATTATGTACTAAAAGTCGATCGTTTTGGAATCTATGAAGTAATAATTCCCATGCATGAATATAATTTTCCGAAGAAAATTCTAAGGCGCTTATAACTTGATATGCACTACCGCTAAGTGATGACCGTAAGTAGTGGAATTTTTGTATTGCGTTTAAATCAGTACGCTCATGTATCATTGTCGAGTATGAGTTCTTGAATTCGAGCCAGTCATCATATGAACCCGAAAAGGAGGGTAATTTGATATCAGGTAATTTGATTTGTGACGATATATTTTTTGCACCTGATTGAGTAGAATTTACGGTGTAATCGTCTAAAATGGATTTAGCTAGTGACATGCACTTAAAATATTGTTCTTCGAAATTTTCCCTATACTCAACTTCCGTTAAAACGTCATTTTCATCAGATAAAAATTCTACTTTATTCTGAATTGTATTAAATTGCTCATAAATAGATTCTAATTGGGAAATTTTTAAATTTAACTCGATTTGTTGAATTTTTGGTAACGGTTCTTGTAATTTCAATATATATTTTTGAAATAAAGTTACCCGGGATTTAAAAATTCCTCTCTGTTTCTTTAGATCTGCAAGTTTAAGATTCGTAGATGGTTCGCTCATTTTAACGGCACTTTAGAATGCAAGGGGTACTTACAATCGTATAAAGATCACCTCGGCAGCCTTGACAACTCGCGGTCACTGAAGCTTGTTCACGGTAACGGTTGCACTTTTCAACTGGAATTTGAAAATATGGCACGATATTAGCACAAATCGACCGGGGGTTGGAGGGAACTGGAGGGATGACTTGACCTGTTGGTTTTTCTTGCAGAATCTCGTGTCTGGCGCTGATTTCTAGTCTCGGGTCTGGTCTTCTAGATACGGCGGGCATCGACTTCCGTTCGTATAGTATCTTGAATCCGTCGGCGAGTAGAATCATGCGGCGAGAAGGATCATGTCGAAGCTCAGGGGTCGAATAATCAATGTACTCGGTACAAAAATGAAGAATTTTCGTTTAAAAAGAAATATGCGTTTAATTCGAATAATAAAATGTACAAGCGATGAGAAAGCAAGAATCGAAGTCAGTGAGTGAGACGAATAATGAATGACGAATGAATGTATGACGTATCTCTTCATTCGATGACGTCACGCCCCGGTCCGGTCAGCTGTCATGTGCCTCCATTCATCTTTACTAGATGGCGCTAACAATGATAACTAACATTCTTACTATCTAATACCTTAATACCTAAGTCTTTCTTAACTCTACGTGTGACATATCGCGGTTTTGTTTTGTGCCGCAAAGCAAGGGGATTTTTAGTATAGAACTGTGTATTTTCTAAATAATTTTCGGGCTCTTTTCTGGATTCATTATGTTTTGACATAATTTTTGTTTGTTTTTCCTGTAAACTTTGATTTATTTTAGCATATAAGGTAGATGTAAGATCCTTGTGTTGGTTTACGTAATTTTGTAGGCAAGTTGACTCTATATTTATATCAAAGGGGTCTCTATTATTTATATGTCCATTTATAATTTCTATTGGCTTTTTATTTGTTATGGAATGTATATTTATTACAGCCAAGTATTGCGTATAGCATTAGTTCTTTAGTATTTAATTCTGAACGCGTTTTTGATAAAATTCGAATATGTTCGAGCAAAGTCGAATGAAGGCGTTCTACGGCTCCATTCGATTGTGGGTTATTGACGCTGATAAAATGCAATTTTATTTTATGTAATTGTGCAAATTCTTTAATTGGTAAGTTTTTGAATTCGGTTCCCTGGTCAGCGACGATGCTCAACGGTAAACCGTGATGAGTCATGAACGTCGTTAGGGCGTTTAGTACGCACACACCGGTCAAGCTTTCGAGAGGATATGCTTGAGCGTATTTTGAAAATGTATCAATTATAGTTAAAAACTTTTGACCTTGAACTGTTAGAGTATCAATGTGCAATACTTCGAATGGTTTTTCTGGAATTGGAACAATTTGAAATGCTTGTTTATTAGTATGTCTCTCATATTTACTAGTTTGACATATTTCGCAATTATTTATGTAATCTGTTAAAAATTTTGTTAACTGTGGCCAATAATAAGTTCTTTTTATGCGTTGTTCCATTTCCTGAATGCCTCGATGATTTGTTTTGCCCTCGTGATAATTTTTTACAATCTGAAATTGGCGATCTCTATCAATTACATCTTCTAGTTTTAATTTATAAAATGTTAACTTGAATGCGGAGTTAGTAAAGGTTTCTTGTAGTATTTTTGTAATAAATTCTAAATGCGAAGTATTTGATAACCCAATGCCGTATTTAATTTGTGGTCGAATAAATTCCTTAAATAAGGTAATAATTTCAGGTTTTATATTATTTTCGGATATTTGAGCTACGATTCGATGTTTATTTGGAAAAATTTAAGACCTTACGGTTTCAGAAGGAGAGTGGTGAACAAAATAAATAAATATTTGATTATTACATGAATTTATGGCGTTTTCAGAAATTGGAATTTCCAATATTGGGTTTTCTTCAAGAAAACCCAATATTGGAACTTAGTTTCAAACTTAGATGACGTAATGACCGTACGGTCATTACGTCATCTAAGTTTGAAAGCTCCGGCATTACCGTGGGCGGATTAGCATTTTGTTCTCCAATTTCTTCATCATCCGTATTTATTATAGGTGAAACATCGTTATTTTGTATCTGAATTCGCGATAAAGCGTCGGCGTTTACATTAGCTTTTCCTTTTTTATAAATGACTCTATATTCAAATTCCTCTAACTTTAAGCGCCATCGGACGAGGCGAGAATTATGTTCTTTCATATTAAATAAATATTGTAATGGTTTATGGTCAGTAGTTACGTTAAATTTCCGTCCATATAAATATGGCCTGAAGTATTTTGTGGCCCAAATTATGGCCAACAATTCTTTTTCATTTGTGCTATAATTAGACTCGCTATCGTTCAAAGTTCGCGACGCGTATGCGACGGGCTTATCAGAGCCTATGGGACCTTGAGACAGCACGGCTCCGATCGCAACGTTCGACGCATCTGTACGCAGATTAAATTCTTTCGAGTAATCTGGGTATTGTAATACGGAATCGTTAGTTAAAATTTGTTGACATAATTTTAAGCAATTAATATATTCCGGAGTCAACTCTACTTTTGCGCCTTTTTTCAAACATCTAGTTAAGGGTTTAGTTAAATGAGCAAAGTTTGATATAAATTTTCGGTAATAACCAAGTAGTCCTAAGAATGATTTTATCTCTTTTTGCGTTTTCGGAATTGGAAAATTGATAATGGCGTCGATCATTTTAGGATCGGGTTTTACACCGTCTGGGGTAATGACATGGCCTAAGAAAGACGTTTCTTTTGTGAAAAACTCTGACTTATCTGGTCGTAGCTTTAAATTTGCCTCTCTTAATCTCTGGAAAACTGACTCTAAGTTTGAAATATGTTCATTTAAAGATACACTATATACTATAATATCGTCCATATATATCAAAACGTTATCAAGGCCGCGAAGTACTGAATCCATAACCCGTTGGAAGTAGCTGGGGCATTTTTTAACCCAAAGGGCATGCGTAAAAACTCGTAATGACCTCTGTAATCGCAATCGACATTAAACGCTGTTTTTGGAATATCTTGGGGGTTAAGTTCTATCTGGAAAAACCCGGAAAATAGGTATAAAACTGTAAAATATTGACTGCATCCTAATTTATCTAGAATATCGGTTATATTTGGTATAGGATATCTATCTGAAATTGTTTTTTCATTTAATTTCATTTAATTTAGTGAAAACAAGTTTTAACTGTTATTAATTTCTGATTAGCAGTAAATTCTAGTTTTGACGAGGGCATTTAGTGATTAATAGCTTTAACTAGTCAATACGTGTTCTAACTAAAAAGGGGTTTTTACTGTAACTTATATTCTGACTATGTTTTATAGTGCTTTTCACGACCGAGGTAATTTTCTATAGGTGTCATTATAGAATGCACGGACGTAGTATTTTTTTGTTGTAACGTTAGACTCAAAAGAGTAGGTACATCATGTAGACATTACACATACAAATCACGACCTTGTATTTCATTTCAACTAATCAAATCTAATCTAATTATTATTATTATTATATTTTAGGATGTCGAAATATGGATGAGGAACAGCCTTCCACATCGCAATATGTATCAACGCATATTGGTTCCTCAAGAAAAGGTTCGCCTTTTATTTAAGCATGGATATGAGTAAATCTGGAAAAGGCAGAACAAAGACAGCACTGAACTTTGGCGGTGCGCAAAGTAAAAAACGTGCAATGCATCGGTAAAAACTAAGGTGAACCCTTTGATAGTACTACACGAGACGCCCCATAATCATGAACCTAAAGAAAGAAAACACCAGATGGAAAAATGTGTTAATGCAGTTAAACACGACGTGACCATTCCCATCCCACAAATTTTTGACAAGCACTTAGACATACTCAAAGAAAAGGTGTTCAAAATCTACCGAAGTTTAAAAATGTGAGCAAACATTTGTATCAACAACGAAACACCTCTATCGGAGCCAAGAAACTCTGTTTTAATAAGGCAGCTGATGTCACTGTACCTGAAACATATTCTTTTTTACTCTTTGCTGATTATCAAGACAGACGGAAACGAATATTGGTGTTCGGACATAAGGATTTGATTATCTATCTGAAACAGTCAGGACGCTTTTTCTTTGATGGGAAAATTTAAAATTTGTCCGAAGAGCTTTTACCAACTCTTTACAATTCACGCTGATATTGGCAGTACAGAAGAATTTGTCAATGTGATACCTATTTTGTATCCAATACTGCCCGACAAAAAACTTGACACATATCAGCTGCTGTTCGAAATGATAAAAAGTCAAGAGCCATAATGGGAACTGATGTATGCCACCATGGATTTTGAAGTGGCTGCAATATCAGCACTACAAAATGTTTTTCCTAGTGTCAAAATGACAGGATGCAAATTTCACTTGAATCATTGTTTAAGGCGAAAAGCGAAACAACAGAATTTAGACAAAACTCAAACAGGAAAGGCTCATATAAAACTGTGTGCAGCATTGACACATTTGCCTCCGAATTTGGTTGAAGATGGTTGGCTTAAAATTATGGCAGAGAGAACTTGAACAATCAAGATTTTACAAAATTTAACGACTATTTTGTGAACACATGGTTAGAGGACAACGTGCTTTCAAATATTTGGTGCACGTACAATGAATATCACAGAACTAACAACATGGTAGAGTCGTGGAATAACAAAATAAAAAAACATGTCAAAGCCAAACCAAATATAGGGCAACTTTTACAAGGATTGCTCAAAGATGCCAAATATTATTCAGGTCAGTCGAGGAATCTTGATGGCATCAAAATTTCAAAACGAAAACCTGAAACACTAGCAAGAGATTGGAAAATACAAACTACGATACAAGAATTATTGGCTGGACAGATTAGCGTCGGTAATTGTTTAGAAAAACTGAAAATGTAAAATTGAAAATAAAAAACAATTGTTTATTGTAAGAATTTCAAAATTCTTTATAAGACTATTGTAGTTGATTTTATGTATTGTTGATTTATTAGTACTGAACCTTAGGCTGATTCATATTTAAATATTATTTAAATACTTACCAAATTAATATTTTCAGACTTTTTGAAATAGTTGTTTAGCTTATGCCCAAATTTTAACGTTATAATATTAGTAAGATGGAAGTGTGAAATCAACACATTAATATTTTAGACTTTAAAATTTTAGATCTCGGATTGACCAATAAGACTGATTTTTTTGTTATTTAGATGTAAATGTTTATTGTAAGAATATCAGAAAGTTTATTTTATATATTGTTGATTTTTTTTGTACCTACTTTAAACAAGGCTGATTTATAATTTACAATTGTTTAAATACTTACAAAGTAATAATTTTCAAACTTGATTTGTTTATAAAAATAAATAAATAAATAAAACTTATTATGATATTTTATTTTAACAGTTACACTTTCATTCTTGACTGTACCTAATAGTTTTATGACATTTACTATATTGACACCGGTCCTTTCGAACGTAGTCAGTTTTCGTTTACGGCTGAATGGACCGCGGTCCATTCAATGTGGTCCTTTCAGACTTAACACCCGTGAGCGCATAGCAATCGTAAATACGCAACGCTATTGGTCCGCATACCAACTCAACTGACTGCATTGATTCGTCGCCCCGCCCCCATTCGAATTCGCGCGCATCAAACAATCTGTAGTTTTCATTAAAAAATCGTATCAAAATAAAAACATAAGTACTCAAATAGAATAATCGAAAGTAACGAATAATCATTAATAAAGCAGCTTACAAAACTTTGCTTAAAGTGAACTTTTAAGTAGTTCGTTACGTAAAACCTCAATTGGAAAAATCGTCTCCATCTTAATATTGAAGTTGCCCTCTCTTTATTTCTAGTCGCTCACTTAGTTATTTAGTCGCACGAATTTTAATGCTTGAAATGGATTAATCACAACCCACTTTGTGTAAGCTCGTTTTGGATTTTATTATTAATCAATATTCGTCATTAGTTTAGTAAATTTTTCGCTTACTCAAATTCATATCGCTCAAGTTATTAAAACAGTTTTTTTTATTCGATCGTTTTATAATTCTCCAAACAAAACTAACCCGATGAACTAACATAACAATTTACAAGTATGTGTTGTGTTGCCATTTTATTTATTTCCCATTTTTTTAGAGTGGCTCTCAGCATGCCTTGGTGATGATACGAAAAGTTGGTGTAAGGCCTGCAAGTGCACTCTGCATGCTCATAAAAAGGATTTAATCGATCATCCAAAAAAACATGATCAGTCAATAAAACGATCTACTATCATCGGCCACTCGAGTAAAATGTGTGATTTCTTTAAAAACCTATAAAAGAGTCACGAAAGGTTGCAGAGTTAAACATTTCTTCATATATTGCGGAGCATTCCAGCATCAAATCAGTTAACCATCTCAGAGTTCTTTTAAAAAAATTGACTCTGCTTCTTCTGTTTTGCAAGATATAAAGTTACACAGGACGAAATGTACATCTTTAATAAGAAATGTAATCGCACCCTTTTTCTTGAAGAATTATTAGAAGTGGGAAAAAGCCACTTCTCAATTATTATTGACGAAACTACAACTGTTGACACAAAGAAAATTATGTGCATGATAATTAGATTTTTTTGTCAAAACCAAAATAAAGTTGTTACACAGCTTTACAGATTACTTGAAATCGACGCAACGGAGGCAACTTCGTTGACCACTGCATTCAAATCGCAGTTGATTGCTGATAACCTGAACTTGGACAAACTTATGGGCATAGGTGTGGATTTTAAATTAATTAGGTGTGGATGGTGCTAACGTTATGGTTGGCAAATACCATTACCATACGTTCTCCTCCATTTTGTAAAAAGAAAACCCTGAATTAGTTACAATAAAATTCATTTTCTTCATCTAGCGGCTGTATATGCGTTTAAAATACTTCGCGTTTCTTGGATTTTCTAATTAAAGAATCTTACAATTGATTTTCTAACAGCACCAAAAGACAATTCGAATATAAGAAAATATATGCGCTTTTATATGAAGGAAATAATCCACTCAAAATCCACAAATTCACTGGAACCAGATGGTAGTCAAGGTACGAGGCTATTCAAAAAATTAGGAAGTGTCTACTGTGCCGCCAGTTGGGAAAGTATGGTATATTGGACCGCCAGTTAAATTGGACCACACGCATAATTCATAAACCATATTTTATTTTTCTAAAATGGCAACACTCAGCGATACGTAGCTAACATCATTGCATATCGGCCATATTGTTTTTGCCGTGACAGTGAACGTCTGTGTTTTGTTTAGAAAAAACTTTTTTTAGTGTTTTCAAAGTAATTTTTGACATTTCTTGCTAAGTGTATAATTCCGATAAAGGTAAGCATACTGTGTTTCTAATATATAAGTTAGAAGCGTATATTATTGTGTTTTTCAATAACTTAAACTATTTGCCGGTATTTTTAGGTTATATGTTTATTCATTTTTTTAACGGTACTTTCACCGAGTTGGCTTAAATGGACCACATGCAGTTTGTTAAAATGAACCGGTTCAATTTACCGAACCTACGCCAGAAAATTTTAAAAATGCTATACATGATTTTAGGAATAAAGGCTTTGGTCTTAATAAATGTGCAAAATTATATCCTAATTCATAAAGCTACTTTAAAGAGACATTTAGATAAAAGCGATTCTAGTGAGTCTATAGAAATAAAAAAGGGAAGACCGACAACGTTTAGTGATGATTTTGAAGATAGTCTGGTTGATCATATTTTAAAGTTAGAGCAGCACATGTTTAGCTTAACAATCAACGACGGAAGAAGACTGGCCTTTGACGTCGCTGAGATGTGATATTTCACATACTTTCATACGCACTAAAAAATGGCAGGAAAAGCGTGGTATTATGCCTTTCTGAAACGACATAAAGACAAAATAAGTCTCTGTCAGCCGGAAGCCACCTCATTAAACAGAGCCAGGGGATTTAACAGACAAAATGTTGGTGAATTTTTCGATTTATTAGAAAATATTATTGACACAAATAAATTGACTGCTAACAAGATTTTTAATGTAGACGAAAGCGGCTTTCAAACCGTACAGAAAAAACCTCAAAAAGTAATCGGTGCTAAAGGAAAAAAACAAGTGGGTGCTCTGACTAGTGGTGAAAGAGGTGTCAATACCACAATGGTTACTTGCGCTAGCGCATCTGGTCAATTGATACCCCCAATGATATTTTTTAAGAGAATGCGAATGAATGAACAGTTGAAGAATCTGAGGTGCGTACAATAAAATTACACGTTCTAAAATCTTGCCTGGTACGGAGGAGAGGGTGATGGGCCGATACGCCTTGGGGTCATTCAGTTCAAACCGGCTCCAACTGACACCACTGTCCCGAAACCCCATTGGCTCCTCCACTGGCTCTGCGCTAGCAGTTTCTGGGCGTTTGTTAACTGTGGCCTCCACAGTTATGAGCCGATGGTCACTAATACTGGTCTTTTCCGGCACATACGCTCCAGTTAGAGCACGCTATTGAGCCGCTGGTAAGCGTGACGTCCACATTGTACTCTCCGTTAGCCGTGGAGAACGTCGGCGGCTGTCCCTCAGTGTTGATTATCCGGAGGTTGCTGGCGTTGATGAAATCCTCCATCGCAGCACGCTTCCGGGCCTCAGCGTGTCCCCGACCAGAGCTCTGCTCCAGAGTGCAGTGCCACATTGGGGAATGTGCATTGTAGTCCACACCTATGATAATTTTCTTCCCGCGCAGCGATAGCAGCACCCTTTCAATCGAGTCAAAATGGTGCTCAATGTCCTCACTCCACTTAAAGTACGCTGATATGAGGTATATATTGAGTTCATGGCAGTGTACCACCATACAGTACCTGCTGGACAAGTAGAGTAAGGTGGCGAAGGTGAGGTCCGCTCGGTGCACATATATACCTGCCAGTGAGTCCTTCCCAGACTGCAGCAGGAGCCCGGGCGTCGAATACTGTTCTTGTACAAGAACAACATCGAGCCCGTGCTCACGCGCTAGCGCTGGTAGCTCCTTTGTGGCCAGCTCTCCTCCGCCCACGTTAACCTGTCCTATCTTTAGTTGGGTCTTATTGGCCATATTTCGTGATGTTGACAGCCCTCTCCTCTGCGTACAGGCGCGCCGGGCAGGTTCTGTACGCTGTTGGGTGTGTAGCCTCATCAGCCTTTTTGCCAAATCGGTGGCACATAGCGCAGCGGGTGATTTCGGATTTACACTCCGCATTTCGGTGGCCGTCCCCTCCGCAGCGGCCGCAGACTAACCCGGCTGCACGGCAGTATTTTTCTGGGTGCCCATACTGCTGACACTTGCTGCAAACGTCACTTGTACGTAGTCGTGTACATTTAAAACGTCCCAGTGTACGTAAAACCTATCCTTCTCTCGTAGCGCAGCCCGCGCCGCCGGTGAGCAGTCCAGGACAGCAGTGGTAGTATTACTTGTCCGTCTCGTCTTTTTGAAGACTAGCTTGACCTCTGCCTTGAATCTTGCCAGTGGCCAGGCGTCGTCACCCTCAAAATTCTGCGTGTGCAGGGTGCTGATCAATTCTTCGGCCGTCGGGTCATTTGTGAGTGGGGCCAGTGAAACCAGTGGGTTCCGTTGTTTCGGCTCCTGCACCTTTAGGCCGCGTGTTCACGGTAAGAAAAATCGCCGGGTCTATGCAAGAATTCGTGTCATTTCTACGCACGACTAGTGTATACTGCGTCGGCGCTGCACAAGACAAAAATCTTGTCTGCGCCAGACACGACGCGATCCGTAGCGGTTGTACGGGGCCGGGGGGAGGTGTGTATAGTGTACATAAACGTTCGAGCGAGTGGACCTGTGTTGTTTACGACTAGTTTGTTTATGCTTTTATAAAATGTTTAATTCACTTATAACTTTAATAGAGGATAGACCCGTGTTGTGGGATAAAACGTTAGATATTTATAAAGATAAACGGCGTACTTTTGAAGCATGGAGAGAAATATTTATTATCCTTAAAGAAAATTTCGAAGAAATGACAAGCGCAGATAAAAATGAATATGGTAAGTATTATTATTTCCATCCATTGTTTTGTATTTTTACACTTTACATGTCAAATGTTAAAGCATGATTGACTGCGCTCGCGCGCAATAAAAAGGCCCAGGTCGAATTCTTGTATTTTATTACGCAAGTATGAATATGTACAATGTGTTTCAATGAAAATCATGTTGAGATGCCAAAAAATGAATAGTAATTCTTGAAAAATATGAGTTCTTGCGGGTAGATGCTCTCGCCGCGCGGCGATTGGTTCGAGGCCTGCCCGGCCGCCGCCGCCGCGCGGCAAGTTTGAATCTCCAACAACGATGTTGCGCTGACTATACAATACTATACATATGTACATGGTTTATGCGTATTTATTTTGCCATGCTAATGCACCTATATCGCTGGAAAAATATTCAGTATATTTACGTCGGACTTCATCTCCCGTCATGTTATGGTCTTCTAAGTCCAAAAGCGGTGACATACTGCCTATGGGGTTGCTGCAAACTTGATTTATTGCTAATGGAGACCTTTGACCTTCTTCTTTGTGTATAAAATTTTGCAATAAACAGGTAACATTCACAATGTCTTCAGCTAAATGTATGTTAACGTTAAGAGGTCTGTGCAAAATTCTCCATTTGTTTGCCATTATACCAAATGCACATTCAACATATCTTCTTGCTCTTGTTAAGCGATAATTGAATATCTTTTGTTCTTTGGTGAGTTCATTACCCCCATAGGGTCGAAGTAAATTCGTATTAAGAGCGAAGGCTTCATCGCCTACAAAAACATATGGTAAAACATAGTCACTATCATTTAAAGTACTCGGAGAAGGTATGTTCAACGTTTTGTTATTCACTCTTCCAGAACTGTGTTTCTTTTAAAATTCCTGAATCACATTCCTTTCCATAAGATCCGACATTAATAAAGATGAAATTGTAATTTGAATCAACAATTGCCATGAGAACAATGGAGAAGAAATGTTTATAATTTAAAAACATTGATCCACTTTCTTGAGGCTTGATCATTCGAATATGTTTTCCGTCCACTGCGCCAAGACAATGTGGAAAGTTAGCATTTACTTCAAATCCCTGTGCTATATCTAACCATTCTTCTTGTGTTGGTATTCTAAAATAAATATTGGATAACTCTCGCCATATATGATAGCAAACTTCACGTACAATATTCGCTATTGTTTTTAATCCCATTCTAAAATTTAAGTGAAGGCTTCTGAAAGTTTCTCCAGTTGCTAGGTACCTGTAAATAAAAAAAAACACTATATATTTTTTATAATATCTATTAATCGATTGTTTTAAATTTTTTTGTTTCAGGTAAGTCAATAATGAAAAATTGGAGTACCTTGCGAGATCGTTGGATGAAGTGCCACAAAAGGCTAAAGGAACAGAAATCGGGATCTGGTACTAAAAATGTTCGCAAATGTGAATACTACGATCAAATGTTATTTTTAACGAAAATCGCAAATCCTCGAGAAGCGGTCTCAAGCATGCAGACAGCCACAGAGAAAAGTCCTATAAGAAGCGAACCAGTCCCAAAAAGAAAAAAAGAGGAAGACACCTCAGAAATTGACCGACACATGGCGAATTTCATCAAAACTGCTAATAAAGAAGAAGAAAGTCGTGCCATGGGATTTTTTAAAGGGATAGCTTCTATTGTAGACACATTTAATGACGACGAAATGATAGATTTTCAATATGAGGTCATAAAATTAGTACGCACGATGAAATATAAGAAGAATACGAATCAGCGTCAATCGACTGAGACTGAAAAAACAGATTTTACCGAGTTTGATGAAAGATGTTACACTACACCATCGTCTAGCTTTGCACCATCGGAAACCCCTGAACCATCTTTCGCAACTAGACCAGGGTATTTTACCAAAACGTCGACGTTTTCCGATACCGAAAACTCGCCTATCTATACCGATCTCTCTACTAGTAGCCATGGAAACACGTATACTGACGAATTTGATTTTGATTTTTCAAGAGAATATCCACAAAATGAAGATGAATCGCACTAATCCATCTGTAACGATTTAATAATAAAACTACTTTAAAAATAATAAGATAATATTTTATTTGCTTACCTCAAAGTAACAGCCAATCTCATGTACGGGGGAATGCTCTCACGCATTTTATTACTCTCATGTTTTATTTTATTTTCTATAGCAGCCAGTAATTTATCAAACGTAGTGATTTTCATACGAAAATAAAGGACGAACTTTTCCTCATGCTGTCGCAGTTCAAAGTAGAAGTTGGCAAACTCATGTTTTTGACGTAACATAGGATGCACCCAGTATTTTCTCTTGGAGTTCGTTTTATTTTTAATTTTTCTATACATATAATAGGCAATCAACATTTTTTTTTGCTTGGTAGTCAACATTATTTCCCAACACAACACGATGTACACCCTACAATATCTCAACCATGACTGAACGAAACAATTCGTACCTACTATATTTTTTCTTGTCTGCAACAGACACGACATTATTTCGTGCACAGACCCGACAAAATTCTTCTAATGTACATGGCTATTTTCATCTTGTCTGTAGCCGACACGACAAATTTCTTACCGTGTACACGCGGCCTTAAGGTGGGAGGTGCTGCGCTCCTTAGCCGGGCGGCATGCTCCTTGCTAGTGGTCTGTACAATGACCCCTGCATTGCCGACCTTACGCACCCGTTCAATCTGAACATTCAACACCCGCGGATCAACGGTCCTCTTCAGCTCTGCCTTAGTTTCCTCCGCAGTCTTCAATGTCGCTGCACTCTCGTCCGTGGGGTAGAATGCCAGAACTGGTCCTCTATCAGCGTGGATTCGGCCCCTGTGCTCGTAGCTTGAGTGCGTCGTCGTATCCTATCCGCTGCCCTTCTGGCATGGCAGGCGCCCGACCTCCAGTTTTTAAGATCTCCAGCTCCTTGTTAGCGGCCAGCAACTGCGCTGCGCTGCACTGACACGCTGCTCCGCGTCGGACAGCTGGAGTTACAGCGCCGCAACCGCTGTCAGCACATCCTGGCTATGTCTCGCAACAGCCGTCTTGTCTGCCAGGTTCATCTTGTTTGATGCATTGGTTATTCCCTGAATCCCCTTCAGCGCTCGGTGAACCACATCTAGGAGCTGCACCTTGTCCAATAGTGCAATGCTGGTTGTGGGTGGCAAAGGAAGGAGCTGGGTGGGGGTAGATGGTGCAGGGGTGGCAGCTGGTTTGGGGGCCGTTGTAAGAATGCCTCCCACGGGGGGAACCGCAGCAAACCCACCCACCCTCCCTGGTGGGTGACCTGGCCAGCGAGTGACGCGGCGAAAAGCCAGTCTCAAGTAGGAGCTCAGCCAGGATCTCCATCTCCTGCTCCTTTCTCCTCATCTCACTCTCAATGGCCGCTCTGGCCGCTGCAGCCCCCTCCTCCTCCATGTTGCAGTCCTATATGTGGTTTCTAAATGTCAGTGTCTTTTTTTTTTTTATTTATTTATTTATTTATTTATTTATTGATCACCAACATAATGAACATCAACAAGCACTAAATTGTTATTACAAGTAAATCTTAAGCTTAATGTTATTATAATTATAGGTGAAGACCACATTCGTTATGAAGAAGCAACGGAAATTAATTATACAGTTAAATACATATTTTAAATAACATATTTTTCCTGTCGTGACCATATTACTATTATAACATATATTATTTTATTATATTAATTATTATTATTATTAAATTAATTATTGCTATTTTTATTGCATTATTAGTCATTACATTAAAAAAGGAATTAAATTAAAAAGGGGTTAAATAAGTGACTTTCTAAACTTGCGAATGCCAACCGTGAAGAGATCCAAATCTTTGGTCTTGGACAAGCTATTGAATTCTCTGACGAGACGGTTTAAAGGTGCGTGGTGACCGACATTGGTTCTACTAGAACAATTAACTAGAAGTTTGTACCTCGAAGCGCGCGGGAGTTTAAAGGGTGTCGAAAAAGTCAGAGTTTCTAGAAGTTCGGGAGCTTCAAGGTTTCCATTCGCCAGCTTGTACAGAAACATTAGATCAAGCAAGCGTCTTCGATCCGAAAGGGGTAAAATTTTGAAGTAATTAAGTCTCTCATCATATTTTAGAAGTGTCTTTGCCAGATTGCAAGAATATGTCAGGTGCCATAAGAACCTCTTTTGAATACTTTCTAGTCTTTTTTTGTATATATCATAGAATGGATTCCAGACTACACTGCAGTATTCCAACCCACTACGCACGAATGAGTTAAATAATAGAATTTTTGTTTTAGGGGACTTAAAGTCTTTGCAGTTGCGTAGTACAAACCCTAAGTTCTTGAAACCCTTGGAACAAATCTTGTCGATATGTGTATTCAATCTCAGTTTATTGTCCAGCCACACTCCAAGATCTTTAACAGTGTCAACATCGGTCAGAGTATCGCCATTGATGCTGTAATGGTAATATGTGTTATTTTTTTTTCTAGAAAAATGCATACACGAACATTTAGAAGCGTTAAGGTTCATTCCGTTTTCATCGCACCATTCTATGAGTCTACATAAGTCAGCTTGCAAGAGACTGGCGTCGGCAGCTGAATCCACGACTCTGTAGAATTTGAGGTCGTCAGCGAACAGCAAATAACGAGAATTGGCAAAACATCTGCCTATATCATTAATAAATATATTAAATAACAATGGTGCCAAGTGGGACCCCTGGGGGACACCAGAGCCAACCGGGAAGGGATTTGATGAGTAACCGTTGACTACAACTTTGGATGTTCTACCTAGCAAATACGATCGAAACCAACTCAACATAGGTTCATCGATTCCAAGGATGTTAAGTTTGCATAGTAAAATGTCGTGATTTACACGGTCGAAAGCTTTGCTAAAGTCTGTGTAAATTGCGTCTACTTTTGAGCGATTATCAAGAATGTGGGACACATTGTCGATAAATGAGGTAAGATTAGTAGCAGTTGACCTGCCGTTCATAAAACCATGTTGATGGGAATCGAATAACTGCTTGAAATGCCAGGATAGAATCGGGTTGAGTAGCTGCTCAAAAGCTTTGGCAAAAACCGAAAGAATTGAGATTGGCCTGTAGTTTTTTATAAGTTCTTTGGCACCGGTTTTTAATAATGGGACGATTAAAGCAATTTTCCACTCAGATGGAAATAAGCCCGTAGTAAGCGATTTGTTGTATATAACAGTTAAGGGTTTTGCTAAGGCGGTAGCACACTTAGCCACGAAGATCGAGGGGATTCCATCAGAACCAGCGCCCTTATGAATATCAAGTCTTTTTAACACTTTAAGAACTTGATCGTCCTTGAATTTGATGCTGGTTAGAAAATTATTGGTTGGCGAAGCTATAGGTGCCGAGGGTGCAGTAGGTTGTAATTGTCTTAATTTCACGTCTCTCTAAATTTTCTGTCTTTTAACGAATGTTCACGTCTCACTAAATATTCTGTCTTTTCAAAAAAGTTCACGTCTCACTAAATTTTTCTGTCTTTGTAAGTCTTTTCCGGCACATACGTCAAGGCTGTAGGTCAGAATTGATACCGGCTACGCTCGAGGGGCGAAAAATTTTCTAAGGCCCAGTTGCCAACAACAGCCTTAGCGCAAACTATTCTAAGTCCCAGTGACAGGTCGGTCTGTCAAAAATGTTAAGAAAATTGACAAAAATTACAAAATTGACACCTGACGCAAAACGTCACCCCGCCTACAGGCAGCGATGACAGACGTCATCCGCCGTCAAATTGACAGTGCCGCTCTGACAGAGAGCCGTCAAAGTGACAAGAAATGACAGTTGGCAGCAACTGTCACTACCGTCACACAAACGTCAGACCGCTGTCAGTGTCAACATAACTGTCACTGTCACTATACAAGTGTCAAAACGTGGTGCACAACTAACCTAAAACGCACGTGGGCGCACGTGGCGTACAACTTAACCTATAAAACTAACCTAAAAACACAGTCTGAACTTAAAATAAGGGTTAAAACTAGTTAATAAGCTAAGCCATCTCCACCGCAGAACGGGGGAGATGGCGGGAGACGATGGGAGGAGGGGAGCGGGCGAGGGTTAAGACGCGTGGCACTGCTTGATCAGAATAAATAAAAATAAATAATGTTTCCAAATTATTCCAATTATATAAAAGTATTCTTTTTTGTTAACTTACTTTAAGTATGCTTTGTGATTATGACCCAGCTGATGCGTCTTCTACTAACATTGTAGGTTGTGTCTTACATTAATGCACTTTTATCTTTCTTTTTTTTTGCTGTTGTTATTGTATTTTTTTTTTATATTTATACAGCTTAACCTGAACCTTTAGTACCTGAAGTACTCACTCAAACGTTTCTTCGGCGGTGTCGTGAGAGGCGGGTCGTTACGTTCCCTAAAATATAGTTGAGCGAAGCGATGGCTGGTTCATGCGTCATGCTCGTGAACGGGTGCTGCAATAAAATGTAATATTATAATTAGTTTTTTTGTAATGGAAATTGACATGTTAAGGTCACTTTTCAATTTGACGACTCTGTATGAAATAAAACAGGGAGAAAAAAACAGCCCTTGACGAGTTTCTTGCCGGTTCTTCTCGTTACAAGGTCTCCCGCCGTAGGGTTTGTGAACCGATGGCATAGCTTCTTTGACGTTCATAAGTGCTTGTTACAGCCTATACTGAATAAATGATATTGACTTTGACTTTGATCGCCGGGGCCCAAAGGGGTTCTCCTCGTCGTCGGTGCTCGCCATCTTTGTGAGTCACTAAGTAATGACAGAAAGTGTCAAAGCGACTTTGACAGTCTGACAGAATCTGTCAAAATTGACAAATGGCTGTCAAAGCCAAAAAAATTAAATGACAATGACAGATGACAACGTCACTGTCACTGTCCACACAAATGTCAACAATGTCACTGTCAATGCCACGCGGAGCACGTGGTAGCACGTGGTGCCAAAAACTAACCTAAAAATATTCACAAAAAATTGTACATGCACTAAATACTAATAAAAAGGGACTTAACACTATAAAAAGTATATAAAATGGGGTACTCCCTGGAAGAGCCCGCGCCTGCTCTCAGCCCGATCCTGGGGCGAGTCACAGGGGGCTGCAATCCCGAGGGAAGTAACGCCAACACCGAGTCACTATCTCATAGCCACAAAACACACAGTAAATAGCACTTAAAAACACTGGAAAACTAATAATAATGGTGTCAATGATCACAAGTAACAGTACACAATAATAACTATAGCGGAAAATGGCGAAAAACTCGAGGAAAATATTTTCCACAAATTAAATTCGCGGGCACTTCGGCACGAGTGCACGGTACGGCGCACAGTGGGTCCAAACAGCAATTTGTGTGACTTAGGGTCCAAAGTTAATGCAGATGTATAGAGCTCATTGACCTTAATAAGATTTTTCAGAGATGCGGACACAACAGCCCGCATCACAGGTATAGATAGGGATTTGGTAGAAAGGTTTCACGTGATTCTTCGGACTATTGCGTCTGGAGAACGCGTGGAGCGGACTAAGTTCTCTGAATTTTCTAAGGATACCGCAGAGTTGTATGTAAAATTATATCCTTGGTACTATATGCCTTCCAGTGTGCATAAATTGTTGGTACATGGAACGGATATAATACAACATTTTGGTGTTATACCTATCGGTAAATTGTCGGAAGAGGCAGCAGAAGCTCGTAATAAAGACTTTTAGAAAGAGAAAAATTTAGAGAGAGCCATTCTAGAAAAGTAAGTAGAATAGCGACAAATGAGGATATTTTAAATAACTTGCTATTGTCGTCTGATCCGAAGATCACTAGTCTTAGACCTCGAATGGTTAACAAAAACCCAATGGTTCTCTCGCCATAAGTCTGAGAGCTTCTGGTGAGTTTTCCTACAGAATCCGAAGTAGAGTTTATTGACGTAGATTCTGTATGTTTTCTATGAATTTGTATACAATATGTACATAGTTATAATTTCACGATCTCATTAAAAAGTTAGAAGCATTTATATAATTAGTTTTAAGTATATTTGTGTATTTTAATTATTTATATTTCTGTTACTATGTTCTTATTATTTTATTCAAAAATTTTAACTTTACGAACCAATGGCATTGTGTTTAACTATAGGAATGGTTGTGCATGCTAGATTGAATAAATACGTTTTTGATTCAAATATGGTTTTCAAATAATTCTCCGATCAATTTTCCTACAAGATTTGTAACTTTATACATATATTCATAGCATCAAAACACAACATTTTATTGCATGTTTGCGACATCAAATTATTTACTATACACGGTTTTAAACCCGAAAGCACAGTTAAATTTGACATAAAATATCTTACTGAAGTAAAAAGATTACTAAGGATTATATTTCATACTTCTGATCAATTTTTCTCAAAAAGTCGCTAAAAGTCGCAAATGCTTATAGCATCATTCAGTAGCTTACTATACTAGGTATAAGTAAAATATAGTTTCAAAGCGGGGAAAGTAAGGGCTTTAGAGGAATATAATTTCATTTCACAAAAAACAAATATTTTTTTTTGTACAAACTATAAAAAATTAAAAAAAGTGTATTGGGCAACTATTATCTAGATTAATGAGCTCTATCTGTTTGCATTAGCAAAAATGTAAAAAGAGAAATAGGTCTCTAACTCACCCAAATTGCATTTTCGACTTACTACATTGGCTAATTCTGGCAGAACTGCAACTAATTGCGTAAGTTCATAGCATTACTCGATAGTAGACTACACAAGCTATATGGAGAAAAAGTTTCAAAGGAACATCTGCTATGGCTAGGCAAGAATGTAATTTTATTTGTTCCACTCCATACAAAAAATAACAAACTATTTTTTTTCGTCCTAACTATAAGGATTAGAAAAAAGCGTCCATATCAACTATTATTAAGGTCAATGAGCTCTATACATCTGCATTAACTTTGGACCCTAAGTCACACAAATTGCTGTTTGGACCCACTGTGCGGCGGTCGGCACCGAAGGTATTTATTGGGTCAATCGAAAATGAACAGAACAAACAAACTGAGATACTTTCGCGCGCCATTTACAACCTTCGACAGAGAGATTCTTTTAAAGAATTGTTTAAAGAGATTAATATACTAACTTTGGCGGGACAATACATTTATGATAATATAGTATATGTAAGGAAACATCACGATTTATTTATTAAGCATAGCGATGTTCATAATTTTAATACTAGAAACAAGAATAAGCTTGCCGTTCCAAGATTTCGGCTTGAAAAATGCAGTCGCTCGTTTTTGGGGAAAGGCATAGCCTTTTTTAATAAAATTCCACAAGTGATTGAGCTGCCTTTGCATAAATTTAAAATACATGTTAAAAAACGCCTTTAAGCAAAGGTTATTATTACAAGGTAGATGATTATTTGAAAGACCAAAATGCATGGAAGTGATACTAACATAAAACATGACTATTGTAATTGTATAAAAGGAAAATATTCTAATAGCTGAGTATAAGAAAATTTTCCTCTTATATTAAATATGTTGCAAGATTGTAGATTTGTGTTTGGCAACGACATGTTCCTTTGTAAATGTTGTTGCTTCTGTAGCTGATAAGTTTCTTGCGGCCGTTCTTCTTATCAGTTAAAAGATGTCCTGAATGGCTGGTAGGAAAAAAAAATTGGACGATTCGAAAGCACTTATCTATAAGTCTATTTGAATAAAAAATCTTTGACTTTGACTTTCGCATCTTAATATTAGTAGGAGAATCACAAAAACACTTGAAAGTATGTATCTCATAAATAAATCGATATGTCGTACAAGAGGGCAGGGGCAGCACTACGGAAAGGCGCCATTTATTGTTCTCGGTAAGTTTAGATGGGTTACAATTTATTATAACATAATATGATTGTCTCTATCGCACTCATAGCTTGAATGAGCAAATAGAATTCGGTGCCGACCGCCGTACCGTGCACACGTGCCGAAGTGCGCTCCGCGTTTTTAAATTCGGGAAAATTTATTTTTCTTGGTTTTTCGCGGGTTTTCATCTATATCTTGTTATATTGTACTTATTGTGATAATTGACACTGTTTTATCGTTCTATCCTGTGATTTTTAAGTGCTTTTTCTGTGTTTTGTGAGTGAGAAAGTGACTCGGTGTTGGCGATACCACCCTCGGGATTGCAGCCCCCTGTGACTCGCCCCAGGATCGGGCTGAGAGCAGGCGCGGGCTCTTCCAGGGAGTACCCCCCTTTTATATACTTTTCTAGTTTAATTTGTTAATTTACTTTGTGTTTACTGTGTCGTGCATATTTTTAGGTTAGTTCTTTTACGTTAGTTTTAGCACCACGTGTTCCCACGTGGTGATTTGACATTTGTGTGACAGTGATATTGACGATTGCCCGTCATTCTCCGGCATTTCCGGTAAACTGTCATTTTTGACAGTTTCCTGTCAAGCTGTCATTGTCGTCTCTGACAGTTGTGACAGCAGTGACATCTTTGACATTGCGGTGTCAAGTTGACGCGGAATGTTCCAGCGAGGCCGACTCCGGACCGGAACGAGGCAAGGATATGGTCAAGGCGAGCTCCCGGCAACTACTAGCGATGGCAAACAACGCGGCTCGTTTGATATCACGGGTTGCTGGTCAATCCAACAAAATGAACAGGGCGGCCATTACGTCAATTAACAATCAGTTGGGACTAATCCTGGAGATTGTGGGCCATCTAGGCCTAATTGCTGAACAGGATCGCAGCGCGATAGTGTCCGCCAAGGCTCGCGTCGATACCCTCGACGCGGTGGTCTCTAGGGAGCAGGAGCGGGCCTCAAGGGCTTAGGAAGAGGCGACCCAGGCGAGGGAGGACGCCGTGAGGGCTGCCGCTGCTTCGTCCTCTTCAGGTTCAGTTCCAACTGATGGACCGTGGAAGACGGTGAGCTACGCCGCTAAGGTTAAGTCCACCGGTCCGGTGATGGCGGTCTACCCTGTAGAGGAGGCGACTGTGAAGTCCTCGGAGGAGACAAAGAAAATATTGAAGACCTGCATAGCCCCCTCCGAACTGCAGATAAAGGTGGACAGGGTCAGGCATGTTAGGAACGCCGGCGTCGTCATTCAGACCCAGACTAGGGAGGACATGGCCAGATTGAAGGCCGCCCTACCACCATCACTGAAGGCCAATGACATCAAGGGCAAAGCCCCGTTGGTCGTCATTCGCGACCTAGATGGGAAGGACCCGGACGTGGGCGCTACAATGTCAGCTATCCACGAGCAGAATTTTAAGGGCGACCAAACGTGGACCGTGGAGAAGATGAAAAGCGAATGCAAATTGGCCTTCAGGAAGAGCCGATTGGGGGGGAACACCTCGGCCATGATACTGGCGTGCAGCCCGGGGCTGCGCAGAGCACTGATAGAGAAGGGCCGACTATACGTAGGTTGGGAGGTCTGTCGTGTAGAGGACTATACGACGGCGGTGTTATGCACGAAATGCTGCATGTACGGGCACAATGAGAGGAGGTGCCGCCAGGACGGGCAAGTTTGTAGCAAATGCGGGACCATAGGGCAAAAAGCTGAAGACTGCAAAAGTGAGACCCTCAAGTGCGCTACTTGCCACCGCTTCGGACATAAGGAGGCGAACACTCATGTTACAGGTGCCAAGGACTGCCCCGTACACGCGGAGCGGCGGATGGTGGAGACAACGGCTTATTAATGGCTCCGTCAAATTCATGTACAGTCGGCCAGATTAATTTAGGAGGGGGACAGCTTGCCACACAGGAGCTACCGATAGTCGCGGAGGAGATGGACCTGGACGTAGTTCTGATCCAGGAACATTACGCAGGTTGCGACTGGATCGCCGCGAGCAGCGTGCTGCAGTGCGGCGAGGTGCCGAAAGCGTGCATTTATGTCCGTCGTAAAGGACTCCCATGTGCCCTTTTGCACCATCTGTCGACCACACACTGTACAGTGTGTCATGTACTAACCGACGAAGAAGGGATTTACATGGTGTCTGCGTACTTTCAGTACAGCGATGACATAAATGCGCACTTGGAGCACCTTGGGGGGGTACTTAACACCTTGAAGGGTAAACGGGTAATAGTAGGGGTAGACTCCAACGCCCACTCTCACATGTGGTACTGCGAACCGCGGCAGTATACTGGACGCGGGCCAGACGTCACTCACCGCCGAGAGAACATGGAAGGATTTATCCTGGCCCGGGGCCTGCAGTTGATGAATAGAGAGGGGCAACCCTGGACATTCTCAACCGCGAACGGATCGTCCAACATCGACCTCACACTAACAACTAGAGGCATCCCGGTGACGGGATGGAATGTATGGGTAGATAAGACTGCGAGCGATCATCGTTTGATCACTTATGAAGTGGCGAGCTTCGGGCACTCCACGCGCTGAGCTGCTAGAGGAGCCTCTGAGGTTGCGGGATCGCGGTGTGGATTGGGCTCTCTTCGAGCGTCGGATCGCTAGTCGGGTTGGGGGGATAAAGTGGAACCGTGGAGCGTCGGCGATTAGCGCCCAGTTCGCCTCGATCGTGCTTAGCACGGCGAAACAGACGCTAGGGGTAGCGAAGGGGAAGCCGAGCGGTGGCCATGAATGGTGGACGCCCGAGCTCGAAGCCATGCGTCGGGATAACAACCGACTCATGCGTGCGTGGCAGTCGACTCGAAAGGCGGGTGGCCAAGTAGAGGAGGACGCCAGACGTAATTACCACATGCATAGGAGTAGATATAGGGTAGCCATGGGGGAAGCGCCACTTTTGCATTTTAGGAAGATCGCAGATTCCGGAAGCCGTGAGTGGGAGGTCCAGGCCTCCCCATAACGTAATTAATGGCACGAAATTCGCCGAAGGATACGCTGGGAGTGTTGACGAAGCCATGCATAGCCTTATGTATGCCCTGTGTCCGGACGACGATCTGTCCAAGGACACGGAGTATCACCGGCAAGTGCGGATTATGGCGTCGCTAATACCTTCAGGAGAAGAGGCGCCGCCCCCGACCGATGACGTAATTGCGGGAATCGTGAAGGACTTGCCTAACACCGCCCCGGGAATGGATGGGATCACCGCTCGGATCATTAAGCACGTTTGGGCAGCCGCGTCGGTTGAGTTTGCAGTAGTGTTTAGGCGATGTGTCCAGGAGGGAGTTTTCCCCGATACGTGGAAGGACGGCAGACTGATTGTCTTGCCGAAAGGCAATGGCAAGCAGCTTTCCGACCCTAAAGCCTATCGGCCCGTCACTTTGTTGCCGATCTTTGGTAAGATTTTAGAACGCGTAATGCTGAGGTGTGCCCCGCAACTAACGTTGGGGTTATCGGACCGCCAGCATGGCTTCACTCGAGGTCGGTCGACGTTGTCCGCGCTGAAGAGAATCTTTAGCGTGGCCAGAGAGAGTTCGTCGAATTATGTTCAAGCGATCTTTTTGGATATCTCTGGTGCCTTCGATAGCGCTTGGTGGCCGATGATCTTGCTCAAGGCGAAGCGCGGGGGTTGCCCGTCTAACATCTTCAGGATGTTGGCGGACTACTTCGTGAATCGCCGGGTGGGCCTTTTCGTTGGTGACCGGGTTGTATGGAAGGCAGCAACTATGGGTTGCCCGCAAGGTTCTGTGTTGGGACCAACGCTCTGGAACTTGCTCATGGATGACTTGCTTCGATTGCCACTCCCAGGGGGGGTCAGTATCGTGGCGTACGCCGACGACGTGACGATTCTTATCGAATCCCGTTCCCGGGCGGGCATAGAGGCTTCGGCCTCTATCGTTTTGGCGCTCGTCGGTGAGTGGGGGGCCCGTAACAGGCTGGAATTCTCTCCTGCAAAGTCTGAAACTATGACGATCAGGGGTAAATTCCAGCGGCCACCCACCATCAGATTCGGGGGGAAGTCGATTAGAAGCGTCACGGCGGCTACGGTACTTGGGGTGACGATCGATGCGAGCCTGTCTTTCGCGCAGCGTGCGGTGTCGATAGGGGAGAGGGCGGCAAATTGCTTCGGCAAGATGTGGAGGGTTTCGGCGTCATCCTGGGGGGTTCGGTACAAAGCCTTAATGGTGCTGTACCGAGGCACTTACATCGCCACGGTAACGTATGCTGCTGCTTGCTGGTTCGGGCGCGCGTCACTGCACGTGGTGCGGTCCGCGCTTCTGCGCACCCAGAGGCCCGCCTTGATCCTTCTGACCAAGGCGTATCGCTCGACGAGCACTGTCGCACTGCCGGTCTTGGCTGGCGTTCTTCCGGCCGACCTCGAGGTAATTCGTGCAGGCAGACTAGGCGAGGCACTCGAGTCCGGGCTTACTAAGGAGGAGCTTCGAAGCGCCAAACTCAGAACAACTGAGTCCGCCCTTGCCGAATGGCAGGAGCGTTGGGACGCATCGGATCAAGGGCGGGAGTTGTACAGGCTTTTCCCGGAGGTGTCGGGGCGACTAGAGGCAACTTGGGTCCAGCCTGACTACGAAATCTCCCAGTTACTCTCAGGTCATGGCTGTTTCAGGGGTAGGCTACACCGTCTGAAACTCGCGGACGTGGGGTCCTGCTACTGTGGGGAGTCGGAGGTAGAGGACGTACACCACGCGCTGTTGGAGTGTAGCTTATACGGGGAAGAGCGTAGGATTCTTTTAGACGGCGTGAAGGTGCTTGAGATCGGTCCGGTCTACTATCGCGATCTCGTTGGCTCTGAGGCGAACTTCAGGCGGCTACGGGACTTCGCGCGTAAGTGGCACAGGATTCGGAGTGGACTCGAAGCCAGATGAAGAGAGAAGAACCGAGGCGAAGAAAGAAGAAACGGAGCCAAGCGGTACCACTAAAGCAATAGTGGGCACGTTGCGACCTGGAAGGCACCGAAGGCGTAATTGTGTGCGTCCGCCCCAGAAAGGGGAGAGGGACCATAGGGACAAAGGATACAGATTTAGAAATATTTGTAGGGAGTCAAGAAAGTGCGCGCGGTGGAGGCCATTCCGCGCGCATCTCCCGCTGCTTCGACCTGCATAACCAAGAGGGTTCGTCAGGTCATTAGTGGTTGGTGGGTTTGTTGGTTGTGTTGTGAAGACCTTTTACGGTGATACTGATAAGGTAAGGTCTGTCTAAGGTAAAGTAAGGACTGCCAATTACAATATTATGTTATAAATATACTTTCTTAACCCCTTGTCAGTTTTGTTATGTTTGTTTGCTTTGTATTTTTAGTAGATACGTACGATACAGATGCAATTTATGCCAAAGATTCAACCAAAGAAAGTCTTTTTTTTAATACACAACGGGGTAGCACTTAGCCTTTTTTTACTTTAGTCTTCATTTTAACCTTTTCATCGCGCTAAATACGGAGTCGAATGAGTCCACTTTATGGCTTCTTGATAGATAGGGATTTTTTCTTTAAAATAACGTAAAAATAAAAATGCAAATTACTCATGTCACATTTAATCATGATTATTGTACGTTTCTAATAAAAACTTTTATATAAGAATTATGTATCTAACTTATATATTTTTTTTATTAGTTTTACTTTTTTCTTAACGGACATTCTCCAAATCTTTTGTTTTAAAAAGTATAGGTATACAATAAACTAATACCTATTTAATAACTTTTGACCTGTTTTTTTTAGGTTTTCTACAATGTTTTAGAGAATACAGTGTTTAATGCCTAATTATGAGTTTTTTTTTGTACAAACAGAGTAATTTAACGGCCATTTTGGAAATTTGAACAGTTCCGACAAGCTCTCGGATACACAAGAGGATAACAGAATGCAATAATAAGTAAAGTAGACGCAAGCAACATAAAAAAAAAAGTTATTATTTTTTTATGTTCCTTGCGTCTACTATACTTATAGAGCATGTCTAAACTAATATTTATTTGCTTTGTTACATGGCTTTGGTTGGGGCTGAAATTACGTGGTTGTGGTGCCGATTTTACATGGTTGTGGTGCTGGTGTGTTACATATATACACATCTATTTTCTAGTAATACACTAAATATAAGTATTTAAAGGTGGCGCCTAAAACGAAACCTCTGGCATCGACTTCAAGGGAAGAAAAAGAAGATAGCGATAAGAATAGCGATGTTGAATCGACACCTATCATCGAAAATGTAGACAGTAGTAGTACGGATACGTACGCCTTTACGAAAAAATCTAAAAAAAAAATACAAATTTAGCGATAAATGGCTCGTTGACATAGAGTTAAAAAATTGGATTTCAAATAAGATCAGGAAAATGGTTCAGTTACTGCCTTTTGTAATTTGTGCAATTGCATGGTATTAAACCATAGACGACCTCTTGTCATGCACATGATGACTTCGAAACACAAGCAAATTGCTGATTCCATACGTAATACTCCACATTTAAAACTAAAAAAGAAGAAGAACTGCAGAAAAGAGCCGAGTTAAAATTATGCGCTTTCATTGCACAACATAAGTTACCACTTTCGTTGTCAGAGGATTTAATACCTTTTTTGAAGAATACTTTTCCTGATTGGGAAATTTTAAAATCAGTTTGTTTAGGGAAGACAAAAACACCTAATATAGTAAAAACTGTGCTTGGGCCAATGACAACACAAGAAATTGTATCAAAGCTAAAAGCGACTCCGTTTAGTATCATCATGGACGAAACAACGGATATAAGTGTAAAAAAGCAGTGTGCTCTGGCACAGTTATATTTTGTGAAGAGGATGACTTAAAAGTTTGCACCCAATTTCTTGATATTTACGAAGTTAATTCCGGAAAAGCCGAAGATCTCACAAATTGTTTACTAACTTGGTTTGAAAATAGGCAAATTACCTTGAAAAACTTCATAGGATTTGCTTCAGATACAACAAACAGTATGGTCGGCTCACGCAATTCTGTATTTAGCCATTTAAAAGGCGATAGTTAAGAAAACAACTCTGTAGCTGGGAGTAACAGTAATACAAGAACAGTTCCAGTTATAAGGCGCCGTTGCAAAAATCCGCCAGAATAGCAGAGGCTGGCAGGGAGATGTCAAATGCTTTCAATACTTTGATTCAAGTCCTTACTAAAGATTTTTCAACACAAGAAGATGATCCATGCGATTATATGGTAAACTTCTTGCAATAAAACTGAGGAAATATACAGAGGTTGAAAGAGAAAAAATATTTTTGATATAGATAACATGTTGTTAAACAGACGTCGAAAAGCACAAATGATTCGTAAAAATTTATACGTCATTCGTCCATCCTCTTCTCAAAGTTCATACCGATCTGAATGGTCATGCTCGCCGCCTCCGCCTTTTTCAGCAACTACACCACCACATTTGTACCTAATCAACTACTACCTCGACGAGTTAAAATTATTTCCAATGAAGTTTTAGCCCCAGTACAAATATACACGTCACAATCTTTACCCAATCCAACCCATCCACCGTCACAAGAACAGCCTGTTATAATTAGTATACCAGAAGTATCTCAACATGCTATGACTGATCACAATAATATATGCGAAGGGTACAATTCTTCAAAAACTAACTTAACTCCATTACAAAATATTCTTTATCAAACATATACAGACGCATAAAAAAACCAATTATTTAAAACTTATTTGAGTCAAATATTTGTTAACTTAAGTAATATCTTGAAATAAATAATTGATTTTAAATAAAATCTTTTTTTTACATACCTTAATCATATCTTTTAATACTTCATTGAGTGCTAAACAGACTTCAATCACTATGCGTGAGATGAGAGGGCTTGATATTTTAAATAGATAGTGCAGACTTCTGTAACTGTCCCCGGTAGCTAGGAATCTTAATGTCATTGCAAGCCGTATTTTTACTGCTATAGCTTTCATCCAGTCTGTGTTCTGTTTCGAAACGATTGGGGATTGTTTTTTGTATGAGGTATTCAAAGTCAGTAAGTGACAATCGAACGAAAACAAAAAAAGATATTGAAACCTTTTATGCGTAGGTTCTATCAATTCATGTATAATTAGCATTTTCCATCAAAACAAATCACCACTATAGTTATTCCATCGTTGAAATAAAACTTATAATTAATATGTTACATAAAAGACGTATTTTTCATAGTGTTAACCTTTTAGGCCCCGGATTATGAGACACAATAGATATTCCATTGTTCTCTGGACACCGGTGTCTGGTTCGGGGTTGACATGTCAAACTGCCAACCGTACAAGTTAATTTGAATTGATATGCCATATTATTTCTAACCAATCAGGGCGGGGTGTTTTTTTGTTTTCAAATGTCGTCGACTGGTTACATCCAACTTTTTATGTGATATTGGAGTCAAACCACATGAAATAGTTTTTAATTCTTTAACTGTAACGTAAGTTGGTACTAAACACAGCGGTCCTTAAAATATCTTAAACACAAAATAAAAACACACAACTAATAAGTACCTACCACTTTTGATCTTTTTAATTAATAATAATAATAATAATAAAAATCTATTATTATTAAATCTATTAGTATGAATAACGCTTTTCTGCATAACTGTACAAAACATCGGATAATAAACAGCTAATTTGCATAGATAGCCCGTACGTATGGTGCGGTCGCTTTTTTGTGACCTCTACAATTTGGTCGGCTTTTAAGAGAATTGTTGTCTTATTCTTGTTTTAGTTACATTTTTCAAGATAGCCGTAATTGAAAGCTGAAATAAACAGGAATGACTGTTCGTGAATCACTTTAATTTGTTTAATGTTAGCCATGTTTCTTAATGTTATGGGAACTGCGTATTCGATTGCTAAAGTACGACCAGTCTAAAATTTATCAAATTTGTTTTAAGCTTCATATCGTGTAAAGCTACAATAACTAAAACTCTTGACGTAATAAGTGTTTACCACGGGTATTTTTAGCAGATATTTATTTGGTTAAAAGTGTACTAGTTTACTTGCAAATACGTTTTTCTGATTTTCGAAACCATTTAATTACATTGGTTTGCGTCAACCAATTCAAAAACTAATGTTTAAATAAATTTAAACAAATTAAGGTCTCTGATTGGTATTTTTTTCAAACCTATGCTTTGAACTGTTTTCGAGATCTGGGAAATCCCAAAACGTTACCGCAGCAAAATCTTAAATTACTCGAGAACTATAACACACACAAATTTTGCTACTTGCTCACATTTACTACGCAATAGGTTTCGGGCTGAAGCTACTTTTTTTGCCAGGGTAACGTTTCAAACCTTACTCCAGCAATGATATTAAGAGGTCCTCCTTCCACTGAGGTTTTAACTTCAGTGGAAGAGAGTATTTATGCAATAATTGGGAGACGAGCAGTGCTGGGAGATGATGAAGTGCGGATTCCATTTGATGTATGATATATTTTTTCTTTTTCCTTTCTTAAGCCTTGTAATCATGGTTAACTTTCATAAAGAAACGGATTAAGAAACAAATCAGTCTGTTGTCAGAAAAATCCTCGCATTTGAAAGAAACATCTTTACAGATGTTTGATTATCGATTGGATGGAGGGCAACAGAAAGAAAAAAGTAAGTAGAAATGAAAAATATCGTATGCATTTAATAACTAGGTAGGTACACGGCCACATACTCGTACCTATGATGTACCAATTTGAGATTATGTTGTTCCGAATTATCTTTATTGCACACCAAATTTTACTCATGTGCAATTTTTTTGTTTCAGATGCGAACACTTTTAAACGCGCAATTGAAGGCTCAGAACTACTGGATAGTTTAAAGAATGACCTGAGCTCATTATTCATGAAGGAATACAATGAACAAGTTTTTTTTGGGAAGACTTTATTATTGTACACTTCCAACTTCGAGTTCGGAGTCGGAGTCGGATTAAAGTTTGAGTATTATATTTGTAGAGATTAATACCAATATTTTAAAATAAATATGAAATTAAAAAACTACATTTTCTTTTTATTTGAATACGTGGTACTTGAGAAAATTGTCGAATATGTTAATTTGTATCTATCTATTTATCATATTCAATTTTTAAATAAATTGGCAGCTAATATTTATACTCCCGGAGACCAGATTAAAGTATTCAATAAATAGATATCAATTTAAGGCTGATCATGACCGATCCTGGGTCTTGTAGAACATTAAACGTTGCAAAACTATAAATCTGTGGCTATATACTTTGAATATCTGTAAATACAGATTATTACAACTAACAAATAAAATAAATATATTCAATTATTCTACATACCCGTATTTACTATTTCCATATCAATGAACTTTGTTTTCTAATAAAATATTTAGGACACCTAAATTTTAAACTTTAAATGATGCCTTACATTTGCAACGTGACACAGTCAAATTTCGTCAAATGTCATGAATTTGTCAAAGCGCGCTAAAAGAAAAATAACTTATGGCCAGTACGTTATCAACTAAAGAGGCATAATTTGTGGTAGTTAATTTTTATTTCACACATGTTTGTAATGAATGACTATTCATCGACTAGATAACTTAAGGCTCCCACTGTGCGCCGCCGGCGCCGCCGCGCAATTACACTGTAGATACGAGTCGCGCGAAGCCCGCCACCGCGCCACCACCGCGCGCGTTCCCCTCCCTGTCTGTTTGATTTTCATTCCATTACCGGCCGCGTACGAACGTGCACGCCGCGAGATCGCACGTGACGCAAACATGTCTAATATAATGAAAAAAAAAGGAGTTTGTGCTTGCCTACTATATGTATAGGAAATGGCAAAAAGTTAAAAAATTCTGGGTTCATCCTATGGTATCGGCACGGGAGCAATATGGTGAATTTCATACACTTTACGAAGATCTCCGAAAAGACGAGGCCAAGTTTTGTGATTATTTTCGAATAAATTACAAGACATTTGATAAATTGTTAGATTTATTAAAGAACAAACTGCAACACACAAATACAAATATGCGAGCAAGTATATCTGCTAAGGAGAGATTGGTTGTCTTCACTGCTTTGGCATAGGCCTTTCTTATGGATAGTTAAGGAGACTAGGCTATGACACTCCACGCGGACCCGATGCGTATTGAAGGGACTCCAGATGCAGCTGGGATCAACGGCAACGCACAAACGAAAAAGCTCGAGATAGAAAGTATTTGGTCACCCATCCTGTGACCAACCATTGCGAACGTTGCTTATTCACAACATTCATAGGCCGTGGCGCTTGCCCACTTAGTCATCGAGCTTCTACCAGTAATTTAAAACGTCTAGGGTGTAAAATTCGACTAGATCTAAAGAATAAGCCGTCGCGCTTGCGCGTCGCCGCGGCCGTGCCTTGGTGGTCTAGTTGATGGGAGCGTCCGATCCCAACTCTTGAGAGCGCAGCTTGGGCTCCTGCACGTGGCGGGTTTATTCTTCTCACAACATTTGTTGTTTATTCGTATCGCATTTGTTTAATGCCGAAAAACCCGTTGGACACGGACGAAAAGTTGTTGAAATCTGGACAGCTCCCCGAGGATTCTGCGACGTCTGGCGCTTCTTCAAGTCACCACCTGGAGGACCTGGACGAACATCTGGAAGACCTGCAAACGGATTTCCGGATTCAACAAGTTCACCAACACCTCCACACACTTCCAGCAAGGTGGCGGAACGATCCGGTGTGGATCCTACCCCAAAATTTGTAACGAAGTTTGGCCGGCAAACGACTGTGAAGAAAAGTACTTCGGCGAAGATGACGAACTTTTCTACTGAACAGTTTAAGGAACTTTTGGCATAAATTGGCACGGGAAGACGCAGCTCATTGGCCTTCTGCCAAGCCTCTTATGATGGTAAAAAGGACGTAGAGGCTCTCGAGGCATTTCTGGCAGCTGTCAAGACTTTCAAACAAGTTGAACATATTACCGACAGTGAAGCACTTGCCGGTCTACCGTTGTTGCTTAAAGAAGAGGCTGCCAAATGGTGGCAGGGCCTAAAGCATAAAGTTACTACTTAGCAAGAGTTCGAGGAAAGGTTGCGCAACAGCTTCGGTCCAAAGAAACCCGTCTATTTGGTCCTACACGAGATCACCTCGGTGAAGCAACTCCCGACTGTTACCACAGAGGAGTTCACCAGAGAGAAGAGAATGCAACTTGCTTCATATTCCCGCATGGAGTTTCCGGAAGATGTGCAACTAGATCTCTTATACTATCTTCTGCATATCAACATAAGAGAAAAACTACCTCGTGCGGCCTTTTCCTCGTTTGACCAACTCCTGAATGCGGCAAGAGACATTGAACAAATTTTAAATGAAAAGCGCCAAGATTCGGCAAAGTGCAAGCCCGAGTCACATCCGAAAGTCGAAGGTCATGAAAAGGAACGTAAGGTAGCCAAGTTGCGATGCAATTACTGCAAATCTTTGGGCCATACAATCGTCAACTGCAGGAAGAAGTCCAACAAGCCGAAACCACCGATGCCGCCGACTGATATGATCACTAGCTATGCTGATACGGAAACCCAGTTTCCGTCACCGTCACAGCCGAATGTCATGCTATGGTTGCGGAGCACCTGGGTTTGTTAGAACCAACTGCCCGACTTGTGCCTCCTACTCATTATATACTGCACTGAAGCAAAAGGGCTACCGCTTTACACAGCAAGTAATGAACATTGCACTCGCGGATGGCATCTCAAAACGCCAAACTACTTCGCTGGTCACTGTGCCTGTCACCCTGTCTGGACGAATCATTCTTACAACGTTCATAGTTTTGCCAGAAGCACGAGAAAACAAAACTCTGTTGGGTATCGGATTTTTCGCAGCTGCAGGAATCATTTTGGATGCTCCTCAATTCTCCTGGCACTTTAATGACGACGTCAACACCAAGTACGAACTTCATGACGAAGATTTCTAAGTCTGCTGCTCATACTCCAGTGTCGTCATCACCGATGGAGCCATCGCAAGGTATGACCAAACCGATTAATGTCCCATGTGCGGAGTCGGCAAAGACCTGGGAAGTGCCGATCAAACCCACTACAGCAGCGTTGCCGGAGGAGAGTGCTTGTTCTTAGACACCATATTTGATGGGTACTCTCCATTCATGGATTACATGATGCGGGATGCACAACGTGTCATTCATGACAGTGAGGTAGAATTATCCCCTCACTCTGAAGGTCTTTTCCCTTGCATAAACCCACATACTTCAGAAGTCGTAAGCTTAAACTCTGTAGATGTCGATATCATTAATATGTCTTTGACTAATAGTATTTTTTCTGTGTCCCAGCGTAATACATTAATTAAACTGTTGCTTCAGTATAAGGATGTTTTCATTGATAATGGTAACCCTACCTTACACATATCACATAGATACAAAAGATCATAGGCCCATTGCACTACCTCCATAACGTTTGTCCTCTGCTCGCAAAGAAATTTTGCGAAAGGAAATAGATGTTATGCTGTCCAAAGGTATTATCGAACCTTCTATCACTCCCTGGGCTGCCCCAGTGGTACTTATTCCATGATTACAGAAAGTTAAATGCAGTCACAGTGCCAGATAGTTATCCAATGCCTCGAATAGATGACCTTTTATGATGAACGATATATATAATAAGATGAACTCTGTATATGACCACGCTTGATTTAAAATCAAGCTATTGGCAGGTTAGCGTCAAGAAGGATAGAGAAAAGACTGGCTTCATTACACCAATCGAAATATACATATTTAACCGAATGCCTTTTAGTTTACGAAATGCGCCAGCCACGTTCCAAAGATTAGTTGATCAATTCCGAGTTAGCCTAGAAAATGTTAAGATACTGGCATATCTTGATGATCTCCTGGTTTTTTTGACCTCATTTGATAACCATCTAGCAGAATTGGAAGCCATCTTTCGAAAGCTAAGAGAATATAATCTAACAGTCAATCTTAAGAAGTGTCAATTTGGGCGTTCTAAGGTCCGATATTTGGGTCATTATATAACACCCCAAGGGTTACAAGTTGATCCTGAGAAAACAGATGCTATTACACGATTAGAGGCACCAAATAATATGAAACAGCTGGTATCATTCTTACAGACTTGCTCGTGGTATCGAAGGTTTTAAGTTATAAGCAATCAAATTTGAAGCCTGCGGGCCTTCTCTAGACATCCGTCATTAACCCGGCGAGCATGTGGTGGGGTGTGACATGCCCACACTTTGCGCGAAGCCGTGTATTTTTCAAATTTGCCCCTTAATTGTTTTGTTGCTTCGAGTAGCTGGAGCCAATGTACTGCGCGGGGGGACAGTGGCGTGACCGCAGTGTCGCGTTGACCGGCGCAGGAGCTACACGCGTGTTAACGTCCGTGGGGTGCGTCATACCCCGCCACATGCTCCGTGTTAGTTTTTTGTGTGTAAATAAGGTAAACTTATTATTGAAAAAAATGAATGCCTACAGAAGTGAATTGCGTTTAGCATCGTTATTAGAAGAAGTATTACAAGATTCCTCCGTCGAGTCAAGCTCTGATCAAGAAATAGATCACTGCAGCGAACACAGCCACGGAACAGGGACGGAGCAAGGGGTCAGTGACGATGACAACTTAGATTTGCGGTATTCCTCAGATGACGATGTTCCATTATCAGTTTTGAGAACCCAGCCTCATTCGTCAGCTCATGGCCATGCACCCCATTATACTTCTAAAGATGGTCAAAAGTGGTACAAAGGAGCTCCACGATCAAATGTACGTACTCGTTTTGATAATATAATAAGAGAGCAGCCAGGAGTGAAAGGATTGGCGCGAGAAGCTAAAACGGAAATGGATTGTTGGAATATATTTATTACGGAGGAAATTAAAAATATAATATTGACTCATACAAATGAAGAAATTATGCGACGCAGAGCAACATGTGACAAACCTGAAACCTTTATTATATGAAAGAAACGACTACGTCGGAACTTGACGCATTTTTTGGTTTATTATACCTTGCGGGACTGAATAAGTCTGGCCGTCAAAACCTCAAGGATGTGTGGAGAACTGATAGGACCGGAGTAGAAATATTTCGAATGACCATGTCATTGCAATGATTTTCCTTTTTACAAACCTGTATACGGTTTGATGACAAATCCAGTAGAAGCGATCGTAGAAAAAAATATAATTTGGCTCCTATTAGACAGCTTTTCGAGCTATTTGTAAAAAAATGCCAACAAGCTTATACTCCTCATGAATGCATGACAATCGATGAAATGCTATTGGCGTTTAGGGGACGCTGTGCATTTCGTGTTTATATACCAAGCAAGCCAGCAAAATATGGGTTAAAAATACAAGCCCTAGTAGATTCGAAGTCATTTTATACATTCAATTTAGAAATGTATGCAGGTAAACAGCCTCCAGGCCCATATGATATTAGTAACTCTGCTTTTGATGTTGTATGCAGACTTATTGAGCCGATTTCACATTCAAATCGTAATATTACATTTGATAACTGGTTCACAAGCCACGAGCTAATGACACATCTATTGCTTGAACATCAGCTGACTTCTACGGGTACGGTTAGAAAAAATAAAAGATGCATTCCACCCGCGTTTTTGATAACGGGAAAGGAACCCGGTAGTTCAATGTTTGGATTCCAGAAAGACGTGACTTTAGTGTCTTATGCTCCCAAGAAAAACAAAGTGGTTTTAGCTATGTCCACTCAACATCATGATGGAAAAATAGATGAAGAGACAGGGGATCAGAAAAAGTCTGAAATCATCACATTTTATAACTCGACAAAAGCCGGAGTAGATGTTGTCGATGAACTGAGTGCATCCTACAATGTATCGCGAAACAGCAAACGTTGGCCGATGACAATTTTTTATGGGATTTTAAACATTGCAGCTATAAATGCAATCATAATTAATAAAGCCAACCAATCAAATAATGTAAAACGAACAGATTTTATTCAAAATTTAGGGTTGAATTTGGTGAATGCCCATTTGAGTTGAGCGAACCAAAAAAACATTCCATCGCACATCCGTCAAAGAATCGCCACACAAATTGGTGAAACGCCACGGGAATGTGCTCAAAACACATCTGGTCGCTACGTACGATGTGCTGATTGTCCACGTAAGAAAGATCGAAAAACAAAACAAGCTTGTACAGACTGCAAGAAGCCCATATGTCTTGATCATGCAATTCTTACTTGCCAAGAATGTGTTGATTCTACCACTTCCTAAATATATTACAAAGATATTGTGCTTTGTTTTTTTAAAAATATGTAATGGAGGATCTCATATTATTTAAGTGTTTAAATTTGATTTTTAAGTTTTTTAAAGAATTAGTGGATTTTAGTTCCTATTTCAGAAGTTCCTTTTTTTTGGTTGTAAATGTTAAGTTTTCGTATTTTTGGTAAATAATACAATAAAATTATATAAATACACACTGTTTTTTATTTTATACACTGATTATAAGCCTTGTTTCAAAATACGAATAAGCTATAAAGTCTTAGTTTAATAAATTAGCATTAATATATGTAGTTATATATTGGGCACATGCTCGGTGTAACTATTTTCACCACATGCTCGCCGGGTTAATAAGAGGTTTGAAATAGTTGCGGATTTGTTTGAGCCATTGCCAACCTCTACGGATGGTAAAACATGGATCTTGATTATAGACGGTATCGCAACTCGATGGATTGAACTTTTTTCATTAGATAACGCTACGGCTGAAAGATGCGCTAAGGTTCTGATTGATGAAATTTTTCTAAGATATGGTATACCGAGAAGACTTACAAGTGATAATGGTACCCAGTTTATAAGTGCTATTATGCAGCAAGTAACTTTTTGTCTTGGCATTAAACACGCATTTACTCCCGTGTATCACCCAGAAGCCAACCCGGTGGAGCGTCGGAATAGAGATCTGAAAACACAGCTAGCGATCCTTTTGGAGAATGATCATCGCATGAGGCCAGAACAATTACCTTCCATACGCTTTGCTGCTGCTACGCTGCTGTCTGCTCGTCTACTGCTTACAGTCCAGCGTATCTCACATTTGGAAGAGAACTGAGGACTCCTAATGATAACGCAACTGACTTTAGAGCAATCATGTCTTCAGAGAACTTCATACCGGAGATTACTCCTCTACTTCTTAAAATCGGTAATACCCTGCAACGCGCTAAAGATGTTCAAGAAGGAAAAGAAATAAAACGAAAACAATATGCAGATCGACGTCGTAGACCTAGTCATTCTTACCAAGTAGGTGATCGCGTTTTAGTTACTCTTCACCCGATCAGTAAATCTGCCAAAGGTTTTAGCGCAAAATTCTCTCCTCGACGAGACGGACCTTACATTATTTTGAAGCAGCATGGTCCCACATCTAATATTGTAGGTAACCCCGAGCCATCCAATGAGCCTATAGGGACATATCATGCCTCCGCTCTTGTCCCGTTTCAAAGCCAAGAGTCTAATCTACCCGTGCCAATGCCAATACAACCTATAAAGAAAAGGGGAAGACCGAAGAAAACCTCCACCCAAAACTCTGCTCAAGCCGTACCGACGCAAGCCATCAAACGAAGGGGAAGACCAAAGAAGAACTGACCATCTTCCTCGTCGGGACGACTTCGGAACCTGAAGGGGGGGACTGTAACACAACATATTTACGAACATTCAAATTACCGCGGCAACTTCCTATGACCAATATATATATATATATATATATATATATATAGCAACTTTAGGAACTATATATATATAGTTCCTAAAGTTGCTACTAGATGGCGCTGTACGAAATTAACACGCGGCATAATTTTTCTTACGCAGTTCTTTAAGACGGCCGCCTATATTTTGATTTGTATCGAGCCTCTTAAGAACCTACCTCAGCGGTGGAAGTCCAGGTGTTGTACAAAGTTCAGGCTAGCTATCTAGCTGTGTTCGGTGTCTCACCTGAAGTCCGCCCGGAGTAGCTCGGTCTATTCTGCTCCGTAACTGCTGTATCTAAACTATCAGCAATAAAGCCCAATTTACCAATCTTCGTCCATTATTATTTCACCTCGTCGTCACCATTTCCGCGCCTCCCCGTCAACCCGTTACAGTGTTAATTTTCATTGTGCGACCGTCCTCTTCAAAATTCGGTTTTAAACTAGCAGCAAATCATTCGAAAAGTCGGCCGACTGTTGGCTAGTTTGCGCACTCATCACCAACCAAACTGTTTAGTTGGTTCAGTGTGCGTACTAGCAACCCAACCCAACTAAACTATCGGCCAACTAAATTCGAGCCAAGTGACTCTTAACAAGAACCATTTCCCTAAGGACACTGTATTTGTCCTTTTCTTTCTTCGGACATCTATTTTCTGCAGCTTTTCTTTTCTATTGTAACGCGTGTGCGCAACTTTTATAATCGAAACGATATTTATATCGATTCTGTTTTTATATTTAGTAATTATCTTAATTCATGATTTTATAATTTATTTTATCTGACAAGGCGACCGTCCATATCTGCGCAAGACGGGCCTTTACTTTCTTAACTTTTATAAAACCAAAACCAGCCAGCAACGGCGGTGTAGCGGCCTGCTTGTAGTGCGGAAACATATACGATCTCCACAGAACCTATAAATTGCCTTCAGATAATTTTTACTTGGACCTTAGGCCACTATTAGACTATCATAGAAATATGATCATAGATGTGCGAGTCATTTTTAAATAAAGAACATATCGCCGGGTTAGAGGCAAAACCGACTATCTACATTTTTTTACGTTTTTCACTTTAATATACCATTCGACTCAGCATTTGATTTTTTATCTAGAGGTAAAATCAACTAAACCGTAGGACTTATAGTTGCCGAGCTACCGAAGGAAAAAAACAATTATATAGCTGTTTAACTAAAATAAGAAACAAATTGTCGCTTGCAGGATGAATAAAACACTCGTTGTGGTAGAAAAATTAAGAAGAATATATTGATCAACAAAGGACCGTGCCATACATTATTAGCTAAGTAAAACCATAGCGCGATACAGATACGCACAGCGCCATCTAGTAGTGACCGGAGGAACTTTACTTATTACACACCAATATTTTATTATTCTAAACATCCCGCCCACCAAAGGATCTCAGCCTTTCACAACATCACAGTAACTTAACTCTAAGCTTATGGCTAGATTTCTAACGAACAAATCTAACAAGGTCAGCCCACCATTCATGTTTGGTGAATTCACTACGCACAAGATGATTTAAAATAAACTTAAAGAAATATAACTTCAAGTAACTAAAGAAACACAAGTTACAAGTAACAAAATAAACACAAATAAAATAAAAACTTAAATCACACATCTTCGTATAAGTACTTACTTTTAACATTACAAAAAAACTAAACGTTTCGTTATTCGGCTCGAGGCAGAAAACAAAGTTTATTACACGGGCGTTTACAAAAGCCATTTACAGTTTTAATCGTCACTACTCTAGTTACATTATCTTTGCCAGTATGTTTATCTACAATTTTCCCTAACAACCACTTTGCTGGAGGCAAATTATGGTCATAATATCGAGAATTATAAAATCGAGAAAAATGTGTCTTTGGAGAATTAAAAACGAATAATTCGAAATAATTTGTTCCCGATATTACAAAATATAGATCTAAAAATTATAAATTTTTTTTTTAATAGATCTTAGCCCATTAATAAAATCAAAGTAAGTTCCTATCACTAATGGTAAAATAAAATATATTTATTTGGCACCTTTTTGTTCGTAAACACTCAAAGTTATTCAATATTCAATATAACAGTCATGTAAGTTGGTAATGTAGGTACCTAGATAAAACTGTTAAGTTGTTATTACGTCACGTCTCGTCACGGCAAAATGGCTTAACGGTTCATAAAATACCTTCCTATGGAAGTTAATTGATTGACGTTATTTTTATAAGGACTAGCTGTTGCTCGCGACGTCGTTCGCGTGAAAATAGTTTTATGGCAGTTTAGCTTTAAATGACCTTCGTGCATGAAAGCTAGTACCTACTATGAAGAGTTCAAGTTGTTTCCTTGGTTATACCCACCCGAACTACACTCGCGAGCAAAAGTATGGAATCACTTAATTGGAATTGACTCCGCGCGATCTTGAGTACTTAATAACTAGTTAAGAATGATAAAAATGGTACCATTTTAAAGGTTAATCTGTTAACTTTAAAGCCATTTCTGTTATATCGGATACGCGACCGCTTTCAAGCGGTCGGTCGTTGGACTTACCCCCGTCTCACTCTTCACTCGTCGCCCTCAGCGCGGTCAGCCACGCCAGGTGAGACCCATGCGGGAGGCCCAGCGGAGGCGACCAGCGAGCAGGCGACGGACTTGTGTGCGGGGGCGTGTCTATGACGGAGGTTCTGTGTGGCAGCGGGATGTCTGGTCGGCGTCAAAGAGGAAGAGTCTTGTTGCGGCTGTGTGGTTACTGCGTCGTCGGCGTGATTAGTCGCTGCAACTGCCCAGCGAGGTAGGCGAGCGCGGCGTTGAGCAGCTCCGGAGTTATTTGCGGCGGTGGAGGGGCGGCGGTCGTAGTAGGGAGCGGTGCAGTGGTGGGGGGCGCCATATTAGTGGCGTCGGTCGGTGGAGGGGGTAGGCCCTTCCCCCTCTTGTTGCGGCGACGCCCTGCATGCCGAGGAGCTCGCTTACTTGAAAGATGCTGCCTTTCGGGGCATCAGGTGGCGGTCGGATTGCGGCGTAGAATATACAGCCGGGGCGCCCGGCGCGGGCTCGGATCTGCTTCACATGTTCGACTGTGAAGCCGAGCTCGCCGAGCGCCGACTGTATGTGGTCGGGCTGCGTGTTGTAGAGAAGGCCTCGTATGGCGACCTTCGTGCTGCGTTCCTCCGGCAGTACGTAGGAGTACCAGCTCAATCCTTGCTTACTCTCCAACTGGGAGAGGTAAGCTTGGACGATCCGGTACTCGTTGCCGTCTGCCGGGCTTAAGCGCACGCCCTGTCCGAAGGGGCGCGCGTTTGGTGAGCGGCCGAGGGCTTGCTGCAGCGCCCTGATGTGGACCGGCCAGTCGGGCAGGTGTTCCACGATCAGGGGCGGGTACCTGCGATCGGTGGTGGCAGTGGTGGCGGCAGCTGGGGTGGTGGTTGCTGATAAAGAAAATCCGATAACACGTGCTTTTATAGGGGGTCAATAGGCCGCAACTCGCGACGTATCATACAATTTAAACATATCTTTTTCCTTACTCCTTCACTTAATCCGGGATAGCTTCTTAAATACCGATGTGATTAAAAAAAATTGGTATTAATTTAAAGTTAACAGTTTAACCTTTAAAATGGTATCATTTTTATTATTCTTAACTAGTTATTAAGTACTCAAGATCGCGCGGAGTCAATTCCAATTAAGTGATTCCATACTTTTGCTCGCGAGTGTAGATGAAACATAGTTTAAATTTTAAGTTGGACCCACATAGCTTAAATTTTAGTTGGACACTAAAGTAGTAACAAAATTGTGAAAATCCCATCGAAATCCGTTCAGCAGTTTTTGGATGATGCGTTCGCAAACAGACAAAAAATGATTTTGGCATGCCTACTTATGTACGTTCCAGCAACTTCCTTATTTATAACGTATTTTCTGGAATATCTTTATTGTACAGATACGGACCGGTTTATGATAATAAATAAATAGTTTAAATTAAAATATGTCTAAAATAGTGATGTTGACAATGAGAGATTATTATTGCTCCGATTCTTTTTCAGAAGGAGTTGAAGATGGAATTGAATCTGATGATGATGACGCTTTACTTTCCCAAGCCTATAACCGATTCCTTACTTACACGGTCGCAAAGAAAAGGTAGGGCCCGCATTTTTTTTATTTAGGTACTTGAATAATATTTAAGGAAACTTGGTTTAATTAGTGTATAGCTTTTTTAGTTTCGAGGTTCTTTGGTTAAAAGGGCTAATGAGGTCGAAAATTGGCTGGCTCTATCATTGTTTTACAAGTTCTATACTAGAACTAAGTGTAATATTTTAAATGAATATTAATTTGAATAACGGTTTCTTTATTTTCAGACGTTGATGTACTAACGCAGAATGAAAATGGCATTGATGGTTGTATACAACAAGAACGGTCCGAGGAGGTGGATGACGATGATCATACCATAGGAATAGAAAATGTTCTATGTGAACATTCTTCAAGAAAAACACCAATAAATTTTTTGGAAGACCTAGTAACTTTAGGAGACCTTTTAGGGCCAGTTGTTTCAACATCTTATGAAAAATTTAATGAACCTTGTACTGGCATCTGTGAACCTGACTATGACTTGACTGATTCTTCTTTTATTTCCACACTGATTTTAAAAGAAATATTGATACCAGCTGGATTGTTATAGCTAACACACTACCACAAAAAGATTCCGTTTTAGCCGCCACTATTTCTGTAAACGAAATTGTTGAGAGGGCTTTGAAAATAATCAAACCCAGAAGTCGTTGGCGACAGCCAGACCCTACCACATGGAAAAGAAATGTCCCAAACAAAAGGAGAGCTGATGGTCTCCCTTACATAACTGCAAAGAAATATAGACCGGCCAAACTACCAAAGGCTGTAGACTGCACAAAGTACGCACATAAAAATTGTTTCTATTTTTTCTTTAGATTTTGCTTTCTACAAATATGCCGAAACGCAGGCATAATGAAAGCAAGGAGGAGAAATGGAAAAGAAAAAGGAGGAAGTATAAACAAGAATTAAATCAAGAAATAAGTTAAAAATCAAAGAGAATCATTTACTCCAACTACGATGAAAAAGATGAGCAAATTGAAGGTATGTGTAATTATTGTTCTGTGATTAAAAAAAAGTGAAAAAAATAGTGAATACCTTAAAGTTGCCTCGAGTCAATGCGGGACATTGACCAATGGCTATTGAGAACCTGCTTCGAGCTAACACGCGATGTAAGCCAAAAGCAATTTTTTCGCTCAAGTTCTGCGTGTACTAAATGATACACTTAAACTTATGACTGATTCCCACTATTTGGAAACAGACACTAGAAATTATCTGATTCTTGGTTTAATTGATAAGTCTTTGATTGATTCTTTTAAAGATCGAAAGAGGGCTGAATTTCTTTTCGGTGATAAGCTGGGAGATCTCGTTAAGACTTCAAGAGGAATAAAAAAGACCGGCCAGTTAATTCAAGCTTCATCGTTAAATCATTTAAACTGGAATGGCCCGTCAGCGCGACCTTGTTCTCAGAAGAACAATCAACCCCAGACAGGTCGAGCCGGCGGGTATCAAGCACAATACGCGAGCCGACGTCGAGTGATAAAACCAGCGGTTCCGCCGCCACCGCTGCGCCAGCCAGTGCCGCCGCCGCGCCTAGGCGTCAACCGCCAGCGTACTGTGCCCCGTACCCAGCACGCCGAATGCCGCCTCCACCGCCGCCGCCTCCGCGAGCAACTTAAGTTCCCAGGGGATTCATGCTGGTCGTTTGCGTCATTTTATTAATACATGGAGATCCACCAAAGCCGTCTCGTTTTATAACCTTACTGGAAAAATATTATATTTAAACAATTTTAAAATGAGTGTTGATTGCGAGGAGCTACAAAGCTTAATTTTAGACGAAGCTACTGGTGAATTTCGAACAACCCCTCTTGAAGAAGAAAGGTAAGCGTTCGTTCTTTTCTTTTGTGTTTCCTTTGCTTGGATATCTACATATAATATTGTTATGTAATTTAATTTTGTATTAGTTTACACAAAAAAAAACTTTGTTACAGTACTGTTGTCCAGCAACAACTCCCTGTTAGAACCAACACTTAGGCTCAGCACCAACACTTGTACCTAAGATGAACTGAACAATAGCATCGCGTTCTTGATGTTGCTTCAAAGCAAGCTTGTAAGCCGAAATAACAGCTTCGGTTGCGCCGTTTGCAGGTAACGATCGACATTTTTCCACTCCCATAACAATGTCGGTCAACTTATTTACCTATAATTTCAGGTTGGTATCAAATTTCCAGGTCAAACAATTATCTGCTTCTTGTAATTTCTCAATTATTTGCCTGTTCATTTTCAATAAACTAGACATTTTAAAATTGATTTTTTTTTGCCCATTACCTAATAAAACACAAGGGCAGAGGACGGTGAACAAGTAAATGTATATTTGAAAAAGAACCATAAAAAAGAACATTTTGGATATGACAAATAAAATTATAATATCAAAAAAGAATTTGTTTAACAAAACTATTCTCAATGTGAGAAATCATATAAGTTACCGTGATTTTGCAAGCTTGCCAAGACCTCTGCATGACTTAGACCGATGGAAAGCAACAGAGTATAGAAAATTTTTACTATATACTGGTCCCATTTTGTTAAAAGATATGCTTAAGCCTTCTCAATATATGCATTTCTTAACTTTGAGTTGTGCAATTAGGATTCTGTGCATTGGTGTTTTTTGTTCAAATTATTACAATCATGCTAAGGAGTTACTTGTTTTTTGTAAGAAATTATTCAAGACTCTATGGAGAAGAGTATGTCTCATATAATGTTCATAATCTAATACATTTGGCTGATGATGTCTTAAACTTTGGGTCATTGGAAAACTTTTCAGCATTTAAGTATGAAAATTATGTATGAAAAAAATAATAATAAGCATGTAAAAATCCATTACAACAGCTCATAAATAGAGAAAATGAAAGTAGGTCCTCAATGTCAAGTTTCATATACGGTATTTTTAGTTTGTCAAAAGTATTTATTGTATGAAAACTCAATATGTTGAACCATGTAATTCGAAATTATTTTATAAGGGTATTGTAAATAATTTGTCTAATTTATATAAGGGGTGCCAAACCAAAACGTTGTGCCACATGAGCTTGTAGTGTACTGTGCCACTACATAATGTGTATGTATATCCACAGTAGTGCCTATGTATAGTTAGTCGCAACCTAGTATATAAGATGCTCTTTTTTGTCAGTGGAGTCAGTCTCGCGTCATCCGCGAATAAAGTAACACCTTCAATTGAACACGCATTTTATCCCCTCACGGGACGTCACCAGCATCGCCCCAAAAGCTCAAATAAGAGAGTAACGCGTTGTATGTGCCGGCGTTTACTTGCACTATAAAAATGAAGACTCTGTGACGCCCCCCACCCTTACTTTTGCGAAATAGCATGTCATAACGTTTTAAGTGCCAAGTGAGCTGCATTTTGTCAGTTTACTATAGATCAGCCCCCGTCGACTTTGTATGGGACTAGGCGCCGACACCTACAAGGAATAACTACCAATGCTACCATTGATAGCTACCATTTCTACCAAACGTCACGCTGTTGACCGCTGTCAAAATGGCGTTCAATATGGCGTCCGTCTGTGCATGTTTATGTTCTCGTTTCTTTCTAAATCGTTGAGTTAGACTCCGATAAATTGTCAGATTTTTCTTTTCTTTATCAGTTCTGTGCTGTGATACCCGAGCAAATGACTCTATTAGTTAAGTTACTTAGTGATTAGTGTTATACGTTCGATTTAGGTTCGACTTAGTTTACATTAATATTCTATAGAATTTCACGAGAAAGAACTCTGTTTTAAAAGTGAATGAGTGACGATAAAGAAACAATCGCACGTGCTTTAAGTGTGTTAAATTGTTCAGAGTTCTGAAGCCGGGATTAAGGAACTTGGTCCGGTGAGTAAACAAGCACCAAAATTTTCATTTATGACACAATACAATTAAGGAACGGTCCTATGATATTAGCGTCCAGTTTTCATCCAGTGCATTACTACTTATATTGTTAACTAATTGTTATTTACAGGTGCGAGCAATGGGCAAAGTTTTGTTCCCTGAACAGAATGTCAGTTCTATTGAATTTCAAATTAAATTTTTTAATGAGCACAGGATGGTGTGTGCCAGGCATTTCAAAGACGAGGACTTCAGAGATATTTCCAGAAAATACCTATTAAGAACTGCTGTTCCATGTGATGCACAAGTGATTTCTTTAAAGCTTCCTTATTTTTTTTTATGAATTTTAATCTCAAACTTGAAACAAAGATGTCATCTCGTTGGAAAATAAATAAAATTTGTTTGTGCCCACTTCTTGTAACCGGTCAATCACTTTAAACTCTTGTCAACAAGAAACTTGCAGTAATGGCTGTAATTAAAAACGGCCGATTGTCTTTTTTTTTAAAGTTATGTACTATAGTAAATATAATTTTCTATCTGTTTTAGACTTTTGCACTACCTATTAGGTAGTGCAAAAGTCTAAAACAATAGTAATACCTTTTCTAATTTGGTATTGTTTTTTTATACTGAATTGCCTGTCTATGAAGTAAATCAACTAGGGTCTTCCAGAATTATACCACAACTAAGAGATATAACAAATAAGTCCACAGTGAAAATAAAAAATTAAAAAATATTTATTTCATAAAAAAACAATTGGGTAATACAGGGTATGGTTGATTGCCCCTTTTAGGTGAAAATCGCTCTCTCATAACAACCTCAGTTTTTCGTGTTTTTAAATAAAATAAAACCTAAAATGTAATAACAAAAATATTAATTCTAAAACTTTAAAATGTGCTTGGGTGTGTGTGTGTGTATGTAATACTATATTTATATAAATAAAAATAAAATATTAAATAAAATAAAAATAAAATGCAAAGTATAACATTTTAGGAGATAACTCAGTTAAGTATCTATATGAACTATTACTTTTTCCGTTTCCTCATAGTTCAGTTTTTTAACCCATTCTGTTGCTTGCACACGTGGTTGGTTTTTGTGTATATTTTATGAATTTTATTAGCATGGTTATAGATATGAGATGATTGGTAAATGTACTGGTGTTTGGCAAAGTAAGTTTTACATTTACTTGTTTTGGCTACAATGTCATTACGTGTTTTAGCTAAAATATTGGAGTCAATTGTTAGTGATTTGTATTTTAACGTCTGTTTTTGAATAACGACTATGTGTTGAGAATCTGTGTTTTTTAAAGTACATGACTTTCAAAAGTATCCTTTGTGCACGTTCTGCCTCCAGAAATTTTACTTTAGACGCCCCTCCCCAGACTAGAATACAATAGATTATAATCGATTGTGCCAAGGCAAAATATATTTTTTTAAGTAGTTCTTTACTAGCAGAATACCTCAGAACTTTAAATATCCAAATCAGCTTCCTAATTCTACTTGCAATTAGATCAATTTGAGCATGCCAGGAGAGAGAAACGGTAGATCAACCACTACCATCAACAACAACCACTACCAAAAAAGATGCTTATGTAAGTAATTACCGAATATCCTTGTTATTTTTTAATCTTTCCTTAAGTTTTTTACCCAATCAAGAATAATATGGAGTACCGTCAAATGGGGCGACTTTCAAAACAAGGGGTGTCTTTGATGATAGCTTTTGGTTGGTTTTTAGTTATATCTTGGAAATTTCTGAACGAATCTTTGTTTTTTTTAAATAATGGCAACACTGATATTTCGGCCATCTTTCCTCCAGGCGTCAGCACAACAACACAATCTTAAACATAAAAAAATATATTTCATAAGTTCTGATAGAAATTCCGTTAATTAAATGTGCTAGAAAACTTCTTTGGTGCAAGAGTAAGTATTGTTTTGTGTTTTGTTTTACTTTTCTTGTGTATTTGTATGATTGTTTGTGAATATAATTATAATATTGTTTTTGCAAAGGACGGCCATTTTGGCTACTGGGTTGAAGTTTGTGCAACGGGGTTACTTTGATGGATAACACGAGGCGACATTGATAGCTATCATTACACCCCAAGGTCCTTTTCAATCTAACAGTACGTTTACGAGGTAATCAAAGTGACCCCTGTCTATTTTTTGTAGGTTCAACATGGTGCGAAAATACAAGAAACCTCCGGGCACTCGTGAATACAAAAATTACACACAGGAAAGTTTAGAGGATGCCTTAGAAAACATTACAGATGGTTCAATGAGTATTAATGCAGCATCATTAAACTATAAAATTCGTTTCGGCACCTTATACAATAAATATAAGGGCATGCATGGTTCGACTCCGGGTGGACAGCCAGTGTTTTCACACTTGGAAGAAGTGGCCATTTTAAAATCTGCAGCTACTTGTGCTGATTAGGGCTTCCCACTCACCACTTTCGATCTTCGCATGTTTGCAAAATCATATTTGGACAAACAAGGGAGAACAGTTACGCGGTTCTTGAACAACTTACCCGGAATCGATTGGGCACTCAGCGTTCTAAAACGTCACAAAAATGGGTATGGCCAAAGACTGGCCACAAACATTAAAAGAGCAAGAGCTGCAGTCGATAGAAACACTATAAACGAATATTTTGACAATCTTCAAAGGGAAGTAGCCGACATACCACCATCGAACATATTTAATTATGACGAATCAAACTTGTATTTACAGGCGGGATGTAAAATATCCCGAAAAAGTCATGAACCATTCCAAAAGCCGATGGGACTTTATTGCCACCTTACGTAATATACAAGAGCTTGCATCTGTATGATACCTGTATGATGATTTAATTGACGACGATCATCTACAGGATTCTTTATGCCAAGAAATTACAGATTGCGATTCTGACCAAAGAATAAATCAATTTGTTTTGGCAAAATTCCATTCCGCAAAAGGTAAAAGACATTACCAGTATGTTTGCATGATAGAAGATATCTCAGAGGGAAAAATCGTAGTATTAGGATTTAAGTCACATAAAGGGATGAAAACGGTTTTCCGAGCTGTTGAAAATGACGTCTCTATAATCAAAGAAAGTGACATTATAACTTATCTACCTCGACCAAAGTTATGTGAAGGTTTGTATGTTTTTCCAAAAGATGTGAATGTAAAAGAAATATAAGACAGAGAATATTTTGCTGAGAATTATTTTTGGGTTTTTTTTTTGAGAAACATACCTTTTTGTAAGTATACGTGATCTTGTCTAATTAAGCTGTTGATGTTGACTTAAATTTGATTAAAGACCTTGAGGGTGCTAATTGCAATAATGTTAAGATTTAAATTTTTTCGAAGTTGTTATTAGTTATAAGTACAAAACAAATTTTAAATTATTTAACTAATTAAATAATTTAAAATTTGTGTTATATATAAACATGTATTGTTAGCATGATGTATCTTAAGTTTTTTTATAGAGATTTATGTTCAAGCGAACAAAGCGAAGACTGATTTGAAAATAAGTAATTCTTTTTAAGTTCCTGTTCGTGCCATTCATGCAAACAATACATGTTTGATAGTGATTATGATGTAATAAATAGCGTTAGCTTTAATACATTTATCCATAACATTTCTTAATGTGACATTCAAATATACAGTGGAAATAATTTTTATCTTTATAAAAGCATAATCAAAATAACCCCTGTAATCAAACTCACCCCGTTGAACTTTGAAACTCAGCAATAAAATAAATATTGCATGGAGTGAACTTTTTCTTTGTGTTTTATCATCCTTAATATTCAGTAACAAAAAAGAGGGCAATCAATGCAACCCTGATTAAAGTCTGGAGTTGATAAGCCATAATTTTTTTTTATCAGAAACTACAAGCGACTTTTTCTTTTTCAACAATTCATTTCGTTCAGTATGTTAAGACCTTCCACAATGGTCCCACCACTAAGAGGCCTAACATTTGAACCCACGGAAGAGAAATTACTCCCTTCAACATCAACCACTTCCAAAAGTAAACCTGTTACATCACAGAAGGAGAAGATCCTGCAAGCGAATGCATAAACGCATCAAAAAATAAAACAACGAGACTATTCTGAATACACTAGCCAATGAAAAGAATGTTAAAAAATTATGTGATAAGATTACACCTACATTTGCTCTGGTCTTACAAGGAAAAATCAGGAATTTTGATCGAAAAATTAAAGGCCCGAAGGTGGTAAAAAAAATAAAAGATCATAGCTTTACGAATATTTAAAAGGTCACCAACCTGCTATCGCTTGCTACGGAGGATCTTTCTACTGCCATCACCGACCACATTAAAAACTTTATTGAATAAGGTACCCTTTGATGTTGGTTGCAATGAATCAGTTTTTAAAGTTTTAAATAAATTTGTCAAGACTCTAGCACCAATGAATAATGAATTCATATTAATGTGGGATAAAATGTCGTTTAAAAAGCATTTACATTATGAGCCAAAAGGTGATATTATCGAGGGATACCAAGATCATCGATCACAAGGACGATCAGAACTGATTGCTGGGTATGCATTGGTGTTTATGATTGGAGGTATCAGACAAAGAGTGAAACAGCCAATTGCTCATTATTTTTAAAGTGGTTTTTCTACTGCTGACAGACTGGCAGCTCTTATACAAGAGGTAAGTAATTAGCTTTTGTAAAAACATTACATTTATGTTTTCAATGCAATGTTACATATCATTGCAATAAATTTGTATTTATGAAATAGAAGTTCATCATAAATATATAAAAGTTACAGAAGCCAGGGGCCCGATTCTCGCGCCTTCGACATCTTGAATTCGACATTTTTGGAGTCAAAAATCTGTATTAAAGGCTCACAAAAAGCAATCTTCGACATTATAGGATTATCAAAGATAATTGAAATTAAAGGATTTTGACAGTTATAAAGAGTTTTCTTAGATTTTTAATAAAGAAATTAAGAATATAAAAATGTCGAATTCGACATATTTCAGCGCGAGAATAGCCCCCCAGTGCTGGTGCTTGCTTTTCCAGCACTTTAAATTTGTATTTTGTTGCACAATTATATTTTGTTTCTACAGAAACAAAAAGATGAAAAACAAAAAACAGAAACAAATACATTTCAGGTTTTAAATCAATGCTCTGAAGCTGGAGTAAATATAGCGGCAACAGTATGCGGCATGGATGGCGTAAATAGAAGGGGGACTGTCAACGTTGGGCGCATTGTCAGAGCATCTGTACGGTTTGCACCGCACAAAGTATGTTACGCGTCAGCATTTTCATATTTCATACATTTCTTTAAATATAATTATTTTAATTTATTTAGTCACTTCATATCACTTTAATTGTGAACTCGTTTGTAACAAGACAATAAACATTTATAAATCGGCAAGGATTTATTATTTATCAAGACTATCAAGATCCAGCAAGTCTGTTGAGTGGCAGCATCAAGGCACTACCCAACATTGTGGTCCTTCGAAAAGTGAGGTTATTTAGTGTTTTTTGTGTTTTTCAAGTGTTAGCGAATCGGTTTCGTCGACCGTCTCGGAGTTTTCGTCTTGTCCACAAGCGGGTCTCACCGGCTAGATTGAGAACAGGGCGCACATAACACTTGTTGGCACATTAGACACTGAATTATCAGGAACCAGCAAGCCTGCAAGCAGCATCAAGGCACTACCCAACAGTATCCTTATATAACAGTGGGAGGGAAAGAAATTATAACAATGTTTGACACGCCACATTTACTGAAATGTTTCCGCAATTTATTTGTGAAATACGAGTATGATATTGAATGCACCTCGAGTATACACTCAGCTGACAAGGTGGGCAAAGGTAAATATAACTTCTATTTCTCTAGGTGAAATATACCAAAGTACAATAAAAGTATTAAAAAAATAAAATTGGGTCATTACTGGACATAATTTTTTCTAACTTATCATATAATCGTTGTTGTTGTTGTTGTTGCAAAATGGAGCCACATTAAGCAGTTCTCTGAAATGTACAACGCCAATCCAAATTTCGTGTTTGCTCCATGTTACCTTGCAGGGACCGCGCGCACCGATATCGGCGCGCCAATCTGCGGTTATCTTTCCTATGACTCTTGATATAAGCGTTATTTTAGTATGCGGTTTTCGGCATCCATAGAGTAATAAATTGTACGTTCATTCAATCACAAAAATGTATTCATTCCAATAGAGTCAACGTCGACCAAAGTCAGCATTCGTTCGTCTTTACTCAGTGACGTACTTTGCGCGTGGTGCTTGACAGGTGAAGTGAGAGAAGTGCCGGTTTTTGCATTTGTTTTTGAATTTTCCACATAAAAAGGTGAGTAAAGTGTTTTATTTATCCTCTTTGAAGTGTTTTTAGTGAAAACAAACGTTTAGCACTGTGTTTTGTGTTACATTTTTATAGAAAACAAGATTCTCAAATGACAAGGGCAATCCCGCGCAACTAACGGTTTTTTCATCGTACTATTATGAAGTGATATAATCATATAATCTATAAAAACTGCACATATTCATAAAGATAAACTTATAATGTATCAGTTTATGCGAGCATAAATTTTCGTAATATTTTATCAATTTTTCATACATAAATCGAGCTTCGGATTGAGGTCGTGTTACTTTTGCGCGGCAATTTTGTCCACTTGTCATAAGAAAACGAATAAATCAATTGCAAACGCTCATAAACTACATATTATTTATCAGACAATCTATTTTGAGTATACTTAATAATAACTTTGTGGTTTTTATCGTTATTTGACTATAAAAGTGAGCAAAATTCGGTTTTGCATGAAAACACACTTGGCCGTGTCGTAACTATTTTGCAATAGAGTTTATTTTACAATGATCAGCGTGCGCTGGTGAAATTTCTTGTCACGTATATTGTTACGTCGCGTCCACTGTAAGAGCTAGCGCAGACGACGGATAACGGAGGACTTTTTGTCCGCGATACGTCATTATTGTTAACCAAATAAGATTCAACTTAGACCGCGTATATCCGCGACATGTACGCGATAGTCCTCGTTATTTATTCAACTTTATGTTCTTAGTAATAAGGTCGTGTCGGGGACAAAAAGTCCTTCAATGTCCGTCGTCTGCGCAGGCCATAACTGTGTGTGTGCAATAGCGCGAAAGCAATAGAGTATGCTTCTTTTTGGTAATATCAATATCGCACTCAAATTTCCAACTATGATAAAATTTTAAATAATATTTAGTGATTTTTTATAATACCAAGGATGTCATATGTGAAGTTATTAATAATTTACTATAAATTTAAATCGTGACTTAGGTTGCCTCATTTTTCGAAATTAAAATCGTATTTTTTTTAAATATATTTTTCGTAAATTGGGGAGAAATTTTTATTTAAATCGTGGGTTCGAGTTCCATCGGAGCTAGTTGTGAGATGGTTCAACATTTTAATTTTAATATATTCAATAATAAAAATTGCAATGCTAAAAGTAAAAATAAAAAGGCAACTTTATTGACTGCGTGTTTCTAAGAGAATGTTATTCACTTACCGATTCAGAGTCGCTCCTTAAATTTTGTCATTATAAAAATAATGTGTATAGTAATGAACAGGAAGTATGGGTTTAAATTTTAGGTTTTTACACTTGTGTTTGCAAGAGTAGGGAAACTTTAAAAATACTATACTATCAACATTTTGTAACATAATAGTCGTACTTTATATTCGTTTCGTCATTTTCTTTTATTAGCTAAAATGTAACCATAATCTGACATGTTATTATTTTGATTTTGATATTTAAATTGTCAAAATAACAAACATGTCAAGTAAAAAAAGCTTAAATACAGAGGTTTTAGTACAAGATCGGCAGACTATAAAAAGAGGAATCCACTACGTGTATATTTGTTCTGTAGAAGAGTATCATTTTAGATAATTAAAGAAAACGTAAGATAAAGTATTACGCTGCAATTTATTTTGTTGAAGTAATTTGTTTGAATTTTATCTAATTATATTCAGTTCAGTTCAGTTCAGTTCAGTTTTAAATTGTCGTAATTTTTGACGTAGGTACTACGTTGCTACGTTGCTCGATTTTTAAGGTAAGGATTGTATTTTTACAATGTTATGAAATCCATACTAATATTATAAATGCGAAAGTAACTCTGTTTGTTTGTATGTGTCGCTTTCACGCCAAAACTACTGAACCGATTTAAATGAAATTTGGTACATAGATAGTCTAGAGCCAGAGAAAGAACATAGGCATCATACTTCTCGATGTTTTCCCATGGGATAACATCGAGAAGTACACGCGGGTGAAGCCGCTGGCGGTAGGCTAGTATTTTTATATGTATATTTGCTATTACTAGCTAGTTAGCTGTAAAACAGTAAACGGCTGGTTGTGTCTGAATAACTATATCGATAAAGCTCACGTCAATTCAACTGAAAACTAATAGCAGCTGATTATACTCCAGCCATCTTACAAAAAATATTTTTGTAATTCACCAAATATGTTATATTTCAGTTAACTAATGCTATTTAATCTAACTTGGACAATGTACATGAAGTGCACATTTTTATAAAACATTTAAAAAGTTTAACGACCGATTTGTTGAAGGGGTAGGATACCTGCCTTCTGCGCTATAGGTCTCGGGTTCGAATCCGAACAAGACACTTATTTGTCTGCATAAACATGTCTATTCGTCTTATTCTGTAAACTGGATGTTTTCTCCGTATATTATGTATGTTTTTACAAAACAACAGTATCTTAGTATATATTTATCCGTAAACTAGCTACTTTGAGGTTAAGTATGTGTGGTTTGTTTTTAAGCATTCTTTTCGCAAAATGGCTGGTTGCTCTAAAGCAGGCCCGTCCAACATACGGCCCCCGGGCCATAATGTGGCCTGCGTAAGTCCTTCATCCGGCCCGCGAAGACATCAATAGCTAGAAGAATGCTTACTCAATCCTTCGCTATTGGGCTTTTCTTTTGGCCCGCTACGGTTACAAAAATACTAAACCTGGCCTGACAAAATTATGTTGGACACCCCTGCTCTAAAGGATGACTTTAAAGACACTCTTCAATAACTACCGCTGGTTTAACTACTTGAAATTTTAACAGATGGCCCAAAAAAATAATTTAATCCCTGCGCTGGAGGTGGTCCGAACTCCAGGAGGAAGTCTTCGTTGCCCAGAGGGTGAAAAATGAGTTCTCCTGGAGGAAACTTCCCGCGGGCGAAACTTACGAGTGAGTATTTCATGTGCATGTATGTGTCTGTGTGTGTGTGGGTTCGTGTAGAATTTCACTTGTTTTTTTTTAATTTATTCTTGTTTAATTACTGCAGTACTGCTTCATCAACATGCACTTTTTTGACAATAAAATTGGGTTTGGGAGCAGCACTTTTGATGGTGGTGGTGCTTTAGTGATGGTTTTCTTTTTTGCATTTATTCCTTAAGGTCTGGAAACCATCGACGACGCCCGAGTTTGCGGGTCCCTCTCGCCTCGCCCGTCCGAAGATGAAGGCTCGACGATCTCTTCCACGACGATCTCTACGAATGGAAGAGATCGACAGGGCCCTTATGAATTCTTCAAGCGAATACAGTGAGAGTTCTGGAGAGGAGTTCGAAGATTTTCGTTCTCTGCGGCAGGAGACTCCGCAGTTGAGGGACATGATTGAGGAGGAATTAGAGGAAGATTTGAATGATGAGAGTGAAAGAGTGGTGGAATTAGTAGAAAGAGTTGATGAACAAGTTGATGTAAGAATGCTGGGTATGAATGAGGGAATGGAAGGTGAAAGAGGAGTTGAGTAACAAAGAAATGACATCATGAAATTAATAGTGAAAGAGACGAAAGCGTATGCGTGGAGTCACATCGCTCCCTTAACTGAGGAGGAGGGGGACTTACCCGAACCTGTGGCGAGCTGGTATGACACGACAATAGAAGAAATGTATCTGTATTTTGGATTGCTTGTGTTGATGTCAGTGTGCAACAGGTCAGTTGTGAAAGAATATTGGACGACGGGTGTAATGGGGATGACCGATTTCCGACGACTAATGTCGAGAAATCGCTTTCTCCTTCTTTCCAAATACCTCCACTTCGTCGACAACGACAGCTTGTCTGATACTTCCCTCACGTCCTACAAAAAAAAAAAAAAAAATTGCACCCATTTTGGACTATTGTAATGGACGATTTGCGGCGCTTTACGTGCCGAATAAGCACCTTAGCTTGGACGAGTCCCTTCTGTTATGGAAGGGCCGTCTGAGCTGGGTGCAGTGCATTCGCACTAAAGCTGCCCGCTTCGGCATTAAAAGCTTCGAGCTATGTGAAGCACAGACGGGATATTTGTTGCGGTGCTTATTATATGCGGGGAAAAACTCAACCATGCGCACCGAACCTCTCCATGGATTCGAGAATTGCATGGCTAAGGTCGTACTAGAATTAATGGAGGGGTACTTGGACGTAGGCCATTGCGTGGTTATGGACAATTGGTACAACCAATTGTCCCTAACCAGGTTTTTAAAGTTAAGGGCAACGGATGTCATTGGGACCATCAACCCTCGGCGGGTGTGATGTTCCCAAATACATAAAAATCGCCAAAAAAAAAAAATTTGACCCGAGGGGGACAAATTGCGCGGCACTGAGGTGACATCACGCTTGTCGCGTGGAAAGACGTGAAGCTCGTCACCGCAGTGTCCACGTATCACAATGATCGCCAATTGCCGGCCAGGCGTGCGGGCGAGGATATCTCTAAACCGGCCGCAATCGTCGATTACAACAAATACATGGGGGGCGTCGATAGTAAAGACCAGCAACTGTCGACGTTCCTCATGGAAAGAAAAAAATGGTATATAAAAGTGTTCAAAAGGCTGTTAAACACCAGCCTTTTGAACCCAACAGCGAACAAACCCCTCTCCCACCGAGAGTTCCGCATGGCGGTCCTCAAAGGTTTGCTGGCGAAATACAACACCGGTTCGTTCGGTCCGCATCACATAAGGCCAAAAACCAGGGAGACGGAGTCGGGAACCCCCCGCCGACTTCAAAAAGAAGTCGACCATTTTCCTGCCCCGACTGAATTTAAAGAGCCCGACAGGCCTGGTAGGAAGTCCAAGCGGTGTGTCTGCTGCCTAGCGGCTGGAAAGCGCACAATGGTGTCCCTCATGTGCACCTATTGGCGCTGGGCCATGTTGGGTGACATACCACTCAAAACCAACCCTTTAAATTCTGTCAGGGGCCCTACTGCGCAAGTGGCATCGGCATCGCCATCGGCTTCATTTGACAGATGGATGTGACATATTGCTCTTAATCTTTGGTAAATTTTCATTTGTGTCAAAAAGAAGCAGCAATGTGTCACATCCATCTGTCAAATGAAGTCGATGTCGATGCCGACTAACCTTGCGCGGTACAGGGGCAGGGCAGCAAAATGGTCGACTCCTTTTTCGACATTTCCTTTTTAAATTATAAGAAAAACATTAAAGAGAGGCCAGTGCTACGTTTTATTTACGTTGGATTCAGCCTAAAACGAATAAATGGCTTTAAATTATAAATCTACCACTCTTTGCCCACCGTTCAGCAAGCCCTATGTTTCTGCCATTATGTGTCGTTTTTTCCCAGAATACAATAAGCTCCTACCTCTTTGTTAAATTTCATCCAGACCGATTCTCGAAGTTTTTAATGTCATTCATTACAATAGTCCAATATAGGAGTAATTTTTTTTCTCCCTTTTTACCTTTTCTTATCACCTTCTTTCCTCCTTCATTTCCTCTTCCTTATCTTCTTCCTTATACCCTTTGTACCCTGAATGGTGATGGATGATATGAGGTGTTTGGTGACGTAATGGTAGGTGGTATGTGTTGGATGGAATGCTCAAAGATAAATGCGTGTCTTTCTATCTTAACTAAGATATTACAAACAATTTGTTTATATTAACTTTATGAAACAACGATAATTTGTTCCTTAGTCCGAGAACATTTTCTCTTGGTCTGTGTTATAATGTACAAAAATAAATGCGTGTCTTTCTATCCCAGTAAACCTTTTTATGACAAATAAAGTTGTTTACACTAACTTTATAAAACAACGATAATTTGTTTCTTCTATGTGGTGAAATGTGCAAACATAATATGCGTGTCTTTTTATCTCAGTTAACCTTTTTATTACAAACAATTTGTTTATACTAACTTTATGAAACAACGATAATTTGTTTTATTGTCCGAGAACATTTCCTATCTCAGTTAACTTCTTTATTACCCACAATTTGTTTATGTTAATTGTACAAAAACAATGTTTTTCACATATTCTAACAGTACGGACTGGACATATAGTGTAGTATGACAAGGTGTTGTGGATGGTTGTTGCAGTATGTCAAGGTGGTATGGACGTATGGTATGGATGTGTCGCCGATTACAAGGTCTCTCCCGCATAGAGTTTGCGAACTGATGGCGTAGCTTCTTTGACATTCACAAGTACTTGTAATAGCCTAAGCGAGAGAAAATGTGTATTGATGTCCTAGAGGTGGAGACCTGGTGTCTTGTATTACGGGGTGTTTTCATACAACCTATTTCAAGCACCAGTCTTCACAATTTTTTTTTTTTTTTAAATCTTACTTAAATTAACTGTAAGTAAATTATACTACACGTTTGTGTCATTAAGTAAGCTATGGTGTAGTTACTTTCCATATACTTATTGTTTGTTTGTGAAGAAATAAATAAAGATTATTATTAACAATAACCATAAAATTGAATCGTACCATAATAATATAGAAATAATATTTTGATATTACTTTTCTTCATAAGCGATACAACATAAAACGCGTCTATTATAATATAAAGATTCGCTTACTGTTTCGCTACTATACTTACTGTTTGTATAATTGCAATATTTAATAAATAAATACAGTTAAAGCGTATAAGGACGTCAACTTTACTAAAATCTCATGTGGACATAGCTTTCGGAATGTAAAGATATTTGAATTATTATGTGTAAATAAATGTTCTATAAATATCAAGTATATTTTTCTTATTTTTTCTTACCTAACCCTTGAAATATAATATAAGAGATAGATAATATATATGCCTCATACCTGAGCATTATATATAAAACGATTAAAATTTCAATTTATTTTAATTTCTACAAATAACTTAAGAAGTGACTCAGAATCGGTAAGAGAACAATTGTCCCTATTCTCAACTAGCTCTGGTGGTACGTCAAGAGAAATTCAGAACGGTGCGCGGAAGAAAAAAATACGAAACTTCTAAACGCTTAGTGATTTAAATATTTTTTTACAGGATCGTTAACTGCAGAGACTGCTGTCACAGCAAATGTTATATCCAATATGAACAAACTGTTTGACTCGTTAAATAGTGAAGCCACATGCTACCAATTTGACGGCTACAAGCCCCCATAAAGATTTATTTTCAGAAATGAAATAATTTTTCTGCACAATGAAGTTTGTTGGAATCTCAAGAAAGCCTCCATCACAGGAAGGATGGATGTGGACCATCAAAGTTGTAAAAAGATTATGGCGCAATTTAGCCCAAAAACACAACATTAAAAGTATTGCTACACGCAGGTTACAGTAAAACAGTGAAACAGGAAACTGTGGCTCAATTACAAACCCGACTTGTGGTCAGTTTGTGGCGGGCCTAAAGACAGCCATTTTAACTAGTCTGTCCCACATGGGTACATCTGGGAACTGTGAAAATTATAACAATGTCATTATAAATAATTTCGACACATTGTTATCAGTCTCACAACCTACACGCTCACATGAAGTGGATTGCGAATCAACGTTCAGTGTTTCTTCAACTCTTTCTTTCGAAATAGACGAAGCAATGATCGAAACTACTGCTGATGTGCAAGCATGTGCATAAGTGTGTGGGTTTCTAATAAAACAATTGCCAGTTAAGGAATGCGCAACTTGCAAACAAATATTTCTGTCCGATTGCACTTATGAATTACATATGTTTGTAGAATGCAGGGAATATAGGGACTTTAAAAACAGATTAAACTATGTTACCAAATATATGATAGCATGTTTGGAATTTTGTGATTCAATCATAAATGAATTTTTGGAAGGAAATTCTCACAGACGTTTTTAAAAAAATCAATAATTGATGAGATAAATATTTAACAAGAAAATATACCAGAAAAAAGCAACTAGTCTCATGTCGCCCTGACGGGAACGACATGAGACTAGTTGCTTTTTTCTGGTATATTTTCTTGTTAAATATTTATCTCATAAAAATAGCATTGTAAAATGCAAAATTAAAAAGTTAAAAATAATTAATGACTTAAAAACAAATGTAAATTTTGATTTCATGGAAGCTTGCTAAAGTCACAAAGACAGTAATATTAATATATTAATATTTTTTATATGTATTAAGAGGTTTTGCATTTTAAAAAATCGTTCATTAGCAGAAGAAAGTTCAGCATCCGCCCTTAAACGAAAAATGGATATAATTTTACATAAATAAATTACTGTAGTGTCAAGGAAAAAGGAGGTGAGTAAGTACATACACATGTGTTTTATTATTATTTAATTATTGATCAATTTTAGAACACTCCATCTCCTTTTTCTTTGACACCACAGAAGCAAAAAGGAGATAAGACGAGTAAAATTGATCATTAATAAAATAAAAAATTTCTAATAAAACACATGTACTCATGACACACGCCAAGTTATTTTGCGCGATTGGTACCTAGGTATTTAAAACAAACATTTAGTCATGTCCTGAAAGTAAGACTACTAGGACTACAGAAATAACGCATAATTTCTTGTGTGGTGTTTCAGTCTATGAAACTGATCAACTTTTCCGTGTTATTTATTTATTTCGAATTTTGTAAATTGTGCAGTTAAGACAAAATGTGCTATCAATAGTTGTATGTTTTTCTTGAACCAAATAAACATTTTTGTATTACTGTAATGTTTTATTCGTTAATTTTTGTGCAATTTATTTGTAAGGAAACTAAATATATAGTGAATTTTAATACTTTTTACTAATATTAAGTTTCCTTACAAATAAAGGCATGGGGTGAGCCTTTATTTAAAATTTATTCCCTAGTCCTACAACAAGAATCCATTTTTAAAATTCCCGCGCTGTATTCCTAGTTACCGAGGAAAAAGTAAGATGGCGTTATTAAAACCACTCTCTATGAAGTTGCCTTTCTTCTCCGCTAGGAGTTATTGTGTTCTGAGCTCAAGATGACTGACAACGTCGGTGCGTCTGTGTAGGGATCGTCAAAAAAGCTATAAAGAAAAATTAAAAATATCGCGACAACTTCAATTCTCCACCACCTGGAGTTGACGGTAGGCATGTCACACGTTTGGATTATAGTGTAGGCTGTAGTGCGGAGTGCAAAAATTTCATATTTTGGCAAATTGTTAATTGTTCGTATTCGGTTCACTTGTGAATTTGTCATGTGTAAGTTCAGACAGTTATGTGAATTAAGATAAGATAAGATAATTCTTTATTAAGTACTAAAAACATACATCAAATAACATTAGAGACCGTGACCCGTGTTAGTAAAAATTGTGCTATAGGCCACGGTACCCCCAGGTAGATTAACAATTTAATTTAAGGGTTTTTAAAAGTGTGGTCTTAATTAAAGTTATTCCAATAGTACAGTAAAATTGAATTAAAATGCTAACAAACAAATACTTGCTACTCTAACCTTACAAAGAGATTTTCTGTTGTTCGTAATCAAGTTCCTTAAGATTACTCAAAATTATATTTTTAAACATGTTATTGCTTAACTTAGCAATTTTTTTTCAAATTAAAAACAAACAGTTCATAAATTTTTCTCATTTACCTAGGCTGTTGTGTATTTTTATTTTGTCAAAGTCTGATGATGAAGATGCTATTAGTTGTTAAAAAAACCTCCGTTCAATCTCCTGCAAATATAAATATGATCTTATGCTCTTAGATAAATTACATCATATTGTACTGTACCTACATGTTTTAGGGTTCCGTACCTCAAGAGGAAAAATGGAAACCTTAAGGGATGACTCACCTGTCCATCTGATTAGTATATTAACCTATATTCATAATACATGCTTAAAATGATTATTATTTATGTTTTTGCAGAAACAGATTTTCCTACTGTAAACGACATAATTAACGCGAAAATTATACTGGACACTCCCCCAGCGGTCGTCTTGGAAATTGAAAAACACAAAGAAAATACAAAAAATTCAGGAGCAGATTGTATTGTCATTTCTGAAGCAAGCGGTTCAAACATTATTGGACATGATAATATGGCGAGCTCATCTAACAACGTAGTGCAACATTCTCCATCAATTCACAATTTAAAAAAAAACACCAAGTGACACAGAAAGTATTCAAAGCGATTCTGCAAAAGGCGGTTCGAGTATTTTTGGAAACAGCTCTATCGGTATTGTTTTCTTTAACTCTATTGTATTTTACTTCTTGATTATTTACTTGCAGTCATTTATGTGCGTAATGTTTTTATTTCTTATATTGCAGATGAACTTGTATCAGAGATGAAACAGTTAAAACATTTTGTAATGTATACTATGCGCAAAGTTGAATCATTAGAAATAACTCTGGCCAAGTACAAAACAGTTACGTCACTTGAGCCACATAAAACTCTCTTACCAAAATTGCTATTCATGGAAATTGCGCAGCTTTGTACCCTAGAAGACAATCTCGGAAATGAGAACATTCGGAGAGAATTAGTACGTTATTTATAGTATAGCCTACCCACTAATACACAAAAGAGACAAAAGGAATATGACACAAAATAGTAGAAAAAATCGAGGTTAGGGATAGAGATCAAGTTTAGTTAGGTTCTAACAATACCACTGCTAAATGTAGGGGAGTTGGGGGGAATGAAAGTCACTGGGTAATACGGTCAATTCAAAATAAGCAGAACGAAGTGTGTTTCGAAATACGTCTATGTTGCATGGGATCTACATTCGCACCCATCCCGCACTGCCTGCCGCTCACACCGGACCGCTAGTAGCGCTCGCGCCGCCCCAGGAGCGACACACACGTCATTTGGTTGATTTCGGTGTTAAAATATCGAAAATACAAACTGCATCGTGAGTATAATTATTTGTGATTTTCGTTATTCTTAGTAGTACTATATGTTAACTTCCGTAAAAGAACAACGTGCAAAGCAAGTTGGACTGTGGATGAGTTACAGACAGCGGCTGAACGTATCAGACAAGGCATGTCAATGCGCAAGGCTGCTCAGAAAACAGGCATTCCTTTTAGTTCAATAATTTCAGTGCTCTAACATTAGGAAGACAGGATATTTTTAATGCAAAACAAGAAAATATGTTATCACAACGTATTTTGCTTTTAAATAACTTGTTTCACGGATTGACGGTAATCAATTGCGTAAAATTGCTTTTCGGTGGGCAGAAAACATGAAGCTTCCACACAATTTTAATAGAGAAAATAAAATGGCAGGCTGGGATTGGGTCCAAGGATTTCTCAAAAGAAATTCACGGACAGGCGTCAGAAAACCCGAAGCAATTAATATTCAAAGAATTACCGGTTTTAACAAAAACGAAGTATTTTTTTTTTATATTTTGGAAGAAGTTATGATGAAACATGCGTTTGGTCCACAAGAGATATACAACGTAGACGAGACAGGCATTACCACTGTACAGGACAATGAAAAAGTTTTGGCTACAAAAGGTCAAAAAAGAGTAGTTTCCTTAACATCTTGGGAAAGGGGCAAAACAATCACTGTTTTTTGCGCTATGAATGCTGTGGGAACATTTATTCCACCTATGTTTACTTACCCACGTAAACGACATCCGCCTCAACTTGAGAAGGATCGGCCACCAGGTGCTTTATACGACACTTCTAATAATGGTTGGAAGAATGAAGAATTGTTTATTAAATGGCTGCAACATTTTGTTAAAACCGCAAAACCTACCAAAGAGAAACCTATTTTATTAGTGTTGGATAACCATTACAGCCATTCTACTCTAGAATCTTACAGTTTTTGCAGAGAACAATCAATAACTATGGTATCTATTCCACCACACACTTCACATATGCTGCAGCCTCTTGATGTGGTCTTTTATTCTCCCTTGAAGAGAGCATACAGCAGAGAGTGTGATTTGTATATCAAATCGCATAACTTACAAAAACTCACGCCATATGATGTTGCTGGACTTTTCAACAAAGCCTATATGAGAGTTGCGTCAGTTGAGAAAGGCGTCAGTGGTTTTTCATCAACAGGAATATTTTCTCTAAATCCTGAAAAATTCAAAGACGAAGTCTTGTACCGGATGTGATGATCCAAGTCGCTATCAATGTAGAAGCGGTAGTTCTTTTACCTAGATATGCTTCATTAATTCTAAATAGATTTTCTTAGCTTTTGAATTTTTTTCTAAACCTACTGCTTGCTTTCTCCTTATTGGTCCTAATTTCCTAAGATCTATTCTTACATTATCTAGTTGTTTATATATATCATTTATCTGTCCCATTAACCATTGATGCTAGTTTTAGAAATACTCTTTATTCATATTGGAACTAAGTAAATAAACTCCGAAATTATGCTAACCTATTCACACTAAAAAGCACGTAAAAACCTGATAATATCAGTGTTATTACAAAAAAATATTTAAACGCTGCGTGAACTTCTGTTTAGCTAAACAGTGTTTTACGATAGTCACTGTTTAAAACAGTGTTTATCTTTGCCTATTACAAAACACTGTTTAAGTCGTATTTAACTAAAATCGCGTTGAACGCAAAATGTCCCGTGTTATGCAAATGGTTTAACATGAATATGATAGATTATTGCAGTTATTTCAGTTTGTTTATTTCACTAAGTATCTTATTCTCTAATTTTCAAAACTAAAAACGCCTCTACAGAAGTTAATTAGTAATTTAATAACATAGTATCAAATTTACATATAAAATCCCTTGAAATTGTTTATAACACATGTCTACTTAACAGTTTCAGTAATATCTTTCCTTAGATAGTATATTTAACTGCTTTTATTGTTGTCTAAAATGATTTTCAATATTATAACCTTGTTTACTTTTAAGTTATTACATTGCATTAGTTTCTTACCATATTATTACTAGTGTTATTATAGAATATGGTACTAAATCCATCTACAACATAATAGAAACCATAGTTATATTGTATTTCTGGCTATAACATTACATCAAAACATTTTAAACAGTTTTTCATAGAAATAATCTAGTTGTTTAATAATTATGCAATTTGAAGATCAAATATGTTATTCTATTTATAAATTCTTACTTATTTAATCTATTTTTATATAACTTTATCATAATTTAATCAAAGTTTTGTAAAATAACGAATTTGTTGAGAATATCGTTCGATGTGACGTCACTTGTTTACGACTTGCTATAAAAGGGGCCCCGCTGCCGGATCGGGCACATTCGTTGGGCAGCAGTCACACCGAACGGACCTAAGTTAAGTTCATAGTTCATAGTTATTTATTCCATAAACAAAAATAATTGTATTGGAAATTACAAAAACACAAATTGGAACATATTCAAATAATATAACTAATTACACAGCAAAAACATAAAACATTTACACAGCAAAAACATAAAACATTTACACAGCAAAAACATAAAACCGCACAAGACACACATTTTGCAAAATCAAATAAAACAAATACCTAACTACGTTTTGTCCCAGCTATACAATGAATTAATTAACTACTTCCTATCATTTGTGTAATCATCAATGCAGTAATAACATTTTTCCAATAAGAAAGCCTTAAGTTTATCTCTAAATTGATTAACATTGTAAATAATTTTATACTCTACTGGCAAGGCATTAAACAACTTGATTGCTTGGAATCTTACACAGTGACTAGCGATATTTAGTTTAGGTACTACAGCGATTTGCAAGTTTTTTTCTGCGCGTGAGTTCTCTCCGTGTTCTGTCTTCAAATGATTCAAATTTGTGCAAATGTTTCACTAGGTAAGGTAAGAATATACAAAGACGGGACTGTTAAAATACCTAATGTTTCGAAGTGTGTTTTACATGACTCCATTTGAGGAATACGTTTCATGGTGCGAATAGCCCGTTTCTGTAACACAAATGCTGTCGAAACATTGTATTTATAGCTATTCCCCCAGAACATAATACTGTAACGGAGTTTTGATTCTATGAGAGCAAAATAAACTAATTTGAGCTGATCTAACGTTATTTCATCTCTCAATGTTCTTAAAGCATAGCATGCTGAGCTTATGCTAGATTCTAAGTATTCTATTTTCTTTTTCCAATTCAGGTCTCTATCAATATAAATACCTAAAAATTTTACGATTTCCATAGAATTAATTCCTAAGCCATTTACTAAGGGATCTAAGGAATCTTTGTCTCTTGCATTAGTCCGAAATAGCAAAGCAGATGTTTTATTTTTATTCAATATAAGATTATTCTTAACAAACCAATTTTCAAAGTCAAGAAACGTATTTTGTATTTTAATACTAAGTTCATATTATTGGCCGAAACAACAGCGTTTGTATCATCTGCATAAATGGTTAATTTTACATCCGGTTGTTTTGCTCTCATGTAATCTGCTAAGTCATTCAAAAATAGTATGAATAATACAGGTCACAGGTAACGGAGAATTAGAAAGTAACCTTACCTTGTTTTGCTAGTGTATTAGTGTGTACTTGTAGTGAATTCTTATTGTGTATTTCTGAAAGTATTTTCTAGATAATAAATATGTGAATAAGATAATAAAGTGTTAATGATTTTATTTTAAATGGTTGTTTACTTTCTTTCTTTATTATTCTAAACATTCTAAAAGCAAAGTGCTTGTTGAACCTGGTAAACTATTTTGACAAATAAGTGTTTATTGCCAATTATTATTCAAACCTTTTTCTAAATATCTGAAGATTGAAATTAAGAAATGCTTTTCCTTAAGATTTCTATTACTTTGCCAAATAGTTAAGATGCATATTTAGTCATTTAACTATCAATAATCCTTCATCAGAAGTGGGATATGACCCTTTTTTATAAGTTACTAATTCTATCTTTTTGTAGATGGATCCTGCCGTGGTGGAGAGCCTTCTGAAAGCCATCCGTGATGCTGTAGCTGGTAGCCGCAACGAAGATGATGTGGTGCTGCCGCCGTTTGATCCGGAGAAAAACGACAACGGAGTGGAGAGTTGGTGCAACACCATCGACCCCATAGCCAAGGATCGTGGTTGGAGCAGCATTACCACTGTCGGCAAAGCAGGTAAAGCCCTTAAGGGCTCTGTTCTTTTATGGTTTGAGACATGGGACCCAGATGAGGGTAGGACATGGGAGAATTTTAAGACTTGTATCTAAGATTTGTATCCCGAGAAAAAGAATCTGTCAGAAAAGCTCTCAAAAGCGGTTCTTTATACTTCTGAAACAGCGGAAACATATTGTGAATATGCTAGGGAAAAGTTAAGGTTATTGCGTAACACTAAGGTAATATTCACTGAGGGTCAGCTAGTCGATCTTGTTTGTGGAGGTATAACTGATATAAATATTAGAATGGCATCGTTCAATAGTCGTGTTAACAGTACATCCGAACTTATTTCACTATTCACATCCTATATGAAGAACCCTAGAAAACGTCTTTCGGAAACTAGTAACAGACCAATCGATAATATATCTCACCATTCAACTGCTAAGCGTCCTAGACCTGAGAATTTACATTTTTCGAAAACACTGCCTACCTTCTTTTTATGTAATAAGTCCGGTCATGTCAGGTCCCAGTGTTTCAGAAATAGAAACCAAGATGCTCTAAATTCCGAAGTTCCTAAGATTCAATGCTCTTTTTGCAAAAAGTTTGGCCATGAAGATTCTATTTGTTTTTATAAATTAAAAGATGCGGCAAAGAATACAAATTCTAAAAGTTCTGTTCTACAAGTTCTGTTCTACAAATGGTAATTTGACGCTTACTGATATACATATATGCGAAAAGCCGATTAAAACCCTAATAGATTCAGGTGCTAGTTGTAGCAAACTAAAAGAGTCGATTGCGAATAGTTTTGGCCGCGAATTTGAACCTTGTTCAACATCATTGAGAGGAATAGGGAATGGAAAGATTAACATTTTCTCTCTGTCAAATTTAGTAACGGAGAATTAGAAATCGAATTTTACGTAGCTAAGGATTCAGATTGCCATTATGATTGTCTGATAGGGAGAAATGCAGTTCAAAATCCAAATACAGCTATTATTTTTGATTCAAATGGTTGTAGATTAGAGCAAGTAAATTCTTCAGAGTTAATTAATGTTATGAATAATATTCCTAGCTGTGTAAATAATTATGTTCAGGAACTAATGGAATCAACAAGTCATCTTGATTCAAACCTACAAAATAGAATAAAAGATATCTTTGACAAGTTTCCCGAAGTGTTGCCAAATTCTGACTTTATTAGTACAGTTAAAACGGGCGAAATGACCATTAGGTTAAATAGTGATGAAGTAGTTTATTATAGACCATATAGACTAGCGTCTTCAGAAAAAGAAAAAGTTCAAGAAATAATTTCCGATTTACTTAAGAAAAATATTATTAGTGACAGTCAAAGCCCTTTTGCTAGCCCAGTTATTTTAGTAAAGAAAAAGGATGGCAACGATCGCCTTTGTATTGATTATAGGGCTCTTAATAAGATTATTGAAAAAGATACCCATTACCTTTGATTGAGGACCAAATTGATAAACTAGGAAAAGCAAAGTATTTTATTTCTATAGACATGAAAAATGGGTTCCACCAGATACCCATAAAGGAGGAGTGTATTAAGTATACCGCCTTTGTTACTCCCGATGGTCATTTCGAATTCCTTAAAATGCCGTTTGGTATCTGCAATGGGCCTGCAGTATCCACTTCCACTTGTTCCATAGAGCTATATTTTTGTAGATATTCTTCGATTAATGTTCCTTCTGGACTGCACTACAATGTTCCTTCTGGACTGTGAGGCAAGGTTGAGCTCCTTGGAGGACTCCTTGCAAATCTCATCGGAATTCTTCACGTTCGTAAGCGAGGCGATGGTGAGTGGTAATCTTCCGTTATCCTTAGTCAGAACAGAACAGTTGATGTCCACACTTGCAGATATAGACAAACACCTGCCAGATGCCCTGGCAATCCCCCCAACAGTGATGTACAATGATATGTTAACGCATCTCCCTATTAAAATTGGGATAACCAAGGGTAAAATAGCCATATTCTTAGATATACCAATTATTAGAAAATCATCGAAATACTTAACTTCGAGGATGGAGGGGCACAATTGAGATCTATTTGTGTACTTGAGAAAGTTGCAGGCTATGAGAAAACTGCACTCCACATTACACCGTTGAGTGCTGACAGCTGGATAGTAACCCATTCATTAGATAAAGTCACTGGCTTAACAAAGTGTAAAAACGGCACCAAAGAGGAGAGCACGTTGCATGACCTTAAAAGCCAAACTAGAATAAACTTGCCAGCAAACTGCAACATGCGAATCAGGAAAGTTATATTACAACCTCATAGGATTATTCAGGATGCTATATTGGCAGAAGATGTGACGAATCCCACATTCGTTTTCCCAGAGTTACTAGACCCTTCATATGACACAGAAGCCTTCGATAGCTCAGTTGGTAGAGCGGTGGACTGTAGAGGTAAATCACTGATATCCATAGGTCGCTGGTTCAAATCCGGCTCGAAGGACCACAATGTAGAGTCGCTAACTCTACATAGGATGTTGTAGGGATGTTAGTTAGATGTTCTACGATGACGTAAACTAATGTTCGAAAGGATGTGCAGAAAAATGTATAACACGTGTGTCACCGATAATTGCTTTATTGCCACTGATTTACAAATTAGTTCGTTCATGTTGCAGCGTTAGCGTAAAATAAATGTAATTGCGTAATAATGTTAGTGTAATTTGTAAGTATGTTTTTTTTTTATAATTGTTTGTTTATTTCATGTGTGTTAAAGATGCAAATATTTTTTTTATCTATCTATCTAATAATATATATTGTAGGAGCTCGCTCCTACATATGTATTTACTTTATTTTAAAAATAAAAATGTAAATATTTCAGTTTAATAAATTTTAAGTATTTTGTATTTATATAAATACATTATTTTTTGGAATAACACAAGGTTTTTAACATAAATTTGGTTTTATTTTATTTAATTATAACGTCAAATATTACAAAAAAGCATTTAATAAACAATAAGTATTGGTAATGATAGCCATTACTTTCGTGAAACCATGTGACCGCCTCTCTTAGGGCGCGGAACCACTGTGAGAAGGTGCAATATTGAGTCGTTTTATAACGATCTTCAGTTGGCCCATTTGCACGCTTTTGGCGATTATAGCCGGTGCAAAGCAAGGTTTTGTACTGAGATGAATAAATCAAACGATATGATATCGGAAACAGTCGACAAAAGTTTTTTTACCAGTACTCTCTGGAGTAGAATTTGTTTGATTATGTCAAATGTTGCTTCACATGCTCCAAGCTTAAGTCATGATGTGGACAGTAACTCAGTAGAACGTTTAAGAGTATAGTGGCAAAGCTTGTTAGCGGTAAAAGAACAAATTTGAGTCGGAGAGGTTCTTACCAGACAAGGTGCCAAGCCGCTTTGGTTTCATTTAACTCTCACAAAACTGATGTCTTCCCTGTATAAAAGTATCCAAGGTCGTAGTCCCACAGGCAAAATAAAATATTAGGAAAAGCGGCGATTTCAAAGGATAGCCAATATGCGAAAAATCAATCGAAAGAAAAAAGTAAATGACGCAATTATGGAGATAAATGTGAAAAACCGGACATACTGCAAGAAATATTTGAAAAAGAAAAATGCACTTTTTTACAAAATTTTAATCGGAGCGAGGAAAAAAGAGATGAAATCAAAAAGGAAACTGTACTGCAGAGTGCTTGCAGTGAGTGAATGGAGATACGAAGGACTATTTTGACAGCTTCGAACTTTGGAAATAATAAAAAGACGCAAAGATGTCAGTTGCGCTAAACTTGTAAAGGATATCCATATACAAAGATTCTTTATCCCATGTAACATCAATTAAGCATGGAAGAGATAATGAGAAGAAAGCTATTAAACAGTTAAAAATACAAGAAAATATTGATATAAAACCATGCGGGTTGTTTATAGATAAACAGATACCCTTCCTCGGAGCTTCTCCCGATGGTGTTGTGGGAGACGATATAATAGTCGAAATCAAATGTCCATTCACTGCATTTAAGGAAGGTATCGATGAAACAATTAAAAGCGGAAGGTTACCATTTTATAAAACCAACAAAATTGGAACCTTACAAATTAATAAAACCCATAACAGGTATTTTCAGATACAGGGGCAACTTCACATAACAGACAAATCCAAATGCCTCTTAGGTATTTGGTAAGGAGAAAACGAACCCTTAAAAACTGAAATAATAACAAAAGATGACTCTTTCTGGGAAAATGAAATGAAAAACAAACTAAAGAAGTTTTATTTAGATTGTTTGTTACCCGAATTGGTAGACCCCAAGACATTCAAGGAACATGCAAATAAGAGATCCTGAATATATAGAAAAGGCTATTAAAGAAAAACAAAAAAGTAACGAAGCTAAAAAGTAAAGCTGCATCTAAGAGAAATTTAAATAAAGTCAAAGAAACGGCAGTTAAAGAAAATCAAGAAATCGTAAAAAAATATGAAAAAAAAAACAAGGATACATGACAAAGAAAATTCTTACATTAACAACAACCACACAGAAATAGACAAAAAAATTGGAGATGAAAAACTAGTACTAAAAGTAAAACTAAACGAAATGGTAGAACGTGATAAAGAGAAATCAGCAAAAACCATTAGTAATCGACACGATGGCAATGTTATCACAGAAAAGCGTTGCGAGAGACAAATGAGTGCTTCCAAGATATACGCAAAAGACTGTGTGACGAAGATAAACCGGTGTCAGAAGAATGTGATGTAAAAGAAGAATATGTATCTCCTAAAGATGAATATTGCAGAAGGCAAAATTGGATTTTACTGAATTTTAATTGTATCTTCATTGTATATTTTTGTAACAAATGGCAATTTTATAAACACATTTTTTCTTTTATTACTTTCTTTTACTAAATTAATTTAACTACCTATTGAATTTGATATCATTAATCCATTATAGTAAAATTCTAATTACAATATAATAAAAATAAACATCAATAATTATTTACCTTAATTATTAAAATATTAAAATAAAACATAAAAAATACAATTTGAAAATATTTGCATGACTCAATGTAACATCAATTAAAATAATGATAGATTTGATGGAGTGCCGATAACTGTCCCACTGACCCTACGTACATTATCGCGCGCTGTTTTGGTGCGGGTAGCGGAGCGGGAAAATTAGGCCACGCTTCAATGCCCAAGGTCGTTGGCGATACCACGGGCCTTAATAATATGTTATTTAATTTAAGAAAAGTACCTTACTGATTCTTGTAAAAGAACTGATTGTTGAAAAGTAATTGATCCTAATAAAAACTATTATATAACGTTTATTTTTTGGTGTAACATTTTGCCCCTTGTAGTGTAACAACCAGGCCCTGACGCGGGGCTGAAAGTAACACGCTCTATTTTCAGAATTCATTTATTTATGACATTTCTACTATACTGCTACATAAAATGTAATTTAAATTAAAATCCTGAATAGGTATTTAATCAAACATACTCAGGTAAAACAATCAAACCATTTGTTATAAAAATGTCACAACCAGCCCCCGTCTCCCATACCAAGAATTTATTTTATATGAAAGATGGTGTACAGAAAAAAATGGTCTCATTTAGAGCTTTTACATAAAGAAAATCCGGGATATATGCTTATAGGGTATATACAGAGTATAAACGCCTTATACCCAAGCTAACAAAATGCTACATCAACCCAGAGAAAATAAATAAAATGAAAGTAAAATATGCAAGACAGATTTTTAGTCGGACTGTTGCATCCAATATGGAATATCTTGCAGGTGAATATAGAATTTATGGTTTATGAAATAAAAAACTACAGCACCTCTTAATATTATATCATGTATTATTCCCTGCACAAAACAAAAAAAATGTGATTCTTTTGTAACTGTTTAGTGATTACCTAACAGATATTAATATTATTTTGTTATATAAAATTTTGGAAAGTTTGTTTGTATGCATTGCTATGAAAAATTTGTAACAGTTTTTTTTTTAGATAAAGGAATTTTGCCAGCTGAATGCAAAGATACGGCAGATCTGTTGTTGGTTATGATAACATTTTTGATTCCGTCAATGGAAGTTACATGAAAAATTAAAATGCGAAACCATTACTTGGACCTGCAACTGAAAAATCTATTCATAATAAAACATGGGCAGAGGGCAAACAAATTTTCAAATCCATGAGATTCGTAACTCATGCTGGTAAAGATGATTTAGTGCCAACAATAGCAAACTGGGTGTGGACTAAATGGAATTCAATGTTTATTAGCAAACCTTAAAAGAGAATATGCAATTACATCAGTATGGTTGCGGCTCCTTAACCAAGACCCCATAGAAAATTTATTTGGGGGAAGTCATGGGTGCCGCAACAATAACCCTACTTGTGAGCAATTCGAGGCAGCATTCACGTCATTATTAGTTAATAATATGACTAGTGTCCACACCCGAGGAAAAATTGTGAGGATGATATACTCCCTTGCCACCAGCGAAAACCCAGATCGACTAGCACATTTGATTTTACATCTATATTAAATATGTATTCTATACCATTAGAAGAAAAAAGATTCAAAAAACATTGCACCACTGCAATGATGAGTAGTAACTTAAAAAAAAAGCCAACAGCTTTATTTTAAAAAATTGTACAGAGTGCAAAAACGATTTATTTGATACAGATGAAATTGAATATATCAAATACAGAGAGTATGCTGGTCGAAGGAGGCTTTGTACTCCAAGCAGTGGGCTCGTAAAATTAATATCGAATATGTTAGATGTAATACACATAATTTTAAAACAAAACCTGCAAAATATTTACTTGAAAGAAATAATTAAAACGTCAATAATTTTATTAATAGGTTACGAAATATTAAAATGTCAAGTGCACAATGAAAAATTTAAAACATATTTAATTCATATCATGAGCCGCTGCGTGGTATTTAATTATTGCAAAGAAATAAATCGCATTTTATCTGGGAGGCCTGTTGACGAGGAAGATAATATACAAATAAAGGCAAAAAAGTGTAGGAATAAATGTTTTAAAAGGAAAAAAATACTTAACTTTTTCTTTTATTTTATTTGAAATAATAAAAAAAATATAATAGCGGTTGAGAATGAGGCCAAAACAAACTATTTGTAAGGTCTTATTCTTCCGCTTAGAAACATAGATTGCCCTTTTATGATTTTTAGATTTCGCATTTACATTGCTTACTGATATAATATAATAGTAGATAAAATCCGACCAAGAACAACTTGTGAGGTGAATCGATTTTTTCTAATACTTTTAAAAATATATGAATCGCCTTTATTTGTAAATTATTATAGGTATTCTATAGGCTTTAGTTTTAATATGCTTATGGCTGTTAATAGCTTCTTAATAAGACGTGTAATAATTTTCTTATGTGTAACTTTATTGATAAGTAAGCTTTTGACTGTTAATAGCTTCTTAATAAGGACGTGTTATTATTTTCTTATGTGTAACATTATTATTAAAGCTTTTAATTGTAAATAGCTACTTAAATAGAAAAAAACAAGTAATTATTTTATAATTTGCGTGATTGTCAAAAACTACTCAATAAAGTTTGAGGAGCCCGTGGCGCAGTGGTTCGCGCGCTCGGCCTGCGATTGTTGAAGTTAAGCAACTATCGCAATGGTCGGTCACGGGATGGGTGACCAAAAATGTATTATCTCGAGCTCCGTGCTTCGGAAGGCACGTTAAGCTGTTGGTCCCGGCTGCATTTGCTGTCGTTAAAACCCACCAATCCGCATTGGGCCCGCGTGGTGGGTCATGGCCCATTCTCCTTATCCATCCATAAGGAAGGCTAGTGCCTCAGCAGTGGGGACATTGAAAATGGCTGATGAAAAAGTTTTAATTCTTTTGAATTCGCAATACTCGCTAAATCGCCTGTCGTACAGATATCACCAAATAACTTGTTTAATTTAAAAATGTAACTGAATTTATATGAAATATCCACTACTTACCCGGAACCTGTGAAACTGATGTTACACATTTTTATTTAGCATGCTCATCTTTGTTATGAACAGCTACATACAGAATATACTTATTTTAATATTTTTATTTTACAATGATTTTTCAAATTACATTGCTTTTCATAATTTTCATTTTAATTTTCTTAAATATGTACCTACGTACAAAATAATTTCGACATGTGCGCTTGACTTGTTTTTGTTGTAATAAAAACAGTTTATTCCTTTTTTAAATAAAAAAAAATTATGGAATAGGGATGCTACGTACGTACTTGTACAGAAATATAGTTCCTACTATGACTAATAGATAGCGCCACTTTCCTAGTACCAATTTCAAAGTCGAAGATAGGTCTCTATTTCCTTAACTTATAATGTACTCTGTGGAGGAGATCCAGATACAGATACAGAACCAACTGAACTGATCAATATGCTCCAGCTCACAGCTCGGTCAGTCCTGTACGTCGATTCTGTAAAATTCAGACAACAACTCGCAGCTCACTTCGATCCTCACTCACACTTCGCATTAGGTTCTAAATGACCTTGATTTTGCATTCTGTAAGCATCACCCAGTCACTTGCGAAGTGAAGTGAGCTTTGAAGCGAGTATCGTTGCGCTAGTGATTACCATACACCTCAAATTGTTAATCGAGTTTTATCGACTCCTGTTTTTTGATACAATTATTGAGTTTTTGCAATGGCAAATTAGTAATTTTGTAATTAGTAACAAAACTTTATTAGTTTAAGGACTTTGAGCCACATAATAATGTTAAATTAACAGAAAACTCTAATTGGTAACATGATTGTAATCTATGCGTTTCAATAAAAAAAAAAAAGTTTGACAATCTTTCTTTGAACGATGTTTTGTTTTGATTAAAGTTTGTTGTTGTTGCTAGCTGCTGTGTTTGTGTGCCGAAAACGATTGAGAAATCATGAAGTAAGTATAAACTTATCGTTATGGAGTTTAAAATCGATATTAGTTGAAGCTTGTAAGTATTTATTTGTTTTCTCATCCAACTAAAATGTTACAGTACAAATGAAATACGTTCCTCTCACCCATCGTCGGCTCAACTAGAGGCTCTGGTAGAGTTTATGGAAGGAAACCCTGGCTTGGCAAAGGGTTTCCTCAGAACTCAAAATGACAGAGAGCGAAGTCGACGACAGTGGGAGGAATTAGCCGTGCACGTAAAAACAGTTAGGTGGCACTATAAAAAATTACAAACAGTGGACCAAGGTTAGTATCGCGTTTTTTCATTACATGTACGTTAGAACCACTTAACATTCTTCAAAGCAGACCACTTGAACATGTGTGAGGAATGTTGATGTAAACTGTGCTCTTAAGTTTAATAAAACTAAAAAATTGCATCTTATTAAATCAAAAAATATGACATTAAACATTTGTATAATTTCTTTAATTTTATCTGATTTTAGTATTGGTCCGATAAAAAAGTGCAATAATAAAGAAAGCAGCTTCGCGCTCTGCTGCAAGGCGTAGGACTGGTGGTGGGGTGGAGGATGTGGTGGAGTTGTCAGAGCTGGAAGAAAGAATTGTTGCTTTGTGTGGTTGTGAAAGATTTTCCATAGGAGACGAACATTTAGGCATAGCACCATTCCCGGTAAGAAATTTAAATGTACGAAGCTTTTTTGCATATAAAAACAATCTTTGGCCACTATTTGTTTTTTATTACCTATAAACAACCTGCTATTACTATCTGCATGTACAAAAATACATATAATTTAAAGTGAATTATTATTGAGATTAGTTGGCAATATTTATAATATTATTTACTGTTTCAGGATAGTACTCCATCACCACCACATCAAAGGCAACAGAGACAAGATGCTGGCAGTGACAATGTATGCTATTGATATTTAATTTAAAATTATATTTGATTGAATAAAATATACTCATATTTTACTTTATATTTGTAGGTTTATCACACTCAAGATCTGGACCTTCCTATTGCCGAAGAAACAGCAGCTAATGTGATTTTAGTAAGTTATATATTGTACTAACAAATTTATAAATCTTACGCTGCCGTCTATAAGCTTAAAGGCCGCAAAATGTCATTTGGCAATTTTTCACTTTTTAATGCAATAGAACTTTAAAAAAAAAACTCTATCGATCTGTCTAGGAACGGTTATTCTATCTTTCACCGTTTTCAAGATATTAAAAAAGAAAGAACCGCTAAATACAACAAAATACAAACTTTACATCGCATAAAGGTGGCTAAATAGCACTACTAGATCAGAAGGCAGCTAAAGTACTCTAACTTTTGGATCGATTGAACATTTTTACTATCAATGCTAAGCTAAAAAACAGTTATTAGTTTGCAAATAACTAAAAGGCAGCAAAGTTATTTTAGCAGCTTTTTAGGTTGGTTACGTTGGAGTATAAATACCTTGCATATACTTAACTAAAAGGCGGTTATAGACTCGAACTTAACTAAAAAGCAGTTATAATCATTAAGCGGCCTTTAAACGTTGTATTGTTACTACTTTTACAATAAATAAACCATTAAATAAAGCCATTTTAGTCCATACGCAAGTTAACATTAATATTATTTTCTATGTCTTGCATAACAAAAAAGCCGTTAAATAGTAATACATCGCTAAAAAGCGGCAAACTACACAAGCCCCCTCACCCCTCAAAGACAAAGACTTTTCACATCACACGCTCGGAAGAGGAGGTTTTGTCATTCAGTTTCTGCGTAGAAAATCGCTTTTTGCGGCCTAGCGCAGTAAAGTACTTTTTTAATTTAATACCTAAACATATGTCATAATGCGTTCCGAATCGCACTATTGACTTTTTTGTTACATTTTATTCTTATTTGAAATAGCTTTGAATTAATTATAATACTCTGTTTTGGTTTTATTATATTATTTTAGTTCATTGAATCATAAAAACAATAACAATAAGATTAAACTATTTGTTATATGAATTTTATATTAGGCTGGGTGAGATTTCACAACCTATGATTGGATTTCGGAACGTGACATAAATCTTTATTTTTAAATTGACTTTGTCTTGTACTCATGTCAGTGTCAACATCGCGGAATAGTTTTTATTGTTATTTACATAAATGTAACAATATATTCCTACTTTAAATAACTTTGAATTAACTATAATACTCCCTTTCTTATTATTTTAGTTTTTTATATCATTAAACAACGAAAATAAGGTATATTTAGATTAAATTATAGGTAAATTAAGGTAAATTTATATTATGTTTAAAGATTTTTTTACCGGAAGTTGACCGCGGAAACAACCATACAAATATGTTCCTCGCTGCTGTGAGGTGAAAAATTGTGTGTTGCGCTCGGCAGAAAAGTTTTTAGCGTCTTGTACCTGGAAATCCTCGCTTCGCTCAGCTTTCAGTATAGGTAACTCGCCGCTAAATTACCAACTTTCTAGCCTTGCATAACAAATAACTATTTTCGGGTTGTGGGGAATGCGCCTGGGCACGGCAGGCGAGCGGGGCGAGGTGTGAGGCGAGTTTTGTGCAAACTAACTTATCAACGATTGCCGGTGTTTCGGTTCGCGCCAAAGTCATCATGTCGGGAAGGTTTTCAAGGTACGTATTTTATTTTATTCACGTAGTTTTTTCAAATCTATAAAATTGCATTAGCTACGATATTATAATAGGATTTGTTTACTAAAAAATTGTTTAACCATCAAGAGGCAACCGGCTAATGAGTCAACCTACCAGCTAAGAACTGAAACTGAGTGCTGTCGATCGAGCAGTGTATTTCGTTCATCCGTCAGTTAGGCGTGTTTCATCAATGCAGTACCTACGGGAGGATATGTATGTAATTAATTATTACCTACGCACGCATGGTTTGCAGATTTTAGATGCTTTTGGTTTGGAGTTGTGATAGCTATCATCCAAGTATTTTACGGTCAGTTGCAAAATAGTTAAAGCTTGTCGGATGCACGGTAAGTTCCAGGTTCGATTCTCGGAAGGGTTAATTTAGGAAACGATTTTTGATTTACCCTGCGACGTTCCGATTTGGCTATTGTTCGTTTAATACTCAACATACATATATATTCACTTTATTACTTGTATATTGGTAAGATATAATGCGCCAAAGCCGTGGGTTCGATCCCCATTCAGGAAAAATATTCATATTAAATATTTAAAGGGGAAATAAAATTTTATTTTTGTAAAGCTCACCGCTCCAACGACGGCGACGTTCCGGCTGGGGATCGCGTGTTCGAGTCCCGCTCGGTCGGGTCAAAAATAGAAGTATTTCCTTTTTAATCTTTAATAAACATTCACGTGTTAAACATTTAAGTTTATGTGGCAAATATTAAACAAGAAAATATACCAGAAAAAAGCAACTAGTCTCATGTCGCCCTGACGGGATACGAACCCGCATCCTTGGGACAGCGACATGAGACTAGTTGCTTTTTTCTGGTATATTTTCTTGTTTAATATTTATCACATAAGATAGCATTGTAACTTGTATGTAGGTAGGTGTACAAAATATTTACAACACTTATCTATCACTAATATCAACGTCCAAGCGCAAACTTTCAACAGCCGAACTGCGAACTATACGTACTGTACCGAGTGTACCATCTGCGCTATGACTTTTTTGACGAAAAACAAAGTCAAAAGAAAGGAACGGAGCGGGCCGAAAAGCGACACAGCCTCCCCGTGCGAACGCTAGGGAGAGACTGACCACCCGTCTCCACGCGGCCCGCGCGTGGTAATTACAGGGTATGATTGATTTAAGAAACGCCATTAATAATTTGGAAAAAGCAAACTTGCAGTTTATAAATCATTAAATGTTCTATCATTTGGTAAAAGAATCATTAAAATCGCTTTAGGCATTTAGAAGCAGTAAGAAATTTTATGAGTAAAATTATAGAAAAGTTAAGTTTTTTTTTTGTTTTTGGATTTGGATCATCCGTTTAGGAGAAGAAGGCCTTCAAAGAGAGGTCTATTTTGCATTATGGCCCTACCTATCGCCTTAATATCTTTGATGTGGAATAGAACTAGACAAAAAAAACTGAAAAAGATAAATGAGTATTCAAATTATACTAGTAATAAATAAAGTCTATGTAAGTACTCAACTACATATTTATGATATTTAGTAAATTATTAAGATACTCATAATTGTTTATAATTATAGTTTGAAAAACATTCCACATTCTTCTACAATACAGAAAAAGTCAAACAAAGACACGTACTGCCGTCTATAAGCTTAAAGGCCGCTAAATGACAAAAACAAGTTTTGAGCTAGAGCCGAAAAAGGCGGCAAATTTTTTAAACCGATGCTTCTCATTTTTTATAAACATTTAGCCATGTTGCCGTATACCAAAAGAAAGGTTTTTTTTTCAACCTTCACATGCAATTGGTTGATTTTGTTAAATATTAATATTTATGTAAGTAAATACATATTTTTCCTTTCTAACCTTGTAAAATTTTAAAGATCGTTACAAGTGTGCAGAACTTAAAGGCGGCTAAAGGTTCATAACTGCTTTATAGTTATGGATTTATCGATAACTGCCAAAAGTATTTTTTTAGACAGGAAGTTATCAACATTTACATAGCTATAACGCAGTTTTAATTTTTTTGCGTTTTTTAAACTTAGAACGAAATGATTTATGTGAATCTTATCCCTAACAATAAAGCGGCTAAAACCACTTAGCCGCCTTTTAGCCGAGTAGGTATCACTTAACTTCAATTTCATAATTTTTTTACATCTTTTATTACAACTGTGCATATCTTAAAAGCGGTTAATTATTAAACCTTTTCATAAAACTGCTTTTTAGGCTAGCATTATCCGAATTCGTTTTTTAGGAATCCTGCAAAATCATATGTTTACTTACTTATTACTCAATAAAACAAAGTTTTTGCAACGACAAGTAATTTATTAAATCAGGCATGAGACATTAAAAATAAAAATGGTAACCTATTCCGAATAAATTCTAGACACGTGGTAATAAGTCTAACGGGGGCGTGCTCTTTAGAATTAAAATGATCTGTTTTTATATTCAGTAATTATATTAGTATTTTTACAATTTTATCAATAATTTTATTTGACAAGGCGACCGTCCATATCTACGCACGACGAGCCTCCCTTTCTTAATTTTATTATAAACAAAACCAGCTAGCAACGGCGGCGTAGCGGCCTTCTTGTAGTGCGGAGACATATACGATCTCCACAGTACCTACTAATAATTTCGGTACAAAAAGTAATGTAATGGTATATGATAAGCCTTAGTTGTTGAATTCAACGACAAAGAAAGTGAGATCTAAATTAATGGTCAGTCCTGAAATTTATTTATAACAGCATAAAATATTTTATAACAACTTAAAATATAATTTCTTCTTATATCTTAGGATAATATATTAAAGCTTAAGGTCTGACTTGGCTAGTTTTCATACACCAATTATATTATAACCATTTTATGCCCTGGCATTAATCTAGACAATTTATTAAGAATACTTTCTTTTCTTGCAGTTTGTGTTTCACATACGTTAGAGAGTATTCGCGAGTATACAAATCGTTTACAAAATCTGTTTCGTTATCACCTTTCAACCTTTGGTCTTTCGGAATAATACTCGAATGTTGACTGTCGGAAACGTCAGATTAAACTTCCTTTTTTTTCGGTTCCTTATTTACATGAGATTGATCGTGATTGATCTAACTCACCACGACTACTAACCATATTTAATATGGTTTTAGCTCTTGCATTATATCTGTTACAAGTAATGTAATCTCTATGAAAATAATAATATGGCTTAGCTATCACACTACAAACACGATTACATGAAAATCAATAACTAATTTAGCTACACAATAAAGTGTCACATTAACTACATAAAAGACATTTATTAGCATAGGTAGGGTTAGGTTAGTAAGTTAATAACAATTAAAAAAAATCAGCACAAAATAAAACCAATCAAAAGCACATGCTTTACCCACTGCCCCACCGAGGCCGCTGAAGTTAAATTCTCTTTTTTGACCCGTTAACATAATAATAAATATAAAAACTAAACAAATGTTATAACTTTTTAATTTTGCATTTTACAATGCTATCTTATGTGATAAATATTAAACAAGAAAATATACCAGAAAAAAGCAACTAGTCTCATGTCGCTGTCCCAAGGATGCGGGTTCGTATCCCGTCAGGGCGACATGAGACTAGTTGCTATTTTATTTATTATTATGTTAACGGGTCAAAAAAGAGAATTTAACTTCAGCGGCCTCGGTGGGGCAGTGGGTAAAGCATGTGCTTTTGATTGGTTTTATTTTGTGCTGATTTTTTTTAATTGTTATTAACTTACTAACCTAACCCTACCTATGCTAATAAATGTCTTTTATGTAGTTAATGTGACACTTTATTGTGTAGCTAAATTAGTTATTGATTTTCATGTAATCGTGTTTGTAGTGTGATAGCTAAGCCATATTATTATTTTCATAGAGATTACATTACTTGTAACAGATATAATGCAAGAGCTAAAACCATATTAAATATGGTTAGTAGTCGTGGTGAGTTAGATCAATCACGATCAATCTCATGTAAATAAGGAACCGAAAAAAAAGGAAGTTTAATCTGACGTTTCCGACAGTCAACATTCGAGTATTATTCCGAAAGACCAAAGGTTGAAAGGTGATAACGAAACAGATTTTGTAAACGATTTGTATACTCGCGAATACTCTCTAACGTATGTGAAACACAAACTGCAAGAAAAGAAAGTATTCTTAATAAATTGTCTAGATTAATGCCAGGGCATAAAATGGTTATAATATAATTGGTGTATGAAAACTAGCCAAGTCAGACCTTAAGCTTTAATATATTATCCTAAGATATAAGAAGAAATTATATTTTAAGTTGTTATAAAATATTTTATGCTGTTATAAATAAATTTCAGGACTGACCATTAATTTAGATCTCACTTTCTTTGTCGTTGAATTCAACAACTAAGGCTTATCATATACCATTACATTACTTTTTGTACCGAAATTATTAGTAGGTACTGTGGAGATCGTATATGTCTCCGCACTACAAGAAGGCCGCTACGCCGCCGTTGCTAGCTGGTTTTGTTTATAATAAAATTAAGAAAGGGAGGCTCGTCGTGCGTAGATATGGACGGTCGCCTTGTCAAATAAAATTATTGATAAAATTGTAAAAATACTAATATAATTACTGAATATAAAAACAGATCATTTTAATTCTAAAGAGCACGCCCCCGTTAGACTTATTACCACGTGTCTAGAATTTATTCGGAATAGGTTACCATTTTTATTTTTAATGTCTCATGCCTGATTTAATAAATTACTTGTCGTTGCAAAAACTTTGTTTTATTGAGTAATAAGTAAGTAAACATATGATTTTGCAGGATTCCTAAAAAACGAATTCGGATAATGCTAGCCTAAAAAGCAGTTTTATGAAAAGGTTTAATAATTAACCGCTTTTAAGATATGCACAGTTGTAATAAAAGATGTAAAAAAATTATGAAATTGAAGTTAAGTGATACCTACTCGGCTAAAAGGCGGCTAAGTGGTTTTAGCCGCTTTATTGTTAGGAATAAGATTCACATAAATCATTTCGTTCTAAGTTTAAAAAACGCAAAAAAATTAAAACTGCGTTATAGCTATGTAAATGTTGATAACTTCCTGTCTAAAAAAATACTTTTGGCAGTTATCGATAAATCCATAACTATAAAGCAGTTATGAACCTTTAGCCGCCTTTAAGTTCTGCACACTTGTAACGATCTTTAAAATTTTACAAGGTTAGAAAGGAAAAATATGTATTTACTTACATAAATATTAATATTTAACAAAATCAACCAATTGCATGTGAAGGTTGAAAAAAAAACCTTTCTTTTGGTATACGGCAACATGGCTAAATGTTTATAAAAAATGAGAAGCATCGGTTTAAAAAATTTGCCGCCTTTTTCGGCTCTAGCTCAAAACTTGTTTTTGTCATTTAGCGGCCTTTAAGCTTATAGACGGCAGTACGTGTCTTTGTTTGACTTTTTCTGTATTGTAGAAGAATGTGGAATGTTTTTCAAACTATAATTATAAACAATTATGAGTATCTTAATAATTTACTAAATATCATAAATATGTAGTTGAGTACTTACATAGACTTTATTTATTACTAGTATAATTTGAATACTCATTTATCTTTTTCAGTTTTTTTTGTCTAGTTCTATTCCACATCAAAGATATTAAGGCGATAGGTAGGGCCATAATGCAAAATAGACCTCTCTTTGAAGGCCTTCTTCTCCTAAACGGATGATCCAAATCCAAAAACAAAAAAAAAACTTAACTTTTCTATAATTTTACTCATAAAATTTCTTACTGCTTCTAAATGCCTAAAGCGATTTTAATGATTCTTTTACCAAATGATAGAACATTTAATGATTTATAAACTGCAAGTTTGCTTTTTCCAAATTATTAATGGCGTTTTCTTAAATCAATCATACCCTGTAATTACCACGCGCGGGCCGCGTGGAGACGGGTGGTCAGTCTCTCCCTAGCGTTCGCACGGGGAGGCTGTGTCGCTTTTCGGCCCGCTCCGTTCCTTTCTTTTGACTTTGTTTTTCGTCAAAAAAGTCATAGCGCAGATGGTACACTCGGTACAGTACGTATAGTTCGCAGTTCGGCTGTTGAAAGTTTGCGCTTGGACGTTGATATTAGTGATAGATAAGTGTTGTAAATATTTTGTACACCTACCTACATACAAGTTGGTACTTTGTAAATATTTAGTGATAGTTTTGTTTGCGAGTAAACGCTGAATTAGTGAATTATAAATCAGTAATTGTAAATAGGTATTAGCTATTATAAACTTTTTGAGAACATTTGAATAGGTACCTAAGTGTAACACAAGAAAAACGCCGGAAAATGCTTGATGTCAATGTATGGTCCACGGAACGGAACATCAAGTATTTTTTTTTTTATGTGATAAATATTAAACAAGAAAATATACCAGAAAAAAGCAACTAGTCTCATGTCGCCCTGACGGGATTCGAACCCGCATCCTTGGGAGTCCGGCCCAATGCACTAACCAATTATGCTTGTTCAAACAATTCACAATTCTGTTGGGTCTGTATGTTAGTACCTATACAAAAACTACTTACTAAAATTTCATATTCTTGAATACACTAGGCATTACATGTTGATTTCTTCTTTTTTATAGTAGGTAATCCTATTCAGTCCCATCGGAGCGATCTGTAAACAAGTAGATTTCTAGTACATTTTCTAGTTAAAAAAAATAAATTAATATCCGTGTTTTTTTTTCAGCATCACGTCAAACATCTTAAGCTGTAGCTCTTCCACCATCTCAACGGGTTGAATGTCAATTTGGATGAAATGGTTCCAACTAGGGAGACTGATCACCCGTCCGGCCTTGCTGGCGTCCCCTCTCCAGAAATCTCAACGGCGAACGGAATTTTCAACATTGACCAAGAGATTCCTAAGGGTGGAAGAACAGCAGTTGGAAATACAAAGATCCAACGCACGAATCCCGCAGTCCTTTTTGGAGACGAGTGCGGAAAGGGTAAGGCTGTTGGCTGAAGCTGTGACTGCAGTCGGAAAGGGACTGGAAGCAATGGCAGAGGCTGTAAAAAGAGATAGGGTGTAATGATAATATAATCAATGCAGCCCGTGACGAGTTTCTTGCCGGTTCTTCTCGTTACAATGTCTCCCGCAGTTAGGCTTTGTGAACCGTCGGCGTAACTTCTTTGACATTTACAAGTGCATATCTAGATGCACTTTTAGATCTAGATGGTAACCTTTGCGGCAGTAAAATCGTTTCTCATTCTCCACTGGTTTATCAGTGCTACTAGAGTGCTATTAATTCACCCTATTACACCAGGAATGCCAAACTTTCTGTAAAATCTGTAAATAAAAGTTAAAATTATTACTTACTAGCTAGGTATCATAAAAATGTAAGAAGGTGGACAATTACACTTACTTTTCTTTTAAAATTTGTCTTTCTTGCATATTTTGTGGGAACCTTATATATTTCCTTACAATGGCCGGATTATTGAGAGCCTCCACTATTTCATTAATGCAACGAGACGCTGATGGTTGTGAAACATATGTTCTTATATTTTCTTTTATTATTTTTTGGTAACTGAGTGAATATAAAAAAAAAATACATAATAAAAAAGGTCGGTGTCCTCACTACTAAAGCGGGTGTAAAAAATTCTGTAATGAATAAAAAAATCCGCCTTTTTTTAAAGCACTACAACATTCATGCTTTCGTTTATTAATACAAGATCAACTGAATTGGGCTACATAAATAAAATAAAACCCAAATCTATTATTGTGGAGTTTTCTGTTGCCATACAAAAAAGACTTGTCACCACGTGCCAATTTCAAAACATTAATTTAATACGTTTTAATTATCGAACGAAAACAGATTTCTTTATTACAGTATACATGGAAAATGATCAAGGTGCATGAAGAAATTTTTGTTTTTTTAAAACGTTGTAATAAATTAATAAAAAAATATTTAAAGTTATGTCACCGTATTTCGTTACTATGTGTAACGAGCCTTGTGTAACGAAATTATGTGTCTAAATACTACAGTTTCTGTACGTATCCGTATTTTTTACATCTGGCAACATTCGATTTACTACCAACCTTACAAAACGAAACGTCAGCCATCTTACTTTTAAGGTTATATTGACGAGACCAGTGTTTGCCGATTTGTCACTATAAAAAAATATACTTGTGTAACGCATAATTTCAGGTAAGTTTATTGATTTTATTACAGATATAGTGCATGAAGAAATTTTTGTTTTTTTAAAACGTTGTAATAAATTAATAAAAAAATATTTAAAGTTATGTCACCGTATTTTGTTACTTTGTGTAACGAGCCTTGTGTAACGAAATTATGTGTCTAAATACTACAGTTTCTGTACGTATCCGTATTTTTTACATCTGGCAACATTCGATTTACTACCAACCTTACAAAACGAAACGTCAGCCATCTTACTTCAAAGGTTATATTGACGAGACCAGTGTTTGCCGATTTGTCGCTATAAAAAAATATACTTGTGTAACGCATAATTTCAGGTAAGTTTATTGATTTTATTACAGATATATTTATCTTAAGACCCTATTTGCATTAGGTAAATCGTGCAACAGACAATAATTGTAAAAATCTTTTTACTTTTTTTGTTGCGCTTGGTTTCTTGTTTTCATAGGTGAGCCAATTTCAAAAAACTTGCAACCTTTTTTGTCCATATTAATTAATGGAACTTAAAAGCATAATAACAGGAAACTTTAAAGTAAATCAATATAATTTTAGTAATTGTTTTGAACGTCATCGATAATTTGACGTTTTTACAAAATTATCTTCTAAAATTTGTCCTTTAAACCTTGATTTTCAAGAACATATTGTTTTGTCTACGAAAAAAATATTTTGTGTTATTCTATTGTGTAACACTATTTTTTCATTAAATTGTATAAATTTGGGCCAATTTAAATGGCAACACAGTTTATGACACGTTCAAGTGTAGATGGCGTGACAGTGCACACATCCCGGCCATTTTGTTTTTACTCCACTAGAACGTAGTGATTACATACTCTTTGTACTCCACTAGGCATTTAGTGTGCGGTTGGTGAAAAAGAACTTTTATACTAACAAATTGTGTGTTTTACGTAATTAAAACCGGTAAGTTTTTATCTACTTTGGTTTTACTAATGACGACAGTATAAATTCAGTGATTACATTGATATTTAATGATATATGTGCGGCGTATTTATCCTGAAGTTTGAAACACTTTTAGGTTAGAAAACATGTTCTTTATTTCCCGTATGTCACGTTTGTGTAACAACTTTGTGTAACGTAACACAAAGGAAAGCATAAAGGTCTGTCCAAATTGGTAAGCAGTTATGTTTTTTTTAGGAAATAATAACGCAAAATGGAAGAAATTAAAGAATTTATGATATTTTTGCCCGAAGATCATTCTCAGCTCTGAAGTCAAGATTCTACTCCTGACATATTTCCATGTGTAGTAACACAAACTAAAATTTTCATGAAAAATGTGTCAACACAAACCGATGATGCTTTGCTAATTTCCGCTGCTATTAATATGTTAGCAAACGGCGTGTTTTCTGGCAATCAATTGCTACAAAATAAATTTGCTAGAGCTTTAAACGAGATGATTCCTATGGTTATAAACAGAATTACAGAAAAATATGGAGATAACCAATGATCAAACAGTACCTACTTAATATTTATAATCGTACGGTCTTACTGTAAGGTTCTACCTAATAATAAAATAAATCATACTTTTTTATTGTTTGTCATTGTCTTAGAAAACCTATTTATATAGCTACATCTATTACCAGGTATGAATTATTATACTTTTTGAACCGACTTCAAAAAAGAAGGAGGTTATTAATTTGACCTGTTATTTAATATTGTTAGAATTGAACAATATTTGTATATGTTAGCCTATGTAGGCGTCTGAACAAGTGTGCCAAACGGGTTTGAATATTTTAATCGCACAAAAAATGCATAAAAAATCTCTCTTTTTACTTTAATCGTTATTGCCACATAGCGGTGCATAGCGGTGCGGTTGCATGGTTGGTGGTTGAAGTCGGTTTTTTTATACGCTTACCATTCTGATATTATCAATTTGACAGTTAAATCTTTTATAGTAATAACTTTTATTTTAGGTATAACCATGCCATTATTTGCAGCCGAAAGGCACAGGCCTTACAGGGAGAAATTAAAGGAAAGTAACCCAGAGAAATGGGAAGAAGTAAAAAATAAAAATGCTATACGTACAAAAATGAAATATAAAAACGTCGCTGAACTATCAGAAGCAGAAAAACATGCCAGAAGAAAAAAAATGGAGAAAAATTAAACAAAAATACGATTCCAATAATCCTAAAATAAATGTCAAGATAAAAAATAAAAATATACAAGAATATCAACAGAAGTACTCAGTTAAATACAGAAGACTAACAAAGGAATTAAAAAGAGCGAATGAAAAATTAAAATCCATGGATAAAGAAAATAAAGCATTAAAAAAGAAAATTTACAGAAAAAAACTATTATTAAATATTAAAACCGGAGATGAAAAACAAGCGGATGAGAATACAGAAGAGGTGAACCCCAATGACGACAATGAGGAATCTACTCCTGAGACACGGGCTAGTTCCCTTACACAGAACTTAGATTTACCATCGCCTATAAAAAATAAAATAAAATTGAACTTTTGAAAATGAAAAGTACGTGTTAGAAGCAGCTATGCGAAAGCAATATAAAAACTTATCTGAAAACCATACAAAGGCATTGATGAAAAACATTATTAACGATGATATAGTAAAAAAATACAAAATGAGCAAAAAATTACAGACATTTTTAGGATTGAAAGCTAAAGCAAGGATATCAAGAAAATTTCCATTAAAATATAATGAATTAAAAACTAAAATTGAAAACTTTTTCATACAAGATGATGTCAGTCGCACCACAGCTGGCAAAAAGGAAACAAATATGTCAAGGAAAATAAAAATGCAGAGGCGATATCTTTTAGATTCAATGAAAAAATTACGAAACAAGTTTATACAAGAAACTAGCATCCTCGTCTCTTAAACGACATTCACCCGGTACAAGCCGTTTTTCGTACTGACTCCTAATGTATCTAACAGAGAGAGTGTGCATGTAAAAAACACAGTAATATTGGTTACAAATTCAATGCGTTGAAAAAGCAATATATATTTTGAAGTATTCTGATTTGAATGCACTTTTGGAAGCTACTGTTTGTACTATTAAAAATAAAACGTGTAAGTATTCCGAATGTGAAGAATGCAAACAAAGATCTCCAGATATTGATTTATCCCGAAATCACCAACTTAATGAAACTGTAACATGGATAGAGTGGATAATTAAAGATGTAGTGTATAAGAAGGAAGATCAAGAAAAAAAGACTAAGAAATCGGTAAAGGCTATAAAAACTGGGCAACTACATTATTTGATTACAGAATTTGAAAAGACTTACAAGATTTTAAACGTCATGTATATAATATTTCACACCAATATTCTACTTATAAATATCTGAAAGACCATTTGAAGTCCAACGAAATTTTGATGCATTGTGATTTCTCCGAAAACTACACAGCGAAACTGCATACCGAAATACAAGCAAAACACTTTCTTCAGGATCAGATAACATTACATACAAGTGTGATTTACAAACCAAATGATACTAAACAGTCCTACTGAACATTAAGTGACTCAAAAAAATATACACCTGAAGCAATTTGGGCTCATATTTTTCCACTACTTTCAAATATTAGACGCGAAACACCAGAAATCGATACCCTTCATGTTTTTTCAAATGGGCCTTCTAGCCAATATAGGCAAAAAAAAACTTTTACCTATTTAACCTTTTAACTAAGGAATTGGGTTTTAAAAAGCAACGTGGCATTTTTCGAAGCGTCACATGGAAAGGGTGCTGCTGACGCCATAGGAGGTCACGTAAAAAGACATTTGGATCAGAAGGTCCCTTATGGTTTCGATATACCGGACGCAGAAAGTGCAATTGACTTATTAAATGACACGAGAGTGAAAACATATTTAATAAGAGAGGAAGATATTTGCAGCGTTGAATCCCGATTAAAAGATATGTACTTGGTACCTGTTCCCGAGACATTAAAAATACATCAAATCATGTCGACGCAAGAATTTAACTATATAAAGTATAGACATTTGAGTTGCTTATGCGGAGATGAAAGTTTAAAAGGATTTTGTGAATGCAATACGAAAACTCATTGCTTACTTAAAGAGAAGATTTCGAAAAAAAGAACATTTTTAACATCAGGAGATCCAGACCCAAAACCAAAGCAAAGGACAAAAAGAATAAAAAAACTGACAAAGATTGTGTACTCGTCATCGGATGACGAAAATAAAGACGATGAGAGTCTAGAAGTTATGCAGCCTAAAGTTACAATTTTATCAAATTTTAAAGTAGATTACAAGCTATCTGATTTGAAAGACATCGTGAAAAGTAACTGGTCATACGACATATCTACTGACAATCTGAAAAGAGATTTTAAGGAACTTTTTACTTTACCTACACATAAAGAAAACAGAAGAAATAACTATCTCACGCTACGTGATTTCAGTATTACGGATAGTGAATCTGATTAAATAAATCTAATTGATATTTATAAATGAATTTTCAATTACTTCGTCAAATTAACTACCTATTCTTAGGCATGTAGGTAAGCAAGAAACAGCAAGTGCACCTTTTTCAAAATCATTATTGGTAATAAAAATAAAAGTTTATAGATGAAGTCCAGGTCTTTTTGTAAAGTACTTTTTATGCAGTTTTGGTTGTCATAAAGAAATAAATCATATTTCGTTATATTTGCTGAAAGTAATCCCCCCTAGCCGCGCCACATAAAGTATGCGCGGGAGGAGGATTGATTCCTAGGGAGGATTACATTCAGAAATTATAACGATATAAATTACATTCGTAGAAGTAGATAGCAAATGTGTCAAAAACGGCCACTTTTAGCAGTTTTGCTATCTACTTCTAGCAGTGACTACGAGGGAATGTAATGATACCGTCTAAAAATACTAGACTATGGGCTCTAAAAATTCCACGTTTATATTAAAATTGTGAATTAGAATTACGATATTAAATAAAATTCAACGCGGCGCCACTTTCAGTGGGGGTACCGCCTTAAAAGAAAAAAGTATCAACGAAGAGAAAAGGTACTATTATTTGAATGGATTTATAGATAGTTAATATTAAATATTGGGAAATTGACTTGCTGCAGAGTATACCTTCCAGCCGGACCACGCCCTACGACCAATAACTCCTTAACTAAAGGGGTTTATTGGACCATAGTTGTCGTATGCAAGGTACTCTTAGGTAGATTTTTCGGGATATTGATTTCTTAATGGTTCATTATTCTTTATTTAATTTGAGGTGGCGCGGCCAGAGAGCACGGCTTCGCGGCCGGACCAGATAAATTGATAATTAAAATGTTATCTGTTGAGGTACTAAAAAAATATATATATTCCGATGAAAGTAGACTTTAGGTAGGTATTATTTCGAACTATAGCATCTGAGTACTAAACTGTGGTCCGGCCACAGAAGAACACACGTCGAAATCAATGATTTCAGAGTCCATTTAGTACCAATCGATTACGATGAATCTTTTGAACTTTTGTCATCTCCTGAGATAATAAGCTCTGTCTCTTCACAACCCTCAGATCGACTAGATCGCATTCTTAACCTAATTCGCCATGAACATCTTAACGAAGAAGAGAAACAAACATTGTTAAAATGCTGTGCTCAGTACCACGATATATTTTATCTCGAAGGAGATCCCCTCACTTGTACTAATCCTATTCAACATTCAATTAATACGGGGAATTCGCCGCCCATTCATGTCAAAGCATATCGCTTCCCAGAGTGCCATAACGAGGAAGTAGATAACTAAAATGCTTGACCAAAATATTATTAAACCCTCTAACTCACCATGGAACACTCCCGTGTGGGTTGTACCGAAGAAAATGACACCTCCGGGAAAAAGAAATGGCGAATCGTCGTTAATTAAAGGAGACTTAATAACTTTACCGTCAATGAAACATTCCCTATTCCATTAATCACTGATATCTTAGACCAGTTAGGCCATTGCAAGTACTTCAGTAGGTACCTTAGATTTAGTTTCTGGCTTTCACCAGATTTCTCTGGTTTTACTGTAGTTAATACAAACGACACCTCAGTGGGGTTAGCACGAATAACTTTCGAATAAGTATCGAGGAAGTAAAGTAAAAAAATGTATGACATATTGAGCAGAGTTTCTACCGGACGTAAACGGAACTACATTTTCCTATACATTTTTTGACATTATGTGCTCGATACTTACTCGATACTATTTCGATAGTTATTCGTGCTTGCCCTACAGGACACTACGAGTTCAATAAAATGCCTTTCGGACTGAAAAATGCTCCATCTACATTCCAGCGTCTAATGAACACCGTATTATCAGGGCTACACGGTCTACATTGCTATATCTATTTGGACGATTGTATTGTTTACTCGGCATGTTTAAATAGTCATATAGAAAAATTTACATTAGTATTCGATAAATTCCGTCAGTTCAATCTTAAATTACAACCAGATAAATGTAAGCTATTAAGAAAAGAGGTCACTTATCTCGGGCATATCATCACCGATAAAGGTGTCTCTCCAAATCCCGACATGGTCAAAGCCGTATCTCAGTACCTTACTCCCAAAAATCCAAAATATATTAAATCTTTTCTCGGTCACATCGGTTATTATCGCCGCTTCATTGAAAACTTTTCTAAATTAATCTTTACTTAATAAAGATGCTGCATTCCATTGGGATCAAGATCAGCAAAATGCATTTGATGTTTTTAAACAAAAGTTAGTCACGGCACCTATTCTCCAATACCCGAATTTCGCTGAACCATTCGTAGTAACTACGGATGCAAGCAACTACGCCGTAGGCGCAGTGTTTCCCAAGGTCAAGTTGGTAAAGATAAGCCGATAGCATTTGCGTCGCGTACAATGAACCATGCCGAAGGTAACTACTCAACTACCGAAAAGGAATCACTAGCAATTTTATTTGTTTTATTTGATTTGTTGAAACGTTTCGCCCTTCTACGGCACTAAGTTCAAAATCATTATCGATCATCGACCTTAAGTTTGGTTATTAAATGTAAAAGATTCCAGTAGTCGCCTTATTCGCTGGCGTTTAAATTTAGAAGAATACGACTATGAAAAAGTTTACAAACAAGGCAAACTAAATTCAAACGCCGACGCCTTATCTCGTCATCCGATACTCGCTATTACTTATACTAACTTATATAATAAATAAAGTAACTTATGAAAAATATTTCAAATTACAATTTACTAACTCTACCTATTATCAAAACTCAAGTCGAAGAACATTCACAAGCCTTACATCTAACTAATACTTTTGTTTTATTATTTGTCTGGCTTTTTGGAAGAAAATTTGTTGGGCGAAATAAAATATGGTTTATTTCAAATACCTTAATATTCACATGTAAAAATGACTAAGCAGAGTAAGAACGGAACAATGTTAGAAATTATTTCTGAATGGATTATTTTATCAGATGTAAAACAACAAAGGTCTTGAACAGCAAAAAATCCAACTTTTTGTAAGAGGAAAAACTACTTTATACAGTGTTGCCAGATCTAGAGGTTTTTCCTCAATCTAAGGGTTTTGGAGGTCGTTGAGGTTTTAATATCACGAAATTAATCTAGAGGTTTTTCTGAAGGTTTTTCACTACTCTTACCAACTTCCGAATTCTTTTCAAAACAGACAATGCCGACATTTTATTTCACCGAATGCAATGAAGGGGATAATAAAACTTATAAGCTGGCAACACATTCTTTTCTTTTACCATTGAACTGTTATATCTATGATTTCGGCTAAAAGTCTAGTTTGCATAGCCAAGAAATAAAAAAAAAACAATTGAATCCACCAACTTCACGTCACCGCCCGTTGCAAAAGTTAAATTATTTACGAATTATTTTGTGATTGATTTTATCAAGGATAATTATTCCAAGATTTCTTTTCTGAATAAAATCAAAAGTACTCTCAAAAATATAAAATATCTTGGGAGGATGTTCTTCATCCTACCAAGACATTTTATATTTTTGAGTTTGTGTTCAAAACATGGGTGACGAAATGCGTAGATGATTCACGCGCGTTCTGCAAAGCTTGCAAGGTAGGAAGTAATTTAATTGTAAGTATTTGGTTATTTTGAAGTGTTCATGTTTAGAATCGGTTAAATGTTCATTGGTTTAATATTTTTTTTATTTTCATTATCTTAGGGTGTATTGCACTGTTATTTCTGTTAACTACCTACATACACCGTTCAGTAATAAAGAAATGAAATTAGGGGCATATATTGCAGAACATTCGTCTATTCAGTGTTTACATAGACCATCTTACCGAACTCTTGAAAGAAGTTGATGGCGATCATTTTAACTTGCATTTGCATCGCACAAAGTGCACTGGAATAATAACGAAAGTATTAGCCCCAGCTCTAAAAAAACAATTCATCGATGTCTTATAGTTTAATCTGGGATGAGAGTAATGATTGCTCAAATATAAAGTATTTGGGTGCTATAATAAGATACTGAAGTGTGAAAAATCAAAAATAATTGACACCATGTACTGTTTAGTTTCGTTACAGGAATGTAACGCTGTTGGTATTACTATCGCATTAATAAAATCTCTAAAAGACGATGGTCTTCCTTTGAAGCACCTTTGTGGTATTGGTGTAGATGGAGCTAATACTATGGTAGGTGAACACAATTTTGTTTTTACTTTACTGAGACAAGAAGCAGATGAGCATCTTATTTTAAATAAATGTATTTGTCATTCTTTGCATTTAGCAGCATCGCAAGCAACTGAAGCATTACCCAGAAATTTTGATTATCTTGTTAGAGAAACTTGCTCGTGGTTTTCATATTCCCACATGAGAAGATTTCAGTATGCTGAACTGTATAAAACTTTAAATGACGACAAGTACCCTCAAAAACTGTCCCATCTCAGTGCCACAAGGCGGTTGGCAAGACGTGATTGGATAGGTAAAATTTTAGATCAATGGGATGCATTGACTCTACACTTTGATTTAGCTCGCAATACGGAAAGATGTTACACAGCAGAGATGTCATCCAATATGTATAGAGATAAGAATAACCAATTATTTCTGACATTCGTTTTTCATATACTGGATAAACTATGTAAAGTGAATGCAATTTTTCAAACGAAGAATAACAATGCTTGATGTTCGAAGATCTAGCAGATTTATATATTAATCTGCTTAAAAAGTTGTCGTCCCTGATCGCCTGAATACGGTAAGAGAGAGAAAATGCAATTGATTTCGAATTTGAAAAATATTTGATGCACACATCAGGTATGCACTTTGGATACAAGTTTCATTTATTATGAGCTTCCAACAATACTACAGCATATGATGATATAAAAGAAAGATGTAAAACATATTTGGTCTGATAAGAGAGATAAAGGTAAGATTACCAAATAATTTAAAATTGTTGGTCAACCTGAACAAAATCAGTCCTACAAGTATTAAAGGCGTAACAAATGAAGACGATATTATCCCCTTTGCTACTAAATTTAGTAATTTCATTGATGGAAACATTGATGCGAGCATTTCAGAATACCAAATGTTATCCTCAGAACCGTCACTACAATCTTATGTTAGTTTTTTTTTTTATTTTTTTTTATTTATTTATTTGTGCTATAAATACATACAAAACATAATTTACGTTAATAACTACATTAGTCTAGGACTGTGTCGCAGTTATTAGCGCCCATCTCGAACCTTATCTAACACTAACAAATAACACAAAATTACAAGCCTTTTTTTTTTAGGTTATAGGTATTACTAACAAAGGGTATGTGATAATTAATTATTATATATCGTAACTTAAAATTAACATGCATTGCTATGTTTATGTGTTTGTGTTTGAGTGTGTGAGTGTGTGTGTGTGTGTATGTGTGTGTGTGTTTGGATGAAGGGGGGAGCGGTTAATATATATTTTCTTTTATAAGAGATTCAACATCATCATATCCTAGCCTTAAAAGCCACTTATTTAAAACAGTTTTACACTCGCGTAATGGGAGGTTATATATTTTTAATTTATAGTTAATCTTATTATATAATACAGAGCTAAGGAATAAATAATGAAGTTTAGCCAAAACAGTAATACACCTTTCCACTTTAAAAATTCTATTGGATAAGCGTTTGTTTAGAGTTAATCTGGGATCATACTCGCAAGATGTATGTTTGCGTAAGATAAGGTTATACACAAATAATTTGCGAACAGAAAGCACTTTCCATAACTCATATAGTTGCACAGTGGGGAACTGAATAGGTTTAAATGCAATTACTTTCAACACTGCCCGTTGAGCTCGTTCCAGCTGCAAGAATTGCGTCTTTCCCGAAGCTCCCCAGACAGTAATGCAGTAGGTCAATAATGATTGAGCTAAAGAAAAATAAATTGTTTTGAGCGTGCCATCATCTGCACAGCCCCTTAATTTGCGGAATACAAAAATAAGTTTCCTGATTCGGGCAGAGACGGATTTCACATGCTCCCGCCAAGACATAACACTGTCAACGATAACACCCAGGTATTTTACGTGACTGATCCGTGAGATTGGAATACAGTTATACACAGTACAAGATGTTTGATGTTCAGATGGGCACAGCCATTTATGCGAAGATACTAAAAACGAAGAGTCGGGTTGAGATTGCAAATTTGCAGCAAATGTTATAAAACAAGTTTTATTATGATTTAGCAGTAACTTATTCTGCGACAACCACGCTTCGATAATCCGTAAAGCATTTTCGGCAAGAACGCGGGTCTCCTCCCAAGTTTTGCCATGAACAAGAATCGCCGTATCATCAGCATATGTGATTATTTTACTGTTAGGAAGAACCAACTGACAAAGACTATTGATATAGATCAAGAACAGGGTAGGTCCGAGAACACTACCCTGTGGAACACCAGATGTGATAGGCTTCTCTTGACTCACTACGTTATCGATCGTGACACACTGATATCTTTCGCTGAGATAGCTCTTGAACAATTCAAGCACTAAACCACGAATTCCCAATAGTTCTAGTTTGTTCAAGAGGATAGAGACAGAGACAGTATCAAAAGCCTTGGAAATATCTAGAAAGATGCCTAGCGTCTTAAATTTTTTATTAAGGTTTTGTGCAATTGACCCAGTAAGTTCGAGAACCGCATCCTCAGTTGATCTCCCTGCCCTGAAGCCAAATTGATTGGCTGAGATAACATTTTTTGAATCAAGAAAGTTAATTAGCCTTTTGTTCAATATTTTTTCTAATATCTTCGACAAAACTGAGAGCACAGATATTGGCCTATAATTATTGATACTATCTCTGTCCCCACTCTTATATATTGGGTGAACTAATGCTTTTTTAAAAACGGTTGGAAATACACCAGATGAAAGACAAAGGTTAAAGACGTGGTTCAGTATAGGCAACAAGATGTGTTTTCCGGCTCTTATAAGAGTGACAGGAATACCATCCCAACCCGCTGCAGTGCCTAGTTTGAGACCCATGATTATCGAGTCGATTTCTGATTCATCAGTGGCGTATAAAACCATTGAGTCCAAAGAAGAATTATTAGAGATTGGTCCCAACAGAGACGAAGAAGAGATATTATCTGTGTTTGTTGTATCAGAAGTCTGTCTGTCGCTCACGCTCACAAAGAAATCATTCACTGCGTTTACTGAAGTCAGTGGATCAGTGGACAAGTGTAAAAGGTGGTTAGATTTAATTTTACTATTTAAATTTGAAATTCTTTTTATAACATCCCAAGTTCCTTTTATATTGTTTTTATATTTTGCAAATTGTGTACGCTCATACTCTCGTTTGATTTTTTTAAGTAGATTGTTACAGAAATTTTTATACCTTAGGTATGACACCTTAATAATATTGTTGGAAGGGTTTTGCCTGGTTTTACGATACAGTTTTTCCCTATGACGGATGCACCGAAGGAGACCTTGAGTGATCCATGGCTTGATGATACTCTTTCTGCATGGTAACGTTACGAGTTGTGTGTTAGACTTAACGATGCCTGACAAAATACCAACCAATCTGAATGCAGCTGTTTCTGCAACAGACAATTGCAAGACTGAGGAGAAGTTCACGTTTTCAAGATCTTTTAAACAAGCTGCTATATTCAAATGGTTTACTATGCGTTTTTGTACTATAAGATTAGGACTCCTATACTCGCAGCAAAACAAAACAGGAGAGTGGTCTGTAAAAGGGGAATTCAGAACCAAAGTCACAGCAGATTTTTCAGTCTTTAACATCACATGATCAAGACAGTTATTTTCACGGGTTGGTAAGACATGACCTGGCAATATAGCATGCGAAGCCAACAGATTCAGGTATTGTTCAGCGTTGCCTTCATTTGCAGACGGAATAATGTTGATGTTCAGATCACCAATTAACGCAACTGTTTTATAGGATCGTAGCGATGATAGAAGGTGATCCAGTTGCTGCAAGAAATAATCAATATTTTTGTACGATGGAGAACGATATACTGCCAGAATTACTGCACCAGTGGATAGTTTTATGATTAAACAGTTGGCTTCATTTATTAGAGGTTCCTCAACGACTGCATGTATGCTATTCTTGAAGTAAACTACAACACCCTCGTTTTGGTTACGAAAATTAGACTTGTGAGAGGTGAAACCGGGAATCAATGGAATATGTGGACACTTACTCAGCCAGCATTCAGAAAGGATTAAAATGTCTATTTCGAATTTAAGTCTGCGCAGTAGAACGCATAGATTATCAAAGTTGACACAATTACCAATACTTCTAATGTTAACGTGTAGAACCTTCAAAGAACACGACGGACTAGGTATGTATGTAAGCGAATCCTCAGGCAAACAACTGTATGCGCTAGAGACAGACATTTGGTCTAATTCCGAACTTATTCTTAGATGATCATCCATAATTTGAATTGACAAGTTTAACATTTTTATACGAACGACAGTACGAGTTTTTATGCAATTTGACATATTGACGATTTCTTATAATTGTGTTCCTAAGGAAAATACATTGCGAGCTAATAATAATTAGTTGTTGTAAAAAATGTCCTTTATTTGTATAAACGAGAGTAGGAATGAAAGTGGAGCGGAAAAAAGTATGTTTGTGTGTTGAGTGTAATATGTATAGTTGACGAAGCTGTTGACATTGAGTTGAAAAAGAGTTTAACCTTATATAATGTAGACTTATAATAATTTGCAATATTATTAAAATATAAAAAAATATAAATATGCGAGAAAAACAAACACAGGCTAGTCATTTTTTCCTGGCCAGTTGCTTAAGATCAGTTTCGTTTTGAATCAAATAGTAGTTACCTCCTTCCTTTTCACGTATGAAAATTTTTCCATTTGATGTCCAGCAATATTTGTACCCATTTTCAATAATAAACATACGAGCAAGATAAAATAATCGCCTCATTCTGGGAGTTAAATTTTCAGCAATAAAAATAGGCTTTGAAGGTCCAGATATTTTTAATTTTTCAGTAGTCAATTTACCATTTGACTTAATATATTTTTTATGTGCAGTAAGAATCGAGTGCTTTTTTATAACACTTGTGAGTTCGATTATAATTGTTTTATTTTCCGGGTTTCTGGAGCCAATGCGGAAGATGTCCTCAACGTCATGGGGTTGAATAGTCGTGGAAATTGCGTTTCCAATATCCGTTACTGTTTTTAATAACGACTCTTTTGACTCTGTTTTATTTACAGGAATATTTTTTATTTCAACACACGTAGACCGAGAGCTTCGTTCAAATTTTTCAAGTTTTTCTTCAAGTGTCGCTATATAGTTCTGAGTTTGTAAAGCCTGCTCCTTAAGTGTGTTTACCTGCTCTACGATTGAGTCGTATTTATTTGAGAGAAATTCGATTGTAGTTCTTATATCATTATTTTGGTTCTTAACTTCTTCAATCGCAGTACAAATTTTATTCAATTTACTGTCCTGCTGTTCCTTAAAATTAAAGAACAAACCCCTCATTTCAATCATAAAGTTTGCTAGTTGCGCGTCTGTTGTATTTGTTCTTTTGCGCTTTTGTCGGCACATAATATTGGAGGCCGATGCCGCATCATTATTTTCAGACTGAGAGTGTGAATCACAATCCGATGCAGGCGCAGGAAGGAATGGTTCTAGTTGCGGCGCGGACGCAGGCGAAGCGGGCGGGGAGTGTCTGATCAACGACATGTTATGAAATTGTGGCTTGTGTCGAACGTTGAACAGTACCAGGAACTTATGTTTAGGTGGAGATTAACAGTAGTAACATCAACGATCTACAAAGGTGAATCCAATTGGTTCTTGATAAAAGGTTTAACTCATAACTTCAGGAAATGAAGAGTAAAATATATTTTTTCTAATTGGTTCTTCCCAGTTAGGTGACACTGCGCAGGTAGCAAATGGGCGGGGCCTATCTATTCATTAGTGACAGACTACGAGCAAGGGACCAGTGGGCGGGGCCTTTGCTTTTGTTTGCAAAAATGGCAGGTAAAGGTAAGCAGGTAGCTCACTTACCCCCACTACGAAACGACGACAGGCTGCACACAGTGTGACGGTTCTTCTTGTATTATGTGATCCTAGTACCGCGCAATAATTCTTAATTTAAATTATTATTTTTAATTTTAATATTAATGAGAAAATAAATCAGTAACACGTCTACTCGCGAACGAGGTCCGAGGGGAAGGCAGTTGCCACTGAAAACTCAGCCGGCAAAAAGAAGTTCGAAAATATCGCTAAATTATTTTAGCTAATGCTTCAGTCGCAAGATTATTTTCAGAAACTAATGTTGTAAAAAGTAAACTTCGAAATCACTTTACGAACGACTGAAAGAATTTTGTTTGTAAGAAACAGTTTAAAAAATGTGCGTTCAGAAACATGTGTTTCATTTAAAATAGCTGAAGAAATGTATCGACTATTTCAAACAGATAAAATTTATAAACAGAAATCGGTAAGCGAATCGATGGAAGCATTAGACGAAGTATTCTTCCAAGTAGCATAATTAGAATAATTTGAATTGAATGAAGCAAACTTGTTTGTATTGTTAATCTCAATAAAAACTTTAAAAATTAACTTAATTTTCATTATAATTTTTGAATGTTTTGCATTTTTCAATGCTATTTTTATACTTATGATAAATTTTAAATAGAAAAATATTGGAAAAAATTAACTCGGCCACAAGACACTCTGCAACACTCTCTGAGAATTCACTTGTGGCCGAGTTAATTTTTTCCAATATTTTTCTATTTAAAATTTATCTTAATTTTCATTGTTAATATTACGTAGCTTGTAGTAGTAACTTTTTTATTTTTGATAAATCTGATTCACACGACCGAATAAAAAGTCAGAGGTTTTTATCTCCCTACATAGTGCAGCATTACGCTGCATTAAAACCTTTTTTTGGCCGCCTAGGTAGTTTCTCTTTTTAAAATCAAATTTATTGAGTTTGGATTTTTTTTGAATATTTGGAGAGCAAATTTTCATTGTCATTCGTAGGCCGTCGGAGAAAAAGCTGGTTGATCTTGGAAAAATATGGTGTTCAATCAGTCAATTTCGTTTTAAATCTTTGATATTAGAATAAGACCCTACGGGGTCTTATTTAGCCGCCTTAATTGCTGATGGTGATCTCGGCGTGGGAAACTAAAGGGAATCGAGTGCTCCGGAGATTCCACATGTAGTGCCGATCGTCCGCATTGCTGCTGTGTCGGAAACCATTCTGAAATCTGTTCCACACCATTTGGCCATCGTTGAGGTGGCTACAGATAAGTAAATTGAGTGACCCCTTTAACTTCCAATTTTATCCCGATACCCTAAGGTAACAAACAACCGGTTACTTCATCATCGCGCGACCTTAGAAGCCCTGTGATTATTTTTGTCGTGTGCGGAGTTTGTTATTTTAAATTCTATACATAAGATATTCATAAAGACGTAATTATAAGTTCGTTACTGTTCTTCCGAGGCGAGGTTTTTTTCATTGCGTTTCAACAATTCTACTATTAGACCTATCATCTACATTTGCAAACGTTGGACAGGTAGGAATACTACATCCGCGTTTTAGAATTATAATCTACTCTATTTTATGTCAACCTTTTTTTGAACAGTTTGTTATTCTTATTCAAAATATATTATATGTGAAATTCAACGTGACTACTTATTGTTACGTAGTTAGAGCTTTTTTACTCTACAATAAGGAAACTAAGGGTTTTTTTTTTAAATCGAGGGGGGAAGGTGAAAAAAATCTGGCAGCACTGACTTAATATCATCCGTAACATAAATGAGAGAAATTTTATAAAATACTTATATTTTTTTAAGGAAAATATATATATACTGTGCAATTTTTTTATTGACCCAAGTTTAAGGGGAAGGTCATGTTAAGTGTTTAGAATAAAATGAATAAGAAATTTTATTTTTTTAAATACATTTATTTTCAAATATTTTTTGTTTTTATATTTTATCGTTAATCATTCGGATATAAAACCCAAAAAAAGGAAAATAAATTAAATAAGTAAAAATACTAAAACAGCTGATCGCCGACGCGGTCATTAGCCCGCGGCGCGACCTGTGTTGACCCCGCACAACCACACGCTCTTCTATGCCCTCTGCTATGCGATTCACTAACAGACTCATCATAGATGTTAACAACGACGAGTTAAATATCGGTTTTAAAAACAACGTTGATAAAAACCGTATTCGTTAAGCTACCTATGCTCGTCGACGATCTGCCGAAAAACGATTATGAGTACGATGTTTACAGTGTTGCTATGTTTAATCTAGAGTATAATCAACAAAAACTGCGAGGTCGCCTATAAAAAAACCCGATTGTTTAAGCCTGTAGAAACAAAAAACATATCCACTCCACCGCGTCTAAACGCAGCAAAACAAGCAACAGACGTCTCGCGGTATGTTTTTAATAGATTATGATTTTACAGACGCTTTATGATTGATTGTGTTGCTTTAACGCAATTTCTTTATCTGTGTTTTAATCACAAGCTTGTTGGCTCATGTAATTTCAAAATGAATTTAAATAAAAATTTGTAGTATCTAGTCCCATAAGAAAACGATAAAAAAAATGGTTTAATATTACCAGCGGCCGTACCGCGCAAGTGGAGTCGGCATCGAAATCTGCTTCATTTGACATATGGATGTGACACATTACTGCTTATTTTTGACACAAATGAAAACTTACCAAAGACTAAGAGCGATACGTCACATCCATCTGACAAATAAAGTTGATTTCGATGCCGACGACACTAGCGCGGCAGGGCCTCTGGTATTAGTCAGTTTTCTTCATATTTTGCAGCATTAGCAATCTATATACTTAATTTAGGTTCGCAAAATTTGTGACGACTCGATAAAGACTTTGGCGCGTAGTACGCGGCCGAGTAAGGTATCAAATTAAAGGTACTCGAGTCTATTTGTTCCGAAAACTATAAAATATACAAAATGTTAAACGTGATGATCACAAACTGCAATTAAAGATTTTCGCATAATTTGGAATTTTTCGTCAATCGACGAACCCGAGTATCGGGTTGTAACCGCCCTAGTTGATAATGATTTGGATTTACTAAATTAATAAAAAAAAAAAACTAAATTTAATCTCGACTAACCTATTTTTAAGTTATTTCGTCATTTTAAATGAATGCAAATGCACAATACGTATAAAACACGTTATAGTTATTATGCAACGAATATTTAATAAATTACATCATTTTCGACTTGGAAAATTATTATTTTTGATTATAGCAATAATTCAATACCATCTTTGACATTTGTATTTCAAAACAAACAACTTGATCTTATCTTGGTTAGAGTTTTTTTTTTATCAAAATACGAAATTCCAAAGTTCCAAGTGGTTTTAAGTGGCAAAGTGGACTTAAAAAAATTCTGCATCCCAATCCAATGGCGTTCTACTTGTTCTGTGTTTTAGTTTGGTTCCAAACCTATCGAAAGTAAGTACACAATAAAATTTCTATTTAAATATACCTACAGCACAGTTTCTGGAATCTAACCAAAATATTTTTCTTTTAGTGTCTCGCAACGCAGCTCCTTCGTTAAATCAGTTGGAAAAGCTAGTAAGCTTTTTGGAAATCAAACCATGGTTGGCTATGGGCCATGCTCGGATTCGCAGTCGTCAGGCATGGTCCGAAATAACAACAGCCCTGAACAGTGATAGTAGTGGGTTTACGAAAACATCGGAACAGTGGTGTAAGGTGGGTAATTATATAAGGTGGATCCGAATCATACTTTGGCCAAGCGTCAGGGGGTCAGGTCAAAAGTAAAGAAAACATTTATGCCAAAGAAAAAAATATAAAAAAATAAAAATTCAAAAAATTCAAAATACCATTTTTTTGCATTGGTTTTCTCTTGAAAACTTGACGCAAATAAATCCAAACGTAGAACTAAAATAATTTTAAATTATCATGGCCATAGAAACAGCAAATTTATTAACGCAATACACCGAACAAGTCGATGACCCCGCGCCACTACGCCACCGCGCACAATCAACTGATCGGTAGCGATTATTCCGCGTTTGACACTAAGTTCGTAATTCGTATGCATCAAATAACTCTCGATTATTGTTTGCTATTAACTTTTCCGTCTCTCTGACCCTTTCCTCATTAAGATCCCTCACGTGAGGTATCTTACTTTCGTATCTAATCATAATGTGGACACAGTAATAGTACACACTACCTTAATTACATAAGTATTATGTTATCAATAGGTAGGTATCTAATAAGTTGCTGCTTTAATAATTGGTGTAGGTACTCACGTGGTTGGTTCGGTGTTCATAAGTTGATTTTGACAAAACGGTGATAAGCTTTCCATCACACTTCACATGCTTTGGACTGGCAAACTAATGTAATAATAACTTAATCGAAATTTGACTCTTGCTAAATTAGGTAGGTATGGTTATAAAATGCAGTAAAAGAATCAGAATTAGTACATTATTCAAGGGGTGCTTATTTCTCGCTGGAGACTTAGGCCGCTCCGCAGGCACTTGGTTCAATGAATAATATACAGTGGAAGTTCCAGGGACCGCGGCGGGCTGTGTGGGAGGTTGTAAACTTGCTGTTACAGGAGATGTAATGCCAGTCGATGAAGTGTTGATTTTATTTTCTAACTCAGATATCTTAATATTAAAGGTGTTTACAGCCCTTTGCATTATCCGATTCATATACTGGATTGGGTTGACCTTCTTTATAACTGAAGTAGTGTCGGATGTAGAGGCTCCTACAGCTCCTGATCTGGTCTTCCTAGCTTCAGAATCCTTTGACTTCGTCTTTTGCTTGGCATCTTGAAGAACAATCACCTTTAGTCACTAATCATTTTCACTTATTCAAACTAACTTAAGTAATCTCAAATACCCACTTTAATTATCCGTTATAACACTATTAGAACACTTTCACTTAATTAACTTAAATGTCACTTTTTATTGTCATAAAACTTGTTTGAACACTTAACTCACTCAAAAGGTCACTCTTATTATTAATTAAATCACTTTACTATTTGATCACTTACACTTAACTTACTCCAAGTCACTTATCATTTATTCAGTCAGTTACTTCACTATTTAGTCACTTACACTTAATCAAAATAAAAAAACACTTTTATCAATCATCAAATCACTATTTGAAGCCCATAATTTCGTTCCTGAAACCAAGCCGGTTAAGTAAGGTTGCGATAATTTTAAATAAACGTTAAAATAAACTTTGAATTTTGAATAATAACCCGGTGACACTAGCGTACTAAATCTGGCTATTACTATCCGTTTAAATAACATCTCGAAAAGAAGAAAACAATTTTTATTAAGTATAATTTTATTTTTTTCTTCAAGTTCCATAATTTATTTAATGTAATTTGTATTGGTTTACCCCTTTTTAATTTTGATTTAATTAATGATAAATTTTAAAAAGATAATTTGTACAAGTGATAATTGTGACTCTGATAGGACACGAACCCATGACCGTTGACTGCTCTAACTACTGAGCTAATTCACTTTTTGATTTTGTTTTTTTTTCCTATTTTTATTTAGTTCGTTGCAATATGAACTTATAATGTGAAGAAAAGTGTGTTGCGGTAAAGTCGGCGAGAGTACAAGGTATTATTTTTCATGCGAAATTATAAAACCATAAAAGAAAATTTGTAATAGCCTCTAGTATGTAACTCTAAATTATAAAAAAAAAAAAACACAAACCTTTTGATAACTAATCAATTGCTTTGTATGTAAGTATGATAATTATTTAAATTGTGTTAAGCTGCTTCAACTACGCCCTCTATCCTGTTTAGAGTGAACTAAAACAACCTTATATCAAACGCCGACGCATCCAACGCGTTTGATTCAAACAAACAATATGTGTTGGTAAAAAAAACTACAGTAACTTAAACTTTTGATAACTACTCAGTTGTATTGTATGTATGATATTTAAATTGTGTTAAGTTGTCTAAACTACGCCCTCAGTCCTGATTAGAGTGAACTAAAACAACCTTATATCAAACGTAGACGCATCAATCAAACCGTTTGATTCAAACAATATGCACTAGTAAAGAAAGCTAGAGTAACTTAAACTTTTGATTAATACTCGGTCGCATTGTATGTAAATATGATATTTAAATTGTGTTAAGCTGTCTAACCTACGCCCTCGGTCCTGATTAGAGTGAACTAAAACAACCTTATATCAAACGTAGACACATCAATCAAACCGTTTGATTCAAACAATATGCACTAGTAAAGAAAGCTAGAGTAACTAAAACTTTTGATTTCTACTCGGTCGCATTGTATGTAAATATGATATTTTAATTGTGTTAAGCTGCCTAACCTACGTCCTCAATCCTGATTAGAGTCAACCTTATGTCAAACGTAGACGCATCAATTAAACAGTTTGATTCAAACAATATGCGCTGGTAAAGAAAGCTAGAATGCCATCTGTGACATGATTATAACATGTCAATGCCAACGCCATCTGTGACCTGCTTTGGTAATTAATTAATCTATTTTCGCGCGTCCCACCGAGTTAGGGATTGCGAGTGCTTCAATGGTAAGTTATATAGTTCTGTAGAATTCCGCTAGATGGTTCGAGACACATTTTTACATAACCTAAACATTATAATATATAAGAAAACTAAATACCTTCGAAAAAATCCCGAGTCGAATTATTTCTATTGAAAACGCAAAAGCCTGATGGATTCCGGGTATCGATTCTAAACTACTATGGCGAGCCAGGCGTGGAAAAGAAAATACTATTATTTTTATTATTTTTTACAAAGCACAGCTCGAAATTGGTTTACATGGTTAATAGTGGTTTGTAGTTAAAGTTTTTACATAAACAGCCCTTAACAAATTTAAACTGAGGACGCTTCAAAACTTAAATAAACCAGTTTGAACCAAGCGTATGTCGCGTCACGGGCAAATTTCGACTTGCATTTTGTATATATTACAGTTGAAAGATAAGAAAAACTACAAACAGGTTAATAGATTCGATTTACCTATTTCACAAAACCGCTATTGTTAAATTTAAGGTGTTTCCTATGTACTCACACTCAGAAACCATAAATCAGTCTGTGATGATGATGACACTCAGATAGAATACTCCGGGACGCCCCCGTGAGAATTCCTGGTCAAAATCTATTTTAAATTGACGTGGTATTATAAAGCATGCCGCTTGTAGCCAGGGCTATTATGATTACAACAACAAAAAACAGTAAACACTTGGCATTACGTTCATATTGTGGCCAGCCTAATGTCAATTTCGGATAATTTCGGTAATTTTACGTATACTTAAGAACGAATGCTTCAATATGAATTTAGTTACCTAGAGCCTACAAACACTAGTATAACCAAGAAATAAATAATGCCTAAACCCTGATCACAAAATGTTATTTTCCATGTAAACATTTTACAAATGTAGACCTTTCGTAAAATTAAATCACTTTAAAAGTAAATTGAGTCAGAATTATATTTATCACAACATCAATAATAATACTTAAATGAGATACAACGTACAACGAATTCTTCATTACTAAAAGTAGAATAAATTTAACAGAATTTCAAAATTTCTACGGCTTATCTCACTTTACTACTGGTAACACCAAAGCATAATAATATTGGTCATAAATCGAAGAGAGATTAATTACGTCGTTTATTTTTAAATTTCTCAATGTTATGATGTAGCAATAGTATTTCACGACAATTCGATTCTATCAACCGGATACCTACGATGTTAGATTTACGATGTTAACGATAACAACTACATAATTAACGTAAATACGCGAGTTTGTCGTTTGACTTTACTTTAATCACAGCAAATTGTAATTTAGGTGTTCGTGCCTTCGCTTGAACCACATATGAGATTACACCTCTGTAATTCAGCCTTATGACTCACTTCACATCAGTGCACAGCGCCCTCTAGCGTCTTATTGGAACTAATCATGAGACCGGTGAAAGCGCGCGGCTAGTGTTGCTTCAGTACGCTTTTGTAACTCAGCCGAGTCACACATGTGAATAAAATAATAATAAGAAAAAAAAGGGTACACAAAATGGCGGTAAGTTTTACCTGATTTTATTAAAAGTGAAAATAATTTCGCTACAGAATGTTAGATGAGACAAGCATGAAATTGTTTTTCATGATAAAAAATTATTACGCTCGGCGCCCTGGGCCCAGCAACGATCATTAATAATGCCAATTAAGGCATCTGTGTGCGGTTATTTGGATTTCGCTTGGCGCCCTTGGCCCAGCTCCATCCGCTCTTATACTGTCGTAGTGTGTCGACAGTGTTGTCTCAAGTAAACGTCGCCTCAACGAAGCGACATCTTTGTGCTGGTACTGGCACGACACATTCATGTCGCGACAACATCCGTCGTCCAAATGAGGCGACGCGACGCCTCCAGTTGGGCTATGAGCCGACTGCCGAGGCGGCGATCGTCTATGTCGTCGTTCCATCGGGACGACGCGTCGGGTCGATGGGGTGCCACGCTATTAAGGAGACGACGACCATCCGTGCTATGAGCCGACGCGTCGTCTCGAGAAGCGCGTACACGCTCCTTTGCTACTGTGTTTTTTAACAGAACCTGTTACCTTACAGGTCGCATCAAGCTCATCCAGTTCAACTATGGGCGAGTTGGCTCTGTTAACTCCAGACGACTCAGAAGAGAATCAAGACTTCTCGCTTATCATTGACTCGATTAATCGTCACTACCCAGAAAACTGGAGACAATGGAAAATTAAAATCTATTCGTTCGAACACCTGTTTGGAGAGAATATCTCACCAGAAATTGAGAACAAAATAAGATTTGGTATACCCACTACGGATTTAGTAAAAGCATTTTTGCCAAATGCTACGCAACTGCCAGAACGAGCTTATCGGGTCATAAGGAAAACAATACTTTCATGGCCTCTAGGAAGATGCTTGCTGTACGCTCCCCATAGTATAGCAGAGAAAGTACATGCTCCGTCGTATGACGAGTTTATGAACACTATTAAAGACCTGAAAAAGCAAGGCAAACTTACGAACAGAGAACAAATCAGTCCGGATCAGCAGATCACCTTGTGGGGATTCTGGTGATTGGAGTCTCAGCTACTTTTGTGTATTTGATTAGAGGTTTTTGTATTTGGGCATATAAAACCATGTCAACAGGATCTCGCAACACCCCCCTACATGAGAGCAAACAATCTCATCGCTGGGCAGATGACTCAAAAGAATTAGTGCAGGATGACGTACAGCTGGGAACCGTCATCAAGACTCTGAGTCCCGAAATCCTAGAAAGGATCAAGATGACAGAGGATAAACTCGTTTCTATCAACTCCAGAGGTCTGCCCGAGACCTCGATCAGCAGGCCCTCTGAGACCGTCCTCACTCATTCTCTCAATCCCGACCCGTCTCACTCCATCCCCTCATCAGAGACCGAATCAGACGGGACCTCTCTCAACCACAGCAGAGATCCTGACAATCTAGCAGAACCTGGGCTCAACGTTGCTTTAAAGGCTCTTGAGGAAGAGTTCAGACAGGGAATTTTGCTGTCTCCTACTATACTTTCCAACTTAAACGTTATCGGCTCGTCCTCCCATAGTAGACAATTAGCCAACCCCAGCGCCACTCTGAAGACCATAGAGGCCAGAGTAGGTCCCGCCAAGCGGACTCTAGCTTACAACTTAGCGGCTAGCGCCAGCTGGGGAATTAAGGCCCTTCTGGGGTGCCTGTCCGGGATGGAGGCAACCGCTATTAGTGTTACCTCATCTCAGACAAACAACCTTTTGACCGGGCTGTCCTCAATCCTAGATAGCATGACACTGAGAGAGAAGGACAATATCGCTCGTGACAAAGCGACACGAGAGAGCTTGAATGAAACAACCAGAGTCTACAACGAGCAGATGTCAACTTTCACCAAGCTTTCAACAAGCGCTGAGACTCTGTTGCTGACTCTACAAGATGTCCAAAACAGAATAACCGACGTCCCTGTCTCAAAACCAAGATCTCTGTCATCTATTCATTCGCGACGGCAAGAAGAACCTATAGAGGCAATACCTGGCCCAGGAAAGTTTAGTTGCCTATACGGGACTCTAACGCTGACAGATTCTGGGGCCTCCTTCAGTGGTCATGGGAACGAAGCAAAGATCCTATCTCAGTATCTCTCTTGTTCTCAAAATGTTAAGATACTTATTCAGGTTATGAACTTGAAACTGGCAGATCTCCTGAAATTCTCTGAAGATTCCCCAACTGATTTCCTGAAGCTGACTCAGGGTACCAAGGCTGAGAGGTTTGAAGCTTTTGGTGCCCTGACTCAGGAGGTAGGAACCGCAAGTTACCAGTGGGTCCACATCATCTCTTGATGAGACGACAACCCTTAGCAACCCGCCAGCAAGAGGCCATAGTGTTAAGAATTAAATGGAACTGGATCAATCTAAATATCTAAATTGTTATCCGAAGGTAAGGAGAAGACAATAGAAACCTCCTCACCGTGTTCGTCTCGCTCCAAACAAAGTTGTAGCCGAACTGTTACCGGTGTAACCTCGCCAAAACGTTGCTTTGCCCCTTCGCCAGCGGTAAAACGTCAAAAAGAGGAACGAGATAGTTCTCCTCCACCCAAACGCGCGTCCTTGAGTCAGGGAAGTTCAGACCACCTTATGGCAATTATGTTCCAGCAACAAATGGAAATTTTTAATAAGCTGGTAGAAATGCAAGCAGACCAAAATAAGAAAATAGAAGACCTTCAGAAGGCAACTATATCTTCAAAAGCGATTGACTTAGACCAATCGTTTGAATCTCAACCAGATAGTGCACGAGAACAGGCTGATCGGGAGACATGTGAGGGATCTTCGACCCCCCATAGTGATGAGACTGCTTCGATATTTGATGAATCGGTAATAGACGATCCTGAGCGCGCACTAAGAAACAAAATTGCCAACGCTCAGCGTGAACTAGAGAAGTTGCAAACTGCAAAGTCGATCAATCTAACCTCTAACTACGACTTTAAACCATCCACATCGGAAATGGAATCCAAATTCTAAAAAAGGCTGATCCAGTACTAGCAAAGCAAGCTTCAGAATGTCAGCGCCTGGGTACAGAGAGTTGGAAAAATGTGCGTTACTCAGAAGTCCAGAAGCAATTTCAAGCGACTCCCGTCTTTTCAGCTCTAAAGGTTAATAATCATCTCGCATCAGTTACACCGAACTGGTCATCGGTAGCGGTGTGGGAAAAGTTTGATCTCACACTTGGTGCTATAACAAACGGGTTACTACAGCAGCGTCAAATATTTGAATATTTGAGAATTTGCCGCAAGAGTACAAGCGCAAAATAGGAGAAGATTACCTAGCAAATAACTCCAAATTTCGCAAGAGCTCAGACGCTTTATTGCAATATGTATGTGGGCGTAGAGCGGAAGTTATACAACAAAGGAGAGATTGTTACAAGATAAAGAACAAAGTCTTACATGAAATCCTTCACTCTATCCCGCCCACAGATACCTCGTGTGTACTTTCTTCCGGTTTCCGCCTCTATGTAAGTCATAGAGCGTATTCCCTCTCAGATTTCCACAATCAAACGCGTACTATCCGAAAGGTTTCCGTTTCCGTGTAAACACAGAGACACGTAGTCCCTCTCAAACCTCCGCAACCGTTCGAGAGCGGTTGCTCACCGCTCTGGTTTTGGTTCGCGCCGGCAAGCCGGTAGCCCCCTATATCTAGAGGCCGTTCCCCTATCCACCACCTGGGGACGCGCCCGATAGCAGACCAGAAACTGCCACGGGCGTAGAAGGCTACCTACTCAATGCGACAGTATACACACAGAATATATATAAGGTGTATCCGAATCATACTTTGGCTAAGTGTCAGGGGGTCAGGTCAAAAGTAAAGAAAACATTTATGCCAAAGAAAAAATTATAAAAAAATAAAAATTCAAAATACAATTTTTTTTTGCATTGGTTTTCTCTTGAAAACTTGACGCAAACAAATCCAAACGTAGAACTAAAATAATTCTTAAAAAACAGCTCATTTATTAACGCACAAGTCGATGACCCCGCCACCACGCCGCCGCCGCCGCCGCGCGAAATCAGCTGATCGGTATCGACGACTGTTCTGCGTGTGAACGTGTGACACTAGTTCGTATGAATGCACCTAAATAATACAGTACCTAAAATTTTCTGATATTTTATTACACTATTCAATCCTACTAAATTAAAGAAAAAAAAACAAGTACCTATAGCTCATAGTCAATAGTTTAGTCAATCTGCAAAGATTCAATTGTTTTAAGTAGGTACTTACATGGCTTTTCGTCCAACAGGATTGTCAAACATTGGCCAAAACTAAATCAACTGATATCCCGTTAATAACCTTTCCATCACACTTAACAGGCTTTGAACTGGCTTAGTTTTCCAGTTCAGTTTCGATAAAAATTGAACGTATTATTACGAATTCATAAAAAGAACAAAATCACACTCGTTACCTACGTAATCGCCAATACTACCTCTTAGGTACTATTTTGTTATTCTGTGCTAATACTACTTTCCAAATTACGTTTGTGAGTACTTAAATTTTACACTTTCACGCTTTCAATTCAAATCTAGTACCTAACGAGACTTAATTACCTATAAAAACGATTATTTACCTCGCTTTTGCGTCTAAAGTTAAGTTTGTTCATTTGAATCCTATTAAAACAAGATTTAGATTCACCTACAATTTGCAATTGAAGTAATTATGGTTTCATATCAACCCACTCTCGTCAAGCTTCGTAAACTAATGTAATAATGAATAAAATAATACTTAATAATCTAGAACTAATAATCGTATCTAGATCGATCTAGAAGTAATCTAATTCGCCAGTTTACACCCATCCCATCACATACGGAATTAAGATAACCAATGTTCTTTAACTTGCAGTAAGTTGAAAGCCATTACCTACTCTAAAAAGACTTCTTAAAATAGTTGAGAGGACTTACATGGGCTCATGCAATCGAGTTCATCTCCATACAATATTAGCGATAACATTTCATCACATTCACTCACTCACATCACACTTATAGGCTGTAAATGTAATAATAACTATCAATTGAATTAAAAATCAAACTTAACACTAATTAATTTGTTATAACACTGATTATTACGTTTTTACATTTTACTTCACATTATTATTTCGTTATTACTATAAAGTAGGTGATAAGATATTGTATTTTAGGGTTGATTTAAATAAACATGTAATTTACTTACCAACGAGCTTGAGAGAAGAAGTAATTCTTCAAGTTCACGAAGAAATGGGACATCAAGGGGCTTACAAAGTGCTTAAATATCTTAAGGATAGGTTCTATTGGCCGGGAATGAATAGAGTAGTGAAAACGTTGTTAAAAACTTGCCACATTTGTCAGGTTTCTAAAAGTGATAACATAAAATATGTAGGTGAATGTAAGTCCATTGTAACAGAATGTATAGTAGACATTGTAATGGCTGACTTATATGGACCTTTACCTAAGGGGAGATTTGGAGCTACTTATATACTTGTGATTCAGGATTCATTTAGTAAGTTTGTTAAACTGTATGATTTAACTAAAGCTTCCTCACGTGCAGTAGTATCAAAATTAAAACAGTTTGCCAAAATAATTAAACCAAAAGTGGTCATGACAGATAACGGAAGTCAATTCTCGTCTGAAGGGTGGAAACAAGCTTTAAGAGATATTGGTATAAAGCCTATTTACACGACAGTACGTAAGCTTTAAGAGATATTGGTATAAAGCCTATTTACACCACAGTACGTAACCCTAGGCCTAATACTACGGAGTGTGTAAATAAACAATTAGGTCATTTATTTAGGACTTACTGTCATAAAAACCATAAAGGATGGGCAACCATACTAAGCAAGATAGAAAATTTATACAATAACACCTTCCATGAGAGTACTGGTTTCACACCGAATGAAATACTTTATGGCACTTGTAATAGTATGTCGTTTGATAGTTGTTTGCCAAAGTTAACTAAAACTAAAGACATCGATGTAGTTAGAGCGCATGCTAGACAAAATTTGAAAGATAACAGTATTAAACGACAAATTAGATTCAATAAGTCCCATCGGTTGATGGAATTTCAGATAGGGGACTATGTAAAGATTCGTGAAGTAAATAAATCGGAATCACAAAAGAATCTCATCAAAAAGTTTCAGCTTCGAAGGGCCATATGTAGTTAGCGCTATTCCCTATTTAAATGTTTATACCTTGATGGACCCTAAAACTAAACAAATAAGAGGTAATTTCAATACTATTCATTTAAATAAATATTATCTATGAGAAATTGTCTGAGGTGTTGTGTAGGTTAAGTGTTGATATAATTATATTTAGGATTAATTAAATTATAGATTACTCATATTAACTGTGTATGTGTTCTCTGTGTTAACATAATTATGGTTAAATAGTAAATTGTGTTAGTTAGTCTTAATATTTCTCTTTAATAATTGTTGTTAATAAGAAAATAACGGTGTTTAAATTGACCTGAAAAAAAAAATATTTTCAAAGCAACTTAAAACCAGTAGTGTAGGGCTCAACTGTCCTGAACAATATAAATTTATTGTTATTCTATCACTAATCCATAACAAATTGTTATAATAATGGAAAAGATTGTGGATTTGTTACCCAGTCATTCAAGTGGGAGCTTATACATTATACCTGTATTTTATTCAAATAGATAGTAAAGTAATTTTTCAAAAGGGGGGAAGTTACAGTATCTTCGGACCTTTGAAGACTTATTTTCATCAAGAAATCTCCATATGGTTAAGAAATCATCCAGGGCCTGTGATATTTAATGATATTTATTTAACAGAGCTTATGGGAAAGCGGCGACAGTACACAATGCATGTGATGGGTTCAAAAGCACGGGTCTATGGCCAGTAGATCCAGATATTTTCCCAGATTACATGTATGAACCTGCAGTAACAACAAACATTCCGTTAAATCTGGATAATACAGAAAGTGAAGTAACAAGTGAGAATATTATAGTAACCGTCACGACAACCAGTAACCAATTAACTCAAGAAAGATACCCCCTTTCAGTGCAGTTTGATGTTAATGGAACTTCTAGCCCAGTTCCATCAACATCAAACTGCACTGTTGAACGTCCATTGCATAACTCTGCAACAATAAATGAATCTACAGAAAAGCATCTACAGAAAAGATCTAAAAGCATTAAAAAACATGTTTTTAATATTAAACCCAGTACAAGAATTTCAGACAAAGCATTAAAGACATCCAACCGAACGAAGCAATAGTACTAGTTGACTTTAGTGAAAACTATAATTTTAAAAAAACTGAGGAAATACAAGCCTACCATTTCGGCTGATCAAGGGAACAAGTTACATTACATACAGTAATTGCGTACGTACCCGACTGTGAAAAGCAACACCAGGCTTTATCATTTTGTACTGTGTCCTCTTGCAACATACATCAACCAGCTGCCATTTGGGCACATTTGCACCCAATCCTCACGTTTTTATTGACACACTACCCAGCAATCAAAGTGATCCATATCTTCTCTTACGGACCATTTTCCCAATACCGTCAGAAACGCAACTTCTATTTGGCTTGCACAAAGACTTTCAACTATGGCTTTGAAGGCGTAAGTTGGTCGTTTTTTGAGGCAGGCCATGGTAAAGGTCCTGCTGACGGTATAGGAGAATACTTAAAAAGAGCGGCAGACTGTAGAGTTGCAACTGAACGGATATAATGATGCATTTGAGTTTTATTAAACTCTTCAAGGCACCAGTAAAGTCAAATTATTTCACATTATGAAAGAGCATATTGATGCAATTGAGAAAGATATTCCACAGAATATTTTCCCGCTACTAGGCACAAAAGTTTTTACAAAAGAGCGAGGACAGCTCAAGTATAGAAACTTGAGCTGTTACTGCACTCGAGGATTCTGTAATTGCTTAAATACGAAAGTATACTATCCTACACCAGCTCCAAAACATGATGTACGAGTAAATGTTGAAACAGTTTATGAAGAGACACTCATTGATGATGGTTCTGATGATTTGCCGTTGAGTAGTTTTAAAGAAAAGGATATCGAAATCGAATACACTGATTTACAGCGATCTCAAATCAAAAATATAACAATACGCTACAAGCTGTGCTACAAGCCTGTCGGATGTTTCAGTACTGAATGCCGATCAAGACCCCGGTGAATATAGAACGTCTTTACCCTCTCTACTTACCAACAATCATGACCAAAGTACCGTTGAACCTAAAAACTTACTTTCACTGTATCTTGAAGTAGCATTTTTAGCAACAGTGAAAGATCTTTTTAAGGTTGAGAATGCTTCTTCTGCACCCGTAATAGATTTTTGTGAACCTACAAGACCTTCTTCAACTAATACGCTTTTGCAAACTGCGCTATTTGTAAGTGAGCAGACTCAAGTGCACCTGATAAGTCTACCACTCCCTGCGATGTTATTAGACCAAGTACCAGTAGAAAAACGGCGGACAGATCTCAACCATGTATAGGAAATTTTGTTTCACCGAAAGATTTTCGACCAATTTTAAAAGCAGGACCACGAAATATTAAAAAGGTGGAAGAAAAGCTGACAAAAGTATGATCGCAACCGACACGCCAGAAAAGAATGCTCTGGCTGAAAAGAAAATCAAGAAGTCTAAAAAACAATAAAGACTGAAGCTGTAAAAAAAAGTTACACATAACTTATTCAAAGGAAAGGAAAATACTTGTAAACGACGAAAGAGAAATGTGAACCCAGTTGAATCTTCGGATGAAGATCAAGAAGAATTTCAGGCAAGTGGATCATCTTCTGGCGGTGAGATGAAGGAGATTACAAGTGATTCTGATGAAGATAAGATAGTTCTAAAAGCTGATTTCCCACCACTTAGACGTAGTCCCCGTGAAAATTACTTTGTTATTATACTTTTTAAAACAAGAAATGAAAAAATCTATTGTCGGTAAAATTCTGGAAATTTTAGATGATGAAGAAAATTGTGATTTTTATGTCTCATACTTAAAATTAAAAAGTAAGATTCAAAAGAAATTTACTGATTCAAAGGAACCTGATACAGCTGGTGTTAATATTGCGGATATTAAGTATATTCTGCCATTTCCTAAAATTGAAAATTCTAAAAATCGACGTCAAACTACTTACAGATTTCCTGTTAATATCTAAGTCTCTGTTAAGGGGGCTAACGTAGCTGATTGAAATAACTTGTTACCGTCTCTTTTTTAGAGAAAATGACATCTGTGGTTGAAAAGAGAAACTTTAGTTGAGATAGGTAGCGACAGATGGCGTAACTCTAACACTTAAACTGTTTTATCTACGGAGCGTTCTTTTATTCCGCCATTTTGCAGTATTGTCAGTGATAAACGGACGGAGTGATAATAATCTCAAAAAAAATGTTCTTGCGTGAAATTGAAAAGTGTTTTGTATCGAATCGTAAGACTATGAATGGTAAGTCGTTTTGTAGTAATTATTTTCATCCTACGCATAACTATAGTGAGGTTAACTGCACCAGCTACGTTCACCCCATCAAAAAATGTAGGTGGTAATTGTAGCTATTTTGACAGCTACAATTGCCCCCAAGCTTTTATTAATTAATTTTAAAATATTAAATAAAGCGCGACTGGTAATTAATATCCGATACTTAAACACGTGTTTGCACTCGTGATAACAAACATATTTCACAAGGTCGAAACAATGTCGAAATATGATTTTTTTTTGACTTTATACTAATTTCATCAGTGAGCAGTGCTGTTTCGTATGGAATGTCAATAATTGGGTTAGGTTAGGTTGGGTTTGATTAGGGTTCGGTTTATGGTTATATTCTTATTTAATATTTTGATTCAATCTCCTTTTCTTGTCTGTAGCTAATTAATTAAGAGTCTTAACTAATACTTTAAAAAGCAAAGTATGTAGGTTCGAATGTTTGTAATTTGTTAATTTGGATGTAGGTAGATAAGGGTTGGTACTACTGAACCGATTTTAAATATTCTTTCTTTGATAGAACGCTATCTTATTCAAGATTTCCAAAGGATTCTTTTTTATAACCAGGCGGATGAAATTGCATGTAGTTTCTAGTATAAAATAATAATTTCTAGTAGATATAAAGTAACAACATTGTTACTTACTGATGGTTACAGCTGTTGTGTGAATGTTTATAACAAATTATTTTGTTTTCATTGTAGATGGTTCGGCACTACAAGCATAAACGCGAATCTCCTTATTCAAGGGACACACTATTAAAAGCAGTAGAAGCTGTGAAATGTAAGAGAATGAGCAGGCTGCAGAACATTTTGGTGTTTCCAGAGCCACGATTTACGCGCATGTAACTGAAACGCGTGGATTAAATAAATCTGGCAGATCTACGGTGTTTGATAATGATACGGAACTGAGAATTGTGAACTTTATTCACGTAATGGAAAAGTGTGGTTTTCCTTTGACTCGCAAAGAAGTCACATTATTGATAAGCGAATATATTAGAAGGAACGGCATCGTGACGGTATTTAAAAATAACATACCTGGTGATGACTGGTTCCGAAGTTTTCGGAAAAGACACAACCTTTCTCTCAAAAAGCCTCAATCGGTGAAAATAGCCAGAAGAAAAGCGTGCAACGCCTTCACGGTATACGAATATTTTGAAACACTCGAAAAAGCTATTCGTGATTTGGATTTATCGTCCGCACCCGATCGTATTTACAATCTTGATGAAAATAGTTTCTGTCAGGATCCATCGAAAAGTAAAGTTGTCGGAAAAGTTGGTCATCGTTGCATCGTTGTACAAGAACAACCAGCTCACCAGGTAGAGCCAATACCTCCGTCCTTCTTGCAGCAAATGCAAATGGTGATAAAATTCCGCCTCTCATTATTTTCCAAGGAAAATATATGTGGAACGAGTGGTTATATAAGAATGAAAATGTCAAAACAGCATATGCTGTAAGTAAAAAAATGCTGGAGGGAGACCAGTATCTTTGAAAAATATTTAAAAGATGTTTTTGTCCCTGCGATCGGGAGCAAGAGGCCAGTTCTTCTAATATACGATGGACATTCGACTCATACAGATTTGAGCGTAATTGTGTATACAATATCTGAAGGCATCACAATCCTTAAACTGCCACCCCATTTTTCTGACGTGTTGCAGCCTTTAGATTGCAGCGGTTGCAGCCTTTAGATTGCAGCGTCATGAAGCCCATGAAGGACAGGTGGGACCAGGAACTTATAAAATGGCAAATGTTGGCTTCAAATTGCCCAAAAGTGAATTTGCTAGAATTCTTACTGGCATTTGGGAGAATTTAAATCCAGTAATTATCTCAAATGGATTTAAAAAGACTGGCATTTATCCGGTTAATCGAAATATGTTTGGAAAAGAAAAATTTGATTCCCTATCATGGTAAAAGTGGGAGAACCATATGCAATCGAAGCATAAAACTATATGCGCTGAAAATATTTCTGCAAACGATGATGATACTATGGAATATAATAATTTCGAAACAATGACAAAAGACCTGGAAAATTCCGTAATTGACACAATTAAAAAAAATTCCGAGTCTTGGAAATTTAGCACTCAGAATTTTCAACCAAAGTATAGCTCAGAGCCAAAATGAAAACTTTGACAATTCTAACAAAATGGAAGAAAATTAAAGTGGTATAGACAACAACTTATCAATAAATGGAAAATAAAATGAACAACAAGAGAAACAACTACTAGATAACCAGAAAACTATTGCTAATCAAGAGATGCTTATATATGAGGAAGAAAAAGAAATTCTGTCGTGCAAATTAAAAGCGAAAAATATATAGCCAGAACAGTCGAAAATCCTAAAATGACGATAAAAAAGCTTGAAAATAAGCAAAAAGATACTAATGACAAGAATGTTGGGCCATCTGAATGGAAAAAAATAAATCCTAGAACATTTAGACTTCCTTTGAAGTTTCAAAATAACAATAGTAACAGTGGTAAGATCAATGTTTTAAACTGCGAAATAATAAATCCAACACATGACAAAATAGAACAAAACTATGATGACGTTAGTACAACATTTGAACAAATGGTTTTAAGCAATATTTCATAAAACGATTTGCCAAGAAGACCAAAAAAACGGGTTGGTGCTGAAATATTAACATATCCTGAAGTTGTAGCACGCATGAAAAATGAAAGAATTGAAAATAATGAAAGAAAAGAAGAAGCAAGAAGGTTTGAAGAAGAAGGGGCTTTTTTTATTCTTGGTGTTGTTTGGGTTTTATATCCGAATGATTGTCGATAAAATATAAAAATTAAAATAATTAACAAATTGAAGTATTTTAAAAAAATAAAATTCCTTATTAATTTTATTCTAAACACTTAACATGACCTTCCCCTTAAGCTTGGGTCAATAAAAAAATGCACGGTATATATTAATATGACTAACTATTCGAACAGCTTTTTACTGGTTTTACATATTTTAAGCTTTCATTCATTGAATTTACAAAATAATTTATTAATCGTTGCGTCACTTTATGACGCTTATCTTTGGCTAGATTAAATTGTGTAAATTAATGAAATATCTGTTATTATTATTATATTATACTCGAAACTTTTGATGTTATTTTTTAACCTGTATTTATTTTTTTCTTATCGTTTGCTATGAAGTTTACAATTATTTTAGGTAATAATTTATATTGTATTATATTATTTTAAATTAGAGGTTTCAATAATCTATATTGTTATATAAATACGATAGTTCAAATGCATGTCGTGACTGCCTATAATTGATAAGACACTTAAATATGTATTTTGTTTTATTATTATTAATTTTTGTGTGTATCAGTGTACTTATTGTTGGCCGTACTAATAAATAAATAATAAATAAGCCATTTCTGGAATGAGTCCTTTTAGGAATAAGTCCATTCCGGAACAAGTCATTTTCGGAACGAGTCTTTTTCAGAATAAGTATTTTTAGTATCGTGTGTCCATTTCCGGAATAGGTGCATTTTTGGACTAAACGGTTAATAAATACGCACAGACGATGAACACGCGTCCATTAACTTCAATACGAAAATAAAATACAACACCTTAAGAAACTTTACTTATGATATATTTTTTTATAGAAAAATATTGGAAGAAACTACTGAGCTCAGTGGTTAGAGCATTGGACCGGATTTCGAAAGGTCGTGGGTTCGAGTCCCATCTGAGAATTCACTTGTGGCCGAGTTGATTTTTACCAATATTTTTCTACTTATAAATTTATCATAAGTATAAAAACAGCATTGAAAAATGCAAACAATCAAAAATCATAACTTTAATACGAAAATTAAAATCGCTATAACTTGGTAACCCCACTTTTAACACCAATTGATTATTTTATTTTTAATATCTCACTTACAATAACACATACAATATTTTACTGGAAAAAAGTTTTTTATTTTATATAAAGTATCATTTTAAATATAAATATAAAACGGGCCAAACGCGAGTCGGACTTGCGCACGTAGGCGGAAACCCTTCGTACCATTATCTATAAAAAAGGCTAAAAAAAAAACACGTTTGTTGTACGAGAGCCCCTTAAATATTTATTTTATTCTGTTTTTTAGTATTTGTTGTTATAGCGGCAAAGGAAATACATCATGTGTGAAAATTTCCAACTATCTATTACGGTTCATGAGATACAGTCTGGTGACATACGGACGGACTGACAGAGGAGTCTTATAAAAAAGGGTCCCGTTATACCCTTTCTATACGGAACCCTAAAAAGCGACTATTTACTTATTTAGACTTTAGCCCTATTTTGCATACTCCTATGATGATTTTCACAAATTCAACCCCCTGAGAGACGAATATGCACAAATAATAAAAAATAACAGACTACGCTTCAATACAAAAATAAAATCGCTAAAGGTTGGTAACACCACTAACTTTTAACACCAGCAAAATGGAGAGGAGAAAGTTCACAACAAACTTCGAGAGAACTTGAGAAAACAAATATGTTAAAACAGTTATTTAGTACCTAGTTAAAAAATGTTACAACAATAAACAAGAATACTTTTCCGATAAAATAAAAGAAAACAAACCGACTTTAAAAAGTAAAAAAAATTTCATATGATAAGTTTTTTTCTAAAACCTCAACAAAAAAAATTGTTAAATAAAAAATGATCGTACAAAATATAGATAATTCAAAGTTTTTGAAACTATCCATCGACGTCCTTATTCCCTAAACGATCTTATGTCACTTTTCAACATTTCATATTAGAATATTTTTGTCAAAAAATCGAAGAAAAAAATGAAGGAAACAATTTTTTTTTTTATTTAAAATTATTTCATTATTAATTCTTTTGCAAATGCTTCAATGTCGACAACAAATTCAACCCCTAAGAGACGAATATAAGCAGTGAAAACTAATATGCTCAAACAAGAACTTCTTTTCATTAATAGGCATGCTCTTGGTCTCATTCTGAATTGCTAGATTTAAGAAGAGACCGAAGATGGAGCGTGCTTGCCTAGATTGGACTCCTAAGATTCAAACAATATAGTTTTATTTAAAATATGTTGTGTTATGTTAGTAAAACAATTTGTTCGGAAAGATCTCGACCCCGACCGCTGCGATCAATCAAATAGTCGAGCTCTTGAGAAGTAAAATAGTGGATAAATTTCCAGTTGATCGGTTTCATTGATCAGAATGGTAAAAAGCACTTTTGAATATTTAAATGTTCCTTTTGCAACTGCGACTGCTCTTCAGTGTAACCATCTCAAAAACGGCACTAGCAAAAAAATTTACCAAACCACCAGAAAAACAAAATTCCATCTCAAACGACCAAAAAAATACAAAATACAAAAACATAAGGCATTTGAAGAAGTTCTACTATAATTTACTTAATAAGAAATTTAAGATCAGTTACATTAATAACAAAATGAAACTAATTACAGACTAATTGCCATAAACTATAATCATATAGTGAAAGAATTTGGCAGATTTGAAAAATATCTTTATTATCTTTAAGTTTTTTAAAAATTTCCTTCAAACCTGCCAAATTCTGCCACTTTTAATTCTGTGACTTTAAATTCAGGTGCCAAATCTGCCCAAATGGTCGAAATTCGCCACAACTCCTATGACGACATGATTTTTACAAATACAACCCTTATGAGAATAAATGTGGAAGACGAATAGCCATCTGGTAACCATAAAAGCAGCGAAGACTGACATGCTCAAAAGAACTCAATTCCAAATTGGATACAAAATACAAATATTAATTGAAGACTCCTAACATTCAAACAATAAGTTTTAAAATATTATATTATTCCTAACCGATCAACCAAAGTTGAGCTCAGAAGTTACATCTGGTAGGAACGCTGTTAAATTTTTTTACTTAACTTCCTCGATACTTACTCGAAAGTTATTCATGCACTGTAGGTCTAGAAAGTTATTCATGCTTGACCTACAGTAACATATCATGATTGAGATATTCCGACTAGAGAATTTTGTTAATTTTGTTTATATTTATAATATTATAAGTCCACCTGGCTAGCTACCACCATCTTATCTAAGTCTGACGCCATAAAAACAATGTTTGCAGCATTGTTGTGTTCCGGCAGTTAGAGATAAGATAGCCAGTTTCTCGGTGATTGAGGATTCTGGGAGAGGCTCGCTTCTATCTTCAGCCTCATCTATACTAACATCAGGAATGATGAATGAATGAATAAAATGAAATAAATCATACTTACAGTTATCTTTGTTTCTTTTTTAATAAAATATAAAGACAAAATTAAAAGAAAAAAAAAAAACCGAAAATTTGATTAATCTTGTAATAATAATCCTCATTGCATAGCTGAGTGTCATCATAATTATAAACAGCTAATATAAGATGTTGCTAAAATGTATCTCATATTTTAATCTTTAACAGAAAATCTTGATTATTTATCAGTTTCAATCGTTTGCTCCGAATCCTCTGAAGCAGAGAAGGTGACAGCAGCACTCTGAAATGACATCCAAATAGTTATATTTTATGTAATAAATATAAATAAGAGAATATACTAGAAAAAAAATCACTGGTCTCATGTCATTCCCAAGGGTGCGAGATCGAGTCCCGTCTGAGCAACATGAGACCAGTGGTTTTTTCTAGTATATTTTCTTATTTATATCTATTACATTAAAGTAGCATTGTAAAATGCAAAATTAAAAAGTTCGAAATAGTAATTTAAAAAAAAAAATTAAGAAGAAAATATACTAGAAAAAAGCTACTTGCAACTTGTTATAAAAATAGCATTGTAAAAGTTATAATTAGTTATCTTTTATTTAGTCAGTACCACTAAACGTCTTCCAAATAAAGAATACCAATACACAGAATAATAACAGTCATGAGCAATTATATGTAAACACTATTATAACCCATAAAAACACATGGAGACAAAGCTGTATGTCATTCAATATTGTATAGTCGGGGACCTTTTTTGAGAAATGATATTTCGGAAAGTATTAAGGTTAAATAAATAATTGATTGATAGAATGAAATACCTATTAAAGCTCTATTATTTGTGATATAAACGTTTTCTATAAGTCTATTACTTTTTGAGATAACTTTCTTAAAAAAAAACTCTACTGATCAACCGGGAAGTTCCCCGATTATACAGCGACAAGGTTGCTTAGCGTTTCTTTATTATTTCACGTGACTGTACATTTTTGAATGTTCGTCACCAGTTAGTATAATGTAACTCTTGATTAATTAAATATAAGTTATTCTAGCAGCCGCTCGCGATTTCACTCGCGTGGTTCTTGTTCCCAGGAGAATTTCAGGCTAAAAGGTATCCTATGTACTAATCCAGGTTTTACACTATTTGTGAGCCAAATTTCATCCAAAACCGTTCAGCCATTGTCGAGTGATAGATAAACAAACATCCAAACTTTTTAAAAACTAAATAAATATTAAGTGGTATTCGAGGAGCTCATGGCGCAGTAAATGATAAATTATATTTTATTTGCAAAAAACACAGTATAATGATGGTGAGCCAAGGCTTTACAAAATAAAGTGCTCATGCTTTGCTGATTATAGTAGTTCGCGCGTTCGGCCTGCGATTGTTGAGGTTAAGCAACTTTCGCAATGGTCCGTCACGGGATGGGTGGCGTCGGAAAGCACCTTTAGCTGTTGGTCCCGGCTGTTTTTGCAGTTGTTGAAACCCACCAATCCGCATCGGGCCCGCGTGGTGGGTCATGGTCCATTCTTCTTTTCCATCCATAAGGAAGGCCAGTGCCCCAGCAGTGGGGGGGAAGGAAATTAAAAATGGCTGTTGACAATGACGAATGCGTATATCTGTCCAATGACGTTTATTTCTGTTTTCAAATAACTTTTTCTTTTCTTTAGTGCCGCCAGTATCTCTCCGTTACACTATTTTTATTGGTACATGGACTGGTAGAGAATGCCCAAGGGCATTGATCCGTCTTTTGTTGTTGTATGTAATAAAGAATTATTAAAAAACGAGCAACCCGTGTGCGCATAATGCGCAAAAAACACATAATAACATTCAAAAAAGTTTTTTTTTTTTGTTTTATTTTTATTTTTATTTTTATTTGAGTTTTTGCTAAATTTCTCGACTTATCCGACCACTTCAGACAAATACCTTTCTAACGGTGTATTGCACTCGATTGTGCGACTTTTAGTTTAGGAGGAGAAGCGGCTTCACTGCCGTATTATATATATAGATAGATAGTAGGATAGAAAATAGTACTATGTTCCGCCAAGAACTTTATTCGCTTGGAACCCAGTTATATCGCAATCCTTAAAGATATATCCCAAATATCCGTATCGTATCAACGTCGCTATCGTAATGTAAGGACATAACTAAAAAACTAAAAACCCGCATGCTTTAAAAGGCAAGTCAACTGAAAAGATGGAAACAAGATCAAATATAAAAATATTTTGTTCAACATAATACATGCAGTCGGAGACATAGAATTTATTGAATAACTTGTCTTATGAAGCAGATGGGGTTTTTAGATTTTTAAATTCATATTCTTATTTGTATCTTTTTCGTTACCTATTTATCGGTCATGATATACCTTTTTGAAATCCTTAACTAGCTCTTTAATCTGAAAAACCACTTCAAATAATAGCACCACAAAGCTGCTATGTAGGTTTTTTTTAACACCACTTATCTAAGAACACTTGGTCTTTGTCTTGAACACTTGGTCAAGACCAATCTAACAATATATTAGTTTAAAGATAAGAGGTAATAAAGAATATCAAATATAAACAAACAAACTTACATGATACGCACAAAAACATAACCCTTTCTTTGCAGTCGGGTAAAAAGGTCAGACCGAGTAACATTGTGTATTTATTTTTATCTACCTATACGTTATAGTTCTGTTCTCCAATAGAGAATAGCATAACATGCGCTATTTAGTTTAAAGTAAGTATTTCAATAACAAAGCAGTAAACTAATTTAATAAGAGATGATTAACACTTACCTCCATTAATTGGGTCAATTTAGATAATAAAAATACTGATTTCCAATAATTTTTCTTCTTTGTTTACATTTTGAATAAGTCGTAATAGCTGGAATTAAATAAAAGTCAGAATTATCTTATCTATACTAATATTAAAAAGCTAAATTTTTTGTTTGAACGCGCTTATCTTAGGAACTACTGGTTCGAATTGAATCATTCTTTTTGTGTTGGATAGTCCATTTATTGAGGAAGGCTTGCTATATAACATCACGCTGCGACCAATAGGAGCGAAGCATCAGTGAAAAATGTTGCGAAAACGGGGAAAATTATCCATATTTGTGGCCTTCCGTTGCGTGCACTGCATAAATGGTTTAAGTTACCCAAAAAATATGAATGAAAGAATGATTACTCTTTAAATGATCTAAAAAAATGTCCGCGACAGTATATGTCTATCTTTTTTCTGAAGTCATTTTACGGTACCTAATTCCTTTGACATAATTATCTTTTATTTAATAACTTCATAATCACGATCATAATAACAGAAATTGACGCGGACGAAGTCGCGGGCACTGGACTGTGACTGGGAATCGAACCCAGGACTCCTAGGTCTGATACCGATGATGTTACTACTACTCCACAAACGCGGTTATCAATTGGGAAAATATTTGTGCAACTATAGTGAAAATGATTTGGGATTAAAACCATGTTTCTTGTTTCAGATCCAATCAACTTTGAACTTAAAAACATCACCCGTGAGTTTGGAATTGCCTGAATAAATTAGACATCCTACGAGGGGAGGTCTAAAAGTCCGCGGAATGGGAGGGATGGAAGAGGTTGGTTCATTTGTCTAGCTATGTATAGATTGAGCACCTCATCACGACTCTGTAGCGAGATAATGAATGAAGTTATGGTCCGAAATAATACTGAAAATGAAAGCTATGGTCAGTAATCGTAATCCTAGTCGAAGAAGTAGTCGGTACAGTGACATTCTACCGCCCAAGAGGGCCGAGTTAGAAAATAAGGCGGAAAATTTAGTTATTGTTTTTATTGTTGTTTAATTTATGTATCGTTTCGTGTTTTATTTTTGTGCTTTTGTTGTGTTGTGTCCACTCACTCATTTGGACCTGTCAGAATATCAGTGTTTCTGGGTTATTCTGACCATCAATGAATGACCCAGAAGTTAATTTTGCTGAGACAGGGCCTATTAGCAGCACACTTATTGTTTTTTTTTCGTCATTTTGTTTTTCTGTCTAGTAACAATTCTTCTTTTTGTCTTAATTAAGTACCTACTTGTCTCATTGTATAACTGTTTTTTGTGTGTGTTGTTAATAAATGGTTTTCTTCTTCTTCTTCTTCTTAACCCGGCGTCATTGAGGCAGGGTCAATATGACCCTGCAAGTTTTGCATACGAAAATTTGCTTAGAAATAATTGCCGCACACAACCGTCTGTCTCAGTAGCTGCAGCTAAGGATCACCCCTCCCCTTCACGTACCTCACTTCAGTCGTCCGTCGCCCGCGCAAGGAGCAACACGTGTGTAAACGTGCGACCGGGTAATTATGACCCAGCTCAACGGCGACGTTGCTGTTTTGAGCCATATCTTTTTTATGTTTTATTTAGTTTTACAATCTCGTATAGCCTATTTCAAAAAGTTGCCGTAAAGTATAATTCGATAACTGGTTTACCAGCTATGAACTATTGACTCACCTTCTCAAAGAACATAAATTAACCAGTGTAGTTACTTTGAGAAAAAACAAACGTCAGATACCACCAGAGTTTACGAGATTTCAAAAAGACTTGACAATTATGTCACACATACCAAAGAAAAATAAAATCGTTCTGCTTCTCTCAAGCTTGCATCACGACAGTAAAATTGACGAAACCACTGGAGAAAAGAAAAAGCCAGAGATAAATACTTTTTATAATACCACAAAAGGTGGAGTGGATGTTGCAGATGAGCTCTGTTCAACTTATAAGGTTTGCCGGAACTCAAATAAATGGCCGTTGACATTATTTTATGCCATGCTCAATATGGCGGGAGTAAATGCTGTAATTATAAAAAACAGCAACAACAGAGCAAACATGAAACGACGCCAGTTTTTGAAAAACTTGGGCTTAGCCCTCGTGAACCAACATATTTCTTTACGCAAAGATTCAGTAAATCTTCCACTGGAAATGCGCAAAAGAATGAAATAATTTACTGGAGAGACATCTGGAGAACCTCCTGCAAAACTCACTGGTGTTCGAAGAAGGTGCCAAGATTGTCCCTACAAAAAAGATAGGAAGACTAGTCGCTTATGTATCACTTGCCATAAGTTTATATGCGCTGAACATGTAATTTCTTACTGTAAAAGCTGCAGTGAAAGTCTGGTTCAACAATAGTAATTGTGCCATAGTTCCTGATATTACTGTGATTAATATTCCAATGATAGAGAGCATGGGTAGTATAGATTTGATTTAAGTATTATTTTTGTTAGAAACGATATTGCTTTTTGTTGATTAAAAAAATTAAGAAAAGAGTTTCAGTTTTTTTGTATAATTAATAGTCTATAAGAAAAATGAAAAATATAAATTATTGCATTAATTACCAATATGTTTTATTGCTGCTATTGATTATAAATACAGTATTTATAATAAATATTACATTTTAAATATTAAAAATTATTTTATACTAGGCAAAATTGTGACAATTATAACCAGGGTCATAATGACCCACCTCAACGTTAGTGTAACTTTTTTCCGCCACAATGACGCCGGGTTAAAAATGTTTGCGACTGATTTTTTTGTGTATTTTACTCATCGACTATGTAGAATGTGGTGTTAATAGAACCGTACAATACTAAGCTTCATTTCCCTTAGTTCAAGCTAAATTTGAAGGGGAATATAAAATAAAAATAAAGAGAAAAGTCACGCGCACAAGTCACGTTGCAACGGCGTTTATTCACCGATGAAGCTTCGAAAAACTTCATCAACCTTTTTATATTGCAGACCTGGTCTCAAGCAACAAATTAAAATTTGCAGCAATGAAAAAAAAAGTGCATGTAAAAAAATATACAGAGGTGAAGTCTGTACTCTACTCAAATTACAAATATTTTTATTCAAATTAGTAATCAATTTATATGAGCAATTTCAGAAATTTGTTTGGGGTAGTAAAAAAATATACTGGAAGGATAACAATATTTGGTGCTTAACTGCAACCGACTTCCCCCCATTCCATGGACTTTATGACCTCCCCTCGTACTACCTAATATTATAAATGGGAAAGTAGTTTGATTGTTTGTTGCTCTTTCACGCTAAAACCACTGAAACATTTGAATGAAATTTGGCACAGAGATAGCCTGGATTAAAACATAGGATACTTTTTATCCCAATATTCCCACGGGAACGGGAACCACGCGGGTGAAACCGCGGGCGGCCGCTAGTTTTGTGTATAAGCCATAGTTGCTTACTAGAGAATTAAAATAATCAAAGCCAAAGAAATAATCACCTTCAAGCTTCCTTTAACCCTTTGTATTATTATTATTTCTGGAGAGGGGACGCCAGCAAGGCCGGACGGGTGATCAGTCTCCCTAGTTGGAACCATTTCACCCAATTCCCCTGTGAAGAAATCCCCTGGAGAACAGGGGGGGCGGGTTATCGTTCACCCCACCGGCGTCGGACCCTCGAACCTTCCTGTGCGCTTACAATACCTGTTAAGTTCACTTATCGTCAACTGCTTTAGATCCTCTTCTTCTAGCTTGTCCACTTCAAAGAGCTCCCAGCGCAATGATGCATACATTGGGCATTCTGCCATGAAGTGGTAGCTTGTTTCTTCCTTTTCATTACATTGTGGACAGGTGGGATCCTCTGTCCTTTTGATTATTGAAAGGTGCCTGTTCAGTGGAGAATGTCCAGTCAGTACTCCTACTATGTTCCTTATGTTTCTTCTGCTTAGTTTCAGCAGCTCTCTAGTTTTCTTCTTATCGACTGATTTGATGAAGATCTTTGACTGTCTGCAGTCTTTTCTTATTTGTATGCTGGAATGTAGATCCACATGAGACATAATTGATTTTCTATTGTCACTAGAATACGGGCTTATGAGAAGTTAAAAAATAAAGGTGACATACCATTTCGTGTACATTTTGTTAGGTGTTATGTTGAAGTGACATCATCAACAGCCAGTATGTTAATTCTGAAGTTTTTCCGCATAATTAACAAGTAGTTTCCTGAAATTTAACACAGATGAGAGTTAATAAAATAGCAATACTTAACCTGTGCAGGGTAAGGTCCCTTATTTTTAATATTTGTTGAGTCAAAAATCAATAAGTTTTTTTTTTCTTTTTTTTTAATCTGCGAGCAGCCCAATAGCCGTTCCCGTTCCCGTGGGAATAAAGGGATAATATGCAGCCTATGTTACTCAAGGATAATGCAGCTTCCTAATAGTGAAAGGATTTTTCAAATCGGTCCACACAACAACAACAACAAACAATAAAATTTTTCCTCTTTACATTTAAGTGCATGCTAATTTATCTACATGGAGAACTTACCTAGGAATGTTTTGAAGATCTTAAAAATTAACCAACTGGTATGCATTATACTGGATGAGTTAAAACTGTTTACAGTGTCACCACAATCATCTTCTAAGGCACATATCATCAATTATGTAATAAGTGTTATTTTTGTTAATTTTTATACATCCAACTCCCGTTGACACATTTCTGACATAGGAAGTCTTCATTAGTACCTGAAAAGTTAAATAAAACATAAATTATCGATTTTCTATTATGAACTATGTAAAGAGCAATAAAGGTACTGATAATTTTTAATAGTGTTACTCTCAGACCAGACTGGGGTGCAATTGGGTAAAGTCAATCGTATTCACTTGACAGTCGACACTAATGACATACAATATGAACTGTTAAATCTCAAAGCAGAATAAGCATAAAGTTATCCACTTACATGTCTGGAAATTCATTCTCGTAATATAGAGGTAATTTCAGGAGCCATATTTATGGAATGATATGGCTGTATAACTGGAATTGCAATCCAATAGTAAGATGAAGTGAGTCATGTTGAATCTGAAATGATGGTCCTGAAAGTTCAACTAAATATGAGTGCGTTTTAGACCCAACAATTTTATATATATTACAGCCGCGGTTACACTCACGTGATTCCCTCTCCCGTGGGATTATCGGGATAAAAAGCCTGTTACTCTCCGTCCTCTCAACTAACTTCATGCCAAAAACCAAGTAGAGTGGTTGCTTAGTTAGGGCGTGAAGGAAGGACAAACAAACACACTTTCGCATTTAAAAAATGTTAAGATTACTATCAAAGAGTGCGCCTAAACGCCATATTTTCTTGCAATTTCTGGCTGACAACTGTTACTGTCTCACGCTGCTTTACGTATAAAAAATCAAGATAGAGCAATTATAGTCGCCAGCCACAGAGATGAGCAAAAACATAATAAATATAATCACCCTAATAAGGCAACTGGAAGCCCTCAATAAAAAAAAGGTACCTCGTTTGCTAATCATAGAAAATAGGTAATACATACCAACTTACTTTTGAACATAACACATTAACAAATACCAGCGTGGTGTGGAACAAATTCACTTGTGTACATACGTGGTATATATTTTCTTTTTATTACACTTTAAACAAAAACAGAAACGGCCAGACGACGCTCCTCAAATGCAAAAAATGAAATGAAAAAAATGACGGACGGGCCGACCGCCTGACATTGACATTGACAGATAATTAGGGATGTTAAAAAATTATCGACTATGGCAAAAATATTAAAATTTGATTCAGATAAGTGATTTTTATTTGCTTAAAAATTTATTATTAAACAAAAGTTTTTTACACTGCCAATTTTTGCAACCTAAGTCCCGAACACGAATTCGAAAACCATTTTACCAATTAACAGATCCCATTAACAACGCATCGTTTGCCCAATCGTTTGTGTTTCTTGCAGTACACCAAACGAATATTACACCGTCTACCGGTATCATTCGAAAAAGTCAAAAGTTTTTTTATGAGATTTGTTAATTGGAAAAATGGTTTTTGAAATTGGGTTCGGGACTCCCGCAACCTCCCTTTAGTTTTGAGTCCGGAGTGCGAAACAGTATTATTAGGTCGAATAGCAACGTGCGCCTACGATGACATATTTCTTCTGTGCTTTGAAAACAGTTTAGTTGAAGTTCCTTATCAAACTTGTCACTAGATTATGGCTACACAGAGTCAACTAACTGTTTTAGCAATAGTAAGTTATCTATAAAAATTAACGACATAAAAGTTTTTCAAGACAAAAAGTGTTTATTGTATATTTAAATGTTTTGTTTTTAGTTGTTTTTAATAATGTCGTCTACCAAAAAGCCGAAGAGTAGTTGGTGTCAATATTTTTATATTGACAATAAGTTCTGGCACTGCTAAAAGTGTAGTTACGCTACCAATTTAAAACAACACACATGGAAAGGTAACATGCTAGTAATCACTATAGTCTTTTTCAACTAGGATGATTCCTGTAACACTTCAAAAATTGTCCAAGTCGCTTATACTATGTAGGCAAAATATTTTTGAAAAGTCATTTACTTATTTACTGTAGCAATATAATCTAAAATTGTTAAAACTACACCTCTGGAAATATATAGTGAAATTTGGGCCCATTAATTACATTTTAATGGAATAAGATGAAATATTTCATTTTAAAGTAGTGCATAGTATGTGTGATCCGGAACAGGGTAGAGATGAGACACGACAGAATCGACAACTGCCGCTATTAATTTGTCGATAAAAATGAAAAGATGATACTTTCAATGCCATTGTGCCATGAATCAAGACCAAGGGTAGACACCAATGGATGTGCATAAAACGAAAGCATGGCATCTCAGACATTCTATAAACTTATTAGTAGTTACGAAAGTCTCGCCTTTTTATATAAAAAAAACAACTTTTTTGTTAGTATGGACTCAACTTATTTCAACCGACTTCTTAATACATTAATTTGTTCTATCTCACTCAGAGGAAATTTTCGTAAAATGTAATGTTATTTTCTATGAACCTTACCTTACCAGCAAGGATTCAGGGGTTCCACAACTCATTATGTGGTGAAAATCAGTACTTACTTACAGTAAAATTTTATGGTAGCTCAATAAGGACTACTTACTACTAAAAAAACACAATTTTAACAAAAAAAAATAACACAATTTAATAAACAAGCTCCGTGTGCTTGTTTTTCTCCTTCAAAATAACAAAAACAAACCTTATCAAACGTCATATCAAACGAACGAATGACGCTGACACGACGTGAGTGTCAGATAAAACAGGGGTACCAACATAGTAGCAAAAGAATTGTTTAAACGCACTATACAATGTTATCATTTTTTTGTTACAATGGATTACTGTACTAAATAAATGACAGAGTTTTTAAATCTAATAAAACGATATTGTATCTAAATACTGTTTAAACTCGCAGTAAACAGCAATTTCCTTTTTAATAGTGTCAATAATCTATACTAATATTCTAATAAGGAAAGATTTTGAATTTTATAATGTTGTGTAGTCGTTGTGTGGTTCTAAAATAAATGTATTCTTCTTTCTTCCTATTTGATTGTTTGTTTGCAACGAATAAACTCAAGAAGCACTGAACGGATTAGGATGAAATTTGGTACAGAGATAGTAGATAGCCTGGTTACACAGGATACTTTTATCCTGATATTCCCACGGGAACGGGAATGAAGCGGGTGAAATAATTATTAAAACGTTTTATTGCTTTAATTGATATCGATTTTTTACGAGATTTTTGCATTAATGGAAACATTTTCAACATGGCGAGGAATTATAGATGGCGGAAATACTAGAATTGTTATTAAATTGTGTTTGATGATAGCGACTCTTTTACAGAATAATTCTAAATCCATTATTCATAATTGAATAAATAATGGTTTTTCAATTTTGTTCCAAGCTTGTTTTCTGATTTTGAGTTTTCGGCCGTAGCATATGCCAAACAAAACTCAGCGAGTTTTTTTTGATGCTACAAATCAAATGTTTTTGCTAACATAAACATTGCAAGCTTATTGTTTTATTTTACCACATAGATTAGCACATTCAATACTTTTTATTCTTTATACTAGGATGTTATAAGTTACGCTAATTCCACGTGGCCGGGATAGTAGTAAAATATATTGCAATTTATTCAAAAGCAGGTACATTGAGTCTGAGAATAAATCGATAGAATTTCAATATGGGAAATCTCTAGAACTGTCAAACTTGAAACGTCACCGGAATAAAAACTCCGATATAATTTATAATATTTTAGACCTTTACTCTAATTTAAAATAATAGATTTAGTAGTAATCGATATTTATCGTATAATGTTACATCCCTACAGATAATAGACACAATCATGACTGTCATGTTTTTTTGGTTCCTTATTAAGAAGAAGCTGAGGCCGGAGATCATACTGCCTATATAGCTAGTCCGTATTATGACCGTATAAGACCCGTATTACAAAACGTGACTCAAGCAGTGATCTGAATGATAAATATTAAACAAGAAAATATACTAGAAAAAAGCAACTAGTCTCATGTCGCCCTGACGGGATAAAAATAGCAAAGCTACAGTGATCTGAACTTGAGCACAGTTAGAAAGTGACGTCGCCACATGCGGTGAATAATCACGTCCCTTTCTAACTGTTCTCAAGTGTAGATCACTGCTCACACCTTTTAGTGTTGTTGAGGGGTTATTCTTCAGTATAAGTGATACCAGTAGTCTAGAAGAGAATCGTGATTTTATTTACTATCTTCTCCTTCCTCAGAGTAGCCTGTTGTTGGCGTGAGCCATTTCAGCGGTTGCGGGGGCTCGCAACCTGCTCCCTTGCAGGTTGGTCGAAATTGGGGTCGTCCCCCCTCCCTAAGTTCTTCACCGTCGCCCTCAGCGCAGTCAAGCCCTGAACGATATCCAATGATATTCGATATCTTGGATTATTACATTTCGTAGGTATTGTATTAACTGCTACATCACTCCCCCTCAAGCGAAGCGTATGTTGGCCTTGATTGCTCGGCCCGATCTCGTCACGTACGAGGGTTTGGTCGCAGCAGCAGGTGGTGCAGGAGCTGGGGTCGCAGTTGCAGGCTCGTTGATGCTTACTGACACTGACAAGTACTGACAAGTCGGCACCTGTGTCGAACTGTCGACTAGGAAGCGTTCTCGTGTGTTGATGTCGAATACGCAGAGGCGGTGGCTAGTTGTGTTGGAAACACCGACGCCCGCCACAGTCGATGTCGATTTTAGTTTTCCGACTTATTATTATTATTATTCCTTCTCGAACAGGGCGATGCGCAGCGTCTTGCCTTATCGCCGTATCTGGGCCCGTATTCACTATGACCACTTACCGTTTCCTTGCTCAAACCACACGAATGTCGTATTTGGTTTCGACATTAAAAAAAATCGTTTTCTCTATGACCCTTACAAATTTTAAAGTTATTTTACTTGTTTAATAATTATACAACTTGTGACTTTCATGTACTTGTACAATAATTCTATAATTTGGGAGTATCATGGAGAAAACGACTTTTGAAAATGTCAAAACCAAGTACGACATTGCCGTGGTTTGAGCAAGGAATTGCTAAGTGGTCATAGTGAATAAGGGCCCTGTAGTGGTACTGACATTCCCAGTCGGCGTCGTCGGGCTTGCGTTTCATAGTAGCGGCGGCGGCGGCTGGCGTCCTTGAGCGCGACTGGGAGCGGCGGCGCGTGTTGAATGGTCGACGATAGCGCGTTCGGCCTGATCGGAGTTCGGCGATCTCGAGTGATAGTTTCTCGATTTGCTTGGTGAGTAGCTCGAATTGTGCGTTGGTAGTTGAGCTTGGCATGGCGGTGACGGCGGCGATCGTCGGTTCTGTGTGTTCCATCATCTTGTAGGCCATGGTAGCGAGGCAGTCGAGCGAGGATTCGGTGTTTACGGACAGGACATCCACATGACCTTGAGCGTGTCGTCCGGGAATTTTGATCCTCCGAGATCTCTCATCTTAGTAGTAGTTTTGTCGGCTCCGAGTTCTAGACCGCTGAGGAGCTTCTGTAGTTGACGATGCTCCGACTCTTGATACACGGAGATAATACGATTCTTCAACGCGGTCTACTTCTCGGTGGACGGCGGATTAATAATTATATCGCTGATCTGCTCGATGTCGGCCCTGTCGAGCGTCGGTATAACGAGGTTATACTTTTGTTCTTCACCCTGCAACGACGGCTTCGAATTGCGCGAACCATAATCGCGGGTTTTCTCGCCAAAAATGCGCTATGCGAGATTGCAGTGACACGCTTGCGAGCTCGGTTAACGATTCGGAGCCCGGTGCTTGCTTAGCTTCTACAGCCATAATTTCTTGCTTGATAGGTAGCTTCTCTTTTTTGGGCAGAGTTTCTTCTTAAGTCGGCAGGTCATCAATGTTGAGGGGTTATTCTTCAGTTTAAATGATACCAGTAGTCCAGAAGAGAATCGTGATTTTATTGCTACTTTCTTCGTCATCCTGCGGGTAGGCAGGTGTTTGGCATTAGCCATTTCTGCCGTGGCGGTTGCGCGAGCTGCTTTCAAGCGGTCGGTCTTTGGACTTGCCCCCGTCTCACTCTTCACACGTCGCCCTCGGCGCGGTCAACCCCGCCAGGTGAGACCCATGTGGGAGGCCCAGCGGAGGCGACCAGCGAGCAGGCGACGGACTTGTGTGCGGGGGCGTGTCTATGGCGGAGGTAATGTGTGGCAGCGGGAAGTCCGGTCGGCGTCAAAGAGGAAGGATCTTGTTGCGGCAGTGTGGTTAATGCGTCGTCGGCGTGTTGAGTCGCTGCAGCTGCCCAGCGAGGAAGGCGAGCGCGTTGTTGAGCGCTCGTAAGCACTGCTCGACACGATTCGATTTATTTATTGTAAGAGAGAGATCTTACACAGAAAGAACGAACGAACATTTTGTCAAAACAGAGAACAGAAGAATGAAGTCAGTGATTGAACAGAAGATGACAATTATAATTATATTTATACACCAACTGCATCTGTAGCACGTATATCAAGTATTCTCAATTTGGAAGTAAGCTATTAATGCCCGGAGGGAGATAATGTTGTATGGAACTGCCCTTTGTTAATTAAGGAACGCCAAAATGTCAACAAAAACTTCTATCAAAAATAGTTTCGAAAAAAAACATGGCTGTTCCAGGATAACTTCCTGGTCGAAGGAGTTTTTAACTATAAAGTTGACACTTCAAAGAGAATACTCCTATGAAAAATATAAACATGGCTGTATGTATTGGGGTCCCTAGCACCAAGAAAACATTTGAAATTGGAATTGTGATATTGTGCACTCACAAAAATATATAGTAATAGCTATGTCATATGCAATACGTGTGAATAGGTATCTTCTAGGCAAGCGCGTTTCATCCTAGATCGCATCATCGCTTACCATCAGGCGAGATAGCGGTCAAGCGCTAACCTATACATAATACAAAAAAAATATAAAAAAAAAATAATTCTTTAATGTCCGTGCTTTTTCGTGTCTTCTGTCTCTTACTTATCAGTAAAACATGGCAAATCAAATTGTGAATGTGTGTAGGTAGGTCTTGACTCTTGGACAGATATAATAAATGAAAATTATCTTAATCGATTTTTTCCATTTTGAAAGGAAAGATTTGATTGTTTGTTTGCATTGAATAGGCTCCGAAATTACTGAACGGATTTTGATGAAATTTGGTACACAGATAGTAGATAACCTGGTTATGAACATAAGACGACACTCTGACCTAGGATACTTTTATCCCGATATTCCCACGGGAACGGTGATCCGGATATTTCAATGGGTGAAACCGCGAACGGCCGCTAGTATTTTATAATTTATTTTTTATTTAACGTCACAGTAGGCACAGTAGGTGTATAAAGTAGAGTATGCTCCTCGGGGATAAAAGTGTCTTAGCCTTGGGCAGACTTGAATCCTTCGCTTCTTCATTCAGGATTCTTACCATAATTCACATCAGAATTAACATCTTACTTCCCTCACTACGTTCAGGAATTAACTACTGATTCCTTCATTTCGCTCAGGATTTAATATGCTGCCCGTGATCACAGAATATTTAATAGTACCCGTGACATAAGACACTACTTTATCCCCTTAAGGTGGTACGACTTCCATACAAACAAACATTGCACATTAATTGGTTCATCATACATTAATAATTCATAAATAAATGTGCAACTAACTCGTTTCAGTTATTTGTTTGCGCGAAATTATAAAAAAAATTACTTTCATACATGAGCTATATAAATGCGATTGGTCACACATACGTAGAATTATTGAAATTGTAAGATATTAGTATATTCGTGTTTTATGTATGAAATTCCAATTTTAAAATTATTTCGCGCAAACAACTAACTGAAACGAGTTAGTTACGCATGTATTTATAAATTATAAAGGTATGATGAACCAATAATTGTGTAATGTTTGTTTGTATAGAAGCCGTACCACCTTAATGCATAATCTATTATAATTTATTAAGGAACTTGGATTTATGTTATTCGCCAACAGTAGCTGTGTATGTTTTACTCATACATGTATTACTCTGCTCTGTCCGTCGTCCTTCCTGTGACAATGCACATTTTCAGCGAAACATGTCGGCAAGTTACGAGATATTAATGACTTGGTGCCTGACTAACAAATCTGCACCTCACTGGCTTATTTTTAATTCGTCCGCCATTTTTTATTTGGAAAACGATTTATCACGCTGAAGCCGGACGCTTTTAATGTGCTGAGGTTTTTCATTTTTGACGAATTTGCTATTGAATCAGATTTTTTCGGTATTGTGAGAGATATTTCTGGTTATAAACAAACAACCCTGCAAAGTGTTTACAGCATGAGGGTCAGTATGGGTAAGAAAAAAAAAACAGGATAAGGTCGTAGGAAGGAGGTTTAAAGGTAAGTGGCACAACCATCCTTGTTAATGCAGTCTTCTCCGCTTAACAGCTCCGAGATGTGTGATGCATTCTCTCAGCCGTGCTGATGCTGGGCCCAAGCCGAGTCTCGGCCGCAGCACAGTCAACTTATTTTGTATGGACAACCGACCGAGTGGGGGGCTTAGAATAATATCGCATTCTAAGGTGGTGGCCGAGAAAAGTGCAATAGCAAAATCTCGGGTCGGGCTCGGCCCGGCATGGTGTAGCGTGAGCGTGAGTCATACTTACTTTAACAACGAATGATATCTTGAGCGTGTAAATGAGCGGACTAGCCTCCCAATGAAATGGTTGATTTAACCAGATGGCTTTAACATTCAATCATGTACCAATGGTTTTTTTTACACAGGGATGTCCCTAAAGTAATTAATAATTAAGACTGTGTTTGTGTGCCAGTGCCTGGTGCGACACGAGGTCTTGCATGTCTTTTTATTATTGTCTATTTGTATGTAGTACCGCGTTTGCTTACAAATAAAGAATTATTCTATTCTATTGTTCTGTTACAAGCAAATAGACAGATTTACTTCTCTCATCTATAAATATAAAATTCAAAGTCCTGAATGACTGACAGACTAATATATCAAAGCTACTACTACTACCAATACCAAACTACTAAACCTAGGGACTTAAAATAATATATTAAGCTAACGTAATTCTTAAGAACCTTTGGTTAGTATTATTACTTATTTTAAACATATTTAATAAATGTTGTGTTGTAATACATATTATTGGCATGCATGTAAGAATTGTACCCCTAGCTATAATTTATAATAACAATGTTTGTACATGTTATTATGCTGTTGGTGTACCTAAATAAATAAATAAAATATAAACGTATTTATTATTTATTTCTAAATATTTATTAAGATACCTCATACATTATGGTAAATTTTAAATAGAAAAATATTGGAAAAAATTAACTCGGCCACAAGTGAATTCTCAGACGGGAATCGAACCCGCGACCTTTGGAAATCCGGTCCAATGCTCCCGTCTGAGAATTCACTTGTGGCCGAGTTAATTTTTTCCAATATTTTTCTATTTAAAATTTACCATAAGTATAAAAATAGCATTGAAAAATGCAAAAAATACAAAATCATAAAAAAAAAAAACAAAAAAAAAAATACAGTTTAGGCATCGATTAAGAAATGATATTTTGAAATTCTACCCCTAAGGGGGTGAAATGAAGGATGAAAGTGTGTGTGAAAGTCTGCCAGTTTTAAAGCTAGGATCTTTAAATTTTGTATTTAGGTTGACGATTGAAAATAAATATTTGCCTGTCGCGGCGTTTTTGAATTCCACCCCCAAAGGGATAAAAAGGGGGATAAAGTTGTGTAAGAAAAGTTCTTTATTTTACAAAGTAAAAGTCACTTATTTTTTTAGGTTTTTGGTCAGAAATTACAAATACAAATGAACAATTTTGACCGCCTCTGTGGTCTAGTGGTACAACCACCGGTATCAGACCCAGGGGTCCCGGGTTCGATTCCCAGCGGGGGTACATATTGTATTCGGTTTGGTTGGTGGTAGGACTTGTTGTTAGTCCGCCTGGGTAGCTACCACCAGACCACCAGATATGGGTGTCGTTATTAAGGTTTTATGGGAGTCCGACGAGGTGGACATGATAAACCCAAAGGTTTAAAAAGTGGTTCTGTATAGAAAACATATTTAAATAGACAAAGCGACCTTGATTACGATAGCTTTGAAATATTTTTTACAATACTTCGTGACATGAAATATTTTTGCGCGAAAGTGATTGTATGTCTGTTTGGCTGTTCCTTTTCAAGCGAACCGCTGAATTAATTTTAGTGAACTTTAGTATGGACATAAATTATACCGTGGAGATGGACATAAAATACCTACTATTATTCTGATGGATGGCACCACCTCGAGGACGAAGTCGCGGGCGGAAGGCTAGCTTAAAACCAAAGTTGTTTGGTTTTGTTGTTCAAAACTACGTCGTAGGTACATTCGGCGGTGTGTCGTGTTAATGAGTCCCTATACAAGTCCCACGACCTGGATCCGACATTAGCCGGACGTACAATGGCTCACGCTAATGACTTGTGTACACTTTACTCCTCGAGAGCCTTTGTGTTGGCTGAAAGTGAATCGGACTTGCATTTCTATTGAATACGGTACAGCTTGAAATAATTCGGTGACTTTAAGGGCGAATAAAACTACACACTACTACATACCGGTTGCACCAAAGTTCATTTTACAAATTCGTAAAGAGTAACGTTTAAAGTAAACATTACTTATTGTAAAAACGCACGTCTCACCTAACCTGTCTCAAAAATTAGCAATAATCGTGCAGTCAAAAAATTTCCATCTTATCTAAATCTGACGCCATAACAGCAATGTTTTCAGCATTGTTGTATTCCAGCAATTAGAGATAGGATAGCCAGTTTCTCTGTGCCTTTTTATTGTCCTCCTTATCAATACTTAACATCAGGTATGATGAAGGCTAAGAGTCTACCCGTCGTGCTTAAAAAAAAATGTAAAGGAAGTATGTAATCGCTCGCTGATGGTTTTGTGGCGGCATCTACCTGACGCTGCACATACTACTACACACGGAATTTACCTTACGTGACAAGAGATGGCGCTGACAGCAAAATCAGTATGGGATGGAACAACAAGTATGGAAACCTACATCGCGCTTACAGAGTTTCACCAGCCGCTTCACATATATACCAATCCGACGCACATCAGTCGGACCGCGGTCCCCGGACTACCAACACCCAGTCCGGAGGAAGAGCTCGCTATTCGACCTTCCTACTAGTGGTTTACCATCTACCACCCTTTTCCATACATCCTCCAATAATCTCTCTACAGTTTTAAATTTGGAATGCACCATTGCTATGAAACTAGCGCCAATCACAATTTGGTAGCAATAACAGGAACTAAATGACACTTTAAACTTTCATAGTCACTATCACTAACATTATTAGGAAACGGGATTTTTATAATTTTAGTACAAACATGGTAAAAATCCCGTTTTTCTTACTACTACTAACTAAATGAATGTACATTTTAGTTCATCTATTTTTCAATAGAGGCAGCACTGTAATAACAGCGAGTTGCTATGGTGATACGTGACCTAGAGCAATTATTGCGCGATTTTTGTTATCGCATTGCTCTTGATGAGCCACAGGAGTTAGTAAGTATTTTTAATTTTGTTAATGTGGATTATGGTACAATCGGGGAACTTCCAGGTTGACCAGTAGAGTTTATTCGGGAAACGTTTCGAAAAGTAATAAGGATAAAGAAATAATTTATGATTCAAATGAAATACCTAATAATGTTCTATTATTTGTGATTTGTGCCGTGTGGTGACGGCCTAAGAATACAAGTGCCACCACTCCCTTACACGTCTGGGATGTCGTAAGAGTCGACTAAGAGGCTCGACGCATTGAACACCTGTGCGAGAGAAGGAAAACTTGAAACAAACCTTCTACCAACCCGTCTGGCCGGAGTGGTAGCGGTAGTCTAGTGGCCTCCTATGAAAACGCCACAATAGGCGTGAGTTAGGAGAGGCTTATGTCCAGCAGTGGACGTCCACAGGCTGATGATTGTGATTTGTGATAAAAACGGCTTCTATGAGTCTATGAATTTTTAAATAGCGCTTCAAAAAAACTCTACTGGTCAAGTTCCGGAAGTTCCTCGACTGTACCTATATTTGCCCAAAACAATAGCTCTCTTATCTGGACAGCCCTTTTTAGTAGCAAACCGAAAGATTAACTCGCAAATGCGTTTTGAAATTATCTTTGCAATAAATGTGCGGTCTACACCAACTGATGCTGTATGTAGAGTGGTGACATAGACTTAGAAATGGTTACAATAGACAAACTCCAAACGCTCCAAACATAGGTCCTAAAAATTAGCAATCATCACGCAGTGATCGCGCGATCGACGCGGAACGTCAAAATAAAAATGATATTACGTATGTGATTGCTAATCGGCTAATCGCTCGCTGATGGTTCGTATAACGGCATCTCACTCTTTCGCGCTCCTACCTAGAGTGCGTGAGTGAGACGCCGCGATGAATGCATATTAGTTAATCGGTTTACGATCACCCATCCAACACCTGGTCGGACCGAACGTTGCTTATCCAACGTGATCGAATACGATCAGTCTGTCAAGCGCCGCCATGAGCGGACCATCTTTTACTGACGATAGGTTATAACCGACTGTTAACCGATGTGCCAAAAAGAGGAACCTGTGGAGCGATTGGCCTGATCCCGTGACTGACCATTACGAAAGTTGTTTAACTTTTGTAATGGTCGGTCACGGGATCGGTATCCAGAAATTTACTATCTCGAGCACTCCGTGCATCGGAAGGCACGTTAAGCTCTTGGTCCCGGTTGTATTTGCAGTCGTTAAAACCTACCAATCCGCATTGGGCCCGCGTGGTGGGCCCATTCTCCTTATCCATCCATAAGGAAGGCCAGTGCCCCGGCAGTGGGGACATTAAAAATGCCTGATGACAAACCGATGTGCGACCGAACCGAATAGTCCATTCCTTTTGTTCGTATGTCTATGGTGGTAACGGACGCTTTGGAAACGGAAGCGGAAGGCATAAAACCAGAACTCGAAGCGATAGCAGCTTAATGTGACAATGAGATAGCTACATGTGGTGCATATAACAACTTACTTTTTAATGTGACACGTTGATGATGGTGGAGTCAAATTATAAGGAACTAGTGGCCGCCGGCGGTTTTTACCCGCGTGGGGTCAATTCTGCGAATTTTTTGTCATAATCGTTTCTCAATCGTGTTACAATAGTTTCAAATTTAAAATTCAATTCAAATTTAATATCATTTATTCAGTCTAGGCTGTTACAAGCACTTATGAACGTCAAAGAAGCTACGCCATCCGTTCACAAACCCTACGGCGGCGGCGGGAGACTTTGTAACGAGAAGAACCGGCAAGAAACTCATCAAGGGCAATTTTTTATTTTGTGTTGTGTTTATTTACACTGTTGTAACAAGAACTGTGTAAAACAGCACTCGTGGGAACGGATTATCTATTTATTCCCAACGAGTCACACCCCGAAAGTTGGATAATAGGCATTAAGGAGAAAATCTTGTCATCATGTTACACTTAGAACAAGGTTTTTTAAAAACTTCTCAAGACACCTAAAATAACTCCTGGTTAGTTATGCGACCCTGGTACTTTCACCTAAAAATTATTGCCGGCATTTCTTGACTTGCCTGTGTTAAACCCGCCATATCGTTCAAAGCTTAACGTTTTGACGATCGTTTCCGTAGGTGATGATATAACCAAATAAAACGTCGTCGTCGTCGTCGTCTCAGCCACATAACCACCCACCCACCCACTGCTGGGTATAGGCCTCCCCCAAGGATCTCCACAACGATCGGTTCTGCGCTGTGCTGTAAACTGTAATCGAAAAAAATGTAAGTAAAAAGTGTATAAAATTATAAATAAGAATTCCTTTAAGTATAAATCTTAAAATCTTAAACATTACTTGCGTAAATGTAATATAAAACTCTAAATAATATCTTAGTAGCATTTAAAATAAACTGGGGCCGTACCGGGGAAGTGTCGTCGGCATTGACATCGACTTCATTTGACAGATGAAAACAAATGAAAACTTATCAAATACTAAGAGCAATATGTCACATCCATCTGTCAAATGAAGTCGATGTCAATGCCGACGACACTTGCCCGGTAGGGCCGCTGATGTTGTGACGCCGCCATCTTTCTTGCAATCAGCTGATAGAGTGCAACCGGCGCCATATTGGAATTTCATTACGATGCGCCCAGCCATATCACGATGTGGTCAAGTGACTAAGAGGGCAAATCGACAAATAGGATGCTCTCATTGATCTGCCCAACTTTATAATAGGCACATCGTGAAATAATTGGCCAAATCACGATATGCTGGCACATCATGATATGCCCAGGCAGATCCCGATCGGCCCAATTCAACGATTGGCCCACGACATAATGGACTGTGCTTATACCCTGACATTGATCGGTTTTTTACTATCTCCACTAGACAACTAGCTGCTGGCATATTCTTTTTACCCGACTGCAAGGAATGGGGTTTCGTGCGTATCTTGTATGTTAATATGTTACTTGCGACCGCCCGCGGTTTTACCCGCGTGGTTTCAGTTCCCTTGGTTTTTTTATTTTTTTTATTTTTTATGTACGACGGTGAGACTCTTAACCTTCATCATACCTGATGTTAAGTATTGATAAGGCTGAAGATGGAAGCGAGCCTCTCCCGGAATCCTCATTCACTGAGGAGCTGGCTATCTTATCTCTAACTGCCGGAATACAACAATGCTGAAAACATTGTTGTTATGGCGTCAGACTTAGATAAGATGGTGGTAGCTAGCCAGATGGACTTACAACAAGTCCTAACACCAACCAAACCGAATACAATATGTACCCCCGCTGGGAATCGGACCCGGGACCCCTGGGTCTGATACCGGTTGTTGTACTAGACCACAGAGGCGGAAATATCGGGATTAAAAGTAGCCTATGATTTAACCCAGGCTAACTTCTATGTGTGTACCAAATTTCATCAAAATAGATTAAGTAGTTTTTGCGTGAAAGAGCATTTATAATATTAGCAGGATAGGATTTACTTCCAGTTCAGCATGGGACTCAAACGTTATACGAGTATGTTTTATACACGAGCTGCTTCGTAAGAAAACACACCAGAAGTGCAAACACTGCGTTGCGGGTAAATATTACTTGACATTTTCTCAAGACAAACATGCCGAAGTGATTTGTTTGAACGAGAAAATGATACTGTGACATTTAGGTTGCGATTTCACTAGGAATAGGGTGCGAAGCGAAACCATAAACCTGTATAGTAAATGCGAAAATATATCAGTTTGTTTGATTATTACTCTGTCACAAAAAAAAAACTACTAATCCAATTTGGATGAAATTTGACACACAGATACAAGACATCCTGGGTTAAACATAGGATTATTTTTATCCCCATGTTCCCACGGGAACGGGAACCACGCAGGTGAAACCGCGGGTGGCCGCTAGTCTTTCATAATACCGAAAACCTAAAGTAATATGTCTACCTTTTTTGAGAAGAATCGGTATGTAATACTATCGGAGGAAGCTATGTATTTATAAATTTTAGAGCTATAATATTTCCTAATGAAATAAAATAAAAATAAATTAACCAACTTCCAAAAAAGAAAGAGGTTCTCAGTTAGAATCTATTTTTGTAACTCGTATTTGACAGCCTCCGGCCCACTAAACTATTAACACTGGCTATGTAAAACTGCCAAAAAAATAATCTGCTTAATTTAGAATCTACCCAAAACCGCGTAAAGGTTCATTTTTAAGCGACTTCAAATAAAGGAGGTTATCAATTCGTCGCGTATATTTTTTTTATGTACGTTCACCGCTTACTGAACCGCTCGAAATTATGACATCTGGGGGTCAATTCTACTAAATTTTTGTCATAATCGTCTCTCAATGGTGTTTCAATAGCAGTGTTTATTTACACTCTTGTAACAAGAACTGTGTTAAACACCACTACCATTGAAACACGATTGGAATACGATTGTGCCTAAGCATTAGCAGAATTTGGCCCCTGGTGTGATCCCAAGTTGGTCCCATTATTAGAAATTTTGAAATCGGTTCAGTAGTTTTCGAGAAATCTTGAAAAAAATGTAGTTTTCGTTACTTGTTACCTAGATGACATAAAATACTAGCCTGATTTTTACTGTAGGCAAGTACGGAACTTATTGTAACAAAAAATTGTGAAATAAAAAAAAACAATTTATAATTAAAAAAATAAAAAGACAAAAAAGTTTTTTTATATTAAATGGGCTTACTCATGACCTTTTTTAGAAAATGTTTTTATGTAGGTAGGTAGGTATATCTTTATGGATTAAAGTAACAAACATCTAAATCATCATCATCAAAAATCTAAATATCCAGTTAATTCACATTTATAAATTTAAATTATGAAATTGCCGATTTTTTTTTACACTTCTAGAGAACCTCACTACTTCTGTGATTAAAAGGTACATGTATTGCTTGATTTTATATTAAATTAAGATCATAATGAACAAGAATAATTCATCTCATAGTTATTATTTTCGTTTCTTTTACGACAAAAAATACATCGAAAAGTTCTGCTTTTATTGTTAGCAAAATTTACTACTTCATTTAATATAATAAATAAATGATTTATAATTTTTTGAATAAAAATATAGCATTAGATTGCTTAGTCTTCAAACAATGATTGTACATAAAAAAAATGTGGCATTAGTACTTGCGGTAGTAATTATAACAAAAATTGTTAGTATGGAAAACGAACTTTCTTTGAAAATCTTCATACACATCGGTAATTTCATAGATAAAGACCTCATATTAAGTAGTAGGCTAAGCAGGATGAATGAAATGAAATGCGATTTGAATGCAGTTTTGACCCTGAAAATAATTATGACAGTGATATAGTGATCAGGATCAAGTATCAAGTATTAATGCACACCTGTTGTGGTGAATATGCGGTTGACCGCTACAGTATTTGTTACATTGTTTGTTTGTATATCAGTATGTATGTATTTGTTTTCACTTCCTTATTTAATTAAAGGATGAGCTCGTTGACGTAGTGTAAACACAAACTTTGTTTTTTATTTACATTTTATCTATACTATGTATTTATATTTATATCTATACTTAATAATATTACAAAACTGAAGAGTTTGTTTGTTGAACTACTGGTCCGATTTAGAAAATTCTTAGACTATTAGAAAGCTACATTTCTCCCGAGTGACAATAGGCTTATATTTTATCTCGATATTCCCACGGGAACGGGCACCACGCGGGTAAAACCGCGAGGATCCGCTAGTAGCACAATATTGAGCGTAATATAGAACAATAGAAGCCGTCCGCGGTTTCATACGCGTGGTTTCTGTTTCCATGGAAATATCGGGACAAAAAGTATCCTATGTTTTAATTCAGGCTGTCAGCTACCTTTGAGTCAAACTTCATTCAAATCCGTTTAGTGGTTATAGCGTGAAAGAGTAACAAACAAACACACATACTTTTGCATTTATAATACTAGCGGCCGCCCACGGTTTTACCCGCGTGGATCCCGTTCCCGTAGGAATATCGGGATAAAAAATAGATTTTGTTTTAATCCAGGCTATCTTCTATTTGTGTACCAAATTTCATCCAAATCGGTCCTGTAGTTTTTGCGTGAAGGGTTACAAACATTCTAACATCCTCACAAACTTTATAATATTAGTAGAATATTATTATAGACCTTTTTCCAAAAATCCTTTGTAATAAAATAAAACCCAAAGAATAATATTACCGTACGGTACAGAAAGCGCTAAGAACATTTATAAGACTTAAGGGCGTATGAAATTTAAATGATACGTAAAAGCTTATGAGGCGCCATTAAAAGACAATATGAACCGAGAAAGCTTCCATATTTATACACAAATATAAATCTTACGGCTTACCCCTTAGGGTTTTTTATTATAAATCTCAATTTCTCTTTACTTACAGAGCTAAATAGTTACATTGATACTCGTAGTTTATTTTTAATTATAATTGATATTATGCTTTTGGTATAGTGGAAAAGAAGGTCATTGAAGAAATAGTACCCTAAATATTGATGGTTAGCAAATTTTACAAAAAGGAAACATTCCTTTATTTTCAAAAATAAGTTAAACTGCATTCAAAGATTTTTGAAAAATGAAAGAAGTTAAGGGTCTGTAGGTACCTATGAAATTGCCGATTTGTATGAAGAATTTTAAAGAAAGTTCGTTTTCCGTACTAACATTTTTTTTCTAGTGCAAATGCTTATGTCCCAATATTTATACTTACACGCATTGTATGACGAACACTATGTAATCTAATGCTATATTTTATGTTTAAAATTATGAGTATCATAAAGATTATATTAAATAAAGTGGTCATTTTTGCTTCCGAGATAAAAAGCGTACCTTTCGAGGATTATTTTATCATTTAATTAAATTAAATGTATAATATATAAAGTATGTTTTATTTCCCTGCATTCTTTTGAGAAAAGCGCTATAATATATGCCTCGGCGGAAATGGCAATTGCCTGTCTCGTATTAGTGAAGTCCTCACCTACGGCTCAGCCTCCAAACTCATACTCGACCTGAAATTGCCTATTTAACGGCCTTTGCAATAATGTACTATTTCATCGCAGAATGAAACTTTCATTTTCAGAATCACGTTCATCCTACTTAAAATTTTCGGTAGCCTTTCTTGTCGTTTAATGTCGGTTTGAACAGATATTAATTAAATTCATAACGGACAGATAGACAGTGTTACTTTCATATTTACCCTCAACCCTATTTTCTTTAGTGTAACGTAAAGCGAAGGCGCGGAAATTCAGGCCTCCTACGATTATGTTTGTATAGGACTTCAGTCGGTCTTGGTTTGTCGTAGGGAGAGCACGCGCGCGCCCTCTCCACTCCCGCGTAAACCTTCATACATATTAATTAAAATAAATAATTTCGAAATTAATAAACCCAGTCCCCAGTGTCGGATTTTCGGTGTTAAGAGTGCGTACGAATTTTTGCGACGCGAGTGTTACGGCGGCGGTTTGAATAAAAACTTTTCTGTTCGAAATTTCGAACGTGTATTTTTTTTAAAAGTGTGTGAGTGATGTTGCTTGTGCAAAAAAATAATTAGGAATTGGGTGGAAATGTGTGCTAATGGAGATTACTAGAGTTCCCTTTCTAGTGAAATTACTTAATTAGTTTAACCTAAGGTGAGTGATCCAATTACTGAGCCATTATGTAGGTGTCACAGTGTCTAATGGGCTAGTTGTCTAATGGTAGTGATAAATCTATTATAAATAATTACACCTTGAAGTTCTGTAACTAAAAGTTACCAACATGCAAAGAACTTAAAAGTAAAATTGAAAGGCAGGTATAATTTTAAGCTAATTAACTTTGAAAATTTCGCTTTACTAGCAACTTTTTGTTGAACGTACATTTTATTAACTGTTTTTTTTATTATCCTTACGAAATTGTTTTGCAAAACCCGAACCTACAAACGCCATTCCATTTCTTTATTTACAACAAATAGATACTAATTTACATTAAAGCAAAAAAAGTATTTCCATAAAAAAAGGAATCTCATTTTTTATTTGAATGTTGGTTAAAGCTACATTAAAGTAAAAAATAAGTAAAAAAAAATCTTATTAAGCATTTCGTAATTCAATAAACCTACTTAATAAGAAAATAGGACATTATGATATAAGTGCGGTAAGTTGAAAATTACAGCTGAGGCGATATTGCTCGCCTACGGCTCAGGCTACAAGAAAGCAAAGGCTGTAATTATCAAAGCGCACGTATGTCATACGACGTTTTAAAACATATTTGTGAGGAAATAAATAAAACTCGGACTTTCTTAAACTTTTTTGTTACAGATGGTTCTCATAATTGATTAAATTAAAGAATTAAAAGTTTATTTATTATATTTTATCTCCCAAAGTTAATTTTTTTCATAAATGTTGACCTCTTTTCTGACATAAAAACTCTTTGCTAAGATTTTAAAAAATCGGCTAAGTGCGAGTCGATCTCGCACATGAAGGGTTTCGTCTCTCACCCAAGGTTGCCTGGAAGAGACTGCTACGTAGCTATAAGGCCTCCTATTGTGTGTTCCTCTTTTATGTCTTTCTCTGTATGTGTTTATTTTTGTATCGTGTGCAATAAAGTTTCTATTATTATTATTGCCAAAATGCCACTATAATTTTTTGTCTGCAAAAATAGTGTTAGTAGTTCATAGTGTTTGTATGAATGACAAAGTTATATTTGCGGTTTTGGAATATGTGCTATAGCTCTGAAACTACTAAATATATTTCGTTCAAACCAACTTTTATAAAGATCTACATCATATATTTTTTTTTGATTTTTCACTTTCTTATTTTAAAAAGTTAGAGGGGGGGGGGACACATTTTTCTATTTTGGAAGTGTATAACTTTCAAACGGTTGACTTTAAGAAAAAATTGTTTTAGAAGCCTCAATGTAATTTTTAAAGATCTATCTAATAATATCCCACACGTATAGGTTTGATGAAAAAAAAATCATCAGCATCTTGGTAAACCGTGCGTTTTACATTACAATAACGCACAAGTACATAATGAGATACAATACGATATTGAAATTGGTGTAATAAAAGACCCTTTACGAGAAAATATGTTATAAATAAATACCTATTACTATTTCTATAAAGATTTTCTAGCTAAGATAATTTATTATGTATTTTAATCACTTATTAATATTATTTGATAAGTACCTTTTATGAGACACAATAGATATTCCATTGTTCTCTGGACACCGGTGTCCGGTTCGGGTTTAAGGAATAAGATTCGAAAATTAGGTTGGCATGATTTATTTTTGTACGAAAATTATAAAAAACGCATTTACAAGTGTAATTGAAGACTCGTTAATCCGGTAGTCTTAGTAGGAGTAGTCGGTAGTAGGAGTCCTTACAACCTGACACCTTCTTTCCGAGGTGTATCCGTGCCGATTACTGACCATCTTGAGCTTCTAGGTATATCATTGTCACCAACTCTCAATTTTGGGTCATTAATTGAGAGTAAAGCTCAATTAGCATCAAAAAAGCTTGGCGTTCTTGCAAAGGTGAGAAAGTACTTCACACCGGAACAGTTGCTCAATCTATACCAAGCGCAAGTTCGATCGTGTATGGAGTACTGTTCTTATCTTTGGGATGGTTCATCCCAATACCAGCTCCAAACGCTTGAGTCCATTTAGCAGAGGGCCAAGAAGCTCATTGGCAACAATGACCTCTTTCATAATAAGCTCAAAAGCCTTGAGCATAGACGAAAGGTTGCAAGTTTATCGGTTTTCTATCGAATACATTTCGGTGAGTGTGCGGCTTAATTGCACAGCCTAATTCCAATCGGACAACCAGACATACAAATATGCGATATCGCTTTATGGTTGAGATCCCAAAGATTCACTCTAAACGTTCTGCGTCAAATTGTATCATCCGTACTGTCAGAGAGTGGAATGCTTTGCCTGAGTCTGTGTTTCCTGATACTTACAATTTGGGGGCCTTCAAGTCGCGTGTGAATAGGTACCTTCTAGGCAAGCGCGTATCTTCCTAGATCGCATCATCGCTTACCATCAGGCGAGATAGCGGTCAAGCGCTAACCTATACATAATTTAAAAAAAGTCGCACTTTAATTTCGTTCGGATCCTCGCGGTTTTACCCGCGTGGTGCCCGTTCCCGTGGAAATATCGGGATAAAATATAACCTATGTCACTCGGGAGAAATGTAGCTTTCTAATGGTGTAAGATTTTTCTAAATCGGTCCAGTAGTTCCTGAGATTAGCGCGTGGAAACAAAAAAACTCTTCAGCTTTATTATATTATAGTATAGATATATCATTTTATCGAAGAGTGTTTGTTGTTTGAATATCTGTAGATTGGCATGTTTCATAGGTATACTTACACACCAAAATACGTATTTTTTTGGTACTTGCAACTTAGGTATGCTAATGAGGTTAGATGCCCATTAGGTTCGACGGGGTAACGGGGCTGGCGAGAGATAGTGTGCTTGTTCCTGGGTCTTTACCAAGACGGGGTATGCTAGGTGACCCCAGCATATCCTCAAGGCACGAATCTGTAAAGACTGGATTCCCCTCACTCAAAACAAAAAAAAAGGTTCGATGCCCAAACACTTCCAAAGTAAACAAGATTTTTTGGGTAATTGTAAACTCGCCACCTACGTAAACTCGTCACGTTTTGAAAAGATCCATACATTGAAAGTAAATTCGTCACTACTATGGAATTTATGACGAGTTTACACATAATTTCTTGCCGCTTTTCTGATGACGAATTAACTTTGATGGAGTTTACATAACCTTAACATTCCCCGCTAATTGCGCGACAAACATTTCATAATTTAGTACAAGGTTTAATCGGTAAAATAATTAAAAACAACATCGTCTATTGTTGTTTATATTGAGATATTGTCAAATGATTTCAATTATTCTGGTGATGAAATCCACCGTCGTCGTTATAACTCGGCACTTCTCGGAAAACAGAACTTTAGCTATGAAACCGGTGAAATACTTATTTAGAAAATACAATAGTTAATTTTACGCTTTCTCCGTGAAATAATAGAAATGGCGGCATTTCCAAGCAAACCGCATTTGTGTAAGTCTATAAAACAAATTAAGTCGGAGAGTCGCTCGCTTACATTTCGCTGTGCTGTTAGTGTTGATCGTTTCTCATAGTCACTTAGATTTGTTGTTATGAACTTTACAATGACATTGTACAATCAAAGAACTTCTCGTTAGACGAGTAGAGTTTTTTTTAAGCGTGCGTTATTTCCGACTTGTTTGTACCGTCTTTTTAAAACAACGCAAACTTGCCTTAACGACTGTTAACAGCCGGTTTAACGTGCCCTCCGAAGCACGTGCACTTTACGGTCACCCATCCGACACCTGGCCGGACCGACCGTTGCTTAACAAACGTGATCGCATACGATCGTCGCCGAGCGCTTCCATATTTCTTATGATTTTATATAATCCCTTCCCTCGTTGTAGGTATAAAGCAAAAATCTCGATGAACAAAACCTTATAAAAAAATAAATTTACAACTGAGCTTGTCATGTTATGTTTTTAATAAAAAAATCCTTTGAATTTTCTCTTATCGTAAATTTAATAAATGCATCTTAGAATTTACAGTTCTCTTTTGTGTCCTTTTTGTCTCCACGTTTCATCCGCATGGTTCCCGTTCCCGTGGGAATATCGGGATAAAAATATCCTATGTTTCAATCCAGGCAATCTACTATATCTGTGCCAAGTTTCATCCAAATCCGTCATGTAGTTTTCGCGTGAAAGAGTAACAAACAAACAAACTGATATACTTTCGCATTTATAATATGAGTGGGATATCTATACATTGATCTGTTTGACTGACGATGACGCCTACTAACGTAGTTACTAAAAAAGTAATTTTTACTCGATATAGATAGAACGTGTGTTTTCATATCCCGTAACTTTAGGGTTTTAATCAGACCATGTAAGAGAATCAAATGGCATACAAAATATTTTCCAAATCGAAAGGTTTTTTTTACTTTTACATACAAAAGCGTAGTTTTTAACCGACTTCCAAAAAGGAGGAGGTTCTAAATTTGGTTGGTACTCACCGATTACGCAGAGATTTCTGATCCGATTTACGTGATTCTTTTTTTTACTTATGAATAAAAAAAGCAAATTGAATTGGATAAAACTCTATAGTTATGATATGAGATATCAAATATATATAAAAAAAACAATGTGTCTCAATATTGCCGTAACTCAATTCTGCTAACTTTTAGTCATAAACGCATTTCAATTGTGTTTCAATTGTAGCATTTTTTAAACAGTTTTTTTTATAAAAGAGATAAGTAATTTATAGAAATAATATTTCTTACACTCACACCAATCAACATAGCCTCAATGTAAGCACTGTAAGGCTAGTGTTATGGGATACTATGATGGTTACGGATACAAATATATATTATACACATTTACAAGTATTTACGTGTAGAAATATATGTATATAAACGTCCATGACACAGATACAAATGTTCGTATTTATCATACTAACATTTGCCGCTACCGGGATTCCAACCCAGGACCTCAGATTTGGCGACACCTTAAAACCGGTGTACGCACCACTCTACCACGGTGATCGTCGTTCTTTACAGTGTAACAAATATAAACTTTAGTTAATACCCGACTAAGTTTCGACTGTGACTGAAAGTAATAAGCAAATCTGCCAATGGGGCCGTTCAAGTATTACGTAAGCAGATTTTTTGCAATTATTAATCCACCCCTCCCCTTTGTTAGCAAAAGTAATCAAAGCTCTACCCCTCCCCCCATGCTTACGTAAACATTGGTACAATTGATTGATTTATGAGCAGCAGTTATAAGTCTAGAAATAAGGAATAAGTTTGGAATAGAGGACTGTAATCCCGAAAATGCATTTCGTTTTCTGCATAGACAAAGTGTGGGTTGCGATATGTGTTAAAAAGTAAATAATGACGTAATCACTATCTAGATCCCCCCACCCCCCCATGTCATCAAAAATAAGCAAAGCAAAGACCCTCCCCCCCCCTCTGTAGTGGCCCAATTGATCACTTAGGCTAACGTAACCTACGTGGTCATTCACTACAACTAATTACATACAAACTACTAAAATTCGTGAGAATGTATGTTTGTTACTCTGTCACGCAAAAACTACTGAACGGATTTAGATGAAAATTTACAGAAATATAGCTCATACATTAGAATAACACATAGGCTACAATTCATCTAGATATTCTGAAGGAAACCACGCGGGTGAAACCGCTTGCACCCACTAGTTCTCCACAAAATTTCACGAATACCGAAAACCTGTAAAAAGTTTTGTGTTCAAAACGCCCAATTATACAACCAGCATGCTTGTATGGTAATTAAGGTAGCGTGGATGACGTGACGTCACGCAAATCCTTATCGGTACCTTATTTTTACCACCTAGTTCAGGGCCCTTGTGATTATCTTGGAATACTTGCATTTTGCTTGTTGCAAGTTGTTTTCTTTTGTTTATTTCTTACTAGTAGCCGCCCGTGGTTTCACCCACGTGGTTCCTATTCCAGTGGGAATATCGGGATAAAAAGTCCTATGTTTAAATCCAGGCAATCTGCTATATCTGTGCCAAATAACATCCAAATCTGTTAAGTAGTTTTTGCGTGAACGAGTAACAAACATACAAACATCCTCACATACTCATAAAGTAAAGAAACTAAGGAGTTCTATTATACATAATAAAACTTCTCACGTTAAATGGTATCATGTGTTAAGTATTCTCTTCAAAAAGAATATAGTCGACTCAATAGCTTCTTCTTTTTTTGAAGTTGGTTAAAATGACTGCTTTACCAATTATTTAGTCGAGAAGGATTGCAAACGATGTTCCGGTTCTCACGCGAACGAAGTTGCGGGCACAGCTAGTTATACATATATAAGTATTTGTTTATAAATAATATATAAGTACGTATATAAACGTCCATGAACCAGAGTCAAATGCTCGTATATAACATACAAACATTTGCCCCTACCGGGATTCGAACCTAGGACCTCAGGGTAGGCAAACCCTTGAAACCGGTGTACGTACCACCCACTCTACCACGGAAGTCGTCGACAGTGTAACTATATACAGTGGTGGTCACATAAATAACGACACTAGTCGATTTTCATATAATCGATGTTGCTTTGGAGCCTTGGTGCTCTGCTAAGGATTGACCGAGCTGTGATCTGATAATGGCCATCCAGGGAGTGAATGGAGGAGAACTAGATTGCTATACACACCCAACTGATCTGTTGAACATTCTAAGAGATGTATAGATAAGTTTAAAGAACACGAAAATAGCATAAAAATGAATTGAAATTTCTGAAACTAAAATCTCTGATCCCTACATTTTTTTGAATGTTGATCAGATCAGTTGGGTATGCATAGAAATCTGGATCTCCTCCGTTCACTCCCTGGATGGCCATTATCAGTTCGGAACTCGGTCAATCCTTTGCAGAGAACCAAGGCTCCAAAGTTGCCTCGATTGTCTGAAAATCGGCTACTGTCGTTAATTGTGTGACCTTCATTATATGTATATGAGACCGATTGTACGTAATGAAAGTAGGCAGCAGCAAACAACCCTGTATTTGCTTTCTAGCAGAATATATGAGCGTAATGACCTGCTTTTCGACTGGTTTGAATACATACTACGTTTAGACTTTGCTTATGAATTACCTGACGAGTTTGTTTAAGCGGGCTGTGTTTTTATAAACTCTTCAATACGGCAAGTGTAGGTAGTAGGTACGTAACATCATGTTACAAAATATTTTATCCGCAATGCATTTATTTAGGTTTTAAAAGTGACAAATTGAAGCTTAACTGATAATATTGTTAATTCCAACTAAGTTCTTTATGTATCGCGATTCCTGATCTTAGAGCCTCTCCTGGAATCCTCAATCACTAAAGAACCGGGCTACCTTGAGTATCTCTAACTACCGAAACACAATAAATGCTGAAAACTTTGTTGTTATGGCGACAGACTTCGATAAGATGGTGGTAGTCTACCGGTATCAGACCCAGAGGTACCGGGTTTGATTTCAGTGGGGGTACATATAGTATTCGGTTTGGTTGGTGATAGGACTAGTTGTAAGTCCGCCTGGCTAGCTACCACCATCTTATCGAAGTCTGTCGGCATAACAACAAAGTATTCAGCATGGTTGTGTTTCGGTAGTTAGAGATACTTAAGGTAGCTCAGTGGTTCCTCAGTGATTGAGGATTCCGGGAGAGGCTCGCTTCTATCTTCAGCCTTATCAATACTTTACATCAATAATGAAGGCTAAAAGATTTCCCGCTGTTCATTAAAAAAAAATCGTTGAAAGATTTGTGTTTGTTCCCTGGCGCTGTAGTTAGGATGATCAATGCTATTCTTTAGAAAAGCTTCAATAAAGTATCGCTCGAAATGATTTTATTGTCAAACCTAATCGAAATTCATTCAAAGCGCAATATTCCTCAGAACTTCTGATTGTCATGGAAGCCATTTTTGTTCGATTCTTTGAAACAGTTTAAAAGATTACTTTTCCCCGAAGCAATTTCAACTGTAAAAAAGTGTGGAATCATAACTTGGAAACTCAATCACCATTATGTCTGAGCGATCTTCACGGGGTCATAAATTTGAGCCAAATTGTCAGAGACTGTAAATAGGACCGGACACTATTATGTAGACTTGGTTGTTTATTGAATGTTTAATGTAATTTAACATAAATGCCAAACTGCTTATTGTGTAAATATAAACAATTAATAAGCTGTGTAGTGTCGGCTTAGAATAGCACTACCCCCTCTCATCCCGTGGGTGTCGTAAAAGGCGACTAAGGGACTCAGCCTTCAGGAGACGGGCAGCAGCGTCTCCTACAAACTTGGCCATACTGCGATCGCCAACCCGCCTGCCAAGCGTGGCGATTATGGCCTACCCCCCCTTTTGGGGGAGGCCTATACCCAGCAGTGGGTGTTATGTGGCTGAGACGACGACGACGAAATAATAAATAAATAAAATAAGATACTTCCATACTAATATTATAAAGAGGAAAGATTTGATTGTTTGTTTGCATTGAATAGGCTCCGTAACTTCTGAATGGATTTGGATGAAATTTAGTACACTAATAGCACATAGCCTGGTTATGAACATAGGATACTTTTATCCTGATATTCCCACGGGAACTGGAACCACGGGAATGAAACTGCGAGCGACCGCTAGTAATTAATAAAAGAACGCAAGTCTCACACACATAGTCGCATACCTCCTCTTTAAAAATAAATATAAAAAAATATGCAATTTAATTTCATTATTTGATAAACGAAAGACTACTTTCATTACAACCTACTACAAACCAAACCGAATCGAATCCAGGAACTCTGGGTCTATTACCGGTAGTTGTTTCCACTAAACCACGGAGGCGGTTAGGTTAACATAAGTTAACCTATGCGTTTAACGGTTAAACTTTAACCGATAGGGGTGTATCAAGTAAACATATAAAGTTAGATGTACAGTCAACAAGCAACAATATTATAATAGTATAAAGCAATATATAAACTATATGCTAACTTACCACTTTGAAACATACGGAAAAGCTCCCTGTGCCTGTCAAAATCATTTATATTGTAATGTGACAAAGTTGTTTATATATATATATATATATATATATATATATATATATAATATATATATTTAATATATATTAAATATATTAAAATATTTCTTACACTCACACCAATAAACCTAGCCCCAAAGTAAGGACTGTAAGGCTTGGGTTATAGGATACTAGGGTAACGGATATAAATATATATATATAATAAAGAAATATACAAAAACGTCCTTGACTCGGGTACAAATGCTCGTATTCATCGTACAAACATTTGCCCCTACCGGGATTAGAACCCGGGATCTCAGAGTAAGCAACACCTTGAAACCGGTGTATGAACCACCGGTGTTTATTGTTTACATATTATTGCTCGTGACTGTACTATCAAAGATATGCTTAAGCAGTTGTATATTTCTGTAATGCCTTGTTTGCGTGACCGTACCTGTTTCCATACATTCTCGCGTCAGAACAAATTTGCAAGTTTTCCGCATTATTTTACACGTGACGTGATAGCATTTTTCCGAATAACAAAATTATAATGTCTTTTACATTTATTGCAACGAATTAAAATCTTTTTATAATTTAATTTAACGACATTACTAGTACCTACCTATATAAAGTAAATTTAATTAGTATTCAGAGAATGGAATTTTATGGTATGGGTTCGGTATGGTATTTACGCGAATATTACTTGATATATTGCTATAAAATTAAAAAAATCGTTAAGATTTTTAATGACGTTAATATTATTATTTCTTAAGTAAGCCACTCCCGTGATTTCCGTTCCCCTGGGAACATTGGTTTGAAATGATTCTTTATTTCCATATTCCCACGGAAAATGGAAGCACGCGAGCAAAACCGCGAGCATAGCTAGTACGTAACACTAAAACTTGTGTCTCAAAAAAATATTCCCTCTGGTATTAGTGGAAAGTAGCTTTGAAAATCTTGGGAATTCTTTAAGTATCTTGTTGACTGACAAAATGTCACTTCAACGTGACGCTACGGAGTAATGCGTAGTTCTTACGGTCTACTACGAATTTGCTACGACACGATTCAGTGCGCTACGAGATTTTCTACGAAGTTGAGTCGTAGTCGTAGTCTGTTTTTTATGAACAACGGGGAGACAGCCTTCATCAAACCTGATGTTAAGTATTGATAAGGCTGAATATGGAAGAGGGCCTCTCCCGGATTCCTCAACACTGAGGAACTGACTATCTTATCTCTAACTGCCGGAACACAACACAACAATGCTAAAAACCAGGCCAGACTTAGATAACATGGTGGTGGCTATAGCTAGTCAGGCGGAGTTACAACAAGTCCTAATACCAACCAAACCGAATACAATATGTACCCCCGCTGGGAAACAAACCCGAGACCTCTGGGTCTGATATCGGTGGTTGTTACCACTAGACCAGAGAGGCGGTTTTGTTGTTCTGTTTCACAAAATTTTGTATATTTATGTACCTTTTTAATTTATTCATAGTTAAAGACTAGCAACCTTACTTATACGCGTGTAAGCTAGGAATAGTTATTCCGAGTCTTGTCTCTGTCATTAATATGTATATTTATACTTAATTTTGAAATCTTTGATGAAATACTGGCGGCCGCCTGCGGTTTCCGCGTGTTTCTCGTTCCCGAGGGAAATCGGGATAAAAAGTAGCCTATGTTTTAATCCAGGCATTTCATCCAAATCGGTTAAGTAATTTTAGCTTGAAAGAGTAACAAACAAATAAACAAACAAACTAACATACTTTCGCATTTATAAAACTAGTGGCTGCCCGCTGCCCGTGTAGTTCCCGTTCCTGTGGGAATATCGGGACAAAAAGTAGCCTATGTATTAGTCCACTATTTGAAGTCCCTACATCCCAAATTGCTTCCAAACCCGTTCAGTAGTTTTTGCGTGAAAGAGGAACAAACATACAAACAAATAAACAATCTGACATACTAATTTTAATTAGTAACTATGTAACCGTATACGAACCCAGAAATAAATCAACTTTGTGAAGGTAGACTTATAAGTAGCTAGTCAACCCGTGATCACGGCAAGCGGCGACCCCCAAGCGGGTTTGCCATAATCGCCACGCTTGGCAGGCGGGTTGGCGATCGCAGTATTGCCAAGATTTTAAAAGACGCTGCTGCCCGTCTTCTGAAATTCCCTTAGTTCACCGACATTACACGGCCCATTTTTTCTTACCTACAGAAAATCATCTTTTATATTGCTCATTCTAAATCTGGCGGTACCTTCTACGAAACTATGAATTATATTGACTTCATAATTTCCATTATCATACTATTAAAGCCTTGTCAAATTGAGGGCGACTTTCACCAACGTCACTAAACTCAATTAAGAGCTAACCATATATAATAACATTATCATTTCAGTCATTCCTTTGAATTCAGAAATGACAGACAGTTTTAATTATGTTTATCGATAAACGTATTTTGTGGCAGTTGGGAAAAGCCCTTAATATTCGAATTTTTATGTATGATAATAACTAGTGATTTTTTAATTTTTGCATTTTTCAATGCTATTTTTATACTTATGATAAATTTTAAATAGAAAAATATTGGAAAAAATTCAAAGGTCCAAAGGTCATGGGTTCGATTCCCATCTGAGAATTCACTTGTGGCCGAGTTAATTTTTTCCAATATTTTTCTATTTAAAATTTATCATAAGTATGATAATAACTGTTATGAAATGAAGCTACTATTAAATATGAAAACATTTAAATGACATTCCCAACATTGGCATGAACCATGAACGTCAACATATAGTATTGACTAGTTGACACGAGTTCACGTACCAGAAAGGCTTCTAGATCTAATGATGCTCGAAAGCTCGCATGCGTGTACGAACATAACGAAAAGAACGCAGCGCGAACGCTTCACGAATGCTTGTAGTCTCGTTCGAGAACATACTCCTCGTGCGTGAAATCTCGCAACGTATCAACCAGACATAAGTCCGCCATAACAGAAGCTAGATAGGGCACTTTAGAACCATATCACTCTGATAAGTAAAAATAATACAAAATAAAAATAAAAATTTATTAGAACAAAAAACACAATTACAAATTTTGGTGATGCATTACAACAGAAATACTGAAATTATCCTATTTAAGGCCTCTGACCTCCGTATAAGTATAAGTCCGTTCTAATGTCGGTTGTTACTCAGTTTAACAACCATAATGGCTGCGACATATTATTATATAGTTCTAGAATATTCAACTATTTTGAAACCGATACCTAATAACTATGAGAAGTCCCAAGTGTTTTATAAAATGTTTTCAGTAAATTTGATTATTTAGGCAATTATACTGGAACTCTTTAAAGTTAATTGAATAATCTATACCCAATGAATTTTGTTACAAAGGGTCTACTACAAAACATTGAACGGGATAGTCGGACGATGTTCATAATTATTAGTGGACATGATCAAATCCTGCCTAATATTAACATCGGATAAAAGTGATCCTATTAATCGTACTGATGTACTAATGGGAAAGTTGCCTAAGTCTGACGCCATAACAAAAATGTTTTCAGCATTGTTATGTTCCGGCAGTTAGAGATAAGATAGCCAGTTCCTTAGTAATTGAGGATTCAGGGAGAGGCTCGCTTCCATCTTCAGACTTATCAATACATAACATCAGGTATGATGAAGGCTAAGAGTCTCCCCGTTGTTCATAAAAAAAGTATTGTTCAGATGTTTGATCTTCAAACAAGTACAAGACTACAGATTTGGATGGAATTTGACACACATAATATAATGTATAGTCTGGATTAAAATATAGGATACTAGCGATCACCTGCAGTTTCAACCGCGTGGTTGTTTTTGTCCTATACAAAAATGCATGCAATGAATCTCTTTTTTGTCGGATCTCCAAACGGGTAGCATAACAAATCAAATATTCGCTAATATTTGTAATAACCTACACATTTTAATAATTAGCTTAACTTGGACATTATTTTCCTTCGATCCAAAAACGTTACGAAGCGGAACGAAGTTCGTCCGATTATCGTGTCGGCTTTCGTAGTAGTAACCTTAGTTTTCAGCTGGAATTTCAACAAGTTTATCCGCCCCTTTTAGGCTTAAAGCTTCAATTCCTTGAATAATATAACAAGTTGCCTAATAGAATCCATTATTATGTTAAGGCATTCGAAATTAATCTCCTTATTGTTTTTCCTTGTCGAACCGCCTTTCAGAAAGCCTTTGGATTACAAGTATTAGTAGGCATTCAAATAACAAGTTTTAAAATTAACATTTTCATACACTAAGTTAAGTTTGTTATCAATGGATAGTTTCTTGGAAATATATAAAACACCCAGAACGCAGAAGCCAGTTATTTTATTTATTTCATCTTCATCAGACATTTTATTTATTAGACCATCGAACGAAACGCTAAGAAGAAGATCCAAAAAAGTCAGAAACGAACGGAACGGTAACGCACAACTCGAATACCAAATATTAGGGTAGTACATAAATTAATTAATAGCACCCCTGCGATGAAAAGTCACAATCACAACTTAATGAAAAAAAAAAAGAAAACCAAAAATGTCGAAAACCGAATCGTTTATATCCCAGGCACAAACAGCCTTGGAAAAAAACAATAAAAAGCGGTAAACCGATCGAGACTAACTGGGCTTTATTTATTTCCGTTTCCTAGTTGCTTGTAGGTACAGTAAGCCACATAAATGTTAAGGCAGTTCTGCGTAGTAACTGTTTTAGTTTGGTGTTGTTTTTGTTTGGTAGTGTGCTGCGTAACCTGCTGTTGATTGTACTCAAAATGGAATTAAAGGGTTCGTGTTGTGAGAGCGAGTTGTTCTTATTGTAAATTTCGTTTTTGGAATTGGTTCAACTGATTTGTTTTTGCCTATTCGTATTGTAATTGTGAGGAACTCGGTGGTGCAGTGGTTTAAGTGGGCACAAACATAGTTTATATGAGCACTAGCTTCCGCCCGTGGTTTCACCCGCGTGGTTCTCGTTCCCGTGGGAATATCGGGATAGAAAGAAGCCTATGCTACTCTCCGTCCTTTCAACTAACTAACTCAACCGCCTCTGTGGTCTAGTGGTACAACCACCGGTATCAGACCCTGGGACCCCGGGTTCGATTCCCAGAGGGGATACATATTGTATTCGGTTTGGTTGGTGGTAGGGCTTGTTGTAAGTCCGCCTGGCTAGCTACCACCATCTTATCTAAGTCTGACGCCATAACCACCACATATAACAACAATGTTTTCAGCATTGTTGTGTTCCGGCAGTTCAAGATAAGATAGCCAGTTCCTCAGTGGCTGAGAATTCCGGGAGAGGTTCGCTTTCATCTTCAGCCTTATCAATACTTAACATCAGGTATGATGAAGGCAAAGAGTCTCCCCGTCATTCATGAAAAAAAACATAGGATACATATTCCTACGGAATTGGAACCACGCGATTATAAATGTGAAAGTTTGGATGATTAGATATTTTAATCACTCGAAAACGGCTGAACGGATTTTGATAAAATTTGTTTATAGCCTTGGTAAAAACATAGAATACTTTATATCGATATTCCCACAGGAACGAGAACCAAGCGGGTGATCCACCGCTGGCGGACCACTTTCCACTAGTTATTAGGAATAGGAAAACCGCTTTTTATTAGGAATTGTAATTACTTATTAACTTAGAAAATAAATTATTTAACTACCTAATAGAAAATACTTTTTACACACTTCAGGAGGTTTTGACAATAAAGATTTACTATGACATATAATAATAGAGACAAATAAATAATTTGAATTGAATTGACATTTAAATGAATTGAGTTGAATTGGCAAATAAATGAATTGAATTAAATTGACAAATAAATTTATTGAATTGAATTGCTAACCATTACATTGTATGTACGTTCATAATGATACAATTGAATAATCTATTTGGAATGTTAATATTGTTTATAATGAATTTAATTATTAAATAACGAATTTAATAAATTAATTGTATTTATTATTGTTAATGAATAACATGTATAAATGTGTATGCCGCAAAGGCCAATTACAGTTGTACATCTATAATTTTGGAACACCATTTTCCTGTGATTTGACAAAAATGAAAAATGACGCACTCACACAGATACGGAACTTCTGAATTGTTTTCCAGTGAAAACCAGTGATATCAAGGGGCCGGCCGTGTAGCGATAGCGAGCGGCGCTTGTGTGTGCGTTATATCGGCCGAGTGCTACGACTGAGTATGTTCAGACTGTGCCGCTATTAATAAATATATTATTATTGTTATTGAATATGGGGAAACCATCACATTCAATAATTTCATCATATGAAGCCTGATCGCTACATAAATTAAATTTGTTGGGTATCTGCCAAAATCTACTTCTACTCCTTCACAAGCAAGTCAAAGTTCCTTTTATTAGAAACAAGTTACACCAAAATTAAAAATGTTTAATATTTTTTTCTCCAGATTTAAGATTAAACAGCGTGATGTCCCGAATTTAGGCTGAGTCCTCTTTAATTTGACATGAAACCTGTGTTAAGACGCAAGATAATTGCCACTCCGCTGAGGAATGTAGCAATTTTGTAGACAAACGTTGATAAGCCAGGATTCCACGCTCATTGTTTGAATAAGAAAATATATTCATGATAGGCGGACAGTGGGAAAATGTAATTTTAGTTGAGAAAAACAAATTAAAAATGGGCTTGTGTAGTTTTTTTATGACTTGGACTTAGTTTTAGCACAGGAAATATATGTAGGTAGATAGAATACGTTACCTTAGCCTTCGCTCGTGATAAAAGTTCCCCGTGGTTGAGTTGTACGTACACCGATTTTAAGAGTTCAAATCCAGGTAGGGGCATAGGTTTGTGATGAATACGTGCATTTGTACCTGATTTATGGCTGTTTATAGGGGCTAGGCTTATTGGTGTGAGTGTAAGAAATATTTATTCATTTATTATTTATTTTTGTAAAAAATTGTTTATTTTAAAAAATCCGGTTACAGACTTACTAAAGAACACTTACATTGGTTGGACGTCAACAGCCTTTGAGTACTTCACACTTTATACGGTAAATGAATATATCGATCGATAGTCTCTTCATTACTTCGCAAATTGGATGGAAACACTCGGATAAATTAACATTTGATGACTCCCGAAACGAAGGAGACCTTGGAGCGACTTCATTAGAGACAAAAAATGCCTTTAACGGTCCGCACGTTGATCGGAAAATTTGTGTGAGCCGAGTTCAGTCGACAGAATCATCAATTCATCGGCTCGTGTTGAAAAGTTATTAAAAGCTAGGCTAATGATCTGTAGCTAATAATAATACTACGTACGAACATCTTATGTTTTGGCGCGCACTGTTCATTGAAATAAAACAACTTTTCATATATCGATATAGATATAGATATCAAACACGCTATATTTTCACGAACTAAGTTGTAATTGACCGTATTTTTAGGTTTTTTAGGGGATTTTAGATTTTCCCGACGTTTCGGCACCTTTATAGCTGCCGTGGTCACGGGATGACTGGCTACTTATAAGTCTACCCCCGAAAACGCCTACAAACTGTGATTTCAGTTTGGCGAAGTAAAATATTGTAAACTTAAATGTAAAATTTGGAAATATATGAATAAAAAAAAAAGTTAATTTATTTTCGTTCGGATACGGTTCGAAATTTACTATGGCAAAAATTATTATCGATTTGATATTTTGATCAAACGGTGTCGTTCATCAACTAATAAAAAAATGTATTTATTACTTTTTAATTGTGCATTTTACAATACTATTTTATTATTGTTTTATTATTTTATTTTTTATTATTTTTTAGGGTTTCGTACCTCAAAAGATAAAAACGGAACCCTTATAAGATCACTTCGTTGTCCGTCCGTCCGTTTGTCAAGACCGTTTTTCTCAGGAACGCGTGGAGGTATCAAACTGAAATTTATATCTAATAGTCAGGTCTACTGTCCCTTGGAGCTGTGAATAAATCAAACTTCTAAGCCAAAGCAATCAAAAGATACGGCCGTTTATGCTGCAAATTTTCGAAACTCGCACGGGAATCAAAACCTACAGGGTACTTCCCGTGAACTTAGAATCTTGAAATTTGGTACGAAGTAACGTCTTAAAGTACAGATAAAGGTTACATCATATAATAAAAAAAAAATTACGGAACCCTCGATGCGCGAGTCCGACTTGCATTTGGCCGGTTTTTTTTTATTGTTTAATATTTATCACAAAAAAAGTTACAATTTAACAGCATCTTTATTACTTGAAAAAAAAAACTTTTTCAGCATTATTCTAGGTTGCCATTGGTTATTATTATTCTAAATCTTACCACTACATGGCAAATGATTTTTATTAATTCAAAGTCAATCTACCTATTAATGAAAAATATTTGAGCTCCCGAGAATCCCGAGATCAAACGTCTGTTAACACTATACTAAGAATTCGCTTTGGCAAGCTGTTCTTAATTAAACTTTAGAGTTTAGACATATGCCCGCAAAACTAAGTGTGATATTCAAGATGGCTAAGTTCTCGCCGACCGTTTAAAGATTAGGTGCTTCAACTTTGCGTTAACTTTGAAATTAATCCTGAATACTTGGTGGGTTCATTGTACTTTGGTCATACCTAAACATTATACTATGGTACGATATTTATTTATTTATTTCATAACAATGTTCATTGTGTCGAAATTTATGGTTACATAAATAAAAATTACTTAAATAACAATTAAACAACAAAAATAATTGAATTGATACATTTACACATTATGTTGTGGAATACACGCATTCGAGATGTTCGATATTAAAAATTTTACGTCAACTTATGATATTATAATAATGTAAACATAATTTGTTTATTTATTTTTAAGTTGATTGCATAATAATAAAATATTAGGAAATACAATACGATACAATACACATCAATACTACTGGCCATTCAAAAAACCATTAATTGAATAGAAGCATTCCTTCAACAAGAATGCCTTCAATTTATTTTTAAAATTTGACTCGTACACTGCGCGTTATTGAATAAATTCACTTACTGGTATTGGGGACAATGCTTGACCAAATCTCTCGTGGGAACGATTTTCTGAGTAAATGCTTGTCTTCTCGTTGCAGCCCTAATAATTTTCTCCTCGGGATTCTCATATTCTGTTACAGTTTTAGCGAAATGAGAAAGTATAACTAGAATATATAAACTATATAGAAATATATAGAATATAACTAGTTTCCTAAAATGCTCCCGACAAGACTCTTGTTGGGGTATGCGTACCATTGTCCTAATTGTAAAATCTTTTTTGTAATATGAAAACCTTATTAACATTGTAGTAATATCTCCTACCCCAGCAGAATATATTATAATGTAACCTTGGTTCTACCAAGGTATAGTATACCTACTAGTTCCAAATGCTTTATGTCTGCTTCATCTCAAAGACTTCATAGAACGTAGCAGGCTGAACTGATCTTACTCTCAATGTGTTCCAATTCCTACCTCCAATTTAGTTGATCATCAAATTTAACTCCTAAATTTTTTGTTATTTTTACCGATGGAACCAATTCACCACTAAGATTAATATTTAAGGTACTGTGATCCCTAGCGTGAGTTTTAAACAACATGACATTGGTTTTTAAGCTGTTTATCAACAAACCATTTACAGTAAACCAGTTTTCCATTGATATTTGCTTTCCTGTTATTTCTAAATCTATTAAGTTTTTATCACAAATCACTACATTTGTATTATCTGCAAATATAATTAGTTTCACAGATTTATGAGCTGTTGTGGTGTAAGTTATCAAGTCATTCATAAAGACTATAAAAAGTATAGGTCTTAAAATAGGGCCCTAATATAGATCTTAAAAGTAAAGCGATTTCCACAGGTTCAACTAAAATTTTATTATCAGTCTCGGTGAGAGCTCGGCAAGCGTCTACCTCACTTAGTTTCGAATGGGGCGCGGGTGACAAACGCACGCTCTTAAAGTTTTGTAGGCAGTTAGCGTGTGGTAATGGCAAATCTATGTAGGCGGGCAGCTCTATCGCGTATTGCGTACCGCGCAGCTGCAATAATAACAATTAACTTTTATCAAGAAACAGTCTAAAAAATACTGTATGTTTCTAATGCTATGGTATCAGTCTACGTGACAGAGTAAGAAACAAGATGATCTGTAGGGTTAGCATGAAAAATTAACGAAATAGTATCGAGTAAGTATCGAGCACGTAATGTCAAAAAATAGGAAGGAACGCTGCCCAATATCTCATATATTTTTTACTTTACTTCCTCGATACTTACTCGAAAGGTATACGTGCTAGGCCTACTGGATTCGCACTAAACTTACCGAGCGACGATATTTTTAGCCACATAATACAGAAAGTCTTCTTTGCCGACCGACGTTGCGCGCATCGTTGCACGGCGTAAGTGGCGATGTGCCGGTCACATTAGTCGAAGAACCGATCACCTGAGCAGTAAGGTGCTGGAGTGGCGACCGAGTACCGGCACCAGAAGCGATGGCCGCTAAAAAGCCAGATGGTCAGACAACATCGCTGGCGCGCATCGTTGCACAGCGATGGGCCGGTCACATAAGTCAAAGAGCCGATGGCCGGAGGTGCTGGAGTGGAGACTGAGGACCAGGACTAGAACCATTGCCCCCCAAAAAGCCAGATGGTCAGACGAAAAATTGGATGCGAATTGCACAAAATCGAAAGAGATGGCGTGCAAATGAGGAGGTCTATACTCAACAGGTGACTCAAGGCTGAAGAAGAAGAAGAAGACGATACCCTATATATATATATATAAACTGGGCGCAATCCACAATAATCTAAGCAAATAATAACTTATGGAAAACTAACTTACTAGGATTTACCCTACTCGAAGTAAGCACAGCATGCTTAGAAAAACAAACAAAATGAAGCTACATAAGTCTACTTATAAAAACTACATTTTACTTTTAATTTTAAACTTAACTAAAATGTAACTAACAAACATATATAACAACTTAATTGCAATTTTTATACAACGCTTGGCTGAGGCGAGGGAGCCATAAAAGATATCAAATTTAAACCGTATGGAATTATTAAACACACACATACGATACAACGGAGAGTGATGACCGAGACGCGTCTTACATACAGAAAGTGAGAAAGTCTTTCGATTATGAAGCCGACTACCACTGCGTGGAGTTGAATATTGCCAAGTTGTTTTGTAAATGTTAGATGGCGCTCTATCCACAGTCCAGACAGTCTTATCTCTGCCTACAAACGGCCGAAATGACGCACTCACACAGATACGCGCCTCTACACGCGCGCTCGCTACTGTTTTCGGCTCGAACTACAGCGAAAACCAGTGAAATCCGTGTAGCGAGCGGCGCGTGTGAGTGTGAGAGCTTTATATCGGCGGAGTGCAACGACTATTTAGGTATTATGATTAGACTGTGCTCTATCGCCGCAGCAAATATACCTTATAAAATTCTGCTGTGCCATGCATTTTGGCCGACTATTGTACTTTTCATTGGAAAATTATTTTTTTCGCGATTTCGTTAGAGGCTTCGTTTCTGCCGTGTGGTGACGGCCTAAGAATACAAGTGTCACCACTCCCTTACATGCCTGGGATGTCGTAAGAGTCGACTAAGAGGCTCGACGCATTGAAAACCTGTACGAGAGAAGGAAAACTTGAAACAAACCCTCTACCAACACGTCTGGCCAACGTCGTAGCAGTAGGCTAAGAGCCTCCTATGAACGCCAGAATAGGCGTGAGCTAGGAGAGGCCTATGTCCAGCAGTGGGCGTCAACAGGCTGATGATGGATGATGATGGTTATTGGCTCCATAGTAAAAGTGTATTGATAAACACTACATAATTTTTTTAGAGAGCTTTATTCAAAAAGTAATAGATATATAGAAAACTTTTAAATCACAAATAATAGAACATTAACAGGTATTCTATTTAAATAATACTTACATTATTTATTTAGTACTTTCCGAGAAAACATTTCCCAAAAGCTTTACTGGTCAACCGGGAAGATCCCCGATTGTACCTAATTAAAACGTTACGGTGTTTAAATGAATATTACTTATGAAAATCTAAAATTGTTCTGGTAATTAAAAAAATCGGCGTATGCTAGAAATATTGTTTATATAAAATACTCCGATCCTAATAGAATGTTGATTTTATTTAGCGATGGTTTTCAAAGCATTGATAATTAAATTGTACCCTTATTTGTTGTCTGATGTGGGGACAAGGGTCGCGGGTAATCCCCTTTTTTGTTTGACAATTATTTGAAGGGCGATTGGGCTTTGATTGTGACGCTGGGATTACCTACTTATGCGAGGAAACATAAAATCGCTTTGTAAATACATTGAAACGGGAGTGACAGAATAAAGATTTATTTTAAGTCCTATGAAATTTCCTATTACCATACTTATATTGGGTAGCCCGTGGCGCAGTGGTTCGCGCGCTTGACCTGCGATTGTTGAGGTTAAGCAATTTTACAATGATTGGTCACGGAATGTGTGACCAAAATCGGCTTCATTTGACAGATGGATATGACACATTGCTGCTTCTTTTTGACACAAATGTAAACTTGCCGAAGACTAAGAGCAATATGTCACATCCATCTGTCAAATGAAGTCGATGTCGATGCAGACGACACTTGCGCGGTAGGGGTGCTGGGCCACTACCGACCGCGCAAGTGTCGTCGGCATCGGCATGCCACCCCGCCCGGCCGCGGCCGGCGCCCGCGCCCAGTGTATGCCAGAAACTCCTAGCGAGAATTTCAGAGCAAAATTTTTCTAAGTGCATGTCTCTTTACATTTTTCAGACGCTAAAAAACCTGTTTATTTTGATTTTAATAATGATCCATAACATTTACTTTCTTTTTTTTAGGGAACTCTTTAATTCATCTTATGTTCGATTTGTAATTTGAAAAAAATATGCTAGTTGCCGCTGAAAATTTCGAGTATTACGCGACGAAAAAACTTTTTAGATATTTTTTTTACGCTAACTATGCTTTTACTTGAAATTATTTATAGTTATGTATCTTATTCAGGATATGTCAAATACAATAATATTTTTTTCTTCCTTTCAAAAGGAGTGGATTCTTATAACTATGCGACAAAACTTTAGATGTTGAAATAAAACAACTTTTACGGATATCAAACGCGCTATATTTCCACGAACTAAGTTGTAATTGTCCGTATTTTTAGGTTTTTTAGGGGTTTTTTGATTTTCCCGACGTTTCGGCACCTTAACAGCTGCCGTGGTCACGGGATCTCGTGACCACGGCAGCTGTAAAGGTGCGTTATAGCGCGTTTGATATCCGTAAAAGTTGTTTTATTTCAATGAACAGTGCGCGCCAAAACATAAGATGTACGTAACTTTAGATGTTTTCATTGACGCTACGTTTTGCAGCGCCTTAAAACCCCTAAATCCGCATTGGGTCCGTGTGGTGGGTCAATGGCCCATTCCCCTTATCCATCCATAAGGAAGACCAATGCCACAACAGTGGGGCCATAAAAAGGGCTGATGACGATACTTATATTATAACTAGATTTGACTATATTATAACTATATATATATCTGTACTAATATTAAAAAGATACACAGATAGTAGATAGCCTTGTTATGGACATAGGATACTTTTCATCCCGATATTCCCACGGGAACGAGAACCACGTGGGTGAAACCACGAGCGGCCGCTAGTATATATATATAAGGTGGATCGGAATTTTATTTTCGCCAAGCAGCAGGGGGTCAGGTCAAAAGTATATAACAAGATGCAGCCAAAAAAAATATTTTTTAATAAAAAAAATACAGTAAAAGATCTTGTTTACCTTAATTTTTGGCATTGGATTTCTATTGAATATTTAACGTAAACAAACCCAAACGTAAAACTAATATTATTTTAAATAATCATGGACTTGGAAACAGCTGATTTAATAACGCAATGCACCGACCGAACATGTAATGCGTTTTTTTTTCTATTTTAGCTTTCCGAACTCTCTGACCCTTTACTCATTAAGATCTCTCACGTAAAGTTCGAGGACCTTTGATGTTTTCATCATAATGTTCCGCATTGCTGTGTTGCGGCAGTTAGAGATAAGATAGCCAGTTCCTCAGTGATTGTGCATTCCGGGAGAGGCTCGCTTCCATCTTCAGGTTTTTCAATACTTAACATCAGGTATGATGAAGGCTAAAAGTCTCCCCGATGTTCTTAAAAAAATGTGGACACAGTACCTACCGTAAATACCTTTTATGTTAATAGTTAGATATCTAAAAGGTTGCTGAATTAACAAATGGTGTAACTACTCATGTGGCTTAGCGTTCAACGGGTTAGTTGATTTAGATTACAAAACGGTGATAAGCTTTCCACTTCACAGGCTTTGGAATGGCAAACTAATGTAATAGTCACTAAACCGTGACCATTAATTTAAAACCATTAATTCCGATCCACCTAAATGTATATATATACATTTAGGTGGATATATACCGCGTGGGGCCTATAATCGGGGAAAATATTGAAAATAGAGACTCTCTAGAGTATTAGTATTTATTCTGAAAAGATTTCAGTTAATCAAAACCCATGCATTACTCACAATAAGAATTTAAAGTTACGATTCATAATCAGTGTAGTATTGCAAAACGATATTATCGCTAAGATTGCGAACTAATCGTGGTACAGGGGACAACAAAATCTTACCGCAAAACATCACGATATCACTATCCATTAGAAATTTTACCTTTATCTCATTGAATAGCAACAGCCTCTGCTACTTCCCACAGCGTCAAATCTCTGTTTCAAATTAATTAAAATTAGTTTAATATTAAATATCACAATGACAGTTATCTGTTTATAATTTTATCCATCATGCATGACATGTCATGTCAATCAATACCAAGTATACTCTTTGTGCCAAGTAGATTCAGCCATGGAATTATTAAGTACTAGTACGTAGTACCTGCTAATTCCATGGATTCTACGCTTTTCACAATAGGCTATTTTTGAGTCTGACAGTATTATTTTTCTATCAGCCGACACTTAAATTGTCAAAAAGACGTTCCGAGTAGCTCCGAAAAGTTGAGCGGTACTGTTGTTTGCATTATATTGAATTCACGATTTAGTTTGTTAGAAAAAATCAAAAAGTAAAGATTAGGTTTTAATTAGTTAGGACCTAAATGATACAATCACTAGTGACATAAAGAGCCTCCGTTTTTAATATTATCCCCAGTTCTAGGCCCCAGCCGGTATAGTATAAAGTTAGGATAGGATTAGTGTATAATAAATAAATAAATATTTCTTACACTCACACCAATTAACCTAGCCCCAAAGTAAGGGATACTAAGTTATTGGATATAAATACATATAATTATACATATATAAGTATTTATGTGTAGAAATATATATAAACATCCATGATTCAGGTACAAATACTCGTATTCATCATACAAATATTTGCCCCTACCGGGATTCGAACCGGCGTCGGTGACACCTTGTAACCGCACCCCGACCGCCTAACGGTATAGCTTGTGCTATCGCTATAGCTATCAAACTTCAAAGTCTCATAAAGCCCTTTAACAATTGGGTTTTTGTCTAATTCCTCCATATTTCTATTCACCTATTGGATTCACTATTGCATTTTTAGTATGAAAGTGATAGCGTCAGCGAGAGCCCTTGTAGGGGAAAAATTGATAGCTATAGCGATACCACAAGCTGTACCATTAGGCGGTCGAGGTGCCGGTGTATGTACAATCGGGACATTTCCGGTTGACCAGTAGCGTTTTTAGGGAGTTTTATTTAAAAAAAAGTAATAGTTATATAGAAAACGGTAATATCACAAATAGTAGAACATTAACAGGTAATTCATTTGAATAATAAATTATTTCTTTAACTTTAGTACTTTCCTAGAAAACTTTTCCCAAAAAAATTCTGCTGGTGAACCTAGAATGTCTCGATACACTCTATCACGGAGGTCGCCTTATTAGGATCACGGTTCTATTAGTACAGTTGCGAAAGTAACATTGTCTGTCTGCTACCTTTTCAAATGTAAGCCGCAGAACCGATTTAGTATGGATATTACTTGAACTCTGGCTGGACATTGAAATACCTGAAAATGGTCATAGGATACTTTTAAATTCTGATAGATGGCGCCAGTACGCAATAATCTAGGTAAATCCGCGCGATAATCTAATTTTACGTGGACGAAGCCCCGGGCATGGTCTAGTCTAGTAATATAATGATTGTGAAAGTTGAGATATTTGTCACAAAGTAACGCAAAAACGGCTGAACAGATTTGGATGAAATTTGACATACATGTATAGTCTGGATTAAAACATATGGTACTTTTAATCCCGGGCAAATATTCGATAGGGACATTCAAAATGTCCATGCGGATAAATTCGCAGGCAAAAGCCAGTATAAATAGTAAATGGGAAAGCTTCTCGCTTCTCAGTAAATCAGAAACGAATGAAGACTAGAAATAACGGGATCCACGCAGGAAATACCACGTGCACAGCTTTTTCATTTAGGCCTAGAGTAAAGTAAATGAGAGCTAGTCATTCAAGCATAAGCAAGCTATTACTCTCATGCTGGGACTGCTATCTTTCCAGTGCAGATCTATAATAAAGTTGAAATATTTGATAGAATCAGGCGTTAGTTGCCGGAAATCCATATCTTAGTAGAAAACGAAAAATATGTAGCATAATTCCTCAAGAAAAACTTACATGCAAGATGCACCGCCCGCCCGCCCGCAAATAAATGCAGATGCAACACAGTGACACACCTTGCACCTTCACCGACTACTCTACACGTGTTTCGCACACACACCAGCTACCAGCATCTCGGTGCTGGTATCACGGTCGGTGTATCTTGCATGTAAGTTTTTCTTGCGGAATTATGCTACAAATTTTTCGTTTACTACAAAGTTGTAATAAAGTGATGGGGGAGTGGACTGTCACTATCACAGACCTATATCGAGATAGACGAAGAGAGCGCTTCAGTCTGTATGAGAATATAGCGTGTCGCATTTTTCGGCTCTACGATGACGTCACGTGCAAGATTTAGTGATGTGAAAATTTTATTGACGAGCTCTTGCAAGAAAGCACTGCACAATTGACCATTTTCGTTTTTGAGTGTCGCGTGTTTTCATGGCAATGGTCTCAAGCGGATTGATTTAGGTTGGAAAACTTTGACCGTGGATCAAACTTTTTACACGAAAGGTAGGTACACTTTTACCGTCTATCTCGATATAGGTCTGTGGTCACTATTGTTTTCGAACAACAGCTAGCTTAGACCCAACCAATGCCAAAATGTTGTTGCATCTTTGATGCTCTTCCAACATCGCAATAGATTTATGGCATGATACGTTAGTATGTAGAGCTAACCATTTGTTTCTAACCCGTGGCAAGGCAATAGAATCATCAAGTAAGTTGTCTTAGACTACATTTCTTGTTTAGTATTTGTCTTAAAGTCTTTCTTGAAAAAAGGTTAGTTATTATTATTGCAGCCGCTAGGGCCGATAGGGCTGCCTGTCAACATAGATTTTATAACCATTACTTCCCGCTTACTGCGTACAAAACCGTCACAGCGTGTGTTTGTCGCTGCGACTGAGACTGAGGCCCGTATTACAGAACGTGACTCAAGCAGTGATCTATACTTAAGAACAGTAAGAAAGGGACGCACTTATTCATCGCATGTCGCCTTCCCTTTACTGTACTCAACTGCTTGAGTCACGTTCTGAAATACGGGCCTAAGAGTCTTGCGAGGGTCTTGCCGAACCTAGGCGAGGCGGGTGTGACTCGCGAACGGACTTTTAGTAGGAAGTCAGAATACTGTGTATCTTAATACTGTGCCCGTGGCTACCACAGTCAGGGTCGCAAGCCACGCCACACGTCAAACTTTGACGAACCCCGAAATTATATTGAAGGATTAAGTAGCAAAATAGTCGCTTAATTCTGACGGGTTGGTGGGAGCTCGTCCTGATGAAAGATCCACAGATTTAATTTAATTGATGACCGTTTGTCATGTGTTCGATTTCCGCATAAGACAAATGTTTGTGTTTTTTTATAAGCAAAGGGGAGACAGTCTTGTTACCTGATGATTAGTTATGATAAGGCTGAAGGTGGAAGCGCCATAACAACAATGCTGGAAGCATTGTTGTTATGGCGTCAGACTTCGATAAGATAGTGGCAGCTAAACAGGCGGACTTACAACTAGTCTATCACCAACAAAACCTTGCATACAACGTACTTATACAAACGCATGTATGGCGGTTGTGTGCATTAATATGTATATTTTTTTTATGTTATCACAAAAATAGATCTATAGAAATATGTAGGCGTGCTTATTATTAATAATCTGTGGTGTTACCTAGTATTCATAACACAAGTTCTTAATGAGATTTACCTTGGGCTAGATAAAATGTTGTGACCCCAAACTACCCCCAAATTGTCTAATTTCAAAATCTATCACAATCCCTTTCAAAGGTATTGTGATTGGGATAGTGATATATGGAATTGTGTAGCTTATAGTCACAATCCCTTTCGGAACGTATGATGTTTTAAATGACACTTCATTTGACACTTCTCCATACATTTGAAAGATATTTTCGAGTGTCAATTTGCTTAGACAGTTCAATTTCGTTTACTCAATACCTTTCAAAACGCGTCCCGATCACAATTCCTATCAAATGTCAAATAGTGACGGTTTGAAGTATGTAAATATCTTTCAAATGACGAATTGAAAGGGATTGCGATAGATTTTAAAATTGGACAATTAGCCCCCTGATCGGACCCAACCAAGCCTTCAGTGTGTTTTTAGCTTTACCGTTCAAAATAAATCATGTGCCAGACTGTTGTAATCATGCCTCTCCACAGAGGTGACCTTGCTTGTTAGAAATGGCCTAAAACCATGAAACATTTGAAATGTACGTTGATTTGTATTAAATTTTAATACAGTATTTGAGTATAATAATTGACAGCGGACACTGCTTAATATAATAATATTTGATACACTTTAAAAGTACTTTAATTTTTAATACCATGAAACCGCCATCTTAAATGACAATTGTCATTTGCATCGATAGTCAGTTCAGTTACTTATTGATATTAAACATGAAAATATCGATATTGGCGTCAATTTCAGTATCGTGTAATAAATTAATACACAGAAAACATTGATGTTGTGCAAGATTAAAGTTTTTTGTGCCTATTTTAGTATTTGCCGCACGCGGCGAATTGTCGACGAAAGTACGTGGAGATAAAGATGGCGTTTCGACGATGAGACGCTCGGCGTGACGCGCAAGAGTGTTGCGGCGTCAAGGCGCGTTTTAATTGGTGGAAATTAATATGGAATTTTAAAAAACCTAGACACAGACCTATAACGAGATAGACAGTAAAAGTGTGCCTACTTTGCGGGTCAAAAGTTTGATCCACGGTCATAGTTTTCCGACATAAGCCAGTCTGCTTGTGGCCATGAAAACACGCGTCACACAGAAACGAAAAGTGTTAATTGTGAAGTGCTTTTTTGCAAGAGCTCGTCAATAGCATTTCCACATCACTAAATCTCGCTCGTATCGTACGAGAATTCGACACGCTAGGTTCTCATGTAGTTTCAAGCGCTCTTTTCGTCTATCTAGCTATATCTAGGTCTGTGACATAACTTTAAAATCTGATCCTTTTTCTAAATAAAAATGTTCTCAGCAGTGTCTGTGAAAAAACTTTGTTATTTTGGGCTAATACGGGCCATCTATTACTAAAAAAAATATTTTCCTCTGCTGTTGGTTCTAAAACTAACAATGTATGGGCTCGGAACATTGTCCTTTTGATTGACCTTTAACGCCTTTGGTGGAGCTTGTGAAGGGCGCGGATTACAACTTTCAAGCCGCAATACAATCCCCGGATGGAAACATAGCTTCCACCAAGGCCATTTCTTTGGAAGGCGTGATTGCAACCGTCTGAACTTAATATTTGGCTTACAGTTAATTGAAAGGACGGTAGAGTAAGATAGGTTACTTTTTATCCTGATATTCTCACGGGAACGAACCTCGCGGGTGAAACCGCGGGCGGAAGCTAGTTTACAATAATTATTCAGTAACACTTAGAAACCAGAAAGGTTTTAAATTAGTGCTACTTTCAGAAACACTTTTTAACCGCCTCTGTGGTCTAGTGGTAACAACCACCAGTATCAGACCCAGGGGTCACGGGTATTCGGCTTAATTGGTGGTAAGACTTGTTTTGACCACCATCATCATCTTGTTGTGCTACCACCATCTTATCTAAGTCTGACGCCATAACAACAATGTTTTCAGCATTGTGGTGTTCCGGCAGTTTGAGATAAGATAGCCAGTTCCTCCGTGGTTGAGGTTTCCGGGAGAGGCTCGCTTCCATCTTCAGCCTTATCAATACTTAACATCAGGTATGATGCAGGCTAAGAGTCTCGCGGTCATGAATAAAAAAAAACTACTGAAGTATTAAAATAGACAGAAAGGTAGATAGAAACGAGAGAAACCGTTTTAATAAATTATCTAAGATGTAGCTTAGAAGTAATAATAACATCGTTACGACCGAAACGTACACTCAACTTTTTTTTTTCTTTACCTGTCTTTTCCATACTTTTTCATCGAACAGTAATTAGATACCGATTTTCGATACAACAAACGATTTATCGAATAACTAACTAATAACTGATCGTTAGAAGAAAACTTTTTCTTTTTCTCTTTGGTTTTTCTTTGTTATGGCTGATGAGTCGACGGAAATCTAAAGAACAAAGAGTTTAATTACTGCTAAGTTACTGAATGGGAAAGAAATGTAATAGCCTCTTCCAGTTTCAGGTTTTTGGGCCGCTTCATAAGAAGGTAAATCATTAATCCTCTACTAGTGTTGTAAATTGTAATGTTTGTTTGTTACCCAATCAAGTGTGTAGCTAAACGGCCCACTTACTCATCTTGGAAAGACCAATGCGATTGCAATAATTGAGCGATAATTTCAGCACGTCACGTATCAAAAACAACAAAAACATTTTATAAAAAAAAATCAAACCGACTTCAAAAAGTAAAAATAAAACTTTTGGAGTGGGTGCCAGCCAAGGCATTCTACATTGCACTTCTATTAACTATTTTTTTTTTGCCTTAGCTAGCTAGCACCTACTCCAAATGTTTTATTTTTTACTTTTTGAAGTCGGTTTGATTTTTTTTTATAAAATGTTTTTATTTCAGACTTTTTAGTTACATCATGGGCCGTTACTTATACTAAAAATCAGCCCATACACAACCATGATATCATCTAGGTAAACGACTACTTGCCAAAACGTGTATGAGATTTTTCAGGATTCTGAAAAAACTACTGGCCAAATCTCTGTAAAAATTATATGAGACCACACATAAACCATTTTCTTTCTGATAAAAAAAGAATTATAAAAAGTTTCATCAAAATCCGCTCAGTAGTTATTGCGTGAAACTTCAGCTCGAACAAGAATCTAACAATTACCTGGATGATATAATTATTTCATGACTTCCATGACATTAGGCCCCATATCTCCGAAGATTATTATCGGATCTCAATGAGACTTATATGGGACCAAATTGACAGTGTACCCGATCGAACAAAAAAACAACTATTAAAATCGGATCACCAACACCGGAGTAATCGTTATACATACATCAGACGAAAAAAAAAAAAAACGCGTTGAATTGAAAACCTTCCTCCTTTTTTGTTGAAGTCGGTAAAAACCGAATTGGTTTTGGTGCTAAGGTCATATCAATTCGTGGATCGTCGAGATCCTTGGGGGAGGTCTATACCCAGCAGTGGGTGTCATGTGGCTGAGACGACGAGGATTACTAGGATATATTAATAGGACTAGCGGTAGCCGGCATTGGTTGCATTAACACGTAAAGTATAAGAAAATACCCAATTATGTATATAGATTTTTGGACCAGTAACCCTCGCTCCAGTCTTGTCCAGAAAAACCTATTAAAATTTTCATACAATCTGATCAATGGTTTCGGAACGTATATAGGATTTAAAACATCCATCATCAGCCTGTGGACGTCCACTGCTGGACATAGACCTCTCCTAGCTCACGCCTATTGTGGCGTTCATACGAGGCAATTAGCCTACTGCTACCACGCTGGCCAGACGGGTTGGTAGAGGGTTTGTTTCAAGTTTTCCTACTCTCGCACAGGTGTTCAATGCGTCAAGCCTCTTAGACTCTTACGACATCCCAGGCATGTAAGGGAGTGGTGACACTTGTATTCTTAGGCCGTCACCACACGGCACAAACACTTAAAACATAAAAAAAAAAAGTTTTTTTAAAGCCTAGCAGTTTCACCCGCGTGGTTCCTGTTCCCGTTCTGATATTATTCAGAATGAGGCCAAGAGCAAAAAAAAAAAATCAAAAAATCCTTTCTTAGTGCTCGCCTACATCGTTAAAGGATCCTGTAGGGGCTGTAGGTATGCAAAATTTCAGCTAAATCGCTTCAGCCGTTTGGGGTGTGCGTTGTCTGTCAGTGACGGAATTGTTTTATTATTAGTAGTATGTATATAGAAAGACTATAGTTACAAAGATATACACGTTAGAACACAATTATATATTAAAAAAACATCACTGTTAGAATATATCCACAAATAAATATATTCGTTTCCAAACAGGAAATTGGATGTAGTTTGTTTTCCTTCTACTATTATAAGGAACTATAATGGCCGCCCCCGGCTTCGCCCGCAAAGATTCCGTTTCCGGAACAATCTGTAGGAAAAATCCAGGTTATCTGTGTGCTACCGAAAAGTTAGCAATAACCGTGGATTCATCGTGCGATAGACGCGGAACGTCAAATAATGGTATTAAGTATGTGACCGCTGGCTAATCGCTCGCTGATGGTTTTTTTCGAATGCCCTTTTTGATATGACCTTAGCACCAAAACTAATTTGACGATCGGTCCTGCGCTGCCCGCATCCAGCGGCTTCCTGCGACCTTCACCAGATCGTCGGTCCACCTTGTGAGGGGCATAGCCACGGAGCGTCGTCCGGTACGCGGTCGCCATTCCAGAACCTTTCCGCCCCAACGGCCATCGGTTCTTCTCGCTGTGTCCCGCCCACTGCCACTTCAGCTGAGCAATCCTTCGAGCGATGTCAGTAACTTTAGTTCTCCTGCGGATCTCCTCATTTCTGATTCGATCACGCTGGTAAACGCCGAGCATAGCTATCTCCATTGCACGCTGAGTTACCTTGAGCGTCCTAGTAATCCTATCCTACTAATATTATAATTATGCGATAGTATATGACGATGTTTGCATGTTTGTTACTTTTACACGCAAAAATACTGAACCGATTTGGATGAAATTTGGCACACAGATAAAAGATAGCCTGGATTAAAACGTAGACTACTTTTATCTCTATATTGCCATGGGAACGTGAACCACGCGGGTCACACCGCGGGCGGCCGTTAGTCTCTAAAAAAAGGAATTTTTCTGCTGCGATATAACGAAACGGTCCTATTCCGTAAAAAATATAGCTCAATACGTCCACTATATCATCAACGTTATACGAAACATCGGCTGTAAAACTCTGCTAAACTTCGTGGTGTATTCAATGTCCGACATGATAATAATTTGGGTGTCCCTTTATAGTTTGTAAGCAGTTTCGCCGAAATTGGTGGGCGGGATGTAACGATAAAACGAATACCCGCCATCTTCCAGAATAGCACCGTATAAAGATACATACAGTATTTTATCTTCCATTCGCGAGTAATACCCGACGTGCCTCGTCTCAGCGAGAGCTCGGCAGGCGTCTCAGTCTCGAATCAGATTCAGAGGGCCTAGTGCGAGTTGGCAAATGTCCAAACGCTACTATCGCGTGAGAGTAAAATTTTGACAGATAGCCTTAATGCAAAGGGAATAAGGTTGAAAATTAAACTCTATTCGCAAAACTATTTACAATTAGAAAACTCACACTAAGCACTTTGAACGAAGGCACGCTGTGAAAGTTTTGTACATCGGGGAACTTCCCGGTTGATCAGTAGAGTTTTTTGATTAAAGTTTTCTTGGAAAGTACTTAGGTTAAAGAAATAATTAATTATTCAAATAAATACCTATTAATGTTCTATTATTTGTGATTTAAACGTGTTATTTATACGTGTACTTTTTTAAATAAAACTCTCTAAAAAACTCTACTGGTCAAGTTCCCGACTGTACGTGCAGTAAGCGTGTGCTATGTTAGTGGGCAGCCCTATCACGTATTGCGTGCCGCGTGGCTGCAATAATAATAACTAACTTATACCAAGAAAAATGCTAAGATAACGTACTGTATGTACTTTTATTTACTGTGAGAATAGGCTTGTTTAACTTTTAAGCATTTGCCCGAAACGAGTTTCGTCGACAAAGAATTCTTAAGATCTTACTAAGCAAAAGTCAAAAGTCAAAATTATCTTCACTTCAAGGAAATAAACTTGAAAGTTGAGCGTTTTTGGATTTGGGAACTTTTCAAGACTTTATTCTGATTAGTGATTACTAGTGTAATTTGGAGATATCGCGTTCACGTCGGTTTCTGAGGTCCCTGTCCAAGGGCATCTGTTGCTTATTTTTTACATTTTGAAGCACACTAGGTTTTTCTTAAGATCTGGGGAAAGCAAGATATTTCACCCTATAAGTGTAAGTTGACATTTAAAACTACTTAATTTTTTATCGAGACTCGTTTTTCACTTTTTGAAGTCGGTATTTTATAGTGGGGCTGACAGACCTTGGGTATAAAAAGGCCTCTAAAAAGAAAGAAAAAAAAATATTATAACTTTTAATTTTGCATTTTACAATGCTATTTTTATGTGATAAATATTTAACAAGAAAATATACTAGAAAATAGCAACCAGTCTCATGTCGCCCTGACGGGATTCTAAAGAATATCTGTATCGGCGACATGAGACTAGTTGCTTTTATCTAGTATATTTTCTTGTTAAATATAAATGATTTTATTTCTTTTAAACAATGATGGTTGTACGAGTAAGTACCTATATATAATGGACTTATACATTTAATAATAATATTTTTTTCATTATTAAAAGTTCAACTATCTTTACATATATTAACTAAATAAAATTATAAGTAAGTTTATAATTTTATTTAGTAAATATATGTAAAATCCTTTATTTGCTGTTTATGTAGTATTAAGGTTTTATCAATTTACAATTAGCTGTGAATTTGAAATAAAATAAACAAAAATAAAAAAATTACCTAGTGCTAAATACATTATCTTTAAAATCAATATGAAATTCTTAAAATAATATCAATTCTAACTTAACACAACAGATTTTAAGGGTCGCAAGTTATAAGCGTAAATGATATATGTTTGTTTAGGATTGAGCCTCTGATTTGATTCATGGATTTGTATGACTGTTCACATTCCTGACCCTTAGTTAAAAAAAAAACTCTTTAACATAAACATTATATGCTATGTTTGAAAGTCAAAATTGATTCCATGAGGTACAATCGGGGAACTTCCGGGTTGACCAGTAAAAAATAACATATTATTAATATGAAAATCCTCTTAATGGTGTATTATTTGTGATATAAACTGAGTTTTGGTTATTTATTTATCTTTTTATGAACGACGGTGAATCTCTTAGCCTTCATCATACCTGATGTTAGGTATTGATAAGGCTGAAGATGGAAGCGAGCCTCTCCCGGAATCTTCAGCCCCTGAGGAACTGGCTATCTTATCTCAAACTGCCGGAACACAACAATGCTGAAAACATTGTTGCTATGGCGTCAGGCTTAGATAAGATGGTGATGGTGATGGTTAACATTAACTATGCGGGTTCGATCGCCATTCGTATTTTTGAAAAAAAACTCCAGTAAGGTTGAGAAATGTCGTCACCATTGTCTTATTGTCCGTGTTTTCGCAAAATCCCTAGAATCTTCGCGAAAATTAGATATAGCTTGGACTATTCATCTCAGAATCAGATGAGATGATGATGTTGAAGATTAGGTACATCTTACAGCAACTCAATGCGGTCTTTCAAATTTTCGTTTACTTTATAACACCTATGCCGATGAGATGAGCGACTTTTCATCATGACTTTTGAATTTATACAAAGGCAGATCGTCAATATGATATGTTATTTTAGTAGGTAGTTAGTTTTGGTATCACATGACTTTTTCGATTATGTGCTTATTGTTTGTTCATTGGTTGTAATTCTGTTTTTTTCATGTGATTTCAAAGTAAAAGTTTTCTTTCTTTCTTTATCGACTAAACTTCCAAATGTTTCCTTTGAAGAAAATGTTTTTATTATGAATTCGAAGTTCATTCAAATAGCAAGAGCTGATTACGAGCATTTATTAATATCGAGAACCCTCCTCACTGAATTTTTCCACTTAATTTAATATCGTACTTTAATAATGAATCCTGATTATATTATTCTTTGTTTCAGGTATGTAGAGTATTTTTTTCGTCCGGTACCGGTACGTCATCATTTCATTTCAGTAATTTTGTTTAACAGTAAAACAAAAAATCCTACTAATATTATCAGTTTTAATGAAAAAGTTTTGTTTGTTACTATAAGTCCAAATTTCTACTAACCACTTGTTACTCAATGCTACGTATACGGCTGAACAGATTTAAATGAAATTTTATCATAGACATAATGAACAATAAACATTCTTACGGGAAGGGAAACCTCGCGAGTAAAACCACATTTATTGATAAGGTATGTTTTTTTTTATATTTTTTTTATTTAATTTACAAATACAATTAAAATGCTCAAAAAACACACTTTAAACCACAAAGATTTGTCTAGTGTGCTAGATAAAAGTTGAGTTCGCTACAGCTATTAACATAAATAAAAGATTACAAGGTAACTAATACGAGCCGTAAAACGAAATTTTGTCTCATACTAATAAATAAACAAGTCGATAACTATCCAATTATACAAGTATGAACCGCATCTCATGACCGACCGTTGCGAAAGTTGCTTAGCGACCACAATCGGAGGTTAAACAGACAAACCCATGCCTTGTGTTATAATTGTGTAACAGCTTGTTAATAATAGCTGTTTTAGGGTACGTTTGTAGGGTTGATGGTGGTAGTATGAAAAAGGGTGGTAGATACTAAGAGCGGATTCGACCAAACACAAAGTTACACGAGTGTTACTATTACGGGAATAATTCATTTTACTCCTTGAATTTACCCTTGGGTATCTTCGTTTACGTTTTTCCAATGTACTCGAGGAGTACGTTATACTCGGTATTGATATTCTGCGTATTAAAAAGAATGATGAACGAATGTATAAACCGACAAAAATCATTTACTTTTGTTACATCTAGCTTACCTTGAAATGACACAACAATTGAATTTTGTAGGATAATACGTGAAATGATATAATAATGATGAATAAATGTTGACAGCTTCTTATTTCTAGTTTCTAGGTTATGTTTGGTTGTGTTCGTTTGCGTGGTACTTTTGTCGCTGTGTTGTTTTCTGTTATTTTGGACATTATTCTTACAAATTTGTTTTTACAAATCAAAATGTGTGACGACAAACAAAAACGAAGCTGAGGTTATTTTATTTTCACAAGTGACACCTCTGCTCTGACAGCTGTTATTCTCAGATTAAACCTTTACTCCGCCAAAATTGCCCGTGTAAATATTTACTCGCGTGTAGTTACTTTTTCTAAGGTTAGTAGTTGGTAGAATGCAAAATTAGCTTACTCTTAAAATAAGCATTAGTTAAAACTCGAGTATAAACTTACTCAAGTTTGGTCGAATCGGCCCTAAGTAGGAAGGTCGAATAGCGAGCTCTTCCTCCGGACTGGGTGTTGGTAGTCCGAATTTGGTATATATGTGAAGCGTTGGTGAAACTTTGTAAGCGCGATGTAGGTATCCATACGTGTTGTTCCATCCCATACTGACTTGCTGTCAGCGCCTTCTGTTGTTACGGTAGGTAAGTTCCGTGTAGTTAGTATGTGCGGCGTCAAGTATGTGCCGCCACACGTTCTTTAAGCTAGGATTTCGCAGACCTATGATTATGACTGTGATACCACAGTCTAAACAGTCTTTGCTCTGCCTACAAAGAGCCGAAACGATGCACTCACAAAGAAACGCGCCGCTACACGCGCACTCGCTAAATTTTTAGGCTCGGACTACAGCGAAAACCAGCGAGATATGTGTAGCGATAGCAAGCGGCGAGTGTATGTGTGAGCGCGTTATATCGGCCTGAGTGCAACGACTGTTTTTTATGTTTAGACTGTGGTGATACTATGTATATTTGAGGCAATAAATGAAAAGTTTAGTCGACAAATTTCTGATTCTAAAAAAGCCAGACTAGTTTAAAACGGCAGATTTTATGAAGGCCAGATTCTACAAATGTCAGATTCTATAAAATGCCAGATTCTATTAATGTCAGACTTTTGTATCAAGAGCAAAAATATATAAATTAGTTCATGTGCGCATAAAATTTCGACTATTTCGTACTTTTCGGGCAAATCAATTTAAATCACGCTTCTTTTTAAATGTTTTTTGCGATATTCGAGCATTTGAGTGCAACCGCCTACGAGCCACAAGCAAGCGTGCATTTTTAATAAATAAATCTGGCGTTTCTGGAATGTGACATTTCTAGAAATCTATACAAACAAACTAAATGCTCTCTTTAAAAAAGGTAACTTACAAAAGTCAACATACAAAAGATACGCATAGCTTTATTACTTCTTTGTAACCATCAAGTTTCGGATATTGACTGTCATTGGTTACGGATATTCTTCTTTAGCTGGTAATGAAGAAAATGAAGACGGTTCTCTATTCAGAAGTGACTGAAGGCAAGAAATTATTGCTGAGACGAAATGAGTCTTATGCCGTAGGGGATAAAGCTTATTGAGTCGGTGTTCCGTCAATATTGCGACTGTAGGCGTTCGTTGAATTAACTGGGGGGATGTCTTATTATGTAATTTACACTACGTGCTGGGATTTACTTTGTTTCGTTGCTTCAGACAGCTCTAAACATGTGTTTCGTAAGGCGGTTAAAGTACCTACTGAAAGAAATATTGTTGGTAAAAAAATGTTTTTTTTATTGAATTTTGAACTCATAAACCATCGTTATTTATCTATACTAATATTATAAAGATGAAAGATTTGATTGTTTGTTTGTTTGCATTGAATAGGCTCCGAAACTACTGAATAGATTTGGATGAAATTTGATACACAGATAGTCGATAGCCTGTTATAAAAAATAGGATACTTTAGATCCCGAAATTCCCACGGGAACGGGAACTACGTGGGTGAAACCTCGAGCGGCCGCTGTAAATATAAAAAAATACACCTATTATCTAGCCTAAGGTAAGTTTCACAAGAACTTATGTTATGGATATTAAATAACATGGATAAACATATGTACTTAATATATATACCTTTTTTTGTAAATACATAAATACGAGTAATATACTTAATGAAATGATATTTCTAAAACTTTTGCTAAACCAAAGGAATTAAGATGCTGTATATTTAAAATAAATAATAATAATAATAAATAATAATATTTATAATTGTTCGTTTTTAATTCGTTAAGAGTCAGTTTTAGCATTAGATTTAAATTATGACGATAACGAAAAAGCATCAATAATTGAGGAGGTACTAGTATTTTTAACCGACTTCAAAAAAGGAGGAGGTTCTCAAGTCGACGGTTTTTTTATGTATGTTTTACCATAACTTCGCCAGTTGTTAACAGATTTTTATAATTCTTTTTTTATCTGAAAGAAAATGGTTTATGTGTGGTCCCATATAATTTTTACGAAGATCTGGCTAGTAGTTTTTTCATAATCCTGAAAAATATCAATCACGTTTTGACAAGTAGTCGTTTACCTAGATGACATCATTGTTGTGGATTTTTAGTGTAAGTAACGGCACATGATATAACAAAAAAATCTGAAATAAAAACATTTTATAAAAAAAAAAACAAACCGACTTCAAAAATTAAAAAATAAAACTTTTGGAGTAGGTGCTAGCTAGCTAAGGCCAAAAAAATATATAGTTAATAGAAGTGCAATGTAGAATGCCTTGGCTGATTTTTTTTATAAAATGTTTTTGTTGGTCCTTATTTTCAAAGGTCGAGAACTTAGAAGCTATCATAACTTTTCGTCAAAGTTGTACCAAGACAAGAACAAGAACGATATGGCATCTAGACATTGGAAACTCTCTTGCCAAAAGCCACTGTTCAAAGCGGCCCCAAGACGATCAATCGCAATTGTCAATGCCACGTGATTATCAATCGCAATTGAACGTTTACAAAGCCGATTGAAGCCATTGTCAATGCACCTACGTGATTGAAGACAATTGATGAAAGTTTACTGTTTCAAGTCAAATGAACTCAAAAACATTGAAGATTGCCTAAATTTCACATCAATCGCGTAGCACATTGACAATCGCTATTGATCGTTTCGATGGCTCCTATAATAAGTATTGACACAAAACCTTAGGTAACATTCAAGCATTTTTGATTGAGCCACTGAGGAACTGGCTATCTTATCTCAAACTGCCGGTACGAGGATTAGTGGCCACCTCTGGTGACAGAGTTTATCAGATGTCAACAGCCGGGACCAACGGTTTAACTTGCCCTCCGAAGCACGGAAGCGCTCAGTTGTAATGCCACTTTACGGTCATCAATCCGACACCTGACCGGACCGAACGATGCTTAACAAACGTGATCGAATATGATCACTCCATCAAACGCGGCCATGAGCGCTTCGAACCATATAACCACATAACCTTATAACCATAATGAAGCCGTCCCAGTCACAGCCAATTCGGTAGATACCTATCCATTTTCGGAGAAATCACATTGATTTTTTGTTCCTATTCCCACCTGAAATAAGTTAGAAACAGACTGTCGGAAAAATGGGCGTCGTAAAATCGACGTCACTGATCGATGTCGGTCCATATTCACGACAAATGCGACAGAAACGTGCGACATTCGTGAAAAATACGCAATGGTTATGGTACTGCTACTGATTTGATTGTTTTGGAAGTCCATGTATCCTTAAAACATCTTGCTAATATGAGAGAGAAGGATTACCTATCATTTATAAATCATAAATCATAAATCATAACATTTATTTGATACAGGCAGAGGACATAGACAACATATGACAAAAAATACACAAAAATCTTATAACCAAATGTTCCACATGGCTGCATCAAAAGGGATCTAGTTCAGCATGTGTCAGTGTTGAAGCTGACGCTGGTTTTCAACTAGACCCACTTTTTTATTGACACGTCGATGTCAATACGGAGGCATCGAAAAAATGAAAACAAAATAATAAAACAAATTTAGACTATACTACCGGCCGCCCGCGGTTTCACGTGCGTGATTCGCTTTCCCGTGGAAATATCGGGATAAAAAGTATCCTGTGCTTTATCCAGGCTATTTATTATCTCTGTGCCAAATTTCATCCCGATCCGTTCAGTTATTTTAGCGTGAAAGAGTAACAAAAACAGACGTACTTTCGCATTTATATATATTTTTCTAAGTATGTAATACTCCCCGTGGCGCATCATGATCGGTATGCGTCCGGCGCTCCCTGGGCAATGGTCTGCGGACGTCAAGTCTGTAACGCAGACTAGCCGATCCTTCCACCAAGACTAGATGGTAAAAGTCGACGCGATAAGAAGAAGAAGTAGGATGTTATCAGTTTTTGACTAGAGGCCTCCTCCTTACTTAATTTTTAAACAAGTAAATATACTAGAAAAAAGCGACTTGTCTCATGTCGCCCTGACGGGACAATGCACTGACAAATTATGCTACAGAGACCTACGAGAACACGTTGAAATTGTATTGTTGAAATTGTTGGAAAACGACATGAGACAAGTTGCTTACACCCATATTTTAAGTCGTTCCTTCAAAACTTACTCGTCCTCGACTTAACGAAACCTCATTGAAAACCTCTTCCAAATACTCCTCGAAATCCGTATTCTAAGTCATAACTCCGTAAGGACCTGGAGGAGCCAAAGAGTACGTAGCCACTCCGTGTTAGGCCTAAGCGCACACTACCATTTTTACCCACGACGAGGTTGAGTGGAGTGTAAAAAGTTTTGGAGGAACGACTTAGAATATGGGGGTTAGTTAGTACTTGCACCTTGTATGTTGTGTTTAGTCACTAAGTCGGCATAAACGCATTTTTTTATTATTAAACAATATCTCCAGGATTGGTTTTGCAGCGACTCTAATAAACTTGAGTTTTACTAATCTATTCCAAATGCGGTATAAATGTTTCCAATCTTAGATACCTATTTCTTTCTTAGCTCATTTGGAAGAGCTGTGGTTACACTATTACTAAGTAAAACGTAGCTACATCAGCGGGCCTACCATCGAGTCATAAGATCATTTTGTTTTTATTGAAGTTGTCACATTTTGCCACACTTCACACTTTGGACAAAGAATATACACTTGCTTTGGAGGCGATGATTGAGCGAAGCCGTCACAAAACTTCCGTCAAGCAAGCTTACTTTGAGGTTCGTAGTACGAAATAGCGTGGATAGATTGAAACAATAAATAAATAAATAATTGCATATAATCACACCAATTATCTAGTCCACGTTAAGTTTCACGAAGAACTTGTGTTATGGATACTAGATAACGAATAAACATACTTATTTTTTTTTGTAAATACATACTTAGTATACATATTAAACACCCAGACCAAGACAAATAGACATGCTCATGCACACAAATATTTGTCTTGTCCGGGGATCGAACCAGGGACCTCTGGCGCAGAAGGCGGGCTTAGTACCCCTGCGTCAAACAGGTCGTCAATACTGCGCGAAGAGATGGCAGTAGGCCCCAGATTAAAGAAATAAGTAAAATTTTCTATTTACTCGTAGGTAAGTTAGATACTTGTATTCTCAAGTACTCGTGTTCTCCACATAATTGCAAACGTAGCAAAAGTTTAAATATTCCTACATACAAATATATTACCCCTATTTTGTATGATCCACATTGAAATTATGTCATAATGTTTACAGCAGTTTCACGACTGAAAGCATCTTGGGCACTCAAATTCACATAATCTAACGGCCCGTGCCATAATTCAATATGGCGTCAATATTTTCAAAGCAATAACATTTTACGATTGGCCGTCTGCCACTAGTACTTATTCTGTAAGGTTTATAGCTCAAATTCGCTTGCCAACTGACCGTAGGCTTGTGAAAACAGCGCACGTACCGCCATCTACATTACGTGATGCCAATTTATATGGAAGATGTCGATTTTACACCGGCAAAAATTGCACCGTAGCTACCCCGATCTTTCTTAATGGTGTCGGCATTTTTTGTTTACCTAAATCTTTGGGAGACTTCAGCTCAATTCTTAAAGAATAATGGCAAAATAAACAGTTCGTGAAGGAGAAATGTATTTGAACATAAAATCTCGTGAAGGTTGTAAATATACCTGTTTTTATGCATCTTTGTTTTGTTCTGTATTGATACCTACGTTGCAGTGGCATACTCCGGTATTTCAATGTAGCATTGCTATGCATTTGTGACATTTTTTTATGAATGGCGGGGAGACTCTTAGCCTTCATCATACCTGATGTTCAGTATTGATAAAGCTGAAGATGGAAGCGAGCCTCTCCCCGAAATCCTGAATCACTGAGGAACTGGCTATCTTTTCTCTAACTGCTGAAACACAACAATGCTGAAAACATTGTAATGGCCTCAGACTTAGATAAGATGGTGGTATAATTATGATTTTTTGAATATTTGCATTTTTCAATGCTATTCTAATACTTATGATAAAGTTTAAATAGAAAAATATTGGAAAAAATTAACTCGGCCACAAGTGAATTCTCTGGTGGGACTGGTAGGAATGATATCTCAGATGGGACTCGAACCCAGGACCTTTGGAAATCCGGTCCATAATCCGGTCAATGGTCAGTCGTGGGTTCGAGTCCCATCTGAGAATTCACTTGTGGCCGAGTAAATTTTTTCCAAAATTTTCTATTTAAAATATATCATAAGATGGTGGTAGCTAGCCAGGCGGACTAACAACAAGTCCTACCACCAACCAAACCGAATACAATATGTACCTCCGCTGGGAATCGTACACGGTAGTGATACTCTTTTCTTCTAACTTTTTCTAATGTTTTTTAACCTCCTGTGTAGTCTAGACTGCAGAGGCGGCTAAAAACATTAGAAAAAGTTAAAAAACATTAAAAACCCAGGTTTATTACAATCGCTGCAAAACCAATCCTGGAGGAGTTTCTTGCCGGTTCCTCTCGTTGGATCCTCTTTGACATTGACAAGTACTTATAACGGCTTGTCTCTTTGAAAAGTAATGGAGTGTCGACCGTGGGTAAATACGCTGGGTATAGGTCTTTCGACGACCTGTCTAGTGAAGGGGTACGTAGCCTGCCTTCTACGCAGATGGTCCCGGGTTCAATCCCCCGGACATGACAAATATTTGCGTGCATGAACATTGTCATGGTGTTTAATATGTATATTAAGTAGGATTAAAAAAAGTATATACGTATGTTTATCTATTCCCTAGTATCCATAACACAATTTCTTATGAAACTTACCATGGGCTAGATAGTTGGTATGGTTGTATGAAATTTATTTATTTAGTTATTTATAGGTCATCCACCACTACGCTGGGTGAATTAAAAAAATGCGTTCATGCGAGTGAGTGATTAAATTATTAGTTTTAACATTTACCAAATTCATCGCCAAAATTTTCAGTAGCTGACATTCAGGGTTGTCACTACTACAAAAAAAAGTTTTTCTAATTTTTATGGTTACAATCACTATTTCGAAAATTCATTCTTCATGAGTCCGATTTTGTAATTGTTTTAGAAATTTTCAATGGACCTCGTCGATGCACGTAACCAAAATTAAGGAGCCCGTGGCCCAGTGGTTCGTGCGCTCGCCCTGCTATTGTTGACATTAAGTAAATTGCGCAATGGTCGGCTACGGGATGGGTGACCTAAAATTTACTATCTCGAGCGAGGAGTGCTTCGGAAGGTACGTTAAGCCGTTGGATCCGGCTGCACATTGGGCCCGCGTGGTGGGTCATGGCCCATTATCCATCCATAAGGAAGGCCAGTGCCTCAGCAGTGGGGACATTAAAAATGGTTGATGACGACGATAATAAGATATAGAAGACAATAAGATATAAATAGTTTTCCGTGCAAACGTAGACCAAATTTTTTCCAGCGTACAATTTTTTTACGTGCATTAAAAAGGTATATTTCAAAGTAGTCGACAACCCTGATGGCCTTATGAATGCAGGGAGTCGACATTTAAAAGGAAATAAAAACGTAATGTTATGCAAAGCGTCTCGCTGGCTGGCCCCTCGCCAGGAGTCAGCTGACGGGGTAAAGTTGACTTTAAGTGTTTAAAGTGTGTATTAAGTGAGTTATTTGAAGGCTCATATAGTTGCTTTAATGTGCACCGGGACTATGTCATCAGCAATATCTATTCTCAAAGTCAAAGATTTTTATACAAATAGACTTATAGATAAACAAGTAATTTCGAATCGTCAATTTTTTTTTCCTACTAGCCATTCAGGACATCTTTTTACTGATGAGTTGAACGGCCGCATGAAACTTATCAGCTTTAACAAAAGCAACAACATTTACAAAGGAACATGTCGTTGCCAAACACAAATCTACAATCTTGAAACATAATTTATTCTAGATCATTCTATCTTTCAACTGTCAATTTGTTTGTTTGTCTTTGTTATGACACATTTTACAGCCGTACTTTTGTCTTAAATAACGTTGTATAATGAAATAATTGTCGTGAAGTACTCGTACCCATATGTATATAAAGACAAAAAATATTTTTTTAGCTAATCAGTGGCACTGTACATATAACAATGATGGGCTACTAAATCGTTTTGTCTCGCAATGACTTCGGATCATTAGTTTTAGCAATATGTATAGAAATTTTTATCTCTAGCATTTTAGAATGAAGTAATGTATGAAAATTGCTAATCTTTGGACTTGTATACCTTGAGTTAGAATAATCCTACAACTTTAGCGCCATATCAACTATTGCTCCAAATGACCAGTTCTAACCATAAATACATTTTTTTTTGTTGGCCGGCACTTTTAGAAAACCGCCCAAGAAGAACCTTTTTACTAAAAGACGAAAATGGCGGCCGCTCACGAAAATAGTAAATTTTAGAAGAACATATTGAAAGACACAAACACTATGGTTCATTCACGTATATAGTTAAACTATATCGGCACCGAGATTTCAGACTTTTATACACTTTCTATAGTATTATTGAGGAAAAATCCCGTTCCCGTTCCAGTGGGAGTATAATAAATACTTTCTCAGTGCTCGCCTACATCGTTAAAGGATTCTGTATGCAAAATTTCAGCGGAATCCGTTCAGCCGTTTGGGCTGTCAGTCATGTATCTATATTTGTCACATTATTTTATTAGTATAGTAAACGGTACTATACGGTGCCGTGTGGTAAAGGCCTAAGAATACAAGACCACTCCCTTACATGCCTGGGCTGTCGTAAGAGTCGACTAAGAGACTCGACGCATTGAAAACCTGTGCGAGAGAAAGAAAACTTGAAACAAACCCTCTATCAACCAGTCTGGCCAGCCCGGTAGCAGTAGGCTAATAGCCTCCTATGAACGCCACAACAGACGTGAGCTAGGAGAAGCCTATGTCCAGCAGTGGACGTCCACAGGCTGATGATGGATGATGGATGACGGTACATACTAGTATCATAGCTTAAATCTGAGGTTTAATCACATTATACTGTTAAGATTACACAATGGTATACAACTCGCACAAAACAAAAAAGTTTTGTTTGGAAAACATATAATATTATAGAAAACATAGGATCTTTCCATCCCAATATGCCATCAGGGACTGGAACCACGTGGGTAACTGTGGTTTTTTAGGGTGTAAAAGTTGTCAGTTGTAAATCTATATCTGTATTAATATTATAAAGTCACGGTATTGTTTTATTAGTTTAGTATAGTATATATAGTATCATAGCTTAAATCTGAGATTTAATCACATTATACTGTTAAGATAACACAATGGTATACAACTCGTACGAAACAATAAGCGTAACTTGATACAATGTCGGTCTTAGCTTTTCTCCCAGGTCTTATACAGGGTGTCCCATGGCTTAAACACGGGGAGGGGAAGTACCGTAAGTAAATGTAGTAAATAGGTAGGAAATTTTGCTTTAAGGTGGTACGACTTCTATACAAACAAACATTATACAATTATTGGTTCACCATACCTTAAAAATTCATAAAAACATGCGCAACTAACTCGTTTCAGTTAGTTGTTTGCGCGAAATAATAAAAAAAATGTACTTTCATACATAAAACATGAATATACTAATATCTTATAATTTCTATAATTCTACGTATGTGTGTGTGACCAATCGCATTTATATAGCTCATGTATTAAAGTACATTTTTTTTATAATTCGCGCAAACAAATAACTGAAACGAGTTAGTTGCACATGTATTTATGAATTATTAATGTATGATGAACCAATTAATGTGCAATGTTTGTTTGTATGGAAGTCGTACCACCTTAAGGAATAACTATTTAATTTTTATTAGTAGAAATTAATTTAAAGATTTCTTTGATTTGACGACCTGTTTGGCGCAGGGGTACTAAGCCCACCTTCTGCGCCAGAGGTCCCGGGTTCGATCCCCGTACAAGACAAATATTTGTGTGCATGAACATGTTTATTTGTCTTGGTTTGGGTGTTTGACATGTACATTTTGTATGTATTTACAAAAAAAGTATATAAGTATGTTTATCCGTTATCTAGTATCCATCTATGACACAAGTTCTTCGTGAAACTTAACGTGGGCTAGATAATTGGTGTGATTTTATGCATTTATTTATTTGATTTGACTTGCCTCACATTGATTATAACTGACCACATGCAAAAAAAAACAAGCTGTTATTTTATGATATCAATGAAAGAAGTGAATGATGAGTACCTACTATATTCTTTAAAAAACGTAAAAATACGAATAATTACAGCTTAGTTCGCGATATATAGCGCGTTTGATATCCGAAAAAGTTGTTTTATTTCAATGAACAGTGCGCGCCAAAAGTGAAGATGTACGTATATCCTTTTAAATAATACAGCTTCTTAAATTCTCCCTCTCTCTCTTAGAGGAGTAGTAGCCAACTCTGGCGTCAGAGTTTATCGAGCCGCCTATAAGGCCTCTGACTTGGCCTAAGGACGCAGTGGTAACGTGATTGTGGCTGCTATACAACCCTCGCAATTGACGGTCACGAGATAGATGACTAAAAATTTATTATCTTGAGCTCTTCCGTGCTTCGGAAGGCACGTTAAGCCATTCGTCTCGGTTGTAATTGCAGTCGTTAATACCCACCAATCCTTATCGCGTGGTGGGTCTTTGCCTATCTCCTTATCCATCTATAAGGAAGGCCGCTGCCCAGTAATGTCCCGAGAAGACTGCTGATTTGACTGCAGTATTGCTTACTTTGATTTTCTACTAGTGGTCGCTTACGGTTTCACGGTTTTTCATATCGGGATAAAATATATCCTATGTTTCAATCAAGGCTATAAATTTCCTCAAACCCGTTCAGCCGGTATAGCGTGATAGAGTAAGTAATATTAAAACTTTCACAAATTAAATGAATAGGGTCTACAATATTTAAGGTACTTCCTCCATGTAGCCGTAGGACAGCCTGTATATGTGTGATCCGCCTTCATAAATACCCATATCAGATAATGTAGGAACGGATTATGAAGCTTGCTTCTTAAGTTAACTCGTTATTCGAAAACGTGTTTTAATTAAACCTTCTTGTATTCAATGAGTTGGCTGATCAAAAATTGTGAGAAATATCACAAGAATTGTGTAAGCATCTAATAATAAATAAAAAAATTATTTATTTACTATAATAATTGAAAATTATTTATTTACTATAATAATTGAACGAGAGACCCAGTTATATAATTATGAAGTATGATAATATTAACAAATATTTTCAAAATGCTCTAAACATGTGGTCATCAACGACTTCCTTTGATGAACAAAAATTTGACATTTTTGTTCATCAAAGGAAGTTCACTAATTAAATCAATTTCCAATATTTTCGTATTTATAACTCGTTCACGGAGGCTTCATGAGGTCGAACTAGCCACATGCGTGACTTCTCGCCGGTGCTGTAGTCAAAATCGCGTTCTGCGGGGGCAGCCAAATTACCATTTCCATGAGTATTACAGAGACAAATATATTAAATTGTTTCTCTTACGAAGTCTAGCGTAAGGCGCAGTTAATAAGAAATGAGATTGAATAGGCCTCAAACGCACTGAATGAAAAAAAAACAGTAATCTAATCTCAAAACTTGTACGCCTCAAAGCCGCACCGAGTGAGACGCGGGAGTGCAGGCGGCTATTTTTTCAATAAAAATGTCCAAACAATTGAGTAACGCTCTCATTGTCTGTTTTAAATGTAAAATTTTGATTAAAAACTGCAATGTCTATTTCTTGTTATATTTAAAAGCAATACTTTTGTTTAATAAATAAATAACTTAAATACATATTTATTTATTTATTTATCTCCTACTTCCCATTCAGTCCTTCTTGCCAAATACATGCAATACGATATCATTAGCAAATTTTTTAATGTTATAAAAATAAATTTCAAATTGACCCGAAATCAGACTCACCAGGCTTATACGTGTCTTCAATACTAAGGGTAAATAAAAAAAAATATTATAGTTACACAACTCTCTTTTACTCCCATTCCTAGTCGAGACACAAATCGAACTTTCTTTTAGTGCGGTGATGCAGAACCGATGTCATTTTTTTTTAAATATATTTTCATACCATCACTACACTTATCTAGCCCACGTTAAGTTTCATGAAGAACTTGTGTTAGTGATAACGGATAAACATACTTATATACTTTTTTTTGTAAATACATACTTAATATACATATTAAACACCCAGACCAAGACAAATAGACATGTTCATGCCCACAATATATTTGTCTTGTCCGGGGATCGAACCCGGGACCTCTGGCGCAGAAGACGGGTTTGTACCCCTGCACCAAACAGGTTGTCAAAGTTATATATATTTTTCATTCATTCAATACCGAAATGTCACAACTGCGGGCGACGATAGATTTAGCAAGCTATTTAAGTCTATATTGGTAAAATTTCAAGCAAATAAAATCAATTTGAGCTATATTTAGGCGTTTTTCGGAAACAACATTTTATGAGCCCGAAAAGGTCTCATTTTTACTGGAAATAAGTTCAACCTTGCCTCGAAAGAAACCTCATACGCACTGACATCAAAAATGGCTCCGCACCGCAACGAACGTGTGTAGGGGATTCCGAAAAGATAGTGTCGAGACAAAATCATAAAATCGTGTTTCTGTTTCTTTACAAATCTAGGTAGAGGTATGAAGTAATATATATCTTATTTCTTAGATTTGTAACATCTCTAACCATCCTATAGTTTTATATCAATAAGGAACCAGTAGAGGCGCCTATAATACACATAATCATAAAAATATTCACCTGTATGTTAGTAAACGAAAACAAAAATATTCTACGGAATTATCACTTATTTTGTAGGCGTGTCGTATATTTTGATAAATTTTTGTACATTTTCCACATTTATATTAAATACGCCAATGAAAATTACCGCGTCTTGGCATAGTGACCTAGAATGAAAATTGGTGTTTCTAATGAATACAATGTTTCACTGCGTACTGTCGACCACGTGTCATGTTTCACAGTTGCACCAAAAACCGACTTTATTAACTTAGTAATAAAACTTGTAACGCTTAAAATCGGTTGTTTGTACATTAATTTTGACTTAGTACGTTCAAGTGGACGTGTTTTCTTCTCCCTTCACGATATTAAATAACAGTGAATAAGCATTTTGCGAAGAAATTACTCCGTCTAGCACAGATACTTATCAAGAAAGTCATTAATGAAGATTTCTAAATTCATGGGCCTTTCATTTGTAAAGGTAGAAAGATGCACATTACTTGCACCACATATGCAATTGACAAAATTATTATTATTATAACTTTTTTATTTTGCATTTTACAATGCTATTTTTATGTGATAAATATTAAACAAGAAAATATACTAGAAAAAAGCAACTAGTCTCATGTCAGGGCGACATGAGACTAGTTGCTTTTTTTCTAGTATATTTTCTTGTTTAATATTTATCATTATTATAATGATTTTTTGTCAATTTGACTTTCTGTGGAAATATCGGAATAAAAAGTATCTTTTGTTTTAATTCAGCTTATCTGAGTATCAGTCAAACGTCCAAATCCGTTCATCAGTATTTGAGTTTATTCGTTATAAATATACAAATTTATGATTTTTGAATTTTTGCATTTTTCAATGCTATTTTTATATTTTATGATTTTGTAATTTTTGCATTTTTCAATGCTATTTTTATACTTATGGTAAATTTTAAATAGAAAAATATTGGAAAAAATTAACTCGGCCACAAGTGAATTCTCAGACGGGAATCGAACCCGCGACCTTTGGAAATCCGGTCCAATGCTCTAACCGCTGAGCTACCGAGACTTGCGCACCACCGTCGAAATTCTCCAATATTTTTATATTTTTAATACGCTGTAGGCCAGCGTTGTTACATCAATGCTAGGAATATCCTTGCATTCGAAAGAAACATCTTTTCAGGTGTTTAACGATCGATTAAGATGCAACTGCCAATAATTTATGATTTTGTAATTTTTGCATTTTTCAATGCTATTTTTATACTTATGGTAAATTTTAAATAGAAAAATATTGGAAAAAATTAACTCGGCCACAAGTGAATTCTCAGACGGGAATCGAACCCGCGACCTTTGGAAATCCGGTCCAATGCTCTAACCGCTGAGCTACCGAGACTTGCGAACCACCGTCGAAATTCTCCAATATTTTTATATTTTTAATACGCTGTAGGCCAGCGTTGTTACATCAATGCTAGGAATATCCTTGCATTCGAAAGAAACATCTTTTCAGGTGTTTAACGATCGATTAAGATGCAACTGCCAATATGCATGCACTTGTGGCCGAGTTAATTTTTTCCAATATTTTTCTATTTAAAATTTACCATAAGTATAAAAATAGCATTGAAAAATGCAAAAATTACAAAATCATAAATGAATGAATTTTTATTTTATTTTTTATTCTTTTATTTTTAAAAAAGGTGCTTTTAACATATTAAGGTTATGTCAGCCCCATCATAAGATTAAATATTGGAGGATTGGGTCTACCAGTCTAGGAATTTTTGTTCTTGATAAGTTTTCATACAAGTGTTACGGTAACTTTACCACAATAGTACTGTAAATTGCTACCTTTATCATTTACATATTACAATGCAACATTATAGCAGAAAATTACAGAGGACATACAATATTCCTAGCATTGATGTAACAACGCTGGCCTACAGCGTATTAAAAATATAAAAATATTGGAGAATTTCGACGGTGGTTCGCAAGTCTCGGTAGCTCAGCGGTTAGAGCATTGGACCGGATTTCCAAAGGTCGCGGGTTCGATTCCCGTCTGAGAATTCACTTGTGGCCGAGTTAATTTTTTCCAATATTTTTCTATTTAAAATTTACCATAAGCTATTTTTATACTTATGATAAATTTTAAATAGAAAAATATTGGAAAAAATTAACTCGGCCACAAGTGAATTCTCAGATGGGAATCGAACCCACGACCTTGGGAAATCCGGTCCAATGCTCATCAAGAGTCTTCAAGGTCAAGAGCATTGGACCAAAGGTCGTGGGTTCGATTCCCATCTGATTCACTTGTGGCCGAGTTAATTGTTTCCAATATGTTTCTATTTAAAATTTATCATAAACATACAAATGTTTCCTGCTTATAATGTTGGATTAGATTCATAAATAAATATAAATATTTTAATATTAACTACACTCAACGTAAAAAAAAACCGTCAACAATTTTCTGATGGTGAGTGTATGTAAAAATAACATTATAATGTGCACCGAACTATAGAGATAAAACCTTATACTAGTTTAACGTATTTTTTTTTTGAGTTGAATTTCGATTTGCACCTTGTTTCACGAACACTATTATGTGTTTTAGGGAAAAATACGAAGTGGCCATAAAAACATCCACAAAAACACACATTTTAAATTAAATTAAGGCTGTGCATATTATCTTCATGAGTCTTTTGGGAAATCAAACGGAATGTTGGAATGTTCTATAAAAGTACGAGGCTGGAATATTCTAAAGTTTATTTCATGTCGCTGATGTTTCGAATGTCGGGGACTTTTTCAAATATAAATTAATGTGATTTTCATTGAATGCGTCCTGCTGTTACCTACGTGGTTTATATTCCCATGGGTTATTCCCACGGGAATATAATAGTCCCGTAGAATAAAAAGAAAAAAAGATGTCGGAATAAAAAGAGGTCTTTCTCCTATTGCGTGTTGTCGAATATTTGTAACCGTCCCTACACAGCTAGATTTATATAAAACAATATAGTTAATGCACACACAGTGTAAAAAATAAGCAAACTTCTTTCAGTTCGTAAGTTATATACTTACTTTTACTTAATTTGACCCTAAAATTCCATAAATCCATTTAATGGATCAATTCAAAGAAAAAGAAGAAATTATGATGGCGCTCGCTTACCTCTTGTACGTACTGCCTTTGCTACACACGCACACATACACACACACACACACAAACAAACACATACACACTGAATCACCACAATACACCTATGCCTCATATCTAATATCAGGTAGGTACATGCCTAACTATAATAATATATTTCTCGTATCTTTTAGTTTCTTTACTTTTATCTTTTGTAAGTTTTGTAAAAAAAATTGTAATCCACTGTCATCCACTAGGGAAGTGGCTGGTCATTTCCAATACTACAAATATCTTTTGATAATTTACAGGGAAGTCTCAGCAATGTACTTTAACATGACTACTGAAATAAATGCATTTTTATTTTATTATTTATAGTGTAGAAAAAATAAATAAAAATATGGTGGACAAATTGGACCTATGAGGCCCCTTTGTCCACCATTGGACCGGATTTCCAAAGGTCGTGGGTTCGAGCCCCATCTGAGAGGAGTTCACTTGTGGCCGAGTTGATTTTTTCCAATATTTTTCTATTTAAAATTTATCTTGGTCATTTGTAGCCTTAGAATAAATAAAATATAAATAAATATAAGCTCAAGATAATGAATTTTGATAACCCATCCTAAAGTTGCTTAACCGTCACAAAGGAGTTTTCTTATTTTCTGTAAAGTTGACTGCTATTGATCAACATCTACAATCAGATCGGGATTGAATGCTTAAAATAAATAATTTAAGAAAAAAAATATACTTGAAACTAGAAAATAAAGTAATTTTATAGTCTAGAAATCGATTTAAGAACGTCGTCGTTCTCCCGGAATCCTCAGCCACTGAGGAACTGGCTATCTTATCTCGAACTGCCGGAACGCAACAATGCTCAAAACATTGTTGTTATGGCATTAGGCTTAGATAAGATGGTGGTAGCTAGCCAGGCGGACTTACAACAGGTCCCACCACCAACCGAACCGAATACAATATGTACCCCCGCTGGGAATCGAACCCGGGACCCCTAGGTCTGATACCGGTGGTTGTGCCACTAGACCACAGAGGCGGTAAACTAAAAGGTTTTCTAGACTTAAATTAAGACTGGTTTAGACAGTTGCGAAGGCGTTACGGTATTTCAAAGTAAATATATAAATCACTGCCTTTTTAATAAGTTTCTAAATCTTAGATAACATTGATATTTGGAAGTAGGTAACTATGTTATGTTTTGCACATTCCAATTTAACGACCTCCTAGAGTGGTACGTACACCGGTTTCAAGGTGTCGCCTACTCTGAGGTCCCAGGTTCGAATCCCGGTAGGGGCAAATGTTTGTATGATGAATACGAGCATTTGTACCTGAGTCAAGGATGTTTATATATATTTCTACACATAAATACTTATATGTGTATAAATATACGAATTTATTTCCGTTACCCTAGTATCCCATAACACAAGTCTTACGGTGCTTACTTTGGCTAGGTTAATTGGTGTGAGTGTAAGAAATATTAATTTATTCTAAAACTTTAGAAAGGGTTGGAGTGAGGAGATGTCTCTGGTTTCCTATAATTGTGCAAATGACGTCACTAGAACAATGTCTTAAAAAATGTCATTACATATCAATTACCCACTAACCACGGGTTTCTATAACAAACTATCGGATTATGTTGGCTAAGGACAGCTATATTTTGACATATTTTTCATAGAAGAAATGTCAACATTTAACTGTCCGTAGCCAAAACAATCTGTTAGTATGACATGTTATAGTAACCCGTCGTTAACATGTAATGATAAACTGTAGAAAGATAAACTGGATACTGGCGAAATCCAAAAGTCCATTATATAAAAAGAAGAAGAAGAAGTAAGTTATAGAAACCCGGGGTTAAACTGTCGTCACTCGCTCTGAATTGACGGGCACTGGGGGCACAGCCATTAAAGTCAAAGTCAAAGTCAATATCATTTATTCAGTCTAGGCTGTTACAAGCACTTATGAACGTCAAATAAGCTATGCCATCGGTTCACAAACCCTACGGCGGGAGACCTTGTAACGAGAAGAACCGGCAAGAAACTCGTCAAGGGCTGTTTTTTTCTCCCTGTTTTATTTCATATAAAGTCGTCAAATTGAAAAGTGACCTTAACATATCAGTAAGGTCAATTTCCATCACAAAAAAAATACTAATTATAAAATAACATTTTATGGTTATTGTAACCGTAAACAATTTTCAACTGGCAAAGAAAGACTTATCTATCATACATTACAACATTTCTCGCATTACAAGATTACTGTACTGCAAATTGTGAGGAACATACAGGTCAGTATCAATTTATTTTAGAAAAAAATATTTAACCTTTAAGCACAACATTAAGATAAGCAGACTGAAGTAGACCCATTTCCGCTGGCGGCACCCGTTCATGGGCATTAATTTATTAATTATATAAGGATGGTCCCCAAATGTATATTGGTACTAACATGCTTTCTATGGAGGTCCTCAGTATAATATTTTTTTCTCACCTCGTCACCACATCCCATTGAGGCAGAAGTTGCTTGCCCGCCGCGATCATAGCCTGGGGGCCTACCGCCATCTCTTAGCGCATTACTGTTTCAATCTTACCAAGCTATTTCGTACTACGAATCTCTTAAACTAAACCTTGTTTTTTAAAGGAAGTTTTGTGCCGTCTTCGCTCAATCATCGCCTCCAAAGTGTGAAGTGTGTCAAAATGTGAGGGCTTAATTAAAAACAAAACGCAAAGAAAACGTTCTTATGACATGATGGTTTCTAATAGGGCCCGCTGAGCAAGCTTAAAAGAATGAAAATCTATGATTGTTGTAATTTTTGCATTTTTCAATGCTATTTTTATACTTATGGTAAATTTTAAATAGAAAAATATTGGAAAAAAATTAACACGGCCACAAGTGAATTCTCAGACGGGAATCGAACCCGCGACCTTTGGAAATCCGGTCCAATGCTCTGGGATTGGATTCTCTAGAGCATTGGACCGGATTTCCAAAGGTCGCGGGTTCGATTCCCGTCTGAGAATTCACTTGTGGCCGAGTTAATTTTTTCCAATATTTTTCTATTTAAAATTTACCATAAGAATGAAAATCTGTTTATTTCCGGCAAATTTAATAAACACAAAGTAATGAAGACAAGATACGCGTATAAGTCTCAAAATGGTAACTCGACTCCGACTCGGCGTTAGGATGACTCACGCTTATAGATGCAAAAAGTATTTTAAACCATTTTTTTGGTTTAAAATGTTTAAAATCCAATTTTTGCGGTTTAATATAGGTTTAAATCGATTTTCTATTAGCATTTACTAACCTTTCATAAAAAACAATTCAGAATAAACTTATTGCATTGTTTATAATATAACTGGGTTATTGAAATGAAAAATAAAATAAAAGCTTTTTTATAATCAATATTTATTTACCATTTATGAAAATTTAAATTTTTCAAATTTATTTAAAAGGCGTTTAAAACCACTGATTTTAGTTTAAAACGGTTTATTTGCAACTCTACTCACGCTACATCGTGCCCGAGCCGAGCCCGAGGCGAGCATCACCAATATATTTTGCTCGGACACCACTAGGTTGCTCCACGGTGTAGAATGAGCGTGTCCATACAAAATATATGACGGTGCTACGGCCGAGATTCGGCACGGTCGATGTACCGTAAGTCATCCTTAATGCAAAGGTGGTGGCCATCCCTGATCTTCCGCAATTCGCTACAGCACACAACGACTGATACATTAACAATGAAAAATTATCTTGTCTTTTTTTAATGTTTAGAGTAAAGATGGTGTTAACCGTTTAAAAAAACCGCATAAACGAAACAGCAGGAGCAGGCATACATTTTCGCCGCGCGGTAGAAAGAGTGGGGGATTACTTCCTCTACTACGCCGCGCCGGCGCTCTACTCTCCCTCCGTCTTACGAATTTTCGATCAGGTCACGTGTCCTGACGCGACTTTTTTTTTTAGATTTTTAACTGACTACTTACGACTAGTGGTATTGAATCGAAAAAAAATATCGTAAAGAAATTACTTATAATCAATCAGTTAATAATTATTATTCGATTACCAATACCACTTTAATTTAATACTTATTCCGAAAGAGCTTACAATCGAGTGCAACCAAAAATATTCAAAATTAACAGATTAAAATGGTTGTCAAGAAAAAATAACATCCATAACCTCATATATGAATGGCAATTAAAATCAAAGTCGATCGCATGACCGAATCGAATAATGATAATTATAACTGTTAATGTTGATTTATATTATTGATGATATTTTTATTTACCTGTTAATTTTAATGAATAAATTTAACAACTCTAGTTTGGAGCAAAGCCAACCTGCGTACTGAAACCTCATTTTGCTACGAATTAGTGTTTAAAATAAGCTCGATTAGCCGACTTGACCCACAAAACGAGTTGGGCTAAACGTAAGTATTATGATCAAGATTAACAAGACGGTCACGCGACACCCCGATGTGTTCCAAGGCTACTTTCCAACGATAAGGAAGTGTTTATTTTTGTTTAAGAAGCAATTAGTATGGTTTTAACGAAATTGTTAGGGAAAAATCATTTAGTAAGCGTGCCGCACGTTTAGCTCTTTCATTGCGCATTAATTTGGTGACGGTCAAGTACGATTCGTTTTCACGTTATTTCTCAGCTCTCTGAGAGCCAACCCTTCAAATCGTATACATCAAGTTTCACAATGCATGCATTGAATTTCACGACATTATGAAGTGTCGTGAAATTACTTTTATCATGCTTGACAAATAGTTTCGTATTGTAAACTCGACTTTGGCGAAGTCCTATCTGTTAAAAAAAATTGTTATATCGATTCTTCTTCTTCTTATCGAGTGAGGATGAGTGGTGTAGTGCCATGAGTTTATCAAGCCGCCTATAAGGCCTCTGACTTGGCTTAACGACTGTAATCAAATGATAACAGCCGGGACCAACGGTTTAACGTGCTCTCCGAAGCATGGAAGCGCTCAGTTATAATGCCACTTTCAGTAACCCATCCGACACCTGACCGGGCCGAACTTTGCTTAGCAAACGTGAATACGACCTGAATGTCAAGGCCACGAGCGCTTCAAAATTTACAAAAGTTACATCGATTAATTCGTTTTGTTTCCGTCCTTTTCTATGTTTTTCATAAACATTTTTTTATTACGTTTTATATGAGACTGTTAATCTGGCTCGCAGTCCCACCCAAACGGTACCGACGGAAGATCAGCGCTGGCCAAAAGCCATGCATTATGCTGAGTCTGGACGGTTTTGGGACAAACGGTTTTTCGTCTTTGTGTGTATGTGTTTTTATTTGGATGTACTGTCTTGTGTTTGTCCCAAATAAATTTTATTTTATTTCTTTCTTTCTAATACTTTTTTGCAACCGGTACTTTCGCGTCTGAAGTGAGCCAACGTCTTTTGGCCTAGTCAGGTTTTAATTTTTATATTCAAATGTGTAAAGATATGTCGTTGGTGAATCTTTTTCAATAAATAAAAAATAAATTAACAACGCTATATCACGCGATATGACAAGGCATGATGCTGTCCTGCATACCCCGCTAAAGATGTGAGCGGGACGATTAAAAATCCGGTTCCCGGTAGTCGTATTTATTTATAATGACAGCAACAGCCATACATTACTTAAAAAATCAACAATACGCCCTTATGGCAAATTATCTAGAGTATCAGAGTTTGATTAGAATTAAATCACAATAGAAATAGAGAAAAACAAAAGACAAGTGTTTATGCTAGTTAAGTGCTATTTAAGTAATTGAATTAAAGTAAAGTAATGACACCAGCAGCATTTAGATAAATGAGTAACAAATATATTAATCTATTTATAAAATTAAAATAAAATAAAAATAAGTAAAAAAATAGAATGAAATAAAAAATAAAAAATAAATACAATACTATAACACCACATAGCCACACACACCCCTAATAAAATAAAATAAATAAATAGAATAAGTGAACATTATGCACAGACCTATTAAAAGCTGCTCAAAAGAACACAACATTCTACAAGCTACAGGATTTTATTATTGTCACTGCCTTGTGCCGAATAGTGGTATTAAAGAACTAGTAAGTGAAATAGAAAATAAGGTATAAAATTACATTCTGCCAATGATTACGATTCTGCCAATGGCCGAGTCAAAAGAGACAATGTGCGTGATTATTAGAATATATAATAAATTACCCAATGAATTTAAACAGTACTTATTTCACACATTTGAGCACAAACTAACGACGTGGCTTATTGATAAATGTTATTACACTATAATTGACTACCTCACGGATAATAACGTAAATTCGGTACTACGCTTGTAATGGTCGTGGCTTGTGATATGTTGTATTTATTTCATTAAACTTAAACTTGTGACATTTTGCATGCTAAATAAGCAACATATGTTAAGCTAACTTTTACGGATATCAAACGCGCTATATTTCCACGAACTAAGTTGTAATTGTCCGTATTTTTAGGTTTTTTAGGGTTTTTTTTTATTTTCCCGACGTTTCGGCACCTTTACAGCTGCCGTAGTCACGGGAGCACGGGAGAAATATAGCGCGTTTGATATCCGTAAAAGTTGTTTTATTTATGTTCATTGAAATAAAACAACTTTTACGGATATCAAACGCGCTATATTTCCACGAACTAACAAACAGTCATCCCGTGACCACGGCAGCTGTACCTACCATACCAAATTTCATTCAAATCCGTTAAGTCGTTTTTGCGTTAAAGAGGAACAAACAAACAAACTCACATACTTTCACATTTATAATATTAGTAGGATCAACCAAGGAAGACTGGCCCGCAGTGCTTCTGGTTGTCCGATGGAAGAAGGGGATGGCGGATCGTTGGATCATTGTCATTGTCAAAAATGTTTAATGTCTATCCATAATAATGATGTATAATAATGCTGCCATTTATAAAATAAAGTAAAGTTTTTTTTTTACCATAAACAGTGCCATAAACAGTGACACATACCTACTTCTTTTCCTTTACGAAGAAGTCCCGTGCTCGTGTAGTGAATACGTAAAATAATTTAAAAAACCCCGATTTAATTATCCGTCGGGGGCTGCCATTAAATGAACTAGTTTTGCAGTTTTATAGTTTTCTTTTAAATATTCCATCCTTTTTCAATTAAGGTTTTAACCATCGTAGGTTTTTTTTATATTAAAGGGGTTTGAACATTCTGGCGTCGTCACAGATACGCCATTGATATTTTTCAAAATGGCGCCGCACTAAAACTTTAATTTTATTAATTACGTCTGATACTACGGACTTGGACGAAACCAGCTGAGGCTGTATTGAGATACTCTCTGTATTATGTTTATTAGAGAGTACATAAAACCTATAACTGAAAACCGCATCAAAATCGGACTAGGTTGTAGTTTTTTAAATAAATGGCAACATTGGTTTCCACAAACAAACATAGATCCTCTCAGCCGCTTAAACCGTCTTCGTACCGTCGCGGGTAAAAAGTAGATCTACAGGTGGATTTAAGAGGAAAAAAAATTGTCATAGATCCACCGGTGGGTCCTCTTCGTTCCAAGTGGAACGAGGGAAAAATGCTGATAATGATGATGATAGCCAAGTTTGGTTTGGCATTTCTTATTCCTTGCATTACGATCTTTGACTGATAATATTAATTTCTTATTCATCACATTAAGACCAGATAAGCACTTGTCAAAAAGATTTCATCGAAGCAATTAGCTACATCATTAGTAACCCTCAATTCTTCAGTTATTTCAGAAAATTAATTACACCGAATATTCACATATTAAATTTGTGCTCGCAAAACGGTTATTTAGAGCAGAAGTGACAGGAAAATGATTGATTAATGAACGAGATGTGCTTTTTGCAAAGGGTTTTTATTCTCGTCAGTACATAAGCCTTAAGGACATGTTCCTTAAGATTCCTGTTCCTGTTCTGAAGATTCAGATAAGGTTGTTATTATTATTTTTATATTAGATATTATTATACATGTGTCGCAGTATGATTTGACAAATAAAAATTTCGCAATCACCCTAGGGATATTGCGAAAACACGGATAATTACAATGGTGTTGACATTTCTCAATCTAACTGAAAAAAGATAGTTTTTTTTTGCAAAAATACCGGTTGATTTAGTAACATTGGATATTATTAATTCTTAACTCTGATTGATTAAATTTTTGCTTGCTTGCTAACTCTTATTCTGATTGGTTCACAGAAAGATTACTACACGTAAGAGAAAAGATTGACATTTGAAACGTCAAGTAATCAGAGAAGATGTTGTTTTGGACGGTTCGACCAGCCTTCTTATTTCATAATAGCCAGCGGTTTTTTTCACAATATTACTGAGGCAACCCGTTTTTCGCAAAAAGCCTATCTTTTTTTAGTAGGATTGAGAAATAACAGCACCATTTTCGCAATATCCCTAGGATTTTCGCAAAAAAACGATTTATCTAATAAAATAGTAACTAGCCTAACAGCCGGTTGCACCAAACATAGAAGAAAGAAAAAAAATTACGATTACAATGAATTTTTGGTGCAACCGGCTGTCAATGCACATAGCATGCAATATTACTTTAATAATATCACATTAGCTGAAGGTAGCATTCATAGACATTATGGAACTCGATGGCGCAGTGGCTATCTTGTGGCTGCGATGCTGGTGGTTAAGCTACTGTGGCAGTGCTGGGTCACAAGATGGGTGACCAATATTTTCAATCTTATGCTCCATGCTGCGAAGGCACGTTAAACCGATGGTCCCGGCTCCATTTACAGTCGTTAATCACCAATACGCATCGGGCTCACGTAGCACATTCATGGACCATTGTCCTTATCCACCCATAAGAAAGAGCTGTGCCCCAATTGGGGGTACATTAAGATAGCTGATCTAATGAGATGATAGATACCAAAACAACAGTTGTTATTTTATTCTGTGCTCTGATCACATCAAGTCTACATAATTAACTATTTACTAATCTGTGCGTACACTAACGAAATAACTATATACTAATTTGTGCCTACACTACGAATCGATTTCAACGTCAATTTTGGCAGAGAGAATTAGCTTAATGGCTTAGGCGTAACAAGTCAACCGACAGACAGAGTAACTTTCAAACTAATACCTAGTATTATTGTATAGATATAGTAACACAATATTGGTATCACCCGTAATATGCACAAGAAAAAAGGTTTCATTGCGTAAATATCTTTCAACGTATAATAAAAGCAATTCCCTGCCTCGAAATAACCACAAAGGGAAGGCTTATAAGGAGTTTGGATGATAAATTGGCGAGTGAAACCGAGTGCCGCGTTATATTTTGTGTATGACATTTTTGAACTAACAAGGGTCGCGAACATCGATTAAGAGCCACCCGGTTATGTCTCACGGTCCCGGGTGGCCATGGGGTGGTTTTGGATGGGACTAATTGGGATTTTAAACAAGTATGTAGAACTAGCCACGCCCGCGGTTTGAACCGCTTGTAGCGGCGTTTGACAGACTGATGGTATTCGATCACGTTGGTTAAGCAACGCTCGGTTCGGCCAGGTTTTAGATGGGTGAGCGTAAAGTGGCATTATAAACTGAGCGTTTCCGTGCTTCGGGAGGCACGTTAAACCGTCGGTCCCGGCTGTTGTCATCTGACAACAGTCGTTAAGCCAAGTCAGAGGCCTTATAGCAGCCTTGATAAATCCAGAGGTGGCCACTAATCCTCACACGATAAGAGAGAAGAGCCCACGGTTTTATCTGTGCAAGATTTTTTTAACCGACGGGGATAACCTTAGGTTTCATCATACCTGATGTTAAGTATTGATAAGGCTGAAGATGGAAACGAGCCTCTCTCGGAATCCTCAATAACTGAGGAACTGGCTATGACTTGTTATGGCGTCAGACTTAGATAAGATGGTGGTAGCTAGCCAGGCACACTTACAACAATTCCTACCACCAACCAAACCGGTACCCCCGGTACAATATGTACCCCCGCTGGGAATCGAACCTGGGACCCCTGGGTCTGAAACCGGTGGTTTTACAATCGGGGAACTTCCCGATTTACCAGTAGAGCTTTTTTGGTAAACGTTTTCTCGGAAAGTACTAAAGTTAAAGAAATAATTTAGTATTCAAATTAAATACCTTTTGATATGTTATTAGTTGTGTTGTTAAACGTTTTCTATACATCTATAACTTTTTAAAATGAAGCTCCCTACAAAGACTCTACCGGTCAACCGGGAAGTTCCCGGACAGTAGGTACCACTAGACCACAGAAGCGGTTAAAAGTAGTTCATATTTCCGTGGATATAGCTGCAATTTTACACTTCAGGTTACTGTTCCTGTTGGAATAGAGGGATTATATCATCGTGAGCTATAGGGTTCAGCCATTAATACTGTACACACAAACTTTTATATTTTTATACTGAAAATATTTATTTATTGACTTAATTATTTTCGATTACAAAACTCTTAATAAACGTTATTTAAACCAAGCTTATACTATAACGAAAAAACGACGTCCAACTCACAGCCTTAGTACCGTCATAGTACCGTCAATACTGGCGCTGTTGCCTCGGTGGATACAAAGACTAACACCCATATTCTAAGTCGTTCCTCCAAAACTTACTCGTCCTCGACTTAACGAAACCTGGAGGAGCCAAAGAGTACGTAGCCACTCCGTGTTAGGCCTAGCGCACACTACCATTGTTACCCACGATGAGGTTGAGTGGAGTGTAAAAAGTTTTGGAGGAACGACTTAGAATATGGGGGTCAGTCGCTGGGCAAGATATCACCATCTCTCAGGTCTTCTGAGGCGTGGACCAGTCTTGTGGAAAGATCTTTTCTATTTTTTTTGTGTCAGTCTTTACAGCGAACGCCGCCGAATTCGTGGCTTGCTGAGAGCAACGAATATTTGCGGCGCTTGAGAAATTAAGCTTGCTACGCCGCGGCTCTACTTGGTTGGTGGTAGGACTTGTTCTAAGTCCTTCTGGCTAGCTACCACCATCTTATCTAAATCTAACGCCATAACAACAATGTTTTCAGCATTATTGTGTTCCGGCAGTTCCTTAGTGATTGAGGATTCTGGGAGAGGCTCGCTTCCATCTTCAGCCTTATCAATACTTAACATCAGGTATGATGAGTGCTAAGAGTCTCCCCGTCGGTTGTTTATAAAAATAATAATTAATAAACTTAATAATTACTTAAAAAAGGAGGTTATCAATTCGTAGTGATATATTTAAGTTGTATATTTACCGACTACTCGAAGACGGCTGCACCAATTAATTAATTTATTTTTTATTTTGAAATCGGTTCAGTAGTTTTCAGGGAATCTTGAAAATATAGTACGTTGCGGTTTTGGTAATGCTTATTTGGATGTCAAATGGTGGATTCTAATGATTTATCGTACTTTATCTAGATTTTTGAAGCAATGGTTGCCAAGTAACGTAACCAAGATAGTTCCATCTCTGAAAGGATAGATTATTGGCAATTTTACTTTTAAAGTAATAATATTAACTGTAAGGGGTCATATTAATTAAACTAATAAATGAAAATTAGTTAAGATATCAAATACTAATGAATTTTATTCATTGACTGTGATTTAAATTTTCTTTGTTTTTGACATCAAAAGCTTTGAATTAAAACTAGATTTGATTTGTAATATTAAATTTCAGTTTGTAAGCTAGCTTCGAATGAAGTCTTTCTGATTTTGTCATTGACAGTTATGATGTTAATTAGTTTTCTGACTGTGAATTTATGGGACATGCTATAATTAGATTTTTGTTTGTAAAATTACTATTAATATTGAGAAATATTTTGATTAAAGTATAGAAAATTTAAATCTATATCTAATATATAAAAATCTCGTGTCACAGTTTTCGTTCCAATACTCCTCCGAAACGGCTTGACCGATTCTCATGAATTTTGTGAGCGTATTGAGTAGGTCTGAGAATAGGCTACTATCTATTTTATATCCCGAAATTCAACGGGAGCGAAGCCCCGGGGCACAGCTAGTTACTTTATAAATGTAACTTTGTCTATATCATTTTAAACTTTCATGATCATCATCAGTAACAATGATTAAAAAATCTATTTTTACCATGTTATACGATGTCAGATACAAGGTCAGCTCGCTCCATCTTGGGCATCTTGAATGAGACCAAGAGCAAACCTATTTAATGTAATCCCGTCGAATATCCCTTAAAATGTATTTATTTTGTACATTGACATAAATCAAAATACTCTAACAGTTCGTCGACATAATAAATCTTGTTTAGGTCTCTTTATTCTTTTTTACACTAAAAATACTGCAACAGTGTTTGACAATCATGTCTAGTTTTATTTCGCTGTTTGATTGGTTTTTTGGCAAGTTCGACTGCATGCTATTGTTTGAATTCACTGAACTGCTTGTTGATAACTAGTTAAATACTCGTACTTTTATTTACAATATTATTATTCTATGTTTGGGCTCGTATTCGCACACTTCGCGTATGGGCGGCCGTAGATTTAAGCAATCACAATTGTTACTACTTATAGCAACACTTTGCTAGAGAGACAGAGAAAGATTGGAAGTATTCAAAATGTGGTGCTCGGGAAGGATGGAAAAGATAAGCTGGACTGAGTTGGTTTTTTTTATCCATTGGTTTGTGACTATAAGTCTCTCGCTTTCGGACTACGAGCAGACTGTTTTGCTATTTTTAAATGGTTGTGTTAATTTTCAGTTTATGTCTTTATTGAAATCCTTCAGTGTTATTATGATATGGTGTTTCAGATTTTTATACGCTTCAGTTAGTGTTTCTATTTTAATTATGATTTGAGGTTGAATAGATCTGTGTTATTTGAGTTGATGAAATTGTAGGTTTGTAGGTATTTTAGTCTTATGTTATTATATTTTGGGCATTGTTTTAATAAGTGATCTACGTCTTGCACCGTGACACAATCGCACGGGCATCTATCTGTGGATTTAATTTTAAACCGGTGGAGATACTGGAGATGGTATCCATGGTTTGTGTAAATTTGAGTTGTTATGAAACTTGTGGGTATCACCTCTAGCACTTTATTTAATTCGCTAATGGTTGTAAGTAGTGTTTTAGTGTGTAATCCTACGGTTGAGTCTATATAGCGGTTGAGATGGTTAGGTTAGGTTAGGTTTTAATAGGTCAGATATTAAAAATCATTGAAGACAGGTAGAATGATCGGGCACTTGATAAGACATGACAAATTTATTACAAAAATAAAAAAATATTTGCATACAATCACACCAATTATCTAGCCCACGTTAAGTTTCATGAAGAACTTGTGTTATGGATACTAGATAACGGATAAACATAATTATATACTTATTTTGTTTTGTAAATACATAAATAAGATACATATTAAACACCCAGACCAAGACAAATAGACATGTTCATGCACACAAATATTTGTCTTGCCCGGGGATCGAATCCGAGACCTCTGGCGAAGAAGGCGGGTTTAGTACCCCTGCGCCAAACAGGTTACGAACATTATAGAAAGAAAAATAGACGGAAAGGGAGTAAGAGGAAGACCAACAATAGCCTACATGAAACAGATCAAAGAGAAGGTGAACATCTTGTCTTATCAAGAAGCCAGGGAACTGGCTTTGGGCAGAAACGAGGAGGAAGCTACACAGACAAGAGCGTGGCTTTTAAGTTATGAATGAGAACACTTTGCTGCTGTAAATTTTTGATAGGTATATCCGTTTCCTTTTGACTTACTTTCTCACATTCAACTTCCACCATCAATTTCACCAACCTTTCAATAAATAAATAAATAGGTAATAAGTAAATAAATAATTTCATACAAACACACCAGTTATCTAATCTACGTTAAGTTTCATGAAGAACTTGTGATATAGATACAATATAACGGATAAACATATTATGCGCTATATATATATATATATATATATATATATATATATATATATATATATATATATATATATATATATATATATATATTGTAAATACATACATAATATACATATTGAACACCGAGACCAAAACAAATATACATATATACATAAATAGACATGTTCATGCACACAAATATTCATGAACATGTCTATTTATGTATATATTACCCTGCCAGGGTCTGTTTTGCTGAGTATTTACAACACAAACCTCTTCAAGGTGCAAGTTAATTTTGGGTGCGCTAACGAAATTAATTTAATTACACCCAAAAGTTGCGCTTCGAGCAATAGTTTAGGTGCGATAAGATGCGCTTAAAAATTGTAGCGCTTCAAGGAATACCTAGAAAAACGAGGGCAAATACACTGCAAATGTGTAATACAATTTAATAATAACGGTGTGCAAAAATGCAGAGTTTCAAACATATTTTTGACATATGATAAATTTTAAATATTAAATACTCGGCCACAAGTGAATTCTCAGATGGGAATCGAACCCATGACCTTTGGAAATCTGGTCCAAAATTCTCAGATGGGAATCAAACCCATGACCTTTGGAAATCCGGTCCAAGAGCATTGGACCGGATTTCCGAAGGTCATGGGTCCGATTCCCATCTGAGAAATCACTTGTGGCCGAGTTAATTTTTTCCAATATTTTTCTATTTAAAATTTATTATAAGTATAAAAATAGCATTGAAAAATGCAAAATTCAAAAATAATAAAATATTTTTGACATTTTAAACATTATTTCTGACGTTCTAATGTTTACCGGAACGAGCGTTCGATTATCGAACTTCAGTTTGCGAAGTAGGCCCCCAGTATCCATCCAATATACCTCAATTTCCCACGCCTTCGGTAAATAGTATATTCTTAGGCCGAAAATAGAAACTGTCGAGAAGGCGAAGCTATTTATTTGGGGAAGAGTTCCCGAAAATAAAATTTTGGAACAAATTGTGTGAAATGATTTTAGTCGGATTGGTTCAATTTTTTAGAGTTCCCTTCGAAAATCACGTTATTACTTCGCTTAATTTTATTTATCACAGGAAATTGTAAAGTTATGCGCTTGAAATAAAGACAGTATTTAGAGGTTTTTTTTTTTTATGAATGTCGGTGAGACTCTTAGCCTTCATTATAAGTATTGATAAGGCTGAAGATGGAAACGGGCCTCTCCCGGAACCACTGAGGAACTGGCTATCTTTTCTCAAACTGCCGGAACACAACAATGCTGAAATCATTGTTGTTATGGCGTCAGGCTTAGATAAGATGGTGGTATCTAGCCAGGCGGACTTACAACAAGTCCTACCACCAACCAAACCGAATACAATATACCCCCGCTGGGAATCGAACCCGGGACCCCTGGGTCTGATACCGGTGGTTGTACCACTAGACCACAGAGGCGGTTGAAAGTATTATAGAAATCCTAATAATATTATAAATTCGAAAGTATGTCAGTTTGTTACTTTTTCACGCAAAAACTACTGCACTGATTCGGATGAAAATTAGCACGCAGCTAGTAGATAGCGTGGATTTAAACATAGGATACTTATACTTATGGTAAATTTTAAATAGAAAAATATTGGAAAAAATTAACTCGGCCACAAGTGAATACTCAGACGGGAATCGAACCCGCGACCTTTAAAATTCCAATATTTTCCTATTTAAAATTTACCATAAGTATAAAAATAGCATTGAAAAATGCAAAAATTACAAAATCATAAAAAACATAGGATACTTTTTATCGGAACCGGATCTACGCGGGTGAAAACGCGGGCGGCTGCTAGTCTAGTAATAAACACATTATATATACGATTATTTAAACACATTATAATATATATTAATAAAAAACGATTTTAGACAACGCATGTGTTAACATGAGTTTTTCCTCGATTATTTAAAAACATACATTGTGTCGGTCCAAAAAAAAAGAAGCAAAAATATAGAAATATAGAGATTATTCCCAGAAACAGAAGTCTTAATTGCAAGTTTTCGTCAAAGACGTTTCTCGCCAAAGTCTTAAAGTGACAAACCGCTTCTAATACGCGAACACAAGTTTTATTAGCCGTGTGAACACAGACGCTTAGTGGAAGTTGACGACAAAATATGACATATAGAGCAAGATCCCAGGGCCGCCAGATTTTACTTAGTCTCTCGAGACGACAGTATATTAGAGATTACATACTAATAAATAATAATAAATAAATAAAAGTTTATTTTAAATCATGATATGTAGGTATACAAAAAACAGTTATGCGTTAATAACCGTTGACGTCAGAAGACTGAGTTACTTATGAACATAGAGGATACACTACATCTCTCCCTGTTTTAATGATAAAAATATTAATTACATTTACGTATTTTATTAGATATATCAACAAAATAAAACATTTTTATTTTGTTATAACGATATTGTTTTATCTTACTAAAACTTTTAAGTAGTATGTAAAATAACTAGATACGCCATATTCACTCGCGGGGTTGAAAAAGGTGCAGTTTGAGAAAGTCACTCTCATAGTCACACGATCACGCCTCAACGACGCCACACTTTGCATTGTACTTTTTTGCACGTGATATTAATGTTTGTACTTATCCCCAATTACGTTTAGAATAAATATTACCATCATTAAAAAATGGCAAATTATTTTCATCGTTATTTTGTTTTGCAAATCATATACCTACCTACTGAAAGTGAGAATATTAAATAGTTTCTATTTAACTTTTACAAAATGCCAACAACGTAATTTGTTGAAATAATTTGAAAGAAAAAACAAGATGTCGCCTCCTATCTTTTCCTTTTAAAAAAGTAAAAATAAACTTACAGTTTTCAGCCTCGTCGCCAAAATATAAAATATAAATAAATAAATATAAATATTTATTACACTCACACCAATTAACCTAGCCCCAAAGTAAGCACTGTAAGGTTTGTGTTATGTGATACTAGGGTAACGGATATAAATACATATTAGGTATATAAATATACCTTCATATATAAGTATTTATGTGTAGAAATACATATATACTCAGGATCAAATGCTCGTTTTCATCATACAAACATTTGCCCCTACCGGGATTCGAACCCGGGACTTCAGAGTAGGCGACACCTTAAAGCCGCTGTACGTACCTCTCCACCATGGAGGTCGTCAGGTACAAGTACGAATATGTAGTGTCCTTTATAATAATTATGGTATATTTGTTATGATATTATATTATAACAAATATCGGCTCGATAGTGCACGCACCACGTCTTTATATAAGTTACAAATAAGTTTTTCTACGCACTAAGCAATGTATTGTAAGGTATGCATTGTATATAATATTAAAATATCACAGTGAATCCGGGTAATAGACGCCTGGTGACCTGTTTCACAGGTGTCTTACCTTAGTACGGGCACCAGTCTCCACAATATTTAATTTAACACAATATAACTATTGTATACAGTCCTTCCAAAAATATAAACATTGTAATTATTGGGAGAAAATAAAGTAATATCATCATCATCATATTAAATATTCCCTGCTCTGTACTCCTTAGCGGACACACAGTTTGCTGCTCATAAGTTATTCTCAGAGCAGTGGTCCGGAACGGAAACCCAAAGGGCGCGAGTTCGTGTCCCGTCTGAGAACGACACTTGAGCGGAGTCGTTTTTTTAAATATATTTCTATTAAAATTTATCAGTAGAAAATAATAAAGAAGTTAGACCAATAATGTCATACAAGTTCTGTTACATTATTAAATTAAACCAGAAGTTAGTGTCTAGTTATAGATTGTGAAACAGATATTTAGAGCCAATTTCACTGCATATAAAATGGTTCGACCCATTAACCGACTGATAAACGATAAACTAAACGTCGTCTTTTCGTGTTAGTTCTTTACAAATTCCAAAAGTAACAAACGTGCTCCCTTATAAACTATCTTTGCAAGAGCAATGCGATGATCGCTCTACGTCACGTGTCACCATAGCAACAACACTGTCATTACAGTGCTGCCTCTAACGAACAATATATGAACTATAATATGCATTCATTTAGTTCCTATTGTTGCTACCAAATTGTTTTTGGCGCTAGCGTTTTACAGCATAAAGTGAATTAACCATCACCACAGTTTAAACATAAGCAATCGTCGCACTCAGCCTATCTCGAGGCTATCGCTACACGGAATGCCCCTCGACAGGCCTCCGTCACTCGCCTATAGCTACTACCGCGATAAGTACCTCCAGAGCGCTACAACTTGAAGTTGTATATCACTTAGGGCCGCACCGCGCTTGTGAGTAAACGCGTGCATTTCGAAACATGTATTATACAAAAAATTAATACTTATAACTTTTTAATTTTGCATTTTACAATGCTATTTTTATGTGATAAATATTAAACAAGAAAATATACTAGAAAAAAGCAACTAGTCTCATGTCTTTTTTCTAGTATATTTTCTTGTTTAATATTTATCAAATTAATACTTACTTACGAAATATTACGAAACATTAATTTTAAACATTAAATACATCATGTTTATGTTTTCCGAAACAATACCTTTTAAAATTCATTGTTCGATTTCGAATTTTCGCAACACTGAAGTTTAATAATAAATACAAAAAATGCTTTATAAAATTATGTTGTTTTATAATTTACTTCGCTTGTACAACCCTGCCGCTTGAGCTGTGGCGTAGGTAAATTCTGAACACAAAGGAATGCGCTCTTGTGAGCGTTGCAGTAAGGCGCAATTTCGAATGCACCAGATACGTTGGAAATTTTGTAAGCTATTAAAATGTCGGCTTTATTCAAGATCAAAGGAGTGCAACTTCTGTTACTATTATATATTCTGTGCCCTCGATATCACGATGTAGCGGCGTGTGTCTGTGTGAGTTCGGCCTTTCGGCATTTCGACCGTTTGTAGTCGGTGCAAAGACTGTTTAGACTGTGCCATTAGCGAGTGATTAGCTAACGATCACACACGTACTCGTGATCTAAAAAAAAAAAACTAAAATCAATTTTCCTCATAATAAAATTGTCGATGATCGTTAAGACTAAAGGATTTGGCAGTAGTGGAGATTTCACTTACATTTTTAATAATTTTAGGGTTTGAAAAATGTTGTATTCGAGATGTCTCGAATTAAAACAAGTACTTACTTACCTACCGCAATGATAGGTATTATAAATGTGTACTTGATGCAGATATGTCATTAGCTCGCATTGTGAAACTTAAGAATACCCTATATCCAGTTTCTCCGTGGTTGAGGATTGACTTAGGTATGATGAAGGCTAAGATTCTCCCGTTTTTCGTAAAAAAATATGTTTTTTTACTCAAAGATTTAATTTTTCTGAGGAGTTTTCTTAAGGAAACACAATTATAAAATTTTGTTAGCAGGTCCTATACAAATAAACAAATTAGAAGTGGTTTGTTTTGTGATACACGGGAACATTTAATAATGGGTGGTACCGCCAAGAACGGTAAAAAGTAGGTCACCACAGTGTCTTTATAAAGATATATGGAAATCGCCAGGTGTCGCTTTTCACGTTATTTTTCCTATCCCCTGTACTGGCAAGCAGACATACTTATTATAAATTTATAACAATAAATATTCTATTTTGTCTAAAGTTGTATTACATTCAGAGTGGTTTACGTTTGATATTTATCGTTTATCTAATAATAAGTAATTGTATTTTAAATGACTTAAATTTCCGATTGTGAAATCTTTAATTGTCAGGTAACATTCCATTTTGAAACACGGTATAGACATTTTATATGATATTATATGAGGTTTGCACTCCAATCTCGACCCCGTCCATCACCACCTCGAGACTAGAAAACCGCACCTGTTCTTCCTTACGGAGACGCAAATAAAATGTCCTACTGACGCAACGTACCTTGCTTACCCGGGATACGTCCTAGAACATTGTTTTAGACCTCATTCGGGTGTGTGCATGTATGCACGCGATGACATATGTTATTTGCGCCTCCGTGATCTTGAAGACCCCACCTTTTCCATCATCTGGGTTCTAGTGGACACTGGCTTAGAGAAAATTCTCTATGCTTGTATCTACCGTTCGCATAGCGGTGACTCGGAGACTACCAGGCTTACCAATCTAGTCATTGAGAAGGCAGACGTTGCCCTACAGCGATACCCTTCCGCACAACTAGTGGTTCTCGGAGATCTTAATGCACACCACGAGGACTGGCTATTCCCTTATGAGAAAACTGACCACGCTGGTCGTGAAACACGAAAGCTAGCCTTAACACTTGACCTCACCCAGCTGGTCCAGGAAGCCACTAGAGTGCCGGATATTGACGGGCATACCCCTAATTGTTTGGACCTTTTGCTGACGACAGATCCCGACAGGTACTCGGTGTCGGTCACACCACCCCTTGGTACTTCCGATAATCGATGTCGTCGTACTCTCCGACCGACCCAAGCCCAAAAGGTTCTCGGCGGATTTGGAGGTACAAATCAGCAGATTGGGATGAGATGCGTTGCTTTTTTGCATCTTACCCATGGCGGCAGGTTTGCTTTTCTTCTAGCGACCCTTCAGCTTGCGCGGATGCTGTGACCAATGTGCTTCGTCAGGGTATGGAGTACTTTATCCCCTTCTCTGACGTACCGCTGTCCGGCAAAGCTCGCCCGTGGTATAATGCCAAATGTCATGACGCAACTGCGTCAAAACATGAGGCATATTTGGCTTGGGTTGATGCTCGATCTCGCAAAGCTCGAAACACGCGTGAAAAGAAGAAAGCCTTTAACAAAGCCGCCAAGTCCTGCAAATAGGTTGTTAAAAGAGCTCGCTTCGACCACATAAGCCGAATAGGGAAAAAACTTGCTTCTTACCCGTCTGGTAGTAAAGCGTTTTGGTCCCTGGCTAAGTCGGTCGAGGCCAACTTCTGCTGTCCTTCACTGCCTCCTTTGCTGAAACCAGACGGATCGTTGGCACATACTGCAAAGGAAAAGGCTGACTTATTTGCCAATCTATTTGCCGAGCATTCGCGTTTGGATCCTGGCAATGCTGTACCTATCGGTTTACCAAGCTGTGGTACTTTTATGTCTGAAGTCCGCATCAGACAAACCGAAGTACGAAAAGCATTGCGTGATCTAGACGTGAATAAAGCCAGCGGTCCCGACGGTATACCAGCCATAGTACTTAGGACTTGCGCTCCTGAGTTAGCCCCGGTTTTGACACGCCTATATCGTTTGTCCATGGCTACCAAAGTACCAAATCATGGAAGATTGCCAACGTGCAACCAGTGCCTAAAAAGGGCAGTCGTGCCGACCCTGCCAATTACAGGCCCATCTCAGTCACGTCCATTCTCTGTAAGATAATGGAGCGTGTACTGAACCATAGGCTCCTGTCGTATCTTGAAGGGAATGACCTACTTAGCGACCGACAATATGGGTCTCGCCAGAACAGGTCTGCATGTGATCTTCTAGCATACGCTACTTACAAATGGAGCGAAGCCATCGAGAGACATGGAGAGGCGCTTGCTGTCTCTCTTGATATCTCGAAGGCTTTTGACAGGGTATGGCACGAAAGCCTTATTAGCAAGCTTCCGTCATTTGGACTTCCCACCGGCTTGTGTGTCTGGATATCGGACTTCCTGAGGGATCGGTCGATACGAGTGGTCATCGATGGCTGCTCGTCGGACCAGTTGGCTATTAATGCCGGTGTCCCTCAGGGTTCAGTTCTCTCTGCAACACTTTTTCTGATCCATATAAATGACCTGCTAATGCTTCCTTTACCTATTATGGGATACGCAGATGACAGCACTGTTGTAGAGAGCTATATGTCTGATGCACGTGCCGGTGCTGAACAGGTCGAGTGTCATAGGGCGGCGATGGTCAATCGTATGAACCTATCCCTGCAGGCAGTCTCCGAATGGGGCGATGCCAACCTGGTCAGGTTCAACCCGTCAAAGACCCAGGCGTGTCTTTTCTCCGCAAAAAGGAGTCCTTTTCATTTAACTCCTACTTTCCGAAATGTTTCCGTGCCGATTACTGACCACCTTGAGCTTCTCGGCATTACATTGTCTCCGACTCTCAATTTTGGCTCTTTTATTGAAAGTAAAGCTCAATTGGCCTCAAAAAAACTTGGCATTCTGGCAAAGGTGAGAAAGTACTTCACACCGGAACAGTTGCTTAATCTTTACCAAGCACAAGTTCGATCGTGTATGGAGTACTGTTCTCATCTTTGGGATGGTTCTGCCCAATACCAACTCCAGACACTTGAGTCCATTGAAAGAAGGGCCAAGAAGCTCATCGGCAACGATGAGTTATTTAATAAACTAAAGAGCCTTGAACATAGACGGAAGGTTGCTGGTCTATCCGTATTCTATAGGTTACATTTCGGGGAGTGTGCAGCGGAATTGCACAGCCTCATTCCACCATCCCCATTTTTTCATCGGACAACCAGACGTACAAATAGGCGCCACAATTATATGGTTGATATACCCAAGTGTCGCACTAAGCGTTTTGACTCGACATTCATTATCCGCACCGCTAAAGAGTGGAACTCCTTGCCTCAGTCTGTGTTTCCTGACACTTACAATTTGGGGGTCTTCAAGGCACGAGTGAATAGGTATCTTCTAGGCAAGCGCGTTACATCCTAGATCGTATCTTCGCTTTCCATCAGGCAAGATAGCGGTCAAGCGCTTTACCTATCTAATAATAAAAAAAAAAAAAAAAAAATCTGTCCATATCGAAATAGTTACATTTTAATTATAGTTTGATGGCTATTTAACCGACAGATTTCAGTCGTAGTCATCAGCCTTTATTATTGATGGATAAGGGGAATGGGCCATGACAGTCATCGGATAATAGAATTAATATTTTCCAATACTTCGTTTTTGGCTAGGAAGTTGTGGAAGCGGCTTCTTAAAACATTTTTTTAATATGTATAAAAACCTCGGGATTCCAGAAACTTTCGATATATCTCGGAAACGGTGCAACGTAGCACAAAAATAAGATATTTTTCGTCCCCCTATTATTACTTATAAACTCTCAGAATCAATTGACATAATAAAAAGACCAAAAATAAAAAAAAAGTGCTAAAATTTTTTTCAAGTCGCGTTTTTATAGTCATTTCACTCAACAATTCGGCTAAGTCGCTGGCTCATACAAAACCGATTAACTTCCTGGATTGTTTTTCGATATCTATTTGTGGTCTAGTGGTAACAACCACCTGTATCAGATCCCGGGTTCGATCCCCAGTTGGGATACCATTATATTGTATTCAGTTTGGTTGGTAGGACTTGTTGTAAGTCCGCCTGGCTAGCTACCACCGTCTCATCTAAGTCTGACGCCATAACATCAATCTTTTCATCATTGTTGTGTTCCGGTAGTTAGAGATGCGAGAGCCAGCCCCCCCAAAATATATATACCCTTCAAAACTACCAAAATAGTGTAGTTGTGTAGTCCCTAAAGTAGTTTTACCCTAGCCCATTTAACGAAACGGCTAAATATGACGTTTAGCCAAGTCGTTAAACGTTTCAATCAACATTTTGGCTGTTGCAGTTGTTCTTTAGCCATTTCATTGAATGCCGACTTTCAATGAACGGGATAGCCATTCAATTAAATGGCTGATTGTACAAGATGGCTGCGACATATACACTTTACAACCTTATCGCATTGACACACGGAAACAAAGCTCTCTGTGTCCAAAAATGTCAATCAACATTGTAATGTGACAAGGTTACTTAGTGTTTCTATGTCATTGCACGTGACTGTACAAAACATCAAGTTTTAATAAAGAACAGACTATTCTTGATATCAAACATATTCGCCTAGGACTTGTTCCTAAAATCCCTAGTATTATTAATATAGCTATCCGTGCAGTAAATCTTGTTCTATAAAGGCTCTATAAGGCTGACGGCAAACCTAAACCTACCAAATATTAGACTAACGATATACGCATGATTTTTACTAGGAAATACAAAAAATAAAACTTTAATGGGCGGTGGTTCGTCATCGTCATCAGCCATTTTTAATGTCCTCACTGCTGGGGGCCCAATGCGGATTGGTGGGTTTCAACGACTGCTAATGCAGCCGGGACCAACGGCTTAACGTGCCGTCACGGGATGGGTAAAAATTTTTGGTCACCCATCCCGTGACCGACCATTGCGAAAGTTGCTTAACCGCAAACGCGCGAACCACTGCGCCACGGGCTCCTCAGGGCAGTGGTTAGTAGTTATTATTTACGTTATAACTGTGATTGTGGCAGTTCAGATACTTTTTTAGTAAGTCATTGGCAAAGTAACCACAATTTTACTCCTTCGAGTTGATAATAAACCATTAGTTCATCATCCATACACCTATGCAGTTATTAGCCCTAAGGCTGGTGCCACAGTTCAAAGAGCACTGAAAATGATGATAATCCAATATCCTAACATTATTAGGAAAAATGGGATTTTCACCATGTTTTCTTTGTTTCTGAATCTGAATCCCATCTTTAGCAAACATTTCAGTCGTTATGCATTATTAATTATTATATATCCAATTATTAATAGAAATAAATAATATGAAACGAAATTAAAATTAGTAATAAATAAAACTAATTAATATTCAACATGTCAAATAATAAGAAATAAATAATATAAAGCAAGATTAAAATTAACAACACCAAAATATTCCTTAGAAATAAATTTTAATAGAAAAAATTCTAGGGAATTTGACAGTCATTCACAAGGCTCGGTAGCTTAGCGGTTAGGGCCATGGGTCGGATACTAAAAGGTCGCGGGTTCGAGTCACGCCTGAAAATAATCTGTGAGCCGAGTCGATTTTTGCTAGTATTTTTCTATTAAGATTTCATTAGATTACCGGTGGGTATGGTTTTTTAATGAAGTCTAAAACTTAAGTACTTAAAAAATTTAGAGTAGTGAAATACAAAAAAAATACGTATGAAGAAAGAACAGCAGCAGCATACAAAAAAATTTAGATTAGGTTTTTTACGCCGTTGTTATGGCGTAACAATAGCAAAGTTTGTATAAAATAAGATTCAATTCGTACTCATACCGTTTCTGTTCTTATTTTTATCTTTTAAAATGATAGCCCAGCCATACGGAAACATTTTCACTATTTTCTAAAGAAATTTGATTTATGTACGGACTAAATAAATGCAAACTTAAATAACAACGCCTTTTAATACCGCCCAACAGTCAAACTGTCAGAAACGGAATAGCAAATAAACATGCAATATACAAAATTAATTTCAAAATTATCTTAACTAGTGTCAACATAGATGGAGGCGCTCGTGGCCGCGCTTGACAGACTGATCGTATTCGATCACGTTTGTTAAGCAATGTTCGATCCGGTCAGGTGTCGGATGGGTGACCCTAAAGTGGCATTACAACTGAGCGCTTCCGTGCTTCGGGCACGTTAAACCGTCAGTCCCGGCGGTTGTCATCTGAAAACAGTCGTTAAACCAAGTCAGAAGCCTTAAAGGCGGCCTGATAAACTCTGACCCTAGAGGTGGTCACTAATGAAGAAGAACATGGACTTAATTATAATAATTTTAGCCCGTCATCTTTTAGGTTGGCAGATAAACGAAATTGGACCCAATGTCATTTTGTTAAAATAATGGTGCCTTAAAATGTACCTAGCTAATATGATAATATTGAATTTGTGTACCTGGATGGAATCAATACAATACTTACTGAACTGGATCTGAGGAAATCACGAATAACAGTTTAAAGTAGGATCATTTTTACAACGTGACATTGGCACCCTATGAAATTACTCTACTGGATAAAAATACGACTATAGTACCTTTTGAATCACAAGTCTCATTTATGGTTAGGCTTATTTGTTTGAGTGTAAAAGATAAAACCTTTTTAATAGCTCGATCTTTTCATGTTCTATCTAGTGTAAGCAGCCTAAAGACCCAATATTGTGGACTGATGCAAAAGTGAGGTTTACGCGTATCACGTATAGCATTGTCCGAGGCCTGGCCCCAAGGCCGGGCCGCAATGCGGGCGGCTCGGCATTAATATTTTACTTACTTGAGATACATATTGCCGCAAAGAACAGATAACATTGAAAAAGTTTGCTTCCTTAGTTCTGTGACGATTGTACGAGTTGGTATACACACATCAAAACTATCTAGGAATCCGGTACATATTTAAGTATTAAAAAATATTGCAACAAATATTTACCAAATTTAGTCTGCCAGACTGGCTTCTTACTTTAATTGTTTCTTCAGTTTTTATTAAAAATAATCATTAACGATCCAAAAAAGTAAATAATAGACAATTTTGATGTGTGTATTTACGTTATCGCAAACTAGCAATATAATACAATAAAAATTGCGCGAAAAAGTACTAGGTACGTATAACGTTATAACGTAGTAGTAGCACGAAAAACTCCCGAAAAAGTATTCGTATCGTCACGTCAACAAATGTATGAGTTATTGAGCTCAATAAGCGTTTCTGCTGGACGTAAACGGAACTAAATACCATATACATTTTTTGAAGTGACGAATACTTACTTTTTCGAAAGTTTTCCCCACATATAAAGAGCTTCTTCGATAACGGATATAGTTCGCAAAACTCGTACTAAGGAGCTAAATTTACCATGTGACATTTTTATATTCACATACCAAACTAGTGTATATTATTATCTCAACGTCGGTATGATATAAAATTACCTACTTAAAGAATGTCACTCGGAAAGTCAGTGTGTCAGAAAAATTCTTCTTCAGAAATCTGTTTTTCTTTGAAAGTGAAATTACGAAAATATCTGGCTATCTATAATCACATTAGTTCAAACTTTATTTTGTGTATAATGGTTTTATAGAACACGAGTAAACGTATTTATGATAACTTGACCTAATTTATGTAGGTATAGGTATTAATTTTGGTATCTGTAGAGATAGAAATAGTTTTTGAGCACACTATGGTTTGGTGATTGGTACTGATCGTGCTTACTAAGGGGTCGTGGATTCGATCTCACGAACATATTTGATCTAGTGCCTGCCCACTCGGCCCTCAAGATTCGACCCTAATGAAAAAAGTACCTATTGGACCTCATTCCTCAGGTCCAATTCGACCTTCCTAAAATGTTATACTCAAGGTGCATCCACCTGGTTGCTTATACTGCCCTGGTACTTTCGGTTCGATTTCCATACAAAATTGATGCGCCATAAATTGAAAATCTTCTTTTTTTGAACTCGGTTAAAATTCAGGTCCAGTGGGACATGTTTTTACCGACTTCAACAAAAAAGGAGGGAGGTACTCAATTCAACCCGTTTCTTTTTGTCCGATGTATGTATACCGATTACTCCGGTGTTGGTGATCCGATTTTAATAGTTGTTTTTTTGTTCGATCGGGTACACTGTCAATTTGGTCCCATATAAGTCTCATTGAGATCCGATGATAATCTTCGGAGATATGGGGCCTAATGTCATGGAAGTCATGAAACAATATTCAATAAACAATAATTCACGCAATAACTACTGAGCGGATTTTAATGAAACTTTTTTGTTAAATAGCTATTGGTCCTCGCCAACATACCTATAGGCTATAAACCCTCAATAAGTAACGTCCCTGCACCGGGAAAAGCAGCTTTGTAAAAGGTAATGAGGAGTTGACATAAGGTTATTAGCGTAGGTACGGGACCTGTTCTACCTTTAAAAATTGTGAAATAAAAAACTTTTTATAAAAAAATTAAAACCGACTTCAAAAAACTAAAAAGCAAAAAATAAACCTTTTGGAGTCGGTGCCAGCCTAGGCAAGAAAAATAAAATAGTTGGACCGCAAAGTAGAATGCCTTGACTGGCACCGACTCCAAAGGGTTTATTTTTTGCTTTTTAGTTTTTTGAAGTCGGTTTTAATTTTTTTATAAAAAGTTTTTTTTTGATACAGGGTTTAATGAGTCCTTTTATGTAGATGAGATCAAATCTTGAGTGGATTTGTGGGCTTTTGTATGTAGGTGTATATTATATTTGAAATTGAACACTTGTTATTGATATCATTGATATTGATATCATAAACCTTGATTGTTCGAGCTTAAGTAATCTCGGAATTAGATCAAAGTTTGCTGTATGAGAAGAATTACCCTTTTTTAATTTGACAGGAAAGAAAGTATGTACATAATATTGCGAAAATAAATCTCAAAGGAGTTGAAATACTTAGATACACGAAACCACTTATTTCGTGTACCTACATTATCTAAAGAGGCAGATTTTTTTTTTAATTTTTAAAAGTAAAAAACTAAAGTCAGGGAATTTTGACGTATCAGTGGACAGGTGCGCAACAATCTAGGCGTATTTTATGGCTAATGATTCATGTACGAATTCGGCAATATTCGTCATTTACGAGTTATTCCTAGTGAAAATTTAATTCCATCATGGATGCGAAGGTTCCGAGATGTCATATGTAATATTCAGCAACAAACACTCCAAGGCCGGGGCCCAGCTGGATGTCGACAAAGAAAGAAAACATTGAACTCGTTGCAAACATTTCGAACAAAATATTCGACTAGCCGTTGTGCATGAAACAACATGATTGCGAACGCACGTTGCGCACCCGTACAATGGGACGCTTAGTAAATAAACCCGCGCAAAGGACAAATCAAATTACGTCAATTCCAAGTATTTTTACTTTAAATATATTAGCAAAAAAAATATCGAAATCTTCCACCGAGCACCCTATATTTCAACCAAAGGCCTGGATCAAAGGCAAATGCTTAAGTCGCAACCAAAAATCAATCCTAGCGGGTTTATTTTTAATATTATCGAAAAGCCGTCAGAAATTTAGTTCGTTACCCAGACAAGAGCTATATAATAGCTCTTCTAGCTCAGTAGCTCCTTTAGCTCAGTGTAGTTCATGGAGATGGAAGGCTCTTGAGTCGTTTATATGTGTACAGATCAGACTCTCTCGATTGACACTTTTGAGTTATGAAAGTAAATCAAAGCACTTCGCTATTCGTTGTTTATTTTATTTATTTATTTATACTTCATGCACAAATCGTACACAGGCGGACTTATTGCCTTAGGCATTTGCTACGAGTCAACCTTAGGGTGATGTGGAAATATGTAAGAAGTAGGATGCACAACCGATGTAAAAAAAATATAACTGGAAGAATTAATAAAATATTTTAATGAAATACCTAGTCATACCTCCATATACTAATAGATAAAATTTAAAAGCATCGGTACGTATAATAGAGCTAGTAGTATATCCAATAGGCAGTGTTTGTGTATGCGTGTGTACATCTCTTTGTATCGCTCATACGTCGTTCGAACGAAACGCATACCTAATGTCTCTCTTTGTCTATCATCACTCGATTCCAATGAAACACTGAGCTAAATGATATACTGATATGAATTGAACGAGACTGAGCTAGAATAGGTGAGCTAGCTCTTTTTAACAACTCGCTCGCGAGCTTCCCATCGCTATTGTCGAATGATTAAAGTCATTGAACTCAAGATTCGTGATGAAAATATACTGCGTGGTTGAATGTGCGTGCCTGAAACAGCACTTAATGCCATCACACACGCTACCTTTGAGTTCGGCGATCGTGAATTTTCGTTTTTTAGATTCGAACGCTTAATAAGGTGCCCGAAAACGTGCAGCGAATATTTCGATTATTCGATTAAACGAATTACACTTAATTGTATTTCTGAAACGATGGCACGTTTAAAACAAGTAATATACGAGTAATAAATCGTTTACTGATTGTTCACGTGTCTAAATAAACTAATATTTTATTGAGCGCTTTAATTGAAAATCGAAAGATAAAAATGCTTTGTTTGTTTCAGGATTTATTTTGACTACCGTTTTCGTGAATTGTGTTTTTATGTTTTTGCAGATTGTACATGTTGGAATTGCTGTATGTTGCTATTGCTGCTGTATTTTGATGTGTTTTACCGGAAATTTATTTGACGAACTTGTTTGTTAAATAAAGATTGTTTACAGGGCCCCCAAAGGTTAATGATACCTTAGTAGAAAACGAAAAATATGTAGCATAATTCCGCAAGAAAATCTTACATGCAAGATGCACCGCCCGCAAATAAATGCAGCTGCAACACAGTGACACACCTTGCACCTTCACCGACTACTCTACACGTGTTTCGCCCACACACGGAGCATCCTCAGGAGTTGTTAGACCGTGCAATACCAGCACCGAGTGCTACCAGAAGGTGCAAGGTGTGTCACTGTGTTGCATCTGCATTTATTTGCGGGCGGGCGGGCGGTGCATCTTGCATGTAAGTTTTTCTTGCGGAGTTATGCTACATATTTTTCGTTTTCTACTAAGATATGGATTTCCGCCAAGTAACGCCCGATTCTATCAAATAGTTAAAGATACCGTTTCGAATAGCGAGTACTTAATCGAATATATAGGTACTATAATTTGTATTTAGTGTTTTATGATTGATTGATTGTGTTTGGGTTTGATTAATTGAGTTTGACAAACAAACCAACACATTATTTGAATAATTAATTTAAAATCAACAATGTTTGTTACAGGTGCAATTTTTTTTTCTGAATACAAATGAACTTCAGAGGCACCAATTGAATGAAACGGTAAGTGACTATTGATCTAAGTCTTTTATTATTGTCGATGGTTCCCACTTAATCTGTGGGCCAAGTGATCATTTGCATACATATTGAAACGGGATGAAATTATTAGAAATCTGTTATTGGAGAATATATACCTTAAAGTATTAAATTGAGTTGAAAAAATAACGACATTCTTTTATCAAAGGCAAAATCTTTATAAGTTTCTGAATGAACTTTTGAGATATTGGTGAGTTAGCGGAGAATATTAAGAATATAAGAGTGGAAAATAGTTATTTGTTTCTTCAGCTGCCGGTTCAAATCTTCCTGGGGGCTTATCTCTTAGCTTAGTATTGTTTCCATCATACATACATATATAGCTTAGCATTCGATCCTCAAAATACTAGCAGCACCATAGAGAATTAAATTGTTAAAAGGCAGCTAGCTTGTTCTCCTTATATCAAAAGCTTCAGAGATTTCCGAATCCGACATAGCTGTTCGCGTATTCAGTGAAAATAATAGTCGACATATTTTTTTCTCCTCTCGACCTCTGCTGTGCATGCCAAATCCTCTACTAATGAAACTAAGGACGTATAACTAAGGCTTATCGGATAATGAAGCGTACGCATACGAATTAAAGTTCCATTTGACTTTCAATTTGATAGTACGGGTATTTCGTACTGTAATTGGTATTTTCGTAACGAACTCGCTCAAGGGATTTACTATAGTGTTGTACGAAATTGGATTTGCGCGTCACTAATTCATCTCCGGTTTGCAATAAAAAATCATTCATATTCGATGTGAATGCTAATGTATTCCATTTCAATGGGGCTTGGCACACAAACGTTTACGACCAAACATTAGACGCAATGTATGTGGAGCCAGTAGGTTTTGGAATGCAAACTTTTAACATTATTATTTTTACACCGGTCTTTACTGTACTATTGTTTTACCCGCGTGGTCCCCGTTCCCGTAGGAATATCGGGATAAAAAGTAACCTATGTTACTTTCCATCCATTGAACTAACTCTAAGCTAAAAATCAAATCGATTGGCGGTTTAGTTAGGGTGTCAATAAAGGTCAAAGGCACTTTCGCATTTATTATATTCAAATCAAATCAAATCAAATCAAATCAATATCATTTATTCAGTCTAGGCTGTTACAAGCACTTATGAACGTCAAAGAAGCTACGCCATCCGTTCACAAACCCTACGGCGGAAGACCTTGTAACGAGAAGAACCGGCAAGAAACTCGTCAAGGGCTATTTTTTTCTCCCTGTTTTATTTCATACAGAGTCGTCAAATTGAAAAGTGAGCTTCACATATCAGTAAGGTCAATTTCCATCACAAAAGAAAATACTAATTATAATATTACATTTTATGGTTATCCTAACCGTAAACAATTTTCAACTCGTAAGGAAGGTTTATATCCGTTATTACTCTATATATGTATAATTATATGTATTTATATCCGTTACCCTAGTATCCCATAACACAAGCCTTACAGTGCTTACTTTGGGGTTAGGTTAATTGGTTTGAGTGTAAAATATATTTATTTCTTTAGAATTCAGTATTTAAAAGTAAGTAAATTAAACAAAAAATGAAAAAAACTTTGTTCTTTTGTACCTACTATTGAAATCGATTGTAGTGCAAATTGGCAAATTGGATTGGTTGGTGGTAGGACTTGTTGTAAGTCCGCCTGGCTAGCTGCCACCATATTATCTAAGTCTGACGCCATAATAACTATGTTTTCAACATTGTTGTGTTCCCGCAGTTAGAGATAAGATAGTCAGTTCCTCAGTGATCGAGGATGCCGGGAGAGGCTCGCTTCGCTCGTATGATGAAGGCTAAGAGTATCCCCGCCGTTCATGAAAAAAAAAACGAATGAAACGTCAGGAATTAGTCATAATTTATTGAATTTTGACGCCACTTATTCGATCTCGATCTCTGACCACGAGTTTGTTAATATGCGCGCATTTAATCACTACCTAATAATAATATTATTATTTTATAATATTTAGATATTTTTTTTTAAATAAAATATAGTTGATGCTACGATATTGTTAAATAGAAGTAAAATTATTTTTATTCTGTGTCTAATAATTTTACTATGACACGAACTTCACATTTTCCAGCGCTTTTACAAATAATTTCAGCTCGTCTAATATTTATAACAAAATTATACGCACAAATTAGTTTGTAAATCCTAAAATATAATACTGGTATATTTTTTACGGCGTGTGTACATAAAAATTGGCTGTAAAATGTGGCTTTGTAAATAATTTATAGTAACCAAACTGCGTTGAGTCACGCCACCCAAACTATCATTACGTACCTTGTTTGTATGGTAATCATACATTATGCGTTATTCTATGGTAATTCGTGAATTCAATTACTGACGGTGTTATTACGGTAAGGGAGTTTCGCAATTTGTATGAAAAATTGTTTTGTATACTTTTTCAGGGATCTGTAATAGTTTCGGGCAAATGGTTGAACTAAGTCCGTTAATAGGATTTGATGGATATAATAGGTTAGGGAAAAAGTTTCTTCGTATTTTTTCACAATATTCAAAGCCTTTTTTAATATAGTTTATTTACATTTAACTAAAGTACGAAGGTGCCATTTTGTTCGATAACTTTTTGCCATCTTGTAGGTAGGGACATGATCCCATTGTTATAGAAATTATGGGGCTTCTGATCAAAATACCGCGGCAACTGGTTTTGGCAGTCCTCTCGTAATGTTAACCTGACACTGCCTAAAGAATTCTGAAGAGACCGAAACAGGTGGAAATCTGAAAGTGCAAGGTTGGCACTATACGGTGGATGCATTAACAACTCCCAGTCAAACTCTTTTAATTTTTGCTGAGTGGCTAAACATGTGTGAGGTCTAGCGTTATCATGATGATAAACCACACCGCTTCTGTTGATTAATACCGGCCGATTTTTCTCAACTTCTTGCTTTAATCTCATCAGTTGTTTGCAGTAGAGTTCACAATCAATGGTCCTGCCTGGTGGTAACAGCTCATACACCACATACACAGCATCACCTTGTTGCGAGCAACCCGGGTTGCCACAGTCTGTGAAGCCTGACCGGCCTTTGACCACGATCATTTTCGCACGGTCTTGTCGTACGTGATCCATTTTTCATCACCAGTTATCAGATTCTTCAAAAATGGTTCGGTTTCATTACGTCGTAATAAAGAATCACAAATGATTACACGGTTCATTAGGTTTAAAGAGATTTTATTACAAGTACGTATACTATATGCGAAAAGACTTTTTCCCAAACCTAATAGTTTAGGTTTAATTTAGTATTTGCTTTGAGTAAAATTAATCGTGTTTGGTTTCTTTGCAAGTTGAACATTGATTACGGTGAGGATAACAAATTGTTATTTTATTTCAGTATTTTTATTGTGATGGATGTTGACCTTACTGATTTGTTAAGGTCACTTTTCAATTTGAGGACTCTATGAAATAAAAATCGGCTAAGTGTGAGTCGAACTCGCACATGAAGAGTTCCGTCACCCATGGTTGCCTGGAAGAGATAGCTATGTAGCAATAAGGCCGCCTATTGTGTGTTCCTCTTTTTGTCATTTTCTTTGTATGTGTTTGTTTGTGTATCGTGTGCAATAAAATTTCTATTATTATTATTATTATTATCATATTAAGTACACCTACCCAAAACGCCACTATAATTTTTCGTCTGCAAAAATAACTTTGTTTTTCATAGTGTTTGTATGAATGACAAAGTTATATTTGTGAAAATATAGTTATAACTTCGATAGTCAAACATCTGTAAAGATGTTTCTTTCGAATGCGAGGATATTTCTCTCATTGATGAAACGACGGTGGCCAGCACCGTAGAACTGTGAATATACTAGAAAAATTCGACGTGTCCTCATAGGTCTCTGTAGCATAATTGGTTAGTGCATTGGGCCGAATTCCCAAGGACGCCGGTTCGAATCCCGTCAGGGCGACATGAGACTTGTTGCTTTTTTCTAGTATATTTTCTTGTTTAATATTTATCACACAAATGTGCTATGGCTCTGACCTACTAAATATATTTCGTTCAAACCAATTTTCGTTGAAAGTTTTTATAAAGATCTACATCATATATATTTTTTTGATTTTTCACTTTCTTATTTTAAAAGTTATGGGGCACACATTTTTCCACTTCGGAAGTGTACATCTTTCAAACGGTTGACTTTAAGAAAAAATAGTTTTAGAAACCTCAATGCAATTTTAAAAGACCTATCTATAGATACACCACACGTATAGGTTTGATGAAAAAAAAAAATCAGTGTCAGTTCCATGTATGGGGAGCCCCCCCTTAATTCATATATTTTTATATTTTTGTGTAAAAACCGTAAAGCGGTTTACAGATACCATCTACCTACCAAGTTTCAACTGTGTAATCCTCATAGTTTTGGAATAAAGTGGCTGTGACATACATCTATTTGGGCGAATCTATAAAGGTTTCGTTTTTTGCCTTTAGGCTACGAAACCTTAAAAATGTATGACATATTAAGCAGCGTTCCTACCGGACGTAAACGGAACTACATTTTGCTACTTATAAATTTTTTGACGATACTTCGAAAGTTTTGCGTGCTAGCGCATGGGCCCATACTGGGCAATGGTCTACGGATGTCGGTAACGCAGACTAGCCGATCCTCTCACCATGACTCAACGGTTTAGTCTGAGTAAGTGAGTGGCTCAACCGCCTCTGTGTTTCAGTGGCAACAACCATCGGTATCAGACCCAGAGGTCCCGGGTTCGATTCCCAGTAGGGGTATTGCATTCGGTTTGGTTAGTGATTTGACTTGTTTTAAGTCCGCCTGGCTAGCTACCACTATCTTATCTAAGTCTGACGCCATAACAACAATGTTTTCAGCGTTGTTGTGTTCCGGCAGTTTGAGATAAGATAGTCAGTTCTTCAGTGGTTGAGGATTCCGGGAGAGTCGCTTAAACTTCAGCCTACTAATACATATTAAAAGGTTATGATGAAGGCTAAGCCTTCACCGTTGTTCATAAATAAAAAAAGATAGTTGATACGTTAAGAAGATGAAGCTTCTATCCAGCGTTGTGTTGGAAAACCTTCCAGGTTGTCATATTGTACCTAATAAAAAAATAAAAAAATATACTCCGAAATCCGGTCCAGTGCTTTTTTTCCAATATTTTTCTATTTAAAATTTATCATAAGTATAAAAATAGCATTGAAAAATGCAAAAATATAAAAAAAAATAAAAAAAAATTGGTATCGAATTTAAAATTTAAATCACTATCTGTATCTTGTTATATCATTATTGTATCAAAAAAGCTTTACAAGACAGCACGGTGAAAGATCTAAAACGGCCAATTTAAAATGAGACATCCCTTCGGGAAATGGGCCAAAACTTTTCCGAGGAAATTTTTAAAATTTTCGAAGTAATGGAGCGCGAAGGATCTTTCATTTAATATGATACCCGTTGAACGACCGGTATTTTTCTTCTCTAAGTTCATATTATTATGACAAAACGTTTTTTTTGTTAAGGGGTATCACTCGGAATGTTTTTTTTTTAAATAAATATCACACGTTAATCTGATGCGGTTTTCAGTATGTGATGTTTAGTGATTATAAAGCTGAAGGTTGGAAGCGTGAGTCTCCCGGAATCCTCAACCACAGAGGAACTTTTATGTAACTACTAATTATATGCCGGAACACAACAATGCTGAAAACGTTGTTGTTAAGACGTCAGACTTCGATAAGAAGCCAGTAGGTCCATCTAGCATGATGGGGCTGTGATACACAACATAAATACATTACACATTATTAGACTTTTTTTCTCTTTATTAGATTCATTACAAGGTAATAACCAGGTAATAAATCATTAAGTAAGTATAAGTATCTATAAGTACATACTTACAAAGGCCGTGAAATAGGCAATTGCAGGTCGAGTATGAGTTTGAAGGCCGAGCCGTAGGCGAGGACTTCACTAATACGAGACAGGCAATTGCCATTTCCGCCGAGGCATATATAGTGCTTTTCTAAAAAGAATGCAGGGAAATAAAACATACTTTTTATATTATACATTTAATAATTACTAAAAGAAAATCAAATTTATTGCAGGAGCGTCTTTTTGAATTTGGAACATTACAGTGCTCCAGCAATGTTGTATGAAACGGCGTGCTGGAGTTGTTAAATACTCTTTGTAATGTTCCAAATTCAAAAAACGCTCCTGCAATGGATTTGATTTTCTTTGTCCGTAAATTCGATACTTTGCGTGTTCTTTTTTCGAAAATAATGACAACATTTCCATGCAAGTTTGAGAAAAACAACTTTTACGGATATCAAACGCGCTATAATTCCACGAACTAAGTTGTAATTGTCCGTATTTTTTGGTTTTTAGGGATCCCGTGTCATCCCGTGACCACGGCAGCTGTAAAGGTGCCGAAACTTCGGGAAAATCAAAAAAACCCCTAAAAAACCTAAAAATACGGACAATTACAACTTAGTTCGTGGAAATATAGCGCGTTTGATATCCGTAAAAGTTGTTTTATTTCAATTAATATCAAGAATAACTTAAGCTTTAGGCGCATGATATTGGGCCCGTTAGTTAAAAATAACCTAAGTGAATTTTAAGGACGTCATATGGTTAGTGCAAAGCAATTTTTGTATTAAGCTTAAGAAAGACAAGAATAGCCTTAGGCGATTCTTAAGTTTAGTACAAATGGTTGTAAGACTTTTTCTTGATATAAAAACATTTTATAAAAAAAATTCAGACCGACTTCAAAAAGTAAAAAATAAAACTTTTGGAGTCGGTGCCAGCCAGGGCATTCTACATTGCACTTCTATTATAATATATATTTTTTTGGCCTTAACTAGCTAGCACCGACTCCAAAAGTTTTATTTTTTACTTTTTGAAGTCGGTTTGAATTTTTTTTATAAAATGTTTTTATTTCAGATTTTTTAGTTACATCATGTGCCGTTACTTACACTAAAAATCAGCCTATACACAACAATGTCATCTAGGTAAACGACTACTTGCCAAAAGGTGATTGATATTTTTCAAGATTATGAAAAAACTACTAGCCAGATCTTCGTAAAAATTATATGGGACCACACATAAACCATTTTCTTTCAGATAAAAAAAGAATTATAAAAATCTGTTAACAACTGGCGAAGTTATGGTACATAAAAATACATAAAAAAAAATAAAAAAATAAAAAATATCGTCCTCCTCCTTTTTTGAAGTCGGTTAAAAAGTTAGTTACTATTACTGCAGCCGCAAGGTACGTAACACGCGATAGGGCGCCAACATAGATTAGCCACTTCCACGCTTTGCGTTAACTCTTACTGCCTACAAAATTTCCACAGCGCGCGTTCGTCTCAGAGCGGCGCATTCGATACTGATGCCCTTATATATATGTATATTGTGTATGTATTTACAAAAAAGAAAGTATATAAGTATATTTATCCGCTATCTAGTATCCATAACACAAGTTCTTCATGAAACTTAACGTGGGCTAGATAATTGGTGTGATTGTATGCAAATATTTATTTATTTATATGCACTTAACTTAAGAATCGCCTAAGACTATTCTTATCTTTCTTAATCTTAATAAAAATGGCTTTGCACTAACCATATGACATCCTTAAAATCCAGTACTGCTATTCTTCAGTTACGGCCCCAATATCGAGCGCCTAAAGCTTACGACGCTATATCGAATACTAGGGGATCCTCGCGGTTTTGCCCGCGTGTTGCCCGTTCCCGTGGGAATATCGGGATAAAATATAGTCTATGTGACTCGGGAGAATTGTAGCTTTCTAATGGTCTAAGAATTTTCTAAATCAGTCCAGTAGTTCCTGAGATTAACGCGTTCAAACAAAGAAACTCTTCAGCTTTATAATATTAGTATAGATGACCCGCGTCGTGTGTGACCATATTGACCATCGCGAACTAACCTTTATTAGGAAGACAAAATACTGTTTATCTTTATTCTGTGTTAATAATTTCTAAGTCATTAAGCCCATAACTGAAGCCTATAATTAGCTTCATTATAACAATAATTGGTAATTACAAGTACTTTATAGTAAGTTGGGTAGGTCGAAATGTTATGATTTATGATTATGACTTGACTTTAAAATAAACTTTACTTAACTTTTTTTTTACATAGCTCTTTCCCGTTTCCATAGAGGACTATGAAAGCCAATAGGGCTATCTAAAAAAGACAAAATTAAACAAAAAGTTGTACTCAAATACACGGCCTTATCACTTAACAGTGATTTCCACCAAAAAGTTCAGTAAATAAATATATATAATAAATAAATATAAAATATACAACGTTATTTAATGTTTACTCAATGGTTTTGGGTAAACATAAAATAACGTTGTATAAATAATAAGTGTCTTCTGGAAGTCACGAGTACAACTGGAAGATGTTAAGCCTTCATCATATCTAATGTTAAGTAATGAATGCAAAAGCATACCTCTCCCGGAATCCTCATCCACAGAGGAACTGGCTTTAAAAACTGCTGGAAAATTATAATGCTGAAAACATTGTTGTTACGGTGTCAAACTTAGAAAATAATTTTTAATGGAAGCCATTAAAAACTAATAACTAACCAAGTAGGTAACCTACTTTTACTTAAAAGTCAATCCTTCTTGAAATTCTAACTTTCAGCAAAGCTTATAAGTGGCATCGCCTTAAATCGCTGAAATGAAGACTCTTGTTCCATTTTTTCAGCTTAATTACTTAGAACGTTAACCTCAGTTCGGGCAATTTAAATTTGAAATTTCTTCAAGTCTATTAGATTTGAAATTCCGAATTTTTTCATGGTAAAATTAACCTGCCAGCTTTGTAGAACAAAATATTGAAAGCGTTTTTTTGTGTAAAAACAAAATTATAAAGTTATTGGGCAGTAAGTAGGTTTTATGTTAGTTTTTTGTAATAAACGTCTTAACGTGTTTTAAAAAAAAGTTGTTTTTCTGTGAAATAAAGCAACTTTTACGGATATCAAACGCGCTATATTTTCACGAACTAAGTTGTAATTATCCGTATTTTTAGGTTTTTAGGGGTTTTTTGATTTTTCCGACGTTTTGGCACCTTTACAGCTGCCGTGGTCACGGGATGACTGGACTGGCTACTTATAAGTCTACCCTCGAAAAATTAATTTATTTTCGTTTGGATACGGTTAGACATTTACTATGGCAAAAATTATTATCGATTTGATATTTTGATTTTATTATTATTTTATATCTTTATTATAAAGAAAAGAGAAAACTAAAGACTCTACTGGCAGTTCACAAATTGGGAGGTCCTTCGAAGAAAGAATTACAACTTAGTTCGTGAAAATATAGCGCGTTTGATATCCGTAAAAGTTGTTTTATTTCAATGAACAGTGCGCGTCAAAACGATGAACGTATATTGTTTTTTAGGGTTTCGTAGCCTAAAGGCAAAAAACGAAACCCGTATAGATTCGGCCAAATCGATGTATGTCACACCCTTTTAATTCCAAAACTATGAGGATTACACAGTTGAAACTTGGTAGGTAGATGTATTTTGTAAACCGCTTTACGGTTTTTACACAAAAATAAAAAATATATATGAATTAAGGGGGGGCTCCCCATACCTGGAACTGTCACTGAAAATTTTTTTTCATCAAACCTATACGGGTATCTATAGATAGGTCTTTAAAAATTGCATTGAGGTTTCTAAAACAATTTTTTCTCAAAGTCAACCGTTTGAAAGTTATACACTTCCAAAGTGGAAAAATGTGTGTCGAATCGCACTTGGCCGATTTTCTGTATTTATTTTGTTCGATAACGATCGAGATGGTTATTTATTTAGTTGTTTTTTTAAGCTATTTATTATTTATGCTAATGAGTGATTAAACTATTATGTATGCCAAATGTCATCTAAATCTTTTCAGCCGTTATTGCGTGATTGAGTAAAAAAATCCAAACTTTCACATTTATTACCATTAGTAGTATAATCGGCGTCCGCGGTTTCACCGTCGTGTTTCTCCTTCTCGTAGAAATATCAGAATACAGTCTTTTTTAATTTTTAATATTCTTATGGGGAGACTCCTAGCCTCCATCATACCTGATGTTAAGTATTGATAATGCTGAAGATGGAAGCGAGCCTCTACCGGAATCCTCAACCACTGAGGAACTGGCAATTTTATCTCTAACTGCCGGAACACAACAATGCTGAAAACATTGTTGTTATGGCGTGAGACTTAGAAAAGGTGGCGGTAGCTTGCCAGGTGGACTAACAACAAGTCCTACCAACCAAATCGAATAAAATATTAAAATTTACCCCATTGGGAGTCGAACCCGGGACCTCCGGGTTTGATACCCAACATACAATAACATACCACCAATATGAAACATAGCTTTAAATTTCATTCTCCGCGTAAAGTGCAAATACTTACTTACTTAAAAGAATTTCCTTATTAAAAGCTTTTACAAACGACGAAAAGCTCTTTTATCCCTAAAATTGGGTGTTTAAAATAAATAAAATATGGTTGCCTTTTCTTAAACTCGTCTGGATTATATTGAAGGTTCCGCACCATTAAACGGGGGCAGCTCACACCCATGTACGCAGCTAAATGAGGCGTGCCGTGAATACGTAGTATTTATGGTGAAAGTGCTAATGTTCGTGGTATGCAAAAATGTAAGTATTGTTTTAAGCGTAAACGCACAGTATAAGGAAATACAGTAATACTAGTAGTAGTTTTCCTGAAATAAAACAACTTTTGCGGAGTATTTAGGGCGATGTACGGCTTGACTGTGACCTGAAAAGTTACCAAAACGTCGGGAAACCAAAAAACCGCAAATAAACGGAAAAAATGTAGTACCAAATATATATTTCGGGTAAATACATCGCAGTAAATACTCCGCAACAGTTGTTTTATTTCAATAATGATTACGCGAAGACTCTTAAGATGTGCTTATAATAATAATAATAAGCTCGGAGCTGAAAAATTATACCCGTAATACGAAAATTATACAATTACTATTTATTAGATACCAAATAAATTAATAATAAACATATAAACATACTGCACTACCTTATACTAACTATAACAAGAAAACGCCGTCCAACTCGCAGCCACGTGGCATAGTACCAAGAACACTGGCGCTGTTGCCCCGCTGAATACATAGACTCAGCCGCTGGGCAAGATAGGCATTCATATAACTAAAAATAATAATAAATGCATACAATCACACCTATTGTAAAGGGTCGTATCAAGAGTTAAATTAAAGATGAGTGGACTGTATAACAAATGTATGTAAGAAAATAAATACAAGATTTAGCCCGACAATAGGAGAAGCGTACGCGCGTAGGTCACACATCGGTCGTGAGGCGAGAGTGACGTGGGACGCTGTGTGGTTGCTCGGCGACCGTCGCGCCGCGCCGTCTGCCGTCGGAACCCTTCCTCCTGCCCTCATGCCCCGGGTTCGCCCGGGCTGGTGTTGTCATCATAGCATGACCACCAATCATCTAGCCCACGTTAAGATTCATGAAGAACTTGTGTTATGGATAATAGATGACGGATAAACATACTTATATACATTTTTTTGTAAATACATACATATTAAATACCCAGATCAAGACAAATAGACATCGACCCCGGGACCTCTGGCGTAGAAGGCCGTGACCCCTGCGCCAAAAAGGTCGTCAATATAGTAGTTTTCCTACTAAACTTGAAGATATTTGATATAATAAAATCTGATATTTTAGATTTTAAGACTACCTTCGGTTAATCCTGTCAGGACGACATGAGACAAGTTGTATTTATCTAGTATATTTTCTTGTTTAATATTTACCGTCGGTTAAATTTAATAGTGTAAGTAGAGGTAACGTGACGTGGTAAAGATGGAGTTACTTTTGGTATGGATGGAGAAATAAATCTTTTTTTAACCGACTTCAAAAAAGGAGGAGGTTCTCAATTCGACGGTTTTTTTTATTATTTTTTTTTATGTATGTCTTACTATAACTTCGCCAGTTGTTAACAGATTTTTATAATTCTTTTTTATCTGAAAGAAAATGGTTTATGTGTGGTCCCATATAATTTTTACGAAGATCTGGCTAGTAGTTTTTTCATAATCTTGAAAAATTATTATTTATAAAATTTATTATTAACCTAGATGACATTGTTGTGTATGGGCTGATTTTTAGTGTAAGTAACGGCACATGAACTAAAAAATCTGAAATAAAAACATTTTATAAAAAAAAATTCAAACCGACTTCAAAAAGTAAAAAATAAAACTTTTGGAGTCGGTGCTAGCTAGCTAAGGCCAAAAAAATATATAGTTAATAGAAGTGCAATGTAGAATGCCCTGGCTGGCACCGACACCAAAAGTTTAATTTTTTACTTATTGAAGTCGGTTTGAATTTTTTTTATAAAATGTTTTTATTATAGTATGATGATTAGTGGCCACCTCTGGTGTCAGAATTTATCAAGCCGCCTATAGGGCCTCTGACTTGGCGTACCTACTGTTATAAGAAGACAACAGCCGTTACCGCTGGTTTAACGTTCCCCTCAAAGCACGGAAGTGGTCAGTTGTAATGAAACTTTACGGTCAACCATCTTACACCTGACCGGACTGAACGTTGCTTAACAAACGTGATCGAATACGATCAGTCTGTCAAGAGAATATAAGATTAGTATGGATGGATGACTGCATGTTGTGTCATATGTTTCCTGTTACGCTCTGTTTGCTATTCTCAATGCATATTAATTTCATTAAATGCGTTCGGCTATTGCGTTCATGTGTAAATTAATTTAGCAAAGCAGCTCAAACAGTTACTATTATCAATTAAAGTGGATAATAAAGATTTGTGTTTAATCCTACTTGTATTGTAAATGGGAAAGTATGTCAGTTTGTTTATGTTTTTTTGTTTATTTGTTTGTTTCTCTTTCACGCTAAAACTACTGAACGGATTTGGATGAAATTTGGCACAGAGATAGTAGATAGCCTGGATTAAAATATAGGATACTTTTTACACCGATATTCTTACGGGAACTGAAACAATGCCGGTGAAACTGCGGGCGGCCGCTAGTGAATCAATGTAAGTGGGAGAGTCTGTCGCCATAGCAACAATGTTTTCAGCGTGCTGTATTCCGACAGTTAATAAAAGAGAAAAGATAGCCAGTTGCGTTACCGCCATCTCTTAGCGTATTGCTAAGAGCTAGCGCAGACGACGGATAACGGAGGACTTTTTGTCCGCGACACGTCTTTATTGTTAACCAAATAAGATTCAACTTAGACCGCGTATATCCGCGAAAAGTACGCGATAGTCCTCGTTATTTATTCAACTTTATGTTCTTAGTAATAAGGTCGTGTCGCGGACAAAAAGTCCTTCAATGTCCGTCGTCTGCGCAGGCCATAATGGTTACCTTCTCTTTTACTTTTTTTTGACAAGTAACTGGGCAGTCATTTGACCACCATCGTGCTGAGTAAACAGGAAGTGGTCTAAGGTGAAACATGCTTGCCCAGGAAATGCCTATTCACTCTCGCCATGAAGAGACCAAGGTTGTAGAAATCGGGGAACACATGAGCAGGCAGCGCATTCCATTCTTTAGCGGTTCCCATTAGAAATGTGTCAGCAAAGCGTTTGGTACGGATCGCTGGAATGTCAACGATGTACAGGTGATAAGCTAACCTGCGTCTGGTACCCCGATGGTGGAAAGGGGCTGGAGGAACAGGCTCGTTACTTGTATAAGTTTTAAGCTTTAGTTTTAATTTTTATCTTGTTCTTGTCCCTGTACCGTCACGACTGGTCTCAACGGAATACCAGTGCAGTAGACGCTGTTTGCTGCTTAAACTGAGCTGAGATCAGTATTGGCATCACATAGCACGTAAATTTTCTTTTCTTTTGCTGTTTTCATATAATTATGTACTATTTTGTTTTATTTTATCATTTGTGTTTTTACTGCTTTTGTATATGTATGTGCTATGTGTTACTAATAATAAATACTATTCTATTCTATTGTCTCTCTAAGGGTCGGTATTTCATTGTCACCTTATCTTATGACTTAAGTTTAGTCATTTGAGCTAAGTATCACTTATGAAAGACAATAGCGTATTTCAATCCGGATATTCCTCGCCTTAGCTAATTTAGGATTCATCGCAATATTGTAACATAAACATAACAAACAAAATATGATAAATTGTCTATGAATTCTGATGTCATTTGGTGAGCGCACATTGTCTGCGCGTGTGCGCGCGGCGACCAATAAGAATCGTTGTGGCTTCACAATCTTTAATCATCTTCAAAATTTCGCATAATATTCTTGTAATCTGCCATTTTTTCTAAATATAATATTTTTTACACTACAACTGAGCTTTTATTGGATAAATTATGAATTCATTATAACCAATATAGTGCCTATAACGTAAGTACCTACCTACTGCTGTCTGTAAACTTTCTTCACCATTTTACACACTTGCCGATTATCTTACCATAAAATCTTTTTATTTCAGTAACTATAATTCAAGCTCAACTTTTAAAACAAACAAAACACATTTCAAAGTGCATCAGTCCAATTGTAATTCGGCGCTGGAAATTATTTTAGAACAGCACGCATTGCAATATCAAAACAATTGTAATACTAATCTAAGACGCAGACCATGTATTGTTAAATCTATGTGTAAAACTAGTTTCGCTTACCGGTTTTCATATGCTATAGGACCAATATTAAAATAAAAAAACTTTTACGGATATCAAACTAAGCTATATTTCCACGAACTAAGTTGTAATTGTCCGTATTTTTAGGTTTTTTAGGGGTTTTTTGATTTTCCCGACGTTTCGGCACCTTTACAGCTGCCGTGGTCACGGGATGACATCCCGTCCCGTGATATCCGTAAAAATTGTTTTATTTCAATTAACAGTGCGCGCCAAAACATAAGAGGACCAATATTGTACAACAAAATTATAAAAATTAATAATATTCTTGGCCAATCAAAAACATATGTAAGAATACTTTAAAAACGTGGCTGTTAACACTTGATTATCAGTCAACGGAAGCACTAGCCGAAATACTAAAATAATATTTTGTGATGCAATGCAGGCTGAATGCAGGGCTAGGTAGGGATGTCTCCTTGCCCAGCATGGCAAGAGCCATGCTGGACAACGAGAGATCATGGGAGGCGGCAGACTCCTTTTGCGAGAGTGTCATCTTGCAAAAGGAGGCATCGGAGCGGATCCGCGAAGAGGATAGTGTAGAAATAATGGCAAATTACAAGAATATTATGCGAAATTTTGAAGATGATGCGTAATTTAATGTAAAAATTTCGAAGTGAGAAGAAATTCTAAAGTGATAAATTTTTGGCGCTCTTTTTCAATGTGGAGCCTCCACAACGATTCTCATTCGTCGCTGAGCGTACAAGCGCAGCCAATGAGCGCTCAATGTCACCAAATGACAACAAAATTCATAGACAATTATCATATTTTGTTTGTTATGTTGCAATATTGCGACGAATCCTAGATTTGCTAAGGCGAGGAATATCCGGATTGAAATACACTATTGTCTTTCACAAGTGATACTTAGCTCAAATGTTGGACTTAACTTAAGTCATAAGATAAGGTGACATTGAAATACCGGCCCTAAGTAAGCTTGTTTTTGACGGAAGTTGTGCCGTCTTCGCTCAATCATCGCCTCCAAAGTGTGTTAAAATGTGACAACTTCAATAAAAACAAAACACAAACAATACGTACTGTCATGATAGTTTCTAAAAGATGATTGCAGACCCGCAGTTTCTCAGTGGTTGTGGATTCCTGGAGAAGCGAGATTCTACTTCCAGCCTTATCATTAGTTAACAGTAGGAAGGCGTTCGCTTCCTTGTTGTGTGTAAAAAAGTGAAAGAGACAGATAAGAAAAGCTTATTGACCCGTATTTATGTCACAACTTGCAGTACAGTAATAATGTAATGCGAGAAAAGTTATAATGTATGGTAAGTCCTTCCTTGCGAGTTGAAAATTGTTTACGGTAAGGATAACCATAAAATGTACTTTTATTTTAGTACTAGCGGATCCTCGCGGTTTTACCTGCGTGGTTCCCGTTCCCGTGGGAATATCGGGATAAAATATGTCATTCGGGAGAATTGTAGCTTTCTAATGGTTAAAGGAAATGGATATCAAACGCTCTATATTTCACGAACTAAGGGCCGGTATTTCAATGTCACCTTATCTTAGGACTTAAGTTAAGTCCAACATTTGAGCTAAGTATCACTTGTGAAAGACAATAGCGTATTTCAATCCGGATATTCCTCGCCTTAGCAAATCTAGGATTCGTCGCAATATTGCAACATAACAAACAAAATATGATAATTGTCTATGAATTGTGTAGTCATTTGCTGACATTGAGCGCTCATTGGCTGCGCTTGTACGCTCAGCGACCAATGAGAATCGTTGTGGAGGCTCAACAATGAAAAAGAGCGCCAAAAAATTTATCACTTTTGAATTTCTTCTCACTTCGAAATTTTTACATTACATTACGCAATTACGCATCATCTTCAAAATTTCGCATAATATTCTTGTAATTTGCCATTATTTCTATACTATAATATTTTTTATGCTACAACTGCATTTTATTTACTGATAATAAATACCTAAATGTAAAACTAAAATATCTTTTTGCCATTCAAAAATATGTTACCATAGCAACGAATCCCGGATCGGCACTTAAGTCTCTGAATTCCTTAGCTTAAATATTGGCCAGTTATGATGGAATTTAAGCGTCACTTAACTTTAATCGTTTATTGAAATACACATAAGTGGAACATATCTTCAATCCTGGATCAATTCAAGATAAGTCGATATTGAAATACCGGCCCTAAGTTGTAATTGTCCGTATTTTTGGGTTTTTTTAATTTTCCCGACGTTTCGGCACCTTTTCAGCTACCGTGGTCACGGGATATGACTAATTTTTTTTTAGATTTTAGATAGGATGTCGACATTGGTCAGATTGAGTGCTATTGTATAGGTATTAGGAGATTTTCTGTTTCTGTATAGTCTAGTGTTTTCAGGTATTAGGTAGCAACGGATTTCAAACCGAATTTGTGGAGAGGGTATATGTTGAGTTTGTTATTAATTTTATTGTTGAGATACCTATCTGTTACCTTGTATGCATAACACAGTGCTTATTTAATTTGTGCGATCGTCTGAAATATATTATTACTTACTTATTATTCTTAACAATTTTTAAACACCCTTGGTTGTAAAAGCTTCGAAAGGATTCGGTAACTTAGAACAAGCAAAGTTGTTACCTTGTATGCATAACACAATGTTTATTTAATTTGTGCGATCGTCTGAAATATATTATTACTTACTTATTATTCTTAACAATTTTTAAACACCCTTGGTTGTAAAAGCTTCGAAAGGATTCGGTAACTTAGAACAAGCAAAGTTGTTACCTTGTATGCATAACACAATGTTTATTTAATTTGTGCGATCGTCTGAAATATATTATTACTTACTTATTATTCTTAACAATTTTCTGTAAATGCTTCGAAAGGATTCGGTAACTTAGAACAAACAAAGTTGTAACTGCTTTAATGTAATCTTACTTAAGTGTTTGTTGTTTATTTTGTTCGGTTTACTTATATACTTGTAATTTATAATCGTAAACTTTTATTGGCCTTACACTATAAATACCCAATATGTAAATTAATTCACATCTCTCATGTTCGGTAAGTAGGTTCTTATTACCTCCAAATGAGGCTTGTAGGTGACTAATTAGCGCTCTAGGGTAGTAATGTAGGGCGGTAAGTAATTAAAAAAAAAAACACTTTCTTACAAAAAGTTCGCGTACATCTAACCATCCAACTGGCAATAGACATCATGCATTCAGCCCAATGACCAAAGAGGTCGCTTTGCTATCAGTCATCAATTTTAAATATCGAAAGGCGAAGCTCAATTTCGATCTTGAAAAAAAAAAGTTCTTTACTTGATTCTTTTTAATGAAACAAGGCGGGAATAAAAAACTTTTACTTTAAATATTGTTTGTTTTTGGGATTGTTCTCATTTCACTATAAATTTCAACAAATAAAATGTTTTATTCTTGTAATGCCGGTTTTTTTCTACTTACCTCACAATCGAGATGTAAAGCAGAATAGTTAGCTCGGGTGTAAGCATCAATTGCACCCTCGAACTATAGGCTGCAATTGATGCCTTACAGCCCTTGGCTACTAATCTACTATTATACACCACCTGTATCTGTAGCACGTATTAAATATCAAGTATTCTTAAATTGAAAGTCAGCTATTAATGCCCGGAGGGAGTTAATGTTGTATGGAACTTCCCTTGGGTAATTATGATCACATTTAAATTTGGGACGCCAAAATGTCAACAAGAACTTCTATCAAAAATTGTTAAAAAAAAACGAGGCTGTTCAAGCATAACTTCCTGGTCCAAGGAGTTTTTAACAAAAAAACGGACACTTCAAAAAGACTTTACTCCTATGAAAAATAATAACATGGCTGTACCTATGTATCGGGGTCCCTAGCCCCAAGAAAACATTTGAAATTGGAATTATGTGATATTGTGCACTCATTCAAATATAATGTAATAGCTATCTCTTTCATTTCCGTGCTTTTTCGTGTCTTACTTATCAGTAAAACATGGCAAATCATCAAATTGTGAATGTGTATAGTGTTGACTCTTGGTCACAGATTTAAGGAAAATTATCATTGCATTGCCCACGGAACTTATTTAGTTCCGTAGGCAATGCTAAAGAAAAAATCGGTGATTTCCGATCCTTTCGATATTTTTTCCGCGAATTGTTAAATTGTTGTCATTTATTAGTTTTATAATTTATAATTTCATTTTTATTTATCGTCTTAGTAGGCATAGTAGGTGTATAAAGTAGAGTATGCTCCTCAGGGATAAAAGTCTCTTAGTCTTGGGCAGACTTGAATCCTTCGCTTCATTCAGGATTCTTACCATTTAGATTTAGAGAATCCTTCATTTCGCTCAGGATTCAATATGCTGAACGTGTCTTAGGACACTGCTTTATCCCCTTAGTGAATAATCTACTATTTTGTAACGGTGTTGGTTTCTGGAATAAATAAAACAAAATATACTGTAACGGTTTTGAAGATTTTTTGTTTTTTCGACGTTTTCGCGACGCTGAAAAGATGCCAACGTCGGGATAACAAAAAACCTTAAAAAAAATATATTCAAATACTTACAGCTAAACCTAACGGCTTAGCATGTTTTACGCAGCACAGAATTCAAGATCATAAGTTTTTACATTTTTGATCACCCATCCCGTGACTGACCATAACAAAAGTTGCTTAACAACTACAATTTCAGCGCTATCTACTTACAGCGCCATCTAGCTAGTCTTATTACTTAAAAACAAATGCTCCATCATAAAACGTCACAAGTTACATTAATGTATTCAGTCGAAACTCGAAACAACAGCCTTTTTGAATGAAACGAGTTTAGTATAAATTGCATGGATTTGAAAGCTTTGAATCGAGCAGGCACTACCAGACACTAGATCGACAAAGGAAAAATCGTTACGTTTTTATAAGGAAAGTTGGAATTACTTATTTTACGTTGCGAAGTTGTGCCGACTATAGTATGAAACGGTTATTGAAAAGGGTGCCACAGAGATGCGATGCGACAAAAGTAGGTAATATATTAAACTTTGACGAATTGTTTGTTGCTAGTCCACCGTGCAATGAAGAGAGCCTCGGCGTTTTCCTGCGTGATTTATTCAGAAAGGAGAAGATCCGTAGGAGAACTAAAGTAACCGACATGCTCGAAGGACTATTCAGCTGAAGTAGCAGTTGGCGGGCACACAGCGAGAAAATCTGATGGCTGTTGGGCACACAGCGAAAGGAACTGATGGCTTTTGGGGTGGAAAGATTCTGGAATTTTCGCATTTAAAATATGTCGCAAGTCAGTGACAGTCTAAAAAAAAGTAATACGAAAATGCGGAATCCGTAATTTATTTACTGTTTTTGAAATTAAGGCCTTTGCAAGTACGTTTCTGAATACTAAGTCAATTAGCTAGTGATTATTTATTTGTGTACTGTGTATTAGTTAATAATTAGATTTCACGTCGTGAAAATTGCCAATGCTGGAACAATGCAATAAATATTTGCCGACTTATGAAAAATTAAATATTTAGGTATATTTTATGTTTGATTTTATTGTTTAAGCTCAACTTTTTATTTATTTATTTCTTATTATACGGACAACAAAACAGATTACAATCAGAATTATATGTATAGGTACATTGAATAATTGTTAAGTGCTAGACTGTAATCCAAACTATGTTTACACATCATTTACAAAGTGATTTAACAAGTAAGATCTACTCTTCAAAACAAATTGACTAACTTAGACATTAATTTAATTTTTAACTTAATTTTAAAATATAAATTTACTTCATACGTAGTTACACTTATGACAGCGAGCAGTATGGGCGTATGGTGTGTTATTATGATAGATTTAGTTTTCTTTCTTGACTTTCCTTTGTAGAGGAAAGGCTTTTTAAGGCCACAGAGGATGTTTGATATTATTTTGATTTTGTCAAATGTATTTAAAAACATGTTCAACATTATTTAATAAGACATTCAAGAAAATAATAGTACCTGAAAAAAGACACTCAAATATAAAAATACTTATAACCGCTCGGTATAAAAAATAAAACGATGTGGAATATAACAAAAAATCAAACAAATCCATCAAAAAACTACAAACATGAAAGTTCTACTTTAAATATAGATAACGCCAACATATAATTACCGTCCCAGGTAGCTTATCAAAAGCATATGATCGAGTATCACATAGTATTATAATTAAAAAACTAGAACTCATAGGAATGCGCGGTCAAACAAAAAAAGGCTCATTTCCTATTTACAAAATAGGAAACAGTACTTTCAAATTCGCGACTGGTGAACTAAAAAAATTCGAGTCACCTTGTAAATCGGTAGCCGGATCTATTCCACAAGGAAGTGTGCTCGGATGTTTACTATTTTTTAGCATACATAAATGAACTTGCCACTCTAGTCCCTCGCAAACTTGTGTTATTTGTCGATGATGCAACCCTCATAATCCCATGTGACTATGACGACAACACTTAGAAGACATTAATCTCTTACTCAATTATAAAAGCTCAATTATCCGTGTAGTGTCGGCCTAGAATATAATAAGGCATATAATACTCCCTCTCATCCTGTGGGTGTCGTAAAAGGCGACTAAGGGACTCAGCCTTCAGGAGACGGGCAGCAGCGTCACCTACAAACTTGGCCATACTGCGATCGCCAACCCGCCTGCCAAGCGTGGCGATTATGGCAAACCCCCCCAATTAAAATGGACAATTATGAAAAAACTGAAATTTAGCATTTTAGACCGCATCAAAGACCAGGTATGAACATGAACATAAACAATGACTACTACTATACTACTACTACTTGTATCTGTTGTCCCAACAGATACAAGTAGTTGACTCATTCTCTCAGTTAGGTATTATCGTAGACTCTTACCTGTCATGGAAGCTCCACATCAGTCAGCCTCAAAAAAACTGAGTCCATTTTCTTATGCGCTTCGTGAACTTAGAAAAGCCACAAACTTAGAGTGTGCACTTGTAGCGTACCACAGCTACGCCGCAGCCTGGATACGGTACGGCGTCGTGGTCTGGGGCATCTCTACGGATGCGCAGGCCGTTTCTTTCCTACAGATATGTTGTCTGAGAATCATAGCGTTAGCGGGGCGAAGAGACACCTGTAGGACATTATTTAAGAAATTCCATATCCTCACTGTGGCTGAAGCATACATGTTCGAACTGTGCCGATTAGTTAGGAAACATCCATATAACTTCCATAAAGTAGGAAACAGACAGGGGCGCTATGTTTCACGGCGCCGAGAGAATGACTTAGTGGCACCCCCAGCAAATCTAAGCTTGTTTGAAAATAGTACTCACTATATGGCAATTAAAGTTTATAATCATATATCCCAAAAACTAACGTCCAAGATAATACATTTAAGAAGGAGCTTAAAAGATTACTTCTTTCCAATAGCTACTAACAACATAAAGGAATATTTTTGAGGATAAGATACGATAAAATTGATGTTTTGTATATTTGCTTTCTTTTTACCGACTTCAATAAAAAAGGAGGGACTAAAGGGGGTACTCAATTCAACGCGTATTTTTTTTATTTATTTTTTTTGTCTGATGTATGTATACCGATTACTCCGGTGTTGGTGATCCGATTTTAATAGTTGTTTTTTGTTCGATCGGGTACACTGTCAATTTGGTCCCATATAAGTCTCATTGAGATCCGATGATAATCTTCGGAGATATGGGGCCTAATGTCATGGAAGTCATGAAATCATCCAGGTAATTGTTAGATTCTTGTTCGAGCTGAAGTTTCACGCAATATTTATAATTCTTTTTTTATCTGAAAGAAAATGGTTTATGTGTGGTCCCATATAATTTTTACGAAGATCTGGCTAGTAGTTTTTTCATAATCTTGAAAAATATCAATCACCTTTTGGCAAGTAGTCGTTTACTTAGATGACATTGTTGTGTATGGGCTGATTTTTAGTGTAAGTAACGGCACATGATGTAACTAAAAAATCTGAAATAAAAACATTTTATAAAAAAAAAATCAAACCGACTTCAAAAAGTAAAAAATAAAACTTTTGGAGTCGGTGCTAGCTAGCTAAGGCCAAAAAAATATATAGTTAACGAGCAACCCGTGTGCGCATAATGCGCAAAAAACACATAATAACATTCAAAAAAGTTTTTTATTTTTGTTTTTTTTTTTTTTTTTTTTGAGTTTTTGCTAAATTTCTCGACTTATCCGACCACTTCAGATAAGAATCATAGGTATAAGCATTGAATAAGGAGAATAGACCATGTCATGACCCACCACGCGCGCCTTATACGGATTCGTGGGTTTTGCCGACTGCAAATGAAGTCGGGACCAACGGTTTAACGTGCCTTCCGATGCACGGAAGAGCGCGAGATATTAAATGTTTGGTCACCGATCCCGTGACGGACCACTGCGAAAGTTATTTAACCTCAACAATCGCCGGGTGACCACTGCCAACCAACCGGGGTGAATGGTACTAGATATGTGCCAACCTTCACGTTAGGTAAATTAAATACCGGGGTAGCTAATAGGTACCTCGTTAGTGTCATCCACCCCGTTAAACATCGAGACACGAATTACCGGGGTCGTTTAAAATTTTTTTTTCAATCGGTCCCGCCATCGGGACAGAGCCACCGGTGTGAATGAGTCTAACTCGCGCCACCGAGCTCCTCAAAATGTATCAAAATCATATTAAAGTTTGGGCTTAAAATATCATTTATATACCGCCGCGTGGCATAGTACCGAGAACACTGGCCTTGTTGCCTCGCTGAATACAGAGACTCAGCCGCTGGGCAAGATAGGCACCAGCTCTCAGTTCTCTTGAGGCGTGGACCAGTGAGTTGGACAGCGTTTTTCGGACACAACCCGGCGAACTTCGTACCGCCTCAGAATTATATAGTTTTGTCTATATTCGTATTTCTATACCTTAGGATAGCTGCTAGGGTTCCACATTAGGTGTAGGTACCAGATCTTTAATTTGATGGGTAAAGCACCAAATATCTGGGCCACATGCTAACACCCGATCTCAATGACGATGAGGATGTTGAAAGGGAGCGTAGGGCGTTGTCAGTTAAGGCACCATGTTGGCTCGCAGGTTCGCACGCTGCACACATGATGTTAAGATTACTCTCTTAATAGCTTATTGTACCACTTTCTACACGTGTAGCTTGTAGGCCAACTATACTCTTCGAGCCTATAACGCCCTGCGGGTTCAGTTCAACATTGCTTTTAGGATGTTTGCGGTTGCCGCGCTACTGCAGCGCATCAGGGATGTTTGCAGAAGCGCGATTAGACTGCTTTTATGATGCGACTATGCGGAAGCGGTGCGCCTCCCTGGTGCGCAGGGTGCGGGGCAGCACCAACAGCATCCTTAGCATGATTGCAAGCAGACTGGACTGTCGTTACGTGACTCATTGCTGCACAACATCTGCCGGGCTGGTGCGGGTATGAGTCATGTGACAGCCTTAGAATTGTAATTATAATAATATAATAATAATTTCATTATGGTATTGACATAGGTTAAGTACAATTGTTACTAACAAATAATGAGTCAAATGTTACTTGAAATAATAAATGAGTTGGATATAACGGTTTATAGTTAAAATAAAAAAAATTAAAACATAAACTTACGTACTTTTCTTCTTTTTTCAATTCGGGGCGGTTTCCAGTCCACAACTTGACAACTTTTTGCGCCCATTTTGCGTCCGGACAGTATTGGGCCGGGTCACCCCAGCCACCCGAGCTTAACCAGGAATTTCCCAGCGCATTCATATTGGAGACAGCTCCTTAGAGACTACTTGGTGAACCGAGGTACGTTCGGAAACGCTCGGAAGCATTTCCATGGGCCATGCCGTAATAAAGCACCATGTTTACATAGTCGCGAGCGGTAAAAGCATGCCTAAACATTTTCGTTTGTCACGTTAAACAGCAAAAAACACAACAAACAACACACAACACACAAACACCACGAAGTCCGCGAAACGTAGTAACTTAACAGAATAAAAACAAAGCGCATTCGATCACGTGTGAAACCATACTAAAAACTGCCCTGTAGTTAGTCGTACATACTAAGGGCACTGATTATTTAAGGAAAATTTCAAGGCGATCGCGAAGCGTAGATTTATCATTTATTTATTGCACATATACAGTAAATGGCGGACTTAATGCCCTTAGGCATTCTCTACCAGCCAACCGGAAAGGATGTAAATAAGATATCCGGGCGGCAATAAAAAAGTAACTGATTTCAAAATTAACGATATTAAACATATGTACCTAGACTATTATTACGAAAAAAAGGTATGGACCTAAAGTACCTACTAAACTTAAAGTTACGTTAATATAATAAATAGATACGTATAGATACGTAGATTTCTAACCTTCTATCCCGTGACATACAGGAAAAAGGAAACTCGATTTCTTCTACCTTGTGTTAATATTGTTGTCATATTGTCCTAAAGTGTAACTGCTCTTTTTGTGGGATAATTATTTTTTATCACCCGAAATAAATGATATTATAATTATAATAACTAAAATATATAATTAAAAGGAGTCCCTTTAGGCAAGGTTCCGAAGATACTGGCAGCGTTCCCCCTTTGAATAGCTAGACTAATTTTTTGTCCGAGCTGCCAGCTCTTAAGTCTCTTGTGATGTAGACTAACCTTTTTGCTATTTCCTTAAAAAGCCTTATAGCGCTAGGACCCGACGGACCAAGAGTCTCGACACCGAATGGGACAAAATCAGATTCGGAGCCGAGACCCCTGTATATGCATACTTTAGTTTTTTCAGCCGCTTCACAAGCCGCACCAGCTCTGTTGTTGGTTCCTGTTTATAAAATCACTAGTTAAATTATAATATCTTGGCTTTGATAATATCACTGCGACAGCGATACTTTCATACCACAATCTATTGTAGGCTATCGAAAAACGTCGTGCCTTTTACCCTAAAAATAGAGTTGCAAAACCGAAAGAAGCAAACGTTTATAAACCTAACCCTATCGTAATATAAACAATTTACTTTTTGTACGAAGGTCCAAGGGGACCCGATACATACCATTGTTCACTCACGGTATAAAGAAACATACAGTATTTTGTCTTAGACTCTTTCTTTATAAAAGTTAATGGGGATTATCAGCACTTTTAGATTTATATATATCATGTGATATGTACATGAAAAATTAAAAAAATACTGTGGTTTTATTTTTTTCCTAGGTGGATGTTAATTAACTTTTTTACTTCGGGTCGGCGTTTTATTTTGTGACGACACTTAATAACACTTTGTCTGCAGCTTGCGGCTCACGCTTGGCCGATTTGGTCAGAGATTCGCCTTCTTTGTATGAAACAGTATAGCATGACTTCATGCTAAGAGCGCGCGAATCTTGAAGCACAAAATAGAGAGAAGTACAGAAGTTAAGCTCCCGCTTGAAATTCATACACTTACACAGACTAAACTCTGTCGTCATGCTAGGGCTGTCAACTCTGACTTACGTATAAATAAAGAATGTGGTAAAGTGCGATGCACAAGTATGATTATTTCTCGGGTTCAATTTATTTTTGCGCAAAATAATGAGTACTTAAAAAAAACTGTTTGCAAGGTGAAATTTAAAATGATTTCGAGACGTATAGGTATGCAAGATGGGTGTACAATAAAAAAAACAGAAAAGAGTTTCAAGATGGCGCTGACGTTAACAGATTAATTTTATCTCATTGTACGGTTACCGACTTAAAAAATATTTTTAGTTTCTACTCCTACAGAAGTATTATTTTGAACAAAATTAATAAAATACTTGCAAGATGTCACTGATGATCGCGACTTTATAAGTCAGAAAAGATAGTAAGTTCCGGTTTCACTACTGACAGATATGTGGAGTGCACTTATTACGAGATTGGCAAACTAAAATCGTTTCAAAAACTATCCCTGTCTCTTTCATACTTGATGAATATACATACCCACACACGCATGAATTGTTTTGAGTGTAGCTGAGATTACGTGTCGGTAAGAGCTATCTATGTGTGCTTTGCTCGAGCGCCCTAGTACTAAGCTTAATTTCTGTACCTCTCTCTATTTTGAGCGTGAAGTTTGAACACTTTTCAATCCGAAACTACTTAACGTATTACGAGTACAGTCTTTATACGTTTAAACTATCATCATCATCATCATCATCATCATCAGCCTGTCGCAGTCCACTGCTGGACATAGACCTCTCCAAGTGCACGCCACTGAGATCTGTTCAACTATACTGTAACAATATTCATACTGATACAAGCGATTTAATGAACCTGTTTTTAATTCCCATTATTATTATTACAGCTGCGCGGTACGCAATACCGAGGTACGTAGATAGATTACGCTTACTGCGTACAAAAATTTCACAGCGTGCGTATTTCACCGGGGTGCATTCTTCAGACGCTTGCCGAGCTCTCGACGAGCCGAGACTTTTGTAAGAACATAAAATACTGTACGTATCTTTATTCTGTGCCGATACATACCTTCGTTCAGTCGTTTCCCGATCGCGTCATTAAGGCGGCATTCGCGAGGGACTGTTTGCTGACGGAAATGCGAATTCAATTGTATTTAAATGCAGATAAAATTCGAAATACGATTTGAGCTAGGCAAAGCATTTTATATGTTGTGTTTTTCTTAAGAAAAAGATAACTTGGTAACATATTATGAATTTGTATATATGAATGTATTAAAGTGATGCACGTTTATATATCATTGTTAATAAATCGCAATTTTGCACCGTTTTCGCTGCGCTCTGTTTCCCTAAAGGTTGACTGGTAGAGAATACTTTTAGTATTAAGCCCGCCTTTTGTACCTAGCTTTGTGTTTATTGTACAATAAAGATTCAAAATAAATAAATAATAAGGTTTGCTTATGGAGGAGCAGTGGTTCGCGCGCTCGATCTGCGATGCGATTGTTGAAGTTAAGGCGGAAAGTGGCGCTGCGTTGAATTTTATTTAATATCGTAATTCTAATACACAATTTTAATAAAACTTAACGTGGAATTTTTAGAGCCCATAGTCTAGTATTTTTAGACGGTATCATTACATTCCCTCGTAGTCACTGCTAGAAGTAGATAGCAAAACTGCTAAAAGTGGCCGTTTTTGACACATTTGCTATCTAATTCTACGAATGACTATGACGAGATGTAGCGATACCTTCTAAAAATACAAGACAATGGGCTCTAAAAATTCCACGTTTAGTTTTATTAAAATTGTGAATTAGAATTACGATATTAAATAAAATTCAACGCGGCGCCACTTTCGGTGGGGGTACCGCCTTAAGCAACTTTCGCAATGGTCGGTCACCATTACTTCGTGATTCGGAAGGCATAGAAATTGTAATCTAGAAAAAGGTTAGCAAATCGTAATCGTTTTCATAGCGTTTTGTTAACAATTAAAAACTTCATTATTATTATCAGATATTGTATTGAGACAAGCTGTTTCACATAATAATATGGAAAAAAAACAAAAAAAGGCCAAAGGTACTGTGGTTTTTATCATAAAATAAACCTACGTTTGAATTTCTCTCTTCTCTTCTTCTCATTATAAAACAATATTATTACATGTGCTAAGATATTCATCTTTTATCATATTATGGAAGCGCCGCGCAGGAGTACCTTTTGATTGAGGTAAATCGATTCTTGTTGTGTTGTTTTGATACAAGATCTTTATACTATTCATTTGATTGTAAAAGTAATGTTGGTTATTTGTGTAGGAATGATATTGTTGATTTTGCTTCCATTTTTAGAAAGTTCAATTCGGAAAGTTTAAAATATGTAACAGGAATAATCTGTTGGGCCATCAGACACAACATCAACTAAACCTATCATCTAATCAATGACTATGTATAGTAATATGTCATGCGAGAAACCCTACGACATAAGAGGCTCTCCAAAACTTTAATCACTACACCAAAGTTAGAGCTAGCGCAGACGACGGATAACGGAGGACTTTTTGTCCGCGACACGTCTTTATTGTTAACCAAATAAGATTCAACTTAGATCGCGTATATCCGTAAAAAGTACGCGATGGTCTTCGTTATTTATTCAACTTTATGTTCTTAGTAATAAGGTCGTGTCGCGGACAAAAAGTCCTTCAATGTCCGTCGTCTGCGCAGGCTATTACAGTATAAAGATACAGTATTCTGTCTTCCTATACAGGGTGTAAGGGGCGTCGTCGCGAAAACTGAAAACACAGACTCATACCATTATTCTGAGCAACTTTTCCAAAGAAACCATATATCGGAAATGAAAAAATTTTTTCGACTCCCCATACAAAAGTGATCGCTCAGTTGATCATTTTGTATGGAGAGTCGAAAAATTTTTTTCATTTCCGATATATGTTTCTTACATCCTGTATAAGGTCGACGTATACCCGACGCGCCTCGGTTCGGTTAGACCTGCGCAAAACCTTCAACGTCGAATGCGTCGCGGTGACGAACGCAAGCTTTGTAAGTTTTGTGCGCAGTAAGCGTGTGGTAATGACTAATCTATGTTGGCGGGTGGCCCTATCGCGTGTTTGCGTACGTAGTATGATATGTTGTTTTACTTCAACCATCATCGATGATGATGAAGATGATTGAAAGTTAATTATTATTATTGTAATACAACTTGATGTTCTATTCTTCTTCTTCTTTTATGTAATGGCGGTTCCCTTTTGGATTTCGCCAATATCCAGTAAATATATTTTTAAAATTAAATGGAAATTGTACGGTAGATTGAGTTAAAATGGAGTCTCACAACACGTGTTGTTATGAAAAGAACTCGGGTGAAACTCCTGATGTTCTATTATTACTTTGCCAAAGTCGTTGTCATTGATAACAGACCACGATAACTCGGTCTATTTTTAGATCTAGGTCATTATTTAAATAATATCGACACGCCGTCGAATGCTTCAATTTTCCCCCTTCGATATGTAGCGACGACCGTAGCTGGAGGGCTCGCTAAAGAAAATAGGTAACTTTTTATATCGAGGAAATATCGTTTTCCTTTCATAAATACTTCGTTATTTCCCTCTATTACCACAGGAGGGAAGCCGCGGGCAGAAGCTAGTGATAAATGTATTATTAGAGATAGTGAAAAATAAGAAATAATTTCAATATAATATGTAGATGAGGTGTAGCTGTCTTAAATCATAAGGACGTTTTTTCTAATAGAGTTAAGTAATCATGATCTATACTAATAAAACAATACCGTGACTTATTGACAGACAACGCAAAGCCCAAACGGCTGAACCGATTAAGCTGATATTTTGCGTACAGGATCGTTTAACGATGTAGGCGTGCTAAGAAAGGATTTTTTAAAATATTGCTACGGGAACGGAAACGAAGTGGATGAAAACCACGGCCACGGCCACGGCCGATAGTTAATGATAAAAACTACTTTTATAAAGAACTAATACAAAAATAGGTAAGAAAAGATATATCACTTACTCTTTATCTTGACAATATTTATTTACTTCCACTCCAACAGTTAGTAATAAGAACATTAAAAAGCAATATTAACTGATAATAAAAATAAGGACGCCGGATGTTAACCCCACATAAGAACAAATCAAAAGAAAAAAAAAGATAAAGGTTTAACACACAACAATGGTTTGTTATCAATATATATATTTGTTTTCAATAGTCATTAATGAGACCTCAATAAGTATTTATATTTTATAATAAAAATTATTATGCTGGATGTTTACTTTATTATATTAATTGCTTATTTGTTAAAATATATTATATACTACATTATGTTCAATGTTAAACATAATATATTTTTCGTTTACTCAGCATAATTAGTATTGAAAATATTTACTTTCTAAGTTAATAATAGCACGAAATTTGATTGGACATAGAATATTGATATGTTTGGACATGGCGTTTGACTCTGTTCGCCATTACTCGCACAGTTAAGTGAATAAACAATGGCATTTGACGTCTGGATTAAGTTAATTGTATTATTACATACAGATATAATTTATAAAATTATTGACATAGTTATGAAACTGCACACTTACATCGCTTGGTTTAGTGTTCGCCAAGGAAGTGTTATGGATCCTTCATTGTGTTACAGATGTTTTGTTATGCTTAGACTTTTACTGATTATGTAATCCTTTTATGTATATCAACATGCTCGAAGATCGTAAGTTACCTACAATCAAATAATTATAAATAGCTAAAAAGTTAATAAAAAAGCGATGTTAACAAAAACCTACATAGCATAAAATACCGTTTTAAGCTCCACTTTTTTCTATATATTTCCAAAATGACATTTGAATAAAGCTTTTGCGTTTCAGGATTCGTTCCTATTTCACACAAAGGCCGATAATGACCTGCGAAAGCCTTCACAGAGTTAAAACAAAAGTATTTTTAGTGCCGCCGAAAATACGGGTGCACAGTGCTTACATCGTCGGTATAAACACCCGATTTTAATTAAATTAAGTTTTTGGCGCGCTAAATTAAATAGTTAATGGTTTTTACCACGGCTCGTATTTATTTATAAAAACAAAACAAACTAAAGAGATTTATCTGCTCTTTAGTTTCTTTATTTTGTTTTGTCCAACTTAAATTTTAAGATTTAAATAAAATAGTACATTACTGCTGCGGCCAGCATAAGAGGTATTGATGGACAAACGTGCAAAGTAAGTTAGTTACGTAAGTCCATCCATGCCTAGTTGTGGCCAAGGCTTGTATAATACTTTTCTCAAATAATGCGAGGCAATTAAAACTACTTTTCGAAATCAGACGAACAACGAACAACAATATTTCTTCCCGCGATGAAGTGTTAATTTGTTTTTTTTTCCTAAAACAAAAATCGAAATTTAAATAAAAAATAGTCATATTTCCAAGCATGTCTCAAACATGATTCGAGCAGCGGCCGGCAAAAGTTGTATGAAAATCCATATCTGTCGTGATTTAGCGGCAAAATAAATTACATAGTAAAATCATATCTGTCGTGTTATTTAACAATGGAACGATCTCTTACTCCGAGACATGGCAAACAAGGATATAAGGTTTTATTTAAATTTTGAACTGGCTTACAAATAGAAAGCTGTTATTGAAAAAAAAACAAATGAACACTTGTAACAAATGTAAAATTTAAATAAAAAGTTCTGCCTAGGTACTACTTAGTTTTAATCACATTATTTGATAAAAGTACTATACAAGCCATTTACACATTCGTCCATCAATGCCTTTTTTGCTAGTCGCTGCAGTAATGTACAATTCTGTCGCGAATTTTAAACTTAAAATTGAACCATCGTTTATGATTACAGAAAAGAATTCGCTTCAATTGGGAATTTTTTTCTCCATTCGAAAATTGGAAACCATAAGTTGTCAACTTTCGTGTTTTCAACACGTGTTAATATCAAAAGTTGCCAAAAAAATGTTTGAATACGTGACTTTCCGCATAAAAAACCAAATGTTAAAATACTAACAAACGATCAAATCGAAATAGCGTCAAAAAAGTGAAAATAATTCTACACATATTTTGGTTAAATCGTGCATTCAAAAGTTCATTGTGAACTCCTGGAATAAAATTATTAAAAATAAAATTAAGATTTATTTCCAAAAACAATTTAACTGTTGTTTATTCACTATGAAGGATCTGTCTTATCTCGATGTTTACTTATCTATAAAGTTTAATTAGCTCTCGTTACCTTGATGCCTTCCGTAAATGAGTAATAATTTTCTTTGTTCATTCGTCTGATAGATTAGTACATTACTGCAGCGGCCAGCAAAAAAAGCATTGATGGACGAACGTGTAAATGTGGGCCGAGGCGAAACCAAGGCACACATAAGTAAGTCTATCAATGTCGAGTTGCGGCCAAGGCTTGTATAGTACTTGTCTCAAATAATGCGCGGAAATTAAAAATACTTTTCGAAATGAGACGAACAACTAACAACAATATTTTTCCCACTTTAAAGTGTTCCTTGTTGTTATTTTTTCTAAAACAGCTTTCTATTTGCAAGCCATATAGAATATAATAGAATAGAAAAACTTTTATTGGCCTAACACACACACACACACATGACATATTGAAAACAGAAGTTAAAAATAAAGCAAAACAAAAAAAACAAAAATTTTAACCGAACTACATAATACAACAAATATGTACTTAATTACATACTTAACCTAAATAAAAATAAAATTTGTGGTGCGACAGGCCAATCAGGACCCTGCCTCAGCATTATGCCATTGCGGCGCAATAATCGTCACACCGCAACGGCGCTGGTATTCTGGCATGGCCTGTACGAGTACACTCTACCATATTAACAAAAGTATACAAGTTGACATATGACAAGCTGTCACTGTCAGTTGTCAGAAAAAAGGATATTAATAACCACAAATTATAATTATTATTGCGTATACTCGCGTGCCGCACTCTTTTTTGCAAAATGTGCGCACGTGCCGCAGCATTTTCCGCTTGTCAGCAATTTTCCGCCGCGCAGCCTTATAACTGCGATTTCTCTAGAAACTTGTATGGAAACTATACTATGTATTATACATTTTTGGAATCCTTAGACCCTTTGCGATTTTTCTATGTTTAATTTTTCGATATTTAATCAATAATTGAGTTGTAATTCATAGTCAAAGTTGAGTTCGCGCGTTTTTCCGCGCGTACTGGTACAAAAAGTGTTATTATTGTGAAATAAAGCCTCGAATTGTACATATTTTTATTTTATTTACAAAAGGATATTATATCTCACAATAATCAATAAAAAAACTCACCCTCCCCTATATATTTTATTTATACCATAGCTAAACGAAGGTGCACCTAAATTACGCCTAAACTGACGCGTAAAAAAACGCTAGCGTTCTGAAGCGCCGTATATGTTTAAAATCTTATTTCTTAGCTTCTACTGAACCAAATGCTTAGAAATTAGATTTATTTTGTAGCTTAGATCTTCTTCTTTAAATGTACAAATTTTCAAGTATTAAAAACATTTAGTTTACGAGAAATATGGGTAAAACCACGCTTAACTAAAAAAATTATACTGAAAAATCGGTGACTCAAACTTTGGATTGTACAAAGAAAACTTTTAGGTTTATCCAAAATCTAATTATTGATCCATAAAATTCGGGAAATTTGCTATAGGAGTCAATAAAAAAAAATACCCCCTTTGACACAAAATATTTTATTAATTAATCATCAAATATATTTTTTTTTTGCCCAACTTCCCCTTGTTACAAATAATGTTAAATAAGGAAAATAGTAGAAAACTAATACTTTAATAAAATTATTAAAACAATAATATTTTAGAAATAATTAAAAATAACGTGGTAATAAATTAATAACCATGCGCACGCGCAAAATTACGCGACGTAAAGACGATTTTTCGTATTTTTTTTAAATTATCACTTAAATACACTATTTATCGATTTAAAACGGTTAATAACATTTAATTATATAATATTATCTCTTTTTTTATCTCATTTTATCATTTAAAACATAAACTAACACTGTTCAAACATTTGTGAAAATACGCTGATGCATCGTGGGCGGTGCTGAATAGGTATTTATTTTTAATTATTTTTTTATTCACTTTTTTAAAAATCTGTTTCTGTACGTCTTTAGTTTTATGCCTTCTAGATACTCAGTAAAAATTTCAAAAAAATCTATCGAATAGTTTTTTTTAAAAATGCATTCTAAAATTTCGTGACGTAATCGTCCCAAAGTGGGCGTCCGGCACGTCCGCATATTTTTGAAACGTCCCAATTCGGGTCGTGCGGCACGCGAGTGCCAACAAACAAAAACAACAAACTTACATAAATTATCAGACGGACCTAAGTTTTAATTTCATTATTGTAAAGTTACTTATTGAAACTGTTCAAATGCTAACATTTGAACAGTTTGAATAACAACCCAAAAGAATATTGCACATCACCACTGCCATTAGCCAAGGAAATTACAAGTTGTGAATTTACCACAGACATTGCATCAGCCTTGCATACAACGACCCCCAATCTCCAATGCCATCACTCGCGAACGTGAAAGACAGGAATGTAAGTTAATGCTTTTTTACATAGTTGGTGTAAGTTGCGATAAAAGTAAATACATATCGAAATTAAAATAAAACATTCGATAAGTTACCTCCTTGGTTGCCATATTTCGGAGTAAAAGATCGTAGCATTTTTAAATTACACGACAGATATGAGTTTACTGGGTATGTAGTTTATTTGGCCGCTAAACACGACAGATATGGATTTTCATACAACTTTTGCCGGCCGCTGCTCGCATGTATGTGGCCAGTACAGCATTTTTTATTTATCTCGAAGAAGGTTGTCAAAATAATGCTCATATTTCCAAGCATGTTTGAGAAAAATATATTGTGTAAGTACTTCCTAAGAAACGTGAAATGTTTGATACGCTTCTTAACATTGTTATACCTGTAGGATACTTTGACAATAACGCGTTTATAGAATGAAGTTCGAGTAAAATATAAATAAATATATAAATATTTCGGTGTTAAGTGAATAACTCATTTGTGCTGCATCATCTGGCAAAGTGCTAAGAGCGTTCTGCCTATTTAAAATATTTATTTATTCGTTGTACACATATTATGTATTTATAAATGTATTGTAGTATATAGTTTTATAAGTTTATGTATTATTGTGTATTTCGAGTATTCTCGTCTTCTGTATGTATCTTATTTATTATTTTCTGGTCATCTCCCCTTCTTACTAACCCTGTCAGGATAACAGCGCCTCTGTGTTCATTCGGCCCACCTGTGAATGACACAGAGGCAAAAACGCTGAGATAGGGTTTTATTGACTCCACACAATTTGTTCTTAGTTATTATTGTATTTATACTATTTTTTCTCCTCCTTTCTATTTTCATTGTCTGTATCGTATGTGTGTGTGTGTGTCAATACATGTGTTTTCTTTCTTTCTATCTATCTATCTTTCTTTCTTTCTTTCTTTCTTTCTTTCTTTCTTACATTTACACCAACTAACCTATCCCCAAAGTAAGCACTGTAAGGCTTGTGTTATGGTATACTACGGTAACGGATATAAATACATATAATTATACATAATAAGTTAATAATATATAAGTGCCTATACCCAGCAGTGGGTGTCATGTGGCTGAGATGACGAAGTATTTATGTGTAGAAATATATACAAACGTCCATGACTCGGGTAGCTGCAGCTCGTATCCACGGGCAGCTGCAGCATCTACACCTGTTCCGTCTACCCTTCCACCTCGGCACCTACCTGCCGAGCGCTCGCCTGTTCCGGCCTACCCCGGAGCAACTCCGCTCCGTGGCTACGTGCGCACCACCACTCCGAGCCTACCCTCCGTGCTACCGAGGCTGAACATACTGCTCAACAAGCGAACGTAGTCCGTGACGCTGGACTTTCGCTTCTGCCTCCTCTAGGCAGTTCTAAAGTTAAGTCCCCATTCTTACCCTCGCGAGAGCCACCCATCGAAGATTCCCATGAACCCACACCCTCTTTTATTTTATAAATCTTTTATTTTATAATTATACTTGTTAACCACTTATAGTGTTTCCTTTCTATCTTTTCTGCACACCGATCGTGCTTAACACGATCGGAGCGTGTCAGTGGCTCGTATTCATCATGCAAACATTTGCCCGTACCGGGATTCAAACCCGGGACCTCAGTGTAGGTGACACCTTGAAACCGGTGTACGTACCTGTCTACCACGGAGGTCGTCTAATAAATATATATACGTGAAAAGGAATATTTAAATGGTTTCGAACTTAGATTTTCTTAATTGCTTGACACAGTATTAATTAATATTTGTTTGGGAGACTCTTAGCTTTCATCATACCTGATGTTAAGTATTGATAAAGCTGAAGATGGAAGCGAGCCTCTCCCGGAATCCTCAATCACTGAGGAACTGGCTATCTTATCTCTAACTGCCGGAACACAACAATGCTGAAAACATTGTTGTTATGGCGTCACGGCGTGGCGGCGACTTAGGGTGATGGTGATAGTTTGATGTGGATCTAATCAAATGGTACATAAATTCCAGTTTAAGCAGATAGAAAAAATTACAGACATTCTTTTAAGCAAAATACAAGTGCAGATTTGGTTTTGTCTAATTATCATTAAAATACTAGCTTCCACTCTCGGTTTCACTCGCGTGGTTTCCGTTCCCGTGGGAGTAACGGTTAAAAAGTTGCCTATGGTTACTCTCCGTCCTTTCAACTAGCTCTATCCTAAAAATCTAGTCCATTGGTTGATAAGTTAAGGAGTGAAGGAAGGACAATCAAAAACACACGCGCATTTACATTAGTTAGGAATAGGATGGATCTCGCAGCGTAGGGATCTGGTCACTGTGTTGGGAAGGATGGATCTCGCAGCGTAGGGATCTGGTCACTGTGTTGGGAAGGATGGATCTCGCAGCGTAGGGATCTGGTCACAATGTTGGGAAGGATGGATCTCGCAGCGTAGGGATCTGGTCACTGTGTTGGGAAGGATGGATCTCGCAGCGTAGGGATCTGGTCACTGTGTTGGGAAGGATGGATCTCGCAGCGTAGGGATCTGGTCACTGTGTTGGGAAGGATGGATCTCGCAGCGTAGGGATCTGGTCACTGTGTTGGGAAGGATGGATCTCGCAGCGTAGGGATCTGGTCACTGTGTTGGGAAGGGATCTCTCGCTGCTGAGCATGGTGCGGGCCATGCTCGCCACCGATAGATCCTGGGATGCTGCAGTCTCCTTTTGCGAAGACATAATATCGCAAAAGGAGGCATCGGGGCGGATCCGCGAAGCCAACGCTCATGCGAATCGGCTCCGACGAAGGAGGCTTAGGCGAAGGAGACGGCTTTATGCGCACCTCATTCCCCTTTAGGAGGTGGTGCGATTCGGAGAACGGCGATGCCATTTATTTATTTCTAGAGTAGACAGTCGACTGGGCTCCCCATCCCTCTCTAGGGAGAGCGAGCCGGGACGCGTCGGACTGGGAAGGATCCCCGCAGGGAAGCCTGGCTTCGGCCGGGAAAGGTCGCCCAGGATTGTGGTGGAGACTGCAACAACGGCCCCACATTTATACAATCCTGGCGATATGCAGCCGGAAACCGGGGGGTTTTAGTGGGTATGCCTACCAAAGGAGAGCCCCACATAACCCTATGGCCCACCAGCGATAGGGTATGCATAAGGCGCATTTCCCCCTCGAAAAAAAAAAAAAAAAAAAAAAAAAAAGGATTAGGATGGATAATAATACCATGATGCGGAAACACCATAAATAGTCACATAATGATTTATCCTGCTACTCAAATTTTGTATTATAATATTAAGCTACTGCGAGTAAAGAACTTATATCGACTAAATCCCATTGATTTCCTACTTCAATAGGAATTTGTGAATCGAAACACATTCTGAATGTTATTCAAATCGGTTATAAATCGTTTTGACGAAACTTTAATAAAACCTTTAATGTGAAGAACGAATCGATTTTCTCATATTCATTGGTACAACAAATCTTGTTTATTTTACTGATGAAAGAGTTGTTTACACATAAAATTTTGCATAACATTCGATTCGTAAATCGCCCATTTTGTTGTTGATTTTTAATTGTACCCTGCTATAAAAGATTGAACGATAATGAAATAAAACATACGACTTTGCTCTCGCAACTCTTTTTTGTTTTATGAGCCGTTTTATTTTGCAATAATGGATATGAGAAAATCCGGAATTATTCTCTGGTGTGCCAAAATTGATGATTAAGAAAGTTTGTGTTTTAAATATCTGTTAGAAGCAATTATTAATTAGTAAAATAATACTTATTCGTCGGATTAGGCAATTTAATACTCTCAAGCTTCTCTTCAAAATAACTTTTATATTGAAATAAATAAATATAAAGGCTAGTGTTTTAGGATACTAGGATAGCGTATAGAAATCCATATTGATATGATACATACATATATGTCAGTGGCGACGACCGACAGGTCGGAATATGGCTAAGGTAAGCCGGACCAAGAAAAATCCACAAATCTGACAATAAATAAACATGTAAAATAAATCGTTTAGTTCCCTTTGCAACTGCCTGGTATCCAAGTATATTTAGCTAATCAGTAACAGTGACAATGATGAATGAATGATGAATTATTATGATCCGCATAGTGGATCGCTAGGATGAGATTCCCAAATATATATATTTCTTGAAATATATGGAATAGTTAGAACCCAACTTGAGTTACGAAGCGTTTTCTCTAGTCAAAACAAGTTTTTACTTAGAAAAGTGTTATAACTAAAATCGGGTTCTAACTGTTCGATAGTTTTAGCTGTAACATACTCGTATAAACTCAGGTACAAAAAGCACATTGTAACATCCCCCCCCCCCCTTTTGATAATCTTACTTTACTCTCTATTTTTATAAAATTATTATTTAAATAATAATTATTGGTGGTGATCCTTTACACACCAAGGTAAAAGTTCCTTCTGGAGACTTTTTATATTTCCTTTGCAAGTCTGTTAAGATCTTTAAAACAATGCTTTAGGAAATACTTTTATAATCTAAATACTGAAATATTTAAATTAAATACCTTCCTTATAATATTATAAGTTGGAACTATAATTATGGAAAGTATTATTTTATTTGGCCAAATTTAAGTAGTGATCGTCTAGAATGGTTAGGATTCCTACGTTGTGTAATTTTTTTTTTTGTTTTAGTAATCCAAACTTCTTTAAGATGTGGTATGTCTGAGGCGCAGCTATAAGTCTAACAAGGTGAATACTGTGTCTAACCTAAGAATTATCTGCAGTTAAAATATATATTTTATACCTAACCATAAAACTATAGTTTATACGTGTATGTGTATGTTGTAAAGTGTGCAACTGGGATTACTTATAGGAATAGGATAGGGACAGGATAAAGGAAGGAAGTAACCGGGGCCCTCACGGGCCCCGGGGGTCCGCTCCAACCACCCCTTCAGACCCGTCCTAAAACCACACCAAACAAGGACAGGATAATGATGGAGAGAGTAAAACCCGATTCCATAAGTAAGTAAGTTTGGAAGAAATTCTTCCTATCCCATCGATGCTCGCCCAAACACTACGTCTCCATGTAACACGCACAGATCAAAAGTGAAGTATTCACTAGTAAGTCATATAGAGGACATACTAGCAATTAATATTATAGTGAAATTGCCTAGCTGCAAGCAGACAAGGCAGGTATAATGTATAAGCTCCCACTTGAGTGACTGGGTAACAAATCCACAATCTTTTCCATTATGTAGTCTCTTCTCATATAGTGAGCCTCACAAACTAAACATAAGTACTTCGAAATGCGAACCGCTACAAACTAGGAAGAACCAGTCTCACATAGTTTAGTCATCCAAGATGAGAAAATGGTGGTATGCGAACATACCACTATAATGTAGAATGATATATTATATGAAGTCTATGCGTAGACACATAGAACACAATATTTTGAGAAAGCATCGGTGAAACCGGATGAATAGATCAAGTTGCAATAACATTGAACTTTATCAATATGTTAAATATTAATGTAATCAATCAGGTATACTCACAAGGACAGGATAAGGTTTATGAAAAGGCAAGTCAAAACCATTAACCATTACCGCTGCTAGAGTTTCCCAAATCATACAATGTATCAAAAATCATAGGTATATCTGTCGAATATATGGTTGCAATATTTTGAAACACAAGAGGACAGTTATCATATCTTGTTCTACCATGAATTCTGAATTAATGGCATTACAAAATACGAATTTAAGGCCGGGTGAGTACGAACACTAGATGCTCACAAGGATCCATCTAGTCGAAGTCCCTGGATAGCATTGACCTAAACGGATATGAGCATGTCAGTTTACACAAGACTGCTCAAGTGTAAAAAGCCATGGTTCACACCATCCATCAGCCACTACTTAACAAGTCGCCACAAACATAAATCACTGTTGACAAATAATCAGGTTTGATTATCGTTCAAAAGCAATAGAGTAAGTATGGCACGTATCCAGAAAACATTAAGATAAACATTTTGCCTATCATAATATTAGCCGGAAATACTTCCACTGGCTGACTCGGTACTACCACGAGAGGGGTAAATCCTATAATGAAACACAATTTGTTTGCAATCATATACTGGACCATAGACCCAGATAAGTACAATCATTGAAAATTGAAAGTTATAGATAGGTAAGTAATTATTACAATTATTATAAAATTTTGGAAGCTCAGCATTACCTCATTCCTGCAAACTAATGCCAACCAGAACTAAGGCCAGACATTACCTTACAGAAACTACCATTCCTCACAAAATTACCTCGCTCTGAACTTCCTCAACTCGCTGGAAAGCTTGCTCTGAGTCCATTCAGAACTACACAATAATCTGTAGGTATTTTGGGTATTGTAAATGTTTGTAATGAGTGTATATGAAGTGCGAAGAACAATAATGCTTAAATACAAATAATTTATAATAATAAATATAATGAGTATGGTAAGTTACATGTGACTGCTAAATATTGATTGAATGGACAATGTCATGCTCAATTGGACACATTGAACTCCTCTCTCCCAGCTTAATAGTTACTTTAACGAATAGTGCACAACAAGTACTACTGTTGTAGAGTCTTATTCAATGGAGCAAAACACTACGCCATTCACATAACACATAAAATAATATTTAAACGAATTTTCATATGCAGTGCACAATTTTCTCTAGAATAATAGGTAGGTAGGTAAGTACCTAGTGTAAAATCTAGACATCTCCTAGACAATGTCCTCCTAACCTATACTACGACTAGGTATATACTTCGACCAGCTACGTCCTATCGTTCCTACAATTTTATCCACAGTAATCCACACTATTAACAGATTTACGAGTGGCTGTCCTATCGCATTCGTATTTTTTTATAGTCGTCGTCATGATCTGTCTAAGTCGCCTCTTGACGACTAACTGTTTGATTAAATTAGAATAACCTATCTTAATGAAAGGAAATTTAAATTTTAGTTTTCTATTTATGTAGAAATTTGTCTTGGAATTTGTTTATACAGCCTAACTAACAAAAGAAAAAAATATATCTCTGAAAAGAAAAATAACGACACACTTATTATTATACACACATTACGATACGAGCCGTATAAATAATACAGCTTAGAAATTGGTAGCCACAACGAAATCTTATCTCATCAAATATTAGTTTATTTGATTTAACGATTTAGCAAGGAACGGTGAAAATGGTACCTATAAACCATAGATTCACCCACTCTGTTCTCGTTAGATAAGTAAAGAAAACAAATGTCACTTGACATTATGTTCTATAAAACTGTTATCCAAAACAATCGCACGTGAGATACAAAGTTGTATTTTGGAGCAACTTGAGAATAACAAGCACAAATACAACCTATTATTAATATAATTCAATCAACAATACTTATGTCAAGGTAATTATAATCAATGCATTCCACTAATAATTGTACCTATATTTTAAATTTTATATTCCTCGGATTAAAAGTTAACTTTTCAAGAACCGTGTCCTTCTTGTGTATAACCTAGACACCGTTAATAGGTAAAACATCTTATTATGTTTCAGGTACCCTAAGCGGCTGAAGTTAACCTAATTACCTATAGGTATCCATTGAACCTATGATAACACTAATACTCAAAATATAGTTATAACTTGTTTCCTGGTTACAATACCTACTTCTAAAATTGTCCACACTGCTCCTAGGTAAGAGTTTGATAATGTTTCTGCCTTTTTCATGATAATCTAGTAACATTAAACTCAAAGCAAATTTTCCCACATTGATCATTTTCCAATTATTAACTCAACTATCAATGTATTCAGTTAAATTGAATCAATTATTTATAACTATAGTGGGAGCACTGTAAATATTGCCATAATTATAGCAAGAACAACTTACAAGACCTTATTTATAAAATTATTAAGTATGTAGAAAATTTTCCTACAGTACTCATTAAAGAATCTGAATGATTCAGTTGTGGATCTAGTTAATTCTAATGTAGCTATATTAGAGTCATTAATTATGATGAGATTCTATCACAGGCACACAATTCCAGGTTGTAATTTTAACAAGGATACAGATTGTAATATTTCAATACATTAACAGATGATATAATCTATTTCAGAAGAGTTCCAATCCTACACTGTGGATGCTAAACAAATAATGATCAAAATTGTCTACCTTATTACTAAAATCATGGAAGAGAAGGAAAACCGGATTAACTAAGGATTTAATAGGATTTTTTTGAAGAAGTGTGACGTGTCTGAATGATATCTGGTTATGAGACCCCTTTTTATTAATTATTTCAAGTTAAACTTCTATGCTTTTGCTTGTACATTAGACCACTAGTGTTATTAGTTAAGCTTTAAGCCTATTATCCAACGAGGAGAAAATAAATTGAATTTTCACTGTTCCCTGTATTTTCTTTTTATTATTTTATAGCGCCATGTATTTTGAATGAGTGTCTATGATATTGTGTAGTACCTAGCTAACCCTAACTGCCTAATCTTGGTCAACATCTGTTAGCAGAGTCGGTCCTAGTTTACATTTGGATGTTATGGGTCCACTAACTATATGGCACACCTTGAAGCCAGTATTAACAACAGGCAAACCATTAAAACATATACAATTCAATTCAATTCATGTTATGTCTGTCAGTCATTTGCATAATATAGTAAAATTTGTAAATAAAACTCACCGAACTATTGGGAGCAGCTTACTCAACCCAGAACTTCGTCACTACCTACTCACTTTCACAGTATACTTAAGTACTAAACCACTGACTTCAGCGGTTAATTCAAATATAATTATTCTCAAGAATACTATGACCGTTCAGGACGGTGTCAACACTCCGAATCCCGAGCCCGCTCGCCTCTCCGCCTTCGTTCCTTATTTCTTTCTTATGAATCTTTGTTTCTCCACTGTACTTTACCGAATTCCAAGAATTTTATGTAAGTTTATAAGTAGTTTGCACATGTCAAGTTTGGGTCCTTGAAACAATCCTATTCACTCGTAACTTGAGAAAAGCCCTTGGAAAGCCGTTAGTGTCACGAATTCTGTTATTTATTATTGCTTTACTATGGCCACATTTTGTTATTTTAACTGCTGCTCCTTTTGTTGAAGACCAAACATATCTATAACACGTGTCAACGTTTTTTTTATAATTTACGAAACCCTTAAAACATTGGTCAGTGCAAGTAGTGATTTACATTGAAACTTGAATATTTTTACAACATTTATATCATAGCGTCACATTTCCCATCTATGGTCGAATAGCATACCTAGCAACCTATCTAAGTAACTTAATGTCGTTTTTCCTGAAATTTGGAATTGTTGTAATGGATAATATAAAAATATATGCTGTTTTCCTTATAAACTATAGAAATAAGGCAATATTATAGTTTGGATTGTTACAATCGCCCCTTAATTTATAAAGAAGTTTACCGTATTTATAAATTACTAACAAGAAAAAAAATCAAAATATAATTATTGCCGCATACATTTTTTTTTTTTTTTTTTTTTTTTTTTTTTTTTATTATTCTCATGCTTTTTTATCTCCTATTTACCTATCCTTCTACCCCCAGAAATGACTGACCTACCTATGTGTAATCATAAAATAGCACGAATAGTAGAATCAGTCATATTATACATAATACTTTCATACTATTTATCACACTTTTACTATATAATAATCTATTCTGATAGATGAGATTATTGGGGAACCTAGTTATTAACCCTTTATTTTTATTTTTTTTTGACGTAATTAAAACATTTTATTAGTTAAAATAAGAACTTTGAATATTTTTTTTTTTTAATACCGGCGCATTTTACCTAGATATCTAATACAGAATGAAACTACATAAAGCTATATTATAACTCCGCGCCCCTACTATACTTGAGTGACCCACGAACGTGAGCGAACCATTCACACCAACATTATTAAATAACATCTAAGTATCACATTGTCAAACTTTTTAATTAAATTACATGATTCTCATCACAAGATCGCACCCACACATACATCCTACACGCATGCACAACCACCTATTCAATAGACTAAATAAGTAAATAAATAAAATAAAAAAGATATACCCCTAAAGATAAATTCACCCCTTTTTTTCCATGTTAATTTCGATTTAGTTACTAGAATGCCATCTGTGAAATGATTCGGTAATTAATTAATCTATTTTCGCGCATCATATCGAGTTAGCGATTGCAAGTGCTTAAATGATAAGTTATGTAGTTCTTTATAATTCCGCTAGATCGTTCGAGACACATTTTTACATAACCTAAACATTATAATATAAGAAACCCTATAGAACTAGATACACTTCAAACTAGATTTTACAAACCATTAGCTAAGTACCTTCAAAAAATCCCGAGTCGATTTTTTTTTCTAATTAAAACGCAAAAGCCTGATGGATTCCGGGTATCGATTCTGAACTACTATGGTGAGCCAGGCGTGGAAAAGAAAATACTATTTTTTTTTTTTTTTTTTTTTTTACATAACTTACTAACAAGAAAAAAAAAACAAAATATAATTATTGCCGCATACATTTTTTTTTTTTTTTTTTTTTTTTAAACAGCCCCTAACATTCCTATTTAAACTGAGAACGCTTCAAAATTCAAATAAATCGATTTGAACGAAGCCACAAGATACACAGACCTACCTATGTCGCGTCGCGGGCAAACTCCGACTTGCATTTTGTATGTATTACAATTGAAAGATAAGAAAAACTATAAACAGGTTAATAGATTCGACTTTCCTATTTCACAAAACCGCCATTTTTAAGGTTTAAGGCGGAGCCAAACCTCAACATAGCGCTCCCTATGTACTCACACTCAGAAACCATAAATCAGTCTGTGATGATGATGACACTCAGATAGAATACTCCGGGACGCCCCCGTGAGAATTCCTGGTCAAAATCTATTTCAACTTGACGTGGCATTGCAAAGCATGCCGCTTGTAGCCAGGGCTATTATGATTACAACAACAAAAAAAACAGTACACACTTGGCATTACGTTCATATTGTGGCAAGCCTAATGTCAATTTCGGATAATTTCGGTAATTTTACGTATGCTTAAGAATGGATGCTTCAATATGAATTTAGTTACCTAGAGCCTACAAACACTAGTATAACCAAGAAATAATTAATGCCTAAACCTTGATCACAAAATGTTATTTTCCATGTAAACATTTTACAAATGTAGACCTTTCGTAAAATTAAATCACTTTAAAAGTAAATTGAGTCTGAATTATATTTATCACAACATCAATAATATACCTAGATGAGATACAACGTACAACGAATTCTTCATTACTAAAAGTAAAATAAATTTAACTGAATTTCAAAATTTCTACGGCTTATCTCACTTTACTACTGGTAACACCAAAGCATAATAATATTGGTCATAAATCGAAGAGAGATTAATTACATCGTTTATTTTTCAATTTCTCAATGTTATGATGTAGCAATAGTATTTCACGACAATTCGATTCTATCAACCGGATACCTACGATGTTAGATTTACGATGGAAACGATAACAACTACATAATTAACGTAAATACGCGAGTTTGTCGTTTGACTTTACTTTAATCACAGCAAATTGTAATTATTATTGGAAATTGGATTCTCTAAAGGTAAAATACTATGCAATGCAATAAATTTCCACATATCTATGTTTGTTACTCTACTACTGATTTTCCTGCACACTTCTGTACATATTTCGAACAAGGTCGTAACGATTGTTGACACCGCATTTTTTTGTTTGTCTGCACGCTTATACGCTACTATTTTGTTTTATTTCTTTTCAGCCTACTCCGCCAGCATGTTCATGACAATTTATAACAACGCATGGGTTGAAATATTACTGCATTTTGCCAAACACAATAGAAGATAAAGCAAGAAGAAGCTACTCAATAAAACGCAAAACTAATCTATTTGAACTATTGAAAACGCTAAGTGATAACCGAATATACTAATCACAGCGCTTAGTGTAATCAAAAGAAAGGTAAATCTTAAGATTGAAATTAAATAAAAGCGCAGCAAATAACCTAATCATACAATGTTTATTTATTTGCATATTTCCCTGTCTTTTTATAAAAAGTGCAACCAAATTTATAAAAATATAGCGTGTGAGTGAATCTAAGTGATTATAAATGAATAAAATAGGATAGGTATGTGCGCCCCTAGGCGTTTAAATATTCCTAGACCATGCTAACATTTTCAACAAACAAAGGTATTTATTGATTTTTTATCAATTGAACTTTATTGTACAAAATACACAAGGTAAATTACAAGGCGGACTTACTACTAAAAGCAATCTCTACCAGTCAACCTTTTGAAAATAGATAGAAAATAGTTTGTTTTTATTTTTTATAGAAATAAAATACCTCTGTTTGCAAATAACACACAGTAAACGCCCCTGAACACATATGCTCACCTCAGACATTTGTAAAACCACATCCTGCTGTCACGGCAACAATTTTAACATCCCCCCCCCCCCCCCCCCTTTTGATAATCTTACTTTACTCTCTATTTTTATAAAATTATTATTTAAATAATAATTATTGGTGGTGATCCTTTACACACCAAGGTAAAAGTTCCTTCTGGAGACTTTTTATATTTCCTTTGCAAGTCTGTTAAGATCTTTAAAACAATGCTTTAGGAAATACTTTTATAATCTAAATACTGAAATATTTAAATTAAATACCTTCCTTATAATATTATAAGTTGGAACTATAATTATGGAAAGTATTATTTTATTTGGCCAAATTTAAGTAGTGATCGTCTAGAATGGTTAGGATTCCTACGTTGTGTAATTTTTTTTTTTGTTTTAGTAATCCAAACTTCTTTAAGATGTGGTATGTCTGAGGCGCAGCTATAAGTCTAACAAGGTGAATACTGTGTCTAACCTAAGAATTATCTGCAGTTAAAATATATATTTTATACCTAACCATAAAACTATAGTTTATACGTGTATGTGTATGTTGTAAAGTGTGCAACTGGGATTACTTATAGGAATAGGATAGGGACAGGATAAAGGAAGGAAGTAACCGGGGCCCTCACGGGCCCCGGGGGTCCGCTCCAACCACCCCTTCAGACCCGTCCTAAAACCACACCAAACAAGGACAGGATAATGATGGAGAGAGTAAAACCCGATTCCATAAGTAAGTAAGTTTGGAAGAAATTCTTCCTATCCCATCGATGCTCGCCCAAACACTACGTCTCCATGTAACACGCACAGATCAAAAGTGAAGTATTCACTAGTAAGTCATATAGAGGACATACTAGCAATTAATATTATAGTGAAATTGCCTAGCTGCAAGCAGACAAGGCAGGTATAATGTATAAGCTCCCACTTGAGTGACTGGGTAACAAATCCACAATCTTTTCCATTATGTAGTCTCTTCTCATATAGTGAGCCTCACAAACTAAACATAAGTACTTCGAAATGCGAACCGCTACAAACTAGGAAGAACCAGTCTCACATAGTTTAGTCATCCAAGATGAGAAAATGGTGGTATGCGAACATACCACTATAATGTAGAATGATATATTATATGAAGTCTATGCGTAGACACATAGAACACAATATTTTGAGAAAGCATCGGTGAAACCGGATGAATAGATCAAGTTGCAATAACATTGAACTTTATCAATATGTTAAATATTAATGTAATCAATCAGGTATACTCACAAGGACAGGATAAGGTTTATGAAAAGGCAAGTCAAAACCATTAACCATTACCGCTGCTAGAGTTTCCCAAATCATACAATGTATCAAAAATCATAGGTATATCTGTCGAATATATGGTTGCAATATTTTGAAACACAAGAGGACAGTTATCATATCTTGTTCTACCATGAATTCTGAATTAATGGCATTACAAAATACGAATTTAAGGCCGGGTGAGTACGAACACTAGATGCTCACAAGGATCCATCTAGTCGAAGTCCCTGGATAGCATTGACCTAAACGGATATGAGCATGTCAGTTTACACAAGACTGCTCAAGTGTAAAAAGCCATGGTTCACACCATCCATCAGCCACTACTTAACAAGTCGCCACAAACATAAATCACTGTTGACAAATAATCAGGTTTGATTATCGTTCAAAAGCAATAGAGTAAGTATGGCACGTATCCAGAAAACATTAAGATAAACATTTTGCCTATCATAATATTAGCCGGAAATACTTCCACTGGCTGACTCGGTACTACCACGAGAGGGGTAAATCCTATAATGAAACACAATTTGTTTGCAATCATATACTGGACCATAGACCCAGATAAGTACAATCATTGAAAATTGAAAGTTATAGATAGGTAAGTAATTATTACAATTATTATAAAATTTTGGAAGCTCAGCATTACCTCATTCCTGCAAACTAATGCCAACCAGAACTAAGGCCAGACATTACCTTACAGAAACTACCATTCCTCACAAAATTACCTCGCTCTGAACTTCCTCAACTCGCTGGAAAGCTTGCTCTGAGTCCATTCAGAACTACACAATAATCTGTAGGTATTTTGGGTATTGTAAATGTTTGTAATGAGTGTATATGAAGTGCGAAGAACAATAATGCTTAAATACAAATAATTTATAATAATAAATATAATGAGTATGGTAAGTTACATGTGACTGCTAAATATTGATTGAATGGACAATGTCATGCTCAATTGGACACATTGAACTCCTCTCTCCCAGCTTAATAGTTACTTTAACGAATAGTGCACAACAAGTACTACTGTTGTAGAGTCTTATTCAATGGAGCAAAACACTACGCCATTCACATAACACATAAAATAATATTTAAACGAATTTTCATATGCAGTGCACAATTTTCTCTAGAATAATAGGTAGGTAGGTAAGTACCTAGTGTAAAATCTAGACATCTCCTAGACAATGTCCTCCTAACCTATACTACGACTAGGTATATACTTCGACCAGCTACGTCCTATCGTTCCTACAATTTTATCCACAGTAATCCACACTATTAACAGATTTACGAGTGGCTGTCCTATCGCATTCGTATTTTTTTATAGTCGTCGTCATGATCTGTCTAAGTCGCCTCTTGACGACTAACTGTTTGATTAAATTAGAATAACCTATCTTAATGAAAGGAAATTTAAATTTTAGTTTTCTATTTATGTAGAAATTTGTCTTGGAATTTGTTTATACAGCCTAACTAACAAAAGAAAAAAATATATCTCTGAAAAGAAAAATAACGACACACTTATTATTATACACACATTACGATACGAGCCGTATAAATAATACAGCTTAGAAATTGGTAGCCACAACGAAATCTTATCTCATCAAATATTAGTTTATTTGATTTAACGATTTAGCAAGGAACGGTGAAAATGGTACCTATAAACCATAGATTCACCCACTCTGTTCTCGTTAGATAAGTAAAGAAAACAAATGTCACTTGACATTATGTTCTATAAAACTGTTATCCAAAACAATCGCACGTGAGATACAAAGTTGTATTTTGGAGCAACTTGAGAATAACAAGCACAAATACAACCTATTATTAATATAATTCAATCAACAATACTTATGTCAAGGTAATTATAATCAATGCATTCCACTAATAATTGTACCTATATTTTAAATTTTATATTCCTCGGATTAAAAGTTAACTTTTCAAGAACCGTGTCCTTCTTGTGTATAACCTAGACACCGTTAATAGGTAAAACATCTTATTATGTTTCAGGTACCCTAAGCGGCTGAAGTTAACCTAATTACCTATAGGTATCCATTGAACCTATGATAACACTAATACTCAAAATATAGTTATAACTTGTTTCCTGGTTACAATACCTACTTCTAAAATTGTCCACACTGCTCCTAGGTAAGAGTTTGATAATGTTTCTGCCTTTTTCATGATAATCTAGTAACATTAAACTCAAAGCAAATTTTCCCACATTGATCATTTTCCAATTATTAACTCAACTATCAATGTATTCAGTTAAATTGAATCAATTATTTATAACTATAGTGGGAGCACTGTAAATATTGCCATAATTATAGCAAGAACAACTTACAAGACCTTATTTATAAAATTATTAAGTATGTAGAAAATTTTCCTACAGTACTCATTAAAGAATCTGAATGATTCAGTTGTGGATCTAGTTAATTCTAATGTAGCTATATTAGAGTCATTAATTATGATGAGATTCTATCACAGGCACACAATTCCAGGTTGTAATTTTAACAAGGATACAGATTGTAATATTTCAATACATTAACAGATGATATAATCTATTTCAGAAGAGTTCCAATCCTACACTGTGGATGCTAAACAAATAATGATCAAAATTGTCTACCTTATTACTAAAATCATGGAAGAGAAGGAAAACCGGATTAACTAAGGATTTAATAGGATTTTTTTGAAGAAGTGTGACGTGTCTGAATGATATCTGGTTATGAGACCCCTTTTTATTAATTATTTCAAGTTAAACTTCTATGCTTTTGCTTGTACATTAGACCACTAGTGTTATTAGTTAAGCTTTAAGCCTATTATCCAACGAGGAGAAAATAAATTGAATTTTCACTGTTCCCTGTATTTTCTTTTTATTATTTTATAGCGCCATGTATTTTGAATGAGTGTCTATGATATTGTGTAGTACCTAGCTAACCCTAACTGCCTAATCTTGGTCAACATCTGTTAGCAGAGTCGGTCCTAGTTTACATTTGGATGTTATGGGTCCACTAACTATATGGCACACCTTGAAGCCAGTATTAACAACAGGCAAACCATTAAAACATATACAATTCAATTCAATTCATGTTATGTCTGTCAGTCATTTGCATAATATAGTAAAATTTGTAAATAAAACTCACCGAACTATTGGGAGCAGCTTACTCAACCCAGAACTTCGTCACTACCTACTCACTTTCACAGTATACTTAAGTACTAAACCACTGACTTCAGCGGTTAATTCAAATATAATTATTCTCAAGAATACTATGACCGTTCAGGACGGTGTCAACACTCCGAATCCCGAGCCCGCTCGCCTCTCCGCCTTCGTTCCTTATTTCTTTCTTATGAATCTTTGTTTCTCCACTGTACTTTACCGAATTCCAAGAATTTTATGTAAGTTTATAAGTAGTTTGCACATGTCAAGTTTGGGTCCTTGAAACAATCCTATTCACTCGTAACTTGAGAAAAGCCCTTGGAAAGCCGTTAGTGTCACGAATTCTGTTATTTATTATTGCTTTACTATGGCCACATTTTGTTATTTTAACTGCTGCTCCTTTTGTTGAAGACCAAACATATCTATAACACGTGTCAACGTTTTTTTTATAATTTACGAAACCCTTAAAACATTGGTCAGTGCAAGTAGTGATTTACATTGAAACTTGAATATTTTTACAACATTTATATCATAGCGTCACATTTCCCATCTATGGTCGAATAGCATACCTAGCAACCTATCTAAGTAACTTAATGTCGTTTTTCCTGAAATTTGGAATTGTTGTAATGGATAATATAAAAATATATGCTGTTTTCCTTATAAACTATAGAAATAAGGCAATATTATAGTTTGGATTGTTACAATCGCCCCTTAATTTATAAAGAAGTTTACCGTATTTATAAATTACTAACAAGAAAAAAAATCAAAATATAATTATTGCCGCATAAATTTTTTTTTTTTTTTTTTTTTTTTTTTTTTTTATTATTCTCATGCTTTTTTATCTCCTATTTACCTATCCTTCTACCCCCAGAAATGACTGACCTACCTATGTGTAATCATAAAATAGCACGAATAGTAGAATCAGTCATATTATACATAATACTTTCATACTATTTATCACACTTTTACTATATAATAATCTATTCTGATAGATGAGATTATTGGGGAACCTAGTTATTAACCCTTTATTTTTATTTTTTTTTGACGTAATTAAAACATTTTATTAGTTAAAATAAGAACTTTGAATATTTTTTTTTTTTAATACCGGCGCATTTTACCTAGATATCTAATACAGAATGAAACTACATAAAGCTATATTATAACTCCGCGCCCCTACTATACTTGAGTGACCCACGAACGTGAGCGAACCATTCACACCAACATTATTAAATAACATCTAAGTATCACATTGTCAAACTTTTTAATTAAATTACATGATTCTCATCACAAGATCGCACCCACACATACATCCTACACGCATGCACAACCACCTATTCAATAGACTAAATAAGTAAATAAATAAAATAAAAAAGATATACCCCTAAAGATAAATTCACCCCTTTTTTTCCATGTTAATTTCGATTTAGTTACTAGAATGCCATCTGTGAAATGATTCGGTAATTAATTAATCTATTTTCGCGCATCATATCGAGTTAGCGATTGCAAGTGCTTAAATGATAAGTTATGTAGTTCTTTATAATTCCGCTAGATCGTTCGAGACACATTTTTACATAACCTAAACATTATAATATAAGAAACCCTATAGAACTAGATACACTTCAAACTAGATTTTACAAACCATTAGCTAAGTACCTTCAAAAAATCCCGAGTCGATTTTTTTTTCTAATTAAAACGCAAAAGCCTGATGGATTCCGGGTATCGATTCTGAACTACTATGGTGAGCCAGGCGTGGAAAAGAAAATACTTTTTTTTTTTTTTTTTTTTTTTTTTTTTTACATAACTTACTAACAAGAAAAAAAAAACAAAATATAATTATTGCCGCATACATTTTTTTTTTTTTTTTTTTTTTTAAACAGCCCCTAACATTCCTATTTAAACTGAGAACGCTTCAAAATTCAAATAAATCGATTTGAACGAAGCCACAAGATACACAGACCTACCTATGTCGCGTCGCGGGCAAACTCCGACTTGCATTTTGTATGTATTACAATTGAAAGATAAGAAAAACTATAAACAGGTTAATAGATTCGACTTTCCTATTTCACAAAACCGCCATTTTTAAGGTTTAAGGCGGAGCCAAACCTCAACATAGCGCTCCCTATGTACTCACACTCAGAAACCATAAATCAGTCTGTGATGATGATGACACTCAGATAGAATACTCCGGGACGCCCCCGTGAGAATTCCTGGTCAAAATCTATTTCAACTTGACGTGGCATTGCAAAGCATGCCGCTTGTAGCCAGGGCTATTATGATTACAACAACAAAAAAAACAGTACACACTTGGCATTACGTTCATATTGTGGCAAGCCTAATGTCAATTTCGGATAATTTCGGTAATTTTACGTATGCTTAAGAATGGATGCTTCAATATGAATTTAGTTACCTAGAGCCTACAAACACTAGTATAACCAAGAAATAATTAATGCCTAAACCTTGATCACAAAATGTTATTTTCCATGTAAACATTTTACAAATGTAGACCTTTCGTAAAATTAAATCACTTTAAAAGTAAATTGAGTCTGAATTATATTTATCACAACATCAATAATATACCTAGATGAGATACAACGTACAACGAATTCTTCATTACTAAAAGTAAAATAAATTTAACTGAATTTCAAAATTTCTACGGCTTATCTCACTTTACTACTGGTAACACCAAAGCATAATAATATTGGTCATAAATCGAAGAGAGATTAATTACATCGTTTATTTTTCAATTTCTCAATGTTATGATGTAGCAATAGTATTTCACGACAATTCGATTCTATCAACCGGATACCTACGATGTTAGATTTACGATGGAAACGATAACAACTACATAATTAACGTAAATACGCGAGTTTGTCGTTTGACTTTACTTTAATCACAGCAAATTGTAATTATTATTGGAAATTGGATTCTCTAAAGGTAAAATACTATGCAATGCAATAAATTTCCACATATCTATGTTTGTTACTCTACTACTGATTTTCCTGCACACTTCTGTACATATTTCGAACAAGGTCGTAACGATTGTTGACACCGCATTTTTTTGTTTGTCTGCACGCTTATACGCTACTATTTTGTTTTATTTCTTTTCAGCCTACTCCGCCAGCATGTTCATGACAATTTATAACAACGCATGGGTTGAAATATTACTGCATTTTGCCAAACACAATAGAAGATAAAGCAAGAAGAAGCTACTCAATAAAACGCAAAACTAATCTATTTGAACTATTGAAAACGCTAAGTGATAACCGAATATACTAATCACAGCGCTTAGTGTAATCAAAAGAAAGGTAAATCTTAAGATTGAAATTAAATAAAAGCGCAGCAAATAACCTAATCATACAATGTTTATTTATTTGCATATTTCCCTGTCTTTTTATAAAAAGTGCAACCAAATTTATAAAAATATAGCGTGTGAGTGAATCTAAGTGATTATAAATGAATAAAATAGGATAGGTATGTGCGCCCCTAGGCGTTTAAATATTCCTAGACCATGCTAACATTTTCAACAAACAAAGGTATTTATTGATTTTTTATCAATTGAACTTTATTGTACAAAATACACAAGGTAAATTACAAGGCGGACTTACTACTAAAAGCAATCTCTACCAGTCAACCTTTTGAAAATAGATAGAAAATAGTTTGTTTTTATTTTTTATAGAAATAAAATACCTCTGTTTGCAAATAACACACAGTAAACGCCCCTGAACACATATGCTCACCTCAGACATTTGTAAAACCACATCCTGCTGTCACGGCAACAATTGTAACATCCCCCCCCCCCCCCCCCCTTTTGATAATCTTACTTTACTCTCTATTTTTATAAAATTATTATTTAAATAATAATTATTGGTGGTGATCCTTTACACACCAAGGTAAAAGTTCCTTCTGGAGACTTTTTATATTTCCTTTGCAAGTCTGTTAAGATCTTTAAAACAATGCTTTAGGAAATACTTTTATAATCTAAATACTGAAATATTTAAATTAAATACCTTCCTTATAATATTATAAGTTGGAACTATAATTATGGAAAGTATTATTTTATTTGGCCAAATTTAAGTAGTGATCGTCTAGAATGGTTAGGATTCCTACGTTGTGTAATTTTTTTTTTTGTTTTAGTAATCCAAACTTCTTTAAGATGTGGTATGTCTGAGGCGCAGCTATAAGTCTAACAAGGTGAATACTGTGTCTAACCTAAGAATTATCTGCAGTTAAAATATATATTTTATACCTAACCATAAAACTATAGTTTATACGTGTATGTGTATGTTGTAAAGTGTGCAACTGGGATTACTTATAGGAATAGGATAGGGACAGGATAAAGGAAGGAAGTAACCGGGGCCCTCACGGGCCCCGGGGGTCCGCTCCAACCACCCCTTCAGACCCGTCCTAAAACCACACCAAACAAGGACAGGATAATGATGGAGAGAGTAAAACCCGATTCCATAAGTAAGTAAGTTTGGAAGAAATTCTTCCTATCCCATCGATGCTCGCCCAAACACTACGTCTCCATGTAACACGCACAGATCAAAAGTGAAGTATTCACTAGTAAGTCATATAGAGGACATACTAGCAATTAATATTATAGTGAAATTGCCTAGCTGCAAGCAGACAAGGCAGGTATAATGTATAAGCTCCCACTTGAGTGACTGGGTAACAAATCCACAATCTTTTCCATTATGTAGTCTCTTCTCATATAGTGAGCCTCACAAACTAAACATAAGTACTTCGAAATGCGAACCGCTACAAACTAGGAAGAACCAGTCTCACATAGTTTAGTCATCCAAGATGAGAAAATGGTGGTATGCGAACATACCACTATAATGTAGAATGATATATTATATGAAGTCTATGCGTAGACACATAGAACACAATATTTTGAGAAAGCATCGGTGAAACCGGATGAATAGATCAAGTTGCAATAACATTGAACTTTATCAATATGTTAAATATTAATGTAATCAATCAGGTATACTCACAAGGACAGGATAAGGTTTATGAAAAGGCAAGTCAAAACCATTAACCATTACCGCTGCTAGAGTTTCCCAAATCATACAATGTATCAAAAATCATAGGTATATCTGTCGAATATATGGTTGCAATATTTTGAAACACAAGAGGACAGTTATCATATCTTGTTCTACCATGAATTCTGAATTAATGGCATTACAAAATACGAATTTAAGGCCGGGTGAGTACGAACACTAGATGCTCACAAGGATCCATCTAGTCGAAGTCCCTGGATAGCATTGACCTAAACGGATATGAGCATGTCAGTTTACACAAGACTGCTCAAGTGTAAAAAGCCATGGTTCACACCATCCATCAGCCACTACTTAACAAGTCGCCACAAACATAAATCACTGTTGACAAATAATCAGGTTTGATTATCGTTCAAAAGCAATAGAGTAAGTATGGCACGTATCCAGAAAACATTAAGATAAACATTTTGCCTATCATAATATTAGCCGGAAATACTTCCACTGGCTGACTCGGTACTACCACGAGAGGGGTAAATCCTATAATGAAACACAATTTGTTTGCAATCATATACTGGACCATAGACCCAGATAAGTACAATCATTGAAAATTGAAAGTTATAGATAGGTAAGTAATTATTACAATTATTATAAAATTTTGGAAGCTCAGCATTACCTCATTCCTGCAAACTAATGCCAACCAGAACTAAGGCCAGACATTACCTTACAGAAACTACCATTCCTCACAAAATTACCTCGCTCTGAACTTCCTCAACTCGCTGGAAAGCTTGCTCTGAGTCCATTCAGAACTACACAATAATCTGTAGGTATTTTGGGTATTGTAAATGTTTGTAATGAGTGTATATGAAGTGCGAAGAACAATAATGCTTAAATACAAATAATTTATAATAATAAATATAATGAGTATGGTAAGTTACATGTGACTGCTAAATATTGATTGAATGGACAATGTCATGCTCAATTGGACACATTGAACTCCTCTCTCCCAGCTTAATAGTTACTTTAACGAATAGTGCACAACAAGTACTACTGTTGTAGAGTCTTATTCAATGGAGCAAAACACTACGCCATTCACATAACACATAAAATAATATTTAAACGAATTTTCATATGCAGTGCACAATTTTCTCTAGAATAATAGGTAGGTAGGTAAGTACCTAGTGTAAAATCTAGACATCTCCTAGACAATGTCCTCCTAACCTATACTACGACTAGGTATATACTTCGACCAGCTACGTCCTATCGTTCCTACAATTTTATCCACAGTAATCCACACTATTAACAGATTTACGAGTGGCTGTCCTATCGCATTCGTATTTTTTTATAGTCGTCGTCATGATCTGTCTAAGTCGCCTCTTGACGACTAACTGTTTGATTAAATTAGAATAACCTATCTTAATGAAAGGAAATTTAAATTTTAGTTTTCTATTTATGTAGAAATTTGTCTTGGAATTTGTTTATACAGCCTAACTAACAAAAGAAAAAAATATATCTCTGAAAAGAAAAATAACGACACACTTATTATTATACACACATTACGATACGAGCCGTATAAATAATACAGCTTAGAAATTGGTAGCCACAACGAAATCTTATCTCATCAAATATTAGTTTATTTGATTTAACGATTTAGCAAGGAACGGTGAAAATGGTACCTATAAACCATAGATTCACCCACTCTGTTCTCGTTAGATAAGTAAAGAAAACAAATGTCACTTGACATTATGTTCTATAAAACTGTTATCCAAAACAATCGCACGTGAGATACAAAGTTGTATTTTGGAGCAACTTGAGAATAACAAGCACAAATACAACCTATTATTAATATAATTCAATCAACAATACTTATGTCAAGGTAATTATAATCAATGCATTCCACTAATAATTGTACCTATATTTTAAATTTTATATTCCTCGGATTAAAAGTTAACTTTTCAAGAACCGTGTCCTTCTTGTGTATAACCTAGACACCGTTAATAGGTAAAACATCTTATTATGTTTCAGGTACCCTAAGCGGCTGAAGTTAACCTAATTACCTATAGGTATCCATTGAACCTATGATAACACTAATACTCAAAATATAGTTATAACTTGTTTCCTGGTTACAATACCTACTTCTAAAATTGTCCACACTGCTCCTAGGTAAGAGTTTGATAATGTTTCTGCCTTTTTCATGATAATCTAGTAACATTAAACTCAAAGCAAATTTTCCCACATTGATCATTTTCCAATTATTAACTCAACTATCAATGTATTCAGTTAAATTGAATCAATTATTTATAACTATAGTGGGAGCACTGTAAATATTGCCATAATTATAGCAAGAACAACTTACAAGACCTTATTTATAAAATTATTAAGTATGTAGAAAATTTTCCTACAGTACTCATTAAAGAATCTGAATGATTCAGTTGTGGATCTAGTTAATTCTAATGTAGCTATATTAGAGTCATTAATTATGATGAGATTCTATCACAGGCACACAATTCCAGGTTGTAATTTTAACAAGGATACAGATTGTAATATTTCAATACATTAACAGATGATATAATCTATTTCAGAAGAGTTCCAATCCTACACTGTGGATGCTAAACAAATAATGATCAAAATTGTCTACCTTATTACTAAAATCATGGAAGAGAAGGAAAACCGGATTAACTAAGGATTTAATAGGATTTTTTTGAAGAAGTGTGACGTGTCTGAATGATATCTGGTTATGAGACCCCTTTTTATTAATTATTTCAAGTTAAACTTCTATGCTTTTGCTTGTACATTAGACCACTAGTGTTATTAGTTAAGCTTTAAGCCTATTATCCAACGAGGAGAAAATAAATTGAATTTTCACTGTTCCCTGTATTTTCTTTTTATTATTTTATAGCGCCATGTATTTTGAATGAGTGTCTATGATATTGTGTAGTACCTAGCTAACCCTAACTGCCTAATCTTGGTCAACATCTGTTAGCAGAGTCGGTCCTAGTTTACATTTGGATGTTATGGGTCCACTAACTATATGGCACACCTTGAAGCCAGTATTAACAACAGGCAAACCATTAAAACATATACAATTCAATTCAATTCATGTTATGTCTGTCAGTCATTTGCATAATATAGTAAAATTTGTAAATAAAACTCACCGAACTATTGGGAGCAGCTTACTCAACCCAGAACTTCGTCACTACCTACTCACTTTCACAGTATACTTAAGTACTAAACCACTGACTTCAGCGGTTAATTCAAATATAATTATTCTCAAGAATACTATGACCGTTCAGGACGGTGTCAACACTCCGAATCCCGAGCCCGCTCGCCTCTCCGCCTTCGTTCCTTATTTCTTTCTTATGAATCTTTGTTTCTCCACTGTACTTTACCGAATTCCAAGAATTTTATGTAAGTTTATAAGTAGTTTGCACATGTCAAGTTTGGGTCCTTGAAACAATCCTATTCACTCGTAACTTGAGAAAAGCCCTTGGAAAGCCGTTAGTGTCACGAATTCTGTTATTTATTATTGCTTTACTATGGCCACATTTTGTTATTTTAACTGCTGCTCCTTTTGTTGAAGACCAAACATATCTATAACACGTGTCAACGTTTTTTTTATAATTTACGAAACCCTTAAAACATTGGTCAGTGCAAGTAGTGATTTACATTGAAACTTGAATATTTTTACAACATTTATATCATAGCGTCACATTTCCCATCTATGGTCGAATAGCATACCTAGCAACCTATCTAAGTAACTTAATGTCGTTTTTCCTGAAATTTGGAATTGTTGTAATGGATAATATAAAAATATATGCTGTTTTCCTTATAAACTATAGAAATAAGGCAATATTATAGTTTGGATTGTTACAATCGCCCCTTAATTTATAAAGAAGTTTACCGTATTTATAAATTACTAACAAGAAAAAAAATCAAAATATAATTATTGCCGCATACATTTTTTTTTTTTTTTTTTTTTTTTTTTTTTTTATTATTCTCATGCTTTTTTATCTCCTATTTACCTATCCTTCTACCCCCAGAAATGACTGACCTACCTATGTGTAATCATAAAATAGCACGAATAGTAGAATCAGTCATATTATACATAATACTTTCATACTATTTATCACACTTTTACTATATAATAATCTATTCTGATAGATGAGATTATTGGGGAACCTAGTTATTAACCCTTTATTTTTATTTTTTTTTGACGTAATTAAAACATTTTATTAGTTAAAATAAGAACTTTGAATATTTTTTTTTTTTAATACCGGCGCATTTTACCTAGATATCTAATACAGAATGAAACTACATAAAGCTATATTATAACTCCGCGCCCCTACTATACTTGAGTGACCCACGAACGTGAGCGAACCATTCACACCAACATTATTAAATAACATCTAAGTATCACATTGTCAAACTTTTTAATTAAATTACATGATTCTCATCACAAGATCGCACCCACACATACATCCTACACGCATGCACAACCACCTATTCAATAGACTAAATAAGTAAATAAATAAAATAAAAAAGATATACCCCTAAAGATAAATTCACCCCTTTTTTTCCATGTTAATTTCGATTTAGTTACTAGAATGCCATCTGTGAAATGATTCGGTAATTAATTAATCTATTTTCGCGCATCATATCGAGTTAGCGATTGCAAGTGCTTAAATGATAAGTTATGTAGTTCTTTATAATTCCGCTAGATCGTTCGAGACACATTTTTACATAACCTAAACATTATAATATAAGAAACCCTATAGAACTAGATACACTTCAAACTAGATTTTACAAACCATTAGCTAAGTACCTTCAAAAAATCCCGAGTCGATTTTTTTTTCTAATTAAAACGCAAAAGCCTGATGGATTCCGGGTATCGATTCTGAACTACTATGGTGAGCCAGGCGTGGAAAAGAAAATACTTTTTTTTTTTTTTTTTTTTTTTTTTTTTTACATAACTTACTAACAAGAAAAAAAAAACAAAATATAATTATTGCCGCATACATTTTTTTTTTTTTTTTTTTTTTTAAACAGCCCCTAACATTCCTATTTAAACTGAGAACGCTTCAAAATTCAAATAAATCGATTTGAACGAAGCCACAAGATACACAGACCTACCTATGTCGCGTCGCGGGCAAACTCCGACTTGCATTTTGTATGTATTACAATTGAAAGATAAGAAAAACTATAAACAGGTTAATAGATTCGACTTTCCTATTTCACAAAACCGCCATTTTTAAGGTTTAAGGCGGAGCCAAACCTCAACATAGCGCTCCCTATGTACTCACACTCAGAAACCATAAATCAGTCTGTGATGATGATGACACTCAGATAGAATACTCCGGGACGCCCCCGTGAGAATTCCTGGTCAAAATCTATTTCAACTTGACGTGGCATTGCAAAGCATGCCGCTTGTAGCCAGGGCTATTATGATTACAACAACAAAAAAAACAGTACACACTTGGCATTACGTTCATATTGTGGCAAGCCTAATGTCAATTTCGGATAATTTCGGTAATTTTACGTATGCTTAAGAATGGATGCTTCAATATGAATTTAGTTACCTAGAGCCTACAAACACTAGTATAACCAAGAAATAATTAATGCCTAAACCTTGATCACAAAATGTTATTTTCCATGTAAACATTTTACAAATGTAGACCTTTCGTAAAATTAAATCACTTTAAAAGTAAATTGAGTCTGAATTATATTTATCACAACATCAATAATATACCTAGATGAGATACAACGTACAACGAATTCTTCATTACTAAAAGTAAAATAAATTTAACTGAATTTCAAAATTTCTACGGCTTATCTCACTTTACTACTGGTAACACCAAAGCATAATAATATTGGTCATAAATCGAAGAGAGATTAATTACATCGTTTATTTTTCAATTTCTCAATGTTATGATGTAGCAATAGTATTTCACGACAATTCGATTCTATCAACCGGATACCTACGATGTTAGATTTACGATGGAAACGATAACAACTACATAATTAACGTAAATACGCGAGTTTGTCGTTTGACTTTACTTTAATCACAGCAAATTGTAATTATTATTGGAAATTGGATTCTCTAAAGGTAAAATACTATGCAATGCAATAAATTTCCACATATCTATGTTTGTTACTCTACTACTGATTTTCCTGCACACTTCTGTACATATTTCGAACAAGGTCGTAACGATTGTTGACACCGCATTTTTTTGTTTGTCTGCACGCTTATACGCTACTATTTTGTTTTATTTCTTTTCAGCCTACTCCGCCAGCATGTTCATGACAATTTATAACAACGCATGGGTTGAAATATTACTGCATTTTGCCAAACACAATAGAAGATAAAGCAAGAAGAAGCTACTCAATAAAACGCAAAACTAATCTATTTGAACTATTGAAAACGCTAAGTGATAACCGAATATACTAATCACAGCGCTTAGTGTAATCAAAAGAAAGGTAAATCTTAAGATTGAAATTAAATAAAAGCGCAGCAAATAACCTAATCATACAATGTTTATTTATTTGCATATTTCCCTGTCTTTTTATAAAAAGTGCAACCAAATTTATAAAAATATAGCGTGTGAGTGAATCTAAGTGATTATAAATGAATAAAATAGGATAGGTATGTGCGCCCCTAGGCGTTTAAATATTCCTAGACCATGCTAACATTTTCAACAAACAAAGGTATTTATTGATTTTTTATCAATTGAACTTTATTGTACAAAATACACAAGGTAAATTACAAGGCGGACTTACTACTAAAAGCAATCTCTACCAGTCAACCTTTTGAAAATAGATAGAAAATAGTTTGTTTTTATTTTTTATAGAAATAAAATACCTCTGTTTGCAAATAACACACAGTAAACGCCCCTGAACACATATGCTCACCTCAGACATTTGTAAAACCACATCCTGCTGTCACGGCAACAATTGTAACATCCCCCCCCCCCCCCCCCCTTTTGATAATCTTACTTTACTCTCTATTTTTATAAAATTATTATTTAAATAATAATTATTGGTGGTGATCCTTTACACACCAAGGTAAAAGTTCCTTCTGGAGACTTTTTATATTTCCTTTGCAAGTCTGTTAAGATCTTTAAAACAATGCTTTAGGAAATACTTTTATAATCTAAATACTGAAATATTTAAATTAAATACCTTCCTTATAATATTATAAGTTGGAACTATAATTATGGAAAGTATTATTTTATTTGGCCAAATTTAAGTAGTGATCGTCTAGAATGGTTAGGATTCCTACGTTGTGTAATTTTTTTTTTTGTTTTAGTAATCCAAACTTCTTTAAGATGTGGTATGTCTGAGGCGCAGCTATAAGTCTAACAAGGTGAATACTGTGTCTAACCTAAGAATTATCTGCAGTTAAAATATATATTTTATACCTAACCATAAAACTATAGTTTATACGTGTATGTGTATGTTGTAAAGTGTGCAACTGGGATTACTTATAGGAATAGGATAGGGACAGGATAAAGGAAGGAAGTAACCGGGGCCCTCACGGGCCCCGGGGGTCCGCTCCAACCACCCCTTCAGACCCGTCCTAAAACCACACCAAACAAGGACAGGATAATGATGGAGAGAGTAAAACCCGATTCCATAAGTAAGTAAGTTTGGAAGAAATTCTTCCTATCCCATCGATGCTCGCCCAAACACTACGTCTCCATGTAACACGCACAGATCAAAAGTGAAGTATTCACTAGTAAGTCATATAGAGGACATACTAGCAATTAATATTATAGTGAAATTGCCTAGCTGCAAGCAGACAAGGCAGGTATAATGTATAAGCTCCCACTTGAGTGACTGGGTAACAAATCCACAATCTTTTCCATTATGTAGTCTCTTCTCATATAGTGAGCCTCACAAACTAAACATAAGTACTTCGAAATGCGAACCGCTACAAACTAGGAAGAACCAGTCTCACATAGTTTAGTCATCCAAGATGAGAAAATGGTGGTATGCGAACATACCACTATAATGTAGAATGATATATTATATGAAGTCTATGCGTAGACACATAGAACACAATATTTTGAGAAAGCATCGGTGAAACCGGATGAATAGATCAAGTTGCAATAACATTGAACTTTATCAATATGTTAAATATTAATGTAATCAATCAGGTATACTCACAAGGACAGGATAAGGTTTATGAAAAGGCAAGTCAAAACCATTAACCATTACCGCTGCTAGAGTTTCCCAAATCATACAATGTATCAAAAATCATAGGTATATCTGTCGAATATATGGTTGCAATATTTTGAAACACAAGAGGACAGTTATCATATCTTGTTCTACCATGAATTCTGAATTAATGGCATTACAAAATACGAATTTAAGGCCGGGTGAGTACGAACACTAGATGCTCACAAGGATCCATCTAGTCGAAGTCCCTGGATAGCATTGACCTAAACGGATATGAGCATGTCAGTTTACACAAGACTGCTCAAGTGTAAAAAGCCATGGTTCACACCATCCATCAGCCACTACTTAACAAGTCGCCACAAACATAAATCACTGTTGACAAATAATCAGGTTTGATTATCGTTCAAAAGCAATAGAGTAAGTATGGCACGTATCCAGAAAACATTAAGATAAACATTTTGCCTATCATAATATTAGCCGGAAATACTTCCACTGGCTGACTCGGTACTACCACGAGAGGGGTAAATCCTATAATGAAACACAATTTGTTTGCAATCATATACTGGACCATAGACCCAGATAAGTACAATCATTGAAAATTGAAAGTTATAGATAGGTAAGTAATTATTACAATTATTATAAAATTTTGGAAGCTCAGCATTACCTCATTCCTGCAAACTAATGCCAACCAGAACTAAGGCCAGACATTACCTTACAGAAACTACCATTCCTCACAAAATTACCTCGCTCTGAACTTCCTCAACTCGCTGGAAAGCTTGCTCTGAGTCCATTCAGAACTACACAATAATCTGTAGGTATTTTGGGTATTGTAAATGTTTGTAATGAGTGTATATGAAGTGCGAAGAACAATAATGCTTAAATACAAATAATTTATAATAATAAATATAATGAGTATGGTAAGTTACATGTGACTGCTAAATATTGATTGAATGGACAATGTCATGCTCAATTGGACACATTGAACTCCTCTCTCCCAGCTTAATAGTTACTTTAACGAATAGTGCACAACAAGTACTACTGTTGTAGAGTCTTATTCAATGGAGCAAAACACTACGCCATTCACATAACACATAAAATAATATTTAAACGAATTTTCATATGCAGTGCACAATTTTCTCTAGAATAATAGGTAGGTAGGTAAGTACCTAGTGTAAAATCTAGACATCTCCTAGACAATGTCCTCCTAACCTATACTACGACTAGGTATATACTTCGACCAGCTACGTCCTATCGTTCCTACAATTTTATCCACAGTAATCCACACTATTAACAGATTTACGAGTGGCTGTCCTATCGCATTCGTATTTTTTTATAGTCGTCGTCATGATCTGTCTAAGTCGCCTCTTGACGACTAACTGTTTGATTAAATTAGAATAACCTATCTTAATGAAAGGAAATTTAAATTTTAGTTTTCTATTTATGTAGAAATTTGTCTTGGAATTTGTTTATACAGCCTAACTAACAAAAGAAAAAAATATATCTCTGAAAAGAAAAATAACGACACACTTATTATTATACACACATTACGATACGAGCCGTATAAATAATACAGCTTAGAAATTGGTAGCCACAACGAAATCTTATCTCATCAAATATTAGTTTATTTGATTTAACGATTTAGCAAGGAACGGTGAAAATGGTACCTATAAACCATAGATTCACCCACTCTGTTCTCGTTAGATAAGTAAAGAAAACAAATGTCACTTGACATTATGTTCTATAAAACTGTTATCCAAAACAATCGCACGTGAGATACAAAGTTGTATTTTGGAGCAACTTGAGAATAACAAGCACAAATACAACCTATTATTAATATAATTCAATCAACAATACTTATGTCAAGGTAATTATAATCAATGCATTCCACTAATAATTGTACCTATATTTTAAATTTTATATTCCTCGGATTAAAAGTTAACTTTTCAAGAACCGTGTCCTTCTTGTGTATAACCTAGACACCGTTAATAGGTAAAACATCTTATTATGTTTCAGGTACCCTAAGCGGCTGAAGTTAACCTAATTACCTATAGGTATCCATTGAACCTATGATAACACTAATACTCAAAATATAGTTATAACTTGTTTCCTGGTTACAATACCTACTTCTAAAATTGTCCACACTGCTCCTAGGTAAGAGTTTGATAATGTTTCTGCCTTTTTCATGATAATCTAGTAACATTAAACTCAAAGCAAATTTTCCCACATTGATCATTTTCCAATTATTAACTCAACTATCAATGTATTCAGTTAAATTGAATCAATTATTTATAACTATAGTGGGAGCACTGTAAATATTGCCATAATTATAGCAAGAACAACTTACAAGACCTTATTTATAAAATTATTAAGTATGTAGAAAATTTTCCTACAGTACTCATTAAAGAATCTGAATGATTCAGTTGTGGATCTAGTTAATTCTAATGTAGCTATATTAGAGTCATTAATTATGATGAGATTCTATCACAGGCACACAATTCCAGGTTGTAATTTTAACAAGGATACAGATTGTAATATTTCAATACATTAACAGATGATATAATCTATTTCAGAAGAGTTCCAATCCTACACTGTGGATGCTAAACAAATAATGATCAAAATTGTCTACCTTATTACTAAAATCATGGAAGAGAAGGAAAACCGGATTAACTAAGGATTTAATAGGATTTTTTTGAAGAAGTGTGACGTGTCTGAATGATATCTGGTTATGAGACCCATTTTTATTAATTATTTCAAGTTAAACTTCTATGCTTTTGCTTGTACATTAGACCACTAGTGTTATTAGTTAAGCTTTAAGCCTATTATCCAACGAGGAGAAAATAAATTGAATTTTCACTGTTCCCTGTATTTTCTTTTTATTATTTTATAGCGCCATGTATTTTGAATGAGTGTCTATGATATTGTGTAGTACCTAGCTAACCCTAACTGCCTAATCTTGGTCAACATCTGTTAGCAGAGTCGGTCCTAGTTTACATTTGGATGTTATGGGTCCACTAACTATATGGCACACCTTGAAGCCAGTATTAACAACAGGCAAACCATTAAAACATATACAATTCAATTCAATTCATGTTATGTCTGTCAGTCATTTGCATAATATAGTAAAATTTGTAAATAAAACTCACCGAACTATTGGGAGCAGCTTACTCAACCCAGAACTTCGTCACTACCTACTCACTTTCACAGTATACTTAAGTACTAAACCACTGACTTCAGCGGTTAATTCAAATATAATTATTCTCAAGAATACTATGACCGTTCAGGACGGTGTCAACACTCCGAATCCCGAGCCCGCTCGCCTCTCCGCCTTCGTTCCTTATTTCTTTCTTATGAATCTTTGTTTCTCCACTGTACTTTACCGAATTCCAAGAATTTTATGTAAGTTTATAAGTAGTTTGCACATGTCAAGTTTGGGTCCTTGAAACAATCCTATTCACTCGTAACTTGAGAAAAGCCCTTGGAAAGCCGTTAGTGTCACGAATTCTGTTATTTATTATTGCTTTACTATGGCCACATTTTGTTATTTTAACTGCTGCTCCTTTTGTTGAAGACCAAACATATCTATAACACGTGTCAACGTTTTTTTTATAATTTACGAAACCCTTAAAACATTGGTCAGTGCAAGTAGTGATTTACATTGAAACTTGAATATTTTTACAACATTTATATCATAGCGTCACATTTCCCATCTATGGTCGAATAGCATACCTAGCAACCTATCTAAGTAACTTAATGTCGTTTTTCCTGAAATTTGGAATTGTTGTAATGGATAATATAAAAATATATGCTGTTTTCCTTATAAACTATAGAAATAAGGCAATATTATAGTTTGGATTGTTACAACATATTAATCTTACAATCATTTGTATTTGAACCCAGGACCTCAGTAGGTAACACCTTGAAACTGGTATACGTACCACTCTATCACTGAAGTTGTCAAATATTTTACTTTATACCCTAGCTTAAAATCTATATGCCAATTATTGTCTGGGATCCGAGTCTTGCTAAACATAAATTAGTAATTGAAAAGTTTAATAAAAAATTTGCTTGGTTCCTTTTTAAAAAACAGTTAGGCTATTATCCATTCTTTTATCCATCCTTGTTTGTAGCCGGTATGGCATGAATACGTTGGAGCTTAGGCGAATTGAATTTATTAATTCACTATAGACTACTTCTACGCAATAGGGTAGATAATTCGGAAGCTAGAGACCGGATTGGGCTTTACGTACCGCAAATTATATGCGGGGAGTTGGTCGGCGACGGCATTTATTGTTCGCGTCTCCAGGATGCCTGCGCACGCGGCACGCTATCAATGCTCCGACCGCCCGTGCGGTCTATTTACTTAACGCATTTTAGCTTGTGTCCAGGATGCCGACAGATTTGTTGATTCACTGGCCTCACTATGTGCTAAGTTTTGTTTATTTTTAACGAATTAAATTTTATTGTATTTTCTTTTTTCTATTATGTTGTAATGTCTTAAATAGCTGTAAGTTACGATGTAAAATGTTGAATAAATAAATAAATAGACGTTTAGATAAAACGTAAACAAACAAATAAAATAATTTTATACACAGGCCTCTTTATAGCCGCAAGTGAAAAAAGTTGAAGTGTTGTTTTTTATGACGAGCCGTGAAATTTAAAACAAAATACAAAAATAATTTTAAAACTATTAAAAAATAACCCATGTTTTTCTATCATCCATCCGTTACGATTACCTACAGAAGAATAATTGCTAACAATTCCCAAGATTCGTAAAGGGAAGTCTTATTTGTTCAACGCAAAGTTTTAAACCAAACATCACTTATTAAAGCTTGGTCCTTCGAGCCGGATACGGATAGAATTAACAAAACAAAGTTCACAAACGCGTTGTAACAACATTTTCTCACAGTGTATATCCTATATCACAGCATAAAGAAACATACAGTATTTTTTCTTAGTATCTTTCTTGATAAGTTAATTATCATTATTGCAGCACAAAGTACGGCACAAAATACGCGATACGGCTGCCCGCCAACGCAGATTTGCCAAAACTTTCACAGTGTACGTTCGTCATTCGAGACTGAGACGCTTTCCGAGCTCTTGCTGAGACCAGGGGCGTCTTGTGCTGCGTCTGTAACGTTCTGTTTTCCCCTATGTCTCAATTAGATGATCTGAAAAACCCGAATGTGAACTGGAATCGCTCCCAATGATTCTTTTATTAGCTTTAGATTGATCTTTGAAATCCACGAACGTGCAGCGGGCAACGCCTGTTGCTGTTCGTTGGCCTGGTGTGGACGCAGCATTGTAGGTATTACTAACGAACGGACCTTTTGTGGGCAGATAAAATACTGTATGTATCTTTATACTGTACCTATATGCAGTACAAGCCTAATTAACGCGCGGAACGTTTGTGTGGAGGCTGGGATATACAAACACAATTTACTATTTATGTAGTACATTTCTGTGCCGGCTAATTTAGATGAAACTTGATGGGGTTTGTTCAGACTCTAATTTATAGTCTGCACTGGGATTTGCTTGTTCAAATTACTCTAAGTGTGTCGTGCAATTTAGATGTGATGTCTTGTTAAATATTGTCCTAATTTAAAACACCTATGTAAATATCAGTTGTAATGTCTAGTCAGGAGCCTTACCACGAGTTGCTGAGCAATATTAAATTATTATAACTTTTTAATTTTGCATATTTACAATGCTATTTTTATGTGATAAATATTAAACAAGAAAATATACCAGAAAAAAGCAACTAGTCTCATGTCGCCCTGACGGGATTCGAACCAGCATCCTTGGGAGTCCGGCCCAATGCACTAACCAATTATGCTACAGAGACCTATGAGGACACGTCGAATTTCTCGAACCATAACTAGGACGCATGGCGTTCGTTTTCGTTATGTTCGTGCACGCATACGAGCTTTCGAGAATCATCTTATAGATTTTTTTGTGCGAGAACTCTCATCGTGTCAACCAGACGTAATTTCTATATTCCGATGACTGCTGAAGGTAGGGCCTCTAATCTTAACTGAGTGCGAAAATAGAAATATAACGGAGTTACAAAGTACAAAAGAAAAGTTCAGTATTAGAAGTATATTTTTACAAAAAAGTTTTAAAAGAAAATTTTAGATTACTTCGCACAAAATGAAAAGAGTTTTTATATGTACTTTAGCAACAGTTATAATAAGCTTTCTGACTGTTAGAGCAAATGTTGTCGTTTGAAAGAAAACTTTTTTTTTTTATAAGGGTTTCGTAGCCTAATGGCAAAAAGCGGAATCCTTATAGATTCGTCGTCTGTCTGTCCGATGTATGTCACAGCCACTTTATTCCAAAACTATGAGGATTACACAGTTGAAACTTGGTTCGTAGATGTATTCTGTAAACCGCTTTACGGTTTTTATACAAAAATAAAAATTAATAGATATTAACTGAAACTGATTTTTTTTTTCATCAAACCTATACGTGTGGGGTATCAGTAGATAGGTCTTTAACAATTACATTGAGGTTTTTAAAACGATTTTTTCTCAAAGTCAACCGTTTGAAAGATGTACATTTCAAAAGTGGTAAAATGTGGGTCCTCCCTCTGTCTTTAGAAATAAGAGAGTGAAAATTAAAAAAAAACATATATGCTGTAGATTGTAATAAAAACTTTCAACGAAAATTGGTTTGAACGAAATGTAGTTGGAATTCCAAAGGGAACTGAAAAAAAATTTTTTTTTCATCCAACCTATACGTGTGGGATATCTATAGATAATTGGTTTGAACGAAATATATTTAGCAGTTTCAGAGCTATAGCACATTTTCTAAAACCGCAAATATAACTTTGTCATTTATACAAACACTATGAAAAACAAAGAATTTTTTTCAGACGAAACATTATAGTGGCATTTTGGGTAGTTGTATTTAATATAATAATAATAGAAACTTTATTGCACACGATACAAAAACAAACATATACAGAGAAAATGTCAAAAAGAGCAATAGGCGGCCTCATGCTACATTGCAATCTCTTCCAGGCCACCTTGGGTGAGAGACGGAACCCTTCATGTGCGAGTTCGACTTGCACTTGGCCGATTTTTACTATTTCTCCGAAAAGGTTCAGATTCAGATTCAGATTTATTTATTGCAAGTCACAAGTTAAAAAAGGTGTTACATAAATCGGTAGGTACAGTACGAGTGACGCCCTGTTAGGGCACAGCAAACATGCAAAGGCAACTATTGCCTTTTACTTATAAATTAACATATACATATTCATATTAATATTATATATATATATATACATATTCTTTTATTTATATATATATATAGATATATATATGTATATATAACAATCCTGTTTTGTAAAATAAAATGTATAGTCAAAGCTTTAATGTTTGTGGCCACGAAAAACAGGATTGCAGTTTTTTTTTCGTCTATTGAATAACTTATTTGAACGAAAAAACAAAAAATACCCAGACAAAAATATAATTTTAAAAATATAAATTGATTTCTAAAAGACGTGTTAGTATCTTAATCTTTGAATCCTGACAAAATTGTCTACGTTTTAAAATAATTGTTGCATTTTCATGTAAAATAGGGATAAAACAAACTCTTCCTAGGATACACATTTGTGTTTAGATAAAATGTGCAATACATCCCAGGAGTAAGATCTGTCTACAACAGATTCGATTCCCATTTGGGTCACGTTATTAAACTTTTGCTGCATTTTCTCCGGTCGCAGTTTCCAGATTTCGCAAGTTCTTTTCGCATTGTCACCTAGACTGCTAGAGTGAATAAATGTATTCCTGTTTAGGGAATACAATAAATGAAGCAACAGAAATTCTAATATGGCATGAGCTCCCTGATGATGTAACTTGTTTCTATTAATGTTTGATTAAAATGCAGTCACGTTTCTACTTTAGTAAAAGTCAATGTGGCAACTATCTTACTAAAGCAGCAATGTTGCTGCACTTTCAGTCAAAATCTGTTAGCAACAGAGTTAGATAATTAACTAGCTGAGAATACCTTATCGAATTCCTACTAATCCTACTAATATTATAAATGTGTAAGATCGGATGCATGTTACTTTACGCGAAATGACTAAACGGAATTGGGTGAAAAGCACCTAGATTGGTTCTAACGTGGCTTGATTAAACATACGATACTCTTTATCCCGAAATTCCCGCGGGAACGGGAATCATGCGTCTAAAACCGCGGGCGGCCACTCATTATCTATTTAATGTTTTCGTAATGAAGCTGGATCAATCAAACAATATATAAATAAATAGCAATGACAGATATTGAGTGATATGATGTAATGTACGTGGGTAATATATAAAAAAAAAATTATGATACAAAGTTGCGGGCAAAAGTACAATTAAGTATGTTATACTAGTGACAGCCCGCGGTTTCATACGCGTGGATCCCTTTCTCGTGGGAATATTGGGATAAAATGTGCCCTATCTTTTCATGCTATCTACACTTATATATAATATTATAAAGCTGAAGAGTTTGTTTGTTTGAACGCGCTAATCTCCGGAACTACTTGACCGATTTAGAAAATTCTTAGACCATTAGAAAGCTACATTTCTCCCGAGTGACATAGGCTATATTTTATCCCGATATTGCCACGGGAAGGGGCACCACGCGGGTAAAACCGCGAGGGTCCGCTAGTATTATATAAAGCAGCCGCTCGCGGTTTCACCCGCGTGGTTCCCGTTCCCGTGAAAATATCGGGATATAAAGTATCCTATATTCGTAACCAGGCTATCTACTATCTGTGCACCAAATTTCATCGAAATCCGTTAGGTAGTTTTTGAGTTTATTCGTTGCAAACAAAAAAACAAACGAACAATCAAATCTTTCCTCTAGTATAGAAGTCTAAACTATGTATGTGTATGTTTTCACCCAAATAAATAACAAACATTTGAAAATTCAAACTATTACTTAAGTAATTCACGATTTTTTATACGTTTTATCCTAATCCTAATGATATTATAAATTCGAAAGTGTATTTGCTTGTCCTTCCTTCACGTCCTAACTAAGCAACCAATGTACTTAATGTTTGGCATAGAGTTAGTTGAAAGGGCGGAAAGTAACATATGGTACTTTTTATCCCGATATTCCCACGGAACGGGAACCACTCGGGTGAAACCGCGAGCGGCTGCTAGTTTTAGAATAAATCGCAACTTCTGGCACATTCGCTGGTCTCGTGGCCCCGCTACAAAAAGGTCGGTGGGCCCATTAGCGGATTTCCTTTTTATTACGAGTTTCTTAAAGGCTGCAGCGGACCGCTCTCGAGATAATCACTCAACGCGGCTTCGCTTCAGAATGTGCTTTTAATAGTTGCGCTTAACCTGCTTTTACTACGATTAGGATTCTAGATTTTCGTTTACTTTCCATTACTAAGTCAGTTCTTATTTTCACTGTGATTCATACACGAATTACCTACTTATTTAAATTGTATTGCACTACCGAGACTTTTAAGAAGACAAATTTTCTATCACTTTTTAGATTCTATGCTGTAAGCTAATGAGGAACAATGTTCCAAAAGAAACGCTTTTCAAAATATTTTTTCAATATTTAATTAAATTTGTTTAGTTCTCCACAGAATTCCGCCAATGTCTCGTAACGAGTGTTTTTTTTTTTTACATAAGTACTCAATTTTGAATGTTCGTAGTCTGACTGACTTACAAATTAAAGAAATACTAGTCAAGTGATGTTTTTGAGTGTTTTATCATAACAATCATATTACACCGACCACAAAAAAGGGATGTTATTAATTTGATCGTATGTTTTTTCTGTAATCTAAAAATATGAACCAATAAATAATTCTACAATTAAAAGCTGCACTGCGAGAGACGGCGTTAAAGGAATGTAAATATGTACATAGTTATATTTTTTGTAAAACATTTTCAATGTTGCGAGTGTTACAGTGTAAAAAAAGACTGTTTTCGTATAATCGTCGGTTTTTACCGAGAAAAATAACCGGCTGTATCGTATTTCACTCAAAAGTTGCCTGGAGCAGATGCGGTTTCGCCACCGCGTAGGGCTGCGCAACTTTTTTCGGGTGCGGTTTTAAACAACAGCGGAAGCGATTTGATCTTTGTAAAGCCGAGTTAACGACATCACCACAGTTTCAAGATACATACAGTGTCTAATCTTCCTATAATCCGTTCGCGAGTCCGTTTCCGCGCGATTGGAAACGGACGCGCCCATTCGGCGCGGCATAAGCTGTGCACATCGAGAACGCCATCGACACAATGGACGAGGTCAGCATCGTCCATATCTGCAAGTCGAACTTCAAAGAAGATGAGATTTGCAGTGAAAAGGCGCTGCTGTTCCGAAGCATTGGGAAAGCCGCCGAAAAGCCATCTCGATGGAGAGATGGAGGTGCCAAGACATCTCCAGGACATCATCACCTGTCTGAAGGAGACCGACCCTGACGACGTGCCGACTTTTGTCGCCGTCAGTACGTGAAATAAAATAAAATTTTAATTTTAATATAATGTATGTATGTTCTAGTATATAAGGTATTTCTTGTATGGACCATCACGCCATCAGATGCCTGAAAACAATGGTTAATAATAATAATATCCGACACGCCTCGTGTCAGCGAGAGCTCGGCAAGCGCACAGTCTCGAATGCGCTGCGGTGACGAAAGTACGCTGTGAAAGTTTTAGCTAATCTATATTGGCGGGCAGCCCTATCGCGTATTGCGTACCACACGGCTTCAATAATAATAATTAACTTCGATCAAGAAATAGTCTAAGGCAAAATACTGTGGCGGGCGGTCTGCGTGGCAAGCGAATCCAATAACTATGTCCACACTGTGCCCTTTCTTCTTCAACTTTCATCATCATCTTCTAATGAACTTTTTAGTGCATTCAATTAATGAACACATCAACGAACACGACGCCATCATAGATTCCGTCTCACGAAAGATGGCACGCGGAATATTACTTGAACTAAAATGATCTCTATGGTACTAAATCTTATTTTCAAATGTTGAAGGTGACTACAGCGCCTCTCTCAGGTTCCATCTTTAGAGAGACAGACACTAGTCATTTGAGTTCCTGACAGCTGTCGCCGCGCCGAAAATAGTGCGCCGCTGGCTGCGCCGTGATGCATGCCGTTGATGAACAAAATGGGCACCGTATATACATAGCTTGTAATCACCGCGCGCTATCTCGATTGCAAACTCTCAGTTCGTCGTCAATCAGCGCAGTGATTACCGCCCGCCAATACTACCGGTGATGATTGACAGGAAGTAGCACGATGAAAGAAATCTCTAGGTTAGAATGTTTAGACCTGCGACCAAAAAGACGCACCAGCCGACCCACTCAGCATTGTATAGTATAACTAGGCAACGTAAAAAATTAAATGTTTTTACGCATCCTTCGCTCCCAAGTGTAGAGGGAAGTGCCTTTAATGATAATTCGTTATTTTTATTATTCTTGCACAAAATAATAATAACAAAACAAGAAACTTAGAAAAAATAACTTATCTTACACCAAAGTAACGACAGTAATAAATTACTACTTCTCTCTGTATGGTGCTGGCCCACCACCTTGATTGATTTGCCTTGGTCAGGAGGGGGGATTAAGTAGTGCAAACTAATTTATGTGCTATGTTACCAACACAATTCAGCTTCCTATATTATGTTTGCCAAACTAATGAAATCTTAAAACAATAATATAATTATTATTAATTTAACTTACAATTTGTAACTATCAATTTTGTACTATTTATAGTGGTATTTTTTAACTCAAAAGGAGGTTATTACTAATACCTTTGTTTCTTAGATTATGTTAAATAATACTTTAGATGGGACACTCAATGTTTGTTTTGCAAATAATTAAATTTTACCTACAATGCTATAATATTAACTACTTGTACCGAATAATTTTGTTGAGGGTGGATGTGGTATCCAATTTAGCTTTTTTTAAAACATTACCTAAAGTTTGAGGAAGGATTTAATGTTAAAAAAATGGCATTCTCACGAGAGCGGGAACCACGCGGGCGACACTAGTTATTAATATTCTTCTTATTAACTTAAGAGCCACCCTCTTGTAGTAGCTTCCTCCATTCGTTTTTGACCAAGGTCAGTTCCTTAGCTGCTTGATAAGACACAACGTTCACCTTCTTTTTCTTCTGTTCCATTAAGGCTATTCTTGATCTTCCTCTTCCTCTCTTTCCCTCTATTTATTGATTCTGTAATGTTTGTAAGTAATTTGTCATGTCTTATTAAGTGGCCGGTCATGATACCTCGTCTGTGTTCTATAATTTTTAATATCTGACGTTTTTCATTTCCCTTTTCAAAACTTCTTCATTTGCAAGCATTTCGGTCAAGTTATTGGTAATATTATTTTAATATCTTCTTTAATATTGATTAGAAAATTTTGTTATTTGCTGGTGCACTACTTGTGTTCTATCTGTATCTTTACGTGTGCAATAAAGTGTTTTATTTATCTAGACTAATATTAAAAAAGACGAAAGATTTGATTGTTTGTTTGCATTGAATAGGCTCCGAAACTACTGAACGGATTTGGATGAAATTTGGTACACAGATAGTTATGAACATAGGATACCTTTTAGCCCGATATTCCCACGAGAACGAGAACTACGTGGGTGAAACCGTGAGTGGCCGCTAGTCTATAATAATATTAGAAACAAACAAACGCCGTCGCCTATGAGTTGGGCTAGCCGAAGATTACCGTTCCTTTATATGAAGCACAACTTCAGCCATGTGTTTCACTTTTTTCTGAGGTCTTTATGCAAATTCGTCTCTTTGCTGGGAACAGAGTGTTATGGATTGTCCTAAAGTAACAATTCTAGAAGTTTTTGTTGGAACTTAGTAGTTTTGTTTTGAGAAGTATTGTTTCAAGTTTCCGAGATTCTGAGACTTTCCGGAAAACCTTTCTGTCGTTCTCAAATTTTATACTTGTGGAATCTTTGAAAATAGTTTTAACTAGAGTGTCTTTGTAGTTACATGTGAAACTTTCTGTCGTTCTCAAATTTAATACTTATGGAATCTTTGCAAATATTTTTAACTGGTCTTTTTTTGTAGTCAACTGTATATAATTGTTTGATAAAAATTTATATTCATGCTGAAATTTATAATAGTGATGGCAGCCCCTGACGAATAATTAAGTCAGAGGTTTTTATATTATTTGATCCTCTTTCAATTACTTACATCTTAACCGTAGTGGGATTTAAAAAAAAATATATTTTGCTTTTAATTCAAGTTTTTTAGAGAGCATATATAATATATACATGTCCGCCGCATCTAAATCGGACTAGTAGATTTTTTTTTTTCAAACAAATGTTTAATGCAGCGCCCCCTGGTGAATTGTCACCGTAACACTTATCTAAGTACATTCATTAATCAAACCCAAACACATTACTGTAAACCGCATTAAAATCGGACTATTAATTTGGGTTTTTCTCAAACAAATGTTTACTGCAGCGCCCCCTGGTGAGTTGTCGCCTTAACACTTATCTTAGAACATTCACCAATTCAATCCGCAACCATCACTGCAAACTGCATCAAAATCGGACTAGTAGTTTTGGAGATAAATGGTAACATTGGTTTGCACAAACAAACAAACAAACAAACAACCTCTCACTCCAAACGCATATACCAACGCATTCGTTGGTAACAAAATAATGAAATGAAATGTATCAATTTAAATTAGCGTAGCGTAACTGAACTTTACTTCACTGAGGTTATTATTATGTTAGGTTGACACGATGCAAGCTTTCACGTACGAGAATCATGCTGCCTCCTCGACCGAGACAACTAGCATTCGTGAAGCGTTCGAGCTGCGTTAGTTTTCGCAATGTTCGTGCACGCACACGAGCTTTCGAAGACAATCTAGAAGCATTTCTCGAGCGTGAACTCGCATCTAAGTCAACCAGTAATATTTTATTATTGTCAAAGAATAATCCTTGTATTTCTTTTTGTCCACAGGTAAGATGTCTTAACAATCACCTCAAATTATTGTAAGTTCCATAGTATTGATGATTCCAACTTGAAATCGTAGACCGCTTGTGACTTAGGCCACTTTAGGAAGCATTGTTTTAATCCGTAAGGTACATACAGGAAAATGAGACAAAATAAATATTTCATTGTTGTTGCGACCAAGCTAATAGAATCATCAAGTAAGTTGTCTTAGACTTTACTTGATAAAACGTAATTATTATTTTTGCAGCCGAGCGGTATGCAACACGTGATAGGGCTGCCCGGCAACGTAGATTAGCCATTACCACATGCTTACTGTGTACAAAACTTTCATATCGTGCGTTCGTTAGCGCGCGACGTATTCGAGACTGATCTTAGCCCTGCCGGAATACGGAACGTATTCCAGCAGGGCTAAAATGAGACCCGCGACTATTTGTCAAAATTTATTTCACTTCACAATATGTCTGGCGCGCTCATATCTGTACGGTATGAGAAGGACAGACAGTGCGCTTACGCCACATGAGCGTCGATAAACTTTTGTCGCGGTGCTCATCTTAGGCCTACAGAACGTGACCCAAGTAGTGATCTATACTTAAGGACAGTTAGAAAGGGACGCACTTATTCATCGCATGTAGCGACGTCCCTTTTCAACTATTCTCAACTACTTTAGTCACGTTCTGGAATACGGGCTCAGGTCTTGTCGAGGTCTTGCTGAACTGACGCGCGTCGGGTATGATTTGAACGGACTTTTAGTAGGAAGACAGAATACTGTGCATCCATGTACTGTGCCATAGTGCAGTACCCTACATCAAGAAGCAGCACATCGAAGCATATCGAAGCACATCAAACCCCTTAACCATTAAATGGCCTATCTACCATAAATTTGCCAATGAAATCGGCTGTCTGCAAAAAAGTTTCGGCACGGTGATAAACGTTCACAGCAGGAACGTGAAAGTTGTGTAGGTACCTACTCGTACATACAAAATTTATAGAATGGCTGTTGAAACTTGAAACATCGGGGTGTTTTGATACTTTGAAATAGTTCCATCTGTACCAAACTTCATATTTTACATTTTTTATTAACCACTTTCTTATGTACAGAAAACAGAGGTGTCTCAAGCTTGAGATTACGTTCGCACGAGAGCTTTTTGGACGCTTCAATTATTATTGTATAATTATATTTTTGTAAAATAATTTTCATTATTTTTACGAGTATAACATTTACTTTATAAAGTTTGTAACCAAAATACCCTTAATGATTTTGCCCTTATTGAAAACACTATTTGAATAACTCATCAAATTATTGAAATATTCTGATCGGGGTTACTGAATTGCTTACGATAATGCCGATATCTGACAGGTGTCAAATCCAGAGTAATTTGTCTTCCTATCCCTTTCTTTTTTATATTATAATGTTTAAGGGACATTTGTGATAATATATGAAGGATTGCAATAATCTTTTACGTTTTAGAATCAAGAAAAATATGAAATTATAAAAAAATTATGTCAAACATTACTTTTAAGTGAGCCGACGACGACTAAAAAACATGTTTTTCATAATCTATACTTTTAATGAAAATATCAATTAAGTACTATCGAAAAACGAAGGGACTGACATATAAACCCCTACCTACTTATTGTTGGCACGACCAATAACCAAAGTAGAAGTTATCTGCGTGATTTAACCGAAATAACATAATATAGTTAATTTACAATTTATAAGAGTTTATTTACAATCTGCTTCAACATTATTTTTAAAGTTATTTTCAATATTACCAGTAGTTAATATAACGATGAAAGGCAACAACAATTACTTTTAAAGATATAAAAGCGATTATTTTTAAGTAAATCAAGATTAATTGAGAGCAAGAAAGTCACCAAATCTAAGAGCGTTCTCACATCACCCGATCCGATATCGATCTATATCGAGGCATGTAAAATGTATGAAATATCTACCTGCCTTTTACATTATCCGATCCGTTATCGGATCGCCAACACTGATTTGTCGGCGGCAATATCGGAGTCTCCGACGACGAAGTTTGACATAATTTTTGTTTTCTTATTTTAACACTGTGAGTGAAAGGATAAGTTAACATCCTGTATTCCACTTACTTCCATCACCACGTAGAACACATTCTTCTTGATTAAACAACGCCCTTAAAAAAAAAACACGTTCAAAATCGCAAGTCGTGGCATGAGATGACAGATTTTATCAATCGATTACATCGGCAATATGTGTAGACACACTGATATCGGATGTCGGCTGTCGACTATTGGCCCATACCGATATCGGATCGGATAAATGAGAAAACGATCTAAGTGATTCAATGAAGTCCCGTCTAAGCAATTTGGAGAATTGTTTTATTTTATTATATTTATCAAAAAATTTATCTTATAAAAATATCATTATAAATACAAAATTCAAAATCATGATTAAAGGGCTTATACAGGCATCCATACTTATAATTGCTTCAATTAGGTCTTTGTCCTATAAAAAGTCCAATCCTCGAAATCTTTTAGTTTTGAGTCTCTAGAGATGAAAATGTACCGCTTAGCAAACAAGCGGTACATTTTCATCTTTAGAGAGTTTAATTAAAATACTTTCGTTAAATCCTTCTGCGCCAGCGCTTTCCCCCTATTGTGCTATGAAAATTAACACGTCTCTTAATTCGGTCTGAGTAAAACTTTTTGGAGGACATATTTAATCGAGATAGAGATGATACAGCTTGTTAGTCATCATAAATTTTAATCCTCTTATTGTAAGAAGTCCCTTTTTAATATTTACTAAAAAATGTTAATTAAAATTATTTTCTCTCAGATAAAACATTTTAAAAACTAATATACCTATACCTTAATTCGGTCTCAGGGAAAGTTATTGAAAGCAATATTTATTCGAGAAAAGGTAATATAGTTATCACAAAATTCACTTATTTGAATTTTTATTTTTTATTATATTATAATAATCCCTACTTGAAAGGGAGCGTTGATAATAAAAATACGAAATCCAACTAAAAAAAACAATTATTACCTTTCAGTTTTGTAATAACCGTTAACGTCCAGTTTTAATAAACTATCTGTCGGTAGTAAGAGTAGTAAGAGATAAGTCTATCTTGCTAACGTTACTAAGCAAACATTGCTATTTAAGACTGATTAACAAAAAAATATCTAGTTAATTAAGCTTTATTAAGCCTTACTAATTCAATAAACTTTTTAATTCCTTACTGAGAATAGGTTTCTGTAACCGAATATCGATCATACTCGCGATCGAGTCTGTCTAAAAAACTCACAAATCCCCTAAAATCGACGTGAAACAAAACAAAAGGATGAATCCCGACAAACACGTACCTTATATTCAAGGCTTCTGGAGATTCATGGTAACTCCAAGGTAATAGAATCATCAAGTAAGTTGTCCTAGGCTCTTTTAAGATAAAAGTTAATTATTATTATTGCAGCCGAGCTGTACGCAACACGCGATATGGGTAGCCATTACCACACACTTACTGCGTACAAAACATTCATCGCGTGCGTTCGTCACCGCGGCGCAAAGTCTTGCCGAGGTCTTGCCGAACCGAACCGCATCAGGTATGACTTCTATTCGAAAGTACTTATCTATAAGTCTATTTGAATAAAAATCTTTGACTTTGACTTCCGGATCGGACCTTTAGTAAGAATGGCCATTACACACAGAGACCGATCCGTGCTGCCGATACGATCTGACGATGCGACCTGTCGCTGACAAATGTAATCTTTATGAAACAGGACCCAGGTCGTCAGAATACTGTGTATCTTGATACTGTGGTAACTCCTTCCCCATTAAGGCAATGGATGCCTACCCGGCCTGCCCATAACGGAACCCCCTATCAGAATGATACTTTACCGAATAAAAAACCCCTTTGTCTTGTTTACAAAGAGAAAGGATAACATTTGAATGTGATTCACATGATTCTTCTGTTGCGACGAATTTTGACTGCTGACTGGATTTGTTCCCGTTTACCTCGTTACATTATCAATGTTCATTTGTTTTTGTTTTGCAATAGTCTTTATGGAAGTGTTTTTTTTATAGATTGTGTTAAGTCGGATTTATACTTGCCTGACTTTCTTTGTGCCGTGTGTTGACGGCCTAAGAATACAAGTGTCACATTCCCTTACACCCCTGGGATGTCGTAAGAGTCGACTAAGAGGCTCGACGCATTGTAAACTGTGCGAGAGAAGGAATACTTGGAACAAACCCTCTACCAACCCGTCTGGCTAGCGCGGTAGCAGTAGGCTAATAACCTCCTATGAACGCTACAATAGGCGTGAGCTAGGAGAGGCCTATGTCCAGCAGTGGACGTAAACAGGCTGATGATGGATGGAATGATGGACGTACATCTTATGTTTTGGCGCGCACTGTTCATTGAAATAAAACAACTTTTACGGATATCAAACGCGTTGGAATGATGGACTTTCTATAACGTAACGCGTCGGAAGCGCATTAGAACGGTATTATAGGTTTTATATAGGTTTTTTTTTTTGTGTATAGTGTCGAGACGCATATTAGGGCGGGCCGCACCGCACCGCATCGCATTAATAAATTACTCCTACGTCACTTTCGTACATTTTATATGCACTATTGCACACTACAGGTCGCTTCCTAGGGGTAGGAACGCGCGTTTATGCGTTGCGTCACGGGGCTACTTAGTATTATGCGCGAACCTTTACGAGAACTTTAAGTCAATCAGTCTAATTATTTTCGGGCAACTGCATATCTTAATTATTTTAACAGCTAAAGCCAACGTCTTTCAGCTTCAGCAACGAAAGCCAATCAAAACGATTCGTGTGATAAAATAATTCCAATAATAACCGAATTCGTTGGGCTATTTTACTGAGCATGAAACATCGATAAATTACAAATCGATTTTTATTAATTATTTCAACAGCTTAAGCCAACGCATTTCAGCTTCAGCAACGAAAGCCAAACAAAAAGATTCGTGTGATAAAATATTTCCTATAATAACCGAATTCATTGGGCTATTTTACTGAGCATGAAACATCGATAAATTTCAAATCGATTTTTGTTACCGAATCGGCCGGTGCATTCGGATTCAAATTTAAATCTGGCCCATTTCCAATTGAAATCCGTTTATCGAGTGTTCCACACAATCGATTCGTTCTCGATGCACTACATCGACATCCGTCCGTGTTAATCATTATCTAACTATCACTGGCTTATAATATAATTCATTTGGAATTAATCCTTAGGAATTTCGTTGTCCTATCAAATCGTTATTAAACTGCTTTAAAACTTTTATGAATATTTCACACACGAGGAGCATGTCGCCGTCTCGAACGAGAAATGCAGCGTTCGTTTTCGTTGTGTTCGCACGCATTCAAGCTTTAGAGAACCATCTACACGATGCGAGTGCTACAGAAGCATTTCTCGTGCTTGAACTCACATCGTGTCAACCAGTCATAACTGTTCCGCGGGCTTATTACCTTCTTTGCAACAGCGATGCGATAGCAAAAAGTGCGCGATAATTGATTTACGTTACGTAGCACCATAGCCACCGCACTGTTACTACAGTGCGGCCTCTACCGTATAATCGATAATAATAATGTACATTCATCGAGGCGTCTCACTCTCTCACTCTAGGTAGGACCGCGAGAGAGTGAGACGAACCATCAGCGAGCGATTAGCCAGCGATCACATACGTAATACCATTCTTATTTTGCTGATGTATTAACTTTTATTAAGTAATTATCTAACCGCATCCGAACGCAATAATAAATCAACTTTGTAAAGGTAGACTTATAAGTAGCTAGTCAACCCGTGACCACGGCAACTGAAAAGGTTCCGAAACGTCGGGAAACCAAATGACCGCAAAAAAACCGAAAAACTATAGTACCACATATATATTTTGGGTAAATAAATCGCACTAAATACTCCGTTGTTTTATTTCATATCCATACGTCCTCACAAACTTTCGCATTGATAATATTTGTAGAATGGACTTTTGCCAGTCTAATTCCATTAATATTTTTTTTCTGTATGAACAATAATCTATTTGATAGTTTTCAAGATTGCATGTATTTATCGACGAATTTCAATAATCTATCGGCCTAAGAATACAAGTGTCACCACTCCCTTACATGCCTGGGATATCGTAAGAGTCGACTAAGAGGCTCGACGCATTGAAGGTCGCACAGGTGCGAGAGAAGGAAAACTTGAAACAAACCCTCTACCAACCCGTCTGGCCAGCGTGGTAGCAGTAGGCTAAATAGCCTCCTATGAACGCCACAATAGGCGTGAGCTAGGAGAGGCTTATGTCAAGCAGTGGACGTCCACAGGCTGATAATGGATCCCTAGTAGGCCTATCTAGCCTACTCAGATATGGTAGCGATACTGAACGCCGAAAGTCATGCTGAGAGCGCGAACCACTGCGCTACCGAGCTCCTCGGTTGGATCCAAGATTGATTACTTCCACTAACGTTATATAAAAAAATAACAAAAATAGCTGACAATCAACAGGCCTAAATGAAACAAGAAATCATGACCTCAAAGAAGATTCCCTCAAAAAAATGCAATTCTTCAAAACAATACTAACGACCCAAGAGACAAAAAAGCTGATTGTTTACAAAATGGCTGACGTTCAAAGGGGTCGTTTTTTACGAGAAAGTAATTTAATCACTTTCCTTTACCGATCTATTGGAAAGGAGTGACCCTTTGAAGACACAAATTGGGGAATCAATGAACCTTATAGTGCACTTAACAGCGGTAGAAAAGTGAAAACAAATGATTTTCATATACTTTTTTTTATTTCGATACAATACCTATACCCGAAAAGATCAACTCTAATAGTCTCCCTACATATCGCTCACACAGGATATATCCTTTTCTAGTAGGTATGTTTTCTAGTACCTAGTACCTATTTGATCTTTTAAAAATAACAATGTAAATGCAAAATAGAAAATCCCAAACTAAATATATTCTCGTACTTATTTTTCGGTAATCTCATTGTTTCTTTTCGTATATTTAAGGCTCTCCCACATAGGCGCGTTATTATTCGTCAATAATACCGGATGCGTTATTTCTATATCTGTTTTTAGTACATTATGTAATAGGAAGGCTAGGAAGTTACACACTCTTCTGCGTCATTATTACACGATAATAACGACGCAATATTCAAATATAGTTGAGCGAAGCGATGGCTGGTTCATGCGTCATGCTCGTGAACGGGTGCCGCCAGCGGAAATGGGTCTACTTCAGTCTGCTTGTCTTAATGTTGTGTTTAGAGCTTAAATATTTTCATGTAAAATAATTTTCTATTGACCTGTATGTACGTCACAACTTGCAGTACAGTAACCTGGTAATGCGAGAAATGTTATAATGTAAGTCCTTCCTTGCTAGTTGAAAATTGTTTAAGGTTAGAATAACCATAAAATTAATATTATAATTAGTATTTTCTTTTTGTGATGGAAGTTGACCTTACTGATATATTAAGGTCACTTTTCAATTTGACGACTCTGTATGAAATGAAACAGGGAGAAAAAAATAGCCCGAACCGATGGCGTAGCTTCTTTGACGTTCATAAGTGCTTGTAACAGCCTAGACTGAATAAATAATATTAAATATGAATATCAATAGAAGTATGATAGTTTATCTCAGTTACGCATCCGGTATTATCGACCGATAATAACGCGCCCATGTGGGAGAGCTTTTGTTTATACAGGTAGTAGTTCTTAAGATGATATACGACTGAAGCGAGATAGCAATGAGAAAACGACGCGCGCATGAGCGGGACCGATTTTGCAGATTAGGCGAAAAAACCACGAAATCACTTCGTAGTAAATCTCACTACTAACTTATAGCATATATAATTATGTCTTTTGTATGACTTGCCGGCTTGTTCAAATGAATAAATAAATAAATAGAGATTAAAGAGAAATAAAACTACCTACAAGATGCTAAATATTATTGGTGTCCATTAATTAAACAATTTCCAATATTGGACGTAACCCCATTTTAGAATAGTCTTGAATTATCGTATTTTTAAGGGTCTTTTCGAAAATAAATCGAGGCAAAATAGTAAAATAGTGTTTCTGAAACTTTACAAATCTAGATAAAGTTATGAAGAAATATATGTCTTAGACCATATATTTCTTGTCATGTCTAACCGTCCTATAGTTTATAACAGAAAGTACGTCTTGTCCGTATGGCGTCTTATTAATGAATGAGTTTCTGTGTTTCGCCAAAAGGGGCGCGACAACTTCTAACCTCTTTCTTGTTCTAAACAACCTACTGACTTTTACTTCACTGTGCGAAAACAGTCGCAAAAAGAGGATTACTTTCAGATAACGAAATGTCAGTTTCAAACAAAAGTGGATCTTCCACTTTAATATCTCATTTACAATTTAATCGAGATACCTGTCAGTATTGAAGTGTTCTGAGCTCAGCTGATATGAACCACGTTGAGTATTAGTAAACTTTATCAATATCGTCGTGTGAAACACGTACCTCCTACGTTCCTGGCTTGACGTATTAGTTGACATAGTCGAGTAACTGTTTAAGCTCAGATTAATGATTTTAAAGGACTGGATAATAGCTATATGTATAATACAATGTAGACTTCTATTAAACAGTACCTCTAGCACCAACGATTACTTGCGTCTTCGTATCGAGCACTTACTGTAAAAAATGTATAGAAAAAGTACCGTTTAGAACCGTAAGAACGCTGCTCAATAGAGAGAGAGAGAACACATAAGACCATAATTGACGACCTCCGTGGTAGAGTGGTACGTACACCCGTTTAAAGGTGTCACACTCGAGGTCCCGGGTTCGAATCCCGATAGGGGCAAATATTTGTATTATAAATACGAACATATGTACCTGAGTCATGTTTATATATATTTCTACACATAAATACTTATATATGTATAATTACATGTTTTATATCCGTTACCCTAGTATCCTATGACACAAGCCTTATAGTGCTTACTTTGGGGCTAGGTTAATTGGTGTGAGTGAAAGAAATAGTTACCTATTTATTTATAAAAAAAAAATGCAATGTACATACACAACAATTATGAAAAACGATTAAAAAAACAAAACAAGATTGGCACAAAAACACATTACAAAATAAATAAAAACAAAAATAATGGTCTTTGGGTCAATAAGGTCCCTGCCTCAGCGTGGTGTTGCCATGACACTAGATGTAGATCACGGCAACGCTGGTACCATACAGTGAGAATTGTAGCACTATTGAGATACGATTAAAACTAAACGATAGGTAGCGACTTTTATTATTATTATTATTATTATATATTTATTTCGAGAAAACAAAGACTCGTTAGTAACAATGGAACTTAAAGCTAATGTTAGTGCTAGTACATGATATATTAATTATCAATTATTCAAATTAAATTACAAATGTCAAGCAGATTAAAATACAAATTACCTACATGTCAAGCAAACTTTTATTAATACAAATTACAACAGCTCTAGGGGTGGCTAGGTGGAGGCATGCAGGTGGACCCAGTGGCGCAGGAAAGGCGAGTCCCAGTGATCGGCGATGGTGCTCAGGATGGAGTTTTTATTCTTCTTATTTTTTTTGACGTGTTTTTGAGGTATGAAAACTATACGTCAGTATAGAAAGAAACTTTCTATACTCGAATATTTACTCCTAAATTGACATCTTACATTAAAACCCATATGGATATCCTCTATTCCGCACCGAATAGGAATGACTCAGCATAGGTGCTGAGTATGGCTGATTTTATTTAAGTATCCTTAAGTATTGTTATATGTTACCTATCAAGGTTTTTTTTTAAGTTTTTATCACTCAATTTGTATTGTACACATTTGTCTGGATTGCAATCTAGATTGAGAACTGTACTAATAGTAATATGTGTAGAGCATTAATTGTAATCTGTTTTGTGTAATAAATAATAAATAAATACGAGATAAGGAGTTCCAAATTAGCAAAAGATTAGTTTAGATTAGTTAGTTTACTCGTATTTAGTTAGGTTATTTAATTAGTTAAGTTATAAAAATGTATGTATTTCCCTCCAAAATGAACCTCATTTTAGGCGAGGCAACTCGTCATATCCCACAAACATTAATTTCCTTGAAATACCCCGCGACCCTCGACACCTCGGCTTTCCGACTACCCTAAACCCTTGCTTACCTTTCTCGTTTTGTGACATTATTGCACCTCCACTATACCTCAAAAGGTTTTTCGAGTGGGTAGCTAAGTAAACCTGACCACCTGGGTCAATAGAAAATTTATTTCAGGTTTCGCTCTGGATTAAAGGGTCATTCCTTGAAAGCATTACCTCGTCAATAGCTGGAGGGGTACTTTTATATTTATTCTGAAATCAGTTAATAAAAATAGATTAATGCTATTTGAAATAGTTTCACGCAAAAGTGTATTGCTAGATTGAAGAAAATAAGTGAAAACTCCCCGGAAGGTCAGCGCAACATGTGATGAGTGGGCACGTTATCGGTAGACGTAAATAAAATAATTTATGTTTTTTTTATTTTTTGCATTATTCAATGCTATTAAAATATCTATAGTCACAGAATATAATGAAAACTATCATTGCATTGGCTACGGAACTAAATTTCTAAAGAAAAATTGGTGATTTTTGATCCATTCGATATTTTTTTCCGCGAATTGTTGCCACTTATTGATTTTATAATTTACTAGAGGCCGGGCGCGGTTTCACCGCGCCCGGGAACGGGTTCCCGTGGGAATTTTGGGATCATTTATAGCCTATGTTACTACTTGGGGTCTAAGGATTCTCTATACCAAATTTCGTCAAAATCGGTCCAGTAGTTTTTGAAATTGTTCGTTACATACAAAAATACAAATCTTTCCTCTTTATAATATTAGTATAGATAAATTATTTTTTATTGAACGTCACAGTAGGCACAGTAGGTGCTCCTCGGGGATAAAAGTGTCTTAGCCTTGGGCAGACTTGAATCCTTCACTTCATTCAGGATTCTTACCATAATTCCCTCGCTTCGCTCAGGAATTAACGTCTTAATTCCCTCACTACGTTCGGGAATGAACTACAGAATCCTTCATTTCGCTCAGGATCGGATGCTTCCCGTGACATAAGACACTGCTTTATCCCCATAGTGCATAATCTACTATTATTACGATAAATTTTAAATAGAAAAATATTGGAAAGTGTCACAACCACGACCGTCGTGGGTTCGACTCCCATCTGCGAATTCACTTGTAGGCGAGTTGAATTTTTCCAATACTTTTCTATTTAAAATGTATCATAAGTATAAAAATAAAATAATTGTTTGATTTGATTTGAAAAGTATGTAAATGTGAAAGTTAATGTTAATTAATTATGTTATTCATTTAAAAGTTTCATAAAAACATTGGTATATTTGCCTTTTAGGCCCCGGGTTATAAGACACAATCGATCTTCCATTATTCTCTGTAGCGCTAGCCCGAAACTATCGAAATAGTATGGATTCAGTATCGAGGATGTCATGTCAAAAAATGTATAGGAAAATGTAGTTCCGTTTACGTCCGGTAGGAACGCTGCTCAATATCTCATACATTTTTTTCTTTACTTCCTCGAACTTAATCGAAAGTTATTCGTGCCAAGCCTACTGGACACCAGTGACCTGATACCAGATGACGAATTAAGCACGTCGAAATACAACGCATTATAATTTTTACCGATTTAAACGTGAAATTAATTTTTTTTACTATCTTATGCGACGCGTATCGAGACAATATTGCCTCATGGTGCATACGATGCTTTAAGCTACGTAATTAGGAAACGCTTGATTCAGGTAACCCACAAATCATTGAGTCAGACAGGAATATAACCCTGGACCTGTGCCAAGTTTATCTCAAGACGAGTGCAATCAATACCCCACCGCGCAGGACCTTTTGTCTTACATGTCAGATTGAATTAAATATATTGGTTGATAGCTTGACTTTGTCTACGTTGGCTTTGTTGCATTTTACTATCCTAAATATTTTTTTACTCTCTTTTTTATTAACTTAATATGTATATTAAGTATGTATTTACAAAAAAAAGTATATAAGTATCTTTATCCGTTATCTTGTATCCATAACACAAGTTCTTCATGAAACTTAACGTGGGCTAGATAATTGGTGTAGACTGAATTCAAATATTTATTTAGTTATATACACAGGATGCATAATGTACATACTACAATATTTTAAGAACTTACTAATATTGTGAAAAAAGCAATAAAGTATTGAGCATTGAGTATTACCATCAACTTTTTATAGTTATTTAAGTGTTAAGTACTTTACCAATATTTAACTTTAACCAATATGAAGTTTAAATTAACTATATTGCAAAAACAAGTTCTTCTACAAACAGAAACCTTAATAGCATTTAACTATATGTTGTTTTTAGGGTTCGTCATGTCAGTCTGTCCGATGTATGTCACATAGCTACTTTATTCTAAAACTTATTTTTTTGTTTATCAAACCTATACGTGTGGGGTATCCATAGATAGGTCTTTAAAAATTACATTGAGGCTCCCAATACGATTTTTTCTCAAGGTCAACCGTTTGAAAGATGTACACTTCCAAAGTGGTAAAATGTGTGTAGAGGGCCGCCGCTCTAAACTTTTGAAATAAGATAAAAAATGTATATATGCTGAAGATCTTAAAAAAAACTTTCAACGAAAATTGGTTTGAACGAAATATAGTTTGAATAAAATATGTATAGAAATATAGCACATTTCCCAAAGGGAACTGAAACATACGTACATCTTATGTTTTGGCGCGCACTGTTCATTGAAATAAAACAACTTTTACGGATATCAAACGCGCTATATTTGACGAACTAAGTTGTAATTGTCGAAACTTTCGGCCATCATACGACCACACCGACTCTTCGGGGCTGGTATTATTGTCATCCTTGGCTGTTGGGAGGTCTTCGTGCGATTTTTTCGACTTGCCTATTACTTTTCCACATCGTTTCTTTCTCCAGTCTCGCAAAAGCCTTTCTTGCTTTCGATCCTGGCTTTGTCCATCTCGGTCTGGTACTCGATTTTCGCCGTAAGGTACTGCTCGACAGCTCATGTTTTGCGGTTTGGCGCTTCCCATCTTATATCCTTTTCTTTCTTCATCTCCTCCGACTCCTTGGACCACCACGATAATTTTATTCTTTGTTTGGATTATTTTATTGCTTCTATGTATTTTCCTTCTTTGTCTTCTAATGTTGTTACACCTGAAACCTTGGCTATATCTTCTGCTGTCAGTGAACCTTCAGTGTATTATTCTTTAAGTTATTTTTTGAAATCATACCAGTTGATGTCTTTAGTTTTATATTTTCTGGTAGACTTTTTATTTTCAGTCTCCACTATTTTTGCTAGATCGATTTTAATTATAATCTCGTTGTGGTCCGATGTTGTTAGCTTTTCATCGACCTTCAATTTTTGTTCTTCGCCCAGCATGTACGCCGAGTAGCTCGTTACGTCTACCGAACTTTGGTATCTCTTCCCTCTACGCCAAGTATCGAAAGTTGGAACATCGCCCTCGCTTAATATGTGCAGACCCATATCGTTGAAGACCCCGACGTAGTTCTGTTCCGCGCTTGTCACCTTTTTTACTGCACCTCCAGGCATTATTCTCCAGCTATTGCCTCGTCACAATTTAATTCGGCGTACACGGTTTTGAGGAGTCTCACGTAGGATTCCAGGTCTTTGTCAGTCAAAGTAGTATGATATTACTCCGCTTGTCCAGTCCGTAGTTGAAAGTTTAGCCACTGCCATGTTGCTAGTTGCGAGATTATGGCGAAATGGCGACTTTGTTATCTTTCCCGGCCTTATGGGCGGCCTGGACAATCAGAGTAACAGAGCAAGCCGAAAGGACGCCTTTGTTCCCCACGTAAGGCTCCTGCAGCATCGCGAATACTGCCTTCAGCTTGGCAGCTTCCGGTATTAGTTCGGACGTCGCGTTCCTACTTCGCTGGAGATTTGCTTGTATGATTATATTTTCTGTTCCGTTTATCTTTATCACCTTAGCAATATGCTACCTTCGTACGGGCCAGCCTGTCCCACTTCTCGCTTACTGGGCAACAGTCACTGAATGTGTTATGCCCTCTGTCCTTAAGGTTAGCCCGTTCGCAGTGAGGGGATTTCCTTTCTCCGTGGCTGTTTTGTATTGAAAATGACGTTACGCAAAATGTCGCTTTTTTGCCACATTCTTTATAAGCCTTGTCGCACTATACTTAAGAATCGAGGAAGTGAAGTAAAAAAAAAATGACATATTGAGCAGCGTTCCTACCGGACGTAAACGGAATTACATTTTCCTATAAATTTTTTGACATTACGTGCTCGATACTTACTCGATATTATTTCGATAGTTTTACGTGCTAGCCCTAAAAATATCAAACCATCTGCCAGAAAACAATTCAGAACTTATCAATCGATGGTGAGACCGGCCCTTAATTATAAGCTATTTACCTACACAATTAAATTTCGCGCGTACTGTTCTTTAATAATAATCTCAGCTACCTATTTAACTTTTATTATTTCAAGGGTAAACTAGGGGCCGCCTGCGGTCTCGTCCACGGTCGTTCCCCTTTCCGTGGGAATGTCGGTATAAAAAGTAGCCTATGTGTCAGTACACTACTAGAAAACCCTACAACCACCGGTATCAGACCTAGAGCTCCCGGGTTCGATTCCAGGCGGGGATACATATTGTACTTGACTTTTTGTAAGTCCGCCTGGCTAGCTACCACCATCTTATCCAAGTCTGACGTCATAACAACAATGTTTTCAGCATTGTTGTGTTCCGGCAGTTCAAGATAACATAGCCAGTTCCTCAGTGGCAAAGGATTCCGGAAGAGGCTCGCTTCCATCTTCAGCCTTATCAATACTTAACATCAGGTATGATGAAGGCTAAGAGTCTCCCCGTCACTCATAAAAAAAACATACCAAAATCCAAATCCGTTCAGTAGTTTTTACCTGAAAGAGTAACAAACAAAACAAACTGACATACATTCGCATTGTATAATATAAGTAAGATTTAAATGAATGAACATTAAATACGAGTACATGGCATCTAGCTCAGAGAGCTTACTCTTCACGGAATGGAGTTGCGATCGAAATCGGATTAGCGTCAAAATTTAATTATTGTAACTGATTTTGACGTTGATCATAATACAATCGATTCCTTAAGTACAAAATTACTTTACTTACGTCTTATTACAAGTTCTATTTTCGTTTAATTATTTATAACAAGTAAAGTCATAATTGATTGATTTCAATTTGACATTGATTCTATTTCAATCGCAACTCGATATTGTCAAGAGAGCCCTCTGCGGGCCTACCACATGTTTTAGAAACCATAATGTCATAAGGACGTTTTGTTTTTATTGAAGTTGCCACATTTTGACACACTTCACACTTTGGAGGCGATGATTAAGCGAAGATTTCACAAAACTTCCGTTAAAACAAGCTTATTTTAAGAGGTTCATAGTACGAAATAGCTTAGTAAGATTGAAACAATACTGCGCCAAGATATGACGGTAGGCCTCCTGATTAGACACAAAAAGAGTCAACGAAATATATTTTATTTTTATTATTTATATTTTTTGAGTAAGGGTAATGCATTTTATGTTATGCTGGGCTCACCTGACGCCTCTCGGTCCCCCATTCGGCCTAAAAAGGCGCAAGGAGGAACTGGTAGTCCCCTCGTCACCGTAAGTCATTTTTGGTACCTACTTTCCCTTGTGACCAGCGCTGGCAGCCTGCTCACCTGGGCCACATCCATCTAGGAGATGGCCGGACAAGCGTGGCCATCTCCTCTAACGGTGTGGAATTCACAACCTCGTTTTTAAAGTCGGTTAAAACAAAATTACATATTTCTATTATCACATATTCCCGATTAGATAAACGTAATAATACAACATAATTATAAATAGTATCTATGATAATATAGTATATGTAAGGAAACATCTTGATTTATTTATTAAGCATAGCGATGTCCATAATTTTAATACTAGAAATAAGAATAAGCTTGCCGTTCCAAAATTTCGACTTGAAAAATGTAGACGCTCGTTTTTGGGGAAAGGTATAGCTTTTTTTAATAAAGTTCCACAACAATTGATAGAGCTGCCTTTGCATAAATTTAAAATATATGTTAAAAAGTTACTCTTAAGCAAAGGTTATTACAAGGTAGATGATTATTTAAAAGACCAAAATGCATAGATGTGATACTAACATAAAACATAACTATTATAAATTAGATAAAAGGAAAATATTCTAATAATTGAATATTGGAAAATTTTCCTCCTATATTAAATATATTTCAAAATTGTAAATTTGTGCTTGGCAACAACATGTTCCATTGTAAATGTTGTTGTTTCTGTTAAAGCTGATAAGTTTCTTGCGGCCGTTCTTCTTATCAGTTAAAAGATGTCCTGAATGGCTGGTAGGGAAAAAAAAATTTTGGACTATTCGAAAGTACTTATCTATAAGTCTATTTGAATAAAAATCTTTGACTTTGACTTTGAGTATCTCATAATTAGGTATAGCTTTTATCAGTCGCTATTATTCTAGGAGTCAACAGCATTTCGATGGCCGAACTAACGTGATAACAGCTTTGCACATAAATTGATTGAATTGAACCTTCTTTTTTGAAGTCGGTTAAAAAAAATCGCGTAAGTTCATATTGATAACGAGTACGATACATACGATACATATTCCATAACGTAGGGGTCCAATTCACTACCTCCTAGGTCGGTTAACCCTAGATAGCTAACGTTCGTCAAAATGACGAGCACCCGATAAACATTGTTTAATTTCTCTTTTATTGTTTTATTAACACACCCGCGGTTTCGTGCCAACTCAGAACCCAGTTGACCACATAGAGTGGTGGTCTCCACTACAAAAAAAAATGTATAATAACAAAAAAAAATTAGTAATATTCTTTAAAATAGTCTTTAATTCATATTCCCTATTTTCTATAAACGTAATGACGACCTGTTTGGCGCAGGGGTACTAGCCCCACCTTCTGCGCCAGAGGTCCCGGGTTCGATCCCCGGACAAGACAAATATTTGTGTGCATGAACATGTCTATTTGTCTTGGTCTGGGTGTTTAATATGTATATTATGTATGTATTTACAAAAAAAAAAAGTATATAAGTATGTTTATCCGTTATCTAGTATCCATAACACAAGTTCTTCATGATACTTAACATGGGCTAGATAATTGGTGTGATTGTATGGAAATATTTATTTATTATTTATTTATTAATAAAAGTAAAGAAAAAAAAACATTTAAATATTATCAGAGTAGTTCAGCAACGTTAGCTATCTAGGGTTAAAACAAATTACATATTTCAGAGTCTCGATAATCGACTGATAAACGTAATATTACACCATTTATGTAGTTTCTCATAATTATAGCTTATATCAGCCGCTATTGTTCTAGGAGCCAACAGCAATTTCGACGACCGAACGAACGTGATAACAGCGTTAAACTTACAACTTAATACATCACCAGACCACCACTCTAAGTCAACGCGTTAAGGTCCTTTTTTGATTGGCAAACTATCTTTCACCCTTACGTGATTTATGAGGTAAAAGCTTCGAGCTTAATAGTGGCTTTCTCGATAAAACTTTTGTTCCGAAATAAAGTACTTGTTTCTGTAAAACAAAGGCTAGTGAAGTGTTTCCGTGACTTTGTAATATTTGTACAAATATTTGTTTTAAGTTCTGCTCTTACTGATATGAAGTTCGTTTTGGAAACTTTATATTATGAAGATTTATTGTTAAAGTCAAATATTTCTATATGACAGAACTGCGCGAAATATCGGAGACTCGACAACACAGAAACATGGTAAAAATCCCGTTTTTCGTAATATATTCTTTACTCGCCTTTAGGTATGAATCCTTTGTCGAACTATCAAATAAAAGCGTTATGTAATTAACTAATGTTGAGACGCTATATGAAAATACATTGAGACGATATAAGAAAATACAATGAAGCAATTTATCCGGATATTTAACGCTCAGTTCATTCACACGAGTTTAGTAGAAAATTATATTTATTCACCCAACGTTACGCCACCTTTTCAGCTGCCATAGTCACGGGATTAAAACATAATCAAATCAACTCATAAAAAACTATTCGTAGCACACTATATCGTAGTCGCATGGTGATTTCGTAGCATTGCAAAGTCGTAGTGTATCGTAGCGTCATTGCTACATTAAAAAAACGTAGCGTAGCATAGCATACACCTAACTGCGTAGCAAGAATATCGTCCACTGCCGACTATCGGCGGTTAATTAAAGGTTGGACCACATCTTTTTCCGTCGCCCTATCCTTTTCTACCGCCCAGGACCGTCACTTGTCAAAGCGAGAAGGACTGACGGAACGCTTTCGCACCGCTGATGCTGACGCATGCTATAGAGTTCCGTTAACGTTTCTCGCTCTGACAAGTAACGGTTCTGTGTGACAGAAAAGGATAGGTTGACAGAAAAAGCCTGGCAGGTGTGGTCCAACCCTAAAAGTGCGTATGTGCGTCGTCGGCTGCCGTTTACGCCGAGCCGCTTCGTTTAAGCTTATATTTCAAACTAAGATATAAATAACTAACCTTCCGATGCACCCTGTTTAAACTAACTATCCGTTAAAACGACGGGTATATGAAAAACTATTTTTATTAATTAAATATGAACTAAATAAACCTGTTGTTTTGTATAAGGGTTCCTTAAGGTATACCAATAAAAATACACTAGTAAATTGACCAGATTTATTAACTTTGTCGACTACACTGACTTTTCTTAGACCTGTAAAAAAGGAGGAAACATCATCAATTACTTTTTCATGCTAAATCTAAAAAAAAAATAACAAAATATTAACAAAAAAAAAAACAAAATATTACGTACTTGCAAAGGGTTGTTTCAATTCATAATATTTTTTGTTACCTCCTTTAATTAACAGGTTTACATCCGCTGCCGTCAAAAAAATATTAGAAGATAAAACTTATTTCAAAACCACCATCTTTACTTTTGACATAGATATATTATATATAGACATAAGGACATAGATTACTTAAACTACTCGTAAAAATATAATAAAATGTTTTTGCCTTTACAATGTATGTCTAAGTACTAGAAAAAAATAACTATTTTCCATTCTCAAACGGGACTTGAAATAAATATGTCAATTCTATTGCGTTTTTGTAAGTAAAATCATATGAAAACACAAATTAATATGAACATTTTTATCAAGAGATCTTATAAGTTCGTTCCGAATATAAAAATAAAATCTCTTAGAAATCGCGCGCTTCGCCTTTTAATGCTACCTTTACACAGGTAAGACCCCTTACACAGATTAGACATCTTACACAGATGAGACAATCCAACACAGGTTCGAAATATTACACGGACTAGACACTTAACACAGATTAGACATTCTACACAGAATAGACAACATACAGAGATCAGAAATATTATACACTTTTAAACTTTCGCGTTGCATTATAAATATTGAAAATTGAAACGGGTATTAAACGCGTAGAAACGTGATAGATATTTCACCTACCTAATTTTCCCGACGTTTCGGCCAAGTTACATCGGCCGTGGTCACGGGCTGACTGCCGTACTGCCGTCCCCGTGACCACGGCCGATGTAACTTGGCCGAAACGTCGGGAAAATTAGGTAGGTGAAATATCTATCACGTTTCTACGCGTTTAATACCCGTTTCAATTTTCAATATCAGAAATATTACACAGATTACACCTTATACTTTAAAAAACCCGATAGATGGCCCTAGTATACGTAGATTGGGGCCACAATGCTGCTCTGGCAACAACATTCGCTACCATAAGCCGAGCCACTTGCATATGTCATTTCTGTTCATTTTTCATGAGTGTTTCATCTACCGCGAGGCTTTTTCAGCGGATGTCATTGCGGAGAGTTGTAACGGTCATTAGATAAATTTATGACCTGTAAAAGTGTCCATTCAACCCATTTGCAGAAATAAATGGAAAGAATTGAATACCTTTTAAGAGACAGTCAGATAGGCTTTATTTTTATGCTGAAAGCTTTTATGTAACTACGGAAAATTTTGGAAAACCTTTGATTTTGGTAAAGAATTTGATGTGACCTTTAATGTTAAATCCTATCCTAACATGATAATATAATTTATGATTTTGTAATTTTTGCATTTTTCAATGCTATTTTTATACTTATGGTAAATTTTAAATAGAAAAATATTGGAAAAATTAACTCGGCCACAAGTGAATTCTCAGACGGGAATCGAACCCGCGACCTTTGGAAATCCGGTCCAATGCTCTACCGCTGAGCTACCGAGACTTGCGAACCACCGTCGAAATTCTCCAATAATTTTATATTTTTAATACGCTGTAGGCCAGCATTGGACCGGATTTCCAAAGGTCGCGGGTTCGATTCCCGTCTGAGAATTCACTTGTGGCCGATTTATAATATTTTGATTATAATATAATGTATGTATGCTAGTCTATAAGGTATTTATTGTATGGGCCATTAGATGCCTTAAATAAATGGTTAATAATAATAATAAAAACCGCGGGGGAAATCTAGTTACAGAATAAAATTAACAATAAAGGAGATTATTCAGGCTACATACATTGTTGGGCCTTTTCTGAAAGTGCATGCCAACAAAAATTTCTACCTATGGTTAGAACTAGTCGTTTGGAGCAATAGTTGATGTGGCACAAAATTGTAGCATAAGCTATGCTGGCCGGTTAATAAAAAAATGGTAGATATGTAACCTACCAAAAAAAAGCTCAAAAAGAATGATTACATTTAATCAGCCTTTAATAAGTTAATGTAAATAATTAACTAGACCAAACTATCTATTCCATATTTTACAACTATGAAATTGAAATCAATTAAAAAAACACATCAATTTTTTTATTTTTCTTACACAAATTAAAATATGTTTTCCAAGAAAACCAAAATTTTTAGATAAATCGTTACTCCTTTGTCAAAAACTCACTTTTTATATACTTCCAAAGGGTTGTTTCTCTTCTTAATACTTTTTGTTACCGCTTCTAATTAACATGTTTACATCCGCTGCCGTCAAAAAAGCTCTGTTCCCATTAACATTAACAAGCTTAAACATGTAGATACGCTATAAAAACCTACCTTATATTAAAAATCATAATGCGGAGGCCACACAGAAAGCAGGCTGAGAACCTATGCGAGCTAAGCGAAGCTTTGGCGAGCTAAACTATTCACTACTCATATGAGGATTCACACCGAAAGCTCCTCTTATCCGCCTCTGGGGTCTAGTGGTAACACCATTGGTATCAGATCCAGAGGTGCCGGGTTCGATTTCCCGGTGGGGGAATAAAAAATTGTATTCGGTTTGGTTGGTGGTAGGACTTGTTGTTAGTCCGCCTGGCTAGGTACAGTAGGGGAACTTCCCGGTTGACCAGTAGAGTTTTTTTTAGGAAGCTTTATTTAAAAAAGTGAAAGATATATAGAAAACATTTATATATGAAATAATAGAACATTAACGTTAATCCCGTCAGGGCGACATGAGACTAGTTACTTTTTTCTGGTATATTTTCTTGTTTAATATTTATCACATAAAAATATCATTGTAAAATGCAAATTAAAAAGTTACATTAACAGGTATTGTTATTTATCTATTCTTTTTTAAATCTTTTCATACCTTTGTTAAAAAATTAAGGGGATACCTTTGTATTATTTAAAAAAAAATATTTGATTAATTTACTCTCCGTAAGGTTTTTATATGAACCATGTTGGTACCTTTGTAATTTTATACTATAGATTTAATTTCTCGGGGTGGAGGGTTGATAACCTGAGATACAGGAGTCTTCCTAGTTCAGGTATCAGCCCGCCACAGTCTACTTTAGTAATAAGTGAACTCATTGTACTGTACTTTATTTAGGATTGATTGAAGTGTAAAATAAAATTTTATTATTATTAATATTAATATTATTTCATTTGAATAATAAATTGTTTCTTTAACCATTATAAATAAATAAATAAATTCCATACCATCACACCTATTATCTAGCCCACGCAAAGTTCCAGGAACTTGTGTTATGGATACTAGATAACGGATAAACATACTTATATACTTTTTTTTTTGTAAATACATACATAATATACATATTAAACACCCAGACCAAGACAAATAGACATGTTCATGCACACAAATATTTGTCCCGTCCGGGGATCGAACCCGTAAACAAAGGTACCAACATGGTTCATATAAAAACCTTACGGAGAGTAAATTAATCAAATATTTTTTTTTAAATAATACAAAGGTATCCCCTTAATTTTTTAACAAAGGTATGAAAAGATTTAAAAAAGAATGGATAAATAACAATACCTGTTAATGTAACTTTTTAATTTGCATTTTACAATGATATTTTTATGTGATAAATATTAAACAAGAAAATATACCAGAAAAAAGCAACTAGTCTCATGTCGCCCTGACGGGATTAATGTTAATGTTCTATTATTTCATATATAAATGTTTTCTATATATCCTTCACTTTTTTAAATAAAGCTTCCTAAAAAAAACTCTACTGGTCAACCGGGAAGTTCCCCTACTGTACCTAGCCAGGCGGACTAACAACAAGTCCTACCACCAACCAAACCGAATACAATTTTTTATTCCCCCACCGGGAAATCGAACCTGATCTGATACCAATGACCCCAGAGGCGGATAAGAGGAGCTTTCGGTGTGAACCCTCATATGAGTAGTGAATAGTTTAGCTCGCCAAAGCTTCGCTTAGCTCGCATAGGTTCTCAGCCTGCTTTCTGTGTGGCCTCCGCATTATGATTTTTAATATAAGGTAGGTTTTTATAGCGTATCTACATGTTTAAGCTTGTTAATGTTAATGGAAATAGAGCTTTTTTGACGGCAGCGGATGTAAACATGTTAATTAGAAGCGGTAACAAAAAGTATTATGAAGAGAAACAACCCTTTGGAAGTATATAAAAACTGAGTTTTTAACAAAGGAGTAACGATTTATCTAAAAATTTTGGAATTAAATAAATCGAAAACAAAAAAAAAGAAAGATAAAAGTGCATTAATATAAGACGCAACTTACAATGTTACTGGAAGACGCATCAGCTGGGTCATAATCATAAAGCGTATTTAAAGTAAATTAAAAAAAATCATAATAATGGCTTTCATATACTTAATTACAATAATTGGAGAACATTACTTATTTTTATTTATTCTGATCAATATTTAATTTATTCTGATGAAGTCCTTTGTATAGCTAACTCGATAGTTTGCGGTGTGTATAAAAAGAGGTGAAAAGATGCTCGGCCGCCCGCTGCTTGTGTGGCCCACGCATTATTCTTCTTCCGCTCTCACTCACAATTTTATACTGAAGTTTGTAAAAAATACTCACGCTGGCGTAAAAAGGTTTTCGTATAACAAGACTTATTCCCGTAACGACTATTCTGAGACATACAAACATAGGATTTGACGAACTTTTTATGAGAAACAAGCGGACTTTTCGATAAAAAAGTAAATGAAGGCATAAAAAGAATATAGGGCCTCAGCGTTATTTGCTGAGGGTATGAAATAGTCTTTGATATTCCCTTTAGTATGTGAGCTTTTGGGTGTGGTAAGTTGGTGTTTTAAGTTTCGGAATGGGAAAGGTTAGTCATAGAAGATAATGAAGGTTTTTGTTATAGTAAGTATTTGATCAATGATGTTTTTTAATAGATATGTTACCTTCGTAGTAATCTTGAATTCGTTTGCGTTGAAATCTATGGCGAAGACTGCATGCATTGACAATTATTGACAAGACCAGAGACCAGAGAGACCAAAAGACACGAAAAAGCAAGGAAATCAAGGAGATAGCAAATTGAATCGGACCTCATATAGGTGCTTGTATGATATACCTGCTTCAAATGCACACTTAAATATCATTGGCCATAATAGTAAAACTGTAATACAGTGGGCCAACCAAGTTTTTGTATGCGAATCTGTACAGCGCCTCTAGTGGGCAGTAGCAGAACTACAGATTCTCATACAAAATGTCTCCCGTTTACTGTACAGTAAACGCAAAGAAAAACTCATGGTAGGCCGGCAGGTCGAAATTTGTCAGAATAACCCTTTTCAATACTTACTTATTTTTAAATTTTTAGTATCAATTCAATTATGTACTAAACGAACTATGTATAAAGAGGGGAGACCGACCGGTCTGCTTCTCACATCCATCTAGGACCATTACTTTCCGCCTCTGTGGTCTAGTGGTAACAACTCGGTATCAGACCCAGGGGTCCCGGGTTCTATACCCAGCGGGGGTACATATTGTATACGGTTTGGTTGGTGGTAGAACTTGTTGTAAGTCCGTCTGGCTAGCTTCTACCATCATATCTAAGCCTGGCGCCAAAACAACAATGTTTTCAGCATTGTTGTATTCCGGCAGAGATAAGATAGCCAGTTCCTCAGTGATGAGGATTCCGGGAGAGGCTTGCTTCTATCTTCGGCCTTATCAATACTTAACATCAGGTATTATGAAATCTAATAGTCTCACAGTTGTTGATAAAAAAAAATATCACGGCGCATGCAACTGCGCCGATTTTGACGATATTTATCGAGAATCGACAACATGGTACTGAACCGATTTTTTTTTATTATTTCACCAGTAGAAACCCTACATAATGTATTATAGGAATTAATAATATTTCTTTATATGAGGATAATCATACACATTTGTTGTTCGCATGAGCTGTATGTCCCAAACACTTTCACACGTTTCATATCACGATGTGAAACTTTTATTTGTCGCTGTTTCCTCGGAAACCTTATTACGTTGGCTTATATTAACAACCCTTCTTTCCACTATAATTGGCTATGAACCTTATTTCAATACAATTATGAGCCGTTTTATGATTGCTTACGTAAGTGGAAGCAAATGGGAAAATTTGCCTTTAAAAGACCTAATGGCTATGGTACCATTAGGCAAACAGTTTGTGGTTGGCTATTTATGTCTCGAAACGTGGTCTCTATAAGTTGGCCTCTTAAACGAGCTCAAAGTCACTTAACGAGCCATGCCTCAGTATTTCCTTGCGTGATAAAATTCGAAACGGGCACATCCGCAAAAATACCTAGGTGAACGACATAAGTCTCAGAGTTGCAAAGTTATAGTGACAATGGGTAGACCATATCGCTTGCAGAACCGACAACCGCTGGGGAAGTAAGGTTCTCGAGTAGCGACCACGAACTGAACGACGCAGCGTAGGGAGGCCCCCAGGTGGACAGATGACCTGGTGAAGGTTTTTTATGGATAATATTGTGCCTTTACTTTTTTAGATTTGAATTTTGAACCCTTACATATTCTTTCCTTTGTAATTTTCAAATACAAAAATTTAGAGTAATAATTCAATCCGCTCTGTGGCTTCATTTCAACTAAATGGGTCTTGATGTCATTATCACGTTTTAATTGTTTATTTTGTTATTCAAATATTACTAATCTGATGCCCGTATTCCAGAACATGACTCAAGCGGTGATCTATAGGTACAATCGGGCAACTTCCAGGTTAATCAGTAGAGTTTTTTGGGAAACGATTTCTCGAAAATTACTAAGGATAAAGAAATAATATTTTTTTTAATGAAATACCTGTTAATGTCTTATTATTTGTGATATATATGTTTTCTATATCTTCTCTAAACTTTTACTTTGTCAATAAAGCTTCCTAAAAAACCACTGGTCAACCGGGAAATAACTTGACTGTAATTAATAACAGTTAGAAAGGGGCGCTCTCATTCAGAACGTGACTCAAGCAGTTGAGAACAGTTAGAAAGGGACTATTCCCTTTCTAACTGTTCTCAACTGCTTGAGTCACGTTCTGGAATACGGGCCTTACAGTCAATAAAATGAAAAATACTGTAAGAAAAAACAAGTATTATTTTTTCCGAACACGTTTTTGGTTAGTTTCTCGAATTGCCCGAGTTGCTCAAGAACTATAAAATCCATTTCGACATTGAAAACTTTATCTTTATGTTCCAGGATTAGATTGGTGGCAAATCGGAAATTTTAATCGACTTGAATATTTTTGCAATCGACTTGAGGGACTTACTTGAGGGACAGCATTGCACTTGGCCGTTCAATTAAATCTTTGTTACCTACAATTTGCTGTTCTATAAAGTCAAATATCAAGGGCAAGGTAATTGTCCTGACAAATTGTGTTAAAGAAAATAAAAATATTTTAATACAGGAATCAAATAGCGGCGAGAGACTATCAAGGTGAAAATAATGGTCTTTTTAAAATTAATCCTTGTGACTGTAATCGAATTGTTAGACATAAATCTAGCGAAAGTCCAGAAAAGCCCCCTTCGGGTCTTATACGGAAACCCGGACACAGCAAATGAATATACTTTTGTAGTATGCTAATTTAGAACATCGAACTTGCACTGGATCCCTCATATCTGAAAGATGGGTTCTTACCGATGCCCACTGCCTTCACTTTGTTCGTCACTTGCGTTTTATAGGATTTGGAGAAATGACTCCTTCTACAAAAAATGCATTTTTTTTTTTATGAACGATGGGGAGACTCTTAGCCTTCATCATACCTGATGTTAAGTATTGATAAGGCTGAAGATGGAAGCGAGCCTCTCCCGGAATCCTCAGTCACTGAGGAACTGGCTATCTTATCTCAAACTGCCGGAACACAATAATGCTGAAAACATTGTTGTTATGGCGTCAGGCTTAGATAAGATGGTGGTAGCCAGCCAGGCGGACTTACAACAAGTCCTACCACCAACCAAACCGAATACAATATGTACCCCCGCTGGGAATCGAACCCGGGACCCCTGGGTCTGATACCGGTGGTTGTACCACTAGACCACAGAGGCGGTTAAAACGCTACAATATTTCGACGTATACTTAAAAAGATTCCTCATCCTAGCTTCAATACTATAACAGCAAGTAAAGATATTGCTTTAATATTGATACAAGAAATGAAGAGCTGGAAGGTAGGGGAGCTATCTGCTATAAACTATCAATCGTTGGTCGGACTGCCGGTAAAATATGCTGGATTTGGGCGCACTGTTCATGAATACTCTGTAGAAGAAGCAAAAGAGCTCATTCCTAAGATGCCTTTGCAAGTGGGAGAAGGGGTGATTATTCATTGTGATGATTCTAAGTCGTATATCTGCGTGGCTCCAAAATGTTCAAACCGGTACGCTGATAGTGCGCAAGGAGATTCGGGGGGTCCACTTTTATTCCAAAATAAGGTTATTGGTGGGGTTTGCAAAGGATTTCCTTGGAAAGAAGATCCGATCGGGAGATATTCAAATCAAATCAAATCAAATCAATATCATTTATTCAGTCTAGGCTGTTACAAGCACTTATGAACGTCAAAGAAGCTACGCCATCGGTTCACAAACCCTACTGCGGGAGACCTTGTAACGAGAAGAACCGGCAAGAAACTCGTCAAGGGCTAATGTTTTTTCCCTGTTTTATTTCATACAGAGTCGTCAAATACTAGTATACACCAGTTAGTCCATATTTGGGCTGGATAAAATTTGTTAACAAGACAACCCGGGATACGTATAAAGGAAACTAGTGGTTGCTATTAGATACAGGGTTCATATTCTACTATAGACCAATAAATCAATCAAAATCTTTATTTATTACAACATGTGGTATACCTAACATTGGATAGTCTTAATTATTTGTGTGCCTTAACATGTCTACCATAAAATTTAACGATGAGCAATTATTAACGTCAAATAGGTAATTGAAATTAAAATTAATGTTAAGAGATTATTACAATTCAAATTGAATTTATATTTAGTGTCAAAAATTACTATTACAAATTTGAATTTATCAAAAATGACTATTAAAAATAGATTTTAAAATTAGACAATTAGCCCCCAGATCCCACCCCGCAGAGAGAAACGCCTTATGTCAAGTGGAAATTAAATACTGTTACAACTTGAGTGACTTATATATATCCTCAGCTTTTGATACCTATACAGTGGACAGATTTTTTTTTATGATTACAATGAGAATCCGCACGTCCGACCCTCAGGCAAAATCTGCGTGACAGAAAAGACCTTCGTAGAGAAAAGGGCCTTCGTACCGAAATAGGCTTAATGACATTATGGAAAACAAGGCGGCATATTTCTCCGGAATCTAGTTCCAAGTTTGCGTTTATTTATATTAAAGTCGGCGAATCGAAAACGTGTAAGTGATTGTTGGAATATTAAAAAGTTACTTTTTTGTAAACTATGACTTATTTGTTTTTGTATAAAGGTGATATTTGAGTTTAGAATAAGCGTACAACGTTGTGTGCATTATTGCATTGATTGTTTTGAGTTTTTATTGAAGTGCGAAAAAAGGGTAATTTATTTGAGACTAGCGGCCGCTCGCGGTTTCACCCGCGTGATTTCCGTTCCCTTAGGAATATCGTAATAAAAAGTATCCTATGTACTTATCCAGGCTATTTACTATCTGTGTACCAAATATCTTCCAACTCCGTTCAGTAGTTTTTGAGTTTATTTGTTACAAACAAACAATCAAATCTTTCCTCTTTATAATATTACTAGAGGCCGGGCGCGGTTTCACCCGCGTGGTTCCGGTTCCCGTGGGAATTTTGGGATCATTTATAGCCTATGTTACTACTTGGGGTCTAAGATTCTCTATACCAAATTTCGTCAAAATCGGTCCAGTAGTTTTTGAGTTTATTCGTTACATACAAAAATACAAATCTTTCCTCTTTATAATATAAAGTATAGATATAACGTGTATTTTAATTTTACTGGAACGATACATTTGAAATGATCTAGTGACTTTTCCTCATTAAAATATCATTCGCATAATTGTATGGCTTATTTCATAAAAAAAGCATCAGTTAGTCATAATATTTAAGTTCAGTTAAAATGCAGTTTTTTGGTGGCAGTTTTTTTGAACAGAAGTTAAGATGTATTTAGGAATATAAAATATTATGTTACTTATCTGATAAAGTCGCGAAATTGGAATTCGAAAGTAAGCAGTAATTTTTGCTTACAATGTTTAACTTTCTTTCATGTGAAATTTAAAAGTATTGAAGTAAACGAAGACGTAAGGTCACGATAAGATTTTAGATTTTATCAACTTTCAAACCGCAAAAGTTTTCTTAAACGAAGGAGCGATCTTAATGTAACATGCGCATATATATTGTTTAAGGTAGATTTAAAATTACTCTTACGTCGCTGAAATGGAAATTATATTAAAATACAAGATGTGCAGAGTTTCAGTCGAGGCTCTCGGCGAAGCTTTTAAGGATTCGCGTTTAGAATATTTTAAGTGAGAAGTGCCAAATTATATGGAAGTATGGAGGTAACAGAAACGCAGGTCTGAACAATTTATAAATATTTTTACATGCATATGTTTGCTGTGAGAGGCATCACAACTGTAGGCCTAGCACGAAAATCTATCGAAATAGTATCGAGGACGTAGCTAATGTCAAAAAAATTACCTATAAGAAAATGTAGTTTCGTTTACGCCCGGTAAGAACACTGAATATGTCATACATCTTTTTTACTTTACTTCTTCGATACTTTCTCGAAAGTTTGTCGGGATCGGCCTACTGGGCTTTTCCGTGTTTCGGAGGGCACGTTGAACCGTCGTCGGTCCCGGTTGTTCACATATTATAACAGACGTTGAAGCCAAGTCAAAGGCCTGATAAACATTGACACCAGAGGTGGCCACTAATTCACATACGATAAGAGAAGATAAGAGATGCACATTATATTTACCTATGCGTAACATATATTAGTATGGGTAATTACGGACTAAACTGTCCTGTTACGCGTTTCTCTGTCTGCGTTAACGTAAGTAATATAATCGATGGATGTGAAAGAGACAGGGAGGAGGAGATCGTGGCTCGGCCTGCGATTGTTGAGGTTAAGCAACTTTCGTAATGGTCAGTCACGGGATGGGTCTTCTTCTTCTTATCGAATGAGGATTAGTGGCCACCTCTGGTGTCAGTGTTTATCAAGTCGCCTATAAGGATTCTGACTTGGTTTAACGACTGTAATCGAATGACAACAGCCGGGACCGACGGTTTAACGTGCCCTCCGAAGCACGGAAGCGCTCAGTTGTAACGCCACTTTACGGTCACCCATCCGACACCTGACCGGGCCGATCTTTGCTTAACAATCGTGATCGAATACGATTAGTCTGTCAAGCGCGGCTATGAGCGCTTCACGGGATGGGTGACCTGATACTATCTCGAGCTCCTCCGTGCTTCGGAAGGCACGTTAAACCGTTGGTACCGGCTACATTTGCAGTCGTTAAAACCAATACGCATTGTGCCCGCGTGGCCGGTCATGACCCATTTCCCTTATCCATCCATAAGGAAGGCCAGTGCCCCAGCAGTTGGGATATTAAAATGGGTGATTAGTACCTATAAAGTACTGAACTATTAAACGTAGGAATATAGTAGTAGCGAATTGGTGTAATAAACTATTTTTTCCAATAAAATATATCTTATGTACACCAACACCATTAGAAACAGACGAACCGTATTAATAACATCCTTTTTAAAGTCGGTTAAAAAGGTTTTCTGTTCAGTTTCTTTAATATGTGATATAAATGCTTTTTATAAATCTATTACTTATGGTAAATTTTAAATAGAAAAATATTGGAAAAAAATTAACTCGGCCACAAGTGAATTCTCAGAAGGGAATCTAAGACTTTTTAAATATTACTGCGCACACGAGCAACTTTTGTCTCCAGAACTAATTTGTCTCAGTCGCCGTCTTCTGCTGAGATTTAAAAGTAGCGCACACTATAGCGACAGTAACACATCTTTATCTCTATAATTTTCCGCATCCAGCAGTATTTTTGCCGTCGCAACAGTTGCCTCAGCAACTTTTTTGTCGTCGCGGGGTTGCACGGACATAAAAGTCTCCCGGCTGTCGATGTCGCGTCGCTACATGTGCGTACTATAATACAAGACCGTAGACTTGAAGAGATAAAATAGTTGCGGAGACAAAAGTTGCTTGTGCATGCTCTCTCTTAGAGAGGCACTTCTGTTAGGACACAGCTTTTTGCTCTTTGGAAGTACTTACGGCAGAGCGGTCTAAAATTATTTATTAGACTCTTTGTCACGTTACGAGCAAACTCAAATATAACGTTAATATATTTTAAACGATTGTTAATTTTTGTAGCTGAGTGAAAGGAATTGTTTGAAGGTCCTGCCACATTCGAGTTATGGTGTAATCGACTATTTTGTGAAGCCATGCTAGACGATTGCGTAAAAACAATCGCAATCATATGACATGACCGTTCATATTGCATCATATTATAATTTATAATTGCATACATAATTGCACACAATCACACCAATTATCTAGCATACGTTAAGTTTCCCGAAGAACTTGTGTTATGGATACTAGATAAAAAATAAATATACTTATACTTTTTTTTGTAAATACACACATAATATGTATATATTAAACACCCAGACCAAGACAAATAGACATGTTCATGCACACAAATATTTGTCCGGGGATCGAACCCGGGACCTTTGGCGTAGAAGGCGGGTTTAGTACCCCTGCACCAAACAGGTCGTCAAAATATATAATAATATTATATTATATAATTATGTCATTATTAATGACAAAATTATGTCATTTCATACAAATTGCAGCAGATTGAATGCAATATGGACTGTCAAATGAATATGAATAATAATGCGGCCGCTCGCGCTTTCACCCGCGTGGGAATGTCGGGATAAAATCATAACCAGGCTATCTACTATTTGTGTACCAAATTTCATCCAAATCCGTTCAGTAGCCTATTTAATGCAAACAAACAATCAAATCTTTCCCCTTTATAATATTAGTATAGATGTAGACTAGAACAAATAAATATCTTTTATCCAACTTTATCATACGGGACTCGAACCCTTTGATGCGACAGGTAGGTGCTAACGACTGCAAATGCAACCGGGACCAACGGCTCAACGTGCCTCTGAGGAGGACGGAAGAGCTCGACATAATGAATTTTTGGTCACCCATTTCGTGACCGACCTTCGCTAAAGTATGCCACAGTAGCGGGTTGAACGCGCTGAGCTCCTCACATACTTTCTTAGGGCCGCATTCACCACAGACCTATATCGAGATAGACGGTAAAAGTGTAAACCTTGCGTGCCAAAAGTTTGATCCACGTTCAAAGTTTTACGACTTATATGCTTTATGACTAGTTAGTCCGCTTGAGACCATTGCCATGAAAATACGCGTTAATCAGAAACGAAAATGGTTAATTGTGCAGTGCTTTCTTGCAAGAACTCGTCTTTACACATCACTAAATTTCGCTCGTGACATAATCGTAGGTACGAAAAATTAGGCACGCTAGGTTCTTGTACAGTTTGAAGCGTTTTCGTCTATCTCAATATAGGTCTGTGGCTTTCACCAACGACTGATAAGTTCTGGATAGCTTACTTTGTTGGAAGATAATTTGATATATTTTTTATATTAAAACTGTCAATCGAGAACTCATCTGTCGGTTGTGAAATCCCCCTGGTACACCTAAGTATTCCTACCAGAACCATAACCATAACTGATAATAAAATTTATATTATGTCAATTTAGTGAGTGGGACAAGTGAGTTAGAGTTCCCAGTTACCCCTACCAATAGGGATACCTTGGTAGGGACAGGAGTACCATGACCCTTAGTATTGTAAAAGTTCCCATTATTGTACACCAAATGTCAGTCCACATAAATTCCATTATCACAAAAGTCCCATACTATTCTTGGGTATCAAAAGGTCCCAAATCGACGAGCATTTAACAAAGTCATCGTCATTAAGGCTCATAACTCCTGTCTACGGAACCCTAAAAGGGGCAATTTTCGATAAAGACCGCAGCAGCCAATTGCGAGTTATCGGAACAACGGGCAGGAAGCCAACGAACCGAATTATTTTATAGACCTCTTGTAAGTGTGTGGACAACGCCTTACACATGCTCGGTGGAATGTAACCTTATACTTCAATGACTGATGGCGTTAAATATTCTTATTTTTGCTCGTGGCCGTAATCTATTACGTTTGTTAAGCAACGTTCGGACCGGTCAGGTGTCGGATGGGTGACCTAAAAGTGGCGTTACAACTGAGCGCATCCGTGCTTCGGAGGGCACGTTAAACGGTCGGTCCTGGCTGTTGTCATCTTATAACAGTCGTTAAGCCAAGTCAGAGGCTTTATAGGCGGCTTGATAAACTCTGACACAAGAGGTGGTCACTAATCCTCATACGATAAGAAGAAGAAAAAGATTTTTATAAAGAGGCTGACATAGTTGCACGGTTATTTTTATTACCAAAGAAACTTTAAAGGCTTTTTAGTATACTTGCACAATATCAACATCTTTTTATAGAGAGAACAATGAAATAGAGAAAAAAAATCAGCTATTCCATAGAAAAGTACAGTCAACAGCAGAGCTACTGGTTTACATTTTCACTACGAAAACCGCCGCTACTACGAGCGACGTAAGGGCGCTCTCTAGGTCAAAGTTTAAAGCCGTAGTTGCTGTTGACTGTACTTTCTATGGAACAGCTGATATTTTTTCGCTTTTTCATTGTTCTCTCTATAAAAAGTTGTTGGTTTTGATGTAAGTATACTAAAAGTCTTCATAGTTTCTTTGGTCGATCGATCTTTACCGTCTTTATGGTCTAGTGGTAACAACCACCAGTATTAGACCCAAGGGTCCCGGGTTCGATTCCCAGCGGGGAAACATATTGTATTCGGTTTGGTTTGTGGTAGGACTTATTGTAAGTCCGTCTGCTAGCTACCACCATCTTATCTAAGTCTGACGCCATAACAACATTGTATTCAGCATTGTTGTGTTACGGCAGTTAGAGATAAGATAGCCAGTTCCTCAGTGATGAGGATTCCGGGAGAGGCCCGCTTCCATCTTCGGCCTTATCAATACTTAACATCAGGTATGATGAAGGCTAAGAGTGTCCCCGTTGTTCATAAAAAAAAAACTATTGTATGGAACAGCTTTCGTTTTTTGCGATTTAATTTTTGACTCTATAGTTATTAAGAGTAATCTGTGTCTATAGTAAAATGTATTCATATTGATGAATAATACAACCCCTAAAGTCTTTCTGCAATTTGCCAATGAAGCGTTAAAATACAACCGGAGATCTAAGTACCTCTAATTAGATCTTACATATTTTTTTGATTGAAGCGTTAAGTTCAAAGATGTGCCCAATAAAAACCTCTGCGAAGTAAGGACAATATTTTTAGAAATTCTAGAAAATTTATAGCAACGTAACAACATAGCTTTGTCTCTCGGATGAGATATGAATTTAAATTGAAGATGAAAGCTGAGAGGCTTCCCTGGTCCGCGAGTGACCGTGTAACCTGATACTTGTACCTTCATACCTACATACTAAATATCTCTTGAGGGATTGCCAGAACATCAAAGGAGCAACTTGAGAGTAAAAACAACTATAAACTTCACAAAAAACTGTGCCGATGGAAGATCGACTCAGGGCCTACTGCCATCTCTTAGCGCAATATTGTTTCAATCTTACCATGCTATTTCGTACTACGAATCTCTTTAAGTAAACTAGTTTTTTTGACGGAAGTTTTGTGACGCCTTCGCTTAATCATCGCCTCAATGTAAGTCCTTCCTTGCGAGGTGAAAATTGTTTAACCATAAATGTACTTTTATTTTAGTATTTTATTTTGTGATGAAAATTAATCTTACCCATGTGTCTTACCAAGGTCACTTTTCAATTTGACGACTCTGTATGAAATAAAACAGCGAGAAAAAAATTGCCCTTGACGAGTTTCTTGCCGGTTCTTCTCGTTACAAGGTCTCCCGCCGTAGGGTTTGTGAACCGATGGTGTAGCTTCGTTCACAAGTGCTTGTAATAGCCTAGACTGAATAAATGATATTGAATTTTGAATAGTTACAGGTTGCCAGCCCATGATCATCAATAGTTTTCGAGTATGACCTGCCCTCTAATTGTCTAATTTATAGATTTCAAAATCTATCACAATCCCTTTCAAAGGTAGTGTGATTATGATAGTGATTTATGGAATTATGTAACTTATAGCCGCGATCCCTTTCGGAACGAATGATGTTTTAAATGACACTTCATTATACATAAATTTTCGTGTGTCACTTTGCTTAAACAGTTCAATTTCGTTCATTCAAAACGCATCCCGATCACAATCCTTATCAAATGTCAAATGGTGACGGCCTGGAAGTATGTAAGTATCTTTCAAATGACGGGATTGCAATAGATTTTAAAATTAGACAATTAGCCCCCTGTCCGTCTTTGATATCTGCACTGGAAAGCTTTCAGCGGTACATCCTGTCTTTTTCTTTCGTTTTCAGTCCAGCATGAGAGAGAGGATAAGAAGATATAAAGAATAATATCAGATTTAGAATCGAGGGCCCTCCCAGAAATACTAATAACTAGCTTCTGCCTGCGGTTACACCCGCTAGGGCTCCGTTCCCATGGGGATATCGGGATAAAAAGTAGCCTGTGTCTATGCAACTCCACGTCCTTTATCGTCTCAGCCACTGCTGGGTGTAGGCAGAGGCCTAGAGGACCGATCGTTGTGGAGATCCGTGGGAAAGTCCCAAGGATCTCCACAACGATCGGTCCTACGCTGTCCGCATCCAGCGGCTTCCCGCGACCTTCACCAGATCGTCGGTCCATCTTGTCGGGGGCCTACCCACGGAGCGTCGTCCTGTGCGCGTAAGCCATTCCAGAACCTTTCCGCCGCAACGGCCATCGGTTCTTCTCGCTATGTGTCCCGCCCACTACCACTTCAGCTGAGCAATCTTTCGAGCGATGTCAGTTACTTTAGTTCTCCTACGGATCAGAATCAGAAATGAGGAGTCATTTCTGATTCGATCACGGACGGAAACGCCGAGCATAGCCCTCTCCATTGCACGCTGGGTGACCGCGAGCTTTCTTATCAGTCCCATAGTTAGCGACCACGTTCTACTACCGTAAGTCACCACTGGCAACACGCACTGGTCATAGACTTTCGTTTAGGTAGATAGGTAGACACTGCGGTAAGTTGGACACGAAGATTTTACAGAGCTCCCCGAATGTTGCCCTCGTCCTTTATACTCTATGCCAAATATCAAGTCGATTGGCTTAGTTACGGCGTGAAGAAAGGCCAAACAAATAGGAATAGGAATAGGGTTAGACCTCATGGTTAGTTCACGGCGAACTTTCTCCAATTCTGCTGACTTTGAACGAGTCAACCGAATTCAAAATCACTGTCCTTGGTTATGTTTACAAAAATTAAACTTCAATAGGGTGGGAAACTGAGAACTACCACCACCCAAAATCGTTAATTGGTCAATTACTGACATGTGTGTCAAACGACAAACGACAAGTGAAGCTCGTGGCGGCGCTTGACAGACGAATAGTTTTCGATCACGTTTGTTAAGCAATGCTCCGGCCAGATGTCGGATGGGTGACCGTAAAAAGGCATTACAAAGAGCGCTTCCGTCGGAGGAGGGAACGTTAAACCGTCGGTCCCGGCTCTTATCATCTGATAACATTCGTTAAGACAACAGGCGACTTGGTTATATGCTTGAATATATGCTTGAATTGGATATGTTGGTAATATGCTTTGAAACCAGAGAAGGCACTAATCCTCATACGTTATGAAAGAAAATGTCAATTATGTCATGTTTTGAGATAACTCTAATCATCAGATTAGGTACAGTCGGCGGTAGCGCCATTAGACAGCCTCCTTTAACTCATATATTCGGAATCCTTTGCTTCTCATGTTATGAAACCAATCCTAATAAATATTATAAATGCGAAAGTGTGTTTGTTTGTCCTGCCTTCACGCCCTAACTAAGCAACCAATGGACTTGATTTTTGGCAAAGAGTTACTTGAAAGGGCGGAGAGGGCATACATTTTATCCCGATATCCCCACGGGAACGGGAACTACGATGGTGAAACCACAGGTAGAAGCTAGTATACCATAAATTATAGGCCTAAAAGCTCAATTTAGCTTGGAGGGTCTTGGAAAATGCAAAACGAGACCAACATTATTATGCAGATTGCACTCGACATGCGCCTCGGCATCGCAACGCACGACTAGCAGTCGAGCGTTGGCGCGTCCGTAAGAAGTTTCGAGAATATGCCAAGTTGGGAATGTGTCTGGTAGTTGAAGTAATCGATAATGGTGTAAGAGTGTGAAAGCTACGAATAATGCGGTTCGTTGTAAGGGGCCCGTGGCGCAGTGATTCGTGGCCTGCGATTAAGAAAATATAAATAATTTATTTGCCTTTAAATGTATGTAAATCTCCTTTTCATCCCTACAAAATCCGTACGCATGCAACATTTCACACTCACCACTCATACGCTTTACACTACATACCCTCGCGCACCTACATACACACAACTATCCATACACGTCCATAATCAAATGTAAAGTAGCTTGTTTAAAATTTAAATATTAAATTACTTATATTACTTGCTAAAATAATAAAGTAACTTCAATTTTGTTTGCCGATTTGGTGCGTCAAACGCGACAATAGTAAATTACACCGATTAAATTGTTTTTGGTCAGCAATGTACCAAGAATGTACCCACTTTTGGAAATAAAGTTTATTTATAAAAAAAAAATTAGGTACACTGGAGATCTTAAATACTAGTAGGGTCAGCTCATTTCGCCATCCGCAATAGCATGCAAATATACATATTTAATTAATAATTATGATTAATAAGTTCAAGTTTTACATAAAATATAATTAATAACATTAATTGCCATATTTGTTTTTAGTCATCATAATCACAAAGATAAATTTTAAAATTAATCAATTATCGTTTGAAATTAAATCTCTGACATGACACGTGTTAAAATCACACATGTCAAAATCACACATGTCAAAATCACACATGTCAAATCAAAATAATATTTTTTACAATATTAGAATGTCAAATGAATAAAGGAAAATCAGAAACATACAAATTATTTGTAGACATAATCAAATTTAATAAATTTAGGGTACCTTGTAATTTAAATATTCAGTGACACTATAGAATACTTTTTCACTCTATAGTGAGTTTCATTATACTCTATGTTATAGCATGCAATTTTGCGCCATTCCCAGTGGCGCGGATGCTAGAGCATTCGAACTTTCGGCTATGATGTTTGACGCGTATTGTAAAGCAGCCGTCCACGCATAGGAAATTTATGAAGAAGGATGTTTTGTGTCAACGCAAACATGTCCATACAAAAAATGAGAGTCCAACAGGGGTGACGTGGACACTCGTGAAAGTGTTAAGCAATATTCGCAATGGTCGGTCACGGGATGGGTGACCAAAACTTTACTAACTCAAGCTCCTCTGTGCTGCATTTGCAGTCGTTAAAACCCACCATTCCTCATTGGGCCCGCGTGGTGGGTCATGGCCCATTCTCCTTCCATGCCATCCTCCTTATCTATCCATTAGGAAGGCCATTGCTCCAGTAGTGGGGACATTAAAAATGGCTGATTAAATGGCGTGAAAGCTCTACAGATAACAAGAAAGAGTTTAGGTGAAAGATCATGCCATTACATCGTGAAGAAATTGAAATCGTGCAGAGGGAAATGTGTGGATTGGTTCTGTGTTTCGCGCAAAAGGTTGGTGACGTGTGACGTCCATCTAATTACTTCTAACCTATTTTTACAAGTAACAAGAGCATAATAATTTAACACTGTAAAAGGGAAGGCGCTCGGTCCGTCTTTGAAACAACATTACAATATTATAAATTAAAACAAGCGACATTTGTTAAGTAGTACAACTATGAACTTACAGCTTGACGTTTCGGCTATGTTGCATTAGCCGTGGTCACAGGCGGCCTGTTAGGGCGGGCTTGGAGATCCTCAGCCACCCTCAAATTGTTTCAAACAAACAATCAAAAATTGACAGACAAGTAAATCCGCGGTAGCTGAACATCTTACAGAAGCTGGAATTAATCATTGGATGGATGATACTCTCTCACTCTACACCGATCGTCATTATCATACTAGATTCATTCATAAGTGCTTGTAACAGCCTAGACTGAATAAATGATATTGATTTGATTTAGAAACCATTGAAATCAAGAAGTACAAAAAATTTAATCGGGAGGATGGCTTTAAATTATCGTCAGTACGGAATCAAGTGATTAACAAGTGTAAGCCGCGAGTTTTATCGTTTAAAACAAACTCAGATACTGTAAGTGTTATGTGCCGTCAGGACACCACTAAAGATAATAAAAATAGTGGCCCCAACCCTGGTGGATATAAACTTTTTTTATGGATAATTAACCAAGCGGCCTATTAGGCACCGCAACAAAAAAAAAACGTTCTCACCAAATTGCAGGATACGATATTTATTAACTTTTGAAATATCTCGAGAATGTTTATTTTTACTTTTCTACATATTTTTGGCATTTTCTTTGTGGTATGTGTTTAACTAATGGGTATTTTCTTAAAAAAATATATCCACGTTGCGTGGCTGTTTAAGGTTGATATTTTTTTGATTACCCTAAAAACAACGCTTTTTAGGGTTTCGTAGCCTAAAGGCAAAAAACGAAACCCTTATAGATTCGCCCAAATCGATGTATGTCACAGCCACTTTATTCCAAAACTATGAGGATTACACAGTTTAAACTTGGTAGGTAGATGTATTATGTAAACCACTTTACGGTTTTTAAACAAAAATAAAAATAAAAATGAATTAAGGGGGCTTCCCATACATAGAACTGACACTGATTATTTTTTTTCATCAAACCTATACGTGTGGGGTATCTATAGATAGGTCTCTAAAAATTGCATTGAGGATTCTAACACAGTTTTTTCTCAAAGCCAACCGTTTGAATGATATACACTTTCAAATTGAAAAAATGTGTGTCCCCCCTCTAACTTTTAAAATAAGAAAGTGAAAAATCTAAAAAAAAAATATGTGTAGACCTTTATAAAAACTTTCAATGAAATCTACTTTTAACGAAATATATTATGCAGTTTCAGAGCTATAGCACATTTGCCAAAACCGCAAATATAACTTTGTCATTTATACAGACACTATGAAAAACAAAGTTATTTTTGCAGGCGAAAAACTATAGTGGCATTTTGTTTAGGTAGGTGTATTTAATATAATAATAGCAACTTTATTGCACACGATACAAAAACAAACACATACAGAGAAAACACACAATAGGCGGTCTTATTGCTACATAGCAATCTCTTCCAGGCAACCTTGGGTGAGAGACGAAACCCTTAGTGTGCGAATTCGACTTGCACTTGGCCGATTTTTTTGAAATTTCATTTCTTGCTGTTTCTAATAGGGCGCTTGGTAAAATATATCCACCAGGCTTAGACCATCCTGTATAGTCCTTCTCATCGATTTTGATGACAGAGACCCTGACTATTTTTATTGATTTGTTTACAAGTCTCTACTCCTTTATGTGGGCTCTTAGGTGACTGGCAAGACCAAATTTCGTTTTGAATATCCTGCCGCAGAATTTACAGTTCTGTTGGTCCTGACTACTATTTCAACTATCTAGATATTTAAATAGTTAATTAATGATCTCATGATGCTAATTAACTATCAGAGATGCTTATTTATTCATCAAACCCGAAGCGGAGACCGGTGTCCAGAGAACAATGGATTATCCATCGTGTCTCATAATCCGGAGCCTGACAGATTATTATTTTTGTTTTGTGAATAGTTTACATAAATTAAATTTTGCATTCAAATAGGATTTATTTCAATAAAACACGATGTACCTAAATGGAAATTCTTTCCACAACACAACACATCATTGGCTTAACCTAAAATATTCTTATAGCAGAAGTGCTCAACCTTTCCAGTACATTTGCTCCAGTCTCGAACCGTTGCCAAATGTTTTCAATTACACGTTTGAATTCGAATCCGATTAAGTGAACATCGTGTTTGAGTGGTTCAAGAGTGGGATTGCTCGCTCTACACGCCTCTTAATTGTCGGAATTTGTGTTCCAACTTTGATTCTCGACTGTTTGTAGATCTTCATACTCAAAATTCATTAGATGTTTGGCTTTTTAAGCTTTCTTAAATTTTAAGCCGACCTTTTTATTACTTTTTTGAAAGATTGAAATAGTATTGCCCCATTACTTTGCTACTAATGACGACCTGTATGGCGGGTTGGAGTTGAAACCTTCTGCTTAGATATCGTAGATTTGATTGCCATACAAGATAATAATCATCTTATATATAATTAGAAATCGTCCAGACCAGTATGTACGTTTATTTATTTCTGTGAATGGGTTTGGTCTTGATCCCAATCTAGCCCGGAGTCTAAGACGAGATCCACGATGAAGCGAGCTAACCCAGAAGGTGCCTATCCACCCTTGCTTTGGTGGCTGAATTTACATCAGAAAGTATGTTTATCCGTTATCTTCCTTTCATCGCTCAAAGTCAAAGTCAAAGATTTTCATTCAAATAGACTTATAGATAAGTGCTTTCGAATCGTCCAATATTTTTTTCCTACCAGCCATTCAGGACATCTTTTAACTGATAAGAGGAACGGCCGCAAGAAACCTTTCAGCTTTAACAGAAGCAACAACATTTAGAAAGGAACATGTTGTTGCCAAAAACAAATCTACAATCTTCAAACAAGGCCTATACCTTTCCCCAAAAATGAGCGTCTTCATTTTTTAAGCCGAAATTATAGAACGGCAAGTTTATTCTTGTTTCTGGTATTAAAATTATGAACAAATAAATCGTGATGTTTCATGACATTTACTATATTATCATAGATGTATTGTCCTGGCAAAGTTGGTATAATAATCTCTTTAAAAAAATCTTTTAGAGAATCTCTCCGTCGAAGGCTGTAAATGGCGCGCACAGCTCTTTTTTGAAGTATATAAACATTTGCTATATTGGCTGCTGAGCCCCACAACAACAGGCCATAGGACATTACACTATGAAAATAACTAAAGTAAACTAGTCTTGCCGTTTCAATATCAGTTAGGAGCCATATTTTCTTATTGCAAAAGCCGCAGAACTAAGTCTACTCGAGAAGGCTTCAATATGTAGATCCCATTGTAGTTTTGAATTTAATCTAATGCCAAGAAATTTAGTCTCAAACTCATGACTCCCTTTAGTTTTTGCTGGATGACTGGTGTGATTGTAGGAAGTGAATTAATAAATTGAAATGAATTTTAAAATCTCGTAATACTTTTCCAATTAAGTTTCATTATATTCTGATCGATTACTAGGTTTTACGTTTTTCTCATTATTTTTGTTTAGACTATTTATTCATTTTCCTATACTTTAAAAATATTCACAATTGTTTTCCTACCCAGAAGCTGCAACAATTTTTTCCTTTGATATCTGATCTTTCTCATTCCTATATATGTAAATACTAAGGTAAGTACATGTACTTACTCAGATACATATATCTAGATGTTAACTTATGGTCGGAAACAGTCTTGGGGCACTTTGCTACAGATATTGCTATAACTTTATCCATTGAGGTTTAGTTATGTGTTTAACTTTGATTATTGTTTATATCACGTAAATGTTGCTGAGGTTTCAGTAATTAGTTTGGGATTTGCGCAAAAAAAAAATATATACTCACTAGAATATATTATAAAGATATAGGTATCTAATTATTTTGGTGCAATACTTCCTAACTTAATATTATAAATAATAAATGCGAAAGTGTGTTTGTTTGTTTTTCCTTCACACCCTAGTTAAGCAATCAATCGACATGATTTTTGGCATAGAGTTAGATGAAAAGATGGAGAGTGACATAGGCTACTTCTATCCTGATATTCCATATTTACCGCCCGCAAGTTGAAACCGCGAGCGAAAGCTAGTATGCAGTAAATTTGCGATGTTTATGATTTGACAATTTGGTACGAAATTAGACGGTGAGAAAAAATATCCTTGACGAGTTTCTTGCCGGTTCTACTCGTGATAAGGTCTTCCGCCGCCGTGGGGTTTTGCGAACCGCTGGCATAGCTTCTTTAAAAATCACTAATGTCTGTATTAGCCTAATTTTAGCAAGAAACTCGTCAAGGGCTGGTTTTTGAGAACTGTGATAAACACTGGCTAAGTCAAGATCGATCAAGTATTACAATTATGGTAAAAAATATCTTAGACAGAGACCTAATACATTTTTTTATAAAAATAATTATTATCCAAACGACATGGAGTGAGTGAGAAAAAGAAAGAGAGAGTGAGCTAGTTCTCTTCCTTCTTCGAAAACTAGTCTAAAAAGTGACAGCTTCAGCAGTTTGTTTTCTCACGACTATACTTAGCTAACCTTATCCTTTTAGCATATCAATATATTCACGCAATTTGCAAGAAGGAAAGCCTCGCGTTACTCCAAAGTCAATATAGCAAAAATATTTTTCCACAACGTCCAAAAGCGGTTTTTTCATACGAACGCTTATGGCTAGTTTACACGGTGCGAACTAGCATGTGAGCTGCTGCAGTGCAGTAACTCGCATCGTATGGACGTTATTTACGAGCTGTTTACGTCCAAGTTGGATGGTATTTTGCATGCGAGTAACTTCCACATTTTTTGTTTTTACTCGCTTGGGTAACTCACACATACCAGCAGTTCGGTCATTAATCGCATCGTACGGACGCGTCTGATACATCGCCAGTATCAATCAGCCATTTTCGAGCGAAACTTATAAATTTGGTGTACCACGCCTACGCGACAACTCGCATGAGACTGGCAGCTATTATCATCGTGTAGAGCACAGTGTAGACATCTAAGGCCAGACGAGCTACTGGCATACGAGCAGACAATCCGCGTAGCTGTCTACTGTCTCGCACCGTGTAAACGAGGCATTACATTTTCTCACGCTTACTCGTACGCTTACGCCTACGCGTATTTAGTTACTCCTCCAAATCTGCTGTGGGTAAGTCTATTTTGGTTCATTGTAGCGTTATGAAATTTTAAATGAAACGCTATAAGCCTCGCAGGTAAGCTTGAAACAATAACGCGTAGCTAAGTATTGTGAAGCATGTTTGGTATAATATAATCATCTTAGTACACTAGGGCTGCTGCATGTTACAAATTCCTTCCAACGTGTGCCACTGCCAGCCTTACGTGATTAGTTGATGCCACAAATTCCTTAGCTATGTCCCCACTGTGCCTTTTCATCTTCAATTTTCGTCGTTATCTTCGACCCTGCACGGGACCAAGCTCCGTGGGTAGGCCTTCTACAAGGTGGACCGACGATCTGGTGAAGATGCGGATGCCGCTGGATGCGGGCAGAGCACGATCGATGGTCGTGGATGTTCTTGGGGGAGGCCTATATCCAGCAGTGGAGGTCATGTGGCTGAGACGACGACATTGTTTCCTAACAGACTATTGAGAGAAAGCCGGATGAAATAATTGAAGAGATAAGGGACAGGGCTATTTTTTGTATTTCCCAGCGCTAGTGATTTCTTTAAGAGTTTCAGGACTTGTTTTTGAGGTCCCAGTGCGAGAAAGTAATGATACTTACCTTATTTTTCACCATAAGCTAACCTGTGTGGCTAATTTTTTCTGTAGGTAGGAATATCAGTATAATAGGTACTTAATCCAGACTATCGAAATCCGTTTAACCATTCTGGTTTAGCTTGCTCCACCGTAGATCCTGTCTTAGCTCACGAGATTGATTAGGGTCAAGAAGGAACCCATTCAAAATAAAAAAGGCATTTTTTCGTGATTGAGTGACTGTCAAACATCGGAATATCTAAATAAATACAACTTACACATTCATAATATTAGTAAAATAAAACTAATGTGTGCCAGCCCTACGTAATTAGGTAGTCGATGCCACGAATGCCTCATTCATGACATTTACCGTATGTGGAGTACACTGCCTATATTGTTTCCTACAGACTATAGCTGATTGAGAGAAGCCGGATGTAATTATCAATAAAACTATTGTGATCTGAATAGAGTTTCATTCGGTAATAATGCTCTAATGAACAATATTTTGGATGCTCGGTGGCGCAGTGGTCCACTCGACCTGCGATTGATTTAAGAAGTTAAGCTACTTTCGCAATGGTCGGTTACAGGATAGGTGACCAAAAATTTACTACCTCGAGCTCCTCCGTGCTTCAAAGGGTAAACGTTAAGCCGATGGTACCGGCTGCATTTGCAGTCGTTAAAACCCACCAATACGCATTGTGTAGATTGGTATCTGCATTGGGCCAGCGTGGTTGGTCATGGCCAAGTCACCTTATCCAGACATAGGGAAAGTCAGTGCCCCAGCAGGTGAGGCTGATGGCGACTGTGGTGAAAAATCGACATAATTAGTAGCTAAGTACTTAGTAAAAATCTTGAAATCTAAATAACAGCGAAAACTTTACATTATTATTCAATACTATGTTTAGTTCATAATATTTTTTCTATTTCAAAATTATGATATTTTCTTACTAGAAAAAGAAATTGCATCTAACATAGCTGGTTTATTCTCTTAACTCCATACATATCTTATTGAAACGTGTTCGTCCTCGCCGGGTTGCATTCAGCAACCGGCAATCACAGTATAGAGAGATAAGTACTTACATACAGTAAGTTGTCTTAGCCTTTTTTGCGATAAAAGTTAATTAGTCATTATTATTGCATTCATTCATTCATATATTTATTTGCAAAAGTATGATTATACACGTTGTAAAAATTGAGACTTCCAACATTATTAAGTCGAATGTTTCAACGTGCAAATATTTCGTTAAATAGGATTCAAAGTTATAAAAAACAAAACAATTAGTTACATAATAAAACTACAATTATTATATATACAATTACAATTATGGTAAAATTAGATTGTACATGTCATTGTGATTAAAGAGCATTGGACCGGATTTCCAAAGGTCATAGGTTCGATTCCCATCTGAGAATTCATTTGTGGCCGAGTTAATTTTTTCCAATATTATTCTATTTAAAATTTATCATAAGTATAAAGTGGAAATGTCAAAAATATAATATAAATATAGTTATAGTATAATAGAGTTTCTACTAAATTGTTAAACAAATAAATAAAATAAATAATTGCATAAACCACATAAATTATCTAACCCACGTTAAGTTTCACGAAGAACTTGTGTTATGGATACTAGATAACAGATAAACATACTTATATACTTTTTTTGTAAATACATATATAATATACATATCAAACACCCAGACCAAGACAAATAGACATGTTCATGCACACAAATATTTGTCATGTCCGGGGATCGAACTCGGGACCTCTGGTGCAGAAGGTGGGCTTAGTGCCCCTGTGCCAAACAGGTTTTTATCGTTTAAATAGTCATTACCAGTTACCACACGCTTACTGCGTACTTAACTGTCACAGCGTGCGTTCTGCGTTCGTCACCGAAGCGCATTCGAGACTGAAGACTTTAACTGAGCTCTCGCCGAACCGAGGCACGTCGGGTATTACTCGCGAACGGACCTTGAGTAGGAAGATAAAATACTGAGTATCTTTAAACTGTGCCTACTGGCAATGGGCTCGTCAAAGTAAATATGCTTCAGGCGAATGCAGTTGGGATTTGAAAATTAACCGACTGCCAACAGTTTCCTGTTAAATATTTAAGCTGCAGTAATGTTAGTACCTAGTTTTGGTTACGGATGTTACAAACGAATAATTAAAGCAGATCATAGTGTACAACCAAAATAACGTAGTCAAATAGATATTAAGAGGAATATGAAAGAAAGAAAGAAAGAAAAGTAAGTTTACAGTATTTGGCACAAACAAAAAACAGTACATCCGAATAAAAATAAAAAACCGTTTGTCCCAAAATGGTCATAATGCATGGCTTTTGGACAGCGCTGATCTTCCGTCGGAACCATTTTGGTGGGACTGCGAGCCAAAGTAACAGGCTCGTATAAAAAAAAAACAAATATTTATGAAAAACATAGAAAAAGACGGGACCAAAACGCAAAAAAATTAAAGGATATCTTGGTTCACGCATATCTTTGAAACTATTGCTTTGATTAATTTCGTCATCAAATAAAAAAAAAACAATCATTTATTCAGTCTAGGCTGTTACAAGCACTTATGAACGTCAAAGAAGCTACGCCATCGGTTCACAAACCCTACGGCGGAAGACCTTGTAACGAGAAGAACCGGCAAGAAACTCGTCGAGGGCTATTTTTTCTCTCTGTTTTATTTCATACAGAGTCGTCAAATTGAAAAGTAAGCTTCAGTAAGGTCAATTTCTATCACAAAAAGAAAATACTAATTATAATATTAAATTGTAAGTCCTTACATTATAACATTTCTTGCATTACAAGGTTACTGTACTGCAAGTTGTGACGTACATACAGGTCAATAGCAATTTATTTTAGATGAAAATATTTAAGCTCAAAGCACAACGTTAAGACAAGCAGACTGAAGTAGACCCATTTCCGCTGGCGGCACCCGTTCACGAGCATGACGCATGAATTAGACATCGCTTCGCTCAACCATATTTTAGGGAACGTAACGACCCGCCTCAAACGATACCGCCGAAGAAGCGTTTGAGTGAGCATGACGTAGGTACTTATGTTAAAGTGTATAAATATAAAAAAATACAATGACAACAACAAAGAAAAGAAAGATAAAAGTGCATTAATGTAAGACGCAACTTGCAATGTTACTGGAAGACGCATCAGCTGGGTAATAATCATAAAGCGTATTTAAAGTAAATTAAAAATAATAATAATGATTTTCATATACTTAATTAGAATAATTGGAGAACATTACTTCATCAGCCATTTTTAATGTCCCTACTGCTGGAGCGCTGGCCTTCCTTAAAGTCAAAGTCAAAGATTTCCCTTTCGAATTCCAACCAGTCTGGTAGGAAGACGTCTTGTTAATTCGCCTTTCTAGCTACCACCATCTTATCTGCCAGTCAAGTCTGCCACCGTAACAATAATGTTTTCAGTATTGTTGTGTTCCGGCAGTTAGAGATAATACAGCCAGTTTTTCAGAGGTTGAGGATTCCGGCAGAGGCTCACTTCCATTTTCAGCCTTATCAATACTTAACATCAGGTATGATGAATGCTATGCGTCTCCCCGCTGTTCATAAAAAAACAAAAAAAGACTTTAATCTTTTCAGCGTACTTGTATAACATCCTAATCCCCTCAACACGAACGAAACAGATAGCAATGTTGTAAACATCTGTATAATTAAGTCGTACATTACCAAAAGGTAAAGCCATGCAATTATCTTTATCAAAAACGGTCCTCGCCCACTCTCGAATTTAAAAATTCACTGAAGGTAGGTGGTATTAAGAGAACAATGGAAAATTGAGATAAATGCGGACACAGTAACGTAAACTTTACTATGTGGACAGTAAAAGGAAGCTGTCAAGAATAAATGGGTGGCTAACTACAGTTTAGTGCCTACAAGAAGAAACACTCTGAGAGAAATGCGTAAGGTAATTGCGTGAATTAGTATAACTTGACGTCTGTTAAAAGACATTTAAAGAAATAATTTATTTGCTGAAAACCATGTAGATTACATTGCGATAGGACAGGTAGGAGGAGTAAGTAATTACTATCCTATCCTATCGATATCGTAAACAAATCCTACTTAATATTAAAAAAAATACTTTTTATAAAAATAAATAAATCCGACTTTAAAAAACTAAAAAGAGAAAAGCATTCTACTTTGCTACTCTTTTTTTTTTGCCTTGGCTGGCACCGACTCCAAAAGGCTTATTTTTTGCTTTTTAGTTTTTTGAAGTCGGTTTTAATTCTTTTTTAAAAAAAGTGTTTTGTTTCACAATTTTTAAAGGTAGAAGCGGTCCCGTGCCTACTCTAATAACCTTATATTAACTGCTTATCACCTATTACAAAATGCTGCTTTTCTCGGTGCAGGGACGTTCGGCCTTATTGAGGAGTTCTTCCGGACCTTCATGATCAGCTCCACTTTATCACTTGGATTGAGTCGAGCATAAACTACTTAGAAACCACATTAAAGTAATCGTATCGCTTCCGTGAAATGCTAGTTCCGATGACCATTTGTGGTCATTATCATCAGTTCCACTTCGCCAAATGATGCTTTCCGGAAGTATATGCATGAGTTACTATAGAAAACACCAAAATCGCTATAGGAGTGCCTATAATATTTTAAGAGTTCCCTGGATTTCTCCAGGATCCCCTAATCAGATCCTGACATGATGACAATGGGACCACATGGAAAGTATACCCTTTCGAACAAAAAAATAATTACTCAAATCGGTGAAGCTGTCTTCGAATAATCGACTAACATATATAAAAAAAAGATTCCGTCGAATTGAGAATCTCCTCCTTTTTTGAAGTCGGTAAATATGATAGTTTATTTTTCCTCTTTCACGCAAAAACTACTGAACGGATTTATATGAAATTTGGTATGTGGAGACTTCAAGTAGCGGGCGGCCGCTAGTGAATGATAAACATCTAGCAGTTTTATAGTCATGATTATTTAAAAGTGCCGTGTGGTGACGGCCTAAGAATACAAGTGTCACCACTCCCTTACATGCCTGGGATGACGTAAGAGTCGACTAAGAGGCTCGACGCATTGAACACCTGTGCGAGAGAAGGAAAACTTGAAACAAACCCTCTACCAACCCGTCTGGCCAACGTGGTAGCAGTAGGCTAATAACCTCCTATGAACGGCACAATAGGCGTGAGCTAGGAGAGGCTTATGCCCAGCAGTGGACGTCCACAGGCTGATGATGGATTATTTCGAAGGGCAATGCCTTGTTCTGGCGTATTTTCGAAAATATCTGCACACCATTCAAACCTCATTATATGGATAGAGTATTTAAGTATGAGCAATTGTTACTGAGACAGCACACTTCTAAACCGTATTCTTTTCGAGATAAACGCACCTATTCATCACAATTATTTTCTAGATTAAGGTTAAATATAATGAAATTTTTGTAAGTTTGTCTGGCTTATAAGAACGGCCGATGATTTTTACAATATATTTATAATGATAATGGGATAATGCATAAAAAATAATAATCATAATTATCATATTTTACTTTTCGGGGGGATGGTTATTTACATTTCGCTACCATCCAAACCTAATGAGGTGATTATTAAATATATTGGTAAAATTATTTAAAATATTATGATTATTAAATAAATTGTATAAATAATAGTATTCCATTTGTTTTTTCAGCTTAAATATATGAAGAAATAGCGATGTACAGGTGCCTTTCTCATTTTTTTATCGTTGTATTTATTGTTCTTTTTGTGTTACTGTGTTTGTTTATCTGTGTGTTTACGTGTAGCGGAGTCAACAAACCGGTTCCGGCGGAAGATCAGCGCCTGGTCGTAGACCATGCATTATGCTGAGCCGGGACCGTTTTGAGACAATGCTTTTGTGTTAATTATTAATAATATGTTCAATTGTCCTTGTTGTATTGTCTCAATAAAATTAATTTTCTTTCTTTCTTTCTTTCTTTCATTTATCTCAGAATGGATACGGTTTAGAAATGTACTGTCTCCATAACTATTGTTCGTTCGTACTCTATCGATTGAACAAGGTTTGAATGGTGCGCAAGGATTTTCAAAAAGGCGCCATCCCTCCATACGTTTGTGGCATTGTCGTTTATTGCAGTAATAAATACTACAATTACAATGTTTTTCGCGTCCATGCGTACTTTGTTTTATTTTCCCATAAGATTATACGTTCACTCAGTGAAAATTCATGAAAATTGGTTAAGTTGTTCAGGCGTGAAATTTAACAAACATATGTTACTTTTACATTTACAATATCGGCATGGAAGAGCGGATGAACGAAATTTAAATGTTTGCATACTCAATTAACATAATTTACATTGATATTTAAACTCGAGTGATGAAAAAGTAATTCATTTTAAAATTGTGACGTCACGGCTTTGCTGACATAAGATAGGGATGGGCTTGTCAACTCAAGTATAAATGGATGGTGCGTCGAAAGAACATTGATTAATAGTTGTATAATTTAGTAAATTTTCCAAGTCATTATGAATATTAAGTATTAACAAATTGTTCGAATTTTATAACTTCCTTATCGTAATTATTATAATCGTTAAAGTTTCACGTATAGTGACTCATTAATTTGTTATGGTACCTCTGATAATGCATTGTAAATTTATGCTTTCGCAGATTCGAAGATCGAAACAACGCGACGCGAACTTTGAAACCCCCTGTACTGGCAAGGCAGACATATTATGCTTGTAATAATAAAAATTCTTTAAATATTTTGTAAATAAAAAACAAAGTAAAGTAAATGTTATACTTACTGTTTTATGTTCGTTTTTTTATTAATAACGGGGAGTCACTTAGTCTTTATCATACCTAGAGGTTTACTCTTGACGGTATCGCGTTGACTTCGAGGTTGAATGTCAATAATTATTACTTATTTTCGAAGTTAGTTTGATTTGGATTGGCGCTAAAATCGATTTCTAGAGTACAAAATTACTTTATTTACTTATTTCAAGTATTGATTTTTAGTTTGCTTACTTAATACGCCATAACTGACTTTTGACATTAATTCAATCTCAGTCAAGAGTAAGGGAGCTGATGTTAAGTACTGGTAAGGCTGGAGATAGAAGCGCGCCTCTCTCGGAATCCTTTACCACTGAGGAACTGGGAGCTAATTGTCTAATTTTAAAATCTATCGCAATCCCTTTCAATTCGTCACCTGAAAGATATTCACATACTTCAAACCGTCACTATTTGACATTTGATAGGCATTACGATCGGGACGCGTTTTAAAAATATTTAATGAACGAAATTGAACTGTCTAAGCAAAATAACACTCGAAAATATCTTTTAAATGTATGGAGAAGTGTCAAATGTCATTTAAAACACCATTCGTTCCGAAAGGGATTGCGAAAATGAGTTACACAATTCCATAAATAACTATCACAATCACAATACCGTTGAAAGGGATTGTGATAGATTTTGAAATTAGACAATTACGGGGTTGGTTATCTTATCTCTAACAACCGAAACACAATACTGGTAAGGTGGTGGTAGCTTTAACTAGCCAGGCGGACTTCTAACAAGTCCTACCCTCAATAAAAGTGATGTCTCTTTCAGAACGGGACGTTGGCGGAATTTCTGTGGAAAACGGAAGAAGCCAAAACTATAAAAAAAAAAAAAAACAATAAAAGTGAAATCGTGAGTGTCAAAACGTGAGTGTCATATCTGTTACTCTTACTAGTCTTTGGTAACCCTCTACAGCCGGGAATAAAATATTTATAACAGATTACAAAGGCATGTTGCTTTTGGGTTTTACGCTGCGATATAATGTATAAATGTGTTTTTCTTATTTCGTACCCGTTACTTAATCTGTTTTTAACTGGATTTCAACCGTGTCAATTTGAAATATTTGGATTTTTAGCTTTATTATTCTCTTCATTATCTGGGGGTTAAAGCCTGTTTTATATTTTGTTTAGTTTTGAATACACAGGTACTAGTTACAGAAAACAATAAAAAAGGAAACAATGGGTGAAATTATCGCTAAGAGCTATTTCATCCAGGAGACCTTTGCACTCTCAAAAAAGGTCTTTGCACTGCGTACAAACGGCTGAAATGACGCACTCACACAGATGCGCGCCGGTACACGCGCGCTCGGTGGAGCTATTACCTAAATATTAGCAATTATCGTCAAAATAAAAATGGTATTACGTATGTGATTGCTGGCTAATCGTTCGCTAATAGTTCGTATAGCGGCGTCTCACTCTCTCGCGCTCCTACGTAGGTGCGAGAGTGAGACGCCGCATGTTGCTGTGGCGCTAGCGCCAAAAACAAGTTGGTAGCAATTACAGGAACTAAATGAATGCACATTGTAGTTCATCGTTTGTTGGGTAAATGGCGCACTGTTGATACGTGACGTACAGCAATTATCGTGCAATTTCTGCTGTGGCGTTGCTGACGTGACATCGATCGAGTGCAACGACTGTTGAAAGTAATTTGATAATAAATGGAAAAAAAACAACATATTTTTTTCCATTTATTATCAAATTACTTTACAATAAAAAAAATACATTAACAGCACATAGAAACCACTTAGGTTTAATGCAAATGTTGTTAGGTTGACCTTAAGTAGGATGGTTGAAAAATTTATCAAAAATATTTAACTTAAAAAAGTAACAACGTTTTATACAGTATAATCCCGAAGCAGGACCTTATCACAGGGCCACTAGGGAAATATCGGGATAACGCAAATATAAGGGACTCTGGTATACCCGTTCTTGTAAGTAAAATCTGAGGTTATTTTATTCTGAAATCAATACGTGGTAGGATTTATATTAATGTCTTTTTATGAACAACGCGAAGACGCTTAGCCGCCATCCTCCCTGATGTTAATTTACTGATAATGATTAAACTGATAATGATGAATATGGAAGCGAGCCTCTCCCGGAATCCTCAATCACTGAGGAACTGGCTGTCTTTCTTATCTCTAGTGCCGGTAACCTACAATAATGATAAAATTTTAAATAGACAAATATTGGAAAAAAAAACTCGGCCACAAGTGAATTCTCAGATGGGACTCACCACCATTGTTAATTTTTTTCCAATATTTTTATATTTAAAATTTATCATAAGTATAAAAATAGCATTGGAAAATGCAAAAATTCAAAAATCATAAATTATTGGCTGTTGCATTTTAATCGATCGTTAAACACCTGAAAAGATGGTTCTTTCGAATGCAAGGATATTCCTAGCATTGATGTGACAACGCTTGCTTACAGCATATAAAAATATAAATGTATTAGAAAATTTTGACGGTGGTCCGTATAACAAACAGACCTGTGTCCAGAGAACAATTAGAAAGGGTACCTGTTGTATCTCATAAGTTGGGGGCTGAGAGGTTAAATAAGATCCTACTCACATTATAAATACGAAATAAAAATCAGTTTGTTTGTTACTCTTATACTCAAAACTACTAAACGGTTTTAGAAGTTAGCACACAGTTAATAGAAGATGATAAGAGGTCATGGTAGACCTCCTAATCTTTATTTAAAAGTGTCATTCCTGCCATAAGATTGGGCACAATGCTAGAAAAAAAAACAAGTTTCACCCGCGCCCTTTGCTCGTACATTGTGTCTAAGGCAACGGTGGAATCACGTGATTTGTCAGATGGCCTAGTATATTGCTCAGTATACTTAAAAAAATCAGATAAAAAGCGGCTAACTGCGAGTCAGATCACCTAGGAGTACTTTGAAATACTTTTTACTGTTGGTAAATAAAAAGGAAAGTTATATTATTATGTATCTGGTTAATAACTTAAAGAATTAAATTTTAAAACAAAAGCCTTAAATATTATCAAGGTGTTTTTTTATCAATAATAATTAATGATCATTACTGATGAAAATTACATTGCATTGTTATATTTTATGTTACGATTTTTTTCTTATGTGTATTTTGAATGCAGATGGTCATAATCATAATCATTTATAGCAACGTGTTGGTATTACTACATACCTAATAGGAAATTCCCATAAACTTGACAGTGTAATGTAAAAGAGATACTTAAAATTTTATAAATTACTAGAGGCCAGGCGCGGTTTCACTCGCGTGGTTCCCGTTCCCGTGGGAATTTTGGGATCATTTATAGCCTATGTTACTACTTGGGGTCTAAGGATTCTCTATACCAAATTTCGTTAAAATCGGGTCAGTAGTTTTTGAGTTTATTCGTTACATACAAAAATACAAATCTTTCCTCTTTGTAAAATTAGTATAGACTAGAGGCCGGGCGCGGTTTCACCCGCGTGGTTCCCGTTCCCGTGGGAATTTTGGGATCATTTATAGCCTATGTTACTACTTGGGGTCTAAGGATGCTCTATACCAAATTTCGTCAAAATCGGTCCAGTAGTTTTTGAGTTTATTCGTTACATACAAAAAAACTGCGTTAAAAAAAACCGACTTCAAAAACTAAAAAGCAAAAAATAAGCCTTTTGGAGTCGGTGGCAGCCCAGACATTCTACTTTAAGCTCCTATTCTTTTATTTTTCTTGCCTTAGCTGGCACCGACTCCAAAAGGCTTAATTTTTGCTTTTTAGTTTTTGAAGTCGGTTTTTTTTAACGCAGTTTTTTTTTTACTTTTTAGTGTCTGTAATAGGCTGTTTTGTAAACTACAGCCGGGTTTTTTCTAGATTAGATAAGGTTTCATGTACATTATAAACTAAATTATCGTAAATACTACATCGTCCAAGCTTACAATGAAATGAAATACATAATAATGCTCATAACATAAAAAGTACTGGGTCAAACGAAACCAAATTTTTATGGGACCAATTGGCAGCTATTCTGCATCGAACAAAAAAAGAATCATGGAAATCGGTTCAGAAATCTCGGCGTAATCGGTGTACATACATAAAAAAAAAAAAAAAAAAATACCAACCGAATTGAGAACCTCCTCCTTTTTTGAAGTCGGTTAAAAAATACAAATCTTTCCTCTTTATAAAACTAGTATAGAAAACTATCTCCACAACACTATCGTTTTCAATCAGGACATCAGGCGAGTATGAAAAGCTGCCAAAATTATATTTCAATACCTAACTATAAATAGGGCACATGGACTCATCTACGCACCTATTTGTGCTGCATAATCTATACCATGTTCGAGTCGACAGCAGACACAAACATGCATGTTGTACGTACAAAAACAACTTTTGGTATATCACTCTTGTAAGTCGTTTTTTGACGATTTGTCTTGCACTGGTGCTTGGAAGACACTTGATGAACATTTTAAAGTTGAATGCCGGCAGTAAAGGAGTATGCCAAAAAAATTTGAGCCAAAGTTCCCAGTCGATTAAACTATTTCATGTAGGTTGGTCATTATCAGCGGACCAGGAGCTCTATTTTTGATTCACTCGTCTCGAGGTTTCTACTGATTTTCGTGCGACGTTTGCGTTTCCGTATTCCGTAAAAGCGACCTTGCCCGTTTATACATAGCTTCGCTTTTCACCTGTAGCACCGCCTCCCAAGGCGAGCGCGCGAGGGGCAAAGCGAAAAGCGTGCTCTGTCTACGCTTGCAAGGTCGCTAATCGCCTGATCGCCTTCTCGTTCGCCTCGCCACTCGCACGACGAGTGATTCAAAAATAGAGATCCTGGGCCCCTACCGCGAAAGTGTCATCGAAATCGACATCGAGTTCATTTGACAGATGAATGTGACAGATTGCTCTTAGTCTTTGGTAAATTTTCATTAGTGTCAAAAAGAATCAGCAATGTATCCCATCCATCTGTCAAATGAAGTCGATGTCGATGCCGAAGACACTTGCGCGGTACGGCCCCTGATTATTAAGCATGACATAGACTGACAAATATCTATGTTTCGGGGCTGATTTTTTTTTGGGATTAGTTCTAGCAATTAGTTGATAACAAATGGAATCATATAGGTACCCTTAATTTGGTAAAACATCACCCAAAATAGTTTTTTAAAGTTGTTCTCCTAATATCCATTCGCTATCCAGAACCCAGAATTACACGTTCTACCTTTAAGAGTTACAAAACAGCTATGATTTTTACATTACTGTCTAAATACTTTGAAAGTAAATTAATACATTGTGTTATTTTAAATATATCATCAGTTTAACAAGTGTATTAATTTAGATAGAACGAAAAATATCTTTGTCCGTTCATTGAACCTAATTTTTGTCACGGTTAAGGAATTGCGAATACCTCACTAGCTGAATAAGATATACCCATCTACAGAATACGTTAGTAAGTAGTGCCGCGGCAGTCAACCGAAGCCATCAATGTCACGTACCTACGTGATATATGCTTTGTTTTAAAATATTGGCCCAGTTCTACGCATCAAATTGGAAAAAAATGATTCTAGTAAAAAATAGAAGATTTTTATCTATCAAGAAAATTTAATGATTTTGTTTTTTCCCTATTCCAAATATGCTCTTATAACTATGATATTTTTCTCGGGCACTGCAATCTTTATTTTCTTGTGTAAATATTGAATCTGCAAGTGACAACTTTTCTTTGTACCCCCTCTTAACATATGCTCTCTTATCGTATGAGGATAAGTGGCCACCTCTGTAGGCCTAGCATGACCGGCTTTTATCGACTCGATAACGCGATAACGTGTCACTGTCCCGCTCAGATTGTAGCGGAGTAAGGAAGACAGCATGATGCGCTATATCATATCGCATGATATAGCGGTGTTTATGCTCCTTAGCATGCCAGGCCCCTTGGCCTGGAGTCAGTGTTTATCAAGCCGTCTATAAGATGACTTGGCGTTACGACTGTTAACAGCCGGGATCGACGGTTTAACGTACGGAAGCGCTCAGATGTAAGTAATGCCACTTTACGATCACCCATCCGCCACCTGGTCGGACGGAACGCTGCTTAACCGCCTCACTGCTCCTGTTAACCGTCGTTTAGCTGCCTCTGTGATCTAGTGGTAAAAAGCCGCCTGGCTAGCTACCACCATCTTATCTATCAGTGATTGAGGATTCCTGTAGTGGCTCGCTTCCATCTTCAGCCTTATCAATACCTCACATCGTATGATGAAGGCTAAACGTCTCATTTCATTTCAAAAACTGCTAACAGCCGGAACCGACGGTCTAACATGCCCTTTGAGGCACGGATGCGCTCAGCTCCGCCACTTTACGGTCCCCATCCAACACCTGGCCGGACCGAACGTTGCTTCAGAAATGTGATCGAATACGATCAGTCTGAGTTTGTAGCTTAGTAAATACTGGGATCACTTTCCCTGTCCATGACGCTTCATTATCCCAGTTATTATGATAATGATAGCCTACGAAACTCGCTATTAAGTAATTTTAATTAAGTCAACTACCAGACTAATTAACTGACATTATCAGTAATTCCAATAATAACAAAAAGTATACAAAAGACCCAATGAAATAGATATTAATATTAAGAAATTATCTTTGAGGCACTAGAAAGTTTGTTTAAGCAAGTAACAACCAACTTTGTTATTAAAATGTAATTAAAATATGTTTCCAATATCTTAAGATTTTTCGCTCACTCATCATTTAAATAAACTTTTACGGATAGGTATACCCGATATTAAGATTGTATGGGTTTCATTAAGTTTTTTTTTTGTTTTCCCGTCGTTTCTACACCTTTCAGCTGCCGTGGTCACGCTCACGCATGACTATAAGTTGTGGACACCTTAGTAATATGAAAAATATATCAAATTATCCGCCAGATAAGCTATCCAGAACTTATCTGTCGATAGTGAAACCGTCCCATTGAAAGCTCCTCCATACTACTCAGGAACTCAGGATGCGATGGATAATAAATACAAATACAAAAATTGTGATTTATTGCTTTTGCGTTACACAACGTGACGTGTATAATTGTTTCCAATTACAACCGAACTACCGATTTGTCTGTTTCGAGCACCCAGGCAAGAATAAACGCTCTGAGAATATTCTGCACGATGTCAAGTTGGCGCGGTATCGTACATTTCCATCCAAAAATATCGTCCGCCATTGTTCGAGAAAAAACCAATAGCAACACGCAGCTAATAACAGAGCAACGGAAATAGTCGTTTTCGAAATAAAAACAACGGAAGCCGGTTAAGAATTTATACAATTAATGTTACCGCTACAAATAATTTTTAGTATCATAAATTAATACCTACTTTTTGTTTTTAATTTTGAAACACAATTACTAATAAAACAAGTCATAATATACGTTAAGCTAACACCATATATTAATAAAAATACAAAAGGAAAGTGATAGTAATAAAAATAAATTAGTTGATCAAACATAACAGTGTTAGAAATAGCTGAAAAAGATAGCAGACACGATTGTATCGAAAGGGTCTTAATTGAGATACTGCTTACTAATATAGATGTACTATGTCACTGTCCCGTGTCATTGCCAGGGTTGTGTGAGTCGTCAATGCGACCCATTAGGCTTATTTAGGGTTGTCACTCGCAGGGCTATGGTTCAGCCATTTAATCCTTCCAGATCGGCAAGGCATTTTGATCCGACGTAATCCTTTGGGCACTTGAAGTCAGTGTGAACTCGGTTCAGTAAGTCCGTAAGTTAAAGTTAGTTTCCTATTATGGACTCTAGTTGTTAGAGGCTTTTGTCACGATAATTTGAGGCGTGTGAGGGTTGAGATTTCTATACAGTAGATAGAAAGTTAAAGCAAGTGTTTGAGGTATACAAGCCTGGGTTAATTAATGAGTCGTTAATTATTATATGTCGGTAATGGTTTTATAGTTTGCAACTACGTTTTACTGCCGTAAGTCATCACTGGCAAACATAGTCTCTGACTATAGGTATGATAAGAAGGCTCAAGGTCACCCAGCGTGTAATGGAGAGAGCTATGCTCGGCGTTTTCTTACGTGATCGAATCAGAAATGAAGAGTACCATAGGGGAACTAAAGTAACCGACATCGCTTGAAGGATTGCTCAGCTGAAGTAACAGCGAGCGGGACGGGACACATACCGAGAAGAACCGATGGTCGTTAGGGCGGAAAGATTCTGAAATGGTGACAGCGCACCGGACGATGCTCCGTGGGTAGGCCCCCTACAAGGCGGAACGAAGATCTGGTAAAGGTCGCGGTAAGCCGCTGGATGCGGGTAGCGCAGGACCGACCGTCGTGGAGATCCTTGAGGGAGGCATATACCCAGCAGTGGGTGTCATGTAGCTGCGACGAGGTTGAGCGACGTTTCATTCCGTTAAAATGAAAATTGCATCAGATGGATTATTCTCTTAGCTATAACCTTGGTTAGTAAAGGTGGATGGAACGTAGGTGATTTGACATCTGTTATGACAACAACGACGGTCTGTCGCATAGAGGATAGGGTAGCAGATCAAGAGGTCCAGGGGTCGATGTCCAGTTGGGATATTTATTATATCCTATTTGGTTAATGGTTTTATTTTTTCTGGTCCGCCTGGATAGCTTCCACCAATTTAAGTCTGTCATAGCAACAATGTTTCCAGCATTATTGTGTTCCGATTTAGATAGTTAAAACATAAGACAGTCAATTCCTCCTTCCATAAGACAGAACTCTGGGAATAGTGCGTTCATCCTTCATCGTTTCAGCCACCGTTTTCCACCTTCATTCAGCCTTATCATCACTGAAAATCACGAATGAAGGTCCTAAGTAATTGGTTCCGAGCCTGGGGAATAAACCGAAAAATTGCCCTCGATTTGGATAGTCATAGAAGATTACAATAGCCGCTGAGATTTTGTGAGGCAACTGGACTTTCCGCGATTGTATTAGGTATTATATTAATAACTAGCTTCTGTCTGAGGTTTTACTCGTGTGTTCTCGTTCCCATGAGAATATCGGGATAAAAAGTAACCTATGTTACTTTCCATCCTTTTAACAAACTCAATGTCGAAAATCAAGTCGATTGGTCGAAGGAAGGACAAACAAACACTTTCGCAATTTTAGTTTTACTTACAATTGACGGGATCAAACGGCAACTTAGTAAGGGATCCGAACCTATCTCTTACTGAGAATTTGATAAAGCCCGCTCACAAAGAGATTAATGGAAAATAACTTTCAAAAGTAGGTAACATCTAAGCCCCTATAAAAGTTTCATATAAAATTCTGTTGGAATAAAACTGTACATGAGAATTTCTTTCTTCATCTAGAAAGGTTATCCTCAGGGACAGGATCTTATTTAGGCTTAAGATTAGAGTAAGCCTTAAGAGTAACCCAGATGTGTCTCGGGTCGTCTTCACTTAACATCTACTAAATAACTAGTCATATACATCTACTAAACATCAACAAAACAGTATAAATAGTAGGTACTTAAATCTATAAAGGAAAAGACAAGACTCCTTGACGAGTCTCTTGCCGATTCTTCTCGTTACTAGGTCTCCCGGTGTAGGATTTTACGAATCGATTGCGTGTAGGTTCTTTGACATTCATAAACTCAAACTTACTGGCACTGGCCTTCCTTATGGATGGATGTAGAGAATGGGCCATGACCCACCACGCAGGCCAAAGTGGATTGGTGGGTTAAAACGACTGCAAATGCAGCCGGGACCAACGGCTTAACGTGCTTTTCGAAGCACGGAGGAGCTCGAGATAGTAAATTTTTGGTCACCTATCCAGTAACCAACTATTGCGAAAGTTGCTTTACCTCAACAATTGCAGGCCGAGCGCGCGAACTACTGCGCCACGGGTTCTTTATTTATCCTCTCAGCCACATAACACCCACTGCTGGGCATAGGCTTCCCCCAAACTAGAGGTTCTTTATTTATGGTAAATTTTAAATAGAAAAATATTGGAAAAAATTAACTCGGCCACAAGTGAATTTCCCGTCTGAGAATTCACTTGTGGCCGAGTTAATTTTTTCCAAATTTACCATAAGAATAAAAATAGCATTGAAATATGCAAAAATTACAAAATCATAAAAAAAAGGTTCTTTATTTATAATTATAATCAATGTTAAAAAGCTGCATACACACTGTTGCGAAATCTCGAAATCTAATCTCACATCACTAGACAAGGGAAAACACCCCAATTTTTTACCCCAAAAACCTCGTACTTTATTCTTCAACATGTTTGCGGTGGACCCACATATGTTTTTATAACCCTTGAATATTCATAAAGCGTTGTCGCATCGGTCCAAACGTCCGTAAGCCATGAATTATGCTATTATAAACTCATGTCCGAAAGGGTTGTTTGTGTACCAACTTTTAGTTCAGTTGTTTGTGTGAGATGGTTTTTATTGTCTACTAGTTGAGCTTCGCGGTTTTTCTTGACTGGTCCTGCATTTTTTTATGAACGACATCTGTGTCTTAATCTTCATTATACCTGATTTTAAGTATTGATAAGGCTGAAGATGCAAGCGAGAAATTTTGTCGGAATCCCCAACCACTGAGGAACTGCCTATCTTATCTCTAACTACCAGAACACAAAAAAGCTGAAAACATGTAAGTCTTAGATAAGATGGTGGTAGCTAGCAAAGCGGACTTACAACAAGTCCTGCCACCAACCAAACCGAATAAAATATGTACCCCCGCTATGAAAAGATAACGCTAAGACTGACAGAGTAAATACCTATCGACTTTCCAAATGTAAAAAATACATTCGAAATGTTTAGCGCGTACTGAATAGTCAAAATAGAATTTCTGACGTTTGTTATAATAAAAAAAAGTACACGAAGCCTTATCCAAGTGTCAAATACTCCCGAGCAAAAAACTGAACCATTTAACAAAACACTTACGAAACTCAGTTTTAAGCAAGTTTACGTAAGATGTAAAAAACTTTTATGTTAGAAAATAAAACGCGAGAGTAGGTTAAAATTGGGGTACCTGGATCAAGAGAGATCCAGGCACCCCAATTTTCACCATTCATTTATTCATCTTTTCAAGTATTCAAGTTTTCAAGCAATCATTAATTCGGCCTAACGCGATAAGTAGATAAAATAAAACTAACTTTTCTACATTTTTATATTTATTGAACAGGTAACAAAAATACCTCTGAATTAATGTCTTTTATTAACAATTTATTATGAATAGACATTATGTGGTGGTTTTGTTTACACATAAAACCTATAAAAGTATATCTACCCTACCTATTCCGAGCCTCTACAACTCTACTTGTATTACAATTTATACTGATTTATATCGATTTAATAAAACATTGATTCGTGATTATACCTATCTGATACGAATACAGTACTACAACACATACGAGAACTTTACATGCATACACTTCTGCCTATTGGGGTTTAGAGCTCAGTATATAAAAATAACAAAATGTTTATTTATCATACATACTTTATTTATTCACATAAAATTAATAACTACAGTAGTTTTCTATGCATTTTACTTAGTAAGTCTTTAGCACACTTATACACTTCATCGGAAAATATATAATCAACTACATGCTGAGCGCAAACAATAGCTTTACAATTACATGTCGTCTCGATATTCTTGAATTCATCTATATCATATATCTGCAGCCTTATTATTTTAGATTGCGGACCCGTGCTTGGCTTTTTAATATACGAATATAAAACACTGTCTGCACATCTTTTCCTAGATTTATTAACATTGGTGTTGAGTGTGGTACCATGCGCCTGTTCATCTATTTCGAACGACTGTTCTCGCTCAAGGTAGTTAAGTACATTTTGGCGTAACAACTGATCAGCTGGAATTGGTGAGTAATTGTCGTATGTTAAATCACGGGATTCCTGAAACAAAAATATTATTGAATACATCGTATCGAAAAAGAAACTGATATGTAGGTAACTACCTAGATTTACATAACATTAATTATAAATACCAAAAGATCTATGCAATGCTTGAAAAGTTGAATTAATGTATCTAACAAGCAATTAATGATAATGTTTATAGTAATGAGGAACTTACCGCCATTTTACAATATTGATAGAAAAATCGTATGAAACCGTATGCACAGATTAAAGAGCACTAAAACTCTGAGTTACATTAGGTTTTAACGTGATTTTATATAATAAACTGATTGTTTTTTTTATCGTCGTTAAGGTACAAAATAGAGCAATTTACTACAGATCTAAAATAGGGATTACTTCTGACTATGCATTTATGCATGTGTGCCGTAGCATTACATGAATCATAAAGCTGTTGTCACAGACGTAGCTATAATATTCATAATTATGCTTTGCTATACCTACTTAAAGATAAAGCGATCTTTCTACATACTAGAAATATATGAGTACATATAGGTTGGTCATGTAAAAAAAAATTACCCTCCTTCTGACATAGTCGGGTAAAAATAATAATAGCTGTCAACTATGTTATTGATCGCTTATATATTTTATAACAAACCACACCACTGTGTGTGTGTGTGTGTGTGTGTGTGTGTGTGTGTGTGTGATAGGCTTTGTAATTACAATGCTTGGAACTACGTTCAAGAAGCACAGGTTTTAGGGCTAGCGTACACTAATATTTTTTTCTGTTGATAGTTAAATTGCAGTATCGCATGATTATCATGATCAAACATTATATCGATCATACAGTCGATCAATATGTGATTGCTCTATAGCAAATCGTCAAGCGCATCACACTATCATACATATGTGATGTACAATTCGCCTTATAGTAAATTCAAAGACGACAAACTATCGCCCGATTAAAAATCTATAAGTGTACGCTCGGTCTAAGTCATCAAGTCATTGAGCGAGTATCCTACTTATACGGTCTCGATATAAACACATCTCAAATCTGGAGGCCTATTACGAAAAATAATCACGATAAACGGACGATGTTCGTTGATCGATTTACATGATTTGAACCTTACACTTGAGTTAATAATGTCGCGGGATGGAACGAACATCGTACGCTTATCGCGATGCTTTTTTGTAATAGGCCCTCTCTGGATAATTTCTTGACAATGCACTATTTGTATGTGTGTAAAAGTTTACTATGCGTTTTATCCAAATTGAATTTTACAAATATGGGAAATCACACGTGATCGATGTGTATTTAAGCCGGGATGACAGGCGAAAATGTTACACAGTCCAAGCAGCAATAGTTGTCTCGCCATCAGCACGCAAGCAAATAATAAGGAAAGCAGAAAAAAAAATGTAAGTATTTTCAATTGTTCATCTTATTCAGATATTTAACTTATTCATGTATTTTTTTCTGATAATGTATTCTATTAATTGACTTAATATTATTACTTACTTACAGGTCACGACAGAACACATATTCAGAGTCCTCTGAAGAAGAAGGTGTGAACATGGTGCAACCACATCATGGTGATAATGGCAGCGCTAGTAAGACCAGTGATGTTGCGACAACTTCTAAAAAGTTATCTTCGCGGCAGCAGCTCAGCTCTAAAAAGCGGAAACACCGCACCATCGCTCCTGCCGCGCCATCCAGATATTCAAGCTACGAACTATTCGGCACGGATAGTGAGGATGATGAAGACAACGATGGAGCGATCAAAACAAAATCTTCAAAACACGGTAATAACATGTTTTCATACTTCACTATAAAATATGATAAAGTTTATGGTCGACAGATACTTAAAAATAAGCTCGGAAATTATTACTTTGACTTGAAAGTGTATGACATAAACAAATCAAATGTGATGAATAAGCGACCGCAACCACGAATTGTCATAAAAAATAGAACAAATTGTGATACAGAGGCATGGTATCATCTTAAAAAATTTATTGAAGCATCGAGACGACAAACTAAGCTGTGCACGATGTTCACTATGTTCAACGAAGATGATATTCTAATGACATCAATTTCTTGTTTTCAAGATCGAGACCCGAAGCGTGAGAAAACAGAAAATCTCTCATCACCATCTACATTGAAGAAATTAAAGAGCGGTGCGATCCCTGAGCCTTCTCGAAAGTCTGCTGCTGCGAGTGACTTATTCGGAACTGACAGCGATGACGAATTCATCGACATCCCTAAAACGGGTAAAAAGCCTCCAACAATTTGCTCTTATTTTACTAAGAGGATGCCTCAAGGTGTGGCCAGGCAGACGGATGCGGAAAAAGAAGGTTCGCATTTTATAGAGTTAAAGATTTATAAAATCAGTGAAATAAAACATGTTCAGCCTATGAATAGATGGCGGCATGCAGTAATTACGATTAAAAATAAAACTAATACCGATTCTGAAGCCTGGGCACACCTTACCCAGTTTATAAAGGCCACGCGTCATGAGTTTAAGAATTGTAGACCAGATATGATAAGTGGATATAATTACCAATGAATATAGGTACTTATTCAAAATTTTAATCATATATTTTTAGACATTTACACTAAGTAAGTGTAACCTTATAATCATTTTTACATATAAGAATTTGCTATTTGTACTCAATTTATTAGATATAAAATAAAATGTTTCATTGCCAAATACTTTATTTTTATTCATTCATTCATTATTATTATTCATTCCTTCCACAGTTATCCCCACTTCAACCACATCATCTATAAATGAAGGCTTTAAAAGAAATAAAGTAATCGATGAAAGTAATAAAGTAATCGATGAAAGTAATAAAGTAATCGATGAAAGAAATAAAGTAATCGATGAAAGTAATAAAGTAATCGATGAAAGAAATAAAGTAATCGATGAAAGTAATAAAGTAATCGATGAAAGAAATAAAGTAATCGATGAACGTAATAAAGTAATCGATGAAAAAAATAAAGTAATCGATGAAAGTAAGAAAGTAATCGATACAAGTAATAAAGTAATCGATGAAAGTAAAAAAATAATTCAATGTAATAAATGTGGAATTGTACTATTGAAAAGTGAATACAGATATCATACGAGAACAAATTTACATAAATCAAATTGTTTAATAAAGACTGATTTTGAGAATATTTATATTGTTGCTACTGCATTTAAAAAGCGAATAATCACTTATCGTTTAAACCCTACCCAGGGAGTAGAGTATTTTATGGCGGAAACTTTTATTAGCGATAGCAAAAACAATCTTATACAATTAATTGACATGTCGTTAAAGAAGCATTATTGTGTTAAATTAAGCTTTGAATTATTTGCATACTTTATTTTACCAAAATCTAATGAACAGCATGTTAAGTCTTTTAACACAAAATATATTAATGTTTATCAGTCTACTGATTTAAATGAAGTAATATCGAATTTGACGGAAAACATAAAAACTAAATTATCAGAATTTGAGCAATGTGAATCTGGTTGGAGTATCCTGAGAATTAGTCATTTAGATATAAATATAAATAAATATTGTCCTTTGCGTGGCGGTACGTACATAGAACTACCACCATCTATTAAAAATTCTAAAAGCTGTATTAATATTCAGAATACTGATAACCATTGCTTTCTATGGTCTATAGTTGCCGCACTATTTCCTGCAAAATATAATGTGTGTAGAGTAAAGTCATATCCACATTATACTTCTGTTTTAAATATAAAAGACATGTCATTTCCGCCTACGTTTGCAGATATAAGATTATTTGAAAGTAACAATCACGATATAAGTATTAATGTGTATGGACTAGACAAAAAAGGGTATGTGACCGGACCTCTTTATTTAACTAAAAAGCGTGAAATTGATCATATAAATTTATTGTTTATCGAACGTGAAGATAAAGGTCACTATTGTTTAATTAAAGACTTAATTCGATTAGTGAGACGTCAAATAACTTATCATAAAGGCAAAATATACTTATGTGAAGCTTGTTTACAGTATTTTAATGATGAAACTAAATATAAATCGCACAAATGCCATGGAATTTTACAAGTCTTGCCTGAAAAATATTCAGTTTTGAAGTTCAAGCATTATGAAAGACAACAAAAAATTAATTTTGTGATTTATGCAGATTTTGAATGTCTTCTAACGAGTTTAAAGGAACAAAAATCTGAAAACACTGAAACATTAAAGGTACATCAACCTTCTTGTTTTGGGTATTATATTTGCTGTTCGCACGATACAAATTTAAACAAATATGTCTCATATAGAGGTATCGATTGTGTTCAAGTTTTTATCAAGACACTATTGAAAGATGCCGAATTCATCCATGAAATATTATTAGAGAAAAGGCCTATGTTACCTTTAACACCTGATCAAGAAATTCAATACCAAAATGCTAGTGTATGTCATATATGTAATGAACTATTATTCGATGATAAAGTAAGGGACCATGATCATGTTACATCTGAATTTAGAGGCGCTGCGCACAATAACTGCAACTTGATGCATAGAGTGTGTCCATTCATTCCAGTAGTATTTCATAATTTATCAGGGTATGATGCTCATCTGTTTATCGAAGAATTGATGAAATATGAAGGCACTGTGAAAATAATTCCAAAGACAAAAGAAAAATATCTTTCTATTACAAAAATTATAGAATCAAAAAAGAGTTTGCGACCCATTGAAATTAAGTTCATTGATTCATTTCAATTTTTAAGTTCAAGCCTTGACATGTTGAGCAAAAGTTTGACAGAAAATGACTTCATTCATTTATCAAACGAGTTCAGTGACGATAAACAATTTCAATTAGTCTTAAAAAAAGGTATTTATCCATACGATTATATCGATAGTTGGTCGAAATACAATGAAATATTGATTCCGCCCAAATCCAGTTTTAAGAATTCATTAACTGGTAGGCACATTTCTGACACGGAATACGCTCATGCATGTGCTGTATGGGATTGTTTTAATATACCAAATCTCGGAGAATACACAGATTTATATTTGAAAACTGATGTGTTACTTTTATGCGATATATTCGAGAAATTTAGAGCAACAAGTCTATTATATTATAAACTAGATCCAGCTTATTATATAACATCACCTAGCTTGAGTTGGGATGCTATGCTTTTTTACACTAATGTTGAATTGGAGTTAATAAATGATATTGAAATGTATCAAATGTTAGAGAGTGGTATTCGTGGTGGCTTAGCACAGTGTTCTTTACGTCATGCCAAAGCGAATAATAAATATCTGACAAACTATGATCAATCACAACCATCTTCTTATCTAATATATTTAGACTGCAATAACCTTTACGGATATGCAATGACAAAAAAATATCCTATTTCGGATTTCAGATTTTTATCCTCAAATGAAATAAAACAATTCAATATAATGAGCATTCCTGATGATAATAACTATGGCTATATTCTAGAAGTTGACTTGTTATATCCAGATCACTTACATGTGTTACACCAGGATTTACCTTTTGCTGTACAAAAAATTATACCTCCAGGAAGTAAAACTAAGAAATTAACTGCAAATCTTTATGACAAATTCAAATACGTAATTCATTTTGTGCATTTGAAACAATGTTTAAAGCATGGTCTAGTATTATCGAAAATACATCGCATACTTGGCTTTCGACAGGAATGTTTTTTAAAATCGTATATTGATCTTAATACGTCTCTAAGGCAATCATCAAAAACGGTATTTGAAAAAGATTTTTTCAAATTACTCAATAATTCAATTTTCGGTAAAACCATTGAAAATAAAAGGAAACAAGTTGATGTTAAACTTATCAGCAGGTGGAAAGATAACCAGAATATGACTAATAAGCATCTTACCGCTGAGAAATTAATTGCAAAACCTAATCTAAAAAGCGTGCTCATTTTTTCGGAAAACTTTGTAGCTATCCAGATGAATCGTGAAAAAGTTATATTAGATAGACCTATCTATATTGGATTTTCAGTTTTGGAATACGCCAAACAACATATGTATCAATTTCATTACGATTTTATATAACTATGTTATACAGATACTGATAGTTTGCTGTATTTGATTCATACTGAAGATTTCTATAAAGATTTGACTGATGATATAACTCAGTTTGATACCAGTAATTTTCTACTAGATAATAAGTATAATATCCCAAAAATAAATGAAAAGGTTCCTGGATTATTCAAGGATGAATTGGGTGGCGACATAATTACTGAATTTGTTGGGCTCAGGGCTAAATTATATTGTATTAGCCGTTTTAATTCAAACATCAAAAAGGCAAAAGGTATTACAAAAGCAGTTACTCGCAAATTAAAAATGATTGATTATAAAAATACTCTTTACAATAAGACTAGCACAAGATGTAACATGAAATTAATAAGATCAATTAAGCATATATTATATACACAGCAGATTAATAAGCAACTTCTTAATGGAAATGATGATAAAAGACAAATACAAAAAGATAATATTCATACACTTCCCTGGGGACATTGCGACACAATATATTGATATCTGTCTTCACTTCATTGTACATAAAGTTTGATATGTTTCATATTATTTTGTTGATATAATCATGTACTCATATTATTTAATAAATACTTACTTAATCTATAAAATTTATTGTATATTGATTGCACATTAAATGTTAATAAATAAATTTTACAATTAAATTCATGTTGTTTTATTTCAAGTTACATAACCTATATAAGGACTAGCTACATTATGTTAGCCTCACATTTACGATGAAGTTCATTAAGCAAGCTGATACCTTAGAAGTGAATAATATAAAGATCGAGAATAATTCTCAAACATCTAAACATGGTACACTCTTACCTGACACGATTCGATGTATAATTTGCGGTCCTTCTAATTGCGGAAAGACGAATGTCATGCTGAATTTATTATTACATGAAAATGGACTTAAGTTTAAGCATATTTACTTGTACTCAAAAACAGCTTTCCAGCCAAAGTATTGTTTTTTAAGAGAGGTTATGCAGCGTGTTCCTTCTGCTAAATTACTAGTTTTCAATGACGATAAAGATGTGATTTCACCGAATGATGCTATGAAAAATTCAATTATGATTTTTGATGACGTTGCATGTGAAAATCAGATCAATATTCGTAATTATTTTGCTATGGGCAGGCATAGACAAATTGATTGTTTTTATTTGTCTCAGACCTATTCCAAAAAACCTAAGCAATTGATACGGGATAACGTAAATCTCCTAATTCTTTTTAAACAAGACGACATTAATTTAAAACACATTTATAATGAACATGTGACTATGGATATTGGATGGTTGGAATTCAAAAATCTTTGTAAAACAATTTGGTTCCAAAGATTTAGCTTTTTAACAATCAATAAAGATTGTGCTATAAATAAAGGAAGACATAGACAAGGCTTTGATACATTTATTTATTTGTAGAATGATGTCACATACCTATATAAGGATGTGTATACTTGAAAGTAATTTAATTGATATAAGTAACAGACTTATTCTTAAATACTTAAACATTAATATGATGATGATAATGCTAACATCTTGATTATCTTTAAACAAGACGAAACCAATTTAAAACATGTTTTGTAATGAACATGTGACTACTGACTTTGATTGGAATGAGTTTAATAAACTTTGGTCCATAATATGGCAAAACAGATTTATTTTTTATTAATAAACAAAGATTATGATTTGAATTATGGTAAATACATACAAGGCTTTGACACTTTTATTCACTTATTGTTTGTCAAAATAACAGGATATATAAAGTGTGTATGTAGAAAATATTGTTATTTTCATTTCGATATTTGTAAAAGACAGACAAATTGTGGAAATTATGGATGTTGAAATAAAGACACAGCTTATCAAGTCAGTAGACAGCATAAAAAATAAAATTAAGAAGATCAAAAATGAAGAAGATGCTGCTAATTTGAAATTCAAAAGGATTTTCAAGCCTCTCACAGATAATTTGGATACATTAATCAAAGCAAGTGATGATAAAGATAAACAAATTGTAAATGTTTCTATTGATATGTCTAAAAATGAAGAAAATAGCATGAATACTGAATATTTAACTAAGTTGGATTCCAGTAATAGTTCAGATTATTATGATTATAGTGATGAGGAAAAAAGTACTACTCAAAACATTAACAATACATTACAGTCATTGAAAAAGGAGGATATTATTGATATATATGACAGTGATATAAACATCCCCTTTGGATTACGTAGAGAAAATAAAGATTTAATGATGAGTAATTCAAAAGTATCGATTTCTGTCGCTGGTGATTCAACGAAGCTTGAAAAAAACTATATACTTACCATTAATAATAAACATTATAGTTTTACTCCAGGCTTAAAAGAACTTCTTATGCGTAGTAAACCAAAACTCGATATAGTAACCGAAAAAGATAAAATAGTATATAAAGATATACTCCAACATACAAATGCCCATAAACGAGATTTCAAACCAAATGGACAAATAAGAGGTGATAAAGGTGTAAAATATCGACATATTATCAAACCATTATTTAATGAAAATGATAATGACAGCTCAGAAACAAAAAGTGGTGGATATATACCGGTATGTAAAAAGTATAAAAGTTGTACTGATTACATATTCTGGGATGATCCTAATGAATTGATTGAAAGGCTTAAGTTACTGATTGCTTCGCAAAGCGCTGGAAATACCAATCATGATAACGAAATTTTATCAATTATTGAAGAATTAAAGGAAGCTGGTATTATAAAAAATTAAGAAATATAACAAAGCAGTCATTTGATTGAAGTCTTCTGAACATGGATGACGATAAAAGTGATAGTCATTCTTCATTCCAAACTTGTAGATCTTTAAAAAACTGTCTCATACATTCACAAAATGGTAAGATTTGCAATAAAGTCAATCAAATAAAAATCGAAATTTTAGGAAAAATAGAAATTTTGACGAAACGTTTAAAAAAGCTTGAAGAAATTGTCGGCCTAAAGGAAATAGCAGGAAAATTAAATAAGCATTATGAGCAAACTGGATGTAGTAAACGAAATTCATAAAAGTGCTCGAATAAATTTTAAAAGAAGAAATGTTATTTTGAAAGATATAGATGATCTTTGGCAAGCAGATTTAATAGATATGCAAGCAATGTCTCGATTTAATTTTGGTTTTAAATATATACTTACCATTATAGACTGCTTCTCAAAATTTGCTTGGTCAGTTGCATTAAAACAGAAGAACAAAGAAATGGTATCTAAAGCATTTGAACAAATATTAAGGAAGGGGCGTGTACCAAAAAACTTACAGACTGACTTCGGAAAAGAATTTTACAATAATAAATTTAAAGCTGTTATCGATAAGTATAACATAAACCATTACTCTACATACTCTACTAAAAAAGCTTCTATCGTAGAAAGATTTATAAGAACTTTAAAAAATAAATTGTATAAAGAATTTAGCTTGAATGGAAATTATAAATGGAAAAATAAAGTTCTTGAGGAAAAAGTAAAAGAATACAATAACACCATCCACAGAACAATAGGTCATACTCCAGCATCAATAAATTATAAAAACAAAAGTCGTATATTGCAAAAATATATAAAAATGGCTTGCTCTAGAAAACAAATAAAAAATAAATTTCAAATCGGAGATTATGTAAGAATAAGTAAATACAAAGCTTGTTTTGATAAAGGTTATACTCCCAATTGGTCGACAGAAATATTTAAAATTATCAAAGTACAAAAAACGAATCCTCCATCCTACTTAATAGAGGATCTTAATAATCGTCCAATACAAGGGGCGTTTTATTCTCAAGAACTTCAAAAAACTAAGCATCATGATATATACTTGGTTGAAAAAGTTTTAAAGAAAAAAGGAAATCGCTTATATGTTAAATGGCTTGGTCTTCCAACATGTGAGAACAGTTGGATTAATAAATTAGATGTAATATAAATATTTAATAATATCTTTTCTATAAATATAGCTTGTGAATTAATATAAATCCATTTGTAATCAGTTCCTGAAACAATATAGACTCTTAAATAGTAGCGTAATATTATTATTGAATATCAGTCGACTCGATAATAACAATGCAGCCCAAACTATCTGCAAAGACAGTTCGTAACTCTAACGAAAGAAAAATAGGATCTAAAATTTCTAACAAAAAACGAAAAGTGATTTCAGGAGAAGGTGTAAAAAAAACTCTTAAAAATATCATTTTATGCACAAAAAACATATCAAGAAGTTAAAACCTAAATGTAAAAATAGTTTGTTGAAAGCAGCTTATGCAACTGCCCAAGAATTAGCTTCTGACATAAAGATAAAATTACCTAGAGTTATACCCATACCTAAAACTGGAGGATTTCTTCCTTTAATACCAATATTTGCTGGTTTGTCCGCTGCTGGAAGTTTGGCTGGTGGTACTGCAGGTATTGTTAAAGCAGTTAATGAATATAAGGCAGCTCAGAAACAATTGAAAGAACTGAAAAGACATAACAAGCATATTGAAGCAGTTTGTATTGGTAAAGGATTGCAGCTAAAACCATACAAACACGGTTTCGGTATTTATATCAGAAATCAAAAAAACTGAATTCTAGGCTACCCAATAGAGCTTTAACCAATATTGACATATTAAAGCATTCAAAAAACATTCCTTTCTTTCGAGGTGTATTTATGAGAGACCAACTACCACTCAAACCATTTCCATTAGAATGTGGAGTAATCAATCTTGACACTTCAGAAAACACGGGAACACATTGGGTAGCCTATGGAAAAATATATGATTACATCGAATATTTTGACAGTTATGGTAATTTAAAACCACCACAAGAATTTATAAGATATGCTGGAACAAATATTAATTATAACTATGCTAATGTACAGAAAAATCATTTGTACAACTGTGGACATCATTGTTTAAAATTCATAAAATCATTTTGGGAGAAAAATAAAATACGAAAAAATTAAAAAGGTTGTTTGATTATTTATTTTCTCATATTAGCTCAGTTTATGAAAGTATATAAAATACGGGTAAACACTCTTGCAATCATTTTATCATTGACTTTAGTAATAAATACTATATTCTAAAATACTATTAATTACTTGGACATTATAATAATCATATAGCAGTAATCTTATCATGATTGTATATAATAAAAGTCTAGCTCAAAGAAGAAAACGCAATATTCCACTCCCTATAGTCAAAGACGGCCGACGTCGCCAAAGTGTTGTGAAAATTAAAACAATCACCAAAGATAACAAAAAGTTTTTAATAGATTTGGGATTTAAATTAGGAAATGTTACAAATTACCGACCACCCCTATCACGATAATTCTGTTGAAAGCTATGAGATTCATAGCTACAATCCATATAACAACAGCTTTAAAAATAATGATGAAATTAGAATACCTATCCATCAGCAAGATATATATTTGTTACCGTCAGGTAGCTCTATCTACATAGAAGGTTATGCTAAAGTAACTGCACATGATGCGGCAGGAAAGAAACATGAAAAGGATGTTAAGTTTATAAACAATGCAATTACCTATTTGTTTCAAGACATACGATATGAATTAAACGGTGTAGAAATAGATCGTATTAAAAATGCTGGTATTACTACAACAATCAAGTCATTTATATCCATGAATGAAGGTGAAAATAAAGCTGCGGCAGTTTGGGGATGGAACTTAAATGGAACGACACTAAAAAAAGGATTTTTTAATGTCATTATCCCGTTAAACAAATTATTAGGTTTTGCTGAAGATTATAATAAGATTATTATAAATTGTAGACATGAACTTATATTACATCGAAGTAGTTCGGTTTTAAATACCGTAACTCTGGAAAAAAATGATAATGTAGAAATAGAAATACAGAAGGTGCAGTGGCGCATGCCACATATAAAAGTTTCAGATCGCAACAAATTGCTATTACTTAAACAATTGGAAAAAGACCGACCACTGCAGTTAGCATTCAGAAATTGGGATTTATATGAGTATCCATTATTACCAAAAACTACAAAGCATTCATGGTCAGTCAAAACTGCCTCCCAGTTAGAAAAACCTAGATTCGTAATTTTGGGTCTGCAAACAAACAGAAAACATGATAAAGCTCGTAGTTCGTCTATGTTCGATCACTGTCAAGTAACTAACCTTAAATTATTTTTGAATTCTCAATACTTTCCATATGACTCACTTAATCTGAAATTTGATGATGGTAAATATAGTATATTATACGAAATGTATGCAAATTTTCGTCAGTCATATTTTAACAGCGGCGTTGATCCGTTGCTTGATTTACTTCAATTTAGAGAAAAAGCACCGCTGTTTGTTATTGACTGCTCTCGACAAAATGACTCATTAAAAACTGGTCCAGTTGACGTACGGCTAGAAATTGAATGCTCAGAAGAAATACCAGACAATACAACTGCTTACTGCCTGATCATAAACGATCGTCTCTTTGAATACAAACCGTTAAGCAGTATTGTCCGAAAACTATCATGAATGCTATAGTAGATGTTCAAGGATTTAAGAGCGAAACAAATGAATTTATTCCGAAAGAAATAGCAATTATTTCAAACAGACGAGTGTTTGTAATTCTTATAAAACCACCATTCCCATTTTATAACTTAACGAAGAAAGAAAGAATACAAGTATCTTGGATAGAAAAAAATAGAGGCATTTATTGGAACCAAGGATTTATACCTTATATGAATTATAAGAATATTATAAATAATATTTTAGAGAATAAATGTATATTTACGAAAGGTTGTGAAAAGGTAGTTTGGTTAAAAAGTATGTTACAAAATAATAATATTCATAATTTAGAAGATAGAAAGTGTCCGAGTTTGATATCGTTATCTGATAAGTATCTGTATTCGTCTGATATTATTAGTTGTATGCATCATGATAATATATGCGCCTTAAAAAATGTATGTTCCCTTAACAAATGGTGTATCGAAAATAATGTTATTTAAATATTTTAAATAAATAAAGTAGATACTTATACAATAAGAATTTTCATTTTGTTTTAAGCTGTGTAAGTTGTTTGGATAAGTGATATGTGAAAATGATATTGATACTTCTATAACTATGAATTTGAGTAATAATAAAATATAACATAAAAAAAACTACTTGTTTTATTTTGTATGTGCTTTTTAAAATTGTCATCAGTTCAAAATAAATGAATACACCAACTATTCAATAATCAACTCTCACTGATATTGATTAGTTTGCAATAAGCACTGTGAATTTAACAAACAGGTTTTGTGTTACACTTATTCTGTTTAGGAGGTGATTACGTACAAAAAGATTTTAGTTACCTACAACATTACACACAAACATCCAATTTATAAATAATGTTTCGTTGAATAGATAAATACCTACTAATGATAATTTGAATATGTTACTCGACTCGATTGAATTACTGATTACTAGAAAACTTGAATACTTGAAAAGATGAATAAATGAATAAATGAATGGTGAAAATTGGGGTGCCTGGATCTCTCTTGATCCAGGTACCCCAATTTTAACCTACTCGCGAGCTTAATGTTGCTTTTATTAAACAAAAAGTTATACTTCACGAAAAAATATTATAAGGGCCGGTCACCACTGACACATAGCTTAACTGACATATTTTCATATTAAAACTGTCAAAATAATATTTCATATCATATATTTAGGTGCGAGTCACAATATGTCAGTTTAACATTTCAAAGTCAAAGTCAAAGTCAAAATCAAAGATTTTTATTCAAATAGACTTATGATAAGTACTTTCGAATAGTCCAACATTTTTTTTCCCTACCAGCCATTCAGGACAGCTTTTAACTGATAAGAAGAACGGCCGCAAGCAATTTACAGTGGACATACACGTAAGTGACACTCTCTGAGGGCGTAACATAATTATTAAAATTTCACATTTCATAACAGTACTCAAAATTAAACATTAGACTTTTAAAAATATATATTTATTTAAGATGTGCTTATAACTTTTTGTTTAATAAAGCAAAATTTACCGCTTTAATGTCAAGTGACTGCCCGTCAAAATGCAAACGAGGTGGGCAAATCCTTGAATAATCGCGGCCATCTTTGGCCCACAAACCCACTAAACAGTTGCATCGTGGTGACTTTGTGGTGAGAGCCTGTTAAATTTGCATGAACCCTTCAGTTTGACATTATTCCTTAAAGGCCCTGACAGACGTTGCGCGGTTTTAAAACGCTTTGTTCCAAAAGTATGCACGCCTTACTAACGCTCGACGACCGCCATGCTCAACGTGGTGTACAAAAAAGTAAACACAAAAAGACATAAAAAAATTACAAAACTCTTCCAGCCCCTCTAGCATGAACACCGCTATAGCACGCAATATGATATAGCGCATCATGCTGTCTTGCTCACTCAGTTGCGATGTGAGCGGGACAGCGACACGTTATCGAGTTATCGAGTCGATAAAAGCCGCTCATGCTAGCTAGGCTGAGTACCAGTAGCAAAGCAAAGCTATTAGGTGTAGAACATCGTTTCTCTTGTTGAGAAGCCGGCACACGAATTCGAGTCCGTAGTTTTTTGAAAACACTAGTCGAAGTACATAGTAGTAATCGTCGTCGTCGTCGTCTTAGCACATAACACCCACTGCTGGGTATAGGCCTCCCCCAAAAGGGGGGGAGGGGGTGCCATAAGTGGCAGGCGGGTTTGTAGGAGACGCTGCTGCCCATCTCCTGAAGGCTGAGTCCCTTAGTCGCCTTTTACGATACCCACGGGATGAGAGTGCTATTTTAAGCCGACACTACACAGCAAGTGAAGAAGTAGTAGTAATACTACAGATTAATAAATTGGTAATACTTTTGAGGTCGTGGTTGAGGCCCCCAGTCGTCGACGCAACTATGATCGACGACGACCCCGGCTATTTGTTTGCGTTTATTTTATACAAATATTTAAAAGTCCCCGTTTTAATTTTGGACCTCACCTATTAGCACGCTTTCGCCTTTTTCCGTCGCCCTATCCTTGTCTGTCGCCATTTGCTAGAGCGAGAAAGACTGGACGGACCGCTTCAGCATGCGGCAGCATCGGGGCGGTGCGATAGCGTTCCGTTAGTCTTTCTCGCTCTGACTAGTGGCGGTTCTGAGCGACAGAAAAGGATAGGGCGACGGAAAAAGGTGATAGCGTACTGACAGATGTCGTCCAACCCTTATATGGTTCGGGGGACACCGGCCACAGATGCGTCGACCGTAGAGGGCCTCAACCACGAAGCCATAGTCTAATTTTAGCGTTTTGAACGTTACAAAACCGCGAGTTGTGTATTGGGGCCTTTAACTGTCTTGAATATCAACATCGCAGTGAATGGCTATTACCTGGTGTTTGTTGAGATATTTATAGCCGCTTACCTTTTTAAGGGACGACGGTCAGTAAAGCCCTGTTTTATTTATGTCTACTTAAGTATTCCCCTTTAAAAAGCTTTTGAATATTTCACCGTATTTCAAAACTATTTTCAACGTTCCATTTCAGTTGAAATAACAAAGCTGGTTGAATTTGTTTTTTTTTCGTTTTTTGATATGGCTACTAAATATTTCTCACATACTGCTACTAAATCTTTCTCACAACTGTTATCATTACTGAATACTTTTGTCTTAGATTTTGTTTTTAATCAAAATTGCTGTAAGTAATTTCAATTATATTTTTTTTAATTTTCTAGCATGTACTTTAGAATAAGCAAATGTCGTGTTCAGCTATTATCGGAATGCAATTTAACAAGATTTATTAATTGATGAGTTGTTAGACGTATGCTACGATTTGTATTCTGTTGCTGTACCATAAAAGAATAAATGAAAATGAAAATATAAGCTTGGTGGCGGTTCCTGCGGGAATGGCTTAATTTATTTGAAAAGTATTAATTTATAATGTATTCTTAACTTATTCATAATCTAATCATAATTTTAATTGTTATATTTTCATTTTATTTTAATACTTTTTTTTTTGTAATTGCATGTTTTATCTATCATGTTTTTGTATTGAATTTAATAATGAACGTCCATTAATAAATCATTTATTTTTATTTATCGCATACGTCTGTGTCGTAGACGTGGATTCGCGCTTACTCTAGGCATAATCAGAAAACAGTGCTTTGCTGTGAAGTAAAGGTATCACTGAGTTTTTGCCTCTTTCTATCGATGCGGCACATGATATAATCTTATTTGTTCCTTAGTTTTTGTGTTTTATTCTTGTGTATTGAATGTGTGTGCTGTATATGATAGAAATAAACATTTATCTTATCTTATCTTATAAGCATGAGTCGACACGCTAATGTATGATTCACACCGAACGGACGGAGTCGGCCCGCAGCGCAGCGCATTTTACAATTGCTGATGGAAATTGAAACATCTGAAAAGAAAGATTTTAGATTTTTTGTATTTTTCAATGCTATTGTTATACTTAAGATAAAGAAAAACATTGGAAATTTTCAACTCGGCCACAAGTGAATTTACAAATGGTACTAGAACCCACTACCTTTTGGGAATCCTAACCACAGATCTACCGATTCTTAAGTCGTAAGTCTCGGTAGCTCAGTGGTTAGAGCAATGGGCCGGATTCCCAAAAAAGGGTTGGAGTTGATTTTGTATTAAATTTTTTTCTATTTAAAATTTATCATATCCGTAAAGAAGTTAGCTTCTGTTAGCTTCCATATTTGCATGGGCTTGTGCGAGGAGCGACCGGCGGCCGCGGTCCCCGCGCGTTTTCCCGCCCGGTCGGCTACGTGAATTGCATGCATACAAAAGTAACATTAATTCTGAGTTTAATGTGTTAACCCTTTGGAGAAGTGGGCCAGAGAAGAAGGTGGGAAAAGTCATTATATAATAATATTCTAGCAAATGTTTTTTCGCAATATCTAAATTAAATAAGTATAGGTATTTGATTTTTTTGTAAGTACTTTAATTTATATCTGCGGAAGATGACGTAACTTTATGTAAAAAAAACTGAAATAAATGGAAAACGATCTTTTTAATTTGATCTGAATTAAAAAATCTACAGTAAGATGATGTTTCGACAATTTATTCAGAGATCCAATTGAATTCATTATGATATCCAAGAAGGATTAAGGTTGATTTTCCCTTGGCTTGCAAATTGGTAGAAGATTTTTTCGCAAGTTTTATATTAGGGGTCCTTCAAAGGAACTGAAAGTTTGGAAGTTACAGCCTACAGGCCTTAATAACAAAAGTTGTTATAGTGTCGAAATTCGACAAGTTTAACATTAATTGCTGTGCAGATTAAATTTTGGGCAAACTTCCTCAAGTTTTGACTTCGCTAACCGGTTTTCTTTGATTACAACCGGATGACAAGTTTATTAACCCTACGCGATCGAATCAGAAGTAAGGAGATCCGTAGGAGAACCAAAGTGACCGAGGATTGCTCAGCTGAAGTGGCAGTGGGCGGGACACATAGTGAGAAAAACCGGTGGCCGTTGGGGCGGAAAGATTCTAGAATAGCGAGCGCACACCGAACGACGAACGGCCGACAAGCGAGTTGATGCGGGCAGCGCAGGACCGAGCGTCGTCAAAATCCTTGGGGGAGGCCTATACCCGCAGTGGCTGTCATGTGGCTCAGATGATGATGATGATGATAAGTTTTTTTGTGTTGGAAGAAGCTATGACTGGTTGGCGAGGACTGAGGTACTGGAAAGCAAGTGTTACTATATTTTTTCCTAATAAGGTTGTGATAGCACATACGAAACAGCCGTAATGACGCATTCACACAGACACGCGCTGCTACAGGGGAGAGAACCATCTCTACTCTCCATATCTACTACCAAAAATATTCAATAAAATTAACACATTGAAATGGTTGCCAAGAAAGAAACATCCGTAAATGAAAGGCAATTGAAATCAAATTCGATCGTATTGTCCGAATCGAATAATTATAATTTCAACTGTTAATATAGATTTCAATTACTGACTGTTAATGATAATTTTATTCATCTGTTAATTTTAATGATTACTGAATATATTTAACAACTCTACTACAGGGCGTCTAGAGGGTAGTAGAGGATTCTAACAATAGTTACTAGTGTCGCGCGAGTAATATAGCTCCGCTAGGTGTAATTAGTACGGTTTAACACTTGACGGATTACCCCGTGACGGTGAGGAGTCCGTGGCGCAGTGGTTCGCGCGCTCGGCCAGCGATTTTTGAGGTTAAGCAACTTTCGCAATGGTTGGTCACGAGATGGGTGACCACAAATTTAGATTCTCGAGCCCTTCCGTGTTTCGGAAGGCTTCGGTTGGACCCGGCTGCATTTGCAGTCGTTAAGGCCCAATGCGGATTGATGGCTTGGCCCATTCTCCTCAGCCATCCAAATGGAAGGCCGGTGCCCCAGCAGTGGGGACATAAAAAAAATTGCTGATTACGAACGCCTGACGTGCTTTTAACAGTACATTTGAAAAGTAGAGCTAAGGTCAATTCTTTTTACTTGGCTTCGCTCCGCGCCTTACACTTAAGTAATGTGATTAAGGAATCATAATGTGAATTCCCTGACAATTCATATAATTGTTTTTATATTCTATTGAGTTTTGTCGTTCCATAGAACAATGTTAGTGGAGCAGATTTTGTTCTTATTATATTGAAAGCAAGGAAACTTATTAACCGCAAATTCCATAGAAAATAAACAAATAGGTAAATTAAGGTAAGGGGGAGTTCACATTATGATTGCTTAAGTGGTCTTAATAGACCCCCAGTTTCTAGATTATCTGATAACATTCCAAAGTTAAATACGAACTCAACATTTCTGTAAAACTTGTCTTTTCTCGGCTTATTTTATGCCGTAACTTGTAACTAAGTGCTCGCTTAAAACACTTATGCAGATGTGATTTTTCATCGGAACTAACTTTACGAAGCCGGGAACTTGGGAACCGTACAATATGCACCGGGTATGAATATATTATGGTGGAGCTATCTAGAAATGTCGCTAGTATGAAACATGGTTCAAAATGCTTTTAGTTGGGATGAAAAATATACTCGTAGAGTTGTAAATTGCAAAATAAAGTGAAAAAGAGTGGGCAAAATGCTCCAGTTGATTCGGGTAGTGAAAAATTTATACAAAACAATTTCAATCGAAACTGAATACATGTGTGCTCCCATTTCTAAAAAGAACTGTTTAATGTAATGTAATGCCACGGCCACATCTTTTGCCACGACATACATTTTTTTTTTATTTCATCACACATCTTTAAACTAGCCAAGCGATTCGCAAGCTGTATATTGAGTGGCAGGGAGTGGCTGTAGCTCGCAATAGCTCACCGTAATTTTGGACAGGTCACTCACATTCAATAAAAACTGCCAAATAATTAAAAAGAAGGTGCACACTCGCAACAACCTGCTCCAGCATCTCACTACAACAAGTTGGGGAGTACGCATGATCTGCGGACATCTGGATTGGAGCTTTCCTTTTCGGCCGGCGAATACGCGTATCCCGTGTGGAGTTGCTCTGCCCATGCTAGACTGGTGGATACAGCGCTAAATGAGACCAGCCGGATCATTACGGGCTACCTTAAGCCGACCCCGGTAAGTTTGCTGTAACCACTAGCTGATATGGAGCCTCCAGATGTCCACAGGGCTGTAGCTAGCACCTCTGGAAGGGCTAAGATGGACAGCGATTCACGAAACCCTTTGTACGGTCACATTGCGGCGTGCCCGAGACTGAAAAGCCGACGCAGCTTCGTAAGGTGCGTCGAACCGTTGCCCATCGAACCCAAACATGCGAGGTGCAACCTATGGCGTGAAAAAGTGACCCTACCTACTCCTTACGTCCCCATTACTGAAAGCCTCCCATCTGGCCATGATCTACCATGGCCGATCTGGAAGTCTTTAAATAGGCTTCGGACTCAGACCAGCCAGACAAATATTTGTGTGCATGAACATGTCTATTTGTCTTAGTCTGGGTATATCCGTTGTTAAAAGTGTTTATCCGTTATCTAGTATCCATAACACAAGTTCTTTATGAAACTTAACGTGGGCTAGATAAGTGGTGTGATCGTAGTCAATTATTTATTTTATATTTTATTTCATAACTTTAAAAGAGAAATTCTGTTATATCGCACTTTGTTTCGAATGTAAATAGACTAGCCTGGCTTAGTAGCCATGATGATTACCACTGCGCTGTTTTGTTTGTCTTGTTGATTTTGTCCCGGATGAGAATAGAACTCACGATCTCTAGCGCAGTAGGCAGAATTAGTACCACTATGCAATCGTGGTTTCAGCCACTTGACACTCACTGCTGGGTATAGGCCTCCCCCAAGGATCTCCACGACGATCGGTCTTGCGCTGCCCGCATCCAGCGGCTTCCCGCGACCGCGCACCAGACCGGTCCGCCTTGTCGGGACCCTACCCACGGAGTGTCGTCCGGTGCACGGTCGCCATGCCAGAACCTTTCAACCCCAATGGCCATCGGTTTTTCTCTCTATGTGTCCCGCATACTGCCACTTCAGCTGAGCAATACCTTGAGCGATGTCGGTTATTTTAGTTCTCCGAAACCATCAGACGCATCAACTTAATTCTGCATCAACGGAACGAATCAGGCATATCGTAAAGCCACATTAAATTTATTAACATAAGCTTTATTTAAATTAATTCGCTACGATAATGTATGAGGTCACTCGTTAAAATATTACGTGTTTACGAATGCTTTCAGTTTACGCATTTAATTGGTTGGTTTTAATGATAAAGTTTATGAAAATGTGCGTTTTTTGTGCAATGTTGATTTTGAAATATGTGTTAGATAATTTTTACCGAAATTCTTTAGTAGTATCCTTTCGTATCAATGTTTCAGAACCGACGACACCTTTTAAGCTGGTGTTCATGCCACCACCTACCATTGAGATAGTCAAAATTCAATGGCAAATGTTACCCTGGAGTTGCTGTCACTTGTACAGAAGCCGAAATCCCCTTACTTGGGCAAAGTTTTAGCAGCTTTAACATCCCAACGATATTAATAAATTACAGTAGTAATATCGCAAATGGTTGACTAACCCTGACGCCACGGCCGCCCAACCCAATGCAAAGTTATAATTGCTTCAAAATTCCAAATTTCTGCAACTGACATTTTGTACCCTAAGTATTCTGGAGTAACAAAACGGCTGCTGCGAATCGGGAAAGAAAAAATATGGCTGAGATCAGGACTCAATAAGGGTTCGAGTATTTATTTACGTAGCTGACTGGATCCAATAAAGGCTCTGACATTAGCTCGCCTTAAGGTCTTCGCACATTACGTCTCGCTGACTCCATTTCAACTCAACTTACAATAAGGCATTGAAAGTATGAGCTAGTGTTATTTAGCTAGTGTTTTTAGTTTATAGTGTTATTTATACTTCAGTCAATGTACGGAAATAAAGTTTGTATACAAACCGCCCATACTCTCAAAAACCTCAAAAATGCTTTTTTATTGCACGGTTTAGAAATATGCGCTCTTCGTTTTTTTAACATAGTTTTATCTAAATTATTTAGCAATCGTAGATTTCATCCTCGTGGTAATTTACTTACTTGAATAAAAGTCCTTTACCGAACTCTAATCGTTCAGTGGCTTAGGCGCGAAAAGGTGACGTTATAGACTGCATTCTATACTTTGTCACATAATAGGTGTATAATAGTAAACTATTTTTATATTTTGCAGGCATTGAGTTATGTACAATATCTTTTATAACTTTTTAATTTTGCATTTTTATAATGCTATTTTTATGTGATAAATATTAAACAATAAATATACTTACAATGTCCATGTTTGATATATTATGGCATTACTTAACTGAAATATAACATGCTTGCGGAATAATTTCGAAAAGTTTTAATAATGTTCAAATGTTTATAATGTAAATTATAAACATTTGAACATGTTTGTTTATAGACATTCTTTTCGTATATGGCTAGAATAGAGTGGCTATTAAACTAAAAAAAAAAAATGGAAGTCCCATTGATGAAACGCGGTTTACGCGTTGTTTACTAATGGCAGTGACAGGTAATTTTGAAATGTCACTTTATGGGAAAATATGACACAAAGTTCACATTTGAATGCCATAGTGTGAGTTGAGTTGGAATGGAGTCGGCGTTGAGTCGATATAGTATGCGAAGACCTTTAGAAATGCGAGGCGTTGGCAGTACGAGGCAGTGTCGTGTTTTAGCTGTGACGTGGTTCAGAAATGTTAGTCAGTTATCAACTTTACTAATTATCGCACTGATATCAGTAAAGTTGAAAATACTATGTTGGTTTGCAGTCCGTACTTATTATTATAGTTCGTGAAATATAGCGCGTTTAATATCCGGAAATATTGTTTTATTTCAATGAACAGTGCACGCCAAAGATGTACTTATGTGAACCAGTACGGACTGGATACCTACTATGTGATGTGCTTAATGCAAAGGTTCAACAAAATATCCTACTTTAAAATTTTACGTAAATCCATTTTAAATAATCTACGTTGCACTTTGGAAATTAAAAACGGAAGGCTGATTCTCTAACGAACACTCGGTTCCGTTTCAGTTTCATTGCTATTTTGGCTGTCATACACACAGAACAGAACTGTTCTGTGGTCAAACATACAATTTGATAATAATGACAGCGAAACTGGTTGCTAGGATTTTTTTTGTTAGTAACAGCCTGCCGGACTATACGAATGAGGCGTTAAAAAAGGTTATTAACTTAAGATTTTTCACGGTGCAATCTTTATTTTCTAAGGAAAGTATTAATACTGACGCCGAAATCCTAGCAAAAATCACACTACCAATAATCCATTAGCACTACTAATAAAAAAAGAGAAAGAAAAACAATTTTAACTAACACTTAAGTACGGTCAACAGCACGTACGGCTTTACATTTGCACTACGAAAACCGTCTTACGAGCGACGTAAGGCTCTCAAGGTCAAAGTGTAAAGCCGTAGCTGTTGTTGACTGTACAAATAATAATTTTCCCTTTCACTACCGTCACAATCACAACATAGCCGTATAATTTTTCTGTTTACGTTTATTTCATCATCAGGAACCTTATTTTGTAAATCATAAAACTCATTTTGCCTCTTCTCAAAGGCTGTAAACTTGTTATCATGATATAGACGATCTTGAATTGCCTGTCGACTGTCATTTATGGTTCTCCGATACGCAATAAAGAATTATAACCTACTTTCAGATGTCGTAAAAACCTGATCGTTCTGATAAAATGAAGGCTCTAGATGTTATTAATATTTAATAGGTGTTTCTATAATGTTTAAGTAACGGATGTTGCGCAGACGAAAAGAAAACTGCCTAATATTCAACGTAGATAGTGTACCTACACCTAGTGCACGTCCTTATTAATATTAAATGCGAAAATGCGTTAGTGTGTTTGTTTGTCCTTCACGCCCAGCAACCAATTGACTTGATTTTTGTCATAAAGTTGGAAGGACGGAGAGTAACATAGGCTTTTTACAAGTAACTGGGCAGGCATTTGACCACCATCGTGCTTAGTAAACAGGATGTAGTCTAAGGTGTAACATGCTTGCCCAGGAAATGCCTATTCACTCTCGCCTTGTAGGAAACGGGGGACACATGAGCCGGCAGCGCATTCCATTCTTTAGCGGTTCGCATTACAAATGTGTCAGCAAAGCGCTAAGAACGGATCGCTGGAATGTCAACGACGTACGGGTGATAAGCTAACCTGAGTCTGGTACCCCGATGGTGGAATGGGGCTGGAGGAACAAGGTCGTGCAGTTCTCTCGCACACTCTCCAAAGTGTATCCTATAAAAGACCGATAAACATGCAACTTTGCGGCGGTGACTGAGGTTTTGAAGATCCGCCATGGCCAATGCTGAGTTTCCTGGCATGGTTTTCAATCGATTCCAGAAGCTCTAGCTGATACTTAGCAGACTGGCTTTTTATTCCGATATTATCATGGAATCGGGTAGCACGCGGGTGAAACCGTGGAATGAAGCTAGTTGTACTACAAAACCAGCGTGGTACGTCTTCCTGGGGGAATATCGAGAAAAAGTATAGTTTATCCAATTTCGGGTCATGGTCTATATGTATGCCGCCTCTGTGGTCATAGTGGTATCAACCACCGGTATCAGACCTAAGGGTCCCGAGTTTGATTCCCAGCACGGGTACATGTTGTATTCGGTTTAGTTGGTGGTGGGACTTGTTGTAAGTCCGCCTGGCTAGCTGCCACCATCTTATCTAAGTCTAACGCCATAAGAACATTGTTTCCAGATAAGATAGCCAGTTCCTCAGTAACTGAGAATTCCGGGAGAGTATTGCTTCCATCTTCAACTTTATGAATAATGATGAACTTAATGAATCATTAAAAATGTAGAAATGATATACAGATGGAGCATTTCTCCTTCTCAGGCCTGTGGCTGTGGCCCAGCATCGGGACGTTAAAATTGCTGTTGATAACGATTCAGAAGTTGGCACATTTAGTGATGTTTTTTTTTTTTTTTTTTTTCTCTTTATTTGATGATCTTTAGATGATAATGAAGATCCTGTCTTGCCCTTTCGTGGGTTCTATTCTCAACCCGGTATATACGGTAATGTGATGAACTTTGACGCGAGTCTGGGCCTATGACCGCTTAGCGATTCCTTGCTCAAAACATGCTAATCTCTTACTTAGTTTTGTTATACATTTTATCTTGCGATCAGTCTTCTTGACTATTGTTGTCGGGAATGACATGTAGAGACCAGCGCTCCAGCAAACTGTGAACTCATTTCTGGTACAGCCTATTATGCAGTGGTTGATAAGTCCGGTATTTTGCATCTCATGTAGTCCGGTAATGACAATTGTTTGGCTAATTGATAACTAAGTATTAGATTGCATGTTTTGAGTAAGGAAATAATCTTCAAAATCAAATCATAAGTTAAAGAAACCCGGGGTATGTGGTCAGAGTGAAGGGCCCAGGGCCCTTAGCCAAAGTAACAATTCAAAAACGATAACGAAGTTCGAAAAGAATTAAATGTATGGGATTGGCGGATTGGCATAGGCCGCGCTAAATCACGTGGTCTTACCGCAAGTTAATTGGAGAATTAAGACAATAACGAATCGAATCATCGTTTCGCTACATAACGATGTTACTTTGTCTACGGGCCCTGTACCTCAACCCGCGACAGTCCCTGACATACTTTTTGTATTACTAAATAATGGGTTGAGCTTACATTTTTTATTTTTTTATTTTTGTAGTTTCTATCCACGTAGTGTACTCTACTTATTTTTTCATTTTTGTTTCAGGTTTGAATGTCAAGAAATACTACCGGTAAGTTTACTATTTTAAAGTATATACATACTTATATAACACTAATTTCTCCCAATAGGTTCGTCGTTATGTCGCTATTTTTAATGTCCCCACTGCTGGGGCACTGGCCTTCCCTATGGATGGATAACGAGAATGGGCCCAATGCCGATTGTCGGATTTTAACGACTGCAAATGCAGCCGGGACCAACGGCTTAACGTGCCTTCCGAAGCTCGGAGGAGCTCGAGATAATAAATTTTGGTTACCCATCCCGTGACCGACCGAAAGTTGCTTACCCTCAACAATCGCAGGCCGAGCGCGCGGACCACTGCGCCACGGGCTCTTCCCAATAGGTTCGTCGTCTCAGCCACAAGACACCTACTGCTGGGTATAGGCCTCCCCCAAGGATCTCCACGACGATCGGTCCTGCGCTGCTCGCATCCAGCGGCTTCCTGCGACCTTCACCAGATCGTCGGTCCACCTTGTGGGGGCTTTCCCACGGAGCGTCGTCCGGTACGCGGTCGCCATTCCAGAACCTTTCCGCCCCAACGGCCATCGGTTCTTCTCGCTATGTGTCCCGCCCACTGCCACTTCAGCTGAACAATCCTTCGAGCGATGTCAATAACTTTAGTTCTCCTGTGGATCTCCTCATTTCTGATTCGATCACGCAGGGAAACGCCGAGCATAGCTCTCTCCATTCTGAGTTACCTCGAGCCTCCTTATCAGACCCATAGTTAGCGACCACGTTTCACTGCCGTAAGTCATCACTGGCAACACACACTGGTCGTAGAGTTTACCTAACTGGGTTGTCTGCCCAAGGTAAACGTAATGGTCAACAACTTCGAGTGTAGCGTTCCCAACGTGAACTGGTAGTGGGTATGACATGGGAATTCGACATACCCAATAGGTTTACTTCTTTACAATTGTTGCGGCCCTACTTTTATGAGATACCTATACTAACATACTAACATGATTTAATTAAGTTTGTAATACGTGAGAATGATAAATAGCAAAAAGCCGCGGGAGATCACTAGTAAGAATCAAATATCTAAATCTTAATACATATATTATATAAAAACATCACATGACATGAAGTGATTACACGATGGAACAATATTGTTGTTAATGAAATCAATATTGATTTGAAAGCAAACATTTCCAAGAAAATTACTTGTGATTTTATCTGTGCTACTGATACTTCTAGTACAATAAAGAATTTATTGATAAGAAAATAAAATATGATTTATCTTAGAATTTAGGAACTGTAGCATCAAAGTTGTTAGCGGTAAAGCTACTTTACAAATGGTCGTTTACGGGATGGGTGACGCAAGAGATACTTTCTGGAGCTCCTTCGTGCTACGGAAAGCAGTTGCTTCCGGCTTCCGGCATTGGCAGACTTTAGTTTCCACCAATCCGCATTAGCCACCAACACCCATTTACAAGCGCACATAATGAAGCACACTTAAACTATTCCTCGAAGCGCACATTTTGAGGTGTGATTGATTTGTATATCACCTAATAGGTCAACCACCTAAAATCTGCCAATGAAGCCGGAAGCAGCACCTTTCCGAAGTTGTCCTGGTTGGCCCCACATCAATGTTGACTAAAAAAGTACTGCCAACAAATAAATCAAGTCTATGCTTATAATAATATATGCTTATATAATAATAGTTATTTTTTAAATTCCCCTAAAAATATTTTTGTTTTGGGGCAAAAGAAGCATATTTTTTCGTGTTTTTGTGTTTTTTTTATGTGGGGCGAAACTCAGTGGGGCGCACAACGAAAAAACCGTTTCGAGGAATACCTCCGCATTAGATATGTCGCAGTAGTGAGGGCACTAAAATAGATGATGATGATGAGTTCATAAATCCCGATTAACTCATATAAGAACTTGTTTTTATAAAGAAATCCAGTCGTTTAGGAGCTACGTTGCCCCAGACAGATACACACACATGTCAAACTTAAACATATAGGTTTTCTACTGAAGCTTTATACAAAAATTGTTCTGTATTAACTGTTAGGCAATTATACATATTACGAGCCATAACTCGTCAACATCAATGTACCCCATATTGTCCCGGAAGAATAAGAGGGAAGCGTCTCGCTAATAATGTAATTCCACTGCCAAAATATCGCACTGCTATGGCTAGGCGACAGAGCTGTTATCTTTCTGTTTATTTATATAATCGAGTCAACTGTATTTTTATTATTTCAGTTTCTTTACATACATGCAAATCATTAGTTTCTGATTGGCTATCAAAGCCTGATTACCACAAAACCGAAGCATTGCTTTAAGCACGTTCGTAAGCTACCAGTCCAAGCATTCACTCAACAATTTAACACTTCTCTAAGACACAACCACATTCTCTGCGTACATCATTCACACACACACACTCTTTCTCTCTCACACACACACATAATTATAAATATTTTTAAATCATATCAAATATTTTTTTTCAGTTTTTCTTTGCACTTTTATAATTGATCTCCTTTTAGTAATATCTTTTTTGTCACAATTTTGTATTGTATAACTCTGGAAGAGGGCGCTGATTTTCTAAGATACAGGTATTTTTTTATACCTAGTTCAGGAATCATAGACTTCATGATATGATTGTAACTTGTTTTTGTCAATAAAGTTGTTATTATTATTATTATTACTTATAATACACCTGTTTTGCATCGGGATAAAAAAGGAGGTTATCGATTCGTCACGTTTATTGAAAAATAAAAGTATAGACGTGCATTGTAGAAGCACCATTGACCTTGTCTGGCACCGACTCCAAAAGGTTTAATTTTATCTTTTTGCTGTCGGTTTTTATTTGATTCTAAAAAGCTTTTTCAAGTTTAAAATTTTAAAATAAAACTATTCGATATTCATGCTACTTATAGTCAAACCACGTCTTTACATCTCCGTCACCGCTCTCATAATAACCTCGCCTCTACATTGCGCTAGAGATTTCGGCAACGCCGGCGGGCCTCGGAAAATTATATTTTTGGAGGGATTTTTCAACAAAAGGGGACTTGGTACGAATATTTGAACGGAATGTGGAAAAATTATGCGCCCGAACAATTTTGTGGATACAGTGCCCTGTGTAAATGTGACTTGAGTTTTTGGTGAGAAGTTAATCTAAGTGATTTTAATGTTTTCTCGCTGTAAAAACATATTACAATCTTTTACTATCGCGTTTATCTACTGTCTATAATAAAGTGTACTAAACCTCTCAGGCCTCGGGTTATGAGACAAAATAGATATTCCATGTTCCCTGGACACCGGTATTCGGCTAGCAAATGATTACTTAAAGCGGGATAATTCTTACAAAGTGACTGGCACCTGTCTAACTACTGTTCTGAATAAAAAATCAACAATAACAATCAATAGTAACAATTAAATATTTGTTGTGTCTAATTTTTCTGTAACTGACGAGGTAATAACCATCTAAACAAGCCGATCGATATACCTTCAATATGCTTTACAAACAACTCCTATTCTCCGAAAACCCTCCAAATGTTAATAGCCTCAAAATAACTTAGCGTGTCCCACCTTATCAAATGTGTATATATAAAAAAAATCACGTGTGCCGTAAATCCGTGCAAGAGAGTCACGCAAGGGCGACTTTTCACATCGTAAAATACTGAGGTAACGTACCAAGAAAAACATAAAAAGGTGAATATGAAACGACCTTGGGTGAACCACCTGTTTTGCCCTTTTTAGTACTCAATGTTGTTGGTAGAAAAAAAAGAAGTATGGTTATGGTGGAATAAAAGTTTGCAGACGGTAGTTGGAGGGAAAGTACCCTTAATATATGGGTCGCAGCTATGCTCCAAGACAAGATGTTTTCGTAGTAAAAAATTAAAATTCATAATACTGTAGTAAAGTTAAGAATGATGTGAAGCTACTCAACATTTATTTTTTAATTATTTATTTTGTACACATTTACAAGAGTTGAGGAAGACAGTATAATTATTTATCAAATTTATTTACAACCTGGAGACATATTTTTGAAACATTCGAAATTCTTATGCGAATTCGATTCGCATGCGAATTTAAATTTTCCGACTTCCATTTTGTCCAATTTTTAATCATTTGATCATTTGCCGTTTTCTAATCCTTTGTCATATTTTTTTTCATTTTATGCAGAATATTGATAAACCGGAAATTAAGTCTCCATTAATAAAAAAAAAGTGTGGCACTCGGGGACTGCTGTGGTAAAGCTATTGCATAGCGTTTTTTATCAACTTATGCAATTATAATTTATTTTTATTTTTATTTAAGCAGTAGGTATTACAACCCCAAAAAATCACGATTTTTGAAAATGTCAAATGTCACTTCAAACCAAAGAGTAGATTAAAACGCTGGGCCGAGCTACATGGTAGACGGAGTGAGGGGTGTTAGGTTATATTTTCGTTACTTCGTAAAAGCTATGCAATAACTTAAAAACCGATACTCAATTAATGTGTCAATGTCAATTTGAAAATGACATTAAGTGCTAAACGGCAAACTTTCTTGCATTTCCGTATGCGAATAGCAATTCGAATGATTCATAATACGTATCCTGGAGCTCTATTTTTGAATCGCTCGTATGACATAGCGTTGACGCATGCGACTTAAGTCACGCGTCGTTAGCTTTATTTCGCTCGCCTTTGTTGCGGTCTGGCGATTCAAAAATACGGAAATTCGTATGTCGAACGAAAATCAGTAGAAACGAAGCGCTCGACGCGCGACGAGTGAATCAAAAATAGAGCGCCTGGGCCATTCGCTGTTTATTTTGTGAAGCATTTCAAAACGCCTAAACCTTATGACTTCATTTTATACAAGCAAACGGTAACGAATCTTTTTATTTTAATACAGTAATGAAAGGCAGGCTCTCCCATGGGCTGTAAGCAATCAGCTTTTAGGGTTCCGTGGGCGTAACGGTGAAACCATTAAATTTAGGCTAGGCTTTTTTGTTTTACATTTGTTGAGGAAGTTTTAAAGACACTTTTTTCTTTTAGTTTCTCGCATGTTGATACACATTGAAACAAAATTATTATACCTTAACCATTTGGTTACCTATATAGGTAGAATTTGCGACCTGCTAGCATTAGAGTGCAGATAGAAAAAAACCTATAAATGGACAGGGAATTGTTGAAAACTTATAAAAGTATACCTGTATAGCAACAGCAACCTGTACTTAAAAGAGTAACATACAAACAAATAAACAAACAAACAAACTTTAACAATTATAATATTAGTAGGATAACATTCAATTATTGGTGAAAATAAACGGTAAACTGCTCCTTATCCATGCATAAGAAAGTGCCCCAGCAGTGGGAATATTAAAATGGCTGTTTTTTTTTTTAACTTGATACTCCCCACTGTATTTTAAACATGCCTTTCTTTTCTTTTTTTATATGGCTGATGTTAATGTCCACAACGGCTATCCTGCAAATATTTTAAGCAGGTCTGCAGCAGCATTTGTTAGGTACTCAATCACGCGTAAACGGCTTAACGGATTTTGATGAACTTTTGCATATAGATAGATAGACTGGAATAGGATCTAAGGTACTATTTATTCCGATATTTCGACGGGGACGGAACCACGTGGGTGAAACCACGGGCCGCCTTTAATTATTCATATTTCAGTTTTACTTTTAGCATCTACTATTTAACACTCCACCGACCCTAATGACATTATTGTATGAGATGACAACGTCAAAATGTTTCATCGGCACATCGCGTCCATAGTTTTGTATGGAGAACTTGGAGCGCATTTTTAATAAATTTATATTAAACCTTTTAGGCCTTAAATTGAAAAAGTAAGACGCAAAACTTGTAGATTACTTACTAGACATTAAGTAAAATTAGTTTTTACATAATATTTCTAAGAAAAAATATATCAATCTTGTAAATGCCCAACACACTTTTTTGAAGATCTTGTACAACTTTAAATGAGTCCAATTAAAAACTGTGCCTTTTTAAAAAGTTTCATCTCGCAAACAGTGTAGACACATTAAATGGGGGTCGGCGGCGGAACGGGGAATTCCGTCGTCCAGGGAGGACATCCCGTGAATAAGATGTGCCGACGTCCCGTTGGGTGTGTCCAAAAGATACACGCGGGCCCGGTGACTGTCACCCCAAACCCGACAGTCTCCGCCAACGCGTGGAGAGAGCAACCAGGGGGTTTTAGTGGGTTCGAGTCCTACATAACCCACCTGTCTCCCCGGACAGGGAGGAATGCGCGGGCATTTCCCCCTGGAAAGAAAAAAAAGGTGTGAAACATTATCCGTGGTAATAGAGTAAACTCTGTGTAAATAAACTATTTATATTAATATCATGTTAACCGTAATTGTCCTATTTCCCTAAAAAGGTCGGTACAGTCTTAAATTTAACTGACTACTTTAAAATTAATAATTTACCCAAACAAATATTCTTTCTATACTACTCAATAGGTATACCTACGAGTTAACCAACTCAGGCTTGACTGTTTTTTGAACTTTATTAAACCTTTCTTGTTGCTTGGAATTACACAGGACTTCACATTGAAAATTTAAGGAATTCGGTCCCGTTTCGCGGTTGTAAGCTCAAAGTGTCCAAAATCTGCTTTGAAGCTACTGTACGAGAGGATAAGGATGATTTTCCTTTAACTCAAAGTTCACAGAGATTGTTGTTAATGAACATTATAATATAATGTTTCTTTGAAAACGTTAGCTGTTATGTTGAGCAAGGTATAAGCATAAATTCAATCTATGAAATAAATTAGTTAGGTATTCGGCGAAATAGGTTAATGTTGCCATGAATGTAAAAATAAATTAGGATATTTATTTGAGTGAACATTTACGATTTCGACGACTATTCGTCAAATGAGGAGCCCGTGGCGAGTGATTCGCGCGCTCGACCTGCGATTGTTGAGGTTAAGCAACTTTCGCAATGGTCGGTCACGGGATGGGTGACAAAAAATTGACTATCTCGAGCTCCTCCGCCTTCGGAAGGAACGTTATGCCGTTGGTTCCGGTTGCGTTTGCAGTCGTTAAAACCCACCAATCCGCATTGGGCCCGCGTGGTGGGTCATGGCTCGTTTTCCTTATGCATCCATAAGGAAGGCCAGTACCCCAGCAGTAGGGACATTAAACATGGCTGATGACGATTCCTCAATTAATAATTTTTCTATGTTATGTACATTTGTATTAATGCAAGATAATGTATTTGAAGAAAGACAAAGTGTTGAATGGTCTAATCTAAATCATACCACTGCCTAAAGGTACGAGTATAATTGCTATCAAATTTTGGTTGTACTGTCTAAAAGCGTTCGGTCATCCTCTTCATATTTCTACCTACATTATTTTAACCACCTCTGTGGTCTAGTGGTAACAACCACTGGTATCATACCCAGAGGTGCCTGGTTCAATTCCTAGCGGGGGTACATATTGTATTCGGTTTGGTTGGTGGTAGGACAGTGTTGTATCCGCCTGGCTAGCTACCACCATCTTATCTAAGTCTGACGCCATAACAACAATATTCGGCATTGTTGTGTTCCGCCAGTGCAATAAATATCTTATCTCTAAGATATATTCAGTTCCTCAGTGGTTGAGGATTCCGGGAGAGGCACGCTTTTATTTTCAGCCTTATCAACACTTAACATCAGCACCCCTACCGCCTTACGGTATATATGTCTATCGCTATAGATATCAAACTTTAAACTCTCGTAAAACCCTTCAACGATAGGGTTTTTCCAATTATTACATATTTCTATTCTACTATCGGATTCATCATTGCATTTTAAGTATGAAAGTGATAGCGTTAGCGAGAATCCTTGTAGGAATCCTTGGAGTGACAAAAATCGATAGCTATAGCGATAGCGATAGCAATAGCGGTAGCAATAGCGGTAGGCTGTAGGGGTGCAGGTATGACGAAGGTTAAGCGTTTGCCGTCGTTCATTAAAAAAAACTAACACATGTCTAAAAGTTAGCTTAAAACAATATACTTATTAGTCCTAATTGCTTTAAGGCGCGGCACGTTAGTAACTCGGCCCAAATGGATGCATGGTTGTCACCAGTTAATTAGTGGAAAAAAATCCTTAATTAAGATACTAGACAGGCAACGGATGGATTCGTCGTATCAATTAGTTTCACTTTCATATGCTAATGCCAGTTGAACGATGTTTTTTCATGACCAGGGCCTTACCATCAACTCTTGATTATTTTTAGATTGCGAGAGTGGACCGGGGGGGGGCCAGGGGGGTTTAGTAGGTATGCCTGTACGGTTGTAACTTGTCAACTTGTATACTTTTGTTAGTATGGTAGAGTGTACTCGTACAGGCCATGCCAGAAATCCAGCGCCGTTGCGGTGTGACGATTACTGCGCCGCAATGGCATAATGCTGAGGCAGGGTCCTGATTGGCCTGTCACACCACAAATTTCATTTGTATTAAGGTTAAGTATATAATTAAGTACATATTTGTTGTATTATGTAGTTCGGTTTAAATTTTTGTTTTTTTTTTGCTTTATTTCTAACTTCTGTATTCAATATGTCATGTGTGTGTGTGTGTGTGTTAGGCCAATAAAAGATTTTCTATTCTATTCTATTATATTCTAAAGGAGAGCCCCACATAACCCTACCCACGTTCGAAACATTAAAAAAAAGGTTGTGAGAGTGGGTTGCTGCCATACGGCCCGTTTAATGGCGTCTCACAACCCGAAAATAGCAATGAATCGTATCACAGTTGATGGTAGGCCCCCAGATCTTCAATTAATAAATAACTTCATACAATTATCTAGCCCAAAGTAAGTTTTACTTGTGTTATGGTTACTAGATACCGGATAAACATACTTACATACATACTTACATTTTTTTTGTAAATACATACATAATATACATATTTATGGCCATGGAAAAACCACGCGCGCGGGAACGAGACCGATGTTACAGAATAGGCGAAAAGACCCACGAAATCATATTTGATAAATTTAAAATAGAAAAATATTGAAAAGAGTCAAGTCGGCTAAAGTGAATTCTCAGATGGGAATTGTTGAAGTCCTATTTGAGAATTCACTTGTGGCCGAGTTGACTTTTCCAAATTCTTTTTTCTAATTACAATTTATCTTAAGTATCTATAAAAATAGCATAGAAAAATGCAAAAAATCTAAAATCATAAACCACGAAATAACTATAGCTATTAAGGCGGTACCCCCACCGAAAGTGGTGCCGCGTTGAATTTTATTTAATATCGTAATTCTAATTCACAATTTTAATAAAACTAAACGTGGAATTTTTAGAGCCCATAGTCTAGTATTTTTAGACGGTATCATTACATTCCCTCGTAGTCACTGCTAGAAGTAGATAGCAAAACTGCTAAAAGTGGCCGTTTTTGACACATTTGCTATCTACTTCTACGAATGACTATGACGAGATGTAGCGATACCTTCTAATAATACAAGACAATGGGCTCTAAAATTTCCACGTTTAGTTTTATTAAAATTGTGAAATAGAATTACAATATTAAATAAATTTCAACGCGGCGCCACTTTCGGTGGGGGTACCGCCTTAAAGAAAAAACAAATCTACACGATGCTAAATAACATTGGTATCATATCAACTAATTAAACCAATTTCCACAAGTATATGTAACCCCATTCGAGAATAATCCTGAATTGTCGTATTTTTAAGGTGTCTTCGAAAAGAAAAAAGTGTCGAGGCAAAATCATAAAATCGTGTTTCTGAAACTTTACAAATCTTGATATGAATCTTGTATGAAGAAATATATATCTTATTACCAGATTTGTAACGTCTCTAACCGCCGTATCTTAATATATATAAATCTCCTGTCACGATGTTTGTCCGCGATGGAATCCTAAACTACTTAACCGATTTTAAATTAAATTGGCACACCGTGAGCAGTCTGGTCCAACTTAAGAGATAGGATAGCTTTGATCCCAAAATTCCCACGGGAACGGTAACCACGCGGGTGAAACCGCGCCCGGCCTCTAGTAGTTTTATAAAAAGAAGTGCGTACGTTTTCCGTATACCGTCATTAATTTGTAAGAAAAATGCCCAGTACCTATGTAATTTAATTACTACCAAACCCAAATTAAAAACCTTTGTAAAACTTTTCCTTCTTCAAAGATTAGTAAATCATGTACCTACATACCTACTTACTAATAGATTAGTAAGTAGGTATGTACATTATCAAGTTTTATCATCAATAGATCCACTAAGCTCGTCCAAATAAACTGTGCGCCAGTGATCCGTAAAAGTCGTTTTGTCATTAGTACCTAAATCATTTTTCTTTCACTTTTATCACATAGCTAAAACTATGCCATGCCTGATATATCAGTCTTATGTTCCGTTTCGTATCATCGATATATTATTCACATAATTTATATCCCTTTCCGGCTTCTATCCTTGACGTTTTTGCAAGAAATCAAATGTATTTATATCTACACACACTATTCCGGTGGAAAGGGGAAACGCGGCATAGCGAGACACGCAAAGTGTCATACGGGATAATTTATTTACTCCTCAAGATTATATCGATGAAAACGTTGAAATTATGAAGGGAATAAAACTAATTAATGCAAAATTTATTCACTTCTTACACTTCCATACTTATTATTCTTTGAAACATTAGTAACACTATCTTCTAAGGCGCCCATAGTAAACGATTTTGCACTAAAAAATATATTAACGTTTGTCGTGAGAGCCGTGAGACACGTGTGTATCATGCATAGCGGGAAGCTCAATAGCCGATGATGTCACCACGCAGATTCGAAAAAATCGTAGCAATCGCGACTACCCTAAGTGTCATGCTTAGCCTATGTGCATGTAACGCAGTAAAGTACGTTAATTTTATCTGCGTTGACGACATACCATTATTATATGCTGTTATCACCAAATTCACTAACATTTTCATACATAGCGAGCTTTAGTCTTTAGTCAATGCCTCGCCTCATAGTGCAATGCAGGGAAACAATAAAAATCAACGCAATGTAAATATTAACCGATTTGTTTGCCCTGTATCCTCGCAAATATACCAAAATGTCAGTGTGGGGAAAAAACCAAATTAGTTTGACATAACAAAAAAGGTAATTTTGAGTCAATAAAAGAAAAGTATTTGATGCTGAATACCTACTGCCTTTTGAGATTTTCTTTTATCATCACGCTTCAGCTATTTTGTATAAATTCTATGACTTTACGGAAACAGGTTAGACTTAACAAATTTGTCAAATTTCGGCATCGACTTTGAACTTTAAAACGTAAGCCGTTGATTCCGGATTTGTTTGAAGAAATATGTCCTTTTAAAAACCCGTAGTTGCCGTTGTATGTATACAGTGAAATTTGTTTAACCCTATAATATGTCTGTGACTGTCAGGCATTGTTGCTACCTCAAGCACAGTATAAAGATAAGTACATACGGTAAGTTGTCTTAGCCTTTTGCTAGATAAAAGTTAATTAGAATTATTGCAGGCAACGTACGTAATACGCTATAGGGCTACCCGCCACTACACGTTTATTGCGTACAAAACCTTCACAGCGAGCGTTCGCCACCGCCGCGCATTCGAAACTGAGACTTGCCGAGTACTCGCCGAACCGCGGCCAGTCGGGTATTACTTGCGAACGGACCTAGTCGTTGCACTCGGCCGATTTGACGCGCTCAAACACACACACGCGCCGCTCGTTATCGCTACACGGATCATGTTTGATATAAATATCAAGTTAAATAATTATATTTGATATATTTTCATTTGATATAATGAATAACTTGGCTTATTATACATTTAGTATAATTTTAGATTCTATAACTACATGATTCAATTCAATTCAATATAATTTATTCAGTCTAGGCTGTTACAAGCACTTCTGAACGTCAAAGAAGCTACGCTATCGGTTCACAAACCCTACGGCGGGAGACCTTGTAACGAGAAAAACCGGCAAGAAACTCGTTAAGGGCTGTTTTTTTCTCCCTGTTTTATTTCATACATAGTCGTCAAATTGAAAAGTGAGCTTACGTATCAGTAAGGTCAATTTCCATCACAAAAATAAAATACTAATTATAATATTACATTTTATGGTTATCCTAACCGTAAACAATTTTCAACTCGCAAGAAAGGACTTACATTATATCATGTCTCGCATTACAAGGTTACTGTACTGCAAGTTGTGACGTACATACACGTCGATAGCAATTTATTTTAGATGAAAATATTTAGGCTCTAAGCACAACGTTAAGTCAAGCAGACTGAAGTAGACCCATTTCCGCTGGCGGCACCCGTTCACGAGCATGACGCATGAACCAGCCATCGCTTCGCTCAACCATATTTTAGGGAATGTAACGACCCGCCTCACACGACACCGCCAAAGAACCGTTTGAGTGAGCATGACGTACTTCAGGTACTTATGTTAAAACGTATTAAAATTAAGAAATACAAAGCGTATTTAAAGTAAATTAAAAATAATAATAATGACTTTCATATACTTAATTACAATAATTGGAGAAAATTACTTATTTTTAATATTTGGGGGCTCGGTCGGCCGGGTCGGGCGGACGGCTCTCCACCGGGCGTCGGAAAAACCGACGCCAAAGGGTTTCGGCGATGAAGGCGGCCGCCGGTTGGGCGGCGGCGCGGCGGCGGCGGCGTCCGCCACGGCCGCGCCAAGGCCGATTCTACCGCAGCTCCCTTTTTATAAGCATGTGCATGGCGCTAGTGTTGCCTGTCGAATAAATTCATATAATAATTGCTAGTAAAATGAATAACTCGTATTCAAGAAATAACGATACCGTAAAAATAGCAGAAACGAATATGCTAAATTTTAATTTTGAAAACAGCAAAACCTAACACTCGTATACTGCATGTCTGCTCTGCTTGCATGCTGCATGCCGGTAGATGCACGGAGCGGTCCCTGCTATAAAAAGATAAGTATATAAAGCGACGGGTATTGGGTAGTTATGTTTAAAAAAAAATGTGAATGCAAACAGATGTTGTATAAAATATCTGTTATATCACCTGACTATTATATTAATATTATTTTATACTGTTATATCAAACGTTTATTTTAACAAATGAAAGTTGTATCATATGTAAGAGTTATAGAATCTAAAATTATACTAAATGTTTATTAGGCCAAGTTATTCATTATATCAAATGAAAATATATTAAATGTAATGATGTAACTTAAACGTTAGACAATCAGTAGTTATGTCAAACATTACACACCCATAGGGTTGCCAGCTCCAGTTTTATGATTTAGAGGATTTGGTAGGATTAAATAAAGGATATGAACTGTAGATAAAGGACATCAATTTTTTTCTCCATTAAATGCTGTTATGGTATCAGTAGCGATGTTTATTAATAAAAATACACATAGTATTAACTTGTATCAACAAAGTAGTATCTAATTATTTATCGTGACGATATTGCCCGACCGATTCCCCGCCCCCGCCCCTCGCGTCGGCCGCCCGCGTGCTCCATCGCCGCGCCGACCGCTTCTAATCGCGCGAAATTCAGAAAATAAAGGACAAAGTATTGTCCTCTATTGAATATTTTAAGTTAGAGGACAATCTAGAGGAGATCAATTTTTGGTTCTGAAAAAGAGGAGTCCTTTAAAATAAAGGACGTCTGGCAACCCTACACACCCATCTTTATACTGTGCCTCAAGCAATTTCGTTGGCGTCTTCTGAGCGTTGACGGGTCAATATCCTGCCACGTGCAAGTGCGCCTTTATTCGTCACATCGAAAGGCCAAACAAATATTGATAGGAGAACCAAACTCTTTTGAATTCATAATGATTCAAAAGTTTTATGTTTGTTAGAAGTTAACGTTGCGTTTGTTGTCGTTTACATCATGATTGTTGTTTGTTGTTATAGTACCTACACATGGAAATATGTATGAAAACATGCTAGCTAAAACTTGACTTTAATTTGACGTTGCGTGGGATTTATTATTATTATTATTACACTGTTGTGTTAATGTTACACTTCAAGGCCCATCCTAATTCGCCATCGTACGACCTTGCGATCATCCATCGCACGATCGCATGACTGTGCGACCAAACATACTGGTGTAGGGCGCGCGATGAACGCCATAAATATTTTTATTTATTTATTTATTAAATTCTAGGAAGACCAACAGCAACAAACAGTAATAAATAATACAAAAGTAGATGGCCAATTAAAGGTACTCACAAATAGTAATTTAATACAAACAAATAGTAAAAAAGTAAAATACACACTTACGAACTAAGTCACACGCATCGTATAGCACACTGGAATCGCTACACAAAAAGAAAGAAGTAACAAAAACTAATGGTAAATTTTAAAAATTAAATTTCACAAGTGAATTCTCAGACTGGAATCCAACCCGCGATTCCCGTCTGAGAATTCACTTGTGGCCGAGTTAATTTTTTCCAATATTTTTTCTATTAAAAATTTACCATAAGTATAAAAATAGCATTGAAAAATGCAAAAATTACAAAATGATAACAAAAACTACTTGTCGCATATTACAAAACAATTAAGTATTGAAAAAAAAATCCACTCACACTAGCCACACTTGTGTTAAAAAGATCAAAATTGTAAGATACACTAAGCTCATTGATTTTTTTCTTTACTTTGATTGGGTTTGTTCTTGATCCCAATCAAGCCCAGGGGCTATGATAAGATCCACTGGCCTTTCTTATTTTTTATTTTATTTTATTTTATTTTTGGTCACCCATCCCGTGACCGACCATTGCGAAAGTTGCTTAATCTCAACAATAGCAGGCCGAGCGCGCGAACCAATGCGCCGCGGGCTCAGCGTGGCGCAGTGGTTCTTCTAGCCATTCAAGACTTTTAATTGAATAGAAATACAGTCTGAAAAACCGATTTTCTTTCTTTCTTTCTTTCGTTCAAAACGAAAGATGTAGAGTTGTGTAAGCCACCATACGTCACAGAAAGGTTCTTACTGGAATTCAGAAACAATGCGAACACGAATCTAAGATGTAGGTTAAAGTTTCTGTAAGGTGCTTTAACGTGCGCAGTGTAAATCTATTGGAATAAAACCGTATTACAATACCGTGATACATTTTAAATAGAAAAATATTGGCAAAGTCAACTCAGTCACAAGTGAATTCTTAGACGGTTATCAAACCCACGACCTTTGGGAATCCGGCCAACTGCTCTAACCACTGAGCTACCGAGACCTGCGGATCACCATCGAAATCCTGCAATACTTTATAATTTTAAAATTTATCATAATTATAGAAATAGCATTGAAAAACGCAATAAACCAAATCTTATAAATTACAATTCCGTGTTAAAGTACTACTTATCTAAATAAAGTAATCTCGGTCCCCAAACAAAACAAGTAATTGTGTGCATAAACATGCATAATTGTCTTGAACTGGGTGTTTAGTATCTATTTTTACATATACGAAAAAAAGGATATTCTTAAGTTAGTTTATCCGTATCTCAAAGAAACATCCCATGCAACTTCTCAAGGGCAACCTACTTGGCGAGTCAACAAAATACTGGTTAAATCAACCAGGATTAGTACACGCCAAATCCCTTATCGAAGACTATTCGCAAAAGCAAACGCTGAACTCCTAGAACTAAGCAGAGCAAACATAAGTGCGATAGCAAGAGCCTTAACTGGACACTGCAAACTACAAAGGCACTAATTTCACATGAAATTAAGTGACACTGACGTTTGCCGTTACTGCGGATTAGAGAGAGAAACACCCAAACATGTCCTATGTGACTGCGGACCCCTAATTCACAAACGCAGTATCCACCTGGGACGGCATATTCGGCCAGAGGAACTAAAATCTCTCAGAGCTAGGAAGATTTTAGACTTCCTGGAGGCCGCCAGGCTAAAAGAGATACTATAACAAGGTGGCGAGTTACAATAGATCTTATAGGTCGCAGTGACTACAGTTCCAACTGGAGCTGCAATTGATTAGTTTATCCGTTGTCTTAAAATAAATTCTTAATGCAACTTATCCTGGGCAAGATAATTATTGTGATATTTATTTATTTTTTGCATAAATAGCGGCCGCCCGCGATTTCACTTGCGTGGCTCCCGTTCCCGTGGGAATATCGGGATAGAAATGAAGGAGTCACAAACAAAGAAATAAACAAACAAACTGACATACATTCGCATTTATAATTATTACTAGGAATATATTAGGAATAGGAAGGGTTAAAAAGCGATTTTTATAGTCCTACTGTTCAACTGGATGTGCTATCAATTGTACACCCATTTGAGTAAATCAATATTGTACCAACCTACAGATAGATTGACTGGCTAAATAGCCGACAAAATGGCCGCTTTGGCAGCTGTCAGCCCCTATTGTATTGCCATAATAAAACTGCCCAGACTTCTTCGAGCTACCTTCAACGTTCCTTTGTAAAACTACTAAGTATACTTTATGTTTGCGCCAATAAAGTTTGATTTAGGTTGGCACAAAATTTATCTACCTCACCTCTTTCTCGAGGGGGGTTTTGGTCGTTTTGGTAAAATTGACAGCAATATTGTCTTCCAGTTTGAATTTTGCGGCAAGTCTAATAGAATTCGAACCCCAACATTTTCGGGTTAAAACCTCTTTTACCAAGTTTCGTGTAAATCATATTTTCTGGTAACTAGGCATATTTAACCAGAAGGTTGTGGTTACTTTGTCAACAATGATGACCTGTCTGATGTAGGGTACGTATACCTGCCTTCTACAACGAGGCCGCTAGTTCGATCCCTGGACAAGATAAATATTTGTGTGCATGAACACGTCGATATTTTGTCTCGGACTGGGTGTTTAATATGAATGTATATCCTAAATAATATTATAAATGTGCAAATTTATTTGTTTGTTCTTTCTTCACGCCCCAACTAAGCAACAGGATTTGGGTATTTTGGTTAAAATACAAATAATTAATAATTTATATGAAATCGCCTATCAGATTCCTTCCCAGATAAATATGCATATGATAAAGTTTGTGATTGTTATTGGTTATGGTGTGTTAATCGAAATAAGTATAAGTAATACTAGATTGTCTGTGTCAAATAAATGTCTGTGTAAAAATATGATTTATGATTTAGGTTGCTCTGTCTCTAAGATAAGAACCAACCAACTCAAAACTATTTGCAGAACTAATCATTACGAACAACTTTTTGTATGAAATGGAAGTAAAAACTCTGATATTGCGAGTAAAAATTAAAAGTACCTACTGTTTCATACATTTTAGGACTTTTTTTATAATATTAAATAGGCTTACTATCGACTTTTATCTGGCCGAGACGGGCGTAGATGAGGTTTAAGATGGAGTGAGATCGCCCAGAGGAATCCTGTTCACTTGCACCTTGAAGAGGTTTGGGTTTTAACCGCCTCTGTGGTCTAGTGGTACAACCACCGGTATCAGACCATACATATATTGTATTCGTTTATGATTTTTCAATTCTTGCATTTTTCAATGCTATTTTTATACTTATGATAAATTTGAAATAGAAAAATATTGGGAAAAATTAACTCGGCCACAAGTGAATTCTCAGATGGGAATCGAACCCACGACCTTTGGAAATCCGGTCCAATGCTCTTTCAATCTCTCTCTCTCTTTCTTTCAGCGATTCTGGCGCTCACCGCGCTCACCGCGCGTCGAGCGCTGCGTATCTACTGCTTTTCGTTCGATATACGAATTTCCATATTTTTTAATCACTCGTACGCAACGAGCGCCTTCACCCACTCGTTGCAGTCGAGCGAAACAAGCGATCGGCGCGTGACTTAAGTCGCATGCGTGTGACTTATGTCATACGAGCGATTCAAAAATAGAGCTCCAGGGCTAGCTTATAAAATGTTTGTAATACGAATATTGAAGCGCTCGTGGCCGCGCTTGACAGACTGGTCTTATTCGATCACGTTAGTTAAGCAAAGTTCGGCCCGGTCAGGTGTCGGATGGGGGACCGTAAAGTGGCATTATAACTGAGCGCTTCCGTGCTTTGGAGGGCACGTTAAACGTCGGTCCCGGCTGTTGTCATTTGATTACAGTCGTTAAGCCAAGTCAGAGGCCTTATAGGCGGGTTGATAAACTCTGACACCAGAGGTGGCCACTAATCGATAAGAAGAAGAAGAAGAATACGAATATCTACATTACTTGGTTCTGAAACACCTTAATCAATACCTTACGATACTAAACTTACATGTTAACTGAACCATAATATTAATGTATGCGGTGTAAGTTTCTTTAGTTATTCTACTTAATTTACCAAACCTACAAATGTAAATGAGATGTTTCGGAATAGAATCTTAAGTTTACGCGTACAACTAACAGTGTATGCAAATTACACCCTTAATTAGAATATGGTAAATTCCAATTTCCTTTGTTAAAGTTCCGCTTATGTTCGCCTCAGTGAATCTAAACATACACATTATAAAGATACACAGTATTTAGTTTTCTTACTGAAAGTCCGTTCGCGAGAAATGTTCGACGCGCCTTGGTTCGGCGAGAGTTCGGCAAGAGTCTCAGTCTCAAATGCGCCGCAGTGAAGAACGCGCGTTCTGAAAGTTTTGTAGGAAGGAAGCGTGAAGTAATGGCTTATCTATATTGACTGGCAGCCCTATTGTGTATTGCGTACCGCGCGGCTGCAATAATAGTACTCGTAATTTAACCGCCTCTGTGGTCTAGTGGTACAACCACCGGTATCAGACCCAGGGGTCCCGGGTTCGATTCCCAAGGGGAATGCATATTGTATTCGGTTTGGTTGATGGTAGGAATTGTTGTAAGTCCGCCTGGCTAGCCACCTCCATCTTATCTAAGTCTGACGCCATAACAACAATGTTTTCAGCATTTCTTGTATTCCGGCAGTTAAAGATAAGATAGCCAGTTCCTCAGTGATTGCGGATTCCGGGAGAGGCTCGCTTCCATCTTCAGCGTTATCAATACTTAACATCAGGTATGTTGAAGGCTAAGAGACTCCCCGTCTTGCATAAAAAAAATACGGAACTTTTATCAAGAAAAAGGCAACGACAACTTACTGTATGTATCTTTATACTGTCACCTCAGTGAGTCTGAACATGTGAGCTGCCGTCATATGGCAATTCATTAACTCCACAAACAGAACATGTCCCGAATTACAAACATGTTTAGGCTTGATGCGAAAATCTAAGGCCGATTTCAGAGATCAGTAGTTGAAATACGGAAACGCGTGCGAAAATATAGTTATTACAAGAAGATGGAGAATAAATGCGTGTAATCCTAACTTTATATTATGAATGCGAAAGTGTATTGTTTGTGTTGTTTATACTATAACTAACCAACTAATCGACGTGATTTTTGGCATAGAGTTAGTTGAAAGGACGGAGAGGAACATAGGCTACTTTTTATCCCGATATTCCCACGGGAACGGGAACCACGCGGGTGAAACCGCGGGCTGCCGCTAGTGAAAGTATAAGGAAAAAATCACTTTTTGTTTTTTATTGAACAGGGGGCTAATAGACAATTTTTAAAACCTATCGCAATCCCTTTCTATTTGTCATTTGAAAGGTATTTATGAGCTTCGCGCCACCACTTTTTGACATGTGATAGGAATTGTGATCAGGACGCGTTTTGAAAGGTATTGAATGAACGAAATAGAACTCTCAGCAAAGTGACACACGAAAATATCCTTCAAATATATGGAGAAGTGTCAAATGAAGTGTCATCTTAATATATAATTCAAAGGATCATTCGTTTCAAAAGCTATTGCGACTCCAAGTTACACAATTCCATAAATCGCTAGCACAATCATTAAACCTTTGAAAGGGATTGCGATACATTTTAATATTAGACATTTAGGGGCAGATCTTTTAAAGTACCTACTTAATTCATCATCAGCCTGTGGGTGGACGTCCACTGCTGGAGATAGGCCTCTCCTAGCTCACGCCTTTTGTGGCATTCATAGGAAGCTATTAACCAACTGCTACCACGCTGGCCAGACGGGTTAATAGAGGGTTTGTTTCAAGTTTTCCTTTTCTCGCACAGGTTTTTAATGCGTCGAGCCTCTTAGTCGACTCTTACGACATCCCAGGCATGTAAGGGACTGGTGACAGTTGTATTCTTAGGCCGTCACCACACGGCACCCTACTTAATTACCTATACACAAAGTTAGAACGAGCATTTAATACAAGAAGTGTCTACTATTTCGTTTACATTGAAATGATAATGAATAATATCATTTAATTTGAAAAAAAAAAAAATTAAAAATTAATTAAAGTAGTTTTAATATTAAAATAGACACAACTCTACCAGCAAATATACACAACTTGAAGAATTATTATACTCTTTATCGCACTAACAAATACAGTTACAGAATGAATTTGAGATATGTGTACAAAGGTGGACTTACCTCTAAAAGAGATATCTTCCAGCCAACCTGAGACGTGTAAGAGATATTTAATATTAAGCGGGTGACTTTAAATGCAAAACTTAAATAAGTAAAAGTTAAACTAAAATCTACAACATATACACATAAATAGACTGATATAATACATTATCTACCTATCCTTTATATAAATATATACACATACTCATAACTATAAAATATACATACATACATTACAAATAAATACATAAAAGAGACGGGGTGAAGTAAGTGACTCATGATTCAGACTCAGATAATTGTAATAGAAAGTGCGACTTGACTTTGGACTTGAATGAGTGAATTATACATCGTACATAAGGAAATGTATTGACTGCCTTTACTTTTCGGCTAAATAGGTGTTTGGCACGCGTGCGTGACCCGCTAAGTTATCTAACCTATTTTTTGTTTCGTGGCTAGGTTTATCCTTTCAGACGTGCTTATTGGACAGTAAAGGCGGAACCACATTTTTGTGGTGTGGTGTCGTGACGCGTTATGACGTCATCTGATGCGTATCCAAACTATATATTATTTATGGCTAGATGCAACATTTCGGTGGTGTATTGTATCGACACGACACATGAGAAAAATGTACAGCTAGCCATAAATATAACGTCATAACGCGTCACAACACACCACAACACCAAAAAATGTAACTTCGTCTTAATGCGCGCTTTACTCTGGTCAAGGACAGTGGTGGCGAGTAGCTAGCGCCTGGACAGTTAAACAGACCGCGCCCGATTTTACATAATAATAATAATTATTATTTATTTATTTTTCTTTAAAAAGTACACACAATCAAAAAACCAAATACAAAGGAAAATGTAATATTAGTTAATTAAACCTAAATGAAGGTAGGACTAACAAGCAGTCAAGTCTCCTTAGTCGATAGCTCTCGAGTCTTGACAGAGCTGTCGTGGTCATGGTGTTCGGTTTGTCCGCACCGTCCTGCGCCATCTTTCTCGTGTTGAGGCGTTGCGTGTGCACTGGTTCAGCGAAGCATTGGTACAGGTCTTTATTTGGTCGGTCCATAGCTTCCCTGTACAACAAGTCTGTTTATGGCATCGGGTTCTTTTCGCGTGACGTGACCATACAATTTTAAGATACGAGAGAGAACGACCAGCAGTCAAGTACGACTACTAAAACTTCGAACTAAAAATATGGATCTACTTGCAAGGCAGCTTGCTAGCCAAGTTGACTCGCCAATGTCCGATCGTTTACACAACTTTAACTCCTTCTCACTGCACTTACTAGCTTCGCTAAAGACTTGACCCGTGTAAATCGGCCATAAAAGTTTTACTTGTTCATTAAGTTCGCCACTGTACAATTTGTGCATAAAGTATAAAATAAATCAATAACTGTTAATCATTATCATTAGACGTTTTGCGTTAGTTGCCGGAATCAAAGTGTACCGTTTCGGAAATTTTATACTTCGAATTTAGTTGGTCAACCATCCCATGGCCTACCATTCCACCACATTCCACCACTGCGCTATCGAGCTTGTTGAATTGCTTTATCTCAAACACTATTACTATAAAGCTCCGCGTCCACTAGGTGCGCCGGGCTGAATCGAATAGAATCGAAAAATCCGTAAGTTATGTCATCGCGCATAATTTTTTTTTTGCTCACTAATCTATTAAAACATTATGCATTTTTTTTATTTTTATTGATAACTTATACTAGATTGATCCTACTATATGCAAGCACAGCATGCAAAAGAAAAATAACACATTACACTTTAGACTACTATCTAAGTGTAGCTATACAATACAAAATTAACTACTTTTCACTATTTAATAAATTTAAATGAAAAATTACTAAACTGAAACTAAAAGTACATATATAGGACATTACGTCCATAATGGGAGTATCAGACGGTTCACTCATATGAATATTCACTTAGTGAACGTCTGACTCACTTAGTCACTCAGTGAACGTTCCCTTTTGTGTTCAGTGACCCAGTACACATTACACTGTGGACTACTATCTAAGTGTATCTATACAATACAAAATTAACTACTTTTCACTATTTAATAAATTTAAATGAAAAATTACTAAACTGTAACTAAAAGTTCATATATAGGACATTACGTCCATAATGGGAGTATCAGACGGTTCACTCATATGAATATTCACTTCGTGAACGTCTGACTCACTTAGTCACTCAGTGAACGTTCCCTTTTGTGTTCAGTGACCCAGTACACATTACACTGTAGACTACTATCGAAATGTAGCTATACAATACAAAATTAACTACTTTTCACTATTTAATAAATTTAAATGAAAAATTACTAAACTGAAACTAAAAGTCCATATATAGGACATTGCGTCCATAATGGGAGTATCAGACGGTTCACTCATATGAATATTCACTTCGTGAACGTCTGACTCACTTAGTCACTCAGTGAACGTTCCCTTTTGTGTTCAGTGACCCAGTACACATTACACTGTGGACTACTAAGTGTAGCTATACAATACAAAATTAAATACTTTTCACTATTTAATAAATTTAAATGAAAAATTACTAAACTGAAACTAAAAGTACATATATAGGACATTGCGTCCATTATGGGAGTATCAGACGGTTCACTCATATGAATATTCATATCGTGAACGTCTGACTCACTTAGTCACTCAGTGAACGTTCCCTTTTGTGTTCAGTGACCCAGTACATATTACACTGTGGACTACTATCTAAGTTTAGCTATACAATACAAAATTAACTACTTTTCACTATTTAATAAATTTAAATGAAAAATTACTAAACTGAAACTAAAAGTACATATATAGGACATTGCGTCCATAATGGGAGTATCAGACGGTTCACTCATGAATATTCACTTCGTGAACGTCTGACTCACTTAGTCACTCAGTGAACGTTCCCTATTGTGTTCAGTGACCCAGTACACATTACACTTTAGACTACTATCTAAGTGTAGCTATACAATACAAAATTAACTACTTTTCACTATTTAATAAATTTAAATGAAAAATTACTAAACTGAAACTAAAAGTACATATATAGGACATTACGTCCATAATGGGAGTATCAGACGGTTCACTCATATGAATATTCACTTAGTGAACGTCTGACTCACTTAGTCACTCAGTGAACGTTCCCTTTTGTGTTCAGTGACCCAGTACACATTACACTGTGGACTACTATCTAAGTGTATCTATACAATACAAAATTAACTACTTTTCACTATTTAATAAATTTAAATGAAAAATTACTAAACTGTAACTAAAAGTTCATATATAGGACATTACGTCCATAATGGGAGTATCAGACGGTTCACTCATATGAATATTCACTTCGTGAACGTCTGACTCACTTAGTCACTCAGTGAACGTTCCCTTTTGTGTTCAGTGACCCAGTACACATTACACTGTAGACTACTATCGAAATGTAGCTATACAATACAAAATTAACTACTTTTCACTATTTAATAAATTTAAATGAAAAATTACTAAACTGAAACTAAAAGTCCATATATAGGACATTGCGTCCATAATGGGAGTATCAGACGGTTCACTCATATGAATATTCACTTCGTGAACGTCTGACTCACTTAGTCACTCAGTGAACGTTCCCTTTTGTGTTCAGTGACCCAGTACACATTACACTGTGGACTACTAAGTGTAGCTATACAATACAAAATTAAATACTTTTCACTATTTAATAAATTTAAATGAAAAATTACTAAACTGAAACTAAAAGTACATATATAGGACATTGCGTCCATTATGGGAGTATCAGACGGTTCACTCATATGAATATTCATATCGTGAACGTCTGACTCACTTAGTCACTCAGTGAACGTTCCCTTTTGTGTTCAGTGACCCAGTACATATTACACTGTGGACTACTATCTAAGTTTAGCTATACAATACAAAATTAACTACTTTTCACTATTTAATAAATTTAAATGAAAAATTACTAAACTGAAACTAAAAGTACATATATAGGACATTGCGTCCATAATGGGAGTATCAGACGGTTCACTCATGAATATTCACTTCGTGAACGTCTGACTCACTTAGTCACTCAGTGAACGTTCCCTATTGTGTTCAGTGACCCAGTACACATTACACTGTAGACTACTATCGAAGTGTAGCTATACAATACAAAATTAACTACTTTTCACTATTTAATAAATTTAAATGAAAAATTACTAAACTGAAACTAAAAGTCCATATATAGGACATTGCGTCCATAATGGGAGTATCAGACGGATCACTCATATGAATATTCACTTCGTGAACGTCTGACTCACTTAGTCACTCAGTGAACGTACCCTTTTGTGTTCAGTGACCCTACCGCGTAAGTGTCGTTGACTTGTCGAATATGGGCACGACTCTTCACACGCGAGCGCTGATGCTATAGCGCTGTCTCGGTCTCACACAGAGGCAAGTATTAACTGATTATGGAAAAGGAATCTTATTATTAGGACGATAACCTTGAAGTTGCGATGTACGAAAACGCCGTTGGCTTTCGAAGTGAAGTTTTATTTTATTTATTTATTTATTCAATTCAATAACTTACAGGCTGACAGAATACTCCAAAACGCCAGTAAGCTTAATCTAACAATAATATAGATGGATACATTAGAATTATCTTAATTACAAATACAATACAATAAATAAAAAATAAAAAATAAAACAAATGTCACATAATAATCATGCAATGCAAAATAAAATTCAAAATAATGTCCAAAGAATATAGAATAAAAATTAGAAGCAAAAATGTCAAATTAAAAATAAACTATGTAACTAAGAGTATAATACTCAGTCGAATTAGAATTTATAATGTCATCAACTAAAATTAAGTTCCTAATAAATTGATATTAATCACAAGATTCAGATAAATGTCAACGTTACAATATTTACAGTTATGTCAAAGAAAAATGTTACGTCAGTCTTATAATTTTATTATATGTCAGTCAATATGCACGTTATTCAGATATAAATGGAATTTATTAATGATATGTCCTAATTGGTCAAAGAAAATGTCAATATCATTGTGCTGGGCGAGCAAATCTCCTATACAGCGCAGTGCGCGGGTGGTAGGTGCATACTCGGCGCGCTTCGTACGCGTCGTCGGCCGGGCCAGCAGTCGCGGCCTGCGGCGCGGCGCAAATAGACCATCCGCATCCCGAGGAATATTTCTGGAAACCATCAGCCGTATTTGTTCCAATATTACCGGATTATCTATTTTGTGGTGTATGATAGACAGATAATGTTTTAACAACAGCATTAGTCTTTTAAATTTCAGAGTCTCTAAATCCACCATACCCGAAACAAACATTGATGGATACAGATAAGGGTAATAGCCATAATGTTGTTTATAGAGCCAGCGTGCAAACTTGCGTTGAATTTTTTCTACTAAAAGTGCATACTTATGCTCATGCGGATCCCAAATCACAGCGCCATATTCCAATTTGCTCCGAACGAATGCAGTGTATAAAACTACTGCAACCTTCGGGTTGTCAAACTGGGCCGCGGTTCTTATCACAAAGCCCAACATTTTGCTAGCCTGTTTGCAGATTATTGTTATATGCGTATGGAAGTCAAATTCTGTATCTACTTCTAAACCTAAATCTCTAATATTACTTACTCTTTCCAAAGGTTCGTTAGACATATAGTAAGTTGCATGTAGCGGCTGTCGCTTGCGAGAACATGTGATAACTTTACATTTGTCACTGTTAAGGGGCAGATTGTTATCTTGACTCCACTTCCAAACAGAGTCTACATCCTGCTGTAACATATTAGTGTCACTATCGTCCACGATACTCAAGCTCAGCTTGAGATCATCAGCAAAGAGAAGACACTTTGCTTCTTCCACACACCTCGGTAGGTCATTGACAAAAATCAGGAACAATGTGGGCCCCAGGGTACTCCCTTGACTGACTCCTGACCTTGTGTAGTATACTTCAGACTCATACCCATTTAGTCTAACATATTGACACCGATTGTTAAGGTAACAAGCCATTAATTTCAGTAAGCTTGGTGTAAAGCCTATTGTTGCCAATTTTTGCAGCAAGATGTCATTATCGACTAGGTCAAAGGCTTTTCTAAAATCAAAATAGGCCACGTCCACCTGGTGACCCCTATCCATCTCAGCAGCGACGTAATCTACATGTGCAGTTAAAGTTGACAGCGATGCCGACGGTACTTACGCGGTAGGCCCACAATTCAGACTAATTTTTATTTTGTTAATTTGGAGTGCAAATGAAAGATGCGAATGCCAATGTCAAACACTGTTGGATCGGATCATTAATGTATTCATTCCCCTAGTTGTCTAATTTCATAATCAATCACAATCCCTTTCAAAGGTATTGTGATTGTAATAGTGATTTATGGAATTGTGTAACCTCTAGTCGCAATCCCTCTCAGCACGAATGATGTTCTAAATGACACTTCTTTTGACACTTCTCCATACATTTGAATGATATTTCCGTCTGTCACTTCGCATAAATTTCGTTCATTCAATACCTTTCAAAACGCTTCCCGGTCACAATCCCTTTCAAATGTCAAATAGAGACGGTTAATATATTTTAAATGATGAAATGAAAAGGATTGTGATAGATTTTAAAAATTAGACAATTAGCCCCCTGATCATTGGTTCGTTCATAAATCTATACTATATATTATAAGGCTGAAGAGTTTATTTGTTTGAACGCGCTATTCTCAGGAACTACTGGACCGATTTAGACAATTCTCAGATCATTAGAAAGCTACATTTCTCCCGAGTGACATAGGCTATATTTTATCCCGATATTCCTACGGGAACGGGCACCACGCGGGTAAAACCGCGAGGATCCGCTAGTACTTTGATAAAGACTTGCACTATTATAGTGCATAGTGACTATAATAGTCAGATGGACGCGCAGAAAGAAATGCGATTCAATTCGACTCTACTGTAGTGGACGCCAGGCTCAAGATAACTCCTGGAATATCCCCAGTTTCGTCGAAACCCATGATTATTCAACGCGACTGTCAACCTTATTGTCCCAAACATAGTGTTGACTTCCTAAATATTGGAAGAACTTGTTTAGGTTAAGTCACAAGGAATTTACATTGTACAAGTTTGGCTCTTGTTCCGAAGTTAAGGCTGTTCTGGATGTTTGCATTTATAATAGCGAACAAAGTTTTGTTTAACTTTATATATTCCAATAATCATCAATTGAAAAATTGAGAGATAAGTACTTAGTAAAGGATTTTGAGAAAAAAAAGTGAAATATACATTTACTTACTCTAAAGGAAAAAATGGATCACATTAAGAAGTTGGTACATTTAAAGAACAGCATTGACAAAGTTCCTGGGTTTTTTGGCTTTTCATCTCGTAAATAACTTGTGACTTACACATTATAGTTATTTTATAAGACGAAGTCACATGAATTAACTAGTTTCAATTTGATTGCTTTGCATTCAGAGCGTCGATTGGGCTTTTCGTTAGAAATAATAGCAGGTAAAAAATGGTTATAAGAGAAAATACTACCATAACTTAGAATGTGTTTCTTTTTTAACGCAACTGTGTTAAAAAGAACATACTATGGCAACACGATTTTCACCTTAACGTTGACAGCATCAAAGCAATCCCAAAAAATTAAAAAAATATAAAGAATTATTAAAAACTGTGCAGCTTACTTTTGGAAGGACATACATTTATTAAGATTTTTAATTCCAACAATGCTGTACACAGGTATACTCTTGAACTGGCGACTGACTTACCTACCTACCTACTAGGCTGACTAGAATTCTGTCACAGTCATCAGCCATTTTTAATGCCACGGCGGCACTGGCCTTCCTTATGGATGTATAAGGAGAATGGGTCATGACCCACCACGCGGGCCCAATGCGGATTGGTGGGTTTCAACGACTGTAGATGCAGCCGGGACCAACGGCTTAACGTGCTTTCCAAAGCACGGAAGAGCTCGACATGGTAAATTTTTGGTCACCTATCCCGTGACCGACAATTGTGCTTAACCTCAACAATAGCAGGCCGAGAACGCGAACCACTACACCATCAAACTCCTCGCGACTCCTCCAGAATTCTGCTTCAGCATAAATCAAAGGCAAATTGTTGAGACAGGGTTTTTATTGAATACACGCATTTTATGCTGAATTTAATAAATACTCTTTGTTTTTGTTTTTGTACTTGTATTTATTTTATATTTTTTTATTATTTATCTGTTTTTGTCTTGTTTCTGTTTTATTGTTGTAGTTGTGTATGTAATAGTAAGATTTTAATTTTAATTTTAATTTTTCTTGTTATTTTATGCTTTCTTTTTCTTTTTATCCGTGTGTCAATAAAATATTTTTATTTCTTTCTTTCAAATCAGAAGGCTCTGACAGGAATCTTGTTATCCAAAGGTTTATTGTACACATTCAGCTGTGGAACGGCGATACCTTCATGAAATTCAATCAATGCGAGGAGCGCCGTAGACTGGTTTGTGATGTTTAGCAAACATTACCATTTAGAGATACGATGCAAGGCATAAGCGTAGCGGAATACCGATTTTGTTATAATAGCGAACAAAGTTTAGAAGTCTTTGCGCAAAGTTTCTTGCGGCCGCTCTTCTTATCAGTTAAAAATTGTCCTAAATGGCTGGTAGGAAAAAAATTGGACGATTTGAAAGCACTTATCTACAAGTCTATTTGAATAAAAATCTTTGACTTTGACTTTTGACTTTGACTTTGTTAAAGTGGGTCCAACCCCCTAATTGTCTAATTTCAAAATCTATCATATACCCTTTGAAAGGTATTGTGATTGAGATAGTGACTTATCGAATTGTGTAACTTATAGTCGCAACCCTTTTCGGAACGAATGAAGTTTTAAATGACACTGCATTTGACACTTCTCTATATATTTGAAAGATATTTTCGGCTGTCACTTTCCTTAGACAGTTCAATTTCGTTCATTCAATACCTTTAAAAACCCGTCCCGATCACAACAATGTGAATATCTTTCAACTGACGAATTGAAAGGGATTGCGACAGATTTTAAAATTAGACAACTAGCCCCAGATCCCTACCGCACCTCCGTTTCGTATTCGTGTCGCGATCAAGAACGTTCGGAGAAAGTTTGGACGTGGTGGTACGGCGCGGCAGATACGCTCCGATCCATTGCGGGGCGGCTTTTCGCCCTGATCAAAGAATATGAACGCGCGATGATCGCAGCAACGAACTCTGCGTCCAGAGGTTTTTATACGCGACGCTGCTGATGCGAAAAAAGGTAGTAACGGTACGGGCAAAAAAACATATCTGGACCCACCTTGACGCTTACAGAGAAGTTTATTTATGAGCCGTGTGCTATCGAGTTTCACGAAAATAAATCTTTTCAGCTTTTGAGCCTGACCTATCGAATGACTCCGAATGATTGGCCAATCATTCGGAGATCGAGAGATTCGGAATTTCGCGACCATCACCAGATCATCGTTCCAACTTGTCGAGGGTCTGCTTACGTAATTTCGTATTTGCACCTTTGTCATTCCCGATTCTTTCCACCCTATCATTTACTTCGGCTATCGATTCTTGAAGAACGGTCTATAAAAGGTACCTAATTATAAAAAATATAACTACGCATTTTTTTTTATTATGTACGGGAGTCTCTTAGCCTTCATCATAACTGATGTTAAGTATTGATAAGGCTGAAGATGGAAGCGAGCCCCTCCCGGAATTCCCAATAACTGAGGAACTGGCTATCTTATCTTTAACTGGCGGAACACAACAAATGCTGAAAACATTGTTGTTATGGCGTCAGAATTAGATAAGATGGTGGAAGCTATCCAGGCGGACTTACAACAAGTTCTACCACCAACCAAACCGAATACAATATGTAACCCCGCTGGGAATCGAACCCGGGACCCCTGGGTCTGATATCGGTGGTTGTACCACTAGACCACAGAGGCGGTCATAATAATTGGAATCAGAATAGTATAAAGCTTTAAATGCCTTTAAGAAAATAGAAGCTTAACTTGAGTCGTTTCTCTTCCAAAGATGATTGAAGATAATCGCCAAAAGTTTCCCCTAATGCCAAACCCGATATTAACGGTTAGAATCTACCAAATCGATACCTTTCAATTTCTCTATTCGGATCGGTTAGCGGTGTGACGATCCCATTATTGTCAAATAAGTCACTTGGCTTAACGATCTGTATAGCTTCCTATCTGCCTTGAACTTAAGTTGCTTTCAAGGAAAATAATTAAGATTTTACGAAGAACTTATTTGAAGCGCTTTGAAATGCAGAGAATGTAGGTACTACTCTAATACTTGAGAAAATGTTGATTGCTTAATGAACACTGGTTTAATCCAACTGGTTCAGACTAATTCATTATCACTAATTATACACTCATGGCCGCGCTTGACAGACTGGTCGTATTCGATCAAGTTTGTTAAGCTTCGTTCGGCCCGGTCAGGTGACGGATGGGTGACCGTAAAGTGGCATTATAACTGAGCGCTTCGGTGCTTCGGAGGGCTCGTTAAACCGTCAGTCCTGGCTGTTGTCATTTGATTACAGTCGTTAAGCCAAGTTAGAGGCCTTATAGGCGGCTTGATAAACTCTGACACCAGAAGTGGCCACTAATCCTCATTCGATAAGACGAAGACTAATTATCAATCCTAATCCTAACTAATATCATAAATGCGAAGTATTTGTTTGTCCTTCCTTCACGCCTTCCTTAACTAAGGAACCAATCGATTTTTGGCATAGAGATAGTTGAATGGACGGAGAGAAACATAGGCTAATTTTTATCCCGATATTTCCATGGAAACGGGAACCACATGAAACCGCGATAAGCTAGTAAAAGAAAAAAATCTGTAGTTACTGAAACGTTGAGAAATGCATGAACCCAAGTGAGAATACGAATTTTTATAGAATAAACGACGCAATAATTTATGAATTATAATACGAGTATTATTATGGGGTTAGCGAAATAGTACTTACTATTCTGTATCAGTGCCAGTCTAGAAAGGCATACCTAATCGCACTGTCTTAATATGAGAAGACTCAACCTAAAGAAGACGGCTTGGAACGTCTTATGAAGTAATGGCGACTGTGACTACTTGGTAAGTACCGCCTCTGTGGTCTAGTGGTACAACCAGCGGTATCAGACCCAGGGGTCCCGAGTTCGATCGGTTTGGTTGGTGGTAGGACTTGTTGTAAATCAGCCTGGCTAGCTACCAACATCTTATCTAAATCTGACGCCATTACAACAATGTTTTCAGCATTGTTGTGTTCTGGTAGTTAGAGATAAGATAGCCAGTTCCTCAGTGATTGAGGATCCCAGGAGAGGCTCGCTTCCATCTTCAGCCTTATCAATACTTAACATCAGGTATGATGAAGCCTAAGTGTCTCCCCGTCGTTCATAAAAAAAAGTGTGACAAATGTAGCAAAATCTACCAGTTAAAATATTGACTGCTGGGGATAGCTACGGGCTCCTCACGAGGACGTGAGGAGCCCGTAGCGCAGTGGTTTGCTCACTCGGCCTGCGATTGTTGATGTTAAGCAACTTTCGCATTGGTCGGTCATGGGATGGGTGATCAAAATTTTACTTCCTCGAGCTTCTCCGTGCTTCGAAAGGCACGTTAAACCGTTGATCCCGTCTGCATCTGCAGTCGTTAAAACGCGCCAATCTGCATTGGGCCCGCGTGGAGGGTCTTAGGTCATTTTCCTTATCCATCAGACCAGTGCCCCAACAGTGGGGACATTAAAAAATATGTCTATTGACAGGAATAGTCACAGCAGTCAACATTTTTGGATTGTAAACGATGATAATGAAGGACATAATATTTTAACCTCGTATTATCACATTCCTATTGATGTATTAACCCTATAACTGGCTGTGTTAAATTTATTGGTATCAGCCTTGAAAATTAGTGGCTCGCGTGGAAGTAATTATACGTTCACATGCCGGAAACGAGGAATTCGAATGTAATTGCCAGAAATAAATTATGGGAAAACCCACGCAATACACCTTGGAACATTACACTGTGTTAAAAGACTTAAAAGCCTTGGTAAAAACATACGTTTGAATTCCTTGACGTGAATGGACGATCGGTTTATGAGCTGTATTTATGAGAGGCTAAGCCGAGAAAGTTTATGGTTCGATTTCCGGTTATGGGTCGTGGTGAGATAATTGTCTTTTTAGTGTAAAATAACTTGACAATCTACACTACACTCGACACTTGACTCTTGTCAATTGTTACTTTTCACTTGCTGCTTGCCACTTGCTATTCCTATTTGCCATTTACCCATTTGTCAAGTGGCAAGTACCAAGACTTGCCACTTGACACTTAACACTCAAAATTCGACACTCGACCCTTGACATTTGACACTTTTCTATTACTTACACAAAGTGAAATAAAGTCAACAGCTGACAATTTTGTCAAAGACTAAAGATATTACCAAATTAGACAAAAATACACAAATTCTTTCCTTATCCACTCATAAGGAAGGCCAGTGCCCCAGCAGAAACAATAAAATGACTGATAATGATGACGATGATGATACAAATTTATTATATATTTCTTAAGAGAACATTAACCACTAAATCGCCTCCACCGCGCCGGTAAATAATTTCCAGCACATTTTAATGTAAGAGTTCGCCACCGCGATTCGAACGAAGCAATCAGTTTGAACAAACATCCTTATCTGCAAATGCTCATTTCCATTCTGTCCTTCGAATTAGGGTTCCATTATCTGTCATATTGGGACCTGTCGGTTCCCTCGTGTGACAGCGAATGACTGAGCACCGGGTTGTATTAAGGGGATTTTGAACACGACTCTAATTATTATTGTCAGATTGACAAGCTCGCGTAGAAATTAATGGTGTGGTGCCAACATCCTTAATAATATTATAAATGTGAAAGTCACTTTGTTACATGTTCACGATAAAACCAATTTTCATTAATGTTGGTTGGAGCTAGCAGGTCTTGGAGAAGGTATGGACTAAATATAATTTTTGTCACCTCAGAACACAATAAAAAGGCTAAAAGGTATTTTTAAGTTCAGCCACAGACCTGTCTGCCTAGAACAGTTACCAGGAGGCCAGAATTTAATACAAAATACCACACGTCACTAACCTACCGACCCGAATCGACAAGAACGCTTGGTCAGCAAGCAACTACAGGCGCTAGGCGTAGTGAGGAAAATAGCCAGCGTCGGGATCTAACCAGGCTGTATATGACGTTGAACCCGGATTGTATTCTGTGCTTGATTGTTCTACTCAGAACAGACTAGGATCAGGATCAGTAAGTCCGTGGCCGGGCTATAAAACTTGCCGTACTGACGACTTAGGCGTCTCTCTCACTGGCTCCGCGCCCCGCCGGGAACCGCGGAGCGGCAGTACATGCACGCGGCGACGAGGAAGCAGGGGTTGTATTTTTAAAACAATGGAATCGCAAGATTCGCATGCAAATGCAGTGTTGTACAAAAGCATTTAAATATTCGATTGTTTCAAAAATAATCTCCGAGCAGATTGCTCCGTGCCTCCGCACCTAGTGGCGCAATCTGCGAGCGGGACGGGCTGCCGCGCCGCGTTGAGTGTTTTCTATACTAAGTAAAATCTACACCCACGCACTACGCGACGGAGCCCGAAGCAGTGGGTTATCTGCCTTAAATGAGACATAAGTATTCAAATTCACCCTTGCATAGTTGGAACTAAATTAAGTCGGCATTACACTAGTCCAGGGCATGTACAAAGATTCGGCCACGTAATTACTCGCGCCGAAATATTGCGGGTTGAGTTTGCTGGGGTCACTTATGTCCCAGAATTAACGTTGGCAGTTAGGCCTGTAATGTGGATGGAACGACCGTATTAATGCTGCCCGCGAAACGGTTAATGTAGACTTGTTTTTGTCTGCTGCTCAGTTTGGCTAAGTCTTATCTTAAGAATTTGTATGAATGTTACGTAAGCGAGCTAAAGATCCTTTTTTTTTCTTCAAATCATAATTGGCATCTTCATCACTAATCAACTGCACGTCTCCCACCGCTGAGCTTAGTTTTTTTTATTTTTTATAAAAACGGGGTACTCTTAGTACTTACTTCGCCATACTTGATGTTACGAAGGTAATATATGGCTAAAGACGGAAGCGAGCCTCTCCCGGAATCCTTAATCACTGAGGAACAGGCTATCTTATCTCTACATATTCACAGAGTCTGAGGCGGTTAAAAAAGCTAGCTATCCTGTAGGTAGGTGACCTACAGACTGTAAGTACGTCGTTTGGTCGCTATGCCATAACCTTTTGACTTAGCTGCCATCGGTTCTTATCGCCAGCCTCCACTTTAGCTGAGCAATCTTCCGAGCTAGGTATTGTTGGTGTTTTAGTTATACGGACCCCATAATTTTTATTTGATCACACAGACAACCGCTAAACACTGTGAAATAAGACATAAAATCATACATTTCTTTTTTCTTTCGAATGAAGACATGAAGATGGTTTCCTCATAATTGATTGAATACGACGCCGACGCTTGCTCACAACGAAAATGTACCCACTAGAATAAAAATTTCGAATCTCCTAAAGTCTTTAGCTCTAACAAAAGAGCAGTGACTCAGATAGTCAAAGGTTCCTGGTTGGCATCCAGATTCCCGTCTGAGCTGTAGAAGACATATTGCATTTTTTTGTAAAAAAAATCTATGTATTTAATCTAAAACTATACTTGAAGGAAACGATACAGGTAGAGCAAATACACAAAGGGCGGTCTTATTGCTAAGTAGCAATTTTTTTCAGGCAAACTCAAGGTTAGTGAAATAATTAGAGGAAGTGGATATAAGGAGAAAAGGGAAGCGGGTAAAATTAATTAATGAACATTATAAATAATTTAATAAATAATAAACTTTAGATAGGATTTAAGATTAACATTAACCGCCCGCGTGGTCTAGTGGTACACAACCACCGGTATCAGACCCAGAGGTCCCGGGTTCGATTCCCAGCGGGGGTACATATTGTATTCGGTTTGGTTGGTGGTAGGACTTGTTGTAAGCCCGCCTGGCTAGCTACCACCATCTTATCTAAGCCTGACGCCATAACAACAATGTTTTCAGCATTGTTGTGTTCTGGCAGTTCGAGATAAGATAGCCAGTTCCTCAGTGGTTGAGGATTCCGGGAGAGGCTCGCTTCCATCTTCAGTCTTATCAATACTTAACATCATGTATGATGAAGGCTAAGAGTCTTCCCGTCATTCATAACAATAAAAGAATACATAAAAATAATATGCAGTACCTAGGAATGGAAAATGAAAAAATCCTATCCTAACTTACTAATATTATAAATGCGAAAGTATGTCAGTTTGTTTGTTTGTTCCATACAAAAACAACTGAACCGATTTGGATGAAACATAGGCTACTTTTATCACAATATCCCCAAAGACACGGGAACCACGCAGGCGAAACCGCGAGCGGCCGCTAGATTTAAAATAAAGTGCAGCAAAGCGAAATCATTGAAAAGCATATAGAAAACAGACACAAATAAAGATTTTAGTCTAGTAAAAGCTGTGTAAGTTTTTACTATGTGTGCTTTAGCTGTGTAAGCAGTTACTATGTGTGCTTTGGCACCTCAACGTAGTTCATTAAGGAAACCCGCCCATACATTAGTCTCCAAATTTCCAAGAACTCATTAAGACGTCTCACATTAAGAATTCTAATGAAAACATAAGAAGCTAGATTTCATTTAGTGTAAAATGTCGGATATGTTCAAAGAACACTAGCAGTTGATTTACGGATGTACTAACTTTTATTTTGAAGTAGGTTTAAGACTTTTTAGATACTGTTTTAAACAAAATAAAAAAAGTAAACTGCACTGGCGAGCAAAAAAACTAGTCACTTTACAACGTGTTTTTTTATATCACAGTACTTATATTCCATATCGTTCACATGGTTTGATTAAAACACAAGCTAAGGGATATTAAAAAAAAAAACAACGGTACTGTAGAGATCGTATATGTCTCTGCACTACAAGCAGGCCGCACCGCCGTTGCTGGCTGGTTTTTTTTATGATTAAATTAAAAAAAGAGAGGCCCGTCGTGCGTAGATATGGACGGTCGTCTTGTCAGATAAAAATTAATTATAAATTGTAAAATTAACATTATTAACTAAATATAACGATAACAGTTCAAGCGACTGCATATTAACATCTAGAACTAGCGGATCCTCGCGGTTTTACCCGCGTGGTGACCGTTCCCGTGGAAATATCGGGATAAAATATAGCCTATGTCACTCGGGAGAAATGTAGCTTTGTAATGGTCTAAGAATTTTCTAAATCGGTCCAGTAGTTCCTGAGATTAGCGCGTTCAAACAAACAAACTCTTCAGCTTTATAATAACAGTATAGATTACGTTCTCGTCACAGTAGTTACGAGTACACAGTTCAATTAACGTTCGAAAGTTTAAAAATAGAAGGAGTAGTTTATTTTACATGTTAACAATGGCATTAATCAACCTATAAAAATAAGTTGCGTCTCTAGATATTATAATAACGTTACTCAGGATAGTCTACAAGAATTTGTCATGCCCATTGTTTAGATTTTATTGATAGTCTTTAATTCGCTCCTATTCAAGCTAATCTGGTTTTGACATAATGTTGGGTAGTTCCTCATTGTTATCGTTATGATTACGGTCTGCCTCTGTCTGTCTGTAAAACCTGTCTATAAGGAGGTAAAGGATAAAGGCTTTATGTAACTGACAATTTAAAAACCTTTTTTTTTTCTAAATCTATAATCAAACATTTGCAAATGTACACCTTATTTTTTTCGTTATTGTGTCTATCATTATTAAACAACTTTTTCGCCAAGTGTGAGTCGGACTGGTTCACGAAGGTTACCATACCATTATCTAGACTATATGTATCTCGATAGCGCAGCGCAGACATAAAATAGCGTTGTAATAATCCGTTTTGTGTTTTTTCCGCAGCAAAAAAAAAACACTTTTGTTATACTTAAATATTTATTTTGTTCTCTATAGCGGCAACAGAAATAGGTGCATCATCTGTGAATATTTCAACTGTCTAGCTTTCACTGTTTATGAGATAGATACAGCCTGGTGATACACAGACAGACGGACAGTGGAGTCTTAGTTATAGGATCCGGGAACCCTAAAAAGTGGACAAAAAATTAAGAAACCAGCAAGTTCAACCTTAATTTTCATTGTCTTTTCTTCTTATGGTGGGATTCCATTACTGGTGGTTTGCCGTCAGATTACCGAACTAGTCCTTGCCCTCGCCGTTCGGAACAGTTCATGGTTAGTTTCATTGTCATCATCATTTAAATAGAGTATTTGAGTCTTCTGGGAATCAAACACGACCTCGTTCATCAACTGTCACTTGAACTAAACCAAATCAAACTCCAAAATATCAAGAAAAATAGCCCTTTATTTTAAATCAGCAGCCATCAACAAATCGATAGTCCAATCCTAATTCCAAGCTAAACCAATATTGAAGAGCCATGTTTGAACTGCGAGCTATGATAAGCTGCGAGTGTGGATAGCCTAGATATTATCTGGGACGCACGAAATTCTTAAACGTTTGGTGGATACCGGTGGATAAAGGTGGAAAGAGGAGCTCGTTGGCGACGGCACAGTGGTTCGCGCGCTCGGCCAGCGATTGTTGGGGTTAAGCAACTTTCGCAATGGTCAGTCACAGGATGGGTCACCAAAAATTTGCGGATTTTACTTTTATTTTCGGAAGGCACATTAAGCCGTTGGTCCCGGCTGCATTTACAGTCGTTAAATCCCATTCTCCTTATCCATCCATTAGGATGGCCAATGCCCCAGCAGTGGGGTCATTAAAAATATTGGCTGAAATTGTCGGCAACTTTTGTCACCAACACATGTTGAGAATTATACACTTTAATTACTTACTGAACTAAAATTAAGTATCTTGTTTTCGTTACTTTAGTAAAGATATAGGTACGTTCGTTATGAAAACTGAGGTCTATAATAATAATAATAATAATAATAAAATAAACTTTATTGCACATAGTTACAAGGAAATACAATACAAAGGAGACACAAAACGACAGTAAACACACAATAGGCGGCCTTATTGCTACATAGCAATCTCTTCCAGGCAACCTTGGGTGACAGAGAGTATAGATAAAGGATAGTAGGGGAATGGGTGCAAAAAGAAAGTGAAATAAGATAAAAAGTAAGTATATATTCAAACATAAATAGTGATGGGGAGAAATAAAAAAGACCATATAAGTTAGGAGAGAGTGATGGGGATAAAAAAAAAACTATAAGTTAGGAGGGAGTGATAGGAAATGACTTCTAACTTGATCGCCAAAGGATCTTAGAGTTTGAGCCTTTCTGATGCCCTCGGGCAGTCCGTTCCATAGTCGAACTGCATGCACAGAGAAGGAATAGGTAACAAAGTCGGAACAGTGGCGAGGAAATTCTAGGGAAAGGTTAGATGAAGAACGCAGAGTGCAATGTGTGGATGAAGAAAGAAAGGAAAAACACTTTTTGAGATAAGGTGGTGAAGTGGGTAGGAAAAGAATAGTGTAGAGAAGCTTAAGACTGTGTAAGTCCCTGCGCCGGCGAATAGGGAGCCAATTAAGTTTGCTTCGAAACGATGACACGTGGTCATATTTACGGAGATTGAAAATGAACCTTATGCAAAGGTTTTGCAGACGCTCTAATTTATCAAGAAGTTCCTCCGACAGATCAGTGTAGCAGACATCAGCGTAGTCTATAATAGACAATAAAAGAGATTGTGCCAAGGTGATCTTGGTGCTGGTCGGTAAAAAATTACGGAGCCGATTTAGGGAACTGTACGCAGCAAATACCTTTTTTCGGACTCCTTCCACATGAGGTCTCCACGACAGATGCTGGTCCATAGTAACACCAAGGTTCCTAACAGTGGTGGAGAACGGGATATCTGCGCCATCCAAAGAAATCGCCGGAAGTTGTTCAAAAACGATTCTCGCAACGAAATGAGGACTACCAATAATAATACACTGCGTCTTGGATGGATTAAGAGTAAGACCAAAGGACTTACTCCAGGAATTTATTTGAGCTAGATCTAAGTTAGTGGCAGTGATAGCTTGTGAAAGCTCAGATAACGGTGCGTGAGTGTAGATCTGCAAATCGTCGGCGTAGAGGTGATAGGAACTAGAAAGTGAGTGAGTTATAGAATTTAGAAATATTGAAAAAAGTAGAGGAGATAAGACGCCACCCTGAGGAACACCGGCAGCTATATTGCACCACTCGGAGAAAGAATCTCCGGCGCGGACACGCTGCCGTCGCCCTAGCAGGTAACTTTGAAACCAATCAATTGCAATTGGAGATATGTTCAGAGAACGTAAAACACCAAGGAGGATGTCAAAATCAACGCAGTTGAAGGCATTACTGAAATCGAGTAGTGTCATGACCGTAAGCTGACGATCCTCCATCGCCCGGCGTATGTCATCCGTTATCTTCACAAGGGCTGTAGAGGTGCTGTGGCCTTTACGAAAGCCAGACTGAAAAGGATTAAGGATATGGTTGTTATTGAGATGGTCAGTAAGCTGACTATGAATAAGCTTTTCGAGGACTTTAGAGAGGAAGGGGAGGATCGAAATTGGGCGAAAGTCGGAAAACACGGTCGGTTTCGACTTTTTGGGGAGCGGAATAACATTAGCATCCTTCCAGGATGCAGGAAACGTTCCAGAGGAAATGGATGTATTTAGGATATGGGTAATAACAGGAGTAACGATGTCAAGGATGGGTAGGATCATTTTACGACTAATTGAGTCAGCACCCACAGCACTTGAGTTGATAGACTGGATAGTTCTCCTTACATCACAATCTGCAAATTGATTAAAACAAAAAAAGGATTCATGGGTCGGCAGGTTAGAAAGAAATTCCAAAGTTCTGGTTTTATGAGTGCCATCCATAGGCACAGACGATGTGAAGTGACGGTTGAGCTGGTTGAAATCGATATTATTTTCGGATACATTGTTATGTGATTTGCCAACACCAAGAGTTTTCAAAAATTTCCAGACTTTTGCTGGATCCTGGTTTTCAATGGACTGATGAATGTGACGTCTTTGGGCGTCCCTAATCACCGTATTGCACCGGTTTCTAGCACGATTCATTTTTTCCTCATTTCGTTCCGATGGGTCATGTTTGTACTTGGCTTTAGTCGTATTCTTTTTGTTCATTAAAGTACGTATCTCATTAGTTAACCAAGGAGCGGGAAGGTGTTTCATTTTTACCGGTTTAATGGGTGCGTGCACATCGTAGAGCTCAGTAATAAGTCTATTGAAATGCTGTATTTGCTCGTCCACAGAATGAGAGAAAAAAATTACCGACCAGTCCAGATTAGCAGCATCCACGAGAAGTTGGTCTTGATCAATGTTGTTAAAACTACGCTGAAGCTGCACAGTAGGTCTTAACTTAGGAGGTCGAATACGATAAGAAACATATATCAGATCGTGGTATGAAAAGGCGTCTGCAGAAAGTTGACCATGTTTTACAGCATGGGAAGGAGATGACACGATCGCAAGGTCAAGAAGGGAGGGAGTACAATTGGGAAAATAATGAGTTGCCTTTGAAGGTAAGATATGCAGGTTTGAAGAATTTACTAAAGATAAAAGCTTTTTAGCACGGATGTCGTCCTTAATGAGACATGTGTTAAAATCACCCATGATTATGGTATGAGAGTAGTGAGGGCCGAAATTGTCCAGGAGCTGTTCGAATGAATTAAAATAGTCAACGCGAACCGAAGGGCTATAGTAGACACCTAGAAGTATTTTAGAATGTGATAGAGATATCTCAAGAAAGAGATGCTCGGCGCTATTGGAGGGAGGTGGCTGAGGAGAGCGACTAAGAATAGTGAAAGAGATATGTGACCGAAGATAGATAGCCACTCCTCCATGTGAGGAACTTACACGATCGTTGCGGATCAATGTGAAACCAGGTAAGGAATAAGAGATTGAAGGAAGTTTGGGATTTAGGAAAGTCTCGGATACTAGGATGGCGTGTATATTCTTGGAGTCAAAAGACGCCAGAAAATCAGGAAAATGGGCAGGGATACTCTGTGCATTGATATGAACAGCATTAAAGTTCTTAGGAACATCGTGAAAGGCATCGTCAAGAATCACACTCAGAGGACGATCAATGCTTTGAAAGCTGGAGTTAGAAGTCACCGAAGAAGAACAAGACAAGAAAAGGTCACTACTATCATTTAAAGAAATATCCATAAACCAATATACTTACATAAACAAATTAAATATAAAATAAACAAATTACATATGTATCGTACCCATAAGTTGTCTGAAAGAAATTAACACACACAAGAAGCACAGCAAAAATAAAATTAATAACTACACAAATTAACACAATCGACAACTTACACAGAGAAACACACTTCAAACAAAAAGAAAAAAAAAACAAGTAAAATCACAGTGACAATATCACATAACAGACGCCATAGTCTAGTCTGTGTACTCGGACAACTTTAGACTCACGACTCGGTTAAGTCTGTGGTTTGTCACTGTGCCCCGTCGGTGTCCGACTGACGTCTGTCAAGTGACACTACCAACTGTCTATTGAAAAGTAAACAAAATTGTCAAATCGATGTACCTTGGAAAAAACAGATTTTTCGAATACTGTGAAATTGGTTTTTTAGATTTTACCGTACAATTTCTTTATGATACAATATATATTTACTTGACATTAGCAAAATTCGTAAATTTCATCGCGAGCAGGCCATTAATTAAGAAAGAAGAAGAAACATCGAACAGAAAGTGATTATGTTAAAACAAAACAAAGATAACTAAAAGTAGCGAACGATAGAAGCTTACACAAAGGTGCTGACAAACAAAAGGTAAAGACAGAAACAATTATTGCAAACACGAAATAAATACTTAGGGAGCAAAATCGAAACAAACTTGACTTGCGCATAATCACTTTCTCTTCGCAGAGACAGCCCTCTTGCTTCTGGAAGTCGCAACCTGGGGTTCCTTCTGCGTCGCCGTCGGCCGCGTCCCTGTAGCAGAGCCAGTCGCCACTGCAGCTAACATATCGATGTCGGCGACAGACGCGATGCGGTTCCGCTTGCCATCACCACCGATTGCGATAATGCGACCAGCACTGGTCCAGCATTTGTTAACGCCTAACCGTTCTCGCGCAGCTACGAAGATCTTATGTCGAAGTTTAGTGAGAAACTCTGACATCGTTATACCGGAACCTTTTAGACAAGTCTTTGCCAACCACAACTTGTCTCGAAGCAACTCTGACTGAAACCTTATAAGAAGTGGTCTTGGCTTATCTGGTCGCGCCTTGCCCAGACGACTCGCCCGAATGACATCAGCCTCGCTCACCTTAACTTCAGACAGATACCGAGAAATCACATTGAGGACGGTTTTGACTGGAGACTCATCTTTCGTCTCCGGGACTCCATGGAGTAGCAGCATGGCCCGACGACTCCTCATCTCGATGTTATCGCACTCGGAAATCAATACGGCCATTTGCTTTTCAAGATTCTTGAGAGTCCCCAGTACAAAGTCTCGGAAAGCCTCGAAATCCGATGCCAGGGATGACAGTGACGGTTGATGTGGATTGCTTGAACTCTTCAAATCTGCTTCAAACTTGTTCATCCTCTGGGAAAACGACTGGGTCAGTGCGTCAATAGTGCCTTGTAAGCCTTCCATCTCTTAAAGTGAAGTGGCAGTGCAGTGTATGGAGGTTAAAAAAAAAATAAGAAAGGATAAAAACAACTGCAGGTACGATTTTATGTTAAAGCATAATTAATTTACTGTAAATCCAATTAATAAGAGTGTATATATTAAGTTAAATAAATAGCAGAGCTACTACAAAAGTACGTTATATCTTTTTTGCGTCCTACCCCCAAAATGAGTATGAGTATTGTACTATGAGTATTCCAGTCAGAAAAATATGTCGACAACTTGCTTAACTCCTTTTGTTATATAATTTATAAAAATAACGTAATATATCCATCCATCTGAGAATATAGTCCCATCTGAGAATTCACTTGTGGCCGAGTTAATTTTTTTCCAATATTTTTCTATTTAAAATTTGTCATAAACTATAATCGTTTCAGTCATTTTAGATTAGTTTTCAAATACCTACGTTACTAACCAGGAATTTACCGAAAACTGTAAAACTAATCTGGGTACGTAACTAGTTGATAAAATATCAGTAAATTCCCTTCCAAGTGATCACTCATGTCATGTAGCTAATCCTACGTGATTTATTTATAAGTTTGTAAAGTGGGTAAAACGTCAAATGTGACTTAAACAATCTGAAACCAACTGTATATACAAGACTTGAAGTCGTTTTTACCTGATTTTGGCCAAGAGAGTTATAGGCTGAGGGTAAGTTGACCTTGTTGAACCAATTAACGTTAAATCTCTTAGGAAATTATTTATTACTAACAAAGATCGTGCGTTGATTAGAAATATGGTTTTAGGATATGTATAAATTCATACTGTTGATGCTAAATTGGATAATTTGGTTTTTTTTATGTATCTAGCGTAAAGAGTACCAAATATGATTTTGGATTTTTTGCATTTTTCAATGCTATTTTTATACTTGTGATAAATTTTAAATAGAAAAATCTACTCGGCTCAATAAAAACCTCTAACCACTGCGCTTTCGAGACTTAAGTCTCGGTAGCTCAGTGGTTAGGGCATTGGATCGGATTTCCAAAGGTCGTGGGTTCGAGTTTCACTTGTGGCCATGTTGATTTTTTCAAATATTTTTCTATAATTACTAAATCTCCTCCGTGCATTTGCAGTCGTTAAAACTCACCAATCATTACTCATTATTCATTGTCGTGGCCCATTCTCCTTACCGATAAGGATCCAATCCAGTCCAGTGCCCCAGCAGTGGGGACATTAAAAATGGCTGACGATGATGATGACGTACTTAATGTCCTAAGATTTAGGCCCGTATTACAGATATATTAATAAGAGTACGTAAACAAGAAAATTTACTAGAAAAAAGTAACTAGTCTCATGTCGCCCTGACGGGATTCGAACCCGCATCCTTGGGAATCTCTCATTGATGAAACGACGGTGGCCATCACCGTAGAACGGTGAATTACTCGACGTCTCTCATAGGTCTCTGTAGCATAATTGGTTAGTGCATGGGTCCGGATTCCCAAGGATGCGGGTTCGAATCCCGTTAGGGCGACATGAGACTAGTTACTTTTTTCTAGTATATTTTCTTGTTTGATATTTATCACATAAAAATAGCATTGTAAAATGCAAAATTAAAAAGTTATAAAGAGTTCGTAAGTTAGGTTCGTTCTACGGGAGCGGGATGTTAATGAAAGCGGCTGTCACCATGAATATCGTTTATTGTACTGAATGCTTAGTGTGAGTTTTCTCATCTTACTCGCTCACGTCGAAGTTTGCGAACAGAATTTAATTCTCAACCTTATTCCTAAAGCATTAAGGCTACCTGTCAAAATTTTACTCTCACGCGATGGTAACGTTTTTTTTTATGAACGTCGGCGTGCCTCTCCCGGAATCTTCAATAACTGCCGGAACACAACAATGCTGAAAACATTGTTGTTATAGAGTCAAACTTAGATAATATGGTGGTAGCTAGCCAGTCGGACTTACAACAAGTCCTACCACCAACTAAACTTAATACAATATGTACCCCCGCTGGGAATCGAACCCGGGACCCCTGGATCTGATAACGGTGGTTGTAACCACTAGACCACAGAGTCTGAGGCGGTTAAAAAAGCCAGCCATCTGGAAGGTGACCTACAGACAGTAAGTACGTCGATCGGAATCCACAACCACTGAGAAATTGGCAAATGCTGATAATATTAAAATAATGGTGTCAGACTTAGATAAAATACCGGTAGCTAGCCAGGTGGACTTACAACAAGTCCTACCACCAACCAAACCGAATACAATATGTACCCCCGCTGGGAATCGAACCTGGGACCCCTAGGTCTGATACCGGTGGTTGTACCACTAGACCACAGAGGCAGTTGCGTTACTAAATGCCGAGCGTGCTCGTATAGTTTATATTTATATTTCTAACCATTTGGCCACCATGTTGTTATGTACTATACGTCCAACACAAAGGCGTATGAAAGCTATGAAAAAACATAAAATGACTTACTGAATGCGGAAATTCCTAGAAGCTATTCAATCAGTTAATCACTGTAGTGCTAACCAATCAGTTAATAAGGTAAATGCAGTGTAAGAGGCGGGATGCGGGCTTTAAAACTATTAAACCACATTCCTGTCATGCACCTAATTGTGTTAGACGTGTAGTATGATTCTAACTTTGATATACTAAAGGTATTGAAGACTTTTAATATTTGTGAGAATTTACAGACCAAAATGCCCATTATCCTTTAAAAAGTTCTTGGTTTTCTTTTGTTTTAAAATTTCAAAGCAATACCTAACAAAGTATTTCGCAGTAAAACATTTGACAAATATATCGCACGTTTCCAGATTGCGTGTCACGCGGACGTGTTGCGTGCTAGACGTGACATCGTAACTGAAGACTGAAGCACGTAAACAAAACTATTCATAGAAAAAAAGGAGTAAAAAGGCCGTGTAGGAGTCAAAACAAGTCGAGTTGTAGTTTCGATGTTCAAATTTCGTAAAATACGCAACGACGTTTAAACTACAAATGTTTTATGATTTTGATTGAAAACCAGCGTCTTGCTCTAATTTAGGGCAAATATGCGCTGAGCTTTTGCCTTTTTGCGTCACTGTGACACACATGCGTTTAATTTGTAAGTAAGTAACGTACGAGTGGTATTGTCTACGTTAATTTCCTGTCTAAATTGTTTTAAGGTTTTCATTATTTTTAACCGACTTCAAAAAAGGAGGAGGTTCTCAATTCGACTGTTTTTTTTTTTCTATGTATGTTCTTCCATAACTTCGCCAGTTGTTAACAGATTTTGATAATTCTTTTTTTATCTGAAAGAAGATGGTTTATGTGTGGTCCCATATAATTTTTACGAAGATCTGGCTAGTAGTTTTTTCATAATCTTGAAAAATATCTATCACCATTTGGCAAGTTGTCGTTTACCTAGATGACATTGTTGTGTATGGGCTGATTTTTAGTGTAAGTAACGGCACATGATGTAACTAAAAAATCTGAAATAAAAACATTTTATAAAAAAAATTCAAACCGAGTTCAAAAAGTAAAAAATAAAACTTTTGGAGTCGGTGCTAGCTAGCTAAGGCCAAAAAAATATATAGTTAATAGAAGTGCAATGTAGAATGCCCTGGCTGGCACCGACTCCAAAAGTTTTATTTTTTACTTTTTGAAGTCGGTTTGAATTTTTTTTATAAAATGTTTTTTTATGATGTAATCGTTTATTTATTATAATGCATATGTGTTTAAGCTGCAATTTTTTTTTGTTTTTTTTTTTGCATTTTTCTTGTTACCTTTAAAATTTTCCGAACGTTTGTTATTCGATGAACGAGTCCGTGGAGCAGTGGTTCGCGCGCTTGCCCTGTGGTTGTTGTGGTTAAGGCGCGGCTTGACTGAAGCGAATAGTAATTTTAAAAGGACGCGCGCGAGATCGAGACCCATTTTGCAGATTAGGCGAAACCACGAAATCACTTCATTAGTAAATAACTATATTGATTAAAGAGAAAATAAAACTATACGATCCTAAATTTCGACGACCTGTTTGGCGCAGGGGTACTAACCCCACCTTCTGCGCCAGAGGTCCCGGGTTCGATCCCCGGACAAGACAAATATTTGTGTGAATGAACATGTCTATTTGTCTTGGTCTGGATGTTTAATATGTATATTATGTATGTCTTTACAAAAAAAAAAAAAAGTATATAAGTATGTTTATCCGTTATCTAGTATCCATAACACAAGTTCTTCATGATACTTAACGGGGGCTACATAATTGGTGTTAAAAAAAAAAAAAAAAAAAAAATATTGGTGTCCACTAATTTAACCAAATTCCAATAGTACATTGTATGCTATTTGAGAATAATCTAAAAAAACGCATTTTTGAGGGGTCATTTCGAAAAGAGAAAGTGTCGAGGCAAAATCATAAAATCCTGTTTCTGTATACAAATCTAGATAAAGGTATGAAGAAATATATCGTCCCCTTAGTGGTAAAACCGATTATCTGCACTTTTTTTTTGCAAAATTAAAAAAGGTAATATACACCTTAACTATGTGTTAAGGTGTATATTACCTTGGTATCTTGACAATAATTTGAAAATTTATTATAACAAAATTTTGCAAAAAAAAAAGTGCAGATAATCGGTTTTACCACTAAGGGGACGATATATCTTATTACCAGATTTGTAAAATCTCTAACCGTCCTATAGTTTATACCAAAAAATACGTATGTTTTCGATAAAGGTCGGTCACGGAATGGGCGACCAAAACAAATTTACTGTCTCGAGATCATCCGTGCTGCGGAAAGTACGTTAAGCCGTTGGTCCCGGCTGCATTTGCACTCGTTAAACCCACCAATCTGCTTTGGGCCCGCGTGGTTGGTCATGGCTCGTTCTCCTTATCCATCCATGAGGAAGGCCAGTGCCCCAGCAGTGGAGACATTTAAAATGGCTGATGAAGTATGAGGAACAGACTCGAAGATTGTTCTGCTGAACTGGCAGTGGACATAAAGAGAGAAGAGCGGATGGCTGTTAGGGCGGAAAGGCCCTGGAATGGTGACCGCGCATCAGACGACCCTCTGTGGGTAGGCCCCCGGCAAGGTGGGCCGACAATCTGGTAAAGGTAACGAAAGCCGCTGGATGCGGGCAGCACAGGATCGTCGAGGAGTTGGCGGAGGCCTATACCAGTGTCATATGGCTGAGATGATGGTGATGGTGATAAGTCTGGCAAATTAAATATCCAAATCCATACGACCATATGACGACCTGTTTGGCGTAGGGGTACTAACCCCGCCTTCTGCGCCGGAGGTCCCGGGTTCGATCCCCGGACAAGACAAATATTTATGTGCATGAACATGTCTATTTGTCTTGGTCTGGGTGTTTAATATGTATACTAAGTATGTATTTACAAAAAAAGTATATAAGTATATTTATCCGTTATCTAGTATCCATAACACAAGTTCTTCAATAAACTTAACGTGGGCTACATAATTGGTGTGACTGTTTGCAAATATTTAAATATTAAAAAAAAAAACACGTCACTCAAACTCAATTTGATCAAGAGAGGTCTTATAGGCCAGGCCTCCTAGGCCTTGTTTTCATACAACTTAATGACTAAACAAGATCAAGCTATCAATCACTGGTCTTAATCTAGACGAACTAAGCACAACTTGTTTCAAACATGACACGGCTCGTTTTACTAAGTATATTCAACTTTAGGCATATTAATTATTTTGAGAACATTTTCGTTCTGTATGGGAGTATTAAGTTGGAGCAGGCTCTATGTGAGTTATTAGTTAGTATGCATATTCATGTTACAAATTAAATTCTTCAACCAACGCTAATTTACTACTCTCTCTCTTAAATTTAAGAGCTGCGCTCTTGTCGGTGGAGTATTTTCCATTCCTGTCTTTTTCCTGCCAATGACTTCACCTCCTGGTACGACACAACATTAACTTTCTCCTTTATCTGTGAAATATAGCTCATTCTAGGTCTACCTCTCCCTCTCCTTCCCTCCATATTTCGCTTTTATTATTTAAAGCTAAAAACGCAACAATTTCGCATTTTTTTAAAGTTAATCTCAATCGTAACAACAAAAAAGGTATTATTTTCGGGAGAAACACTATATTAACATTAGGTGATTAAATTCTAACATGGCTGCCATTTCAACACTCGACTCCGTAGGAGCTGTTCTTCGGTCTGATGTGACGATATTTTACTTGCTGAAAACCGTTCTGCGTACGCTGTTGGTTAGACTCGACTCCAGTTAACCTGTGTTTCTCAGATACTTCTACTTTTATGAACGACGGTGAGACTCTTAGCCTTCATCATACCTGATGTTAAGTATTGATAATGCTGAAGATGGAAGCGAGCCTCTTCCGGAATCCTCAGCCACTGAGGAACTGGCTATCTTATCTCAAACTGCCGGAACACAACAATGCTGAAAACATTGTTGTTATGGCGTCAGGCTTAGAAAAGATGGTGGTAGCTATCCAGACGGACTTAGAACAAGTCTTACCACCAACCAAACCGAATACAATATATACCCCCGCTGGGAATCAAACCCGGGACCCCTGGGTCAGATACCGGTGGTTGTACCACTAGTCCACAGAGGCGATTAAATATATAACTATAATAAATTTTCGTATCGCTCCGCGCCGCTTCGCATGCTGTCCCTCACGTAAGACGCTGCGTAATGCTGCTTTAGCATAGGATGGAAAGCAGCTTTGTACAGCGAGCAAAATGCATATAAAATAACAAAATTATTTACTGTTATCATTTATTTCGCAGAAAATACTTAAAATTTCTACTAGTATATGTTCATATGTATTTATCGAATTTATATCAATTTTCGTATAAATTCACATCTATTTCTTAAATACAAAATTCCTGGTAGACCAGTAGAGTTTTTTGGAAAACGTTTTCTCGGAAAGTACTAAGGTTATAGAAATAATTAATTATTCATATGAAATACATAATAATGTTCTATTATTTGTGATATAAACTTTTTCTGTTCATATGTTACACTTTTAAATAAAGCTCCTTAAAAAAACTCTACTGGTCGACCGGAAAGTTCTCTGACTACCTATAATCCGTAGGTACGTGCGAATTTTTTTTTAATAAAAAAATCTAACCAAATTTTTTCCTAAAACGCAGCTAGATATATTGTTATGATTCGATTATTGTAAAATAATCCCAGAAATGAAGGGCATGGCATACGTTCTGTTTCAGCACGTACACAGTACGTGACCTGTCGGTTTACTGTCTAGACAGTTGGAGTTGGCAAATACTTAAATATGTAATGGAATGTTTATTATTAGACAGTTGCTAGAAAAAATAAATTGTATTTTATCAGTCTTACAGTATAAAAAACTAACAGCCCACCAGAAAGCTCAAATATATGACCAATGCGTCCTACCCGTGGTATTACATTATCATATTTTTTATCATTTATATAGGATCCGAATAAATAAGAAAGAGAAAAAACAAGACTATGATCCTATACATATAAATCATGAAATGTAACGAAATATATATTTATATATATATATTTATGAACAACGGGGAGTATCTTAGCTTTCATCATACCAGGGGCCCAATTCTGCTAATGCTTAGTCACAATCGTATTCCAATGGTGTTTCAATGGTAGATCTGTTTTACACTTGTTACAACAGTGTAAATAAACACTACTATTTAAACACCATTGAAAGAAGATTTTGACAAAAAAATTGCAGAATTGACCCCCTGATGTTAAGTATTGATAAGGCTGAAGATGGTAGCGAGTCTCTCCAGGAATCTTCAATCACTGAGGAACGGGCTATCTTATCTCTAACTGCCGGAACACAACAATGCTGAAAACGTTGTTGTTATGGCTTTAGACTTAGATAAGATGGTGGTAGCTAGCCAGACGGACTTAGAACAAGGCCTACCACCAACCAAACCCAATGCAATATGTACCCCCGCGGGGAATCTAACCCGGGGACCCCTGGGTCTGATACCGGTGGTACAACCACCACTAACACCACAGAGGCGGTTTAAATAATAGCAGCCTTACGGAGCTGAAACCTGAAACCCCCGATACTATATATAAACTGAGGGTGGCGCAAAGTGCAATGGAGAGGAATTTGGTAGGAGTTACTCTGAGGGACTGATGGACAAACAAGTGACTCAGAAAGCAGACTGAAGTCACTAGCCTTAGAGTAGCGAGACTCAAGTGAGATTGGGCCAGCCACATTGCCCGGAAGCTAGAATCTTAGTAGTGGTGTCGATGACCTGCCGTCAGTTTCGGGCCTGTGGCAGGCCTTTTTGGAGTCAAATTAGCTTGCTTAAGTCTTCAACATTCAGTTCCTTTTTCAGTCGGTACATCTCTTGTACAGATGTCATTTTCCAGATGTAAGATGTACTAAAGTTAAAATATTACTGTAGTTTTGGGAAGAGAAATTGTGTCAATACCATTATTATTTTTATTATAACACTAGAGGCCGCTCGCGTAGTTCCCGTTCCCGTGGGAATATCGGGATAAAAGTATCCTATGTTCATAACCAAGGCCCCTACCGCCCAAGTGTCGTCAGCATCGACATCGACTTCATTTGACAGTTGGATGTGACATATTGCTCTTAGTCTGGTAAGTTTTCATTCGTGTCATAAAGAAGCAGCAATGTGTCACATCCATCTGTCAAATGAAGCCGATTACGATACCAACGTCACTTGCGCGGTAGGAGCAGGCTATCTACTCGGTGTACGTTACGGTGTACCAAATTTTATCCAAATCCGTTCAGTTGTTTCGGAGACTATTCGGAGATATTATAAACAAACAAACAAACAAACAACTTTTCCAATCAAATCTTTCCACTTTATAATATTAATATAGATTACAACTGTCAAATATGTCAGATTCAGTTGGTGGGGAAACCGGCCCTAAGCTTTATTAAATGCATTGTTACAAAGGTGACCGTTTCTTGAACTCAGATGTTATCTGTTGTATTCTTATAATTAATAACAGCTGAACTTGTGTCGCGTACATGCGACCAAGAAAAACTGGTAACGTTTTATTTTATTTCTCTTTGACATGCTACGAAGATTACATTACTATGGAAATCTTACTTATATTACAGAATATAAGAATTAGTATCTCAAGTTATGAAAATGGGGTAAAATATAATTTCATAGAGGTACTTATTTATTCTTATACACTTAATATAACAAAAAATTTACAAGCGAATAAATACACCTACCTACCTACTACAAAATTTCATAAAAAGATCTTTATTTCATATGTATAATTCCCCACCATCCAGCTCTTCATTTCTTGTATCAATAATAAAGCAATATCATTCCTTAATGTAACATGATGGAAGCTAGGATGACGGATCTTTTTCAGTATACGTTTAAATGTAACATTTGAATTAGTAGTCGTTTCTCCAAATCCTACAACATGCAACTGAAGAATAAAGCAGTAAGCAGCGGTAAGAACCCATCTTTCAGCTATGAGAGATCCGGAGCAAAGTCGAATTTTAACATTAACATCCACCATTAAGCATCTTCGTCGTCGTCTCAGCCTCATGACACCCACTGCTGGGTTTAGGCCTCCCCCAAGGATCTCCACGACGATCGGTCCTGTGCTGCCCGCATCCAGCGGCTTCCCGCGACCTTCACCAGATCGTCGGTCCACCTTGTGTGCACCCACGGAGCGTCGTCAGGTACGCGGTCGCCATTCCAGAACCTTTCCGCCCCAACGGCCATCGGTTCTTCTCGCTATGTGCCCCGCCCACTGCCACTTCAGCTGAGCAATCCTTCGAGCGATGTCAGTAACTTTAGTTCTCCTGCGGATCTCCTCATTTCTGATTCGATCACGCAGGGAAACGCCGAGCATAGCTCTCTCCATTACACGCTGAGTTACATACTACAGCACACTAAAAAAGAATATTCATTTTCTGTGTCCGGGTCTCCGTACAGGACCCGAAGGGAGCTTTTCTCGCTTTTGTTAGACTCATGTCTAACAATTCGATTATAGTCACAAGGATTAATGTTAAAGATACCTTGATTTTCACTGTGATAGATCCCTCGCCGCTGTCTGATTCATGTATTTAAATATTTTTATTTTCTATAACACAGTTTGTCACTTAACTTACCTTGCCCTTGGCTTATAGAACAGAAAATTGTAGGTAGGTAACAAAGATTTAATTAAACGGCCAAGTGAAAAGCTGACCCTCAAGTAAAATTATTCGATTGCAAAAATATTCCAGTCGATTAAAATATTCGATTTGCTACTAATCTAAACCTGTTATATAAAGATAAAGTTTTATATTTCGACATGGATATATAGTATTTTATAGTTCTTGTGCAACTAAGTAAATTTGCGATTTACTAGGAACGTGTTAAAAATTATACCTGATGTTTCTTCACTGATTTTTTATTTACCTGACTGTGAGATTAGTAAAAAGTGACAAATAAAAAAATCTAGTGAAACTTTATAATATCGTCAATAACCATTTGGTTATGGCAAATAGCGACCTTTACATTTTATTTTAATTTTAACTTAACTTTATTAAAATGTCCTCTCTCGCAATGTTTAATTAAATTATTACCAAGATGTTTCCCGAGACGTAACGTAATTAAGTATTTGATTTATCTGTTCTGTTTCCAAAGATTTGCTTCAACAGAGTTAATTTTGAAAATAGGACTAGATTGCTAAAGGCTTGTACACACGACAGCAATACTCTATCCCTAGCAATATTTTGCCAAACCATATTATTTATCGAAAAATTACATTCTGTTTTCTTCATATCCACAGACTTCTTTACCGACATGAGCAGTCATCCAAAAGTTTTCGATAACGTAGATAGTAAATGACAATTTGTAGGTATTAGAGATACTGGCGCAATACGGGCCGTACCATGACGTCATTTATACCTAGTCGACGTCGCTATAGCTACTCGTGTACAGCGGCATCTCAATTTCTCAACCTGAAAACAAGAGAGGCAGGCACTGTAAGAGGCACAGCCTAAACAGTCTTTGCACTGCCTACAAACGGCCGAAATCCGCTATACGCGCGGTCGCAACTGGTTAACCAGTGAAAACCATCGAAACCGAGAGGCCGTATAGCGATAGCGAGCGGCGCATGGCTGTGTGAGTCCATCATATCGGCCGAGTGCAAAGACTGTTTATGTTTTAGACGACTCGTAAGAGGTCATGGTACGGCACTTGGTGGCTTTTCTCGCGATGCGATATCTCAGATACGACTTTTTTCTAGAAATAATTGTTTATTAAAAATGTAATTGAAATCTGTACGACTGCCAAAATGTTACAGTCCAATGATGTTGAAGCTTGTTTTCAGTGATTTTTGATAGAGAATTTTGGTCCAAACCAAAATGACCTCTGCACCCCTAATTACAGTTTTGCGAACTACTTATATTAGGCATCAAAAGCTATTTTCTGTTTATTTCATATCCATCGTTTGCTTTACGGACACGAGCACGACGTGCATCTGATAATGTTGATTGTGTAAAATCCACACGTTCTAAGAGTACCGGTTTGTTGCCTTTCTGCGTCTGTTGTTTAAGGACCAGGCTACTTCTCCAAAATAACATATTTCAGTTGATCGCTCTTGTGTTTATCTAATTTTATCAATAATAATAAGTTTTATATATTTTTATATAATATATGATACCGTATAAAAATATATAATTTCTTATTGGCCCTCTTTTTTTTTTTTTTTTTTTATTAACGACGGGGATACTCTTAGCCTTCATCATACCTGATGTTAAGTATTGATAAGGCTGAAGATGGAAGCGAGCCTCTCCCGGAATCCTCAACCACTGAGGAACTGGCTATCTTATCTCTAACTGCCGGAACACAACAATGCTGAAAACATTGTTATTATGGCGTCAGACTTAGATAAGATGGTGGTAGCTAGCCAGGCGGACTCACAACAAGTCCTACCACCAACCAAACCGAATACAAATTGTACCCCCGCTGGGAATCGAACTCGGGACCCCTGGGTCTGATACCGGTGGTTGTTACCACTAGACCACAGAGGCGGTTAAAATGCCCTCTATTTATGTTTGAATTTTTTCTGATCAGATCAATCAATAATCCACGCCTAGACTGTGCGCATGATAAAAGATGAAGAAAAGTGCTTTATACGCAGATAGGGAATACCAACCAGGTGAGCGACAACCTACATAACCTCTGGCAGGACAAACCGGTGCGAAAAAGAAGTTGGCGGTCTGAGCTCATGCAGCTCAATGGCATACTCTCCGATGTATATCTGTAAAGCATTAACAATAAGGCAACTCTTCTACCAATGATGAGATTCAGATTCAAATATTTATTGCAAGTCGCAGGTATAACAAGGTGTTACAAAATATAAATATGTACAAGTGACGCCCTGCAAAGGCACAGCAACCATGGGGGACAGCTATTGCCGTTTTACTTACTTTTATTATGATGTGGTCGCATCGGAGAGTATGCCATTGAGCTGCCTGAGCTCAGACCGCCAGCTTCTTTTTCGCACCGGTTAGTCCTGCCAGAGGTTATGTAGAGTGTCGCTCACCTTGTTGATGTTCCCTTACCACGTACAAAGCATTTATTCATATTTTATCGTGCGCACAGCCTAGGAGTGAATTTTTGATTGCTCTGGTATCATAATATTGATTGCTATACCGAGAGACCGGGAGAGGTATTGATACTCCAGTGGATGGTATAGAAGTATATTTTCTTACATAAACTACGCGCTTAAATACTAAAATACAGATGTGACTGTGACTGAGATCTCTAGCCGGACGTACGTTGTACGGACCTAATCTTATTTAGATAAATATAATTTATTATCTACGGAACAGTCTTAATCTTAATCAGATAAATATGTGCATACCGGCACAATTGCTCTGGTCAGAAACAAATAGAGGGTCAATAAAAAAATAATATATATTTATACGGTATTATAAATTATATAAAAATATATAAAACTTATTATTATTGTTATGGTAAATTTTAAATAGAAAAATATTGGAAAAAATTAACTCGGCCACAAGTGAATTCTCAGACGGGATTCTTTCCAATATTTTTCTATTTAAAATTTACCATAAGTATAAAAAGAGCATTGAAAAATGCAAAAATTACAAAAATCATAAATTATTATTATTGATAAAATTAGAAAAACACAAGAGCGATCAACTTAATTATGTTATTTTGGAGAAGTAGCCTGGTCCTTAAACGACTGACGCAGAAGGCAACAAACCTATACTCTTATAACGTGTTAATTTTATGCAATCAAAATGATCGAATACTCAGATGCACTGTCGTGCTTGTGTGCATAAAGCAGTCGATGGATATGAAATAAACAGAATATAGCTTTCGATGCCTAATATAAGTAGTTCAACATCCACCATTGATCATACTACAAAAGAGTATTCATTTTCTGTGTCCGGGTTTCCGTACAGGACCCGAAGCGAGCTTTTCTCGGCTTTTGCTAGACTCATGTCTAACAATTCAATTACAGTCACAGGGATTAATGTTAAGAGACCATTATTTTCACTGTGATAGATCCCTCGCCGCTGTCTGATTCCTGTATTAAATATTTTTATTTTTTTAACACAATTTGTCACTAAATTTACCTTGCCCTTGGGCTATAGAACAGGAATTTGTAGGTAACAAATATTTAATTGAACGGCCACGTGCAATGTTCATGTTTACATTTCAAGAATTTATGTAACGTCGTATAATCAAATCAAAATGTTTTTGCACTCATGTGGTATACTTAGTTGACATTATAAACAAATGGGAACCAAACATTAACCCTGTTAGGGTACCGCAACATAATTAAAGAAATTATAATAATCATAACAATCACGTAGTACGTAAAACGTCGGGAAAACAAAGTGTGATAAAACAAATTGAACTGAAATATTAGGTAATTAATTTCAGAAGTGAGTTGAAGTTCATGATCGAGTACAACGCCTACACATTACAACATAACTTTAAGACAAAATTATGTAGTCAAATTCGCGAGAGATATTAATACCTACAAAGACGCGCAAAGCGAGAGCCATAAATTCGAAGTCTCCTACGCCATAAAATATTCTAACAACCGACTTCCCATTTTCATATTTCAATAACACTTCACCCATTATGTGTATTCGAGCAAAATAAACCTATTCGGAAGTATAACTCTTTTACCGTCACTGGAGAGCGTAAAGAGACCGTATCAATGTTATACTAAGCTGTGCTGAGCTGTGCTATTAGAATTTCAAAGTCAAAGTAAACATTCAAATTAACTTAAAACGATGTAGTTTCAAATTGATTTGATTAGACATTAGAATCAACTTAAAAATGTTTTATTACGACCTTTTCTATAACCCTAGAACGAGTTTGGCTTACTATACCTATTCGGTAACGAAACTATTCTCTATATCGCTTTCATACCCATCGACTGCTTTACCTACATGAGGCAGTGCATCCGAGTTTAGAATTTTACGTTGATAGCTTAAATGAACATAAAAACATAAAATCCTAATCATTTTCATATTTAAATAACACTTACCCATTATGCGTAATCGGGCAAATTAAACCTATTCGGTATACTCTTTTTGCTATATGTTATACTAAGCTGTGTTGAACAGTGCTATTAGAGTTTCAAAGTTAAAGTAAACATTCAAATGAACTTAAAACTATGTTGTTTTAAATTGATTTGATTTGAAATTCAAATCAACTTTAATTTATTACGACCCTTTCTGTACCCCCTAACTATGGCTATTTGGCATCAAAAATTATTCTTTATGTATTCATCATATCCAACGACTGCTTTACCGACATAACAGTGCATCCGACTTTTCGATAGGTTTACGATTACGTTGATTGATAGAATATTAACTCGTCCTAGGATAGGAGTACAGGTTTGTTTCCTTTCTCCGACAGTCGTTTGTTACTTTAGTATAAGGACCAACTTTAAATTATTAATTGTGTTATTTTGTTCATTTTATGGAAGAACAATTGGTAGGTTCTATTAAAAAAAATTTGGAGGTGAGCCACAATTATGCGAACAGCCAAGGAGGGGAATGCCCTGCCAGCGTTTGTTTTCTTGAGTTAAACCCAAACCTCTTCAAGGTATAAATAAATAAATAAGGTGCAAGGAACGGGCTTCTTCTGGGCTAACTCGTTCTATCGTAGACCTCATCTGCGCCCTTGGGCCAGATTGAGGTCAAGAGCAAGCCCATTTATTATATAAAAAACCCGCTACACAGCCCTAATGGTTTGATTGCCTTCCGAAGTACGGAGAAGCTCGAGATAAAAAAAATTTGGTCACCCATTCCATGACTTGGAAACTAAATATTTGGCGGGGCTGTAGGGGAAGGTGCTTAAAATCCGCCATCGCAAGCCGAACGCGCTATATGTTTGGATGTTTGTTATTCAATAACGCAAAAACGGGTGAATGGATTTGGATGAGATTTGGCATACCTACATGTAGTTCATAGCCTCGAATGTGGTTTAAGACATTTATTCTCATAAGAATTAATACATTCACTTACAATGAGAAATACATTTAAGAAACAAAAAACATATAAGAATACAACGGTCACCGAACGTGCCAGGCAATGAATATTACAAAGTTAAAACATACTTATTTACTAACAATAATGTGGGTAAGTTGATTATTACAAATAAATAATAAATAAATAAATAAATATTTCCATACAATCACACCAATTATCTAGCCCATGTTAAGTATCATGAAGAACTTGTGTTATGGATACTAGATAACGGATAAACATACTTATATACTTTTTTTTTTGTAAATACATACATAATATACATATAAAACAAATAACAGCATAAAATATATTGAATCCCGAAATTTCTACGGAAAAGGCCAAAACCGAGGGCGGTTACAAATGTTAGTTAAACAACTGTGCTTACCATTAAGGCTGAGTTACACCAGTTAACTTTAACCGAATTAATGTTGTCAAAGCTGTCAAATCCTATTAATTTTTTCCTCGTTAAGGTTAAAAGTTAGATGGTGCTATCCAACCTACGCACAGCACAGCTTATTTTGATTCGTCACCTTTAAAACACAATTGCCGTGACTGGAGAGCATTAGTAATGGTGGCAGACATGCAATAATGAACTATGCAAGGTCTGACTTTAAATAGAATGGAGCATTAAAATGATAGCGGCTTAAACTATTCGCAACCACGCCCGTTGCGGCGAACGCTCGAACTATTTTAGAGATTTCAGAGAATCGGTTTTTTTAAATTTGATATCAAGTAGGTTATTAGTTTTAATGGTTTTTTGTTTAATCAAGTTTTTATGTAAAATATTTTTTTTAATGATTTAATGAAAATTACATTACTTTCATGACATATACCTACGCATTGTAACTTTTTAATTTTGAATTTTTTAGGTATATTTTTATAGGTGATAAATATTAAACAAGAAAATATACCAGAAAAAAGCAACTAGTCTCATCCCGTCAGGGCGACATGAGACTAGTTGCTTTTTTCTGGTATATTTTCTTGTTTAATATTTATTATATACCTACGCATTTAATATGTTACCCCGAAACAGTGTCTTGTTATGGCAAGCGTTGGTTGGTGGTAAGTTGGACTTGTTGTAAGTCCGCCTGGCTAGCTACCACCATCTTATCTAAGTCTGACGCCATAACAACAATGTTTTCAGCATTGTTGTGTTCCGGCAGTTAAAGATAATAGCTAGTGCCTCAGTGGTTGAGGATTGCGGAAGAGGCGCGCTTCCATCTTCTGCCTTAACATCAGATATGCTATAGGCTAAGCGTCTCCCAATTCATATGGCAAGAGAAAACATGGAGGCGATCAGTTAGGAAAGAGGCTGCATTAATTGGTCACGGCTGGACGGTTGACTTTGCTGCACCAAACCGTAAAACCTCGCGTCTTTTCTTAAAGCTCTATGCCCCAGATAAGGGATAAGACGACATCATGATCATCTTTACATTTTCACGCTTGTACTGTCATCAGCCATTTTGGATGTTCCCAATGCTGGTACACTGGCCTTCCTTATGGATGAATAAGGACAATGTGCCACGAACCACCACGCGGGCCCCACGCGGATTGGTGGGATTTTAACGACTGCAAATGCAGCCGAGACCAACGGTTTAACGTGCCTTCTGAAGCACGGAGAAGCTTGTGATAGTAAGTTTTTGGTCACCCATCCTGTGACCGACCATTGCGAAAGTAGCTTAACCTCAACAATCGCAGGACGAGCGCGCAAACCACTGCGCCACTTTTTACCACTTTTGGCATAGACATAGATTAGACCTTGAAAAAGGACATCAGTAACTTCCCGTTTGAAGTACTTCAGAAGCAATAGAACCGAATTCCACACAAACAAATTCCTGGGTGGAACTATAGCTGATAAAGATAGTATTACCCCTAGTTCAAAACGTTTTAAACTAACACTTGAGTGTCGAGAAATAGATACGAAGCGAGGAAATACGCCACGGCGAGAAATAAAGTGCCTTGTAGTGTAACCACACGGACAGAATCGGGTTTTCTACGCTATGTCGAATTGCATAATATCGAATGCCAGTTGATCGGTGACAATTAGCCGAAAACCCAATATATCGACATGCTTTTTAATCGAAAGTTTAATAAATCGATTTTCAATAGACTGCTGTGTCATTAGATCGATATTATAATAAATCGATGTGCAACGTTTTTGTCCAAAATCCATTACTCATTGGTTACCATTTCACGCGAATATTCAAATAATACAAACTCTATCATCATGACCTCCATAGTTTTTACTTTTTTGTCATTTAATAATTACAAAACTTTAATAAGTAATTATTGCGTAGGAAAATCAGCATTCTTGGATTTATTTCGATAATTGACACGTTATTTGCAATTCGATCTTATAAAACATCGATCTAATTAACTTTTGATCTATTGGCATAATGAGCTATTGATCTATCGATTATTTGTCATTCGATTAAATGACATGTCTAAATATTGGGTTTTCGGTTAATAGTCACCGATCAACTGTTATTCGATATGGCGATGGAATCATGGGACTTTTTATGAACAACGGGGAGACTCGCCTTCATCATACCTGATGTTAAGTATTGATAAGGCTGAAGATGGCAGCGCGCTTCTCCCGGAATCCTCGACTACCGAGAGTTCCTCAGTAATTGAGGATTCCGGGAGAGGCGCGCTAGCCAACTGGCTATATTATCTCTAACTGCCGAAATACAACAATGCTGAAAACATTGTTGTTATGACGTCAGAGTTGATAAGATTGTGGTAGCTAGCCAGGCGAACTTACAACAAGTCCTACCACCAACCAGTTCCTTTAGTCCCTAGATCTTTTATTTTTTTAAATCTTTGACTTATAAGTAGGAAGTACGATTTCAGACTCGAAATGTCGTTGTACCACAATAAATTAATAGACTCTTTGTCGTATCCTGCGGGCTGGAGTAAGATAAGTGTGGCTTTTAAACACCTACCGATAGGTGTTTAAAGACACCGTGCTTACTCCGATCTCTTTGACCAATGCCCTAAGGCTGTAGCACCCTCCCTGTTGACAGGATATAACACCATCAAAAGACAGTGTTTGCGGTCCCAGTAAGATGAAAGTATGTAGACAGGTGGGAATAACCATTATTTATTGTACAACGCCGGAGTTCCCGGTAGTCTATTGGCCGCGCAAAATTCCTTAAACGGCTATCAGTGGGTGTCATGAAAGATTAAATTTAAGCAATTGTAAATACAAATAATGTTTTATAACAATATGTTCTTATTTATATTACTTCGCTTGACGCTTTTTTTTAAATGAACAACGGGGAGACTCTTAGCCTTCTTCATACCTGACGTTAAGTATTGATAAAGCTGAAGATGGAAGCGAGCCTCTCCCGGAATCCTCATCACTGAGGAACTGCCTATCTTATCTCTAATTGCCGGAACACAACAATGCTAAAAACAATGTTGTTATGGTGATGGCCGATGGTAATCAGTAGGTCCATACATATTGATACCATCGGCTTTCCTTTCAAAAGTCCCACCCCAGTAAACTACTGTCCAGCGAGCCTAACATCATCTATTAGACACCATTAACAAAACGCAAACAAAACGTTCTTATGACGAAGAACGTTTTGTTTGCATTTTGTTTTTATTAAAGTAGTTACATTTTGACGCACTTCACACTATGGAGGCGATGATTGAGCGATGAAGACGTCACAAAACTTCCGTGAAAATATATCAATCAATCAATCAATCAATCATTGATTAGTTCATAAGCATGGGTATTGCAAGATGTCACGTATAAAAAAGGTACAGCCATGATTCACCTTATGGTATATGATCATTGATGAACATTACAATTTTAATTATCATTATAACTTAGTCAGTCTAATTCATTAGATTCATTAAATTACATTAGTCATTTCTTAAAATTTAAATATATATTTTAAATACTCAATAGATGTCAGTATTGATGTAATTATTTTTAACATTGTTTAACATAGCATATTTTGTCATCAAAAAAAGATCGTATGTCTTAATAAGATTTTTCTGCAAGAAAGCCATTGAGCGTACTTTTGAACCTGTTATTGCTTACAATCGATCTGATATTTAAGGGAATTTTATTATAGATTTTAGGTGCCATGCAATTTATACTCATTCTTCGGAGAAGGCTTTTACATATAAGCTTACTTTATGAGATTCGAAGAACGAAGCAGCATGGTAAGATTGGAACAATACTGCGTTAAGAGATGGCGGCCCCCAGATCATAATAATTATGACATCAAACGATTGTCACCAATTAGAGGATTTTAAGTGGATGCAAGGCAGTTGCAAAGTCGAATAAATTTTATTTTCTCAAACATGCATGGAAATGTTGTCATTATTTTCGAAAAAAGAACACGCGAAGTATCGCATTTACGGACAAAGAAAATCAAATCCATTGCAGGAGCGTTTTTTGAATTTGGAACATTACAAAGAGTAGCACGCCGTTTCATACAACATTGCTGGAGCGCTGTAATGTTCCAAATTCAAAAAGACGCTCCTGCAATGAATTTGATTTTCTTTTAGTAATAATTAAATGTGTAATATAAAAAGTATGTTTTATTTCCCTGCATTCTTTTGAGAAAAGCAATATAATATATGCCTCGGCGGACATGGCAATTGCCTGTCTCGTATTAGTGAAGTCCTCGCCTACGGCTCGGCCTTCAAATTCATACTCGACCTGCAATTGCCTATTTCACGGCCTTTGCAATAATGTACTATTTTCATGTTAATTTATGTCTGATTTGTAGATTTTTCTTGGTTCGGTTTACCTTCGGCATATTTCGAGATCGACCCCTCGCCTATATAAATTTCTACTTCACGCCCTAACTAAAAAGCCTATATATCTTTGCAACCGTCGTCACTTGCTTTAAAATAAATTGAAATCTATCGCACGTGGATGAATTTATGGACCTACAAGACAGGTGTAGATAGGTCTCGGTAATTTTACGGGAAGCCAAAGCAAAATTTATTGGATTAACTTTTAGAAAACATTTTCTTCGAGAGAGGAGTAACGAATCTTTTATTCATTAGTATCGGTTACATTTGTGATTTTCGTAAAAAGATTTTCTTACTTTTTGTGACGGATTGCCTATTTGTTAAGTTATGGTTGTCTTCGTATTTTTTAAGAAAATTCAGAACATATTTTTTTTATATTTTATGTTTGCCACTCAATATTATATCGTAATTATCAGATGTCACTAACATTATAGTAAATAAGTTGTAAATCACTTTTTTTATGAACGACGGTGATGCTCTTAGCCTTCATCATACCTGATGTTAAGTATTGATAAGGCTGAAGATGGAAGCGAGCCTCTCCCGGAAGCCTCAATCACTGAGGAACTGGCTACCTTATCTTATAACTGCCGGAACACAACAATGCTGAAAACATTGTTGTTATGGCGTCAGACTTAGATAAGATGGTGGTAGCTAGCCATGCGGGCTTACAACAAGTCCTACCACCAACCAAACCGAATACAATATGTACCCCCGCTGGGAATCGAACCCGGGACCCCTGGGTCTGATACCGGTGGTTGTTACCACTAGACCACAGAGGCGGTTATATTTTTAGTTATTATTGCATTTTAAATGCTCTAATATGATAGGTTTTAAGACAAACGAAAAAGTACGTACTTTTTTTTTGTTATAAAACCAAAGGACGGTTAAGCACAAATCAGTCTAATTTTAAAATCCATCGCAATCCCTTTCAATTCGGCATTTGAAAGATATTTACATACTTCAGGCCATCACTATTTGACATTTTAAAGGGAAGTGAGCGGCGAAATTTCTCCTAGAAACATGTGTCAGAATACGAGAACAATTTTTGGACTTCCCATACTAAATCGATCACGTGATCATTTTGATTTGTATGAAGAGTCGTTTTTTTTTCATATTTCGAGCTTAGTTTCTAGGAGAAAGTTGTTTACTTACCGATTCTGAGAAGAACCTAAAAGTTTTAGACACTGCTTAAAAATAACCCTGTATATACGTACATCTTATGTTTTGGCGCGCACTGTTCATTGAAATAAAACAACTTTTACGGATATCAAACGCACTATATTTTTGATTTTCCCGACGTTTCGGCACCTTTTCAGCTGCCGTAGTCATGGGATGATGATGACAGTCAGGACAATTACAATTTAGTTTGTGAAATAAAGCGCGTTTGATATCCGTAAAAGTTGTTTTAAAGTTGATTTTTCCAATATTTTTCTATTTAAAATTTATCATAAGTATTAAAATAGCATTGAAAAATTTAAAATTAAAAAAAAAGTTAAAAAAAAACTATTATTAAATGGATACATTGATTTCCTGTCGTCGCGACGATGACGTTTCTGTTGGTTTTATTGTTGGAAAAAGTTTTCCCGTCACTAGTCGGCTGACCCATATAGATATCATGTAATAACTTCCGTACTTTAAGTTATTCGTTATGTGTAAGTTTGGATGTTTGACACGCCAAAACGGCTGAACGAATCTGGATGAAATTTGGCACACAGGTAGTATAATAGCGTTGATAGAAACATAGTTCAAAGGGCAATGCCTAGTTTTGACGCCTTTTTGAAAGTCCCTGAATCCTTATTCAATTGATAGAGTATATAGGTACGAAAAATATTTATTGTTATTGACATTACATTTCTAAACTGTATCCATGCCGAGATATATGTTCCTATTCATCACTTTTTTTTTTCTAGATTATGGTTAAACAAACTAAATCTTGCAATTTTATCTGCCTTATAAGAATAGCTCATAATTTTTACAATGTATTATATGATAATAAAATACAAAAATAAAATAATAATGATTATTATATCATATTTTACTTTTCGGGGGATGGCGGCATTTGCTACCGTCCTAGAACATTAGATTCTGGAGTATATATATATTAAAATAAATAAATAAATAAATAAATAAATAAATGTTTATTTCTTCTCTACACAATCTCATCGTTTACAAAATAGGTTTACAAAAATTACATGAAAATTAGTATTGTAGGTAGCATTGTAGGTAAATATTATATTAAATAGTCTTATTATTTGATAAATATTAAACAAGCAAATATACCAGAAAAAAGCAACTTGTCTCATGTCGCCCTGACGGGATTCGAACCCGCATCCTTAGGAATCCGGGAAGTTCTAACCGTCACACTCATCTAAGAACATTTACCAATCAAACTTAAACCCATTACTAAAAACCGCATCAAAATCGGTCTTGTAGTTTTGGTTTTGCTCAAACATATAATTACTGCAGCGCCCCCTGGTAAGTTGTCACCAATTAAACCAAAACCCATTACTGAAAACCGCATCAAAATCGGATTAGTAGTTTTGGTTACCGTAACACTAATTTAAGAACACAACTTAACAAACTAATCAATATTCAAACCCAAATTAATCAATATTCTTAAAGATTATCGTTTAAAGTTACAAAACCGCAATGAATATCAAAAGCATCAATGAAACTGGGTCCGTTCGCCTACTCGTACCCACTAGAGTCTAGACACAGGCACACGTTTTTGCACGCGTTTCATTGCGCGTAAAAATAACACACATTTTTTTTTACTATAAATAAAAGTAATTTCCCAGCAATTATTATTCATATTTTTCAATCAATCAATCAATCAATCAAAACATTTATTTGCTTAAACATGGGTATAGAAAGAATATACAGTTTATATAATGGAATACAATGAGCGCCATGTCCTACCCTCACGGGTGTGCAAAATCAAAATATGAGTAGATAGAAGTTACATCAACATTAGACATCAAAATTTAAATGTCAAAATTATTTTTTGTCATAGATTAACATTAAAATGAAATTAAGATATGGTAAATTAATATGTCATAAATTAATTGACCGGATAACTGCAGAATCATACAATAGAAACAACATTATATAAGAACTAAATAAAATACAATTATTAAAAATGTCAAAATACAATTATTAAAAATGTCAAAAAAGCAATTATTAAAAATGTCAAAATACAATTTTTAATAACGTCAAAATGCAATTATAATAAAAATTGCAAAGTAACAAAAATTTTTTCCTACAAATCAAGGTATTAAAATTTATCATTAATATATTCTTCAATTGCTTTTTCAATCAGGAAATTATTAAGCTGTTTCTTAAAACTAAGAGGAAGAAGAATTTCTTTGATATATTGCGGCAACTTGTTATAGATTTTAATACCCATTCTGAAAGCACTCTTTTGGAACATACTAGTGTTACATCTAGTAAGTTTTAACCTATTTTTATGCCTTTTACTATGCATTACTTTGAAGTTATCAATGTTTTTTTTAACAAGTAAAGCTAACTCAGAGATATATATCGAAGGGAGTGTTAGAATCTTAAGTTCTTTAAAGTAAGGTTTGCATGAATCAGTTTGTTTCAAGTGGCACATAGAGCGTATACACTTTTTTTGCGCTTTAAATGCTTTCTCCTTATCTACGGAATTCCCCCAAAATATGATTCCGTATCTGATCGTGGAGCCAACATATGCATGATATGCACTTAAGAGCGCGTCTATATTTGCAACTTTTCGTAGCAAGTACAGAGCATAGGAAAACCTACCCAGCTTAAGACATATGTGTTCTATATGATTTTTCCAAGACAGGCTGGCATCGATATAAATGCCTAGGAACTTGGTGCATTGTGCCTGTTTAATTTGGTAGTTGTGATAATTTATATTAAGAGGGTCAAAGCTACTATTTTTATTTTGAAATGTCATTCTGTAAGTTTTGTCAATATTAATTTTCAAATTGTTACATTCTAACCAGTCTACTATACATTTAAATGAGTAATTTATGTCACTTTCATGATTGCCATTATTGTTGTCTGTAAAAATTGCCGTACTATCATCCGCGAAGAGTACCATAGGAAAGTCAATAGCTTTTGGGAGATCATTGATATATATTAGAAATAGTAGCGGTCCCAATATACTACCCTGCGGTACTCCGTAATGCACCGTTCTGAGTGATGACGAGTATTTATGTTCTTCACCCGTGTTTAAATCTAATCTACTTATTTCAGTTTGTTGTTTTCTTTCTGTTAAGTAAGATTTGATTAAATTTAATGCTGTTCCTCTAATTCCATATAGTTCGAGCTTACGCAAGAGTATGGAATGATTAACGCGATCGAATGCTTTAGTCATGTCCATATATAAGGCTGTCACTCTTTTTTTACTGTCCAAACCATCTAACACTTCTTTTAAGAAATTGAACATTGCTGATTCCGTGGATTTGTTTTTTCTAAATCCTGATTGTTCTGCAGCGATAATATTGTTTTTATTTAAGAAAGCTTCTATGATTTCATAGATTACTTTCTCGAAAATTTTGGCGAAGACGGAAGGTAAAGCGATTGGTCTATAATTGCAGATATTTCCTTTGTTATCTTTTTTGAAAAGTGGAATAACAGTTGATATTTTTAACTTACTGGGAAAAATGCCTTTCTCAATACTTAAATTAATTATGTGACTTAATATTGGCGCTATATACTTTGCTACATTTTTTATGACTTTTGTACTGATGTCATCGTAACCAGTGCTAGCGGTGGATTTAAGATTCCGAATGATTTTTTCGATTGCGAATTGGTCAGTGGGTGCCATGTAACATGAATTAGACTGCGCATGTTGTATATAGGTTACAGATTTCTTTATATCACATTTAGTTTCTTGACTGTTTTCGTTAACAAAATACTCATTGAAAACCTGTGCAATTTCTTTGGGATCGGTGATTAATTGATTGTTGTGTTCAATTTGATTGATTTCTGGTTTCATTTTGGCAAATTTGTCTTTATTTATAATCCCCCACACAGTTTTTGACTTGTTTGATGAGTTTACAATGCTATAGTTATTTTGAGACTTTTGAGTTTGTTTAATTACAGATTTTAACCTCCTGCTGTATTCTTTTAAAGCCTTTCTATTTTGCTCATTTGGCGAGTGCCTGAATTTCCACAGATGTTTTCGTTTTTTGCTAGCACAGAGCTTAATGCCTTTGCTTAGCCATTTTGGACGTTTGTATACTGATATTTTAATTTTGATAGTAGGAAAACACAGATCATAGAACATTTTAAATGTTTCGTAAAATAGATTGAAAGCGTCCTCAGGGTTATCGTTTGCATATACATCGTGAAATGTTAATGTTTGAAGCACACTTTTAAACTTTTCAATGTTTTCTGTGGAATAGTCTCGTTTAAATTTGAAGTAGTGTTTAAAATAGTAACTTTTTTTTACAGGGCAATTTAGAATTTGAGATGTATGATCTGATAATGCTAGTTCCTTGACTTTCGCTTGGCATCCTTTTATGTTATGAGCAAAATTGTCTAGACAGGTCTTGCTACTGAGCCTGGTAGGTTCATTAATACATAACTTTAGATTGCAACCTAATAATATGTATTCAAATTGTTGAGATGTAGGAGTGTTTTTTAATCGGTCAATGTTGAAATCACCACATATGATAATTTTTTTATTTTTCTTTGATGCTATTCTTAAAATTTGTTCAAGTTTTTGAAAAAACATTTCCACTATTGATGTTTTGGTTTTTGGCGATCGATACAGGCATATCAATATAAGATTATGATCCGTTAATTCTATTGCACAGCATTCACAGATGTTTGCAACACTAAGTGAATTTATTTCGTTTATGACCCTGTAATTGTGTTGACTGTATACCAAAATGCACGATCCGCCGTCTCTAGACGACCTATAAGAGCTTGTCGCTAACGTGTAACCTGGAATACAGACCGTATCACTTTTGATCATATTATGCTCCGTTATACAGACAATGTCAATGAAATTGTTTTCTTTTTTCAGTTCGTCAAGACATATAACAAGTTCATCTGCTTTAGTGACCAATCCATTTATGTTTTGGTTAAATATTTTGATAAAATTATAATAGAAAAAAAATATTTTTAGGGATGTCAGTGGTAGTATTTTTAGTTGGAGTTGATATTGATATGTCGTCGATTTTGTTAATGTCAGAGTTATGTTGTTCAGTCTGTGTACTTTGGTCAATCATAGTTACATAGTTGATGTAGAATGCTTTTGATTTTGCGTCATTGTATTTACTCATTTGGCTACTGTAGTCTAAATGTAAAATTTCTCTAAGTATGTGACCGCCTATATGCCGTTTGAATTTTCTTCCCTTCGGTATATATCTATCTAGCCCCATATCAATAAAGCTGGTGTGATCAAATTTTTCACAGGTAAATTTAAGTTCCTCGTTTAGTTTTTTAACATGAAGTGAATAGTTAAAAGCAATCTCACAAACAATTACATTTGTATTTTTTAATTCATTGAACCACGTGCAAAGATTTGTCTGGAATTCATATGGACTAGTTTCATTTGAACCACCTAATAAAATAACACAGTCCTCTTTATTCAAAATTTTCAGATCTTCTTTTTGCGAGTTTATAATATGGTTGAGTTTCGCACCTGGTTTCAGTATGCTGGTAACATGGTACTTCTGTCCTACTACATTTTGCAGTGTTTGTCGAAGATGAGTTCCTTGTTGATCTGAAATAATCTTTATTTGTTTTTTTCTTTCTTGGGTAGGCTTTTTTATGGGCAGCCTAAGAAATTCAGTATTTTTTAACGTAGCATTATTGATGTTTGACTTTGTGATGTCAGTATTTGTACTGTTGTTACAGGGAATAGTGGGTACTTCTGTATTTGTAGTAGAAGAGGTTTTTGTGTCAGGGATTTTTCTTGACATACATTCATTTGTTGGAGTTATTTTAATAGCGTTATTTGTGTGGTCCGGTTTTTCTTTGGTAAACGACGGTGTATTGAAACATGTGGTAGTTTTCGCAGGTGTGCTTGAGGTACTGTTTAACTGTATTTTTCGTGACATTTTCTTTCTAAGCGACTGAGGAGTATTTGTGCAACTATTTCCTGAAGTTCCGATCTTTTTATAAAGTTCAATAATTTTCGTACATTTTTCCAACTCTTTTTGTAATCTAGTGTTTTCAAAATTTAAATTTTCTATTTCTTGATTAGCTGATTGTAGATTTTCCTGTAGTTTAAATATTTTTTCTTGCATTTCGCCGTTATTTGATATTTCATCTAATGAGGAGTTTGGTAGGCTTAACATTGTTGTATCGAAGAGCGTGGAGTTATGTGTTCTGCTAGCATCGGTCATAGAATGACTTCTTTGGCGCTTCCTAAATGTTACATTATTTGTATAATCTATGTCCATATTGTTGCTTTGCAATAAATGTGCCAAAAACAAATGATATTCGGGATGAGTTTCCGTTAAAAGTTGAAAAGAGTTTTTTTGTTATTCATTCGATTTTCGGGGAGTGAAACGGAACGTAATTTTCTTACTGCAGATATTTCCGAACGAAATGTTGTTCTGACAGCTTTCAAATGTCACTTACGTCAAAAATGTCAGATAATAATGTCATTGTCAATGGCAATCAGCTGATCTGTGGCTGTTTCGGAAGTGCGTAATATTATTGGGAGGAGTTTTCTTTCCAAAATTTCTCCAATTGGTTGATTTATACAGTGAATATTCGTTATGGATACAAGCTTCAAACGATTTTTGGAATGTCCAAATTTTATTTAACTTCTTTCAGCCGAACAAGTTATAGTATTATAATGTTGTGTGCGTACCTTTGAGCTCCTCGTTTTGCAGTGTTGTTTGATGTGGAATTCACTATATTTTGACAGTATTTCATTAAAATTCTTGATATTTTATGTAGTTAGTGATTCTATCTGTTTACGTCACAATCGCCGGAAGTGGAAACCAATTATTTTATTCATTCATCAATTTTATTTATTATTCATATATAGTTTGATGTACACTATGCAAATATTACGGCTTCGGTATGATTCTTTTAGCACCTTGTATATACTCTATCGATTGATCAAAGCTTGAAAGGTGTGCAGAGATTTTCGAAAAGGCGCCAACCTCTTCATACATTTGTGACATTGTCCTTTTTACTCGAAATTCCCACGGGAACGGGAACGTGATACCGCGGGTGATCACTAGTAGGTACCTAATAATTATAAAATGTTAATTATCCCAAGTTATCAGAAATCACAGGGTCACTATCTCAAAGCACTCAAGTATTGAATTAAAGCAAATAATAACTGTATAAGAGAAAGCAATTTATTGCTCAACTGTTACTGGTTATTGTGCGAAATATATTGTTGCAGTCACAATATTGCTGCAGTAAAAGTCAGTTTGCACTTAATGTTGACTGGATTCAGCGTAATGCCATAGTTGTTCAAAATCCATTATTTATGCACATAAAAAAAATTCTCTACTGCTCACCAAAATTACCAACTGAGCTACAGACTTCAAATAGCTTCCATACTGTGCCATTTTTAGGGTTCCGTAGCCTAATGGAAAAAATATAGTTTGTCCATTAAGATATGCGTCACAGCGCTGTCAACAGCGCACATGAAACATGTCCTTGACACAGTCTAAACAGGCTGCACTGCCGATATGACGCGCTCACAACGCACGCGCCGCTCGCTATCGCTACAAAGCCGGCCCCTCGATCTCACTGGTTTTCACTGATAAAACAGTTGCGAGCGTGTAGTGGCGCGCGTGTAGCGGCGCATATCTGTGTGAGTGCGTCATGAGCAACGACTGTTTATTAAACTGTGTCCTTGTTGCATGTGCTTTGTACGATCGGGGTACTTCCCGGTTGACCAGTAGAGTTTTTTAGGGAGATTTTTTTTTAAAGTAATAGGTATATAGAAAACGTTTATGTCACAAATAATAGAACATTAACAGGTATTTCATTTTAATGAATAAATATTTCTTTAACATAAGTACTTTCCGAGAAAACGTTTCCCAAAAAAAACTACTGGTTAACCGGTCATGACAACCGCTATGACAGTTGCGCGCGCATGTTACAATAAGCTGACAGAAACTTTATCCGACCAAGACAATTAGGCGCATACCAGGAATGCGGTTTTGCACTTTTGACATCTGCAGCCCACTTCTATCACCGCAATTCTCCTATTATCTGATTAATTAGCGATACAGTGATGAACTGATTGATAACCGCATCTTGAAACTTTGGTTTTTAGTTAGTTTTTGTAAGTTTTCCTCAGCAGTCATGCGTCTAATTGTCTTGGTCGGATAGTAAATGACTACGTTGACGCGCGTTCGTTGATGTATTCAATAGAATGCGCCAAACAAGGTTGAATAAAAAGATGTCGAAGAAAGTTGAACATGAAAGGGCAGAGTGTGGACATACCTTTTGGGAAAGCAGAGCCTGAAGTATGTAAATATCTTTCAAATGCCGAATTGAAAGGGATTGCGTTGAATTTTAAAATTAGACAGCCTCAGATTTGTGCCTAACTGTCTTTTGGTTTTATAACAAAAAGTACGTAATTTTTCGTTTGTCTTAAAACCTATCATATTAGAGCATTTAAAATGCATTAATAACTAAAAATATAACCGCCTCTGTGGTCTAGTGGTACAACCGCCGGTATCAGACCCAGGGGTCCCGGGTTCGATTCCAGCGGGTTTACATATTGTATTCGGTTTGGTTGGTGGTAGAACTTGTTGTAAGTCCGCCTGGCTAGCTACCACCATCTTATCCAAGTCTGACGCCATAACAACAATGTTTACAGCATTTCGGCAGTTAGAGATAAGATAGCCAGTTCCTTAGTGGTTGAGGATTCCGGGAGAGGCTTGCTTCCATCTTTAGCCTTATCAATACTTAACATCAGGTGTGGTGAAAGCAAAGAGTCTCCCCGTTATGAATAAAAAATAAAAAATTAAATAAATTGTTACACACAACTTAGTACAACAAGTAGCATATAAAACGGTATCAATATTATACTTATATGTTTAATATTAATTTATGTGTTTGTACCTATTAATGTATCAATATTTATGCAACCTATTTTTAACCTTCTTGTATCATAAGGCTCAAAATTTATTGAAGATATTTCGTCTTATAACTCAAGTTTCAATTGGTTATGAAATCGGAGATTCAGAACTTATGGCACTCCTGATATATGATGCCAGTTGATCTATTCCATAAGCACACTTTATACCACTATATTTGTATGACTATCAGTTTCCTGTGAACTGGAGTATAAAATATATTATTATAGTATCATACTCTAAGTACATTTATGAAAGACGTGATCTGTTTCATGGAACTGGTGAAATGTGAGTCTAAGGAAATATGTTTTTCTTATGGTAAATTTTAAATAGAAAAATATTGGAAAAAAATTTTTTTCTTCTTTTTCCTATTATTATTTATTCGTGTAACAAACTATTTGTCTGTTTCATCAACTATGGATTAAATAATCATGGTTTAAAACATCGTTGTTTTAAACCATGATTATTTAATACTGTTTTTTTAAACTTTAAACTAACGAGTAAAATGCAATTCTTAAAGCGAGCCCTAATGATATAACGCGCTCGCAAACACACGTGCCGCTTGCTATCGCAACACGGCCGGCGCCTATATCTCACTGGTTTTCACTGGTAAAACGGTTCCGAGTGCTTAGTGTGAGTTTTCTCACCTTACTTGCTTAAGTCGGTGTTTGCGAATAGAGTTTAATTTTTATCATTTTGTGTTAACACTCGCTCAAACCCGGCCATATATTGTACCTATACTTATAAAAACTTACCTACGTTAGTTGATGTTTTTCCAATATTTTACTATTTAAAATTTATCATAAGCATAAAAATAGCATTGAAAGGTGTAAAAATTTAAAAATCATTAAATTAAACTTACTTACTCACAAACACACTCAGACACACACAATCACACTCACACACACACGCGCGCGCGCGCAAACATACGCACACTTGTGTAATACGCAATTCTGCCCTTTATATTTTCATTTTTCCCCAAACTATGTAGGTTCATCCACAGCTGCGCCACACACCGTACCGTACCACATAGTACCATAACCTATAAATGTCTTCCACCGTGGGTGAGAGAACTGGAGTCCTGAAATACAGGAATGTCCTAGCTTAGGCTCCAGTCCATCCAAATGTTTGTAGTGTTAACTACTGTTAAGCTTAATGTACTGTTACTTTGGAGGAAACAATTATTTTTTTCATTTTCATTTTTCTCTATAGTTAGGATTTCATTTTCTCTAACAAAAATCAAGAATACTCCAAAAAGCAAGCAAAATCGCTGCATTGTGAAAGTCATTTTGGGACACTAGAAAAACAATATAAAGATTTACCCTCATAATTTGTTACGAAGCAAAAAGAACTTTTGCCACAAAAGTATACCGTTTTATATTCAGCCAACATCCGAACAGCCTTTGGTACCATGCCATATTCAGCATAATGAAGGGAATCAAAGGCAGATCCTTTGGTGCGTGAAATGAAACGAATTCAGAAATGACAGGCTTTTATAGTAATGGTTTTAACGCATGTTTTGGTTCACTGTTTTTTTTAGTTGTATGTATGTTGACTTTCTTGAAAGTTCTTTGTTTTTCAAGCATCTTTTGTGTATCACAGTCCTCGCACTTGGCCGATATGACGTGCTCACACACACGCGCGCGCTCGCTATCGCTACACGGCCGGCCCCTCGATCTCACTGGTTTTCACTGGTAAAACAGTTGCGAGCGCGTAGTGGCGCGCGTGTAGCGGCGCGTATCTGTGTGAGTTTATTAGTTCGTTTATAGGCAAAGACTGTTTAGACTGTAATCTTAGGGAAATCATCATCCACTATTGATTTCTCCACTACTGGGACACTGGCCATCCTTATGGATGGATAAGGACATTGGCCCTTGACCTACCACGCGGGCCTAAAGCGGATTGATAGGTTTTAATAATTGCCAATACAGCCGGGCCAAACGACTTAGGCTTTCCGAAGTAGGAAGGAGCTCGAGATAATTAATTTTTAATACCCATCCCGTGACCGACCATTGCGAAAGTTGCTTAGTTACTACAATCGTTGGCCAAGAGCGCAATTTACTGCGCTACCTGCTCTTAATAGTATCATAAAATAATTTTTTAAAAATTCCATTATTTCAATAATAAATGGATTTTTCTTCGGCGTTAGCGTAATTAATTTCAATCTCTATGATGTTATCAGATTATAAAGATGAATCAAAAAACAATGTTATGATTAAACGTTCGTTAAATATTAATAACAGACAGGCAGACAGTTATTATAAATTTGTTATAAAATAAGTACGTAGCAGTATATTTATAAGGCATTATTAAAACATTAAGTATATTTGTTAGGCTGTGATAAACATTGAGCCTTTTCAATACAGTTTCATTGATATCAGTAGCTAAAATAAATAATCTTTTTATTTCACAAATATCAAACAAAGTAACACAGTCGAATTATTCGGTTATTGCTGCGAAATATCTAAGTTACGAATCTACGATACTCCGATAAAAGTAATTCATTTAGACGGCGAACGTCTTCAAAGGCCTTTGCAGTTGGAAATATTTGATGGTGAAATTCTTGTCAAAACTTTAATAAAATATCGGTGGGTGGGAGGAATTTCTTTGAGATGTCCAAAAATACTTTTGCTAAACATTAAGGATATTACTATCATTTTGAGTCTGGAAGATGGCCTTTTATGTAGATTAGGAGGGTCTTATGACCCACACATTGAATATAATGCGTTTGACAGAAGACGAGCTCTTATTCGTTGAGTTAAGTGTTATTTTGCAGTAGCAATGTTGAGTAAGGCTGTGGTTTGAATTAGAAGCGACAGCGATTAGGTCCTAGCATGGAATTGTTGGAAATAATTACATTCACAAACATTAAAAGAGGTTGACACATTTTGCTAACGACTAATAAGAATGATATTAAAAAAAAAATCCATATTGTGTATGTTTATCTTTTTTTTATTTTTTTTTATTATTATTTTTATTGTAGTTCAATAATCTACTTCCTTTTATTTATTTATTTTTTGCGCACAATCTGCCCTATTTGACTCATCGACCAGTCTCAACAAAAAAAAGGGTTGTCTGGAAGAGATCGCTGCTAAGCGATAAGGCCGCCCCTTTGTACAACTTATCGTATTATTGTTTCCATGTATGTTTCTGTTCTGTGTGTGCAAATAAAGTGTTATCTAATCTAATCTAATCTAATCTGTTTTACCAGTGAAAACCAGTGAGATCGAGGGGCCGGCCGTGTAGCGATAGCGAGCGCGCGCGTGTGTGTGAGCACGTCATATCGGCCAAGTGCGAGGACTGTGATACACAAAAGATGCTTGAAAAACAAAGAACTTTCAAGAAAGTCAACATACATACAACTAAAAAAAACAGTGAACCAAAACATGCGTTAAAACCATTACTATAAAAGCCTGTCATTTCTGAATTCGTTTCATTTCACGCACCAAAGGATCTGCCTTTGATTCCCTTCATTATGCTGAATATGGCATGGTACCAAAGGCTGTTCGGATGTTGGCTGAATATAAAACGGTATACTTTTGTGGCAAAAGTTCTTTTTGCTTCGTAACAAATTATGAGGGTAAATCTTTATAATATTGTTTTTCTAGTGTCCCACAATGACTTTCACAATGCAGCGATTTTGCTTGCTTTTTGGAGTGTTCTTGATTTTTGTTAGAGAAAAGGAAATCCTAACTATAGTGAAAAATGAAAATGAAAAAAAATTTTGTTTCCTCCAAAGTAACATTACATTAAGCTTAACAATAGTTAACACTACAAACATTTGGATGGACTGGAGCCTAAGCTAGGACATTCCTGTATTTCAGGACTCCAGGTCTCTCAACCACGGTGGAAGACATTTATAGGTTATGGTACTATGTGGTACAGTACGGTGTGTGGCGCAGCTGTGGATGCAACTACATAGTTTGGGGAAAAATAAAAATATAAAGGGCAGAATTGCGTATTACACAAGTGTGCGTATGTTTGCGCGCGCGTGTGTGTGTGTATGTGTGTGTGTGCATGTGAGTGTGTTTGTGTGTGTATGTGTGTGTTTGTGAGTAAGTAAGTTTAATTTAATGATTTTTTAATTTTTACACCTTTCAATGCTATTTTTATGCTTATGATAAATTTTAAATAGTAAAATATTGGAAAAACATCAACTAACGTAGGTAAGTTTTTATTAGTATAGGTACAATATATGGCCGGGTTTGAGCGAGTGTTAACACAAAATGATAAAAATTAAACTCTATTCGCAAACATCGACTTAAGCAAGTAAGGTGAAAAAACTCACACTGAGCACTCGGAACTGTTTTACCAGTGAAAACCAGTGAGATATAGGCGCCGGCCGTGTTGCGATAGCAAGCGGCACGTGTGTTTGCGAACGCGTTATATCATTAGGGCTCGCTTTAAGAATTGCATTTTACTCGTTTGTTTAAAGTTTAAACAGTATTAAATAATCATGGTTTAAAACAACGATGTTTTAAACCATGATTATTAAATCCATATTTGATGAAACAGACAAATAGTTTGTTACATGAATAAATAATAATAATATAATATAATAGGAAAAAGAAGCTTTATTTATAAATTTTTAATTTTGCATTTTACAATGCTATTTTTGTATGATATATTTATCACTGTTCTCTTTTACAAGTAAATAAAGCTTGATAAATATTAAACAAGAAAATATACTAGAAAAAAGCAGCAACTCAGGGCGACATGAGACTAGTTGTTTTTTTTCTAGTATATTTTCTTGTTTAATATTTATCAAGCTTTATTTACTTGTAAAAGAGAACAGGCATAACCTGTCTGACATTCTCTCGGTGGTTGGGCTTTTATATTACAATTTATCAGCAAGCCACTTTATTCAACACTAGCGGCCGGCCACTGTTTCACTCGCATGGTTCCCGTTCCTGTAGGAATATCGGGATAAAAAGAAAGCTATGTTCTCTCCGTCCTTTTAATCAACTTTATGCCAAAAATCAAATCGATTGATTTATGATTTTTTAATTTTTGCATTTTTCAAATTTATTGTAAGTATAAATCGATTGATTGCTTACTTAAGGCGTGAAGAAAGGACAAACAAACACACTTTGCATTTATGATGTTAGTTCGGGTTATGATGCGTATAAATGCAAATGAACATTATTCTAGTTAAATATAATAAAAATAATGTTTGTAACAAGATCAACTAATTATCACATAAAAATAGCATTGTAAAATGCAAAATTAAAAAGTTATAAGATCAACTAAGTTTAAAATGATACAAAATCATTCGCTGTCGCTTCCGCCCCAGTACCCGCTATACTAACGTCTACAACCTTAGTATCTTCGCCTAAAACTATAGGATATACTACCGCCGTCTCGTTTGACATTCCGATGATAATTTCCTGCCGTCCGGCCGTTCACAACTAGTTTACGGTGCCGTGTCCGGTTTACGGCGCCGTGTCCGGTTTCTTTGATGTGATAACTTTGGAATATTCAACTATGGAAGGTAATGTCATTTACATAAATATTTTATGAGGGGAAAATGTTTAATTTATCTCTTAGTGAAGTAAGATTCGTGCATTACTTACAAACATATCTTAAATGTCGAATTGTAAAAATATTGTGTAAAAACCCAAACGCATATTTTTTAAAGTACTATATGTAGTTTTGGGTTTATTTATTACAAACATTAGGTACAAATATTTCCTCTTTTATAATATTAGTATGGACAACGACGAGTAAGATCAATAACAATCTTATTAAACCAAAAACTTAAAAGCAAAAATAAGCCTTTTGAAGTCGGTGGCAGCCAAGGCATTCTACATTGCGGTCCTACTCTTTTTCTTTTTCTTGCCTTCGCTAGCACCGACTCCAAAAGACTTATTTTTTGCTTTTTAGTTTTGAAGTCGGTTTTCATTTTTATCTAAAAAGTTTTTTATTTCACAATTTTTAAAAGTTAACCTACACTAATAACTTTATGTCAACTGCTCATCTTCTTTTACAAAATGCTGCTTTTCCCGGTGCAGGAACGTTAATTATTGAGGAGTTCTCCTGGTACTTCATCATCACATGCATTGAGACGAGCATAAATTGCTTATGTACCACATTAAAGTCATCGTATTGCTTCCGTAAATGCTAAGTATTTAATAACCATTTGTGGGCTTCATCACCAGTTCCAGTCCACCAAATGGTGCTTAACGGAAGCAAATGCACAAGTTACTTAAGAAAACATCGAAATCGTTATAGGTGTGTCTATAATATTTGAAGAATTCCCTAGAGTTCACGAAGATCCCATCATCAGATCCTGTCTTAACGTTAATGGGACCAACTTGAAAATAAACCCTTTCAAACAAAAAAGTCTCGAATCGGTTCATAAATGACCGAGTACTGAGGTAACAAACATTAAAAAAAGTTAGCAGCGCCTGCTAGTTAGCAGGCACAAAATAGACTTCTAAACCACGTGACAGTTGTTATTGTTTTGTAGTGTAGAAACTAAAAAAGTACATTTGACACATGTCCAAGGTGTCCTAAACTCATTCCCGTTGACCGTTTGTCTCTATCTCTTATGGTTTCTGAGATCTCGATGCGTACATACATACGTACGTACGTACGGACGGACAGAGAGGTATTATAAGACTTTTCTAAACTTTAGAGTTTAGAAGTCTAAAAACATACACACGAATTGATAACCTCATTCTTTTTTGAAGTCGGTTAATAAAAGGGTAATTCTCACGACAAAGTATCTTTTTATTATAATTACCGTCACGATTTTATTTTTCATTTAATTCTTTGTGTGAATTGATCACTGCATTAATCCAAAACTTAATTATTAATTGATGTGCCAAATGTACAAATATATAAAGCTTAACGTGTTTTTCAAGCATTATAGTCAGTAAAAAAAAAATCGAGACGGAAATTATAATACAAAACACTTTGTCGTGAGAATGACCCAAAAAATAAAAAAATATATGTTTTGTTTTTACACAACATTAACTTCTAATAGAACAACTTTTTGTGGCACGAGTATATTAAGGCACTATACGACTGGAGCGATATAGCAATGAGAAAACGACGCGCGTGGGAGCGAGACCGATTTTGCAAATTAAATTAAGTATTTTATGATTTTGTAATTTTTGAATTTTTCAATGCTATTTTTTTACTTATGGTAAATTTTGAATAGAAAAATATTGGAAAAAAATTAACTCGGCCACAAGTCAATTCTCAGACGGGAATTGAACCCGCGACCTTTGGAAATCCGGTCCAATGCTCTTACCGCTGAGCTACCGAGACTTTTCTATTGAAAATTTACCATAAGTTTAAATTAAGTAGTAAATAACTATGGCGATTTAAAGACAAATGAAACTACACGATGCTTAATATTAACGTGTCCAATAATTAAACTAATCTCCAATAGTAAATGTAACCCCATTAAAGAATAATCTTGAATTTACGTATTTAATTAGGGCATTTCAAAAAGAGTGTCGAGGCAAAATTTTAAAATTTTATTTCTAGTTTTATTTTTATTTTTATGAAGTACGGTGAGCCTCTTAGCCTTCATCATACCTGATGTTAAGCTAGCCAGGCGGACTTACAACAAGTCCTACCACCAACCAAACCGAATACAATATGTACCCCCGCTGGGAATCGAACCCGGGACCCCTGGGTCTGATACCGGTGGTTGTACCACTAGACCTAGGAAGCGGTTAAAAAAGTGTTTAAAAAGTTCTTTACAAATGATAAAGGCATGAGGAAATGTTAATCTTATTATCAGACTTGTAACATCTTTATCTATCTTATTGTATCAAAATGTCATACATTTGCCGAGTATCGCCTTAACGTGCTGTTGAATGTACAAGACGTCAGTATACATGTAGGTAAGTGTTCAAACATGACGTCTCCGAAATCACTTTGAATTTGTACGCGCAAGTTTACTTTCCAAACACTCCGCCACTTTTACCATTTAAGGGTGAAACGTGACTCGTTTTCAGGGATATTTTCACTCATTTCAGAGGCTTCTTTCGCACGTGAACAGGTGTTAGTAGGTACAGGTTTGGTATATTTAAGTAATTGTTTAGAGAGAACAATATAAATAAGTAACTTTTGTAAATAGATGTAGGTTTTGTAAATAGTTTCAGCCGCTCTGTGGTCTAGTGGTACAACCACAGGTATCAGACCCAGGGGTGCCGGGATCGATTCGCAACGGGGTACATATTGTATTCCGTTAGGTTGGTGGTAGGACTTGTTTCAAGTCCGCCTGGCTAGCTACCACCATCTTATCTAAATATGACGCCATAACAACAACGTTTTCAGCATTGTTGTGTTTCGGCAGTTAAAGATAAGATAGCTAGTTTCTCAGTGATTGAGTCATCTTCAGCCGTATCAATACTTAACATCAGGTAGGTATGGCAAAGGCTAAGAGTCTCCCCGTTATTCATAAAATCGTGCGAATCGTCAGTTGGTTGGTGAACTGGTATCGTTGAACTTTGTTTTAACAGAATCTATAACACAGTTTAACCAAAAGTTAGAGGCTGTTTGATATTACGCTTAGCCTTAGCTATTAAACATTACGCTACGAAGTCTACGCGGACAAATCACTGACGGCTAGTCAGGACATGCCGAAACATGTCACAAAGAAAATCCGACCTCCATAATCACCTATTAACAGCGTACCCTGTGTCGACAACGCCGCAAATGAGCTGCAGGATAAACACCATGAAATTGAGGTTCCAGATAAACTTGATCCCCTTGGGGGTTGAATCACAGCCTAAAGAGAGCCATATACGGTACGATCGGTTGTTACGATTCTTCGGGTAAGTAAATATTTATATAAAACAATTATGTGTTTATTTATTATGTACTGATATTTATGTCAAATAGTAATACCGTTAGATAATAATATCAATACACGATTTTGAGTGAAAATTTGCGGAATCGAAGCGATCTTAGTTTGTCTGTCACAATAGGAAATACATTATTTATAATAACACTCAATTTTTTACCGACTTCAAAAAAGGAGGAGGTTCTCAATTCGGTTGGTATAATTTTTTATTTTTTTATTTTTTTTATGTATGTACACCGATTACGCCGAGATTTCTGAACCGATTTCCATGATTCTTTTTTGTTCGATGCAGAATAGTTGCCAATTGGTCCCATAAAAATTTGGTTTCGTTTGACCCAGTACTTTTTATGTTATGAGCATTTTTATATATTTCATTTCATTGTTGGTTTGGCCGATGTAGTATTTACGATAATTTAGTTTATAATGTACATGAACCCAGACATTCTACTTTCAGCTCCTATTCTTTTATTTTTCTTGCCTTAGCTGGCATCGACTCCAAAAGGCTTATTTTTTGCTTTTTAATTTTTGAAGTCGGTTTTTTTTAATGCAGTTTTTTTTGTACTTTTTAGTGTCTGTAATAGGCTGTTTTGTAAACTACTGCAGGGTTTTTTCTAGATTTACTTTCCCTGAAAATAAGCGACGTCTAGCGTCTTGTCGTTGCTCTATTATATAAGGTGTTAATTTAGCAAGTGCCTTTCGAGCAGGGGCTGCTCAGGTCAACGATACAGAACACAATTTATCCATTTTTTTTTATTTTTATCTCATTTTAGAATTATAATATTCAGCATAAGCAAACCAAACGTAAAACAAAATTTGTTTTAAGTAAGTAACCAAGGAAATGGGTGATTTAGCTTTTTGAATCGGTGGTCGATATCAGAAAATTTCATTAAAAAAAAAAAAATTGACAAAATTTTGTGTTCTTTATCGTTGACCTGAGCAGCCTCTGCTCGATCGGCACTTGCTAAATTTACACCTTATATACCTAGTTTACACTTTATAACTTTCCTTTCACGTGATAATTCCGAACTCGACATGATATAGGACTAACGCCAATATATTTCCAACAGCAAATTACATTTTTTTTCTACCTAAATAAATTCTTGCGCTCCGAGGGTCTTTTATATCTTTTATATGGGTTATCCGACATTACTGTAACCACGTAGATTACATTAGCATAACATATGGTGTTTGGAAGTTTTGGGATATGGGCATCTCTTTTAAAACACGATAACGGAAGATTTTGGATGTATATATCAAATGTTTCATGATTAAACTAGCGTACGCTCGCTGTTTCACCCGCGTGGTTCCCGTTCCCGTGAGAATATCGGGATAAAAGTAGCCTATGTTACTCTTCGTCCTTTCAACGAACTCTATGCCAAAAGGCAAGTCAACGAGGTAAGAAGGACAAACAAACACACTTTTGCATTTATAATAGTATAGTTAGCTTAGCATTCCAAGCAATATTGTATTGGTATTAAGTAACAGTACAATCTGTATTTAGTTAGTAACAAAATAATTAAATTTAAAAGAATAAAGAAACCAAATCAACTTAATAAAAGACTGCCCTCGGTTTCATCCGCATGGTTCCCGTTCCCGTGGGAATATTGAGATAAAAAGTTTTTTTTTTAAATTTAGGCTATCTTTTATCCATGTGCCAAATTTAATTTCATTTCATTTCCATCCTCCCTTTCCTATCTAAAGCCCTGGAAAAACTTGTTTATGACCAGCTAAATGCGTATCTCAATCAAAATCATGTCTTCAATCTCTTTCAATCTGGCTTTCGTAGAGGCCACAACACATCTACAGCATTGGTCGACATACGCCTAGGAATGGAAAAACGTCAACTCTAGCTGTTGACTCTGCTGGGTTTCAGTAAGGCCTTCAACTCTGTTGACTTTGACATACTTCTTGGCGTGTTAAATTCTCTTTGCATATCTCCATCTGCAACTGACTGGTTTCTTTATTTATTTTATTTATCTTTATTTGGAAAACAAACAGTCTTTTGCAGTTTTTGAATTACACAGTTTTCTTTATCAGACTTATAGTTCCACTAATTGCATGCATTTTATAGTTAAAAGTAATAGCGAGTAGGTATGTAGGTATGTACACGAATTTTTATGATTTGATCCATCGGAACAGATCGCCATGAATACCTAGTGCCCAAAGTTTTCTAGCAGGATATTGTGACATATTTTATCAAAAGCCTTTTTCGAAATCTGCATATATTACATCAACCTGATGACCATCATCCATTGCTTTAAGAATGTCATTAGTAAATACAAGAAGGTTTGTGTCATCTGATCGACCCTTGTAAAAACCATGTTGTGACGTGCTGATGTGACGCTTGACAGTATTATTAAGCTGGTCAACGATAATTCTTTCAAGTACCTTTGAAAAATGGCAAAGTTTAGAAATGGGTCTGAACTTTTCAATATTGTTGCTAACTAAACCCTTATGAATAAGGGTAACAAGCGCCCGCTTCCAGATATCAGGAACGTGTCCCTCATGTAACGATTTTTCAAAGATTATACTAATAGGCAGAGCTAGGCTTGAGGCGCAAGTTATTATGAAAATTGGATGTACGCCGTCAGGTCCGTCAGGTTTCGAAGTTACCTTAAAGTAAGGCCGAGACGGTAGCGCATCTGCTTAGGAGACTCCTCCTCTGCATGGTGCGATGTTAACGCCGGAGTTCCTCAGGTTGGTATCTTAACTCCTCTGCTCTTCTCCGTATTTCAAAAAAACAAAAAAAACTCAAAAAAACGTGTAGCAACACTCGCCAAGTAAACTCAAGCTCCGATTATTTTTTACCTTTTTTATTTAACAATCTTAGTTAAGTTAAATTATAGTACTTTAGATGTTAAAATCTAGTTATAGTTTAGCAGTGCAAACGTTATAAAGTGATTTGACAAGCTGTGTGGTGATAAATAAACAAGTGAAACATTGGATTTTACTACCTTCATCGAAAACGGTACCGAATCTACCCTCAGTTAGTATTAACTTTTTCAATCATCCGAGGAAAAATTGCCAGCACAAAAAAATTTACCCAACTATAGGGAAAAATATTTCAGCAAGAAGTATCGATTCTCGATTTTGTGTGAAGCTTTTTGGTTAACTATTTTATTGGATTAGTTACCATCCTTAGTGTCAAAAAATGAGTTTCCTTCAAAATATTACCTTTAGGAGACCTCGTACTCAATCTCTGAATGAAAAGCATGACGAAGATATATTAAATAATACAAGTATTACAATAGACGTTGATGATACGACTACTGGTAGCTTACCAAACATATCATGCGACAGTGTCGACGAACAAGTATATGAACTAAAAAATCAAATTGATAAATTGAAAACAGATCTACAATCAGCTAATGATGAAATCGTTAACTTGTCTTTAGAAAATACACAGCTCAAAAAAACAATACAAGCATTAGAATCAAAACATGAAATGTATAAAAAAGTGACAAAAAATTTAAGTAACAACATGTTGAATTCACCTAATAGAGGAACGCCAAAAAAAACGATAACACCTATAAATGCAGTCTCTGACAACTCTAACAAGAAGAAGTGTCATATATTAGAAAAACAAAAAGTTGCAAACGAAGGATCGCCGGAAATAAATAATTGTAGTAATACACGTGACCCAAAAATTGACGTGTCTGATACTCGGAGCCCTCAAATAAGGACGAATAATGAATTGAGTGCTCATAAAAGTAATTTACCTAAAATTGCTATACTAAGCACGAACAAGAACACAGATACTTTAGCAGCTGCAAAAAAGCTATTTCCACGATTTAATATATGTCACTACTTGACAACTAATTGCAGCCTTGAACGTATGGTACATTCTCTAGAATCGAAAATAAAAGACTACAATATGAACGACTACTGTGTTGTAGTAATAGGTCAAACTGATTTCGAATTCACCAATAATTATTTTGAATTAGTCATTAATTTGAGGCAAATACTTTTGAAAAATATGCATACCAACGTGATATTATGTCTGCCAACATTTAAGTGCGGAAAATATACAAACATGTTTAACTCTCGGATAGAAACTTTTAACAGTCTTCTTAATCTAGATGTATTGACGCATGATCACGCGTACTTGATAGATTCAAATAAGAACTTGTCCTATGATTTTGACATGTTTGATAATAAAACAGGAAATGTTAATAAGTATGGCATGCAAATAATCTTTAACGATGTGCTATCTCTTATAAATGACATAGCAAAATACCATAAAAGAATAAACGAAGAAAGGCGTACATCCGAGGAACCGCTGAAAACCGATCTTTTTCGTGAATAAGTTTATTAATGTTCTACATCAAAATATAGCTGGTGCTATTAATAAAGCGGATCTTTTATTAGCAAACCTGGACAATCTATCGGACAATGGAAAGTGTATTGATGTGATTTGCTTAACTGAACATTTTATGAAGGCAGGAAATGAAGTGCATTTGACTGTACATAACTATAATCTAGCCTCATATTTTTGTAGAGAAAATGGTAATAGAGGAGGGGCATGTATTTTAATAAAGCATGGCCATTTATGGAAAGATGTGCCTGAAATAGCTAAGTTGTCGATTACAAATATATTTGAATGTTGTGCTGTAGAATTGACTTATTATAAATTATTAATTGTTTGCATTTATAGAATACCTAAAGCTACCAACGTAAATACTTTTTTCTTAAGATTAGAACAATTGTTATCTTTTGTATCGAAAAAGAATTATAATAATATTATTCTTGCCGGTGACTATAATATTAACACATTGGTAAATAATAACTTAACACTAGAATTTCAATGTCTTCTATCCAATTATAATCTGAAATTGGCCATTAATCAACCGACAAGACTTAGAAGTAAAACCTGTATTGATAATATAGCACATGATTTTAAAAAGGGCAGTAGGGCAGAAGTGATTGAGTTCGCGCTATCTGATCATACCGCTCAAATAGTACAGGTCCCTGCACGTATTGTGCCGACTCTTAAATTCTGGAAAAAGCGTCAACGTGATTATAGTGATCAAAATATTAATAAATTTAGAGAATGCCTTAAATCCTTTTCTTTTTCAGAACTCTATGACATGCTTGACTGCAATAATGCTTTTAATTATTTTATGGAACATTTTAAATTATTTTACGACTTATGCTTCCCATTCAAAATTGTTAAGATACCTATTATAAGTAAACCTAAATGGTTATCACGGGGTATTAAACGGTGTACTTATAAAAAAACGACAACTATTATGGGTTTGGCGTCATAAACCAAACCTTACAAATAAAATAAACTATAAAAACTATTCAAAAAGGTTAAAGAAAATAATAACATTGACAAAACTATCACAAAATAATCATAGAATAAAGACATCCCAAAATAAGGCTAAAACGACATGGCAAATTATAAATAAACCTCAATTTAATCTACCATCTAATCATATTAATGACATACAAACTGACACTTTTATTTTGACCGATCCCAAAAAAATTGCGAATCACTTTAATGACTTTTTTATTGAAAAAGACTTTGCTATAACAGAAAGATGTAAGAATGATCAATCTAAAATACCTGCAATTAATAACTCAATGTTTATGGCCCCAAGCTTGCCGCTTGAAATATTGAAAATTATAAAAAATCTTAGAAATACTAATAGCGTCGGATATGACGAAATTTCCGTCAAAATATTGAAAGCAGTAAGTGAAGAAATATGCTGCCACTTATGTCATATAATTAACTTAAGCATTGAAACAGGTACATATCCAGAATCTTTAAAAGTCTCAATTGTCAAGCCTTTATTTAAAAAAGGTGACAAAAGATTAGTCAATAATTTCAGACCTATTGCACTACCTCCGGTGATCTCAAAAGTATTCGAAAAATACTTTTATGGTCAAATCAATAACTTTCTAGAAAAACATAACATTCTGTGTAATGAGCAAAAAGGTTTCCGTCAGAATAAGACCATTAATATGGCAGTCTTTGATTTTCTAAAAAATGTTATGTTTAATGTTGACATAAGAAAACCAGTTTGTGCCATTTATTGTGACATGACCCAGGCGTTTGATTATGTTGACCATAATATATTAATAAATAAACTAAATAAGTATGGTATCAGGGGTAATATACAATCATTAATTTTATCGTATTTAAGTAACCGCAAACAATACACATCCATAGCGCGTATTAATTTGACGACTAAAAGAGAAGAAATTTTCAATTCCCGTGAACGAGTGGTTAAATACGGAGTTCCCCAAGGCAGTGTGCTAGGGCCTCTGTTGTTCATTATCTATATCAACGATATGCCTAAAAGTATTAACCACCCTGTTACCTTATTTGCCGACGATTGCACGGTTACAATAGGAGCCAATGATATAAGTTGTTATGAAAAAGAGATACACGAATCTTTAACATCTATAAAATTGTGGTTAAAAAGCAACAATCTTAAAATAAATTTGAGTAAGACACTGATTATGCAATTCAGTCAAAGGTCATCGAATATACAATTAAATAGCATAAAGAACACCATTTGTATGACAAACACGGCTAAATTTCTTGGTCTCATGATAGACAGTAACCTTAATTGGAAAGCCCATATTGAGGTTATTTCCAAAAAACTTGGCAGCACTGCATATGCGTTATTTAAACTATCTGCAGTGTTGAATATTGACGCGTTGTTGACTGCATATCACGGCTTAGCTGCTTCAACATTGAGATTCGGCATAATCTTCTGGGGAAACTCTACTAATCGGGACATTGCTTTCAAAATGCAAAAAAGATGCATCAGGTCAATGTTTAGACTTGAAGTTACTGACAGTTGCAAACCATATTTCGTAAAATATAACATTCTTTCACTTCCGTCCCTATATATTTTTGAAGTTATCATGTTTGTGAAATGTAACCCACACTTGTTTCCCAGACTCTCTGACACGGTTGTCCGCAATAGACGAGATAAACACAAACTACGAGCACAAGCTTCTAAAACTGCTCTTCTACAAAATAGTGTTTATTGTATGGGCTCTAAACTTTTTAATAAAATCCCGAAATCTTTAAAAGAATGTAATAATATTAATATTTTCAAAAGTAAATTGAATGCATTTCTCATTAATAAATGTTATTATAATGTAAAAGAATTTCTGAATGATAAAATTTTATGATGTTTTAATGTGCTACTGATATTGTTATTTATTATTTAGTTAAGATTTATTGACATTTAGTTTTTTTATAATTTTTCATCAACAATGTATTCTATATTAGTGATTACAATTAAATAATGGACTACTTCCCTATATAGATTTTTGTGTTGCATGCATTTCTAATAAAATTATAAATGACATTTAATTAAACTCGCCATTCTAAATTTGTACGCCTACAATGGTAAGACATGTTGATACCATTACCATAATTATATTTTTAAGAACTGTACCACACATGTTTCTACAAATCAATAAATTCTATTCTATTCTATTCTATTCTATTCTATTCTATTCTATTCTATAAACTTATTTATTTAACCATTAAAACACATTCATTCACTTTCAAGTTCCTATCACCTGTATGCTGACGATTTACTCTATGTTTTTGTACAATAGTGTTGTTATTAGTGGTTTAGTAGTTTTTGCACAAACAAACAAGCTGACACACTTACTTATAAAATTAGTAGAATTAAAGATTGTTTTGTACATAACGTATATCATGCCGTAAAACCAGTATATTCCAATATTCTTAACCAAAAAGTTTTTTACGTTTTACGTTTACTTTTTCAAAATAGTTCAGTTTGTGCATGCGATTTTAATCATACAACAAAAGAATCAACAGCCAAAATACGCGGTCCATAAAAACATATTTTTTTGACCTGCAGTTTTACCAAGTCCAACACTACGGTGTGAAAACTCTGGGGGTCAATTCAGCTAACTTCGTAGCTCAAACGTTCTTCAGTTGTTGTGTTTTTTACACCTTCTCTTTCTTTTCGTTTTAGCTACCTCTGGTGTCAGAGTTTACCAAGCCGCCTTTAAGGCCTCTGACTTGGCTTATCGACTGTTATCAGATGACAAAAGCCGAGTCCGATGGTTTAACGTGCCGTCCGAAGCACGGCAGCGCTCAGATGTAATGTCACTTTACGGTCACCCATTACAGCTCCGGACCGACGACGGTTTAATTAACGTGCCCTCCGAAGCACGGCAGCGCTCAGATGTAATGCCACTTTACGGTCACCCATTACAACCCCGGACCGACAGTTTAACGTGCCCTCCGAAGCACGGCAGCGCTCGGTTGTAATGTCACTTTACGGTCACCCATTACAGCTCCGGACCGACGACGGTTTAATTAACGTGCCCTCCGAAGCACGGCAACGCTCAGATGTAATACCACTTTACGGTCACCCATTCCGACACCTGGCTGGAACAAGCGCTAACAAACGTGATCGAATACGATCAGTCTGTCAAGTAGTAACAAGATCTGTCTAACAGAGAATTAAAATTGAAACACGATTGAAATGCGATTGCGATCAAATGATAGCAGAATTGGGCCCCTGCATAAGAATGTACTATGGATTTTATTTGTTGGATTTTACAGCTTCTACGCTTTTAGAGAACAGGGATTGGTACGATGCCAACAATCACGTTTGAACCGTGATTTTCCAGAAACAACTAAGACTTTTAAAATGTTTCGAATTAAGGCATTAAGGGGCTGGAGGAGGAGAAAGTTGTACGAGCTGTTGGGAAATGATTATGTAACTAGTGGTAAGCTTCTCGTGGGAAAATCAGGATAACATATATTTTTCAATCCACGCTTTAAACTTTGTACTAAATTGAAACAGTCATATCTCCAATTGACTTTAAACTTTAAGGCTGGTTGACATAAATTGATGCAAGTTCATGCACGAGAAATGCTGATCGTGCTTGAACTCGCATCGTGTGTAGATGGTTCTCGAAAGCTGGTATGCGGCAGTCACGAGAAATTACATATATATGTCGCAGCCAACTGTAACTGGTTAAAACAACTAGCCTTAATTAAACACCGGTATTCAATGAAATGGCTAAGGGACAACTAGGCAAGTCGTTGAATGAAACCTTTAGCTAGCTCTCTAATTAAATGAGATGTCATTATAGACTAAAACTTTCGTGAATACTGACCAAAGTGTAATATCAGGACACACGATCACAATCACAATCGAAACGAACGCTGAATTTTCTCGTTCGAGAAAGCGGCATGCTTCACGTGCGTAAAATCTCGCATCGTGTCAACCTCACATAAGACCTAAGAATTTGAGTTCAGAATTGTCTGAAGAAAGGGGTTTGGGTAACTTTGGATTAGTGGCATCATTATTTGTTTAGCAGCAATAAACAGTTTATTTATCTATTTTATTTCACCGGCCACAATTTTTTTTTATCAATGTATTAAATCAAGCATCACAAGCAAGACATATATCTGAGTAATTAACTTTGCCTTAAGTAATATCTGAGCTGAGCACCTACAAAATTGAGCAAAATTGTACCTACCTTGGGTGTAAAAAGTTTGAGCCACAGTCAAATCTTCCGATCTAAGTCGGTCCGCTTGAGACCATTGCCATGAAAACACGCATCACCCAGGAATGAAAATGGTTAATTGTGCAGTGCTTTCTTGCAAGACCTCGTCAATAATATTTCCACATCACTAAATCTAGCTCGTGACGTCATCGTAGGCACGAAAAATTCGAAACGCCAGGGGGGCAATTCTCGCGCTGAGATATGTCGAATTCGACATTTTTCAAACCATTATTTATTTATTAAAAATGTAAGTAAAATCTATACTACGGTCATAATACTTTAGTTTCAATGATCTTTGACAACCCTATAATGTTGAAGCTTGTTTTCTGTGAGTTTTAAATATTGATTTATGGCTCCAAAAATGTCGAAATCGAGATGTCGAAGGCGCGAGAATTGCCCTCCAGGTTCCCACACAGTTTGAAGCGCTCTTTTAGTCTATCTCGATATAGGTCTGTGGAGCTAAGATATGATTTATTTTTGTTTATTTTCAACCTGTATGTACAAAGTCAATAAATGTCTGAAATCTCGGTTCCGATATAGTTTAGCTATATGTGTTCATGTTAAGTTTTTACTAGGGCGGTTACAACCCGATACTCGGGTTCGTCGATCGACGAAAAATTCAAAATTATGCGAAAATAATGACACTTTTTAATTGCAGTTTGTGATCATCACGTTTAACATTTTGTATATTTTATAGTTTTCGGAATAAATAGACTCGAGTACCTTTAATTTGATACCTTACTCGGCCGCGTACTACGCGCCAAAGTCCCTATCGAGTCGTCACAAATTTTGCGAACCTGAATTAAGTAAAGATTGTATTTAAATATGTTTTTTAATGACTAGGTATTTCCGTAAGTGGCCGTCACTTTCAACTTTTAGTAGAACGTTAAAAATGACGCCTACTTCACCCATACCCCTTTTAAATTGTGTAGACCGTAGTTGCCTTTGACTGTACGTACTGTACGTTACTTTACTTACGCCATTAAATATCGCTCTCCAAAGCGAAAATTTCCATTGCCGCGTTTCGTTTGTTGGGTTAAAATTTGAAACATTATTCATAAAAACTGGTTAAGCACGAGTTGATCAAAGTTAGATGACACTTTAATATCTGTTCTGCTTTTGAAACAGGAAATTAGTTATATGTAAGAATTAAATATCTATTTAACTGACATTGAGAATATAAATAGTGTGCTGCCTTGCGGCTTCTGTAGCAGCGATAGACTTTTGCTGACCGCAATTTTGTGAACTAGTATGTCATCAGTAGCAGTAAGCCCAGCACGAAAAACTTTTGAGTAACTATGGAGGACGTAGCGTCGAAAATGTATGACATATCGAGCAGCGTTCCTACCGGACATAAATGGACCTACATTTTCCTGTACATTTTTTGAACCACCGAAACAATATCCATATTCATATGTCGGGGTACATTACATTCAAGTTGGTAGTAATATTAAGCTTTAGATGCCGCCGTTTCTTATCGCAGTATTGTTTCAATCTTATCATATTATTTCGTACCACCAATCTCTTAAAGTAAGCTTGTTTTTTGACGGAAGTTTTGTGACTTCTTCGCTCAATCATCGCCTCCGATCCAAAGTGTGAAACGTGTCAAAACTTCAAAAAAAAAACCAAAAAGCTAACAAAACGTTCTTTGCACATTATGGTTTCTTATAGATCATGATAGCCTGCAAGGCTTGGCCGTTATTTCGCCTGATAGTACGCGTAGATGCGATAGAGAATAAAACGCGCTTGCCTAGAAGATTCCTATTTACTCCCGACTAGAAGGACCCTAAATTTGTACTCAGCCAAAGAGTTCCACTCTCTAGATGGATGATAAAATTTGACCTAAAACGCTTAGGATAAAATTTTACCTAAAACGAAACCTCTGGAATATAAACCATGGATCGCATTTGTACGTCTGATCGTCCGAATAAGCAATCGCTAATCATTTTCTTTTTATTTAGTTATAATAAATAAGTAGCACAGTTTACAATCCGTCAAAGATGCTTATTTAAAACTAGAATCGGCCCGCGGATTCACCCGCGTGGTTCCCGTTCTCGTGGGAAAATCGGTATAAAAAGTACCCTATCTTTTAAGCCACGCTATTTTCTATCTCTATGCCATATTTCATCCAAATCATTTCAGTAGTTTTAGCGTGAAAGAGTAATAAAAACTGACAAAGCAATATCGAGTTCAAAAGTAGCCCACTACTTTAAGTCCCTATATACCAAATTTCATCCAAATACGATCCGTAATTTTGTACGTGAAAGTAGAACAAAAAACCAACAAATAAACGTTCAGCATACAATAAACCAGCTAGTTGAATATCTAACTCTGATGCTAACAGATTTAAATTTAAATTGATTGAAAGTGCAGTTACATTGCTGCTTTAGTAAGATAGCTTTCACATTGATTATTACTAAAGCAGCAATGTGACTGCACTTTCAATCAAACGTTGATAGAAAGAAACAAGTTACATAATCAGGGGGCTATGTACTAATGAAAAAGTTTCCGTTTTCCCGAACCGTTTGCGGATCCCTAAAAAACATGCTGCGGCTAATTTACATTCGTACCTATTTAACGTGGTCTGCAAAGTGAAAAAATGCCCCTCAGCGAACAGCGCCATCTACTCTTTTGCCAGCTGAAAATTAACCTTTCCAAAAGTCATGCTTCATTTAGTACCTTATGGTCGCTTTTAGCGAGTGTATTTTAGATTGTTGATAATTGTGTAATAGAGCGATTTTTAGTTGAGCGGTAGTTCAGAAAGCCTAGCACGAATAACTTTCGAGGAAGTATGGAGAAAGTAAAACATGTATGAGATATTAAGCAGCGTTCCTACCGGACGTAAACGGAACTACATTTTCCTCTACATTTTTTGACATTACGTGCTCGATACTTACTCGATACTATTTCGATAGTTATTCGTGCTAACCCCACAGTTTCTTTCGTACGAAGACTAAGACCGGCCGATTCTTGATCGACAAATGTGTGCTCTATCTTTTTAAGTAACTTTAGTGACTTTTTTAATACGAATGGCTTCGCTATTGATCCTAGTCTAGCCCGGGGCGTAAAACAGGATCCACTTTGGAGCAAGCTAATTCAGAAGGTGCCTATTTACCCTTTCTTTGAAAACGGACGGGTTATAAGTATGATAATTTTTAATCAAGTAAATATACTAGAAAAAAGCAACTTGTCTCATGTCGCCCTGACGGGACTCGAACCCGCATCCTTGGGAATCCGGTCCAATGCACTGACCAATTATGCTACAGAGACCTACGAAATCACGTTGAAATTCTCTAGTATATTCACCTTTTTCTACGGTGTTGGCCACCGTCGTTTCATCAATGAGAGAAATATATCCTCGCATTCGAAAGAAACATCTTTACAGATGTTTGACTATCGATTAAGATGAAACTGCCATGTACTTATAACTTTTTAATTTTGCATTTTACAATGCTATTTTTATGTGATAATTTTTAATCAAGTAAATATACTAGAAAAAAGCAACTTGTCTCATGTCACCCTGACGGGACTCGAACCCGCATCCTTGGGAATCCGGCCCAATGCATAAAAATAGCATTGTAAAATGCAAAATTAAAAAGTTATAAGGGTTATAAGTACTCGGAAATACAGACGCAGGGAGGGAGTTCCACTACGCAATATAAAAGCTATTTAGGAATATCTACCAAGAAAGGGTGGTAGCCCGCAATGCGTCTGGATGCCCGATGGCAGAAGAGGGATGGCGGTATGAGCTCATGTAACTCATGATCACACTCACCAAAGTATAGTCTGTAAAAGACTGACAGACAACCGCCTCTGTGGTCTAGTGGTACAACCACCGGTATCAGACCCAGGGGTCCCGGGTTCGATTCCCAGCAGGGGTACATATTGTATTCGGTTTGGTTGGTGGTAGGACTTGTTGTAAGCCCGCCTGGCTAGCTACCACCATCTTATCTAAGCCTGACGCCATAACAACAATGTTTTCAGCATTGTTGTGTTCCGGCAGTTCGAGATAAGATAGCCAGTTCCTCAGTGGTTGAGGATTCCGGGAGAGGCTCGCTTCCATCTTCAGCCTTATCAATACTTAACATCATGTATGATGAAGTCTAAAAGTAACCCCGTCATTCTTAAAAAAAAAAGACAGGCAACTTTGCGGCGGTGAGCTGAGGTGTGAAGCTTGCTCTTCACCAAATCCTGACTGCCCACTGTCCTAAGAAGTTAAAAATAGTTCATATAACCACAGATTACTGAATAATTACTTTATAACTATGACAGAAATGTACGGTCAAGAGCAGATGGGTTTTAGATATCTGTCGAATTTCTCCAATCGACTTTGGACTATAAGACGTATGCCGTTGAGTTTACCACTCACGGTTACGGACGGACTTAAGTCTCGGTAGCTCAGTAGTTAGAGCATTGGACCGGATTTTCAAAGGTCGTGGGTTCGAGTCCCATCTGAGAATTCACTTGTGGCCGAGTTGATTTTTCCAATAATTTTCTATTTAAAATTAAAAAAATATATACTTTTAATACAAAATGTTCAAATAATAAATTCCGCCCCCTTGAAAATACTGAAAATTAAGATTCCATTTTAACTAACCAGCTTAAAAGGTCAGTAACTGGCTTATTAACCGATTGGAATACATAATTTGTTTGAGTATCGGCTAATGAAAACCTCATCTTGGACCGATATCGGGTCCACACATTGTTTGAGCCAATTTACGGTCCGTCCGGAAGGGACCTTCCCTCCGACTACGGCCAATATTTAAGAATTGTTAAGGACAAGTCCTGGAAAATAGCCCTATTTTACCCACGACGGTACGGAGACGGTATATGCGTTTGGTGTGAGACGATGTTTGCTTGTGGAAACCAATGTTGCTCCAAAACCGGCCCGGAACCCCAAAGGTCGCGGGTTCGAGTCCCATCTGAGAACATCTGTGAGCCGAAACGATTTTTTTAATATTTTTCTTTAAAATCTATCAAATGAAACAATATATTGAAGTAAATTATATAAGAATTATGAAAAGCTATTTCACCTTCATAATATTTTTTTTTTACTCAATACTCAATAGTTTATTGCAAAACCATAATGTACATGTAGATGTTATAAAATAATGTAAGACCATTGTTATGGACCCGGTTGGGCACGCAATTAGGGCCTATTTTAAATTTTAATCCTAGTGCTAAAAATGGCCTTTTCGCGAAAGGATTTGGTGCCGGTTTCCGTGATTATATAACAAAAACTCGGTTCAGTTAGTTTCGTCGCTGTTATGGCTGTCATACAATATAAAAATGTGACAGTAATGACAGTGTCGAAACTGGTTGCTATGTTTTTTTTATGTGGAAAATGGAAGAAGCCAAAACTAAAAAAAAAAAAAAAAAAAATGTTTTTTTTATATAACCAGCCTGCCGGATAAAATTTTATAATATGTTTTAATCTAGCCTATAAACTATCTATCCGGCTAACTGTTTTCGCGTGATTCAGTAACAGGCATCTTAACAAACAGACATTTTTATATCCAAATTTAGGATAAGATTATTCAGCGGCGTTTTTTTTTGTTATAGTATAATTAATTATACAACAAAAAAAACAGCTGTTTCGTACATTTTAGTAGAGTTCAAATAAAATGTTCTATGAAACATCTGATTTATTTTCGCGATTTCAGGGTTGCTTCCATACAAAAAGTGGTTTGTATTGATGAGTTTTACAAATGGTTTTGAGATTTTGGGTAAACATAAAATAACGCTGTACCTGTATACAACGGTTTATAGTTTTTCTACTAATTTGTAAATACATTGGTATTTTAGTCTTTTGGAAAATTCAAACAGGTAAAATAATTTATTAATTCTTAGAAGACCTCTTTTAAAACTCTTTTATAAAGTAAAAAATAAATGAAAAATACCTCGTTCTAACACCATGGCCACCTCTGCCCGGTCGTCGAGCACCCGTGCGGTCACAATTGTTTACAGCTGAATGAGTCACAATCACGATCTTTGTTTTTTCAAGTTCCAGGCTTCCAGGGGTTCAAGAAAATAGATTTTTTTGTAAGAATTAAAAAAGTTCCGTCCTATGCTGACTGGTTGTTAGTCATCTACTAACAAACAAATATAAAAACATATGACCTAATCTCTTTTTTTAAGAATCTAATTAGAAATCAACAAAAAACCTTACCAGTCAGTAGCCACACTCTTTTGCAGACGATTATAGAGAAAAATCACTTTAATCGGTTCAGGCGTTCTCGAGTACGAAATCAGTGAACATAAATAAAAAATATATACCCGATGAATTCATAATCCTTCTTTTTTTGAGGTCGGTTGAAAATAAATATACCTCGTTCGAACCTGATGGCCACCTCTGCCCGGTCGTCGAGCACCCGTGCGGTCTTAATTGTTTACAGCTGAACGAGTCACAATCATGATCTTTGTTTTTCGAGGGGCCGGGGGTTCACGCCGGGAGCGAAAAACTTCTCTAAAATGTTTTAATAAGCGAAGCGAACCGAGATATCGAAATAATTTTCGGTTAAACATCCTTGTTTCGCCGTTATTTTGCTCAGTGAAGGGTTGTTTTAATTTGTGGTTTGTATTTGGGTGTTGTGTTGATTTTTGACACAGAGTTAGTTGAGTTTTCCCATGGAAACGGGAACCACGCGGGTAAAACCGTAGGTGGAAGCTAGTAAAGAAATATATCAAGCATTAAAATTCGAAATGATAACCTACTATTCAATGTATATGTCAGTAAATAATTTAAATCTAGATTGACTTGTTAACGAAGGTCGGCAAAGTATTGAAAGGAATTTGAAAGAAATAATTAATGACTTCGAAAGGTCACCGGAAAACATACATACTATCTCACTTTTTGTATGTAAAGACTGTGTTACAAATAAGTCAAAAAGTTTAAAACAGTAAACTGGTTTATGTCAATAAATTCTCACCTAAGTAAATTATTAATTCTATACTACATATTAGTGTTAAAGTTTATAATGCATCTACTGTACGGTTCATTAACCGCACAGGCAGTTTTGCTTACATCAGCGAGACTCGCATTATAAATGTTATTGTTTGTTACTCATAGCGCGCACTCTTTAAACTGATTTACCGCGAAACAAATTAGTATCCCACAATTAATTACCTACTGTATTTTTACTTATTTTCTACGTATTATAACTTTGACGGTAATCAGTGTTTTTATTCAACTACTACTAGGGCGAGTGTGTCACAACTACTTACTTACAACAATTCTCATGTACGGGCCTACTAGCACACAAACATAGCGGCTCATACATCTATAATGCAGTTACACTTTGTTGCTCAATGTTTCCAAATGTTACTGAGTTAAATACCTCAACAAAAAGTTTGTTTAAGTAGTGTTGCTGAATGTTGTCGAATGATATTGTGTTGCACAATGTTGCTTAACAGAAAGTAACTGCTGTGTGGACTATACTGTCGTAGCCGAGAATATACACGGGACATTAGTAGAGACTTCATAAAAAACATGTGCGAGTCTTTTCTTTATGATAAGATTTTTACTCTTAGTCTTTATCATACCTGGTGTTAAGTATTGATAAGGCTGAAGATGGAAGCGAGCCTTTACCGGAATCCTCAATTACTGAGGAACTGGATACCTTATCTCTAACTGACGGAACACAACAATGCTGAAAACATTGTTGTTATGGCGTCAGAATAAAATAGAATAGAATAGAATACTTTTAGTAAGACATAAATAAGATGGTGGTAGCTAGCCAGGCGGGCTTACAACAAGTCCTACCACCAATCAAACCGAATACAATATGTACCCCCGCTGGTAATCGAACCCGGGACCCCTGGGTCTCATACCGGTGGTTGTTACCACTAGACTACAGAACATTCGTTCTACTACAGGGGTGATGAATTCATTTGCAAGAACTCAAATGAAATACTTTTTCGACTACCAAAATAAAACTATTATTAGATTTTGAGTAATGTTCGTTATGTCTTCGTTGTTGATATTTGACGCACTTCTGATACTTATATCGGATTCAGATCAATGTGTGCAATGTTAATTCTTTTTTTATTTACTTAAATAAACTTGCAAACGATAAAACATGAACTTATTCCATGAATTACCAACTCCAGTTTTTTTTCACAAACTTCACGATAGCTCAAACATTTATAAGATAAGTTCTTTTTTGTTTTAGCACTTTAAGTTGGTGAGGTATCGTTTGTTCTCGTGATGTTCAACAAAATACGGTTCTGTGTGAAAATTCTTGGTCCTAGATGTGGAAGGAAATACAAAATGACGTTGAGAAATGGTGCAGGAACGAACACCCGGGAAAAGATTTTACTCTATCTTATGATAAATTTTAAATAGAAAAATATTGGAAGAAACCAACTCGGCCACAAGCGAATTCTCAGATGGGACTCGAACCCACGACCTTTGGAAGAGTCTCGGTAGCTCAGTGGTTAGACCATTGGACCGGATTTCCAAAGGTCGTTTGTTCAAGTCCCATCTGAGAATTAACTTGTGGCCGAGTTGGTTTTTTGAGCATTGAAAAATGCAAAAATTCAAAAATCATAAAAAAAGCCTAGCCTTATGTTTCGCTACAGTGAAAACCAGTAAGATCGAGGGGCCGGCCGTGTGGCGATTCATATCGGCTGAGTGCAGCGACTGTTTGCCCAAATATTTTGCAAATAAGACAGAAACTGAAAAGAAAATTGAAAGGGGGTCTTCGAAGTATGGCTACTAAGGCATGTGGGGTATCATATTATTATCATCCTCTCAAATTTACAATAAAATAAATAAAACCTTAATAATATAACCCCATGACATTAAGAGAATGTAAAAAAGTAACCGCTAAAGTAAAAAGTAACTGAAGTGTCTAGACTATAACGAAACTGAAAATATTCTTATTACTAATTAACTTTAGGCGATTAAGTACAACCTCAATCTTGCACTCTCACTTACCCACACGCACGCAACACGAACGCACACACGCTAACTCATACACACACGCACACAAACACACACACACATACACACACACACGCACAAACACTCGAATTCACAGACTTGTTCCTATTCACTTAGATAAATTATTGTCAACTACTTACACAGTTTTTTTTTTTTTTAAATATGTGTTAAATTTTTGCTCATATTTTTTTTTCTGATTTCATCATAATAACATCATTGTTAAAATTTAAAATAAATGTGAACTTCATCACTGAACTATTAGAATAAGGTACCTAATAATGAAAACTAAGTTAAGGAAGAGGGACTTCTTCTGACACAGGTGCTTTTGTGCCTAATAGAAGAAGTCAACACCTATTTTTGTGAAACTACCTTGTAACTGAAAATAAACATTTATTTATTTATTTATTATTATTTATTATAAAAGAGCATTGCTTGCACTTTCTCAAAAAAAATATTGTAGGCCGCCTAGTTTTCGACTTTTGGTGAAAAATTTAAACACTTAATGTAAAGTAGGTACGTAAAGTAACATATCTAAAATATTTATATGATGTTAAGGAACCCTCGGTGCGCGAGACCGGCGCGCTCTTGACCGGTTTTTTTTATATAGATGGTCATATTTAAATAAATCAAGAATTTCAAGGGATGATTTTCAATCCTTGAACAAAAGTTAACAACTTATGTTTTCGGTTTTATTCATAACAAACAAAATTAAATGACTATCACCAACTTAGCCGAGTTGTTACGGACATACATTTTTTCCTACATTTCCTGTGATTTTTTATAAATAGGCAATAAATATTTCTACGTAACAGGAAAATAAATAAAAAAATGGTCTCGCGACACTTCTGACAGACAATAGGACTAATCAACAAACTTTTAACAACAAAAAATTGTAATCAGAAACCACCTACATTGTTAACAATATTTTCAATTTTATGGTTATCCATTTATCAAACGCTAGTAACAAATGGCTTAGAAACTGTGAACAAACCCTTTTGACCGTTTTACAGAAAAAGGTACTTATAATTTGGGAGCCTTCAAGTAGCGTGTGAATATGTAAGCGCCTTCTAGGCAAGCGCGTTTCATCCTAGATCGCATCATCGCTTACCATCAGGCGAGATAGCGGTCAAGCGCTAACCTATACATTATATTACATATTTATAAGGATCTATGAAGAAAATATGAATGAATTTTAAGTGTCCTTTTGACCGTTTTGCATAAAAAAGAGTTTATAACATAAATTACAATCAGCCATACAACGTGTTTATTTTTATAAAGCATCGTCGTCCCTAGTAACCTTTTCATAATTACAGAAAAATATTGACTGCCTCGGAGTTTTCCGAAAAAATTTGGATTATATCAACATGTTCCAATATTAGCCTTTTCTTCTAAGTTTTTTTTTTAATCCTTTACGAATAATGTTAACACAAGATTTATTGGAAATAGTAGACCATTAATCTAGAAATGGGTACAGCAGAACATATAATTACTTCGTTCGGTAGCTGTCGTGTCTTATGATGGAGGACCAAGTTGGAAGAGCTAGCGGAAAAGTTTTGTGAAGGTCAGTAAACAAAATCATTTAATTTGCTGTTCGAATTCAAAGATAGTTAAAGAATCTTAGTTGATACAATAAATTTTTGTTATTTCCAAAGTAATAATTAAAAATGTAAGCAGTCTCTTGAAAGAGCAAATGCTTCAAAAGACGTAAGTATCGTTAAAAAAAGAATTTTAACGATACGTCTTTTGATGCGCGTAGCATAATTATCAAAAAGGTCATAAATTCAGTACTGCTTCTGAGTTTATTTAAAGGATTTTTTTTGTGTCAATTTTCATTTACAGAATCCGACGTTACTTTAAAATAATCTAATTTCTATTGAACAATCGAAAATCATGACTGTTCAGTGTTCAATACTGTTCATCTATTGATAGTAGTCGTATTTATTTTAGTACTACCTAACTAGTAGGCTTCAGCGGTGTCCGCCTGGTCTTAGGGGCGGTTGCGAACCCTACCCTCCGTGACCAATGGCGGCCAGGAGGGCAAGTACTTGGAGTTTTAGCTGGTAGTACCCAAGAGTCCAACATACGAATCGCCCCTGCACTTGGGGTTGTCTTTCGCGTAGTCGTTGCTATGAAAATATCGCTACAAAAAGTAAATGATCGATTAACAAACTTCGAAACTTTAAAAAAATATATTAATACTAAAGTCCGCCCGCCATTTCACCTGTGTGATTCCCGATCCCGTGAAAAAAGCAGGCTTTACCCGTGGTCCCACCGGTTTGTCCCCTGGTGGGACAACGAGTAATTTTTTTTCCGAAGTCCCACTGCGCTACCGTTTTGACGTCTAGTGAGACCACGGGTAACTCGAAAGATAATTTTCTTTCCCGTAGACCCACTGCACAAGATATGTCCTACTCGACCATTCGAATTTATTAATTCAAATAATATTAAAGTAAAAGTACCAGGAATACATAGCTAACCAGTAGTTTTTTTAAAATGAACAACGGGGAAACTCTTAGCCTTCATCATACTTGATGTTTATTGATAAGGCTGAAGATGGAAGCGAGACTCTCCCGGAATCCTCATGACTGAGGAACTGCCTATCTTATCTCTAACTGTCGGAGCACAACAATCTTGAAAACATTGTTGTTATGGCGTCAGGCTTAGATAAGATGTTGGTAGCTAGCCAGACGGACTTACAACATGTCCTACTACCAACCAAACCGAATACAATATGTACCCCCGCTGAGAATCGAACCCGGGACCCCTGGTTCTGATACCGGTGGTTTTTACCACTAGACCACAGAGGCGGTTTAAATTTAAATTAAATAACAGCAGCTTTTAATAACTCCTAGTTGGTTATGCTGCCCTGCAGGCCTACCGCCATCTTTTAGAAACCGTCATGTCGTAAGAACGTTTTGTTTTCGTAGAAAACGAAAAATATGTCGCGTAATTCCGCAAGAAAAAAATGCAGATGCAGCCCAGTGACACACCTTGTCACACCGAGTCAGCTCGGTGCTGAGATTGGCACGTTCTAACAACTCCTGAGGATGCTCCGTGTGTGGGCGAAACACGTGTAGAGTAGTCGGTGAAGGTGCAAGGTGTGTCACTGGGCTGCATCTGCATTTTTTTCTTGCGGAATTACGCGACATATTTTTCGTTTTCTACTAAGATATGGATTTCCGCCAAGTAACGCCTGATTCTATCAAATACGTTTTGTTTTCCTTTTGTTTCAATAATGTTTAAATTACAAGCTTGACTTTATTTGACACAAGACGTCGTAGTAGGTTTGATTGATAAAAATCTTGTTTGAGTGAATGATTGAGCGACGACGCCACAAAACTTCCGTCAAAAGACAAGCTTGTTTTAAGAGGTTTGCGGTACGATATGACATATAACAACATTGCGCCGATACAAACTGATATTAAACAATATTGCGTTAAGAGATGGCGGTAGGCCCCCTGGTACTTTTCATTCAATATTTTTCTATTTTTTGTATACCAAGCAGTTGGTCCACGGTTAGCGTTATTTTATTATTCCTGGATCCACCAGGAGGACAAAGCGGTGGGACCACGGGTGATTCCGGTATTATCGTTTCAATAATACCGGACAAATCGTTGCGACCACGGATAAAGCCTAGGAAAAAGTTGTCTATGGTTCTCGCCGTTCTTTCAACTGACTCTTTTCCAAAAATCAAGTCGATTGGTTGCTTAGTTACGGGGTGAAGGAATGACAAACAAACACACTATAGCCTTATTAATATTATTTGGGATTATGATATAGTTACATTCTTTAAACTTAAGCCACGCACACACGCAAGTTTCCGCCTTAACACCATTTCAAAGGAGAATCGACAAAGTGGCCATTAACCTCATTATGGGGTCCGCACACATGTGGATTTTATTCCTTCCCGAACAACTTCCGACCGATCGCGCACGCATTAGGCCTAATTTACACTAACACGGAAAGGTATGAAAGCTATTTTCTGCAACAGAAAACTTAAGTTTTTCCCAAATTCGGTACCAGTGAGGGTACATATTGTATTCGGTTTGGTTGGTAGTAGGACTTGTTGTTGCCTGGCTAGCTACCGCTACCACAATCTTATCTAAGTCTGACGCCATAACAACAATGTTTTCAGCATTGTTGTATTCCGGCAGTTAGAGATAAGATAACCAGTTCCTCAGCGATTGAGGATTCCGGGAGAGACTCGCTTCTATCTTCAGCCTTATCAATATAAGATAATATCAATAAAGATAAAACCCCTTTGTTCATAAAAAATAACGGTTCTTCCATTCCGCAGTAATGTAAATCGAGCCTAAGAAAGCGCTATATTTGCGCAACCATTGAGTTTCAGTAGTTCGATTACGGAAACTGTTCCTGTTGAATGAGTAAGGGTGTTAAGGTTGGTAGACGCTGTAACAAAGACCATTGGTTAAGGTTCATTTTTTTTCTTTTATTGCATTTTACAATTTACAGATGTTTAACGATAGATTAATATGAAATAGCCATTGATGACTCATCTGCCGTGGTCACGGGATGACCACGGCAGCTGTAAAGGTGCCGAAACTTCGGGAAAATCAAAAACTCCCCTAAAAACCTAAAAATACGGACAATTACAACTTAGTTCGTGGAAATATAGCGCGTTTGATATCTGTAAAAGTTGATTTATTTCAATGAACAGTGCGCGCCAAAACATAAGATGTACGTATGAAATAGCCATTTAATTTATGATATTTAAGTTTTGCTTTTCAAATATCTTGAAATAACTCGGAGCCGAGGCGGTTTATTTTATTATTTTTTCTATAAAAAATTAGCAAATATGATAGCATTGAAAATATTAAACTTAAAAATCGGCCAAGTGCGAGTCGAATCGCACATGAAGGGTTTCGTCTCTCACCCAAGGTTGCCTGGAAGAGATTGCTATGTAGTGAAATAATATCTATTTGGACGAGACTTTTAATTAAGATAAAAACGTCATGTTTGGTGTGTAGACGTTTATTGAATAATTAAATATAAAAATATAGACATACAATTAACTTATGTTAAGTCAGCGATCTGAATATTGGCTGCTTAGAGTGCTACGCGTGTGTTCCAATTTTAAGTAATTGCTTCATTCACATATTAGACAGTGCAATGTACTTCATCTCCCCTGAAAAAGTAGAAGGATCATTCCCTCCCTGCAAAAGGGACAGACTCGTAAAATGTAAAGCAAACCAAACTGTATTACTAAAATGAACTAAAATTTAACATTATCTTACTTCAATACAACATAATTATTTATTATAAGGCCGCCTATTGTGTGTTCCTCTTTTTTATCATTTTATCTGTATTTGTTTGTTTTTGTATCGTGTACAATAGAGTTTCTATTATTTTTATTATTATATTAAATACACCTACCCGAAATTTCTATAATTTTTCGTCTGCAAAAATAACTTTGTTTTTCATAGTGTCTCTATGAATGACAAAGTTATATTTGCGGTTTTGGAAAATTATGTGCTTTAGCTCTGTAACTGCTTAATATATTTCGTTCAAACTAATTTTCGTTAACAGATTTTATAAAGGTCTACAGCATATAAAATTGTTTTAGAAACCTCAATAAAAATGTTAAGGACCTATCTATAGATACCCCACACGAATAGGTTTGATGGAAAAAAAAACAGTTTCAGTTCCATGTATGGGGAGCCCCCCCTTTTTTATAATTTTTCTGTAAAAACCATAAAGCGGTTTACAGAATACATCTACCTACCAAGTTTCAACTGTGTAATCCTCATAGTTTTGGTATAAAATGGCTGTGACAAACATCGGACATGACGAATCTATAAGGGCTTCATTTTTTGCCTTTAGGCTACGAAACCCTAAAAATGAAGGAACACCATGAATCCTAAAATTAATGAGTTACAAAAACAAAAATAATAAAAGGAATAGCAAAACTTCCGAGACCTTTTTACATTATGATAATTATCACATGCCTTTATTTGTTCTGGCAACACTCGGGCCTAATTAAAATTCGAGCTTCTGCTTCCTTGCAAGTCAAACAGGACCACAATCTGTTGGCTGCCGCTAACAAATTTTAGCTCTCAAACAAATTAATGGCGTTTCTCACAAACGTTACGGCACTATGCTTAAGTGCACTTTGGGTTATCGCACTAAAGGTTTGAATTCAAATCTTTCAGTTGAGACTGTGCAAGACATAAAATGTAATCACATCCTAATCCTACTAATATAATAAATGTGAAAGAAGGTATGTCAGTTTATGGCAAATTTTAAACAGAAAAATATTGGAAAAAATTAACTCGGCCACAAGTGAATTCTCAGACGGGAATCGAACCCGCGACCTTTGGAAATCCGGTCCAATGCCAAAAATGTCCAAAGGTCGCGGGTTCGATTCCCGTCTGAGAATTCACTTGTGGCCGAGTTAATTTTTTCCAATATTTTTCTGTTTAAAATTTGCCATAGGTATGGAAATAGCATTGAGGAATGCAAAAAATACAAAATCAAAAAAAAGTATGTCAGTTTGTTTGTTTGATACTCTTTCACGCAAAAACTACTAAACTGATTTGGATGATATATAGCAGACAGATAGAAGATAGCCTGAATTAAAACATAGGCCTATTTTTATACCAAAATTCCTACAGGAACGAGAACAAAGCGGATGAAACAGCGGGCGGCCGCTAGTAAATATTATAAATGTATGTAAGTTCGGATATTTAGATGTCTGTTACTCAATAACGCGAAAAATGCAAGACAGATATGAAAGGAAAAAATATATATAGGTGAAATTTGACACACATACATTAGATATAGCGTAGCCTTTAAACATAAAATCAATTTTATCCTTATATTGCCACAGGAATGGAAAATAAATATCATTGCCTTTCAGTCGTTTATTGAAAGTTAAAAGGAAGAGAATGATATTGTAACCCACTATTACCTGATCAACGGTGATAAAAGTCTCGTCCACATAGCGGGCGATAATACCGGATGCGTTATTGCGATAATGCGTCCCGATTCCTTGCACATAACTTCGTTTTTATCTTTCGGTAATTCTATTTCGTAGGCGTGTTTCGCAGCAGGTTTTTCATTATTGTCGGGCAGATTCTCTATTTTTATTTATTGCTAGAAAAAATGGTGTAGAAAAAATTTGCCATAAAATGACATTCATCGCATGCGCTGCGGAAACTAGTGAAGACAGAACAAAAAGTATGATTAGATTTTTAGAACACTCGTAACTGTCGGTAAAACCAAATTTCGTTCTTGACATACTAATAGTATCTACTCGTACTAACAATCTCGCAGCCGTGTCTGGGATCGCATGCGTGACGCATTCTATCGGGACGCATGATTCATCCCAATGTTCTAAGAACTCCTATCGGAATATCACAGAAACGAGGAACGCCATCGTCATACTTCTATTGTGTCGTTATTAAAGCAGCAGTGTGTAACTTTTTAGCCATCTAATACTTAATGTACTAAAAACAGATATCGCAATAACGCACCCGGTATTATCGACCGATAATAACGCGCCTATGTGGAAGAGCCTAAAGTAAGTTAAAAATATAGTTGAGTAACTATAGCATTCACAATAGAGACACTTCAAACAAATACAACAACTGTATTTATTCTTCAGCTCTCAACTTTTCAGAGCTAATTGTCTTATTACAGTTCTCTTCGAAGACGTTCTGTAATCAAGTTAATATTAATTTTCCAGTTCGCCGAATCGTTATGGATTGCGGACAGTTTGTTCGACGGGAACATTTGTGACGATTATTTGTTCTGTTTCTTGCGACAATATTATTTAAGATAGAAATATTGTCTGGACTTTTTTATGAATGAGCAAATTGGAAATAAATTGGGTGTAATGCGTGCGATACACTTCTTAATTCTGCTCAGCAGTCTTCTTTTACAAGATTTACTAATACTTGTATAGTCATCAGCCATTTTAACGTCCTCACTGCTGGGGCACTGTCCGTCCATAAGGATGGATAAGGAGAATGGGCCATGACCCACCACACGGGCCCAATGCGGATTGGTGGATTTGAACGACTGAAAAACAGTCGGGACCAAACGTGCCTTCCGGAGGAGCTCAAGATAAGAAATTTTTAGTCACTTATCTTGTGACCGACCATTGGAAAAGTTTCTTAACGACTACAATCACAGGCCGAGCGTGCAAACCACTACGCCACGAGCTCCTCAATGTGCTAGCAAAATAGTAATTCTAACTTTGCATGAATATAAATGACAGCTAGACTTTTTTTTTTTTTTTTTAACGAGTGGAAAATGCGTTACGCATACCTATGTCGCTTGGGAGAGCAAACAAAAGGTTATGTGGAACTCTCTCGCCGATGGGCCTACCCACTAAAAACCACTCGCCGTGTCCTTCTTCCCATAGTGTCGCGGCCATGGCCATCGTTGTAGCATTGGTCCATAGCCTCCGCCGGTTACTCACCGCTCTGGTTTTGGTTCGCGCCGGCTAGCCGGTAGCCCCCTTATCTGGAGGGCGTTCCCCTATCCACCGCCTGGGGACGCGCCCGATAGCAGACCAGAAACTGCCAAGGGAGGACAGCTAGCGTGGATAGTATAACGTTTTAATAACTGGCCTCGTGTATCTCGGGCATTAGTTTGTCAAGGCTTTGAAAATTATTTTTCAATAAGCTAATAGCATTAGTTCGCTTCAGATGAGGAATCCGTCGAGCGATCTTTAGTTATTCTAAGGATGTCCTCATTTCTGGTTCGATCACGCTGGGAAACACCGAATATGGCTCTATTTTGGCTGACTTTGAGCCTTTTTATAAAAGCCATTGCTAGCGACTACGTTCCACTGCCGTTAGTCATCACTGGTGGTAACGCACACTGGGTCATAATCTTTCGTCTTGGGACATAGAGGTATGTCTATGTGGTTATATGCCCCTAAACACTAGGTAATTTAAAATCTTATTCCATTTGCGTTGCATAGTAAAGCTTCGTATCACTCGTAAAATGCAAGGAGCGGCAATAAATTCATACGAGTAAATCGTATGAGACAGCAAGGCGGTTTGACATGACACACTACCGTCCGGGTAATCCGGACATCTAACCCGGACGCCGGACACACTGGCTCGGACGCGTGCAGTCTCGTGGGGTCACTGGCATGAGCGATGTTCTGCTGTTAAACAAATGACGGGGTAAATGTTTCTGTTATGATTTCATAGCGAAATCAGAGGTATGTCTGCTTTAAAATGTACAAATCATGAATCAGCTATGAAATGCAATTACAAATAAATTGTAGTAGTATCACATTGATTTTGCATTGTGACGCTGGCTCAACACGGCCTACACAGATGTTCGATGGGTACTTTGATAACATGAAACAGATGTTTTTTATTACTGACGATTAGTAAAGAAAAATAAATGTATTTGTTTGTAAACCTTCGTCGGTCTCGAATTCTTGATACTCGTATGCAACAAAGACAAAAGTTTAAGTTATTTCGGAATCAGAATAAATTTGTGTCAGTCTGTTGTTTTATAATATTGACATGGATATACTGATGGAAAATTTGCTGGTACGTGTGTCAGTTGGAAATATCGAATCATCGTACGCTCAGCATACAAAATACGAGCTGACTACAATACTACAATATAATAACACGAAATAACACGAAGTATCGACAAAATCGCCACAACATATTCGATCTCGTTATCGTTAAGTATAATTGCCAAAGATTTCTTATCTGGAGAAATTGGGTATCGATTGGATATAACTTATTAATGTTACAAATATAACGACACATAGTAAATAGCGATAACACAGGAAAAGGAAACAGTATTTGTGTCAGAAAAAAGAATTTAATGTAAGTTATTATTTGTCTGCTGGTCATCCCGAATGAATCAAGGGTCGTTGGTTCAATGCTCAACTGGAACAAACACTGGAGTGCGCACTAGATAACCTCTACGTGTGCCCGACCGCTGTTTGTCCCAGTTCATACTTGTAGGCGCTGGGAACGACAGTGGGAGGGACGGTGCACCCCGGGCGTCATTGTAACCGATTTTCTTATCATTTACAGTGGCGGCTAATAATCTGGTAGGTGGGGACGGTATCTCTTGCGGTTTTGTTGGCTCTGTGGCAGCGTCCCAGACTTATTCTGGGTAGCAGCGTACTGGACAGTCCGGGTAGCGGGGGTACGAGCGTGTCATGTTGTGTGGTGCAGACCGGATCCCTGTACGTGGTGCAGGTGCTGGGGTCTGCCACTTCATGCACCAACTGTCAAGTAGACAGCGCACAGTATCCGCCATTCCGCCAGTGCTCGTGGAAGTCAAGGTTGTAGTAAAAAGGCGAAGTCAGGGCCAGGGCTGGATGACTCTGTCACAGAGGAGGATATCCGCACCGTCTTGCCAGAAAGGGGAGCGGGGGAATACTCGCAGGAGCAAACCAAAGTTGGTCCTATTCGGTCTGGCCCGGGAGGTTTGGGTGTGGTGATATCGAAGGCCGCTCCCCAAGTCCTGGGAAAAGGTTGAAGGGACAGGAAATGACATGGAGATAACTGAGTCGGTACCCAATGGACAGCAGATCATTCAGTTTTCTCCAGGCAAATTTAAAAACCATGGGTAAAAAAATATGGGTTGCCCACTCCCCTCCTCTCTCGGTTAGAAAGAGACCTGGCTACGTGGCTATAACCAGGGGAGATATTGCTTTTGTAGGCATCTATTTCTCCCCGAATCGGTCCATGGATGAACTGGAACGTTGGATCAACATAGTAAGTGGGGCAGTTCGATGCCTAGCGCCGATGCAAGTGTTGGTGGCGGAAGACTTCAATGCCAAACATGCGGCATAGAGCTCTCCCGTCACTGAAAGAAAGGGATGGGTAGTGGGGAATGGGCGACGTCGGCTGGACTGGAAGTGTGTAATAGGAGCACAACTTTTACGTGAGTTCGACATAACCGGGGGTCCATAGTGGACCTCACCTTTGCGACTCCTGCGTTGGCTCGTAGGGTGGATGGATGATGCTTCTTACGGAGCCGGTGTCCCCGTCGGACCACCGCTATATCCGATTCAGGGTCACACCAAGGGCAGACAGGTCTATTGTTGCCCCCCGACCGGCGGGTCACCACTTTCAGCTTTGGGCGGTCACCAGGTTCAATAAGGACCTAGCAGAGGAGGCGGCGATCGTCCAAGCACGGTGCATAGAGGCTCAGGAAGAGACGCTCGACATTGAAGGGTGGGTTATCCAGAACACCCACTCTAGGCCAGCTAGGCGCGCGTCACATGATAGTCAGGGAAATGGTGTGTGGTGTTCCACAGGGGCCAGTGTTGGGGGCGCTCCTGTGAAAGATAGGATACGACTGGGTCCATGTGGTATCCTTCTGTCCCGGATGAACGTGTTACATGTTGATCACTGCCCGGGGCAAAACGTCCCAGGATGCTAAGAGGTCGACAGGTGTTGGAGCGTTAATGGTATTTTTTATATGAACGTCGGGGAGACTCTTAGCCTTCATCATGCCTGATGTTAAGTATTGATAAGGCTGAAGATGGAAGCGCGCCTCTTCCGGAGTCTTCAATCACTGAGGAACTGGCTATCTATCTCTATCTGTCGGAAAATAACAATGCTGTTATGGCGTCATACTTAGATAAGATGGTGGTAACTATCCAGGCGGACTAACAGCAAGTCCTACCACCAACCAAACTGAAAACGATATGTCCCCTGCTGGAAATCGAACCCGGAGTCTTTGGGTCTGATACCGGTGGCTGTTACACAAGGTGAGGTAGAGAGTCAGAGGCGGTTAGTGTTTGTTTCAAGTCTTAGTGTTTTATCTAATTCGTTGCTTCTCATTTTTTTAAAACACTATTACTTAAGCTACGTCTCTCGGCATTAGATCGATGTTTGTAATGTTATCTATACTAATATTATAAAGCTGAAGAGTTTGTATGTTTGAACGCGCTAATCTCAGGAACTACTAGACCGATTTAGAAAATTCTTAGACCATTAGAAAGCTACATTTCTCCTGAGTGACATAGGCTATATTTTATTTCGATATTCCCACGGGAACGGGTACCACGCGGGTAAAACCGCGAGGATCCGCTAGTATCTGATAAAGTAAATATTTTGAGTGATAGCTCCACACACTGATTATTTCTGTGCGAACAAACCGATTGTCAGTTACGTTAAAAAGAGGCTTCAATACCAAATTTTCGAAAATCTGTCTCTCTGACACGGCTCAAAGGATTAGCAATCGGAATTGGCTGGAAACGACGGTCGGAGGTTCGGAAGTGGGCTATCAAACAGCGTCCGTTGGAAACAAAGGCAGATATTTCTCACTGGGGGAAACGGGTTGTGATATCGTCCCGCAATCTGAACCTGGAGACGTATTTTTGAATCATTCGAAATTCCTATGCGAATTCAATTCGCATACGGACTGGAATTCACCGACTTTCAGTTTGTCACATTTTTTAATCACTAGCGGCCGCCCCTTGTTACACTCGCATGGTTCCCATTTCCGTAGGAATTTCGGGATAAAGAGTAGCCTATGTATTAGTTCACTACTTGAAATCCCTTCATACCAAAGGAGATGGCTAAGCAACTGCCTATAATATGTATATTAATGTCTTACTAAGGCGTAACATTAAAATATTCATATTTTAATTATTTCGAGTTCAATATTCATATACCACTTTCAAGAAATAATCAATTCATTAAAAGATTTCAAGTTGGTTTTGATGGTTTTGTTTGAGAAGAACGTCCGTATTACGAAATCGGTTGGCAACAAACCTTCTTTTATTTTATATTTGTGTAAACTAAAACAACTAATATTAGAGAATTTGAAAAATATGATTTTCTTCATTTTGTTTGTTCATAACAGATCACCGAAATCACAAAATAAGTAATAAGTTTGGTGGACCTATACAATTGACAAGTGATGAGCATCCGTATATGATACGGCTACGTTCAGACGGCATTATTTTACCCGCAAACTACACACTAGTTTTCTTTTTATTAAAAAGAGCAGTGGCAGTAGAAAATACTTGTCCACATATTCTCTATGTGAGAAAACATCGTGTCTAAGAAATATTTTTCACGAGAACTTCCAAATCAGTCACTTAAGAGTCCGAGTCTGGCTGCTTTCAGAAAAAATATTGACTTGAACGTACCCTTATTAACTAAATATAAAACGTCAACCTGACAGACGGAGGAGTTTTTTCATGATTTTAACTGTTTCAAAAGTTCCTGAAAGTTGTTTCATACGAAATACTAATATTCCGCTATCCAGCATTATATATTACAAGGTTCAGTGTAAATACATTGCTAGACAGTCGTCCATACAAAATTTAGCCATCTCCTTTCATCCAAATCCGTTAAGTAGTTTTTGCGTTAAAGAGTAACAAACAAACAACTGACATACTTTCACATTTATAATATTAGTAGGAGGGAAGTAAGATTAGAATACAGTGTTTCCGTTTTATTAAACTCCCTTGACATAATTTCATTTTACGCAGAATATAAGAAAACCGAAAACTAACTTATGATAAATTTTAAATAGAAAAATATTGGAAAAAATTAACTCGGCCACAAGTGAATTCTCAGATGGGAATCGAACCCACGACCTTTGGAAATCCGGTCCAATGCTCTAACCGCTGAGCTACCGAGACTTGCGAACCACCGTCAAAATTCTCCAATACTTTTATATTTTTAATACGCTGTTGGCCAGCGTTGTCACATCAATGCTAGGAATATCCTTGCATTCGAAAGAAACATCTTTTCAGGTGTTTAACGATCGATTAAGATGCAACAGCCAATAATTTATAACTAACTCTCCATAGATTTAACAAACCGATACTAAAATGGACTTGAATCACTTGTAACGAAACGCTTTTATGTCGTCAAACTATCAGTCTTGTCAATGTCAATGGTAATGACATTAAGTGCTAAACGTCAAACTTTCTATCACTCGAATGTATAAATAGTGGTCCGGGCTATCGTTGCAGATTTGATTGCAGATTGGAATAAAAAAAACGGTTTCTAGCATTCGCATAAGTAATTCGAATGATTCAAAAATTCGTCTTCTGTACTTTAACGTTTCCGGAAAATGTGAGCTAAAGTACGGTGGATCTAGTGCTTTGGAAGCATTGCTCTTTGTTGGATTGCAAGATGTAGTGGCTGTATTGGGTTGATAGATGTAGCTATCATATTAAGAGTTACATGCATATATTTATTATTGGTCTCCACGTAACTAGATACTGTTCTCATACATTTAGCTCTTGACCGTTTTACTCTGCCACAAACGCCACAGCCTCCTATCAACCGAGTCAGTTGGTTGAATAAATAAATAAATAAAAATGTATTTATTTTCTCTCACACTAAATACTACATTCAGAGTTTAGCCAGGTGCTTACAAATTAAATGTGAGAGACTGGTATCTGTACTAGGGTAACCTGTCTTACAGATTACCAGGCCCTCGCCTCACGGAATAGGACATTACATCGGCAAAAACAAAGATTACAGTATTTATTAAAATACAATCTTAAAAGAGAAAAAGAAATACTTAAGACTAAGATTTTCATGCTACTTATGCTACATACAAAATTATATTCGATTTTAAACTAATTATTGGTGTTGGGATGATGTGTAATGGGTATGTCAAGGTGTGTGTGTGTGTGTGTATGTGTGTGTGTGTGTGTGTGTGTTTGTGTGTGTGTGTGTGTGTGTTACTGCAGTAAATTCAATAAATTCTCTTTTTCATCATATGTGAGGTTCTGTAACCAGTCGGATAACTTTCTTTTACACTGGTTGAAGAAAAACGTCAAAATTAGTGATCACATTTTTTGATCCGTTGTTTGTATGAAGCGCTGTATCTAGGTGTGGCAACGCGGAGACCAATGATACACCTATGGTTACATGGCTAAGAAAGATAAAAGGAACACTGATGTTTAGATTGATGCTTAAACGCTGTGAACAGTCTAAGTAGGTCAATCTATAAAATACAACCACTTCATGAAATGATCACGCAAACCATGAAGAGAACAACTCTGAGATTTGGCCATATTTTATACGCATTGAACCAAATATCTCGTAATTTCGAAGAAATTGAGTGCGCTGAAAATTTTGGAGCCACCTACTAATCTATATTAGGTTTGCGTAGAGATGCGTGGCCCATATTTTCGTGAGTCCAACATTTCGAATCGCCCCTACACCCAGCGGCGAGGGATGCGTAAAAGCATTTTCCCCTAGTATGAAAAAAAAATAGGTTTGCGTAGAGAGCCATAGCCAATTCTTCTTAAGACGTCGTGTATGATCTACTCTACTAGGATCACCTGGGTGGGGTAAGGTGGTTGCTTACCCCACCCCCATGGATGAGCCTTCTCCTGCAACCGGCCTAAGGATAATATACGGAACATTTTTGCTTGTATGCCTCAAAGTCGAGTAATCCTAACTAGTTATTAATATGAATATTTTGGAATAAATTCGAAAGTGTGTTCGTTTGTCCTTCTTCACGCCCTAACTATGAAACCAATCGACTTGATTTTTAGCATAGAGTTAGTTGAAGAGACGGAGAGTAACATAGGCTACTTTTATCCCGATATTCCCACGGGAGCGGCCGGAAGCTAGCATTTACTAAAGGTCAACAGTTCCTCGAAATTGTGAACATGTTAAGGTTTTAGGTCCACTCAATTAAAACGGACAATTATATCCCATTCTTCCGCTATGAATAAATAAATACCTATATACATAACTATATTATTCATTTATGAGTCTTTTGTTCTAATGTATGTTAAATTGAGTTATTCAATAATAATAATAAAAAACACGATAAACCGTTGGTTTTTTAGACGTTTGCTGTCGTTTACATCCACCAATCCGAATATGCCGACACGCACTCACTAGTCCTTATCCATCCATAAGAAAGGACTGTACCCCAGCAGTGGGACATTAATACGACTGGTGATGATGGTGACGATGATGATTTAGCAGGCCTACCATCATCTGTTAGAAACCATCATGTCACAAGAACGTTTGTTTGTGTTTTGTTTTTATTGAAAATTCTTTGTAGATGACACACTTCATACTTTGGAGGCGATCGATGATTGAACGAAGATCTCACAAAACTTCCTTCCAAAAAACAAGCTTACTTTAAGAGATTCTTAGTACGAAATAGCAAAATAAGATATTAAGAGATGGCAGTAGGCCCTGATCTGAAAATATTTTCTCGTAAACAAAACTGCTTACAGCCGCTAGTTAATATTCATTTTAAATCAATTTTAAACAGTCTATCTGATTTCGTTAAGCCGTATCAAATTAACGAAATTGCTTGGTCACTGTTGCAATTAACGGTACGTTAATTCAATTGGTTAATTAAATATGTATTAACGGTTTAATTGAATTGATAGTGCCTGTTGGGTGTGATTTTGGAATCGCACGAATTGACAGACTGATCGTATTTAATCACGTTGGTTAAGAAACGCTGGGTCGGGCTAGGTGTCGGATGGGTGACCATAAAGTGGCATTACAACTGAGAGCTGCCGTGCTTCGGCGGGCATGTTAAACTGACGGTCTCGGCTGTTGTCCTCAGATAACAGTCTCAGAAAAAACTCTGAACTCTCATACGATAAGAGAGAGACATACGAAATATTTTGACTGTTATCTGTGGTCAAAAACCTGATAGTAGTATGCTTAGAAATAGTAACGTTATCGAAAGCAAGTCTATGTAATAGAAATCCTATTAATTATAATATTATAAATGCGAAAGTATGTCCGTTTGTTTGTTTGTCTGTTACTCTTTCACGCTAAAACTAATGTTCATTAGTTTTAGCGTGAAAGAGTAAGTAGGGTTTGGATGAAATTTGGCGCAGAGATAGTAAGTAACCTGGATTAAAACATATGATACTAATCATCCCGATATTCCGATTGCCACTAGTAGTCTATAAATAATTTTAACGAAATTGTACCTTTTTTGTCTTCGACATCGTTAAATTATTAACCTTAGAATAATATTCTAAGTTATTAACACAAAGTTTTGTACCAGAGACACGCACGTGATGGCACTATTAAACATTAGTCAGGAGTTGGTAACATTTAACTTTGCCAGTGATTATAAATCACTATTTTACCCCTCTTCCGTTCTGCTCTGGGGTTAGTATAATTTACGATAGGGAAAAACTCGCGTCACAGTCTAATCATCAAAAATCGTAGCAGTCGGCCGATATGACGCGCTCACTCACACACACGCGCCGCTCGCTATCGCTACACAGCCGGCGGCCCCTCGGTCTCACTGGTTTTCACTGGTAAAACAGTAGCGAGCGCGCGTGTAGCGGCGCGTATCTGTGTGCGTGCGTCATTTCGGCCGTTTGTAGGCAATGCAAAAGACTGTTTAGACTGTGCTCGCGTGGTCAATAATTTCAAAAGCGGTATAGTATTATTTTGAAATAAGATAGTGAAAACTAAACTAGCGCTAAATTATGCATTTTGTTTACAATAAAAAAAATATTAGGTAACTAGGTATGTTGATAATTCATTATATTCACCTTTTTTACGGTGTTGGCCACCGTCGTTTCATCAATGAGAGAAATATCCTCGCATTCGAAAGAAATATCTTTACAAATGTTTGACTATCGATTAAGATGAAATAGCCATCTAATTATAAATTTAAAAACTTCGTTTTACAATGCTATTTTTATGTGATAAATATTAAACAAGAAAATATAGGTACTAGAAAGGTTAGTGCATTGGGCCTGAATCCCAAGGATGCGGGTTCGAATCCCGTCAGGGCGACATAAGACTATTTGCTTTTTTCCAGTTTATTTTCTTGTTTAATATTTATCACATAAAAATAGAATTGTAAAATGGTAAATAAAAAAAATATAAAGACAAATTATTTATTTAATTAAACCTTTTTTTTTCAGATCTATTAACAGGGATTGAGAATAGACTCCTTAGGTAAGTTTTGTCATTTGTCTCAACAAATTCGACATTAACATATCTTATGTTTCTTCGCGCACTTATGTATGTGTTTAGTACTCAATAAATAATTATCTTATCTTATTATCTTATCTAACTTATAATCGAAATAAAAAAAAAATTGCGGGGTATTTAGTGCAATTTATTTACCCGAAATATACATTGGTACTATAATTTTTTTTTGTTGGAATTTCAAGAAGGAACGGTCTTTTTCGTGTTTTTGAAAAACGTGTTTACGAAATAAGTAACGATCTACCTAAATGTTTATGAATTGAATTGTTGTATTTGAGTTTTGAATAATCATAAAAAATTACTAAATAAATAAATTAATTTTTCGGTTTATATGCGGTTTTTTGGTTTCCCGACGTTTCGGCACCTTTCGAGTTACCGTGGTCACGGGTTGACGCAACTGAAAAGGTGTTTTTCAAAAACACGAAAAAGACCGTTATTTTTCGAAATTCCAACGAAAAATGAGAGCGAAAAGAAAAAAGCTGCTCCTTCAATATCAGAACTTTGCCATGTGAATAGTTCTTCACTGCCGAAGTGTCGACGAAAAGTGGTCTCGTTCGTGCGTAAAGGAATCTCGACTTTACGTCATCGACGAAAAAGTCAGTTTTCCACGCGAACATGTTCTAATTAACTGACACGACTCGAAAGAAGGAAGAGACAAGAAGCCGTGAAATCATGCGCGACGATAACCTATAATTATAAGAGACGATTAGTGTCGGGCTTATATGGGTGACGATAAATCTGTTTTGTCGAAAAGCAAATTAAAAATTTGGGGCTGCCATTAAATGTGGTGGCAGCCCCCTTATAATGAAGTCGGGGGGGTTTTAATTTTTTATTTTGCTTTTTATTTCAAACATTTTAGAGAGCATAGATATTATGTACATTGTACTACAGAAAACCCATTACTGAAAACCGCATCAAAATCAGACTAGTACTTTTGGTTTTGCTCGAACATGTGTTAACTGCAGCGCCCCCTTGTGAGTTGTCACCGTAACACCTATCTAAGAACATGCACCAATCAAACCCGAACCCATCACTGCACACCACATCAAAATCAGACTAGTAGTTTTGGAGATAAATGGTAACATTGGTTTGCACAAACAAACAAGCAAACAACCTTTCACCCCAAACGCATATATTGTCTCCGTTCCTTCGTTGGTAATAAAATATTAATTTAAAGAAAAACATAGAATGTATATAACTGTCTGTATAATATAACTGTCTGCCGTGTGACTAGTCGAGCGAGTGCCAGCCTATTGAGACTAGTCCGGTTACCGGACGCTTGCGTTTATCATACCTAAACTCGGGAGTGAAATGTCTGTACCGTAAGGTACTAATATATATTCTGTGGTCAGACTTAGATAAGATGGTGGTAGGTAGCCAGGCGGACTTACAACAAGTCCTAACACCAACCAAACCGATTACAATAGTATACCCACTGAGAATCGACCCCTGAGTCTGATAGTAAGTTAGTGATGGGTAGAAGTTTGAAACGTGGACTAAAATAAAGGATACTTTTTATCCCGATATTCCGAATTCCGACACATTTTCATTTGTCCTCACGAGAACAGGAACCACAAATGTGAAACCGCGGGTGGCCATTAGTCTGTCCTAAATATGTTAGCCCTGGCTAGCTCATTTCGATACAGTAAACTAATGGTAGTTACAAGGTCGTTTACGTGTAGCTCAACATTATCGTTATTACTAAACGATACAGTCGCCATGTCCAGTCTATAACCAACAGCTGTTATATCGTATTATATCAGAATCAGTATCATGATAGAAGCCAGATAAAGCCATTTGGTAACCAGTTACCAAATGGCTTTATCTGGCTTCTGCAAGGTAATAGAATCATCAAGTAAGTTGTCTTCGACTACGGGGTACGCACACGCAATAGGGCTGCCCGCTAACATAGATTACCTAGCCATTACGACACGATAACCGCGGCGCATTCGAGACTGACTTGCCGAGGTCTTGCCGAACCGAGGCTCGTCGGGTTATCGGGTATTACTCGCGAACGGATCTTTAGTAGGAAGACAGAATATTGTGTATCTTTATATTAAATTATTATTACTAAACGACCCATGTCCAGTCTATAACCAGCAGCTGTATCGTATTAAATTCATTGGGTAACTGGTTACCAAATAGCTTTATCTGGCTTCCGTAGTGGCTAATGATTTTTTGTTTTATATGCCAAAAAATCTACAAAAAATTACAAGAATAACTGTGTTATTATTGTTTTTCTATCTTTAAAACTGACCGAGATATAAAAGTGCAAAGTTAACATTTTCGGTCTAAGCCGCGGACCGAGCGCGATATCGTTCATGACGTCACGTCGTCCAACTCTGTGAATCGAAGCATTTACCGGAATGTGCCCGACGCGCGCGGAACTACTTTGTTTATTTTGATTAGGAAACAATAAAGACAACATGAGTCCATCTATTAAATATTGTAGTTTGCTTCAGTGTAAAAATACGGCCACGAAAACACCCGAAAAGTTGTTTTTCCGAAAATCAGAAAAAATGGACAAATGCGATGAGAAGAGCGCATCCATTAGGACCAAACACGACAGCATCTTGTTGTGAGTTGTGAGGATCATTTCGATGTAAGTATTAAAATACTATTTATACCTATACCTTGTGATGAGAAATACTAAGTAGTAGGTAGGTACTTGGTTATTGCTAGTAACTAGGTACATGCTTTTTAGTAGGTATGTAGGCACTCGATCGCAGTGTATTGAAACTAACGATGTATTGAACCTTTCGTTTCCAAGGTTAATGATCATTATAATTTCAAGAAGAAACATTGATTATAAGTTTAAAACTACAGTATTCAATGTAAATAAACACCCAAACTTGGGTTACACAAGTAGACAGGTCAATGACCTAAGTCGTTCTTCAAGGTTGACGTGGAGTTCGAAAGTTTGCGCATGTTTTTCAGTAAAATGTTTATAAATATGATCTTAGGGGTTGATGTTTGATTATTTGTAAAGGAATGTGTAAATATATTTATCTACAAAATCTTTATTTTTAATAAAATATTCTGCCACCATCATATTGCGGACTATGGGAAGGTTGTCGGATTTGCCTTTTTTAAATCCTTCTTCCATTTTAGTTCTAAAACAATAATTTACACAATACACTTAATCAATCAGCATTATTTAAAATCAATAAATAACACCAGAGCGCACGAGAACAGAGAACTTACCCGTGAAATGTACTACGGACGTATGAGGCGGGGTCGCCTGCCGTGCCGTATGGACGAGATGACGTCACACGGTACTCGCGAACACTGACGAGATTTACAAAACCTACGTAAACTTCCCACGCTTTTAACATTGGTAATACTGCACCGATCGATGTGAAATAGAAACTAGAATAGTGTATACGATCTAGACTTTTATTCTACGCATTTAAAAGTGTAATATTGTAACCCTGTTATCTTCTCCATTAACGTTAAAGTTGTTTGTCAAGAATATACAGGAGGGCAGGTTAACCTTAATCATTATAGCTAGGTATGTACAGTTATTATTTTTTTTCATTGTTTTTGAGTAAAGCTAAGCGCGCACGACGATTTTTTTTACAACAAATGATGAATTTCTGCACTTGTATACTTTGACTTCGAGACAAATACTTTGACAACTTCTATGTCATATCAACTATTGCTCTAAACAACTAGTTCTAACCACACGTAGCATTTGTTTTTGGCCTGCAATTTCAGAAAACGTCCATAAATGTATAGCCTGAATCCTTTCCTTAAAAAATGTCAATAAGGTCGAAAATTGCTTGGACCTGTTTTTTAAACTATACATCACTAGACAGTAAAAAACGGGTGCAAGGGATTTTCGACCTTATTGACATTCATTAAATTTAAAGTTTAGTTTAAAAAAATAAAAAATTAAACTGACATGTTAGTGAAAGAGAATATGAAAAAAGGCCACCAAATTCCAAAAATGACAATAAGGTCGAAAATTGCTTGCATCTGTTTTTTTTATATAGATCACTAGACAATGTTTTCCTAGTTTCACTTGTTTTCCCGATATATTTTTTTTTCCGAAATCGTATTCGGATCGGACGTAATGCGTGCGCTCTAAGCACACAAATCATACTCGCTCGTTTGCGCTCAAAGACGGCACATCACATTGATTGAACAATGAAACAAAATGATCTGCGATCTGCGATTTTAGAAGTCGATGTGAACAAGTGAAGGGAAGGAGCAATCTGCGATTTTCACATTGTGAAATTGTAGCAATTGATGTGAAGAGAAGGCGAGGTGTGAATAATGAAAAATTATTTCACATGATTTTCCACATGCTATTCATGAAATGTTTCATGCCTAGACTCTAGTAGTATATAGTAGTATATAGTTAATTATAGTTCACTGACGAACAATTATTAATTAAAATTCGTAGTAGGCGTTTAGCCTTAATACTTGATATTTTAAATGAAATATCTATACTTATTATCATGTGGGTACATTATCTATAACGTTGATGTCTATAAGTTAATGAGGTACATAAGGATACATATTATTGCACTTGTCTGTTTACCAAGTAATGTATACATATTTTTGACCTTGACTGTACATAAAAACCTTAATAGAAAACCATCTTTATTTATTTTTTTATACTTGGAACTGCATTCACAAATTGTTAAAAAAAATGGACATTCAGCAGAAAAATGCACAGTTTTCAAAAATATTTTTTTATGCCAATCAATCCTGTTTCTCGTGAGGATCGAAACACTCTAAGACACCGACTCAGGTATAAGTACTAGAAAAGTCAGAAATCGCAAAAAACGCGGAAAACACCCCGTAATTATTTTTTAATCTGTAAAAGAAGTTCAAAATTTTTCAAAAAATTAAGGATGTAAAATATAAAAGCAAAACCATCTCATTTAAGAAGACACTTAATGTAATATTTACTTATTCCAGTCTTCCTGTAACTAATCTATCTATCTTTGTTGTCTACATTTCGTCTAGCCCAGAACTAACATACGTCTTGTTTACACGAGAATGTTGCAATCTAACAGATTACTATGTCTTTGCCTAATGTAAGACAGAGCTAATATGAAGCCACTTGTAATTCTAGGCAGTTGGTATGCAGATTCAGGCACGTGTGCATAATAATAAATCAAGGTGGTAATGCTGAATTATGATTTGAAATTGATACTTGTCAAGAAAATGAAAAGTAAAAAAATATATAATTAGGAAAATAGTTCATATGCCACTTGAATTGTTCACATGATCTGATTAAAACCCTTAAGTTATGGGATATAACAGAAAAAAAACACGTATAAACTAATTACTCAAGTGCAAAATAATGCTCGTACTCATCATTTAAACACTTGCCCCTACAGGGATTCCAACCCAGGACCTCAGAGTAGGCGGCATCTTGTAAACCGGTTTACGTATGTACTTTTGTTTAACGTAGCGTCTTACGTGAGCGACTTGACGCTTGAAAGCGATGAGGCGCGGTGCGGCGCGAAAAAAATACCTACCGTAAGAAAATTTGACCCACTCGCGGCGAGTAAGAAGATGTGCAGTGACTAGTTTTACTAGTACATAAAAAGTAGTAGTTACTGCAGATCCTTTGGTTTCGCCACGCGAGTGACAAGCCATTTACCGGGTCTATAGAAATCATCTTCAGTATCGACTGTTTATTGTTTACGTGCCGCAACGCGCCGCTTCGCGTTCACATCCAGGACCTCTTTTGAATCACTTTTCGCGGGAGTGGCGAGGCTAATGGGGAGGCGATAAGACCTTGCGTGTGTAGACATAGCTCGCTTTTCGCTTTGCCGGAGGCGGTACTACAGACGAAAAGCGAAGCTATGTATATACGAGTAGGTGCATGGTCGCTATTACGGAAGTACGGAAATTACGCAAACGAAAATCAGTAGAAACCTCGAAACGAGTGAATCAAAAATAGAGCACCAGATCGCTCACGTAAGACGATTTCCATATCCACTGCTATTGAGGTCGTCAAACATTTAATTCTATCATTAAACTCACAAACTCCGCAAACGCGAATCAGCATAGATTATACCAAATAGCAAGTTGATAATTAATTTATCACAGTACCAGTCACTTGATACCTAATATTTGCTTTATCACTGCTCCGATATCAGCTAACTTTAACTTTGGCTCAAGTCCGCCGTCTAATATCTAAGGCTGCCTTTCCATTCCACCATGTGCTTTGCAGCTATGGTATACTTAGCTGCGAGGATGTGAACGTCAAAAAAACTATGTGACCGTTTCCACTGATGATAGGATACCTATGTGAAGGGCGAGTAAGATGTGCTATGAAGATGCGCCGCTTCGAGGTAGCTGTGCGAAGAAGATAGGCAGCTCGAGCTATGCTGTATCGTTAAATATATTTTCGGGATGGGTAAAAAATTTCAAACTCGCGCCAGGACACGTGACCCTGATCGAAAATTCGTAAGTCGGAGGGAGAGTATACCGCCGAGCCGGCGCGGCGTAGGAGAGTAAGTAATATCTCCCTCTCTTTCTACCGCGCGGCGAAAATGTATGTCTGCTCCTGCTGTTTCGTTTAAGCGGTTTCACTTCTGCCGGCACTCTCGAAGTGCAACCCGTTGTTATTTTTTTCTCCCTGTTTTATTTCACACAGACTCGTCAAATTGAAAAGTGACCTTGACACAGATCCGTAATGTCACGAAAGAAAATACAAAAAATACAAGTATATCTCATAATAGCATTAAATATATTATTAGTGTCATCTTAGAGATTACTTATGTCACAGTTATAAAATGTACATTTTATGGTAATCCAAATAGTAAACAATTTTCAACTTGCAAAGAAATTCAACAGTATTATAAAGGACATGACATACATACGTTACGTGTGACATTTCTAGCATTACAAGATTATTCAACTCATCATTTATCATCTTGGCACATTCAATTATTGAATAACTACATCAACGACCGCGACGTCAATAATAGTCGTTTGAGTTTCTGTTAGCTTATTGAAAATTGAAAATTCCACGCGCAACCATCCATTAAGGACATGTTTTACGTGCACTGTTGACTGCGCTGTGACGCATGTCCTCCTCCTCGCATCGTGTTCCTCATTACTGAGGGTCGTGATTCCCCCGATGGGAAGTTAATTTTCCTTTGATGATGCTCCTCCATCGATTTCTGTCCTTGGCGTCATGGAGTGCATCATGTAGCTTAGTGTTCAGCGTTGAGCGGATTTGGTCAGACCACTTAGTTGGGCTTCGACCTCTCGGCCGTTTGCCATCGACCTTGCCAGTGACCATCAGTTGTTCGAGGTTGTGTCCATCTTTTCAGGCGATGTGACCGAAGAATTCCAGAATCTTTTGGAGACAGGAAGTGGATAGCCTGGTTTTAATGTTGAGCTCTCGAAGGATAGACTCGTTGGTTCGGAATGCAGTCCACGGTATTTGTAGCATCCTCCTCCAGCACCACATCTCAAAAGCGTCAATGCGATCTCGACGCAAGTACTTGATGAACAAAACAGCACAGCAGAGCACAGTGTGGACATAATTATTCGTGGACTAGCGGACCCGGCGAAATTCGTACCGCCTCAGAATTATTAAATGTTGTCTATATTCGTATCTCTTATACCTTAGAATGGCTGCTTGGTGTAGGCTCCACATCAGGTGTAAGGACCAGGGGGGCTATCGCGAGAAAAATTTGGATGTCTAGATGCTAAAATAACTCTGGTGCTAAAAAAAAATCTGGGTATGGACATGGGCTTCATTTGACAGTTAAATTAATTTTATGAACTTCAACTGTCAAATGAAGCCCATATCCATACCCAGATTTTTTACGCGGTAGGGCCCCAGATCTTTAATTTTTGTTATCATCATCATATCAGCCGCACGACGCGATGCCCACTGCATCCTGGGTATAGCCCCCATCCAAAGAACTCCACAATGATCGGTTCTGCGCTGCTGACATCTAGCGGCTACCTTCACCAGATTGTCGGTCCACCTTAACGGGGCCTACCCAAAGAACATCGCCCGGTGCGCGTTTACCATTCCGAAACCATTCTGCCACAGATTACTAAATAGTTACTGCGTATTCTGCCCCAACTGCCATCATTTTTATACCTAAACAGTAAGTGCTCATTCGCTGAAGAACCTTACCCAAGGCGCTATATTCGTATCTCTTATACTTAAGCTGGGCTGCCGGAATCTACATCAGGTGTGCCAGACCTTCGACTTATATACGTCAATTGAAAATACTTATCACGTTAAACTACTTATCCCAAGGTGCTATGTACGTATTTTTTATAGTTTAGCTTAGCTGCTAGGGTTCCACATCAGGTGTACCAGACCTTCGATATTTGTACGTCAATAGAAAATGCTCATTACGCTCAACAAGTTTTCCTTCGTTGCTATTTCCATATCTTTCATAGTTTGGTTGGACTGATATTATTATGGTTCCACATCAGGTATTTCGATCTTTAACTTTTTCGTTCATAAGAACCTTCTCCTGACAATATTAAGCACAACAAATAAAGAATTCGCTGCTCTCGAGATTTGCGCTTAGCAACACATTCAGCGATTCATTTTTATATTATAGAAAGATATCAAACGCATCCATAGCAACGTAGCATAGCATTCCGGTGGAGAGGCACCCTAACTTTGGTTGAAGTGAAGTTTGCCGACTAATATCTAAGTTGGAACATAAATCAACGCGAGCCTACGATATATTTGGTAATTGACTCATCAGTTCACTTCTAATGTTATTGGAAATGTCGTGAGGAATTATGATTATTAGGATGTGATAGATAGTATGTCATTCTATTAATCTTAAGAATATATTATTGGAGTGTGACGGCTATTGCATGTTTCGTTTATTGTGACAAGATTGTACGACTTTGTAAAATTAATGACGACTCATGTGGTTCTGGATTTTACAATAACACACATACTTAGGAGCTAAAACGTCTTGAAAAAAGTTTTTATTTTAATACGTATAATTACTTTGACTTTAACTATTGATAACCAAGTATATAATTATTTTTATTAATAGTTAATGATTGAAATACTTAAATATTATAAAAACTTAACAGAAGTCATAAAGCATATTTTTATTTTCATTTTTCGAAAACCAACCATGTTACAACTAGAATATTAATTCTAAGGTAATTAAGGTATTATACTATATTACTAAAACCAAGCAACGCCACAAAAATATAATTCAATATACAAGAGTGTGTGTGTGTGTGTGTATGTATTTTTGTGTGCGTATGTGTGTGAGTGAGTGTATGTATGCGTGTACTTGTTTATGAATAACACGCATACTTAGCAGCTAAAACGTCTTGAAAAAAGTTTTTATTTTAATACGTATAATTACTTTGACTTTAACTATTGATAACCAAGTATATAATTATTTTTATTAATAGTTAATGATTGAAATACTTAAATATTATAAAAACTTAACAGAAGTCATAAAGCATATTTTTATTTTAATTTTTCGAAAGCCAACCATGTTACAACTAGAATATTAATTCTAAGGTAATTAAGGTATTATACTATATTACTAAAACCAAGCAACGCCACAAAAATATCATTCAATATACAAGAGAGTGTGTGTGTGTGTATGTGTGTGAGCATGTGTGTATGTATTTTTGTGTGCGTATGTGTGTGAGTGAGTGTATGTATGCGTGTACTTGTTTATGAGTGTGTGAATATGAGTGTGGCTGTGTTAAGTGTATTTTAGAATGTACTCTGTAATTTTAGTTAAATAATGGGAATTAAATTTAGTGAGAAACCAACTATCAATAAAATTCAACGAAACAGAAATACACCTTAATGGTCCTGAAGGAATCACATATTCCTTACAGATGTATACAGTATCAAGACAATATCTAAATTTAAAGGAAAAAAAATGGACGATTCGAAAGCACTTATCTATAAGTCTATTTGAATAAAAATCTTTGACTTTGACTTTAAAGCAAGATGAAAATCCAACAATAAGACATGACAAGATGTGGGTTTTGAGTTTTAAACAATGTCAAATGTGTAAATAGTAGTTCGAGAAGGTATATTAATTCCTATAAATTTTATTAACTTATCATATCATAAAAATATTATTTTCTGTAATTGTTGCGTGTTGATAATAACATTTAATCATCTAAAAGCACCTAACAATCACAAACAACAAATACCTAATCAAAGAAGATAAGGTATTCAATTAAATACGAACAAAAAAAATCTCAATGATATCTGTCACACGCATTCTCAAATTAAAGATCCTGTACATGAGGCTAACATTTCTTTTTAACCACTCCAGGCCATTTCTGAAATAAATCAAGTTGGCTCAACTCTACTCTGTGACGGCGAGATCACAGACTAAAGAAAACAAAAAACCCCTTTGTTTACATCCGTAACTTTTTAATCGGGTAACATAGCTTTAGCGTGTTTTACTTTTAAACTCCCGTGTAAACGGGGCGCGTGCTCCCCCCTCTTGAGTAAAAAAACCGTAGTAAAACAAGGATGAACAAACAACGTAGATGTAAATTTAGACGGAAGAGACTGGTGTCTGTAACTGTTTCTTTAATTGTAATTTTATTCTTTTGGTGCTCTAACGATTATGATATCGTCTAATAGTGTGCAAAGCACTGTTGTGGAGACTGCGACAGCGGCCCCACATTGATAGGTACATTCCTGGCGATATGCAGCGGGAAATCGGGGGGTATTAGTGGGTATGCCTGCCAAAGGAGAGCCCCAGATAATCTATCGCCCACCAGTGATTGGGAATGCATAAGGCGCATTTCCCCTTCGAAATTCTGGTGTCAGAGTTTATCAAGCCGCCTATTAAAGCTTCTGACTTGGTTTAACGACTGTTAATGGGACCGACAGCTTACCGTGCCCTCCGAAGCACGGAAGTGCTCAGTTGTATTTCCACTTTACGGCCACCCATTCGACACCTAGCTGAACCGAATGTTGCTTAACAAACGAGATCGAATACAATCAGTCTGTCAAGCGACGTCATGAGCGCTTCAAAAGAATAAATTGAAAATTATGTCTCTGTCTGTACTGCACTTCGAAGCTTAGAGGAGCTCGAGATAGTAAACTTTTGATCACCCATCCCGTGACCTCTTTCCTCTTCATAATTTTTTGCTTATATGGCCAAAAGCCTCAATGCAGCCTGAATACAAATTCAATAGAAATTCAAAAACCTTATTATCATATTGTTGACAAAAACCCTACCAACCAGAATTGCTAAAAGAAGTCTCTGCAGCTTACCTCCAACTTGAAAAATAAGTAAGTACCAGATAACCCTGAAACTATTTACCACTTATGGCTCAAATACTTAAAGTGATACTCGAAAAAAATATGCTGAAGCGAGATAGCAATGACAAAACGACGCGAACGGGAGCGAGACCGATTTTGCAGATTCGGCAAAAAAAACACAAAATCACTTCGTATTAAAAAACTACAGCGATTTAAAAAAAATGCTTCTATACGATCCTAAATATTATTGGTGTCCACTTATTAAACCATATTCCAATAGTGTAAGTAACCCCATTTAAGAATAAACTTGAATTTTCATATTTTTTAGAGGTCTTGTCGAAAAGAAAAAGTGTCGAGACAAAATCATAAAATCGTGTTTCTGAAACTATACGAATCTAGATAAAGGTATGAAGAAATATATAATGTTATTACCAGATTTGTAACAACTGTAACCGTGCTATAGTTTTATATCAAAAAGTCCATACTTTTTCCGAGTAGCGCCTTAAGATAATAATGAAAAAAATCAAAGTTATCTGGATAAGCCGAAATAAGGGCGGTGTTATAACACCTGGTAGGGCTAAGTGGGTTTTATAAATCGATCAAAATTTCTATGAAAAGTGCTGCCAGTAAAAAATAAACAAACAGAATTATAAAACATACATACATACATAAACTCAAGCCAGTAATCCCTTACAAGGTTGTCAGAGCATTTTAAGTGCAGCTTGGTAGTCAATTACACTACTCCACTCTCATAACCACAACGACAGACCTATATCGAGATAGATGAAAAGAGCCCTTCAAACTGTATGAGAACCTAGTGTGTGGAATTTTTCGTACCTTCGATGACGTCACGAGCGAGATTTAGTGATGGGAAATGTTATTGACGATCTCATTGCTAAAAAGCACTGCGCAACTAACTATTTTCGTGTCTGAGTGACGCGTGTTTTCATCGCATGCTTGAGACCAAGCGGACTGACTTAGGTCGGAAAACTTTGACCAAGATCAAAAGTTTGATCCAAGGATCAAACTTTTTACACGCAAGGTAGGTTTTACCGTCTATCTCGAAATAGGTCTGTGGCCTCACCTCAACGACGCCACATTTGGCAAGTTCAAATTCCAGTCCAGCATGGGATTATAAAAATAGCAGTAAATATTGTTTTACTACCACCGTTTTCTTTCACGGATCCCTAAAACTAGTTCCTGTTAAATAAACAAGAGGAACATAAATTCTTAATGGAACTGCCCTTTAGTTGTGATTTAATATCCCGCGTTAAAGAGCTTTTTTGCCAAAGTACTTTGTTAGTTGAGCAAAAGGGAATTTTATTAACTGGGTGCTTAGCTTGTTCTAGCGTTTTCGGAGTGGGATGAACGCAGTTTATAGAAAAGACGGGTTTATTTTAAACATACAAGAAGAGCAAAATAGGGTTGTCGCCTTGCAGATTATGTACTAGTCGTTTTCTTTATTACTTATAACTAGGGCAGTTACAACCCGATACTCGGGTTCGTCGATCGACGAAAAATTCCAAATTATGCGAAAATCTTTAATTGCAGTTTGTGATCATCACGTTTAACATTTTGTATATTTTATAGTTTTCGGAACAAATAGACTCGAGTACCTTTAATTTGATACCTTACTCGGCCGCGTACTACGCGCCAAAGTCCCTATCGAGTCGTCACAAAATTTGCGAACCTGAATTAAGTATATAGATAGATAGATAGATCAGCTCATTCTGTTACCACTGTTTAGTTTAAATACGTCAGTCGCAGCCATCTGGTTAAATCAGCCATTTAAATTGAAGCCTAGTCCGTTAATTATTCAGTCTAAATAGTTACAGTCTAGGCTCTTGCAAGCACATATGAATGTCAAAGAAGCTACGCCATCGGTTCACAAACACTACGGCGCGCGGGAGACCTTGTCACGAGAAGAACCGGCAAAAAACTCGTAAAGGCCTGTTTTTTTTCCCTGTTTTATTTCATACAGAGTCATCAAATTGAAAGTCACCTTATTAACGCATCAGTAAGGTTACTTTCCATCACAAGGAAAATACTACATTTAACGCATTACAAGATTACTCCAGAACTGTGATGTACTTACAATCAGCATCATATTCATAGCCTTAGCTAATGTGTTCATTTAATTAGAAACATCCATAGCAATTTCTTTAAAATGATAACGCTATACAGCGTTCTTTGGCGTTGTCAACAATTTCAATGGATAAGTTGTATCGATATTTATGATCAGTAACATCCAGCGATCATTAATATCGATCACTTTGGATGTTACTGACTCATATGCAGTGCTCATATGAGCACGTTCGCCGAGTCTATGTATATGATGCTAACTGTATAAGGGTGCATTTTAATGTCAGTTTCCCAATAAGACCCTATCTAGAGCATCCTACGTCACTGTCTATATCAGGCTGCATATTTTTAACTTTACGCGGTTGCATGTGACTGAAACGGGCCATAATTTACGTTTATCTGAAAACACGTTGGCGCAACTCAAAAGTTCGTTGTACTGTCGCCGACAGAACTGTTAACGTTCAATTAAAACTAAATTTTAATAAAAAAGCATATTTTTTGTTACACAGATTTGGATTTTTACACGTTTATTTATTTAATGCTTTAGTTTTTCTTTACACTTTTTTTTTCTTTTTTGCACATTATATAAATATACACATACAAAAGGCGAAATGCTCTTAAACATACTCTACCAGTATACGTTTCGTTTATTATGGCAAAATGATATAGATTTAAAAGAAGGGGATAGATTACTTCTAACAACATAATGCAGCAATGCTCAACGGAACGGCACGCACGGAGGCTCTTGAAATTTAATACGGCCGGCTGTATTGGCAGTCATTAAAGTCCTTCTAAATTGCGACCGAGTATTAAGTCAAGTCCCTTTGTCCTTATTTATAAGGAAGGCTAGTGCCCCACACCGACATTACAAATGGCTCATGCGAGAAGCTCATGGTCATAATGAAAAAATGGAATGGAATGAAATGGCACATGTTAAGCGCTGTAAGCTATATCCAAACTAGCGGCCGCCCGCGGTTTCACCCGCATGGTTCCCGTTCCTGTGGGAACATCGCGATAAAAAGTAGCCTATGTGTTAGTCCACTACTTGAAGTCCCTACATACCAAGTTTTATTCAAATCCGTTCAGTAGTTTTTGCGTGAAAGCGTATCAAACAAACTTATATACTTTCGCATTTATAATATTAATAGGATATCAAATAGAATTTATTTTGCTTCGATCGATTCGATCTTATACTGCGTATGCTTATTATAATGCAAAATTCTTTTGGTGTACAAAAGACGACCTCTCTCCGTTTTCTTATTAGCGAATGAAAGTGACAGCTTCAGTTTCATACCAAGTCTATCTTTAGACCACGTTTTGTACAAATCCTGTAATAGGTGTGATATTGTGTTAAAACGTCTAGCTACTTTCGTGCCGATTGTACCACACTGCGGTGGGAGTTGTACACCGCCGCAGTTTGTTGAGACCTGCTGAAAACTCTCGTGAAAAACTGATGCCTAAAATGGGAGCTTTTTCATTGGAAATCTAATGACGTAAACATAGAATTAAGGTGTTAATTTATCAAGTGACGATCGAGCAGGGGCTGCTTTGGTCAACAATATAGAACACAAATTCGGCAAAAAAAATTGTTTTAAATATTTTTTTATTCAATTTTTAGACTTCGACGATCACTATTATAAATTTCAGCATGAATATAAATAATTCCAATTATCCACGTTACTCTAAAACTGCAAAGCTATAATTCATTTAATGGCAACCCCCGACGGATAATTAACCCCCATATTCTAAGTCGTTCCTCCAAAACTTTTTACACTCCACTCAACCTCGTCGTGGGTAAAAATGGTAGTGTGCGCTGTACTCTTTGGCTCCTCCAGGTCCTTACGGAGTTATGACTTAGAATACCGATTTCGAGGAGTATTTCGAAGAGGTTTTCAATGAGGTTTCGTTAAGTCGAGGACGAGTAAGTTTTGGAGGAACGACTTAGAATATGGGCGTAAGTCGGTGGTTTCTAATTATTTTATCCTTTTTCAATTAATTTTAACCGTCATGATTTAAAAAAAAATGTTTGCTTTTTTTTAAGTAACAGTAACTTAATAACTAAACCGATCATCTGGAAACTTAAACTACTTAACTTCCCAAGAGCTCAACTATTTGGTTGATCGGATGGGAAATAAACGATTTTCTTACCGGAAGTGTTAATACCATCCTTTTAACGTAACTGCGTCTGAGGCCTCTGCTTCGAATCAGACATCATCGTCGTAATTAATTAATTCGTAAATAATTGTTTAATTTATTTTTCTCCACAACAGATTTTTTTGTCTGTTTGGCGCAGGGGTACTAACCCCGCCTTCTGCGCCAGAGGTCCCGGGTTCGATCCCCGGACAAGACAAATATTTGTGTGCATGAACATGTCTATTTGTCTTGGTCTGGGTGTTTAATATGTATATTATGTATGTATTTACAAAAAAAAAAAAAAGTATATAAGTATGTTTATCCGTTATCTAGTATCCATAACACAAGTTCTTCATGATACTTAACGTGGGCTAGAGAATTGGTGTGATTGTATGGAATTTTTTTTTTTTTTTTGTCTATCTGTTAATTTTAATAAATAATGAATAATATATTTAACAACATTTTTGGCATAGAGTTTAACCCGATATTCCCACGGGAACGGGAACCAGTCGGGTGAAACCGTGGACGCAAACTAGTATTTTATATTTTTTCCAGAATTAAATCAGTAAATAAGTAAATGTTTTAGCTTTACCGAGCCTTTACTAATTAATGGAAATAGGTACAATCGGGGAACTTTCAGGTTGACCAGTAGGGTTTTTTTGGGAAAGTAATTAGGCAATAGTAATAATTTATTATCCAATGAAACACCTGTTTATGTTCTATTATTTGTGATATAAACGTTTTATATATATCTATAACTTTTTTAAATAAAGCTACCTAAAAAAACTTTACTGGTCCACAGGGTAGTTCCCCGACTGCACATGTCAAATGAGTGAAACCTTTGTTTTCACAAAACACGTCCCGAACATTTCTATCTTTACGTTATTAAAACGTTTTTGGCTGTCGTCACTGATCGAAAGGCCTTTGTGTATAATATATATTTTAAGACTACAAAAACAAGTGTATCAATGGATATACATCAATGTACATAAACTGTCGCTGCACTCGACGCTGCGCCGCTCGCTATCGCTACACGGCCGACCCCGCGACCTCACTGGTTTTCACTGTAGTCCGAGCCTAAAACAGTTCAAAGCGCGCGTATCTGTGTGAGTGCGTCATTTCGGCTGTTTGTAGGCAGTGCAAAGACTGTTTAGACTGTGACACAGTCGAGAAGTCATAATAATAATGTTCTATTTCGAAACGTTAGAAATTAGCATCCATAAAACTCTAGTGCGAACGTAGTCTTACAGATGTCTTGATAGCTTTTATGATGTATTCGCCTTCCATTTTACTATTTTGCTTTATTCCGGGTTATGGTCCATTAATGCGCACGACTGAGTAAAAAACAATCAAACAAACAAACGAGTATGAACCAAAATATACTCCGATTGGTTGATCGAAAGAGCCTTCGCCGATCGAACGTTTCACCGAAATAACTCGAGCTCATCAGGTTAAGTTACGTTACATTGGAACTGTGATTTGAACAAATTGCGAGCCGAGAGATCGTTAATGGAAAGAACAGTTCTAATCACCATATTTAAGTACTTTTATGTAATAATATTCCCGTAGTATTTATTATATTTATATGTGCTTCTATTTATTTCTTTTCGTTAGTATCTATGTTTTATTGTTTGTCGCATATTTTATTATACACTGTACCATCTCATTAATATTGCATCTTTTTCTTTTGGGCTTTTTTGTGTTTTCCATGCTGTCTTGTATCGCGGGCTCGGGCAGAATGACAGCGCTTCTTTAGGCCATTCTAACCATCTACGAATGGTCCAGGAGTCACGACCCTTTAGTTTCACATGCTGGTTTTTGTGTTTTTTATTTTCTTTTGTTTTCATATGCCTTCCTGTGTTACTGTTGTGTCTAAATAATCTGTGTAAAGTATGTACGTTATGTGATAGCATCACTATATAAATAATAATACTATATAAATGTTTTTTTTCTTTCTTATCAGACTTAAAACGTCAGATTTTCGCGTTTTTCAAATACTTAATTTGACCGTCTGCGACTATGTTTGATAAGTTTTATTTCCAGAAATTTATTTAACACACTTGTTTGACAAGAGAATTTCATCATTGACTGGGCCCTTAACCGAATGAGCCCCTGTGATTTCGGTGAAACGTTCTATCGGAAAAGGGCGTTTTGATAAAACGTTTTTTCCGAGTTGTATCATCGACGAATCATCAAACTTATCAGTTGCCATTAGAAATCCGCTCCAAACACATGTGCATTAAGACCTGCGCGCACGGGCAACTTTTGTCACCGCAACTAATTTAGCTCTGTGGCCGTCTTCTTGCTGAGATTTCAAAGTGGCGTACAGGAGAGCGACAACAACACAACTTTTTCTGTATAATTTTCCGCATTCAGCAACTTTTTTGTCGTTGCATTAAAACCAATGGACGGGGCGACAGTTACGTCACAGGGTTACCTCAGCAACTTTTTGTCGTCGCAACAGTTGCGTCGCGGGATAAAAGTCTCCCGGCTGTCGCGTCGCTACATGCGCGTACTTTCATACAAGCCCATAGACTTAATGCCAAAGACAAAACCACCAATCACTCCAATGATTAAGTGACCCAAGATACGAACTATAGCCTGAATCCCGGGAGCAAAACGTGAAGTCCCGGGTACTAACAAATAGGGGTCGTTTATAAGGGTACCATGAATAATTAGTTAATTAATAGGCCCTGATAACCTGGGATGGGCTATTTGTATACCAACGGGAACAAAATAGGCATTCATGAAGATTTGGAGAGGTTTCGCCGGTTTGACTGATTTTAGGTTACTGAGATTTTGACAATCGCTTTTGAAAAAGATCTTGCAGTAGGATTTTTAGTGTAAAATCCTACTGCAAGATCTTTTCAAGCTACTACAACGCGACAACGCTGTTTACTGAATAAAACTGTATTAATAAAATTGTATGGAGGCTGGCCTCGTCCAAATCCGTAGTATGTGACGACATTTTGAAATTATTTCAAAATGGCGTCGCACGATGGTACCTATATAAATGAATAGGGGACGCACAGAGAAACAAAAAATGTTATTATATATAATGCCCTAAAGCGTCACGTTAGGCAGATATTTAGAGATTTAAAGTATGACCTTTGTATCTTTGACTCCAATTATATCACTAACCTGATACTTTACATAGGGCATTATGTTCATTAAAATGTTTTGTTCATCTTTAGGTTCCCTATCTATTTATATAGGTATTATACTGTGGCACGATTTTGAAAAAAAAAAGAATGGCGGACCGGTTACGAGGCCAAAAGGTGCAAACCCCAAAATTATAATGCACTGAAAAAAAACGAATCATTAAAAACGTATACCCTATATTTATATACGTTACTAGTCTTCCGCCCGCGATTTTTATCATGTGGACAGCCAGGTAGTGGAATTCCCTGCCTGCGTCTGTGTTCCAGGGTGCCCACAATCCTGGTAAATTTAAAGCTCGAGTGTATAGGCTTTTTCAAGCTCGCTCCTTCTTAGGCCTCTTCTGAGATCAAGATTGAATACAATGTAAAAAAAAACGACATTCACCTCCATCTACAATGGACCTTTAAATGGCCGCTCTCGTCCGCTCACAAATATGATTTATATCGTATCTCATATTTTTGTACCAACAATATGTCGAGAAGCTCAAAGGGTAAAACATATATAAACTATCTACAGAAACCTTTCAGTTTCTTTGTGCTTAAGTATTTCTTTACTCTTGACAAACTTTCTTAGATATAATGATACTACTGAAGATGTTATTAAAAAAACCGGCTAAGTGCGAGTCGGACTCGCGCACCGAGGGTTTCGTAAAATATTTTTTATTATATGATGTAACTAAAATTTACGGTTTTCGCAATTTTTCCTTCATCTGTACTATATAAGGCGTTATTTCGTACCAAATTTTCAAGATTCTAAGTTCACGGGACCCTGTAGGTTTTGATTCCCGTGCAAGTTTCAAAAATTTGCGGAAATTTGCGGCATAAACGGCTGTATCTTTTGATTGCTTTGGCTTAGCAGTTTGATTTTTTCACCGCTCCAAGGGACAGTAGACCTGAGTATTAGATATAAATTTCAGTTTGATACCTCCACGCGTTCCTGAGAAAAACGGTCTTGACAGACGGACGGACGGACGGACGGACAACGAAGTGATCCTATAAGGGTTCCGTTTTTTTCCTTTTGAGGTACGGAACCCTAAAAATTGTTATTGACAATGACCTTAGTATGTAAGTGAGATCTGGAGATCGTGTTGTTCGTGGTGTCGATTCCACATTCGATTCTACAGACCACAAAATATTTTACATGATAATTTCAAATTTGTGTGTTGGTCTAAGTGTTTGCTATATATAATATGAATGTACTGGTATTTACAAAAAAAAGGTAGGTATATAAGTAAGTTTTAGGTTTGACGATTGCCTATTATTCATAGTACAAACTCTGCTTACTTTGAGGTTACAGCTGTTTTTAAATTAAATTATGCCCCAAATATTTATTTATTTTATTAAAGCCATAATTTAAACTAAATTCTATACATAACGACGACCTGTTTGACGACCTGTTTGGCGCAGGGGTACTAAACCCGCCTTCTGCGCCAGCGGTCCCGGGTTCGATCCCCGGACAAGACAAATATTTGTGTGCGTGAACATGTCTATTTGTCTTGGTCTGGGTGTTTAATATGTATATTATGTATGTATTTACAAAAAAAAAAAAAAAGTATATAAGTATGTTTATCCGATATCTAATATCCATAACACAAGTTCTTCATAAAACTTAACGTGGGCTAGATAATTGGTGTATTGTATGCAATTATTATTATTATTATTAACCACATGACCACAATATAAATATTTACAAGCAGTATTTCAGACCGCCGCACACAATTACACCTAGCGTAGTATTATTGCTCGCGCGACACTCGCGACTATTGTTTGCATCCTCTAATACCCTTTAGAAGCCCTGTAGCGACGACGGGTTCCCAACTTGTCTGCGAAATTCGATGATTCGATTTTCATTATACTAAAAAAACACTGTGTGTCGATAATTCAGTTGTGCGATGTTTCATTGTATCGATGCCTTATTGGTGCGATGTAACGCTAGTGCGAAAAACCCTGTCGCGAAAAACCTTAAACCCTAAACTCGTTCGAAACGCTTACTTTTGTTTCTGATATTTATTAGATAATCTCATTTTATTCTCAAAGCCGTAACGCTTCCTGCAAAAAGTTGTATGATTTTTTTAGTATAAAATTCACAATAGATAAGATAAAGCCGTTTTTTGTTTAAATAAAAATAACGGTTTTTCCATAACGTCTAAAATGCAAAATAAAATTATTTTTAAAATATCGGGGATAACATTATTTATAAAATATCAGGGACAACATACTATCAAACTAATGAGCAATTGCTGTACCTAGTGTTTTTCGCACTAGCGTTACATCGCACCAATAAGGCATCGATACAATGAAACATCGCACAACTGAATTATCGACACACCGTGTTCGATATAATGAAAATAGAATCATCATATTTCGCAGACAAATAGGGAACCCGTAGCGACGCATGTCTGTGTGAGTGCGTCTTTATGGCTGTTTATAGGCAGTTATAAGACTAATAACACTGTGACGGCTGTAAGTATGAAATGTCGAAACATCATCAAAAAACACCTTTTTTTATTTAATTCCTCGTCATAACCACATGACTGAAAAACGGTATAAAAAGCAGAAACGTCATCTAACGCTTCTGTAAACCCAATTTGTGTGCAAAAATGAACCTGTGAAATAATAAACACTTGCTAGGCGGACTCGCGGCATATATTATTCACGTATGGCAACACACGGGTTGCTTTGGTGCGCGTCAACTGAGCAGCGGAATTTGATTTTGATTGAAAAAACGTTTGTCTATACATAAGAAAAAACGTTAACAAAATAAAAAAAGTTTTACCCTTAAAATACGCAGGTTATTAAGGCTTTTAACCGAATTCCAAAAAGGAGGAGATTCTCAATTCGGCCGGTATGTTTTTTATGTATGTACACCGATTACGATGAGATTTCAGGACCGATTTTCGTGATTCTTTTTTTTCAATGCGCAATAGTTGCCATTTGGTCCCATAAAAATTTGATTCAGTTTGGTCCAATAGTTTTTATTTTATGAATCAGAATCAGATGTGAGCATATTTGTTGACCTGGACGATGTAATATCACGTAACTTTGTTTATAATGTACATTAAATCTAATCTAAACTAGATAAATCCTACTGTAGTTTACAAAACGGTATATGACAGACACTGAATAGGTAAAAAAAACTGCGTTAAAAAAATACGTGTGGCACTCGGGGACTGTCGCGGTAAAGCTATTGCATAGCAACAAAATTGTCAATGATAAAAAAAACTGTATGAAAATATAATTTCTTTTTAAAATCTGGTACCGCTTAAATACGGAGTGGGGGGTGTTAGGTTTTTTTCGTTACGGAATTTCTTGATTCGGTCGCCGCGCTCAAAGCCCGCGATAAAAGCTATGCAATAGCTTAAAAACCGACTTCAAAAACTAAAAAGCAAAGAATTTGACTTTTGGAGTCGGTGCCAGCCAAGGCAAGAAAAAATAAAAGATAAATATAAGTAAAATGCCTTTTAGAATGCCTACGTAGAATGTTTTTTTTACTAATGCTATTTTGCTAATGAATAAAAAGTTTAAAGCCTGGAATAAAACAAAGGATTTAGTTATTACTAGAGGCCGCGGTTTCACCCGCGTTCCCGTTCCCGTGGAAATATCGGGATAAAAAGAAAACTATGTTTTAATGAGGCTTCTTTTAATGTTATATCTGTGTGTGAAATTTTATCTAAATCGGTTCAGTAGTCTTTGCGTGAAAGAGTGACAAACATACAAACTTCCTAACAAACTATTAATAGGATATAACTTCATTTCCACTGCCAAATTGCCATCGGGATCCTGGGGCCATGATGGGATCGGGAATCACGTATATGAAACTCAATCTTATATGTAGGTAAGTGGTACGTACACCGGTTTCAAGGTATCGCTTTCGCTTTCACTGAGGTCCCGGGTTCGAATCCCGGTAGGGCCAATGTTTGTATGTTGAATACCGAGCATTTGTACCTATATGTCAGTAGGTGATTATTGGGCATTCTGGAACAGTTTTTTCACTCCATTGATCTCACGTCCGTTCGATCAATTTCGTAAAACTGTTCCAGAATGCCCAATAATCAATATGAAAATATGTGAACGATCTTACTGCTGTTCGATTACTTTCGTAAAACTGTTCTAGAAATCAGTGTGGGCCTGTTCTATAGTACCTATTTCCATAATTATTTTAAAACTTTGTGTAAGACTTACCTGCGTAATAACGTTGCTCAGTTCACATGTGAAATTAATTATTTCACGTTTTTCACTCACTTTAACTCTCACACTCACTTTCAAGGCTAACTTCGAGATTACTGAAACCTTAATTTGGATAACACTCAACAGCGGACGTAATAGAGCTTATCGTATTGTTTTGGACTGGTTGTTCGTGTCAGTGACCAAACTTGGCTGGTGGCACCTATGATCGAATTACTATCGCAACGCTAAGGAAAGTATCGTTCTAGGCCGTTTGCTCGTGTCTTTCGCCTGTTGGCTGGTGACACCTAAGAAACGAATTTCCATCGCGCATTGATCAAAAATTTCAGATAATATTCAATGTCAAAGCTAGAAAACCACCGTTATCTGGGCCGGTTGCTCATGTCTTTCGCGCACTGGCTGGTGACATCCAGAAATGGTTGGTAATTCTATGGCAGAGGCATTAAAATCGTCTGATGGATGATGATCGTGCCGGTGACCAAATTTGATTGGTGACACCCAAAAACGAAAGCCCCATCGCGAAACCGTTAAGAGATGGCCGTTGTGAGTCCATCTATCCAAATTTCCGGTATGATCAATAAACTCGCACAGATCTGCTCAGTAGGATGGACGGTGTGACTATGATTGACTTTGGTCAGAAGGAAACTGCGTGACACACTGGAAGGTTTAAGTTAAGTATAGGTTCAATTGCAAATAGTATCTTTTGACTAAGACATTAAGGAATGGTTTGTGTTGAGTATATAATCCGCTTATTACATTAAGCTTTTACATGTAGTGTTATATTTTGTCAAATAAACAAATAGGTCCCGACAGTCGTATCGTGAGAATGAATTTATAACAAGTACTAGTTAGATCACACGGTTTCGTTCAAGTTTTACGAAATATAAATGTTATAGTGTTAAATACGATTTCCTCGTAAAATAAAATATTTTGAAAAGTCAAATGACAAACAATTTTTGTTTGGCTTTTCGGATAAAATAAAGTCATGCAAACGATGATTTTGCTGACATCGTAAATTAATGATGTCCTTAAAATAAATATATTATCATAAAACGTTTACTTACACCCAAATAATTTAATTGTTTGACGCTATTTTAGGATTTTTTCTTTTTTACGTAGTTACCATATAAAATATACAATTAACTTTTCAAGCATTACACATACAAAAACACAACGCATTTTTTAACTAAGGATCTAGTAAGTCCAGTGTTATCTTTAAGTAACTTTATTTAAGTATTTTAATCAAATAAAGATTTTTACCCTGGTAATTTCATCAAATTATTTATTATTGTTATTGCACTGTTACAAATAAACAAACATACAAATGTAGTGAGATGTGTTCTTTATATTAGTTGTAGCGACACAATAACATCGCTACGTAATCGTCGTCAAGTAACGAAGAAATTCAGGATCAGCGAAAATTACGAATGCGTCTTATAAACAATGTAATATACAGTCAACTGCATGTCAGGTTTTACTGTTTTTAAGTTACGATAAGACAGAAGGTGGAATCGCGTTTCTCCCTTAACCACAGAGGAACTGGCTATCTTATCGTTGAATATAACTTAAGCTTAATTACTTTGCATATGCAAGTTCTATGTGTAGGTAAAATATTTCATTTAAATAATAGGTAAGTGAGAAATGATTAAGCCTATACCCACCCAGAAGGCTGTCCCATGTCATGTGGCTGAGACGACGAAGTAATGATTACCATTCTTAAATTATTAGTTCTACGTTATAGATAAGTAAACCTATTTGTCAGTGAATTATTACCACTCGATTAGATGGTCATTATCACCAGACGACAGTGATTGTTGAAATAAGATAGGTACTTGCAATATGTAACTCATTGTTATAACGATTGACACAAGAGCGCACTCAAGGTCAAACAGCAAAGTCTACCTTGCGTTCACCTCTACATTACTTCAACTTTTATTGTAGGCTGGGTAGATTAAGGCAAAATCATATAAAGAAATTCAAACCGTTATTAAAATCAGTAAACTACATCTGTAATAAAAATATATGCTATAAATAATAAATAATAAAATAAATAATTAATTGCATACAATCACACCAATTATCTAGCCCACGTTAAGTTTCATGAAGAACTTGTGTTATGGATACTAAGATATTTGGTAATTAGGAATAATAAATAATATCCTCATTTGTCGAAGTATATTCTGTTTAGTAGTCTTATTATGTCGGGATCGGTTTGCCATTAATAAAATTTAATTTTTATCTAAAACAGGATCGACGGAGGATTGCCCACAGTATTTAAATTTCATAGTTGAAAATACTGTTTTAACTTGTTATCAACTCATAATTTATAATCACAAAACTTGATTATTTACAAGAAACGCGAGTGAGTTTCCTTTTTGCCCGGTCTCCCCTACATTTTTCGGTACATTTGAGTGTCAATTTTACCGCTTTAAAGTGAAGCGATTTCCGCAATGCGATACTTTTGTTTTTCAAATGATAATTACAATTAACTTTGGTAATCAGTGGTTGTAAACTATTACAGGTTTATATTTAAAAAATTATATTTTAAAAGCAATTTGGAATTAGGTTATCCGGAACAAAATTAGTTTGAAGTTCAACTTAAAAGCCCCTGTAGGTACGTAAATTGTTTCCAGGTTCAGTTCTTTATTTATTTGTTGTAGTGCTTCATCAAATTAAATATTTATTATAAAAATAAAAACAAAAAGTTCTTTAAATTTTTACCTACAATATCATTTACTATTAAACTAAGGATTTTTCAAATAATAAACACACGAATGTAATAAAATGTTTTTCACCCCTGGTTAAGAAATTATTGAAGATTCAGCAAAAACAACCTATTTAAAACGATTTCCGATCAATAAGTGTCACAAATTGTAGTGCTGCTCCGTCACTATTAGCGAAGACACTCTGCCTCTCCGTCACCAGCCAGCGGTTCGCCAGTCAGCCAACTGCTTCATCCTCTCTCTGCGAAAGCACTCTGCCGGCCCACGCCCAGCGCCCTGCTCGCCCAGACACTTAACTGTCCATCAGCCAGCTCTGCCATCACCGCAAGCTCACCGTACAACTCACACCAGCAAAACGAAGATCCGTGCTGTTACAATAATGTTCGTAAGTTGTTATTTTACTAAATGATCTTCTTAGTGGTGAATACTAACTAATCCGATAAAGGTAAGTTTGTAAATGTGCTAAAATTACTATCGTGTTTGCGTTAAGAGCTTTATGATATATCTGTCAAGACTTTTCTAACTCAAACGCGTTGGTAACGTTTGCATAATATTTACAAACTTCTGTCCAATTTAAGTTTCAAACGTAAAACGGGAATAATTTTTTACCGAATCTAAAATACTTTGAGAGTAAATTGTATCTTAAATTCTTGTAAATTATTTTTAGCTTTATCTAATGTGTGTAATAATAACTTCCAGGTCGGACTCAGAATACTACAACAATAAGCGCAGCAAAGGCGCTAGAAAACTGGTCGTAGAAGATTTCGTCGATTCGGACGGCGGCGATGAGGAAACGACTTCCAAAGTAACGTAAGTATTAATTAAACAAATGTCTGCCCAGTTATTATATATTAAAAAAAACATATTTTCTCTTTAAAACTTAAGTCTTAGATTGTTAGGTAATGATAATAATAACGCTAGAGTTTCAACTTTAAAAAGATTATCTTAATCTTATAATCAATTACTTAGATACTTATTTTTTTTCCTTTACTCTTTTATGACTAGTTTATTCAACATGTAATCTTGATGTAGGTGCTTACACTTTTTTTTTTTTATTATAGGATATTATGTGTAATATCATTGATCGTTCAATACATAGTTTTCTTTTATTTTTCTGCAGTTCCAAGAAAGAGCCGAAACCTGCCAAAGCGGTAAAAAGGAAGGCGCCAACGTCAAAAAAATCGGCTGTTACAAAGTCAACTGGGTGGCAAATTGACTCAGATAGTGAGGAAGAGGCGGTGGTTCGACGACGAGGCAGTGAGACCCAGCCCTTGCAGTCGTCTTTGTCGCGGCGTGTCGCCGACGGGGTCCTGCGTCGCACCACCCAGAGAGACGGTGACGTTTACATAGAAATAAAGGTATACAACACCAAGGAGATATTGAAGGTGGAGCCGAAAGATCGTTGGGAACAGGCGGTAATATCATTGAAATACCAAGCAGATTCCGATGCTCCAGAGCTGATTCCACTAAAGGAGGCGCTCAAGCTCTGCAAAAAAAAATTTACGGAGGAGGGTAAATTTTTTACCATTAAGAAAAAGTAATACTTAGTAATAGGATTTTTTATTTACTTTTATATTTTATGTGTTTTGTATGATAATGATTATATTTTTAAGATATCTTTAATGTTAGTATAGTCATTTCGTTATAGGTATTTTACTAAATAAATAAAATAAAATAAAAAGATGAATAAATAACAAACAATTTTACTTATTATAAGTTAAACTCTATTTCTATAAAATATTTAAATAATTATTAATACATTTTGTACATTTTTAGTACTTACAAATTTGTGTAGGAATTATTATACCTATCCAACCAGTCCATTCAATAAAATATCACCGATTTAAAAACTTTAGCAGCTTAGGATAATAGTTCGCTTTTATTATGGCAAGCAAAACAGTGTATTGCACAGTTTGTGACATATCCGTTAAAAGTAAAGCATTCTCAGCCCATTTGCGGAGTAATATCCATAAAAATAACAGTTCCATCGAAATAAGTGACGGAATTGAAAAAATAAGCAGTGCATTCCGAAGTCGGATCGCATCGTACAGGGTTCGGGCGCCGGCGACGGCTGATAGCGGTGACGACACGAATGACGTCAGCTTGTGTCCGCCGGCTGAGTTCCTATCTCAGGTTCGCTCTCGCGTGCATAACTTATTAGCTGCAAGACAGGCAACCTATAGTTCTATTAAGGTTAATTTTGAATTTTTCGCCGAGTTTAAGTTACCGAAAACTAGCACTAGTGAAATAAAATCATTTGCTTTTGGTCAAAATGTGGTGTTACACCATAATTACGATTTTAATGATCTGTTTTCAAAAATTGTCAGCTCTATTGTAACAAGCATTGACGAATTTGAGGAAAAAGATAGCGGTTGGTCTTTTGTAAGAAATTTATACTTAGAGGTTAATGTTAACAAATATAATCCATTGAGAGCCGCCCGGTTCATTGATTTGCCGCGAAATTTAAAACTAAAGCATGCATGCATTAACATACAAAATAATGACTCCTTCTGCTTTTTATGGTGTATAGTAGCCGCATTGTTTCCAGCTAAGAACAATGCACACCGAACATCTTCATATCCTCACTTTGAGAATGTTCTGAATATTCAAAATATGATGCATCCAGTTGGATTTTCAGATATTAGGATTTTCGAGAAAAATAACCACCAAATCAGCGTTAATGTGTACGGTCTTGCAAACAAGTCTAACATTGTTGGGCCCCTCTATAAAACGCAGAGCAAAAGGAAACATCATGTTAACTTATTACTATTAGAAAAAGGTGAATTTAAACATTATTGTTTGATAAAAAATTTAAGCAGATTACTTAGACCTCAGTTAACAAAACATCACGGAAAAATATACTTTTGTGACGATTGTATGATATTTTTTAATAGCGAACAAAATTTGAATACTCATATTTGTAGCGGTGTCCGGACAGTGTTGCCTGATCCAGGCACTGTTATTCAATTTAAACATTTCGAAAGAATGCAAGATATGCCATTTGTTATATATGCGGATTTCGAATCCTTATTAGTGCCTCAATCAAGTAGTGATGGATTGGTCTCGAATAATACATGCGTTTTACAAAAACATTTACCCGCCGCATTTGCATACTACGTTGTTTGTTCATATGATAGCTCTCAAAATAAATACGTGTCATATCGTGGTCAGGATTGTGTAGAAAAGTTTCTTGAATATCTTGGCGAAGATATAACTAATATACACAAGATTTTAAAAGAACCGATTCCAATGACGTCACTTACATCCTATGAGCAAAAGAGCTTTGATGATTCAAAATATTGTTTCCTTTGTGATCAGTTATTGTTCGACGATAAAGTTAGAGATCATTGTCATTTGACAGGAAAATATCGTGGTGCAGCACATTCTTATTGCAACTTACAATATTGTGTACCAAAATTCATTCCGGTATTTTTTCATAATTTATCCGGGTATGATAGCCATTTATTTATTCGACAGTTAGGAGCGACACCGGGTAACATTAAAGTTATAGCAAAAAATAAGGAAAACTACATATCCTTTACAAAGTTTTTTAGTGTAGGACGTGAGGAATACATGCCAGTTAGATTTGTAGATTCATTCAAATTTTTAGGTACTAGCTTAGAAAAGCTTGCAGGAAATTTGAATAAAAATGATTTTTTTCACTTACCTCACTTTTTCCATAAAACGGAACATTTTGATTTACTAAGACGTAAAGGTGTGTATCCTTATGAGTACATGACAAATTGGAAATGCTTTGAAGAAGACAGGTTACCACCACGAAAATGTTTTTATAGTAGTTTAACCGATGAAATTGTTTCAGAGTCAGATTATTGTCACGCTCAATGTGTTTGGAAAACGTTCAATTTAAAAAATCTAGGCGAATATACTGATTTATATCTTAAAACTGATGTCATTTTACTTGCAGATGTTTTTGAAAACTTTCGTAGAACTTGTAAAATTAATTACAAATTAGATCCTGCATTTTATATGACGGCACCTGGCCTAAGTTTTGACGCAATGTTACTTAAAACTAAAGTTAAATTGGAACTTATTGAAAATCTAGAAATTTTACGTATGATTCAAAAAGGAATCCGTGGTGGTGTGTGTTTGTGCTCTACGAGATACGCTAAGGCGAATAACAAGTACATATCGAATTACGATCCGTATATGCCTGATAACTATTTACTGTACATTGATTGTAATAACTTATATGGTTATGCAATGTGTTCTTATTTGCCTTATTCAAATTTCGAGCTCATTAGCCAAACGGAAATTAGTGAACTTAATGTTCTTCATATACCTAATGATTCAGAGTTTGGTTATATCTTAGAAGTAGATTTAGAGTACCCAGAGAATCTACACGACTTGCACAATGACTTACCTTTTTGTGCCCAGAAATTTACACCACCCAATTCTAAAAACTCTAAATTGATTCCAAATTTGTACGATAAATTTTATTACGTAATTCACTACGTGCACTTAAAAACGTGCTTAAAACATGGTTTATTGTTGAAAAAAATTCATAGAGTAATTAAATTCAAACAAAGCCCATTTCTTAAGCAATATATAGATTTGAATACTGAATTGCGTCAAAAGGCTAAATCAACATTTGAACAGGACTTTTTCAAATTATTAAATAACAGCATTTTTGGGAAAACTTTAGAGGATACCGAAAAAAGATTGAGCGTTCATTTAGTCAATCAGTGGAATGACATCAGAAATAAAACAAAAAAATGTTATACTGCCGAGCAATTAATTTCAAGGCCGAATTTTCATAGCTGTACGGTTTTCACAGAAAACTTTGTAGCTGTGCAAATGAAACCAGAGTCAGTTATTTTAGATAAACCTATTTACATAGGATTCACTGTTCTAGAAATATCAAAAAATCACATGTATGATTTTCACTACTCTATTACAAAACCGTTTTATGGTTCCAATTTAAAATTATGCTACACCGATACTGATAGTTTGTTGTACTCTATCGAGGCAACGGACATTTACGAAGACATAAGATCCAATTTTCAACAGTACTTTGACACGAGCAATTACACGGAAAATAATCAGTTTAATATAGTTCCGAGAAACAAAAAGGTCCCTGGATTATTTAAAGATGAGATGGGAGGGCAACTTATCGTTGAATTTGTGGGTTTGAGATCTAAGTTATATTGTGTAAAAACTCAAGACCAAGAGATAAAAAAGGCAAAAGGGATTAAAAAATCTGTAGTTAAAAAAATCGATTTTAAAGATTATAATAAGGTACTACTGCTTAATAAGGCACTTAGGAAGACAAATGTATTATTTAAGTCTTTGAAACATGAGATTTTTACGCAAGCCGTTAGTAAAGTTGCTCTATCTTCACATGATGATAAACGCATTATACTTAAAGATAAAATATCTACTTTGTCCTGGGGACATAAATCAAGCTTATTCTGAGTTTTTCTGTTTGGTTGGACTGGTTGAAAAAATAATAGAGTTTGTTAAATGTTTTAAAGTTAGTTTTTTAATACTATTATTATGTTAATTAAGTGGTAGGTATAATTATCAATATGTATGATTAGTTTAATAAATGTAGTTTATTTTGTAATGTTTATATAGATGGTAAATGGGAGTATCCTTGTAATTATTAAATAAATAAAGAAATAAAAATTTTGGACCCTACAATTATGACAAAAAAAAAAGTTTTTTCATAATATAATTGTACCTAGTACGTATAGGTAAAAAATACCTACTTAAAATAAATTGTATGTATGAAAGTTGTTGTTTTATTCTGAATCTAGTTTCCTCTCACCATTTTACTTCATAGCCACCGATCACTGAGAATTTATAAAATATAAATGACAAGAAACAAGTCCTAACTTGTCTGATTCTGAATGCATCGCGGCACGCGTTTGCCGCTTTGTCAGCAATACGTTTCCACTTACATAAAACTCACACCATAACATAAGGTATCGACATCAGGAGCAAGTTCTAACTCGTCTAATTTTAGGAGCTGTGTCAGCTGTAGGTTACATACTCACACGATCACAAAGCAAAGGTATAAATATTCGTGTTAACTGCAAATTTTAATTTATTTTCATAAGAACATCAAATATGGTAAGTTGCTTTTAAAATATAAGTTGAATGTATTTACCAACTAAATATAGGAAACTGTTCGCTTTTAAATATATGTCTCATATTATTCATTTCAGGATATGTCAGTGAACACCGAGAATCTCGTCGAAGACTTACGCTCACCATCTCCGGTCTTACAAGACGCGCAGGACCCGCTCGAAGGATGGACACAGATGTTCCCTCCTTGGGTTGTAGAGCCACAACACGAAGAAACGCCGTTGGAGCTCAAAATCCGAAAGGCGATGGAAAACAAGCAGAAGAGGAAACGAAAGAAGAGATCGTCCTTCCTCAAGCACTTACACAACACCCAGCAGTCGTTCGTGATAAAAAGTCCGCCGAAGAAAGGACGACGTCTCATCAAGATTGAGATAATAGACTTCGAGCATGAAATGCTGGGTGAAGGTGACTCGCCAGAGGATGCCCTACTATCTGCGCAATATGTGGTGTCGGAAGACATGGACCAGATTATGGACCAGGCGGAAAACCTCATAAACAATATATCAAAAAAAATATGTGGTTATAGCTATAGTTTTTAAGGCTATGAATCAACTTATTTTTGTAAATCAAAGTTCTCATGTAGGTTTTATGCGTAACATCTCAAGTTACTTATAAACCTATAAAGAGATACATTTAAAAAAAATACCTACAAACATAATTATAATCTTTAGTATTATCATAAATGTAATAACGTTTTTACTATATTAATTAAGGGTTTATTAAATAAGAATGTCACAATTTTTTTTTTATAATTAAATTTTAAGGGAATTAATCATGTCGTTTTATTTCTCTATTAAAGGTATTCAGGTAGGTAAATGAAAAAAGTTTTAAATGTACACTTATTTATTTTTTAAAATAATCATACATTGATATTTTATTCTCTAATAACCATTTCCTTATACAAATAACATTTTTCAAAGCACAGTATTTCATATGGTTAAAACAATTGTATGCAAACATATCTTTACAGTAAAGATTACTTAGAGTTTCTAGATTAGGTATACCTTTGTTACTTATATCTAAAACATTTTCATGACCACATAATTCTCGCACCCATTGAACTTTTTCTTCTCCTTTCACTATTATCTTGTGTTTATTCAAGTAAGGTTTAATAAGTCTTCTGAATTCCCTGTAGTCAATATATCCCTCGCTCCATCGATATCCTCGATTTCTTTCTATCCACCATACATGTTTTCTTTCTTCAAGTGTCAGGGTAGAGAATGGGTAAGGAGGTTTTATCAAAAAAATTTGAGTGTGTTCTGATGTGCCTATGACTAATTCTTTCAAAATAAATTTATTTTTTAAATCTTTGAACCCTTGTACATCCACGACTATTGTATTGCTATTCATGATAGTTTCTTTACGATATTGCTCAAAGGCTTATATTCAAAAATACAATCGTTCAGAATCAAACAGTAAGCAGCGGTCTGATCAGGTATTTCTTGATCAGCTTCGATTTCGACTCGCACGTCAATGGATCCCTTTAAAGCTTCGTGTTGGCGAGAACAGTCAATCACGAACATTGGAGCAGTTTCTTTAAATTCTTTTATACTCAACAACGGTTCAGCTCGACGTCCGTGATAAGACTGCTGGAACCTAACGTACTGTTCGTATATTAAAGTATATTTGTTGTCAGCGAAACTAATGTTCAGACTTTCATAAGGGTAATATGAAGAATTTAGAAAAACTTTAACATCACGTATATGGCAATGGTCAAACTCTGCCATTGATAATGTTGCATTATGTTTACGGTTCGTTTGAAAAGCAATTACGACGAACCGTGGTTTCTCTATCTGTGAGGATGTTTTAATAGACCAGGTATGTTTACGTGTTTTGGGAAGTAATGGATACTCATATAAGTCCCAATTACGAAATGCGACTGTTATTGGGCGATCTTTTTCTAAATGCTTAAGCAAACTTATTCTTTCTCGATCTGAAACTTTAACATGAGGCACTCGCCAAGTAATTTTATTTATTGTGATATCATCCACAACTTCACCTGCATTTAATTTTAAGGTATTGAGATTAGTATTACTTCTCAAAAGAACTAATTCATGTTTACAGTTCATTATAATTTTATTATAATCTTCAGCAAAACCCATCACTTTATTTAGTGGTATACAAGCGGAGAATACTCCACTGCTGTCAGTTGTAGTGCCTGTTGGAGACCAACCCCAAACTCGTGCGCATTTAGATTCGTTATCGTTCAACGATAAATACGATTTCATTGTGGTTGTAACGCCTGCATTTTTTATTCTATCTATTTCTACTCCGTTTATTTCGTATCGAATATCTTGAAATAAAAATAGTGCAGGGTTATTAACAAAATGCACACTCGTTACTCGTTCTTTTTCTTTTGCGTTCTTATACACATTCACTCTTCCTTCAATATACAAACTGCTTAGTGAAGGCAATACGTAGAGATCTTGCTGATTTATCGGTATCCGTATTTCATCATTCTTGTTGAAACTTGTCACGTATGGTTTATACGAATGATATTCAAAACTTTCGATACTGTTATCGCACGAGGCAGGTTGAGTTATGTTTAAAAAATTCATTTTATCAATCCCAGTGATTTCAAAAAGTCTTTATTGCTTTTTGTTAATTTCTTTGTTGATCGAACTGGTGCTCCCTTATGAGATGATCTCTTAGAACTGACTTGAGTTCGTGGAATATTTTGGTTTTTATTGAAAGTCAGCATGTCTTTTTAAAGTGTAAATATAGCTGCACTTCCTCACCGCGTAAGTTAATTTGATTATTATCAGCGTCTAATAGTCTTATATTAATAGCACTTATTGAACTTTGATTGACGGGAAAATAAATTAAATTCTTAGGTATTTCAATTATTCTATAACCGGGTGGTACGTTAGGTGCGAATTCGTAAATTATGTGGCTAGCTTTTCCATTCACAAATGATCCACTGATTACATCACATTCGATGCGCACGATAGTTGTCGATAAAATGCTGACAGGATATCTAGACTCTGTATTTATATTAGCTTTTATTGTCTCCATTCCAAAACCCAAAATTTTACCCAACGACTAATTTTTATTGAAGTGAACTTCTTCTGAACAAAAAATATTTGTTTTCAATGTGTTGTTATTTGCGGTCAATCTCAGCACAACATTTTTGATATTGCTCTTAAGATAGTCACAAATATCTTGAAGTTCATAGGACCCTTCTGGTATTTTTATCACGCCATCTTTACCATAATAAAATTTATTGTTTCTTCCATCTATATAAGGGATGGAATTGAATGTTGAAAAATATAATAAACCGCACTCATACTCTCCGTCTAATTGTATTGTAGGAGAGTAATTTGTTATCAAAGAGGCTCCGCTGCCGGTTATCGACACAGTGAAAGACATGTTTATACTGATAAATTTTATTACTTAACTCTTAATATAAATGTTGTTTCCAATACTTCTTTAAAAAATTTAAACACAGATGACCGCAATTTATAGTACCAAACTTTTGATACCGTACATAATTGTAAGTTATTGACATGTTCCTTAAATATTTTATCAATTCTAATGGAGGTTTTAAGTCACCAAAACTATCAAAATATTCACAGTAATCATTCTGTTTTACATAGGCTACCCAATGTGTTCCAGGATTTTCAGAACTATCTAGGTTCAATATAGCACACTCAATTTTTCTTGGTTTTGAGGGAAGTGAATCTCTCATAAATACTCCTCGAAAATATGGAATTGTAGTTGCGTGCTTTAAAATGTCTAGATTTGTAAGGGGGCGTTTGGGTAGCCCTTTGTTTAGTTTTTTGAAGAATTCAAGTATAGTCCAGATCCTCTTTTATGAGGCTTAATATACATCCCTTTTCCCAGAGCGACTGCTTCCATTGCCTTGTTATGTCGTACAGATTCTTGTAGGTTTTTCTGAGCAACCTTGGAATCATTAACAGCTTTTGCTATACCTGCCGCACCGCCAGCGAGAGAACCAAGGGCTGACAAACCGGCAAAAATTGGAATGAGAGGTAAAAATCCCCCAGTTTTTGGAATAGGAATACATCGTGGTAAACGTATTCCTTTTTTGTTTTTAAATAATTTTTTTGCAGAAGCATACGCAAAATTTATAGCTGTGCGATTATCTTTAGATTTTAACTTCTTCAATTGAGATTGTAATTTTTTCACAATTGACATAAATGGACGTATCCCAGCACCAGCTTTGATTTTTGCTTTCATTGCATTTTTTACTATCCAAGATGCAATTTTTTCACCTTTCCCAGCATCGCTCGACTGTAGTCTTCTCTTGGCCATATTCAAAAGCTCTAAATCCGCTTTATGTCGAATGTTTAAGTCTTTGTTGTTATAAGCAATGTCGTGATACATACAAGCTTCATCCAATTGATTTATACCACGACCACCTTTTAGTAAACGCTTCTGAAGTTTAGTTCCCGGACCACAAAATTGATAACCAGGAATATGTAGCTCGATTGGTAAACTATTAATAAGGTTATTTAAAAAACCTCTACCCTGCTTCATCGATCTTTCTTAAATGAATAATTTTCATCAGACACACAATTTATATTACAAAAGTAATGCACTCTTATCAACCCAACTGTTTTCTTCCTTACTGAGACCTAACCACTTAACAAAAACTTTGTTACCTTTTCTTTTAATAACTTTCTCTATGAGATAAAGGTCAGGAAATTTTGTTCTTTGCAGTTCGTGTTCGTAGAACGAGCCTAAAATTAACTGTTTATGTTTATCTTCTAAAATATATGTAGGTGGGTTTGTATCGTTAACCTTGACTATATTAAAAATTTCTGTCGACCAATTAGGTGTATAGCCTTTGTAAAAATCCCCCTTAAATTTGCTAATACGAACACTATCATTAATGCGAAACTTGGGATATCTGCTAGTACTAGATATTCGTGTTTGCATAATGTTAGATCTAACTTCCACCTGGTTTGCTTTATTCACATCAATAGGTTTGTATTTAGTAATACGGTGAGTAGAGTTATTGTATTTTTCTACTACTGAGTTTAAGTTAGGTCCTAGCCATTGGTAAGAGCCATATAAACTAAAGAGTTTGTAAAGGTGACCTTTTATTGTACGAATTACTCGTTCTACAATAGCAGCTTTTTTAACAGAGTGAGTGGAATAATGATTTATATCATACGTTCTCATCAACTTTTGAAAAACGTCATTATAAAATTCTTTGCCAAGATCAGTTTGTAAATTATTGGGTTTTCTTGATGAACAAGATAATATCATATGCATTGCTTTAGTCACGCTATTTTTGTCTTTTGATTTTACGGGATTTACCCATACGTATTTTGATAATGTATCGATAACAACCAAAACATATTTGTACCCCTTGTTGAAATGTGAATATTTTTGAAAATCCATAAGATCAGCTTGCCATAAGTCATCTAATCCTTTTATGATAGTCATTCGCCGAGGAAAATTCCTTCTTGCTGCTTTATGAATTTCATTAACTATGTCTCTTTTACTCATTTTTGATTTAATTTAAGCTTAATCAAAGTATCTACTTCAGCTTTTGAATAAATGTTCTTTAATAAGCGGTCTGATGTTAGTTTTTCCAAATTCTGTAGGTACAGTTTTACATCACTCTGATTTTTTTTAAATTCATTCCTTAAGTCTTGTTCGATTTTATCCACATAAGCTTTGTTCACTGCTTCATCGTCTTCGTTTGGTGGTGAAAGACCTTTTAATTTAGACAATTTCAAATCGTAGTGTCCAGCGTCCGATTTCACTAACGTATCGTTTAAAGTATCCACAAATTCTAATAACCGTAAACGTTTATGAACGTGATGACCAAATTTATCTATATTCATTGCAGTCTAGATGAGTCAACGACTGAAATCATACTGCGCAGTCGTCCTGATGGAAGCTCTTTAAGTTCTACATTTATAATACCAGCTTCATATAATTCTTCTACAATAGCAATGATTTCATTACCTACTCCATTGTTCCCTGCTGCCCACGATGCTAATAGTAATTTTAATCGTTCTATTAACTCGTTTGGGTCATCCCAGTAAACATAATCTGTATTTTCTTTTACTTTTTTCAATAGTGGAATACCTTTTCCTGTTGGAATACTTTCCAGGCTTGAGGAGACATTTCGAGAGAACTTGAACAAAGGCTTAATAACATTATTATATTTAAACCCTTTGTTGCTGTTTATTGGTTTTGATGACTCGAAGTTACGTCGATGTGCATTCGTTTCTATTAAAATGGTTTTATAATTTAGTAAATCGTTGTCAGTGACCAACTCTAAATTGGGTTTCTTTTTAAACAGTAGTTCTTTTAACCCTACTGTTTTATCAAAAGTTAGTGTTCCGATTTTTAAGTATTTGCCGTCGTCAAAAACACGGGTTTTGCCAAGCATTAATTTTCCACGTTCATTTCTTACACCAAACGGTATGTCATCCATTGCTTCAGATGATGTAGACCATGATGATTGATTCTTAACACTTGGTGATGACTGCAAAGATTTGAAGGATCCGTCGCTCACGTTGAATTTGTCAGAAGGTGATACGACAAGAGTTTTATTATAACCTTTAACTTTCTCGCGTTCACTTTCAGAACCACCTTCGTCTTCACTCATAAATTCGCTGTAATCTTCTTCGGAAGTACAAGACGTAAGATGATCATCATTTTTATTTTTTTTCATCAACGGTTCATGAGCCTCTTCCTTGAGATGTTTATTTACATTATTGTTTGCTAATAAGGTAAGAGGATCTACGATGGGTTTAAATATTTTTTCCAACACTGTGTTATTTGCATGCTTTACATCTTTTATTATTTCAACTTTTCTTTTAACAGCTGCTGCGGACTTAACAATTTGTTCTTTAAGCTTTTTTTCCATTATAAAGGATACGTTCGCTTTCAAGTCTCAAGTAACAATGATTAATATATCATTAAACATCTCATTTTGTATGTTAGTCCACCACAACAAACGTGTCAAATGTTGACCTGTAGCATCCATTGTTTCTCTCACAATCCTTATTAATCACTAGGTAGCTGAATGGTTTCTTCCAAACAGCGGAGCATAGTTCACGAAACTTAGACCATGACATATCAGATCCAACATGCTCATCATAAACGTGTTTCAAATTGATGTCATCCTGTTTAAATAATATTATTAGATTTGAATTGTCCCTTACTAATTGTTTGGGGATTTTGGTATAAGTCTGATTAATATAAAAACAATCAATGTTCTTATGACGTCCCATTGCAAAATAATCTCTTATGTTGTTTTGATTTTCACAAGCAACATCATCAAAAACTATAATAGAATCTGGCAAAGCTTCATGTGGACTCAAAATTTCCCTGTTGTGATTGTATTTATGCAACGATGTACCAGGAACCATATCTAAAACTTTCTCCAAATATAAATATTTAGCTTGGTATAAAGATTTTGAATAAACATACAGATTCCTAAAACGCGGGCCATCTTTATGTAACAATAAACTGATTACTAAATTTGTCTTTCCACAGTTTGATGGGCCACAGACAATACACCGTATAGTGTTCGGCAATAAGTTACCATGTCGCTTAGACCCGTTTGAAGGTGGGGGACATATACATTCTAATTTTATTGATTCTTTTTGTTTTATGAATTTCATGTTAACGTTAAATCTAACCGTAATGTTTCATGTGTTATATGAAAATGAGCCTAATATGACATAGTCTTTATATATAAATAATCTCATGTCTGATAAATCGGTTCACTGAATTAAGTCTTATCAATCAAACTGATATTTAAATACAGTCAAAAGCGTAAAAGCATATTTTCACGACATTAAATGAATTGGGCATTTTGGCTCGCAACAATTGAGTCCGTCGTCGCGCGGAGCAGCGACGTAGCGAGCCTGGGCGAGCGTTCAGGACTCAATTGTTGTGAGCCAGAATGCCCAATTTATTTACTACTACGATTTCTAGAACAGTTTTACGAAAGTAATCGAACAGCAGTAAGATCGTTCACATATTTTCATATTGATTATTGGGCATTCTGGAACAGTTTTACGAAATTGATCGAACGGACGTGAGATCAATGGAGTGAAAAAACTGTTCCAGAATGCCCAATAATCACCTACTTATGTCATGTCAGTCATGGACGGTTATATGTATTTCTAGACATAAATACTTATATATGTATTTATATTCGTTATCAAAGTATCCCATAGATAGTACAAGCCTTACAGTGCTTACTTTGGGGCTAGGTTAATTGGTGTGAGTGTAAGAAATATTTATTTATTTATTATCACAACTTGCAAAATTCAACCACCTTCATTAATAGTTATTTGTTATGCAAGGTTGGAAAGATGGTTATTTAGCGGCGAGTTACCTCTATTGAAATCTGAGCAAGTGAAGATTTCAAAGGTACAAGACGCTAAAAACTTTTCTGCCGAGCGCAACACGAAATTTTCACCTCACAACAGTGAGGAACATTTTATGGTTGTTTCCGCGGTCAACTTCCTGTATGAAATTCTTTAAACAAAAAGTTTACTTTAAATATAGCTTATTCTTGTTGTTTTAATGATCTAAATATGTAAAATAATAAAAAAGGGAGTATTATAGTTAATTCAAAGTTATTTAAAGTAGGAATATATTGTTACATAAAAATAACAATAAAAACGATTCGGTAAATGTTGACATTGACATGAGGTACAAGACAAAGACAATTTAAAATAAAGGTTTATTCCACGTTCGGAAATCCAATCATAGGTTGTGAAATCTCACTCAGCCTAATATAAAATTCTTATAACAAATAGTTGAATTTTATTGTTATTGTTTTTATGAATCAATGAAGTAAAATAATATATAAAACCAAAACGGAGTATTATAATTAATTCAATGCTATTTAAAATAAGTGTAAAATATTTTAAAAAAGTCAATGGTGAGAGTCGGACCGCATTTTGACATAATTATTAAAATTAAAAAAGTACTTTGCCGCGTTAGGCCGCAAAAAAGCCATTTTCTACGCTGAAACTGAATAAAAAAACCTCCTCTTCCGAGCGTGTGAGGTGAAAAATAATTTTCGTAGTTGCGTAAAACTACCTACCTAATTATATTCTCACGGTGACATGAACTTGATAAAATGCGGTCGGGGTCACTGCATTGCGGTACTCATTCGCAGCAAACTTTAAAACAGATTAAACCAAAACGCAGTAATCTGCAGTTAATTTGCGTTATCAGAAATTGTTAATGTCCCCACTGCTGGGGCACTGGCCTTCGTTATGGATGGATAAGGAGAACGGGCCATGACCCACCACGCGGGCCCAATGCGGATTGGTGGGTTTTAACGATTGCAAATGCAGCCGGGACCAACGGCTTAAAATGCTTTCCGAAGCATGGATATAGTAATTTATTGGTCACCCATTTTTGACCGACCATTACAAAAGTTGCTTAACCTGTAGAATCGCAGGCCAAGCGCGCGAACCACTGGGCCACGCGCTCCTCCACCAGATAAGGATTTTATCATTAATTCCTTATTATTATTATTACTTAGTAAGCGGTGTCCTCACAACAATGAAACATTTATTTAGCTATGCCGTAGGCAAGTTAAATAATGAAAATGGAATTATTTTTCAAAACAATTAAAACTGCTTTTAAGGATTTTTAACCTGTCAGGCATTGGAAAACGTGATTGATATTTAATTTACGTACATCTTATGTTTTGGCGCGCACTGTTCATTGAAATAAAACAAACAACTTTTACGGATATCAAACGCGCTATATTTCCACGAACTAAGTTGTAATTGTCCGTATTTTTAGGTTTTTTAGGGGTTTTTTGATTTTCCCGACGTTTCGGCACCTTTACAGCTGCCGTGGTCACGGGATGACAGTCACCAGTTGTTTTATTTCAATGATATTTCATTGTCTGCGACCGCTTACGGTCACAGCGATGCTTTATGAAATTATGTATTAAATTGTCACCAGTCAAAACTAGGAATGTAACCCGCCAAATGAAAATGTAAGTAGCGATGTAATGTACCAGCAATGTTTGTGACGGTATCTTTACTCCTCTCATTCTATATCATCCATCGTATATACTTATACAAACGATAAGAATAACGAAAATAGCCTTGCCACGCCACTTACACAGTCTAAACAGACAACAGCCGATATGACGCGCTCACACACACACTCGCTACACGGCCGGCTCCTCGATCACACTGGTTTTCACCGAAGGGGCTATTACCAAAAAATTACCCATTATCGCGCAGATATCACGCGATCGCTGCGGAACGTCAAAATAAAAATTGTATTACGTATATGTTTGCTGTCTAATAGCTCGCTAATGGTTCGTATAGCGGCGTCTGACTCTCTCGCGCTCCTAACTAGATGAGAGAGTGAGACGCCGCGTGTTGCTATGACGCTAGCGCCATAAACAATTTGGTAGCAATAACAGGAACTAAATTAATGTACATTGGTTCTTCGATGAGGCTGCACTGTTGATACGTGACGTAATTATCGCCCAGCCGTAAAACAGTTGCGAACGCGTGGCATGTAGCGGCGCGTATCTGTGTGAGTGCGTCATTTCAAACGTTTTTAGGCAGTGCAAAGACTGTTAGACTGTGCCACTTACGTAGAGTAACAGAAAAACGTTTCGTTTCCGATAATAAATATTTGCTTAGGTTGGTGAGACGAATGTGGTAACCGTGACGTCACCAGGATAAATATTTTATTGATACGTGACCTCGAGTGTTATGCGTCCATCCATAATACTAGTGACATCACATTAAAAGTTTGGGCAAGTCGGACTTTAATACCAAAATACAGCAGTTGAAAGGCATAGGCACATTTATGGCTTATAAACTGGCTTTAGAAAACGGTTTTTTTTATGTATCATAATTATAAAATAAGTAGCATTGTAAATGCAAAATTCATAATGATAGATAAAACATAGAATTCTTTCATAGAAGTATAGGCAATTTAATTACTTTTTTTTCAGTTTTTTAAAACATGTTAGGTAATTTATTCCGGAATTAACTTACTAATTCTATACAAATACATAATAATCCTACTTTAATAATATAATTGCGAAAGTATGTCAGCTTGCTTCTTTATTTATTTGTTTGTTACTCTTTCACGCTAAAATTACTGAAAGAATTTGCATGAACTAAAAGGATATAAGAATATAAAGTATAGGATACAAGTATAGGAAAACATAGGATAGGAAACATTTCATGCAAATCCATTCAGTAGTAGCAGTAGTAATATTAGTATGATTTGCTTAGTACTAAGATAAGAAAATAAGCTAATACGTTCAGATGTACGAAAATAAAATTAAAGTTGGAGAAATTTTGAATTTTTAAGCCAATTTCGTGCATCCTTTGACTGGAGTAACTGGCCCATAAATTTTTACAAAGAATGATTCTAATGTCAGGTCGAAACGATGCGAGATTTCAGTTGGGTTCACGTAGATGGTGTTGGAATATTCTCCTTATCCATCCGGGAAGGCAAGTACCTCTGCAGTGGGGACATTAAAATAGCAAATTTACTATAGTAACACATTAAGTAGTGAAGTGAGTGAAGTATTGAAATAAAACAACTTTTACGGATATCAAACGATGACAGTCATCCCGTGACCACGGTAGCTGAAAAGGTGGCGAAACGTCGGGAAAATCAAAAAACCCCTAAAAAACCCAAAAATACGGACAATTACAACTTAGTTCGTGAAATATAGCGCGTTTGATATCCGTAAAAGTTGTTTTATTTCAATGAACAGTGCGCGCCAAAACATAAGATGTACGTGAGTGAAGTATGTTCTTTGTTTTATGAATAACCGGGAGACTCTTAATCTTCATCATTATGATGTTAAGTATTAATAAGGCTGAAAATGGAAGTACGACTGCTGAAACATAACAATGCTGAAAACATTGTTGTTATGTCAGACTTAAATAAGATGGTGGTAGCTAGCCATGCGGAATTACAACAAGTCCTACCACCAACTAGTGTTCATGTACATTTTTTTATCCTAGGCTAATAGCCCTATTCTCTTTATATTGCACTTAACAATGCTTTTCCGTTGTTTATTACACCACTACAGATTTTTGTTTGAACGACACTATTTTTCCACAGCTCTTAGAAATATTTCTCTCCCATTCTTCCAGCGAATAATTATGACGATGTAATCTGAATGTACCATCAACGCCTTCGAAGGCAAAAATAAAAACAACTTGTACCATAATTCATTTCTTATTGTCGGCGCTGGGCGACTTTAAACGTTCGCAAGAAACTGTTGTAAAAACGAAGTGTTGAAAAACGGTAACAAAACGTAACGGCTTCAGTTATGAGTTTGCGTCTCATATTGTTCTGGTTAATGGTATTGCTTTATTTTTGCAGCACCAACGATTTGTACTTTTTTAACCGACTTCAAAAAAAGGAGAAGGTTCTCAAGTCGACTATTTTTTTAATTTGCTTCGTAAGTTGTCAATCGAATTTTTTATTCTTTTTTTGTCTGGAAGAACATAGTTGAAGTGTGGCTCTATTTTTACAGAGATCTGGCTGGCTGTTTAAGTAAAAAAATTAAAACCGAAAAAAAAACTTTCTGAGACAGCTATGGCAAGAACAATAAAAATATGAGTAATAGAAGACAATGTAGAATGTCTTGGCTGGCACCGACTCTAAAAGTTTTATTTTTTACTTTTTGAAGTCGTTTTTTTTTATAAAAAAGTTTTTCAAATGTTTTTTTAATTAAAGCTCCTATCAAATCTTGTCTCTAACTTCAAACTTGCGCGAAAGGACTATAAAATATTTTCGATAAGGAGAATAGTCCATGTCTATCCACGCGAACCCAATGCGACTTGGTGGGTTTTATCGAATGCAAAATAAAGCTGAAAATGCAGCGGAATAAAACTGGTAAGGGTGCCCTCCAAAGCACGTAGGAGGAGGTACGCGAATATTTTTTTTGTCACCTATCCCGTAACCAACCATTGCGAAATTTACATAACCGCTAAATCGCAGGCCGAGAGCTCCTAAATGAAAGCATGTTAACACCAACAAGTTCTTGTAAAAGCACATCATTAATACCAAAAATCAACACTATCATCACAGTTAGAATCATAATTATCCTTACTTTTTTAGTAGAAAACGAAAAATATATAGGTACCTTAATTCCGTAAGAAAAAGCACATGCTAGATGCAAGCAAATAAATGCAAATGCAAAACAGTGACACACCTTGCACCTTGCACTACTCTACACATGTTTCGCCCACACACGGAGCATCATCAGGAGTTGATAGATCGTGCAATACCAGCACCGAGTGAGTAAAATGCACTTGGTGTGTTATGTGTTAGTCATGTTAGGTACTCTCTGTTTTGCATTTGCATTTATTTGCGGGCGGCGGACGGTGCATCTTGCATGTGTTTTTTCTTGCAGTATTATGCTACATACTTTTAGTTTTTTACTAAGATATGGGTTTCCACCAAGTAACGCCCGATTCTATCATAAAACATATTTTTTTTGGAAAAAAATTTTGGGCATTCCAGTCAAAGGAAGCACAAAATTGGCTCAAAAATTAAAAACTTCTTCAACTTTTATTTTATTTTCGTACATTTTGCATCTCCTAGAGGGCGCCTCTAGGCTTTGCACGATTTTCAGGAATTAAGTTGTACAGATTAAAGTAGTTAAGACTTCGTATTTCACAGAAATGGCTGGCGACTTGGAAATGCAGTTTATTTTCACAATTAAATTACTCCGAATCTACTATTGCTGTAAGTAATATACTTAATTGTTTTCAGTTCTGAAGAGAAATTTTTCTACTTAAAAAAAAAAGAAAGACTTCATTATTATTTGTTATACGACCAAAGGCTTTTATAAAACTTGGAGTTAAATTCTTTTTGCCCGCGACGGTACGAAGACGGTATATGCGTTTGGGGTGAGAGGAAGTTTGATTGTTTGTGCAAACCAATATTGCTAATCAAAAATTACTAGTCCGATTTTGATGCGGTTTTCAGTGATAGGTTCGGGATTGAATGGTGTTCTTAGATAGGGTTAAGTGAAGATAGTTATATAAAAACAAAACATTACAAATACACTATTTAATACAACGACACTACGAAAATACCTACCAAGCTACATAGCAGTTTCGATCTTTTATCCTTATCTTTATAAACCCTTAGTGAGCCATTTTCACAATTGAAAAAAAATCTTAAAACAAATGGCCTAAAATCTTATACAGAAGCAGAAATCCGCGAGAAGCAACGTCCAAAGCCAACAAGATAAACAGAGACGCTGCCGGGAAATCTTGTTGTTTCATAAATTTTCAATTTCATACTTGCCTTCGGAAATCGTTTTGCCACAAGTTGTCAGAGATGGCGGACAATAGTTTTTTTTAATGAAGAACGGGGAGACACTTAGCCTTGATCATAACTGATGTAAAGTGTTGATAAGGCTGAAGATGGAAGCGAGCCTCTTCTCTGAGGATCTGGCTAGCTTATCTCTAAAAATCTCGGCCATACTGCGATCGCCAACCCTCCTGCCGAGCGTGGCGACTATGGTAAACTCCCCCAAATGAAAGCTTATCAAAAACATCGACACCCAGTCCCCGGTAGCCCTGCTGTTCCTAGTTACGATAGCGGCTATGGTAACTGCAGGGCAGGGGGTGCAAATAATCCCCAGGTGACGACTGGCTATCAAAAAACGACGACCTCTGCATCTGGCAACATACAACACGCGCACAGTGAGGACTGACGCGAAGCTAATCGAATTGGAATAAAGTATTAGCAGGTAATACTGGGACATCATTGGGTTATCTGAAGTCAGAAGAGAGGGAGAGGACTCGATAATTCTTAATTCCAGTAACCCTGCTATACTACCGGGAGGGCGACCAACTGTCCTTAGGTGGTGTCGGTTTCATCGTCCACAAGTCCCTTGTCAAAAACGTGATTTCCATCGGCAGTATGTCGACCAGGGTAGCGTGCCTGATACTCAGAATATCCCAACGGTATTTGCTGAATGTTATACAGGTCTACGCTTTGACCTTGACACATCAAGATAACGAAGTGAATGAAGCCTATGTATGAGGAAATTTGTAGAGCCATGCATTGCCGGAAACCCACTGTTGTGATGGGGGTCTTTAATGCAAAGTTGGGGAAACGTTGCGGTGATGAGTTGAGAGTGGGGCAATTTGGAGCTGGGCAACGGAATGAAAGAGGCCAGATGCTGGCCGACAAAAAGCCGAAAAGCCGAAAGTGGACTTGGATCAGTCCAGACGGTAAAGTAAAAAATGAGATAGATTTTATCATGTCAACGAAGAAGCAAATACTCAATGATGTCACTGTGATCAACATCGTCACGGAGAGCGATTACCGGTTGGTACGTGGCACATTGAATATCAATGTGAAGCTGGAAAGATCGCGGCTGATAACATCTACGCTCCGACTATTACCGGACCATATCCAAAACCCCGAGAGCTTTCAACTCGAGCTTCAAAACCGCTTGAGAACAGCATCGATGTGGACGATCTACACAACACGGTGGTGTATACTGTCCGTACGGTAGCGTCCAAGTTCTTGAAGACCCGCCGTCCAAAATTTAAGTTTTAACTCATGGATCAGAGACGCGAAATGAGGCTTCAGAACTCAGCGGATGCTATTCGTATCGGCAGATTAATAGATGGATCTCGAATGTAAGGCATTTTCCTTGGGGTGCTGAGGTAAATTGGTGCCACAGATAGTTACTACGATGGTGGTAAAGAGATGTTAGTTTACCTCACACAAACCCTGAAGGGGTACACGGCTAGCTAATAGAATTGAGACTCTTCAGGATGTGATTCTTCCGCACCTGGAGTATAGTGTGCTAGAATTTAGAAAAGAGGGCGCCTCGCACACTACAGCAAACGATTTCAGAGAGAAATAAGTATACTAGGATTCAATTTGGACAATACATTTATTTATAAATTTATAATCCATGCAACAACGAGATTAGTTGATGAAGACATTCAGTACATTTTTAAATGCTTAAGATTTAAGACTTATATGATAATAATACCTATGCATAACGTTAAGTTAAATCCTAGTTTCTTAAAATAAAAAGTATCAAGAGTTACCGTACAATAGGTAGTCACCGCCGATCCTCAATCATGCTTATAAGTTTCAAAGTGGAGGTTTGCTTCCCTCATTGGTAGTAAGGCACGATGAACAATCCATTGCAGACATCTTTCTTGATAAAATCCAAAGGTAATCACATGGTCATCATGGACTGGAAGTCCACTTGCCGGTTAAGTTTATGTAGAAAGAACCACTGCTACGCCGAGCATGGTTATACAGAAGGAATACTCCTTATAGCTTTAATAGAAAGCTAAAAACTGAAGTTGAAAGTTAAAAACTGAAAGTGACAATAAAACCCATGGTTTTATGCCATGGGCCGTATGATTTTAAATCACAAATATGGGCCGAAGCCCTTAGTCAGACGAAACCTGGGGGATTTACGATGCTCCTCACATGATCGCCAAAGCAAAAGAGAAAATGGTCGTCAAACGCCATAGAGAAGTACCAATTTTTAATTAGAGATGTTTTATATGAAATTACTATCAGAAGTGAATAATCGATTGAATCGATGATGAAAATCAATAAATCAAAAGGATGCTGAATCAAGACAAACAACCCTCAGAATGTTAGGCAAGAATGCAATAAACACCCTAACATTACTTTAAAAAGAATTATCCTCCAATTAAGAATTAGAAACAATATTTATCTTTTAAAACTTAGTAATCGATCGGTTCGATTGACTGACTTGAATAGTCAAGCGAATGAATCGATACCATGAAAATGTAAACATACTGTTTTTGACTAAACAAATGTTATTAATTAGAATTATATAAAAAGAAGCTTGTTTTATTTATTTAAATTAACTTTCTTTGGTTTTTAAATTAAAGAGAAATAATAATTTAGATTCTCATATTTTATTTTTTTAAAGATGCGTTTTGTATAACATAAAGCAAAGCGCAGGAGCAACGAAACGCACTACAAGGACGTCAAAGAGAAACGTCAAGCTGACATTAAAGTGTCAGTGACCTAATCTTTGTAAACAAACAAAGTATTTTTATGAAAATTATGAATTTTAGCTTAATTATTGTTAGAAGGTGCTAGTGCTAAAAAAAACGTGTTACAGTATCGTTTCAGGTGGTAAAGAATTATTTTATTTTAAAATTTTAAATTTTAAAATAAAATAATTCGAACTAAAATTCAGCTCGAACAAGAAAACTGAATGTTCAACATGGAATAAATGTTGAAACTTAATTTGACCACAAGAGCCATAGTAACCTAAAGCAAGAACTAGTCTGCTTAACCATAACTATCAATATCTACAGAGAATAAGACAAAACATTATACATCTATGTTTATCTAAACTAAGTTTTGTTACAAAACTAAAACTTAAAAAATACAAAGACTTGTTTTTATTTACAAGTAAATAAGTGATACATTGATCACCTCCATTCAGAGTTATGAATAGGATTAGAGCAATGGCCACTCCTAAGAGATGACCAAAAGTTAAGTTTACCAAGAAACTTATAAGTATGTATGTATGTGAACAAACACACATTTTTGAAAGATTATTCCTTTTCCAGGGAATAAAGAAATACTTATTAGACAAAGTATATTAAGTTCAAGTCAAACTGCAGAGTGGGTAACAATTGCTAAGTAAACAACACACAGGAGAGTATTGACTAAGAGAATGAACACTTATCATATGACAATGTTCTATTCTTATACTGTTTCCCTACCATATGGGAATGACAAAAGAGAGATGTTTCTTTCTTAATCAGAAACAGGGTCGCCGGGACGCACAATGTCATTTATATGCCACCGACCAAGAAATTTACCCGATAATGATTTTAAACCATATACTAAGGGTGAATGTTTTTCAGAAATGACACATTTTTCAAACTTAGGGGCTAACTTAGAAGAGAAATGTTTTGCAGCATTTGACTGCGGGAAACACCTTTTAAATACAGTTTGCCCTACTTTTAGTTCAACATGGCGTTTACGCTTGTTGTAATAGTTAGCATTTTTATAATGTGCCTTTTTAAGATAACCTGTGACTTTATTGAAGATTGACTGTAGCTGTTTTAATGAATCAGAGAAGGAGTAAGTATTATCAAACGTTATGTCTGCACTGTCTATAGGTTCATCAAGATTGTAAAACGAACCATCCAATATCATTTCCCTACCATGTAATAGAAAATAAGGGGTATATTTAGTACCTTCGTGAACAGAAGTGTTAAGAGCACATTGCACCTCAGATATGTTCTTATCCCAATTTCGATGATCAGAACGCACATAGGAAGCAATAGACCTAACAATTTCACGATTAACCCTCTCAGTTTGGTTGGTTTGGGGGTGATATACTGGATTATAGAATAAGTGAGGAATTTGATATTTACTGATCAATTCTCTAAATTCTTTAGCTATAAATTGTGGACCATTATCTACATAGATATATTTTGGCACACCATGCACTAGGAATATGCCTTTTTCCATACATTTTACCACATGCTTTGCAGTAACAGTTCTCAAAGGAAAAATAGTTACATATTTACTAAAGTAGTCACAACATACAAGTAAATATCTATTTTGAGAATAAGAAGGAGGAAAAGGTCCAAGAATGTCACAAGATACAGCTTCTCCTGGTTTAGAGATGCATTTAGGATTTCCCATCAAACCAGATGGTTTGACATTCAAAGGTTTGTAACTATTGCATATGTCACAAGATTTTACATAGTTTTTAACGTCTTGGAAAAGAGATGGCCAATAGTACCAATTAGAAATCTTTTTATGAGTTTTAGCTACTCCAAAATGACCAGCAGTTGGATCATCATGATATTTTTTTAAGATTTCAAGACGATTTTCAGAAGGAATAATTAGTTTCCATTCAAATTGAGAAACAGAATGGTATTTATTTTTAGAAAGTCTATAAAGCTTATCATTTTCCACTTTATAGTTAGGATACCTAGATGGCGTTTTAGAACAATTTTTATAAAGAGACTTGTACCACTCATCAGAAGTTGAATGAGCGTCAAATATGGAATCAATTTTAATCCTAGATAGAGCATCAGGAATGATATGCTCTTTTCCCTTTCTATGAATTATTTCAAAATTAAATTGACTAAGTCTCAAAGCCCATCTATTAAGACGACCAGTAGGATTTTTAAGATTAGAAAACCAAAGTAAAGAAGCATGGTCAGTGATAACAAAACATTTTCTACCTTCAATGTAAGCACGGTACTGTTCTAAGGCATAAATTACTGCAAGCAACTCCCTCTCTGTAGCAGTGTAATTTATTTCCTGCGCACTCAGAGTGCGACTGCAGTAGGCAATGGGATGGTCGACATTGTCAATCTTTTGTGTAAGCACAGCACCTATGGCATAAGAAGAAGCATCAGTATGTATGCTGAAAGGTAAATTATAATTAGGGCATTTCAGTATTGGAGCAGAGACCAATGCTGTTTTAAGTTTATTGAAAGCTTCATCAGCTTCAAATGACCATGTAAAAGGAATCTTTTTACTAGTTAAACGAGTTAAAGGACGAGATATTTTAGAAAAATTATGTATGAACCGACGATACCAACCGGCCATACCAAGGAATCTTTTGATGTCTTTAGCATCTTTAGGAATAGGAAAATTGAGAATAGCCTCAACTTTAGAGGGGTCCGTTCTTAAACCATATTGGTCAACAACGTAACCTAGATATTTAAGTTCATTGCGACAGAAAATCGACTTTTTCATATTTATAGTTAGATGAGCTATTTTTAGCTTTTCATATACAGCCTTTAAGAGACGTTTATGCTCATTAAAATCAGAAGTACATATTATTATGTCATCGATGAAACAAAACACTTTATTATCGAATTCAGCCGTAAACAAGCTATCCATGAGACGTTGCATAGTTGCAGAGGCACCTACGAGTCCGAAGCACATTCTGTTGTAATGGAAGAGTCCTTTACCAGGAACTGTGAATGCAGTCTTCTCTTTTGAGGATTCTGACAACCTAATCTGATGGTATGCAGCACTGAGATCTAAAGAGGTTAGATATTTCGCGTCTCTCAGATTGTCGAGGATGTAGCTGACATAAGGAAGTGGATAAGCATCAGCTTTGGATACCGAATTGACTTTTCTACTATCCAAGCATAGTCTAAGGTCACCATTGGATTTCTCAACCATGACAACGGGAGAATTCCAGGGAGAGTGAGATGGTTCAACAATACCAAGTTCCAACATCCTATCAACTTCTTTTTCAAGAGATGTTAATTTATCAGGACTAAGTCGATAATATTTTTGTTTAATAGGCTTCACATCACCTGTGTCTATATGGTGTTCAATAAGATTAGTTTCACCAAGACCTACTTTCTCAGTATTAATATTATCAAATAAAGATTTGATTATTTCAATTTGCTTCTTTTGTTCAAAAGTTAAAGAATTAAAATCATTTAAACCAGAATGGTTATTCAAAGTAGATAAACTATCAACCATTTCTAGTTGACAATTATTTTCAAAGATATCTGGGGCTAGATTAAAAGCTTTCCAGAAATTTACACCAAAATGTATAGGAACATTTATTTTAGGTTGAATAATAAACTTAATAAGTTGTACTTCATTCTTATATGAAATAGGAAGTAACATATAGTCGTTGCTAATTAATTCTTGTCCGCTGGCAACACTTAAGGTAACTGGAATATCCAACTTATAAGAAGGGATACCAATATTCAAAAACAAAGTATGACAATTGTTCCCTAGGACAGAACAAGAAGCACCACAGTCCAATAAACCCTTGACCTTAAGGCCAAGTACTTCAACGGATAAATAAGGTCGGTAGTCATGAGGTGGAGGTTCAAAATATGTCTCCCCTGTAGTGGGATGTTTGGGACTACTTTTGGGACGAGAAGAGACAGAGCCTAGCAGTTTTTTGGCTTTTTACATGTAGGACACTCCGGTGTCTTAACACCTTTTTTACCACATTTGAAACAAACAAGTTCTCTGGACTTTTGGCATTGTATAGTGTTGTGGTTTTTCATACCACAGCGGAAGCAATGTAAAGATTTTTCATTGTTAGAATTTAAAGAAGCGATTGGTTTTGAATTTCCAATACTAAAAGGTTTATTATTCTTAGGCTTTTTAGAATAAGAAAAGTCAGGAGCTAGAGAATCATTGGTCAACAACGGTTCTTTAAACTTAGAACATTTTGCTTTTGCAAGTTCAAGCTTTTTGCAAATGACTTTAAGATGATCTATAGAAGTAATGTCATGGAGGGCTAATTCCATGCTAAATTCAGGTCGTATATTCCTTAAGATAATATCCAGCTTTTCAGCTTCAGAAATGGATATCTTTAGACGAGAGAACATACCCAACATTATTGAAAGAAACACCACGATGGTTTCACTCTTGGCTTGGGTCCTTTGCTTAATCTCTGTTAACAGGTCATGGTCCAAATCCGGGATGTCAAAATCATCCCCAAGAGACTGAATCACGTCCTTGTAGGAAGAGAATGTGGCCTTGTTAGCTCTGAACCACGATAGCGCAGTACCTTCTAAGATTTCTGGAAAACCATCAAATAGTACATCATTAGGAATTTTACGAGCAACCCTAAGTTCTTCCAACCTAGCGATGAACACACGGACGCAAGTATCGCCGCGGTACTTCAAGTTTAAAGAATTCAAATTGTAGTACTTGGGAGCCTGTTGAGTACACACATGGGTCTCAACACGGTTCTCATCAGAAGTCGAAAAAGAATCCCCCGAATCTTCGGGTTCATCTGCGTCATTTTCAAGACGCATAAGAAGACAAATCAAAGAAGATTTAAGCTTAGTGATGCCATCATCAGGCTCACTAATTCTAGAGAGTCGACAAAGAATGTAGTTGCAACGGGCTACCAGACGCTTGACCAAACGGTCACTTGATGTTAAGTCCTTACTACTAGCTTCTAATTCGGCTACCTTCGGCGTGCATATCGTTAATTCAGCAGCTTTGTCAATAACAAATTGCTCAGTTGCCTTTATACTACCACGTCGAGTGAGCTTGCAAGTGTGACGTAGAAGTTTTCGTAAGTCGTCAATAGGTGATGTAGGTTCGGCTGGTAAGCTACGTAACTTAAGCTCATATACAATTTCATCCTTGTGCAAAAACTCAATTGGACAACCGGCTGTTACAAAATCCATGTTGTACAATATTAAATTAAGAAGTATCTACTACAAAATTATAGCTAAGACAAGTTTATAAGCTTGTAGCTTTTATAAGTTAGACACAATTAAAGGTATGGTAATGTGCAAATACAAGTTTATAAGCTTGCAGCCATCCATAAAAAGAACATAGTTAAGCATAAGAATGCTTATGGGAGCATTTAACCCTAAGACACAGTTAACCCTATTTAGGATATACATATGTATAGTTAAGCATAGAACAGCTTATGGTGAGCAGATAGCTCAGAGACTTACTTACTATTACCTACTATTAATGGCATAGCATTTGCTTTTTGTTTTCTATACAAAAAGTTAAACTTTAAAAAAAAGTATATTAAAGTTTGAAAAAAAAGAACATTATTTTTCTCTGAAATCTCCAGGCCATACGTTGGGAACGCCACTGTAAGGCATTTTCCTTGGGGTGCTGAGGTAAATTGGTGCCACAGATAGTTACTACGATGGTGGTAAAGAGATGTTAGTTTACCTCACACAAACCCTGAAGGGGTACACGGCTAGCTAATAGAATTGAGACTCTTCAGGATGTGATTCTTCCGCACCTGGAGTATAGTGTGCTAGAATTTAGAAAAGAGGGCGCCTCGCACACTACAGCAAACGATTTCAGAGAGAAATAAGTATACTAGGATTCAATTTGGACAATACATTTATTTATAAATTTATAATCCATGCAACAACGAGATTAGTTGATGAAGACATTCAGTACATTTTTAAATGCTTAAGATTTAAGACTTATATGATAATAATACCTATGCATAACGTTAAGTTAAATCCTAGTTTCTTAAAATAAAAAGTATCAAGAGTTACCGTACAATAGGTAGTCACCGCCGATCCTCAATCATGCTTATAAGTTTCAAAGTGGAGGTTTGCTTCCCTCATTGGTAGTAAGGCACGATGAACAATCCATTGCAGACATCTTTCTTGATAAAATCCAAAGGTAATCACATGGTCATCATGGACTGGAAGTCCACTTGCCGGTTAAGTTTATGTAGAAAGAACCACTGCTACGCCGAGCATGGTTATACAGAAGGAATACTCCTTATAGCTTTAATAGAAAGCTAAAAACTGAAGTTGAAAGTTAAAAACTGAAAGTGACAATAAAACCCATGGTTTTATGCCATGGGCCGTATGATTTTAAATCACAAATATGGGCCGAAGCCCTTAGTCAGACGAAACCTGGGGGATTTACGATGCTCCTCACATGATCGCCAAAGCAAAAGAGAAAATGGTCGTCAAACGCCATAGAGAAGTACCAATTTTTAATTAGAGATGTTTTATATGAAATTACTATCAGAAGTGAATAATCGATTGAATCGATGATGAAAATCAATAAATCAAAAGGATGCTGAATCAAGACAAACAACCCTCAGAATGTTAGGCAAGAATGCAATAAACACCCTAACATTACTTTAAAAAGAATTATCCTCCAATTAAGAATTAGAAACAATATTTATCTTTTAAAACTTAGTAATCGATCGGTTCGATTGACTGACTTGAATAGTCAAGCGAATGAATCGATACCATGAAAATGTAAACATACTGTTTTTGACTAAACAAATGTTATTAATTAGAATTATATAAAAAGAAGCTTGTTTTATTTATTTAAATTAACTTTCTTTGGTTTTTAAATTAAAGAGAAATAATAATTTAGATTCTCATATTTTATTTTTTTAAAGATGCGTTTTGTATAACATAAAGCAAAGCGCAGGAGCAACGAAACGCACTACAAGGACGTCAAAGAGAAACGTCAAGCTGACATTAAAGTGTCAGTGACCTAATCTTTGTAAACAAACAAAGTATTTTTATGAAAATTATGAATTTTAGCTTAATTATTGTTAGAAGGTGCTAGTGCTAAAAAAAACGTGTTACACGAAGTCTTTGACAAGCGACTTTTGCCAATTTAATACGAACCGTATTAAAGAGGCTATCGAGCGGAATAAAGGCTCCAAAGTGTTCGCGAGAGATCTGTCTATAGGGCAAAGGCATTTCTACGAAACCTTAAATCCTGAGGGAGATTGAGAGTTTCTATGGGCAGTGATATTTCTCGCAGACGCCTGTTGAAAGCAAGGCTAAAGAGAAGTCAAACTTACCCGACACTTTACCGAAGATATTCCGGAAGTACTCCTGTAATATTCCTGAAAAAGATTAGTAGTATTTAGTAGGCTTTCAAACATCCGCGAGTGGCGGAACAGGAGTCATGGCACACTGACATTCCGCCTCGTGCAGGTGCTAACCGGGCATGGATGTTTTGGGAAGTTCCTGCATCGTATCCGCAGGGAGGAGTTGCCAAAATGCCACGGGTGCGACGCGGCTCTGGACACCGCGCAGCACACACTAGAGGTGTGTCCTGCGTGGTCGGGGCGGCGTCGGGATCTCGTGGCCGTAGTGGGAGGGGATCTCTCCTTACCCAGCATCGTCAGTAAGATGCTGGGTAGTGACAGATCATGGCAAGCGGTAGTATCCTACTGCGAGGATGTTATCCTCCAGAAGGAGACAGCGGAGAGAGTTCGAGAGCAGGACGCCCATGCGGCCATTCTTCGCCGTAGGCGGCTGAGAGGAAGGAGGCGAAGGTATGATCGCCTCATTCCCTAGGGAAACCTCGTTGGTGATGGTAGGTGTACTATCCCGGAGGATTCGCTGCTCCGCTCGCCTCTCTAGGGAGAGATGTCGCCAGGAGGTGGCGCAGTAGTTGTGGGGGTTGGGCGGCGGGACGGGGAATCCCGTCGTCCAGCTAGGACCCCCCGTGGTGGATGGGCGCGCCAGGTGTTCCCGCGTGCCCAACAGTAGTGGTAGTCTGGGTCACTCCACCGACCCAGAGAGGAAGGCCCAAGAGAGCAGACGCGGGGCGGAGACCCGGTAGACTGCTACCCTTGCCCCGGTAGTCTCCGTCCGTACGCGAGGAAGGAACACCCAGGGGGTTTTAGTGGGTCCGAGTCCCACATAACCTCTCTGTCTCCCCGGACGGAGGGGTATGCGCTTGCATTTCCCCCTGGAAAAAAAAAAAAAAAAAAAAAAAAAGTAGGCTTTCAAACAGCTCAAAAATAACAAGGCGGCGGGCGATGACGGAATCACTACAGAACTTCTTAAGTCAATACTCAAAGTCCTCCAGAAGCTTTTCAATTCCGACATCGTCGAGAGCAAAACTACGTTTACCTTAGACAGACAGTCCAGTTATGTAAATCCAACTTCGAGAAAGACTTCTCTAGTGGAATCCAATTCGGATGGGTAGCATTCGGCTCAACTGACGCGCTGTGGACCGCCACTGAGTCAGCGGTCCGAGTAGCTAAGTTTTTTGCCGGAAAAATCTAAAGTCATCACCAGCATCATAGACTTGAAAGAAGAATAAGAATCATTAATTTCAAAAAACTTATCACTTGCACCGATCACATTTAACCTCGACAAATAAAATACACACGGCCACGACTGGAGGGAAAGCAAGGCTAAAGAGAAGTCAGGCTTACCCGACACTTTACCGAAGATATTCCGGAAGTACTCCTGTAATATTCCTGAACAAGATTAGTAGTATTTAGTAGGCTTTCAAACAGCTCAAAAATAACAAGGCGGCGGGCGAAGACGGAATCACTACAGAACTTCTTAAGTCAATACTCAAAGTCCTCCAGAAGCTTTTCAATTCCGTCATCGTCGAGAGCAAAACTACGTTTACCTTAGAGAGACAGTCCAGTTATGTAAATCCAACTTCGAGAAAGACATCTCTAGTGGAATCCAATTCGGATGGGTAGCATTCGGCACAACTGACGCGCTGTGGACCGCCACTGAGTCAGCGGTCCGAGTAGCTAAGTTTTTTGCCGGAAAAATCTAAAGTCATCACCAGCATCATAGACTTGAAAGAAGAATAAGAATCATTAAACTCAAAAAACTTATCACTTGCACCGATCACATTTAACCTCGACAAATAAAATACACACGGCCACGACTGGAGGGAGACTCAGTATTTCCCAAACGCTTCCACGCCGATATTAAGGCATAAATTCTATACGAAGATGTATTACACAAATGGACTTTTGTGACACATGTGGCTATATTGAGTGGAAGGTCATAAGCTGCTTATGGGACTCGCGGAGAGGAGCGAAAAGTTGGACTTACGCTCAAAATAATCTGGATAAATTTCAGGAACAAACTTGGGAGATTGAAGAAATGTTAATTTTTATTTGATACGTATCTGCTTTTTATGCTTTCCTTTGAGCTTGAGTAATGCAAGGAGAATATTTTTATTTTATTGCTACAGTCGTGGACCCCCGCAGTTTCACCCGCCTAGCTCCCGTTTCCATGGGAAAATTGGGATAAAAAGTCTTATGTTTTAATCCAGCCTATCTTTCATCTTTGTGCCAAATTTCAACCAAATCCGTTCAGTAGTTTTTGCGTGAAAGAGTAATAAACATCCATCCAAACATAGGATTTTACGCAAAAAAAATGCTAAAACGGCACCTAAAATTACTTAGTTAATTAGTGTAACTATAAAAAAATTAACTTAGTACGTATTTTTTGTAGAGACCAATCCCGATCACGAAACTAACCTATAGTTTCGTGATCGGTTTTGGCCTTTTTTATTATTCATGTAGGTAGGTACTGCTACTTAATTTCGATTGCCATCATTAAAAATACAAGAGATTGTTTTTGTATTAGGACGATTCTATTCAGAAATCAGACAAACAATTTCTTTAAAACTTCTTTAAGCATACTTAGTTAAAAAATATTGTTCTACTTATACAGGGGTTTTTTCTTCCCATCTTTTATAACCGAGAGATGACCTGTATCAAAACCAGAACACAATTTTTGTTAAAGGTCTTCCTTCAAAGTGTTCATTAAGACTTTGTAAAAAAACACTATTCAATATGAATTACAAACTCAGCAACAAAGTAAAAATATGCCTACAACAACCCGGATCTCCTGAAGACTAAAAATACATTCTTCACTAACCAATAGCTTACCCAAATAATTACATAACACACAACCATAATACCTTTCGAGAAGCGATGTAGCCGCAAAAATTAGACCCTCAACAGATTACGGACACATACCCCATTCAAGTCACGGACAGAAAAGCCGATCTTCCCTCACTATGGCTCCAGGGAAATCGCGAGCATAGGTATAAACAAGTCAATTGTGTATTGTTTAGGTCAGGTCTGGTACGTGAGGATTGAGCTCGACTACATTCAGGAGAGAGCGCGTTTCCTATTTGTTTTTTATTACTACAGGGTGTTCAAAGACCTATCTATACCGAAGCCGTGATATATGCGTAGTGTACATCAAAATAAATAAGATTATGTAAAAATAATTGCTGGGAAACGACTTTTATTTTTATAAAAAAAAAATACTAGAATACGTGGTTTTCATTTTCGTTATGGGTCTTTGAACAACCTGTATAATTAATTAGCCCTACCCCTGTAGAAGGAGCCCGTGGCGTAGTGGTTCGCGCGCTCGGCCTGCGATTGTTGAGGTTAAGCAACTTTCACAATGGTCGGTCACGGGATGGGTGACCAAAAATTTACTATCTATAGCTCCTCCGTGCTTCGGAAGGCATGTTAAGCCGTTGGTCCCGGCTGCATTGGCAGTCGTTGTTTTGTTTGTTTTGAAAATTATTTAATTCATAACGTTGAATACAAGGTATATCTTAAAAATAAAAGTATACAGTAGCATAAATAACAAAACACTTTTCCAGGCTGGAAACACTTATTAGAATAATATTTGAATGGCTATTTAGACCTTAAATTTTAAAAGTAATAGTAAAACTACACAATAACTTCCAGTCGATAAAATCCACCTAAGTCCTTTCTTGATTTCTACGGCGTTTGCATGAAGCCTTACTGCAGTAGCGACGCTGGGTAGGCTAAGCAAAGACAAATCTTTATCCTATTAATGGCGGGATAAATAAGTTCATCCAAAATAAAAAAAAACCGGCCGAGTGCGAGTCGGACTCGCACACCGAGGGTTCCGTTATTATATGATGTAACTAAAAATTTACGGTTTTCGAAATTTTTCCCTTATCTGTACTATAAGACGTTACTTCGTACCAAATTTCAAAATTCATGGGAAGTACCCTGTAGATTTTGATACCCGTGCGAGTTTCGAAAATTTGCGGCATAAACGGCTGTATCTTTTGATTGCTTTGGCTTAGAAGTTTGATTTCACAGCTCCAAGGGACAGTAGACCTGAGTATTAGATATAAATTTCAGTTTGATACCTCCACGCGTTCCTGAGAAAAACGGTCTTGACAGGCGGACGGACGGACAACGAAGTGATCCTATAAGGGTTCCGTTTTTTCCTTTTGAGGTACGGAACCCTAAAAATGTTAATTCTGCTGTACAAACCGACGAGTTGCTTTTGTCCATTGGCTTCTCTACCCACCACTCTTATTACATTTTATTCTTATTTTTTTTATCCAGTGTAAAGCTCGATTACTAGAACAAAAGTAAATATCACTTCTTATACAAGTTATACAAGTTTGCGTTAAAGAAATAATACTAACTGATGCGTCATGTATTCAAATTATAACGGATTGTTTTACTATATTAGGTATCTACCGATCACCATCCAATAAATATGCAGATAGATTTATTGATTCTATAAATACCCATCTTGAGTCACTTAATATGCGAAAAAATATATTTTTAACTGGAGACATCAATATAAATATTATTCAAAAATCTGTTGAGCAAACATTTGAACTTAATAATAGAATTAGTTATCTCAATACATTGTCACAACATGGCTTGCTCCCTGGGCATAGGGAACCAACTAGGGGTCCTAGTTGTCTAGACCATTTTATGATTAAACTAAATAAATCCAAATATGATGCTTCTATTGCTGTACTTAACACCACAACTACCGACCACTATATGGTACTCCTGGCTGTTTCTCTGTGCGACCAGTCACGCCATGAAACGACATATTTGGTTAAAAATAAGATAAATTACGAAAAAGCACTCGAAGATTTGCGCTTAGATAACCTATCCGATATAGAACACCATGATGACCCGAATATAGTGACTAACTTACTTATAGAGAATATTAGACTAGCTATTGCTGTCAATACCAAAACTATACGTACTCCCTGTAACAAACGTCTAATTAAGCCCTGGATTACTGAAGGTATATTGAGGTGCATTCGTACTAGAAATGCTATGCAAAGAAAGTTACGTAATAATCCAAATAACAACATCCTAACAATAACTTACAGAAGGTATCGCAACTTTTGTAATAACCTCATCAAAAAATTGAAACGTGACTATTACAGAAATCAATTAGAAAAATCGTCAAATAATCCTAAAAAATTATACAAAACTGTAAATGAAATAACCAACTTTAAATGTTCTAAAGCAGCTTGCACTAGTCTTCTTAACCTGGCAGCAGATCCTTTACAATCAACTAATATCGTTAACAAATCTTTCTCAGTAATTGGTCAGACGCTCGCTGAAATCATCATTGCTAATACTCCAAATTACTCTATGCCGAAATTAACACATTTACAACCGACGTCATTTGTACTTTTAGAAACTGATCCTATTGAAATAGAGAATATAATTATGAGCCTTAATTCTAATAGCGCAACTGGATTAGACAGCATACCAATATCTTTCCTAAAAGCCGGTAAACGTGTGTTAGCTCCTATAATCAGTAAATTAATTAACTTATGTTTTAGTAAGGGTATATTCCCCGACGCCTTCAAAAATTCTATTATCACTCCCGTTTATAAGGGTGGGGATAGAGACAACGTCAGCAATTTTAGACCTATTTCTGTCTTAACCGCATTGTCGAAGATTATGGAAAAAGTACTAAATGAAAGATTACTCAGTTACCTCAATAAATACAAACTTATTTCTGACTCCCAGTATGGGTTTCGCAAAAACATATCTACAGAGGATGCTGTTAGAGATCTCACTTCACTAATTGTAAACAAAGTGGATAAGAACAACAAATGCATAACAGTATTCTTGGACCTTAAAAAAGCTTTCGACACCGTCTCAATCCCCATCCTTATAAACCGCCTTGAAGAAATTGGCATACGAGATAACTCTCTCTCCCTTTTCTGCAGTTATTTAACGGGTAGAAGGCAAGCAGTTAAGATTGGCACTTTTATTAGTGACAGTGTCGATGTAAACTACGGAATCCCACAGGGAAGCGTGTTGGGACCGACACTGTTCTTAATTTATATTAATGAAATGTGCAATATGAAGTTCAATAATGGAAAAATTTTTGCTTACGCTGACGATACAGCAATAGTGTTCACGGGTGACACTTGGGAATCAGTGAAAAAGACCACAGAATCGGGCCTGGCTCAAGTGTCTACATGGCTTAATCAAAATTTACTATCTTTAAATATAACAAAGTCAAATTATATCTGCTTCACTATATATAACACCACCCAACCTAAAAATGATTTTAATATTAAAATACATAATTGTAAATTTTGCTTAAACTGTAACTGTCCACAGTTGAATCGGCTTTCTAGCGCAAGATATTTAGGTGTAATATTAGACCAAAGACTAACCTGGTATTCCCATCTGGAAGTAAGGTCAAATCGTTTAAGAAAACTTATATACATTTTTAAATCTCTAAGACATGTTTGCACGAAAGAAATTATTAACAAAATTTATATAGCTTTAGCGCAGTCTATACTAAGTTACTGCATTTCAATATGGGGTGGCGCAGCTAAGACAAGGTTTTTGGAACTAGAAAGAGCGCAAAGAAGCCTAATCAAAGTCATGTACATTAAACCTTTTAGATTCAGCACTACAGAATTATATACTTTGAGTGGCTTACTGTCGGTGAGAAGACTTTACATTTTTACAATAGTTTTAAAAAATCATAAATCCATCATCTTCCAACCAAACATGACAAATAAAAGGCGGAAATATAAAATTGAATATAAAGATAAGTTTAAAACTGAATATGCATGTAGACAGTATACTAGGCGAACAATAACCTTATACAACGCTGTAAATAATAAAATTGATGTATACGGTTTGACATATGTTGAGTGTAAAAAGAAATTGAAAATGTTTTTAATGCAACAAAGCTATGATGAGGTTGAAGGTTTGTTACAATATATAAGATAAATATATACACATATACATTATCATGCACACACACACACACACACACACACACACACACACACACACACACACACACAAACACACACATACGCAAATTACTTTTTGTTATTATTTGTTCATAAAGATTTAATGAGTACATTTTGGAGAAATTATATTAAAGTGCACTTACATTTAGAAAATTAAAACTAAGTAGATAGTTTCTGTCGTGCTAATGCGGAGGAGCGGGGTTCCTCTACTACAGGTATTACTATACTTAACAGAGGGCCCCCAACACTATAGTTAAGATATCTACCCTCTGTTAACGAAATAAATATTTTTTTCATTTTTTTTTCATTTTTTCACTTCTACATTTCCGCACCCGCTCGCTTGTTCATGTTAATCGCAATCTAAACACACGGATTCTCTATAATTTTATTTATAATTAAGGGGCTTTGGAAGGTTCGAGAAAGAAAACGCCACTTTTGTAAATGTAAGAGACTAATATTACATTGGCGAGTGTTCGGTCAACGATTATGGAAATTAAGCAATTTTCAATGAGGCGATTTTGGGATGGGTGACCAAATATGTTATACGGAGAATTTAGATGCTGGTCCGCAAGTCTCGGTACCTCAGTGGTTAGGGCAGTGGGCCGGTCGTGTCCAAAGGTCGTGAGTTCGAGTCAGGGGCGTGCATTGGTTTTCAAGCGTGGTAGGCACTGTAGATCTAAGTAGTAATTTTGCACTTATCCTAGCCTGCTACATAATATTATAAGTTCGAAAGTTTGTGAGGATATTTGGATGACGCAAAAACTACTGAACTGATTAAGATGAAACTTTACAGCAATGTAGCTTATACATCAGAAAACCACATAGGCTGCAAATTGTCCTGATATTCCCACGGTAAAGGTAACCACGCGGCGGACGAAACCGAGAGCCGCCGCTAGTAATAATAAATAATGATAAAATTCGTAATATTTAGTAGGAATATTGAAATGCTGAAGATTTTGATGACACTTATTGTATATTTGCCGTGTGGTGACGGCCTAAGAATACAAGTGGCATCACTCCCTTACATGCCTGGGATGTCGTAAGAGTCGACTAAGAGTTTCGACGCATTGAACACCTGTGTGTGAGAAGGAAAACTTGATACAAACCCTCTACCAACCCGTCTGGCTAGCGTGGTAGCAGTAGGCTAATAGCCTCCTATCTACGCCACAATAGGCGTGAGCTAGGAGAGGGCCTATGTCCAGCAGTGGACGTTCACAGGCTGATGATGGAATTGTATATTTATTTAGGTTTTGAATGAGGTAGGCACTGCCTAATTGCCTATATGAATTACTCGCCCCGGGTTCGAGTTCCATCTGAGAATTCATTTGTGGCCGCGTTGATTTTTTCCAGTATTTTTCTAATTAAAATTTATCATAATTATGAAAAAATGCAAAATGTCAATAATCGTACAAAATTTGTAACCCTTTTTTTTACTCATTGACTACCAGGGTTCTAACACGATTTCTTTGAGATAACGACAACATAATGGTGCTTGTATATTATACAAGACGGCCTAAACCCGAGTTGCTACACAACTGTAAGCTTAAAAAACGTTATTATTCTGTCTTGACCGTAAAATTGCACAAATTGTAAAAATAAAATTTACCCAGTGAAACAAAATCTCACCAAATCCTTATCGAAACCCCGACATTCGTCACAAAGTCATTGTAGAGGATTAAAAAAGAAACGGAAAAGCCAAATTTTTTTTTTTGTATAGGCTTAACGAGATTACACCAAACGAAAAACGGGCAAAGAGAACGGAGTATTCCCGTCGGCGCCACTTTAATTAAATGGCAAAAATCGGTTTCACTGTCCTTGGCCCAGTTGTGGAACAATCGACTGGTCTACTAGTCGACTCGGAATGATTCAAGTGATGGAATAAAAGCGTGTGTGTGTGTGTAATGCCGGCGGGGCTATTACGTCAAAATAAAAATGGTAGGTATTACGTATGTGATTGCTGGCTAATCGCTTGCTGATGGTTCGTATAGCGACGTCTAATTCTCTCGCGCTCCTTTTTAACTAGGTGCGTGAGTGAGACGCCGCGTGTTGCTATGACGCTAGCACCAAAAACAATTTGGTAGCAATAACAGAAACTAAATGAATGCACATTGTAGTTCATCGTTTGTTCGGTAGAGGCGTCACAGTAGATACGTGACGTAAAGCAATTATCGCGCAATTTCTGCTGTGGCGTAGCTGTTGCAAAGATAGGGGATAGCCCAGCAGGTATGGATTGGTGACATGTAACATACAATAATGAAATCGCCGTCCACATTGCTGTAATGTATCATAAAAAGTAACAAGACTCGATTATTGCTCGCGCTCCTGTATTTTTGAGGACGTCCCGTTTTTCAACCCATCATTTTGACCGTGTCCTATATATTTAAATAACAAAATTAATGGACCATAAATGTTCAAAAAACAAATAATAAGAGTATTAACACGTTGTCCCATAAATTTTCCTTTAATCCTGTAATTTTATATCCCATGTACTGTAAAATTGGCACACAGGGTTGGGCGCAGGCGTTTACGTATGCGTTAGAATGTATGGAAAATGTTGCATTGCATGTTATTATTTCACAAATCTGTACCTCATTATCACTTATGTGAGTGAGTGAAATTTGGTACACAGATAGAAGATATATTGTAGTAGAAAACGAAAAATATGTCGCGTAATTCCGCAAGAAAAAATGCAGATGCAGCCCAGTGACACACCTTGCACCTTCACCGACTACTCTACACGTGTTTCGCCCACACACGGAGCATCCTCAGGAGTTGTTAGACCGTGCCAATCTCAGCACCGAGTGAGTAAAATGGCCCCAAACAGCCGTATTTAATGCTTCCCACTCCCCCCCTCCCCGCCCCCAGTGTGACGCATCGCGACTATAAAAGTGAGACAGAGTAATAATTATTGAAAATGTTATAATAAATGTAAATTAAATGTAAAAGTATGATATAAATATGTGATATCGATGAAAGTTTTTTTTTTTTTTTTTTTTTTTTTTTTTTATTAGATACCGGTCACCAATTATCTGATGGGCATTCCTACGAGGTTTTACATACTTGTAATAAAAGTTTACGACTGAACGTGTTGGAACAATTAGAAATTATCAAACATAATGTTGATGGAGCCATACTTAACGATCAGATAAATGTTTCTTCCTCCCCACTTCTGCGTATTTGTAGACAAACAAACAGTGATAGGGATTCATAAATAAATAAAAAAAAAAAAAAAAAAAGAAAAAAAAAAAAAAAAAAAAAAAAAAACTTTCATCGATATCACATATTTATATCATACTTTTACATTTAATTTACATTTATTATAACATTTTCAATAATTATTACTCTGTCTCACTTTTATAGTCGCGATGCGTCACACTGGGGGCGGGGAGGGGGGGAGTGGGAAGCATTAAATACGGCTGTTTGGGGCCATTTTACTCACTCGGTGCTGAGATTGGCACGGTCTAACAACTCCTGAGGATGCTCCGTGTGTGGGCGAAACACGTGTAGAGTAGTCGGTGAAGGTGCAAGGTGTGTCACTGGGCTGCATCTGCATTTTTTCTTGCGGAATTACGCGACATATTTTTCGTTTTCTACTAAGATATGGATTTCCGCCAAGTAACGCCTGATTCTATCAAATACAGAAGATATATTGGTTATGAAGATATACTTTTTATCCCTATAGTCCCTCGGGAACGGGAACCAAGCGGGTGAAACCGCGAGAGACCGCTAGTTTATTACATTATGGATTATGAAAGACTTACTGATAAATTATATCTACTTATAAATAAAACGTATGTCAAGATGAGGGTTAGATAAGGATTAATTACTCAAACCCCGCCAGGACACGGTGTCCTCTCCGAATTTCAGCCGAAAACCATCATTTTCTAATAGTTAGAGTTTAGTCTTGTATGAACATCCTAATTTCAGAACGATGCCTGATAAATATACTCCAATCTGTGATAAAAAATTTAATCTACTCTTTGGTTTGAAGTGACATTTTCAATTTTCGAAAATCGTGATTTTTTTGGGGTTGTTTTTTTTTATTTATGTGTTTTTTTTTGCCATTTCTAAACACATAAAACTAATATACTGTTGATGTTATAATTTTTTTTATTTTAGTATCTGAACATGGTTAAAATATTTATAAATCAAATACAGTTTACAGATTGAAAAAATATGGTATGTACGGTAACTTATAAAATTTTAAAGAAAAGCATAATTTTTTTGCCATGTCATTAGTATGGAGCGGGGACCGGCTGGTGGAGTGTTATTGTTTCGTAAACCTTATCATCTTTTTTTGTTCCCTCACATATTGTCTGCTGGGAATCGACAACGGGACCTCTTGGTCTGATACCGGTGGTTGTTACCACTGGAACACAGAGGCGGTGTAAAGTCTGCCCTGTCATGTGTACAGTAACCTGCGATGACATAGAAAGCAACCTTGTCACATTACAATATTGAATGAATTTTTGGTTGGTGGTAGGATCTCAAGTCTGTCTGGTTAGCCATCTTATCTAAGTCTGACGCAATAACAACAATGTTTTCAGCATTGTTGTGTTCCGGCAGTTAGAGTTAAGATAGCCAGTTCCTCAGTGATTGAGGATTCCGGGAGCTCGCTTCCATCTTCAGTCTTATTAATACTTAACATCAGGTATGATGAAGGCTAAGAGCTCCCCGTCGTTCATTAAAAAAAATGACATTAATTGTGCGTGGACGAAGAGAGCTATGTTTCCGTCCTGCTAAAGCCATTATCTAGAAAGCTCGACTAATAATAGGAAATCCGATATTCTTGTTCCTCCCCCGTCGAAATTCTCCAATACTTATTTATAAGGCTGTAGGCCAGCGTTGTAACATCAATGCTAGAAATATCCTTGCATTCGAAAGAAACAACTTTTCAGGTGTCAACTATCGTTTAATATGCAACAGCCAATAATTTATGATTTTTTCCAATATTTTTCTCTTTAAAATTTATCATAAGTATAAAAATAGCATTGAAAATGCAAAAATTCAAACATCACTACCTAATAACGTTTGAATAATTTCAATCAGTTCAACCGTCCTAATAAACGGTGAAAATACATAAAAAATACTAATTGTTTATATCAATAAACGCCATAATATCCAAAGGAAACTGATATCCCAATGTCATACGCAATACGTATACCTACCACAGTAAAAAAAAGAAAAAATACTAAAACAACATAAAGGCGCAAATTCTTTTCATGTTTGTCAAAGAGATGTTGTTCGTATCGACGCATAGGTATGACTGATAAATATTTTCTTTTGTGCTTTTGATAGGTTTCTTAGATTTTTTGGCTGTTTTCAAAAGAAATAAAATGCGTCTGTTGTTCGGTTGGAAATACTGTCTTTCATTGCTTGACATAGTGATTTTTTTCATATTCAATTTATTTGCATTGCAAAATGTTACGAAGTACCTACCTACATAAAGACTAGTATTAGTCAAAACAATAATAATAATAATAAAAATCATACAATCACACCAATCATCTAGCCCACGTTAAGTTTCATGAAGAACTATGGATAACGGATACACATACTTAAATACTTTTTTTTGTAAATACATACTTAATGTACATATTAAACATCCAGACCAAGACAAATAGACATATTCATGCACACAAATATTTGTCTTGTCCGGGGATCGAACCCGGGACCTCTAGCGTAGAGAGGCGGGTTTAGTACCCCTGCGCCAAACAAGTGACACACCTTGCACCTACACCTACTATTTTACGTTGCATCCTCAGAAGTTTTTAGACGGTGCAACACCAAGCACCGAGTCACTCGGTACACGTACAAGCGGGGAACTCCCCGGTTGACCAGTAGTTTTATTTATTGGGAAACGTTTTCTCGGAAAGTACTAAGGTTTAAGAAGTACTTTATTATTCAAATGAAATATCTATAAATGACTTATTATTTTTATTATAAACATTTTCTATATATCTGTTACTTTTTAAAATAAAGCTCCCTAAACAAACTCTACTGGTCAACCGGGAAGTTCCCCGACTGTACATAATTGGTTGACGCTGTTTGTCTTAACCCTAGAAGCCTAATCTATTTCAGAAGTACACAAAGCTTTAACGTACGTCTCAGAGGCGTACACATATAATTCAAGTTTTTTATGTAAAAAATAGCCTTATTTTGTTTTTATTGTAGTGGAAATTTAAATTTGGTATATAAGCTAAAAATAAAACAACACTGTTATGAATAATAACTATAATCACAGTTATTTATTACAAAAATAAAACTAGGTGAATAAATTGTAGCAAAAAAATCAACTTTTTCAAAATCAACAGAAACATATTATTTTTTCATAGAAAATGTTCTTTTTTTAACGCTAATTAGTTATTCTTAGAGCAAACATTAAAACTAATCAGACTTCAAAAGACTAGGTAAACTTTAAGAGCAGTCTTCATAGTTAAAAGTTAAAAGTTACGCAAAGCCTAAACATACGTCTCGCAGGCGTGCAATACTTCGATAAATAAAAAATGGCTTGACTTAACTTAATTATATAGGCACCGTACGCTAGCCCCCGGCGGCCACTGAGTTGGCGAAAGAGCACGACGCGCTAGCTTCAACCGTTCGAAAGAGACAAACGATATTCGATTTCGTGTACGCCTCGCAGACGTAGATTAGGCTTCTAGGGTTAATACTATTTCCAACTTGTAAGCTATTAATAGAAGCTTGTTAAATTCGATACAACTGGCTGCCTTAAGGCCCAAAGTTACAAATTCGGAGAAAGCAACCAAATTTAATAGCTATTTATATCTTGAAACCTGTCAAGTTTATTTTAATGAATATTCCGATGTTGTCTCTTAAAATAGTAGGAAATTATTGGATGATTTAAAAAGGATCTTGTTAAAAGTTCATATTGTTTTAACGTTGACAGTATAAATAATAAAAACATTTTATAAAAAAAAATCAAACCGAATTCAAAAAGTAAAAAATAAAACTTTTGGAGTCGGTGCCAGCCAGGGCATTCTACATTGCACTTCTATTAACTATATATTTTTTTGGCCTTAGCTAGCTAGCACCGACTCCAAAAGTTTTATTTTTTACTTTTTGAAGTCGGTTTGATTTTTTTTTATAAAATGTTTTTATTTCAGATTCTTTAGTTACATCATGTGTCGTTACTTACACTAAAAATCAGCCCATACACAACAATGTCATCTAGGTAAACGACTACTGTCGCGACTTCTGCGTACAATGGAACGAGTGACGGCTGCAGCAACGTGATTGGCTGGAGGAGATGAAGGGGTCAAAATCAAATTCGAAACAGGCTATATAAGAACGACAACGGACACCTTTTTATACCCAATTCGCATACCCTTCGCATTGTATTCTTGTTACGCTATTTTTCTATTTTAAAACCATATTTGTAAAACGCAAGTAAAAGCTGTGAAAGTATTCGCAAGTATTCATTTATCTCTTCATCGACGAACCCTATTCACGACAACTACTTTCCAAAAGGTGATTGATATTTTTCAAGATTATGAAAAAACTACTAGCCAGATCTTCGTAAAAATTATATGGGACCACACATAAACCATTTTCTTTCAGATAAAAAAAGAATTATAATTGTTGCGTGAAACTTCAGCTCGAACAAGAATCTAACAATTACCTGGATGATATAATTGTTTCATGACTTCCATGATAATAGGCCCCATATCTCCGAAGATTATCATCGGATCTGAATGAGACTTATATGGGACCAAATTGACAGTGTACCCGATCGAACAAAAACAACTATTAAAATCGGATCACCAACACCGGAATAATCGGTATACATACATCAGACAAAAAAAAAACACGCGTTGAATTGAGTACCTTCCTCCTTTTTGTTGAAGTCGGTAAAAATAAATGACTTAAAAGCTATTGTAGGCCATTGGGTGGCAACTTGTCGCTATTGTTTCTGTATAACACTATTGTTTTGACCGCCTCTGCGGTCTAGTGGTACAACCACCGGTATCAGACCCAGGGGTCCCGGGTTGAATTCCTAGCGGAGGTACATATTGTATTCGGTTTGGTTGGTGGTAGGACTTGTTGTAAGTCCGCTTGGCTAGCTACCTCCATCTAATCTAAGTCTGAGGCGATAATAATAATGTTTTCAGCATCGTTGTGTTCCGGCACATATAGATAGATAGCCAGTTGCCCAGTAATTGAGGATTCCGGGAGAGGCTGGCTTCCACCTTCAGCCTTATCAATACTTAACATCAGGTATGATGAAGGCTGAGAGTCTTCCCGTCATTCATTTAAAAAAAAATACAGCCATCTAATTAAAAAATGTGGCGCGGCGTCGTGGTGGTATAGCTTAAAGAATGATGTTTATAAAACAGTATCAAAACAGCCCTTGACGAGTTTCTTGCCGGTTCTTCTCGTTACAAGGTCTCCCGCTGTAGGGTTTGTGAACCAATGGCATAGCTTCTTTGACATTCACAAGTGCTTTGAACAGCCTTGACTGAATAAATGAGTTTGAGCTTATACATTTCATGCTAAGCGGCACTTTTGCTCTGCCAATCTTGCAAAGAATGTTAACACTAGAGCGCTCGCGCGGGCTACATTTAAAAATTATTAAATAACATTTGAACGAAACGCGCCTCGGAGCTGTCCTTTCAGGTATTCCTCTAATACGGATCGTCACAAACTTCTAATAGTGTGCCATCTTCCTAGGCGCATAAATGTAAGCGCAGTGCATTTTTATAGTAGGGCGGGATCGGCTTTGGGGACATATCAAAAAATTCAAAACTAGACTGTGACGAAAACACTATTGCATAAGAAGAACTATTTAGTATACATCATAATAAAATGATTCACTTAACAAGTTAAAAGAGTAGAACGAATTAAAAATTATTGATCTGAATAAGTCCGGAATATGTAATTTTTATTATTTTTTCTAGAACTTCATCTTCAGTTCATAAATCGAAAAACTTAGGATCGTTGACTTTTGATAATGTATTTAGTAAGACATAAAGTGAAGTCGTCACATTATAACTTCTTTACTTTAATTAAATAAGTGTGTTATGTAAAATACCTATATCATAATGGGCTACATATGTACCCCGCACTAGCATTGCAGGATGAATTTTACGCGCGTGTACTCTAGTGTTAATGGCGTGAGAGGATGTAGGTTCATAAGTGAAAATGTAAACGGTCGTGTCGTTATCAGACATTTTTAATATCCCCACTGCTGGAGCAGTCCCCTTTTTTTCTGGCCATGACCCACCACGCAGGCCCAATGCGGATTGGCGGGTTTTATCGACTGCAAATGCATCCGGGACCAACGGCTTAACGTGAAGCACGGAGGAGGCCGAGATAGTAAATTTTTGGTCACCCATCCCGTGACCAACCATTGCTAAAGTTGCTTAACCTCAACAATCGCAGGCCGAGCGCGCAAACCACTGCGCCATGGGCTCCTCATGTAAACAGTAAGTATATGTTTATGTAAAAACTAACTTTCGCTTGCGGTTTTTGGGTCGCTTAATTTGAGCGTGAAGGAAGGACAAACAAACACACTTTCGCATTTATAATATTAGATAGGATTAGGATTTTATTTATTTTTTATACAGGGTGGAAATTTAAAACGAAGGGCAGGTAGCTTAACCGTTGTAGCTACATGAAAACGTTCTTATGAAACCATCCTTATTCCATTCATCAATCCCCCCCCCCCCCGCACCCCGAGCGAGCGCTGCAAGTGTGTTTTTTGCGATTTTCGCGATTTCTGACTTTTCTAGTACTCATACCTCAGTTGGTCTTAGACCGTTTTGATCCTCATGAGGAACAGGATCGATTGGCATTTTTTTTTGAAAACTGACTACTTTCCTGCTAACTGTATTTTTTTTCAAAATCCGTGAATGCAGTTCAATATTTCTTAAAAAAATAAGGATGTTTCCATAAAACGTTTTCGTGTAGCAACAACGGTTATGGTACCTGCCCTTACTGTCCCGTCCTAAATTTCCATCCTGTATAGCACCAGCACCAGCACCAAGATCACCTTGGCACAATCTCTTTTATTGTCTATTATAGACTACGCTGATGTCTGCTACACTGATCTGTCGGAGGAACTTCTTGATAAATTAGAGCGTCTGCAAAACCTTTGCATAAGGTTCATTTACAATCTCCGTAAATATGACCACGTGTCATCGTTTCGAAGCAAACTTAATTGGCTCCCTATTCGCCGGCGCAGGGACTTACACAGTCTTAAGCTTCTCTACACTATTCTTTTCCTACCCACTTCACCACCTTATCTCAAAAAGTGTTTTTCCTTTCTTTCTTCATCTAACCTTTCCCTAGAATTTCCTCGCCACTGTTCCGACTTTGTTACCTATTCCTTCTCTGTGCATGCAGTTCGACTATGGAACGGACTGCCCGAGGGCATCAGAAAGGCCCAAACTCTAAGATCCTTTGGCGATCAAGTTAGAAGTCATTTCCTATCACTCCCTCCTAACTTATAGTTTTTTTTTTATCCCCATCACTCCCTCCTAACTTATATGGTCTTTTTTATTTCTCCCCATCACTATTTATGTTTGAATATATACTTACTTTTTATCTTATTTCACTTTCTTTTTGCACCCATTCCCCTTCTATCCTTTATCTATACTCTCTGTCACCCAAGGTTGCCTGGAAGAGATTGCTATGTAGCAATAAGGCCGCCTATTGTGTGTTTACTGTCGTTTTGTGTCTCCTTTGTATTGTATTTCCTTGTAACTATGTGCAATAAAGTTTATTTTATTATTATTATTATTTTATTATTTTATTATTATTATGAATAATATTTAGTTAGGATGTAATGTAAACGCCAAAGATTTGTCTTTTCTTTATTCATTAATGCAATCGGACTCCCGTTCCCCTAAGTCATACAAACTGCATACATAACCGAGCCAAATATCTTGTGTGCACACAAGATATTTGGCTATTTATGAAACGTCAACAACGTGTAAGGGATGTACCTAATGTACACTGTCTCGTGTTTCACTGTAATTATTTCGTATCAACCTTGATACAGTCGGCGACATGTCACAAGTTGTTTATGTAATGAGAATTATTCACGAATTCATTATGACTCGGAGTAGGGTTGTTACCGTCTTGAAAAGAGTATTGTAGTTACTATTTTTCTTTTGGGCGTTCTTTATAATCTACAGTATTTAAAAATATGCAAGTACAGTACATTACTGCAGCGGCCAGCAAAAGAGGGATTGATGGACGAACGTGTAAGTCCATCAATGCCTAGTTGTAGCCAAGGCTTGTATAGTACTTTTCTCAAACAATGCGCGGAAATTAAAACAACTTTTCGAAATCAGACAAACAACGAGCAGCAGTAGTTTTTCCCGCGTTAAAGTGTTCATATTTTGTTTTTTTTATTTGCAAGGCAGCTCAAAATTTAAATAATTAAATATTTAATAAAATATTTATTATAAAAATTATTTAATAAAATATTTATTATAAAATATTTATTTAATAAATATTTAATAAATTAATAATTTAATAAAACATTTGATAGGTTACCTTCTTGGTTGCCAAATTTCTGAGTAAAAGCTCGTTCCATGTTTACCGACTTCAACAAAAAAGGAGGGAGGTACTCAATTCAACGCGTTTTTTTTTTTTTTGTCTGATGTATGTATACCGATTACTCCGGTGTTGGTGATCCGATTTTAATAGTTGTTCGATCGGGTACACTGTCAATTTGGTCCCATATAATTTTTAAGAAGATCTAGCTAGTAGTTTTTTCATAATCTTGAAAAATGTCAATCACCTTTTGGCAAGTTGTAGTTTACCTAGATGACATTGTTGTGTATGGCCTGATTTTTAGTGTAAGTAACGGCACATGATGTAACTAAAAAATCTGAAATAAAAACATTTTATAAAAAAAAATTCAAACCGACTTCAAAAAGTAAAAAATAAAACTTTTGGAGTCGGTGCTAGCTAGCTAAGGCCAAAAAAATGTATAGTTAATAGAAGTGCAATGTAGAATGCCCTGGCTGGCACCGACTCCAAAAGTTTTATTTTTTACTTTTTGAAGTCGGTTTGAATTTTTTTTTATAAAATGTTTTTTAAGTTGTCTTTGTCTTGTACCTCATATCAATGTCAACATTTACCGAATCGTTTTTATTGTTATTTAAAAGTAACAATATATTCTTTTATTTTTAATTAATACTTTAATTAACTTTGAATTGACTATATTACTCTCTTTTTTATTATTATTTTTTTATCATTAAAACAACTAGAATAAAGTACGTATATTTAGATTAAACTTTTTGTTTAAAGAAAGAAATTGACCGCGGAAACAACCATAAAATGTTTTGCTGTTGTGTGGTGAAAAATTGTGTGTTGCGCACGGCAGAAAAGTTTTTAGCGTCTTGTACCTTTGAAATACACCACTCGCTACGCTCGTGGTTCAATCCTAGAATCCTTCACTAACTCAGGTTTCAATAGAGTTAACTTGCCGCTAATTACCAACTTTCCAGACTTGCATAACAAATAACTATTATTCTATTGACGAGTTTTTCATCAGTTTTAAGCCACGATTTTAAGTAGGTAACCCAAATATTTTGCTACATAATTTTTATTTTTGTTTCTTTTAATTGACCATATTTGACATTTATTTTATTTAATAATTGACTGACCTGCTGTATATTTTATTGTTGAATTTTATATTGAGTTATGTGTTTGTATCCTATGTAATTAATTTTGCAGAGTCTGGTGATTAGTGTGATTCTAATGAAATTTTCTGTACGAACTTATGTACCACTTTTCAAGCAAAATAAAATGAATTGTATGGAATTGAATTGTTTATTGGTTATGTTTAATACAAATAATAAAACACAGATCAGTTAAATTAAACACAAATTATATAAAAGAACCAAATTAATAATATAGGATTTTTGAATTTTATTATGGGTACTAATACTCAGGTATACCTACACAAGGCTTGACTTTTCTTGTTTTTATTAATTTACCCTCAGCCAAATCAGAAATATTTATTTAACAACAAGTTGACAGCCCTAGCTAGGAGAGAATGCGTCTGCGAAGTGAGGGCTTGCTTAGCATACAGTCATCCACACATAATATAATTTCAAGGCATCTTCTAAATACTTCACTTGCATCATCATCATCAGGATTCTACCTTATTAATAGTACTTATTAAAGCCTTAATTAATGTGAAGATTTTGTCCGAAACGGACAGGGAGCTGTGTAGTGGAATAGCATTGCCCACTATCATCCCGTGGGAGTCGTAAAAGGCGACTAAGGGAATACAGCCTTCAGAAGACGGTCAGCAGCTCTTAAAAAACTTGGCCATACTGCGATCACTAACCCGCCTGCCAAGCGTGGCGGTTATATTAGATAGAAAATCATGGTGAAAGGTAACATAACTTTATTTTCAAAAACAAGTGAAACTGCAATCGAAGATTCTTTTATTTTTGACTTGTCTGAATCGCGCCTACTTTTTACCGACTTCAACAAAAAGGAGGGAGGTACTCAATTCAACGCGTTTTTTTTTTGTCTGATGTATGTATACCGATTACTCCGGTGTTGGTGATCCGATTTTAATAATTGTTTTTTGTTCGATCGGGTACACTGTCAATTTGGTCCCATATAAGTCTCATTGAGATCCGATGATAATCTTCGGAGATATGGGGCCTAATGTCATGGAAGTCATGAAACAATAATATCATCCAGGTAATTGTTAGATTCTTGTTCGAGCTGAAGTTTCACGCAATAATTATAATAATTTTTTTATCTGAAAGAAAATGCTTTATGTGTGGTCCCATATAATTTTTACGAAGATCTGGCTAGTAGTTTTTTCATAATCTTGAAAAATATCAATCACCTTTTGGCAAGTAGTCGTTTACCTAGATGACATTGTTGTGTATGGGCTGATTTTTTGTGTAAGTAACGGCACATGATGTAACTAAAAAATCTGAAATAAAAACATTTTATAAAAAAAAATCAAACCGACTTCAAAAAGTAAAAAATAAAACTTTTGGAGTCGGTGCTAGCTAGCTAAGGCCAAAAAAATATATAGTTAATAGAAGTGCAATGTAGAATGCCCTGGCTGGCACCGACTCCAAAAGTTTTATTTTTTACTTTTTGAAGTCGGTTTGATTTTTTTTTATAAAATGTTTTTTATGCATACCGATCGTAAATGTTAATCTTATGGATCGATTTAGTTCAAGTAAGATAGTATCTAAAATAGTAAATAAATAGTAAAAGAAGTTTTTCCCGCGTGGTGCCCGATCCCGTAGGAATTTCGGGATAAAATATAGCCTATGTCACTCGGGAAAGATGTAGCTTTCTAATGGTCTAAGAATTTTCTAAATCGGTCTAATAGTTCCTGAGATTAGCGCGTTCAAACAAACAAACTCTTCAGCTTTATTATAAAAATATATATAATATATAGATTACTAGCGGATCCCCGCGGTTTTACTCGCGTGGTGCCTGTTCCCATTTGAATTTCAGGGTAAAATATAGCCTATGTCACTCGGGAGAAATGTAGCTTTCTAATGGTCTAAGAATTTTCTAAATCGGTCTAGTAGTTCCTGAGATTAGCGCGTTCAAACAAACAAACTCTTCAGCTTTATAATATAAGTATAGGTAAGTATAGATTTATTTTTACCATAATTGTTTAATCTTATGCTATTTGATTAATGCAAATTCTACTGCACTTATCGGTAATTTATTGTAGTTATGTTTTTTTATGTTTTCGCATCGCATGAATTTCTGTGTATACACGTATTTGGATGTCAGTTTTGTTTGAAACTTGCGTTGCTCTCATTTCATGTTGTTATTGACTGTCATCTGTTGTGTATACCATAAATAAATAAATAGTCTGCGCGAGCAGTCAAGTTTGTGCGTGCTTACCTGCACGATTGCTGTGTTCCGCTTTTGCTCCGTCATGACTGCGCAGGCAAGTCAGAGCGTGTAGCCGGTACATTAAAAATTAGCGTATTGAGTGGGGAGCAAGGTCTTCATCTGTTACGAGGCTTTTACATTCACAAAATTTTGTAACGGCCTAGGCTGATATTGAATAGAAATTTAATGTCTCGTCTATCTAAAGAATTAAATAATCTGTAAATTTTACAAGTTTTCGTTACGGATGCCAGAAAAAATACAAAAAAATGTCACGAAAAAAAAACAAACGTAATTTATACTGCTTACTACGTATTTTTTACAGAATATTTGTATGCAAATCACTCCAGTCCCACACATTACGTCGCATCGCTATAAGAGCTTTATTCAAATCGATGTATTATGCCGGTATTTCCCATTGTGTATTGTGATCCCGGATCTACGTGTCACCATCACCCGTCAGCGGGGTAATTGAAAATGAACCTTATGAGCTTCAGTTGGATAGTTCCGGAGTGTCATTGAATAGTTGTTATAAAATGGGATGGTGACAGTGACGGGATAAGCTTGATCCTTGTCTTGTCGTATGACATTTTTGTGAGATACAAAACATAAAGTTGGGCATCCAATAAATCATAAGTATACCGGGTAATATACCTAAAACTAAACAATATTCCTCTGGGGTAAAAATCCGAAAGTGCGTTTTTCGACTCATTTACAGGCATTTTCAGGCAATTTCACAAGTATTCAGTGGCAATGATCAATATGGATTAGCGGTATTATTGACATTTTATGTGAAACAAGAAAATTTTGTAATTAACAACTAGCAAGTTTTAACCAGAGCCAATAAAATTCGATAATTAAGGGTGAGTATGAAAACTTGGTGTGGGAGAGAGATCTTTATTTAAATATATAATACTCGTATATACATATATATTTTGTAAACGACCCAATCGATCAGTGCCCCGATCATTGCCCCAGCAGTAAAGACATTAAAAATGGCTGATATGTCAATATGTGTGATAAATAATAAATTAAAAAAAACTTAAGGGCCCGAGACGATCTATTGCAATTGTCAATTCTACGTGTTGTAATTTTTTTTTTATGAACGACGAGGAGACTTATAGCCTTCATCATACACATAACAACAATGCTGAAAACATTGTTGTTATGGCGTCAGACTTAGATGAGATGGTGGTAGATTGCCAGGCGGACTTACAACAAGTCCTACCACCAACCAAACCGAATACAATATATACCCCCGCTTGGAATGGAACCCGGGACCCCTGGGTTTGATACCGGTGGTTGTACCACTAGACCACAGAGGCGGAAATGAAGTCATTGTAAATGCACCAACACTATTGAATCCGATTGATGGAAATTAACTGTTTCAAGACAAATAAACGACATAAACATAGAAAACTACTTCAATGGGCACATCAATCGCAATTTTATTGACAACCACGTAACGTAGCACATTGTCAATCGCCATTGATCGTCTTGGGGCTACATATCAGCAAAATATAAACTTCATGCAATACTTGGAGCTTTTATTTTTCTTATTCTCCAAATGGAAAATGCTATAATATCCCACCCTGCATCCGATCGTTTGACGAAACTTGTCAAATAATGGAAGTGTCAAAAAGTTTTCATCCCTAGAAATCGTCCATTTGAAATGGCATCCTGAAAATTGGCAAAGTTCCAATGTTTTTTTTTGTCCATTCGGCCTAACTTTCAGGTGACAAATTAGAACTGATTGTTTTTTAAGAACGGCTAAATCCGTACAATTCTATTATCTGTTCCTCGTTCCTTGTACTTTAAAAGTAATGACCTCTGATTCCATACATACAATATCCATACATTTATTTGTTATTGCGGTCTCTTATAACCTTTTTGCGCCTAAACCACTGAATGGATTTTGATGATTTATGGCATAGAGATTCATTAACTCTTGACAAGGAAATATTTGAGGTGATTTTAAGGAGCGCTTATCTTTAAGGCGATACTCGAAAAACATATGCTGAAGCGAGATAGCAATGAGAAAACGACGCGCACGGGAGCGAGACCGATTTGCAGATTAGGCAAAAAAACACAAAATCACTTCGTATTAAAAAACTACAGCGATTTAAAAAAATGCTTCTATACGATCTAAATATTATTGGTGTCCACTTATTCAACCAATTACCAATAGTGTAAGTAACCCCATTTAAGAATAATCTTGAATTTTCGTATTTTTAGAGGTCTTTTCGAAAAGAAAAAGTGTCGAGGCAAAATCATAAAATCGTGTTTTTGAAACTATACGAATCTAGATAAAGGTATGAAGAAATATATATGTTATTACCAGATTTGTAACAACTGTAACCGTGCTATAGTTTTATATCAAAAAGTCCATACTTTTTCCGAGTAGCGCCTTAAAGAACATACGAGTAAATAACATAATGTATCATTATCTACAAAATCATATTCAACACTAAATTCCTCACAGATTACCTAGTATTAGTATTACCTTTCCTGTAGATTATTCTCGAAGAAACTCAAATGTTCATTACTTCCTAGGGAAGAATATTGTGTCATTTCAGTATTTAATAAAGATACGACTGGCTGGCTCCAACTGCAGTTTAGTTTAATATGGGCCAGCAGATGTCTCTGAGACTATAATAATATCTAATTGTGCAGTACCGTTTCCGTGCTTATCATTATCATGGAGTCAGCAGTCTGATATACCTAGAGATTGTTTAGCATTACTGATTAGATTTTTTAGAACAATGTCTCTTGTTTCTTGGAAACTCAATCTTCTTCACCAATCTTCGTCAATCCTACTCGTAATTACTAAAAGGTGAAAGTTTGGTGTTATATTTGAATTTACTTTAGTTCTCCTATGGATCTCCTCATTTCTGATAGTTCATGCAGGGAAACCCGAGCATAGCTCTCCATTCCACGCTGGGTGACCTTGAACCTATCTCCACATCCACTCCACACACACACCCACACTTCACAGGCTACTATGCACAATGCCGGCGACCTTGCAGCCCGGCTCACTGAGCAAGTAATCTCTACGTTTTTTAGCCCGACTTTGCCGCACGAAGGAGCCGCCGGCATGGCCGCCCGGTAGGCCACAGACCTATATTGAGATAGACGAAAAAAGCGCTTCACACTGTGTGTCGAATTTTTCGTACCTCCGATGACGTCACGTGATGTGAAAATGTTATTGACGAGCTCTTGCAAGAAAGCACTGCACAATTAACCATCTTCGTTTCTGAGTGACGCATGACTTCATGACAATGGTCTCAAGCGGACTGACTTAGGTCGTAAAACTTTGACCGTGGATCAAACGTTTGGCACGCAAGTGTTAGTTACACTGCATGGCAATTATTCTATTGTGAATGTAACTCATAATTAAAATTTGTATATATAGATTGAATAATGTTTCAATAATTATTATATAATGCATCAACAATGTATTTAGACTTGTCATGACTATTTAATAATCTATGGTAATGTTAATGGAAAGAGGAAAGTACTGGACGCCAGAGCTGCGACGTCTGTTTTAGAATAATAAGCGGTTGTCAACTTGTACGATGACAATTAAACATTATAAGGGAAATATAAATATTTTTACATAGTATTCTGAAGTTGTTCTTACACAAGGTAGGTAGGTACACTATTACCGTCTATCTCGATATAGGTCTGTGCGGTAGGCTGATTATCTAACGGAAACTCAGGTTCAGTTTCAGTTTCGACGCTGTCATTACTGTCACATTTTCATACTGTATGATAGCCATAACAGCGACGAAACTGAGCCGAGTTTTAGTTAGATAATCAACCCTCGGGTATCCTGCGGGTTGTCACTACTGGAATGAGGCTTTGGGCTGCAAGTTTCTGCGGCACATTCCAGCGGCTCATACGCCCGGCAAAAGCCGCATTGTGTGTAGGGAGTGACACACGTTTCACTGCCGTGAACACACACTGGTCATAAACTTTCGTCTTGAGACACTGAGGTTAATTGGACGCGAAGATAGATGTACAGTCACCAGCATTGATATGTATACACTCTACGACCCTATCGCATTGACGCACATGGAAACAAAGCTCTGTGTCCATAAATGTCATTCAATATTGTAATGTGACAAGGTTGCTTAGTGTTTTTTTACGTAATTGTACTGATAGCAATTCGGAAAACTGCTTGGAATAAGGAGGTCATACTAGAGTTGTTTTTGCCAATCCTCAGTAGAAAATATTAAAAAAAAAACATTATTCATACAGGGCGATAAGATGTCGTGTTGGAGACATTGAATATTTGAATTAATTAGATGTTTCTCTTTCCAGATATACGAGGAAGTTTGTCTTCTGGTATGTATATTTTTTTAGTAATTACTAATTGCTGTTGTATAATTTTGAAATAATTTTAGGAAAGCGTTTTTTCTAAACACCTTTTGTTTTTTCCTAATTTTCTTAGCATAAATAAATTCGACTCTAAGCAATAACAATAGAGTTTAAAATCGCGTAGCGCGTAAAGTCGAGCGCCGTCCCCGGGGACCGCTTAGTGCTAAATGGGTTGCAAAATGTTTTGTTAATTTCGCGTTTGCGTTATCGAAACACCTTTAGTTTTTTCCTTATTTTCTTAGCATAAATAAATTCTACTCTAAGCAATAACAACAGAGTTTAAAATCGTGTAGCGCGTAAAGCCGAGCGCGGTGCCCGGGGACCGCTTAGTGCTAAATGGGTTGCAATTTTTTTTTGTTAATTTCGCGTTTGCGTTACGTCTGAGCAAGTAGGACGAAAGTTTATTTATTAATTTAATATTTTATGCACATTGTACACAGGCGGACTTAAAGCCTTAGGCATTTTCTACTAGTCAATCAAAGTTGTTTTTTATCGTTAATATCCATTGAATACTACAATTTTTTGAATATCTCATTACTTTTCGGTTTTAATCAGACCCTTTAAACGAATCAAATGGCATAGGTATAAAAAAAAACAAATTTTTTTCTTTGCTATACAAATTCATTCGTGAGAACTACGTTTTTGTATGGAATAACAAAAAATCTTTTAATTTGGAAAATAAATTATATCTCATTCGATTTATTTGGATTAATTGATTAAATCCCTAAAGTTGAATATAAATATAAATTTATTTAACAAATGAATTTTACACGATTTCTTTTAATAAACTAGAATTTGAAAACATATAGTTTATCTTAAAATCTAATCAACATTTCAACGTGTAGTATTTTAATTCAAAGTTCTCATTTCTGAGTAAAGGCCTCCTCCATGATACGTACATCTTATGTTTTGGCGCGCACTGTTCATTAAAATAATAGTTATTTGTTATGCAAGGCTGGAAAGTTGGTTATTTAGCGGCGAGTTACCTCTATTGAAATCTGAGCAAGTGAAGGATTCTAGGATTGAACCATGAGCGGAGCGAGTGGTTCAAAGATTGAATCCTGAGCGAAGCGAGGATTTCAAAGGTACAAGACGTTAAAAACATTTCTGCCGAGCACAATTTTTCACCTCACAACAGCGAGGAAAATTTTATGGTTGTTTCCGCGGTCAACTTCCGGTAATAAATTATTTAAACATAAAGTTTAATCTAAATATACCTTATTCTCGTTGTTTTAATTATATAAAAAACTAAAATAATAAAAAGGGGAGTATTATAGTTAATTCAAAGTTATTTAAAGTAGGAATATATTGTTACTTATTAATAAGAATTAAAACGATTCCGTAAATGTTCACTGACATGAGGTACAAGACAAAGACAATTTAAAAATAAAGATTTATGTCACAGTCCGAAATCCAATTATAGGTTGTGAAATCTCACCCAGCCTAATATAAAATTCTTATAACAAATAGTTTAATCTTATTGTTATTGTTTTTATGATTCAATGAACTAAAATAATATAATTGAACCAAAACGGAGTATTATAATTAATTTAAAGCTATTTAAAATAAGTATCAAATATAACAAAAAAGTCAATAGTGCGATTCGGAACGCATTAAGACATATTTTTAGGTATTAAATTAAAAAGTACTTTGCAGCGCTAGGCCGCAAAAAGCGCCTCTACGCCATCTACGCCTAAACTGATTGACAAAACCTCCTTTTCAGAGCGTGTGAGGTGAAAAACCACTTTTACGGATATCAAACGCGCTATATTTTCACGAACTAAGTTGTAATTGTCCGTAGTTTTAGGTTTTTAGGGGTTTTTTGATTTTCCCGACGTTTCAGCATCTTTACAGCTGCCGCTGCAGCTGTAATGATTATGTTATGTTATATATATATATATATATATATATATATATATATATATATATATATAACATTTAATAATGCTCCTTTCCATCTCTCTTTGGGTAGTTTCGCTCTTGTTTGCAGTAAGTTTATTAAAAATCCATGTTTAGCTAATATAAGACAGGCATTTAATATTTTATATTTATAATACAGATTTTTATCCATTTTAAAGTCTACTTTATATAAAGTAAATCCCTAGAGTTATGGGATATAATAAAATACACGTTGTAAAATGTATTCAATTCTGGCTATGTTACACCCATATTCTAAAGACATTTTACAAATAACTTATTTCTACTCGTCGCTAGCTAAATTCATTCACTAAAGCTTCAAATAAAAGTTTCGTCCGTATAAATTTTATAATTTTAGTAAAAAGGAAGTATTCAAAAGTTTCCACGCGATTCTTTGTGGTTGAAAATTTATTGCTGCCTTACGAGGAACAAGTTAAGGTAAGGGTAGAACTGTGTTGCCAGTTTTTCCCCTTTCATTAAGATAAATGTGGGTAACATTATTTATTTTCACTTTGATATATAATTTAGGTACCTATATAATTTAGTTAGAACTGAAGTTACCGACATCGCTCGAAGGATTGCGCGGCTGAAGTGGCAGTGGGCGGTACACGTAGCGAGAAGAACAGATAGCCGTTGGGGCGGAAAGGTTCTATGATGTAGACCGCGGACCCGACGACGCTCCGTGGGTAGGCTCCCGACAAGATAGACCGACGATCTGGTGCGCAGTCCGGTAAACCGCTGGGTCATCGGGGTGATTTTTATACTTATGATAAATTTTAAATAGAAAAATATTGGAATTATTGAAAAATATTGAATAACCCACGACCTTTGGAAATCCGATCCAATGCTCTCCGAAACATTTCCAAAGGTCGTGGGTTCGAGTGCCATCTGAGAATTCACTTGTGGCCGAGTTGTTTTTTTCCAATATTTTGTTATTGAAAAATGCAATTGAAAAATGCAAAAATTCAAAAATCATAAAATTATGGTGATTTTTTTGGGATGCCTATACCCAGCAATGGGTGTCATGTTGACGACGATGCCATTATTTAGGTACACTTTTATTTATTTTTAGCCCTATGATATAAAAGTAGTCACGTCGAACTAAGTAACACATCTTGTGTGGAGTTCATAAATTAAGGAATTCGGTATACCGGGTGTCAGAAACGCTGCACCAGTTTTTATGAAGTTTGAAGAGACACTTATATAACTTAAGCTAATTAATCTTCATACATAAGACAATCGGTTGATATCATAAAGTACAGGATGTTATTTTTCTAGTTTAAGCTGGTTCCATTCCTTGTGCAGGTAAGTGATTTTCCAAAAGTCATTGAACGCAGTTTTGCTTATTTTTGAAAATAAAGGAATGTGTCCTTTGTGTAAAATTGTCTACCATCTAAGCTTTGGGCACCTTCTCTCCAACTACCGTCTTTAATTTCCACCCTGTGTAGTGAAAAGTCCTGTCACGGATCAATCGGCCTGCGATTGTTGAGGTTAAGAAACTTTAGCAATGGTCGGTCACGGGATGGGAGACCAAAAATTTACTATCTTGAGCTATTCCGTCCTTCGGGAGGCACGTTAAGCCATTGGTCCCGGCAGCATTTGCAGTCGTTAAAATCCACCAATCCGCATTGGGCCCGCATTCTCCAAATCCATCCAAAAGGAACTGGCTTTCCTTTTGGATGGAGTGGCTTTCTTGGCTTTTCTTCCTCAGAAGTGAGACATTAAAAATGGCTGATGAAGATAGTCAGAAGTCCTGTCTTAATCTCTAATCACGACTTATTTACTCATAGTAAGCTTACCTTTAACTCTAAACCAAGTTTACATAAATTGAATTAACATTAAGATCAACAGCTATATCAGGTTGTTACAGAAACCTTGCGGTCACCCTTATTGGTCGTATCTGGTTCCATGTTATTATGAGTACGACACTGTTCATAATAAATGAAGGTACCTTACGGTACAGCCGCAAGTATCAATATCTACTTACGGCCGGTTTCAATAATCTATCCCTAACAAGAGCTAGGCCTATCTTGGTTACGTTACTTAGCAACCGCTGTTATTTTGGGTTATTTTAGGCTGATTAACAAAAATATCTAGGCAACAAAGCTCTAGTAAGCCTATCTCTTACTGAGGATAGGTTATTGGAAACGACCGTTAAACAACACAGGACAACCTTGTTCAGGCTAATTATATTATTATTCTCCATTTTTTTCTAAGCTATATTTGATTATATTTTATTTACTATTACTGTCCTTAATCATTTACTATTGAGATTGTTAGCTATTTTAAAGTCCTCACTACTGGGTCACGGACTCAAACAGCTCGATACCGACAACTCGATCCCGAGAACTCAACCTGACAACTTAACCCTAACAACTCGACTCCGATATCTCAACACCGACAACTGGACTCCGACCACTTAACCCTGCCAGCTCGACTACGACAACTTGATGAGAACTTGACCATGACAACTCCACCACGACAAGACCCCTGCAACTCGACCTTGACAAGACTCGACAACGTGAAAATATTCTATATTATTATATATAGAATATTTTCAATATAATATATTATAGATATCTCTTACATCCTTTCCGGTTGACTGGTAGAGAATGCCTAAGGGCATTAAGTCCGCCATTTGCTGTATATGTGCAATAAAGATTAAATAAATAAATTAATAAAATAAATTAAGCATATTACTCGCATTTTTTAATCGTCAGTTTTGCCCTACCATCCATTTAAAACTCTTTTAGCTGACAAGAAAACTAGACTCTGACAACTCGACTCCGACAACTCGACCCTGAAAAACCTCTGACAACTCGACTCCGACAACTCGACCCTGAAAAACCCCTGACAACTCGACTCCGACAACTCGACCCTTAAAAACCCCTGACAACTCTACTCCGACAACTGTACTCATTTTAGACAGAAAAATCTTCGTACTTTATTTTTTTTTCAGAAACCGGCAGGCTGTTTATCTAACAAAAAATTACCTCATCTAGCTTGGCGCTCTCATTTCTGTCACATTTTCATACTGTCTGGCAGCCAAAATAACGACAAAACTGAAACTGAACGGAGTTTTTGATATATAATCAGCCCGCGGGAGTTTTTTTTTTTTTTTTTTTTTTTATGGACGACGGGGAGACTCTTAGCCTTCATCATACCTGATGTTAAGTATTGATAAGGCTGAAGATGGAAGCGAGCCTCTCCCGGAATCCTCAATCACTGAGGAACTGGCTATCTTATCTCTAACTGCCGGAACACAACAATGCTGTAAACATTGTTGTTATGGCGGCAGACTTAGATAAGATGGTGGTAGCTAGCCAGGCAGACTTACTACAAGTCCTACCACCAACCAAACCGAATACAATATGTACCCCCGCTGGGAATCGAACCCGGGACCCCTGGGTCTGATACCGGTGGTTGTACCACTAGACCACAGAGGCGGTTAAGAGTTTCATTAAATCTTAATCTATAGCTTCCGATTGTGGGATACTTGCAACAATTGATTTGTTGCAACTATCCCAAAATCGGATGCTATTCAAATCACTTAGCGACTACCTATTTCCTGAAATGATGAAGTTCGACTTGCGGTAGTGGTATTTGCTATTGCAGGTGTCAAAGTTGCTCTAGACCGCTGCAGTTTTGGAGACGGTTGATTTAGATGTTACCCTGTTTCAGTTAAACTGGCAAATAATTATTTTGGATTTATGTTTAGCTAGCAGAACATTGCTTTGTATCTGTTTCCTTTGTGGCTAGAAAATGTTTAGATATAGGCCTGATAGAAATGGAGTTGCGCGTTTTTTTCCCCTATTAAGTACTTTGTCTTGTACGATCGGAGAACTATCCTTTTTGAGTTCTTTGGGAAACATTTATTCGTAAAGTAATAAAGAGTAAAGAAATAATTAAATATTCAAATGTAATACCTAATAACCTTCTTTTATTTGTAGTACAAATTATTCTATAAATCTTATAAACTCAACAGGACTACCGCGAAGTACCCGACTGTAATTTGAACATTTGGAGATTTGTATGTTTGTATCTTAATCATGCAAAAACGCTTAACTAATTTGGAAGAAATTTGGCACACTATAGTTTACAGTCTTGATTAAAACATATAAAAATAGACTTAACATAAATAGACTTGGCCGTGTGGTGACGGCCTAAGAATACACGTGTCACCACTCTCTTACATGCCTGGGATGTCGTAAGAGTCGACTAAGAGACTCGACGCATTGAACACCTGTGCGAGAGAAGGAAAACTTGAGATAAACGCTCAACCAACCCGTCTGGCCAGCTTGGTAGCAGTAGGCTAATAGCCTCCTATGGACGCCACAATAGGCGTGAGCTAGGAGAGGCGTAAATAAAATAGATTAAAACATAGGAACAATTGCTGTGATATCCAAAATATTTTTTATTGTTATTATTATTTTAGGATAATTTTAATTTCGATGGTCCCGCGGCAACGGGGACCACGCAGCTAAAACCTCGAGAGATTTTTTTAGTACTGTAAAGACGTTACGTCAATTTACCAGAATAAATAAAACAGTTTTAGAACTTTAAACTTTCTTATTAGACAAAGAAAGCGTTAATACTTGTATATGACGTCATGAGTCAGGTATGCACTCTCCCAATAAAATTAAAAATGCCACATTATAAAAGACAACTAAAGCCGTCATTGAAAAGCATATCTCACTGAATTTTTTGACCTATTTATTTTCTATTTTCTTATTTTTCAATGTTATATTTTCATAAATGTTGATCGATAACAGTCGATAAATAATAATTTGTAATGGAAAAATTAAGTCCTAATATTATATTTTATGATTTTAGATTTTTGGTTTCTAAGCTATTTTCATACTTTTGATTTTAAATAGATAAACATTGGAAAAAATCAACTTGGCCACAATTGAATTCTCAGACGGGACTCGAACCCGCGACCTTTGGAAATCCGGTCCACTGCTCTAACCACTGAGCTACCGAGACTTGCGGAACACCGTCGAATTTAAAGTTTTTTATTTAAAATTTATCATAAGTATAAAAATAGCATTGAAAAATATGCAAAAATTCAAAAATCATAAATTATTGGCTGTTGCATCTTAATCGATCGTAAACATCTGAAAAGATGTTTCTTTTGAATGCAAGGATATTCATACTTTATTCATAGCATAGCATTGATGTGACAACGCTGGCCTACAGCGTATTGAAAATATAAAGTATTGGAGAATTTCGATTGTAATCCGCAAGTCTCGGTAGCTCAGTGGTTAGAGCGGTGGGCCGGATTCCCAAAGGTCGCGGGTTCGAGTCCCGTCTGAGAATTCACTTGTGGCCGAGTTGACGTTTTCCAATATTTTTCTATTTAAAATTTATCATAATGCCTAATATTATTATTAAATGACCCTAATACGTGTGTGTTACGTGAAACTCTAATTACACAATTAATGACCACATGTTTCATAACAACGCCATCTAGTATCATGAAACAGAAATTCTAATTACACAATTGATCGATAGATGGTGTGGAATGTCATGAAATAGAAAACAAAGGAAAATAGGCCTTTCAAATAGATAATCTGTTAAACGAAATTGTGCCGCAAAGAACTCAATTTCATTTCTCGCAGAGTAGACATAATGGCATTGTCTTGTATTATCGCTTACCTCTTATCATTAATCTTACAAAAGGAAGGAACTGTGAACCCTGAATTGTATAACGGTCACTGTCATTAACCCGTGAAAATAAATAGTGTGGTAGGAGGTACAATTTAATGTTCGCAGTATTTTTTTTTTAAATAAAACTGGCTTTTATTTATTTATTATACTTTATTTGTATTTGTACCCACAGACTGAACATACACAATAGAAACATTATTATTGCGTATACTACGAAAAGTTTAAATTAAATGACATATTTTCTGGATATTTATCAGTATACCCAAAAAAAATTTCGTCATCATGTCTCCAATTATTATTATGAGTTCTTTAATAAATGAATCATTTATTCACGTTGAAACATGGTAAATACAGCTCTTAAATAAAAAATCATGTTCAGCATATTTCGCGCATATTAATGGCATGTGATGTAAATGTCAAAATTAGTTAACGAAAATATCAAATATCAAAATAAGTAAATTCTTAGATTGGACTCGAACCCTCTACCTTTGGACCAGATCGGACCGGAGTGCAGTGATTAGAGCAGTTGACCGGATTTTCAAAGGTTGGGTTCGAGTCCCATCTGAGACTGCACTTGTGGCCTATTTGTTTTTTTTTCAATATTTTTCTATTTAAAATTTATCATAAATATAAAAATGCCATTGAAAAATGCAAAAATTCAAGAATCATAAATTAGTGCGCTATGTTGGTATTTATCATAGCGCACCAATTTACAGTGTCTGTAATTTGCTTTTAAATAATCAGAGAAAATTTAATTTATGCATTGACAGTTGTCAAAACTGATTAATGGCAAAATATACTTTTAACCTAGAAATATATTGATTTTCATAAATAGTTTTCTCGACTTCTATTCAGTTTCGTACAAAAAGGTTTTAGTCATTGTGTTTCTAATTATTATGTTATGAGTTTTTGCTCGCATGTTTCAGCTCGCAACTCAGACCTAACTAAAGTTAACAAGAGCCTTTTTGGTCACCCATCCCGGGACTGGCAGACAGAACTGAATACCCATTGCACCAACTAGTGCCTCAAAACAAAACTATCACGCACAATAAATTTAGTTACGACACGTCAAACTCGCAAAAATGCATTAAAATCTGTGCAGAATATTGCGACAGCTAAAAGCATCCGTTCAACATTTTCACGTTAACTGTGACACCAAGTATCTTTTGTGCAAATATCATTTTGGCGCAACGACATCCGAATATGTGGAGAAACTTCCCCGTTACACACGGCTTCATAGGATTTTAAATAAAAATAATATTCTTTATTGATTTTCTTCACAAACAAAAACAATAAGTATAAATGGAAAGTAATTACTTACATCTACACACTATGCTTACTTACAGCTAATTTAATTACTATATTAGGGTAAATGCACGGCTGCAGAATACTAGGGTAAATATCTACAAGCCGAAGATGCCCAACTGCGATACACGAGGTATCGCAGTTGGGCAACTGCGATACACGAGGTATCGCAGTTGGGCATCTGCGGTGTGTAGCCGCGATGTGGTCGCAATTTACATCTATCTCAATAACAGACAAGCATGCACAAGTGTTTGTTCGTCACAGTTTGCAGTATTGAGTAAACTAATGTTAATAATGTTATGACAAGTGTGTTTGTTCGTCACAGTTTGCAGTAATGAGTAATCTAATGTTATGCAAATTGTAATGTAATGTGAGCGAATTAGGGTAAATACATCCCGAAGATGGCCTTACTGGTCGTTAGTTAGATCGCTATAACGATTTCTTCGTGACTACAGCGATCCCACATCCTCCGTGCTCCGGAAGGCAGTTTAAGCCGTTGGTCACGGCTGCATTTGCAGTCGTTAAAACCTACTTCGGCCCATTCTTCTCCCATTCATTACTCTCGAGGCCCGATGCTCACGCCTTCGACTTTTTTCGGAGTAAAAAATTTGTATAAGCTCACTGAAAGCAATCTTCGACATTATAGGATTATCAAAGATGAGAGAAACTAAAGGATTTTGACAGTAGCAGAACTTTTACTTACATTTTAATAAAGTTTTTCAGGATATAAAAATGTCGAATTCAAGATTTCGAAGCCGTGAGAATAGTCCTCCAGGGGTGTAATTCTAGCGCTGAGATATTATTGCGGATTCGACAATTTTCAAACCATTATTTCTGCAATGAAAATGTAAGCAAAATCTCGACTAATGTCAAAATTTTTTAGTATCAATGATTTTTGACAATCCTATGATGTCGAAGATTGTTTTCATTGAGTTTTAATACAAATTTTTGGCTCCAGAAAATGCGGAATTCGATATGTCGAAGGCTCGAGAATTGCCCCCCAGTGCCCCAGCAGTCCACATTAAAATGGCTGATGACGATTATTTTCCTCACATTTTTGCTCACTGTGTGTCAGCTATGCAGATGCAAAAATAACAAAAGATTTCCCAGCTCCAATGTCACGTCGTCTCCTAACTTTGTCTTCATATTTTACAAGCTTAATGATAATTATGAATTTAAGTCACTGTTTTCACTGCCAATGAAGAGACTTCGCTGAATATCTTACTTAACAGAATTCAGTGAGACTGAGTAAGTTGGGTTTTAGTTTACATGCTGAATTGAAATATGACTTGGTTAAGAAAGAGGTTTAAAGCGCATTCTGCGCTTGTGCAACTTTTACAGAGGCCTGCTCTTTGAATGAGGCACCGAATATTTTTTTTTATCTCGCCTTGTACATACTTCTGCAGACACGCAGCAATAAATCCTAATCCTCACTTTATAATTAATTATCTATACTAATATATATACTCACTCATCAGCCTGTGGATGTCCACTGCTGGACATAGGCCTCTCCTAGCTCACGCCTATTCTGGCGTTCAAAGGAGATTATTAGCCTACAGCTACCACACTGACCAGACGGGTTGGTAGAGGGTTTGTTTCAAGTTTTCGTTCTCTTGCAGAGGTGTTCATGCGTCAAGCCTCTTAGTCGACTCTTACGACATCCCAGGCATGTAAGGGAGTGGTGACACTTGTATTCTTAGGCCGTCACCACACGGCACACTATAATACTAATAAAAAAAATGCATTTATTTCAGTAATCATGTTACAGTACATTGCTGAGACTTCCCTGTAAGTTATCAAAAGATACTTGTATTGGGAATGACCCGCTTCTTCCCTAGTGGATGACAGTGGATTACAAAGATGTAGGTACTTTATTGTTACAAAACTTACAAAAGATAAAAAGTAAACAAACTAAAAGATACGAGGAATATATTATTAAGTAAGGCAGGTGCAGGTAGTTGGTTAGGTGGTTGGTTGGCATAGGTGTATTGTGGTGTGTGAGTGAGTGTGTATGGTGTGTGTGTGTGTGTGTGTGTGTGTGTGTGTGTGTGTGTGTGTGTGTGTGTGTGTGTGTATGTATGTATGTGTGTGGTCAGGCAATTCTAGTCAATAGATTTTCCACTTCATCATAAGTAAGTGTCTCTATCCATTTAGTCACACATTTTTTGCATAAATACACATGTAGAGGATATATTTTGAGTATTTTATTTTGTTTATTATAAATATGCACTGATTGGGATGGGTATTGTCTTCTAGCAAAAGCAGTACGTACAGGAGGTAAACGAGTGACAATATAATTTCTTCTTTTTCTTTGAATTGATTCATTAAATGATAAGGATTTATGGAATTTAAGAGTCAAATTTAGTATATATAACTTACGAACTGAAAAAAGTTTGCTTATTTTGTATAGACTGTTCGTAGAGAATCTGTACGGTTTGATATACATGACCTTTATAAAGACCTTTGTGCCCTTTCCAGTTCTGGAAAGTCACTTTTGATTGCACCTCCCCAGATTGGGATACAATAGGAGATTATTGATTGTGCTAGAGCTATGTAAATTTTATTAAAAAGCGAGCTAGACATAACAGACCTAAGTGATATAAACACCCAGATTAATAATAATAAATAATAAATAATAAATCTTTATTTCAGAAAAAATGCTTTCCAGAAAGTGGGTTAGTGTTTACATAAAAAATTAAAAATACTTATAAGCTAGGGTTAGTTAATTGATAAGAGTTAGGTATTTAAAATGGAACAATGAGTAAGATAAAAAACTACGTCATTATTAAGTAGGCTGTGCGTGCAAGTACACAACCTACTTAACATTGACAATCGCAGGCCTCGAGCCGACATGGACGCTGTTCCAGTATCTCAAGATAGGACAGCAATAGCGACTCCCTATCGCCGCCAGGAGGCTGTTGGAGCTGTCTCGGACGCGGCGCCACGCGGAGGCAATCCGCTTGCGTAAGACTACCGGGAAACTGTCTATGCGAGCCTCAGTGAACATCGCTGACGCGCTGCAGTACCTAGGCAGCCCCATCAGCATCCTGAACCCGTTATTATATTGGACGCGCAGGGCTGAAAGCGTCCTCTGTGTGTACTCAACCCATAGACTGCAGGTGTAAAAACTTTGGCAATAGGCTTTGAAAAGAGTATGTTTAATTTCAGTGTTACACCGTGCAAATCTACGGGCAAGCATATTCGCTCTCATAGCTAGAGCCCTGCGCTCCCGCTCTATGTCAGCCTCATCCGACATATTTTCAGTTACCCAGTGCCCTAGATACTTAAAACTTGTCACTCTTTTCAGTGGTAAGCCTTCAAGAGTAACAGGAGGAAAGTTGTAGTTCCTATTTTTTGATTTAAAAATAACTAATTCACTTTTTTTAGTATTGTATCGTAGGCCATGGGTCGCCGCGTATCTCTCACAAATACTAAGCAGCTTTTTTAGACCACTAATAGATGGACTCAACAGCACCATGTCGTCGGCGTAACTAATGTTATTATATGAAATATTGTCAATGGAACAGCCGACTCCACTGCTACCGAGCTCACCAATCAGACTGTTCACGTAGAGGTTAAAAAGTGTAGGTGATGACAGCCCGCCCTGTCTTACACCACACTCCAACCCATACGTCTCGGATAACACCCCTGCCCACCTCACCTGATTTTGTTGATTATTGTACCAATACTGAAACAGACTTATGAGATCTTTAGGGAAGTCATTTGTTTCTGTAGCAAGTTTATTCCAAAGTGCATTGTATATAACCGTATCAAATGCCTTCGAGAGGTCCAGAAAACAGGCTATAATAGGCGTATTACGATTCGTGTAGTAACGAACAGTGTGCTTGAGACAAAGTACTGCACTTTCTGTGGAAAGCTGCGGTCTGAAACCAAATTGTGCATCACACAGATTAAGGGATGCCTGCAACTTTCTCTCAAGCAAACCATCCATCACTTTCGCTATAGTAGTGGCCAAAGAGATAGGTCTGTAGTTGTTTATGTCAGACGTATCTCCTGTTTTGTTTTTCAGTACTGGTACAACAATCGTTTTCATGAAATCAGAAGGTAAGTGCGAATGCCCTATGCAGAAAGAGAACAGCATGACCAGGACACGTGGCAAGTGAAAGCCAGCATATCGCAGGTGTTCAATACTGATACCGTCGTGGCCTGGTGATTTACCACGCATCATATTTTTCAAAAGATCTTTAACATGTGAAGTCGTAAAGAACGTGGCTTCATCTCCATCTCGGATACCAGCATCGAAACTCTGCGACGGTTGCTGCATGGTGCATTGAAAGTGGTTTTTAAAAATGTTTGCCACTTTCCCTGCGTCGCTTTCACCATCCACATTCGCAGGGACGCTCGACCTTGGATTCAGTTTGTTAGTTTGTTTCCAAAATTTAGAAAATTCTTTAGTTTTAATATGTGTAGCCAAAATTTGCATTTTTATTTTTTGTTCATTATTCTGACACCATTTTAGTTTAGATTTAAATAGTTTTCTACTTTCTTTCATTTTTTCGAAATAATATCCAATTTTAGGTTTGCCATACAATACCCACATCTGAAAACAAACTCGAGCGTCACAGTGAAATGGTTTAACATATTTATTCCACTCTACTACATATTTATTTCTAAATTTCTTTTGCTCATAGGTGGCCACTGCTGCCTCTCTCAAAGTATAAACAATATCATCATACATTTTATCAATTATTAATTTGTGATCTAAACTAGAACAATGGTGATTGGCACAAAACCTAAACTCTTCGGGAAAATCTATATTTCTTAACTTTTCACAACAAAGTTCACGATACCTATTTATTTGACTTTCATTTCTCTCACCCCACACAGCTTTATCAGAATTAAAATGACATTCTTGTACTTTATAGCAACTCAATTTTCCCATATCGATCGTAACTTTAAGTGGAAAGTGGTCAGACCAGAAGATGTCATACAGTACCTTAATATTTACAACAGAATTCGTGGCTGACTTAGTAGATATACAGTGATCCAGCCATCGATGAGAACCATTTATATCACTTATATATGTAAACGTATCATATTTTTTTAAGAACTCATAGTCCACTAAATCCCACATTTGTTCATAGCAAAACATATTCATTTCATTAAAAAACAATTCGCCAGGATGCGCGTTAAAATCTCCTAATATAAACACCGAGTCTACACCACTACATTCTATTAAAGCGTTTATTTCACTGAGACAGCTTGTAAATTCCGTTAAATTGTCCCACGAGTCGCAGGGCATATACACGCTGACGAAAAACGTAGTTCTGTCATTCACAACAGTTTTGATCGCGGCCAAACGCACGGAGTTACTTTGTACTATGGATACCGATGTAAACAAAGATTTACGCCACATGATTGCAACGCCACCATACGTTCGGCCTCTTAACAATCCGTCACCGGTGTTAACCGCAGACTTACTGCAACAGTCAAATTCTGGATGGATTCCCGCGATGTAGGCTACGTCATGGGGTAGCAGCCATGTCTCCTGCAACGCTATGATATCTGCAGATTTACATAGCTCTCTTATGCCTTCGACTGATCTCGTGACTGACTTACAATTAAATGATATAGCTTTCAAGTATTTATTATCCATTATTTAGGTGATGCTACACGATTGCCGTGACTCCTGAAGTTAATATATTTGCGATTAATTTCCTGATGCGATTTATAACAGACTCCAGCTGCGAGTGCCAACTAAGCCTCTGGTCCATGATAATGCCAAGGTATTTCGTTTGGCTCACTTTATCTATGCAGGGACATTCACACATATTGTATTCGGGGTTTGAGCAGTTATGGATTTTGATACAAAAGTCATTACTTGGCTGTGATGAGGTGTAGGGAGCAAAACAAATGTAATTTGTTTTTTGTATATTTAAGATTAAAAGGTTTTCCCTCAACCAATTCGACACCCGAAACAAACCAAGCGTAGCCATATCGTGTACAGAACTCAAGTTTTGGCAGTAAAAACGATGGCAGTGTCGTCCGCATACGAGAGTATCCTTCCCCCGACGTTCTGCAAATTACATAATTCGTTTATATAAATTAAAAAGAGAGTCGGGCCAAGGACACTCCCCTGCGGAACGCCATATTTAACTGTTTCTTCATCACTGATGAATCCGTCTATTTTTACAGCTTGAGTTCTATCACGGAGGTAGCTAGTAAAAAGAGAGAGTCTAATCCCTATTCTCTCTAGTCTGTTTACAAGAACGGGGACTGAAATTAAATCGTGTCGAAAGCCTTTTTCAGATCTAAAAATACAGTAAGGCATTTATTTCCTTTGTCAACTTCCTCAGTTATAATAGTTGTCAAGTCTAAGATTGTGTCTTGAGTAGAAAATATATATATTATACTAATTACTAATATAATATAACATAATTGAATTTTATAAAGACATGTTCCTTTGTAAATGTTGTTGCTTCTGTTAAAGCTGATAAGTTTCTTGCGGCCGTTCTTCTTATCAGTTAAAAGATGTCCTGAATGGCTGGTAGGAAAAAAAATTGGACGATTCGAAAGCACTTATCTATAAGTCTATTTGAATAAAAATCTTTGACTTTGACTTTGACATTATTTTATTATATTAAATTTGTTAAGTATACTTATTATATTTTATAATATATTATTGAAGAATCATTAAATTATTTTTTTTTGTATACATTGGATATAAATTAATAATTAATAATAACAAACACAATAATGTAATTAATATTAAGTTGATTAAATTGATAGTTACACTATTGTATTGGGTTAATCCTGTAATGATAATGTGAGTGTGGAAATAAATAGTTAATAAAAAAAATAAAAAATAAAATAAAATATTATATCATTAAATATTTAATTTACTACTTAATAAAAAAAAAAATTATATTATATTATATTTTTTTATTAACTATTTATTTCCACACTCACATTATCATTACTGGAAATCTTTCCTCTTTATTATTATTATAAAGAGGAAAGATTTGATTGTTTGTTTGCAACGAATAAACTCAAACCTATTGAATGGATTTGAATGAAATTTGGTACACAGACAGTATATAGCCTTGTTATGAACAATGATACTTTTTATTCTGATATTCCCACAGGAACAGGAACCACTCTGGTGAATAATGTTATAAATGCGAAAGTGTGTTTGTTTGTTCTTCCTTCACGCCCTAACCAAGCAACCAATCGACTAGATTTTTGACAAAAAGTTAGTTTAAAGGACGGAAAGTAACATGGGCTACTTTTTATCCTGATATTCCCACGGGAACGATAACCACGCGGGTGAAACCGCGGGTGGAAGCTAGTAAGTTTATAAAGCAGCATTAGGCTATTAAATTTCAGATATAATGAAAAATAATGTAGGTACTTATTTAAGTACAAAGTCGAAACAAAATAACATTTACGAATTAAAACTCGATGTGTTGTGTTTCTTTACCAAGTCATCGTGATTTATTCCGAGTCATACAAAACATACATACATAGTCATACGTATTGGAAATAACAAAATGTGAAGAAATCAAAACACACTAAATAAAATCACTGATGATTACGGTTACTCAACAAAACTTAAATCATAAGACAAAATATACTTTCGTTATAGGTATTTCTTCTTAAAATGTAAATAATAAAAAAAAAAACGACCGTCTATTATAAACTTAATAGCAGCAACACAACCTGAATTGTTAGCTCTACCAAAAATATTCCTACAGCTATCTAGCCTGAAATTACGGCTTTTGACTGTGACTTGGTCAAAAATAGATGGTCATGAATTTCATTTCATTTAATTTTAATGGACATAAATCATAAGACAAAATATACTTTCGTTATAGGTATTTCTTCTTAAAATGTAAATAATAAAAAAAAACAACCGTCTATTATAAACTTAATAGCAGCAACGCTACCAGAATTGTTAGCTCTACCAAAAATACTTCTACAGCTACCTAGCCTAAAAGTGCAGCTTTTGACTGTGACTTGGTCAAAAATAGATGGTCATGAATTTCATTTCATTTCATTTCAATGAACATAAATCATAAGACAAAATATACTTTCGTGATAGGTATTTCTTCTTAAAAAGTAAATAATAAAAAAACAACCGTCTATTATAAACTTAATAGCAGCAACACAACCTGAATTGTTAGCTCTACCAAAAATATTTTAACAGCTACCTAGCCTGAAAGTACGGCTTTTGACTGTGACTTGGTCAAAAATAGATGGTCATGAATAAAGGAAAGCCTGCCGTAGAACGGGCTGTGTCCACTACAATGCGAAGGTATCGTAAACTATAGTTTACTCTATGCTTAGGTAAACTAAAGGATAAGTTAATAAATCTTATTTTAATAAGTCCTTGTAACAATGGAATATCGATTATGTCTCATAATCCGAGGCCCGAAAGTTTAAGAAGATTTCGAATAGAAGGGATAAAAAGATCTTTTTTCTTCACTTGCTATGATGCTTACTCAGAGCTTCCATTTGGTATGATTCTTACGTGCATGTACTTCCATCCATCTCCGTTGTAAACTTTCCGCTCTCGCGAGGACCTGGAACGTGACCTCGAACGTGGCATTGAACGGGACCTTGAACGAGTTCTACGGGCTTTCGCAAACTGCTCATTTATTTTTTACCATTTTCATCTGATTCATGCATCATGATCACCTGAATAAACTATGATGACTATTTAGTTCCGACAGTAGGTAATCATAAAACTCGTATGTTTTTATGATGATATCCAACTTCTTACTATTTGTTCGTTTGTTACTCTTTCATGCTAAAACTACTGAACTGATTTGGATGAAATTTGGCACATAGATAGAATATGGCCTGGATTTAAACATAGGATCCTTTTTATCCCGATATTCCCACGGGAACGGGAACCACGCGGGTGAAACCTCGGGCGGCTGCTAATTGTGTTATGTAAACACTGCTTACTATAAATACCTAAAAATATCTTGCTGAATTTGCAGCTAAGCTACAAAGGTGGTCTGAAAGGTTTAAAGTAAAAAACTTATTATTCCACAAATTTATAATGCAGACGACGGCTCACGAATTCATTATTTTGCATAACAAAACCCTAACAAGTAAGAAACGGTGGCAGAACAATAAAGTAACTATGCTGGTAAGGTAGGGTTGGCACAAAAGTTAATTATATTAATTTGGTCGTAACATTTTTTTTCACTAAAATTTTAAACGCTAAAGTTTGTTTGTTTGTTTGTCCTTCCCTCACGCCCTAACTAAGCAACCAATGGACTTCATTTTTGGCATAGACTTAGTAATATAAAAAGTAACTTATGCTAACTCTTGCCTGTCTCTGCAAGGCCAAACAACGGGTAAATGAGACAAAATACTATTCAGTGATAAATAAACGTATTAGCTAATGCACTCTATATATATAAAACACAAAAAAAAAATAGACAAAAAGACAAAAATTTGTGTGCATGAACATGTCTATTTGTCTTGGTCTGGGTGTTTAATATGGATATTATGTATGTATTTACAAATATATATTACTAAAACTGTTTTAATTGTTATCATAACAGTGTACCTATTTTATTATAATTATGTGTTATATATATATAAGTATGTTTATCCGTTATCCATAACACAAGTTCTTCATGAAACTTAACGTGGGCTAGATAATTGGTGTAATTGTATGAAATTTATTTTTATTATTTATTATTATTATTTATATAATATAAACCGAAGCAGCTGAAAGAAACACATAATTATAATAAAATAGGTACACTGTTATGATAACAATTAAAACAGTTTTAGTAATAAAAATATGAAATAAACTGAGCGTTCATGAATGCCTGCCCAAGGATATCAGAAATGGACTACCCTAATGGAATGTGGTGAGAAATTTTGATGATTATACCACATAGGTGAACGATGAACTCCAGAACTTGATCATGTGAATGAATGGTGGTTGATGAATGTTTATAAAACTAAATGTTAGTTTTTGGCTAATTTAATAGATGAATGGGGTCACCGCTCTATAAATTGGTTCGGGACTGGTGATCCTCTGATAGAACTGTCACAGCATAGTAATAACAGGATAATAAAACAGCCGGAGGCGACTCCCGGGCTTCCCTGAACTGTCCTCTAACGCACATTGTTTTAAATTTTCTGCTTTGCGCCGTAGGTGTCTCGGTACCTTCGGCTTCAGAAATTCCCACAAGTTCTCGAATCCTTGTAAGTATTATTGTTTTTGATCGGTTAACTTGAAGAAAATCCCAATAAAGGGAATAGTTTAGGCAATAACCTCACAAAGCCTAGAAACAGGTAGGTTGAAAAAAAACCTTTTTTATCCCGTGGCCACGGTAGCTGAAAAGGTGCCGAAACGTCTTGAAAATCAAAAACACCACAAAATACCTAAAAAATACGGACAATTACAACTTAGTTCGTGAAATATAGTGCGTTTGATATGCGTAAAAGTTGTTTTATTTCAATGAACAGTGCGCGCCAAAACAAAAGATGTACGTAACAGGTAGGTTCTCTGTCAGTCAATCAATCTGTCAGTGTCACCTGTCACTGTCAGCCCAGCCGGTGCGTTGCGTTCCTTTGTACGGAATTTAAAACGTAAATCAGTGTAGATAAATATTACTGGTGTAAGATGGCCAAAATCAGAGCCCGAACTGATGCTACCTCTGAATTATGGAAACCTGTAAAGATAACAAGACATTTAAATTCAGTCATTTACTGAAGAGCATCTTTTACTACTTCCTACTAATAGTCCCTTAAGGCGATACTCGAAAAAAATATGCTGAAGCGAGATAGCAATGAGAAAACGACGCGCACGGGAGCGAGACCGATTTTGCAGATTAGGCAAAAAAAATACAAAATCACTTCGTATTAAAAAACTACAGCGATTTAAAAAAAATGCTTCTATAGGATCCTAAATATTATTGGTGTCCACTTATTAAACCAATTTCCAATAGTTGTAGTAACCCCATTTAAGAATAATCTTGAGGTTTCGTATTTTTTAGCGGTCTTTCCGAAAAGAAAAAGTGTCGAGGCAAAATCATAAAATCGTGTTTTTGAAACTATACGAATCCAGATAAAGGTATAAAGAAATAGATATGTTATTACCAGATTTGTAACAACAGTAACCGTGCTATAGTTTTATATCAAAAAGTCCATACTTTTTCCGAGTAGCGCCTTAATGAAAGGAATTCAAAAATGACCGATGTCGCGAGACATACGACCGGTAGTATCTGTAAGACTATTACCAAAAAAAAAGGATTTTTACGTGTATTTTTTTTTGTACAATCAAGGGGTGATTGCATGTAGTTTCATTGTAAGAGGGTTAATGGTGGAGCATAGGGATCAGCCCTCCCGCCTCTGTGGTCTAGTGGTAACATCCACCGGTATGAGACCCAGGGGTCCCGGGTTCGATTCCCAGCTGGGGTACTTATTGTATTCGGTTTCGTTGGTGGTAGGTCTTGTGGTAAGCCCGCCTGGCTAGCTACCACCATCTTTAGTCAGTCTGACGCCATAACATAAATGTTTTCAGCATTGTTATATAGAAAAATATTGGAAAAAATCAACTCGACCACAAGTGAATTCTCAGATGGGACTGGAACCCACGACCTTTGGAAATCCAGACCAATGCTCTAACGACTGAACAACCGAGACTTGCGGACCACCGTCGAAATTCGCCAATACTTTTATATTTTTTTAATAAGCTGTATGCCAGCGTTTTTTCTATTTAAAATTTATCATAAGTATAAAAATAGCATTAAAATTGCAAAAATTAAAAAATCATAAAAAAACTTGTTTTGTTTTTATTACATTTTTTTAAAAGAAATTGACAATATTGTGACTAAAATTTTAGTTTATTTCACTTAACGCATTACCGACTGAATGAAACATTGAATCGATATTGACATTAATACGATGTGTGCGTCGAGACTACAATATTCATAAGTACAGGTTGGTCCAAGCCTGGTGGATATAAATTGTTTCATAGATAGTTAACCAAATGGTATATTAGGAACCGCAAGGAAAAAAAACGAAGAAACTTTTTTACAGATTTATCAACCAATCAGCCTAGATATTGTTTTTTTACAAAAAGACCTACCAGGTAAACCCGTATCACAAAGAAAATGCCAAAAAATATGTGAAAAAGTAAAAGAAAAAATAAATGCAATGCAACGTATTTTTGCTTGCGGTTCCTAATAGGGCTGTTGGTCAACTATCTATAAAAAAATTAAATCCACCAGGCTTGGACCACCCTGTATTTATCTATGTATCATTTCTATCTGTTAACCATAACACAAGCCTAGGGCTATTTCGTGTGCGTATAAAATATTAATTTATTTATAATTGTAAGTGGCTATTTAATAGTAAACTATTACATAATTAAAAACGTCAAGTTTAATTTAAAAAAAACATTTTATAAAAAAAATTCAAACCGACTTAAAAAAAGTAAAAAATAAATCTTTTGGAGTCGGTGCCAGCCAGGGCATTCTACATTGCACTTCTATTAACTATATATATATATATTTTGGCCTTAGCTAGCTAGCAACGACTCCAAAAGTTTTATTTTTTACTTTTTTAAGTCGGTTTGAATTTATTTATAAAATGTTTTTATTTCAGATTTTTTAGTTACATCATGTGCCGTTACTTACACTAAAAATCAGCCTATACACAACAATGTCATCTAGGTAAACGACTACTTGCCAAAAAGTGATTGATATTTTTCAAGATTATGAAAAAACTACTAGCCAGATCTTCGTAAAAATTATATGGGACCACACATAAACCATTTTCTTTCAGATAAAAAAAGAATTATAAAAATCTGTTAACAACTGGCGAAGTTATGGTAAAACATACATAAAAAAAAAAATTCAAAAAAAACCGTCGAATTGAGAACCTCCTCCTTTTTTGAAGTCGGTTAAAAATAGAAATGGTTCTTATTTAATCAACCGTCTAGCGTCAAGTAAGTTGTTTTAAACTCAATAAGAACTTGTAAAGTAAGCCCTTGAACTAACAAAGTAAGTTCTACCAAGTAATCATAGATTGAATGATTCCTTTGGCATTAATTAACTAATTGATTAAAAGGTTTGTTAGCCTAACAAAACATTTTGACATAGTATCTTACCCGTACTAATAGCTGTGCCTTTACTTTTTCTTTTGTCCTAAATACTGGGACGAAATTAATCTCTTGTGACAACAAAATGATTAAGTTGCTTTAAATTTACGTTAGGTAGTATGTGTACGAAGGCTTTCATTAGAATTTCGATTTAAACATTTTATAATATATTATCGGCGCTCGGTTTGCGATTGTTGAGGTTAAGCAACTTTCGCAATGGTCGGGTAAGGGATGGGTGACCAAAATCTACTATTTCGAGCTCCTCCGTGCTTCGGAAGGCACGTTAAGGCGTTGGTCCCGGCTGCATTTGCAGTCGTTAAAACCCGCCAATCCGCATTGGGCCCGCGTGGTGGGTCATGGCCAAATCTCCTTATCCATCCATAAGGAAGGCCAGTGCCCCCAAAGTGAGGACATTAAAAATGGCTGATGACGATACATCTAATGTAGAGTAATAGTGTCTTAAAAGATATTGTTTATACTACTCGTCACGTCACGTTGGAGCCATAAATCTTTCGGCGTTAGAGACAACGGTATGTTACTCTCGGAAAGAGTGCGAAGTCACCTTAGACGAGATTGTGATGGTAAACTTGTTTTGCACTGGGAAAATAAAAACGAACAGTTTATACTATTTTTTTACCATTATCTGATAGAATCAGGCGTTTTTTTTTATGAACGATGGGAAGACTCTTAGCCTTCATCATACCTGATGTTAAGTATTGATAAGGCTGAAGATGGAATCGAGCCTCTCCCGGAATCCTCAGCCACTGAGGAACTGGCTATCTTATATCGAACTGCCGGAACACAACAATGTTTTCAGTATTGTTGTGTTATGGCGTCAGACTTAGATTAGATGGTGGTAGCTAGCCAGGCGGACTTACAACAAGTAAGCAACAAGTATTTGCCGGAAATCCATGTCTAAACATAAAGTAAAATATCTGCAGTACTGCACATCCTCAGGATGTTCCGTGTGTTCCCGCGTGTTAAAGTGTGAGTGTCTGCGTGTATGGGTGTAGTGTTGTGACGTCATGGAAAGTGCGTGGGCGAAGAATCGGTAGGCCTGGACAGACTCTCGTTTTAGAACCTAAGAGATGGACGTTGTTCACTTTTAAATTTTCAATACAAAAATAGATAGTTAATTCAGTTTTTTATTTAAGGGTAATCCCAAAAGCATATATCTGGCGCAGTCGAAAGGATAGTTGCGGTACTTTTCGAAAATCAAAAGTATTTTTCGCAGCGATAACCGAGCTTCTGTATGGCCTTGTGTATAATAAATATAATAATACATATATAATTCATAATATAAATAAAAAGTGGTGAAAATGAAGATGCTGAGGATCTGCTGGTTCCTGATGACTATGTAAGTCCAGTTCTTTCATTGATTTAGGTGGATTAATATACGTTGATTATAGAGAACTTCAGAACAGAAATAATTAAAAATATTTTTTTATGTATGATTTATGTGTTTTGTGTATTAAGTATTCTTGAAAGGAAAAAAATATTAAGTTAATAAATAAGTATACAAAAGTAAGACATATTCATGATAGTTTATTACGATTGTGTGATTATCTGTCTGTTATGATAAACGAGAGTCCATTTTCATTTTTATATGTATGAAAAAAAATAAAAAAAAAAAAATTGCTTTTTACTACTTTTTTTTTGCATTTAAACAATTTTCTTATTGTTTTTGTGTTATCTTTTTTGTGTACTGTTTTTGTGTTATAACAGAATTTTCTGTGTTTGTGTACTTGATTTTTTATTGCAATTAGTTGGTTATTTAACCATTGCAAAAATGACAACCTCTATTCCACCGAGTGTTATTTCCCAAAATCCGGAGAATAACTTGTCATTGATTAAAAGTTCATTACAAATTATACCTAATTATGATGGGAACCCCAACCAACTGCATCGCTTTATTACAACTTGTGAAACTATTTTGACACAATATTATGATACTGAAAATCCTAATTGTTTCAACAATTCCTTAATATTACATAACATTCTAAATCGGCTTCAAAGTAAAGCCGAGGAAATTGTTAATATTAATGGAGTTTCCTCATGGGATCAATTAAAAAATGTATTACTTAAAAACTTTGGTGATCAGAGAGACGAAAACTGCTTAAACAGAGACTTAGTTAACATGAAACAGGAAAATGAAACTCCACAGGAATATTACAATAGATGCATACAGATTCTTAATACTATCATGAATTATATCCATTTGCATGAAACCAATGAGGCTGTAATACTCTGTAAAAGAGAGTTTTTTCAAGCTCAAACTTTAAAAACATTTTTGGTTGGTCTTAAAGAACCCCTGGGCACAACCATAAGAGCTATGCGTCCCACAGATTTGGCTACAGCTCTTAATTACATTAAAGAGGAACAAAACATACAATATATCCGGAAAAATAATAACCCTCAATTTTATACGAAACCGGAAATGAATAAACAAAATTTTAATGTCTCTAATAATTCAAAATGGCCCTTACCGAATTTAAACAGACCATTACAACCTCAAAGGCAAAACCTTATGTATCAGAATAGATTTACATCACCTTACTTTCAACGTACTAATAATTTTCGTCCACAAAATCAAACTTTCCAAAAACCTAATTATAACTATAATCGATTCCAACAACCTCAGTTTCGGCCTAGATTACCATCTAATAATTTTAATAATAATTCTTTTCCGAAACCTCAACCTATGAGCGGAATATCTTATAGTTCGGCAAATATTCCCCTTAGGCCTTTACTAAATAATTATCACAGTATCCAATACCCGGATTATCAGTACGGAGAAGCGCAGTCGCATAATTGTTGTTATGGCTCCGGCACCCACGCACAGTACAGCTGCGAGCCTTACGAGATTGATAAGAATGTCGCCCAAGTTGCCCAAGTTAGCGACCACGATGCCAGTAATTATATAGAGCAGATAGAACCGAATAATTATGTCGAGCAGATTGAAACAGAATCTCAAACCGATTTACAAAATGAAACTCAAAATTTTTACCAGGACCCGGACCCCGGAACTTGTACTTGAGTGTCAACGCTCACATTAAAAGGCAGTTACCTTATTTGGAGATAAATGAACCACCTATTAAACTTTTAATTGATACTGGTGCAAATCAGTCATTTTTATCACCAGATATAATTGAAAAATATTACCCCAATTCGACTTTGTGCTTTGAACCTTTTACTGTGACCAATATACATACAACTACTAGTAATAACTACTCTATACAGATACCGTTGTTTTCCGAGTTTAATGAAAGTGTTAATACAAAATTTTATTTGTATAAATTTCACAACGTGTTCGACGGCTTGATCGGGTATGAAATGTTGGAAAAACTTAAGGCTAATGTTGATCTCTATAATAAAAAATTAATTACACCAAATGCTATTATACCAATAAAAATTCTAGATTCTGGAATCAACAACATATTCGAAGCCTTGGTGAGATCTAAATCTACAAAGTTAGTTAACGTGCCGGTTACTGTACAGTCAGGCGATATTTTTATACCAAGTATAGATTCGCTGAACAAGTGTCGCATACCGTCGACGATAAGTAGAGCGCAGTCAGGCTATGCACACCTGGAGATAACTAATCCGACGAATAATGACATCATCGTAAGCTTAAGTTCTCCACTTACAGCGCATACATTGTATAATAATTTCGATATTTTTAGTTTTGATACAGTCGCGGAGAAAAGTACAGACATCGAGTCTCTCATAATAACTGATCATTTAAATGATGAAGAAAAGTACAATTTGTTACGTTTGTGTAAAAGTTATAGTGACATTTTTTATTCACCTGGTACAACTTTATCATTCACAAACCAGATAAAGCATCAAATAAAAACCACTGATGAAGTACCAGTGTTTGCGAGAACTTATAGGTATCCTCATGTGCATAAGCCTGAAGTAGAAAAGCAAATTAAAGAAATGTTAGTTCAGAAAATTATTCGTCCTTCTAATAGTCCGTGGTCATCCCCGGTGTGGATAGTGCCAAAAAAAAAGGATGCGTCTGGCGAAGTGAAATGGCGCCTTGTCATTGATTTTCGCAAACTAAACGAGAAAACCGTGAGTGACAGGTACCCAATTCCAAATATTAGTGATATTCTGGATAAATTAGGTAGATGTCAATATTTTACAGTTTTAGATTTGAAATCAGGCTTTCACCAAATAGAGTTAAACCCCAAGGACATCCCCAAAACTGCTTTCAGTATTGATGATGGATTTCGAGGGCATTATGAGTTTCTCCGAATGCCCTTCGGATTAAAAAACGCTCCATCGACCTTTCAGCGTGTCATGGACAATGTGCTGCGTGGTCTTAAGAACGTTACCGTGTACATGGATGATATCATTGTCTATAATTCTTCGCTGCAGGAACATATCCAGGACTTAGAAGCAGTATTCCAGAGACTCCGAGAGTCTAACTTTAAAATCCAATTAGACAAAACAGAGTTTATGAAAAGAGAAACGCCATTTTTAGGTCACATTGTAACAGATAAAGGCGTTAAGCCTGATCCTGATAAAATAAGCATAATTCAGAAATTTCCAATTCCACGAACCACTAAAGAAATCAAATCATTCCTCGGTTTACTCGGGTATTATCGGAAATTTATTCCAAATTTCGCTCACATCACAAAACCTCTGACATCCTGCTTAAAAAAAGGCGCTAAAATTACATTAAGTCCCGAATACATCAACTGTTTTGAACACTGTAAAAATTTACTAATAAATGACCCTATCTTGCAGTATCCGAATTTCGAAAAAGATTTTAATTTACGAACCGACGCATCGAATTTTGCTTTAGGTGCAGTTCTTTCGCAAGGGCCTATAGGTAATGATAAACCCATAGCCTATGCGTCCCGCACACTAAACGACACCGAAATTAAGTACAGCACCATAGAAAGGGAGTTGCTCGCAATTGTGTGGGCAACAAAATATTTTAGGCCCTACCTATATGGTCGTAGATTCAATATTATCACTGATCATAAACCATTACAGTATTTAATGAACATTAAAGAACCAAATAGTCGCCTCACCAGATGGCGTCTACGTTTGGAAGAGTTTGACTATAAAATTATATATCAAAAGGGAAAAAGTAACTCTAATGCTGATGCTTTATCGAGGCTACATATAAACAACAATGAAATTGACAATATGTCTTTTAGTTCCGAAGATGACTTGCCATTGTCAATGATAGTAAATCATTCCAGAATGCCTGTTAATGACAATGACAATATGTCTAACGGATGTAGTACAATACATACTGAATTAGAAAATCCAGTATTAGAGATACCTATTTCTGAAAAGCACATTAATACTTTCGATAATCAAATACATCTTAGTTTTGTTTACCATTCGCCTTCTGATCCAAAAATTATTGAGGCTTTTCCTGGTAAAAAAAAGAATATTAGCACAAGTAAATCAGAATAATATTGAATCTGACCTTATTAACCTGTTTAAAGAAAATATTAAGCCTAACATTAAGTATGGGTTATATCTATCTGAATCTAATTTTATTCCAATAATTACATCTACTTTGCAAAAACATTATAGTAATTCGGCATATAATATAACTATCTCTAAAACTAAAGTTGAAGACGTAAGCTGTAGAGAGAAGCAATTTCAGATTATTAAAGATTTTCACGACGATAACACAAATCATCGTGGAATTTTAGAAGTTGAAAGAAGAATTAGATTACAATATTATTGGCCTAATATAAAAAATAGTATTGCGGAATATATAAATAATTGTAACACTTGTCAGACTAATAAATACGAAAGAAACCCTTGTAAACAAAATTTGCAAATAGTCCCATTACCTGATAAACCATTTCAAGTTTTACATATAGATACATTGACTGTTAATCGACAAAAATTCTTAACAATTATTGACGTATTTTCCAAATATGCACAGGCATATCCTTTAGAGTCAGTTACGGGAATAAGCGTAGTTAACTCTTTGTGTATTTTTATATCTCACCACGGAGTACCCTTGAGTATTACTGCTGACCAAGGGACTGAGTTTAATAACCTACTTATTAAAGAGTTCGCTAACCTACATAAAATAAAATTGCACTTCATTAGTGTAAATAATCCTCAATCAAATGGAGCAATTGAGAGGTTCCATTCGACAGTATTAGAACATATTAGAATCTTATCCGATACACAAAAGGATTTAAATACTACCGAACTAATGCTTTATGCAGTTATTGGCTACAATAATAGTACTCACTCAGTTACTAACAAAAAACCTTTTGAAGTTATGAATGGCCACACCAGTAGTCACGAACCGTTCGATATAAATTTGGAAAGTATTTATATGCAACACTATATAAACAGGCATAAAGAAATCAGCGTTGAACTATATAAACATATTAATGAAAAGATGCTTTCCAACCAGGCACGAACAATATCGGTAGCCAACAGAGGTAGGCAAGCACCTTTAACCTATGAAGAGGGCAAGGCTCTTTATGTTAAAAATCCTCTAGCAGTTCGTCATAAGACGAAACCTAGATATTTAGGACGTAGAGTTAGGAAAAACTTAGAGCTTAAGGTTTTAGATGATAAGCAAATTGTTCACCATAAACGTATTCTGAGGAAACCTCTGAAACAACAAAATAACTTGTTGCAGGATCTCAGGGACGTTGCAGGCCCCTCAAATTCTAACAACTGAGTTGGTGGACAATCCAGGGATACTCCCATTTAAGTTAGGCAGTATTAAGTTTAAGAAAACTGAGCATGTGTTCCTCCATTACTTTGAATTAGATAAGATTAAGGATAGTATTAAGAATATAGAAGCTTATTTAGGTAGATATATAGATTATATTAAGTCCTCTGATCCCAGTTATTTCAGTGACACATTGGTCGTATCAAATCAAGTACTTCCTAGCATGTTGAACACTATATATGAAAAATATAATGCTCTAACTAAGAGATCATACCAAAAACGCGGACTTATTGATGGTTTGGGTTCAATCATAAAAGCAATAACTGGCAATCTTGATCATGAAGATGCATTGTATTACAATAAAGCCATACATGTATTACAAAATAATCAGGAAAAGATAAAAGATAAAGTAAATTCTGGTGTTAGTTTAAATAAACAGTTTTTGGAAGTACTTAATACAACTATATCTACTATTACTGCCAATGAATATAAAATCCATGTAAAATTTAATGAAATTGTGCAAGAAATCAATATGACCAATTATAGATTGGCAGATTATATAAAAATGAATAGCTTGTTTAATTTGTTAAGAATTAATTTGCAAATAATTCTTGACTATGTAGTTTCGTTAGAAAATGCAATTAGTTTTTCTAAGCTAGGTATAACTCACCACAGTGTTATCAGCTCATCCAACATTCGCTTTATGTTTAATACTTTAAAAGATCTATATGACAAAGCTGAGTTATTGATAGATGAAAACACTGAAGTGAGAGATTATTATGATATAATTGAGTGTGGATCATACTATGTAGATAATAAGGTTGTGTTTGCTCTGAAGTTCCCTATAATGCATTCTGATACGTTCATATATTATCATCTTATTCCTATTCCTACTTCTAGTAGTACTATATTAATTCCACCTAAACCTTACCTGGCAATGAATAATGAAAAGTATCATTACGTAAACCAAGAGTGTAAGAGATTTAATGAAATGTATTACTGCCAAGAACAAGAATTGACAGCCACTTTTAACGCAATGAATGACTGCATATATCTACTTATAGCAAATAACAATACAAATATACACATTTTAAGGCCAGCACAGAATTAATTCAGAAGCTTGATGATGCTCATTATATATTTTTTCTTGTACAAACAACTCTAAATTACATCTGATGTGTGCTCAAGAAATTTATAAATCATGTCATGGTACCTATTTGGTTGAAGTTCCCGATGGTTGCAGTTTCTCTACCAGATTATACAATGTGAAAAATTATAAAAATGAAATAAAAGGATTACCTATTAAACTATTATCGTTCCAAATACATAATACAACTGTGAAAAATGTCAACCAGCCGTTACTATTGGATAATGTCCCATTGGATAATATATATAAGTTAGAATCTCTGATTGAGAAAGAAAACTTGCTTAACTTAGATGAACTGAAGGATTATGATTATTATTTTTGGACAGTCCCTATCTATATAATCTTTGGAACAATGATAACAGCTTTTATTGTCTACAAGATGATTCAGAAAAGAAAGAAACTAAGAAACCCAATGAAGGAAAAAGATCCTGAAGATGGTTTGATCACAACTGATAAAGGTCACTGCAGTGAGCAGCCCTTTTTCTCTAAGGAAGAAAGGGCTTCGAAGTAGGGGTGGAGGTGTTAAAGTGTGAGTGTCTGCGTGTATGGGTGTAGTGTTGTGACGTCATGGAAAGTGCGTGGGCGAAGAATCGGTAGGCCTGGACAGACTCTCGTTTTAGAACCTAAGAGATGGACGTTGTTCACTTTTAAATTTTCAATACAAAAATAGATAGTTAATTCAGTTTTTTATTTAAGGGTAATCCCAAAAGCATATATCTCGCGCGCCCAACAGTAGTGGTAGTTTGGGTCACTCCACCGACCCAGAGAGGAAGGTCCAAGAGGGCAGACGCGGGGGGGAGACCCCGGTAGACTGCTACCCTTGCTCCGGTAGTCTCCGTCCATACGCGAGGAAGGAACACCCAGGGGGTTTTAGTGTGTTCGAGTCCCACATAACCTCTCTGTCTCCCCGGACGGGGGGTATGCGCGGGCATTTCCCCCTGAAAAAAAAAGGTTGTTCCGTGTGTGGGCGAAGTACGTGTAGAGTAGTCGGTGAAGGTGCAAGGTGTTCAAGGTGTTCAAATCACTGTTTTGCATTTACATTCATTTGCGGGCGGGCGGTCCGTGCATCCTGCATGTGTTTTTTTTTGCGGAATTAAGCTAGATATTTTAGTTTTATGTTAGTTTTTAGCAACTATGGGGAAAAACAGCTTTATTCATAAATTATGTTAAATGTTTATAAGTCTGAAAGTAGAACTGCGCTATTCCCGGTATCCGAAAACCACACGATTTCTGAAACTAAGTCCGAGTGGACGAAAACGAAAACCGTAGCTAATTCTAGATACCTACACTCATTTATGGTATCCGAATAAATCATTATTATAGGTATTAGATTCAAGTTTGACATTATGATATTGGTATGTATAAGGCACCTGTCTCACCGCGGGCGAGTGAGCGAACTATAGGCTATTTTCTCGCTCAAGAAACGTACAAAAGATAACACATTCCGTGGAAACAAAAGATGATAGTTCATCGCTGGCTGTTCACACCCCCGACGCCAGCGAGTACTCGCTTTACTAGTTTGTAGCTGAGCGAGAAAGATTCACTCGCCGGGCGATACTAGTTCACTCGCTCAGCGAGTAAAGCTTGGCGGCCAAACGCAATGTGACCAGACTCAGTATACAAATAGGTACTTTTTCTTTCAGAATATTTTAAGATATACATTGCGTGGAGTTCGTTGTGTATATGTCGCAGTCAACTGGTTGTATCAGCCTTTCAACTGGAGGGCAAGCCCGTTAATGAAACGCCGGCACTCAATGTAACGGCTAAGGGACAAGTAGCCAAGTCGTTAGATAATTGATGTGTTTTACGCAAATATTTATTTAATTTGATTAATCACGTGAGCTTCTGCTTTTTGAAATTAGTTCCTGTTTATAAGAAACCACTTAATACGTGTTTACTACCTTCTTATCTATGAAACGTAACCAATATATCTTTTAACTATGTTTGTTTACCAGACGTTGAATGAAACGTTTAACGACTAGGCTGAACGTCATATTTAGCCGTCTCATGAAATGAGTTGTAATTTTAGATTAAAAATTTTCATGAAAATTTGTAGCCGGGGCGGTGCAATATCAGGCACATTTTATCACACATTTTTATTATTTTAATATTGAGTTAAATATCACTTTAAAATAACTTAAAACGATAAAAAAAACTCATAATATTGCCTTCTGATGCGTGCTATCTGACGCCATGTTTGTTTTCGTGACTACCAGCGCCGCAATTTAAACAAAATTTAAACCTGGCTGATTTTACGTCTACCATCTTTAAAGGGCTAACTTATAATAAGCCAACTAGTTGAACGTTATGTGACGCTGGTTCAATCAACGATCACCCTAGGTATTCAATTAAGTGCCGGCGCTTAATTAACGGGCTACCCTCCAATTGAACGGCTGATTTAACCAGTTTCAAAATTCAAAATTCAAAATTCAATATCATTTATTCAGTCTAGGCTGTTACAAGCACTTATGAACGTCAAAGAAGCTACGCCATCGGTTCACAAACCCTACGGCGGGAGACCTTGTAACGAGAAGAACCGGCAAGAAACTCGTCAAGGGCTATTTTTTCTCCCTGTTTTATTTCATACAGAGTCGTCAAATTGAAAAGTGAGCTTAACATATCAGTAAGGTCAATTTCCATCACAAAAGAAAATACTAATTATAATATTACATTTTATGGGTATCCTAACCGTAAACAATTTTCAACTCGTAAGGAAGGACTTACATTTAACATTTCTCGCATTACAAGGTTACTGTACTGCAAGTTGTGACGTACATCATACAGGTCGATAGTAATTTATTTTAGATGAAAATATTTAATCTCTAAGCACAACGTTAAGACAAGCAGACTGAAGTAGACCCATTTCCGCTGGCGGCACCCGTTCACGAGCATGACGCATGAACCAGCCATCGCTTCGCTCAACCATATTTTAGGGAACGTAACGACCCGCCTCACACGACACCGCCGAAGAAACGTTTGAGTGAGCATGACGTACTTCAGGTACTTATGTTAAAGTGTATAAATATAAAAAATACAATGGCAAAAACAAAAAAAAAGAAAGATAAAAGTGCATTAATATAAGACGCAACTTACAATGTTACTGGAAGACGCATCAGCTGGGTCATAATCATAAAGCGTATTTAAAGTAAATTAAAAATAATAATTATAATAATGGCTTTCATATACTTAATTACAATAATTGGAGAACATTACTTATTTTTATTTATTCTGATCAAGCAGTGCCACGTTCTCAATTCAAAACATCATAAATAACATAGAATTTATAAAATTGAAACAAAAATATAAATATCTCAACACATTTTAACACAATCAGACAAGAGCAGACCCATCCCACTGGCAGCACCCGTTCACGAGCATGACGCATGAACCAGCCATCGCTTCGCTCAACCATATTTTAGGGAACGTAGCGACCCGCCTCACACGACACCACCGTAGAAATGTTTAAAGAGAGCATGACATACTCAAGCTACCTGCGTTAAAAGTTTAATCTAATACTATACTAAACAAATTAATGACACTGCTACAACTTCGAAAAAATAAAACAAAACATTTATGACCAAGCTGTTTTGTCATTCAAATAATCCTTTATAGTATAATATCCTTTCTTTAGTAGACAATCTTTTACATGAATCTTAAACTTTTCAAAAGGCAAATCCAAAATACATTGTGGAATTTTATTGAAAAAATTTACACCTAGACCCAAGAAAGATCCGTGAACCTTTTTTAGCCTGTATCGAGGCATTACAAGTTTATTTTTATTTCTCGTATTAACATTGTGCACATCACTATGTTTGGTATATTCTGATAGATTGCGACGAACAAAAATTATACAGTTCAAAATAAATTGACATGCAGCTGTTAATATACCTATCTCTTTGAACTTATCCCTAAGAGATGTTTTAGACCCTAGCTGATAAATGCTCTTATTGCTCGTTTTTGTAAAATGAATATAGTGTTTATATCAGCTGCTGTCCCCCACAAAAGAATACCATAAGACATGATGCTATGGAAATAACTAAAATATACAATCCTAGCAGTTTCAACATCTGTTAACTGTCTAATTTTTCTAATAGCATATGCAGCCGAGCCAAGTCTACCAGCTAATGCCGCGATATGTGGGGCCCATTGGAGTTTAGTGTCTAGAGTTACACCCAAGAAAACAGTTGAATCGACTAAATCAAATTTTTCTTTTTTAATTTCAACATCTATTGGCAGGACTTTTACATTAGGCAAAGAAAATTGGATACATTTGGTTTTCCTTGCATTAAGTTGTAAGTTATTTGCATCAAACCAAGTAAGAATTTGAGAGAGTGCCATGTTTACATCGTCAAAATGAGTTTGATTTCTGTCAATGTTAAAAATAAGGGAAGTATCATCCGCAATCTCACAAAACTTCTCTGCGAAGAATGGTAAATCATTGTTGGCTGCGACATATATAGATAAGTATTTTATATAATATATTTCAGAGGTTGTGTCTGTTGTTAAAATACATTATTGTTTGCGATAATGTATGACTAAAACATGTTTTTAAAATTCAATATTTTAATGGGTATATTTCAGTATTTTTTTAAGGTTCCTCAGTATTTCAAGCAAATCTAATCTGGTCACACCGAGTCAGAGCTCACGCCGGCCGGCCGCTCCGACCTTTCTAGCTAGAGTGCCGATCTGTCCCCCTATCGCGTAAAAAATATGAATATGGATATGGGCTTCATTTGACAGTTGAAGCTCATAAAATCACCTTATATGGTAAATCCATATTTTTTACGCGGTAGGGCCCCTGAGTGCACATAATAATTAGGAATTATGAAATTAGTGGTAGTAACTAGCAACCCCGAGCGAGTAAACGCCCTAAAACAGATGACAAGCGGCGAGTCCTCGCCCGCCGCGCAAAAACACTCGCTCAAGCCGAGCGACAGAACTCTATAACTCGCCGCTCGCCGCTTGTCATCTGTTCCTAGTTTCTAGCTTTACTCGTTACTCGCTCATCGCTGGTGGTGGGACAGCTGCCTAAGGCTATTTAAACAAATCTCTCTCTTTTATCATATGAGGATTAGTCGTAGAGTTAATCAAGCCGCCTATAAGGCCTCTGACTTGGCTTAACGAATGTTATCAGATGGCAGCACAACACAGATTATAACATTCGGGATCGACGGTTTAACGTGCCCTCCGAAGCACGGAAGCGCTCATTTGAAATGTCACTTTACAGTCATTTATCGGCCGGACCGATCGTTGTTTAACAAACGTGATCGAATACCATCAGTCTGTCTAGCGCCGCCATGAGCTCTTCAATATATTTAACAATGAATTTAAATAATAATCACGTTTAATTACGTAAAGGTTGTTTTATTCAAATAGCAGTGGAAGCTAAAATTTAAGATGCTCCATACCTACAAATCACATTTAAATATTTTCTCACATGAACAGTAACCCAAGAATCTTAGTACAAAAAGTTACTCCTAAAAGAATTACCATTATTCTAGCCGACGTCATCGGAAATATCTATTTGTTCCCGGGATGAACTTGTCACTATAAGCCTCTTGACGATTTATTAGGGATAAGGCGAGACAGCCCGGGTCACCCGGTCCGATTCACTTGGACACCTATACCCGTATAATGTGGACGATTCGGACCGTGACGCAAGGTTCGCGCGTTAAAGAAAATGGATTATGAAAGAGTTTTTTTTAGAGCCGGTCCGTTTTACGGTTCACCTTTTTACATTGGTTATTTACATCTGAGTTTATTAACTATTTGGACGTTTGTTAAAGTAAACCAAGATTATTGTGTTTTTATTTTGTAAGCAGTGTTTTATCGTTTAGAGAATTGGTAAAACGAGATTGTATTTGATACCCGAGTATGTTTTTATTTTGTTTTGAACGTTTAGTTAGTTAGTAGTTAGTATTTGTTATTCAGCTGTATAATGCATCTGTATAATAAATTATGAGCATCCGTGGTTTCATCCATGTGGTTCCGGATGCTGTTTGAATTTCAAAATAAAAAATATCGTATATTTTAATTCAGGCTATTTGCTAACTTTGTGCCATTGTTCATCTCAATCCGTTCAGTAGTTTTTAAATTTATTCGTTACAACATAAAAAAATCTAAATTCTTCTTTATAATTAAAAGTACATAAGCAAAAGTTAACTTTTTTTAAGTTAATAAACTACGGTGATTACTACTACTAAAAAAAGAAAAACAAACTCCTTCACTATCCATATTCTTTAATGCGCGAACCTTGCGTTACGGTCCAAATCGTCGCAATTTCAACAATATAACATACATGGGTGGAAAATACAATCTCCTTTTACTAATTCTGTAAATGAAAAAACACTATCAACAAAAAAAAACTTGGTTTACTTTAACAAAACGTCCAAATCTATACTTAATATATTATTATAAAGCTGAAGAGTTTGTTTGTTTGAACGCGCTAATCTCAGGAACTACTAGACCGATTTAGAAAATTATTAGACCATTAGAAAGCTACATTTCTCCCGAGTGACATAGGCTATATGTTATCCCGATATTTTCATGGGAACGGGCACCACGCGGGTAAAACCGCGAGGATTTAATAAACTTAGTATTATATAGTAGCTAAGTAGTAGTTAATAAACTCAGATGTAAATAACCAATGTTAAAGGGTGTAAAGTTTAAATCGGACCGGCTATTTTAACGCGCGAACCTTGCGTGACGGTCCGAATCGTCCACATTACACGGGTATAGGCAGCCAAGTGAATCGGACCGGGTGACCCGGGGTTGTCTCGCCTTATCTCTAATAAATCGTCAAGGGGCTTATAGTGACAAGTTCATCCCGGGAACAAATAGATATTTCCAATGACGTCCTATACGTGATTAGTATCACACCCTTGCCTTCTGGCCTTGTATAGAAAGGAAAGACGCGACTTCGGCCAGAATAATGGTAATTCTCTTAGATGTAAATTTTGCACTAGGATTATTGGGTTAGCTGTTTATGTGAGAAAATATTTAAATGTGATTTTTAGGTAGGGAACATCTTAAACTTATGCTTACACTGCTATTTGAATAAAACAACCTTTACGTAATTAAACATGGTTATTACTTAAATTATTTGGAAAATTAATTGTAGCACTCATGGCGGCGCTTGACAGACTGATCGTATTCGATCACGTTTGTTAAGCAACGCATTACAACTAAGCGCTTCCGTGCTTCGGAGGGCACGTTAAACAGTCGGTCCGATTCACGCTATAACTACTGAACGCTTTTAGATGATATTTGGCATAGAGATTGTAGCTAGCCTTGATTAAAACTGGATTATATTTTTAAAAGCACTGATGACATTATTAATATATAATATATTATTTTTAAGGTTAGAATATTATTTAATTATTTTGATCATCTTTCAATAAATTTCTTTATTTACAAATTAGTAGAAAAACAAGAAACCGTTAAATAATAAAATCTTATACTATAATAAAAATACGCCGTCCAACTCACAGCCGCGTGGCATAGTACCGAGAACACTGGCACTGTTGCCCCGCTGAATGCAAAGACTCAGCCGCTGGGCAAGATAGGCACCAGCTCTCAGGTCTCCTGAGGCGTGGACCAGTCTTATGGAAAGATCTTTAATAAACTTTTTGGTGTCAGACGAATAGAATATATTTTGTAAGTGAAATTAATGTTATAGGTAAAGTATTTGTAAACGTTGACTACACTATTGAATTAAGGTTTTTCCCTGTAAAAATTGATGTATTCGTGTGTAAATAAATAAATAAATAAAAGGACACTTTTCACCCCGATATTCCCACGGGAACAGAAACCACGCGGGTGAAACCACGGGCAGCCGCTAGTTAAACAATAGAAGTTGCTCTAACCTAACCAGAATTTGTCATCGCAACAAAAACATTTTCCGCGACAAAATATATAGCAACAGCAAAACAGTGTTTTATTTCGGAGAGTCCGCAAATAATAAAAAAGCCATATGTGTCGTGTCATTACGGGTGGGACGCGAAATGTCTCATTTCATAACAGCTGTGTAAAGCCGCGTGCAAACCAATACGGAAGGATATAAGCGTAATGTTCGTGAAACTTATGAACGATGATTCAGTTCAAGTAAATGTTTCCTGTGGGCCTACCCATCATTGTATTAGAAACCATCATGTCATAAGAAAATGTAATAAGTTTGTTTGCGTTTTGTTTTTACTGAAGTGTTAGACACATTTCACACTTCGATGATTGAGCGAAGACGTCACAAAACTTCCGTCAAAAAACAAGCTTACTTTAAGAGATTCGTAGTACCGAATAGCATGGTAAGATTGAAACAATACTGCGCTACGAGATAATGTACAGTATGACACAAAAGAGTAGGAAACGGATTTTTGTGGAACTACTATCCAACTTCAATGTAAGGCAACAAAACGACCGTCAAAATGGTAGTTTTGCTGACTTTAGCGTCTTCAGAATACCTAAATAGTTATTTTCGTATTTATAAGTAGAATCAGTGTAATATTTGTTGGATAGTTGCTATAGTTATTGACTAGTGGCGCCACCAATTATTTTCTACTCTTTTGTGTCGCAGTGTAATATCGATATGGAAGTTTTAGATGGTGACATAAAAGCAGAAGATGGAGTTAGTGTTGGTATGGTAATGGGAATTTTTGATGATGGAAATGAAATTCACCTAGGAGATATAATAAAGAGCTTAAATGGCACTAAGACAAATTATAGTTTAAATTGTAGTACATTTTGCCTATCTTATAAAATTTTAAAGAAACAAAAATAAATAATTATACGTAGTTTTCATAAGATTCAGAATCTGTGAATAAAGCTGAAGTTTTTTGATTGCTTGAACGAGCTAAAATTTAGAGCATGGTTCAAGAAACGAAAAGATCATACGACAGTGTTGGTGCTATCCATTGTTGAAAAAAAACATTTAATAAAAAAAATCAAACCGACTTCAAAAAGTAAAAAATAAAACTTTTTGAGTCGGTGCCAGCCAAAGCATTCTACATTGCACTTCTATTAACTATATTTTTTTTGGCCTTAGCTAACTAGCACCGACTCCAAAAGTTTTATTTTTTACTTTTTGAAGTCGGTTTTATTTTTTTTATAAAATGTTTTTATTTCAGATTTTTTTGTTACATTATGTGCCGTTACTTACACTAAAAATCAACCCATACACAACAATGATGTCATCTAGGTACGACTACTTGCCAAAAGGTGATTGATATTTTTCAGGATTATGAAAAAACTACTAGCCAGATCTCCGTAAAAATTATATGGCACCACACATAAACCATTTTCTTTCAGATAAAAAAGAATTATAAAAATCTGATGACAACTGGCGAAGTTATGGTAGAACATACATAAAAAAATAAAATAAAAAAAAACAGTCGACTTGAGAACCTCCTCCTTTTTTTGAAGTCGGTTAAAAAATAAATCTTTGAGCGTGTGAAATAGGGAATGAATATTTATATTGGAATACGTCACTAATCTCCCTAAGAAGCTTAAACGGAATCATGAAACTTGAAAACGAGATTCGTTGGAACAAGCCCTAACATTGTAACAGTATGTATATTTTGTACTGAACCATTACGTCGTCCATCAAAGAGAAAGTTTAAATCCAGACGTGGTCGCGTGCTCTGGAATAACTAGGAGTGCTGTAATAAAACAGGGTACAGTTAGTTTAACTGGGGAATAGTTGAACTGGATTTGACAAGATATTTATGTGGATGTAGCTAATTTGAGGTAAGATAAAAGAAATAAAATAAATGACGAATGTGTTGTAAACGTCGCGCGTGCGCACCAGTGTGCATGTGTATGTGTTTTAATGTAATACATAATATGATAACTACAAAAATTTCGAAACAAATCTGAAATTGCGAATAACAAACAGATTTTGCAAACATTTTAGCTGCTCAATAATAAAAATGTGATTTCAGTGTTGCTTCGGTACAATAACGTGTTTATTTTACAAATGGTTCGGAGGTTTTCAGTTGGAAAAAAAAAACATTGTACCTATAATTAAAACAAAAAATATATAAGTTTTAAATTTTCCGTCCATCTAGCGTCTGTATTTCCGAGTACTTATAACCCGACCAACTTCAAAGCGAGGGTGAATACGCACCTTCGAGGTTAGCTCGATCCATTGTGGATCCTGTCTCATCCCCTGGCTCTGTCTGGGATCAATCCCATTGACAGTAAAAAAAACCGTTCTTTTGCGTGATCGAACTGGTGATCTCATACATAAATCCATTTGGTACAGCCACAACGTCAATTTGTCAAAACGCACGTGACACTTCCATTCGCTTTATGTCCATGTGAATCCGGTGGTTTAGCTCAACTTGCCGGGACAAAAGCAAAACTTTGTCTATTGTTGTATTTTTAAACGGTCAAAAGGGGTTTTGATTGCCTTCTCGAATAAAATTGTTTCTTTTTTATATCACGGAAGAAAAAAAAATTACTGGGTTTGAATTCGGTTGTTGAAATAGTTTTCTTAGAAAAGACAGTGCAGTTAGAAAAAGTCTATCGATGGACAATTGAAAAGGGTTTTATAAGAAAACGAATGTGGCTGATGGAGGGTCGACATAGCAACTTGTCACATTAAAAAAAACATTTATTCAGTCTAGCTATGCTGTTACAAGCACTTTAAAACGTCAAAGAAGCTGGCGGGAGACCTTGTATCGAGAAGAACCGGCAAGAAACTCGTCAACGGCTGGTTTTTCACCCTGTTTTATTTCATACAAAATCGGCAAATTGTTTACGATCAACATCTTAGATAATGTCCAACTAATGCCATGTTCCAACCATCCATCTTCCAACTAAGTCGTTGTCGATGATGTGTGACTATGAAGTAATGCTCGAATGCATTTCACTTTCAAAATTTACACCTTCGTAAAAGGTAAACTATAGTTTGTATTTAAAAGTTTACCCAAATGTACGAGATTTATAGCAAAACTGCAAACTCTTAACAAAGCTGACCTAAGTACTATTGTTAACGAAAACAAAGCTGGGTAAAGTGAAAAACTTTTCAAAAACTATGTCAAGTCCGCTAAGTGCTTTCGTAATACAAAACATGAAGTTATTATAAACAATATTATGCTTGTGATAAATATTAAACAAGAAAATATACTAGAAAAAAGCAACTAGTCTCATGTCGCCCTGACGGGATTCGAACCCGCATCCTTGGGAGTCCGGCCTAATGCACTAACCAATTATGCTACAGAGACCTATGAGGACACGTCGAATTTTTCTAGTATATTCACCGTTCTATAAAAAAAAATGTTCTTCTCATGCAATGTTCAATATTTAATCACATTCTTGTGCCGGGTTAACAAAATGCTTTAATATGAATTTTCTGTTTGTCTGATCTTTTGGAGCTCCAAAAGATAGCTGCTAGCAGGCCGTTGCTTTAATCGCCTCTGTGGTCTAGGGTCTCTCTGTCTTCTCTGTTATCGTATGACTTCATCAAGCCGACTATAAGGCCTTTGACTTGGCATAACGACTGTTAACAGCGGAACCGACTGTTTTGTGCCCTCCGAAGTACGGAAACGCTCCGTTTGTCACTATTTTACGTACACCGATCCGACACTTGGCTGGACCTAACGTTACAGAATAATACAAGACGTACCAATTATAGGATGATCAAAGATAATTAAAACTAAAGGTTTTCACAGTAGTAGAGATTTTACTTACATTTTTAATAAAGATATTTAGGATATAAAATGTCGAATTAGAGATGTCGACGACATTTTTGAAATTCGTTTTCTCTATGATACTTACAAATTTTAAAGTTATTTTACAAGTATAATCTTCTTCTAATATATAAAATTCTCGTGTCACAGTTTTCGTTCCCATACTCCTCCGAAACGGCTTGACCGATTCTCATGAAATTTTGTGAGCGTATTGAGTAGGTCTGAGAATCGGCTACTATCTATTTTTTATCCCGAAATTCCACGGGAGCGAAGCCCCGGGGCACAGCTAGTAACTATATAAATGTTAGTGTCATGGTGAATACGAAATATTTTTTTACAATAAATCAATTAATAAATTTTGAAAATGTCGTAACCAATTTTGGTGTGGTTTGAGTTAAGGGACCTTATCATGTGTTTATTTCGTTGCTACGACTTTACGTTTTCTATTATATTCCATTACCTACTATGTTTTCATACTAAGTACTCACCCTTAAAATCTAGATCTATGATACGAACTCATTGCCTACATTCCACAGAACCAAGTTAACCCATTAGTCCGGTATATAGCAAGATTGTTAGCATTAACGCTGCCCGCATTGCGCTATTTTACACGTTATGTTTCTAGGTAACGTTAATGAAGCGTGTTGGAACATACCGCGTCGGCATATTAGCACGGAGTTTTTTTTTTTTGCATTTTAACTGCTTATCTGTTGTCTGGTGGTAACAACCAGCAGTATCAGACCCAGAAGTCTCCAGTTCAATTCCCAGTGGGGGTACATATTGTATTCGGTTTGGTTGTAAGTCCATCTGGCTAGCTACCACTTTTCTAAGTCTGACTACATAAGATTGAAATAAAATTTTCACGTTGACTGGATAGCTACCAGCATCTTATATAAGTCTGACGCCATAACAACAATGTTTTCAGCATTGTTGTGTTCTGGCAGTTAGAGCTATCTTATCTCTAACTGCCTCTCCCGGAATCCTCCACCACTGAGGAACTGGCTGTTCCACAGTGGTTGAGATTCCGGGAGAGGCTCGCTTCCATCTTCAGCCATATCAATACTTAAATGACGATGGCTAAGAGTCTCCTCGTCGTGAAAAAAAAAACTTTTAAGCACGAATATATTTGTATTAGCTTTCTCAAAAAGAAATTCCTCAATGGTTGAGAATTCCGGGAGAAGAACAGCGCGCTTCCACCAATTGCCTTATCATTTCGTAACATCAGGTATGATAAAACCTAATAGTTTCTCAATTTTTCATAAAAAAGTCGCATTAAATATTTACATAATACCTTATTTAGAAGGGAAAAAATATAGTTAATATCTGTACCGAGCAGGTGACAAGGTTTAAAATTTGCGTAATCTTTCAAAGGGTAAGTAGCCGTCCCTAACTGCTTCGCATAATTATCTCGGTACGCAGCTCCATCTTTAACGAACTTCAACCTTATTCGGTTAGCACAGAGTTTAAATTCGAATGTTTGAATTTTTTGGTTCTCCTACACCGGATTTTATTTTTCTCACTTTTAGGAGTGAGCGACATTTGCTTTGATTACTTTCATTAAATTGTTTGTAAAATGCAATCAAAATTGTTTTTATTTGTTCCGTAAATAATTCGTGACATTACCTTTTAGCGAGGGCGTTTCTTTTTTGTATTTGACCATGATATTATTTTGATTGATGTTTAAAATGAAAATGATACAACCACGTCTTTCTGCAGAGTGGGCAGAGAGAGATTATTCCTTCCCACTTGCTGCGAACTTTACATATTAATACATCTTTTGTAGGTAATTAGGTTTTTGTCTTTGGCTTGCTAAAAATGTAAGCTTGCAATAATTATTTTAAAGCCTGGCGTTCACTACAGCAGAAACGCGTCTATCTAAGATGAATCGCAACTGTTCGTCGCAATCGTTTGCCTGTGAGGTGATTGTGGCGGATTATTCGATTCGGCGCGCTTCGGTGCGTTGCTAATGGGCATGGTTTTATAGTAATTTCATCATAGTCATTTCCCTAAGCGTTTTTTATTATTATTTTAATACAAAATCGTAGTATTGCCAAATGATTTGTTTAGAAAATAATCACGTTGTATAAAGCAGACGTCTTTTTGCGATTTAGTTCGACTCGGCTCGGTCAAGAAAGAGCTCGGAAAGAGGTCTTTAGTAAAAGCAACTAGCTGCGAACTTTCTTCCCGGTCTTTAAAGTAATGCTCATCTGATGATGATTTATTATTAATAAGTTTAGCGTAGTCGACTGCTGCCTACGTAGCATGCGAACCGCGACTCGCTGTCGACCCTTATCTCGCGATATCTATCCCGTTCATATCAGCCGTGTGAGCGGCATAAACAATGCGCTCGCGACAGGAAAGTGTCGAGAAAGCTTTGTCAAAGTGCGTATGCTACGCATGCTGTACATCATTCAAACCAAAATAATTTATTCAGTCTAGGCTGTTTCAAGCACTTATGAACGTCAAAGAAGCTACGCCATTAGTTCACAAACCTTACGGCGGGAGACGTTGTAACGAGAAGAACAGGCAAAAAACTCGTCAAGGGCTGTTATTTTCTCTCCGTTTTATTTAATACAGAGGTCGTCAAATTGAAAAGTGACCTTAAACTCATAAGTAGGGTCAATTTTCATCACAAAAAAGATTCTTCAAGGTGCACCACAAGGATTCAACAGATAAAGCTTAAGTATCTCTTCTTTTTAAAAAAATACTTTTATGGTGAATAATAGAAAATACTTGTATTTACTAATAATACCTATTATATATTATTTATTAGAGGCTGGCTAATGAAATCTGACACCGAAAAAAGGTGGGAAGTTTAGAAAAATCACCATAATATAGCAATAAAATTGCAAGAAAAAAATTCACTGTCGCCACGTGACATTCATTTTTAATATGTGAAATTGTTGCCATAATGAAAGTTCAGAAAAATACTCAGCGTCAGGTTTCATTAGCCAGACTCTACTATCCTCTTCGTCATCAGCGACTTTTAAAGTCCCTACCTACTGCTGGGGCATTAGCCTTCCTTATGAATGGATAAGGAGAATGAGCCATGACCTACCACGCGAGCCCAATGCGGATTCGTGGGTTTTAACGACTACATATGCAGCCGGGAACAACGGCTTAACATGCCTAACGAAACACGGAGGAGCTCGAGATAGTAAATTTTTGGTCACCCATCCCGTGACCGGCCATTGCGAAAGTTGCTTAACCTCAAAAATCGCAGGCCGAGCGCGCGAACCACTGCGCCGCGGGTGCCACTATGCTCTCAGATTTGTTTTAATATTCCGTTCTCCTCTATCCATCTGAAATGCCTCTAACAAAGTTTTCCTCCCTATATATATCTTTCAATACTAAGTCTAAACTTTACAAAAGACCAATAACATTATTCAGTCATTGACGTTTCCCTCAACCCTCAACGCGTTGAGTTAGCATTGACCCATTTGGAGTGACAGTGGGTATAAATTACCCCAACAACCCTTCGTTGGCAATAAATCTGTTGGGGTATAATTAGTCCCCTAACATATTTTATGGGCTATTAGTGTCAACACGAAGATGTGACATTAATAAGTATTTATATTGAAAACAGTAAAATTAATTTTGGATCTGCATATAATAATTCTATGGGGAGTGTGGGGCCAGCACGAAAAAAACCGGCCAAGAGCGAGTCGGACTCGCGCACCGAGGGTTCCGATTAAAATTTTCAAAAATATTTTTACTAAAAATTTACGGTTTTCGCAATTTTTCCTTTATCTGTACTATAAGACGTTACTTCGTATCAAATTTCAAGATTCTAAGTTCACGGAAAGTACCCTGTAGGTTTTGATTCCCATGTGAATTTGGAAAATTTGCGGAAATTTGCGGCATAAACGGCTGTATCTTTTGAATGCTTTGGATTAGAAGTTTGATTTTTTCACAGCTCCAAGGGACAGTAGACTTGAGTATTAGATATAAATTTCAGTTTGATACCTCCACGTGTTCCTGAGAAAAACAGTCTTGACAGACGGACGGACGGGACGGACAACGAAGTGATCCTAAAGGGTTCCATTTTTTCCTTTTGAGGTACGGAACCCTAAAAATGTTTAGGGAAAGGAGATCATTCAATTTGGACCAAAAAGTAAAGATTTTGGCCAACGAAAATAAAAGGTACATGATTCTTATAAACAATGTTGCGATATTTTTTTGTTGTGAGACGTCGAATGTGTACAATTTGTGGCCATCATTATATTTAAGTTTGAAAATGTCATTATTTTTGGTTTAATGCGACTACAAAACAGATTGACCACGTAAAAATGTAATTGTATAACAGAACATCATTTATTACATTAAGATCAGTACTTCGTCTGCATCAGAAGCGACTAACGAACGTCCCACTGCTGGGGTCTGTTTTGTGGTCGTACCAAAAATAATGACATTTTCAAACTTGAATAACTGCTTGGCTACAAATCGTACACTGTTGGCGTTTGACGTCATAACAAAAATGCAATTTATTTTCGTTTACCGACAATTTTGCTGATTTGGTCCAACAATGTATGAAAGGTGACTGATCTCTTTTAGTTCCGTTTACGTCAGGTAGGTAGGTTCGACTTGCTCCAGTATTGGTTGGTTGGCATTGGTTGACGTAACGAAACGAAAACTTTTTTGAAAGATTTTCGTGCTAGGCCTTACTGATTAAAAAAGCTGTTAATTATAATAAACGTTTTTTTTCTTTGTGTAGGTACAATTTTTTTTAACATCGTGTAGATATTGAAATTGTTTGACAGAACGCGCAGTGGTACTAGTCGTTTATGAGCAAAGTCGTGGGTTCGGTATTTATTCGAGACTAAACTTAGACACTTTTTTTATAATATGTAAGCTTATTTTGACCTTACTCTGAATCGAGAGATTTAGAAGAGGCCTAAGATGGAGCTAGAAAAAGCCTTAGTAGTGGTTATGCAACTTTCACAATCATCTTTCACACCCATCCTGGGTGACCAAAAATTATCATACCTATCAATCGAGCTTCATTATTAGAAGAAAAAAGATATAATATCTGAGAAATAATTTTCGATTTTTTTAATAAAAGGTCAAAAGTAGGTACCTAATTAAAAACAACACTATCCCTAAATGACTTAAGAATTTTTGTTTCAATATTGTCAAAAGAAGTGAAATATTCGAGCGAAGTCACGGGTAAAACTAGTTATATAAAGTTTCTCAATAAATCAAGTCCATATATTACACTATCTTCAATATCGTAAAGTAAGTGATTTCTTTTGATTAATTGTAACCTATTAATAACTTGAGTTCAATTACTATAGAATACTTAGTTAAAACGGGAGCAGACAGTCAATAGAAAAGTCACAGATATCACGATCTCGATCAAGCCATCAATAATGCGGTAGTTCAATCCGGCTTAATGCTCGTCCATCCGTCTCATATATCTATTACTGTGAGATTGTAAAGGCATGTGTTCCAGTAGAGCTAGTTAAGCTTTAAATTTTCCACCTTTTTTCAGTGCCACCCTTTCTTGGTTCATATTTGTACATGTCGCACCTAGCGCTACTCAACACCCTTTATATTGCGCACAACAAAGGATTGAAACCTTACTGCATCTGTATTTCCGAGAACTTTATAACCCGTCCATTTTCAAAGCAAGGGTGAATAGGTACCTTCTGGGCCCGTATTCACTATGACCACTTACCGATTCCTTGCTCAAACCACGCCAATGTCGTATTTGGTTTAGACATTTTCAAAATTCGTTTTCTCTTTGCCAGTTCCAAATTTTTTAGTTATATTCCTTGTTTAATAATAATACAATTTGTGACTGTCATACTTGTACAATAACTCTATAATTTGTGAGTATCACGGAGAAAATTAATTTTGAAAATGTCAAAACCAAGTAAGACATTGGCGTGGCTAGGAATCGCTATGTGGTCATAGTGAATAAGGGCCCTGGGCTAGATCGCTCCATAGTGGATCCTGTCTTAGCTCTTGGGCTTATTGGGATCAATAGCAAACATATAAGTTAATTTTTTTTTTTATTCAATACTCCTCTACATTCGCAAGGTATAAATTTCATACAATCACACCAATTATCTAGCCCACGTTAACTTTCATGAAGAACTTGTATTATGGATACTAGATAACGGATAAACATACTTATATACATTTTTTTCAAATACATACATAATATACATATTAAACACCCAGACCAAGACAATTAGACATGTTCATGCACACAAATATTTGTCTTGTCCGGGGATCGAACCCGGGACCTCTGGCGTAGAAGGTGGGTTTAGTACCCCTGCGCCAAACAGGTCGTCAAATGTATGTATTTCATTTTTATTTCTTGTTTAATATGTATCACATAAAAATAGCATTGTAAAATGCAAAATTAAAAAGTTATAATTTATTAAAAGTGTTGGGGAAAAAAAATATGATTTAAGTATAATAATTGAAAACTAATAAATAATACGATTCAATAATACCATAAACTGCGACAGATTTAAAAGAGTAAAAAAATATGCTTTCCAAACCATATCTTCAAGCTACACTAAACATAGCTATCAGTGTACAAATAGTTAATTTCAGGAAAAGCGCGTTTATAGAGGTGCTTTATATGCCGCCAGGGGCCGGAGCAGTTACATTTTACTGTTGCGGGTTCCGTACACATAATTTTGCCATTTAGGTATTTTACGACGAGAACGGTAACGAAAATATTATTAGAACCATTTTTGAGATGAATACAGATAATAGAAGGAAGTGTTGAAGTCCACCCGCGTGGTTCCCGTTCCCCTGGGAATATCGGGATAAAAAGTAGCCTTTGTTTTAATCCAGGCTATCTTTTAAGGGCGCGCTCTAGGCCAAAAGTAATAACTGCAAAGTAAATGCTGCCTTATTTCTATGAAAAATAAGGCAGCATTTACTATATAATTCTCCGGCCCCATTCGGCCGGTCCGGAATGAAGAAATGAAGGAAATTCTTTTTTTAAAGGATATTTAAAGGTTATTTACAAAAAATATATAACATAAGCCCTGCCTTATCTATAGTGTAATTATACTAAAAAGTTCCAAGCTTTATTTTAATGTATTACTTGAATACTAGCAGTTTATCGTGTTAATTATAGTGATTTGGAGGCAACTTCGCAATTTTTTTCTATCGAGAAAATTTTATGCAACTGTGTTTTTGGGTAACATAGTCCCTAGTGTTAGTCCTGTAGTTTACTGCATCTTAATTTGAAATTCAGTTTTTCATTAATATTGATATTACAGACGATCATGTAAAGCAATCTGGTTTTCGTTGGCCTATAGCGGGCCCTTAATTGTGTGCCAAATGTTATCCAAATCAGTTCAGTAATTTTTGCGTGAAAGAGTAACAAACAAACTGACATACTTTCGCATTCATAATATTAGTAGGTTTATAGACAATGACTGAAATAAAATCATTTTTTTATATTCTTATGGAGATATTAAGCTAATGAATTTGACGTTTTTAATGGAAACCGTTATTGTATAAAACAAATTTTACGCTTTAATTGGTTTGATTCGATCTAAATGCTTGAGTGAAAAAGCAGACCGAGAGGGGCCGAAGGGAAAAATCAGACAGAAAGTAGTACGAATCAACTCATACCTAATACTTGAAACGTGACAAAAGTTGGGAACTAAGGCTCCGCCTACCATACAGCAAAAACATTTGGCTTGCGAACAAAATCCCCGAAGACCGCCCTAAAGGATAGTTTTCACTGTGAAGATTTGAACATTCATTGCTTGAGCATTTGTTAGGTGAGCACATTCATTCGGGAACTAACCATTAACCCTTTACCGCATGGAATTTTTAAATCGCGTGAAAAGAAATCAACACCCCCCCCCCCCCCCTTTTATACACTAATTGTAACATAGGAAAAGTTATAAAAAAATAACAAAAATGTTTTTGAAAGTTTTATTGAGAAAAAACAAATTGTTCCATATTTGGAACGCTATGCACTCTTTACTTAAATTTAATGTGGTCCATTTATTTAACAATATCGTCAGTGGAAAGGCAAAATTACTGAAACGCCAAAACACCATTTCGAGAAAAAGCCATTTAAAGTTTTATTTTTCACAAAAAAAATCATATCTTTTTACCATATCATCCGATTTTAATAAAATAACTTGATTTAGGCAAGTTTTTTCTTCTTTTATTTTTAATAGTATGGTGGCTCAGATTTTGAATAGAAGTTTAGGAAATAAGTGGCGGTTCAGTAAAAGCAGCCTCATTTCAGAGCAAGGCAGATTTACTTAAAGTCGTCAAGTTAAATTTTATTTGTAGTTCATAATTTCTGATAACACAGAAATAAAGAAATTGAAGTATGGTAAAAATACTTTCAATATAAGTTTACTGCTAAGCTGGTGAACTAGAGTTACTTCCAGGATACATCTTCCATTTTCACGCGTCTATCACAACGTCTTAAAAGGTAATCAGTATTTATGTTAGTATGCTATAATTACTTTAAAGTAAGTTTGTCGTACTTCCAATTCAGGTTAAATGACGTTATAAGTTAATAATACTTTGGAAAACTACAATGAAAACACTGAAGACTATTGTTGATTGGGAAAGTTAGCTTCCATTTTACTGAAATAAGACTGAAATGCACAAATTAAAGTCGGTTAGATACTTAGAACATTACGTTACCAATACAGACGCCATTATCAAATTATTTTACTCATAATAAAAGAATTTGATAATGGAACATTATTTAAAAGAACAGCAACAAAATTATCGAGATCATAACGCTGCTTATTTCTCCTTTGAATCAAAATGTGGAATTTATGCTGATGCAAAATTAACACTTAATCATATTATGATGGATGGAAGGAATTGTATTCCTCCGCCAACTATAGGGGGAAATTCAGTTCTCGTAAGGGGACGATCAGCGCCTAAGCTGTGGAGGTTATGGATACGCACTAATGGACAGAGGTCACATAATCTTTCTCTAAGGATACCTCAACCACTGCACCACTCCATGATCCAGTCGGCGACGGAATGGTTGATCGACGTAGGTAGTTGTAATTTCGGAACCATACTGTGTGTCTCTGTCTGTCTGCGCAATGGGATTGGCAGTAGTAAACTCAAACTCAAATAATTTATTCAGTTTAGGTTGTTACAAGCACTTATGAACGTCATAGAAGCTACGCCATCGGAATTCAAATTCTATGGCGGGAGACCTTGTAATGAGACGAGCTGGCAAGAAACTTGCCAAGGGTTGTTTTTCGCCCTGTTTTATTTCACACAACATACGTATGTGAAAGGATCACAGGATCATTCGTGGATCACTCACAATCACCTTCACCTTCTCTGCACTGCCAACATTATACAAAGATGGAGAGCCATCGAATATGTGGAAACATTTTCAGTGCCCTGAGTACGAGTTTGTCTAATCATATTTGTTCGGAAACTATCGCTCCGTCTCTTTCATATACAATAGGTATACATCGACTGCTTTACCGAGATGAACAGTGTGTCTGGCAATCGACGATAACTCGTACTAAGGGTACAGACCTTATCTATATTCGTTTTCGGTTAGCACCATCGTCGAATGCAGGTGATAGACATAGCTCGATAAAGAAAAATTAAAGGAGGAAGCTATTGACTCGAGCATTGAATTTTGCTTCGGATACCTTCACGGGAACAAAAGATAGGGCCAGGAAGATGGAAAAGTGTCTGTCGGCTATAATACAACGCCTCAATGGCAAGAGTAAGATATCCACCCACCAAGAAACGGGTATATAGGTGGAATGAGGAGGTGGCCACTTCGCGAATATCCTGTGTAAGAGCCAAAAGATCCTATATGGGTCACCTCTATAGTAGAAGAAGAAGGGATCTTGACATAGAAGAAGAGCTGTATCAGGTTCATAACACAGCCAAAAACTTGACGGCCCTACAGAGTTGGAACAAAGCAAACCACGCCAATCAGCATCACCGACCGACACTTTCAAACCCGAACTACTGGAGGAGATAATTTCTACCTTTTCCATCAGAGCTGCCAAAAGTTCCTCTCCTCACTGCCGCCGGAGGAATACTCGCGAGTTAAGCTCGAGGAGTTAGAGCTGGCCATGCACCGACTAAGGGGGAAAAGAAGGACCCGGGGTCCTGACGGCGTGCCAGAACGTATTCTCTCCAAAGCATTTAATCACCTCGGGGAATACTAAGTTGAGCTCCTGAACACGTTCCTGGAAGCCAGCCTATTTTTGCGGGTCTGGAAATAGTGTAAATTTCGTGTTTTGACAAAAGATGGTCGATGGCCGGCCGATCCCTCGGCCTACCACCCTATAGGCCCTTCCATAAGCTGGTTAAGGTTTTTTTTAAGTTTAAATTAAATTAGACAGGTTAATACGGCATCTAGAGACTATTGGGTCAAACCATTAGTCTCTAGATGCCAATACGGATTCAAGAGGGGAGCGTTATTGCTAGGTTTCGTCTTATTGGGTTGGAAGTCATGGTCCACAAGAGCGAAGTCATTCTGTTTCATGGGCACATATCAGGGTAGTAAGTCTTAGGGTAAATATTAAGTCCCATTTAAAATTTAGTGGCCGGTGTTGGATAGTCATTTAGAGAAAATTTACTCCCAATTCCTAAACTAAGTTGCTGATAGCTCATAATCTTGCTCGATAAAAGTAAGGCAAAATTACTGAAACGCCCATTCCCTCGATAAAAATGATTTGCCATATCTTCTTAAAGCCTACAAAGTTCCTCAGTAGCAGTCAGAAAGTAGTACAGCAAAATTACTTAAACGCCATACCCTTTCCGATTGACGTAATCAAAATTACTTGTCTTTGAATATCTCTAATCACAAGAAGAGCAAAAATACTAAGACTGCATCGATAAAAAAAATGCATAAAGTAAATTTTACTTAGAAAGACAATTGTGAATTTATAGGAATTAAATATGACTTAAACGCCAATCGTTAAAAAAAGACCGAAAAATGTGTCGCTCCAGTAATTAGCAAACAAAGAGAACCGCCTTTTTATCGGTTACTGAAGCGCCACAAAAGTGCTCTGATTAGAATGATACCTAGATAGGTCGACGCAGAAAAATTCGCTGATTCCGAATATATATATAACTCATTTTGGCCAAATTGGCGTTTAAGTAATTTTGCCTTTCCACTGACGATATGTAGTGAGGACTATCTAAATCATAAAACGAATTAAATATTTTTTAAAAATGTTACAATCAATATATAACTTTTGTATTTATCCATGAATACTTAACTATCTCCACTAAAGTGGCTTTCATAATGGGTCAGAAAAACAAAAAAAAAGGTTTATAGATATCATAATATTATCATATCAAAACATGGCTTGGTACCGCTGTTGTTGCGAAATATCTTTCGCAACAACAGTGGTACCAAACCATGTTTTATCTGTACTTCTAAATATAAAAGTGTAATTACGTAACCACTGCATGGTATTGATCCAAATTAGATCGCATAAGTTAAATAACCATACTGCATTATGTTCCAAATTTGGCCACCAACTAAATGCATTACTGCATAGTGTTCCAAATTAGTTTACAAAATCAATAGTACGCATTTATTTTTACTTGCATTTTAATGCTACTAAAATGTTGGGAAACTATTCTTCTCCTGGACCAAACACTTATTTTATTTTTATTTGTATGAAATGCAGTCATCATCAGCATCCATCCAAACATAATTACAAACTTCCGCATTTATAATATTAGTAGGATAGGATAGGATTAATTATTTATTGTTTAAATGCAATGAATGACGGACTTTAATGCCGTTACATCCGCGAGGAATTAGGTTATCGTGCGGACTAAGAATGTGCCATTTATCATAATAAAAAGTATTTTATGTTCATCTCCACGGTTTAAGTTATGTTCATACCAAATTTCACTTAAATCTATTGAGCGGTTTACTCGAGAAAGGAAACAGCCATACAGACAACAATCACTTTCACATTTATAATATCAACATGGATAAGTGGGAATGGAGAAGTATTTGATGTCACGAAGTATTGTAAAATATATTCCAAAGCGTAAAAAGTCGTTATTTCTATTTTGTATAATTTTTCTAAACAAAATTTAAAAATTGATGTCATTTTCGTAATCAACATCCCATAAAACCTCAATAACGACACCCATGTCGATTTTAATTTTTTTTACCCTCTTTTGCCCCCTTAGGGGTTGATTTCTATAAATAACCAAATTAAGGTTTGTTTAAGATTTTAAACTTATGCGTTCCATTATAATTTTAAGCACAAGCAGACTCAGACTCAGACTTGAGTCAAACAGACTCAGACTTGAGTCTGCTTGTGACCACGGCTATTGCAACATAGCCGAAACGTCAAGTTGTAAGTACATAGTTGTACTACATAACAAATGTCGCGTTTTAGTCCCGTTGTTTTAATTTAAAATTAAGGTTTGTTTATTTGTATTTGATTTCTAACCATAAGCCTTATAAAAAATGAGTGACTTTTACTTTGAAAATAAAGGACTTTTCTTACTCAACTTCATCCCCTTTCCACCCCTATGGGGGTGGAATTTTCAAAAACGTATGGACAGGTAAATATATGTTTTTAATTATCAACCTACAAACAAAATTCGAAGATCCTAACACTCTTACTTTGAAAATAAAGAACTTATCTTACACAACTTCATCCCCCTTTCACACTTTTAGGTGTAATATTTTCAAAAACGTCGAGATACGTAAATATTTATTTTTTATCGTCAACCTTAATACAAAATTTGAAGATAAAACTTCAAAACTGACGGACTTTCATACACACTTTCATCCCCTGTTTCACCCCCTTAGAGGTAGAATTTGGAAAAATCCTTTCTTAATGCACCCACAATTTGGACCAACCACCGAGCAGTTTGCGCTGTGCGTTGATATGTCAGTCAGTCAGTCAATCAGTTTCTTCTTTTATATATATAGAAAAGATAAAGCGCAAATACGTCTGTGCATGGAATACTGCTTCCAACTTTGGGATGGTTCAGCAAAATACCTAGTTGCACTCGATTCGGTGGAATGCAGAGCCAGGAAACTCGTTGGGGATCTTTAGCTAGTTAATACCAAGCTCCACAGTTTCTCTCATCTTCGAAGAGTTGCTTCATTGTCGGTGTTCTACAGATTGTACTTCGGAGAGTGTGCTATTGAGCTACATGAGCTCATCCCGCCAGTTCCTTTTTACCACCGGGATTCCAGACTTACTGTAGGTTATCACCCCTACTTGTTGATATTCCACGTACGCATACAAAGCCCTTATCCTCATCTTTTATTATGCGCGCAGCCAGGGAGTGGAACTCCCTGCCTGCGACTGTGTTCCCGGGACCGGGAGCTTATAACCCTGGTGTATTTAAAGCTCGAGTGAATAGGGTTTTTCTAGGAAAGCTCACTCGCATCTTCAGCCTCTTCTTAAATCTCACAATTTAGAATGAGGACGTGAATAAGCGTATTGACTGTAAAAAAGTTGTATTTTTTATTCGTTGTTATTATTGTTTTATTAACTTCTCGAAGAAGATTGTGGCCTATCCTCCTATATCCCAACAGTATGGATATTACGATAATGATGATGAACATTATTAACCTCGATTTTATGAAGCGATGAAAGTTACCTCACGAACGCTCGTTGGTAAAATGGATGAAATGAAAATGAAATTCTGTGTCGGTAGGACTTGTTGTAAGACCGCGTGGCTAGCTACCACGACTATCTAAGTTAGTCGGCATAACAACAATATTTTCGGCATCGTTGTTTTCTGGCAATTGGAGATAAGAAAGCCAGTTCCTCAGCGGTTGAAGATTCCGCGAGAGGCGCGCTTACACCTTCAGCCTTGTTATAACCTAACATCTGCGAGCCTATCGCGCCACGTTTAGCAGTCGAAGTGTAGCTGGCAGGGGGTATGACAATTTTAAAGGGACTTCAAAAATCTCTCTCTTCGTACGCTGGCAGCTAAGTTGATGTTGAAGTGTTTCGTATTGCGGTGCGTAATAACCATCAAGCAAGTTGCCAGCTACGTGCTGTGTAGTGTCGGCTTAGAATAGCACTTCCCCCTCTCATCCCGTGGGTGTCGTAAAAGGCGACTAAGGGACTCAGCCTTCAGGAGACGGGCAGCAGCGTCTCCTACAAACTTGGCCGTACTGCGATCGCCAACCCGCCTGCCAAGCGTGTCGATTATGGCAAACCCCTTCCTTTTGGGGGAGGCCTATACCCAGCAGTAGGTGTTATGTGGCTGAGACGACGAAGTTGCCAGCTACGCTCCGACTTCTAACTTCGGCACAATAGACCCGCAGGTATGATGAAGGATAAGCGTCTCCCCATTGTCCATAAAGAAAAAGAATGCTCAGTGAGAACTACCCTTAAACCGAATGGAGAAATATTTACTTTACTAGCCCCAGTAATTGTCAGTTGAAGTATTTACGGTTTGGGTTTAGTGTGATTTATAAGAGGATGGAAAAAAGGACTTACTTAAAGAATTGCATCACAAATGGTATTGTTTTTCGCACCTTTTCCGAGGAAAAATTGTATCGACTTTACGGGCTCAATGATTAAGTGGATGTCGAAATCTGTGTACCGTGCTCCGGAATTTATGGTGCATGGTGTACTAAAGATTGATGATCTGAAGCCAGTATTGGTTTTGGTTTACGGCAGTTTTTAACATGGACTTATGCATATTTTTATCTTTTCTTATACTTAAATAAAATTTAAAGGCCTATCAAGTTGTAAATGTGATCCAGAACGAAACAATGGTATATGTATATTATAATAGTCAGTAATTATAATTTAAATGATGAATGAGTAATTAAACTAAAAAAAAATACTGGAAGAAAAGTAAGTAAAGTTATTTTTGTACTTTGGTAATATCGATTGTAGTACTTACCAGTTAAAGTAAAATCACAATCAAGAACCAATAATTAGTCATAGCCGCAGATGGTCATATTAAGAAAACACGAACATTTTACAGAAAATAATTTTGATAGTTTTTAGGGGCCCTTTAAGTTATCGGACTTTTATTCTAGAAAAAGATAGATAGATAAATAGATAAAATCATTTATTTGCATCACAAACATACATGCATATAAACAAAAGAAAAGAAAGGAAAAATAAACAAACTGCTTACGGACTAACAAAAATAACCGAGCAAATAAATTCGTACAGAGATCTACCCATGAATCAAACCATTGTTTAATTTTATAAGTTTAAATGTGCATGTTTCTCATAGCGATGCAAAGAGGCAAAAGCTCAGCGTATATTTTTCCCTGAAAAAACAAAACACTAGTTTTCAGCTTTCACCCGTAGAAAAACGCGAGAGACGCATTAACAAAATCGGACGCCCTTTAATTATTAATTTTAAAAAAGTTTCTAACATTTTAATTTTGCATTTCACATAAAATAGATTCAACAAATAACTCATAAATAATAAAATCATTTGGTAATCAAATAATGATGAGCCATTGGTATAATATAAATAAAATATATTAGCATGCCAAATTAATAATATGCAAAAAATTCAATCTAATTAAAATAAAGTTAAATTCCATCATCACCAGAGCCCGCAACCAGACGACTATTGTTGCGTACAAAATTTTTTCTAGTTCCAATAATGCTATTTTAATATTGTTTTTGAATGTATATTTTGATGTTAATTGCCTCATTGGAGGTATATTGTTCCAGCACTGAGTCGCCTGGTAAAGGAAACTACCTGTAAAAGCCACAGTCCTATGCACGTGAGATGCCAATAGAGGGCGAGTTGAGCCATACTGTGTGTGAAATTTGCGAAAATTCAGCTTATCGACAAATACTCTAAAAAGTTATGTATGTGACAGATAACTTATCTTATAATTAGTGTTTCAAGTTACTTTTTACACAAACATACAATTAGGGATCCTGGTAAAAAAAAACATTCAAAACGACTACCAATTTTGATTGGACTGCCAGTTAACGTTGTTGAAACACAAACTTTTAACTGACGAATTCTGCTGATACTTCCTTTCATCGTCTCTTATTTAATACTGTCTTAACAGTTCTTAATTAAGAAACCTCAGCCGTATCGCTGACAGCCATTTTTGAAACCGATACTGCCTCTAAAGTCTTGATTTCCTAGTTAAGTTGGAAGAACAAAAAGGCTCTTTATTGACGTAGGTGAAGGATCTAAATTTATTTGGTTATTTCCTTAAAATTAACAATGGTGGCTTCTTTTAACTTTGATGGAATCACGATTCTTGTGATTAGAAAATCTTTCATTTTATGTATTTTGTAGTTCTTTTGAATGAATTTCGTCATTTTTTTGGACAATGATTTTTAAGGAGGCTAAACATAGTCTTTGGGCCCAAATGTAAAAGCCAATACTCATTGAGCAAAATGTCAAGTGTCATTGTGTTGACTTTGCGAAGGTCTTTCTTCCATATATAAGAAGAAAAATTTTCTTTTTTATACCAAAGAGTGTGTAACCACTTCGTTTATTCCATTCAATATGGAAAAGATTGGAACATGAACCTTTATTTTTAAATTGCCATGTCTTGCACCAAAAATTTGAACCTAAAAGTTGTCATAGTACAAATTCTATTGAATAGATAGAGATATAGCGGCTAGTATTGTCTAAGTATAACCATTTGAAACTCTTAAAGAGGCTAAGGCGTTTCCATTGAAGCGGAGCTCCGCGGAGCTGAGCTGAGACTTACAAAAATTGACCAATGGTATTGCTCAAATCACACATCTCACCTTCCGTGGAAACAGTATTAGCTAAGTTGAGAAGAATTATATTAAAATGTATAGCGTACTGTGCAGAGCGGAGCTTTGTCATGCTGAGCGAAGCACAGCGATGCGGAGTTGAGCTAAGTAACTGTGCTAGGTGAAGCGGGGTCGTGCGGGGCTGAGCGGGTTTGCGGGCCATCGGGCGCGTGGCTTAACTTGAGCTAGCTATAATACAGCTTAGCTCAGCCCCACTCGGCTCATCTTCAACCAGCTACACAGCTAAGCCCTGCACCACTCATCTTTGCGCAGCCTCAATGGAAACACTGACCTCTTTACACAGTCCCGCTTATCTGAGCTCTGCGCAGCCCCGCGCAGCTCCGTTTTTATGGAAACGCAGCCTGACTTCTTTACACAGCCCCGCTTAGCTGAGCTCCGCGCAGCCCCGCGCAGCTCCGCTTCTATGGTAACGCAGCCTACGGAACTACGGAACCCTATACTGCGCGTGGCCCGACACGCACTTGGCAATTTTTATTGTTATTTGAAGTAACATTTTATTCCTATTTTTAATAACTTTGAATTAACGTTAATTGTTGTGATGAAATCATAAAAACAACAAGAAGAGGTATTTTTAGATATAACTATATGTTAAAAGTTTTTTTAATAGAAGTTAACCTCGGAAATAACCTAAAAATTTTCTTTGCTGTTGTGAGGTGAAAAATGTTGTGTTTCGCTCGGCAGCAACGTTTTTAGCGTCTCGTACCTTAAAACACACGCTACGCTCAGTATTCAATCTTTGAACCACTTGCTACGCTCGTGGTTCAATCCTAGAATCCTTCGTTTGCTCAGGTTTTAATAGAGGTAGCTCGCCGCAAAACACACTTTCCAGCCTTGCGTAACGTATAACTATTTCTACTAACCATTTTCTTGAGTTCTGGGATTTGTTACAAGTTAAATTGTGAACCAATTTGGTAGATTTTAATATCAGATATACTTTCAAAATGCACTGTAATACAGGGGTAGTAAAACATTATTGCAATTACAATTAGAAATATTCGAAAGATTTGCTCAATTTTCATTTCACAAAATCAACTTGGTGGAATTATCAAATTGTAGGGTTGAATTCTTGAAATATTGTTTTGTTACAGTAACGACTGGTTGGCAACTAGAATAAATTATTTGCAATATGACTTTAATAATGCATTAGTGTTGTAAGTTTATTTTCTCAAACATGCTTGGAAATATGAGCATTATTTTGACAACCTTTTTCGAGATAAATTGATATTGCTGTACTGGCCACATACATGCGAGCAGCGGCCGGAAAAAGTTGTATGAAAATCCATATCTGTCGTGTAATTTAAAAATGGAATGATCTTTTACTCTGAAATATGGTAAAGGAGGTACTTATCAAAGGTCTTATTCAAATTTTGAACTGGTTTTAGAAAAAAAAACAACAAATGAACACTTTAACGCGGAAAAAATTTTGTTGTTCGTTGTTCGTCTGATTTCGAAAAGTCGTTTTAATTTCCGCGCATTATTTGAGATAAGTACTATACAAGCCTTGACCACAACTAGGCATTGATGGACTTACGTATGTGTACCTCGGCTTCGCCTCGGCCCACATTTACACGTTCGTCCAACAATGCCTCTTTTGCTGGCCGCTGCAGTAATGTATTATTATATATATTTAGTAGCGGCCACCCGCGGTTTCACCTGCGCACTTCCCGTTCCCGTGGGAATATCAGGATACAAAGTAGCCTGTGTTACTTTCCATCCTTTCAACTAACTCGATGCCAAAAATCAAGTCAATTGGTTGCTTAATTAGGGCGTGCAGGAAGGATAAACAAACACACTTTCGCACAAGCATTTATAATACTTATTAGTTAGAATTAGTATTATGATAGGATTTGATAACTTTTTTTTTATCGGATATTGTCATTATCGTACTTATTTCCATCATCAGCCTGTGGACGTCCACTGCTGGACATGGGCTCTCCTAGCTCACGCCTATTGTGGCGTTCATAGGAGGCTATTAGCCTATTGCTACCACGCTGGCCAGACGGGTTGGTAGAGGGTTTGTTTCAAGTTTCCTTCTCTCGCACAGGTGTTCAATGCGTCGAGCCTTTTAGTCGACTCTTACGACATCCCAGGCATGTAAGGGGGTAGTGACACTTGTATCCTTAGGCCGTCACCACACGGCACGTACTTATTTGCAAGTAGTTAAAGTTTTCACGACAAAAAATTCTCTCAAATCTATTTCTATTCCAATGTTTGAATGACGTTAATGGTCAAAGTTTTTGTCATATTTTCGTGTTTGTCAAATTTATTTGACCGTCTGTGGCTATGATTGATGCAGTTTACTTCATGAAATTTATTTGACCCACATGTTAAATTGTCAAATAAATTTGATCGTTTACCATTCATCATTTTCTGATTTATATTATTAGTAAAAAAGTAAAAATTGTAACAACTCCATGAATAAGCAAACCGAGTTTAAAATCTGTAACACTTTTTACACGGCGCTGCAAGTCTAAAGTCCATCGGTTCCAGGCTTTTGGAGACTGCATTTTCCTGAACATGCCGGGAAGCTCTCTAGGAGCCATTACCGGGACGTTCGGTGCATCTTGATAACTAGTTTCTACTCACATAATAAATACTATGCAGGAAAAACGATTATTTTCCTATTATAGCAATTTTGTAACATTCACACTATTTATGATTTTTTAGTTTTTGCTTTTTTCAATGCTATGTAATATGATAAACTAGCTTCCGCCTGCAGTTTCACCCGCGTGGTTCCCGTTCCCGGGGGAATAGCGGGGTAAGAAGTAGCTATGTTACTTTTCGTCCTTTCATCTCTATGCAAAAAAATAAGTCGTTTGGTTGCTTAGTTACGGCGTCAAGGAAAGACAAACAAACACAGTTTCGCATTTACAATATTAGTTTGATTTCCGGGTCGCAGTTTGGTTTGGGTTTTAAACCAAGGTTTCTTCGGCTCCAAAGGCTTTATTTGTCTTCAGCAGCACCCCACCATCAACGATCCGACGACCATTGCGAAAGTGTAACGACAATTACAAATAAATATATTGTTACAGAAAAAAGGAAATGTCTTTTTACTATCAACATAATTAATCCAGCTGTCAGAATGATGATATTTTTATTATTATAAAGATAAAAAGCTGAAAAGTTAGTGTTGAAAGCGATATAAAAGAACAAGAGACAAATCAAAATAAATAATATAATAAGTCAGCTTCCATTATTTATCTTTTTACAAAGGTCGTTAATGTTATAACGACACGTTGCGATACATTTTCAGTGGAAAAAGGTAATTTTTCAGAAGGGGACTTTTTGTATCCGAACAGGGGAATAATTTTATTTGCAGGAGTCTGTCCGATTGATTACTCCCTAGGGATTAAGGAGTCCATTATTGGACGGTTTAATACTGACAATGAAATAGGGAAAAATAAAGCGAAATATTTGAAGAAAATTCTAAAGGTCAGTGACGGAACAGATATTTTTAGAATGTAGGTCTTAGAGAGCGATTTTTTAAAATAATAGATTTATATTAAACGCTTATGTCACAGAAAATAGAACAATAATAGGTATTAAATTAAAATTAGGTTACCTGGGTTAGCTCGCTTCTTTGTAAATCATTTCTTGATTGGAATAAAGATTCATTGGAGCAAACACAATCGAAGTAAAAAAAAACTAAGTTCTTTTTCAGAACCTCTCGTTCAAGTATTGCTAAGGTTACAGTTAAGTATTGTATAATATTTAACTTACTTTTGGTGTTAAGGTATGGTGATGGTGATTTGGATAATCTAATCATAGATAGCTGTGTAGCGTCGGCTTAGAATAGTACTACCCCCTCTCATCCCGTGGGTGTCGTAAAAGGCGACTAAGGAGCCTATCGCGCCACGTTTAGCAGTCGAAGTGTAGCTGGCAGGGGGTATGACAATTTTAAAGGGACTTCAAAAATCTCTCTCTTCGTACGCTGGCAGCTAAGTTGATGTTGAAGTGTTTCGTATTGCGGTGCGTAATAACCATCAAGCAAGTTGCCAGCTACGTGCTGTGTAGCTTAGAATAGCACTTCCCCCTCTCATCCCGTGGGTGTCGTAAAAGGCGACTTAGGGACTCAGCCTTCAGGAGACGGACAGCAGTGTCTTCTACAAACTTGGCCATACTGCGATCGCCAACCCGCCTGCCAAGCGTTGCGATTATGGCAAACCGCCCCTTTTGGGGGAGGCCTATACCCAGCAGTGGGTGTTATGTGGCTGAGACGACGACGACGAATCATAGATAGCCTCTCTGGTTTAGTGGTAACAACCACCGGTATCGAACTCAGAGGTCCCGGGTTCGATTCCCAGCGCATATGTAACCAGCAATATGTACCATTTTGTATTCGGATTGGTTGTGGTACACCATCTTATCAAAGCCTGACGCTATAACAACAATGTTTTTTAGTATTGTTGTGTTCTGGCAGTTAGAGATAAGATAGCCAGTTTCTGAGAGATGAGGATACCGGGAGAGGCTCGCTTCCATCTCCAGCCTTATCAATACTTAACATCAAGTATAATGAAGGTTCTCCCCATTACTCATAATAAAAGAGAATGGAATTTATTTTAAAACCGGGTTTATTTATTTTGTTACAGATTATGAGAAGGAGATATCCACGTTGATAACATCCTGCTGAAAACTCTTATTCTGGTAAGCTATCAGCTCTAAACCTGATCTTTGAGGGCAATTGGAATTAAGTAACTATACTAATCTTCTTCTGATGAGGATTAGTGGCCACCTCAGGTGTCAAAGGTTATCAAGCAGCCTATTAAGGCCTCTGACTTGGCTTAACGACTGTTATCAGATGACAACAGCCGGGACCAACGGTTTAACGTGCTCATCGAAGCACGAAAGCGCTCAGTTGTAATACCACTTTGCTGTAATAATAATCTTTATAATAATAATAATATTCTTTATTGATTGTTAAACACTTATATAGCAAAATATGGCTGTAGTCCCCTTTTAAGCTTACTTGGCTGTGTCAGGGGGCACCCGCTCTTCCCAAAATTCAGTTAAGTCACCCATCCGACACCTGACCGAACCAAACGTTGCTTAACAAACGTGATCGAATACGATCAGTATGTCAAAAGTAGTAAACCCGGTTGCCCCGGTTCTTAAGAAAACTAAAAATGTTCACAAGAATCATTACTTTGAAACACAAAAAAATGCTAATGCGAGATAAGCGCTTGGCCTAGATTAATGCCACTGAGTGTATTTAGAACTTTTACATTAATTCAGTCTTCATTTACTATGAAATCAATCTTCATTTTATTATTTTTCTTTATATTTATCTTATATTAACTAGTATAGTCATTGAACGCTACAATAACATTAATATAATAAAAAAAGCTACGAAAGTCTAAATCGTAAAGAAAGCAAACGTCAACGGAATTGAAGATAATATCTTCAATTTCGATTGCAATATCTTCAAAATGAAGATTGATTTCATAGTAAATGAAGACTGAATTAATGTAAAAGTTCTAAATACACTCAGTGGCATTAATCTAGGCCAAGCGCTTATCTCGCATTAGCATTTTTTTGTGTTTCAAAGTAATGATTCTTATGAGGGAGGTAAAAAATATTTACTTATAGTTCAAAAGGTTAATTCATTATGTTTGAGTGCACTATCGTGAGACTTTTAACTTTTCGTTATAGATCGTGTCTTTTGAGCGACTAACTTGCAAGTTTTAATTTTTGAGTTGTAAAAGTTTACGGTTAGCTTAATAATGTACCACGTTGGTTGATGCGGTATGCCCTAAAACGATATCAGGAGACAGGCCAGTATTCCCGTAGACCAAGCAGTGGAGTCTTCAGATGCATTTCGGCCCGGTAAGATCGTTTTATTGTCCTGGAAATTAAAAAAAAACCGCTACCTGACCGCTGTTGAGATAAGCCAGCGAATCCAAATTGCAAGAGTTGTATGTTAGTGAGCGTTCGGCGAGAAGACAAATGGATGAAGTGAATTTAAAAGTCAAGACCAGCATGCGGTACAGGACTCATCAGACATCACCGAGTAGCTCAACTTCAATTCGCAGGTACACGCCAGCTGGATCCATGAGCAATGAACTCGAGTGCTGAACGTATGAGTGTCGAATAGATTTGCATGCTTTAGATGGTTGGGAACGAGATTGGAAAAGAAGACGAGAGAGATTTCTACCCATTACATCCACGCAATCTGAGTTTCTAGAAAATATCGTTTGGCGACGAATAATTCCAATGGTCGTACGGAGTTAGTTATAGTCGATAACTAGACTGTCATACAGCAAGTTGATGTCATAAACATTATTCAAAGCGTGCCAAATCGAACGCAAGCCGTTATTGGGGCTAGAGGAGGAAACATAAGACAATAAAGTCACATTAGTTTTTTCGTTCTATGCGATTTTAAAATGAAAAAAAAAATTCTCTTCAAAAGTGCTTAATTCAATAAATGAAGTTATTGGTGTAGTGACGTTGTAACGACGTTTTAATTTATAAAAGCATGAAACTCAATTTAGTGTCAAAAATACATTTAAATGCAAATATCGTAAAATTTACATGTGGCCAAGTTTCCGTGCCAGTGAGTGTATATGTTGACTAGACAAATCTAAACAATTTTATTGAATACTTCTTAAAATATTTGCTTAGCCTGTCAATATTCTCTACGATGTATTCCATATCAATAAAAAAAAGCAGCTGGAACCGGGGAAACCGGTTCCACCGGTTCTAACTGACTACAAGAAATGGGTATCAAAATCCTGGAACCGGACCCGGTTCTGCATGCCCTCGATATAACCGCATTCCACACCGGAATAATGTGGACAAAAGTAGTATCTTACTTTGGGTAAGTATCTTAAACGAAGGCTCTCTGGACACAGTGATGCTAAGTATTTAGAAACCTTTAGAAATAGGACATGATTTTTTTAGTTTTAAAAAATATATGTTGAATTTAGAATGAAATGTATTATAATAATAATTTTAGGTTATAATAATATTACAATAACCATTACAGAATGCAAATGAATAGTAATGATAGTAATAGTAATATTTATTTGCATAAAACACGGTACAATTCAGTTCTTAAAATTCAAGTACGTACGTACATGCGTGTTTTACCGACATATCGATAAGCAAACTTGTAATCTCGTCATGCTCTAAAATACTATGTAATGTTGTACTATGTAAACATTAAATTAAATGAAATTATATAAAAAAAATACTACCTACTACAGTTCAATATTTAAATATCAATAACCAAGTACATACAAGAAACAACACAAATCTCATCTCTCAATATGTCAATACACACAACAGTATCACAGTCTATATATTTCCCTTCCCTACAGTCGGCCAACGGACACGTCTAGACAGAGCAATCGTGCGTCCCACTCGCTTGGGACACGCCGGTCAGGAGTGACACATTTTAGTGAAGCATTTTATTAAAATATTTTATTTATAAATAATAAGTCCATACTACGTGCTGTGAGAGACTGCATGTCATCATCTCGTGTAAATAAGAATTTCATCAGTTTCCGCACACCGATAAAAGTTAAGTGTAATAATATTTAATTTTGTTTTAAACAAAATGGCGGAGGTTTGCGACGACATTTTAAATAACATCAATAAGCATTAATATTTTTAAAAATGATTTTGATACTTATAGAATAAGTATAATAATTTATTATGCATAAACGATTTTTTTCATACTTTCTCACTTTGACTTTTGAAATATAAATCCACTAATTTTATCGTATTAAAGGATTCAAGATGGCGGAAACGAAATTTTAAATAAAGTCAATATGGGTGTCGAATTCATGGTTTTCGGGGGTGCTGATTAAGAATATAACATCTATTTAAGGATCCAAGATGGCGGACTCGACATTTTAAATAAAGTCAATATGGGTGTCCAATTCAAGGTTTTCGGGGGTGCTGATTACGAATATAACATCTATTTAAGGATCCAAGATGGCGGACTCGACATTTTAAATAAAGTCAATAGGGTGTCGAATTCATGGTTTTCGGAGGTGCTGATTACGTCTCCTTTTATATATTTCATGGTTTTTTATGAATACTAATTTAAATTTGCTTTTAACTCATTAAAAAAATATCCATTTGAACTAAACTCTAAATATAAGAAACGAGCTCAATATGTGTTTATTATAAGTTTTACTGATTTCACTACTTTGTATTTTTTTTGTATTTTTGTTAATAATAAAACGATTAATGTCTGTGTTCTTATATTTATTTTTACATTATATTCCTAATATACTACATACACGTACTACCAATAAGGTAGTACGTGTATGTAGGATATAAGAGACTACGTAAAAAAATAAGGAAATGTGACAACCCTGCGCCAATGACGAATGTCCAGATAAAAGCAGCATTGCGCGAGACAGCAAAGGCGTTGACCCACTGTTAGTTCTTACGCTGTGACAGTATTATGTCCATTATTGATGTATCGGATGTCAGAAATTACATGTCAATGTTTGAGATGTCAAAATTTAAGATGTCAATAATATATATAAAGAAAAAAAAAGAAAAATAAGCATAGAAGCATAAGTAGTCATAAATCATTCGCAATTTTCTTAATGTGCCCATCACGGCAAAACTTTATGAATTCCTCAGTGTCATAAAAACAATTTTCAACGAGGATTTTAAAAACTATGCGTTTAAAAATTACAAATGGAATATTTTGAATGCGATTCGGAAGTAAATCGTATAGTTTAATGCACATGCTGTAACTATTCCTCGTAAAACAAGTTGTAGCTGATGGTGGTATAGCTAACCGGAATGGATAACGTGTTCGGAAATTGCATTTTTCTTGTTTCATTGGAAATAGATTGGCGTTCTACATAACAAATACCAACATTTCGAAAATATACAGCGACGGTAAAGCAAGAATGTTTAATTTCTTAAAAAGAGGCCTACAGGATTCCAACTGTCCAACGCCGCAAATAAACGCATTTGCAAAAAAAACGGGCACCTAAGCAATGAACCATTTCAAATATTAATATTGCTTTGTTTGATAATTATAGGTAGTACTCATGAAGTAAAAATAAAAAAGTTTTTTTGTTTGTTTTTCTTTAATAAAGTAAAAGCAGATAAATGTTTAGTATCGAGTGTGACCCCCTCTAGCTAAAATCACAGCTTGAATTCGTCTGGGCATGCTAGCGAGTATATCCCGGATACTTGCTTGCGGAATACGTTCCCACTCCGCAGTAATCACATTCTTCAGCTCTCTGATGGTCTGCGGAGCCGGGTGTACTGATCTCACACGCCGTTTCAGAACGTCCCAGACATGCTCTATGGGATTGAGGTCGGGACTTCGAGCTGGCCAATCCAAACGACGAATGCCGACCTCTTGCACATACGCATTAACATCGCGGGATCGGTGGGCGCGAGCATTGTCGTCCATAAAAATCGAGTCCTTACCTAGAGCGGCCAATGCGGGTTGTGCATGAGGAATTAGAACTTCCGTTATGTATTGATGCCCAGTCAGTGAGCCGTTTTCAATGAAGACTAACTCTGTACGATCCATTGAATTTATTCCTGCCCAATACATAACAGAGCCCCCACCATAAGGTGTGATTTCTTCGAAACATGCCTCTGCAAAGCGTTCTCCTTGTCTTCTTAGCACTCGCCGACGTCGATCTTCACCGAACAGAGATATCCTGGCTTCATCAGAGAACAAAACCCTATTCCAATCTTCTTGAGTCCATGATTCACAATTTCTAGCGAACCTAAGCCTGTGAACTCTGTGCTCACGGAGTAATTTGGGGCCGCGGGCCGGGCTGAGACGGCGTATATTGGCAGCGAGAAGCCTCCTCCTGACCGTCCATAGACTAATATGCACATTTCTTACTTCTTGGAGGTTGTTCTTAAGATCCACATACGAAGATTTGCGATTTCTCAATGCGCGACTCACAAGAAAACGATCATCCCGTGGTTGGGTACATGGTTTTCTTCCAGAACCAGGCCTTCTCTCGACGGTACCAGTCTCCTGATATCGCTGCCAGGTCCTTTGGACTGTCGAGCGACTAACATTTAGCCTCCTAGCCACGAAACTGGCTGCAACCCTCTTCAAGCAGCGCGATAATTTTGGTAGCTGTTACCACTTTATCTACCATTTTTGATACAGCCAAACAGCAATAAATAAAGCTTTGACAGTCAAGGATATGAAATTAATCGATAAAAATTGAATAAAAGTTATGAAAGTCGATGTTAACTTCTGGAACTTCGCGCCAAAAATGTAGGATAAAAAGGGGTTTTCTGTAAAAATGAGCATCAAATGAAAATTTGAATTTAGAACGTACTTTTTTAAATACCACAGCATTTTTAAAACCGGCCAGTAACATGTACAAACGATTGAAACCTTTTTGGTATTGTATCTTTTTAAAGATGAATGAAAATCAAAACCGCCCGTTTTTTTTGCAAATGAGTGTATATCTTACACATTTTTTTTTGCAATATGAAAGCCCGATTGATGTTTGTTGAGTTTCCCCACATGATCAACCCATATCTTAGTATGGACCCTACATGACCGTGATATGCCATTAAAGCTGTCTTTTGGCTCGCTAATTGCGTGAGACGATAAAGAGCGGAAACAAACCTATTTATTCTTTGATATACCATGTCGACATGTTGTTGCCAAGTTAGTTTTGCGTCTTTCACAATGCCGAGAAAAGTAGCAGATGTAGTTTCTGTAATGGGCTGATTTCGATGGTGTATTGATAACTGTAGGGGCTTGCCGTTTTTATTACAAAATTGTATATATTTTGTTTTCGCTATATTTATATTTAAATTATTATGCTCTAACCAATTCGATATTTTTGCTATTTCATTATTAATTTCATTCTCATAGTCAATATTATTATTTTTATGATTAGTTACAGATATGTCATCAGTAAAAAGATTAACCGGATATTTAGTACATTTAGGGAGATCGTTAATATACAGTATGAAAAGCAATGGACCTAATATACTCCCCTGAGGAACAGCCAATGCATTTGTCTTATTATCGGATCTGTATGCCTTATGTTGTCAGTTGGAAGCATCATAAGCATCTGGTTTTTTGAGTTGATACTATTAATCCGATATAAATGATGAGATATAAACTCATCAAAAACGTTTTATTTCCTTCAAAAAAGAATTTAATAGTTCCCTTTATTGATATGTGTAGATTGTATATTTGACAATGATGGATGGCAATCGTTTCAGGGCTATCCCGTAGAGCTATGAATATATAGAATGTTTTATAATAATTATCAATTCGTTTTAATGTTTTTGGCCAATATTTTATTTTTATTTTTTTTGTGTTTAAAATGTTACTATTAATAATTGTGCAATACCTTATAAAAAATGGTTGAACGTAAATGTGTTATATAAACTTCACTGTGTTTTGGAAGACACGAAATTAAGCTGTTGCGGCCGCATCTGCATTAGTTTATCATCAACATCAGCCATTTTAATGGCCCCACTGCTCTGGCACTGGCCTTCCCTATGGGTCGATAAGGAGAATACCCATCACTTAGGCCCAGTGCAGATTGATGCGTTGTAACGGCTGCAAATACAGTAAGGACCAACGTCGTTCACCGAATTGCGTGTTCTAATATTCTTTGCAAATTCTACACATTTTTAAGTCTATGGTCTATCCAAAATATGTTTACAAAGGCATGTTATTGTGAATGAAATGAGGCAAGCCATTCTTCAAACCACGCATGAAAAATTTATTTCCTGAAGTAAATAGTGTATTTCTAAGGCGATCGAAATAGCGGCATTGTTGACGTAGGGTACGAGTATCATCGATGTTTCTGTGACTACCCACGATACAAAAATAAGAATACTTTTATTCGTCGTCTGCTGGGTATAGGCCCCTCCAAAAGGGGGAGGGTTGCCACAATCGCCACGCTTGGCAGGCGGGTTGGCGATCGCAGTATGGCCAAGTTTGTAGGAGACGCTGCTGCCCGTCTCCTGAAGGCTGAGTCCCTTAGTCGCCTTTTACGACACTCACGGGATGAGAGGGGGTAGTGCTATTCTAAGCCGACACTACACAGCTACTTTTATTATCAAGATATAATACTGTTTCATGAGACGAACGAAATACGTATTCCGTATTTTCAGCAAGATGTTTTCTACTTACTTCAAGTAAGTGAGAAAAAAAAACCTGAGTCTGCTGAAAAAAAAAATGAATAATGTATAGTTTTCTATTATTGTTATAGTAGCATGCAAATAGGACGTGTTTAATTTTAAAAACACGTTTTAGACGATACAGTTAACTTTTCATATTCATCTCTTGTTTAACACAACTAACTGAATCTACACTCCTGTGACTATTTAAAAAGTAAAAATCAAAATCTATACAATAATTATGTAATTTTAATTGATTATTAAAATTATATTTCAACATCAGAGTCACTGCTTTACCCGTTTTTGGCACATTGTTGTCACTTTTTCAATTAAAGTTTTCTTTTAATTTTATTTATCGTTTTTCAATTGACATGTCATGTCATGTCAATTTACAAAAATACTGCAAATAACATATATTTTTTTAAACCAAGTAACCTAGCTCCAAAGGAAGCAAGGCTTGTAAGGCATGTATTAAAGGATACTAGGGTAACGGATATAAATACATATAATTATACATATATAAGTATTTATGTGTAGAAATATATAACAAACATCCATGATTCAGGTACAAATACTCGTATTCATCTTACAAACATTTGCCCCTACCGAGATTCAAACCCAGGACAGGACCTCAGAGTAGGCGACACCTTGAAACCGGTATACATACCACTTTAACACGGAGGTAGATTAAAAATAATTCATTTTTTTAAGGATTTCTAACAGAGATCACACTGATTTTTGCAAACAGCAAAAAAATACAACAAATTCCTTCATTTGCACCTCTTATAATAGGCACAGTCTTTCTAACTTTGTACCGCATATATATATATGTATATATATATATATATATATTATATATATAGCCTTCATCATACCTGATTTTAAGTATTGATAAGGCTGAAGATGAAAGCGAGCCTCTCCCGGCATCCTCAACTACTGAGGAACTGGCTTTCTTATCTCGAACTGCCGGAACACAACAATGCTGAAAACATTGTTGTTATTGCGTCAAACTAAGATAACATGGTGGTAGCTAGCCAGGCGGACTTACAATAAGTCCTACCACCAACCAAAATGTTATTCAATGTTGCCAGTCAATATATTTCGGTAAATAAATAAAACCTGCCTTTAAATACACTCGCTTTTCGTAAAAAGCTTACCCAACCATTACCATCCATACAAAACTATTGTATTCCTTTACAAATAGTCATAAATCGAATTCAGCATGATATGAAGTTCTCCACAAAGGTATTAAATGCAATACCTCTCTAATAATAAAAATACGCGAGTAGATACGTGTGGGAGCGCCGCCGTCACGCCAACTGGAAACGGTAGCCAGTCACGATATAAAGAGTAAAACACATTTGTGCAGAAGCGACACGTACCTCTTTGAAATACCTCCTCCCATGGACGTACTAACAGGACATCTGAGTACAACTGAAAAGCGTGGCGAGCGAGATACGAGATAGTGAAGGGTGACTGTGACTTTCGGAAATACGGTAGCGATTGTTTAGTAGAATTATCCTACTGGCCATATTGCCATCTCTTTAACTTAATTATAAATTAAAACTAAATATAAATTCATTAGGTCCCGCGTATTAAAAAAAAAATCCCACATGACATAAAAATTTTGGTCACTCTTAGAAAAGGACACAATATTAGGCTTCTGTACTACATATATCTAAAAGGAGAACAACCACTTCCTATGGAGCTTTGGTAAGCATTTTTATTGTTTTTAACTGGATTTGATAACTAGTGGACTTATTGAGATAACTAATCTTAAAATGTAAAAAAATAAGAAAACGAATTCTGTGAAACGTGTTTTTTGTAATTTATTATCTTAAACACTTTTAACACTCTTGGAAAACAATAAAAACAAATACTACATAAGCTGTCTTTACCTTCGAACCACCTGAATAGAAGAAACAATAAATTAACATAAGTCTCTGATTTTAAACATTTACAAACAGTGAAAACTAATGGCGCCACCTCCGCGTCTGCTGTTCCCAAAATATGTTGGTTGGTTTATGTCAAATCAAAGCTTGTCATATTTGTCTTCTTCTTCATTTTCTTTCTTAATTAATGGCGTTCTCGCGTTAAATACGCGAATTTTGCCAATGTCAAGTAAATAAATTTGTAATATGTAGAAATTGAACGGAAACTCCGTCATATTTGTCATTTTAACAAGTAATTGACCAATCAACACGGTTGACATTTGACGTCAGAATGATAGCAAACACAGATCCGACTACCGACAAAGGCACAGATTACGAATTAAAACGATGTTTAATCGAGTATCGATAAAGTTGTTAAAAAATATTGTGTGCGACATGCAGTGACCATTAAAAACGTTTAGAAGTAGATATTTTAGACATTTTAGGATTAATAGCGACTACAGAGTGTTATTATTGAAAATATTTAACTGTTTAATAGATATCGATTCAAATCGATTATTTTACCTATGACTTTTAAATTTAATTTAAGACTTATCCTACTAGCTAAAGTTATCATTTTTACGTAAAATAATGCTGAGATTACGCGTAATATAATATCAAATATCTGGAACTGTACAGTTCAGTACAGTTCGGTACCAAATTGGTTGATCTCCTTTTGGCAATACTCAATCCTGTTAGTATATTACGTCCATGCCTCCTCCTTAGAGCGTTTTCTCATTACCCGATCCGATATCGATTTCATCGACACTGACACCGAAATCGGGGGCAAGTTGTATCAAATTTTCATACATTTGATTTGCTGCCGATTAAATAAATACCGCCTTTATCGTACCCGATATCGGAGCTGACACTGTCGTACATTTAACTACATCAGCCGTTATTGATAGCTGTTTTGGATGTTTGTTACTCTTTCACGCAAAAACTACTAGACCGATTTGGATGAAACTTTGCACAGGAATAGAAGATAGTCTGGATTAAAACATATGCTACTTTTATCCCGATATTTTTACGGAAACGGGAACGACGCCGGCGCTAGTATCTGGATAAAAAGTATCCATACATTTAGGCTGTCTACTATCCGTGTGCCAAAATCCATCCAAATCCATTCAGTAGTTTTTGAGTGAAAGAGTAATAAACATCTATTCAAACGTCCTCATAAACTTTAATAATTCTAGTAGGATAGGATATGATCCAGTATTGGTAGTCGAGTAGGTGAGAAAATTTGGAAGCGGAATTAGCTTATTATAAGAAATTGCGATTGTTGTTAAAACAAAATGTAAGTGATCCGTCTGTATTTTTCATCTATGCCACAACGCAGTTTGTTTAAAAATATATGAAATGTTAGAAATTCTAACATGTGGCATGGCTGTTCCTTTAATAACAACTAGAAAGTACAGAACTGTTAAGAATTGTATGATAAAGTTTTCGTATTGTGAGAAGAGTGTTCGAAGAAACATGTCTTGCAGACAATTTATTGTTTTTAATGACTTTAGTAGTTGCTGCTTGCGACTTCATCTGTGTGTACAGTCAAGGAACTTGCCGGTAGACCAGGGTTACCGCCATCTCTTGGCGCAGTATTGTTTCAATCATACCAATTGTGTTTCGTAACACGACCCTCTTAAAATAAGTTTATTTGTAAGTGTGTAGTAAGTGTGAAGTGTGTCAAATCTGACAACTTCAATTTATTCGTTGGCAGTAACAATGCGTATAGAAGTATTTGGAATAAGATCGTTGTCTTTAAAACTTACATTTTACAAATTATATCCTAAGTATTTTGATAGCGATATTTTTTCCAAATGTTCAGTAGCTGCTTAGGTAAGTCCGCCCTTACAAAGTCTCATCGAGTGTAAATAAGCATGTTTTTTGTAGGTAGGTATTTCATACCCATATGTACCCCTACCCCAAAAAGGTTGACAACCTTTGTTGACATACCAACCTCATTAAAAACCGAAATAAATATGTCACTAGTGTTAAAGTTAATTTAGTTTTATTTTATTTTGTTATTCTATAACCAAACTTCTATTCAACACTCATCTACTAAGTTTTTCCTTACGCTAAATACTCAATTAGGCAGTCTTCAAATTGCCACGAAACATGCAGCGTTTCATACAAGAATACACATAATTAGAAAAAGTGTTGCTCAAATATAATCCGACCACGGCAAGAAGGGCGATATTTGTTCGTGTAAAGTTCTAGTTTAAACGTCCGGGATATATCAGTATAAAGTAAGCAAGCCCACCTGACGAACGAATTTTGTCACGAATTATTTTGTTGCGGAGCTATTTTAAAACTATGATATTTCCTAAGACATTCATTAGAATGAAATTATGTAAAGGGCAATTTTATTAAAAATTAAATACCTGTGATGAATTAGGTATTTATTTAGATTAATAACATGTTTATGAAAACAGCTACACAAATTATTTATTAGTTTAGAACGTTTTTATCTTTATAAAAATGGTTATAGTGAATCAACCTTAAAACATAGATATATGCTGTCGCAGACTTTTTATTAGAACTTTTAATGGGGAACAATTTCATTATACATGATTTTCACGTAACTTTAGCCGTTTACACAGCGTACGCAATGGAAACTCCCAAAAATAAATGTAATATTATATAGCCTATAACATTCCTCGATAAATGGACTATCCAAAACAAAAAAGATTTTTTTCAATTCGAACTAGTAATTCCTGAAATTAGCGTGCTCAAACAAACAAACTCATCAGCATTGTAATATTCCTATTCTGATGTATAAGCTACATTACTGTAAAGTTTCATGTTAATCCGTTTAGTAGTTTTTGCGTTAAAGAGTAAAAAACATCCATCCATCCAAACTGCCTCACAAACTTTCGCACTTATAATATTAGGTAGTAGGATAGGATAAGTGCAAAGCTACCAGTTAGATCTGTGCCTACTGCGCTGGAAAACCAATGCACGCCCTTGCGTGCGTTACTTTTGTTTGTAATTAAGTACATAGTAACCCACCATTTGGCCGGCGTGATGGGTCATAGTCCATGCTCCTTACCTATCCATAATTTCAGGTTAACACAATGCGAGACTCCACGAATACCATTCCACCTTCTCGAACGAGACGCGAAGCGTTCGCGCTGCGATCGTTGTCGTTAGGTTCGTGCACGCATGCTAGCTTTCAAGTATCATCTAGAAGCATTTTCTCGTGCGTGAACTCCCTAGCAGTGGAAATATTAGAATGGCTGATAATATGATATTATTATTAACATAAAAACACACAGTTAATATCATCGCCCAAAAGGACGGCAGAAAACACATTTTCCCTGCCTTCCCAACGCGAGGCAAGGCAATTAAAATGTCTCCTCGGTAAAAACACTATACACTTTCATATTAACACTTACTACTTATGTGTTCATCTGGCTATTGTCGAAGCTCCCTAGGGACGCACAAGCGCCAGACCGTGTGACTTCGTAAGCTTCATTGGAGCGGTAGGGCTGTCACTTCATTTATTACTTTTGGCCAAGCTTTTAGCTTTTTAACCGCCTCCGTGGTCTAGTAGTACAACCACCGGTATCAGACCCAGGGGCCCCGGGTTCGATTCCCAGCGGGGGTACATATTGTATTCGGTTTGGTTGGTGGTAGGACTTGTTGTAAGTCTGCCTGGCTAGCTACCACCATCTTATCTAAGTCTGACGCCATAACAACAATGTTTTCAGCATTGTTGTGTACCGGCAGTTAAAGATAAGATAGCCAGTTCCTCAGTGATTGGGGATTCCGGGAGAGGCTCGCTTCCATCTTCAGCCTTATCAATACTTAACATCAGGTATGATGAAGGCTAAGAACTTCCCCGTACTTCATATAAAAAAAAATGGTTTTTAAATATCTAGCAGTAAAAACATATACTCTTCTATATTAAGGCCACTTGTCTACCCTCGCCATCACCGGTATCACAGCATAAAGAAACATACAGTACTTTGTCTTAGACTCTTTCTTGTTAAAAGTTAATTGTTACTATTGCAGCCGCGCGGTACGCAATACGCGATAGGGCTGCTCGCCAACGTAGCTTATCTATTACCACACGCTTAATGCGTACAAAACCTTTAGAGCGTGCGTTCGTCACCGCGGCACAGTCGAGACTGAGACGCTTGCCGAATTCTCGCTGATGTCTTTTGTAGGAGGATAAAATACTGTATGTATCTTATTACTGTGCTAGAAATGGCTGGAATGTACGAGACGAGATGACATTGCCGAGGTAGCATAGGCCATTTGTCCACCTGGCGACGAGATTGTGGTAGACAGGCGGCTATAGTAAATGTGTGCCGCTACAACATCGTGTGGCGCCGTCATCTCGTTGACGTGACGTCTGGGTGATGGCGGCAGTGGACAAACGGTGGCGTAACACTTTCTACTTATGTGTTAATCAGGCTATTGTCATAGCTCCCTAGGGACGCACAAGCGCTAGACCGTGTAACTTCGTTAGCTTCATTGGAGCGGTAGCCGGTAGGGCTGATACTTAATTTACTACTTTAGCTGGTTACTACTTAGCTTTTCCTGAGGTAAAAACACTCAAGACGAGACGCTCCGTGGGTAGGTCCCCGACAAGGTGGACCTATGATCTGGTGACGGTCGCAGGAAGCCACTGGATGCGGGCAGCGCAGGACCGATTGTCGTGGAGATAGGCCTTAGGGGAGGCCTATACCCAGCAGTAGGTATCATGTGGCTGAGATGACGAAAACACTATACTCTTTCATATTAAGGCCATTTGTTCAACGCCGCCGTCACCGGGATGTCAACGAGACGAGATAACGGCGCCGAGGTAGCACAGGCTATTTGTCCACCAGGCGACGAGATTGAGGTGAACAGGCAGCTTTAGTAAATGTGTGTCGCTATATCGGCGCCGGCCCACGACCCACCGAATTAGCTAACTGAAGTGGCAGTAGGCGCGCAATATCAGTCGCATAACCGACAACCGCTGGGTAAACAAATCCACCACATAGGCTCCACTATAGAGCCCTCAGACTAGGTGGAGCGGAGTAACGATCTTCGCAAGTTGGCTGGCAAGACCTGGATGTTAGTAGCCGCGGATCAGATCCATTTGGAGAGGCCTATTTCCAGCAGTGGACGAAAATGGACTGATGATGATATCGGCGCCGTCATCTCGTCGATGTGACATCCGGGTGACGCCCCGGCAGTGTACAAACAGCGTAACGCTTACTACTTATGTGTTCATCTTGCTATTGTAGTAGCTCCCTAGGGACGCATAAGCGCCAGACCGTGTAACTTCGTTAGCTTCATCGGAGCGGTAGGGCTGTCACAACCTGTTATTTTAGCGAAGGTACTAACACACAGTGTTTTATATGTAGTTTAAAAAAGTACTTGCGTGGTACCACGCACCGGCGGCTGGTTTCATCGGAGTCGTTCTCGTTCCCATGGGAATATCCCGTTCAGGAGTTTTTGCATGAAGAGCGAAAATATGGATGGATGGAGTATGTAACATTTTCACGCCTAAACTACTTAACAGATTTGTATGAAAATTAGCACCGAGTCAGCAAATAACCTGGATTCCAACATAAAATACTTTTTATCCCGACATTTCCACCGGAACCACGCGGGTGTAAAAGTATCACGTTAGGTGATAATGGGATGTGTATATATATAATAAATAGTAGGTATTAGATAATGGATCACAAGCGCCAGACCGTGTGACTTTGATAGCTTCGTTGAAGCGGTAGGGCTGTCACTTCCTGTTATTTCAGCAAAAACTATTTTTTTTTTTTTTTTTAGAATATAACAATGTTTTACAAAAATTAAATCTGCCAAACTGCTCAGCAGTTTGTCGGCAGTAGTTCTCGTCTAGTTTAAACTTACACTCTAATTTTATTATTAACTAAAAACTATTCACAAAGTTATAGCAACAACAATAGCCAGGCAGTTACACACTTCTATCAGTATCATAAAGCAATTTTTTTTTTCTAGGTATGCGTATAAAATTGTTAACACACTGTGTTTAATAATTTTATAAAGTGTAACGTTGTTTGCTGGACTGGGTGAATAACATAGAATGCACTTCGTAGCTTTCCAGTGCAGTAGCGCTAGCACGAAAAACTTAGTTTTATTATATTTAGTTTATTAGTTTCGAGGACGTAAATCGTCAAAAAACGTATAGGAAATTGTGGCTCCACACTATGTCATACATTTCTTGCGATACGTCCATGATACTTAGGTATTCAAAAGTTTTTCGAGCTATGCCCACAGATAGTTAAAGCCTATGAATGGAATGGCTGTATTCGAAAATTAAACCATAATTTTGTTTCATATTATCAACATACGTAATAATTTTATTTGGAAAATTTTGTTTCATATTATCATCAAGTATAGTACATCATTACTGAAGTGACAAGCAAAAGAGGCATTGATGGACGAACGTGTAAATGTGGGTCGAGGCGAAGCCAAGGAACAACAAATGGACTTACCATCAATGCCTAGTTACGGCCAAGGCTAATATAGTACTTTTCTCAAATAATGCACGGAAATTAAAACTACTTTTCGAAATCAGATGAACAACGAACAACAATATTTTTTCTCGCGTTAAACTGTTCATTTGTTGTTTTTATTTCTAAAACGGCTTTCTATTTGCAAGTCAGTTCGAAATAAAAAAAACCTTTAATAAGTTGGGAGGTAACTTGCTGGCTTGCTGGTTGCCATATTTCGGAGTACAAGATCGTTCCATTTTTAAATTACACGACAGATATGAGTTGACTGTGTAATTTATTTGGCTGTTAGACACAACAGATATGGATTATCATACAACTTTTGCCGATATTAGTAAGTATTATACGATATGTCATTATACCCATTTATTTCATAAAACTTTAATTCATTTTTAGTAGTATCCATAACACTCCTTAAAAAAACATATCGTGGGCTGGATAATATTGTGTGATCATAAATAATTCATTTATTTTGAGACATAGTTGACAACCCTAACAATTTATAAAAGAAAATAATTGGCTCACTTGGTTAAAGAGCAACTCGTTTCCAAGATAGTTAAGTAAATAGTTTTAACGACAGTTTCTTTAACTTGTACAAGTTTGAGATGGCAGTACAGTAACAATAATTGTTTGTATATTTCGTATTTTCGTATTTTTCTGCAAACGGCTAATTCTCGGACTTCAAGCCTTTGGGGTGTGTAATGTATGACATAAATATACATGAACTAATGATCAGTTGACATAATAACATTTCATATAATTTCATTTGACATACACATTACATGAACACAATGCTCGAAGATCTCCGAACTGCTTACCAAAGAGTGGGTCTTAGGATGAACATGGATAAGACGAAAATCATGTCGAAATCCCATGTCATACCCACTACAGTTCACGTTGGGAACACTACACTCGAAGTTGTTGACCATTACGTTTACCTTGGACAGACAATCCAGTTAGGTAAGTCCAACTTTGAAAAAGAGATCTCTCGTCGAATCTAACTTGGACGGGCAGCGTTCGGGAAGCTCCGTAAAATCTTCGCGTCCAACTTGCCTCAGTGTCTCAAGACGAAAGTCTACGACCAGTGTGTGTTGCCAGTGATGACTTACAGCAGTGAAATATGGTCGCTAACTATGGGTCTGATAAGGAGGCTCAAGGTAACTCAGCGTGCAATGGAGAGAGCTATGCTCGGCGTTTCCCTGCGTGATCGAATCAGAAATGAGGAGGTCCGCAGGAGATCTAAAGTTACTGACATCGCTCGAAGGATTGCTCAGCTGAAGTGGCAGTGGGCGGGACACATAGCGAGAAGAACTGATGGCCGTTGGGGCGGAAAGGTTCTGGAATGGCGACTGCGTACCGGACGATGCTCCGTGGGTAGGCCCCCCACAAGGTGGACCGACGATATGGTGAAGGTCGCGGGAAGCCGCTGGATGCGGGCAGCGCAGGACCGATCGTCGTGGAGATCCTTGGGGGAGGCCTATACCCAGCAGTGGGCGTCATGTGGCTGAGACGACGACGACACATTACATAGCATACGAATCATAACTTTTCCATTTGACATAAAAATCAATTTGCCTAATAATCATTTGATCTAATCATTAAATGATATAATGCTCATTTTATATAACATTCATATAGTCTAATCAACATTTCACATAATTTTATTTTACCTAAGTATATTTTATTTTACCTATACTTGATATGCCATAAAAACCTAGCACTTAAAAAAAAAATCAGTACTAAGAGGAGATATATAGACTATGGTATTATGGTGATTTCAATATAATCCAGTAGGTATAAGTACATATATTGTATCGCACTTTTTGTTCCTAACGCCCAACGCAAGTAAGCATGCAAGCGAGCATACAAGCGAGCATGCAAGCGAGCATTCAAGCATGCAAGCAAGCAAGCATCCAAGCAAGAACGCTAAACCGTCGGTCCCGGCTGTTGTCATCTGAAAACAGTCGTCAAGCCAACTCAGAGGCCTTTGATGCGGCTTGATAAACTCAGACATCAGAGATGACCACTAATGTTTATACGATAAGACAGAAGAAAGAAGCGTTCCGTCAGTTTTTTCGCTCTGACTAGTGACGCTTCTGAGTGACAGAAAAGGATAGGGCTACGGAAAAGGCTATAGCGTGCTGACATAATTTGTGGTCCAATCCTAATCGCATGCTATTGTCTTTCGTGAGTGTTTAAAATGCTATTATTTTATGTATGTAAACGCGATGACCAAAGTGCTTTATAAATTACACACCAAAGTTTTTACGCCATTTTTTTTTCTCTATATTTGGGTATACAAACAGTAACAAAGCAACAATCAAAAAACAAGCAACGTTTACCACATAGTAATCAAAAAGTACAAAGTATTGTGACTAATGCTATAAGAGCGGATAGATTAAAAAAAGTTTAAAATAAAAAAAATACAGATTAATGTACATTTACTAATCTAAAGTTTGTATGAAGTATCAAACGGTATTGCCATTATGATAAAATCTAAGCCTATTTCGCTAAATATAATTTCTTGTAACTTTGCATTGTGAGGCCTAACTAGTTTCATAGTCTACATAATAAGATAAGGGAGCCATGCCAGACCCTTGTCAAACCAAAGAAATATAAGCTTAAGTATTCTTGAGATAATTTGAAATTTACAATGGTTATATTTGAACTGGAGCGTCGTTTTGTGTATATAGTTTTTTTTGGAGTATAAGGTTTTTTCATAATTTCCTTATTTTTTTAATTGGGTACAGATTATTAGAAAGCAAGAAAGAAAGAAAGAAATTTGGGACAAACACAATGGTCATACAAACATACAAACAAAATAAAACCAAATAATTGAGCACTGTTTGTCCCAAAACGGCCCCGATTCAGCATGATGCTTGGTTTTTGGCCTGCGCTGGTCTTCCGTCGGTACCGTTTGGGTGGGATTGAGAGATGTATTAAAGGTTTAAAAAATAATAAAGAAGCAAAAATTTAAATGACATTACCAAATTAAAATAAATGGCTGAATAAGCTAAAAGCCAGTGCCAGCACAGATACGCTAGTTTGTGAGTTTTATGTTTTTTTTTATATATTAATGTGTTGTGCTAATAAACACATAGAAAGAACCACGAATAATTACAATAAGGTCGCCTTATTGTAAAGGTGATACCCGGAAAAAATATGGACTATTTGATATAAAACTATAGGATAGTTAAAGATGTTACAAATCTCATAAATAAAAATTTCTTCACACCTTTCATCATTTGTAAGGAACCAGAAACACGAAAAAGTAAGTATGTGATTTTTCCTCGACACTTTTTCTTTTCAAAATGACCCCTTATAAATACAAAAAATGACGATTATTCTCAAATGAGGTTACAATATACCATTGGAAATTGGTTCAATTAGTGGTCATGGATATTTTAGTATCGTGTCGAAGCATTTCTGTTTAATCGCTATAGTTATTTACTACGAAGTGAATTTGTGCTTCTTTCGCCTAATCGTCGTTTCAAATCGTCGTTTTAATAACAGTTTATCGTACGTGAAAAAACACATAGAAAGGATCACGCAAGCTATTCGGTAGCTACCGATATCAAAGGCTGATTGTGCTTATTATATAAAAGAATAATCTATACTTATAATATTATAAAGCTGTAGAGTTTGTATGTTTGAACGCGCTAATCTCAGGAACTACTGGACCGATTTAGAAAATTCTTAGACCATGAGAAAGCTACATTTCTCCCGAGTGACATAGGCTATATTTTATACCGATATTCCAACGGGAACGGGCACCATGCGGGTAAAACCGCGAGGATCCGCTAGTATTTATTATAAATAACCTGCTAAGCTAGTATTGTTTCAACCAGAACCAATGGAGTTGCCTCTAAGAAGTTAATATAAGGAAGCCCTTGTTCCACCGTGGTTTAATCTAATTTTCTACGCCAATGGTATCCAAGCAGCCGTTGTACTGATAAAATCTTTAATTTTCCACTTATAGGCTACGTTTGTAGGTAGCTACTATTTGAACCAAGATATATGTATATTATGTCGGAGGCATATTGTAGAATGAATAGCCGTGTGGTGACGGCCTAAGAATACAAGTGTCACCACTCCCTTATATGCCTGGGATGTCGTAAGAGTCGACTAAGAGGCTCGACGCATTGATCAGCTGTGCGAGAGAAGGAAAACTTGAAACAAACCCTCTACCAACCCGTCTGGCCAGCGTGGTACCAGTAGGCTAATATCCTACTATGAACGCCATAATAGGCGTGAGCTAGGAGAGGCTTATGTCCAGCAGTGGACGTCCACAGGCTGATGATGAGGATGATGATATTGTAGAATGAGCCGTTTTACAAAATTTCTAGGCCTATTGTAAAGTCATACAAAATACGATAGATAAATTGTATTGTAATGATTTCCAATTTGGGTTAGACGAGTTATTAGATTATTGTTAGTTTCCCTGGTGCTACAATATAGCGAGCTGGTGCAACGACCTTGCCATAATCAGGGTTTTTTTTAAATAGAAAGAAGAAAGAAAGAAAGAAAGAAAATATATTTATTTGACACAGACATTAGAAACATGCTTAACAAATTATGAAGGGAAAGAATAAAAAAAAAGAAACTAATCTAACGGCTGCGTCAAAATCGGATACCAATTCAGCATATGTCGGGTTTGCGCGATCAGCGAGACCCCACGCTGATTTTCAATTGGCACCTTTATTATTTAATAATGTTTTACAATATAGATGTCCTTATCCACGCTGGTATTTTGTGGGACCTTCCCACAGAATTATTAATGTTATTTATTAATGTTTATACACACCAATTATCTAGCCCACGTTAAGTTAACTTGTGTTGTTGATACTAAATAACGGATAGTCATACTTATATACGTTTTTGTAAATATATACATATTATACATATTAAACATCCAGACCAAGACAAAATGTTCATACGCACAAATATTTCTCTTGTCCGAGGATCGAACCCGGGACCTCAGTCGTCAGGTCGTCCAGTGTCCAGCGTGCAGAATGCCAGCGTTAAAGGTGTATTAGATTTAGATTTTACCTAGGACCACTTAACAAAACTTAACCTGATCTTTGGGTACCAGTACTAAATAAAAATACCGACACTACATTTGAATTGGTATATTGCAAGCAAGCTCATACAAAATATTGACTGACATCATTTTGGAAATTATATGCAGTATGCGAAACTGCTATTCAAAAAGTTTCAGCGACATCTATCAATTAATTTTAGGAACTAAAACATTAGTATGGCTACTAATCAATTTCGGAAAGTTAAAACAATATCCCGATCTCTATGGGCACAACGCCATCTAGTTTATCAAATAGTAAGCCTGCTATTTCAACAAAAAATGTACGTGTAAACAGGTAAACATCAAAGTTTCCGTTTGCTTTTGCCGTTTGCCCCCCCCCTCCTAATAAGGGCCTTCCCCCTTTCGGGGAGGCCTTTACCCAGCAGTGGGTGGTATGTGGCTGAGACGACGACGACGATTGTCTTATTGTCATGTTTGTCTCAAATAAATATAATTTTCTTACTTTCTTTCTTTCTAATACCATTATTAGACATTAGAGATCGCTTTTAGCGATAAGGCCGCCCTTGCTCACCATAGTTTTAAGTTCTATGCGATTGCTCATTCTTTTTGTAATGTGTGTGTGCAATAAAGAGTCTATCTATCTATTTGACGTTCCACGTCTATCCGTCTATCGCGCGATGATTTCACGATTATTGCTAATTTTTTGCTAATAACCCTACTTTTTTCCTGCTGTTTGTCTTCTTCCAGTGGGCTTTAAACGGAAATACTTTTATATGGATAAAGTTTGACACCCTAAAGAGAATTATGGTTGTTAAGGCGCTACTCGGAAAAAGTATGGACTTTTTGATATAAAAATATAGCACGGTTACATTTGTTACAAATCTGGTAATGACATATATATTTCTTCATACCTTTATCTAGATTCGTATAGTTTCAAAAACACGATTTTATGATTTTGCCTCGACACTTTTTCTTTTCGAAAAGACCTCTAAAAAATACGAAAATTCAAGATTATTCTTAAATGGGGTTACTTACACTATTGGAAATTGGTTTAATAAGTGGACTCCAATAATATTTAGGATCGTATAGAAGCATTTTTTTTAAATCGCTGTATTTTTTTAATACGAAGTGATTTTGTGTTTTTTTGCCTAATCTGCAAAATCGGTCTCGCTCCCGTGCGCGTCGTTTTTTCATTGCTATCTCGCTTCAGCATATTTTTTTCGAGTATCGCCTTAAATTAAGCGCTCAAACGCTTTTCACTTTTCCTGTATGTTCAAAACAAAGAAAAGTTATTCACGAAAGTATTAGTCACATATCATTTAGGTACTTTATATGGCTCGTTGGAAAGTATATCATTAGGATTGATCGGTCTTACTTTTTGTTAACATTCTTGCGTTGGATTTTCGATAAAAATAATGTTGTTGATCGTGATTGAAGTTAAGTTGTAGATCATGTGTATTGATTTTTTTTATTTATTTACGACGGTTAGACTGTTAGCCTTTATCATACGTGATGTTAAGCATTGATAAGGCTGACGATGGAAGCGAGCCTCTCCCGGAATCCTCAGCCACTGAGGAACTGGCTATCTTAAACTAACTGCCGCAACACATTGTTGAAATGCTGAAAACATTGTTGTTATGGCGACAGACTTAGATAAGAAGGTGGTAGCTAAGCCAGTCGGACTCACAACAAGTCCTACCACCAACCAAACCGAATACAAAATGTATCCGCTGGGAATCGAATCCGGAACCCCTGGGTCTGATGCCGGTGGTTGTTACCACTAGGACCACAGAGGCGGTTAAAATGATACTTGTAAACACTTAAATGTGTAATTCGTTTAAGATACGAGACCTCTCTGAGTATTTTAAAATGATCTCAATGAAATAAAGTTTATATATCTTGCATCCTTGGAATTCGTCCAAGCTTGCATCACATTAAATTGGCACAAAATTTGTTTTTTTTTAATTATCACATAAATCACATCACATGTTACGACCTGTTTGGCGCAGGGGTACTAAACCCGCCTTCTGTGCCAGAGGTCCCGGGTTCGATCCCCGGACAAGACAAATATTTGTGTGCATGAATATTGTTAATTGTCTTGGTCTGGGTGTTTAATATGTATATTATGTATGTATTTACAAAAAAAAGTATATAAGTATGTTTATCCGTTATCTAGTATCCATAACACAATTTCTTCATGAAACTTAACGTGGGCTAGATAATTGGTGTGATTGTATGCAATTATTTATTATTTATTTAATTATCATCTTAAAAGTGTTCGCCATGTCGCATTGCATCATGTATCAGTGTGAATTGGCCCTAAAGAAAAGTTGTGCCTTTAAAAAAACACAAATAAGTTCTGAATAGCTTATTGTGAAGATAATTTAAAATATTTTTCATATAAAACTGTAAAATTATTTGCGATCTTATCAGAAGATAGAGAAACCGGCCCTTTGAATACAAATTATGAATATTCAACTTTCCTTCACTTAATCCGACTTATATTATTAAAAAAGCGAGTTAGTCTGTTTATTTGTTGAGCGGAATTGAACGAAATTTTGCATTCACAACGACTATGGCCTGGATAACCATAAAGATACTTGTTAACCCAATATTCCCACGGGAACGGAAACGCGGGTACAACCACAAGTCACAGCTAGTCAATTATAATCAAAGTTTCTTATTCCTTATTATTAGTCTTGCTCAGCTTTCGCTACCGTTTTAGCTTCAGATAATATATTTCTGGGCTAATAACCGACCATGTCCCCCGGAGGAAATGAGATACACTAAATGACGGTTAATTTATCAGAAAAATCCCCTAATATATAACGGTTAATACCAGGCTCATCCCTACTCGCCAATAACAAGTTTTCACATTAGTTAGAAGCTTGATGGAAGCTGGAATGTTAAGCAACCTTTGGCTTGGTTGTCTTTGGATGGGTGACCTGTATATTTCAAGAAATCCTAGTAGGTACTTAAAATGGCTTCCGCGTGCTATTTCGTTCAATTGTTATTTTTTTTAGCAATGAGCGCTGCGTGTTATGTAAATTGCGAAACTGTGTCATGAATTTATCAATTTAGATTTTTTGCATTTTTCAATGCTATTTTTAATTCTGATTAGTTTTTAAATCTCAAGTCACAAGTGAATTATCAGAATTCACTAGTGGCAGAGTTGATTTTTTCCAATATTTTGCTATATATAATGTATCATCGTCATCTCAGCCACATGACACCCACTGCTGGGTATAGGCCTCTCCCAAGGATCTGCACGACGATCGGTCCTGTGCTGCCCGCATCCAGCGGCTTCCCGCGACCGACCTTCACCAGATCGTCAGTCCACCTTGGGGGGGGGAGCTACTCACGGAGCGTCGTCCGGTACGCGGTCGCCATTCCAGAACCTTTCCACCCCAACGGCCATCGGTTCTTCTCGCTATGTGTCCCGCCCACTGCCACTTCAGCTGAGCAATTCTTCAAGCGATGTCAGTTCTCCGATGTCGGATCTCCTCATTTCTGATTCGATCACGCAGGGAAACGCCGAGCATATGTATCATAATGGCATGAAATTAATAGTAGGATAAACTTGCAACGTTGGAATCCTGTAGGAAGGTCCCACCAGCAAGAAAATACCAGCATTAATTAGGACATTTATAATATTTGTATACATATAGGTACTCTTAAGTTTGCTCTCCTTGACATGACATATCATCAGCCTGTGGACGTCCACTGCTTGACATAGGCCTCTCCTAGCTCACGCCTATTGTGGAGTTTATAAGAGGCTATTAGCCTACTGCTACCACGCTGGCCAGACGGGTTGGTAGAGGGTTTGTTTCAAGTTTTCCTTCTCTCGCACAGGTGTTCAATGCGTCGAGCCTCTTAGTCGACTCTTACGACATCTCAGGCAAGTAAGGGAGTGGTGACACGTGTATTCTTAGGCCGTCACCACACGACCACGGCTCCTTATGTAAACATCTTAAATTCTTATCTAACTCGGTCCCTGCATACACTACAAACTTTATGACTGTATAAAAATTGCAAAGCTAACAAATTTATGTGACATAAAAACGGCAGTAACCTTATTTTTCACGAACTTTGAAAGATCAGCGTATGTGAAGAGTTAAATCAGAGTTTCGAAGTCGAATACATTTCCTAACTTTTCCCTGTTTCTGATCTCAGGGGATCAATTTTCAGTTCTTTTGAACGCCTTGAAAAACTCTGATATAATGCAATATTTTGTAACTACTCTTTTGGAACATTTTGTGTAGGGTGTTTATTATGGTGTGTTATTATGGTGTTTAATATGTATTGGTATTGGTATTGGTGATGGGCTCTTTTCTCCGCATTTAGACTCTCATTTGGTCCGTTATGCGTGAACATAGCATCGGTATAGCTAGTCAAGCCATCCCAGCTCCTTCCAGAAGCGCAGAAGCCTCCTGGGGCGTTCACAGGCTTCTAGGAGCGACCTCACGTCTTTGAGGATTTCTGCCCGTTTTGCGGCCAAACCCACGCACTCCAGGATTACGTGGGCAGCTGTTTCCTCTGTTTAATATGTATATTAAGTATGTATTTACAAAAAAAAAGTATATAAGTATGTTTATCCGTTATCTAGTATCCATAACAGAAGTTCTTCATGAAACTTAACGTGGGACTAGATAATTGGTGTGATTGTATGCGAATATTTATTTATTTATTTATACACAAAAGAGTCCTAAACAAATCGGAGGGCCTACCGCCATTTTTTAGAGACTATCAGTTCGTAAGAACGTTTTGTTTTCCTTTTGTTTCAATAGTGTTTAAATTCGTACCGCGAACTTCATAAAGTTTTTTTTTCATTCCTGCCCTATGACACAACCATTGAGATATATCTATAGAGATGAAATATTAGAAAAAGAACGTGCACTTGATGGTACTTTGTAATGACTGACTTGACTAGGCAGCTCTTGAACTTTCACAAGAAAAATATCGTCATCCAAATATTCATGATATACCTATTTGAATAATGTAAGTTTCTATAAAAAAAAACTATCTCAGATCCATGTACATCTTTATTAATTGTTCCTGCCAACGAACGAATTGAAGTTGTCATATTTTGAAACACTGCACACAAAACCTCCGTCAAAAAATTATTTTGTTTTATGAGGTTCGCGGTACGAAGTGACATATAAAAAATGCGCAGATAATGTATAACAGAAAACAATATTGCGCTAAGAGAAGCCGGTGCACGTACAAATTTTTGTAATAAAAGAATTTTTTTTTAATTATCACGACTATAATAATATATCATCCACAATATTTCAGAACTTTGTTACAGGGTCCCTAAATTTTAATTTATTAAAGCTGAAAGTATATGAATATCTTATTTTGTCAAATCTATAATTTATTCATACGAAAAGGAAAATTACGATACAATTTAACGATATAATTTCCCTCATCATGGAAAGGTATGGAAATGAAAAATAAATATTGTGATAAGGTCAGTCATCGGTGATCGCCATCTGTGATTGCCCGATCCGATATCCATATTTTCATATTATGGACCCTTAGTACAGTTAACAGCACGTACGGCTTTAAATTTGCGCTACGATAACCGTCGCTATTACGAGCGACGTAAGGACGCTCTCAAGGTCAAAGTGTATAGCTGTAGCTGCTGTTGACTTTTCATCGGGCTGTTATGGTTTATTAATTAAAAGATGGAGCAAAAGCCAACGCTTTTATGTGCATTATTTAAGCAATATTGTTACGAGAAAACTCTCGTAACAATATTGCTTAAATAATGCACTAACAGCTAACGGCCTCTATCGCGAACTAACAACACGACAGTCACATGCTAAAATCGCATCACCGATCACTAAATAAAATCAAAATGGCCGAAGTTCCAGCGCATTTAAACTCTAAAACGCATAAAGTTATTCATTGTAACATTTATCTCGGCTCTCGAGCGTCGGGTCCTCGTCGTCACGTACTCAGCTCGTTATTCTACCGCCCACCTGTTCGATCATGTCTAAGGCATGAGAGGAAACGATTTTGCAGCGTTCTCAGGCACCGGATTATGAGACACAGTAGATATTCAATTGTTCTCTGGACACCGGTGTTCGGTTCGGGGTTGAGGAATTAAGCTGGGTATTCACTAGTTTCGCATACCAACTGTGTTTCGCACATCTGCAATACTGCTCTGATGGAGACAGTATGCGTATCTCCACAAGAAACACATTATGCGACTGACAGACTGAGCTCCTCTTTGTGTTCGCACAAAAACCGCCACCGATTGGAGCAGTGAAGAAGTATTTTTGACATGAGACATATTGCTTTTTCTAGTATACTAGCGTGGTGCCCGTTCCCGTGGGAATATCGGAATAAAATATAGCCTATGTCACTCGGGAGAAATGTAGCTTTCTAATGGTCTAAAAATTTTCTAAATCAGTCCAGTAGTTCCTGAGATTAGCGCGTTCAAACAAACAAACTCTTCAGCTTTATAATATTAGTTTAGATTTACTTGTTTAACAATTATCACATAAAAACAGCATTGTAAAATGCTAAATTAAAAAGTTATAATTAGATGGCTTTTCATCTTAATCGATAGTCAAACATCTGTAAAGGTGTTTCTTTCGAATGCGAGGATGTTTCTCGCATTAATGAAACGACGGCCAACACAGTAAAAAAGGTGAATATACTAGAGAATTTCAACGTGTTCTCATAGGTCTCTGTAGCATAATTGGTCAGTGCATTGTCCCGTCAGGGCGACATGAGACAAATTGCTTTTTTCTAGTATATTTACTTGTTTAAAAATTATCAAGTATATTTTAATTACTATTCACATAGGAATCGAAAGATTCTCATGCCGATTCTTTGGTTTAACACCGCATTCGCATACGAATCTGATTCGAATGATTAAAAAATACGACTCCTGATCGCGAACCGTGCACCGTTGCTTGCACGCTCCGGAGCGCGAACGTACCCATTATGGACCATTTTCAGGAGCGCGGGGCACGAGGTTTGCGAATCCAAGTGGAACACACACAAACACAAGTAATGATAAATCGCCAGCTTTTTTCAATCATTATCAGATCGTCAAAAGCCCATTACTACTGTGTCAAAAAAAAAGGAAATATAATGTCTAAAAATACCTCGAAAGGTACCGATATTTTTCTGCAAAAATTACCATATATTTTTTTTACATAAAAATATAGCATTAAATTGGTTAGTGTTCATACCATGCTTGTAAAAACTAAAAAAATAAAACATTAGCTTTTTTGGTATTACCTTAGTAGGTGTAAGGAAAATTGCTGCTAATGAAAAACATCAATTCTTTGAAATTATTCATACAATTCAGCAATTAGTAGGCAATAGGAAATATACTTCCTCTAAAAGTCATGAAATTCCGAATAGGCTATAAATATTAAACAAGAAAATATACTAGAAAAAAGCAACTAGTCTCATGTCGCCCTGAAAATAATAAAAATAGCATCAAAATAGCACTGTAACAAGCAAAATTAAAAAGTTATAATTCCGAATAGGCGTTTCTCAAAGTAAAACCCAATTACATTAAAAATAAATACTTGTGCTTTAAGAGATAACCTTGACGAAGAAAATTTTTTCTTTAATAAAATATTTTATTATTATTATTTCATGCAAAAACGCTACCTCTTTTTAAATGGATACGTTCGTGACATAACACAGATTTGTAGTGTGCAGTGTTATGCATTTTCTTTTGAGCCACTCTGCTCAAGGCAGGATTTATGCTTAGCTTAAGCGTTCCTCTCGACTTTGTAATCCAGTCAGAGGTCGGATTTATTATGGTATGTAATATCTTTACTTAATTTTCTTTTCTTTTGTTTCAGACCACAAATGCGTCCGGCGCGTGACGAAGAGGAATGTCTAAAGATAAGGAAATGACAACCACCACAGAAAAATGGCTGAACAATATTGGAAAATATGGATGAGATTTACATTCATTCCTTTTGTGCTCCTGACAACTGCACTCGCCGACTTCACAACGGAATGCCAAAGGCCTTGTGACTGCCGCTGGCAGTCAGGAAATAAAGCGGCTATTTGCTCAAATTCAAGCCTCAAAGTGATACCAGCAAATCTCAGTAGCGACATACAAATATTAGACCTCTCGAACAATAATTTATTACAGCTACATCCCGAAGCTTTCAAAAAAGTAGGCCTTAGTAATCTTAAAAAACTATTCCTCAAAGAGTGTAACATAGAAATCGTACATAAATCAGCTTTCATGACACTAGCAATAATGATAGAATTAGATTTATCGAAAAACAGAATAAGAAATCTTCATCCAGATACATTCAAAGGCACCGAGAAACTAAGATTAATTAACCTGAGCAATAACTTCATAGACAAGTTAGAGGATGGGGTGTTCCGCAACTTGAAGTATCTACAGAAGGTTGAGGTGAGCAATAACAGGATAGTACGGATTGGGACTAAAGCCTTTCAAAACTTGCCCCAGTTGAAGATTCTGAGGTTCGATGGCAACAATCTGAATCATATGAAGCCAGAAACTTTAATGGCTCTGAGAAACTTGTCCGGTTTGGATTTGCACAACAACCCGTGGCGATGCGACTGCAACTTGCAAACGTTCAGGGACTGGGTGATCAGTCATAATTTGTACACGCCACCAACTGCATGCGCGGAGCCGGCCTCCACCAGAGATAAACTTTGGAACGAATTAGACTCAAGCAACTTCGCCTGCAGGCCTACTATACTCGAGCCCCAGCCCGACGCAACAGTGAAAAGTTACGACGAGAACGTGACTTTGACTTGCAAAGTTGTCGGGAACCCGACGCCCGATGTCGTGTGGCGATTCAACGGGAAGACGATCGAGACGAGAGCGTTCGGCGAAATAAGATACGTTGTCTCTGAGAATACTGTAGACTTAATACGCTGGGTGAATTTGACGATACTCCACGCTAGGTATAGTGATAGAGGCAATTACACTTGCGTATCTGAGAACCCCGGAGGTCGTGATGAGAAGACCCTCACATTAATATTATCTAGATATACAGGTGCCGGCACGATAGCCGGTATGGATGCTGACTCTTTTGCTATTCTAGTAGGTTGTCTTGTAGCTATAGTGATAATTTTTGGGGCAGTACTAATGGTCTGTTATCATACGACGCAGAATAACGAAATCAAAAGACTGATTAAAACTGATACTCGTTCTTCAAATGGGGACGCTTTGATTGATGGTTCAGTAGCATCTGAGACGGAGAAAGGTTTTAAGGCGGAGGTGAATCCTATAACGAAACCTCCGAGGAAGAGTGAAGCTCCTCCGTCTCTCGCCACTAAAGTGACTGAAATGTCAGAACTCAACAAGACTTTGTTAGACAATGATTCAATACTAGGTAAGCCAACAAACCATGTTTTAATTCTATTAAATTATGTTTAAATGTTCGCTATATACAAAGCATTTGTGTTGTAGTCTATCTATACTAATAAATCACTGACTGACCGTGACTGACTGATAGACAACCCACAGCCGAAACGGGTGAACCGATTAAGCTGAAATTTTGCATACAGGATCCTTTAACGATGTAGGCGAGCACTAAGAAAGGATTTTTTTATATTTCCACGGGAACGGGAACCACGCGGGTGAAACCGCGGGCGGCCGCTAGTATAAAATAATATTTGTGTTCAAAATATCATTTTCGAAAGCATTTTATTAATGCTTTTAATATTTTTTCCTTGTGTATCATCAACTTCAATATGAATATCAATCATCAAATGCTTATATTTTAAGGTAAATGTCCCATACTTCGGTATATTAAAGCTATTACGGCTTTAAGTTTTTTGTTTTAATAATACCAAACATGATATCAATTTGGAAGCTTTTGTTTGAGTTCTATTTCTTTTTTATATAAATTTATGTTTGAACTAGGGTTCAAACAGGAAATAGGTTTCGGGATAAAATTTGGGCTCTGGCTCTAGTTCATGAAATCATGGCCCCTGTTTCGGGATACAGTATTTTATAGTGAATTATGAGAATGAGAATTTATTACTAAAAACATACATATTTAAAAGGTTTAATTAATAATTAAGATAGATGTGTGAGTGTGATCAGATACAGTTTATGATAATACCGAAGGCTGAAGAATTAAAAAAAAATGCATTGTAAATGAAAAAATAAAAATACCTTATCTATAATGCTCTTATTACTTATAAATATAATCTAAATCAATGTCTCTTTTGTTTAAAACTTTGGATAAAAATCCAAATTATGCTGGTGGTACTTGCTAGTATCTATGCGAATTTACCTTGAAATTGTAAATTTAGGTTAACTTCAAACTCACATTATAAAATTCTAGTAAATAAAACAGATACCGAATTTAGATCATAAGAAACTTAGGAAAATGCATTGTTTGTTTTTTTAGTTACTTATTCAATATCTTAATTATTTTATAAATAAAAAAGCAACAACAATTTATCTAGAATATCTCTGATTCGGTAGTGACACGAACTAAGGAGACACACGAAAAAAATATGACCGCTATTTCGTAAAAAGATTTTTAAAGGAATTCTATGCTTGCATATATATTTTTTCTTTGTCAAATCAATCATTAAGGAACGCTGAAAAGTACTGTTATTTTTTTATTTAGTTTTTTTTTATGTACGACGACGGTGAGACTCTTAACCTTCATCATACCTGATGTTAAGTATTGATAAGGCTGAAGATGAAAGCGAGCCTCTTCCAGAATCCTCAATCACTGAGGAGCTGGCTATCTTATCTCTAACTGCCGGAACACAACAATGCTGAAAACATTGTTGTTATGCCACCAACCAAACCGAATACAATATGTACCCTCGCTGGGAATCGAACCCGGGACCCCTGGGTCTGATACCGGTGGTTGTACCACTAGACCACAGAGGCGGTTGAACATACATTTGTTTTTCGGTAAGCTTAAGAACTTCGAGCGCTAACCTTACGGTAACAAGGAAAATACGCAGGCCTCACAGCAGTTTGTGGCTGACTAAAGGTTTTGAACGTCGCATTGGTTTTAGTTTATTCGACAAAATGTTGATAATTGATTTATCAGACAGTTTAAATAATAGAGATTTTGTAGTAATGTATTATTTTAATAAAAAAACATTTAAACTCATTATTATTTGCGCCAGAAACAAAACAAACGAAATAACGTACTAGCATGAAATTGTGGCCGTTTACCTTATATAATATGACTCAGTTATTAGTCTATAGTAGTAGGCTAGATCTCAAAACATGTTCTGTAACTATTGTTAACTTACTAATAGCTGTAACCAATTTAATATCTAATGCCCTCTATAATGCTTATTCTGAAATTTCGTTTCCACTCTCTTAGTCAGTTGCAAGCTTGAAAGTGAATTAATCCTGTAACCGTGCCAAGCCTGGAGGCCAAATATGTTTAGCAAGTCTCATATTTCTTAAAGTAACTCGAATTAGAATAGTAGGAGAATCTATTTACCAAATTTTGTATTATGTAACTGCAGCTTCGCGATTTAGCTTATTACATCGGAATATGCCTTAAAAGGTGCGTATATAAATTTTAATAGTATAGATAATACTAGAAAGTTTCAATATGATCCAAGTTGAATGCGGGACGTGTGAGCCGCATTGATTTTTACTAGTATTTTTCTATTAAAATGTATCATAAATGTTAGTTCAGACGATACCCCGTCTGTGAATAACTTGTGAGCCGAGTAATTTTTTTTGGTAACATTTTTCTATCGATAAAAACAGTACCTACGAAATATTGCCTGTCAAAACAGTCATTACGTTGTATTCTTAAGTAACAGCTTTCAGCCCATAAACATCTCACTAATACCTATACCAAGATCTAGATTATCATTAGCTCATTTTGCCATATTGATACATTCCACTAATATTTTGTTTTCATAATAATCAATACATGCAACCTAAATATCCTTACGAAAGTTAGCGTAGGTACCCAATATTTTATTAATTATGAGATAAAAGAATTCCAGTTCGTTATTATCATCGTTACGAAATAGGTAGTACAGAAGTCTAGTCCAGTCTAGGTCCTAATTTAAAATTGCTCGTTCCAATGTTTTCGTAAGTCTTATGTGCTCCACTTCAAGCATAAAATTTAATGAACCCGGTCTCTTTGTGCCAAGACCAAGACCTGGCCCCATTTACTACTAACGTTTCATGCCAAATGCTTGTCAAAGACGAATTACTCTCCAAGGCTCGTTAATTTTGGCTCGAATATATCTATATAGATACTATTTATATATGTCGAGGGTTAATTTAATATAAAAGATAGGACTTTTGCGAAAGCCAATCAGAACAAACAATAGTAAAATTTAATATTGTTTCTTCTGATTGCCTTGATTTTTGCTTGCTGGGCAACTCTTATTTGATTCCTAGTTTAACTCTGACACCCATATTCTAAGTCGTTCCTCCAAAACTTACTCGTCCTCGACTTAACGAAACCTCATTGAAAACCTCTTCGAAATACTCCTCGATTCTAAGATATAACTCCGTAAGGACCTGGAGGAGCCAAAGAGTACGTAGCCACTCCGTGTTAGGCCTAGCGCACACTACCATTTTTACCCACGACGAGGTTGAGTGGAGTGTAAAAAGTTTTGGAGGAACGACTTAGAATATATTCATATTCATATATTTTTATTGCATTATAATATAACATAATTGCAAGAGCAAAAAAAAAAATTGATTTATATTTAGTTTGTATGTTTGTCGGTTCGCTTTTTGTAAACTGACTTGAAAAATGGAGCAGGTTATGAAGTCGTCGCGTTTTTTTTTTAATATACACCGATTATATAGAGTTAATTCCCATACTTTTGCAAATAAGGTAAAATAAATATTTCCTAAAAATGGTAATAGGTATTGTATAAGTACAAAAATATTAACCGTGTATTACTTTTCGACTCGAGTACGGCTTGATAAATTTGCTCATGTTTCTCTTTTTTTAGGGTTCCGTACTTCAAAAGGAAAAAACGGAACCCTTATAGGATCACTTCGTTGTCCGTCCGTCCGTCCGCCCGGCCGTCTGTCAAGACCGTTTTTCTCAGGAACGCGTGGAGGTATCAAACTGAAATTTATGTCTAATACTTAGGTCTACTGTCCCTTGGAGCTGTAAAAAAAATCAAACTTCTAAGCCAAAGCAATCAAAAGATACAGCCGTTTATGCCGCAAATTTTTGAAACTCGCACTGGAATCAAAACCTACAGGGTACTTCCCGTGAACTTAGAATCTTGAAATTTGGTATGAAGTAACGTCTTATAGTACAGATAAAGGAAAAATTGCGAAAACCGTAAATTTTTTGTTACATCATATAATAAAAAATATTTTACGGAATCCTCGGTGCGCGAGTCCGACTCGCACTTGGCCGGTTTTTTTTCGTAATCAAAAAGTAATGGTTTGTGCGAAAATATTATTTCTTATGTTTGTATTATCGTATCGTACCTTTAAAGATACAAGCAGCCCCCCACGGTTTCACCCGCGTGGTTCCCGTTCCCGTGAGAATGTTGGGATAAAAAGTATCTACTATCTTTGTCGCATTTGCTCCCATCTGTCACCACTAGATGGCGTTGTGCCCTCTTGCACGGCGCTATAGAGTTATTTATGTAGTATCAATAAAATCCGTTCTATGAGATATGATATGAGTTTAATTAATTTCATTCTCACGGGTTTTTGGGAATTTGTACCAATCTTGTACAATCTTTGTGCAAAATTTGAACCAAATCCGTTCGGTAGTAGTTATTGTGTGAATTGTGAAACAGTAATAAACATCCATCCATCCGTCCTGCTTTTGTGTGCATTGAATGGGGTCTGAAACTAATGAGCGAATTTGGATGAAATTTGGTACACAGATAGTAGATAGCCTGGTTATGAACATAGGATACTTTTATCCTTTTACTATCCGTTTCTACCCTATTTATTATCAATGATTTTTTTTCTTTCTCATTATTATGTAGCAATCTCTAGTTCAAGTTTATTTCTTTTTCTTTTGGAAGCTACTAGGCATGCATAAGCTCGGATTATGATCTAGTTCTATACCTAATTTAAATATAATATTGTTTGTTTTTTTATTGTAATCTGTTGTGTGTGCTAATAAATAAATATCCCGATATTCCCACGGAAACGGAAACCACGCGGGGTGAAACCGGGAGCGGCCGCTCGTATATAAGTAGAAAAGTAAGAATTAGTAGGAGAAGGATTTTCATAAATAAAAATAAAAGCTTCTACATCATACGATTATTATATATGTCTTCCACGCCAGACATATGAGGCTGATATGTAATTTCAGTAAGACTTTCGACTTTGAATGTCCTAAAATATAAATTTTTAACCGCAGTACTATAATATATTATACTTTTCAATTTGTCCACAGCAACTTCTGAAGAAAGTCGTCACCAAGAAGTGGAACTTCCCAGGGTATCTCAGGAGACGCTTCTGATGGACCGACTCAGTCAAGATCGTCAAGCGTACCCTCCAGACCTCCTATCTTTTCCACTGAGAGGTAGCACCCAGATCTCCCCCGCTGGGGGCAGCACATCAGGTCAGGAAAGACTTGGGCACTCAAATATGGAAAGTCCCATAAAATCTCCAGGATATGGAGTTGCTGCCCTCAACTCAGCTTACTCCAGGTTTCAATCTCCTACATCCGGGTCCATATCTTTAATTAACAGCAAAGGAGGGTATGTCACCCTCCCTAGAAGACCTAGAAGTAACTTTCCTGAGAACAGTCTAAGACCCCAAGTCTTCTCTCCACCTAACGGAGTCGTACCTTACTACGATAGCTTCAACCAAAAATTCTTCAACTACGGAGGCCATTACTACAGTCTCAACAAAAGCGAGATGGATATAGGCCCCAGCGGAAAGATGAGCTCCAATTTCCACGACTCTGAAGAGATAGAACCAGCTCCTTCACCCGCTCCTGGCACTCCTCATGCGACAATACCCAGGAACAGCTTGAGTTCTCCGAACATACATAACCAGCTGCTGATGTTGCAAGCTATGTCGATGAATGCCCAAGCTAGGCTCTCCAAGACTTCTGACCAAAGACCTCTAAAGATTCTGCTTTCAGAAAGCGAGAGTCTTCTCAAGAACCCTTCGGATTGGAGGGTTGCTTACAGTGTGAATGTAGTTAGTGGTACTTTGGCTAAGACAAAGGCTGTCCACGTACCCCCTACGAAACCGCGGAAGAGGAATTCCTGTGAAGTGAAGGAACCTTTCCTATTAAACGCTGGCGAGAACGCGACTCAAGTGTAACGTTAATAAAGATACCGTCTTTTAGTATAGTCAATATTATATTTTAGTCTGTGGCATATTGAGAAGGCTGGTAAAGCTGGCTAATGAAGCCGACACTGAAAAAAGGTAGGAAATAAAAAAACTGAATATGGTATTAAAAATGCAAGTAAAAAAAATCCAACTTGTCCCGTAAGCGTGACATGAGACAAGTTGCTTTTTTCTAGTATATTTTTTTGTTTAATATTTATCACATAATAAATAGCATTGTAAAATTCAAAACTAAAAAAGTTATAATGAAAAAAATCGGACGAATTGAAGTCGGTTAAAAAGACACTGTCACCACGTGACATTGATTTTTAATATGTGAAATTGTTGCCTTAATGAAAATTCTGAAAAATACTCAGTGTCAGCTTTCATTAGCCAGACTCTAAGAGACAATGAAAAAGGAATCTGCCTATCTCCTTTTCTCTTAATAAAACAGTCTGTAGCCTACAACGACCTTCGTATTTAAGTTATAACTTTGATTGATAGTTCCCTAATAATATTTCAGTGATGTCTAAGGGTCAGCTCATACCCAGAGGCGCTTTCGCCTCGAGCTATCTCGAGACGTCTCTGGCTACAATTCACACCGAGATGCAAAATGCTCGAAGCCGCGCGCGCAAACGCAAGGCAAATTCAGACCGAAAGGCGAAAGTCTCGGGCAACTTTTATATTAAACTCGAAAATAAACTACCATTGGCTTAAAGCTTCCTTTCCTGCTGGCGTAACATTCACTCAAAGTCATGCGTTGCTTTGTGCACCAGCAGCCGCGAGGCAGCGCGCGACAATTGTAGCGCGGCGCCGCGCGGCGTATCGATATTCATACAATTTTCTGGTCTAAATTATTGTAACACGGTCCGATTTTCAATGTAGCCAGAAAACTGCTCGAGGCTTTCGCCTTTCGGTCTGAACTGACCCTAACTTTATTGATAGAATAGTTAATAAACTTATTTATTGTTTCCATAACTTGTATTATCATTTTGTTAACAATGTCTACACTTAATATTATTTTATACTAAAACGTTACGAGATATACAGGATTATGTTTTATAATTTATAATCTTCTATCATTCAATTAATTAATTGTATAAAAGATAAAGTCGTTATCAGAATGGTTATAGTACGAGATGTTTAAAATACCTAATTATATTCAAATATTGGTGCTTATAAGAATAATAATGAAATGCATCGGTTATAATCTTCCATGCTTTGTTTCAATCGAACTAGCAAATTAGAAAAAAATATTCAACTGTAAATATAGGATATTAATTTGTACATCATATAACATCATTTGCAGACTGTGGAGTTTTATTGTAAAAAAATATATTAGGTAAATTTCAATTAAATTCACGCAGTTTATATAATATTATATAATGAAGGTAGCAATTTGTGTTGTGCGATATCGGTAGACAACAGCGGCGAAGCTGCTTTTACAGGTTCAGTGTGGATTGGTATTAAAAAAACAATAATATGGAATATGGAATGTATGGAAATACCCATTGCAGATAAAACGTTTTGCCAAAGTCACTCTAGCTCATCCGGTCGGGTATATTTTTCAACTCATCTATTATCTAGCCCACGTAAAGTTTCATTAAGAACTTGTGTTAGGAATACTAGATAACGGATAAACACACTTATATACTTTTTTTAATACATACATAATATACATATTAAACACCCAGACCAAGACAAATAGACATGTTCATGCACACAAATATTTGTCTTGTCCGGGGTTCGAACCTAGGACCTCTGGCGCAGAAGACGGGCTTAGTACCCCTGCGCCTAACAAGTCGTTGTGGGATGGTCACCAAAACAGAATGCAAGCCGAGCGAGCATTAGTAGAAAGGTCGTTGTAGGTACCCAAGTCCGCCAAGATAGCTTTCACCTATGTCTAACGCCATAACAACAATGTTTTCAGCATTGTTGTGTTCCCGCAGTTAGAGATAATATAGCCAGTTCCTCAGTGGGGGATTCCGGGAGAGGCATTATCAATCCTTAACATCAGCCCCTTACTCTTGACGCGATCGCATCGTGATCGAGATTGAATTAATGTCAAACGTCAGTAATTATGAATTAAAATAAGTAATAAAAATAAAAATTAATAGGTACTTGAAATTAGTAAATAAAGTAATTTTATAAATACTCTAGAAAACGATTTTAGCGCCAATCAAAATCGAATCAACGTCGAAAATCAGTAATAATTATTGACATTCAATCTTAATGTCACTAAATTGGTACGTTACGCTAGTGCTTGACAAAGCGGTGACGTCACAAGTATCGATAAAAACTTAATCGTTTTTTGAGTTGTGACATGAATACAAAGTTATTAAGCCAAGATATGTTGACATCGTAGATAAGTAGTAGGAAAGATAGATTGCTGACGTCACACATGATTATTAATCTATTCTTGAATTAGAAAATACAAATTAGGAGCTCATCATTTACGTTATGCTCTTTATTTCAAAACTTCGTTATTGAGTAACCGATACATTTTGTAGATTTCCAAGCAATACAGCATTGCGTAAAAAATGAATGCGGACTACAAACAGATCAGATTGGACTCCAAGATAAATGCGCAAATATCCTTTGATGTTTGCGCAAAACAGTTGATAATTTTGATCTAAGATCTTGAGAACAAGTACCTTGATTTATTTCTATTGGCGGCGCTACTAACGTGACGTAAGACTAAGGTTTCCTCGCAAACGATGTGATTGCTTCCTGTATAAAAAACTACCTACCTACTGAAACAATCGATAATGTAAAAGTATATCGTGGCCAACACTATTTTTAACTCGCACATAGACATTCATCAACACATGTATATAATTTTTTGTCATATCTTCTACGTATCTGCAACGGCCGAAAATGCGTACTAACACAAATACGCACCAACACTGCACGCGCGATCGCTACTGTTGTAAGCTCGGCGGGGCTATTACTTAAAAAATTGCAATTATCGCGCAGATACCGCGCGATTACTGCGGAGCGTTAAAAAAAAGGTATTACGTACGAGTATGTGATTGCTGGCTAATCGCTCGCTGATGGTTCGTATAACGGCGTCTCACTCTCTTGCGCACCTAGGTAGGAGACCTTTGCTATGACGCTAGCGCCAAAAACTAATTGGTAGCAACAACAGGAACTAAATGAATGCACATTGTAGTTCGCCGTTTGTTCGGTAGAGACCGCACTGTTGATATGTGACGTAACGTAAAGCAATTATCGCGCAATTTCTGCTGTCGCGTTGCTGTTGCAAAGGTAGTAATAGGTGAGATCGAGGGGCCGACCTCGTAAAAGCGCAAGATGTGTCATTGTTTGTATCTATTTGCTAGAGGTACGTCATGCATACTTTTTTGCAGACGGAATATTTATTAAATATTTTTGATTTTCAATAAAAACATTGAAATATTTCTAGCGTTATTGGCGCATGATGTCGCTGTCGTCTGCCGAAAGCCGCCTGTCACAGAATAAATTAATAGTGAAAGTTTGTATCTAAAATCATTTTAAATGTAAAAATGTAAATATGATGTAGTCTAAATAATGTAAACAAAGTTATATACATAATTATTTAAATAATTTAAAGATATGAGAGAGTGTAAGAAGGACCAAAAAGGAAGAATGTTATTTGGATGATAGAGGATGTAAAATTAATAAAGACAATTTGAAATTTTTTATGTAGTTTTATTAAATGTAAATCTTATTTAATTTATATTTGAAATTTTAATATTATTATTATTTATTTTATTTTTATTTTTTAAGAAGGTTTACAGCTATCAATAACACAGTAAGTTACAAACTAACAAAATAAAATTATTGAGAAAGAATCCTAATAAAATACCTATTCTTTGTAACCACTGCGACAGTGATCTGGGGGCCTACCGCCATCTCTTATTGCAGTATTGTTTCAATCTTACCATGCCATTTCGTAGTACGAATCTCATAAAGTAAGCTAGTTTTTCGGCGGAAGTTTTGTGACGTTATCGCTCAATCATCGTCTCCAAAGTGTGTAATGTGTCAATATGTGACAACTTCAATAGCAACAAAACGCAAATAAAACATTCTTAAGACGTCATAATGGTTATAGATTGCTGCCCGCTGATTTCTAGGCAATAAAAGCCTAAGGACTTGTGTTACTTATATCAGAACCAGAGAAAGTATTACTAATAATACGGATCTATAACAAGCTATTAACACAAACCCTAGTACATACGATTTGATATTATCATTAACCTTATCGAAAACTACCGAATGCACTGTATGCCTAGCACGCAAAACTATCGAGTAAGTATCGAGGAAGTAAACTAAAAAATGTAAGACATATTGAGCAACGTTCCTACCGGACGTAAATGGAACTACATTTTCCAAAACATTTTTTGACATTAGGTCCTCGATATGTCCTGGATAATTTTTCGTGCTAGCCCTTATCGTTAAACCAGTCGATTGATATAAAGAAGACAAAGCGATAGTTTTCGATATAGTTATCCAAACTTGTATTAAGGAAGAAGCCCTTCTTTCTTCTTTTTCTTGTATTCTTTAGCTTTATAAAAAAAAGTAACAGATATACAGAAAACGTTTAAATCACAATTAATAGAACATTAATAGGTATTTCATTTGAATCATTAATTATTTCTTTAACCTTAGTATTTTCCGAGAAAATGATTCCCAGAAAACTCTACTGGTCAACCGGGAAGTTCCCCGATTGTACGGGAAGTTTGGCATTTGTAGTCTCATGTACCTAACATTGGCATGTTTGCGGATCGAACCCACCCTGGCCGAGTAGGCATTATCTGTTGGGTTAGCACGAATAACTTTCGAGTAAGTATCGAGGAAGTGAAGTAAAAAAAATTATGATATATTGAGCAGCGTTCCTACCGGACGTAAACGGAACTACATTTTCCTATACATTTTTTGACATTACGTGCTCGATACTTACTCGATACTATTTCGATAGTTATTCATGCTTGCCCTACTGTACTACTGCACATTCGACCTGGGCCCTGTTTCATAAAGATTACAATTGTCAGCGACAGGTGACCGGTGACAATTTGACGATTGTACATTTCATAAAACATTGGTGCTTTAGGAAAAGCCGACATAATTGTCAAATTATCGCGACAATTCTACAATTTAACCTTTCTTATAACATTTGGCATATCTGTAGCTCTATTACGAGTTTTGTCAACGATCCTCGTGCGCGTCTAACGTAAAGACATTTGTATGAAAAACTGTTCAGAGCACCAAGCTTTGAATAGCTGAACTAAAAATGGTATTATGAGTTTGACAACGTTGACATTAGGTGACTTAACAGCTCCTGTTACGTAAGCTTCACGATTCGCGGTCACGTTTTTCATACAATTTGGTATTATGAGTTACTAATTTGGCAGATGCTCCTGTAATTTACGTTCACAGGAGCTGTTAGGGCAGTCACGGCATTTCTTTCAGTGAGAAGGTATATTATTCAATTAAAATTAATTAAGACACGACATATTTTGAAACAAATTGATGACAAGGTATTTTTTTGGTTAGAAAAAAAATAACCAAAAAAATACCTTGTCATCAATAGTCATCAATATTTGGTTAGAAAAAAATTTACGCGTGAATTAACTAATTTGTATAGAGACAAAATTGCGAAAACGGAAAAAAACCTAGCATTGATTTGTCCCTCCAAAAGCGCATTTAGCTATATTGTGCCTGCTATTACAACACACAACTTTAAAATCGACGTAAAGAATTAAACAATGTCGTAAAAAATATAATAATATAGCTCTATTTATTTTACAATGATTCCACGTAATCAATAATATGGAACTTCATTAGTAAACGGCGCCTATGGGTTCATTAATTGAACTGTGGACAACCAAGGCCCTTTTTGGGTCTTGGTATGTCGCTTGTCTTTAAAAAAGTTTCCTATTTAAGCAATGAAAATATTTTTTCAATATTTTAGATTGTGCAGAATTTCTTGGATAATTTTTAGGTAAGCGGTCTATTGTTTTAATGCAAAAGATATCAATGCATCGTCGGCGAAGCAATTTCATATTCTCAGCCGACAATGAGCAACTACATAAAGATCGACTATTTATTTATCAACAATGAACATTTTCATGTATATATTAATACTCTGTGTCCTCGTACTATTATTTCATTCAGGTCTGTGATGACATTTGACACTTGACTGACGCGGATACTATGATAAAATTCAAGAGATCATAAATTGTTGGATGTGGACCTTTACTTCACATTTCTGAATTTAGTAGGGCTATAGACGAAATAAAATAAAATACTTTTTTAATTTCTCTATATATGGCTCGATGGTTAAGTTGTCTTTCTGTCCTTATCCTCATCATATAGACAGAAAGAGATAGTGATATTTTACGTTACGTATTCAAATTCATGCCTCGACGCTGCCTTCTCACCTATTTACGTACCAGCTATCGTAGCGTTTACAAAAACTCCTAATACCGATACGATAGACGGCGATTCGAGCAACGTATTTACGTTATCAGCAGCTGTCACGTCATTTACGTTTACAGGAACAACTCATAATAGAGCTACTGTAATTGAAAAACCTGACATATTTGTCAAATTGTCGCACATTTTTTATAGGCATTCTTGGTCTGTGTCAGGATGAGGAGAGACAGTTATTTTTCTTTTATAAATTATCGCATGACCGAAAGAGTCCGTAATAGGATTTTAAAAAAGGAAACTTTATAATGTATGATTGCTTTTTAGGGTTTCGTGGGAAAAAACGAAACCCTTATAGATTCGGCCAAACCGTATGTCACACCCTTTTTATTTCAAAACTATGAGGATTACACTTTTGAAACTTGGTAGGTAGATGTATTCTGTAAACCGCTTTACGGTTTTTATACAAAAATAAAAAAATATATGAATTAAGGGGGGCTCCCCATACATGGAACTGACACTGAATTTTTTTGTTTCATCAAACCTATACGTGTGGGGTATCTATATATAGGTCTTTAAAAATTGCATTGAGGTGTCTAAAACGATTTTTTCTCAAAGTCAACCGTTTGAAAGATGTACACTTCCAAAGTGGTAAAATGTGTTAAGATCTACAGCATATATATTTTTTAATTTTTCACTCTCTTATTTCAAAAGTTAGAGGCCCCCCCTCTAACTTTTGAAATAAGAGAGTTAAAAATTAAAAAATATATATGCTGTAGATCTTAATAAAAACATTCAACGAAAATTGGTTTGAACGAAATATAAATGTCAGTTTTAGAAATATAGCATTTTTCCCGAAAGGGATTTGAAAAAAATTATATTTTTTTCATCAAACCTATACTCGAGGCATATCTATAGATAGGTCTTTAAAAATTACATTGAAGTTTCTATTCCAGGGGGGCTATCGCGTAAAAAATCTGGGTATGGATATGGGCTTCATTTGACAGTTGAAGCTCATAATATTACCATATATGGTCATTTAACTGTCAAATGAAGCCCATGTCCATATCCATATTTTTTACGCGATAGCCCCCCAGTTTTTTCTCAAAATCAACCGTTTAAAAGATATACACTTCCAAAGTGGTAAGATGTCACAGCCCCTTTAATCCAAAACTATAAGGATCACACAGTTGAAACTTGGTCGGTAGATGTATTCTGTAAACCGCTTTACGGTTTTTACACAAAAATAAAAAATAAATGAATTAAAGGGGGGCTCCCCATACATGGAACTGTTACTGAAAAATTTTTTTTTCATCAAACCTATTCGTGTGGGATATCATTAGATAGATCTTTAAAAATTACATTGAGGCTTCTAAAACGATTTTTTAATGTGAAATTAAAAAATGTGTGTCCCCCCCCCCCCCCTCTAACTTTTATAATAATAAAGTGAAAAATAAAATAATAAAATGATGTAGATCTTTATAAAAACTTTTAACGAAATTTGGTTTGAACGAAATTTATTTAGTAGTTTCAGAGCTATAGCACATTTTCCGAAACCGCAAATATAACTTTGTCATTCAAACAAACACTATGAAAAACAAACTTATTTTGAAGACGAACAATTATAATGGCATTTTGGCAATAATAATAATAATAGAAACTTTATTGCACACGATACAAAAAGAAACACATACAGAGAAAATGTCGAAAAAGAGGATCACACAATAGGCGGGATTATAGCTACGTAGCAGTCTCTTCCAGGCAACCTTGGGTGAGAGACGAAACCCTTCATGTGCGAGTTCGACTCTGGCCGATTTTTATAGAAAAAACTAATGATGACAAAGGTCAAAATTGTGACAAAAAGTATGTCCGAGCATATTTGACAAATTGTCGACTTGTCAAGCTGTATGAAACAGGGCCCTGTGCCGCTGCAGGCATACAGTGCAACAAGGTTCATAGCGAACGTGACCAAAAAAGGAACTAACATGAAACGTCAGTTTTGACAGTTGTGCAGCGCCTCTGCCCGCGTTTATTTATTTATTTATTCTTTTGGCAACAAACAGTTTTTTTTTTACAAAAGTACTTAATAACTAATGTTACTAGCTATAATGAACCTATAGTCCCGATATAGATATATTTGTACAAGTTATAACTTACAAAAGAAAAAATATTATTAGAACATCATAAACTAACTTTAAGCAACCATGTGATAGTATACTATATGATTAATTTTAACAATGAACGCTAAAAAATAACCCTAATTAAAATTGATCGTAAAAGATTTAAAAAGCACACTTAAACAATAATAAAATTTTAAAACTAACTAATTATATTTCTATGATATTAATCTAGTTGTTTTGTGTATTATGGTTTGCACCTATTCCGTTTAAATTTAGGTAATGAATCACTGAAAATATTACAAGAAAATAATACAGTCAAGATTACAATAAGTATCATTATATTTATTCAAACTTCTTATTAGGAAACGATTAAATTATAAGCCTTGTCGCACGTGCGATATAGTACATTACTGTAGCGGCCAGCAAAAGAGGCATTGATGGACGAACGCATAGATGTGGGCCGAGACACACATACGTAAGTCCATCAATGCCTAGTTGTGGCCAAGGCTTGTATAGTACTTTTCTCAAGTAATTAAAACTACTTTTCTAATTCAGACGAACTTTATTTTATCACGCGTTAAAGTGTTCATGGTCATGAATAGCTCTTTAAGTGCGTGGCCAGACTGCACACGCGGGCGCGGGGCGGGCGCATTCAATCATGTGAAATCTTACTCGCCGCGCCTGCGTCCGAAGTAACCGCGTGTCCACTGTGGACACTCGAATAAGATTTCATATGTTCGAGTACATCGCGCCGCACCCGCCCCGCGCCCGCGTGTGAAGTCTGCCCAAGCACTAATGAACGTGGCAACAAAAGGAACTAACACCGCCATCTTGTGTTTACATCAATTTTGTCAGTTACAACGTCTCCGTCCACAACCATTATAATCCTTGTCGCACTTTATCGTAGGTATTATAATCATCATCAGAGATTTTTAATGTCCGCACTGCTGGGGCACAGGCCTTCCTTAAGGATGGACTAGGGCGGTTACAACCCGATACTCGGGTTCGTCGATCGACGAAAAATTCCAAATTATGCGAAAATCTTTAATAGCAGTTTGTGATCATCACGTTTAACATTTTGTATATTTTATAGTTTTCGGAACAAATAGACTCGAGTATCTTTAATTTGATACCTTACTCGGCCGCGTACTACGCGCCAAAGTCCCTATCGAGTCGTCACAAATTTTGCGAACCTTAATTAAGTATATAGATAAGGAGAAAGGGCCATGACTCGCCACGCGGGCCGCAGACCCAATGCGGATTGGTGGGTTCAACTTCTTAACGTGCCTTCCCGAGCAAGGTGGAGATTAAGATAGTAAATTTTTGGTCACCCATCCTATGACCGACCATTACGAAAGGTGCGAAAATTAACGGCTAATCACAGGCCTAACGCGTAAACTGCGCCACAACTGCGCCACGAGCTCCTCTGCAGGCCTATCGTATTATAATAACTTTTGATACGTTTTTTAAAGAAATATCCTAACTAATATAATATATAGGTAGTTATATAATACATAATCTATACCTACTATAATATTATAAAGAGTAGTTATATTATAAATTAATATTATAATTGTTGGTTTGAAGCGAATAAACTCCACACCGTTCAGTAGAACGGTTTTTGTTGAAATTTGGTACACAGATAGTAATAGGATACTTTTTATCCCGATATTCCCACGGTCTAAGATTTGCAATCCTACAGAAGTTTCCACTGGCTCACCCCACACCAAGACAGGCATAACGTATCAACACACCAGGGATCCTGAAGCCGAAATCCCACCCGCACTCCACCAGAAATCCCGCCTAGCTATATGTCATCTGTCAATCTATCGTTGACAATGACAGCTACTAGTGTTACCCTCCTGTGTTTGTGTGACAGCGTAGATTGGACCCTTTTCCATAGATACAAACACTACACACGGGAACGGGAAGCACGCGGGTGAAACCGCGAGCGGCCGTTAGTAATATTATTAATGCGAAAGTGTGTTTGTCCTTCACGCCTTGATTTTTGGCATAGAGTTAGGTGAAGGGTGTGAGAGTAAAAAAGGCTACTTTTCTCACACACACACACACACTCACATACATACACTTACCCACAAACACACACACACACACACACACACACACACACACAGATACATGCTCAAATTTCGTCCAATCACAGTTTATAAATAGTACGAGTATATCTCGTTTGTTTTGTTAAGTGCTAATGAATACAAAGTGGGAAGGATCTGTCTCCTAGAATACAGGTTGACCTAAACTAGGAGGCAGAGTATAATTGTTTAGATTAGCATGGAGGTATTGTAAATTATTATTAAGAATTTTTTGTTATGTTTATGCTAGTATTGGACAATAAACAAATTATTATTATTATTTTTGTCCCGATATTCCTACGGGAACGGGAACCACGCTATATTATATATTTTAAAAATAATAAATGTAATATTTTCCTATTAAAAAAATTATAAGTATAAATATAGCATCGAAAAATGCAAAAATACAAAAATAATTAAAAAAAAATACGAAAAGTTCAAAGTCCCTACACAAACAACTCTGTACGGAAATGGTAAACAAGTTATTTTTTCTCATTACGTAAAGCTTACTTTAACCTTTGCTACAGTATATGCGAAAGGCAGTAACGTGGGTCTGAATAAATTGTCGAAAACGATTTATGTATGAATAGGTAATAAGTGTATTAGTATATATTTCAAATGATAAAAATACTCAAATCACTTCAGATCAGAGTTAGTTTGACGTTTAATTGGAATTGTCTAAGCAAAGCGTTAACGTGGGTCCAGGTGACGGTACGGTTATCAAGAACCGGCGCGTCTTGATACGGATACAGGAACCCAATTCTCGCGTGTTCGACATTTTTGGAGTCAAAAATCTGTATTAAAAGCTCACTGAAAGCAATCTTCGACATTATAGGATTATCAAAATTAATTGAAACTAAAGGTTTTTGACAGTAGTAAAATATTTTACTTACATTTTTAATAAATTAAGGATATAAAAATGTCGAATTCGAGATGTCGTAGGCGTGAAAATCGCCTCCCATGTACGCTCCGAGTCTTTGCGAGTTGGCTTTTTGCCCGTTCAAAGGAAATGAACGCGCGATGATCGCAGCGGCGAACTTTGCGTCCAAAGTTTTTGGATCGCGACGCTGATACGGTACGGACAAAAGCACATATGAAGACCCAGAATAGAAAATCGTCAAATGAATGACATGTTAATATAATTCAAAACATCATACGTTTCATTTAAGCGATTGCGACTATAAATCGCCGACACCATATCTAAACCTTTAAAACGGATTGCAAAAAAATATGAAATTGGACAATCAGGGAACTAATAAATCTATCAAACTATAGGCAGTTTGATAGATTTATTATGCATCTTATCTTCTTATCTTATCTTTATTATGCATACATTTCGATGCATATTATATTATGCATCGAAATGTATTAAAAAAATTGAACTAAAGTAATATAACAGCTCAAACATAAAAAAGCACTCATTTTACAGGTCTGACGTTTATCTGTAACAGCCGACCTTTTCGAGGTACTGGCCAATTAACATGTATAACACATAATTAACTCAACGCAGGTACTGTAATTAACTTATATCTTTGCCACCATCCGTCAATCCGTTAGTACTGATGTACCCTGCTGACAGATAGTGATATAAACGTCCTTATAACGAACAACATAAGTGCGACCTTTGTAGAGCAACCGTTGAATTTGATGTGGCATCGACTGTACAAGATTAAAAACATTTTCAGGACCATAACGGGCTCTATATTTAAAGAGATTTATATTCATTGCTGATGAGGTTTAAAACTGGATTTTGACATTTAAAACGTAACTTGAACATAATGTTGACGCGGTGTGATATTTTATTTGTAATGACCATCTAAGCTTATGTAGGTACTTTCTAATTTGAATTTTATTATAAAAGTTGTATACTGATTTATGGTTTGAAAGGAGAATGCCAAATCCTGCCTGACCATGCGCAAAGCCAGCGTCAGAAGCAAACTTGTAGGAAAATAAAGATTCGTAATTACGGTTTCGTAAAGTGTAATAATTAAAAATATTCATTTTATGGTTTAAAAATTAAATATAAAAAAAGCTACACTGATTTCCTGCATCACCATTATTTTTATTTAGTTTTACGCTTCCTATGACAGGCAAAGGCTGTAGGTAGATACAGCCATATCGTAACATTGGACACAAACACTGACACAAAAGATGCATTTATTGACACGTTTTACACATTCTAATGTTTGGGTATGGATTCTATAATAATAGAAAATATAAAACATTAAAAAACTGCAGATAATTAATAAATAAGCTTAATCTTTTGACAGATTAAACAGGTCTACCAACATGGCGGCAAAAGAAATAGACGATGCAACGATCTCTACTCTGTTAATTTGATGCTAACAAGATTCTAATAGAGTTAGTCTGTGGTTGCGTTTGAGCTAGCTGTCACTGCTGTTTAAACGTATTATCCGTGTTATTTTCTTCGATTTCTTGAATCTCTTTTGCGGGAAGTGAAGTTCTATAACGTTGAGTTGAGTAATTCTCCGTTGGACTTACATTTCTGACGTTTTACGTTTTACGCACAGCACAAATCTCAAAGTGAGATTTGTGCTGTGCGTAAAACGTTGAGTAAACTACAACGGTGTTGCAGGAAGTCAGTGTAGCTCTTTATATTTTTAAACTCCAAACTGATTTTTTAATTAATTAAAAAATTTGAAACCATAATTAAAAAGCTATATTTAAATGCATATTTGCTTAAAGCGCCGGTTTGCGCATCTTAGGCGAAATCTGGCATTCTCCTTTAGTCCCAAGTAAAAAGTTTTTAAGGGTAAATTTTTTTTAAATCTGGAAGTAGGTACTTACTTGGCATTTGAATGGCCGTAAAAAATAATTATGAAAAGACAATCATTCATTATTTATCATACATTTTTTTTTTCATTTTGAAAGCTGAAAGGAACTCTGTCTACAACGTATTCAATTTTCTTATTTAATGTTTTTAAAATTACACATTGTAATGTCATGAGACCAAAAAGCAAATAACGTCGTCACAACAAAAATGAATAAGCCAAAATACGACATAAAGAGAAACTCATGAAAAAATTAATGAAACAAAATTTTAATAAAAGCAAAATTGCTTTGTCAGGCGTGAACGTTTCAAATAATACATCAGCGTCTTTGAAAGTGTCACAAGTCAGAAATTACCGTTTATGAAAAGTTCTGTTTTATTTAGGTATTTTTTGTTTAGCTGCCGACATTTTGTAAAAATAAGACTTTTTTTAATATATATATCTGCATGTCTTGTCATAATCAGGTACAATGCGGCAGTTCGCAAAATTCCATATGCCGCGCATAATCTTTTAAACGGTTTTCGTGGGTAAATGACGTTGCAAGCCTATACAATTGTGGTCGACTGAGACCTGTACCGTGTATTAGTATAATTACTGAATCCATATTGAACGACACAATATTATTACTTTGAGAGTAATTGTTAATAATGAAAGAGTTGTGTTTTATTTTATTCCGTCATAAAGTATGCTATCATCTATACAAATAAAACAATACCGTGATTGACTGACAGACATCGCACGGCCCAAACGGTAGAACCGATTAAGTAATTTTTTTACATACAGGATTATTTAATGACGTAGGCGAGCACTAAGAAAGGATTTCTTGATATTCCCACGGGATAGGGAATAAAACGGGGTTGTATAGTAGCCTCATTCCTGTATATAATAGAGCGGAAGGGTTGTATATAATAAAGCTCTATTTTGGCGTTCCAACAGAATACGCCTGCTGCTAGCTTTTCAATGTAGATAGTAAGAGAACAGTGTACATAACTTCCCTTATTACACGGTGGTAAGGGCCTATCACCGGCGGGGCTATTACCTAAAAATTTGCAATTATCGCGCAGATATCGCACGATTGCTGCGGAATGTCAAAATAAAAATGGTATTACGTACGTGATTGTTGGCTAATCGCTCGCTGATGGTTCGTATAGCGGCGTCTCACTCTCTCGCGCTCCTACCTAGGTGTGAGAGTGAGACAACGCGTGTTGCTATGACGCTAGCGACAAAAATAATTTGGTAGCAATAACAGGAACTAAGTGAATGCACATTGTAGTTCATCATTTGTTCGAAAGATGCCGCACTGTTGATACGTGACGTAAAACAATTATCGCGCAATTTCTGTTGTCGCGTTGCTGATGCTATAATAAGTAATAGCCCCGTGGACAGCCCCTCTAGGATGAACACCGCTATATCACGAGATATGATACGCCGTCCGTAGCCCGTCACTTGTGACTTTTCAAATAAAAAAACAACTTTTTGGCGTTGCTACACTTTAGAACAGGGTGAACATCATAATGGAATCTAGGCGAGTATAAATCAAGTGACGCATAAAAGGTGTGATTATCTTAAGGGCATTTTGCGGGACAAAAGGACAAATTTAGGTTGCTGCTAATTTGCTGTGAGCGTTTTCGTGAAAGCGAGATTAAATTAGTACGACGTTTTGTTTGGACACGCAGATTAATGATTTCTGTGCGTATCTACTGGGCACTATTATGAGCCTTCTCAATTTGAAGATTGTAATATAACACTTGAGGAGCTCACTGGCGCAGTGGTTCGCGCGCTCGGGCTGCGATGGTTGAAGTTAACCTGGCGACAATGTGGTGAAAATAGTTACGTGGAGGTTGTGGAGGGTATAATTGACCCTGTGTTTCTATTGCATTTTAGACGAGTAAATCTATATTTTTGGAGATGCTTTTATTAGTTGGGTTATATTTTATGGATTCCATCAAAAAATTAGACATATAGTGAAAAATTACTTTATTATATTTATATTAACAAAGCCCTAAAAATAATCAATTTTAACAAGATTCGAAGTGAAGATGAAAAAATAAAAAATAAATCAATCTTTTCATTCCAATTAGGATTACTTAATATACATTTAGAAATCAATCAGTTCCATTTACAGTTTAATAATCAGTTCAGCATTCATTTAGCATATTCTTGGCCCCTTTTGCCTTAGTAACAGCTACTGAGACATTCAAAATCCTTCGGTAGCGGGAAAAAAACAACACTCGATTAAAAATTGCCAGGGTCAAATTGACTCCTCACCAGAACCCTAATTGTATAATTTAAAATCTAACACAATCCCTTTCAGAGGTATTGTGATTGTGATATTTTCGTCTGTCATATTGCTTAGACAGTTCAATTTCGTTTATTTCTTACCTTTTAAAACGCGTCCCGGTCACAATCCCTTTCAAATGACAAATAGTGACGGCCTGAATAACTTTCAAATTACGAATTGAAAGGGATTGGGATAGATTTAAAATTAGACAATTAGTCCCCGGGTTAAGCAACTTTCGCAAAGGTCGCTCAAGGGATGGGTGACCAAAAATTTACTGGCTTGAGCTCCTCCGTGCTTTGGAAGGCAGGTTAAGCTGTTGGTTTCGGATGCATTTGCAGTCGTTAAAACCCAATCCGCATTGGGCCAACGTGGCATGACCCATTCTCCTTATCCATTTATAAGGAAGGCCAGTGCCCCAGCATCGGGGACAATTAAAAATGGCTGATGACAAATAGAACACTAGCTTGCTCATTCCACTTACGACACTACGCTTCATAATAGTTAAGTACATATTGAAAATATTTTTATTGACCTAGCGAGCGAAGCAAGCGTAGCGTCTTAGTTTCGAGATTGCCTTAAAAATGCTTTTGTCTGTCTATCTGTCAGCCGGTCAGTCTGTCAGTGTGTTCTTGCCTACAGGCCGCATTTTTCAAACGATTTTGACGAAATTTGGCACACATGTTCCTCGATTTATTTAAGAATTTATAATGAACGCGATTTTTTATATTATTAACTAAAATAGGGGAGGAAAAGAGGGGAAGTTTGCTATGGCGTTATTTATCGACGGATTTCAATCAAATCTTAAAAGCACAGTAAGGACTTTGATTTAAAATTGAACTTTCTTTGTAACTTTTGTTGCGCAAATCACTTTATGTTGGTATTCAGATTAGCTCTAAAATTTAGCATATCCGCTCTAACTTTGCAAAGCAAAGTCTACTGTCAAAGTTAAAATCAAAATATTTTTATTTAAATCACAGACCTATATCGAGATAGACGGTAAAAGTTTACCTACTTGCGTGTCAAAAGTTTGATGCACCGCCTCATTTTTCCGACCATGTCAGTCCGCTTGAGACCATTGCCATGAAAACACGCGTGACTCAGAAACAAAAATGGTTAATTGTGCAGTGCCTTCTTGCAAGAGCTCGTCAATAACATTTCCATATCACATAATCTCGCTCGTGACGTCATCGTAGGTGCGAAAAATTCGACACGCTAGGTTCTCATACAGTTTGAAGCGCTCTTTTCGTCCATCTCGATATAGATCTGTGATTTAAATAGACTTATGTCCCGGCTACACGCTTCGTCTTACCTGAAAGCATGCCTGCAAAAAACCGGTTTGCACAAGAGCAGGCGCAGATGGAGCTAGCCGGGACAATCCGCAACGTCTTACCTGCACAAACCGGTTAGCCGGGACATTATAGATAAGTGTTTTCGAATCGTCCAATTTTTTTCCCTACCAGCCATTCAGGACATCTTTTAGCTGACAAGACGAAGAACTGTTCTCTCAGAACCACTAGTAACACAATGATTCGAAAAATCGGTCTCTCTGTGGTGTGGGTTAAGGCTCTATTAAGGCTTTCGAGGCACGAGAAGGTTAAATCCCGCACAAAGGTTTAATGAACAAAGCCTACAAAGGCGACATTATCAGCGTGCCTCTCCTTAGAGGTCAGATTAAGATTATTATTCGGCAATGTAATAGCAGAGAGGGTGAATTTTAAACAAATAAACATAAATCTTTTTCATAAATTAATATCTCAAAAGTCTTATAAACTATTTTTAAAATAAATGTTTTTTCGAAAGCTTCAGAAGCGTTTTAGAGGTTAATTTTGCTGACATTAAGTCTAAATCGTATCTCGATCGTGTTTCATTTTTTTATTTATTTATTCCTGTACATTAAAATATATTGCTTGACAATGGAACTAGTGTCGCTTTCCCCATTATTTTTATGATTGTTGGTACTATTATACCCACTGGCTTTCCTTATTGGATGTTAAAAGAAGATAACTAGGGCATAGTACCGGGAATTCCTAGTTCCCGGTTCAGCGGAATCCCGATACCTGGTACCTGGTAGGCACATTAACTGGTACCGGTACCAGCGCATGGAAGAACCGGTACTCTCGGTTCCCAATTTGCAATCATTTCAGATCATCGCCTAATGATTTCAAAGTTTAGAAATTCAACTTTAGATGCAATCATCTTTAAGCTTCTGCTGTCTCGAAAAAGAAACTGGAACTAAGATAACCCCACCTGGTTTTAACAAAGTCACGGAAGCTGGCCAATGAACACTACAACCTGAGCCTAAAATTTCATATTTCATATTTTGTGTCTGTCTGTTTGTAATATTTTACCTAATCTAAGATTGTGCTTCATTAAAGTTGTTATGTTTTAGTTTTTTTTATTATGTTATGTGTCGCGCACCAATGGGCCCTGCTAGAATACCAGCGTCGCCGTGACACACCTTGTGTAAAGGCAACACATGCTGAGATAGGGACCCTATTGGCCCTAGGGCCATGCATAATCTATTTATGTTTGTTTTTTATATCCTTTGTATAACAAATTGTTATTTTGTCATGTTGTCGTTTTATATCTGTGTTGTATTTATTAAATGTTGTGTGTGTGGTCTTTCGGTGAATACAAAAAAGTCCTTTCTCTCTCTCTCTCTCTCTCTCGAAAAAGGCAGTGGTGCTGATCCTGCCAATTCACTGGCCCATCTGAGTCACACCCAACTTTTGTAAGATAAGTATACTGAACAAATTATCGTAGGCTAGGCTTCTCTCCGGCGTCAAAAGAAAATGGGTGAAACAATCTGAGCAACCTTCAAAATGGGTGAAACAATCTGAGCAACCTTCAAAATGGGTGAGACAATCGAGAGGTATGGTTAGGGGCACTCTGTCTCTTTTGATGACTCGGAGGCTTATTACATGGTTTGAAATTAAAGCTTAATTGACAAGAGGCAGGTCAGGTTCAATAAATATCGAGGCATGTCTGTTCTCCACTAAAAGAGGACACCCTAATTTTTTGAGGTGTATGACGTACTGATTGACTTGTGTTTCGACGAGTCATTTTCACTAGGTCTCAATTTGACTGTTTCATTTAAAGTAAAACTTGCGTGAAAAAAGCTTAGCTTTACTGGCAATGGTGAGGAAGTACTTCACGCTGGAACAGTAGCTCAAACGCAAGCTCGGTCATGCATGGAGTACATAGCTTACATTTGGAATGGTTCCAGCTTCACATGCTTGAGTCCAAGAGGACTAAAATATCTTTTTTTAATAAGCTCAAAAGCTTTGAGCATAGACGGAAAGTATCAGTAGCAACGTTGCGAGCTTATCGATTTCGGTTAGTGTGCAGCTGAAATGGACATTCTTATTCCACCACCTCCTCTCCACAAAAAGGTATGGATATCTCAAAGTCTCACACTTAGCATATTGTTTAAAATTTTCCCATCTGTACCGCTCGAGTGAAACTTCCTAGCCTGAGTCCGTGTATCTGCATAACCAGGCAAGTGCGATCATCGTAGATCGGTAATTAATATCGGTTAAAATAACGGTCAAGCGCCGGCCTATTACAAAATAATGCGACTTTGCACTATATAATGTAACTTTGTAATTTCGACTGATTTTTTTGATAAAATTTGTTGTCCTAACATTTCCATATAAGCACTCATTCTAAATTGCTCAATATGACAAAAATAGACTAATTCTCTATAGCAGTTTCTTAGTACCGGGACCGCGTACCGGTACTCGCGGTTGCATGGCCATTCAGTACCGGTATTGAACTTAGAACGGACCCTGGTTTTGTATGCCCTAAAGATAACCCCTGATTTCAGATCCACAGGTCCCAGGCTCGTGTCCCAGCGTGGTTACATATCATATTCGGTTTGGTTGGGCTGGATAGCTACCACAATCTTTAAATCTGTGGCCATAACAATAATGTTTTCAGCATTGTTGTGTTCCAGCCGTTGGAGATAAGATACCTGTAGAAGCACGATTCCTGCTTCAGCCTTATCATTACATAACATCAGGCATGATAAAGGCAAAGATTCCACGATTTAGAGAAAAAAGCCGACCTCTCGTTCTCAAGCTTTCCATATGGATGTTAAAAGAAGCACAAAGTATGTTAGTAACCCAAAAACTATTTTATTAGTCCCTCATATTGCGTATAACGATTATAGCACTCTAAAACAAAACAACGTAGACAAGTGTTTATATGTGAATAATAACATTAAAACGAACTCTATAAACTCCTTTACGACGGTCGTCTGAAACGTGATAAAACCCAGTGTTTAACGTTAATTAAACTGGCCGCGGTACTTTTGACAGTTATAGAGCTGTCACAATGTAAGATTCTGGAAATCACGAACCAACATATGGTGGGTCCAGTCCAGCAGTGCCATACCTAAATTTCGCATCATCCAGCATCGAGACCCAAGAAATCGCAAAGTTCATCCCTGCGATTGTCGGGCGAAAAGCTGACTCGCGATGGATCGGAGCGTACCTGTACCCCTGTACCTGGACCCCGTACCGTACCAAAAAGGCGTTCAGACTAGCGTTCTTGATCACGACGCTAATACGAAACGGAGGTATGGTACGGATATCTGGATCACCGTAAGGTGGGTCGAAAATTGCGTCCCGAGCTTGGACGAAATAACTAATTCGTCCAATGCCCAGAGTTTTTGGGCATTGGACGAATTAACGACGAACGAATCGCGACGCTGATACGAAAAGTTCCACAATGTCACATTGTGATATGATAGATATGATTAAAAGACTAACAACCTTTTTTATAAACTCTCATAGCAGATTATACTGTAACTTTATAAATAGCAATAGTTTGTTGTTGTTTAAGGTTTTACATAAGTTATATAATAGGTTGTTTTGTAAACTACAGAAAGTTTTTTCAAGATTAGATTTGATTTCATGTAATTATAAACAAAAGTGTCGTGAAAATTACATTGTCCAACTTAACAAATTTGCTCATAACATAAAAACTACTGGGCCAAACTAATAGGACCAAATGGCAACTATTCCTCATCGAACGAAAAATGAATCACGTAAATGGGTTAAGAAATCTCGGCGTAATCGGTGTACATACATACAAAAAAATATACCAACCGAATGGAGAACCTCCTCCATTTTGAAAGTCGGTTGATAAAACAGATACTACACTCGGTAGCAAATAAATCGAGTTACTGCGTTATCTTCATACAAACATACTCACTTTACGGTCTAATAAATAAAGCGAGGTCAAATTTTCAATTAACCAATTAGCATTTAAAACAACTGAAAACATTTATTGATTTCTTAAAATTTCCGTAAATTAATGATTAATTTTCATTCCTATAAAGTTGTAGGAAACCTGATTGAGTGAATTTGTTTTCCTTACTTTGCACAAAACTAAAGGTTTTCTTGAATTTTTGGAACTTTTATTCGCAAGTCGAGTATTCGACTCATACTTCGACGTACAAATGTTTACATAGCTGTTCATATGTTTTGAATAATGACACTGTAAAGTGAGCATGTTTGTATGAAAATAACACAGTGACTCGATTTATTTGCTACCAAGTGTAGAATGACCATACTGCAGTAACGTGGTTGGCACTTTATTTAAGCTCCTTGGTGGAAAGACACGTGCCAGCAATAAGCTGACAGCGCAAAAATAGTTTATACGAAGCTGCAGGTATAACCGCCCATTCTCGAGGAGACATGTTTTGTCCGTTTTTTAGTAAAAATTCCTAATTCCTAACTAGTATTGTAAACGAGGAGCCCGTGGCGTAGTGATTCGCGCGCTCGGCCTGCAATTATTAAGGTTAAGCAACTTTCGCAATGGCCGGCCACGGGATGGGTGATCAAAATTTACTATCTCACACTCCTCTGTGTTTTCGAAGGCACGTTAAGACGTTGGACCCGGATGGACCATTTGCGGTCGTTAAAACTCACCAATACGCATTGGGCTCGCGTGGTGGCCCGGAGGATTCCGGGAGAGGATCGATTATATTTAACATCAGTAAATATTCATAAATATTTAACATCAGTCTCACCGTTTATTCATCAAAAGGTTTTTCATTACATAAGTTTTGGATTGAGAGCGCTTCAAAAACCTAAATAAACAGATTTCATCAAAATCTGCGAAATGAAGCTACTACTGGCAAGGTGATCAGGATAATAGCGACCTTCCGTGTGTAGACATAAGCTCGCTAGTCGATTTTATGAAAAGAACAGCTTTTAACTTATTTAGTAAAGCTTGGAACCGGTGTTAAAAATCCCGGTTAATAGAGGTTTTTGATAAAGGTCTTAACAAAAACCGCTTCCAACGCATTTAGCGCTTCAAAAACGTAAATAAACCGGTTTAACCGGTCCGAAGCTGCGAAATGTACCTACTACTGGCGAGGCGATCAGGCTACTAGCGACCTTCCATGTGTAGACATAAGCTCGCTAGTCGATTTATCACTCGCGCGCTCGCGTTGGGAGAGCAGTATTTCAGGCAAACAGCTAGCTTATGTCTACGCATGGAAGGTCACTATTCTCATTGCTACTCGCGTGCTCGCGTTGTCCCGTTGTGTTTAGGTAATTATAAAGAGCAGAATAATCTATAAACCGCTTAATTGATTCAAAACCATTTCCTATTTGTTCTTTCAAGAAACTATTTTTTTAACATATATACAATAAAACGGCCCACTATGTACTCGCTGCTGTACCGGATTGAAAATTAACCGGATAAACACGCCCTGTGATCAACACTCCGAGCGAAAACGCAATGTTTGTACATAATACCCCCGTTTCCACTGACCTCATTATTCATGGATGGATAAGGAGAGTGGGCCATGACCCACCACGCGGGCCCGGATTGGTGGGTTTTAATGACTGAAAATGCAGACGGGTGCCCGAGATAGTAAATTTTTGGTCACCCATCCTGTGACCGACCATTGCGAAAGTTGCTTATTAATTAAAACGAGAGCGTCTTTCATGATTAGCAAAAGATCCACAAGGCTTATATAAAGTTACCTCCAATGGAGGATCCATCGATCGGCACGAGCGGTTTGAAACTTTCGCTTACCCATACTGAATCATCTTTACTATTTGTTAGCACTAGATCCAAGAGACCGCTGTCTTTTCCTGATCTTATTGCATTGAATCCAGTCAATCAATCAAACCAAATCGATAAAACAATCAAATTATTTTTTAACACTGACATTTCAAGAATTAAAGTTAACATCTCCAACAATATCTAGAGAAGAATATTGAGTAACAGCATACTCAAGGCAGCTAATTCAAATTTCAAATTCAATATCTTTTATTCAGTTTAGGCTGTTACAAGCACTTCTGAACGTCAAAGAAGCTACGCCATCGGTTCACAAACCCTACGGCGGGAGACCTTGTAACGAGAAGAACCGGCGAGAAACTCGTCAAGGGCTATTTTTTCTCCCTGTTTTATGTCATACAGAGTCGTCAAATTGAAAAGTGAGCTTAAACACACGGGTAAGATCAATTTTTGTCACAAAAAGCTAAGACATCAAGATACTGTTTACCTTTAAAATTAGGTGGTAAATATACCACTCCAAAGAGAAGTTTGACATGCTACCAGGTAATGATATCAAACAGTAGATGGGAGTAATGTAAACACGTCCGATTACTACGGTCGCTCGCGAACGCTTAACCTCTACAACGCAGGCCGATCGCACGAACCACTGTGCCATGGGCACCTTGATGAAAATATAAAAGATGCAATATTAATTGTTTAGGGCTAAATTATTCTGCTACTCGATATACAAAATATGCCATCAAAATGAATCTATTATAATAGACTTGTCTAGAAATATTTTCACTTTGGCACCGTACTTGTCGTAAGATGCCAAACTTAGCCTGAACATGTTTATAGTGGCACGTTTTTGCAATAAGTAAAATTTGTTGGCAACCGAAAGTATGGGAAAATCTTACCTACCTAATAGCAATAAGTTTTATTGGGAAGTATTGCCAACTTGATAATGCATGGGTGAGGATAGTTACACATTGCCAGACCCGTGCCTGCTTCGCTGGGCGGCAAACATTTTTTCTTGTGACGAAATTATCTCACATACAAATGTAATTCTTTAAGGGTGGATTTCACCATCTGATTTTAACGGTACCAAGCTTTAGAGCGACAGGACTTTTTGTCCGCTGAAGTCCGCGCCTGACCTTTAACACTAAGACAGTAAGGTTGAAATTATTCGTATATTAAAAAGAGGTACGATATACGCTATGTAAGACAGATCATGGCATGGACAAGTCCATCGAAAGTATGTCGTCTCCGTCTACGTTGAACGGTGAACGATTTGACAGCTTTTACAACCACTAATCTTATGATAAAAAAAATTAAATAGAAAAATATTGGATATAATCATCTCGGCCCCAAGTGGCCCCGTACCGGCTCCTTCATGGCTGCGCAGTCCAGGACTGCACAGTTATGATGGAGCCAAAGACGGCTCGAAATATAAGCATCAGGAATTTTTCCATCCGGAAATAACCGTACCCGGACAAGCCCGGATTCAATCCGTCACTCAAACAATTACTTGAATACTTATGGTAAATTTTAAATAGAAAAATATTGGAAAATTAACTCGGCCACAAGTGAATTCTCAGACGGGAACCGAACCCGCGACCTTTGGAAATCCGGTCCAATGCTCTAACCGCTGAGCTACCGAGACTTGACGAAATTCTCCAATACTTTTATATTTTTAATTATAAGAATAATATTCCTAGCATTGGTGTAACAACGCTGGCCTACAGCGAGGCCAGCGTTGTTACATCAATGCTAGGGATACCCTTGCATTCGAAAGAAACATCTTTCCAGGTGTTTAACGATCGATTAAGATGCAACTTCCAATAATTCCCGTCTGAGAATATTAATTAGTTATGTTGGCATTAACATAGCTTTAATAAAAACTTATCTAATATATTTTTCACATCTCTTTAGCTAAGTTTGAAGTAGATGAATTGGCAACACTGAACTCCTTTGACTCCACACGCCGCTCCAGACGCGAGACAACGGGAGGTGACGAGGCAAGGCGAGGAGGCCGTTTAAACTCTCGCCTCATCACATCGTCTCGCCCCTCGCTTCGCTACTCGCACGCGAGTGTAACTGCCGTATATAGATTGTAAGTCAATGGTTTCCATTTGAAATATAAAAATAAACAAGTGCCAGCGAGCTGAATAATTTCTCTCCGGATCGAACCCTGATGCATGTAGTCCACTGCATCAGGATTTTTTTTATGACGGAGAACAAAGTCAGTTTTTCTCCGGCCGGAAAAATTCCTGGTGCGTATAGTCCGAGCCTTACACCGTTCATTTTCGTACATTTACTATGTCTTGGGAAAAAAAATAACGGACTTAGGCGCGGTCTGGTGCAATCCAAGTTTGCGCAGTCCAAATCTTATGATATTAGTAGGACAGGATTATCTAGTTTTCTAGTTTCAATGTAAGTCTATGAGCTAATTGTAGTTTGAATGAATACAAAAAAAAAAACATATAAAAATAATGATACACTCAATTTAAGTGGCCTGTTTTTAACAGATTAATAGAAATAGAAATAGAAATATATTTATAACTTTTTAATTTTGCATTTTACAATGCTATTTTTATGTGATAAATATTGAACAAGAAAATATACTATAAAAAAGCAACTAGTCTCATCCCGTCAGGGCGACATGAGACTAGTTGCTTTTTTATAGTATATTTTCTTGTTTAATATTTATCAGAAATATATTTATTTGCTTTAAATAGGGCTTACATTAAGGTGTTCATCACATCCATATAAATAAGTAAGTAGCTTAACCAATTTAGCCATTAAATTATAGCATGCAAACTCGACAAAAAACAAAGTTAATATGATTTTATTCGCTAACATGCCAGATAGATTAATCATAATTTTCTCTAATTTATAACAATAATAACTATAACTAATTTGCTACAGAATAAAAAAAATAAAAACAAACATTCATAAAAACAGTTGACATTTTTTCATAATATTTGATTATAATATGGTATTTCATTAAGTATTTTTGCATAATCAAGTTTTTAGATCATATAATTTACATTTGCAATTTAAATTTACAGATCATATAATACGTCAAAGATAAGGTATTCATAATTAATAATGTCAAAGATAAGATACTCATAATTATTAATATCAATATATAAAATCCATGTCAAAATTTTATTCTAATTAATATCAAAATTTATATGTCAAACCATGGAACAAAATGTCAACTTAAGATCAGTCCATCACTGACGACAATTTTAGAACTCCCCAATGCTATAGAATGACTTTTCCATTAGCCAATTGCGAAGGCTGCTTTGATGCTATTATAAGAAAGCGCTTTTATTTGATCGGGTATTTTGTTAAAAATTATAATTGCCATTGTTGGCGCATTTGTCAGAAAACGTTTTGTTATTGGTATCGTATTTTGTACTATTCTTCTGTTTGTTATGTCTTTTGATTTTGTAAATAAGTCAATATGTTGTTTTACTAATATACCTCCATAATGTTTTATTTTTTATTTTATTTTTTATGCATGACGGGGAGACTCTTAGCCTTCATCATACATGATGTTAAATATTGATAAGGCTGAAGATGGAAGCGAGCCTCTCCCGGAATCCTCAACCACCGAGGAACTGGCTATCTTATCTCGAACTGCCGGAACACAACAATGCCGAAAACATTGTTGTTATGGCGTCAGGCTTAGATAAAATGGTGGTAGCTAGCCAGGCAGGCTTACAACGAGGTCACGAGCGAGCAGTGACGCACGCGCGAGTTTTGTTTGTCACCTACTTTCCGTAGTTAACTACCTTAAAATAAGTTAAATTTAAAATGGCAACACGTAAAAAAAAGCTCGTAAATATTGTGCAGTGTTCAACTGTTTAAACACGAATCGCGATCCAAAGTTAACTTTTTTTACGCTCCCTAAGGACGATGAAAGGCAAGTTCTACTTTAAAGTGGTTATTATTATTATGAAATTCTCATTCATGTTAGGTTTATTACGTAGGTTTAATATTTAAATAGTAGGTACCTACCTACCTACTTAGGTTACGAAAATAAGCAGAAACGTAGGTTGGTGTAATAATCTTTCACGAGTTTGATAGAATTTTTGGGGTTTTTATGTTCGGTTTAGAAATTAAAGTCCGACTTACGTGTGATGGTATAATGTTCCAAGCACAAGCACACAAATAGCACAAAGCACAAAACACAGAAGGAGAAACAGTTGACAAGCACAAAGCACAGTTTATAGAAAAGTAGAAGAGACAGCGGAGAGAGTGAAAAGTTTATATTAAATCAATACAGTAAGCATAAACGTCCTTATGGCGGTAGACACTCGACAAAGTCGCGACGGAGGCAAAAGTGGCGTGCGGTTTGCGTCGGGTTATGATCCTGACTGGCGCGCGGGGCGACACGCAGGCTGCGCGTGCGCCGACCGGTTCTCGAAAGAATGTTAGAACAATAGGCCGATCGACGAGAGCGCGAGTCCGTTGCTACGGACGGCAATCAGGTAGCACGGAATGCCGGATGAGTTTTGTGTGCAGTGTGAATACTTGTATTGTGTAAATGAAATTAAATGTAATAAATATATATATAAAAGAAATGTTATATAATAAGTACGTAAATATAGATCAAGTTTATTTTAATTATTTATTAGATGTAAATTACTTAATATTTAACTTTTAATACTTTAAGTTATAGATATATTACATGTAATATGTGTGTACAATAAATAAATGATACTGAGTGCCCACATCACTCCCCTCCAGAGACCGTCACTACGGGCGATAATAGTCGGGGAATCTGACACGCCTGCCCGAACGGGTGGTTTTAATGATTTCTGGTTCGGGTTCAGGGTTTTCGTTGGCACTTGCTGGACTATTACTATTACTGTTGGGGACGGCTTCGGTGAAAATGTATGCCGGCTTAAGGCGGTCAATCGACACTGAAACAGATTTACCCCTTACTAAAATTTTAAAAACTTTGTCCGATCTTTCTAAAACCTGGAAGGGACCAGAATACGCAGGACTTAATGCTGGTCTTAGTAAGTCTTCCCTAAGAAATACATGACTAGAAGTCTTAAGGTCCTTGAATATGAAAATTTTGTCACTGCAGTGACGTGAAGCTGGAGATGGCTGTACTTTCTCTGCAAACGATCGGATACGGGCGGTATAATCTGTTACGTCGGTAGTTGTCTGCACCTCACTTTGGAAAAAATCTCCCGGTAGGCGCAAGGGCTCGCCATAAAGTAGTTCCGCTGAAGAGGTTTGCAAGTCTTTTTTGAACGCTGAGCGGATGTCGAGTAGAACCAATGGCAATGACTCGGTCCAGTTGTTGTCGGCATGGCATACTATGGCGGCCTTTAGCTGTCGGTGGAACCGCTCGACTAAGCCGTTACATGCAGGATGGTAGGCCGTGGTTCGACGATGTTTGAATCCAGCTATTTTTCCCAAGAATGCAAACAGATTGGATTCGAATTGTCGACCGCGGTCAGTAACTATGTCGGTTGGAGATCCGAAACGCGCAATCCAACCAGACAAGAGAGCGCGTCCTACCGTTTCCGCCGTCATGTCGACTATTGGGACAACCTCTGGCCATCGAGTGAAGCGATCTACGCAAGTGAGGCAGTAGCGGTAGCCTTGTGAAGGTGGTAAAGGTCCGATTAGGTCAATGTGGATCACCGAGAACCTAGCACGAGGCAAATTGAATGTGCCCAATGGAGCAGACACATGGCGACTCACCTTGGCGCGCTGGCAATCTACGCAGCATTGCGCCCACTCACGGCAGTCTTTGCGAATACCCGGCCACACGTAACGCTCCGCAACCAATTTAGCAGTTGCGTTCGGGCCGGGGTGACTTAAGCTATGAAGGCAGTCGAAAACTTGCTTTCGCAATGGTTTGGTCACGAACGGTCTGAGGGGTGACTTGCTCACGTCACAGTATATATGGCAGTTGCCTTCTAGCGGGATCTTTTTCAGACGAAGTGATGTCTGTTCGGTGAGAAGATTGACAAGCTCAGAGTCCGATGATTGAGACTTTGCCAACTCTTCATAGTCGATGGCTGGTTGGATCTCCTCGATGCGGGAAAGAGTATCAGCAACCACGTTGTCGCGACCGGATATGTGTCGGATGTCTGTGGAGAATTGCGATATATAATCGAGATGGCGGTACTGACGGGGTGAGCAAGTTCGTTTCCGGTCACTGAACGCGAAGCTAAGCGGTTTGTGGTCAGTGTACACTGTGAAGTGTCTGGCCTCCAGCATATGGCGGAAGTATTTTATGCCTTCATAAATGGCGAGAAGTTCTCGATCGTAAGGTGAATACTTCCGCTGTGCTGGGCTTAGCTTGCGTGAGAAAAATGCCAAGGGTTGCCAGACGTCTTCCTTCATTTGCTGTAAAACTGCTCCTAATGCGATGTCAGAGGCATCTGTGACGAGAGCAAGTTGGGCGTCGCAGTCAGGGTGTGACAACATTGCTGCGTTGCAGAGCTCCTGCTTGCATTGCTCGAATGCTGCCCGTGCTGGACCCGTGATACTTACCGGGTGCGAAGCCTTGACTGAACCGGTGAGGAGAGCGTTGAGGGGTGCTTGACTCTGCGCGGCGTTAGGTAAAAATCGCCGATAAAAATTTACCATCCCCAAAAATCTCCTAAGTTCCCGTATGTTTTTGGGGGGTGGACATTCTTTAATGGCCTGGACTTTCGTCTCCTGAGGTTTGGTACCTTCCGGTGAGATTTGATATCCCAGAAAAGAGACTTCAGATGCTCCGAATACGCACTTAGAGGTGTTGACCAAAATGCCGTACTCTTTCATCCGCTCAAACAGTTGACGAAGGTGATCCTCATGCTGGGCCTGATTCCGGGAAAAGACGAGGAAGTCATCAAGATAAGAGTAGCAGAAGTCTAGCCCTCTCGTCATCTCATCGACAAACCTTTGGAAAGTTTGGCCTGCGTTCCTTAGACCAAAGGTCATGTAAGGGAACTCGAACAGGCCAAAGGGTGTCGTGATGGCAGTCTTCTGGATATCTTCCTCGAAGACCGGGATCTGATTATAGGCCTTCACCAGGTCTATCGTGGAAAACACCTTGCAGCCTGAGATGCTGTGAGCGAAGTCGTGAATATGTCGGATTGGGTACCTGTCGGGTATGGTACGTGCGTTTAAAGCACGGTAATCGCCGCAGGGTCGCCAGCTGTTGTCCTTTTTGGGTGCTAGGTGCAGCGCTGATGCCCACGGACTTTCTGAAGGACGCGCGGTGCCGCTATCCAACATCAGCTGGAACTCGTTACGAGCAATCTTCAGCTTATCGGGAGCTAACCTGCGGGGGGCACAAAAGACAGGAGGGCCTGGAGTGGTGCGAATGTGGTGTACTGTATTGTGTGGTGGTGTAACACGTGGTGTACCAGACGGACGCGTCATCTCGGGAAATTCGTTAAGGATCGCGTGGTATCGTGTATCGCCTGTCAGGACCTTGACCGATAAAACCGAATTTAAAGCATTATTAACATTAGCTACGGTACAAAGTGAGGTCAAATTATCGATCAAGCGGTGGTTACTAACATCAACAATTAAATTATAATGCCTAAGGAAATCAACTCCAATAATGGCTTTGGTTACGTTAGCAACGACAAAATTCCAAGTAAAGCTACGTCTAAGGCCTAAATCTAAGTTTAATTGGAGAAAACCATATGTGTCGATGATACTACCGTTGGCTGCCGACAATTGGTACGTAGTCTTCTGGCGTCGTTCGTGTAGCGCAGATCGCGGGTATACGCAGAGGTCGCTTCCGGTGTCCACCAAAAACTGTGTTTTGGTTTTGCGGTCAGTGACGAAAAGGCGACCACTGGAAGACGGGCAGTCGTTTGTCGCCATTATCGACTGCCTTGAGCATTTCCCGACTTCGCATGGTCACAGGGCTTGATGCACTTCGTTGCTTTTGAGCCGAATTTGTAGTGGTACCAGCATATCGGGAATCTGCGGTAGTTGGAGCTGGATCGTGAAGGTGAACGGCTTCTTTGGTGGTCCCTGGAGCGGTGCCGTGGTCTGGACTCTCTGTCACCTCTATCAAGCTGGAGTGTCAAATTTTTGACAGCTTGTTTCAGCTCGGCTATCTCTAGTGCCATGGTCTCCATAGTGCTCGACGATGATGCTGCTGGTGCGGTTGCGGCAGCTACTTGACGCATAGGTGACACGATGTCTTGTACTCTGTCGGCTAAGTCCGCTAGCGCTTCTAAGGACGTAGTGGGCTGTGATGCTATCAGTGCCTGAATGTTGCTAGGAAGGCGGCTGCACCATAAAGTGCGTATAAAATCCTCTGGCACTTCTGAGCCGGCCAAACTTTGTAGATGCCTCAGGAACTGTGATGGCTTCCTGTCACCTAACTCCTCATGCATGAGAAGTTGCTGCACTTTCTTCTCCCTTGAAGCAGTCAATCGCTTAATGAGCTCGAACTTAAGCTTTTCATATCTGTTTTCGAGCGGTGGGGCCACAATGATGTCTTTGACCTCCTTAGAAAACTGCGGATCCAAATGGCCGATCACATAGTTGAACTTCGTGGCGTCTGATGTGATACCGGATATGGCGAATTGACCTTCAACCTGCGCAAACCATATCTCAGGTTCCTCAGGCCAAAACGGCGGGACTCGTATTCCGACGCGGCAAATGTCGGATGGTGGAGTGGACACGCGCTCTTCGCGATGACGCCGGCCGGGACGTTGGGCGGTTGTAGAGGTAGTAGTTTTTGCAGAGTCACTGCTGTCGCTCATTTTTGCACTTGTTCTGATCTTATAGTGTTCGATAGGGGTCACCAGTTTGGGGTTTTTATGTTCGGTTTAGAAATTAAAGTCCGACTTACGTGTGATGGTATAATGTTCCAAGCACAAGCACACAAATAGCACAAAGCACAAAACACAGAAGGAGAAACAGTTGACAAGCACAAAGCACAGTTTATAGAAAAGTAGAAGAGACAGCGGAGAGAGTGAAAAGTTTATATTAAATCAATACAGTAAGCATAAACGTCCTTATGGCGGTAGACACTCGACAAAGTCGCGACGGAGGCAAAAGTGGCGTGCGGTTTGCGTCGGGTTATGATCCTGACTGGCGCGCGGGGCGACACGCAGGCTGCGCGTGCGCCGACCGGTTCTCGAAAGAATGTTAGAACAATAGGCCGATCGACGAGAGCGCGAGTCCGTTGCTACGGACGGCAATCAGGTAGCACGGAATGCCGGATGAGTTTTGTGTGCAGTGTGAATACTTGTATTGTGTAAATGAAATTAAATGTAATAAATATATATATAAAAGAAATGTTATATAATAAGTACGTAAATATAGATCAAGTTTATTTTAATTATTTATTAGATGTAAATTACTTAATATTTAACTTTTAATACTTTAAGTTATAGATATATTACATGTAATATGTGTGTACAATAAATAAATGATACTGAGTGCCCACAAATTAAAGGAATTTCTGATGTTTGAGACTAACGCTCTGTTTTTTCGTTATAGGTTATAGGTAGGTTTGTTATTTTTTTTAACTTTTGGTAGGTACCTATTAACCTTTGATATATCTACCTTTTGATTATACTATGCATATGCCGACACAAAGTCTACCTATAAATAAATGAATCACAAAGAGGCAACCCTAGCTGCGTCAGAAAGAATACGAGTTACGCGATAGAAAGAGACGCAGAATGTAGGTGAATATAATGCTAGGCATTTAGCGCAGCGCGATGTGAATTGGACTTTATTGCGTCGTGAGCTAGACTAGCAATTTATTTGATTGGAGTTGCGAAGTGAACCTTCTGTACTTGTACTATTAAGTATTCTGTGACAAAGGTAAGATGTCGCAATGTATTGCATTATTATAATATGATAATAATTCATTGTTTTTTCTATAGAGTTTTGATTTCAACCGGTGATTTTTATATAATATCGCATATATGAGGTTGTATATCATAAAATAGTAAAAAAATATAAGGTAGGTATCGATTTTTAAGTCTTTTAGTTTTTTTTGTTCTCAAGGTTTTTGGTCTTCTATAAGTGTCGTGGTCTTATACTATATTATACTAATACTTTTTATTCCGATATTCCCACGGGGAACCACCCGGGTGAAATTACTGTATAAAAACTACTTACTAACGCTGATCACTATTCGTTCAAACTTTTCTAAATTCAAACTTTCCCGCCACATGAATCGGTCTTTCATATGGCTAGCCAATCGCAAGGCTCGATTAGAGCATACCCATCTCATCTGGTCGCTGATTGGCTCCCGCCAGTGTGTGAGGAAATGGCCTCGTTATTTAACATCAGGTATTATGAAGGCTAAGAGTATCACCTGTTTGGTGCAGGGGTACCCGCCTTCTGCGCGGAGGTCCCGGGTTCGATCCCCGCTAAGACAACTATTTGTGTGCATGAACATGTCTATTTGTCTTGGTCTGGGCGTTTGATATGTATATTATGTATGTATTGAGAAAAACAAAGTATTTAAGTATGTTTATCCGTTATCCACACAAGTTCTTCATGCAACTTAACGTGGGCTAGATAATTGGTGTGATTGTATGAAATAATTTAAAAAACATCTAGAACTATATCGTACAGTAAAATGAAGCAGTTGCAAGTCGTAGCAATGATCGAGTCTCTGGAGACCCAAACTTACTATGGCTACGTGCAATATGAGCAAGCGAGTGACGTGCGGTCCCACAGACCTATATCGCGATAGACGGTAAAAGTGTGCCTCCTTGCATGCTAAAAGTTGGATCCACTGTCAAATTTTTCCGACCTAAGTCAGTTTTGAGACCATTGCCATGAAAACACGCGTCACTCAGGAACGAAAATGGTTATTAGTGCAGTGCTTTCTTGCAAGAGCTCGTCAATAATATTTACACATCACTAAATCTCACTCGTGACGTCATTCTACTTAAAAAAATTCGCTAGGTTGTTATACAGTTTGAAATGCTCTTTTCGTCTATTTCGATATAGGTCTGTGTGCGGTCCAGTCATTTCATTTTGTCGTGGGATTTCTCTGAGTTAAGAAAAAGTTAATCTGAGTGATTAACTTTTCCTTAAGTTATATCGGAGCTGAGATATTATAATTTCTTTTTGTTTAATTTTTTACCTCAATAATACAATATAAAGTCAATAAATGCCTGAAATACCGGTTCCGATATAGTTTAGCTGCACATGAAAATCAACATACCTAGTTTTTCTCAAAAAATTCAGTTTTACGATTCAAAGATTTAAAATTAAAAAATCATAGCTGACAGTGTCCTCATAGGTCTCTGTAGCATAATTGGTTAGTGCATTGGGCCGGACTCCCAAGGATGCGGGTTCGAATCCCGTCAGGGCGACATGAGACTAGTTGCTTTTTTCTAGTATATTTTCTTGTTTAATATTTATCACAAGTAGTCACTCATTAAAAATAATGTTATTTTATTAACAGTATAAAGGATAGTATTTAGAAATAAACATTGTGGCAATAACAAACTATAATAGAGTGCTATCGCGAAAAAAAATTGCTTTACAGTATTTAAAAAAAACATTATACATTGCCAGTCCCAAGATGGGCGTAGAAAAATTTGCTAAACAGTAATAACTCGAAATAATTATATTTTTTGTGTTATACATGACAGACAATACAGTATCAAGTTAAAGTTATTATGCTATTGAGTACTCACATTTGGTAATATTTTTCGGATTTGGTGTATTAATTCGACATGCAACACATACGGAAGTGCGGTATCCACGGCTACTGAGCGACCACCGTATCAAATATGATGCAACTATACTACACAGACGGGGAGGGGCATGGCAACAGGCAAAACCGGCATAAAACGGCATCTTTTGAAGAAGCAATTGACTCAGAAATATGACTGTAGAAAAAACAAATCTGATTCCGAATACATAACTCAAAATAATTGTTTTTTGAGTTAGGACTATGTTGATTGTTATGTGCGATTATGTTCCATAATAAGTATTGTCTCTTTTAATACTTATGTTCTTTTAAAATAATAATAATATTTTATTGAAATAATCATTCATAACAAAATAATCGCTATTAAAATTAACTATTTTCGTAAGTGGCCGTCATTTTCAACCTTTAGTAGAAAGTTGTAAATGACTCCAATTTTACCCAAACACCCTTGTGTTAAAAATAAAAAAATAAAAATCTATCTTAGGTCCAATAAAATGTTGTTTTGTGCAGGTGAGTTTGATTTCAGGCGAAATGTAATCAACAGGTTAGTTATATTTATGCATCAATTTTAATTATAAGACACTAACTTAAATTCAATTAGCTTAAAACAGCCTAGCTATTCACCATCGTATAGTTTAAATTAAATTAGCAAACAACTATAATCCGAGAAATAGTGAGTTGAGAGAGATTCTCGAAATTTATTAAATTTCATATGTGAAGGGTGCTTACAGCGTTTGATGAGTTCTTATCGCTGAGACGGACGAACTGTGTTATTAACTTCTGATATAGTGTAGAAGCTCCAGTTGAGGCCACTGTCCCAGAATGAAACTTAACAGTAACAATATACAGTCACGTGCAATGACATAGAAACATTAACTGCCTCTGTGGTCTAGTGGTACAACCACCTGTATCAGACCCAGGGGTCCCGGGTTCGATTCCCAGCGGGGGTACATATTGTATTCGGTTTGGTTTGTGGTAGGACTTGTTGTAAGTCCGCCTGGCTAGCTAGCGTCAGACTTATATAAGATGGTGGTAGCCAGGCGGACTTACAACAAGTCCTACCACCAACCAAAATATAGGTGGTCATAGTGAATAAGGGCGACTTGATAACTCGATAACTTGCCACTGCCCTGGTTACATCTTAGCAGGGTAAGCAAGACAGCATCATGCGCCTTTTCATATTGCGTGATATAGCGGTCATGCTAGGGCGGCAGGTATGACTATAGTTGTAAAAAACCCGTGAGCTACCGTTACTTAAACAAATTTTTGGTTAGCTACCGATAATATGCGGTTATTAACGGTTAATTATCCGACTGCGATAAAGAAAAAGGGTAAAAATCTGTCTTTTTATTATGTATTCAACTCCTAGGTGAAGTGAAAAATCGATTTCCGAAGGCTATAGAATCCATTTTAAATTTTATACATCATATTTAAAACGACAGATTATGATACATAATCCAGCTTTAAATATGTAATAGTAATTTAACGTAAATATAAATAATTTACCTAACTAAAATGTACAAACTAGGTACTCATTAAACATACCTACTTATGTTGTACATAATTTGAACAAACGAGACGTTGCCGCTTCGTTTGAACGAAGTCGCAACGTCGTCGTTTGGTTAGCAGATAGGGAATGCACACCAGTTTCGCCGAAACCAAAAAAACTGATTTTTCGGCGAAATATACAAGATATTTTATTTAACCATAATAAATATAAAATGCGGTTAAATAACTGCTATTAACGAAAAATGCATTTTAACAGCTTGGTTAAAATCGTTAATAAACGGCTTCGCATCTATAGGTATGACAAAGGGATGTAGTGTAATAAAAAACGTTATCTCTATGGCGACAGACTTAGATATTGACATATTGTTAAAAATGTTGTGACTTGCAATAAATACACTCGGGTGCAAAGAAATCGCACAGTGGCGTTATATCGTACAAACATGCTCACTTTACAGTCTCTTTATTTAAAAGTATTATCAGTTATGTGAAAATGTATACGTCGATTTAGGATTAGCGATTTTTTTGCACCTGAGTGTATATGAATATGAATAGATAAGATGTTGGTAGCTACCCAGGCGGACTTAGAATTCCCGACAGTCTCCGCCAACGCGTGGAGGGAACAACCAGGGGGTGTTAGTGGGTTCGAGTCCCACATAACCTACCTGTCTCCCCGGACAGGGAGGTATGCGCGGGCATTTCCCCCTGGAAAGAAAAAAAATAAAAATAAAGACGGACTTAGAACAAGTCCTGCCGCCAACGTTTTCTATCGATTTATTTTCAACTTGTCATCAAAAGGAAGAAGACCAAAATCCTTAATATTCACATGTACCCTCAATAGTCTTTGTTGATTGAATGAGAGTACTCGTACATATTCAAAACCGCAACTTCTACCGTTTCATTCTCACACCCCCCAACCAGAGGCTTCGCTATTAATTTAACATTCCATATGAAGGACGGGGATTATAAGGGTAGTTTCAAATTCGTTAACAATTTCAGCTCTAGTGTGAATGCCGGCCTCGGAATAAGATCCGCACTTCCAGTAGGCAAGGCATCTTTGTAATTCAAATCAGATTATAAAGGCTTTTTGAAGGTTCTAAATTGATGAATTAATTAAGATTTCATTTAAAATAATATTTTAATTCATAATAATTTATTTTAATCTATTCTAATAAAACAATACCGTGACTGACTGACAGACAACGCATCAAACGGCTGAACCGATTAAGCTGAAATTTTGCATACAGGATCCTTTAACGCTGAGGCGAGCCCCACCTGGCCATGTTTTCTTTGCTCCGGCCGGTCTGAGTCCGAAGCATATTTAAAGACTTCCAGAGTAATGGGAACGTAAGGTAGGTAAGGTCACTTTTTCACGCCATAGGTTGCACCTCGCATGTTTGGGGTCGATGGACAAGGGTTCGACGTACCTTACGACGCTGCGTCGGCTTTTCAGCCTCAAGTGCGCCGCAATGTGACCGTATAAAGGGTGTTGTATGACGAGAAAAAGACACCGTCAAAAACATGAAAAGAGAGGCTACGTCAGACTAAAATAATATATATTTGAGCTACATACGTAATTTAACCTGGCCTCATCATGTACGGTAAAGAAGAGGTGAAAGAATTGAGTCATTAGGCTATTTATAACTTTTTTTATTTTGCATTTTAAAATGCTATTTTTATGTGGTAAATATTACAAGAAAATATACTAGAAAAAAGCAACTTGTCTCATGTCGCCCTGACGGGATGCGAACCCGCATTCAATTGGTTAGTGCATTGGGCCGGATTTTTTAAATTTTTCAGAGTAATTTCATATTTTTTCTCTGTAAACTCTCTGTAAAGAGGGGGGTATGAGGGGATGGTATTTTTTAACAGTTTTTATCAAAAGTCGAAAGCTATGCGGCCTGAAAACAAAAGACAAAATGTTTGAGAATGTGCAAGCAGCGCTCTTTCATATTATGATGCCTCTCACGCCTTAGTAGCCACACTTTGAATTTTAAAACTTTCTGTCAGATCCTGTTGTAAAAAAATAAAGGTATTTTTATTTCTCTTTTAATTGCAAAATAGTTGGGCAAACGTCGTCTAAAACTATTCCAAATTTCAAGTTCATAGCATAATTAGTTATCAAGCTGTGACAGACAGACAGACAGACTGAGTCGCACCATAAAGGTTCCTTTTTACTATTTTGTTACGGAACCCTAAAAAATGGAAACTCTTGTTGGCTGAACGAGCTTTTTAGTTATTGTATGTCACCTATTTTCTTTGGCAATTTTTATATTTTTTTAATGCCGCTATGATTTCTCCATCACATCCTTTCTGGTGGTTTTATGTCTAAAGGAATAAAGTCCACTTTCTGTTCTACAAATATAAATAAATAATCCATTAACAATTCCTCTTCTTCTTATCGTATGAGGATTAGTGGCCACCTCTGGTGTCAGTGTTTATCAAGCCGCCTATACTTGACTTACCGACTGTTCAGCCAGGACGTGTCCTCCGAAGCACGGAAGCGCTCAGTTGTAATGCTACTTTAGGGTCAACCATCTCTACGGTCACCCATCCGACCTCTGGCCAGACCCAATCGAATTTGTCTACTACTGCAGAAAATATCAATTTCAATTGTAAAGTACTACCAACTTATGAAGCAAATAAAGATTTAATTATTAAACTGTTTTATAACTGGTAAATTACAGTCTGTTCACGGAAACGAGCTAGTACTGAGATAAATGGTCGCTTGTGACTGGCTGAAGACGGCGCATTGTCTATGCGCCTTATATTCAGCCAATCATGAACGAGCGGATTGTCTATACGCTTTATATTCAGCCTATCAATATTGTCTCAGTAATTGCACGTTTCGTTAGACAGACTATACTATAGTAACAAATTTTTACCGCCTCTGTGGTCTAGTGGTACAAACACCGCTATCAGACCCATATTGTATTTGGTTTGGTTCGTGATAGGACTTGTTGTAAGTCCGCATGGCTAGCTACCAACATCTTATCTAAGTCTGACGTTATAACAACAACGTTTTCAGCATTGTTGTGTTCCGGCAGTTAAGATAAGATAGCCAGTTCCTCAGTGATTGAGGATTCCGGGAGAGGTTCGCTTCCATCTTCAGCCTTATCAATACTTAACAGCAGGTTTGAAGGCTAAGAGTCTACCCGTCGTTCATCAAAAAGCCATGCTCACACCCTTTTTTGTTCACCAGCGCACGTGAAAGTGAGTCTTGATTCTTGATACATGCGCTCTAGTGGTGGGCGTTGAATGAACGAACAGGTTTATAAAACTGTTTATTGGGCTTCAAATGCTAAACTAGTTTATGATCTACTGATAAACTGGTTTATGCGTGAACGGTTACCAGCTCCCTGCTTGAACGAAACGCTCACAAACTGAACCGTCGTCGTCGTCGTTGCATCTATTAGCAAACGACAAGAACGTTGCTGTCTAAACAGTTTATTCTGAAAGTCGTTGAATGAACATTTAGTGAACCACGACAGCAATAATACTTTGTTTGTCACGGTTTCTCGTTCAGTTCAGTATTCTTCGTAGACGTAAACTAGTCGAAAAAAACTGTTTTTTCAACTAGTTTATGCTAAACGATAAACAGTCTCGTCGACAACCCACCACTATGCGTTGCTACGATAGTTGCGCGCGCATAATGTTTCAATAAACTGTCATAAAATCAAATGACTTCGTTGACGTCGCGTTTATCGGTGTATTCAATAGTTGAATGCGCCAAACAAGGTTGAATAAAAGTTGAAGATGAAAGGGCACAGAGTGGACATCTATTCCTCATCAGTAAAGTTTCCTCTTCCTTAGCAAATTAATTGAAGGTTAAACTTATCTGTTGTAAGACAAAGAAAGTTATTAAAAAGAAAAATAATAAAACAGCAATTAGTGTACCAATTAAATTCGCCTCAAAAGGTATTAATTTTAAAAATATCCACAAAGTGATTGATGTTTTACAAGGTACCGTCGATTTTCTAAATTAGTTCGGTAAAAATTTTCTTTTAAAAGTATCTTACAAAGGCGAACACTCAAATTGGTTGTATTTTTGATAATATTAATACTTTTACCTTTCATTAAAAAGAATATTATTATTTTATTAAAAAGTTACAGAGAAAGAGAAAAGTTTTGATACCAAGGAAAATGTAACAGGCAGGAAACAACAAGTCAAAATTGCTAATTTAAAGTTTAGTTGAATAAATGTATATATATAATATTTTTACATGAATAATAATTTATACACTGAAATAAAACAACTTTTACGGATATCAAACGCGCTATATTTCCACGAACTAAGTTGTAATTGTCCGTATTTTTAGTTTTTTAGGGGTTTTTTTGATTTTCCCGACGTTTCGGCACCTTTACAGCTGCCGTGGTCACGGGATGACTGGCTACTTATAAGTCTACCCTCGAAAAGTTAATTTATTTTCGTTCGGATACGGTTAGACATTTACTATGGCACAAATTATTATTGATTTGACAATTACAACTTAGTTCGTGGAAATATAGCGCGTTTGATATCCGTAAAAGTTGTTTTATTTCAATGAACAGTGCGCGCCAAAACATAAGATGTACGTATGATATTACACTATTGAAATAATTCTCGTTGTCTTAAGGTGCATCCACATCTGGCGAATGCGCCGCTCGCACGCGCTGAGCATTCGCCGCGCATTCGCCATTCGCCAGATGACGTTCCATTAAAGATAAAAGACGTCAAAAATAATTTCTCTTATTCAGTTTGTGTTAAAAAACAATTAGTTAGAAATTCGCTGGCAAAATTGAATTGGATGTAATTTTGACGGACGGCAATTATAGAGGTAGGTACGAGTATATATAGAATAAATTGTTTAAATATTTATTTAATTTTAATTCAATTATAATAGGTGTGTAGTGTCGGCTTAGAATAGCACTACCCCCTCTCATCCCGTGGGTGTCGTAAAAGGCGACTAAGGGACTCAGCCTTCAGGAGTCGGGCAGCAGCGTCTCCTGCAAACTTGGCCATACTGCGATCGCCAACCCGCCTGCCAAGCGTGGCGATTATGCCAAACCCCCCCTTTTGGGGGAGGCCTATACCCAGCAGTGGGTGTTATGTGGCTGAGACGACGAGGTGAAACAAAAATACATAATAATATTTTAAATGCATAATCTGCTCTGTTCAAATACAGAAAAACATATTTAAAAAAATTCATGCTCAACTAGCGGCCGCCCGCGGTTTCACCCGCGTGGTTCCCGTTCCCGTAGGAGTATCGAGATAAAAAGTAGCCTATGTCTTAATCCGGGCAATCTTCTATCTGTGTGCCTAATTTCATCAAAATCGATTCAGTAGTTTTTGCGTGAAAGAGTAACAAACATCCATCCAAACATACTTACAAACTTCCGCATTTATAATATTAGTAGGATAGGATAGGATAGGATTAATTATTTATTGTTCAAATGCAATGAATGACGGACTTTAATGCCGTTACATCCGCGAGGAATTAGGTTATCGCGCGGACTTAGAATATCGGATGGTGGTGCCATTTATCATAATAAAAACATCACATATATTCTAGGTCCATCTCCACCGTTTATGTTATTATGTTTATTATGTTCATACCAAATTTCACTAAAATCTATTCAGCGGTTTACTCGAGAAAGGGAACAGCCATACAGACAATAATCACTTTCACATTTTTAATATTAGCATGGATAAGTGTGAATGGAGAAGTATTTGATGTCACGAAGTATTGTAAAAATAACCAAAGCGTAAAAAGTCGCTGTCTATTTTGCATAATTATGCTAAACAAAATTTAAAGTCCTTTTCAAAACCTTTAAGGGTTGAATTATGTCCGCCGCGTCGGACTTAAAAATTGATGCCATTTTCGTAATCAACATCCCATTAAACTTCAATAGCGACACCCATACCGATTTTAACATTTTTACCCCCTTTTAGCCTCTTAGGGGTTGAAAGAAATCAAACCTAAATAAACATACCTTAATTTTGTGATTTATAGAAATAAATCACAAAATTAAGGTTTGTTTATTTGTATTTAATTTCAAACCATAAGCCTTATAAAAAATGAGTGACTTTTACTTTGAAAATAAAGGACTTTTCTTACTCAACTTCATCCCCCTTTCCACCCCTTTGGGGGTAGAATATTAAAAAACGCCGAGAAAGGTAAATGTTTGTTTTTAATGAACAATCTAAATACAAAATTTGAAGATTCTAGCACTTGTACTTTGAAAATAAAGAACTTTTCTTACACAACTTCATCCCCCTTTTCACACTTTTGGAGGTGAAATTTTAAAAAAACGCCGAGACAGTTATTTATTTATTTTCAATCGTTAATCTAAATACAAAATTCAAAGATCATATAACTTCAAAACTGACGGACTTTCATACAAACTTTTATCCCCTATTTCACCCCCTTAGGGGTAGATTATCGAAAAATCCTTGCTTAGTGCACCTTTAGACCTCACAAGGAACCTATGTGCTAAATTTGGAGTCTCTAGACCTAGCGGTTTGGGCTGTGCGTTGATATGTCAGTTTTTTCTTTTATATATTTAGAAGATATCCATTACTCTAGTATCCCATAACACAACTTACAGCGCTTACTTTGGGCCTAGGTTAATTGATGTGAGTGTAAGAATATATATCCATAACTATACATTAAGTAATTACATAATAATCAATTGCCGTTGTATGTTGTTTGATTTTAATCTTTATGAACTTACAAATAAAAGCGTTATTTAGTTAATTAACTGTTCCGACATCACACCCTGCTATTAGACAAATTAAGTAACTTTTAAGACACCCCCGAACACAGTTAGTTGTCAGGGACTTAATTTCCCTGTTTTAATTACATGAGTGAAGAGTATCTGAAGGTTTTTACATAACAAGTGTTGAATGAAATGTAATTTTGTAAGTTTATATAACAGTTGTAAAAATTTAAAGAAATTGAGAATATTATTGATCATAGTTTTTGTATTTGAAAACTTAACTTTTTATCAGTTTTTTTTCTAGAAATAGCTTTTATCGCAGAATTTTAGTTGCATTATGTCCAGGTCCTAACACTAAAAATTAGCCCAAACACAACAATGATGTCATCTATGTTAACGGCTACTTGCCAATACATTATTGATATTTTTAGGATTATGAAAAAATTACTGCCTACGAAAATAAAACCTCCCTAATACGAAATTAAAATCAGTTTTTTTTTATTATTAAAATCGGTTGATTACTGACCAAGGTATGATAAAATATACAGTCAAATTGAGAACCTACCTTGAACAGAGACGGTTAAAAACTGCAGCCCATCTTATACTTAATCAAATAATTTTACTATTCAAAGGTACAGCGGAAAGGCTTTACGCTAAATATATACCTAATATCAAAAGTGCAATAGTGTTGTTTCACGTTGTTAATAATGAGATAATTTATCGATGCTAATTAATATTTTGATTAATTTAATAAACTGTCGTTAATAATGTATCAACAATTTGTTATTGATAATGGTAACGCTTCAAATCGCAAAACATTTATTAGTAGTAGAGACTTTAGATTTGCGATGACACGTTTGTGGCAATGTTAGCAAATGCTTCTTGTATTGAGAACTCCTATTTCACTAAAATGTAGTAGGGATTACGATTTCGCAACCACTGGACGGTTCTTTGCCTCCTGGAGGCAAGCATTTTGACCCCTTCGAATGGTGCATTGCCTCCTGGAGCCAAATAAATACATCAGAGTCGAATTTAAGTGTTATTTTTGTATCGCGAAAAAAGTGCGAAAGACATCTTATTGTCAACAGTTGATTTTAATACGAATTCATTATTTGTTTTCCTTAAATCTTTACTATTTTTGAGAAAACTTAATGAAAAGTCGAGTGAGCGCACCGGTTACGGAAAATTACGTAATTGCGAAAACCATTAACCCCGGAAGCATGTTTTGCAGCGCGCGTTCAATGAGTGGTTAACTGCCATAATTGTAAATGCTAAAACTTATATGTTCAGGATAAAAAACAAATAAATAAGTTTAGTTTTGAATAGGTACTGAACGTACAAATATGTATCGAGTAAAGTATAGGAGTATGAAATATCCTCCTCCTCCTCTGTCGTTCACTCTTGACAGAGTGGTCGTGGTTAAGATGATGCAATAACGCCGCCCTCGCGATGCACCTCCATTTCTCGCGGTCTTCTGCATTGCGGGGACACTTAACTATGGAGGTTTGTGTTGCAGCTTTTATAGAGTCTGTCCAACGTGTAGATCGACCACGCGACCGTTTGCCTTCCACCTGCCCTTGAGCAACAAGTCGTTCCATGGAGTATTCGTTTCGAACAATATGCCCGAAGTATGTGAGAATTCGTAATTGTACAGTCGACGATATATTTCCAATAAGGCTTATCGTAATTTAGGATTTATTAAAAGAACATGTAAGTTTTTTTAAAAACATAGAAAGCTTAAAGACTTTATATTACGCTTACTGCCGTAGTATCCTGGAATACGTGAGTCCTGTATGGTCTCACAGTATGCAAAGTATATACAGAAGCTGGAAAGAGTTCAGAAAAAATTTGTAAAACATCAGAATTATAAAACACAGAAATGGCATAATAATTACCAAGATGATTGTCGCCAATATAACGTTTTGTCTCTTGAGTCTCGCCGTGAATTAATGGACATGTGTCTACTCTACGACATCTTAAACAATAATTTGGATACACCCAATCTTCTTGCTGGAGTCGGTTTCCGTACGCCCAAAACCCGCACTAGAGTAACACCTCTTTTCCTGGTACCTAGGTCCCGAACCAACTACACAAAGAATTCTGTATTGAATCGCTTACCTGCTTTATATAACAAAAAATTTAGCTGTATTGATCTTTTCAATCTTAGTAAAAGAGCACTAAAAAGGGAGTTTCATCGAATAATTATGAACGGCTAGCCATACATGGTGGTTTGATGTAATTGCTTTCTTTCTTTCTTAACGTTTAAAATATATAACAGTTTAAATTATGTAACAATGTAAGTAACTATATAAGCATATTATTGTTTTTGCTAAAGTCTGTATTAGTTAATTTGTCGGTTTGTTTGTAGCTTTCGAATAAAAATTGGAATATAAGTAATTCATTAACTATACGTTAATTTTAGATATGTTTATGATCAAGTTATCATGATCATAAATTGTATAAGCATGCAAGTCAAATTAAAGAAATAATTTAATTTAATTTGCAATTTGTCACTATTAGATAACTAGATTTTTACTGTTAGTTTCTTAATTCTGTATAGCCTCTAAAAATGCCACGAAACTCTGTAATTGGCTTATGAGTCTAATAATTATAAGTTACATTACCTAATTGATTTTGTAAAAAAAGCTGTTGAGTTTCTAAATAAATAAATAAATAAATAAATAGACGATAATCTTTCTTTAAACGACGGTGGCCAACACTGTAGAAAGGTGAATATACTAGAAAAATTCGACGTGTCCTCATATGAGACTAGTTGCTTTTTTCTAGTATATTTTCTAGTATAATACTGTGTAGTTTCTTAACATGTACTACAGGACGATGTTATGCTGCTATCGGCAAATAGTTGTTCACAATATCCCTTCCACACTTCAACAATATCTCAATTTCCGTTACAGTCACTCCGTTTGTGTCCTCAATAGCCCGTGTTTCGGCTTAAACTGACGAATAATGCAACGAATACTCTTAAACAGATTTGTGGTTTCGAGGCGCTCTGCGAGTAGATGCTTGAACTGAACCTCAGCATTGATCGAGTTCAAGTTTTGAACAGGCGCGGCTTTCATATCTCGACGGTATTCTACGAGGAGCCAAGTGTCACCTGACTCCAATGCAGCTTTTTGGCCTTTGTTGGGACAGCCTGTGTCGACCGTAGTGTCTCCTTGATTTGCCTCTTTGCAGATTGCCAGATGGTCGTCGCTCAGTGCATTCAGCCTCCATGAGTTGAGTTCAGAGGACAGTTGTTTCTTAAAAGCTACTTGATCTACTATTTCCAACCTCTTGTTGATTGATGGAGCTTCGTAACTTGAGTTTGAGGTTGCAATTGATGGTCAGAATGACAGTCTGCTCCCGGCATTGTGTGTGCGTTCATAATAGAGCTTCGCCATCTAGATCTTATTAGGATGTAGTCAATCTGAGTCCTGTATTTGCCATCCGGGGATGTCCAGGTGTATAGGCGTCTTTTGTGATGCTTGAATATTGTGTTCATGATGGTGAGTCTGTTGTCAGCAGCGAATTGGAGTAATCTTTCTCCTCGATTATTCCTTTGGCCGATCCCCATCCATACCGAGTATCACCTACTATTGCGTCAAAGTCGTCCAAGTATGCTTAGCAGTTCCCTATTTGGGATTTAAGCTACCAAGGATTCTATGTCATTGTAGAAGGTTTCCACATCTTCATCTTTTGCTGCGCTGGTGGGTGCATACACTTGTATAATGTTCAACGGGGTTGGTGATGCACTGAGCTTCATAGTTATTATTCTCTTGCTTACCGTGGTATAACCTAGAACCGCCTTAGTCTAGTGCTTGGGGTATTGCACTTGCCACTCCGGCGTAGCTGCTACTATCGTCTCCAGAAAAATAGATGGTATGTTTTTCCAAGTTCCTGTGTTCAGTACCTTTCCAATGGGTCTCGCTTAGGCCGGTGATGACAAAGTCACATCACTGGAGCTCGTTATCTAAAATATATAATTTCCCCTCATCGAGGAGTCCACGTACATTCCATGTGCCTATACGGGTGTTCTTACGCAATTGGATTTTACTTCTTCCAGTCTCATAACTTTCGGGTTAATAATTTAATTATGAAATATAGGATATGAGTAAAACTATTAAAATAGTGTCTGTAAATACGTGATCGTACTCATTATTTAATAATTAAGTCACAATACAGTATATATAGTATTTTCATGACATTTACGTCACTATTCTCAGTCAAAGCTGCTATTAGATTATTGATAACCAAACAAGACATAACTTTTTATAGCAGTTTGAACACAAGAAACAGGCTGGTAAAAGTATAATGTTACTCATGTAGTACTGAAAGAAATGTTGTATCAAAAACATAACCCTTCCTTTGCAGTCTGGTTAAAACAAGGGCATGATAGCTGTAAGAAAAATTAAAAGTCGTTCAAAGGCAATAGATGAATAGGAATGCTCAATGACGTTTTCCTGGTTCGGTGTTTCGCCGGCGAATCTAAAAATCTGGCGACGCCCGATTACTTTTAACCTCTTTTTGTGATCTATCCATGATATTATCGATATAGATATATAGATAACACCTTTATTTGACACTACAAACATATACATGAAATACTGTATTAGTTAAAACCAGTTAAAACTCATGTACTAAACTTAATTTATCACGCAATACCTACAAAATGGATGTGTGCTATACGTAGTGCAAAAAGGTCACACAGATCAGCGATTTATTTGATGTAAATCAAATCGCTGATTTTTAGATGCAACCACATCGATATCGATACCACTCTTTCCATCGACAACGTTACAACACTATAACTAACTTACACCCTTGTAAATAAGGTTGTAAATAGGCTGTCTTCTCGCGAACAACCTCCGTCATGTATCCCTTGGTAATTGCGAGAGTTAAGTGACTTCTTGAGACGAGCAGCTGACCTAAGGCTTGATTGAGTGCCCGTGTAATGTTGAGGAAATGAGCAACCATAGTAAGTGCTTCCGACTCTTGTAGGTAAACGGTTCAGTGTTAGGATTACGTTTTAGCTAAAATATATGACTTCAGTGAAGAATAATTGTAATGGATCATTGTATTGTACAGTGATGATACTCGTATTGTAATGGATGGAAAATGTTCTTTTGTTGGTTACAATAATATTTAGGATTTTTTGTTTATCACGTAAACCGCTGAATCGATTTTAATGAGATTTGGTGAGGAGATAACTTGTCATCTGGAGATGGACATAGGATACTTTATATTCCGATAGATGGCGCCACCATGCGATAACCTAAGTCGCTAGCATCCCCTAATAAATTAATATTGTAATGGATTACTAAAACACCCTTTCACTAAAATATTTTGCCTTCCCACGGCTCACTCGAATCCATATTTCCGTGCAACACATAATTCTAGTGGTTTTAGTGTTCGCGATTCAGACGACGAGATGTTTGTCTCGTTTGTAGCCTCATGCATTAAACTTTACAAAGTTCCATTAATCCATTAAATATTCATTAAAGATCCATTATTCTTTCTTTCACTACAGTGAGTGAAAGATTAATGGATGCATTTAAGGGAAAAACTATTATATTACCGAGATTTTGTCAAGTAACAATGATTTTTTCGGTGATAAATTATTTTGTCCTAGTACTAGGATGTAGGGCATTTATTCTCTAGACAACAGGAAGCAATACTTCTTGTTGTCTTATTCATTCAAGGGATTCATGCATTGGTGTGAGAGTGACACGTCGTCTCAGCCACATGACACCCACTGCTGGGTATAGGCCTCCCCAAAGGTTCTCTACAACGATCGGTAAATGTTAATAGTGTGCAAATTATTAATAAAGCCGCCGGCGAGTTTGAGTGTATCAATATACGTGTCATATTTAAGTTCTTTTTAAAGAAAGTCGTCTTTCGTCGTTGGCTGTGGCCTCCGTCCCTCCGCTTCTATTGACGGTTTGCTATTTTAAAAGACTGAAAATTAGAGATGGGCCGACAATGACTTTCTGGCCGACTAGCTGACTGGCCGACTAGTCGGTTGCAAAAAAGCCGACTGTTGCAGACAGGGCAGAAACTTTAGTCTTCTTACACCATAACTTGCCCCTAATTAAAAAAATCTTAATTAGATAACTAAACTCACCGTCTCATCAAATTTATCATTTTTGCTACCACTTTTTAAATTATATTTTACCTACACTACACAATTACAAATTTCATAACCTACTTAATTTTTTGGTCGACGAGTAGAGATTTTAGGTTTAAACGTTTTTTTAGAAAAATAATAAAACTCCACGCCTCAGGAGACCTGAGAGCTGGTGCCTATCTTGCCCAGCGGCTGAGTCTTTGCATTCAGCGGGGCAACAGCGCCAGTGTTCTCGGTACTATGCCACGCGGCTGTGAGTTGGACGGCGTATTTTTGTTATAGTATAGTTATAGTATAAGATTTTATATTTAACGGTTTCTTGTTTTTCTACTAATTTGTAAATAATATTTTGTTAATAAATAAATAAAATTCATACAAAACCTAAACTGTGATTCAAAAACAAATAAAAATAATAGGGTTACGTAACCGTATGTTATAAATTCAGATAAAAAAGGTTTTAAATGTTTAGGTTAATTGACTTCTTGATTTAAGTAAGTCCAATTATTGACCAATTGAGAAAAGCGTCTCAGTTTTGAGATTGGCTGATCAGTCTGTTCTCGCCTACAGGTCGCATTTTTCAACCGATTTTGACGAAAATTGGCACACAAGTTCCTAGAATTATTTAACAATTTTAATCGATAGCGATTTTTGAATGGGGGTAAAATATGAGGGAAGGGGCAAAGTTTGCTGTAGCGTTATTTATCGACGAATTTCAATCTTTGAGAGACACACTAAGGACTTCATTCTGCCCAAGATGTGGTGTAAAAAATTCCATAAGGGGCAGCGAAGGGAATAAAAATGTATACCCCGTATACCAATATTACCAGTGAATCTACGCAGTCTTCTCCGCATTTGCGAGACGAACCCGTTGATAACAGTTTTGATCTCCTAAAATCAAGGGAACGCGAGTTATCGTTAAAACTTATACCCCTATTTTGTTCAAACTAAAGTCTATGTAGGTAAGCCTACTGGTAAATTCAAGTAACTAAAATTTCAATACTTATGGTAAATTTTAAATAGAAAAATATTGGAAAAAATTGACTCGGCCACAAGTGAATTCTCAGACGGGAATCGAACCCGCGACCTTTGGAAATCCGGTCCAATGCTCTAACCGCTGAGCTACCGAGACTTGCGAACCACCGTCGAAATTCTCCAATACTTTTATATTTTTAATACGCTGTAGGCCAGCGTCGTTACATCAATGCTAGGAATATCCTTAAGTCAATTTTTTCCAATATTTTTCTATTTAAAATTTACCATAAGTATAAAAATAGCATTGAAAAATGCAAAAATTACAAAATCATAAAATTTCAATTTCTTTGTTCCGCAAATTACTTTTTGACCTTGTATTTTTACCCAACTGCGCCAGAAGGAGGGTTATGTTTTTCGAGAGTATATATGTATGTTTAATTGTTTGGCACTCTCTGGAGTTTTGGCGCCAAATTCAAATGTTTGGCACGCTCTGCAGCCTTAACGGCTCTATGGGTATCAATTTAATGGACTGATCTTTAGGATTTCAAAAAGGTATATCATGGCCAATAAATAACTAAAAAGATATAAACAAAAAATTTAAAAAACTAAAAAAAACGTTTCCAAAGAACGAGTTAGTTTATGATTTTTGAATTTTTGCATTTTTCAAAGCTATTTTTATACTTATGATAAATTTTAAATAGACAAATATTGGAAAAAAACATCTCGGCCAGAAGAGCATTGGACCGGATTTCCAAAGGTCGTGGGTTCGAGTCCCATCTGAGAATTCACTTGTGGCCGAGCCGAGTAGTTTTTTCCAATATTTTTCTATTTAAAATTTATCATAAGTATAAAAATAGCTTTGAAAAATGCAAAAATCATAAACTAACTTGTTCTTTGGAAACGGGCGGGTTTTTAGGTTTAAAGAATTTATTTCTCATAAGAACATTTATAGTTCACTTAAAATTAGACATATAACTACGTATACTACGTACACAATACGTAATTATTATGCGCAGCGCAACCACGTTACAAAAAATAATTTAACGATAACATTATCAAGCACAATACAAACATTCAAATTCACGCCATAATAACTAACAAACAAGCGGTCACTTTTTATATTGCTACCTTCCCTTTAAAAACATTAGTTCTCCGGAGCGAAATAGTAGTAGTAAAGAAACAATAAAGGTTTCTTAGTTTTTTAAATTTATATTAGTTTTTTGTTTATATCTTTTTAGTTATTTATTGGCCATGATATACCTTTTTAAAATCCTAAAGATCAGCCCTTTAAATTGATACCCATAGAGCCGTTAAGGCTACAAAGCGTGCCAAACATTTGAATTTGGCGCCAAAACTCCACCATTTTGTTAGTTAGTTTTTTTAAAATTCATATATTTATTATCATTATAATAAAGCAAGTGCGGACTATTGTTTTCACACCACTAATTGATCAAAGATAGCGTAGCGATAGAGACAGTTCCTATTCCTTGATCGTATGAGAAATTGTCAGATTGATTAATAACAAAAATTAATAATTGGAATACTAAAGGTTTATTTTTTTAGATTCGATTAGATTTTATAAAAAGTAATAATATGATATAATTATGTCCATTTCCAGATGACAAGTTATCTCCACACCGAATCTCATTAAAATTGATTCAGTTGATTCAATTGATTGAGTTTACGTGTCAAGCAAAAAATCTTAAATATTATTGTAATCGACATAAGAACAATCCTTGTAATAAGAGATAATTTGCGTTGCGCCACAAGTGTACGGAACAGCCGTAGTTTTCATACTTATCAGGGGCATAGAACGTATCTGTAGTTCGTTTGCGTATGCAGTGAGTCATACTTGCCTGCCGGCCTAGCTACGCCCCCTAACCAATCAAATCGTTCCTAATTAGTGACTTTCTATGCCGATGCGTGAACTAAAATCGAAAGAAACACTGAAAAAGCACTTAAAAAAACACTTCTTAGCATTGCAAAATACAGAATGGTCACGCATACCTTAGGTGTTTTCACTTCGCACTTAGCGTTACGGGGATCGCACCCGATGAGGCCGCAATACTTTTTCCTGAGCATGGGGCATATCTTTACGAACTGGATGAACATTTGCTCAGTACTAAAAATCGCTGGACATAAACGCTTTGGTATTGCAACAACCACATGGCATTATTTATATTTTTACTTATATACAAAACGTGGCGCATTTGACGTGGAAGGAAGTGAGGTGGAGGCGATGACATTGACATATTATAAGTCTATCAATCTGTCCCGTCTGCCAACCAATCACCGACTGTCGTTTCTTCGAGTCATCGGCAAACAACAGTGCACATAATGCCATAATATTATATTTTTATTTATCTACCTGTATGACTTTTTATATTTATACATTTTATTGCTTTATATTATTATTTATAAATTTTGTTATTTATCTATTATTATTTTATTTGTTTTTGACTGTCTGTGTCCTTTGTAAACCCCGTCAGAATAACAGCGCTACTGGGTCACTTTGCACATCTATTAGTGGCTCAGTAGCATTATGCTGAGACGGGGTATTTATTGGCCCTGCACGCTTAATTTGTTTTTCATTTAAATGTTAATATTGTAGCTCCTTGTATTGTTGTGTGTATGTGTGTATCTTCTGTGTGTATGTGGCTAATAAATGTTTTTTCTTTCTTTCTTTCTTTCTTTCTTTCTTTCTTTCTAGTTAGGGGACTTTCAGAAAGTCGAGTTCACAGTGACCAGTTGAACGCATACTTTCGAACTCTACGGATGTGTCCTGTGCTTTTTAATTTAAAAACTTAATACCTCACCGATTCGTTCGTTTTATTGTTGAGTTTGCTTGCACAATAGTTTAGTGACCTTTCCTGCTGAGCTGGGATCGTGGGTTCGAACCCTAGACAACTACTAAATAGTATCGAGTAAGTATCAAGCACGTAATGTCAAAAATGTATAGGAAAATGTAGTTCCGTTTAAGTCCGGTAGGAACGCTGCTCAATATCTCAAATTTTTTTTTACTTTGCTTTCTCGATACTTACTCGAAAGTTATTCGTGCTAGGCCTACAGGACACTCATTTATGTGACAAACCTAACCTAGAAAATGGTTGAGCGAAGCAATGGCTGGTTCATGCGTCATGCTCGTGAACGGGTACCGCCAGCGGAAATGGGTCTACCTCAGTCTGCTTATCTTAATGTTGTGCATAAATCCTAAATATTTTTATCTAAAATAAATTGATACTGACCTGTATGTACCTCAAAACTTGCAGTACAGTAATCTTGTGATGCGAGAAATGTTGTAATGTATGATAGAAAAGTCTTTCTTTGCCAGTTGAAAATTGTTTACGGTTACAATAACCATAAAACCTTACTGATATGTTAAGGTCACTTCTCAATTTGTCGACACTGTATGAAATAAAACAGGGAGAAAAAAACAGCCCTTGACGAGTTTCTTGCCGGTTCTTCTCGTTACAAGGTCTCCCGCCGTAGGGTTTGTGAACCGATGGCGTAGCTTCTTTGACGTTCATAAGTGCTTGTAACAACCTAGACTGAATAAATGATATTGAATTTTAAATTTTGAAATTTGAAACATTATTGCGATTGTGCTGTGTCATTGTGTTATTATCTATTTCTGTAAATACCTCTATATCTATACTAATATTATAAAGCTGAAGAGTTTGTTTGTTTGAACGCGCTAATCACAGGAACTACTGGACCGATTTAGAAAATTCTTAGACCATTAGAAAGCTACATTTCTCCCGAGTGACATAGGATATATTTTATCCCGATATTCCCACGGGAACGGGCACCACGCGGGTAAAACCGCGAGGAGGAGGATAGTTTATAATACTTTTCTAATTGGTACCTGGCTGGCCTGATATCCGTAACACTTACCTTCTGCCTAAGCTACCTTTTTCGACATTAGATAAAAATATGTGATGCGATGATGTCCGATAATATTTATTTATGATTTGTTTGGCTCTACTTTATCGGCTGGTAGCTCTGATGACCCATTTGTATTTTACTTAATATACTTTGTTCGGATGGGACGATAAGTGACGGGATGCTTTTGCAACTGCGCCTTCATGTTTAAAAATGATCATATTAAAATAGCTTTGTAAATGCAGAATAATGAATAAAACATAGGTATACTTATATCCTAATTGATAAAATTTTCTTGTCTTTTTTATTTTAGTAAAAAAGTAGTTATGCTTTGTATTTTTATATTTTGTTGTTGCTTAGCATCACACTGTCTTATAAACTCTTTTTTTTATTTATGGTTAACGTATTAGACTGCATATTTGTTTAAGTTACCTAAGAAAATATGATTTAAACCCTTATATGTAATATGTAGTTGTGTGTTGACCCAAATAAAAATAAAAATAAACTTTATTTCACCAAACGCAAGCGTTCGGTTCTATACCTATCCATCTCTTTGCTTCGTCATATGCGTCCAGATATATTGTTGGCCATTACAATGGTCACATTTGCAGTTCATATTCTATTGTCCACGACCTTTCGAGTTATTAAGGTTGCACAACGTTGTCCTAATGGCAAAATAGAAAAAAAAAACCCGTTACGATGTGTGTGTGTGATACTTGTTTTTTTTCTTATTGAACCGATATCCAAACGTAGCGGATCATAGATATTGTTTTGAATTAAATAACCAACTACTCGGGCACAGTTCTTGCACTAGTGCCAGAATAGGAGCGTGCCAGTTGCCACCTAATGCATGGTTTACACGGGGTCAGTGACTGGACCCAGTGACTTGGTATTTCGGACCCAGTAACTGGCTACATATAGACAGGATCGGACAGTAAGTTGGTTGACTGTGGATTATTGACAGTGGTGTTTGTTACTGTAGGACTGTGGTGTGCACAAACTTAAGAGTTTCGTTTATCGCTTAATCTGCGTGACATGTTTGCTACAAAAAGGTACGTGGACACTACAACAAGCTGGCAGCGACTGCCCGAACGTGTCCATACAACGCCAGTCGCACTGGACTGACTTACTGTCCCCGAAAACAGGGGCCCAATTCTGCTAATGCTTAATCACAATCGTATTCCAGTGGTGTTTCAATGGTAGTGGTGTTTTGCACAGTTCTTGTTACAACAGTGTAAATAAACACTACTATTGGAACACCATTGAGAGACGATTATGACAGAAATTTTGCAGAATTGACCCCCAGAACGGGTGGCTAGTCACTGGACTGACGTGTGAACGCGAATTCAGCGCTGGACTGGCTTGAAACTAGGTGTCTACACGAGGCCAGTAGCAAGTCAGCGCTGGACTGGCTAACTGTACTTCCTTGGAACTGACCCCGTATAAACCAGGCTTTACTCCTTATGGAAATGCAGTATGGGCAATACATAAACATTTTTTTTTTTATATTTACTGACACACAGGTTTATTCCTTCATATCAATCATTTTGTTAACCTTCTCATAAGTTTCAACGTAAACACAAAGTTAACATTTGCAAAATGTTTTGTTTGCCACCGCTGAACCCTTTTTAACGTCACTTCTCATTAACCTTATCCCTTTTTCATTATTCTGAATATGTTTCAGGAAAGTTTATACGAATAAAAAAATATGTAAACTGAAAATTTGATCTTTTTTTTTTTTTTTTCTAATAGTATATGAATTTCTAATAGGATTACTTGATTGAAGCGAGATAGTAATGAGAAAAGGATGCATGTGAGAGCGAGACCGATTTTACAGATTACCGATTATATAAAAAAAACAGCCCTTGACGAGTTTCTTGCCGGTTCTTCTCGTTACAAGGTCTCCTGCCGTAGGGTTTGTGAACCGATGGCGTAGCTTCTTTGACGTTGATAAGTGCTTGTAACAGCTTAGACTGAATAAATGAAATTGACTTTGACTTGACTATAGCTACATTTTAATTCAGCATTATTTATATTAAGTGACATTGACAACCTGTCAAATCACTATACTGAATTAATAATCCGACTATAGCTTTGCTCTATCTCCACATATATGAATTATTTTAATCGACCCTGGGTCTTTGTTCATAATTTTTTTGGTATTCTTCTTTGTTTTATTACGTATATTTTATATAGAAAAATAATTAGCTCAGTACTTAGCTTAAAAGTATATTTCTACGTAACAAGACACTGAAAAGTGCCATCTTGAAGTGAAATAAACTAGGAGCTAATGGTTTCCCTCGGGACTCAACTGAATCCTAGACGTCTACATCGCATTTGCACGGAAACTGACGAGTCTGGAGAGCTCCTGAGCAGTTTCCATCGATTACTTTAATATGATATGTCAACGTTGCAGGAATTTTATGTTGCAATGCAAATAATGATGTAAATTATGCAAAATACAATTTAATAAATTGTGTTATACTATAAAAGACAGGACCATTGAGTCAATACTGACTGAGACATTTCTGACAAGCTCTGTGTCCGACGGTGAACTCTTCCCCACCGGGTATACTGTAGTTCGCAAAGATCGCATTGACGATAAGGGTTGGGGTGGAGTATTGTTAGCTGTTCGCGAATGTTATTCTGTTCGTTTAATTAATGATATCGATGGTCTTACGTCAGACAAAGAGCTATTATTTGCTATAATAACTTGGAAAAATGTTAAATTTTTATGTTGCGTAGCTTACTTTCCACCCAACTATAATGATGAGCAATATGTAAGCGTCCTAACTTGTATTGGAAACGCTATCTGCTTATATCCTGATTTAACAGTCTTAGTTTTAGGTGACTTTAATTTGAACTCGTGTAGTAATAATGCTAAGAATCAATTTGAATTGTTCTGTGAATTCTGTATGCTTGGTAATCATAATACTGTATTAAATTACCATGGTGGTATGTTGGATCTCGTACTGAGTGACCTTGGCGCTGATCATATAACCGTGGAAATTGCCGATCCGTTAGTGCCGGAAGACAAGTACCACCCCGCTCTTACGGTAGCAGTAAGCTTGCCCCGTTTTTCTCTACCACCCACCACCGTCCCGCCGCCATATACATGCCTTGGCTGGAACTGGAAAAAGGCTGACTATGGTTTACTGTATGATGCTCTCAGTAACGTTGATTGGTCTGATTTATTTACAACAACAGACGTTAATTTGGCGGTAGAAGCTTTTTATTCTAAATTATATGAATGCTTTAATCTGTTTGTGCCAGTCAAAAGAAATTCTTCTCGTAGCCCTAAATACAATTACCCACAATGGTATTCAGCAGAAATTGTGTACAATATTAAACAGAAATATTATCATCTAATAAAATATCGATTGGAGGGAAGGGAATATAATAGAGAACTTTTTAAATATTACAGGTGGCACGTTAAGAGACTAATTGACAACGCATATCAGCAGCACATAAATTTGATGCAAAAACATATTATTGATGAACCAGCTAAGTTCTGGGAATACATAAGAGAGAAGAAAAAGGATAGACGGCCAGCGGGTTTTTATATACATGAAAATGTTGAAGTCTCGGGTCAGGATGCTGCAGATGCATTCGCTCAATATTTTAGCTCTGTTTTTCTGAAAAATGTACCAAAACTTGATCCTCTGGAGGCGGCGCGCGCAGCTCATTCCCTTGGTGACGCGAAATCGGTTTCAATAGGGACAATTGATAAAACTGACCTTAGAATAGCCGCGAGGCGCCTCAAACCTCGTTCATCAGGGGGACCTGACCATGTCCCTGTGTTTATAGTAAAGGATTGCATTCGCGTTCTTGAGGCTCCTCTTTTATATCTGTACAACCTTAGTATGAGCAACTCAACATATCCAGATTCTTGGAAAGTATCCAGAGTTTCGCCAATTCCTAAGGGAGAACCTGGAAACCATGTCTCATCTCAAAGACCAATTGCAGTGCTTCCTGTATTCGGTAAAGTATTTGAAGCAATACTAAATCGTCTTATTGGGAGACAGATTTGTAACTTGTTGCATGATAGTCAACACGGTTTCCGTAAAGGCAGATCGACAACCACCAATCTAATTGCCCTTGCGGATTACGTTTATGCCGAGTTTGATGCAGGAAGGCAGGTTGACGCTGCCTATTTTGACTTCAAAAAAGCCTTTGACCTTGTTGATAATGACATCCTCTTGGAGAAGCTAGCAATTGTTGGTTTCAATCCCACGCTGCTTGAATTTTTTGCAAGCTACCTCAGGGACCGACATCAGTTTGTTAGGGTGAATGGGTACGACTCGGAGAAGTATTATACTAGGTCTGGGGTGAGTCAAGGGAGTACTCTTGGCCCAACATTATTTCTATTAATGATAAACGACTTGCCTGATGTAGTTAAAACTGCTCAGTGCCTTTTATTTGCCGACGACCTTAAACTATATTTGGGAATATCTCACAAAGACGACACCGTGGCCCTTCAAGCTGATATCGATGCCGTCTCTCAGTGGAGCCAAGACAATCGTCTCCCATTTAACACTTCCAAGTGCAAAACTATGTCGTTTAATCGGAGACGGAATTTGATTGATACTAATTATAATTTGTTTGACGCCCAGTTGGATAGAATTAATAGTATACGTGACCTCGGACTGACATTAGACAATAAATTTGACTTTCATCAGCATGTGACAGAATTGTGTAAATCTGTAAGCAAGACATTAGGTTTTATTATGAGGATAGCCTCACAATTTAATAATATGATGGCGGCCGTAGTACTATTCAATGCTTATGTACGCAGCAAGCTTGAATATGCAGCTGTCATTTGGGCGCCGTATGAAGACAAATATGTTCTCATGGTAGAAAGAGTACAGCGTAAATTTTGTCGGTGGTTGTACAAAAGAATGTATGGTTATTATCCATTTTTATATCCATCTCTATTTGTATATGCAATGGTAGGTTTTGAAACGTTGCATTTCAGGAGAATAAAGCTTTTAGTAGTGCACTATATGCAGGTGTTGCGCGGAAAGGTTGACAGTCCAGCAATACTTGGTGGGTTCGGCCTCCTAGTTCCGACACGCATGCCTCGCGATGGCCAAGGAATGACGGTGGCACCACGTCGTCGCCCTCGCTTGTTGAGGAAACCGGTAACGCGCACGCGAAACGCCGCTCATGCGCCTACAGTTCGCGCCATGATTCTGATCAGCGACATGCTCACTCAGTGCGATGAAATCGACCTATTCGTTGATCCTATTCAACTAATTTGTGCTAAGGCTTATCAGTTTTTTGTTCGCTTCTAATTTTTCTGACATTTGAATTCATTATAATTTGACAATATGTTTCATATTATTTATAATTAGATTTTTGTATTTGACATTTCTAAATTTATTATAATTTTTTTTATTTCATAAGTTGACTATTTTTTTTTATTGAATATTTTTTACATTATTGATTAATAATTAATTATGTTTTTGAAATCTGACATTGTAATTTTGACATGATTTTGACAATAAGTTTTATTAATTTTAATAATTGTATTTGACAGATTTCAATTTTTTTTTTCTTTATAATGATGACTGTGACATTCCATTTTTATGTTCTAATATTATGTCCACATTTTTTGTATCATCTATATTTTATTATTTGTGTGACTTGCATGTGCTTTGGAGAATACCTCTGTAAACTTGCTGGTATGAAATAAATAAATAAATAAATAAATACCCGGAGGTCTGAGGCTGCCTTTGCATAAATTTAAAATACATGTTAAAAAAACGCTCTTAAGCAAAGGTTATTACAAGGTAGATGATTATTGGAAAGACCAAAATGCATGGAAGTGATACTAACATAAAACATGAATATTGTAATTGTATAAAAGGAAAATATTCTAATAACTGAGTATAAGAAAATTTTCCTCTTATATTAAATATGTTTCAAGATTGTCGATTTGTGTTTGAAATTGTTGCTTCTGTTAAAGCTGATAAGTTTCTTGCGGCCGTTCTTCTTATCAGTTAAAAGATGTCCTAAATGGCTGGTAGGAAAAAAAATTGGACGATTCGAAAGCACTTATCTGTAAGTGTATTTGAATAAAAAACTTTGACTTTGACTTTGTCTATTTTTGATTCACTCGTCTTGCGAGGCGAACGACGATCAGGCGAATAGCGACCTTACACGTGTAGACATAGCTCGCTTTTCGCTTTGCCCCTCCCGCGTTTGCGTTGTGAGGCGGTACTTGTATACTAAGTATATGTTACGGTAAATGTTAATAATTTTCAATTATTAATAATTACTATAATTAAAGGTAAAAGTGATTAATTAATTCTTTATATCGCACATTTTTTATAAATGTATCTTACTTTTGGTAAATGTAATTAATGTTTAATGAAGTCAGTCAAAAATATCGATATTTACAGTATCTTAATATAACAAAACGTCAATAGAAGCAGGGGAGCTTAGTATTACAATTTTAGTAAGTTTTAAGGAAAGTCGTCTTTTGGTCACAGTTCTAACCTAACCTAGACCCTCAGGTCATTCCAACGCCTAATTGACATTAAAATAATTCAAGGGTTTAGAACTGTAAGTACATCCGCCGCAATTTCAATAGCTCAGTTGACCGCAATCCCTAACAAAATAGCCGCAATAGCTGACATAGAAAATACCAAACTGACCCCATCATCAAAGTTCATCACCAACGATATATCCCCAATCAGTCCCTTTCTCATCCCTCCATCAGAACTGGCATACGGTTAGATGAAATAATAGATCCTGCGAAACTTAATAAAATTATAGACACCCCATCGCTTCAAATTTATACAGACGGTAGTCGCCACGACAACAGAGTCGGCGCAGCTTTCTTCGCGTATAAGCCGAACGGCAAAATTGTTACAAAAAATACAAGCTGCACTCACTCCACCAGGCCGAACAATTTGCCATTAGGATTGCGACCGAATGGACTCTCGCTCAAGAACCTCAAAACGTCTACATACTATCTGATAGCAAGCCTCTTCAATTGAGCTCCAGAACCCAAATACAACCCACCCTCTGGCCTCTGAAACCCTATAAAACCTAATATCTCTCAAAAATGAAGGATTTAACGATAAAATTATCTGGGTTAATTCGCACATTGACTTCACTAGAAAAGAAGAAGCTGATGTTACTGCCAAAGCTGCAGCAAATATGCACAAACAATCTGATTACCTCCATGTCCCCATTTTCAATATTAAATACAACCATTTTCTTCTCTACTCTTCCGCCGCCCTTGACCTTTATCAAAAAACAACCTTTACAAAACCCTTCTTCCTACCTACTTCGAACTCACTGATTTCTAATCCTCACTATAATCCCACTCAGATTTGCCATTACCCAAATGCTAACCAACCATGGCTACCATAAGGAGTACCTTCACCGTTTCAATATCATCACTGACCCATATTTCCCTTGTGACTCCACTTCAATATAATCTCTTAACCATCTAATCAAACACCGCCAAAGTTTCTGCGCTGAACGTAACTCATACCTAATTAACACAAACCTATTAAATGACCCATTTAAACTCAACGACATTGCATCCAAAAATTCAACAGCTACCGCCTTCACGAAATTTGTGACATATATCATTAACTCATTAAAATGCTTCAATAAAACCTAACAATATCATAATTGTAACCAATTCAAACTAAATCCGAACTCTATCTTTTAAAAAATAATATCATGACGAAGTGTAAACTGTTAGCACAGGCTGTATGATAAAGAAGATCTAAATTTTATAGTTTCAGAAATTCTATAAATTTTTATGCTATTTTCGCGTTTTTTTTACTTATCCATACATTTCTTAGAATGTTGGTCAGATTAGTTGGGTGTGTATAGCAATCTGGATCTTCCCCATTCACTTTCTGGATGGCCATTATCAGATCACAGCTCGGTCAATCTTAGGCAGAGAAACAAAGCTCCAAAGTAACCTCGTTCGTATGAAAATTATGTGACCACCAGTATATATATTTTTAAGTCGAGTAATCTAGTCAGCTGAAGCGATTTTAATGATTTAAACGTTAGAATATGAGGTTTATTTCCAAGTTGGTCTAGTTTTATAGAATTTTTCATGCAGAAAATGTTACTAGTCAATTGATAAAATATTTCTTAACCCATCGATCGTCTGCTGGGTATCATAAATCATTATTTAGGCCAAGACGACCAATAGCTACCGTATAATGAAGTCCCGGCGGATCACATGAAACCTAGACTGGAATCTAATTTGAAACCAAGACGAATGCCCTGGTGTTCCAGTTTTGAAGCTTCGATAGGAATATTACTTGGTATTCAAAATTAAGTTGTCGCGTTACTGAAGGTAATGGCAAATAAATTTCGAAATTAAAGGGAGATGAATAGAAATACTAATTGGGATTAACATGATTTAATAACATAAGAATGGCACGCTTAAATACAACACTAAAAAAGCTAAAGAGATAAATTATGTAAAAATAAAGGAAAGGGTACGGAACTAATTGGACGGGAGCTCAGGGGGCGTGCTAAGCGTGCGGCGCACTGGTAGACTGGTGAAGTGCGGCGCGAGCTCAGGGAGCGTGCTGAGCATGCGGCATACAGGACTGGAAGACTGGCGAAGTGCAGCGACACGTCGAAGCCGCTGTAGTGACGTGTAGCGACGCAAGAAGTAGGTGCGTGGCAGGAAGTTAGTGCAGAGGCGTCCCACCAGGGTATGGTTGGAGACCCGGAGGGTACATAGTCGTACAACTATTTATCTCTTGCGTTAAAAGACTTGCTGGCTGCTTCTGTCTTGATTTATAAGGATTTGCTGCCTGTTGTAAACGATCATAGACTGGTAGAAGATTGTAAACTTGTAGAAGACTGAAAATAAAGTCGTAGAAGACTGAAGGTAAACTCGTAGAAGTCTGAAGGTAAACTTGTAGAAGAACCGGTAGAAAACTGAAGATAAACTGGCTCAATTTCGGTCCTGTGGCCGTATTTATACCCTGAGCTCTAATGTTTTTAGTAGACTTTTCAAACATAAAATATAGTTCTAATAGTAGCTTCTAAAAAGGTTTGAGCATTAAGAATAAAAAGTGACAGTGTCAAATGTCAACAATCAAAACAATTACATCATTTTGACATTTAAATACACAAGAAAATAGCAATGAAGTAAAAAAAAAAACAAGTTAAAAGTGGACAAAAAAACTTAAATCGAATGTAAAACACAAAATATATGTATATGTTTAGAAAAACGTAAGTAAATTCGATAGTAGATATACGTAAATCCTTATTTGAACTGATGATAAAGATTTATGGGCACATATTTACTTTAGTTGAGTCTGAATTAGGGAAATGGATGTGAGGGGGATGGAGGGTGTTGTCCCCCTTCCCCTCCTTTCTTTTTCTTAATTTTTTTTTCATACATTTTTAAGTTAGTTTATGTTAGAACTGCGACCAAAAACGCGTGAGCGGTGCGAGCGTAGCAAGCGTGCCGTGACAGGGACCGGCGAAGCGCCAGAAACATTTTTTTAGGAAACTGTACTTAATTTTTTATCAAAATTTACTTAAATACCACTTTTTCTACATTTTTAGAAACTTTAAAAATTCGTTAAAAGTATGCGTTTCCGTGTCAAATGCTTTGGTGGGGGGGTTGGGGGCACACCCCCTCCATCCCCCTCATACCCATTTCCCTAAATTCAGACTCAACTAATGGAAATTAGAATCGATTTATGCTACAAAGTATCAGCCTAAAGCTATTTAGACCTTGCATTTCTTTGTAACCCTTTTTTTAGGGTTTCGTAGCCTAAAGGCAAAAAACGAAACCCTTATAGATTCGGCCAAACCGATGTATGTCACAGCCACTTTATTCCAAAACTATAAGGATCACACAGTTGAAACTTGGTCGGTAGATGTATTCTGTAAACCGCTTTACGGTTTTTACATAAAATTAAAAAAAATGAATTAAAGGGGGGTCTCCCCATACATGGAACTGTAACTGAAATTGTTTTTTTTCATCATACCTATACGTGTGGGATATTATTAGATAGATCTTTAAAAATTACATTGAGGCTTCTAAAACAGTTTTTTCTCAAAGTCAACCGTTTGAAAGTTATACACTTCCAAAGTGGAAAAATGTGTGTCCCCCCCTAACTTTTAAAATAAGAAAATAAACAATAAAAAAAATTGATGTAGGTCTTTATAAAAACTTTTAACGAAATTTGGTTTGAACGAAATTTATTTAGTAGTTTCAGAGCTATAGCACATATTCCAAAACCGCAAATATAATCAAAATTTGTCATTCATACAAACACTATGAATAACAAACTTATTTATGCAGACGAAAAATTATAATGGCATTTTGGCAATAATAATAATAGAAACTTTATTGCACACGATACAAAAACAAACACATATAGAGAAAATGTCAAAAAAGAGGAACACACAATAGGCGGCCTTATAGCTACGTAGCAGTCTCTTCCAGGCAACCTTGGGTGAGAGGTGAAACCCTTCATGTGCGAGTTCGACTCGCACTTGGGCGATTTTTTGTATGTAGCCCCAGCATGAGCGACAATTGTCGACACTCATATCTTTAGCATATTCACTTTTCTACGCTGTAAGAATAGCACTGTGAATGCAAAATTAAATGAAAAAAAAACTACTAAAAATTAAAAATTCTTAGGATGTATATAGATTGCGCTTTGATACTATCAAATTTTGATTAGGGTAGAAATAATTTGAAAACTAAGCACGAACAAATGCAGTTTGTATTCAAGCTAATTTTATAGAAAATTGCTTTAGTGGAATGCGGTAAGGTAGTAAACATAACGGTAATTGTTTGCTATGAACCATGTGAAGGTACTTTGTTAGAGGCATTAATCAGGCATGATTAGAGACGATTTTTTTTTATTTTATTTTTTTTATAGAGCTAGGGGTATTGCAGCTTCGTTGAGAGCTGTAATCACTGCGACCTAAAAGAGAATGTACTTAAATTACCTACAGTAAATTGAAATTAAAACTGTTATTTTATAATTTTACATATTATGTGAATGTATAAGGTGTTAATTTATCAGGTGCCGATCGAGCAGGGGCTGCTTAGGTCAACGATATAGAACACTTTTTTTTTTTTTTTTCAGTTTTCTGATTTCGACCGCCGACTCAAATAGCTATATAAATCACCCATTTCCTTAGTAACGTGCTTAAAACAATTTTTTTTTACGTTTAGTTTTGCTTATAAATGCTTAATATTCAATAGGTACTTATCTAATGTTTAAAATATGAAATATAAAATAAATTCTAAAAATAATAAGTTTTTTTTTTGTATTTTTTGTGTTCTTTACCTGAGCAGCCCCTGCTCGATCAGCACTTGATAAATGACCACCTTGTATATTAAAAAATAAGTTTAATAAGTGTCTTCCCCCTCACATCCAGTTGCTGTGGTCCAACAGGGTCCTTAATTGTCTTCATTTATTTTGTAACATGGTAGAGCAATAAATGATTGAAATTGAAAATTGAAATAGGTATATATTTAAGGTCGCAATGGTATAGCCATCTCAACGAAGCTGCAATGCCCCTAGCTCTATCATAAAATAATAATAATAATATTTATGTATGTTTGTAAATAACTAATTAATAAAATTCGTCAAATCAAAACATGCTAGTTTAATTCCTCTAATGAGGTGCCTACACACGGCTCAAAACAAACGAATAACCGCAACACAATTACCGTTATGTTTACAGCCTAACCGCATTCAACAAAAGCAATTTTCTATTAAATTAACTAGAGAACAATCCGCACTTAGTCGTGTAGTTTTAAAATTAAATCTATACCTTCTTCAAAATAAAAGCTAATGACTGGTTTACACGATGCGAGTTCACGCACGAAAAATGCTTCTCTAGATGATTCTCGGAAGCTCGCATGCGTGCACGAACTTAACGAGAACGAGCGTAGCGCGAACGCTTCACGAATGCTAGTAGTCTCGTTCGAGAAGGCGGCATGCTCCTTGTACGTAAAATTTCGCATCGTGTCTACCTGACATTAGTATCTTTACGAGTATATGCATCCTAAAGATTTTTTATATTACATTTGCAATGTAATTCTTATAACGTAGAAAAGTGAATATGAAAAAAAATGACGTTTGGGCCAAATGTAGTTCAATCAGAAAGAGCATTAAGATTTTTTTTTATTTCACTTATTGGAATTATCTTGGTTGCGGATCGAGTTCTGTATGTTGTAAATGGAATGATAATAAAAAAAAACCCTAAATTATTTCTTAGTAAGACAATTTCCAAATGAATGAATGAGAGAATTAGGAAATAAATAATGAAAGATTAGCTTTCAGCCCGTTAGTTCTATTCACTTCTGGGGTGCAATTGCGTAAGGTAATCGTATTAATTTGACAGTTCATATCGTATTCAATCGGCTGCAATTTGTATGGAATGACATTTATTATGATACAATATGAACTGTCAAATGAATACGATTGACTTTACGCAATCGCCTAGCATATTTTGAAAAATAAATATTTTGTTCGGCTACGGATCGAAACAAATCTTAATATAATTCATATTTTTTTTGCTCTAAATTGAATTTCCCTTTTTTTGTACTACGCCACGCGGATGTGAGTTGGACGACTATTTTTGTTAAACTCGTAGTATAAAACTGTTATAATGTAGATATTCTCCAATCCTATATTAATATTGTCTATTTAAAAAGTTAATAAATATTGTAACATCATGATCAAGAACTTACCTTGCTTTGTAAATTGTTATCGTGTAATTATAATGTAATTATTATTAATTATGTCGAAGTTTCATTCCACCTGAGCGTAATAAGTAATGAATTTGGAAGGAAAATAACTTTGTTTGAGTAATCATCTGTCTAAGAATAACCAAAAGTTTGGAGTACGACCTGTACTTATTGAATTATTGAGCGAATAATTTTAACGAAAGTAAAGGTCGGTGAAAGCTGGCACGTTCAACACATTTACACGTAGTGTCTTTGAATAAACGCGCGGCATGACGTTGCACTGCATGGTCAATAGTCTGTCTGTCTCTCTCGCAGTCAAACTTATGAGTACGAAGGAGACAGTTAATGTTTTGTTTGTGCCTCAAAATAGTTTGAACTTTTTGAATTGTCTATTCGTTTTATGAAGTTGCTTTAGTGAGAATACTATGAACGTGTCATCTTTCGTTAACCGACCTATATATGCCTAGCTAAGTGGCCTGCAAGAATAGCACGGGTATTTTAGATACTGCCTTTATTTAGTCTTGTTAAAGTTTGTGAACTTCAGCGTATAAATTGCGACAGCGAAATGTATAAAGGAACTTGCTGACAACTGTCCGCGCATATAGCTAATTTTACACATTCCGGCTGTCGGTATCTACGGTCAGCGTGCGGTCAGCGCAACTCTAAAACCAGTCACCTCTGTACCTACTTGTACAGTAAGTATATGGCAGAATTGGTAGAGTTTAGGAGTGACTTTGATCGTCAAATCTTTGACGATCGTTGATCCCAATCAAGTCCGAGGGTAACACTGGATCTACGATGGGGCGAGCTTACACAAAGGTGCCTATTGACCTTGGCGTTCAAAAAGAAAGAAAAGAAACAAAAGTGCCATATAAAGAGGGAGTTGTACTCCCTTGCCTTGTACGTTATACTTTATAACGCGCAAGGCAAAGGAGTGCACTAAACGTCTACTCAACATCTTTATGTTGAGTAGCGTTTGGTGCAACAGTCAACCAAGAAAAGATATGGTAGCCCGCAGTGCGTACCAAATACCCACTGGACCCCAAAAAATATTATTTTAAGGTTGCCCATTCCATCTCCCGGTTGGTTATGCTACTTTGGGTGAGATTTCCGTACAAAATTGATGCTCCATGAATTTAATAAACTCCTTCTTTTTCAGATGTCGGTTACATGTGAGGTATAATAGGACATGTTTATTGATATAGAGGTTGAGTACGTTTTTGTAGATGAGCTCGAATCTTGAGGGTCCAGTGAGCACTAGATCGTCTGGCTGCCGTTGCGTGACTGTGAGCTATCGTCGCGCATCTGTTGAGAGACCCCAATGCTGCAAACATTGTTGTTATGGCGTCAGACTTAAAAAAAAAATGGTGGTAGCTGGCCAGGCGGACTTTCATCAAGTTCAACCACCAATCAAACCAAATACAGTATGCACCCCCACTAGGATTTAAGCCCGGAAACTCTGGGTCTGATACCGGTGGAAAGGTGAGGTGAAAAAGTCGCGTCCGTGGTCTAGTAATATAACATACTAGACCACAGACGCGACCGTTTCACTTTTTTTATGATAAAAAAAAGAACCAAATTTTTAAGAAAGAAACAATTTGAAGCTCTTATGGCGGCGCTTGACAGACTGATCGTACTAGATCACGTTTGTTATGCAAAGTTCGGTCCGGCCAGGTGTCGGATGGGTTATCGTAAAATGGCATTACAACTGAGCGTTTCCGTGCTTCGGAGGCCACGTTAAATCCGAGTGTCCCGGCCTTAAAGACGGCTTGATAAACTTTGACAGCAGAGATGGCCACTAATCCTCATACGATGAGAGAGAAAGAGAGAAAGAAGCAAATAATAGATTTTGTGAAAATTTGGTTTATTAAAGTTAGGTACTCGTTACTAAAAAGCACTTATTTCAATCACTTATTTCAAACGTGGAAAACTATTCGTTTTGGTCCGAATTAAATAGTTATGCGCAACTTTTGGCGTACGCGCTAAAGCGTGACGTCACCAAAACTTTTCCCCACAACACTATCAAGTACAGACAACAACGCGTTAAGCTGGACAGTTGCAATACAAAAATCACTCTAACTACGTTCGCTATAAGAGCGCACCAAGTTTGCAAAATAAAGCTAGGGTGTGATCTCATTTATTTGTCAATATCGAACTTAAAACCAATGAGTCTAGGTTCAAAATCGCTTGGAGAAGGTCGTCTGTTTTGTTTACCATTATGCACTGTCCGCATTTTGACACGAAATCCCGGAACAAGAAATAATTAGCTCCCCAAAGGTTTGCGTTTTGCATTATTCTTGTTTCATATGTTTAGGATATCCGCTTGTTTTTGTTGTGGCATACGTTCGATTACTTGTTTTGTTACCTACGCTTGATGAAAAAAAGAACTCCGTTTCATTGAAGTTTTCACTAAAGACTTTATTTTATTCAATTATATCACCGACAATTATAATAGAATTAATTAATCCAATAACCATCCACCCTAACCACGATTTAGTCAAGCTATTCCAAAATACAAAGAAGCTAAAGTGGCTGAAATGTTGAATTGCAGATGAATGGATGAATGGTTCATTAGTTCTGGCTGCGCCGCCAATCGAGATACTCGCCTAATAGAATGTTAGGCATCGGCAGGTATTCGAACATAATACTACTGTGAGAACAGTAGACTCGCTTGCCAAGTTAGGGCGTATATGCTATATTTTAATGCAAGTTTAATACCAACATAAAGTAATTTGCACAACAAAAGCAACGAAGAAAATCTAATTTTTAAATCAAATTTCACGTGCTTGAATTTTCTAAAAGGTTTTAGTGATTACATCCGTTCCCTTGGTCCTAGTCCTAGGAGGTCGAGTCTGGTGTCTACGAGTCGTCTCGCGAAGGCAGAAAGAATGCGTAATGAAATTTCCGAAAAGATACATTGAAATCTGGCCATGTATTCAATTTCTCCCCTCCCCTATCCCCGATTCGATGTTTTTTAAATGAGGTCCTTAGTGTGCCTCTAAAATTTTATTGAAATCCGTCGATAAATAACACTACAGCAAACTTCCCCCCTAGTAAAAAAATCGCATATATTGCAAATATGTGTGCATATTTTAATCAAAATCGGTTGCAAAATGCGACCTGTAGGCGAGAACAGACAGACTGACAGACAGCCAAAAGCATTTTTTGCCAATCTCGAAACTGAGACGCTTCGCTCGCTCAGTCAATTATGGTGTATGGGAGGAAGCCCGCGCACTATAGTATGGCTATAACGGCTGTGCACTCCCTGAGGTATGCGCGGCGAGGTGGGAGCCGGGGAAACAATAGCATGAGTACCTGCCGCCACGAGCGTTGACGGCGGACTGACAGAGCGCGTCCCCCCCCCGTCTCGCCGCGCGCATACCTCAGGGAGTGCACAACGGTTATGGTCATACTATAGGCAGCCTAGAACTCCTGGTTGTGGCAGCCATTTAACTGCCTGATTGCATGTCAGCCAGCTGGCTTCGCGCAGCCAAAGCGAGTGTAGGCGAATGTATATGGCCGCCGTCAGTCTCCCCGCAATTGTTATAGCAACCAGACGTATCTTTTTACAAAATGACTTTTGATACGGAAAAAATTATTAGAAAAATGTCGATAGGCTGTGGCTGCTCAAATTTTTTTGCTGTCGCAGCCTGGCTGCCACAGGAAGGCTGCCTTGTGCGTGATAGGTCTATAAGGCAAATTTGTGAGACCTAGTACTCTGAGGTTGGATTGATATGAAAAACAGTATTCTTATTATTTTAAATTGCTCATATTTGGTGATCTCAGAAAAAATACAACTAGATGTTATTAAAAATGTCACCATATTGGGGCACAACACAACACAATGTCTTTTGGATGCTTTAGGTTCATGAAACTCTAAAACATATTCATAAGACATGTATACCATTCACCCAAAATAATGCCTTGTCACAATAACTAAACAGCTTCCTAGTCAGTTACTTTACAATAGGAACGCTAAAATTGTTGCCACACAATTCCAAATTATTTCATAGTCAGGAACTCAGGTCAACCGTATATAACAATTTAATGTAAGACCCGGGAACAGTTTAACAGATTTCTTGAAACTCATCCAAACATCGTTTAAGGATAATTGTGGCAATTCAAAGTTGAAAGGTCCCATTCAGGGAACAGTGTAAGATTTGAATTAATATGAAAAGTAATAAAATTGTTAAGCCGATGCATTGTAGGCCGCGCTCGCGGTCAGAAGTTTTTGGTGGAGGAATTTGTCTTCCGAGAAGTTTTGACGTGTCCCACGGAATATTACTGAGGAAGGTCCAGTTCAAGAGATTAAGCGGGGGAAATAAATCTCCTGTTGCTGAGGAAGAAACCTAAATTTGACATCCTACTAATTTTATTTACCCGGCGGTAGGCGGTAGGCGCTACCGGGTAAGAAATACCACATAGGTGTCAAATCCATGTCTATCTTTGGTTACTACATTTTTAACTTAATCTACCGTACAATTTCTATAATTTTACTTCATATTTTCACTTGACATTTGCTAAATACGTAATTATCGCGAGCAAGCCATTAATTGAGAAAAGAAAAAGAAGAAGACCACCGGGTTCAATTGTGGCGGTACATATTGTATTCGGTTTGCTTGGCCAGCTAAGCTACTGTCATCTTATTTAAGTCTGACGCCATTACAACAATGTTTTCAACATTGTTGTATTCCGATAAAGATAAGTAAGCCAGTTCCTCAGTGGTTGAGGACTCCGGATGAGGCCTTATAACTGATAATTTAACATTTGCTAGCAAGACACCGGTGTCCAGAGAACAATGGGATATCTATCTTACTCTCTTATCGTATGAGGATTAGTGGCCACCTCTGGTGTCAGAGTTTGCCAAGCGGCCAATTAGGGCTCTGACACGGCTTTACGACTGTTATCAGATGATAGCAGCCGGGACGGACGGTTTAATGTACCCTCCGAAGCACGGAAGCGCTCAGTTGTGATGCCACTTTCCGGTCACGCATCCCTGGCCGTTACGAGCGATGCTTACGAAACGTGATCGAATACGATCAGTCTGTCAAGCGTCACCAAGAGCGCTTCAGGACGCCACAGGTTCAGTGAAAGGTATAAACGCTTCAGTCTATGTCCAGCAGAGCCTTCCCTTAGTCAAAATAAATGGATCCAAAGGTCCCTCATTTGCAAAGTTATTGCTGTTAACTTCAGTACGCCTTTGTTTGCCTAAATAAACGAGGAAGAAGGTGGTAAATATTAGGAATGAAAAGCAAAACTTCGCCGAACAATTCTCGGCATCCAGTCTCGAAAGTTGGGTACGTGATGAGATTCAGATTGGAATTTAGTTTGATCAAATGTAAGATAGTTTTGCTTGTAATTATCCTGTCGTCAGCAGAAACTTGGCTGCTTTAAGAAAGATTTCCCGTCATTCTCAGTGACGGGAAATCTTAAAACCCGACTTAATTAATAAACATTTTATTAATAGAAATTGCGATCATCATCATCATCAACCCTTTCAATATTCCCACTGCTCCCACCTTAAGGGGATATTTACCGCTACAAATGCAACGGGGGCCAACAGCTTAAGAGGCCGATGACCGGTCAGCTCCCCATACTTTTTTTATAAACGACGGGGAGACTCTTAGCCTTCATCATACCTGATGTTAAGTATTGATAAGGCTGAAGAATATTTGGACTGTTTTTTTAAAAGAAACCTAGTTAAATACTGTCCTTATCCAAATAACATAGTACAGTCAATCATGCTCAAATATAAAATAATTTAAGTATGGGAGACTGACGAAATTCGGAACAAAGGTCTCGATAAAATAAATTTTGGGCACCCATACCACAGCATAAAGAAACAAACAGTAGTAATCTGAATCACAAAACCTCCTTTTCAGAGCGTGTGAGGTGAAAATAAAATTACATTTATTTCAGAAACACAACGACTACACAACATTACAATATTACAACATGCGTACCAACATACTAAATGCGTAACATGCCATACTGATCGCGTAATCCAGACGTAATGCAGGCTACCCCTACTGTTTTTTTAAGGTCACTTTTCAATTTGTCGACTCTGTATGAAATAAAACAGGGAGAAAAAACAACCCCTGACGAGTTTCTTGCCGGTTCTTCTCGAAGGTCTCCCGTCGCTGGGTTTGTGAACCGATGGCGTAGCTTCTTTGACGTTCATAAGTGCTCGTAGCAGCCTAGACTGAATAAATGATATTGACTTTGACTTTGATTTTAGTTGGTAATTCACTTATGCGTACAAAGCACTTTTCCTCATCTTTTATTATGCGACCAGCCAGGGAGTTGAAATCCCTGCCTGCGTCTGTATTCCCGAGTGCCTACAATTCTGGTATATTTAGGAATAGGCTTTTTCTAGTCAAGCTCGCTCCATCCATAAGCCTCTTCTAATTCTAATGATTCAGGATGAGGTCAAGATACTTTAATGTAAAAAAATGCTATTTCTAACATTTTTATTGTGATCTGTAGGCCTAGCGCGAAAAACTTTCGAGTAAGTATCGTCATCAAGTACCCATGATGTATTGAGCAGTTTGGCGCAGGGGTACTAAACCCGCCTCCTGCGCCAGAGGTCCCGGGTTCGATCCCCGGACAAGACAAATATTTGTGTGCATGAACATGTCTATTTGTCTTGGTCTGGGTGTTTAATATGTATATTATGTATGTATTTGCAAAAAAAAAAAGTATATAAGTATACTTATCCGTTATCTAGTATTCGTAACACAAGTTATTCATGAAACTTAACGTGGGCTTTACAATTGGTGTGTAGTATGCCATTATTTATGTATTTATTTATTATTATTAGTGTTCCTAACGATGATGACGTTTTTAATACTTTCTCGGTACTATTTCAAAATCTAAGCCACTATCGAAACAACTCTGGAAAGACACAAATGAAAATATTAACCAGTGAAATCGAAAATGAAATGAAACCAGTGATTTCGCTAAATCTGCTCCATGGAAACCGTTATCAGACTGAATCGCAGTTGAAACTAACTGCAAAGCTCATTTTCACCGTATTAGTTCTTAAACTGTCTGTTGTTGAGTTAAACTATAGAGTTAATAGCCGTTACGAAGAACCACTACGATTTAAATTTAAATTTTATTTGATTATATAATTTCCATGCCACCGTTGTTGGCTGAATGGGAAGAGCCAAATTAAAGTAAAATAAGAACTGTAATGTCTATCTACCTCAGTTATTTGACTGAGGTAGTAGGGGTGAGGTTTATTTGCATTTGCAAATTATTATACTCTTGCACATAAAAATAAATAAAAATAAATGTTTTACAATATGTTCGCAAAGGTGGACTTATCTCTAAAAGAGATCTTTTCCAGCCAACCTGTCAGAGATAAATGTGATAAGTTAATAAGGACAATTTAAAGTATTCTATTCTAAAAAGTATTCTAAAGTTCAGTGTTATTCTAAGACTCTTAGCCTTCATTATACCTGAAGTTAAGTACTGGTAAGGCTGAAGATGGAAGCGAAAGCGAGCCTCTCCCGGAATCCTCGTCACTGAGGTTTGGCACTCGTCACTGGTTATCTTATCTCTAACTGCCGGAACCTAACAATACTGAAACAGTTATAAATAAATTATGCATCAACTTGAATTAACAGCTTTTTAAGGATTTAATGGTAAGTAAAAGGAAGACATGGTGTGGGAGGTTGATCTTTATATATTGAAAACGGAAGTCCTCAGTGGCTGATGATTCCGGCTCCGGAGGAGAGGCTCGCTTCCATCTTCTGGCTTATCAATACTTAACATCAGGTATGATGGAGGCTAAGGGTCTCCTCGTCGTACATAAATAAATAAGTGGTAACGACTTAATAAGCGGGTTCGATCCCCGGAGAAGACAAATATTTGTGTGCATGAACATATCTATTTGTCTTGGTCTGGGTGTTTGATATGTATATTATGTATGTATTTACAAAAAAGTATATTAGTATATTTATCCGTTATCTAGTATCCATAACACAAGTTCTTCGTGAAATTTAACATGGGCTAGATAATTGGTGTGATTGCATGTAATTATATTATTGTATGTGTATGTACATATTATTATATGTCTGTGTGTATGATCGATAAATAATGATTAAAATAACAACGAAAAACATCGAAAAAGTGTAAAAGTGAGGGTTTTTCCTTACTCTTGATATGTAAAGAAAAAGACAGAGACAAATGTTCCAGCGTAATCGGTCCATAAATGCGCAATTTTTGTATATAATCTTTACAAAGACCTACCAACTTATGTGTTGAGAATGCTTCAAGCATTATTGTATATCATGAAGTTTTACATTGTATTTATCGTTCCTTTTGCATGAAGAATTTAGAGCGCATTTTTAAATAAAATCTTTTAGATCGTATAAAGATAATATAAAACGCAAATCTGTTAGATTACACCTTAAAGATTTTGTTGAATTAATTATCATATTTCTATGGAAAAAAATCGAAATCCTCTAATTGCCAACAAAAGTTTTTGTAGATTTTGCGAAACTCAAAATAAGTTCGATATATAACTGTGCCCTACGCAAACATTGTATACATATTGTAAGTTTTCACTGTGTAAATAAACTTTTTTTTATAAATGCCAATAGTTATATGTTAACCGTAACTGTCCTTTTTTCGCTTTTTGGTCTTTTTTTTTTGTACGACGGTGAGTATAGCCTTCATCATACCTGATGTTAAGTATTGATAAGACTGAAGATGGAAGCAAACCTCTCCCGGAGTCCTCAATCAATGAGGAGCTGGCTATCTTATCTCTAACTGCTGGAACACAACAATGCTGAAAATATTGTTGTTATGGCATCAGACTTAGATAAGATGGTGGTAGCTAGCCAGGCGGACTTACAACAAGTCCTACCACCTTTTTTTTTTGAGTGACGGGAATGCTTTTACGCATACCAAACGGTTATGCTGGGTTCACCTAGAATACCGGACTCGCGAGTCCAGCACCCTATCCCTCGCCGCCCCCCGACACCCCGTCAAGCTTAGTAGGGTCGGCGGGGGTTCGGGGTAGGATCGTACCAGCTCCCATCCCCTCACCGACCTCGAAAGCTCGGGAGGGAGGACGGGAGATGAGAGGGACCACCGCCTCCCAGTCCCCCATTCAGCCCCACAAAATCGACTAATCCGACCAAGCAAAAAAAGGACAGCAGGACTCTCAAGGATACTATAAATTAAACGAGAACCTATGGTCTATTCTCTTTGCTCAATAACTCTACATTCTAGTGGGAAGTTCACACGGAATTAGAATCGAGCAAGTGATCCGAACTTTATTCTGTCTGTTGCTTTGTTTGCATTTGGACAATTAGTTAGGATCCTATGCTAATAGAAACGGCTCAAATTGCGCTTGAGTTACGTTTTAATGTGTCGCCGGTTGTTAGCTTAGAGTTGGTTCACAAAGAGGACGGTTATTTGTGATTAACTTGTTTAAGGTGGGTCCAGATATGTTGTTTGTACAGAATTCTTTTGTCAAAGTTTGTCGCTGCGAGAAATGCATTTCCTCGGGACGGGCGAAAAGCCGACTCGCGATGGATCGGAGCGTATTATCAGGTTGTGAACAGCTCACATATGGGCTGTGGATCTACAGCCACTAGTCCACAGCCTATATGTGGGTTGTTCACCCGAACATTTTCTATTCTTTTGGGATAGAAAATGTTGACACATTTTCTGGGGACTCATAAAATTATGGAGTTTACAAAAGTAGACAAACTATAATTGCTATCAAAAAAGTACCGGGACATTTTTAGCTGGTTTTTTTAAATGTAAAGCTGCAGAATAAAAAATGGAACCAAAAGAAAGGCATTGAACTTGGGGGTCATATCTTACGATTTGGCTTGGACTGTGAACCTGTTCAGACGCCGTACTACCGTACCGTACGAAACGGGCGTCCAGACTAGCGTTCTTGATCGCGACGCTGCTGATACGAAACGGAGGTACGATATGGATATCTGGACCCACCTTTATGTGGTTTTCTTTTCATTATTTTAATGTCTCAGATTCTTTTCACGGACAACATTGCCAAATTACAGCGTCTCGTTGCAGTGCAACTATGAGAAGTGATGTTACTCTCAAGCTGCTCCATTGTTGCTCTGGATGAATTTAGGAGAAATGTGACTATACAATTTTTGGTAAGTTTCATTGTTACTGAAAACGGCTTTACGGAAAAAAGAACGGAGAATAACATAAGCTAATATTTATACCGATATTCCCACGGGAACAGGAACCACGCGTGTGACACCGCGGGCGAAAGCAAGTATATTATACAATACAAATACTTATTAATGAAAAACGAATAAATACATTAGTATTAACGAAAAAAACTAGTTTCAGATATTGTGTTTTTGTATAGTTTAGGAAAGATTATATAATTAATAGTATTTGTAAAAAAATACATTAATAATAAACATAAAAGCATACTACACTACCTTATACTAACTATAACAAGAAAACGCCGTCCAACTCACAGCCGCGTGGCATAGTACCGAGAACACTGGCGCTGTTGCCCCGCTGAATACATAGACTCTGCCGCTGGGCAAGATAGGCACCAGCTCTCAGGTCTCCTGAGGCGTGGACCAGTCTTGTGGAAATCGTCGTCGTCGTCTCAGCCACATGACACCCACTGCTGGGTATAGGCCTCCCCCAAGGATCTCCACGACGATCGGTCCTGCGCTGCCCGCATCCAGCGGCTTGCCGCGACCTTCACCAGATCGTCGGTTCACCTTGTGGGGGGCCTACTCACGGAGCGTCGTCCGGTACGCGGTCGCCATTCCAGAACCTTTCCGCCCCAACGGCCATCGGTTCTTTTCGCTATGTGTCCCGCCCACTGCCACTTCAGCTGAGCAATCCTTCGAGCGATGTCAGTAACTTTAGTTCTCCTGCGAATCTCCTCATTTCTGATTCGATCACGCAGGAAAACGCCGAGCATAGCTCTCTCTATTGCACGCTGAGTTACCTTGAGCCTCCTTATCAGACCCATAGTTAGCATGTGGAAATATCTTTCGTATACTTTTTTTGTGTCAGACGACCAAGGGCTTACTGAGAGCGACGCATATTTGCGGCGCTTGAGGAATTGAGCTTGCTCCGCCGCGGCTCCAGCTCTTGAGGACGTACCACGTATATGGGAAGGACCTAAGATGTTTACACAGGTTGCACTAACATAAATACATATTATTTTAGTAGGCAGAATATTCTCAGCACTTTGTATGCAGAAGTGTCTAATGTTTTATATAAAAATAAATAGGGTCCTACGTAATAACTCTGACCTTTAATTCGTCAATTGCTAGCAGCTCCCTTACTCGGTGTCGGTGCCAGCCAAGGCAAGAAACATTAAAATAGTAGGACCGCAAAGTAGAATGCTCGGTTTTCATTTTTTTATAAAAAGTTTTTTATTTCAAAGTTTTTAAAGGTAGATGAGGTCCCGTGCCTACGCCTTATGACCTTATGTCAACTCCTCGTCACCTTTTACAAAATACTGCTTTTCCCGGTACAGGGACCTTATTTATTGAGGAGTTCTCCGAATCAGCTCCACTTTATCACATGCATAGAGTCGAGCGTAAATGTCTTATGAACCATATTAAAGAAATCGTATCGCTTCCGTGAAATGCTAAGTATTTAATAGTTTCGATGACCATTTATGGTCTTCATCATCAGTACCTCTTCATCAAATGATGCTTTCCGGAAGCACATGCATGATTTACTATAGAAAACACCGCAATCAGTATAGGAGTGCCTATAATATTTGAAGAGTTCCCTGGATTTTTCCAGGATCCCATCATCAGATCCTGACATGATGACAATGGGACCACATGGGAAGTATACCCTTACGAGCAAAAAAATAATTACTCAAATCGGTCTAGCCGTCTTCGAGTAATCGAGTAACATACATAAAAAATAAGATTCCGTCGAATTGAAAACCTCTTCCTTTTTTGAAGTCCATTAAAACGGTTGCTGTGGTTTCCATGGTACCGTTTTGACATATCTTCGATCCTGATGTGAAATCAATCCCGTCAAGAGTAACCCCCCAGGACACCGGTGTCCAGAGAACAATGGTAAATCGATTGCGTCTCATATTGCGGCCTGAGCACGCCTGAGAGGTTAATGTAACAGCAATAAAGTATAAATTTCTATGCGGTGAAATAATTTAGATGCAGCCACTTTAAATGTGTTTGATGCTGAAAATGCAAGACTTCAGATTGCTAGGATGGTTAATAAACTAAACTATATAGCTATTTGAGACAGAAGTCAAACAGAAAAAAATGATTTATATGACACTCATGGGGTAAAAAAAATTAAAATTGGGCTGCTTAAAGTTTTACCTATGTTATCTAGGCAACACTTTAACGGCAGTATTTTCAAAATTGCCTGAAAAGTACTGAACCGATTTCAAACAAAAATAGGACTATTAAAATTGTGGAAAATTGATGTAGTATGGCCGCGGGTGGACTCGTGATACTTAGACAAGACAATGACTGTCAGTTAAAACTGATCGTGTGTAGCACCCATTACTATTCTGCTGAATTTAGATAAAAACTCGAGCGTTTCCCTAACACATACCTTGTCTACCGCAGAATAGAAAATTGTGTTCTAAGTTTAAATTTTCCGCTTTTGACGGCGCCGCAAGAATGTGACACTTATCTAACGGTATTTATTTGGAAAATATTTTATGGGCGCCATTTTAGGTGAGACAGTGGCCATTTTGCTTGCTCGTTTGAGCGCGAAACACTCACGGAATCTTAGTAAATGGCTTTTGAAATATGTTACTTGAGGTGCCTTTGAAATTGTTAGTATGTAGGATGTCTAGTATCGAAAATGTTAATAATATTGCCTAATACACAGGTATCGTGAATTGAGGCGCTCGATGGCGCAGTGATTCGCGCGCTCGGCCTGTGATTGCGGCGATTAAACTACTTTCGTAACTGTCGGTCACGGGATGGGTGGCCAAACATTGGCTATCTCGAGCTCCTCTGTGCTTCGGGGGGCACGTTAAGCCGTTGGTCCCGGCTGTATTTGCAGTCAGTAAAACCCAGCAGTCCGCATTGGGCCCGCGTGGTGGGTCATGGCTCTAATATTATAGCATTAATTTGGTTGGGCCACGTGGACCTTGTTAGTTGGCCAACTGTTAGATGTGGCCACTTTTTAGGTAGGGCCTACAACAAAGAGCCATTGTAGAATCTGCAGTCATTAAATGCCCGCCATCAAAAAGCCTGCATGGAGGGTCATGGCCCATTCTTCTTATCCATCCACGAGGAAGGCCACTGGCCCAGCAAACGGATGTTAAAATGGCTGACGATGACAAAGGTATCGTATTGGATACTTGCGTCTTATTTTATTTTATTTAACCATTTATTTCAGGCATCACGGCCCATACAATAAATACTTATGGACTAACATACGTATAGGTATAATATCGATAATTCGACACATGCAAGGAAAAACATGGTAACTCAGTTTTAGGTATTTTCCAGGAGAGCACGACAAAGATGCAAAATATTCTTAGCAAATTCGGATAAGGCCTAATACCAATCGATCTTGAACATTTAAGTAAACGTGGTAAGACCTAAACTATTGTATTATTTTGAAACTATAAATGTATATATTGATTGATTTATTGTATGTATTTGTGTACAAATTCGTCCACATATACTTTGTAAAATGGCATTGTCACTCTGATAAACAATCAATATTGCATGAAATTGATTTCATGCAATATTGATTGTTTGTCAAAAGTAAATTTTATGGTTATCCTTACCGTAAACAATTTTTAACTCGCAAGGAAGGACTTACCATAAATTATAACATTTCTCGCATTACAAGATTCCTGTACTGCAAGTTGTGACGTACAAACACGTCAATAGCAATTTATTTTAGATGAAAATATTTAAGCTCTAAGCACAACGTTAAGACAATCAGACTGAAGTAGACCCATTTACGCTGGCTGGCGGTCCATACACAGAACAACAGAACAAATCTCATCCAACTGAATCGAGGTAGGGTATCGTTATTTCTCTGATATCGTTCACAGCTGCGTTTTATGTCTTAAACGACATGATTGCAATAAAACATTTTGATTAGATTTGGACATGTTTAGGCTCTTGAATCGGCATCAACATTAATTGTTAGTAGTAGTACCTAACGCACCTTCGATTTGCCAATGTTATGGTCCTTATGGCTGAGACCTGAGACCTGAGTGGGACTCAGGATGTACGTACATGTACCTATATGACGAATATCATGTCAATCCCAATGTTGCGTCCGCTCCAGTTCGTGTTGGTTGGGAACACTGCACTTAAAGTTGTTGACTGTTCGACATCAGCCATTTTTAATGTCCCCACTGCTGGCGCACTGACCTTCCTTATGGATGGATAAGGAGAATGGGCAATGACCCACCACGCGGGCCCAATGCGGATTAGTGGGTTTTAACGACTGCAAATGCAGTCGGGACCAACGGTTTAATGCCTTCCGAAGCACGGAGGAGCTCGAGATAGTAATTTTTTTGGTCACCCATCCCGTGACCGACCATTGTGAAAGTTGCATAACCCCAACAATCGCAGGCCGAGCGCGCGAATCACTACGCCACGGGCTCCTGGTGTTGTTAACTGTTACGTTACCTAAAATAGGCAGTCCAGTTAGGTAAATTCAACTTTGAGAAAGAAATGTCTCGTCGAATTCAACTCTGATGGGCAACATGAGACTTTCGTATGATCAGATTGGGATTGTACCAAGGAATTAATAAAGCCTTCATACCTAGACTGAATAAACATATTGAATTGAAACCGTTGGTAGACTGCATTACGTAATAAAATGATAACTAAAGACTTAAATTTTATAGTGGGTTACTCCTATCAAAATAGGCTATTTGACAATGCGAAAAATAAAGTGTCAGTTACTGTTATCAGGGCCCTTATTCACTATGACCACTTAGCGATTCCTTGCTCAAACCACGCCAATGTCGTACTTGGTTTTGACATTTTCAAAAGTCGTTTTCTCCATGATACTCCCAAATTATAAAGTTATTGTACAAGTACATGGAAGTCACAAGTTGTACAATTATTAAACAAGTAAAATAACTTTAAAATTTGTAAGTGTCATAGAGAAAACGAATTTTGAAAATGTCCAAACTAAATACGACATTCGCGTGGTTTGAGCAAGGAATCGGTAAGTGGTCATAGTGAATACGGGCCCAGGTTAAATGAAGAGTTTAATAAAGGTTATTTATTAACGTAAGTTGAAAATAATAATAAATTTATTTATAAAATCCGTAAATAAAAATGCATTTTTTAAACGTTTGTCAGGTGACACAAAACGCTCCTGGGCCCTTATTCTCTATGACCACTTTGCGATTCCTTGCTTCAAAACCACGCCAATATCGTACATGGTTACGACATTTTAAAAATTCGTATTCTCTATGACACTTAAATGAAACCGTGTGATATGAACGTGACTTGCGCGTGGTTTGAACTGTCAAAAATTCCACGTTTTAGAAACGCGTGGAATCAACGTGGAATCTGTAAGGAATCGTTGTGACTGTGAAGAAATTTATTGTTTTTGTGCTAAAAACTATTTAAATAAATCTATAACGTAATTAAGGCCAAAGACCTTCTAAACACCATAAGTATTTCAGTGAAATTTAGTGTCAGCTATTTATATTATAATCTACTATTACTACGATTTTGTAAATTTTGTATCGAATTAAACCACATGTAACTATAAAACTATTTTATTATGAACTTTTATGTAAGTATTTTGCACGCAACTACCGAAGACCATTCTTGATCTACACTTATGAATGAACTTGTGAATCACATTTTTAAACAAATTGATTTCAATGAAGTAAGATGTTTTAGTTTTACATCGCTTTTAAATCTGGAACAAATGCAAAAGACATATGTTAGGGGTTATGTAAGTAAATTAGATATTATAAGGCAAGTAACTTGTAACATTTTTGGGAGTAATAAACGATTAGGTACTTACAATAACAAATCGCTTCAAATAAAATACCGCCAAGTACATCAAAATTCTTCATACAAAATATACTCGTAGGTACAATATTAATGTATTGAAGTGTATGTATATATTTCCATTGAAATACTAAGTATTATTATTTCTCTCTTGTAATAAACATATAATAAACAGACAAAATTGAATCAACTAATTTTCATTGTAAAAATCGATAACAAGAAATAAAAAAGTAAAAAGGAACGTTCAAAAACGTTCGAACGTTTTGGTTTTGCTGCGTGTTTGTTTAAATTATTGTGTAATATTTTTTCTTTGTTATTGCTAAAATTGCATTGTTATGATTAAATATTAATACAAATCTTAAAAGTTTTAAGTTTAGTTTTCGAACGCACTCGTGACTTCATAACGTACCAAAGACAATTTGTCTTGGAGGTGTCTTGGAGCGCGGTGGGACTTACAGAATAGAGTTGGCCAGATTCCTTACTGTGACAAGATACGATATTGACGGGGTTTATGCGTGGTAAGGTTTAAGTGTGGAATCTAAGTGGTCATAGTGAATAAGGGCCCTGATTCGTCGAGTTTATGATGACGTCATCTGCTTGTAAACCTCGTTTGCCTACGTATGTGGATGATATGTCTCACAGATCAGAATACATGCAAGTGACGTCACCGAACCCATTGCAGCGCCATATTGTCAAAGTAGCGTTTTGGCGCGCTATTTAAATATTGAATTTTTAATTTGGTATTTTTCAGCAAATATGTACCAGAATTTACAAAACCAACTCTTAAACTCTACTACATAATATAAAATGGATTTTACAAACCTGTCAAATAGCCAATTGTATAACAAGTCACTTTTTTCAGCGTAAATATGCCTTTCCTCATTATTACTTCACACTTTAATTAATTGTTGAACACCAGTTTCTACTTAAATACTTGATTTCAGCTTCGCACAGAATTTTACTAACTTCTAAGTGCCAAGAAGAAGTTTCCCTTTTTCCATATGAATAACAAGTATCTCAAATGAACTACTTGTTTTTAAAGTAAAAACGGGAAAGATGCTTGATTTTAGCATAATATTACACACAGAAAAAAAATACTTGAATCAAATAAATGGATATAATTTCAGGATTAAACCGAATTTTATTTAAAAAAATACTAGTGGATGTGTTTTACTTTGCATAATTGCAATAACGAATAATTGTTTTTTTTTATAAAAACTGAGATACTTGACTTTTTCGTAGGGCAACTCCTGCATAGTATAGAAGGCGTAGAACCACCCCCAATTGTTTTTAAAAAGATATACGGTTTTTTTTAATTTTCCACCTAATAACTTGCTACATATAAGGAAAGTAAAAGTTTTTATTCGAATCATATTTATCTACTAAAGCTATATTTAAGTTGTTTATAAAGCGACGTTGATAAACACTGTTTATTACTAATGAAACGTAATGAACTTATTCTTGTGTTATTAATATTTTGATGGCGTCTAGTCGATAGTGAAACACGATTCGTAGTGCACGTGTCATTAATTATAAATTTGACAATGTCGAAAGCCACAGTGATTTTATTATTATTAACAATAATAGGTGACAATTTCCTAATGAAATCAGTACAAGGAGACAGGATGATCTTCAGTGATGATGTTTTAGACAGCTTGATTAAAGCAAATATTGAAAGAATACCTCAGAAAATGAACAGAGCTTCTTCTTTTTCTTCATACAATTCATACAATTTCCGCAACTTACACGTAAATAACAGAGCTACTCAAACGAATACAGTGGTAGTGAGAAGTAAAATAAAAGATTATATGACAGATGTACCCGAGACGGTAGAAATTAACCAAAGGAACTTTATTAAAGTACCACCCATTTGCCCCTTAGGATATGTACTTGTTGGAAGTTTTTGCTACGAGGATGATTACTATGGCTAATATACGCTCTTTTTCTTGTTCACCATTTGTTTTTATGTTTTTTGCGCCTATTCTACGTTCAGAAAATGCGAAGCTGGCCTGGCAACTCCAGCTATCGCAACTCAGCCAGGAGTCATCTCGAGGGAGAGGTTAATTCCAGCAGAAAAGGAGTCATCTCGAGGGAGAGGGTAATTCCAGCAGAAAACGAGCATCTGTTTCTGCCACCAGGAATCCCTGAAGAGTAGATCTTTGCCGTCTTGGAAAGAAAGGTTTCCTTAACCTGTATTGACACATGTGACAAGAAGAAGCAGGCTCAGGTTTAACTCGTCAACAAGTGCGAGCCTACCGGTGGACTGGACAACAATGGACTATTTATTATGTCTAATATTCCGTTACCTGAGATGTGGAACTGTGGAACTCCTCCATGTACTTCAAAGAATTTTGATTGGAATTCTCAGCTTGATGTGCGTTTCGAAAATTTGGTAGAAGCTGCTTTATGTTGCAGAGGAGTCCTTCATCCCAAACCTTGTTAAAGGCTTGCCGAATATCAAAGATTGCCGTACGCATAACAGTATTTCTTTTCTTCCAGAGTTTCTCCTATTCACTTATAAAATGCGCATAATGTCTAAATCCAAATTGGTGGTTGAGAACAACTTTGTTTTCTTAAAAGATATATTCTTATATATCTACGCAGTAGGTCGACATGAACTGACTTCAAGTGGTGATCTTTGTGTATAATCCTCGGTATATAATATAGTCAATAAACCATAGAATATCATGCAATATGAAACTTTAAATAAGAAACGAGCTTCAATCCGTAAGATGTTTTATTTTAATGAGTTATATACTTGAAGTTCCTGACCCTTACGATAGGCTTATCACCTGTGTGTCAATATATATTAAAATAGAAGTGATATAAAAAAAACGATTTAGAAAATAATTAAACAAATTGTGATACACAATCTATCTATGGTATGAATGATCAGGTTATGATGTATCATAATGATTGGTTAGACAATAAAAAAATTAAAAAACCTACTTACCTACTCTACCACATAACAAAAGATCATATAATATGTTTGAAAGATGTCAGTTTAAAATTAAGATAAATGCGAATGTAATTCTGTCACTGCCTATTACCTTGAATAATTGAATTTTATAGTCATTATGATCGTTTTTGAGGTTCTTAGTAATGATAAAATAATAGTCACCTGCAAGAGATAAGAACCACTAAGCAGCCTTGTCACATTACAATATTGAATGACATTTGTGGACAGAGAGCTTTGTTTACGTGTGTGTCAATGCGATAAGGTTGTAAAGTGTATATGTCACCGTCTTTTAGCAAGAACCGATTGTTTGTAAATAGTCGGGTGTATTTATTAACTGCGAAATTATTGCGAACAGGTCCACTATGATTCAAAAAGCCAATCTAGCAAGACAAAAATGATAAGTTCAAATCTATAATTGTACTAGCAAAACCGATAACAGACACTCCCGAAGTCACTATTCCAGTGATAATTTTGTGCAAATACCTTCCAATAAATTAATAATGAATTTTAAAGTGGCATTACGAGTGTCGTTTACAGTGAAATCATTAAATTTTTGCGCTTGGTTTTCGTCGATATTTCTAAGTGATTATAAAAGTTTATTATTTGTTTAGTGATGAATCGTGAAGTTCATGGTAAGTACAACTAGCTATAATAATTAAAATTGAAAATAGTTTTACTGGTGCCTAAAAAATGCAGTTGGGTGTGATGGATGTTACAAATTTAAGACAAACTTTGCGTTTCTTGGACCAGGAACTACATGTACCATCTTGTACCATTGCTGTAACTTTTTATGTGGTAGTCTCATTTATATAGTACTATTACTTAAAATAAATTAGAAGCTGCGGTCAGGTGCGGTACATTCCCATTTTTTTTAAATAACAGACCGGTTGTTTATTTCAGAAATCGTAACTAGAAAGGAGTTTTATGAACAATGGTTAAACACCCAAAAAATTAAAAAAACGCACGATCACGTATTCAAAGATACTGGATTTCGTTACAAAAATATGCCAAGAAGACAGTTTGGGTTATATCAGTTCGCCAAGTTTTGATGATTCCAACAATGAAGAGAAATTCAAGTTGTTTTATAAGTTACGTTTTTTCATTTTATAAAATATTTTAAACTATCATTCTGTATTTTTATTCACTCATCCTCTATTTATTTTCAATTTTCATATTGAATTCGGCTTTGTTCTTTCTCAGAATAAAGGACTATTTTAAGCTGGCCTCTTATCACGTAATATATCTTTCTGATCAAGTGTTAACTTATGCTGGTTTTTGTATTATAGCGTTAAATGTACCAAAAATAAATGCAATTATTAGTGTTTCTGCTATATTAATTAGACAAACATCTATTGATACCGCCCTTAGAGCTAATAAATAGTGTCAAATAATATTGACCAACTAGATTGGCCTTTTGACTCATAGTGAGGTCGTACGATTTGCAAACAGAAAAGTTTTCGTTTATTTATAAATAATGAAATGAAAGAAATAATTGTTTATGGGAAAATAAACAAATAAACAAAAAATATTTCATAAATAATCATTGTCAAGCGGTCAGTTCATAAACAGACGATTTCAGCAGCGTTTAACTGTGAACGAACACGTATCAAATGCACCAATCGTGGCACGGTGTACAATTACCCGTAGGTTACCTGTACGTGTTATTGTACGCAGTCATCGGATTGGCCCATGGATTGGTAGCACGGGTGTTACATTTTTGTTCATCAACAAATTCAGAATTAATTAACACTGTTTGGCCATTTTTTACTTCGGTCGCAGGCTCTGTTTTACTGTTTTTTAATAAATTTAAATAAAAACTGGTATTTAGCACTAAAAACATTCCTGCGCACTCAGTTGTTGTACACTTGCACACTTGTTACGTTTTTCAACCAATCAGCGCGAAGCATGCTTTTTGTCTCACACATACGTACAATATAACGAAGATATACTGATTATTTATAAATAATCGAAAATCATCAATTTTATTGTAAATCCAATTGTTCGTTTACAATTATTCTACGGTTTATAAATACCCTCGATGATTTACAAACAGTCGGTTCTTGCAAAAACACGGTGACATACATATTATTGGTCGTGACTGTACAACGGGGTGCTGTCCCTAACATTAATGTTCGCAAATAAATGAAAAAAATATAAGTAATACAAATGCAGTTGCAGTAAGAGTTGCGAGCTTTAAGAAACATGGCTGAGGCGGGTATATACAGAACTTGTAATGTCGAGATATGAGAATGGTGTGATTTTAAATAAGTAACAAGGGTTGCGAGTAGGTTGCTCAGATGGTTTGATTTCGTAGAAATAATGAATGCAAAGAGTTGGGCAATGAAGAAATATGGATAAAAAATTTATTGATGATGCAATACGAGGAAGACCTACTAGACGAATGAATCTCTTTCAAATGATGGGAAGCGTTTACAAGAAAAGTCAAGTTAAAAGTTTTTTCAATATTGTTTTTATTGACAATGATACCATGATACCATCGAAACACTGCGTGCTCTTATATGCAAAATAAAAGTATTGATTTGAGTCATAGTTAAATTATAAATTGTTCACTAAGCGAAGTTGATAGCGCTGTATTACTAACGATACTTAATTAACATAGTCTCGTATTATTATACTAAATGAGTCCAGTAGATAACAGAACTCGGTTCGTAGTGCACGGGTCAAGTCATTATAAATTAGACGATGTCGAAAGCAACAGTGGTTTCATTATTCATAACAATACTAAGTGTAAATTTAATAATTAAATCAGTACAAGGAGACCGAATGATCTTTAGAGATGCTGATTTAGATAGCTTGATTAAAGCAAATATTGAAAGAACTCCTCAAAAAATAAATAGACCTACACAAAGGAATACGGTGGGAGTAAGAAATAAAATAAAATATGTGACAGATGTACCGAGGACGGTAGAAGTTAAACAAAGAAATTTTATAGAATCTACCTCTTGTCCTACAGGATATGTAAGAGTTGGAGGTTTCTGCTTCTCCGATGATTACTACTAATGGAAGATGTTTCGGCGACTTGATATCTTTTTGTGTATTTTTTGCATCCGGAAGGCTGTTCATTCAAGCTACTCAGTGAGGACTGCTCCAAGCGTCTTGACATCTGCAAACTGCTTTCCCGATTTTGAGGGCTATTCTAGCAGACTTGCTACTATGTAAGCTCTGAAGAGAGGGGCCACCATGGAAAAGTGCTTGTTAAACTTTCATTGACGGTGGTGACTTCTGTGACAGGCATGGCAGAATCGGCTTTAAGAAAACACTGGAAAGACGGGCGTCAACAAGATAAATGTGATATAAAATGTAATTTTTTGAGCTTTGTAGAAAAAGTGTGATGAACAAACATTGTGAACATACATATTTTGAAAATGAAAAAGTGAAGTGTGGTTTGAAAAGGTTCAAACAATTTAGATTTAAGAATTTTGTTTGTTTTGTAATTATTTCAATTTTATTTTAAAATTACAGTGCTTACTTTGGGTTTAGGCTAATTGGTGTAGTGACTAAAAAACATTTAAGTATTATTATTATTATTCTTTGAAACATAATACTATAGAACACTTTGTCTCATTATATTTTGTATTTGTATTAACATAAATAATTGTTTTATAAAGGTGTCATGTGCGACCACGATTTTGAAACTAGAACCAAAATATCGTACAGTATGTATATTAAAATCTTCAAACCTTACCATGGTTGACAAAATACCAACGAATGAATGTTTAATTTTAACACACTGTGTGGATTGCATCACGTTTATTATTCATTTGATAAAGTTAAATTTAAAGATTCCCTCATATTAAGTGAAACGAGACAAAATCGAATGTAGATTTACAATACCTCAAATTCATTGAAAAGAGATAAATTGTGAAAAAGTGTTTTAGTTAATAATATTAGTATATATGTAAATGTGGTTATCTAAAAGTGTGCCAGCAGCAAATTGATTTCTGTGGGTTTTAAATAACACTCACACTTTTTATTGGTCACAACTGGATTCAAACTTTTTGTTTCGTGAGTTATACCAAATAATGATTTCTTCCAGTTGTAAATTGTAATTAATAAGAATATTCAATCAAACTAGAACGACATTTGTTAGTTGAGAGCTAATTAAATAAGTAGGTCAACTCTCTAGTAATATGAATTTTAAATGAAGAGACGCTTTCTCGGAATATCGTTGGAACTATTATTGAAGGCGACAGAGACGCTTTTGTCAAGCGTGTTATAATAGACATATAAGCAGACATATTTTTTAATGACATTTCACTAAATTTACACCCCTTAATTGGAAAAATTATAAATGACTCAAAAAACACTAAGATGGCACCTTAAATAACAAGTGCATCCAAATAGTGGATTTTTTACTATTCCAGTATTTTTCATTATGTTCTGTGATCATTATATACGAATGAATAAAATTCTTTTTAATACGACACGTTCATGACTTATTATTTAAAGTAGTAGTAGATATTGATTTATTTATTGAAGCTTTAGCATTTGATAATTGTATACTTCTAGGAAAATAACTATAAACAATTAAGACTCCTCTATATTATTACATTTTAACGACACCAGTTGATAATTAGACTCAGACGATTATATACGTCAAAAAGTTGATAGCGTCGAAAATGTTGAAAACAACGGTGCTATTAATCATCATAATAATATTGATTAGTGAAAATGTGTTTAATAATATTGTTAAGGGAGATGATGACAGTGTTGATGCTAATGAAATGTCTCAAGATGATGTAGAAATAAACCCAGTGCAAGAAGATGGAGGACCAAGAAATTTTATTAAATCTAACACCTGTGCAGTTGGCTTTATACGAATTGGAGATAAGTGTTACCAAAGTGATTACGACTAATGAAACGTTATTTTGATGTTTTAGTGTATTGTGATTTATCAAGTGAATTAAAACTGTATATGAAAACAAAACATCTTATTTTCTTCTAAACGCACTCCTCTTAAGCACGCACTCAAAATTCTTCTACAAAAACAGTTATTAAGAGAACGACAGTTACACAGAGCATTTTCATGATTTGTTACATTGATTTTTGTGTTATCATAGTTAGATATGGATGGAAAGGAAGAAGAAGACCACAAAAAAGATGGTTGAAGAAGAGAACGTACTGCGCCGACCCCAAATAAATTTGGGGTAAGGTCAGGATGATGAAAGAAAGAAAGAAATACATTTATTGGACACACGACACGGCACGGCATGCTTTTATGATCAATAAACTATTTGTATACATATGTCATGGACAGTTTTAAGTTCGTTATTATTTTATTACTAAATGTAGGTAATTACCTAATAGATAAATAAACCATGGGGAAATACTTGGACATTTATAATATCATGTACGGGATATTCCCATACTATTTTTAGCAATTATGAGATTTTAAAGGGATCATAAAATTTGCTTGTACAGATTTGCAGGAATAATAATAGGTAACATATTCGTAACAAACAACTTATAGTATTTGTTTGTGACATTATATTTAGCACTACATAAACATAAATCTGATTATGATGTAATATATAATTATATTTTATTCCCATTATGCACTAACTAGCTTTTCCTTGTAGGAAAAAGATTAGTACTAGGTAAAGATACCTTGCTCAGTGGAAATAGTCACTTTCAGTGACATATAATACAAATACAATTTAGGTATAAATTTGAAGCTTTTGCATTTTCAATATTTTTTATAGTTATGATAAAAAAAATATAGAAAAATATTGGAAAAAATCGACTCCACGACAAGTTATTCTCAGTCAGGACTCGAACCTGCGACCTTTGGGTATCCGGCCTACTGCTCTAACTACTGAGCTACCAAGTATTCCGACCGATTGTCGAAATTTAGCCATCGTCGTATCATCAATGCGATGTCGAGTCTTATCTCAGAATAACTTGGGGCCTTGTTCTAATATTTTTTTAATACAAAATTATTACAAGTACAAATATACAATTAAAGGTCTCTTTCTCCTTTTCCATACATAAAGAAGGCAAGTTGGGACATTAAAATGGCTGATCATAGTGATGAAATAAAAGTAATTCTGTTCAACTGTTTTGTAAGTACAGACGACAGCAAGCAGGTTTTATAGTTTGACCTTGAGATCACCCTTGGTGTGGTGACTGAAATGTAACAATTTCGTCATAACGTAACGTTACGTTACGACGAAAAATGAAGGTTGAAAGGTACAGCGAGCCGTAAAAACACGCTCGCCTAGAACGTTACGGAGTCGGAGTCGTCCCAAAATCCCCTTTGGAATTAATTCTTATTTTTAAATCGGCTTTCGGGACCACTCACCTTGGTCCCAAACGTCACCTTAATGTTCATCATTATTTTAGCATAACATAACCTACCAGGAGTTATTTAGAATTGTGAGCCGTCAAATCTCCTACGTTGCCAGTAGCTGCTCCAGAGAAACAAAAACAATCTACATTGCATCATAATCTAACCAACTCCTGGAGGGTTATGCCGCCCTGGTACTTTGACTGTACTTTCCTGGAAACAAAGAAAGCAACAAAGCAAATATGAGTGGAACTTACTACTAAAAATAATGATTAATATTAAGGTACCGTTGTCCCATCAAAAATAATAATTAATTTCGGATGTGGCTTTCGGGACCGCGGTCCCGGCTCCCCGACTCTGTTAAAGATGCGTCCAGATATGTTCTTTTGTCCGTCCCGTACCTTCCCGTTTCGTATCAGCGTCGCGATCCAAAAACTCTGCAAGCAAAGTTCGTCGCTGCGATCGTCGCGCGTTAATTTCCTTTGAACGGGCGAAAAGCCGACTTGCGATGTATCGGAGCATACCTATACAGATATGCTTCGCCGGCCGTACCGCAGTACCTTACCAAACGGGCGTCCAGACTAACGTTTTTGATCGCGACGCTGATACGAAACGGAGGTACGATACGAAGGTATGATACGGATATCTGGACCCACTTTTAGAGGTTAGTCACCACCCTTATGTCACTTATATTAGCGACGTATTGTCTTGCAACAACTTCTAGTTCCACTACCGCTAGTTAAGCCCGTCTGGCTGGCTACCACCGTTTTATCTAAGTGTAACGGCAGCTACGACTTAACAATGTTTTCAGCGTTGTTATATTTCGGCAGTAAGATATATTTTAACCGCCTCTGTGGTTTTTTTTTATGTACGACGGTGAGACTCTTAACCTTCATCATACCTGATGTAAAGTATTGATAAGGCAAAAGATGGAAGCGAGCCTCTCTCGGAATCCTCATCGCTAAGGAACTGGCTATCTTATCTCTAACTGCCGGAACACAACAATGCTGAAAACATTGTTGTTATGGCGTCAGACTTAGATAAGATAAGATAGCTAGTTCCTTAACGATGAGGATTCCGAGAGAGGCTTGCTTCCATCTATGGCCTTATCAATACTTAACGTCAAGTATGATGAAGGCTAAGAGTCTACCCGTTGTTCATAAAAAAAAAATCTAAGATTCCTCGGTGGTTGAGGATTTCGGAAGAGGTTTCTTCCTTCTTCTTCTTCATTCAATACGGGTGGTTTCCGAATTTTTGACGAATTTTTGCGCCTATTTTGCGTCCGGATGGTGTCATGCCGGATCACTCCAGCCATCCCAGCTCCACCAGGAATGCTCCCAGCGCCTTCACGTCAGAGACGGGTTCCCGGAGACTGCCTGGTAAGCCGAGGTACTTCGCCGGGTAAGGGGCTACTCCGTCACAATCTAACAGGACGTGAGCAGCTGTCTCTTCTTCCTCCATGCAGCCTCTGCATAGTGGGCTGTCAGTGACACCTAAATTGAAAGGTGCTTGTTAAAGTTACCGTGGCCAGTGATGGCCCCTGGTATCAAACGTAACAGCGGTCTATTGTTAAAGGAGAGCTCTGGAGCGCGCCTCCACCTTCGGCCTAAAGATATGATGAAGGCTAAGCGTGTTCACGTTGTTCATAAAAAACAGTAATAAGTAGAATACTACCCACTAGTCTGTGCGTGCTACAGTTTAAATTTGTGGCATTATTTACCGAGATGAATAGAAATAATCAACATGTCAGAGATCAATATATATGATAAAAAGTTCATAGTTCTCATTAGTCTTTCAGTGAGCTGTTGTTCAATTTTCATCCTTATTATAAAGTCTGTAAAGACTACTATATACTAATATTTGGATAACTATTTTCCTTCATGATAGATAAGAGTCGCATACTAATGTTTAAAATAGCTTGACATGACCGAAACATTCTCGCAACAATAAACAAATGAAAAATGGTTTTAAAAAAGAAAAATGAAATTACATGAAAACTTTACAATAACTTTATCTGTATTTACTTCGTATATCTGTAGTAAATACCTTAAATTTACTGCAGATATAGTAAACAGCTTAAATTAATTCTGGCTATTTACTATATCTGTGCCAAATTTTATCCAGATCCGTTCAGTAGTTTTAGAGTACAAGAGTAACAAACAAACAAACAAACTGACATATTAGTAGGATGTAGGACTGCCTTTCACACTGTTCGACCCGATATCAGAGTTGACAATGGCATTTTACTACATCAGCCGATACCAATATCGGATCGTATTATGTAAAAACGCTCGACTGAGCTTGTTTTTATGCTATTTTGATACGAACACGTAATTAAATACAACGTAATTATAAACATAATGACGTGTGGGTTTGTTGAAGAGTATGATTTATTATTTAAGCCAAATAATCTCCACTGGAGTACCTATTCAATAACGAGAATCGGCCGAATATACACGCCTCAAAAGTGACATTCAAAGATGTTAAAAACTACAATATTAATCATATTTTTAACACTAATCTGTGGAGATGTGCTTGCTAAATTTGTTAAAAGTGGCGGAGAAAGTGTTGCTTCGTTTAATGTGATACAAGGTGATACACAAGAAAAACCAGCCTTCTTTAGGCCAACAAACGAACAAGCAGCTAATCGGATTATAAGACCGATTGACTGTCCAACTGGTTTTATTAAAGTTGGTGGAATGTGTTACGGAAATGATTATGATGATCTCGAATGACAATCATAATTTTAGCACCTTATAAAAGTGTCATAAAAATGGGATTATATTTTGTTAAAAATTCTTAAATATTTACAACACAACAATAAACTGAAATAAACCTGATGTAACTTGTTTTTATTTTGAGCTTATAAGTAACTAGCTTTCGCCCGCGGTTTCTCCCGCGTGGTTCCCGTTCCCGTAGGAATATCGGGATAAAAAGTATTTTTATCCAGGCTATTTTCTATTTGTATGCCAAATTTCATTCAAATCCTTTCAGAAGTTTTAGCGTGAAAAAGTAACAAACAAACAAACAAATAAACAAACAAACCGACATACCTTCGCATTTATAACATTAGTAGGATGTGTTCAGAAACCTAAACTACGACGTAGGTAGTTATTTACAACTTGTGTTTTGGAAACGAGAATAAATCAATATTACTTATACTGATTTTAAAATAACTTATCCCACTAAACCACCCTATATAGATAAATATCAACAAATAGAAAGCGGTAATTAATTTCCAGATTACTTTAAAATTTAACTAACGTTCGACGAGTAAACGTTTGCTCCCTGCGTCGCTTGCACAGCGCTCGATCTGGACTCCGGATCTAGGGGAAGGAAAATATTTGAACAGCGAGCGAGCGAAGCGAGCATTTTGTAGCTTGATACATCGTACGCTAGTTAAATTATTAGCGGTGTTAAATTTATTCTTGATACTTTTATGATTCGTGTAAGTACAGCATTTTAACTAGCATAGTGACCTGGTTTTACCGTATAAATAATAGTTTGATTTCAAAGTGCTGAAATATTAAAATTACTATTATCGAATAACTTATAAATTTAAATAATAATGAAGATAAGAACTATTAAGTTTTGCAATTTATAATGCTATATTTATGTAATAAATATAAATACACTAGAAAAAACCACTGGTCTCATGACTCGAACCCGCACCCTTAGGAATCCGGCCCAAAGCACTTTCTTAGTATATTTTCTTATATTTAGCATTTAACATTGTAGCAATTTTACAAGCTTACTACGCTCGCTAAGGCCGGTCGCGGGGTAGGTAACCAAAAATAACTATCTTGAGCTACTCTATTATTTCTGAAGGCGCGTTACAAAGCCACATTGAAACATGACTGATGAAACTAAATTACAAGCATTGGCTATGTAAATATTATAGTCACAACACTAAATAAAACCGACTTCAAAAAGATGCTACATTGCACTGTAGGTAGTTTTGGTTTTTAACTCTTATTTTGTTAAAGCTAATGTTTTTTTTAAGTCGGGTTTTCATTTTTTAATCATAAAATATGTACTGACGTATTGATAGCCTTCTCTATTAAAAGGTGTATCTTTTAGGTATTAAAAAAAAAATAAAAAATATACTCGACAAATTAATAACCTATTCCGTTTAATTAAGTCGATCAAAAAGACTGATATATATATTTATTATGTGTGAAAGGAAAATATTTTATGTCGGGAAGTATTGCAAAGGATGCGTTCTGAATCTCACACGAACGAAGTTGCGGGCGCAGATAGTATAAAATATTATTTTGTTTTTTTTGTTACTTATTTCATTTGCAACAAACATGTTTCTTGCGTCCATTCTTCTCGGTCGGTTAAAAAATCCTTGAATGGACTGTAAGAAAATATTAACTTTAAAAGAAATTTGAGATTCAAGGGCACTTATTTACTATTGAACAAAGATGTTAATGATGAAAATATGAGATGAGATGAGATGCAAATATTTATTGTATTTTGAAAAGATTTTTTTTATAACGAAACAGCAAAAGTTCTGTTTACTTGCTTGCTCTGCTTTCGATCGGGAGTCGGATAAAATATTAGCTCACCATTCCAAGAAGTGAAGAGCGATTTATTTGTTTTGTACTGAATTTAAAATTGATGGATCGGATGGAAAGAAACTGAAATGCATCACTCAACAATAATCATAACTAATTCATAGTTAAGTACGAGTATATTAAAAATGCGAAAGTAACTCTCTGTTTTTCTCCCCAGATGTATGGATATGTTTAAAAAAACCGCGTAGCATAAAATTTATAACTCTGCTCTTTACATCTTTTAGGATCAGATCAGTTCAGAGTATATAACAATCTGTTTGACCTCCATTCACTCCCTGGATGGCCATCCAATATACGATCACAGCTCGATCAATCCTCGGCAGAGAACCAAGGCTCCAAAATTAGGTCGTTTTTATGAAAATCGACTAAAGTCAAAGTCAAAGTCAATATCATTTATTCAGTCTAGGCTGTTACAAGCACTTATGAACGTCAAAGAAGCTACGAAATCGGTTCACAAACCCTACGACGGGAGACCTTGTAACGAGAAGAACCGGCAAGAAACTCGTCAAGGGCTGTTTTTTTCTCCCTGTTTTATTTTATACAGAGTCGTCAAATTGAAAAGTGACCTTAACATATCCGTAAGGTCAATTTCCATCACAAAAGGAAAATACTTATTAAAATATTACATTTTATGGTTATTGTAACCGTAAACAATTTTTAACTGGCAAAGAAATACTTGTCTATCATACATTACAACATTTCTTTGTAATGTATGATTTCATTACAAGATTACTATACTGCCAGTTGTGAGGTACATACAGGTCAGTATCAATTTATTTTAGATAAAAATATTTAGGCTTTAAGCACAGCATTAATATAAGCAGACTGAGGTAGACCCATTTCCGCTGGCGGCACCCGTTCACGAGCATGACGCATGAACCAGCCATCGCTTCGCTCAACCATATTTTAGGGAACGTAACGACCCGCCTCACACGACACCGCCGAAGAAACGTTTGAGTGAGCATGACGTACTTCAGGTACTTATGATAAGCTGTATAAATATAAAAAAATACAATGGCAACAGCAAAAAAAAGAAAAATAAAAGTGCCTTAATGTAAGACCCAACACAACCTAAAATGTCACTAGAAGACGCATTAGCTGGGTCACAATCTCAAAGCGTAATTAAAGTAAAAAAATAAATAAAAAAAGCTTTTATATATTTGGAATAATTGAAAACATTATTTACCTTTATTTACTCTGATCAAGCAGTGCCACGCATCTCAACTCAAAACATCATAAATAACATAAAATCAAAACAACATATATCTCTACACATTTTCTCTACACACAAGCAAACATAAGCAGACTCATCCCGCTGGTAGCACCCGTTCACGAGCTTGACGCATGAACCAGCCATCGCTTCGCGAACTAGTGTCGATATGTGACCACCACCGCATATGTTCTACGTGGTGGCGGAAGTAAGTGGAATCCAAGATACTAACTTATCCTTTCACTGATCAATACATAGTATAAAGCAAAGTCGCTTCCCGCTGTCTGTCCCTATGTATGCTTAGATCTTTAAAACTACGCAACGGATTTTGATGCTGTTTTTTTTTAAAGATAGAGTGATTCAAGATGAAGGTTTATATGTAAAATACATGGTGTCGAACACCACATTACACCGAAGCGAAGCGAGGGCGGGTCGCTAGTAAGTGATAAAATAGGAATTGAAATTAATTATAAAAAGACAGAATTCTCTAGAAAGTGAAATAACGCTACATAGAATTTTGCCTCAAGTAGGTATTTGGGGTTATAGCTCCACATATACATATAACTTCATGGTACGTACACGCGAGGACCCTAACAAGGCGAATGACAGTGCCGTTTCGGTGGCCACAAATATAGCCAGAGTCGACATGCCAAGAAGTAAACCGTTGAACCGATTTGAATGAAATTTGTTATGGTGATAATTTGAATCCTGGAAATGGACATTAGATACTTTTTGTTGCTATAGATGGCGCCACCACGAGATAACTTAAGCCCGCGCGGTAACCTAAAGTTGGGGGCGAAAAACTAGCTTTTGAAGAAATAAATCTCAGACAGCTTTTCATATTTTGATTGATCTGATTCCAAGATATCGTTGCTTCTTAAATCTGTAACAGAAAGTTCAGATTCTTGGTGAAAAGTCACGTAGGTAAATGTTGGTCCCTCGTGTAGATCGAACCCACGACCTTCCGTCTCTGTGATCTGGTAACACCCACCGGAATCAGATCCAGATGTCCCGGATTCGATTCCCAGTGGGGGTACATATTGTATTCGGTTTGGTTGGTTGTGGGACCTGTTCCGCCTGGCTAACTCCACCATCATTTAATTTAAGTTTGTCGTCAAAGCAACAATCTTTCAGAGTTCTTGTGTTCTGGCATTTGATGGGTGGTAAAATATTACTATATCGAGCTCCTCTGAGCTTTTGGAGCATTGGCAGTCGGTAACACCCACTATTTAATATTGGCCCACATGATGGCCGATTGTTCATTCACAAGGAAAACAGTGGCGGCATTTAAATCTGCTATTTAATGATAGCCAGTTCGTCGGGGGTTGAGGATTCCGAGAGAAGCGATGATTCAATTTTCATCCTGTCTTTACTTAACATCAGCGGTATGATGAAAGCTATATCGCCCAGAAACGGAACAAATCCACCTCTGTGGTCTAGCAGTAACAACCAACGGTATCAGACCCAGGGGTCCCGGGTTCGATTTCTAGTAGGGGTAGGTACATATTGTATTCGTTTGTGGTAGGGTTTTTGTAACCGCCTGGCTAGCCACTACCATCTCATCTAAATCTGACGCCCAAACAACAATGTTTTCAGCAATGTTGTGTTCCGGCAGTTAGAGATATGATATCCAGTTCCTCAGTGGTTGAAGGTTAGGATTCCGGGAGAGGCGCGCCTCCATCTTCAGCCTTATCAATACTTAACATCAGCTATGACGAAGGCTTAGAGTTATCTGTTCATCGTAAAAAAGTGTTGGGAGTGGAACAACCATGACTTAGTAGGCCAGCCTACATTCTTTTTTTTATCCTTTTTAACACTGAAACCTTGAAAACGGAATCTCATCCATAATAAATTATTCAACAGCATTGCGATTACCAAAGGTCCGCGTTGTAGGCGAGCAATGTTTACAGATACAGATTTAATTACTTAAGACTTAAAGTTGGGTATAAGAAGGGATGATTCGTTGTTATCTCACCCTAAAATTCATGGCTTCCGCTTCACCTAGGAGCGGTGAAACGAATGGAGATGACAACAAAGAAAAGGCCCTATTTGAAAAAAAGACACAAAATCAAAGTCAATTCGAAGTTTTCGATTTTTTTATTCAAGACGGGGTGATTCTTAGCCTTCATCATACCTGATGTTAAGTATTGATAAGGCTGAAGATGGAAGCGAGCCTCTCCCGGATTCCTCAGCCACTGAGGAACTGGCTATCTTATCTCTAACTGCCGGAACACAACAATTCTGAATACAATGTTGTTATGGCGTCAGACTTAGATAAGATGGTGGTAGCTAGCCAGGCGGACTCACAACAATCCCCCGCTGGGAATCGAACCCGGGACCCCTGGGTCTGATACCGGTGGTTATTACCACTAGACCACAGGGGCGGTTAAATTAGAGCGGCGGCGAGTTATTGAGATAAAAAAAAATATAAATTATATTTTAATCCAGGCTATCCACTACTGTTTCTGTGCCTTTCTTATAAATCCGTTCAGTAGTTTTTGCTTGAAAGAGTAACAAACAAACAAAGAATCTGACATATCTTCGCATTTATAGTAGGTATGTGTCGGATAAATCTTTTTATTTTGGCTTTATACGTTGACCCGAACTTTGGCAAATTCTTCGTTCACTGACACTCAGAGAACCGCTTTGACGTATCTTTTACAAAGACCGCAGTAAGCAACATTCGTAATAATAATAAATAAATAATAATAAATAAATTTATTTGCAAGAATATGGATACAAGGGTTGTTACATAAAATAATGACCGACATATTCTGCTGATACGTCAGCGTGCAAATATTAAATTTGGTAGTGCAATTCAGTCAAAAGAGCACATACTGTATTAAAACTAATTAAATGTCAGTGTAATTAATATAAAACTAAATTAAAATTAAGCGTCCTAGAAATACAATAGATTTACATAGTGCGTCAAAAAATAATAATTAAAACAATGTTAAAAATAAAAAAAAAAGATACTAAAATATTAAATCAATTGTCACAGTGTAATTATAGTACAATCGGAATATTTAAAAATAAGTCACAATTTATCATTCATAAAGTCCTTAACACTATAGTAATTTTTATCTAATAGCATATTAAATAAATTCTTTTTGAATTTATTGAATGTCATTTGGACGATATCATTAGGCAATTTATCATAAATACTGATAGCCATACAGAAACAATTATTCGAAAACAACTGTAATCGCTTTTTTGGAATACATAGCTTTTTACCATTTCTGCCCCTATAATTGAAATCACTTTTGACATTGAAAAGATATGGATACTTTTTCACAAAAACACAGATTTCGAGTATGTAAAGACATGGAAGTGGCAACACTTTTAGAGCTTTGAATAGAGGTTTACAACTTTCCAAGAACCCTGCGCCACAGATCGCTCTTATACACTTTTTCTGTAACTTAAAAGCGCGATTCATTTCAACCGAATTTCCCCACAGTATGATGCCGTAGCGTAGTACCGACGCCACGTAGCCATGGTAAGCCATCAATGCGGCACTTTTCGAAACAGTTTGCCTGATTCTGTTTAGCGCATATACAAATCTGTCGAGCTTAGTTATTAGGCCATTTATATGTGCTTTCCAATTACAATATTTGTCTAGTGTGAAACCTAGAAAAGATATTGTGTTGGTCTCTTCAATAATGTTATTTTTATATTTTATATTAAGTTTCCTTTTATTACTATTTTTAGTTTGGAAGTGTATGTATTTAGTTTTAACAGTATTAATTTGTAGATTATTATGTTCTAACCAATCTACTACTTTAGCAACATTACTTACAGTGTCAGATTCTAGTTCCCTTTCGTTTTTACATTTTACTACTAGTGTCGTATCGTCCGCAAACAGAAAGCAGTTTTGGTTGGTTGTATTAGGCAAGTCATTAATATAAACAAGGAATAATAGAGGGCCAAGAATGCTTCCTTGTGGTACACCAAATTTATTACATCGTAAATCGGAAGTGTAAACTGTTTTATTCTTACCGGAAATTTGGGATATTTCAACACACTGCTGCCGGTCTTTTAGGTAGCTCTCTAGCCAAGCTAGAGCATTTCCCCTGATTCCGTACCGTTCAAGTTTATTTAAAAGAATTTTGTGTGAAACAAAGTCAAACGCTTTCGTCATGTCTAGAAATACTGCCAGTGTATTCAAGCCTAGGTTAATATTTTCTGTGATACATTTTATTAAATTGAAACAGGCAAGTGTTGTACAACTATCTTTTCTAAACCCAAACTGTTCTTTAGTTAACAGATTTTGTGACGATAAAAAATAGTAAATTTTTTCTGATATGACTTTTTCGAAATTTTTTGCTAATATTGGTATTAGGGTTATAGGTCTGTAGTTATTTAAATCGTCAAAAGCGCCTTTTTTGTGAATCGGTTTTACAATGGATAGCTTTAGTCGTGATGGAAAATGGCCCTCGACGAGTGACAAATTGATTATATGCGTAAGAGGAACTGCTAAATATTTGGCACACTCTTTCAGTATTGTTGTGTTTATTTCGTCATAGCCCGTTGAATTTGTATTTTTCATTCCCTTGATAATTTTAAGAATATCGTCTTCGTTTACAGGCCTAAGATATATTGATTTGGGAAAGAATGGAATACTTATGTCATTATTATTATTATGCATGTTAATGTCAGAATTTGATTTATTGGTCATATTAATAAAAAAGTCATTAAATTCATTACATATTTCTGAAGGATTTTCAATAGTCTTATTATTTATTGTAACTTTTTGTATTTGTGTTTTATTATATTTATTTAATGTATCACTTTTAATTATGTCCCAAGTTGTTTTACACACATTGTTAGATTTGGCAATTTTCTTTGTATTTGAAATTTGATGAGCTTGTTTAGAATGTGTGAATATCGTAAATATTCCTTTTTGTTTAACTCTTTGTTAGAAGCAGATAAACGATATTTTAAGTAGAGCCTTCTTTTATGGACACAACCACGTTTTAAGCCTTTTGAATACCAGTTTTTTTTCTTAGGTCTATTTACGATTTTAACTGATATGACTGGAAAACAAAGGTTGTAAAACAAAATCAAATAATCATAGAAGAGATTGAAAGACTTTTCCGTGTCAGTTTCTATAAGAACATCTTTAAATGAAAGTGAACTTATGCAATCAATAAATTTTTTACCGTTCTCCTCACAATAGTTTCTCTTTTTTTCAAACCAAAACTCTGGTATCTTTCTATAATTATTAGTACTTGAAGTTTCAAATGTAATACTTTGACCCTTATCGTGATCAGACAAGCATAAGTTATGCAACTTTGATTGAACATTTAGGAGATTGCTAGCGACTAAGTCCAAGCAAGCATTCAGACGTGTGGGTTTAGTTATATGATTTTTAATGTTCTGGTTTGCAAGAAGACTTAGAAGCTCATTTGTATTTTTATTATCAAGTAGTACATCGATATTCCAGTCACCACAGAGAATAATATTTTTATGCTTACTTTTACGTGACAAATTATGTAATAATAGTTCTAATTGGTTAATAAATAATTCTGTATTTGACGACGGTGTTCTATATATGCAGTATATCAGTAGGTTGTGTTCTGGGATTTCTACTGCACAGCATTCAAATACATGATCCATTGCTTCCTTAACGTCTACTATTTTAAAATCAATATTATTTTTTAGTAAGATGCATGAACCTCCCCTGCGTTCATTTCTACAGAAGGACGAAGCAAGTTTATAGTCTCTTAAATGTAAATTTTTCTCAGAACCTTTCTTAATAAAAGTTTCTGTTAAACAAATTATATTAATATCCTCGAGTTCCTGTTTTAATTCGTCCAAAGTTAATTCAAAAATGTCACGTTTACTTAAAATGCTAGCTATATTTTGGTGGAACAATGTCAGCTTTTTTTTAGTCATGTTTCCGAAAAAAGGTACTTTTATGTGTCGTACTGTGGAAGAAATCCGGAATCGTCAATTGTTTATATATCTTCTCTTTAGTTTTATTACCAATCATTCCAATGCAATGATTGTGTTGCGTGTGTGAACGACTTACCATCATTTTAATTTTCTGTGGATCAAGGTAATTGATTTTATATTCTAAATAATCTAATTCTATATTTATTTTTGAACATAATTGATTTGTGAAATAGTTTTGATTAAACTGAAATTTAATTTTTGCATAATTATCATTGTTAAATAATTCCATAAAAGTACAATTTTTATGATTTCTTAATAATAAATTCTCTTATCTTTTAACGAATGAAGATTAGTGGCCACCTCTGGTGTTAGAGTTTATCAAGCCGCCTATATGACTTGCCTGACTCTGACAGATGACAACAGCCGGTATCGACTGTAGCGTGCCCTCCGAAGTACGGAAGCGCTCATTTGTAATGATTCTGGACTTTCCACTTGTTACGGTCACCCATCTAAATATATACCCACTAGAAAAGGTTCATCCTAATGATATTTTAATTGTGTACTTGAAACAGATATGTCATACAAGCTTGCATTGTGAAACATTGAGAAGACCCTATATGGGGTCCGATTAAATTGGATATCTCTTTCATTTCCGTGCTCTTTCGAGTTAAAATGAAGGTAACAATCGCCTCCTGTTGTCTAGTGGTACAACCACCGGTATCAGACTTAGGCGTCCCGGTTTCGATTCCCAGTGGGGGTACATATTTTATTCGGTTTGGTTGGTGGTAGGACTCGCTGTAAGTCCGCCTGGCTAGCTACCACCATCTTGTCTAAGTCTGACGCCATAACAACAATGTTTTCAGCATTGTTGTGTTCCGGCAGTTAGAGATAAGATAGCCAGTTCCTCAGTCATTAAGGATTCCAGGAGTGGCTCGCTTCCATCTTAAGCCTTATCAATACTTAACATCGGGTATGATGAAGAGTCTCCCGGTCGTTCAAAATCTATTTTAAAACAGCATTGGTTCCTCCGTTTTTTCTAATCAATGTAACGGCTACAACCGTGGAACTCGGCGCCCAACTTGTTTAATTAGTATTCCGTAATGAGGAGGCAACTCGCGACAGTTTAAATTCGACCCAGCTTAATTTTTATTTAATCGGTACTAAAGCTGCGGAGTTATGCGAGTCCACGCGCATCTTGGGGGAGGAAAATATTGTACAAATCTTGGACACGGTTTTGATTGCGACAAAAAGTTTGAGAATTATAATTTTTTCTTTCGTTTTTGTTATTTTAATTCATTTTATGGGAGACCCGCTTCTCATAACGAATAGAGCCAAGAAGCATGTGGTGGTGATGGACTGTCTGCACAGTTGCTGAAATCAATGGGCCCTGATGGAACTAAAGTCCTACATTCCATATGCCATAAAACCTGGAGAACTGGAGAATGGCCCGCCGATTGGACAGAATCTCCGATGGTCCCGCTGCATAAGAAAGTCTCTACGCGCAACTGTGAGAACCATCGCACCATCTCAATAACATCTCATGCAAGCAAAGTACTCCTGCATATCATCAATACCCTTGGAAAACTACGTAGCTGGGCCAATCGCGAAAGAGCAGGCAGGGTTTGTCAAGGGCAGGGGAGCGCGCGAACAGATCCTTAACATGAATCATTTGATAGAAAAGTGTAGAGAATTCAACGCCTCAATGGCACTCTGTTTCATAGACTATGCAAAAGCCTTCGACTGCATCAGCTGGAGAAACATGTTTGATGTAATGAGCGAGACGGGCATTCCTGAACATCTTACAACTCTAATACAGAAATTATACCTTGATGGAAAGTCCATAGTCAGGGTGGAGGATGCAGAATCAGGATATTTTCAGACTAACCGTGGAGTAAGACAAGGTTGCGTACTTTCGCCTCAATTATTCAACCTAGTTGGCGAACATATTATGCGAAGAGTGCTAGAGGAATGGGACGGCGGTATAAATATAGGTGGGCATTCTATTACTAACCTACGCTTCGCAGATGACACCACCATTATTGGCGATAATGAAAGTGAACTTGCCGAACTTCTGCAAAGAATAGAGAGGATTAGTGCAAAATATGGTTTCAAAATCAATCGTTTCAAAACTAAGCTGATGTTTGTCGATGGAATGGGCACTTTACAAAGAATCTGAGAGTTACGTGACCTGGAAACCGTACAGGAGTTCATATACCTATTTGTGAAGGGTTAGAGAAGATTTGGAGGAACAGAGGATTAAGCAAAAATACAAAAGTCAAACTCATGCGGGCCCTTATCTTCCCCATATTTCTTTACGCTTCGGAGACCTGGACGCTGAAGGCATGTATCGGAGCCAAAATTGATGCATTTGAGATGTGGTGCTGGCGTAAAATGTTGGGTGTTTCGTGGACAGACCGCTGCACTAACGCATCCATTCTGTATAAGTTTAAAATAAGACCCGCTTATCTACTATTATGCATGCAGCGTCTCCTCCAATATTTCGGACACGTGTTCAAACGTGGACCTGACAACCTTGAGAAACTCGTCGTCATAGGTAATGTGGAGGAAAAGAGTAACCGGGGAAGATCACCGACCCGATGGACCGATGCAGGAAAAGAAGTCTGCCAAACCGACATGCATGCATATATCCGGATGGCCGAAAACCGCACTGCATGGAGAGCCCTCATAGACTTTGTGACTTCATGCTGTCGCGACCCTCAGTCATGAGGATACGAGGAAGAAGAAGAAGATAATTTGTGTGATTGTACGAAATTATTATTATTAAATCTGTCATGGTAATAATATTAAAAGAAATAATAATAGAAAGAAAACCACGGTTTCATATATTTAAGCAGATTTTAAATAAAATTCTTCATTTTGTGATTTTAAAGTTGCTTCAATAAAAAATGTATTCAATAATAATGAGTTCTATAAATGGTTTCGTGTGAGGTCTACAATAAACATGCTGTACCACTATATTCGAAGTACTGAAACCAAAAAAAATCAACTTTATGGAAACGGGGGCAACTGTAACAATACAATGAACTGTATTACCATTTCAGGGCAATAAAACATTAAATTAAAAGAGCTATCTAAATCACTCGGCTTTGTGCAAAATAAATAAAAAGGCTCGGCCCAAAATTGTCTTCTATCAATCAGTTTCGTCCGTGAACTGAAATCACCTGGGGTGAAACTTTAGCAAAAAGTTGACGCTGTAAATATCAACACAGAACTGCAGGTTTCAAAAAATGTATTGCTGACAAAAAATAAATTGAAACAGACTTCAAAAATTAAAAATTAAAGCTTTTGGAGTCGTTGCTATTAGTTACCTAGGTATATTTTTCTTGCCTTGGTGGTCACCACTCCAAATCATTTTTTAATTTTTTACTTTTTAAGTCGGTTTTTTTATAAAACGTTTTTAATTTCACAAGTTTTTAGTTACATAAGTAATATCCCGTATTTACTTACACCTAAAATCAGCCCATACACAACAATAATGACATCTATGTAACGACTATTTACCAAAACGTAATTTATTATCTATGTATATATATATTTTAGGTTCATGAAAAACTTTAACCAAAATTAACCAGATCTTCGTAAAAAAATTATGGAGACCATATTTGAATATTTTCTTTCAGTTAAAAAAATATTATTAATGTCACAGTAGGCACAGCAGGTGTACGAAGTAGAGTATGCTCCTCGGGGATAAAAGTGTCTTAGCCTTGGGCAGACTTGAATCCTTCACTTCATTCAGGATTCTTGCCATTTTAATTCAATATGCTGACCGTGATATAAGACACTGCTTTATCCCCTTAGTGCATAATCTACTATTCTGTCCGTGTTCTGAAATGTGATTATTGTCAGGCCACACTTGTCGTGGAAGTACCAAAACTTCGCGATAAATTAAAACTAAAAAATTGGATATTTTTTATAGTCAAAAAATTATTTGATCCCTAGACGCTTTTGATATGCATAATATTTTGATACTCGATTCGAAGACGTAAGTAGTTCGTGCTAGGGGCAAGTATCTATTTACTAATCTGTGGTACTGTTCTCAGTTGCTCTGTGTCACCGTGATTGATGTCAGAAGGAACAAGCATTTTTCATTGGTTCCTTTTTCTCTACAAACGACGAATCGTTTGTTTCTCGTGTTTTGTATTAAAGAGTATAATTCGAAACGGATTTTTTTATAGCTTTGCGAGGGAAAATCATTTGGGAACTGAAGTTTTGTAGGACCTGCCGATTGAAGTATTTTTAGTTCAGCATCTCGTGGTCATCGAATCATTATCATCAATAACATTATCAGTCATATTAATGTCCCCATTGCTGGGCTGCTGCTGCTGCCAGCTTCTCCTTATCCATATAAGGGGAACGGGCCATTATATTCTGTGCCATGACCATGAGCCACTACGTGGGCCCAATGCGGAATGGTTGGGTCTGATGACCGCAAAATACATCCGGGACCAACGGCTTTACGTGCCTTCCGAAGAACGGAGAAGCTTTTGAACTTTAACCGTTGCAGGCCGAGCGCGCGAGCTCCTCAGTGCATGTTATTTAACTTTAAATTAGTACATGCTAACTGTATCCGAACGAGGTATTAAAATTAACTTTTCGAAGGTATACTTTATGTATTTTTTATGATTTTATAATTTTTGCATTTTTCAATGCTATTTTTATACTTATGGTAAATTTTGGAAATGGTAAATTTAAAAACCCGCGACCTTTGGAAATCCGGTCCAATGCTCCAGCATTGTTCGATTCCCGTCTGAGAATTCACTTGTGGCCGCGTTAATTTTTTCCAATATTTTTCTATTTAAAATTTACCATAAATACTTTATGTAGTTAGTCATCCCTTGAGCACGGCCGATCCTGACAAGGTGCCGAAACGTCAGGAAATCCAAAATGCATAAAATAACAGAAAACAAAACCAAGTGACAAAATGCGCGGTTACATCCGGAAAAGTTGTTTAATTCCGTAAACTCCATGCGCCAAAATTTAAAAGGTGCTTTTTGTATGTAAAGGTACATTTAAGTATTTAAAGTATTAAGGCGTTATTACGTTTGACGATCTCCGTGGTAGAGTAGTACGTACTCCGGTTTCATTTCATGGTGTCCCGGGTTTGAATCCCAGTGGGGGCAAATGTTTGTATGATGAATACGATCATTTGTACTTGAGTCATGGACGTTTATATATATTTTCTACACAAAAATACTTATATATGTATAATTATCTAGCCCACGTTAAATTTCATGAAGAACTTGTGTTATGGGTACTAGATGACGGATAAATATACGTATATTCTTATTTTTTAATACACACAATAATCCTGCATATTAAACACCCAGACCAAAACAAATAGACATGTTCATGCACACAAATATTTTTCTTGTCCGGGAATCGAACCCGGGACCTCTCGCGCAGAAGGTGGGTTTAGTACCCCTGCGCAAAACAGGTCGTAAAAAAGTGTTGAGGTAAAACCATAAAATCGTTTTCTGAAACTTTACAAATTTAGATGAAGTAGCAAGAAATATATAATATCATATTACCAGATTCGTAGCATCTCTAACCGTCGTATATTTTTTTCCAAAAGGTACAAACTTTTTCCGTATAGCGTCTTAAGTAACAGGAAAAGTATTAAGAAAAAATAAAAGTTATGAATTTAAATTCAAATTCAATATCATTTATTCAGTCTAGGCTGTTACAAGCACTTATGAACGTCAAAGGAGCTACGCCATCGGTCCACAAACCCTACGGTGGGAGACCTTGTAACGAGAAGAACCGACAAGAAACTCGTCTATTTTTTTCTCCCTGTTTTATTTCATAAGGAGTCGAGGTCAAATTGAAAAGTGACCTTAAACGCCTTAAACACATGGGTAAGATCAATTTTCATCACAACAAAAACTAAAATAAAATTACATTTTATGGTTATCCTAACCGTAAACGATTTTCAACTCGCAAGGAAGGACCATACATTATAACATTTCTCGCATTACAAAATTACTGTACTGCAAGTTGTGACGTACATACAGGTATAAACTAGCATAACACCCGCAACTTCGTCCGCGTGGAATTTGATGACGTCATGCTCTTTACTTCCTGAATTTTACTTCTGAAGCGCTTATGGCGGTGGTGCTTGACGGTCTGGGCTCTTATTCACTACAAGCAACCGCTCGCGGTTTCACCCGTGTGGTTCCCGTTCCTGTGGGAATATCGGGATAAAAAGTATCCTATTTCATAACCAGGCTATCTACTATCAGTGTATCAAATTTCATTCAAATCCGTCCACTAGTTTTTGAGTTTAATCGTTGCAAAGCAAAACAAACAATCAAATGTTTCCTCTTTATAATATTAGCATAGATGACTTAGCGATTCCTTACTCAAACCTCGCCACGTCGTACTTGGTTTTGACATTTTAACAATTCGTTTTCTCCCACAAATTGTATAGTTATGAAACAAGTTAAATAACTTTCGATAAATTTTTAATTTTGCATTTCACAATGCTATTTTTATGCGATAAATATTAACCAAGATAATATACCAGAAAAAAGCAACTTGTCTCATGTCGTCCCGTCAGGGTGACATGAGACAAGTTAATCTTAAGACAAGTTAATTAAAGCCATAATCACCACGCTTGGCAGGCGGGTTGGCGATCGCAGTATGGCCAAGTTTGTTGGAGACGCTGCTGCCCGTCTCCTGAAGACTGAGTCCCTTAGTCGCCTTTTACGACACCCACGGGATGAGAGGGGGTAGTGCTATTCTAAACCGACACTACACAGCTAATTTTTAAATATTAATCTATATACTTAATTCAGGTTCGCAAAATTTTATTTTATTAAAGGTACTCGAGTCTATTTGTTCCGAAAACTATAAAATATACAAAATGTTAAACGTGATGATCACAAACTGCAATAAAAGATTTTCGCATAATTTGGAATTTTTCGTCGATCGACGAACCCGAGTATCGGGTTGTAACCGCCCTAGTACAGATTAATACAGGCCACAAAATAATAGATTGTTATTCAAATTTCTAAGTGCTAACGTACCAAAATTTTGTTAGCCAATTTAAAAAATATTTCGATAAACTAATTAGTATAATAAACTGGTACAAATAGGTTCACTTTAGAATATTCACGATCTCATTTAGCAACGTAACGGCTAAGTCGCATTTATCAAACCAGCGTGCAACTGACGTGGGGTGTTATTATCGTACCACTCGTAATCCAAATAAATGAAAGTATTTATGGGTTAAAAAAAATCTCAGAAAGAGATAGGTTAGAGAGCGTATAGATTAGTAAGTAGTCCTTTTCGAGTACAAAATATATTTAAGTGATAAATATCAAACAAGAAAATATACTAGAAAAAAGCAACTAGTCTCATGTCGCCCTGACGGGATTCGAACCCGCATCCTTGGGACTAGTTGCTTTTTTCTAGTATATTTCTTGTTTAATATTTATCACATAAAAATAGCATTGTAAAATGCAAAATTAAAAAGTTATAAAAATATATTTAAATTAAAAATAGGATTGTGAAAAAAAATCCCGAAACAATGATATACTCAATATTGTAACTGGTTGGTAATTTAGTCGAATTGTTTTGGAGATTAGCCTGAGCAAATAGACATATATTAGACAAAAAAAAATTAACACAATAATATTGACGACCTCCGTCGTAGAGTGGTACGTACACCGGTTTCAAGGTGTCGCTACGTACCACTCTACAACGGAGGTAGTTTATATATTTTCATGTTCCTACATTTGAATTTACTAAACATAAACATTTTTAAATAAACATTTTATAGCACTTCTTGTTCTATAAGAGATGTTTTTTTTTCTTTACACTAATAATCTTTTCAACTTAGTAAGTAGTCCTTTTCGAGTATAAAATATATTTAAATAAAAATACGACTGTGAATACAATTTGTATGCAAAGCATAAAAATACGCCTGATAAAATAGGAAAACAAGCAGACAAGTATATGTATAACATTGCCATTTATCTAACCCATTATCAACAAACATACATAGCCATACTATAAAAATAACAACATACAACAACATAAATAAATAATACAGTAATTATAACTTATTAATTTTGCATTTTACAATGCTATTTGTCACATATCACAGTAAGGCAAAAAGGTACCTATATAAATGGTACATAACTAATTTGTTTAGGCGGTAGGAATATAACTAGGAATCATTTCCTCAACAGGGCGGTATCGGTAGGAAAAAAAACCGGCCAAGTGCGAGTCGGACTCGCACACCGAGGGTTCCGTACAAACCTGTAGATATATAAGTAAAAGTTCACCCATTACGACAATCGAGTCATAGTTATTGCAAAATGAAATTTAAAATTTTCAAAAATATTTTTTATTATATGATATAACAAAAAAATTACGGTTTTCGAATTTTTTCCTTTATCTGTACTATAAGACGTTACTTCGTACCAAATTTCAAGATTCTAAGTTCACGGGAAGTACCCTGTAGATTTTTATTCCTGTGCGAGTTTCGAAAATTTGCGGAAATTTGCGGCATAAACGGCTGTATCTTTTGATTGCATCGGCTTAGAAATTTGTTTTTTTCTCAGCTCCAAGGGACAGTAGATCTGAGTATTAGATATAAATTTCAGTTTTCTTCCTCCACGCGTTCCTGAGAAAACGGTCTTGACAGACAGACGGACGGACGGACAGACAACAAAGTGATCCTATAAGGGTTCCGTTTTCTCCTTTTGAGGTACGGAACCCTAAAAAGATTAAAACTTGCTAGTTAACATAAATCCGCCTTTTTCATCATTCCTACGATTTTCGTAGATACTATTAATTGAAATTTTGATTAACCACAGATAAGTTAATATCACACATTTTCATATGACGTAACTATCCGTAGATCAATAAATGCCCGTAATCACACGCAATTACGAATAACGAAAATGTCTTATAATCACGTTCTTCAAAAAACAAGAATCGTGAGATTTTAACTCGCTAGTAAGTCGAGCGATTCCATGTTAAGCCTCTAAAATCAGTTTTCAAGTCGGATATAACCAACTATACTGTAAGAGTAGACCGATTCACTCGCCTGCTTTGATCATGTCAAAATCAAATGCAGAATGCATCATATCATTCTGAACACTCTTTCACACGCACGCACAGAGATGAATACACACATTCACACGTACACATACACGCACAAACATTCTCATTCAAACATACCTATGTAAAACCACACACACAATCGCACATCTGCACTATTGTTTATACATTTTTATGTATATGACATCCAGGTGTCAATAAACTAAAAGCGGTCTAGTTGAAAACCAGCGTCAGTGTAATACTGACACAATGCTGAACTAGGTCCCTTTTAGTGCAGCCGTGGGACAATTTATTCAATACTGTAACTTAAAATTAAGTATTTTTTTTTTTTGTTAAGTATCTTTTTTATTGTACTATGTTAATATCACTTGTATGTCCTTCGCCTGTACTAAATAAATGTTGTGATTATGTGATGTAGAAATGTAATTTTGTTTTTATTCAGTGATAATTCCTTGAGCCTCTCTGATTCGTCTTAGTTTTTTTTTTGTCTTTCACGTAAACTGTATTACGTCAAACCCTTTTTTTTAAATTAAAGTAGCCTTAGGTGCTTAACCTTTCAGTAAAACCCCCCTAAAAATAGAATCGGCCATTTATTATAGCTTTGTTTTCCCAACTAAGAGTGCTTTTTAAACTGAGCAAATATACAGACAGACAAAAATAAAGAAAATAATGGTACTCATGGCATTATATGGCACTCATGTCGTAGTTTTTTTTTGTAATAATAATTTATATTTACACCAATCAACTTAGCCCTAAAGTAAGCACTGCGGCTTGTGATATGGGATACTAGGGTAATGGATACAAATACATACAATTATACATATATAAGTATTTGTATATAAACGTCCATGACTCTGGTACAAATGCTCGTATTCATTATTAAAACATTTGCCCCTACCGGGATTCGAACCCAGGACCTTAGAGCTGGCGAGACCTTGAAACCGGTGTACGTACCACTCTACCACGGAAGTAGTCTTACATAATGTCATGTTCCTACATTTAAAGAATACATTTTAAAGTGCTTTTTTTTTACACCAATAACCTTTTTATTTTTAACTAAGATGTGATTTTCGTTATTAATTTACAATACTTTAACCGCCTCTGTGGTCTAGTGGTACAACCACCGGTATCACACCCAGGGGTCCCGGGTTCGATTCCCAGCGGGGGTACATATTATATTCGGTTTGATTGGTGGTAGGACTCGTTGTAAGTCCGCCTGGCTAGCTACCACCATCTTATCTAAGTCTGACGCCATAACAACAATGTTTACAGCATTGTTGTGTTCCGGCAGTAAGAGATAAGATAGCCAGTTCCTCAGTGATTGGGGATTTCGGGAGAGGCTCGCATCCATCTTCAGCCTTATCAATACTTAACATCAGGTATGATAAAGGCAAAGAGTATCCCCGTACTTCATTAAAAAAAACTCCTTTGAAAGAAAATAGCATAAACCTAATATAATTTTATTTTATTGTTGCTTGTGACCTTAATTAAAAAAGTAAGATAAGTAAGACAAAAAATATCATAGGAGATTTTTTTTAGTTCGGACCTAAATTTTAGGTGTTTGAAAGAGAATATCTGTAACTTTCTTGTATTCAATCGACAGCAGGATAATTCAAGATTAAAATAAAAAAAACGTACGCGAAAAAGTTGTTATTTGTAGAAATGGCATAAAAAAACTGATCAAATGTAGACATTTTCCAAAATTGCATAAAACATCATAAAATTCGAAACCATATGACTTTTACTAAGGTCATTTTTTTTTTCATTGGTAGAACCTAATGTGGTCCATCGACAGGTAAAAAGTTATCCATGACTTCCCGGACACCCTGTATATACCCACTATATACTTACTTACAAGTCCGCGAGGTCTAAGCTGACATTTGCATTTGTGTGAGTGCACATATCTATTTCAGGCATCAGTCTCACACAAACCTAGCTAAGATTAGTACCTGAGATTAGTAAACTAAGAGTTTGTGATGAGAAATAAAGATTTATTTATTTATTATTATTATTATTATAGCTAGTTTGTAGGTATCGTGTAAAAAAACAAAAATCAAAAAAGCAACAGGTGTTGTTACTAGTACATCTATGTGCACTCACATGCAAAGCTCAGCTTACACCTCGCGGACTTTTTATTATTTCTACTCAATAACGTAATTTTTTATATATTATAAACAAACATGTTAATGTGAGTGAAGTGCCAGTGGTTAAGAGGGGAGAGTACTGGTTATCTGAGATACAGGCCACGGCTTAGTTCAGATACCAGTCTCTCCACAATCTTGTGTTAAGTGACTTAATTTTCATATAATTTTTGTAAACTTATTTTGTAAACGATGAGTTTGTGTAAATAAATAAACAATTATTATTTATTTATTTTCTCGGACAAAAAAAAAATCATTTACTAGACTAAAAGTCTAAAGGCCGCCGATGTGGAACTTCCACGACTGTACGGTCCACACCAGGTTCAGCTTTACAAAACTGTTCAATGTCTTTAAGCGATTTTGAACTTTAAAACGTCTGAATTATCTGTTGATAAGCCGTAGTTGCCATTGACCTATACTTAACTACTAAGAACAAAAATAGTACAAAAAAATAACAAATTTAATTGATATGATAAATTTTTACATAACCTTTTATACTAAGGAGTTTGAAGCCCAAAAAATCATGATAGCCCAATATATAAGCTATCATTACTGACGCTGCTGAATTTTCCAGACACATCCTCTCTATCTAAAAATATGAAGGAAATATTACATGATATTTTTCCCACAAAAAGTGTCATTCAATATCTCGCAAAAAACGTGGGACTCGGAAACCTATCAGTGACTAGTTCGTGATGATAAGAAGTTAATGTATCATTTCAGAAATAAAATGTTAAAATATTTTAAGGTTCAGTTCAGAGCAATGAAACCAGCCAACGTTGTCCTATTATAGTCTGTCAAGCCCTTAATTTGGGGCGCGTATTATGTTGAAAAATATCAGTTTTTTTCAATGTATGTATGTATCTTTTGTCACAAGATTTGACAGATTTAGTACGCAAGTCTTCCTACTTTGTTCCTATCCTAACGCTCGCTGTGAAATTAGGTGTATCAACGATGGCAACAAAACTAAGGGACTTATATATGACCACTGATTAAGACAGAAGCGGAAGCAGTTAAACAGTTTTTGCGAGTTTTATTAACTAGCGAACCCCTGATAGTTAATCATAAAAAATATCAATTGATTCTTTGATATATTAATAACTTTTTAACTAGATTATTCTAGTTAGATAATAATTTTACTGGATCGCAGCCGTATTATAATTATATTCCTAGTAACTTAGTAATGAATCGCTTTAGTAGAACTATGTTACTGCGACGTTTGCCGTTACTGCGGATTAGAGAGAGAAACACCCAAACATCTCCTATGTGACTGCGGACCCCTAATTCACAAACGCAGTATCCACCTGGGCCGGCATATAATTCGGCCAGAGGAACTAAAATCTCTCAAAGCTAGGAAGATTTTAGACTTCCTGGAGGCCGCCAGGCTAAAAGAGATACTATAACAAGGTGGCGAGTTACAATAGATCTTATAGGTCGCAGTGACTACAGTTCCAACTGGAGCTGCATAGCCCCTATATCCTGCAATTAATTAATTACTGCGACATAAACATATATTATTCATCGTGTTTTTGTATTCGGAACTTCAACAAACCGGAGGCGAGTAACGACGGAAGAACAGCGCTGGTCGCAGACCATGCATTATGTCTTGCTTTGGGTGTTTAACATGTATATTATGTATGCATTTACAAAAAAAGTATGTTTACCCGTTATCTAGTATCCATAACACAAGTTCTTCATGAAACTTAGCGTGTTAGAAATGTTTATTTATTTATTATTTATTTTATGAAGTCGGAAAGAGAAATATTGTTTTCACCTCACACGCTCTGAAAAGGAGGTTTTGTTAATCAGTTTAGGCGTAGAAATTCGCTTTTTGCGGCCTAGCGCGGCAAAGTACTTTTTTAATTTAATACCTAAAAATATGTCATAATGCGTTCCGAATCGGACTATTGACTTTTTTGTTATATTTGATTCTTATTTTTAATAGCTTTAAATTATTTTTAACACTCCGTTTTGGTTTAATTATATTATTTTAGTTCATTGAATTATAAAAACAATATTAATAAGATTAAACTATTTATTATAAGAATTTTATATTAGGCTGGGTGAGATTTCACAACCTATAATTGGATTTCGGACTGTGACATAAATAATTATTTTTAAATTGTCTTTGTCTTGTACCTCATGTCAGTGTCAACATTTACGGAATCGTTTTTATTCTTATTAATAAGTAACAATATATTCCTACTTTGAATAACTTAGAATTAACTATAGTAATACTCCCTTTTTTATTATTTTAGTTTTTTATATCATTAAAACAACGAGAATAAGGTATATTTAGATTAAATTTTATGTTTAAAGAATTTTTTACCGGAAGTTGAAAGCAGAAACAACCATAAAATGTTCCACGCTGTTGTGAGGTGAAAAATTGTGTGTTGCGCTCGGCAGAAAAGTTTTTAGCGTCTTGTACCTTTGAAATCCTCGCTTTGCTCAGGATTCAATATAGCTAACTCGCCGTTAAATAACCAACTTTCCAGCCTTGCATAACAAATAACTATTCCCGTTTTTGCAACATTTTTCATTGATGCTCCGCTCCTATTGGTCGTAGTAGCGTGATGTTATTTTTAACAGACTTCAAAAAAAGGAGGAGGTGCGACGGTTCTTTTTTATAGCTATAAATGGAACTATCCAACACAAAATATTTCCTCGCGTTCAAACAAACAAAGAAACTCTTCAGCTTCATATTATGGATAACGATTGATTGCGATAACCGCACAAGTATACAACTTATTTCGGAATTAGCTCTATGTGTTTGATTGATTACCTATCTGCGAATAAATAAAGTAAAGTTTCCGCACATATTTAAAAATGGTGTTAATTTTTCAAGTGCCGATCGAGCAGGGGCTGCTCATGTCAAAGATAATAGAACACAATTTACCAAAAAAAAATAATGTTTTTTGTTAAAAAAAAAAAAGTTTTAGAATTTAATTTAACTTTCATATTTTAAGCATTAGATACCTATTAAATATTCAGCATAAGCAAATCCAAGCTTGTTTTAAGTAAGTAAGGTACAAACGAGCAAATAATATTTTTACGGCGAAGGCGCTATTTTGAATCCAGAATGAAGCCATGGATTCTAAAGTAATCTAGTAGAATCCTGAGCGCAGTGAGGGATTCAAAAGTACATCGCCCAAGGGAAAAATACTTAGTTTTGCTCTTGCGTGATACGCTCTACTTTTCATCCCTTTCTATGAGAAAATAAATAAAAGACACTTTAAAGTAATAGTTATTATTAGTTCTTAGCTGCTATTTTTACTGTTTCCGGAGTTAATATAATGTCAAACTAAATTAACGTAATTTTTTTTAGCAAAATACTATAAATAAAATTAATTCCGATTTCGAACAAAAATTTTCTATGGTTTCTTTTTTTTCAGTGTGCGCTGACCTCTCCGTGCGCAATGCACATACAGCCAATAATTCATACAACTTGTGGCCGTTTGATTCGTTCCTAATTCAAATCTCAATACTTCCTGCTAAATACTCTCATTCAGAAAGAGCTACTTTGCTCCCGCTTATCGAGGAACAAAATGAAGTTTTTCGAATAGAAGGGATGAAAAATACTTTTGTATCCCTTACTTCGTGTTACGGTGGTACTATCAGTATAATAATGTTGTAAACACAAACATCTTATGACTTGAGCGGGCAATAAATACAGCTGGCTAAGAATGGCGAAGGAATCCCACTCAGACAGCCCGTCACATAAATTCAATTCCGCACGCCCTCCTACAAATGAAGTCGTATCTTCTTTCGTTTCAAATTGGTGTCATTACGCTGATAACAATGTGATATTGTTGTGTTGAAGCCTTTAGGACGTTGTGCTCATAGGACGATATTTTTTTTTATGAAGTACGGCGAGACTCTTAGCCTTCATCATACCTGATGTTAAGTATTGATAAGGCTGAAGATGGAAGCGAGCCGCTCCCGGAATCCCCAATCACTGAGGAACTGGCTATCTCATCTTTACCTGCCGGAACACAACAATGCTGAAAACATTGTTGTTATGGCGTCAGACTTAGATAAGATGGTGGTAGCTAGCCAGGCGGACTTACAACAAGTCCTTCCACCATCCAAACCGAATGCAATATTTACCCCCGCTGGGAACCGAACCCGGGGGGGGGTCTGATACCGGTGGTTGTACCACTAAACCACTGAGGCGGTTAAAGGACTGTTCAGCGAAAAAGTTTTAAATATTATTTTGTACTGCTTGGAGGTATTTTGGTGTAGACCCATGTTAACCCATTGTCGATCAGGGCCCTGTTTCATAAAAATTATAATTGTAAACGACAGGTGGCAGTTGTCAATTTCTATTTAAAAAAATAATCCAAAATATCTATCCACTTAAAAAATAATGCCTATTACATTTTTTCATATAAAACTGCAATTGGCATTATTTTTAATTGGATATTAATTAGGAATTATTTTTTATGGATACCTACATTTATTTTTTTATTATTTATTAACAACAGTGTACTTACTGGTTTACAGTTTGCCTAAAACGCCAGCAAGTTAGGATAAGTAGATTATTATTCGTAGAATTATAGTAACAATCCAAAATAAATTAAAATTGCAGATTAAATATAACAAAATGACAATAATTAATAGGTACAAAATTTACACAATTCTATTATTGTAGTATACATAAACTACATTTTTCAACTATGACAATTTGTCAACTATGCTCGAACATACTTTTTTTGTCACTGATCTACGCAATTTTGACCTATGTCATAACTGCAGAAGGTAGGTTTTGTATAAAAAGCAATCATACATTATAAAGTTCTCTTTTTCAAAATTCTATTACGAACTTTTTCGATCATGTGAGAATTTATAAAAGAAAAATAACGGTCACTCCTCATCCTGACATAGACCAAGAATGCCTATCAAAAACGTGCGACATTTTGACAAATATGTCAGATTTTCAGATTATAGATAAGATGGACCAATAATGTTAAATGAAACGTTAAATTGTAGAATTGTCGCGATAATTTGACAATTACGAGTATGTCGGCTTTTCATATAGCACCAATATTTAATGAAACTTACAATCGTCAAATTGTCACCTGTCGTTTACGATTGTAATTTTTATGAAACAGGGCCCTGATCGACAATGGGTTAACATGGGTCTACACCAAAATACCTCCAAGCAGTACAAAATAATATCAAAAACTTTTTCGCTAAACAGTCCTTTAACCGCCTCAGTGGTCTAGTGGTACAACCACCGGTATTAGACCCGGGGGTCTCGGGTTCGATTCCCAGCGGGGGTACATATTATTGTATTCGGTTTGGTTGGTGGTAGGACTTTTGAAAGTCCGGCTGGCTAGCCTGACCTTCTTATCTAAGTCTGACGCCATAACAACAATGTTTTCAGCATTGTTGTGTTCCGGCAGTTCGAGATAAGATAGCCAGTTCCTCAGTGGCCGCGGATCCCGGGAGAGGCTCGCTTCCATCTTTAGCCCTTTCATTACTTAACATCAGGTATGATGAAGGCTAAGAGTCTCCCCGTGTCGTTTATAAAAAAAAATCTTTCTAAGAGACCTTGATATTAGCATCGATCGAAAATGGATGTCAATAAGAAAAGCCCATAATTCTCCAGGCCCATAACTCAAGTCGAGTGACTTTATCGATAGCAATTGTAACTTCTAAACCAATTTTGGAGATATCGTCTTATATAAGACCCTTAAACTTCTTTACATTTTAAAATTTTGCTTGTATTATATATAGTACAATCAGGGAACTTCCCGGTAGACCAGTAGAGTTTATTTGGGAAACGTTTTCTCGGAAAGTACTAAGATTAAAGCAATATTTTTTTTTTCATCCCATCTATTCGAAAAACGCTGTTTGATTCGCCTATAAGTGCGAGTAAAGTAAGTCTTTTCTCCAAAAGACTTTTTCACGGGGCAGTAATGAGATTTGAATTTCGAACATTAACATCGTCCCTTAGCGCACCGTGACCAAAGAGATCTCATAAGAAATGATTGTATGAAAAGTCACTGGCCGATTATTAAAGAAAAGAAAAAAATAAAAAAACGCGCGAACTACGTATTACCCTTGTATTGGACTTGGAGTAAACAGTGTTTTGTGATATTTGCAGTGCAATAATTGCGAAAAATTAGTTCCAAAAGCAGCGACAGTTTTTTTTTTTTAACTGTCTATAACATTTCAAAATTGCACAAATGTTTCAAATATTAATATTAATTTTTAAGCTGTTACTTTATAATTGTTTTAACATTATATTGGTGTTTAATATTTTTTATATAAATACATTCATTAGTTATATCTAGAAACGCTTCTTATTTCTTTTTCTCATAGACGGGGATGAAAAGTAGAGTGTATCACTCGGCCGCAAAATATATTTTTGGCTCGAGCGACGTACTTTGAATCCCTCGCTACGTTCAGGATTCTACTAAAGAATCCCTCACTTCGCTCTGGATTCAAAAAAGCGCCCTCGCCGTAAAAATATTATTTTGCTCCCTTATGGTACAATCTACTAATTGAAATACCTGCAGGGTTAGCACGAATAACTATCGAAATAGTATCGAGTAAGTATCGAGCACGTAATGTCAAAAAATGTATTGGAAAATGTAGTTCCGTTTACGTCCGGTAGGAACGCTGCTCAATACGTCATATATTTTTTTACTTTACTTTCCCGATACTGACTCGAAAGTTATTCGTGCTAGGCCTACGGTTGATGTTCTATTATTTTTGTTATATCGTTTTCTATAGGTCTATAACTTTTTTAAATAAAACTACTGGTCAACCGGGAAATTCCCTGACTGTACCTAGCTCTAGTAGGAAAAAATCATCGACACAACCGATATATTTTTAAACTATTGCAGACACTGTCTTGTTCAAACATTTTCTCGATAAACTATTTATCATAATAATTTATGACTTCCTTATAAAAAGCAGCCACTATTTTTTTGCACAAAAGACCAGCATATCTTAATAAATTACTGACCGACAACATTAGTAACATAATTTATTATTATTACAATATCTGAAATGTGTTCTGTGTGTGTGTTGTGGTGTGGCAATGTTGCTCTATTTATTTAGTTAAGGAAAATGGGGTGAAGCGATACAATCACAATCGGTCAAGTGCGAACTGTATCCACATTTTTTTTATACTAATGATATCCTCGCACCAAACGGGCCCTGCCAGAATACCAGCGTTGCCGTGACACATCATCTAGTGTCATGACAACACATGCTGAGGCGGGGACCCTATTGACCTGAAGGCCATACTTTATTGTAATGTATTTTTGTGTTGCTTGATATAATTCTGTATCGTTTAATAAGGTATTCTAAACATACGGAGTATTCGGATTCCAGACGTTTTGCTACTAGCTCATTCTGCTTTAATGTCGTCCGGCTGAGATGACTCTCTGCTGACTGGATACTCTGCTTTTAAGTCATGTAGCCTAAAATATTAAATATATACTTCTCCCATATTATGTTAAATGTCTGTGATGTTTACTGTGTTGTCTTTTATTTTCAGTAAAATAGCTTAGAATAAAATAATATCAAAATTTTACATCCCACCTCACCGTGTAAAAGCTACCTACACGTGACATTGGCGGAATTATGTTTAGAGCATAGAGCAAGCCATTCATAAAGAAGAAGAAGAAGTCATGTAGCTGAATTGTCTTTCGGATATCTAGGTACCTTGCTTTCATGGCATCCAACGTGAATTGTCTTTCAGCGAAAAAGTCATTTTGATAGAGAGGCTTTTTGTGTGTGTACTTTGAATTATGGTCTTTTTGTCAATAAATATTTCTCTCTCATTCTCATCCTACTAATGTTATGAACTAGTGGCCGCCCGTGGTTTCACTCGCTTGACTCCTGTTCCCGTGGTAATATCGGGATAAAAAGTAGCCTATGCTTTAATCCAGGCTATCTTCTATTTCCGCGAAGCCTCCGCGCCTTTGCAATGAAGAAATATTAAAGTAGTTAGAAAATTGCGGTAAATAGTTTTAGTTCCATTTTCTTTAGCTTCTTAACAAGCTAAATATTGCAAAACACAGCGTTAGTCGAAGTCAAAGTCAAAGATTTTTATTCAAATAGACTTATAGATAACTGCTTTCGAATCGTAAAATTTTTTTTCGACCAGCCATTCAGGACATCATTTAACTGATAAGAAGAACGGCCGCATGAAACTTATCAGCTTTAACAGAAGCAACAACATTTACAAAGGAACATGTCGTTGGCAAACAAAAATCTTTAATCTTGAAACATATTTAATATAAGAGGAAATTTTTCTTATACTCAGTTATCAGAATATTTTCCTTTTATACAATTACAATAGTCATGTTTTGTGTTAGTATCACTTCCATGCATTTTGGTCTTTCAATAATCATCTACCTTGTAATAACCTTTGCTTAAGAGCGTTTTTTTAACATATATTTTAAATTTATGCAAAGGCAGCTCAATCACTTGTTGTGGAACTTTATTAAAAAAGGCTATGCCTTTCCCCAAAAACCAGCGACTGCATTTTTCAAGCCGAAATCTTGGAACGGCAAGCTTATTCTTGTTTCTAGTATTAAAATTATGAACATCGCTATGCTTAATAAATAAATCGTGATGTTTCCTTACATATATTATATTATCATAAATGTATTGTCCCGCCAAAGTTAGTATATTAATCTCTTTAAACAATTCTTCTCAAATCTCTCTGTCGAAGGCTGTAAATGGCGCGCACAGCTCTTTTTTGAAGTATAAAAACATATTTCTATATTGGCTGCTGAGACATTACACTATGAAAATAACTAAAGTAAACTAGTCTTGCCGTTTCAATATCAGTTAGGAGCCTTATTTTCCTTATTGGGAAAGCCGCAGAACTTTGGTACCAGGCAGTCGATATGTTTAACAGCCTTCCAATCATGTTAAAACCTATTTTAGACTACAAATTATTTCAAAGACAATTACAGGACTTCTTGCTTAGTAAATGTTATTATAGTGTAATTGAATTTGTTGGACATCATTAATTGCTGTATTATTAATTTTAGGACAATTTTATTATTTACATATTGTAATTATTATGACTTTTTGAAATATATTTTTTTGACATGGCTTTTTTATTTCTAATGATTGTTGTTCATTCAATGTATTTGTAATTTTTGATAATTTACCGAGTTTTACTTGTTGATCAACATTTATTTTAAATTTTATTTCCGACACAATTGTATGTATTGTTATGGAATAAATGAATTGAAATGAATTTAGGTCTATAACAAGCCTTTGTAATAGAGTGGAATGAATCGGGAATTTTAAATTGGATACGAAATTTCTGCGTGGGGCTAACAAAGTTTTTATCAAAGCAGTCCATATTATTGCTCTGAAACTATAGTTCTAAAAGCGTAGGATGTAACTTATCTTATCCTACTAATAATATTATAAATGCAAAAAGTATGTCAGTTTGTTTGTTTCTTTGTTAGTTTGTTACTCTTTCACGCTAAAACTACTGAACGGATTCAGATAAAATTTGACACAGAGATAGTAGATACGCTAGATTAAAACATAGAATACTTTTTATCCCGATGTTCCCACGGGAACGGGAACCACGTGAAAACTGTGAACGAAACCGAGGGCGGCCGTTAGTATTTTTATAACTTTTACAATGATGACCTCCATAGTAGAGTGGTACTATGGAGGTGGACTGGTCCTTTTCGATAAAATCTTAGGAAACATTTATCGGAAAGTAATAGGTTAAGTAATTATATTCTCTATTATTTTTGTGACGTAAACGTTTTCTATAAATCTATTATACTTTTTGATAGAACGCTTTCTAAAAAATGTCTACTGGTCTACCGGTTTCAAGGTGTCTTCACTCTGTGGTCCTGGGTTCAAATACCAGGAGGGGCAAATGTCGATGATGAATGCAAACATTTGCTGTACCGGAGTCATACATTTCAACTAAAAATACATATATGTATCATTATGTGTATTTCTATTTGGTGTCCTCATCAGCAATTTTTAATGCCCACCCGTATTGGGCCCACCGCGCGGGCTAAATGTGGATTGGTGGGTTTAACGACTGCAAATGCAGCCGGGACTAACGGCTTAACATGTGCAGGGACACAATGCTAGGAGTCGTAATGGTACACTAGCCGTAGCTGTAGTGACCGTAGTGGACCGTCTTAGTCGCAGGTATAAACCGGTCGACCTTGCCATTTAGAGTCAGTTGTTCCACGTGCCTTCGTCGCCGTCTGTCGTATACGCGCTCCGCTGACTCGTTCGCATCGAGCCCCCTACATATACTTTTAAAATACAAATACCGTCCTACCCACCCCATCGTATAAAAACAAAGTGAAAGTGAACAAAAATGAACCCGGACCGATCGAAACCGCCTGACCGCGGCGGAGGTGAACCCGCTGCTTCAACATCGACGGAGACAGGAATAGCGCGACCGAGATATTACTTTCGGGGGTCAAACGGGGAAAGGGTTGATGGTCAACCCGCCTCCACGCTCCTGGACGGCATAGAAGACATGGAAGTGATGAACCGAGGCCCGTGCCTCCGGCCCCGCCGGGCCTCCCATCTACGCAGCTCATCCGACTCGGCTGAAGAGGACGAGAAGCGCCCCCGTCTAGGGCCATCGCCCCCCAGAACCACAAGTTCCGACACCGAGTACGAGCCGGACAACGACTCCGTGCCGACGAGATCCTACACCGAGGCAGTAGTGGCTCCGTTCACGCCCCTTACCTACTTCGCCAGCAACCCCCCCGCCACCGCAGACGCCACAGACGGCACCCCGCCCCCGGGGGTACCCTCCCATAGTGGTGAAGGCCCTACCCAACTGGTGCCACTACTTCCAGCGCCTCCAGGGCCTTCTAGGCCACAGCCCCAACGCGCGCCCCTATGGAAGGGGAGGTGCGCTTCCTACCTAAATCCCCCGAGAAATACAGATGCGTACAGGCGTACCTTACCGAAGCGGCAGTAGCAGACCCATTAATTGCCTGGTACTGCTATTTGCCCCCACAGGACCGCCCCACAAAGGTAGCCACAGCAATAGGCCCTCAACATTCCCTACAACAGAGACAAGAGCCCAGATCCTCACAGACCATGCCACAGACTCGGCAAAGGGTCCCTTATCACCACTACCTAATTATAGCCCATACCCTGTTTGCTGTAAGCCGTGGCCCGTTTGCAGGCGCTTGCTGGGCCTCCCCCATTATGGGGGTCTCGCCCGGTGCGGCTGACTGCGCAGAGGGCCGCGCAGCAAACTCCGGCGGGGGCAACCTTTCGTCAGTAGACGGCCGCTCAGGCGGCACTCAAACACCATGGGCAGTGCTCTCCATGAGATGACTCCCAGGGAAGGAGCAAAGGCTCGAACCCGTTCCAGCCAAGGCTGATGAACCCGACGATATTTAGAGTCAGTTGTTCCTCGTGCCTTCGTCGCCGTCGGTCGTGTACGCGCTCCGCTGACTCGTTCGCGTCGAGCCCACGGCCAAATTTGTTAAATGAAGCGTTACTTTATACGCATCGCCGGCTGTTCCAGGGGATATTGTCAAGAACAGACAAGCTTTGCATTGCGTACAACTTCCTGTACAAGTTATGTTGTTATTTTTAATATCACTAGGCACGTAATTGTTTATAAACGAGAAAGTGCATTGTAAATCGTTTTTTTTTTATATATGATCTTGCATTCGTTGGTCCACTTATTTTGTTTCCTGTGTTAGAGTAGCGCTGCAGTCGCATTCAATATTCGAAAATGAGCTTTATTTTTAATAAAGAGAATTTTATTTCCATAATATTCGGCGAGACTTCTTTCGTGAGACAGACTCTAGCTTATTAAATTGAAATGTGTTTGACAAGTTTGTGCTTTGCTTTTTTCAGTCGGTTGCGTCTAAAGGCCCTAGGAGATGTATGTGCACACCTCAACTCACACCATTTTTCATGTCAGTTCATTCGTTTTATATTCAGAAGATAACACAACAGTAATGCTCAGCAGGTACAATAGAATGGCTGGCCGAAGAGGAAAAGTGCCCCTTCACGACCTAAGAGTTGTGTTCTCCAAATATAAAGAATTATTTAATGTTTCTATTCCCCCATTCTCAAATGAAGTCTATGAACACATTCAATAAGAGTCTAAGTCTTCAGTTTAATCGCGAAGACAGCAAAGCAGCCCTGCAAATGTCTGCGAAGAGAAATAAAGTTTTGTTTTTCAATTCTCGTGAAGATTGTGAAGATAATCGACGAGAATTGCATGCAGTCGAGGAAGCAATGGCTGATTTAACGGTTTCATTTCAAATGAGTAAATATGACTTTTCTAAAATTGCGCCTAAAGAGTCCCACCATCTCACACAAAATAAGTGGACCAACGAAATGCAAGATCATATATAAAAAAAACGATTTACAGTGCACTTTCTCGTTTATAAACAATTACGTGCCTAATGATATTAAAAATAACAACATAACTTGTACAGGAAGTTGTACGCAATGCAAAGCTTGTCTGTTCTTGACAATATCCCCTGGAACAGCCGGCGATGCGTATAAAGTAACTCTTTATTTAACAAATTTTAAAGATGGCTATCGGCATGACCCTCGAATTAAAAATAAATAAACTCCGCACCGAGTTAATCTGCATAAAGAAAAACTTAAACACAGTAAGGCTTAAATGGTACGCATTTCAACGGCCGATGAAAATATGAGTATTGATAATCCAAGAGAACCACCAACTTTGCCCAATTTAATATTTTTTTGAAAATACCGGCAAAAAGCTAGAAGTGCTCTACAATTTCATAAACATATTATTTTATCGCTATATGCACCGTATGACACTTTCATAAAAAAATTGTGCCTTGTTCCATATAAACTGTACTTTTGGACTACTGAGCAAAGTATTTATTACGATAAGCTCGTGCAAGACAAGTATAAAATACTGTCTATTGATGCCACAGGATCGTTATTCCAACCAATAAAGCCAACTGAAGCAAACGATTGTTTAAAGTACAGAAAACCCAAACATATGTCGTCGTAGCTTATACCTTGGGTGCTAGTGTTCCAATTTGTTATATATCGTCCCCTTAGTGGTAAAACCGATTATCTGCACTTTTTTTTTTGCAAAATTTTGTTATAATAAATTCTCAAATTATTGTCAAGATGGCAAGGTAATATACACCTTAACACATAGTTAAGGTGTATATTACCTTGCCATACCTTGCTTATACCTTGGGTGCTAGTGTTCCAATTTGTTATATATATATATAACAAATTATAATAAGACTCACACACTGCCGAAACAATAGCCACATGGCTAAACAGTGGTTAAACACATAGCTAAACAGAAGAGTCATTCCAAATGAAATAATTTGTGATGATTCTTCTGCTTTAATAGCGGCTATAACCAAAACTTTTTCGGAAATAGACTTGAATCAATATTCAAAACAATGTTTTGATATTATTGAGGAAAAAGAAGGCAAGATTTCAGCTTGCTACATAAGACACACAAAGTTGTTTTGACAAAACATCTGAGGCATGCAATTTTTTCTATATAAATTGCATCAAATTAATTCAGCAAACACGATGCTATGACGAAGTGAAATTAATTATTAAAGACGTCATCACACTTTCTCTGCATGAATACCAGAGGTCCGATCTTGACTCTGCGGATTCAAAATAAAAACAAACATAACAAACGCAGATAAAATTATTGACAGTGAGGGTAATTCAATAACAATAGATTTAGTTACAGACGATGAAGATACTGAGCAACACTGTGGCCATAAGCCTTTGATAAAATATTATGATGACGTAATAATAACAGAACTATTATATTTACAGTTGATTGAATTTTTTTTTTCTGCAGGAAATTAACAACACTTTTAAAAAACTACCGATGTGGGGCAATATTATGAGTAAATATTTTCCTGGAGCCAAAGAGAATGCCACCAGGTCAAATGTCGAAAATCGTTGTAAACACATCAAAACTATATATTTTGAGACCAAAGTTGAATTTTTTTAACGGAACCATAAAATTAAGTTCTAGTAAAATTTTACACGAAAATACAAAACAGAACAAACAAGATCAGGTCTTAAAACTAAGTAACAAAAAGGAGAAACGCAAAGGAAATGATGACTTAGAGAATTTCACACGAAAACAAGCAATAATTAGCGAAAAACAAAAAAAGGATATATTCTCAACTAAATCAAATGTCTTTGATTCTGCACCACAGTTAGTAGAAAAAATAAAGAGGAGAAGCTAACTAATACGTCAGATTTCGATAATCAGACAATTTTTCTAGATAAACCTATAGAAATTGAAAACTGGCGAGGACTTGCCATACCCACTCATAAAATAAAAAAGTCCACCCCCATATACACTTTACAGAATGGCAACGTCACAAATTCAAATTTACACCAAAACAAAGTACTTATAACAAACACTTGTGCTTTTGATTCCCTCGCGCAAGCATTTGGTGTAGCTTATCAAGACAGACCTGCTTTTAGTAAAATAGTAAATACTGCTGATGATGATGATGATGATTTAATGTAATATAAAGCATTGAGTGGAACGAAACGTAAATACATAGTATCATAAATGACTTGAGTCACTATTCGCATGACATTTAATATAACCTATAAATGTATGGAAATTCGCTCCATTTTAGCTACAGACTGTCTACAAGTTAATTAAGTAACATCTGCAATTGTGACGCGTCACCTATTCCACTTTTGCCTGGAACCTCAATGTGAACAGATCATTTTTCTAAAATTATAATAATAAACCTCCAAGTGCTAAAGACGTATTTTATTTAATCTCCTCATCGATAGTACATGGCGCAGCCGCTTCAAGAACCATTAAAGGAAGATTGATATGAAAACTGAAGAAGCCCGAACCAGGGACTTAGAAACGCAGGCAGAACACGTGGAAGAAATTGAAGAAATGGGCACTCCATTCGAATTGATGCCGCAACCACTTCAATTGGAAGCAGTTGGTGACATGCTGACGAAATTGAGAAACTTCAAGCAGCATTTTACAGTTTTTATATTGGCATCAGGCTTGGAAAAAGTCGCAGATAAAAGGAAGTCCGCCATCTTGCTCAACTGTATAGGTGAGGATGGACAAAACATTTATTTTAACATTTTAAAAAAGTCAGAGGAAACACCTAAATTTGAGGATCTATTAAAAGAATTCGACAATTACTTTGAACCGAAGCAAAATGTGATAATCAATACATATAACTTTAACAGCAGAAATCAAGAGGATGGAGAAACTTTTGATAGTTTCTACGCTGAAATAAGAAAACTGGTAAAATGCTGTAACTATGAAGATCAAGAAAACAGAATGTTACGAGATAAAATTGTCATGGGCATTCGGGACAGGAACTTACAACGGAAACTTCTGGAGAACCGAAACATGACACCGGATTCCGCAGTAGACTAATGCAGAGCAGCCGAGCTATCACAAGAACATATCAAAATAATTCAGAAACAAGAAGATCTTTTGAAGGTGGATGCAGTTACTGCCCGAAACCCTAAAGCTCAGTATAAATCATTTGGAAGTCATAAAACTGACCAAAATAGTAAAAATTATAGTAAAGACTTTTATCATTGTAAGAAGTATAATAGGGAACATGGCCCACGGCAGTGCCCTGCTTTTGGTAAAATTTGTTCTATTTGCAATAAGCCTAATCATTTTGCTAAGGGATGTAAAAACAAAAAAATTGAATCCATTGAGAAATATGAAAACATCAGTAATGATAACTTTGTACATGATTTATGACTAGTCAAAGTCTGTCATTTAGTTGGAACTAAAAAAGTGTCTTGTAACCAGAATGAATGGCGCAAAACATTAAAAACTAATAATAAGAAAGTTACATATAAATGTGACACCGGGGCCCAAGTCAGTTATCTCATTAAAAGATTTTAAATTGATTGTCGATGATGAAAACCCTAAGTGGTCTGAGACAAAAGTTTTATTAGAAGCATTTGGAGGTAACAAAATAAAACCGTTAGGCAAAGTAATATTAACAATACATCTAAATGATGAATTGCGAAAAGTACCTACAGAATTTCTGATAATAAAAGAAAATGTTTGTCCAATTCATTAATAGAACTAAAACTATTAAATGCAAACAATATTAATATAGCGAATGTAAGCAATAGTTGCATTAACAGTGTCAACATCCAAAGCAAGGATGTAATTATTAATCAATATCCTGAACTCTTCCAGGGCATAGGACAATTTCATACATCGCTGGAACTGCACACTCAACCAGATGCACAGGTTGTTGTGAAACCACCACGACGAGTCCCACATGCATTATTGGATCGCCTTGCTAATAAATTAAAAAGTTTGGAAGAAAATCAGATTATTGAGAAAGTCGAACATCCAAAATCATTTGTAAGTAATCATGTTATAATTGAAAAAAGTGATGGTAATTTGAGAATTTGTCTAGATCCGCAAGGTTTTAATAAGAGAATATCACTTAATTCCAACTTTAGAAGAAATAGTAAACAAATTAAGTAATAAATCAATTTTTTCTGTGCTTGATTTATCAGATGGTTTTTATAATATAAAATTGACAGACAAATCAGCAAACTTATGTGCATTCAGTACTCCCTTCGGGTGTTATAAATTTCTCAGATTACCATTTGGTTTGTCAGTAGCATCAGAAATCTTTCAAAAATACAGTGAAAAAACATTTGGTGATATCCCTGGTGTTGTAATATACTGTGATGATTTATTGATTTGTGCTGAAAATGAAATGGAACATGATAGAATATTGAAATGTGTGTTAGAAAGAGCAAAAGAAAATAATGTTAAATTAATAAAAGAAAATTTCAATATAAACTACCTGAAGTGAAGTATTTTGGGCACATCTTTTCTAAGGAGGGAATGAAAATTGATCCTGACAGAGTTAAAGCTATTATGAACATCAAGAGTCCAATTAACAAAAAAGAGCTGCAAATATTTTTGGGAATGGTTAATTATTTAAGAAATTTTGTTAATCAATTAGCTGACCTAACCGCACCGTTAAATACCCTCCTAAAAAAGGATGTGTCTTGGTTGTGGACGGAAGTGCATGAAACATCTTTCACTAAAATAAAGAAGTGCATTAGTACAGCACCAGTACTGCAAAATTTCAATTCTACTTTGCCAGTTACAATTCAATGTGATGCGAGTAAAGATGGATTAGGTTGTTGTCTAATGCAAAATGGAAAACCAGTTTGCTATGCTTCCAGAAGTTTAAGTAATGCAGAACAAAATTTTTCACAAATAGAAAAAGAACTGTTAAGTGTAGTGTGGGCAACTAAGAAGTTTCACTATTTTATTTATGGTAAAAAATGTACTATACTAAATGATCACAAACCTTTAGAAAGTCTATTAAAAAAGGGTATTCATACAATTCCTTCAGCACGACTTCAGAGTCTGAAACTAAAATTGTTAAAATATAACATAGAATTTAAGTATTTAAAAGGTCGTTTAATGCATATCGCAGATTTGTTATCTCGCTCATACCTTGATGAAAATGAGGATGACCAATCTTACATGTTTGAAGTAATACACTGTATAGGTCTAGCAAACTATTTGCAATGTACTGATGAACAAAAGCAAGAACTAATTACTGAAACGTCTAAGGACATAGATCTATCCAAATTAATTAAATTTACACAGAATGGTTGGCCAAATAAAAACATACCTGATAATATAAAGCATTACTTTAAATTCAGAGAGAACATAACAATGGATCAAAAACTATTGTTCATCTCTTAGACTAACAATCTTACATAAAATGCATGAAGGTCACTTAGGAATAACAAAAATGAAACAAGTTGCTAGAACTTTGTACTATTGGCCAAATATTGATTCTCACATAGAAGAAATAGTTAAAAAATGCTTTATTTGTCAGACTTATCAAAATAATAATATTAAAGAACCTTTATTGTCACATGACGTACCTAAGTTGCCTTTTTCGAAAACAGGAATAGACATCATGGACTTTAAAAGAAAAAGTTACCTGATCATCTATGATTACTCAACTAAATGGTTAGACATAAAATTAATTACTAATAAATCTGCAAGTAGTATTAATAATGCACTAATAGATATTTTTTCATGTTTTGGCATACCATCTGAGGTAGTAGCAGATCACATTCCATTTGATTCTAAACAATGTAAACAGTTTGCTAATGAATGGGGTTTTAAATTCACATACTCGAGTCCCAGGTATCCTCAGTCAAACGGCATGGCAGAACGTGGAGTACAGATAGCTAAAAAGATTTTAATGAAATGTAATGATGTTTTGGTGCGAAATAAAACGTGAGTGGACTGTATCAAATAGGTTTTATAATAATAAAGTTCTATATATATTGTTAGCAAAACGGTACAATGGACGCGACGTTTGCGTGGCCGGTCGATCGCGAAGTGCCGAACGGGCCGCGGAATCCCCCGCTCGCCGCTCAGCTAGCGATGTGACGTTTGTGCGTTTGCGCATGAACATCTTCCCGCCCGTTGACATCTTCCAGTGGAAGAGGGCAAATATTGTTCGACCCTCTCGTGATGACGCCCTTCTTGGTCTTAATGTCAGCCACCCTTGAGACGCCGTCGCTGCCAGGATAGACCTGCACCACGCGGCCCGAGCATCCAGACCAGAGGAGGTAGATCCTTGTCGCGGACCAGTACTAGCATTCCGGTGGTTAGTAGTCCAGAAGAAGTCGACCATTTCGTTCGCTGCTGCAGGAGAGATATGTACTCATTAGCGAATCGCTGCCAGAAATATTGTCGAATATAGTCTATCCTCCTGTGCCGCTCCAAACTGCTGATGGGTCTTTCTAACGCCTGCGGACACGGTAAAGACGTGAGAGGTCGTCCAATTAAAAATGTGTAAGGGCTGAGAAGTCGGAAGGGTCTGAGGAGAGAGGAGTTAAAGGACGGGATTTTAAAAATGGCCTCAATTTGACACAGACAGGTTGCTAGTTCTTCATATTATAATGTAAAATGGGTTAAATTACTACAACCGCCTGAGATGATATCTCGTGGACCGAACGGTGGCGGAGGCGGAGGTGATGAAACAGATTACAGAATTGCCCTTCTGCAATATAGGTTATCTCCAGTATCAGGTACATGTTTCACACCTTCTCAGTTAATGATGAACAGGAATTTAAAAACTAAGTTACCCTCTAGCTATAAGCATTTAGTACCAAAGTTAAATTGCAATGTAGAGACTGAGATGAATAAGACTAAAAATAGAAATATAAGTAATTATAATAAGAATGTTAAAGAAAGAAGTAACTTTGAATTGAATCAAAAAGTATGGTTTAAAATGGATCCGCAAAAGAAACAATGGATTCAAGGTACAATTGTAAATAATAATAATTTTAGATCTTATGACATTAGGGATGATAATGGCTCTGTTTATACAAGAACTTCTTATCATGTTCGATCTCAATAATCTGATGATAAGCAGGTGTGAGTGTGCAGTTACAGAAATAATATGACTTGGTTCCTAATTAGTGTGTAACATTCTGTGAGCATAAATTTGTACCTACACTAATTTACTGTTTTTGAATCATGTTTTCCTAAAGTAATTAAGTAATGTAGTTTAAGTACGTATTTTTTTTGTAAATTTCTTGCAATTTTCATGAATTTAAAAAAAAAAAAACATTTTTTTATTTTGGAAAGGGGTATGATTTAATATAAAGCATTGAGTGGAACGAAACGTAAATACAGAGTATCATAAATGACTTGAGTCACTATTCGTATGACATTTAATATAACCTATAAATGTATGGAAATTCGCTCCATTTTAGCTACAGACTGTCAACAAGTTAATTAAGTAACATCTGCAATTGTGACGCGTCACCTAGGCCACTTTTGCCTGGAACCCCAATGTGAACAGATCATTTTTCTAAAATTATAATAATAAACGTCCAAGTGCTAATAAAGACGTATTTTATTTAATCTCCTCATCGATAGTACAAACAACATTCCTAAAACTACTGTCAACTACGAAAAAAAGTAGCAAAAGATTATATGAACTTCGTGACAAACTATTGATTGAGATTTTTGACAAAACAAAGTCACAGCAAAATAGTATCAGTTGTGAATTTAATATAACAACTGTGCGGTGTAGTGCCGGTGATAATTGATAAATGATATAAATAAAACACTGAGTCCGAAGATGATAAAATGTACTATTGATTTCCACAAATAACAATTAAAATGATAATGATATGCGCGTCGCGCTCGGTGATTGATTTCGGTCTGATTCATGCAATACACGTCAAAGCGACTTGACCTAAAACTAATAAAATGCTGACAGAGGTGTTCGAGTGCGTTGCACCGAACATATTCCCGACGGGACAAGAAAACAAGGAAAAAATAAAAATTACAATAACCTACTAAATAACAACAACTCAAAACTTTGTCATAGGTAAGTAAAACTAAACAATTTTAACAAACTAACAATATAAAAAAAACATTAAATAACATTGATTTCTTATCAAATGAATTCAAAAAATAATTCACACTCGACTGTCTTCAATGTCAATGTAAACTCTCTTGGTGATTATTGGAGACGTTGCAATGTCCACCATTGATTGGCTTCGTTCACTTAACACTGAACCACTAGGCTGACGGTCAGCCGAGCTCTGCTTTCGCGCACTTAACTCACTAACACTTAGCTGCTGGAGCTGGATATCCGGAACGCGCTCGGCGCCAGCACTGACGCGCTGCCCGCGCCGCCGCAACCACCACACGACCACTGCTAACACGATGGCTCCTACCACCCCCATGTATGAGACTACGTATTGGTGAATATCATCCCCGGAGAGCTTTATACTTTCGTCTAGAGTTTCATGCTTCAGTTTCTCTATGTTTTCTTTCACAGTTCTAAAGTCGTTAGAAAGGTTTGTGTCGCTAGCGCTATAGTTATACGCAGTGGGCATTGTTAAATTAAGGAAGTGATTAATTGGAGCTATTTCAAAGTTATGAATTATATGTTGACTTATATTTACTGTATTGGTTTGTGGTATGTATGTTCATTGCAATATGAGACGCTCTAGGTATAATATTAATCATTTTGTTGTCAATCTTATGTGGAATTGCGATTAATTTATATAATTGGAAAAAATCACGACTTACGAGTGGAAATTTGATCTCAAAAATAAAGTAGTCTTTTGTTATTCTTGATTTTACGCTTATCAACTTATACATTTCTTGAAATCTTGTTGCTATATCATCTAATGGTAGAGTTAGGTCCTTGGTGAGTTGGCTAGATATAATCTGCAACTCATTTCGGAACTGTTCTGGGCTAAGTAGGTGTATGTTAAAGCGCCCGTAATAAATATCTATTAACGTTCTCAATAAGGTATCTTGTACTCTCCTTAAATTCGATATTAAGTTGACAGCAGTAATAGATGTTAAAGTAAAATCTTCAGAAATTGCTAATCTACTAACTTGTAAAGTGATATTGTCGATCGAGGAATCTAATTTGTAAAGGTGTTTGCTAATTGTTTTATGTTGACTGTTCATAATTTCTTCCGTTCTTTTCAAAAGGTTATATTCTGATTCAATTACCGAGGTCTGATTTTTATAAAGTGCATAAATATGTTTGTTATTTTCTTTTAGTAATCGTATATCGTGTGTATATTTTTCTACGAATCTCTCGTCTAATATTCCGAACAGGCTTTTTGCAATATAACCCACGCCATTGATAAGGCCGCGGCGCCGACGCTGTCTGGAGTGAAACCCGTCTCGCACTTAAAATGCCTGTTTCAGCAAAAGCTCATTGTAATATTTTAATTCCGTATGATCGTGTTGTATTTGTTTTAATATCATATTGCATCGTGTTCGGTCGGGAATTAAATCACATGTTTTTTGTAAATATGTTATGCACTTTTCAAAGACCAATCACTCTTTTTAAATGGTGTTTCAAACTACCAACTGCTCGCTCCCACAAACCTCCAGCGGTGGGCCAGGCGGGGGCATTAAAGCGCCATTCAATCTTCATTTCTGTGATTTCTTTCAAAAGCTGTCATTGAATATTTGTATTAATTGTTCATATTCTTCTTGCATCATTCGATTGGCTTTGATGAAATGAGTCCCATTATCACTGTAAATATATCTGGGCGTGCCCCTTCTTGCCGCCATCCGACGTAAAGCTGCTAGAAATGCTTCGCTAGTCAGTTCTGAGACCAGTTCTAAATGCACGGCCTTGGTGACCATGCAGACGAACACCGCAATATAGCCTTTTGTCGTCCTCGCACCTCTCCCCTTATTAAACTTAACGTCAACAAATCCTGTATAATCTACCCCTGTGTAATAGAAAGGAGGAGCGGGGTTGCATCGTGATTCTGGCAGGTCACCCATCCTTTGAGGATTTAGCTCCGGTTTATTCTTTCGGCAAGTAACACAGTTTCGAAGCTGTTTTTTCGTGGTATTGATACCTCCCAAAATCCAAAATTTCTTCCTTAATGTTGATAAAGTTAATTTTACTCCGCCGTGATATGTTAACTGATGAGCTTGATCTATGATTAAATGTGTTAATCGGTGACTATGTGGTATGATTATAGGATGTTTTGATTCAAATGGTAAATCAGTGTTTCTCAATCTTCCACCGACTCGTAGAATTCCGTCTTGATCTAGAAATGGCTGTAAACTCAATAATTTGCTGTTCGAACTTAAGATTTGATTTTTCTTTAAATTATTTATGTCATCGCTAAACTCGCTCAACTGTACATGTTTTACAATTCGTAAATTTGCAGCGTTGATTTCTCGCAACGTGATATATGACGGTCGTTGCACTCGACACGGTGTCAATGCTCTGATTATCCATGAAACAATTAAAATTATTTTTGTAAATGAATTATGTTTTTCTAGCAAATGATTTATGATATTATATTTTTCTTGTTTGATTATCGCATTACATGATCTTTTAACTTCGTGATTTGTAGAATAATTGATATGTTGATAATTTATTTCTAAAGATTCTGATAAGTATGATGGTCCCTTCCACCATAATGATTGATTTTTAAGTTGTGAAAAAGTTAATCCGCGACTAGCTGCGTCAGCCGGGTTGTCGTTTGTTTTTATATAATTCCAATAATTAGCCGGTATAACTTCTTTAATATTTTTAACGCGATTGGCCACAAAGGGTTTCCAACGATTTTGATCTCCGTGCAACCATCCTAACACAACCATCGAGTCACACCATCCGTATAATTTTATCTCATAGTTCACAAAGCATTCCATGACCTTTTTTGTTAATTTTGAAAGCAGTTCAGCTCCACATAATTCCAATCTAGGTATTGATACTGATTTATTATATGGAACAAGTTTAGTTTTCGCTGCTATCAATACTACTGAACAAGTTGTCTCTTTTTTAATCCTTGCATATAAAACTGCCGCGTAAGCTTTTGTGGACGCGTCGCAGTAGCCATGGATTTCCAGAGTGACTCCGTGTGAAGTCCCAATCCAACGTGGTATCTTGATATTGTTGATGTTGATAATGTTGTGATCTTAATGTTTCCTTATTCTTATTAATTATTGTTGTAATAGAATTTGAATCAATTTTATTGATATTTTAATAGTACATAATCTTTAAGTAATGTGTTTATTGTGATTTTATTGTGATATTTCTTTTTTCCAACTAGCGGGTCTTTTTTGTGCTGTATTTTAATTACTTTGATTTCTGTTTTATGGTAAATGTCGTGTCACCTGTAAAGGTGTATGCATCAGAATTATGCTTTGTTGATTTTTTTTTTAAATATTGTCTGTGTTAATGCATGCACTGCTGGTGTACCTTATAAATAAATAAATAAATAAATGTTGTGGATATCTTCTTTCAATGTTAACCATACTATCTGAAGTTTCTTAGGTAATTCGTCATACCATTTTAAATTTTCGCGCCAAACAGATTGGAATAAAAGTTATAATTTAGTAACTACCGGAGCTATCCAACCCAACGGGTCAAATATTTTTGAAATCTCGGCCAGTAATTTTCTTTTGGTGATTTTAGCAGTGGACTGAAAGTTGATATTGTATTGGAACGAAAAATTATCTTTATTTGTTTTCCATTGCAGGCCTAATGTTTTCGATGACGTTTCGGATTTGAAGTAATAGAAATCGCTGTTTGAATTTTTATCTTCTTTAAGGTTTTTTAATAATTGAGTTTCATTTGATGACCATTTCCTTAAAGTGAATCCTCCTGATTTCAATAATTGATTTAATTGAGTAATCTGTTGCTGACCTTGAACTATATCGTGACTCCCGTGGACAAGATCATCCATGTAAAATGACTCTTATACTATTTTTGCTGCTTCAGGATAAATTTGTTTCTCATCGGCTGCCAAACGTTTCAAAGTTATCATAGCGAGAAACGGTGCGGCTTTTGTGCCGTATTTTACGGTCATTAATTGATAATCGGCTAACTTATGACTTGAAGAGTCTCTCCATACATTTTTTTGCAACTTTTGGTCTTTATCGTTTACTAATATTTGCCGGTACATTTTTTCGATATCGGCAGTGTAGGCATAACGATATTGGCGCCATTTCAATATTAATGATTGTAAATCTGATTGAAGGTTCGGCCCTCTAAGCATTAGGTCATTTAAGCTTTTTCCAGATGTTGTTTTTGCTGACGCGTTGAATACCACACGAACTTTTGTGGTACTGGATTCTACACGAAGCACTGCATGGTGAGGTAGATAGCATTGTGTTTTTGACTGGTTGTTATTTGATATCTTCATATGATTTAAATCTATATATTCGTTAATAAAGTCTTTATATTGTTTACCTAACTCCGGCCTTTTAATAAGTGTTTTTTCTAAATTATTAAATTGTGCAAATGATTTCGATGTTCCTAAGTCTTGTTCAAAGCTCTCTTTCATCGGTATTCTTACTTCATACCTCCCATCCGACCTGCGTCGTGTGGTTCCCTGATAGTATTCGATGCATTTTTGATCTTCTGATGATAATTCGGAGTTTTCACTAATATCTTCCATCTCCCAAAATGATTGAATGTCTTGCAATTGTATTAAAACGACGTTACAGTGAAATGAATGAATTTTCCCACATAGTAACCACCCTAACTGCGTTTTTTGCGCGAGTGGTTCGTACTGATTGTTCCCCCTGATAATACCTTCTTGCATGATACTAGAATAGACTTCAGCCCCCAATAGTAAATCGACAGGACGGCTAATATAAAACTCTTTGTCAGCTAATTTGATGTTATTGATATAAGACCAATGTTGTTTGGGTAATGATGAATTTGGTAGGTTTTTGATCAATTGATTCATGATAAGCACTTCTATGTTTAGTGAAAAATCGTTGTATAATGACTCAATAGTGATATTTAATTTCCCTTTACAGTTACTTTCGTTTTCTCCGACGCCGAAGATAACACCTCTACATTGCTGACGTTTTAATCCTAATTGTTGAGCCCCATGTTCCGTTATCAGTGATATTTGCGACCCTTGATCGATAAGGGCTCGCATGATTTTATATGACCCATCATTTGCTTTAACTTTAATCATTGCGGTTGATAATAAAATCTCAGATGCATTTTGTTGTGTTACGTGCGATGTATTAACTCGATTCGTATTTTGCTGATTCCTGTAATTTGGTCGCATGTTCGAACCAGCTGGACTGGAGGTCATCGGCCTTTGCACAGTGGCGTCATGTATCAAGGTATTGTGACACCCTGAACATATACGACATCGTCGTACTGAAAAACATGGTTTACTGTAATGCGAATACAGACAATTTTTGCATATATCTAATCTTGTTAATGTTTTCAATTTAATTTCATTTGGTTGATCTAAAAATTTTTGGCAACTAAATAACCCATCTGAGTTACACAATGGACACTTGATGATTGGAGCTGTAGCATGATATGACTTATTGAATTGTTTTGGCGATTGTCTGTTATTTTGATGATAATTAGAGTAATTGTATTTGTTGTTGGTGTTAACATTCATAGCGAGCGGCTTTTTAGGGTAAAGTGAGTAGTTGTTAGAGTTTAAATATGTATCTTTTTGCACTATATCCTGCTTTCTTTTGGATTGCTCTAACATAGTGAATTTATTCTCCAAGTAATCTAAAAGTTCTTGCAATATAGGTAATTCTCGTGGCTGTTTTAACGATTCAACGTAATCTGCGTGCGTTTCATGATTTAATTTTTGTGTCAGGATATGGACTAATATCGGATCCCAGGTGCTTATGTCGACGCCTAGGTTCTTAATAGCGTTTAAACTCTCTTTCGTGGTGTCATGCATTTTCTTAATTTGAATTAAAGATTGATGTTGTAGATTAGGAAGATTTAATATGATACTAAGATGAGAAGAAAAAATAAGTTTCTTGTTTTCATATCTGTGGTTTAAAATGTCCCAACACGTTGTATAATTTTCAGAGCTAATTTGTAAGTGTTGAATTAACCGTTCCGCATCGCCTCGGATTTTACCTTTTAAATATTGCATCTTCTGCGACTTTGATAGAGATGTATTGAGATGCACTGCTTCCATGAAGAGATTTTTAAAGGAGACCCATTGATGATAGCTTCCTGTAAAGACTGGAATATCTACCTGTGGCGTGATATATTCTCTGTGCGATACTGACCATAATTTGGTGTTAATTTCCTCTTTCAATTTGTTAAATATGTTCTCATGGTAACTAAATGAGTCCTCGTAGGCCTCGTCTTCCCCATCTAAAATGGCATCTATCTCCCAATGGAGAGAATCAATGACCGACCAGCGTGATTGTAATTGTTTTAACGTATCTTCGAATTTCCATTTTTCCGCAATACAGTTAACGTCAATGCCCTTTACCGTTCTCATAAATGCTTTAAAATTAAACGCTTGTTTATGTAACATTTCGTCTAACTTGCTCAAAGCTCCCGTAGATCGCCTAGTTATGATATTCGAATGACTGACCTCTCTGGACCTTTTCTCAGGGAAATCGTCCTGCTGTTGAGACCCACTTGGTCCGCTCCCCCCAGCACCTTCACTCTGGTTACTCGGGTTCGGCGTCACTGCTCTAGCTTGGAACACACCTGATTTATTACCACTAGCGACACTCACCTGGTCATATGCGCTCCCTCTCGGCGTTTCAGCTGTCTGCTCGGAAACGAGACGGCTTAAGTAGCTTTTAATTTCTAAATAAAGCTTCTCCGTTCTCTCATACTCCCTACGAGCAAAATAAGGACGCTCCTTGTCCTCATACGGCAATAAAGTTCTATGATTGCTCTGATATTCTAACCAATACGCCTCTACTGTTTCTAACTTCCTTTTAACATACGTTGGGGATGATTTACGATCTGCTCCATCCTTCTTAATGTTGTTGTAGAGTTTCTCAATGATACAGAAAAGTTCTGATTGAGTATTATAGATATCCTCCATTGTTAAAAATTACTGATGATACGATGATAAATTGTTATAAAATTAGAAAGATCTTACTTGATTTTCGCCCTCTGTTGCCCCAAACCTGATAGAATTCCTCCAAAATTGATGATGATGATGATTTCACTGCTATAGTCCAACACTACGTGGCACTTCCGTCACTGGTTCACCCCGAGTTCAAGAGTTCAATTTCCAAAACGCGAGGTCAACAACGATTTTAGACAACAACGATTTTAGAAAAAGTATTCACGAGCAATATATACTTTTCTGCCACCAGAAAAAAGTGTTGCTCAAATATCACATGCTCAAATCGGAAGAAATTTGTTTGCAAGTATATATCTTTGAACATAAATATTAAAAAACGAAAGGGTATTAAATTTTGGAAGAATCTGCCACATCATGTCTTAATAATGATAATAATTCCTTGTGTCCTGAGTGTGCAAAATGTACAATTCACGTGTGAATGAAAACACTTACTTTTTATTGAACTACATGACATGTATCTTAACTTGAACGATAATATCCATGAATATAGAGTTAAATGGACAACAGTATATGATTTTGGCCGTAATTGATTTGAGTGATTGATTGAGATTTCGACCCACCAACAAGTTCTACAATGATTGGACATTACAGTTTTTTTTTTTTTATGAATGACGGGGAGACTCTTAGCCTTCATCATACATGATGTTAAGTAATGATAAGGCTAGATGGAAGCGAGCCTCTCCCGGAATCCTCAACCACTGAGGAACTGGCTATCTTATCTCGAACTGCCGGAACACAACAATGCTGAAAACATTGTTGTTATGGCGTCAGGCTTAGATAAGATGGTGGTAGCTAGCCAGGCTTACAACAAGTCCTACCACCAACCAAACCGAATACAATATGTACCCCCGCTGGGAATCGAACCCGGGACCCCTGGGTCTGATACCGGTGGTTGTACCACTACAAAGTTAGAGGCGGCATACTGTTACAGAATTAAAACACAACAATATGAATGTTACGATGATCTCTACTGTAAATTACAGAAATTCAAAACTCCTTAATGCCACATTTGATTCTAAATTCATTAGTGTAGGTAATATTTATAAATATGTTGTAGGCTGGAAGCTTAAAAACGTAACTTTGGTCATAATTACCACACAAGACTTTATTGAATTAAGTACTAATTTGTGATTATGAGCGATAATAGTTGTTAAAGTGATAAAACTCTACTCTACTGCTTAAGTTCATAAATAATTATTTTAGTGAATGTCTGTCTGTCTGTCTGTTTATTATAGTTACCTGTTACTGTTTTGTTTTGTTTACCATTTGACATCTTTACATTTTCTTTCGACTACCTACTTGTACTTATTTAATGACATCGTAATATTATTGACATTTGCAGTTTTAGTATTATGTATGTTTTGTTTACTATTGACATCTTAATTAATATGTTTTTTTATTATTATGATCTATTTAATTTTGTTACTTTTAAACTGACCATAATTAATTTGTCTTTATAATAATTATAACATACTGGCGTTTTGGGATTACTGTAAGTCAGCATGTTCACAATTTAATTTAATTGATAAATAAATAAATAAAATACGAGAGAACGCCGCCGAAAAAAAAAGTATTTATTGTTATATAATTGTTGTAAGATTTTTATTATAATGTTGTTATCTCATGTAAAAGCTTTTTTACCGACTTCAACAAAAAGGAGGGAGGTACTCAATTCAACGCGTATTTTTTTTATTTTTTTTTGTCTGATGTATGTATACCGATTACTCCGGTGTTGGTGCTCCGATTTTAATAATTGTTCTTTTGTTCGATCGGGTACACTGTCAATTTGGTCTCATATAAGTCTCATTGAGATCCGATGATAATCTTCGGAGATATGGGGCCTAATGTCATGGAAGTCATGAAACAATTATATCATCCAGGTAATTGTTAGATTCTTGTTCGAGCTGAAGTTTCACGCAATAATTTTAATTATTTTTTAATCTGAAAGAAAATGGTTTATGTGTGGTCCCATATAATTTTTACGAAGATCTGGTTAGTAGTTTTTTCATAATCTTCAAAAATATCAATCACCTTTTGGCAAGTAGTCGTTTACCTAGATGACATTGTTGTGTATGGGCTGATTTTAAGTGTAAGTAACGGCACATGATGTAACTAAAAAATCTGAAATAAAAACATTTTATAAAAAAAAATCAAACCGACTTCAAAAAGTAAAAAATAAAACTTTTGGAGTCGGTGCTAGCTAGCTAAGGCCAAAAAAAAATATAGTTAATAGAAGTGCAATGTAGAATGCCCTGGCTGGCACCGACTCCAAAAGTTTTATTTTTTACTTTTTGAAGTCGGTTTGATTTTTTTTTATAAAATGTTTTTATTATTATGTACAATTGTTATAGGATAGATAGACTGATAGCGGCCCTTATCCTGTGATTATGAGCGATATTAGCTAATAAGAATAATAAAAACTGTACAAAGGCAGTACAGTTTTATATTTAAATAGGCACAAGAAAGTCAGTTATTTAGTTTTATTAGATAGTTTTAAGATTTTAATTTTATTTTATGAAATTTCTATAGGATAGACAAGTTACCGGCCTTCATTTTGTAATTATGAGCGATATTAGTTAATAAGAGTGATAAAAACTGTACTGCCGTTATTATATTTTTAAATATGCACAAAAAAGTCTGTTATTTAGTTTTATTCAATTGTTGTAAAAAAATAATTTATTTTATGCAATTGATAAAGAATTGACTAGTCACCGGCCCCTCATTCTGTGATTATGAGCGATAATAGTTTTTAAGAATGATTAAAACTGTACTGCCTTTGTTATTTTTTTAAATATGTACTTACATAAGTGTAAGTTATTTGTTTTTATGTGAGATTTTTTTATACAATTTTTATAGGACAGACGATACCTGCCCTAATAACGGTAAGAAAGATAGACAAACCGATAATACTCACTTAGTTATTTTTTACTAAATGTGCTTAAAACTTATTAGTAATTACGTTATTGATTCCTATCTATTTCGATTTGTACAAAGCAACCTCACCAAATTATGAATCAACATTGTATTTAAGTTAAGTATAGGTATTTGGTACAAACTGAAATAAGTATAAATGATAAAATTAAGTACTCTTTAATTTTTCCCTAATAATGTTAAAATGTTGCTAAGGCAAAGCAATGCATATAATTTCTATAAGACTGATTTTTTCAAATAAAAATTATTAATCATTACCATATTTTTTTTTAATAACTACCTGTATGACCTCGTGAACTTCGTAATTTCGTATCACCAAATGCTATACAAACAAGCTAAAGTGAATTATAGTATTTGGTATCACTTTGACAACCATCAAATATATCAATCCAGTAACACTATGTTCGACAGGTACAGTTTTTATAGGGAAATGTTTTTTTTATTTTTATTATCTTCCTCGCAACTTTATAATATTTTCTCACCATTTAAACCTTTCATGGACTAAGACAAACATTTTAAACCAATATCAGCTAAATCGACTCAGCAGTTCTCGAGCTATAGCGAGACTAGATTTTAATAAATAGATTTTGTGACTAGCAAATACTTTACGCAACTGTATTTATCCCATCCATTTAAGGTGGTAACGCTTATATATGGTGCGGTCGCTTTGACGTGAACTCTACAATTTGGTAGGCTTTTCAGAGAATTACTGTACTATTCTTGTTTTAGTTTAAACTTTCAAAAAATCAAAAATATCAAAAATATCAAATCATTTATTTGCATGACACATGGTATAAAATGATGGTAACATTAAACAGTAACAGCGCTCATGTATCACTAATGTAATAGTATGCAAATCATAAAACGTACAATGTCAATCTTAAAGTAAAATAATTTTAAATATATTTGTCTAGATATTTATACAGTTAGTCAACAATAATTAAAATTTTAAAATAATTGTACTATAATAGAAAATTCACGCTAGTATAAAAACAAAGAATGTCAGTAAATTTAACTATTTAACTCTATAAATTCCTTAACACTATATGTATTTATATTATTTAACCATTTAGTTAGTTGTTTTTTAAACAACGTATTATTTAGCTCTTTCATTTCATTGGGGATTTTATTGTATATTTTAATGCACATAGCAAGACAACTTTTATTATATTTAGATGTTTTAGGTACATTTTTTAAAACAAGTTTGTATTTGTTTCTGCGCACTCTAGTATTCTGAGTATCCGATGCTTTAGCAAACAGATACTTGTGTTGATGGACAAAGTTACACACCTCATACAAGTACAGCGATGGTAAAGACATCAGATTTAAGTCTTTAAATATAGGTTTGCATGACTCGTCAGGTAGTATTCCACAAATGGCCCTTATGCATTTCTTTTGTGCTATGAATGCTCTATTCCGATCTGTGCTATTACCCCATAGCATCAAACCATACCTTAATACAGATTCGACATAAGCACGATAACATAAGACAGCAGTTTTCCTATTTGTTACTTTTGTAAGTTGACCTATAGCATATGCAAATCTGTTTATTTTATTACAAACGGTTTCAATATTAGCTTTCCAATTCAAAAATTGATCTATTATGACACCCAGGAATTTCACTTTTGTTACTTCATAAATTTTGTCAATGTTTAGTTTAAAATTATATTTCTTATGTTGAGATTGATTGAATTGAATAAATACTGATTTATCAAGATTAATATTTAGATTATTTGATTCAAGCCAATCGATTAATATGTTAATATTATTATTTATGTCATTCTCATGATTAGTCAATGAATTATTTCTTTTTTCAGTCGTCACAATTATAGAAATGTCATCTGCATATAAAATAATTTTATGATTGGTAATTTCAAATATGTCATTAATATACAATAAAAATAAAAGAGGTCCTAGAATACTTCCCTGGGGGACACCTGTTTTATTTTCACGACAACAGTTTCATGATAGCAGTAATTGAAAGCTGAATTTAACAGGAACGAATTTTCGTAAATCACTTTAATTTGTTTAATGTAAGCCATGTTTCTTAATGTTATAGCAACTGCGTATTCGATTACGTCGAAGTACGGCCAGTCTAAAATTGATCAATTAAGTTTTTAGCTTCCTAAGGTGTAAAGCTACAAAATCTAAAACTCTTGACGTAATAAATGTCTACCACGGGTATTTTATGCAGCTATTTATTTGGTTAAAAGTGTACTAGTTTACTAGCCAATACGTTTTTTTCTTATTTTCGAAACCATTTAATTACATTGAATTACGTCAACCAAATCATAAACTAATGTTTAAACAAATTTAATCAATTAAGGCCTCTTATTGGTATTTTTTACAACCTTCTGCTTTTAACCGTTTTCGAGATCTGGGAAATCATTTTTCTCATATAATATATTTTCTCAAAGGCAACCCTTTGAAAGATGTGCACTTCCAATTTTCCTCTAATAACCAATGTACTTTCACTGCAAGAAAAAAAGGCGGCAACCATAGATGTAGCCGTAATATTATTATATATAGGAGATGGACTACACATGCTGATGGATTGTGTCAAGAACAGGGCTGAAAGGGAATCGCTGTTTTAGGAATACAACCTAAATAATCAAAATGTAGGATTAATACAAATTGTAGCAGAACCAACATCAAAACTAGCTCAAAAGTTATGCACTCTTGTAAAATAGACCGAGCAGTGATTCCTTTGCATTACAATTAGACACTAGGTTAAGGTTTCATTTTTCTTTTCCATACCTACTTGTATTGTAGAATCTAATCGTTGGGTGAGATACTTGAGAACATACGATGGGGCTGACGTATCCATGAGGATAAAAGCCCCAAATTAAATAAACAATGAAAAAAATATGTATCTCTAGACATATGATCATATTCTTGAACATAGTTGTACCAAAACAATTCGTTATTAATTTCCTAGGAATATAATAATATAACCCCGTTGCTATCTAGTAAGATGATTATAAACCTAGACTAATCTAGCAAAGTAGTTATTAATACATCAAGGAATCAAATGAAACAAAACATTGGATTCCAATTTAATCACAAAATGAAGTTATTCAACAATAATTCATATAAAATTTAATTTACAACAATGCGTATTGTAATAATAAACTTAATAATATACCTATTAATATAATATAAATTATTATTATACCACAATCTTGTATTTTAGGGGGTTATTTCGCAAAGAAAAAGTATTGAGGCAAAATCCTTAAATCTTGTTTCTGTTACATTACAAATCTAGATAAAGGTATAAAAATGTATATCTTACTAGCGGTTGCTCGCGGTTTCACCAGCGTGGTTCCCGTTCCCGTGGGAATATCGGGATAAAAAGTATCCTATGTTCATAACCAGGCTATCTACTATGTGTCTACCAAATTTCATCCAAATCCGTTCAGAATGCAAACAAACAAATAAACAAGCAATCAAATCTTTCCTCTTTATAATATTAGTATATTTTACCAGATTTGTAACATCTCTAACCATACTATATTAAAGATCAAAACTACATATTTTTAACCTTTTAATTTTCATACGTACATCTTATGTTTTGGCGCGCACTGTTCATTGAAATAAAACAACTTTTACGGGTATCAAACGCGCTATATTTCCACGAACTAAGTTGTAATTGTCCGTATTTTAAGGTTTTTTAGGGGTTTTTTGATTTTCCCGACGTTTCGGCACCTTTACAGCTGCCGTGGTCACGGTAGTCATCCCGTTCATCAACTTAGTTCGTGGAAATATAGCGCGTTTGATATCCGTAAAAGTTCTTTTAATTTTCGTTTTACAATGCTAGTTTTATGTGATAAATATTAAACAATAAAAAATACTAGAAAAAAGCAACTACTTTCATGTAGTCAGGCGACATGAGACTAGTTGCTTTTTTCTAGAATATTTTCTTGTTTAATATTTATGACATATTTTTTCCGTATACTGTCTCAATTAATGTTTATCAGACAACTTCATTTCATTTGAAGCGAAGATAAGGAGCTCAAACAATTGTTATGGATATAAGAACCACAAACAAAGTAAAACAAATATAATCATAGACAGACTGATCATAAACAAAAAACAAATAAATAACCTATAATACGACTCTAATAATAGCTCACAATAGATATGATAAGTATCGCTGCACCAACGGGCCTCTCATATCATAATAATTATCATATCATATCATTTAGGTAGTGCCGTGTGGTGACGAGCTAAGAATACAAGTGTCACCACTCCCTTACATGCCTGAGATGTCGTAAGAGTCGACTAAGAGGCTCGACGCATTGAAAACCTGCGCGAGAGAAGGAAAACTTGAAACAAACCCTCTACCAACCCGTCTGGCCAGCGTGGTAGCAGTAGGCTAATATCCTCCTATGAACGTCACAATAGGCGTGAGCTAGGAGAGGCCTATGTCCAGCAGTGGACGTCCACAGGCTGATGATGGATGATGATGATCATTTAGGTTCTCTACTCTACCAACCCGTCTGGCCAGCGTGGTAACAGTGGGCTAATAGTAATAAAGTGTGTCAGTTTGTTTGTTGCTCTTTTACACAAAAACTACTGAACCGATTTGAATGAAATTTAGCGCACAGATAGGAGATAGCCTGGTTAAAACAATGGCTGGTTTTAACCCGATATTCCCACGGTACGGGAACCACGCGGGTGAAACGGCGGGCGGCCGCTAGTTACGAATGAGGTCACTTAAAATGAGATCTATAATTACGTAGACATAGACAATATGTAAAAATCGACTTCAAAAATCAAAAAGTAAAAAATAGGCTTTTTGGAGTCGGTGCCAGCCAAGGCAAGAAGTTCCTATAGAAGTGCAATGTAGAATCATAAGAATGCACCATCCATGCCTTGGGTGGCACCGACTCCAAAAGGCTTATTTTTCATTTTAGATTTTTGAAGTCGGTTTTTTTCATAGATAGTTTTTTATTTCACATTTTTTTTAGTTAGAATAAGTCCCGTACCTGCCTACGAAATCGACAGATTTTTCAAGATCTCAGGAACCGATTTCAAAAATTAAAAAAAATGGGAACAAATCCGATGTTATTACGTTTGAATTATTGCAATCGGTTCAGGCGTTCTCAAGGAATCGGTGGACATACATAAAAAAATTATACGCGACAAATTGATAACCTCCTTTTTACGTGCTGCGCATAAAAATTAACTGACTGTTAAGGCGATACTCGAAAAAAATATGCTAAAGCGAGATAGCAATAAGAAAACAACGCACACGGGAGCGAGACAGATTTTCCAGATAAGGCAAAAAAAACACAAAATCACTTCGTATTAAAAAACTACAGCGCTTATAAAAAAATGCTTCTATACGATCCTCAATATTATTGGTGTCCAATTATTAAACCAATTTCCAATAGTGTAAGTAACCCCATTTAAGAATAATCTTGAATTTCGTATTTTTAGAGGTCTTTTCGAAAAGAAAAAGTGTCGGGGCAAAATCATAAAATCGTGGTTTTGAAACTATACGAATCTAGATAAAGGTATGAAGAAATATATATGTTATTACCAGATTTGTAACAACTGTAACCATGCTACAGTTTTATATCAAAATGTCCATACTTTTCCGAGCAGCGCCTTAATTATTATGCGCAATTATATTGTGATAAAGCAATCATGCAAAATTCACGCCATACTAAGTGGCCATTTATTAAAGTAAACATAAGTAGGTTATATACGATAACCGATACACAAATATTGTTGCGCACATGCATGATTCACTTTGAAGGTACATGAAGATAAGGAGTAGATTGACCTCGTTGCATTATAATTTTATTAAATTACATCATTATTCAATATGTCAGTCGTCGTCGTCGTCTCAGCCACATAACACCCACTGCTGGGTATAGGCTTCCCCCAAAAGGGGGGGTTTGCCATAATCGCCACGCTTGGCAGGCGGGTTGGCGATCGCAGTATGGCCAAGTTTGTAGGAGACGCTGCTGCCCGTCTCCTGAAGGCTGAGTCCCTTAGTCGCCTTTTACGACACCCACAGGATGAGAGGGGGTAGTACTATTCTATGCCGACACTACACAATGTCAGTATTTAGAGCTAATGTTAAATTGTCAGCTCTTATGTTAACTTGCCTTTAACTATACGTAATCAGCCATGTTTAATTTCCCCACTGCTGGGGTACTGGCCTTCCTTAGGGATGGATAACCAGAAAGGGCCATGATGACCGACCACGCGGGCTCAGTGCGGATTGGTGGGTTTTAACGACTGCAATCCGCGGGACCGAACCGGCTTAACGTGCCTTCCGAAGCACGGAGGATCTCGCGATAGTAGATTTATGGTCACCCATCCCGTGACCGACCATTGCGAAAGTTGCTTAATCTCAACAAGTGCAGGCCGAGCGCACGTACCACTGCGCCACAGAACTATTTTTATTTATTTATTAAAATTTATTTGTAATCAGACTACAATAGCCTGTTACTATTTAGAATAGAATAGAAATAGAAAAACTTTTATTGGCCTAACACACACACACACACACACACACATGACATATTGAAAACAGAAGTTAAAAATAAAGCAAAAGAAACAAAAATTTTAACCGAACTACATAATACAACAAATATGTACATATACTTAACCTAAATACAAATAAAAATTGTGGTGTGACAGGCCAATCAGGACCCTGCCTCAGCATTATGCCATTGCGGCGCAATAATCGTCACACCGCAACGGCGCTGGTATTCTGGCATGGCCTGTACGAGTACACTCTACCACGGGCTAATACATTGACTGTACAGGGTGGGGCGAAAGTAACTACTATGTTTTTCTGTATTTTTGTCCTTTCTGGAGGCCTCCAGGCGAGAATACATATTGTAACTAGAAGGCGAGTTACAATAGATCTTTAAAGTTCCCACTGGAGCCGCGTTGCCCCTATATTCCAAAAGTAATAAAAGAGGATAATTACATTTCCCATTTCTAGAATCGATAAAATCAATTTTGATTACCTGTCCCTTACCGACAGTAGAGAAAGTTCTTAGCTCAATTAATATTTATTTTCGCACAATAGTGATTATTTACATTTGACCACGCGATAGCCTTGGGAATAAATAATGACATGGCGTGTCACACACGCAGTAATTACTAGCAACGTGCATATATCAAGGAAGGAATGAACAGGGTTCCATGAGCAAATAGAAAAAAACCCTTAACATAAAAACCGGCCAAGTGCGAGTCGGACTCGCGCACGAAGGGTTCCGTACCACATCCATACAACATTTGACAATATATTATAAAACGTTTTTTTAGTTTCCTTTTTCACAGCAAAAAAATCACGTTGAAAAGGGGAGAAAGGGGAGCCTTGAAAGGGGAGCCCTACTTAAATATTTATTTTATTTTGTTTTTAGTATTTGTTGTTATAGTGACAACAGAAATAGGTACATCATCTGTAAAAAAATTCAACTGTCTAACTATCACGGTTTATGAGATAAGCCTGGTGACAGACAGACCGACGGACAGTGGAGTCCTAGAAATGGGGTCCCGTTTTTACCCTTTGAGTAGTGAACCCTAAAAATGGTTGCTGAAGATGACTCGGTTGTCGGTGGTCACGGGAAGCCGTGGCCGAGTATTTGGCTGTGCCTTGGAACCCATGTTAAGCGGGATAACTGTCTTCTAGTAATGAAAGCTCATATTATTTTTTTATAACTTTTATCTTTCGAATTACACATGCCGGAAAAGTCAAAATTTTCGACAAAACGACTTTTATCAAACACCAGATTTTGCCCGCTACTTCGTTCGCGTTATTTCGGGACGAAAAGTAGTATATAATGTTAGTCCAGATCTTAATCTATCTACCTAACAAATTTTATCCAAATCCTTTCAGCCGTTGTGTTATTGAAACTTTTATCTATGTTTTATTGTCTATGCCAGAGATGCCCATACTTTTTGCTGTGAAGATAGACTTGATAAAAGTTAAGGGTTTAAGATCGACAGCTTTATTTTTATGTATTATTTTTTATTATATATTACTAATAATAACAAGTATTTATATTTATATTATCATTTATTTTTATGTTGTAATAATAAGTAATTATTAATGATTAGATTTATAATATGTTTACAATCAAACAGTTTTACATAGTTTCTTACTCTTGACACACATTTGTACATAAAAAATATTATTAGACAAGAAAATAAATACAGGTCAAGTTATATTTTTCTTGTGGCGGAAAATCAACGAGACGTAGACATTGTTGGTCATCAGTCAACTTTTCAAATTTGGGTGTGTTCTCACTCAAGGCTATACGGAAGCAGGCTACTAAGTGCTCGTTTGTGAGGCGGGTACAGTATTTTGACTTGATTGTTTTCATCTGAGAAAACGCAGACTCGCACAAATACGTTGACGCGAAGAATGCGGTATTTGAAGACTGACTTGTTTTAATAATGGATACTTTTTTTCTGGCATAGAAGACAAGTGAGTGTTGTCTGCAGCTCGGCTTTTAAACTAATATCTGAAATTAGTTTTAGTACTTCATTTTCAACCGTACATTTGGAATGTGTTGGCTATGCATGAAGAAACTCCTTGTATGTCCGAGCAATTAAAGGGGTATGCCAAAAAGGTGAGAACCACCTGAATTTTTTGTAAGTCTAGAAAGCACTCTCTCACTCTATCGTAACTTTGGGCACTACGCACGCAGTCATAGCGTCGCCTGACGACGTCGTCCGTCAGTCCGTCACATAAATAAATGAATTAAAACAAAAACGATCGGAATGCTCAGTAGGTAATTTATAAATTTTCTAAAATAAAATCTTGTACTTGCTTAACCTCTAAGATCGACCGTGAAACCTCTCGCGATAGACCGGTCGATCGCGATCGACCGTTTGGGCACCACTGGTCTATGCTATTAATCCGCGTGGTTCCCGTTCCTGTGTAAATATCCGGAATATCAGGATAAAAAGTATCTTATGTGTTAATTCAGGCTATCGACTTTCTGTGAGCCAAATTATATCCAAATACGAGCAGTAGTTTTTGTGTTTAAAGTATTAGTATGGATTTATAAGGTTTTATCCATTTACGCCGTGAGGGTCCTGACAAGTGTTTTTGTTCGCTATGAGAGGGGGATATAGTTCCCACTTTTGAATTTTTCGCTAATATCTTTGAAATGGTGCGTCTAATCACAGATAGTATGAAGCCTTGATTTACACACATTAACACTATCGATTAGTATAATAAACGATCACGATGTTATTTTTCTCATTTAAGCTGGTTCGATTACCGGCGTATTCAAAAATCTTTGAATGCAGTTACACTTATTTTTGAAAATGAAGAAATGTTTCATCTTAGTAAAATTTGCTATCAATATTAATGGTACTTTCCCTCCAATGACCGTCTTTTTTTTCCACCCTGTACATCGATTAAAGAGATACTAGGGTTACAACCCGATACTCGGGTTCGTCGATCGACGAAAAATTCCAAATTATGCGAAAATCTTTAATTGCAGTTTGTGATCATCACGTTTAACATTTTGTATATTTTATAGTTTTCGGAACAAATAGACTCGAGTACCTTTAATTTGATACCTTACTCGGCCGCGTACTACGCGCCAAAGTCCCTATCGAGTCGTCACAAATTTTGCGAACCTGAATTAAGTATATAGATTAAACTACATGATGCTAAATATTGGTGATCACTAATTAAACCAATTTCTAATAGTATATGTAACCCAAAATGAGAATAATCTTGAATTTTTGTATTTAGGGGTCTTTTCGAAAAGAAAAAGTGTTGAGGCAAAATAATAAAATCGTGCAGTCGTGTGTAATGGTGAAACTTTACAAATCTAGATAAAGGTATAAAGAAATATAGGTATATATCTTATTACCAGATTTGTAACATCTCTAGCCGCTGTAATTTGCTTTGCTAAACTAATTGTAATTTGCTTGTCAAAACTGTCAAATTCCATATTATTATATTTTTAAACCATAGAAAAGACCCTGTAAAAGTGGTAACGTAAAAAAAACAACGGATTGCACTCCGGGAGTGCCGGCAAAAGTAAAAACCGCTTAAACGAAACAGCAGGAGCAAGCATACATTTTCGCCGCGCGGTAGAAAGAGAGGGGGATGTTACTACTCTCCCTCCGTCTTACGAATTTTCGATACCGAGCTCTGTTTTTGATTCACTCGTCTCGAGGATTCTACTGATTTTCGTGCGACGTTTGAGTTTCCGTATTCCGTAAAAGCGACCTTGCCCGTATACATAGCTTAGCTTTTCGCCTGTAGTACCGCCTTCCAACGCGAGCGCGCGAGGGGCAAAGCGAAAAGCGTGCAATGTCCACGTATGCAAGGTCACTAATCGCCTGATCGGCTCCTCGTTCGCCTCGCCACTCGCGCGACGAGTGATTCAAATTTAGAGGTCCACGTCACGTGTCCTGACGCGACTTTAACATTTTTTACCCATCCCAAAAAATTAAAACGATGTGCACAACGCCGCTAAAGAAGTTTTCACTTCAAAAACTTGTTGCTACCGGCGGTAACCGTCCTATAGTATTATAACAAAAAGTATCTTCTTAAGTAAAAGCACGTAAAGTAAAGTAAAAAGTAGCATCTTAACCCACTGGTTCCGGTCTTCCGGGTGCATAACCCACATCGATACCAATTCGACTTTTGCCTTTTCTACCCACAAGGAATGCTTGGGTCCCAGCAGTGGGGACATTAAAATGGCTTAAGGTAAAACATTTGGCGCAGGGGGTACTATACCCGTCTTCTGCGCCGAGGTCTCGGGTTCGATCTCCGGAGAAGACAAATATGTGCGTGCATGATCATGTCCATTTGTCTTGGTCTGGGTGTTTAATGTGTATTTTATGTATGTATTTACAAAAAAAGTATAAGTATGTTTATCCGTTATCTAGTATCCATAACACAAGTTCTCATGATAATTAACACGGGCTAGATAATAAGTGTGATTGTGTGCAATTATAATTTATTATAGTACGGAATCAAAAGTCACATATCGAATCGCACTTTTCTACTTTAATTTACGGTTTCGTGTCACACTGTGATTGAAATGCCCGGAAGGGAACCAGTGGCTATGGCGTTTATTTTTAATTTGCCATTTATTTGTTTATTTTAATTTAAATTCCCATTGACGGCGGGCAGTTGGGATTTTTAATTCTGTCTTTATTTATTACTAACTAATTGTTCATCCAATAGAAACTGTAACGTTTCCTTCTTTCGTTTTTTAATCGTAAATTTACAAATTGTTTTTTATGAACGACAGATAACTTAGCCTTCATCATACCTGATGTTACGGATCGATAAGGCTGAAGATGGAAGCGAGCCTCTCCCGGAATCCTCAATCACTGAGGAACTGGCTATCTTATCTCTAACTGCCGGAACACAACCATACTGAAAATATTGTTGTTGTGGCCGCAGACTTAGATAAGATGGTGGTAGTAGTGGAGCAGTGGCGAGGTGTCAAAATATGGCAAAGATAAGCCGGAACTTCTCTTAGGCGCATTGCACATGGAGCAACTATTGCAGCAACTGGCAACTAGCTGTTTACATACATTTCAATTGAACCGCGCAACTCGAGTTTCGAGTTCCGGTAATCGTCAACAGTTTTCAGTTGCTGTAATCGATGACAAATTTTTTGTTTGCATTAAATAGACTTCGAAAGTACTGGACCTCTATTTTTGAATCACTCGTCTCGCGAGTGGCGAGGCGAACGATAAGACGATCAGGCGATTAGCGACCTTGCACGCGTAGACAAAGCACGCTTTTGGCTTTGCCCCTCGCGTGTTCTTATTGGGAGGCGGTACTACAGGCGAAAAACGTAGCTATGCACATAATTGCAAGGTCGCTTTTACGGAATGCGGAAACTCAAACGACGCACGAAAATCAGTAGAATCCTCGAGACGAGTGAATCAAAAATAGAGCTACAGAACGGATACACAGATAGTAGATAGCCTGGTTATGAACAATTGATACTTTTTATCCTGATATTCCCACGGGAAAGGGAAACAATCAATAATATATGGCTAGTTGAAAGAAATAAGAAAGATAGATAGAAAATACATTTATTTGAGACAACACAAGACAAATACGAGGAAAAAAAATCACGTTGTCTCAAAACGGTCCCGGCTTATGCTGAGCTATGGGTGCACGGTCTGCAACCATCGCTGAAAACGCAACCTTCTGCCGGGAGCGGTTGTTGACACCGAGAAGAGTTACACGCAAATAAACATCACTACATAGTATAAAGAAAAGTCGCTTCCCGCTGTCTGTCCCTATGTATGCTTAGATCTTTAAAACTACGCAACGGATTTTGATGTGGTTTTTTTTTATAGATAGAGTGATTCAAGAGGAAAGTTTATATGTATAATAATAACCTTCAATATAGAGTAGAGAAATACTGTAATTTTTGAGGCTTCTAATGTGATGTCGTAAATGATTACATTTTTTTCCGCTTACATTGCAAACGCAGGCTGAACCCTACGAGATTTATCTAAATAATATACTAAGTATTTGTACACCTTGAAAAGGTCTACAGAAAACTCCACGGTGGTACATGTTTATCTCTTATGGATAACCCACAATAGAATAAGTCGTGTAGACCACGCGGGCGAAGCCGCCGGCAGAAAGCTAGTGATATATAAAATAATGAACACTGCGGATTTATAAAAAACCGGCTGAAACATACGAGTATTTTGTCCTACTCTGGGTTATGGTCTATCTGTCTGTGTACAAAATTCCATTTAATTCTGTTTAGCTGTTAACGTCTCATTGGGCACAAATTGGCAACATTAAAATTTACATTATTAGTAGGTTCAAGGTCATTTAAGTACTTAAGGCTCTGTAGAGCCAATTTTTTGACGACTCTGTACCAAATAAGACGGAGAAAAATAAATTGACCTTGACGATTTTCTTGTCGGTCTTTCTTTATCGTCTCCTGCCGTAGGATGGTGATGATGGTGATGATAGGAGACATAATAAAATAAAAGATTAAAAGACACTTGTAACGAACTATATTAACTATAAATTTTAACTAGTCCTAGCTGTACCTATGTAGTTAAGTATTGTATTTGGCATTTACGAACCATAATATTTGACGTATCAATTGTAATAAAGTTAGTAATATTTGACAGTTATGAGTAAATTAACCCTCATATTCTAAGTCGTTCCTCCAAAACTTTTTACACTCCACTCAACCTCGTCGTGGGTAAAAAAGGTAGTGTGCGCTAGGCCTAACACGGAGTGGCTACGTACTCTTTGGCTCCTCCAGGTCCTTACGGAGTTATGACTTAGAATACCGATTTCGAGGAGTATTTCGAAGAGGTTTCGTTAAGTCGAGGACGAGTAAGTTTTGAAGGAACGACTTAGAATATGGGTATTAGTATAGATAGTACAGACATTTTAAGTGTATTAATTTTTGTTTCAATTAATTATGTCGTGTATAGCAACTTGTCTCATGTGGGTCGCCCTGACGGGCGTCCCGTCATAGGGCGACATGAGACAAGTTGCTTTTTTCTAGTATATTTTTTTGTTTAATATTAATCAAAACTTTCCTCTTTTTAATGTTAGTAAAAACTGCTGTACAGATATTAATGACATAACGAATGTTCAGATATTATTGATAGTTTAGACTTGTAAGGAACTGGCATTTTATTATCTAACTGTTCAGAAGTATTTGGTCACCTTGTCCGCTACGATTTATCTGGTGGTGACTGTACAATATATGAGGCCAGGTGCCAGATTTGCCAGTCATATCAAAGATACGGTTCGCTCCATTTTCATGTTTTTACAAAATTTTCCAAGGTTTTAATAATATTTCATAATTAGTGCAGACGTGCATTAATTTAGATTTAGATCGTGTCGCGTCCTCAAAACCTTATCAATTCATCGAAACGAGTGATAGAGAGTCTTATCAGAATAAAATAGTAGCAGCTATAAAAATATGCTATTAAAACATTTAGGTATATACATATATACAGGGTGGAAATTTAAAACAGGGCTCGAAGGGCAGGTACCTTAACCTTGTAGCGACATGAAAACGTTCTTAGGAAACCATCCTTAATTTTTTGAGAAATGATACAACAAATACAAACTTTTTAAATACAAATACAAACTTTTTTATTTGGTACCAAACACAGGATATTTACAAATTAACATTATATTTTACTCCTAGATATAACAACGACATGCGATACAAGAACAAGAAACATCTAAAGATATAAAAATACAAGAAACTTTGTGTCCCACGTCAGTACCAAATGGGTGTCCAGTTCAGCATTGAGTCAGCGATAAGGCTGACGCTGATTTTCAACTGGATCCCTTAAAAAATGTTTTATTGACACGTGGACGTCAATGCGATAATAATAAAAAATACATAAATATATACTACGGCAAAGATAACCAATAAATAGGTAGTTAAAAAAACGTAATTGAGTTAACTAATAAATTAAAAAAGAATATAAAATAAAATTACGGATAAATAAACTACATATACAACAGTACTCAGCAATAGACTGATGAAATGAATTCACCTTAGCCTTCCACTGCAATACTAGTTTAGACACGGGTACATTTCCCACTGCATTTAAAAGGTCAATAATAATACCTATTTATAAATCGGGAAACAAATCAGTTACATCAAATTATAGACCCATCTCCCTTTTACCAGCGATATCGAAAGTGTAAGAAAAACTAGTAAAAAAAATACTGTTAAACTATGATAAATCTTAAATAGAAAAATTTCGACGGTGGTTCGCAAGTCATTTAATTTTATTCAATATTTTTCTATTTAAAATTTACCATAAGTATAAAAATAGCATTGAAAAATGCAAAAATTACAAAATCATAAATTATTGGCAGTTGCATCTTAATCGATCGTTAAAACACCTGAAAAGATGTTTCTTTCGAATGCAAGGAGATTCCTAGCATTGATGTAACAACGCTGGCCTACAGCGTATTAAAAATATAAAATTATTGGAGAATTTCGACGGTGGTTCGCTAGTCTCGGTAGCTCAGCGGTTAGAGCATTGGACCGGATTTCCAAAGGTCGCGGGTTCGTTTCCCTTCTGAGAATTTACTTGTAGCCGAGTTAATTTTTTCCAATATTTTTCTATTTAAAATTTACCAGAAGTATAAAAATAGCATTGAAAAATGCAAAAATTACAAAATCATAAACTGTTAAACTACTTAGAATCAAATGATTTTATTTCAAAAACTCAATTCGGATTAAGATCAAGATTTCGACAGAAGACTCTATACTAAAGTTGTTAACGGATAGGATTACTCGATACGCAGATAAGGGGGAGAAGTGTCTATGCGTCTTTTAAATTAATCTGCAGAAGGCCTTCGACACCGTGCCAATACCTATCTTGTTGGGTCGATTGGAGAATATTGGTATTCGCGGCACTGCTTTGTCATGGTTCGAAAGCCATCTGAGTGGAAGATCACAATATGTCAGAGTGGAAGATAGCTTGAGTGAAGATCTTGCCTGCACTTATGGCGTCCCGTAGGGCAGCATACTGGGACCTACTCTATTCCTATTAATCAACTGTGCGAACTTGAGCTGGTCTCGGCGGATATCACTATGTACGCGGATGATACTGCAATTCTGTTCCACGGTGGTTCATGGGATGAAACCAAACAACTGGCTGAGAGGGGACTACGTACGTACATTCTATGTATGCCACAATAGGCGTAAGCTAGGGCTCACGCCTATTGTGGCGTCGATAGGAGGCTATTAGCCTACTGCAACCACGCTGGCCAGGGCCCTTATTCACTATGACCACTAAGCGATTCCTTGCTCAAACCACGCCAATGTCGTACTTGGTTTTGACATTTTCAAAAGTCGTTTTCTCAATGATACTCCCAAATTATAGAGTTATTGTACAAGCACATGAAAGCCACAAGTTGTATAATTTAATAAACGAGTAAAATTATTTTAAAATTAGTAAGTGTCACAGAGAAAACGAATTTTGAAAATGTCAAAACCAAATACGACATTCGCGTGGTTTGAGCAAGGAATCGCTAAGTGGTCATAGTGAATACGGGCCCAGACGGGTTGGTAGAGGGTTTGTTTCAAATTTTCTTCTCTCGCACAGGTTTTCAATGCGTCGAGCCTATAGTCGACTCTTACGACATCCCAGACATGTAAGGGTGTGGCAACACTTGTATTTTTAGGCCGTCACCACACGGCACATATAACCAGTTCACTTTATTAAATATGATCGCTATGACCCCTTTAATATTATGTCAATCACTGAAAAAAATATTTAGAAAAAACAAAAAAGACGAAAGCACTGTCTTTAGTCTCATATTAATTCTAGTCTAGCAGTGCACAAGATTTGTACCACGAGATAGTGCGTTATGAGGATCAAAATGAGAGCAATTAGCATTTTTTCATGATTTATTCAAAACCAATTTAAGAACAGAGGTCCTAAATTTTATGCCCAAAGCGGGACTTGTAGAGCAATGTAAAATTGTTCCAAGACTATTCTAAAATGATTAAGATCTTGCCAAAAACTTCCAAATGACTTCCAAAGCTCAGCACATTCAAAATTTATCTACATAATATATGCATAGACTGAAGGTCAACATAGTCACTAAATTTAAAAAATCTATAAAAAATATTGAATATTTATTTAACTAATTCAATTTATTGAACGGTAGTGTATTGTTATAACAAAAATGTGAAAGTTTGGATGTTTCGATGTACGGATATTTGTTTCCAATCACGCTAAAACGGCAACGGATTTAGATAAAATTAGATAAAATTTTAAATTAAATTCCCATTTTTTTTAAATAAGGAGATAAGTTAGACAAGATTAATAACGCGATTTTATGATGACGTATTACGACACCTTGCACCTATATAAGGCGGGCGGAAGCGTCTTATCGTATCTCCTTTTTTTTGCATTTGAACTTAGTGTGCTTCTCAAAATATTTAATTAAAGCAAGACTAATTACAAAATAAGTGACTGAAAACTACACTGCAGAGAAAATGGCGAATTTCCTCAAAGTAATTTTCACATCCGGCTTAGCATCATGGTGTTGTAAAAAAATATTGGTAATTTTTGCCAATTATGTAGCAAGCCGCTTTTTCAGTGTAGGCTCTTCCACATCACTAAGCCTAATTGTCGCTTATAACCAATCATCATCTGTCGCCATGTTTGAATTTCATGTAAATCACTAAACAAAGAAGAATGTAAAGAAAGATCAGGTTCGGATTAGATAATCAGCCTACGGGAGTCCCCATAGCCTGATTATCTAATCAGTCCCGCAATTAAACGGGGATATTTATCAGCTGGGGTGCTGATCGGATTACCTCCTCGTGGTGCACCCTGGGCACCATTGCAAGGGATTTTGCAGTGGTGGCGAAGAATCCGAAATAATTATACCGTAACTTAGTGAAGTGAACAAAATGAAGTGTTTCAAGTCAGAATCTAAGTTTGAGTCAACTCTTTTCGAGGACTCAGAAGAGATGACGTTGGACTTCGTAGCAGAGAGAAAGGAAAGGGTGAGAGAAGGAAGAGCGAATAAGTGGAAACGGCCACAGCTGCAGAGAGGAAGCAGTGGAGGGTTAGCCGTAAAGTCGAGGTCCAGAAGACCAAAAAGTGGGATAAGACTTCCAGCATGATTCAGAAAGATTTAGATGAGGCAAGAAAGACAAGGAGTCTGTAGAAACTTGAACCAGCACCATCGGTGACTGCTCATTGCAGTTGAAGGTGCAGAAGTACGCAACGCCTTTTACAAAATTAGGAAAGAAAGGGTACTTATGGTACTTATTAGGTTGTACATCTTAAAGCTGGTCTTTGGGCCAGTGTTGAGATTTTCAAAGTTTATATTTAACACAAAATACAGAATCTCGTCCATCGAATATTTTATTATGTTTTGTAAGATTGGGGCCTCCTGGCACATACATATCAGAGTACTTACTAGGTTGGCTCCAATCAATGATTAGATAACTTTATTAATAAGTTACCTTGATAGACTGAAATAAATATCTCTAGATTTTTTTATACCCAAACATACGAGTATCTTAACACTCTTAATGTTATACATTATCTTCTAAGCCTATTGTTCTCATATTTGTTAGTATATCAATTGTGTCATAGTATTTCTATTCTGTTGTTTGTTGCAAAAGATTATGGAATTAATGTTTATTTTATATGACATCATTTAATTCATTTTACTTCGCACATTTTATTACGGATGGAAATGTAATTAGTTATTTTAACTATTCCAGTACCTGTGGTATGTTGGAAGTGCGTTTTCGTAAACTATAATGTTTGTATGTATTAAAAAAAACTATGAACATCCACAAAATACATGAAAGCTGTGTTTTATTTTTAGTTCTTTACTAATGTTTTTTTTCTAACAACTACGTGTAAAGAAGAGCAAAGCGTTTAACACAGGTAGACCTAGTTCAAAATAAGATACTTTAGATTTAATTGATAAAGCAAATAACCAAATTGTGTTTTTGGCTGGAGTTTTTATAGATTTTGAAATTTATTATCGTGTTCCAAATTTTGCTCAAAAATCTAATGAAATAATCCATTACTGAAATAAAAATACACCCTTTGTTTAGTTAGATAAATGACAACAGTTATTTCAAACTTTGTTATAAAAAGAGCATTTTATTTATGTAAGCTGTGTTTTATGTAATGTCAGCGACGAAACTGGCTGCTAGGAGATTGTTTTAGATAATCAGTCTGCGGTATTGCAGTATACGCATCGCTGTGCTGGGAGCTCTTTGAAGTAGAAGCATTTCATTTAAATCGCTAATAAGCTATCATAGTTCATATTTCATTACTAGCTATGCCCGCAACTTCTTTCGCGTGAGAACAGGAATATCGTTTGCAATCCTTCCCGACTAAATTGTTGGGAAGGCGGTCTTTTTAACCAACTTCGAAAAAGGAAGAGGCTATCAAGTCGCCTATATTCTTTACTTTTTAAAGACTACTTAATACTTGATACCATTTTATTATATTCTTATCATCTTATCGCCTTTAATAGAGAAGTTCTTACCTATATTTTATAATAGAACTAAAAGAAAAATTACCACCTATTAAAATGCAAAGTAACATCTTTTTGAAGTCGTTTTTTATGTTGTGATGATAATAATTAGATAGCTGCAGCCTGTGATTTAGTTTTATCAGTCATGTTTCAATGTGGCTTGTAACACGCCTTCGAAATTAATAGAGCAGCTCAAGATTGTTATTTTTGGTCACCCACCCCGCGACCGACCTTAGCGAAAGTTACTTAACCATTATAATCCGCTTAATTTCCCTTACGTAGGTTGTATACAGCTGTTAAAATAGTATACACGTATAGAGAAATTGGTAACACTCCATAAGAAAGTCTACTGGTCGACTGGGAAGTTAGCCGACTATATCTAAGTAATACTTAATAACTGCCCTGTCTTTACTGAAGAGCATCTTTGAGTCATATCATCATAACAATCATAAAATAAAACAACTTTTACGGATATCAAACGCGCTATATTTCCACGAACTAAGTTGTAATTGTCCGTAATTTTTAGGTTTTTTAGGGATCCTTGGGGGAGGCCTATACCCAGCAGTGGGTTGTCATGTGGCTGAGACGACGACGAAGTTGTAAATGTTGTAGGGATGACTCATCCCGTGACCACGGCAGCTGTAAAGGTGCCGAAACGTCGGGAAAATCAAAAAACCCCTAAAAACCTAAAAATTACGGACAATTACAACTTAGTTCGTGGAAATATAGCGCGTTTGATATCCAAAATAGTTGTTTTATTTCAATGAACAGTGCGCGCCAAAACATAAGATGTACGTATAACAATCATGATTGGACAACATGAACCCATTCTTACCCCCTGTACCATTTGCACTATCCACAGAACAAAACAACTTCACGAGCCGGTTTTTGCACCTACTAATAAGTTCAGGATAGTTTAATTGACAGATCTTTTGACATTGACAGTTTGTTATATGAAAAAAATACAAATCAAATGCCACATAGGCTATCTATAACTTATCAGTAGTTGGTGAAACCGACCCTTAATCTAATACCTACATTATGATTCGTTATAAGCCATTTAAAGTGCTGGGGCCTGTATTAGTAAGAACAAAAAAGTCATGACGGCCATGTCAATAATCCATTTACAAAAAATACACCAGAGTTGCTGCCAGTGTGCTTATAAGTCAATGGCTACTAATGTAGGTACCTAAGTAGTTAAAGCTAAAAGGTCAATAATTATTAAGTTCATATAATTTTAAAGGCAACGAAATCGACAGCGTTTTCAAGATTTTCTGAAAACAACTGTAGGTATGGTCAGTCCCGGGATAGCTGACCAATAACTTACTATCTCTTCCGTGCCTCGGAAGGCATTTAGAAGGCATTATTATTTGCGGTTATGAAAACCCACCAATCCGCATTGGGCCCGCGTGACGGATCATGGCCAATTCTCCTTTACTTATGACTTATCCTTCCATAAAGGAAGGTCAGTGCCGCGGCAGTGGGGACATAAGACATTAATGAGGACTGTTCAATCTGTTCATAGGTACATAAAACTTGTCCAATAATGTTGGAACTTGTATTACGAAAACCGCATCTAAAATGAACGACATAGGTAAAGGGCAATCTCAAGCACAAAGTCTATGTAAGTGACACATTGATAAACTCCTCCTATTTTTAAATCGCTTAAAATATATAAAAGAACTAAAACTTTTAGAAATAACGACAAAATTAAATATACATACAGCGCCATCTTTCATGCACGACATACTGCTAAAGTAATAAAATTAACCAAAAAGGATGTAGTTTTACGTCAAAATATATTTTTCCAGAATTAAAATCAACAACTGTTACTAAGCAAACAAAACCTGAACAACACGTAAACTCCAACTCTACCTTCTGCATACGCGCGTCACAATATAAATTTCTCCGTCCGTCCTTTCTTTAAAAATGTAATATTACTTTTGATAGAGTTGACCGATTTTATTGAAACGAAGGCTATACGGTAAGTTGAGATACGGACTTTAACCATATAAACAATTTTGTGGACTTAGATCAGTGGTTTTGGTGTGATGCTCATTTAAACACACAGACATACAGACAGATGGACAGACAACAATTCAAAAAATGATAGAAATAGGCTTATCTGTGCCCCCCTGTCTAATTTTTTGCAAATCCAAGCAATATAAAGACACGCTGAATTTTGATTCCTAATTTATGTATAGATTATTTAATTTTGAACTTGAGAAAGGAAGGAGCCATCTACGATTTTCACAGTGTGAAATTGCAGCAGTCAATGTGAAGGGGCAAAAAAAAATGTCAATGAAAAATAAAAATTATTTCATATGATTTTTCACATGCTATTCGTGAAATGTTTCATGCCTAAATTTTATGACTTTAGCCCAAGACAGAGGAAAGTGGAAAAAATAAAGACGTCTATACTCGTAAAGAGGTCCTTGAATGCAATTAGATATGACACATGCTTTTTCATATTCATCTAAGTTTTACTAATTACTTTTTTAATCTTACATAATTGATATTCTATAAATTTTATATAATGTTATAACTGCACTAGCCTTCCGGCTGCGGTTTCGGCCGCGTGATTCCCGGTCCCGTAGGAATATCGAAATAAAAAGTAGCCTATGTTACTCTACATCCTTTCAAATAAAATAAAAAAAAATAAAAAAACGTTTATTTGCATGTGTCGTTTGAGTGGATGAGTGGTGTGTGTGTGGGTGTGTGTGTGGGTGTGAGTGTGTGTGGATGTATGAGTATATGTGAAAGCGAAGAGTTAGGCAACGTTACAAGATCCATTCTTTTTTAATTATTAATGATAAACTATAGAGCTCAACAGTAGGGAAGCGGTACGGAAGTCCCGCAGCAACTTTTGGCTCTCTCCACGGGCAGAATGAGAGTCACCACCGCCACCCCACGAGCCGATGCTGTATTCTATGAGCGAATGGCACAATGCACAATAGACCATGGTATTGACTTTGCGATCAGCAACATGCCTCAGCGTCCTGAATATGAAGATGAGCTTACGGAGTCTTGAGGTTAGCAGATCAAGGTGGTATTTGAAGGAAAGCATCTGATCGAGTGTCACTCCAAGGTACTTAGTGCATTCAGTGCGCTCTAGTACAGGACAAGTGCAAGTTATGGGGGCAGAGTGAAATCCGCACTCATGAACCTTAATTACGAATTCGGAGAATGGTAGTAGGTTTGAGTTTAGGGTAAATGCGACATATTTTGTTTTTAGAGCATTTAGGGTGAGGACATTGCATCTGAGCCATTTGTTGACATTGTCGAGTCCACCTTGTGCTGAGTAAAAAGCGCTAGCCCAGGAGTCCCCTTGAAAAAACAGAGTAGAATCGTCAGCATAAGTGAAGATCTTACCCTCGTTGAGCCGTAACTGACAAAGATCGTTGATGTATATTAAAAATAGAGTCGGCCCAATGATACTGCCCTGAGGGACCCAGTATGTAATTTGAGACTCATGGCTCACCCATCCCTCATTAAGGAGCTGAAAGGGACACATTTTTCCAACTTAAGTAATAAACGGGGGATGGAAGCCGTGTCAAATGCCTTCGCCAGGTCGAGAAAGAGCACCACGCATTTTTTCTTCTCATCTAGGGCGGAGACAATAGACTGCACGAGATCATTGACCGCATCATTTGTAGATCTACATTTACGAAATCCATATTGTGAGGGTGACAAAATGTTATTGGTTTCTAAGAAGTGTACGAGTCTACTGATTATTAAGCGCTCAAGGATTTTAGAGAGTGTAGGCAGAATAAAGATGGGCCTATAGTTCGTGACACAGCTTGCATCCCCACCCTTGAAAACAGGTTTAATCTGTCCTAACTTAAAGGCCGATGGAAACACACCATTCGAAATGGCCAGGTTGCAGATGTGGGTAATCAGCGGCAGGAGAAGTTGAGCGTAACGCTTAATGAATTTGCTTGAGGTTAAGTCAGACCCTACTGCACATCGTTCCCGTAGTCCGGTAATAATCCCATACTCCTCACACACACACCTCACACTCATCAGTAAGAGACATCACAAAAAAGCCAAGTGGCGGCGACAAAAGGCCGGAGTTACAGTTGCAGGTCCCGTCAGTACATAGAGTTAACTTTTCAGCAAGGCCCCCACCGACGTTTGCGAAGTGGTTACTAATTTCATTGACGCTCTGCTGTGGTGTAAGAGAGGAGATGAGAGAAGCTGAGTGATCCACTGGACGACTTATTCCACTTATGTCTTTTATCACCAGCCAGAGTTGACGTTTGTTATTTTGGACCCTAGTAATTTCCTCTTTGTCGTACATTCGTTTTGCTTTCCTAAGGTCGTTACAGAAGTTCCGATAACGTTTATAAGTGATTTTAAGGGTTTCGTTACTAGGTTTTTTTTTACATTTTTAAATAAATTATCCCTGTTTCTTATGCAGCGTAACAAACCTGACGTGATCCATGGCTTCTTAATAGTTTTTCTTGTGATTTACGTTGTATAACACAATCCTTAATGGCATTTTGCAGAATATGGGAGACTAATAAATTAGTTGCTAAGTTGGTAGGTATCATCACAATCAAGAATGGGTTGGAAACCCATAATTTTGTCGAGTTTCTCAAAGTTGATACGCTACGTAATATAAGTTTTGGAGGCCAAATTGGATTTGACGGGTAGACTGAGAGCCACACAGTCGTGGTCCGTAATAGTAGCAGGGGTTATAAAACAAGAAGCTTCGAGTTTCGTTTTAAGGATAATGTGGTCCAAGCATGTAAGGTAATGAGTAGGATCGGTGAATCCAGGTAGCATATAGTAGCTAGCCAAGAGATTCAGATAATCATGCAAACGTTTATCGTAACCTGCCGGGTTATTATCAATTTTAATATCAATTTTAATGTCCCCACAGAGAATTATTTTTTAAAGTTGTTTAGTTTTGAAAAGATTGGGTCGAGAGATATAATGAAATTAAATATATCATTATAGCCATGGGGCCTGTATATACATATAAACAAAATTCATTCGATACTTTTAGGATAAGACAATTTGCGTCGTCAATTTGCTGCTCCTCAACTAATGCATTTAATGATTTATTAAAATAGACAACCACACCCTCGTTCTGCTTTTATGGTGAGAAGTAGTTGCATACGAATAGTTATCAATTGCAGGTATAAACTTAGTCGACGTTAGCCAACACTCTGATAAAACATTTATATCCCATGCAATTTTAGGTCGTTGAAGAAGTGTAAAAAAACTTGACATATTGCAGTTTAAACTACGTCCATCTTATTCCAAAACGCGTACTAAATAAAATACTTGGTGTAAACTTGGATTAAACCATAGACCAAAAAAAAACTTATTACAAAACGAAGTTTAACGAAGTTTAACGAAGTTTTTAGTTTACCTTGAACTATCCGTGGTACTAAAGTTAAACCCGCGGTTAAACCCCCGTAGTTTAACTTAGGTACTAACTTTGATTGAGGTTATTTAGGATTTTGTAGTATCGATTATTTACGAAAATGTCTATAAATAACATTCATATGATGGATTTCGAAGATTTAGATATATTGGAGAAGTCTTGGCTATCTAGGCGGCGTCAGCGTGTCAATCCTTTTGAATTGAAAGACGAATTTTAGATATATCTAAATATAAATATACAAAACGTTTTAGCAAAAAAACTGTAGATACTTTACGATGTTTTACAAACTTTTACTTCAGATCTCCAATTTTCACTCCTCTTTTCCATGTTGTCCCATATATTCCTGAGTGATTTAACTCAGGAAAATATGTATTTTAGTCACAATTTTAACACACACGACTTCTCACACAGAACCACAAAACAATACAATATTTGGTACACTGAATACCTAAATAACAAGTTCATTCTTTTCTAACAATAAAGTTATTGTAACGTAAACATATCGTTTGGTTGAACCGTCGTCATCGCATCTCAAATTACGAACCGCTTACTGCGCTCCGTTTCGTGCAGGATGATAAAAAAAATATTTAGATTAATTATAAAATACGCTCTAAGTGTGTTAGTTATGCTCGTTCAAGAGATGGAATCACCAAAAAAACAATTTCATGGTTTTCTTTATTACTGATAATGGTTATTCAAGCATCTAAAGTATGAAGCCTTTTTCAATGTTTGGAGAAACGGAATGTTTTGCGTTAAACCACAGACGATACTGGGTTGATCTTGTCCTCGGTTAGTCTTTGATTTGTATTAAGAACACATTTTAAGCCTGGTATTGACTTTAATACTGTAACAATACAAGATATTTTAATCCGAGTTTAAACCGAGTTTTTTGTAATAAGACGGCGTATGTTTTGTGATATGACATTTAGTGTTTGAGTTTTTGTAGAAATGTAATGGCCCATCTCGTCCGCACCAGAGTGTGTCACACGCGCCATAGATAAGGAGTCTAGGTCAAGGTCAAGGTCAATCACTTCGGCGTCGTTCATTTATTGCAATTCTCAGTTAGAATTACGTAAGCAAGGTGAATGCACGTCACTTTAATATCGTGACGTAAGAAAATTGTTTTGATTGTGAATAGAAGTGATGATACCAAACCTATGTGATGAATTTCTATAACGCGTAATGTATGTTAGTGTATATTGTAGTGTAAATAAACATACGTAAACGAGTAGTTGTAAATAATTGGGGTAGTTGTTGTTATAAGGTTGTAAAGTGCACTGAATAGTGACAAGTTGAGTGTGTAAATATATAGAAAATTTGTAGTTAGTGTAGTCGAACTTGTATAATTATATTGTAATTTGTATATAGTGAAATTATGTACAAATGTTTGTCTAGCAATGATAATGTGTTGAAGTGTAATGGAAATTTGTTATTTAGCTTTGCTTTAGGGTATCAGCATTTCGGTAAGTAGGAACAATAATAACTTAACAAATATTTTATGGTAATTATAACATGCATTACATTAATTATAGGAGAACGAAAACAAAGGCAATTTACTATAGCATAATGGAAAATGAAGTACGTAAAAACTAGTCACAAATCTAGGTTTATAAGATCGTTTTCTACGCGGATACGAATAGGAGTCGAGCCTTCCTCCTTTTTAACAAATATCTTCCCAAAGGATATTCAGGCTGTTTCCAGCTTTTTATTCTTGACCTGGGAGCGAGCTAGGTAGAACAGGTGTCGGTCTTTGATCGTTAAAGACTCGGACATGTATATGGGACGTACTTCACCGGGGAGTTTCAGATGTACCGAGTTAAATAATGGTTCATTCTGTTCTCGTCTAATCCTATTGAATGACTTGTAGTGAGACAATAATTGCTCCTTTCTTAGGACAGAAATGAAATCGACTATAATAATATCACGTTTGGTACGGTAGATGTCACGGATTTCTGTCTCATGTATTGAATTGTTTGTGTCCAAGTTTGAGCCTATCGATTTCATTAAAGAAAATAAATATTCTTTGGTCTCAGTTTTTTATTTTGGGATGTTACGAATTTCCATGCCCGTCTTACGGTTATAACGCTCCAACATATCGATCTTGTTTTCCAACTTTTTGTTTATAAATAGTATTTAATTTTGTAAGTAACTGTTCATGTTTGTTGGACATGTCTTCTACTGAGCGTCATTATAGGTACAGGTCTCCAGGTGCAGAAGCCCAGCTACAAGAAACCATCGGGAGGAACTGGGAAGACTGGCTGGTGATGTATACGGATGCTTCCAAATTATCTGATTCAGAATGTGTTGGTACAGTGGTCTGGATTCTCAAATATAGAATAATCCAAAATTCCAAAGTCCCTTCTGTTTCATCTGTTTTTACTGGAAAGGCTACAGCTATTCTTGAGGCTGTAGTCTATGTGAAGTCACATAACTTAGACAAAACTGTTATCCTCACAGACTCCAAAAGCTGCATTCAGGCTATCCTGTCCAATCCCTTCCGAAGTTAATCTTATTGCCAAATTTCCCTTTATGATCTCCTCTCCCATGTATCCCCAAACCCACCATTTTTTTAACTGTCCTCAGCTACGTAAAATCCCCTTGAATCGTATATCACGTAGCTACAAGGGCAAACCGTTTTTTTCGCAAAAACCCTATATTTTTTCAGTAGGATTGAGAAATGACAACACCATTGTCTAATTATCCGTGTTTTCACAATATCCCTAGGATTCATCCAAAAAATCGATTTATTATCCTGCGACATATATAGCAACTTTTTATTCTAATATAGCAGCACAGCACTGAGAACGCGTGGACTTTGTGTGGTGGCATTTCATAACTGTATTTTTGCAGGCAGGAACTACAAATGAAATTATGGGAAATAATTTACGAACAGTTTAATCCATTATTCTTTAAAATCTAATTTAAGAAGATACTATTTAAGAAGAGGAACAACAACAAAATAACCTCAAGGAAAAAAAACGTCATTAACGTCATGTTGACTTGACAAAGTCAGAATGTATATTTTAAAATAATTTGCAAAGGTATCTCCGCCAGAAATCCTTTGTACTGGAGTTACGCTCTTTTAGAATGAGCAAGTTTTCAAATTAATTTTACGATTAATAAAAATAAAAATTATGGAAATTACGTGTCCCTTGTTTTTACAAGTAGTTTCTGAATATAAAATAAAACATACCTATTGTAAATTTTATGAAATGTTGTCAACTAGTAATCATTGACTTATTTAAATGTTTTACTAGTTTTTAATTATTGTATTTAATTAAGTTTAACGTTCACTGTCTCAGTGTGTCAAATTTGGAGAACTTCAAAAAAAATATTTATTCCAAACTCTGAAAAAATTGGATTACTTTTTTTTTACTTTGAAATATTTACAAGTACATGTTCCAGGAAAGGTTCCAGAATACGAAATACGAAAATTAAAACATACTTATTTATTTACTAGCAGACCCGGCGAACTTCGTACCGCCTCAGAATTATTAAATGGCTATACTCGTATCTCATATACCTTAGTAGGGCAGCTAGGGTTTCACATCAGCGGGCCGACCGCCTAAAGGTATAGCTTGTACTATCGCTATAGCTATCGATTTTTCAAACCCCCTACAAGGGCTCTCGCTGACGCTATCACTTTCATACTAAAAATGCAATAGTGAATCCAATAGGCGAATAGAAATATGCAAGATTTTGAAGTTTGATAGCTATAGCGATAGGTCAAGCTGTATAGCTTATACCGTTAGGCGGTCGGGCCACAGGTGTAGGTACCAGATCTTTCAATTTTTGTTATCGTCATCATATCAGACGCACGACACCCCTGTTGCTTATAGACGATAGCTATAGCCCCCCCCCCACCCCTCCCTCCCAAAGCCCAAAGAACTTCACAACGATCGGTTCTGCGCTGTTCGCATCCAGCGGTTACGCAACTTTCACCAGATCGTCGGACCACCTTGACGGGGGCCTACCCACAGAGCATCGCTCGGTGCGCGTTCACCATTCCAAAACCATTCTGCCCCGTCGTCGTCGTCATCGTCTTCTCAGCCACACGACACCCACTGCTGAGTATAGGCCTCCCCCAAGGATCTCCACAACGATCGGTCCGCATCCAGCGGCTTCCCGCGACCTTCACCAGATCGTCGGTCCACCTTGTCAGGGGCCCCACGGAGTGTCGTCCTGTGCGTGGTCGCCATTCCAAACCCTTTCCGCTCCAACGGCCATTGGTTCTTCTCGCTATGTGTCCCGCCCACTGCCACTTCAGCTGAGCAATCCTTCGAGCGATGTCAGTTACTTTAGTTCTCCTAAGGATCTCCTTATTTCTGATTCGATTACGTAGGGTAACGCCGAGCATAGCCCAGCGTGCAATGGAGAGCCATTGCACGGTGGGTGACCTTGAGCTTTCTTATCAGACCCATGGTTAGCGACCACGTTTCACTACCGTAAGTCATCACTGGCAACACACACTGGTCATAGACTTTCGTCTTGAGACACTGCGGTAAGTTGGACGCGAAGATTTTACGAAGCTTTCCGAATGCTGCCCAACCGAGTTGGATTCGACGGGAGATCTCTTTCTCGAAGTTCGAAGGTAAACATAGTGGTTCAAACAACTTCGAGTGTAGTGTTCCCAACGTGAACTGTAGTGGGTATGACATGGGAATTCGACATGATTTTCGTCTTATCCATGTTCATCCTATGACCCACTCTTTGGGAAGCACTACGGAGATCTTTGAGCATTGTGTTCAGGTCCTCCAGGGTCTCAGCCATAAGGACTATATCATCGGCAAAACGAAGGTGTGTCAGATACTGGCCATTAATGTTGATGCCGAGTCCTTTCCAGTCCAAGAGCTTAAAGATGTCCTCCAACGCAGCTGTAAACAGTTTCCGAGAAATGACGTCTCCCTGTCTCACACCTCGCTGCAGTTGGATGGGACTTGTGCTCTGGTTTTGTAATCGGACCGACATGGTGGCATGTTCATATAAGTACCTTAACACCTCGATATACCTATAGTCCACTTGGCACCTCTGGAGAGACTGCAGCACCGCCCAGGTCTCTATCGAATCGAAGACTTTTTCATAGTCCACGAACACCAAGCAAAGTGGCAGATTATACTCCTCGGTCTTCTGTACCACCTGCCGCAGCGTATCCATGAGGTCTATGGTGCTAAAGCCTTTTCGGAACCCGGCTTGTTCGGGAGTCTGGAAGTCGTCGAACCTGCGAGGGAGACGACTCGTAATGACTCTCGAAAACAACTTATAGAAATGACTTAGAAGTGAGATGGATCTGAAGTTCTTCAAACGGGTGTTATCTCCCTTTTTGAAGAACAAAATCACCTTACTTATATTCCATACCCTCGGCGTTTTGCCCTCGACGATGACGGAATTGAAAAGCTTCTGGAGGACGTTGAGTATCGGCTTACCGCTCGGCCCGCTCTCAGAAGTTCTGTAGTGATTCCGTCATCACCCGCCGCCTTGTTGTTTTTGAGCTGTTTGAGAGCCATAATAATCTCGTACAGGCTGACGTCCGGGATATCTTCGGTGAAGATATCCCGGTTCTGCCCAAACTGCCATCAATTCTTATACCTGAACAGAAAGTGCTCATTCGCTGAAGAACCTTACCCAAGGCGCTATATTCGTATCTCCTATACTTAAGCTGGGCTGCCGGATTCTACATCAGGTGTACCAGACCTTCGATATTTGTAATCGTCACTCACAAAAATAGAAGGATGCACTCATAGGTATCATAATACAATATCGTAATATTTTTTTCCGTATTCCGATGGATTGACATATTAGTTGGTTGTCAAATCTAATGTCAAATATTATGATTGCGTTCAGAAATTTAATTTGTGACAAAACTTAAGATTTATCAATCTAAAAAAATCATCTGATAGATTAACAACTAAAGTAGCTAAAAATTAAGTTTCGCGAAGCCGACCAAATTTAAAATCAGTACTACTAATGATCTATTACATTTTGTGACTATTCAATTTGGTCGCGTTAGCGATATTATCACGTTTGTTGAGTTTCGGAACGCGACATTAGATCCTCCAATGCGCACGCGAAGACTATTTTGATAGATATGATTGAATTTGAACTTTGTGCAGCGGTAATAATTTGCAAATTGCCTCTTTGAAATTAGGAACACACCTACATTGCTTAGACAACAGTGAGTGATTATATTTGAATATGAACTTTATTGAATAGCAATAAAGTTCAAATCGACTCTACATTTTATTTAGAAAACGTTTACATGGGAAAAGAAAAGGGTTTTTTTTAGGGTTTTTTTTAGGGTTTTCCAAGCAATTATTCGATTTTTTTCTCACCTTTTAAACCTTCCCTAGACCTCCACGAACATTTCAAGACCAAGATAAGATAAATCCGATCAGCCGTTCTCGAGTTTTAGCGAGACTAACGAACAGCAATTGATTTTTATATATATATATATATATATATATATATATATATATATATATATATATATATATAGATTAATACTTTATTTCATACAAAAGCAAAAGGCGGACATAATGCCCTTAGGCATTCTCACCAGTCAACCGAAAAGGGTGTAAAGGAGAGATCCAGGCGGCAATAAAAAAACGTTTATCTCAGAAAAAAAAGTCATTGAACAGAACAACTCAACATATTATTTATTACTTTAATAATATAATATACATATCATATACATTATAATATATAAACTAATACTAATATATAGGTACTTTGAGAACCTATTATTGGCCATCTGTATTAACGGTAATAACATATTTATTTATTTATTTATAAGTACTCTGACAGATTATTATCGAACTTTGTATGACACAGCTTGATAAAATAATAATAATCATATAAAATATATACTTACACATATAAACACAGATAACATATAGCATAGATAACATTGATATGAGTCAGAGAAAAAGAAGCTAAGGAGAGTTTATTAAATATAAACTTACTTTCAGGGGTAAAGCGTTCCAGTATATAAATTACGTAACAAAACAAACAATCCAGGTTACAAACCCACGAAAACGGAAACCGTGGGTTTTTTTTTTATACCTCCAATTATTTAGCTCACATTAAGTTTCATGAAGAACTTGTGTTATGGATACTAGATAACGAATAAATATACTTATAAACGTTTTTTTTTGTAAATACATACATGATATACATATTAAACACCCCGACCAAGACAAATAGACATGTTCATGCACACAAATATTTATCTTGTCCGGGGATCGAACCTGGGACCTCCGGCGCAGAAGGCGGGTTTAGTACCCCTGCGCCAAACAGGTCGTCAAAATAAACTTAGGGCGGCCGTTAGTATTGAATACCTGGAGTTGCACAAAGGTGACAGAATGTCATCATCTTTTTTTCTGGAAGCTTAAACTTGTCCTTGTGATTCAGAAGTAAAAAAAAGCTTAATACAACTTTTGTGATTTTTTTATTTTTTTTCATTTATTTATCATTTTAATAACTTAATTATATATTTTTACATTAATAGCATTTTATTAAACCTCTGCGGTTTGTGGTAAATGTTTAGCACAAAGTAAATAATTTCCGTGACAAGAAAGTATTCTACAACAATAATAATAATAGGTAACTATGTTATGACAACAAGTAGAATAATCAAGTCGCATTTCCCATACCAGAAGACTTAACTGATAATAGAAAATACGACCTGAGCCTCGATTTCAAGTCATTAGGCTTAATGTTCTTAGAATTATATGCACGCCATTCAGAGGGAAGGGTATTTAGAAGTCGAGGAAGTAGGTATGCAGTCGTTCGTTCACCGTACGTATTGTTCGCGCCGGTCATACACAGCATATTCCGAGCGACCGCTCGAGTGTACACAGCGTGTTGTTTTTTGTTTATAAGTTCCTGCTTCTAAAAGTTTTCCCTCACTAACATGTATTTTAATTGTATTTGGACTGGTAATACTTTGCAATACTTAAAAAGACCGTCATCATCATTATACAATTGTTGTTTGATATTATGAGATACAATATTTCGCAGTATTCTACGTTGTAGTTTAAATATATTATTAATATAAGTGCAGTACGTGCGACCGTAACTTGTTAATCCGTACTGTATGTACGATTCAACTAGTGAATTGTACAACATCAGTTTGACCTTATATGGAATGCGGTCTTTTAATATAATTATGTTAGCAAGGAACTGTCTAAGTTTGTTACATACGTGTTCAATATGGTGGCTCCAGTTCAGCTTACTGTCAATAATCAGGCCGAGATATGTGTGACTAGTGACAATTTCGATATAAGGACATTTACATTGTGTGCCTGATGCATGTAAGCAGTTGTGGTTGTGGGCAATTATATTGTTAAACGAAGAATGTTTGAGATGTGGGGATCTGATGTGTAATAATTTAGTTTTGTCCACATTCAGTACCAGACCCGAATCATGACACCATTTCGAAAGCATACTGAAATCATGTTGCAGGAGTTCACCAGCCTTTTGTGGGTCCTTATCCGCTACGATAAAACAGGTGTCATCGGCGAACTGGTAGCAAGTACTGAACTTCACACAGTTGGACATATCATTTACATATGACAGAAAGTGAAGAGGACCAAGTACCGATCCCTGGGCCGTCCGCCGTCCGTTTTGTAGTCACTAAATGTGTCATTGACTTTTACTGTAAACTTCCTGTTTGGAGGTAGTTTTGACACCATCGTATTAGTGGGCCACGAATGCCAGAGTTCTCGAGTTTAGTGATCAGAAGGTTATGATTCAAGGTATCGAATGCTCGAGAAAAGTCAATAAACAACACCAGTACGTGTTTCCGGTCATTGAGATACGTATTTACTTCATCAATAAATTTTGACAGGAGTTCTGTAGTACTTTTGCCTGACTGAAACCCGTACTGGTTCTGGGTAATGACTTCATGTTTTTTGTTAAAGTTGTGTATCATTTCACTCACACATTTTTCGACTATTTTGTCTATGGAAGAAAGCAGTGTAATGGGACGGTAGTTCATGTAATTGCTTTTTGACCCTTTTTTATGAACAGGCCTAACGCATCCCACTTTTAATTCGTCAGAATAAACACCACACGTAACACTAGAGTTAATGAGATTTGATATGGCGACCGATACATCTTTGTCCACCATTTTTATGTCTGAAATTTTTATGTTATCAATGCCGGGAGATTTGTTAGAATTTAATTTTTCTAGAATTTTTTGTACTCTGTCACTTGATACTTTTTTAAATAATAAACTTGAATTAGTAGATTCTTCATAACTGGAATTCAGTCAGAATATCTAGTTTGGCTACAGGACTAACAGCAAATAAGCTGTGATGATGCCTAGAAGGGGAATAGACAAAATCTTAATATCATTCGTTCCTTAACAGGATCGAATAATGAAAGAGCCAATTTTACTTTACGAATTTAAACAGTATTGAAACAAAAGAAAAACAAAACGTTCTTACGTCATGATAGTTTCGAAACGATGGCGGTAGGCCCGTAGGTTACAATACACAATTTTGACACAATTTGGTCACTTTGTCTGCTACGGTATATCTGGTAGTGACTGTACAAGATATAAGGCCCGGCGCCAGATTTGCCAGCTTTATCGAAGTTTAAAGTCCGCTATTTTTCCTGTTTTTACGAAATGTTGTTATAATGTTTCGTAATTAATGCAGACGTGGATCATATCGCGTCCTCGAAATGCTATCAATTTATCGAAATCAGTGATAGAGAATCTTATCAGAAAGAAAGCAAATGGGATTTGCATTTGATTTACATACCGTATCGTATTGTTTTGAAAATATTATTGTGTTTAATGCGGGAAAATATTGTTTTTCCCCGCATTAAACGCTAATTGGCAAAAACAGGGTAATTCTCGAAAATATGCTATTCATAATATGGTCTATACAATTAAGAAATCTATACTAATCTATACTTAATATTATATAGCTGAAGAGTTTGTTTGTTTGAACGCGCTAATCTCAGGAACTACTGGAAGGATTTAGAAAATTCTTACACCATTAGAAAGCTACATTTCTCCCGAGTGATATAAGCTATAACTTATCCCGATATTCCCACGGGAACGGGTACCACGTGGGTAAAACCGCAAGGATCCGCTAGTTAAAATATATGTCGACCTAGACGTCGAGCGACGGGAGACTCTTAGCCTTCATCATACCTGATGTTAAGTATTGATAAGGCTGAAGATGGATGCGAGCCTCTCCCGGAATCCTCAGCCACTGAGGAACTGGCTATCTAATCTCGAACTCGAATACAACAATGCTGAAAACATTGTTATTATGGCATCAGACTTAAACAAGATGGTGGTAGCTAGCCAGGCGGACTAACAACGAGTCCTTCCACCAACCAAACCGAATACAATATGTACTCCCGCTGGGAATCGAACCCGGGACCCCTGGGTCTCATACCGGTGCTTGTACCACTAGACCACAGAGGCGGTTGACTACAGAGGCGGCACGTGACTGAATGTACATTGTACTATAACTAAGTCATACCAAGGGCACACTGAAAGATTTTCTCTCTGGGCATAGGGCTGGGCAGTAACTGTTCTAATTCCGAAGATAATTTCTTAGCAATTTTAACCTTTCAGACCCTGGATCATAAGACTAAATAAATATTCTATTATTGTCTGAACACCGGTGTCCGGTTCGGGTTTGCTTAAATAAAAAAGATTGGCGGTAAAACGCAGTTGTAATTTTTGTTTTATTTCTCATCGAAGTTTTCCATTCTTAGTGAAAATGGAATCGATGAGCAAATATTTCAGCCTTATGATTTTGTATGTTTAAAAGAGCTCTTTTATCCACGCTTTGCTTTGATCCAAGATTCAGCTAGAAGACTGTTAAATGCGTTTGGGTGGAAAGCACCTTATCCCAGCAATATGAGACGGTGGTTTGCTGAATTAAGGAAGAAAGAAAGAAAGCATATTAATTTTATTGTGATAAATACAAGGACAATTAAACATATTATTAACAATAAACAAAAAAAAAACATTATCTCAAAACGGTCCCGGCTCAGCACAATGCATGGTGCGCTGATCTTCCGCCGGAACCGGTTTGTTAACTCCGCTACACGTAACACAAAAAAGAAACAAAGTAACACAAAAAAGAACAATAAAAACAACGATTAAAAAATTATAAAGAAAAAAGAAACATATAAAAACCAAACCGACAAGGTGTGTGTCAAAGCACCATAATTTAGTTGAAGATGATGGTTTTTCTAAATGAATGATTGATGATTAGGTTTCGCTAAATGCCCCAAGTCACTCATGAAGCACGATCTTCTACTGCGATCATCCAGGAAAATGTGGAAAACAGTCGCATCACTTATGAGATAATGCAGGAACATTAGGGGATTTGTATGACACAAATTCTAAGACTTTAACATGATTAATTAAAACTTGGTTGGAACACGAACTGACTTTAGAACAGAATCGAGCTCGTGATGATTGGTGCGCAAAAATGGTGCTGAAATATGACCAGGTACATTCAAATACCGTGTAAGACATGGTCAAAGAACACGTGACGTAGTTTTGAATGAATGAATGAAATATTCTTTATTGTACACCCAAAAATACATTAAACATAGGTACATTAATTAAAATCAACAACACAAGAGTGGTACAAATGGCGGCCTTATCGCTAAAAAGCAATTTCTTCCAGGCAACCATGTGTTTATAAGAATGAAAAAAAACACTACTTAAAAAATGAGCAGTCATGGTGTTTTTGGATTAAAAATAATTTATGTACAAAAATATATATATTAATATATACCTACACATATAATAAAAATAATATACATACAGATACTTAAATAAATATACTATAAATACATAATGAGGATACTGTCTCAGGTATTAAAGGAAAGATAGTGTTCCTTCACTTGTAATTTGAAGCTATGTAAGGATTGGGCGCCTTTAATTGTATCTGGCAGTGCGTTCCACAGACGGGCAGCTTGAACCGTAAAAGACTCATCCAGAAATTTAGTGGAGTGCATTGGTATCTCCAATATCAAGTTCTCCGACGATCTCAAAACCCGTGAGTGGGTGTCATGAAGGAAATTGAAACGTTCCTTGAGATAAGGTGGTGAGAGAGTATTAAACAAAATATTGTAAAGTAGGGAAACAATGTGCGCATTTCGGCGAAGTAGAAGTAGTTTTGTTGTTTTGAAGCACAGAAAAGTAGCAGTCTTGTAACAGCCATTTACAAGACTGCTACTTTTTCTGTGCTTCGAAAGCGAGATCAAATCAACAAAACAGAGGCAGACATGAATAAAAAAATGCGTTTTATTCTTATGTTTGCGAAATTTTGAGAGAAGCGACCGAGAAGACCGAACGGTCTACCACCATGATAATACTTCTAAAACTCAGCCAAAAAAGAAACTCGCTTTGGACATCCAAAAGTAGAGCTCATGAACCTTTCTGCATAATCTCTGGACCTGGTACCCTGCTTTGTTATAAATCCCACAAACATCAATGATTTAATAAGCGTCACAGAAGAGGCAGTGGTGGCTTTCAATCAGTAGGTACATAGGTAAAAAACACATTCCTTCAGATCAGCGGGTCTCATGCTTTCAAAATTGGTTCGACCATATAAAGAAGTGTCTAAAATGCAAGGGTGAATACTTTGAAAAATAATAATAATAAAACTTCGCCTGCAACTTGTTATAATAAGGTGATACCCATATGACACTAACATGTAAAAAAATTAAAAATATTTTAATAAAAAATCTGCATTAAAAAAAACCGACTTCAAAAACTAAAAATGTACGAGATACTTAGGAAAACATCGAAATCGGTATATGTGTGCCTATAATAATTGAAGAGTCCCTTGATTTCTCCAGGATACCATCATCATCAGCTTTTCGCCATGCATGCAATACATTATGAATAGCGTAAATTACTTAGGAACCATATTAGGCAACTATATCGCCACCGTGAAATATTTAGTATTTAATAGTTCCGATGATAGTGTCTGGTCTTTATCATCCGTTCCACTCTACGAGATGATGCTTTTCGAAAGCAAATGCACGAGTTACATAAGAAAACACTGACATCGGTATGGGTGTGCCTATAATATTTTAAGAGTTCCCTTGATCTCTTCAAGTTCCCATCATGAGATCCTGTCTTGATGACAATGGGACCAACTTGAAAGTATACCCTTTCAATAAAAAAAAGAATTATTCAAATCGGTTCATGAATGACCGAATACCGAAGTAACAAAAATAAAATTAAAAAAAAAAACGTTTGAATTGATAACCTCCTCTTTTTTGAAGTCGGTTAAAATGGCATTCTTCTTTAAGCTATTCTACTTTTTATTTTTCTTGCCCTGGCTGGCACCGACTTCAAAAGGCTTATTTTTTGCTTTTTAGTTTTTGAAGTCTGTTTTTTAAACGCAGTTTTTTTATTTTTTTTACTTTTTAGTATATGTAATAGTTTGTTTTGTAAACTACTGTAGGTTTTTTCTAGATTAGATTAGGTTTCATGAACATTATAAGTAAAGTATCGTGAAAATTATATAGTCTAAGTTAACAAAAATGGTCATAAAATAAAAACTACGGGACCAATGTAAATTTAATTCTTATGGGACCAAATAGCAACTATCCCGCATCGAACAATCACGTCAATCGGACCACAGAAGTCTAGGCGTGATCGGTGTACATGCATAAAAAAAAAACATTCCAAAGGAATTTAGAACCTCCTCCTTTTCCGTTAAAAACAGTCACTTATATCGAAATGTTATTTACCTATACATTCAGCGGGGCTACCACTAACTAGTAGAAACCATCACGTCAGAACGTTTGGTTTTTTTAAGTTGTCACATTGTGACACAGTTTTCACACTTTGGAGGCGATGTTTGCGCGAAGACGTCACAGAACTTCCGTCAAAAGACAAGCTTACTTTAAGAATCTCTTAAAGTCAGCTTGTTTTTTGACGTAGTACGAAATAGCATGGTAAGATTGAAACAATAATGCGTTAAGAGATGGCGGTCATTAAAAAAATCAGTGCAAAAGGAGCAATGCATATTAAACAATATGCATTGCTCCTTTCTTTGCCGTGGTACCATTAGGCAGTAGTACCATTGATGGAGGTAACTTATCAAATGTTCTATTAAAATTTCGAACTGGCTTGTAAATAGAAAGCTGTTTTAGAAAAAAACAACAACGGGTTGCACTTCGGGAGTGCCGGCACAAATGAAAACCGCTTAAACGGAACAGCAGGAGCAGGCATACATTTTCGCCGCGTGGTAGAAAGAGAGGGAGATATTACTTCCTCTACTACGCCGCGCCGGCGCTCTATTCTTCCTCCGTCTTACGAATTTTCGATCAGGTCACGTGTCCTGACGCGACTTTAACATTTTTTACCCATCCCAAAAATTTTAAACTCTAATGTGCAAAACACCGCTAAAGAAGTTTTCACTTCAAAATAACAACAAATGAACAGTTTAACACGGGAAAAATATTGTTGTTAGTTGTTCGTCTGATTTCGAAAAGTAGTTTTAATTTCCGCGCATTATTTGAGAAAAGTACTATACAATCGACCCCCATTTACACGTTCGTCCTTCAATGCCTCGGTACTATTTGTTAATCGTAATACATTAATTTTTTGCCGTGGTACCATTAGAAAATTTAAGTGATAGATAGATTTAGATTAGGTACCCTAATAAAAAAATATGTGTTTTCTCGTGGTCACAGGATTTAGTCCCATTAATTATGGGAGCACGAGAGACGAATAAGACCAAATTATAGAGTAACTAATTAATATTTTATTTTATGGTATGTACCATTTCCGAAATTTAATTCTTGTTTTACCCGTGGTCCCACTGGTTTTCCGCCGTAGTTCCACTGCGCTACAGTTTTGACGTAACGAAGCAAGAACATTTCGACAAAACAGAGGCAGACAAAATGCATTTTTTTTGTTATGTTTGAGAAATTCGGCTGTTACAGTGGGTCCACGGATAATTCAACAAATAATTTTCTTCCCCATAGACCCAGTGCGTAAGAAATGTCCTACTCGACAAAAATATTATTAGCTGCAAGTACCAGGGTCGCATAGTATACCTGGAGTTATTTTGGATGTTTCGACTATTTATAGGATAATTTTTTTTTAAGAATATTTTAAGTAGGTATAATAACTATAATAACTTCTGATTGGTTTTGCTGTCCTGGTACTTTTCGTTATTTTTTTTATATTTTAACCTTATTACATTTTACCCTAACGGTATTTCTTTATGGAATCCCCTACTGAGAACAGGGTAAAGAAAAAAGGGTAAACTGGTTAGACTACTAGGAACAGAATGGGGGGTAGGTACTTACTTTCTTACATAAAATCCGTGGTACCATTATTGAGGTACCACGGCAAAATATTGTTGCCACGGTACGATTGATGGCACCACGGCAAAAGGTACCATCGATGGTACTGTATAGCAATCATCCTTCTAATATTATAAATGTGAAAGTTTAGATGTTCGGATGTTTAGATGTTTGGATTTTGGATGTTTGTTATTCAACCACGCCAAAACGGCTGGACGGATTTGGCTGAAGTTTGGGATACAGATACTTTGTAGACTGGAGAGTAAATTAAGATACTTTTTGTCGCGTAATAACCGCTCATTTTTACGGGAAAATACAAAAACCGATACGGGCTAAAATAGATGGCGTCACATATTTTGGAAATACGCCTAAATAAAAATACAATGGCGGAAGTTCTTTCGTCTTTTATATTGCTTTTTTGATGTTTGATGTTAAACCTCGAAACTTTGTATACAACTCGTCCTAACGAATAGCTTTTTATATGGAAAGAACGCTGAAATTGTGATAGTTCTACGTATATTATTTAGGTATATATTTTCAATTTCTATTTACATGTATTTTTGTCGTGAATTGCCAAGATTAAATCGATTAGCCGTTTTTGTTCCCATACTTTTTTAAATAATGCGATAAGTAAGATAAGATAACTCGATTTGATAATGACGTATCAGACGCGACACACTGCACCTATATAAGATAGGCTAAGCGTTTTACGGCATCAGTATTTTTTTACATTTGACCGTAGTCTCCTTCCAAAATATTTAGCTGAAGCAAGACTCAAGTGATTGAAAAATATTGCGCAGAGAAAATGGCTGATTTCATCGAAGTAATTTCCATATTAATAGTGGTATGTTTTGCCATTTATACAGCAGGCCGCTTTTTCAATGAAGTCGGTTTTACATCACTGAGTCTGATTATGATATGTGACCAATCATCATCTGTCACAAGATATGAATTTCATCTAAATCGCTAAATAAGGAAGAGACGAAGGAAGAATGTAAATTAAGACTTGATCGTCGCACGAAGTGGGAGATGTTTAGAGCGGGGTGCTGGTCGGAAAACCTCCTCGTGGTGCACCCTGGGCGCCATCGCAAGCGTTTGCGGTGGTGGCGAATAATCCGAACTAATACCGAAATTCAGTTAGTGCTGGGACAAGGACCGCTGCCTTTTATTTGCGAGAGCTGCGTGAAGTAAACCACTTTAAAAGTACAAGATTACACCAGAGCCTGCACATGATGCAGGATCAACCCGCGTGTGATATCCGGCGTTGGGAACGTGGCGTAAGAGCTCTTAAATGTGGACAAAGCGCAAATCCTGGTTCCAAAATAGTCCCGAAAAAAGAAGAAAGTGCAGTGTTCTGTGTCGGAATCTGAGTTTAAGATAACTCTGTTTAAGGACTCAGAAGGGATGGCGTTGGAATTGGTAGCAGAGAGAAACGAAAGGGCGAGAGAAGGAAGAGCGAAGGAAACGGAAATGACCACAGCTGCAGAGAGGAGGAAGTGGAGGGTTAGCCGTAAAGCCGAGGTCCAGCAGACTAAAGAGTGGCATAAGACTTACAGCTTGACCCAGAAAGATTAAGATGAGATGAACTCCTCTTTAAATTGGCATGGAATATTCAAATGTCTAGCAAGTAAGACAAAGGGAGCTGTGTGCTCTGTAGAAGCTAGAACCGACACCATCGATGATTGCTCTTTGTTCTTGAAGGTGCAGAAGTACGCGAACGTCCACGGCCTTTTACAAAATTAGGGTAAAAGAAAGTTTATATTAAACACTTAATGCAGAATCTCGTCCATCGAATATTTTAGTATTTTGGAAAATTGGGGCCTCCTGACACAGATATATCAGAGTACCTACTAGGTTGGCTCCAAACACTGTTTATAGATAAGTTGCCTTGATAGACTGAAATATAGATCTCTTGATTTTATTTATACCCAAACTTAATCTTAAAATACATTATTACATTATCTTCTAAGTTTATTGTTCTCATATTGGCTAGTATTTCAATTGTGTTATATATATTTTTTTAATATTGAAATTTTGGTTTTTTTAACATTGATCTAATTCAATTCATTTTACTATTGACATCACATATTTAATTACGAATGGGAATATCAATAGTTATTTTAACTGTTCGAGTACCTCTGGTATGTTGGAAGTGCAATACTGTAAACTATCATGTGTATGTATTAAAAAAATATGAATACATGAAAGCTGTGTTTTATTTTTAGTTTATTACTAATGCTTTTTGGTTTTAATACCAACTTCGTTCAATGGTAGAGCAGTTACTTCTAACACAGGCTGACCTATTTCGTAATAAGATACTAATCATTAGTAGGATAAGAAATCAAATCAAATCAAATCAAAAATGTTTTGGCTGGAGTTTTTAAAGATATGTAATTTCTTATCGTGTTCCAAATGTTCGTGATTCGGTAAATGTTGACAGACATGAGGTACAAGACAAAGATAATAATATATAATATCAAAATAAAAGTTTGTGTCACGTTCCGAAATCCAATCAAAGGTTGCGAAATCTCACCCACCGTAAATTGAAAATTCTTATAACAAATAGTTTAATCTTATTGTTATTGTTTTTATGATTCAAGAACTAAAATAATATATGTAATAAAACCAAAACGGAGTATTATAATTAATTCAAAGTAATTCAATATAAGGCTTTTTAAGGAAATAGCAAAAAGGTTAGTCGACATCACAGGAGACCAAAGAGCTGGCAGCGACCTCGGACAAAGAATTGGTCTAGCTATTCAAAGGGGGAACGCTGCCAGTATCTTCGGAACCTTGCCTAAAGGGACTCCTTTTAATAATATATTTTAGTTATTATATTATATTTTTAAGGTTTTAGTTTTAGGGACATTGTTCTAGTATATATATCTTTTTTAATATTGCCTATAATAAATATTATAGAATAAAATGTAACTAAAACGTCAATAGTGTGAATTTGTGACAAAACCTTCTTTTCCGAGCGTGTGAGGTGAAAAATAAATTTCCTGCGCACCTGGCTACTCTTATTTTTAATTTTATATAGTATTTAAAATAATTAATATTTTATTTTTGTATACTAACATCATAAGCGTGGAAGTTTGGATCTTTAGATGCTCAATCACGCTTAAACAGCTAAACTGATTTAGATAAAATGTCACTTTATCTAGATACTTCCACGACATCAAAAACCAGGCGGGTGCTTAACCCGCGGGCGACCGATGATATCAAATGTTTTTACGCCTCTTGCTTGAAAAGTTGGTCATTATAGCGAGGGACAACAGAGAGGGACATATAGAGTGTAATTGAATTTTAATCCTGGCAATAAAGTAACTTAAAAATGCAACTAACTGCAACTAACTGCGACCTCTGCGGTGCAGGATTATTTCCCGCTATTTTTTGTTTTGTGGCAATAGAGTTTGCCTATTTTGTGAAGCCGCTATGTTAATACCCCTGTTTTATATACCAAGAAGGTAACATTTTGTGTTAGTTCATAATAAGTTAAAAATTTCCTGCATTTTTTAAATTTTGTATTGTCTGTTGTAATCATGCCCAAAACATTGAATAGTGGCAAAAGAAAAATAATGGTTGCCCGTTATTGCCTTCGCGTCTTCTTGAAAAACAGCAGGTACCAACATACAGGTAGGGTAAACGCACTTCAGAATTCGTGGATTGCGTTCAGTTATGATTACAGAAAAAAAAGACTGCCTTTTTCTAGAGAATTATTATATAATTACAAATTGAATTGGTGACCGTAATTTATTTTCAATAGATTATTTAGTTTCTCGCAAACGCGGTGAAAAGTATAGTATAATAAACGGCGCTAAAAACCTATTATAACTCGGTTTCTATTTACTCCCTCGCTGAAGCTCGGAATTAAAATACCTCGTTACAATAGGTAATTTAAATAGTATGGGTACTAAACCCGCCTTCTGCGTCAGAGGTCCCGGGTTCGATCCCCGGACAAAACAAACATTTGTGTGAATGAATTGTCTATTTGTCTTGGTCTGGGTGTTTCTTATGTATATTATGTATGTATTTAAAAAAAGGATATAGTATCCATAACACAAGTTCTTCATGAAAGTGAACGTGGGCTAGATAATTGGTATGTCAGTATGCAATTATTTATTTTTCTATATTTATTTGTGTTTATTCAAAACTATTAATACAGAACTCACCATTACGAACATATTACCCTGAAATCGCGAAGTCAAATCTAAATTTTATTTGGACTCTGCTGAAATGTATTAATGTAATTATATATTTAACTAATGAGTGCTTTATCATTTTGCAGGGAAATTACCTTTTTGTTGATAATACGATAAGATTCCACATGCGAATGCAACGTGCGACCCGCGCCTATATATAGTTGTCGAATAGTCATTTCGTGCCATCCAACAATTCCTCCACAAGGCCTCCGAGCGATTCATCGAATCAGCAGAGAGCCTTCAAAACCCCTTATCCGCGACGCAGTGGCGTACACCCCTCCCGATTCCACACACCTCTACTCCCGTAGACCCCAATCCGTCCTCACTGGCACTCCCGACCAGCTCTCGGCCACCCTGAACCGCCTATTGGAGGCTCAGGAAGCGGAAGCCACAACCGCCCGCGAGTCTTGACCCCTCAGGTCACCCCCCCGTCCTCTCTCATACGACTGAAGTCCCATTCTGAGAAGATGCAACTCAGGGTGTCAGTCGTGTAGCTTTTCGATTTCAGACGGTCCCTCTCTGGGAGCCGTCACTTTTCATTTAGATTCCGGCCGGTGCCCCGTCTGGGTGTCGGACGTATTTGTACTTCTCCATAGCGCACTTCACTTAGGTGAGTGACGCTCGCGTCGTATCCCTCCCCAGGGTTAAGGTCGCTTCCGACGTAGGCTGCCGTCCCTTTCCGGGGAATCCAGCCATTAGGTGGTGTTTAGTCAGTAAGAGTCTGACATAACCTTCGACACAGCCGGCTGTGGGGTATCCAATGCAGGATTCACCACCTCCCTCCCCCGCGTCCGGAGGGTAGCCTTTAACTCGGGAAAGGCACAAAAAAAATTTTAAAAAAACATTTCGTGACAGAGTGGCCAAAGCGTCTTACCGTGACAGTCGTAACGTAACAGCTTTTTGTGGCATTCGGACTACGAGCAATTCTCAAAATTTTCTTAATTTAAAACTCATTACGAAATAAGTGATTGAAAAATATAGCGCAAAGAAAATGACTGATTCCCTCCAAGTGATTATCACATCCGGTTTGGCATCATGGTGTTGTGAAAAAATAGTGGCGTTTTTTGTTAATTATATAGCAGGCCGCTTTTTCAACGAAGGCGGTATTGCATCACTTTGTCTGATTGTTACATTTAACAATTCCTCATCTTTTGAATTTCATTTAAATCGCTAAAAAAATAATACTACTAAAAACGTGCCACTATTTATGTAGATTTGAGGTACCTAATATGTATTCTACTTTATGATTTTTTAATTTTTTGCATTTTTCAATGCTATTTTTATACATGATAAATTTTAAATAGAAAAATATTGGATGCTCTTGGAGCAAAGAGCATTGGACCGGATTTCCAAAGGTCATGGGTTCGATTCCCATCTGAGAATTCACTTGTGGCCGAGTTAATTTTTGCCAATATATTTCTATTTAAAATTTATCATATGTATTCTACTTTTCGCAAATTTCCCTCTCGTGTGTCATTTCACTGGAGGGCTCCCAGTTCTAGATATGGCTTTCGAGAGGCTACCAGCGAAACGGAAAATAGTGCCAAAAATATCCTTTATTTAAGCTCAATATCCTTTTATAGACTAAAATTATAAAGACAATATGTTACATTTGATGTAATTTAAATTGTAGGAAATAGGAGATAAATGAAGGCAAACTTTCGTCGATTGTGCAAGTATGAATATTAAAGATGTTTGGACATAACATCCGCAACGAAATAAATTCTTTTGGGGTGCATGTCGGATAACCTCCTCGTGGTGCACCCTGGGCGCCATCGCAAGTATTTTGCGGTGGTGGCGAATAATCTGACATCATACTCATAACTCAGTAAGTAGTAGAGTAGGGTTAGCACGAAAAACTATCGAAATAGAATAAAGTCCGTATCGAAGACGTAATGTCAAAAAATGAATAGGAATATGTAGTTCCGTTTACGTCCGGTACGAACTTTACTTCCTCAATACTTACTCGAAAGCTATTCGTGCTAGGCCTACAGGGTTGGGGCTGGGGGTCTCGCTTTGTCACACTGTAATGTGAAGTGCGTGTTCAGTCTATTTCTTTTTTAAGTTAAGGCGGTGTACTTTTGGATTTCGCCAATAATTTTACTACAAAATTTTTGGTCAGATAGCATGTTCCGGCAGTTAAGAGATTCAAGCCAGTTCCTCAGTGGTTGAGGATTCCGGGAGGGACCCGCTTCTATCTTTAGCTTTATCAATACTTAACATAAGGTATGATGAAAGTTAAGAATATTCCGATTAATCATAAAACAGGTGTATTTAGGGGAATACTGGGATATCTGCACTATTATTTTGGGGGTTGTATGTAGCGAATTTTAATAAATCAAATTGTGTGGATTAGAAGGTGGTCAGAGTACAGCGTCAGTTGCAAAACAGTCCCGAAAAAGGAAGAAATCAATATTTATTGTATAGTTAGTTTAATTCTCTATGCTAATTTTCCTGTTCAATGATATTATCTTATTAAAATTAACTTAAACTATGATTTTGTAATTTTTGCATTTTTCAATGCTATTTTTATACTCTTTTACTCGGCCACAAGTGAATTCTCAGACGGTAATCGAACCCGCGACCTTTGGAAATCCGGTCCAATGCTCTCCGAGTCTCCGGTCCAAGAGCATTGAACCAGATTTCCAAAGGTCGTGGATTCCCGTCTGAGAATTCACTTGTGGCCGAGTTAATTTTTTCCAATATTTTTCTATTTAAAATTTACCATAAGTATAACTTAAACTATTCAAACATTACCTAATCTTATTAAAAAAAACAGAACATTTGATTTTATAACCGTAGTTTAAGCCTTGATTTGCAAAGTATTAAATTTATACACATACGCTTATTAAGCAATGGTGCACAGAAAGCGCCTATCAGCACTAGAAATGCAATCTTCTCATTGTTAGCACGAACGCTAAATGAAACTGCGACATTCTTCAGTGACAAGATAAAGGGTAAAATACTAACATCAGATATGTTTGAAGGCTAAGAGTCTCTCCGTTGTTCATAAAAAAATAATTATTTAATTACAAATTGAAACTTGAACTTTTTAACCCACTTTAAAAAAAGAAGGTTATTAATACGATTTAGTAAGCGTATAACTATTATTAGACATACATATTATTTTCTTACGAAATTAGCTACATATTTTCAGGTTTCTACTAAGATATAGATTTCCGCCAAGTAACGCCTGATTCTATCAAATATTACTAGACAGAGGCCCACTTGTGCCAAGCTAGGTTTCAATTTAACCCAGTGTTAGTACAATGAGGGAACATCCCGCTTGATCAGTAGAGTTTTTTCTTTAATAAAGTTATAGACTTATAGAAATTGTTTATATCACAAATAATAAAGCTTTAATAGGTATACCATTCATTTAGTATATGTAAGGAAACACCATGATTTATTTAGCATTTATTAAGCATAGCGATGTTCATAATTTTAATACTAGAAACAAGAATAAGCTTGCCGTGAAAAATGTAGACGCTCGTTTTTGGGGAAAGGCATAGCCTTTTTTAATAAAGTTCCACGCAAGTGATTGAGCTGCCCTTGCATAAATTTAAAATATATGTTAAAAAAACGCTCTTAAGCAAAGGTTATTACAAGGTAGATGATTATTTAAAAGACCAAAATGCATGGATGTGATACCAACATTAAACATAACTATTGTAAATAGTGTAAGAAGAAAATATTCTAATATGAGTATGAGAAAATTTTCTTCTTAATATATTTCAAGATTGTAGATTTGTGTTTGGCAACAACATGTTCCATTGTAAATGTTGTTGTTTCTGCTAAGGCTGATAAGTTTCTTGCGGCCGTTCTTCTTATCAGTTAAAAGATGTCCTGAATGGCTGGTAGGGAAAAAAATATTGGACTATTCGAAAGTACTTATCTATAAGTCTATTTGAATAAAAATATTTGACTTTGACTTTGACTTTGACATTATATTAATAAATTATTTCTTTCTTTCCGAAATATCGTTTCTCAAAAAAAACTCTATTGATCAACCGAGAAGTTCTCCGAATGCGCAAATCCTGTACATGCGAGGATCTTTACAGAGCTAGTGATAGTGCTGTATCGGTGGCAGAGTTCTGGTACTCACACAATAGCCTGATTTCGACACGATGAGAAAAAGAAGTCCATACAAAAGTAGCACTGACTCTGGGTTAATTGTTTCAGCCCAGCTTCGCGAATGTGGGCTTTAGGGCAGATTTCACCACCCACTGAAAAATTCTGCTGTCCAGATTGCTATTTTTTAGGGTTTCGTAGCCTAAAGGCAAAAAACGAAACCCTTATAGATTCGGAAAACCGATGTATGTCACACCCTTTTTATTCCAAAACTATGAGGATTACACAGTTGAAACTTGGTAGGTAGATGTATTCTTTACCGCTTTACGGTTTTTACACAAAAATAAAAAAATATACGAATTAAGGGGGGGCTCCCCATACATGGAACTGACACTGATTTTTTTTTTTATCAAACCTATACGTGTGGGGTATCTATAGATAGGTCTCTAAAAATTGCATTGAGGTTTCTAAAACGATTGTTTCTCAAAGTCAACCGTTTGAAAGATGTACACTTCCAAAGTGGTAAAATGTGTATCCCCCCCCCCCCTCTAACTTTTGAAATAAGATAATGAAAAATTAATAAAATATATATACTGTAGATCTTAATAAAAACTTTCAACGAAAATTGGTTTGAACGAAATATGGTTGTCAGTTTTAGAAATATAGCACATTGAAGTTCCTATTACAGATTTTTTCTCAAAATCAACCGTTTGAAAGATATACACTTCCAAAGTGGTAAGATGTCACAGCCACTTTATTCCAAAACTATAAGGATCACACAGTTGAAACTTGGTTGGTAGATGTATTCTGATCCGCTTTACGGTTTTTACACAAAAATAAAATAAAATGAATTAAAGGGGGCCTCCCCATACATGGAACTGTGACTGAATTTTTTTTTTTTTATCAAACCTATACGTATGGGATATCATTAGATAGATGTTTAAAAATTACATTGAGGCTTTTAAAACAGTTTTTTCTCCAAGTCAACCGTTTGAAAGTTATACACTTCCAAAGTGGAAAAATGTGTGTCCCCCCCTCTAACTTTTAAAATAAGAAAGTAAAAAATAAAAAAATATGATGTAGATCTTTATAAAAACTTTTAACGAAATTTGGTTTGAACAAAATTTAATTTAGTAGTTTCAGAGCTATAGCACATTTTCCAAACACTATGAAAAACAAACTTATTTTTGCAGACGAAAAATTATAATGGCATTTTGGCAATAATAATAATAGAAACTTTATTGCACACGATACAAAAACAAACACATACAGAGAAAATGACAAAAAAGAGGAACACACAATAGGCGGCCTTATAGCTACGTAGCAGTCTCTTCCAGGCAACCTTGGGTGAGAGGCGAAACCCTTCATGTGCGAGTTCGACTCGCACTTGGCTGATTTTTTATATTTACTTTTGAATTCGGTTTTTTTGCAATCATATTATTTTTTATATTGCGTGTTGTTTGTATATGAATGGGAATATTTGGCTACGCTTCAACAGCTTTACTTTATTTATTATTTATTATTTTTACCACACATACGCGTTAATGTTTATTTATGAACAAGGCTAATTTACTTAAATTAAAGAAACGTGCAATTTACTATTGGTATTTATTTTACTCGTAACACATGGTATATAAGTATGACAGAATATAGTGGACTGTATCTATGATTTATTCTCTCTAATTATTTACAGGAGCTATGGACCTCTGTATAGCCTGCTTAATATAATACCTACGTGTAATGTGTTTTAAGTCAACAAACTTTTTGTTGTATAATAATCGTATCTTATTTTTTTAAAAGGACTGTTTAAAAGACCACTAGGTACATTTAAAATACGATTATGACTGAAAGTTAACAGATTCGACTCGTTTGAAATGTTTTTTTTTTTTTTTTTAATAAACATAATATTTATATCTTTTAAATGAGCATACGATTTTGTGAAACATTTTAAAGTTGTAGGCTTTGTTTAAGGTTTGTCAAATTCTTCTACTACATTGTTATAAAATCATTATTATTTCTAAATGTTTACAGAAAGCTGTTTAAATAGAGATAGAACTTCAGTCTTTTATAATCATGGCCAACATCCACCATCATAAGATAAGCAGCATCGTAATCAGGAAAAGCCACTGAAACAACCATAAATTCTATAAATATAAAAAAAATATATAGTAATCGACAAAAAATATAAGTAAGTTCTAAAACTTACCTTTTAGAGAGGCAGTAAAATTTTTTCCGAAGATTTTGATGACACAACATGAACATGATGATATTCACTGTTTATAACACCACCGGTATATAATCCACAATTGTCTAAAAAAATCAAAACTAAAATTTGGCACGTTTTTTCTGCTTGCAGGCTCAAACACAACTGATGTTCACCTCGGAAATAAGTCATTTAAATAAGCTTGTATTTGTTAATATGACGAAATCGAAAACAATAAAATTTGCGTTTTCCAAGACCTGCGACCCGCGCAATAGTAGGTACCTACCTACTATTGCGCGTAGTGTTATATTTCGTTTTTAATATTTTTTCTCTTTGAACAAAGAAATGATTTTTGCCATGCGGTGTCGGTTTTTTTGGACACAATCTCAAAGTTTTGTGTTTGCGTAGCCTGCCACCTTGTTGCAAAGTTCAGTTGCTCGAGCGTTGTTGAGCGGAGCGGTTGGTTGTATGAGATACATTTGTATTCTCTCTCTTATCGTATGTGGATTAGTGGTCACCTCTGGTGTCAGAGTTTATGAAGCCGCCTATAAAGCCTGACATGGCTTAACAACTGTTTTCAGATGGCAGCATAAGGATCGACGGTTTAACGTGCCCTCCAAAGCACGGATGCGCTCAGTTGTAATGCCACTTTACGGTCACCCATCCGACACCTGACCGGACCGAACGTTGCTGAACAAACGTAATCAGTCTGTCAAGCGCCGCCATGAGCACTTAAATTAATTGATCGTTAATAAATTAATTCACCATCATCATCATCAGCCTGTGGACGTTCACTGCTGGACATAGGCCACTCCTAGCTCACGTCTATTGTGGCGTTCATAGGAGGATATTAGCCTACTGCTACCACGCCCCGGCCAGACGGGTTGGTAGAGGGTTTGTTTCAACTTTTCCTTCTCTCGCACAGGTTTTCAATGCGTCGAGCCTCTTAGTCGACTCTTACGACATCCCAGGCATGTAAGGGAGTGGGAACACTTGTATTCTTAGGCCGTCACCACACGACACAGTAAAATAATAGTTGTTTTCAATTAATTAATATAATTTTACAATAATATTTTAATGGCAAGGCGAACGCGACCGTCTACGGGCCTGTTGATTAACAGCAAAGATTTATATGCCATCATGTTGTAGATACATGAAAAAAATAATACTGTGTTGTAAATCTTAAACAAGAAAATATACTTGAAAAAAGCAACTTGTCTCATGTCTTATGGTAAATTTTAAATAGAAAAATATTGGAAAAATTAAACTCAGCTACAAGTGAATTCTCAGATGAGACTCGAACCTTTGAAATCTCCTTAGATCCATATTACAGCATATAGTTAAATGTATATGCTGTAATATGGATGGAAGCGTTAACCCTTAACTGTAGTGGTGAAAAATAATAACGTATCTGTAGTTGTGCGTCCCGTGGACCCATATATTTTAAAATAGTAACCAAACTAAAATTACGTAAAGTTTAGCTATATATTTTTTGTCAAATCATATATTAATATTTTATTATTCATATTGTTTATCAAAATTGACTATAGGAACATTATGTGTATTTCTAACTTGCACTTAAATAAAATACACACAGTTTAGAAATTAGGTTATGTAAAAACAAATATTAATGTAGGGTCAAAAAAAATTTTTTTTTTTTCGTAAATATAGAAGCGTGTTGTTTTACAAAAACTCAATAAGCAAGATATAGCTTCAAAAACTAAAATTCTGACACTAGTTCAATTGAGACTAGTTACAAACATGAATTGCATAGAAATTTTGTACATGTCACGCAAATAACCTACTGGTATTTGGTACATAGCTGAACAGTCTTGGCTCTAAAGTAGCAGGAAGGCAAAAAAAAATATTTTCCTTTTGTTCCTATCGAGTTTAAGGCTACCATCAGAGACGGGTTTCATTGAAATAAGAAAATAAACTTATACGTATCTATAGTCGAGGGTCCACTGGACCCAAGCGAAATTAATTATTTACCTTTAGAGAATCGAGCGAAAGTCGGCAGTTATACAGCATGCTTACCAGCCAAGATTAGGAAGGTACTAAGAAGCTGGGTGAGCTGCGGCACTCACAGCGCTTTAAATATGTCTTTGAAAAATCAAGGTGGGTCCAGGGGACCCACAACTACATTTAAGGGTTAAGATGGTGCTTTTTGTAAACTGTGTTGTTGTCTGTGATGACCTATTTGATGACTAATTTAGCTTTTTGTGGCTAGATAAATTACTTATAATATTTTGTGTTGACTATAGCTGGTGGTCGTCGAAAATATATAATTAAATATCGTCCAACAGTTTGGTGTAAATGTCGCACCCTTATTTAGCGTATTGCAAATACAAATCCTATTGGAACACAGGACTCGATCCCGTCACCTGTCACTCGCAAGATTGGGAGATTATGGAAGCTGAGCCGTCTTGGCACAGCCATGAATTGAACAGGCATACTGTAGATACGGATTAAGGGAATTAACGGTAGAATTCGGGGCAGGGTTTTAGGCCTTCTCTTAGTGCCTAGGCCATAAGTTTTGGTTTTAGAAGATGCCCCAATTCTTGGTCTATGTACTATCGGAGACATTCCCGGTAGACTAGTAGTTTTTTTAGGAAACGTTTTCTCGAAAAGTACCAATGTTAAAGAAATAATACATTATTCAAATGAAATATCTGTTAATTTTCTATTATTTTATTAGTGATGTAGGTTTTTCTATATATTTTTCTTCGTAGCGTCTTGATCTGTTGATATCGCCGAGGAAAGCTTGGTGCACGTTCAATAGTTATTATTACTATTTTTGTTTTTGTATTTGAAGTTTATTTTCTTTGTTTTTCATTGTGGCCACCTCTAGTGTCAGAGTTTATCAAGCCGCCTATGGGGCTTAACTTGGCTCAACGACGGTTATCAGGTGACATCAGCTGGGACCGATGTATTAACGTGCTCTCCAAAGCATGGAAGCGCTCAGTTGTATTGCCAATTTACGGTCACCCATCCGACACCTGGTCAGACCGAGTGTTGTTTAACAAACGAGATCGAATATAATCAGTCTGTCAATCGACGCCACTAGTGCCACTGGCCACTAGTATCATATGTATAGCTTTTCTATATTTGAAGTCGTATTATTTGTTTATTTGTTTATTGGGCAGTCAACATGTACTAACAATATGTAATAAATTAAATAAAGAATAATGTCTAAGTACAGTTTCTAATTATAGACAGCCATGGCATGCAATTACGAACTTAAAATAAATAAATAAAGAGAATGTAAAAATCCAACACATGTTGCGGAAGGTTAAAATCAGGTTGTTACAAGATGATCTAATTTAATTTATTTGATTGGGGTTTACGTTACTAATAATAGATTTAACAATTTCTTTATATTTTCTCAGGCAGAGGTGAAATGTCCAAGTCTTTAGAATTATTTGACCGGGATAAGCTGTTGTATTGCTTCTGGATCCTATTCAAAGTTGAGTGACTGCCCAGATTGCTCGTTACACTTTTCTGTACAAAAATGTTTAACCTGCTAACCCGAGGCATTTTTTTGGGAGCGTTGATTTGAATCTGATCAGGAAGTTGGAACAATCCAGCCCTCCATTCATTAGTTTGTACAAAAACAAGCCATCGAAAAGGAGCCTTCTATGTTTGAGGCTTTGGATCTTAAAATATTTAAGTAGACTCTCATAAGATCTCAACGATTTAGCGAGGAAGTTTCGGAAAGATAGATGCCAAAGAAACCTTTTTGTACGCTTTCGAGGCGTTTTACTTGAACTTCATATGAAGGAGACCACACTACAGAACTCGAGCACTGATCTGACAAGACTATTGTAAAGTGTTACAACAGTAGCAGTTTTTTTTTTAAATCTTTCGGCTCCTCAAGATGAAACCCAAGAGCTTAAAACTTTTTTTGGCTATCTTATCGATGTGTACGTTAAACTGCAATTTACTGTCTAAATAGACTCTGAGGTCCTTAATGACATTTACCTCTTTGAGTTTGGTGTTATTTATCGTATAAGAGAACGTGACATTGTTTTTTTCCTGGAAAATCTTATATGGCTGCATTTCTCGATGTTAAGGGTCATGCGATTTCTCGTACACCATTCCGAGAGTCCATTCAAATCACTCTGCAGTAATAGAGCATTTTGAGCACTTTTGATAGGCCTCATTATTTTTAAATCGTCTGCGTATAAATATATTTTTGAATTTTGATATGAACCACCAATGTCGTTTACCAAAATGTTGAAGAATATAGGTCCGAGGTGGGATCCTTGAGGAACCTCAGACTTAGCCAAAAATAGTTCGGAGCTGAAGCCATTAAGTACAACCCGTGACAAGCGACCCTTGAGATAGGATTCGCACCAAGATAATAGGTTAGTTGTGATGCCATATAGAGAAAGCTTTTGTAATAGGAGTTGATGGTCTATATTGTCAAAGACTTTACTAAAATCTGTGTATATCACATCGACACAAGTACGCGAATCTACCTCATCACTATTACACGTTAATATTATTGAACAATAGAGGATCTTCAGTGTTACCTATTGCATGACTCATTTTTTCGCAGCGATTTGCAGTATTGCACAAATAATTGCAATTAACTATTACTCGAATGTAATTCAAAACAACTTACCAATGCATTTGAGTCCGCATAAAAGCAAATTTGCTATTGAATCTATTATTTATCTTTATGTATAGGTATTTCACAATATTTCATAACAATTTGCAATGTTGCACAATATTTCACATTAATATACAATGTTGCGCAATATTTCATATCAATTTGCAATGTTGCACAATATTTCATATCAATTTACAATACTGCACAATTAATAAAATTATTATGAAATTCAATATAACTTTTTCCAATATTTTAAGACAATAATGTAATCGCAATAATCCAAATGCAATTGTATATTATTTATTCTTTACTTTTAATTTTTTACTTTTTTACCGACTTCAAAAAAGGAGGAGGTTCTCAATTCGACGGTTTTTTATTTTTTTTATGTATGTTCTAACTTCGCCAGTTGTTAACAGATTTTTATAATTCTTTTTTTATCTGAAAGAAAATGGTTATGTGTGGTTCCATATAATTTTTACGAAGATCTGGCTAGTAGTTTTTTCATATTCTTGAAAAATATCAGTCACCTTTTGGCAAGTAGTCGTTTACCTAGATGACATTGTTGTGTACGGGCTGATTTTTAGTGTAAGTAACGGCACATGATGTAACTAAAAAATCTGAAATAAAAACAGGGCATTCTACATTGCACTTCTATTAACTATGTATTTTTTTGGCCTAAGCTAGCTAGCACCGACTCCAAAAGTTTTATTTTTTACTTTTTGAAGTCGGTTTGAATTTTTTTTTTATAAAATGTTTTTATTTCCTAATCCTAACTAATATTAAATGCGAAAGTGTGTTGGTTTGTCCTTCCTTCACGCCCTAACTTAGCAACCAATCGACTTGATTTTTGGCATAGTTTTAGTTGAAAGGGCGGAGAGTAACGTAGCGTACTTTTTATCCCAATGTACCCAAGGGAACAGGAACTTGATTTATTACACAGTAATTACACATTATTGCAACAAAATTAAATTCATCAAACCTGAACCGGACACCGGTGTCCAGAGAACAATGGAAAATCTTTTGTGTCTCATAGTCTGGGGTCTGAACGGTTAATATAAGTTGCATACATATACATAAGTCCAGCTTAGGAGTGCAGTGGCAGTAGCAAAGTGGCAGTGGGTTTGACACATGCGAGAAGAATCGATGGTCGTTGGGGCGGAAAGGTTTTAGAATGGCGACCACGCACAGGTTTTTTTTTTTTTGTATTTCTTAGTTTTTACGGACAGCGGGCTTACTAACTGATTATATACTTAAATAAAAATAAAACTGAAAGGGTTAGGGTGGGAGGTCTAATGACCCAGTTTTTGAAAGGTCCCACCATGCGCCCCGACATGCGAACCACGCACAGGTTGACTCCGTGCGCTGAGTTGTAATGCCTCTTTACGGTTACCCATCCGACACCTGGCCGGACCAAACGTTGCTTAATTCACGTGATCGAATACCACCAGTCTGCCAAGCACCACCACGAGTGCTTCAAGTTCATTGGCTTTTGAACATGACGCACCAACTAACCAAGCAAACTGAAATAAAACCAAAATGTTATCAAACAAAATGAAATAACTATACCTACATTATTATCGTGTCTACGGAACTGTGTAAATAGTTCTTAGTATTTTTAACAAGTATGACTCCATGCCGTTTTAATAATGAACAGTGGTTCTGTACCTTATATTATTGCTCGTTGCAAATGTCTAGTGTTTTTTTTCATGAATGACGGGGAGACTCTTAGTCTTCATCATACCTACCTGATGTTAAGTATTGATAAGGCTGAAGATGGAAGCGAGCCCCTCCCTGAATCCTCAGCCACTGAGGAACTGGCTATCTTATCTCGAATTGCCGGAAAACAACAATGCTGAAAACATTGTTGTTATGGCGTCAGGCTTAGATAAGATGGTGATAGTTAGCCGGGCTTACAACAAATCCTACCATCAACAAACCAAATACAATATGCACCCCCGCTGGGAATCGAACCCTGGGTCTGATACCGGTAATTGTAACACTAGACCACAGAGGTGGTTAAATTGGATTAAGTTCGCATCATAAGTATTGGTATATGCACAGAACATAAAGCAAAGAAGTCACATTATAAGTTTTAAATTTTGCATTTTACAATGCAATGTTTATGTAATGATAACAAATAAGAAAATATACTAGAAAAAACCACTGGTCTCATATCGGTATGGTATAAAATCAAAGCATACAAAGGGAAATTATGGGTTGCTTCTGTGTATCAAGCAAAAGGGTGGTGACGCGACACGATCAACTAACTCACTACGTCTTGCGTTATTTTCTTGCGTTGATGGGTATATAAACATACTTTCAAAGGAGATCATTGTTTTTTAACCTTTACTGAAAGTGCTGACTAGCAAATAAAATGAACGTATGGTTAGAACTAGTCGTTTGGAGCAATAGTTGATATGGCACAAAAGTCGTAGGATTACTGTAAGTCAAGGTATACAAGATTAAAAATTAGCCATTTTCATACATTCCTTAATTTATAAATATTCTAAAAATGAAAAATATTAATACATAATGCTAAAACTAATGAACCAAAGTCATTGCGAAACAAAACGATTTAGTAGCCCATTTTTAAACCTACATGACACCGATTAGAAAAAAAATTTAGGCATACGTAAATTTTATATTCATTGTAGGGATATTGTTAGATGGGTTAATTACCTCGCTGCATAAAAATGAAATTCTTTACACTTTGAAAAATCCATAAATGTATGAAAATTACGATTCTTTGAACCTGTATATCTTGACTTTGTGCCATATCAACTATTGCTCCAAACGACTAGTTTTAATCATACGTAGCAATTATTTTTGTTGGCCGGCACTTTAAAAATAGACCCTAAAATTTATGGAGCCTGAATAATCTCCATTATGGTGCAATGGTTCTGCAAACTGAGCTTTGAGTTGTTGGTTCAATCCAGGGGAAAATATCGAGCCTGGATGTATTCGTAGAACCTTTGTTGGTACTGACATAGCGGCAACAACACTAGTGCTTAGAGTCGAGGGGCATTTGGGATCCTCTTTGGAGTTAATTTTTATTTTTGATGCGGCATTTTGGACCACAAACTGTGGCGTCCCAAACGCTACCTTAATATTAATAATTATTTTTCGTGGTATTCTGGGACCAATAATATAGACACAGTTGATATATTTATTCCCTATGTCAGGAAAGTACAGTCAAAGTACCAAACGCCCCCCGACTCTTACACCCATATTCTAAGTCGTTCCTCCAAAACTTACTCGTCCTCGACTTAACGAAACCTCATTGAAAACCTCTTCAAAATACTCCTCGAAATCGGTATTCTAAGTCATAACTCCGTAAGGACCTGGAGGAGCTAAAGAGTACGTAGCAACTCCCTGTTAGGCCTAGCGCACACTACCATTTTTACCCACGACGAGGTTGAGTGGAGTGTAAAAAGTTTTGGAGGAACGACTTAGAATATGGGGGTTAACCTCTCATAGTCATAAGACTTAATGGATATTCCATTGTTCTCTGGATACCTGTGTCCATATTTTTTATGGCAAATGATGAATTTAGCTACTTATCTCCGTATTAGATCAATGTATAATGATATCTGATTAGAATACATGGAGCTAACCAAAGCAAATTAAAAAGAAAGTCTTAGGGCCGGTTTCACCACCTGCTCATAAGTTATGGAGCTTTGGCGGATTATTCGACAGTTGTAATATGAAAAATATGTCAAATTATTTGCCAGTTAAGCTATCTAGAACTAGCAGTAAGTTGTGAAACCGGCTCTCTCAAGCTCCATATTATGGGACACAATAGAAGTCCATTGTTCTGTGGTTCAAGTTCAAAATAGTTGGTAGTAACGATCTGTCTGGCGCAGGGGTACTAAACCCGCCTTCTGCGCCAGAGATCCCGGGTTCGATCCCCGGGCAAGACAAGTATTTGTGTGCATGAACATGTCTATTTGTCTTGGTCTGGGTGTATAATATGTATATTATGTATATATTTACAAAAAAAATTATAGAAGTATGTTTATCCGTTATCTAGTATTCATAACACAAGTTCTTCATGAAACTTACCGTGGGCTAGATAATTGGTGCGGTTGCATGCATTTTTTTTTTTTTTTATAGAATGAAATGAAAATCATTAAATAAAACAACTGTTACGGATTTTTAAAGGTGCTGCGTATTTCACGAACGAAGATCTAATTATTCGTATTTTTTCTATTATTATTTATATTCTACTCGTATATCTATTATCTAATTCCCGTATCAAAAAAATACGTACAATTAGATCTTAGTTTGTGAATATAAAAATCCCAAAAAGTTGTTATATTTCAATGAACAGTGCGCGTCAAAACTTACGATGTACGTATGAAAATCTTTTAGTACATCTATTTTGTGCAAACTTTTTTTTTAATTAACCAACCACATTATTAATCTTGTAAGGCTTTAATACCTCGCCACGAATCTCTAAAAGTGCAACCACTTAAATAGACTTAGACACAGCAGATTTCACAACGTTGCGCAATTTCCAACTATTTATATACCTGTCACAACCCACGACGCATCACAATTGCTTCGACGGTCGAATGAGTAATATCATCATAATTTCCAACTGAAAGTAAAAAAGATAGCAAATATGAGAGGACATTGTGAAAAATTCTTTGGACCCGACCGCTTTGAGAGGCCATGTGGACCATTTGGCCGTAGAGGCCATGGACCCCACGAATTTGGACCTCACCGCCATCATTGTCACCACGAAAGACCTCACGAACACTTTGGCCACCACGGTCCAATGTGGCATGGCTCCGAGCATCATTTCCATGAGCATCATCGCCACAAATTTGGCCACCACGGCCACGGATTTGGCCACCACGACCACGGATTTGGCCACCACGGCCACGGGTGTGGTAACCATGGCCACGGATTCGGCCGTCATGGGAAATTTGGCCATCATCACCGACGCGGATTTGGTCATCATCCATTTGGCCCTTACGAAGGATTTGGACCAGATTGCTGTAGACGTGGAAAGTCATGTGGAAATGCAGAAGAAAGAGGATGCAAATGCAAGAACCAGTCAAAGGAAAGAAGACCTTGTGCTTCACAAGATAATGAACAAAATCAAGCTGACACATTACTGGTACAAAGAATCGTGGTGGAAAAACCAACCCGTTGTAATACTGTTTGAAGTGATTTTGCTATCAATAGGTATTGTATATCTTATCTATCTTTATTTTTATTATTTTTCTCTTTTTTTTTATTAGAGCAAGTTGCAACAAAATACGAAGTAAAAAAGGGTAATTGCTGCTGTTCATACAAAGCACTATCGCAGTACCTATTAGTTAGTCAGCAGTAGTTAGTGTTAAAAAAACAAATAAAAATTAAAAATAAACGCCTGCTGTATAAACATAGCAATTATAAATTTTAACAATTATTAATCCTTAAAACTAAATATTTAGATTAATTTTATTTATAGGTACTTACCTATCATTATAAAGAACAGTGTTTTGCGATATTGTTGATAAAAAGGTTATTTTTCTTTGGTTTTTTTTAAAGAAAACCCTAACTTTCATTTACAAAACCAACGGTTTTCTTACTATTTTTAATTTAAACATTCTGCAGACGAAAATGATTACTAACGATCGTATTATCTGAATATTAATAAAAATCTTAACTCTTTATGAGTTTAACTATATTTTCGAAAGTAGGTTCATTAAAGACTCTATTTTCTAGTTAGCGCCATTTCTTAGCGCAGTATTGTTTCAATCTTACCATGTTATTTCGTACTACGAACCTTTTAAAGTTTTGTGACGTCTTCGCCTCCAAGTGTGAAGTGTGTCAAAATGACAACTTCAATAAAAACAAAATGCTAACAAAACGTTCTTATGACATGATGGTTTCTAATAGATGATGGCCCACAGTAATTCTTATTTTTTTATATAACCTTTTGTTATTATTTTTAGCGGTAATTGCTTTGAAACAGCTTACAACTGACGATTGTCATGGCGATAATTGTTTCGCTATAACAATAAGATGAAGGTCGTTGGAAGCCACTAACAAACCATTATAAATTATGGACTACAGGAAATAGATCATTTAAATGAAATCCATGGCATGAATTTATGAAGAAATAATTAGTTACGAGGAGATCAGTAGAACAACTGAAAAGACGCTGAAGATATAACTCGCAGTATTATGGATTATTAAAATGTATTTGTGTTTTAATAAATATTCCTTAAATGAAAATCTGTTGCTATTATTTTGACCTTGTTGTGACGTATAAACCGGCTCTGTGGTCTAGTGGTAAGAACCACCGGTATCAGACTCAGGGGTCCCGGGTTTGATTGGAAAGCCATTACGTGCGAAAATGCATTAAACGTAAATATTTAGACTCCTCATTATCCATAAACAAAATGTACAACCTATATCAAGAGGAATGTGAGAAGAATGGATGGTCACCTGTGTCCGAGGCAACTTACAGGAAAATATTTTGTAATGATTTTAACTTAGGATTTTATGTGCCTAAGAAAGACCAGTGTCTTGTTTGCACAAAGTATGATCGTTTAAATGACGAAGATAAATAAAAAATGGAACAAGAGTATCAGCAGCATGTACAAAGGAAAAAAGTATGTAATGATGAGAAACGAAACGATAAAGAGAGGGCAGAAAAAGAAGAAAAAATTCTTACAGCCTTATTTGATCTGCAGGCTATTTTGCAAATTCCTAGCGGAGACGTTGGACTTTTGTATTACTGCCGTAAACTTATTGTTTACAATTTAACAGTATATGAGAGTGCTGCTCCTAATGATGCATTACCGAAATTAACGGGAAGAAAAGTAGTTCAGAAATTGGCTCAATCATTTTACGTTATTTATCCCAAATACCCGACCGTTTAATGAAGTGTCTTTGTTCTCCGATACTTGTGGTGGACAAAATAGAAATAAACAGGTAGCTGCAGTTCTGTTGTGGGCAGTGCACAAAATTGAGCACATTAATGTAATTGAACACAAATTCCTAGAATCTGGGCACTCCTATGACTGAATGGTTAAATATATTTCGACGTGCTCGTACATCCTTGAAATCAAAGCGACTATCAAAGAAACCTTACATTGTAAGTGAGATGAAATACAGTGATTTCAAAGATTTGAAAATGTTATCCAGCAGTATTTTTCAAAACAAAACTAAAACAAGTGATGGACGACGTATGCAGTGGCTAAAAATAAAACGCATGAAATAGGTGAAAGGTGAGAGCAGAATCTATTACAATTACGACACGTCGGAAAACTTTTTGCACATTGAACTTGATATACAGATGGACACGCAGTATGATAAAAGCACAAAAGATCACCGCTACAGCACACGACAAAACAAAAGAACTAGAAAAGATGTTGGTTGCCCCAACAATTTTCTCTATAGGCTGCACTCAGCCTATAGAGAAAATTGTTGGGGCAACCTTTCCAAATCAGTTGAACCAATTATACGAAGAACCTCTACCAGTTTCCGTTGCCAAAAAAGCAGACCTTCTGAAGCTCTGTAGAAAAGGAGTTATTACCGAAGAGTACCATGGCTGGTTTGAAAAAATTAAAACTGAATGTCAGACGATCGGCCGTGTGACAGACTTAACAGTGTCTGATACCTCCGATGAGGAATGAGTAAAATAAACTTTTTTTGTTCGGATATTAAAATAAATTGATTGACTTTTAATACATTTGTTTTTTCTTTTACTTTAAGTAGAGTGACGGTGGGCCCGAGCTGCTGTTGTGCAGAGCTGCCACGCCGGAGTGCGGACCCAGTGATGCTCCAGTTGTGGCCTGCGAATTCCAGGTCAGGGTGATGCCGTCGAGGGTTGCCGAAGGTCCAGGAAGCGTCGTCTATGATGGTGCGGTGGAACCTTGAGGCTGGTGCTCTGCTTGCGGTGTGACTTGCTGTGGATGCTGGATAGGGTCTGAGGAGTGATGGCTGCGCTGCGATGATGAAGGTGCTTGATGTGCTCCGTCAGGGGTCACCAATGTAGGGATGATGGGTGAAGATATGGAAAAGGGTGGTAGATGGTAAGCCACTAGTAGGAAGGTCAAATATTGAGCTTTTCCTCCGGACTGGGTGTTGGTAGTCCGGGGACCGCGGTCCGACAGATGATAATCGGATGTGAGTGGCTCGGTGAAACTTCGCTTGCGTGATGTAGATTTCCATACATGTTGTTCGATCTCATACTGAATCGTTGTCAGCGCCATCTATTTGATGCACGGTGGATACAAGTTTCTAGAACCGTGTGTAGTGGTGTGGTGTAGGGTATGTGCGACGTCAGATAGATGACGCCACAAATTTGATGACATAAATTATTTCACGTACTAAGATTTGCACACTTTGTGGGGGTCCATAGATCATGTAAAGGGAGGAAGTAAAGCTGTTGAAGCGTAGGCAAATATTCACATTCATACGAATGTATATATTATGAATGTAAATGTGAATATTAAGTTTTATATTGCGTGTTGTTTGTATATATAAACAAGACGCAATATAAAACTTAATATGATAACAAAAAAACCGAATTCAAAAAGTAAATTAGCAATTTGGACAGCAGAATTTATCAGTCGGAGGTGAAACCTGCCCCAAAGCCCACTTGTGCCAGGCTGGGTTAATCTACTTATCCACACATTTTGATTTATTAAAACTCGCAACATACAAGACCTACAAGAATGGGAGAAAAAAGCTTATCACCGTTTTGTCAAAATCAACTTATATCTCGTTGAACACCGAACCAACCACGTGAGTACCTACACCAATTATTAAAGCAGCAACTTTTTAGATACCCTACCTATTGATAACATAATACTTATGTAATTAAGGTAGTGTGTACTATTACTGTGTCCACATTATGATTAGATACGAAAGTAAGATACCTCACGTGAGGGATCTTAATGAGGAAAGGGTCAGAGAGACGGAAAAGTTAATAGCAAACAATAATCGAGAGTTATTTGATGCATACGAATTACGAACTTAGTGTCAAATGCGGAATAATCGCTACCGATCAGCTGATTGTGCGCGGCGGCGTAGTGGCGCGGGGTCATCGACTTGTTCGGTGTATTGCGTTAATAAATTTGCTGTTTCTATGGCCATGATAATTTAAAATTATTTTAGTTCTACGTTTGGATTTGTTTGCGTCAAGTTTTCAAGAGAAAACCAATGCAAAAAAAATGGTATTTTGAATTTTTATATATTTTTTTTTATAATTTTTTCTTTGGCATAAATGTTTTCTTTACTTTTGACCTGACCCCCTGACGCTTGGCCAAAGTATGATTCGGATCCACCTTATATAGTATTACTTTTTCATTTAGGTATTTAAGCAACGCGCAACGTTTGGAACACGATAATAAATTACAACCTCTACACTAGTGAATAGAATAGTATCTTATTTCGAACTAGGTCAGCCCGTGTTAGAAGTAACTGCTCTACGTATATGCTCTATTAAACGTAGTTGGTATTAAAACCTAAAAAACATTACTTCGATACGTGGTAACATGTTGGCCCGCAGATTTTCTCGCTGCTCTGAGCAGGTAAAAATAACTTTGTTTAAGGCGTACTGCTAGGGTCTGTACACGGGCGGTCTTTGGACCAATTACAACAAAAAATCGCTGAACTCCCTTCGCGTACAATATAATAACATTTTCAGGATGATGTTCGGACTCCCTCGCTTCTGCAGTGCATCAAGCATGTTCGCACAAGGCCAAACAGACGGGGTTCAATGCCGTCATTAGGAAGAAAGTGGCGTCGCTGTTGGGGAGGGTGCGAGGGAGTAGCAACAGCATCCTGAAAATCATAGCGGATGATCCATACCCAGCAAACATTTTAAGTATTTTTGTCCAAGACTAAAGAATATATTACCAATTCACGTAAAAATAACGTCCCAATCACCATTTTTTTTTTCACTTCAAACACTTTAACTGTTACGTCGAAATATATAGCAATTAAAACGTTATTTTTACTTAATCTGGTAGAAAACTTTAAAGTTGAAATTTAGTCGAAATAAGTGGTAGAATTGACGGTTGAAACCTTGACCAATAAGTCATGAATACTTGTACGTGCTTGCTTGGTATTTACTAGGTAATTATTTCTTATTCAGCGACTATTAGGTCATCGATTTTAAGTCGAATTTGATACTAATTTTGAAGTAAATTTTACCAATAGTAAATACCAAAATGCGACAATCGAGTGAAAAATACTTGTAAATTATTTGCAATACCGTTAGGTTATATCGTGATAACTTATAAGTCAGAATTACTTAGTAATTTAACTAATAAGTCTTAGGTGACGGAGGCAACCTGACGTTTATCGTGTTTTAGTTACAAATAAGTCAGTTTACGGTGAACTACGACATATTACATGAGACCTATCTTTTTTCATTAAAATTAAACTTCTAATCTGCAATGGGCAAAGATAAAAAATTGTACAGACATTCAACTTCCTACTATAGAAAATGCAAACGAAAAACAGAAGCTCAGAAAGCTGAAATGCGTAAGAGAACATTAAAAGAAGGACCATGTCAATTGCCTGTAAATTTATTAGCATCCGATGCGCATCCCTCGGCCTCCACGCCATCTTTTCATGAAAATGCATCTTCAAGTCAGCTTATAAAATCAAACGTAGAGATAAGTAATGACAATCTACAGACAAATAATAATGAAGAATCAGAAAACGAAGACTTTGATATTGAAGACTCTGGAAATGATGATCTTGAAAGTGATGACTCTATGTCAACATCATTAAAACTTACTGAAGATTTGAAAAAATGGACAGTACAGCATAAACCCACCATCTCGTCTCTTAACGATTTGTTGGGAATAATAAATAAATACGGATTTATACTTCCTAAAGGTGGAAGATCACTGCTGAAAACTGATGATGTCGATATAAAGGCAATGGGACAAGGACAGTTTTGGTATCAAGGCGTGAGAAATAATTTAGAAAAAAATATCTCAGCCATTGACTTGAGTTCTGTATCAAATATTGAGTTATTGATCAACGTAGATGGAATGTCTCTTTTTAACAGTACTGCTTCCGAAGTATGGCCTATAGCATTTGCAATATATGGTATGCCAAACGTCAAGCCAATGTTTGCAGCAATCTATTATGGAAATGGAAAACCACCTTTGGAACTTTTTTTACGTGAGTTTATTAACGAGATGAATTATCTTATACAAGAAGGTATAATTATAAAAGAAAAAAAGCTGCGTGTTAAAATAAAATGTTTTGTTTGTGACACTCCTGCTAGAGCGTATCTGAAAGGTAAGATAAAATTAAACTAAATTATAATAATAATAGTAATTTGTGAGAATATATGCAATTATTTTTGTGGTTTACATTAATCTGTTTTGAAAATAAATATATGTATAGGGACAAATCACACAAATTGTGCTAGCCTCATGGTAAGTTCGAAACTTGCATTATGGGATACTAACTCAACGATACTATATTTAACAAACAAACAAACTCACTTTCACATTTATAATATTAGTTAGGATAATAAATACAAATACAGAAAAACATCTAAGACCCAATTCAATCTGAAAAACATAATTTTCCATCTTGACCTGGCCGGGGATCGAACCCGGTCACTCCGCGTCGCAGGCGGCCTGTTGACCACTATTTCTATTTAAGCTACATAAGTAAATCTATATAACTATATAAATAAATTGTAAAGTCAAAAAATTCTAATTCTAACTCCTAACTAATATTATAAATGCGAAAGTGAGTTTGTTTGTTTGTTTGTTACGCATTCACGCCGTAACTACTGAACCGATCATCATGAAATTTTACATACACGTTATCTGGGGTACGGAGAAGGACATAGGGTACATTTTATCCCGGGAAAAAGTACTGTTCCCGAGGGATCGACATTGACGCGGGTGGAGCCGCGGGCGAAAGCTAGTATAAAATAATATAATATGTAATAAAAAAAAAAAGTATAATTGTTAATTTGTTCGCCCACACCTACTACCTATTTTGACCGTATTTTTTTAGGTACGCCAAGCTTCAACGCTACAAGAAGTAGCTGCATAAAATGTACAGTAGAAGGAATTTGGGACAGAAAAGGAAGACACATGAGCTATCCGATGTTTCAATGTCCACTCAGAACGAATGCCAGTTTTCGCTCCAAATTGGATGAAGATCACCATGTACATGAAACGCCATTAGTTGAATTACCAATTAACATGGTTGAAGATTTTATTGTTGCCGATTCATTACACCTATTTGATCTCGGTATGTAAACAATAAATAATAATAAATAAATATTCCTGGACTCACTATACAATTTTGTGTCCGTTGAATTCATTTTAACAGATAATAGTTTTACTCAACACAAAATTATGAGAATATGTCATATAACTGTAATAATGATAACATAATATAATTTTCAATATCTTCAGGTATAATGAGGAAGTGCTTATTGTCTTGGTGTAATGGAAGTTTCAATTTTCAAACGAAACTGAGAGGATCTGACATAGAGTTACTAAATAATATGTTGGAATCTTGTCAAAAAATAGGCCCAAAGAAATTCAACGAAATATTAGAGGGGTCAAATATTTGAAATACTGGAAAGGAACCGAGTATCGTGTAATGCTATTATATTTGGGAATTGTTGTCCTAAAAGATGTTCTTACAAAGGATGTATATGAACATTTTCTGCTGCTGAGCTGCGCAGTTACAATTTTGAGCTGTAACACTTACTACGTTTACGTTGATATTGCAAAAGCTTTACTAGAAGAGTATCTGGAAGGTTGTATAAACATATACGGAGTAGATTCTATAAGCAGCAATTTTCACAACTTGTGTCATGTAATAGATGATGTAAAGAATTTTGGTGCGCTCCCTGGAATTAGTGCTTATCAGTTCGAGAATTCACTTGGTCAATTAAAGTCACTTGTACGATCAGGTAAACAACCGCTGAAGCAAATTGCTCTCTGGGTAACAAGACAATCTCATACAGGAAATAAATCAGAAGATGCTCAAGAAATTAATTTGAAAGGAGAAATAAAAGATGGAATTTACAGCTTTTATTTTTTTAAAGCTTTATTTGAAAGACTTTATGTTAGGCAGAGATAACAAAAATTCTTGGTTTATGACAAAAAATAATGACATTTAAGTTACAGAATGTTTCACTACAAGAAGGAAATATTTTAATAACGGGGAATCAATTAGAAAACAAGCAAGATTTCTTTACTTTACCATTCAAATCATCCAAATTAAACATATTTAGTGCTGATTATAATAGAAATCAATCAATGGAATCTGAGGAACCGCAACATAAATTTATTCTTCAAAAGCAATACAATTTGACAGAAATTAAATGTAAATTGTTTCGTTTAACATACAGGAACAATTCTGTGTTTCTACCTTTGTTACATACCTTAGATTGTATAAAAAAATCTTAACTAGAGCAAGCTCCTTGATGTTCTATTTATTATTAATAATATAATCGTAAACATATGGTGACAAAAGAAAAAAAAAGAACTATACAGTTTTTTAATTTGAAATAAACCATTAACGAATACTTACCTACTATTTTCACTCAGTTTTACTTTACCTTTCATTAAAAATAAGTAGTATAATAGGCAAGTTTCTTAAAAAAATATGATTGGTCCATCAGTTAGATAATAAAAAAACATTGAAAACGTATATTTTATTTTGTTAATTGGACTATAAATGATAAAGATACAGCCCGTCAAAATTTCATGTGACGTCACAGTTAGCTACATTTTTTAACTTGCTGTTACGTCACGAGCGGGGGCTCATGAACTTTATCTTTTTCATTAATTGTTTAATCGACAAAAGAAAAACTACGTGTCCAATGTTTTTTGAGTATCTATCTGACGGCATAATTATAATATTATTATTTTGACCCATGAAACTAGCCTATTGCAAAGAATAAAAAAACAGTCTTAATCTACCGTATAAAAAAAACAACGAAGATTATCGGACCTATTCTTCACCATCATCGTTTTCATTCGAGTCGACCGTCCTATTATCTGCACCATCCTCATCCAATAAGAGTACTGGTGGTGGATCCTGTGGTGGTATTTCATTTTCCGAAGCTTCCATTTCCGCTGGATAAGGGGAATCAGATGCATTTGCCTGGCTTTGCTTTTTCTCCTCTTTTCCACTTTTTCCTTTTCTGCTATTACTCTCTTCTTAGCATGTTTCAATAATGCACCGCTAAAGAGTTTTTCATTTTTCTCATAAGACCATCATGATTCTGCTTGCAGTTTTGAAAAAAAAGCAATTTTTTTTTTGAAAACCAGCTGTTCTTGAAACACCGATCCAAGCCATTTTTGTCATCAGTAGGCTTATTACGAGTGTGGCAAACTCGACGTTACAGTAAACGTTAATGTAAAATGTAGCTCTGTCTCTTTCATATTTAGGGACTGTTTTACCGACATGAGCAGTGTATCCGATAGTCTACGCTCACGAGTCCTGTAAATGTCATGTTAAGCAAACTCGTAATAGGGGTACAGTTCCCTCGTCATAATTTGTTCCGCCATCTTTTTTCCGAGAACTTCTCCTCTTCCTTGACCATCAGTCCCTACAAAGCTACTAAAATGTTTGACCTGAAAAAAAAGTAATACATATACTTATGTAATATGTAAAATGTTACTTACAGAAAAAAAAACTCTTACGGGAGTTATGTAGGGTTATGTACGTGTTTGACAAAGTCAGTGATTTCATGATTTGTATTTATTAAATAGGTAATTATTTAGTTGCATTCGAAATTCCGAATAGAAATTCTGGCATTATACCTACATATCGTGGCGGTTTGTGTGATTTTCAAGTTTAGCAACGCACTTTGTCATTAAACTGACTTTTGTTTTAAACATTTATTTTAAACGTAATTTGTTTGTTTTTCGTATGTATAAGTGGCCAACACTAGTGTAATTATGAGTCTAGTTACATAGTTAATACAATCATATCATTAGTGAAAGAAGAAAAATAAACATGAGCACAATCATACGTACCTACCAATACATGTCTTAATTTTAGCAAAGAATAACTCGAAAATATCGAATGACTTACCGATAGTTGTAGGTACTTTTCTGTTCCTTGTTGTATTGTTTCGATGCACTACACAAACCACAAAAGTCCGCTCGCAGCCGCTGCCAAACAAATAATGACACGTCGCAACCTGGTCGCGTCGACTTATCCGTAATTATTACCAATTGGTCGCGACTATAACTTCATGGTACTTAGGATTATTGACTTAAATAGGTAACCTGATACCATTTAGTCGCAGATAGTATGTCAAATTAACGTAAAATAACTACTAGATACCTATAGGTCGATATATAGGTTAAAAAAACATTTTAGTCGAACCGCCATTTTTTTTTAATAATCCGAAGAAATGATATTTCAAATCGCAGATTTTTTGTTGTTATTTCTCGGATAATATCGTTAAACGGCACCTCTACAGTCTAATATTCAGATAGTTAGTTGGGTTTATGTATCTAAATACTTCAAAGGCAAGATGATGACAATTATTGATAAAATAAAAAAAATCATCTTGACTTGAAAAAATTGTATTTTTTAATATATTTGAAGCCCATCAGCAGATTTCAACGTTAAATCAACATAATGCGCGAAAAAATTTTCATCGCAGAAGATTTCGTCATAATATCGCGTTGTAATGAGCGCCAAAACTTGGAAACTTGTAAAGCCGCCATTATTATTCTATCGATACAGCGTTTAGCTTTTTAGTTAGACATTTTGTTTTGGAGTAAAAATACAATATTTTTGTCTCTTTTACTCTTCATCGCAAACGATATTTGATCACCTAAATATGTAATTAAATTGTAAAAAACACGTGCGATCTACGTTTAAAAGAGGTAAATGATTACCAAATTAGTAATTGCAACTACAAGGCACGTCGTGGTGACGTCGAGTTTACGTGGAAAATATGACCTATCTGTTGACCTGCTGGTTGCAATCACTAAAATTACGTGGAATAAACGTCACTGGCACGTGCTTTTTTTCCCCACTTAGGGTGATTTCACGTCGACTCTACGTCGATTCTAGGTATCTTATTTTGGTCACCGTAAAAATTGCAACCTAAAATTGGTATTTTTATTGTAATTTTGACCTAAAATGTTTGCTGGGTACGCGCCCATCTTGAGACACTTCACGCGGACGTTGACTGCAGTGGAGGATAACTCCTCTGGGTGTTGTCCGCGCAGGTGGCCTCTGAGGTATTTATCTATTTCATAATTAATTTGTACCTAAAGGACATCAGGCAATCTCCATACAAAGTTGGTCCAAAAAAAAAGTGAGCGGCCAGACCCAAGATTATTTCTAACAGCTAGTTCATATTAGGACCTAAAAAAAATATATGGACTTAACCCTGTAACCGCGTGAACTGAGAAGCTATTTAAGATAAGGCATTCTGGGCAAAAACACAAATAACATTAGGCGGACAGACCCGGGATTATTTTTAATAGGTAGTTCCTATAAAGACCTAAAAAAAATATATGGACTTAACCCTGTCACCGCATGAACCGAGTTGCTATTTCGAGTTCAAAAAAACAGGACAAAAAAAAAGTGAGCGGCCAGACCCAAGATTATTTCTAATAGGTGGTTCATACTTAAATAACAACTCAGTTCATGTACGGTTCATTAACCGCACAGGCAGTTTTGCTTACATCAGCGAGACTCACATTATAAATGTTATTGTTTGTTACTCACAGCGCGCACTCCTTAAACTGATTTACCGCGAAACAAATTAGTATCCCACAATTCATTACTACTTACTGTATTTTCACTTATTTTCTACGTATTATAACTTTGACGGGAATCAGTGTTTTTATTCCACCACTACAACGGTGAGTGTGTCACAACAACTACTTACTTACAACAATTCTCATGTACGGGCCGACTAGTACACAAACATAGCGGCTCATACAAAGTGGTCCTTCGAGAAAACTATTGGTGTTTATTGGATTTCTCAGTGTGGTAGCGAATCGGCTTAACAGGCCTGCCACAAGCGGCAATCACCTGCTAAGTTGAGAAGGATTCTCGCACATACCGCAGGGGGAGGTCTACGGCACCAATACAACTATCAACCAGCAATAACTTCAATTCTTGGGTTACGTGATCACAACTAACTACAGCTACGGTTACGGAATCAAGGATTTGGAGAAAGGTATACTGCTACCTACTGCTAATTTTTGAACTACGAAGGAAACAGAAAAACTTCGGTAACTATGACTTCTGACTACCAAGATGTCTTATCGCGCCAGGAGGCGACTTTCGAACGCATAAAGCAGATATGTACTAACTATCGAAAGGACAGTGCTTCGAGAAAGACTTTGGAGTACCTAGTGTCAAGACTTGGCGCTATGGAATCTCACTGGCAGGAATTTCAAGAAAACCATCTAAAGCTCCTCGAGGTTGCTGACCCTGAAATAACTTACTTCAAAGATGACGTTCATAACAAGTTAAAATGTATGTATGAAGAAACGAAACAAAACATGTTACAACTTAAGTTGAACTTAAAAGCAAAAAGCTCTGAAGTTTTGACATCGAAAAAACTAGAACTAACGACTAACGAATCTGATAAACAAGTTCAGGAATTGCTTCGCCAACAAGATTGCAATTTTAAAGCTTTTCAACGAGTTTGCCAAAAAATTAATCTGAACAACATGAACGAGAAGTGGGAGTTTGAAGAAAGCTTAAACATTTTAAAGTCGAAATGGGAGCGAATCGATAAACTAAACTGGGACCTTGATTACGCACTTCAAAGCCCAAACCTAGATTACGAACAACTGTACCTAGAAATGGAGATGAAATACGATACCTTGAGAAAAGAAATTAACCAAAAAATGTGGAATAATACTCACTACGAAAAATCTGCTCCTACATTACAATTACCAGAATTTTCGGGCAACTACACTCAATGGACGTCGTTTAAAGATCTGTTTGTTGAAATTGTTCACTCAAATCCAATGATACCGAAAGCGCAGAAAATGCAACACCTAAAATCTAAACTAACAGGAGAAGCTGAAAGATTGATTCGCCATCTGAAAACCAGTGCGGATAACTATGATTCCTGTTGGGATATCCTGCAACATCGCTACGATAACAAGCGGCTCATGTTAACATCATACATGAGTACGTTACTTAACCTTCCTGTATTGCAACAAGCAAATGCTTTCAACATAAAGAAGCTGCATGACGTCACATTAGAATGCCTGAACGGACTAAACAACATTGGACTTAATACTCACACATGGGATCCGATGATTGTTTATTTACTTTGCCAAAAACTCGATTCAGAAACATACAACGAATACATAAGTAAATTAAAGGCACCCAGAGATCCACCTGAACTAGAAGAATTCGTATTATTCCTGGAATCAAAATTCATTGGCTTTGAGGGGATGCGTGGCCATCAACAACAAAAACAAAATCAAACGCCAAACATCAACTCGAAGAAAATCAGTAACCTAAATCACAAGTCACTCAACTTTACCAAGTAAGCATTATCGGGCATACATACGAGTGTTTACATAACAACAAACACCTATGCAAATGTGAAAAAATTGAATTTGTAGAAAGATTTAGATACTTAGGCTTGGAAATCGATAAACACTTTAATTTTAAAACGCATATAGACCAGGTCTGCAATAAACTCAGGTATGTTGTTAGTAAATTCTTCCAACTGCGTTTGATATTAGATAAAAAAACCCTACTAATGGTATACTATGCACTTGCCGAATCACTTATAAGCTATGGTTTAAGTGTCTATGGTCGAACTTACCACACATATTTACAAGAAATTAAAAAAATACAAATAAGGCTTTTGAAATTTTTAGTAGATAAAAAGACAAAATTAAAATGTAAAGAGGACTACAATCAGTTATTTAGTATTTGTAACATATTGCCAGTGGACAAAAAAGTTGAGTATTTGATAGGTATAGAAAATTATGATAAACAGGAGAACAGGTCCTTAATTGTAAACAAGTATAATACAAGAAGGGTAAGAGAAAGGAAATTAATTGTGTCGAAAGCTAGAAACAACTACGGGCAAAGAACAAATAAATACATCATACCAAAAATCTATAATAAATTGGATGTGCTCAGAAAAGATTGTAAAATCAGTAGAGAAATGTTAAAAAAAAAGTTAAAGTGGGTATTGTTGAATGAAAAATAGTTTTATTTTATCATAACAGCTAAACATATTAAATTTATTTATTTATACATGGGTTGTAATTATAAGTAATAAGTTTCCTCTTAATTGATGCATGTTAGCCGTGTATTTAAAGCCAATAGTGCTATTATAGTGTTGTACGTAAAACATAGAATATACTTAACAAAAGAATTAAAAAAAATGTCAACAAGCGCTGTCTTGCCAACAACCTGATGTTTACAGGTTGGCAAGGTTTTAGATTAAGTATATTTATGTATATTTTTGGAATAATTAAATAAATAAAATAAAAAAAAAAAGTCAATGAACTCGCCTCGTACGTTCTACACAATAGCGAAAAACTGCCCAACATGCAAAACTGATCACGTGTTAATGCAGTGCGACAAATTCTTAAGTCTACCGACCGACGGTCGAAACGCTTCGGTTGCAAAAATGAAACTTTGCAAGAATTACTTATACAGTCACGGGGATAAGAAATGTACTTCGTTCAAGACTTGCAGAGTTTGTAATTTGTTGTATATTTCAAAATCCATGGGTTTAGTGACGCAAGCGAAAAGGCCTACGCTTGCGTCGTATACAGTAGAACGATAACTGAATCAGGAGAATACGTCATAACGCTAATCGCGGCTAAAACTAAGGTCGCACCGCTTAAGAAAAAACTTTCGTTGCCAAGACTCGAACTCTGTGGAGCTTTACTACTTACAAAACTTATACAGAAAATCAAATCGACTATCACTGAAAAACAACTTGAAATCTATTGTTGGAGTGACTCACAAGTGGTCCTAGCTTGGCTACAATGAAACACAAACAAATGGGAACGCTACGTTGCGAATAGGGTTCAACAAATAACTCAGTTTATTCCTGCGGCCAATTGGTTCTACGTAAAATCAGAAGACAACGCAGCGGACTGTGCAACTAGAGGACTCTATCCGTCGCAACTTATATCTTTTGAACTTTGGTGGAAGGGTCCACAATGGCTAAATACTCTTAATACAGCAGAAAAAAATAAAACTTCGAAACAAAAATTGTGTACCGAGATCGAAACACAAACAATAAATCAACGGTGCATGGTGACGAAATCAGCTGACGAAGGAGAAACAATACATAATATATTACACAAGTACAGCTCACTGCCCCGTGTTATACGAGTGGTCAGCTGGGTGTTACGCTTTATCGCCAATCTTCGCAGTAAACAAAACAAAAACAAAGGTATTTTAACTAAACAAGAAATGAACTCGACCACTGAGATAATTATCAAACACGTACAAGAAAACTATTTCAGTGACGAAATGGAACAACTAAGTAGAAACGGAGCTGTAACAAAGAAAAGCAATCTTTTGAAGTTAACACCTTTCCTAGACAAGAGTGAAATTATGCGTGTCAAAGGACGGCTAAAGAACACACAACTTCCTGAAAACACGAAGCATCCAAAAAAGAACGTTGAAAGAGGAAACCTTATTTTGGTAAAGGATAACAATTTACCTCCTGGAAAGTGGTTGGTTGGCAGAGTCCTGGAAACATATCCTGGAGCTGATGGCAAAGTCAGGGTGGTAACGCTGAAAACGAAAACCTGAGAATTAAAACGCCCGATAACTAAATTAGTAGCTTTCCCCGAACAAGATAACTCGCAGACCCCGAATACTGAGACGCAACAAAAGTTGGAAAAGATAAACGACACTAAAGAAATAAAACCGCCGTTACGGCCGAGGCGAGTTAAACGAAACATTTTTTCCCTGTTTGCGATCACATTCGTTATGTGCTTTGCAAGTGTCAAAAGCGCATCTGACGAGAACTACAAAATAACACCAATTAAAATGGATCACCCTATTTATTATGACGAGATTGGAAACCTGCAATTAATTCACGATTATTGGACTCTGTTAGTTTACTATAATCTGACCGCATACTTCGAAGCAGAAAGAAATATAAACACATACGCAAAGCATATAGCGCAAATATGCAAACGCTTAACTCATGAGCCATGTGATTCCATCATCAACCAACTACGTCATAAATTACGTCACCTATCGGACAACGATGCGCTTATGTTAGCGGAGCCCGTACGCCGGCGAAAACGTGGTTACTTCGATGGAATCGGAAACCTTGCGCGAACTCTTTTCGGAACACTAGACGAAGAATTTGCAAAGAAATACGAAAATGATATAGAAACATTGAAAAACAACGACAAACATTTGTTGAATCTTTTAAGAAATCAAACTCTCATAATAGAAGCAGAAAACAACATTATCAAGAATAGCGAAAATTATACACAAAGCCATTTTATGTCGATACAAGTGTATTTACAACAAATTCATGACGACATGAGTACAATGGAAACTCGACTCCAAAGACAAGTGACGATGAATGACGTCAACGCTGCGTCACTCACGGCGAGCTTGATACTTTCAGACTTATATCGAGTACAAGATATGCTAGTGCGTACTATGTCCGACTTTAACAAAGGACATTAGTAGAAAGGCCTTAATAGAAAGAAACTACCTATTGAAAATAATCTCGAGTCTGGCCGGTTACTTTTTTTTTGTCCAGATATTTTAACTTGTAATAGCTACTCAGTTCATGTGGTGACAGGGTTAGGTCCATATATATTTTTTTAGGCCTTAGTATTAACTACCTTTTGTAAATAATTTTGGGTCTGGCCGCTCTTTTTTTATTTTTGTCCAGATTTTTAACTTGAAATAGCTACTCAGTTCAAGTGGTGACAGGGTTAGGTCCATATATTTTTTTTAGGTTTTAGTATTAACTACCTATTGGAAATAAGCTTGGGTCTGGCCGCTCACTTTTATTTGTCCAGAATTTTAAACTCGAAATAGCTACTCAGTGCATGCGGTGACAGGGTTAAGTCCATATAATTTTTTTTAGGCCTTAATAGGAACTTATTGAAGTTAATCTCGGGTCTGGCCGCTCACTTTTTTTTTACCAGAATGCCTGATGTCCTTTACTAACCCTTATTTTTAAGTATCTTTTATTTACTAACCCATGGATCTTTGTTGTCTGAAATAAATTAATTTGAATTGAATTGAATTACTAATAAACTAAAAATAAAACACAGCTTTCATGTATTCATATTTTTTATACATACGCATGATAATTTACAATATTGCACTTCCATCATACCAGAGGTACTGAAACAGTTCAAATAACTAATGATAGTCCCATTCATAATAAATATGTGATGTCAATATGAGTTACGAAAATGTCAAATTCTTAGGTAGTAAAATGAATTAAGTCAATGTCATAAAAAATAAACAAATTTCAATAAATTTTTGAAACATACAACGCAATTGAAATACTAACCAATATGAGAACAATTAACTTATAAGATAATGTATTTTAAGATTAAGTTTGGGTATAAATAAAATCAAGAGATCTATATTTCAGTCTATCAAGGCAGCTTATCTATATACGGTGATTGGAGCCAACCTAGTAAGTACTCTGATATGTCTCTGTCAGGAGGCCCCAATCTTCCAAAACATAATAAAATATTCGATGGACGAGATTCTGCATTATGTGTTAAATATAAACTTTCTTTTACCCCTAATTTTGTAAAAGACCGTGGATATTCGCGTATTTCTGCACCTTCAACAGCAAAGAGCAATCACCGATGGTGCCGGTTCAAGCTTCTACAGAGCACACAGCTCCCCTTTTCTTACTTGCAGACATTTGATTATTCCATGCCAATTAAAAGAGGAGTTCATCTCATCTTAATCTGGGTCAAGCTGTAATTCTTATGCTACTCTTTAGTCTGCTGGACCTCGGCTTTACGGCTAACCCTCCACTTCTTCCTCTCTGCAGCTGTGGCCATTTCCGTTTCCTTCGCTCTTCCTTCTCTCGCCTTTTCGTTTATCTCTGCTAGCAAGTCCAACGTCATCCCTTCTGAGTCCTAAAACAGTGTTATCTTAAACTCAGATTCCGACACAGAACATTGCACTTTCTTCTATTTTCGGGACTTTTTTGCAACAGACGCTGTGCTCTGCCCACCTTCTTATCTACAAGATTTGGGCGGTATCCCAGGGTTTGCGCTCTGTCCGCTTTTAGGAGCTCTTACGCCGCGTTCCCAACGCCGGATATCACACGCGGACCGGTCCTGCATCATGTGCAGGCTCTGGTATAATCTTGTACTTTTTCTTGTACTATTAATCGTTTACTTCACGCAGCCCTCGCAAATAAAAGGCAGAGGTCCTTGTCCCAGCACTAACTGAATTTCGGTATTAGTTCGGATTATTCGCCACCACCGCAAATGCTTGCGATGGCGCCCAGGGTGCACCACGAGGAGGTTTTCCGACCAGCACCCCGCAAGTTACCTACCAAGGTAGGAGTTGTCGTTTTTTTCTGTTTTCTTCCTTCCTCTCTTCCTTATTCAGCGATTTAGATGAAATTCATATCTGGTGACAGATGATGATGGGTCACTTATCACAATCACACTTAGTGATGTAAAACCGACTTTATTGAAAAAGCGGCCCGCTGTATAAATGGCAAAACATACCACTATTGATTTGGAAATTACTTCGATGAAATCAGCCATTTTCTCTGCGCAATATTTTTCAATCACTTGAGTCTTGCTTCAGTTAAATATTTTCGAAGGAGCACTACTGGTCGAATGCGAAAAAAACTGATAAGATTAGACGCTTCGGCCAGTTTTATATAGGTGCAGTGTGTTCGAGTTATTGATCTTATCTTACTTATCGCATTACTTTCTTTCCAATTTTTTTTATATATATATATATATATATATATATATATATTTTTTTATTTTTTTATTTGAGTTTGATTATTGTTATCTTTTTCATTTCAAGTCAGATGGACTTATTACAATGTTCTAAATAATAGATAAGCCCTCTCTATTGCGATTGCTACACCCTTACAGGGTGTCACATGAACTGTACTTACTTGTAACATCCTTGTAAACTTTGTGACATGCAATAAATAAATAAATAAATAAACTTCCATTATTCTAGGAATTTTTGTAAAAGTATTTTAAAAAACGCCAAAAGGGATTATGAGAAAAAAGAAATTGTGGGACGTTATATCTTGTAGCTAACTTAAGAAAGAAGCAGGATCATTCTACTTGTCTCGAAGATCCCGTGGGTAGCGTAAAATTTAAAAGTTTTTGACTATTTCTAATAAAATTATTATTTCTTAGTGATGGTGATCCTGGTCACGGCACCAAATGTAAAAGTTCACTTACGGTGACTTTTATATTTCCTAAGCAAGCTTGTTAAAATCCTTTAAACAATACTGTAGAAAATACTTTTATGATTTAAATATTTAAATTAAATACCTTCCTAAAAATATTATAAGTTGGAAACTATATTTAAGGAAAGTTTTATTTAATTTGGCCAAATTGAAATAGTGATCGTCTAGAACAGTTAGGATTCCTACGTTTTTAATTTTTTGTTTTAGTTAGATGTGGTATGTCTGGGGCAAAGCTATGTTTATCAAGGTGAATACTGTGTCTAACCTAAATAAATATATCTTCTAATTAAATATAATTTTATTAGCTTATATTTATCACCCGAAATATTTATTTTTCATTTTTTTATTTTATTGAATTATATTTAAGCATATATCAGTGAAACTATAGTATGTATGAAGTAAAGTGTAGTAGACAGGATGAGGAAAAGGGTATAGGAAGTAAATAACCGGAGTCCAAATGGACTCCGAGGGGCCTCTCCAACTTCCCCTGAGACCCGACGTAAAACCACGCCAAACAGGGACAGGACAAATCGAGTGAGTAAAACCCGATTCCATAAGTAAGTTAGGAAGAAATTCTTCCGATCCCATCGATGCTTCTTTCAATAATTGCGCCACCATGCGGCGCGCACAGATCAAATGAGGAGTAATCACTTGGAAGCCTAATAAAAGGACATTCCAGTGAATTACAAGTATGGTGAAATTCCAATTGCTGCTTGCAGACATGGAAGTATAGTGTTGGGTTCCCACTTGAACGACTGGGTAACAAATCCACAGGTCTTTTCATTATGCAATTTACGCTCCCATAGTAGTGAGTATCGACAACTGAACATAACAACTTTGAAATGCGAACCGCTACAAACTAAGAAGAACGAATCTTACTTAGTTAGGTCATCCAAGATGAGAAAAATAGAGATAGATGTGGTATGCGAACATACCACTATAGTGTAGAGTGGTGTATTGTGAATAGTCTATGCGCATAGACACATAGTACACAATAACTTGAGAAGGTTTTAAGTTTAGAAATTTATTTCTCTAAAAGAATACAATGATTGACTTACTAGAGAAACACAGAATAATCCTAAAAAATAAACTTTAAAACTAGCAAATGCACTTAAGACAAAATTTAAGCACACAATAAAAGCCTTTGCTCAATAATATCTTACTAAATTTAAAGATATTTTTATATAAAAAGTATAGGTACATAAAAAATCGGTCAAGTGCGATTCGAACTCGCACATGAAGGGTTCCGTCTCTCACCCAAGGTTGCCTGGAATAGATTGCTAAGTAGCAATAAAGCCGCCTATTGTGTGTTCCTCTTTTTTCGTAATTTTCTCTGTATGTGTTTGTTTTTGTATACCAAACCGAATACAATATGTACCCCCGCTGGGAATCGAACCCGGGACCCCTGGGTCTGATACTGGTGGTATTCGGTTTGGTTGGTGGTGGGACTTGATGTAAGCCCGCCTGGCTAGCTACCACCATCTTATCTAAGCTTGACGTCATAACAACAATGTTTTCAGCATTGTTGTGTTCCGGCAGTTCGTGATAAGATAGCCAATTCCGGGAAGGCTCGCTTCCATCTTCAGCCTTATCATCAGGTATCAGCCATCAGGTATGATGAAGGCTAAAAGTCTCACCGTCGTTCATAAAAAAAAATACCTTTAAGTGATTGTTGCGCCTAGATTTATATCTATTAAGCCAGTAATTGTTTAAATGTATTGGTGTATACAAACGTTAGTAAAACGTTTTTAAATAAATAAATTGCCTGAAATAAAGCTATATTATTATTATTATTATAAACTTGTTACGTCACATTTGGTAAGTTATACAACTAATACGTTAAATTTCATCACAAAAAAAATATATAGGCAGTGTCACTCGGGCTGATTTAACCCTAAACATCCACAAGTGTCTCGCTGACACATTTGTGTCAAAGTCCTTATAAAATATAAAGTTTTATTTCGCTAAACCCAATTAGCAAATGATGTTACGGACTTAAAATATTGCATTTGAATTTAATGATTATTGTATGCGGCATAATAAATATTAAATGTCGTAGGAAAAAAAACCTATTAGAAATTCGGAAAATTTGTGTTGTTTATAAACAACTGTAGCAAAATCTAAAATACCCATATTTTCTTAAATATGATCATAAATTATGTGTTGTTCTTATGCGTTGTTTTAAAACGACGGTAGTAACAAGTTGGTAGTCTTGAATAAGTCACCAATGCGTCTTTTGCAAAAGCTAAAGCATTTTAGAATAGTCTTGGATCAATCTTACATTGCTCTACAAGTCCGGCTTTGGGCATAAAATCCAGGATCTCTGATCTAAAATTGGTTTTGAATAGATCTTGAAAAATGCTAATTGCTCTCATTTCGATCTTCAAAACGCACTATATCGTGCTACAAATCTTGTGCACTGGTAGACTAGAATCAACATGAGACTGGTAGACAGAGCTTTCGTCTTGTTTGTTTTCTATTATTTTAATTATTGACAAATAATATTAAAGGGTCCATTTTGCGATCGTATATATATATTTTTATTTATTTATTTAATCGAGTAATAAAATACAACTAATTTTGTTAGTTACAGGAGCGACGCAACCCCAACAGCACCCTGAACGCGTTGTTATACTGGACTCGGAGGACGTGATAAGCACTTTGAGTGTAGTTACACCACAGGCTGCACGTTTAAAAGGATGTACAATAAGCCCTAAACAATGTAATTTTAACTTCACGTGAACAGCGTGCAAACCTGCGAACCAACATGTTTGCTCTGACTGACAAAGCCCTCCGCTCCCTTTCTATATCTTCGTTATCCCTGAGGTCGGGCGTCAACAGGTGTCCAAGGTATTTAAAAGAGTATGTTCTCTTGAGTTCGCACTTATTAAGCAGAACCGGTGGTATTTTGTCGACCCGTCGATTTCCAGCCTAAAGACCATAAGCTGGCTTTTATTGACATTATATATCAGGCCATGTGACTCGGCGTATGCTTCACAAATAGCAGCTAGTTTCCTCAGGCCACAGACAGAAGCACTCAGCAGTACCATATCGTCCGCATAGCTGATATTGTTTACGCTGACACCGTTTATGTAACAACCGATCCTGGTTCTGCTGAGCTCGCCTATCAGCTCATTCATATATAGATTGAAAAGGGTGGGAGAGCTCAAACTCCCCTGTCTCACCCCACACTCCAATCTATATGATCTTGAGAGAACACCATCCCATCGTACATTGTTGACCTGGTTTCCATACCAATATTTAAAAATATTTTATATTTTATGAGTTCAATTGGTATTCCGATTTTCTCAAGTTTTCTCCATAGCAAGTCGTAGGAAACCAGGTCAAAAGCCTTTGAGAGGTCTAGGAAACACCCAAAAACAGGAGTTTTACGTTGCGTATAGTATGTTATAGCGTGCTTAACACACAGTATAGCGCTCTCTGTGGACAAACCAGGTTTGAAACCAAATTGGTTATCGTGTGTCGTTATATATCTATTCAGCTGTGTATTAAGCACGCCATCGAACACCTTTGAAATCACAGTCGCCAACGATATAGGCCTATAATTGTTCCTATCTGATAAGTCACCCGTTTTGTTTTTAGCAATGGGAACAACTACTGTACGCATCATATCTACTGACATATAGTTGTGTCCCAAACAAAAGTTAAACATGTTAAACATGTATAATACTCTAGGTAGATGTGAACCCGCGAACTTAAGGTGCTCGATGCTGAGCCCGTCGTGGCCAGGGGATTTACCTCTAGACATTGACTTAAAAATATGGTCTATACCTCTGACTATAAAGATTACTGCCCTTTCCACTCCGGGCTCAACATCAAGCATCGATTGTGAGGATCCAAGAGGTAACCTAACTCCAATATGATCCACAAATAGATTGGCTATTTTCTCAGGGTCGCTCGCCACTAACGCTCACAGGAAGGCTTGTCTTGTATTGCAAATTATTTGTTCGTTTCCAAAAGAGCGAAAGTCGTTTTTAGAATGGTGAGAAGCCAAAATGTCCATTTTAATTTGGTCTTCATGATTCTGGCACCACCTCAAACGCGACTTGAATATTTTTCTAGTTTCACACATTTTTTCATAAATATTACCAGCCGCAGGTTTACCGTACCATATCCAACAATAAAACTTTTGCCTAGCCTCCCTATGAGCGGTAGATACGTGTTTGTTCCAACCAACTACAATCTTTCTTCTTGGTTTAACAGTCCTACCTCCAACTTTAGAAGATGACTTAAGGGCAAAACTTATCAATAACATATTTGTGACTTTGTGCCAAAATTGGCGCATGTTGTGGCAGCCTTTAAGTATGACAACGATTTGAAATGCTTATAGAATGTGCATTATTGTAAATGTGAATATCGTTTGTTATGTTGGTTGTCCTTAAATAAATAAATAAATAAATAGACTGCTGTTATTACAAGTTGTATCGCTACAATCGATCGTGAAATTCGCTCGGAAAGTCTTTTATGATATAATTTTCCTTGCGATAATTTTCAATTTGTTCAGGTGATCTTTCCCCCCAAGTGACTCCATCTTGATTAATATTTTTAGGTATTGATAAGGGCAAAATAACATTCAACTTACATTCTAAAACTAACGGAAGGTGATATGACCAAAATACATCATAAACAACGCTTACATTCCGTACTGTGTTTAGCGCGGCTTTAGTCACCAAGCAGTGGTCAAGCCATGATGTCGTTCCATGTACATCACTTACAAAAGTTAGATGTTATACCTAGTATATCAATGTCAATGCACGACCACTCCTGCTCTGTACAAAAGTTTATTAAATCATAATAAAATGGTTTATATGGATGGGCATTGTTTTAATTTATAAGTTTTGGTTTATAAGAAAATTTATCTATATTTTTGTAAGAAAAATGTGCCAATAAATAAATTATTATTATTATTATTATTATTGTAGTCTCCCAACATGTAAACACAGTCAATGTTGCAACTATCTACAATAGCACTCACAGAGCCGAATAAATCCGTACAATCCACCAAGTTTACAGCTTCGTCAGTAGGCGTATACACGCACATCACTAGAAACAATGTCTCATTTAACACCACTCTTATCGTACAAATACGTGGGTTGTTACATTCAATAACGGTCACATTGCTGAAGACACTATGCCGCCACAGAAGCGCTATACCTCCGTACGGCCTCCCCCGCCGCACCCGGCCCGCGCATCCATCGCCGACACTCCAGTAACGCTGACTTCTGTGCTTATTGAGTTAAGAAACGGAATCTCCTGTGTATATAGCCATGTCTCCTGTAACGCTATGATATCACACGATTGGCACAGGTCACGTATATTGTCTATAGAGCGCTTAACGTTCTTACAATTAAAGGTTACAAATTTAAATATGTTTTCATTAGCCATTGCACAATGTGGCCTCTTTGTTTACAACTTTTTCACGCCTTATTATTCACAAATGACGGAAAATTATTCCTTGCGGCCATATCTTCTCGTCCAAGAAAAGTGAAAGCTTGTTTTGTATTACGAAGAACTTGTATGCGTTGTAGAACTTGTATCCTGTGTGTATAAGAGTGAACTAATTATAAAGGTTCGACAAATTTTGTATGCCGACTTGAGTTTTTCTTTGCTATTGTAATGTGGTTTTCCAATTTTCAATAATAATATGAACTTACTTAATAGACTTACCTTTTTCGGCTAGGACAACAACGGGGAAATGAGACAAAACATTATCCAGTGACAAGTAAATTGATCTTTATTATTCTCCTGACTCTATATAAACCAAAACTAAAAAGGTGTCCTGTAATCAACACATAAACATAAAAAATAGGTACACTGTTAAAACAATTAATTTAAAGTTACTGTTTTAGTGATATCTTAAATAAAATTGAAGGTTCATGAATGCCTGCCCAAGGATATCAGAAATGGAACTTAATTGAATGTGATGAGAAATTGATGATGATGCTACACTATGGGTGAACTCCTAAGCTTGCTGATGTGAATGAATGGTGGTTGTTGATATGGATATATTTATATCTTTAGATAAACTAAATGTTAGTTTTTTGGGTTAATTTAATAGAGGAATGGGGTCACCGCTCTATGTGTGATCCTCTGATTATATTTTCACTGCTTGATACTAGCAGGATAGTAAAACAGCCGGAGGCGACTCCCGGGCTTCCCTGATCTGTCCTCTAACGCCGAGCGTACTGAATTTTCTGCTTCGCGGGCGGAGTGGTGTTTCGGAGGGGCGCCGTATGCGTCTCGTCACCTGCGAGAGTGGATTATGAACGGAGGTGATTTATTGTAACCGGTGAATTCTCACAAAGGGGGCCTTACTGTAATGTCTTTACCAACGAAGCCTGAAGGGCCCTATTTCATCTAAAAAGCATCAGAGCAAGGGGAAGGTTGATACCCCAGACTTGACCTCTAAAGTGGCCACTTGCATACCGATTATGATACTGTGACTTATTTTTAATATTTCTTATTTGTAAGTAAATGTTTAATTTGTTAATAAATTATGTTCCACAGTATGATGCCTTTCTGTTTATATTACAGGGAAGCTCTGGCTACAGAGATTAGCCCAAATTATGCTTACATGAGGGCTTCCATGCCACATGGTGTGCACTCATGAAAGCATTCTTGAAGTGACTTATTTATGAAAGTTTACTAATATATAGAGAAAGTAACACCCTTAGGGGGTCCCTTTGTATCAATTACAAGGCTTAACTTGATAATTTAGGTGGATTAGGCAAGTATAATGGTAAGATCAAGTAGGGACACTGATTATGAAATTCTGATGTGAAGTGCACTGACACTAACCTGCGGCTTCAGCTATTCGTTTATCATCATTACATATTCCTTCTAATTGTTTTTATTCTTATACTGTTTATACTGGTATCAATAAAATTTTAATTAATCAATAAGAGTTTAATTAAAGTAACCTTAAAAAGCAAGGACCTTCTGTCATATATCAATCGCAGACCATCTGACAATCTCCTGTCAGTGTCATACCTGTCACTGTCGATCTGACAGATGGGGCGTTACGTGCGTTCGCACTGAATTAAAAACGTAAATCAGTGAAGATAATATTCCAGGTGTACTATGGCCAAAATTAAAAGCCAAGGCTGGTGCTACCTCTGAACAATGAAAACCTGTAAAGTTAACAAGGTTCGAAGAGCCGTTTCGGCCACCACAACAAAACATTTAAATACAGTCATTCACCGAATTAAGCATCTCTTTTCCTTTACATTTTTTTTCTACTAGCTCCCACCCATCGTACCTACCTATCCACCTCCTCTACTATATATTTATATATATATATATATATATATATATATATATATATATATATATCTTAATGAAAGGAAATTTTAAAATGACCGAAGTCTGCAGACATACTGCCTTATACAAGAGCCGACATTACACTATGGCTTGTTTGTTCTTGTTGCTATGACGTTAATTTTCAATTTGCCATTTATTAGTTTAATTTAATTTAAATTCCCATCGACGACGGGCGGTTGAAATTTTTTATTCTGTCTTTATTTATTGCTGACTAATTGTTCATCCAATAGAAACTGTAACGTTCGGCTATCGTTATTTATAAAGCAATTATGAACGTCAAAGAAGATTAGTTACCGTTAGATCTCTTTTTGTTGTAGGTTTACTACAGTATATTACAGAAGTCAATAATGATAGTTTTTTCAAAGATTTTTAATTATATAAAATCGATTTATATATTTAGGTGAAAAAGTGCTAAATTTATGAGGTCTAATATTACAATAATACTCTATTATTACAATAACATCTTATTTCATTTCGAGGAACCTTAATCTTTTGTTATTTTTTTTTATTAACATAAACCACTCTAATGAGTTATTTAAAAACAGAAACTTATAAACTCCTAAAATTTCGAAACATATTGATACATTTAAGTGACGTCCGGGTAAGATGTTTATCACAAGTTCACCTCAGCTGCAGTAGGTTAACGGCTAAATGGAATAAGATGGAATTTTGTACACGGATAGACCATAACCCGGTATTAGGCAAAAATAAATTTTATCCCATTATTTCTAAGGGATTGTATGCAATTATTTATTATTTATAACTAGCCTTCCGCCCGCGACTTCGTCCGCGAAGAATTAGGTTACAATACAGTTCTATTTTATTCCCTATCCCGTGGGAATATAACAAAAATCTTAGTGCTCGCCTTTACGTCGTTAAAGGATCCTGTATGCAAGCCATTTGGGCTGTGCGTTATCTTTCAGTCAGTCACGGTATTATTTTATTAGTAAATAGAAGAAGAAGATAGAAGAGAGTTATAAGAAGACTAGCTTCCACCCGCTTGACAAAACTGCTGTTGAGATATTAAAACCGCAATGAATGTTTAGATATTAATGATAGTTTAGAACGTACGGAACTCGCATTTTAATTTTTAACTGATCAGAAATATTTGTACACCTTGCCGATATATCTGGTGGTGACTGTAGAACATATAAGGCCGGACGCCAGATTTGCCTGTCATATCAAAGATATAGTGTAGTATAAAATGTAGTTTTAATAATGCTCAATAAGTGCAGACGTTCATAAATTTTGATCAAGGTGGTGTCGCGTTCTCAAAACTTTATCAATTTATCGAAAGGAGTGATTCAGAAACGAGTCTTATCAGAATAAAGACTGATTATAACACACAAACAGGAAAATTAAAAAAAAAAAAATACGAGTAAATTTAGAGGTCGCAATAGATATGATAAGATCGATAAGCATGATGCAAGCAATGATAATTATTATATCCTAATCATTTAGAATTGAAGAATTTATTTCCCATAAAAACAAGAATCTTCTTGAACAATAAAAGCGAAAGAATGTCGCGTGGTCGGCGGCTAGTTTCTAATATTAGCAAGATATGTTTAGTATTAACACTAGAAACACGGGAGCAGTCATTTGACCGCCATTTCAACTTCCAAGTTAATTTATTCTAATTTTTTTATTTTAATTTGCTGACATTTTGTGACTTTTATTATGTATTAAGAATACATGATCAAATTATTCTTAGTTGCTTTGTTAGTCCAGTCAAATTAGTCCTTAAAATAGAGGTAAGGTTACAATAATTCCCATAGAGCTAAAAATTGGTATGAATGTTCAGAATACCATTATAAATGAATTGTGAAAAGTCCCCATCAATCTCCCTTGTGCAAAATTTTTTATTGATGGTGAAAGTTTGCAAAAATTGGTTTTTCGCGTTTTTCAGCTAAACGGTGAGTTTTACAGCAAAAATAGTTCAGACAAAAATTGTAGATCATCCGATTCTCTACAAAAAATGTATCTACACTTTTTTTCATAAGTATTGCCATTTCCGTGATATAGCGGTTGAAAGAATTGAAAAAAATATTTTATTCGTAATATGCACGTTAATGTTCTTTTATATTCATTTTTGAACCGTTATATGAGTAAATACATGAGTCCCTATGTCTTATACATACAAATTATAAAATTCTTAGAATATAAATGAACGTCAAAAACTCCTCCCCTATTTTCATTTAGTCGCATGGCCTTGAGTAACATCTGTCTTCCATTCAATTGTCAGCGTGGCGATGCTCGTATACCTGCTCCGTTTCGAAGGTCTCATACTCAACAAAATACTGTTAGTGACAACTCGTGGCTATCGCTTATATTTTGTAACAAAGTTTGTGCATTTTACTGTTTTAAAAAAAAAAATTCGCAATTCTGCTTTATTTGTAGTCAACCTTTGACTGAAAGTGGAGTTGTTACTGTTGATCGCGGCATGAAAGCATTAATTGATGCAAGTATTGAAAGAGGTGATGAGTTTTCGGAGTACCTGAAAGACCAGACATCTGTAAAAATTCATGTGCAGTGTCGAAAAAATTATACTCGAAAAAGTAGCATTGATGCCGTGAAAAGACGGCGCCAAGAAGAAGAAGCTGGTTCATCAAAAATAAGTCCTCCTCGTACTAGAGCACGAGTAAGTGAAACTACATTTTGCTTCAACCAGTGTTGTTTATTTTGCGGCAATGAATTAAATGAAGAGTTGGAGAAGAAAAAAGCACTGCAGTACCGACGTAAGATTTTTAAAGTGACTACACTTTCGTTCAAAGACAGTATTCTAACTATAGCTAAAACTCGTTGTGATGATGTAGCCAAAGCTGTTGCTGCTCGAATTGAATTTGAATATGATTTAGTCGCTGCCGAGGCTAAGTATCTTAACGATTGCTACAATTCTTTTCTGAAACCGACCACTGGGGGTAAAGTCGGTCGTCCTTAAGATGAAGCTACAAATATTGCGATGAGAGAAATATTTAAGTATATTGAAAATAGCGATGATTGTCAATTCACATTAGACGAATTGAAAAGTATTTGTAAAAAATCAACAATAGATAACAGAACCATTAAAATGCGATTGAAGTTGGAGTATGGTGATAGAATTATTATTATAGAAAAATCAGGATCCTCAACATTCGTATGTTTTATTGATAGTCACCATGATATTTTAAATCAAGCTTGGTACGAAAAAAAAAACCGATAAAAAAGAAGAGCGATTTCGCATCTTAGAAGCTGCAGCAGCAATTATTCGAGAGGATATTCAATGTGCAGTGTTAGATAATTCTAATTATCCTCCACCAGGTCGTATGTTTGAAGATATTGATACAGACATTCCAAAGTCACTGACTTATTTCTTAGAGAAGGTCATTTTAAAAAATAAACGCTCCAATTTAGAACATTTACAATTAGTATGCACGAATATTAGCCATAGTATTATGAGTGCTGTTCGGCGTAGGTCTTTCAAGTCCAAATTACAATAGGCCTACCGGGGAAACCACGTTAAAAAAAAAGCGCCAAGCACACTACCTCATAGGTGGTGTGGAAACGTGTGCATATTACGAATAAAATATTTTTTTCAATTCTTTCAACCGCTATATCACGGAAATGGCAATACTTATGAAAAAAAGTGTAGATACATTTTTTGTAGAGAATCGGATGATCTACAATTTTTGTCTGAACTATTTTTGCTGTAAAACTCACCGTTTAGCTGAAAAACGCGAAAAACCTATTTTTGCAAACTTTCACCATCAATAAAATTTTTTGCACAAGGGGGATTGATGGGGACTTTTCACAATTCATTTATAATGGTATTCTGAACATTCATACCAATTTTCAGCTCTATGGGAATTATTGTAACCTTCAAAGTCTTATTTGACTGGGCTATGTTTGTATAATTAATTGTTGATATACCGTCAAAGACGGCGACAGTCATTTGACCGCGAATATTCGAGTTAAGTTTATCATTATTAAAAACTTAGTAAAAACACTGAAATCAATTCAGATCTTTCCAATGCTGAGCCTTTGCCTGTAGAGTCTGCTCCATCAACCTCTCATTCGCCATTACCAGTGATCCATGAGAACCGAAAAAGACGGGAGTGTTATATCAGCAAGTGTAAAAATAAAACTAATAAACTGTGTGATGACTGCAAAAAAACACTTTGTGGTTCATGCAATGTAAATAAAAGTCTTAAATGTAGAAACTGTAATTAAATCATTCATAACCAGCCATATATTGTATTAAATTCATTGATTGATTAAACGACGTTTATTAAAAAAATACCTTAAAATATAAAATTCTCGATTTTTTAATACATGCAGTCATTTGACCGGTGGCCGTCTTTGTAGGTAGGCGAATTTTCCCGTCTTTCTAGTGTTAAATAAATGTGGATACAGTTCGCACATGAACGGTTGCGATTGTATCCTTTCACCCCATTTTCCTTAACTAAATAAATAGAGCAACATTGCCAAAACACATTCCTGATATTGCAATAATAATAAATTATGTTACCAATGTTGTCGGTCAGTAATTTGTTAAGATATGCTGGTCTTTTGTGCAAAAAATAGTAGCTGCTTTTTATAAGAAAGACATAAATTCTTATGTTAAATAGTAGTGTGTGTACTTAATGTTATAAATGCGAAAGTATGTCAGTTTGTTTGTAACTCTTTCACGTAAAAATTTGAACTGATTTGAATGAAATTAGCACACAGATAGAAGATCAAGCCATAACGGGCTCTAAATAAGAGGAACTTAAAAACATACTAAAAATGCAAACACCCAGACCAAAACAAACATTTATATTGGTATTAAAAAAAACTGCCCTGAAGGAATCTAATTCACGACGACGACGCCGACGTGTGCAGTCCAACTTTGACAATACCAAAATCGTCGTCGTTGTCAAAGACAAAATGTCCGTCATTGCTAGTAACATCCTTGATATGGACGCAAAACATCCGTGTAACATCCGTGATCGCCCCATTTTTAATGGCCCGGCTACACCCACCCATCTTACGGTTTGCACAGTTAAGACGTAGCGGATTGTCCCGGTCCCAGTTTGTGCAGGCATGCTTTCAGGTAAGACGGTACGTGAAGCCGAGAGCATCTACTAGTTGACAGCTGGGCCCGTAGAAAAAGTAACATCGTTATGTATTTTTGTATTTTGGTTGGTGGAAGGACTTGTTGTGAGTCCGCCTGGCTAGCTACCACCATCTTATCTAAGTCTGACGCTATAACAATGTTTGCAGCATTGTTGTGTTTCGGCAGTTAGAGATAAGATAGCCAGTTCCTCAGTGGTTGAGGATTCCGGGTGAGGCTAGCTTCCATCTTCAGCCTTATCAACACTTAACATCAGGTATGATGAAGGCTAAGAGTCTCCTCGTCTTGAATAAAAAAATATAAAAAAATGTAGCGAAACGATAATTTCGATTCGTTATTGTCTATATTCGCCAATTTACATGCGGTCAGACCACATGTAGCGCGGCGCGGCCTATGCCAATCCGCCAATCCCCATACATTTAATTATTTTCAAACTTCGTTGTCGTTTTTAAATTGTTACTATAAATTAATTATATGCAAGCAGCCACATTACAACCCTTGGCTGAGAGACTGGCGCCTGAGATAGGTTTGTAAAACCCGTAATACAGGTCACCAGCGCCCCCCACCGCGGAGATTTTATGGTTACATAAAAATTGCATATCATTTCGTGAAACCATGGCAGTTGTGTTGGCCAGTAAAATAATTGCGAGTAGTATGATATAACTAAGGACAAATGACATAAAAGTAAACAAACACTTAACAGTTCTAGTTACAATTTTCAATGGTAACATTGAACACGCAAAGATCGTATGTAAAAATAATAATTAAAATAACAACAATAAAAATAAAAAAAGCCAAATGATTCATGACACTATCACCGAATTAATACTTGAGTAGGAACTTACCGCTATATCTATGCTGGGATACCATGTAGTGTATGTGTGCTCGTATGTGTGTATGATTAAATGTGTGTGCAAGGTTATTTTGCATGGATTTGTTTGTGTATATATGTGTGTGTTAGTAAATTTCTGTATTGCGTGTGTGTGGATAAACTATTGTATAATATCAATTTTTAATATATATATATTCTAATGTTAGTTAATGTTGGGGGTAACTATGAGGTCGGGTGAATGAATGCTTCGGTGTCATCGTAATTTTTAGTTTTTAACCATTTCATAACAGCGGCTTTACAACTTGTTCTGTGCAGGGGAAAGATATTTAAGATCTGGTTTAGGATAGCCCTTTGCGCTCTCTCCAGTTGGATGAGGTGCGTTTTTGATGCTCCGCCCCATGAGGTGATACAATAATCGATTAATGAATGGCATAAGGCAAAATATACCATTTTTATAGTTTGGGGATTAGCAACATGTTTTAAATTTTTAAAGATGTAAATTAGTTTTCTTAAGCGTGTAACTAGGATCTCAATATGAGGCTTGAATGTTGAAGTTTCATCTAACGTGACACCAAGGTATTTTATGGAATTAGTTTCTTGTAGAAAAGGACAAAGGCAATCAATAGAATCCGAAGAACATGAATGTAGACGGATAGTGTAAGATGGTGGAGGAAGTAGGTCCCTTCTATGAGCAAAGGCCATGAACTTGGTTTTGGAAACGTTAAGGGCTAAAGCGTTATCTCGAAGCCACGTACTGATCTCTTTGAGGCCCATACTTGCAGAATCAAAAACCTCCTTCCAACTATCGCCACTAAAGAAGACGGCAGTATCATCGGCAAATGTGATTATGGTTCCATTTAAAAGCTTCAAGTTACACAGGCCGTTGACGTAAACTAGGAATAGCGTTGGACCATTTATACTACCTTGGGGTAAGCCACAAGTTACGGCTTGATCATCACTGATCCATTTATCGATTTTAACCCTTTGCTTTCGATTGGTGAGGTAGTCCTCAAATAATTTAAGTGGTAAGCCTCTTACTCCAAGGTCTTCAAGCTTATGCAACAGGCGGGGAATCGAGACTGTGTCAAATGCCTTGGCTATGTCGAGGAAGATGGTTAAACATTTCTTTTTGGTATCTAAATTTGTAATAACTAGTTCAGTAAGAGTATGCACTGCGTCGTTTGTTGATTTGCCTCTACGAAACCAGTATTGTGAACTTGAAATTAAATTGTTAGTCTCTAAGTAATTTGTGAGTTGGTTGTTTAGAAGGCGTTCAGGAATTTTTGAAAGAGTTGGAAGAATCGATATTGTTCTGAAGTTGTCCCGCAGTCCCGCTCGCCCGCCTTGTGTATGGGCTTGATCAAAGACGTCTTAAATGCTGAAGGAAAAACCCCAAATGAGATCGCGAGGTTGCATATATGGGTTATAGGTGGAACTAAGAAGTAGCTATACCTTTTTATAAACTTGCCAGAAATTTGATCAGAGCCTACTGCACAGTTTTCTCGTAGAATGATTTAATGGATTTCAGCTTCATCAGTTGGAAGCAGGGCGAAAGAATTTACTGGTCTCGGTATAAGATCAGTGTTGATAGGGTTAGAGTTACGATGAGATGCAGTGTTCGTGAATTGTTTTGCCAAGTTACTACCTCCATTAGCAAAGAACTTATTGACCTCATTAACACTACCCACGGGATCTTCGGGAGATAAGAGATAAGTAGACTGATCCTGTTTCTTTCTTAAGTTAGCTACATTAGATATAACTTCCCACAATTTCTTTTTATTTGCCATTGCTGACTCAATTTCTTTTTTTTCATAATTCCTTTTGGCCTTTTTTAAAATACTTTTACAAAAATTCCTATAGCGTTTGTAAGTAACTGCTAAAACTGAATTTTCTGGATCTTTTTTTAGTTTCTTGTGCAAAGAGTCTCTATTTCTTAGACATCGCAACATACCTTTGGTTACCCATGGTTTCTTTGCATCATGTCTTCTAGAAGAAATCAAAACTTTAGAATTCTGTTTAATAGCTGTATTGAGAAGGTGAATCAGCAAATTAGTAGCAATATTTACATCCCAGCAATTTGTGATTTGGCTAAAGTCAATGGATGATATACTTTTGTCCAAATTGTGATAATCGATATTTAACTTTGAAGTGGTAGTTTTGCTAATTGTTGGACTATAATTAATATTTAAAGCTACGCTATCATGATCGGTAATGGTTGACTCAATTACAAAACAAGTAGAATCCAGTTTATATTTAAGCATCATGTGGTCGAGGCACGTCTTACTATGGGTAACTAATGTGTGACCAGGCAGGATGCCGTGGCTGGCCATAACATTCAAGTATTCATATGAGCGCGAATCACTAGTGCTAGGCTGAATGTCAATATTTATATCACCGCACACTACTATGTCTTTATAATTATTGAGGACTGATAACAATGAATCAATAGAGTTTACGAAATTTGTTGTATTAGTTTGACTAGGTGGGCGGTAAATACATAAAATACAGGTTATTCCGTCCAGTTTTATTAGAAGACAATTAGCGTCAGTGATTTGTGGTTCCTCAACCACAATATTTAGATCATTTTTAAAATATACCACGACACCTTCATTTTGTGATTTATGTTTTGTAGTTGATACGTGACTGTACCCGCCAAGATTAGGGATGGGCTTTGACAACGTAAGCCAGCATTCAGTTAAAACTATTATATCCCAATTTATGTTCGATCTCTGAAGCATTATACAAAAGTCGTCGAAGTTACAATTAATGCTTCGTATATTTTGTGTGAAAACTTTTAATGAGCGCCGTGGATATTCATTTCTTAAGTGAGACCTTAAGCTTTCAATATCGCACTTTAGTGACTTCGCAACCGAGAGAGAATCCAAACCCAATTCAATATTTCCTAAAATGTGATTAACCATGTTCAGTTAATATAATTTTATGTAAGTGTAACGGTTCTAAAAACCGCACACTCCTAAATCTTAAACTATTACTTACTTTCAACTAAAATTAAATCAATAACCATTCACTTCACCATTCTAACTTGTTTGTTTACTTTATTTTGTTTTGATAAAACTTCACGATGGTAGTTAATTGACAAAATATTCCTGCGTACCCTCGATATTGCTAACTTCACGGCCGGGAGATTTCGTATTTCGGCCAAGTGAATTAGACTACAAAAATTAACTTATTGCTATTTAACTATTTATATATAGAAAAAATCTACATATTTTTCTATGTATATCTATTATGTTTTTGCATACTTTAATATTCCTTAATTCTTTGGCCATAGACAAAACACCGTGTGTCGATCGGACTTACAATCCTTATGTTGTCTATGCTAATGACTAAACATTATTCGCCTATAGAATTGGAGAATCATCTCCCACTTTATTTTTTTACTAAAGAACCTTCTAGAAAGAATTGAGTATATATTTCGCAACTCCAGCGAAATCTGGCTCTTTTTCTTCATACTACTGCCTTAAAGTCATTCTGTTTTACTCTATTTGTGAAACCGCGATCCCCGTACTAGGGGTCGTATCCACGGGCAGCTGCAGCATCTACACCTGTTCCGTCTACTCTTCCACCTCGGCACCTACCTGCCGAGCGCTCACCTGTTCCGGTCTACCCCGGAAACCTCTCCACATCGTGTCTACGTGCGCATCACCACACCGAGCCCACCCTCCGTGCTACCGAGGCTGAACATACTGCTCAACAAGCGAACGTAGTCCGTGACGCTGGACTTTCGCTTCTGCCTCCTCTAGGCAGTTCTAAAGTTAAGTCCCCATTCTTACCCTCGCGAGAGCCACCCATCGAAGATTCCCTTGAACCCACACCCGAGCTTGTAATATCTTTATTTTATAATTATACTTGTTAACCACTTATAGTGTTTCTTTTCTATCTTTTCTGCACACCGGTCGTGCTTAACACGATCGGAGCGTGTCAGTGGCGCCTATCTCGCTCAGGGTTCTTCGCTCAGTGGTTCTCGCCTTATTTTTTCTTACTTTTTTTTATTTTTTTTGTGTAAAGTGGGTACCTAATTTTTTGTCAACTTGTGAATTGAGTTAACTAACGGTCACTAATCCGTTGTTAACTGCCACCTAACCTACTAACGGTTGTGTTGCTGCTATAGTAATCTAAATTTTTGTGTTTTTTTACTTAATTTGTTCTAAACTTAGACTGATTTTTTTTATTAACTTCACCTTATTTAGTTACCCACTTAAATATTTTATCTCTACGATTGCTTAGTCTCGCACACACTCGCCTTAGGTTTTTACTTTCTTTTTGTGTTTTAACTATGGCTGAACGCGCGATTAATTTTTTATCTCTTCAAAAAGCGGAACTTGAATACGAGGTCTCCTTGCGTGGTCATGAACCAGCTGATTCAGTCGCTGAGTTGCGGAAACAAATTGCGGTATTATCCAAAGAATATCCTTCTGATGCTATGTTGTGTTCTCATTTACCTCCGTCTGAGGATATTGAGGGTGTTCAGACTTCACTTGAGAAATCTCTTTTAAATCTTAAAACCTTAAAATCTAAATATAATAGAAACTTGTTTTTGAGGACGGAGAGTTTACTTAACCAAATTTACTATCGCTTGGATAGAATCCAGTTTGACGAGGACGATGATGAAACTTTAGAGTCTATTTTGTCTGAATGTCTGGAAAATTTTGAGTCTCAGATGAGTGACCTTAAGTCCTTGGCACCTGAAAGTGATGTTTCCGCAGTTAAAATTAATGCTAACGATTTGGAGAAGTGCATAAATATAACTATAGACCAACATAAAAGTATGGTACCTAACTTTGCTACTATTAAATATGACGGCAAGACTTGTGTTCGTTCCTTTTTGCAAAAGCTTGACGAATTCGTGAAATCAAGAGGCATTGGCTATGAGAAGGTTCTGTCCTTCGGTCATGAAATTTTTACGGGTGAGGCTCTTCCTTGGTTCCGTAGCATTAGGCGCCAAGTGAAAGATTGGTCTCAGTTTGCTGAAGCTTTAATAGCTGATTTCAGTCCGAAAAACTTCGACGCTCAATTCTTGTCACAAATTAGGTCACGTCTTCAGGGCAAGGACGAGAAAATTTGTATTTATCTGGCGGTTATGGACTGCATGTTTTCAAGGCTTACTAAACCTTTGTCTGAGGACGAGAAGCTCGAGATTTTATCAGGAAACATTCTACCCTGTTACGCCAATGTGTTAGCTTCAGCTGGAGAAATTTTCAATATTGACAACCTTAAGGAAGTTTGCCAAAAATATGAAAGGGTTCAGACCCAATTTTTTAAACGCAGTGAGCCTTCTTCTCGTAATTGTATACCTCTAGCTACTGAGTTTGTTTATCGAGGAGAATCTAATGCTCCTTCTAACTGTGAAAAATCTAAGCCTCTAAATAATTTTCAAAACACTAAATCTTATGTTTCCGCTGTTGCTTCTAAAGATGTATATTGTCCTAGATGTCGTAATAATACGCACAGTTTAAAAACTTGTACCCAACCAAGAGTGATTGTTTGTTTCAAGTGTGGGAAAAAGGGTGTACGCACTCCTGATTGCACTAAATGCAATCCAAAAAACTAGTTTGTCAGGATTGGAAAACTACTGATTCTCGAAATTCGAGATTTTCTAGTCGTTGCACTGAGACTGAATGGAACCAATGGCTTAGTTTTATCTGTAGTCTGTCTCCTAGCCATTCCGTGTCTCCAATCCTGGATAAAAATCCTACTTTTTCTCGGCCCTATGTGAATGTTAATGTCGGTGACAAAAATATTATCGGTCTGTTAGATACTGGTTCCGGCATAACATTGTTAGGGAATAATTCTCACCAATACTTTTTAAAATCTAAATTTAAATGCTTTTCTTGTGATCCGTTACAGCTTTCTGCGGCTGGCGGTCAAATATTCTACTCATCTATGTATTTAATTTTACCTTTAACGTTTAATAGCAAAACCTATAATATAAAACTTTTTGTTGTACCAGAAATTGAAAATGAACTTATTCTGGGTATGGATTTTTGGAGAACTTTCGGGTTGTTTCCTAGCGAGCTCGATAGCCTTGTTCTTGAAAAACCACATGAGGTGAATATTTCTAACATAGCTCTTGACGACTCTAAGCAAATTCTCTCATATTCTCAACTTTGCGAAGAACAAAAGGAAGCCGCGGATAATATAATATCTCAGTTTCGCGGTATTTCGTATGAGGAATGTGGTTTGGGTCGTACCTCCTTGATTACTCACGCTATCGATACTGGTGACGCTATTCCTATTAGACAACGATACTACCGAATGTCTCCCCAGAAACAACAAATTCTCTCCGATCAGCTGGATGAGATGCTCAATGAGGACGTTGTAGAACCGTGTGAGAGTCCTTGGTCGAATCCCGTTCTTCTTACTCCGAAAAAGAACGGTGAATATAGGTTTTGTTTGGACAGCAGAAAACTAAACTCTGTCACTCGTAAGGATGCTTATAGCTTACCTTATGTTTCTGAGATCTTAGATAATCTTAGGGACGCTAAATATTTATCTAGTATTGACCTTTCTAAATCTTTTTGGCAGGTTTTAATAAAGCCCGAAGATAGATGCAAGACTGCATTCTATATTCCCTCTAGGGGAAGCTTTCAATTTAAATCTATGCCCTTCGGGTTAACTAATGCACCCGCTACGCAGCAAAGACTGGTAGATTTGCTGTTTTATGGGCCTGAATTTGAAAATAAAGTTTATGTTTTTGTCGATGACGTCATAATCGTGTCTAATACTTTTGATGAGCATATGTCGTTACTTGCGCGTGTTTTAGAAAAGCTAAAATATGCAAATTTAACTATAAACTTCGAAAAGTGTCAATTTTACCGGGAAAAACTTAAATATTTGGGTTACGTCGTCGATTCACATGGTCTTCATGCTGATCCGGAGAAAGTTGACGTTATTGTGAAGTATCCTACTCCTACTAACAGGAAGGAAGTTCGTCGTTTCTTAGGCACTGCTTCTTGGTATCGTCGTTTTATTCCTAATTTTAGTTCTTTGGCTGCACCATTGAATAAACTTACCTCTCAAGGAAAAGCGGCACCTCCCTTTGCTTGGACGCCGGAAGCAGATGTCGCTTTTAATAAACTTAAGGAGTGTCTTACGTCACCACCTATCTTATCATGTCCGGATTACTCTGAACCTTTCCAGGTACATACCGACGCTAGCGATTTCGGAATTGGTGCTGTGCTCACACAGATTCTAAACGGCGAAGAGAGGGTTATAGCCTATATGAGCAAATCTTTATCGGCCCAAGAACGGAACTATAGCGCTACGGAGCGCGAAGCACTCGCAGTAATTGTTGCTATAGAACACTGGCGGTGTTACCTGGACAACGGTAATAAATTTGTTGTCTTTACGGATCATTCCTCTTTAAAATGGTTCTTAAATATTAATAACCCTACAGGTCGTTTAGCTAGATGGGGAATTCGTCTCTCAGCCTTCAATTTCGACATCAAACACAGACGTGGCAAGGACAACGTCGTGCCCGATGCCTTATCTCGCGCTGTGCCTGTAGCGGCTATAGATAGTGCCAGCCAATCTTCATCTCCTATATCAGATCCTTTATCTGACACTTGGTATAAGGAGATATTTTATGGTTGTCAATCCTCTCCTACATCCTTTCCTAATTATAAAATTTCTAACAACAAACTATATCGTCTCAGAAAATCCTTAAATCCTTTAGCTAGGGAATTTGAATGGAAGGAAGTAGTTCCTAAACATTCCAGACACGATATCGTTGTTACTAACCACTCGAATCCTACTGCAGGACATTTAGGAATTTTTAAAACTTTAAAACGAATTTCTCTTAATTATTTTTGGCCTGGCATGCATAAAGATGTTGCTAACTATGTAAATAACTGTAATGATTGTAACTCTCACAAACACGCTAATCATCCCACTCTAGGATTTATGGGTCGACCTAAGGAATGTTCTAGACCATTCCAAATGATTAGTGTCGATTTAGTTGGTCCATTGCCTCCATCTAGGAAGCAAAATACTATGTTGCTTGTTGTCACTTGCTGTTTTTCTAAATATTCGCTTTTATTTCCTATACGTCGAGCAACTGCCGACGTAATAACTACTATACTTGAAGAGAAAGTACTCCTTGTTCATGGCATTCCTAGTACCGTTTTGATGGACAATGGTAAACAGTTCGTTAGCCAAAAACTTCAGCATATGTTCGCTCAATATAAAATACCAAATGTACGCTATACACCTAAATATACACCGCAGGTGAATACTGTTGAGCGCTATAACAAAACAATAATGACGGCTGTTTCTACTTTTATTAACGATGATCACCGGACTTGGGATCTCAATATACCAAAAATTCAATTCGCTCTCAATTCTGCAGTAAGCGAAGTCACTGGGTATACACCATCATTTCTTGTTTACGGTAGAGAACTAGTTGCTTGTGGATCTCACTATGTTGATGTCAATCTAACTGACAACATCATTTTTACACCTAGGGATAACTATGCTGAAAATACTGGAAAGCTTAGGAAAATTTTCGATGAGGTACAAAGCTCTTTAATTAAATCTCATTCACGTAATTGTGGTCCTTATAATCTTCGTCGTAAAAACTTAGACTTCAACGTCGGTGATATTGTCTGGCGGAAAACTTATTATCAAAGCGACAAAGATAAGCAATTTTCTAAAAAACTTGCTCCTAAATATATTAAATGTCGTATCAAATCTAAATTGTCGCCCTTGGTCTATGAATTGGTCGATATGAATGGTAAAAATCTTGGTTCTTGGCATATCAAAGATTTTAAAGTCAATAATTATTCCTGATATGTTTTTGACTATTTCTACATCTTTTATTTAAATAAATTAAAGCAGTATAAATATAAACCTTTATTTATTTATACTGTTTTAACTAAAATAAGTAACGATTTTTTTTTTAACTTTTTGAAATTTTTGGTTGATTGTTTCTTTATATCTTTTTATCTCTTGCTAATCTAGTTTTGTATGGAATCTCAGCATCCCTTGAACGCTGACATTTCCAACTGTATCTTTTGTTTTTCAGTCAATCTAAACGATTGAAATTCACTCTTTTGCCTTACTTCCGTAGTCCTAGGTACTACCAAGACCACTAACGTCTTGTTATTGTCGATATCTCTCGACAATGTTGTGGGGTATTCTTTTGCAGTTGTTGATGTTCTTAAGAGTCTGTATAATTCTGGATGACTATTTCACTAAAGTCTTGCTTATTTAGTGAGTTTTTTTTTCTTAGTGGATTTTGACTAGCCAAAATCCTACTCTAAAGAGGGGGATATGTAACGGTTCTAAAAACCGCACACTCCTAAATCTTAAACTATTACTTACTTTCAACTAAAATTAAATCAATAACCATTCACTTCACCATTCTAACTTGTTTGTTTACTTTATTTTGTTTTGATAAAACTTCACGATGGTAGTTAATTGACAAAATATTCCTGCGTACCCTCGATATTGCTAACTTCACGGCCGGGAGATTTCGTATTTCGGCCAAGTGAATTAGACTACAAAAATTAACTTATTGCTATTTAACTATTTATATATAGAAAAAATCTACATATTTTTCTATGTATATCTATTATGTTTTTGCATACTTTAATATTCCTTAATTCTTTGGCCATAGACAAAACACCGTGTGTCGATCGGACTTACAATCCTTATGTTGTCTATGCTAATGACTAAACATTATTCGCCTATAGAATTGGAGAATCATCTCCCACTTTATTTTTTTACTAAAGAACCTTCTAGAAAGAATTGAGTATATATTTCGCAACTCCAGCGAAATCTGGCTCTTTTTCTTCATACTACTGCCTTAAAGTCATTCTGTTTTACTCTATTTGTGAAACCGCGATCCCCGTACTAGGGGTCGTATCCACGGGCAGCTGCAGCATCTACACCTGTTCCGTCTACTCTTCCACCTCGGCACCTACCTGCCGAGCGCTCACCTGTTCCGGTCTACCCCGGAAACCTCTCCACATCGTGTCTACGTGCGCATCACCACACCGAGCCCACCCTCCGTGCTACCGAGGCTGAACATACTGCTCAACAAGCGAACGTAGTCCGTGACGCTGGACTTTCGCTTCTGCCTCCTCTAGGCAGTTCTAAAGTTAAGTCCCCATTCTTACCCTCGCGAGAGCCACCCATCGAAGATTCCCTTGAACCCACACCCGAGCTTGTAATATCTTTATTTTATAATTATACTTGTTAACCACTTATAGTGTTTCTTTTCTATCTTTTCTGCACACCGGTCGTGCTTAGTGATGTGCCGTTCCCGGGAATATTGGAAACATTGGGAATATTCCCAGAAGCGTTCCCGGCAATATTCCCAAAAGCGGAAATTTAGGGGAAAATTGCTTGTGTTGAATTACAGTATTTTTTTGTTGTATGCTAACAATTCTATTGGCAATATTACAAGGCTTAATGAATATGCCAAAGGTTAATTATCACTTATGGCGTAAATTTCCAATTTTCCTGGGAATATTCCCAGTAAATTTCCAATGTTTACGGGAATATTTCCAATACCTATATAGTTAATTATAGTTAACCTGTAAGCGATCCAATTCTATACATTGAAAAGAATTAATATAAAAAAATACCTCCCACCAGGGGTCTTCTTAAACGAAACAGATACCAAAAATATAGTTTTTGAATTTTTTGTCTGTCTGTCTGTCTGTCTGTTGTCCGCGTTTCACGCAAAAACTACCGAACAGATTTTAATGAAACTTTTTTGTTATACAGCTATTGGTCGTCGCCAGCATATAGGCTATAATTTATTTTGAAGATCGCAATATCTGATGTGGAACCATAGCAGTCCAGTCAAACTATGAGAGGTATACAAATACGGTCTTAAGGAAAATTGTTAAGCGTGATGAGCATTTTTTATTGACGTACAAAGTTTGAAGATCTGGTACACCTGATGTGGAACCCTAGCAGCCAAGTTAAACTATATGAGATACAAACATAGCGTCTTAAGCAAAGTTGTTTAACGTAATGAACATTTTCTACTGACGGAAAAATATCGAAGGTCTGGTACACCTGATGTGGAACCCTAGCAGCCCAGCTAAACTATAAGAGATACAAATATAGTATCTTAAGAGACATTGTTCAGCGTAATATGTATTTTCTTTTGACATACAATCTATACTAATATTATTAATGTGAAAGTGTGTTTGTTTGTATGTCCGTCTTTCACGTGAAAACGGAGCAACGGATTGACGTGTTTTGTAGTATGTGGGTAGTTTACGAGCTAGAGAGTGACATAGGCTAATTTTAATCCCGGAAAAATATCACTTTCCCTCGGGCGAAACTTTTTAGCATAATATAAATATAAATATATAGCATAATAATCACAAGGAATAATAGAATTACGATTATTTTTTTACACTCTAGGGGTAGGGCATACAAGACTGCGTGGAGTCGGTTTTTAGGCGATTCGTTTCTGTCACTGACTATTATGCAAAGAAATAAAAAAAGTGTTTTTTTTAATAAGAAAAAAACTATTTTTTCTGGCGCTTCGCCGGTCACAGCCGGTTTTGGTCACAGTTCTAACCTAACCCAACCTGAAACGACTGTTACAGTTTGTTGCTGCAGAACCCCGTCCCCACTTCTCTGTTTTTTTCCAAAATTTATGAGAGAAAAAAATATATGTCCGTCGGATTCCTCCTTAGTATCTCCGGGGGTGTCAAAGGGGGGTCGAAAATTTTGTTAGATTTTAGCTACGACGCACCGTTTTCGAGATATTCGCATTTTTATAAAATTCATTCTTGAAAATTTTACAAGTCCCTGATCTATACAAAATCGGTTGAATTTTTTTTAAGTCCTGCACCCCCTTTGCGACACCCTAACCCCATGTTATGTATCATTTTTTTACCATAAAAAAATTTTAGGACTACCTATAATATGCCAAATAAAATTAGGTTTTTCTATAGTTATGGCAAATAAAATTATGCTAAGGGATTTTAGGACTGCGTAATATTAGGCCAAATGAAATTAGGGATTTCATTTATTATGCTTCATAATAATATGCCTTTAGACAGTTATGCTACTTAAAATGTATGCGAAGGAAAAAATATGTGACATTAATGTAATGCTATTTGATGATTATGCCAATTGATGTATGAACAACGACTTTAGGACAATCGACATTATGCGAAAAGTTCCGCCCCCGCCGAAAATCACTATTCCACGCGGACGAAGTCGCGGGCAAAGCTAGTAGTTATTTTTATATTTGTATACAATTTTACAAAATGAACATATCATTTGTTTGTTCGTTAACAGTTTGTAGAAAGTAATCAAAAATTTTACTTTTTTGTCTCATTATGACTAACACAGCTAGCACAGCACACTCGACAATCAAAGCGACACTGGGGTAAACGTGTTTCTTTTGTTTTAAACTAGAGGAAAGGGGAGGGGGCGGCGCGGCGGGACCCTCCCCTCGCGGCTCAAGCAAGCGCATGCACATACTTGTTGTTGCGTAACCGTGGGATTAAGAAGAAAATATAAATAGCACAGAATTTTTACCATACTTGAAAATATATTATTTTGGAAACTTTGGGAAAGTTTCCGGGAATATTGGGAATATTCCCGTAAGTTTACAACGAGTAAATTACTTGTGCTTAACACGATCGGAGCGTGTCATAAGTTAAAGAATATTATTTTACTACATATTAGGTTTGGTTCCCGGAAAACAGTAATCACAGAATTAAACGCGAATTGAAACTTATTAAAAAGATAAAGTCCAATAGTCTCAACAATATTACCCACAACGCTATTTGTATTATTATTATTGTATAAATATTGTAAAACGTGTTCGTTTAAAGTGTTATTATCCATATAAGTGTGTATATATAAAGATGAGTGTAAATAATGTATATAATTATTATATAATGCGTGCAGACATGACGGAGTGATGTGATGCAGTGGTTGTTCGTTAGAGGCCAATAAGTTAAAAAGACGGTGAGTGCGTGTGAAGTGATACATGAATTTGTTTTGGCATGCTAATTTAATAAAAGTAGAATAACTTAAACAGAGGTAAAAGTAAAAAAGTATACTTATAAAAAACGACTTTAAATACATGCAGTTATTTAAATAAATTATTACTAAATATAGTCACATAACCATATTGATTAGTTCGTCTTCCTTCATCGCATATCTGAGACGTCGATCCGCCCTCTTCTTTTCTTACGAACACTTTTCCAAAAGAGGTCCACGCTGCATTAATTTTTTTATTCTTGACGAAGTCACGAGCAACATAGAAAATACGTCTCGTCTTGGTAGTGAGGAACTCGGATATGTATATATTCTGAGGAGGGCCAGGGATGTCAACATGATTAGAATTTAGTTGGCTTTCTTTTTTCTCACGCCTATTATTGTTCGATGACTTATATAAGGCGATCAATGACTCCTTCCTTCTTTGAGTGGTGAAATCAACGATAATGGACTTAGATTTTGAACGGTATATCTCACTAATCTCGGCGTCCTGTATAGGTGGCTCCAAGTTCAGAACCGAGCCAATATCCTTAACAATTTTTATCATGTTCTGTTTATTTTCACGGTCATTCGTGGGGATATTACGAATTTCGATTGTAGAACTACGATTTTGCCTTTCCATAATTTCCAATTTATTTTCGAGCGACGATAGGCGCATTTTGTATTCAATGTTCTCGGTTTCCAAGCAGTTAATTTTTTCTTGTAGCTCGTCATACTTTTTGTTCATCATAACTAATGAGTTTTTAATTTCTTGATTTTGTGTAATAATAATATTCATTGCACTACTTAGCGACTCAAATTTGTCTTCCTGTTGAGCTTTAATCTCAGAAAACATAGTTTTTATCTCGGTCGAACAGGACTCGTAACCATATGAATATTCATTTAAGGTACGTTTTTGACGTTTCGTAATATTTGATTGATCTTTATTCAATGCAGAATCAGATTTACAATGCGTCATCGGGGGAGTCTTTAGTAAAAATTCCGAATCAGGCGGAGAGCGCATCATATTGTTGTTAGAATAAAGCAAAAGTAGGCCTAAATGTTTCACTTCCCGACGGCAATCGAGGGGTTCGGTGGGCGGGGCTTGCGCGAGCGCAGGTATGTCCGGTTGAAGTGGGACGGCCTAATTAGCACTTCGGTTGACCTGATAGGACGATGCGTCGCGCACTCCTCGACGGCAGAGGGACAATGATATATTTGTCACTGTCACAATTAAGTAGATCTCCTTCGCGCACTTCACTCCACTTCTTACATTTATGCACTCCTATTATTTCGTTCGAATTGTTACTTGGTTTTCAAATAAATTTGTCAATAATAATTTGAGCCGCACGTAATATACGTTAATACTGGTAGGCGTCCGCGGGAGGAGGGATATGGACTATGACTAAGGGCCCTGATGTGTCAGTCGACAACAGCATCGATGTGTCGCATATAGAATAGCATCGTCATCAGCCATTTTTAAAGTCCCCACTGCTGGGGTACTGGCCTTCTTTATGGATTGATAAGAAGTATGGGCCATGACCCATCACGCGGGCGCACCAGCGTGGATTTTGACGACTGCAAATGCAGCCGGGACCAACGGCTTCACATGCCTTCCGAAGCACGGAGGAGCTCGAGATTGTAAATTTTTGGCCACCCATCTCATGACCGACCATTGCGAAAGTTGCTTAACCTCATTTCAGGCCTTTGAAAAAGACGAAGATTAAAAGCGTGCTGTGTCGTTTTCTAAACAAAACATGCTGAAACAGAATAATTTTGTTTTTGGATATAGGTATTTAAGTATTTATTCCTTCTGTTTTATTCAATTTTATTTTTCTCGTCTTCTTTATTTTTTTTTAGGTGTACTCGGACGTTTTTTGCTTTTTCTTGCTTTTCAATCCAAAATCGTCTGAGCTCATGTTTAACACAATACCACATGTCGTATCATGGCATTTTAATTGCATCCAAGTCCTTAATTAAAAGTTCCATTTTGTATTAAACGAGCACAATTCATGTTATTGCACATGCGGTTTTGAATGGAACGGGTCACGTCATGTTTGTTTCACTGCACCTTGACAGATGGCTGTAATATGCTTTATTCTTACAAAACTTTATTATTTGCATTGTTTTTTTAATTCTCATCCTAACTAATATTGTAAATGCAAAAGTGTGTTTGTATGTAACCAATCGACTTGATTTTTGGCACAGAGTTAGTCGAGAAGCCGGAGAGTAACATAGGCTACTTTTATCCCGATATTCCCACGGGAACAGGAAACACGCAGGTGAAACCGCGGGCGGAAGCTAGTAATAAATATTTCGCCCATTAGCTTAACCTTAAATTAAGCACTGTTATGGCGTATATCGTATGGCGTATATCGTAAGGCGTATATCGTATGGCGTATATCGTATGACTTATATCGTATGGCGTATATCGTATGGCGTATATCGTATGGCGTAATATTGCTTTTCGTTATGATTTAACAATACGTAACATTGCAACATACGTAAGCTATTTTTACAACGTGTAGTAATAAGTTTTATTTCTAAAGCCTTTTAAACATTTCGATGTCTGATGATAGGACATATGGAAGGTAGTCTGATCAAGATCAACTATTAAAGACCTGATGATCTTCAAACGGCTGATCAGGTCATAGTTAATGTATGATCTCGCGATCACACAACTCAAGATGATAGAAAATGATACGAAATTCTTGATATGATAAAATGATTGATTTATTTAATTGCTACAATGAGTAAGTCTACATTGAATGCTATGCAAACGTGTACTAATAAATTATATATAAATTAGGTAATTGCCGCGCGCAGGTAAAGCGGTGACACTACAATATTGTATAGTGCTTGCACTGTACATGCTCCCGGCCACGAGAAGATCACAATGAGATAAAAAAAATATAAACTTTACAATTACTTAAAAAAGTATAAAAAATATTCAAATATAAAATAAACATGGAAAAAAATATTATGAAAAATGTTTCCTAATAACTGGTGACGTTGCTCTGTCCATGATGGCGCCACTGCTGCTAGGTCGATCTTCTTGCGTGTCTTCTGTTGTCGTCCGCTTCGCTACCGTGGCGTAGTGAACGGAGGGTGAATTTGTTTCCTGCGGTGTGCTCATACTCGTTCGGGTTTTAGATCTAGACCTTCGAAGGGCAGAGAACCGTATCGCAGGAGCGGGCGTGTGTGTGGGCAGCACATTGTCGGCAGCTATACTTCGCCCCGCTGCTATGGGTCGCCATCGGCACTGGATACTTTTAATTACTAATATTGCACCTATGATAGCGGCTATCCCAAGCAGCACATAAATCATGGTGTAATGATGGATGTCATGATACGAGATCGATCCTGCTAGTGGGTCGACTTGCTTTATCTCATTAATTTTCCTTCCAATTTCAGATAGTTCTTCCTGATGTGATTGATTTAAAGCAGTAAATTTTGGGATAGTTATATTAACAACGTCGTTAATCGGTGCAATATAGGGTAAGTAAACATCTGGAGTGGCCTTGAATTGTGTCATATGTTGCCTAGTAGACAAAATTGTAAACTCAGCTGTCTTGATAACGCTGTCGTTCCCCGTATGAATGAGGCCGGCGCGCGTCAGCTGTTGTGCGGTCACCTGATCCCCACATATCGCCTTTACTTGACACATATCACAACAAAAATAAATAAACGTATTAATGTTGCTTGTCTCAACCCATTTGTTTTTGCAGGTTTCCTTTTTTAATTTACATTCTTTTCCTTCTTCTTCACAAAAACTCTTATCTCCCTTTAATTGATATTCAGGTTTTTTGATATGACAGTAATATTTGTCTGATATTATTAAACATGACTGTAAATCATTTTCCGTTAACATAAAGTAGTTGTCTGTCTTCATATTAATTGAAATGTAAGTTGATACCGGAACGACTTGTAAAGTTTGATTTTCATTAAACTGTGGTATTGATATGATCTTCATGATTTCGTAAGTATGATGAGGGGAAGTTTTAACTCGAATATCAACATGTCATCTAACATTCTTGTTTGCACACGAAGTAATTCATAAACTTTTCTTAGTTCAGTATGTATGTTGTCGACTGGTAGCAAAACGTCCTTGTTAAGTTTTGTTGAAATAGTGCTCAGCTCTGTGATCAATTGTTCGGGTGATAGCAGGTGGAAATTAAATCGTCCATGATATATATCGGTCATGGTGTCCAATAACGTCGTTTGAATGTTTTTCAGGTTACTCAGTAAGTTGTTTGCTATTATAGCTCCGGTATTAAATGAGCTGACTAAATGGTTGACTTGTGCTTCGCTTTTTAGTTTGTTGCAGGCTTGGTCTAATAAATTCATATGATGGTTTATTGATTTATGTTGTTGATTAATTGCGGCTTCTGTGCGTTTTAAAAGATTATATTCAGCTTCTATTATTGTCGTCTGATTTTTCCAAAGTGACACCATATGTTGTTCATTTTTTCGAACTAGAGCGATATCCTTTTTGTACTGTTCGGCGAATCTCTCATCCAATACGCCAAACAAACTGTTTGCAACGTAACCAAGGCCATTGATAAGGCCGCGCTTACGACGTCTGGCAGGTCGGACGCGTTTTTGCTGACCGAGTAACAAGGTGTCATAGTACTCTAGCTCCGTAAACCCGTGATGTAATTGTAATAATATAGTATCACAATGCGCGTGCTGTTTGATAGTATCACATGTCGTCTTTAGTGATTGTAAATAGTTTTCTAACACTTTTGTACCTTGCCAATAAGGTTGCATATCGTAATACACAACGATTTTCCATTCGTCTCGAACCATTATCATGTCTGATATTTTGTCAAAGTATAAATGTTGATTTTCTCGGAATTGTGTTACGTTGATAGTGCCTTCTGTGCTTGATATTACATTCATGAATAATAACAATATTATTGATAACATAGACATCCAATTGAACTTTAGAGCAGAACTGTAGTTCACACGAGGCGCAGTGTTACTTGATGCATGAGTCACGACTTTACTAATAGTGACGTTTGATTGTGACGTAGTTGGAGTGTCTTCACGCTGTGTTGATATGGGCGAGTTTTTGTCACTTTGATGTTCTAATAGAGGTGATATCTTAGTTATTGGTCGTTTTAGGATACCATTCTTGGTTTTTAGTGATACAACTCGAACATATCCATCTCTGCCGGGGTGAAGCTCAACAATTCTGGCAAGCGGCCACTTTCCAGGCGGGAGGTTTACGTCATGGATGATTACGACGTCATTGATTTGAAGATTGGCTTTTGGGTGTAGCCATTTGCTACGCGCTGAAAGTTGACATAAATATTCTGCTCTCCAACGTTTCCATACGTCATCAAAGATTTTTTGTGTGAGTTGCCATCTCGTGCGTAAGTCTCTTTCAGTTTCTATAATTGTTAAGGTAGGCCCGCTTGCAAGAAAGTGTGATGGTGTGAGGCAATCCAGGTCTTCAGGGTCTTCACTTAGAGCACATAACGGTCTGGTGTTCAGACATGCTTCTATTTGGGTCAGTAAGGTCGTGTACTCCTCAAAAGTCAGTTTTTGTTCACCAATTACTCTTTTGAGGTGGTACTTAAAGCTCTTTACAGCTGCTTCCCAGAGGCCTCCTGCACTGGGCCATGATGGTGCGTTGAAGTGCCACTGGATCTCCATGGAGGTGATTTCTTTAAAGAATTGATCATCCAGAGTTTTTTGAAGGTTGATAAACTCTTTATTTAAGATGCTGCTGGCCCCCACGAAGTTAGTGCCATTATCGCTATAGATATGGCTTGGGGTACCGCGTCTGGCGGCCATTCTGCGAAGGGCGGCTAAAAATGCTGAAGAGCTTAGGTCTGACACCAATTCGAGATGGACCGCCTTTGTAGCCATACAGACGAACACGGCGATATATCCTTTCGTGGTTCTCACTCCGCGACCTTTATTAGTTTTCACGTCAACGAAGCCCGTGAAATCTACTCCTGTATGATAAAAAGGCCGGGTCGGATTTGTGCATGCTGATGGTAGATCGCCCATTAATTGTTCTTGCTTGATCGGACTGTGGCGTTTGCAGGTGACACATTTTCGGAGTTGCTTCTTTACGGCTCTCATACCACCCACGATCCAGTATTTCTGTCGTAACCAAGTAAGTGTCAGACGGGCTCCACCATGAAGTGTCATTTGATGACCTTGTTCGATAAGTAGGTTTGCAATATGAGTGTTATTAGGTATGATAAGTGGATGTCTCATGTTTTGATTCATGCTTGCGTTGTTTAGCCGGCCGCCAACTCTCATTAGGCCATCTTGATCGATAAATGGATTTAATTTTATCAAATTGCTCTTGATGTTTATTTTCTGATGTTTTTGGAGGCTCATAATTTCTTCTTTAAATTCAATATTTTGTACTTTTTTGATGATAATATTTGATGTTTTTCGTAATTCATTTATCGTTAGGTAGCTTGGTTTGTGTTGATTGCGCGAAAAAGGACGCATAAGCCACGCGAGTAAATGAGTCACTCGATTGATGTTACTGGAATTAATTAATAATTTCATGACTATGTCTTCACATTGTGTCACAACATTGATATCTAATGATTTTTTAATTTCTTCTTTAGTGCTAAAAATTGACTTTTGCTTGTCGATTTTATTTTCTTCGAAAGTTGATAGCCATTTTGGACCCTGCCACCAAAGGGGGTGACTCTTAAGTTTTTCAATTAAAATGCCTCTGCTAGCAGAATCAGCCGGATTTTCGGCTGATTTAACATAGTTCCATCTATCTGCTCGTGCTATCTCGATAATCTGCTTGACTCTATTGGCCACAAACGGTTTCCAGCGGCTAGAGTCTCCTTGAAGCCATCCGAGGACTGCCGTAGAATCCGACCAACAGAATATCTTCACATCTCTGATTGATAATCCATTTACTATAACTTTAATTAGTTTTGACAACAATAGTGCGGCGCTGAGCTCTAGTCTTGGCAATGTGATTGTTTTGTTTATAGGCACAAGTTTCGATTTTGCAGCTACTATTGTTATTCGTGAGTTTCGTGACTGATTTTTGATGTTGGATTTTTCATTAATCTTACAATAGATTACACATGCGTAAGCTTTTGATGATGAGTCACAGAACCCATGTAACTCTATGTCTCCGTATTCGCTTGTTTCCAACCATCGAGGTATTGTTATGTCTTCAATTAATGACAGGTCTGTTTTTAGTTTTTGCCACTCTTTATTGATATTTTCAGGTACTTGCTCATCCCACTGAAGGTGAAGTGACCAGACACTTTGAAACAAAAGCTTTAGTTTTGTTGTAATTGGAGCCAGCCAGCCAAGAGGGTCGAAAATTTTGGAAATGTCTGATAATAATGACCTTTTGGTAGCTGGTTTTGATGATTTCAGATCAATCTTGATTTGGAATGTAAACTGATCCTTCTGAGGGTGCCAGCGCAGCCCTAAGGTTTTGGTTGATTCCGAGTGTCTAAATTCAAATGTTTGTTGATGTTTTGAATCCGCCCGATTTAAGTAAATTGATGAGGTCTGTTTTCAACTGGATGGCGGAATTCAAATCACGATGCCCGAAAGAACATCATCCATGTAAAATTGATCTTCTAAAACTTTGGCTGCTGTTGGATATTTTGAGCGTTCAACTTCTGCGAGCTGTTTCAATGTCATCATGGCCAAGAACGGTGCTGATTTTGTACCATATGTGACAGTCGTGAGTTGATATTCACGTAAGACGTCATTCGGGTTCTCCCGCCAAACTATTTTCTGATATTTTTGATCTTTCTCATTGCATAAGATTTGGCGAAACATCTTCTCAATGTCGGCTGTGAAAACATATTTATATTTTCTCCACCTTAAAATGAGTGTAAATAAATCATGTTGTAAATTGGGGCCACTGTACATAAGTTCATTTAAACTGTAGCCTGTTGAAGTCTTTGCTGACGCGTTAAAAACGACTCATAACGCTGTTGATAACGAGTCCGCTCGCAATACACACAAGTGAGGTAAAATGCAATCTGGCAGTTCTTTGTACACACACTCGCGCATGTGTCCCAATTGAATGTATTCGCTAATAAATGATTTATAGTCTTGCGCAATCTTTCTATTTTTAGCGAATTTATTTTCCAGTTGGAAAAATTGTGCGACTGCTCGCTTCTTGGAATCTCCGATTTTTTCTTCGATATCTGATTTTAGAGGCAGCCTCACGACGTAACGACCATCTTCTCTGCGGAAAGTTTCTGATTTAAATTGTTTGATGCAAATGTCATCTTCAGTTGACATATTCGTGATGTTTTCCGAGATTTCTTCCATGGCCCAAAACCTTTGTATGTCGTCGATGTTGTTCAGTACAACATTACATTGATAGGACTTCACGTTTCCGCATAGTATCCACCCTAGGTGGGTTTGCTGGGCTACGGGTTGTGACTCGTGCTCTTTTATTATACCGGCCATGATAATATCTGAATATACGTCGGCGCCTAGTAACATGTCGACAGGGCGGCTGATGTTAAAATCTGGGTCAGCTAGCTGAATATTCTGTAGGTATGGCCATGATGGTTTGCTAAAGGTTTGATTAGGTAAATTGTTTATCAAGTTCTTCATTATAAATACATCAGTGTTGAATGTGAAATCTGAGTACAATGAAGAAGCTGTTATGTTGATCACACCCCTACTGTTGTTTTGATTGGTGCCAACTCCAAATATAACACCCTTGCATGCCCGACGCGGAAGGTTCAACAGTTGAGCAGCATTCTCGGAGATGAGGGATGCTTGGGATCCTTGATCGATAAGAGCTCTCATCTTGTATATTGATCCGTTTTCCGCCTTTACTTTTATGATTGCAGTGGCCAGTAAAATTTCGGATATGTTGTTGTTCGAAACATGCGTCACATTAGTTTTCTGTTTCTGTGACGTCGGGGGCAATGCACTTGATTTGTTACTTGAACCGGCCAACGTCTGCTGATAGGAGTCATGTAGCAGCGTATTGAGACGTGCGTTACAGACACGACACCTTGCTTCAGAAAAACAAGTCTTATCTTTGTGATCGTAAAGACAATTCTTGCATAACTTGTGCTTTTCGATAGTATTTAACTTAGTTTCTGCATTAGCTTCTAAAAATGTGTTGCAATGAAATAATCCATGATTATCTTTACACAGCGGACAAATATGACTTGCTTGTGTCCTTGTTGTATAACTTTTGTAAACAGGGTGACGAAAAGGCTTGTTTGATTCTAATTTTGTTTTTTCAAAAACAGTACTAATCTTGTTTTGATTTTGAAGTGGCTTTCTGTTATGTTGATGTTGATAGTTGCTTGTGTCTTTTCCACTAGATTGCGAAAATGATCGAGGTGCGCCCTGCTTACGACGGGCCGACTCGAGTGACGTATATTTATTTTCCAGGAACTTTAAGAACTCTGTTAGTGATGGCAGCTCTCTCGGTTTCTCTAATGACTCGATATACTCGCTGTGTGTCTGAGTATCCAGTTTTTGAGCCAATAAGTGAATGATGAGTGGGTCCCATGTTGTAATGTCCACATTGAGATTCTTAATAGCGTTCAAGCATTCGTTGGTGGTATCAAACAAGTTTTTTATAATTGTGTCTGATTGTTGCTGCATAGTAGGTAATGACAGAAGAGTATTAAGATGAGAACTGAATATCAGTTTAATATTATTGTAGCGGTGATTAAGAATATCCCAGCATACTTGATAGTTTTCTGAACTGATATAAAGTTGTTGAATGAGGCGCTCGGGTTCTCCTTTAACTTTGCTTTTCAAAAATTGTAGTTTTTGGGCACTTGATATTGATTTATTGTTGTGTATTGTTTCACAAAATAAATCTTTAAATGATGTCCATTTTTGATAACTGCCTGTGAATATAGGGACTTCAATTTTTGGGGTGCAGTTTTCTCGATGAGACGCTGACATCATTTTGTAGTTGATTGACTTTTTCATGCTTAAAAATAGCTGCTCGTATTTACTGAATGTCTTCTCGTACTCGTCATCTTCCTCATAGGATTCACTATCTATATCCCAGTGCAGGTTGTCAATAGTGGTCCACCTAGATTGGATATTTTTCATAACGTCTTCAGCTTCCCACTTCTCTGAGATGCTTTCAAGGTCAATATTCGCAATGGTTCGTGAAAATGCTTTAAAATTACTCTTTTGCTTGCGTAACAATTCTTCTAACTTACTGGAGTTACCTCGAGATAACGTAGATTGGTCTCTCGGGGTACGAGTGACGGATGATTCTTGATTTTTGGATTCGCGACTCGACGACGGGTTCGCTGGCGACAGATCCCTTTTCTTCGTTTCGCAGCTATAATATTGATCGATGGTATTTCTTGCTTCTTGATAATAGGTCATAGTTTTTTGATAAATATTCTCAGTAAAATAGTTACCGTCGCGTCTTTCAAACTCACATAATTGCAGATGATTTGCTTGGAACTCTTCCCAGTAGGTATCCAGTGTTTGTATGCATTTCTTGATATTAACTGAAGTTCTACGTTCGAGTGGTTCTTTTTTGAAATTGATAAGAATGTTCTCCATAGCTCCCATCAGTTGTTGTTGATTTGCTAAAATGTCTTCCATGGTGCTCATGATTGATATTGATTGATATTGAGCTGTGAACTGTTTATAGTAGAAAATAGTTCGTGCTGCTGCTCACAAGGTGTGCGCACCAGTACCCTCTATACGATATGTGCGGGCTCGTCTCAATTCAACTGGTGAGACCCGCTTGTGGGAGGCCAGCCGAACCGATTCGCTATCGCAAAAGAGCACAAGAACACACACTGTGAAAAAGTTGTTTGCAGCCGTATGACGTAGACAGATGAACGTGTCCACAGGTTGGTGTCCGTGCGTGCAGGAGTAGGCAATCCACAAGTATTACGTCACACTCGCGAACTCTGATCCCGCTTACACGGAAGCTCGAAGGACCATAAAGATGTATGATCTCGCGATCACACAACTTAAGATGATAGAAAATGATACGAAATTCTTGATATGATAAAATGATTGATTTATTTAATTGCTACAATGAGTAAGTCTACATTGAATGCTATGCAAACGTGTACTAATAAATTATATATAAATTAGGTAATTGCCACGCGCAGGTAAAGCGCTGACACTACAATATTGTATAGTGCTTGCACTGTACAGTTAACTTATCATATACTTTCAATATCATTGAAGTTAGTCAGATCCCCTCATCAACTAGAAAAGAGAATTTATGTCTTTCTTATAAAAAGCAGCCACTATTTTTTGCACAAAAGATCAGCATATCTAATTATAACTTTTTAATTTTGCATTTTACAATGCTATTCTTATGTGATAAATATTAAACAAGAAAATATACTAGAAAAAAGCAACTAGTCTCATGTCGCCCTGACGGGATTCGAACCCGCATCCTTGGGAGTCCGGCCCGAATCCGAATTCGAATCCCGTCAGGGCGACATGAGACTAGTTGCTTTTTTCTAGTATATTTTCTTGTTTAATATTTATCACATAAGAATAGCATTGTAAAATGCAAAATTAAAAAGTTATAATTAGATGGCTGTTTCATCTTAATCGATAGTCAAACATCTGTAAAGATGTTTCTTTCGAATGCGAGGATATTTCTCTCATTGATGAAGCGACGGTGGCCAACACCGTAGAACGGTGAATATACTAGGAAAATTCGACGTGTCCTCATAGGTCTCTGTAGCATAATTGGTTAGTGCATTGGGCCGGACTCCCAAGGATGCGGGTTCGAATCCCGTCAGGGCGACATGAGACTAGTTGCTTTTTTCTAGTATATTTTCTTGTTTAATATTTATCACCAGCATATCTTATTAAATTACTGACCGACAACATTGGTAGCATAATTTATTATTATTGCAATATTTGGAATGTATTTTGGCAATGTTGCTCTATTTATTTAGTTAAGGAAAATGATGTGAAGGGATACAATCACAATCGGTCAAGTGCGAACTGTATCCACATTTTTTGGTTGTGCTCGTGTGTAAAGAAAAAGCAATTCCTTATGTACTGTGATTTATTTTAGCTTCTCTTGTTGGAAAGTGAAAGTCCTGGCTGGCAAGAACTGGTGCTGGCCAACAAGTGTCATGCCTATGCATGACAAATGTAATCTGTCACTAGATTATTGTTTTTGTATTGTTTGTTTATAGTTCACTCGATCAAGTCGAATAAATGTGTCTGAAACGAAAACTGTGTTTACGTTAATAATAGTAGTAACACTAGGTCTACTGCGTGCTAACAACAGCCAAATTTACGCGGCGCTCGTGGAGCGGTCGCATATCTTACTGATTTACCGCAGGCGCCATCTGGCGGATTCTTAAGCACTAACGCGCTACGGTTGCGCGACAAACGTACAAAGATCAATAATTGTTAATAAATTACGAGGTTGAGCAAGCTATTCGTGAGATGGCGCTGTTTTACACCAGTACCTGGAATATTATAATGATAATGATGAACCTTTATAATGATTTATTATGTGGTTTAAGGTGAATTTAATAAAACGTTCAAACAAAAAATTTATCAATTGTGATACCGATAAAATTAATATTTGTTATTGGGGAAGGAATGAATTTATACAAGTAAAAGGAAACTATTCAGTCAGGAAATATTCTAAAATGTTTACAGATCTAATATGATCGTGTTGTTCATAATTCTGCCGTCGTAATGGTAAACTCAGAACATACTTGCAAAATGGAGGTTTTTTGGGTAAACGCGGTAAAAGTATTTTTTGCCGCGTTATAAAAAATACATTGAAAGTAAATATCTTTTCTAAATAAATTAAGATTTTATTAAATTAACTTGTGTGTATACTTACCACTAGTTTTTTTACATTTTATTCAGTATTACGTGATTTGTGGTAGATTACGGTGTTTAGTCTTTGTATTTAAAGGAATTTATAATGGTTGAGTACTGCGTTGAACCCGCATCCTTGGGAGTCCGGCCCGAATCCGAATTCGAATCCCGTCAGGGCGACATGAGACTAGTTGCTTTTTTCTAGTATATTTTCTTGTTTAATATTTATCACATAAGAATAGCATTGTAAAATGCAAAATTAAAAAGTTATAATTAGATGGCTGTTTCATCTTTATCGATAGTCAAACATCTGTAAAGATGTTTCTTTCGAATGCGAGGATATTTCTCTCATTGTTGAAACGATGGTGGCCAACACCGTAGAAAGGTGAATATACTAGAGAAATTCGACTTGTCCTCATAGGTCTCTGTAGCATAATTGGTTAGTGCATGAGACAAGTTGCTTTTTTCTGGTATATTTGCTTGTTACACATAAAAATAGCATTGTAAAATGCAAAATAAAAAGTTATAGGTAGGTACGATGATAATAACAAACAATTTAAAAGAATGAAATAAGAACAGCCGCGGCGCGCTCGCCTCGCCACTCCCCCTAACTAACGTGCTACTCTAGCACGAGGCACTGTCCCATAAGGGTCTCTCGTTTTCGTTCATACCCTAAGCTCAAATGCAGCAAAAGCACCTGCTTCGGATTTTTTCCTTGTTTACCAAGATCAAACGCAGTATTAGTATGAACTGCAATACCACTTAGTATTTTAGAAGTCACATCAAAAATGCTGCGTTTTAACTTGGTAATTAGTTCAAGAGAGATTCACGGGATGACTTGTAATACGAGTAGAACAAATGTACTTTTTAACCGACTTCAAAATCATTATTTCTTAGCCATATTTCTTTATTAGAAATGTGAGTGAAATAAAGATAGCGACGCGCGACTTAAGTCGCACGCGTCAACGCTACGTCATACAAGTGACTCAAAAATTGAGTTCCAGTCCTATAACGTCGAAGTTGTTTTAGAGAGTATTTAATACTGATTTGTGACAACCATTAAATATCGAATTCGAGAGTTTGATCCTGAGAGCACCTTAATGTCACTAGAAATAACGGCGGTTTTTGCAGTGCGAGTATAAACCCGCTGTTGTACTGTACAAACATCACTCCAAGATTCATGTCAAAATAAAAAAAACCAAAAGCCAATATTATTTATCCAGTCTAGGCATTTTTAGTACCACTCATCAGCCTGTGGACGTCCACTGCTGGACATAGGCCTCTCCTAGCTCACGCCTATTGTGGTGTTCATAGGAGGCTATTAGCCTACTGCTACCACGCTGGCCAGACGGGTTGATAGAGGGCTTGTTTCAAGATTTTCTTCTCTCGCACAGGTGTTCAATGCGTCGAGCCTCTTAGTCGACTCTTACGACATCCCAAGCATGTAAGGGAGTGGTGACACTTGTATTCTTAGGCCGTCACCACACGGCACAAAGATTCACGCATAAAGATTTCTAAAATTAAAATAAAACAACTTTTACGGATATCAAACGCGCTATATTTCACAACTAACTAAGTTTTTTGATTTTCCCGGCGTTTTGGCACCTTTTCAGCTGAAGTCGTCACGGCGCGTTTGATATCCGTAAAAGTTGTTTTATTTCAATGAACAGTACCCCTATTACGAGTTTGCTTAACATGACATTTACAGGATTCGTGAGCGTAGACTATCGGATACACTGCTCATGTCGGTAAAACAGTCGCTAAATATGAAACTGACAGAGCTACATTTTACATTAACGTTTACTGTAACGTCGAGTTTGCCAAACTCGTGATAAGCCTACAGTGCGCGCCAAAACATAAGATGTACCTACGTATGATTTGTAAAATGTTCGATAATATTTTTTTTCTTTACGCTTAGCCCCTTTCTACTTTTCTTGCCCTTGGGCACGGAATTATTAGCTCCTTATAAGTTTTATTGGTCATTTTTTTATTTACAAAATAATGCAACTTGAAATTATGACGATATCGTAATACTTACGATATATTTTAATGTAAGGTTCTACAGACAACTATCTCAGTTCCATGTACTTCTATAATCATTATTCTTCTTCTTATCTATATACTTAATTCAGGTTCGCAAAATTTGTGACGACTCGATAGGGACTTTGGCGCGTAGTACGCGGCCGAGTAAGGTATCAAATTAAAGGTACTCGAGTCTATTTGCTCCGAAAACTATAAAATATACAAAATGTTAATAGGCTGTTACAAGCACTTGTGATTGTCAAAGAAGCAACGCCATCGGTTCGCAAACCGGGAGACCTTGTAACGAGAAGAACCGACAAGAAACTCGTCAAGGACTGTTTTTTCTCCCAGTCTTATTTATAACGTACAGAGTTGTCGACCTTGGCTTAAGAATAGTTCTTGCATCAAAAGTGGATCTTTCTCCGAATGTGGACTATACGAGTACTCTTCACTATGTATAGCCAATGTTTTGTACCTAAAAATAAAGATTTTAGTCCAAAAGATTGAATGTCAACAATTATTACAGATTTTTTCCGTTGGTTCGATTTTGACTGGGGCTACAATCAATTTCTAGAGTACAAAATTACTAAATTGACTAATTTCAAGTATTAATTACTTATTTTAAGTCATTGACTAACTTTTGACGTTAATTCAATATCGATCTCAATGCGAGTGTTGCGCAATATTTTTAAAACTTTCAGACAAACTAATTTCCTAGATGAGCTCTTATTTTCGCGTGTTTCATCATCCATATTCTGATATATAAACCCGCCAGCACTTCATATTTTTATCAGTATTGTTCGAGCTCGATGCGAATACAAGATAATACAATTTATAAAGTTTTGGAAAATACGAAAATAGTTTAGATAAAAAAAAATATGATTATCCATCACGTCTCACATTGTGGACCGTTCTGGTTTGAAGATCGAAGAGGATGGGGTCCGTTTCGACATCACGGATTTTCCCATTTCAGCCCATTCAACAGAGGATACTTTTATGGCCATCGCAGACAGTGTTATTGTTGCAGGCCAAATCCGACTAGTTACGGATTTAATCCGTTGGCTGTCGGATTTTTCGGATTAAGTCTTTTGGCGTATTTATTAAGAAAATTTCGATCTTCGAAATGTGAAAATTGTGGAGGTGAATATGAAGGCCAACATTGTGAATGCTCGAAGTCAAGGAATTCTAGATGTTGTTCCTGTGATCACAAGGATTAAAATATGAATTATTTTTAACATTGACCACCCAAGTAGCTAATCAATTTAAGGAGGAATGTGTTGGTAAAACTAAATGAGGCATTTCAGACGACAAAAGACATGTATGAAATGTGAAGGGTCAATAACAAACGAGGAGTAAAGTTATACCTAGGAATAATACTGATGCTGCCGTTTTTAGGGTTTCCTTACCCAAAGGGTAAAACGCGACCCTATTACTAAGACTCCGCTGTCCGTCTGTCACCAGGCTGTATCTCATGAAACGTGATTATTAGATAGTTGAAATTTTCACAGATGATGTATTTCTGGTGCCGCTATAACTAGAAATACTAAAAACCAGAATAAAATAAATATTTAAGGAGGCTCCCATACAACAGACAGATTTTTTGCCGTTTTTAAAAATAAAAACGGAACCCTTTGTGCGGCGAGTCTGACTCGCACTTGGCCGGTTTATTACTTTTACTGAAGCAGTATTTTTTGTGATTTATAATGTCATTTATAGAAATAAAACCAAAATACGTCACTTTATGAAAGTTATAGTTAGTAGTTAAGGTACGTTTTTATACAAAGATATAAAAGAGTTACGTTAAGAAAATGTGATTATTTTATATTAAAAAAAAACAAAGCTTAAAAATATTTTATTCATTTCGATAACCCTGTCTATAGGTTATTAATCATTAAGCAATGATATATACAATATACTAATGCAACCTTATCGCATTGATACAAACGGAAACTAGCTCTCTCTGTCCATAAAATATCTCAGTCATGTTGTAATGTGCCAAGATTGCTAAGTATTTCTATTCTATACCCATCACGTAGTCATAGAATTATTATGAATACTCTCCGTGTAACATAGACAATTTTTATCCCGATATATTAATCCCACGGGAACGAGACTAAGTTGTAATAATAATAGTATGTATATATAATAGGTAATGTATGCCATTTTAATGTCAGGTAAAATGGTATTTCTTAATTTATGATTTTGTAATTTTTGCATTTTTCAATGCTATTTTTATACTTATGGTAAATTATAAATAGAAAAATATTGGAAAAAATTAACTCGGCCACAAGTGAGTTCTTTATTATAAAATCATAAATTATTGGCAGTTGCCAAAAGAGTAACACACCATCAATGGTTAGATATGGCGCTTCCATAGTTGTAAGACCTTTTTTTGTACCCATATTTTGCAAATCATTTGTATTTGTATTTGCAACATCCAAACGCCCTCACAAACTTCCTCACAAACTCAAAAAATGTTTGTCATTGTGACTATGATACATTTTTTACTTTTGTATTTCAGTCATGATGATTACGAGAAACGACTTTTGTGTTTATTACGTAGGATGACTGGCATTATAAATATTTTATCGACTGATCAATTGTATTATTTATGTACTGGTTGACACGACGCGAGTTCACGCACCAGAAATGCTTCTAGATGATTCTCGAAAGCTCGCATGCACGAACATAACGAAAACAAACGCGGCGCAAACGCTTCAGGTTTTTTTTTCTTAATAACGGGGACGCTCTTAGCCTTCATCAGGTAGATTATGTTAAGTATTGATAAGGCCGAAGATGGAAGCGAGCCTCTCCCGAAATCCTCATCACTGAGGAACTGGCTATCTTAGCTATGCTAGTTGTCTCGTTCGAGAAGACAGCATGCTCCTGTGCGTGCGTGATATCTCTCATTGTGCCAACCACACATTAGACGGGACTCAAACCTGCAACCTATGGAAGTCCGGGATAATGCTCTCAAACTCCCAAAGGTTGCCGGTTGGAGTTCCTTCTGCGCGATGTGGAGTCAGGTTGATTTTTTCTAGTATACAGGGTGTCAAAAGACCCATAACTAAAACGAAAACCACGTATTCCACCCATCGTTACAATAATTTTGGCTTGTATGAGGCCAAATCTGGGAACCTGATAGCTAAGGAGTTATTGATGATCAAAGTCAATATTTATTTTTAAAGATTATAGTTTAAAGTTACAAAACCGCAATGAATATCAAAACCAATCGAAGAAACTGGATCCCGGCCGCCTACTCGTACCCTCTATACACACGCATACGTTGTTGCACGCGTTTTTTTAAATTAAAATAAAAGTTGTTTCTCAGCAATTATATTCACATTATATTAAATAAATATACATTATATTGAATTATATATATATATATATATATATATATATATATATATATATATATATATATATGTATTACGGCTTCGGTATGGATCTTATAACACCCTGTATTTATCATATAAAAACAGAATTGAAAATGCAAAAAAACCGAAACACTTTATTGCACACAATTAACACAGAGAAAAAGAAACAGTAGAAAGTAACACAAAAGGCGGCCTTATTGCTAAGTAGGAATCTTAGCATTAACATGCAACGTAATAAGGTCTTTATCGATAACATTGTAAAATCCATATCGCCGATATTGTAACAAGTTTCGAAACCATTTTCTATTCCGTATTTCAGAAACGATCTAATAGATCCGGTGCGGATGGGCCGGTCGCTTAGCTCGCGGCTTCTGCAGCTTAGCTTTGAATACTGGTGTGCTATGTTAAATTCACATAGGAAGCGGGATGGGTCCAAGGATTTATTCTGTAAAATAATAAAATAAAAAATTAAATTGATACTTATTAGAAAACGAAAAATATTTAGCTTAATTGCGCAAGAAAAAAAGACATTCAGATATAGATTTCTGCCAAATAACGCCTGATTCTATCAAAAACTTAAATAGATACCTGAATAAATTATACATGTATACAATCAACACCAGTTATCTAGCCCAAGGAGCCTTACCTGCGTGGTTCCCGTTCCTGTGGGAATATCGGGATAGCCTGTTTTAATCCAGACTACCATACAAATCCGTTCAGTTGTCCATATCCATCCGTGAAAGACCAACAAACATCCATTCATCGTCACAAATTTACGCATTTTTATATGAGTGAGTGAGAAACTGAGTACTTACCTAATGAGGTTTACCATGGTGCAGTATTGTATCTCTACGCCAACGAGCCCGTCTTATACTATCGTTTATCTTCTGATAGTTCCATCTCCATCATCATTAGCCATTTTTAATGTCCCCACTGCTGGGGCACTGGCCTTCCTTAAGAAAAAGGCACGCGGCCCCAATGCGGATTGGTGGGTTTTAATAACTGTTGATGCAGGTGGAACCAACGGCTTAACGTGCCTTCCCAAGCAAAGTAGAGCTCAAAAGTTGTTTTAAATTCTTGGTCTTCCATCCCGTGACCGACCACTACAAAATACTGCATCTATTTTCTTGATAAAAAACATCAAATATTTCTATTTCGTTGTCATTTCTCTAGCTTCCGCTTACTCCAACACATTGCACCACGGTCTTCGGCCATTCGAATCTGGATTAGTTCCGGCAGCACGTAACTCACTAGCGGTGGCGTAATAGAAGTGATACTGCTAATTCGTGGTCACTCAAATGTGTAGTACAGTCGGCAGAGGAAACACCGCCATCTCTTAGAGCAGTATTGTTTCAATCTTACCTTGCTATTTCGTACTACGAATCGTTATTCACGGAAGTTTTGTGACGTCTTAAACAAAACGCAAATAAAACGTTCTTATGATATGATGGTGTTTAGTAGACGATGTTAAGCTCGCTGACGATAAATAAACCGATCTATCGTAGACTGTACCTTTGTTTAAAGCAGATTATTAAGCCGTAAGCTTTTAGTTGCAGCTAAGCTATTGATTAGCTAATAGCCGCATTCGCTAAACCGAGGGGGGAAATTAATCGGTAATGCAGCCAAAGAAAAATGGATCTTAACACTAGCGCTAAGAGTCTTTTTGTTCAGTAAGCTAGGAGAGAAAACTTTAATGCCGTTTTTCCTGTGCTTTCGTTTACAGTAAAAGCTACTCTTTGACGAGGTTTTATGACACTTTTTTTGTTGTTAGAAGATTATGAGATATCCTGTTCGAAGGACCATATGAAATTGCATTAATTTCTATTTATAAGAGGCATTGTTTTTACTACAACTAACGCTACGTTGACATGGAGATCCAATTTCGCAGGATCCGACAGTATCGGATGCTCTGTTGACACGGCGTCCAGTTTCAAAATACGGTTCTAAAAACGGATCCAGCAAATCGTATCAACGAGTGAAAGCATGTATTAAAGTGCTATTGCCAACTGAAGCGGATCCGATTTCAGTCCCCGAATTGGATGTAAAGTTCGGATTTGGAAATGGCGGATCCGATTTTTGTCGGATCTTGAAACCGGATGCACGTGTGAACTAGACTCTTTTATATAGCTAAATCCAATTGTGACTAAAACTGGATCCGGTATAATCGGATCGACATGTATGAACGAGCAGTGACAGGGATTTTAGAGGGATTTTTTTTATTTTTTTTATTATGTATAGGTTAGCGCTTGACCGCTATCTCGCCTGATGGTAAGCGATGATGCGATCTAGGATAGAAGAAGATACCTATCACACGCTACTTGAAGGCGCCCAAATTGTAAGTATCAGGAAACACAGACTCAGGCAAAGAATTGCACTCTCTGGCAGTACGGATGATACAATTTGACCCAAAACCTTTAGTGCGAATCTTTGGGATATCAACCATAAAGCGGTGGCGCATATTTGAACGTCTGGTTGTCCGATCGAAAAAAGGAGATGGTGGAATCAGGCTGTGCAATTCAGCCGCACACTCACCGAAATGTATCCGATAGATAACCGATAAACTTGCAACCTCGAGGCTTTTGAGCTTATTCTGAAAGAGGTCATTGTTGCCGATGAGCTTCTTGGCCCTCTGCTCAATGGGCTCAAGCGTTTGGAGGTGGTATTGAGCGGAACCATCCCATACATGATCTCAAATTAATCCAGATTCCAGACATAATAACAAATATATTAAAAACAAATAAAAGCTTCCACGCTGACATGACAAAATCTATATGGTCATCCATCTAATGACAAACTTAAAACACCCAGATATTTAAAAAACCGTTAAATAGCCGTTTCTGGCTAGTTTCAGTTTTAATAATAACTAGCTTCCGCTCGCGGTTTCACCTTCGTGGTTCCCGTTCCCGTCGGCATATCGGTATAAAAAGCCTATATTACTCTCTGCCTTTCAACTAACTCTATGCCAAAAATGAAGTCGATTGGAAGGACAAGCAAACATACTTTCGCACTTCTAATATAAGTTAGGAAGGATAGGACTTAGGACATTTTTTTTTAAAGAACTTAGTTTTTAGTCTTGGAGATAATAGAAACTGATTGTTTGATGTGGGGCACTGAATGAAACGAGTTTGGGGACCAGAGACCCTGGTTTTTAAAAGCCAACACTGCGCTCCGACATGCGATTCTATACCTGAGGGAGTACGCAGGATGGGGGATTGGAAGAAGGGTAGAGGACGGAATTAATACAGAAAGAACGATAGAGTAACAGGAAAGAAAGAAAGGAAATAAGGAGATAGAGAGTTGCATAGGATTAGGATTATGATTAAGATGAGGACTAAGAAAGAGAGACCCGTCGCGCGTAGAGAAACACGATCGCCTTGTCATCACTACATAGTATAAAGCAAAGTCGCTTCCCACTGTCTGCCCCTATGTATGCTTAGATCTTTAATACTACGCAACGGATTTTGATGCGATTTTTTTTTATAGATAGAGTGATTCAAGAGGAAGGTTTATATGTATAATAACCTTAAATATAGAGTAGAGAAATACTGTAATTTTTGAGGTTTTTTAATGTGATGTCGTAAACGATTACATTTTTTCCGCTTACATTGCAAACGCAAGCTGAACCCTACGAAATTTATCAAAATAATGTACTAAGTATTTGTACACCTTGAAAAGGTCTACAGAAAACTCCGCGGTGGTATATGTTTATCTCTTATGGATAACCCACAATAGCATAAGTCGTGTAGTCCACGCGGGCGAAGCCGCGGGCGGGAAGCTAGTAAAAATAATAAGATAAACTAATACAGATATAAGTTGGTTATGTTCGGAGAACAAGGGAGAAAGACAATAACCAATAAACGAGTTTTAAAACGAAAGTGTGTTTGTTTATCCTTCCTAGACGCCCAAACCAAGCAACTAATCGACTTAATTTTTGGACAGCGTTGTTGAAAGCACGGCGAGTAACGGCGACTATTTATCTCGATACTCCAATGGGAACAGGAACGCGGGTGAAACCGCGGGCAGCCATTAGTTAAAATTGTCACAGGTGGGGATCAAATCTACAATCTCTTGCTGCGTAGACATCATTAATACTACTGTTCCATCTAACTTATAGTCATATTTGTAAGTTAAAAGAATATACTTAAACTTATCAAGTGATCTCAGAACAATCCAACCGAAATGCTTCTCAAATGCCAAGTCACTTGGCTTTGAGTTAAGAGCTTTAACGGAAGCGGATATTAGGCATGTAAGAGCCATCGTTCAAATCAAATTACACGACTGATAAAATTCCTACAATGTCGGAGTGAAATAAAAATTGTGATAGGTACAATATTCATAGACTGAGGAAAATGGTTATTATTCCTAGTGAAAATCCTTCCCGACTATGTTGTAGGGTAATAACCATTTTAGTTCAGTTGGTGGTAGGACTTGTTGTAAGTCCGTCTGGCCAGCTACCACTGTCTTATCTAAGTGTGACGCCATAACTACAATGTTTCCAGCATTGTTGTGTTTCGGCAGTAAGAGATAAGATAGCCAGCCTCAGTGATTCAGGATTCTTCGAGAGGCTTGCTTCCATCTCCAGCCTTATCAATACTTAACATCAGGTATGATGAAGGCTAAGTCTACCCGTCGTTCATAAAAAAAGTATATAGTCCGCGTGGTAGTGCTAGTCACCCGCCTGAAGTATGTTCCTTCCGTTCTTTTCATTTCTCATGTGTGTTTGGAATAAAACCACCGCGACGGTTACACGATTCAGTTGTACGCGCCAGTTTGAACGGAAGGAACATATCTCAGGCGGAGACTAGCACTTCCGCGCGGACTATGCTCGGAGCTTGGTGGTGTAGTGTTTTTTAAGCTACTTTAGCAATGCTCGATCACAGCTTTTGGCTCCGAGTAGGAGGCTGGGGCGAAGGAGACGGCGCTATGCGCAGCTCATTCCCCTTTAGGGGGTGGTGCGATTTGAAGGACGGCGACTGTCAGTTGTCCATAAAAAAAAAAAACGTTAACCTTTTGTGTTACATTTATATACTGTGGCCAGAACTACCCAGGAAGCATGAAGTAATGCTTGTGTAGGGCGGCTCTGCTCCACCCTTGGATCTGTTTTAGGTAATATTTTTAGGTAACTAAATAATTACTTTATTCTATAATTACAAAATTACTATAAAATTCGTAAAAGATAAATTCCATAAAGTAGACGGTCGACTACACTCCTCCTCCCTCTCTCGGGAATCGGGACGTGTCGGAGGGGAAAAACCCCCGCAGTGAAGCTTGGCTTCGGCAGGGAATTGTCGCCTAGGATTGTGGTGGAGACTGCAACAACGACCGTACATTTATACAATCCTGGCGATATGCAGCCGGAAACCAGGGGTTTTATTGGGTATGCCTGCCAAAGTGCCACATAACCCTATCACCCACCAGCGATAGGATAATGCATAAGGCGCATTTCCCCCTCGAAAAGAAAAAACAAGAAAAGGATGAGTGATGAAAAATATACCATTGCGAGTTCCTCGGCACTTAAAACCCACCAATCCGCATTGGGCCCGCGTGGCGACTCATGGGCGCTTCCTCCACGTCCATCCATAAGGAAGGCTAGTGCTTTTATACTCAATTACATGTAAGTACTCATATTTATCACAATAACTAAAAAATTACAGCTTTTTGCTCGTATAAGTATTTAAACCTGTCTATTAATTTTATCACTATATCAAAATCTTCAAGCAAGTCTCACTCGACTAATATTAACACGATACTTACTCATTCAAGTAATAGTAAAACATAAACTGTATGATGTTTGCAAATGTTTGTATGACACAGTAATTAGATAGGGGCGCGATCTATTCGTAGTGTGAAAATTTACTCCCAGAAGTTCGTAAGGGATAAGCCGGATTAAGTGAATAGAGGTAAAATTAATAGCATTGATACCTCTGGTTGAATCCCAAATAGGGTGGCCAACATTAATTTAGGATTACCTATTTATAATTTAATTGAGGGCATTGCATTCGGAGAGTGTGCTAGTGAGCTACATGAGCTCATCCCGCCCCAGCTCCGTTCTACCACCGGGAGTCCAGACTTACTGCGGGCTATCACCTCTAACACAAAGTGAAATTTCCTGCCTGCGTCTGTATTCCTGGGGCCTGGGGAGCCTGCGGGGCTATTACCAAAAAAATTGCAATTATTGAGCGATCGCTGCGGAACGTCAAAATAAAAATGGTATTACCTAGCGCGCTCGCGCTCCTACCTAGCTGCGAGAGTGAGACGCCACGTGTTGCTATGACGCTAGCGCCAAAAACAAGTTGGTAGCAATAACAGGAACTAAATGAATGTACATCGTGTAGTTCATCGTTTGTTCGTTAGAGGCCGCACTGTTGATAAGTGACGTAAAGCAATTATCGCGCAATTTCTGCTGTCGCGTTGGTTGCAAAGATAGGTAATAACCCCGCTGGTATATTTAAAACTCAAGTAAATAGGCTTTTTCTTGGCAAACTCGCTCCATCTACGGCCTCTTCATAAATCTAACGATTCAGAATGAAGCCAAAAGCTAGACTATTTTTTTTCTGTTTATTTATGGCAACAAACAGTCATACATGGAAATAAAAGTACTTAATGGTTGACAAGTATTATAACTATAGACCTATAGTGCCAGTAATATGGTTATTGTTTACATACTTACTTACTCTCTTAAGGATTTGTTTAAAGAGATTAATATACTAACTTTGGCGGGACAATACATCTATGATAATATAGTATATGTAAGGAAACATCTTGATTTATTTATTAAGCATAGCGATGTCCATAATTTTAATACTAGAAATAAGAATAAGCTTGCCGTTCCAAAATTTCGACTTGAAAAATGTAGACGCTCGTTTTTGGGGAAAGGTATAGCTTTTTTTAATAAAGTTCCACAACAATTGATAGAGCTGCCTTTGCATAAATTTAAAATATATGTTAAAAAGTCACTCTTAAGCGAAGGTTATTACAAGGTAGATGATTATTTAAAAGACCAAAATGCATGGATGTGATACTAACATAAAACATAACTATTATAAATTAGATAAAAGGAAAATATTCTAATAATTGAATATTGGAAAATTTTCCTCTTATATTAAATATATTTCAAAATTGTAAATTTGTGCTTGGCAACAACATGTTCCATTGTAAATGTTGTTGTTTCTGTTAAAGCTGATAAGTTTCTTGCGGTCGTTCTTCTTATCAGTTAAAAGATGTCCTGAATGGCTGGTAGGGAAAAAAAATTTTGGACTATTCGAAAGTACTTATCTATAAGTCTATTTGAATAAAAATCTTTGACTTTGACTAGATAAGATGTTTTAATGTAAAAAACCATTGGCTCTTGCAGCCAATGTTAGCGTGCTCAGTAGTCCTATCATGAATGGCTCCGACACTTGTATTTTTTTTTATGAACGACGGGGAGGCTTTAGCCCTCATCATACCTGATGGAAAGTATTGATAAGGCTGAAGATGGAAACGAGCCTCTCCCGGAATGCTCAATCACTGAGGAACTGGCTATCTTATCTCTTACTGCCGGAACACAAAAATGCTGAAAACCTTGTTGTTATGGCGTCGGACTTAGATAAAATGGTGGTAAATATATAGCCAGATGGATTTAGAATAAGTCCTACCACCAACCAAACCGAATACAATATGTGCCCCCGCTGGGTAATCTAACCCTGGGTCTGACACCGGTGGTTGTACCATTAGACCACAGAGGCGTCAATAACGTGTTGCTGTTCCGCTCACATCTCAGCCTGATTCTTCGCGTGATATAACTATATTTATTGTTGGAGCTCGTTTAAATAAATCTCCAGCCGATCTTATGTGCCCGTAGCTGGGCACATACCACTTTAAATGCTGGATAAGGAGGAAGAGCCATGAGCCATCATGCGGCGGGCCATAAGCGGATTGGTGAGCCTCATAACACAACAAGTAAGATCAGCCTTAACAGTTTTACTTAGACAGTCAACATCAGCGTAACCAAAAGGAGCCAACAGTAGAACATCGGCCTTAAAACCTCGGCTTTTTACCCGACTGCAAAGAAAGAGTTATCACAAGACATCTTCATATTAGACAGCACATTGCCATTGCCCCAACGAGCGATATGGCAGTTGGGGCTCGCAAGCACCCCCTCTCGTCCTGCGAACCCCGCACGATAGCTTTGTGATAACGTGTCCTTCGGACGACTGTATGGAAGAAAGGGTTTTTTTTTATGACAGACTTTTAGCCTTCATCATACCTGCTGTTAAGTATTGAAGGCTTAAGATGGGACCAAGCCTCTCCCGGAATGCTCAACCACTGAGGAACTGGCTATCTTATTTCTAACTGCCGGTGCCGGATCACAATAATGCTGAAAACATTGTTGTTTTGGCGTCAGACTTAGATAAGATGGTGGTAGCTAGCCAGACGGACGACCAGTCCTACCACCAACCAAACCGAATCCAATATGTACCTCCACTGGGAAATGAACCTGGGACCCCTGGGTCTGATACCGGTGGTTGTTTAGGGGTCACGAAACCGTTTTCACCGAAACCGAAAAAACTGGCTAAGCCGGTTTTTTAGCCATTTTTGAAAACCGGGTTTGATTTTTGACAAAAAGGAGTTTTTCGGTTTTTTCGGTTTTAACTCATAATTTTTTTCAAAACCATGGTTTTCTTATGTTACTTATCAACCTGGTTGTTACTAGACCACAGAGGCGGTTAAAGAAGATTAAAGAAGGTATGAAAAATAGGTAGACTGTGATATTAGCATGATAAAGGCCACATTGACCTTGAGAGAATTCTTATTCTCTAGGCCTAGCATGTATTACTTTAAAGTAAGCATCGAGTAAATAGGGTAAACAAATGTATGAGATATTGAGCAGTGATCCTATCGGACGTAAACGGAACTACATATTCCTATGCATTTTTTGACATTACGTGATCGATACTTACTCGATACAATTTCGATAGTTTTTCGTGCTAACCTAAACAAAATAATGTGCAGACACAGTGGACACAGTGTACAGACACAGTGGACAAAATAATGTGTCTGCACATTATTTTGTAACAAAAACAGATTTTCATATAATTACATCATAGTGAATCCTTCTTACTAATATTATAAATGATAAAGTGTGTTTTTTGTCCTTCCTTAACTAAGCAATCAATCGACTAAGCTAGTAATGATATATTATGTCAATCTTTATCAAAACATTTCAATAGGTTCACATCTTGAAATATTTGCGTTGCGTGTTCACTTGATCAGTATTCATGGGATGGAAAGAATGAAGCTTATTTTTTTATCCCATTTTTATCCTGAATTGGGAAAAGATAATATTTTCAGTCGCGCGTATAAAATGTATGAAGAAATACTGAAGATGAAGTATTTTATGAGAAGTTTAAGTGTTTGAACTAATTCGTCAATAATAATTGTGATGAATGCATATTTTTTTTAATATAAAGACTTTATTGCACACAATACAAAAGCACACACAAAGAGACAATTACAAACAGAAGCACATACAATAGGCGGCCTTATTGCTACATAGGAATGTCTTCCAGGCAACCTTGGGTGAAAGAGATAAATAATTAACAGGTAATAGGGAATTGGGTGCATAAGAGGATGGAAAAACAGATACTACAAATAAATTAACAGAATTAATATTGTTTTAGGACAAAATCTTAGTTGGACTTTCACCAACTAAATACGTCGCACGATACCTATATAAAGGAACAGGGGACACGCAGAGGAACAAAAAATGTTAGGATATATATGGAGCAGCCAACTGGTTAAATCAGCTGTTTAATTAGGGCTAGCCCGCCACGCCGGCATTCAATGAAATAGTTAAGGGACAACTGGCCAAGTCGTTAAAAAAAACGTTTAACGACTTGGCTGAACGTCATATATTAAGCCGTCTCATTAAATAAGAATTAAATATGCGAAAGTGTGTTTGTTTATCTTTCCTTCACGCCCTAACTAAGCAACCAATTGACTTGATTTTTGGCATAGAATTATCTTTAAAGAACGGAAAGTAACATAGGCTACTTTATATAGCTGATATTCCCAAGGGAACGGAGCCACGCCAGTGAAACGCAGGCGGAAGTTAGTTCTTCATAAATTGCACAAGTAGCTTGTCCTGAAATATTAATATTGTTGTGATATGGGCATGCCAAAGTCAAAGTCAAAGTCAAAGATTTTTATTCAAATAGACTTATAGATAAGTGCTTTCGAATCTTCCATTTTTTTTTTCCTACCAGCCATTTAGGACATGTTTTAACTGTTATGAAGAACGGCCGCAAGAAACATATCAGCTTTAACAGAAGCAACAACATTTACAAAGGAACATGTCGTTGCCAAACACAAATCTTCAATCTTGAAACATATTTAATATAGGTAAGAGGAAATGTAACGCGGTTCGTCATCAGCCATTTTTAATGTATTGGCTTTCCTTATAGATGAATAAGAAGAATGGGCCATAACACGCCACGCGGGCCTAATGCAGATTGGTGGATTTTGACAACTTCAAATGCAGCCGGGACAAACGGCTTAATGTGCCTTGCAAAGCACGGAGGAGCTCGATATAGTAATATAAACATTTTTGGTCACCCATCCCGTGACCGACCATTGCGAAAGTTGTCTAACTTGATATATTGATGTTATTGTGATATGGGCGTGCCAATGTAACGCGGTTTCCGACCATAATTAATTCCTCAAGGACACTTGGTGCGTGTCACGCCGAGCGCGTCCCACTGTGCAAGCTTGCAATTTCATGTACTGCGATCAGGTTTCTTGATCATTAATAGTGATATTAATTCGTTCATATTCGTAATAGTGATATTATTTGCTAGCAGGACACCGGTGTCCTGAGAACAATGTACTTAATATTTATTGTGTCTCATAACTCGAGGTATAAGACGCTAAAGAAAATTGCACAGACAGCTTTTCTTGAAATGTTGATATCATTGTGATATGGGCGTGCCAATGTAACTTAGTAATACGAGCACAATTAATTACTCAAGGAAATTCGCTGCATGTGACGCCGAGAGCGTCCCACTGTGCAAGCTTGCTATTTGATGTACTGTGATCAGGGGCCCGATTCTCGCGCCTTCGACATCTCGAATTCGACATTTGTTGGAGTCAAAAAACTGTATTAAAAGCTCACTGAAAGCAATCTTCGGCATTATAGGATTATCAAAGATAGTTGAAACTAAATGATTTTGATAGTAGTAGAGATTTTACTTACATTTTTACTAAAGAAATTAAGGATATAAATTCGACATATTTCAGCGCGACAATCGCCCCACAAGTTTATTAATCATTAATAATGACATTAAATTCGTCATGGCTTCGCATCACAACGCATTAGAAGCGCTTATAGCAGACGTTTGCTTGACGGACTGATCGTATTCGATCACGTTTGTTATCAACCGCCTCTGTGGTCTAGTGGTACAACCACCGGTATCAGACCCAGGGGTACCGGGTTCGATTCCCAGCGGGGGTACATATTGTATTCGGTTTGGTTGGTGGTAGGTCTTGTTGTAAGTCCGCCTGGCTAGCGACCACCATCTTATCTAAGTCTAACGCCATAACAACAATGTTTTCAGCATTGTTGTGTTCCGGCAGTTTAAGATAAGATAGCCCGTTCCTCAGTGATTGGGGATTCCGGGAGAAGCTCGCTCCCATCTTCAGCCTTATCAATACTTAACATCAGGTATGATGAAGACTAAGATCTCCCCGTACAACATAAAAAGAAAAAAAAAGTTAAATAGTCCACGGTTCGGCCAGGTGTCGGATGTGTGACCGTTAAGTGGCATTACATTCATTTCCTTAAGAGTACGACATCATACGACACTATTGAAAAATTGTTAATTCCATTATGATAAAATTTACGTATAATTATTGTAATATCTAAGTAACTTGTTCATAATTAGTATTATTATCTTTTTTTTTACATACGGTATTTGTGTAATTTAGTTAAAGTAACAGTGATACATACCTTGCTTATAATGGTACTATCAGTAGTGTACGATTCCGTGAGGTGGGAACCTGGTGACCAGTAATACAGGTCTTACCTAGTACAGGCACCAGTCTCCCACAATAGATTTAATTTATACTGTACCTAGTTCTTAGTTATACTGCTCTATTGTGTGGAGTTTATTTTATTTTTTTTATCAATTATTATTTATTACAATTGAGCGCTTCCGTGCTTCGGAGGGACGTAAAACAGTCGGCCTCGGCTGTTCCCATCTGATAACAGTCGTTAAACCAAGTCAAAGGCCTTATAGGTGGCTTGATTAACTCTGACACCAGATGTGGCCACTAATCCTCATACGATAAGAGAGAGAGCTTGGTATTTCATGTACTGCGACCAGGTTTTATAATTTTTTTTTCATTTACTAGCTTTTACCATGGACTTGAGGAGCTCGGTGCCGTGCGTTTAGCCTGCGGGATTAACGTCCGCACTGCTGGGGTGCCGGTATTCCTTATGGATAGATAAGGGGTACGCCACGACCCACCACGCGGGGCCAATGCCGTTTGGTGGGTTTTAACGACTGTTACAACGGTGTATACAGCTGGGATCAACCGCTTAAACGTGTCTTCTGAAGCACGGAGGTTACGGATTAAATTGAATTGATCATATAACATTTTCATTTTCATTACGATCACAGTATCAAATTCATTAGGTTGTCCACAATAAGCTCTGGAACGCGGATTCCCCAGAGCCTAATCGCTTCATTTAGCTGACATGTCATAATTTACGGTACAAAACGAGTGCCGTTCCCGCTAATATATCGTTCGGACAATAATTAATCCTATGATATTAAACTTGCAGTAAATTGCATCTCACGCCTAAACGCGACTTACAACCTTATTATTTAGAAACGAGAACGTTTTTTTGCAGACATCTGATACTAATCCTATACTTCCTATTGCGAAAGTGTGTGAAGATAATTGGATGAATGTTTGTTACTCTTTAACGCAAAAACTACAGAACGTATTTGGTTGAAATTTAGTACACATATAGTAGATAGCCTGGATTAAACATCGGATAATTTTTATCCCGATATTCCCACGGGAACGGGAACCACACAGGTGAAACCGCAGGCGGTCGTTAGTATTATAAATGCGAAATGTGAGGATGTTTGGATAGATATTTGTTACTCTTTAACGCAAAAACTACTAAACTTATTTGGTTGAAATTTGGTACACAGATAGTAGATAGCCTGGATTAAAACATAGGATACTTCTTATCCCGATATTCCCGGGAACGAGGACTACGTGGTTGAAATCGCGGGCAGCCGCTAGTAAAAAATAATCTGCTATTTAGCTTGTAGCTCAGGTAAGTATTTTGCGAGGAAAATAAGTTTTTAAAAAGAAAGCAGATACCTTTATTATTCATTATTCAGACGAGATTATGGTAATTTTGTAGATATTCTTTGAAATCTGAAAGGCCACTAAGTATAATGTAAGTCGCGGTTTTACGACATTTTTAACATTATTACATTTTAACACCTTAGGTCTTAAGTATTTTAGTCGAAAGCTGTGGAAATAGTACGTAAAGTAATTATTAGTTATAACTTTTTAATTTTGCATTTTACAATGCTATTTTTATGTGATAAATATTAAACAAGAAAATATACCAGAAAAAAACAGCTAGTCTCATGTCATCCCGTCAGGGCGACAAGAGACTAGTTGCTTTTTTCTAGTATATTTTCTTGTTTAATATTTATCACATAATTATTAGTCATTTTAATTGATACTAGCGACAGTCCACAGGTTCGTCCTCATGGGTCTTTTACGACTTATTTTCGCGACAAATCTATTAAACTTACCATGCCTATTTATTTTTCAAAAACCGGTAGTAGGAGAGAAAGTATCCTAAATCCTGATGACAGCAAATGTAACTAAAAGAAAACATTTCGTTTTTTTTTCAAAAATAAGTAAACCTGCTTTCAAATATTTTTGAAAAAATCACTTGTCCGAACTAGCTTAAGAAAGAACAATAAGATCCTAAGCTTTTATATTACCAATCGTCAATGTTAGTCAAATGTTTCCTTTACGTTAAATTTTGGATCATCAATATTTAGGGCTTTTTCCCTCCAACTACCGTCTTTTTTTCGACCCTGTATAGTTATAATACTCTGAATTTGATATTCGTAGACTTTTAGTCAGTACTTTGAAAGGTTAGTTTAAACAAAATATTAGACACTCTTCAACTTCATAATATTAATTTAAATTAAATCTGACATTCTGATATTATTTATATTTAAAAAAAACTTTTAATTAACGTGTTACGACGTGTCCGGTCAACCCGTGACAATGGCAGCTCATATTATTTTTTTTTAAACCCTCGACGCTTAAAACGTACTTAATTGAAAAAGGATAACATAATTTAAAAACCCCCGATTTAATTATCGTTGGGGGCTACCAATAAATAATCAAAAAGATATGTGCATCTCCAATTATTCACGTTACTATAAACCTGCAAAAATGGCCCCCGACGGATAATTAAGTAGGTGGTTTTGAAATTATTTTATCCTTTTACAATTACGCTTTAAGCGTCTTTATTTAAAAAAAAAAAAAAAATTTTTTGAAGAACTCGCAGCAGAATACTGCAGCTCTCTCTGGTGGTTTACAGCTAAAAAACATGATTAAAATTACAAGCTCAGATATGTCTCCTATTTATTGGAAAAACCGCATCGCAATCGGTTGAATCGTTTCTGGGAAGCACTCAAGCGCCAAGCATCCTGGCTGCTGCAGTGGCACCCGGTGATCTGTAGTTAAATGATACCTGTTGAATGCAAAAGCCGCATTGAAATAAGTTTAGTAGTTATTGGTCTGTTTTCTGGTTGCTGCAGCGACCCCTGGTGGTCTACCACCATAAATGTCTAAGAACCTGCTCTGAATTAACACCTTTCGAATGCAATAAACCGCGTCGAAATCGGGCCGGTAGTTTCTGAGAAAAATGGTAACAGACATACATTCAAACAACCTCTAACCCCAAACGCATATTCCGACTTCGTTCCGTTCCGTCCGTCGTGGGTAAAAAGGTGCCGAAACATCGGAAAAAGCAAAAAATCTTAAAATACACGAAATATGAGATCTAAGCCCGTGTAAATAAATTGTGTGCTAGTGATCTTTAACAGTTGTTTTATTTCAAACGTGTTTATGACATTGAAAATTGTATGTTTTCCTGAGTATTTATGAGAATGTGACATTTGCCTGTAGTTTCTCAGATATGAGAGGTACGCGGATAGGCCATATGTCAAAATGTGCGTCTGCCAAAGGGCTTCAAAGAGCAATTTGAATTCCCAAAATCAGTAAGTGTCCTTTAGAGATTTTCTTAAATTACAAATTTTTTTCGCTTACTTGGTTCGAGAATTTCCCAACTATTTTTGAGCTCGTTATTCAAGAAACAGTAAAAAACAGTATCTCGGGATTTAATTAAGCTACAGTTTGAGCCATCTTAGGAGGCGGGTGGACAAAACTGGAGGCGGTAGCGGGTGACACCGCGAAGAACGTCTGCGCTCCATTCAGTACGATAAAGTCTTACATTTTCGATGTCTTTGATAGTTGAGCATAGTGTGAGATATATATATATATTTTTGTGTTCGCGATTTCTTCGAACAACAAAACTAAACGAATGTCTTTCACTTTGCTTTACGCCATGTCAATCAACTCAGTACACCTTCAAATATTGTCATTCCCACCGAACATAATATTGACGTTACCAGCCGCTCATAAACACAACCACGCAGTCAATACAATCAATATTTGTGGAATAAGTTACGCGGATCCACGTAACCACTCATTACAGTGCCGAGTTGCGCGCGGCGTAATAGGCGACTTACGCGTAACTCTACGTGTGTTCGCTGGAGATAACGAGAGCAAACAGGCTATTAGTAGGTGACATACGGACAGGAAGGATGGACTACAAACTTGCGAACTTGCTCACATGTTCATCGGCAAATTGTGCAATGTTAGCTAAAACGCTCATTACAGTTCTGTAGTTGCGCTGTATATAACGAGAGCACATAGACTGTCAGTTGTGACATACAGATATAAAGGATCGACAGCAAAATTTGCGAACTGGCTCGCTAGTTTTCACAGACTGATACAGTTTGTTGTAAATTGCAAATGTCGGCGAGACGACACAGCACAGTTCTGGAGTTCAGTAACTTACTATAACTTTATGTGTGCTCGATAACGAAATCAAGCTACTAACGATGACATACGAACAGAAAGGACGGGCAGCAAACTAGCGAACTTGCTCACTATAAATGTTGAATGTATTAATTATATAACCAAATGATCACTGACAAATAGTGTACTTTAAATGTCCGCATAACCAATCATTGCCGTTTCGGGGTGGCTTACGCGCCGTTTTTTTATAAATTTTCATTGGGATACAGTGTTGAGAAACTTGCTATCTTATCGCTAACTGCCGAAAGACAACAATTCTGAAAACATTGTTTTAAGCCGAATACAATATGTACTCCCGCTGGAAATCGAACCCGGGACCTCTGGGTCCGTTAGTTGTTACCAATAAACTACAGGCGACTCCTCTTCCTTTGAGGCCTTGTGTATCATTATAACTAACCCGCAGTCACCTATAACGTCTGGATTCATTAGCATAATAAACTGCAAACATGCCTTAAACGCAAACTTTAGAGACATAACACCTAATTAAATATATCGTGTTAAACTGCTGTTATTGATGTCGTAATAAAATAATTAACTTTTAAAGTATTGCTTGAAATTTTCGTCTTTTCGCCGTTGTGATTAGAGAACTGTTTTCTGTTGATTGAAATAACAAAATGTCAATTTTTAACCGAATTCAAAAAAAAGAATAAGGTTATCGTTTATTACATCAGCTAGGCGATTGCGTAAAGTCAATCGTATTCATTTGACAGTTCATATTGTATCATATTAAATGTCATTCCATACAAATTGCAGTTGATTGAATACGATATGAACTGTCAAATGAATACGATTTCCTTACGCAATCGCACCCCAGGTTTGTACCCAAGCTAGTTCCATTTATTTTTTTTAATTTCGATAAATGTTTAAAGCTATATATACATTTATCGAACATTTATAGCTCTATGGCTGAAACAAGGAGTTTCAAAGCATAAAATTCTTTGTAGACCACTATTACTATAAAAACAGGCATTGTGTACATTGCACTTAAACAGGGTAATTTTAAAAACATTATCCAAATTTTTTAGTTCCCCTCAGAATCTGAAGTGAACAACTTTCTCCTTGAAACATGGCATTTTTTTTTTAACTATTCATACAAGTCAGAATGATCACGCGGTCGATTTAGTATGGGAAGTCCAATAAAAGGCTATTTGACAATGCGAAAAATAAAGTGTCAATTACTGTTATCAGTATAAATTAAGAGTTTAAAGATGCTTATTTATTAACGTAAGTTGAAAATAATAATAACTTTATTTAAAAATCCCTTTAAATAAAAATGCATTTTTTAAACGTTTGTCACGTGACACAAAACGTTCCTGATTCGTCAAGTTTATGATGACGTCACCTGCTTGTAAACCTCGTTAGCCTACGTATGTGGATGATATGTCCCACAGATCAGAATACAGGCAAGTGACGTCACCGACCCCATTGCAGCCGTAGCAGTTAGCAATGTCAAGGTAGCGTTTTGGCACGCTATTTAAATATTGAATTTTTAATTTGATATTTTTCAGCAAATATGTACCAGAATTAGAAAAAATAACTTTTGCTGGGTTCCTTAAACTCTACTACGTAATATAACATGGATTTTAAAAACCTGTCAAATAGCCTATACTTCTCATATTTCGACCCATTGTCCCATGTTTCTAGGATAAAGTTGTTCACTTACCGATTCTTAGTCGAACAAAAAAATTGGATAGTAATTTTAAAATGACCCTGTATATTATTGTGGCAGATATCGAATTTCCTTTGCTATAGGTAATTGAAGTTAAAATGTTAAGGTGTGAATTTTAATGTAATTAGATTTAACCTTTTTACGAATTTGTTCCTTTACTAAACGTCTCAGTGGGCATTGCTTACTAAAGGTCCCGGGTACGATTGGGATATTCAATATGTATCCCGTTGGGGATACATATTGTATCCGACCAGGCTAGCTACCACCATCTGATCGTCATCTAAGTCTGACGCCATAATAATAATGTTTTCAGTATTGTGCTCCGAAAGTTATAGATAAGATAGCCAGTTCCGCAGTGATTAAGGATTCCGGCTCGCTTCCATCTTCAGCTTTATCAATATGAAGGCTAAGAGTCTTCCTCAAGAGTTCATAAAGTAACTTGAATTATGGATATTAGAATTCAGAACCAGCGGTCTACAAATTTATGTACCAGTATAGTCTGATAAGTTCCCGGTTGACCAGTAGACTTTTGGGAAAAGTAGTAAGGTTAAAATAACTATTTATTATTCAAATGTGTTATGCCCTAATAGTGTTCTATCAGAGCACGTTTTGAAGTTACTCCAAAAGCGTTTCGATCAAAAAATTTATTAAAAAAAATCAACCACAGAAAGAAAAAAATACTACAAAGCATTTGAAAACTCCCCGACGCTAATGACTTTAGAGGCTTCGTCATTTTAGGGAGGTGTGGGCAAAATGAGATCATCTAGGGAATAAGGGGCGATATCCGGAATGATCGGACATTAAACGAGTGTCTGCGGCTACGCTGAGAGATCTTCTTGAAGATATTGCCCGCGAGTTATTGCTCTGTCGCCACAGAGATACGACTCGCGACAAGTCCGAGTGATAATTTATTTTGTTGTGAACATTTGGGTGATATTTTATCTAATAATAATTTATTTTAGGGTGGTGTGGTTAAAATGAGTTCATTTGCGGAATAAGGGGCGACATCCGGAGCGATCGGACATTAAACAAATATCTGTGACTATGCTGAAAGATCTTCTTGAAGAAATGCCTGCGAGTAATTGCTGTCGCCACAGAAATGCGACTCGCGACACATCAGAGTCATTATTATTTGTTGTGACAATCCTAATCCTAACCAATATTATAAATGCGAAAGTGTTTTTGTTTGTCTTTTCTTGACGCCCTAACTAAGCAACCAATTTACTTGATTTTTGACATACAGCAGACGAAGAGTAACATAGGCTACTTTTTATCCCGATATTCCCACGGGAACGGGAAAAACGCGGGTGAAACCGCGGGTGAAAGCTAATTTTGGAGATGTTGTATGAAACTATAATTTATTTTTGGGAGGTGTGGACAAAATGAGATCATCTAGGGTTCAAACTTAATTAAATCGTTGGTTGAATAGCTTAAATGCCAGTATTGACATTCATTAAAATGGTTAGTCGGACTTTCTGAGTTTGATTGAAGATAATAGAAAGGTACCTAGCGTTGTAGTTAATTTGAAATGTAAAGATAGAGAAAAGATACCTAACTATTGACAAATTATAAATAATAGAAGCCTGACTCCCATTACACAGGGAAACCTTTTATGGGAGCACATTCCCATTGTGAATATAAAATACTGTTCTATTTAACTATTTTTAATTTTCGTTAAACGGTATTCAGTGGCTATATACTTCTACTTCTAATCTAATCTTAAGGTTAATCATGTTCATTCGCATAATGCTTCTAGGACGAATTGAATAGAATAGTAAATCGTTATTATACATGAGACAATTTACAAATTAAGAATGAACAAGTCGTCACGTGTCGCAAGTCTGATCTCTGTGGCGGCCCAGCCCATGACCGAGCATTTATTCCGATTTCTCCATTGAGCAGAGCTTTTGTTCAAATGAATTAGGAATAATCGACGCGCTTTGTACAATGGGGTTTCTGGTTATCTTTGTTTTGATTCCTTTCACCCCGACTCGCCTAATGGACGCGATGACTGATTGCTAACTAATTTGTTTAATTTTAAATTCTATGGCTTTTGTTTTCATTTATAGCTTAGCGGGAAGATGATTTCCACGTCATAGGTTTTTTAATAAGCCAGCCAAGGCATTCAACTTTGATCTATTTTACTTCTCCAAAAGGTTATTGTCCGCTTTTTATTTTTTTAAATCGGTTTTTTATATAAAACGCTGAGCCTTCATCATACCTGATGTTAAGTAATGATAATTCTGAAGGTGGAAGCGTGCCTCTGCCGGAATCCTCAACCATTGAGGAATGCCTATCTTAAAACTGTTGGGACAGAACAATGCTTCAGACTTAGATAAGATGACGGTGAATAGCCAGGCGGACTTACAACAAGTCCTAGCAATAATCAAACCGAATACATTTGTACCCTCACTAGGACTTCTGGGACTGATACCGATGGTGTTGCCACAGAGGCAGTTTCGTCATCAGCCATTTCTAATGTTACCCATCCCGTGACCAACCATTGCGAAAGTTACTTGACCTCAACAATCATAAGCCATAGGCGCGAACCACCGCGCCACCTATCTCCTTTGAGAGATGCAGTTTGGAAGTATTTAAAATTAAGGTACTAATAAAACATCTTCTTTTTTCAGCCTTTTAAATATCCCACTGCTGGGACACTGCGGTAGGACGGGCCATGACACACCGGGCCAAATTCGGATTGATGGGTCTTAACGACTGCAAAATTGCAGCCGGGACTTACAGTTAAGTAAGTAAGTTTGTTGGAGGTGGATCGGGGTGGTTCTCATCGCACAAGCCTATATCGAGATAGACGAAAAGAGCGCTTCAAATTGTATGAGTATTTTTCGTACCTACGATCACGAGCGAGATTTTGTGATATATAAATGTTTTTGACGAGCTCTTGCAAGAAAGCACTGCACAATTAACCATTTTTATTTCTGAGTGACGCGTGTTTTCATGGCAATGGTCTCAAGCGGACTGACGACGTAAAACTTTGACCGTGGATCAAACTTTTGACACTCTAGGTAAGTACACTTTTACCGTCTATCTCGATATAGGTCTAAGCGTGGACGATATTTCATACAAAGCATAGGCAGGCGCATTTGTGCATTACATTGCGACCGGACCCGGCCCGTATGGTGGAGACAGTCCTTTAACATGCAAAAGCTAGGAGGAGGAAAACGCTTAGCTCTGCACCATTGAGAAAATAAAACATAATTCAAATCATAGTAAAAAAAATGTTTTTTGATGGTCACTTAAAAGGTTTTATAGTCTAATCTAATAATTTAAGATATTAGAACCGACTGATAGAAAATTTCTATGGGTCTGATAAGAAAGCTCAAGGACACCCAGCGTGCAATGGAGAGGGCTATTGCTCATTCTGATGCTATCGAATCAGAAATGAGGAGATCCGTAGGAGAACTAAAGTAACTGGCATCGCTCGAAGGATTGCTCAGCTGAAGTGGCAGTGGGCGGGACACATAACGAGAAGAACCTATGGCCGTTAGGGCGGAAAGGTTCTGGAATGGCGACCGCACACAGGACGACGCTCCATGGGTAGGCCCCCCAAGGTGGACCGACGATCTGGTAAAGGTCGCGGAAAGCCGCTGGATGCGGACTGCACAGGACCGATCGTTGTGGAGATCCATGGGTGAGGCCTATACCCAGCAGTGGGTGTCATGTGCCTGAGACGACGATTGAAAATTTAGGAGCTATCAAAATTTTGATTCAGATAATTTATCAAAAATGGTTGAGTAGTTTGGCCGTGAAAACAGACATACAGAGTTTTTATCCCATTTATAATATCAGTATGGGTATTAGGTAGTACTTACAATCCACATCGGGCTAACATATGAATTATAAATAAGTTACGTAATTTTTTTCCCAGAGATGGAACAAACACGCATATTTATCACATAAAGTTTCTGGCTCAGTATTAAAGATCACCACACATTCTTTAAAAAAAAAACCGGCCAAGTGCGAGTTGGACTCGCGCACCAAGGGTTCCGTACAAACCTGTAGGTATGTAAGTAAATTTTCAAAAATATTTTTTATTATAATGATGTAACTAAAAATTTACGGTTTTTGACATTTTTCCTTTATCTGTATTATAAGACGTTACTTCGTACCAAATTTCAAGATTCTAAGTTCACGGGAAGTACCCTGTAGGTTGTGATTCCCGTGCGAGTTTCTAAAATTTGAGGAAATTTGCGGCATAAACGGATGTATCTTTTGATTGCTTTGGCTAAGAAGTTGATTTTTTCACAACTCCAAGGGACAGTAGATCTGAATATTAGATATAAATTTCAGTTTGATACCTCCACGCGTTCCTGAGAAAAACGGTCTTGACAGACGGACGGACGGACGGACCGACAACGAAGTGATCCTTTAAGGGTTCCGTTTTTTCCTCTTGAGGTACGGAACCCTAAAAACACTTTATTCAAAACATAATATCACTCTACTCCGTGAAAAATGCTACATCGCATCGGCACCCCATTTCACATGCACATTCGAGAACCTCCATGATAAAGGTCGTGCCACACTAGACGCTATCCAGCTGTATACGTGGGGCGTTAGATAAGCGATATCAACAGCGCATTTGCCGCGTAGCTGATAATTTCCGCCACAAGATGATGTCGTTTGCCTAAAGAACGTTAGAGGTGGGGTACGAGTGCCAGCGGTTGAGTGAATTCTCAGACGGGAATTTACTTGTGGCCGAGTAAATTTTTTTCAATATTTTTCTATGTAAAATTTACCATAAGTATAAAAATAGCATTGAAAAATGCAAAAATTACAAAATAATTTAAAAAAAAAAATCGAATATTTTGGTTTATAAACACATTCACCGCTTCTATGGTCTAGTGGTAACAACCACCGGTATCAGTCCCAGGGGTCCCGGATTCGATTCCCATCGGGGGTACATATTGTATTCGGTTTGGTTGGTGGTAGGACTTGTTGTAAGTCCGTATGGCTAGCAACCACCATCTTATCTAAGCCTGACGCCATAACAACAATGTTTTCTGCATTGTTGTGTTCCGGCAGTTAGAGTTAAGATACCTCAATGATGAGGGTTCCGGAAGAGGTTCGCTTCCATCCTCCAGGCCTTATCAAAACTTAACATCAGGTATGATGAAGGTTAAGAGTCTCCCCGAAGTTCATAAAAAAATATAGAAGAATGAATATAAAAGAACTTGTTTTTGAACCGACTTACAAAAAGGAGGAGGTTCTGTATTCATTTAATATATTTTTTTATGTTTGTACACCGATAACGCCGAGATTCCTGATCCGATTTACGTGATTTTTTTGTTGTTGAAAGCGGAATAGTTGCCATTTGGTTTCATAAATTTTTTATTTAGTTTGTTCAGTAGTTTTTATTTTATGAGCATTTGCGTTAACTTAGACTAGGTAATTTTCATGATACTTTGTTTATAATGTACATGAAACCTTATATAATCTAGAAAATTCCTACTCATAGTAATTAACTAAACCTATAAAGGACACTAAAAAGTAAAAAAAAAACCGCTTTTAAAATAAGGCTTTTGGAGTCGGTGCCAGCCAAGGCAAGAAAAATAAAAAGTAGAAAAGTCAAAGTAAGTTTAATTTAAAATGTCCATGTGAACTATGTTTATAAATAAAACGGTTGTTCTAAGGTCCCAAATCACCCTTGATACCCTAGGGAAACATTTATCAAAGTTCGGTTTAACTTTGTCTCTATATTCAGTCAAGCTCTGACAGGCTTGACTTATATGGATTAGCTGACAATACGAGAGATAGAGGTGCCCGGTGGCACAGTGGTTGTGGTTGAGGTTGAGCAACTTTCGCAATGGACGGACGGGATGGGTGACCAAAAATTTACTATCTCGAGCTCCTCCTTACTTCAGACGGCACGTTAAGCTGTTGGTCCCAGTTGCATTTGCAGTCGTTAAAACCCACCAATCCGCATTAGGCCCGCGTAGTGGGTCATGGCCCATTCTCCTTAACCATAAAGAAGCCCAGTTCCCAAGCAGTGGGGACATTAAAAGTATAGGTAGTATTTTACCGATCGACTTAAAAACTTTTTGAGCGATAAAATACTAGGTGAGCGACTCAGTCGCAAATCTAACCGTACCTTAACCCATTTTTTCCGCAACCCAACCTAGATTTTTTGCCGCTCAATTTAGTAATTTTTAGCCGAACTCTTGATTTAAGTATTACATTCTTCTTCTTCTATCGAGTCGATGGTAAATCGTGAATCGCGGTTTATATTTTTTCCGGCTAGAACTCGGCTACACGGGTCGCAGACTCAGTAGCGGCCCACAGCTCCTCAGGTTCCCAGCTGTAAGGGCACGCGGGGCAACATAGAAGATGTGCCATTGTCTGTGGGTAGGCACCGCACTCACATTGGCCGTCGCTAGGTCGCTACTGTAGTCCCACCGGCACAAGTTCTCCTTACACCGGCCGATCTATTTAATGACGTGTTGTAGCATGTTTTGATTATAGGAACGAAAGAAGTGTCGTTTCGAAATAAAATAAAATATTTAAAGAGGCTAGTTAGTCTACATAAGTATTTATAAAGATTGTAGTGGTCACCGCCATAATATTTTAGAATATGTTTCTGTTTTAAATAAATATTAAATAAGCTTGTTTATAAAAAAAATCATAAAGTCAATAATTTTTAATTGAAATATTGGATATTTTTCAATGTAAAACAATTAAGAATTTCGTGTAAAATACGGTATAACGTATAGTTAATAACTTAAATTTTCTTAATATAAATTTTACTGATACAGAGTCTTATTAAAATCCGCGCGAAAAACAACCCTTCCTTTGCAATCGGGTAAAAAGAACATTGTTTATATCACTGCAAAATAATTATGGAACACAAATTAAGAAGTTATTAAGATTTTTGTGCTCTGTATATACTGTATCTTTGTGCGTGCAATAAAGCGTTTTATATAACTATAAGTACATCGTTAAGCTCCCCGTAAACGATAAAATTTTCAAACTGTCAGATTTTCGTGTTAGTAAAATTTATTTGAGTCGCTGTGTTCAATGTGTTTTACATACTTACTTTCTCCGCTGGCTCAGCGACCCGAAATGGATCTTGGGCTCCGACATCGAAGTGCGAAATTCGTTCCTGTTTTGTACCAAGTCCGAACAGTCGGCCACTTCCAGTTCTTTTAGTTCTTTGGCAACTTCGTCTTTCCAGCGGTATCTTTGGCGACCAACCAGACGTCGTCCGGCTGGTAGTCTAAGATACGCACTTTTTAACCGACTTCAAAAAAGGAGGAGGTTCTCAAGTCGACGGTTTTTTATGGTTCGAATGATTTTCAAATGCCAATTCATTTTACACTTCTCCATACATTTGAAAGATATTTTCGTTTGACAATTTCGTTTGACTTAGGCAGTTCAATTTCGTTTATTTAATACCTTTCAAAATGCGTCCCAGTCACAATCCCTATCGAATGTCAAATAGTGACGACCTGAAGTTTTAAATATCTTTCAAATGACGAATTGAAAGGGTTTGAGATAGATTTTAAAATTAAACGAGATAAAATATAGATATAATAAAATATAGATTATAAAGAAAATCTAAGCTCCCCGCCCTCACTGACGCCCCACCGCTCTTCTTAAGTACACAGTTCAAAATGCCATCCCAAAAATCAATTTTCGACCTTAATATCTACTCTCAACTCCACAGAACCGTTTCACCCGCTGCTTCCATAACTTTGTCATCGTTCTGAACTGTTCACCCATTATTGACTCCTGATGTCATCTCCACTGCGATTTGATATTTGGTAACGATGGGACTGTCGGATGAAAGTGAATTTCGGATAAGACTCCAGATTCCAGTAAATCACACTAGTTATCTCCGTTTGGGAAAATAGAAAATTAAAGGGTTCTGTGAAGGAAATTGTAAGTTGGAGGGGGATTGGTTAATTAAGATGTTTTGTATTATGAAAGGAATTTGGTTTATCTCTTTCTTATCGTATCAGGTTTAGTGTCCATGTTGTCGCTTTTAAGGCCTCTCACTTGGCTTAACGACTCTTATCAGATGACAACAACCGGGACCGACGGTTTCACGTGCCCTCCGAAGGACGAAAGTGCTCAGTTGTAATGCCACTTTACGGCCACCCATCCGACACCTGACCGGACCGAACGTTGCTTAACGAACGTAATCGATTACGATCTGTCTGACAAGCGCCGCCATGAACGCTTATATGTGATAACATAAAATCTATAACAAATGACTTATCCTACTTTGGGGACTTGTCCTTTTAGTCTCCAAGCAAAACTGCAAATTCTAAAAAAACGTAACGTAAATGATATTTTTATATGAGTGACTTAAAACATCAATATAATAACAATACTAATTAAATGCTGTGTAGTGTCGGCTTAGAATAGCACTACCTCCTCTCATCCCGTGGGTGTCGTAAAAGGCGACTAAGGGACTCAGCCTTCAGGAGACGGGCAGCAGCGTCTCCTACAAACTTTGCCATACTGCGATCGCCAACCCGCCTGCCAAGCGTGGCGATTATGGCAAAATTTAGGGGAGGCCTTTACCCAGCAGTGGGTGTCATGTGGCTGAGCCGACGACGACGACTACGACTAATTAAATTGGGTAAATGTCATAAAATACCATCCCCACTACCAGTTTTTACCGACTTCAACAAAAAAGGAGGGAGGCACTCAATTCAACGCGTTTTTTTTTCATCTGATGTATGTATACCGATTACTCCGGTGTTTGTGATCCGATTTTAATAGTTGTTTTTTTGTTCGATCGGGTACACTGTCAATTTGGTCCCATATAAGTCTCATTGAGATCCGATGATAATCTTTGGAGATATGGGGCCCAATGTCATGGAAGTCATGAAACAATTATATCATCCAGGTAATTGTTAGATTCTTGTTCGAGCTGAAGTTTCACGCAATAACTACTGAGCGGATTTTGATGAAACTTTTTTAGTGTAATTAACGGCACATGATGTAACTAAAAAATCTGAAAAAAAAACATTTTATAAAAAAATTCAAATCGACTTCAAAAAGTAAAAAATAAAACTTTTGGAGTCGGTGCTAGCTAGTTAAGGCCAAAAAAATATATAGTTAATAGAAGTGCAATGTAGAATGCCCTGGCTGGCACCGACTCCAAAAGTTTTATTTTTTACTTTTTGAAGTCGGTTTGAATTTTTTTATAAAATGTTCTCATTATCCGATCCGATATCGGTATCGGATCCAACGCCAATATCGGGGTCAAGCACAGAACATCCTTTTTCTGTGAAGTCAAGTAAAATGTACGAAACCTATATCCTAGACCTACATCGAGACCTACGATGAGTCAAAAGCGAGATTTAGTGATGTGTAAATGTTATTGACGAGCTCTTGCAAAAAAGCACTGCACAATTAACTATTTTCGTTTCTGAGTGACGCGTGTTTTCATGGCAATGATCTCAAGCGGACTGACTTAGGTCGTAAAACTTTGACCGTTGATCAAACTTTTGGCACGTAAGGTTCGTACACTTTTACCGTCTAACTCGATATAGGTCTGTGGTATAAAATATCTACCTGATATTCACATTGTCCGACCCAATATCGGAGCCGATACCAAAATCGGGTCAGATCGGGTAATGTGAAAACGCTCTAAGTTTTTACTATTTAATGAGTGCCATCGGATCACAGAGCATCAGCTAATGCAATTCAACCTAATACTTAGATTGGCATTTATTTTTGCTGGTTATGAAAAACTGACTGCTAACTTCTATCCGAGGATTGCAAAATCAGTCCTAACGGCCGATTTTGATCAAATAGCAGATTGTATGATACAAGGGAGCAAAATAATATTTTACGGCGAGGGCGCTCAGGATTCAAAGTATATCCCCCGAGTGAAAAATAGTTTTGCTCTTGCCTGATACATTCTACTATTCATCTTCTATGAGAAAATAAATAAGAGACACTTATAAGTAATTTTATGACGTTATTAGCTGCTATTTTTACTGTTTTAGAATAGAACTTATTATTTTTTAAATTAAATATAATCGGTTCTGATTACGAACAGAATTCTCTGGTGTTTTTTTTTTTAGTGTAAGCGGGTCTCCCCATGCTTCCCGTACAGCCAATAATTTCATATAAATTGCGTCTGATTTCTAGAAACGATTCATGTTCCATAAGCGAAGCATATTCGAAAAGCGTCATTTTGTTCCAAAATTATAGTATTCGATCACGTTTGTAAAGCAACACTCAGTCCGGCCAGGTGTCGGATGGGTGACCGTAAAGTGAGGGCACGTTAAACCGTAGATTCCGGCTGTTGTCATCAACAGTCGTTAAGCCAAGTCAGAGGCCTTATAGGGGGCTTGATAAACTCTGGCACCAGAGGTGGCCGCTAATCCTCATATCCTCATACGTTAGGAAAGAGAAGAGAGATTGTTTTGGTTGGTTATGAACACTGAATTAAACAGATGAATAACATGATTCCGATACAAAAAAAATATATCTAAGTTTTATATTTAAATTAATCAGTTCAAAAAGGTCATCTAAGAACAAGGAGAGATACCGTTTTCCTTTTAAAAAGGTTAATATATGCCATTTATACTCAAATCACGTAACCATTGTTATTACGACGCGCCAAGAGGGTTCCGTACCATTAACACGTGTTTTTTTAGGATCTTGAATTGATTACAGACGTTGACACTGGGAACGAGTATAAATCTTTTTCTTCAAGGATTTGAAGGCCTTTGATTTGAACGTTAGTTATTTTAATTTCGCATCGACCAAAAATCAAAAATCCTACTATTATATAAATGCGAAAGTATGTCAGATTATGATTTTTGATTTTTTGCATTTTTCAATGCTATTTTTATACTTATGATAAATTTTAAATAGAAAAAATATTGGAAAAAATTAACTTGGCCACAAGTGAATTCTCAGATGGGAATCGAACCCACGACCTTTAGAAATCCGGTACAATGCTCTAACCGCTGAGCTCTAAGTCTCGGTAGCTCAGCGGTTAGAGCATTGGACCAATATTTTTCTATTTAAAATTTATCATAAGTATGTCAGTTTGTTTGTTTGTTACTCTTTCACGCTAAAACAGGCACAGAGATAGTAGATAACCTGGATTAAAACAGGATATTTTTTATCTCGATATCCCTCGGAAATCGGAACCACGCAGGTGGAACCGCGGGCGACCGCTAGTAACAAAAAATAAAACCTCTTAACAAAAACCGCCTTCAAAATATACTTTTTGGAGTCGGTGCCAGCCAAGGCAATGGTGCATTCCACATTTCACTTCTATACGTTAAGTTTTCTTTTACCACACCGATTATGTAAGTTAGTGCCATATGGTTCCAGAGTAGGTGTTTGACCCGCACTTCGATAGCCTAACGGTATAGCTAGTGCTAACGCTATAGCTATCGATTTTTCAAACTCCCTACAAGGGCTCTCGCTGACGCTATCACTTTCATACTAAAAATGTAATAGTGGTTCCAATACATTAATAGAAATATGTAGGAGTTAGTCAAAAAAAAACCCTATCGTTTAAGGGTTTTATGAGAGTTTGAAGTTTAATAGCTATAGCGATAGCACAAGCACCGTTAGGCGGTCGGGCTGCTGGAATGCTTATCTAGAAGGCTGTACGCTTCTGATGAAGAGCGAGCTACAGCCTTGTAACGTCAGAGGCCATAGAAAAAAACTATCAAAAGTGCAGCTTAAAATGTTTCTTTCGAATGCGATGATATTTCTCTCATTGATGAAACGATCGACGGTGAAAGGTGAATATACTAGAAAAATTCGCCGTGTCTCTGTAGCATAATTGTTAAGTGCATTGGGCCGGATTCCCAAGGATGCGGGTTCGAATCCCTTCAGGGCGGCATGAGACAAGTAGCTTTTTTCTAGTATATTTTCTTGTTTAATATTTATCAGCAATTACTTACTTTTATACCGATATTCCCACGGGAGACCGGGAACCGTACGGATGAATTTACGAGCGCTACTAGTTTATTTACATGTACCTTGTATGATAAAAACGTTGTAGTAATAATAAATATACAAAGTAAAAAAAAATATTAACTTATATTTCCTAATAAAAAATACTTATATCTTAACGATTTGAAATCCCGATGCAGAGGAGGTATTTTAAAGCAATACTTATTGGAAATTCAATCGATTCCTTATCTATTTCAGAGGGAATAAAAAGCTACCATCAACCGAATTTACTTCAAGATTTGAGCCGCACAAGTCAAAAGCTTTTGAGGGTGCATTAAAATTTAATTTAATTCAACATTTATTTGAAACCACAAAATGTTTACATAAATGGTAAATACACAATTATTAAAGTAAAATATTACCTCTGTGACATAGATCTAACAATCAGAAGAGGCGACGTCTTATTCAAATAAATAACTTTATTTTTCATAGTGTTTGTATGAATGACATAGTTATGTTTGCGGTTTTGGAAAATGTCCTATAGCTCTGAAATTTCTAAATATATTTCGTTCAAACCAATTCTCGTTGAAATTTTTTATAAAGATCTACAGCACATTATATTTTTTTTTATTTTTCACTTTCTTATTTTAAAAGTTAGAGGGAGGGGGGGGGGGGGGCACTCATTTTACCACTTTGGAAGTGTACATCTTTGAAACGGTTGAACGGTTGAATCTTTGAAATAAAGTGGCTGAGCATACGGACGGACAGACATGATCAATCTATAAGGGTTCCGTTTTTTGCCATTAGGCTACGGAACCCTAAAAAAGGAGTACCTTTCGAGGTTTTTTTGTCGTATAAAAAACGAAACTAATAATCATAAGATTAATTATTCTTGATCATTATCATCTTAATTTAATATGGTACCTTTGCAATAGATATACCTTTTAATCACAGAAGTAGTAAGGTTCTCTAGAAGTGTGAGAAAAAAATCAGAAATTTCATAGGTTTTCTATTATATATTTAACGATTCGAAAGCTTTATGAATAAATATGTAATATGTATGCATTTGTAGAATTTATTTTAAGATTAACTAATACTGTAATGTCCTTCCTCAACATACCTCTAATAATATTACGAAATTGATGAGCGATTACCTACGTGTCTAAAAAAAACCGCTCCAGTTAAATAATTATCATCATCAGACCTTTTTTTTACCTTCCTTTGACAGCTTTAACTGCTTATAACTTTGAAAAGTAACACTTAAGGTTTAACCGCGATTGAAAAAAACAAAAGAAGGCAAGAACAATAAAAGAATAGGAGCTAAAAGTAGAATGTCTTTGCTGGCACCGACTCCACAAGGCTTATTTTTTGCTTTTTAATTTTTGAAGTAGGTTTTTTAACGCAGTTTTTTTTGTTTTTACTTTTTAGTGTCTGTAATAGGTTGTTTTGTAAACTTCAGCAGATTAGATAGGGTTTCATGTACATTATAAACAAAACTATCGTAAAAATTACATCGTCCAATTTAACAATAATACTCATAACATAAAAACTACGGGCCAAACTGAGCCAAATTTTTATGGAACTAAATAGCAACTATTTCGCATCGAACAAAAAAAGAATCACGTAAATCTGTTCAGAAAACTCTGCGTAATCGGTGTACATACATAAAAAACATATCAACTGAATTGAGAACCTTTTTGGAAGTCGGTTACAAAGAATCCAAATGGCGAAACCAACGGTATTCCAGACTCCATACCAAAATCTTCTAATTCCTTTAGTCCCGTTTACATCCGCTAGGTCAATACTTCACTACCTTTTTTATTATTATAGTGAGGGAAATGCGTTAACGCATACCCCGACCATGTTCACTATTGATGCACGGACGGCGGTGGTTATGTAGAACTCGCCTTAGGCCATTTTTTTTTTAAGTACTGATTGATTTATTACAATGTAAATCGCTACTCGCTTGTATTTTGCACCGTATCCAAAGAATTATTAAAGAATTTGAACGACTGGCCTCACTCAAATGTAATTCAGGCTGTATTCCTCAAAATCCTCACAGAAATGAAAAGGTGAGAGCATTGGATCGTCGAACGTAATTGAATGATTCTTATCAAAATATTATTTTTCCTATAGCTGGAGGTGAAATGTATTATTAGGGTATTTTTAACTGGTGGAGAATGTCCAATGTCGTATTGGGTGGACGTCCATCGACAAACAGTAATGTGATGAGCATAACTATGTTTTTGTATCTGGGTGTTATAATATGCACTAATATGTAAAATGTATCTATGCTATGACCCCGCATTGCAGTCGTCAACCAAAGCAACGCGATACCGGCAGTGCCTTCATGATGGAAAGAAAACGCTGTGTCGGCATTCACGACGTCGACTCGGCCGACTCGTTTACGCAATTCCTATAAATATTTTAATTGTTACTATCGATTCTGTACCTAGCATCGATCAGGCTTAGACATATGTTTTACTTTACTTTATCGATACTTACTCGAAAGTTATTCGTGCTAGGCTTACAGGACTTTATTGTATAATGCGAATGATATCAATCCCATTCATCATTCAGTGGCCATCAACGTCACGGCCGTTGGTTCTGCATCGCAAATGCATCGCGAATGCAACCGACGTGCATAACTCACTCGCAGCTGTCCACCCAGACTGCGACTTTAATTAAACTAATGATTCGCTTATTAATTATAGTTGCTGACGAGGAGAACAACCTTTGGAAATATAATTTAGAAAGAAAGAAAGAAAATTACATTTATTTGGGACAAACACGACAATAAGACACATCAAAGTAGTACAGAAAAATAAAAACACAGTTTGTCCCAAAACGGTACCGACTCAGCATAATGCTTGGCTTTTTGGCCAGCGCTGGTCTTCCGTCGGTACTGTTTTGGTGGGGCTGAGAGCCATGCTAACCGGGACATTACAACAAAATACTACAATATGACAAATATAAACATGACCTTTTATGACTGATCACACAGGGGCACCAATATAAAATATATTTAAGGGTTTTATCTTAATCCTAACTAATATTATAATATACTTAAGGCCGGGCGCGGTTTCACCCGCGTGGTTCCCGTTCCCGTGGGAATTTTGGGATCATTTATAGCCTATGTTACTACTTGGGGACTAAGGATTTTCTATACCAAATTTCGTCAAAATCGGTCCAGTAGTTTTTGAGTTTATTCGTTACATACAAAAATACAAATCTTTCCTCTTTATAATATTAGTATAGAAATGCGAAAGTGTGTTTGTTTGTTTGTCCTTCGTAAGCCCTAACTAAGCAACTAATCGACTAGATTTTTGGGAGTAACAAGGGTACTTTTTATACCGATATAAAAAAAAAATCTTAAACTGTATTTCCTTTCTTTTCTTTTTCCTTTTTAGCAATTCTTTTCTTTTTCCTAATATTTACTTATATGTATCAAATCAAATCAATCATTTATTCAGTCTAGGCTGTTACAAGCACTTATGAACGTCAAAGAAGCTACGCCATCGGTTCACAAACCCTACGGCGGGAGACCTTGTAACGATAAAGAACCGGCAAGAAACTCGTCAAAGGCTATTTTTTTCTCCCTGTTTTATTTCATACAGAGTCGTCAAATTGAAAAGTGAGCTTAACATATCAGTAAGGTCAATTTCCATCACAAAAGAAAATACTAATTACTATATTACATTATATGGTTATCCTAACCGTAAACAATTTTCAACTCGCAAGGAAGGACTTACATTTAACATTTCTCGCATTACAAGGTTACTGTACTGCAAGTTGTGACGTACATACAGGTCGTATGTATTTGTATATATTCCTTTTCAATACTATTATATTATACTTTATTTCTTTTATTTATATTATGTACATAATAATATATCAACTATCCTTGTCATAATTGCACCCACTTCCCTTTGTCCTCTTCGTTATTATTTTTAACCGACTTCAAAAAAAGAGGAGGTTCTCAATTCGACGGTATTTTTTTTTAATTTTTTTTTATGTATGTTTTACCATAACTTCGCCAGTTGTTAACAGATTTTTATATTTTTTTATCTGAAAGAAAATGGTTTATGTGTGGTCCCATATAATTTTTACGAAGATCTGGCTAGTAGTTTTTTAATAATCTTGAAAAATATCAATCACCTTTTTGGCAAGTAGTCGTTTACCTAGATGACATTGTTGGGTATGGGCTGATTTTTAGTGTAAGTAACGGCACATGATGTAACTAAAAAATCTGAAATTAAAACATTTTATAAAAAAAATTCAAACCGACTTCAAAAAGCTAAGGCCAAAAAAATATATAGTTAATAGAAGTGCAATGTAGAATGCCCTGGCTGGCACCGTTTCCAAAAGTTTTATTTTTTACTTTTTATCTGCTAGTTCAGATGAACAGTGTTCCCCAGGTACTTTAATAAAAGTTTTTTTTAATTAATATTATTATTTCCAGTCAAATGTTTTTCACGGCGAATACGCTTACCTACACTTGGGCTGTATAATCAAATCCGCACTAATATTATAAAAAGACGAAAGTTACTCTGTCTGTCTGCTACCTTATTACTGTCCCTAAAACATTTGTTTGTAACTTTTTCGACGACCTGTGTGGCGCAGTGGTACTAACCCCGCCAGAGGTCCCGGGTTCGATCCCCGGACAAGACAAATATTTGTGTGTGAACATGTCTATTTGTCTTGGTCTGGGTGTTTAATATGTATATTATGTATGTATTTACAAAAAAAGTATATAAGTATGTTTATCCGTTATCTAGCTTCCATAACACAAGTTCTTCATGATACTTAACGTGGGCTAGATAATTGGTGTGATTGTATGGAAATATTTATATTTATTTATTTATTTTCTTTATTTATTTATTAGAGAGTTAGGAAAATACCCTTGGCTGACTTTTTGTTGTTATTTTCATCAATTATCTTCCTCGAATAAAAATCCATCGGATGAAATGTTATATATATATATCCTGAAGTTTTTTATGAACGATATCTTGGTAAATGATACAAATCAAATCACTTATTTTATACTAACGACCGCCCGCAGTTTCACCCGCGTTGTTCCCGTTCCCGCGGGAATAACGGGATAAAAATAACCTATATGTTAGTCTACTACTGGTAGTCCCTACACACTAAATTTCATCCAAATCCGATCAGTAGTTTTTGCGTGAAAGAGAAACAAACAAACAAATATTGTACAGATATAAAGCGTATAAAAAAGATATAAAGGTATAAGATTGATCAACTGAAGTGGCAGTGGCGGGACACATAGCAAGAAGAACCGATGGCCGTTGGAGCGGAAAAGTTCTAGAAGGGGACCGCGCACCGGACGATGATGCTCCGTGGCCAGTGAAGGTCGCGGGAAGCCGCTGGATGCGGGCAGCGCAGGACCAATCGTCTTGGAGATCCTTGAGGAATCCTGCTGGATATAGGTCATAACCAGCAGTGGGTGGCATGAAGCTGAGATAATGGTAATGATGATATATTATGATATATTAGACAAAATTTTGTTTTTGCCGCAGGTTACATTCGAAAAGGGTTATGCTGTGTTGTCTATGAAGAAAAATCTGTTGATCCAGTTGATGTATACGTAGCCTATGACGATAAGCCATGTGAAATGCTGATACTTTCATTAAGATATAACAAATAAATAATGTCATAATATTAAAATAATAGTTATTTCTTATGCAATGCTAGAAAGTTGGATTTCGCGGCGTGTTGCCTCTATTGAAACCTGAGCAAGCGAAAGATTCTAGGATTGAACCACGAGCATAGTGAATGGTTCAGAGATTGAATCCTGAGCGTAGCGAGGGTTTCAAAGGTACGAGACGCTAAAAACTTTTCTGTCGAGCGCAAACCAATTTTTCACCTCACAATTTATAGGATTTTTCCACGGTCAACTTCCGGTAAAAAAATCTTTTAACAAATCGTTCAGTCTAAATATCCTTATTCTTGTTGCTTTTATGATTTAAATTACTAAAATAATAAAAGGGTGTAATATAGTCAATTCAAAGTTAATTAAAATAGTAATAAAATGTTACTTATAATAAAATAAAAACGATTCCGAAAATGTTTAGGTGCAATGCAAAACAATTTAAAAATAAAGGTTTTTTTCACGTTACGAAATCCAATCATAGATTGTGAAATCTCACCCACCGCAAATTGAGAAATTCTTCTTACAATTAGTTGTTCTATATACAAATAGTTTAATCTCGTTGTTATTGTTTTTATGATTCAAGAAACTAAAATAATAAAATAAAACCAAAACGGAGTTTTATAATTAATATAAAGTTAATTAAAGTAAGAATAAAATTTACCATAAAAAGTCAATAATGCGATTCGGAACGAAATATGGTGTATTTTTCTTTACCACGCAAGGCCGGAAAATTTTCCACGCAGAATTTGGATTCCAAAACCTACTTTTCCGAGCCTGTGAGGTGAAAATAAATAAAAACTAAAAACATCAGATACATTGAGCTTATCCTACCTATCCTATTAATTGATAAAGTATACAAATTAAGTTTATTAATTGTATGTAAAAATGGCTGCATGAATTTTAATGAAATTTGGCACACTGATATTTGTATGTCGTTCTATCAAAAGGAGATTATAGTTTATATGATGTATGTATTAAATCATAGGATACATCCAAAAGAAATATGAACTGTGAAATATAAACTTAGTGCAAAATCTGTAAAAAATGTTTTATTTCAATGAACAGTGCGCGAAAAAAATTAAGATTTACTTCACTTTTACCTGAAATTCACTTTTTTTCACACCATTTAACCTAGCCCCAAAGTAAGCATTGTAAGGCTTGTGTTATGGGATACTAGGATAAAAATATTTCTATACAATCACACCAAATATCTAGCCCACGTTAAGTATCATGAAGAACTTGTGTTATGGATACTAGATAACGAATAAACATACTTATATACATTTTTTTTTATGTAAATACATACATAATATACATATTAAACATCCGGATAACATAAACAGGATAACGGATATAAATACATATAATTATACATATATAAGTATGTATGTGTAGAAATACATATAAACGTCCATGACTCAGGTAGAAATGCTCGTATTCATCATACAAACATTTGCGTATACCGGGATTCGAACCTGGGACCTCAGAGTAGGCGACACCTTGAAACCGGTGTACGTACCACTCTACCACGGAGGTCGTCTAGAAGTCGTCTAGGTCGTCTAGAAGATATGCTCATACGTTTCAACACAAATGTTCCTACGAGAACGGGGTCCACGCGGGTGTACAGTGGCAAAGGGTCCATACATACCGATTTTCATCGGCTTTCCGTTAAGAAATCCCACCCCAGCGATCCACCATACATATTATAATAAATTTGTCATTATTGATTGTGATCAATTTGTTAAATATAGGTACGCGGATGCCAGATAGCTGCGAAGTGAATGAAAAGTTTTATTTTTCAGTTTATTACTGTCTGGTTTGTGGGTTTTTCTTGTTTTTTTTTATAAATGACGGGGAGACTCTTAGCCTTCACCATACCTGATGTTAAGTATTGATAAGGCCGAAGATGGAAGTGAGCCTCTCCCGGAATCCTCAGCCACTGAGGAACTGGCTGTCTTGTCTGTCTCGAACTGCCGGAACACAACAATGCTGAAAACATTGTTAGATGCTTAGATAAGATGGTGGTAGCTAGCCAGGCGGACTTGCAACAAGTCCTACCACCATCCAAACCGAATACAATATGTACCCCCGCTGGGAATCGAACCTGATACCTGATATCGGTCTGATACCGCTGGAGAGACTAGACTACAGAGGCGGTTAAACTTCGGTTCATCGCTAACCATCGCTATATTTCGACAACACGCCACTGGTATCGTATAAATGATTTTGTTTAAATTATATAATTATCTCGTATTAAAAATAAACAACAAAACGGCTCACAATTTTGATCACAGTAAAACAAGTTGCAAAGTATATACTAAAATAACACTATATTTTTATAAATGTCTGACTGGTAAATATTAATAATAAAATATGCTAGAAAAAAGCAACTTGTCTCATGTCGCACTGACGGGATTCTTGGGACGGGAACCCGCATCCTTAGGAATCCGGCCCAATGCACTAACCAATTATGTGATAATCTACAGAGACCTATGAGAACACGTCGATTTTTTCCAGTATATTCACCTTTCTACGGTGCTGGCCACCGTCGTTTCATCAATGAGAGAATTATCCTCGCATTCGAAAGAAACATTTGTACAAATGTTTGACTATCGATTAAGCTGAAACAGGCATCTAATTATAACTTTTTAATTTTGCATTTTACAAAGCGATTTTTTTTATCCCAAGGATGCGGGTTCGAATCCCGTAGGGCGACATGAGACAAGTTGCTTTTTCCTAGTATATTTTCTTATTAATATTTACCACATAAAAATAATAATAATAGCATCGTAAAATGCAAAATTAAAAAATTATAATGTCTGAAATAAAACAACTTTTACGGATATCAAACGCGCTATATTTCACGAACTAAGTTGTAATTGTCCGTATTTTTAGGTTTTTAGGGGTTTTTTGATTTTGACAAAAAATCAAAAAACCCCTAAAAAAACCTAATGACTGTATCTAAAAATACTAGACTAGTCTAAAAATACTAGACTATGGGCTCTAAACATTCCACGTTTAGTTTTATTAAAATTGTGAATTAGAATTACGATATTAAATAAAATTCAACGCGGCGCCACTTTCGGTGGGGGTACCGCCTTAAGTTTAAATATAGTGCACTTAAATCCGTAAAGGTTTTTTTAATTATTTCAATGACCACTGCCGCGGCACGCTCGCTTCGCTCGCTCTTGCAACGAATAACCTAAAAAACTACTGAACCGACTTGGATGAAATTTTGTACACATATAGTAAGTATTATAGTCTGATTATGAACATAGGATGCTTTATATCCCGATATTCCCACGGGAACCGGAAACCGCGAGCGCCCGCTAGTAATTAGGATAATTTTGTAAAAAAAAAACAGAATATTTAGTATTAATTAGAAAATTATACACTAAATTATGTGCCCACAAATTTACATTGTATTATGGTATAGATTATCAACGCAAATTATACATCCTGCAATAAAGAAAGAAACAATACAATCATTTGCAACGCTTTTAGAATAGGGTAAGTCGCGGATATGTGCCGCAGTCGTCGGCTTCATGCCGTGATTTCAAAAACTCCTTAAGGTAATGAACTCAAGTCTGAATTGCCCTGCTCTGCGTACCCCATATGTCGGCTATGAGAAGCGCTGTGAAGTACTTGTGTGCTTCGCGATCAGCAATTTTAATTTTAAAGAACAGACTCAAATTATTTTAGTGCTACTTTGAAGGCCACAAAATTTTGTAATGGTGAACGCATTGTTTTTGATCTTTTGGTCGTTTAAAAAAAAGGCTGTAACAAGCACTTATGAACGTCAAAGAAGCTACGCCATCGGTTCACTAACCCTACAGCGGGAGACCTTGTAACGAGAAGAACCGGCAAGAAACTCGTCAAGGGCTATTTTTTCTCTCTGTTTTATTTCATACAGAGTCGTCAAATTTAAAAGTGACCTCAACATATCTTTATAACATATTATAAAGAGGAAAGATTTGATTGTTTGTTTGTAACGATAAAACTCGAAACTACTAAACGGATTTGGATAAAACTTGGTACACAGATAGTAGATAGCCTGGCTAGGAACATAGGATACTTTTTATCTCGATATTCCCACGGGAACGGGAACCACGCGGGTAAAACCGCGAGCGGCCGCTAGTATTTTTAGTCCTGGGATGTTTTGATATTTATTATAAATTTATGGTGAAACTAAAGTTAAAGTATAAGTTGTATTTAAAAACTGCAACTGCCCATAACATGTTTATTAATGTCTTACTAGGGCGTAACATTAAAATATTCATATTTTAATTATTTCGAGTTCAATATTCAAATACCACTTTCATGAAATAATCAATTTATTAAAAGATTTCAAGTTGGTTTTGATGTTTTTGTTTGACAAGAAGAATGTCCGTATTACGAAATCGGTGGCCTTTCAAACCTTCTTTGATTTTATATTTGTGTAAACTAAAACAACTAATATTAGAGATTGTATGTTTATAAATTATTATGAAATATGATTTTCTTTATTTTGTTTGTTCATAACAGATCACCGAAATCACAAAATAAGTAATAAGTTTGGTGGACCTATACAAATTGACAAGTGATGAGCATCCGTATATGATACGGCTACGTTCAGACGGCATTATTTTACCCGCAAACCACACCAATATTTTTTTTATTAAAAAGAGCAGTGGCAGTAGAAAATACTTGTCCACATATTCTCCATGTGAGAAAATATCGTGTTTAAGAAATATTTTTCAGGTGAACTTCCGAATTGTCACCTAAGAGGCCGAGTCTGGCTGCTTTCAGAAAAAATATTGCTTTGAACGTAGCCTAAATTAACTCAACATAAAACGTCAACCTGACAGATGGATGAGTTTTTTCATGATATTATTTTCAAGATTTTAACTGTTTCAAAAGTTCCTGAAAGTTGTTTCATATGAAATACTAATATTCCGCTATCCAGCATTATATTAGTAAGTTCAGTGTAAATACATTGCTAGGCAGTCGTCCATACAAAATTTAGCCATCTCCTTTATATAAAATGGCACGAATATCAATAAACACATAATTATCTTTTCGTACCACGGCGTCTATCCTCTATGTAGAAAATATAAGTTAACAACTTATTCTTAATGGAATAACGGTTTTTTATGTACTTCAGGTCATTTTTTACTCTAATGTATTTTTTTTATGTATTTCTCTGAGCGGCGACTAACTTTCCGCCCAATTTGTCTGGTGAGACGACTATCCGGGGTGCGGCAAAATATCGTTAAAATTTTAGAGGTCTGCGAAAATTATTGTAGCTCAAACGTTAACTACAATAATCAAATATGTGTTACATGAACTTAAAGATGAGGGATCACACTTGATGTATGCATAAACAGTTTGTTGCCTTTGCCCATGATTTGTAAGCTGTGAGGCAATTTCAATAAGTGCGGCATCTATCCGTGAGTTACCCTAACATAAACGTCATAGCTACTTTAATATTAAAACTTAAAAGTCTCTTATTCTTAACAGTGGTCGTTTATCTGAAGTACCTATCATAACCTTACACAATCAAGCTATGGGGATAAATTTTTTCTTCATTTTTTTCAGTATATTGATGATTTTCCATTGTACAACGAGTTTTGAGGCTGAATGTCCACCAGGTAATTAAAGGGCTTTTAAACATTTAGCATTTCATGTATATTTATTATTCGTTCGATGTCTGTCTGGCTGTTATTAACTGTCGGTTCTGATATACGTACTACAGACAAAATAGGGTAGACTACCGGTTTATTCCCTTCTGTGACCTTCCCTTATCTGAATTAAATATATATTTTTATGAACGAGGAGACGCATAAATTTCATCATACCTGATGATAAGTATTGATAACGATCACGATGGAAACGCGCTTCTCCAGGATTCCTCAACTACTGAGCTGGCTTTCTTATCTCTAACTGCCGAAACACATTAATGCTGAAAACATTCTTGTTATGACGTCAGACTTAGATAAGATGGTTGTTAGCCGGACAGGCCGACTTAAAACAAGTCCTACTACCAACCAAACCGAGAATAATATAAACGGCCGCTGGCAATTGGACCCGGGACTTTTGGGTTTAAAACCGGTGGTAGACCACTACTTGCTTTGAAATGAGGAAAAAAATTCAGCAAATTGAACGACGATATGTGTTGTAGGCCTTTTTACTTAGGAAAATGCTTTAAATTATTTTAAAATCTGTTCTAATTTTGTCCTGCAGGGTTCGTTCCAAAAGGGCTATGCTGTGTTGATCCTGACATATCTGATCTTGATACGTACCAATACGTTGGATCGCCTAATAAACCATGTGACTTGGATGTAGTTTCAAAATAATATTGATGTCTAATAAAATATTACTATCTACATATATAAAATTCAATGTCCTGACTGACTTATTGACTGATAATCAACGCACAGCCCAAATCGTTGGGTCTAGAAACTCCAAATTTGGCACATAGGTTCCTTATGAGAAGGATTTTTCTGCATTCAACTTTTAAGGGGGTGAAATATAGTATTAAAGTTTGTATGAAAGTCTGTCATCCATCAAACATAACTTGAACCGTAGAGATAGACATTGAGTTCTTTTTATTTTAATAAATGGCACTAGCATGTGAAATCCTAAGTCCGCGCGTTACCCTATTGTCGTCGCCATTCGTTGCATTTGAAAAATAATCAATAATCCTATCCCTACTAATATTATAAATGCGATAGTTTGTGAGAATGTTTGTATAGATGGATGTTTGTTACTCTTTCACGCAAAAAAACTACTGAACCGATTTAGATGAAATTTGGCACACAAACAGAAGATAACCTGGATTAAAATATTGGCTACTTTTTATACCGATAGTCCCACGGGACTACATAGGTAATGCTTGGATGTTTGCTACTTAATCTCGCAAAAATGGTTGAACGGATTTGAATGAAATTTATAGCCTGAATAAGAACATAGCATACTTTTTGTCGCGTTAAAATCTCTTATTCCTACAGGAAAATATAAAAAAACAATATGGGTAAAAAAGACGGCGCCACATAATTTGAGATATCCTGCTATCCTACATATATAAAAATGTAAAGGTGTAGATGTACAAATGTTTGGTACTCAATCCCGCAAAATGGCTAAACGGGATTGTATGAAATTGGGGACACAGATACTTTGTAGCCTGGACAAGAACATAGGATTCTTTTTGTCGCCTTAAGATTCTTAATTCTTGCGGAAAAATACAAATATCGCCACATATTTTTTGAGATCAATAAAATATCCTCCTATCCTATCCTACTAATATTAATAAGTTTAAAATATCATCCTATCCTATCCTACTAATATTAATAAGTTTTAAATATCCTCCTATCCTATCCTACTAATATTAATAAGTTTAAAATATCCTCCTATCCTATCCTACTAATATTAATAAGTTTGAAAGTTTAAATATTTGGATGTATGTTTCTCTACCACGCAAAAATAGCTAAATGGATTTGTATGAAATTTGGGACACAGATACTTTATAGCCTTGAGAGGAACATAGCCTACTTTTTGTCGCATAAAATCCCTATTTTCTACTATACACCGCAATAGGTAGCGTAAGTAGTATTTTAAAGATGCATTTTGGAATGTGGATAGGAAAAAGAAAGATAAGTATTTCTTTCCATCTTTTACTACATCTCTCTGGACCAAGTTCTAAAGACCACGCGGGTGAAGTCACGGGCGGAAACTAGTGTAAAATATGCCATTCTGTTTAAATGTTGTTGACGAGGTATTGCAAGAAAACACTGCACACTGCACAATTAAGGCGGTACCCCCACCGAAAGTGGCGCCGCGTTGAATTTTATTTAATATCGTAATTGTAATTCACAAGTTTAATAAAACTAAACGTAGAATTTTTAGAGCCCATTGTCTTGTATTTTTAGACGGTATCATTACATTCCCTCGTAGTCAATGCTAGAAGTTGATAGCAAAACTGCTAAAAGTGGCCGTTTTTGACACATTTGCTATCTACTTCTACGAATGACTATGACGAGATGTAGCGATACCTTCTAAAAATACAAGACAATGGGCTCTAAAAATTCCACGTTTAGTTTTATTAAAATTGTGAATTAGAATTACGATCTTAAATAAAATTCAACGAGGCGCCACTTTCGGTGGGGGTACCGCCTTAATCATTTTCGTTTCTGAGTGACGCGTTTTTCTTGGCAATGGTCTCCAGCGGACTGACTTAGGTCGTAAAAATTTGACCTTGGGTCATACTTTTGGCACGCAAGGTACGTACATTTTTACCGTCTATCTCGATATAAGTCTGTAGTTCAACATTTTATTTTTTTAAACGGGGAGACGCTTAGCATTCGTCATACCTGATGTTTAGTACTGAGAAGGCTGAAGGTGGCAGCGCGCCTCTCCCGGAATCCTCAACCACTGAGGAACTGGCTATCTTATCTCTAACTCCTCCTCGAGTTAGGATTAGTGGCCGACCTCTGGCGTGAGAGTTTATCAAGCAACCTATAAGGCCTCTGACTTGGCTTAACGACTGTAATCAGGTGACAACAGACGGGACCGACCGACGACGGGGAAGGGCTCAGTTGTAATGCCACTTTGCGGTTACCCATCCGACACCTGACCGGGCCGAACTTTGCTTAACTAATGTGATCAATACGATCAGTCAAGCACGGCCATGAGCGCTTCATCATTTATATCATATCGTTCTTAGCTTCATCATTCATTTATCTCTTACTGCCGGAACACAACAATGCTCAAAACATTGCAACTTTATTAATGATCACTTTAACGGAGTAAACTTCGTGATCATGGCGCATGCATCTGCGCCGAAATATCGGGGAGTCGAAAACAAATACAAATAATGGTAATAATTCCGTTTTTCCTAATCTAAGTATACTATAATATTATAAAGCTGAAGAGTTTGTTTGTTTGAACGCGTAATCTCAGGAACTACTGGACCGATTCAGAAAATTCTTTGACCATTAGAAAGCTACATTTCTCCCGAGTGACATAGGCTATATTTTATCCCGATATTCCCACGGGAACGGGCACCACGCGGGTAAAACCGCGAGGATCCGCTAGTAATGTTATATGTAAGCCGGGTTTTGCAGTTTGTATGCAAATAACGACATTGGCTAACAGGTTTATGAAAAGTGTAATCCAGGGCTAAAAAAAAACTTCTCTAAGCTAATTAAAAGTTAATCCGTTCTAGTGCTTTATTTCGTTTTATCACAAACACTCATGTTTTACAAATACAATAATAGTAGGTACTATGAAACAAAATAATCACATTTGTCGCTTTTTTTTATTTTACAGGATGCAGGCAGAAGACCGATTGTTGGTCGTTGAGATCTTTGCGAGAGGCCTTTACGCAGCAGTGGGTGTCATGTGGCTGAAATGATGATGAAGATAAGGGTTGCCGCAACCGAAAAGAAATTATCTCTCGTTATCCCAAACAGGAGAACATGACTGTATGTTTGTTAAGATTCCAGATGTTTGACGTCTTCCATTACGATATTCTAATCGTCTTCATAATCACAATCAGCTAATTCACTTGGATCGTATACAATATTTTCTTGGAAACAACATTTCCCCATCCTCATGAAGCCTGTTGGACAATCGCCTCCAGTTATAAAATTGCGATTGTCGATATCATCAATGAGTATTACTCCAGTTTTAGTTCCAACCCTAACACCATCGTCTGTAGGTTTGGGTTTACTCGTACTTGTATTCCTGGTGAGAGGAGGTTTAGTTACATTCTTGTCTATATTATGTTTGACGAGATAATCCAAGTAATGATCGTTGAATACAATTGCGTTATCATCAATAGTGTTTTTATTACTTCCCGCATTTTTTAAAATTGCACTGTTAGATACTGCTATCACTATTGCGAAGAAAATCACTAGAATTTTGCACTCCATTATAATTTGTTGGTAAATGTATTATATTATGCAGTTCTTCTCGGAGACTTTGATTATTAACTGAGGTTAGTTACTGTCACTGCCTTTATATAGGGCCAGGATGATTCAGGAAAGTGTTGACGTCATAAGAATCACTGGGATTTAATTTATTTAGTATTTTCCCTGCATTGTGACTATGAAGGCATTGACATTATTATTTCAACAATTGGTCATGTCACTATTATGTATTAGTTATGAGGTTTCTTTGTAAAATATTCCGAAAATTATGAGAATGAGACAGAGGACTGGTTTATTAAATATTTTAAGTGAAAGTAACTCTCTTTATTTTTTTATGAACGACGGGAGACTCTTAGCCTTCATCATACCTGATGTTAGGTATTGATAAGGCTGAAGATGGAAGCGAGCCTCTCCCGGAATGAACTGGCTATCTTATCTCTCTGCCGGAACACAACAAGCTGAATACATTGTTGATATGGCGTCAGACTTAGATAAGATGGTGGTAGCTAGCCAGGCGGACTTACAACTAGTCCTACCACCAACCAAACCGAATACAATATGTACCCCCGCTGAGAATCGAAACTGGGACCCCTGGGTCTGATACCGGTGGTTGTACCACTAGACCACAGAGGCTCTGTCTGTTATATTCGTACACTTCACTGAAAAAAATAACGTTAATTCTGAATATTAAAATAATCTAATAATTTAACTTCGGTTTAAAATTAAATATTGGCCTGCTGATAATGTCGTTGTACTTTATCTCCTTTTTCACACAACTTTCCTGAAAAAACTTAACTGTAGCACGAAAAGCTTTCGAAATAGTATCGGCAAAGTATTAGAATCGTCACGTCAAAAATGTAGAAAATGTACTTTCCTTTACGTCCGGTAGGAACGTTTCTCAATACGACATACAGTGCAAATACCGAGCAAGAGTGAACTTCATAAAAAAGTGTATTTTGTATAGGCCATAACAAATATTGAACGTCTTTCTGTATTTCAAACCAAATTATAGTTTTTATTTGTTACAAAAAGGATATTATACATTAAATGAGTATCTGACAGATAAATTATTGTAAATTATCAAAAGTGCTTATTTGACGCATAATATTATAGTTTTTGTTTTTTTTTATGTTATTACCATTATTTTTAAATTCCTATGTTATGTTATTATTTTGTGATTTTTATCTGTAAATTTACATTATACTTATAATTCTATTCCTATGTTATGTAATTAATTTGTTCGTAATATTTTAATTTAATTTTTATTTTGTGATTTTTATCTGTAAATTGACATTATAATTATAATTCTAAATGAGGTGCCTACATAAGTATGACTTTTGCTAATTTATTGCTTTATAAATTATTATTATTATCTTTCGCATGCATATTTATGTTGATATAGATAGTCTGATGTTTTTCTGTGACATGTATTACCACAATTATCTACCTATATCTGGATCGGAACTTTTCGCATAATATCGATTGTCCTCAAGTCGTTTGTCATACATCAATTGGCTATTCATCAAATAGCATAACACTAATGTCACATAATTTTTCCTTCGCATAACTTTTAAGTAGCATAATTATCTATCTAAAGGCATATTATTATAAAGCATAATAAATTAAATCCCTAATTTCATTTGGCATAATATTAGGCAGTCCTAAAATCCCTTAGTATAATTTTATTTGTCATAACTATAGAAAAACCTAATTTTATTTGGCATATTTTAGGTAGTCCTAAATTTTTTGACCATATATACTGGTCAAAAATTTTATGGTAAATAAAATGATACATAACAATTTCTACTATAGTTTTGTATACTAGTCAGTGACAGAATGAATTACCCTACCCCAAGAGTGTAATTCAAGCCCACGTAGGCGCGGAGGGGCGAGGCGGCCCCTGAAAAGTCGCAGAAATCGTCGTGGTCGTGGTGACCGAAAACGATATGCGACCATAAGCTCGAGTGGGACCGCCAAAGCCCCGCAGCGCCGGAGCCGTGCCAGAAACCATGCTCGCTGCATGCCTGCTTGCATGCTGCATGTCTGCTTGCATGCTGCATGTATGTTGCAGCAGTTGTGTTTAAAAAATGATTCGTAATTCTATTATTCCTTGTGATTATTATGCTATACATTCATTATGCTTTCAACAAAATATGCGTTAAGATATTATTCGATGTGATCATTATGCTTTGCATAAGTTATGCTTTTAAAAATTCTGCTTAAATTCTGAGTTTCAAAATTTCGTAGTTTCATAGTCTTATGACAAACAATTTTAGCCTATTAGGACTTTTAAAATTATGTGTCGCGATAATATGCAACATAATAATTATTGTTATTAAAATTGGGGAACATGATATTATCACAATAAACGTTGTGCTTAAAATTATGGAGCCCCTATATATCTACGAATAAATGAAGTAAATGAATGAATACATACGTACATCTTATGTCTTGGCGCGCACTGTTCATTGAAATAAAACAACTTTTACGGATATCAAACGCGCTATATTTCCACGAACTAAGTTGTAATTGTCCGTATTTTTAGGTTTTTAGGGGTTTTTTAATTTTCCCGACGTTTCGGCACCTTTACTGTGGTCACGGGATGACTGCAGCTGTAACCACGTGACCACCCCCGTGACCACGGCAGCTGTAAAGGTGCCGAAACGTCGGGAAAATCAAAAAAACCCGTAAAAAAACAAAAAATACGGACAATTACAACTTAGTTCGTGGAAATATAGCGCGTTTGATATCCGTAAAAGTTGTTTTATTTCAATGAATGAATACATTTTTGACTATACTTTTTCGATTCTTACTAGAAAGTTTTTCGTGACTGGTCTACCGGGAACTTCCTCGATTGTAACAATCTACAAAACGCAAATATTTTATACATACATACTCTGAGGCCTAAAAAAATAGTTTTGTTTTTTTTTTATGTGATCAAGTGTTGGCGTCTTTTATTTGGATATTAAACTTACCTAAGTAATGAAAAACAAACTTAAAATTATATCGGTAATAGTACAAATAACTATTGATCTTGCGCCAATCTCGGCTCGGTGATATCAGCTGATCGCGGCGCTACGACGAAAAATTAAATATTGTTTTTTTTTTAATATCGCTCATTTTGTTTTGTTCTAAACTAACGACGGTGGCCAACATCGTAGATAGGGATGAATACACTAGAAAAATTCGCCGTGTCTTCATAGGTTTCTGTAGGATAATTGATTAGTGCATTGGGCCGGATTCCCAAGGATGTCGGTTCGAATCCCATCAAGGGCGACATGAGACAAGTTGCTTTTTTCTTATATATTTTCTAGTTTAATATATACCACATAACACAGCCACAATTACAACATCCTGTATATCCTATGCAGAGTTTGCAGGGTATCAAAAGTGCAGCATGAGAGTGAAAATGGATGAACATCGCTCTCATAACCTTACCTCAACCACGCCACATGTGGTTAACATGCTGTCCGGTTTTCAAATATGCCCTATGCGTTAATACGCTTTTACTATCTGCACTGACCAGACCAGTTATGAAAAACATGCGTCATGCTCGTGAACGGGTGCCGCTAGCGGAATTGGGTATACTTCAGTCTGCTTGTCTTAATGTTGTGCTTAGAGCTTAAATATTTTCATCTAAAATAAATTGCTATTGACCTGCATGTACGTCACAACTTGCAGTACAGTAATTTTAAATTGCAAGAAATTATTTGTATGGTAGGTCCTTCCTTGCGAGTTGAAAATTGTTTACGGTTAGGATACCCATAAAATGTAACTTTGTTTTGGTATTTTTTTTGTGATGAAAATTGATATTACCCATGTTTTTAATGTCACTTTTCAATTTGACGACTCTATAAGAAATAAAACAGGGAGAAAAAAATAGCTTTAACAAGTTTCTTGCCGGTTCTTCTCGTTACAAGGTCTCCCGCCGTAGGGTTTGTGAACCGATGGCGTAGCTTCATTGACGTTCATAAGAGCTTGTAACAGCTTAGACTGAATAAATGACATTGAATTTGAATTTGACTTTGATAATTCGATTCGATATTGTCTATATCCGTCAATTAACTTGCGGTAACCCCACGTGATTTAGCGCGGCTTATGCCAATCCACCAATCCCATACGTATGATTCTTTTCAAACTTCGTTATCATTTTTGAATTGTTACTTTTTTTATTTTTTTATTTTGTTTATTGAAAGCCAACAGTGTTATAAATTTAATTAACAAACATTGTGTACACTATATAATAGTAAGACCAATTATAGGTTTCCTTAAAAATTTAAGCCAATAACTCAAATAGAACAAAAAACAACGACACAAAAATATCAGCCTAGCTAGTAAACATTGTGTGTGCGTGTGTGTATGTGTGTGTACATGTATGTATGTGAGTGTGTGTATGTCTGGATGTATTTCGTAATAGAGTTAAATATTTAACGTAACAAAATATTTTAATAGCATAATATTCGTTATAGAGTAAACATGATATCAAGCAAAATTATATCAAAACTTATATGAAAATCCAACAAATATGAACGCAGATGTTGGTTTAAAGTTAAACGACGGCATTGTAAATAATACAATATTTATTTTCTATTTCCAATTAATTAATAATAGTCGACTTATCATTGAAAAAATATTAATTTGTTACTTTGTCTAGGGGACCTGTAAAACTTCAGCAGCTGGCACATTTAATATTTTTTCGCTCCCCGTCCTATTTTTTACAGCTTTTTGGTAATCTTACAGCTAAATTATAAGGTAGTAAGTAATAAACAATGATAACAAAGAACGAAAGATATCCAAATCCAATCCTAATCTTAATATCATAAATGCGAAAGTGTGTTTGTATGTCCTTCCTTCACGCCCTAACTAAGCAACCGACTCTTGTGATCTAGTGATACAACCACCGGTATCAGACCCAGGGGTCCCGGGTTCGATTTCCAGCGGGGGTACATATTGTATTCGGTAGGACTTGTTCTAAGTCCGTCTGGCTAGCTACCACCATCTTAGCTAAGCCTGACGCCATATCAACGATGTTGTCAGCATTGTGGTGTTCCAGCAGTTAGAGATAAGATAGCCATTTCCTCAGTGATTGACGATTCCGGGAGAGGCTCGCTTCCATCTTCAGTCTTATCAATACTTAACATCAGGTATGATGAAGGCTTTGGAGTCTCCTCGGCCTTCATAAAAAAAGCAACCAATCGAATAGATTGTTGGCAAATAGCTGAAACGACGGAGAGTGAGATAGGCTACTTTTTATCCCGTATTCCCACGGGAACGGGATCCGCGAGGCTTCCGCTAGTATTTTTAATAGTGACTATAATTTTTTTGTGATAAATATTAAACAAGAAAATATACTAGAAAAAAGCAACTAGTCTCATGTCGCCCTGACGGGATACGAACCCGCATCCTTGGGAGTCCGGCCCAATGCACTAACCAATTATGCTACAGAGACCTATGAGGACACGTCGAATTTTTCCAGTATATTCACCGTTCTACGGTGTTGGCCACCGTCGCTTCATCAATGAGAGAAACATCCTCGCATTCGAAAGAAATATCGATTAAGATGAAACGGCCATCTAATTATAACTTTTTAATTTTGCATTTTACAATGCTATTTTTATGTGATAAATATTAAACAAGAAAATATACTAGAAAAAGCAACTAGTCTCATGTCGCCCTGACGGGATCCCGTCAGGGCGACATGAATATTTATCACATAAAAATAGCATTGTAAAATGCAAAATTAAAAAGTTATTATATAATTTTTTTGTTCTTCTTTTATTGTTTTAAGCTAGTGATTCTTAAGCAATTTTTCGTTATGACGAAATGAAATCGTGAATCATTCAAACTCATATTGTACTTGTTTCACGTTAGGGCTCCACTCAATTCTGGATTTCCCCTACAATTGTAATGTAATTTGTATGATCGTAACATAGCTTCCTCTTCTAAGTTTGAGGAAAGGTTGACATAAATAATTACATACGTTTAGATTTCCTTGTTGGTGTTTTATTGCCAATTGGACTTTGCCCTTTTTTGCATAATTGACATCAGGGGGTTATTCACGGAAGACTAGATTCCCCTCACCCAAAAAAAAAAATAAATAAATGGGGTTATTCACGAAGGAATCGAGTTGAGATCGAATTCGTATCAACGTCAAAAGTCAGAACTTATTACTGATTCTCGTAGTTAAGCTATTTTAATTGACGCAAGCTATTTTAATTCGATTTCCAGAGTTCCAACTTTATTTATTTACTAGCGACCACTCGCGGTTTCACCCGCGTGGTTCCCGTTCCCGTAAGAATATCGGGATAAAAAGTATCCTATGTTCATAACCAGGCTATCTACTATCTGTGTACCAAATTTCATCCAAATCCGTTCAGTAGTTTCGGAGCCTATTCAATGCAAAGAAATAAACACTCAAATCTTTCCTCTTTATAATATTAGTATAGATTATATTTATTTTTAGTTTAAATACATAACACAAGTCATAATTGGTGACTTTTAATGTTGACTCGATCTCGATCAAGAATAAAGCCTTTGGCCCAGGGATACCTGCCTACTGCGCAGAGATCCCGGCTTCGATTCCTGGACAAGTCAAATATCTATATACTTAATTCAGGTTCGCAAAATTTGTGACGACTCGATAGGGACTTTGGCGCGTAGTACGCGGCCGAGTAAGGTATCAAATTAAAGGTACTCGAGTCTATTTGTTCCGAAAACTATAAAATATACAAAATGTTAAACGTGATGATCACAAACTGCAATTAAAAAGTGTCATTATTTTCGCATAATTTGGAATTTTTCGTCGATCGACGAACCCGAGTATCGGGTTGTAACCGCCCTAGTTTATATGCATGAAGGTATCTATTTGGCTTCATCTAGGTGTAAAACATGTAAGTAGGTAAATATAAGGTATGTATGTATTTCCAAAAACCTACTTTCGGCTACAAATTAGTTGATCTGATAGTATTTTTTGTTTTAAGACGGATACTTCGTTTTCTTGATCACAGATTTAATAATTTATCTTACGTGCTTATCTAAGCTATACATTCTTAAGTTATAAACAAAAACGCCTGCTTTTTGTGACTAGCTTAACAACAAAATCTGACTAGCAATAGCGCCACAGTTGAGTGTAGGTATCAGTATAATAACAACCAAATTATAATTTGACTCTTTAAAAAATAAGACAGGAAGAAATTGTAGCCCTTGACGAGTTTCTTGCCCGGTTCTTATCGTTCAAGGTTGCCCGGTAGACTTTAAGTGTGGCTTCTTTGATGTTTACTAGGTTTTTTTTAAATCAACGGTGGACGCTTAGTGTTCATCATATCTGATGTCAAGTATAAGACTGGGGGCCGGTTTCACCACCTACTAATAAGTTCAGGGGGCTAATAATCTAATTTTAAAATTTATCGCAATCCCTTTCAATTCATCATTTGAAAGATATTTACATACTTCAGGCCGTCACTATTTGACCTTTGAAAGGGATTGTGATCGGGACGTGTTTTGAAAGGTATGGAATAAACGAAATTGAACTGTCTAAGCAAAGTGGCAGACGAAAATATCACAATCACAATACCTCTGAAAGGGATTGTGATAGATTTTGAAATTGGACAATTAGGGGCTGGATAGCTTAATTGACATATCATTTGACAGTTTATATGTGAAAAATATGTCAAATCATCTGCCACATAAGCTATCCATAACTTATCAGTAGGTGATAATTTTTAATCGTCTTACGCCCGAAATTAATAACCTATCTGTAGATACGGATTGGGCTATCTGAGATTGTTGCCTAGGATGCTGGGTTCGTTGCCTAGCAACTGTCGTTATTTTAGTAATATTAACAAAAATATCCTAGGCAACTATCTCAGATAGCCCTATCCATATCTACAGATAGGTTATTAATTTCGGGCGTTAGGCGATTCTTAAGTTTAGTGCAGCGCTATTATTGATTTTTTTTTTGTAAATATTTTTTTGACAAGAATTGTTACCTTCTTTTTACATATAGAAAATATTTAAAAAGAAGGTGGCAATTCTTGTCAACTTTGTCCGTTTCATTTTCAAAACAACTGCATTGTTTTCATAACGAAACTTTTACGAGTATAGCGAGTATTCTTTGCTTTTACGGACATCCACTATGTTCTTATTCAATTCCCTGGCTTTATTTAGCTCATGCATTTTCGAGTCCTCATCAATCACGTGTTTTTGTCTCTTTTCCTCAATAAGGCAAATTGACATAACCGTCCTCTTTTTACTTTCCCACCGGATCGACAGTTCATTCATAATGTTTTCTTTTACATTTTCTTAGTAAAACCTTTTCTACGTACGTTCATTTTATTTTGGTGCTTTAATTATATAAGTTTTTTTTTTATTGCGTAGCTTAAATACAGCCCAAGGTATTAAATAAAACAAATTGGACATCAAAGCTCGGCATGCGGGCCTTTTTAGTCATTATTTGTATATTTTTCTTTGAAATCGAAATCGTCTGTCCAATTACTCATCCCCACAACCAATACTGGGGGCCTACCGCCATATCTTATCGCAGTATCGTTTCAATCTTACCATGCTTTTTCGCACTGCGAACCTCTAAAAGTAAGATTGTTTTTTAACGGAAATTTGAGGTCTTCGCTCAATCATCGCCTCCAAAGTTGTCCGAAGTTGCCAAAATGTGAAAAACCAATAAAAGGCAAACAAAACGTTTTTATGACATGATAGTTTCTGTTAGATGATAGTAGACCCGCTGGAATTCATGATAACTTTAATAGACTCAAGACATTATTAGTTTCAGTTTTCTCACACCCGTTCTTGTTGTCGGTAAAAAAATGTCTTGATTGGCGTTAGGAAAACGAGGTCGCCTATGAGTCCAACTTTGACACAGTATACCAAAGTGTAGAGAAAAAATCGAGGATTCCGAAAAACATGTTATTTTGTTTCTTTGATTTGATAAAACTCCCTAAATTGATATGTATTCAGTATTGTTATGGTTCAACTTAATAATTAAATTTGTGGGAATGTAATAAGTTACATAAAAAGCTTTTGAATATAATATAATATTAACTTGTTAAAAAACTATGTAGCAACTATAACTGAATAAACTGTAAAGTAAGGAAGCTATGGCCATCAGCTGACAAGTTTATTTCTCTTCTCTTTTTTGAGCGCGAACGGCTGCCCACAGGCTCCTCAATTAGGCAATGGAACTACACTTACCATAGAATAAAAAGCTGCCCGACATTGCTGGCTTGGTCACGTTGAAAGGATGGGTCAGGGTCGTGCTGCAAAAAGATCATATCTTGGGCAACTAATTGGACGACGTCCGGTGGGTCGCCCGAGCTATCGCTGGAAAGACGGAGTCTCTAAAGATCTGAAAGAGCTTGACGTGCCCAACTGGTCCATCCTGGCACAAAATAGGAAAGAATGGCGCACGTTGTTGTCGGAGGCCAAGGTCCACTTCGGGTCGCTGAGCCAGCGACGTAAGTAAGTAAGTAACTACACTCACCATCATAGCCCTTATACGAGCTTGGAAAACTATATGTCCTGTATGTCCGTCACAACTTGCAGTACAGTAACCTTGTAATGCAAGAAATGATATAATTTAAGTCCTTCCTTGTAAGTCTAAAATTGTTTACGGTTAGGATAACCATAAAATGTACTTTTATTTTAGTATTTTTTTGTGATGAAAATTATCTTACCCCTGTGTTTAAGTTCACTTTGCAATTTGACGAATCTGTATGAAAAAAAACATATATTTTATTAGTATGTGCTCGCGGCTTTGCTTGCATAAATCGAATTTTCGTAATAATTTCCATAGATTACGTCTTAGAAGGGAGTTAAACATAAAACGCTTCTCAAACTACAAACTTTACAACTCCAAAAGAATTTAAATAAAAAATAAGTTCAAAAACTAAAACCCGACTACTGAAAAATCACCCTAACAAAACAATACATTCTAGGGAAAAGTGGCATACGACCACGACAATTTCAGATGAGAATATTTTCTCGTTTCATACTTTTTAGAGCGGGATTTTTCAGTAGTCGAGTTATAGTTTTTGAACTTATTTTTTTCATATCATTATCTGCCAAAAATCTGGCAAGTAAGCTACTGAAAACTTACTTTTTGATTGTGAAACAGTCCCTAAGTGTATTATTATTCATGAATTTAATTTTAAGGTAAGTAATAAATATTACAACTAGGAATAATAATTATTAGTACAAAATAACTCTACATATGACTAATGTACATATTGCCATCATTCATATTTGCGGCGGGACATTTTATTGTTATTATTCAACATTCAATCTGCGGTTGTGCAGTCATCTATTAATAAATTATGCAATGTGGGGCAATCATAATGTAATATATAAGGTAAAACCACGTATTAGTGAGCTTGACATGAACAAAACATTTTGATGGAACACAGAACAAAAATATATTTTATTTGTCTTTGGTTCTTCTTCTCAGCATTAGTGGCATATATCGTATGAGGATTAGTGGCCACATCTAGTGTCGAAGTTTATCAAGTTTTTTTAAATGTTTTTATTTTGTTTTATATCGTACTGTCAAATTTATATGAAAAAACAGTTCCAGTTTAGCACCCATAAAATTATTTAAACCAAAAGCATGATAAATAAAATGGTGGTATATGGTGTTGGACGACCAGTCTAGCGTAGGGGTACGTATACGTGCCTTGTACGTACGCAGGAGATCCCGGGTTTGATTTCCGGACAAGACAAATATTTGAGTCCATGATCATGTCTATTTGTCTTGGTCTGGGTGTTTAATGTGTATTATTATGTATTTATATAAAAAATAATTATAAGTATGTTTATCCTTTATCTGGTATCCATAACACAAGTTCCTATGAAACTTACCTTAGGCTAGATAATTTGTGTGATTGTATGGAAATTCTGTATTTATTGATTTAGATTCAACTCTAATACAAAATAAAACCAAACGAGTTCTTCCTCTTCCATAAATGTTAAATATCATTTTATATATATTTTATAGTGAAGATGAAACCGTTTTTAATTTTAACTCTCAAATATTTACAACTTTCGTTCCTGAAACTTTAACTCGGATCTTATAATGCCCGGTTGTTATATTAAACGTCTCATCAGAAGTTACCGAGACTTGAAACTATTTGCGAGGAAAAGTTTAAGTACCTACATTTTATTTAAAAAAAAAACATTTTTCTTTACATATTTTACCTTATATGATTACTTAATGCATCGACAAAATAATATCTCAGCGTATTTTCAACATTGAATCAATAATCTTTTCTCTATTCATATATAAGCATATAAATAAATAGTGAAGAACTTGAAAAATTTAATAACAGTACAAATCAAAAGGGATCATGAAATCTGAAACCTATTACAAGCGAAAGAAATTATTAAATATAAATAAATATTAAATAAATATTTGCATACAATCACACCAATTATCTAGCCCACGTTAAGTTTCATTAAGAACTTGTGTTATGGATACTAGATAACGGATAAACATACTAATATACTTTTTTTTTGTAAATACATACTTAATATACATATTAAACACCCAGACCAAGACAAATAGACATGTTCATGCACACAAATATTTGTCTTGTCCGGGGATCGAACCCGGGATCTCCTGCGTACGTAGAAGGCACGTATACGTACCCCTACGCTAGACTGGTCGTCCAACACCATATACCACCATTTTTTTATCATGTTTTTTGTTCAATAATTTTATGGGTGCTAAACTGGAACTGTTTTTTCATATAAATTTGACAGTACGATATAAAACAAAAAAACATTAAAAAAAAACTTGATAAACTTCGACACTAGATGTGGCCACTAATCCTCATACGATATATGCCACTAATCCTGAGAAGAAGAACCAAAGATATAACTAAATATTATATAAGTAATTGTTTCTTATAATATAATTTTTTAAGAAACAATGGCTGCCCGCGACTTTTAATCCTTCTTCGTTCGTATTTTCCGTTTTAACGTTATCTTTTATCCATTTACGAAATTGGTTACCTTTACTTACTTAACTTTACCCAAAAACGAGGCGTTTCTGATGAAAACCGGGCATGAAAATTGTACGGTTAACCTTCTATGAATATTTTTCTCGTTTCATTTTTCAGATTTTTTCGAGCAAACATTTGCTGGAGAAATTGCTGAAGCAAATTTATGCAGATGCAATGCAACGAACCATGGAATGCAAGTCGTTCTTATAAAAATCTGGGTCAATATTAGATCATCATACTAGTTACTGATAAACTTCATGATGAAGAGATTATCCTTACTGCACTTAGATTAGCTTGGTGGCGCAGTGACATTCTCTCTATTATCGTATGAGGATTAATGGCCACTGATACTTTAGCTTAGACGGCCGGTTTGACGTACCCTCCGAAGCACGGAAGCGCTCAGTTGTAATGTTACCCATCCGACATCTGGCCGGGCCGAAAGTTGCTCCACAAACATGATCGAACACGATCAGTCCGTCAAGCGCCGCCATGGTCGCCTCAGTGGCATAGTTATTAGGGTTTTTGACTTATTGCATTAAGTCCTCGTTGTGGGTCATGGCCTATTCTCCTTATTCACCCATTAGAGTGGCCAGTGCTCCACCAGTGCGGTAGATCAGTAGAGTTCTGTTCGGGTAGTATAGATTTTAATGTTCTAATACTTGATAGTAATATATACTTTTTCTATATATATCTCTACAATTAGCTCGCGTAGTTCGCGTTCCCGTATATTAGAATAAATAGTAACTTATCTTCGTCCTTTCAACTAAATCTATGCCAAAAATCAAATCGATTAGTTGGTTACTTAGGGCGTAAATAAAGGACAAACAAACAAACAATATTTCGCTTCTAATGTTATTATATTAGTTAGGATTTTTTAAACAACGCTACCTAAACACCTCTGGAAGTTCCCCGATTGCACGTTTCTACAGGAGAGAGCTACACGCAGTTGTCACGTGTTACCGAATATATCCGCAACTGTCAAAGACTGAGCGGGTATCCCTCGGGAACATACTTCCGTTGCTCTTAGTCGCTTCCGAGACTTGTCTCAATAGTATCGATAGCCTATCGAAGAAAAAGAAGAAAGTAAATATTTTTTTTGAGACAACTCAAGGCAACAAAAAACATTAAAGTTACACGAAACATTGTCTCGAAACGGTCCCGGATCAGTATATGCATGGTCTAAGACCAGGAGCTCTATTTTTGATTCACTCGTCTCGAGGATTCTACTGATTTTCGTGCGACGTTTGAGTTTCCGTATTCCGTAAAAGCGACCTTGCCCGTATATACATAGCTTAGCTTTTCGCCTGTAGTACCGCCTTCCAACGTGAGCGCGCGAGGGGCAAAGCGAAAAGCGTGCTATGTCCACGCATGCAAGGTCGCTAATCGCCTGATCGCCTCCTTGTTCAAAATATAGTGATTCAAAAATACTTAGAGGTCCAGCGATGATCTTTCGAAGGGCCACAAGTTCCCCAAATCGCTCATACTATCGATAGTATAGACATATTTCTATATTATTGATAATTTTGATTGTTAGAACTATATCGATACTATCGGGATAACGGCGTAGATTCTATCTACGTACGATTGTAGTATGGATAGTATGAGTGTTTTTTTTTATTAACGAGACGGGGAGACTCTTAGCCTTCATCATACCTGATGTTAAGTATTGATAAGGTTGAAGATGGAAGCGAGCGTCTCCCGGAATCCTCAGCCAATGAGTAACTGACTATCTTATCTCGAACTGCCTGAACACAACAATGCTGTAAAGTAAACATATAAGTTGTTATGGCGTCAGGCTTAGATAAGATGGTGGTAGCTAGCCAGGCGGACTTACAACAAGTCCTACCACCAACCAAATCGAATCGAACCCGGGACCCCTGGGTGTGATACCGGTGATTGTACCACAGAGGCGGTTAAAAGTAAGTTAGTGATTTTTGGACCGATTAATCGATAGTCGACTTTTCTGCAACACTACTCTGGGATGTACAGGAGGATGAATTTGAAAGAACCTCAACATATCACCTAAATGCGAAGAGGATTTTTTTATAAATGAACTAGCTTCCGCCCGCAACTTCGTCCACGTGCTCTTTAGAACTTGGTCCAGTAAGATTTAGTAATAGAAAAAAAGATATATCTTTCTTTTTCCTAACCTAATTCTATAATTAATCTTTAAATAAATATTACTTACGCCACCTAGTGCGATGTAATGTATTTACCCGTAGAAAATAGGGATTTTTACGCGACAAAAGTAGGCATTACTCCTCTCAAGGCTATAAAGTATCTGTGTCCCGAATTTCATCCAAACCCGCACAGCCATTTTTACGTGATTGAGTAACAAACATCAAAATGTAATTTCACATTTATCTATATTTAATATTATAAAGCTGAAGTGTTTGTTTGTTTGAACGCGCTAATCTCAGGAACTACTGGACCGATTTAGAAAATTCTAAGACCATTAGAAAGCTACATTTCTCCCGAGTGACATAGGCTATATTTTATCCCGATATTCCCACGGAAACGGAAGTGTCAACCACGAAGTTTTAACAAAAAAAAAATCATAGAACTTTTTATGATTCATGCAAATATTTCTAAAAAGCAGCTTCTAATTTGTTTCAATATCAGATTTAATGATTTGATTCAATGAGTTAGGTTAGGTTTCATTTCATTTCATCTCATTAAATTTCATTTTCATTTCATATCAATAAAAAAAATCTACTGAAGACTTGGCTGTATGGGCATAGTTCCCTTTGCCTACCTTTGCGAGTTTAGTTGTTCGTTGCACAAAATGAGTAATTTCGACAATATTTTATTTGAATTAACACCACTGGAACTCAGTATAATTGCACAAAATGCTTCGGAAAACATTTTACCGGAAAAGTCAAAAAGTCGCTACATATCTGACTGACGAATTGCATTTCCTGTATTTTCATTTGCATTTCTTACTTCTGCCGCTTCAGCCATTATCGATCACAGTCTCGACACGATGCTTGACACGTTATTTGACGACCTGTTTGGCGCAGGGATACTAATACCACCTTCTGCGCCAGAGGTCCCGGGTTCGATCGCCGGACAAGACAAATATTTGTGTGCATTAAAATGTCTATTTGTCTTGGTCTGGATGTTTAATATGTATATTATGTATGTATTTACAAAAAAAATGTATATAAGTATGTTTATCCGTTATCTAGTATCCATAACACAAGTTCTTCATGATACTTAACGTGGGCTAGATAATTGGTGTGATTGTATGGAAATATTTATTTATTTATTTATTTATCTACATACGACGAATTTATTGCGTGGAGAGAAGAGAAAAAAGCAAATAGTTTTTCAGCATACTTCTCCGAACTCTCAGCAAAATCAAAACCTTCTACGTTATGATCGAGGTTTTCGATGATAAAAAGTATGCTGAAAATAATGAACAACGTGGATATAAGCGAATACCCAAAACTAAATACTTTCTTAAAACGACAATTAGACACACAATCCATTACTTTAAAGTCCAGTTTTACCTTTCAGTCCAGTTATAACTTTTATAAGAAATAAATGATTAGTTAGTTGAGCTTATTGTATTTTTATTATTGTATTAAATTGCTTCATTTTTTTCCAACTGTATTAAAAATAGTTGTTCAGTACACGTGCGGAACTCTTGACAGTGACAGGCTTTCCGCACTCGTAATGAAATACACTATTTATAAATGTAATGCTTGAGTTTTATGGCATTTAAAGTATAGGTAAAATAAAATTAAACTTCAACTCTAATCATCGAATGGTGAGAGCAAAACTAAAACTGTACCCCACAAAAAAGTCAAGACAGAAAATAAACGCAACGTCAAAGTGGTCTGATCAGGATATCACAAAAATAACAAAAGGACTTAAAAAAAGTCTGGAATCAGGTGAATCAATGCACCAATGGAATCTTCAAGCGAAATATGATCATCTTCAAAACATACTGTGCCAGAAAGTATATAACAGCAATCATACAAAAACTAGGAAAAACGAAACAATATCAGACGAAACTTTAAAACTACAAGAAGAGAGAGCCAAACTTATCAGTGACAGAAACAAAACTAAAGAAACACGAAAGAAGATAGCAAGCATCTCAAAGCAAATAAGAACCATGCTGAGAAAAGACAGACAGACCCATAGATTAAAAACATTCGAGGAACAAATTATTCAATCAGGCGGAGTTAAAAAAGCAATAAAATGTTTAAGGGACAGAAAGGACTGGATACCAAATATTAAAAACAAGAAAGGTATAGTTAAAACAAAACGTCCAGATATAATTAAAGCTGCAACAGATTTTTATAGAGAACTGTATTCAAAGTCAACTGATACTGATGAGACTCCACCTACCCAGCTGGATGGCTACAACACTGAAGTACCACTTATACTGAAAGAAGAAGTCGAACATGCCCTAAAATCACAAAAAAGAGACAGAGCACCAGGTGCGGATGGCATAACAAACGAACTTCTAATGGCAATGCAAAATGACATAGTACCGCTACTTACCTCGCTCTTCAACGAAGTCTTAAGAACAGAAACTGTACCTACCCAGTGGACAACATCAACAATAATCTTAATCCACAAAAAGGGAGATAAAGGTGACGTCGGCAACTATAGACCAATAAGCTTAATGTCTAATATCTACAAAATCTTTGCAAAAATCATACTAAGCCGCTTGACGAGAGTGCTGGACGAAAACCAACCAAGAGAACAGGCTGGTTTCAGAAGCAAATATTCGGTTGTTGACCACGTCCAGGTGGTTAGGCAAATATTTGAAAAATACAAGGAATATGGACTGCCACTATACTGCTGTTTTGTAGACTATTGCAAGGCCTTCGACTCTCTAGAACACAATTCAATTTGGAATGCCTTGAAAAAGCAAGGAGTAGATGATAAGTACATCAGAATCATTAAGAACATATATACGGGCAGTACAGCAAAAGTAAAACTGGAACGAGAGGGAGAAATTATTAACATAGAGAAAGGAGTGAGGCAAGGAGATCCTCTCTCACCAAAGCTCTTCACAGCAGTGCTGGAAGATGTCTTCAGACAGTTTGATTGGTCGGACCATGGCCTAAGAATCAACGGAGAGTACCTCTCAAACCTAAGATTTGCCGATGATATTATCCTGTTTGCAAAGTCTTCACAAGAACTGCAAAGAATGTTGACTGATCTGGATACATGCAGCAAACAAGTAGGCCTAAATATGAACACCGCCAAAACCAAAGCAATGACCAACAGAGCTAAAGAAAAAATCATTGTAAACAACATTGAAATAGAATATGTAGATGAATACACATATCTCGGACAAATAATTGCTACAAACAATACATCCAGCAAAGAGATTGAGACACGAATAGGGCATGCATGGAATAGATACTGGTCATACAAAGAGATTATGAAAGACAGGAAAATCAACATCTCAGCTAAGGGTAAGTTGTTCAACACTAGCATCCTACCTATCCTAACATATGGGTGCCAGACGTGGGCGTTAACTAAATCCCAGCAAACCAAATTACAAACTTGTCAACGGGCCATGGAACGAAGCATGATAGGCAAGAGAAAAGTGGATAAAATCAGGCACACAAATATAAGGAAAGCTACCAAAGTAGAAGATGTCGTGGTAAAATTGAGAACCCTTAAATGGAAATGGGCTGGTCACACAATGAGAGGGGACGACAGATGGAGTAAGGTGGTAACCAATTGGTACCCTAGAGAGGGGAAAAGAAGGAAAGGAAAGCCGCTGAAGAGATGGGAGGATGATTTGGTGAAGATGGCAGGGAAAAACTGGATGAGAACAGCTAGAGAGAGGAAGGAATGGAAGAGTTTGGAGGAGGCCTTTGCCGGAGGGCACACAGGGGAGCAGCAAAACATTTAGATATAGACATTTAGATAATTATACTGTAAAAACCTGAATAAAGGCTATAAATAAAAAATAAAAAAATAAAATAAAATTACGTCGAATGTTGATTAGACTATATGAATGTTATATAATGTAAACTTTACCCAAAAAGAGCTTGTACTTTCACCTTCTTGACCCCCAAACATCGCTCCATGGCCTTTCGAGGGTCATTTAGATATGCTGCTTCACGGTGTTGGAACGATCTCCCGCCGCCGATGCGTGAACTAAAATCGAAAGAAACACTGAAAAAGCACTTAAAAAAACACTTCTTAGCATTGCAAAATACAGAATGGTCACGCATACCTTAGGTGTTTTCACTTCGCACTTAGCGTTACGGGGATCGCACCCGATGAGGCCGCAATACTTTTTCCTGAGCATGGGGCATATCTTTACGAACTGGATGAACATTTGCTCAGTACTAAAAATCGGTGGACATAAACGCTTTGGTATTGCAACAACCACATGGCATTATTTATATTTTTACTTATATACAAAACGTGGCGCATTTGACGTGGAAGGAAGTGAGGTGGAGGCGATGACATTGACATATTTGTCTATCAATCTGTCCCCTCTGCCAACCAATCACCGACTGTCGTTTCTTCGAGTCATCGGCAAACAACAGTGCACATAATGCCATAATATTATATTTTTATTTATCTACCTGTATGACTTTTTATATTTATACATTTTATTGCTTTATATTTTTATTTATAAATTTTGTTATTTATCTATTATTATTTTATTTGTTTTTGACTGTCTGTGTCCTTTGTAAACCCCGTCAGAATAACAGCGCTACTGGGTCACTTTGCACATCTATTAGTGGCTCAGTAGCATTATGCTGAGACGGGGTATTTATTGGCCCTGCACGCTTAATTCGTTTTTCATTTAAATGTTAATATTGTAGCTCCTTGTATTGTTGTGTGTGTGTGTGTATCTTCTGTGTGTATGTGGCTAATAAATGTTTTTTCTTTCTTTCTTTCTATATAAAATGAGCATTATATCATTGAATGATTAGGTTAAACGATTATTAGGCCAATTGATTTTTAGCAAATGAAATTATGTTAAATGAAGTTATATGATATGTGATTGGTATGTCAAATAAAAACATTTTATTAAAAAAATATCAAACCGACTTCAAAAAGTAAAAAATAAAACTTTTGGAGTCGGTGCCAGCCAAGGCATTCTACATTGCACTTTGATTAACTATATATTTTTTTGCCTTTAGCTAGCTAGCACCGACTCCAAAAGTTTTGTTTTTTACTTTTTGAAGTCGGTTTGATTTTTTTTTTATAAAATGTTTTTATTTCAGATATTTTACATCATGTGCCGTTACTTACACTAAAAATCAGCCCATACACAACAATGATGTCATCTAGGTAAACGACTACTTGCTAAAAGGTGATTGATATTTTTTAGGATTATGAAAAAACTACTAGCCAGATCTTCGTAAAAATTATATGGGACCACACGTAAACCATTTTCTTTCAGATAAAAAAATAATTATAAAAATCTGTTAACAACTGGCGAAGTTATGGTAAAACATACATAAAAAAATAAAAATAAATACCGTCGACTTGAGAACCTCCTCCTTTTTTTGAAGTCGGTTAATAAAATTATATAAAATGTTGTTATATCAACTGATCGTTAGTTCATGTAAATTTATGTCATACATTACACACCCTTCGTGAGACAGACTATACCTACCAAAAATTCGGTCAGCATTTTTCTAACAGTGTGCGGGATCTAATACAAAATGTATGCACCAAGTGCTTTCCGGTGAGCGTTAGAATTTTTTTGACAGAATTATCTTATATTGTGCAACCAGACTAAAAAAAATCATTAACAAAATATCAATTATGTTTGCTCCAATATGTTAAATATTGGAGCAAACATAAATTATATATTTTTGTTGTTTGAACCCTTTTTTTAACGTGATTACACATTTTCGTAGCTTCTTAACGTGAGTCGTGATTAAAATATCGAAAAATATACATTTCTAAACAGAAGCATAATATAAAAATACGAATTAAATAAAAATAGTTTATTATTAATAAATAAACAATTCAGTCATGAACATTAAAACAAATAGACGTAGGTAACTTTACAAGTGTTATATTAGTTTGAAATTGAATGCATCATATTGTATTTATGTGCATTCCTCGCACTCGGACGAAACAACAACTAGAATATACGCTTCTAAAGTTTGCGACAGAGAAATTTCCACATTCGAGTTCTGAACGAATGAATAAGGAACGACACGTTCCACATAAGTGTTATTTGAACTTAGATGCAGGAGACTATTTTTGAATCATTCGAAATTCACCGGCTTCCATTTTGTCACAATTTTGAATCACTCGAATACGGTGTGGCCCTTTTTTAGGTGTTGCCGAGTTCGCCGATTGTGATCGGGACGCGATTCAAAAGCCTATTGAGTGAAAGAAAAAGAACTGCACATGCAAAGTGACACACGAAAATTACTATTTTGTATATTTTTTTATGATTTTTGTTTTTTTTGCATTTTTCAATGCTATTTTTATACTAAAGTATAAATTTTAAATAGAAAAAATATTGGAAAAAGTTAACTCGGCCACAAGTGAATTCTCAGATGGGAATCGAACCCATGACCTTTGGAAATCCGGTCCAATGCTCTAACCGCTGAGCTACCGAGACTTGCGAACCACGGTCGAAATTCTCCAATACTTTTATATTTTTAATACGCTGTAGGCCAGCGTTGTCACATCAATGCTAGGAATGTCCTTGCATTCGAAAGAAACATCTTTTCAGGTGTTTAACGATCGATTAAGATGCAACAGCCAATAATTTATGATTTTTGTTTTTTTGCATTTTTCAATGCTATTTTTATACTTATGATAAATTTTAAATAGAAAAATATTGGAAAAAGTTAACTCGGCCACAAGTGAATTCTCAGATGGGAATCGAACCCATGACCTTTGGAAATCCGGTCCAATGCTCTAACCGCTGAGCTACCGAGACTTGCGAACCACGGTCGAAATTCTCCAATACTTTTATATTTTTAATACGCTGTAGGCCAGCGTTGTCACATCAATGCTAGGAATGTCCTTGCATTCGAAAGAAACATCTTTTCAGGTGTTTAACGATCAATTAAGATGCAACAGCCAATAATTTATGATTTTTGAATTTTTGCATTTTTCAATGATATTTTTATACTTATGCTAAATTTTAAACATAAAAATAGAAAAAAAAACAACTCGGCCACAAGTGATTTCTCAGATGGGATGGGATGTGAAGTGTCATCTTGACATTTTTGATAACAGTGATCGAGACACGATAGGTGTTTCATTGTTATGTCTATAGTCGTTTACAGTCAGTGAACGTGTGACTGCTAGTTACACAATTCCGTATATCGCTATCACAATCACTAAACCTTTGAAGGGGTTTGCCATATATTTTAAAATTAGACAATTAAGGGGCAGATCCTGACACGGTCACCATCCATGGTGGTGAAGGAACGTCAAATGATACTCGTCATCATGGTAGAGAAGAACAATTGTTCTTCTTAGCGTGTCGATGGCAGACACTAGGAACAAAAAAATATTATATACAGGGTGGAATAAATCTATGCGCCCTGGAGGAGAACCACCTCAAATCTTTTAGTTAGCTCATTTTACTGAAAGGAAACATTCCTTTATTTTTGAAAAGAGTCACAACTGCATTGTAACATTTTGAAAAATACGCTTCCCACACCCAGGAATCCAACCAGCTAAAATCTGTAAAAAATAACATTCTGTACTTTTATACCATCAACCGATAGGGTCAATCAAAAGGATCAACTCTCTCTAACAAACATAGTAAATTAAATTTAACATGAAAACTCAACTTATAAAATCAATGGGACGGAGAAAGCACTTTTATACACATTCAACGCCACGTGTATATAGTGTTATACACGCCCTAAGTGTATATATAGCATAGTGTATCTGTGAATATACACCGTACAGAACATTTTGTATGGGGAGCCCTGGCACTGACAAATCGTTCGGTGTATTTGGGGTATACAAATATGGGCTATTTTTTAAGATATGCGATTTTATACAAATGGTTACAGACTTGTAAATTCTTCTCGGATTTGCCTTGGCGCTGAACGTGTTGCTCTTTTGAAAATTTTTCAAAAATCTTTAAGTGCAGTTTTGTTTCTATTAAAAAATAAAGGAATGTTTCCTTTCAGTAAAATGGGCTAACTAAAGGATTAAGGGTTTTTTTTATGAACGATTCTGAGACTTTTAGCCTTCATCATACCTGATGTTAAGTATCGATAAGGCTGAAGATGGAAGCGAGCCTCTCCCGGAATCCTCAGCCACTTATCTCAAACTGCCGGAACACAACAATGCTGAAAACATTGTTGTTAGGTATGGCGTCAGGCTTAGATAGCTAGCTGGTGGTAGCTAGCCGGGTGACCTTACAACGAGTCCTACCACCAACCAAAGCGAATACAATATGTACAACCGCTGGGAATCGAACCCGGGACCCCTGGGCCTGATACCGGTGGTTGTACCACTAGACCACAGAGGCGGTTAAACAAAGATACACAAAGGTAGTTCCCCTCCAGGGCCCATAGATTGTTTCCTGTATAATGCCTTCAAGTGTCATATTAGCCAGATAATTAGAGTTAAAATGAATAATGCCGACCCAAAAATATCACCTTCGTATCTTTAACTCCAACTAACTCACTAACCTAACACTTTGGGGCATTATGATGTGTGATATTTTTTGTTCATCTCTACGTTCCCTATCCATTTATATAAATTTTACCGTGCGCCGCCATTTTGAAAAAAAAAAAAAATGGTGGACCGGGCGACGCCGAAAGATTCAAACCCCTTTTAGTATTTACACGTTAACCACAGAATAAATACTGTAACACGAGGCTATCACGTGACTATGGGCAGGGGGAAGATGTTATTTGAATATCTGCTCGTAATAATTATCTGCTGGTAATACTTTAATTTGGTATTATTGTTATTTAAATTTTTGCTTCTTTTATTACTATTTCTACTATTACTATTTCTCAGCCCCACCAAAACGGTACCGACGGAAGACCCGCTGGCCAAAAGCCAAGCATCATGCTGAGTCGAGGCCGTTTTGGGACAAACAATGCTCAATTATTTGTTTTTATTTTGTTTGTTTGTTTGTATCGCCCTTGTGTTTGTCCCAATTTTTTTTTCCTTCTTTCTTTCTTTCTAATAGTCGTGTGCAACATTTCAGTGCTATCACACTACAATTACAATCTATATAGCTTTTCTTCTATACAGTCGTAAGACGGATACGTTTTGATAGAGTAATCGTGTGGGATTCGTGGAGCGAGAGGGGGTGCTAGCGAGCCCCAGCTGCCATATAACGCTTGCTGCTGACAATAACAAAGTCCTGTCAGATTCTAAGAAGTCTTGCCAAAAGCGGCATTGCGCGAGGTTTCAAGGGCGTTGTCTTACTGCTAGGTATTTCCTTTCCTTATGCTGTGATACTACAGTGCGTTCACCGTAAGATGTCCCCTGCCGTGATGTTATTATTTAAACTTGATAACTTTTATTATTAAAAAAATAAAGTAAAACATATGAATCTGTAGTGGGTACATACACGTTTAGATAATGGGGGTTAAAAGGTAGATATATGAGGTGTCAAGTTATCAAGTGCCGATCGAGCAGGGACTGCTCAGGTCAACGATATAAAACAAAATTATGGCATTTTTTTATTTTTTTATTAACGCCGCCGACTCAAGTAGCCAAATCATCCATTTCCATGGTTACTTACTTAAAACAAATTTGGTTTTACGTTTGGTTTTGCTTATGCTGAATATTCTAATGCTTAAAATAAATTCTAAAATCAAATAAAAAAATATAATTTTTCAAAAAAAAATTTTTTTGTTTAAATTGTGTTCTATTATGTTTGATCTGAACAGCCTCTGCTCAATCGGCACTTTATAAATTAACATCTTATATTGTTAGCAAGCACCGTAGGGCATGCTGCCAATCCTCAAGGCGGGGGACATCTTATGGTGAACGGACTGTACAATATAGATTACAGTAGCTATGAACAAACACTTCACTTCCCAACCTCTTTTCAGAGTAAACATAAGCAGACTTTAGCTCCGGTACAAAGATACACAGTATTATGTCTACCTACTAAAGGTCTGTTAGCGAGTAATACCCTCTCGCCTCAGCTCGGCAAGACCTCGGCAAGAATACCGAATGCGCCGCTTTGACGAACGCGCGCTGTGAAAGTTTTGCACGCAGTTAGCGTATGGGTAATCGCTAGTATATGTTGCCGGGCAGCCCTATCGCGTGCTTGCGTAACGCGCGGCTGCAATAATAATAATTATCATTTATCAAGAAATAGAGTAAGACAACTTACTTGATGTTCTATATTACCTTGTTTGCTCTTCGGTACAAAGCAACAAACCCATTGTGGGTCTTAAGCCTGCTCATTGCATTGTCTGTGAGGATCCTTGAGTCCTGAATATTCCTTTGACTCAAAGAAAGCCACAAGTCGCTTTAGGGTGCATATAAGCTGCACTTGTCAGTATAAAGATTTTTTGTTGTATATATTTTTCGGAGGCTCTTAAATAAAAAGAAAAAAATGCTTACACTCACAATTAACCTAGCCGCAAGGTAAGCAGTGTAAGGCTTGTGTTATAGTATAGGATACTAGGGTAACGGCTATTTTCATACAATCGAGGTAACGTTGGAGCCTTAGTTCTCTGCCAAGGATTGACCAAACTGCGATCTCATAATGGCCATCCAAGGAGTGAATGGAGGAAATCCAGATTGCTTTACAAGATAACTGATCTGATCAACATTCTGAAAGATGTTGGGATTAGAGTTTTAGTTTCGGAAACTCGATAATTTTAGCTATTTTCGCGTTTTTTTTTTTTTTTTTAATTTGTCCATAAATCTCTTAGAATGTTGATCATATCAGTTGGGTATGTATAACAATCTGGATCTCCTCCATTCACTCCCTGTAAGGCAATTATCAGATCACAGCTTGGTCAATCCTTGGCAGAGAACCAAGGCTCCAAAGTTACCTCGATTGTATGAAAATCGACTGGTGTCGTAATTATGTGACCACCACAGCTGTATGTGTAACAACTACTGTCCTAGGGTAACGGATATAATTATAAGTATCTATTTAATAGTATTTATGTGTAGAGATATATATAAACGTCCATGACTCAGGTGCGAATGCTCATATTTATCATACAAACATTTGCCCCTACCGCAAAAAAAATTAAAGTTTTCCAGATGTTTTTTTTAACCTAATCGATCCTGATGTTTCATAGGCGGAACAAGACATTCTAAGACACATACTGCGGGGTGAGTACTAGAAAAGTCAGAAATCTTAGAAACTATTTTCACTCATTTGCTAATAGCCGCGTACCCACCTAGCGCACGGGCTCGCGCGGCAGCCTCGCAAACCGAATGCCTCGGTTGGTGTGGACGTTCCTCGGGCTGCCTCAGGCGCGTGTCTGCTCGGCTGAGCGCGGCTCGACCCCGAGCCAGATGTTGTCGGTAAACTTGACGTGCTCAAAGGTGCCTCAGTGAGCGCTCTGCGTTAGGTGGGTACGGTTATGTTTTGGCTCGCGCGCGAAGCTACTTCAAGTTTGTCTCTTGCCGTGTTTGTCTCTATATCTATAATATTAATATCATGGGCAGTCGAGAGGAGTCCATTCGTTTAATACAACTGTACAGCACGTACAAAGAGCTTTGCAAAAACAATAAGCAGCTAGGAAAATAGCTGCAGCTGAAAATACACGACTGTCCATTTCGAATACTCGCGGACTTATGACGGCTCAGCCTGCGACACCGAGGCTGCCGCGCGAGCCCATGCGCTAGGTGGGTACGCGGCTATTAACTAATTTCATTCAACAAAGGAACTCGTAGATGCGCGAGCGCAGCGCGCGTGTTTTTCACAATTTCGCGATTTCTGACATTTCTTTACTCAAACCCTAGTTGTTGTCTTAGAGTGTTTTGATCCTCATGAGAAACAGGATCGATTAGCATAAAAATCAACTTTTTTAAAACTACCAACTATTTTTTTCAAAAACTGTTAATTCATTTCAAATTTTTTTAAGTAATTAAGGATAGATTCCTAAGAACGTTTTCATGTAGCTACCTGAAACGGTACCTGCCCTTCATGTTCCATCTTAAACATTTACTCTTCCTATTCCTAAATTTTTTGACATTACGCGATTTGTTCTTGTTACTATTTCGATAGTTTTTTGTGCTAGCCCTTCTGTAACATAAGCGCTTTAGCTACTTATTTTGGAATTAGATCAATGTATGTGATGACGTCCAATATTTATTAATTTATTATTATTACATGCAGGATATAATTAAAAGTGACGAATAAGTTTTGTTTTGTTAATTAAATAACAATTTAAAACTTATGCAATTATCCTGTTTGCAATTCATAAAATTACCTTTGAGGTAAAATTATTGTTTCCAGCTAAAACGTTATTGTCCATAATTATTGGTTTAAACAATTTAATTATTGCGGTTTTTTTTTTTTTTTGTTTATTAAAAACCAACAGTGCTACACATACAATTAACAAAAAGTGTTTAATGTGTAGCATAGCAAGACCAATTACAGGTTTCTTTATAAATTAAAATCAATCGCTTAACTAAAAACAAACAACATCCCAAAAAATCAGCCACACTTCAAGACATTCTGTGTGTGTGTTTGTGTCTGTGTCTGTGTGTGTGTGTGTGTGTGTGTGTGTGTGTGATAATGTGTGACTAACCATAATATTCGTAGCAGATGTAAACACGATATCAAGTAAATAATCTAAACTTACTTAATTATATGAAAATTCAACAAATTATGAACGCAGATGTTAGATTAAAGTTACACGATGGCATATGCGTAGATAGTACATATTTATATATTTATTTCCTATTAACTTTATTTATACTCAATCATTGAACAAAAATATCTGTCTTTATTACTATAATGTTTATTTTATTTTATTTTATCCATCCATATCCAATGTGTTTGTGCATTGTAACAAATATTTAAGTTAAGCAACTTTCACAATGGTCGGTCACTCAATTTCCCACCCACCGATATAGGTCACTAATAGCCGCCTGCGGTTTCACCTGCGTGGTTTCCGTTCCCGTAGGAATGTCGGAATAAAAAGTCGCCTTTGCTTACGCTACGTGCCAAATTTCATCGAAATCGGTTCAGTAGTTTTAGCGTGAAAGAGTAACAAACATCACATCCGCATTTCCGATTTCATTTTATCCGCCTCTGTGGTCTAGTGGTACAACCACCGGTATCAACCCAGGGGTCCCGGGTTCGATTCCCAGCGGGGGTACATATTGTATTCGCTTTGGTTGGTGGTAGGACTTGTTGTAAGCCCGTCTGGCTAGCTATCACCATCTTATCTAAGACTGACGCCATAACAACAATGTTTTCAGCATTGTTGTGTTCCGGCAGTTCGAGATAAGATAGCCAGTTCCTCAGTGGCTGAGGATTCCGGGAGGGGCTCGCTTCCATCTTCAGCCTTATCAATACTTAACATCAGGTATGATGAAGGCTAAGAGTCTCCCCGTCATTAATAAAAAAAAACATCTTCACAAACATTCGCGTTTTAATATTAGTAGGAAGGAAGTAGGATAGTAGAATATTGTGGCCCATTTATATAATCCATTCATAAAAAGGCTAGTGGGGACCCCGCAGTGGGGACATTAAAAGTCAAAGTCAAAGTCAAGTCAATATCATTTATTCAGTCTAGGCTGTTACAAGCACTTATGAACGTCAAAGAAGCTACGCCATCGGTTCACAAACCCTACGGCGGGAGACCTTGTAACGAGAAGAACCGGCAAGAAACTCGACAAGGGCTGTTTTTTTCTCCCTGTTTTATTTCATACAGAGTCGTCAAATTGAAAAGTGACCTTAACATATCAGTAAGGTCAATTTCCATCACAAAAAAAATACTAATTATAATATTACATTTTATGGTTATTGTATCCGTAAACAATTTTCAACTGGCAAAGAAAGACTTATCTATCAAAACGCAAGATGATAATCTTGGCGTCATGAAGTTTCGAAGATTTCCTTTCAAAGATGTTATACCCCTATCCCTTACCGGATATGCCCCATCAAGTACAGCTCGACGCCATTACGGTACCGGAAATACGGCCATTTTTCCCCAACTCGCACTTCCTGTCGCCTCAGTTGAGCGAGATAAAAGATGTACTTAAGCATTTGGTTCGTTTGTGTCAAACGCAGCGTGACTAAGAAATCTGTATCCATTTTTGGTCCACTGACTTTAGTGTTGTAAGGAAAATCTTCTATATATTTTACTATATAACATTCAAAGTCCTGACAGACTGACTGATATATCAACGTACAATCCAAACTACTGAATCTAGGGATTTATTATTATATAATGTAGATCCTATAAGAATGGATTTTTCGAAATTCTACCCTTAAGTGGGGTAAAATAGGGAATGAACGTTTATATGAAAGTAAGTCATTTTGTCCATCATATCCGTCAAAAGCAACTATGTATGTCTGTTAGGTATCTTTTCACGCGTAAACCGCTGAACCGTTTTTAATTAGGTATTTATGGAGTTATGGACATAACTTGAAAACTGAAGATGGACATAGGATACTTTTTATTCCAGTAGATGGAGATGGATGAGCCCGGGGTCCCGGGGTGCAGTGGTTCACGCGTTCGGCCTGCGACTGATAAGGTTAAGCAACTTTCGCAATAGTTGGTCTCGGGGTGGGTGACCAAAATTTACTATCTCGAGCTCCTCCGTGCTTCGGAATGCACGTTAAGCCGTTGGTCCCGGCTGCATTTGCAGTCGTTAAAACCCATCAATCCGCATTGGGCCTGTGTGTTGGGTCATGGACCGGTCTCCTTATCCATCCATAAGGAAGACGTCTGAAGAAAAAAAATGACTGATTTCGCAAAAAAGATGGCGGTAACCTAAGTCCACGCGAAAACTTAATTCCACGCGGACGAAGTTGCTGGCAGGGCTAGTTACTGAATAAATCTTGAAACTTGACACGCATTGCACAATCTATCCAATCTAACATTATTACTATGTTATTATTACATAGAAATCGCATAGAGCTTGCGGCTTATCCTTCAAAACAATTTGTAAGTACGAGAGTTAGTTTGTTCAATGACTGCTTACTACACGACCAAGACAATTAGGCGCATGGCAGGAATGCGGTTTTGCACTTTGTAACCCACTTCTATAACCGTACTTCTCTTATTATCTGATTTATTAGCGCTACAGTGATTAACCAAGACATACTTGGCCATACTGCGATCGCCAACCCGCCTGCCAAGCGTGGCGATTATGGCAAACCCCCCTCTTGGGGGAGGCATATACCCAGCAGTGGGTGTTATATGGCTGAGACGACGACGATGACAGTGATTAACTGATTGATTACCGCTTCTTGAAATTTTAGTTTTTCTCAGTCGTCTTGCGCCTAATTGTTTTGGTCAGATAGTACGTTGAACCAACTTCAACAAACTAAAATGTTAAAAAACACAGCTCTCTATCGGCTTCTAGGTATAGGTATAATAGGTGTTACGAGAGCTTGTAAACAAGCCTCTACAGATCAGTGGGTTTAAAAAGGCGGCTAAGGCAACATTGCTAAATGAATTCCCTGCTGACAAATCATTTATTTGTTTATTTCCTACTGAATTTCCTTTAGTAAGTTTTCTTCTATACTAATATTGTGAAGAGAAAAGATTTGATTGTTTGTTTCTATTGAATAGGCTTCAAAGCATCTGAACGGATTCGGATGAAAGGAGACGGTTGAAAAGTGGTACTTGGCAAGCATCACTTACGAAAGTTATATCATTTGAAAGCCTTTTTTTAAGATATGGTTTCTAATTTATTTATTTTTTTTTGAACTCCGGATTAACTTCAAATCATAAAAATAATTAAATGAAAAGATGGGCCACACCATTACGAATGCACCGTTAAATTGACGTAATATTTGATTAGAACATTGCACGTAATTTCTTATTTTTGCAAGGCGATTCTTGGCATTATTTTTAAGCTTAATTAATAACAATAAATTAAGTAGTTTAAGAAAAATTATTAATGAAACTCATCATGCTCTTGCTTTTCACATCTAATCTGCGCTGCGAGTTATATTGTGTCTCAAAAAAACTGTCAAATCAATCAAATTTCAAAACAATAACTTTTGAAAAGTTCTTTTGTTTTTATTAATTTTAAATCACCTATTTTTTTATGTTGAATACATAGGTGTTCATACTAAAATGCTGTGCGATATGATATGAGCTATACATGAATCCTTATGTAGTGTAATTCTTTATACATTGATGATCTAGAAACTGGAACCGATAGCTACCTACTACTGATCCCTAGATGGCTATATTGTACTCTAAAGTAGGAAGCAAGCAGTAGATACATACCTACATTTGTACAAGTACAAAATAGGTTTTTCAAGCGGTATGTGCAAGTCCTAGTGGATAGTGCTACACAACCATTGTCCTTGCACCCACAAAGTTCAACCTTCCGACCGGTTTACATTACTGCTCTCACCCTGTCTCACTACTAAGAACTTGACTATATAAACCAGGCATAATTAGCTGTCGTAGGGAGGTGATAAACCAAATATGATATTTACTCCAGAACTATCTCCAGAATTATTATATATAGATATGAACTAGAAATAACTAGAGGAAGTGAAAAAAAACATGGTTATTAAATCACATGATTTAATTATCTTCCACATCCTCTCGTATCAAAATACCATCTAAAAAGCTGGCAGGTGTAGTATAGTATAGTATAGTAGGTTGGTGCCGTGCCCAACCCAGATACCACACCATCGTCATTACATGAGCACAACCAAGTTGAATGGGATAAGCACACCCAAGTATTTTTTAATAAGATAAATCTTTTGATTCTCTATTATTGCTTTTATTTTAAACATGGGTACCCTGCGACGTTCCTTATTCATACAGTCAGACACAAAACAGTGATTTGGTGTATCAGAAGTGCGTCTATAATTTGATAACTCAATGGTGCCTTGGTTAGGTTGAAGGTTTTGAATGTCAGCAACAGCCCATGAATCGGACTCGGAACTAGGTTGAATTGACGGACTAGGTTGAATTGATGGTCCTGAAGAACTGGTCATTTGAGGCTCAGTTTTTTGAACTGCTTCTGCATCAAACTAGTGGTCTACAGGTGCCACTACTGGTACTTCTGCTTGTCTTGGACGATTGTCACGGGCTCGTATCCAACAAACATTGCATGTCCCAGCTTCTTCAGGTACCTATAAAGAAAAGCATAGATGATACCACAAATCAAGCAAGAATATGAAACATAAAAATTATAATGTAAAATACATGAATGTAGATACTGAGGCTATAATTATAATCACTGGCAAGACAAAACAGAAAATTAAATGTGTTAATATAACATCCATACCTGTCGTGGAAATATACAATTTTCTATGTACGCCCGTTCATCACTCATTGGAAGCAGTCTGTATCGAGGCCTTCCAGAGCGCTGGATGAGTGAAATCCCGCAGCATATGCACTCACAGTCATGTCCAACTAGTCTCCTGGGCTGATAGTTGGGGTTCCTCAACACGATAGGCGGCTTCCATTATTACAAGGCTGACACATTCATGGCACAAATAATCAGTTTCAGAAATCTGCAATAATTGATTTTTATATTTATGGAACATCCATATAGAATTTCTGCCATATGACTGTTATGTATGTGTGGTACTTACCTCACGTTGACACCATTCTTCAGTAATAGCAAAAAGATCTGGACTCAGATCTACGACGATATATTCATGAGATTGCGTATTGGGCCGCAAAAGTATGTGGCAATGCGCACACACAGCCATATGACTGAAACAACAGATTAAGGCATTGTAATATTAAAAACGTGCACTGATTACTAGGTAACCTCTTAACGACTTTTGTAAGGAAACGAAATGTTTTCACAGGATTATTATCAATAACTGTTCGTGATTGATAGATTGAACCATAAATCAAACAGAAATAGTTTTGCAATAAAGGTGAATAGTGATCAGATTATATTCAGTTTTGTTTTTAATAACAAGCAGGAGTGTAGAAACGAGAACATGGCACCTATTTGAGTATAATAAATTAGATTTCACTTACATTGACAAAATCAAAAAGATATCCTGGCTAACGTTATTCCAAATCGTAGGCAGGAGAGAAGTCCAATGGTCACAGCAAAGGTCTACAGAAAAGGCAGGAGTATCTTATTCCATAAATTTGTCAAATGATAAACAAGCAGTAAAAATTTCGTAGCTGATGGACTTGCAGTACCGAGCCCTTAAGAAAAACCGTCCGTGTCCTTCGGTACACAGATAGTAGAATAGCCTGGTTATTAACATAGGACTTTTTTTTTTTTTATGATTTTGTAATTTTTGCATTTTTCAATGCTATTTTTATACTTATGGTAAATTTTAAATAGAAAAATATTGGAAAAAATTAACTCGGCCACAAGTGAATTCTCAGGCTGGAATCGAACCAGCGACCTTTGGAAATCCGGTCCAATGCTCTAACCGCTGAGCTACCTCCAGCCTGAGAACTAAACTCCATCTATACTATATATTAGATATATATAGTATAGATGGAGTTTAGAACTGTGTCAGTATAGCAGAATTTGCTTTTAATTTTACCCGCTTGGTTCTCGTTCCCGTGGGAATATCGGGTTAATAAGTCCTATGTTAATAACTAGGCTATTCTACTATCTGTGTACCGAAGGACACGGACGGTTTTTCTTAAGGGCTCGGTACTGCCAGTCCATCAGCTACGAAATTTTTACTGCTTGTTGTGTATATTATTATGGATCATTTGACAAATTTATGGAATAAGATACTCCTGCCTTTTCTGCTGACCTTTGCATCTAATATATAAAATTCTCGTGTCACAGTTTTCGTTCCCATACTCCTCCGAAACGGCTTGACCGATTCTCATCAAATTTTGTGAGCGTATTGAGTAGGTCTAAGAATCGGCTACTATCAATTTTTTATTCCGAAATTCCACGGGAGCGAAGCCCCGGGGCACAGCTACAAACAAAAATACAAATCTTTCCTCATTATAATATATATAATTATTATAAAGAGAAAAAAAGATTTGTATTTTTGTATGTAACGAATAAACTCAAAAACTACTGGACCGATTTTGACGAAATTTGGTATAGAGAATCCTTAGACCCCAAGTAGTAACATAGGCTATAAATGATCCCAAAATTCCCACGGGAACGGGAACCACGCGGGTGAAACCGCGCCCGGCCTCTAGTAGAAAATAAACAAATGAGTTGCGAGGGAATTCACTTAGCAATATTGCTTTACCGCCCTTTTTAGACTCTCAGGGGCCTACCATCCTACCTGCAATGCGATTCATTTTAGGTTATTTTTAGATTGTGAGAGTGGGATGCTGCCATACGCCGCGAATAGCGGATGTCTCACTCCTAATACCTGAAAATAACCTAAAATGAATCGCATTACAGTTGATGGTAGGCCCCCAGGCCAAAGAAATGAGATGAAAAGAACTAACTATACCGATCGACTAATCGATGTTTTTAAATTCCATCAGCACAACTTTAATTTTATTATTGTGTTGATGACATTGTTTAACTAATATCGACAGTATTTGTGTAGTAAGTATGCTATATTACATTTTTACTGGTTCCCCGGGCTGGTTGTCCGGGCATTAGTGTTTCCCATATTCCTTTACGGTGCTGAGACATGGATCTTAAGAGAAAGTGAAAAAAAGAAAATAGACGCTTTAGAAATGTGGTGCTGGAGGAGAATGCTTGGCATTACTTGGACGCACTTCCGAACCAACGTCTCAATCCTCCAAGACCTCGGCATTAAGCAGCGTCTTTCTTCCATCGTCCAGTGTCGTATTCTCACTTTCTTTGGACACATCACACGTCGAAATGACACATCTGTGGAGCGACTTGTAGTGCAGGGAAAGGTCGAAGGCACTAGAGCACGCGGCAGGTCACCATTGCGCTGGACCGACCAAGTTAAAACTGCGCTCAATGGTCCGCTCCACGAATGCACAAGAAGAGTCACAATACGGGAGGAATGGCGACGGATTGTCAAGCAAGCCACCACCCCTGAAGTGACGACCACGACCTCTCTGCCAAGAGTGTGACGACGAAGAAGAAGAACTGGTTCCCCAATATACAGGTTTTGCCTAGCTTGCGGACCTCTCTACTATATTGTACTGAAACACATATTGATACTAAATTAATATATTTTAATGACGATTTTTTCATATCTGTGTGCAGCGGGGAACTTCCCGATTGACCAGTAGAGTTTTTTGATGAAGCGTTATTTTAAAAAGTAAGCGATATCAATAAAACGTTTATATCACAAATAATAGAATATTGACAGGCTTTTCATTTGAAAAATAAATGATATCTTTAACCTTAGTAGTTTCCGAGAAAACGTTACCAAAAAAACTCTACCGGTCAACCGGGGAGTTCCCCGATTGTACCAGTGGCGAGCGGTCAAAATATGACGAAGGTAAGCCGGACCAAAAAAAAACTACAAATCAGCGAATAATAAAAAGCATGGAAAATTAAAAAAAAATGGTTCACTTTGCAACTGCCTGACATCTACGTATATTTAACTAATTGGTGACTTGATTTCCAAAAGGGCGCTGATGAGGATCGACATGTATTGTGTCTTTGCCACTGCTGTGTACTTTTGTTAAAAGAAATAAGTAAGTACCAAGCTAAATCTCTTGTTTCGACGGTGGTCCGCAAGTCTCGGTAGCTCAGTGGTTAGAGCATTGGACCGGATTTCCAAAGGTCGTGGGTTCGAGTCCGATCTGAGAATTCACTTGTGGCCGAGTTAATTATTTCCAATATTTTTCTATGTAAAATTTATCATAAGTATAAATCTCTTGTGTTACGGATATTTGAACCAACGGATGTATTGCAAATATTCATCAGATAATTATCATTAGGATATTAATTATCATCTCGATAATAATGATAATGAGGGCTTTGAGATTAAACTATGATAAATCTATCTCTGCCATAGATAGCGAAGAATGAATAAGAACCTTTGTGATTTTTATGAACATAAGTTAATAATGGACAAAGTCCATTATTTTAAGCCAAAACCTTTCAGGCTGATCGTATTCGATCAAGTTTGGTAAGCAACGATCGGTCCGGCTAGGTGTCGGATGGGTGACCTCTATTTATTTATTTATTTCATAAAATTACAAATGACAAATTATTACTTACATAATGTCGCAAAACCTAACAATAGGTTGGAAAATTAAGCAAAACAATTATAAGTACTTATCAAAAACTAAAATACATTATTGAAAATCAGTTACCGTAGGTAAGTAATACTGTAGTATTGTTATGGGTTACACAGTTATACAATTACATTGTTTTTAAGTAGTACCTTTTTAAACAGTTACAGAATATTTTAAAAGTATAATTTGAGGAGAGGACAGCATGCAGACTGTTCAGCAGGTACGGCACGCGTTTGACCAGGGTTCTGTCGTCATATCTCCGCCATGCCGCCATGCCTCACTGTTTGACTCATTATAATTGCAAATGGAAAAAAAGTAAATTGCTCAAAAGTATGGATTATGTATGACGAGACGTGGACGAGACAGAGATTTTTTTTACAAACTTAATTATTTTTTCTATAAACTACAATCAGCTGTTTATTACAATATAGGTAGTTTCTTAGATATATATATTTTTGTTCACTCTTTATTCAATTATTTTTTCTTTTCATTTGTTCTAAAGCAACTTCAGAATAAACAAAAGCAACAATGTCTAAATTATGTCAAAGGGCCCTGTTGCTTGTAACACATGTTTAACCTACCACAAGCAACAATAGTCACCAAATTCAATTCCATGTTAAACATGTTTATTGTGTCTTAAAACATGTCATTAAAACAGTCTAACTCATTTCCTGAAATAAAACTTTATGTAATATTTTTTTCTTTTAGCGCGGCACACTGTACTTGCCGCGCGCCACGGCTCTCGTTGCGTGACCGTATCGAAGTGGTGGCAAGCGCTTCCGACCCACAGCTGTAGTTTTAACCAGTAATAAGTTTATATATGTAAGCACTAACTTTTAATTAATGAAATTAGAATCAAAATCGATTATTTGAATGAATGTCATTATTATTGATGTGACATCTCTTTCCTTATATTATAATTTTTGACATCATCGTAAACTGTCATTTTAGTTTTGAAATGTTTCATTAGCTTCCATTTGACACAAAAAGTATCGAATGACATCTTATTATTGACAATTGTATATAAGTGAATGTCTGTCTGTTTATTTTAGTTAACTGTTACTGTTTTGTTTTGTTCTGTTCACCATTTGACATCTTTAAAATTTCTTTTGACTATTTAGTACTTATTTAATGACATCGTAATATTATTGACATTTGTAATTTTAGTATTATGTATGTGTGTTTTGTTTTGTTTACTATTGACATCTTATAATTAATATGTTTTTTTTATTATATTCTAATTAATTTTATTATGAGTATTGACATCAGATATTTGCTATGTAATTATTATTTATTCAATTGTGTCTTTATAATAATTATAACTTACTGGCGTTTTGGGATTACTGTAAGTCAGCATGTTTACAATTTGATTGATAAATTGATTGATTATTTAAACAGATATGTGTTTGAGAGCGATTGATAGAATTTTGCATACTTTGTATAGTTCATGATGGTTATCGTTATATTTACTTTTAGTTTTATTATCAACAAGTAATCTAAGAAAGCGGATCTGCAACGATTCTATTCTTTTTATAGTGAGATGTATAGCTTAACATCTGTTACAAGATAACAACAGCCGGGACCGCCGATTTAACCTGCCCTCCGAAGCACGGAAGCGGTCAGTTGTAATGCCACTTTACGGTCACCCATCCGACACCTGACCGGACCGAACGTTGCTTAACAAACGTGATCTAATACGATAATTCCGTCAAGCGCCGCCACGAGCGCTTCCTTTAGACTTTTAGACTTGTTTTTATGAAACCTTGTCTGTAACAGCGCTCACGCTATCCTGTACAATTTAGGGAACTTCCCGCTTGACCAGTAGATTTTTTTTGGAAAACGTTTTCTCGGAAAGTGCTAAGGGTAAAGAAATAATTTAGTATTCAAATGAAATACCTATTAATGTTCTATTAGACGTGATATAAGCGTTTTATACATGTCAATTTTTTTTTTTAAAAAGCCTTCTAAAAAAACTGGACGACTGGGAATTTTCCCGACTGTATCAATTGATCAGAATAAATAAAAATAAGTAATGCTCTCCAATTATTCTAATTAAGTACCTATATGAAAGTAATTATTATTATTTTATGATTTTTTATTTTTTGCATTTTTCAATGTTATTTTTATATTTATGATAAATTTTAAATAGAAAAATATTGTAAAAAAATAATTTGGCCACAAGTGAATTTTCAGATGGGAATCGAACCCACGACCTTTGGAAATCCGGTCCAATGCTCTAACCGCTGAGCTACCGAGACTTCAAGTCTCGGTTTATGACCCAGCTGATGCGTCTTCCAGTAACATTTTTAGTTGCGTCTTACATTAATGCACTTTTATCTTTTTTTTTTTTTTGTTGTTACCATTGTATTTTTTATATTTATACACTTTAACATAAGTACCTGAATTACGCCGTAGGGTTTGAGAACCGATGGCGTAGCTTCATTGGCGTTCATAAGTGCTTGTAACAGCCTAAACTGAATAAATGATATTGAATATTGTTTTTTATTTTATTTTTGTAACTATATTTTCTTAACAAAACCATACTCAGGTAGTTAGCACAAAAACTTCCTTTATTTCATTATTCTCAACATCATTCTGGAACTAACAACTTGAACAATAGCAACGGATTAAAAGTCTAGATTATTTATTACGGTGTATCAAGAGCGTGAACTTTGTAAGTATGAACCACAGACTAATCAACGAAACAGACTAGATTTTATCTTTAGTACGAGTTTGGCAAGCTAAATTCGTTATCGAAAACTCTTTAACTGCCTCTGTGGTCTACTGGTGACATCCACCAGTATCAGACCCAGAGGTCCCGGGTTCAAACAACAAAATTTGTTCGAACTCCTCCGTGTCAAAGTCAAAGTCAAAGATTTTTATTCAAATAGACTTATAGATAAGTGCTTTCGAATCGTCGATTTTTTTTTCCTACCAGCCATTCAGGACATCTTTTAACTGATAAGAAGAACGGCCGCAAGAAACTTATCATTTTAAAAGAAGCAACGACATTTACAAATGAACATGTCGTTGCTAAACACAAATCTACAATCTTGAAACATATTTAATATAAGAGGAAAATTTTCTTATACTCAGTTATTAGAATATTTTCCTTTTATACAATTACAATAGTCATGTTTTATGTTAGTATCACTTCCATGCATTTTGGTCTTTCAAATAATCATCTACCTTGTAATAACCTTTGCTTAAGAGCGTTTTTTTAACATATGTTTTAAATTTATGCAAAGGCAGCTCAATCACTTGTTGTGGAACTTTTTTAAAAAAGGCTACGCCTTTCCCCAAAAACGAGCGACTGCATTTTTCAAGCCGAAATCTTGGAACGGCAAGCTTATTCTTGTTTCTAGTATTAAAATTATGAATTTATGAATGAGTGTTTCGGAAGGCACTTTAAACCATTGGTCCCAGCTATAATGCAGTCGTTAAAACATATAAATCTAGATTTGGTTCGCATGGCCTGTTCTCCTTATCCATCTTTAAGGAAGACCGAAGCGTCAGCAGTTCTGACAAAAAAAAATACTTATGATATTCTTGGCGTCATGAAGGTTCTAAGATTTTCTTTCAAACGTGGTTTACCCCTGTCCCTTATCCCGTAGGTATATGCCCCATCCATCCTTAAAGAAGGTCAGAACGTCAGCAGTGGGAACATCAAAAATGGCTTGTGACGATGATGATTCCTCCCTACAGACAAAGAATACTATTAGCTCGAATTTGGTTTTCAAATTGAAGATCATTGAAGCATTTAGTTGTATATTCTGTAGCTCAATCTAATATATGTTCTCATTCATAGAAGGAAGGAAAAATGATCTTCAAGCTAGCTAGCCCAAACCATGAAACTATTAAGTACTGTGTACAAGTGTACAACATAGTAGCTATTGATGCCATGGCACAGTGTGCCATACGCTCGTTAAGGACAATGACAATGTTCTGTCAAATAATAAGAAGTCTTGTCAAAAGCGGCATGGCGCAAGTTTTCAAGGGCGTTGTCCCACTGTAAGTTCCTTTCCTTACGCTATGGTCTTTGGTATGAACTTAGCCAGGAACAAAGGGGCAACTTATATTGCTGGCTCGGCCTTAACTATTTTAAGTTTGGCCATAAATTTAAATATGAATATGTCGTTTCAAGGAAGTACGGAACGAGTTTTGAATAAAATAGTGCATAATTCACATTGGTGCGTAAAATAATATGTTTTGTTAGGGGATGATGTTCGTAGTGGAATCGTGAATTCGGCTTTTAGGATGCTTTTCAGCTTCTGTACCTCAGGAAAAAATGAAAAAATGAGACCTTGACGAGTTCTTCTTCTTCTTCTTCATACAATACGGGCGGTTTCCGCAACTCGACGACTTTTTGCGCCTATTTTGCGTCCAGAGGGTGTCAGGTCGGATCACTCGCCATCCCAGGTCAACCAGGAATGCTCCCAGCGCCTTCACGTCAGAGACGGCTTCCCGGAGACTGCCTGGTGAGCCGAGGTACTTCGCCCGATAAGGGGCTACTCCGTAACAATCCAACAGGACGTGAGCAGCTGTCTCTTCTTCCTCCATTCAGCCTCTGCATAGTGGGCTGTCAATGACACCTAAATTGAAAAGGTGCTTGTTAAATTTACCGTGGCCAGTGATGGCCCCTGTTATCAAACGTAACAGCGGTCTACTGAGTTTAAGGAGAGCTCTGGAGAGACGAGCGTCCGCGCGCGGTAGTGCTAGTTTAAAGTGCAAGTTAGCTGTGTGCTCACGGATCTTACTATCATACCAGCTAGCCGGGATGGGAGCAAAAGGTTCTTGTCTGAGAGGGGTAGAATCTAAACCCCGCCTCGCTAACTCATCTGCCATATCATTACCTCGTGTGTCGCTGTGGCCTTTAATCCACTGGACAGTGAGATTATTTAAAAAGTAAAATAAGCGTGCGACAAAATAAAAATCCCACAAGTGTCAAAGAATAAATAAAAAAGAAGTTGTACAAAAAATGTTTGTTGAATTGTACAAAGAAGGTTTTTGTTTACTTTCACGTCTACAATTATTTGTCTCGTACAAACAATTCAGAATACTTCCTTAATTCCGTTAAATGTTCAACGCGTTGAACTTGTAGCTAATTTCAGCCCGCCACAGACGTACATTTTTTTTATTTAATCGCGCTTTTTCGTCATTAGCTAATTTTAATGTCCCCAATGCTGGCACTGGCCTTCCTGATGACGATATGAAAGAGGGAGGAGATGGCAGGTGACAGAATAGAGAGAAGCTGGAAAAGAAGGACGTTTGCGCCGATCCTAAATAGGATTGGGTTAAAAACAAAAACCTAATGTAATGTAGTAAATAATTTATTTATTTTATTATTTTTTTTTTAAATTATTTGTTCAATATAATCAGAAATAATTGTATTAAATAAAATAAAAAGTATAAAAAAAAAAAAAACTTTTAGTCTAAAAGGCCGCCGCGCGTCATATCCGGCTCAAAGGAACTACGCGGGTGAAACCGCGAGCGACATGTAGTATTTAAGATATTTCTAATTGAAATCACTGTGATATTATTTGATAAATATTTTATGTTCGCTACGTCTGTAGCCGGCTTTAGCGGTGCCGGAAAATCGTTTTCTTTCGAAGCCCTGACTTGTTTTATCCGCTAATGGCTTAATCTTGCAAACCACTTGTTTTTCTGATGTACTATTTGCGTAAACACGGATTGACCTAAAAACTTGTTTTCAGCAATTGAGGGTATTGCCCTGTTTATAATAAATTCATGCTTGCGTTAGTAGCAAAAATTATTGTACTGACGTTCAATGGAGTAAGGTAGGTAATTTAATCTTGCTTTGGCAACGATGTACAGTCAACAGAACTTTTATTCTGAACAACGAAGAGACCCTCTTAGCCTTCATCATACAGTTATTATGTTAGTATTATGTAATTATTATGTAACTTGTTTCTATCAACTTTTGATTGAAAGTGCTGTCACATTGCTGCTTTAGTTAAAATCTATTTGACAACTATGTTACTAAAGCAGCAATGTAAATGCACTTTCAATCAATTTCAATCAAATCTGTTAGCAACAGAGTTAGATAATCAACTAGCTGATGTCTAGTTGATGTTATGGCGTCAGACTTAGATAAGATGGTGGTTGCTAGCCAGGCAGACTTACAACAAGTCCTATCACAAACCAAACCGAATTATGTAAACTCCTACTGATGGTCATCAAACAATCTAAATCAGACAAAAATGTGAAGTGTATTTTAACATAGCAATAAAACGCATAATTTCTTAACTAAATTCACGGCATAACGTTCCAAGTTAAACATCTAATATTTGTTTAGTAAATAAACTTTTATTGCCCAAGCACAATAGCTTAGCACTTTAACACCGCGGCATACAAATTTCACCCGTATTTCAATAGCATTAAGGGCTATTCGGGATCACAATGGCCCCTTTACACGAATCATTGAATTCATTGTGAGCACTTTTATTGTATTCTGGAGTGTTTTATGTTCGATTCTGTGTAAACACTCAGGACGAAAATCTCTCAAGGATTGTCCCTGGTGATTTGTTTTAAATACCTTATTTTGCTAGAGAATTCAAACTTTTGACTAATTTGGTGGTGCATTGGCAGACATTGCTTTCTGCAGGGGTATCACAAAAAACTACTATTATGAAATACTTTCGAAGACATACATCCATCAAAAACTAGTTTTTAACCGACTTCAAAAAAAGGAGGAGGTTCTTAATTCGACGAAATCTTTTTTTATTTTTTTTATGTATGTTACTCGATTACTCGAAGACGGCTGGACCGATTTGATAATTCTTTTTTTGTTCGAAAGGGTATACTTCCCATGTAGTCCCATTGTCATCATGTCAGGATCTGATGATGGGATCCTGGAGAAATACAGGGAACACTTCAAATATTATAGGCACTCCTATAGCGATTTCGGTGTTTTCTATAGTAACTTATGCATATGCTTCTGGAAAACACCATTTGGTGAAGTGGAACTGATGATGAAGACCACAAATGGTCATCGGAACTATTAATTACTTAGCATTTCAAGGAAGAGATACGATTACTTTAACCCATATCTTCCCAAGACACGAAATTTTGAAAAAAACATGGTTTTTGTAACGTATATTAAAAAATTACCTTTTCAATAAGACAAAAGTGAACCTTTAAGTTTTATGAGTTTTTTTGAAGCTGAATTTCAGGACCGCACCTTAAATGGGGCGTTGGGAAAATATGGCCACGGATTATGTATGGAGAAATAATATACATGCTGTTTTATGTTAGACCTCTTTTATTTACGAAATAGATTAAGAGCAATGGACAAAGTGCAGAAAAAACAAAACTACTTTACTGTGTGGAATAATTGAGAGCAATGTTGATGTAAACCCACTTCACATTTGCTGCAAACTTCGTATTTTTGTGGCATTCACAACACCGAATTTGAGTTTCGTTTCTGATTATGTAGTGATCCTTTTCATCTAGTCTTATCGAATCAGGCAGTTTTTTCTTGAGCGGCATAGGTGACATTGACATGTTTCGTTCCGGAAGAAACGATGACAATGTTATTATCATTATAACGCACTAATGTCGTGTTCGACGATACATCCGTAATTTGATGAAAAAAATCTCTTGCAGAATTTTCCATCTCTTTAACATCTTTCAGCGGTGCATCTTCAACTCTATTAGCCCGAAAACTTCCGGTAATATCGTGACCCATCTCGCTTACTTCATCAAGCAAACGTAAAGACGGGAAGAAATTAGTGGTCCACATTTGGCAGCTTGGAAATCAAGTTGGTCACAACGGAACCACCTACGCCAAGATTTGGATTGGTATTACCTGATAGGCTTACCATGAATGTGCTGTTTGGTTCCGTGTTTACCAAAATAAGGCACCATAAATTCATCAATGGATAAATGTTTATCTCCGGGGAAGAACTTTAGCCATCTTTCATTCATCATATTCCAAAGAGGTCTTACTTTGCCAAATTTGTCATCGGAAGGAAGATTACTATTGTCCACATGCATGAAAAAACGCAGCAGCTCTTCAAAACAATAAAATTACGGGTCATGCATGAAGCTACACTTCTACTTCTTGACCATAGTTTTAGCTTTCTTAGCAGGATGTTCAACAGCTTGCGAGGTGGATGGCGGTTCCTCCTCTGCTTCCTAATTTATAACATAAATACCCTCCACAGTTTCTAAAACTCCTTCTGATGATGGGACCGTATGGCTACGCGCAAGATTACTAATCTCTACTGTATCCTCGCTTCATCATTCGCATCATCATTTTACCGATGGCGTAATAAAAATATCAGCAGAAATTGTTAGATTATCGTCTTCTAAGGCCGATATAATTTCATGAACATTCATTCTATAACAAAAAATCAAACACAAGTTATAACTCTAAATGTATAAAATATACGTTCAATGAAAATTTAGGCAGCTAACTAGGTACTACCGTGGTAGTCCACGGTGCCCCCTATTCCCAACGCACCTCAAATGGGGCGTTCAATATAACCAAGCAAAAGTCATATTTAAAAACGAATTATCATCATATTCATAATAATACCCAATAGTATAACTAATAACTTACTAAAAACACAGCTTCACTAAAAATATCAATAATGGATAAAAAAGTTACAACTTACCTTTTCCTGGAACTCATGTTGGTTGAAATTCAAAAAACTCGAAAATTTATGAATATTTAACGAATGAGCACAATCACTGTCAACCAGTTTTAGATTAACTTCAATGACGTCTAGAATAAGATAAAATTATTATACCTAATCTCACTTAGTTAACATTTAGTTTTATAACGTAAAATGTAAGTGCACCTTTAATGGGGCAGTGGGAAGATATGGGTTAATGTGGTTCTTAATCAATTTATACTCGACTCAATGCATGTGATGAAGTGGAGCTGGTGATGAAGTATCGGGAGAACTCCTCAATAAGTAACGTCCCTGCACCGGGAAAATCAGCATTTTGTGAAAGGTGATGAGGAGTTGACATAAGGTTATTAGCGTAGGCACGGGACCTCTTCTACATTTAAAAAATGTGAAATTAAAAATTTTGTACAAAAGAGCGTTTTTCTTTTCTCTCTTATAGGTCTACTGTACATCATAGTGTACTAGAAATGGTTTTGAAGTACCTAGTTGATATTAATTATATTACATACGTACCACACGACCAAGACAATTAGGCGCATGACAGGAATGCGGTTTTGCACTTTTGGCACCTGCAGCCCACTTCTATCACGCACTTCTGTTATGTGATTCATTAGCGCTATAGTGATTAACTGATTGATTACCGCTTCTTGAAATTTTGGTTTTTTAGCTATTCTCTGCTGTCATGCACCTTATTGTCTTGGTCAGATAGTACTTCGTTATCAGCCATTTTTAATGTCCCCTGTTACTGCTGCGGCACTGGCCTTCCTTATGGATGGATAAGGAGAACGGGCTATGACCCACCACGCGGGCCCATTGCGGATTGGTGGGTTTTAACGACTGCGAATGCAGCCGGGACCAACGGCTTAACGTGCCTTCCGAAGCACGGAGGATAGTAAAATTTTAGCCACCCATCCCGTGACCGACCATCGCGGAGGTTGCTTAACCTTAACAATCGCAGGCCAAGCGGGCGAACCACTGCGCCACGGGCTTCACTAGCTGTAATCTAGCTCCAGATAGTACTTATCTCAGGATAAACTTCAATGTTTACCTACTTACTTATTTCTTCCGATGATAGAAAAAATATAAGTACCTACCTATAACTAAAAATCTCGCTATTTTTTGCTTTTAAGTTGAGCTGGCAGCTAATTGTATAGCAGTGGCAACTAAGGATCCATTTTTTAGAACCCCTCTGCTGCAGTGAAAATTGAGAAAATTTGTAAATTAAAACTTTTCGTCACCTCTCATTATGAAGGTTGGAGCGACACGTGTTCCCGAGTGCAGGCAAGGTAATAGAACATCAAGTAAGTTGTCTTACTCACTTTCTTGATGAAAGTTAATTAAATTATTGCATCCGCGCTGTACCAGTCTAGTTCTATTTTACCTATATATTCTCTGGCAGTACGCAAATACGTGATAGATCTGCCCGTCAACATAGATTACGTACATTACCATACGCTTACTTTGTACAAAACTTTCTCAGCGTGCATTCGTCACCACGGCGCATCCGAGACTAACCCCCATATTCTAAGTCGTTCCTCCAAAACTTTTTACACTCCACTCAACCTCGTCGTGGGTAAAAATGGAAGTGTGTGTGGTAGTTGGCTCCTCCAGGTCCTTACGGAGTTATGACTTAGAATACCGATTTCGAGGAGTATTTTGAAGAGGTTTTCAATGAGGTTTCGTTAAGTCGAGGACGAGTAAGTTTTGGAGGAACGACTTAGAATATGGGTGTAAGAGTCTTATCGAGGTCTTGCCAATCGGAGGCGCGTCGTCGGGTGTAACCAGGACCGGCCCTACCAAAGGGCGAACGGAGCTACCGCTCCAGGCGCCAAATTCCAGGGCATGCTAATACTGGGCACCGAATGTAGGCAGCGCCCCCCAATTGGTTTTTCTCTTTCTTCTCAACAAATAGACAAAATTTCAAAAATCCAGACGGACCATCTGTAGTCATTGTTATTGTATATTGGTTCTTAGGTTAAGGTCTTTTATCCCAAACAAATTAAATAAAAACTTTATTTCACGTCACAGATAAATTAGAAAACTAAAAAATAATTCGACATTTACAACCGATCACGTTGCCTTATTATTGCCATCTAGTTTGCTCGTCAGAACGTTTTTTTTTTAAGAAAGGTCCTCGTTTTATATTAGGAAAATACCAATAATATATTTAAAATGGTTTAAAAAGCTTTTTTTTCTCTTTTGATAATAAAATAAAAATTAATGAGACTTGGCGTTTCCTCTATAATTTTAACAAGACCGATGAAATTTTGAAACAAGCATGCCTAAAGTTGGAGAACAAACTGACATATCATAATCGCGATGTTTCAGGATTGGAGCTTTCAAGAGAAATCATGTGTTTGGTTTTTTTTAGTTAATGATAAAGGTCACCTGGAGCAGCAGTCCTTCAGCTCATAGCACTCAACAATTGACAAGATACGTTCCCTTATATTGGTACAGCTCTCCGCATTTTTGTAACTATTCCGGTTACAGTGGTAAAAGGCAAACGCAGTTTTAGCAAGCTTAGGCTAATTAAAACATACTTGAAGTCGACTCTTGCAGAAGACAAGCTTTCTGATCTAGCCTTGCTGTCGATTGAAAATCGACAAGAGAAGATAATGTTTAAACGATCAATGTGGTCGTTCAGATATTATCCTATCAGGAGCTCATAAAAAAAATTTGCAAGTGCAAAAGTGCCTAAGCAGCGTTTATTTAAAATTAGTTTTTAAGTTATAAGGAGGCTGTAGCTTAAAGCTACATAGTTAATTTTTAATAAGTACTGTTACATAATTAGTAAACATGTAACATAATAAGTACCAGTACCAAAGTTGATTATGCTTATTGATCTTATTTATGTAGGGAATGCTTACTTAATTTTGTTTCATTCGTTCGTTAAAAAATAATACAAATAAATGTGCCTTAATTGTGACATAATTTTGTTTTTTTTTTCATCCTACATCAACTGTTTCGTTATAGGAGTGCAGTACATACCTAGCTGTTTTTAATGACAAATTAGATATAGACTTAAGTAACCTTATTAATAAACGTGGTGTAAATTACACCTAAGAGTGTATCTAATGCTGTCACTTTTTTCACTAAAAGGAAGATAGAGACAACATCACATTTACTCCTAGGTATAACTTACTCCACGTTTATTAATAAGGCTGAAGATATTGTGGACATCTTGTCAGTTACATGCTTGCACATACACGCACAACTGGTATTACACGGTGCGGTTAGCAAGGGGGGCGACATAATTGGAACTCGCTCCATCTTAAAACTGGCCTTGGACCGGCACTGGGTATGACTCGCGAACCGACCATTATTAGGAAGACGGAATACTGGTGTATCTTTATACTGTGGTGCAGGTGAACTAAATAACTTGGTGTAAATTAATAACTTGTACTCGAATACGACCTGTCCTATTTCTGCAATGCAGTGTGATGCGGTTCAGAAATCGTGGAAGGGAAATGGCATTGAAGTATTTAAGGTACCTTCTCTCTTCTATGTTTTATGATGAATACGAGCATTTGTACCTGAGTCATGGACGTATATATATATATATATATATATATATATATATATATATATATATTTCTACACATAAATACTTGTTAAATATAACTATATGTATTTAACCTAGTATCCTATAATACAAGCCATACAGTGCTTACTTTGGGGTTAAGTTAATTGGTGTGAGTGTAAGAAATATTTATTTATTATTATTTATTTATCTTCGCTCTCGCTTATCGTATGAGGATTAGAAGAGTTTATCAAGACCCATAACAGGCCTCTGACTTCGCTTAGCGACTGTTATCACATGACAACAGTCGGGACCGATGGTTTAACCCTCATAAGCACGGAAGCGCTCAGTTGTAATGCCACTATACGGTCACCCAGCCGACACCTGACTGGACCGAGCATTGCTTAACAAACTTGATCTAATACGATCAGTCTGCCAGGCGCCACGAGTGCATCAAGTAGGTTGGTTGTGATAGCACTACTCTAAGCAGGTCGTCAAAACTTTATATTCTTATCTAAGTTTAGTAGAAAACGAAAAACATATAGCTTAATTCCGCAAGAAAACTTACATGCAAGATTCACGCCAGTCCGCAAATAATTGCAGATGCAACACGGTAACGAAGCAAACATCGGTGCTGGTATTACCTGCTTACGAGTAGTATAAGTAGCAGTGATAAATACCTTTAGATGTGGGTGTTAAGTACAAGATACTTCAGCAAACCTTGTATGGGGATGGTAAACGAGATATTAATACTGATAAATACTGAGAGAATCAATGCTCCGATGCTTCGTGTGTGAGCGAAATACGTGTAAGTAATCGGTGAAGGTGCAAGGTGTGTCACTGTGTTGCATCTGCATTTATTTGCGGGAGGGCGGGCGGTGCATCTTGCATTTAAGTTTTCTTGCGGAATTAAGCTGCATATTTTTCGTTTTCTACTAAGATATGGATTTCCGCCAAGTAACGCCTGATTCTATCAAATATTATCTAAATTTGACGCCATAACAACAATGTTTTCAGCATTGTTGTGTTCCGGCAGTTAGAAATAAGATAGCCAGTTCCTCAGTGATTGAGGATTCCGGGAAAGGCTCGCTTCCCTCTTCAGCTTTATCATACTTAACATCAGGTGTGATGACGGCTACAATTCTCACCGTTTTTTCATTAAAAAGCTAACCAAATCTAGAGCAAATTCATCAAAAACTGTACCAAGTGGCATAAAACAGAATTTAATCATTATTATACTTGAAAATGGTATCATTGTGGCCCTTTAATTGCAGTTAAGTCTGAAACTCATTGTTTCAGTAATTATGAGCCGAACACTCCTCAGTGCTTCGCTGAAACGATTCTGGAAGAGGTTTCAAGTAATACACTTTCAGCGGACGTTAAATTTCGCTCATTTACCTGTATTCAAAGAGTTAAAAACCATAACTGTGCCATGTTTAATATATTTATGAGATAACTGTTTTTGTCAGAAACCACCCAGTACTGTTTCCAAGTTTAAAGACGTTCCCCGGCTTTATAGAAACTGTAGACGTCCGAATAAATTAATACTCCCAGCGATGCGAACAGCCCTTTTTATGTTTTGAGTGAGGGGAATCCAGTCTTTACAGATTCCTGCCTTGAGGATATGCTGGGGTCACCTAGCATACCCGTCCTGGTAAAGACCTAGGAACAAGCACACTATCTCTCGCCACCCCCGTTACCCCGTCGAGCCTAATAGGCTCGGCAGGGTTACGGGGTAGGACTCACCCACTCCCGATCCTCCACCGGGCCAAAGGCCAGATGGGAGATCGGGACTGGGGAGGGACGCCCACCTCGCGACCCCCCAATCCATCTCGGAAGACAAACCGGAAGACCGAGAGGGGGGGCACTACCAGCTAAACCCCTCACTGCTTGCCTTCTCACTGCCACAGGCCACGGGGGACCAGGATAGTACGCACCCCTTAGACCGGCAGTCCGATGCGAACAGCCCTGGGTTCTAGGAATAGTCATTCGATGGCTGTAAGAGTGTATAATAAATTGCCAAATTATTAAAATGCTTAATATGAACCAATTTAAAAATACACTTAAAAAGTGGCGAATTAAAAACTGTTTTTATAATCTTAAACCTTTACCTGATACGGCACTTGACCGGTAACTTGATACGGCACTTGAGCCGTTGTCAAGTGGTTTTGTCAAGTGGTTCCACTTTATTTGGTTTTTATGGCCCTTGTTTATAAGTACCACACATATTGTATATCGTTGGATTCGTGGATGAATTATCTACAATGTGGAACTATTTTCATAAAAAAATATAGTACTATATTGCATATATATGCAAGTGAAAGTGAAAAAGTCTGTTTTTATTGATTAAATGAAACCATTATACAGCCATTAAAGTTTTTAATGAGTTTTTTGACTACAAAATGAAATATGCATATTAATGTACTATTTTAGTCGACAGTGTTAATGACATCATTAAGTATAAATATTTTAAAAGCTTTAAATTCAAATTATTTAAATTTGTGCATGCCCAAGCTGGGTGAATGTGCCCGTCACTTTTAACACATTCCTGCGAATAAAAATATTATATTTTATTCATATTCTAAATAAAAAATGGATTTCCTGGAGTATGGCACTTATGTTTTAATAATTAATTGAAAAGGTAAGTTATTTGATGCTCATTTCACAAACTCTTTAGGAACCTAGTAACTAATCTTATTTGTACATTGTAACCTAAATTTGTGAAGGACTGGTGCCTAAAGTGGGAAATGATACAAAATAACCGCTTCTGTGGTCTAGTGGTACAACCACTGGTATCAGACCCAGGGGCCCCGGTTTCGATTCCCAGCGGGGGTACATATTGTATTCTGTTTGGTTGGTGGTAGGACTTGTTGTAAGTCCGCCTGGCTAGCTACCACCATCTTATGTAAGCCTGACGCCATAACAAAAATGTTTTCAGCATTGTTGTGTTCCGGCAGTTAGAGATAAGATAGCCAGTCCTCAGTGATTGAGGATTCCGGGAGAGGCTCGCATCCATCTTCAGCCTTATCAATACTGTGGAGTTCGCAGTTCTTCCTGTAAATCACTGGCTCGACAATGCACGCACATAAACACATACAACGTCCACACTCGCCCCCGGCTCAAGTGACACTGACTTGTACCACAGAATACTTAATAGTACAAGTACTTGTACATTTACGCGCGAACACACGAGACAATGTATGTACGTCTTTATTAGACATACACTACATCCCTCCTTTATTTTATAAATTATACAACAAATTCAAAACTAAAACGAATTTATTATAAGCTTCTAGGATATTATCTAATCAGATTTAAATAGTAATGAAACACTTCGAAACACAAAAGTAATTAACTAAATTAGGATTCAGCGTTTTCGGCTGCTTCAACATGAGCACCAGGTAAGTTATAGTATATCTCTTTCAGGTTAGCCCCTCCGAAGTGTAACAACGTTGCCCTCTTCTTTTGTGAAGTATTTATGTCGGATGCATCAAGGTATATCAGCAAAATCAAGGTATATGTACCGTGTGGTGGCGGCCTAAGAATACAAGTGTCACCACTCGTACAAATGTCGTAAGAGTCGACTTAGAGGCTCGACGCATTGAAAACCTGTGCGAGAGAAGGAAAACTTGAAACAAACCCTCTACCAACCCGTCTGGCCAGATTGGTAGCAGTAGGCTAATAGCCTCTTAAGAACGCCACAAAAAGCGTGAGCTAGGAAAGGCCTATGTCCAACAGTGGACGTCCACAGGCTGATGATGAATATCAGCAAAGCCCTTTTCCATTTCTCCCACCTATGTCCAACCGAAGCGATGTCAATATCCACATCTAATACTTCTAAACCCTGACCGAAAATTCGTAAGCCCATTCACCGCTGACCCACTTCAAATTACATAAAGTCTCACACTTGAAAGATCTACGTATATTAGTAATACCATCCATTATATAAAGATCTCTTTTTTTTTTTTTTTTGCTAATATGGAGTTTGCTTGTTGTAAAATCACCGTTGATGGTGCCGCTTCTAATTGCTTAGCTTGTGTCAATTGCAAGTTAAACTTTCACACATCATGCCTGTACCCTAGCGGAAAGAAAGATATTTCTTCTGAATTTAGAAATAGGTGGATTTGAGAATGTTGAACAAAGATAGCACACCGTTAAGGGGCAGCAGTGCTCCACAGTCAACAGCTGGAAGTCCAGACAATATCACTGTACGCAGAGGAGGCTCTTCTACTAATTCTGACAACCACTCAACAAAATTATTGTAACTGTACCGAGTCAATGAAGAATTTGTTTACTATAGAAATGCATAAGTTTAAAGAGAACATTGAGTCAGCAATCAAGCAAACGGTGGCCTCCGAGTTAAGCGCTATGAGAAATGAAATCTCAAACTTAAAAGACTCTGTCTTTTTTTTTTTTTGTTTAATCCCGCGTTTGATGATATAAAAAGAAAGTTACAAAACTAGAGAACAATTCAACGATAATATCTGCGACAACTTCGAGCATTGAAGAAGTAAAACAGCGCTTGGAGAGAATAGAAGCTGAAAATTACAACAGGGAGTAGTGGGCAAGGCATTCTAATATCGATACATATGGAATTCCGAAAAAAAGGTGAGAATTCACTAACAGAATATAGCCAACCACACTGGATTCCCATTGAATACTAACACGGATAATAACTTTATTACTAGAGTTGCTCCAAAGAGCAACGGCGATAATAATAAGAGAATTAAACCGATCGTAGTGAAGTTCGTTGCTCGTTATAAAAAGGATGAATTTTGTCACATTTACGGAAGCAAAACTGAAAACCAGTGACATAGGATTCATCGGAAACAATATTAATATTTACTTCAATGGTCATCTCACTGGCCGCAAAAAGGAAATCTTAAATAAAGCTAAGGCTGTTGTTAAAGAGAACAATTATTATGCATGTTTGGGTGAATAATTGTTCAATTATAGTTAGAAAGACTGACACTAGTTCGATTCATCCCTTTTAGAATGCAACTTTTCCTGTGTAATTTACAATAATTCGGGAACACTATACAGCAGTAATATTATATTTGTTTTTCATGGGAAGGGGAACTGGTCTCTTGGTTACGATGTTTGTTTATGTATTTGTGATTATTTGCTAATAGATTTTAGTAAAAGTCAGTAGATTGATAATTATGTTGCAGAAGCCCTGTCTGTTTCCATATTGATTGACAAGCTTACTTCTCTTCACTTTTTTTTTTTTTTTTTTTTTTTTTTTGCCGGTTACTTTTCACATTGTCGTCTTCATTCCGACGTATTGAACCATTTTGTTGCGCTTGTTTCTGATCGTCATGTTGACCGGCCCTCTGATAAGTTTCTTATTGTCGGTGATTTTAATGTGACACAGGCCCATTGGAATTCGTCGGCCGGAGATGAGCATTTTATAATAAGTGAAACCGAACCTGACACTATCTTGTTGAAATTGGTCCGTGATTGTTTAAGTTACACTGACTTCAAACAGTACAAAAATGTTCTAGACTTTAACAATAGGTTGTTAGATTTAATATTGAGTGATTCTATCTGTAACGTGAGGAGAAGTAGCGAGCCACTTGTTCCAGAGGATAAGCATCACCCGGCGTTACAATAGCATTTGTTTATGTCTACTCATGAGTTATTAACTCCTGCGCCACGTATCATAAAGATGTTTCGGAAGGTCAACTACAGTGCGATAAAATTAATAATGAAAATTGTTTGTTTCTCAAATAAAATAAAATAAAATTTCTTCCAACCTGCCAAATCTATTCGCCACCCTCTTCAAAGCGGCCTTCACCTCCGCTGCACGCTGGTACCCGCAGAGTACAAACTGTTGCTTCTTTTGCTGTTGCACAAATGCTCGCATTGATCATACAATCATTTGCCCCTACCGGGATTCGAACCCAGGACCCTAGAGCAAGGGTTGGCCCCGTTGGAGCGACCTGAAATGAATAAGTTAATTACCTTAGCTCTTCTCAGTTGAATAAGTAGTTTTACCAAACTTTAGCTATTCCCAATTGAATGGTGGTAGCTTTACCAAACTTTAGCTATTAGCTGTTCCCAATTGAATGGTGGTAGCTTTACCAAACTTTAGCTATTCCCAATTGAACGGTGGTAGCTTTACCAAACTTTAGCTGTTCCCAATTGAATGGTGGTAGCTTTACCAAACTTTAGCTATTCCCAATTGAATGGTGGTAGCTTTACCAAACTTTAGCTGTTCCCAATTGAATGGTGGTAGCTTTGCCAAACTTTAGCTGTTCCGAATTGAATGGTGGTAGCTTTACCAAACTTTAGCTGTTCCCAATTGAATGGTGGTAGCTTTGCCAAACTTTAGCTGTTCCCAATTGAATGGTGGTAGCTTTGCCAAACTTTAGCTGTTCCCAATTGAATGGTGGTAGCTTTACCAAACTTTAGCTGTTCCCAATTGAATGGTGGTAGCTTTGCCAAACTTTAGCTGTTCCCAATTGAATGGTGGTAGCTTTACCAAACTTTAGCTGTTCCCAATTGAATGGTGGTAGCTTTACCAAACTTAAGCTATTCCCAATTGAATGGTGGTCTTCATGATATTTATGACCAAATTTGCCAATTTAATGGAGGTAGCTTACAACATATTTCAATGAAATAGTACACTACCATAAACATTTCAAATTTAATAGGGTTCTACATAACTTTTTAGGACCATATTTTGCATTTTATTAAGAACAGAAGCATCTATTTTCCAGTTCCAGTCCGGCGCAGGATTTTTGAGGCAGACATCTACATTGTTAATCATGTTTTGTGTTCCATTTTCGTGTTTGTTATTTTTATTTTGTTTACGTCTGTATCCATCCACTGTCTATCTGTTTTTTTTTTTTTTAAGCTGTTTAACCTTTTTTTTTTTTTTTTTTTTTTTTTTTATATCATGTCATGGCACCGTATTGCTAGACCAGACTCGCTTGATAATCAATTTCTTGTGTTGGAAAGGCAAAGAAACTCGCTACTGTGCAGCCTATCCAAAATCGATTTCTATATATATATATATATATATTTTTTATAGTTTTATTTTTGTTTTTAATCTTTTAGTGCAGTGTCTAATTTTTGTTTGTTTGACTTTATTTTTTAATATTCCTGTTGTCTCCAAATAGTCTGAGGATGGGGCGAAAAAGTGCGCGGCCAACTAGCGCACTTTTTATTTTTATTTTTTTATATTTATGTTTTTTATTATTTTGTGTGTGTCCAATAAAAAGTTTTTCTTTCTTTCTTTCTTTCTTTCTATTTTCAATTCTTTCCGCTACATACACAAAACCCACCTGTTGGTACTATGCCTAGGTACTTTCCGATCAAATGTTCATTCAAATCAAAAATTCAAATATTCATGATTTCAAATTTCAAATCATCAAATATTCATGATTTCAAATCATCAAATATTCATGATTTTAGTTCAAATAATCAGGCACCTACCCAACTTTTATGATAAGGATTTACCATATTTATTTATAATTTTACCATAACGAGCAATATACATTAAAGTAAGTAAATGTACTCAGTTAAGAATACAGTACACCACGCTTGTAATAAAACTAAAACGCAAAAAGCAATCTGTGAATTAAATATATTTGCTTATTTGCAATTATTACATTAGGATAGGATCAACCAGCGACATGTGCCGTCGCAGCTTGTACTTACAAAATATTATGAACATCTTACTCAATAATAATATTCACTATTTACGGTTATTTCGATGAACGTTGTTATGGAATCTTAATACCAAAACGTCGGACATAGTATTAAGCGATAATTAAACCTTTATGTACTTGAAACTGAATCAAAATAACCTAAAATGCTTCAAGTTATGGCTATCAATATCGTATTGTTTCCTTCTTTTTGTAAAAAAAAATACCTTTTTCCTCGTCGCCACTTGTGGAGTTCGCAGTTCTTCCTGTAAATCACTGGCTCGACAATGCACGCACATAAACACATACAACGTCCACACTCGCCCCCGGCTCAAGTGACACTGACTTGTACCACAGAATACTTAATAGTACAAGTACTTGTACATTTACGCGCGAACACACGAGACAATGTATGTACGTCTTTATTAGACATACACTACAAATACTTTAAATCAGGTATGATAAAGGCTAAGAGTCACACCGTCGTTCATATAAAAATCTTTTTTTTTTAACGTTTGCCAGACAGAGAGTATGTTTGGAAGAATACAATTAAAGGATAGTCAATAATTAAAATAACAACTAAAATCTAAAATTCTGACTAAAACTAGAGAGCTAAAACTACAGAGACCAGTTAGGCAAGAAGGGGAGGAATACCTACCTTTCTCTCTTAGCAACCCAGCGCTATATTATAATATTAAATTGTTTTAAATATTGTCCTTGGAAATTATGCAGGGTAATTTTTTAATCACTATCCAAAAGACTATACCTAATTTAGTATGGAAGGTGACGTGTTTTTTCGCGCGGCCCGGACTGAGTTTAGACGCAAATAATATATATCATAATAAGATTTTCATTTTACATTATTCTGAACCGTTGGTTGATAAGACGCCAATTATAGGCATTGTCTTTAGTATATTACTAGCTTCCACCCGCGGTTTCCCCGCGTGGTTCCCGTGGGAATATCAGGATAAAAAGTACGTATGTTACTCTCCGCCCTTCCAACTTACTGTATGCCAAAAATCAAGTCGATTGGTTGCTTAGTCAGGGCGTCAAGGAAGTACAAACAAACAAACTTGCATTCATAATATTAGTTAGGACCACCTTCCATTTTTTATAATACATGCCATGTAATGATTCAGCTTTATTTTATTATGCGTATACTCGTATACTGGCTCGTAATAATTACCTAGTTACCTTATTATCTTTATAATTATGGTAAATTTTAAATAGAAAAATATTGGAAAAAATTAACTCGGCCACAAGTGAAATCTCAAAATCAAAATCAAAATCAATATCATTTATTCAGTCTAGGCTGTTACAAGCACTTATGAACGTCAAAGAAGCTACGCCATCGGTTCACAAACCCTACGGCGGGATACCTTGTAACGAGAAGAACCGGCAAGAAACTCGTCAAGGGCTGTTTTTTTCTCCCTGTTTTATTTCATACAGAGTCGTCAAATTGAAAAGTGACCTTAACATATCAGTAAGGTCAATTTCCATCACAAAAGAAAAATACTAATGAAAATATTACATTTTATGGTTATTGTAAACGTAAACAATTTTTATCTGGCAAAGAAAGACTTGTCTATCATACATTACAACATTTCCCGCACCACAAGACTACTACACTGCAAGTTGTGAGGTACATACAGGTCAGTATCAATTTATTTTAGATAAAAATATTTAGGCTTTAAGCACAGCATTAAGATAAGCAGACTGAGGTAGACCCATTTCCGCTGGGTCTCAGACGGGAAAAATCCGGTCCAATGCTTGGATTTCCGTCTGAGATTTCACTTGTGGCCGAGTTAATTTTTTCCAATATTTTTCTATTTAAAATAGTGTACATCAAAGTAAATAACATGATGTAAGAATAAATGCTGGGAAACCGCTTTTATTTTTAGTAAAAATATTGGGTGTTATTTTTTTTACGCAATGGAACGCGTGCTACAACTTTTGCGTGTGTCTATAGAGTATGAGTAGATGACCGGGGCCCCATATCATTGAGTGGTTTTGAAATACATTGCGGTTTTGTTACTTTATACGATAATCTTTAGAAAAAAATAATGACTTTATTCCTCAATAACTGCTTAACTATAAATTTCCCAGGTTTGGCTCCATACAAGAAAATTATAGTAACGATGGGAAGTTTTCGTTTTCGTTATGGGTCTTATAACACCCTGTATATGTATATACAGGAAAATAAAGGAATGTTTCCTTTCACCATAATTTGCTATCATCAGTATATAAGAGTACTTGCCCTCCGACGACTGTCTTTTTTTCCAACCTGTATAAATCAACCACTATTTCTCTTGGTCATCGCAACACGCGCGAACGGATGGAACAATTTAGCTAATTCTTTATTTGTTGTGTTTATTATTGTCAGAAGGTTCTTATGTAAGAAAAAATTTAAGATCGAAAACCTGATGTGGAACAGTCCAGCCAAACTATAAGAAATATGAAATTAGCAACTTAGAATGAGCGTAATAAGCATTTTTTATTGATGTACAAATATTGAAAGTCTGGTACACCTGATGTGGAACCCTAGCAGCCAAGCTAAACTATAAAAAACGAATATAGCACCTTGGCGTAAGTTGTGTGAGTATTTTCAAATGACGTATAAAAATCGAAGGTCTGGCCCAGCTTATGTATAAGAGATACGAATGTAGCGTTTTTGGTAAGGTTCTTTAGCAAATGAGCACTTTCTGTTTAGGTAGGTATAAGAATCGATGGCGGTTGGGGCGTAATGGGTCTGGAATGGCTAACACGCTAGTGGGCGTCGTGCGGTTGATATTATGATGATAACAAAAATTAAAGATCTGGTACCTACACCTGATGTAGAACCCTTTGGAAATCCGGTCCAAGCATTGGACCGGATTTCCAAAGGTCGCGGGTTCGATTCCCGTCTGAGATTTCACTTGTGGCCGAGTTAATTTTTTCCAATATTTTTCTATTTAAAATTTACCATAAGTATAAAAATAGCATTGAAAAATGCAAAAATGATAAAATCATAAATCTTTATAATTGCTTTACATCCCGCAAATGAAATTTTGTTTTGAAGAGACAGAACTCTAAGAAATTAATATATTTACTAATTGTGTATGAAACAAACATCACGCTTACCAAGATTCACCAGATGCTCTACATATATACCAAGTCCGACGAACATCAGTCGGACCGTGGTCCCCGGACTACCAACACCCGGTCCGGAGGAAGAGCTCAACATTTGACCTTCCTACTAGTAGCTAACCATCTACAACCACCCTTTTCCATACTTCCACCATCATTCCTACATTGGTGACCCCCGATGGAGCACATCGAAGCACCTTCAACCAGCAGAGCAGCCATCACTCCCCACACCCTTATATCCAGCATCCGCAGCAAGTCACACCGCAAGCAGAGCACCAGCCTCAAGGTTCGACCGTCGCATCACTGACGACGCAACCTGGACCTTCGGCACCCTCGACGGCATCACCCTGACCGCAGTCCACGACTGGAGCATCACTGGGCCCTCACCCCTGACGCCGCACATACAACAACACACGGTGCAAGAAGGAACCTGCCCTCCGCGCAAATAGATGGCGCTGACAACAACTCAATATGGGAATGAACAACATGTATGAAAACCAACATAACATCACGCTTACAAAGTTTCACCAGCCGTTCCACATATATACCAAGTCCGACGCACATCAATCGGCCCGCGGTCCCCGGACTACCAACACCCAGTCCGGAGGAAGAGCTCAACATTTGACCTTCCTACTAGTGGCTAACCATCTACAACCACCTTTTTCCATACTTCCACCATCATTCCTACAAGCATACTTCAGATCCTGCTCAAAGAATGTTATGATATTTTTTTATTATGAAACTAGCGGACCCGACAAACTTTGTACCGCCTCAGAATTATTAAATCTTGTCTATATTAAAATTTCTTATACCTTAGAAAGTCTGCTAGGGTTCTACATCAGGTGTAGGTACCAGATCTTTAATTTTTGTTATCATCATCATATCAACCGCACGACGCCCACTAGCGTGTTAGCCATTCCAGACCCATTACGCCCCAACCGCCATCGATTCTTATACCTACCTAAACAGAAAGTGCTCATTCGCTAAAGAACCTTACCAAAAACGCTACATTCGTATCTCTTATACATAAGCTGGGCCAGACCTTCGATTTTTATACGTCATTTGAAAATACTCACACAACTTACGCCAAGGTGCTATATTCGTTTTTTATAGTTTAGCTTGGCTGCTAGGGTTCCACATCAGGTGTACCAGACTTTCAATATATGTACATCAATAAAAAATGCTCATTACGCTCATTCTAAGTTGCTATTTTCATATTTCTTATAGTTTGGCTGGACTGTTCCACATCAGGTTTTCGATCTTAATTTTTTTCTTACATAAGAACCTTCTGACAATAATAAACACAACAAATAAAGAATTAGCTAAATTGTTCCATCCGTTCGCGCGTGTTGCGATGACCAAGAGAAATAGTGGTTGATTTATACAGGTTGGAAAAAAAGACAGTCGTCGGAGGGCAAGTACTCTTATATACTGATGATAGCAAATTATGGTGAAAGGTAACATTCCTTTATTTTCCTGTATATACATATACAGGGTGTTAAAAGACCCATAACGAAAACGAAAACTTCCCATCGTTACTATAATTTTCTTGTAAGGAGCCAAACCTGGGAAATTTATAGTTAAGGAGTTATTGAGGAATAAAGTCATTATTTTTTTCTAAAGATTATAGTATAAAGTAACAAAACCGCAATGTATTTCAAAACCACTCAATGATATGGGGCCCCGGTCATCTACTCATACTCTATCGACACACGCAAAAGTTGTAGCACGCGTTCCATTGCGTGTAAAAAAATAACACCCAATATTTTTACTAAAAATAAAACCGGTTTCCCAGCATTTATTCTTACATCATGTTATTTACTTTGATGTACACTATATGAGCTAGCGCAGACGACGGATAACGGAGGACTTTTTGTCCGCGACACTTCTTTATTGTTAACTAAATAAGATTCAACTTAGATCGCGTATATCCATGAAAAGTACGTGATAGTCCTCGTAATATAATCAACTTTATGTTCTTAGTAATAAGGTCGTGTCGCGGACAAAAAGTCCTTCAGTGTCCGTCGTCTGCGCAGGCCATATATATCACGGCTTCGGTATGGGTCTTGTAACACCCTGTATATTGATAAATTTTTCAATTTGACTACTCTGTATGAAATAAGAACCAAAAACAGTCCTTGACGAGTTTAACAGTGGGTTGCACCTCTACTTTTTCAATTACTGTTACTTTTTGTCATCAGCAATTTTAAGGTCCCCCACTGCTATGGCACTGGCCTTCCTTTTGGATGGATAAGGAGACTGGGCCATGACCCACCGCGTGCCCAATGCGGATTGGTGGGTTTTAACGACTGCAAATTACAGCCGGGGCCAAAACGGCTTAAAGTGCCTTCCAAAACACGAAGTTTACCAAAAACTACAAGATAGAAACAACGAATCTAAATAAGCAATCAAACTATACAAAAAAAATGATTACGATAAGTATCTTCATTAAGTTTATAGATAAAATTGACACAATGATTATAGATCATAGTGATAAATAATTGGTCAATACTTCATTGAAATGGACTTTGAACGTTAATCCATCGTTAAAATTTACATTATTATTTAAAGATAACGACGTTCTAATTACCAAATCTTTAGTCATTAAAATCATAAACTGCTAAGTTTCCGTTATCAGCCATTTTTAATGGTCCAGGGGCTGCAGGGGCACTAGCCTTCCTTATGGATGGATAAGGGGAATGGGCCATGCATGACCCACCACGCGGATCCAATGCGGATTGGTGGGTTTTAACCACTGTAAATACAGCCAGGACCAACGGCTTAACTTGCACGAAGCACGGAGGAGCTCGTGATAGAAAAATTTTGGTCACCCATCCCGTGACCGACCATTGCGAAAGTTGCTTCACCTCAACAATCGCAGGCCGAGCGCGCGAACCATTGCGCCAGGAGCTTCTCAACCTGCTAAGTTTTATTAATTACGTTAAAGATGGCGAACTTCGGAATAATTTGTCTAAAAGTTCCCGTCCATATCAGATAAATACAGCTACTATACAAAGTTACGTACAATAAAAATATCAAATTAATAAGATTATGGTTTATCGGCCACTGATTGCGATAAATCTAAGCAATAAATTGATATTTCATTATTAAATAGTGCATTGTCAGTAGTTAGAGCAAAATGGTGTCGTTAAAGTGTGTCGCGTTACTCATTGTTATAGTTAATGCTGTTTTGGCAAAACATGAACAATATGACGGGTAAGTAACTATATTCCTTAACCTTATTGTAATGGTTAACACTCTTTTTTTATGCTAGGAGAAATGCTTTTACGCATCACTCGCCCCCAGGTGCAGGGACGATTCGAAATGTTGGACTCACCTGGAGTACATAGCTCATACGAACATATTATAGGCCACGTACTCCATCCCACGCCCCTCCCGTGCTCCAACCCAGCGTATAAGCTCGGTGGAGGCTCGGAAGGGGTATCTATCCCCTTGTTTCCCCACCTTCCCATCCTAATAATGAGAAAGCAGGGCAGAAAGCAGCATCCCACTCTCCCATCGAGTCCTAAAGCTCGATGGGGGATGGGTGGCGGGCGGGTACTACCAACTAACTAGTACTTGCCCTCCAGACCGCCATTAGTCACGGGGGAAATGGTTGACACTCAGGCCGATTCATTCGTCAAACCCAAATCAACAAGCAAGGGCCCCAGCAGTGGTTACAACAGAATGGCTGATACTGATGAACATCAGCCATTCTGTTGTAACCACTGCTGGGGCACTAGCCTTCCTTATGAATGGATAAGCACCTACCACGCGGGTCCAACGCGGATTGGTCTTAACTCGTCAGACACAATAAATATTTCATTGTTGTGAGACCGCCTTCTTGGTTACTCCAGGTTAGCTATGCGACCCTGGTACTTCCAGCTAATAATATTTTTTAGTGTAGGACATTTCTTGCACAGTGGGTCTACGGGGAAGAAAAATTACCTGTGAAAGGACAAACCGGTGGAACCACGGGTAATAAGCGAAAGTATATTCATGTCGCATCTTTCGAGCAGAGTACAGCTATAGACATCACTATAACTAATTTAGTCAAGTTTGATCTCTTGCAATGTAGTGTGACTACGAGTAAAATAAATTCCTGTCAGTAACACCAATGGTGTAACCACGCAATTTGGTCTGACCAAGAGTCTGTCACACAATTCGGTGTGACCACGAGTCTGTCGGGGAATTAAGGTGCTTTACGAAGGACGGAGTACATTTTCATTGCATTTACAATCGTAAGACGAGCGCGGGACCACTGCGCCACCGAGCTCCTTCAGGAAGGCTTCACATTCATAAATTATGAGTTATGACTGGTTGACACGATGCGAGTTCACACACGAGACATGATTCGAGATGGTCCTCGAAAGTTCGTGCACGAACATAATAAAAGCGAACGCATCCCGAATGCGTTACGAATGCTACATGTCTCGTTCGAGAAGCTCGAATGCTGCTCGTGCGTGAAATCTTGCATCGTGTCTACCTGATATTGGGGAGCTTTAACCGCCTCTGTGGTCTTGTGGTAACAACCATCGGTATCAGACCCAGGGGTCCCGGGTTCGATTCCCAGTGGGGTTACATATTGTATTCGGTTTGGTTGGTGGTAGAACTTGGTGAGAGTTCATCTGGCTAGCTTATTCTTATTATTCTTCTTCCAGGAATTCCCTATACGAAGTCACAGTAAAAGATGTAGAACAAGCAACACTTGTGAATCATCTGGAGAGCCTTCTCCTTCTAGATGTCTGGGCTAATCCCAAACCTGGAAGCCCTGGACAGGTGTTGGTTCCGGGAGAGAAGAAAGAATCCTTCCAAAATGAGCTGAATGCTATGGGAATAGAGTACAAAGTGGTTGTTGAGAATATCAAAGAGTAAGTAAACGTTTTTGAAAAATCCAATATTTTAACGAGATGTTTTAGATACCTATCATCAGTACAAACCAAGCTACCAAGTTTCCAATAGTAAGTACGCCATGATGTTTCTTTAACTGTTACTTATAGTGCCGTCGTACTTAATTATACTAGACAAACAATTCTAAGTCAAAGGATAATGGGCTCTTTTAATCCTTTAGCTAACAGAAAATATTTTATATAGTTACTAGATAACTTCTTCTTTTTCTTATCAAGTGAGGTGTCAGAGTTTATCATGCCGTCTATAAGGCTTCTGACTTGGCTTAAGGACTGTAATCAAGTAACAACATCCGGGACCGACGGTTTAACGTGCCCTCCGAAGCACGGAAGCGCTCAGTTATAAGGCCACTTTACGGACACCTGACCGGGCCGAAATTTGCTTACCAAATGTGATCGAATACGATCAGTCTGTCTAAAGTTTTTCAATTATTGAGGAAGGCTAAGCGTTTACTTCGTTGTGTTCAAAAAACGCAGTTTCTGTTCGGAAATCATTTTGTACTTATGTTTGTTACTTTACCGTAGAAATCCATGTTATCAACTGATTTTAATAATCTTTCTGTACTGGACGGATAATTGCCGCGTGATCTTATAATTTTGGACTATGTTGAAAAAAAAGAAAATATATATACATTTCAGAATTTAGTGTTCGCTCTGGGTTTTTTGCATACTAAGTGCCCATTCACCTTTGTTATTCAATCTATAAATTAAGTCTTAAATGACCTTTATATTCCCCATTCCTTCCAGTTAATGTCTAACTTGTTTTTATTATACGATGCTAAGCTCTAACTTAACTTCTTCAAAGTTACCGTTTAAGTTTCTATACAATACTGGAAGTTAAGTAACTACTAACTTTAAAGTAATGTTTACCACTACAAAACTTACGCTCGCTTGCAGCCTCAGAGCAGGTGGACTGATTTGCATATAAAAAAAATATTTTTATAAAAATAGCAACCCACTTCAGAAAGTTAAAAATAAGTCTTTTTGATACTGTTCCAGCTTAGGCATCGATAGTGCATTCTACATAGCGCTTTCATAATTCTATACCCACTTTTATTTTAACCCTATCTGGCACCGTCCCTAAAACGATTACTTTTAAATTTCTAGTTTTTTTTTAATATACTAACCCGGAATCTAACTTGGAATCAAACCATGTTCAGAATGTGCCGAATGAATTGAGCAAGCTATACTTTAGTAGGCCTAAAATATAGCTTGCTGCAATGGTATTCTGTAGGTGGTATTCTAGGTAATGGCATACATAGGAGGTGCGCGGGGCGCGGTCACTGTGCTCTATGTGTGTAATTTCAAAGCTAAACAAATCAAATATTCTCGGAATCTGTACCAGCGTACCTCTTCAAGCGTTTCCCTGCGTTTTGGTGTACACATCAAACATAACAGTGTAGTGATCGTGAATATTTTGTTAATTTCGTTCGTTCGTGTTAATTCGTGATGAGCAGTGATACGCGGAACAGTGAGTTTAACTTTTAGCCCACTGCGTCTTCAAGAGGTCATTCCTTTCTGTTCGCTTAATGACTAACCACTAAAGTACGTTTACAATAAAGTCCTAATTTTTTACAGATCACTGGAACTCGAAGACCAACTGCTGGAATCTTCCCGGTTGGATGAGAGCAGAATTAATCTCAACCTCACTAGAATTTTGTCCTACGATGAGGTTTGTAAACTCACCTAACTCTTACTTTCGACAGAAAATACCATTGGAGACGTTGCGTGGTGCCATGGTACGTAACCGTGGTTTCGTAAGAGGAATAATAATTCCTCCATCGAAACTGGTTACGTAAGCTGATATCGATTCTTAACTCCTTACTCGATATCACTATAGCTGTGTAGTGTCGGCTTAGAATAGCACTACCCCCTCTCATCCCGTGGGTATCGTAAAAGGCGACTAAGGGACTCAGCCTTCAGGAGACGGGCAGCAGCGTCTCCTACATACTTGGCCATACTGCGATCGCCAACCCGCCTGCCAAGCGTGGCGATTATGGCAAACCCCCCTTTTAGGGGAGGCCTTTACCCAGCAGTGGGTGTTATATGGCTGAGACGACGACGACTCGATATCAGCTACGAAACTGCGGTTACAAATGCGGCCGAAGAAATATAAAACCATAGACTAGAAAAAGTTACTCGTTTTTTAACTAATCTTCTTCATCTTCTTTCTTAATTAATGGCGTGCTCGCGATAAAATTCGCGAGTTTTGCCAATGTCAAGTAAATATATATAGAAATTGTACGGTAGATTGAGTTAAAAACGGAGCCTCACAACACGTGTTATTACGAAAAGAACTCGGGTGAAACTCATCAACGCAATCGAAAACTACCGGATGCATTGCTCATGTCGGCAAAACATGGATGGTTAAAAAAGAGACATGGTGATAGTTTTCGTATATACTATTCCAAACTCGTACTAAGGGTACTACTACTTACCACCAGTAGGTGGCAATTGAACCCGCGTACTTCGTTATGTATAAATGGTCGTCTTGGTAGCTCATCGCTTCATTTAAATAAGTATCTTTAACAAAACCTACTTAACTAATTACGTATTTAACATTAACTGGGTAACAACATCTTTAAAAATTTATAGTCGTCTCAGCCACATGACATCCACTGCTGGGTAGTTAATAGAAGTGCAATGTAGAATGCCTTGGCTGGCACCGACTTCAAATGTTTTATTTGTTACTTTTCGAATACAGTTTTAAAGTTTCTTTGTGATCAGATTGTTTACTATACACTCAACGAAACCTATGCAATAAAAAGTTTAAGTGTCTAAGTTTAAGGGTCGAACTTACCATACATATTTACAAGAAATTAAAAAATATATAAATAATGCTTTTGAAAATTTTAGTAGATAAAAACACAAAGTTCAAATGTAAAGAGTACATTAATCAGTTATTTAGTATTAGTAACATTTTACCAGTAAACAAAAAAGTGGAGTATTTGATTTAGAAAATTATGATAAACAGGAGAACAGATTGTAGAAAATAAGTATAATACAAGAATGGTAAGAGAAAGGAAATCAATGGTATCTAGAGCTAGAAACAATTACGGGCAGAGAACAAATAAATGGTACATCATACCAAAAATCTATAATAAATTGGATGTGCTCAGAAAAGACTGAAAAATCAGTAGAGAAATTAAAAACAAAAGTTAAAGGTGTTTTGCTGGATGAATAATCGTTTTTATTTAATATTATATTCATTTATACATAGGTTGTAATTATAATTCCTCTTATATTTTTTTTATTTTTTTTCTATTTCTTATATTTTTTCCTCTTATATTAAATATGTTTCAATATTGTAGATTTGTGTTTGGCAACGACATGTTCCTTTGTAAATGTTCTTGCTTCTGTTAAAGCTGATAAGTTTCTTGCGGCAGTTCTTCTTATCAGTTAAAAGATGTCCTAAATTCTTTTAAACAAAAAAATATAGAAAAATGTTAACAAGCGCTGTCTGTCCAACAACCTGATGCTTACAGGTTGGCAAGGTTTTATATTTTGGGAAAAATTTAATAAATATAAAAAAAGAACAGTCGACTTGAGAACCTCCTCCTTTTTTTGAAGTCGGGTAAAAATAAAAAACACTGTCAAAATATGGAACATTCTAGCTTTTGAATACAAGTACAGATCATGCTTTGGATCTACACGGGTCCAATGTGAATTCAAGGGTGTGTCAATACTTGCAATTTCGAGATGATGCCAGTCTTACGTAACATACTGTAGCGACTTTTAAAATGTAAATTATTTATCATCGATCTAATAAATGTATATGAAATCAAAAATTCTCTATGAAAATTTTTATATTTAAATATTCCTCAGTGTTCGGATCACAATGAAGAAGTTGTAAAACAATTTGCACATATTACTAAAGTTTCTTAGAATTTAGATAGGCGCGGAGTTGTCTTTACAAAGTTTTCCGTCGACCATATTAGTGAGGTCTTTCAATTTAGACAGCTGTTGAAGTGTTGTCTTATGTCTGTTACTGAATTTCTGGTGTCAATCGAAATCGGAAATCCAAATGTCAAATGGTAATTCCTCTTGGAAACTTGAGGGTAAAATTCCCGATAGTTCTAGCATTCAAATAATACAAATTCAATCTACAAATGAAATGTGATGAGATTTTATATTTACTTAAGAGCTTGTACAAGCTCTAAAGTATAGTAAAGACTAAAGAGCCGTGTCGTAATAGAGTCAACCTAAGAAACGCCGATGCGAGGAGTGAGACTAGATTACAGTGTCTTCTGAAATCTTGGTGTCAGCGATCATCAACCTGCTTGCTAAGCATAGCTGTGCGACTAAATCCTCTTGAGAAACCCAAAAGGATGACGAAAATCTCTTTAAATATCGAAAAGCCCGGCTCTCCAGATCTACTGATTTTATCAATATCAATTTTATCAATCATTGGACCAATGACGTCGACATAATTAGTTCGAGTGGTTAAATTCTCATTTTTTTTTCAGGTTGAAGTTTACCTTTGGGAGATACAAAGAGCGTACCCAGACCTCGTTACTTTAGAAACTGCTGGCAGGAGTTTTGAAGGCAGGGAAATCCGGTACTTGAAGATATCCACTACGAACTTTCAGGTAATGATGTTTTAATATCGATGTGTAGATGATATCTATTCTTTCGCATTATTCATACTGTTAGGGCACCTCAATTGCTTATTCCTACAACCAATGAATATAATGAAGTGATGAAGCAATCGCTTAAGGACTAAAAATACAAGAAATTTGATACAAGAAATTTGAAACAAACAATAAATAAATTCTCAATTATATTTATGAGTTTTACATCTAATTTCAGGATCAAAGCAAACCAGTAGTGTTCATGCAATCCCTACTGCATGCGCGTGAGTGGGTCACATTACCAGCCACCTTGTACGCTATCCACAAGCTGGTGGTAGACGTGTCTGAGCAGGATCTTCTTCAGGATATTGACTGGATTGTACTGCCGATCGCAAATCCTGACGGATATGTTTTCACGCATGAGGATGTAAGTAATAAACTATACTAGGTTGTACTGCCGAACTCAAATCCTGACGGATATGTCTTCACGCATGAGGATGTAAGTAATAAATTATAGTCCGTGCCAAATATCGATGCATAAAATGTCATTCACCTCTCTGTACAAAGAATTCTCACAACTTTAGCGACAGCTAACGTTCTCTATACGAAACTATCGCTAACTCAAGATCGTCTTTCATAGTACACTTATAAAAATTACAATAAACACGTTAATTCTGTACAGAAGTACTTGCACAGGTACAGGTTCTGTACAGGTTTCATAATGCCCACAATTCTCAACTTCCAGTATTTGAAACTTTCTCAATCGCCTGAACCATGTTCAAATAGATAAACAGCATCAAAAGCCTTGGCACGAACTAATATTATTATATTACAATATTATAACTCCAAAGCCGGCAAAGTTTATTATCGAAACAAAATACAACTCGCAAGTCTTTCAACACAATTTTAATGTTTATTGACAAGATATGTTACACTGTATTAAGATATTAAAAGCTATTCTATACCTCTACCAAACTTACTTCAAAAACTTATTAAATATACAGACAAAAACCTTAAAACGAATAGTTAAGTTAACAAAATTCTCATCATCCAAAAAAAAAACAGAATCTTAATTTCACTAAACTATTTATATTAATATTTGGTATAAGCTCGCTCAAGTTTTTAAATCTTATTGCAATTTAATAAAGATGGTGAAAACGAATTAATTATTTATCCCTCAATCGATAATTTAACACCAAACGGAGTAAAATCAAAATACAGTGAGGAGCAAATCTAGCATTCCATGTTGACTTTGACCCCTATCGACGAAAAAAAAAACTCGCGTTCGTAATGGCCATTTTTGTAAGTCCAACTGTTAAGTTTTAAGTGCTGCCAACAGTACAAAACCTATTAAATGCTTCCAAGAAAATCCGGTCTCTTAAAATATAAAAGATATTCTCTGAAACCTTAGCGATATTTAATCTTCGGAACAATCTGTGAGATCCCCGAGAGCACTAAATTCATTTGGGTCTGCAAATTGATTTCTCATATACTGCTTATAGGCGAGTATGTTAGAAAACCTTTTTACACATTATATTGCAGAAATATAATCTTGTGTATTGGTCATGATAAAAGCACAGTCTAAATAACTTATCTTTCTCTCTAACTCTAAAATAACACACAGGTAAATATTACGTCAACGCGTTACTTAATTCCTTCTTCAACCACTGTTTGCATCCGATACCTTTTCAAATGTTGTCTTTGATTTTATAGTATCATTTCACTATGTTTAAAACTGTATAATTACATTTCACAGTCGAGATTCTGGCGCAAGAACCGAGCCAACAACTTCATCGGTCTCTGCGTGGGAGTGGACCTCAACAGAAACTTCGACGTCAACTGGGGTCAGGCTTCAAGCAGCATCTCTTGCATGGACACCTTCCACGGTACCGGACCCTTCTCCGAACCCGAGACCCGAGCAATCAGAGACATTATGGCCGAACATAGCCAGCGGCTCGAACTTTTCCTTGACATTCACAGTTTCGGCAGCATGATCTTGTTTGGTTATGGAAATGGCGTTCTGCCTCCTAACGCTTTGACTGTCAACTTCGTTGGAGTCAGAATGGCCCAAGCTATTGATGCTGTGAAAGCTGATTTCAACTCTAATTATATTGTGGGTAATGTCGCTCTTGTCTTGTACGAAGCTTCAGGCAGTGCCATGGATTATGCTAAGGTTGCCGGCGCACCTTTGGCGTATACATACGAGTTACCTGGTTTCAGACTTGGTGTCGGCGCTTTAGGGTTTTTAGTAGACCCTGAGTTCATTGAGCAAGCTGGTATGGAGACATGGGAAGGAATCAAAGCTGGTGCAAGACATGCACGTGATAATTTTAGGGCAAGAAACGTAAATGTTTCTGTTTGATTCATCGTGCTATCTAAACGAAGAGTATTGCCGGGAACAGTTGATTTGAACTAAATTAAATTTTATTTAAAGTAACTTTTTCTAGTTTGTCAATCTGATCTGTTTCATCACCGACAGATATAACCTCTGGATAGCTTATTTGGCGGATAATAAGACAGTTGTCCAGTCCAGTCAATAGTACAATCCTAACTGTACTACGGGCAAGAAGGGAAATTATCTGCCAGGTAAGCAATCTTGAACTTAATCGTCGGTGGTGAAATTGGCTTACCTTATAGTTATTATTTGATACTACAATATTCTGGTGCAGTGAATCCGGAGGATTTAATTATAGCCCGACTTCGATCGTTCCAAAGCCCTCGAACGGTGCTAAATGGAAACGCCTGTTATTAAATTATTACTAGCGAGATATTTATTACTAGTAGAGCGTAAAGGGGTTTCCGTTGGAAACTTTGTCATGTTCGAAATATTGGTTAAACTTTACTGAATCATCATCATCACCATTTTATTATCCCACTGCTGAAGCACAGGCCTTCCCTATGGATGAATAATGGGTCCTGACGCACCACTCGGGCCCCAATAAGTTTTCGTGGAATGGGTTTCAAGTTAACAACTACCAACCAGTCATTAATTCAGACTTCCAAGTTTTCTCCTGTCGCAGTAAGTATTATTAGTACCTACCACAACGACGTCCACACTGGTAAATCTTCAAAGATTATAATATGATATGATGCATCTGAAACTTCATACATTTCTGTTATACCGATGCGATAAACGAATGAAGCAACGATTGCGACGCAAATGGAATATGCTTGTTTCACGACCGCGACACATACGCTTCAGAACTGCTGAATATAATTTGAAAATTAGGCTATGATCCGCCGTCCCATGAAATTTTAATGCCAATACTATATTGAGTAACTGCATCATGGTACCTAGTTAGGCACTAACTTTAATTATAGAAGAGGCCATATTATTCAGTTAACCTTTTAGGTAGCTGCAGTTAAACAACTTTTGCTATGGTCAGCGTTGAAATGGGTGACCCAAATATGCTTCTATGAAAGTATCCTATTCTACGAAGAACACATTGAGAACAAGGGAAATATTTTTTGCTTTATCTATGAAACAGTGTCAACAAATAACTACACTCACCGGCACATCTAACCGGCCACCTTTTATTTTCATACAAACAGGCTCACTTTGCGAGCTCATTTTCGGGTAAAAATGACAAAATATTCCTGCAAAGATCTGTATGCTAATGTTTAAGTTAAACATTCGACTATCTAATGAGCACTACAAGGAGTTTTAAAATTCTCTTCCCGTTTCCAAAGCTTCGTTTAAGCAAATCGTTACTTTATGGCCATATCACATTGTATGGAATGTGATGAAGCATTCATTGAAATAAAACAACTTTTATGGAAATAAGTGCACTAAAAGTGCACTTAAATCCGTGAAAGTTGTTTTATTTCAATGATAAGTGCGCGAAGAAACTTAAGATGTGCTTATGAAGCATTCGATGTATTGCCTTTATGGACAAATGCAATGGTTTCGGTACTCATTCAAAATAACCTAATATAAACGCTTAACATAAACATTAGCATAAAGACCTTTGTAGAAGTATATTGACATTTTTATGTACAGAGTCGCAAAGTTAGCATGTTTGTATGAAAATAACGGAGTGGGCGGCTAGATGTGTCGGTGAGTGTATAATGTCTGAGATACACGAGGATAGTTTTTCAAACGGGTGTGTAATATATGATATAACAACATATCGTATAATAACGTGGACACCCTCCCTCCCCTAAATTCAGACTCAAGTAATGTGAGCCCGATATTGCGACTACTAATGAGCCAATTAGTTATTATATATGATGAAAATTATGTTAATTAGTGGTTACATCAAATAAAATTAATATATTATGATGCTTGTATGAATCAAAATTATACTAAATAACCGTAATAGCAAATAAGTTTCATATAAGATATTTTTAAAAAAAAAATTGCGTTATGTTAAATGATAGGGTACGGCTGAAAACCGGTGTTTTGTCGGTTCAAAATTTCACACACCGAGTCCTGCCCCTTTTTGCTGCTGCACACACGTGCATTATCTTCATTCTTATATAATTTTTTTATTTATAAATGTTTGTAAAGTGATATGTATGTGTGTGTAGTTAGCAAATAAACTTCTATCTATATTAAATAATAAAATAATAATAATAACAAATCTTTATTTTTCTCTACAAAAGTTATATTGTACTTATATATTACAATATATAAGCTATAAGCTATGTTAAAAATAACTAATATTGGAGAGAACTGGTGCCTGAGCTAGGTGGGGTCAAACCCCCCTGTATGACAAGTCACCAGGCTCACTCCACAATTATTTTAGTTAAGAACAATTCTATACACTGGGTGTTCATATATATAGTTATAGAGAGATTAAGGTACAGAAAATAAAAAAAGGTAATTACGGGTATGATTATAAACCATCGCAAGCAAAGTTAAAAAAAGCATTCACTGATAAAAATTACGTCGTACATATGTGTGTCAAGACATGTGTGATAATACATTATTTTATTAGTGTTAAGATAAATATAAAAATACATTAGGTGTATGTTTATATAAGTATGTGGAAATGTATGTTTATTTAAGTTATTATACTGATTAGCTGTTATTTTATTATTGATAATAATTGCTCTGTAGCATCATAATTGAGCTTTTTGAGCCAAATCGAAACAGATTTTTTACAGGAAAATTTAGGTAATGAGTAAATGGATAAAAGACGGTTAACTTTGTTGTATAAGTGGACTCCAAGGAAGCAATGAAACCGCTGGGTGAAGAATTTGTTACATTTCACAACTGGACATACTTTGTCTTTACGTCGTCTGTTGACTTGCTGACCAGGGTCGTATGTAACGCTGGTGTGCTTTTTTTAAATAGTAGCAAGGATAAACATTTGTCTTACAGTGAGCACATCCCAAGTGATGAACATCGGGTGACGGAAGGGAAGATACGCACTCAATTTGAGGATTGCTCTGTGCGCTCGTTCTAATTCAAGCATGTGGGTTTAGGAGAGCCACCCCAAGTAGATATGCAGTACCCAACGATAGACTGGCATAGTGCGAAGAAAACACTTCTTATTAATTTAAGATGAGCTAAGTGTCTGAGATTCCTAAACACAAAGATAAGCCTACGCAGTCTGCTTACCAGTGTCTGTATGTGATCCTTGAAACTGAGTGTACTATCCAAAGTAACCCCAAGGTATTTTAAACTATTACATAATTCTAGAGGTAGAAAAAAGATTGCTAGGCACTTAAGTCCTGAATCCAGCTTATGTACTATCAGATCCGTAAGTTCGTGTACAGCGTCATCAGTAGATCTGCCCCTGCGAAACCCATATTGCGAGGAAGAAAGGATACCATTATCTTCTAGGTAACAAACTAGTCTATTACTAAGGATTCGTTCTAAATGAACATTATGTAAAAATAAATAAGTTGGAGTGTTGTTATGACTAATGTTTATTATGTGATATGAACGTTATTGAAATGAAATTATACCACATGAAATTATATCATCCAATAAGCACCGTTATGTTAGTAAGTTAGCAAGCTAGTCACTCTGGCTTCGTGTAAACAGAATGATCTAGGCTAGTAAGCTAGTAAGCTAATGCTAATGTCTCAAGGTAGGAAAGATTAACAGTATATCATTCTTTTTTTAAATAAATATAAATATATATAAATATTTCCATACAATCACACCAATTATCTAGCCCACGTTAAGTATCATGAAGAACTTGTGTTATGGATACTAGATAACGGATAAACATACTTATATACTTTTTTTTTGTTGTAAATACATACATAATATACATTTTAAACACCCAGACCAAGACAAATAGACATGTTCTTGCACACAAATATTTGTCTTGTCCTGGGATCGAACCCGGGACCTCTGGCGCAGAAGGTGGGGTTAGTACCCCTGCGCCAAACTGGTCGTCAAATTTTTTATAAGCTAGTAGCACCCCTCCGCCACAGATTTTACTATCCTGACTTCGGTACTAGCTTCATGGGGCCGGCGAAGTTCATATTTTTTTGCAAATGCTGTTGTACTGTCTTAAAATTAACTGGCATCATGTAAACAACACTAGCAAGCCAGGACAGCAGGAGCAGTTTACTAGCTTGCTATGTTTGGCCTCGTGCATCTCGGGCATAATGGGATTGGGATTTTTTTTTATAAACGACGGGGAGACTGTAAGGCTTTATCAAACCTGATGTTAAGTAATGATAAGGCTGAAGATGGAAGCGAACCTCTCCCGGAATTCTCAATCACTGAGGAACTGCCGGAACACAACAATGCTGAAAACATTCTTGTTATGGCGTCAGACTTAGATAAGATGGTGGTAGCTAGCCAGGTGGACTTACAACAAGTCCTACCACCAACCAAACCGAATACAATATGTACCCCTGCTGGGAATCGAACCCTGGGTCTGGTACCGGTGGTTAAATTTTTCGGCGGGATTGCGTGCAGCCTAATTGAAACTCCATAATGCTTCCTCAAAGGAAGCTTTTTGTAGTGTGTGTTGTGTCAAAGGGTATTAATTCATAGATTTGGCCAATGATAATTTTATAATAGTTTTCTGTATAAACCAATGTTGTATGTCAGGGACAACAGAATATGGCTAAATTAATTAGTTACCTCTGCTAAATCTTTTACCATCCGTATTAGCAATAGATATGCTTCTGATTTTGATGAGGTATTCGGTACCTTGAAGTTAAATCAAAATAATATGTGTACTGCTTAAAAGGCAGCAAAGGCAATGAAGATAATAATATAAGATATAGGTACGGAAGTATTTCAAGAACCGTCGCTGTCGCTAAAGAAAATACAAAATATAAAGGTAGTTACAGAACAATCGCATTGGCTTGGATGCCGAGACCAAGGTAATAAATCATCAAGTAAATTGTCTTAGACATTCTTAATAAAACTTAATTAATATCAAGAAAGTGAAAAGGTGATGGCTGACAATCTGAACGAAAACTACACCGAGCCTTGGCCTGCACACATGCCACACGTGTTACATCTAATGTTTTTGTTTTATTTTATTATTCTTATTATTAACTCTAAATGATGCCCTATCACTGTTCAACACACGTTTAAGTGTTGAACAGCAATGAACGAATTTTATTATTATTTTTGCAACCGCGTGATAGGATTACCCGCCAACAGAGAATAGCTATCACATCACGCTTACTGCGTACAAAACTTTTACAGCAAGCTTTCATGCCATGCCCAGGTCTTGCCGAACCGACACGCGTCAGGTATGACCGACTTTTAGTAGGAAGACAGAATACTTTGTATCTATATACTGTGGCTTGGATGCCTAGGCGGTTCACGGCTGTAGGTGAGACATTTTCTTGGGCCCGTGTCTGGACTACACAACTACTGTGTCTCTCCCGCGCTTTTATTGTTACGTACGACTAGAGTGGTGAATAATGTTTATCGATATCGAGGACGTCGTCTTTTTTAACCGACTTCAAAAAGGAGGAGGTTCTCGATACGTACGATTCAGTAATTATTTTTTGTTCGAAAGTGTATACTTCCCAGGTGACCCCATTGGTTCTGATCTTAAAATATTATATGCACTCCTATAGCGATTTTAGTGTTTTCTTAAGTAATTCATGCATATGCTTTTGGAAAGCACCATTTGTTGAAGTGGAACTGACGATGAAGAGCACAAATGGTCATCGGAACTATTAAACACTTAGCATTTCTCGGCAGCGATACGATTACATTGGTTCATAAGCAATTTATGCTCGTTCAATGCATGTGATGAAGTAGAGCTGATGATGCAGTGCCAGGAGAACTCCTCAATAATTAACGTCCCTGCACCGGGAAAAGCAGCACTTTTTAAGCAGTTGACATAAGGTTATTAATGTAGCCACGTGACTTCTTCTACCTTTAAAAATTGTGAAATAAAAATCAATCTACTTTGCGGTCCTAGTTTTTAATTTTCTTGCCTTGGCTGGCACCGACTCCAAAAGGCTTATTATTAGTTTTTTTTTAAGTCGGTTATCTTTTTTTATATAAAGTTTTACGTTGTACAGGAACACGCATGCTCCCCCGTAAACGACCAAATTTTATGTTAAAAGACCATGGGCATTTTGTGCTAATTATTGCATTGTGTATGCCATTTTAGGGTATAGGAGCTCAGTTCAAATCAAGCGCGAAAGTGGTGTCTTACCTATTTTTGTTAATTTACATAAGTAAATATGTTTCATAAAACGTTTATATCATTCATTGAACTAAGAAATGCGTAAACAGTTCAGTTTATAAAACATCTTGTAGGTAGAATCCTTTTACCCCTGTATTACTCTATCTCACTTTCCCGGGCACCGTCCGTCGCGTCGCTGGGTAAAGAGATAGGTAGTGATTATAAATTAAAATTTTTAGGAATCACTATTCAATTCAATACTTTTATTTCTCTTCACAACAATTTGTTACACAATAAATTTGGTTTAACAATACATTTTGTCTAGAATACATTATAAATTATTGTGGAGACTGGTGCCCGCACTAAGGTAAGAAACCCGTTTTACAGGTCACCAGGCCTCCACGTCCCGAATCACAGTGTTGTATTATTTACAAAACCAAAAGCAAAAGTGTCTCAAATTAACGATAGAAATTAAACATTTATTATTTAAACAGCCCAAGTGAGTTTTTAACAAAAATAAAAAAAAATAAAAGTATAAGTAGTAGAATAAAGAAAAACAAGAAATCATTTTGTCTCATCTCAAGGTTAGTTATAGTAGTAATAAGTTATATATAAGTAGTTATATAGTGTTAGTTTAAGTATGTGGTGTTAACAGTTTCTAAGTAATTGAATTAAAAAAAAATATATATATATATATATTCTTTAAATATAATTTTAGAACAGAATATTAAATAATATTATTTGATTTGTTAGTAGACAATACCTAACAGAGCCTCTGTGGCATCATAGTTAGTTTTCTGTAACCACTTACTTACTTTAGATTTGCATTCTTTGCGAGTCATTGGGTAAATTGATAGTGTTTTGTTAAGTTTGTTGTATAAATGACCACCTAAGAAGCAGTAGAATTTTTGAGAGAAAGCTGTGTTAAAACGTTTAGTGGGGCACACTTTATCGTACCTTCTTTGGTTCAAAAACAAGGTAGGATTATACTTTAGTTCTGAATGCTTACGAATAACGGTGTTTAGGACAAATAATTGTCGAACAGTTAGCATTTCACATTTTAGAAACAGCTCCTTCGTTGGGTAAAGAAAAGGAAGACGAAAACCTACTTTAAGGACTGCTCTTTGGATTATGGATTATCTATTTATGAATATCAAGAAAAAATACTTACATCCTTTTTTATAAAACAGGAGCTTGGAAGCATTTTCTCACACTAGTGCAACTTTGGTACCATAATATAAAATCAAGTACAAGCCAAAACCCTTCACTTGATGAAGTGTCTGTTGAAAGGTTAGCCCAAGCGCCATACAAAAATGCCCAAGGTCTACATACTCGTAGATCCCTCGGAGGTCTTACTTTTTAATTTGGTTTTCATTTTAAACGAGTAACTACACGTTATCTGACAGTAAACGGTTGAAGAAGTAACAATCACAAATCTATTGTCTCCTTCACTGTCAGCGAAAGTGTTAGTGTATATGCTGTTAGTGTTATATTAAAAAGTATAGCTGAGTGAACAAATCACGATATCGCAATATCATGAAAAAAAACACAGTATATTTAAACATCGATAAAGCAATTCGCATCTCTACTGTCCACTAGCTGTCACGTCTCACCTCGGGGCAATATTGCCCCCCTCTCCCCACTGGGCGGAGGCGCGGAGGCATCCAGCGAATACTTCACTTATTACCTATCCGAACTGGAAAAACAATGGAGGATTTCCGCTCAAGAATTTGCCCACTTTACGAATCTGCTTGGCTGAAAATTCAGCAAGTTCACAAACAAACTAAATTAAAAGAGTTTTGAGGCTTCTTTCTGGAACTTTCGAATTTAATAACGGTTATAAGATTTGATATTGATTAGAAATAGGGATATTTAAATTATTTTCGCTTGTATCTACTTTTGCTTATTAATACGTTACGTTATTGAGTGTACGTACAGGCACAGTCAAAACATAATAAACAATCGTTGCACACGACCGACATGACGCACTTACACTCACACACGCGCCGCACGTTATCGGTACATGGATCTCGCTAGTTTTCACTGTAGTCCGAGCCTAAAGCTCCATAGAAGCGGGGCTGCGCGTAGCACAGCTAAGCTTGGCTGTGTAAAGAGGTCAGTGTTTCCATTGAAGCTGAGCAAAGATGAGTGGTGCAGAGCTAAGCTGTGTAGCTGGTTGAAGATAAGCCGAGCGGGGTTGAGCTAAGATGTTTTTTTTTTTAGTGAACGACGGGGAGACTCTTAGCCTTCATCATACCTGATGTTAAGTATTGATAAGGCTGAAGATGGAAGCGAGCCTCTCCCGGAATCCCCAATCACTGAGGAACTAGCTATCTTATCTCTAACTGTCGGAACACAACAATGCTGAAAACATTGTTGTTATGGCGTCAGACTTAGATAAGATGGTGGTAGCTAGCCAGGCGGACTAACAACAAGTCCTACCACCAACCAAACCGAATACAATATGTACCCCCGCTGGGAATCGAACCTGGGACCCCTGGGTCTGATGCCGGTATTATAGCTAGCTCAAGTAAAGCCGAGCGCCCGAGGGCCCGCAAAGCCCCGCTCAGCCCCGATCGGCCCCACTTCACCTAGCACGGCTACTTAGCTCAACTCCGTGCCGCTGTGCCTCGCTCAGCATGACAAAGCTCCGCTCTGCACAGCACGCTATACATTTTAATATAATTCTTCTCAACTCAGCTAATACTGTTTCCACTGAAGCGAAGCGTAGATGAGATGTGAGAATAGAGCAATATCATTGGTAAATTTTTGTAAGTCTCAGCTCAGCTCCGTGCAGCTCCGCTTTTATGGAAAGCGCGTATCTGTGTGAGTGCATCATTTCGGCGGTTTGTAGGCAGTGCAAAGACTGTTTGGACTATGTACTGGCGACAATACATTAAATTTAACCGCCTCTGTGGTCTAGTGGTACAACCACCGGTAACAGACTTAGGGGTCTCAGCTTCGATTCCCAGTGGGAGGTACATATTGTATTCTGTTTGGTTGGTGGTAGAATTTGTTTTAAGTCCACCTGGCTAAATACCACCATCATATCTAAGTCTGACGCCATAACAACAATGTTTTCAGCATTTTGTGTTCCGGCAGTTAGAGATAAGATAGCCAGTTCCTCATCAGTAGCTGAGGATACCGGAATCCTCCATCTTCCATCTTCTCCCTTAACTATACTTTACATCAGGTATGATGAACGCTAAGAGTCTCCCCGTCGTTCATAAAATAAAGGTTTTTGAACTAAAGCGCGTTTATTTTGTTAGTAATTATGACTGGTTGACACGATGGGAGTTCACGCACGAGAAATACTTCGAGATGATTCTCAAAAACTCACATGCGTGCGCGAGCAAGAACATAACAAAAACGAACAAGTGGAACGCTTCACGAATGCTAGTTGTCTTTTTCGAGAAGGGCATGGTACTCATGCGTGAAATCTCGCATCCTGTCAACATGACATTAGAGTGATTCTTGCAGCTTGAACTCGATGACCAGTCGAGTGTACGCACAATCAATTAAGTAGCTGTATAGTGTCAGCTTAGAATAGCACTACCCCCTCTCATCCCGAGGGTGTCGTAAGAGGCGATTATGGGACTCAGCCTTCAGGAGACGGGCAACAGCGTCTCCTACAAACTTGGCCATACTGCGATCGCCAACCCGCCTGCCAAGCGTGGCGATTATGGCAAACCCCACCCCCCCTTTTGAGGGAGGCCTTTACCCAGTAGTGGGTGTTATGTGGCTGAGAAGACGAGACGAGAGGTAAGTAAGTATTTCATTGTTCCGAACAATACTCTTATGATCGACCGAAGGCCTGATATCTAACTTAAAATTGTTTGAGTTTCCAGTTTCGTCGTTGTTGTGGCTATCATACAGTATGGAAATATGACAGTAATGACAGCGACGAAATTGGTTGCTATGTGATTTTAAATTAGATAATCAGCCTGCGGAAAGTTTCTCGATTGTAGGTACGTACATGTTTAGTGAAAAGAAAAATTCAGTTCCTTCAATTCACTTCCTGTCTTCTGTGGTCGATATTAAGATATACATAACAACACCTAGACACAGAATAAACTCGGTATCAGACCCAGGGGTCGGGTTCGATTCCCAGTGGGGGTACATATTGTATTGGGTTTGACTGGTGGTAGCACTTGTTGTAAGTCCGCCTGGCTAGCTACCACCATCTTATCTAAGTCTAACACCATAATAACAATGTTTTCAGCATTGTTGTGTTCGGGCAAATAGAGATAATGATAGCCAGTTCCTCAGTGGTTGAGGATTGCGGGAGAGGCACGCTTCCATCTTCAGCCTTATCAATACTTAACATCAGGTATGATAACGGCTAAGTTTAATATAGTCTCCCCGTTGATCATAAGAATCACAATGTTCATCACATAAATGTTTTTCCCAGAAAGGAAACGAACCCATGACCCCTGAATCCAAAGCATGATCACTCCCATTGCGCCATCGAGGCAGAAATTCAATTCAATACTTTATCGCAAGTTCAAGGTTAAAGTTTAGATAGAGAATCTTGTCTTAAACAGTTTCTTTTATAGACTGATAAAGGAAACGACGTCGGCTCAACGAATTGCAACTAACCCTTAACTACCTCCTACAGAATTGTAGTTACAGATCTTGTCTTGATCATAAAAACAAACGGGAACCTTTAAGTCCAGCGACATAATAAAACAATGACCAGTATCTGAAATAAGAAAGCATCATTCAGAGCGAAGCAATGCGAAAAGAGGTTACGAACTGGGTCTGGGGGCACGAGATTGGCGACGGCGGAGTCATGCATAATGAATTACAATCCCAATCTAGCTGGACAAAATGGGGCGTTCAGTCGCCTCGGTCGCCTAGGTCGTCCCGCTCTCGCCCATTTCGTGAGCGTTGCTTTAAGGTGGGTCCAGATATATTCTTTTATCTGTATCGTATCGTACCTCCGTTTCGTATAAGAGCGTCGCGACCCAAAAACTCTGGACGTAAGGTTTTTTTTTTTTTTATGAATGACGGGGACTCTTTGCCTTCATCATACCTGATGTTAAGTATTGATAAGGCTGAAGATGGAAGCGAGCCTCTCCCGGAATCCTCAATCACTGAGGAACTGGCTATATTATCACGAACTGCCGGAACACAACAATGCTGAAAACATTGTTATTATGGCGTCCGACTTAGATAAGATGGTGGTAGCTAGCCAGGCTGGCTTACAACAAGTCCAACCACCAACCAAACCGAATACAATATGTACCCCCGCTGGGAATCGAACCCGGGACCCCTGGGTCTTATACCAGTGGTTGTACAACTAGACCACAGAGGCGGTTTGTCGCTGTGATCATCGCGCGTTTCCTTTGAAGGTCGCAAAAAGCCGACTAGCGATAGATCGGAGCGTACCTGTTGCGCCATACCACCGTACCGTACCAAACGGGCGTCCAGTCTAGCGTTCTAGATCGCGGCGCTGATACGAAACGGAGTTACAGTACTGATATCTTAACCCACCTTCAAATGCTATGTAAACAAATTACATCGCCAGCCGCCCCACTCTCCCGCCAACGCTCGGCCGTAGCAACGGTCAACTAAATGTCGCCTATATTTTGTATGGCCACGCTCAGGCTACACCGTGGGGCAACCGAGTGGTGGCCGAGCAAAATGCATTTGTGAAACCTCGCCTCAGGCTCGGCTGAGGCCCGGTTCGGACGGCACGGTGTACTGTGAATCATCCTTTAAGCTCCATTTTAAGCTCCATTCCGCAAAATGTTAACAGCGCAGAGATAAAATGAATTAATGTTTCAAGCATTAGAAAAAATAAAATTAGTCTTGTGTCAGGGATTGGGAGTATGCATTTGTAGACGTGTATTGAACATCGTTGGTGTGCGTTTGTATGTCACGGGTAACGCAAGCCAAGTCAGTGCTTAACTGAAATGAAATTAATGATTTGTGATGTTAACGAAATTAATGTTTATTAATTAACCCCTCATTAAAGTCTTATAAACCTAGAATAGTTATTCCGTGTTTTGTCTCTGACATTAAAATAACATTATGAACACTGTATAACGGACCCGGTAAACGATCAAACATAAACGCAGACGATCAAATAAATAACTATAAACTTTATTGCACACACGATAAAACAATAGTACTGAGAAAAGACAAACAAGAAGTAGGCATACAATAGGCGGCCTTATTGCTACACAGCAATCTCTTCCAGGCGACTTTGGGTGAAAAAGAGTATTTAATAAGATAATAGGGAACTGGGGAGTGGTGCAAAAAGAAAATGAAAGAAAATAATTAAGTATAATATTAATACTTACAAAATGGTTAAAGGAATAAGGTAATATGTGATTTTAGATTAGGAAAAAGAGAAAGGAAATGACTTCTAACTTGATTGCCAAAGGATCTTAGAGTTTGAGCCCTTCTGATACTCCGGTAGTGCGTTCCATAGCCGATCAGCATGCACAGAAAAGGAAGTCGAAAGAGTGATAAGAATTTCTAGGAAAAGAAAGGAAACATTGCTGACCAGTCCAAATTAGCAGCATCTTCAAGTAGTTGTTCTTACCTACCTGAATACACAAAAACTTGAACTTTTAAAATTATGTCAACTTTTCATTATTGTTGACATTTAAAGCGACGGAATGATGTTTATTTTTTTTCTACAAATGTAACCTACTTTATGTTATTTTCACTGTGTCCTGTTTTCCTCATTTCGGCACATATTGAGGTGATACTAAGGCCTTTATATTGTCCGTTATCTCTAACAGCCTAATTTGTAGTTCGTTGGTATAACGATTTAATAGTTTCAGCTACTATGGGAAGTAAGTGTAATCAGATTTTCTGTAAAAACAACAGTAAAAAGGTATTTCAAAACCTGCGTGCCAGCAAAAGCATTGTGTAATACATTTTTGCATCAGATATGCGTTGCCTTTCCATTGAGACTAGATGGATCGGAGAGCTATGTTTTATCAAATTCCGAAATAAAGCTAATTCTAGGCGAGACTTCGAGACTAACACCCATATTCTAAGCATATTCTAAGTCATTCCTCCAAAACTTACTCGTCCTCGACTTAACGAAACCTCATTGAAAACTTCTTCGAAATACTCCTCGAAATCGGTATTCTAAGTCATAACTCCGTAAGGACCTGGAGGAGCCAATGAGTACGTAGCCACTCCGTGTTAGGCCTAGCGCACACTACCATTTTTACCCACGACAAGGTTGAGTGGAGTGTAAAAAGTTTTGGAGGAACGACTTAGAATATGGGGGAAGGTCTCGGTAGCTCAGTGGTTAGAGCATTGGACCGGATTTCCAAAGGTCGTACGTTCGAGTCCCATCTGAGAATTCACTTGTGGCCGAGTTGATTTTATCCAATATTTTTCTATTAAAAATTATCATAAGTAAAAAAATAGCATTGAAAATTCCAAATATTCAAAAATCATTAAACAGGGTCTGCTTTTATTTCAGCCGCATACAATGACATGATATCTGAACGAGTGTTTTTTTTAAGCTAACTTAGAAGGTGCCTATTTACTTTTGCTTTGATTATTGACGGGTTATAAGTACTTGGAAATATAGAACGAAGGTACGAAGTTCCATTCCGCAATAGGCTATTTGACGATGCGAAAAATAAAGTTTCAATTACTGTTATCAGTATAAATTATGTGTTTAAAAATGGTTTTTTATTAACGTAAGTTGAAATAATTATAAATTTATTTAAAAATCCGTAAATAAAAATGCATTTTTTTAACGTTTTGTCACGTGACACAAAACGCTCCTGATTCGTCGAGTTTATAATGACGTCACCTGCTTGTAAACATCGTTTGACTACGTATGTGGATGATATGCAGAATACAGGCAAGTGACGTCACCGAACCCATTGCAGCGCCATATTGTCAAAGTAGCGTTTTGGCGCGCTATTTAAATATTGAATTTTTTATTTGATAATTTTCAGCAAAATGTACCAGAATTAAAAAAACAAATTTTACTGGGTTCCTTAAACTCCACTACATAATATAAAATGGATTTTCAATACCTGTCAAATAGCCTATTGCTATGCGCAATTTAGAGGATGTTGAGTTGCGCTTTGTGCGACTTTTAGGACGAGAAAGTGTGGTAGCCCAATAGTGTAGACACACTATTGGTCGCTTGGTAGGTCCAAATTCGTCTGAATTTGGACCCATTTACCAAACGACCGCGTTCCAAATGATGTAAACAAATAGCAGTAGGTTAGGTGTCTTTTAATTAATTGTTAATTAATTTTTAGTATTGAAGAAAAAATAAGATAATCAATAATTGCCAATCACATTTTAATCAACTAAGGAATTAATGTTAATATCAGATTTCCGTTATAATGTATTAAAATTGTATTAAGAAAATAATCAATAACATTTTAATTAACTATCGTTAATCTACTACTGAAGTTTCTGCGTGCGGTCCTGGCACCTACTTTAATCCCTTCCCACGTTTCAAATCCTGCCTGTTCAATGAATTCTGGATCAACCAGAGACGCAATCATACTAGCATTAACAATATTATGGTGGGTGGGCAACAAATAGGTGTACGACAATGGCACTCCGATAGACTGAGCATAGTCACTCGGTCCCCCAGACGTGGGATTATGGGCCAGGAATATGTTCCCAACGATATAATCCCTCTTCCAATTCCATTTAACCCTGTCTATTGCTTGGGCCATGTTTACACCATTCACATGTAAAGATAAGGCGTTAGGAGTAAATTGACCATTTCCAAAACCGTAGAGAATAAAACTGCCCCAACTTTGGATGTCTATGAAAAGTTCTAATCTATCGGAGTATTGATGCAAGAGATCCCTGATGTTCCTCGTTTCTGGTTCAGAGGCAGGACCCGGTCCATGGTAGAAGTAGTCGCAGGGAAAGTCGGTGGTGAGAGTGCCCCAGAATATGTCGAAGTTCTTCGTCAAGTCGACCCCATTGCAGATAGGAATGGAGACTCTTGCACGATTTTTATTCCAAAAACGGAACTGGAAAAAATATAAGGTTTTTTTTAATTATTAATATAATACTAAAATGTTAACTTTTTAACAATACTTTCTCATTTTACTAGATTTAGTGAAGTAAAAGGACATATAAGACGTAAATGGACTACAGTGATTTTGTGGTGAACCTAAGAATTTTGTGAAATCCCAAGTACTCACTGCCAAGTATATAAATATCCATAAGTAAGGTACAAATGCTTGTATTCATCATACAAACATTTGACCCAACTGGGATTCGAACCCAGACCCTTCAGAGAAAGCGATACCTGTAAACCGGTGAACACACCACTCCATCATAGAGATCTTCAAAATATATGAAAACTCTCCCACTTGATCGTATCAGACCTCGTATCAGATCTCCGACGCGTAGCATGATCGCGTGTCGTTTTCTCCGATCCGTATATCATGATCCACAGAATGATCGTATGTGGACGCATTTTTACTATGCAGTTGCTATACCGTGTGGGGCCTAGAAGCGGGGATAATATTAAAAACGGAGGCTCTATAGGTCACTAGTAATTGAATCATTATGGTCCTAACTAATTACAACCAATTCTTTACTTTTTGTTTTTTTCTAACAAACTTAATCGTAAATTCACTGTAATGCAAACAACAGTTCTGCTCAACAGAACGTCTTTTTGACAATTTAAGTATGTGTCGGCTGATAGAAATATAATACTGCCTTACTATGGCACTTAATGACTCCATGTAGATATTGGTTTTACTGGAGTTTTTTTGGACTCAAAGTTTTTTGTAAATAAATCCAATTCATCCAATCCAGCAAATTGTGTAAATAAATACAATTCAATTAAATTAAAATTATTGATACTTAAACCAAAGAATATCCTATGACAATATTCTCACTTTACTAATCAAAATTATACTTTTGATTTTACACTCCTTTTACACTATGATCTTCTTTTTAAAAAGATCATAATGTTAAAAGCGTAGAATCCATGGAATTAATAGGCACTACGTACTAGTACTTAACAATTCCATGACTGAATCTACTTGGTACAAAGAGTATACTTGGTATTGATTAAAATGACATGTCATGCATGATGGATAAAATTGTAAACAGATTACTGTCATTGCGATATTTAACAATAAAGTACAGATTTTTAGGCGGACTTACAACAAGTCCAACCACCAACCAAACCGAATACAATATGTACAATATTGCGTACAATGTGCGTATATTGCGTACAATATGTAATACAATATGCTAATGATGATAATGTTTCTCATACTCACACCAGTTTCAACATACGTGAACACATAGCCATCAGGATTGGCAATGGGCATGATGATCCAATCAATGTCGTTGACTAAGTCAGTTTCCGTTACATTGATCACTAACTTCTCGATGGCGTACAGTGAAGCTGGTAATGTGATCCATTCTCTTGGACCGATCAAAGACTGTAGATACACAATTGGTTTACGTCTGTCCTGTAGAAGAAACAACGTATTCAATAAAAAAGGCCCTGTGGCCCACTCTGACAGCTTTTAGAAGGGTCAGGTAAACGAACATTTGACAAACTTGCTTGACATACAGGTTTGTCAAATTGTCTGGAAGTAAAACGAATCAAACATAGCCGCAGACGGTAGTCACGGGTTGACCACGGTAGCTGAAAAGGTGCTGAAACGTCGTGAAACCAAAAAACTAAAAATAAACTTCTAAAATATACGGTGTAATGAACAGTTCACGTAAATCCGTAAAAATAGTTTCCTTTTTTTTTTAAGTACGGGGAGACTCTTATCCTTCATCATTACTGATGTTAAGTATTGGTAAGGCTGAAGATGGAAGCGAGCCTCTCCCGGAATCCCCAATCACTGAGGAACTGGCTCTTTTATCTTTAACTGCCGGAACACAAAATCCTGAAAACATTGGTATTATGGCGTCAGACTTACATAAGATGGTGGTAGCTAGCCAGGCGGACTAACAACTAGTCCTACCACCAACCAAACCGAATACAATTGTACCCCCGCTGGGAATCGAGCCCGAGACCTTTAAGTTTGATACCGGTGTTTATACCACTAGACCACAGAGGCGGTTGCGGTCTTTCAATGCGGTTTCAAAGGCGGTCTTCCAATGACGATTGCGCGAAGAAATGTGTTTACGTGATATAAAGTTGTTCTACAACAAAACGTTTTTCTTGCAATATTACGAACAAGTCCTTACGTCACCAACGTAATTTATAACTCATGAGAACTAAGAAAATATAAGGATTTCATTTTCACTTTTCGAATCTCATATTATGTCTAAAAGAAAAGAAAAATCTTGGAGCACCAAATAAATTAATGCAACAACTAAGAAAATATACCTACTATTATTGAAATCTTAAGTAAGTATATTTACTTCAATACATTATTTTCAGGTAGCAGTTATTTCTAAAAGTAGCTGTAGTTGAATTTAGTCGTATTGCTATACATTGCGGTCGCTTGCGACTTTGTCCGAATATCCTAGCCTTGCTTCAGGCTACAGCGGGATCTCTTGCGAAATTATGGCGCTAAGTATACTACTGAAGCGAGATAGGAATGAGAAAACAAAGAACAATTTTGCAGATGAGGCGGAAAAATCACTAAATAATTTCATAGTAAATAACTATAGCGATAAATAAAAATAAACTGCATGATCCCAAATATTATTGATGTACACTAATTACACCAATTTCTAATGGTAATGTAACCCCATTTGAGAGTAATCTTGAATATTCGTATTTTTAGGGGTCTTTTCGAAAAAAAGTGTCGAGGCAAAATCATACAATCGAGTTTCTGGAACTTTACAAATCTAGATAAGGGAAGGAAGAAATATATATGACTAGCGGATCCTCGCGGTTTTACCCGCGTGGTGCCCGTTCTCGTGGGAATATCGGGATAAAATATAGCCTATGTCACTCGGGAGAAATGTAGCTTTCTAATGGTTTAAGAATTTTCTAAATCGGTCCAGCAGTTCCTGAGATTAGCGCGTTTAAACAAACAAACTCTTCAGCTTTATTCTAATGGTCTAAGAATTTTCTAAATCGGTCCAGCAGTTCCTGAGATTAGCGCGTTCAAACAAACAAACTCTTCAGCTTTATAATATTATTAGTATTAGTATATTAGTATTAGTATTAGTATAGATCAGTGGTGCCCAAACGGTCGATCGCGATCGACCGGTCGATCGCGAGAGGTTTCACGGTCGATCTTAGAGGTTAAGCAAGTACAAGATTTTATTTTCGAAAATTTATAAATTACCTACTGAGCATTCCGATCGTTTTTGTTTCAATTCATTTATTTATGTGACGGACTGACGGACGACGTCGACAGGCGACGCTATGACTGCGTGCGTAGTGCCCAAAGTTACGATAGAGTGAGAGAGTGCTTTCAAGACTTACAAAAAATTCAGGTGGTTCTCACCTTTTTGGCATACCCCTTTAATTGCTCGGACATACAAGGAGTTTCTTCATGCATAGCCAACACATTCCATATGGAACTATGTACGGTTGAAAATGAAGTACTAAAACTAATTTCAGATATTAGTTTAAAAGCCCGAGCTGCAGACAACACTCACTTGTCTTCTATGCCAGAAAAAAGTATCCATTATTAAAACAAGTCAGTCTTCAAATAACCGCATTCTTCGCGTCGTATTTGTGCGAGTCTGCGTTTTCTCAGATGAAAACAATCAAGTCAAAATACTGTACCCGCCTCACAAACGAGCACTTGGTAGCCTGCTTCCGTATAGCCTTGAGTGAGAACACACCCAAATTTGAAAAGTTGACTGATGACCAACAATGTCATGCATCTACGTCTCGTTAATTTTCCGCCACAAGAAAAATATAACTTGACCTGTATTTATTTTCTTGTCTAATAATATTTTTTATGTACAAATGTGTGTCAAGAGTAAGAAACTATGTAAAACTGTTGATTGTAAACATATTATAAATCTAATCATTAATAATTACTTATTATTACAACATAAAAATAAATGATAATATAAATATAAATACGTGTTATTATTAGTAATAGATAATAAAAAAATAAAAAAAAGCTGTCGATCTTAAACCCTTAACTTTTTCTCAAGTCGATCTTCACAGCAAAAAGTATGGGCATCTCTGGTATAGATAATACCAGATTTGTAACATGTCTAACCGTGCTATAGTTTTATAACAATAAGTACGTACTTTTTCCGTATAGCATCTTAAATCAGTCGTAATTAAAACAAGAAAATTTTGAAAATGGGTCGTAGGCCCGAGTTTACCAACTGAATAACTGGCTTATAAAAGCTGAACGTTATTTTTAATGTCATTGCATTTCAGGCGTTCTAGAACCGACGATTATATAATCTTCATTAAGTGAGCTAAATCAGAATTATTGAAATTGATAAAAGGAAAAAAAATACTCAAAATATGTGATTAAAATACTTGAAAAATAACGCTGTTGAATTTTCAGAATTCAGGTGGTGTATTCTGAAAATTCACCATTTTTATAAGGTTTTTGAGGAAATTTTACAATTAGTAGACAATACTCTGAAATATAGGGTGTTTTTTCTTTGTGAACAACGTTATGTGTTTTTAGACACAAATAAAAAAACCACTGTATATACTAACCTGAAAATTAGTAGTTGAAATTTTCAAATAGTTCATGTCTCTCCCTTCGATAGATTTGCCCGCAGAAGCCAGTGTTACTAAGTTAGGATACTCGTTGGCCAGTCTGGCTAGATATTGGTCTACCTGAAAAAAAATACATTAATAACATATTGTAAAAAATATCAAAAGTCCCATCTGAGAATTCACTTGTGGCCGAGTTGTTTTTTTTTACAATATTTTTCTATTTTAAACTTATCTTAAGTATAAAAATAGCATTGAAAAATGCAAAAATAAAAAAATCATAAAATATTAAAGTATCAAGTATCTGTTACAAATTCCAAGTTTAAAATATTCAAAGTAACATACTTTTGCATTTATAATATTAGTTGGATTTCGCTTCATATGTACAACCACCACATTTCCGTTGACGACCTCCGTGGTAGAGTGGTACGTTTCAAAGTGTTAGGGGCAAATATTTGTATGATGAACACGAGCATTTGTACCTGAGTACACACATAAATACTTATATATGTATAATTATATGTGTTTATATCCGTTACCCTAGTATCCCATAACACAAGTCTGACAGTGCTTACTTTGGGACTGGGTTAATTGATGTGAGTGTAAGAAATATTGATTTACAATTTATTTATTTATTATTCCCACTAGGGTCGGTGGTAATTGTTTAACTACTTGAGATTATTATGTTCTTCAATTTGGCTCATTCTCCTTAATATGGGTCCAGATAATATAACCTATTGTCTGTACCGTACATCTGTTTCGTTGCTCGTTCGTCGCTGCAATCATCGCGCATTCATTTCCTTTGAACGGATGAAAAGCCGACTAGAAATGGAACGGAGTGAACCTGTGTGTATCAAGACGCTGTACCACCGTACCGTACCAAACGTTCGTACAGACTAGCGTTCTTGATCGCCAAGCTGATACGAAACGGAGGTACGATACTTACGGATATCTGGACCCACTTTTCTCCTCCATTAGAAAAGTCTGTGAATCAGGTGACAGTGGACAGTGGAAATAATAGTGACGCCATTATTAGTGAAACAAAAGAATATAGCATACCACGGGAAGTCTATGAATTTCGTCGAAAGAAAGTGCTGGTCCAGGTCGTTTCGGCTTAGACTTCGCAGCTGCTAACTTTTGGTCTTCCAGGTCTAACAATCTGGAAAGTAAGGAGGTTTGAAATAGCGAAGATCTCGTTCATTCGAAAATAATAATTATTTTTGTTTATTTAGTTTCACAGATCTATTAACCGAACGTTTTACCTAATGTTTAGCCAAGTCGAAGGTCTTAAGACGGCTTGATAATTTTCTGACACCAGAGGTGGCCAGTCACTAGCCCCTAATCCTCAAACGATAAGAGAAAGAAGAGATATTTATTAACACAAAAAACGCTGTCCATTCAAGGTAGATCCACTGCAGTATCGTAAGCCTTATTATTTAATTTAAACCTTATGACTTTCACTTTACCAACACGGATGCAATTTAAATATCATATCATTCCAGGTCTCGGGTTCGATCCCCGGACAAATATGTGTGTGCATGAACATGTCTATTTGTCTTGGTCTGGGTTTTTAATATTATTATGTATGTAGTTATAAAAAAAAAGTTTACAAGTATGTTTATCCGTTATCTAGTGACCATCATAACACAAGTTCTTTATGAAACTTAACGTGGGCTAGATAATTGGTGTGTTTGTATGGAATTATTTATTTACTTATTCTTTCAGAGCACGTATTACAATTATTTGATAAAATCTCAGTTGGTCAGTTTCTGCATGATAACAAGGATTTATTTTCATAGGTCTGACAAATCTAAAATTGAAATAAACGGGCTATTTCTAGGTCCTTTTAGGTTTGTTTAGATTAGAAATTATTTAGACATTTTAAAAAGTTTACAGAACTATTGAGTTCTAAAAATATTTGTTTAAGCGCCCTTTGTTTTAGCTTTGCAATAAAACTACTTAGGTTGATTTGCATTCATTTTAGCGGTACCTAACTATAGTTATAATGATGTGAATATGTATAGGATTTAGCAGCTTGACAAACATAAATCAGTTAACTATAATTTTCAATCTCGGATAATGTATATAGGCTGATTATTAAAAAAAAAACCATCTTCCAACCAGTTTCGACGCTGTCGTTACTGTCACATTTGCATACTGTATGACGCCACAACAGCGACGAAACTGAAACTGAACAGAGATATCGTTAGATAATCAGCCTTATGATTTGACAGCTTTGACAACTTAGTATAAATTAGTCAGACTGACTTTTTGAAGTCCACTCAGACTAAGTACCTACACTTACCTCTGTTTTGATAGTCCTTCAAAAACTTTTGCCGCTGCGAACACAACCTTCAGAAGTGGAGATATGTGGAAACATTGATAATGTGGAAAGACCTCATATTCAAAGATAGATCAGATCAAAGATAGATACATCTTCTGGAGTGCCCCCTGTGCCCTTTTTTTATTTTTTACTACTTGCCCTCGCCGTAATACGTCCTGGGGGCCCTTGTGGTAATCACCCCTATTACTGGTGGCCCGCCCGGCTACCCAGGCCTCATCGCGACGGAGAGATGGCGTCTGATCCCACTATAGCGGAATGAGGTGCGCATAGCGCTGCCTCCTTCTGCCTACCCACCTGCATAGGATCCGAACCGCGTGAGCGTCCAGCTCGCGGATCCGCTCCGATACCTCCTTTCGTGACATGACATATTCACAAAAGAAAACAGCTGCCTCAACGTTTCCCTTCCGTTTTACTTACTCTTTGATATTCTCAACAACGATTTTATGCTTGATTCCATCGTCCGTCAATTGTTCTTCAAAGAGTTCCTTAAGATCTTTGGGTACCAGGATTTCAGCCGGTTGCCCTGGTCGGGGATTGCTCCATACGAACAGTTGGAGATCATTTTGAAGTCTCTTGATTGACAATGCTTGGTTCTCATTTTCCACAGTCACAGTGTACAAGGAATGTCTGTGAATGTTACGAGTAATGAAATATTCTTAAATTTATTTGATAATTACCTATTCATAAGAATGATATGAATTCCGTATACAGGGTAATTTTAAAAACACTATCCAATTTCTTAAATTCGACTCAGGATCTGTAAGTGAACAATTTTCTCCTAGGAACTTGGGTGGAAATACGATACAATACTGGTACAAAAAGAGTTTGACTTTTCATACAAATCAGACAGACCAATCACGCGATCGATATAGTATGGGAAGTCCAAAATTTGTTCTCGCATTTAGAAGTTCACTTACCGATTATAAGTCGAACTTAAAAATTTGAATAGAGTTTGATTTTTAAAATTTTTGCATTTTTTAATGCTATTTTCATACTTATGATAAATTTTAAATAGTAAAATAATGGAAAAAATAACTCTGCCACAAGTGAATTGAATTCTCTAATGAGAATTCACGGCCGAAATAGAAAAATACTGGAAAATAATCAACTCTGTCAAAAGTGAATTCTCAGATGACAATTTACGACCGAGTTGATTTTTTCCAATATTTGTCTATTTAAAATTTACTATAAATTTAAATAGTGATTCTAAAATGACCCTGTATATGAGACTACTGAGCCGAGATACAGTATGGGCGCCTCGAGTATGTTCGCTGACTGACGCCCATATAGCGGACTTTTATGGTGTTGTGAGAAATTGCATAGCTTCGTTTTGGACGAGGATATGTATTTCTGATAAGGGTTCCGATTTACAAATACTGGATTTCAGTTGACCGAAAAAAACCTATAAATGTATTAACTATTTTATTAAAATTTTTACTTTTACTTTTATTAAATTGCTACTGACGTATGTATATCGGACTTTTTAAAGCCTTTCAATAAATTGATATAACTTTATTAAAATAACATAATAAGTATAAGCAAGAGGCAAATAGCCATTTTAAGTGCACGAATTCGATGCGAATGTCTATTCGCATCGAATTCGTGCATTCATTCGTGCATTCATTCGTGCATTCATTCGTGCATTCTTATAGGCGGCGTGATAAACACCAGAGATGGCCACAAATCCTAATACGATAAGATGCTAAAGGAGAAATAATTACGCCACCCTGCGGTTATATTCATACAGTAACTTAGAAATTACAAAAAAAAACTGCATACCCATCAAACTGCTCATGTTTAGCCACCACTAGATAAATACTCGTACAAAAAAGTAAAGTTAGTCTAAAGATGACCATTTTCACTTTATTTTGTCAATTCAGAATCAGAATGATAGTAGGCATTAAGGTAGCTTCTCATAATCCTTATCTCATATCATATCCTTCATGATCTCTTAATTAGGAATCGATCGATCAAAAATTAATGAGTATGAAGATAAAAAGATGAAATGTTAAAAAAACATTGTCATTAAGTATTAAAAAATTGAGATAACGAAATATGTTTGAACTCGGTTTTCATTTTATTAAAATTAAAACATTATTATCAAAACTTAGGTCTCAGTTGAAAAAAATGCCGATTAGTAGAATAAAGACGCTAAAACAATAGTTGTAAAATAATATTTAAATGTATTTGCGTTCGCTTTGCACACAAACAAACATATACAGTAGGTCTACTTATAGATAGTATATAAAAACATGAATCCGGGTTAACATACATAACAGTTCTTATTACAGTTACACCATAATTTTTTTCTTCTGGAAAACATCTTTCCTTTTTTCAGGAAAATTCCGCCAACGACGTCTTGTAGTGAAAGAAATATGAGTTTATAGAAAACTAACGGCCGCCCGCGGTTTCACTGGCGTGGTTTCCGATCCCATGGGAATATCGGGATAAAGAGTATTCTCTTTCAATCCAGGCTATCTATTATCTCTTGCAAAATTTCATCCAAATCTGTTCAGTAGTTTTAGCGTGAAAGAGTAACAAACAAACTGACATATTTCGCATTTATATTATAAGTAGGATTTGCCTGGTGAAAATATTACGTTTTAATGTTTCTATCTTGATTTTCTTTGCAACACAAAACGACACGTCACGATAATACAAAACATAGTGCTTACGTACAATATTTATGCAAGATGGATAATACAAAATATTAACATTATCTTTACAAATCATTTTTATAATTTAACATTATAGTTCTTAACATGTTCACAGACTTCCAAATGAAATGTAACAATTTAAAATGTCCAACCAAATTGATGGACAAGAACGAAATCATTCCGCGTCACATCGATGTGATCTAAGAGTATCTGCTAGTATTTAATATGCAGACTTAAAACACTTTACTCCTCTCAAAGTGCCTTCAGCACTAAGCAATATTACATAAAGAAAAAAGCTAATCGTATTCTTAGTAATTAAAATCGCATTAAGTAAAACAGATGCGGTCTCAGTATGCACCCCTGCGGTACTCGGCGACGCTGCGGGGCATCGCTCTAAATTCATTGAAAAGTTAGAACGTTTGGATTACCGCATTACTATTCTGCGCTGGTTCAACTCTTGGAAGAAAATAGTGAAAAATTTCTGCATATCGATAAATTAAATTGCATTCAAATGGGAGAAGAATTTTCAGCTCAGAAAAAAGACTTCTGATAGAAAGTTTTAATTTAGTACCAAGTTATATGTTAAGTAATTAGTTTTAATGCCAATCTTCTAACGGAATTTAAAAACCAACGGCAAAAATCCCATACAATAATAGTAACGGCAAAGCTACTAACTACATTGTCACTTTTTGATTCAACGACTTGCTATAACATCTTAAAAGCATATTATTGAATTGCTGTATAAATTTCACTAATTTTATGGTCATTATAAGTCTGTATCGCTTAATTCTAATTCAGTAGTATTGAATCAAGAAATATAAATAGAAAGTAAGAATATAAAACGTAAGCATAATGCAGATTAGAATAGGTGTAAAACGTTATGTGTAATTTGCTTATAGCACGAAGTCCTTTTTTCTCTACATGAGAAGATCTATGAACTTATTTTTTTTTTATCGACAACATGATTAAAGATTTTCTTAATGTAAGATAGCCAAAGAAAGTAGGTATTTTAAGTACTTCTTTTGTGGGACTCGTAAACAATGACGATACTAAAAAATTCAACGACAATATAGAAAATTCAAATAATATCCTGTAACTTCAGTGCAGGCCGAGGACCAAGGAGATCGTATTTAATATTGATTAGAAACTAAAAGCAATCCCTCTCAAAATAATTAAAAATTCTAATCATCATAATGTACAAGAGACACAATAAAACAACCATTCAGTCACCAAAAAGCGCTTTATTTAACAATATTTACAGACTATAAAAGATAAATTGATCTAGCAGTTATTTATTTTAAGAAAACCAGTATCATCACATATCAAGCGGCAGTCCTTTGTCTGTAACTAGCGACAGCAAGCCTGGCACCAGCTTTGATACCTTCCCACGTTTCAAAACCGGCTTGTCCAATGAAAGCAGGATCGACTAAAAATCCATTCAATTGCCCTTGAATATTGTTGAAAGCCGGCAACTCGTATGTGTAAGACAAAGGAACACCTACACTCTGAACATAGTCACTGGAACCACCAGAAGCAGCGTACAGAATATTGAACACATTGCCTACAATGTAGTTTGGTTTCCATGACCACTTAACTCTATCGATGGTCTGAGCCATGATGACTCCAACGTAGTTCAACACTAGAGCATTGGGAGGCAGTTGCCCGTTGCCAAAGCCGAATAAGATCATGCTTCCGAAGCTATGCAGGTCGATGTAAAGCTCAATGCGACTGGAATGTTCCTGAAGAACCCTTCTGATGGCTTGAGTTTCTGGTTCGGAGAAAGCGGATGCGCCGTGGAATACTTCGCTGCAGACGCTACTGCTAGAGGCTGTGGCCCAGTTTATGTCAAAGTTCCTGTTCAAGTCGACGCCCATGCAAACGTTGCCAACCATGAAGCCGGTGGCTCGGTTTTTCCTCCAGAAACGGTTCTGAAACCAATGAGACATTTTTATATACTTATAATGTGAGTCAATCAAACTGATACAAAATAATGCACCTGGTAGGAAGTGAACCCCTCCTTACGAGATGGGACTCACTGTCACCGGACAATAAGCTTCTAACTGTCCAAGATAATTTTTATTAATTTTTGTCAACTGCATCTCTGGGACACACATCCAGATCATAATGGTTTTGGTTTTTTTAGAAGCTTTTCAAATCCTAATCCTAACTATATAAATTGTGAAAGTGTCTTTGTTTGTCCATCCTTAAAGCCTTAACTAAGCGACCAATTGACTTGATTTTTGGCATAGAGTTAGTTAAAAGAACGGAGAGTAATTTTTTATCACGATATTCCCACAGGAACGGGAACCTACCGGATGTAACCGCAGATATGATGTAACTGATTTAATTTTGAATTCCAGTTAAAAAGATAACTTACATTAGTGTGAGAGAATTCGTAACCATCGGGATTGGCGACAGGCATTATAATCCAGTCGATATCGTTCTGAAGGTCGCTCTCTGTCACATTAAGGACCAACTTCTCGATGGCATACAATGATGCAGGAAGGGTCACCCACTCACGAGCATGCAACAGGGACTGCAGGAAAACTACGGGCTTTCTTCTGTCCTGGAAATAAAAATAAACATCTTTATTTAGCTGTAGCTGCCGGCTCACTTCTTCTGCGTTAGTATTAGCTAGGTTCACATACAATCTTTAATATTCTATTTCACCTCCTATGAGATCGCAGCAAAGGGACCTTTTGTTTTAATTAGTATTAACTTCCTGTACGCCAGAATTCTCTACCAACCCGTCTGGCCAGCTTGGTAGCCGTAGGCTAATAGCCTCCTATGAACACCACAATAGGCGTGAGCTAGGAGTGGACGTCCACAGGCTGATGATGGATGGACGCCAGAATTATGAAAAAAATGCTAATAAATTCTTTGGCTTCATGGTACTGACACAGTCTAACTATATAACTTCTCTTCCATACACTGTGGTACTAGAATAGAATTTTAATACAAGTAAGAAATCTTAATAATTGTGGCCATCCATGATAATTCACCAGAGTATATTGATATCAACCAATAATAGTGTCTTGATTTAAAAATGAAATCTACAAAAATCCTGTCAGCATCCAGAAATCAGTCAACACGAGCCTTCTAGGTCCTTTCCCTTGCCTCAATAACTTAGTTCTTACTGAAAAGTATATCTATACTAATATTATAAAGCTGAAGAGTTTGTTTGTTTGAACGCGGTAATCTCAGGAACTACTGGACCGATTTAGAAAATTCTTAGACCATTAGAAAGCTACATTTCTCCCGAGTGACATAGGCTATATATTATCCCGATATTCTCACGGGAACGGGCACCATACGGGTAAAACCGCGAGGATCCGCTAGTACTAAATAATATTTCTATGTTACTTACCTGGAAATTAGTAGTCGATATTTTCAAGTATTTTATAGGTCTGCCTTCAATGCTGCGACCTGCTGTGTCTACAGTGACGAGATTGGGGTAAGCATTTGCGAGACTATCTAAGTAATTATCAACCTGAAAATAGAAGACATTTATTTATTTAATCTTTATTGCAATAAACACAATAGAGCAAATAGCAGATTTAATGCCATATGGCATTCTCTAACAGTCAACCGGTAAGGTAGTGGGAGTTACTGTATTGGCAATAAAGCTATAACAATAAAAAAAAGAAATAAAATATATATACAGGGTGGAAAAAAAACGGTAGCTGGAAGGAAAGTACCCTAAATATTGATGTAGGCAAATTTTACTCAAAGGAATCATTCCTTTATTCTCAAAAATAAGGTAAACTGCATTCAAATATTTTTGATAAATCACTTACCTATACCGGGAATCGAACCGGCTTAAATGAGAAAAATTACACCTGTATTTTGATGGTACCAATCGATAGTCTTAAGTATATCCTTTAAGTAAAATTTGCTTACATCAATATTTAGGGAGCTTTCCCTCTACCGTCTTTTTTTCCACCCTGTATATAAATACAAAACATACCTACTTTATTTGATTATAAGTAGCATGTATGTGTATTTAAGTATTATAATACTTAAATACACATACATGCTACTTATAATAAAATAATATACCTACTACTTACATTTGAAATATAGAGAACCAAATGTCAAAATAAAGGGATCTAGCGTAGGGATCTGAGGTAGTGTTCACGAACCCGCCTTTTAAATGCAAACTTGCTGGGGGCTTTCCCTATTTCCAGGGGTAAGGCGTTCCAGAGTCGAATTGCAGTAAGGTAAAAAAGATATGGCTAAGGAATGTGACGTTAACACAGTAAAAAATATTAGAAACAAATGTTTATAAATAGATTCAAACAGTGATACGTACAACTTGAACTCTGTGAATCTCATCAAAGTTGAGACCAGGCACAGACCTGCCACTGCGTTTTTTCGCAGCTTCAGCAAGAAGTTGTTCTTCTTTTTCTAGTTCCCTGTAAATTGAAACATGGTATTAGTAACCTTTATTCAGTATTCCTGTTGAAAATCCACTAGTTTTTAAATGCGACAAGGTAGTCAGGCATAGATCAGACAGTGACATAATTACTTACATCTATACCAATATTATAAAGAGGAAAGATTTGTATTTTTGTATGTAACGAATAAACTCAAAAACTACTTGACCGATTCTGACGAAATTTGGTTTAGAGAATCCTTAGACCCTAAGTAGTAACATAGGCTATAAATGATCCTAAAATTCCCACGGGAACGGGAACCACGCGGGTGAAACCGCGCCCGGCCTCTAGTGTGAAATATAGAGAACCAAATGTCAGAAATGAAGGGATCTAGCGTAGGGATCTAAGGTAGTGTTCAAGAACAGACTTTTAAATGTAAACTTGATGGGGGCTTTCCGTATTTCCAGGGGTAAGGCGTTCCAGAGTCGAACTGCAGTAATATGTACGAGTACTTCCATCATGTCGATTTTTTTTAAAATCTTCATAAATGTTTGCTTTTAAGTAGCCTTTGTCATTAAAATAAGGATCGAATCAAATCTTCATGTTGTAGTATCAGTTTTATACAATTAATTGTTCGTTTGTGGTTCTGTTGTGGAAGTAACTGTAGTGTGGCAGATAATGTTCACTCATTTCCACTCGTTGGAGCGATATTCATCAATGATGGGTCTTTCAACGTCAGCGCTAAGAGTACAATCGGAAGCATGTTATAATATACTAGTGACCGCTCGCGGTTTCACCCTTATGGTTCCCGTTTCCGTGGGAATATCCGGATAAAAATCCTATGTTCATAACCATCTCCTATCTGTGTACCAAATTTCATCCAAATCCGTCCAGTAGTTTTTGAGTTTATTCGTTGCAAACAAACAATCAAAACTTTCCTCTTTATAATATTAGTATAGACTAGAAAAACATCACATACATTGAACTGACTCCGAGATGAGGTGATTGTGCACTCGTGCTACAAATATCAGAACTAAAAAAGTATTCCAAATATATTTATAGATAATTTGTCTTGTCCGGGGATCAAACCCGGACAAGACAAATTATCTACTCTACTCCTAGTAATCTTTGTGTGCATGAACATGTCTATTTGTCTTGGTCTGGGTGTATCAAGTATGTTGTTACAAAAAAAGTACAACTGTGTTTATCCGTTATATTGTATACTTAACACAAGTTCTTATGAAACTTACCTTGGGTTAGATAATCGGTGTGGTTGTATGAAATTTATTTATTTAATTTACCCAGTCACTGATGAAACACAAATGTTCGCCACATACAAATATTTGGCGTGACTAGGCATCGAATCCACAACCCCAGACTCAGAATCACGGTACTGTGCCATTGGGCCCTTAACATTGAGTATAATAAGCGCTTATAGCGGCGCTTGACAGACTGATCGTATTCGTTCACGGTTGCTAAGCAACGTTCGGTCCGGCCAGGTGTCGGATGGGTGACCGTACAGTAGCATTACAACTGAACGCTTTCGTGCTTCGGAGGGCACGTTAAGCTGTCGGTCCCGGCTGTTCTCGGTAACAGTCGTTTAGCCAAGTCAGAGGCCTTATAGGCGGCTTGATAAACTCTGACACCAGAGGCTTAGCCTACTAATCCTCATACGATAAAAAACGTACAAAATTAGATCCGTTTTTTTTAAAGCAACAGTTATCGATGTGGTGTCCACTGTGGACAAGTTGTCATTTTCACTCACTCTTTGATGTTAATATTCGTGTTTCTGAATTCCACTCCGGTCGCAGTCAGCAGCATTTCGAATTGCAGTTTATACTCCTGAGGTACAAAGAACTGCCCTGATCTACCGGGCTGCGCCGGCAGCCACATGTCGATCGGGATCTGGTTTTCCAGCTGGTTGAGGAATGTAGCCTGGTCGACATCATTTGCTGTCACCTCGTACAGTGAATAACTGTGAACGTTAAAACATTTTTTTTTTAAATAGTATAAGATATGCAAATTTTGCAAAGCTGATCACCAGGTTTTAAAATGGAGAATAATTCATAATTCATAATATATTTATTGCAAGTCACATTATATAACGAGATGATACAGTAATATTTAAGTAAACATGTGACGCCCTGCAAGGGCATAGCAATACCACTAGACTAGAGGGCTTTAAACTATTACAATACTTAATGATATTTAAATTAAATTACATTTATAGTTTTGAAATCACAATAATAAAACAGAGAATTATAATATTTGTCTATTCCAGGAATTAAAAAAAAAAAAAAAAACATTTAAACAATTTTAATATTTTAAATTAATAAATGATAATAATATGATAAATAAATTTCAATAATTACAATCTATCTACTTAGTACAGTCTTTATAATCAAAAAAATCTTTTAAGTCATAGAAGCATTGCTTAATCAGGAATATTTTTAATTGTTTTATGAATTGTTCATTGTTTTCTATGTTTTTTATATAATTAGGTATATGGTTATAGATTTTGATTGTCAAGAAGTGAGGGCTTGAAGAAACTAATTGTAATTTTGTAAAGGGTACTCTTAGTTTATTTAAATATCTATTATTTCTTTTATTTATTTTAATGGGTGAGTAAAGTTCTGGATGTTTTCTTATAAATTTACAGGATTCAATAATGAAGATGGATACTAATGTCAATATTTTATGCTCAATAAAGTGAGGTCTGCACGATTCCATTTGGTCTATATTTGTAAGGATTCTTATGCACTTCTTTTGTAGGATAAATAGTTTATTTACGTCAGGAGAGTTCCCCCACAAGATAATTCCATAAGATAGGGCCGAGTGTGCGTAGGCATAATATGCTGTTAGCGACGTTTTAAAGTCTGTTACTCGTTTAAGGTGTTGGAGCGCATAAATAAATGAAGTCAAAATACGGTCAAGATTCTTAATATTGTTTTTAATAATATTAAACTATTTCTAAGCAATGATGCAGAGTTGACGAAGCGCAAGAACAAACGCATTCAAAAGTAAAGAACTCATTTACTAATCATCGAAGAAAAGTCTTGCACTTGTTTTGCAGTAATATCGGAACCTACAAAGGTATTACAAACATGTCCAAAATCTTCTTTACAAAGAAAACAATATCGTGACTGAGAGACGCCCAAACGATTGAGTTGAAATTTTGCATACAGGATCCTTCAACGATGTAGGTTAGCACTAAGAGAGGATTTTTTTTATATTCCCACGGGAACGGGAATCACGCTAGTGAAACCGCAGGCAATAAAAACCAGACCGAATAAACATAAAATAATGTTCGTCATTTGATTACGTTTTCTTCCTGTCAGGGATTGAACCCATCAACCCTGGCTCAGAAGGCATGATCAGTTCCTCTTCTTCATCGTATCAGACAATTATCTACATGTTACCTCGGAACTACTTTCCTATTGTAATTTCATATTGATTAGACGTATTATTATTTAGCATTTATTGTACATGTTATTTCTCTCTAATCTTTATAGTATTTAGTAGCCTTCATTCAATATCAAATTAATTAAATCGATGATTAATTTTATCACAGATATTATATGGTACAGACTGAGTAAAATGCTTACCCTTGATATTCCTCATTTTTGGCCAAAACCACATATAAAGAGACACACACCACAAAAATACTTTTCAGCATATTGGCCATTTTGAAGATCTGGCAAATCCCAACACTCTAATAAGCATAGGAACCGTAGATAATTGTTTTTATTACAATCTATTATCTCTACATCAAAATTAAATGATTATTTATTAATCCACATAAACTTTAAGAAATCCCTATATTAACCGATAAAAAAATTCAATTCAGATTCAGTCTACAGTACATCGACCATAATATTTGCACTACGAAAAACATTCATATTACGTACGTAATAAAGGCGCTAAATACTGCGACAACTGTAAATAATAGACGGAAAATACAAGTAGGTACAATATTCCTATCTTATCTCTTAACATAGAATCACAGACTGATATTTTGATAATTATTAGTCCTTGAAATATGTTTGACCGATGGTCGGTCTTGTACCTAATCATGACGAGGAAGGAGAATGTCATAGACTAGTGTAAATCGTAAGTATGATGACAATTGAGTCAACAACATTTAATCACTAACATTTTTAAATTCCATTATATTAGCCGCATAACACCAAATGCTGGGCATAGAATTTCACCCTCTAAAAATATTAAAACACACTTTGAGGTAATATTTTCTCATGGAAATGTTTAAGATCCTTTTAACGGTTCTGTATAGCAGAAGAAACAATCTTGGCTTAAAACCTAATATTAAATAAGACACTGTTTTTATAAAAGTCATTGTTTTTTGTACAAAAACGTTAAAGTTCTTCTTCTTGTTATTAATAACAAATCGAGTACACTTTTTTATACCTCCCCACGTCTCAAAACCGACTTGTTCGATGAAATCAGAATCAACTAAAAAGCTTTCAAATGCACCTTCAATATTGTTTTAAGATGGAAGTTCAAAGCAGTAGGACAAAGGTAAGGTACGCCAATAGACTGAACGTAGTCCGTGGAAGTACCAGAAGAAGCATAAATGACATATAAATGACACCATCAACATAGTTTGGTTTCCAAGACCACTCAACTCTGTCAATGGCTTGGGCCATATTGACTCCATCAAAGTTGAAGGTTAAGGCATTGGGGGGCAGTTGTCCGTTACCGTAGCCGAACGAGATCGTGCTTCCGAAGCCATGAAGGTCGATGAAAAGTTCCATACGGTTAAAATGTTCATTATAATCCTTGAGTTTCTGGTTCAGAGAAGGCAGATCTTATCTGCGCCCTGGTTAATACTGAACTCAGTTCCCCAGCGTATATTGAAGTTCCTGTTCGAATCCACGCCCCTGCAACGGGAGCCAAGTATGTTGTTGGTGGAACGGTTTTTCCTCCAGAATAATTGGGCACTAACATGAGACTCAAAGTGAAGATTTTTTTATGTATTTTATTTAGCTTTGAACTTACGTCTGTATGAGTGAACTCATAACCATCAGGATTGTCCACCGACAAAATGATCCAGTCGATGTCGTTCTGAAGATCGCTGTCTTTCACTTTTAGAACCAACTTATCGATAGCATATAACGAGACAGGCAGACCCACCCACTCACGATCATGTAGCAGTGACTGCAGGAAAATTACTGACTAGTTTTTATCCTAAAACAAAACAAAAATATTAGTAACTAAATATTTTTAATCTATTCAACATGCATAACTAAAAATCCTTAACATGTATATGTCGCAGTCGCAGCCAACTGGTTAAATCAGCCGTTCAATTGGAGGGCTAGCCCGTTAATTAAACGCCGGCACTCAATTGAATGCCTAGGCCGATCGTTGATTGAACCAGTATCACTTAACGTTCAACTAGTTGGCTTATTATAAGTTAGCTCTTTGAAGATGGCGGACGTAAAATCAGCCAAGTGATTTCAAATTTAGTTTTTTTTTTCCACTGTAGCGCTGGTATTCACGAAAACAAATATGGTGTCAGATAGCTCGCATCAGCTGGCAATTTTATGTGTTTTTTTTTCGTTTCAACTTATTTTAAAGTGATATATTAAAACTCAATATTAATATAATAAAAACGCCGCCGCCGGCTCCAAGTTCTCATGAATAGTTTGAATCTAAAATTACGGTAAGACGGCTAAATATGACGTTCAGCCAAGGCGTTAAATGTTGTTCCTAGTTGTCCCTCAGCCATTTTATTGAATGCCGGCGTTAAATTAATGGGCTAGCCCTCTAATCGAAGGGCTGGTTTAATCAGTTGGCTGCGACATATATTATATTATAACTCATTCTAATAAGCACAGTGTAAATATAAACAGACGTTGCACTCGGCCGGAATGACGCGCTCACACACGCACACACGCTGCCCGCTATCACTACACGGTGCGGTGTAGTGCGAGTCTAAAACAGTTGCGAGCGCACACGTAGCGGCGCGTATCTGTGTGAGTGCGTCATTGCGAACGTTTGTAGTCAGTTCTGTTAACACTGTTGAAATGCTCAATGTGGTTTGGTCTTGGACTGTCTAGAACACAATTTGACTACATTTGATTTTTGCCTAGAGCTTAAAGTGACTACTACATAATGGGTCGAACACTCAAATCTCCTAAAGCACAAATTGTCTAGTGAATATTTTTCCTACATAACATAGTGACAAGAACCCAATCTGTCTGGACATTCAGGTATAAGTTAGTAGTTAATATTTTTAAGTATTTCATGGGCCTTCCTTTAAAAGTATGACCTGCAGTTTCCACAGAGACAGAGGTTGGGGAAAGCTTTAGCCAGAGTATATAAGTAATCATCAACCTGAAAATAAACAAAAATATAATCAATATCATCTCAACGATAGATTTATCGGATAGAGACGGATTTTTAATTCAGTATAGTAATTTGCCAGGTACCAAAGAATTTTGTAAAATAATGCTGCTTAAAATGTAGATAGATAGATAGATAGACACTTTATTGCACACATACATTACAAAAAGAAAGAACAATCACATAGAACTTAAAACTATGGCAAGCAAGGGCGGCCTTATCGGTGAAAGCGATCTCTTGAGCTGAAGATACTGAAGATAGTGCGAAGATACTGAAGATAGATTGAACTGAAGATAGTGCGAACGGCAATATGCCAGCAACATACATATTTTAAAAGAACAGACGGGTATCTTGGTTTAAAAAAGATTTGTCGTTGCGATTGATTTAATTAATTCTAGTGCATTGACTTTCCACGATTTAGTCACTTGATTAAACTGGTTAGGCGGTTTCCTACGTGAGCGATCTGAATGCGAACGCGAAGCAGTGCGGTGCGCCGCGTGAACAATAAACTGTCAATACCTTTTGAAATGTCCTATGTGACTAAATGCGGGTTTCTATAGTTCCGGAAAATAACGGCTTGTCACTCGTGTGGCGAAACAAAAGATGCACAGTAACTACAAAAACTAGTCACTGCGTATCTCCTTTCTCGTCGCCCGTGGGTCAAGGTCTTGGACGAATTAACCACTGGACGCGTAACGAGGACCGCGTTCGCCTTTACCCCTCTGTCACTTACCCTGCCTTTTAGACACAGTAAGCAATATGGCGTTGTCAGTATGACGCGAGATCTCGAAGTGGAACATTATCTCAAAAATGGGTAAATACGCTGATTTAATTTGTAAAAATCATACCGGACAATCAAAACATTTTTCTTTTCACGCGTAAGTATAATTTCAATCTATTAGAGTAGCAATTTTTCGTAAAATAAATAAAATTTGGTATGTAAACAAAATGTAATACGTCATTTCAAAAAGTAATCATTGTACGTGTAAATTCTTCAAAGATATTGCATAAGTAATTTGGTTGGGTTATACGTATCACTCATTCATTCAATTGCCATTTTTATGTCGTATAGGGCTTGAACATATCGATAAACATATCGATGTATGTAAATGAACGAACGAATCCAATTTTAATGTAGGAACTATTTAAATTAATTTCAGATTTACAGTTGAGCCCCTAACAAGAAGAATTGGGTGCAAGCGGTACGCAGGGAGATAACATAGACGAGTACTCAGGTCTTAGATAACATCTAAGGTCTGATGATGGAGCCCGAAGATGGCTATAGGAACTCTGTAATTAAACGACGCAACCCTACGAACTTTGAGCTTGTTATATTTGAAATATAGCTTCAAACTTTTAAAAAAATGTTGCTTATTTCACCCGCATGGTTCCCGTTTCCGTGGTAATATCAAAAATCCTGTCTTAGTGCTCGCCAACATCGTTAAAAGAACCTGTATGCAGTTTATTGTCTAATTTTAAGTCTATCACAATCCCTTTAAATTTTTCATTTAAAAGGTAAGTACATATTATTCACATCGCATCACATAGCATCGCGCCACAACTATTTGACCTTTGAAAGGGATTGCAATCGATTATTAAATTAAACACTTATGGAGGGGTTGCTATTGTGTATGTCCTATACAATGGTTCTGTAATGAACTAATTACCCATATTTTGTTTTATATAAAAAAGCTCGAGTGATTGAAGAAGTTAATGTAAATAATGAATTATATTATTATATAAACCAAATATTAATGTTTTTTACTCACTTAAAAAGTGTTAGTAAGTAAATTGTAAGTCCGCCTGGCTAGCGACTACCATCTTATCCAAGTCTTTTCCGGCAGTTAGAGGTAAGATAGCTAGTTCCTCAGAGATTGAGGATACCGGGAAAGGCGCGCTTCCATCTTAAGCCTTATCAGTACAGTACTAGTATCAGGTTGCATGTTTCTACCCATTTTTCACAAAATAAACCCAAACACAAACGCTTTGGAAACCATATTGTATAGTTTTTATGAATTTGAGGTATTTTTTTAATGAGATTTTCATATTATTAGGTGCTTTATATTTTTCCACGAAATAAACAATTAACTTACTAATTTCTTTAAAACACACATGATTTATTAAACTCAATAGGTTCATTCATTCACTCCTTACTTATCGATAAAAAAAAATATCGATTACTTCAAGCACTACTGTCATTATTTGACATTAGTAATCGCCCCTCACCCCCGCAAGAATTGGTTGATCGTGTTTTCATACATTCTTCTCGGGTTTCGTGTCCAGTGGTTAATTCGTCCAAGGTCAAGGTGCTTAATTTTTTTCGCGCTTAGCAGCACATTCAGTCGCTCACGAAGGATGCTGCGTAAGATGGGCATGAAGTTTATTTCTTTAAAATAATAATAATTTTTATGCCAGTCACTTACTCTTTTATGTCGATGTTGGTTTTCAGAATTTTACTCCATTAGCTGTCAGCAGTATCTCAAACTCTTTGGGCCCGAAGAACTGCCCTGGATGTTCAGGTTGCGTCAGCATCCAAATGTCAATGGGTATTTGGCTCTCCAACTTTCACTTTCACTGTCACCTCATACAATGCATATCTGAAAATCAGTATTGAATGTAATTTTAAAATGTGAATAGTAGTTATGTGTATACACTATAATATAGTGTATACTATCTTGCTGTGGAGTGTGTTGTGTCGGTTTAGAATAGCACTACCGCTCCTCATCCCGTGGGTGTCGTAAAAGGCGACTAAGGGACTCGGCCTTCAGGAGATGGGCAGCAGCGTTTCCTACAAACTTGGCCATACTGCGATCGCCAACCTGCCTGCCAAGCGTGGCGATTATGGCAAACCCCCCCTTTTGGGGGAGCCTATGTCCAGCAGTGGGTGTTATGTGGCTGAGACGACGACGACTATAACTTGAAGTCAGGTAGTATTAACAATATCGCAAAGGATCTCTTTGACACTTACCCAGACGTGCCGATCGACGGTGGGTTTAATGCTTCAGAGAGGTGTATCTTAAATGTTCGTGAACGTCAGCTGCGATTCGGTGGGTGGCTTAAGCAGCGGTGGCCTCCCAAGGCGGCGTCTTTTTTTTCGCGCGGCCAGGAACCAAACCTTGCTATTGCAGTTCAGAATAGTGTTAACTAAAGTCTTAATATGACATGTTAGTGTCTAAACTCAGTCCGGACCGAGCTATTATGGGTAGAAGTTCAAATACAAAATGCCCTTATTTTATGAAATGCTTATATTTTTATTCTTCAAAATATAGGATTAGATATAATTTGATAAATTTTTAATAAGGAGGAAATATCTTTTTTTTCTACGTGCAGAGGCCGCAGCTTAACACATCCACGGAACCGCAGCTGACGTTTACGGAGCTTTAGAATACATCTCTCTGAAGCATTAGATATACAAGTTATCATCCCAGATTGGGTTGCTAGGCGTCCGGCTGAAGCCGGACATAGGTGGAGTTGAGTGTCCAGCAAAATTAAACGGTGTCCGGCCTGTCCGGCTTTTGGTAGGCTTTTTACATTTTCCACTTGTTCAATTTTATTTTCTTATTTTTAATTTTGTGTATTCCCTTGGGAAATGATAATATTAATAAATGATTAGTAGTAATAAAGAAGACTGATGCATTATTCAATTTTATTTTATTTCATTAAAATTTAAGGAGTTTTATGGTAAATGATTAAAAAAGCCTACTTTATTACGAAAAAAAATTGGCGTATTATTACACAAAATCCTTAATAATTTAGTGTCCGGCTTTTTTACCCAAATGTCCGGCCAAACTGGCTGGTACGTCCGGCTATTAGGTTAGAAGACCTGGCAACCCTAACCCCAGAGGAAATGACCGACCAAAAAAGTGGCCTGGCTCGCGGACTATACTGTTTGTCACCCAATGACACTTCAGCTAAGCAATAATTCGACCAATTATCCAGGGCACCGCCATTATATAAAAAGAAGAAGAAGAATTAGACCAATTAAATTTTTGTATTATCCTAACTAATTAACTCCTAACTAAGTCCTCCTATTATAAATGCGAAAGTGTGTTTGTTTGTCCCACTAAGCAACAAAAGGACCTGATTTTTGGCATAGCTTTTTATCCCGATAATAAAATACTTACATAACAATAAATAAACATAAATTTGCATAATCACACCAATTATCCAGCCCGCATTAAATTAGATGAAGAACTTGTGTTATGGATACTTGATAACGAATAAACATACTTATATACTTTTTTTTTATATATACATAGTAAACATATTAAACACTCAGACCAAGAGAAATAGATGTGTTCATGCACACAAATATTTGTCTTGTCCGGGATCCAACCCAGGACCTCCGGCGCAGTAGGCGGGTTTAATTCCCCTGCGCCAACAGGTCGTCGTCGATCCACTATAAAAAAAAATACATAATTAAGTTGTTTAATACTTCTCACCCTTCATATTCCTGGTTTTTGCCCAACACCACGTAGGTAAAGCCTTAAAGCACAACAAACATTTTAACCTTTAAGTACCGACGTGTGGTCTGTCAGACACTTTGAGGGTTGGGATTGTGTAGTTAGATATGTTAGCGAAGAAGTAGCCTCTCACGCTTTTGTGTACCCCTTGGGCAGCCGCCCGGCAGCATCCGTGGAGAGTGGCGGTATCGGAACGTGCGATTCCGGTGAGTTTTGATTTATATAAGATCTCGAGTAGTCTGTCAGACCACTTGTCTGTACTTATGTAACTTTATTTGGATAAGACTTTTTCAGATTATGTTGAAACTTCTTTATTTTGTTTTATTTATACAATAACTAAATATATTATTAATACATAGACACTTTTAAAAAATAATAATATTTTGTAATATGAAAGTTGTTATACTGTCGGGAGCCGAAAGGATATGTATTGAAACACCGAAGTCTGATTTATTACAAAATAAGCGATGATTATAAATGGTTACATACTTAGCATAATATATATAGGGTACTATACTACACCTTCCCCCTTAATTGAGAAAAAGAATAATGTGTTTTTTTTTTATAGAACAAGTCATCAAACTTATTAAAGTAAAAAAATGGGATACACAATTGTACATAAAGAATACAAGTAATACTTAGTAAGGATAACATTTTGTAGTAAATAAAAACTATAACTACGATTACATTTAATATATCAGACTAAAACAATGATTACATACACTTACATACGATCTTTATGACATGTTTAGTCTATTTATAGAATTTTAAGGCTGAGATTACATGAAAGGTTATACGCTTAGATTAATAATAACATTTACTTCTTACTTACATGGTTTACATATTATTCTTTGAATAAAACTATTTTATAAACAATTTTGTTCTGTCCTTATGTACTATATCTTCTTTACCATTCTTAACTATTTTAACATTGCAATCTAAATCCTCTAATACTAAATATGGCCCAAGGTAAATACTTTGCGTTTTATCTCCTGACGGATTCCTAAGTAATATATAATCTCCTTTCTTATATGTAACTGGATTAATATTTTTATCATAATATATTTTTCTTTTTATCTTACTGTTATATAAATTATTTCTAGCATCTCTTTGGGCTAATTGAAGCCTATATTTTAACTCTAGTGGATAACTGTCGAGATTATATAAAGGATTTACTACACTACCGTTCAAGTTTGTAGGTATGTTACATAGCTTACCGATCACTAATTCATGTGGCGTGTATTTGGTTTCCGAGTGCACACTATTGTTATACGAAAAACTCCAGAAAGGTATCCATTCGCTCCATGAATTAGTGTGGTTTAGGCAATTTATTCGTAAATACGCACCCATGTGCTTGTGTGAGTTTTCCACCGCTCCTAAGCTTTCGTGATGGTAAGCTGTGGAGGTTAAATGAGTAATATTTCAAAGTTGACAAACCTCTTTCATAGTACTAGAAATGAATTCCGTGCCTCTATCAGTACCGATCTCTCGAGGAATCCCATATCTAAGGATGAAATTATTTACAAACGCTTTTGCAACACTTACCGTATCTTTTGTTTGAAGCGGATAAGCTTCGATAAACTTTGTAAGTTCACATTGTAATGTGAGCACGTAACTATTATTATTATTATCTCTCGGTAGCGGGCCGACAGTATCAAGAAAAACTTTCTCGAACGCTGAATTTGATGTACTCGATATAGCCATAGGCTGCTTTGTTTTAACAGAATATTTATTTTTCTGGCATTGCTCACACTTTGATATGAAGTTTTTTACATCTGATTCTAAACTAGGCCAGAAATAATATTTCTTGATATTATTTGCCATTCGCCTAATGCCTGCGTGGCCACTTGTAGGCAGTAGGTGAAAATCATTCAGTATGACACGTCTGTCATCTAACTTATTTATTCTTTGCACTCCTCTCAAAATACATATTCGTGGTCCGGACCAATTACACATTTTATTTATTTCTTCGATAATGCTAGCTATAAATTCTGTATTATACTCATTGCGTATTATACATAACTCTTTTATACCGTGTCTTTTACATAACCAACTCAAATCTCTCATCATTTCGCCTCGCGATAAGGACGATCGAGTATTTGGGTTTAAGTATACAATTGACTTTCTACGTACGTATATAAAATATCTCGAATAATTCATTATTTCATTTTCACTACGCAACTTATTTAAATGTTTTATAGACATCAACGATAATTCAATAAAATTTCTCGGCTTCTTAATAATCTCTACAACTTTTGGCTGATCAGACCTCAAGTTAGTAGGAGTGTAAATAACCGGGAAATTTTGATTTTCTTGCGCTTTTTTGGTTTGCGCCCTAGTCATAACATTCAATTCATCGAGACCCGAATTCATCTTTTTTAAATCGTCCGAGTTTATAATAATGCGTGACAATGCATCTGCAGCTGCATTGTTACACCCTCTGATATACTCAACCGTAAAATTATACTCTTCTAATTGTAATCTAAACTTAGTAAGCCTACTTGACGGGTCTCGCATACCAAACAAATATACAAGGGGTCGATGATCGGTCTGTATCTTGAACGATCTCCCGTATAAATATGGTCGGAAATGTTTTACACTCCAAACTATCGCAAGGAGTTCCTTTTCGATAGTAGGATAATTTCTTTCCGCCTTATTTAAACTTCGACTCGCGTAAGCTACAGGCCGACCGTCACCATTACATAGCACCGATCCGATAGCTACCCCTGACGCATCCGTTTGCAATATAAATATGTTATCATCCGCGAAATTAGGATATTGTAAAATAGGAGGATTTATTAACTTGTCTTTAAGTAATTGAAAACTATTTTGACATTCTTGTGTCCATTCAAAAGGAATATTTTTACAGCACAATTTATTCAATGGAAATGCTATTTCAGCAAAGTTATTAATAAATCTCCGATAATAATTCATAAAAGCAACAAAACGTTTGACATCCTGTGTATTTTGCGGTGTAGGATAATTTTTTATTGCGTTAAATTTTGACGAATCAGGTAACACACCCTTTTCTGATACTATATGGCCTAAATATAACATTTCCTTTTGTAAGAACACGCATTTTGCGGGATTTAGTTTTAAATTTACTTTCCGTAGTCTACTTAATATGTCAAATAAATTTTGATTATGGGAAGCTAAAGACCTGCCAAAAACGGCCAAATCGTCTTGATACACTAGGCATTTTTCGTAATTTAGTCCCGACATAGCAATAGTCATCATTCTTGAGAACGCATTTGGGCTAGTTTTAAGGCCCATAGGTAGCCTAGTCATCTGATATTGATTTCTATTTGTTGTAAATGCTGTATACGGTCTACTGGAAGGATGTAACCCAATTTGGAAAAAACCTTGAAAAAGGTCTAAATGAGTAAAATAAACAGAACCTGCCAATGAATCGAGAATTTCCGTTATGTTCGGCAACGGAAATTTATCATCTTTAATATTATTATTCAACTTTCTATAATCTATGACTATGCGCCATCTTTTATCAACCGAATCGGACTTTTTGGGTACCAACAACAAGGGGCTCGACCATGCGCTCGTACTTTCTTCTATTATGCCATCCGTAAGCATTTTCTCAATTTGTTTTTCAATCTCAAGTTTTTGCGTTTGGGGTAATCGATAAGGTTTCGAATAAATCGGGGTACTATGTGGTTCTAATTCGATCGTGTGTTCGTATAAAGACGTCACGTTTAACTTGTCTCCGGGTAAATGGAAAACGTCCGGAAATTTTGCACAAATATTTTCTACTGACGTCCTTTCTTCAAAATTTAATTTATCTAATTTTAATAAAGAAAATAATGTTTTAACTCTATCCGCGTTAATAACAGGTATGTGAAATTGACAAATATAATAGTCATTTAATCTTGACTTAGATAACGAAAAATTTTGCAAGTTTACTTCACTATCTCTAGTATTTAAAATTTTGATTGGTACTTTTCCCTTTTCCGGTTTTACTATAGTACTGGCTACGAATACGCCCTCGCATAACTCCTGACATTCAATAACAAAATCGTCCTTCTCATAAGTTTCAATAAAGTTAATTGACTCACTCCTGGCCGGGATCGTTAAATAACTATGTTTTCCATGAAAGTCGAAAGGAATATCGATCTTTTGACCGAATTCCGTAGTTAGTGATAAAGTTTGCCGTTCAAAATTTAATACTGCGTTAAAAGCTTTCAAAAAGTCTTGTCCTAAAATACCGTCCGTTTGCGAAGGAATTTGTCTCAATGCATAAAACTTATGACTAAAATTATTGTTATTGTAATTCAACTTAATGTAACTGTAACCCTCCGTAACAACTTTTCCGCCTATACCTTTTATATCAACTCTCTTATTATGGAACGGAATCTGTAAACGTTCTAGAAGATCGTATTTGATGACAGAAATGGAAGCGCCGGTATCGATAAGCCACTTAAAAGTGCTGTTACTTACACTAAGTGACACTTTGTTTAAACAGATACATGCACAAATATAGTTATGCTCGAAAAAAATGACTCAGGTTTGCTCCGAGTGTGTGGTCCACTGACTCACGCTCCTGAGTACCTTGTTCGGTTGCTAAGGTGTTAACATTTGCCAAAAATGTGGCACCCCTACTTCCTCTACGGGGTTTATCTCTGTTACCGGCACGCCAGTTATAACCGCGGTTGCTATAGCGCCTGTTATAATTATTAGACCAATAATTGCTAGACGTACCTTGTAGCGCACGACTACCACGGGGGTAAAATCCTCGCTGCCATTGACCACGACGTGTCTGAACCCTTGTAGGTCTAAAACAGCTATACCTATTACCTCTACCGAAGTTTGATGTTCTATAGGAACCAACAATTTCCGACGAACGTTCGACTGTAGATACCTCCTCGTCCTGCGCGGCTTGTATCGCATCCTTTAAGCACGTGTAATTACGCGCCGCAATAATAGTACTTATCTTAGGATTTCGCAAGCCGTCGGCAAACCGTTTTATAGCATATTTTTCGTTTATACTTTTTAGTACATTATACGCATTCGAGTTGCCGTCGGCTTGTGAAATAGTTAGATCAACAAATAATTCACTAATATCCTTGCCAAACTCTGTAACAGACCTATGATTTTGGGCCGCTCGTTGCAGTTTAGTCTGAATTGCAGTGAAGGACTTCTGCGGAAGCAATAATTTACGCATATCCTTTATTAAATCTCCGACACTGTTGTAAGAAGAGTTTAATTTTAACTTTGCAGTCTCTGAAAGCCTACTCTTTAGTACAAATGTAATTAAGTTTCTCTTACATTCTGGTTTGCTCAATGTAGACTCGTAATATTCAATATTCTCAATTAATTGCTTTGTTATACTATCGTCATCATTCATGACAGGCAAAAGACTTAATACTAATTTTAAATCAAATAAAATGTCCTTCTCCATTATGTTAACTTGTTCAGAACACTTTGCTGCTGAACACAATTGTACAATTTCGTGATATAAATTCAAAAACTCTGCGCAACTTTTATTCACTAATTCAACAGTAGATGACGTACTAGCTTTAATTTCCTCTTTTAAATGGTCGATTATAGCAATATATTGACTATATAACTTATTCGCTTCACACAACTTTACTACAGAAATATTTCCTTTTCTTCGTTTCTCACCAATTTTTATTAGATACGTTCGTATTTCTTTTAAGTCTGTAACTAAGTTTTCTAAAACCTCGGCCATACCATAGTAGAAGTAATATTTTTCTAATGACTAAGACTAACCATGCATATTTGTGAACTATACTAAGTACTTACAATTAATCCACTAAACTAAAGTGTTCTGTCCCGTATAAACCATCGCGATTTTTTCCCACTTTTCGCTTTACACTACTCCAATACCGCTTAGGCTTTTAAACACTTTCACACGCGCACTTTTTCATATTATTGGGATCACACTATTGCCTCTGCTTTTCCGCTCAATACAGCAGCAGGCTGACGACGTAGCAGGCTGGCATACCTTTTTAATGCAAACTCGTTGACTTGGCGTTGTACTAACTTGCCATGATATTTCCTGTAGGCCTTGAACAGGATGAGCAGCGCCCCAATTGCCAGAAGCGTAATTATTGCTATGAGAATGCAGTTTGTCACCGATAAGTGCTGCTTGATAACTTGCATGTGTGGTGAAGTATCCACTCCCACAGCTAAATTGGTGTTGCTGGTTTTCTCTTCCACTTTACTTTGTGGCGAACCCATTTTCGACCGATTTATAATCAATCTGTACTTTGTCACACACCGTTAAGACACGACGATCTAACCCGTAGTAACACATATTTAATTGCGAGAATTTAACTTGCACCGAATTCGATACGTCTCCTTATTAGGAGGACGACTGGCAGGATCGCCATATACTGTCGGGAGCCGAAAGGATATGTATTGAAACACCGAAGTCTGATTAAACACTCATTTATTACAAAATAAGCGATGATTATAAATGGTTACATACTTAGCATAATATATATAGGGTACTATACTACATTGTCCTTACTAAAGCTATAGTGGTCTAGCAGACCTCACGTCGTCGGTACTTATGTAACTTAAATGGCATGTCGGTACTTAAAGGTTAATATATTATCCATTCCATCTAGAGCTGTCCGATTTCACTGATACAATAACTTGAAAAAGAGAAGTAACCTCTTTTATTAATAACGATTATCTATTAATATAATATTTTTTTTATGAATTAACTCACGTTTTATGAAATCAGATAAAAAAAGATATAAGTAAGCTAAAAATTTCCCCATAAATCAGTTGTTGTTTAGTAAGATCTTTTAATTATCTGTTATTCAAAATTAGGTAGGAAATACAATAAAGATAACCTAATTATAGTACCTATACACAGGACCGCAAAGACAAGGGCCGGTTAGAAAATCTTCAATATCTTCAAGCTACGCATTTTTATATATACCGTGTTTTTTTTATTTCTGTCCAAAGTTAAGGTGGAGGTAGTGTTACGTGTTTAGAACAAAATTAAGGAAAAAACTTTTATTTTTATTTTATTTTATCAAATGTTAGCGTCGTTTATTTGGATATTAAATCTACCTAAGCATTGAAAAACAAAGAAAACAAATTTAAGATAATATCAATAATAGTAAAAATAACTATTAAGCGTGCACACAAGGCTCAGGGTTATCAGCTTATCGCAGCGCTACGATGACAAAAGAACTATTTGAGTAAAAAAATATATTATCGCTTCATTTTGTTCTAAACACATAACACAACCACCCCCTTAAGTTTGGGCACATATAATAAATACACCCTGTATTTTACATTTATTAAAAATAGAAATAAAAATTTAGCACATTAAAATATTCTTTAATTTATTTTTATTTCATAAAGCTAGGTCAGGTATTTTTGAAGCTATTGGAGATTTTCTAACCGACACTTTTCTTTGAGATCCAGTGTATAAGTACTATAATTAAGTAAACTTTAATGTTATCAACGAAATTTAGCCACTTTTATGCATACTGGGGGTTAATTGTCTAATTTTAAAATCTATCGCAATCCCATTCAATTCGTCAATTGAAAGATATTCACATACTTCAGCCCGTCAATATTTGACATTTGATAGGGATAGTGATCGGGACGCGTTTTGAAAGGTATTGAATGAACGAAATTGAACTGTCTAAGCAAAGTGACACACGAAAATATCTTTAAAATGTATGGAGAAGTGTCAAATGAAGTGTCATATAAATCATCTTTCGTTCCGAAAGAGATTGAGACTATAAATTACACAATTCCGTTAATCACTATCATATTCACAATACTTTTGAAAGGGATTGTGATAGATTTTGAAATTAGACAATTAGGGGGCTGGTCATGGAATTTCGATAAAAAGGTCGTCATATGTGCCAGCGAGCCGGCCGTGGAAACAATTTGCCCCATGTGTTATTCCATAAACAACCATATCCTATGTACTTCAGAATTCAATAAAAACTTTTTGGAGTCGGTGCCAGCCAAGGCATTCTACTTTGCGGTCCTACTATTATTTTTTCTTGCCTTGGCTAGCACCGACTCCAAAAGGTTTATTTTTGCGTTTTAGTTTTTTGAAGTCGGTTTTAATTTTTGAAGTGAAAACTTCTTTAGCGGCGTTGAGCACTTTTTCTGTAATGGGTATAAAATCTTAAACTCGCGTCAGGACACGTGACCTGATCGAAAAAGCGTAGGACGGATGGAGAGTAGACAGCTATCCCCTCTCTACGGCGCGGCGAAAATGTATGCCTGGGCCTACTGTTTCGTTTAGGCTTTTAATAAATTTAATAAATTTGTTTATTATTATTATTATTATTATTATTATTATTATTATTATTATTATTATTATTATTATTATTATTATTATTATTATTATTATTATTATTATTATTATTATTATTATTATTATTATTATTATTATTATTATTATTATTATTATTATTATTATTATTATTATTATTATTATTATTATTATTATTATTATTATTATTATTATTATTATTATTATTATTTATTAATAATAATATGCAAAATTATTCCCTAACCATTCCAAAATATCAAACATGCTCAACGTTAATAATCAAGTTTTCACTTCTGCCGGCACTCCCGGAGTGCAACCCGTCTTTTTTTTATATAAAGTTCTCAACCACTGAGGAACTGGCTGTCTTATGTGTGATTTTAGAATTTTGCTTTTTTCGATGCTATTTTTATACTTATGATAAATATTAAATAGAACAATATTGGAAAAAATTAACTCGGCCACAAGTGAATTCTCAGATGGGACTCGAACCCACGACCTTTGGAAATCCGGTCCAATGCTCTAACCACTGAGCTACCGAGACTTGCGAACCACCGTCGAAATTCTCCAATACTTTTATACTGCAGGCCAGCGTTGTCACATCAATGCTAGGAATATCCTTGCACTCGAAAGAAACATCTTTTCAGGTGTTTAACGATCGATTAAAATGCAACATCATATCTCTAACTGCCGGAACACGACAATGCTGAAAACATTGTTGTTATGGCGTCAGACTTAGATAAGATGGTGGTAGCTAGCCAGGCGGACTCACAACAAGACCTAACACCAACCAAATATGAATATGGCGAATTGGGTTCCAGTATGTACCTTTGGAAATCATCTTAAGGGTGAAAGGCTTCGGTAATTGAGTGATCGAAGAATAATATTAAACTTGTAAGGAGACGATTTCGCCAGTTTATCACTCGTCTATTTGTTGCTTTTTGCCACAGACCTATATCGAGATAGACGGTAAAAGTGTACCTACCTTGCGTGCCAAAAGTTTGATCCACGGTCAAAGATTTACGACCTAAGTCAGTCCGTTTGAGACCATTGCCATGAAAACACGCGTCACTCAGAAACGCAAATGGTTAATTATGCAAGAGCTCACATTGTCAATAACATTACACATCAGTAAATCTCGCTCGCGACGTCATCGTAGGTACGAAAAATTCGACACGCCAGGTTCTCATACAGTTTGAAGGGTCGCGCTTGACAGACTGATCGTATTCGATAACGTTTGTTAAGCAACGTTCGGCCCGGTCAGGTGTCGGATGGGTGACCGTAAAGTGGCAATATAACTGAGCGCTTCCGTGCTTCGGAGGGCACGTTGTCATTTGATTATAGTCGTTAGCTGTGTAGTGTCGGAGCTGTTTAGTGTCGGCTTAGAATAGCACTACCCTTCTCATCCCGTGGGTGTCGTAAAAGGCGACTAAGGGACTCAGCCTTCAGAAGACGGGCAGCAGCATCTCCTACAAACTTGGCCTTACTGCGATCGCCAACCCGCCTGCCCAGCGTAGCGATTATGGCAAACCCCTTTTGGGGGAGGCCTATACCCAGCAGGTGTTATGTGGCTGAGACGACGACGACGTTAAGCCAAGTCAGAGGCCTTATAGGCGGCTCGATAATCTCTGACACCAGAGGTGACCACTTATCCTCACTCGATAAAAAGAAAGAAAAAGGGGCTCTTTTCGTCTATCTCGCTATAGGTCTGTGCTTTTTGCGATGACGGATGTTAGCCACCTATAGGTACTACGTGAGAACTGCCACCATGATATCGCCCAATAGAAAAAAGCTAAATAATAATCTTTTGCACAGAGTAATATATGAACGTTTAGCTCCAACTTAATTAAGTTACTAATTCGTGTTTATTTCATCATTAAAACTTCATAATGATGTTGAACTTATCAGTTTCTACGCCGACGTGCTCATAATATGCTGCACATCATATTTAGAAGTCATCTCAATATATTCCATTGTTCATCATCATCTTGACCTTATCCAAATTCTATTTGGGGTTGCTATTAAATTCTATATCATTTTATGATTTTTTATGCTATACATACTTGTGATAAATTTTACTTATTTTTTTATAAAAAAATTAAGATAAGTATAAAAATAGCATTAAAAATGCAAAAACTTAAAAATCATAAATAAGATGGCTGTTACATCTAATCGATCGTTTAACATAATATGTTAAACGATCGATTAAGATGTAACAACCATTAACAACCAACTCCTTGATCCGATTAACCCCTAAAGATTTGTAAGACATTCTAAAACTTGCATCATCAACATCATCACACACACATAACACCCACTGCTGGGTATAGGTCTCCAGGAGAATTTCCACGACCTACGGTCCTACGCTGCTTGCATCCAACGGCTTTACTACTACTACTCCGATGGCACGATGACCCCGAAGTGGATCTTGGCCTCCAACAACAAAAGGCGCCACTGCTCGTATAGGTATAGCGCGACCTCCTCCCAGTCGGGCAGCAGCAGCTTCCGTAGGTCTTTGACCACTTCGTCAGCCCAGCGGTACCTAGGTCGACCGACTGGCCTGCGCCCTACTGGCCGGCCCAGGTATGCTCGTTTGACTGCGCGACCGTCCTCCATTCGCACGACGTGGCCTAACCATCGAAGCATCTGTGCTTTGACCTCACCAAGGATATTTGGCTCGGCGTACAGCTCCTCCACTTCAGCGTTCTTTCGGATTCTCCAGCTGCCGCCATCGGTATGAACCGGTCCGAAAATCTTACGGAGCACCTTTCTTTCCGTGACGAGAAGTTTTCCCCGCGCCGCCCTCATGGCGTAGGGGAGCGTCCCCCGGTGGCAGATGGGGGAATGGTCGGTAGTACAGCCTGGCTAGGCTATCGGCTAGGCCCGATGGGCCGCTGACCAACGGAGGGTGTGGTCCTCCAGCATTTGGGGGGTTGTGCGAGGGGCTGACAATCCCTCCACGTAGAAATTCTAATGTTACGAAACCGACAACAAAAGACCTTCACCTAAAACTTGCTATTTAAATGGATAAAGAATTTCAGTACTTTGTAAATACTCTTTCATTTCAATTTTTTTATGAACGACGGGGAGACTTCATCACACCTGATGTTAAGTATTGATTAGGCTGAAGATGGAAGCGAGCCTCTCCCGGAATCCTCAATCACTGAGGAACTGGCTATCTTATCTGTAACTGCCAGAACACAACAATGCTGAAAATTTTTTGCTATAGCGTCAGTCTTAGATAAGATGGTGGTAGCTAGCCAAGCGGACTTACTACAAGTCCTACCACCAACCAAACCGAGTACAATATGTACCCCCGCTGGGAATCGAACCCGGGACCCCTGGGTCTGAAACCGGAAGTTTTACCATAGACCACAGAGGCGGTTAAAATATCACCTCTTGCTATGAGTAAAACTTTTGATTATTATGGAACATTGCGGTGTGATGATTTTAGTATCACTTCAATTTGAACATTTTAGGCACCATTATTCTTTAAAATAGACCCACATTAAAATTTTACAATCACTATATAATATGATCATCTCTTTACTTATGGAAAGTTGGGTCTGATGTTCAACTGTTGTGTCATCTAGTCATTTTAATTTTGCATCGGAAATACAAAACCCCAAACGAAAATACAAAAATCCCAAATATTACTGACAACGGATTGTAGAGGATGATACTATTATCATCCTATTATATGATTAGCGAAAATATGATTTAGAGTCTATACTCTAAATCATATTTTCTAAACCCTGTAGAACCATTAAAAATTATTCTTTCACGGTTTAATCGCGAACATCTGGTCAATAATTAAGTTTATTATCAATATAGATAGACACATATTATCTCTTCTTGTTATCCGGTACAATATAGGTAGATTTTTGTCATTACCAACATGTTTACTTTTAAATTCGGTCAATTAAAAATATTAGGATCATGCATATTTTTCGGAAATTTTTAGTTGTCAGTACTTCGTTTATTACCATCGGGTTATTTATGAAACGCGAATTTCTTTTTTGATTTTATTTGATATACGATGACAACAAAGGTGATAAAAATAAATAATCGCCTTCTCTTTATCATGGTCATAGTGAAATCTGTGGGAGTTAGACGAAATGATCAATAATAATATATATGAAATAAATCAGGGAGAAGTGAATATCAGATTTCGTGTTTTGCACTTGTCCACCCATGTTAACTTCGAATATAATAAACTTCTGAGGTCAAGTTTTTTTTGGTAGAAGTTCATTCTAAGTGTAATCGCATTTTGCAAAACGCTTGTAAAGCTTACTATTATTTTCAAATTACGAAAACTTGTCAAAAAACCGGTTTGCCCAAGTAAACGCTTAAAGCGGCCATGGGGGTAAGGGCAAAGTGGTCATGCCAAAATATATAAAAAAAATGCAATTTTAAATAACCAAAATACCGAAAATAATTTATATTTCACTTTTTTACGATAAAAAAAGAATATTGTTCAATATAGTTTCAAATTAAACAATAACTTCAGTTTTCAAATAGGTCATTACTTAAATCTAAGTCCCAAAAAGTCTTCTGCATAAAGTAACATAACCAACAGCTATACTCGGTATTTTAGCATTAGATTCTAATGTAATAATAACAGATTTCTTCACTACCATAAAAGCATGGTGTGGCCACTTTGCCTCCTATGGCCGCTTTGAGCGGACTTCCCCTAATTCTTGTTGTTCAATGTTCAATATTAAGTAACCTTTTAATGACCTCAATGTTAAAATTGTATGAAGATCAGCAAGCTGATTATCTAACTCGCGACCAGTCACAATTACGGAAAAGTTCGCCGTCAAACATGATTTCTGCCAAATAGTACTGCCTCTGAAGAACAACTAAGGAACTAAAACGTTCTGACCAGAGAATATCTTTTCCATCCATCCATCCATCATCAGCTAGTCGACGTCCACTGCTGGACATAGGCCTCTCCAAGCTCGCGCCTATTGTGGCGTTCATAGGAAGCTATTAGCCTACTGCGACCACGCTGGCCAGACGGGTTGGTAGAGGGTTTGTTTCTAGTTTTCCTTCTCTCGCACAGGTTTTCAATGCGTCGAGCCTCTTAGTCGACTCTTACGACATCCCAGGCATGTAAGGGAGTAGTGACACTTGTATACTTAGGCCGTCACCACACGCCTTTTCATATGTTATTAAATAAAACCTTTGTGACCAAAAGATAACTAAACTGTATAAAAACACTTTAACTCGTTCCTAGTGGCGCTAGTTTCTATAGAAATATTCAAAGACAATTTAATCACTATGTAATGTTTCCATAGCAACGAGAGACTAAATAATTAGCGATCGCATACCAGTGTGACGATATCGGAATATTTCAGGAACCGCGATTTGTCACTCATTTTTAGATCAGCCTGCAGTTTCAAGATGTCATTTACTCAGAGGTCCTGGATTCGGATCAGGGCAAATGTTTATATTATGAATACGAGTAGAGTTTACGAGTTATGGCTGATGATATTACTACGAAAATACAAAAATATACTTATCTACTATCCGACCTGCCCCCCTGTCGGGTAAAAAATCTGGGTATGGATATGGGCTTCATTTGACAGTTGAAGCTCATAAAATTACCATATATGGTCATTAAAATATTAGTTTTTTTAGTTAGTTTTTGTATCTTTTTTTCAGCTGTCATGCGCCTTATTGTTCTGATCGGATAGTATCTATGTATTATTAATATATATATTTCTATCCATACTAGAAAATTTCGAGGTGTCCTCTTAAATCTCGTAGTTACATGGTAAAGAGTACTGGGTTGGACTCCCAAAGTTACGGTTTCGAGTCCCGTCTATCTGAGACATAATAATTGTGGAGACAAGTTGATTTTTTGTAGTAGGTATATTATTTGTTGTAAATTTTATCACAAATACCAAAAATACTTTTACAAAAATAAAGAACAAAGTTAGAATAAGTCCCGTACTCACCTACACTAAAAATCATGCTGTTTATTATTATGTCGTCTTTGTAATAGTTTCGAAAACGACAGTATTTTCAAAAACTACTTAACCGATTTCAAAATTTGAAAAAATGGGACTAATTAGGGAACTTACTTAATGTTGTAACGTTTAATTCATTTAAATCGGTTCAGCCGTCTTCGAATAATCGGTGAACATATAATAACAACAACCATTATATTTATTTTTATTAGTTGTTAAAAAAAATCTAACTTAAAGCTTCAATAATAACTTGAGTTTAACTAGACGACTTGTTCTTCTGGGGGTCTACTCCGAAAACCAAACAAAATCGCATCGAGCGAATGTTTACAACCGGTTAGCGGTTGCACCAAAATTCATTTGTAGCTGTATAAATCCATATATTTTTTTAACAACCTTTACAAGCAAATTACGATGTACTTTTTACGAATACATAAAATAATTATTAGTTAGTTTCGCGACTGTAAGAGCGCTTACGCACTGCGTCCGAATCCGTGAAAATACGGTCCGTTATAGCCATAGAACTATTTGTATGGTAGCTTACGCACTATCAGTTTTCTTCTGTCCGTCATCCTTGAACCATTATGAACGAACTGTTTCCCTATTTTAACACTATACGTGAAAGGATAAGTTAGCATCCTGGATTCCACTTACTTCCACCACCACAGAGAACATATTTATGAATCATTTTTATTGATAGCACAACACATTTTTTTTTAAACAGAATCGAGCAAATCGAGCTTAGTCAACATGGCTGACATAAACTCAATATCTAGACTCGCGATTTTTTTAGAAAATTGTGTCGTGAAATCAATAAAAACTGTGCATAATTTGTTCTACGTGGTAGTGGAAGTAAGTAATGATCAATATCCTTACTTATCCTTTCACTGTTAGTGTTAAAATAGAAAGTTACGTATCGGATTCGGATCGCAGTGCGTAAGCGACATCCGAATTCTTTCCGTGTTTTTTGGATCCGTTTTCTCGCGAGTTCGGATACAGTGCGTAAGCGCTCTAACTGCATCAAAATCTGAACCATATGCAGTAAGTCGTCTTCGTAAATCACTCCGGCTATCGCGATGTCTTTCGTAGTTGACCCTTTGCATATCATTGGTTTTTGATTGGCTTTGCATTCATTGGCTTTGTATATTGGTTTGATGAAAAAATATTATTTTATCTCTCTAAATTCTGCAGCTATATTTGTACCAAATTCATATCAGGTTTTAATATGCACGTGTTCTTTTAATTATGATTAAACGTATCAATCAAATGCGTTTGATTAAATATATTGATAGTATATTTTGAGATTATATTTGCTAATAAGAATATCATTCACGTTTTTTTAGATCATTACCCTAATAAAATTGGTCAGGTATACAAAATGGCCATTTTTTTAAGAAGTGTTTTTGTTTTCTGCTTGGCCCTTGGTGTGGTGTTGGCAAAACATGAAGAATATGAAGGGTATGTTTTGCTACTGTTTATTTTTTTTATAAGTAATCATTATCTTTAGGATTAGGTTAACTGTTGTAGCAATATGTCACTCCAATTATAAAGCTGGTTCTGTTATAACCGCCTCTGTGGTCTAGTGGTATCAGACCCGGGTTCGATTCCCAGCGGGGGTACATATTGTATTCGGTTTGGTTGGTAGTAGGACTTGTTGTAAGTCCGCCTGGCTAGCTACCACCATCTTATCTAAGCCTGACGCCGTAACAACAATCTTTTCAGCATTGTTGTGTTCCGACAGTTCGGGATTAGATAGCCAGTTCCACAGTGGCTGAGGATTCCGGGAAAGGCTCACTTCCATCTTCAGCCTTATCAATACTTAACATCAGGTATGATAAAGGCTTACCCCCATATTCTAAGTCGTTCTTCCAAAACTTTTTACACTCCACTCAACCTCGTCGTGGGTAAAGTGGTAGTGTGCGCTAGGCCTAACACGGAGTGGCTACGTACTCTTTGGCTCCTCGGTCCTTACGGAGTTATGACTTAGAATACCGATTTCGATGAGTATTTCGAAGAGGTTTTCAATGAGGTTTCGTTAAGTCGAGGACGAGTAAGTTTTGGAGGAACGACTTAGAATATAGAGTCTCCCCGTCATTCATAAAAAAACCATAGGAAAGATACTCGTATATTTGATCCAACATAGTCCAAAAGAGCGACTTGCTATGTTACGCGGAGAGACCCGTGGTAGTGGCACACTATGACTTGAAGGTGTCAAAACACCTCATTTGTGCAAAGCAAAGTGTTCTTTACATTAATCAATTTAAAGTCTGTTAAACCGGGGCTGTTATTTTAAATACAGCTCATACCAGCCAAATTCTATATTTCTTTTATACATAGCCAACATTGATAAAAAGGTATTGTCACAGCTTGTTTTCACAAGGAAGGTATCAAAACGGCCATCATAGATGGAGATTTAGTCCAGAACATACTTAAAACGACAATTTGGTATGATGCCCAGCTGTTCATCAAATACATCGATAAATTTGTAAAATTAATAATATTAATTTACAGCTATGCACTATACGAGGTGTCAGCTAAAGATGTCGACCAGGCCAAGTATATCAACCAGCTGGACAATCAGATCACGGTGGACATGTGGATGCCAGCGCTGCCTGACAGACCAGGGCAGTTCTTCGTCTCCCAAGACTATAGGGAAGCTTTTGAAATGCTTCTGACAACTGCTGAAGTGGAGTTCAAAAACACAAATGTTAATATTAAAGAGTAAGTAATGCTTTTAGAAGATCCCCAGTATAAACAGTTTTCCAAGACTTCCAAGACCACATCATTAACTATTAAATGTCATTATGTAACTGGTGGATGAAAGAAGCCTCCCCGTGTGAAGCCAAGAGATAAGTATGCACCGGCGCACCCTGGGAAATGGCGCTGACCATTTCCCAGGGTGCGGCAAATCGGTAACGCAGACAATCCTCTCAATGGCAAAAACCTTGCGTTCGCGGCCGTTTTCAGGTCTTCCAAAAATACTTCATCAAGGCTCCGACACCATGAGCCACAAAAGAAAATATCATGCAACTTGATGTTATGGCGTCATCATCATTTATATCCCCACTGTTGGGGCATAGGCCTTTCTTACGAATTACGAAAATACGGTAGGTGCTAACGACTGCAAATGAAGCCTGGACCAGCGACTCACATTCAGCACTATTGTATCTTTTAGTATAGATTCCCTTTATTAAGAAACGTGGACAAAAGCCACACCTACACACCTAGATGTAAAACTAGTATTGTAACTTTGAAAAAGTGGGTGTAGCTTTACTCCACGTATATTTATCACTCTCTATATCTCTCTCTTATCGTATAACGATTAGTGGCCATCTCTGGTGTCATAGTTTATCAAGCCGCCTATAAGGCTCTGACTTGGCTTAACGACTGTTATCAGAAATAAGGATGCAAATGTCTATTGCCTCTGGGTAGTGTATCCTCGGCTAGACACCCACTCTTGTCATCCTCCAAGATTAGCGCCGTTACTGCACACGCTTTCATACATTTCGCTATGGCACATATATCACATTTGTTAAACAACGTTCGGTCCGGTCAGGTGTCGGATGGGTGACCGTGAAATGGCATTACAACTGAGCGCTTATTTGTAATGCCACTTCACGTTGAGTGCGGCTATCGTCATCTGATAACGGTCGCCTTATAGGCGCCTTGATAAACTCTGGCACCAGAGGTACTCATACGGTAAGAAGAAGAAGACTGACCTCGTCGGATGAGTAATCGATTTTAGACGTTCACAATATATTAACACATATTGTTTTGATTAAGGTTTCTGTCGGTGTTCTTCGGTGTATCTTATCTTATCAAATTGCGGTTGTCATACTAGAAGGAAGAGTAAATCAGTACCTTTAAACGATTATATTTTTATTTTACTTTTCCTTCATTGGTTCAACGAGCTGTTGAGCAATATTAAAGTAATATTGTTATCATCATGTAATTAAAATTACTGAAATATTGATATAGTTGATGGTGGTAGGAGCTGGATCTCAAGATCTTAAATTTCTAATATCGGAATCAAAACAATTAAGGTTGTGATATTGTTTTAAAAAGATAACTGAGTTATACATAATTTATAGCAGTATCTTATTCCTTTTAAGGAACCCTAAAGTACATCATACCCTTTGCATATAAAAGAAGGTTTCAAAATATTAGATTCGATTAGATGCTCGTTACAAAAGTTTAACAGATTTTTTTGGACACGGATTATTTTTCAGCACTTCTACTTAGACGAGTTCTGATTCTTCAAGCAGGGATTCTTGAATTAAACATCCAAGAATAAAACAAACAGATGTGTAAATCAAACTTATAATTATCCACAAGAACTTTTGGGCATTAATGACAGTGTGAAGTTATCGGTAAACACGGTAAACCAACTGGTTTTAATTATGCGAATGTTGGTCCCGCCATTGCGGCACAAATTGGTACAAATGTTCCCATTTCTCCTCCGATAAGATTGCTCAGCTACCACCTTGTGACTCTTTTGTGCTTGCTGAGACGGATAATGAGGAGGTAGAGCGAATCATCATGAACCTGAAATTTCATTGTGCAGTAGGTCGAGACTGTATATCTTCTGAAGTCTTAAAATATATTGCGGATGACACTATACCAATATTGACACACTTATTTAACCGTTGTTTAAATGAAGCCATATTTCCTGACTGCTTAAAGAAGGGTATGATTGTTGCGATATATAAGGGTAGCTCTAGGAATAGCATTGTAAATTATCGCAAAATTTCAATGTTACCTATAACATCAAAGGTTGTTGAGAGAATTATAAACTCTAGATTGTTATCATTTCTCGAATCAAAGCAAATGCTTTCGCCAAACCAATTTGGTTTTCGCAAAGAAAGGTCAACAGAGGACGCGGTTCAAGAATTCACTCACTTTTTGGTATCTAAGCTTGGCACTGGAAAAAAATGCATCACCATCTTCCTAGACTTGGCGAAGGCCTTTGATGCTGTTTCAATCCCAAAGCTATTGCTGAAGTTAGAGGGCATGGTAATAAGAGGGGATCAGCTGCTCTCGCTAAAAAACTATTTAGAAAATCGAACACAGTATGTCAAGATAGAGGATGTCGTCAGCGATGAAGCTCCTATCTCGTTCGGTGTACCTCAAGGCAGCGTAGCTGGACCTACTCTCTTTCTGTGTTTTATTAATGAACTCTGCCAACTGAAGCTTGAAAACGGCAAGGTTATATCGTACGCAGACGATGCTACTTTGACTTTATATGGCGACAGCTGGGAGCAGGTCTTTCAAAGTGCACAGAAGGGCTTTGATGTTGTTTGCCACTGGTTGGCCGACAACTCCCTTTCACGCAAGCAAAATAAAATTCATCCCTTTCTCAATCTCAAAAAAATCATCCGTGCCTGCGACGCTCAACCTATCTATAAAAGCGCATACTTGCTTCTCCACCACTTTCACATGTCCCTCAATATCATCGACAGACCAAATCACATATTTAGGAATAATAATTGACAAAAATCTTAAATTTAAGGCTCACTTAGACATGCTAACGAAAACTATTAGAAAATTAATATTTGTTTTTAAGCAGTTAAGATCTTCAGCTGAAAAGGAAATAATAAAAATGTTTATCTAGCTCTTTGTCAATCAGTGATAAACTACTGTGTTAGCGTTTGGGGTGGTACGGCAAAAACAGTTCTGATTCAAGTTGAAAGAGCACAGAGACTAATCTTAAAAATTTGTGTAAGCAACCCCAAACTATACCCCACAGATATTCTATACAAAGATGCTCAAGTTCTCACAGTTCGTCAATTGTTTGTCCTGTCTGTGATCTTGCGGAAACACGCTCAATTAAACTTCAACACACCATACAAAAATTAAAATACTAGACGGCATCACAAGGTCTGTTTCACGCCCGCAACTAAAGCATCCTTTGCTCAAAGATTTTTTCCATACCTAAGCGCTATTTTGTACAATAGACTAAACAAATCGCACGATATTTTCAAAATGACCAAACACTTTTGCAAGGGTACTGTTGTTTCATGGCTTTTGACATTAAATTACTCTCAAACCGAAAAAAAAAAATGTTATCGTAGACTGTCCCTAGACTAACGACAATATGAAAGAACTACTCTTGAAGTACTCTTGTAATATTGTTTGTTTTTATTTTGCATTTTTTTTTTATATAAGTAAAATAAATTTCCAAAAAAAAAACTTTTTCTTAGCACGGCATCTAACTAGTTTTAAGTCATTATATGTATTACAACAGTGTATGTTTGGGAGAAATAAAAAATTAATATTATTATTAAACAATATGTTTGTAAAGTTTATTTAATCAATTTCAATATTTTCTGAGTACCACAACAATCAATAATTTGATTTTGTTTTGTAATCTTCATTATTATCATAATGACTAAGAATGATTTATGATTCTGATTGCGCAGTTATCTATAGCGTGAAAAACACATACGTTACGTACTTGAATAAACATAAAAATCACTACCTCAATATCAAGTCCAGCTTTACTGAGCCAGAGGTCTTGTTCAGGTTCACCATTGAAGCGCTCATGGCCGCGCTTGACAGACTGATTGTATTCAATCACGTCTGCTAAGCAACGTTCGGTCCTGTCAGGTGTCGGATGGGTGACCGTAAACTGACATTACAACTGAGCGCTTCTGTGCTTCGTAGGGCATGTTAAGCCGTCGATCCCGACTGTTGTCATATGATAACAGTCGTTAATCCAAGTCAGAGGCTTGATAAACTCTGGCACCAGAGGTGGCCATACGATAAGAGAGAGAGAGACCATTAATGATAATGAACGTTTCTATTTGTACTGTGTCTGGGTGTAAGTAAGTATTATATTTGTAATTCTTTCGTTAGTTCTGATCTGTAATGAAAGAGGTTATGCTACTTAAATAAAGCTGCCAATGTTCTTATCATATTGTGCCCAAATGGGCACAATGGGATCTGAGAAATCACTTGTGACCGAGTTCATTTTTTCCAATCTTTTTCTATTTAAAATTTATCATTAAACAGCATTGAAAAATGCAAAAAATCAAAAATCATAAATTATTGGCTGTTGCATCTTAATCGATCGTTAAACACCTGAAAAGATGTTTCTTTCGAATGCAAGGATATTCCTAGCATTGATGTGACAACGCTGGCCTACAGCGTATTAAAAATATAAAAGTATTGGAGAATTTCGACGGTGGTTCACAAGTCTCGGTAGCTCAGCGGTTAGAGCATTGGATCGGATTTCCAAAGGTCGAGGGATCGATTCCCATCTGAGAATTCACTTGTGGCCGAGATAATTTTCCAATATTTTTCTATTTAAAATTTATCATAAGTATAAAAACAGCATAGAAAAATGCAAAAAATAAAAAATCATAAATTATTGGCTGTTGCATCTTAATCGATCGTTAAACACCTGAAAATATGTTTCTTTCGAATGCAAGGATATTCCTAGCATTGATGTGACAACGCTGCGGCCTACAGCGTATCAAAAATATAAAAGTATTGGAGAATTTCGACGGTGATTCGCAAGCATTGGACCGGATTTCCAAAGGTCGTGGGTTCGATTCCCATCTGAGAATTCACTTGTGGCCGAGTTAATTTTTTTCCAATAAATTTCTATTTAAAATTTATCATAAGTATAAAAACAGCATTGAAAAATGCAAAAATTCAAAAATCATACACAACATTTTTGCTTAATTTAAATATAGGAGCAAAATCATATGTCAAGTAAATTAGTAAAATTTTACGGATTTTTGCGGACTATATATTTCACCGTTTGGACATTCCTTTTGGATTTAGTGTTTTTAGGGTTTTTCTAGTTTCGGCACCTTTTTAGCTGCCGTGATTACAGGATGACTGGCTACTTATAAGTCTACATTCGAAAAGTTATTTTTTTATGTTTCGTTTGGGTAAGGTTAGACATATACTTAAGTCATCGTCATGAGCCATTTTTAATTTTCACACTGCTGGGGCACAGGCCCAAAAGTGAAGTTAACTTGAGATGTCCTTCAATTAGTTTGAACTTAACCGCACTTTGTATAAAAAGACGACCGACGACCTGTTTGGCGCAGGGGTACTAAGCCTGCCTTCTGCGCCGGAGGTCCCGGGTTCGATCCCCGGACAAGACAAATATTTGTGTGCATGAACATGTCTATTTGTCTTGGTCTGGGTGTTTAATATGTATATTATGTATTTGCAAAAAAAAAAAAAAAAAAGTATATAAGTATGTTTATCCGTTATCTAGTAACCATAACACAAGTTCTTAATGAAACTTAACTTGGGCTAGATAATTGGTGTGTTTGTATGCAATTATTTATTATTTATTATTATTAAAGACCTTCTAAATATATTTTCTATTTTTAGTTTACATCATGGTATTGTAATTTTTCAGAGAGTTGCAAAGAGAAGAGCAACTTCTAGCTGCTGCAGCATCAAAACCAAGCAACAGGTCTGTCACTGGACTTGACTTCAATCAGATCCATAGACTCCAAATTGTAAGTATCAACATCATGATTATTATATATTATTTATATCTTTTGTGCATATGACATGTTTCTTCTTATCTATCCATAAGAAGCCAGGTGCCGCAGCAGTAGGGACATTAAAAATGGTTGACGACGTTGATACCGTAAAATCCTACAAAATTGCCTATCAGTCCTGAGTTTGCCTGCCGCGGCCGCACAGTCACACGGCAGGCTGATTAACAAACTAAACATCATTTGATTATTTGAGGAGCTCGTGGTTCAGCCTACGATTGTAGGCGTTAAGCAACTTTCGCAATGGTCGGTCACTGGATGGGTGACCGGACGACACGAGAAGCCGTTGGTGCCGGTTGTATTTGAAGTCGTTAAAACCCACCAATCCGCATTGGGCTCACTTGGTGGGTAATGGCCCATCAAAAATGAAGGCCAGTGCCCCAGCAGTGGGAATGTTAAAATGGCTGATGACAATAACAAAAAATTAGTCTGCGGATGGCGAGGCGAATGGGTGAGGCGAATAGTGAGTCAAGTAAGGTCGCTATTCACCACTTGTGCGGGTGTGTGATTGTCGCAGAATAGGGTAGGCAAAGTTGTAGCCTGTTGGGCACAATTGCAGCATTTTACCGATATTAAATACAGGGTGTTAAAAGACCCATAACGAAAACGAAAACCACGTATTCTCCCCATCGTTGCTATCATTTTATTGTATGAGGCCAAACCTGGGAAACTGATAGGTAAGGTATTATTGACGATCAAAGTCAATATATTTTTTAAGATTATCGTTCAAAGTAGGTAACAAAACCGCAATGAATATCAAAACCACGCAATGATACGGGTCCCCGGTAACCTACTCGTACTCTATAGACACATGCGAAAGTCTAGGTCTTTGCGTACCAACAAATTTTGTAGCTGCTTTGACACTTGCAAGTGCTTTGTTAACTATGAAGATGATAGAATAAGTGAATTGATATATGAATATTAAGTAAATTGTATCATAAATAAGTCTCCCTGTTACCGAAATCCCTCAGGGCCCATAAGCTTCTAACAAATTTTGTAACACCTGTACCTTACTTATGGAAAGCAATAAAATGATTGACTTGAATTAAATTTGATGTTGAGTAAAAACAGTGAGACTGTGTTCACTGCAACTATTTGAGTTGTTGTTGTGTGAATTTAAGTACCTATGTCGTAATAACACTTGTTTTGAGGATCTGATTTTGCCACCGACAGATAAGTTCTGGATAGCTCATCTATTAGATAATTTGACATTTGTATTATGAAAATTTTTACAAATTTAACTTATCTAGGTATCTGTCGGTGGTAAAACTGGCCTTATCGTCGGATTTTTTATTCAGTAGAGTGGTTTGACAGGTTGTCAATGTCACTTTGTAAAAATAATGCTGAATTAAAATGTAGCTATAATGATGTTCTTTTCGTAATAACACTTGTTGTGAGGCTCCATTTTTAACTCGATCTACCGTACAATTTCTATATATTACAAAATATATTTACTTGACATTAGCAAAATTCGCGTATTTAACGCGAGCACGCCATTATAATTAAGAAAGAAGATGAAAAAGAAGAGAAGATAATATTGAATTTGTGTGAATGGAATCAATACTTACTGAACTATATCTGGATCTGCGCAAATCATTACGCAAAACAGTTTAAAGCAAGATTATTTTTACGAAGTGACATTGGCAGCTATCAAATTACTCTGCTGAATAAAAAATCCAACTATAAGTCAGTTGTCACTAACAATGATAATGGATTTTCCGTTATAAAAACATGATGGTTTAATTTTGTTACAGGTGGATGACTACTTGGATCGCCTAGCCGTCGCCTACCCTCACTTAGTCACCCTGGAGATAGCTGGCTACAGTTTCCAAGGAAGGCCCATTAAATACTTGAAAATATCAACTGACAACTTCCAGGTACTTATCCGCTAAGTATTTTCTTTGGGTACCTATTAAAACTTACAACGTCTTGGAAACATTAAATTCTTTGTAAGTTACTTTTTCCTTTCTTAGCTGTTATAACTTTGCTTCTGCCTCAATTTTTCAAAAGCCTACTTTTCAATACAGAAGTCTTAATATTTAAAAGTACAGTTAATAGCACATCAAACTTTAGAATGTGTTAAGAGCGACTTTTACAAAGCAATTGTAATGTTTTTGCTGTTTTAAGGAGAAAGAGAAAATCGAGATAGCTTTCCCTAATTTTGTATTTTTTTTTATCAATGCTCTACGTTTTCTGTTTGGCAACAACATGTTCAATTTTAACCTTCAGGGCGAATTCGTCCTCTTTCCTATCTCGTCCACTTCCTAACTGGTCCACTAACCTATGTCGTCCACTTCCTAATTCGTCCACTTTCTTATCTCGTCCACTTCCTTACTCGTCCACTTTTTTAATAAGTGCGCTTCTTTATTTAAAGCTGATTTTTTCATACCTGATGTAACGCTCAAGATGAAAGCGAGCCTCACCCGGAATCCTCAATCACTGAGGAACAGACTATCTTATCTCTAACTGCCGGAACACAACAATGCTGAAAACGTTGTTGTTATGGCGTAATCCGAATACAATATGTAACGTCGCTGGGAATCGAACCCGGGACTCCTGGGTCTGATACCAGTGGTTGTAACCACTAGATCTCAGAGGCGGTTAAAGAATGATATTGTTTGCTTCTTTCAGAGTACAAACAAGCCCATAGTTTTCCTGCAGTCACTGCTACATGCTCGTGAATGGGTGACGTTGCCGGCGACCTTGTACGCCATCGAGAAGCTAGTGTTGGACGTCACTGAGAGCGACCTTCAGACCGATGTGGACTGGATTATAATGCCTATCGCCAACCCAGATGGATACGAGTTCTCGCATACCAATGTTAGTATACACATCCTACTAATATTATAAATTCGAAAGTATGCCAGATTGTTTGTTTATTTGTTCCTCTTTCACGCAAAAACTACTGAACGGATTTGGATGTAGGGACTTCAGGTCGTGATCTAACACATAGGCTACTTTAAACCCCATATTCCCACGGGAACGGGAACCGCGCGGGTTAAACCGCGCGCCGCTAGTATACTATATAGCCCTTACCTAAATTGTTTCGTCAAGAATCTATTTAAGGGCTGCTACTGAAAGATATCACAGTTTCTCAATGACATTGGACATGTAAGTTTTGATAAATCATATCATATTGCAGTGGTCACGTGGGGAGATGTCTAATAGCACAGTATAAATATACACAGTATTCTATCTTCCTACTAAATGTCCGTTTGCGAGTCAACGGTCGTGCGACTGATATGATGATGATCACAAAAATTAAAGATATGAACCTGATGTGGAATCCTAGCAGCCCTTCTAAGGTTTAGGTTAAGGGTTAAAAGAGATAGGAATATAAACAACATTTGATCATTCTAAGGCGGTACGAAGTTCGCCGAGTCCGCTAGTATTCAATATTATTACTACAAAACGTAGTCTGAAGTTGGACTTGGTTTTGCACTGAAGCCTCAAGGGTTTATTTTCTAAGCCAAGTCTACAACAAACGTTTAGACATTTTAATCAGCTTTTTGTCTTTACTACTAATAATATCTCTATCATAGATTCAAAAACATTCCCCTTATTTTCAGAATCGTTTCTGGAGGAAGAACCGCGCCACTGGCTTTCTGCCCAGCGACGCTTGTGTAGGCGTCGACTTGAACAGAAACTTCAACATCTTCTGGGGCGCCTCCTCCAGCAGCAACGTCTGCAGTGAGACATTCCACGGCAGGTATCCCTTCTCCGAGCCCGAAACCCAAGCAATTAAGAACGTCTTGGACGATTACTCCAACCGCATCGAACTTTACATCGATATTCACAGTTTCGGAAGCATGATCCTGTTCGGTTTCGGTACTGGGGATTTGCCTCTGAATGCATTGGCTTTGAACTACGTCGGAGTGACCATGGCTCAAGCCATCGACAGAGTCAAATGGTCTTGGAAACCCAATTACATTGTTGGCAATGTCTACCATGTGCTGTACGCTGCCTCTGGTATCTCAAGTGACTACGTCCAAGGCATTGGCGTGCCTCTCGCCTATACTTTTGAACTGCCATCGTACAGAAATGTTCAAGGTCATATTAACGGTTTTCTGGTGGATCCAGAATTTATTGGTCAAGCTGGATTTGAAACTTGGGAAGGTATCAAAGCTGGTGCAAGGTTTGTTGCCAGTTATGGTAGAAGGAGGAATGCTGTTTAATTTATGTTCATAATAATAAAGCGTGTGAAGCGTTTGCGATTGTTTTTTTTTTATTATTCCCTTCTTCAGCTACTGTTATCTATGAACAGTGATGTGCAGTAAGCGTGATACACCAAATAAAAGGACATAATAATGAATACTCAAATATCAGACATTAGACAATTCATACTATTAAATAGGCTTATAGTATCTGCACTGGAAACATAGGAACTGGCATATTCTACGTTTTCCGTGTACAGTCACGAGAAATGACAAGTATACACTCTACAACCTTATCGCATTGACGCACACGGAAAGAAAACTCTCTCTGTCCACAAATGTCATTCAATATTGTAATGTGACAAGGTTGCTTAGTGTTTCTATGTCATAACACGTGATTTTACATACAAGAAATATACTTAGTTCAGTATGGTAAAAATTAAATGTCATATCAGTGAACAGCATGTGCTAAAGTTTATTATTAACCAAATATTATTTATTTAAATTTAAATTTCAACATCATTGAATAACATGTTATTGATTTTGATAGCATTATCCACAAACGGATTTTCTAGATGACTTGACTAAATGATATGTGTGTATGTATAACATTCATGAGAAAGTGATCAAAAGTCGTAGATAACGTAGATTTGAAAATCAGTATCAAGTTCTTATAACTGCCAATAGAAAAGACGCACTGCGGGCACCTTCTTGGTTGCTATTCCTGACTGCTGCACTAAGCACTAAGTACTATTGTGCGAGCCGAGCCTTGGCCGTATTTTGTATAGACACGCTCATGTTACACCTTGGGACATCCAAGTGGCCCAGCATGGGTGTAGCGTGAGTCATCCTTAATGGTCAGCGTATGCTGGCGCGCAGACATTTCTTAGCGACGTAGATCTGTGCGGCACGCGGTCCGCACAGGCGCCGTCGTCCGAGCAGCATACGCATGCGCGCCGCAAAGATCTACGTCGCGCAGCATGTCTGCGCACCAGCATACTCTGACCCTAATGCGTAAAGCAAAGGAGTGAAACTCTCTTGCTTAGCCCGTATTGAAAGCAAGGGTGAATAGGCAATGGACAACATTTCATTTTCTATAAAGCACTAAAATAAAAAATCCATTTCGAGGTTTTAGTGTCATAAGCTCACAGTTTTAATTTAAGAATTTTCTGATCGGTAATTTGTGAAATATTAAATAAAAACTAAAATGTAGTCCAAATCGAGAAAGTCAGGCATTTGATCCCGTCATTACTTTGCATTTCTGTCTAATATTTAAAAAAAAATCTATCTGGCTGACTTGACAATGACAGTCAATTTCAATTAGTGAAAGAGCGATCAAAATCTAAGATATCGATATTCGATATTTTCTAATTTACATAATGCCTATAAAAATGTCATGAAAAAACAGTTTGTGATTGTTTTGAGTTTTTTGGAATACATTGTTTTTATGATTATTGCTGAATAGATTTACTTTTTATGTTTGCTAGGTAAACCACCACGCGACGCCAGGCAGGTGGACCACGGGTCAGAAATTTGTGTGTGTTTAACGAAGTGGTTCTTTTTTGTTCCACTAATGAAATACAAGACATTAAATTTGAATATGGTTTGATAAACATGTCTATTCTAAATACCATAAATGTTTATATTGTTCATGAACGTAAATTTATGCGTATAAATTTTAATTTATATTTTTTTTTTTTGTTTTTTTTTTATCATAACGAAAGTGTTAATCTTTAAAACATGCTTTGGTTTAATAACGAAAATTACAACTTTTACGTAGTTATCGATATTTAAGTTCTGCCACTGTCACATCACTATTAGAAACCATTACGTCAGTTTATTTTTTAATCCGAAATAAGCAACAGCCTTACCAATTTAACTTCCTGAGAACGCACTTACGCTCTTTTAGAATGAGCAAGTTTTGAAATAGTGATTTAATACACAAATATAACGCTAAAAATAAAATAAAAAAATACGTGTCTCGTATTTTAACATCTAGTTTTATTATGCAAAGGAAAATTTGCATAATATATTTTTGAAATGTTGTCCATTCTGGGTTAGCTCGCTTCACAGTAGATCCATTTTTTTTTGCCCCCGGTCGTGATTTGGTGAATGGGTTCACCATTTAGAGTGAACCCATTAAAAATATATATATATAAATAACGGGGAGTCCCTTAGCCTTCATCATACCAGATGTTAAGCAAAGGCTGAAGGTATGGCTGAAGGTGGAATTGCGCCTCTCCCGAAATCCTCAACCGCTGAAGAACTGTCTTGTCACTAACTGACGGAACATAACATTGCTGCAAACATTGTTGTTATGGCGTCAGACAGATAATATCGATAACTTCGGGCTCAAAGGGCGTAACCACCATTTTGGCCAAAATGAGTTTTAAATGCCATCTTATTCAGATTTTCGGCGCTATCGAACTGTATTTTTAAAGTTCTTAAATTCTGAAAACAATGGTGAATACGACCCCAAATTTCAAGGCTGGTAATGCTGATTTTTTTTGTATTTTTGAACGTAAAAGCAATAATTATTAGGCATCATCAAAGTACTGGGCGTAAACGACAATCTCAAATGAAATTATAGGGAGTATATTCGTATGACTTAAAGCATAATTCATTGTTGTATGTTAAGGTTTAGAGAGTGGAAAACGTTATCGCCGTTTATATTGAGACCGTTTGCTACACATTCCTCTTAAAAAGTTTAGTTATAACCCATGTTAAGGCCCTCCAAAACTAGGTTTAATTTTAAAGCCACAATCATTGCTGTAATGTGCCTAACATTTGACAAAGCTGTGAAGCTTTGCAAATTTTGTAGCTTAAGGTTAGTTAAACCTTACTGTGTAGCAAATTATTAAAAATAATAATTAAAAATAATTTGTAGTTCCAATTAATTTGTCTTATTATTTATTACCTTCTTCAGGACTAGCCAACAATCAAGATTGTTTTGCAATATGAAAAGGTTTAGTAGCCTTTTACTCTTATCTTCCTTCTAGTAACTACCTATAAAATACTAAATTTATTTTATCATTACAAAAGTAAAAAAAAACTACCCTAGTTATAAATATCAGAATAGAATACAAGCCTCTGATGGACTAAGTAGAGCGTGCTTAAATGTATTGAAAGTTTGGCCTGCTTAATCAACAAATGCAGATCACAGGTGCCCTTTTTTATGTACACTTTTTATATTAAAAATATTTTTGATTTAGTTAGATATAAATATTTTTTTGTTAAAAGTGCACTTGCAAGTTTTAAAGTTTATTTTGTGTTTCTCTAGTATGTGAATCATTGTATTCTTTTAGAGAAATAAGTTTATAAAACCTAATACCTAAATAATATATCGAGCTCCTCCGTACGTCCTAAGGCACATCTGGCGGTCCCGGATGTATTTGCAGGCGTCGAAACCCACCAATCCGCATGGGCCTGCATAGTGCTTCATCGCCCATTCTTCTTATCCATCCATAAGGAAGGCTAGTGCTCCCGTAGTGGGCCATTAGAAAGGGCTGATGATGACGCTAGCCCTGCTTAGTTGAACTGTATGTAGTCCCAACTCCCATTATCTCATACAAAGACAGGCTCGTGACGTATTTTTTTATGAGAATGTTTACCATATATTCGTACCCTCGGAGAAACAAAGGCTCAATTGCTAAAATAGCAAAATTTAGTTAATTATGCCAAACCATTTTTTAAGTGCACCTTTAACCGTAGAAACAAAGATCCAATTGTAATTTCATCAATTTCCGCTAAATGTCGTGATGTGTCTTTGAGGTTCCGTTGTAAATTTTGTACGGAGTCGGTGACGCGGGGAGCGAACTGTCAGCTGTGCGGGGCGCTCCGCAGGTAGTGAATTTAATTTAGGGACACAAAGGCACATCTTCAATTTTATGTCAATTAGAATATTATTTTTATCGCTTTTTTTTGTTTCCTTTCATTATGTTACTATTTTTATTTAGATATTCATAATTAAATACAATATTACGAGGTAAAAATGTACTTTAGTTTTCAGATTCTGTCACAACTGTACTTAGCAATTCATGTACTAGTGCCACAAAGGCACATTTAAGAGACCTAATTACTTCAGATTATTTTTTTTACAGTTGGTAACTATTTTAAATTAAAAAAAATATTGATTTTCTTAGTAAACACCCTCTTGTTACAGAAATCGTGAACAAAATAAATAAATAAATTATTCCCTGATCAGGAAATCCACAAATTATAGAAAAAAATCTTTAAACTCAAGTTCTGAAAAATGTCAATTTTACAGTTGTGCCTTTATTTCTCCGGAGGTACGTATATGTTATCGCTTTATCTATTAAACACAAATCTATTTAACGTAATGAAAATGAGAAGTTGATGATAATAATCAAAACGTCAACATACGTATTTGGTTTTTACGCATTTTTATCTGGATAGAGTTTATATCTAAAAATAGGTGTACACGCTCCGACACGTGCCTTAAATTTTATCATTAGTATAAAAATACCAATGACAAATACAAAAAAAATGACGTTCATGCACACAAATATTTGCCTTGTCCAGGGATCGAACGGGAAGGTTCGATCGGCGCCGGATCCGGCTTCTCTGCCGCAGAAGATGTATGACAATAAAAAAATATATACAGAATGATCGAATCCTTGTTTCAATAGTAACATATTTCATGGCGTATTGATGAAATGTAATCGTGATAATATTATCAATTGGTCGATAAGAAAAACGGCGTGGTTGATATAAAAGAGATCGAAATATCACAATTCAAACAGTTTGGATCCAAAATGAAGATATTTGCGTGTTTAGTGTTTTTGAGCGTTGCTTTTGCGAAGCACGAAGAATATGCTGGGTTGGTAGATTTTATATTTATATGTGAGAAAGAAACAATTTTAAATGAAAAAAGTGAAAATGGACAAGAAACTTTAAGATACATTTTGACAAAAAGCCTTGGCATCAAGATTTCACATTTTTTTAAATAATTAATAACGTTATTTGTAAATGTCTGTATTTCTTGATAATTAAAATAATATTTGGACTTATGATAAGAGCCAAAAAATCGTTGTACAGTTTGATATTATTATTGATCAGTTCACTCTTTTTAATTATATAACTATTTTAACCTCAATATTCTCCGATACTAACTTGTATAGTTTTAGAATGTAGCCGATATATTTCAGTTGTTTTAGCCGACTTAAAAAAGGAGGTTAATAATTCGTCACGTATATATTTTGATGTTTTTTTTTTACAAATTTATCTAATGTTCATTTTTTATAAATTATTTATCCAGGCCCATTTTTCTTCTGCTTTTCAGATTTAAATCCTACTACGTCCAGCCTTCATCTCAAGAGCAACTTCAGTTCCTAGGATCTGTAAAAGAAAACCTAGAGCTAGATTTCCTAGGTCACGCGGCTGTAAACAAAGATGGTATTGTTCTAGTCAAGGCTGAATTTCAAGAAGAATTTGAGAAGACTCTTCAGGAAAACGGCATCAGCCACAGAGTTCACGTTGAAGACATTGTGGAGTAAGTTATCGTCGTCTCGTTTTTTTATTTGTTTCTGAAACTTTAAAACTTTGAGAAGGTTCTAGAAAAAACCAGGGGCTAATTGTCTAATTTTAAAATCTATCGCAATCCCTTTCAATTCGACATTTGAAAGATATTATCATACTTCAGGCCGTCACTTTTTGACATTTGAAAGGATTTGTGATCGGGACGCGTTTTGAATGGTATTGAATCTTCCAAATTGAACTGTCTAAGCAAAGTGACAGACGAAAATATCTTTCAAATGTATGGATAAGTGTCAAAATATGAAGTGTCATTTAAAACATCATTCATTCTGAAAAGGATTGCGACTATAAGTTACACAATTTTATGAACCACTATCACAATCATAATACCTTTGAAAGGGATTGTGATAGATTTTGAAATTAGACAATTGGGGGCAGGAAAATATATCTACTAGAAATGAAAAAGTAAATAAAAATTACATTAATACATATAATTATACATATATAAGTATTTATGTGTTGAAATATATTTAAACGTCCATGACTCGGGTACAAATGCTCGTATTCATCATACAAACATTTGCCCCTACCGAGATTCGAACCCGGAACCTCAGAGTAAGCGACACCTTGAAACTGGTGTACGTACCACTCTACCACGGAGGTCGTCATACCTCCGTCATATGGTGACTGGAGCCTCCACTTAGCGAATATAGCCTGTGTTTGGGAATCCGCTCATTCTTAACAAATTATTTTATTTTAACCGCCTCTGTGGTCTAGTGGTACAACCACTGGTATCAGACCCAGGGTTCCCGGGTTCGATTACCAGCGGGGGTACATATTATATTCGGTTTGGTTGGTGGTAGGACTTGTTGTAAGTCCGCCTGGCTAGCTACCACCATCTTATCTAAGTCTGACGCCATAACAACAATGTTTTCAGCATTGTTGTGTTCCGGCAGTTAGATATAAGATAGCCAGTTCCTCATCAGTGGCTGAAGATTCCGGGAGAGGCTCGCTTCCATCTTCAGCCTTATCAATACTTAACATCAGGTATGATGAAGGCTAAGAGTCTCCCCGTCGTTCATAAGAAAAAAAAAACAAAGAGGCGATATGGTTCATAATTATCGAACTTATCGAACTAAACAATTTGTCTCTAATCAAAATTAACTCATAAAAATAGCATTGTAAAATGCTAAATTAAAAAGTAATGATAAAAACAAACTTTAATTACCTACGTCACAAGAGATTAAAATACTTAAGCTAGAGGGATTAATACATTTTATCTTTTTTTGTAGTAAAACGATATGTAACACCTTTGGGATAATTATTATCAGTTAAAGCGGAAGTCCGCATAAAAAAATGTGTTTTTTTTACAATGACATTAAGTTAAATAGGCTGTGATATTACTCTCCTTTTGACTTAAAGAGTGACCTACATGACTTACATACATAAAAATGTATGTAGGTCACTCTCTTAAGATTTCAAAAGATTCACACGAGAGTTTCAGTTTAAGATGTTTTTAGTATAGAAAAATATTAAGAGAATGAGACTTATAATTATTTGTTATACCTATTTAAATATTAGTTACATTAACGAACCACATCTTAATATGAATAGTACATTATTGCAAAGGCCCCCGAAATAGGCAATTGCAGGTCGAGTATGAGTTTGAAGGCCGGGCCGTAGGCGAGGACTTCGCTAATACGAGACATGCAATTGCCATTTCCGCCGAGGCATATATAGTGCTTTTCTCAAAAGAATGCAGGGAAATAAAACATACTTTATACATTTAATAATTACTAAAAGAAAATCAAATTTATTGCAGGAGCATCTTTTTGAGTTTGGAACATTACAGCGCTCCAGCAATGTTGTATTAAACGGCGTGCTGGAGTTGTTAAATACTCTTTGTAATGTTTCAAATTAAAAAAACGCTTCTGCAATGAATTTGATTTTCTTCGTCCGTAAATTCGATACTTTGCGTGTTCTCTTTTCGAAAATAATGACAACATTTCCATGGATGTTTGAGAAAACCAATATATCTTGCTTTCAATTAATATAAAACATGAAGTAACTATTAATTAATCTGTGATAAAACACATAAATGAACCCAATGCAAAAGTCTAGTAGTTCTAGTAAACATAATCACTCTCTCTCTCTCTTATCGTGTGAGGATTAGTGGCCACTTCTGGTGTCAGAGCTTATCAATCCGCCTCAAGGCCTCTGACTTAACTTAACGAATGTTATCAGATGACAACAGCCGGAACTGACGGCCTAAGGTGCCCCCTCGGAAGCTCGGAAACGCTCAGTTGTAATACCACTTTACGGCCACCCATCCGACACTTGGCCGGACCAAACGTTGCTTAACAAACTTGATCGAATACGACGTCTACGTCTGTTGGCCTTCGTCGGGTTGTTCCATCAATAAGAGAAATATTCGCGTTTGACAGAAACATTGAAAGTAGGCCACTTGAAAAAAAGCACAGAAACAGGATTCAAACCAGCTACCATTTGATCCAGTTAGCATTATTTGATTACTCGCCAAGATTACGGTTTCTGATATGAATAGCTACATGAAAAATGATTAATCAAAAATTAATTACTAACTAATCATTTAATTTGGTGATAAAGCAAAAACGTAATGTCTGAAATAGATTGTGATGGATTTTGTTATTAGCATCATTTTCTTATTCATATTGATCTTTCAACCTGTGGGATTGCCAAAATTAAGTTTCTCAATTAAAAATTAAATAAAGGAGAAAGGCCAGTGAAGTATGGGCAAAAAGCCCAGCATCGATAATATTCTGATGTATGGGGTTTTACTGGGCCTCATACCTAAAATTGACTTGTTTAAAAAATCTATTATTTTAAAACTTTCCAAAAATGGCTTACAAGCAGTTCAAACGAAACATAGTTTAAATACCTACTTTTCTTTGTTAAAAAAATTATCTATACTAAACAACGTATGTCAAAAAACTTCACAAATTATTTAATAGTTTTTAAGTTATTTAAGACTCTCAACTTGTTAAGATGTAATTTGTGGTTAACGTTGCTGGTTTAATAATGATTAAGTTTTTGAAAGTATTGATACACTTTATGTCATATACATTGTGAAACTGTTTGTTGACCCCAATAACCGCCTCTGTGGTCTAGTGGTAACAACCACCGGTATCAGACCCAGGGGTCCCGGGTTCGATTCCCAGCGGAGGTACAATTTGTATTCGGTTTGGTTGGTGGTAGGACTTGTTGTGAGTCCGCCTGGCTAGCTACCACCATCTTATCTAAGTCTGACGCCATAATAACAATGTTTTCAGCATTGTTGTGTTCCGGCAGTTAGAGATAAGATAGCCAGTTCCTCAGTGGTTGAGGATTCCGGGAGAGGCTCGCTTCCATCTTCAGCCTTATCAATACTTACCATCAGGTATGATGAAGGCTAAGAGTCTCCCCGTCGTTCATAAGAAAAAAAAACAAAGAGGCGATATGGTTCATTCTTATACAAGTTTATAACACCAAAATTACCAGTTCGATAAGGAACTTGCTAATAAACAATTTGTCTCTAATCAAAATTAACTCATAAAAATAGCATTGTAAAATGCTAAATTAAAAAGTAATGATAAAAACAAACTCTTTACCTTAAAAAAAAAAAAAAAAAACTTGTTATAGAATTAGTTTTGCGGAAAACCATCACCTGACAGTTAGTTAATCGTGACCTTTGAGTGACCTGTGAGTCGTAGTCATAATAGGGACGTAAAATAGCTAGTTTTAACATCCTCACTGCTGGGGCACTAGTCTTAGTCCCATAGGAATGGATAAGGAGAATGCGCCATGACCCAATGCGGATTGGTGGATTTTAACGACTGCAGCTACGGGGACCAAAGGCTTGACGTGCCTTTCGAAGCACAGAGGAGCTCGAGATGCAATGTGGGGAAACCGGGAGGCGACTAAATGACACAACTGAATTGTTAAACGTATGATTTATTACTGAAGTTATCATAACAGTTACATAATATTTATGGGAAGGTGACGCACGCATACACCACACCTCCCCCATTTTTTTTTAATAAATAAAAAAAAAAGGTAATACAAAGGCTACAAAATTTCAAGATGAATGTAATTAGATGTAAGTTTACGTGTTCAATGTTTACAATGCAAAAAAAAAGTGACAAAAGCCAACAAGAAAAGAAGTCAATTTTATTATTTTAATGATTGACAAAGGTCTAAAGAAAATAACATTAAAATTTTGTTTTTAATATAAAATTGAGAAAAAAGTAAGAACATCTTTCGAAATATTTTATAGAGACATTATTAAGTGCATAACATTTTAGACCTTGCCAATTTGAACTATTGCGAAAGTTGCTTAACATCTACCTGCAATCGCAGGCAGTGCGCTTTGTACCTGTATTTAATGGCCCCTCATCAATATGTATTACCCGTTTCTCTCTAAATTGCGTTATATACTCGTATTATGTCTTTTAATCAAAGAAACTCTTTTATCCACCCTCACAGAGTTGCCACTTTGAACGCCCATTACTTGTCTCAGTGATGATTTAGGGAAAAACTAATTACATATTTGTGACCAACTATTTATGTCAAAATTTACCACATATAAATTATTTTAATCGACTCCCCATTTGTATCCAATCGCCTTTCAATCGAGACGCGAAACGAAAATATTAAATTTCATAAAAAATGCTTCAAACTTCTAATCATCACTCCCCGCAAGCTGTGTGAGTAAACGATTAAACTGATTTGAATCCAATTTTTTTTTTCTATAAAATAAAGGTCAAATGACGCCATCTAGCAAATCTAGGAAGCTAATCTAAAGACTTTATATCTCCCGCAAGCAAAGTCAAAGTCAAAGTCAAAGATTTTTATTCTAATAGACTTATAGATAAGTACTTTCGAATAGTCCAACATTTTTTTCCCTACCAGCCATTCAGGACATCTTTTAACTGATAAGAAGAACGGCCGCAAAAAACTTATCAGCCTTAGCAGAAACAACAACATTTACAATGGAACATGTTGTTGCCAAACACAAATCTACAATCTTGAAATATATTTAATAAAAAAACTTTTTATAAAAAAATCAAAGCCGACTTCAAAAAACCAAAAAGCAAAAAATAAACCCCTTGGAGTCGGTGCCAGCCAAGGCATTCTACTTTACGGTCCAACTATTTTATTTTTCTTGCCTTCACGCGATCACGAATGTCCACCGGCGTTTAACAAACCGACGATCAGGTATCTGATGGGTGACCGAAAGGTGGCATTATAACTGAGCGCTTCTGTGCTTCGGAGTTAACAGTTCCAGTCGTCAAGCCAAGTCAGAGGCCTTATATAGTCGGCTTGATAAACTCTGTCACCAGAGGTGGCCACTAATTCTCACACAATGGGGGAGAAAGAAAGAAAGAAATAAAATAGAGACCTACTTTACACAATTTTCAAATGAAAACCCATTTAAATTTAGGTCTTCTTAGTTATACAGCTACAGTGCTCCCCCTCAAGCGAAGCGTACAGGTAGCTTGACGACTCGGCCGGATGTGGGCCCGTAGACAAAGTAACATCTTTAAGTAGCGAAACGATAATTCGATTCGTTATTGTCTATAATCGCCAGTTAACTTGCGGTATGCCCATCCGCCAATCCCATACATTTAATTCTTTTCGAACTTCGTTATCGTTTTTGAATTGTTATTTTGGCTGAGGGCCGTGGTTCGCTTAATTGCCGGTTGGGTCGTCTTGCTACCTGTACGCTTCGCTTGAGGGGGAGCACTGTAGCTGTACGCACGGGTATTTGCAGTCATCAAATATATGTATTTTATTTGGTCTTGATTATTTATCCTGTGCGTACAGCTACAGTTATCTAACATTAATTTGTTTCAGAGCTCTGCGATACGACGACTCGATCATCGAATCAAGAGAAAAGGAACTGAAAACTCGTAATGGGGAAAGAATCCCATACAACAATTATCAAAGATTAGCTGTGGTAAGTATTTGGTTATACTATCATTCTTATAACTGCAAAAACTTTAAACTAAAAGCGATTACCACCGATATGGTGAGGTTACATGTATTTTAAAGGCCCTTGATTTGATTCCTGTTTGATTAAAAAATGAAATATTTTTAAAATAGTACACTTAAATCCGTAAATGTTGTTTTATTTCAAATACTTTAATTCAAATTTGACGTATCAGCCAAAATCACGATGATCAGTGTGCGATAAAGTATAATAAAAAGAAAGCGACTTAATAAACAATATTTTATTCTTTCAGTTCGATGCATACCTCGAAGATGTCGCTAGAAGGTATCCTGACAGAGCGACGCTCGTCGCCGGTGCTAACTCCTTCGAAGACCGTCCCATCAACTACCTCAAGATATCTACGACCAACTTCCAAGACCTCAGCAAGCCGGTCATCGTCATCGACGGCGGTATCCACGCCAGGGAGTGGATCTCACCGCCCACTGTAACATATGCCATCCACAAACTACTTGAGAACGTCACAGAACCTGATCTGGTAGAGAGATTCGATTGGGTGCTGCTGCCGATCGCTAACCCCGACGGATATGAATTCAGTTTCACTAATGTAAGTTTCTTTTTAAAATTTCTTTTAAGTTTCTCTGGAATTACTGCTAAAGAAACTGATAAAGATGCCAAAATGCTCACTGGTAAAGCAACTCGCGTCACGGGATAGTTGACCATAATTTATTATTTCATGGTTGAAACAGCGACCATTCTGCATTGGGCGTCCGCAAGGAAGGAATGGTGTATGGGGTACGTTTTAATAATATTAATAGTATAAAAAGTATAAACAGTTTCGCAGTATTGCGCGCAGTGGGCGCGTAGCGTGCGCTCGAATGTATGGAAAATTTTGCAATGCATGTTTCATTATTTCACCAATCTGTACCCTCCATTAAACATGGTTGATTTTACAACCAAATAATACTAGGTACTTAAATAAGTTCTCAACAATAATGTTGTTTTCCTGTTGGCTATGTTTTTTTTTGTGTAATCTTTGAAAGTAGCACTCATTATAAACCTTTGTGGTTTCTAAGTGTTACTTAGAATAATAATATTGTAAAATAAATTGTTAAATGTTAAAAGAATAAATAAAAAAATTGCGCAATGTATTTACGAGTATATTATATAAAAAACAGACCTTATTGCAAAGTAATGAAAATTAAATTATAAGTCACCATATTAATCAAAACGGATAAACAGGATGTTACGAAATTTAAAGATATTTTCTGATTTGTTCCCTTTTATTCACAGAGCCGGTTCTGGAGAAAAACTCGTTCCACCGACTCCTCATCTCTAAGCTCCGTCTGCCCTGGCGTCGATGGAAACCGCAACTACGACTTCTTCTGGGGCACCGTCGGAACCAGTACGAATCCTTGCTCAGACATCTTCCCCGGCAGCAGACCTTTCTCCGAAATCGAGACGAGAGTCGTGCGAGACATTTTAGACGAACACCTAAGCAGAATAGCTTTGTACCTCACCATGCATAGCTTTGGCAGCATGATCTTATACCCTTGGGGCCATGACGGTTCTTTGTCTAACAATGCATTAGCTCTTCACACAGTCGGCATTGCGATGGCGGAAGCTATCCAAAGACATGCTCTCCCTCACTTCCCAAGATACATGGTAGGGAATTCTGTCCTCGTCATCGGGTATGCAGCGTCAGGAGCATCTGAAGATTATGCTCATTCCATCGGCGTGCCTCTCTCTTACACGTATGAGTTGCCAGGCTTTGGCTCCGGTTTGAATGGCTTCAACTTGGACCCCAGATACATAGAACAGGTGTCCAGAGAAACCTGGGAAGGCATCGTTGCTGGAGCGAGATTATCTGGGGATTTCTTTGTCCCGTTACCTTAATCTGAGATGGAAATAAAGACTGATTTTTATGCTTATATTCTGTTTTTTTATTCGCTGCTCTAAGGCCGCGATACTGAAATTAATTCATATAGCAGCAACCGCCGGCGGTCGCAAACAATGAAATATCGATTGTGTCTCGTTTTCCGATGCCTGCGATGTTAACTTTCTGAGAAAATAGGTTGTGAACGGAACAATTTACCGTAGTTCACCAACGAAGATTTCAAGAATTTGTCGTATTCAACGTAGGTACTTTCCAATTCAATTCAATCATTTTATTGCTTTCCATAAGTAGGTACAGGTGTTACACACAACCAACCACCACAAACAATGGTCAACACTTAAACAGAATAATATGAGAATGAAACTATACTATCTTATTAACCCTGAGACCCCTTTCTTGACTCCCTTAGCGTAGGTAATATTGAAAAAACATCCATATTTTATGATTTTGAATTTTTGCATTTTTATACTTATGATAAATTTTAAATAGAAAAATATTGGAAAAAATTAACTCGGCCACAAGTGAATTCTCAGATGGGAATCGTCGTGGTAAAGTCAGAAGAAATGAAATCTTTTATAAGAAATCGGTATGATAAAATTCAACAAAACAGTGCTAAGCTCTTGCTTTATCAGACGATTAATTTAATTAATTATGTTGTAAATCAGCTTTGAAAAGAATTTGTTATTATCATGTAAGGCGTAAAATCTTAGCACATGCGATAACACTGTTCGCCTAATAATATGCCTACGTCTTAATTCTATGTATTTTTTGTAAAAATATGGATATTGGAAAAAATTAACTCGGCCACAAGTGAATTCTCAGATGGGAATCGAACCCATGACCTTTGGAAATCCGGTCCAATGCTCTAACCGCTGAGCTACCGAGACTTGCGAACCACCGTCGAAATTCTCCAATACTTTTATATTTTTAATACGCTGTAGGCCAGCGTTGTCACATCAATGCTAGGAATATCCTTGCATTCGAAAGAAACATCTTTTCAGGTGTTTAACGATCGATTAAGATGCAACAGCCAATAATGGTCATGGTCATGGGTTCGATTCCCATCTGAGAATTCACTTGTGGCCGAGTTAATTTTTTCCAATATTTTTCTATTTAAAATTTATCATAAGTATAAAAATAGCATTGAAAAATGCAAAAATTCAAAATCATAATTATTGGCTGTTGCATCTTAATCGATCGTTAAACACCTGAAAAGATGTTTCTTTCGAATGCAAGGATATTCCTAGCATTGATGTGACAACACTGGCCTACAGCGTATTAAAAATATAAAAGTATTGGAGAATTTCGACGGTGGTTCGCAAGTCTCGGTAGCTCAGCGGTTAGAGCATTGGACCGGATTTCCAAAGGTCATGGGTTCTATTCCCATCTGAGAATTCACTTGTGGCCGAGTTAATTTTTTCCAATATTTTTCTATTTAAAATTTATCATAAGTATAAAAATAGCATTAAAAATGCAAAAATTCAAAATCATAAATTATTGGCTGTTGCATCTTAATCGATCGTTAAACACCTGAAAAGATGTTTCTTTCGAATGCAAGGATATTCCTAGCATTGATGTGACTACGCTGGCCTACAGCTTATTAAAAATATAAAAGTATTTGAGAATTTCGACGGTGGTTCGCAAGTCTCGGTAGCTCAGCGGTTAGAGCATTGGACCGGATTTCCAAAGGTCATGGGTTCGATTCCCATCTGAGAATTCACTTGTGGCCGAGTTAATTTTTTCCAATATTTTTCTATTTAAAATTTATCATAAGTATAAAAATAGCATTGAAAAATTCAAAATCATAAATTATTGGCTGTTGCATCTTAATCGATCGTTAAACACCTGAAAAGATGTTTCTTTCGAATGCAAGGAGATTCCTAGCAACGCTGGCCTACAGCGTATTAAAAATATAAAAGTATTGGAGAATTTCGACGGTGGTTCGCTAGTCTCGGTAGCTCAGCGGTTAGAGCATTGGACCGGATTTCCAAAGGTCGCGGGTTCGATTCCCATCTGAGAATTCACTTGTGGCCGAGTTAATTTTTTCCAATATCCATATTTTTACAAAAAATACATAGAATTAAGACGTAGGCATATTATTAGGCGAACAGTGTTATCGCATGTGCTAAGATTTTACGCCTTACATGATAATAACAAATTCTTTTCAAAGCTGATTTACAACATAATTAATTAAATTAATCGTCTGATAAAGCAAGAGCTTAGCACTGTTTTGTTGAATTTTATCATACCGATTTCTTATAAAAGATTTCATTTCTTCTGACTTTAATTTAGAGTGCCGGATTCGTAGCTCGTCGTTTTGAATTTAATAATTTTGTAATGTTTGACCGTTATTTTGTCGTTGTAGCCATGATCACATTGCGTGAGCCATGAATATCATGATATTTTAACTATTTATATCTTTATTGTACAATAAACACAACGTTAGGTACAAGAGGCGGACTTAAAACTAAAAGTATTCTATACCAGACAACCTTTAGGGAAGCAGAAGGCAGCGAAAGCGGTACAAAATTCGATTTGTTAACATTGATATCTAAACGATGATGATATAGGTAGATCTACTAAGTCCGGCGTGACTTAGTAGATCTTAGTAGTCCAGCCCACGAGTCAATTAGAAAGAAAGAAAGAAAGGTTTTTTTTTATTGGGACTAACACAAGGGCAATACAAAGAAACAAAATAAAAGCAAATAACAAATTGAGCACTGTTTGTCCCAAAACGGCCCCGACTCAGCAAGATGCTTGGCTTTTGACCAGCGCTGGTCTTCCGTCGGTACCGTTTTGGTGGGGCTGAGAGCTGTATTAACCGGTTAAAAAAATAATAATAAAAGAAGCAAAAATTTTAATGACATAACGAAAATAAAATAAATGGCTGAATAAGCTAAAAGCCAGTGCCAGCATAGATAGTTTGTGAGACTTTTTTTTACATTGGTAGTCTGTGGGACTGTGGTTCTGACAGCTGACAGTGACAGCAAGTGAAATATATTTTTAGAGGATCTAGTACCCAACTGTCCCTCAAGATTTGACCCTAATGAAAAAGGTACTAATTGGACGTCATTTTCAGGTCCCATTCGACCTCCCTAAGAATATTACATTAAAAGTGCCAATTCGACCTCCTGGTTGGTTACTCTGCCCTGGACCTTTAGGTCCGATTTCCATACAAAATTTATACGCGGATGATCTTAATTTTTTGTAGTCGGCTAAAATTGAGGTCCTATTGGACATATTTTTTATAGAGGGTCGCTGTTAGCTAAGTAAGCTGCTAGAATGGGTACTATAATGTAGATGAGGCCGAATCTTGGGGTGTGATCAGTGAAGCTTTGAACGTTGACCTTGAAAGCGCCATAATGTCGCCGTGTAAAGCCCAATAATATAAAGTTGTAATGTTTTCATAGTATCTCCTTGACTGCCTTGTCTGCTTGTCGTTCTTGTACAGACATACTTTAGTAGGGAGTGTACTTTGGGCCTATATTCACTATGACCACTTACCGATTCCTTGTTCAAACCACGCAAATGTCGTATTTGGTTTCTACATTTTCAAAATTCATTTTCTCTACGACCCAAATTTTAAAGTTATTTTACTTGATTAATAATTATACAACTTGTGACTTTCATGTACTTGTACAATAACTCTATAATTTGGGAGTATCATGGTGAAAACGACTTTTGGAAATATCAAAACCAAGTACGACATTGGCGTGGTTGGAACAAGGAATTGCTTGATTTCATGCCGCCATCCCCCTTCTTTCAGCGGACATACAGACGCACTGCGGGCTACCACCCTTTCTAAATTGATATTTCTAACTGTTGTACAAAGCACTACAGAACATCTTTTATATTGCGCACAGCAAAGGAGTGGAACTCCTTTCCTGCGTCTGTATTTCGGAGTACTTTTATCCGGTCCACCCTCAAAGCAAGGGTGAATGGGTCTTTTCTGGGTTAGCTTGCTTCACCGTAGATCCTGTCTTACCCCTGCCCCTTGATTGGGATCAAGACCGAACCCATTCGAAATAATAAAAAAATGATTGAAATAAATTTCATCGTTGCATGAACCGACAGGTTCCCATCTCTAGGCATCCTAAGATCGAGCGAATGTCTGAATTCGAAATTGATCTGCATTGCGCTAAAACTTCCTTTTCCTACGAGATGAGAAGATTTCCAATCAGAATGAAGTTTACATACGCCATGGTTGTGGGTGATTTGAAAAGTCCTGTGGTATGGACGTATGCAATATGTGAACTCCCTCCCAATATGTTGGTGGACATCGTAATTCCATGCATTAATACTTGCAAATATTCATTATAAGTGTAGTATTTATTATTCGTTGCATCGACTTTGTTTACTATCCTCTTCTGTGCTTGATTAATGTAATTATAATACTGTATGTATTTATATTCGACGACCTCCGTGGTAGAGTGGCTCGTATACCGGTTTCAAGGTGTCGCAGACTCTGGTAGGGTAAAGTATTTGTATGCTAAATACAAGCATTTGTACCTGAGTCCTTTTATACATAATAATATATATTTCTACAAAAAATATACGTAATACATGTATCATAGTATTTATTGCTATCCGTTACCCTAGTATCCCATAATAACGCAAGTCTTACAGTGATTACTTTGGGGCTAGGCTAATTGGTGTGAGTCATGTAGGTGTATACAGGTTGTTAAAAGACCCATAACGAAAACGAAAACCACGTATTCTACCCATTGTTACAATAATTTTCTTGTATGGGGACAAATCTGGGAACCTGATAGTTAATTTAGTTAGATGTACACTACGCAAATATTACGGCTTCGGTATGGGTATTTTAACGCCCTGTATATATATAATTTTTATAGCGCTTATAGCAGCCAACTAGCGTTCCTTCTATCAGAAGGCGGAGGATCAATTCGTCGCGTGTTTGGTAAGTACTGACTCATTTATCTTAAAGAGTTTTTTTTTTACAAAACGTAAAATAATTAAAAAAAAAATCTAAAAGTGGCCGCTCTATATTTACTCGTTCCTGAATTTTAATCGTAGTAAGTAGGTATATCATATAAGCAAATTTGATACATTTTCTAAAAGGTTTGCCTACTTCAACGTTTACATGTTTTTAATGCCATTAAAAATTATAAGAACATGATGTACGTTCAATCGTACTTATAAACAGAAAGCTATAGACTCCAAATAATGTCTTTCAAAGGAGGAAATCTGTCCTTTGACTTTCAAAGGCAATAATTAATGTAGATGAAAGATAGATTTGTTCCCTGATTCGCCCTCTCTAGCCGCCATTCAACCAGTGATTTCTCGTAACCGGCGTCGAATAGTAACGGATAACGGCTCGTTAGATGGTAGAACCATAGTATAAATATAAGTACATAAAGTAAGTTTAGACTTCTTCTTGATAAAAGTTAATTAACGACCTGTTTGGCGCAGGGGTACTAACCCCTGACACACGACAAGACAAATATTTGTGTGCATGAACATGTCAATTTGCCTTGGTCTGGGTGTTTAATATGTAAGTATATGTATGTGTTTACAAAAAATAAAATTACATAAGTATGTTTATCCGTTACCTAGTATGCATAACTCATGTTCTTCGTGATACTTAACGTGAGCTAGATAAGATAAGATGAGATAAGATAATGTTTATTGACCAAAAAAAGTTATATATTGTTACAAATAATAACCAACTTAAAACTAGGACATGTGTACAAATATTGATATTTATAAGCCTCTGCTGCCGAACTAGGCTAAGCCTGTTTTTCAGCATACAGCGCCATAAACCTCCACGGACGTTACCAGTGAACTAGTCAAAACAAGTCATGGGAATATGAACATAAATCAAATATAACAAAAAAAGAAAAATCAAAAGAAAGTAATTATTAAAAAATGTAATTTGGGTGGCATCTAGTGTGAGCAAATATTGTATGTGAATGCGTGAGTGTGGTGTGAAAAGTGTGTGTGTGTGTGTAGGGGGGGGGGGGGGGGTTAAAAGATTAATTTAGAATATTCAGTGTCAAGGTAATTAAGTGTTTGTAGCCATTTATATTTTTTTAGTTTACAAGATGATTTAGGCAGTGAATAAATATTTAGATGTTTGTTAAATCGATTATAAAAGAAGGGAGCTAAAAATGGGGAGAGATAATTGGTGTGATTGTATGGAAATATTTATTTATTTATTATTATTATTGCAGTCGCGTAGTACGCAATACGCGATAGAGCGCCAACACAGGTAAGCCATTATCATACAAAACTTTCACAGCGTCCGTTCGACATCGCGGCGCATTCGAGATTGAGACTCTTGCCGAGCTCTCACCGAACCGAGGCGCGTCGGGTATGACTCGCGAACGGATCTTTAGGAAGACATAATACTGTGTACCCTTATACAGTGGTAGAACCGACCTTGTGAGTAGTACCACGTAGTACCCCACTCGGAAGCTTGAAATGAGAAATTTTAATGAATACTTGAAATCTTTCGACTTGCGTTAAAGATGCTGGAAATGAAAACTTTCAAGAGATTTTTTTAACGTAATAGGGTAAACTGTATAATGATTGGCACTTTAAGAAAAACCTGACCTACATTTGGTAAGTAATTATTATTTCTATAACATACTTAGTCAAGATTTACTATTTTAAGATTATCCTTTGATGTATATTTTTTTAATTCACAAAAAATTTTGTACGTTAAAATCTATTTTTTTTAACAATAATAGAGAAAATGATTTAAATCGGCCAAAAGTACAGTCATTGCCACTCTTAGTACAATCATTGGCAGCCATAAGATAAAATGATTGGCACTTAAGCACACTATCTATTTTGATGTTTTTCGTTTTTGTGGTTTTCTCTAAAGGGTTGCTCTAATGCCATATTTAAATTCGTGGGCACATTTGGGCCAATGGCCACATCTGGATCAGTGGCTACATTTGATAAGTGCCACATTTGGATAAATGGCCACATCTGGATCAGTTGCCCTTTTTATTAGTGGCTATATTTGTAGCAGGTTACATTTGGGTAAGGGTGTGATTAGGGTCAATAGCTATATTTGGATAAGTTGCCACATTTTGGTCAGTGGCCATATTTGGGTTAAATCGATATTTGGAACTGTGGTTACATTTGGATCAGTGATTACATTTGGTTATGTGGCCACATTTAGACCAGTGGTCAAAACTAATCACTATTAGGTGGGTGGTGACATGGTTATCAGCGGCCACAACCGGTTCAGCAGCCACACTTGACCTTAACTGGGTCACAAGGCAATATAAAGTTACACAATAATAAGACTTGCCACAATTTATCACTATCAAAATACTATAATTGGCATAGGTGCCAATCATTGCACTTCCTTATTAGCTTTTTACTAATAGTTGGCACACTATAACTACAAAGTGTAATATCACTCATAAACATATCAACTAAAAATAAATATTTCTCTTTATAATAGTAAAAATATAATAACAAATTTTTGTATACCTCTTTCCTATCAAATCTGTTAAAAATTTCATGAAAAGAGAACAAAAAATTCTGAGATTTCTTTTTTTTCAGTACTGTGTTGCCGTATTAATCTGGTAGAAAAATATAATATGACGTTTTTAGAGTGTTGCAATGTAAGATTTTAATTATATCAGAAGACGCATTGTATTTCCATGAAAATTCCTTAATAATTGCGTTTAAATGTCAGTGCCAATGACTGGGTGCCAAGATTAGTACAGGTTACCCTATATGTTTCTATTAATTCTTTTAATTATGTCAATTGACAGACAGAGATAAGTTTATCTATATCTATACTAATATTATAAAGAGGAAAGATTTGATTGTTTGTTTGTTTGTTTGTAACGAATAAACTCAAGAACTACTGGACGGATTTGGATGAAATTTGGTAGACAGATAATAGATAGCCTGGTCATAAACATAAAATATTTTTATTCCGATATTCCCTCGGAAACGGGAACTACGCGGGTGAAACCGCAGGTGGTCGCTAGTTTAAAATTAAAAGTAACAAAGAAAGAAAGAAATCATGCTTTGACCTGAAACTCAAGCAAGAGATGCAAGACTGTAAAAAGATTGTAGACAGACAAGCAGACTAAGCTATTTTCGCCTTTTTTATTTTCGGTTTAACATTTCAATCTAATGGTAAATAGTCTAATGGTGATATGGCGGTAATATAAGTGGACTGTATAGCGGCTAGCGGGGCGGTTTATGATTTGTGGTTCAGAAAAAAATGATGTGGACCTTATAGATATTATGACGAGGGAAGGGGACTCACCGAGCGCGATTCGATTCAGCTTCTGGAGTATCTTGCCTTCAGGAAACGCCACTCACTGTCTCACACATGCCGGATGGACAGGAACCCTAGGCCTAGGTCACTCTTTTTTTTTTTCTTTTTTTTTTTATACTAGGAGAAATGCTTTTACGCATCCCTCGCCCCCAGGTGCAGAGGCGATTCGAAATGTTGGACTCACCTGGAGTACACGGCCTATACGGACATATAGGCCACGCACTCCATCCCACGCCCATCCCGTACCCCCACCCAGCGTTTGAGCTCGGTGGAGGTTCGGAAGGGGTATATATCCCCTTGTATCCCCACCTTCCCATCCTAATGATGAGAAAGTGGGGGGGGCCGGGGGACACCCGCCTCCCGACCCCCCATCGAGTCCTAAGGCTCGACGGGGGGACGGGAGGCGGGCGGGTACTACCAACTAAAACTCCTAGTACTTGCCCTCCAGGCCGCCATTGGTCACGGGGGGTAGGGTTCGCAATCACCCCTAAAGACCAGGCCTAGGTCACTCTGCCGGCCGGCTAAGTTCCACACACTTTAGAACACTGAATCACTTATTACATAGTTTATTGTTAATTCAAGCTGCGGTTAATGCATTTTATCTTAAATTATATCAGGAGTCGCACGCGTCATCTTGGCGACGCAGCTCGGTCGTCGAAGACGGAAGTACTGACGCGACGAATCACGATGCACTCTGCACTTGCTTGATTAGCTCTCTCACTCTGCGCACGATGGTGTGAGCAGGAAAGGGGTAGGAAGTAAGGAACCACATCATGAAGCTCGCGAATTTAAAATAGGGAAGCCGGAAATTGCGTAAACAAATGGTCATATGGCCATTTCCCGTTTTTAAACTTTTTGGGAAAAAGTAGAGAACATTGGGAGCTATTAGACATAAAAAATTAGATTAGACCTCAAACTATCAGAAATTTTGTTAACTTTATAATTTTGAATTTTCTAGTCAAGAGAAACTAAAAAAGTGGACAAGTTTAGCGGTTTTTAGCAATCAATACTACAGGGTGCTTACATTTTTAGAATGCTGAAAATCTGGGTAAGTACTATCTAGGGACCCAAACAATACTGTTCGAGCCGGCATGACGTCACAAACTGACGATGGCAATGACGTCACAACCTTAGCGCCGGTAGAGGGCGCAGCGATGCTTTCGCGCCATTGCGTTGACAGCTCCGACACACGCACCATCGATAATTCAAATACATATTTTATTATTTTCCAAAATTGTATCTTAACCTAAAATAAATTAATTATTCATCATCAAGGAGTCTGACTTTTTATTTACAATCATCGGCGTAATCAAATACCAAAAAAGTAAGTTAAATTTTTGTTTCGAATGCAACATAATTATGACTGGGCTATCTCAGGCGGCAATTAATCATACATAATTTTATTTTATAATTTTATAGTCTGAGAATTCACTTGTGGCCGAGTTAATTTCTTCCAATATTTTTCTATTTAAAATTTACCATAAGTACATTTGTTTGCTTTGAATAGGGTACATTACAGATGGAACATTAATAGATAGATATCGTTCATTGCATATACAGCTATAACAATAGCATGCAAATGTCAACTGAGAAGAATACAATTTTTACAATTATTTTAGTCAATTTCTACCATTTCAACAATAAATAATTAATATCACACATCACAATAATAATATTTTCACCTCTTACGCTCTGAAAAGGAGGTTTTGTCAATCTGCCCCTTAATTGTCTAATTTCAAACCTATCACAATCCCTTTTAAAGGTATTGTGATTGTGCTAATGATTTATGGAATTGTGTAACATATAGTCGCAATCCCTTTCGGAACGAATGATGTTTTAAATTACACTTCATTTGACATTTCTCCATACATTTGTAAGATATTTTCGTCTGTCACTTTGCTTAGACAGTTCAATTACGTTCATTCATTACCTTTCAAAACGCGTCCCGATCACAATCCCTATCAAATGTCAAATAGTGACGGCCTGAAGTATGTGACAATCTTTCAAATGAGGAATTGAAAGGGATTGCTATAGATTTTAAAATTAGACAATTAGCCCCCAGTTTAGGCGTAGAAAGTCGCTTTTTGCGGAAGAGCGCGGCAAAGTACTTTTTTTAATTTAATACCTAAAAATGACATAATGCGTTCCGAATCGCACTATTGACTTTTTGTTACATTTTATTCTTATTTTAAATGACTTTAAATTAATTATAATACTCCGTTTTGGTTTAATTATATTATTTTAGTTCATTGAATCATAAAAACAATAACAATAAGATTAAACTATTTGTTATTAAAAAAATATATTAGGCTGGGTGAGATTTCACAACCTATGATTGGATTTCGGACTGTGACTTAAATCTTTATTTTTAAATTGTCTTTGTCTTGTACCTCATGTCAGTGTCAACATTTACGTAATCGTTTTTATTGTTATTTATAAGTAACAATATATTCCTATTTTTACCGACTTCAACAAAAAAGGAGGGAGGTACTCAATTCAACGCGTATTTTTTTTTTTTTTTTTTGTCTGATGTATGTATACCGATTACTCCGGTGTTGGTGATCCGATTTTAATAGTTGTTTTTTTGTTCGATCGGGTACACTGTCAATTTGGTCCCATATAATTTTTACGAAGATCTGGCTAGTAGTTTTTTCATAATCTTTTTGAAGTCGGTTTGATTTTTTTTTATAAAATGTTTTTATAAATAACTTTGATTTAACTATAATACTCCCTTTTTTATTATTTAAGTTTTTTATATCATTAAAACAACGAGAATAAGGTATATTTAGATTAAACTTTATGTTTAAAGATTTTTTACAGGAAGTTGACCGCGGAAACAGCCATAAAATGTTCCTCGCTGTTGTGAGGTGAAAAATTGTGTTTTGCGCTCGGCAGAAAAGTTTTTAGCGTCTTGTACCTTTGAAATCCTCGCTTCGCTCAGGATTCAATCTTTGAACCTCTCGGTACGCTCGTGGTTCAATCCTGGAATCCTTCACTTGCTCAGCTTTCAATAGAGGTAACTCGCCGCTTAATAACCAACTTTCCAGCCTTCCATAACAAATAACTATTAATAATCAAAATAATAAATTAATTTAAAACATGTCTAAGTAGGAAACAAAATTATAATATCATTGCAATAATAATAAATATCAAAATAATAAATGTAATTATAAATAACCTTCAATCCTTATAATTTAAAAACTCATTAAGACAGTAGAAAGTGTGGTCGACGAGCCATTTATGTAGTGTTTTCTCAAACATATTAAAAGGCAAGTCTCTAATTTGCTGTGGTATCTTATTATATATTTGAATGCACATAAAGGGGCAGTTTTTTAAACCTAGCACTTTTTGCGACAACATCTAATCTGAATTAGAAGTGCCTATAATTCAGTCTGACTAATTATTTTTACTTGATTGTCACTTCTAGAATTATTATTAAATTTACACAAGAAAACACATAATTTTGTTAGAGGAGTTTCAAAGTAAAACAAATTGAAGCCCTTCTTTTTAAAGGTATAACTAATACATTATTCTATGTCTAGAGGTTGTTGTGCACAGCAAATGAATGACACAGAATCTCAAATATGCTCAATTTCGATATCGCTCCTGAGTGCACAGTACGTGCTGCCGGTATTTATTTACTTTGGTTTTGAAATTTGATTGACATTTATTTTAATTAAACAAATGCTTTATTTGGTAGATTCGTCGTCGAAAATTTTACGATTACTCAGCGTACCCAAATCTTGGAACTTAATTTGGAAAATCTAAATTTATTTCAAGGTTTCCGACATTTAATTGAATTCCTCGTTTGCCGGATTTATCAGCTTCTTAAAATTTGCTTAGGAATATTTAATTAAAGCACAAAATTGTTACGGTGAGTCATAATTTCTTACTGCATGTCGTTGAACGTAACAAAATAAATATTCAATAATTTACGGCTAATTTCAACACCTAAAACATGATCGAAAAACAGACTTCAAAACGTAAAAAATAGAAACGAAAACCAAAAAAAAACATATAAATAAAACCCCGTAATTGCAGCAAAAACTGTTTTTAAAACATACTTTTTTGGAGTCGGTGCCAGCCAAGGCATCATTAGTGCAGTCTGCATTGCATTTTTACTTATGTAAGTTTATTTTGAAGTCAGTTTTTGAAGTTTATTTAATTTTATTTTTTATTTTAGAAGTCCAGTTATTTTCATCAATCGTGAGGAGCATAAATGTTTATGATTTTGTAACTTTTGCATTTTTCAATGCTATTTTTATACTTATGGTAAATTTTAAATAGAAAAATATTGGAAAAAATTAACTCGGCCACAAGTGAATTCTCAGACGGGAATCGAACCCGCGACCATTGGAAATCCATTGCAGAGCATTGGACCGGATTTCCAAAGGTCGCGGGTTCGATTCCCGTCTGAGAATTCACTTGTGGCCGAGTTAATTTTTTCCAATATTTTTCTATTTAAAATTAACTATAAGCATAAATGTTTACCCACCATAATGAAGTAATCGTATCGCACCTATAAGATACTAAGTACTAAGTGGTTCCAGTGACTATGTGTGGTCCTCATCTTCCATTCCATTCCACAAAATAGTGGATTCCGGAAGCAAAATGCAGGAGTTACTTAAGATAACACCTAAATCAATATACATACATCAAAAAAAGTCTGCGATCACTCAATGATTTTCATACGAAATACCTGTTTACGTAGAGGGTTTATTATAGTAAAACCTGATCGATATTTTTTCAATTTGGTGCCTTTCAAAAGCTAGAATGTTCAACATTTCGACGGTTTTTTTTACTTTTTGTGAAACGATTGTCATTAGATTTTGTGCAGTCTTGAACAAAATAGTTGTAAAATTTGGTCATTATTGTATGAAAATTTGAACGAAGTATTTTAAAAACCCGCATAGTAAAAACAAACAGTTCACAAAATTAATGAAATACACAGCCGAAATGATGAAAATTATATCTTTTAAAAGGTACCAAATTTAAAAAATATCGGTCAAGATTTAATTTAATTATCCATCTACGAAAACAGGTATGTTGTATGAAAATTATTAAGTGATCACAAACTTTTTTTGGTGTGTGTAGGTGTGCCTATAATATATGAAGAGTTCCCTTGATTTGTCCAGGATCCCATCACCAGATCTTTTTTTGACGACAATGTAACCAATTTGAAAGTATATTGGTACTTTAAAACTATAAAAGAATTATTCAAATCGGTTCTTAAATGACCCAGTGCTGAGGTAACAAACATAAAAAAAACATACAACTGAACTGAGAACCTCCTCCTTTTTGAAGTTGTTTAAAAACCATTTCAAGGGTTTCGGGGTTTGTTGGGTTTCGAAGTTAATCCATCTCTGTTTTTAACCGACTTCAAAAAAAGGAGGAGGTTCTCAAGTCGACTGTATTTTTTTTTATTTTTTTTTATGTATGTTCCACCATAACTTCGCCAGTTGTTAACAGATTTTTATAATTCTTTTTTTATCTGGAAGAAAATGGTTTATGCGTGGTCCCATATAATTTTTACGAAGATCTGGCTAGTAGTTTTTTCATAATCCTGAAAAATATCAATCACCTTTTGGCAAGTAGTCGTATACCTAGATGACATCATTGTTGTGTATGGGCTAATTTTTAGTGTAAGTAACGGCACATAATGTAACAAAAAAATCTGAAATAAAAACATTTTATAAAAAAAAAACAAACCGACTTCAAAAAGTAAAAAATAAAACTTTTGGAGTCGGTGCTAGTTAGCTAAGGCCAAAAAAAATATAGTTAATAGAAGTGCAATGTCGAATGCTTTGGCTGGCACCGACTCTTGTTCCGACTCGAGTTTTATTTTTTACTTTTTGAAGTCGGTTTGTTTTTTTTTATAAAATGTTTTTATTTTTATTCTTTTTATAATAACTAGGCTGGCATTTGACCACCATCGTACTTAATTAATTTGTTTTTTCGTTGTACCATTTCGTTTTGTTGTAACCTACATTAGGACATCTTTCCTCCTTACGGTACGCTGCGTACTTACTGAGCGCTTACAAAGTTTTTTTTTTTACTATTAAAATGGACAAATATATTTGACCACCAACTGGCCTAATGGAAAACGAGCAATGGCCTAAGATAGAGCATGTTTGCCCAACAAGAAGCTTATCCACTCTGCGTTTGAGGAGGTCCAAATTGTAACATTCAGGGAATCAGCAGACAATGAATTCCAGTCCTTGGCTGTTCGCACCAGGAATGAGGATGCATAGCGCTTCGTGCGCATGGGTAGAATGCCTAGGGGTGGTAAGCAAGCCTGCGTCTTGTACTTCGATGATGAAAGGAGGCTGACGGAACTAGGTCCGTGGAATTCTTTCTCACATTTCCCAAAGTGTGTCCTATAGATTGCTGAAAGACTGGCCACTCTACGTCGGCGACTAAGGTCCTGGAGCTCATTTGTTGTTTGGTAGAGTATCCAATGAGTTTTGTAGCACGATTTTCAACCGAGTCCAAAACGGCCAGCTGATACTTTTTGGGGTACCGTTACCTCACATATACTGTGGTTTACGTAAAGGTAGGCAGGAGTTGCAAACTACATGCAATTGCACAATGCAGTCGGCACCTTGCCTGCTATAAAACTGGAAGAACTTCCGTTTGGATGCACCATTCTTCGATTTGCTATTAGAATACGAATCGACTGGTTTGTGCCAGGGTTGTCAATGATAATTTGTTGGGAATTAACTCAAATAATGGGAAAAATTGAATTCAAATAATGAAATATTTTAAAAAATTTGTGATATAAAAATAGCAATGTAAATCCAAAAAATCATAGATAACTAAATAAATAAATAAATTTTGAAGAATCTATGTCTTCGGTTCGCAAAGCCCAAGAACGGGATACCGTTTAACGAAAACAACAGGCAAAATCTGCCCCCTAATAATCTAATTTCAAAATCGAACACAATCCCTTTCAAAGGTATTGTGATTGTGGTAGTGGTTTATGGAATTGTGTAACTTATAATCGCAATCCCTTTCGGAACGAATGATGTTTTAAATGACACTTCATTTGACACTTTTAAATACATTTGAAAGAAATGTTCGTGTGTCACTTTGCTTGGACAGTTCAATTTCGTTCATTCAATACCTTTCAAATCGCGTCCCGATCAAATCCCTATCAAAAGTTAAATAGTGACGGCCTGAAGTATGTAAATATCTTTCTAATGACGAATTGAAAGGGATTGCGATAGATTTTACAATTAGACAATAAGCCGTATGGTCAATGGCTGTTTTTTTTCTCCTTGTTTTATTTTATTTAGTATTGGCTTCCGCCCGCGGATTCACCAGCGTGGTTCCCGTTCCCGTGGGAATATCGGGATAAATCGTCCTTTCAACTAACTGCATGCTAAAAATCAAGTCGATTGGTTGCTAAACTAGGGTGTGAAGGAAGGACAAACACACACACTTTCGCATTTATAATCTATACTAATATTATAAAGAGGAAAGATTTGTTTGTTTGTTTGTAATGAATAAACTCAAAAACTACAGGTCCGATTTTGACGAAATTTGGTATGGAGAATCCTTAAGCCTCTAGTAGTAACATAGGCTATAAATTATCCCGAAATTCCCACGGGAACGGAAACCACACGGGTGAAACCGCGGCCGGCCACTAGTTAATTATATAGAGCAGAACAGTTTGTTTGTTTGAACGCGCTCATCTCAGGAACTACTGGACCGATTTAGAAAATTCTTAGACCATTAGAAAGCTACATTTCTCCCGAGTGACATGGGCTATATTTTATCCCGATATTCCCAAGGGAACGGGCACCACACGGGTAAAACCGCGAGGATCCGCTAGTATTAAAGTCAAAGTCAAAGATTTTTATTCAAATAGACTTATAGATAAGTGCTTTCGAATCGTCAAATTTTTTTTCCTACCAGCCATCTTTTATCTGATAAGAATAAATGATGGCTGGTAGGAAAAAAAACCGGACATCTTTTAACTGATAAGAAGAACGGCCGCAAGAAACTTATCAGCTTTAACAGAAGCAACAACATTTACAGAGGAACATGTCGTTGCCAAACACAAATCTACAATCTTGAAACATATTTAATATAAGAGGAAAATTTTCTTATACTCAGTTATTAGAATATTTTCCTTTTATACAATTACAATAGTCATGTTTTATGTTAGTATCACTTCCATGAATTTTGGTCTTTCAAATAATCATCTACCTTGTAATAATCTTTGCTTAAGAGCGTTTTTTAACATATATTTTAATTCTTATGCAAAGGCAGCTCAATCACTTGTTGTGGAACTTTATTAAAAAGAAAGGCTATGCCTTTCCCCAAAAACGAGCGCCGCATTTTTCAAGCCGAAATCTTGGAACGGCAAGCTTATTCTTGTTTCTAGTATTAAAATTATGAACATTAATATAAGTATAGTTACGATCTCCAAATTGAAGAATGACCGGAACATTGTCTTAGATTTATTTCCATCCCTATTGCACAATACATTATAAAATTGCAATAATGTACAAAATCTTATCTAGCAGTTAATCACAGTAAAAATTTATTAAAGTCATCATTCGTACTTATAATCCATAACATAATAATAATCAACACCTGTTTTTTATTTTATGAACAACAGGACACTCTAAGCCTTCATCATACCTGATGTTAAGTATTAATAAGGCCGAAGATGGAAGCGAGCCTCTCCCGGAATCCTCATCACTGAGGAACTGGCTATCTTATCTCTAACTGCCGGAACACAACAATTCTGAATACAATGTTGTTATGGCGTCAGACTTAGATAAGATGGTGTCCAACAAGTCCTTCCACCAACCAAACCGAAATAAATATATATTATAAATAATACTGTTACTATACGGTATACATATAAGATTTTATTACTTCCCCGGAAAATAAAAAAAAAACAAGAAAACCAATTTACCGATGCGAAGAGGCAATATAGCAGAAAGTTTCCGATCAAGTACGGAGACTTTATTAAAAAACTTAATATCAATTGGTTATTGTATCCTCTGGAAATACACGGGAAACGGGAACGGACAGGAAGAGACGAGAACTGTTTTCTTTATGAAACTTACGCCTATTTGCACTAAACTTAAGAATCGCCGCTATTCATATCTATCTTAAGAAATTGCGCTCAATATTGGGCCCCTAAGTTAGGCCTAGCCTAACCCACTAGGGTTTAAGAACGTCTAAAAGGTTAGTGCAAAGCAATTTTTGAAGTGAAAACTTCTTTAGTGGCGTTGTGCACATCAGTGTTTTAATTTTTTGGGATGGGTTAAAAATGTTAAAGTCGGACACGTGACCTATTTCAAATTTCATAGTCTCACAGTTGAAAGATCTACGTATATTAGTTTTTATTTCATAATTAAAAATATACAAAAATACAAAACTTAATTTTCACCAAACTGCGTAACAGTTTGTCGGCTAAATATAAATAGTTATGCTCGATTAGTTAACGAATAACAATACTTAAAACGATACAGGTGTTGTAGTTACATTATACAATAAAACTAAAATAAGTCTAAAAAAGCTTTCTTTAAATATTTTTAATGGAATACTTGGATGTTAAATTTTTTAATATTTTTAATGGAATACTTGGAGTTAATAACAACCATTATATAAAGTTCTCACATTACTACCAACTTTCATATTCATGCCAGGTCAGTTTTAATTTCAAGGGAAGAATATGCTTTTTTTTCATTACAACGCCATCTAGATATAGTTGCCACTAAGTTTTTGATACTTGATGACATTGAGTTGGTGCCTTGAGAGAGAATTAAAGTTTCATACTGATTCTTAACTTAAATGCAAATGGGTGTTAAGCTTTTAAGTACAGGGTGACCCAATTAAAGTGTTAGGTAAATAATTACAAAACTAGAAACATTTCGTTGCTGATGAGTGATTAATCATTAAACTTAGTCCTTATAAATTTATTTAATTAACTTTTTAATGAAAATATAGCGTAAATAATCGCCATTACAGCGGATGGCCCAATGACCTTATTTTTCAGCATTTTCGACCACTTTTCGAAGTGCTGCAGGCTCTGTAATGGCTACATCACGTTGAATATTTGTATAGAGTTCTTCCACAGTCCGTGGCATGTTTTTCTAGACTTTAAACTTTCTGTTGGCATCAAATCAGGTGGCCAGTTAAAATCACCATTTCTTTTTAGTAAGCGTTTGACGCACTTATGGCGCTATAGGGCGGTAGTTTCCGATCTGTATGAGCAGCCATGCGATTCTGTAACTAAACCCCCGATCACTTCGACACCGAACTCACTCCTAGCTTGCAAATGAATTCGCCTCTACTGCACACTGTTAAAGTCAATTGTTACTTTTTTATTAACTTTTTATAACATTTTTATCTTTACACAAACGAGATTTTATAAGTAAAATATTTCGACTAAATCTCCTGTTCGAAGCAAGATACCCTAAGACTAGCAGCGTTGCCCCTTTGAATGGTTAAACTTATGCGCTGGGCTAAGAAATTGCCACTTCTCCGGTCACCCGTTGCCTCGAACAGGCGAGCAGTTATGTCCTTTAATAAAAGTTGTTGTTTTTTGTGATGTACAAGTCATAACCTTTCATTTGATACCCCACTTGAGCATATTTGCAGACATTCGGTTTTTCTTCCCCACTTTAACCCCCCATAACTTTTAAACGGCTCAATCGAACATCATCAAACATGTCTAAGAACACTCGCCCGTAAAACACCTGTAATACAAAAAAAACTAAATTGAAATCGGTTCATTCGTTCGGGAGCTATGATGCCACAGACAGACAGACAGACAGACACGTCAAACTTATAACACCCCTCTTTTTGCGTCGGGGGTTAAAAATGGCTTTGCGCTAGGTCCCCAAGGGCCCATCGTCTCCACTGCATTGTTACTTGCACGTCTTGAGTGAGTTCGGTGTCGACATGACAGTTATTATCATATCATATAGTACATGATTGTTACAGAAACGCACGGCTGTAGCCACGTCCTATTGGAACCGAAACTGCCAATGCATTTCCGCTAAAAATGGCAACAAAAATCAGTTATCATGTCAAGATAACGCTTGCGACGTTTGGTCGGCGTACCATCGTCGCCTTTAAAACAAGTCGGTGTACTGAGCATATCCGTAAGAAATCAAAATCAAACAGCCTCGCATTAATCGTGGATAGGTTCTTTGAAGTTAACTGAGAGTTTTCAACAGTGTCAAACCGACAAATTCGTATGCCGACCTTTCCATTTGGCGAAAATTGAATGCCATCACTTTGATGATTTGCTATCTAAAATCGTTATGAGTGTCGGTTTGAGTGTTAAGTTGCATACTTTCACCCGTTTTCTTAGCGTATACTTTCCACATTAGAAATTCTCAAAGGCTGATCCTCAGAAAATGGTTTATAGCTGGTTTCAAAGTTAGAAAGTTAGAAAATGCTAACACTTTTATTGGGTCACCCTGTACATTTAAACGCTTCCGTGGTTTAGTGGTACCATCACCGGTATTTGACTGAGAGGTTCCGGGTTCGATTCCCAGTGGGGGTTAGTATTTTATTTGGTTTGATTGGTGGCAGAACTTGTTGTAAGTCCTATTACGGACAGTCGAAAACAGACACATTGGCATGGCATCTTCGTCATCAGCCGAAGACGGCCCGTAGCGCACGGCCCATTCTCTTTAATATTCTCGATAAAGAGAATGGGCCATAACCCACCACGCCGGCAGATTGCCAACGGCAACGCACGGGACCAACGGCCTTCCAAAGCACGGAAAGCTCAAGATAGTAAATTTTTGGTCACCCATTCCGTGACCGACCATTGCGAAAGTTGCTTAACCACAACAATTGAAGGCCGAGCGCGCGAACCACTGGGTTACGGGCTCCTGGCGCCATGACATAACGGGAAGAAATTCAAAATCGTACTTAAGAAAATGTAGGTTTAGGGGCTCTGCCAGGCCTCCGTCACTCGTATATACCTACCGCGATAAACACCTACAGCGCGCTACAACTTGCAGTTGTAAATCAATCAGGGCTACCCCCCGCGTTTGTACACTGTACCATGAATTTTACGAAACATTAATACTCACTTACGAAATATTACGAAACATGTTTATGTTTTCCGACGTACCTTTTAAAATTATTTGTTCGATTTCGAATTTTAATAATTATGTACTAAAAGTACCTAGTACTTTAGAGATGGAAAGAAATACATACAACATTACATTAAAGTTAAACAATAATTGTAAATACAAAATATATTCCATAAAATTATGTTGTTATTTATTTTACTTCGCTTGTACAACCCTGACGCTTGAGCTGGGGCGTAGGTAAATTCTGAACACAAAAGAATTTGTGCTCTTGTGAGCGTTGTAGTAAGGTGCAATTTTAAATGTACCAGATGCGTTGGAAATTTTGTACGCTATTAAAATGTCGGCTTACTTCGAGGTCAAAGGAGTGCAACTTCTGTGACTATTATTATATTCTATGGCTTTGCTTCACGCAAAAGCGTGGTGACACTTAACAGCCGACTTACCTTTTCTAATCTCTTTTTGTGTTCTGCGTAATAAAGTTATTTCAATTTAGTTGTCACAGCCAAGAGCTTACCATAAATTAGTGTTCATAAAACACTTTACAGGAGAGACGACACTCTGACCGAGAGTTTATCATAATAGTTACGAAATCTCTAAGTAGTTATTTGTTATGCAAGGCTGGAAGTTAGATTAAGCGGCGTGTTACCTGACACCTAAGCAGTCTATGATTCTAGATAAGGTTCAATCCTGAAACAAAGATTGAATCCTGAGGGTTTCAAAGTTACGAGACGCTAAAAACTTTTCTGCCGAGCGCAACACAATTTTTCACCTCATAACAGCGAGGAATTTTTAGGTTGTTTTTGCGATCAATTTCCGGTAAAGAATTCTTCTATCAAAAAGTTTAATTTAATATACCTTAATCTTGTTGTTTTAATGATATAAAAAACTAGAATAATAAAACGGGAGTATTATAGTTAATTCAAAGTAATTTAAAATAGGAATAAATTGATGCATAGAATAACAATAAAAACGATTTGGTAAATGTTGACATTGACATGAGGTACAAGACAAAGACAATTTAAAAGTAAAGTTTATATCACGTTCCGAAATCCAATCATAGGGTGTGAAATCTCCCTCAGCCTAAATATAAAATTCTTATAACAAATAGTTTAATATTATTTTTATTGTTTTGTGATTCAAGGAACTAAAATAATATAATATAAACCAAAAATTAAGATTATAATGAATTCAAAGTTATTTAAAATAAGAATAAAATGTAACTTAAAAAGTCAATAGTGCTATTCGGAACGTTATTAACGTTATGCAGTTATTTTTTTTTATTTAGGTAGAAAGAAAAAAAAATATTTCTTCGTAAATAAAAAAAATAGTTTACCATACTAGAATGGTAATATGCTATTTTCGGCGCAGAAATTGAATGATAAAACCTCCTTTTCCGAGAGTGTGAGGTGAAAATAACATTTTAATCAACCACAACTTAAATTACGAAATTCCTCTATTTTACACAAACATTATCATCTTTAGAATATATATTTTCATCCACCAACTAGAGATAAAAGCTTAATATTTATCCATACTAATAATATAAAGAGAAAAGATTTGATTATTTTTTTGTTTGTTTGCAGCGAATTAACTCAAAAACTACTGAACGGATTTGGATGAAATTTGGTAAACAGAAAGTAGATAGCCTGGTTATGAACATAGGATACTTTTTATCCCGATATTCCTACGGGAACGGGAACCACGCGGATGCAACCGCGAGCGGCTGCTTGTTTAATAATAAAAAAGAAATTTGAAATATTCAATAATCGGTCCAACTTCGAAAGAAAAGTTGTCAGAGAGATTTTAATAAAACTTTGCCCAAGTGACCTCGCCGGAGGCACTGTAGTCCAGGCTTTTGTAAAACTTAAATCAAACACATTTTTAAAGTTCCCCTTTTCAATAGATCGAATGTTAAGAAATCATAGCGATATGTCTATCTGTCTGAGGAGCTCGAGGCGCGTGGTTCGCGCGCTCGGCCAGCGATTGTTGAGTTTAAGCAACGTTCGCAGCGGTCGGTCATGGGGTGACCAAACATTTACTATCTTGGGCTCCTCCGTGCTTTAGAAGGCACGTTAAGCCGTTGGTCCCAGCTGCAATTGCAGTCGTTAAATTTATTTAACCATTTATTACAGTCATCAAGGCCCATACAATGATTACCTTATAAACTAACATACATATAATATATTAAAATTAAAAATCATTTTGACAGCTTCTGTGTCGAGTCGGGGACACACGGCAGCGCCCCTCTGAAGCGTCTGTAAACGACGCCCTGCGGCCAGAAGTCTTCCTTTATGAAAAGTTCCAGCCTTGCTGTCGGGATGCGCACCACAAACGCCTTAAAATTAGTGTAATGGCGCCATTCCAGAGACTGAACTCTCAAACAGATGTTGGTCTTCAACTTGATGCAGGCGAGATAGGCACACGGCCGTAGTCGGTATGGCAGCTCGCAGCAGGAAGTTGGGCCCTGTCAGTGCGGTGCCATGATGATTCGGGCGCAATCGCTGACGCAGTCGCTTTTCGCGTTAAAACCCACCAATCCGAATTGGCCGCATGGTGGTCATGGCCCATTCTCCTTATCCTTCCATAAGAAAGGCCTGAAGGGCGATTCTCGCGCTGAAATATGTCGAGATCGACATTTTTCTATCCTTAATTTCTTTATTAAAAATATAAGTTAAATATCTTCTTCAGTTCAAATCCTTTTGTTTCAATGATCTTTGACAATTCTATAATGTTAAGGATTTTTTTAGTTAGTTTAAACTGATTTTTGGCTCCATAAAATGTCGAATTTTAGATGTCGAAGCCGCGAGAATCGGGCCGAAAGGAACTGGCTTATGTAGTAATTATTAAGGGCCTACACAACACGGGTCAAATACGGGTTGGTGGATTATAACGACTCCAAAATACAGCCGAGACCAACGGCGTCCGAAGTACGGAGGAGCATGGAAAAAACTTCTTGGTCACCCATCCAGTGACCGTCCATTGGGAAATTTGCATAAGCTACAGTTGCAGGACGACCTCGTGAATCACAGCGCCCGCCACCGAGCTCCTCACAAAAAGCACACGCCCTTCATATTTCACCATCACAATGACATATTTTACATATGCTTTTCCCATTTACTACCAATCATGTTTTTATAGGGCCTTCTATGAAATCAATAAAGTCGGGAGTGGCAACTTAGTGGAATCTGTTGGCATACATAAATCATGGCGATAGTTGCGGCCTGTCGTTATGCGACCCGAAATGTATCATCTCCATGATATAATGTGACCATGGTGTACGTCAGATTTGGGATAAAAAATATTTATTTTTTTAAGATTTTCGCTGCACAGGACGACGCTCCGTAGGCAGGCCATCGACAAGCACCGACGATCTGGTGAATGTCGCGGGAAGCCGCTGGATGTAAGCAGCGCATGACCGATCGTCATGGAGGTCCTATTAGGGGAGGCTTATACCTAGAGGTGGGTGATGACGATAAGATTTAAAATAAAACAAAATAAAAAAGAACTTCCACTTCTTTGGTGTGATTTAATTGCATCAGGCATGTTTTAATGTCCCCGTTACGACACTAAAGAGTGAGACCATGCTGGCCCAATGTGGATTGGTGATTGGTGTAAGGCGAATTAAACTAGAGAATCAACTATAACTGAAGTGGGATTTTCTGCAACTCGACAGACTGGACACACGTGTGTTAAGTAGGTGAAACTCAACATTAGTATCACTTATTATATCATTCTTTGGACACGCCAAGATTAACTATTTTTTTCATTACTTCAGATATTTTTTAACTATCAAGAAAGGGTTTAAAGTCATGAGGTCTTACCATCAATTATCATCGGAGTATTGAAGTAATGTTGATCTAAAGATGGAGCTGCGTATGTTTATTACTACCACGCCTACAATCGTCGTCGTCGTCTCAGACACATAACACCCACTGCTGGGTATAGGCCTCCCCCAAGGATCTCCACAACGATCCGTCCTGCGCTGTCCGCATCCAGCGGCTTCCCGCGACTTTCACCAGATTGTCGGTCCACCTTGTCGGGGGCCTACCCACGGAGCGTCGTCCTGTGCGCGGTCGCCATTCCAGAACCTTTCCGCCCCAACTGCCATCGGTTCTTCTCGCTATGTGTCCCGCCCACTGCCACTTCAGCTGAGCAATCCTTCGAGCGATGTCAGTTACTTAAGTTCTCCTACGGATCTCCATGAGGAGATCCGTAGGAGAACTTGATTTCACTTGAAATGATTCACGCCTACAATAAATAATATTAATTATATTAAACAAGAAAATATACTAGAAAAAAGCAACTAGTCTCATGTCGCCCTGACGGGATTCGGACCGGCATCCTTGGGAGTCCGGCCCAATGCACTAACCAATTATGCTACAGAGACCTATGAGGACACGTCGAATTTTTCTAGTATATTCACCGTTCTACGGTGTTGGCCACCGTCGCTTCATCAATGAGAGAAATATCCTGGCATTCGAAAGAAACATCTTTACAAATGTTTGACTATCGATTAAGATGAAACAGCCATCTAATTATAACTTTTTAATTTTGCATTTTAAAATGCTATTCTTATGTGATAAATATTAAACAAGAAAATATACTAGAAAAAAAAAGCGGGTTAGAATCCCGTCAGGGCGACATGAGACTAGTTGCTTTTTTCTAGTATTAGCAAGGTAAAATGCAAAATTAAAAAGATATAAATATTAATTATTATTGTAAGTTTCGTTTAGGTACATTATCATTTCTGAAGATGATCGGAAAGTCCCGAAAAATCCCTAACACCCTAGTCACGTGCGGGGTCATTTTACGACGGCATAAAACCTTCATTATTTTGCCAACACAAACAACCAAGATAGTTTAGTTTTTACGATCCTTACTTATAAGGCTTTGATGGGGAGGTGGAAAGTTAGTGATAAAGTGCATTTTAACAGTTTCTTCGGCTTTTTTCGTGGAAAGGTAAAAGAAAGTCTTATGTAAATAAAAACATTTTATAAAAAAAATACAAACCGACTTCAAAAAAAAAAAACTTTTGGAGTCGGTGCAAGCCAGGGCATTCTACATTGCACTTCTATTAACTATATATTTTTTTGGCCTTAGCTAGCTAGCACCGACTCCAAAAGTTTTATTTTTTACTTTTTGAAGTCGGTTTGAATTTTTTTTATAAAATGTTTTTATTTCAGATTTTTTAGTTACATCATGTGCCGTTACTTACACTAAAAATCAGCCCATACACAACAATGTCATCTAGGTAAACGACAACTTGCCAATAGGTGATTGATATTTTTCAAGATTATGAAAAAACTACTAGCCAGATCTTCGTAAAAATTATATGGGACCACACATAAACCATTTTCTTTCAGATAAAAAAAGAATTATAAAAATCTGTTAACAACTGGCGAAGTTATGGTAGAACATACATAAAAAAAAATAAAAAAAATACAGTCGAATTGAGAACCTCCTCCTTTTTTGAAGTCGGTTAAAAGATAAATAATCTTAATAATCTTTTTAAAGGTAAAATTTCATAAACTTCCCTTATACTGAATTGGTTGAAAAGAACATAAGTCACAATTTTAACGAAATCAAGTTAATGATGCCAAAGTGCTCTTTGCATGTTAAGGCGCTACTCGGAAAAAGTATGGACTTTTTGATATAAAACTATAGCACGGTTACAGTTGTTGCAAATCTGGTAATAACATATCTATTTCTTCATACCTTAGATTTGTATAATTTCAAAAACACGATTTTATGATTTTGCCTCGACACTTTTTCTTTTCGAAAAGACCTCTTAAAAATACGAAACTTCAAGATTATTCTTAAATGGGGTTACTTACACTATTGGAAATTGGTTTAATAAGTGGACAACAATAATATTTAGAATCGTATAGAAACATTTTTTTATATCGCTGTAGTTTTTTAATGCGAAGTGATTTTGTTTTTTTTTGCCTAATCTGCAAAATCGGTCTCGCTCCCGTTTCATCATTGCAATCTCGCTTCAGCATATTTTTTGCGAGTATCGCCTTAACACTTTCGCGGACAGTGAACGAGACACAATAGAATTTTTATTTTTATGACTGCTATAGGCGTTGTATGTCCGCGAAAGGGTTAATACAAGAAGTCGCAAAGAATCAGCTCTAGTACACCTTTCCACATTGAAATAAAATATTAAATAAACAACGTAGTTTAGAAACAACATAAGTCCCAGATAAATGTTACTGTACTATTAAAATAATATGTAGGAGGCTTTGTTTCACATCACTTTTCCATAGCAAATACCCAAAAGAGTTAGAGTTGTCAGTGCAACAAACATGCAAAGAAAAACACATAATAACGAGAAAAAAGGTTTTTGCAAACAAAAAAAGGGCTTTTAACCGCCTCTGTGGTCTAGTGATACAACCACCGGTATCAGACCCCGGGTTCGATTCCCACATGTACGGAAACCAAACCGAATACATAATTGTATTCGGTTTGGTTGGTGGTAGGACTTGTAGTAGGCTGGCTAGCTACCACCATCTTATCTAAGCCTGACGCCATAACAACAATGTTTTCAGCATTGTTGTGTTCCGGCAGTTCGAGATAAGATAGCCAGTTCCTCAGTGGCTGAGGATTCCGGGAGAGGCTCGCTTCCATCTTCAGCCTTATCAATACCCTTCATTCATAAAAAAATCTTTCAAATAAAAAATATAGAGAAAAAAATTAATTGATATAGTATATAATTATCTAATTTAATAAAAAAACGATATTTTGCTAAATCAAATGTTTTTTTTTCATGTATTTGACAGGTGCTAATGTCACTTTGCAAAAATTGTCCTGCTTTTCGTAATGATTTACGCTGATCGAGTTCCAGTTCAGTTAGTATTGATACCATTCACGTACAAAAAATTATATAATGGTTAAAGCTACATTTCGGCAGTATTTTTTTTACAAAATGCTTAAAATGACATTGGCACCTGTCAAATTACTCATGCGAATAAAAATCTCTATCCACTATAGCTGTTACTACACCAACACTGCTTGATTCAACAAGATATAAAATACTTTATAATACAACAGATTTTATAAGTGAAAACTTCTTTAGTGGCGTTGTGCACATCAGAGTTTTAAGTTTTTGGGATGGGTAAAAAATGTTAAAGTCGCGTCAGGCCACGTGACCTGATCGAAAATTCGTAAGACGGAAGGAGAGTAGACCGCTGGCGTAGGAGTGAAAGTAATTTCCCCCTCTCTTTCTACCGCTCGGCGAAAATGTATGCCTGCTCCTGCTGTTTCGTTTAAGCGGTTTTCATTTCTTCCGGCACTCCCGGAGTGCAACCCGTTGTTTTTTTTTGACCGACGGGGAGACTCTTAGCCTTCATTATACCTGAGGTTAAGTATTGATAAGACTGAAGATGGAAGCGATTAGCCTCGCCCGAAAACCTCATCTCTAAGGAACAAGCTATCTTATCTCTAACTGCCATTGCTGTTATCTACAATGCTGAAAACATTGTTGTTATGGCGTCAGGCTTAGAAAAGATGGTGGACGCTGGGAATCGAACCCGGGACCTTATGGTCTGACACCGTTGGTTTTTACCACTAGACCACAGAGGCGGCAGATACAGCAAAAAAGAGTCTCATCTGCACGTTGCACTTTTTCCAAGTTTATCTAATAGGTAAATCCGCTTCCGTTGCATTCTGCACGGCTGAGTTGCACCAGTAAACTTTAACAGAATCTTGCTGTCAAAACGGTCAAATCCTATACATTTTTCCCCGGTTAAAGTTATAAGTTATCGTTAAAGTTAGATCGTGCAATCCACCCAAAAGAAAAGTGGTCCAACTTTTTACTGACAAACGGACATGTCAACCATTTTTAATTTTGCATAAATTGTAGTGCTATGTGCATTTTATTTTTGTTGTTAATATTAGGTCTTTAACTATGAAATTGCCGATTTGTATGAGGATTTTCAAAGAAAGTTCGTTTTCCATACTAACAATTTTTGTTATAGTTACTACCGCCAGTGCTAATGCCACAATTTTTTAATGTACAATCATTGTTTGAAGACCAAGCAATCTAATGTTATATTTTTATTTTAAAAATTATGAATAATTTATAAATTATATTAAATAAAGTAGTAAATTTTGCTAACAAAAAAGGAGAACCTTTCGAGGTATTTTTTATCTTTTAAGAAACGAAAATAATAACCATGAGATTAATTATTCTTGATCATTATTACCTTAATTTAATGGAAAATCAAGCAATAGATGTACCTTTTAATCACAGAAGTAGCGAGGTTTTCTAGAAGTGTAAGAAAAAATCGGCAATTTCATATTAAGGTGGTAAGACTGCTATACAAACAACATGGCACATTAATTGGTTCATCATACATTAATAATTCATAAATACATGTGCAACTAACTCGTTTCAGTTATTTGTTTGCGCGAAATTATTAAAAAATGTACTTTCTTATATGAGGTATATAAATGCAATGGGTGACATATACGCATACGTAGAATTATTGAAATTATAAGATATAAGTATATTCGTGTTTTATGTATGAATGTACAATTTTTTTATTATTTCGAGCAAACAAATAACTGAAACGAGTTAGTTGCGCATGTATTTATGAATTATTAAGGTATGATGAACCAATAATTGTGTAATGTTTGTTTGTATAGAAGTCGTACCACCTTAACCTCTATTACTATCGTATGGGTACGTACAATCAACAGCACGTACGGCTTTACATTTGCACTACGAAAACCGCCGCTATTACGAGCGACGTAAGGGCGCTCTCAAAGTCAAAGTGTGAAGCCGTATGTGCTGTTGACTGTACATTTGGGAAACTTTCCGGTCGACAAGTAGAGTTTTTTTGAGAAAATTGTATCAAAAATATAGTAAGTAAGATATAATTTAATATTCAAATGAAATTCCTGTTAACGTTTCTATTATTTGTAATATAAATGTTTTAAATAAATCTACTTATCACTTTTTGAAACAACTCTCCCTAAAAAACTCTACTGGACTACCGGGAAGTCTCCCGACTGTACACACCGATTTTCAGGGTAGTTTTAGCCATTCATTAGATATCTGATTCGATCCCTGACTGTTTTTTTTATATATTTATTTAACATAATAAAGTTGTAATTTCTCCTTCACATCCTTTCCGGCTGAGAAGGTGAATGTACCAGTAGAATGCCTAAGGGCATTAAGTCTGCCTTCTGCAATATATTGTCAACTATCTTCCAGCCCGCGGCTTCGCCCGCGTGGACTACACGACTTATGCTATTGTGGGTTATCCATAAGAGATAAACATATACCACCGCGGAGTTTTCTGTAGACATTTTCAAGGTGTACAAATACTTAGTACATTATTTTGATAAATCTCGTAGGGTTCAGCCTGCGTTTGCAATGTAACCGGAAAAAATGTAATCATTTACGACATCACATTAGAAACCTCAAAAATTAAAATATTTCTCTACTCTATATTGAAGGTTATTATACATATAAAGCATCCTCTTGAATCACTCTATCTATTAAAAAAAACCGCATCAAAATCCGTTGCGTAGTTTTAAAGATCTAAGCGTACATAGGGACAGACAGCGGGAAGCGACTTTGTAGTGATAATTAAATGCGGTTTCAATCTAATAGTTTCATAATATTAGCAAAGGAAATTCTAATTCTGCCACTGGAGAGACAGCCTATACATTTCCATAAGTTATGTGTATAGATTTATCAATGGTCTCCGCGTTGCTAAAACTAGATACCGCGCTTCATACAAACAACGAATCAAAAACTGTGACCACAAATTTTGACGTTTTTTTTCAACCAACTGACTCGGTTGCTAGGGATTATTGTTGATGCCGTATGCCGTTGTCACAGTAGACTGTGCCGTTTGTGGCAGAGTAAAACGGTCAAGAGTTAAATGTAATAGGGCGATATCTAGTTGTAGACCAATAACTCTATGTGAATAAGCAGCCAAGCCACCACGTTGCAATATCTGACCACGGCAATAGTTTCCACCTCACACTGCAGTGAGCAGAGTATAACTACTAATTTGTAAGTGGCCCACAAACGAGACACACACACATTTAGATTATAGAACCATGTCCTTTTTTTTATGAACGAGCGAGACGCTCAGCCTTCATCATACCTGATCTTAAGTATTGATAAGGCTGAAGATGGAAGCGTATCTCTAACTGGCGGAACACAACAATGCTGAAAACATTGTTGTAATGGCGTCAGACTAAGATAAGATGGTGGTAGCTGGCCAGGCGGACTTACTACAAGTTACTACATGTTTTTCTTAATTAATAAATTCGCCATCGGAAATGGGTCTACTTCAGTCTGCTTGTCTTACATAACGTTGTGCTTAGAGCTTAAATATTTTCATCTAAAATAAATTGCTATTGACCTGTATGTACGTCACAACTTGCAGTCGAATCTTGTAATGCGAGAAATGTTATAATGTATGGTAAGTCCTTCCTTGGGCGATGAAAATTGTTTATGGTTAGGATAACCATAAAATATACTTTTATTTTAGTTTTTTTTTGTGACGATAATTTGGTCTTACCTATGTGTTTAAGGTCACTTTTCAATTTGACGATTCTGTTTGAAATAAAACAGGGAGAAAAAATAACCCTTGACGAGTTTCTTGCTGGTTCTTCTCAAGTTACAAGGTCTCCCGCCGTAGGGTTTGACAACCGATAGCGTAGATTCTTTGACGTTCATAAGTGCTTAAAACAGCCTAGACTGAATAAATGATATTCAATTTGAATTTGTAATAAAAAAAAAACTACGCAAACCTAAAGTCAACATTTTTATTATGATGTGAGAGTCAATATCAACATAAATAAATACTTTAACAACCCTGTTATCTAATGACACTGATTGATTGCCAGTTGGAACTAATAAGTATCGTATTCAGTTAGTTTGATGGTAAAACTTGTTCCAAGTCCAATAGGCTAGCTACAACCATCTTATCTAAATCTGTTAGTCAGCATCTAGATTCTAGTCAGTATGTTTTCACCATTGCTGTCTGGCAGTTCCTTGGTGTTCGTAAATACGAATTGCTGAACTTCTAGAGTTTATGTTTGCCCTGCTATGACGATGGTCAGTGCCTAAACAAAAAAAAAAGCCCTTGACGAGTTTCTTGCCGGTTCTTCACGTTACAAGGGCTCCGTAGGGTTTGTGAACCGATGGCGTAGCTTCTTTGGCGTTCATAAGTGCTTGTAACAGCCAGACTGAATAAATAATATTGAATGGAATTGAATTGAATTAAACTGGACTTTGCAAACTTCCTGTTCTTCTTCTTCTTATATTTATTGGCGGTGCCCTTTTGGATTTGGCCAATATCTAATTTTTTGTAAAATTAAAAGTAAAATATTTTAGAAATTGTACGGTAGATTAGGTTATCATGGAGTCTCACAAAGCGTGTTATTACGAAAAGAACTCGGGTGAAACTCCACTTTGCAAACTAAACTGGCACCAATTTCATATGCCACTGACGTGCCATGAGTGACACTGACATTTGTCTTTAAGTACTGCCCATTGGAGAGAGATTTATTTATTTATTTCGTTAGAAAAACTTACAGCTCTAAAATAAATACAATGTAGTCAAATATTATTTGGTGACTAATGAGCCATTTACAGGTTTTTACTTATAGGTATATTGAGTAGTAAACAACAGATGCCTAATAATTGATTAGGAGCAATGTGCGATCAGCTAACAACTGCAATACAAACTACATACACAAATTAAAAACCGAAAAATGAGGTTGTAATCAAGCGACGCACTTCAGCAGGCTTCATGTTAAAGATGTCAATCGCGGGATTTCCAAAGAGAATTTATTTACTTGTTCAACAGCTCTACATAAAAATGAGTTCTTTCTATAATTTGTGTTACGTGTTGGTGTGCTTAGGGGGCGATGTTTACGTAACTGCGGAGGTAGTGTGTTAATATAAATTCGATAGAGATAGAGATACCCAAACATGTCGTTTGTGCGGCCCCCTAATTATATCCATCTAGGCCGGCATATATTTCGGCTAAAAGAACTGAAATCTCTTATAGCTAGGAACATTATGAGACTTCCTGGAGGCCGCCAGGCTAAAAGAGTTACTCTAACTAGGTGGCGAGTTACAATAGATTTTTTAAGTCGCAGTGACTACAGTTCCGACTGGTGCTGCATTGCCCCTACATCCTACAAATAATAACAATCACCACTATTAGTTTCTATTTTAGTCTTTATTAGATTTATTTACTGTACATACTCTGAATGTAAAAGTCTTGTAGGGTTCGTTCAAAACGAGTTTTCTACGCCATATCGAATGCCACTTGATCGGTCTAAAGCCCTATAATATCGACATACCATTTTATCGAAATTTCAATAAATCGATTTTCAATAGATCGCTGTGACATTAAATCGATTTTCATTAGATCGAAATTACAATAAATTTATATGCAACGTTTTTGTCCAAAGCCCATCACTCCTTGTTACCATTTCACGCGAATATACAATACTAGGTAAAAAAAAAAATATTAGTAATTATTGCGACTTCGATAAATTGACACATCGATCACCTAGGCATTCGATAATTTGCAATTCGATCTTGTAAAACATCAATCTAATTAAATTTTGATCTGTTGGCATAACGAGCTAATGATCTACCGATTATACGTACATCTTATGTTTTGGCGCGCACTGTTCATTGAAATAAAACAACTTTTACGGATATCAAACGCGCTATATTGCCACGAACTAAGTTGTAATTGTTGTAATTGTACATCAGGTTTGATAAGCCACAGATCCTCGCCAGGGAACAAAAATTTGTCCCCAGAATGCTGCGTGAGGCTATTGAAATCACCAAATACCCAAACTTCAATAGAGATGATGGGTGGAAGATTCCACCAGCTTGGGACCCTATTATCCATAAATTAAAGTCTCAACCCAAATCACACACTGCAAGACCCAAAGATACGGTTAGCTCTTTTTGTAGATAAATAAATATAAAAAAGTAAAGGTGGAGACAACATATCCTAATTTTTATAAAGATGGAGGTCGGCCCGCTTTCGAAGTTTTCTTGGCAGTTTTCTTTCTTCGAAGGTCCTCCCAATTTGTGAACTGCCAGTAGAGTCTTTAGTTTTCACTCTTCTTAATAATAAAGAATTAAAATAACAATTAAATCAAAATATCAAATCAATAATAATTTGTGCCATAGTAAATGTCTAACCGTATCCGAATGAAAATAAATTAACTTTTCGAGGGTAGACTTATAAGTAGCCAGTCATCCCGTGACCACGGCAGCTGTAAAGGTGCCGAAACGTCGGGAAAATCAAAAAACCCCTAAAAAACCTAAAAATACGGACAATTACATCTACCGATTATTTGTCATTCGATCAAATGCCATGTCGATATAACGGGTTTTCGGTTAATTGTTACCGATCAACTGGCATTCGATATGGCGTAGAAAATCCGTTCAAAACATAACGTGGTCCTCATAATAGAAACGCAATAATTTTCGAACCAAATTGGTATTAAAATGTGCGGTATATTTTCCCCGATAGATGCGACGTTTTAGTGGATAATAATTAGCATAATAATTACAGATTCAGTAATTAACATGCGAAACGAGACCGAAGTTCGGCTAAGCATTCCCTTGAAGCAGATGCCGGTTAGGCATGTTTTACACTGCAAGCTATAAAATGTTTGAGTATTCAAATGCTTTTCTTAAACTTGTAGTTAATACTTTGATTGTTATCGAGTTCAAAGAAACTGACTGTGTTAACGTCCAAATTAAAACAGTAACTAGTTTACATACATCACATGTTCAGCCTGTGGACGTCCACTGCTGGACATAACCCTCTCCTAGCTCACGCCTATTGTGGCGTTCATAGGAGGTTATTGGCCTACTGCTACCACGCTGGCCAGACGGGTTGGTAGAGGGTTTATTTCATGTTTTCCTTCTCTCGCACAGGTGTTCAATGCGTCGAGCCTCTTAGTCGACTGTTACGACAGCTCAGGCAGGAATGCATGTATTCTTAGGCCATCACCACACGGCCTAGTAACACGTAACTTGTTTAGAAAAGTAGAAATAAGTCGGCATCAAAAAGGTAACAGTAATCTTCAGGTTTACTCTCGTGCAGGTTCCCATTTCCGTACCTAGCAGCGCCCCGATATTAAATATTAATGTGGAAATAAAACAACTTTTACAGATTTTTAGCACGATATATTTCATGAGTTAAGATCTAATCAAATAAACACGGGTGTTTTTTTTTAAGGTTTTTTCGTTTTCCCGATGTTTCGGCACCTTTTCAGCTGCCGTGGTCACGGAATGACAATTATCACAGTGCTATTAAAATCCGTAAAAGTTATTTTATTTCAGTGAACAGTGCGTGCCAAAACTTAAGATGTACGAATATTAATGTTCTATTCGGGGTCATGGTTTTTTTACTTACATACAAAATTTTGCCCAAAAGCTGCTAACGCGTGAATAACTATGTCCACTAAGCCCTTTTAGACTTCTAAACTATGCTATGCATACGATAGTAGAAGTCTTATGTGCTGACCCTGTCCGTGTGTGCGCATAATTCAATCTCGAGAACTACTATAGCTAGAAAGCTGAAATTTTCTGAGGTGATACATAGCCATGTCAAACCTCTAAATACGGAGTTTAAAAGTCGCCTGATGCCTTCGCTACGATAGTGAAGGGCGCCGATCATGTTTTGTTCATGCAAGGGTGTGCGACACAGCTCAGTCAACTGCAGATTACGCGTTATATAATAGCTGTCAAAAACTTAAATGACTCACGAAAGACGGAACCTGAGAATGGCGCAATAATCGCCTTCAAAATTCGAAAATATGTTCTAATTACTGTAAAGATAATTTTAGTTCCATTAATATTCCGCGTGTCATCTTTCGTGAGGCGGACTCTGTGTTGGCTTCGCGTTCATTGATGCATTCAATAATTGAATCCGCCAAAGGATAGTTGATTAAAAAGATGAGGACGAAAGTTAAAGAAGAAAGGGCACAGTGTGGACAAAGCTCAGTGTCAAAGTAACAAACTTTATCACATGAGAAATAGAAGGATAAACTAGTATAATTACGATATTCACTATCATCTTTTGTAAGTTTCTGACACTCCAATATAGATCTTCAAATATTATCTCTTCAATATAGCTGAATAATAACCACAGACCCAATTTGAAGCTCCTGTTGTAATAGATATGATAAATTTTAATAGCTTTTCGGGGAGTTTATTTATCTTTGTGCTGTAAGGACAGGATAAGGAGTTACCCGGAATACCTTATCTGGTTCCCGGTTCCCGGACTCATTGGCATTCATAAGATGTGGGAACACCTAGATTAATATTTTGTACTATATTTCCTGCCTATTCCTTGACAAAAATTTTAATGAGGATAAAATAAACAAACATCATATAAAAGATATAAATACGTTAAATTATGCTTCGTCATCAGCCATTTATAATGCCACTCCTGGGGTCACAGAACGGGCCATGCGGGATCAATGCGGATTGGTGGGTTTTAACGACTACAAATGCAGCCGGGATCTACGGCTTAACCTGCCTTCTGGAGCACGGAGGAGCTCGAGATAATATATTTTTGGTCACCCATCCCACGACCGACCATAACGAAAGTTGCTTGACCTCAATAAACTCTCAGGCCGATCACGCGAACCACTGGGCCTCAGGCTTCTCAGGGGGAGGCCTATACCCTGTAGTAAGTATCATGTAACTAAGATGATGACGATGATGAAATGTTTATCTAATTGGTTCCGTATAACCAGATAGTAAAATGTAAGATATAGGTAGAGGTAATATGGATTTTTCGCAAATTATAAAAATCGTTAATTTTTTTCAAGATATGGGAATTCCGAAACAATTTCACATTTATTTCAGTTCCTATCGATCGTTATAACTAAAAAAAAAGGTATATTTTCGGAAGAAACACAATATTTACAATAATTAAGTCTAACATGGTTTTCTCTTAACATTCGACTCCATAAGAGCTGCAACCTCGACCGCCTAACGGTACAGATAGTGCTATCGCTATAGTTATCCATTTTTCAAACTCCCTACAAGGGCTCTCGCTGACGCTATCACTTTCATACTAAAAAAGCAATATTAAATCCAATAGATGAAAAGAAATATGTAGGAATTAGACAAAAATCCTATCGTTGCAGGGTTATGTGAGAGTTTGAAGTTTGATACCTATAGTGATAACACAAGTTATATAACCGTTAGGCGGTCGGGGTGCTGATCTTCGGTCTGTTACCTTACGACGATATTATGCTTGCTGAAAAAATGTTGTGCGTAAGTTCACGCTGTTGGTAGACTCGACTCCAGTTAACCTGCGTTTTTTCACATAGGCTACTTCAATAGGTTTTGTCTGTTTATTATTAATTTAAAAAATGTATATAAAATATTAAAATAACAACACAGTCACTGTTTAAAATACTTAAAATAACTATATTAATTTTTCGCATTTGTCGCATTTATATCAAATGTTTTGCGATAATTCGCATCTATTTCGTAAATTCCGTACCTCTAGTAAGATAAACTTAATATCTATAAATACTAAAACAATAAGGTATTATGCGTATATAATACTAGCGGATCTTCGCAGTTTTTCCCGTGGGAATATCGGGATAAAATATAGCCTATGTCACTCGGGAGAAATGTAGCTTTCTAATGGTCTAAGAATTTTCTAAATCGGTCCAGTAGTTCCTGAGATTAGCGCGTTCAAACAAAGAAACTCTTCAGCTTTATAATATTAGTATAGATTGTCATAAAATGACTAAGTACTAATATATAATTGATTTTCCAACTTTTGCCACAAATTATGTAAACAATGAAGCTTTATTTAAGAATCTGTAACTAAATTGCAACTAAACATGATTTCTCCATATTAAAGTTTGTACAGAACTTTCAGCCACACGTAGCCCTAATTCTGGTTGGTACTAGTGTGGATACGACTATATTTACTATAATTTTGACTTACTTCCGCCCGCGGTTTCACCCGCGTGGTTCCCGTGGGAATATCGGGATAAAAAGTAGCCTATAGTCTCCGTTCTATCAACTAACTCTATGCCAAAAATCAATTAAATTGGTTGCTTAGTTAGGTCGTGAAGGAAGGACAAACAAACACACTTTCGCCTTATAATATTAGTTAGGATTAGAATTATTTAGTGCTGGTTTCACTACCAACGGACTGATAGGTTCTGGAGAGCTTATCTGGCTGATAATTTGACAGTTGTTATGTGGTTGTAATATGAAAAATATCTTAAATTATCTGCCCTATATGCTATTCAGAACTTATTAGTCGGCGTTGAAACAAGTCCTTAATATCGCTAAATATCAACTTATCTGATCACATAATATTATAGTATGTTTTAGAGTGTATTTATATTCACATGGTGTAAAAATTTAATATATTAACAGTTCCAAGAAACCATTGCTTTTTTTCCAAAATACAATAATAAGTAATTGATTTGATGAAGATACAGTATCACAAAAGTATCATAAGTAGATTCCTTTTTAGGGTTTCGTAGCCTAAAGGCAAAAAACGAAACCCTTATAGATTCGGCCAAACCGATGTATGTCACACCCTTTTTATTTAAGCAATGGATCAATTAAACTGAATCTAATCATGTATCGGTTTAAATTGGTCCAATCTTTGGAGGGAATAATATTTGTTCGATAAAAAAATGGCAAGTCGGCGTAAACCATGTATCTGTCTATAGTCGTAAAAGAACCTCGTAAAATTATCCATAACTTTTGTTATGCTAAAACAATCCAATCTGCAGAAACGGAACGTACGGTTTTTCTTGATGCATATACACTTTTTCATTTTCAGTAAAAGCTTTCATATTTAACTAAGATATAAAATAAACTAACAGCTGCCCGCGGTTTCACTCGCGTGGTTCCCGTTCTATGGTAATATGGGGATAAAGATTACCCTATGATTAAATCCAGTCTATCTACTATCTGTGTGGCAAATTTCATCTAAATCCGTTTAGGAGTTTTTGCGTGAAAGGGTAACAAACTGTCATTATACTTGCGGCCGCACGTGGTTTAACCCACGTGGTTCCCGTTCCCGTGGGAATATCGGGATAAAAAGTAGGATAGGTTTTAATCCAGGCTATTTAGTTTTTGTGTGAAAGAGTAACAAACATCGGAACATTCCTCACAAACTTTTGCATGGAAAATATTAATAGGATAGTAGGAAGTAGGATTTTAAGATCCGGGGAGTATGGTGGGTGTCGGAGACATTCCAATCGCAGCTCCTCTAATTTAACGACAGTCTGTCGTGCAGTGTGTGGTCTAGCCTTGTCTTGAAGCAGCAGTAGACTAGAGGTAGAGTAGAGGCAGGAAGCTAAAGCAATTGACCAGCCTCGGTTGTTTAGCGGCTAGCTTTTCCATCATGATTTCGAATTCTTGACAGTACATGTCTGCTGTAATTGTCTGGCCAGATCTCAGAAAGCTATTGTGAACGACACCAGCACTAGTCCACCAAACCAGTACCTTTTTTGGGTCAGTTTTCGCTTGGGACAGGATTTGGCTGGTTCTCCAGGGTTCAACCATTGCAAAGAGTGCTTCCGATTACCGTAGAGGATACATTATTCACAGGTAATTATTCAAAGGTTATACTGAATACTAAAACTACTGAATAGATTTGGTACAAATATAGAAGATAGCCTGGATTAAAATATAGGATATTTTTTATCCCGATATTCCCACGGGATATAAGCACGCGGATAAAACCATATTGCGCCTTTGGGCACGTCTTTATTTTACCTATGACAATAGTAAAGTATGTAAGTAAGTTTAAATAGCTAACACCAATTAACGACTTATCCATACTATGCCTAACGTATTTGTGTATTGGAAGGTAATTTATCAAAGTCATGCCATGCCCTACTAGGCGTTAATTAGGGTGTGAACAGACGAGCAACTGTTATTAAGTGACTGAATGTTAAAAAAATAGATGTGAGGAAGTAAATTAATAATTGAAGTAATTTCATCATCTTCATCATCAACTCAGCCACGCAACACCTACAGCTGCTGGGTATAGGCTTCCCCCAAGGATCTCCACGATGATCGGTCGTGCGCTGCCCGAAACCAGCGGCTTCCCGCAACCGCGTACCAGATCGTCGGTCCACATTGTCAGGGCCTACCCACAGAGCTTTGTCTGGTGCGCACGTACTTTACTGTATAGAAATTAACGGGCATTGACCCTAACTACTAAATTTTGCCGAAATTTTGACTAGGGAAAACTTTTACTAGTGAATCTTAAGGAAAAAAGCTAAGAATAGATCACATGAGTAAAGAAACAACAGTAACTGAGTTATTAGAAACGCAATTTCCGAGCATCCGCCAATGCTTAGTATTCTGCTGATTTTGTAACAAACAAAAGCGTAAGGTAAATTACGATGATTACTATATTACTGTCAGGGTAAACTTTGATGTTGTGTTTATCGAAAATGCCTGTTTGAGAAAGAAAATCTCCTTATCCATTCAAAAGGAAGGCCAGTACTTCAGCACTGGGGACATTAAAAATGGCTGATGATAATGACGTGTTGAAAAAGAAAATTTGGGCGACTTAAAGTGTCTCGTCTAGTCAGTACTTTATTGCGTTTTGAACGGTCGTGTCACGGCCACTGCGATAGTATAGCGATATAGGCGCGATACAGTGACGATAATGTTGAAGCAATTATCTAAGTAGGCGTTTTAGACTCAATTAAAGTTTGTTTTTACAAGTTTTTAAATTAACTAATGTAGATTGGGAGTCTATTAAGAATTAGAGTATAGTCAACAGCAACGGTCGTAAAAAATATCAAATTCCTACCCTATGGACAATTCCAAATTTCAAGAAATTTGTACTTCAGAACAGAGATCTAGAATGCAAAGAAAAATTAATTTTAACCGCCTCTGTGGTCTAGTGGTACAACCACCGGTATCAGACTCAGGGGTCCCGGAATCGATTCCCAGCGGGGGTACATATTGTATTCGGTTTGGTTGGTGGTAGGACTTGTTCTAATTCCGTCTGACTAGCTACCACCGTCTTATCTAAGTCTGACGCCATAACAACAATGTTTTCAGCAATGTTGTGTTTTGGCAGTTAGAGATAAGATATAAGTTCCTCAGTGATTGAGGATTCCGGGAGAGACTCGCTTCCATCTTCAGCCTAATTAATACTTAACATCAGGTATGATGAAGGATAAGAGTCTCCCTGCAGTAAAAAAAAAATAAAATAGGATAGTTACGTTTTTTTGTACTTGCATTTATAATTATACTAGCCTTCTGTTCGCGAGGAATCAGGTCCTAGTCTAAACAACAGTCGACCGATATAACGTACTCACACACACATGCGCCAGCTATCGCTACACGCCGGCCCCTCGATCTCGATGGTTTTCACTGGCCACTTAACCGTTTATTGGCAGTGCAAAGACTGTTAGACTGTGATTAGCTTATCGTGTCGACTTATATATCGCGTGGTGGCTCCATCTATCGGAATAAAAAGTATTCTAAGTACATCTCCATGGTTCAATTATGTCCATACCACATAATTTATGCAGCAGTTTACGCCTGAATGGTTCAGACAGACAGATATACAGGATTACTTTCATTCACATTAATTGACCGAGCTAGCGAAGCGAGCGAAACGACAACCGATTTTGACGAAAATTGGCACACAGGTTCCTTGATTTATATAATATGTTTTATCAAGGCGATTATTGATTGGGGGGAAATGAGGTGAAGTTTGCTGTATCGTTAATTGTCGATGGATTTCAACCAAACTTTCAGTCATCAACAAAATATAAAATTTGAAAATCCTAACTTAGAAACTAACGGACTTTCATACAAGCTTTATTATGTCATTTATTTACCCCTTAGGTATAGATCGTTCCAAACTTCTAGTCCGCTCTGAAGTTGCTTCGCGCATGCGCAGAAGGAAAATACATTTTTTGCTAGATTTGCGCTCGCCTCTTGTTCAGATTGGACTAGAAAATTGGCGCAGGGTGTATGTATGGAATTGAAACAATTTTTTTGTAGCAAGAATGTGCTATCTGAATTTACCGAGTTGCCCCAAAATATAATTCCATATGTATACCACACCACACCATATACAGTGTAGGCATCCACGAAGAAAGCTTGTATGAAGGTCGTTCAAATTAAAACCATATCTTTAGATATAATAAAAACACTTATCGATATTTTAAGTGCTCGAAAATACTAAGCTCGGCCTATATTTGACGTATTCGTTGTCGTCATCAGCCAAATTTAATGTCCCCACTGCTGGGGCACTGGCCTTCCTTATGGATGGATAAGGAGAACGGGCCATAACAACGCGGGCCCAATGCGGATTGGCGGGTTTTAACGACTGCAAATGCCGCCGGGACCAACGGCTTAACGTGCCTTCCGAAGCACGGAGGAGCTCGAGATATTAAATTTTTGGTCACCCATCCCGTGACCGACCATTGCGAAAGTTGCTTAACCTCAACAATTGCAGGCCGATCGCGCGAACCACTTCGCCACGGGCTCCTCGCTATTCGTTGTGCGAAGAAACAATCCAACGGCAGATTACCCACGAAAATACCCCATTTGCATTCAGTTGATGGCTTTTTATGTAGGACTTGTTTTCAAATTGATTTCCGATAGCAAACATATTACGATGTATACAGCGCCTTCTGACTTTCCTTACTATATTTTTAACCGACTTCAAAAAAGGAGGAGGTTCTCAATTCGACGGTTTTTTATTTTTTTTAATTTTTTTAGATATGTTTTACCATAACTTCGCCAGTTGTTAACAGATTTTTATAATTCTTTTTTTATCTGAAAGAAAATGGTTTATGTGTGGTCCCATATAATTTTTACGAAGACCTGGCTAGTAGTTTTTTCATAATCTTGAAAAATATCAATCACCTTTTGGCAAGTAGTCGTTTACCTAGATGACATTGTTGTGTATGGGCTGATTTTTAGTGTAAGTAACGGCACATGATGTAACTAAAAAATCTAAAATAAAAACATTTTATAAAAAAAATTCAAACCTGCTTGAATGCTTTGGCTGGCACCGACTCCAAAAGTTTTATTTTTTACTTTTTGAAGTCGGTTTGATTTTTTTTTATAAAATGTTTTTTCTCTACGCTTAGTCCCTTTCTACTTTTCTTGCCCTTGGGCACGGAATAATTAGCTCCTCATAAGTTTTATTGGTCGTTTTTTTAATTGAGAATTACAACTGCCAGTTTTTTTTACAAAATAATGCAACTTGAAATTATGACGATATCGTAATACTTACGATATATTTTAATGTAAGTTTCTACAGACAACTATCTCAGTTCCATGTACTTCTATAATCATTATTCTTCTTCTCATCTATATACTTAATTCAGGTTCGCAAAATTTGTGACGACTCGATAGGGACTTTGGCGCGTAGTACGCGGCCGAGTAAGGTATCAAATTAAAGGTACTCGAGTCTATTTGTTCCGAAAACTATAAAATATACAAAATGTTAAACGTGATGATCACAAACTGCAATTAAAGATTTTCGCATAATTTGGAATTTTTCGTCGATCGACGAACCCGAGTATCGGGTTGTAACCGCCCTAGTTCTTTTTTATGAATGGTTCCTGCCAACGAATAAATCGAAGTTGTCAAATCTTGACACACTTTGAAGGCACACACAACTTCTGTTGCAAAATCAGCTTGTTTTAAGAGGGTCTTGGTACGAAATAACATTGGTACGAAATAACATTGGTATGATTGAAACAATACTGCGCTAAGAAATGTGGGTAGGCCCTCTGTAATAGGTTTTATTTGAATAAGAGAAATCGTTCACCACTTGCCTCTAGGTTCGCAAGTATCTCTTCGTGTTCTCTCTCTCTTGTGTTTTTATAGTACATATTTGGTGAAATACCTACGGTATAGCAAAGCCATGGTGAAATTTACCGAGAACCTCGATAGCGCATTGTTCAGGTGAAGCAACTTTCGCAATGGTCGGTCATGGGATGGGTGACCAAAAATTAACTACCTCGCGCTCCTCTGTGCTTCGGAAGGCACGTTAAGCCGTTGGTGCGGGCTGCATTTGCAATCGTTAGAACCTACCACTCCGCATTGGGCCCGCGTGGTGGGCCATGGCTTATTCTCGTTATCCATCCAAAGGCAAGTGCCCCCAGCATTGGGGACATTAAACATGGCTGATGGCGTAGCAAAGTCATGCCTACAAACAGACAGAGTAACTCCCTTCTTATATATGTGTGAAAAAGAAATTCTGTTGCAGGCGCGGTATCTAATGCCTCCAAATAGGATCGTATGACGTGATTGAAATAAAATCAGACTGGATGATTTTCCTCCATCGCTGAATAATCTTTTTACGTTAGCTCTCTTACTAAAACATTAGAATGTCCAATTTAACTTGAACTCAGTTTGTGCTGAAATGTTTTTTCCAGAAAAATAAATAGCGCTTATGATGTAATCATTTTCTGCTTAGCGCTGGTAATGGAAGAAAGAAGTGAAAGAATGAAAAATATTAAAGACAAATATTTTTCACCTCACACGCTCGGAAAAGGAGGTTTTTTTCATTCAGTTTCTGCGTAGAAAATCGCTGTTTGCGGCATAGCGCGGGAAAGTATTTTTTTTTAATTTAATACCCAAAATATGTCATAATGCGTTCCAAATCGCACTATTGACTTTTTTGCTAAATTTTACTCTTATTTTCAATAGCTTTAAATTAATTATAAACTCCGTTTTGGTTTCATTATATTATTTTATACTACATTAATTATTTTTTATAAGAGTTTTATATTAGGCTGGGTGAGATTTCACAACCTATGATTACATTTCGGAACGTGACATAAACTTTTATTTTTAAATTGTCTTGTTTTGTACCGCATGTCAATGTCAACATTTACCGAATCGTTTTTAATATTATTTTATCAGTAATAAAAATATTTCTACTTTAAATAACTTTGAATTAACTATAATACTCCCTTTTTTATATAATTAAAACAACGAGAATAAGGTATATTTAGATTAAACTTTTTGTTTAAAGAATTTTTTACCTGAAGTTGACCGCGGAAACAACCATACAATATTCCGCGCTGTGGTGAGGTGAAAAATTGTGTGTTGCTCGGCAGAGAAGTTGTTAGCTTCTTGTACCCTTAAAAATCCTCGCTTCGCTCAGGATTCAATCTTTGAACCACTACCTACGCCCGTGGTTCAATCCTGGAATTCTTCGCTTGCTCAGGTTTCAATAGAGGTAACTCGCCGCTAATAACCAACTTTCCAGCCTTGCATAACAAATAACTATTACTTAACCTCTCAGGTACAGTCTAAACATATAAACAGTCTTTGCACACGACCGATATGAAGTGCTCACACACACACGCGCCGCTCATACCGCTACAACGCCGCCGCCGGCTCCCTGCGATCTCACTGGTTTTCACTGATAAAACAGTTGCGAGCGCGTGGTGGCGCGCGTGTAGCGGCGCGTATCTGTGTGAGTGCGTCATTTCGGCAGACTGTTTAGACTGTCTCAGGTCTCGGATTATGAGACACAGTAGATATTCCATTGTTCTTTGGACACCGGAGTACCGCTAACGATTTATGAATTAAGAGGTTTTTTTCAAACATGCTTGAAAATATAAATTTTTTTTTGACAATTTTCTTCAATATAAGTCGATATTGCTGTACTGTGCGAGCAGCGGCCGTCAAAAGTTGTATGAAAATTCATATCTGTCGTGGTTTAGCGGATAGTAAACTCATATCTGTCGTGTAATTTAAAAATGGAACGATATTTTACTCCGAAACATGGCAACCAAGGAGGTAACTTAACAAAGGTTTTATTTTAATTTCGAATTGGCTTGGACATAGAAAGCTATTTATAAAAAAAACAAATGAACACTTTAAGGCGATACTATTTACATATCATTACATCATTTATACTATAGTCAATTTTTTTAGGGATACGTACCTCAAAAGGAATAAACGGAACCCTTATAGAATCACTTCGTTGTCCGTCCGTCCGTCCGTCTGTCAAGACCGTTTTTCTCAGGAACGCCTGAAGGTATCAAACTGAAATGTATATCTAATACTCAGGTCTACTGTCCCTTAGAGCTGTGAAAAAATCAAACTTCTAAGCCAAAGCAATCAAAAGATACAGCCGTTTATGCCGCAAATATCCGCAAATTTTCGAAACTCGCACGGGAATCAAAACCTTCAGGGTACTTCCCGTGAACTTAAAATCTTGAAATTTGGTATGAAGTAACGTCTTATAGTACAGATAAAGGAAAAATTACGAAACCCGTAATTTTTTTGTTACATTAGAACCCTCGGTGCGCGAGTCCGACTCGCACTTGGCCGATTTTTTTTTAAATCTATATACTTAATTCAGGTTCGCAAAATTTGTGACGACTCGATAGGGACTTTGGCGCGTAGTACGCGGCCGAGTAAGGTATCAAATTAAAGGTACTCGAGTCTATTTGTTCCGAAAACTATAAAATATACAAAATGTTAAACGTGATGATCACAAACTGCAATTAAAGATTTTCGCATAATTTGGAATTTTTCGTCGATCGACGAACCCGAGTATCGGGTTGTAACCGCCCTAGTGCGGTCTATCATAGACCTTCAACCTGCCATATCAAATACATAGCAAGTGAATAGAGATTTTATTCCCTTTGTCACCGATAAATCATCAAAACGAAGGGACGGTGCAGCTCTAAATAAAATTAATGATTCAAAAGGCAAAGTTCTTCGGTGAGACCGCCATAGTGAGGACTTCGGCAATTGTACCACGTTATTTATGTTTTGTTTCATCAAACCATTTGTAGAACTCATCATTTCGAATAACTTTTTGTAAGAAAGCAACCCTGAAATCGCAAAAAACAGCTGTTTTTTGTACTGTATACAGGCTGCTAAAAGACCCATAACGAAAACCAAAACCACGTCTTCTCTCCATTGTCACTATCATTTTCTTGTATCGAGCCAATTCCGGGAACCTGATAGTTTAGGAGTTATTGAGGATCAAAGTCAATATTTATTTTTAAAAATTAATATTATCGTTTAAAGTTACAAAACCGCAATGAAAATCGAAACCAATGAAAGAAACTAGATCGCGGCCGTCTACTCGTACTCTCTAGAGTCTAGAGAGTACGAGTAGACGGCCGCTAAAGGTCTAGAGTCTAGACACACACACACACGTTGTTGCACGCGTTTTATTGCGTGTATAAATAACACCCATTTTTTGAAAACGAAAAATAAAAGTCGATTTCCCGCAGTTATTTTCAGATAATGTACACTACGCATATATCACGGCTTCGGTACGGGTCATTTAACACCCTGTATACTTATTATAACTTTTTAATTTTGCATTTTACAATGCTATTTTTATGTGATAAACATTTAACAAGAAAATATACTAGAAAATAGCAACTAGTCTCATGTCGCCCTGACAGGATTTTTTTCTAGTATATTTTCTTGTTAAATGTTTATCACATAAAAATAGCATTGTAAAATGCAAAATTAAAAAGTTATAATTAGATGGCTGTTTCATCTCAATCGATAGTCAAACATCTGTAAAGATGTTTCTTTCGAATGCGAAGTTATATTTCTCTCATTGATGAAGCAACGGTGGCCAACACCGTAGAACGGTGAATATACTAGAAAAATTCGACGTGTCCTCATAGGTCTCTGTAGCATAATTGGTTAGTGCATTGGGCCGGAATCCCAAGGACGCGGGTTCGTATCCCGTCAGGGCGACATGAGACTAGTTGCTTTTTTCTAGTATATTTTCTTGTTAAATGTTTATCACCCTGTATACTCTTTATCCCATTACTGATTTTTTTATGAACGACGGTGAGACTCTTAGCCTTCAACATACCTGATGTTAATAGGGTAAAACCGCGGACGCATCTAGTCCATTAATAACAATAATTAATAATAACATTGTCATAATTACACCTTGAATTTTTACGCGTACTTTCATTTAATAAAACAACGTGATTATAAAGGCTTTGATGACAATTGATGATGGAAAGTGTTGTGTTAGAAGTGATATAATTTTAAACTATTAACACATCACATAATTCAAATTCAATATCATTTATTCAGTCTAGGCTGTTACAAGCATTTATGAACGTCAAAGAAGCTACGCCATCGGTTCATAAAACCCTACGGCGGGAGACCTTGTAACGAGAAGAACCGGCAAGAAACTCGTCAAGGGCTATTTTTTTCTCCCTGTTTCATTTCATACAGAGTCATCAAATTGAAAAGTAACCTTAAACACATGGGTAAGATCAATTTTAACTAAAATAAAAGTACATTTTATTATCCTAACCGTAAAAAAAATTCAATTCGCAAGGAAGGACTTACTTTTAATTCATATAGTATTAACACTTTCGCAGACAGTGAAACTTCCGTCTATAGCCGTTTACTGTCAGTGAACGTGTTAAGTCCGCCTTTTATTGTTATAACGCCGTATATAAAAACTTCCAAATGTTCCAAAGTTCGAATATTATGCGGCGGTAAAAACCACCGTTTCTCAAAGATTTAATGCGACTAATAAATCAAAACTGGGGATACATGGCGACCGCGATATTGAACTAAGAATAAAACGTACCGTAGCGATTTATATTATAAATCTCCGAAATACAAAAAGCTTTGAAAATTAAAACATTATTTTTTTATTTCCAATATATTTTTTAACAATGTGAGTATTTCGTTATTTAAATACCTTTATACAAATAAAAGAAAGTTACACATTTATATAGGTACTTATTTATTGCATACCACCATAACAATGTGGTTAATTCGTCCAAGCAATACACAGAAAGATGGTGAGCATAAATAAAAGATCATTATGGACCCTGACACGCATAATTAGAATAAATAATGGAATTAGGTAAGAGATTTAGAAGAGACAATTCTATTATATTCTATTAAAACTTGAATTAAGATTGCAGAAACATTTTTTTCTTCGAGTAGTTATGACGTTACGAGGATAAAACATTTTCCGAGTTCAAAATGTGAGATATCTTTAAGATTTTGAAACAATACTAAGATAAGGTAACTTCTTGTGTTACCACACTACACAACGAACAATGGTGTCCTATAATCTATAGTCTATGCCAATGAAACAATACCGTGACCGTGACTGACAGACAACGCTCAGCCCAAAAGGCTGAACCTATAAAGCTGAATTTTTGCATACAGGATTCTTTAACGATGTTGGCAAACACTAAGAAAGGATTTTTTGATATCGCACATCCTTTGAAAAACTGTCATATCACAAAAAAAACAGTTTTGAGAAAAACTGCTAAATCAATATTGCTGTTTTTGAAGTTTTTAAAACTGTAACTTAAGTAGAATTTACTAAGCTTGTTTCCAGAATGTAAAAAAGCATTGATAACATAAAATAATAATATATTTATAAAAAAAAAACATAATATTGTCCCATTTTGTGACTCTATTTCACATTAAGTACTTAAAAAATAAAAATAAAAATTTCAACCTGAGTTAAATTATCTCAAAGTAATTTACAAAATCTTTGGGAATTTTAACGGAACTCTTAAAATCACAAAATAATTGAAATGTTAGGAACAATATTATAGTCCTATCACAGATTATGACTATTTTCACGAGCACTGATACACATCCACCCGTCATAAGCAGAATGCGTCACTATCGCGGAACGGTAGGCGTCCGTTTTCGCTCCATGAAAATCCGTCACTTACGGCATCTCTTGACAACTATTCAAACGAATGTTGAAATTATTGATCGGTAGACCAGAAAAAACTGAATCAAACTGAATATTTATCGCAAAATTAATCTTTTCTTGTGTTTTTCAGAAAATGTGCCATATTCCCACGACAACGGGAACCACGCAGGTAAAACCGCGGGCGGCCGTTAGTCTTCTATAAAAAAAAATACTGTGACTAACTGATAAACAACGCATAGCTCAAAAGTTTGAACCGATTAAGCTGCAATTTTTAGATTTAAAATAGCACTAAGAAAACATATTCCCACGGGAACGGGAACCACGCGGCTGAAACCGCGGGCGGCCGATAGTATGTAGATAATAAAATACATAAATAAAACAAAACCGGTATCCCACCCAAAGAAACAGGTTGACAGGCTAGTCATATAAGAAACACTGTTGGGTTTCTACAAAAATGGCACTAATAAGAATATAAATTACTAGCGGCAGCCCGTGGTTATACCCGCATGGTTCCAGTTTCCGTAGGAATATCGGGACAAAAAGTATCCTACGTTCTAATCTAGGCTGTCCACTATTTGTGTGCCTTTTACCCGCTGCTGGGGTCGTGGGCCTACCCACAGAGCGTCGTTGTCCGGTGAGCGGTCGCCATTCCAAAAGCTTTCCGCCCCAACGGCTATCGGTTCAACTCTCTATGGGTCCTGCCCACTGCCCCTTCAGCTAAGCAATCCTTCAAGCGACGTCGGTAAATTCACCTACGGATCTCCACGACTCCCTGCAGTAGGAAGCTATGACTGCTAAGTAAAGCTTTGATGTCATAGAGTACATTGTTATTCCCAGCTAATAACCCCTGAACAGAGCATAACGAGCGCTAACGATTGCTGCTGAGAGGTTGAGAGCCGTGAGTGACTATTCCCACTGCCAGGTATAAGGTCTCCACGAGGATCAGTCATTCGCTTTCCGCATCCAGCGTTATCCCGCGACACTCACCAGATTATAAGTCGAGACACGTAGAGAGTTGAACTGATGGTTCTGGAAAGTGCGACCGCGCACCGGACGACGTTTCGTGGGTAGGCCTAAGACAAGATGGACTTCGCTCATTGCCCCTACAGTTGAGCAATCCTTCGAGCAATGACGGTTACTTTAGATTACCACGCATCTCCACGACTCCCCGCAGTAAGGAAGATCCACTGCTAAGTAAAGCTTTGATTTCATGCAGTACAATGTAAATTCCCAGCTAATAACCCTGAACAGAGCCATAACGAGCGCTAACGATTGCTCCATGAGGCTGAGGGCCGTGAATTACGAGGCTGCCCCTGACATGATTGCTGTGGCGAACGTAATGCAATTTGCACACTACTGCCACTCGCATCGCACTGAAGGTATCTGCATAGAGCTAACATGACCAACCTTTTATTTTTGATTTTATTTATTTAATTCTTTATGCACAAAAATTTACAGAGGCGGACTTAATGCCTTAGGCATTCTCTAACAGTCAACCTTAGGGTGATGTGATGACGCGTGTGAGGTAGGGTGCACAACCAATGTTAATAAAAAAAACAACAAAAGAAAATAATTTATAAGTAAGTTATAATAATAAAGAGATAATAATATTATACTCCTAGTACAAAAATAATAATAACATAATGTATACTTAAGTTAGAAATGGACCAAAAGTAACAGAATAAAGTTAACTACCTGCATTGAGCGTATGTTTTACAACTTTAACTAACAGTATGAGTTTAACATTATGAAACTTTTCCAACTTTTTCTGCACTGGCACGATGCTTGACAATTGTGACATAGTGCATCCCTAGTGTAGTGAAATTTGCTTGGAATGCTAGTGTTAATGATGTGCTGGTAGGCGGTGTGTATGTGCAATGTCACATTAAATTTGATACCAACGTAAGGTGTTGTTTTTGTTCGTCTTTCCTTTTTCAAGCCTACCGCCGAAAAAACAAACCTTTTTATTATAAATAAAAAGGTAATAATAGGTAATTGCACACACACCAACTATCGAGCCCACGTTAAGTTTCATAATAACTTGTATTATAGATACTAGATAACGGATAAACATACTTAAATACTTTCTTTTGTAAATACATACTTAATATACTTGCATATTAAACATCCAAACAAAGACAAATAGACATGTTCATGCACACAAATATTTGTCTGGTCTGGGAATCGAACCCAGGACCTCTGACGCAGAAGGCGAACTTAGTACCCCTACGCCAAACAGGTCGTCAAAAAAATCTATTAGTAGAGTCGAGAGAGCAATTAGTTGACATTTTGCCCGATATCTGTCAAAATTTGAAGGAGCATACAATGATGTGAGGTGTAGCACCGAATAATAAAAATATATATACCTAAATACAATATTCAATTCTTAATATTTAGATTACACCCGCGTGGTTTGCGTTTCCATACCGGAATAATAACTAGTTTCGTATCCTATGTTTCAAGCCAGGCTAATCTATCTCCATCCAATCCAACAGCCGAATAGTGAGTTTTTGTAGCCCCCCCAGGGGGTCCAAATTGGGGCTCAAGTGGAAGTTACGCCGATCCTAAGTTATAAACTAACTCGACTTTCTGTTTATTATATTGATGGTAGTTTGTATGGAAAAAAGTGCTGTTTTTATTATTTTTTGTCTCCATTAGAACCTTCCTGTACCTTAAGGGCCCGCTATAGGCCAACGAAAATCAGATGAATGAAAAACCGAATTTCAAATTAAGATGCAGCAAACTACAGGACTAACACTAGTTATGACTATGTTACTCAAAAACACGATTGCATAAAATTTTCTCGATAGAAAAAAATTGCGAAGTTGCCTCCAAATCACTATAATTAACACGATAAACTGCTAGTACATCTTATGTTTTGGCGCGCACTGTTCATTGAAATAAAACAACTTTGACGGATATCAAACGCGCTATATTTCCACGAACTAAGTTGTAATTGTCCGTATTTTTAGGTTTTTATTTCCCGACGTTTCGGCACCTTTACAGCTGCCGTGGTCACGGGATGTCATCCCGTAAAAGTTGTTTTATTTCAATAAACTGCAATTCAAGTGATACATTAAAATAAAGCTTGGAACTTTCTAGTATAATTACACTATAGATAAGGCAGTGCTTATGTTATATATTTTTTGTAAATAATCTTTAAATATCCTTTAAAAAAAGAATTTCCTTCATTTCTTCATCCCGGACCGGCCGAATGGGGCTGGAGAATTATATAGTAAATGCTGCCTTATTTCTCATAGAAATAAGGCAGCATTTACTTTTCAGTTCGCCGTTGCAGTTATTACTTTTGCTTTTGGCCTAGAGCGCGCCCTTAACGAAAATATGAAATTTAAATTAGCCGAATCAAAGCCGTTTCCAAGTTTTGCGCTTAGCAACACATTTGACGATTGATTTTATTTAAATATAATATAAAAACTAGCGGCCACTCGCGGCTTCACCCGCGTGGTTCCCGTTCCCGTGGGAATATCGGGATAGAAAGTATCCTTTGTTCATAACCAGGCTATCTTCTATCTGTGTACCAAATTTCATCTAAATCCATTCAGTAGTTTCAGAGCCTATTTAATGCAAACTAACAAGCAATCAAATCTTTCCTCTTTATAATATTAGTATAGATTTACATGAACAGCTCTATATAGATACTAAGAGGTTACCAAATGCCCACATCAAGTGCTGCTTGAGCTCTGACCAAGCCTTTCGCTCAGATATGAAGCCACAAATATGTCACAGATAGCAACACATGTTACAGCTCTGTGGCTGCATTAGTACCTATTTATTTAGCGTTTTGAGGAGCTGTAAGAAGCTGATGATAGTACTAACGGCCACCCGCAGTTTCACCGGCGTTCTTCCCGTTCCCGTAGGAATATCGGAATTAGAAGTATTATATTTTTAATTCAGGCTATCTACTATCTGGTTGTCTCATTCAAATACGCTCAGTAGTTTTTCGTGAAAGAATAACAAGCAAACTAACATACTGCACATCGTAAGTTTCTTCGCGCACTCATAATAGAAATAAAACAACTTTTGCGGAATATTTAGTGCGATTTATTTACCCGCAATATATATTTGGTACTATAATTTTTCGGTTTATTTGAGGTTTTTTGGTTTCCTGACGTTTTGGCAACTTTCCAGATGCCGTGGTCACGGGTTGATTAGCTACTTATAAGTCTACCTTCACAAAGTTGATTTATTATTGCGTTCGGAAACGGTTAGATAATTACTAATTAAAAGTTAATAATTTTTACTATGGCAACAATTATTGAGTTTAATATTGTGATTTGTTTGCTAATTCAATTATTTATTATTAACAAAAAATAAATTTTAAACTAACATAGTTGAAAGTAGGATAAAGTAGAATGACTTTTCACTTTTTACTTTGAAAGTACTTTCATTTAAATTACCATGGTTGTTAGAGAGATTTTGTTGATTAATATAAAACAACAGGTGTTCTCTTTTTGGATTGAAGGAATTGCAAACTGCATTCAAGTATTTTTGAAAATACGATTGTTTGTTTGTTTCTTTGCTTATTGATACAAGTTGATTATATATTCTTATTAAACTTTTCTTGATAATAGATTTAAAATTATGTATTTTATGGTTTTGGGTTTCCCGACGTTTCGGCATAACACTTTTTTTTTCTAAAAAGTAAACAAATTGCGCGTTAAATATCCGGAAAAGTTGTTTTGTTTAACAAACAATTTACTTTCCACATTAAAGCGTCCCATCACGCGTTCTTCCTCAATCAGTAAACAAACCCAGGACCCATCGATCAAGCTAATGAGCTTGCCAATATCAGACGGGAGGCGTAGCTGTCATGGTATATTGATGTGACTTGATGGTGCAGTCGTCGAGCCCGTGGCGCAGTGGTTTACGCGCTCGGCCTGCGGTTGTTGAGGTTAAGCAACTTTCGCAATGGTCGGTCACAGGATGGGTGACCAAAAGATTACTATCTTGAGCTCCTCTGTCCTTCAAAAGGCACGTTAAGCCGTTGGTCCCGGCTGCATTTGCATTCGTTAAAACCCACCAATCCGCATGGGGCCCGCGTGTTGGGTCATGGCCAGTTCTTCTTATCCATCTATAAGGAAGGCCAGTGCCCCAGCAATGGGGACATTAAAAATGGCTGTTGACAACGACGGCGACGGTACTGTGGTCAGGCTTCACTAGCTAGGGGTATTAGGTTAAATTCCCACTTGAAAAAAAAATCATTTAAGTACTTTTTTTGTTTCTTCTATGAAAGTTCTAAAATTTATTTTAATTAAGTGAATATTTTAGACAAGCGACTGCTAGCGGTTTCACGAGCGTGGTTCCCGTTCCCGTGGGAATGTCGGGATAAAAAGTATCCTTTGTTTATAACCAGGCTATCTACTATCCGTGTGCCAAATTTCATCCAAATCCGTTCAGTAGTTTCGGAGCCTATTCAACAAACAAACAATGAAATCTTTCCTCTTTATAGTATAAGTTTAAGTATAGGCTACAGTTTAGCATTGAGACCGCCTTACTTGAATATCTGTTATTATATCTTGTATATCTGCAGTATTCGTAGTGCAAGCCTAAAGCCTGACGTACTATCATCTTCTCAGCCAAACAACACCCACTGCTGGGTATAGGTAGGCCTCCCCCAAGGATCTCCACGACGATCGGTCCTGCGCTGCCCGCATCCAGCGGCTTCCCGCGACCTTTTACCAGTTTTTTTTTTATGAACGACAGGGAGACTCTTAGCCTTCATCATACCTGATGTTATGTTTGATAAGGCTGAAGATGGAAGCGAGCCTCTCCCGGAATCCCCAATCACTGAAGAACTGGCTATCTTATCTTTAACTGCCGGCACACAAAAATGCTGAAAACATTGTTGTTACGGCGTCAGACTTAGTTAAAGATGGTGGTCCTACCACCAACCAAACCGAATACAATATATTACCCCCGCTGGGAATCGAACCCGGGACCCCTGGGTCTGATACCGGTGGTTGTACTACTAGATCACAGAGGCGGTAAATGGAGATCGTCGGTCCACCTTGGCCTACGTCCGGGAGCGTCGTCCGGTGCGTGGTCACCATTCCAGAACCTTTCCGCTCCAACATTCTTCTCGCTATGTGTCGCGCCTACTGCCACTGACGTACTACTGACTGTACTTAAAGTTTTACAAATAATAAAAATACAGGAAGCATTTGATAATACAATTTATTTGTAAAATCATAAAGAAACATGAAATAAATCACAATGAACTCGTAGAACGGCGTATAGTCTATTCTTCAATAGGAGGATAAGTCATTGCGGTTGTGGCATAAATAGGGTTGGTGCCTAATAAAAAAAAGAACTGATGGATCAAATTGCACACCACTTAAATATAATTAAGGATCAACACCACACCACTAAAAGCGAAGCTAAACGAAAAGAGGTTACTTTCGATTGTAAAAAAATGGAATGAACCTCTTTTGGATTTGGACTTTAAGTTTGTTATTGAGTAACACAATTTCTTTGGGATCGTGGCTTAGGCCCCCAGTGGTCGACGCACCTTTGGCTGACGCCGCGAACCCAAAGAGTGTGTGTTAGGCCTCCGATAATTTCCTCCGGCCCTCAGATAACAAAATTTCCACCAAATCTGTTCAGTAATTTACGCGTGATTGAGTAAAGAAACTTACTAACTTTCATATGTACAACATTTTTTTTTTTATGAACGACGGGGAGACTCTTAGCCTTCATCATACCTGATGTTAAGTATTGATAAGGCTGAAAATGGAAGCGAGGCTCTCCCGGAATCCTCAATCGCTGAGGAACTGGCTATCTTATCTCTCTGCCGGAACACAAAAATGCTGAATACATTGTTGTTATGGCGACAGACTTAGATAAGATGGTGGTAGCTAGCCAGGCGGACTTACAACGAGTCTTACCACCAACCAAACCGAATACATTATGTACCCCCGCTGGGAATCGAACCCGGGACCCCTGGGTCTGATACCGGTGGTTGTACCACTAGACCACAGAGGCGGTTAAACTTGTTTGGTTTTTAGGAGAGGACTTTAATATAAATAAGATATCAGTTAAGTATCACATACTTGGTGTCCATCCGAGTCCACAATCCTTATCGAACTGAGCAATGGCCGGCTTGTCAATCCAGACATCTGCATCTGTACCATTACATTTATTATGACACCCCAAGGGCTGGTACTCCCCAAACATAGAGCATAGCTTCCTCAAATACAGCTCATCGGAGACTCCAAAGACAGTGCTTCCACTTCCTACTCCAAGTTCTATTACAGGCGTTACTCCTACGTTGAGCCTCATGAATTCTGCTGCAGCGGTGGCTGAGATATAGCCATTGTTGTTTACACAGTCTTTAAACTCTTTTGGGTCGATCCCGGTTTCGCATAGGCAGTATTTGCTGGGTTTGCCTGTAACAGACAATTATAAAAAATCTTATAATTGATTTGTTAATGTAATGAATAGTACTTAAATGTTGAATTTTTTTTAAAGAAGACTACTAATCCAAATGAAAAACAGCCCTTGACGAGTTTCTTAGTGGTACTTCTCGTTGTAGGGCATTGCGAACCGATAGCTTCTTTGATATTCACAACTTTCCCAAGAGCTGATTACAGCTTAGACTGAATAATAATAATTAAAATATTAAAGGGTTTGGGTAACTTTCTATGGACCAGTGGATCTATTTTCACTAACTAACCCAAATGTGGCCACAGGGCCAAATGATTTCAAAGATCCAATTGTGGCCACTGACCCAGATGTGGCAACTTATCCAGATGTGGCCATTGACCCAAATGACGCCATTACTCAAATGTGGCCACTGAACCAAATATGGCTACTTATCCAAAAAATGGCAACTAATCCAGATATGGCCGGCGATTGACCAAAATGTGCCACTTATTAAATGTGGCCACTGATCCAAATTTGTCAACTGATCTAGATGTGGCTTTTGACCCAAATGTGGTTTTTACCCAAATATGCCCACTGATCCAACCAAATTTGGCCATTGATCCAAATGTAGCCCTTACCCAAATGTGGCCACAAATTTAAATATGGCAACTGATCCAAATATGGCATTAACCGTTTAGAGAAAACCACAAAAGAAAAAAAAACAACAAAAAAAGATAGTGTGGTTAAGTGCCAATCATTGTACCTTATGGCTGCCAATGATTGTACTACGACTGCCAATGACTGTACTTTTGGCCGATTTCGAACAATTTCTCTTTTATTGTTAAAAAAATAAAAAAAATACGTAATAAATGTTTTGTGAATTTAAGAAATATACGTAAAGGAATGATTTTAAATATGGTAAATCTTGTCTATGTATGTTATAGAAATAATAATTGACAAATGTAAGTCAGGTTTTTCTTAAAGTGCCAATCATTATACAGTTTACCCTATATCTTAAAGATTAACTTTGCCTTAAGTAATATCGGATCTGAGATATAACTTTTTGTTTATTTTTTTACCTCCAATAAAGAAAGTCGACAAACGTCTAAAATCTCGGTTCCGATATAGTTTAGCTAGATATTTTCCATAATGAGATTTGTGTCTTTTATTATGTTCTTTTTAAATTCACTATTTTCGAAAGTGGAACATTACCCATTACTTACCCATACATATCCCTTTCGGATGGATTTGATTAAATCTGATGATGAAATAAATTATTAAAATTATTAAAACTTCAAACATTTTTCCTCTTACATTCAGCCTCACACTTCAAATACTGGGCTTGCAGGAACGTATTCCTTCTAAGCTCTTTTAGGGCACACATCTGCGGTACCGAATACCTGCCACTGCCCAACAACTGGTATTCCACCTGGATATCACCCCCAATGTTATCCGCGATCCAGGGGAAGGTCTTGGTAAAGAATTCCGTATCTTTGAACACGTCTCCGTGAACGGATATCACGTAGCCAGCTCTGATGAGGTGGAGGATCGAAAGGAATATGAATATAGGCCACATTTTGATATGTATACCTATGGGTTGTAGTGTTTTGCTTATTATGTTGGTATTTATAGAGTATTTACACGTGCTGTGTAAGGTAAGACGTACATATAGAAGGCAGAAGTTTAGTTAAGTTGTCTTTTATATCAACATTTCCAATGTATTAGTTTATGATTATTTTATGATATATTTTAAATAGGAAAATATTGGAAAAAATTAAATCGGCCACAATTACAAAAAAAAAAAAGTATTGAATTTAATCAATAATGCATGAATGCTTAGAATTCCACCCGTGAGTACGCGGCGCTGCACCGCTCGTGCGTTGGTTGGACTAGGCAGGTAGAAATATTTACGTTGTATTGTAATAAGGAAAATTATAAATGCATACCCTACAAAAAAAAAGTATTGATAGTTATTTTAATTAATTATAATAATGTATGATTGTACAAGATGACGAAACCAAACAGTGTAAGGTTAAACCTAAACAGGTTTTTGTGACACTGTTTTCATGTAATGTTATAATCTATTAATATTGTTATAAAATTTAATAAATAAAAAAAAAATTGTGAATTTTTAGATGAAAATCGAACCCACGACCTTTGGAAATCGGGTCCAATCGGTCCAATCCGGTGCATTCGAAAGAAACATCTTTTCAGGTGTTTAACGATCGGTTAAGATGCAACAGGCAATAATTTATGATTTTGTAATTTTTTCATTTTTCAATGCTATTTTTATACTTATGGTAAATTTTAAATTGAAAAAGATTGGAAAAAATTAACTCGGCCACAAGTGAATTCTCAGACGGGAATCGAACCCGCGACCTTTGGAAATCCGGTCCAATGCTCTTGACCGAGACCGAGAGCATTGAACCGGATTTCCAAAGGTCGCGGGTTCGATCTCGTCCACTTCCTAATTCATCCACGTTCCTAGCTCGTCCACTTCCTAACTCGTCCACTTCCTAAATTAAAATAACTACATATTGAGCGCGTACCAAGCACGCGGCTCGGCGTAAACAATTGACCGCGGCGCTACGATGAAAAAAAAACAAATTTTGTTCTAATCACATTTATTTATACAGACATCTTAGAAGCTAACAGATAAGTCATCCTAAGCGCTTACAAGATTAGTTCATAAAATTTCGTACAAAATTAACACAAAAAAATATTTCTCAAACATGCATGGAAATGTTGTCATTATTTTCGAAAAAAGAACACGCGAAGTATTGAATTTACGGACAAAGAAAATGAAATCCATTGCAGGAGCGTTTTTTGAATTTTGAAAATTACAAAGAGTATTTAACAACTCCAGCACGCCGTTTCATACAACATTGCTGGAGCGCTGTAATGTTCCAAATTCAAAAAGACGCTCCTGCAATGAATTTGATTTTCTTTTAGTAATTATTAAATGTATAATATAAAAAGTATGTTTTATTTTCCTGCATTCTTTTGAGAAAAGCACTATATATGCCTCGGCGGAAATGGCAATTGCCTGTCTCGTATTAGTGAAGTCCTGCAATTGCCTATTTCACGGCCTTTGCAATAATGTACTATTAAAGGATATAGCATCAATCATAAACAACATTATACAATAATGCATTATTAAAATGTCTCATTCCGTCATATAATAGCATATAGCACAACTATGGGCACAAAAAAAAATCACCTTATACCTTATATAAAAATAGAACACTTATTGAAACTGATTGTAGTGTACTATTATCATAACTTGAAATTCTATAAATATTTTCGTTTTATTACAAATAATAAAATAATAATTTTATTCAAAACAATTCATTGCTAAAATACTATAAATACGTAAGTACTTTATTATGTAACGGTGAATAAAACTCTTATATGACGTATATAGGTATTATTATTTTGCGGAAAAATTTGGAAAGTGCTATTTCCTGCGGTACCTTTTTATTCATGTGATTGTCACTAAATGGATTTGGATGAAATTTTGCATGCGATAGCAGCACGGGGAAAAACCATGCGCAAAAACTGCGTTTATCACCACGCGTAAAACCACAATGCGTCCTTTGTTAAAGGAATAATCACTATTAGTGTTGTGTAATGCTTGAGTACTATCTCATCTAAGCTATGCCGATATATACTCCCTCCCCCATATTCTAAGTCGTTCCTCCAAAACTTTTTACACTCCACTCAATCTCGTCGTGGGTAAAAATGGTAGTGTGCGCTAGGCCTAACACGGAGTGGCTACGTACTCTTTGGCTCCTCCAGGTCCTTACGGAGTTATGAGTTAGAATAGCGATCTCGACGAGTATTTCGTAGAGGTTTTCAATGAGGTTTCTTTAAGACGATGACGAGTAAGTTTTGGAGGAACGACTTAGAATATGGGTGCTTGTCTATACAAAAAGACACTTAAGAGGGTACAAAGAATACAAAACGCTTGTATGAGATTTAGCTTTGCTATACCCAGTAGAAGTAGAATTTCACCGCACTTGCAACAGAAACTCAATATGCCAAACAGCTGTAAACTTAAATATCCATTCCTTCTCTACAAATTGTTACACGATAAATATCCTCTGTACTTGTACAATAAACTGATAAGCAAGAAAAGGATCCCATCTCTAAGGGATAGAGGTCCAATGTTATGTGTACCCAAGTTCCGATTGGCTGGCGCACGAGGTTGCTTTAAGTTCGCTTCAGCTAAAATATGGAATGATTTGCCTCCACCAATTGGTATAGTCCAGTTCAACTACCATCTTCCAACTTTCCGTAAACATTGTCGCGAATGGCTACTTACACAGCAAACTCTTGCGCTAGGTTTAAACTGAGGATTTGTCACGAAACTTGTTTAGATCTTTTCATGTCTCATATTCTGAAAGTAACTCATAACTTGCCTAAAATGCGGATTGAAAGTGATATGTGGCGGCCCTAGGGCTGTAATAAATTAGAAAAAAGAATAGGGGGTGTCATGTCAAATCGATATCTGTAATCTCTTTGGACTTTTATTTACCAAAGGTATGTAGGCAAAGGCACAGAAGCCTATACAGCTTATTTTGCTACATTATAAAATAATTAAAATCGTAGAAACCTTACAAAATTTTTTTTAGAATATTCTGTTTGTTTTTACTTTCCTCATATCCAAAATGAAAAGTAGAGTGTTTACTTCGGGTGTATGGACCCATAACAGTCTCGAACTATCGGCGCCCTCACTTCGTTCGGGCGCCAAAACAAACAATCTACAATTTTTTTCTCCTTTAATGTATATCATATCAATAAAATCATAATTAACTCGGTTACAAGTTAGTTAATTTTTTCCAATATTTTTTTACTTAAAATTTACCATAAGTATAAAAATAGCATTGAAAATGCAAAAAATACAAAATCATAAAAAATCATAATTATTGGCTATCGGTATTCCAAAATATAATGCTATGTATGTAGTGTTACTCTCTATGAGGACACAACATAAATCTTAATATATATAAATCTCCTGTCACGATGTTTGTCCGCGATGGACTCCTAAACTACTTAACCGATTTTTAATTAAATTGGCACACCGTGAGCAGTCTGGTCCAACTTAAGAGATAGGATAGCTTTGATCCCAAAATTCCCACGGGAACGGGAACCACGCGGGTGAAACCGCGCCCGGCCTCTAGTATTTTATATAGTGAGGTTGTGACACTTGTGACAGAATAGCATCCGTCGGTTTCCCGCGGTCACTGAGTCATATACCCTTTTTTTTTTAATTTAAGTAGGTACTTACGTGCAATTAAAGTTTTCAAGTAATATATCAAAATTTCTATGTTTTTAAGGCAAATAAACGATTTTTAATTTAATTTAATGAATTTCATCTCTCTATGAATAATTTGGAAAAAACTATTGACCTTATTCCTAGGTAGGTAAAATTGTGTGAAACTATGAATCGTCATCAGCCATTTTTTATGTCCCCACTGCCGGGGCACTGGCCTTCCTTTTAGATGGATAAGGAGAATGGGCCATGACCCACCACGCGGGCACAATGCGGATGGGATAGTAAATTTAAAAAATCGCAGGCACAGCGCGCGAACCACTGCGCCAGGGGCGTTCCTAATTCTGTGAATTGTTGAATGGAAAGAACAAACGATTTTTTTTTTCTCATTTAATTTATTTTGATTCACATTAAAATTCATTCAAAATTAAAAAAAAACATCACCTTTGACATTATAGCCCAGATTACTATCAAATGCGAACCACTCTATGCAACTAAAATTGACAAAGGCTTGGTAAAAAAATCTGTACATGTAAAATATTTTCGGGGTGAAAAAATTGTAAAATTCCTGTAGCGAGCCCAACGATTAACTATGTTGTGAGATATAGTGATGGGACTAGATTGTATTTAGATATCGATAGAAATGTGCATTTTATTTTTCCTATAATATTTGACAACATAGTTAGCAATATTATTATAAACTTTTTTTTTGTAATAACTGGGCAGACATTTGACCACCATCGTGCTTAACAATGTCAAATTTATGTTTTAATCCAACCTATGTGTATCCCAAGTTTTATCCAAATAGGTTCAGTAGCTTTTGCGTGAAAGAGTAACAAACATTCATCCAAACATACTCACAAACTTTCGCATTTATAATATTATAGTAGGATAGGATAGAATAATTATAAGTAAAAATTTATCCTATCCTATTCAATAGCAGTAACTCGCCGCAAAATCCAACTGTCCAGCCTTGCATAACAAATAACTATTTTATATAAATTACTGATTGCTTTTATTATCGTGATTATAATTCCTACCAAATGATTATGAAATCGATATAATTATGTCGCGTCATAAAAAAAAATATTTTTAAGATATTAAAGTGGGTATTTAAATTAAAAAAAAACTATCGATCGTTTAATCGACATAACCCGTCTCCATCCCTCACTACGCGCGTGAAAGAGTGCTCGGTATTCGACCGAAAAACCCGATTCGAATAATAATTTACATTGCACCCCAGTGTACGACATACCGATCGCTGTGTCCGACATACCGGTCGCTGTGTCCGACAAATACTAGGACCAGTACCTCTTTAATTGTAACAAACTGAAAATGTTTTACTTAAATACAAAAGATATTGAAAGAACTTTAACTATAGCTACCATATTTATTTTGTATACTCACAATATTATAGGAAACCAGATAGACAAAATTATTTTACAGGGGCACGGCTTAATCTATACTATAATCTATACTTAATATTATAAAGCTAAAGAGTTTGTTTGTTTGAACGCGCTAATCTCAGGAACTACTGGACCGATTTAGAAAATTCTTAGACCATTAGAAAGCTACATTTCTCCCGAGTGACATAGGCTATATTTTATCCCGATATTCCCACGGGAACGGGCACCACGTCGGTAAAACCGCGAGGATCCGCTAGTAATATTATAAAGAGGAAAGATTTAACTGTTTGTTTTTTTTTTTGTTTGCAACGAATAAACCCAAAAGCTGCGGGATGAATTTGGATGAAATTTGGTACACAGATAGTAGATAGCCTGGTTATGAACATTTTTATCCCGATATTTCCACGGGAACTGGAACCACGCGGGTAAATCCGTGAGCGGTCGCTAGTTCTAAATAAAAATAAAAAAAGCCTTTTGGAGTCGGTGCCAGTAAAGGCATCGATGGTACATACATTGCACTTCTTTACGTTTATTTTTCTTGCGTTTTGGCTGTCTTATTATAAATTTAAAAATAACATTTGTACGAAAATATATAGCTACGTATAATTTGACAAGTTTAGAAAGAAGATTATACTGTGATCAAACAAACTGGCATCTATTTTCAAACTGTTTTTAAACATCGGTAACACTAATTGTTACAAACTATCCCAAATTCAATAATTTTGAGGTTATGTCTGTGCATTTTACGACAAAGTAACTACCAAATTCTACTAAAATAGTAGTAAAATATCCAAGTCCATTGGATAGAAATTCTGCTGATGTTATATTCAAAGGGTTAAGTCGTTACTGAGAATATTGTAGTTATCTAAAACAGGCTGTCCCAAACCCACTGGTGGGTCTCAAGCGAATACTGAGTGGGCGCTGTAAAGTAAAAAGACATACCAACCGACAGAGAATGAGAAATTTTCATTTCTTTTACATTCCAAACAAGACTGCATTGAGTAGTCTGGGAAACCGTCATTAGGCCCTAATGACGAGGTCCTCGACTAAGGGTCTGATGATTACCAATTTTATGCCACCTTTTCCCGAAGACAGCCCAGTCCTGAGTTTGGAAACTTGTATTTATTTAGACGCATTGAACACCTGTGCGAGAGAAGAAAAAACTTGAAACAAACCCTCTACCAACCCGTCTGGCCAGCGTGGTAGCAGTAGGCTAATAACCTCCTATGAACGCCACAATAGGCAATAGAGACCTATGTCCAGCAGTGAACGTCCACAGGCTGATGATGATGATGATGATTAATTAAGATGGGTCGTAGCCTAGACAACTTTGGGAACCCCTGGTCTAAGTCTTAGATGACTGCTGCTTAGATTCTAAGAAACTATCTAAGGCAATGTTGGGGGAGACTTCTAGAGGTCTGAATGATAACCCTTAGCAACACTCGCTATATTCAGCCTACACACTCGTGGGGGACCTAGGTATCAATGTATCCTTTATTTAAAAAGGAATTGACACATTTATTTTTATAGATTATTGAAAGACATAATGTCACCAATCTATGTAGGTAAACAAATTTTATTAAAATTTTAAACAAAAATGTGACATTAATTGTAGGATCTTATATGAAAAAAGTGACTTTAAACTAAAAACAAAATTGTCTTATTTCACACCTCTCGTGCTCGGCTATACAAAGAATACTAAGCCGCGAGTGCATAACGTTTAAAATAAAACAAATATTAACGAAAATATGCTTGAACTGCTTGCAGTGAAAGTTTAATGAACACACAAGGTACAAAATAAACCTTTTGAAGTCAGTGCCAGTCAAGACAAGAAAACTAAAAGTATAGAAGTGCAATGAAAAATTTGACTGAAAAAATCTGACTCCAAAAAGCTTATTTTGTAATATTTGAAGTGGTTTTTTTTTCATTAAGAGTTTTTTAAAGTCAGTCATAAAGTATTATGTCATCTAGGTAACGCAACCGACAAGTAATCTCTAACTGCCGGAAGATAACAATGCAGAAAACATTGTTATTTTCGCGTCAGACTAAGATAGGACTAGACAAAGTGGTAGCTAGCCAGGCGGTCTTACAACAAATCCTAACACCAATCTAACCGAATACAGTATGTACCTTAAAATCGAACATTGTTTTGTTCCAGCAGTTACAGATAAGATTGCCAGTTCTTCCAGTGGTTGAAGATTCCGGGACAGCTGCGCTACCAATTCAGTCTTATCTTTACTTAACATCGGTATGATGATGGATAATAAGCGTCTTCCCGCTGTTCATAAAAACAATATAGAAAGCTTCAGCGTTTCATGCAAAAGGGTGGCGATACGGACTTCCAACTTAACCTCTTACTTTTATACAATGCATAAATACACAACACAAAATAAAACAAAAACCGCACCCAAAAACCGTAACCTAACCAAACGTCAAATAAGGCTCGTAATATATTCATTTATCCGGTTTCACACATGGTTTTAATGAAAATAAATAAATTTTTCGGGTTCTGCAATAAGGCCTGATAATGGTTTACACAGCTGCTGGCGAGAGATCCGGTCACGAGCTGGAAGTTGTTCTGAAATTTACATGTGCCTCGTTCACATGGGCGAGTCGACTTGCCACGGAACTCGCTAGTGAATCAGCTCAGCCTTTTAATTCGGCATTTTGATGCTATGCTTTGATGTTGGATATCGAACTTCACTGAAATAAAGGAAGCAGCTCTGCAATTTTATTAAAAATTTATAAGTAGACTTGTCGCAGAACTTGTCACTTGCCCGCCCTTTGCTACTATTGTGATACGACAATATGATCGAATATATCAATCAATTTTAGACACAATTGATCGATCAGAATATTGTTTTTTTTTATTATTATAACGTGTAGACGTTTTTATTTTCATCTAATAACACAAAAGGGCAAAATTTTTATTTTTGAAAAATTCATTGAAATAATAAGAGGGAAATCGTTTGTATAACATTAGATCTCGGTCGCTAAACCGAGCTGCTAAAGTCTAGTATTAAAGGAAAGTGATATAGTATAGATTTTCTAAATATCGTTGTCGGTAATAGGTTAATTAAATTTTAATATTAATCGTCAGCAACTAGAGGTTTTAGTATTTTGACAAGTTATTAGCGAAGTTATGTAATTGAGTGAATTTCTACTAAAAAAAATATTGTACTTGTTACTTGGTTTTGATATTCCAAAAAAAAAAAACAAAGCTATGGACATCGTGTGCAAAGTACCCAACTAAGGATGCTCAGATCAATGATCCTGCATTGCTGCATCTAAAGAGGAATAAAATACCGTAAAAGTAATCATCGCCGCATCCATTACAGTTAGCATACTAAAAATGCTGTGTAGTGTCGGCTTAGAATAGCACTACCCCCTCTCATCCCGTGGATGTCGTAAAAGGCGACTAAGGGACTCAGCCTTCAGGAGACGGGCAGCAGCGTCTTCTACAAACTTGGTTATACTGCGATCGCCAACCCGCACGCCAAGCGTGCCGATTATGGCAAACCCCCCCTTTTGTGGGAGGCCTATACCCAGCAGTGGGTGTCATGTGGCTGAGACGACGACTAAAAATACCGTGCAATTATTATCAAACATTTATAACAACAACGTTTCCAGCGTTGTTGTGTTCCGGCAGTTCTTCAGTGATTACTGAAGAACTGCCTATCTAATCTATTAACTGCCGGAACACAACAACGCTGGAAACGTCGTTGTTATAAATGTTTGATAATAATAATTCCACCTTTCCTTCAGCCTTATCATTATCGACCATCAAGTATGCTGATGGAAAACGATTAACGTTTCTTCTTTAAAGGTTAAAAAAATACTGCAAGGCTGCGTCTCACTCTAGAGAGTGCTGATCCTTCAACACGTTGGAGTCTATAATCGCCTTAAGTAAGAACTTTATGGGATTCTTCTTTTTTATTTGAATTATTTACTGCTTGTTGTCTGTTTGGCCAAAGCTTTATTAAATTACCAATAAATCTGCTTACATAGGCATAATAACTGTTCTGTCTTAAGACTTTTTTTATTTTATTTTTATCTAGTCAGTCATAATAAATGTAAAAGTAACACTGTTTGACCGACCGTCTTTCTGTGTTCCTTTTGAACACCCTGATCTAGTTTGACGATCTTAAGAGTGCGCATTTACACACCGAAATCGCGGGTGAAACATTAGTTCTACATATCTTTGAAAAGTATCTTACTAACATGTAGTGTTACAAAATGTTGATTAAATTAAATGATGAGCCCAAAAAAAACTCTTTAGATTTACGTTATTAATTTAAGCAATCAAAACCTGATAACCTAATGTCTGTCTTTCCACATTCCGATACCCAGTAGAGGGGTCTTTTTTAAACTAACATTTGATTCTTTCTGTTCAGTTCAATGTTAAGTTTCTGGTATTTTTTTAATAATAAATAGGCTTACTGGCCTCATTCTGAATCGTCACATTTATAGCTAGCGCAGACGACGGATAACGGAGGACTTTTTGTCCGCGACACGTCTTTATTGTTAACCAAATAAGATTAAAATTAGATCGCGTATATCCATGAAAAGTACGTGATAGTCTTCGTTATATATTCAACTTTATGTTCTTAGTTATAAGGTCGTGTCGCGAACAAAAAGTCCTCCAATGTCCGTCGTCTGCGCAGGCCCTAAGAAGAGGCCTAAGATAGAGCGAGCTTGTCTAGACAAAGCTGTTCACTCCCACTCGAGATTAAAATATGCCAGGATTGTAGGCACGGGGAATACAGACAACTGCAGGGATTCCATTCCTTGGCTGTGTGCATAATAAAAGATGAGGAGAAGCGCTTTCTACGCAGAAGTGGAATATCAACCAGGTATAGGGGTGCAGTACGTCTGGACTCCAGGTAGTAAAGAGCGTACCTCTTTTAAAACCTGAGCAAGCTAAGGGTTCTAGGATTTCAAAGATTGTTTAATAGTTAATTAGTTTAATATGTATTATGTATGTATTTACAAAAAAAAAGTACATAAGTATGTTTATCCGTTATCTAGTATCCATAACACAAGTTCTTCATGATACTTAACGTGGGCTAGATAATTAGTGTGATTGTATGGAAATATTTATTTATTTATTTATTTATTGAATCCAGAGCAAGGGTTTCAAAGATACGAGACGCTAAAAACTTTTCTGTCGAGCGCAACACACAATTTTGCACCTTTGGGTAGCGAGGAAATTTTTAAGGATTTTCCGCTGTTAACTTCCGGTAAAAAAATCGTTTAACAAATCGTTTAATCTAAATATATTTATTCTTGTTGATTTCTGATTTAAATTACTATAATAATAAAAAGAGAGTATTAATTATGTTATTCATTTAGTTAATTCAAAATTATGTAAAATAGGAATATAATTTTACATAGATTAACAATAAAAACGATCCGGTAAAAGTTGACATTGACATGAGGTACAAGGCAAAGACAATTTAAAAATAAAGGTTTTGTCACCTTCTGAATTACAATCATAGTTGTGAAATGTTACCTAGGAAAAGAAAATTCTTATAGCAAATAATTTAATCTAATTGTTATTGTTTTTATGATTCAAGGAACTAAAATAATATAATAAAACCAAAACAGAGTATTATAATTATTCAAAGTTATTTAAAATTAAAATAAAATGTAACATAAAAAGTCAACGCGTTATAACGTATTTTTAGGTTTTAAATTTAAAAAATGTATTATACCACACTAGGCCGCAAAATGCAATTGTCCACGCAGAAATTGAATGACAAAACCTCCTCTTCCGAGCGTGTGAGGTTAAAATGTTATTTTTCTTTTTCTTCTTTCTCATAACCATATTCATTACTCCGTCGGACAGGCGAGTACACTCGTCCATTCAAACGCTCCATCGTCCTTGACTGAAACAACCTACATGCTGTCGTAATTCTGTCTCCCTCGTTTAATCGCTGAAATTACTAATTGCCCCAGGGTTGCCAGCGGCTAAACATTAATAAATTTCTTACACCAAAGTTTAGTGTTGTACACGGTTCGTGAAAATCTGCCCCTTTCTCTGAAGGAATCGCGTTTACATTAGGATCCAATTGATGTCAAAACGGTACTATGGAAACCGTAGCAACCGTTTTCAAAGTAGCAAAATAACAGATTTTTGACGTTGATTCGATCCTAATGTGAACTCGATTTCGTCCAGAGTAGGGGAGCTGGACCTCTATTTTTGAATCACTCGTCGCGCGATTGGCGAAGCGAACGAGGAGGCGATCAGGCGATTAGCGACCTTGCAGGCGTAGTCATAGCACCTTTTTCGCTTTGCCCCTCGTGCGCTCGTGTTGGGAGGCGGTACAACAGGCAAAAGCGAAGCTATGTATATAAATGTAAGGTCGCTTTTACGGAATACGGAAACTCAAACGTCGCACGAAAATCAGTAGAATTATCGAGACGAGTGAATCAAAAATAGAGCTCCTGAGCACCATTTTCTCCCAAATTAGGTTGTGTAAAATTGTGTAAATTAAATGAACTTATCAAATGCTTCCTAACAAAATTTCAAGAATTGGAAATAAATGAATTAAAGTGAAACGCTATTCTTTATCTGGGTAATAAAAATATTTGAGTTTTTTTGTGATAAATGAATGATTAAAAATATAATTTATCCAAAAGAGCATATTTTACGTATTTTTAAACTGTCAGTTGTGCCCTACAACAATTTTAAAAGTCTTTTGACAGAAATAAGGGGCTGATAAGAAAAAATAGTGTCCAGAAAAACTTACAGCTTTGTAATAAGTATACCTACGTTTTAAGTAAACTGTTTTTTTAGATTGAGCCTTGTTTTCTTAATCACACCCATTTCACTTCAATTCCTAAAAGATGTGCGTTTAGCATCATTTTTTAATTAATTAAAATAAATTTTCATACAATCGCACCAATAATTTTGCCCTAGATAATTTGCATTAAGGTGGTACGACTTCCATACAAACAAACATTGCACATTAATTGGTTCATCATACATTAATAATTTATAAATACATGTGCAACTAACTCGTTTCAGTTATTTGTTTGCGCGAAATTATAAAAAATGTACTTTCATATATCAGCTATATAAATGCGATTGGTCACACACACATACGTAGAATTATTGAAATTATAAGATATTGGTATATTCGTGTTTTATGTATGAACGTACAATTTTTTTATTATTTCGCGCAAACAACTAACTGAAACGAGTTAGTTGCGCATGCATTTACGAATTATTAAGGTATGATGAACCAATAATTGTGTAATGTTTGTTTGTATAGAAGTCGTACCACCTTAAGTACTGGGGCTAACGATTAGGTGTAAACGTTACAAAGTATAAGATTGCTTCAAGGTTTATAGGCTTCTTAGTTCCTGTGGAAAACAAAACCTCTTTTCGCTTAACTTTGCTCTATTAGGTCTGTCTCATGGTCATTACTATGAATAACGATGGCAATGATAATTAAAACTACTCACTCAATGAATGCCACGATATTATAATGATATAAAAGTATAATTGCCAGTTTAAAAATCCATAACAGTAAGTTTTGTTTCAAAACTTCAATATCATTAATGTTGCTACCCCTAAAAACAGTTGCCATCTCTCATAATTACCCCATAAACTTAGGACTATTTAAGTCAATTTATGACAATGGCAACTTTTGTAACTCGATTCGGAATCGTTGTGGCAAAGATTTCTCGGCTGTTTTATGGGGTCAATAAAAGGATAGGGTTGCACTGATGGCGTTTTTGCAATAATAATATTAACTATGTTACGTGCCTCAAAACTAGTTTCTAAAATCTTTTAAGACTACTTTTTTTCAATTTAGCATTTGCTGACGAAACAAATTAAAGGATTGATTTACTTAAAGTTTCTTCTTTTCGTTATTTTAACACTGGTTTTTTTCCCCAATGGCTGCGCTGGAGTGCAGAATGCGCCATCTATACAGTAAAATATTATATTTATCGGCATTGCTTTAGCCCATTTTTTATTTGGCTGCGCCCTTGTATTCAATTCGGATCAGGAGTCGTATTTTTTAATCATTCGAATTACATTCGCATCCGAATGCGGTGTTAAACAAAGGAATTCGCATGATCTTGCGATTCCGTATGCGAATGTAATTCGAGTGATAAAAAAATACTACTCCAGTCTTGTGTTCTGTGGTATAGGCTAAGGACTCAAGTCTTTTGCGTGAAAGTGCTGATGATACTTCAGTGTTAACCGCTCCTACTAAAGTCCCACCTTTACATGATAAATTAAATTATTATTTAACTAAGGGACGCCCACAGAAATTATACTACGACTGAATTTAGTTTTGCTCAAATTCTGGTAATTTATTTTCTACTAATATTAATAGCTCAATGAGGCAAAACTTTGCTAAATATAATTTAAACGATATAAAGTTAAACTAAGTTAATATGGATATAGCTGTTATTAACGAATTTATGAAAGTACCCATGAATGATTTTACAGTAAAATTAAGTATTTTTCCGTAAACATGGTAACGATTTCAGTTTATTCGTTAAAAACTTAAATTTTGGTTAGCGCCCTGATATAAGGTTTAAACGACTTCAAAAGTCGCGTATATAGGTACTCGGAATATTTTACACAATCATGCTAATAATTTAGCACAGGGTGAGTTTCACAAAACCTTGTATTATGTAAACATACTATGTAGGTAAGTACATTTTATATAATAAAGAAATAGTAAATAAGTATAATATAATAAATAAGTGCTCCTAAACGAGTCATATTTTTCCGAGATGCATATAGTTAGCGGCCACACATTTGAGCAAAAATATGACCGGTTAGGGGCACCATTAGATTATCTAATGATGCACAGTTATCTAATTAGAATAACTGTGCATCATTATTCATAATCTTTCCATTACAGTTTACTTACATACACGGAACGGTACACATGGAAAACCACAAGACTAAGCGCTCGTGGTAGCGCCTGACAGACTGATCGTATTCGATCACGATTGTTAAGCAATGCTCGGTCCGGCCATGTGTCGGATGGGTGACCATAAAGTGGCATTACAACTGCTTCGGAGGGCACGTTTAACCATTAGTTCCGGCTATCATCTAACAACAGCCGTTAAGCCAAGTCTTACAGGCGGCTTGATAAACTCTGACACCAGAGGTGGCCACTAATCCTCATACCAAGACCAAGGCCTCAGACCAAGAAGCCAACCAGCTAAGCCAGGCAACACAGACATGGAATCTAACTTCGCTAAACAGTAGGTTACATACAAATCGTATGTGATATTTTTTTTAGGTAATTTACTCAACTATTAGCTAAGTACCCCATAAATCGTCTATTTATTTACTCTCGTTTAATCGCTTAAACCCCTCCATAAATAATTACCTGCAGCATAATAGCGTAGTGTTGTGCCGATAATCGATATTAATTCAGGTGACATGGAGTCCCAAGTCGATTTAATAGAGTCGGCAATGCATGCTCGTAAATAGGGAGATTTCCTTACAAAGTCTGTAGGGGCGGCACGTTGAATGTAAAGAACAAATATCGATGGTTTTTTTTAACGTTACGATGCTGTGATATTTTTAACCGAGATCCAAAAAGGAGGTGGTTTGTTTTTTTTATACTAGCTATCCGCCCGCGACATTTCCATAATTTTTTTTACGATTATATTTATCTTTAATGGAAACCTCGTCTTATTAATTTTCTATGCTGTAGGCATCGTTGCTTATCAATACAATACTTACGTTACGTTTAACCAATAGAGCCTAAAAAAAATAGATTGTTTCATAGACTAGTTCACTGATAAACTAGACTGATTCATTGATTTATGTTTATTCCGTGGTCGTGCAATTTACTTTAAACACAACACAACCAATTAATTATTATGACGATAACTGTGAGATTAGTTAACCAATCTGTATTAACAATAGGCTTGCTTGCTAGAAACATGGTAAAGATTCATAAAATCATACGAATATACTTTCTTTGCGTTAAAGTTTATTAGATAATTTAATCCACACTTATTTACGTGATTACGAAGAATAACGGCCGTTTCAATACTCTATCCCTAGTAAGAGTAAGCCGAGATCTTGGTAACATTATTATTTTTTACTGATTAACCAAAGCTCATTGGCTCTCCCACATTGGCGCGTTATTTTTGGTCGATAATATCGGATGCGTTATTTATTTAATTTATTTATTTATATTCGGACGACCAACAGCTATGTTTAACAAAAAAGATAACTTATCTAGTAACAGAAAGCCAATTAAAGGTCATCACAGATAACAACAAAGTTTACAAAAAGCACAATCTTAAGTCTAAATTAATACTATAACAGTACATAATTATGTCTCGTTGAAAAAATCTTTGCTCATGATTCGCTTGACAAGACGTGTTTTTGATAAACAAGTAAATATAAATATTTGCCGAATTCCTTTTTAATATTTTTTAAAAATCATTAATATTAAATTAAACTTTATTTTATTGCAATAAAGTTTCATACTTTTATTGCGTCGCTATTATCGCAGCAGTGTGTAACTTAGTAGCCTAATACATAATGTACTAATAACAGCTATCGCAAAAGAGCATCCGATATTATCGACCAATAATAACGCACCTATGTGGAAGAGCCTTATCTCATACTTAAGATAGGTAATGAAATCCGACCGATAGTCGATACTTTTCAAGAACATTTCCATCGTCATCGACAAATGCAGTGTACATCACTAGTATTCTCAGGACGAGGTAATGCGAGAATATCTAAGCAAAATATATCTCCGTGTAAGGAACGGAGAACGGTGCCCACCAGATGATATTAGTTTACACATAAAAGTCGTCGCATACGATATTATAATACTGGTGCAGATACAATAATCGGAGTTAAATTATTAAACGTCGATATACAAGAATACACACTCGGTAATTTTGGTGGCCTTCCCATTGAGAGTTCTATCATCCTAAGTCTGACGCCATAACAACAATGTTTTCAGCTTTGTTGTGTTCCGGCAGTTAGAGATAAGATAGCCAGTCCTTCAGTGATTGAGGATTCCGGGAGAGGCTCGCTTCCATCTTCAGCCTTATAAATACATGTATGATGAAAAAAAAACAAAAAAAAAAAGATCCACCCATGGACTTAAGAGGAAAAAAGTAGCCACAGATCCACCGGTGGATCCTCGTTGGTGGATCCTAGTGGAACGCAAGTATTACAACGCTATTTTATATGAAAAAATTTGAGCAAGAAAATATACTAGAAAAATCGACTTGTCTCATATCAGGTTGTCTCAGGTGCGATCTCGAATCCCGTCTGAGCGACATGATACAAGTTGATATTCTCTAGTATATTTTCTTGAAATAAAACAACTTTTACGGATATCAAACGCGCTATATTTCCACGAACTAAGTTGTAATTGTCCCTAATTTTAGGTTATTTAGGGGTGACAGTCATCCCGTGACCACGGCAGCTGTAAAGGTACCGAAACGTCGGGAAAATAATAAAAAAACAATATTTCAATGAACAGTGCGCGCCAAAACATAAGATGTACGTATATTTTCTTGTTTAAAATTAAGTAAAGAAAGAAAGAAAACACATGTATTAGCCACATATACACAGGAGATAAAATACACACACACAGCGAGGAAAGAGTTATAAAAAAGTAATAAAGAAAATACCATACAATATCATTACTTACATGTAAAACAAAAAAAAACAAGTGTGTGCGGGGCCAATAAATATCCCGTCACAGCATAATGCTACTGAGCCACTAATAGATGTGCAAAATGACCCAGGAGCGCTGCTATTCTGCTTCTTCCTTCCTTTTCCGAAAAAACATCGATGCTTCGGGTCACTGAATCGGATGAAAAGTCTACTTTCTCAAAAAAGTATATGGTATGGAAATAAATAAATATTCATCTTCCTATGTTACTTGTGAAGGAGAGATGGATCTCTCCTACACAATTCAAGCGATGAATCTGTTAAAAAAATAAACGACTAGGCAAATTTCATTAAGTACATTTTTATCTAATATAAAATTTGAAAATACTGAAATATGATTATACAGTTTTCACCTGTAGAAGCACTACTGTCAAACTCTGCGATGCAAAATTAGTTCAGTTACGCAAACCAAAAACTGACAAAGAAGCAGTTTTTTCTCTCCGTATAATTCAATTTCTTTTGACAACTTTTTAGAGAGGTTTCCACAAACGCACAAAGAGCGCAAGATCGAATAAACTTTCTAAACAATCGTCTACATCGAACGTAGGCAGATAATTTCGACAAATCTCCATAGACTTAATAACGAAAGACATAGGATTGACAAAAATCCTATCTTTACTCTACAAAAAAAATATGTTTTTATTTTTCAAAACCCGAATTTATATTAGGATTTTTATTATTTTAACATTTTCAATGCTATTTTATGTGATAAATTTAAACTAGAAAACATTCTAAAATCAAGTTGCCTACCCGCCCGCATCGCAAGTTGAAAATGTCACAAACCATCCTATCCTATCCTACTAATATTATAAATGCGAAAGTATGTCAGTTTGTATATTTGTAACTCTTTCACGCAAAAACTACTGAATCCCTAATTACAATTAATATATTGCTTCGTGTCGAGTTTGAGACTTTCTTAACTTAAGTTGGATTCAGCAAACGACTGAAGGGGCGGCATGCTTTGATGGCCGTTTTAAGACTTCACTTGTGCAAAGAAAACTGCTTCTCACGTCATTGGAATAAAATTCAGGAAAACAGCATCTATCATTTTATGGCAACTCATACTAAAAGTAAATTTAAAAAAATCTTGAAAATTACTATTCCTTGTATACTACGCCTTTTTCACACCGATGCGAGACGCTGCGAAACGCGAATATCGCGCGAAACTGCGAAACGATAAGCATTGCTATATTCTAACTACTAGAGTAAGATCGAGACAAGTTTTCTTTCCCGTGTAATTCGATCGTCACGTCTTCATCGGTGTCAAAAGCAATAACATTTTCCTTTGGACAAAAAATGCACCAAAACAGCCATAATAGCTTGTTATGCTACTATAATATTACTTTCTTAAAAAATATGTATATAATATTGCTTTGAAGCGCTCATGGCAGCGCTTGATCGACTGATCGTATTCAATCACGTTTGTTAAGCAACCTTCGGACCGGTCAAGTAACGGATGGGTGACCGAAAAATGGATTACAACTGAGCGATTCCATGCTTCGGAGAGCACGTTAAACGGTTGGGCCCGGCTGATATCGTCTGATAACAGTCGCTAAACCAAGTCAAAGGCTTTATAGGCGGCTTGATAAACTCTGGCACCAGAGGTGGCCAGTAATCCATATGATAAGCGAGAGAAGAGACAGAATATGACTTAGTCGAATAGTGTTCTATATGATTTAAACTCTATGGTACCTCTTATACGGTGATGTCAAATCGTGGCGAAAAATCGGAGATTTGGAAGAAAAGTTTGATTGCTTTTGTTAGTTTAACCGACTGAGTCACATTATCTCACATTATGACAGAGGTGACACACATTCATCTTCAACTGAAAGATTTCAGATAAAACTTTTTTTTTTATTACAAGTCTGTATGTTCAGACAGTTTATATTGTTTTTTTTTCATATAATAAGATTCAAACAAGCATTCTCAAACTGTTTACATACCGCCTCTGTGGTCTAGTGGTAACCACCGGTAGGTATCAGACCCAGAGGTCCCGGGTATTGGTTTGGTTGGTGGCACGACTTGTTGTAATTCCGCCTGGCTAACTACCACCATCTTACCTAAGTCTGACACCATAACAACAATGTTTTCAGTATCGTTGTTGTTCGGCAGTTAGAGATAAGGTAGCCAGTTCCTTAACCCTTCCGAAACCGGACCACCCGCGTCGAATTACGTAAGCGCCGGCCACTTGACACCGCTCGTGATTTTTTATCGCTGAGATCTGCCTTGCGGGATTGTTTTTGTTTCAGGCCGAAGGTAGTCTTATTTTTAAAATAATAGCGAATATAATCGAGTGCGATTCGACGACAGCCCGGGCTGTCGTTCGGACGTCTTCAGAGCACGCCATGGCAGCCCGGGCTGTCGTCCGGATGTCCAAAGGTGGTTGAGGGTTTCGGAAGCGGTGCGTTTCTACATTCAACCTTATCGTTACTTAGCGTCAGGTATGAAGAAGGCTAAGCGGTTCCCCGTTGATCATAAAAAAACTATAGAGCCTCCTCATTATGAGTACAACAATAATTGTAGAGGTATTAAAATGGCCCATTGAACCGGTCTGCAATTTCAGTAAATGTTTACTGAAAACTTTGCTTGCAAACTCGGTTGCGTCTTTACAACAAATTGGAAAGCGGACTAGTTGGTTTAGTTAGGACTGAGCCTTATTCACAAGCGGTAGCGGTTACGACAAATTATTTGGTGATATAAATCTTCATCAGCCTTTCTTAGTGTCTCTACTGCTGGGGCACTGGCATTCCTTATCTATACTATATATATATTATATAATATTATAAAGAGGAAAGATTTGTATTTTTGTATGTAACGAATAAACTCAAAAACTACTGGACCGATTTTGACGAAATTTGGTATAGAGAATCCTTAGACCCCAAGTAGTAACATAGGCTATAAATGATCCCAAAATTCCCACGGGAACGGAAACCACGCGGGTGAGACCGCGAGCGGCCTCTAGTGGATGGATAAAGAGAATGAATGAACCATGACCTACCACTCGGGCCCAATGCCGATTGGTGGATTTTAACGACTGAAACGAATTTACGTACTTTCTGAAGCACGGAGGAGCTCGAGATATTAGTTTTAGTCACCAATCCTGTGACCGACCGTTGCGAAAGTTGCTTAACGGCTAAAATCACCCGAGCGCGCGAATCACTGCTCCACCGAGGTCCTCATGTAAATATTTGATTACAAAATGTACATACCAGAAGATTTCAGCCACCATAATACTAGGATCAAATGCTTTTGGCAGTCACTGTGTTTGCTACTGGTACTTACTTATAATACACTTATTATCTACAAAATTTCAATTGATATATCAGTTTCAAATAAGTGGTTTCCAAACGACAAGTAATTTGACATAAACATAAGTAGATCACGTAGGGCTAAAATGACCTTGGGCCAATTCTGCTGAAAATTTATCACAATCGTATTTCAATCGTGTTTCGATTGCTACAGAGAAAAAAGAACTACGACTGAGATACGTTAAAACCTAAACGCTTTAGTAGCAGAATTGACTCCCTGATCGGCAGTTGACGGCACCCTTTTTTTTTAACTTTACGTTTATTTTTCGCTCCGCTCATGACCAAGTCGCCAACTTAAAGAAATAAGTTTACGTATGCGTTGGGAGCAGGTTGAGCAAACGGGACCAGAAGATAGTTTGTTCAAGATTCTCGTGGAACAACAAAATAATAATAAAAAAATGCTCCCGGAAACAATGAGCGGAATATTAAGTAGGCATACAACCGTATGTAGATTATATGTTTTATTAGTTTTAGTGTATACTGTTTATAGTGTATATTGTTTTGGAACTTTAACTAAAGGTTGACGTAAGAAAAAGCTAAAAATTCAATGTACTCCCTCAATGGGAACGCAAACGGTAATTTTGACACACAGAACAGAAGAGAAAGATTAGAAGGAGCATCGTACGCATTCAGGTAATAAAAAAAGTGTCGCGTTGAAAACAGACATGTTAACAATGAACTTTTGAAATAATTGATTTATTTCAAAAGGAAGTGATCCTACCACCTACTAATTTATAAATGCGAAAGTAATTTAGTTTATGATAAATTTTAAATAGAAAAATATTGAAAAAAATTAACTCGGCCACAAGTGAGTTCTCAGATGGGAATCGAACCCACGACCTTTGGAAATCCGGTCCAATGCTCTAACCGCTGAGCTTATGTCAGTTTGTTCGTTTGTTTGTTATTCTTTCACGCAAAAACTACTGAATGGATTTGGATGAAATTTGGCCCACAGATAGAAGATTGAGAATTGACCTTACTGGTTAAGGTTACTTTTTAATTTGACGACTCTGTATGAAATAAAACCGAGAGAAAACAGCCTTTGAGGAGTTTCTTGCCGGTTCTTCTCGTCAAAAGGTCTCCCGCCGTAGGGTTTGTGAACCGATGGCGTAGCTTCTTTGACGTTCATAAGTGCTTGTAACAGCCTAGACTGAATAAATTATATTGAGCATTGGACCGGATTTCCAAAGGTCGTGGGTTCGAGTCCCATCTGAGAATTCATTTGTGAACAAGCTGATTCTTTCCAATATTTTGCTATTTAAAATTTATCTTAAAAGATATTGACTTTGACTTTGATCAATTTATCCCGATATCGCCACAGGAACGGAAATCACGCGGTGAAACCGCTAGTATAATATAAGTCTCAGATGGTATGTAGAAATGTATGGACTCTGTTTCGTGTAAAAAGGAGGCAGACAACTTACGGTAGTACTTACCCCTTATCTTTTACACGAGGAAAAAAATACCATAGATCCACCGGTGGATTTAAGAGGATAAATATTACTAATAACTAATAACTAACTAATTTTAACCGCCTCTGTGGTCTAGTGGTACAACTATCGGTATCAGACCCAGGGGTCCCGAGTTCGATTCCCAGCGGGGATACATATTGTATTCGGTTTGGTTGGTGGAAGGACTTGTTCTAAGTCCGTCTGGCTAGCTACCACCATCTTATCTAAGTCTGACGCCATAACAACAATGTTTTCAGCATTGTTGTGTTCCGGCAGTTAGAGATTAGATAGCCAGTTCCTCAGTGATTGAGGATTCCGGGAGAAGCTCGCTTCCATCTTCAGCCTTATCAATACTTAACATCAGGTATGATGAAGGCTAAGTCTCCCCATCGCGCTCGAAAAAAAAAAAAAAACCACCCATGGTCTTAAGAGGAAAAAAGTAGCCACAGATCCACCGGTGGATCCTAGTGGAACGCTAGTATTACAACGCCATTTAAAATATAAAAAAAAAAACAAGAAAATATACTAGAAAAATCGACTTGTCTCATATCAGGTTGTCTCAGGTGCGATCTCGAATCCAGTCTGAGCGACATGATACAAGTTGATATTTTCTAGTATATTTTCTTGTTTAAAATTAAGTAAAGAAAGAAAGAAAACACATGTATTAGCCACATATACACAGGAGATAAGATACACACACACACACAATAATACAAGAAGCGAGGAAAGAGTTATAAAAAAGTACTAAAGAAAATACCGTACAATATCATTACTTACATGTAAAACAAAAAAAACAAGTGTGTGCGGGGCCAATAAATACCCCGTCTCAGCATAATGCTACTTAGCCACTAATAGATGTGCAAAATGACCCAGGAGCGCTGCTATTCGGGTGTGTAATGTATGACATAAATTTACATGAACTAACGATCAGTTGATTTAATAACATTTCAATTTCATTTGAAATACCGATCACATTACATAACATACGAATGATATAATTTCATTTACCATAATTCCATTTGATATAAAAATCGATTGGCCTAATTATTATTTGACCTAATCATTCAATGATATAATGCTCATTTGACATAACATTCATATAGTCTAATCAACTTTTCACATAATTTTGTTTACCTATACTTTAAATGCCATAAAAACTCAAGCCAAGCACTAAAAAAAATATTTTACAGTATTATTATGGTGATTTCAATAATTCATTAGGTATAAGTACATATATTGGAACGCAGTTTTTCTTGGCCTAACGCCCAACGCGAGCATGCGTGCAAGCCAGCATGCAAGCAAGCATGCAAGCGATCATGCAAGCAAGCATGAAAGAGAGCATGCAAGCAAGCATGCAAGCAGGTATCCAAGCAAGCATCCAAGCAAGCATGCAGCAGGCAAGTGTTCTGTCACGGCTCCGGCGCTGCGAGGCTCCGGCGCCGGCGGTCCCACGCGTGCATATCGACGCAGATGTTTTTAGCTCACCACCTGCTCCTCTGTACGCGGGCCGCCTCGCCCCTGCGCGCCTACGCGGGCCGCCTCGCCCCTGCGCGCCTACGCGGGCTTAAATTACACTCTAGGGGTAGGGCATACAAGACTACGTGTAGTCGGTTTTTAGGCGATTCGTTTCTGTCACTGACTAGTATGTAAGCCCCCTGGTGGTGGTCTCCGCTTTTTCCCCCCCTCCCCCCCACCGTCCCCCCTTCCACTTGCTCTTCTGTTTTATAAACAATATTGACCGATTAGGTAGTTATTTCAATTTTATAACAAGAGTTTATTATTACATATAAAATTAGGTCAAATGATACGTATATAAAATGATAGTTATGTAAAGAAAACATTATATCAAATGACACTTATGGGATATAAACGTTAGGGTAATTGAAAATATGGAAAATAATAATTATAAGAAATGAACAATAGGTTAAATAAAAATTATGTCATATATTTTTAGGTCAAATAAAAATTATATCAAGTGAACGTTAGTGACATTGAAATTAGATCAACTGTTTTTATGCCAACCGAATCGCACCCCTGCTATTCTGCTTCTTCCTTCCTTTTCCGAAAAAACATCGATGCTTCGGGTCACTGAATCGGATGAAAAGTCTACTTTCTCAAAAAAGTATACAGAATAGTAAATAAATATAAATATTCATCTACCTATGATAATAATTCAAGAGATGAATATGTTAAACAAATAAACGACTAGGCAAATTTCATTAAGTACATTTATATCTAATATAAAATTTGAAAATACTGAAATATGATTATACAGTTTTCACCTGTAGAAGCACTACTGTCAAACTCTGCGATGCAAAATTATTTCAGTTACGCAAACCAAAAACTGACAAAGAAGCAGTTTTTTCTCTCCGTATAATTCAATTTCTTTTGACAACTTTTTAAAGAGGTTTCCACAAACGCACAAAGAGCGCAAGATCGAATAAACTTTCTAAACAATCGTCTACATCGAACGTAGGCAGATAATTTCGACAAATCTCCATAGACTTAATAACGAAAGACATAGGATTGACAAAAATCCTATCTTTACTCTACAAAAAAAAATGTTTTTATTTTTCAAAACCCGAATTTATATTAGGATTTTTATTATTTTAACATTTTCAATGCTATTTTATGTGATAAATTTAAACTAGAAAACATTCTAAAATCAAGTTGCCTCCATACCCCGCCCGCATCGCAAGTTGAAAATGTCACAAACCATCCTATCCTATCCTACTAATATTATAAATGCGAAAGTATGTCAGTTTGTATATTTGTAATTCTTTCACGCAAAATCTACTGAATCCCAAATTACAATTAATATATTGATTCGTGTCGAGTTTGAGACTTTCTTAACTTAAGTTGGATTCAGCAAGCGACTGAAGGAGCGGCATGCTTTGATGGCCGTTTTAAGACTTCACTTGTGCAAAGAAAACTGCTTCTCACGTCATTGGAATAAAATTCAGGAAAACAGCATCTATCATTTTATGGCAACTCATACTAAAAGTAAATTTTAAAAAATCTTGAAAATTACTATTCCTTGTATACTACGCCTTTTTTACACCGATGCGAGACGCTGCGAAACGCGAATATCGCGCGAAACTGCGAAACGATAAGCATTGCTATATTCTAACTACTAGAGTAAGATCGAGACAAGTTTTCTTTCGCGTGTAATTCGATCGTCACGTCTTCATCGGTGTCGAAAAGCAATAACATTTTCCTTTAGACAAGAAATGCACAAAAACAGCCATCATAATAGCGTGTTATGCTACTATAATATTACTTTCTTATAAAATATATATATAATATTACTTTGAAGCGCTCATGGCAGCGCTTGATCGACTGATCGTATTCAATCACGTTTGTTAAGCAACTTTCGGACCGGTCAAGTATCGGATGGGTGACCGAAAAATGGATTACAACTGAGCGATTCCATGCTTCGGAGAGCACGTTAAACGGTTGGGCCCGGCTGATATAGTCTGATAACAGACGCTAAACCAAGTCAAAGGCTTTATAGGCGGCTTGATAAACTCTGGCACCAGAGGTGGCCAGTAATCTATACGATAAGCGAGAGAAGAGACAGAATATTACTTAGTCGAATAGTGTTCTATATGATTTAAACTCTATGGTACCTCTTATACGGTGATGTCAAATCGTGGCGAAAAATCGGAGATTTGGAAGAAAAGTTTGATTGCTTTTGTTAGTTTAACCGACTGAGTCACATTATCTCACATTATGACAGAGGTGACACATATTCATCTTCAACTGAAAGATTTCAGATAAAACTTTTTTTTTATTACAAGTTTGTACGTTCAGACAGTTTATAATGTTTTTTTTTTCATATAATGAGATTCAAACAAGCATTCTCAAACTGTTTACATAGTGTTTACCGCCTCTGTGGTCTAGAGGTAACCACCGGTAGGTATCAGACCCAGAGGTCCCAGGTATTGGTTTGGTTGGTGGCACGACTTGTTGTAAGTCCGCCTCGTTAACTACCACCATCTTACCTGACGCCATAACAACAATGTTTTCAGCATCGTTGTTGTTCGGCAGTTAGAGATAAGGTAGCCAGTTCCTTAATGGTTGAGGGTTTCGGAAGCGGTGCGTTTCTACATTCGGCCTTATAGTTACTTAGCGTCAGATATGAAGAAGGCTAAGCGGTTCCCCGTTGATCATAAAAAAACTATAGAGCCTCCTCATTATGAGTACAACAATAATTGTAGAGGTATTAAAGTGGCCCATTGAACCGGTCTGCAATTTCAGTAAATGTTTACTGAAAACTTTGCTTGCAAACTCGGTTGCGTCTTTACAACAAATTGGAAAGCGGACTAGTTGGTTTAGTTAGGACTGAGCCTTATTCACAAGCGGTAGCGGTTACGACAAATTATTTGGTGATATAAATCTTCATCAGCCTTTCTTAGTGTCTCTACTGCCGGGGCACTGGCATTCCTTATCTATACTATATATATACATTATAAAGAGGAAAGATTTGTATTTTTGTATGTAACGAATAAACTCAAAAACTACTGGACCGATTTTGACGAAATTTGGTATAGAGAATCCTTAGACCCCAAGTAGTAACATAGGATATAAATGATCCCAAAATTCCCACGGGAACGGGAACCACACGGGTGAGACCGCGAGCGGCCTCTAGTGGATGGATAAAGAGAATGAATGAACCATGACCTACCACTCGGGCCCAATGCCGATTGGTGGATTTTAACGACTGAAACGAATTTACGTACTTTCTGAAGCACGGAGGAGCTCGAGATATTAGTTTTAGTCACCCATCCTGTGACCGACCGTTGCGAAAGTTGCTTAACGGCTAAAATCACCCGAGCGCGCGAACCACTGCGCCACCGAGGTCCTCATATAAATATTTGATTACAAAATGTACATACTTGAAGATTTCAGCCACCATAATACTAGGATCAAATGCTTTTGGCAGTCACTGTGTTTGCTACTGGTACTTACTTATTATCTACAAAATTTCAATTGATATATCAGTTACAAATAAGTGGTTTCCAAACGACAAGTAATTTGACATAAACATAAGAAGATCACGTAGGGCTAAAATGACCTTGGGCCAATTCTGCTGAAAATTTATCACAATTGTATTTCAATCGTGTTTCGATTGCTACAGAGAAAAAAGAACTACGACTGAGATACGTTAAAACCTAAACGCTTTAGTAGCAGAATTGACTCCCTGATCGGCAGTTGACGGCACCCATTTTTTTTAAATTTACGTTTATTTTCCGCTCCGCTCATGACCAAGTTGCCAACTTAAAGAAATAAGTTTACGTATGCGTTGGGAGCAGGTTGAGCAAACGGGACCAGAAGATGGTTTGTTCAAGATTCTCGTGGAACAACAAAATAATAATAAAAAAATGCTCCCGGAAACAATGAGCGGAATATTAAGTAGGCATACAACCGTATGTAGATTATATGTTTTATTAGTTTTAGTGTATACTGTTTGGTATGAAATGATAAGCAGGGGAGGTATTTTTTTATAGACAGGCAAATGACTTGTGATAAAGGATATATGTACTACAACATAAACCAAACAAAAGCCAAGTGCGAGTCGGACTCGCGCACGAAGGGTTCCGTACCTACCATTATTTATACAACAGACGACATATTATAGCTTTTTTTTTCACTAAAAAAAAAACACTATTTTTGTATTAGAGCCCCACTTAAACGTTTATTTTATTGTTTTTAATATTTGTATTTATAGCGGCAACAGAAAAACATCATCTGTGAAAATTTTAAGTATCTAGATAACACGGTTCATTAGATACAATGCTCTTCCAGCCTGAGAATTCACTTGTGGCCGATTTAATTTTCTCCAATATTTTTCTATTTAAAATTTACCATAAGTACAAAAATAGCATTGAAAAATGCAAAAATTACAAAATCATAAATTATTTATTATCTTGAGTATTACACGAAAAATAATGCGAGACAATGGGCTCCCATTGAGCGTTTTGAGGCCGAATGACGAGAGACGTCAGGTGAGCCCAGCATAACCTTTTGGTATGCGTAAGTGTATAACCCTCACGTCAAAAAAGACTATCTATGTCTTTTTCTGAAGAACATTAATCAAGTTGAAAAATCAATTGAACATGATCATGACTCAGAATCATCATAGTCGTATTTGGTTTAGGAGAGTAGCTCGGTTTGCAGCGATTCGCGCGCTCAGCCTGCGATTGTATCGGTGGTAAGAAGCTTTCGCAATGTTCGGTAACAGGATGGGTGATAACAAAAATATTATCTCGAGCTCCTCCGTTCTTCAGAGCCCTTATTACGAGTTGACATTTACTGTAATCGTTTTCGATAACTATCGGATGCTATACACATGTCGATAAAACAGTCTATGGATATGGATGGGACAAAACGATAGTTTTCGAAAACTATTGATCAGGGGGCTCTGAAAGCATGTAAGCGTTGGCCTCGAATGCATTTGTAGTCGTTAAAACCCACCAATCCGAATTGGATTTAACCACGTGGTGGTTTACGTTGAAATTGACTTGTAAAATACATGTATTTTACATGTTATGTTCAACATTGCGTGTTGAAAATGACGTGTTAAATAAATGTCATTTTCAACGGCAGGTGGTTCATTCAACTTGATCGTCCAATTTTGTTTCGATTTCTTATTCAGATTTTTCTTCTACTTCTTATTTATTACGTTTTACATATGCTCTTTGTTTCTAGTTTATAATTTTACTAAAAATTGTGATTTGTAATAGAAAGAAAAACAATCACAAATATGAAATAACGTAATGCAAAATCACCATATCCCCTAGACTTCATGTCTTAGATGTTCCTTCGCCGTGCACCGGGCGGCAGAATCGGTTTTCACAATTCAATTTATTCGATACCGATTTGAGTGATGCCTATTTCCTTCACTGCCGTGCGATATCCACTTCGAGAAATAAACTTATACTCGTAGATGTCTGTTCTATTGTCTCCTGGAAAATAAATATCAATAGTACCTACCTATCCACATACCTATCACATAAGTTGATCTGATTCCGAGATAAGTTTTAACTTTAAGAGCAATGAGGATCTCAGTTGTGCAGTGGTTAGCTCATGGCCTGCAATTGTGGTGGTGAAGCAACTTTCGTAAAGGTCGGTCACGGGATGGGTGACCAAATTTTTTTATTTTTTTTAATTAAGCTCCTCCGTGCAGGCAGGCTTCAGGAGGCATATTAAACCGTTGGTCTCGGTTACAGTCTTTTGCACTTGCCGTCTTGTTTGAGGAGCCCGTGGCGCAGTGGTTCACGCGCTCGGCCTGCAATTGTTGAGGTTACGCACGCAACTTACGCAACGGTCGGTCATGGGATGGGTGACTTAATATTTACTATCTCGAGTTCCTCCTTTTTTCTGGAGGCACGTTAAACCATTGGTCCCGGCTGCATTTGCAGTTATTAAAACCCACCAATACGCATTGGGCCCGCGTGGTGGGTCATGGCTCATTCTCCTTATCCATCCATAAGGTACGGCAGTGCCACAGCAATGGGGACAATAAAAAATGGCTGATGACGAACACCCACCAATCTCCATTTAGACCGCGCGGTGAGTCATGTCTAATTGTCCTCCTATTTTCCTTGTCTAATGAAGTTAAATTTTATTTTATTTATTTATATTTCTTAGACGAATTAAACACAAACATTAATCATAACATTGTCACTGCTGAGGCACTGGCCTTCCTTAAAGGATGGATAAGAATGGACCATGACTCACCACGCGGGCCCAATGCGGATTGGTGCGTTTTAACGACTGCAAATGCAGCCGGGACTAACGGCTTAACGTGCCTTTCGAAGCACGGAGGAGCTCGAGACAGTAAATTCTTGGTCACCCATCCCGTGACCGACCATTGCAAAAGTTGCTATAACCTTAACACTCGCAGGCCGAGCGCTCGAACCACCACTGCACCATGAACTCCTCTAATCAGTATCTAGAGTCAATTCCATTTGCAAATCTCTACATATAAATAAACAGTTACTTAAAGCTGTTGTTTTTAATCATTAAATAAAAAATGTAAATACCTAACAATAATAAAACAAATTGAAATCTCTTGCAATATGAACTCGCAAAGAGAGGAAAACAGTTATTTTTCTTTGTATTTCTAAGTAAAATGTGGGACATAGGAAATTACATATCTAGCAAAGAGCACAAAAGAATGTTATAATATCGCAAGTAAGTATTATGGCTGGAACAAAGCACTATTGTAAGGACAAAATGGCAGAATTTTAGTTCTGCGTATGTTGAAGAAAACTAGCTTAATTAGACTTATAAAGCTAACCTTATAACCGTCTTTTAAAAGGGAGGTTTGTTTTTAGCTTGTTTAAGTAATGGAAACTATAAGTACAGCCACAGAATTTTTTATTGGCCACGTGATTAAACTTATTTTTTTTATAATCAAGCCACGGAAAAATATATTAGCCCCTAATAAACTAATTCATCTTTTTTACAACGCCCACTAAATATTTTAAATAAAGTGGCAAGTAAAGATCAACAATTATTTTAACTTGTCCTTCTGATTAATAACTTGACACGTAATTTACTAACTCGGCCACGGATTTTGTAACATAACATTATTTTAAGTTTTACAGCATCGACACAAGTTCCTCAAAAACTGTAATTTAAAGCTTTAATAAGCAACATCATATAATTATAACTTCGCATGTAAAATGATATATCATAATTCTAATATCGTGAAAATAGCCTCTTTTAAATTTGACGCGAGTGCGCGATATGACAGCGACCGGCCATTTGCACCAATCAGATATCGTCATTCGGTTCATGAACCGACGAGCTACCAACCTGACCAGCGTATTTGTTTACTGTGTGTTTCTTCGTGCGTTTGTATTTTGTTTTTTCATAAGTTTCGTCTGTAATTTATTAAAGTCTTCGATTAGTTGTGACGTTGTCTCGTTTCTTAGTGGTGGCAGAGGAGATGATCAAAAGCTGGTCACAACAAGCAACAGAACAGCCCTTCGCGATACAACCTAATGCAGTTGTCTGATTGGACAACTGGATATCAATGGGCTAAAACCTTGGACGAACATACAAGGCTAAAACTGATACCAAAATTGTACAATCGACACTAGGCAGCAATACCTATTTGATTCCATGCAAAGACTCCAAAAATAATCAAGCTGAGAATAAATTCAAGCAATTTGACAAATACAGAAAAGTTTTTTTTTCATCTTGGAACGTTACACTATCAAACACTCAGAGCAACTGGATTACTGGTTGCTGTGATTGCCCAGACTTTTATCGCAAGTACATCTGCAAGCATTTGATAGGTCTTGCAATCAGACTGAAATACGCGACCCCATCATTAGCGCAACCGCTTGGATTAAAAAGAAAGCGTGGAAGGCCAACCAAAGCGCGAGCAGCATTAATAATCCAATAATGGTTTATTATTTTTCTTATCTTTTATTTATTTATTTATTTAGCACCAACAAGATATACATCAGTAAATACAATAATATAACTAAAATACAAAGTTACAGATCTAAATGCTATCTCAGTTACAGGTACTACACAAATGCATAATGAGAGTAGCCGCTATTTATTTAATACCTATGATAAAAGTGTAATGTATTTATGATTTTACAGTAGTACATACATAAATTTTATTATTGAATATTAGAATAACAAAAATGAATGTCAGAAGGATTAAAAAAATAATAATAATATATCAAATAGTCAATGTCAAAAAAAAAAAATAACAATGACAATTATGTAATAATGATATAAAAACAGCAAAATATCAATGTCTAAATTACGATGTCAGATTTATGGATTTATGGATTTTAATTACATATTAATTAGAAATGTCTTAATAAAAAGTTGATTTTTTGAAATAAGTTTTTTTTATTTTGTTCGTCCTTAATAGTTCTTAACTAATATAAGTTACTTTCATATAGTATTTGATGATAATTTTAAGATAAATTTGACGTTTAATTAATGTATGACGAGTTATATTTTAAACGCACTGAGTTATAAAATTAGAAGCTAATAGAGTTACTATTTTAGTGTCATATAATTAATATTTTAGAAGTTTACTACTTGAATGTGTGTTACAAATTTAGATGCTTAATAATAACCACCATGATGAGTTTGATTTATAGTGGCTCACATAGGAGATAACTAGTGGTCAAGAGAGTATTATTCAGACGCGCATTAGTAGCGGCTGACTTAATAATTTAGAATGCAATGCAGATTTTTTAAGGCACATAATGCTATTAAAAAGAAGGCGGTTTAATTACTACCCTTTAAGTAATAAGTAATATATCGCAATAAAACGGTTTTACAGTTCAGTATATGTTTATTGAAGTAAAAGAGAAAACCTGTGGAAAATCCATCATCAATTTTATAAAAAGGTTTTCTTGTTTATCACTCTCAATTGATGATGTATTATACAAATACAAACATTATGTATAATTTTAATTTTATTTAATCTTCTTCTTCTTCTTATCGAGTGAGGAGTTAGTGGCCACCTCTGGTGTCAGAGTTTATCAAGCCGCCTCTGACTTGGCTTAACAACAGCCGGGACCGACGGTTTTAAGTGCCCTCCGAAGCACGGAAGCGCTCAGTTGTAATGTCACTTTACGGTCAGCCATCCGACACCTGACCGGGCCAAACTTTGCTTAACGAACGTGATCGAATACGATCTGTCTGTCAAGCGCGGCCATGAGCGCTTCATTTTATCTTATCTTATCATCTTATCTTATCTTATCTTATCTCATCTCATCTCATCTCATCTCGTCTCGTCTCGTCTCGTCTCGTCTCGTCTCGTCTCGTCTCGTCTCGTCTCGTCTCGTCTCGTCTCGTCTCGTCTCATCTCATCTCCTATCATATCCTTACCTATCCTTACCTATCCTATCCTATCCTATCCTATCCTATATCTATATACCTATATCTATATGTTATCATATCTTATCTTATCTTATCCTATCCTATCCTATCCTATCCTATCCTATCCTATCCTATCCTATCCTATCCTATCCTATCCTATCCTATCCTATCCTATCCTATCCTATCCTTTTTTTTTTTTTGTTTTGAGTGAGGGGAATCCAGTCTTTACAGATTCCTGCCTTGAGGATATGCTGGGGTCACCTAGCATACCCGTCCTGGTAAAGACCTAGGAGCAAGCACACTATCTCTCGCCACCCCCGTTACCCCGTCGAGCCTAATAGGCTCGGCGGGGTTACGGGGTAGGACTCACCCACTCCCGATCCTCCACCGGGCCAAAGGCCGGATGGGAGATCGGGACTGGGGAGGGACGCCCACCTCGCGACCCCCCAGTCCGTCTTGGAAGACAGGCCGGAGGACAGGGAGGGGGGGGCACTACCAGCTAAACCCCTCACTGCTTGCCTTCTCACTGCCACAGGCCACGGGGGACCAGAGTAGTATGCACCCCTTAGACCGGCAGTCCGCCCGGCTGTCCGGGCCTCGTCGCGGCTAGAGATGGCCGGGCAAGCGTGGCCATCTCTCAGACTGGTGAGGGGGGACCGTGCGATCCGGGAGACGACCGAAAGGTCGCCTCCCGCATCGCACCGCCCCGCTAAAGGGGGACAAGATGCGCGTAGCGCCGTCTCCTCCGCCCCACCCGTCTTCGTCGGAGACGGTCCGCATGAGCGTCCTCCTCGCGTACCCGTTCCGATGCCTCCTTTTGCGAGACGACGTCCTCGCAAAAGGAAACTGCCGCCTGCCAGGATCTGTCACTGGCCAGCATGGCTCTTGCCACGCTGGGCAGCGAGAGATCCCTTCCTACTGCAGCCACCAGAGTGCCGCGCTGCGGAGCCCAGGCGGGACACACAGCAAGAGTGTGCTCCGCACTGTCCTCCGAAGCGCCGCACTCATGGCACTGCGGGGTCGCTTCCCTCCTGATCAGGTGCAAGTATTTTCCAAAGCATCCATGCCCGGAAAACACCTGCGCCAACCTGAAGGTTAGCGACCCAAACTTCCTCCCGCACCACTCCCGCAGGATAGGACGGATGGCCTCCACCGTTCGCCTGCCAGCCGGATCCGCGTCCAGCAGGGCCTCCCACCTAATCATGAGGGCCTCGTCTGCTCGGCGTCTAGCGGCCAAGCTTTCCTCCGGGGCCAATGAAATTCCGCTCCTCAGCGCCTCTCTCCTCTGGAGATATGCCTCCCTCATGACCTGGGCGTCCAGCTCCCAGGGAGGAGTTCCCGCCAGCGCGCACGCTGCGTCGAAAGACATGGTCCTGTACCCCCTGACGATGCGCTGAGCAATTGCTCTCTGCGGCCGACGTAAGCATCTCCGATTTTCATCGTTGAGCTTGTCGGCCCAGACCGGCGCCCCGTACAGGGCCATGCTCCTCAGCACCCCGGCGAACAGCCTCCGGCAAGTGTCCCCCGGACCACTTGTGTTAGGGAGGAGGCGTCCCAGTGCCCCCGCCGCCTTCGTTACCTTCGGGGCCAGCTGCCGGAAGTGCTCTTCGAACTTCCAGCGTCCGTCGAGCACCAGCCCCAGGTATTTGATCCACGGGCGCAAAGGGATACGCGCTCCGTCGACCCGGATGTTCGCGTCCGCCGGAGGGCCCCTCCGCGGACCATGAAAAAACACCGCCTCCGTCTTCTCAATGGCCACGTTAAGGCCGAGCATACGGATCCTCTCAGTCACCAGGGAGGCTCCGACCCCCGCCAACCTCCTGACATCCTCGTACGTCTTGCCCCGGGCGACAACCAATGTGTCGTCGGCATAGCAGATGACTGCCATCCGGGGCAAGAGGACTCCTCTCAGCACCCAGTCGTATCCGATGTTCCACAGGAGCGGACCCAGAACCGATCCCTGTGGAACACCGCACACCATCTCCTTGGCGACAATACCTCCATCCTCCGATGGGTACAAGACCTCCCTGTCCTCCAGGTAGTTCTCCACCACCCTGACCAGGTACGGGGGCAGCCCGTGAAATCGGAGTGCCTCCCGGATGACCGAGAAGGGGAGGGAGTTGAAGGCGTTCCTAATATCTAGGGACACCGCAACCACCACCTCCCCCTTCTCCACCGCCTTCTCCACCAGGTCCCGCAGGGCCAGGAGGGCATCCAATGTGGACCGCCTCTTGCGGAAGCCAAATTGGTTGTCGGCCAGATCGGGCCCCACCGTTTCAAGGTGCCGGACGATACGCTCCGCGATAATCCGCTCGAAGAGCTTCGCGGGCTCGTCCAGCAGCACCACCGGACGATAGGCAGATGGGGAATCCAGCGGCCTTCCCTCCTTTACCAACAGGCACAGGCGCCCCCTCTTCCATCGCCTAGGGAACACACCCGACTCGAGACAGTCGCTATACAGTTCCCTAAGCGGCTCCCCAAGATGTTTTAGCGCCGATGGTAATATGCGCGCGGGGATTCCGTCCGGGCCAGGGGACTTCTTCTTCCCCTTCAGCCTGTCCACCACTACCTCCATCTCGGACTCGGTGACCGGCGTGAAGCCCGACTCCACCTCGACAGGACGTTGGGGGGCCATTAGCGGGGCCACTAGAGGGGCATCGCGTGGGAAAAGACTCGCCACCACCCTCTCTCTGAGCTCCGGCTCCATGGACTCCATGGGGGGGGCTTGATGGCGGAGCCGGTTTCGCACCATCATAAACGGTCGTCCCCACGGGTCCAGGTCCAGTCCCGCTAGGAACTCTTCCCATGCCAACGTCTTGGCCCGGACAATCGCCACCTCGAGGTCCTTCTTGACGGCCAGGTAGGCCTCGCGGAGCGCCAACTCTTCGGGCGTCGTGACGTCGCGGCGCCGACGCCTTCGACGCCGCCTGCACCTTTGGAGGGCTCGACGCGCCCGGGTGCATGAGGCTCGTAGGGAGCTCACCTCCTCCGTCCACCAGTAGACTTGGGACTTCTCTGGTGGACCGTAGACACGGGGCAAAGCGGCATCGCATACCGCCGTGAGGGATTGTGTTAGCCGGCCTGCTCTCCCCTCGACGTCGCCGCCCCAACCGCGTCTGTCGCTGCACCAGGCTTGAACAACCGCCTCCTCCTCCGCCCTTTGTTCATTGAGCCGCGTAATTGCCCATCTCGGGAAGTGCGAGGCTACTGGCCTAGACCTAGATGAGGACCCCCCTGACCGGGGCGCGACCTCGAACCGGATGTATCGGTGGTCTGACAGGGAGTCCGGCTCCACCATGACCCTCCAACCGCTGACGCTGCGTGCAAAAGTGGGGGTCGCAAAAGTAAGGTCCACCCTGGAGCCCCCATTCCACCGAATGCACGTGTAGGTCGTGCCCCGATTCAGGCACTCGAGGCCGACGGACGTCATCCACTCCAACACTGCCGTGCCTTTGGAATTAGTCACGTCGGACCCCCAGGCCGGGTGCTTGGCGTTAAAATCGCCCGCCACCAACACCTGCAGAGGGGCGAGCCGCCGAACCACACCACCGATGACATCCAGCCAGCTCTCCAGCTCATCCACGGACCGATTCGGGGAGAAATAGGTACCGAGGATGGCAAACTCTCCCCAGGTCGCGGCCACAAATCCCGGACCTCTCTCTCTGACCGAGAGAGGAGGGGAGTGGGCGGCCCTTATCGGCGCCAGGATAGCGACGGTCTCATCGTCGTCCCCCACCCAGTTACGACGATCTGGTATGCAGTAGGGTTCCGACACGATTACCAGATCGGACCGCCACACCACTGCCTGCTGCATTAGCAGATCTTGTGCAGCAGCGGAGTGGTTGCTGTTCGTCTGGAGGATATTGAGAGGCCTTAAGGCCATTAAGGCGTCTCAATAACCTCCATGGCAACTGGTGCCCCATCAGTGGCTCCCCTAACCTTGGGGAGAGGTTTCGGCTTGACAGCAGGGGGGCGGCAGTTCTTCCCCCCCATTGTATGCTCGGCCGGCAGCTTGGCCGCCAGACAGACCGAGCATTTGGGCTCCGCCGTGCAAGTCGCTGCCTTGTGTCCGTCCTGCCCGCACCTGTAACAAGCCGCGGACCGATCAATGGTTTGCGGGCACATCCGCCGCATGTGCCCCGGCGCCATACACCTCCAGCACCGTAGCGGCAGAGCCTCCATGGCCCGAATCTGAGCACAACTCCACCCCACCATCAGCCTGGACCGATTTGATTCGACCACCACCTTGGCCGCCGCCGTCGGACACTTGACCATGGTGGTGAATAGTCCACCCGGCCCGGTTCTAAAAGGACCCACCTTGATCTGGCCCTGCGGGCACCCACCCTTTGCAGCTATAGCAGCCTGAATATCCTCTGCCGTCACTGAGTCATCCAGCCCGGAAACGCGCAGATCCACGCACTTAACGGGTCTGGTGACGTCAGCGATGCCCTCCAGCGCCTCCTTCAGTTTGGACGCCATATCGTCCGCCTGCTGCGCACCCGTGGGGCCGGGGATCTCAATAATGCGAGACCCGGACTGTGTATGCTTCACAGTGAACATGTCCAGCCCCAGCTCCTGCAGTGAGACTGCCGCTCTTGCCTTCGCAAGGGCATCGGCGTAGGTGACACCCTTGGCTTGTACCTCCTCAGGGATTGTGAGGACCACCGCCGCCGTACGGGGGGGGCTCAATCTTGGGCCTTTGGGGGCCTTAGATGCCGGCTTCTGTTTGGGCGGATGCTGTTGGGGCTTCGCTGGCGAATTGCCCTTGCCCTTGCCCTTGCCTTTGCCCTCCTTCACAGGCTTTCCCTGCTTGCCCACAACTTGCCAGGGCTCCTCCGTATTTGCTGGAGTGGGAGTCGCCGCCGCCTGTGAGTATGACGGACGGGAGGGTCCGGCCACCGCTGTATCAGGCTGAACCTGCGCCCCAGGACGAGGGGCATTTGCCGTAGCCCTTGCCGCATTCCTTCTATCCGCCTCCAATGGTGGGCGGAGATTTGGAGCCGGGAGGAGTCTGCTCTCCAACCCATCGAGCCTCGCCTGCAGCATAACGCCGACCGACTCCTGAACCGATCTACGAACCAGCTCCAAAAACTCCGCCGGACTAGAAAATTCCATGGTCTCAGGTTCGGGTCTCTTTTCCATCACGTGGATCTGCGGCCTTCCTTCAGAGCGCTTCAGCTGGGCGGCCTCAGTACTCTTTTCCTGGTAGGCCTTGCGGAAAGCCTCCATTTCCTTCCTCATGATGGACATCTCGTCCCTAAGACGAGAATTTTCCGCCGCCAGGCGCCTCACCTCGGCAGATAGATTCGACTCGCAAAGACCTCCTATCAACTTCACGAGCCTTTCCGACGACTTCTGCACGACCGCCTTCTTGCCGACGGTAAGATGCTTGGAGCCGCCGACCGCCTTCCAAACCGCGTCGATCTCCTCACGCGCCCTCTTGTTGATCTCCTCCGGGGACAGGTTCGGTGGTGGAGAGGTTTCAACCGCCTCACGGCGAAATTTAGACGATCCCCCTGAGTCGGCGTCGTCATCCTCATAGGGAAGGTACTCGTCAGAGCTGTGCCGTCCCTTGTACCTTTTCTTGGCCGTAGATAGCCCGACAGATGTATGTGCCGCAGGACCCTTGCCCTTGGCTGGCACCTTCACAGGCACCTTCGATTTTAGCTTTTGCGGGGGTAACGGGGAAGGAAACCTTAGTCTTACCCCGGACGCCGCCGCAGCAGCTCTCGTCAATGAGCCCCTCTGACTCCCGACACTACCACGCTCACTCAGAGCATCCTCGATCTCGACATCGACAACTTCGTTGTCGGTCAGGTTCACACCCGACAAATCCTCCTGAGCACTGTTTATGATCGGACCCTGTGCGCTGTCCATTTGGCAGTTGGTGCCCCCCCCAGAATACGAGGGGCAGCCCGTAGCCGAAGCTACGGGGAGGGATTCTCCGACTGCGTTGCAGTCGGTACCCTCCTGGGGTATTATCTGTTGTCCACTTGCCATTATCATGTTGTTGGCCCTTTACGAGGGGAAAAGGGCCAGAAAATCCCACAGAGTTCGGTTTTTTAGAGTGGTGTCCTTCCACGCAGCCCCCACATGAAGTGGCGGCCCCCAGCCCCTGCACCACGTGCAAGGGTCCGGTATACACCACACAAATCGACACGCTCGCACCGCCGCTACCCGGACTCTCCGGGGCGCCGGTCGAGCTCGAACCGCGTCGCCGCTACCCAGAATACGTCTGGGACGCCGACGCGGAGCCAACAAAACCGCCAAAGCGGCTGGAACCGTAAAGTCCCCCTCCCCCGACGGCATCGGGACAGAACCGACACCGTCACCGTCTGCCAGATTATTCGCCGTCACTGCAAACGATAAAAGCTCGTTTGCAGTGACGCCCAGGGTGCACCACGTGGAGGTTATCTGGCGCGCACCCCATCCTATCCTATCCTATCCTATCCTATCCTATCCTATCCTATCCTGTCCTGTCCTGTCCTGTCCTGTCCTGTCCTGTCCTGTCCTGTCCTGTCCTGTCCTGTCCTGTCCTGTCCTGTCCTGTCCTGTCCTGTCCTGTCCTGTCCTGTCCTGTCCTGTCCTGTCCTGTCCTGTCCTGTCCTGTCCTGTCCTGTCCTGTCCTGTCCTGTCCTGTCCTGTCCTGTCCTGTCCTGTCCTGTCCTGTCCTGTCCTGTCCTGTCCTGTCCTGTCCTGTCCTGTCCTGTCCTGTCCTGTCCTGTCCTGTCCTGTCCTGTCCTGTCCTGTCCTGTCCTGTCCTGTCCTGTCCTGTCCTGTCCTGTCCTGTCCTGTCCTGTCCTGTCCTGTCCTGTCCTGTCCTGTCCTGTCCTGTCCTGTCCTGTCCTGTCCTGTCCTGTCCTGTCCTGTCCTGTCCTGTCCTGTCCTGTCCTGTCCTGTCCTGTCCTGTCCTGTCCTGTCCTGTCCTGTCCTGTCCTGTCCTGTCCTGTCCTGTCCTGTCCTGTCCTGTCCTGTCCTGTCCTGTCCTGTCCTGTCCTGTCCTGTCCTGTCCTGTCCTGTCCTGTCCTGTCCTGTCCTGTCCTGTCCTGTCCTGTCCTGTCCTGTCCTGTCCTGTCCTGTCCTGTCCTGTCCTGTCCTGTCCTGTCCTGTCCTGTCCTGTCCTGTCCTGTCCTGTCCTGTCCTGTCCTGTCCTGTCCTGTCCTGTCCTGTCCTGTCCTGTCCTGTCCTGTCCTGTCCTGTCCTGTCCTGTCCTGTCCTGTCCTGTCCTGTCCTGTCCTGTCCTGTCCTGTCCTGTCCTGTCCTGTCCTGTCCTGTCCTGTCCTGTCCTGTCCTGTCCTGTCCTGTCCTGTCCTGTCCTGTCCTGTCCTGTCCTGTCCTGTCCTGTCCTGTCCTGTCCTGTCCTGTCCTGTCCTGTCCTGTCCTGTCCTGTCCTGTCCTGTCCTGTCCTGTCCTGTCCTGTCCTGTCCTGTCCTGTCCTGTCCTGTCCTGTCCTGTCCTGTCCTGTCCTGTCCTGTCCTGTCCTGTCCTGTCCTGTCCTGTCCTGTCCTGTCCTGTCCTGTCCTGTCCTGTCCTGTCCTGTCCTGTCCTGTCCTGTCCTGTCCTGTCCTGTCCTGTCCTGTCCTGTCCTGTCCTGTCCTGTCCTGTCCTGTCCTGTCCTGTCCTGTCCTGTCCTGTCCTGTCCTGTCTTATCTTATCTTATCTTATCTTATCTTATCTTATCTTATCTTATCTTATCTTATCTTATCTTATCTTATTGTATGAGTCCTTGCTAAACTCACACACCTTGATTGCTAATGATGAGGGTTGCTATGATATCTTCAATGATACGAGACGAAGACAAATAACCTTGATATATTTATTACGTATTTCCACAATTGTACAAGCTATTAAATAAGTGCTGATGCTAATGAGTAACGCGATCGGTGACAGAATGCGAACTGATTTGTTATAAAATAAATTATTTGTTCATTTGGAAAAGTGCTGACTTACAAATAGTGATTGTGCGGTTGAATGACCGTACATGCTGCCGGCCGAGAGAAAATAAGATGAAGATAATGATTTTTGATAAGACAATTGCTAAGATTTTAAAGAACTTAAATATTTCAGTACATAAAACTTAAATATTTCAGTACATAAACTTAAATATTTCAGAACATACATAAGTCTTAAATATTTCATTGCTTAATCTATACAGAGTTTTCCCTAAATACAAGTTTTCTTAAAATAGGGGTTGTTCCTCTGTTGATTTTTCGCGGTGTTGCCGATACTTGTGGTTTGCTGGCCGTCTGCTGCGACTGCGAGTGCGTCGATGATGGCTCGATGACGGGCTGGGGGGCGGCAGGCTCGGCGGTTCCTTCCTCCGCTGCTGCGGGGGTCTGGCGGCGGGCTTGCCTGCGGCGGTGGCGGCGCCATAATATTCCGACTCCTACTGCTATTGCGACTATCACTATGGCGTATGTTATCGCGTAGTGATGAATGTCGTGATATGATATGCCTTCTGTTAGAATTTCGGTGTCCTTGAGCTTTTCTATCTTGTGACCCAGATTATTCAATAGTTGCTCCGTTTCTTTATTTGTGTCTTCGATGACTGTTGTTGGTATGGTCACGTTGAAGATATTGTTGATCGGTGGTATCAAAAGTGGCTGTTGTATACCAACTTTTAGTTTTAAAGTACTTGTTAGCTCTTGATGTGTGTAAAAAGTAAAGTTGTCCGTCTTGATAATGCAATCCCCTGATAAATGAATAATGTTTGTGCCGGTCAGCTGGCGCGCGGTAACTTGATCGCCGCATATGTTTCTAAGCTGACAACGATCACAACAAAAATGGAATATTGTGTTTAAATTACTCAAATTAATCCATATGTTCTTGCATGGTTCAATTTTCGTATGGCATTGATTTTTTGAATTTTTTAAGCATAGATCTGTATCTGATTTCATCTTGAAAATCGGTGTTGTCAGATAACAGAAATATGTTATTTCATCATGTCTGATGCATGCTTCCAGGTCTTCTTGCTTCACTGGTAAGTATGAATCTTTTTGAAGATTCATCCCAATATATTCTGAAATGGGCTGTAGGGTGACTATATTCGTTCCCACTTGTTTAGGGACGGATATTAATTTATAGAGTTCGTAATTGTCTCGGCTTACTAAAGGAATCTTGATTTCAAATATAAAATATTGATCTGTCATTCTTGCTCTGACCTTCAAAAGATGATAAATGCTTTGTAAATCTGCTTGTATATTATTGATAGGTAGGGTCAAATCATTTCTCAGTTGCCCAGATATGGTGTTCAACTCATTTTGCAATTGTTGCGGGGTGATAAGATGGACATTGAATTTTCCATTATATACGTTAGTTATAATGTCAAGGAAGGTATCTTGTATACTCTTTAGGCTATACAGCATGTTGTTTGCTGATATAGTTGACATTATAAATTCACTTGCGTAATCCAGATTTTGCACTTCTTTTTTCAGAGTGTTCAATGTTTTCTCGAGCGAAAGTATATGTTGATTGAACATTTTGTATTGTTTTTGTACATTCAACTCGGTTCTCTTCAAAAGGTTGTATTCGGCTTCCACAATTGATGTTTGATTTCGCCAAAGAAGGGCCAAATGGTTTTCATTTTGCTTGATAAGAGTGATATCTCGTGAGTACTGTTCTGCGAATTGTTCATCGAGTACGCCGAATAGGCTGCGAGCGATACTGCCAACTCCGTTGATAAGGCCGCGTCTCCGTCTGGCTTGACCTTGCTTGTTCATCATTAACAGGTTGTTATAAAATTGTAGCTCAGAAAACGCATGATTTATTTGAAGCATGATAATATCACAATGCGTTCTCTCTTTGATTTCTTGACATGTGGCTTCCAAGTGATCTTGATATTGAATATATGCATTGGTCCCTTCCCAATAGGGATACATGTCGTAGTATACGATCATCTTCCATTCGTCCTTTATCAATTGCATGTTGGCTACTTTGTCAAAATATATTCCTTGATTTTGATCTACTTGAACTATATTTTGACTAAAACATGAAGAAAACATCATGATAAAATAAAATATGGTCATTGCAATATTAGTGAATGCAGATAGCTTTGTAGCAGGTCTCCGGTTACGAGCGCGTCGTCGCTGCGAGCGAGCTGCGTCACTCGGTGACGTCACTTGCAATACTTGCTCGGAATTAAGTGTCGCTTGCGTCCTTAGGTTACTAGCGGCCGACACTGTTATTTGCTCGGTTTGTTTTGATAGCGTTGTTTGATTGCTAACTGGTAATATCGATAGCTTAACAACCGGTCGCTTGATTAGACCATTTTTTGTTTTCAACGTCACAACTCTGACGTAACTATCTCTTCCAGGATGTAATGCGACGACTCGCCCCATGGACCACTTTCCAGGCGGGAGGTTGGCATCTTGTATGAGAACTATGTCATCTATCTTGATGTTTTGTTTTGGATGTTGCCATTTTGATCTTGTTGATAATTGTGTAAGATACTCGGCGCGCCATCTCTGCCAAATATCTTTAAATATTTTTTGAGTGAGATTCCATCTTGTCCTCTCATCTTTCTCTGTTTCTATGATTGTAAGAACGGGTCCAGATGCTAAGAAATGTGACGGTGTCAAATAGTTTAAATCTTCTGGATCTTCTGATATTGCGCACAAAGGACGTGAATTAAGGCAGGCTTCTAACTGTGATAGTAACGTAGCGAACTCTTCATACGTTAACTTTTGCTCCCCTAAGACTCTACGCAAATGATGTTTGAGGCTTTTTACAGCGGATTCCCAGAGCCCTCCCGCACTTGGCCACGACGGAGCCTGGAAATGCCACTCGATCTCCAAATCTGTGATTTCCTTGTAGAATTCTGGATTTATCACTTGTTTGAGGTTTACAAATTCATGCTGTAGTGATTTGTTCGCACCGACAAAATTCGTGCCGTTATCGCTGTAGATATGGCGGGGCGATCCTCGGCGAGCTGCTAGTCGGCGTAAAGCTGCTATGAATGCTGTTGAGCTCAGATCGGAGACAAGTTCGAGGTGAACTGCTTTCGTGACCATGCAAACGAAAACTGCTACGTATCCCTTTGATGTTTTTACTCCTCTTCCCTTATTTGTTTTGACGTCTACGTAGCCAGTGAAGTCGACGCCCGTGTGGTAGAAGGGTCGTGATGGATTTATTCTGGATGCAGGTAAGTCTCCCATGAGCTGATGTTCTTTGCTAGGTTTGTGTTTCTTGCAGGTGACGCAGGTAAGTAACTGTTTTTTGACTGCTCTGTTTCCACCAATTATCCAATACTTGCGCCTGAGATTTGATAAAGTAATACGAGCGCCGCCGTGGAAGGTCAAAGCGTGCGCTTGCTCGATAAGTAGGGTTGTCAATATGCTTTGGTGTGGGATAATAATAGGATGTTTCATTTCTTCACTTATGAAAGCATTTCTTAATCTTCCTCCCACACGAAGGATATTATCCTGGTCTAAGAAAGGATTCAAATTTAATATCTTGCTTTTTGAATCTATTGCTGTTTTTGCTTGTAATTTGCTTATTTCTGCTGTAAATTCTGCTTGCTGGGTATATTTAATGATTTCATGCTTTGCTTTTTCTAATTCTTGTAATGTTAGATAAGTTTTGCTTTCTCTTGCTTGCTTTTTAGTTATAGCTCGTCGCATCCAGGCCAGTACTCGGACAAGTTTTCCTAACGAGCTGTATTTGCAGAGTAATTGCTTAATGACGTCACAATCTTGCTGCGTGACAACATGAGTTTGCTTAATTTTCTTAACTTCTTCTTCCGTTTGGTAAACTTTTTCTTCCTTTTCGTGTTCTGGGTTGTACGAAGGTAGCCATGCCGGACCTTCCCACCACAAAGGATGTGCGATGAGCTGAGATGCTGTGATGCCTCGGCTTGCACAATCTGCTGGGTTATTCGCCGATTTCACATATCGCCAGCAGGCCGGGGTCATGATGTTTGTTATTTTCTGAACTCGGTGAGCGACAAAGGGTTTCCATCTCCCAATATCACCTTGCAGCCAACCCAATACTGCTGTTGAGTCCGTCCAACCGTAAATTGTTGTTTCATATTCTTGTAAACAGGTTAATAGTTTGCTCATTAATCTTGATAAAAGTTCTGCTCCACACAGCTCCAATCTTGGTAGAGTGTGTTTTTTCTTCTCTGATACAATTCTTGCTTTTGCTACTACTAATACAACTTTTGATTGATGTTTTTCTTTAATTTTGCAGTATATGACGCAACCGTAGGCTTTCATGGATGCGTCACAGAAACCGTATAACTCCATACTCGCTGTTTGTGTCGTACCGAGCCAGCGCGGTACAGTGATATTGTTTATGTTATTGATATCGTCTCTTATCTTGTTCCATTCAATAATAATTTCGTTAGGTAACTCGTCATCCCAGCTGATTTTGCTCTGCCACAACTTTTGAAAAAGAAGCTTTAGTTTCGTTGTAATAGGAGTGAGCCATCCCAGTGGGTCAAATATTTTTGAAATATTTGATAATAGAGTTCGTTTAGTTATTCTTGATTTTTCTGTGGACTCTATTTTTGATTCGAATGTAAAATGATCTTGATCTGTTTTCCAACACAAACCCAAAGTTTTTCTTGTTTCTGCTTGTTTAAATTCGAATTGGGTGCTGATATTAGTGTTCTGATTTTGTAATAACTGCGGCTTATTGGAAGCCCATTTTCTCAGATTAAATCCTCCTGACTTGAGTAAATTAATCAAATCTTGCTGTAGTTCTTTTCCTTCTTGTAACCCATGCGTTCCATGTAGTAAATCGTCCATGAAAAAGGACTCTTCTATAACTTTCGGTGCTTGACTTCCTACGTAGTTATGTTTTTCATCTCTTGCTAATTGTTTCAAGGTCATCATGGCAAGGAATGGTGATGCTTTTTGACCATATGTGACCGTGCAAAGTTGATATTCACGCAAAGGCTCCGTTGTACTATCCCTCCATATTATCTTCTGAAGCTTTTGGTCATCTGGATGGATCCAGATCTGCCGAAACATTTTTTCGATATCGGCTGTAAATGCTACTTCATATTTTCGCCATTTTAATAGAAGTGTTTGAAGGTCTTGCTGTAAGTTTGGACCCCTGTACATGAGGTCATTCAAACTTTTTCCAGTTGATGTTAAACTTTTTGCATTAAAAACAACTCGTAATGCAGTTGTCAATGACCCTTCTCGTATGACGCAATGGTGCGGCAGGTAACAATCGGGTATCGTATTGCTCTTTGATAATATCATGTGTCCGAGCGATAAATATTCGTTTATAAATTGTTTGTATTCTCGTGACACATTTTCATGCTTTTCTAATTTTCTTTCTATTTGTAAGAATTGGGCGATTGCTTTCGATTTGGATGACCCCAATTGTTCTTCAAAATTTTCTATAAGCGGAAGTCGGACTTGATATTTTCCATTTTCCAATCTTTTTGTTGTGTCCTTGTAAAATGATAAGCATTCCAAATCTTCTGAAGAAAGATGTTGTTCGTCTGAGATATCTTCAATTTCCCAAAAACGTTCCATTTGATTGATACTGCTCGTAGATAATACAACATTGCATTGTAATGTGTTTACGGTGCCACATAAAATCCAGCCCAGTCTAGTTTGTTGCGCAACTAATGATGATTGTTTAGTTCTGCAGATTCCTTCCAAAATAATGTTAGAGTAGATTTCTGCTCCCAGAAGTATGTCTATCGGGCGGCTCAAGTTGAAATCAGGATCTGCTAACTTGATATTTTGAATATATTCCAGGTCAGGTTTTCTAAAAGTATAGTTAGGTAAATTTCTTGTTAAGTTTTTCGTGATAAGTGCGTCAGTGCTGAATTTGTAAATTTCATCGATAGATGCACAGTTGATGCTGATTTGACCCTTGCAGCTGCTCTCTTTTATCCCAACTCCTGATATAACTTCTTTACATTTTTGTCTAGGTAATGATAATAACTGTGCTGCTTTTTCTGTTATGAGTGATAATTGCGACCCTTGATCTATAAGAGCGCGCATATGGTAATAGGTACCATCTCCTCCTTGTATCTTGATTATTGCTGTTGCTAGCAATATCTCTGGCAAATCATATGTTTGTGACACATGCGATCCGCTCGTAATCCTTTGCTGTTGCTTCTCAGGATGGCAAGGTTGGGTTTGGGAACCACCTTCCCCTAATTTTTGGTTGCCAAAATTTTTATATGCATCATGCAAAATAGTGTTGTGACTTTGATTGCATTCACGACATCTTTTTGTAGAAATGCAATTCTTGTTATTGTGACTAAATAAACAATTACTGCACAAATTAAGTTTCGTAATTGTTTTCCGTTTGGCAAATGGTGTCAAGTCCAAAAACTGCTTGCAATGATATATTCCATGTTCACCGTCGCAAAGTGGGCATTTAATAAAATTATATTTTTTGCTGCTTGATTGCGTCACTACTTGATTACTTAGAAACGGACGCTTGAAATGATTTGATTTTTGATTATTTGCTCCAAATGATTTGTTAATTGATGGTGCTTGATGATGAGAATTGTCTTGTTTACGGCACGCTGACTCCATGCTTGTGAATTTTGATTCCAAAAATTCCAGATAATCTTTTAATACTGGCAGTTCTCTTTTATTCTTGATCGAATCCATGTACTCATTATATGTTTGAGTATCCAATTTTAATGACATCAAGTGGACAATTAATGGGTCCCATGAACTTGTGTCGACGCCTAAGTTTTTAACGGCGTTTATACACTCGTTGGTAGTGTCGTGAATCCTCTTGATATGGCTCATTGACTGCTGTCTTGATGTTGGTAACTCCATCATAATATTAATGTGGGAGTTAAATATAAGTTTTGTATTATTATAGCGGTTGTTAAGTAGCTCCCAACATGTACTGTAGTTCTCAGAGCTGATAGATAGATGCTGGATGAGTCGTTCTGCTTCGCCCTTGACTTTGCTCTTGAGAAATTGCATCTTTTGAGCTTTAGATAAAGAGGGATTGTTGTGAATTCCCTCATAAAATAAATCTTTAAATGATGTCCAACGGTTGTAATCTCCACTGAACTCAGGAATATTCATTTTCGGAGTAAACTTCTCTCTATGAGAAACTGACCACAGCTTGCTATTAATGGCTCGTTTCATCTGCTCGTATGTTTTTTCATGCGTGGAAAATGCTTTTTCGTAAATGGTGTTAGTGCCCTCCAACTCACTGTCAAGCTCCCAGTGCGCAGCATCAATAATTTTCCACCGCGTTTCCAGGTTTCGCAGTAAGTCTTCGAACTCCCACTTTTCATTTACAATTTCCAGGTTGATATTTGATACAGTGCGTGTAAATGCTCTAAAATTGCTTGCCTGCTTCTTTAGTAATTCATCGGTTTTGCTCTCCATACTACGGTTACTATGCTTGATTGGCTGGGATGACGTAGCGTCATCACCTGCCTGGTCACCTTTTTCCTGCTCGTTTTGCTCGACCTCCTCATGCTCTTCACTAAAATATGATTCTGACGAGGTTGATGGTTGCTTTTCCTTGATTTCGCTCTTGCTCTTGAATGATGAAATCATCAGTCTCGTGGACAGAAAATACTGATGAACACCACTATAAAAATCAGTCGAAAAATATTCATGTGTCTTGTTTTCCGACTTTTCAATAATCTGGTCGTTCAGCTCGAACTTCTTCCAAAGCTCGTTTAATCTTGCTATACGTTGCTGAATATACGATCCAGTTTTCCTGCTTTCACTATCCTTGTTGAAGTTGATATTTATTCTCTGAATGTCTTCATAGATTTTGTTTTGCTCGCGGATAAGATCTTCCATGTTGATGTTGTTAGTTTATTTTACTGCTGATAAACTAAATTTGAAATGCTGAATGCTTGCTAGATTGGATAGTACTTGCTTGATAATAAATTTGAAGTTGCTGGTGACCTCTTGATAATAACTTGAAAACTTGCTCCTTGATAATATCTTGATAATTTGCTGATAAATTGATAAATTGCTGGTTGCTTCTTGATGATCACTTGATAACTTGCTGGTTCCACTCAATGCTCGTATATCCTATGCACAGATGTGCGGCGCCTCTCAATCCAACTGGTGAGACCCGCTTGTGGGAGGCCAGTGGACCGATCCGCTCTGTACACGAGACACACAAAACACTGAGTTTCACTCGAAGGACCACAAAGATGTATGAGTCCTTGCTAAACTCACACACCTTGATTGCTAATGATGAGGGTTGCTATGATATCTTCAATGATACGAGACGAAGACAAATAACCTTGATATATTTATTACGTATTTCCACAATTGTACAAGCTATTAAATAAGTGCTGATGCTAATGAGTAACGCGATCGGTGACAGAATGCGAACTGATTTGTTATAAAATAAATTATTTGTTCATTTGGAAAAGTGCTGACTTACAAATAGTGATTGTGCGGTTGAATGACCGTACACTTATCTTATCTTATCTTATCTTATCTTATCTTACCTATCGTATCCTACCCGATCTCATCCTATCCTATCCTATCATATCCTTACCTATCCTTACATATCCTTACCTATCCTATCCTATCCTATCCTATATCTATATACCTATATATACATGTGTTATCCTATCCTATCCTATCCTTTTTTTTTTTGTTTTGAGTGAGGGGAATCCAGTCTACAGATTCCTGCCTTGAGGATATATCCTATCCTATCCTTACCTATCCTTTTTTTTTTTTTTTTTTTTTTGAGTGAGGGGAATCCAGTCTTTACAGATTCCTGCCTTGAGGATATGCTGGGGTCACCTAGCATACCCGTCCTGGTAAAGACCTAGGAACAAGCACACTATCTCTCGCCACCCCCGTTACCCCGTCGAGCCTAATAGGCTCGGCGGGGTTACGGGGTAGGACTCACCCACTCCCGATCCTCCACCAGGCCAAAGGCCGGATGGGAGATCAGGACTGGGGAGGGACGCCCACCTCGCGACCCCCCAGTCCGTCTCGGAAGACAGACCGGAGGACCGGGAGGGGGGGGCACTACCAGCTAAACCCCTCACTGTTTGCCTTCTCACTGCCACAGGCCACGGGGGACCAGAGTAGTATGCACCCCTTAGACCGGCAGTCCGCCCGGCTGTCCGGGCCTCGTCGCGGCTAGAGATGGCCGGGCAAGCGTGGCCATCTCTCAGACTGGTGAGGGGGGACCGTGCACCGTCCCGCTAAAGGGGGACAAGATGCGCGTAGCGCCGTCTCCTTCGCCCCACCCGTCTTCGTCGGAGACGGTCCGCATGAGCGTCCTCCTCGCGTACCCGTTCCGATGCCTCCTTTTGCGAGACGACGTCCTCGCAAAAGGAAACCGCCGCCTGCCAGGATCTGTCGCTGGCCAGCATGGCTCTTGCCACGCTGGGCAGCGAGAGATCCCTTCCTACTGCAGCCACCAGAGTGCCGCGCTGCGGAGCCCAGGCAGGACACACAGCAAGAGTGTGCTCCGCACTGTCCTCCGAAGCGCCGCACTCATGGCACTGCGGGGTCGCTTCCCTCCTGATCCGGTGCAAGTACTTTCCGAAGCATCCATGCCCGGAAAACACCTGCGCCAACCTGAAGGTCAGCAACCCAAACTTCCTCCCGCACCACTCCCGCAGGATAGGACGGATGGCCTCCACCGTTCGCCTGCCAGCCGGATCCGCGTCCAGCAGGGCCTCCCACCTTATCATAAGGTCTTCCTCTGCTCGGCGTCTAGCCGCCAGACTTTCCGCCGGGGCCAACGAGTTCCCGCTCCTCAGCGCCTCCCTCCTCTGGAGATACGCCTCTCTCATCACCTGGGCGTCTAGCTCCCAGGGAGGAGTTCCCGCCAGCGCGCACGCTGCGTCGAAGGACATGGTCCTGTACCCCTTCACTATGCGCTGAGCGATCGCTCTCTGCGGCCGACGTAAGCATCTCCGATTTTCATCGTTGAGCTTGTCGGCCCAGACCGGCGCCCCGTACAGGGCCATGCTCCTCAGCACCCCGACGAACAGCCTCCGGCAAGTGTCCCCCGGACCACTTGTGTTAGGGAGGAGGCGTCCCAGTGCCCCCGCCGCCTTCGTTACCTTCGGGGCCAACTGCCGGAAGTGCTCTTCGAACTTCCAGCGTCCGTCGAGCACCAGCCCCAGGTATTTGATCCACGGGCGCAAAGGGATACGCGCTCCGTCGACCCGGATGTTCGCATCCGCCGGAGGGCCCCTCCGCGGACCATGAAAATATACCGCCTCCGTCTTCTCAATGGCCACGTTAAGGCCGAGCATGCGGATCCTCTCCGTCACCAGGGAGGCTCCGACCCCCGACAACCTCCTAACATCTTCGTACGTCTTGCCCCGGGAGACAACCAATGTGTCGTCGGCATAGCAGATGACTGCCATCCGGATCAAGAGGACCTCTCTCAGCACCCAGTCGTATCCGATGTTCCACAGGAGCGGACCCAGAACCGATCCCTGTGGAACACCGCACACCATCTCCTTGGCGACAATACCTCCATCCTCCGCTGGGTACAAGACCTCCCTATCCTCCAGATAACTCTCCACCACCCTGACAAGGTACGGGGGCAGCCCGTGGAATCAGAGCGCCTCCCGGATGACCGAGAAGGGGAGGGAGTTGAAGGCGTTCCTAATATCTAGGGACACCGCAACCACCACCTCCCCCTTCTCCACCGCCTTCTCCACCAGGTCCCGCAGGGCCAAGAGGGCATCCAGAGTGGACCGCCTCTTGCGTAAGCAGAATTGGTTGTCGGCCAGAGCGGGCCCCACCGTTTCAAGGTGCCGGACGATACGCTCCGCGATAATCCGCTCGAAGAGCTTCGCGGGCTCGTCCAGCAGCACCACCGGACGATAGGCAGATGGGGAATCCAGCGGCCGTCCCTCCTTTACCAACAGGCACAGGCGCCCCCTCTTCCACCGCCTAGGGAACACACCCGACTCGAGACAGTCGCTATACAGTTCCCTAAGCGGCTCCCCAAGATGTTTTAGCGCCGATGGTAATATGCGCGCGGGGATTCCGTCCGGGCCAGGGGACTTCTTCTTCCCCTTCAGCCTGTCCACCACTACCTCCATCTCAGACTCGGTGACCGGCGTGAAGCCCGACTCCACCTCGACAGGACGTTGGGGGGCCATTAGCGGGGCCACTAGAGGGGCATCGCGTGGGAAAAGACTCGACACCACCCTCTCTCTGAGCTCCGGCTCCATGGACTCCATGGGGGGGGCTTGATGGCGGAGCCGGTTTCGCACCATCATAAACGGTCGTCCCCACGGGTCCAGGTCCAGTCCCGCCAAGAACTCTTCCCATGCCAACGTCTTGGCCCGGACAATCGCCACCTCGAGGTCCATCTTGACGGCCAGGTAGGCCTCGCGGAGCGCCAACTCTTCGGGCGTCGTGACGTCGCGGCGCCGACGCCTTCGTCGCCGCCTGCACCTTTGGAGGGCTCGACGCGCCCGGGTGCATGAGGCTCGTAGGGAGCTCACCTCCTCCGTCCACCAGTAGACTTGGGACTTCTCTGGTGGACCGTAGACCCGGGGCATAGCGGCATCGCATACCGCCGTGAGGGATTGTGTTAGCCGGCCTGCTCTCTCCTCGACGTCGCCGCCCCAACCGCGTCTGTCGCTGCACCAGGCTTGAACAACCGCCTCCTCCTCCGCCCTTTGTTCATTGAGCCGCGTAATTGCCCATCTCGGGAAGTGCGAGGCTACCGGCCTAGACCTAGATGAGGACCCTCCTGACCGGGGCGCGACCTCGAACCGGATGTATCGGTGGTCTGACAGGGAGTCCGGCTCCACCATGACCTTCCAACCGCTGACGCTGCGTGCAAAAGTGGGGGTCGCAAAAGTAAGGTCCACCCTGGAGCCCCCATTCCACCGAATGCACGTGTAGGTCGTGCCCCGATTCAGGCACTCGAGGCCGACGGACGTCATCCACTCCAACACTGCCGTGCCTTTGGAATTAGTCACGTCGGACCCCCAGGCCGGGTGCTTGGCGTTAAAATCGCCCGCCACCAACACCTGCAGAGGGGCGAGCCGCCGAACCACACCACCGATGACATCCAGCCAGCTCTCCAGCTCATCCACGGACCGATTCGGGGAGAAATAGGTACCGAGGATGGCAAACTCTCCCCAGGTCGCGGCCACAAATCCCGGACCTCTCTCTCTGACCGAGAGAGGAGGGGAGTGGACGGCCCTTATCGGCGCCAGGATAGCGACGGTCTCATCGTCGTCCCCCACCCAGTTACGACGATCTGGTATGCAGTAGGGCTCCGACACGATTACCAGATCGGACCGCCACACCACTGCCTGCTGCATTAGCAGATCTTGTGCAGCAGCGGAGTGATTGCTGTTCGTCTGGAGGATATTGAGAGGCCTTAAGGCCATTAAGGCGTCTCAATAACCTCCATGGCAACTGGTGCCCCATCAGTGGCTCCCCTAACCTTGGGGAGAGGTTTCGGCTTGACAGCAGGGGGGCGGCAGTTCTTCCCCCCCATTGTATGCTCGGCCGGCAGCTTGGCCGCCAGACAGACCGAGCATTTGGGCTCCGCCGTGCAAGTCGCTGCCTTGTGTCCGTCCTGCCCGCACCTGTAACAAGCCGCGGACCGATCAATGGTTTGCGGGCACATCCGCCGCATGTGCCCCGGCGCCATACACCTCCAGCACCGTAGCGGCAGAGCCTCCATGGCCCGAATCTGAGCACAACTCCACCCCACCATCAGCCTGGACCGATTTGATTCGACCACCACCTTGGCCGCCGCCGTCGGACACTTGACCATGGTGGTGAATAGTCCACCCGGCCCGGTTCTAAAAGGACCCACCTTGATCTGACCCTGCGGGCACCCACCCTTTGCAGCTATAGCAGCCTGAATATCCTCTGCCGTCACTGAGTCATCCAGCCCGGAAACGCGCAGATCCACGCACTTAACGGGTCTGGTGACGTCAGCGATGCCCTCCAGCGCCTCCTTCAGTTTGGACGCCATATCGTCCGCCTGCTGCGCACCCGTGGGGCCGGGGATCTCGATAATGCGAGACCCGGACTGTGTATGCTTCACAGTGAACATGTCCAGCCCCAGCTCCTGCAGTGAGACTGCCGCTCTTGCCTTCGCAAGGGCATCGGCGTAGGTGACACCCTTCGCTTGCACCTCGTCAGGGATCGTGAGCACTACCGCCGCCGTACGGGGGGGGCTCAATCTCGGGCCTTTGGGGGCCTTAGCTGCCGGCTTCTGTTTGGGCGGATTCTGTTGGGGCTTCGCCTGCGCTTTGCCCTTACCCTTGCCCTTGCCTTTGTCGTCCTTCACAGGCTTTCCCTGCTTGCCCACAACTTGCCAGGGCTCCTCCGTATTTGCTGGAGTGGGAGTCGCCGCTGCCTGTGAGTTCGACGGACGGGAGGGTCCAGCCACCGCTGTATCAGGCTGAACCTGCGCCCCAAGACGAGGGGCATTTGCCGTAGCCCTTGCCGCATTCCTTCTATCCGCCTCCAGCGGTGGGCGGAGATTTGGGGCCGGGAGGAGTCTGCTCTCCAACCCGTCGAGCCTCGCCTGCAGCATTACGCCGACTGACTCCTGAACCGATCTACGAACCAGCTCCAAAAACTCCGCCGGACTCGAAAATTCCATGGTCTCCGGTTCGGGGCTCTTTTCCATCACGTGGATCTGCGGCCTTCCTTCAGAGCGCTTCAGCTGGGCGGCCTCAGTACTCTTTTCCTGGTAGGCCTTGCGAAAAGCCTCCATTTCCTTCCTCATGATGGACATCTCGTCCCTAAGACGAGAATTTTCCGCCGCCAGGCGCCTCACCTCGGCAGATAGATTCGACTCGCAAAGACCTCCTATCAACTTCACGAGCCTTTCCGACGACTTCTGCACGACCGCCTTCTTGCCGACGGTAAGATGCTTGGAGCCGCCGACCGCCTTCCAAACCGCGTCGATCTCCTCACGCGCCCTCTTGTTGATCTCCGCCAGGGACAGGTTCGGTGGTGGAGAGGTTTCAACCGCCTCACGGCGAAATTTAGACGATCCCCCTGAGTCGGCGTCGTCATCCTCATAGGGAAGGTACTCGTCAGAGCTGTGCCGTCCCTTGTACCTTTTCTTGGCCGTAGATAGCCCGACAGATGTATGTGCCGCAGGACCCTTGCCCTTGGCTGGCACCTTCACAGGCACCTTCGATTTTAGCTTTTGCGGGGGTAACGGGGAAGGAAACCTTAGTCTTACCCCGGACGCCGCCGCAGCAGCTCTCGTCAACGAGCCCCTCTGACTCCCGACACTACCACGCTCACTCAGAGCATCCTCGATCTCGACATCGACAACTTCGTTGTCGGTCAGGTTCACACCCGACAAATCCTCCTGAGCACTGTTTATGATCGGACCCTGTGCGCTGTCCATTTGGCAGTTGTTGCCCCCCCCAGAATACGAGGGGCAGCCCGTAGCCGAAGCTACGGGGAGGGATTCTCCGACTGCGTTGCAGTCGGTACCCTCCTGGGGTATTATCTGTTGTCCACTTGCCATTATCATGTTGTTGGCCCTTTACGAGGGGAAAAGGGCCAGAAAATCCCAGAGAGTTCGGTTTTTTAGAGTGGTGTCCTTCCACGCAGCCCCCACATGAAGTGGCGGCCCCCAGCCCCTGCACCACGTGCAAGGGTCCGGTATACACCACACAAAACGACACGCTCGCACCGCCGCTACCCGGACTCTCCGGGGCGCCGGTCGAGCTCGAACCGCGTCGCCGCTACCCAGAATACGTCTGGGACGCCGACGCGGAGCCAACAAAACCGCCAAAGCGGCTGGAACCGTAAAGTCCCCCTCCCCCGACGGCATCGGGACAGAACCGACATCGTCACCGTCTGCCAGATTATTCGCCGTCACTGCAAACGATAAAAGCTCGTTTGCAGTGACGCCCAGGGTGCACCACGTGGAGGTTATCTGGCGCGCACCCCATCCTATCCTATCCTATCCTATCCTATCCTATCCTATCCTATCCTATCCTATCCTATCCTATCCTATCCTATCCTATCCTATCCTATCCTATCCTATCCTATCCTATCCTATCCTTTCCTATCCTATCCTATCCTATCCTATCCTATCCTATCCTATCCTATCCTATCCTATCCTATCCTATCCTATCCTATCCTATCCTATCCTATCCTATCCTATCCTATCCTATCCTATCCTATCCTATCCTATCCTATCCTATCCTACCCTATCCTATCCTATCCTATCCTATCCTATCCTATCCTATCCTATCCTATCCTATCCTATCCTATCCTATCCTATCCTATCCTATCCTATCCTATCCTATCCTATCCTATCCTATCCTATCCTATCTTATCTTATCTTATCTTATCTTATCTTATCTTATCTTATCTTATCTTATCTTATCTTATCTTATCTTATCTTATCTTATCTTATCTTATCTTATCTTATCTTATCTTATCTTATCTTATCTTATCTTATCTTATCTTATCTTATCTTATCTTATCTTATCTTATCTTATCTTATCTTATCTTATCTTATCTTATCTTATCTTATCTTATCTTATCTTATCTTATCTTATCTTATCTTATCTTATCTTATCTTATCTTATCTTATCTTATCTTATCTTATCTTATATTACCTATCTTATCCTACCCGATCCTATCCTATCCTATCCTATCATATCCTTACCTATCCTTACATATCCTTACCTATCCTATCCTATCCTATATCTATATTAGTGATGGGCCGAACATAGATTTCACCGAATACGAACATTCGGCCGAATATTCGGGTAAATTTTCACCGAACCGAATGTTCGGCCGAATATTCGGCATACCGGAGTAGATTTATACGTGTTTACGCTAACCGCGCGAAATGGCGCGTATTGACGCCAGGCGCACCCGCCCGCTCCCCTCGCTTCCCCCGCTACACTTGTCAATACCTGTCATTATTATTGCATCATCCAGTGCGAAACGAAACGGCACCACTTGCATTTGTTTTTAAGTTTGATTTTTAAGTTTTTATAACTATTTTTTGTTTGATTCATCTAGCTTTTTCTGAAATGCTATTATTTGATTAAATAAATGTTTGAAACAAATTTTAGAAATGCTCGCCACACAAAAATTTTACAATAATAAAAATAAAAAATAAGATTTATTAAGAAATTGTTGTAATAATGCAACTAATTCTTACCAATGATAATAATCAGTTATTATATTTTCGAATATATATTTAATTTCTTACACTTAAACCCTCTGATTAAATTTAAAAATAAATAAGGTCTCAAATTACTGTATCTTGATATTCTTGTTCAATTATCATATTTTCATCTACTTTTATAAAGAAATACAGCTACACTATCACAAAAGTATAAAGCTACACAGTTATTTACTTAGGTTAGATCTACCTATAATATGCACATGCATCGTTCAATCAATCATTCTCATTTTAATATAGTTCACAATAGAGTAACTGTTGAGGACGTGCAGGCTCGCTCCGACTAATACCTGAAAAATAAATGAATTAATATAATAATATCATAGATAAACTAGAAATAACTTATGTACTAGAATTAACTGATTAAATTAAGCACTTACCCTTCTTATTAAAACCTTAAGTTAACTTTTTGAGCATAAATTTGTGTACGAGTGCTGCATAATTAAGAAAGTATGTTAATAATTGTTTTGTAACGGTACTTACCTTTTTAAATAAATAAAATGTACAATTTGTGCGAAGGTGCAAAAATAAATATTAAAATACCTATAAAATCATAACTTTATCGCAGTCGGCTAACAATGAAAACCGCTTTGCTCAATGCAAAAAATGCATTTAGAAAGAGACAGAGCGATCTCTGTCAGTTGAACGTTCGTTCGTTCCATTTTAATTTTTAGTTGCTTTCACGAGATGACGAGAGACGCGCGCGCGCCATTACAACATTTTTGCACCCTCGTCCGAACGTACTTTTTTTCCAGTTATTCGGTTTTTTCTTCCACGGGCCTTGTTAGCACCTTCACCATCCCCAACAGTAACTTTTATTAAAATCTTTAATTAGCGCTGTCCCGAATATACGGCAGGTTTACCGAATATTCGGCCGAATACGAATGTTCGGTAAACCTGCCGAATATGCCGAATACCGAACATAAAACGAATATTCGGCCCATCCCTAATCTATATACCTATATCTATATGTTATCCTATCCTATCCTATCCTATCCTATCCTATCCTATCCTATCCTATCCTATCCTATCCCATACTATCCTATCCTATCCTATCATATCCTATCCTATCATATCCTATCCTATCCTATCCTATCCTATCCTATCCTATCCTATCCTATCCTATCCTATCTTATCTTATCTTATCTTATCTTATATCTTATCTTATCTAATCTTATCTTATCTTATCTTATTGTTGAACTGGCCATCAGACAATGTTTTTTATATGACATGTGTTTGAAACCCTCGAAAGAACAAGTAGCGGACACCTTTACGAAAGCCCTACCTAAGGAGAGCTTTCTTAGAGCGCGTACCTCACTAGGATTGGTGAGTAGGACTGATCTGATGTAGGGGGAGTGTTGAACTGGCCATCAGACAATGTTTTTTATATGACATGTGTTTGAATATATTTGATAGACTTCAATAAAAATAGGCTACGGAAGATTGGTTTTATTACTTATCTTATCTTATCTTATCTTATCTTATCTTACCTTATCTTATCTTATCTATCCTTTTTTTTTTTTTTTTTGTTTTGAGTGAGGGGAATCCAGTCTTTACAGATTCCTGCCTTGAGGATATGCTGGGGTCACCTAGCATACCCGTCCTGGTAGAGACCTAGGAACAAGCACACTATCTCTCGCCAACCCGTTACCCCGTCGAGCCTAATAGGCTCGGCGGGGTTACGGGGTAGGACTCACCCACTCCCGATCCTCCACCGGGCCAAAGGCCGGATGGGAGATCGGGACTGGGGAGGGACGCCCACCTCGCGACCCCCCAGTCCGTCTCGGAAGACAGACCGGAGGATCGGGAGGGGGGGGCACTACCAGCTAAACCCCTCACTGCTTGCCTTCTCACTGCCACAGGCCACGGGGGACCAGAGTAGTATGCACCCCTTAGACCGGCAGTCCGCCCGGCTGTCCGGGCCTCGTCGCGGCTAGAGATGGCCGGGCAAGCGTGGCCATCTCTCAGACTGGTGAGGGGGGACCGTGCGATCCGGGAGACGACCGAAAGGTCGCCTCCCGCATCGCACCGCCCCGCTAAAGGGGGACAAGATGCGCGTAGCGCCGTCTCCTCCGCCCCACCCGTCTTCGTCGGAGACGGTCCGCATGAGCGTCCTCCTCGCGTACCCGTTCCGCCGCCTGCCAGGATCTGTCGCTGGCCAGCATGGCTCTTGCCACGCTGGGCAGCGAGAGATCCCTTCCTACTGCAGCCACCAGAGCGCCGCGCCGCGGAGCCCAGGCGGGACACACAGCAAGAGTGTGCTCCGCACTGTCCTCCGAAGCGCCGCACTCATGGCACTGCGGGGTCGCTTCCCTCCTGATCAGGTGCAAGTATTTTCCAAAGCATCCATGCCCGGTAAACACCTGCGCCAACCTGAAGGTTAGCGACCCAAACTTCCTCCCGCACCACTCCCGCAGGATAGGACGGATGGCCTCTACCGTTCGCCTGCCAGCCGGATCCGCGTCCAGCAGGGCCTCCCACCTAATCATGAGGTCCTCCTCTGCTCGGCGTTTAGCTGCCAAGCTTTCCGCCGGAGCCAACGAGTTCCCATTCCTCAGCGCCTCTCTCCTCTGGAGATACGCCTCCCTCATCACCTGGGCGTCCAGCTCCCAGGGAGGAGTTCCCGCCAGCGCGCACGCTGCGTCGAAAGACATGGTCCTGTACCCCCTGACAATGCGCTGAGCGATCGCTCTCTGCGGCCGACGTAAGCATCTCCGATTTTCATCGTTGAGCTTGTCGGCCCAGACCGGCGCCCCGTACAGGGCCATGCTCCTCAGCACCCCGGCGAACAGCCTCCGGCAAGTGTCCCCCGGACTACTTGTGTTAGGGAGGAGGCGTCCCAGTGCCCCCGCCGCCTTCGTTACCTTCGGGGCCAGCTGCCGGAAGTGCTCTTCGAACTTCCAGCGTCCGTCGAGCACCAGCCCCAGGTATTTGATCCACGGGCGCAAAGGGATACGCGCTCCGTCGACCCGGATGTTCGCGTCCGCCGGAGGGCCCCTCCGCGGACCATGAAACAACACCGCCTCCGTCTTCTCAATGGCCACGTTAAGGCCGAGCAAACGGATCCTCTCCGTCACCAGGGAGGCTCCGACCCCCGCCAACCTCCTAACATCCTCGTACGTCTTGCCCCGGGCGACAACCAATGTGTCGTCGGCATAGCAGATGACTGCCATCCGGGGCAAGAGGACCCCTCTCAGCACCCAGTCGTATCCGATGTTCCACAGGAGCGGACCCAGAACCGATCCCTGTGGAACACCGCACACCATCTCCTTGGCGACAATACCTCCATCCTCCGCTGGGTACAATACCTCCCTATCCTCCAGATAACTCTCCGCCACCCTGACAAGGTACGGGGGCAGCCCGTGGAATCGGAGCGCCTCCCGGATGACCGAGAAGGGGAGGGAGTTGAAGGCGTTCCTAATATCTAGGGACACCGCAACCACCACCTCCCCCTTCTCCACCGCCTTCTCCACCAGGTCCCGCAGGGCCAGGAGGGCATCCAGAGTGGACCGCCTCTTGCGGAAGCCGAATTGGTTGTCAGCCAGATCGGGCCCCACCGTTTCAAGGTGCCGGACGATACGCTCCGCGATAATCCGCTCGAAGAGCTTCGCGGGCTCGTCCAGCAGCACCACCGGACGATAGGCAGATGGGGAATCCAGCGGCCGTCCCTCCTTTACCAACAGGCACAGGCGCCCCCTCTTCCACCGCCTAGGGAACACACCCGACTCGAGACAGTCGCTATACAGTTCCCTAAGCGGCTCCACCGATGACATCCAGCCATCTCTCCAGCTCATCCACGGACCTATTCGGGGAGAAATAGGTACCGAGAATGGCAAACTCTCCCCAGGTCGCGGCCACAAATCCCGGACCTCTCTCTCTGACCGAGAGAGGAGGGGAGTGGGCGGCCCTTATCGGCGCCAGGATAGCGACGGTCTCATCATCGTCCACCACCCAGTTGTGACGATCTGGTATGCAGTAGGGCTCCGATATGACTACAAGATCGGACCGCCACACCACTGCCTGCTGCATTAGAAGGTCTTGTGCAGCAGCGGAGTGATTGATGTTCGCCTGAAGGATATTGAGAGGCCCTAAATCCATTAAGGCGTCCCAACAACCTCCATGGCAACTGGTGCCCCATCAGTGGCTCCCCTAACCTTGGGGAGAGGTTTCGGCTTGACAGCAGGGGGCGGCAGTTCTTCCCCCCCATTGTATGCTCGGCTGGCAGCTTGGCTGCCAGACAAACCGAGCATTTGGGCTCCGCCGTGCAAGTCACTGCCTTGTGTCCATCCTGCCCGCACCTATAACATGCGGCAGACCGATCAATGGTTTGAGGGCACATCCGCCGCATGTGCCCCGGCGCCATACACCTCCAGCACCGTAGCGGCAAAGCCTCCATAGCCCGAATCTGGGCACAACTCCACCCTACCATCAGCCTGGAGCGATTTGCCTCGACCACCACCTTGGCCGCTGCCGTCGGACACTTAACCATGGTGGTGAATAGTCCACCCGGCCCGGTTCTAAAAGGGCCCACCTTGACATGACCCTGCGGGCACCCACCCTTTGCAGCTATAGCTGCCTGGACATCCTCTGCCATCACCGAGTCATCCAGCCCGGAAACGCGCAGATCCACGCATTTAACGGGTCTGGCGACGTTAGCGATGCCCTCCAGCGCCTCCTTCAGTTTGGACGCCATGTCGTCCGCCTGCGTAGGAGGTGTGAGTCGGGCATTCGTAGTGTGCGCATCGTTCAAATCATATCCTTAGGAAATACTTATAAATGCAAGTTTATGTGCACATTATAAACAACATCAAACGTAAACCAGCTAAACAACAGTTTATGAACATTATTACAGTGACAAGTTAAAGTATTAGGTGGTATTAGTGCAGTTTTTGTGAAAATTACAACTGGATTCGATATTTAATTAGCGATCAGCTGCTACCGCCTAAGTTAACAGTGAGCAGCCGAGAGATACGCGTAAGCGCCAGTCATCGCACGGCGCATAAGACCTTTTTCTCGCGGCCGCTGCTCTATGGGAACATTCTGCAAAGAACTTCGGACGGTGATATTGTTTTGTTTACTATCTATTAATAAACCACACGAACCAAATTGTTAACACGCACAGCTACCTGTCATAATATTCTGAATAAATATGGAAACGTGTATGGGTTGTAACTCGGTCGTGTCTGTGGAACAATCTTTACGATGCAATTTGTGTAAAGGTTATTTCGACTACAAATGTCTTAATATTACCTTGGATTCATTCACTAAAATAACCACTACACTGAAACAACAGTGGCTTTGCCCGAACTGCTTGAACGTAACACGACGACATAGGGGCGATAATAGTAATACCCCTGTTCGCAGAAACATAGAATCTCTGAATGAAACAACTATGTCTTGCGATGAGTCATTAAATATTTCTCACAATCCTGATACTGATATGCAAGCTAGAAATCTCAATATGACCGACACCATATCACTAACTCAGCTCAGTAATCTTTTGGATCAGAAGTTAGACATAATAAAAGAAAGTTTAACCAACCACATTGAAAAGACTATTAAACGCGAAATAAATTCTGTGCTACAGGAATGGAAATGCGAACTTGACAACGCGTTCCAGGGCATTCAAGGACAACAAAAAGAACTTGAAAATCAGATCGCAACTGCGTCCCTCAAGATAAAAGAACTTGAATCCGACAGAACTAAATTGGAACTAGCTCTCAATACACAAGCGCAATGTTTTTTACTCAATGAGGTTGAAATATCCGGCATGGGTGAGATTGCCAATGAAAACCTCTTCCACTCTATTATGCTATTAGCACAACGAGTTGGGATCAAGCTAGAAGATAGAGACATTGACTGGATTACAAGAGTAGGTGCACCACGAAGACAAGCACCTACCGGTTCCAATAACACTGGAGTAGCCAAACCATCGCTTCCTCGGCCTGTAGTGGTTCGTTTCACGCGAAAATTACTGCGCGATAAATTTATTAAAGCGTGCAAGGCTCGTAAAAACTTGACAACTAAAGATATTGAACTAGACTGCCCTGAAGCGAAGCTATACGTAAATGAAAGACTTACTGCTGCCAATAGAAATCTCTTTCGTGACGCCAGACTTCGGAAAAAGCAGAAGAATTTCAAACATTGCTGGACCAAAGAGGGAACCATCTATGTACGACCTTATGACGGGGCCTATCCGAAAACGATTAAAAACGCTACCGATCTCGACAGAGTTTTTGGCGCTGCCAGTGATGGAGTGGAGATCCCAGAGGCAACGTGTTCATCGAGTACCAGATCTACCCAATAACTTCAGCTTTTTTAAATATTTGGCTGTTATAATTCTCTTACTTTTACTTTTGATAATATTTTCAATTTTGCATATTTTTCTTGTTATAAAAGGCAATGACCAAAATTCTCAATCAACTCCGGCAATACACCAAATTACTACTCTACACAAATGCTACAATGTACTACTCAACATTTTTTGCACAATACACCATATTCATCCTATTCCGTTTTTTACATTCTCATCCAAACTAATCAGTAAAAACATTATTATGTTAAGTATCGGATCTCACTTAAATAATATACGAGTCGTGATTGCACAAGCCCAACCAGATATTTCAAATAATCTTACCTACTACAGCAGCCGGTTTTGGCTGCTAATCATACTAATTCATACAGGAGTGGACACCGCTAGACGGTTTACGCTCTACTCGTGATGTCTTTTTTCGGTACAGTATCGGAAGAAATAGACGACTCGTTAAATACTGATTGCATATCCTTAAATCGCCTGGAAGATTGTACTACATATATCTCTAGCTCAAAATGGGACTTTACATTACTGACATATAACATAAGGAGCCTAAACAAAAATTTTGACAATCTGGTCGTTATACTTCACCAGCTCAATACTGCCTTTGACGTTATCGTCCTCACGGAGTGCTGGTTAAGCGATTACAAAAGCGTGAAGCAACTGGACGGTTACAATAGCTCATGTTCAAATCTTAACACTAACAAGGCTGGTGGAGTTGTTGTGTACACAAGAGATACTTTAAGTGCGTGTACTGTAGAAATCGACTTTAAAGGAGAAGCTAATGTTATTGCAGTAGACATTCTAGGAGTTACCACTATTCTTGGAATTTACAGATCGCCTTCCATTAAAAACATTGACAACTTTAACAAAATACTTGATCAAACTCTGCAAACATTCCAGCATAGGAAACATTTACTGATAGTTGGCGACCTAAACATTGACATCCTACACAAAACACTTAACACACAAACAAATAATTACCTCTGTCTCCTTTCGGAGCATGGCTTTTTCCCAGCGATCACAAAACCTACCCGTATAGACGCCTGTCTGGACCACATTTTCTTTAAACCTTACTCCTTAGCACTCGGTGCCGTGTGTCCAAGCAGTGCCTCGGATCACTCCCTTGCAATGGCAGGTTTCAAAATATCGAGAACACGAGAGAAACCTCAACTTCACTACTCTAAAATCCTGAACTATGACGCTGTTGCAAAAGAACTTAAGGAACTAAACTGGTCACCTGTTATTAATAACACAGACCCCTCTAGCGCCGCATATATTCTTACTTCTATTTTACAATCTTTAATCACTAGGCACACTCAAATAAGGAAACTCAGCCGGACAAAACACACAATTAAGCCTTGGATGACTCCAGGTATGCTCCGCTGTGTAAGAAACAGAGACAATATGCACCTCAAATTGCGCAATAACCAGGACAACGAGATACTTAAAGTAACTTATACACGTTATCGTAACTACTGCAATGATATTTTACGGAAACTTAAAAACAATTATAACAGCGTCGAACTCCAAAAACATCGAACAAATCATAAAAAACTTTGGAAAACTATTAACACCATCTGCCACACAACTAAAAAGCAAACTCAACCGACGGAGTTGCTTAACCCCTCTATGACACCAAAAGAATCGCTATCCGCGTGCAATGCTTATTTCTCTACATTAGGTGAAAAAAAGGCAAAAGACATTCTATCTAGATTAAACACATCGGAAACATACTTAGCCAAAAACTTACGAACCAAATCCTGTCCAGCTGGCTCATTTTTCTTATCTCCTACATATATATCTGAAGTTGACGACCTTATTAGAAATCTAAAAATAGACAGCGCCCCTGGTATTGATGCAATCACCACAAAGTTTTTGATAATATGTCGAGAATCACTACTTATACCACTAACACACGTATTTAACCTCAGCCTGAGCAGTGGCACGTTCCCCGACTGCTGGAAGAAAGCGGTGGTGACCCCAATTCACAAATCTGGGCAAAAAAACGAACCAAGCAATTATAGACCAATTTCATTGCTGAGTGTTCTGTCAAAATTGCTAGAAAAGATAGTTCAAAAGCGTTTATCGAACTACCTTCACCATCACAAACTGCTTGCTAGTCGCCAATTTGGATTTCAACAAGGGCGTTCGACGGAGGATGCTGTTCTCCTACTGTCATCGTTAATTACAAAAGATCTCGATTCAAATCGTCATTGTGTGGGGGTGTTTTTGGACCTTGCCAGGGCTTTCGACACCGTGTCAATACCAATACTACTGTCCAAACTTGAAAAAATGGGTATCAGAGGAATTGCCTTGGCATGGTTCAGGAGCTACCTAACCAACCGTCTTCAGTGCGTGCGTGTGTCTGACATCCTAAGTGACCTACAAACTATCCGCTTTGGCGTGCCTCAGGGCAGCGTCTTGGGACCAACTCTGTTCAACATTTATCTGAACGACCTTTTGTCTCTCTCCCTAGCAAACGCCGAAATAATCTGTTACGCTGACGATACAGTGATTTTGTTTAGTGGAACATCGTGGACGCATGCTTTTCAGTACCTAGAATCGGGCTTAGCGGATGTAGCGCGCTGGTTAGAGACTAATCTCCTATCTCTCAATATCAATAAAACAAAATTTGTTACCTTTTTTAAAACACTGCCGTCCAAACCACATCTAGTGCCTTCTGTAAAAGTCCACCAAAGCAACTGTAACGTTAGGAGTACCAGTGACCAAAACTCGTGCGGGTGTAACAGTATCGACCAAGTGGAAGTCGTAAAGTATCTCGGTATCCTTATCGATCAAAAACTTAACTTTCATCAGCACATCATAGCTCTCTCAAACCGCGTTCGCAAAATAATCAACATCATGTTGCTACTCCGCGATTCCGCCAGCTACACAGTGCTCCGAATGGTCTACTCTGGGTTGTGTCAATCTATCCTAACCTACTGTATCTCGGTTTGGGGAGGAACAGACAAAACCTGGATGTTGAGGATCGAGCGAGCTCAAAGAGCTGTGATAAAGGTTATGCTTCGTCGGCCACGCCGCTATCCAACAACCCTTGTGTACGAAGAAAGTGAAGTCCTTAGCGTTCGCAAGCTTTTCATTCTCAAGGCTATAACATCTACTCACAAGTCCGTAACCCGTTCTGACAATTACCAAAAACTACTTCAGAAACGTACTTTCAAAATCAACACTCCTAGACCATTCACCTCCTTCGCTAAAAGACACAGTGCATTTTTGTTTCCCTTCTTATATAATAAAGTTGTCACTAAATGCGATATTAAAAAACTTAGCTCAACTAAGGCCAAACAAAGGCTAACCTCTTGGCTCCAAAAACTCAGTTACGCTGAAACAGAATCATTGTTAGAAATCACTACATAAAAAAAAAAAAACACACACATACTCACGCGGTCACACACACACACACACACACACACGCGCACACACACACACACACACACACACACACACACACACAACATACCTACGTATTATGAGATGCAATTAAATTCTAATACTTTCACATCAATGACAGTCACACACTTAATTGATTAGACGTTGAAACACAAAACACATTGCCTTATTTGTTCAATATTAAGTGTTTTTCATTTTCTTTTTTCCATTTTCTTTCTTTTTCATTATCTTCTGTACAATTAAAGAAAACATCTAAATGTTTGTAAACCTTGCAACGGCACTGAACTATGTAGTTTACTTGCAAATCTCATACTCAAGTCCCTGAGATACAGGATTACCTAGTTTGGGGACTTATTTGTAATTCACCACGCTGTAATATCTTTCTGTTAATAAATGTTTTTATGTTTATGTTATGTTTGCTGCGCACCCGTGGGGCCAGGGATCTCGATAATGCGAGACCCGGACTGCGTATGCTTGACCGTGAACATGTCCAGGCCCAGCTCCTGCAGCGAGACCGCCGCTCTTGCCTTCGCAAGGGCATCCGCATAGGTAACACCCTTCGCCTGCACCTCCTCAGGGATCGTGATCACTACCGCCGCCGTACGGGGGGGGCTCAATCTCGGGCCTTTGGGGGCCTTAGCTGCCGGCTTCTGTTTGGGCGGATTCTGTTGGGGCTTCGCCTGCGCTTTGCCCTTACCCTTGCCCTTTCCTTTGCCCTCCTTCACAGGCTTTCCTTGCTTGCCCACAACTTGCCAGGGCTCCTCCGTTGCTGGAGTAGGAGTCGCCGCCACCTGTGAGTACGACGGACGGGAGGGTCCGGCCACCGCTGTATCAGGCTGAACCTGTGCCCCGGGACGAGGGGCATTTGCCGCAGCCCTTGCCGCATTTCTTCTATCCGCCTCCAATGGGGGGGCGGAGATTTGGGGCCGGGAGGAGTCTGCTCTCCAACCCGTCGAGCCTCGCCTGCAGCATAACGCCGACCGACTCCTGAACCGACCTACGAACCAGCTCCAAAAACTCCGCTGGACTCGAAAAGTCCATGGGCTCCGGTTCAGGACTCCTTTCGATCATGTGGATCTGCGGCCTTCCTTCGGAGCGCTTCAGCTTCAGCAGCAGCCTTGCGGAAAGCCTCCATTTCCTTCCTCATTATCGACATTTCGTCCCTGAGACGAGAATTTTCCGCCGCCAGGCGCCTCACCTCGGCAGATAAGTTCGACTCGCAAAGACCTCCTATCAACTTTACGAGCCTCTCCGACGACTTCTGCACGACCGCCTTCTTGCCGACGGTAAGGTGCTTGGAGCCGCCGACCGCCTTCCAAACCGCGTCGATCTCCTCACGCGCCCTCTTGTGGATCTCCGCCGGGGACAGGTTCGGTGGTGGGGAGCTTTCCGCCGCCTCACGGCGAAATTGAGACGACCCCCCTGAATCGGCGTCGTCATCTTCAAAGGGAAGGTACTCATCTGAGCTCTGCCGTCCCTTGTACCTCTTCTTGGCCGTAGACAGCCCGACAGAGGTATGCGCCGCAGGACCCTTGCCCTTGGCTGGCACCTTCACAGGTACCTTCGACTTTAGCTTTTGCGGGGGTAACGGGGAAGGAAACCTCAGTCTTACCCCGGACGCCGCCGCAGCAGCTCTCGTCAACGAGCCCCTTTGGCTCCCGACACTACCACGCTCACTCAGAGCGTCCTCGATTTCGAGGTCAACAACTTCGTTGTCGGTCAGGTTGTTCACACCCGACATCTCCTCCTGGGCACTGTTTATGATCGGACCCTGTGCGCTGTCCATTTGGCAGTTGGTGCCCCCCCCAGAATACGAGGGGCAGCCCGTAGCCGAAGCTACGGGGAGGGATTCTCCGACTGCATTGCAGCCGGTACCCTCCTGGGGTAATATCTGTTTACCACTTGCCATTATCATGTTGTTGGCCCTTTACGAGGGGAAAAGGGCTAGAAAATCCCACAGAGTTCGGTTTTTTAGAGTGGTGTCCTTCCACGCAGCCCCCACATGAAGTGGCGGCCCCCAGCCCCTGCACCACGTGCAAGGGTCCGGTATACACCACACAAAACGACACGCTCGCACCGCCGCTACCCGGACTATCCAGGACGCCGGCCGAGCCCGAACCGCGCCGCCGCTACCCAGAATGAGTCTGGGACGCCGACGCAGAACCAACAAAACCGCATGGGCAGTTGACATCCAACCACAAAGCGGTCAGAACCGCGAGGTTCTCCTCCTCCCCGACGGCATCGGGACAGAACCGACACCGTCACCGTCTGCCAGATTATTCGCCGTCACTGCAAACGATAAAAGCTCATTTACAGTGACGCCCAGGGTGCACCACGTGGAGGTTATCTGGCGCGCACCCCATCATATCCTTACCTATCCTTACATATCCTTACCTATCCTATCCTATCCTATCCTATATTATCTATATACCTATATCTATATGTTATCCTATCCTATCCTATCCTATCCTATCCTATCCTATCCTATCCTATCCTATCCTATCCTATCCTAGCCTATCCTATCCTATCCTTTCCTATCCTATCCTATCCTATCCTATCCTATCCTATCCTATCCTATCCTATCCTATCCTATCCTATCCTATCTTATCTTATCTTATCTTATCTTATCTTATCTTATCCAGTCTACAGATTCCTGCCTTGAGGATATATCCTATCCTATCCTTACCTATCCTATCTTATCCTACCCGATCCTATCCTATCCTATCCTATCCTTACCTATCCTTACCTATCCTATCCTATCCTATCCTATATATCTTATCTTATCTTATCTTATCTTATCTTATCTTATCTTATCTTATCTTATCTTATCTTATCTTATCTTATCTTATCTTATCTTATCTTATCTTATCTTATCTTATCTTATCTTATCTTATCTTATCTTATCTTATCTTATCTTATCTTATCTTATCTTATCTTATCTTATCTTATCTTATCTTATCTTATCTTATCTTATCTTATCTTATCTTATCTTATCTTATCTTATCTTATCTTATCTTATCTTATCTTATCTTATCTTATCTTATCTTATCTTATCTTATCTTATCTTATCTTATCTTATCTTATCTTATCTTATCTTATCTTATCTTATCTTATCTTATCTTATCTTATCTTATCTTATCTTATCTTATCTTATCTTATCTTATCTTATCTTATCTTATCTTATCTTATCTTATCTCATCTCATCTCATCTCATCTCATCTCATCTTATCTTATCTTATCTTATCTTATCTTATCTTATCTTATCTTATCTTATCTTATCTTATATTACCTATCTTATCCTACCCGATCCTATCCTATCCTATCCTATCATATCCTTACCTATCCTTACATATCCTTACCTATCCTATCCTATCCTATCCTATATCTATATTAGTGATGGGCCGAACATAGATTTCACCGAATACGAACATTCGGCCGAATATTCGGGTAAATTTTCACCGAACCGAATGTTCGGCCGAATATTCTGCATACCGGAGTAGATTTATACGTGTTTACGCTAACCGCGCGAAATGGCGCGTATTGACGCCAGGCGCACCCGCCCGCTCCCCTCGCCTCCCCCGCTACACTTGTCAATACCTGTCATTATTATTGCATCATCCAGTGCGAAACGAAACGGCATCTAGCTTTTTCTGAAATGCTATTATTTGATTAAATAAATGTTTGAAACAAATTTTAGAAATGCTCGCCACACAAAAATTTTACAATAATAAAAATAAAAAATAATATTTATTAAGAAATTGTTGTAATAATGCAACTAATTCTTACCAATGATAATAATCAGTTATTATATTTTCGAATATATATTTAATTTCTTACACTTAAACCCTCTAATTAAATTTAAAAATAAATAAGGTCTCAAATTACTGTATCTTGATATTCTTGTTCAATTATCTCATATTTTCATCTACTTTTATAAAGAAATACAGCTACACTATCACAAAAGTATAAAGCTACACAGTTATTTACTTAGGTTAGATCTACCTATAATATGCACATGCATCGTTCAATCAATCATTCTCATTTTAATATAGTTCACAATAGAGTAACTTTTATTAAAATCTTTAATTAGCGCTGTCCCGAATATACGGCAGGTTTACCGAATATTCGGCCGAATACGAATGTTCGGTAAACCTGCCGAATATGCCGAATACCGAACATAAAACGAATATTCGGCCCATCCCTAATCTATATACCTATATCTATATGTTATCCTATCCTATCCTATCCTATCCTATCCTATCCTATCCTATCCCATACTATCCTATCCTATCCTATCATATCCTATCCTATCCTATCCTATCCTATCTTATCTTATCTTATCTTATCTTATCTTATCTTATATCTTATCTTATCTTATCTTATCTTATCTTATCTTATCTTATCTTATCTTATCTTATCTTACCTTATCTTATCTTATCTATCCTTTTTTTTTTTTTTTTGTTTTGAGTGAGGGGAATCCAGTCTTTACAGATTCCTGCCTTGAGGATATGCTGGGGTCACCTAGCATACCCGTCCTGGTAGAGACCTAGGAACAAGCACACTATCTCTCGCCACCCCCGTTACCCCGTCGAGCCTAATAGGCTCGGCGGGGTTACGGGGTAGGACTCACCCACTCCCGATCCTCCACCGGGCCAAAGGCCGGATGGGAGATCGGGACTGGGGAGGGACGCCCACCTTGCGACCCCCCAGTCCGTCTCGGAAGACAGACCGGAGGATCGGGAGGGGGGGGTACTACCAGCTAAACCCCTCACTGCTTGCCTTCTCACTGCCACAGGCCACGGGGGACCAGAGTAGTATGCACCCCTTAGACCGGCAGTCCGCCCGGCTGTCCGGGCCTCGTCGCGGCTAGAGATGGCCGGGCAAGCGTGGCCATCTCTCAGACTGGTGAGGGGGGACCGTGCGATCCGGGAGACGACCGAAAGGTCGCCTCCCGCATCGCACCGCCCCGCTAAAGGGGGACAAGATGCGCGTAGCGCCGTCTCCTCCGCCCCACCCGTCTTCGTCGGAGACGGTCCGCATGAGCGTCCTCCTCGCGTACCCGTTCCGCCGCCTGCCAGGATCTGTCGCTGGCCAGCATGGCTCTTGCCACGCTGGGCAGCGAGAGATCCCTTCCTACTGCAGCCACCAGAGCGCCGCGCCGCGGAGCCCAGGCGGGACACACAGCAAGAGTGTGCTCCGCACTGTCCTCCGAAGCGCCGCACTCATGGCACTGCGGGGTCGCTTCCCTCCTGATCAGGTGCAAGTATTTTCCAAAGCATCCATGCCCGGAAAACACCTGCGCCAACCTGAAGGTTAGCGACCCAAACTTCCTCCCGCACCACTCCCGCAGGATAGGACGGATGGCCTCCACCGTTCGCCTGCCAGCCGGATCCGCGTCCAGCAGGGCCTCCCACCTAATCATGAGGTCCTCCTCTGCTCGGCGTTTAGCTGCCAAGCTTTCCGCCGGAGCCAACGAGTTCCCATTCCTCAGCGCCTCTCTCCTCTGGAGATACGCCTCCCTCATCACCTGGGCGTCCAGCTCCCAGGGAGGAGTTCCCGCCAGCGCGCACGCTGCGTCGAAAGACATGGTCCTGTACCCCCTGACAATGCGCTGAGCGATCGCTCTCTGCGGCCGACGTAAGCATCTCCGATTTTCATCGTTGAGCTTGTCGGCCCAGACCGGCGCCCCGTACAGGGCCATGCTCCTCAGCACCCCGGCGAACAGCCTCCGGCAAGTGTCCCCCGGACCACTTGTGTTAGGGAGGAGGCGTCCCAGTGCCCCCGCCGCCTTCGTTACCTTCGGGGCCAGCTGCCGGAAGTGCTCTTCGAACTTCCAGCGTCCGTCGAGCACCAGCCCCAGGTATTTGATCCACGGGCGCAAAGGGATACGCGCTCCGTCGACCCGGATGTTCGCGTCCGCCGGAGGGCCCCTCCGCGGACCATGAAACAACACCGCCTCCGTCTTCTCAATGGCCACGTTAAGGCCGAGCAAACGGATCCTCTCCGTCACCAGGGAGGCTCCGACCCCCGCCAACCTCCTAACATCCTCGTACGTCTTGCCCCGGGCGACAACCAATGTGTCGTCGGCATAGCAGATGACTGCCATCCGGGGCAAGAGGACCCCTCTCAGCACCCAGTCGTATCCGATGTTCCACAGGAGCGGACCCAGAACCGATCCCTGTGGAACACCGCACACCATCTCCTTGGCGACAATACCTCCATCCTCCGCTGGGTACAATACCTCCCTATCCTCCAGATAACTCTCCGCCACCCTGACAAGGTACGGGGGCAGCCCGTGGAATCGGAGCGCCTCCCGGATGACCGAGAAGGGGAGGGAGTTGAAGGCGTTCCTAATATCTAGGGACACCGCAACCACCACCTCCCCCTTCTCCACCGCCTTCTCCACCAGGTCCCGCAGGGCCAGGAGGGCATCCAGAGTGGACCGCCTCTTGCGTAAGCCGAATTGCTTGTCAGCCAGATCGGGCCCCACCGTTTCAAGGTGCCGGACGATACGCTCCGCGATAATCCGCTCGAAGAGCTTCGCGGGCTCGTCCAGCAGCACCACCGGACGATAGGCAGATGGGGAATCCAGCGGCCGTCCCTCCTTTACCAACAGGCACAGGCGCCCCCTCTTCCACCGCCTAGGGAACACACCCGACTCGAGACAGTCGCTATACAGTTCCCTAAGCGGCTCCCCAAGATGTTTTAGCGCCGATGGTAATATGCGCGCGGGGATTCCGTCCGGGCCAGGGGACTTCTTCTTCCCCTTCAGCCTGTACCACTACCTCCATCTCGGACTCGGTGACCGGCGTGAAGCCCGATTCCACCTCGGCAGGATGTTGAGGGGCCATTAGCGGGGCCACTAGAGGAGCATCGCGTGGGAAGAGCTCCTTCTTGACGGCCATGTAGGCCTCGCGGAGCGCCAACTCTTCGAGCGTCGTGACGTCGCGGCGCCGACGCCTTCGACGCCGCCTGCACCTTTGGAGGGCACGACGCGCCCGGGTGCATGAGGCTCGTAGGGAGCTCACCTCCTCCGACCACCAGTAGACCTGGGATTTCTCTGGTGGACCGTAGACCCGGGGCATAGCGGCATCGCATACCGCCGTGAGGGACTGCGTTAGCCGGCCTGCTCTCTCCTCGATGTCGCCGCCCCAACCGTGTCCGTCGCTGCACCAGGCTTGGACGACCGCCTCCTCCTCCGCCCTTTGCTCATTAAGCCTGGTTGTCGCCCACCTCGGGAATTGCGAGGCTACCGGCCTAGACCTGCCTGAGGACCCCCCTGACCGGGGTGTGACCTCGAACCGGATGTATCGGTGGTCTGACAGGGAGTCCGGCCCCACCATGACCCTCCAACCACTGACTCTGCGTGCAAAAGTGGGGGTCGCAAAGGTAAGGTCCACCCTGGAGCCCCCATTCCACCGAATGCACGTGTAGGTCGTGCCCCGATTCAAACACTCGAGGCCGACGGACGTCATCCACTCCAACACTGCCGTGCCTTTGGAGTTAGTCACGTCGGACCCCCAGGCCGGGTGCTTGGCGTTAAAATCGCCCGCCACCAACACCTGCAGAGGGGCGAGCCGCCGAATCACACCACCGATGACATCCAGCCATCTCTCCTGCTCATCCACGGACCTATTCGGGGAGAAATAGGTACCGAGAATGGCAAACTCTCCCCAGGTCGCGGCCACAAATCCCGGACCTCTCTCTCTGACCGAGAGAGGAGGGGAGTGGGCGGCCCTTATCGGCGCCAGGATAGCGACGGTCTCATCATCGTCCCCCACCCAGTTGTGACGATCTGGTATGCAGTAGGGCTCCGACATGACTACAAGATCGGACCGCCACACCACTGCCTGCTGCATTAGAAGGTCTTGTGCAGCAGCCGAGTGATTGATGTTCGCCTGAAGGATATTGAGAGGCCCTAAATCCATTAAGGCGTCCCAACAACTTCCATGGCAACTGGTGCCCCATCAGTGGCTCCCCTAACCTTGGGGAGAGGTTTCGGCTTGACAGCAGGGGGGCGGCAGTTCTTTCCCCCCATTGTATGCTCGGCTGGCAGCTTGGCTGCCAGACAAACCGAGCATTTAGGCTCCGCCGTGCAAGTCACTGCCTTGTGCCCATCCTGCCCGCACCTATAACATGCGGCAGACCGATCAATGGTTTGAGGGCACATCCGCCGCATGTGCCCCGGCGCCATACACCTCCAGCACCGTAGCGGCAAAGCCTCCATAGCCCGAATCTGGGCACAACTCCACCCTACCATCAGCCTGGAGCGATTTGCCTCGACCACCACCTTGGCAGCTGCCGTCGGACACTTAACCATGGTGGTGAATAGTCCACCCGGCCCGGTTCTATAAGGGCCCATCTTGACATGACCCTGCGGGCACCCACCCTTTGCAGCTATAGCTGCCTGGACATCCTCTGCCGTCACCGAGTCATCCAGCCCGGAAACGCGCAGATCCACGCATTTAACGGGTCTGGTGACGTTAGTGATGCCCTCCAGCGCCTCCTTCAGTTTGGACGCCATGTCGTCCGCCTGCTGCGCACCCGTGGGGCCAGGGATCTCGATAATGCGAGACCCGGACTGCGTATGCTTGACCGTGAACATGTCCAGGCCCAGCTCCTGCAGCGAGACCGCCGCTCTTGCCTTCGCAAGGGCATCCGCATAGGTGACACCCTTCGCCTGCACCTCCTCAGGGATCGTGATCACTACCGCCGCCGTACGGGGGGGGCTCAATCTCGGGCCTTTGGGGGCCTTAGCTGCCGGCTTCTGTTTGGGCGGATTCTGTTGGGGATTCGCCTGCGCTTTGCCCTTACCCTTGCCCTTTCCTTTGCCCTCCTTCACAGGCTTTCCTTGCTTGGCAAGCGCTCGCTTGAGCGCTTCAGCTGGGCAGCCTCAGTGCTCTTTTCTTGGTAGGCCTTGCGGAAAGCCTCCATTTCCTTCCTCATTATCGACATTTCGTCCCTAAGACGAGAATTTTCCGCCGCCAGGCGCCTCACCTCGGCAGATAAGTTCGACTCGCAAAGACCTCCTATCAACTTCACGAGCCTCTCTGACGACTTCTGCACGACCGCCTTCTTGCCGACGGTAAGGTGCTTGGAGCCGCCGACCGCCTTCCAAACCGCGTCGATCTCCTCACGCGCCCTCTTGTGGATCTCCGCTGGGGACAGGTTCGGTGGTGGTGAGCTTTCCGCCGCCTCACGGCGAAATTGAGACGACCCCCCTGAATCGGCGTCGTCATCTTCAAAGGGAAGGTACTCATCTGAGCTCTGCCGTCCCTTGTACCTCTTCTTGGCCGTAGACAGCCCGACAGAGGTATGCGCCGCAGGACCCTTACCCTTGGCTGGCACCTTCACAGGTACCTTCGACTTTAGCTTTTGCGGGGGTAACGGGGAAGGAAACCTCAGTCTTACCCCGGACGCCGCCGCAGCAGCTCTCGTCAACGAGCCCCTTTGGCTCCCGACACTACCACGCTCACTCAGAGCGTCCTCGATTTCGAGGTCAACAACTTCGTTGTCGGTCAGGTTGTTCACACCCGACATCTCCTCCTGGGCACTGTTTATGATCGGACCCTGTGCGCTGTCCATTTGGCAGTTGGTGCCCCCCCCAGAATACGAGGGGCAGCCCGTAGCCGAAGCTACGGGGAGGGATTCTCCGACTGCGTTGCAGCCGGTACCCTCCTGGGGTAATATCTGTTTACCACTTGCCATTATCATGTTGTTGGCCCTTTACGAGGGGAAAAGGGCCAGAAAATCCCACAGAGTTCGGTTTTTTAGAGTGGTGTCCTTCCACGCAGCCCCCACATGAAGTGGCGGCCCCCAGCCCCTGCACCACGTGCAAGGGTCCGGTATACACCACACAAAACGACACGCTCGCACCGCCGCTACCCGGACTATCCAGGACGCCGGCTGAGCCCGAACCGCGCCGCCGCTACCCAGAATGAGTCTGGGACGCCGACGCAGAACCAACAAAACCGCATGAGCAGTTGACATCCAACCACAAAGCGGTCAGAACCGCGAGGTTCTCCTCCTCCCCGACGGCATCGGGACAGAACCGACACCGTCACCGTCTGCCAGATTATTCGCCGTCACTGCAAACGATAAAAGCTCGTTTGCAGTGACGCCCAGGGTGCACCACGTGGAGGTTATCTGGCGCGCACCCCATCTTATCTATCCTATCCTATCCTTTTTTTTTTGTTTTGAGTGAGGGGAATCCAGTCTTTACAGATTCCTGCCTTGAGGATATATCCTATCCTATCCTTACCTATCCTATCTTATCCTACCCGATCCTATCCTATCCTATCCTATCCTATCCTTACCTATCCTTACCTATCCTTACCTATCCTATCCTATCCTATCCTATATCTATATATCTTATCTTATCTTATCTTATCTTATCTTATCTTATCTTATCTTATCTTATCTTATCTTATCTTATCTTATCTTATCTTATCTTATCTTATCTTATCTTATCTTATCTTATCTTATCTTATCTTATCTTATCTTATCTTATCTTATCTTATCTTATCTTATCTTATCTTATCTTATCTTATCTTATCTTATCTTATCTTATCTTATCTTATCTTATCTTATCTTATCTTATCTTATCTTATCTTATCTTATCTTATCTTATCTTATCTTATCTTATCTTATCTTATCTTATCTTATCTTATCTTATCTTATCTTATCTTATCTTATCTTATCTTATCTTATCTTATCTTATCTTATCTTATCTTATCTTATCTTATCTTATCTTATCTTATCTTATCTTATCTTATCTTATCTTATCTTATCTTATCTTATCTTATCTTATCTTATCTTATCTTATCTTATCTTATCTTATCTTATCTTATCTTATCTTATCTTATCTTATCTTATCTTATCTTATCTTATATTATATTACCTATCTTATCCTACCCGATCATATCCTATCCTATCCTATCCTATCCTATCCTTACCTATCCTTACCTATCCTTACCTATCCTATCCTATATCTATATACCTATATCTATATGTTATCTTATCTTATCTTATCTTATCCTATCCTATCCTATCCTATCCTATCCTATCTATCTTATCTTATCTTATCTTATACAAAGAAATTGTACAGTAGATTGAGTTAAAAATGGAGCCTCTCAACACGTGTTATTACGAAAAGAACTCGGGTGAAAGTTTGCAACGGCAAAGTTACAAATATGTAACTGGAGTAGCAATCTCCCTTGAAATTGCGTTAGGCGATACTCGAAAAAAATATGCTAAAGCGAGATAGCAATGAGAAAACACGCGCACGGGAGCGAGACCGATTTTGCAGATTAGGCAAAAAAACGCAAAATCACTTCGTATTAAAAAACTTCAGCGATTTAAAAAAAATGCTTCTATACGATCCTAAGTATTATTGGTGTCCACTTAATAAACCAATTTCCAATAGTGTAAGTAACTCCATTTAAGAATAATCTTGAATTTTCGTATTTTTTAGAGGTCTTTTCGAAAAGAAAAAGTGTCGAGGCAAAATCATAAAATCGTGTTTTTGAAACTATACGAATCTAGATAAAGGTAGGTAGAAATATATATGTTATTACCATATTTGTAACAAGTGTAATCGTGCTATAGTTTTATATCAAAAAGTCCATACTTTTCCGAGTAGCGCCTTATTTTCGCTGACTTGGATCAAGAATTTCCCAATAACTTTTTTTGAGCTCGCTATTCAAGACACGAAAAAAAAATGTATCTCAGGATTGAATTAAAAAAGCTGCAGTTTGAGCCATCTTAGGATAAGGAAAAACTGTAGGCGGTAGCGGGTCCCTTAGGGCGCGTTCCGAGGTACGCGTTTTCGATGCACGCTTCCTCGCACAGGCGATTGCAATTTGAGATATAAGCTATCTACATAAAACCCATTTAGAAATATTAACGCAACTCGAACGCAATCGCTGGCCGTTTGTTAAAATAAGTGTAATGTAATTAGTTCAAAACACGAATTGTAATACCCTTTACAATTAATAATCTGTGCTAATTATTTATCTGTGGCTCCGGTTAGTTTATCGTCAGTACGATAAAGAATGAGTTTTTACCCGACTACGGCAAAACAAAAAAAGGATTTTGACCGGTATGTATGTATGTATGTATGTTCATCTGTACCCACATAACTTTTAAACTGCTGATTATATATTCACAATTGAGGTATCGTTGGAACCGTCTCGATTGTCCGCTGGTTATAGGCTATGTCACGTCACATGAAATTGAATATGGCGCCCTATAGATGACATAAAGCTGTGAACTAAAAAAACTTTCTTTTATATATTTTATATATTTCTAGAAAATCGTGTTTAGTGTCATATGAAAGATCGTGGTAAGCACGTTTCAAAAATAAAAAAAAAGTTTTTGCTCGCGCCTTTGCTTGCATAAATCGAATTTTGGTAATAATTTCCATAACATCACGTATTAGAAGGGAGTTAAACTCAATTGCTCACGAAATTCAAAGCGGTACAATAAAATAAATCGCTTCTTACACTACATACTTTACAAATCCAAAAGAATTGAAATAAAAAATAAGGTCAAAAACTAAAACACGACTACCCTGGAATAGAATGTATTGTTTTGTTAGAGTAAGGGCCGATTCGACCAAACTTGAGTAAGTTTTTACTCGAGTGTAAAGTAATGCTTATTCTAAGTGGCTTACGACCACGGCAATTTCAGATGAGAATATTTTCTTGTTTCATACTTTTTGGAGCGTGATTTTTCTGTAGTCGGGTTTTAGTTGTTGAACTTTTTTTTGTTTGTTTCTGAATTACCTACATTTTCAATAACTTTGATAGTTGCGCATAGTATGAGTTCTGTAGAATTTTTGCCTAAATATCAAAATTCAATTTTTCAGTTACAAGGGATATTCTGAACTAGTGAGCTGGAAACAACCAACAGATCGTATCCGAACGAGTGAGTCCCACGTAGAATATCCGAAACGAACTATTGAATATTTCGGATTCGGATGAGTAAAATGGAACTGAAAAATGGTGTACCTACATACTTACCTACTTACCTGTATGTTTCTGAATTCTCGTCCAGGGTGCTTAGTGTGAGCTGTCTAACCTTACTCGCTTACGTCGATGTTTGCGAATAGAGTTTAATTTTCAACCTTATTCTTGTTATGACTATCTGTCAAAATTTTACTCTGACACGATGGTAACCTTTCCTGGACATTTGCAAACTCGTACTGGACCCTCAGAACATACTTCCATATTGTAAAACTGAATTCATGCTAATAAATGCTAATATTTGAAAGTGTATGTTGTTGAAATAAAACAACTTTTACGGATATCAAACGCGCTATATTTCCACGAACTAAGTTGTAATTGTTGTGTTAGGTTTTTTAGGGGTTTTTGATTTTCCCGACGTTTCGGCACCTTTACAGCTGCCGTGGTCACGGGATGACTGAAATATAGCGCGTTTGATATCCGTAAAAGTTGTTTTATGTCAATGAACGCAGTGCGCGATAAAACATAAGATGTACGAAAGTGTATGTTGTGTTTGTATCTCAATCTCGAGAAGGCGGCTGAACGGCCTCAAAATTACAATATTTTAGTCCTCGGATAATATTTAATTTGTACTTATATGAATAAAAAAAAAATAACACAAAATAGCAAGTAAATGAAAAACAAAGTAAAACAGTGATAAAGCCTGTTGAGCATTATTAATATTATTATGTTAATCTAAGCATTGAGACATTAATCTGTTTCAGAACAAATCTTTTCATTCCGTGATAATTTATCGAAAAGAATCCTAACTAATAAATGCGAAAGTGTGTCTGTTTGTTTGTCCTCCCTTCCCCAACTTTCGACTTGATTTTTGGCATAGAGCTACTTAGTTGAATGGACGGAGAGTAAAATGCGGGTGAAACCGCGGGTGGCCGCTTGTTATTTATAATGGTAACCTCACTCACATACCAACAATAAAAACACACTGAACCATCTGTGTAAACAAATACAGTAAACGTATTGTTCTTATTCGCTTTAAACGTGTACCGAATAAATAAGTGTTTGAAATGTAGCCAAAACTATTTCTTAAGTTACAAAATTTTTATTAACAGTTATTTGTGAAAATTCGGGAGAGATAGAGCCTGCGTTAATATTAAATGTAAGTTTTGCACTTGTTTTCAGTTTATCTTCTTCTTCTTCTTAGCGTGTCATGGCAGATACCACAGTATTGAGGCCAAGAATTCAGCCACTTTGACAGCATTGTCGGATGCTGTCATGAGATCCTCCTGCGTGCAGGTGTCAGGACACGCGGGGCACGATGTTAGGTGGTCCATCGTTTGGACTGCGCCGCAAAAGCATTCTTTTTTTATTTATTTTTTTATGAACGACGGTGAGACTCTTTGCCTTCGTCATACCTGATGTTAAGTATTGATAAGGCTGAAGATGGAAGCGAGCCTCTCCCGGAATCCTCAGTCACTGAGGAACTGGTTATCTTATCTCAAACTGCCGGAACACAATAATGCTGAAAACATTTTTGTGATGGCGTCAGGCTTAGATAAGATTTTGGTAGCTAGCCAGGCGGACTTACAACAAGTCGTACGACAAACCAAACCGAATACAATATGTACCCCCGCATTCCGCGGAACCATCCGAAAAGCCGACCATGTTTTCTTTGCTGCGGCCGGTCTGAGTCCGAAGCCTATTTAAAGACTTCCAGATCGGCCATGGTAGATCATGGCCAGGGGGAAGGCTTTCAATAATGGGGACGCAAGGAGTAGGTAAGGCCACTTTTCACGCCGAAACATGTTAAATGACAATTTTTTACTATTATGTTGATGTTTGGGTAATTGTACTATTAAGTATTCTGTAGTTTGGGTAACTTTGTAGGTATGGATTAGTGCCGTATATTTTCAGCGGTAATTCAATTTTTTATTACTGTTTTAAAGCATCACATCACAATCAAGACATTTATCTGACTTCAACCGCTTCTGTGGTCTAGTGGTACAATCACCAGTATCAGACCCAGGGGTCCCGGGTTCGAGTCCCAGCGGGGGTACATTATTGCAGTCGGTTTGGTTGGTGGTAGGACTTGTTCTAAGTCCGTCTGGCTAGCTACCACCATCTTTTTAAGTCTGACGCCATAACAACAATGTTTTCAGCATTGTTGTGTTCCGACAATTAGAGATAAGATAGCCAGCCCCCTAATTGTCTAATTTAAAATCTATCACAATCCCTTTCAGAGGTATTGTGATTGTGATATTTTCGTCTGTCATATTGCTTAGACAGTTCAATTTCGTTTATTCCATACCTTTTAAAACGCGTCCCGATCACAATCCCTTTCAAATGTCAAATAGTGACGGCCTGAATATCTTTCAAATTTCGAATTGAAAGGGATTGCGATAGGTTTAAAATTAGACAATTACCCCCAGTTCCTCAGTGATTGAGGTATCCAGGAGAGGCTCGCTTCCATCTTCAGTTTTATCACTATTTAACATTAGGTATTATGAAGGCTAAGAGTCTCCCCGTCGATCATAAAAAAAATAAACAATAAGTCTGATTAACTTTGCTTTTTAAGTAATATCGGCGCTGAGATATGATTTTTTTTATTTATAAACGTCAAAACAAAGTCAATAAACGTCGATGTCAGACGTTTATTGACTTTACATTACTTATATTATTTATTAAGGTGGTACGACTTCTATACAAACAAACATTACACAATTATTGGTTCATCATACCTTTATAATTCATAAATACATGCGCAACTAACTCGTTTCAGTTATTTGTTTGCGCGAAATAATTATAAAATTGTGCATCATACATAAAACACGAATATACTAATATCTTATAATATCAATAATTCTACGTATGTGTGTGTGACCCATCGCATTTATATAGCTCATGTATGAAAGTACATTTTTTAATAATTTCGCGCAAACAAATAACTGAAACGAGTTAGTTGCACATGTATTTATAAATTATTAATGTATGATGAACCAATTAATGTGCAATGTTTGTTTGTATGGAAGTCGTACCACCTATAATACAAAGTCAATAAACGCCTGACATCTAGGTTCCGATACTTCCGACATAGTTTAGCTATATAATGTTCCATAATCAGATTTCTGTCTTCTAATATATTCTTTTAAAATTTACAATTTCCGTATGTGGCCGTCAACTTTACCCACGACCCTTTAGCATTTTCACAACTAACTTTTAAATAAGATACATTTTAGTAGAGAACATTATAAAAAAAAAACAACCGGCATCCAAATATCCGTCTGGAGACGGGAACTAATTGATTTTACCACTTTTTTATCGTATTTTACCAGAATAAGTTTTTGCGACAAATGGTTGCCGGCCTTTCCGCATGAAAGAAGTATCGCTGTCCCAAAATTTATTTAGCGATAAAATATTTAACCGATAGATCATTATTTAAGGATGTTGATATTTAACTTTTCATTATAATTGTTAAATAGGAGAGGTAAATGTAAAGATTAGTGGTCTTTTGGATTTGGGAATATAAGTTATCTTATCGCAATAGGTAAACATAAATCAAAAAACTATACCTACATATAGGTACGCGATGAATTAATAACCTCCCTTCTTTTTTTGAGGTCGGCTAAAAACAAAAACTTCATAATGATTAGGTACTTGGCAAAGACGAACGAATTGTGCGTCGATAGAAGTAAAAAACATATTTACTATCTAATATAATAATATATATATTTTATTGTGAATGGGTTCGCCTTGATCGTAGTCTAACCTGGGGACTAAAGATATTTTAACAATGCAATACAATACTGACTATTAAGTAGCAAGCTACAATAATAGCACGTTAATAGAAATAAAGATACATGCATAATAATACGTGGTTTTAGCTCTGTTTAATAACAATAACTGGCCTTCGAGCATCGAACCCGAAACAAAAAAATCAGACAAATGTTACCTCATTGTTAGATACGTAGTTAAAACAACTACGTCTTGGAACTACGTATATAACAATTTTTATCAAATTTTCGTTTGTTTTTACAACAAGTTTCATTTTAAGAAATATTTAAAGATAAGCATGGAAAACAAAAAATAGTGCGAAGCTAATGAACAATCTGTTTTGCCATTTATACATAATATTTACATAGTTACAATCAAATCAATGAAATAAGTAGGTACCTAATGAAAACAGTGATGCTCCATGTTATAATTATGATAACTTGTTATGTTATGAATATGGTAAATTTTAAATAGAAAAATATTGGAAAAAATTAACTCGGCCACAAGTGAATTCTCAGACGGGAATCGAACCCGCGACCTTTGGAAATCCGGTCCAATGCTCTAACCGCTGAGCTACCGAGACTAAAAATATAAAAATAGCATTGAAAAATGCAAAAATTACAAAATCATAAATTGTTATGAATAGTTACCCATCGATTTGCAAAACTTTGTGATGAGAAAAATCTTTAAATAAATTGTTTCTTCTAACAGTTAAAAATAAATAAAACAAAAAATTGCAGTCCTTGGCGATATAATCCGACCGGTTCTTCGCGATTTAAGCGTCCTACCGTGATTTGGTAAGATGGCATAATTCCCTTTTTTTCGTTCATATTCGCTTGTTTTAGGTAGCAACCTAAATATAATAACAAAATAAACTTTAATTAGCGCATGAGTAAAATACTGTAACAAACTGAATTTTCCGTAGTGAAAATCTGTTTTTTCTATTACAGCGCCATCTATCAATATTTTAGAGAAACGTTAAGACAGTCTTAAAGCAACCAGCATGCTCCGAGAACCACCTCAAAAGCATTGAACCTGTGCTTCTTGAATTGTGTACATAATAATATTTTCTTTTTTACTTGTAGCATCGCTGTACCGGAGTAATATAATAGGAAACACTCAAACACTGTATATAATATATAATTAATAATGTATATAAGGCAATAGGAATTCGTTGTTTAGCGCACTCGGCCTTTGTTGTGGTATTTGAGCTACTTTTTCAATGGTTGGTCACGGGATGCCTGAAGCGGTACCATGGTGAAACAAGACCCAATTTTTTTAAATGAAAATAGATTGGAAACTACCAAATGAAATCTTTAGGATCTCTGCAGGTTATTTTAGAGAGTCATCAAGTACCATTCCTTCTATTTTTTGTGCATTTTCTTTGTTTAAAGACGTAGACGTTTGACCAGAACGAGAATCATACAGCATTGGTCCCTAATGACTGCTGAATATATCCGAATAAATATCCGTAGTTGACAATTTTTTTCAGGCACTGGTACTTTATCACCGCACGTACCTATGTCGTTTTAACGTTGTTTGGAAGATTTTAACGAATTGTTTTACAAAATAATTTATAATATTAAAAGGACAAGACGACATCAATTGATATTTTTGACGACCTGTTTGGCGCAGGGGTACTAAACCCGCCTTCTACGCCAGAGGTCCCGGGTTCGATCCCCGGACGGGACAAATATTTGTGTGCATGAACATGTCTATTTGTCTTGGTCTGGGTGTTTAATATGTATATTATGTATGTATTTACAAAAAAAAAGTATATAAGTAAGTTTATCCGTTATCTAGTATCCATAACACAAGTTCCTGGAACTTAGCGTGGGCTAGATAATAGGTGTGATGGTATGGAATTTATTTATTGGTATGGAATTTATATTTGGAATATATACTAAATGTTAATGAAGCTTAAAAATAAAAATAAAAACATTCACAAAAAGAAATACCTATTTCTAAGAACTTTTTGATTCACCCTCGTAAGTACAAATATAAAAAAAACTTTGACCACGGCGCCTGCCGGCCTAACATCATCAAATACCTACTAGGTATACACGATAGAAAAAAAAGACGTCATTGGAAAGAAACTGTCCTAAATATCGATGTCGGTAAGCAAATTTTATTCAAAGGAAACATTCCTTCATTTTCAAAAATAAGTTAAACCGCATTCAAAGATTTTTGAAAAATCACTTGCGCCGAGTATCGAACCGACGTAAATGAGAATAAAAACATTTTATAAAAAAAATTTAAACCGACTTAAAAAAAATATAAAACTTTTGGAGTCGGTGCCAGCCAGGGCATTCTACATTGCACTTCTATTAACTATATATTTTTTTGGCCTTAGCTAGCTAGCACCGACTCCAAAAGTTTTATTTTTTGCTTTTTGAAGTCGGTTTGAATTTTTTTATAAAATGTTTTCATTTCAGTTTTTTTAGTTACATCATGTGCCGTTACTTACACTAAAAATCAGCCCATACACAAGAATGTCATCTAGGTAAACGACTACTTGCCAAAAGGTGATTGATATTTTTCAAGATTATGAAAAAACTACTAGCCAGATCTTCGTAAAAATTATATGGGACCACACATAAAACATTTTCTTTCAGATAAAAAAAGAATTATAAAAATCTGTTAACAACTGGCGAAGTTATGGTAAAACATACATAAAAATACCTCCTCCTTTTTTGAAGTCGGTTAAAAATAACTTCGTGTACTTTTATGGTATTTTCCCTCCAATGACCTTTTTTTTCCTGTATAATCGTAACTAGTAGAGTGTCTGTAGTATTTGCCATCATCTATTTGAAACCATCATGTCATAAGAACGTTTTGTTTGCGTTATTGTTTTTATTAAAGTTGTCACATTTGACTCACTTCACACTTTGGAGGCGATGATAGAGCGAAGGCGTCACAAAACTTACGTAAACAACAAGTACGGAATAGCATGGTAAGATGGAAACAATATTGCGCTAAATGATAGCGGTAAGCCTCCAGCACAACAACAAACAAAAAAACTAAGTTAAAGACAAATCATAAAGTTTCGTCGCAAAAAGTTTGAGACTATTTTATCACCGACTGATGTGTTGTGGATGTGCACACTTGGAATATAGACTGTGTACTACACTGTGTCAACTGTCAAAACGATCGGTCATTTATGGTTATCCAGCCGCCTTCACTGTCACTGACACACTTCAAAATAGAGAAAGACAAAGCATAGTTTTCGAATCTGCCCCCTAATGGACAACATTTCATTTTCTATAAAGCACTAAAATAAAAAAACCATTTCGAGGTTTTAGTGTCATAAGCTCACAGTTTTTATTGTAGAATTTTCTGATCGGTAATTTGTGAGATATTAAATAAAAACTAAAATGTAGTCCAAATCGAGAAAGTCAGGCATTTGACCCCGTCTATCCTTTGCATTTCTGTCTAATATAAAAAAAAAATGGTTCTCTCTGGCTGAGTTGACAATGACAGTTAATTCAAGTAGTGAAAGAAAAGAGTGATCAAAATCTAAGATATCGATATTCGATATTTTCTAATTTACATAATGCCAATAAAAACTTAACGAAAAACAGTTTGTGATTGTTTTGAGTTTTTTGGAATACATTGTTTTTTATGATTATTGCTGAATAGATTTACTTTTTATGTTTGCTAGGTAAACCACCACGCGACACCAGGCAGGTGGACCACGGGTCAGAAAATGTGTGTTTAACGAAGTGGTTCTTTCTTGTTCCACTAATGAAATACCAGACCTTAAATTTGACCATTTAAACATTTCAATTCTAAATACCCAAAATTTTGTGCGTATAAATTTAAATAATAATTTTTTTGTTAAGTTTTTTTTTTATCTTAACCAAAGTGTTTATCTTTAAAACATGTTTTGGTTTGATAACGAAAATTACAACTTTTACTTAGTTATCGATATTTAAGTTCTGCCACTGTCACATCACTACTAGAAACCATTACGTCAGTTTTTTTTTAATCCGAAATAAGCAACAGCCTTACCAATTTAACTTCCTGAGAACGCACTTACGCTCTTTTAGAATGAGCAAGTTTTGAAATACTGATTTAATACACAAATATAATGCTAAAAATAAAAATAAAAAATACGTGTCTCGTATTTTAACAACTAGTTTTATTATGCATAGGAAAATTTGCATTATATATTTTAGAAATGTTGTCCATTGTCTAATTACGAAACCTATCACAATCCCTTTTAAAGGTTTAGTGATTGTGATAGTTATTTATGGAATTGTGTAACTTAAAGTCGCAATCCCTTTTTCTTGAATAATTTTAATATGACACTTCATTGACACCTCCATACATTTGGAAGGTAATTTTGCTAGAAAATTCCAAATAAACGTCAAAAATGAACTATTTAGTTTATTGAATTATCTTTCAATACACGTCTCGATCACAATCCCTATCATATGTCAAAAAGCAACGGTGTGAAGTATGCCGATATCTTTCAAATTACGAATTGAAAGGGATTGCGATAGAGGTCCCGGGTTCGATCCCCGGACAAGACAAATATTTGTGTGCATGAACATGTCTATTTGTCTTGGTCTGGATGTTTAATATGTATATTATGTATGTATTTACAAAAAAAGTATATAAGTATGTTTATCCGTTATCTAGTATCCATAACACAAGTTCTTCATGATGTATGGAAATATTTATTTATTTTATTTATTTTAAAATTAGAAAATTAGCCCCCTGATTCCGTTTCCGTTTCCGATGGTTGTGAACACAGAACAAGGAAAATGTTCTGTGGTTGTGAATCAGCCCGCAGAACTTATCTGTCGGTGGTAAAATCAGCCCTTAGTAGAATTTTTTTATTTTATTATCAGATAATCCTTTAATATGTTTTTCCACTTTTCAAACGATTTTTTTTTTTATATTGTTGTACTCTTTTACCCAAGTACCTACACGACGTTATGATTATAACGCAAATAACTAAATAAACTATACAATTATACTAAAAAACTTGTAAAATATGACACTGAATTAGACCTGCGAATATAGGAAGCAGGAAAGTTATTAAAACTGATAACAACATTATTATAACTTTTTAATTTCGCATATACATATACTAGAAAAAAGCAACTAGTCTCATGTCGCCTGCCTGCAACATGAGACTAGTTGCTTTTTTCTAGTATATTTTCTTGTTTAATATTTATCACAACAACATTATTGTCAGAACGAATGTATGTATACAGTCGGGGAACTCCCCGGTTGAACTGTAGAGTTTTTTAGGAGAGCTTTATTTTAAAAAGTAATAGATGTATAGAAAATGTTTATATTACAAATAATAGATCATACATCGACAGGTGTTTCATTTGAATAATAAATATATTTTTTAACCTTAGTACTTTCCGAGAAAACGTTTCCCAAAGAACTCTACTGGTCAAGCGGGAAATTCCCCGATTATACATACGACACACCGGTCTTATTATTTCGTGATAATTATTCGCATAAAATTATGTTAAAGTTGGTTTACGTTGCGTACGTATAGGTATAATTATTAAGAATTATGCTTATAGCATTTTATGCTAATAAACCCAAAAAAGTTAAATACTAACTACATAACTTTATTTGATTTTATGTTAATAGTAGTTCATAAGTTTTTTAGCATAAACTGTACTAAGCATAATTGTTAATTATAATTACTTACAAGGGTATTTTTTTCTTTATAGTTTTAAGAAGTTTTTGTAATCCTCACCGTAATTGTAATAATGTGGAGTTATGCACTTATATATTTTGTGCTCATTGACATTAATCGACCGTAGAATGCTTTGTGCTGTGAACCTGTAACTTTACACTACTGCTTCAGACGTTGGGTTAAATCACAGACCTATATCGAGATAGACGAAAAGAGCGCTTCAAACTGTATGAGAACCTAGCGTGTCGAATTTTTCGTACCTACGATGACTTCACGAGCGAGATTTAGTGATGTGAGAAATGTTACTGACGAGCTCTTTCGAGCGACGCAAGAAACCGCTGCACAATTAACCATTTTCGTTTCTGAGTGACGCTTATTTTCATGGCAATGGTCTCAAGCGGAATGACTTAGGTCGGTAACTTTGACCGTTGATCAAACCTTTGACACGCCAGGTAGGTAGGCTTTTACCCTCTATCTCGAAATAGGTCTGTGGGTTCAATAGCACTCAGGGATACCAATATCAAGTCGATTGAATTTGAACTTCGCAATCAATAGCCGAGTGCCAACTGTCGATAGACAATCTTGGCTAAATACTATGTTCTGTACCTTTCAACTCCAAACAAAAGTATGAAATACAAAAACATTTAAGTGTGGACTCGCGCCTCAGTCATCTATTATACGACTAAAGCGAGACAGCAATAAGAAAACAATGCGCGCGAGAGTGAGACAGATTTTGCAGAAAAAAACACGAAATCACTTCGTAGTAAATAACTATAGCGAGTAGGGCATACAAGACTGCGTGGAGTCGGTTTTAAGGGGATTCGTTCCTGTCACTGACAACTAAAACTATAATAGAAATTGTTATGTATAATTTTTTTACCATAAAAATTTTAGGACTAATGCCAAATAAAATTAGGTTTTTCTATAGTTATGGCAAATAAAATTATGCCAAGGGATTTAGGACTGCCTAATATTATGCCAAATGAAATTAGGGATTTAATTTATTATGCTTCATAAAATATGCCTTTAGACAGTTACGGTACTAAAAAGTTATGCGAAGGAAAAATTATGTAACATTAGTGTTATACTATTTGATGATTATGCCAATTGATGTATGACAAACGACTTTAAGACAATCGACATTATGCGAAAAGTTCCGCACCCAAAAAATCGTTAATGACGACTGTTCAATCTGTTCATAGGTACTGAAACATAACACTTGTCAAATAATGTTAGAACTTGTACTACGAAAACCGCATCTTAAGTGAACGACATAGGTAAAGGGCAATCTCAAGCACAAAGTATAAATCCTGACCTGTTGTTGACTACATAAAAATACCACTTGTATTCGCGAACATTGATAAACTCCTCCTTTGTTTAGTCGCTTAAAAATTTATAAAAGAACTAATTTTTTTGAAATTACGACAAAATATACACGCAACGCCATCTTTCATGCACGCCATTCCGCTAAGGTAATAAAGAACAGCAAAAAGGATATAGTTAGGTCAAAATATCCGTCCGTCCTCTCCTTAAAATGTAATTATTTTTGATAGAGTTGACCGATTTTGATGAAATATAGCCTATACGGTAAGTAGATACGGACTTTAAACATATAAACAATTCTGTGGACTTAGTTCAGTGGTTTTGGTGTGATGCTCATTCTAACACACAGACATACAGACAGACGGACAGACATTTATTCTTAAAGTAATAGAAATTGGTTCTCCTGCTTATTCTGAGTCCCCCTATATTATTTTTTGCAAATCCAAGCAATGTACATACACGATGAACTTTGATTCTTATTTATATATATACATAGATATAAATTTCGTATGTAAAATAATCATGTTGGCCCCCACCGCTCTTTATCCTGTTGTTACACTATTTTTCTCAAGTTAAATTGAATTAATTTAATAAGTACTTTATATGTATAGTAATAAAAAACAAAATTATGCCAAAAATATATTAACCCAAATGATGGTAATGTTTACAGTAATAATATGCCAAAAACAAAAGTATGACAATAAATACTTATGCGTAACTCATTCGGAAAAAAAGCGGTGGTGGCTTATCTATAATAGTGGTATAATATTGATTGACTTATGTCGAAGTAAATAAGGAGAAACATTTTTAGAAAGTAAGGGAAACCAGACTTATTTGATACTAGCGGCTGCTCGCGGTTTCACCCGAGTGGTACCCGTTCCCGTAGGAATATCAGGATAAAAAGGGATAAAAATCCTATGTTACGAAACCAGGCTATCTACTATCTGTGTACCAAATTACATCCAAATCCGTTCAGTAGTTTCGTAGCCTATTCAATGCAAACAAACAAACAATCAAATCTTTTCTGTTATATTTTTTAAACAAGTAAATATACTAAAAAAAGCGACTTGTCTGATGTCGCCCTGACGGGACTCGAATCCGCATCCTTGGGAATCCGGCCCAATGCCTCTTTATAATATTAGTATAGACGTACTCGATAAGGCACTCAAGGTCAAAGTGTTAATAGTGATTTGCTGTTAAGCGTACTTGTAATTTGAATCGCTTCGCAGATTACGTCAAGATACAAATCTCGTATAGAGGTCATACGATTCTTATTTAGTAGTAACGCAGACAGCGAATAGGACACAACTTCGTTTACTTTTAATAATAGTTTTATTAATTTAATTTATTAATAGTTTTTCCTAATTATAGTGAAAATAAGAGCAGTTACAAGTAAGTTGTTATTTTTTACATTTATTTATAATACATTTTATGCGTTTTATGTGAATTCTTTGTTTATCAATAAGCGCGAAATTGGAAATATTCGAATAGTAATAAATGCAGTTACTCACCCTTATATTCTAAGTCGTTCCTCCAAAACTTTTTACACTCCACTCAACCTCGTCGTGGGTAAAAATGGTAGTGTGCGCTTACGCCTAACACGGAGTGGCTACGTACTCTTTGGCTCCTCCAGGTCCTTACGGAGTTATGACTTAGAATACCGATTTCGAGGAGTATTTTGAAGAGGTTTTCAATGAGGTTTCGTTAAGTCGAGGACAAGTATGTTTTGGAGGAGCGACTTAGAAATGGGTGTTAGAGTTGTAAATATCTAACATTTGATTTAAAAATATGAGGTATAATTGTAATCTTATATTTACTAGTACTAATCAGTTTTTGTAATGTAACCTTATCTGAAAGTGTTACTACATACAAAATTACTAATTCTTCTTCTTATCAAGTGAGGATTAGTGGCCACCTCTGGTGTGAGAGTTTATCAAGCCGCCTATTAGGCCTCTGACTTGGCTTAACGACTGTAACTTAACAACCGGGTCCGACGGTTTAACGTGCCCTCTGAATGGAAGCGCTCAGTCGTAATACCACTTTACGGTCACCCATCCGACACCTGACCGGGCCGAACTTTGCTTAACGAACGTGATCGAATACGATCAGTAGGTCAAGCGCGGCCATGAGCGCTTCAAAAAAAATACTAATGTACTTACGTAAATATTCAAAATGAGTAACATAGTAATTAGTTACTTACGTACCACCTATTCAAATCGTTGCTTTGTGTTCCGCGAAGTGTCAGCAAAGAATATTAACGTAGTGTTAGATACTTGTAGTTACAGGCCAGTACACCTGACTTTAAAAAAAAAAACATGGAGGAAGAACGTTACATATTTTTGAAGTGAAAACTTCTTTAGGCGTTGTGAGTTTTAAATTTTTGGGATGGGTAAAAAATGTTAAAGTCGCGTCAGGACACGTTAGCCTGATCGAAGATTCGTAAGACCATTCACCGTTGACATATTTCAAATTACACTTGAAAGATCTACGTATATTGCTCTTTTTTATTTCGGTACTTATAATTATAACAACCAAAATGCGGCCTAATTACTGAGTAGTAATGTCTTCGAGACAACTAATAAGATAACTAACTACTTTTAAGCTCTCAAGTTTACGTTAAATAAGTAGTTGGTACTTTAACAAATAAAGAAAAAAGAATTAACAAAACCTTTTAAACTCACGGCTAAAAACGTTATGAGATCGATTAACTCTGATACTCATGGTCTTGTAATCGTTTAGTATAGACAGGCAAACAATTCTAAAGTTGGACAAAAACTTATAGAAGTAAAAAGAAATCGTATTTATCTACTCAAGCGGGAAGTTTGTCCAGTTTTTTAGCTACACGTTTAAAATGCTTAAACCATAAAAAATAATTAACTAGTATTGATTAGAATTATTCATTTGTGTGTGTGTGTCTAACTTTTGTAACAACTAGCAGCAGACCGTGGATTCACCCGCGTGGTTCCTGTTCCTGTGGAAATACTCCTAATCCCATGAAATAAAACAACTTTTACGGATATCAAACGCGCTATATTTAACGAACTAAGTTGTAATTGTCCGTGTTTTTTGGTTTTTTAGGGGTTTTTTGATTTTCCCGACATTTCGCCACCTTTTCAACTATAACAACAATATACTATGCCTCATGTGTAACATCAACTACATGCCATACTATAAGAAGAAGAAATATTATATTCTTCGTATTTTTAGTTTCTTAACTTTTTATCTTTTGTATGTTATGTAACAATAAAGTACATCTTTGTAATCTACTGTCATCCACTAGGGAAGAAGCGGGTCATTCCCAATACAAGTATCTTTTGATAACTTACAGGGAAGTCTCAGCAATGTACTGTAACATGATTACTGAAATAAATGCATTTTTTTTTTTTTTTTTTTTCAGCTGCCGTGGTCACGGGATGACTTACTGAACTTAGTTTGTTAAATATAATAGCGCGTTTGATATTCGTAAAAGTTGTTTTATTTCAATGAACAGTGCGCGCTAAAACTTAGATGGACGTATCCTGTGATTTAATTCAGGCTATCTATACTATCCATCCTATGAAAGACCAAAATGCATGGAAGTGATACTAACATAAAACATGACTATTGTAATTGTATAAAAGGAAAATATTCTAATAACTGAGTATAAGAAAAAAAATTTCTCTTATATTAAATATGTTTCAAGATTGTAGATTTGTGTTTGGCAACGACATGTTCCTTTGTAAATGTTGTTGCTTCTGTTAAAGCTGATAAGTTTCTTGCGGCCGTTCTTCTTATCAGTTAAAGGATGTCCTGAATGGCTGGTAGTAAAAAAAAAAATTGGACGATTCGAAAGCACTTATCTATAAGTCTATTTGAATAAAAATCTTTGACTTTGACTTTGACTTTGACTTTAACTTTGACTTTGACTATCTGTGTGCCAAGTTTAATCCAAATCCGTTCAGTAGTTTTGCGTGAAAGAGTCTTCTTTTTTTTAAATTTATTATTAGATTTTTTTTGTATTTCAAATAAGTCATCAAAAAACTAGGGGTCTATGAACTCGTCCTTTGGAATTTAGTGATGATTTGTTTTTTTTTATGTGGAATGATATTAATTATTAAATGACTTTGAATAAATTAGCACTGATCTATCTTAAGTCATTAACCCCAAAGTAATTTATACACCGCTATTTTCTTACGACTATCTTTTATACGACTTTGCTTCTGGATACCTTTTTAAACTTTATATATTATAAAGTGTGTGCGAAGGTTTGTTTGTCCTTTCTTAACGCCCTAATTAAGCAACTAATCGACTTGATTTTTGAGTTAGTTGAAAGGGCGAGGGTAACATAGGCTACTTTTTGCCCCAGTTTGTTTGTTTGTCCTAGTATGTACAAATATTTGAGATACCGTCGTTGGTTTACTGGCTTCGACCATCTTATCTAAGTCTGACGCCATAATAACAATGTTTTCAGCATTGTTGTGTTCCGGCAGTTAGAGGTAAGATAGCCAGTTCCTCAGTGGTTGAGGATTCCGGGAGAGGCTTGCTTCCGTCTTGAGCCTTATTAATACTTAAGGCTCAGAGTCTCCCCGTCTTTAATTAAAAAAAATACTTTACACAAATTTTCTTCATACTTGCCCAATAAGGCTTCTCTAATGAGAGATTTTTTATTATAATAAAATTGAAAAAGGATCTCATGTTTATTACAAAAAGTTATTATTATTTGATAGAATCAGGCGTTACTTGGCGGAAATCCATATCTTAGTAGAAAACGAAAAATATGTCGCGTAATTCCGCAAGAAAAAATGCAGATGCAGCCCAGTGACACACCTTGCACCTTCACCGACTACTCTACACGTGTTTCGCCCACACACGGAGCATCCTCAGGAGTTGTTAGACCGTGCCAATCTTGCTGATCTTTGCTGATGCAAATCCACTCGGTGCTGGTATTGCACGGTCTAACAACTCCTGAGGATGCTCCGTGTGTGGGCGAAACACGTGTAGAGTAGTCGGTGAAGGTGCAAGGTGTCACTGGGCTGCATCTGCATTTTTTCTTGCGGAATTACGCGACATATTTTTCGTTTTCTACTAAAAGTTATTATTTAATAGTGTAATAGTAACTTATTTATACTATTTTATACAATGTACAGCAACTAACTTTTTATTTATATTATGGTTAATTTCGCACGTAACCTGAAATTGAAGTTATCTTGTGATAACAAAATTATGTTTATAAACACAGAATGTGACCTTGTTAAAATATGAGGGTAATTATAATTCTTTTGTTAATCGAGTTTATGATAGAGGTTAAACCACGAACAAATATGCGTTAGTTTATCTAGGCACGTTTTTATTAAAAGGTTAGATAAGAGGTGTATGCACACAAATAGAAGATTTTTTTAAAGTCGATTTTAAGCACATCCTAATTACTTACACGTTGGTAGATAATGTACATAGCAAGCTGTGTATGTTGGCTTAGAATAGCACTACCCCCTCTCAACCCGTGGGTGTCGTAAAAGGCTACTAAGGGACTCAGCCTTCAGGAGACGGGCAGCAGCGTCTCCTACACACTTGGCCATTCTGCTATCGCCAACCCGCCTGCCAAGCGTGGCGATTATGGCAAACCACCTTTAACTATGTCAGTTTCCTTGAAACGTCGGGAAACCCAAACATTAGACTAATACGAAAAGTTACGTGATAGAAGTGAAAAAAACTGCGTGTTTACATTTACGAGACCCTTTTTTATTTATAAATAACATTTTAGATGCGTAAGTAACTGTCTGTTACACAATTTAGATCATTGGAGGTAGAGATATTAGACCAGAAGGATATAGAGACAAAACACGCCTTTTACTACGCACGAAGGGTTCCGTGCCATTATCTATAAAAAGGGCCAAAAAATCATGTCTGATATATGGGAAACCCTTTAAATATATATTTATTCTGTTTTTTTTTGTATTTGTTGTTATAGCCGCAACAGAAATACATCATCTGTGAAAATTTCAACTGTCTAACTATCATGGTTCATGAGATACAGCCTGGTGACAGATGGACGGACGGACGGATAGCGGAGTCTTAGTAATGGGGTACCGTTTTATCCTTTGGGTACGGAACCCTAAAAAATGCTTCACGTTTTATTTCAGCGTGAATATTCGGAAAATCCCTGGAAAACATTTGGCTAAGATAAAATTATCAATAGGTATGCTTACGTTGTGGCTGATTGAGAAACCACCACCTAATCAAAACAACTTTCACACTAATTAGGTATATTACTTACTAGCTTGGTACTATCTGACCAAGACAATGAGGCGCATGACAGCTGAGAAAAACTAAAAAATCTAAGTAAAAACCAAATTTTCAATAAGTCGTAATCAATCAGTTAATCACTGTGATCTCAGCCACAAAACACCCACTGCTGGGTATAGGCCTCCCCCAAAAGGGGGGGTTTGCCATAATCGCCACGCTTGTCAGGCGGGTTGGCGATCACAGTATGGCCAAGTTTGTAGGAGACGCTGCTGCCCGGCTCCTGAAGGGATGAGTCCTTTAGTAACCTTTTACGACACCCACGGGATGAGAGGGGGTAGTGCTATTATAAGCCAACACTACACAGCTTGCTATGTGCAGTACCTACCTACGTGTAAATAATTAGGATGTGCTTAAAATCGAGTTACAAAACTCATCTATCTGTGCGCATACACCTCTTATCTAGCCTTTTAATAAAAACGTGCCTGCTATTCTAAGCCACTACACAGCTTAATCACTGTAGCGCTAATTAATCACATAATAACAGAAGTGCGGTGATAGAAGTGGGCTGCAGGTGCCAAAAGTGCAAAACCGCATTACTGTCATGCGCCTAATTGTCTTGGTCGTGTAGTAGTTATTGGGCGAATTAACCATTCGTCCAAGGGTAGGTACGATAAAGCGTGGAATACTTATCAAAAGTAATCTTCGAATACTCAAGAAAATAAAAAATTTCGATCTTCGAATTTCTTATGATATATTTTTTGCAAAAAATACCCTGATCAATCAATGAACTCAAGAAATTAAAACCCACAAATACTTTTATTTTAAAGTAAACTACTCGTATTTTTACAAAGTAGTTTACTTTGAAAAAACTTTTATTTCAAAGTAAACTACTCGGTTTTTAATCATCATCGGCCATTTTTTATGTCCTTGCTGCTAAGGCACTGCTTTCTTATGGATGTATAAGGAGAATGGGCCATGCATAACCCACCACGCGGGATGCAGATTACTTGGTTTTAACGACTGCAAATGCAACCGAGACCAACGGATTAACTTGCCTTCTATGGAACTCGAGAGAGTATATTTTTTGGTTACCCATCCTGTGACCGACCGTTGCGAAAGTTGCTTAACATCAACAATCACGGGACGAATTTTTTCAATAATTAGGTATCTCTATGACCAATCTGAAGCCTAATAACCCTATCAAATCGAGCCGCAAAAAGCAGATATAACCAGTTCTCGCTAAGTTCTCACGTGGTAGTCGTGTGGCAGTTATCTCGCACGCGAAAATGGGGGTCGTGGCTTCAATACCAAGGACTTTAGACGATGGACAATGCTTTAATATATATACTACTAGTTTACCTTAGTTATTTCCATAGTGTAATGACCTATGGTCTGTTATTGTGGGGATCAGCAGACAATATTGATAATGTGTTTGTACTTCAAAAACGTGCTGTGCGCGCCATTTACAACCTTAGGTGCAGATATTCTTTGAGAGACCTGTTTAAAGAAATTAATATATTGACATTGGCAGGACAATATATCTATGAGAACATCATATATCTAAGGAAACATTTAGATTCATATGTTAAAAATAGCGATGTGCATCAGTTTAATACAAGAAATAAGAATAAGCTTGCCGTTCCAAAATTTAGACGAAAAAAGTAGACGCTCGTTTTTGGGTAAAGGCATAGCATTCTTTAATACAGTTCCACAAGATGTGATTGAACTATCGTTGCATAAATTAAAAAAACATGTTAAAAAGACGCTCATGAGCAAAGGTTATATTACAAGGTACTAGATTATATAAATGACTGTAATGCATGGAACTGATTATTAACATAATATCTACTATGATACTCATCAATCAAATCAAATAATACTTTGATTGATTTGTATTTAGTGATGGTATATTATTTGTAAATACCATTACTTACATTTGATAAAACGGGTAAGCTTTTTACTCCGTTTTTTCTTGACAGCTAAAAGAGTCTTCTTTTTCTTCTTTTTTAATTAATGGCGTGTTCACGAATTTTGTCAATGTCAAGTAAATATATTTTGTAATATATAGAAATCGAGTTAAAAATGGAGCCTCACAACACGTGTTATTACGAAAAGAACTCGGGTGAAACTCTAAAACAGTCTGAAATTGGTGATAGGGCAAAACTGACAATTCACAAATGCGTGTAATATCCTTAATTGAATAAAGAATATTTTCATTAATTTTCGTTCATTTTCATTTTCATACTTAACAATGATCAAAATAATAAACAAAGATAAACAATAAAAAAAATAACAAAAACAGACAGAAAGCATACAAAAAGGTGCAGAAAGCATACAAAAAGGCGGCCTTTTTGCTAAAATGCAATCTCTTCCAGGCAACCTTGAGTAGAAAAAATAACGAAGAGGTCAAAGGGGAGTGGGTGCAATTATGTGAAGATAGTTGATATAGATGTATGTACATAACCTAAATAAAAGAAATAAAGTATAATGTAATTGAAAAGGAAAATATACAAAACTATAATACTTAAGTAAATATTGGGAATGAGAAAGGAAATGATTTTTCACTTGATCACGAAAAGATGCCAAAGTACGAGCTTTCGTAATACCTTCTAGGAGAGAATTCCATAAACGAACAGCGTGCACAGAGAAGGAGTGGGTGGAATGATCTAATAATAATTTTCTAGCGAAGTAAACATTTTTTTTAAAGTACACACGTATCTATCTTTAGAACTAGATAGAGACTGTGCCACCTATCACGTAAACTCAATCCGGATTGGTAATAAAGAGATTGGATATAATAAATTTTCGGTCATCCATCCCGTGACCGACCATTGCCAAGGTTGCTTAACCACCACAATCATTGGATATTATTATTATGACATCAAGCTCCTGATATTTGTATACGCAGATAAACTCGAATTACGCAAAGAAATAAAAATACACCTACAATATTAGTACAACTTTGTTATCAATATCGTAAACGCATAATCTTTAACAATAATGACGTAATACATAATGTACTACTGATCAATTAACTAGATAACTTTTTGATATTGATATTGTTATTAATTATTGATATTGAATACGCACACATGTCATTTGGAACTGTGATAAACCGAACGCCACATGAATATCGTGTTTTTTTCTTTGTGCACAAATGAAAGGGTTTGTAAACAAAACTACGAAAAAAAAATTTTAACCGACTTAAAAAAGGAGAAGGTTTCTTAAGTCGACTGACTTTTTTTATGTATGTTTTAATATAACGTCGTCAGTTATCAACTGATTTTAATTTTTTATCTGAAAGAAAATAGTTCAAGTGTGGTCCCATATAATTTTCACGAAGATCTGGCTAGTAGTTTTTTCATAATCCTGAAAAATATAATTTACGTTTTGGCAAGTAGTCGTTCACCTAGATGACATCATTGTTGTGTATGGGGTGTTTTTTAGTGTAGGTAAGTAACGGCACATGATGTAACAAAAAATTGTGTAAAATAAAACTTTTTATAAAAAAAACCGACTTCAAAAAGTAAAAAAAAATAACTTTTGGAGTCGGTGCCAGCCAAGGCAAGAATAATAAAAATATTGTAAATACGCTGTAGGCCAGAGCGTTGTCACATCAATGCTAGAAATATTCTTGCATTCAAAAGAAACATCTTTTCAGGTGTTTAACGATCGAGTCGATCGATTAAGATGCAACAGCCAATAATTTATGATTTTTTAATTCTTGCATTTTTTCAATTACTATTTTTATACTTATGATAAATTTTAAATAGAAAACAAAAATCTGAGAATTCACTTGTGGCTGAGTTGCTTTTTGCCAATATTTTTCTATTTAAAATTTATCATAAGTATAAAAATAGCATCAAAAAATGCAAAAATTCAAAAAATATAGTTTTTGTTTTTTTTTTTCTCAATGTTAGCGATCGTTTAATCATGATGATAGATGATAGATAATTAAGATGTTTAACCTACCTAAGCAATGAAAAATAATAATAATAACAGTAAATATACCTATTTAGCGCGCACCAAGCAAAGCGGCTGGTGATCACAGCTGACCGCGAGCGGCGCTAAGTATTTTGTTACCGCATTTTATTCTTTACTTTGGACAAAAATAAAAATAAAAAAAAACACTTTTAGACATTCTAGCATGTAATGAACATTTTGTACATAGATGCGTTGACATTAAAATGCCGCTTAGCCTAAAAGGGTCGAATATTTAGTTCTGATATTAGCACAATATTAGTTACACAAGGAATGAGATCAATACCTATTTTACGGTCAACACAGTGCTGAAGATGGAAGCGAGCCTCTCCCGGAATCCTCATCACTGAGGAACTGGCTATCTTATTTGTAACTGCCAGACCACAACAATGCTGAAAACATTGTTGTTAGGTATGGCGTCAGGCTTAGATAAGGTGGTAGCTAGCCAGGCGAACTTACAACAAGTCCTACCACCAACCAAACGAATGCTGGAAATCGAACTCGGTACCCTTGTGTCTGTTACCGGCGGCGGGCGGTTAAATATATGCGTTTGCGGTGAGAGGATGTTTGTCTGTTTGTGCAAACCAATGTGCCAATTATCTCCAAAACTACTGGTCGGATTTTGATGCGGTTTTCAGTGATGGGTTCGGGTTTGATTGGTCGATGTTCTTAGATAGATGTTACGGTGACAACTCACCAGGGGGCGCTGCACTAAACATTTGTTTTGCAAACCATTGTTGCTATTTATCTCCAAAACTACTAGTACGATTTTGATGCGGTTTCAGTGATGGGTTCGGGTTTGATCGGTGGATTTTCTTAGATAGATGTTACGGTGACAACTCACCAGAGGGCGCTGCAGTAAACATTTGTTTTGCAAACCATTGTTGCTAATTATCACCAAAACTACTAGTCCGATTTTGATGCGGTTTTCAGTAATTGGTTTGGGTTTGATTGATGGATGTTCTTAGATAAGTGTTACGGTGACAACTCACCAGGGGGCGCTGCAGTAAACATTTGTTTGAGCAAAACCAAAACTACTAGACCGATTTTGATGCGGTTTTCAGTAATGGGTTTTATTACAATTTACATAATATCTATGCTCTCTAAAAGTATGAAATAAAAAGCAAAATTTAGAAAAAAAACCCACGACGGGTAAAACATAATTGCAAAGGGATAAAATAATTTAAAAACCCCCGACTTATTTATCCGTCCGCTGCCATCACTATTATCAGCATGAATATAAATAAATCCAATTATTCACGTTACTATAACACTGCAAAACTATAGTTCATTTAATGGGAGCCCCCGACGGATAATTAAGTCGGGGGTTGTTAAATTATTTTATCCTTTTGCGATTATGTTTTAACCATCGTGGGTATTTTATTTTTGTATGAAATCAGCAGTGAGTGTCCCGTCATCTAGCGGATTACACCAACGACATACCAAAATCTTACGCGCTCACTACCGTCCGTGAGTAGACAAAACTCGCACTAAGAACACAGCACGTACTTTACATTTGCGCTTCTAAAACCGCCGCTATTACGAGCGACGTAAGTACAGTTCTCGAGGTCAAAGCGATGTTTTCTGTTATTTATTACTAAAGTACTATATCTATTATTAGGGTTCCGTGCCTCAAAAGGAAAAAACGGAACCCTTATAGGATGACTTCGTTGTCCGTCCGTCCGTCCGTCCGTCTGTCAAGACCGTTTTTCTCAGGAACGCGTGGAGGTATCAAACTGAAATTCATATCTAATACTCAGGTCTACTGTCCCTTTGAGCTGTAAAAGAAACAAACTTCTAAGCCAAAGCAATCAAAAGATACAGCCGTTTATGCCGCAAATTTCCGCAAAATTTCGAAACTCTCACGGGTATCAAAACCTACAGGGTACTTCCCGTGAACTTAGAATCTTGGAATTTGGTATGAAGTAACGTCTTATAGTACAAATAAAGGAAAAATTGCGGAAACCGTAACTTTTAAGTTACATCATATAATAAAAAATATTTTTGAAAATTTTAAACGGAACCCTCGGTGCACGAGTCCGACTCGCACTTAGCCGGTTTTTTTTTAACTATAAAAACCATTTTATTGTTTCAATTTGTCTAAAACCGTTTTATATTAATAGCTAACTAATTGCAAGTTAATTTAAATGTGTTTCACTATAAAACGAGACATGATTTAAACACTATCACTGACAAAAGCCGTAATTAAATAAACATTATCATTTCCTGTTACCGCTAACCTAATATGTTAATAATTGCTTAGATTAAGTATTTTTGTGTGTCGTACATTTTAAATTATACTTCCCGTTCCTGATAAATAAAGTAATAGATAAGAAATAGCAGAAAAAACCAGTTAAGTCATTATCTAGTTACTAGGTAGGTAGGCAAGTCAAAGTCACAGACAAGAAATATCAAAAATGTATAATCTCGGGCTCCGCCGTGCTTCGGAAGGCACGTTAAGCCGTTGGTCCCGACTGTATTTGCAGTCATTAACAACAATCCGCATTAAACCCGCGTGGTGGGTCATGGCCCATTCTCCTTATCCATTCATAAGGAGGGCCAGTGCCCCAACAGTGGGGACTTTGAAATGACTGACGATGTGACGTGACTGACTATTGACACAGTTCTTGTCGTCGGTCCATCTAGAGGGGCGTCCTTCTGACATTTGCCTCACTACAATTTAAATATTAAGTTCATCTCGGCCATTTAACACTGGGTATAGGCCTCCCCCAAGGATCTCCACGACGATCAGCCCTGCGCTGCCCGCCTCCAGCGGCTTCCCGCGACCACGCATCAGATCATCGGTCCACCTGGTCGGGAGCTGCCCAATTATCCATGCCCACGCGACACAGAGCGTCGTCCGGTGCCTTTAACTTTTAAATTTTACTAGTGTATAAAGTAATTATGAAACTATTTTGTTTGTTACAGAACCATGTTGCAGTATTTGCCAGTAGTTTGCTTTCTAGCCCACACGAGCTTATCCCAAGCTATCCCGACGGGAAACGAGGTGTTGCCAGACCAGGAACTAGTCCTAGCTTTTGTTGTAAGTACCCTTTTTTAACCGACTGCATTAGAAGGGTTAGGTATGTTTTTCGCGCGTATCTTGTATGCATGTTTATATGTAACATGTAAACAGCTGAACGGTATTCTATAATTAAGATATCGTTAGATATGTCTTGACAGCCCAAGTGTTCTTAGGTAAGTGATGTAAAAAAAAAAGAACATAACGGCTGTGAGGTGCTATTATTCGAAGTGAAGAAAAAAAACATTTTTAGAATACTTCAATATGGGTATCAAAATAAAGGGCTAATCTTAAGTATTTCAAATAGGTATATCACCGATTAACAACTAAAAAGATATAAATAATAAAAAAAGTAAACCCACCTGCATCAAAAGACAAGCCAACTAAAAAAATGCAAACAAAATCAAATAAAAAGGCAAATATAACAATATTTTGTTCAACATAATTCGGAGACATCACATTGTAATGTTTCGACTTATTTTTAAATTATATGCCTCCGACTACATATATTATGTTGAACAAAATATTTTTATACTTGCCTTTTATATCTGATCTTGTTTTTTATTACCTATGTTGAACAAAATATTTTTATATTAAAGTTTGTTCTCATCTCTTTAGTTAGCTTGTTTATTAATGCAAGCAGGTTTTTTAGTTTTTAATATATTTTTTTATAGAGCTATCGTGCGGGGATCGTGGGGTAAGACTGGGTGCTAGTGAGCCCCAGCTGCTCTATAAAATATATAACGCTCGCTGGGAATAATGACCATGTCCTGTCAACTACTAAGAATAGTCTTGTCAAAAGCGGAATTGCGCGAGGTTTCAAGGCAGTTGTCGCACTGTTATTTCCTTTCCTTACGCTGTGATATATCACAGCTTATACCGAAATTAGGTTCATTATACAACCAACTATAAGCAATTACCGAATTGCACGAGTCAGTCAACTAGTTATTTTTAATTTTTTATTTCATAAAAAACGAATTTTACCAAATTATGGAGCATGAAAAAATTAAACAAAAACCATTAATTGGAAAAATAATTAATCTCTCATTGCAACATTTTTGAAGACTAAAATTTGGCCCTGGTGGGAATCGAACCGACAGCATTTGATTATGAGTTAAACTGACTGACAACATATTGTAAGAATTGAAAAATTTGCTATTATTTTAATTTTTGTATCTACGAGTATATTTTTTTTTTCTTAGGACAAATTCTCCCACCTGAGAACGAGTCGGTAATCGAGTCGACTTTTTCTATTATTTTCCTGTTAAAATTCATATAAATAAATTTTTTAAGCAAAAGCCAGATCTAAAATACTAATTAACTGGCTTTTATTTAATGAACTTCATATATCAAAGGTCAGGATTAATTAGTTATTAATCTCATTATTACAAACAATTTATCTTTTGTTTTGGTTTAATCTTACATGACAAGAACATTAGATATTGAGTTCTTTGTGTCAATAACTCTTAATTATAGTGTTATTGATGATTAATTGCATTGAGCGAATAGTTTGCACGAGTATTAATATTTCTATTGAAACATACGTCATCAGGTTAAGCAACGTTCGCAATACTTATAATAAATTTGAAATAGAAAAATATTGGAAAAAATCAACTCGGCCACAAGTGAATTTTCAGATGGGACTCGAAACCACAACCTTTGGAAATCCGGTCCAATGCTAACCAATGTAGAATGCCTTGGCTGGCACCGACTCCAAAAGATTAGATTTTTTACTTTTTGAAGTCGGTTTTTTTTTTATTTTTTTTAAAGTGTTTTTTAGAAATTTCGTTAAACAAACGTCTGTGATGTTACAGTGCGACAAGGTATAAATGAACGTGGTTACAAAAGGAACTAACGTGCAACGTCATTATTGACAGCTGTGCAGCGCCTTTGTCCGCGTTAATTATAAGCCTTGTTGCACTTACAATAAGGTCTTTAATGGATGTGGCAAAAAAAGAAACTAAAACCGCCATCTTGTGTTTACGTAAATTTTGACAGTTAAAGCGCCAATACACGTTAATTAAAAGCCTTGTCGGACTGTAGTATTTACTCGTCGTTCTAGCCACAACTACTAGTGATTTACTATTGCGAGGTTTTTTAGGGTTCCGTACCAAAATGGAAAAAGGAACCCTTATGGTGCCTCAGTCTGTCTGGCACAGCTGAGATGTTTGCCCAACTATTTTGCAAATAAGAGAGTTTGCATTTTAAACTTTCCTGTTGCAAAAAAATAAAAATAAAAAATGTTTTCTGCAACGAAAATTCAAAGTGGCTACTACTGGGGTATCATACAAAAGAGCGCTGCTTGAACATTTTTAAACATTTTAGGCCGCAGTTTTCGACTTTTGATGAAAATTTAAAAAAAAAGTACTTATATCTATTTAGTGTGAGTAGAATAGTATCTTAATTTAAAACAATTCTTTAAAAGACTTGTTCATTGTTGTTTAGTATGGAATTATGGTGAATATTAGTCAAAAAAGTCAATAACCTAATAATTAAAGTCAATGTATTGCTGCATAAGGTTCACTTTTCGAGTTACTAAGTAAGTTAAAGCGAAATAAATTTTTATTTTAGTGTGAGTAAGAGGTAGGTAGAATAATGTATTTACTATATTTTTCCTGGCTTTGTCTTTAATTTAAGACATTATGTCACTTAAGCTAAATTGATCTTTATACTTAACACTATCGAATGGTACCATAAAAATACACGAAGTTTTTTTTTTTACAAACAAGCCGGTTTGATGTCCTGTGACGGTATGTAATTTTTTAAGAACTATGAATGCAATCCAACTTATTTTTTAAAATGAAAGAATGTTTCCTTTTTTTCCATCATATATATGATGGTACGGAACCCATGTGTGCGGTGCGCGAGCCCGACTCGCTCTTGACCGATCATTTACATTAAATAGGCACTCTTGGTCTCATACCACAGAATACTAAATAGTACAAGTACTTATACTAAACCTTTAGACGGAGCGAACTTGCCTCGAAGAAGCCTTTTCGAGTCGAGTTTTAAATATACCAGCATGAGCACCTCGACAAAGCTCTCTCGACACTTTTCTCGCGCGAGCGTACTGATATGAGCGGAACAGACATCGCGAGATAAGCGTCGACAGCGAGTCGCGGTGCGCATTCTACGCTGGCAGGATTGTAGAGACCCCGAGCTTTATTTTAGATTCACTCGTCTCGAGGATTCTACTGATTTTCGTGCGACGTTTGAGTTTCCGTATTCCGTAAAAACGACCTTGCATGTACATACATAGCTTCGCTTTTCGCCTGTAATACCGCCTCCCAAGACGAGCGCGCGAGGGGCAAAGCGAAAAGTGTGCTATGTCTACGCTAGTAAGGTCGCTAATCGCCTGATCGTCTCCTCGTTCGCCTCGCCACTCGCGCGACGAGTGATTCAAAAATAGAGGTCCTGGGTATACAGATGCAGGCAGGAAATTCCACTCCCTGGCTGTGTACGCAAAAGCGCTTTGTACACAGACGTGGAATATCAACCAGGTGGGGCGATAGCTTGCAGTACGTCCGGACTAGCGGTGGTAAAAATGAGCGGAGTCAAATTAATGTGTGACGTCTGCTTCACATCTTAAAATTCTTGTGTTATATGCGCATCTCGTTTTCTTGTTTTGCTCTGTGCTTCAATCGTCGCTAGCATAAACCGATTAGCTCTGTTAATTATCCAATTATCTCATGCTAATCTGCCAGTTAACAAAACCACTATTGAATGCAAGTCGCCACTGTGTTTACAAAACAACAGAGTATAAATTATTTAACAACGGCAATTACAGTTATTAAGGCAGCCATTCTAAAAGTTTGCAGCTTCTGTTTTGCAGCTGATCGAATACGAAACGATTCCTTACGCAATCGCACTCCAGTTTGCCATTGGTCTGTTTTATTAATCGATTAATTGGTACAAATGCGGTGACGAATAAGCAACTTTCTCATTGGTCGGTCATAGGATGGGTGACCAAAAGCATGTGATGTCGAGCTTCTCCATACTTCGAAAGATACGTTAAATGCAGGCCATACCAGTAGCGGTAGTTTACTGGTTTTTTGAGTAACAACTTATTTTAGGCCAGTCTTCTCATGAACCTTTGGTATATTAAAGTAAAAGTTTCACCGTCTCTGTGGTCTAGTGGTACAGCCACCGGTATCAGAGCCAGGGGTCCCGGGTTCAATTCCCAGCGAGGGTACATATTGTATTCGGTTTGGTTGGTGGTAGGACTTGTTGTAAGTCGGCCTGGCTAGCTACCACCATTTTATCTATGCCTGACGCTATAACAACAATGTTTTCAGCATTGTTGTGTTCCGGCAGTTCGAGATAAGATAGCCAGTTCCTCAGTGGCTGAGGTTTCCGGGAGAGGCTCGCTTCCATCTTCAGCCTTATTAGTACTTAGCATCAGGTATGATGAAGACTAAGAGTCTCCCGGTCATTCATAAAAAAAGTACCTCATTCGAGGATTCAGGGATGACTGGCTCAACGCTAGACGAATTTGCTTACGAGTACTTTACAAACATGTGTCACCACAAACCTTGTAAAATCTTTCTCTGTACATCCGTAAACCTATCCTGCTCCCATTGAAAGCTGACGGTGCCCGTTTTGACAATAGATGCCCCTCATCCACTTTGATTATGACAAATAGCCACATTTAACACTGTCCTATTGTTAAGTCGCCTTTGTTCTCACCGCCAATTTACATAATGATCGTCGCTAATTTGAAACAATCTTGCGCACTAAACCTTCATAACAGAAATAAGGATGACCTTTTGAAGAATAGTTAAAATGTAACTTAAGTAATGTTAACTTTGTAGAAATATGTATGTACAATTTTCCGTCAACGATTTCGCGGCGTCGAGCATTGTTTCACCTCTTTTCATAAACGTGTTTTTATGGTTCCGTACCAAAGTGGTAAAAAGAAACCCTTATGGTGCGACTCAGTCTGTCTGTCTGTCACAGCTGGATATATGTTGAAATTTGGAATAATTAGTTTTAGATGACGTTTGCCCAAATATTTTGCAAATAACAGAGAAACAAAAAAATTTTTTATGGGGTTAAAAATTCAAAGTGTGGCTACTAAGGGCATGGGGGTTTAATTTGAGAAAGCGCTGTTTGCACGCACATTCTCAAATATTTTTTCTTTTTTTAGGCCGCATAGTTTTCGACTCTTGATGAAAATTGTAAAAAAAATACAGTCCCCCCCCCCCCCCCCTCTTATCTTCGAAGTTTACATAGAAAAATGTCTGAAATTATTCTATGTGATAGAAGTTTATTTAAATATTACAGGAAAATATAACGATGTCCTGTAAAAGTATGCTATTTAGAATAGCATACTGTTTCAGGAATCTTAAAAGAAGTGAGTTTATACTTATTTGCTTTTGGTAAACTTATGGGATATAAAAAGCACGTAGGTGTTATAGGTTTATATCGCAAAATAACGAGCGAAGCAAAGCAACTATAGCGAAGTTAGGTACTCGTAGCTAACCAGCTGGCGACTGGAACGAGGTGGACATTTAGTATTGAAAGAAGAATGTCATTACAGAGAATCATCATTCAACAAATTGTCCTGGTTCTCTATTTTTGAATCACTCGTCGCGCGAGTGGCGAGGTGAACAAGGTGGCGATCAGGCGATTAGCGACCTTGCGTACGTAGACATAGCACACTTTTCGCTTTGTTCCTCGCGCGCTCGCGTTGGGAGGCGAAAAGCAAAGCTATGTATATACGGGCAAGATCGCTTTTACGGAATACGGAAACTCAAACGTCGCACGAAAATCAGTGGAATCCTCGAGACGAGTGAATCAAAAATAGAGCTCCAGGTGTCGATAACCTAGCTACAATATTAAGCGATAATAATGTTAAATGAAAAACAAACTTAATGCTTATCTTATTTTTGTTCTTCCACAGGTAAACAGACATGGAGAAAGAACACCAGATTCCGATGAACTCTCCTTATCAAACGAAAAAGAAAAATTCAAGCCGTTTATTGATCTAGACGGACTAGAAGGACTAACAAATGTAACTATTTCTCGTCTAAAATGTTATAATTGTTACGCTTATTGAAACAGCACTCAAACCGCATATTCTGAATATGCGCTAAGTATAAAATATAATAATTTAAAATAAAGAAATAGTAGGTAATTTGCACAAAGCGTGTGATAACTTTAAAATGAGTTCAAACAGTTTCTAACATTTTCACCTTGAAAATAATTAGTTAGTCAAACAAACTATTACTTACTTCTACGATAAACCTAGGGATTATGGCAAGACCGCCCATAATCCCATAATTGAGAAAATGTCTATCAACCAAGAGAAAGTGTATATCAGAACAGATGCAATATGATGTAGACTTGTGGTCGGACAGACTGATCATCAAACTAACTTGACCTACCTGCCTACAAAAATACTGATTGTAATGTGCAATAACTAATTCAGTATTCTTGGTTGTCTTTGCTGACCTATTTTAATTCGTAAAGCATCACAAGACCGCCAGCGGTCTCACAACTATGAAATATTTATTTTGTCTCATTTTCCAATATTTGACAAGCTATAAAATCATGTCATCATCATCATCAGCCTGTGGACGTCCACTGCTGGACATAGGCCTCTCCTAGCTCACGCCTATTGTGGCGTTCATAGGAGGTTATTAGATTACTGCTACCACACTGGCCAGACGGGTTGGTAGAGGGTTTATTTCAAGTTTTAATTTAAGTTTAAATCATATAGGTACTTTCACTTATTTTTTTCTAAAAGGTCGGCAAGCGGCGATCGTATCAGATTGGAAAGTTCCTACGCCAAAGATACGGCAGCCAGGGCCACAGTCTGCTGTCAAACCTGTACCTTCAAGATGAGATTGCAATCAGGAGTACCGATAAGGACCGGACCAAAATGACCGTTCAGGTAAGAGTTGTGTTTCTTCTTCTTTTCGTGTCAATGGTCATTATTAAATTTTGTCGACTCTGTACGAAATAAGACAGGTAGGAAAAGCAGCCGCTGACGAGTTTCTTGCCGGTTCTTCTTATTACAACGTCTAACGCCGTGGGGTTTGTGAACCGATGGTATAATAGCCTCTTTGACATTCAAAAGCGCTTATGCAGCCTAGACTGAATAAATTTTAAGTTTGTGTTCGGGCTGTGTTCGAAATAGTTAGAGATGTGCTAAAGGTATGAGATATAACCTAATGCCATCAAACAGTAGGTAGAGGAGTACCAATCAACAGAACAGAAAAAACCGACTTTAAAGCAAATACGAGTAGTTTTGGGCACGCAGATCTCATATATAAGAGTAAAAGAGGCAGTCTTCATCAATAATCTAAGGTATTAAGCACATCTAAAGTTTCTTGGCGCACTGTTCATTGAAATAAAACTTACGGATTTAAGTCATAATAATAATTGCATACAATCACACCAGTTATACCGATCGTTGTGGAGATTCTTGGGGGAGGCCTATACCCAGCAGTGGGTGCGGTTGTGGTTGAGACGAACGAACAAACACCAATTATCTGCCCACGCACGTTAAGTTTCATTAAGAACTTGTCTTATGGATACTAGATAACGGATAAATACATATCGCACCTCCATTCGTAAACTGACCGAATCCAAAATTTTGGTGAATTGAGTTAAGTATACAGAACGATTTAAAAAAGCGCGCTCTATCGCCTAGTAAATCAGAAATTGCCCTATTAAGGCTAGACAAGGAGAAACCCAATCTTGCGTCTCTTTCTTATCAACGAATCCTGCGCCTTTCGTAATTACGATAGTGACGTTTTTAGTATTGCGTAACAAGCCCTCAGAGTTACATGCAGCGAAATAAGTAGAGAAGTGGTATAAACCTTTATGTGTCACTGTAGTACAAACTTGGGGTAAGTTTATTACATTCATTTTAAATCGTAAAGTGACCGAAGTTTGTTTTGGGTCACTTCATCACTGTAAACTGAGATATTTTTGTGACCTAAATCAAATAGGGTTCGTTTACTACTGAATATTTTATCAGAATAACCGGCTTTTTATATTTTAAGTCTGTATTTGATTAATTATTTTTTATAACGTTCTGGATTTATGGTGCTTAGGTCCGTTTCTGAATAAATATAACAAAAATTCTGATGTTGCATTTAGGCAAAGGACAGTTTATTTCTATTTTTTTGCAATAAAACAGTGAACTCGTTTGTATAAGATTTAAATTAGCATAATGAAGAGAAGAGTTCACCATATTTTGGGAATGGTACTGACTACGCGAGAAGACGAGATAAGTACCTACTGTGTTACAATTTAACATGCATGTTTTCTTTAATAAAATACCCGACTTACCTTGTGTCATTGCACCAGTATTTTAGTTAATATGTATACTTCTTTAAACGCAACTAACTCAGTTCCCCGAGTCTTTTCTGTTTAGTTGACACATTCTATAATTTTCACTACCTATTTCAAGAGAAATAAAAGTCCATTATTCATCGGAGTAATACCAGAAAGAGAAATGCAGGCTGACGTATGTGTTTAAAACAACTGATATTTATTCTTACCTGAGGTTATTATAAACATAAAAAAATATTTGTGCAGATTACTGAAAGAGATCTGTCCGTTAGTTCGTCTTTTATTGAAAATGTGCCAGAGAGAGCCATATTTAATAAGGAGAGAACGTTTTAGTACCTACCTACGTAACAAAATTAGAATACCAGATTCATACAATTATTTTTAGTACTGATTTATATATAAAACAGATAACTATTTATGAAAGTTAAGTACGTTTAATTTAATAATAATATCCAGTATGCAGTGTAATGTACATAACACAAGATCTTGAAGAATCTTAACTTGGGAATATAATGGGTAGATAAGGAAGATAATGGGTGTGATTTTTGGAAATTATTATTCCAATTTGATTTCCAGATTGTAAATAATGTTAAAAAAGCTTGTAACAGTCAGTAGGCTGTTGTAGGTAGTGACCTATACTTATAAACTAAATCCTGTTGACACAGACGCCCGAAATGCAAGTGGATACTAGTCAAATTGAGGTAGGTAATCTAATTAATTTTATGACACGTTTTACATTATTATAAGTTATTAACAATTATGATGTTTCATCAACATCATCAGCCTTTTTATGTACCCGCTGCACAGGAGCTCTTATGGCCTTTATGGCCCTTATGGATGAAAAAGGACGGGCCGTAACACTCCACGCGGGCCAAGCGCGGATTGGAGGATGTTTACTGTATTTGCAACCGGGACCAACAGCTTAAAGTGCCTTCCAAAGCACAGAGGAGTTTCCGATAGAAAGTAACCAGCCCATACGAACACTGCTTGACTGCAACGATTGCTGACCGGCGCGCTAACCCACTATGTGATCAAGCTCTTTACTAATATGCATCTTACTTTTAGGTAAAAAAATGCAGAAAAGACTCAGAATGAACAAGAAATATCTTCTCCAATAGTTAAAGCTTCCATCAGATCAAGATCTACTAGTTCGTCGTCATCCAGTTCTTCCTCATCCAGTTCATCGTCGTCGAGCTTTAAGAGTTCGTCAAGTTCTGAGAGTTCATCAAGTTCAAACCAGTCAAGGCATGCTAATTCAGCTACACATTTAGCAGTTCGTCCAAACTATCAGTCAAAGTCAAAGATTTTTATTAAAATAGACTTATAGAATATAAGTGCTTTCGAATTGTCCAATTTTTTTTCCTACCAGCCAGCAGGACATCTTTTAACTAATAAGAAGAACGGCCACAAGAAACTTATCAGCTGTAGCAGAAGCAACAACATTTACAAAGAAACGTGTCGTTGCCAAACACAAATCTACAATCTTGAAACATATTTAATATAAGAGGAAAATTTTCTCATACTCAGTTATTAGAATATGTTCCTTGTATACTATTACAATAGTCATGTTTTATGTTAGTATACTTCCATGCATTTTGCTCTTTCAAATAATCATCTACCTTGTATTATCCTTTGCTTATGAGCGTGTTTTTAACATATATTTTAAATTTATACAAAGGCAGCTCAATCACTTGTTGTAGAACTTTATTAAAAAAGGCCATGTATTTCCCCAAAAACAAGTGAGTGCATTTTACAAGCCAAAATCTTGGAACGGCAAGCTTTTTCTTGTTTCTAGTATTAAAATTATGAACATCGCTATGCTTAATAAATAAATCGTGATGTTTCCTTACATATACTATATTATCATAAATGTATTGCCCCCCAAAGTTAGTATATTAATCTCTTTAAACAAATCTTTAAGAGAATCTCTCTGTCGAAGGTTGTAAATGGCGCGCACAGCTCTTTTTTGAAGTATAAAAACATTTTATATATTGGATACTGAGCCCCACAACACCAGGCCATATGACATTACACTATGAAAATAACTAAAGTAAACTAGTCTTGCCGTTTCAATATCAGTTATGAGCCTCGTTTTCCTTATTGCGAAAGCCGCAGAACTAAGTCTACTCGACAAGGTTTCATATGTGGATCCCATTGTAGTTTTGAATCTAATGTAATGCCAAGAAATTTAGTACTCAGTTGAGATTGAGAGTACTAACTCTACTACATCCCCATTCAAATTGATATGCATATCGACCTGCCCTACATTAGGTAATGTGAATTTAACAAATTTCGTTTTGGTAGGGTTAAGAGACACATCTCTGGTTCAAGAGTAATTCTTGAACCAGTGTGCGACTTGAGGGAGAGCACTATTTACTTCGTCAGAACCATTCTTTCCTCTATCAATTTAAAAAATTAAAGATGTATTATCTGCAAATAGTACTGTCTTACATAAATTACTCGCGTAGTAAGGGAGATCGTTAATATATATTAAAAACAGCAGAGAGCTCAATATTGAACCTTGGTAGCAACTAATATTACGAACGTTGATTAATTAAGAAATATATATCAACAGGTAATAAAAGAATGTGATTCGAATTTATGTTTTATATCTCATACCGTCAAAATATTTTAGTACATAACTGCATCATTGAATATTCCTCCGCATAAAAATATTGAAGCTAAGAATTAAAGGGGACTATTTGTAAATAAGTCATACAATAATACGTAGTGCTTAGAAATAAAGAGACATAGTTGTACAAGAGTCAAACGTTCAAAAATGTTTGTATTGCTAAACTGACTCTTTATTGGATGTTTTTTTTCAGCGTCTATTTACTCCTATATTATAAAATATATTTAAGATTTTTTTATCCGTATCAGTAGTCTTTAGACCAAATAACCTGTAGAGCTTTGAATTTTGTAAATAGCTCGTTATTTCATTAAGTTATAGTGTAATATACTAAAAACTGTCAAGGACCGAAACACGTTTTCTGCATTTCCCAAAAAACATTCATTTTGGATTGAGCCGCTTTACGACTGGAGGTGCGATATATACTGTATTTTTATGTAAATACATACCATAATATACATATTAAACACCCAGACCAAATCAAATAGACATGACGTGTTCATGCACACAAATATTTGTCTTGTCCTGGGATCGAACCCAGGACCTCTGGCGCAGAAGTCGGGTATATAAAGTACCCCTGCGTCAAAAAGTAAGTGCATTATACATTTTACAGTTAACACATATGTTTTGGATTTGGTGTTATTTTAGGGTTTTTGGGATTCCCGTCGTTTCGACCCTGGAGTCGTTTTCGCGGGTGCCTCAATCATCTACTCTTTTATTACTTATCTGTGATATTTATTAATATGCCATACATTTTTGTTAGTCTATTGCTTTATTACTTTTATATTGTTCTTTACCCATATTTCCTTCATTTATTTAACTTAACGACTGTGTTTGCACTCTTAATGCCATTTATTGTTACTACTGACGAAATTCCTAAGCTATTAGATAAGAATGACAAGAGTCAAGTCTAACCTGCCTACTTCTGCAGGTTGCGATGTCGGCTGTCTACCCCCCTGAAATGGAACAGCAATGGGATGAAGGAGTGGGGAGGGTGTGGCAACCAGTTCCATACACGGCGGTACCTCTGACTGAAGACTATGTAAGTTCTTAGTTGTTTCCTCCTCAGTCGTGCGTGCCTGCATCTTCAGCAGCCATTTTAAAGTCCCTACTTCTGGGGCAGGGCATTGGCCTTCGACGGATAAGGAAAACAGGCCATGACCCACCAAAGCGGTTTGGTGAGTCGTTCCTTCGTTGTTAGTGATTTCGTGGCTTCTCTCAATGGTGGTAGGTGGCTGAGCCTTTGAAAATGACTAACTAGAGCAGTAGGCCGGAAACCCAAAGGTCGCGAGTTCGAATCCCGTTTGAGAATAACTTCTGACCCGAGTGGATATTTTCTAATATTTTTCTATTAAAGTTTATCATAAAAGATTAACTAGTTATCTTTTTTAACTTTTCTTTTATTTCGTTATTTGCCCATTGTTGTAGATCGTGACTCCATGCTATGATTTCGTTTTCCGTAATAAACGTTCTCTGGCAATTGCTTCCTGGTTGCAATGCCATTATTAAAGCTAGTTCCCTATATAATATTATTATACCTATGAGGAAAACCAAATGTCTGTAAAACGCGTATTTTCTACTCCTGATTTTATCGATGACATTGTAATAGTAATTACCCGCATGAACAATTATACGTTTGCTAATAATCATCTAGGCATCATCTAGGATTGCATACCTAATAATCAATCTCATAATAATCTAATATTTATAGATGCGTAGGTATAGTATTTTTTTAACGACGGGAGACTCTTAGCCTTCATCATACCTGATGTTAAGTATTGTTATGGCTGACGATGGAAGCGAGCCTCTCCCGGAATCCTCAGCCACTGAGGAACTGGCTACCTTATCTCTAACTGCCGGAACACAACAATGCTGAAAACATTGTTATTATGGCGTCAGACTTAGATAAGATAGTGGTACCTAGCCGAGCGGACTAGTTATTGTTCAGACAGTACAACGAAAAAACTAAAAACCGAACTAAAATGATTAAAAAGTAGAATAACATTTTGATTTAAATTAAATAAATTTAAATTGCAAATAATCACCGGGAAGTTAACCCGCCAAATGTGAAAATAGGATAGGAATAAGGATATTGTTATCACGCACTAATAATAGGGAAATCTTGGGCTTCAATTAATATACCTACGTGATGCATAAATGTGAAGCCTATTGCCATCAGCCATTCTTAATATCCCCACTGCAGGGGCACTGGTCTTCTGTATAGATGGATGAGGAGAACAGGCTATGACCCACCACACGATTGAATGCGGATGGGCGGGTTTTAAAGACAGCAAAGCAGCCGGGACTAACGGCTTAACGTGCCTTCCGAAGCACGGTGGAGCTCCAGATAGTAAATTTTTGGCACCCATCCCGTGACCGACCATTTCGAAAGCTGCTTAACCAATCAACAATCGCAGGCCGAGCGCACGAACCACTGTGCCACGGGCTCCTCCACGGTGAAGCCTATGTTTCACTTCAAATGACTTCAATGGTAACAAACATGTAACAAATAGACCGACAGACATACTTCCGCATTTGCAAAATTAAGTATCGAAGTATAGATACAGATGCGTATATTCTTAGCTCGTGCCCCGATAACCTCGGGACCGGTTCGCAATCGCTATCCGATAACAATTACGTAAACAACACGAGGATACGATGTGGCCATCGGGAGAGGGATTAGTCCACAAATTTACGCAACATCTTGAACTCTGCTGATGATAAGAAGTGTTTACATCAGAACTGTCTTGGAACTTGTAGATCTGATCGTGAACTGATAATTAACATTGACAGTAGAGAGGTTCTGATCAAAGTCATAACTAGTTTAGATCTAATAAATATACATACACACATCAAAAGTGTCTAGTAAAGGGATCATTTAGGTATCGCCGTTATAGAGAATTATTTTTAAACTGATATTTTGGATCGGTAATGATTTTTTTTGTAATTTTTTATACTTCAATAAGGAAATAATTAAAGTCGTCTAAAACCAGCCAGTCTGTTTATTTTTATAGGATATTTTTTATAGTAAAAAAGTACTTGATCCCTAGACACTTTTGATGTGTTTATTTAAATAACTTTTTCCTTGATCACTGAATATTTAAATAAATACCAGAGAGCATCACAAACAGTATCTAGTGTAGGACCAATAACGAATGTTTTATAGATAATTACTCACTCTCTTCTACTTAAATAATTTGTTGAAAATCTAATTGTACCATTGTACTAAAAGTAGTATGTAGGTAGTTTGATTTTCAACATTTTTTTCTACGAGTAATTTATTCACTTCAAAATAACAGAAAAGAATGTTACGATTATGTTTATATCCCACCAATCCGCATAGTAGGTCACAGCTTATTCTTCTTATCCATCCGCAAGGTATTATCTATATCCCAGCAATGTGGAAATTAAAATGGCAGATAATGATGATGATGATGAAGAATGTAGATCTTCACCTCAATGGAGAAGTACCTTTAGGAGCTCTATAATCGCCTTAGGTAGCCAGGGCGCTGCCGCTGTAAAGATAATGAGATAGCGGTCAAGCGCTAACCTATACATTACTCTTAGTACGATAGTTAGTCAAACCATATTGGCTTTCGAAAACTATCACTCTGACCCTTTCATATTAATCGACTGCTTTACTGGCATGAGCAGTGCATCCAATAGTTGGTGATGACGTTGATAGTTAATGTCAGCTCGTACTAAGTAACTACCCACTTTGTATTCTCGATACTGCCTTCACCATCTACATCATGTCCCTTGCGATTACAGTAACAGCATATTTCTTCCACAGCTGCGTTATTATTCCAACTGCCAGCGGTTCAAAGCGTTGATGGCTGTCGCCAAGCAGGAGTCGGTCAACGAAGAGTTCAAGCAATACGATCATCTCATCCCGAAGCTGAAGGCCCTCACTGGCAGGAACTTCACTGAGGACCCGCTGCTGTTTGAAACCCTCTTCGATCTTATGAGGAGTCAGGTAATTAAGATAAAGTATTAAAAGCGTGTTTTATGCACGAGTTGAGATTGAGGTGCGTTTGTTATAACATTAGTGTTGAAGTTGCAGATGTAATGCGAACAGCAAATACCTAGCGAACGATGTGTGGCAAACCGTTACCTCTGGAAAGGGTCATTAATTTCTCACACACGTTACAAGTTTAAAAGTGCTCAACCTTTTTTTTTAATTTTTTTTAGTAATAACTGGGCAGGCGTTCGGCCACCATCGTGCTTAACAAACAGGATGTGGTCTAAGGTGTTGCATGCTTGCCCAGGAAATGCCTATTAACTCTCGCCTTGAAGAGGCCAAGGTTGTAGGAATCGGTGAACACATGAGCAGGCAGCGCATTCCATTCTTTAGCGGTTCGCATAAAAAATGTGAACATGCGAAGCAAAAATAATCTTAACCTCTCAGGCCTCGAGTTATGAGACAATAAACATTCCATTGTTCTCTGGATACCGGCGTCCTTCTAGCAAATGACGAATTAAATAAAATATAAATTAAGTAGTACCAATGATGAAAAAAGAAGGACGGGCATTCTAGCCAAGGAATTTCAGTAATTTGATATTTCCCACCATATTGACAATAAGTATATAAAAATCCTTTCGAAATATCGCGTGTTGTTATTAGTTCTCAACCTTGCTTCCCGACTATACGGCTATACGTCCTTAGTTAAATCGTCATGATCAAAAATAACTGAAAAATAAAATCTCATTTTTTTAAATAACTCAAACTCAAACAGCGGATCTATTTTTTAATTCCCAATTCGTATTGATAAGAAGTTGTTGCAAATGACCTACTTTAGACATTTTTTTAAAGAATAGGTAGTTATATAATATGGAGTTATTATTAACTCAACTCTATATAGGCGATGTGATCGCGTCACCTCGTTAATTGATTTACAGTATAATTCAAGTTAAACTCAATTGCATTAGCCGCTGCAACACCATTAAAAATCAGTTAACTTTCTAACAAGCCATTACATTAAGTCGATTTTATGCACCCACTTAACTCTTAGTTCATCGATTGTGTTTTCAATCAAGATTGACGCAGTTGCAAATTCGTTTAGCAAACCTTTCACCAGACTGCGTTCAAGGCTAACATTTGCTTCCTCCTTCTTTCAGGTCGGTTTAGGTCTAGACATACCTGAGTGGGCTAAGCCTTTACTTCCCACTCTGGGTGAGGCTGCAAGACTTGGCTACAGATTGTACTTCAGAACTGATGAGATGAAGAAACTTGGAGGAGGTTTGTATACTATGATTAATTAAACTAATTATATGGTAACGGCTTATTTGTAACACAATCTGCGTAAACGGCAGAATGGATTTGAACGAATTTTTACATTACCATGAAGGGATATTATTTATCCCGATTTTCCTACGGGAAACGTGTGTAAAACTGCAGGGCATAGCTAGTTCACAAAATAGTCTGAGTATTTCTCTAGAGTTCAAATTATAAACAAAATTATTTTTGCGAGTTTGCGGCTTGAAGTACAGTCATAAATAGAAAATTATTTTAATGATATACCTAATATCCAAATTTTCGTCTCCAGGTGTCCTCCTCAACAACTTCGTCAGCTTAGCATCAGACATGGCATCTGGCAAGGCCGTCACCAAGAGGCTCCGCATCTTCTCAGCTCACGACTTCAACATCGGTGCTCTGATGGATGTGACCAGGGTCAAGAGTGACCGGAGCATTCCGGAGTACGGAGCGGTGTTTGCTTTGGAGCTGTACAAATCTAGGAGTACAGGAAAATTGAGTGTTATGGTGAGTATCGGAGTGGGCTATTGAGCTGCATGAGTTCATCCCGCCAGCTCCTTTTTACCACCGGGACCGGGAGTCCAGTCGTACTGCAGACTTTCACCCCTACCTGGTTGATATTCCACATCTGCGTAGGAAGCGCTTTTCCACAACTTTATTATGCGCACAGTCAGAGAGTGGAATTCCGTGACTGCGCCTGTATTCCCGGGTGCCTACAATCCTGGTATATTTAAGTCTCGAGTGAATAGGCTCTAGGCAAGCTCGCTCCATCTTAGTCTTCTTAATCTAACAATTCAGAATGAGGTCAAGAGTAAGCCTATTTATAATGTAATAAAAAGTATGACATTTTTAATGAATTAAGAAGCCAATAAGGAGTGCTTAAAGGTGTAAATAGACAACGTTAACCGACTTTGTGGTATAGAGGTAACACCACCGAAATCAGACCCAGTGGTCCTGGGTTCGATTCCCAGTGACGGTATAACATAATATTATGTTTGTTTAGGAGGAGGTAGGAACTGTTCATATTAGTAAGCCTGATTAGCCACCACCATCTTATCTAAAGACTGTCGCCCCAACAATGTTTTCAGCATTGTTGTGTTCCGGATTCTGAGTCAACTCAATAAATATTTATAACTAGCGGATCCTCGCAGTTTTACGCGCGTGGTGCCCGTTCCCGTGGGAATATCGGGATAAAATATAGCCTATGTCACTCGGGAGAAATGTAGCTTTCTAATGGTCTAAGAATTTTCTAAATCGGTCCAGTAGTTCCTGAGATTAGCGCGTTCAAACAAACAAACTCTTCAGCTTTATAATATTAGTATAGTATAGATAGGGCCTGTAAAACGAGAATCAATCATTTGGCATAAGTCAAAGCTTCTACACATAAAACATAACTTTGAAGATTAAAAATAACAAAACACCGGTTTCGAACTTTCGATCCTATCAAATCCATTATGGGTCGGATCAAATATCTGCCTGACACTAAACAATATTCAAGAAATATAACGTTGGTGTTCGAAAACTAGACAAGATTTCTTCATGTCCAGATTTTATCTAAGACCAGCTGCCATAGTATAACTAACCTGGGGCTAATAGTCTAATCTTAAAATCTATCGAAATCCCTTTCAATTCGTCTTTTGAAAAATATTCACATACTTCAGGCCGTCAATATTTGACGTTTGATAGGGATTGTGATCGGGACGCGTTTTGAAAGGTTTTTTTTTTAAAATTTCATACAATCACACCAATTATCTAGCCCACGTTAAGTTTCATGAAGAACTTGTGTTATGGATACTAATACAAACCAAGACAAATAGACATGTTCGTTCATGCACACAAATATTTGTCTTGTCCGGGGATCGAACCCGGGACCTCTGGCGCAGAAGGTGGCTTTAGTACCCCTGCGCCAAACAGGTCGTCAGATTTTAATGAACGAAGGAATTCTAATGAAGGTATTTAATGAACGAAATTGAACTGTCTAAGCAAAGTGACACACGAAAATATCTTTCAAATGTATGGAGAAGTGTCAAATGAAGTGTCATTTAAAGCATCATTCGTTCCGAAAGGGATTGCGGCTATAAGTTACACAATTCCATAAATTACTATCACAATCACAATCACTTTGAAAGGGATTCTGATAGATTTTGAAATTAGACAATTAGATCTTAATTTTGCTTCGATCGGTTTTTCATTTCACCGATCACCAAATGGTTTGTCTCGATAAGAGCTAGCGCAGACGACGGATAACGGAGGACTTTTTGTCCGCGACACGTCTTTATTGTTAACCAAATAAGATTCAACTTCGATCGCGTATATCCGTGAAAAGTACGCGATAGTCCTCGATATTTATTCAACTTTATGTTCTTAGTAATAAGGTCGTGTCGCGGACAAAAAGTCCTTCAATGTCCGTCGTCTGCGCAGGCCATAATGATTATACTGTTTATCTTTTTTTTACTTTTTATATTTAGGTATTGTAGTGCCTTAACGTGGTTCACGATTTACTAATTATTTACTTCTAGCAGCCGCTCGCGGTTTCACACGTGGGGTTCCCGTTCCCGTGGGAATATCGGGATAAAAATTATCCTATGTATCTGAGTACCAAATTTCATCCAACTCCGTCAGTACGTTCGTTCCTCAGCACTTTTTGTGTTTATTCGTTGCAAACAAACAGTCAAATCTTTCCTCTTTTGGTATACAAATAGTGGATAGCCTAGTTATGAACATAGGATACTTTTCATCCCGATATTCCCACGGGAGCGGCCGCCAGTTATTTACAATCTCATGTTTTTTTTATTCTACAGCCGGTGTACCTGCCTCAAGCTGGAGAATCGACCGCAAAAACCCTGCACTTCGAAGGCTGTGAAGCAGAAGAATTCTGCAACTTCGAGAAATTCCAGGATATCACCAAAGAGTTCCTGTTACCTGAGAGGGAATACTATGCCGTTTGTAACATCAAAACTGAGTTATAGTTCGAAATGTATGACTTGTCAGGCGGTGAAACACGTACTTATTTCTTCGTTGTTTAGGTTTAATTTACTTCTTTTAGGGTTGCAAGGAGTTAACAGACGAAGACCAGATTATTTACTATATAATCTGTGTAATGTAATATTTGAAGTTTTTTTTTTTAAATAACAATGACGTTTTTATCAATTCATCTATCAGAATTCAGAATATTAAAGGAAATCCTATCCTTACTTTCTTTTAAAAAATAAAATCAAATGCCTTTCTCACACCACAAATTTCTCACTTTTATTATTTTATCAAAATCAAAAAAAAAGTTTTAATATTTTTCGCGTTTTTTATTAAGTAGATATAATTAATCATTTTCTGATATGATTGCCATATCGAATAGTTATTGCCATTTAAGTAAAAAAAACTACTTACAATCTAATTTACTAATGGCACGTAAATCTGTGATAATTTTATTGTTAATTTAAGTTAGTTTCTAAGAGATAATTTCATATTAATAAATATTTCGATAACATATATTTTAGTTTTGATTTTATTCTCCTCAAATAAGGTTGAAAATGATAATGAAAAATGTTAATTTAACAAAAATAATTATAATACAATAACCAGATATTTAAAAGTGCCCTCTTTGTGTCAGATAGAATCCCTCTTCCTTAATAAATCGAATTTTAGCAAGTACACTTCGGTTTTATTTACATTTTTTTTCTACATTTTAATGAATACCTACTTAAAATATAAAAATCCTAACTAAGAGTTAATAATGTGTTTGTTTGTTTGTTTGTCCTTCCTAATTAAGCAACCAATCGACTTGATTTTTGGCAGAGAGTAAGTTGAAAAGATAGGATACTTTTTATCCCGATGTACTCACGGGAACGGGGACCCACGCGGTTCGCCTAATCCTACCTACAAGATACGTGATACTTAGTGAAAAGTCTTGCCTTTAAATGGATAATTCCCGTGACGCGGGTCCGTCATAATAGTACAGTCAACAGCAGACCTGTCTTTACAAACTGTCAAATTTCTCCAACCGGCTTTGAACTTTCAGACGTAAGATGTTGAGTTCAGAATTGTTTAAGAAGTTTGACATAATATACAAGCTGTAATTGCCGTTGATTGTACCTACCCTCGTCACGCCAGGTTTGTTGTACACCCTCCATTGTCAAGCTCGATGTCTGATAAGCAGACCATTGAAATTTTGGCGGATAAATTCTTTTCAAAGATTTCACACTTCCTTACCGAGTAATTTTTGGGAATTTTTGGTTGTGCGGCTTTTGGGTAGGTATCTGAGATTAATTGCTGTCTCATATTACATGCAGCAATATTCGCTACTCCATTCCTTCAAATTAAAATCGTAATACAGTTTTGTTATATGATATTTTCGTGTCGCAATCTTGAATTAGACATTTTTTCTAGACACTGTTTATTTATAAAAAATCTAAGTGAAATCAGTTCCGAGCAGTGACCCAACTCGTGAAAGTAAACATAGATTGTGTTCGCGTGCATGCTAAATTGCTAAGGAGTTATCGCCGTTCCTCCAATGCTTCGATTGCATGGCGTTCGGCCACACTAAAGCCCGATGCACGCTGAAGCAAATTAAGTGCGCAAATTGTTCTGGAGACCACAAACTGCAGGAGTGCAAGGTGAAAGATGACCCCAAAATGGCCAGTTGTATCAACAGCGCAGAGTTCGCTGTAACCAGCATGAACCATCGCGCGAACACACCGAGTTGCCCCCGATATAAATCCATGCTTTTGCGAATCGACCGAAACGACTACGGTTCTGCAACATGAATAAAATCCATTTCTTTCATGAATAATCACTCCCAACCCTTGAAACCAAAATTAGCATCTATCATATCATATTTATTTTATATTTTATCTATCCCGTCAACAAATTCCCCTCAAATTCTGCTGCTGTCTATTGATGTATCAAATCGCACTTTGGCAGTCGCAAACCTGTGAAATAATGTAATTTTGTTATTTTCATCAATTCTGCACTTTGTAAAACCAATTAAAATTGAAAAAAATATATATCCAATCAAACTGTCCATAAACACCAACATAATTTTAAACTAATAAAGCACTGAAATCCCTAACAATAAAAACCAATTATTTAACACTTTCTGTTAACATTAATTGAGCTTTGATTGTCCCGTAAAACAATTGTTACAATTAATAAGGTTACGTATTTAGCTTTCCTCAATAAAATTATATTTAATGAATTTGGGTGTTCCCAAATTTTAATAGCAGAGCCGCAAATGTGCGCGTTGCTTCTAACAAACTGTCAGGCGTAAATGTCAGGCAAATCAGCCACAGGCAGAAGGGATTATATGAAATGGATTCCTTGACCTAATTGTTTTGGGGTTCCCGAATGAGTTGTTTTGTCATCGTAGCTAAGTAGGGATATGAACGCTGGAGCGAGATTATTTTCCTTATTTCCTGCACCAAAACTAGTAACTTTGCAAGTGGTTACGACTCTCGTAGTAATTGCGACTGCTGACATTATTAAGGCTGTAAATTATATTATGGATTTATTGAAGTAATTTAACATGAACATAGTAATAACATTACATTATAAGTATTATCTTGGCAATGGTCCTTCGGGATAAAATTTAAACTTGAAAGGGAATACCAAAAAGTCGTCGTCACCCTCATTAGCCATTTTAATGTTACTGCAGCTTATAGTTTTTAATCATAGCTAATTAAGAAGCAGTAAAGGAGCCCGTGGCGCAGTGGTTGGCGCGCTCAGCCTTACATTGTTTAGGTTAAGCAACTTTCGCAGTGGTCGGTCACGGGATAGGTGACCAGAAAATTTACTATCTCGAGCTCCTCCATGCTTCGGAAGGCACATTCACCGTTGGTCCCGGCTGCATTTGCAGTCGTTAAAACCCGTATTGGGACGGGTGGCGGGTCATGGCCCATTCTCCTGATCCACACATAAGAAAGGCCAGTGCCCCAGCCGTGGGGACATTAAAAATGGCTGATTTCGAAGAAGCGGTGAAAGCTTCTGATCTTCTGAAGCTACTGTAAGGCCCTCTTACCGGGCTAACTTTGAACTGAGAGTTAGTCCATACAAAAGTAGCGTTAACTTTGTATTAAATGTGTTAACCCGGCTTGGCGCAAGTAGGCCTTAGTAATAGCCGGCAGAAGGTGGTAGGTAGTTTGCAATTTGCATACAGTACGCGTACACACCTAATAAATGGATACAACTTTATGACACTAGAATTATATCGTCATATCAATTCATAGCCTCACTGTTACAAAATAAACCATCTTTTACTGGGACCCGTGCTTTAATCTTTTATAATTCCCCACGTTGTCGCGACTCAAATTATCAAGCAATATTTTTATTTTTTTCTCAGAAATATTAAAGCCATAAGATTTAATCTCGTCTTTTACAGGCCGTTTTCGACGCTTTACTTACGGTCCTGTCCCAAAGTACGTAATGGTCCAGAGAGAACACTGACAACAAAGTATTATTATTATTATTTTATAATAAATGGGTTTACTCTTCTTACGGGGGTTTTCTTAATGGGTTTACGTCTTAGATGGAGCGAGTTCTCCCAGACGAAGCCTGTTTACACTATTTATCTAGTTTTACACCTATTTGCACCTACACAGACAGAACATGACATAATTAAATGGAAACACTGGGGGCGATCTAGAGGTGGAGGTGGATCCACATATCCGTATCGTACCTCCGTTTCATGTGAGCATCAGAGTCTATACTAGACTATTAAACGGGCGTCTACAGTACGGTGGTACGGCGCGACGCGACAGGTCATCGCGAGTCGGCTTTTCGCCCTGTTCAAAGCACCCGAACTCGCGACGATCGCAGCGACGAACTTTGCGACCAGCCCCCTTACTCTTGACGCGATCGGATTTAGATCGAGATTAAATTAATGTCAAACGTCAGTAATTATGCCTCAAAATAAGTCGATCTCAATGCGATCGCATCAAGTGTTAGAGCCACATTTGATTTTTAGGATCGCGACGCCGACGCTGATACGAAACGAAGGTACGTACACGGACAAAAGAACGTATCTGGTCTGGACATTTATAAATTTTGCTCGCACTCACTTTGAGGGGCTCGGTGTGATTTTTTTTAAGGAGAATATCTGCTCCCGTTTAGAGCGTTGGCAACTGGGGGCTTCAGCCACGGACCCCGATCCTTCTGATACATTTTTATCCTGTGTACCTGTTATCCTCACTCCTTAGGGCGACACATCCCTATTTACGTAACACCCGAAAAATGTAGATTTTCACCGAATTTATCCCTTTGTCTACGTAATTCCGGCAATTTCTTTGACAGACATGAAAAGGCGTTGTATTCCTGTTTACGATTGCGTCGTTTTAAGGAAAAGTACACAATTGCTTCCTTCGTTCTTTTAATTAAAACATTTAAGTTGTTATTAACATTTTGTTACTTTTTCCAATTTCTTAAAGAATTAAGACCCGAGTTCACTGACGGGTTATCGACCGAACACTCTCATTAGCCATTTTAACGTCCCCACTGATGGGGCATTGACTTTCCTTTAGGATGGATAAGAAGAATGGGCCATGAATGACCCGGGCGGATTGGTGGGTTTTACGATTGCAAATACAGGCGGGACCAACGGATTAACGTGCCTTCGGAAGCACGGAGGAGCTCGAGATAATTAATTTTTGATCGCCCATCCTGTGACCGATCGTTGCGAAAGTTGCTTCACGACTACAATTGAAGGCCGAGCGCGCGAACCCACAGAATAGTTCTGTTCTGTTCTGTGCGCGAACCACTGCGCTACGAGCTCCTCACTAATTATGTCCTTGCATTTCTGTCGTTCGTTTGAAGTTGAACGGAGCCATTGCTATTTAAATAATGCAGGCTCTTTCTAATATTTTGAAACGGTCATGACTTTACCTAATAGCATATAATTTAGCATGTTTCTCTCCCTATCACATTTTAACCTACGAGCGTTCACTGCCCTACATGTCGTTTTAGCATAGAGAAGGATTTGACCATGATAATTAGGTAAGGGTTATCTTAAGTCGCTAAAACAAAAAAAAAGATGCGAACGAAATAAATTATGATAAAAGTTATAGTTTTGACAAAACGAACTACCCGAACTAATTTTCAATGCTATTTTCTATTTGAAATTTATCATAAGTACCTACCCGAAATACCTTTGTAAACCAACTGGTTTAGGATTTGGATTTGATGATAAAAAAAAACGTAATTTTCTGTGATTTATGTTTGTATTCTTTCGAAACGATTAGCAGGGCAGCCAGTAATCGTAGAATAATCGATTAACTATTGGCCCACAATCGATATTTTCGTCCGTTCGGCATCGGCACTATGCGGTCTCGCTGTGACTTATTAGGGTTCAACACAGTGACGGGTGGGTAAACCTACCCAACCATTACAGCTCCTTCACTAATTAAACAAAATGTGTGCAACACACGTCAACACCCGCACAGATCTTATCACCAAGTACTAAAGCTCAAAATCGCCTGTTGACTCCACGTAAAATATGAACATGCTGTTCAAAAACTTAATCCGTATCGCAGTACGATAAAGCTGAATTTCGAATGAACAATAGATGCTGTATTGTGCTCAGATTTACGACGGGAATGGAATCCAGTGAAATCCGTTTACAAGGGGGTTTAAAGGATTGAAACGTTTTAAAATGTTTATTTCCTTGATACCTATTCAAATTTCATAACTGCAGAAGCTATAGGCCAATAAAATTAATACTGCCTGTACTGAAGTTGAACTTATCACCATAATCGCAATAATAATAATTAAATTACCAGCCAATTATAATGCCATTGCTCATCATCATCATCATCTCAGCTCAGCCACATCGCGTTACACCCATTTCTCCTATTATAGGCATCTGAGAAATTACTTGTGGCCGAGTTGCTTTTTTCCAATATGTTTCAAATTTATCAAATTTACTTTCCCTTTTCTTTCCTCCAAGGATCTGGTCTTCTGTCTGTATTGTAAATCATTGTTCAGGAGTAGGAACGGTCCAAATGTGAATGGAGTACAGAATGTAAATCGGATTGTGCCAACTTAACGTGCCCACCAAGGCAAAGAACAAAGACAATCGAAGATACCGAATATTTGGTCTCCCATCCCGTAACCGACCCTATAAGAAAGAGGGCGCATACTAGCACCTAAATAACTCGTACATATTGCTTAATCAACCCTATTAAGGGCAGAAGCGAAATTAGTATGGCGTCTGTAACCACCCGACAAGGTTGATTCTATGGCTCATAATTCATAGAAAACTGCATACGGTGTCGGCCTTATTGTTTAAATGAGTAGGTAGTCCTTGAACGGGCGCAAAAAACAAATCCAAATTATTCGCATGTCTCTGGTAGGGTGCATCTTCGTCCAAGGGTGCATCATATTGGTGGTCACGTTTATGCCTTCTCTGCCTCATTAGCGATAACGACTTCGAAAAGAGACTGTGTCTCGTATCTCTTAAATAATTTAGTGGAAAAATTATATATTACGTGGTTCAAAGTAAATGAATGAATAATTCAGTTATAGTTCTCCAATTTGGTACATATAAATCTTTATCCCAACTTGTATCTTTATAGTTCTTACAATAAAGATTTGAACTCAACAGATATTAAAAACCAATCTTTATACTTATGGTAAATTTTAAATAGAAAAATAACATTAATATAAAAATAGCAAAAATTGCATTGAAAAATGCAAAAATTACAAAATCATCAACCAATCTTTATGTTAGAAATTCCACAAGCGCATAATATTTCATATTCTCATTTGTTTGTTTTACGTGTGCTATAACAGTTACCTTTTGCAAACTAGAATTATAACTTTATATATACTTTATTATTTATTTAGGAAACGGTTAGTTTATTTAGGTATTAGACAAAGATGTTATTAGGTGTCAAATTGTAGTATGCAGGCTAGTAAGGTTTGTACTATAAGTACATCCGAATTGTAACAGTAAAATTTTCTGTTTGTTTTAGATGTCTGTAGGTACGATTGTTAGAGTTAGACAAAAGTGCCCTAAGATCAGCTACTCAGAGAGGACGACCAAGCTGAAAATTAAGATATTGGGGGGTGGGGCTCAGACCCTGTGAATGTCGTATCACAGAGCGTGTGTGTCGTATTAGCAAATGGAGGAGAATTTCATCGCGATGCTGTTGACATATCTCCACATAATACGCTACAATCATCAGTAGTAATAACATTAGTTCCATCACCACTAGTACCGACTCGACAAAGAAGACGAGGCCTTGTACTTAGTCACTTTGATTAATAACATTGTTTTTTTTTTCAAGTAATACTCATTTAATTATGATTTACTTTTATTTACTTACGTCTTTTCCCCTAAACGGTCACAATTCCAAATTGTATTTAAATAAAACCACCAAAATTTTTCCCTTAATGGTCATGGTTTGGGGCCGTTCAAGTATTACGTAAGCAGATTTTTTTGCAATTATTAACCCACCCCTCCCCCTCGTCAGCAAAAGTAAGCAAAGCTCTTACCCCCCTCCCCCCCCCCATGCTTACGTAAACATTGGTACAATTGATTAATTTATGAGCAGCAGTAATAAGTCTAGAAATAAGGAATAGGTTTGGAATAGAGGACTGTAATCCCTGAAAATGCATTTCGTTTTCTGCATTAAACAAAATGTCGCTTGCGATATATGTAAAAAAGTAAATAATTACTGCTGACGTAATCACTATCTAGAGATCCCCCCACCCCCTCATGTCATCAAAAAACAGCAAAGCAAAGACCCCCCCGCCCCTCTGTAGTGCTTACGTAATACTTGAACGGCCCCTTTCATATGGAACCACCCCCTACAGGCAAATCCGAATGAATCAAGTAGTTAGTATCACACTAATTCCAGTCTTTATGTACCTACCCCTAAACCTATCCTGATACCAAAAATTTCAAATCAATAAAAAAAATTGGCCTATAATGCGTTAAAGAGGTTTTGTTAATTAGCTCTCTGATTTTTCCTTTTTTTCCATTGTTAAATTAATAGTTATTTGTTATGCAAGGCTGGAAAGTTGGTTATTTAACGGCGAGTTACCTCTATTGAAAGCTGAGCAAGTGAAGGATTGAACCACGAGCGTAGCGAGTGGTTCAAAGATTGAATCCTGAGCGAAGCGAGGATTTCAAAGGTACAAGAAGCTAAAAACTTTTCTGCCGAGCGCAACACACAATTTTTCACCTCCCAACAGCGAGGAACATTTTATGGTTGTTTCCGCGGTCAAGTTCCGGTAAAACATTCTTTAAACATAAAGTTTAATCTAAATATACCTTATTCTCGTTGTTTTAATGATATAAAAATCTAAAATAATAAAAAAGGGAGTACTAAAGTTAATTCAAAGTTATTTAAAGTAGGAATATATTGTTACTTATTAATAAGAATAAAAACTATTCCGTAAATGTTGACACTGACATGAGGTACAAGCACAGAATATTTATTAGTACAAGTAGTACAAGACAAAGAAAATTTAAAAATAAAGATTTATGTCACAGTCCGAAATCCAATTATAGGTTGTGAAATCTCACCCAGCCTAATATAAAATTCTTATAACAAATAGTTAAGTCTTATTGTTATTGTTTTTATGATTCAATGAACTAAAATAATATAATAAAACCAAAACGGCGTAAGTATTATAATTAATTCAAACCTATTTAAAATAACAATAAAATGTAACAAAAAAGTCAATAGTCCGATTCGGAACGCATTATGACATATTTTAAGGTATTAAATTAAAAAATTACTTTACCGCGCTAGGCCGCAAAAAGCGATTTTCTACTATGTAACTTAATGACAAAACCTCCTCTTCCGAGCGTGTGAGGTGAAAATAATAATATATTAAATAAGTCATTGGCATAAGGCTTGTGTTTTAAAAACACAGAATATAGTTCCTCTAAGTATTCAATAGATGGCAGTGCTAGTGTATAAATCTATAAACGTGAAGTTCGATACACTGATGAAAAGCTACATTTACTTACAATTTTAGCGGTTTTATTTATGATAAAAATGAAAAACAAAATTTAATTAAATACTATGAAACTACTAAAGTTTATATTAAGTACTAGAAACTATTTATACTATTTATCAGAAGTCCCGGCTTCGATACATACGGTACATATATTTTCGGTGTGGTTGGCGGAAGGACTTGTTGTAAGTCCGCCTTGCTAGCTACTGCAATCTTATCAAGTCTGACGCCATAACAACAATGTTTTCAGCATTGTTGTGTTCCGGCACTTAGAGATAAGATAGCCAGTTCCTCAGTGATTGAGGATTCCGGGAGAGGCTCGCATCCATCTTCAGCCTTATCAATACTTAACATCAGGTATGATGAAGGCAGTCACCCCGTTGTTCATAAAAAAACTGTGACAGCTTTAGTGGGCTAAAGAAGGTAAAGAAAAACCGATCAGAGCGAGTCGGGCTTCATATGAATGGATGTTATTAAATTTTGAATTTGATTTATTTAGATGTTTAATAATTTGACTTGCTTTAATTTATGTTAATTAATTTGTTTAAATTTATAATCTGTTTATGTGTTACTTAATTTCCGACATAATGTAATATTGTTTTATGGAATAAATGACTTATGACTTGCACAGGTCAGTTTACCAAAAGCAAAATTATTTTTTATACTTATTGTATAAAACATTTTTTTAGGATTTCTGAAAAAGTAGGTATGCTATTTAGATTATTAAAATTCTATACCAAAGAAAAATTTCAGATTTTTCTGTATGTAAACTTCGGAGATAAGGACCAATTTTTTTTATTTTTTTTGAGAATTCGAAAACTATGCTAGTCTAAAAAAAAGAAGAAAATATGCTTGAAAATGTGCAAGCGGTTTCATGATTCCTAAGGCCCCTTTCAGTCCCTGTTGCAATTAAAATATAAATAAGTATTTTTATTAGGTATATATTTTTATTTATAATTATTTTTTATATTTCTCCCTTATTAGCAAAATAGTTGGGCAAACGTTATCTAAAACTATTCCACAAGTTGATCGCATTAGTAGTTCTTGATGATACCTATATATCCAGCTGTGACAGACAGACAGACTGAGTCGCACCATAAGGGTTCCTTTTTACCATTTTTTTACGGAACCCTAAACAACGAGTTGCATTAGGTTGCTCAGTAAAAACAAATATAAGTAATTAAAAAATCGGCCAAGTGCGAGTCGGACTCGCGCACGAAGGATTTTTATTTATTGACCAAAAGTATTACAAAAGACATGATATTTAATTTACTCACCGCTACAAAGCCGTTTCGGCTATAACTGTGGCGGAGGAGTTCAGTTACAGAGCAAATACAACAAATTTAAAATGTTAGTGAATTGTTGGTTCCGTACACAGAACATTAAAACCTCTAATAATGTTCTGTGGTTCCGTACCATTATATATTAAAAGAAACGGCAAAAAAACACGTTTGTTGAATGGGAGGTCCTTAAATATTTATTTTATTCTGTTTTTTAGTATTTGTTGTTAAAGCGGTAACAGAAATATATCATCTGCGAAAATTTCAACTGTCCAACCATCACGGTTCATGAGATACAGTCGAAAGACGGACAGCGGAGTCTTAGTAATAGTAACAGGGTACGGAACCCTAAAAAAGGAGCTGTGCTCTTTCAACATATCTTAAGACTTAGTTAAAATTAATAAGTAACTTTACTTTACTACATCAATAGTAAGGAGCAGCATTGCATTGCATCTGATGCAACTACAGAATCCTAATGATTATAACAGTCTTGAGAACGATCCGAAAGTAACCTGAAACTTCGCAAACGGCTGCGCGAAGAAAATAAGCACATCTTAAGTTTCTTCGCGCACTCATAATTTAAATAAAACATAATAACGGAATAACGGAATAACGGAATATTTAGTGCGATTTAAATCGCACTAAATATTCCGCAAAAGTTGTTTTATTTCGGCTTCTGTACCTTAGCACGAACAACTTGCGTCTGCGTATCGAGTACGTACTGTCAAAAAAAATATAGGAAAATGTAGTTCCGTTTACGTCCGGTAGGAACGCTGTTTAATATGTCATACATTTTTTAAGGATACGTCTTCGATTGTTTTTCGTGCTATGGGTACTGAACTCAGAGACATTACTACTACCTATAGAATTTGTGATTCAGAGTTACAGAATAAAGGGGGCTGTACTTGGACGAATTAATTCGTCCAAGGGGCTGTATTATACATCACATCGGACCACCGAAGACTCCTACAGACAGGTAAACAGAAAAAAATCGTTATCAGCAGCAACGGTAGTCAAAAAGTGATAATTATGCTGATCATTGTTAAAAACAAACCATTGTGTTTTTTAAAGATAAAGAAGACCGATATAAAGTAGTATTTTGCGCGTGTTATTTTTAGTTCGATGGTTTAAAATTTTAAGATTTTTTTGCAGGTTTACTTAGGTATTTGTAGCAAGGTTGGATTAAATTTATGATTTTTTTATTTAAAGAATTATTCATTTGATAGTGAACCTGTTTACCGGGGTGAAGCCCCCATTGCTGTTATGTGAAGATATTTTATTTATTTACGTTACGAAGAAAAATAACAGTACTTACATTGCATTCCTTTAAAATACAATGCAAAATACAGGTAGAATCAGCCCCCTCCCTTTTCCTATCTCAAGAGAAGTGAATGAAGTTAGCAACAAAAGAAATTTTAGTGTACGCCGGCCATAGCAACCACCGACCGGCGTTAAGTTCGCCCCTCCTCGCCGCCATTGCATTGCTTACGGTGCCCGTCCGTGATTTTAACAAAAACAAACCAGTATATTGATGTTCAATAACTAACTTTCCAACACACACACCGCCATAAATTCACAGCTAACCCAAAACAATCGTGCATTATAGTGAATTGTGTTGTTTAAAGTGGTAACAAAGTTTTTGGTATGTTTATAGTTGTCGTGGTGAAAACCTGGCCAAGTTGTAGAGCGCAACAGTTTGTTCCGCCTTCGGCGTACGCGTGTGCTTCTTCGATTTTGTTAGGTTATACTTCGAGTTAAAACAGTCAGTAGGAAAACGGACTTGGCGGTGTGTTCGCGTCGCGTCGTGTTTTCGCCCGAAACTTTTAATCTTGCGTGGAATTTTATCGAGAAAATGTTATAAAATTTATACGAAACTCGATCGTTTATCGAAAAGTGGAGTGACGAGGTGTTTATGTGATTTTTAGTGGATGTTCCTAAGTGAGTTGTGTGCATTCTTTTGGTGATTCATCTGAACAAGAAATTTCTGTTCTGTATCTGGCATAGCTGTAAGTTAAAGTTATGTGTAACGTCGAAAGTATTTTGTGAACACTGTTTTGGACCCAACCAGCCACGTTTTGATCGAGTACGCTGCAGAAAAAGGTATTTTTCAAGTAATTTGCTATATTATAAATGTATATTTACGTAGAATTAAGGTTAACAAATTTTTAACGAATGCAGTGTAGCCATATAACTACCTACTTCATTATTGTGTGTACCTACTTAAAATAAACTGCAAGATAAGTGAAGTAGTAAGCAAGTAAGTACTTAATTTAAAACTTGGCCTTTGTTGACCCCGATATCAGTTTACATGAGCACTTTACATAGGTACTTACCTAGTTATAGTTAATTATAGTCAGTCGTTCAATTTAGTAACATTGTGATCTAGGCAGCCTTTCATTTCATTACGTGTATGATCCAATTTCACCAAAGAACTGTAGATTAAACAAACGTGGTTCACAACATCACTTGGGCGGTTACTATCGCTTTAAGAGCGAGATTGAATGTCAATAATTAACTTAATTATTTCAGATTTTCGAAGTTTTTGATTGGCACTAAAATCGATTTCTAGAATACCTACCTAATTACTTTATTTACTAATTTCAATGATTAAGTTTTAATTATATTACTAGTTATAAGTCATAATTACTTACTGTTGAAATTAATATAATGTCGATCTCAATGCGATCGCGTCAAGAACCCCCTTACTCTTGACGCGATCGCAGTGAGATCGAATTGAGTTAATGTCAAACGTTAGTAATTATGACTTAAAATAAATAAATATTAAACAAGAAAATATACTACAAAAAAGCAACTAGTCTCATGTCGCCCTGACGGGATTCGAACCCGCATCCTTGGGAGTCCGGCCCAATCCACTAACCATTTGCATTAACCAGTACATTGTAAAATGCAAAATTAAAAAAGTTATAATTAAAATTAATAAATAAAGTATTTTTGTAGTTTAGTTAATCGATTTTAGAGGCAATTAAAATCGAACAAACTTCGAAAATCACTAATAATTATTGACATTCAATCTCGATCTCATCGCGATCCCGTCAACAGTGACCCCCCAGTAAGGGGACAGATCGTAAAAACTTTAACCGACTGAAATGCAATGACGGTCGGTCCGTTAATCATTTTGTTGACACAGGCCTAAAATTACCATGTTCGACTAATTTTAATTTATGTATGACGTACATAATTGTATGTAGTTCCTATTTATTGTAGTACTTCACTTCGATCTAGTACCTACCAACTGGACCCTCAAGATCAGACCTGAACTAAATAAAAGTACTCATTCGACCCTCTATATAAATTATGTCCTGTTGGACCTCAATTTTAACCGACTTTAAAAATAGAAGGAGAATATTATTATATTATCATCATGGCGCATCAACTTTGTGCGGAAATCGAACCAAAAGTACCAGGGCAGCATAACAAACCAGGAGGCCAAATGGGCACATTGAACATAATATTTTTAGGAAGGTCGTATGGGTTATTATTCTAAGTATGGGGGCTGAAAATCCAAAAGAGGTTCAATGGGTACTTTTTTCATTATGGTCGAATCTTGAGGGACGAGTGGGTACTAGATTTTCACTTCTAGCACCAAGTTACCGAGAGTTTTAAATCATAATAGATATGTAATCACACAGCCAGAGGTGATATTTTCAATAACAATGGTTGTGTACTTTAATAACAAAGAAAAGTAAATGAATGAGTTAGAAGCCAGCAATATAATATACGTTTATGAATTATGACAATAGAAACAAGTGGGTTGAACTCAAGGACAAATTGTGAACAATGCCTTTTTTGTATGACTGTCGTTAAATAAACTAATAAAATACATAGCAGCTTTAGTTAATTGGAACCAAATCCTACTAACGTTGTTATAATCGTAAAGCTGCCAGTACAGTGGACTACACGATTGGTAGCAAACTAATTCCACAGATTCCTTTGTATTCTGTGGAAAAATTTAAATTACGAAAATATATTATTTTTCATTTTATTTCATCTGCATTTACACGGCTTTTTTACCTGAATTGTAAAATACACTAGAACTGAAACAAAAAAACACACAATTAAGATACGATTATGAATAAGTAAACATTAACGGAATGATATATCGAGATAGACGGTAAAAGTGTACCTACCTTGAATGTCAAAAGTTTGATCCACGGTCAAGTCAAAGTTTTACGAACGACCTACCTACCTAAGTCAGTCTGGTTGACTTGACACCATATTGCCATGAAAACAGGCGTCACTCAGAAACGAAAATGGTTAATTGTGCAGTGTTTTCTTGCTTAGGGTGGTATTCCACTTATCCAATATCTTAGTCAAAGTACTTTCATCAAACTTTGACGATGTATGCCTAACTAAAATCTACTATTATTTCACTTGTCCATTAACCAATTCCTCAGTAGGTAGTTGCGAATTTAAATTCCGGAAGAAGCACCTTCAGCCTTTTCTTCTACTTACATATGGTTTTTTTTTTCATTTTCTTAATTAATTCATTATCTTTTACTTCTACTTAACATCAATGGTCAATTGGTCAATTCTGTAAATTTTTGTCATAATCGTCTCTCAATAGTTTTTCAATAGTAGTGTTTATTTACACTGTTGTAACAAGAACTGTGTAAAACAGCACGACAACTGAAACCCGATTGGAATACGAATGTCACTAAGCATTAGCAGAACTGGACCCCTGGTATGATGAAAGCGATTTCTGATTTGCGAATTTGAAGTTGAGAACGTTTCTATCAAAGTCAATTCAAAAAATTTCATACAATTAATATCATGACGTGAAGCTTGAGAAGTCTGGCTTAGTAACCAACCATAAGCCCCATTGTAGCAAAAAAACCCTGTCTTCATTAAGGTTTAATTAACGACCAAGGAATCTCCACTCGTTTACAAAACAACCATTAAAATTAATGATAAGTATTGATTAAATTTCTTTCTTATTTACACGTGTAGCTCCAAGCTCCAACAATGGCAAGCGTGGGCAGGCATAGCTCAATATCCGGTAGCAGGTAGGTACAGTCAACAGCACGTCATTCTTTCACAACAGCAGCTTCGTACGACATATCTGTCAAATTGCTCCAATCGACTTTTAACTTTAAGACACACTTATATCATTGAGTTTAGTATTATTCGATTAAAGGCACCTAGAAGAGCAATTTAGGTCTATTTTTTTTTTTCGTTACGTGCATATTTATTAACAGACTTATTAGGAATTTAATAAAGTTGGGACTTACTGGACTCTGACCGATTTGTCTGTAGAAATTTGACATTTTGTATAAGCCGTAGTTGCTGGTTGACCGTATGTACAGTACAACTGACATTATATCAAGGTTTTAACCGCCTCTGTGGGCTAGTGGTAACAACCACCGGTATGAGACCCAGGGGGGATACATATTGTATTAGGTTTGGTTGGTAGTAGGACTTGTTGTAAGCCCGCCTGGCTAGCTGCCACCATCTTATGAGGTATCCAGTTCCTCAGTGATTGAGGATTCCGCGAGAGGCTCGCTTCCATTTTCAGCCTTATCAATACTTAATATCAGCTGTGATGAAGGCTAAGACTATTCCCGTGGTTCATAAAAAAAAGATACTGTGAAAACCGCTTAAATTATGTTCACGTTAAAATATCTTTTTGTGCGGCCGATTGTACTTTGCTATTTTAATTCATAAAATCGTGGCATTGAATGAGCTTCAAACATGAACTTGATACTCCATTCACGCGTAGTTTATTTAACCAATTTAAAAGCGATGATTCAGATTCAGTTGTCATCGTCAATGGTCAATAGCGGTTAATTTATAAGTACTGTGAACAACATATTCTTAACTGGCTTGGCCGTCGATGAGGACTGGCATACTTACCTTACTTTCTTATCAAAAAGTTGGCAAACCTAGGACTCCCAGTCCCAGGATTATGTAGTACCCAATTATATTATAAAAAGTGCGTACTTCGAGCAGAAATGTCATACGCATTGTGAAACATTGGGAAGACCCTATATGGGGTCTGGTTGAAGTAGTTGACATTGATTGACACGATGTGAGTTCACGCACGATAAATGCTTCTGATGATCCTCGAGTTCGCATGCGTGCACGAATATAACGAAAACGAACGCAGCGCGAACGCTTCACGAATGCTTGTTGTCTCGTTCGAGAAGACGGCACGCTCCTTATGCGTGAAATCTCGCATCGTGTCAACCAGAGATTAATTTTCAGAATACAATGCTGAAAACAGAATTTAATGTAATGCTTAAGATTAGGCACTGAAAAGTAATAATCTTGGTTTTACATTAGATCTCTTGCACACTACAAAGTTAAGTATACCGTCAAGGAATACCTAAGTTAGTTCCTACTTTCAGACTGGTTGCTTTCGGGATGTTTACCTATGCCTAAGCTGCTTGAGTCAATGCAGCTTGATTTTTAATCAGAAAATCCTGATTAAAAATCAAGCTGCATTAACCCTGTTTCGGATCGTTAAGGATTCCGAAAGGGGTGTGATTCCATCTCTAGCCTTGTCAAAGTCGAAGTCAAAGATTTTTATTCAAATAGACTTTTAGATAAGTGCTTTGGAAAAGTCAATTTTTTTTCTACCAGCCATTCAGTCATTGTCCAGCCAGCCAACCATTGTCATTACTTAACATCTATTATGACGGAGGTTTATCATTTCGCCGTTATAAATTTTTAAAAGTTATTTAAAATTCGACTAAACTAAAACGATTACCTATATAATTACATAGATAGCTCGTAGGGAGGGAAACAAAAAATCTGACATTTCTGACAGAGCCCTGTATGTATTTATTTGTCACAAAAAATGGTACATTTGATGTCATTATTTATTAAATTAAAACCGTATTTATCGTTCATACAATACCAGGGTCCAGAGTTCAAAATTAATTAATAGAATGTATCAATTAGGTTACGCAGGCAAATAAACAAACCATATAAATAATAAATATTATTTAGGTAACTTTTATTAACATATTTTTGTTCATATAGAGTATATTATCCACATCAATTTTTGTAATAACTGGCAAAACGAAAACACTTCAGCAATTTCGCGTAACAGAATTATTGTCCCCTTAGGTCTTATTCTACCTTTGTGTAAGGTTAAACAAAATAATATTTATTATTGTGATAACATTTACGGTATCTTTTGCTATCAGAAATTCGCGTAAAAACTTTATCTTGAATGTCACCATTGCATATTATATTAGTATAACATCGACTAAAATAACTATCATAATGTGATATAACTATTTAAATGATGATAAGCAAGACTAGTGCACTTGCAGCGAGGGCATTTAAAATGGCTTCTTATCATTATCTCAACTTGATTATACTTAGTCTGTTTTTTTTAATTTGTTTTTTTTGTTTTGTTGTTTTTTTTTTAATTTTTTTAATCGTCAGACTAGCCTAGTCCTTTTCTTTTTTTTAGTCCAGTAATTTATCACAGTCTGGCTCTAATTTATCTAAATTTGCGCTTTTAAAGAATCTAACTCATCATAGCATTGATTACAATCAGGGGCGTGCATTCCATATAGGCAATTAGGCAGTGCCTACTTCATTCAAAACCTAAATAAATATACAATAAGTGTTAAAGTTATTTTATTTTAGTTTAAACTTCTATTCAACACACACCCACTAAGATTTTCCTTACGCTAAATACTGAATACCTACCGTATATGTAGGCAGTCTCGAAATTGCCCATTCGAAACAAGCAGCGTTTCATACAAGAATACAACATATTTAGAAAAAGTATTGCTCAAGTATAAACCGCCCACGGCAAGAAGGGCGCTATTTGTACGTGTAACGTTCTAGCTTAAACTTCCGGAATATATCAGTATAAATAAAGTAAGCAAGCCTACCTGACGAATTAATTTGGTCGCGAATTATTTTGTTGTAGAGTTATTTTAAAACTATCATATTTCCTAAGATATTCATTAAAATTAAATGATGTAAAGGACAACTTTGTTCAAAATTAAATACTTGTGATGTTTAACGTATTTATTTAGATAAGGATTAATATCATGTTTATGAAAACAGCTTCTCAAATAATACATTAGTTTAGAACAAATTTTATTATCTGAATAATGGTTATAGTGAGTTAACCATGAAACAGACATATGCTGTCGCGGACTTTTTTTTTTAACTTTTGATAGGGAGCAATTTCGTCATACATGATTTTTACGTAACTTTAACCGTTTTTACACACCGTCCGCAACGGAAGCTACCAAAACTAATATTTTTTTCCCGTTTCTGTAACGTTTTACATTAATGCTCTGCTCTTATTAATCGCAGCGTGATATTAAATCTCTTATTACCTTCCGAGATAAATGGACTATCCAGCACAAAAATAATTTTTCAATTCGAACTAGTAGTTCCGGAGATTAGCGTGCTCAAACAATCAAACTCGTCAGCATTTTAATATTCCAACTAAATATTACGAACCTTATCATTTATGACTAGCGGCCGCTCTCGGTTTCACTCGCCGCGTGGTTGCCGTTACCGTGGAAATATCAGGATAATTATAAATATTTGCATACAATGTGGTTTTCTGATGTATAAGCTATATTGCTGTAAAGTTTCATCTTAATCAGTTCAGTAGTTTTTGAGTGAAAGAGTAACAAACATTCATCTATCCAAATATCCTCACAAACTTCCTAACTTAAAATATTCGGTAGCAGGATAGGATAAGTGCAAAGTTACTAGTTAGATCTACAGTGCCTACTACGCTGGAAAACCAATGTACGCCCCTGATTACAATATAGAATAGATTTCCTGGATGTTCTATATAAGTAGTTTTGACATCAATAACAAAAAAACCTTTATAAAGGCAAAATTTTTACAACTAAACCAATTATTCCAATTAAAAAGAAAACGACATCAATTTTTTGTTACGTTCATTCCTCTGATCATAGAAAAAAAATCCAATTAAATTCCCAACAATCAGCTATTCATTAACAACCTTCGGTATCAGTACGAACTCCCATCTCTATCATCGAGAGATCTTAAAATACGCTCAAACGTGCCTAAGAGGCGATACAACGGTGTCACTCCCCACAAGAGGGCTACTTCAAAAACTTCAAAACTTTGAATACGGGAGTGGAATTTGCATCGCAAAAAATTGTGAAGCACTTTCTTGCGAGACCCTTTTTTGGAACGAAAAAATGGGTCAGCGCTTCTTTTTGGAAGTCTCCCGAGTGGCTAAAATGTGGACTGGAACTGTGATTAACCGTAGGTAGATGTTTTTTTGCTTTAAATAATAATAAATAATTTCCATACAATCACACCAATTATCTTGCCTAAGGTAAGTTTCATAAGAACATGGTTATGGATACTAGATAACGAATAAACATACTTATAAAATAAATACATCATACATATTAAAACCCAGGCCAACACAAATAGACATGTTCACACAAATATTTGTCTTGTCCAGGGATCGATCCGGGACCTCTGGCACAGAAGGCCGGTATAGTACCCCTGCGCCATACAGGTCGTCAAAGGTCGGTTGTTTGATATGTATGGTGCAGGAGATACACAGGCTTCCTTGTGGAGGATAAGGAGAATGGGTCATGACATGACCATGACCCACCACGCGGGTCCAATGCGATTTGGTGGGATTTTGTGTCTATACCCAGGTTCTATTTCATTTCGTCTAATTAAACGCATTTATGCGAATTTATAAAAAAAAATAAACGTCAAAAGTAAAAGTAGTAGTAATTATTTTATTTCTTATTTATTACAAAATCTTACAAATAGGGTACAGGATATGATTGACTTAATTTAATTAACAATAATTTTATTGTTGTGCTGTTATCCTTACAAGGACAAAAAAATTACCTGTATGAAGTATAATCTAAGTGAAAAATCAAGAAGTGGACTTATAAGTACAGAGAGACTTATAGTGTATGATTAACAATTCAGTTAAACATAAAGTTATTTGCTACAATTACAATAATATTAAGATAGCTATTGAGATGTGTATGTGTGTGTGTATGTGTGTGTGTCTGTGTGTGTGAGTGATTAGGAATGAACTAAGATATAAATAAATAAATATTTCCATACAATCACACTAATTATCTAGCCCACGTTAAGTATCATGAAGAACTTGTGTTATGGATAGTAGATAACGGATAAACATACTTATATACTTTTTTTTTTTTTTTTTGTAAATACATACATAATATACATATTAAACATCCAGACCAAGACAAATAGACATGTTCATGCACACAAATATTTGTCTTGTCCGGGGATCGAACCCGGGACCTCTGGCGCAGAAGGTGGGGTTAGTACCCCTGCGCCAAACAGGTCGTCAAATATAATAGCATTACGAATTTTTCAGGTTTTAAATAATATGTTTTTCCAAGTAGATAATTTTGAACAGAATGAAAATTACACTGAAATTTTGATAAACAGTTAAATTGTAGTATTGCATTAATTTTATTATATAGTAGAGGAACCAAATAGTAAGAAAATCTTTTCGTGTATGTAAATTAGGATGAGGAACTGGACAAATTTGTCAAGTTAATAAATGTGACGTATTGTGATGTTGTTTAAGAATAGCACTCAGAATGGATAGCTGTCTCACTGTTAGAACTTTACAGGTTACATATAAATCAGTTGTTGGATACAACATACGACTATTAGGTCTAAATGTACTTTCAAAACTGTACGTTGGGTTATTTCTAGTGGTTTGAGAATAGTTTCGTTTCGCTGCTCCAACCCCTAACAACTTGTATAAAATAACGAAACTGAGCCAATGCATTATACACTGTCCGCAAAAGTTTTCTGGTACGAGCCGATAGTTGAATAATGAGAGCTTTGAAGTTAAGGTGACAGTCTATTAACAATAAAATACTCTCTATTAAGTAATAATAATATTATAATAAAATCAAACATCAAGCTCAAAACAAACATTTATTTAATTATCGTGATTATTTAAGTTAAATGAATCTTATGCTTGTTTTAAGCAATTAATTAATTATAATTTGAATGTTATCTTCTTATTTAAAATGCAAAATCTGTTTTCATTCGTGCTTAGATAACTCTCGCATAATAATTTAAGCACGTAACCTTAATAGCTTTGTTTTTAACAACCTAAAATTATCCAAGTTAAAATAATTAACCCCGAAATAAAACAGCCTAAACATACGAGTACCTACTGTGCATCCCTCGTCAGTGGGTAACTTCAAATTTTAACCGATGTTTGTTTAAGCCGAAAATGTCCTAATTATAAGTTGGTAACGACAAAGTTTAAGGTAACTTGTAACGCCAGATTAACTAGCTAATTAAAATTAACAACTTTCCGGCAGTTGGGAAAATTTTCTGCGCATATAACGCTATTGGGCAAATGTCGGTAATGAGAGCGCGTTTTGTGATAAATTTGTTATGGACCAAGTGATTAATTGGACATTATACATAATGACCAATAAAAGAGGGGAAATGGGATAAAACTATAAAGAAAATTAAAAATTATAATTATGTGTAATAGTAGATTGTTTACCAAGGGCTGTATGACACCCATAACAGTCGAGTGTTTTGGCGCCCGAACGAAGTGAGGGCGCCGATAGTTCGAGACTGTTATGGGTCCATACACCCGAAGTAAACACTCTACTTTTCATTTTGAATATGAGGAAAGTAAGAAACAGAATATTCTAAAAAAGTATTTAATAAGAAAACAAACAGAATATTCTAAAAACATATTTAATCAGAAAAATGTTACAAAAATAAAAACACCTAAAAATTTACTTAAAATTTATGGTTTGAATCGTACAATTTCTAAATGATAAAGAAATGTTTTTATAATGTAGCAAAATAAGCTGTATAGGCTTCTGTGCCTTTGCCTACATACCTTTGGTAAATAAAAGTCCAAAGAGATTACAGATATCGATTTGACATGACACCCCCTATTCTTTTTTCAAATTTATTACAGCCCTAGGGCCGCCACATATCACTTTTAACCCGCATTTTAGGCAAGTTATGAGTTACTTTCAGAATATGAGACATGAAAAAATATAAAATAATATCTTCTGTGGCGCTTCGCCGGCCGCAGCCGCGGCGCGCTCGCTACGTTCGCTCGGCTAGAGCGTTTTTCGTTCACAGTTTCTAACCTAACCTCTAGGTAATATTTTCTGTGTGTCTTTCTATACGGTGGCATGCCAGGGCACTATAAATAATGCCCCACATTTATAACATATTTATTAATTCTGGTATCTAGACCTAATAGCAATCCATATACTTAATTTTAAATGTTTTCTAGGTACTTGTATTAAAAAAGCGGAGATACGGTAAAACTAGTTCAGGTCCATGAAGATATATTTTTTTTATTCTTGAATTTATTTATTCTTGACTCTCCGTCAGTTACAATTTCGCACTAATGTCTGTCTAATCATTAAACTTGCCATAAACAGCTATTAGTGACTCTAATGAATCGTGTTACTTGTTGTTTATGACAAGTTTAAGTATGACAATAATTTCACATATTCAAAATCATTGTCACGTGGTGACAGAAACTTTTGTACTTGTTTTTTATTGCCATAATCAGATTTTTTAAATTTCACTCCTTTTAAGAGTGCCACATTTCATTTAACAATCCATTTTTTTTATGTTGAATTGAATGGTGACCCACTCCAAATTTTTCTCATACTCAATCGCAAAATTAATCGAAATTGTTCTAGTAGTTTGGAAGTAATAAGATAAGTTACAGGCGGCTGTCATTTGCCATTATGGCAACTATGATGTCAGAGTTGCGTTAAAGGCCCATCTACTACATGCGACAATTGCGACACGTCGCGGTAAAATAAACGCTCGTTCGCTGAATATTAGCCATAAATCAACCCTTAACAAGCGACGGGACGTCAACGTCATATTTCGTTATTTTCTTGTTCATGTTTCGTACAATTATTTATTCAGTACTGTCAGATTGTATGACGGACGACATATATCGTTCAGTGACCAAGAGTTATTTTTTTAATTCAACTTTAAAATCTCACGCGGTCTCATGTGTCCTCACAACAATGAAATATTTATTGCGTACTAGCGGCCGCCCGCGGTTTCAGCTCCCGTTTCCGTGGGATTATCGGGATAAAATTTATCCTATGTTATAATCCAGGTTATCTACTATCAGTGTGCCAAATTTCATCCAAATCGGTCCAGTAGTTTGTGAAAGAGTAACAAACCTCCAAACATCCTCGCACACTTACGCATTTATAATATTGGTAGGATAGGATATTATCCTACTTAATATTAGGATAATTATTTAGCTGTACCTGACGGGTTAGGTCACAGACCCATATCGAGATCGACGTAAAGAGCGCTTCAAACTGTATGAGAACCTAGCGTGTCGTATTTTTCGTATGGAAAATGGAAAATGACGTCACGAGCGAGATTTAGTGATGTGTAAATGTTATTGACGAGCTCTTGCAACAAAGCACTGCACAATTAACCATTTCATTTAATCAAACTTTCTACACGCAAGGCAGGTGTACTTTTACGTCTATCTTGATATAGGTCTGTGGGTTAAGTAGTTAGGAAGATTCGAGAAACTTAGATATAATGAAAGGCCGACGGCATTCATAGCTACAGAATTTGTGCTGAGCTGAAATCCTAAAACGAAAGCGATACGGAAGGTGCAATTGCTTGTAAATAATTTAATAAACGTTATCGCTGTACGGGGGCGCGGAAAGAAGAAATTATGCAGATTGTATTTAAAGACCGCTGCGTACACATTGGCAGGGTTTCTCAAAGTAGGGTACGCGTACCCCTTTTTATTTTTTTAATCGTGATCGTATTCGATCACGTTTGTTAAGCAGCGTTCGGTCCGTTCAAGTGTCGGATGGGTGACCGTAAAGTAGCATTACAACTATGCGCTTCCTTGCTTCGGAGGGGCACGTTAAACCGTCGGTCCCGGCTGTTGACAGTCGTTAAGCCAAGTTAGAGACCTTATAGGCGGCTTTATAAACTCTGACACCACAGATGGCCACTGATCACAGACCTACTTATATCCTAAAGTTTGATCCACTGTCAACGACCTTTTTACGACTAAGTCAGTCCGTTTGAGACCATTGCTATGAAAACACGCATCACTCAGAATCGAAAATGGTTAATTGTGCAAGAGCTCGTCAATAACATTTACACATCACTAAATCTCGCTCGTGACGTCATCGTAGGTACGAAAAATTCGACACGCTAGGTACTCATACAGTTTGAAGCGCTCTTTTCGTCTATCTCGATATAGGTCTGTGCCACTGATCTTCATACGATAAGAAAGAGAGAGATATTGCTTTTTTCAACCTTCCGTTACCTAAATAATTCTGGAACATCTATGAGTCCTCAGGGGCTGGAGGAATTGAAAATGGACATACATATCTGAGGGATTAAGACCTCGCATCGAGCTTAAGTATTATTGAAAAGACAAGGTGACCGAAGATAAGATATTTTCGATAAAACTATTTTTAGAAAGCCTAGATCCTAATAGCTTTAGTTAGAGAGTCTAATCGGATTTTCTTCAAGATGCCTGGCGTTTTTTGTCGCTTACACACTTAACAGACAAAGCAATCCATTTACTAACTAGGAAAATACGGAATACAACGTTACTTTTACCATAATCTGTGCTTTTACGATGTTATGTTCTATTTGTTACACGTTTTTAAATGTCAAAGATATTTTCGATAAAACTATTTTTAGAAAGCCTAGACCCTAATAGCTTTAAAGAGTCTAATCGGATTTTTCACTTAACAGACATAGCAATCCATTTACTAACTAGGAAAATACGGAATACAACGTTACTTTTACCATAATCTGTGCTTTTACGATGTTATGTTCTATTTGTTACACGTTTTTAAATGTCAAAGATATTTTCGATAAAACTATTTTTAGAAAGCCTAGACCCTAATAGCTTTAAAGAGTCTAATCGGATTTTTCACTTAACAGACATAGCAATGCATTTACTAACTAGGAAAATAGGGATACAACGTTACTTTTACCATAATCTGTGCTTTTACGATGTTATGTTCTATTTGTTACACGTTTTTAAATGTCAAAGATATTTTCGATAAAACTATTTTTAGAAAGCCTAGACCCTAATAGCTTTAAAGAGTCTAATCGGATTTTTCACTTAACAGACATAGCAATGCTTTTACTAACTAGGAAAATACAGAATACAACGTTACTTTTACCATAATCTGTGCTTTTACGATGTTATGTTCTATTTGTTACACGTTTTTAAATGTCAAAGATATTTTCGATAAAACTATTTTTAGAAAGCCTAGACCCTAATAGCTTTAAAGAGTCTAATCGGATTTTTCACTTAACAGACATAGCAATGCATTTACTAACTAGGAAAATACGGAATACAACGTTACTTTTACCATAATCTGTGCTTTTACGATGTTATGTTCTATATGTTACACGTTTTTAAATGTCAAAGATATTTTCGATAAAACTATTTTTAGAAAGCCTAGACCCTAATAGCTTTAAAGAGTCTAATCGGATTTTTCACTTAACATACATAGCAATCCATTTACTAACTAGGAAAATACGGAATACAACGTTACTTTTACCATAATCTGTGCTTTTACGATGTTATGTTCTATTTGTTACACGTTTTTAAATGTCAAAGATATTTTCGATAAAACTATGTTTAGAAAGCCTAGACCCTAATAGCTTTAAAGAGTCTAATCGGATTTTTCACTTAACAGACATAGCAATCTATTTACTAACTAGGAAAATACGGAATACAACGTTACTTTTACCATAATCTGTGCTTTTACGATGTCATGTTCTATATGTTACAAGTTTTTAAATTTCAGTTCCACAGTTTTCCTTGGCCCAGGTTTTATTTTTTGACTTAATTTTAAACAGACCAAAGAGTAATAAGAAATATAGTTTATAAATTCATACATTTTACGTTGTTGTTTTACGATATGTGAAAGTAGCAGTTATACAATTGTATTACAATTAATTTTCCTTATTGTACGAAACATTTCTCCATAATAAGATTCTGTGTCGATCCGATGTAAACAATTCTTTTAATTTAAAATTTGTACCCACCACCAGTATTCGTTGCCAAAAATCGGAACATAAATCTCTTTCAGAATATGGGGGCTTTATAATTAGAAAAGTTTACCTTTGAAGGGCAAAACTCGCTAGTATTCAAATAACGCACATTGTTCAATGGAATTGGGTAATTATGAAACATGCCCCAAGTAAACATCAGTGCCACATTGTAGTACTTCTATTAATTACGTTTGAGGGTCTCTATAAGGTATTGCCTCGCTCTTGTACCTACAACGTTTTACTCCAACCAAGGTCTCAAAGGTTGGCATGGCATAGTACTATTGATTGACTGATTGTTACAAGTAATAAACGAGCTTTAATTTTCTTATTTGTTTGGTAATTTGTAATTATATAATGTAATGCAAAACTTAAGAGTTCTTCTATGGAACTAACCAATTTGTAAGTGGGTTGACTTGACTCAGGTGTTTTTTGTCTATGAAACTAAAACGCTTTTGTTATATCTTCAGTGCGTGCCCAAAAGAATACCTGTTACCGAGTTTGTCAGAAGCGTCTTTTATGAAATCTCTCTTACTCTGTATCTTCCCCATTCATTTTAGAAGATTAATGTAACTTTATTGTGAAATTCTTCACTTTACACAATAATTATAAGTAAACAACTACCTCGTAACGACCGATTAGTAGGAGTATTTTAATGCCTATTGCAAATTTGTATGACTTGCAATTTGCCAGGTAGGTATATTTGTTTGATCTGAACAATCTTGTAAACTGAAGAGATATTTACGAAATGATTTCTGCTGCCCGATGGCTGAAGACTTTATTATCAAACCTTTTTTTATATAAATAATATATATAACCACAGTTATAAATTGAGAGTTTTAATTCAATTCAACTAGTAGGTAGCTGAGATTAAGGCTTAGTCAAATAAATTCAAATGAGAGACTCAAAAACAGGAAAATCCCATTTTCAACAGTATCAAAGTCAAAGTCAAAATATTTTTATTCAAATAGACTTATAGATAAGTGCTTTCGTCCAATTCTTTTTCCCTACCAGCCATTCAGGACATCTTTTAACTGACAAGAAGAACGGCCGCAAGAAACTTATCAGCTTTAACAGAAACAACAACATTTACAAAGAAACATGTTGTTGCCAGACACAAATCAGTCTTGAAATTATATATAAGAGGAAAATTTTCTCATATAAGTATGTATAGTTGGGACACCGTCAGTATAGTTAGACTTGGGGACCTTACTGGATAGACATAGCCATTAGTTTAAATTTCTCGGCTTTTTACTTTGCTTTTTACTGAATTACTGTTTGCTATTACTCACCAACAGGTTAAAAGCCGCGTGTATTTGAGTAGTATGATGACGTAATGTTGTCGCGTGTTGTAGACGCATCTTCATTCATTGAATGTACTGCAGGTGCGTAAACGGCTTGTTTAGCCTTGAACCTTTCATTATGAACTAGGAAAAATATTATTTATGAACTTGAGGTTTTATCATTATTGAAATCTCTGTGTGATTGATATATTGCAAAATATGTGGGAAACTATCACGCCGCACGCGGTTCTATAATCTGTTTTTTTATGGTCGTTTGGATTAACCAGATATAACATGTCATACCGTCCCTAGGTGCTGAAACGTGGGGAAACAAAAAAAAAACATAAAATAACTGACAATGTAGAAACTGGGGCTTTTTACAGATCAAAATTATCAACTATAGGTACTTGTAAACAAACCGCCCATTTTCACCCTCAAATTTTTTTTTTTAATACATGTTTTAGAAATATTTGCACTCCGTAAATAGCTTAATAAGTTGTCCAAGTTTGATGATGGTATTTTTTATTTATTTATTTTATTTATAGCCTTTATTCAGGTTTTTACAGTATAATTCATTAATATCTAAATGTTTTGCTGCTCCCCTGTGTGCCCTCCGGCAAAGGCCTCCTCCAAACTCTTCCATTCCTTCCTCTCTCTAGCCGTTCTCATCCAGTTTTTCCCTGCCATCTTCACCAAATCATCCTCCCATCTCTTCAGCGGCTTTCCTTTCCTTCTTTTCCCCTCTCTAGGGTACCAATTGGTTACCACCTTACTCCATCTGTCGTCCCCTCTCATTGTGTGACCAGCCCATTTCCATTTAAGGGTTCTCAATTTTACCACGACATCTTCTACTTTGGTAGCTTTCCTTATATTTGTGTGCCTGATTTTATCCACTTTTCTCTTGCCTATCATGCTTCGTTCCATGGCCCGTTGACAAGTTTGTAATTTGGTTTGCTGGGATTTAGTTAACGCCCACGTCTGGCACCCATATGTTAGGATAGGTAGGATGCTAGTGTTGAACAACTTACCTTAAATATGATGGTATTAGTTTACTGAAATACTTATAACGTATTTTTGCAATAATTACGTAAAATGCTTCTTTCCATAAGATAGCTGGAGTAAAGGTCATTTTTTTTAAATTTTGTGAAAAAGAACTTGTTGACACACTTGTTATTTTACATAGTTATTTTCACTATTCCATGAAATAGGGACCTTTATAAGTGACTTATTATTTTGGCTCGGCAGTGTATTCGTGATCTTAAGTAATATAAATGTAAACAATATACATGTATGTAATGTATATAAGACAGCTCTGATTCACGTCTCTAATTTAATATAGTGGAGTTGAACAGTGATTAATCTCTGCTCTTCTGCGTAATCGTTATTGGTTTCGCGGTCTATAATTGTAATTACCAAGAAGATTAATGTTTTGTTTCATTCAATATAGTGAAGATTTACGTACCTATGTATATTTTAAAACAATGTCGTTTATGAGCTCTGTGGTGAGAACGAACGTTGTGGTGGTTAAGCAACTTTCGCAATGGTCGGTCACGAGATGGGTGACCAACAAGAGCTCCTCCTGTTAGGTATCTCCCGAAAGGAACTTAGGTCCCGTTCCCGTCGTTTGTTGTATTTTGTAGTCACTAAAATCTACCAATCCCTAATGGACCCGCGTGGTGGTTCACGAACTATTCTTCTTATCCATCTATAAGGAAAGCCAGTGCCCTATGATTGAATCTAAGACCGCTGGCTCAATTCGAAATTATCACTGATCCATTGTGCCAGTCTCTCATTCCACTGTACGGTCTGTACAGCACCTCTTGAAAAATTCGGCTACTTACTTACTTACTTTACATTATTTTACTTGTTTATTTTTTTTTATTTATCAAGTGGTATGTTACTATCACTTAAATAATTTCCTGCCAAACTATAAACATAGTTTGTTGGCGGGATATGCGCTCTTTGACAACTATTTACACACCTCACCAAACATGTAATTTAATAATAATCGTAAGTATTCATTTTTTCAGTTAAGACAAAATTATTTTAGTTATACGTCCAAAAAAAATTTAGGTACCTACCATACCTAGTTCGACATCGGCACCAAGCATTGTTTTATTTACGCTAATCATTAACGCTTTCTTAGCTTAGTTTTATGAACCTAGTTTAAATAGACTTCATAATTACCAATAAATTAAAAAACCGTCAACCATGAAGTATTTAACCAACACTATTTAGGTACTTGCCTTTGTCTTCTGTTAAGCTGCAATGGAGATGAGTCAAAGTAACATTCCCAAAATAAATGAAGCAAATTGACTCTTATCACCACAACTTCAGAATACGCATTGAATTAGTATTAATTATAATTACCTAATTGAATTAGGACAAAACAGTGTAACAGATAAAAAAATCATAATTTTGACGCAGATTTGTCCAGATGGGGAAAAAAAAACACCTACCTAATATGTCTCATTTTTTTCCCTTTGAATGTGTTTGATCTATGTCCCTATCAGCCCACGATCGAGATCGAAAAGATCGGCAGAATGCTTGCCTTACACCAGTCCAGATCTTCTGTCAGAGCTATTTTGGTTGAAGGATGTTGACGAGTGATCAGAACAAAACTATAATAATAAAGTAACACAATTTGAAAACTTGAAAACGTGCTATTTTCACCGGGCAAATTCTCTATAAACCGTGTCTCTTTCACTACGGGACGTTGGCGGAATTTCTGTGTAAAACGGAAGAAGCCAAAATAAAAAAATAAAAAACAATTTGAAATAAAAGATGGCTACATAAATCCTCAATTCTTCATTCTCTTCTTTATCAGAGTGAATTCGTTTTCCCGGGTGGAAGACAAACAGTCGAATAAGATCACCAAATCGTATGCCATGCCAGCGTAACCATATGGCAAAAACTTCACCTATTCAAGGAATCAGAAGCGGGATCAATACAAGGTGTATTGAACTTAATTTTGAGTTTTTTTTTACAAGATTGTCTTACAAGATGGTCCAAAAAAAAGAAGTGTATTTTGGTCATAGTCACTTTTCCCTTAGTGTCAGTTAGTTTCATTTTAGCTGAGCTGTAGTTCTTTTGAATATTTTTCTTTTAACCTTAGAAGCATTTGTAGTATTCATCAATACGAAGTACTTTTTGTAGGTAACCCTGAAATCGCGAAAAAATAATCAGCTGTTTCATACATTTTAGCTGAGTTCAAATAAATTTTTCAATGAAACAGCTGATTTCTTTCGCGATTTCAGGGTTGCTTCCATACAAAAACTTGTTCGTACTGATGAGTTCTACAAATGGTTTTGAGGTTGTGGGTAAACATAAAATAACGTTGTATAGGTATTAAATAGCTTCTAATTCATGTCGTGCTCCTTGTATCCAGCTGTTTCCAGTATTATAGAAAAAGGAAATTACTTGAACCTTCACTAAATTAGATAGAGACAGCTTTCTCATAACACTAATAACATAATGACACATAACTCGATACATCAATACATTCACTACGTTAACCTTAACTTTGACAATGTCATCCATTTTCGCAGAATATCGAATAGCAAAATACAATAATGCGATTAGGTTTTTATTAAATAAAGAAAACAATAGTGACAAAGGAATGGAAACAAAAGCATAGTGAGTCAATAAAAGTGAAGAAATAACAGATAAGTCTGTCGTGATCGTGGCGGTAAAACTGGTTGCAATAGTGATGGATGTAAGATTCCGTCTTTTGGGTATCGATTAAATTTGGATTGACGCCCTCCTGATATATAATAGGCCCTACCAGCAATCATCACAGTCAAAATTGAGCTAATGCTGCCTAAAAAAAATTATGCACTGCTTGCTTGCCATATTACTTTAATATTGCTCAACAGCTTGTGGTAGGTGACACCCCAGAAGGTAGAAGTGGTTGGTGGTAGGACTTATTGTAAGTCTGCCTGGCTAGCTACCACCATCTTAACTAAATCTGACGCCATAACAACAATGTTTTTAGCATTGTTGTGTTCCGGCAGTTCGAGATAAGATAGCCAGTTCCTCAGTGGCTGAGGAATCCGGGAGAGGCTCGCTTCCATCTTCAGCCTTATCAATACTTAACATCAGGTATGATGAAGGCTATGAGTCTCACAGTCGTTCATAAAAAAATAATAATTGGAAAGCTAAAAATCAACATAAAAATCCCGCTCAGCTATTTGCCAGAAAAAAAAGAAGACGACTGCAAAATTTCGTATTGTGCATCGGACTGCTTCTGCTTTTTGTCTTTAGTATCTTCCAACTACGCCGACACTCGCAGCGACTATTGGAACTCAGTGGCCTTGGCATGAGTTAAAGGAACTGCACAGCCCCGAGAGCTGGCCTTGCAGTTCAGCAGGGCTAGAGGCTCTTAAGAAGTCTAGAATCTTTCTAGCTTTAAAAATTTCGAATTGAACCGAATTTTGATGCTTGGTATTCCGCGGTCTTTTACTCCTGGGTATACTTCGTGTGGGGGAAAACAAATGAAGTAGTCGGTGAAGGTGCAAGGTGTATCATAGTTTTGCATTTGCATTTAGCATGTATTTGCGGTTCTGCGGGCTTAGTTAGTTTTTAGTTCCTCCACGAGGACTAGCGTTTGTGAATGGGATCCATCACTCGACAGGTTCTTGGGAATTATATAAGGTAACTAACTCGTTATCGATAAAAATTGTGCCAGGTTTTCGGAAATTGTGTCAAAAAGTAGGTAAATAAAACGTTTCCGTAGCATTTCCCAATTGCATCGCCCCCACTCTTGCGAAGCTAACCACTCCCTCGTCTGGTATCTACTGGAGCAAATATCGCTATCGGCTGTGTGTACAGTCACGAAAGTTGCTTGTCGATTACTTACACTTAAAGGCGATATTCGCGTGCGCTGAATTTGGTCAATCGTACATAGGTTAACATAGACATCCAATGATAGCCATTCAAGGGATTTTGCGCGGCAACTGAACTATCGGATATACTTCCGCGACAGTACTTTCAGAGCTGGTTTTATCGATATTATCGCATTATCAGGACCGTTATCATATTAGTGCAAACACGACGACGTTATTGTGAATAAACTTTGTTGAAATACTTTTCGAGACCATAACGGTTTAAAATACTTGAAAACTAGTGTAAGGTTAAGTTCTCGGAATCTCAGAACTTAGACAATAGTTGGGATAATCCCGATATTCTGTCCATCTATACTAATACTATAAATGCGAAATAAACCGATTAAACCTATTTTGATGAACGTTGGCATAGAGATAAATTAGACCTCTTTAGGACAGTGATATCCCTATCACTGTCCTAAAGAGGTCTTATTTATCTCTATGCCAACGTTCCACACAGTCTTACTGTTAAGACCTCTTTTGAATATTTGTAGTAGTAGTTTTTAATATAATAAAGTTTGAAGTATCTCTTCGAACCTGTATCTCTGTATGGAGCGACCAGGCTGGAAACTCCACCAACGATACAAAAAAACCTTTACTATTTTTTGTTACAAAAAAACTTTATCATTCAAAACATTTTTGCGGGTTAAAAAGGAATGGAAGGCCAATTTTAATTAAAAAATTCCGACTGAAGGAAAAATACGAATATTTTTACTTTAAAAACAGTGTTATTATTGGTCATACATTTCTATCTGGATTCGAAAAGCTGCGATTTTTTTTATTTCTACAGTAGGTACTTATGCCAGATAGCCGTGTTGGAATAGCTTTTAAATCTAGATATTCCTTAAATTTTTTGTGAAAAATATCTTTCTAATATACTTTATAAAAATATTATGCATTCTGGACTTGAAATTTCAAGCACAGTTAGATAAGTTGTCCTCATAATAATTAATTTATTAATTCTTATGAGAATAAATGTAAAATGTCTTTTCTCAAACATGCTTGGAAATGTAAGCATTATTTTGACATAAATCGATATTGCTGTACTGGCCACATAAATTGCGAGCAGTGTGGCCGGAAAAGTTGAATGAAAATCCATATATGTCGTGTTTTAGCGGCCAAATAAATTACATAGTAAACTCATATCTGTCGTGTTATTTAAAAATGGAACGATCTTTTACTCCGAAACATGGCAACCAAGGAGGTAACTTAAAGGTTTTATTTAAATTTCGAACTGGCGTGCAAATAAAGAGCGGGAACGCGGGATAAATGATTGTAGTTCTTCATTCATTGATTTTGAAAAGTAAGTAATTGTTTTTAACAAAATGAGTTCAAGTGATGATAGTGAGAGTGCTGAATTTACCTTAACGCCACCTGAAATTCAAGAGGCGGCAGAAATAGAAAACTTGTTACCGACAAAATCAAAAGAAAAATATTTGCAAACTTATGAAAATTTTGTTCAATGGAAGAATGTAAGAAAATCGAAACCCGAAATCCTCGGCGAACTCACCAAGAAAGTTAAGCCGTCAACGCATCGCGTCATCTTTCTGTGCGAAGGGGTTTGTGTACTTGCCTACATATTTCACAGACTAAATTATTTTATCACGGATTAGCTAGCAGTTTGTATAGAATGTGCTTCTTCAGTGCCCACAGGAATCAAGTAATTTAATGATAATATTATTGCTATTTTGGTGATTTCATTAATGTAAATTTATTTTCAGAAGGATATTCTTATTATTATTTTAACTCTGTCTACTTCCTATTTTTTCCAGATTCGCTCTTATATTTTCATAATATACTTAGGTACTTACTACCTATATGTTTTATTTAACTTTTTTTTTAATGAACTACGGGTAGACTCTTAGCCTTCATCATACTGAGGAACTGGCTATCTTATCTCGAACCGCCGGAACACAACAATGCTGAAAACATTGTTGTTATGGCGTCAGGCTTAGATAAGATGGTGGTAGCTAGCCAGGTGGACTAAGAACAAGTACTACCACCAACCAAACTTGCTTACAAAATACCTTTTGTGACCATTACAGCCAAAAAATATTTTAATACTCTTCCATTGTCGTATAAACATATGTTTGTAACACATAATAAAGACAAATCGTGCTACAAAGTTTCCATTAACTGGAATGGCCATTATCAGGGACCAGATGTAGGTAGACGACACTATTATCTGGGGTCACGTGGGCAAATGGAGGTCACTTAATTATGTCAAATTGTAGCCCTTAGCTATCTGCTAACAAAATGTTTCATTGTTTGTTAGGATTTAATGATTGCGTATTATCAATATTTTAATTAAGCGATAGTTAAATATTTTGACTTTGGCTATTGTCGTCATATAATAATATGAAAGAAAACCAGGCGACTTATTTGCGACCACGAGCTGGTTGAAAACCTCCATAGTTTGAGTCATCGCCGTAAGGTCGTTTGTCTATCGGCTTTCTACAGACTTTACTGTAGGGAGTGTGCATCTGAGCTGCATAACCTCATTCCGCCTTCTCCTTTTTTCCATCGGGATACCAGACATACTGCAGGCTACCATCCATAGTTGGTTGCCATTACAAACTGACGCACAGAGCGCTTTAAGTCGTCTTTTATCATACGAACAGCCAAGGAATGGTATACCTGCCAGCGTCTGTTTTCCCGACCACATGCCACATAAAACCAAACCTCTTCAAGGTGCAAGTGAACAGGAGGCGTATCTTTTAATCATTCAATGCAATTCGAATGCGAATTCTTCTGAGCGAACTCCCTCCATCTTAGACTTCATCAACGCTACGCCATTCGGCTAGATGGAGGTCAAAAGTAAAACAAAAATATATACAGGGTGAAAAAATTAGGACGGGGCAGTAGCAGGTACCATAATTGTAGCTACCGTGAAAACGATCTTAGGGAACCATCCTTAATTTTTTTGAGAAATTTTGAACTGCCTTCACAGATATTGAAAATAAGTCAGTCTGCAGAAAAATGGTCAGTTATCAAATATTTTATTTTAAACCAATCGATCCTGTTTCCCATGAAGATCAAAACACTCTAAGACACCAACTGAGGTAAGAGTACTAGAAAAGTCAGAAATCGCGAAAATCGCAAAATAACACTTCCCGCGCTCCCCACACGCCGCCGCCGCGCCGTATCCGCGTCACCGACAAGTACTTACCTTTGTTGACGGAACTTATTTTCTTTGCGCTTAAAATGGAAATACTTTTTCGCGATTTCTGACTTTTCTAGTACTCATACCTCAGTTGGTGTCTTAGACTGATTTGATCCTCATAAGAAACATGATCGATTGGCATAAAGTTTTAAAAAATAAAAAAAAATCTGCTGAATGTATTTCTTTTTTTTAAATCCGTGTTTGCAGTTCAATATATTTTTTTTTATATTTTTTATTTATGAGCGACGGGGAGGCTTTCATCATACCTGATGTTAAGTATTGATAAGGCTACAGAATGGAAGCGAGCCTCTACCGGAATCCTCAATCACTGAGGAACTGGCTATCTTATCTATAACTGCCGGAACACAACAATGCTGAAAACATTGTCATTATGGCGTCAGACTTAGATAAGATGGTGGTAGCTAGCCAGGCGGACTTACAACAAGTCCTACCACCAACCAAACCGAATACAATATGTACCCCCCGCTGGGAATCGAACCCGGGACCCCTGGGTCTGATACCGGTAGTTGTACCACTAGACCACAGAGGCGGTTGAATCTCAAGAAGTTAAGGATGGTTTCCTTAGAACGTTTTCATGTAGCAACAACGGTTACGGTACCTGCCGTTCATGCCCCGTCCTAACTTTCCATTCTGTATATATATATATAAAAACATTTTATATAAAAAAATCAAACCGACTTCAAAAAGTTAAAAATAAAACTTTTGGAGTCGGTGCCAGCCAGGGCATTCTACATTGCACTTCTATTAACTATATATATTTTTTGGCCTTAGCTAGCTAGCACCGACTCCAAAAGTTTTATTTTTTACTTTTTGAAGTCGGTTTGATTTTTTTTATAAAATGTTTTTATTTCAGATTTTTTAGTTACATCATGTGCCGTTACTTACACTAAAAATCAGCCCATACACAACAATGTCATCTAGGTAAACGACTACTTGCCAAAAGGTGATTGATATTTTTCAAGATTATGAAAAAACTACTAGCCAGATCTTCGTAAAAATTATATGGGACCACACATAAACCATTTTCTTTCAGATAAAAAAAGAATTATAATTATTGCGTGAAACTTCAGCTCGAACAAGAATCTAACAATTACCTGGATGATATATTTGTTGCATGACTTCCATGACATTAGGCCCCATATCTCCGAAGATTATCATCGGATCTCAATGAGACTTCTATGGGACCAAATTGACAGTGTACCCGATCGAACAAAAAAACAACTATTAAAATCGGATCACCAACAGCGGAGTAATCGGTATACATACATCAGACAAAAAAAAAATACGCGTTGAATTGAGTACCTCCCTCCTTTTTTGTTGAAGTCGGTAAAAATAAAGGATTTCGACATCGACACCTACATATATGACCTATACATGGTGATATATGTAGCATTCTACTGCTGAAAGATTTTTCATAATCGGTTCAGTAGTTCCAGAGATTTACTTCCTATACTTTAGCCATTTTACGGAAATGTTTGTAAACAAACCGCACATAGTTAACCTAAAATTTATTTTTTATACGTTTATATATTACACGTTTTAAAAGTATGTGTAATTCAATAGATTAGTTTTCTGAAATATAATGTATTTGTGAAATAATTCTACGAATAATGCTCAAATGTTTGTTTACAACCATTATTTCCGTAAGATGGCTGGAGTATGTACAAACAAACTTACAAACTTTACCTTTCTTTAAAATTGTTGTAGGTAAAAAAGGAAAATAGCTGGTGAATACATAATTTTATCAAAATTGGCATGGATTATAAACCGGCAGTCAGTCGAAGTTTCATAATAAACTTAATAATATTTCGCTTTTCTGCTACGCCAGTCTTATAATTCGTTTAGCAAGATCAGAACTTCAGTTCCGGTCAAACTGCGAAGATGTTCAACTCTTTGGAAACAGACAAATCACCGGAAAGTTTAAATTTTCAATTTGTTTCTTGGAGGGCAGTTGGACAAAGTTGCAAATCAGTTTAAAAGCTGATTTCATTATTTATCTAAGTTTAGTTTAAGTTACATTTGAGCCTTTTGCTGATTAACGATCTGAGAGGGATTGCTTGGTTAACTCGTTATCATCATCAGCAGTTTCTGGTGCTTAGCTATAGGTCTTAACTTTACCATAAATAATTAGGCCTTTATAATCTACAACCGTAGATTATAACATAGCGAGAAGAACCGATGGCCGTTGGTGTGGAAACGTTCTGGAATGGCGAGACGGCGCACCGGACGACGATCCGTGGGTAGGCCCCCGACAAGATAGACCGACGATCTGGTGAAGGTCGCGAGAAGCCGCTGGATGCGGACAGCGCAAGACCGATCGTCGTGGAGACCTTGGTGGAGGCCTATACCCAGCAGTGGGTGTCATATGGCTGAGACGACGAATCTGCAATCGAAATCATCATACCTTCTTCTTTTTCTTAGCGTGTCAAGCTATATTTGTGAGGGCTAAAATTTAGCAACCGAAACGGCACTGTCAGTGGCCTTGTAAAGGTCCTCGCGTGTACAGGTGCAAGGACACGCAGGGCATAAAAGATATCCATGGTCTGGGGAGAAAATACCACATAGACACGTGCTCTCCGAGTTGTACCCCACTGCGCATATTTTCCCTACTTCGGCCAACTTTTGCGTGAAAGGAGCCTACTCGTGTGGTGCAACAAGAATAGTATGCGTCTGCGGACGGCAAGTCGGTAACGCAGACAAGCCGATTCTTCCACGCAACTCAATGGCAAAAAAAGCATCATACCTAAAGTTAACTAATAATGTCTGTACCGTACTTTCGGATCCGTTTCATATCAGTGAGCGAGCGCCGCGATTAAGATCATTAGTCTGTGGGGCTATTCTCAAAGAAAACATGACTGAACGTCACATCAGCTCCCAAATAGTATTGAATATGGAGCGGTCCCCGCTGATTCAGCCGTCAATATGAAGGATGTTTGCTTAGAGAATAACCTACCTGGATGCCCGTTTGGTATAATTTGGTTGAATTATGTTTTTGTATGAGCAAACCGGTTATTCGTGTTTCGTGGAAACACTGCACTTTTTAAGATTTGAAACTACTGAACGGATACTTGGTACACAGATAGTACAGAAATAATTTTTATCCCTATATTCCCTCGGGAACGGGAACCACGCTGCTGAAACCGCAAGCGGCCGCTAGAATCAGAATTGGCATGGCTCCCTTGTGTACCAACGAGTCAGACTCGTGTCGTGCTTGTGATGACTATCAAACTATTGACAATATAATATCAGTCAAGCTTCATAAAATACGAATTCCTAACGGAAAATCCTTGACATTTTTGCGTACGCTACATTTTGTTCACTTATTCTCTCAGGAATGTAATCCCCGGGTTCTTCAGAATATTACACAAAGTCGAATTCAAGTTTTCGTTCAGCTCATGTTTTAGGAATTCCTTGAATATTGTAATAAGCGTCAAAAGTCTTGCACTCGCAAACGTTGCCGCTTCCTCCATTACCTTTTAGAAAGTGCTTTCCTCTATTTCATTACCTTCATATTTGCCTTCATAATGTTAATTTGACATTAAAATAGATTGAAATGAGATTTACCTAATATTTTTTGGCGAAAATTTTGGACGAACAGTTTGTGAATTGTGAGGTCATTCAATACAATAGACGATCAGAAGTACTCAATAATTATTAAAAATATGTATATATTACTAGCTCCGCCCGCGATCTAATCCGCGTGGTTCTTGTTCCCGTTGGAATAACGGGATAAAAAAAAGCCTATGTTATTCTCCGTTCTTTCAACTAACTCTATGCCAAAAATCAAGTCGATTAGTTTCTTAGTTAGGGTTTGAAGGAAGGACGAACAATCACACTTTCGCATTTATAATATTAGGATGAGGACTAGTTAAAATTATCACCGTCTTTTTCTGCAAGGGGTTTCTATTAGCCTTCATCATACCTGATGTTAAGTATTGATAAGGCTGAAGATGGAAGCGAGCCTCTCCCGGAATAGTCACTGAGGAACTGGCTATCATATCTCTAACTGCCGAAACACAATTGGCAGAGAGACATACCTCTTCTTTCCACTTTTTACGATCCTTACATACTTCTCTATCAACAAAGTTATTAAGACTGGAAGCTGGATTACGCTCCTTCCGGTATCCTCAACCTCCGAGGAACGGAACACAACCATGCTGAAGAAAAGTTGAAGGAGGAAATTAATATAGCTAATATAGGATATGGCAGCCAGGTGGATTAAGAACAAATCCTACCACAAACCAAACCAAATGCAAACCAAAGACCTCTGGATCTTTCATAAACTGATGGTGTTATCACTAGACTACGAGGCGGTTAGGGTTTTTAGATGGATGTCATGCTCGGCTTTAGCCATGTTCTATACTTGGTCATGTTCGACTTAAGTCATAGTCTACCTTTGGTCATACTCTGATTTGGTCATGTTCTTGTGTTTTTGTTTGGTCATAATTACAATTTGTTTTAGCCATATTATGCTTGAGCCGTGTTACGATTTGATCATGTTCTTGTTAAGTCATAGTAACATCTAGACTAACTGACTGACTGGATGGAAGCACTCATTACATCAACAGAAGTATTATTATTGTTGCTTTTCTTAGAAATATTGAAAAGTATAAGTTTTGTGTGACCAACGTAAACACAAGTTGTGAAGACTAATACAGAGTTTGAAGGTTAAATTAAATAGCGTGTCTAAAATGGATAATTAACTGTAATCAATCATATCGTGTAAGCTTTTGGGTTCTACTGCCAGTCTAATCTGAGGGCGTTTTCGGTTGACATAGTAATATGTCAATATTCATATTGATTGGCATATCAAAGTGTCGCACGCAACGTCTATTTTTCTTGGTGGTTAAAAAGAAGGAAAGGGGATCGGTATCAATATCCTTTAGTTATAAAAAAACTTAAAGGGATCGTAAGATAATAACTATAAAAAAATCGTTAATTTCATTAGATTAGAAGATTCGTTCTCATTTTGGAACAATAAAGCATAATGCTAAACAACGTTTTTGTTGGTATATATATCGGTGTACAGTAGATATTGAAACTTAGATAGACGATATTTGACGACTTGTTTGGCACAGGGGTACTATACCCGCCTTCTGAGCCAGAAGTATTAATATCCTTAATATATTTAAAACCAAAGTAAAAGGGTACTGATAAACTTTCATATTCGGAAGCCTCATAAATGTATACCAACCAAGGATGAATAAAATTAAATTTTCAGCAGACCTTCCGCTAAATGAGTATTCTCAGAAATTCAGGCATACTTGTAAAAATAAATGGCGCAAGTCGTTTCGTGGGCAAGTTTAATGAGCCACAATATGGGTTGGAAGGTTACTGCGTCGATTCCCAACGGGGGACTTTGCAATTTGTAAACTGATTATGCTTCGAGGTAGAAAAAATGGGGCAGGCGCTTCGCCCATTTGCTGCCTAATTCTATGAGGGTTTTTGGGACTCTTAAGCCCGGCATTCACTCCAGCAGAATCGTATCCATTCGCATTTCTTCCTGCGTGTCCGTTGCAGACGAATCGCAACTCTTTATCAAAGAAGTAGGTCGAAATTCTGAGCCCACAGGCTTACAGAGTAGGTAAATGTAGAGCAGGCGATTTTTTTGGGATTCGATTTGGCTCCGTTCTCGGGGCTTCTTCGACTAGTTGCCGGCCGTAACTTTGTTGGAAATGAAAATGTACATTGATTTATATATCTACCTACAATTTAGGCTGTTACAAGCGCTTAAGAACGTCAAGATTCGACACAAAATTCTACGGCGGACACCTAGTAACGAGAAGAACTGTTTGCGTGGCGAATCTTTGCTCAAATATTCATTCTACTATCACAACCAAATAATCTTGCCTACAAATTCAACTAAAACTTCAATAGATATGCGCGTTCAAACAAATAAACCAATTTTCTGTATCTTTATAACAGACTAGCTACCGCCCGCGGGTATACTCGCGTGGTTTCCGTTCCCGTAGGAATATCGGGATAAAAGGTAGCCTTGTTACTTTCCGTTCTTACAACTAACTCTATGCGAAAAATCAAACCGATTGGTTGCTTAGTTATGGCCTGCGCAGACGACGGACATTGAAGGACTTTTGTCCGCGACACGACCTTATTACTAAGAACATAAAGTTGAATAAATAACGAGGACTATCGCGTACTTTTCGCGGATATACGCGGTCAAAGTTGAATCTTATTTGATTAACAATAAAGACGTGTCGCGGACAAAAAGTCCTCCGTTATCCGTCGTCTGCGTAGCTCTTAGGGCGTGAAAAAAAAGAACACACTCGCATTTATAACATTAGTTCGGATTGGAGAGGATGGGCCATAAATACAACACAGACACAACAAAGCCGAATATTTTTCGACCATAATATTTGGTCACCCATCCCTTTTCATAACGAAAGCTGCTTCACCACATCGACATTGAGCTCCTCAAATAGCGGTACTCAAGATTATACCCGCTTCATCTAAGACTTCTAATGACGGTAATTTGGGGGCTGAAAAGGTCTTGTACTTAATCCTAATGTTAGTTTTATCATCTCACGTCACATTTCACACCACACTTATCACGTTGAGTTACTTTGTGATGGATATTTATGTCTTTAAGCATACCTAGATCACAGTCTATCTATGCATACAGTCGTCCGACAGACTCGTTTTGCCAGAGCAATCGTGCGGGGTTCGAGGGCGACAGGGGGTGCTAGCGAGCCCGAGCTGCCATACTCTCACTCGGTACAATAACATAATGTCCTGTCAAATACTATGAAACTTTTTGTCGCAAGAAAATCAAAGTGATCTGTAAGGAGTGTGATACACCGACTTTTTACACACACAAAATCGCGGGCGGTGTACTCTCATATATTTGATTTGGGTTCCGTTTTACTGGCACATCTGAAAGAGCTGTACACGCCGTTCCGTCGTCGAATTTCGTACCAATTGATCCTCAGAAGCATTTGAAAAGCACTTTCCTCGCAGACAAAAACATATTAAATCCCGCACCAAAGTGAATTATTGGCCCAATATCGGTACACAAAAGATCCAGTACAATGAAAGGTGGTGCTTTTACGCACAATAGCCGATAGTGTTAGGATGTCTTTTTGTAGCTATTTATTCAGCTCTAAGAGGAATTTCTGAAACTTTATTACATGTTGACTTAGCTTCAATTCTGACGACAATAGTTGTAGAAATAGACATAGGTACATTTATTTAGAAGTTTGTAATGTTTTTGAATGTACAGTCAGTCACGAATAATATGTAAACACTACGTGTTTGACGACCTCCGTGGTAGAGTGGTATGTACACCGGTTTCAAGGTGTCGCCCACTGTGATGTCCTGGGTTCGAATCCCGGTAGGGGCAAATATTTGTATGATAAATACGAGCATTTGCACCTGAGTAATGAACGTTTAAAATATAAATACTTTTATATGTATTTATATCCATTACAGTGCTTACTTTGGGGCTAGGTTAATTGGTGTGAGTGTAAGAATCATAGTAAAGTGTAAAGACAGTAAAAGTGTACCTACCTACCGTGTCAAAAGTTTAATCCACAGTCAAAGTTTTCCAACCTAAGTCAGCCCGCTTGAGACCATTGCCATGAAAACACGCGTCACTCAGAAACGAAAATGGTTAATTATGCAGTGCTTTCTTGCAAGAGCTCGTCAATAACATTTCCACATCACTAAATCTCGCTCGTGACGTCATTCGACACGCTAAGTTATACAGTTTGAAGTGTCGTCTATCTAGATATAGGCCTGTGGTAAGAAATATTAAACAAGACAAAGAGCACTAAGCAACCTTGCCACATTACATTATAATGACATGTTGACATACAGAGAGCTTGGTTTTCGTGTGTCTCAATGTGATAGATTTGTGTTTCTACTATATTATATTTGACGACCTATTACGGGTTCGATCCCCGGACAAGACAAATATTTGTGTGCATGAACATGTCTATTTGTCTTGGTCTGGGTGTTTAATATGTATATTATGTATGTATTTACAAAAAAAAAGTTTATAAGTATGTTTATCCGTTATCTAGTATCTATAACACAAGTTCCTCATGATACTTAACGTGGGCTAGATAATTGGTGTGATTGTATGGAAATATTTATTTATTTATTTATTATTGCTCGTGTCGTGAATGTACCATTTAACATCTGGGCTAAGCCTAGGCAAGTTAAAAGAATAAATAGAATAAAGGTATCGAACAACATCCCACACATTGGTTGGTGGTAGGACTTGTTGTAAGTTTGCCTGGCTAGCTATCACCGTCTTATCTAAGCCTGACGCCATAACAACAATGATTTCAGCATTGTTGTGTTCCGGCAATTCGAGATAAGATAGCCAGTTGCTCAGTGGCTGAGGATTCCGGGAGAGGCTCGCTTCCACCTTTTAGCCTTATCAATACTTAACATCAGGTATGATGAAGCCTAAGAGTCCCTCGGTCATAAAAAAAAACAGTGTCAATACTCTTGACGACATCGACATATTGTAATGTAACCCTTTGTTTCCATTTACAAGAAAACATCTTGTATACGTATAATGCGGCCACTGAGGGAATTCATTATTTGACAGCTCCTATCGAGAGCCATTGGTCATCCTGTCAGCGGTCGCACTATATTTTACTACATGTTTTTTTTGTAAATGTTTTGCCAGTGGAAACGGGGGGCACCCAGACGATTTGTTCCCCATTCACCCACTGAGTTTCGACCTAAAAAGTATGCCCCCTTCACCCCAAAACAGAAATTATTAAAAATATGAATATTTTATTCTTGGTTCGCCCCATTTCATATTACCGATTCGGCCCACATGTGCCAACTTACTTTTTCGTAGGTAAAATCAGCAAACAAGGCTTCGTTTTATCGTATAATATGTATTTAACATCTAGCAATTAATTACTTACTTTTATGTTCAATTACTTATATTATGAAAACTTCATAAATTAAAAAATATTTTTAGTTCAAAGTACCAGGGTCGCTAACAAGAGGTTATTTTAGATGTACTGAGAAGTTCTGATTGTATATGTTTTATATTAAGTTTTTTTAAGTATAATAACTCCTAGTTGGTTATGCTGCCCTGCACCCGATCGCCTAACGGTATAGCATGTGCTATTGCTATAGATATCGATTTTTCAACCCCCCTACAAGGGCTCTCGCTGCCGCTATGACTTTAATACTAAAAATGCAATACTGAATCCAATAGATGAATAGAAATATGTAAAATGTAGACAAAAACCCCATCGTTGAAGGGTTTTATGAGAGTTTGAATTTCTCTTTAGATTCCTAGTTGTTTTTTTGTTAGGACTGACTCCTGGTTGGTTATGCTGCCCTGGTAATTTTGGTTCATTATTTGACTTATTTTGTTTGTGTGTTGAAAACGGTATTTAAAAAACGAATACTTTTCTACATCCGAAGTTAAGACTTGATTTTTTTTTTTACTTTACATTGATGTGGGGCGAATCGGGACAGCTTTGGAATGTGGGGCGAACCGGGAAAACTTTAGAAAGTGGGCCGAACCTTTGGGGCGAACGGGGAATAAATCACCCAGACAAACCCACTACGCAATAAGAAAAAGGTATCGTTTTAACCTTTTATTTACCGAAAAGAACAGTACTTATATGTAGTAGCAGAAAAACGGTCTTGTAATTAAGTAATGTAATTAATCTTCTTTATATCCGAGTTGTTTTCTTAGGACTGCCAATGGTTCGCCCGTAAATTCTGTAATTTGTTGAATTCTAATAATTACTATTCAGTGTACGAGTCTCCATTTTATTTTCTTTAGGAATAGTAATACCTACAACAATGGCTAATTGGTAATTTATTTTTCATTACACTTTTTAGTGAGTAATTTTTGGGACATATCGATATACTTTTATTAATATTAATCTCTTCAAGAATTTTGTAATATGAACCGAGTATTTTTTTTTTGTAATTAGTACATATTATATTAATGTTTAATTACCCAAAGGTTTATTAAATTATTGATATTGGTCTCTCCAAAAAATGTTCCGAGAACGACACGACGACAAGCTCGCACTCGCACAGTCAAAAAGTTATCAGATCTCATGAAGAGCCAAGCTCATGGAGGCTTGTAGCATTGAGCGTGTAGAGTTAGATTGTGCCGTGTAGTGACGGCCTAAGAATACAAGTGTCACCACTCCCTTACATGCCTGGGATGTCGTAAGAGTCGACTAAGAGGCTCGACGCATTGAACACCTGTGCGAGAGATGGAAAACTTGAAACGAACCCTCTACCAATCCGTCTGGCCAGCGTGGTAGCTGTAGGTTAATAGCCTCCTAAGAACGCCACAATAGGCGTGAGCTTGGAGAGGCCTATGTCTAGCAGTGGACGTCCACAGGCTGATTATGGAGAGTTAGATTAGATGTAACTCTTCACGCCGAATTCTACAAGCCCTAACTTCACAAACTGTACACCTTAGTTAAAATATGTGGCTTGGTCGTTTTTAGGGTTCCGAACTTAAGAAAAAAAAGGATCTTATATGATCACTTTTTGTCCGTCTCTCCTCGTTTATCTCGAGAACGCGTGGAGGTATCGAGTTGAAATTAAAACAATATATTCAGGTCAACAGTCTGTTGAAGGGGTAAAAACATCAAACTTGTAAATTAACGTAAAGTAAAGATGGGACCGTTTATGTCGCAAAAATCGTAGATTTCTTAACTCTCAAGAAAATCAAAAATTATAGGTACTTCCGGTTCACCTATAACAATGAAGTTCGGCAACTAATATCGTCTTTTAGTATGAATACAGGAAAAATCTAAAAACTATTCATTTGTAGTTAATAAATTAAATGAATTTCGGGAAACTTCGTAAAAATTTGGGAGAATCAATACCTAAACTATTTATAATATTACGAGTATGTACCTAGGTAGGTACAGTCAGGGATTCCCGGTCATCCAGTAGAGTTTTTTAGGAAGCATTAGTTCAAAATCTAAAGTTATAAAATAGGTTTATATAATTTGTGATATAAACCTTTTTTTTAATAAATAAAATAATAGAACATAATTAGGTGTTTTATTTGAATAAAGAAATATTCCTTTAGCCTTATTACATTTCGTAAAAATCGTTTCCCCAGAATCTCTACTGGTCAATCGCAACTTCCCTGATTGTACCTACAAATTTGTGCGAAACTCGGTGGGCGAGTCCGACTCGCACTTGTCCAGTTTTGTTACTAGAAGAACTATTCTAAGTATAACAGTAAAGTAATGAACAAAGAAAAATTTATTTGCCTTACGCTCATGTGACGTCACGTTCGTTGATGTACTCAATAATTGAATGCGCCAAACAAGGTTGAATAAAAAGTTGACGACGAAATTTGAAGATGAAAGGGCACAGTGAGGACATAGCTTATGGTGGCATGCACAGAACAGAAATACAGAAGAGACTTTTAATGCGCGTAATCCTTAACCTGTCGAACTGCTCCTAGGAGCCGATGTCTTGTCACAAGTCTTTTTGGGTCAAAATATTAAGGGTCCGCCGGACTCGCCGCGCGCCGGTCATGATCAATAGTATTTTCGGTTTTTTGTTGACGGGGAAAATTTCGTATTTTGTTCCGTCTCCACTTCAAGTTTGCCATAGGTCCTTTTTCGAGGACGTCGATTTACAACGATTTTGGGAGCTGGAGACTATCCCCGACGATCGTACTCTCACACCGTGGCCGCGTGGTGGCATGAGTGAGGGAGGCTGTACTGTACGCAACCGATAAATTTTAAAGGAGACAACGACCTTAGAAATTATTCTCAACAAAAAAAAATATTAAGCTATTACATGTGACTAGGTACTTATCCAAAAAACGAGGGTCGTCTAACGACTTTATAATATCAGAAAGCTGTGTAATTGAGCGTCGAGTCTAAACGAGAATTAGGTACTTGGACTTGAAGAAAGTTGTATTTAATGATATAATAATAGTAAAATTCGAGACAGTCTTAAAGAATGAACCTTGAAAGTATTTGCTTAATATAAAATATTTAATCTAGGGTCTAATAGGTACCCTCCTTTTTTAAATCGGTTCATAAAATCGAGATTTTGCAAATTTGTGCAAGCGGAACTAACAGTAGGTACTAAAACCCATTTGCACTAAACTTAAGAATCGTTTTAGTCTATTCTTATCTATTTTAGTATTAATAAAATTGCTTTACACTGGTTAGTGTGTATAAGGTTTTATAAGACGTTCTTAGTTTCAATTACGGTATTCTTAACTTTCGGACCCAAAGGCTTAAACTTATATTTAGAATATAACAGATATTCCTACACTCACCTTGCACCGATTATTAGCCCAAGGTTTTTTTCTAGCCCAGGGAATTTTTGTGTTATAGATAGATAGATACTAGATAAATGACACACATAAACATTCGTAGACTGTTTTCTATGTCACGACAAATAAATAGATTGAAAGCTAATTAGTTTATTTCATATCATACAGCAAAACACAGATTTAAACAACATACCAAATAATAATTAAAACTAATTCCTTTTAATTTTAACTATGTGCCACATAGACAGAAAAATGGTAAAAACTCAGTGATCGTTTATTATGAACTAGCGGCCGTGCGCGGTTTCACCCGCGTGGTTCCCGTTCCTGTGGGAATTTTGGGATCATTTATAGACTTGGGGTCTAATGATTCTCTATACCAAATTTCGTCAATATCGGTCCAGTAGTTTTTGAGTTTATTCGTTACATACAAAAATACAAATTTTTCCTCTTTATAATATTAGTATAGATTATATATTATATATTATATTAGTATAGATGTCTTAAGAAAGATAAGAATAGGTTTAGACGATTCTTAAGTTTAGGGGAAGTGAGTGTAAGATTTTGTTAACCAATTAATTAGGGACTGACTACTGCGATTCTCAATTGTTCAATAAGGGGATTTTTAAATCGCTTTAATTTTTTTTTTTTAAATTAGTATTCTGGACTGAAATTTGGTGGTGCTTAAGTTCCGAGATCGCATCTTCCGTAAGCTTAACTAGCTTAAAAAGTCATCGATCATTATCGGATTCCGTGTAATTTTTCGAATTTAATAGTGAATTTCTAAAGTTGATGACAATGATAAATTTAAAATTCAATGGTTTAAGCTAGGGTTGTGAATCCGGCCAACTTAAGGATGACTCACAACTTAAGGGTGGTATTTATATAGATAACGAGTATAATGAAACGTTATAAACATATAGGCATAACACTTAATATATATATTTACCTTTCTGCTGCTAATATTTTATGATGAGTAAGCGCCATCTAGGAAAATGGAAGGATGGGATTAAATAAAGCATGCACTCAGCATTGAGTTGAGCTTGCTGCGGTAAAGCAAGGATTCGCTCGCTTCTTGTTCTCCTTATTATTCCTTGTATGGCGATTAGCGACATTTAGTTTTGCAATTAAAATATAAAGGTATTGCCTTTTTTCTATCAAAATACAACTTTATTTCGTGGCATTACGAACCAATTTCGATATAGAAGCTATCAATAACGCCTAATATAAATTATAACAAATGATAAATTTGATATGGTGTCATATAGTGATAAATTACAAAAAAAATATATATATTAATATAACATAATAACATCATTGGATATTCTTTATAGTCAAAATAGTACTTGATCCCTACGCTCTTTTGATGTGTATATTTTGTATGGACAACTCGGCAAACACTTGGTTGCAGAACTTGGTTGGCAACCGAATGGTGGCAAGCAAAGTGCAACAGCGAAACCTCGGCTCGGGCCCGGCACGGTGTAGCGTGAGTCATACTTATTTTGTTAGGCCGTTTCTCCTCGTGCCGCGTCGGCCGCCAACACCAAGGTCGTCAACGAGTTCCCCTCCAGAAAAGAAGACTATCTGCTACTAATTTTTCTTTCGTATTTTATGCTAACGTTTCTCGTATAGGACAGGCCCTGCCAGAATACCAGCGCTGTTGCGGTGTTGAGGTATCGTTCTCACATCGTAACAGCATTTTAGCTGAGGCAGGATCCTGATTGGCCCGTCACACTTATCTTTTAAGCTTAAAATAATTTGATGTTTGTGTTTTTTTATTCCTTTTTTGTTTATTACATAATAATTTTGTTTCGTGCCTTGTGACGTGTCAATAAAAACTTTTTTCTTTCTTTCTTTCTTTCTAATACTTAGAATTCATCTTTACTTGTACAATGTCCTAGACACACTTGTCCGGCTAATCCGGCAGGTCTGTTTTAGGATTTGGCAACCCTAGATGGAGAAGAACTAATGACAGTATTGTATTCTCTGAGAGCGTTCGCGTTTGATAAACGCGATCAATTACGTTTAACCATGGCTTTGATTGGACCTTGTAATACTTGTGGAACTCTGTGGCTTCGGCCTGCGATTGTGGCGGTGAAGCAACTTTGACCAAGGGTTTGTTATCTCAAGCGCCGGCGCTTAGGAAGGTACCTAAGTCAAACCATTGGTTCCGGTTGCCGTAGTTCTCGTAGTATCATGGCCCAAATTCCTTATCCATGCATAACTGTGCCTCTATACCTACATAAATGGCTAATAATGATGACGTAGGCCCATTCCCCATTCATATCCATCCATAAAAATTATCTGTCTGAACTCTGAACAGAGCCAGAACATAAAATTGACGACCTGTTTGGCGCAGGAGTACTAACCCCACTTTCTGCACCAGAGGTCCCGGGTTCGATCCCCGGACAAGACAAATATTTGTGTGCATATGAACATGTCTATTTGTCTTGGTCTGGATGTTTAATATGTATATTATGTATGTATTTACAAAAAAAAAAGTATATAAGTATGTTTATCCGTTATCTAGTATCCATAACACAAGATCTTCATGATACTCAACGTGGGCTAGATTATTGTATGGAAATATTTATTTATAAAAAAAAAAGGCTAATGATGAGTAACACGATTTAAAAAAGATTGAGGAATTGGAACATCATAAACACTGATAATTTTTCCTCGGAAAAATGGGACGAACTACTTAGCATTCATAGTAAGTCTAGTTTATTTACAAGAAACGGGGCCCTCAGAAAATTTTAATTTCGAAAGTTAATGACGGAAAACAGAGCAGAAAATTAATCAGACGTTGAACACAATTCGAGAGCGAAAATAAATTAAAAAAATAGTCTTAATCACTGTCCTCAATTTTCTTGATCCAATCAACTATGATTATTGTAATAAGTTACTTTCAGCTAATAATAAAACAGACAATTACATACATTATTAATATCAGAAACAAAGGGCATTAAAAAAAACTTAAGTAGAAAGATAGTAATATTATGTAAACAAACAAAAATATTCATTGCATGCATTGACTCGTAATTCCATGACTGTCTCTGAAATTTATATTTTTATTCGATGTATCAGCTAGGCGATTGCGTAAGGAAATCGTATTCATTTGACAGTTCATATCGTATTCAATCGAATGCAATTTGTATGGAATGACATTGACATACAATATGAACTGTCAAATGAATACGATAGACTTTACGCACCCCTGGTACGCAACCCACTTGACCCTCAAGATTATTTTCAGGTCCCATTGGGCCTTCTTAAAAAACCTCATCCTAACTAATATTATAAATGCGAAAGTGTTTGTTTGTCCTTCGTTCACGCCCGAACTAAGCAACCAATCGACCTAATTTTTGGCATAGAGTTAGTTGAAAAGACGGAGATGCACATAGGCTACTTTTTATCCCGATATTCCCACGGGAACGGGAACCACGCGGGTGAAACCGCGGGCGGAAGCTAGTATTAACATAAATTCGACCTAGTGGTCCTGCTGCTCTTGTACTTTTGGTACAAAATTGATGCGCCATAAATTGATCTTGTTTTCTTGAAGTCCGTTAAAAGTCTCTGTCGTTTATCGCGACCGAGTCATCTGGGCAAACGCTGAAAATCAGTGCTTTGCTTATTTGAGCAAAGATATCACTGAGCATTTGCCCTTTGCACACATGTTTGCAAAAGTATTTTAATTATTTCTGTCAATTGTGAAAGTATATTATTATGATGTGTGTTTGGTAATGTGAATAAATAAATAAATAATAATGATTAAAATGGAGGTCCAATGGGACTTGTTTTTTGAAAGAGGGTCGAACATTTATGTAGATTAGGTCGAATCTTGAGGGTCCAGTGGGTACTAGCTAGATCTTCGGATCGAAACCTGCCCTCTACTTATCTGTGTAATTTTAAAAACTTTCGCAATCTCTTTTAATCGTTTAGGGTTTGTGATAGAATCGCTTATCGAACGAACGATTTAAATGATATTAAGATGACACTTCATTTGACACTTCTCCATATAATTGAAATATTTTTGTGTGTCACTTTGCTTAGACAATTCCAATTCAATTTAACATCAAATTAACTATTTCGTCATTCCATAAATACCTTTCAAAAAGCATCCCGATTACAATCCCTATCACATGTCAAATAGTTGTGTTGTGGCGCAAAGTTCGTAAATACCTTTCAAATAAAAAATTTAAAGGAATTACGAATTAAGCTGATTTTAATATTAGACCCCTGGCTCCAAACGGCGTAATTGGACCACGGCTTCATTGGTTCCACAGGCTACTCATAAAAATAAGTTTCATCAATATTTAACCATTTTATATCAGACTGAATGACGATACTAACTCCAACCATTATCCTTAATGCGGTTAGATAATTTAACCACAATTACGCGGTATAAGAGCAAAGTTTTATTAAATACTTAATACCTGAGATCATTATTCGAGCTCTCAAGAACCAACTCACTTTTATCTCTCGAGCTATTCGAATCTAGTTAGGTTAACACGAAAACTGTAAAGTACCTTTTGTGGGACTGTCTGAGATATAATCTGGAATAATGGGACCTCTGCAGAGTCCTCTGCGTTTTTCATAGCCCTTACCCTGCAGGGCACGATAACGCACGTATTTTCGTCTTTATTGTTCGCCCTTTCTTGTCCAGGCGATTTGTGATCCCGTATTGTATTAATACTTTACGGAGTGACTTCAATGCGTAAGTTTTGGGCTTTCCCTACAATTATGTGTACTGTTTTCTTATGCTTCTTTAGAAGTTGGCAGGCATCTCTTATTTCTTTTTGCTTCACTTCTCTTGCATCGTCACATTCTCAGACGTCATATCCACTATCGTGTGACATTCCCATTTATTATACCTTCACATCACCGCAATATTTTTAAAGTGATTTTTTGGATACCCAAGCTTCATTCATATTGAAAAAATATGGTAAGCAAGCTGGCGCTATGCTTAGTGTATACTTCTAGCCGTTAATATTTTTTTTATGAACCATGGGGAGACGCCTTCATCATCATACCTGATTAACATTCATCATCAGCCTGTGGACGTCCACTGCTGGACATAAGCCTTTCCTAGCTCATAGGAGGATATTAGCCTACTCCTACCACGCTGGCCAGACGGGTTGGTAGAGGGTTTATGTCAAGTTTTCCTTCTCTTGCACAGGTGTTCAATGCGTCGAGCCTTTTAGTCGACTCTTACGACATCCCAGGTATGTAAGGGGGTGGTTACATTTGTATTCTTAGGCCGTCTGTCTATTTGTTTGCACATTTATTTGATTATCATTATGTCTTCAATATTGCGATGATAGCTGATAGTAGGGCTTCTGCTGGCCTATCAAACTTCCTTGCTTTGCTCCGTTTCGTATCAGCGTCGCGATCTAGAACGCTTCTGGACGCCTGTTTGGTATGGTACGGTGGTATGGCATCTTGATACGGTTGCAGGTACGTTTCGATCTATCGCGAGTTGGTTTTTCGCCCGTTCAAAGGAAATGATCACGCGATGATCGAAACGAGGAACTTTGCGTCCAGAGTTTTTGGATCGCGACTCTGATACGAAACGGAGGTACGTTACGGACAAAATAACATATCTGGACCCACCTTAAGAAAACCTTTAAGAACTTTAGTACTATTTAAAATATTAAAGACTACAGATTCAAGTCTCTTCTTAATCCAATAAAGCTAAACTTTAAATTAGATGCTTTAATTTAAAAAGTCAGCAAAATTCAATCTTAGTTCTTAAACCTGGCCACGTAGTGCTGTTCCCTGTAGAATTAAAAGGAGTCGTCCACCTCATTATAGATTCAGCTTCTAATTAATTATAAGTTTAATTGGAAAAGGATTTTTCTCCCTTGGGAGAGAGTAAACAGAAAGATTGCAATCACGTAGATAGAGGTCTTAAAGTTTGCTTTCCTAATTTTATTGGAACAGTTTCTTTGTAAGTTTGTGAAGGTAAATTGATTGTTTTAGAAGTAAGTAGTTTATGGTTTTTTTTTTACATTTTTCAATGCTATTTTTATACTTATATTTTCAAATTAAAAAAAAATTGGAAAACTAGCGACCGCTCGCAGTTTCACCCGCGTGGTTCCCGTTCCCGTGGGAATATCGTGACAGAAAGTTCATATGTTCATAACCAGGCTATCTATTATCTATGTCCCAAATTTCATCCAAATCCGTCCAGTAGATTTTGGGTTTAATCGTTGCAAACAAACAAACAAATCTTTCCTCTTTATAATATTAGTATAGAAATCAACTAAATAATAAATAGAAAAATATTGGATAAAAATCAACTCGGCCACAAGTGAATTTTCAGATGGGACTCGAACCCACGACCTTTGGTTGCGTTTGGTTTATAATTTATCAAAGTAGTTGGTAGCACAGAAACCTAAACGCGGCACAAATTCTTAACGAAACAAGCTTGGACTAGATGATTAGTGTATAAAAAGTTATAAGACCACCACAGAACAAATAGCTACTCATAAATAAAGCTGATTTCGAGATTTGTGCCTAGTTTTAGAACTTGTTATGAACAAACAAAGGTAATATCGACAACACTAGTGTCACTTCAGCGAGGAATGCGTTGAGCAGACGGTTTTTTGACCCATAGTTTTAAGTTATATAGTTCTAAATAGATTATACAGATCGTTGTTGGTAATACTTGTAGTTCGATATACAGCTTTTGGGATTATGTTAACTTTAATTTTTTTTTTATTCTTCATTCATACATTTATGTTCTTGTTAATAGAGGTTTCAGTATTTTAAATAGCTGTTATTAGCGAGGACCTGTAATTGGCTATCTGTTTCCTACTGTACTAAATATTGTAATTATAACACGCTGTTGGTCTTCCATAAATAAATAAATAATAACATCACTCAGAGACAAACAAAAACAAAATGTTTATCACATGCATGTTGGAGATCGAACCCACGACCAAAAGCATAATCAGTAAAAAATCTCAAAAATCCTAACTATTTTTCTAAAGTTTGTTTGTTTGTCCTTCCTTCACGCCCTAAATAAGCAACTAATCGACTTGATATTTGGCATATAGTTAGTTGAAAGGACGGAAAGTAACAGAATATTTTTTATCCCGATATTCCCACGGGAACGGGAACCACTCGGCTAAAACCGCAGGCGGCCGCTAGTATTAGAATATTTCAAAATTACCACCTAACAATGAAATATATTATCAAACCCCTAATATATATTTTTTAACAACGGGGAGACTCTTAGCCTTCATCATACCTGATGTTAAGTATAGGCTGAAGATGGTAGCGATCTTCTCCCGAAATCCTCAATCACTGAGGAACTGGCTATCTTATCTCAAACTGCCGGAACACAACAATGCTGAAAACATTGTTGTTATGGCGTCAGGCTTAGATAAGATGGTGGTAGCTAGCCAGGCGGACTTACAACAAGGTCCTACCACCAACCAAACCGAATACAATATGTACTCCCGCTGGGAATCGAACCCGGGACCCCTAGGCCTGACACCGGTGGGTTGAAGCCGCTAGTATTAGAAGATTTCAAAATTACTACCTAACAAAGAAAAAATATTATCAAACCCCTAATGGACGTGGTTATTGTGTGCCTACATAACAGTATTTGTTTATATCCCCTTTGTGGCCGAATGGACCAGGGACGTAATTATCTTAATAGCTCTTAATAACACAAAGTGTATGAAAACACAATTTCTACGGCCATTTTGCTTAAAATCTGAACAGCTAGTATTAAATGTAGGTATGTTACATACGAAAGTATTTCGTGAACCTTAGCGATGGTATTGAACACAAAAAAAAATCATTTATTTGTTGTAGTGTAATTCTCGATCATTTTCAGCACTTTCCGTTTCGTTTTAATTAAATAGAGTACAATACCCTATTTGAAAATACGGTATGCAGTGCAACCCTATAAGTCCCATTTGAAAAGAAGGTACTTTCTTGGAATACAATCCTGTTAGTCACACGAAAAGTTTATAAACTTTTTGGCTTCTGTGTGAATGAGAGAATGTAAACTCGGCAAAATGCTAAGTTAAGAACGAATCCAGTTGAATAACAATGTAGATTGGAGTAGGGTAACCACAGCAAAACCCAAGAATCTAGATTATAACACAGAAATATATATTTCCCTTGGAACGATTTTCAATTTCTCTTCGATGTCCTATGAAATATTATAAGTAATTCATTAGGAGCGTGATATACCCAAGAGAGTGATAAAACCGACTTCCACTTCCACAAAATAATATTTATGTTTAGTAGTGTCACTTTAAAACTTTACTAGGAACGGCTCCAAACTGCACCACCTTCGGTGGCGCTTTGGAGCCCAAGAGAGGCGGAGCGCCGCGAGCTTTTAGAACTTTATGTCGGCATAACTCTGTGAGGACATGACGGATTTAGACGCGGTTTGTTGCATTAAACGCAGAATTACATTCTGGTCAAATTTGTAATGTATCGCGATGCACAAAAGTCTATACTTTTCGAGCAAAACCCAAAAAACCGAATTTGGCTCTTCTTTGGCGCCAAAAGCTAAGGTTATGGTGATGGTAGGACATCGAATTTTTGTCACCAGGTATGGTTGATGTCTAAGTATGTGCCAAGTTTCATTAGAATCGGTTAAACGGTCTGGGCGCTATGACCGGGCGGACAGATTTTCAAAAGAGTCAACATAAGAGAGGCTCCGCTACGCTCCGCCTCAATAAATACAAAGAGAATACACAAAAATCGGTAGCATATTCTTTCTCAGAGCTTTCTGAGAAGACATCACTCGTAATTGCCATAATCTCTCCTAGCTAAACGGCTTAAAGCCCGGTTCACAGCTCTTTGCATCCAGTTCCTGTCTGTCATCTTTCGCAGATCGCATAAAAAATACAACCTGAAGTAAATATAGTACTTATCAATTTCTAAAGACCTAGAACAAAGAGTTGAGCCAAACTTCATGTAACGTTATTCTCCTGTCCTTCACTGAAGTTCATTTGTTTTGCCTTTTTTCGTACTATAGTTTATTTTCATATATTAAAAAAAATACATCAAAATCTAAGGCAAATAGGATATCAATCCTTCAAGATATATCTAGTCCCAGCAAGTCCTAGCAAAGCCGGCAGAACAAAGAGGCGAGCCAAACTTGACTTTATTCTCAGTCGTTCACCGAAGTTCATTTGCTTTGCCTTTTTTTTGTATCATTGTTTCTCCTTAATTTATAAGAATAGAGGTATCTGCAAGCAAATATAACCTATGGTATAAATTCCTGAAGATTTGTACTTATCCAGAGCCCCTGTGCAGCAAACAGTTCGAGGAGGCGAGCCAAACTTCATGTCACTTTATTCTCAGTCGATCACCGAAGTTCATTTGTTTTGCCTTTTTTCGTACCATCGATCGTTTCTTCTCCATTTATTTAAAAAAAAGAATGTGTACATCAAAATCTGAAGCAAATATGGTATCAATCCTTCAAGATATTTATATCTTGCCCCTGTGTAGCAAGAAGAATTATTCTCAGTCGATTACCGAAGTTCATTTGTTTCTCCTTGTAACGTACCATATCATCGTGCCCGCACTCATTATTCATAGCGCGTGGTACAGATGCGAACCTTTTTCCAAAGTTTGCTCCGTAAAAACTACTAAGCTATGCGTTACCTTTGATACCTTCTACTCTATTTATGAAAAATCAAGATCATTATCCCCGACGACGTCCACTGCTGGACATAGAGCCTCTCCTTGCTCACGCCATTGAGCCCGGTCCTTGCCTGTCATCTTTCGCAGGTCGCTAAAAAAATACCTACATCAAATCTGAAGTAAATATAGTATCAATTTCTGAAGACATCGTTAAATCTAGACCCTGTGTAGCACGCAGGACGTAGGGGCGATCCAAATTCATGTAACTTTATTCTCAGTCGACCGAAGTTCATTTGCCTTTTTTCGTAGTTCGTACCATCGTTTCTTCTCCAAAAAGAATACATAAAAATCTGAAGCAAATATGGTATCAATTCTTCAAGATATTATAATATCTAGCATGCAGAACGAAGAGGCGAGCCTCTTCATGTTACTTTATTCTCAGTCGATCACCTAAGTTCATTTGTTTTGCCTTTTTTCGTACCATCGTCGCGCCCGCACTCAATATTCACTGCGCGTGGTGCAGATGGGAACCTTTTTCCAGTGTTTGCTCCGTAAAAACTACTAAGCTATGCGTTCAATATCGGAACACACCTGTTCCAGCACAGTTTAATATTATTAGGAGTAACCCTCGGTCTCATCAAGTTTCATTTGGTATTCAATGAATACGTGAACTTCTTACTGACGCTTTATGCTGTTTCAATGGTTCGATTATGATCAAATCCATTTTCGCTTGATCCCTTTGATAAGCAATATCCTCTTGCTATTATTACTTTGGTTTGGTATTGATATTTTTGAAGAATAAATCCTTTGGTAATCTCAAGATATCCCTTACTCTTTTAAATTGAGTTTTGATGACGTTTCTGAAACACTTTTAATATTATATCTAAGTTGGCTAAATTACGAAATGAGAAATCTCCCAACTATTCGTTTTATCATGCTCAAACAATGAAATCAATTTTAATCATCTATTAATAGACTCAACTGAAAAACTCATAACATAATGAAATATCACAAGGCTTTCATCGCCGAAACGAAACATTCCTATTGGTATAGCAATTTATCGTAGAAATTTCAGTAAACCAAAGCGTAAATATCTTATTTCATTAATCCCGACCTTTGTTCATTAATCCCACATCTCCGAGATATTAATTGCTTAGCGTGAATAAATTTCTTCTCGTCGTCTCAGTTATTTGCCAACTTCTCGAATGCGTCAGAGTATAATAATAATAATAATAATAATAATAACTTTATTGACATAAAAAGTGGTTACAATCATATCATGAAGTCTCTGATTTCTGAACTAGGTACAAAAATACCTGTATCTCAGAAAATCAGCGCCCTCTTCCAGAGTTATACAATACAAAATTGTGCCAAAAAAGATATCACTAAAAGGAAAACAATTATAAAAGTGCAAAGAAAAACTAAAAAATAATAATAATAATATTTGATGTGATTAAAAAAAAATGTTTATAATTATGTGTGTGTGTGTGTGTGTGTGTGTGTGTGTGTGTGTGTGTGTGTGAGTGTGTGTGTGTGAGTGTGTGTGAGTGTGAGTGGTGTAGGTACGCAGAGAACGTGTTTGAGTCTTAGAGAAGTGTTAACTTGTGAGTGAATGCTTGGACGGGTAGCTTACGAACGTGCTTGGAGCAATGCTTCTGTTTTGTGGTAATCAAGCTTTGATAGCCAATCAGAAACTATTGATTTGCATTTATGTAAAGAAACTGGATAAAAATTTAAAATACAGTTGACTCGATTATATAGATAAACAGAAAGATAACAGCTCTGTCGCCTAGCCATAGCAGTGCGATATTTTGGCAGTGGAATTACATTATTAACAACACGCTTCCCTCTTATTCTTCCGGGACAATATGGGGTACATTGATGTTGGCGTATTATGGCTCGTAATATGTATAATTGACTAATTTAATTGAATAGACTTTATGCATAAAGTTATTAATCTCCACCCTTTTGTTAAGACCAGACGATGCTGTTAGTCTTATCTTATTTCCTTTTACTGCGAGCGAAACTTGTTAAACATCATCAGTAATTTGAGCTTTAAGCTTGTTAAGAACTCCTAATAGAATGAAGATTATGTTGTTGACAGAACAACACTTCCACCATTATCAGGTAAGTCCCTACTATCAACTGTCATTGTAGGTATTAATGAAGTAAGGTTGATAAAAGGACAAAGCTATAGGGTAGGAAACTTGCACCACATCTAATTTATCATCACGCTTTCGTCTTTTTTCGTCGCCTTATCCTTTTCTCCCTCTTAGAATCGTCACTGAGCAAGAATGACTGACGGAACGCTGTCGCACTGCCAATGCTGACACAAGCTATAGCGTTTTGTCAGTCTTTCTCGCTCTATCAAATGGCGGTTCTGAGCGATAGTAAAGGATAGGGCGACGGAAATCGCGATAGCGTCATCTCGTTTACAAGTTTACGTTAACATTTCTCAAAATCTCATAGTAAGCCCATCACATTGACAAAAGCCAATATTGTTCGTAGTTCACTGGAATAATATGTCACTGTTTCCGTAACAAAACAATACTATTTATTGGGGGAGTTCAGGTTCGCTTACTTCGCGAAAACAGAAGAGAGCATTAAATAAATGTTTCCGAGTTCCTTCCGAACCGAAGGGAAGGCATAAGGAGGTGAGAACAAGAAAGTATCCGTTAAAGTCCCCATATATTTTAATCTATCCCAACCCCTATTACTCTTCCCGATATCTACGATTTTTATTCCAAGATTCAATAAGAATATTCTAATGAAATCAGACAGCGCATTTGATATATACCCCTCGGCGGAACTAGAATCCATAATTTCTTAAATCGAAAACAGCGCTTTTTCGCCAGTCGCAATGCCATACTAGTAAAACTGAACTTGAAGCAATACCAGATCCAATTCAAAGTTAAAATAGAAACCGTTCGAAGCATAAATCAAAAGCCACAAACTTAAACCGATGATAAGTTCAAACTGTTCTATAGTTATTTTTTGCTATGCAGAGCGACTGCTTTAGTATAGACTGGACAGACACTGGTCTCACCGGTTCCTGAGGCGCAGTTAACAAAGATCCGAACTATATTTGAAGCTGTTCAAAAACAGCTCTTGTGTTTCGTTTACATGGATGATATTGTAACGGCACCGTCGACCTTTCATTGCCGTGGGTAACGGGAACGCGATATAATTTTTTATGTCTTGGGGTTAGGGTTCATTTTGCTGCATTGAGCTGACTTGCAGTCGTTCGTGGTACTGTGTGATTGCTGCCCGTAGGCTGTTCTCCGCGTGGTACACCACCTATCGGGTAAAAACAGGTAGGCAGGTAATATAGACAACTTGCAAATTGCGCCTTTGTGATTTTCGTTTTGAAATGAGTGGCTATTATACAACCTATTGTTGCTCCTGCTGCAATTTTTCCAGTTCTAGAACTGATTGTTAGGTGGGAAACATTTTCGACTATTTTGTGCATGAAATCGCTGCGAATTGGACTGCACAATGCACATGGTTTACTTCTCCTGGAACTATTTGTAACGGAAAACTGCAACTTCAGAAGGCGAGCGATTCTAAAAAATAAATATTTAAATTAAAAATGCAATGCGTTGATTAAAATATGCTTCCATAAGCCGACGATATATCTTGGCAGTAACCATATTGCGAGATCAGCGGCTTTAATTAAACTTTTTTGCTTTTTATATCCCATTGGAGACGCAGTTTCCGAGTTAGTCATGTATATAAATGTATATCAATTTTAGAGTTCTTTCTGAAAACGTATTTGTGGGTAGATAAGCATAGTAATTTGACGACCTCCGTGGTAGAGTGGTACCACACCGGTTTCAAGGTGTCGCCTACTCTGAGGTCGCGGGTGCGAATCCCGTTAGGGGCAAATGTTTTTATGATGAATACGAACGAGCATTTGTACCTGAGTCATGGATGTTTATAAAATATATATTTCTACACATAAATACTTATATATGTATAATTACATGTATGTCCATTACCCTAGTATCCCATAACACAAGCCTTACAGTGCTTACTTTGGGGCTAGGTTAATTGGCGTGAGTCTATAAAAAAAAGCTTTCTATCCTGTACACTATCCTGTAGTATCATATACTATATTTACAACCGGAGTTCCTGTTGAAAGTGGAACTCCAAGTGGACGGAGTCACACCATGACACTAGTATCTGAAAAAAACCGGCATTATGATAAAAAATAAACGGTCTCAGATCCGGTTTGTAACATATGTTGCTCTTGATCAAAATTATTTCATATACTTACATTTTCTTTTAAAAACGATACATCGAAAAAGTAATTCGGGAAGGGAACTCGTAAAACCTCTTGGTGCTACATCCGAAGAATACGTGCGGAAGATCACAAATCAAGGGCTTAGGTTCCTGAAGAAATGAGGCAGCATAAATAACGTTCCATAACACACCATTCTACTATTTTATTACCAGTTAATAATCCCATTATCTTTGAGGAGACGCCTGGCCCTGCGATTGTTAGGCTTAAGCAACTTTCGCAATGATCGGTCATGGGATGGGTGACCAAAAATTTAATATCTTGAGCTTCTACGTGCTTCGGAAGGCACGTTAAGCCGTTGGTCCCGGCTGCATTTGCAGTCGTTAAACCCATCAATCCGCATTGGGCCCGCGTGGTTGGTCATGGCCCTTCTCCTTATTCATCCATCTATAAGGAAGGCGAGGACCCCAGCAGTGGGGTCAATAATAATGGCTCTTGATCTTTACTAGTTTAGTAGTTACGGCACGTGCGGTGTTGCATTTGATTTATTAGATTCTTCTCTGTCACTAAGATATTTAGTTAAGAAACTATCTATTTCTTTGTCAACATTCAAGCTATCGATATCGAAACGTCAAGAATCAGTAATTACTATTTATAATTATGTTTTTTTTTTATGAACGACGGGGAGACTCTTAGCCTTCATCATACCTGGTGTTAAGGCGGTACCCTGACCGAAAGTGGCGCCGCGTTGAATTTTATTTAATATCGTAATTCTAATTCACAATTTTAATAAAACTTTACGTGGAATTTTTAGAGCCCATTGTCTTGTATTTTTAAAAGGTATCGCTACATCTCGTCGTAGTCATTCGTAGAAGTAGATAGCAAATGTGTCAAAAACGGCCACTTTTAGCAGTTTTGCTATCTACTTCTAGCAGTGACTACGAGGGAATTTAATGATACCGTCTAAAAATACTAGACTATGGGCTCTAAAAATTCCACGTAAAGTTTTATTAAAATTGTGAATTAGAATTACGATATCAAATAAAATTCAACGCGGCGCCACTTTCGGTCAGGGTACCGCCTTAAGTATTGATAAGGCTGAAAAGATGGAAGCGAGCCTCTCCCGGAATCCTCAGCCACTGAGGATGTCAAACATCTGAAGCGGTAGAAAAGCTTTAGCAAAACCTATCATGTATGTAATTGTGATGGAACCACTCAGCATATAAAAATTGGGTGTCTCGCCCTTCATAAATATGAAATAGTGAAGGCTATCTGTTGGGACGTCTATCGAATAGGACATGTGAGAAATGGCTGCGATATGTTATAATTCTGTACCGACCTTTACGGCTTTTCTATCAGAAACGTGCTAGGAAGCCGGGAATTTCGCTAGCTAAATCTACAAATAGCACTTATATTTTTCATAGATTAGCTTAGCTCAGCTTTGGTGGAAGAGGAGGAGCAAAGACAACATGATAACATCACGTCGCTAAAGCCTTTTACAATTACTGAGCCATAAAGGTATTCTTTGACTGAGCGTGATTTTTTCTGTCAGTCGCTTCCCTAATAAAGCTGGTAGAAGCTAAAGTAGCTGTTAGTAGTAATAAAGTAGCTTTATCCAGACTTGGTTGTTAAATTCTATTTTGATCCTTTCGATTTTTTTTATTTGACGACCTGTTTGGCGCAGGGGTACTAAACCCACCTTCTGCGCCAGAGGTCCTGGGTTCGATCCCCGGACAAGACAAATATTTGTATCCATGAACATGTCTATTTGTCTTGGGCTGGGTGGTTAATATGTATATTATGTATGTATTTACAAAAAACGTATATAGGTACTATCTGACCACGACAATTAGGCGCATGACAGCTGAGAAAAACTAAAAAAATCTAAGTAAAAACCAAATTTTCAAAGCGGTTATCAATCAATTAATCACTGTAGCGCTAATTTAACACATATTAACAGAAGTGCGGCGATAGAATTGGGCTGCAGGTGCCAAAAGTGCAAAACCGAATTCCTGTTATGCGCCTAATTGTCTTGGTCGTGTAGTAAGTATGTTTATCCGTTATCTAGTATCCATAACACAAGTTCTTCATAAAACTTAACGTGGGCTAGATAATTGGTGTGATTGTATACAATTATTATTTATTTCTATCTACATATTTTTAATACTTAAGTGTCAATAAGGGCCTTGAAAGTTTAATAATTAGATGACTGGATCTTTAATTTACATATTTAATAGATCTTCACTTTTTATTTTATTTGCATTATTAAATTTAATAACTTAGTGAGTTATATATTTTTAATTTAGCATTTTACAATATTATTTTCATGTGATAAATATTAAACAAGAAAATATCCTACAAGTAGAAAATAGCAACTTGTCTCATGTCAGAGCGACATGAGACAAGTTGCTTTTTTCTAGTATATTTTCTTGTTTTATATTTATCAACTTAATCAATATTAGGTATAGTTTAATCCAAAAAACTTCGTTAGGCTAATTTATAATTCTAGAGAAGAGTGTATTTATTTTTCTCCTTAGGTTAACTCCCCCTGTCATTTTTTTTTTACATTTGAAACATTTGAATGTAATAAAACTTATCCTCTATTTTTTTGTTACAGGTAAATACTTCAGACTACCGAACCATTGAGATGTAAGCGATTTGATTAAAACAAAACTTGTCAAAATAAACAATAAATATTGCACTTATTTTTTACTGAGTGCAACACGATATGGTTTGTATTAATACTTATTAGTTATCACAAATATATTAAACAATGCATTCATTTATTTATATCAAAAGCATAAATATCTAAGATTCTAAAATTCTGCATTTACATAGTTTTTCATTTAGCCGACTTCAAAAAAGACGAAGGTCATTAAATACTAGGGAAAAAACTACTCGTCTCACTATTAGTATCCCGTCTATCTGGGCAACTTGTGAGAGAAGTGTTGTTTTTTTTGATTTATTTTCAAAATTTATCTGCATTCAATGGCTGTCTATTGTGATTATAATTTTTTTTAAGTGAACGTTACGTCAAAAATTACGTCTTTTAGTTAAAAAAAAAGATGTATGTAAGGGTGGTATACCAACCCTTTTTCATTCGCCATAATAGACAAAGGCAATCTAGATCCATCGGAGACCTAAATTCTTTTGTAAACAGGCTTTAAGCTAAGCCTGCTAAAGCCTTTTTGTTGACGGTACTGATTTTACTCGGCTTTGAGTAAGAGTATGCGTTTTGATCGAATCTCAATGCTGGGATATTTTTATTTAAGATTGTATGAAATACCTACAAGAAATAGTTTTTTTTTCTTTATAAAACGATATAGTGTACCTACTAGCTGAATAGTAGTAAACTTGAATTAATTTATGGAGCGCTTTCGGCCTGCCATTGTGACGTTCACGCACCTTTCACAATGGTCGTTCACCGGATTGGTGACCAAAAATTGACAAAAAAATTGCTATAACGAGCTCCTCCGTAATTTAGAAGGCACGGTAAGTCGTTAGGTCGTCAATAAGTCAACAACCCTTCGCCAGCCCCAATGCAGGTCAGTGTGATAAATTCTGCCCAATAAAATGTACTTTCTTCTTCTTAAATTTAAGAGCTGCGCTCTTGTCGGTGGAGTATTTTCCGTTCCTCTCTTTTCTCTGCCAATGACTTCCCTTCCTGGTACGACACAACATCTAACTTTTCGCTTATCTGTGAAATATAGCTTAGTCTAGGTCTACCTCCATTTTCCCTTCCAGTATGTTTTTAATGAATAGTCGTATCGTACCCAGCATCTTTCCCCTTCCCCCATGGTCAGTTCATCCTTATTAGTCTTCTTTTCAGTCATGCAAAAATTATCTCTAAAACAAGCCGTCAGATTTGAAAATTGTGTTTCCACTAAATTTTCCAAGTTGAAGAGTATCTGACCTCACGCCACCACACAATGCACTAGCTAGTCTTTACTAATATTATTAAGAGGAATGATTTGATTGTTTGTTTGTTTGCATTGAATAAGCTCCGAAACTACTGAACGGATTTGAATGAAATTTGGTACACAGATAGTATAGATAGCCTGGTTATGAACATAGGATACTTTTTATCCCGATATACCGACGGGAACGGGAACAACGCGGGTGAAACAGCGAGCGGCGGCTAGTTATCGATAAACGAAACAAAGCAACCGTAACCCGATTATTCTTAAGTATTTATCTGTTGTTTTGTATACAATGTCCAACAATATTGTCCCTTCAACTGTGTCTTTGCTTTTCTTGACCCATTCTTCCACACGTGTATATCAATTTATGTCGCCAACCGTGATAGTAAACAAGGTATTGTCTTACAACGAAAAGTGTTATTCAGAAAAGCGACATGGAGAATATATCATTTTCATTTCTCTACGGAATCAGGAATGTCAAATCTAGACGGGAATCTTGCCAGGTAACTCTATTTATTTATTGCTTGGAAGATCAACCGCTTAAAATAGAAAATCCAATATTTTATCCGAAGTTCGGGCTGCGGTTTCGTCTGACCCATCACATACTTAATCAAATTATGCAAATAGTCATTTATAGTGATTGGTGTTGCAGCCTAAAATCAATCTCCCATCCATTACATTTCCGAACGCATCGCAGTCCTTTTTTATTTCTACTTATACTTTTACTTCTTTCTACAATATTCTTCTACTTCTACTTCTTTCTTCTTCTTTACTTTACTTTCTACTATATTCTTACTGAAATAGTAACGTTAGAAAACCTAATGCAATTATATCCTATTAATGGCGGATAAAGAAGGAGCAACATCCAACAATAGGGGTCCTGCTTTTTACACAGTTCTTGTTTGTTTTTTTCTTGAGTAAAAAACACTACAGTTGAAATTGCGACTAAACGTTCACAGAATCAGTCCAATAAATTGCCTTGTTGAACCAATAAATTGTAATCAATTGATTCAACAGCAAAAAAACGAAAATCGCATTTTTTGTTGCCTTAAATATGCTACTTTATACACAAAGGCGCACTATTATCATAGCGATTCGACAGAATCAAACGCAGCGGAAAATCGGCTAAGCATGCCATCATATCAAATGGGTAAACATCTTTATACAAAATAGGACTCATACTTCTCCCATTTTTTATTAAATTCTCTTCCGCACTATCTTTGTTCAGTCCATTCAATACAATTTCAATTTTAGCTGCTGTCTCGAGAGCTCGAACGTTTCGACGTGTCAGGTCTGTTCCCATAGGTAATCTTAGGATATCACCAGTGGTCCACTCCACGCCACGTACAGACTGCGCTGTGCCTCAATATGTCCCAGGACGATTAGGGTGGATTCCCAAGCTATTGAATTTAAGCTCTAACGTTTAGACTGCAATTCCATGTAAGAATTAAACAATTTTCAAGTCTGGGATAGGATTTGAATGGAAGGGAAGGTGGAGAGGCATTTGCCTAGCAGTAGGGCGATTTGGGCCAATAATAATAACAGGATTAAACATTTATGATTTTGTAATTTTTGCATTTTTCAAAAAATTAACGTGGCCACAAGTGAATTCTCAGACGGGAATCGAACCCGCGACCTTTGGAAATCCTTGGAGAGCATTGGACCGGTTTTCCAAAGGTCGCGGGTTCGATTCCTCTCTGAGAATTCACTTGTGGCCGAGTTAATTTTTTTAAATATTTTTCTATTTAAAATTTACCATAAGGATTAAAAATATTGTATCGTTTTTTTTGTAATTTGGATGACAATATCGGGGTCATTGCAAAAACTCCCATCCTTCTTATCAATCCATAAGGAAGCCCAGCACTAAAGACATCTAAATAGCTATCATCATTATATAATAATAGAACACCTAGATTGTAGTACACAAATTTATTAAAATTATTTGTTTAAACCAATTAGGTAACTTGAAGCAAATCTTTTTGTGTTGATTCAAGGTCTTGGAATTCCTAATACATATTTTCATCCGCCACACACAGATCTGCCTCTTCTCTTAATAAATGTGTAATGACAAGCGTGCAAGAAATGTCGACTCATTGTTTCCGCAGCTTGGTACAAATATTGTTAACCTTGCGAGCTTAACGTTGCTTGTTATTATGAAAGATGATTTGATGTATCAAAAAATTGGACTGTTATCAATTTTACGTGCAAATCGTATAATGTTTACTTGATAAAGATAAGAAAACAATACTTAAAGATTGGAATAAGACTATAGAAACCGTACTGAACATTTTGTTTTAATAGTCTTGAAACGCTATAAAATAAAACAAGCCATTGACAAGAAAGGACTTCCTACACCTTTTAATTTAATTATTATTAAAATGAACTTGATAAGAAAACCTAAAGATAAAAGACTTTCTGCTAAAAGACAAAAAAATAAGTCCGGTATTGAATAGGTTGTCACGAATTTCTTTGTAACACCACTTCATCACAATTCACAACCTGACCTTAACAACTCCAAAGTTTCGGAAATCCATCTGACGTTTATGGGAAAAAAAAAGAATCTTGTGGGAATAAATAAAGCATTTACCAAGGCTTTCATTTCTAAAAGTTTATAGATGTCTTCTTGGAAAACCGGCCAAGTGCGAGTCGGACTAGTGCACGAAGGCTTCCGTTTTCCGGACCATTATTATTAATATTGAGCAAAAAACAAAACATCACCTTAGTTGTATGGGAGACCCACTTAAAAATTAATTGTATTCTGTTTTTAGTTTTGTTGTTTTGTTTGTTTGTTGTTATAGCGGCAACAGAAATACATCATCTGTGAAAATTGGTGACAGATAGACGGACAGTGGAATCTTAGTAGGTAAAGGGGTCCCGTTTTACCCTTAGGTACGGAACCCTAAAAAGAGTCCCGCAAGGAACTTGTTTACGACCAATTGTTTAATAGACTCAGCAGACAGCCATGATAACAGTTTATTGTTGATTAAAAGATATTGGATTATCATCGCAGCCGTTTTTTATTTAGGTCACAGTTAAATATTTATAAGTTGGTTTCGATTACTGATGATATCTAAATAGGTTGAGTAGATTTTGTTTAAAAGTTATAAAAAGATTTCGATAAGTTTTATTTTACTTTTCATTTAAATACTGAAGCATTTCATTGAATTCTGCTCTTTCTCTCTCATTATTGAGAGGATTATTGGCCATCTCTGGTTTATCAAGCCCTTATTAGGTAATTTGACGACCTGTTTGGCCTTCTGTGCCAGAGGTCCCGGGTTCGATCCCCGGACAAGACAAATATTTGTGTGCATGAACATGTCTATTTGTCGTGGTCTGGATGTTTAATATGTATATTATGTATGTATTTACAAAAAAAGTATATAAGTAAGATGTATAATCCGTTATCTAGCATCTATAACACAAGTTCTTCGTGAAACTTAGATAATTGGTGTATGCAATTATTTATTTATTTAATCCTGCTGTGGTTAGATTACATGATGTTGCCAAACTTAATGTAGGTTGTAAAGTAACCTGAATTACTTAGCCTTACTTTCCCTGTGCTAAGCTGTGTAATGTCGGCTTAGAATAGCACTACCCCCTCTCATCCCGTGAGTGTCGTAAAAGGCGACTAGGGGACTCAGCCTTCAGGAGACGGGCAGCAGTGTCTCCTACAAACTTGGCCATACTGCGATCGCCAACCCGCCTGCCAAGCGTGGCGATTATGGCAAACCCTTTTGGAGGAGGCCTATACCCAGCAGTCAAGTGGGTGTTATGTGGCTGAGACGACGACGACGACTTTCCCTGTTCCCACCCTCCGCTAAAGTATTGCATTGCATATCGACTTATATCTAACTTCACAGCTGTTAAGGCAAAGGCATCGTATTGTAAGCTTTGTAGGCTAAGCTATGCTCTTTTCAGTGTATATCGAGCCTAAATCTTTCCAATGACACTAGACACAACTTGGGAACTTGCCAAAGGTTTCTGCATGTTCTCAACCAGACGATTAGAGCGACATCGAGATACAAAGTAAGCAAAAGTCAAGTGTCCCAGACCCAGACAGACAGTACCTACACACTGGGTTTGGTCACAAAACAGATAGGTACAGAAGTCAATCATATGTATCTAGTTCACTTTTCATGCCTAAGCTCGCGCTATGGTTGTCAATTTTGGCGCACAAAAAACTATCGTGGTAGTGGCACTCACACGTATCTAGTTAATAATAATAAAATCATTAATTTGCATTAATACGGATTACAATTAATGTGATGTTAAAAAAATTAGTTCTTCCATATTCAACCTTACAAGGCGTGCAAAAATGTGTACAAAAGTTATGGTAAATTTTAAATAGAAAAATATTGGAAAAAAACATTTTATAAAAAAAAATCAAACCGACTTCAAAAAGTAAAAAATAAAACTTTTGGAGTCGGTGCCAGCCAGGGCATTCTACATTGCACTTCTATTAACTATATATATTTTTTGGCCTTAGCTAGCTAGCACCGACTCCAAAAGTTTTATTTTTTACTTTTTGAAGTCGGTTTGATTTTTTTTATAAAATGTTTTTATTTCAGATTTTTTAGTTACATCATGTGCCGTTACTTACACTAAAAATCAGCCCATACACAACAATGTCATCTAGGTAAACGACTACTTGCCAAAAGGTGATTGATATTTTTCAAGATTATGAAAAAACTACTAGCCAGATCTTCGTAAAAATTATATGGGACCACACATAAACCATTTTCTTTCAGATAAAAAAAGAATTATAATTATTGCGTGAAACTTCAGCTCGAACAAGAATCTAACAATTACCTGAATGATATAATTGTTCCATGGCTTCCATGACATTAGGCCCCATATCTCCGAAGATTATCATCGGATCTCAATGAGACTTATATGGGACTAAATTGACAGTGTACCCGATCGAACAAAAAAACAACTATTAAAATCGGATCACCAACACCGGAGTAATCGGTATACATACATCAGACAAAAAAAAAAAAAACGCGTTGAATTGAGTACCTCCCTCCTTTTTTGTTGAAGGCGGTAAAAATTAACTCGGTTACATGTGAATTCTCAGACGGGAATCGAACCCGCGACCTTTGGAAATCCGGTCCAATGCTCTAACCGCTGAGCTACCGAGAATTCACTTGTGGCCGAGTAATTTTTTTCCAATATTTTTCTATTTAAAATTTACCATAAGTATAAAAATAGCATTAAAAAACAAAAATTACAAGATCATAAAAAGTGTACCTTTTGTACACTTGTAATTTTTGTTGTTTGATTTATTGTTGAAAATGAAACAAGAAGAACGGAACTATAATCCAATAATGACTAAAATACCTACGCGCTCGCACAGGTCCCTACTACGGGCTGATTAACAAGCCATCGGACGCAGAATCGGATTCGAATTCTATGCTTTTCTTTCTCTTTTTTGAAGTGAGTGACAGTGACAAATGCATTCCTACATTCTGCTCTCGGGAACGTTTCCGAATAAGGGTTTGTGAATAAGGGGCAGCAGGCGTAGCATGCGCACCGCGACTCGCTGTCGACGCTTATCTCGGCGATGTCTGTCCCGCTCATATCAGTACGGTGTGAGCGGGCCAGACAATACGCTCGCTCGAGATAAGTGTCGAGCTTTGTCGAGCTACTCATGCTACGTATGCTGGTCTGAGATATCGTGTCCGTGAGCTGTGTCTATGTTTGCGTTGCTCGAGCGCACTTTGTATGTAGTTTGACTTCTGTACCTATCTGTTTTGTGGTTCGGTCGTTTGTATGCAACAGACGATACGGGAATGTATGCAGATGCAAATTCTTGTTTGGAAAGAAAATTTGTAGCGGAGAAAGCTATTGGTAGATAATTCAAATGTACCATTCCATGAGTGAATTGAAGAAGAAGGTTTGATCAAAATTTAAAAATATATTTTTTATACTTGACTTTACTTTGAAACATAAAAACAAAGGTTATTTTACAAAATTCATATTTATCTAATCATATTGAATTCTTACCAGTAGTACCTACATTTCAATAAAGGAGTATAAAGCTAACATTAAATTTACTCAAAATCTGCCCATTGTACTTGTAGTTAGATAAATTAATGAAAATATTCTTTACACAAATGAGTATATTACACGCATTTTTAGGGTTCCGTAGCCTAATGGCAAAAAACGAAACCCTTAGAGCTAGCGCAGACGACGGATAACGGAGGACTTTTTGTCCGCGACACGTCTTTATTGTTAACCAAATAAGATTCAACTTAGACTGTCCGTCGTCTGCGCAGGCCATTATAGATTCGTCATGTCTGTCTGTCCGTCCGTATGTCACAGCCTACCACTCAATCAAAACTCTTCCGGCTAACAAGAAAAAACTTGTAAGAGTAGCAAATATAATTGATACACGACTAGGTGCAATTATACAGAACACTCAAGCACATGGCTATAAAAAATACACCCAATTCAAATGTAACAAAAATACACATCTGTTTACACGGCTGCGCAAGAGTTTGGAAGACGACGCGTCGAACAAACACGCCAGGGCCCGTATTCACTATGACCACTTACCGATTCCTTGCTCAAACCACGCCAATGCCGTATTAGGTTTCGACACTTTCAAAATTCGTTTTCTCTATGACACTTCCAAATTTTAAAGTTATTTTACTTGTTTAATAATTATACAACTTGTGACTTTCATGTACTTGTACAATAACTTTATAATTTGGGAGTATCATGGAGAAAACGACTTTTAAAAATGTCAAACCAAGTACGACATTGGCGTGGTTTGAGCAAGGAATCGCTAAGTGGTCATAGTGAATAATGGCCCAGGTGTTCCCGAATCCCACCGAAAGTGAACATCTGTCGTTAGAAAGAGACAGCGATACGGTTGTAGAATTCTTTAGCGATAGTGGCCATTTGTGGCCTATTGTACTGTACGTATAACGGCAATGTTAATATTTCTTTCTATGCCAGTTTGTAGCATATTGTTTAGTTGATAAGTAGAATTTGAGATGACTTTCTTATGACGTTAAACATTAATAATAATAATAAATAACTTTATTATCTCCACACAATAGAGCAGTTTACTAAGAACTAGGTACAGTATAACTTAAATCTATTGTGGGAGACTGGTGCCTGTACTAGGTAAGACCTGTATTACTGGTCACCAGGTTCCCACCTCACGGAATCGTACACTACTGGTAGTACCATTCTAAATAAGGTATGTATCACTGTTACTTAAACTAATTACACAAATTCCGCAAATTAACAAAAAAAAAGAAAAAAAAAGGCAATAATACTAATAATTAACAAGTTACTTAGATATTACAATAATTATACGTAAATTTTATCTTAATGGAATTATCAATTTTTCAATAGTGTCGTATGATAGACTCTTAAGAAAATGAATCACTTTTTGTTTAGTGGTAAATTTACACAGTGGATAAATATTTAAATCTTTGTTGATTTTAAATCAACAAAGATTTAAATATTTACCTTCGGTAAATAAAACATTATTTATTTACCGAAGGCCGGGGGCTAATTGTCTAATGTTAAAATCTATCGCGATCCCTTTCAATTCGTTATTTGAAAGATATTAACATATTTCAGGTTGTCACTATTTGACATTTGATAGGGATCGTGATTGGGACGCGTTTTTGAAAGATATTGAATGAATGAAACTGAACTGTCTCAGCAAAGTGACACACAAAAATATCTATATATTTATTTATCTTTATTTAATATCTTTCAAATGTATGGAGAAGTGTCATTTAAATCATCATTCGTTCCGAAAGGGATTGCGACTATGAGTTACACAATTCCATAAATCACTACCACAATCACAATACGTTTGAAAGGAATTGTGATAGATTTTGAAATTAGACAATTAGGGGGCAGTCTCACCAGATTGGAAATTTTGTATTTTAAAATTTAAGTAGACGTATAATAAGTAGGTACATGCGGTATTTAAATGATACAAAAAGCAACTAGTAGGCACCAAAATCACAGATAATAGTTACTTCGTAAACTAAATTCTACCTTGTAAGAGCACTTCGAAATACTTAATACATACACATAATATTGACGTTTATAAATGAAATTTTAAAATTTGATAGTATCAAGATTGTTATTAAATAAGAAAATATACTAGAAAAAAGCAACTAGTCTCATGTCGCCCTGACGGGTTATCAATATTTGTCACATAAAAATAGCATTGTAAAATGCAAAATTAAAAAGTTATAATCAAGATTCTTCTTCAAAAAACTTATCACAAATAACTACAGGCTTCTGTTCCTAGACAGAAAAGACCACAGTCTCCTTAGCTTTTTGTTGTACCATCATTTATTCAACTTATTGGTGTACTAGCATTACATTTTCTTTGGCAAAGCCTTTTTGCTGAATCTATTAGCGTAGAATGTTGTAATTTATTCAGTTGAGCCGCTTATGAGCGCGTGATGCCTTTCAACTTTTGGCTTTTATTTCTGGGAAGTTCTTCTTCGAGTTTTCCAAGATTTACATGTCTGCTCTATGGTTGAGTTTTGTTCTTTAAGAGTTTGTATAGAAACCTACATACTCGTAAGATCTTTAGATCTTTCAGGTCACAGTGACTACAGATCCGCGGGGCTATCGCGTAAAAAATATGGATATGGACATGGTCTTCATTTGACAGTTGAAGCTCATAAAATTACCATATATGGTCATTTAACTGTCAAATGAAGCCCATGTCCATATCCATATTTTTTACGCGATAGCCCCCCCGACTGGAGCTGCATAGCCCCTATATCCTATTAGAAATAATAATACGTACTCGTAAATAAATTGTTTTTCACCTACGAAGTTGTCAACTGATATCTAAGAGGGTCTATCACCAATGTCACTAAACACATTTGAGAGCTAAAAATATTTAAAACTAGCGGATCCTCGCGGTTTTACCCGCGTGGTCCCCAATCCCGATAGAATATCGGGATAAAATATAGCCTATGTCACTCGGGAGAAATGTAGCTTTCTAATGGACTAAGAATTTTCTAAATCGGTCCACTAGTTCGTGAGATTACCGCGTTCAGACAAACAAACTCCTTAGCTTTATAATATTATTAGTATAGATGACATTCTCATTCCAGTAATTCCTTTGAATTCAAAAGGGACAGAGCGATGTTTTAAATATGTTTATGTGTCGTAAGTCTTCATTACTTATTTGCGTACGAGTAAAATAAAACATATTTTGATCTGATTTCACATTTGCTGTTATTCATTTAGTTGCTGCATATGAGAAATCTGGATCTGGAATAGCTACTCTTTCAAGTTTTCAATATTTGCGTGTCAGGTACTCACATCTTAGTGTTGAGTGATTCTAAGTAGCCAGTTATCCTGTGACCCTGCTGAAGCGTCAAGGAAACACTCCTTATAACCTAAATGTGTGTTAATAATCGAAACGTGTTGTAATACAGAATATCTCGGAAGTGTTTGTACGAAGTAAAGATGACACGACACTAAATTGGTGTCTTTCATACTCCACACGTCGTTACTCAGTATAATACAGTGTCATGCATTAATGATTGCAATTATGCGAGAGTTCGCAGAGCAACCATTTAAACATTCTCCGTCTTCGGTATAATTACTTCGGAGAGATTGTGAATTAACTCCAATTAGTAACATCTGCTCGGTCTAGTAAACCGGGTCGGTGACAGGTTAAGAGTTGAAAAAAGTATATTGAAGGGTTATGAACTAAAAACAGCGTTAAGTTCAAACTCCTTAAAATGAGTGGGGGATGTAAAATGTCAAGTGTCTACCCTATGTGTTATTGATAATTTTGTGAATTAGAAGCTATGCAGTTCTGGTCACACTAGACGGCTGGAAAAAGCATCAATAGAAACTGAAAACGCGCGATGCGATGCAATCGAACGTAGAGATTCACCACAACGGCGCTATGATGTCAGAATCATTGTAGCTTTATGAGATTTTAGTTCTACGACTCCGGGCTAATCCATTTGGGTGAACATTTTAGTCGACCGAGATGGATGGATGGATAATTGACCTGGACCTCTATTTTTGAATCACTCGTCGCGCGAGTGGCGAGGCGAATGAAAAAGCGATTAGCGACCTTGCATGCGTGGACACAGCACGCTTTTCGCTTTGCACCTCGCGCGCTCGCGTTGGGAGGCGGTACTACAGGCGAAAAGCGAAGGCAAGGTCGATTTTACAGAATACGGAAACTCAAACGTCGTACGAAAATCAGTAGAATCCTCGAGACGAGTGAATCATAAATAGAGTTCCTGTGCCTAAAGGATCTACAGTCGACCTATATTAGTATAGCTTGTACTAATGCGGAATTGTGATTCGCGGGAAATGCAACTACAAAAAGTCGCGAAACTAACTTAAGTATAAAACACCCGGAACGAACTGGCGCTCTATTTTTTATTCACTCGTCGCATATCGAGCGCTTAGCTTCTACAAATTTTCGTTCGACATACGAATTTCTGTATTTTTGAATCGCTCGACCGCAATGAGTGCCTTCACTCGTTGCAGTCGAGCGAAACAAGCGAGCGACGCGTGACTTAAGTCATACGAGCGATTCAAAAATAGAGCTACGTTTTGTGCCTCAATGTAGCCTGCACTTGAGTAGGTCTTGTAACAATTATAAAGTTCATGAATGAAATTATACTTATTCGTTATACTTGCTATTTAATAATATTAGTTTATTCGAACGTGGCAACACCAGTCAGCATTTGACAATTGTGATTCCTAAAAAAATATGGAAGCTAATCATATAGTCTTCCCGGTTAAAAATAGTTGTGTTCGTTGTACCTAATTCATTGTGATAATGTACTGAATCAAGAGTAAAGGAGTTTGTTATCAGTATCCAGGTGTTTCACTTATCAAAGAACATAAGCGAAGAACCTAGCTGGGTCTGTGTAGGACTCATTTTTTTATTCTCTGCATTTCACATCTCAATGCTATTACACATTATTACACACCCTACACACACCTAAGCCGAAACGCAATTATTATAGTTTAATTGATAGTATAAATGCTGCTAGATGTTACTGCACTTAGTGCAGTAACGGGCCCTTTTCTAGTGTTTTATAAAAGTATAAATCTATGGTTCAAATGCTTTGACGTCCGACTTGTGTACATCGTTTGCTTCACAAGTCGAATGCAGATGTCTGACCGAGCAGCTGAATAACTGAATGATTCATAGACGAACAAACTAGAATAATGTTGGTCAAGCCAGGTACAATTGGTAGCAAGTTAAAGTTAACGTAAAATTTTTGATCTTCTTATTTACCATTGTTTTTTTGTCTAATGTTTTGGTAACAAGCGCCGTGATAAAAAACAATTATATTATAGGGTATCATTTAATCGATTAGCAAAATCTGTAACCTCACCTAAGCTATAATTTATTGGTCAGCAAATAAAACTATTTGGTCAGCAAGTACTAGGTAAGCCAAAAAGAGTTGTTGACCAAATAGATATTTTGTTGATCAAAATATTTAATTCTGTTAAATTATAATAACCACAGAAAGGTTAAAGACATTGATATTTTGGTTTTATTAGTATAATACCTACATACATACTTTATTTAACTCTTTTTAATAGGTATTAATATTGGCGGTTGCGTTTGAAATAAAACTCCTTACTCCGGTTGACCACAATTTATTCACCAATATACACAGCAAACAGCAATTAATATTTCAACCAGTAAAGTCACAGTTATTTTCCAACATGTCGACAATTTGACCGCCTTCAACAGAATGCCGCCATTTTTCCGCCATGATTCAATCGGTCCTTTCTCCCTCCAACTTCCAACTTCCGGTTCCAACATTTTTTAAAACAGATTAGCTTCTCTAAAAAAAACCAATTATGTTTTATTTTAAATATGCTGTAGGAATTAGACAATCAGCCTAACACTCGTCCATCCTGACGGAGTGTATGTCCCCATACACTCTCTTTGAGCCTAACACTCGGTCGATTGAATCACGGCTGATTTATGAACATTCTGTATAGTGATTAAGTAAAGAAAGCGAGAAAAATAAAATAGTTAATAATAACGTGCTTTAACGTTAACAAATCTAACTACTTGATCATCAGAATTGTATAAACACTTCAAACAAACACTATCTCTTAAACATTTAAAGATTCCACTAATATAACATAACAGATATGTACAAAATTGGAAATCGATAACAATTATATATTTCTTTAGGAAGTTGACAATAATTATCTATCACTAACTTGTTAATTCTTAATTCACAATTTTTATTAATAAGTAACTAATAAAATACTCAAACGTATTTTCTGTTTACTTCGATACTGTATTAAATTCAAAAGTATTCATTCCAGAATTCCATCAGATTCCATTCCATAATCATTTTCCAAACAAGTCAATCATGAACCCATTCCATTTCTCATGATTGACGCGAATTAATATGTGAACCCTTTTCCATTTCTCACATATCAATCCGATAATTCCATTATTTCCATTTATTCCATTGTATATTATTGTATATGTAAATTCATATTCATAATTAATATCAATTTCTATTAGGTTTCTTAAATAAGTTCATATTCATAATTTATATTCAATCATTCATATTCATTCATATTATATTTCAACAATTGATTGACGCGAATTAATATGTGAACCCTTTTCCATTTCTCACATATCAATCCGATAATTCATTTACTTCCATTTATTCCATTGTATATTATTGTATATGTTAATTCATATTCATAATTAATATCAATTTCTATTAGGTTTCTTAAATAAGTTCATATTCATAATTTATATTCAATCATTCATATTCATTCATATTATATTTCAACAATAAATTCATATTCCTTATTTATATTTAATCATATTATATTACATTTCACCATTAAACTTATATTCATAATTAATATCAGTATAAATTTTAATAAATAAAATAAAAAATACACAATTCTAAATATGAGTGTACCTACTTAATCGGAGCTAGAATAAACTACCTTCATCCATGGCATTAAGTGACGATAGAATCCTCATCTGTATCCTTTTCACCAAGATCATCACTCAAGCCGCGTTTGTTAGTTTTGAGTACTATATCGTTCTCATCATTATTGCTATCATCAATCGAAAGTGAAGCTATGTGAATCCAAGGAGCCATCCTGTCAGTTGAAACGGTAGTTCCACGTTTGTATTTACCACTACTTAATCCTGGGGCCGCAGCAATTTTATAACGGTCTTGCCCAAGCGCTGCTACAATCCTAAATGGACTACAATCCTATATAAGACGCTAACATTTTTTTTACTTTTCCCATCGTTATTGAAGGATGCCTTTGTTATTTTCACGAGATCTCCTACATTGTAAATACGCGCTGGGCGCCTATCTTTATTAAAATTATCTCTCATCTTATCCTGGGCACTATCAATGTTGTCCTTAACTTCTTGTCGGACAACGGACAGATCACCATCAGAACATGTCTCCTGTCTAATTTCATTACGATTTGGATCAACCTCGGAACTCATTATTGGACCAAACATGGCCTCGGATGGAGTCCTGCCCGTTGTCTTTTGAGTTGTATTATTAAGGCCCAATTGCACTTTGCCTACATTACTGCCCCAAGATCGTTCATCGTCACTCAAGTTCTTTGCGGTCAGAGAACTAAGTATTGTACGGTTGTACCGTTCAACCTGTCCATTAGAACGAGGACACGCGACCGCATTCAGACTATGTCTTATACCCTTGTCCAAACAGAACCTTCTAAAAAGATGAGATGTGAAACACGATCCTCTATCACTGATAATACGATTGGGGGTGCGAAATGTATAGAATATTTCCTCTAACACCTTTAGCACATAATGCATATTAGTGTTTCTAACAGGTGTAATGAATATAAGTTTCGTGAAAACATCAATGATAACGAGCAGGTAAGAATTTCCGTTTTTAGATTTAACGAAGGGTCCAAGGTGATCAATGTGCAGTGTGTGAAAGGGGATATCTATTTTACTAATAGGATAAATATGCCCGGCAGATGAAGCTTTGTCTTTCTTTTAATACGCACATTTAATACAAGCAGACACGTACTTTTTAATAAATCAGGACATTTTCGGAAACCAATAAGATTTCTTAATACGTTCAGTAGTTTTTTCTATTCCGAAATGACCCATTTCGTCATGATTGAGTTTGCACAATTGCCACCTTGCACCCTTCGGTACCACCAAACGTATATTAGATCTATCCCCATCTAGAATTTTATAAAGCTTATTATCTTTTATTAAATAATTATCTTTAATATGTTTCAGGCTATTTTCATCAAGATCAGTAGTAAGAACATCCCTAATTCGGCACAGTTCAGAGTCCCCTAACTAGAGAGTATGAAGCCAATCAGCATTGCTTATGGACATGACTGAAGGGCAACTCTCCAACATCTCATTCTCTTCGTTAGCGATAGGATTTCTAGAGAGAGCATCGACGTGTCCCATTTTAGTCCCCGCACGATACTCAACGGTACACTGGTACTGCTGCATTTGCAGCCACCAGCGAGCTATTCGGGGTATCAGGTCACGTTTGCTAAAGGTTGAGCGCAACGCGTTGCAGTCAGTAACTATTTTGAAATTTAACCCAAGCAAATAAACCCTGAACTTCCTCAAGGAACTGATGACCGCTAACGTCTCTAATTCGTAGGAATGGAAGTTCTTCTCTTCCGGGGAGGTTTGCCGACTAAAAAAATGCGACAGGGCGTAAACCATCATTATCTTTGGATTTTTGTAACAAAATACCCCCTATTCCTACTTTGCTTGCGTCTGTGTGTAATTCCGTAAATTTTTCAAAAGATCGAATGAGTTTTCTTGATCATTGCCCCAAAAAAATTCAATGTTTGCGAGTCCTTATATACCACAACATGCGGTTGCTCAGTGTAACTTTGGCCTATTAAAAGTGGTGAATCCAAGTGCGCATCTGACACCACAAGACAGGGTACCACGGCCCTTACGTTATCAATAACTACATCGACCAGGACCTTCCCAAGAGTGTGAACTTTAATATTACCAAAAAATATATTACCCTTGAGCGGTGAAGGATTAGAATCAAAAGGTAGCCCAAGATTAATAGCAATGGAATGTTTTATTAACGAGACCTCGCTGCCGAAATCATGGAAAACTTCAAAAACTTTATCGTTGACAAAGGCGCTTTTTAGAAATTTTTAACTTGGTGAGGCCGCGGAAATACACATAGTCTTATTAACGGTGTCTGTATGTTTGTTGATATTTTTATTTAGGCAGTTCTCTATCGAATGACCGAATTTCTCACAAAACGAACATTTAGGTGTCCTGCAAGCATCAGGTTTATGACCAAGTCTATTACATCGTGCACACTTAAGCAAAGGATTGGGGCATTTCAAATAAGGATGCCCCTTTTCTTTACAATTAAAACAAAACAAATCAGACGTCTGACGTTCTCTACCATTAAATTTCATACTACTGTTTGCTTCTTGATCATAAATCTGTCTACTCTTAAATAAAGGACGTTCAAAGCTATAACAGTCTTTGTTACTCATAAGGAACTGCAACAACTGTTCCGGCTGTGAGCAACGCAAAGCTAAGGCACTTGATTTTGTTGTTCTATCGCTAATGCCATGGATGATGCAATCCACTGCACGTTTTCCATTAATGTCACAACGGTTTAACAATGCTAGCTTTTCGTAATAATAGACATCGATAGCTTCATTAGGTCTACTACGTCTTTTAAGCATCTCTTCCAGGGTTTGGCCATAATTTTGTTCTGAGGGAAAAGCGCTCACTAACTTTTCTTGCCATTCAGCCCACGTGAATAATATAGAATCAAGGCTCTCATACCAAGTTTTGGCCAAACCCCGGAGTTTCTGCATCGCGAAATGTATGATCGTTCGTTCGTCCCAACCATAAACGGAAGCACACTCATTCACCTTCTTCAGCCACGTATCTATTCTTTGATTTCTACTAGAGGGGTCAAATTCTGGTAATATATTATTAAAGTCAAAACTTTTAGTGGCTGCCGTTGATGGCTGTGGCGGGTGGTTTTTGAGAGAACTAAGAATATTCATAACATCATTTGATGAAAATACTGGACTTCGAGATCGATTCAATGGAGTAACTCGTCGACTTAATTCAGCATCAGGACTAACCTCCTTGATCGGCAACACCGGGGACCTCAACTGCCGGCTGCGCTGCGATTCCCGAGCATCCACGTCGCTACACCTCCGCAGAGACCCGCTGCGCTCCCTCTCTCGTAGTCGCTGCTTTTCATCCTGAAGATCTTGTTCCATCCGCCGCAGTCGTTCCCGCTCCCGCTTCAGTTCCTGTTCTTGATCCCGCAGATGACCAGTAGACCGTTGTCGGCTACGGCTGCGAGCTGGGCTGCCGCTGCGGCTGTCACGTCGCCTTCGCTCGGCAGTACGCGACGATAGTCTTGACTCGGGCGTTTTCAATCGCCTTTGGTCACCTCCGACTTCACGTTCCATTATATGAAACTCGGGAAGAAATATATTTGTATGAATTTCTAGTTAAAACATAATAAGTTCTTACCTAATAAATAAATAAATTTGCAGAATCGGACATGTTATTTCCTTAATATCTAAATAGATTAAAGTAACCTAGTAAATCTCACAAGCTGCCCCAATTATTACCGTATTCAAAAGATACCACCGAATAAAAAAGTTTGTTTATTGGGTCATCAAGATATTTAAATGTATTAACAACCTTCTTGTCAAAAACCTATACTTTAAAGACAAATAGGTGTTTATCTAAATTCTGACACTAAATACTATAATAATGGAAAAAAGAATAAGGTACGAAAGGAGTCAAATGTTAAAGAAAATTATGGTAAACTTAACTTGAATTAAACTTCAATAAAATTACAATGCCTTAATGTGTTAGTTGCCCTTGGTTTATTCATCAAGTGTGTCTTAGTTACCGTCACACACATGGACCAGTTCAACACATAAATCAGTCTTATTACAAATAATTTTCAAGTCATCAGTTCTAACGGTTTTGTAAAAGTAGACGTAAATGCATTTTGTTTGAACGAAACGGCGGCATGCTTTATTGGAATTGGATAAAGTGATCAGGGACAAATAACACAGTTTTTAGCTGTTTGTTCAAAACGTAAGAATTTTTCATCAAAATAATGACTACATTATTTTATATACGAAAAGTTTTTTTTCTGTAAATAAATTAGGAAACAGGCGTACTTACGTATCCCACTTCTGAAGTGAAATAAAACTCCTTACTCCGGTTGACCACAATTTATTCACCAATATACACAGCAAACAGCAATTAATATTTCAACCAGTAAAGTCACAGTTATTTTCCAACATGTCGACAATTTGACCGCCTTCAACAGAATGCCGCCATTTTTCCGCCATGATTCAATCGGTCCTTTCTCCCTCCAACTTCCAACTTCCGGTTCCAACATTTTTTAAAACAGATTAGCTTCTCTAAAAAAAACCAATTATGTTTTATTTTAAATATGCTGTAGGAATTAGACAATCAGCCTAACACGTTGTAACACCAAAGGTGCACAAATTAAAAAAATTGCAACACATGTTTTTAATTCATCGGAACTTAAAGGAAATGAAACATACAAATACAAGGTATTAAATGCAAATGTTAAACGACCCTCGAAATTATTCCTTACCTTTTCATTTCAAATCGATCAACAAACATTGTAAAAAAACCGTCTGATCCGACATCCACAAAGGAAAACCATTTATTTATTTCCCATCTCAATGGCAAAAAAAATTAAACTTCTTCCTTTTGAACATTTATTGTTCTGTTTCGTCTCGTTTTTAGGGTTCCGTACCTAAAAATACGGACCCTTATAGGATCACTTTGTTGTCCTTCTGTCCGTCCGTCCGTCTGTCTTCATTTATCTCGGGAACGCGTAGGCCGTAGATGTATCGAGTTGAAATTAAAACCATGTATTCAGGTCAATAGGCTGCTGATGGTGTAAAAAAATCAAACTTGTAAGTTAACGTAAAAAAAAAAATAGGACCGTTATATCTCAAAAAAACGTAGATTTCGACACCCTCAAGGGAATCAAAATTCAGTGGGTACTTCCCGTTGACCTAGAACTATGAAATTTGGCAAGCAATATTGTCTTTTACTACAAGTACAGGAAAAAGTCTAAAACCCACACATTTGTAATTAAATCAGAAAAATATAGTCTTTAGTTTTGGAAACTTATTTCGGGAAAAACAACGGGAACGCATAGAGGTATCAAAAGAGGTATAGAGGTATCTAAAGAGTCGCTTAAAGCTGTGAAAAAATTAAACTTGTAAATTGACGTAAAAATAGATAGGACCGCTTATGCCGTAAAAACGTATATTATCGACACTCAAGGGAAATCTAAATTATAAACCATATACCTAGTATTTAGTTTTGGAAACTGAATTTCGGGAAAAATCGGAAAAAATTTATATTTAATATGTACTTATCTAGGTACCTACGTAAGGAACCCTCGTTGGGCGAGTCCGACTCGCACTTGTCCGGGTTGTTTAAATCAAACGAGATAATATCGTATCGTTCCCGGAAAATGGATAATTTCAACTGAAAGGTTTTCTATCAACAAAAGGGCGTAAAATAGCCTCGAATTGAGAACCTCTTCGATTTAAATGCAGATGAAGAAATATAATATATAAGAGGAACTACAGCTGATTGTAGTGTAATTGATTTATTGATTAATGTCATTGATTTGTGATCATGATTATTTATTTGTTTCTACATTTTACGTTTTATTTTAATTTTCAAAATTTTGTAATTTAGTTTAATTTTTAGATTATAACTTTTTAATTTTGCATTTTACAATGCTATTTTTATATGTTAAATATTAAACAAGAAAATATACTAGAAAATAGCAACTTGTCTCATGTCGCTCTGACGGAATTCGAACTAGCATCCTTGGAATTCGGCCCAATGCACCAATTATGCTACAGAGACCTATGAGGACACGTCGAATTTTTTCAGGATATTCACCTTTCTACGGTGTTGGCCACCATCCGCATTATTGCCGAAAAGAAGTGGTGTGTGTGTGAGTGAACGTGGAGTGTGTGTGTGTTTGTTATTATGTGTATCTTGTGCCATGTATATGTATAAATAACCTATATAATTCTTTGGAATATTTTTTCTGTTTATTCATCTGTCAGCGTTTTCAACCATTCCACTAGTATTTTCTTACACTCATAATTTTTCCTATGATATATATTTAATATTGTAATAATTTTGTAATAAATAAAAACTGCCTAACCATAAAACCTGCCGTTAAGCAAAAGTTGTATGCGTCCTATTTTGTGCCACAATGTTTTTTAAATTTTAAAATGTATAAAAAAGTTACTTGTTCATTTATGCTGAATAAAAAATATTTATTAAAACAGTTTTTACATACGATATGAGAAAGAGTTTAATTTTTTCTCCCCTTATTTCGTGTTTCGCAACAAAAGTCATAATTTGGTTGAATTGAAAAAGTTGAGAGCACAAGTCGTTAGTAACAGCTATCAAGTATAATGTACATTTACGAGCCAGCATATACAATCACGTCTCATTATTTAAACCTATTTTCTGTGTATAAGTTCTCAGTAAGCCACGAATTTGCGGCGCTTGCTGTAGATACAATGGGCCCTTGGTCGTCTGCCACCAAAAAAATACATCATCTGTGAACATTTCAACTGTTCTATTCACGGTTCATAAGATACAGACAGACAGACGGACGGACGGAGAGCGAAGTCTTAGTAATAGGGTCCCGTTTTACCCTTTGGGTACGGAAAATATTAATATTTGCGAGCTTATAGGGTTTGCGGTTTGGCAGACAAAACATATCCATTAACTTATTATTATTTTAGCTTACTACTATATACCGTCCCACTGTCCCCGTTTGTTGTTCCAGACATCCATTGATTCTGTATTAGAGATCAGATACTTCCGTCCATGGACACGGAATAAATAATAGAGTGGAGCAAGGAGATTGAATCACATTTAGAGGACAGTAACCCCAACGGCCCATGAATTTTGTAAACAACTCTTTTATGACGTCATCATAATAAGTGGTGTTACTATAATTTCTTTTTTTTTTTAACTTCGGCGGAGAAAAGTATTGCATTTGTCATACATACCTGGTATACCTGGGCACTTGTTCACTATGACCGACCACGTAGCGATTGCTTGTTCAAGACACGCCTATCTCGTAGTTAGTTACGATATTTTTGACGACCTGTTTGGCGCAGGGGTACTAAGCCTGCCTTCTGCGAAAGAGGTCCCGGGTTCGATCTCCGGACAAGGCAAATATTTGTGTGCTATTTGTCTTGGTCTGGGTGTTCAATTATTATGTATGTATTTACGAAAAGAAGTAGATAAGTATGTTTATCCGTTGCCTAGTAACCATAACACAAGTTCTTTATAAAGCTTAACGTTGGCTAGATAATTAGTGTGTTTGTATGCAATTATTTATTTACTTTCAAAATTCGTATTTTCTATGACACTCACAAATTTTTAGGTCACTAGCGGCCGACCGCGGATTCACCCGCGTGGTTCCCGTTCCCGTGGGAATATCGGGATAAAAAGTAGCCTATTTTACTCTCCATTCTTTCAACTAACTCTAAGCCAAAAATCAAATCGATTGGTTGCTTAGTTAGAGCGCGAAGAACAGACAAACAACACACACTTTTTAACTGCCTCTGTGGTCTAGTGGTAAAACCACCGGTATCAGACCCAGGGGTCCCGGGTTCGACTCCCAGCGAGGGTACATATTGTATTCGGTTTGGTTGGTGGTATATAGGACTTGTTGTAAGTCCGCCTGGCTAGCTACCACCATCTTTAGTAAGTCTGACGCCATAACAACAATGTTTTCAGCATTGTTGTGTTACGACAGTTCGAGAAAAGATAGCCAGTTCGTCAGTGGCTGAGGATTCCGGGAGAGGCTCGCTTCCATCTTCAGCCTTATCAATATTTATCATCAGGTATGATGAAGTCTAAGAGTCTCCCCGTCGTTCATAAAAAAAAAAAAACTTTTGCATTTATAAATTTCGATTTTAAAAGTACAATAACTTTATATACGATAGAATACGAATTTTGTAAATGTCGTTAATAAGTACGAGATTGTAGTCGTTTGAGCAAGGAATCGTTAAGGGCGCGCTCTAGGCCAAAAGCAAAAGTAATAACTGCAACGGCGAACTGCAAAGTAAATGCTGCCTTATTTCTATGAGAAATAAGGCAGCATTTACTATATTATTCTCCGGCCCCATTCGGCCGGGCCGGAATGAGGAAATGAGGGAAATTCTTTTTTAAAGGATATTTAAAGGTTATTTACAAAAAATATATAACATAAGCCCTGCCTTATCTATAGTGTAATTATACTAAAAAGTCCCAAGCTTTATTTTAATGTAATACTTGAATACTAGCAGTTTATCGTGTTAGTTATAGTGATTTGGAGGCAACTTCGCATTTTTTTTCTATCGAGAAAATTTTATGCAATCGTGTTTTTGAGTAACATAGTCACTAGTGTTAGTCCTGTAGTTTGCTGCATCTTAATTTGAAATTCAGTTTTTCATTAATATTGATATTACAGACGATCATGTAAAGCAATCTGATTTTCGTTGGCCTATAGCGGGCCCTTAAGTGGTCATAGTGAATAAGGGCCCTGGGGAAGTACCGCGCAAGTGTCGTCGCTATCGAAATCGGCTTCATTTGACAGATGGATGTGACACATTGCTGCTTATTCTTGACACAAATGAAAACTTACCAAAGACTAAGAGCAATATGTCACATTCATCTGTCAAATGAAGTCGATATAAATGCCGACAACACTTGCACGGTAGGACCGCTGGTATTAAGTAAGGCGACGATAAGGATTTTTTGTGATAAATATTAAACAAGCAAATATACTAGAAAAAAGCAACCTGTCTCATGTCGCGCTGACGGTATTGGAAATTGCAATATTAAAAAGTTACAAAAATGATTTTTTTTACTAAGTATTTTTAGGAATTGTTTTGACTAGTATTCTCACGCGAGACTAAAAAATAATTAATTTTTAGAATGACGATAAAAAATAATAAATTAAAAACAACAGACAACAAATTGCAGACACGGATAAAAATGAAATAGCAGAAAATATATGTATCACGTGCAAATAATTGGCGGTTTCCTTTTTCCGGAAGGCATTTCAGCCTAGCATTAGAAGTTGTCGCTATGTCTAATATTGCTATTAATTGCTATCAACTTATTTTCCCACTATACTTATATGCTATGTTACTTGCAATCGGTATAAAACGGAATTATTTATATGCAATACCTACGCAATGTATGGTATATCATTGGGTAGTATTTAACCGATCACTAAAAATCTTTTTGAGCTACAAAAATACTTAACCTAACCTATAAACCTATTTTGTCCGCAGCTCAACCAAAATTTTTTGTCGGCCAATTTATTAATTTTTAGTCGACCGGTTTATTAAATTCCGATATAATTTGTTTCATATTTACCTTATACAATTCTGTGTTATAACTTTGGGTCTAAATTATTTACTGTGGAACAAAATTTCGCAAAAAGTATTATCGTACGTAGTTTGTTTTTCAATTTTTTTTTTACTCCAACTTCCCTTCTGGAAATATTCACCCTCCGCTGATAATATACCTAAATACCTATCTCGTTGTTAATTAGAACTACTATTTACCAACAATAAGCGAAGATGAGAAATATAAGCCATAATAATAAAAGGTGGGAATTTATGGACGAGAATATTACTGGAAGAAAATTCCCGAGATCGTCGGTGGGATAGTGATTTAGTAGTTCAGGGAACCAAGTCAAATAATAGAGTTTTGTGATCAAACCTTCGTGGTTTTCAATAATGGAGGAATAAATTATTACTTACGCCAATACCATAAGGATTGAATAGGATTAAAAATGACTTACTATTTAAACTAAGAAAATTATTTAAATTAAATTAGTTGGTATGGTTTTCACTTAAAATTTTCAACAATTTATTTATTTACCTTTTATATTTGGGAAAAACAGCAAGGCGATTTATTTAGCTAGCTTTTAAGAATGACATGATATAATAAAAAAAGTGGACAATATACACCGAGCGATCGTATAAGGGTTAAATAGAAAGATCTCGGAAAAATCTGACACAACAATGGTGAAAACATTGTTGCTATGGCGTCAGACTTAGATAAAATGGTGGTAGCTAGCCAGGTGGACTTACAACAAGTCCTACTTGATACGAAATGGAGGTTCAATAGCGATATCTTGACCTACCTTCAAGAAGACATGGCCATATTTTGTCGCGAAAACTTGAAGTGTTAATCGCCAGCCAACGGAATTACGCGCTGACGAACCCCGAAAGCTATTCATAAATAAATATATAAAATAAAATGTCAAAATAAAGCACTCACGGAAATTCTCGACTGTTTTTGACAATAAAATTATTACTTTCATACCAATTTAAGTGTTTCGCAAGGTTCTCTTTTAGGACCTGTATTGTATAACGGATTTACGAAATTTACGGTAAGTACAATAGATGTCGTAGTTTTAATTTGCTGTGGGTTCCGAGAATAGCTCCTTTGTAAACAAAACAAAACATATTATAATAGAGAGTCGACGGGTCATAAATCCGCTCTGTTTAATAATTTAAAACTAATTGTGGTGAGCACATCGTCTATATAATTAAATTGGTATTATATATTCTATGACAGTATTAGAAAATTTTCTTTGTCTTGTTTTTAATATTGTACGATTTCTATTCAGCAACGACATGTTTGTTTTTAAATGTAGTTGCTTCCGATAAATCTGATAAGTTACGTGCGGCTGTTTTTCTTGCCAGCTAAAAGATGCCATGAATGGCACGTAATGGAAAAATTACTATTCAAAAATACTTGTTATGAGTTTACTTGAATAAAAAGGATTTGATTGGATTATTCATTGGCTTTGTAATATTATATGGAGCAATATACACTCACCGGCACTTATAACCGCCTACCACGTTATTTTCATACAAACTATTAAAAACATGCTCACTTTGCGACTCTATACATAAAAATGACAATACATTTCTTTCCAAGAACACTTTAAGAGTTTTAAAAATCTCTTTATGGCCATATTACATTTCATCCAATGTGATATAGCCATAAAGTAATGCGTTACATAAACGAAGGTATGGAAACGGGAAGAGATTTTTAAAACTCTTTAAAGTGCACATTGGACAATCGAATGCTTATCCTAAACATTAGTACACAGATCTTTGCAGAAATATATTGACATTATTATGTATAGAGTCGCAAAGTGAGTATGTTTGTAATAGTTTGTATGAAAATAACGGGATGGGCAATGTGCCGGTGAGTGTAGACTACGCATGATATCAATCGGAATCATCTGTCAAAATTAAAAATGTCAGCAATATCTATTCCTCTAGCTTGTTCATTTTGTACCAGTGTCATATTACTAGACGATGAGTATATTTCAAAGTACAAAAAAGAAATACACGATAGGCTTCGAAATATGATACATACGGTTCACTGATAACCAATTTCGTTCTGACTTTGTAAATTGGACTTTATGTTATTATAACGAAGGCTCTTCCATTTCCAATAAAAATATGTTTGTAATGATACAGGATTTTGGACTTTACCTCTATTGGTTTAAGATCGAATTGGTGTGGTTTGGTAGCTTGCGGTTAAATTAAACGGTTGGCGTCACAAAGGGAATGCTTTACTTACTGACATGTTTGTGTTACCGGGAATACCGAGTGAGCAATCAGACAAACAAATTTGGTAATTAATACAAATATTTATAGGGTTTATTGCAGATTGACAAACGTTTGTTATTCGATGTTTTGGTTGGTTTACAGCAAAGGTCTTGGGATGATTCTCCCAAAGAAATAAAGAGGATAATAAAGAGGCATTTTCACGTCCCGAATGCTGGGATGGATGAGAAGAAACGGCCATGTTCAACCACACGGACCTGGAGCCATACCGCGTAAGTGGCGTCGCCATCGAAATCGGCTTCATTTGACAGATAGACGTGACACATTGCTGCTTCTTTTTGACACAAATGAAAACTTACCAAAGGCTAAGAGCAATATGTCACATTCATCTGTCAAATGAAGTCGATGTCAATGCCGACGACACTTGCGCGGTAGGGGCTCTGATGCTGATGATGGGTATCAGTGCCTATAGATCGGGGTTGTCTTACATAATTTTGTGGAGGGCCGGTCAGGTTTAGTATTTTTGTAACCGTAGCGGGCCCAAAAGAAATGCCCAATAGCGAAGGTTTAAGTAAGCACTCTCTTAGCTATTGATGTCGTCGCGGGCCGGATGAAGGACTTATGCGGGTCATATTGTGGCCCGGGGACCGTATGTTAGAGGGCCTGCTATAGATGTAACAAGTGCCTTGCTCAGCACAGAGGAGCTCAAGAAAACTATTGACCACCCATTCCAACTGAATTAGTGACCATTGCAAAAGATGCTTGACAGCGACAATCGCAGGCTGAACGCGATAACTGTGCCACCGAGATCCTCAAATTTAATTGCCTAATTGGACTAAAGACCCTGGTACAACGGTACTATCAAGGAACTGGTACAGGAAACTTGTCATTTACTCGCCTACATTCGTTCCCTTTGCGAATAAGCAATGTATGGCTAATATGGTCGGTTGTAGATCTCTTCTCTTATCGTATGAGGAGAAGTGGCCACCTCTGGTGTCGGAGTTTATTAAGCCGCCTATAATGCCCCTGACTTGGCCTAACGACTGTGAGCAGCCGGGACCGACTCACCCATGCCCTCCGTTGGGTATAACTATCCTTATGTTAGAATTTATGAAACTTGGTTTATAGGTTATTGCGTCAAAACGTAACATACAGACAGGCAGAATTACTTTCTAATTTACAATCTTAGTATAACCGAAATTATCACCTTGACAAAATATCACTGTCAGCTGCCGATCCCCATTACGTTCATCTGACATGAACAATCCAAGTAAATAATCCTATTGGATTAAGTCTACCAGAATTGACACCTAAACCCATGTTTATTCAACGCTTAATGCGATAATTCGCAGTAAATTTTCATTTCATTGGTTTCCCATTGCCTATTCTTCGGAATATGAACCCGGAATCATATAATTGGAAAAAAAACGTGTCTGATGCTTTGGTGGAAACGATACTGTAATTCACGGATGCTTTAATTAGTAGTTTCTTGTCCGTAATATTACAATGAAGTTATTCAAAACTAAGGATTGAGCTGCCCAATTCAAACTGATAGCTAAGCGCTGATTTTGTAGAAACGAAAAATTTAACTCGTTATGTGATTAGCCTTGTTTAATCACTACGGAAAGCTCAAACATTCTCAGTTATAACATTTCTAAAGTAAAGGGTAATAAAGGCAGTAAATAAAACAGCACTCGAAATACGGGCTTGAGAACTCGTTCGCAAACATTACTCGGAGAACGGGCTAACGTACGTTGGTTGGTGGACTCCTATCAGTAAACACAGCTTTCACCAATTTTTTTTGCGTATGTATCAATGAAGGAGTTTTATGTTAAGGACCGTCACGGTAAAACCTTTATCTCTGTCTTTTTCTTTACATGTAAAGAGTAAGGAAAGTCTCACTACTGCACTTTTTTATGTTTTGCGTTGTTATTTTCATCATAATCATTACCACTATTATCTTCTATAATAAATATCATTGAAGCAACTTCACAGTACTTTAAAGTGTATTTTGATGTAGAATTTAATATGTTTCCGCTATTATTTACGCCATACAGATAAACTTCAAAAGCGCTTTTAGTGATTTTCTGTTTTTTTATACATTCGTCTGTGAGGTTTATTATACAACAATTTGATATTTGTATCAACAAGAGATACTCTTTTAGCTTTTTATGTATTTTTGGCTACAACTTTAGGTTTTCTTTATATGTATTCCCCTCCGACACCGTATGTTTTCCTATTACTTGCCCACAGACCTATATCAAGATAGACAAAAAGAGCGCTTCAAGCTGCATGAGAACCCAGCGTGTCGAATTTTTCTTACCTACGATGACTTCACGAACGAGATTTAGTGATGTCTAAATGTTATTCACGAGCTCTTGCAAGAAAGCACTGCACAATTAACAATTTTCGTTTCTGAGTGACGCGAGTTTTCATGGCAATGGTCTCAAGCGGACTGACTTAGGTCGAAAAACTTTGACCGTAGATCAAACTTTTGGCACGCCAGGTAGGTACACTTTTACCATCTATCTCGATATAGGTATGTGTACTTCCCCTTAACCTCGTCATTCACGCACTTTCGAAATAACGAATTTTATGTTGATTAATAGAAAATTTCGGAGAAGCTTTTGATCATGTACTTTATTCTTCACTGTTGGTATTAATATTACCTCTTCAGAAAACCGTTGGTTAATTAAATTTTATTAGCTAATACCAAACTGAAGTTGAAGCTGAGGTTGAAGTTGAAGTTTAGGTTTAAAATAATAAAAGCCAGCTACTAGGATTTTTAATAGTAATTTTCTTTGTAAATTAAATAAACTAAAAATCTTTTTATCTTGAAATACATACCTAGGCCAATCATGATGCCAGTATACCTGCTTCTCAAACACAGTGCTCACAGAAAGATTCAGACGTCGGGTTATAGGATAAATTTCAAAACTTTTTGCCTAGGTAAATAAATCAGGTAGCTTAAACCAAAACAGTGTTCGAAAACTATGCCGACATACTAATTGTGTTTCATTCAAAGTTATAATCAAATTCGAAGCATGCAGTGGCTCGTGACCACTCTCCAACCATGTCTTCGTGTGTAATTGTTTAATAATTATAATCGTGAGTTGTATTGTTATTGTTGTTTACTACGGATGTCATGAGTTCGGGCTTCCTCAGTTTGCGGTTTTCGTGATTATTTTTATAAACTCTCGTTATTGTTCTAAGACATAATCAGGCTGTTTACTCTAAAATTATACTTTAATTCGTTCACATGTTTAGTTTTATATTTCATGTTATTATGACTGTATTTCCTTGTTTGTGTCCATTCAATATTATCTTAACCATAATAATTTTCACAATCTGCTTGGACAGATGTGTTTACTGTTTTCGTTATTTGTGTATTTATTGTAATTGTTCCTCCGAGATTACGTTACTGATGGCTGCACGTTACTATGGCAATTGTCTGTTTTTTTCAAGATGCTTTACATTGTAGAACTTAGTTTATTGCCTTAATCGTTGCTCTTGCTCCATTAAGTTATAACTAGAAATCGATCAAGTAGACATTTTATATTAGTGCTTTGTCTCGTCATCATTCTAAGATGACGACTTCATGGAAAATTAGCCGCCTCTGTGGTCTAGTGGTACAACCACTGGTATCAGACCCAGGTCTCCCGGGTTCGATTCCCAACGGGGGTAAATATTGTATTCGGTTTGGATGGTGGTAGGACTCGTTGTAATTCCTCCTGGCTAGCTACCACCATTTTAACTAAGTCTGACGCCAAAACAATAATGTTTTCAATATTGTTGTGTTCCGGCAGTTAGACATAAGATAGTCAGTTCCTCAGTGATTGAGGATTCCGGGAGAGGCTCGCTTCCATCTTCAGCCTTATCAATACTTGGCACTAAGCAGTTACTAAGCAACCAATCGTCTTGATTTTTGGCATAGAGTTAGTTGAAAGGCCGGAGAGTATCATAGGCAACTTTTTATCTTGATATTCCCACGGGAACGGGAACCACGCGGTTGAAACCTCGTGCGGAAACTGGTTAGAAATAGTCGTGAGCCCACAATTTAGAACAATATCAATAAAAAATTCTCTAGACCAGAACATGAAGTTCTAGAAGTCTTTATTGGTAAAGTGTACCCAACGTGCTATCCACTCGCCCACATAGCTCATTAAATCAAACGACAAAATACAAACGAAGTGAAACCAGTACAAACAACAAAGCTTGCAGAAACATCTCTGTGCTTAGAGAATACGTGATTCGAATGTGCAATCATTGGGACTTTACTTTCTTTCCCTGTCCCTTTATAATCTACCTACGCACTTAAGAGCCATATAAATACCCACATGCCACCGATAAATTTGAATCTTGCCTTCTTTTGTAACCCCTCTTGGATCCCTCAGTCAAGTCCTAAGATGAGGGGAGTACCCTCTTCCTGTAGTTGTGCAATATAAGAGTGAATTTTCTTGTATGGAAGAATTTGGGGTGCTGATGACTGTTTTGATCGCCGGTTTGTAAAGAAACTTCTGAAACGGAGGGATCAAATAATTTGTAGGAATGCAATTTTGGAGAGTCATCATGCACAAACCAGAAATACGATACTATATTTTTTATGCAAAAACAAATATTGTGTAAAATTACTTGCTTAAGTATTAGTTTTTCCGTGAAGATCTCTAATGTCTGCTTATGGATTCTGTGAATAATTTTACTCTTTCATTCTAAATTGTTTGAGAGGGTTAGTGAGCAACAAAAGTGGTTTTTTTTTCTGTAGCTTCCATTAATATCCATCTTTTATATTTATCCGTGTTAACAGTTACTTACGTATTACTACGGTCATGATGTATTTCATATATCTAAATTATAACGTTGTTTGAAAAACACACACAATATGTGTTTAGGTTTGTGTTTATTTCTCGAAGTTTTAGCACATAGGGTACCGTTGGTTTTTTTTTTTAATTAACTTCGTCCTCGTGCGCGATAAAGGCAAATTTGAAAACCATATGTTATTCTACTCTTATCATATCCTTGATATATTTTAACTATCTTCCATTTGTTTATAAACACAGTCGAAGTATTCATAACAGATTTTTAAATTGATGATTAGTTTTCCATAATCCATATCGTGATAGTGAGCGTGATAGCCATGATGATCGTAGTATTCTGAAGCTGCATACGTATTATGATCTGCCAATCAATGTATTGGTCTGTATGACGGTAGCAATAGGGTTGTCATGTCAAAGACTTCATTACTTATAAAAAATGTTGTTAAATCTGAAAAATAAGTACTGAGCTGGTCGATTGTACGTTTAAGGCTAGGTAACTTGATGCTCTGCTGTAGTGTTTTTGCATTTTTGAAAAAAGAAACATTACCAAGGCTAGGGGTATAGATCGATACAAAACTAGAAAGATTTATTAATTATTTTCAAAAAATAGTAGTGACAACCCTAACTACGCATAACTGAAAACACGTTTTGGAGGATAAATTGGATGCCATAATTGAATTGACATTCCGTTCCAGAGACTGGTTTTCATTGTAATTTTATTATCAAAAAGGCTTCTGATATTAATATTTACATATTGTTTCACATTAGCGGTAAATTTCTATACATTTTCCCTATTCTCTGTTGAGACACAAGTTTCATTAACCAAAGGTACAGCATACTGCACAGACACGCGCGGTTTGAGCTCCTGCCTGCCCTGTGTCCGATCCGGTGGTTTTGAGCACGGGCATCGGGCAGGCGTCAGGCAGGCAAATCTGTGCTGTTCTCACCATACACCAGCAGTTCTGTTCGGCAGGCATAACAACTGTTGGGAAGATGCCTGCGTGTGTATATGTATAGCTATACATTCGGCAATAGAGATGACTCTCTGTTGCGTCAAATGTATGAAAACTCATTGGACAAGCAGCTTAACGCCCGAAATTAATAACCTATCTGTAGATATAGGTTGGGCTATCTGAGATAGTTGCCTACGATATTTTTGTTAATATAAGACGGTTGCTAGGCTACGAAGCCAGTATCTTAGGCAACTATCTCAGATAGACCTATCCAAATCTACAGATAGGTTATTTATTACGGCTGTAAGAATATCGTATGCTATCCTACTATTCATACTTTCCTACTATTTCTACTATCCTACTTATATTATAAATGCGAAAGTTGAAAATGTTTGGACGTTTGTTACTCTTTCACGCAAAAACTACTAGACCGATTTGGATGAAATTTTGCACACAGAGAGAAGATAGCCTGGACTAAAAGATAGGCAACTTTTTATCCCGATATTCCCACGGGAACGGGAATCACGGTGGTGAAACCGGCCGCTATATATCTCTGCTGCTACTTAGCGTCTACCTGATAGTGATAAGCTGGGTTAACCAAATCAACTGAATCACGCCACTGTACTGTTCGAAATGAGTAAGTAATTAATGTACCACAATGTGGTTAAGATAAATTGTATCTTGGCTCCCTTGCTGAGGAATTAATTATGTTTCATGCCTGTTCGGTCAATAACTGGTAATGGCAAAGATCTTAAATCTAAAAAGAATATCTGTGTGTTACTATATCCTCTCCAACCATCTTATGGAAAGATTGTTTGTAAATAAACATTTGAGCAAATTTCGTAATTATTTCACAAATGTGAAAGTATATCAGTTTGTTTTTTTGTTACTCTTTCACTAAAAAAATACTGAACAGATTTGGACGAAATTTGGTATGTAGGGACTTCAATTAGAGGGCTAACATATAGGCCACTTTTTATCCAGATATTCCCATGAGATCGGGAACCACGCAGGTGAAACCGCGGGCGGCCGCTAGTATGTTATATTTCAGTTAAATAATACCATATACGAAACTTGGACAACGTTTAAAGAGAAATGTTATTGAACTCTTGACAGATGAACGAGGTGATTTTCTCTCCTTTTCCTTGAAAGGGCGGAACCCTAAAAATGTTCACCTACAACTTGTACCCTTAGAGATGTAGCAGAAACTGTCCGAGCGATGCGCCGTAAAATATCGTATTTTGTGTTGTTTGCCGCAAAATAATGATTTCATTCGCCGCTCAGAGGCGCTCAGAGGCACCCTCTGCGCGGGGACTTTACGAGTGTTCTGCTCCATACAATCCCTGTCGAAGGGAGGAATTATTGTTGCTATGCCTATTATTGATGGGAGAACCATGGAAACGAAGGACCATGGAGTAGGTATGGACTGAAATATTTTTACGAATGTAAGAAAGCACTTATATTGTTTTACTATTGTTAGTGGACGCACAATATTCCGTCCGCGTGGAGTAAAGGTCGTTGCGTGTTAATAAGCTCTTTAACCTTCCTCGAGCATAATATTAGTGTTAATAGAATATTGTTGTAATAACACATAAAAAAATGTAAGTAATTATCAATGTAGGAATTTGAATTTTTGCATTTTCAATGCTATTTTTATACTTATGATAAATTATTGGCTGGTGCATCTTAATCGATCGTTAAACATCTGAAAAGAAGTTTCTTTCCAATGCAAGGATTGATGTGACAACGCTGGCCTACAGCGTATAAAAATATAAAAGTATTGGAGAATTACGACGGTGGTCCGCAAGTCTCGGTAGCTCAGTGGTTAGTGCATTGGACCGGATTTCCAAAGGTCGCGGGTTCGGTTCCCATCTGAGAATTCACTTGTGGTCGAGTTGATTTTTTCCAATATTTTTCTATTTCCCCCAGTCCGCATTGGGCCCACATGGCGGCTGTCCTTATCCATCTATATAGAAGGCCAGTGCCCCAACAGAAGAGACATTCAATCAAACTGATGACGACGACGAGTCTTACCTACGGAAATCATTATGACCACATATTGCCCACTAGTGGACTTGGCTGATTGAGGAATCAAGCGATCAAACGCCTAAAAATATATTAAAATATAGAATTCATCGCTTAATCCGCATTAACATATCAGTGTTAGTTAACTAAGTTGCCTATCAGTTAATTAGTAAATGCCTCTGTTCCGTTGTTTACTGGATGATCTGTGTTAACAATGGTTAATTATGTACCTACAAACAATGTGTGGTATCATGTTGATGTACCGTAGTAGTTTCCAAAATAATTACACATTTTTTTATGATTTTTAAATTTTTCAAAAATCAACTCGGCCACAAGTGAATTTAATTGTTAAACACCTGAAAAGATGTTTCTTTCGAATTCCTAGCCTTGATGTGACAACGCTGGCCTACAGCGTATTAAAAATATTAAAGTATTTGAGAATTTCGACGGCGGTCCGCAAGTCTCGGTAGCTCAGTGATTAGAGCATTGGACCGGATTTCCAAAGGTCGTGGGTCCTATCTGAGAATTCACTTGTGGCCGAGTTGATTTTTTAATATTTTTCTATTTAATAAAAATGTCATAAGTGCACTAATTGTTTAATAAACTGAGAATTTAAACCAGTCTTTCACGAAGTACGACGCAAAAGGTCTGTATGTATGGGGTTATATGGTCAGTATGAACACCGCTTTATCAAGCGTTATGCGCATGTTATCCAATGCTGTCTTGCTTACCCCTGGTTTCTATAACTTACTGACGGATTTTTTTGACTACGGACAGTTATATTTCGACATATTTTCCATAGAAAAATGAAATGTCAAAATGTAACTGTCCGTAGCTAAAACAATCCATTAGTAGGTTATGAAACCCAGGTAACATGTGAGCGGAGGGGACAGACTGGAACACGGTATCGAGCTGCGAATGTTGATGAAAATTTATACGTTGTTAATAAAAACGTGCATGCTAGGGCTGGATTGATTGTGACCCATAAGCATTCAATATATAGGTTGCTACACATCATAAACGAGCGACTGAAAGCATATTTGTCCAGAGAAATTGCGCCAGAACAAGCTGGATTCGTGAAAGGGAAAGGAACCCGTGAACAAATTCTCATCGTTCGTCAAATCATTGAGAAGGCTCGAGAGTTCAACAAGCCGACGTACATATGCTTTGTTGATTTCTCTAAGGCGTTCGACTCGGTGCAATGGCCAACGTTATGGAAAACACTACTGGACATGGGCACACCACAACACCTCGTGCACCTGCTCAGGGAGCTCTACGAAGGGGGAACAGCTTCGGTGCGGACAGATGACCTCTTCTCAAATAGCTTCCATCCAAGTGCGGGCGTGCGACAGGGATGCATAATATCACCCTTACTATTCAACATCTACACCGAGCTTGTAATGCGAATCACTCTCGAAGACTGGACTGATGGTGTTGCGATTGGTGGACACAAAATCGCGAACTTACGATATGCAGATGACACCACCCTATTTGCGAGTAATAATGGCCTTATGGAGGAATTACTTCTCAAAATGGAGCGCGTGAGCCTGACCTTTGGGTTGAAGATAAACCGATCTAAAACCAAGATTATGATCGTAGATCGCGTCAACGACAACTCGCCCGAAGTCACACAGATTGCGAACTGCGACGTGGTCCAAACCTACGTATATCTTGGAGCTTTAATCTCAAACAATGGCGGCTGCGTAGATGAAGTCAAACGACGTATGGCCATAACCAGAACTGCGATGGAGAAGTTAAGGAAAGTATGGAGGAATCGTAACATTACTAAAGCCACCAAAGTTAGGCTCGTGCGAACACTTGTATTCCCCATTTTTCTTTACGCGGCAGAGACGTGGACAGTGCGCGAGTTGGAAAAGGGGAAGATAGATGCTCTAGAGATGTGGTGTTGGAGGAGGATGCTGGGGATATCGTGGACGGAGTTCCGCACCAATATGTCCATACTCCAGGAGCTCGGCATAAGGCAGCGTTTATCGGCCGTAGTACAGTCGCGCATATTGCAATACTTTGGCCATGTCTCTAGGCGGGACAACGACTCCATAGAGCGGTTGGTCGTACAGGGAAAAGTAGAGGGTACCAGATCACGTGGCAGGTCACCGATGCGCTGGACTGACCAAGTTAAATCCGCTGTGGGTAACCGCGTGTCTGACTGCGCCAGACAGTCTACCAACCGGGAGAGATGGCGGGAGATTGTGCGGCAAGCTGTGTCCGCCTCTACCACCGACGTGGACGCCTCAACGTGACCACGACCGCTCTGCCAAGAGCGAAACGACAAAGAAGAAGATATAGGTTGGAAATTCGAACGGTAGTTGGAGGGAAAGTACTCTAAATATTGATGATAGCAAATTATGTTACTTATAGGAAACATTAATTAAGATAAATTTTAAATAGAAAAATATTGGAATAAAACAACTCGGCCACAAGTGAATTCTCACATGGGACTCACGGACTCCGGACCCACGACCTTTGGTAAGCTCTAACCACTGAGCTACCGAGACATTCCTTTTTTTTTTAAAGTAAGTACAACTGCATTCGAAGATTTTTGATTAATCCCTTGCCTGGGCCGGGAATTAAACAGGGTTTAATTTCCAATTTTCCACCCTGTTTACCTCTAATATCATTTCATTTCACAACTTATCTTAGCTTTTAGATTAAAAATGTGGAAAAGTAAGTCTTTATTTTTGGCTATAATAATGTTTATACATTTTACTCTCAAGCTGCACCTTTCAATTTTGGTGCTTTGAGAGATTATTATTATTATTACAAGCCTAAATCGTGCCACTGCTGGGCAAATTCCTCTCTACCTTCCTTCCATTTCACGCGGTCTTGGGTTACTGTGCTCCAGTCACTCAAATACGAGTCAAGATCGACTCCATCGCTGTCTCGGTCTGCCAGTGGACATTTACCCGAGGCGGTCCATTTGGTTGCAATTTTTGGCCAGCGGTCGTCCGACATGCGACAGACATGCCCGGCTCAGTATTTCAGCAACGCCGCTTTTTTGTGACGTCAGAAACCAGAGTTCTGGAGCGCAGTGTTGCATTTCTAATGCGGTCGGTTAGTCTTACGCCCAGCATGCTGCGTTCCATTAAACTCCATCTGACACACCTTGAGGGCAGACCTTTGTATTTTCGTTAATGACCAAGCTTGGGCGCCGTATGCTAGAACTGGTAGTATGCACATGTCCATGAGTTTACGCTTTAAAGAAATTGGTGCGTCGTCTTTCATGAGATGTTTAAAAGACCAAACTCCCCCAAGCGCCATTTCTATTTCTTGTCGCGCCTCGAAGAAAACTAGTATATTGAAATAGGTACCCAATAAAAAAACGTATCTAGCAGCACGATTTAATATCGATATGTCCTACATTTAACGATACACGCGCAGATATAATAACACTCTTTCACACGCACGCACAGAGATGAATACACACATTCACACGTACACATACACGCACAAACATTCTCATTCAAACATACCTATGTAAAACCACACACACAATCGCACATCTGCACTATTGTTTATACATTTTTATGTATATGTCATCCAGGTGTCAATAAACTAAAAGCGGTCTAGTTGAAAACCAGCGTCAGTGTAATACTGACACAATGCTGAACTAGGTCCCTTTTAGTGCAGCCGTGGGACAATTTATTCAATACTGTAACTTAAAATTAAGTATTTTTTTTTTGTTAAGTATCTTTTTTATTGTATAATGTTAATATCACTTCTATGTCCTTCGCCTGTACTAAATAAATGTTGTGATTATGATTATGATTATGATTATTTATAAACATTTTATTATAGCTTTAATTTGTTGATGAAATGTCTCGTAACTTAGAAGAAATAAATTGAGTTATTTCTTTTTGAAATCAAATATGCAATGGAATTTAATAATCTTTGCGCTTTGAATGTTCGGTGAAATAATTTGGAGACGGCTATGATACTATATGTGTGTAGTAGACAAATTTTATTAACGTCATAGGTAGGTAGGTAGTGATTCATTATACTACTAAAAACTGTCTTATTTGTTGAACAGTTTTATCACGCGATGAAAGCCCCAGTTTGCCAGTTCCAAAAAACGGCAATTTAAAAAATCGCCCCAGTCACGCAAATAAAAAAAAATGTTTACGCAAAGTTCGGTTCAAGTATTTTCCCACTAATACCCGTTGCCGACCACCCCAAACTTTGAGGTTGCGAAGTCAGCTAGCTCGGTAGCTCTCAAATTGGACTTCCTTTTGAGCTGAACACGCCAACCGCATCTTTTTAGAATGCGGATCGTCTGCTGAATTTTAAATACTTCTATTTTTATGTACTGGTGACACTGTCTTGGTTTTTAACACACGTTTACCATAGTCAAGCAAAAGGCTTCAAACCTCATTGGCATCCCTAGAGTTGCAAGTTTATATTTAAAAAAAACGTATTTTGGTGTACACCTATGAAACATTATCCCAAACGTCAGAGAAGATTTTAGTGAAATATTTCAAAAAGTACTCACATATTTTACGACATTTTGTCAGATAGACTAAAATTTGTCGTTTGTAACTATTTTCTCGGTCGATTGGCGTATGTTCCGTAGGTGTGTGTCATTTTAAGTACCTACTAGGTTTGCCAGGCAGGCTCCATATAAAAAAAGTTTGAAGCTTTTTCAGTCATAGTTCAAATAAGTTTTAAAAACCAAAGCAATTTGTTTATTTCTTTGCATTTTTCAATGCTATTTTTATACTTATGATAAATTTTAAATATAAAAATATTGAAAAAAAAACAACTCGGCCACAAGCGAACTCTCAGATGGGACTTGAACCCACGACCTTTGGAAATCCGGCCCAGTACTCTAACCACTGAGCTACCGAGACTTGCGAACCACCGTCGAAATTCTCCAATCCTTTTATATTTTTACTACGCTGTAGGCCAAAGCAATATTTGTTGTCGGCCGACATTATTACAAGCAACGATGTGTCGTAGTCATGACTCGTGTTAGTGTGTCGCGATGACCTACTGAAATGAAATAATATTGAATAAACAAACAGGTCAGTTAAACCAAACTAGTATAAAACACCAAAGTGATGCTAAGAAATGAAATATCAAAAATAGATAGATAGATAGCTAAAACACTTTATTGAACACACAAAAATACAGACAGAAACACAAGAAAGAGTTGACATAAATGTGGGCAAAGGCGGCCTTATCGCTAAGAGCGATCTCTTCCAGACAACCTTTGAGGCATAGGAAAAATGGAGAGAGAGCGAGAGGTAGTGCACAGGCAACAAGCAAGAATGACAAACTTTACTTAACAATATTACTGAACATATATAAATCTACCTACATAAACTACTAAATACATAGTCATAAATAAAAATAAAATATTTAAATAAATAACAACTAAATATATATTTAATATATCTATATATATATATATATATATATATATATATATATATATATATATATATATATATATATTATAATAATATATACTTGATAAATATGTACTTACCTACCTATTTCATTTCATTAAACATGATGTGATTCTCATCATTGATTTAAGTGGAATATGTAATGCACTATAAGTGCACTAAAAGTTATTTTTCTCAAACATGCTTGGAAATTTGAGCATTATTTTGACAACCTTCTTCGAGATAAATCGATATTGCTGTACTGGCCACATGCATGCGAGCAGCGGCCGGCAAAAGTTTTATGAAAAAAAAGTCGTGTTTAGCGGCCAAATAAATTACATAGTAAACTCATATTAGTAATACTCATACTCATATTGAAAAGTGACCTTACTGATATGTTAAGGTCACTTTTCAATTTGACGACTCTGTATGAAATAAAACAGGGAGAGAAAAATAGCCCTTGACGAGTTTCTTGCCGGTTCTTCTCGTTACAAGGTCTTCAACCGTAGGGTCTGTGAGCCGATGGCGTAGCTTCTTTGACGTTCATAAGTGCTTGTAACAGCCTAGACTGAATAAATGATATTGAATTTTTGAATTGAATTTTTCATATCTGTCGTGTAATTTAAAAATGGAACGACCTTTTACTCCGAAATTTGGCAACCAAGAAGGTAACTTATCTTTATTTAAATTTTTATTTAAACTGGCTTGCAAATAGAAAGCTGTTTTAGAAAAAAGCAACAAATGAACACTTTAACACGAGAAAATATATTGTTTTGGTTGTTCGTCTGATTTCGAAAAGTAGTTTTAATTTCCGCGTTATTTGAGAAAAGTACTATACAAGCCTCAACTAGGCATTGATGGACTTACGTATGTGTGCCTCGGGTCGCCTCGGCCCACATTTACATCTTCGTCCATCGATGTCTCTTGCTGGCCGCTGCAGTAATTATACACTTTTATTTCAATGAATGCTTCATCAGATTCCATGCAATGTCATATGGCCATAAAGTAATGCTTTACTTAAACAAACGTATGGAAACGGGAAGAGATTTTTAAAACTCTTTAAAGTGCTCAATGGACAATCGAATGTGTAACCTAAACATTAGCATACAGATCTTTCCACAAATATATTGTCATTTTAATGTATAGAGTTGCAAAGTAAGCATGTTTGCAATAGTTTGTATGAAAATAACGAGGTGGGCCGTTAATTGTTGTATTTCATCGTGAGCACATTACTTCTGGATCTAGTGTTTTTAAGGTTTTTTGGTTTCCTGACGTTTGTACACATGCCATTTTCAATAGCATTCTTTTTGTAACGTTCCCGCTTTTAGCTACTACATGATAAGAAGAAATGGCTTAAGCACGTGTTAAGTTTTGTTATACTTGAAATAATAGTAGGTACATTATTGCAAAGGCCGTGAAATAGGCAATTGCAGGTCGAGTATGAGTTTGAAGGCCGAGCCGTAGGCAAGGACTTCACTAATACGAGACAGGCAATTGCCATTTCCGCCGAGGCATATATAGTGCTTTTCTCAAAAGAATGCAGGGAAATAAAACATACTTTTTATATTATACATTTAATAATTACTAAAAGAAAATCAAATTCATTGCAGGAACGTCTTTTTGAATTTGGAACATTACAGCGCTCCAGCAATGTTGTATGAAACGGCGTGCTGGAGTTGTTAAATACTCTTTGTAATGTTCCAAATTCAAAAAACGCTTCTGCAATGGATTTGATTTTATTTGTCAGTAAATACGATACTTCGCGTGTTCTTTTTTCGAAAATAATGAGATTTCCATGCATGTTTGAGAAAAACAACTTTTGCGGTCTATTTAGTGCGATTTATTTACCCGAAATATATATTTGGTACTATAATTTTTCGGTTTATTTGCGTTTTTTTTGTTTCCCGACGTTTCGGCACCTTTTCAGTTGCCGTGGTCACGGGTTGACTAGCTACTTATAAGTCTTCCTTCACAAAATTGATTTATTATTGCGCTCGTATACGATTAGATAATAACTAATTGAAGGGGCTTGTCAGGTTATCGTTTAGTGTTTATCGAGAGTAACTGATATAATACATGTGAGGGTTTGTGATGTGATTGGCTTTAAGATATAAGTTATTAATATAAGTTGCTCTAATTAGCTGTAAACCTTCATAAAAATAAATAAATAAATTATCACAGATTATCTCGACAGAACTATATCGAGATAGTAAAAGTGTACGTACCTTGCGTGCTAAAAGTTTGATCCACGGTCAAAGTTTTACGACCTAAGTCAGTCCGCTTGAGACTATTGCCATGAATACAGGCGTCACTCAGAAACGAAAATGGTTAATTGTGCAGTGCTTTCTTGCAAGAGCTCGTCAATAACATTTCCACATCACTAAATCTCGCGTACGAAAAGATCGACACGCTAGGTTCTCATACAGTTTGAATCGCTCTTTTCCTATCTTGATATAGGTCTGTGTAAATTATCATAAGAAAAGATTAAATCCAATTAAAACAATCAATCGGAAGCACCAACCGTTGCCAATTTTTTCCTCATTGTCATCACAAAAGTCTTACTACTCCCTTATCTACTTTAAAAAGATTTAGATGTCAACGCTATATGAATATGGATGTCCTGTGCGTCTGTGTGACAACCTATCACCGGCACTTACTCGCCTCCTGGCTTTGCATAATTTAACTTGTTAAGCGACGCTTGTCTGGGTTCGCAGACGAGCGACTTGCAGTATTTTGTTTAAAAAACAACCGACTTCAAGAAGTAAAAATTAACGTTTTTGAGTCGGTGCCAACCAAGGCGTTCTACATTGTACTTATGTACTTTTATTTTTCTTGCCTTTGCTGACCGACTCATCAAGGTTTATTTTTTACTTTTTGAAGTCGGTTTATATTTTTTTATAATAAGATTTTGTATTTTTTTTACCGACTTCAACAAAAAAGGAGGGAGGTACTCAATTCAACCCGTTTTTTTTTTTTTTGTCCGATGTATGTATACCGATTACTCCGGTGTTGGTAATCCGATTTTATATTTGTTTTTTTGTTCGATCGGGTACACTGTCAATGTGGTCCCATATAAGTCTCATTGAGATCCGATGATAATCTTCGGAGATATGGGGCCTAATGTCATGGAAGTCATGAAACAATTATATCATCCAGGTAATTGTTAGATTCTTGTTCGAGCTGAAGTTTCACGCAATAACTACTGAGCGGATTTTGATGAAACTTTTTTGTTAAATAGCTATTGGTCCCCGCCAACATACCTATAGGCTATAAACCCTCAATAAGTAACGTCCCTGCACCGGGAAAAGAAGCTTTGTAAAAGGTAATGAGGAGTTGACATAAGGTTATTAGCGTAGGTACGAGACCTGTTCTACCTTTAAAAATTGTGAAATAAAAAACTTTTTATAAAAAAATTAAAACCGACTTCAAAAACTAAAAAGCAATAAATAAACCTTTTGGAGTCGGTGCCAGCCAAGGCAAGAAAAATAAAATAGTTGGACCGCAAAGTAGAATGCCTTGGCTGGCACCGACTCCAAAAGGTTTATTTATTGCTTTTTAGTTTTTGAAGTCGGTTTTAATTTTTTTATAAAAAGTTTTTTTTTGTTAGAATAAGTTTCTCTCTTACTTATCAGTGCTTCTGGGTTATTCTGACCATCAACGAATGACCCAGAAGTTAATTTTGCTGAGACGGGGCCTATTAGCAGCACACATTTTGTTTTGTTGTATTGTATTCTTGTTTTTGTTTTTTTTTCTGTCTTTATTTATACTACTTGTCTGATTGTATTTCTGTGTTCGTGTGTGTTGTTAATAAATGGTTTCTATTTCTATTTCTTACCTACACAAAAATCGGAATTATGAACATCTATGATTATGTCATCTAGGTAAATAGTTACGAAAACGAAACTATTTTCAAGGTGGAAACTGATGTAATAGCGTTTGAATCATTCCAGTCCAGCCGTCTTCGAATAATCGGTGAACATAATACATAAAAAATACGCAACAAATTTATAACCTACTTCTTTTTTTAAGTCGGTTAAAAAGTCGCAATCGCAACTGACTTCAAACCTCTATGTACAGTCAACAGCACGTACGGCTTTATATTTGCACTACGAAAACCGCAAGGACGAGGGACGTAAGGGCGCTCTCAAGGTCGAATTGTAAAGCAGTAGTTGCTGTTGACTGTACCAGGTACCTATTGCTCCTAAACGGGAAATATGTTGGTTAAATTATGTGGCCGGCAACTATATGCATCTTGCTCTAGCTAGCGTACAAAGTCAGCGTGAGACAGCAATAGATGCCGGCTAGAAATTGCAGGATATGTCTCTTTGTACTTGGTGCAAGTTGCTGACCAGACAGTAGACCAGCTATGGCTCGTTTACATGGTTTGGTTGTAGGAATAGTTGTAAATCCGCCTGGCTAGCTACCACTAGTGATGTGCCGTTCCCGGGAATATTGGAAACATTGGGAATATTCCCAGAAGCGTTCCTAGCAATATTCCCAAAAGCGGAAATTTAGGGGAAAATTGCTTGTGTTGTATTACAGTATTTATTTGTTGTATGCTAACCATTCTATTGGCAATATTACAAGGCTTAATGAATATGCCAAAGGTTAATTATCACTTATGGCGAAAATTTCCAATTTTCCTGGGAATATTCCCAGTAAATTTCCAATGTTTACGGGAATATTTCCAATACTCATATAGTTAATTATAGTAAACCTGTAAGCGATCCAATTCTATACATTGAAAAGAATTAATAGAAAAAAATACCTCCCACCAGGGGTCTTCTTAAACGAAACAGATACCAAAAATATAGTTTTTGAATTTTTTGTCTGTCTGTTTGTCTGTCTGTTGTCCGCGTTTCACGCAAAAACTACCGAACAGATTTTAATTAAACTTTTTTTGTTATACAGCTATTGGTCGTCGCCAACATATAGGCTATAATTTATTTTGAAGATCGCAATATCTGATGTGGAACCATAGCAGTCCAGTTAAACTATGAGAGATATACAAATACGGTCTTAAGGAAAATTGTTAAGCGTGATGAGCATTTTCTATTGACGTACAAAGTTTGAAGATCTGGTACACCTGATGTGGAACCCTAGCAGCCAAGTTAAACTATATGAGATACAAACATAGCGTCTTAAGCAAAGTTGTTTAACGTAATGAACATTTTCTATTGACGGAAAAATATCGGAGGTCTGGTACACCTGATGTGGAACCCTAGCCGCCCAGCTAAACTATAAGAGATACAAATATAGTATCTTAAGAGACATTGTTCAGCGTAATATGTATTTTCTTTTGACATTCAATCTATACTAATATTATAAATGTGAAAGTGTGTTTGTTTGTATGTCCGTCTTTCACGTGAAAACGGAGCAACGGATTGACGTGTTTTGTAGTATGTGGGTAGTTTACGAGCTAGAGAGTGACATAGGCTAATTTTAATCCCGGAAAAATATCACTTTCCCTCGGGCGAAACTTTTTAGCATAATATAAATATATAAATTTATAGCATTATAATCACAAGGAATAATAGAATTACGTTTTTTTTAAGCATAATTGCTGTATGCATGCAGGCGTGCAGCATGCAAGCTGGCATGCAGCATGCAAGCAGGCATGCAGCATGCAAGCAGGCAAGCGTCATGCAAGCAGGCATGCAGCATGCAAGCAAACAAGCAGCATGCAAGCAGACATGCAGCATGCATGATTTCTGTCACGGCTCCGGCGCTGCGGGGCTCTGGCGGTCCCACGCGAGCTTATCGTCGCAGATGGTTTTCAGTCACCACCTGCTCCTCAGATCGCGGGCCGCCTCGCCCCTCCGCGCCTACGCGGGCTTAAATTACACTCCAGGGGTAGGCCATACAAGACTGCGTGGGGTCGGTTTTTAGGCGATTCGTTTCTGTCACCGACTATTATGCAAATAAATTAAAAAAGTGTTTTTTTTTAATAAGTAAAAATAATTTTTTCTGGCGCTTCGCCGGCCGCTGCCGCGGCACGCTCGCTTCGCTCACTCGGCTCGCGCGACGTTTTGGTCACAGTTCTAACCTAACCTAACCTAAAACGTCTGTTTCAGTTTGTTGCTGCAGACCCCCGTCCCCCCTTCTCTGTTTTTTTCCAAAATTTTTGAGAGAAAAACAAATATATGTTCGTCGGATTCCTCCTTAGTATCTCCGGGAGTGTCAAAGGGGGGTCGAAAATTTTGTTAGATTTTAGCTTCGACGGACCGTTTTCGAGATATTCGCATTTTTTTAAAATTCATTCTTGAAAACTTTACAAGTCAATATCTATACAAAATCGGTTGAAATTTTTTTAAGTCCTGCACCCCCTTTGCGACACCCTAACCCAAAAGTATAATAGAAATTGTTATGTATCATTTTTTTACCTTAAAAAAATTTTAGGACTACCTATAATATGCCAAATAAAATTAGGTTTTTCTATAGTTATGACAAATAAAATTATGCTAAGGGATTTTAGGACTGCGTAATATTAGGCCAAATGAAATTAGGGATTTCATTTATTATGCTTCATAATAATATGCCTTTAGACAGTTATGCTACTTAAAATTTATGCGAAGGAAAAAATATGTTCGACAATCAAAGCGACACTGGGGTAAACGTGTTTCTTTTGTTTTAAACTAGAGGAAAGGGAAGGGGGCGGCGCGGCGGGACCCTCCCCTCGCGGCTCAAGCAAGCGCATGCACATACTTGTTGTTGCGTAACCGTGGGATTAAGAAGAAAATATAAATAGCACAGATTTTTTACCATACTTGAAAATATATTATTTTGGAAACTTTGGGAAAGTTTCCGGGAATATTGGGAATATTCCCGTAAATTTACAACGAGTAAATTACTTGGAAATGGGAATATTCCCAGCGGCACATCGCTAGCTACCACCATCTTATCTAAGTCTGACGCCATAACAACAATGTTTTCAGCATTGTTGAGTTCCGGCACTCCGACAGTAAGAGATAAGATATTAGCCAGTTCTTCAGTGGTTAAGGATTCTGGGAAAGGCTCGCTTCCATCTTCAGCCTTATTAATATAAAAAATGGTGCGAGCTGCTGCCGAGACAGTAGACAACTTCTTGATTTGTCTACTCGTATCATTGTTTGCCTATAGCTCCTCTCGCCTTAGCTAACAGTAATGTAAACGATCTTGATGATAGAAGCTGCCCAGATGAAGTATGATAATAACTAGACATTGGTATTTGCTATTCATCAATAAATTAACTGCCTACAAGCGTTAGATTATTAAAACTGTAATAAAGTACTGTTGATAGCCATGTTGTTAATCATAAAAAAGGATAAATACATTAGTTGTTATTAATGAGTCATTATGACACTTCATTTCTGATCAAAGAGCACATTAATGCTAATCAAACGTGTTCTATCTTTGTAATTGCATTTATTGTTGTTGTATCTTAATAAGTTATGTCTTAATGACAGTTAAAAAAACATTATTATGATCTTTACTAATAATAAGTGCTGTTGTAAAAGTGTATAAGTATCTAATTATCTTAACATTACATTCATGGCAATGAGCAATTAGAGCTATATTAGAGAATATGTTTGAGTAGTCAATAATGCAATAAATATACTTTTTACGATTATAATACATCTTGTTTTTTACTACGGAAGGAACTTAAGGGGTAAAAACAGTAAATTAAATAAACGGATGTCGGATGTATGGGAAAGGGTGGTAGATGGTAAGCCACTAGTAGGAAGGTCAAATGTTGAGCTCTTCCTCCAGATTAGGTGTTGGTAGTCCGGGGACCGCGGTCCGACTGATGTGTGTCGGAATTGGTATATATTGATTGTGGCAGGTAAAACTTCTGTCAGCGCAATGTAGGATCCCATGCATGTTCTTCGTATCCCATACTGAGTTGCTGTCAGCGCCATCTGTTGTCACGGTAGGTAAATTCCGTGTGGGGTTTAGCTGGTAGTACCCCCCCTCCCAGCCCCCATTCAGCCTTTCTACCGTCCTCCCACCGAGATTTCGAGCTCGGTGGAGGGACGGGAGCTGGTTAGATCCTACCCCGAACCCGCGCCGAGCTACTAGGCTCGACGGAGTGTCGGGGGGCGGCGAGGGATAGGAAGCTGGACCCACGAGTCCGGTATTCTAGGTGAGCCCAGCATAACCGTTTGGTATGCGTAAATGCATTCCCCTCACTCAAAAAAAAAAGGTACGTTCCGTGTGTAGTAGTATGTGCGGCCTTAGCTAGGTGCCGCCACACATATGTTAAACTAACTCATGATCAGGAGTCATGACGGCATGACCTTATATCGTATACTTAAAATTCTCAAGTAGCACATGACACTAATTATGCTCCACTTATTAATAGCACACATCTCGTCAAAACCAAGGCTCCATCCACCCATGGCCCAGGATTTCGGAGTGCTTGGAAAGAAAAATGTTTTGTATTAACCAAAGCAAAAAAACATAATCCTTCCTTTGCAGTCGGGTAAAATCTAAGAAAATATTTAAATTTCCCTCTCATTGGAGTGTCGCTCGTAAGTCGCCGGTCTGTCCAGCCCGTTAAACTCATCAGACGCCTTCTTAGCTATGCTAGCTGCTGCAACTCGGCCTTGAAGGAATTTCAATTCTACCATCTGCCTCTCGCTTCACTCCATTGGTATTTTTCAGTTTCACATCTGAGTTACTTACTCTGTGGCACTTTTTGTTTATAAATGCTTATTGGGCTGGAGCTGGAATGGCGTTCGACAAAAGAATTAAGATAATTACTTTGTAGGTGGTCAATTATGAATGTGATGTGTCGTATTGCTCTGATTCATGGGTAGGTAACTAAAAATCATTCAAGGTTTCTGGATGATCATCAGATACCAGTGTCTGCTTGGGACACTCATTAATTTATTTTGTGTTATGTTATTCTCAGGAGTGGATAAACTTTACCCTTGCTTGGCACATATCCTACCCTTGCTTACTCCATGTTAAGCCAGTTTTTCTGCATGACCATTACCTTAATAATGTTAATAGAATCCAAAATTCCTTTGATCTGCTTTGATACAATATTTTGACGAATGAATGCATGCACAGTTTTTTCTTTCATTTAAAACGACCACGAACTTTAGGTACTACGTCCTATTTTACACCGTCGCGTAAATAAATAAGCTTTTCGTACAATCTTCTTTTCCCAAACCTAATAAATTATTGTTGAGGTATGGATCAAAGACAAAACTATCTGAGGTTATCATCAGAAAAATCCAAATCCATGTCTGTGTAACTTTTGTTACTAAAGCAATAATTTTGCTCGGAAACTTTTTCTTTGGGGCCTAATTGGCTAAAGATCCCAACAGGTCCAAGTTTTGTCAACTAACTTGTTATATTAGCTGGGGGATGTTGCTTCTCCTTAATGGAATCTAAATAGCCTGAGCCGATTAAGATTACTCACAAGTTTAGATGTTCGGCATAATTTTCTAACACATAGTGAAATTTCAGAATATGATTGCTGACTAAGTGTCGAGTATTCCCAGGAGTGCAATAGTCTCGCGGAAGATCTTCGACTCAAAGACATAGAAAATTTAGTTGTTACACTAATGCTATAACAAAGAGAGAATTAAGAAGGTCTTAGAGATCGTGCAAACTTGTAAACCTAGTCGCTGCAGACTAAAATCTGTCAAGTCTTATAGTTAAACGAGTGCGCAAACTTAATTCTATCGTACATATTTTGGTTTTTATAATTTATAGATTTGTGTAAATTTCCTAAAGGTTCTAACGTGGCGTGGCACACGAAGGCAAGGATTCGAGATTTGAAATCGCATTGGTAAGTCATTTCCAAAATTTTAAATCAAGATTTTTGTATCCATTGTATAGTATACTGACTGAGCCAAGATTAGTGGATTCGATCCCCAATACAGACCAAAATTCAGGTGATGAACATTTGTGTTTCAAAGTTCCAAAATATATCCGTAACACAAGTGCTTCTGCTACTTATAGCGGATTCTGAGTAGTATTTGTAACATTGTCTGAAAATTCTATACGCACAAAATATTAAATTTAAGGCTTTCAAACGACAGTAAATATGTGCACATGAAGCTATGGAACCACTGTTTAGAATGCACTTGCCCAGTTTCCAGTTGTTTGCTTCCAGAGGAGATCCGGGACCGGGACCCCTCCCCACACCCCGCTGTATCAACCTACACAAAGTCGCTTGGGAAATATTATTTTTTTACAATACCTCGCCGGTTCCTTGCATTGCAATCTCGCCTTTGTTCTTAGAGCATATTTTGCAAATATTTAAGAAATGTTTTTACTAAGACGTTGTGGTATTGTTTCGGGATTGGATTTTTTTTGAGATATTGGAGGAAATTGAAAAATAAAATAGGTGTAGTGGGTAGTGTTTCTGCTTATTCAGGAGTTGCGGGTTCGGTCCCCAACTAGGATGATCATTCATTTGAAGATTATTTGTTTGTTTCCATTTCTGGGTTATAGTAACTATATACTTGTTATTTAATTCGAAACTTCTGTTATAAATGACATCCACAGCATTTTTGTCGGTATTCGATCAAAGCATATTATTATTAGTGTTGTGAAGTGTTTAAAAACTATCTAGTCTTTAAAGTTAGGATACTTTTCTTTGCATTACAGAAATTATAATCTGAACTTTATAAACATCGATACTTATTTAAAATAAAATAAATAAACTAGTAAAGTAGTAATATTGTATAAACCGAATAAAATTTTCAAATCAAATTACTACTTGTCACAAACGCTCCAGACTGACAAAAGTGACTTTGACGTACGTTACGTAAGCATATTACCTGAAAAAGGAAAAGATTTATCCAAAATGTAAAAAGCTAAAAGAAACTATTCTGTAAAGGAACTTCGTATATTTGAAGTTTTACCTCAGGCTCAGTTATGCACCGCTCACGAAAATTGTACGCTGTAAAATTCACAAAAATTCCACCGAATGCCTTCAAATCTTTTATACTTGAATAAAGCATAAGTACCTACTCCATTGTTAGAGTACCTAAGTTAATAAACTCAGTTATTACCATTTCAGAAGTCCACTGATTCATGGGCTGAATTTTTACAACCTTTTTAATCCGTTTCGATTCTAATGGCATATTAAAAATTGCATAGTGAATGCAAAAGCAGTATGGAATAGAAATGATAATATTTTTAATTGAAAAATTCTTTTGCAAAGTGTGTCATACCAATGAATAGTACGAAAAAGTCTAGAAATTGATCCTTTAAAACATATTACTGCTACAGCACAAGACATCACTTTATATAATGTTCTGAAACTAGCGGCCGCCTACTAACTGGGAATATCAAAAAATCCTTTCTTAGTGCTTGTCTACGTTGTTAAAGGATCGTGTATGCATACACGATCCTTTAACGACGTAGATGCAATTTTTAATATGCCATTAGAATCGAAACAGACTAAAAAAGTTGTAAAAATTCAGCCCATGAATCAGTGGAGTTCTGAAATGGTAATAACTGAGTTTATTAACTTAGGTACTTCCAACAATTTCAGCTTAATCGGTTCAGCCGTTGGGACTATGCCTTGTCTGTCACGCTATGGTTTTAATATAGGTAATATAGGTTGATTCCAAAATCTGGGACTCGTCAGTATTGTTCGAATCTTACGGTGCGATTTCGTTCTACGAATCTCTTAAAGTTAGCTTGTTTTATGACGGAAGTGTTGTGACGTCTTCACTCAATCATTGCCTCCAAAGTGTGAAGTGTATCAACATGTGACAACTTCAGTAAAAACAAAACGCAAACTAAACGTTCTTATGACATGATTGTTTCTAATAGATGATGGAACAGCTCAGAATTTAACATTTTAAAAATTAAGTTTTAAACGACCAGTTTCTCAGTGGTTTGGTTGAATTCCGGGAAAAGTGGGTTTCTACCCTCATCAGCCTTTTAACGTCAGTTAAGATATGATGGAAGCTAATGGTTGGTTTCTTTCTGAATAGTGATAGAGAATTTCAAGTTAATTACTCAAATTCAACTCAAAGCTATGTTCTTACAATATTATCAGGCATGAGGGAGGTTTGAGACGTTCCCAACTTGGCATACTTAATTCATAAAAATACCACCGTTTTTTTGTGGAAACGGTGTTGATAACAAAATAGTCATTTGAACTAAGACAATAAATACTATTTATAATTTCATGGTCAACGATACAACTAATAATAAATTTACGGCTTTAACTCAGCGTCGCGTTTCAACCGAATGCAGAGCACCGAGTTTGTCCTTGAGCGGCGGGCGTGCACATACGTGATGCTGATGATGGTTGGTTCAATGAAATTTCGCCCGGGCGAACATCTAGCTGTAGGCACTTATCGCGCGACCTTGAGTGACGGAGGCCTGGTACTACGTTAAACGGGATTTTCACCATGTTTGCGGAAATATCGGGATATTTCGGCACAGTCGGCATTACACAAGGTTTGGGTAACTTTGTATGAACTAGTGGCGTCAATTTTTTTCCTGTGGCAACACAATTTAATTCTGATTTAAAGCATCACAATCAAATCATATAATCGAGTGATTGACTTTGCTTTAAGTAATATCGAGAGACTTGTACTATTTAGTATTCTGTGGTTGAGATATTTTTTTTTTAGTTTATTAAATTTACTCGTACCTCAATGATATAAAATCGATAAACGTCTGAAATCTCGGTTCCGATATAGTTTAGCTGTATATATATGTCATTGTGAGATTTGTATCTTTATAATATGTTCTTTTAAAATTTACTTTTTCCTTAAGTGGCGCCAGCTTTACCCATACCCATTTAACAGTTGTATAAAACCTGACCTTCTGTTGACTGTGATTTTATTTTAACTATGCTATCATCTGGCATGAAAAAGGAGGGTGGCATTTGAACGGACCACTAAATTGTTAATGTTGACGGGGCCCATTCCTCAAATGGAGCTTTTGATGAAGCAGCAAATAATAAATACGCCATGATTGGGGAACAACTGCAAACTGAAAGAGAAGAATTAAAATGTTTATAAAGTCTTTTTTACCAACGACGGTACGGAGACGGTATATGCGTTTGGGGTGAGAGGTTGCTTGTTTGTGTGTTTGTTTGTTTGTGCAAACCAATGTTGCCATTTATCTCCAAAACTAATAACTACTAATGCCTGGAAGAAATTGCTACCTAGCAATAAGGCCGCCTTTTGTATGTCACCTTATACTGTCTGTATTGTTTGTTTTTCTCTGTGTTTTTTGTGCAATAAAGTGTTTTTATTATTATTATTATTATTAATAGTTCGATTTTAATGCGGTTTACAGTGATAGGTTCGGGTTTGATTGGTGTATGTTCTTAGATAGGTGTTACGGTGACAACTCACCAGGGGGCGTTGCAGTTAACATTCGTTTTGCAAACCAATGTTACCATTTATCTCCAAAACACTAGTCCGATTTTGATCTACTTACCTGATCTAGCTAGCATAAATAGAACTTCCGACGGTTATCAGTCGGACCGCGGTCCCCGGACTATCAACACCCAGTCCGGAGGAAGAGCTCAGTATTCGACTTTCCTGTAAGTAGCTTACCATCAACCACTTCCATACTCCCACCATACATCCCTACAAATTAGAGATGGGCCGACTATAATTCGGATTCGGCTGTCAAAGTCGGTGTCGAGTGTACGCACTGTGCCTATTCTGATACTAATTATACCGTAAAAAGTAGTTGTTTTGTTTATCAATCGTGCGGATTTTGTGGATAAAGTGGCAGTGTTTATGTGCAAGTGTTCGCATCAAGAAATATAAGGGATTTCTCTAGTAAATTGAATATAAAGAACTGTGCATAAACCTCTTTTTATTTTTGGCCGGGTAAATTGTAAACAATTTTATCGTGCCCGCCCGCTTTTCGATTTTTCATCAGCGCCATCTAGCGGAAAGTAGCAAACCACACCTAATAGACAGTCATACGGCTTGATTGTCATTTGACGTATTGATTTCTGGTTTGACTCAAACCATCGTCATAAGCACCATCTAGTGGGGAGCGGCAGAACGTAGTGGACAGTCAAACAGTTTGATTGTGGTTTGACGCATCGTCGGTTTCCAGTTTTTTACTCAAACCATCTTGACTTGCCAGCTTTTTTTATATAACTCATTTGGCACTCGTTTCACCCATCACAATGCTGAGCTGCGGTGCGTGTGGGAAATTCCTCTCGGCAACGGGAGCCGCTGCTTGCAGCGTTTGTCCAGCAAAATTCCATAAGGCGTGCCTGGCGCTCGGAAGCAAAGCCCAAGTTAACAAAGACTGGGTGTGCCCCAATTGTAAGGATAGTGGAAGAAAGGGTGATGAGACGCCAGTGAAGGGTATCCTCGGTGACCACGACGCGAAGACGCCGCCGGCGATACTCGAGGCCAGGGGCCGATTCCCTGGTGCCAGGCAGGGCGAGACGGAGGCACCGGTGGACAATTCCGGCATGGGCGAGTTCCGGCGGGAATTTCTCCTCTGCATTTCGGAGATGCGCGAGTTCCGGCAGGAGATGGAGCGACTACGGGAATCCTTTGCGGCCCTTACATCGCGCCTCGATTCCTTGGAGCAGAGGGTGGGGGCGCTCGAGCGACGCCAGACGGAAGCCGGCCCCGGCAACACCGTCGAGCTGGAGCGCACCATTGCGCGACTGCAGCAGGAGCTCAACGACCGAGACCAGGAGGCGCTTCTCTCGGACCTGGAGATCGGCAACCTGCCGGAGGAGAAGGGGGAGAGCGTTATGCACGCTGTCACAGTGCTCGCGGGTCGCATCGGCCTCACACTGGACGAGCGGGACGTGGTATTCGCGGAGCGCGTGGGCCCACCTCCAGCTGAGGCGGGGGGCCGCCCGCGCCGCGTCGTGGTGCGCCTGGCGCGCCGCCACTTGCGCGACGAGATGCTGCGCGCTGCGCGCGTGCGCCGCACGCTCACCGCTTCCAACGGAGCTCGCATATACCTCAACGAGCGACTGACTCGCCCGAATCGTCAGCTTTTTCATAAAGTCCGTGAGGAATGCCATAGACTGCAGTGGCGGTTCTCCTGGACGAAGCAGGGTCGTATATTCGCTCGTCAGGCCGATGGGGGTGAGCGCTTTCACTTTCGCTCGGACGAGGATCTCACCCGCGCATTCGGGCAGCAGCTGTCGAACTCGCCTAAAAAGTAACATCTGCATTTCAGAAAGTAGCATAAACTGTAAACTTTGTGTTTTACTTTGTTTCTATTTTATCTTTCCATTTCTCTGTATGCGTCCCTCTGTCTTTAACTATACTGTATCTGTTAACTCTCAAAGACTCCTCTTTTTTATAGTACTTAGGACCTTAATATGTGTTTTGAAAAGCCTTTCATATAATGGGCATCGAAATGAAACTATGTATCTTAGTTTGTATGTTTATTGTTCAGTGGCCAGACAGCAAACATATTATTACTTTATTATATTTTATATATATTATACAAACCTAACTATTCAATTACCTAAAAATCTAATTATTTTAATTAACAGTATCCGCTTATACAATATCGAATTTAATGTAATACCTAAATTGCCTTATATAATATTTACATATGTCAATAATTATAAAACTGAGATCTATTTACAAGAAAGTATATTATATTCTCAAAAAATATATAAATCAGCATTTGTACAACCTTCCTTAAGCTACCATATACTTATAATATCAAGTAAGCCTGCATTTCTAATTTTTTTGAAGCGATGATTGCAAAAAACTTAAAAGTTGGAATTTTCAATGCTGGGTCACTAGGCACTAAACATGAGGAGTTTATGGTTGCTGTACAAAGCATGGCCCCAGATATCATGGCTATTAATGAAACGTGGTTAGGGTTAGGGCAGGACGATAAAGCACCGAAATTGCCTGGTTACCGGCTGCAGCATACCCCGAGACCTGAAGGCCGTGGTGGCGGAGTGGGCTTTTACATACGTAGAGGTATAAATGTCCGTAAATGTGATTATGCCGCTACTGCTGGTGTGGAACAGATGTGGCTAAGTCTGCATATCAACAACAAAGATGTAGCGATTGGAACCGCCTACAGACCCCCTCGACAGGACATTAATATTTTTTTGGATGCCATCACCTGTACTATCAGCTCCCTGGCAAAATATGACAAACTAGTCTTACTTGGGGATTTCAATGTGGACTTGTTGGCCCCTAACTGTGGTAAGACAAAATTATTTTTGCAGTTTCTCCATATGGTCAACTTGACACAATTGGTCAATGAGCCTACTCACTTCACCGAGAACAGCGAAACTCTCATAGATGTGATCTGCACAGACATTGAATCACTCAGCATCAACATCAAACACTCACCGGACTTAGGGGGTCACGCAATGATAGTAGCGGACTTCAAAATTAAAAAAGATAGACTGGCCCCCCACTGGGTTACATACAGACCAATGAAAGATATCATTGTGGAGCAGTTCGAATCTGACCTTAACTGTATTCAATGGGATAGTTTGAATGGACTGGAAAATGTAGACACCCTGGCTGAAGCCCTCACTTCTTGTATTACAATGATCTTTGATCTCCATGCCCCGGTGACAAAAAGAAAGTTTAAGCATCCACCCCACCCGTGGATAACGGACACTATAAAGTCAATGATGTCCATTAGAGATGGTTATCACGTTAAATATAAAATGCTCAATAGAATGAGAATGATGGAAGCAAGCATAGTTAAAGAAAATTACAAGACAATGAAAAATATAGTACTAACAGCAATAGAAATGGAAAAAAAAGTTTATTTTGAAAATCACATTAATAAAAATATCAATAATTCAAAAAAGTTATGGAATAACTTAAAATCCACCATTTTACCAAATAAAAAGCAGTTATCTGATTTACCTCCCTCTCTGAGTAACCCTGACGTTATAAATTCCCATTTTCTTAATGTACCGGGTAACAGCAGCGTATCAATGTCTGAACTGAATTTCTTTGAAACTCATAGGTTTGGAGATACAACTTTTTCTTTACAGCCAGTCAGTGAAGAAGAGGTCTTGAAAGTCATCAGAGGGTTTAAGACCAATGCTATAGGTGATGATGGTATATCGCTTGAAATGTTGAAACTCACACTACCACAGTCATTACATACTATCACCACCCTGATAAATAGGTCAATGGAGGAGGGCACGTTTCCTAAGATGTGGAAAGTTGCCCTGATCAAACCACTTCCTAAAGTTAACCAACCTGAGAACGTGCAAGACCTTCGGCCTATCAGCTTGCTTCCCTGTCTTTCCAAAATTCTCGAAAAGGTAGTCTGTGATCAATTAACCCAATATTTGGAAGACAATGATATCCTTCCACATACACAATCTGGTTTCCGCAGGGGCTACGGTACCGCTACAGCTTTGGCGGATGTAGTAGACAACATCCTTGCAGGCCAAGACCAGGGAAAGATCTGTGCCATGCTACTGCTCGATTTCTCACGTGCTTTCGACACTATAAATACTGGTTTACTATTGTCAAAACTAGCTTACTATGGCGTCGATACTAGAACGGTCAAATGGTTCAGTAGTTACCTGTCACAACGGAGTCAATATGTGGAGTTGTCTGAGGCCAATGGGAGCAAAAACTACTCAGCACCCCTTCCTGTGACGCGTGGAGTCCCACAGGGCTCAATCTTGGGGCCAATCCTCTACATCTTGTATAGTGCCGACATCACTACAAACATAAAAAATTGCCATCACCAACTTTATGCAGATGACCTACAATTGTATCTATCTTTCCAACCGTCCGAATATGCTGCAGCTGAGGTACAACTCCTTTCCTTAACACCGCTAATCTGCTAAAGATGGAGGCTCGCAGAAAGCTTCATCTTGCTGGTCTTATGTTCGATATAATCAATTCAAAGAAGCCGAAGTACCTGTATGACAAACTAGTCTGGGCGGCTCAGCGTAAACTTTACCCAAAAAGAGCTTGTACTTTCACCTTCTTGACCCCCAAACATCGCTCCATGGCCTTTCGAGGGTCATTTAGATATGCTGCTTCACGGTGTTGGAACGATCTCCCGCCGCCGATGCGTGAACTAAAATCGAAAGAAACACTGAAAAAGCACTTAAAAAAACACTTCTTAGCATTGCAAAATACAGAATGGTCACGCATACCTTAGGTGTTTTCACTTCGCACTTAGCGTTACGGGGATCGCACCCGATGAGGCCGCAATACTTTTTCCTGAGCATGGGGCATATCTTTACGAACTGGATGAACATTTGCTCAGTACTAAAAATCGCTGGACATAAACGCTTTGGTATTGCAACAACCACATGGCATTATTTATATTTTTACATAAATACAAAACGTGGCGCATTTGACGTGGAAGGAAGTGAGGTGGAGGCGATGACATTGACATATTTGTCTATCAATCTGTCCCGTCTGCCAACCAATCACCGACTGTCGTTTCTTCGACTCATCGGCAAACAACAGTGCACATAATGCCATAATATTATATTTTTATTTATCTACCTGTATGACTTTTTATATTTATACATTTTATTGCTTTATATTTTTATTTATAAATTTTGTTATTTATCTATTATTATTTTATTTGTTTTTGACTGTCTGTGTCCTTTGTAAACCCCGTCAGAATAACAGCGCTACTGGGTCACTTTGCACATCTATTAGTGGCTCAGTAGCATTATGCTGAGACGGGGTATTTATTGGCCCTGCACGCTTAATTCGTTTTTCATTTAAATGTTAATATTGTAGCTCCTTGTATTGTTGTGTGTGTGTGTGTATCTTCTGTGTGTATGTGGCTAATAAATGTTTTTTCTTTCTTTCTTTCTTTCTTTCTTATAACTTTGGCCGACTAGCCGACTAGTCGGCAGCAAAATGGCCGACTAGTCGGCCGACTAGTCGGCTAGGCCGACCATTACTTTCGGTAGAATACGGGTGACGTCAGAAATGTTCGTGAGCGCGCTTTCGGCTCGTAGCATCGGCGCGGTACCCACGCGGACTTGTTAGGACATGTTTTTGTTTACATCGCGTCATTCATTCTGCATCATTCATTATTTGTTTACGTAAAAGCTAGATCTCAGTACAATTCATTATTAGAAATAGGAACTTGTTCTATATAGAACAAGTTTCTATTTCTAAGTTGTAGTGTGAAGTAAAGATAACTACGTATTTCTAATTTTTTGCTAAAAAAAGAGTTTGTTGAACCAAGTATAGTTACTTTACTATACTTAGTTGTTTTTATTACAAGTATTGTATTATTTTATTTCGAGATTGAATAATATAAGGTGATATCAAAGGAAGAGTTCCTATTTAAATTTTCTAACCTATTATTAGTAAATTGAAACTGTGAGACTGATTCTTATAATAAAAAATAACAACAGTAAAGATACAATTTCATTTCTATCACCCTCTCTATTTTTTTAAGCATATTAACATGAGTGAGAAGCGGGCCGACTAGTCGGTGGTTTTAGCCAACTAGTCACCGAGTAGTCGCCGACTACAAAAATGCTTTACCGACTAGTCGGCGACTAGTCGGTACATCTCTACTACAAATACTTGTCTCGAGAGAGTTAAAACCCACGACCTCTACAACTTAATATGGAAGGTTGGCTCAATTTGATAGTTTTTGGTAGTTCCTACGACTTTAAAGAAACAGTATGGATAATGCCCATTCGTCGTCGTTTCAGCCACATAACACCTACTGCTGTGTATAGGCCTCCCCCAAGGATCTCCACTATTGGGTCCTTTCATAATGGAGGGGGGAGGGGGTTTGCCATAATCGCCACGCTAATAATCATACCTAGTAGTTTGGGCGAAACATTCTACCTTTACAAAACAGAAGTAAATTGGCTACTTCAATGAAGAAACTAAAAAGGAAAGCAAAAGCAAAATATTCTGTAATTTTTTTCAGAATCTACTTTAAATAAGATTGTAACTTAGGGGTGCGCTGTCGTCTATTAAATGAGATCAAAAGTTATGATTCTCAGTAGCGACACGACATTGTATTGCCTAGCGGGCCGAGCAAGATTGTTATACACTTTTAGAACTAGGTCAGAAAAATTATTTTCATTCAACTCCATATTCGAGGTTTATGAAATATTTTTGTTGGTTCGCTGAATAGCGGTGTAGCACGATGTTTGTTAACGTGGGAACACCTGATTATGAAATTTTATAGTGGATTAGTGGTGCGTTTCATCTGCGTCGACTTAGAGTAGGATTTTTTATTTAGTTGAGTAGTTTGACAGGTTTTTTTATTATAACTTTTTACTTTTGCATTTCACAATGCTATTTTTATGTGATAAATATTAAACAAGAAAATATACTAGAAAAAAGCAACTAGTCTCATGTCCCGTCCCGTCATCCCGTCAGGGCGACATGAGACTAGTTGCTTTTTTCTAGTATATTTTCTTGTTTAATATTTATCAGGTTTTTTTATTGTTATGAGCGACGGGGAAACTCTTAGCCTTCATCATAGCTGATGTTAGTATTGATAAGGCTGAAGATGGAAGCGAGCCTCTCCCGGAATCCTCAATCACTGAGGAACTGGCTAACTAATCTTTAACTGCCGGAACACAACAATGCTGAAAACATTGTTGTAATGGCGTCAGATTTAGTAAGGATGGTGGTAGCTAGCCGAATACAATATGTACCCCCGCTGGGAATCGAACCCGGGACCCCTGGGTCTGATACCGATGCGATGGTTGTTCCACTAGACCTCAGAGGCGGTTAAAAGGCGGTTAAGGTGCTAATGTGACTTTGTATCCTGCTTTAAACTGTTTTAAATTTGATTGCGTCGTAATGATTTGCGCATTTCCATTTCCAGTTCAGAAAGTATTGATTCCATTCAGGCACACAAATTCAATATTATCATTATAGCAACATTTTAATTCAGCATTATTTTCACAAAGTGACATTGACAACCTGTCAAATCACTCTACTGCATAAAAAATCAAAGTCAAAGTCAATATCATTTATTCAGTCTAGGCTGTTACAAGCACTTATGAACGTCAAAGAAGCTACGCCATCGGTTCACAAACACTACGGCGCGAGACCTTGTAACGAGAAGAACCGGCAAGTAACTCGTTAAGGGCTGTTTTTTTCTCCCTGTTTTATTTCATACAGAGTCGTCAAATCCGACTATAGTTCGGCATTTTTCATGGATTTGATTCCGCAATAGAAATTATCACTTTCACACACACTAGGTACAGCTATTAAATTTATAAAAGCTACATCCATTATAATTAGTTTTTGTGTAAATAGCGAGGAGGTAAAAAATACATAGCTCTTTTTTTAGTACAATTCTTTACGTACTTTCCCAAAAATCGTATGATCAATATTATTTCTAAAAATATTCCATACACAGAATCAGCTTTGTTACTATTTATTTTACTTCAATAAATAATAATAAATAAATAAATAAATATTCGCATACAATCACACCAATTATCTAGTCCCAAGTTAAGTTTCATGAAGAACTTGTGTTATGGATACTAGATAACGGATAAACATACTTATATACATTTTTTTTTTTTGTAATAGCCCTATTTGTTTAGATTACTTGGACTATTGTTATCTATAGTTATGTTACGTGCCAATGGTTTTTGTTACTTCTTCACCGTTAATTTAAAATCTCCTCGGGCTGCGAGTTTCTCGGCATCTCCATGATTAATCTCATTAATATCAAGATGACAATTTATCACCACTCTTCAAGATTCCCTCAAATAATCTTCTCACGTATTATCACTCAAATTATTACTCGCAATACGTTTTCATATTACTTGGCAAATCTCCCTTGGAGTAAGACTAAGCTTCTGAAAACAGGGATAATGTGTCACATGGCATTTATCCTTCTCAATTATGTAAAGGGATGTTAAAGCAAATCCTACAACTCTTATACCTTAGCTTAGGGATAGGGCTGCCACAAGTTCGGCATTAAGATGCTATACGGAAAAGTATGTACTTTTTATATAAATCTATAGGACGGGTATAGATGTTACAAATCTGGTAATAATTAAGATATACCTTTATCTAGACTTGTAAAGAACCAGAAACACGATTTTTACGATAAATATTAAAACAAGAAAATACACTAGAAAAACTCAACTTGTCTCATGTCGCTGTGACGGGATGAGACATGAGACAAGTTGCTTTTTTTGTGAATTTTCTTTTTAGAAAAATATCGTTGTAAAATGCAAATTTAAAAAGTTAAGATTTTGCCTAGACACTTTTCTTTTCGCGATGGCCCCTTAAAAATATGTACAAACATTCAAGATTATTTTCAAATGGAATGGAATGGAAATTTATAAATTGGAAATTGGTTTCAATAGTGGACACCTCACCAATATTAGAAGCATTTCTCTTAAATCGCTATAGATATTTACTACCTTCGTAGTTGTATTTCATGGTTTTTTCGCAAGTTTTTTCGCCTAATCTGCAAAATCGGTCTCGCTCTCACGCGAGTCGTTTTCTCATTGCTATCTCGTAGTCGTATAGCACCTTAATCAGTATATTATCTCAAAGGTTTAACGTCGAAACTTCAGTGGTTGCCGTAAAAAATGTTGAAAGTTTTGTCAATTCTTATTCTTTTTTCGAATAAATTATATGAAAAAGTACACTCGCGAGCAATGAAAAAGTTCCAGTGACATAGCACCAAATTACTCCTAAACGGGAAAGGCTAGCTTAATGACGCCGTCTGCAATATTGAAGTACATTTAACAGCGCATCGGAATATTAATGTGTGATTTTAATTAATTTTAATTTATCAAGAACTTTTTCATTGCTCGTCAGTTTACTATTGTCTGCACAGATAGACGAAAAGAGCGCTTCAAACTGTATGAGAACCTAGCGGCGCGTGTCGAATTTTTGACGAGAGAGATTTAGTGATGTGGAAATGTTATTGACGAGCTCTTGCAAGAAAGCACTGCACAATTACCCAATGGATCAAACTTTGACACGCAAGGTAGGTAAACTTTTACCGTCTATCTCGATATAAGTTTGTGATCGTCTGTCTGTTTGTTGAGTGTTAGCATGGCAACTTTTAGACAGATATTGGTGTTATTTATGAATTGGATAATGATTGGCCTTTAAGTCTTGGAGGCATGTGTTGCCAACTTAACCTACAAAGTTACTTCTTTAACGAACAAAATAGCACCTCTTAAAGAAAATGTACACTTATAAGTTTTTTATTTATTTATTCTATTTTAGGAAGGTTTACAGCTTTCGATACAGTTTAGTAGGATGTATAAAAACTAAAACCTCCACAATTACGTAACAGTTTACCTATGAGAACAATGAATAAATTGAGTTAGGCATTCCATAGCTAACAATAAAATATTATGAAAAGAGAAAAAAAAGAAATATCTCAGGAAAAACAAATAATAAATTACAGTATCTAGCTAGATCTTATACAATAACTATTTAATATGTGAGAACCTCGTAAAGAGAAAAACAACAGAACAAAAATTTACTTTTTCATCAATAGATACATATAACAATGCTATCACAACCAACAACAACATTTAAAGTTGCTAGTAATAGATCGTCATCCCGTGTAAAAAAGTCGTCCCGTCAAAAAGTGTAAAAAAATCCCTTAAACATAAATTTTAATTTTGGTGTTTTTAATCAGTTAAGTTGCTATCAGTTCTCGGGAACGAGCTAGTACTAAGTTAAATTGGTTCGTCATTGGCCAAAAATAATGCGCAAAGGCAATGCGAATAGCTCGTTTCGTTAAACAGACTTATAAGTTTTTCAATTAAACCAACGAATTGAACACTATTTCTAGTTCAAATAAACTTTATCCAAATCAAAAGTTAAACATAAGTTTCGTAAATATTCCTATTTTTTCTTTCGAATTTCTATTATTTAGCACTTCATTTTATCCGTGCTTAGTGGAATGCCACCGCTCAATGAGGCCACAGTATAAAGATACAACAGTATTTTATCTTCCTACAAAAGGTCCGATCGCGAGTAATACCCGACGCTCCTCGTCTCAGCGAGAGTTCGGCACAGCAAGCGTCTCAGCCTCGAACGCCGCGCGGTGACGAACTTACGCTGTGAAAGTTTTGTACGGAGTAGGCGTAATGATAATCCACGTTGGCGGGCAGCCCTATAGCGTTTTGAGTACCGCGCGAATTCAATAATAATTATTAATAATAATATTATATTGTTGCTGCATAAAACTATAAATTAAGTTAAGTGTTAAGTCGGTACTCATATCATATACATGAAACAGTTTTTGCATTTTTGTATATCTATACCGGAAGTTATTGTAACTTAAATATCATTATTATTAGATAAGTTTTTTCTTTTTACAAAGTAATGATTCTTACGGGTTCTCTGAAATAGAATATTGCTTGTTTTAAATATAAATGGTACTGTCGGTCTGTTTGTGTATATTTTTAGATTATTACTCATTTTGTTAGACTTTTTGTTACCTAAATGAATAAAATTAATTACCTTTTATCAAGAAATAGTCGTCAGACAAAATATTGTATTCTGTTTTATGCTGTGAAGAGGCTTAGCAGGAAAGTGACTCGTCTCCATCGACATCCCTAATTGATGGCCAGGCATCCTCGATATTATCCCGGGATATCTACCGTTTAAGATGTTAGGATAATGCCACGGCCACGGCTTAGTTCAGATACCTCCACAATCTTGTGCCATGTGACTTAATTTTCATGTAATTTTTGTAAACTTATTTTGTAAACGATGAGACTGTGTAGAGAAGAAATAAACAGTTATTTATTTAGTGTTTTCTTTGAGCCTTAGAATAAGAGCCAAGTTTTGTATTTATGTGTCTTTGTCATCGTCATTAGCCATTTTTATGTCCCCATTGCTGGGGCACTGGGCTTCCTTATGGGTAAGGAGAATGGGCCATACCCACCACGCGGGCTCTATGTGGATTCGTGGGTTTTAACGACTACAGATGCAACCGGGACCAGCGGTTTAACGTGCCTTCCAGTCCAAAGCACTCAGGAGCTCAAGATAGTAAATTTTTGGTCACCCATCCCGAGACTGACCATTGCGAAAGCTGCTTAACCTCAACAATCGCAGACCTAGCGCACAAAAAACTAACACTAAGCTACCGAGATCCTCTCGTACGTATATGTATAGGAAAAAATATTCTTTTCTTGATAATCTATTCCTTCCCAGTCCTAACAAATGATAAATTAATTGCTAGCTAGATCATTAGTCTACTTCGGGGTCTGCTTATTAAATACCACAATTTTAATGGACAGTTAAGGTAGTTGAATATTTTTCATCTCTCTTAATTACTTATGTCAATTCTATGTACACTCGAGGAACGACGTAAGGATACGTGTTTCGAAAAGTTAATAAATCTACACGAAAAAAAAAGTTTTGATATTGATGTGTCTAAGTGCTTGAGTTAGGAAACTGGATACCTACTTATTATATAACGGAAACAGAATGTCTTCTTTTGTGATATCTATTTATTTCTATAGGTATTATTAATTATTATTGGACGATGTTATTTTTATCAAAACACAAGTTAACTGAGTAAACCATTAGTTCTTTGATTTATTTTTTAACACGACGACATCTGAAGTAACTTTGAAACAACCCAACTAGCACAAACTGGTTGCTTAAGAGCTTTGGAGCTAATCCGATTATTCCCAAAGGCGCCAAGCTCAAGCGCCAGAGCGTGCACTGCAGACCTTATGCAGCCGCTTTGCAGCCAAAGGGGCACAACTTTTTGCAACCTACAGTTCCATTAGAACTTCGTAATAGTGGCATAAAAGCATTACAGGAGCTGCAACTTATAATTAACACCACACTAAAGCTGTTGTGGCGCTTATTGAATGAATGACAGGTTTAACTGAACGATTAAGGATCACTGATAATTCACCTTGTGTCTCATTTAATTAATATATCTGTTGTTCCTGAGTCACACATTACTGAATACAAATAAATAATAAGTGAAGTGAAGGTAAGTGTATTTGAGCTATATTTTGTATAATATGCAAGTGGCTAAAAACGCAAATCAGTTTATCGTGCATATAGTTGATATTATTGGAGTATTTTTAACGCGCCTCAATAATTACCTCAGAATATTGTAAAATATGTTAAATATTATTAAATAAAAAATATTATATCACATACCTAAACGATATTGAAATTACATACTTGATTACATTTGTATTTAGTTACTTGCAGGTTCTATATTAAGTTATATTTTACTACAAATTGTGATAAAAACCTATAAAATTCTCAAGTAATGATAAATATTATTCTTGTAAACATGGCGTCTATGAGAAGCAGCTTTAACTTGCAACTTCAACATTAATACTTCTGCTTCAAGTCTTTACAATCACTTTTATTCCGTACTTACTGCAGGTATCGAACCACACTAATGGTTATTTGTTTAGAGATCCGTAGAACTCATTGAAAACCCTAAAATACGATAATCGTTTGTAGCGGCTTCTATATTTTTCCCTTTCAATTATTTAACACTTAGTCTTATTATGTCTTACCATGTTTTCAGAATGCCTTTATGAATAATTCAAGCTTATAATGAACAACAAAATAAACAAGAACATTGCATCTGTCCATCTACGTGGGGAAACATGGTTTACTAATTGAGAAAACAAAATCTACGGGACCCTCGCTTGTATTTGTTGAACTCGAACTTGGCGCATTCTAGAGAATAAATTAAATGAAAGCTAATTACTCTGACGTAATTAAGTAAAAAAAACTTACGTGTTATTTAATATTTCAATTACAGAATTCTCACACACAGTTGTCTTTTTTAATTTCTGCATATTCTGATAAACTCCCCCTACTATCTTGCGATATCCTAGTTCTTAGATTGAACTTCCATGCTTTCAGATCCATATTTCTTTTAACCTGGCTCAAATATTTTATAAAATGTGATTTCTCCAATAAAAATAGCAGAATGTATCCAAATGAGTAGGTATTGTCCATTACGCTCCTGCTTCTATTGTGAAGCCTTAATGTCGCTATTAGTAAAACAGTCGATCAAATTGCTACTTAAGTCTGCGTAAAAGTACAAATCACTTCTGCAATGAATCTTTCAGTGGCAGAACAGTGATAAATATATCTTTTATACAGTTCCGTTAAAAAGTCTGAAATTAAAGTCTTTATGCAGTTCGGAAGCGCACAGCGGCAGCAATAGTAGCTTTTTAGCAGCTTTAATCTTTAACGTACATGTTTTAACTCTCTTTTTAAGCTATAGACGGCAAATGGGTTGAAAAATAAACTCTTATAAAGCCTAGAGTGTCATTTGGTTCAGTTATTGCTACCCCTAGTGACATTTACAGCTATGAGCAGTTACGGAAGCAATAGTAGAACTTAAAACCACTTTCTGAACCCCTAAAGCGCTATTGTACAGCTAAAAGTTGCAAAATAGGCTGCTATTTCCACTAGTGTGCTAGTTGGGAAGATCTAGAAGTTACAAATAAGTAAAAAGGTTTGAAGTAATCAAGGCAGTATTCATATGTTAAACAGTTTCAAATGTGATAGAAATAACATGTCATTCAGTTCGTTATTTATTGGCATCCAAAGTTAAAACCTTGTTTTATGAACATTGGGGAGTCTTTCTTAGCCTTCATCATACCTGATGTTAAGTACTGATAAGGCTGAAGATGGAAGCGAGCCTCTCCCGGAATCCTCAATCACTGAGGGACTGGCTATATTATCTCTAACTGCCGGAACACAACAATGCTGAAAATATTGGTGTTATGGCGTCTAATATTTATAATATTTCATCATTTAACTGTTTATGTAAAAGTAAGTATGTATGTATGTACGAGTAAAAGTATGTATTTATGTAATTTGCTTTTAGTTATTGGCCGAATTCAAGCGTAATTGCAAATTGCAATATAATGCAGCCAGGGTATATTTTAGAATTTTATTAGTGGTCATTTGCATGTGTCCTGTTTTGGCCTGGTGCCAACGTCCAGCCGGGACAGAAGGGGCCGTTACCATTACAAAAAACATGCAAAATGTACCAAACCGGAATTCTGTTTAAAAAGTTTTGATATTTTTGGAATAATGATGCGTTACTGAAAAATGCAATGGCTGGATGAAAAGACGGGAGATCGTGTCTTGTGGCGCACCTTGGGGGGCCTTACGTCCAGCAGTGGACTGCAATAGGCTGAATGATGATGATGATGATGACTGAAAAATGCAACATTTATTACGTTTGGTTAACAAACTAGATACTTGAATCAAGCTTTCTAAGTTGCTGAAACCGCACTTGGAGACTTGTTTTTTTTTATTATAAAAATATATCTTATCATAAGTTTGAAAGGCGCAAGCAAAGATACTGTACCTACTTACACAAAAAAGTAGAAATTAATTGAACTAGTGTGTAACTAGCAACATTCTTAAATAATTTATACTTGTGATAAATTTTAAATATAAAAATATTGGAAAAAATCTACTCGGCCACAAGTGAATACTCAGATGGGACTCGAATCCACGACCTTTTGAAATCCGGTCCAATGCTCTAACCACTGAGCTACCGAGACTTAAGTCTCGGATTCGTAATTGTACAGGATTTATAAAGGTCGTGGGTTTGAGTCCCATCTGAGAATTCACTTGTGGCCGAGTTGATTTTTCCAATATTTTTCTGTTTTAAATTTATGTTTCTTTAATAATCTGTGATACTTGTGTGATACTACGCAACAAGTTTAATACTTGTTTTTTTTATAATTCATTCATTTCATTGATTATTTAGAGTTATTATTACGAAATTATATAGTGAAAAACCTCTGGGTGATAAAAAATAGTAGCTGGGAAAATCTATTTTTCCACAACTTGGCTGTTGGAGACGAGATGACTTAGATCCGTATTCCAGAACCCGACTCAAGCAGTGATCTATACTTGAGTACAGTTAGAAAGGGACGTGCTTATTCGTCGCATGTAGCTACGTCCCTCTCTCAAGTACAGAATATTGCTAGAGTTACTTTCTAGAATACAGGCCTTACTCTAACATTTATCAATTAAGGTTTTAACGTAGTACCTATCTATATGCAAAAAAAAAAAGGAAAAAAAATGATTAAGACTTTTTTTTACTAGCAGATCTAATTTGTTGTTGCATGCAAACGAAAATTTGCAGCCATACCGTGCATATTTATAATATTTTTCATAAGGAAACAAGATTTTTCTGTTTGCCGAAATGATTTGAATATCTAAAAAGAAGCTTCAAGTAAATCCCCCATGGAACCTCTCGAAAGCCATAAACGTCTTACTTATTGCAGTTACAAAGAATTTCAAAGCATTCCAACTACTATTGTTGTAGAAAGTTGGCCACCAAACTACTATTCAGCTGGATAGTTAGCTGAATGAGTTTTGTTTAGTTATTACTTTTAGCGCTCGGCCTGCGATTGAGGTTAAGCAACTTTCGAAATGGTCGGTCACGGGATGGGCGACCAGAAATTTACTATCTTGAGCTCCTCCGTAGGTACTTCGGAAGGCACGTTAAGCCGTTGCTCTGGCTGCTTTGCAGTCGTTAAACCCACCAATCCGCATTGAGCCCGCGTAGTTGGTCATGGCCCTTTCTCCTTATTCATTCATAAGGAAGGCCAGTGCTCTAACTGTAGGGACATTAAAAACTGATGACGAATACTTTTGGTTATTTTATTTGCTGGGGAGTTTATATTTTAGTAACGGTCAACTGTGACTTCGTTCGTTCTCTTGCATCTTAAACAAACATTCATTGAAAAGCTTCATCATCAAAAATATTTGAATGCAGTTTTACTATTTTTCCATGTCCCAATTTGGGCCACGTCTATGTACATCAACTCTAAAGATAGAGAACAATTTACTGATTCTGTCAAAATACAATTATTTATAATGCATGGTTATGTGGTTATTACTAAAAACACATCAATATTTTTTACTCAAAATAAGGAGTCAAATATGACAGCTCGACCTTAAAAACAACTGTCAGTGTCACTGTTATTGAGTTCTACTCTGTGTTCAACTGTAATTCTATTGACTGACAGTGACAAAATGACATCTTCCGCCATGATGTATTTTTGATCTGTGTTTGCATTATATTTATTGTTCCTTCCAGAAAATAAAACGATTTTAAAGGAATTGAGTAATTACAAACTGTTTGTCGTGTTTTAACTATCTTTTGGTGTACTGTACACAGACGTGGCCCAGACTTCATAAATTTTTGGACATCACCTTTGCTGTCATCAATATTTAGGGTGCCTTACCTCCAACTACTATCTTTAATTTGTACCCTGTATTGTACTTACTGTAGGGCTAGCACGAAAATCTTATCGAGGAGGACTTATCGTCTTAAAATGTACCTATAGGCAAATGCAGTTCCGTTTACGTCCGCTCAATGTAATACATTATTTGACAATATGTCCTCGATACTTACTCGAAAGTTTTTCGTACTGTTTGGGTTTGCAAGAATCCAATATCGCCTTACTTTATTGCGCAAGAGTTTGAACAAAATACTAAATATGTGTTTTTCTGTGGTTAAGGATGTGATTCATGAATACCATTGCTAAGACAGAATCACTCAAGGACATACGCGGTGTGATGCATCGCTTAGAAACAGTCACGCAGGAAAGTGTATATCACAAATGTTTACCGACGCAAGCGACAACCACGGTAATAGCAGTAGGAGAGACATCTTAAAGGTTAATAAAACAGAACTTCTTATTTATTTTTTGCATAAAACGTTAGAATAATTTCAATGAGTTCAGTCGTCTTCTAGTAATCGGTGAACACACCCAAAAAAATAATACACATCAACGCGACCAATTGATAGCCTCCTTCTTTTTTGAAGTCGGTTAAGTCGGTTAAAAAAACACCTAGTCTATTGCTGAGATAGGAGGAATATAAAAATCTTAGCCAATCTTACGAGGTTTAGTAAAAGATATGGGTACTTACTTATATAAGGAATATAATAAACCGGCCGATTAAAAATTACTAAATTGAGCGACAAAATTTCTAAGCTTAGATTATTGAAGTATTATTGTACCTACTGATGGTTTAGATCAAAGGTATGTGATTGTGAAAGTGATTTATGTAATTTTGTAACTTATAGTCGCAATCCCTTTCGGAACGAATGATGTTTTAAATTACACTTCATTTGACATTTGTCCTTACATTTGTAAGATATTTTCGTCTGTCACTTTGCTAAGACAGTTCAATTTCGTTCATTCAATACCTTTCAAAACGCGTCCCGATCACAATCCCTATCAAATGTCAAATAGTGACGGCCTGAAGTATGTAAATATCTTTCAAATGACGAATTGAAGGGGATTGAGATAGATTTTAAAATTAGACAATTAGCCCCAGTTTAGATTGGCGACTAAGTCACCTAAATTTTTGTCTTTCAAAAAGTTTTTTAGTTGATCAGTTAATTACTACCCCTTCGATAATTTATATAACTAAAAAAGATTAAAAAATATTAATAATCTTTATAACGATTCTCAACGTTTTCTACTATTTACCTTACGCTATATATGTCTTTGTTGAATATTATAATTTAATACACATGTCTGATATTATGCCGTGCCAGTAATTGTTTAATTACCAGTTAATTAAATTTTAATTGTTTGGTTTCAGGTATTCACATGGTTAGATCCATTAAGCATTACTGGCAGTTCTGTACTGCGATACTTGGTTTGTACATGTTTTCTCATTAATTAATTAATATTGATATCCATTTACTGACTATTTTTCGTTAATAGCAATGTGAGTATTTCAGGGTAACTCATGATATTCGCGGCAGTGTTTTATTACATTAAATGGTTTCTGTAATACTAACTAATAGGTGTTGTTGGCGCTTAAAGTACTTATAAGCGGTCGCCATTTTCAAACATGGCGCTTCAGCTATTAAACAATTTATTACAAAGGCTATTTTTGAAGTCACTATTATTTTTTGTTAATAAGTTTTTATTATAATTGTTTGATAAGTCCAGCTGAAAATACAAATAAGCATCATTTAAATAAATTTATTAATTAATCACAGGAAAGCAAAACACGCAATTCAATTTATTTAGATGGTAAACGTAAATCCGTTATTTTTATTTAAAACCAAAACTACTGAATTGATTTTGGAAATAAAAAAACTTTTGGACCATTTCTTAAGAAATCTCATTCAAACGAAAAAGGATATTTACTCAAAATCGTTCGATGTCAAAGTTTTGGGAAACATCAAGTTAACGACAAGGCATACATACTTGTTTAATATGTAGCAACTGTTTTTACCGACTTCAACAAAAAAGGAGGGAGGTACTCAATTCAACGCGTATATTTTTTTTTTGTCTGATGTATGTATACCGATTACTCCGGTGTTGGTGATCCGATTTTAATAGTTGTTTTTTTCTTCGATCGGGTACACTGTCAATTTGGTCCCATATAAGTCTCATTGAGATCCGATGATAATCTTCGGAGATATGGGGCCTAATGTCATGGAAGTCATGAAACAATTATATCATCCAGGTAATTGTTACATTCTTGTTCGAGCTGAAGTTTCACGCAATAATTATAATTCTTTTTTTATCTGAAAGAAAATGGTTTATGTGTGGTCCCATATAATTTTTACGAAGATCTGGCTAGTAGTTTTTCATAATCTTGAAAAATATCAATCACCTTTTAGCAAGTAGATGACTAGATGACATTGTTGTGTATGGGCTGATTTTTAGTGTAAGTAACGGCACATGATGTAACTAAAAAATCTGAAATAAAAAAACATTTTTTAAAAAAAAATTAAACCGACTTCAAAAAGTAAAAAATAAAACTTTTGGAGTCGGTGCTAGCTAGCTAAAGCCAAAAAATAGAAGTGCAATGTAGAATGCCCTGGCTGGCACCGACTCCAAAAGTTTTATTTTTTACTTTTTGAAGTCGGTTTGATTTTTTTTTATAAAATGTTTTTTTGTTAACACAAACATATTTAATCCAATTATAAATTTTTAATTTTGCATTTACAATCCCTTTTTTTCTAGTATATTTTCTTGTTTAATATTTATCACATATTTAATCGAATTCAAAACCTTATTTTTAATTCGGATACTTTAGTATTAGCTATTTTAATAGCTTCCACTTTTGTTGGTAAATGTACTTTACAAAGCATGCTGCCGACAGAGCTAGACCAAATTATTTATGGTACAACTCGACTAGGCCGAACAATGCCATTGTTAACTATTAGGATTAGTTTATAAATATTAATGAAAGCCTTTTACTACTTATTATTTGTTTTGAGAATAATTCATGTTAGATGTTAGATACAAGACAATAGGATCATCTACTATCTATTTACCAATCATATTCATATGATATGGAATTATCATCATGACGGCTAACAAACAGTTATAAAATTATTGTTATTTACATATCTTTAACTTTAGGAAAATACGTTGAAATTGTTTCCTTTTACTATTTGGAAAAATCATCACATTATTAGACACGGCGACCCAAAAAAGGGTGTAGGTACCTTTATGTCTTTGAGTTTTTTTTTTGTCGTGTGCATCTGCATTGAGTGATGACAATTTTCAACTTTGAGGAGCCCGTGGCGCAGTGGTTCGAGCGCTCGGCCTGCTATTGTTGAGGTTAAGCAACTTTCGCAGTGGTCGGTCACGGGATGGGTGACCAAAAATTGACTATCTCGAGCTCCTCCGTGCTTTGGAAAGCACGTTAAGCTGTTGGTCCCGGCTGCATTTGCAGTCGATAAAAACCACCAATGGTGGGTCATGGCCCGTTCTCGCTATCCATAAGGAAGGCCAGTGCCCCTGCAGTGGGGACATTAAAAATGGCTGATGACATTTTCAACTTTTAGTAAAAGAAGGGAGATTTAAGAAATATAGTAAAAAAAAAAATAGTAACTTATCGTGTGGGTCACAAATTTCTAAAACATGAGTAAAATATGTAGGCCAAAAGAGTGGAGAACTCAAAATACGTACGATTACAGTACAAATTAGTACAACTCAATCCAGACGTGTGAATAAATTTGCATAGTCTAAATCTCAGAAAGTAAAAGAACTACCTTTGTGATAAGGATGTTCATTATAGAATATGATAAATATTTTCTGAAATCTTCTCAGAAATCAACAACTCTTCATATTATGTAGAACTGTGTTTTTATTACATCCATTAGCCTGTGTGGTGTGATGATATTAAAAATGGCTGACGACGTTAATCTCCTTCAATTTTGCTTCGTTAATGACATGTTATCCAAAATCTAAGAATTGATTAAACGTAAAATAAATGCGGAAGTCTGTCTCTTTGATACCTTACACGCCTAAGCGCATATATACAACTTTTAGCTGAACAACTATTTTGTTGTGAATCATATGTTTATAGGAATATATTGAAGCGCGCATACTATCAATCAACTCTATAGCTCATCTTATGTTTTTGCGCGCACTGGGGGCCAACCATCAACTGTAATGCAATTAATTTTAGGTTATTTTCAGGCTGTAAGCGTATGGCAGCATCCCACTCTCACAACCTAAAATGAACCTCATTACAGTTGATGGCAAGGATGTTCATTGAAATAAAACAACTTTTACGGATATCAAACGCGCTATGTTTCACGAACTAAGTTGTAATTGTCCGTATTTTTAGGTTTTCTAGGGGTTTTTTTTTCCTTTTTACCCAATAATAAAAAACCCCCTAAATAATAAAATATTTCGTTAAATATAGCGCGTTTAATATCCGTAAAAGTTCTTTTATTTCAACTCGATATCTGTTGTTCGACAAAAAAGTCGACATCGACTTCTCCATCAACTAAACTGGGGGGCAATTCTCGCGCCTTCGACATCTCGAATTCGACATTTTTGGAACCATAAATCTATATATAAAACTCACAGAAAACAATCTTCAACATTATAGGATTGTCAAAGATCATTGAAACTAAAGTAATATGACCCTAGTAAAGATTTTACTTACATTTTTAATAACGAAATTATGGTTTCAAAAATGTGTGGATATCGCGAGAAGTACACAACTCGACAAGCAGTTTAGTCGATGGAAAAGTTGTATACCTATATGTGCTAACCCTAAACTGCTGAGCAAGTTAGTAAAGAGATGGATTGGACCCTTGGGAACAACGTAAGCTATTATTCTGAAATTCCCACGGGAGTACAAGTTCTGGATAAAACGCGAGTTAGTGTTATCCTAATCGTATCCTAATCCTAACTAATATTAGAAATAAAGGTTCATAGTGTCACTAGCAACGCGAGACGAAAAAGAGGCTATTCCTCTCCAAGCAGCACGCAAGGAAAAAATTACCATTGATCCACCGGTGGATTTATGAGGAATAAAAAATACCAATAGATCTACCGGTGGATCTTTCAGGCCAGGATTATGAGACACGATAGATATTTCATTGTTCTCTGGACACCGGTGTCCGGTTAGGGTTTGATGATTTACGGTCGGTTTCAATAACCTATCCTCATTACTAGAGTTTTGTTGCCTATTTATTTTTGTTAATCAACCCAAAATAACCTAAAATAACAGAGGTTGCTTAGTAAAGTAACCATGAAAATATAAAATAAATAAATTCTTTATTGTTAAGTTTGGAATCAATAAAAAATTTATTTATTTTTATATTTTTTATTTTAAGATAGGCCTACCTCTTGTTGAACCCTACCCCCCGTGACCAATGGCGGCCTGGAGGGCAAGTACTAGGAGTTTTAGTTGGTAGTACCCGCCCAGGTGAGTCCAACATTTCGAATCGCCCCTGCACCTGGGGGCGAGGGATGCGTAAGAGCATTTCTCCTAGTATAAAAAAAAAGGCCTACCTCTTGTTAGGGATATATTATTGAAACCGGCCGTTAAAGAGGAAAAAAATTCCGTAGATCCACCGGTGGATTTAGGAGGAAATCAATTTGCCATAGATCCACTGGTTGATCCTTGTCGGTGGATACAAGTGGAACGAGAGAGTGCGTTTATTAGTCCTTTCTTCACGCCATAATTAAGCAACCAATCGACTTGATTTTTGTCATAGAAAGAAAGAAAGAAAGAAAGAAAGAAAGAAAGAAAAAACATTTATTAGCCACATACACACAGAAGATACACACACACACACACAACGATACAAGGAGCTACAATATTAACATTTAAATGAAAAACAAATTAAGCGTGCAGGGCCAATAAATACCCCGTCTCAGCATAATGCTACTGAGCCACTAATAGATGTGCAAAGTGACCCAGTAGCGCTGTTATTCTGACGGGGTTTACAAAGGACACAGACAGTCAAAAACAAGTAAAATAATAATAGATAAATAACAAAATTTATAAATAAAAATATAAAGCAATAAAATGTATAAATATAAAAAGTCATACAGGTAGATAAATAAAAATATAATATTATGGCATTATGTGCACTGTTGTTTGCCGATGACTTGAAGAAACGACAGTCGGTGATTGGTTGGCAGACGGGACAGATTGATAGACTTATAATATGTCAATGTCATCGCCTCCACCTCACTTCCTTCCACGTCAAATACAAAATAATAGGTATTTTAATTATTATAGCTGCAATAACTAAGAGAGCTCAAATTCCTTTTAGTTCTTGATTGATCATAGAGTTAGTTGAAAGGGCGGAGAGTACATAGGCTACTTTTTACCCCAATATTCCCACGGGAACGGGAACCACGCGGGTGAAACCGTGGGTGGGAGCTAGTTTCAATACAAATACAGAAGTAAGAAAATGTTCCACCCACAAACCGCGGCAAATCGAACAAAAACAAAACAATAAGTGTCATTAATAATCGAAAGTGTTTTTCGACTTCTTTTTAACAACATTATTTCAGCCGTCACAGTTTATTCAGTTCAGTTTTTCGGTTACCGCTTTTTTTAATCTCGAGTTCTTTTTTCTTTAATTACTTTGTAAGAATGATACTGTAATCTATATCTGTAATTTATCTTGCGTTTATAAGGAAGTTCTATCATTAATATTTCTTTTTCTAGGTATAAAATAAATGGAAAATATCGGAAATTCAAGTCTATTGAATATTGAGATTTTGTACAGTCACGTGCAATGTTATAGAAACACTAAACAACCTTGGGGCTTACCGCCATCTTTAAGCGCAGTATTGTTTCAATCTTACCATGCTATTTCGCACAACGATCCTCATAAATTAGGTAAGCTTGTTTTTTGACGGAAGTTTTTTGACGTCTTCTCTCAATCATCTCATTCGAATCGTGGAGTGTGTTAAAACGAAATGCAAACAAAACGTTGTTATGACATGATGGTTTCTTAAAAATTATGGTAGGCCCGCCTGTCACATTAAATAAATAATTGCATACCAACACACCAATTATCTAGCCCACATTAAGTTTCATGAAGAACTTGTGTTATGGATACTAGATAACGGATAAATATACTTATATACTTTTTTTTGTAAATACATACATAATATACATATTAAACATATGACCACGAAACATATACCAGACCAAGACAAATAGACATGTTCATGCACAAACATATTTGTCTTGTCCGGGATCGAACCCCGGACTTCTTGCGCAGAAGGCGGGCTTAGTACCCCTGTGCCACACAGGTCGTCAGAATGGCGTGAAACTGACAGTTTGTATTTATGTATGACCGATCAGAATGCTTAGTGTGAGTTTTATCACCTTACTTTCGCCGCAGTTTGCGAATCGAGTTTAATTCTCAACCTTATTCTCATTGCATTAAGGCTATCTGTCAAAATTTTACTCTCATAACGTTTGGATATTTGCACAACACTAGGCCCTGAGTGATATAACTGCATATTTAGAATTAGAACGTTCAACGTTGATATTGGACGAATATAATAAGCATTAAAAACTTTCTTAACCCTCGCATTTTCCCCTTACCTTTAAAAAAAACACCTTAACCCTCACATCACCCAAAACTTCGAAGAATTTCCTTCAAACCTTTAAAGTCTCGTATCACTTACACTCCGGCGAACACCATTTGATCGAATGCACTCAACAATGGAAGCACTACAACAGGGTTCGATTCCCGAGAAAAATTAAGGTCGTGTGACAAATTGCTCACAACAAAGGAAAAGATATTTTATTACTGAAAGAATAGGGTTGGTAATGTTGGTATCGAGACGACTGAATGGGCTGTGTTTATTTTGTTCTCAGTTAAGTCGTGAAAACATGATGTCAAAACGGTAGCTTTTCCTTTCCAAATATAAATGCTTTAATATGAATGTATGTACTTTACTCAAGTAATTCCTTTCGGCTAGTTTGTTTCGTATAACTTTTCAGACGTGGTTACAGACAGTAATTTCCATCATTCGATAATTTTAGGTTTTCGTGATTCGTCCGAGAGCAGGCATCCTCCTTTATAAAATTCGAGGGGTCCGGGGGGCGTCGGCAACTGGGGACCTCAGCCACAGGCCCGTTGGTTTTAAACTTTAATCATGCGAAATTAAATTAAGAGTACAACCCTTTTTTTCAGTACTACCATAAGTAGGTTTTCATTACTATTATTGTACTAACTTTCTTCCTGTAATCGTTCTTCGAATGACTTTACATATTTTCCTACGTGATGACTATTTACTACATATTATTAAGCTTATGGTTTCTTCTGACGACCTGTTTGGCGCAGGGGTACTAACTCCACCTTCTGCGCCAGAGGTCCCGGGTTCGATCCCCGGACAAGACAAATATTTGTTTATCCGTTATCTAGTATCCATAACACAAGTTCTTCATGAAACTTAACGTGGGCTAGAGAATTGGTGTGATTGTATGGAAATATTTATTTATTTATTCTCTAAATATTGAACTTTTGACTCGGTGCTGGTATTGCACTGTCTAACAACTCCTGAGGATGCTCCGTGTGTGGGCGAAACACGTGTAGAGTATTCGGTGAAGTTGCAAGGTGTGTCACTGTGCTGTCATCTGCATTTACTTATTTGCGGGCGGGCGGACGGTGCATCTTGCATGTAAGTTTTTCTTGCGGAATTTGCGGAAGTGCATTGGGCCGGACTCCCAAGGATGCGGGTTCGAATCCCGTCAGGGCGACATGAGACTAGTTGCTTTTTTCTGGTATATTTTCTTGTTTCATATTTATCACATAAAAATTGCATTGTAAAATGCAAAATTAAAAAGTTATAATTGCTACATATTTTTCGTTTTCTACTAATATATGTATGCAGTTTATGTATTTTCTATTATTATCTATTTAGGTTTATATTGTATTAGGTATATTTATTGTAATATAGGTGTATTTATAAATATTTAAGTCATATTAAGCTTTGCACTTTACGTTACCTGCTATCATATTTATCTCTGGCACGTCCTAGGTTGGCTGAAAGAGATCTCTTTTAGAGATAAGTCCACCTTTTTCCACATATTGTAAATCATTTCTTTTAATGTATTTTATGTGCAATAAAGAGTACGACATTTAAAACTAATCAGTCAATTAATCCTTTCTTTATCAACACAATTCACCACACTTATTTTCAATCTTTTAATTCCTATAAAATATAACAGTGTTCCTATATAAGTCGCCGTCATCAGCCTTTTTTAATGTTTACTGCTGGGGCACTGACTTTCCTTATGGATGGATAGCGATAATGGGCCATGACCCACCACGCGGGCCCAATGCGTTATGTTGGGTTTTAACGACTGCAAATGCAGCCGAGACCAACGGCTTAAAGTGCCTTCCGAAGATCGGAGGAGCTTGAGATAGTAAATTTCTGGTCAACCATCCCGTGACGTGACCCAACATTGCGATTAGTTGGTTAACTTCAACAATCGGAGGCCGAGCGCGCAAACCATTGCGCCACGGGCTCCTCAGGTGTTTAAGTAAGTAGGTATAATGATGTGGGTGGTCTTGATTCTTGTCACAGATTGAGTCGATGTGAGGAGTAATTTTAGTCAATTTCAACTTACGAGGAGGGATTGAGTCGATGTGAGGAGTAATTTTAGTTAATTTCAACTTACGAGGTGGGATTGAGTCGATGTGAGGAGTAATTTTAGTTAATTTCAACTTACAAGGAGGGATTGAGTCGATGTGAGGAGTAATTTTAGTTAATTTCAACTTGCGAGGAGGGATTGAGTCGATTTGAGGAGTAATTTTATTTAATTTCAACTTACGAGGAGGGATTGAGTCGATTTGAGGAGTAATTTTAGTTAATTTCAACTTGCGAGGAGGGATTGAGTCGATTTGAGGAGTAATTTTAGTTAATTTCAACTTACGAGGAGGGATTGAATCGATGTGAGGAGTAATTTTAGTTAATTTCAACTTACGAGGAGGGATTCAGTCGATGTGAGGAGTAATTTTAGTTAATTTCAACTTGCGAGGAGGGATTGAGTCGATTTGAGGAGTAATTTTAGTTAATTTCAACTTACGGGGATTGATTGAGTCGATGTGAGGAGTAATTTTAGGTAATTGACGCAAATCTTTCTGCGTACCGTCTAATGGCGAACTAAATAAACATTGAGAAAATACAAAAACTACAGTTAATTAAACTGTTGGAGAAATTGGGCTCTTTTACTAAACGATATTTTGTGTTGTAAACCATTTGGCGAAATAATAATTACTTTCTCACAATCACACCTATTATGAGTATCTAGCCCGAGGTATTAAGAAAATTGTGTTGTGGTGTGATACTGTGATGTGACATGGAAATGTACTTAATTTTTTATTGTTAAATACATAATAATACCTACACTTTTTTTTTATATATTGAAAAAGTAACGTGTAACAACATGACAGGAATGCGGTTTTGTATTTCCAAAGCCAAAGCCTAGAACTACAGGGATTAACTGATTGATTAGGGCTTCTTAATGTTTTGGTTTCCAGTAATTTCTTTTTATGTTTTTCATACTAGAGCTCGTCCAGATGACGCGTTTCACGTGGCCGTGCTGTTATAAAAAATACCGCTGTTGTCACAATTCTGCAGTAAATAAATATTATCTAGCGTAGTGTAGTACGTAATAGTATTATTTGGTATTACACAATAAAATGCGACTTAATCGCACGTATTCTATCCTCTGTCATTCCGTATATATTCGGTAATAATAATTTTCAACTTGAATTTAAATTCATTTTCAAACTTAAAGCAAAATTATATATTAAAACAAAAGGACTAAAACGCGACATTTGTTATGTAGTACAACTATGTACCTACTTACTGATTGACGTTTCGGCTATGTTGCAATAGCCGTGGTCACAAGCAGACTGACTTAAATATATTATAATGGAACGCGAAAGTTTAAAATTTAAAGCAAAATGTTCATATTTTACGATTCTTTAATTTTTCATTTATCAATGCTATTTTTATACTTATGATAAATTGTAAATAAAAAAATCTAAGAAACAATTTACTCGGCCACAAGTGAATTCAAGTGATTTCTCAGATTTGGACCGGATTTCCAAAGGTGTGAGTTGATTTTTTCAAATATTTTTCTATTTAAAATAAGTATCATAAGTTTAAAATGTTCATAGTTATGTTTTATCAACACAATTTTTTTTTAGTTTTTAAAGTACTTTTCTCGCACAGAAATGTCACTGCTCTGAATATCGACAAGTTAGATTTCGGCATTTTCTAAAGCTGCTAAGTGAACTAACCTCCAGTTCTGTCAAATACATTTGTGATTTGGTTAGTCATCGGTGATCGACGTCCTCGCAATCGCTTAATGAAACATAGGCTGTGCTTTCATATTTAGTGTGTGTACTTATAGGACATGATACCGCAATTAAATTTACAATGGTTTCCCATAAAAGTGATGCTAAGTCCTAATGGAATAGTCTGTCGAGGCGGAACTTGCCGAAAGTAATAAAAAATAGGTCATTTCCGGTGCGAAAGACGGGGGCGTTATTTAACCCATCTGATACCGAAATAATAGTAATGGCATCAGTTAGAAATTTACTGGTAGTTATAGAAAAGATGGTAGATATTACCTATACCTATCTTGTTTATGAAACACTCAATAATTATATAAATACGACCTTTGAAAATCCGGTCCAATGCTCTTGACCATTGCATTGGACCGGATTTTCAAAGGTCGTGGGTTCGATTCCCATCTGAGAATTCACTTGTGGCCGAGTTAATTTTTTCCAATATTTTTCTATTTAAAATTTATCATAAGTACAAAAATAGCATCGAAAAATGCAAAAATTCAAAAATCATAAAATATATAAATACTTTCGTCCAATAAAATAAATAAGTTTCTCAAACGGACCATTAAAAACTGAGAGTGACATGTTAACACGTCGCGATCCACTCAATTTGGTTTACACTCAAACCCCTAACAAGAACTCAAGACGCTTAATAAAGTTGCCAGGATTTAGGGGAGTCTTTTCGACGATAATTCTAACTCTTAACAATTCCGGTTCCAAATTAGAACTCGACAGTTAGGCCGTGGAACGGGAATGGAATGTGTGATATATCAAGGGAACGTATGTCAAATTGATCCGTGCGTATTCGCTGAGACCGAGGTTCTCAAACTTAGTTCTGTCGCCCGTTTGGGCAAAAAAATATTTTGAAAGAAAGAAAGAAAGAAAAAACATTTATTAGCCACATACACACAGAAGATACACACACACACACACACACACACACACACACACACACACATACACACACAACAATACAAGGAGCTACAATATTAACACATAGAAGAAAACAAATATGCGTGCAGGGCCAATAAATACCCCGTCTCAGCATAATGCTACTGAGCCACTAATAGATGTGCAAAGTGACCCAGTAGCGCTGTTATTCTGACGGGGTTTACAAAGGACACAGACAGTCAAAAACAAATAAAATAATAATAGATAAATAACAAAATTTATAAATAAAAATATAAAGCAATAAAATGTATAAATATAAAAAGTCATACAGGTAGATAAATAAAAATATATAATTATGGCATTATGTGCACTGTTTCTAACTCAACTAAAAGCAAAACCCTTCCTACTACTAAATAAATAAGAAAGTATGTCAGTTTGTTTGTTACTCTTTCACGCAAAAAGTACTGAACGGATTTGGATAAAATCTGGCTCACAAATAGAAGATAGCCTGGATTAAAACATAGGCTACTTTTTATCCCGATATTACCACGGGAACGGGAACTACGCGGGGGAAATCGCGGGCGGCCGCTAGTGTTCAAAATGACTTCAGTGAAGTGAAGTGTGAAGTAATGCAATGCAATGCCATTTACAACCTTCGACAGAGAGATTCTCTTAAAGAATTGTTAAAGAGATTAATATACTTTTTGGCTATATTTTGGCGGGACAATACATTTATGATAATATAGTATATGTAAGGAAACATCACGATTTATTTATTAAGTATAGCGATGTTCATAATTTTAATACTAGAAACAAGAATAAGCTTGCCGTTCCAAGATTTCGGCTTGAAAAATGCAGTCGCTCGTTATTGGGGAAAGGCATAGCCTTTTTTAATAAAGTTCCACAACAAGTGATTGAGCTGCCTTTGCATAAATTTAAAATACATGTTAAAAAAACGCTCTTAAGCAAAGGTTATTACAAGGTAGATGATTATTTGAAAGACCAAAATGCATGGAAGTGATACTAACATAAAACATGACTATTGTAATTGTATAAAAGGAAAATATTCTAATATCTAAGTATAAGAAAATTTTCCTCTTATATTAAATATGTTTCAAGATTGTAGATTTGTGTTTGGCAACGACATGTTCCTTTGTAAATGTTGTTGCTTCTGTTAAAGCTGATAAGTTTCTTGCGGCCGTACTTCTTATCAGTTAAAAGATGTCCTGAATGGCTGGTAGGAAAAAAAAAAATTGGACGATTCGAAAGCACTTATCTATAAGTCTATATGAATAAAAACCTTTGACTTTGACTTTGAATGCATCAGTGAAGTTTGAGACGTTCTTAGGTTCAAATTCTTAATTGAGAAGCCTACCACATATTATTTTAATAATCGTATGTTTTAATCGACGGAATTAGTACAGGGTATCAAAAGAATGTCGAATTCATACGTTACCTACCTATTCTCTGAAGCAGAGGTTCTGAAAGTTAGTTCCCTTGCCCACTTGGGCAATGAAGTCCTTGGAAAAAGAAAACTACACTGTGGTTTTTGACACAGACCTATATCGAGATAGACGAAAAGAGCGCTTCAAACTGTATGAGTACCTAGCGTGTCGACTTTTTCGTACCTACGATGACGTCACGAGCGAGATTTAGTGATGTGTAAATGTTCCATAACAGCTATTATAGTAATTGGGAACTATATAATAGGCCACTGTGAAGTGGCCATCTGTTTTATTAGTTATTTTTTCGTAGCTCCTTTGTATAACAGTCACAGTCAGTCAACTGCCTAATAGCTTATTATTTGTAAAACTAACGATCCGAATAAAACGCCAATAACACAAAATTCTGTGCTGGGCTATTAAAAAAAAAACGTCTGTCTAGCCCTGAAATTACAGGTCGCGTGAAAACCGTTTCAACTTACGAGAACATTGTCTTTTTTTTTCATTTTAGTTTTTCTCAATACTTAATAGTTTATTGCAAAACCATCATGTACATGTAGATGTTATAAAATAGTGTAAGACCATTGTTATGGACCCGGTTGGGCACGCAATTAGGGCTAGAAGAGAGAGGGGCCGTATTTCATCTGAGAAATTATATATTGATAATTAGAATAATAATTATCATTTTGCAGAACCAATATATGTATGATCAATAAAATATTCATTAACACTATAGTAACATTTACTAGTTAGTAGCTCTTTTAATTTTTGTATAAATATAGCATCACTGTTTTTATTTTTTATTATATTGGGTAATTTATTATATATTTTTATAGAGGAACTGAAGGTACTAGGTTTTAGTGCAAGAAGCACGAACATCTGATATATAATGGTGTTTTTATAAACCGATTGTTTCTTTCACGAATGAGTTAAAGCTGACTTGTTTCTATCAAAAGTTTTTGGTGAAATCTTTTGTCATCAGATTTTATAAGTTAACAATTAAGGCTCACTAGGTGTGAAACACGCCTTAGTTGCTGATGATGTGAGATTTCTTGAGATAATTCCGAACTCAATGACTTACTTCTGTTCAAAGTCGATTGGAGAAATTTGACAGTTTCGTAAATCATGCCTGCTGTTGACCGGACATGTAAAGTAAAACCACAATATACTATCCGACCAATTAGGCGCATGACAGTTGAGGAAAACTTAAAAAAAAAACAATAAACCAAAATTGTAAGAAGCGGCAACGAATCAGTTATTAAGTTTAGCGCTAATTAATAATAATAATAATAATAATTGCATACAAACACACCAATTATCTAGCCCACGTTAAGTTTCATTAAGAACTTGTGTTATGGTTACTAGATAATGGATAAACATACTTATATACTTTTTTTTTTGTAAATACATACATAATATACATATTAAACACCCAGACCAAGACAAATAGACATGTTCATGCACACAAATATTTGTCTTGTCCGGGGATCGAACCCGGGACCTCTGGCGCAGAAGGCAGGCTTAGTACCCCTGCGCAAACAGGTCGTCTTAATTAATAAATCAGATAATAGAAGAAGTGCGGTGAAAGAAGTGGGCTGCAGGTGGCAAAACTGCAAAACCGCATGCGCCTAATTGTCTTGGTCGGATAGTATAATGTCGAAGGCTGTACAAAATGCATGTGGTAAAACTGAAAAAATATTTTCATTATTGAAAATTAATCAATTCAAAATTCTATCTTACGTTTCTTCTTCTTCCATTTTTGATTCATACGCACTTGTACAATATTTATCAAGTCGGTCCCTATATAATGATAAAATCTAGTCAGAGAATGTTGTTTTTTTAATATTAGCTTATTTTTCCATAAAAAAGTTATACTCGTACTTATCTTTGTCTCCAAAATGTCTATTAAATATAACAATAAAATTAATCGAGGTAAAAAAGACGCGTATTACCCTTTCCGTGTTCAGTTTGCGACTTCGGTTGCTTAAAATCCACACGCATTTGTAGCACGGAATATGCACCAAAACTGTGTTCAGTTCGCGACTATTGAACACTGTTTTGTAATCAAATAATTGCGCTTTGCTTTTACAAAACCGTGTTCATTTGAGTAGGACACTGTTTTGGATCGATCTGTCCTAATGCAAAACCGTGTGGATTTCATGCATTCGTTTGTACTCGTCAAATAACATCGGTGTTACGGTTGATGCTCAACGTTTCTGCATTGATTCAACAACATGTTTTAAGTTCTTAGAGAGGAGCAAGATCCAATAAATACACCTACAGACATTAATAATAAAATATCTGAACTGTTTCGACTAAGGACTTCTCCCAATATGGTTTCTATTCTGGTTGAAAAAATGAAAAATTAATTTGTCGGAAAGTAGTTGAATTGCACCTGACCTACCTCGTTTTTTCATATGAAAATAACGTTTTTGTCATATTATAATCTTTTATTTAATTTTAACACTTGCCATATTGTTATTTAACATAATCTTTATTAAAACATGTGTGCTGTAGCGTGGTTTTCAAATCAACACGATTTTGTATTATGTTAGGTCGTTTCAAATCAGTGTTCAATTCAGATGCACACGGTTTTGTAAAAACAAAGCGCAATCAATCGATTACAAAACAGTGCGCAGTGTTTAATTGACACAAACTGAACACGTTTGAGAATGCATTATTTGACAGCTCCTATCGAGTACCATTGTTCATCCTTTTGGCTGCTGCATAATTAATTTTACAACAAGTTTTCTTGTAAATGTTTTGCCAGTGGAAACGGGGAGTTACACTGACTTGGCATATCACATCACATCACACACGAACACGAGGCGCCCTTACAAATCAACATGTCTGCATATGAAATAGTTATATGTTTATCCATCCTTTGAAGTTTGTTTTGTAGAGGAAACGTTAATGTTATGGTTATCCGAGACCACGCAATGTTGTATTACTTTTCCAACGGTTTCTGACGGCAAAATCTTCGACGGTGTATTCCCGGGGCCGGGAGCCTACAACCCTGGTATATTCAAAGCTCGAGTGAATAGGCATTTTCTGGGCAAGCTCGTTTCATCTTCAGCCTCTTCTAAAACGATTCAGAATGAGGTAACTCTGTCCCTTCTCTGCTTACAATTTCCACGCATACGCGGACGAAGTTGCGGGCAGAAGGCTAGTTTGCTATATAAATATTAATTAAAAATCAACTTTGGTTACGTTAATTGCCCCAGAGATTTGCAGTGCAAAAAATTTATAATATTATTATCGGCCAACCGCGGTTTCACCCGCGTGGTTCCTGTTCCAGAAGACGTATTTTTGAATCATTCGAAATTGCTAACCGAATTCAATTCTCATGCGAAATGACATGTTAAACCGTCGCGTCGGTCCCGGCTGCTGTCATCTAGGGGCTTATTCTTTGAGCAAACATTCTTGATATCGACGGATGAAATATCGGTGATCGCCTAATTTTCAATACTATATGACAGCTGATGTGAGATCAGTCATGATGTGAGCGTCGATGTGTCGCTGGAGAATAGCTTAGCAGATAACAATCGTTAAAGTCCTTACAGGCGGTTTAATAAACCTGACACTAATAACTATCAGTCATGTCAATGCCAATGTGAAAATAACATTAATTGCTAAAGGTCAAACTTCCTATCGCTCGAATCAAAAAAGAGTGGTTCGAACCATTCGTTGCAGATTCGTCGTTGTAATTCGAATGATTTAAAAATACGTCTCCGGTTGTCTTATCGTTCTAAATAACTGCTGGTGTTCCAAACAGGCAATAGCGCGTTCTCATGTTGTCGCGATGTATCACAGGCTCAGGGCTTCCAAATTAACATCTGTCTGGGTATGGGGGGAATAGAGATTGTTTTACCTATGACAATTAGTCGATAATCCGTCGTTCAAGCAATTAGACGTTCCTTCGAGGTATCAACACAGAATCAAGTCCCATATAGTTTTGTACGCAGTAAGTGTGTGGTAATGGCTAATGTATGTCTAATCTCAGACAATTCAATTCAATTTATATACAGACTAAATAATGTATAATGCTGTGGCTTTCCCCAAGAAAAAGCAAAAAAAGGAGGCCCTATCAAATTGTCTTATCGTTCTAAATAACTGCCGGTGTTCCAGACAGGCAATAGCGCGTTCTCATGTTGTCACGATATATCACGGGCTCAGGACTTCCAAATTAACATCTGTCTGGGGGGAATAAGGATTGTTTTACCTCTGACAATTTGTCAACGTGAATCTATTACGACTCGGTAATCCGACATTCAAGCAATTATGCTATCATTAGATGTTCGAGGTATTAACGACCTTGCGCCCATATTCTAAGACGTTTAACCGCCTCTTGGTCTAGTGGTACAACCATCGGTATCAGACTTTGGGATCCCGGGTTCGATTTGGTTGGTGGAAGGACTTGTTGTAAGTCCGCCTGGCTAGCTACCACCATCTTATCTAAGTCTGACGCCAGAATAATAATGTTTTCAGCATTGTGGTGTTCTGGCAGTTAGAGATAAGTCAGCCAGTTCCTCAGTGCTTGAGGACTCCGGGAGAGGCTCGCTTCCATCTTCAGCCTTATCAAACTTAACATCAGGTATGATGAAGGCTAGGAGACTCCTCGACGTTAATAAAAAAAGTCCTTCCTAAACTTCCTCGCACTTAACCTCATTCGAGAAAATCGGTATTCATAGTTGCAAAAAATCGCCTCCACTTGAGTTTTTTCATCACTCAAGGTCAAACTCAAGGTAGTTCGCGACATACTACCCGGTCACATTATCTCGAGACCTCGCTGAAATGCAAACCTCCCGCCACGTTCTCCTTTCATTCCTTAATAATATTACCTACATTAAATTAATTAACACAATATTTGTTTTTTGGAAATCTTATTGTTTATAATAATATCCTACTAGAGGATGCTTGTTTTGCGCACCATATCAGTGCGCCGACGCGACGTGACGTCATCGACGCCAGGTCTCGAGATAATGTGACCGGCCTATACCTTGAGTAACCTCAAGGAATATTTAAGCCATTTTGTGTATGTCTTTTGAGTGACCATTGCGAAAAAACACAAAATGTATGCTGAATGTTGTGGATATACGTCTTAGAATATGGGTGTAAGTATATGGACAAAATACAAAAATGGAAACCACTGAAATCAAAGAAAAAAATTCCAAGAAGTGTGTTAAAATATTTTAAAATCCTTAAGCGTGGCATACAGAAGACTACCAAGTAAGAGTACCAAGAAGTTATGCGTACTTTCCCATAACATTATATTATGATTGTTGTGATGATGTTTTGTGATTGCAATCTACAGATTGCAATCACAAAACCCTATTACAAATTGGAAATTCAATCACAATGGCTTTCAATAAATTTTTCTCTATAAATAAATAATAAATAAATAAATATTTCCATACAATTACACCAATTATCTAGCCCACGTTAAGTATCATGAAGAACTTGTGTTATGGATACTAGATAACGGATAAACATACTTATATACTTTTTGTTTGTAAATACATACATAATATACATATTAAACACCCAGACCAAGACAAATAGACATGTTCATGCACACAAATATTTGTCTTGTCCGGGGATCGAACCCGGGACCTCTGGCGCAGAAGGTGGGGTTAGTACCCCTGCGCCAAACAGGTCGTCAAAAATGAATTCTATGAATTACCTAAACCTACAGAATTTCTGAAAACAATCACAATTATCAAACATCAATATCAGGTTCAATATCTGTTTTTAATGTTTCGTATAACGAAACAATCAGCTATCTAAAATCAGACAAATCGTAACATAATAGTCGAAATTACCATTATTGATTCATGTGCTTCATATAGAAAATTGTAATCGTTTATAATATTAACATACTTTCTGAATTTGTTGACAAATTGCGTAGAAGGCGTGTACAATCCTCCTACGAGATTTCGCGATACTCGCCCTGCATCGTCCGCGATAAATCACGTTAAGGGTGGTATGTAAATCGCGGGGCGGCGCGGCAAAGATTGTTATACTTGTGACGACATCTTGATTTTATCACTTGATTCTGGTCGCATTGTTGGTTAGAAAGTTTGGGGAACATTTAGGGGAGGTTTTAGTAATGATAATTAAGATGGTTAATAGCTTTGATAGATTGGCTTAGATTGATAAAATAAACAAAATTTGTTATTCTCATACCTACTTACTGAGTTGGTTGACAAATTGCGTAGAAGGCGTGTGCAGTCCTCCTACGAGGTTTCGCGACAATCTTCCTGCATGTAGTCCGCGATAAATCACGCTGAGAGGGTGGTATGTAAATCGTGGGTTGGCGCGGCAAAGATTGTTATACTTGTGACGACATCATGATTTTATTACTTGTTTGTGGTCGCATGGTCGGTTAGAAAGTTTGTGTGATCTTTAGAGAAGTTTTTTGTGATGATTATAAGATGGTTAATAGCTTTGAAAGATAGGCTTAAAAGACGAAATATACAACATTTGTTATTGCTTATACTTAAATCATTCTCACATCTACTTTCTGCGTAGAAAGCGTGTGCAGTCCTCCTACGAGGTTTCGCGACAATCGCCCTGTATGAGGTCCGCGATAAATCACGCTGAGGATGGTATGTAAATCGCGGGGCGGCGCGGCAAAGATTGTTATACTTGTGACGACATCTTGATTTTATCACTTGATTGTGGTCGCAAAGTTGGTATGAAAGTTTGTGGAACGGAGGTTTTAGTGAAGATTATAAGCCGGTAAATGGTTTTGAAAGTTAGGATTAGTATGTAGAAAGAAATAAACAGAATAATGATTTTAAATAGCTAAGTTTGTTAGCTATCTATCACACACGCTTATCGTAATAATGATCGTAAAGATCATCTTCTGTAGAGACGACTACCGTACTATACTTAAGATGTATTACTTATTATCTTTTCAATTTTACATTTTAAAATGCCATTTTTATAATAATAATAGTGTTTAGGTATATAACTAACTGTATAGCTAGAGCATCATTCGTGCAAACATCTAAAAATTGTCTTTGTAGTAGAAATCCCCATTGTTTTTCTCGCTAATAGTCAGAATTCTAAACAACTGCATCATCATCCCCCTACATTTAAAATAATACTACTTAAACTACATGGCATAGGTATAAAACGATTGGACCATAGACAAGGACAAAGGCTTTATTGCTAGGATAAAATGATACAGCCATGAAATATAGTGCCATAGTTTGTACAAAAGTCTACTTATACATTTATTCTCAGACCCCTAAAATACTTGTTTCACATAGAAATACAACTCCTGTCTATATTATGCTCTGCAATATAGTTTTCGTCCTCGCTCATGTTTAAAAACTTACCAAAATATAAGTAAAACAGCTACTTGACAATTTTACGTTCAAAACGGCAATTTCGTATGCAAGCACCTAATATAGAGCAACACATTTTCATGGGAATATTATACCTAGAAGGTTAAGTATAGCAGTTAGCTTAAATTGGATAAGAATTTCACATTCCATTTTTCTAAATTTCAGTATTGCAGGCAGATAATATTTTCAAATACTTCGTCACATTTATATAGAAATGCAGAAAAGTACAGGAATAATTGTAGTAAGAGGGACCGAACTACGAGTAAATGCATTATTAACATCGCGAAAAGCCATCGCCTTCTGAAATATATTCAGTGAGTGAAGCAGCCAATTCAATTTTCCTGTGAAAATAAGCTGTGAATTAATTTAACTGAACTTATTTGAAAGTAATCTGAGGCGTTATGGACTAGAAGATTTCTCATGCATTTTAAATAGGAACGGTACTCCTTGAGATTTTTTAAAGACCTTTTTAGAACTGCATAATAGTTTATGATATGTTTTACACTTAAAACGTCGTGGCTTTGGCGTTTAGTTTATGATGTATATAATTTGACACTTGCTTCGATTGTGAAGTAAACGTACAGTTATTGTCGTTACCAATGCTGAAAACAACTGTTTGGCATGACGTGTCATTTGCGTGAATATTTACCAGTTTTTTTTCAACTCAGCGGTAGTTGGCATTCTAGCAAAGGTGAGAAACTACTTCAGCCCGGAACAGTTGCTGAATCTTTACCAAGCGCAAGTTCGGTCGTGTATGTTCTGTTCTTATCTCTGGGATGGTTCCGCCCAATACTAACTCAGACGCTTCAGTCCATTGAAAGGAGGGTCAAGAAGCTCATCGGCAATGATAATCTATTTAATAAACTGAAGAGCCTTTAACATAGACGGAAGGTTGCTAGCCTATTCGTATTTTACAGGGTAACATCTCGGAGAATATGCAGCAGAATTGCACAGCCTCATTCCACCATCCCTGTTTTTTCATCGGATAACCAGACATACAAATAGGTGCCACAATTATATGGTTGATATACCTATGAGTCGCACTAAGCGTTTTGAGTCGACATTTATCATCCGTACCGCCAAGGAGTGGAACTCCGTGCCTGAATCAGTGTTTTCTGACACTTACAATAGTTACAATTTGGAGGTCTTCAAGCGACGCGTGAATAGGTATCTTCTAGGCAAGCGCGTTACATCCTAGATCGCATCTTCGCTTAGCACCAGGCACGATAGCGGTCAAGCGCTTTACCTATCTAATATAAAAGAAACTCAATAGGTTCTACTTATTACAAAAATGGTCCAAGTGTCTGAAATCACTATTTTATTAAATAAAAGTTCCTCGGTTAGGAATTATTCTTCTTAACACTTCGTAACTTCAGCCACAAATCAAAAAGTTTTAAGAGTTAAGTTGTTACTAAATAGAAAAGACAACAAATGAAAACAGCATTTTCAGAATATTCTCGAGCATTCCGCCCGTTATTTTTAATGTCTAGTGCGAAAGTTTTTCTCGCTTCAGTGATTTTATTAATACTCATCAAAAAAAGTTGCGGAAATGATAGCTTTGACGTTTTATAGCTGAAATGAGCTGAAATTACCTCTACTATTTTAGTTAAACTGCTTGGTTCAATGAAGTTTTTTCATCTTGTTTAACATTTAAACCATTTATTACATATTAAAGTTTTAATGTCTATGTAATAATCTAACTCAAGATTAAAACAAAGCGTTTGACAAGTAGAATCCAAAATTATTGTTGAAACAGCCGCATTAATACATAATACTGTAGACGAACGGGATTTTCATGTCGTACCCGATAAATCAGAGAGAGGGGTGAATACAAATTAACGTATCAAACGAACGTCTGGCGATTCACTGTCTGATAGGGATTGTAAAGGTGCTGTTAGTACAACAATAAAAATATAGAATGTCCAGGAATTCAAAAGGAGTGAGGAACAGTAGTGTTTAAAGACCATAATACGAAAGCAATTTGGCAAACTTAGATGTTATACCTTTTACTGGCAATGAACGAGATACAATAGAATTTTTATTGTTTTAATTTATAAGATGTCTGTTTGCTATTACAGGAGTAATGGATTTTATTGGGCATGTAATTTTTTATTATTATTTCCTAAATAAGCTTACTCTTGGCCTTAATCTGAATCAATAAATTAAGAAGAGGCCTAGGATGGAGCGAGCTTGCCTAGAAAAAGCCTATTCACTCGAGCTTTAAATTTACCAGGATTGTAGCCACCTGGTAATACAGACGCAGGCAGGGAATTCCAATCCCTGACTGGACGCATAATACGAGGAACCAGGTATGCCTACAGCACCTTCGGACTGTACTACTCTAGTAACTTTTTTAAACTTGTCTTTTTGCTTTTATTTTAAATCGGTTCACTGATCGCTCTTGATCTCAATCAAGCCCGAGGGTCAAAATAGAATCCACCTAGAGAGCTAACCAAGACGAAATCATCTTTTTGAATGTTGAATTTTTTTTGTTGTCGTTACACTATTATGGCATCTTACTATAAAGTTTGGCGTCTTATCCACATTTTTTTAAATACAGTAGTAATAACTTTGAAAATGTACAAAGCGCTTAAGTACTACCATTATGGAGGTAATGTGCAATGATTCACCGAATCGTTCTGAATGTATATCCAATTGTTTCTAGAAGATTTCTTTGTAGTTTTCATGACAAAGTTCCACAGTATGTTTTTTTATTCAATACCACAACTCTCTACTGGCAGTTTGTGCACAAACAAAAAGTTTATAGTACTTGGAACGAGTGTGTCAAAAAAAGTCTAAAATAAACATATTGAAAGCGTGCTCTTGGCACAGCTCCGGCTGTAGTCAAAGTGTCATTAAATGCATTTATGTTATTGACTTGTACTTTGAAAAGTACGTAAGTAAAATTAAGTCGGAAACATAAACTGTCATTGTTCCGTGACGCCTAAAGTTAAATCTATATTATTAATATTATAAAGAGGAAAGATTTACTTCCTTCTCATTCATAATTATGAAGTCATGAATTCATGCGTTACAACGACGAGTGAAGCGTCTGTTTCAAGATTGGCCAAAAGTTATTTTGTCAGTCTGTCAGTTCTGTTCTAAAAAAAAACAATTTTATTATCACACTAATCTAGCCCATATAATATAATAATAATAATAATAATTGTACAATGTAAATCATATTAAAATAAATAAATTCAAATCACATCTTATCTTAATATATATAAATCTCCTGTCACGATGTTTGTCCGCGATGGACTCCTAAACTACTTAACCGATTTTAAATTAAATTGGCACACCGTGAGCAGTCTGGTCCAACTTAAGAGATAGGATAGCTTTGATCCCAAAAATCCCACGGTAACGGGAACCACGCGGGTGAAAACGCGCCCGGCCTCTAGTTATATTATAGGAAAAAAACAGTAGCACCATCTCTGAAAACTGATAAGGCTTGTCTGCAAAGATATCAGCATGTGGTACTAGTCTTAGGAACCTATTGATCAGGGCCCTTATTCACTATGACCACTTGTCCCTTGCTCAAACCACGCCAATAACGTACTTGGTTTTGACATTTTCAAAATCCGTTTTCTCCATGATACAAAATAATAGTGTTATTGTACAAGTATATGACAATCACAAATTATATAGTTAATAAACCAGTAAAATTGAGACAAGTGGCTTTTTTCTAGTATATTTACTTGATTAAAAATTATCACATAAAAATAACATTGTAAAATGCAAAATTAAAAAGTTATACAGTAAAATTACTTCAAAATTTGGAAATGTCATAGAGAAAACGCATTTTGTAAATGTCAAAACCAAGTACGATATTGGCTTGGTTTGAGTAAGGAATCAGCAAATAATGATCCAGAGTCACGGCTCGTAATTTAGGACAATTCTGTGCATAGTCTGATCAAAGGAACGCGAGTATTCGCTAAAACTATGCTCAAAAGTCTACATAGGTAAGCTATTGGGAAATTCAGGCACCTAAAATTCGATTTAAAATTGGACTCTCTTTGAGCGAGGTCTATTGTTCTCTCAGAAACACCAGTTTATGAAGTCACTTGTTCAAGGTTCTGTAAGAACATTTTGATTATGATCATCAAAATATCAATTGATCGGAATTTCCAGGAAGATACTTAGTTTAACTATGGGAACATCTGGACAAAAGTCTATGTTACTGTCCGTCCTTTCAACTAACTCTATCCCAACTAAATCAAACTAAATCAAGTTTATTGGTTGCTTAATTAGGGCGTAAAGAAAAGACAAACTAACACACTTCCGCATTTATAATCCATCATCAGCCTGTGAACGGCCACTGCTGGACATAGGCCTCTCCTAGCTCACGCCTATTGTGGCGTTCATAGGAGACTATTAGCTTACTGCTACCACGCTGGCCAGACGGGTTGGTAGAGGGTTTGTTTCAAGTTTTCCTTCTCTCGCACAGGTGTTCAATGCGTCGAGCCTCTTAGTCGACTCTTACGACATCTAAGGGAGTGGTGACACTTGTATTCTTAGCCCGTCACCACACGAAATAACGCTAATATGATATATTAGTTACGAATTACGATTAATTACAGCTGACAAAAATATTAGGTGTCGATTAATAATCAGTCGACAATCGATAACAATAAAATAGTGTCATAAATATTAAACAAGAAAATATACTAGAAAAAAGCAACTAGTCTCATGTCTCATGGGATCCCGTAAGGGCGACGATTGTATAAAATACCATTGTAAAATGCAAAACTAATAAGTTATAAATAAAATGGTGTTCACCAATAATAGTGAAGCCGGTTTTGGATTGCGTGACGAATACTATAGAACGGTGGAAAAATATTCACGGCAAACAACTGTCCGATAAAACCGACAAAATATTAAATAGCCAAACTACTGATTCACGGCAAAATGCGACACGAATATTTGGGTTGATATGTTCAGTCAAAAACCCAAATGAAACAATCCATATAAAGGTATGTTACAATGTATTAATAAAGAGAGAAAAGAGATTTATATTCTCACTAGCTTCCCGTCCGCGGTTTCACCCGCTTGGTTCCCGTTCCCATGGGAATATCTGGAAAAAATAGCATGTTACTTTCCGTTACGGAAGAACAAACAAACACTTTCGCATTTTAATATTAGTTAGGATTCCTTCATTTTAATTTGAAAGGGAGTAATGCTAAGCGATAGAGGTATATTCTGCGTCTTTTCATACTTAGGTTCACAGTTCACACCATTCACAGTTCATGTACAATCACGGGAATTCCCGGTAGTCCACTTTCTGCGCAAAATCTACGGCATCAGTGAATAACGTTTAATTTAACTTATAGTCCGTGCCAGATAAGTGTGCAAAGAAGGTCATTCACCTCTCACTGGTCACCTGTGAAATTTATAATTCGTGAAAAATTTGCTTTTGTTTTTTCGTTTGTTTCAAGGACAACTTGTACCACGATTCTTTTGTTTACCTGTGTTTAGCGATACGCTTCATGGAGTTCTCTCGCTCGTTTTTGAGTAAATAGGTTACATTGGTACAAGAGGGCAATAACCTTCTTTGCACACTTATCTGGGACGGACTATAGACGACTCCAAATCGAGCGTACGCGAATATCGCTTATAGGTGGTCGACCCTGCAACTTTCGCGATTCTACACAGACTATACCTACAGTACGACCCTGTGATCGCCCTTCTTTCTTTCTTTCTTATCGTTTAAGGATGAGTGGCCGCCTCAAGTGTCAGAGTTTATCAAGCCTCCTCTAATGCCTCAGATTTGGCTTAGTAACTACTGTTATCAGATGACAACAAACTGGACCGACGGTTTAACGTGCCCTCCGAATCACGGCAGCGCTCAGTTGTAACGCCACTTTACTGTCACTCATCCGACACCGACTGGACCCAACGTTGCTTAACAAACGTGATCGAATAGGATCAGCCTATTAAGCGCTGCCATGAGCGCTTCAAATAGTGATTGCCCTTATGTAGGTCGTAATAGACGAAACTGAAACGGCACCGAGTTTTTTTTTAGATAATCAGCCCTCCGGAATTTGTTCCGAGAAGAGCACAGCTTTTAAATAAAAAATATATGAAGAAGTTGACCTCTTATTTATTTATTTATTTATCTGTAAGAAAGATAGGAACTATACCGAGTGTCTGTTGCCATATTTACTAAGGCTTCAACCGATTACGCTTATTCAATGTCAAACTCCAGCTGTCAGTGACCGATTAGATTTTCTTTATTAGTTGAACGCGCTATTGACTTTGGATAATCCTATTTATTTCTAATCGAATATTGGTTTAATTTAGTCTTTGTTTACCTGAAAAGACGCTTAACCTTCATAATTTCTGATGTTAACAAAATATTGAAGTGGAATCGAGCTTCTCCCAGAGTCCTCAACCAGTGAAGAACTGGCTATACATGTATCTCTTTTTATGCCAGAGAACAAATCAATACTGTAGAATTGTTGATATAGTGTCTTAGCTAAGGTGGGGCGGACTTCTAGATTGTAGATTTGTGTGTGATAAGTTTTTTGCAGCCGTTCTTCTTCTCAGATATGTCCTGAATAGCAAGCAGAGGAAAAAATTGGACGAATCGAAAGCACTTATCTAAGTCTATTTGAATAAAAATATTTGACTCTGACTTTGAACCAAACCGAATATGTGATGGGAATCGCACCCGGTACTTCTTGATCCGATACCGCTGTTACCGTTAGACCGCCTCTGTGGTTTAGTGGTACAACCACCGATATCAGACCTAGGGGTCCCGGGTTCGATTCCCAGCGGGGGTACATATTGTATTCGGTTTGCTTGGTGGTAGGACTTGTTGTAAGTCCGCCTGGCTAGCTACCACCATCTTATCTAAGTCTGACGCCATAACAACGATGTTTTCAGCAGTGTCAACTTGCTATCTTATCTTTAACTGCCGGAACACATCCGGCAGTTAAAGATAAGATAGTAAGTTCCTCAGTGGTTGAGGGTTCCGGGAGAGGCTCGCCTTATCAATACTTAACATCAGGTATGATGAAGGCTAAGAGTTTCCCCGTCGCTCATAAAAAAAATACCATTGGGGGTTAGACAGAAATAAATTCCCAGACGACACTACCATCTCGTGTCAAAAAGGAAGTGCATTCAATAACAACGGTACTGTACCCAATATTATTTTTTCTGACAATTCGTCCAAAAGAAGAATCATTTGCAAGCACCATGATTAAGGGGCTACTCGACTGAACCGAGATAGCAATCACAAAACGGAGCGAGACCGATTTTGCAGATTAGGCGAAATAACCACGTAATCACTTCGTAGTAAATAACTATAGCGAAAAAAGAGAAAATGAAACTATACGATCCTAAATATAATTGGTGTCCACTAATTAAACCAATTTCCAATAGTGTAGTGTTTGTATCTATGGAAAAGGGTAAAATCTACCCTGTCTCACACACACAGGAGGGCAACACTAGTAGCTGTCATTGTCAACGATAGATTGACAGATGACATATATGATGATGATTCCAGATGACTCCAGGATCCCTGATGTGATGATACGTATTATGTGTGTCTGTCTTGGTGTGACGGTGAGCCAGGGAAACTTCGGTAGTATTGCAAATCCTACAAATAGTATACTTATGTAACCTTATTTGAGAATAATCTTGAAAATTCGTATTATTATAGGGTCATTTCGAAAAGAAAAAGTTTCGAGGCAAAATTATAAAATCGTGTTTCTAATCAAATCTGGATAAAGGCATGAAGAAATATATAAGTATGTTATTACCACATTTGTAATAACTCTAACCGTCCCATAGTTTTATACCAAAAAGTACGTGCCTTTTTCGATATAGCGTCTTAATAGTCTGAAAATAAAACGTTTGCACGTACGAATAATGAAATATTCGCGTCCGCTTTGGTATGTTATACTGAACACTATTTCGAATTTGTATTTCTGAATTTGTCGCATGCGAATTACGAGTACCTAACTATGCTGACAGTGATTTACTGTATAATATTAGTAGGACGATTCTTAAGTTGATTTTTCGTTCAACTCACGACTTTTGTCGCAGTTAATCCAACAAAAATCGGCCAAGGCCGAGTCGAATTTGCACATGAAGGGTTCCATCTCTCACCCAAGGTTGCCTGGAAGAGATTGCTATGTAGCAATAGGGCAGCCTATTCTGTGTTCCTCTTTTTGTATTTTTTTCTGTATGTGTTTGTTTTTGTATCGTGTGCAATAAAGTTTCTATTATTATTATATTAAATTAGGTATTCACTTGACTACCGATTACCTACACCTCCCAAAATGCCACTATGATTTTTCGTCTGCAAAAATAACGTTTTCATAGTGTTTATATAAATGACAAAGTTATATTTGCTCTGAAACTGCTAAATATGTTTCGTTCAAACCAATTTTCTTTGAAAGTTTTTTAAAGATCTACGGTTTTTTTAAAAAAAAAAAAACTATTGTAAAAGTTAGAGGGTGAGGGACATATTACCACTTTGTAAGGGTATATCTTTCAAAGGTTGACTTTGAGAAAAATCTGTTTTAGGAACCTCAATGTAATTTTTAAAGACTTATTTATAGATACCACACGTATACGTTTAATAGAGAAAAAAAAATCTAACTATATTTCGTTCAAACCAATTTTCGTTGAACGTTTTAATTAAGATCCACAGCATATTTCAGCATGTTAGGATAAAGTTTTTTTTGCTGATCGATTAAATAACACCCAATCAAAAATAATAAAAAATACCATGTCGAACAAGGAAGCCAGACGAACGTTTCAGAATATGACTCCCGAGTGTAATGTTCCAATTTTGAGGAAAATTTCGCATAATTGGGTTACTCAGCGGTTGCTTTTGAAGGAGCCGTTTATGCCGGATCCACTCTATTTCATTTAGTATGTTGTGCATTATGAAATTTACTTAATGGATTTAATGAACAGTTCTCTTATGGCTAGCGCATGTATACAACTAAATAGTTAAAAAAACTATTTAGGACTTTTTCACCAACCAAACTGTAACCGCGAGAAGTACCTACACAACTCTACAACAGTTTAGTCGATGGAAAGTTGTACATATGTTGCAGCCACCTGGTTAAATCAGTCGTTCAATTGGATGGCTAGCCCGTTAATTAAACGTCGGCATTCAATGAAATGGCAAAGGGACAACTAGCCAAGTCGTTGAATAAAACGTTTAACGAATTGGCTGATCGTTGTATTTAGCCGTCTCATTAAATGAGATATCATTATACTTTCAATTTGTTTTGAGACTACCAGCGCACCAGTGGCAAAAAAAATACCAAAATTTTAATGAAGGGGCTGAATTAACGTCAGCCATCTTCAAAGGGCTAACTCACAATAAGCCAACTAATTGAACGCTAAGTGATGCTAGTTCAATCAACGATCGGCCTACGCATTCAACTAAATGCCGGCGTTTAATTAACTGGCTAGCCTCCCAATCAAATGGCTGATTTAACCAGTTGGCTGCGACATATGCATATGCGCGATCCCTTAGACGTTCGATGATTACATCAATAATGTGAGTGAAATCTGTCAAGAACTTATTATCTTGTTCGTGATACTATAAACAAATATAGGGATATACTTTTAAAGATTTGTGTTCTAAGAAAACTTGGCATTTTACAACTTCTCTGTCAGTCTAATATGGCAAACATTACTTCACTTTTTAAATTAATAAAAATTGGTCACCACAGTCAGGCTACTAAACTCAAATTGACATTATACTTTAACATAAATGAACGTGGTGTTTGAAATCCTACCAATATAATAAATGCGAAAGTATGTCAGTTTGTTTGTCTGTTCCTCTTTCACGGCTTAACGGTTGAATATGAACGGATTTCGATGAAATTTGGTATACAGGGAATTCAAGTAGTGGACTAATAAATAAGCTACTTTTTATCCCGATATTCTCACGGGAACGGGAACCACGCGTTTGAAACCGCTGGCGGCCGCTAGTGATATTTTAAAAGTTGATGTGTTTTTGTCTGTACATTGATTTGGTAATACATAAGCACCAATCACATAACCATTTGTGTTTGTTCTAGTTGAGTCTATAAGAAAATCTTAACCCTATATGCTCCGTCACAGCTTTCGGACCAGAAATCTCCGCGTAATCGGTGTCCTCACCCTTTTTTAAAGTCGGTTAAAATAAATTACTGCCTGAAAATATGACGTCATAATAGCGATGGTTTCCAGAAGCATTCCAGACTGGATTAAATCGCTGCAAATGATGCTGAGATGCTCCTGCAATAATGTGACCCGAACATAATGCCCGATTTACACGGGTCAATTATTTAGCGAAGTTGGTAAGTACAGTGATGTAAACGATTGGACAGTAGCGAGTCCACTTGGATTGCATTGCAAGCTGCCTAGCGAGTGGATTCATACAAAATTGGGCGCTGACAGACTAGTGTAAATTGAGCATAAGGGTTCAACTTGAAACAGCCTCAGAAGACTTTACCAACCGGATTCTAGGAAAGCAAGATAACTAAGTTAAAAGTACAGAATCAACTGTCTTGTAATTAATTGTTTGGTACGAGCTCAATTTTATTAGATCTGTCAGGGGGAGTCAAGGTTGATTTAAAGAGAGGAAATTCGGTCGACGAGACGTCTGAATGACAATTTGTCTAATTTAATTCTTCAGCATTACTGAAATGGATAGAGCATCTAACCTAAGTTAATGGTAAAATTATTAAGTAATAAATTAATAATTAGAAAGATTAAGAATCCTGCTTACATTAATAACAAAGTAAAACCGCGTCTAGTGGTAACAATCATCGATATCAAACCTAGGGGTCCCGGGTTTGTTTCCCAGCGGGGGGTATTTATTGTATTCGGTTTGTCTGGTGGTAGGTCTTGTTGTAAGTCCGCCTGGCTAGCTACTAGTCTGACGTCATAACAACAATGTTTTCAGCATAGTTGTGTTCCGGCAGTTAGAGATAAGATAGCCAGTTCCTCAGTGATTGAGGATTCAGGCAGAGGCTCGCTACCATCTTCAGCCTTATCAATACTTAACATCAGTGGCCATTACGCTTAGAACCATCCGCATCGCTGTTCATTTTTACAGCTGACGGCGTTTTCGTACAGCGCAAATTCGTCCTAATAATAACATTCCTTTTCAATAGCCAGTTGATCCTCGACTCTGTGTGACCCTAGACATCGCTATAGCATCAGCGCGCACTTACGCGATATGGTCACAGGTATAACGAAGGCTATGAGTCTCCCCATCGTTCATAAAAAAACAAACTTTAAAATGAATATCACTAGAGTTTTTGTTTTCTATCTACATTATGTTCGGTTTATGAATTAGGGATTTCAAGTTCGATTGAATATCTGGACCCAACTTAAGATCACTGGCCAAACTATTGCACCACCTCAGGCTAAACATTTCTATCAAACAGTTTGAATGTATGAATAATCCAATATCCTAACTTACGAACTGGATTTGGAAACTAGTTTCTAATATGCAAACTGGAGTTCATAGTCTTAATCATCGCTTATTACGAAATTTTAATCAGCTGATTACGATTGTTTTCAGTTATATAAAAGGAAATTAACAAACTGTTACGGGTTAATATACACACTTAGTTTCACATGATTACATGTTATGATTTGGTCACGTTTTGGCACCTTTCCAGGGTCCATTTTAGTCTGATTATATTAAATATAATCAGCTATCTTACAATCATAGTGCTATCTTAAAATCACAAGCATGTCTATTGTGCTTTTGTCAGGAGTCATTTGGAATATGCCAATCATATTTGGATCCGTTGATTATGAGGATCGTTGTTCGCGTTTCCATCTTCTTCCATTCGAGACCCTTAGTGAAATTTCTGATCTTCGTTATCTAATGAAAATAGCTCAAAATAAAGTGAAACGCCCTGAACCTTGTTTCCAAATTAAAATTGAATGTACCATTCCGTCACTGTCGTCCAAGAAATCTGCTCCATGCACCACTCGTCCATACGATGCACCACAGAAATGTTTTTTTTATGTTCGTACCGTTCGTCGTTAATTTGTTCGTACCGTTCGTCGTTAATTTGTTCAAAAGTATTAATAAGCGAGAATTAATGCTCTTGGCGTATTTTGTGATGACTTGTCTGTTACCTAGAATTTTCGTTGAAGAATTGAAAAACGTTATTGGAACCCGCCTTGGTCATCCCAAGATGATGATCTAGAATATTCTAAATGGTTTTATCGGATGCTCCAACCATTGCTGTATGCTGGTTTATCTTTCATCTGGTATCTTTCCATACATTTCTAAAACTTTCTAGATGATTTCGGGTGTGTTGGCCTCAATAACCATTCAGAACATGCATAGCCTTTAATTGTGTAACTGCGTTGTTTGAAAAGGCATTGCCACTTATAAGCCATGGTTTTACCAGGGGAGAATCCCCATTCACCACTTACAGTTCTTAAAAAATAGTCTGACTAGATTTTTCTTGTCTGGGAAGGCATTTAATGATGACCCGATATTAAATTTTCTCCATAATTGTAGATTTCTTTTCAAATTTACTTGCTAGCACGTTGACAACACAACATTTAGCGACTCAGTTAGGTTTAAATTTGGAATATATACTAATGATAACATGCTTAATTCGTAGCTACCTAGTCAAATGAACCTAACTCCACCATCCCCCCAAAATCGGAAACTTTTCGATCGCCCCTCGTATATCTGCGGAGCTGAGATATGTTTTTTTACCTCAAAAATAATGTCACTTCGATAACCGTCTGAAATCGTGGTTCCGATAAAGTTTAGCTATATAGGTAATATGTTCCTTATGAGATTTGTTTCGTTTAATGTGTTCTTTTAATTATTTCCGTAAGTGGCCGTCATTTTAAATTTTACTAGAAATTTGAAAATGACGCCAACTTTACTCATACCTCTTTCACATCCAAATCGGTTCAGTAGTTTTTGCGTGAAAGAGTAACAAACATCCAAACATGTTTGAATAAATTTATTAAATAAATTTCTTACAATCTATCGCCCCAATCATCAAGCCTAAGGTAAGCTCGTGTTATATTACGGATATTGGATTACTTTTACGATTTTGTGAGTATAGTAAGTACCTACATAATATACCTACACAGGAAAACGGAATCCTACGCTATAGGTCGCGTTTCATAGTGTATTTACTAACTTTCTTCCGAACACAAGAAAGAGCTCTTTTTTCTTATCTACGAGGACTGGTCCGGTCCGCCTCTGGTGTCAAACACATGGACGAATTAACCACTGGACACGAAACCCGAGAAGAATGTATGAAATCACGATCAACCAATTCTTGCGGGGGTGAGGGGCGATTACTAATGTCAAATAATGACAGTAGTGCTTGAAGTAATCGATATTTTTTTTATCGATAAGTAAGGAGTGAATGAATGAACCTATTGAGTTTAATAAATCATGTGTGTTTTAAAGAAATTAGTAAGTTAATTGTTTATTTCGTGGAAAAATAAAAAGCACGATAAGTAAAGAGTGAATGAATGAACCTATTGAGTTTAATAAATCATGTGATGTTTTAAAGAAATTAGTAAGTTAATTGTTTATTTCGTAGAAAAACAAAAAGCACCTAATAATTTGAAATCTCATTTTAAAAAATCCCTCAAATTCATAAAAACTATAAAATATGGTTTCCAAAGCGCTTGTGTTTGGGATTTTTTTTGTGAAAAATGGGTAGATACATGCAACCTGATACTAAGTACTGATAAGGCTTAAGATGGAAGCGCGACTCTCCCGGAATCTCGGAACTGGCTATCTTACCTCTAACTGCCGGAACGGACTTAGATCAGGGGCGTGCATTCCATATAGGCAATTAGGCAGTGCCTACCTCTTTCAAAACCTAAATAAATATACAATAAGTGTTAAAGTTATTTTATTTTGGTTTAAACTTCTATTCAACACTCACCCACTAAGATATTCCTTACGCTTAATACTGAATACCTACCGATAGGCAGTCTCGAAATTGCCTACTCGAAACAAGCGGCGTTTCATACAAAAATACAACATATTTAGAAAAAGTATTAGCCGCCCATGGCAAGAAGGGCGATGTTTGTACGTGTAACGTTCTAGCTTAAACTTCCGGAATATATCAGTATAAAGTAAGCATGCCTACCTGACGAATGAATTTGGTCGCGAACTATTTTGTTGAGGAGTTATTTTAAAACTATCATATTTCCTAAGATATTCATTAAAATTTAATGATGTAAAGGACAATTTTGATCAAAATTAAATACTTGTGATGATTAACGTATTTATTTAGATAAGGATTAATATCATGTTTATGAAAACAGCTTCTCAAATAATACATTAGTTTAGAACGAATTTTATTATCTTAAAAATGGTTATAGTGAGTTAACCATAAAACATTGACATATGCTGTCGCGGACTTTTTTTTAGAACTTTTGATGGGGAACAATTTCGTCATACATGATTTTTACATAACTTTAACCGTTTACACACCGTCCGCAACGGAAGCTAATATTTTTTTCCCGTTTCTGTAACGTTTTACATTAGTGCTCTGCTCTTATTAATCGTAACGTGATATTAAATATCTTATTACCTTCCGAGATAAATGGACTATCCAGCACAAAAATTATTTTTCAATTCGAACTAGTAGTTCCGGAGATTAACGTGCTCAAACAATCAAACTCGTCAGTATTTTAATATTCCTACTAAATATTACGAACCTTATCATTTATGACTAGCGGCCGCTCTCGGTTTCACTCGCCGCGTGGTTGCCGTTACCGTGGGAATATCAGGATAATTATAAATATTTGCATACAATGTGCTTTTCTGATATATAAGCTACATTGCTGTAAAGTTTCATCTTAATCAGTTCAGTACTTTTTGAGTGAAATAGTAACAAACATTCCTCCATCCAAATATCCTCACAAACTTTCAAACTTATAATATTCGGTAGCAGGATAGGATTGCAAAGTTACTATGTAGTTAGATCTACAGTGCCTACTACGCTGGAAAACCAATGCACGCCCCTGACTTAGATAAGATGGTAGTCGCTAGCCAGGTGGGTTTACAAATTATTTACTAATACTTTTTAAGTGAGTAAAAAACATTAATATTTGAAATAATAATATAATTCATTATTTACATTAACTTCTTCTGCAATCACTCGAGCTTTTTTATATATATGGTAATCTCGAGCTGTATCTCTTAAGCCAACAATCTAAGTATACTAAAACTTACTGAAAATAACCATCGACATTATAGGATTGTCAAAGATCGTTGAGACTAAAACATTTTAATTTCCACTCTAGTATCCATTGTGTATGGAAAATATAAACATAAAACACAAAAATCATGTAAGAAAAAATATAAACTTGTTTTCACTTTATTAAAGATCTCAAAATTTACGCCACCGTACAAAATTAGCACAACCTAAACCTAAATTAGAAATAGTAGTCTAGCGTTAGTATAGAGTATGGTCTAGCATACGCTATGACAGTTTTAAACAACAAACTCCCAGAAGTTATCAACAAAACATGGCATATAAATTACCTATATTTAAGAAAAAGCCAAGGCAGTATCTTTCTAGCAACAACTAGCTGAAATACTATAATTGCAAGATATTTCAACCAATAGTTTATTGTAGTTTTAAGATTATTTTACTTGAATATAATAAAAATATATTAAAATAAAAATAATTAAAGATTAAAAAATAGTATAATATAGCTTACGTACATACATTATATAATATAAATATAATTATTTTATTCTTGCTGTGACCTAACAAGGTCTATGTTAGAAACAAATAATAAATGTAACCACCAGTTGTGATAAATTTTAACAAGAAGATATTGGAACAAATGAACTCGGCCACAAGTGAATTTTCAGATGGGACTTGAACCCACGACCTTTGGGAATCCGGCCCACTGCTCTTACCAATGAGCTACCGAGACTTGCGGACCACTGTTAAAATTCTCCGATACTTTTATACTTTTAATATGCTGTAAGAATATCCTTCCTTGCATTCGAAAGAGAAAAAAAACAAATGTTTAACGATCAATTATGATGCAACAGCTAATAATTTATGATTTTTGAATTTTTGCGTTGTCAATGCTATTTTTATACTTATGATAAATGTTAAATGTTAATGTACAACACACTATGATAATGTACAACATAAGTCTAATACTAAAAAACAATACCGTGACTGATTGATAGGCAACGCACAGCCCAAACGGCTAAACCAATTAAACTGAAATTTTGCATACAGGTTCCTTTAACGATATTGGCGAGCACTAAGGAAGGATGTTTTGATATTACCACGGGAACGGGAACCATGCGGGTGAAAAAAACACCTTTTTTAAGTTTGAAGCTATATTTAAAATATAACGAGCTCAAAGTTCGTAGGGTTGCGTCGTATAATTACAGAGTTCCTATAGTTATCTTCTGGCTCCATCATCAGACCTTAGATGTTATCTAAGACCTGAGTCCTCGTTCATGTTATCTCCCTGCGTACCGGTTCCACCCAATTTCTTCTTGTTAGGTCAACTGTAAATCTGAAATTAATTTGAATACCTAGTTCCTACATTAAAATTGGATTCGTTCGTTCATTTACATACATCGATCTGTTTATCGATATGTTCAAGCCCTATACGACATAAAAATGACAATTGATTGAATGAGTGATACATATAACCCAACCAAATTACTTATGCAATATCTTTGAAGAATTTACACGTACAATGATTACTTTTTGAAATGACGTATTTCATTTTGTTTACATACCAAATTTTATTTATTTTACGAAAAATTGCTACTCTAATAGATTGAAATTATACTTACGCGTGAAAAGAAAAATGTTTTGATTGTCCGGTATGTTTTTTACAAATTAACTCAGCGTATTTACCCATTTTTGAGATAATGTTCCACTTCGAGATCTCGCGTCATACTGACAACGCCATATTGCTTACTGTGTCTAAAAGGCAGGGTAAGTGACAGAGGGGTAAAGGCGAACGCGGTCCTCGTTACGCGTCCAGTGGTTAATTCGTCCAAGGTCAAACAGCATCGATTGGCATCAAAAAAATATTTTTGAAACTGTCCATTTTCCTGCTGAATGTATTTTTTTATCAAAATCCGTGATAGCATTTCAAATTGTCTTAAAAAATTAAGGATGATTCCTTAGGAACGTTTTCATGTAGCTACAACTGTTAAGGTACTTGTACCCTATATATGGTAAAATAATCCTTGGTCAGAAAATCCTACCTAATAGTATAAATGCGAAAGTATATCAGTTTGTTTGTTTGTTTGTTGGTTATTCTTTCATGCCAAAACGATTTGGACGAAATTTGGAACACCGTAGATAGCCTCGATTAAATAACCACACGGGTGAATCCGCGGACGGCCGCTTGTGTTATACAATTGACATTACGCCAAAGTTAAACGATTAAAATACAATAGTGAAGAGAATTATTAGTAGAATATATAGTTCAGAAGAAGGGTTATTTCCATCTCGTCAACAGTAGGTACTGAATTCAATTTATTACGGAGTCGCTGACCTATTTATTTAATAGCTCTCGAAAATGAGGTATCGATGAAAGATACGTTCGAGAAAGCCTATTAACCCATAATGGAGTTGAAAAGATGAGGAAATTAATTTTGAAAACCTTAGCTTAACAGGCAATCAAGGATTCTGCAAAAACGACTTTAGTGATTGTAGTTTTGAGCGTTTTTAATTAACCTTAAAAAAAGAAGGAGGTTGTCATCGAAGACACCTGAACCGATTGAATGATTCAAATACAAACATCATATAATATATAAAACGATTTTTATACACCTTGTATAAGAATTGTAATTCTTGGTTGGTTCTGTTCTGCGGGCCTACCATCTATAGAAACCATCATGTCAAAAGAACGCTTTGTTTACGCGTTCTTTTTATTGAAGTCGTCACATTTTGACACTTTCACACTTTAGGGGCGATGATTTAGCGATGACGTCACAAAACTTCCGTCAAAAAACATACTTTAAGAGATTCGTACTACGAAATAGTACTAAGAGATGTCGGTAGGTCCCTGAATCGATTGAAATGATTAAATAAATAAAATAAATAAATATTTGCATACAATCACACTTATCTAGCCCACGTTAAGTTTCATGACGAACTTATGACGGATAAACATACTTCGTCGTCGTCGTCGTCTCAGCCACATAACACCCACTGCTGGGTTTGATCTCTCACTCCCCCAGCTAGCTGTGTAGTGCCGGCTAAGAATAGCACTACCTCCTCTCATCCCGTGGGTGTCGTAACTGGCGACTAAGGCACTCAGCCTTCAGGAGACGGGCAGCAGCGTCTCCTACAAACTTGGCCATACTGCGATCGCCAACCCGCCTGCCAAGCGTGGCGATTATGGCAAACCGGGGTTAAACCACCTTGGGGAGGGATAAACATACTTATATTTATATTTTTTTGTAAATGCATACATAATTATCATATTAAATACCCAGGCCAAGACAAATAAACATGTTCATGCTCACAAATATTTTTCTTGTCCGGGGATCGAACCCGGGACCTCTGGCGCAGAACGTGGGTATAGTAGGTCTCTCTGGGGTCGGTCCCTCATATCTGAGGATCGTGGTCAGCATCAGGGTTGCATCTGGAGCGGATGATTTGCCTCCACCGGTTACGGTCCAGCACGTCTCTTACGACCGTGTATAGTTTGGAGGATGACGAGTCTTTTACTTGATCGGTCCATCTTGTAGGTGAGCGACCGCGCGATCTTTTGCCTTCGGTGCTCCCGACCACAATCAGTTTTTCAAGGCGGTCGTCATAGTACCCTTGCGCCAAATAGGTCGTCAATCCAAATGTTATCCATATGTGGTCGACTCAAATTCGAACATCATATATGCTTATGTACCTTGTTTAAGAATTGTAATATCTTGGTTGGTTCTGGTATCATAACATAACAAACCAATCTTTCTTTGAAATAAAACAACTTTTCCGGATATTAACTCGCTATATTTCTAGATTTAATTGTCTTTATTTTTTGGTGTTTAGGAATTTTTTGATTTTACTGACGTTTCGGCACCTTTCTTTCTTGTCGCATGAGGATTAGTGGCCACCTCTGGTATCAGAGTTTATTATATCAAGCCGCCATAAAGCCTCTGACTTAACGACTGTTAACAGCCGGAACCTAGACGGTTTAACGTGCCCTCCGAAGCACGGAAGCGCTCAGTTGTAATGCCACTTTACAGTCACCCATCCGACACCTTGCCGGACCGAACGTTGCTTAACAAACGTGAGAATGTTGTTGAGCGCTTCGAAACATAATAAATGTGTAAGCTATAAGTAGCTTCGCGAACATATAAATATGATTTTTTATTTAAAAAAAGGAATTGAGAAATATACCTTACGCCAGTTCTCCTTTTATCTGAATACGGGTAGGTTTAAAACTACAAATCATGAGTGCCAATTACGAGAATCCCTTACTGAAATTAAACGCCGGCATTCTATAAAATGGCTAAGGGACAACTAGCCAAGTCATTGAATGAAACGTTTAACGACTTGGCTGAACGTCATATTTAGCCGTCTCATTAAATTATGATTGCAACCACCCTTCAGTATCAGATCCAGAGGTCCCGGGTTCTGGTAGCACTTGTTCTAAGTCCACTTGGCCAACTTATCTAAGGCTGTCGCCTTAACAATAATTTCCAGCGTTGTTATGTTCCAGCAGTTAAGAGAAGATTACAGTCACCTAGCAACCAGTTATCGTCGCTGCTATGGCAGTCATACTTATGAAAATATGATAGCCATGACAACGACGAAACTGGTTGCTAGTTTTTGTTAGATAGTCAGCCTGCTAGGGCCGGAAAGGCGTGATTCCGCCTTGGAATATTGAGCAGCGTTCCTACACTTCCGTACTGGACGTAAAAGGAACTAAATCTTTTGACGTTGACGTTTCGAATGCTTTTCGCAAGTTTGCGTGCTATCGCCACTGTTTGCGGCTCTCGAGTGAAAACACGTATCGTGTACCGACGTCTATCTATTTCATTTATGGTCAAGGCTTTCTTTCCTTATTAATATCTTGTTTCATACTCGAATACATACCTATCCATACTTCAATAGAGCCGACGCGTGTTACCGACACGTGTTAATAAAAGAGCGATCGCACTTGTTCAACATCGCAACTAGTGATATTCTGAACTACTAGTTTGCCATAGTTGATATAATCGAACAGAGGCAAACATCATCATCATCATTCCGCTTATTGCAGTCCACTTTGTTGAAAGCACCCCAAGGCACGCCAGAAGACAAGATCTCCCGTCTTTTTCATCCAGCTACTACCTGCAACAGCAACATTTCTCAGGTCGTCAGTCCATCTAGCAGGTGAGCGTCCTACACTGCGCTTGCCGAGACGTGGTCTGAATTTGCCACTTCAGCTCGCTACATTGACGTACATTTTAATTTCATAGCCGTCACTTTGGTCTTTTAACCGCCTCTGCGGTCTAGTGATAATAACCACCGGTATTAGACCCAGGGGTCCCGGGTTCGCTTCCCAGGGGGGTACATATTGTATTCAGTTTGGTTGGTGGTAGGACTTGTTGTAAGCCCGCCTGGCGAGCTACCACGATCTTATCTAAGTCTGACGCCATAACAACAATGTTTTCAGCATTGTTGTGTGCCGGGAGTTCGAGTTATGGTAGCCAGTTTCTCAGTGATTGAGGATTCCAGGAAAGGCTCGCTTCCATCTTCAGCCTTATCAATACTTAACATCAGGAATGCTGGAGATTAAGAGTATCCCCGTAGTTCATAAAAAAAACGACTGGGTGACCACAGAGGCAAACACTACTATACAAATCAATGCACTGTACTTTGCGATTAAAATAATGCGGTTGTGAAGTTCAAGCGAGACCACCACCAAAATAGCGCTAGGTATATTTATATTCATAATAAGGAGCTCGCTGGCGCAGTGGATCCCGCGCTCGACCTGCGATTGTTGAGGTTAGGCAACTATTGCAATGGTCGGTCACGGGATGGGTGACAAAAAATTTACTATCTCGAGCTCTTCCTTGCTTCGGAAGGCACGTTAAGCCGTTAGTCCCGGATGCATTTGCTTTCGTTAAAACCCACCAATAATCGGGGAAATTAGTAAATAAAGTATATAGATTTTATAGCGGCAATTAAAATCGAAGCAATGTCGAAAATCAGAAATAATTATTGATAATTAATCTCGATGTCAACGCGATCCCATCAAGAGTATCCCATCCTTTCAGTATAGCTGACATCGGTCTCAAATTGAAACTAGTATTTTGATCTTATTTTGCATTTTACAATGCCATTTTTATGTGATAAATATTAAACAGAAAAATAAACTAGAAAAAAACAACTTTTCTCATGTAGCCCTGACAAGATTTCTTGTTCTTGTTTTTTGCAACTTTTCAAGACTTGTAGATTTGTGTCTGGCAACAACATGTTTCTTTGTTGTTTCTGTTAAAGCTGATAATTTTCTTGTTAGTTAAAAGATGGACGATTCGAAAGCATTTATCTATAAGTCTATTTAAATAAAAATATTTTGTCTTTGTCTCTATTCTACTAGCTGCCCCTATGTTTCTTGTCCGTCGGTTTTCATTTCGTAGCAACGACTATAATGCCATCGTATGTTACAGTGTGTGTGGTCTTTTTTGCAACTGCTGTCGATGCCTCGGTGTGCTCATAAGGAAAATAGTAGCGATTTTTTTTTTTACTTATGCTTGCTCTTGGCCTCATCTAAATCGATAGATTCAAAAAGAGGCCTGAGATCGAGCGAGATTTCCTTGGTAAAGCCTATTCACTCGAGCTTTAAATATACTAGGCAGGGTTAGTAGGCTCATGACGACGATTATGACATTAGGTTCCCTGGAATACAGACGCAGACAAGGAATGCCAATGCTCTACTGTCCCTGGCTGTGCGCATAATAAAAGATGAGAAGAAGCGCTTCGTATCGTACGCAGACGAGGAATATCAACGAACAATAGTTTTTTGTCTCTGTTCTATTGTCCGGTTCTACAACGGTTCTAGTCCGTGGATTCCCATTTCGCAGCAACGACTACAACGATATCGTTTGTTACAGTGTGTGTGGTCTTTTTGCAACTGCTGTCGATGCCTCGGTGTGCTCAGGTGGAAAATAGGTTTTTTTTTACATTAAATAGGCTAGAAAAATTTAAACCTTTTCTTTTACATTAAATATAGGCTTGCTTTTGACCTCATTCTAATTCGATAAAAGGCCTAAGATCGAGCGAGCTTGCCTTGATAAAACCTATTCAGTCGAGCTTTAAGCATACCAGGGTTATAGGCTCTCGAGAATACAGACGCAAGCAGGGAATTCTCCTTGGCTGTGCGCTAAAAGATGAAAAGAAGCGCTTTGTACGCAGACGAGGTTATCAACCAAGTTTTTTGTCTCTGATCTACTAACCGCCCCTATGGTTCTAGTCCGTTGGTTTCCATTTCGAAGCGACCACAGACCTATATCGAGATAGACGAAAAGTGCGCTTCAAACTGTGTGAGATCCTAGCGTGTCGAATTTTTCGTACCTACGTTGACGTCACGGGCGAGATTTAGTGATGTGGAAATGTTATTGACGAGCTTTTGCAAGAAAGCACTGCACAATTGACCATTTTTGTTTTGAGTGACGCGTGTTTTCATGGCAATATGGTCTCAAACGGACTGACTTAGGTCGGGAAACTTTGTCCGTGGAATCCAACTCTTTTACACGCAAGGTAGGTAAACTATTACCGTCTATCGCGATAAAGGTCTGTGGCAGCGACGACTATAACGACATCGTTTGTTACTGTGTGTGTGGTCTTTTTTGCGACTGCTGTCGATGCCTCGGTGTGCTCACGTAGAAAATAGGCGCGATTTACGAGTCGCGCGATACTAGTATTCCATTTATAACGCTTTGAGATTTTAGTTTAGAGTTAGGCTTTAGTTTCGAAGACTAAGGGCTTGTTTCACAATGTGTAAGTAAGTTCTCATTAGATGTTACTTGACAGATAGTCCATACAAAACTGATAATAAAACTGGAAAGTATCTCCTAATCGGACATTGTGAAACAAGCACTTACTGACTTTTGTTTTATGAGATTCATTAGTAATATGGTACAGTCAACAGCATGTCAGGCTTAACTTTGTTCTCTGTCAAGGATTGACCGAGCTGTGATCTGATAATGACCATACAGGGAGTGAATGAAGGAGATTCCTTCATTTCCTCATTGGGTATAAAACAAATTGTGAAATTAAAGTTTGTATGCCTGTCCTGTGACGCACGCATTTTCATGTCCGCTGCGTGGTTAGGAAATATATTGAAGGAAAATTGTAGCTTTGGAATTTAAAGATACTTTATGCCTACTTACTCGTATATTCAACTCCATAATTTACAAATACTACAGTAGAACTCCAAACAAGCGAATAATAATAATAATAAATCCATTTCTTTCAAGCATAGCTATGGCCCTGGCATCTATAGTATATCTATATTATTATTATAAAGCTGAAGAGTTTGTTTGTTTGAACGCGCTAATCTCAGGAACTACTGGACCGATTTAGAAAATTCTTAGACCATTAGAAAGCTACATTTCTTCCGAGTGACATAGGCTATATTTTATCCCGATATTCCCACGGGAACGGGCACCACGCGAGTAAAACCGAAAGAAAAGGCGGCCACGCGCAATGTTTTGGACGGAAAAAATTATCGAACACTGCTTGAAAACAATAATACTCGTAATAGTAATGAAATGTTTATGCACGTTTTAATATCCGAATTAACGTAACAACTGAAGTTCTGATAACTTAGTTAGCTCGTTGCCCAAGTTTTTGGGGGTGCATTTTAAATGCTGGAAACTTGTAACTGGGGAATCTTAAGTCGAGTCTATGTATGTATGTACGAGTAGCTAGGTACTTATTACGATTGCTAGAACTTGTTGGAATTAATCGAGAAATACGTTTATGTATTAACCTTGTACAGTCGCCAGTATGTTAAGATTAATAGCACAGAATACTTAATAGTACAAGTACAGAATCTTCACTTCGCAACTTCAATCAAACAAATAGCTAGTCTAGCTTACGACGCAATAAAGTCCAATTCACGTCGCACTGCGCTAAATGCCTAGCATTTTATTCGCCTACAATTTGCGTCTCTTTCTATCAGCTCAGCTAGGGTTGCCTCTTTGTGATTTGTTTATTTATAGGTAGACTTAAGGTATATTAAAGGTAATACGTATCAAAAGTAAAAAATAATAACAATCCTACCTAAAGTACCTACCTACTTCTTTAACCGAAAATGATAGTGATACGGCATACATTAGTGTGTACTTACTTTGTTTATGAAATTTAATATTATTTCAATATTAATGTGTTTCTGTAGGTAGGTTGCGTATTAAATCGGAATGACATATTACGAGACCTTCTTGAGGCGCACCCAATGAGGCGCACCCAAACTGCCCCCTAATTGTCTAATTTTAAAATCTATCACAATCCCTTTGAAAGGTATTGTGATTGTGATAGTGATTTATGGAATTGTGAACTTATAGTCGCAATCCCTTTCGGAACGAATGATGTCTTAAATGACACTTTGTTTGACACTTTTCCATACATTTGGAGGATATTTTCGTGTGTCACTTTGCTTAGACCATTCTATTTCGTTCATTCAATTTCGACTTTTCAAAACGCATCCCGATCACAATCCCTATCAAATGTCAAATAGTCAGTGAAAGAAACGAACCGCCTAAAACCGACTACGCGTAGTCTTGTATGCCCTACCCCTAGAGTGTAATTTAAGGCCACGCAGGCGCGGAGGTGAAGCCAGCCATAAAGCCGAAGCTGCGGTGATGAGTGAAAACCTTCTGCGAAAATAAGCACGCGTGGGGCCGCCGGAGCCTCGGAGCGCCGGCGCGCCGAAGCCATGACAGAAGACTTGCCTGCTGCATGATTGCTTGCATGCTTGCTTGCGTGCTTGCATGCTTGCCTGCTTGTATGTTTGCATGCCTGCTTGCATGCTTACTTGCATGCTTGCTTGCATGCTTGCTTGTTTTTTAATGTGTCCGAAATAGTTTGCCATTGTGCAGACTACTCGTACACCTTCGAAAGTGCTTTAGAATTAACATTAAACAACTGTAAATCCAGTACGCTTACCACTCAAGCTAATATTTGCTAATCAGCTACTCAAACAACATAATTTATGTCCCAAACGCTATCCAGCCGACGACTCTTTGACTATGCTAATTTGATATTAACAATTCAGGGATTTGCGATCGATAAACGTTGTTAACAGCTTAGTAATATCGTAAATTCTCTCCTGCGCAGAATTGCTGGCTACGAAGTTTGTAATAGCCATTCGACGATTCTATGCGCTTCGAAAGCTGGTTCTTCTGAATTTATACCTTTAAGTATTAGTGTGGATTCATTAAAGCTTAGTTCTTTAAGAAAATGGCTGTGTGTACGGCATGAAAATATTATTTAATAAAAATACTACCTAAACAGGTTCATTTTTTAAACACTATCCAATTGTTGAAATTCGACTCAGAATCTGAAGTGAACGACTTTCTTATAGAAACATGACTCGAAATATGACAATAAACCGTTTTTTTACTCTTCATACAAATCAGACTGATCACGCAATCGATTTAGTATGAGAAGTAAAAAAAAATACGTATTTCGACCCATGTTTCTACTGGCAAGATTTTCACTTACCGATTCTGAGACAACTTTAAACATTTTGATCGTGTAAAAAAATTACTCTGTATCGTCGTCGTCGTCTCAGCCACATAACACCCACTGCTGGGTATAGGCCTCCCCCAAAAGGGGGGGTTTGCCATAATCGCCACGCTTGGCAGGCGGGTTGGCGATCGCAGTATGACCAAGTTTGTTGGAGACGCTGCTGCCCGTCTCCTGAAGGCTGAGTCCCTTAGTCGCCTTTTACGACACCCACGGGATGAGAGGCGGTAGTGCTATTCTAAGCCGACACTATACAGCAAATACAGTATACAGTATACAGGGTGTTAAAAGACCCATAACGAAAACGAAAACTACGTATTCTCCCCAACGTTACTATAATTTTCTTGTATGGGGCCAAACCTGGGAGCCTGATACTTAAGGAGTTATTGAGGATCAAAGTCAATATTTATTTCGAAGATTATCGTTTAAAGTCAAAAAATCGCAATGAATATTAAAACCAATCAAATAAACTGGATCCCAGCTGTTTAATCATACCCTATTCACACGAACACGTCGTTACACGCGTTTTTTTGCGTGTGAAAAAAAACCGCATTTTTTTTATAACCTAAAATAAAAGTCGTTTCCCAGCAATTATTTTTATATATTCATATTTCGATGTTTGATGTTTGATGTACACTATGCATATATTACGGCTTCGGTATGGGTCTTTTAACACCTTGTATATTCAGACATCATGAGTAAATGAGGCTATTTAGCAGTATACCTTAACCTAAATCACATAGAACTCCAAAATATATGTCATTCAACTAATATACTAACTTTGGCGGGACAATACATTTATGATAATATAGTATATGTAAGGAAACATCACGATTTATTTATTAAGCATAGCGATGTTCATAATTTTTAACCGACTTCAAAAAAGGAGGAGGTTATCAATTCGATTGTTTTTTTTTTTTTATTTTTTTTTTATGTATGTTCCACCATAACTTCGCCAGTTGTTAACAGATTTTTATAATTCTTTTTTTATCTGAAAGAAGATGGTTTATGTGTGGTCCCATATAATTTTTACGAAGATCTGGCTAGTAGTTTTTTCATAATCTTGAAAAATATCAATCACCTTTTGGCAAGTAGTCGGTTACCTAGATGACATTGTTGTGTATGGGCTGATTTTTAATGTAAGTAACGGCACATGATGTAACTAAAAAATCTGAAATAAAAACATTTTATAAAAAAAATTCAAACCGACTTCAAAAAGTAAAAGATAAAACTTTTGGAGTCGGTGCTAGCTAGCTAAGGCCAAAAAAATATATAGTTAATAGAAGTGCAATGTAGAATGCCCTGGCTGGCACCGACTCCAAAAGTTTTATTTTTTACTTTTTGAAGTCGGTTTGAATTTTTTTTATTAAATGTTTTTATTATACTAGAAACAAGAATAAGCTTGCCGTTCCAAGATTTCGGCTTGGAAAATGCAGTCGCTCGTTTTTGGGGAAAGGCATAGCCTTTTTTAATAAAGTTCCACAACAAGTGATTGAGCTGCCTTTGCATAAATTTAAAATATATGTTAAAAAACGCTCTTAAGCAAAGGTTATTACGAGGTAGATGATTATTTGAAAGACCAAGATGCATGGAAGTGATACTAACATAAAACATGACTATTGTAATTGTATAAAAAGAAAATATTCTAATAACTGAATATAAGAATTTTTTTCTCTTATGTTAAACAGGGGCGAATCCAGCTTTGGCGCCAGGGGGGTCACATAGTCGTGGTCAAGTCAAGTTATTATTTAATTTTGATAATAAAAGATACAAGTAAAAATAAAGTATTTTTTATTAATAAATGTAAGTACAGTAGGTACCTACTGTACTTAAAAATACCTCGTCATCTCAGCCTCATGACACCCACTGCTGGGTATACCCAGCATATGGGTATTTGGGCTTCCCCCAAAGATCTCCACGACGATCGGTCCTGCGCTGCCCGCATCCAGCGGCTTCCCGCGACCGTCACCAGATCGTCGGTCCACCTTGTGTTGCGGTCGCCATTCCAGCACCCCGACCGCCTAACGGTATAGCTTGTACTAACGCTATAGCTATCGATTTTTCAAACCCCCTACAAGGGCTCTCGCTGACGCTATCACTTTCATACTAAAAATGCAATAGTGAATCCAATAGGTGAATAGAAATATGCGGGAATTAATCAAAAACCCTATCGTTGAAGGGTTTTATGAGAGTTTGAAGTTTGATAGCCATAGCAATACCACACGCTATACCGTTAGGCGGTCGGGCCGCTGAACCTTTCCGCCCCAACGGCCATCGGTTCTTCTCGCTATGTGTCCCGCCCACTGCCACTTCAGCTGAGCAATCCTTCGAGCGATGTCAGTAACTTTAGTTCTCCTGCGGATCTCCTCATTTCTGATTCGATCACGCAGGGAAAAGTGTTACACAAAATGTGACATATGAAAGGTGGCGGCCGTGGCGGTGGCGCGGTACTATTCAAATTTTCGATGCTTTTGTTTCCTAATAATAATGCGTTTGCTGTCAAAAAAAGTATTATATTAAATTAATAAAATATTGAAAGTACTTAAATAAAATCTATATTGTGACAAAAATATATAAAAACATTTTAATAAATGGTCCACCTAGGTCATGACCCCCATGACCCCCCCCCCCCCTGGATCCGCCCTTGATATTAAATATGTTTCAAGATTGTAGATTTGTGTCAGTTAAAAGATGTCCTGAATGGCTAGTAGGAAAAAAAATTGGACGATTCGAAAGCACTTATCTATAAGTCTATTGGAATCAAAATCTTTGACTTTGACTAAAACATTGTTTTCATTTGCATTTCATTGCAGCCTTTTAAGTTTTTAAAACACATAAAAAATTATGAAAAATTTATTATAAACATCGGATTTTCTATATTATTTGACGCCAACTGTGGATTAAATAATCGTGGTTTAAATCGTTCTGTCCTTTCAAACGACTGTATTACAATGCATTCGAATGAAGTTATGCAGTTGGTGAATACAGGACTTAAACGTTACCTTACTTTATTTTTTAAAGTAGTATCTTCAGTGAATTCTCAGACGGGAATCGAACCCGCGACCTTTGGAAATCCGGCCCAATGCTCTAACCGCTGAGCTACCGAGACATGCGAACCACCGTCGAAATTCTCCAATACTTTTATTATCTTTTTTCTTCCGAATCGTTATTGAATTCGCTATAATTTCACTGTCGTCCAAGCCACAGTCTAAACAGTCTTTTAAGGCGATACTCGAAAAAAAATATGCTGAAGCGAGATAGCAATGAGAAAACGACGCGCACGGGAGCGAGACCGATTTTGCAGATTAGGCAAAACAAAAACACAAAATCACTTCGTATTAAAAAACTACAGCGATTTAAAAAAAAAATGCTTCTATACGATCTTAAATATTATTGGTGTCCACTTATTAAACCACTTTCCAATAGTGTAAGTAACCCCATTTAAGAATAATCTTGAGTTTTCGTATTTTTTAGGGGTCTTTTCGAAATGAAAAAGTGTCGAGGCAAAATCATAAAATCGTGTTTTTGAAACTATACGAATCTAGATAAAGGTATGAAGAAATATATATTTTATTATCAGATTTGTAGCAACTGTAACCGTGCTATAGTTTTATATCAAAAAGTCCATACTTTTTCCGAGAAGCGCCTTAAGAATAATCTTGAATTTTCGTATTTTTTAGATGTCTTTTCGAAAAGGAAAAGTGTCGGGGCAAAATCATAAAAATTGTGTTTTTGAAACTATACGAATCTAGATAAAGGTTTGAAGAAATATATATGTAATTACCAGATTTATAACAACTGTAACCATGCTATAGTTTTATATCAAAAAGTCCATACTTTTTCCGTGTAGCGCCTTAACTGCCTACAAACGACCATAATGATGCATTCACACAGACACGTCACAAAACGATAAGTCGCGAGTGAGGATGCAAACAAGTGTCGCGGGAGTAATAATAATACTCCGCAAGATGTTAAAGAGTGCGGTGGTCTGAGTTAAAATACTGCTTCAAATATTTATACTGTGCTTCAGCCTTACGACCGACAAACAGTTTCTGTGATATATTTTTATAAATAAATAAATAAATATTTCCATACAATTACACCAATTATCTAGCCCACGTTAAGTATCATGAAGAACTTGTGTTATGGATACTCGATAACGGATAAAATACTTACATACTTTTTTTTGTAAATACATACATAATATACATATTAAATACCCAGACCAAGACAAATAGACATGTTCATGCACACAAATATTTGTCTTGTCCGGGGATCGAACCCGGGACCTCTGGCGCAGAAGGTGGGGTTAGTACCCCTGCGCCAAACAGGTCGTCTATAATATATTATTCTTATGTTGTAACGTATTTCGAAGAACTTAAGTTTATATCCCTCGTGGTGTTCAAATGAGCATTTCTTTGAACAAAGTGTGCGGTAAACACAATAACCGTTTAATAACAATATTCAACGAAACATTGTATTTTGTTTGCATTTGAATTTTTATGCTCACACTAGATTGCTCACGATTTCGTTAGCGTGGAATTTCACGTGGTTTTCGGAATAGCAGCATATATTTTTCACCAAAATCTAAACTTTATTTAAATTCAGTGGTTCAGATGGCCGGTTTATAATTCTACAAATTTACAAAGAGCACGAATACATTATCAAGCTTATTAAATGTGAAATATTGTTACAGTTTAATATCAAAATTGTATATAATTGTTTTCTTGCACATATTTTATTTTGGTTGCATTTGAATTATTATGAACTAGCTTTTCGCTGCGTAGTATTTCGCAGAATATATATCAAATTCTACACCATATGATAACTAATGTGGTTCTGACCGTAAGTTTATTTTACATTCACAATAGATAAATTAATTATACCTCAATTTTTTTTTGGTAGCTATACTAATAAATAAATAAATAAATAATAAATATTTCCATACAATCACACCAATTATCTAGCCCACGTTAAGTATCACGAAGAACTTGTGTTATGGATACTAGATAACGGATAAACATACTTATATACTTTTTTTTTGTAAATACATACATAATATACATATTAAACACCCAGACCAAGACAAATAGACATGTTCATGCACACAAATATTTGTCTTGTCCGGGGATCGAACCCGGGACCTCTGGCGCAGAAGGTGGGGTTAGTACCCCTGCGCCAAACAGGTCGTCTAATGCTCGTATGTAGTAGGTACAATGTGCAAAATCGACTTAAAATAATCTGTTTTCCTGCGTAAAAAAAGGCACGCTAACAGAATTTTCTGCGCAATAGACTTTGTAAAGTGTTTTATGTAAGGAGTCTCGTTATTCCTACAGGAGTACGCCGTTGCCATGGCAACGTAATTCCCCTATAATCCCTTTTATTTTAGCCTTTCATCCCCTCGGTTCCCCATGCATATTATCCGTGCCCTCGACTGGCAGTTACACCGTAGCGAATGTAATGATGAAGTGGTAAGAAATGTTAAATCATTTAAAAAAACAAATTTCAAGGTAAACTAGTTTTTGAAGTTAGCGTAATATTTCCAACTGTGACAAGGGTCGTGGGTATGACCCCATCTGTGACAAACTGCAATTAGTGAGAATTTATGCTAGAGTACCTACCTACAAATATCTGTAAAATGTAAACTTTTGAAATGCCTTGGTTGGTAACGGTATTCGCAACAAAAGATCGAGTTCGTGTTCTTATTCTTATATAAGGTAAGCATTTATGTAAGAGTCAGATCTACGTTTGTAATTTTGTCTAATATGTATTTATTAAATACTAGCGGCCCCTCGCGGTTTCACCAGCGTGGTTCCCGTTCCCGAGGGAATATCAGGATAAAATTATCCTAAGTTCATAACCAGGCTATCTACTATCTGTGTACCAAATTTCATCCATATCCGTGCAGTAGTTTCGGAGCCTACAATGCAAACAAAGAAAAAATTAAATCTTTCCTCTTTATAATATTAGTATATATAACTGAGTAGCGGCCCCCCGCGGTTTCACGCGCGTGGTTCCCGTTTCCGTGGGAATATCAAGTTTTTTTTTTTATTCATGACGAGGAGACTCTTAGCCTTCATTCACCATACCTGATGTTAATTATTGATAAGGCTGAATATGGAAGCGAGCCTCTCCCGGAATCCTCAAGCACTGAGGAACTGGCTATCTTATCTCTAACTGAACACAACAATGCTGAAAACATTGTTGTTATGGCGTCAGACTTAGAGAAGATGGTGGTAGCTAGCTAGCATTACCCTTCCATTTTTTTACACAAGTTCGAAACTTGGCACAGTTGTTCCCTCGGTCAAAATAAGCCGATTAAGATCGGAGGCAGGCGGCAAAAGCACCTCTCCGACCGGCTTCATTCCAAAAATTATAACCGTCCATGTTTAGCTAATAGGTTAAGTTTGGTATGATTTTCGTATAAATCGAAGACCAGGAATTAATTTCTGCTATAAAAAATGGTATTCCTCAATAAGTTTCTCAAAAAAAAACTATATAAAAAATTTACAATTATATTTTTTTACTTTAAGTCACTGTAATTAATAAACTAGTGTTTTTATTTGCAAACATAAAATATACTGTTGCGCATTCTGGGGGTCTATCCAAAACGTTAGTACTAAACTTGGCACTGTCGTTGTCGTGGGTCAAAATAAGCTGGTTAAGGTTGGTAGCCTCCGGGGCCCCTCACTCTGGTGAGGAGTGGCAAAGCACCGAACCACCCAACTACAATCTGAAAATTACAACTGTCCATGTTTAGCTAATAGGTCAAGTTTGTTGTCATTTTCGTATAAATCGATGAATGACACCACACCCCCATAAGTCAAATCCGTCAAACAAATCGTTTATTACTGACTCCCAAACTGCGTTCTTCGGTTGTTACGTTAAAAATAAATTGATGGTGCGCCACGTTCACAAATTTTTTTTCGCCACTTATTTTGACGAAGGTTCTTACTTAAAATGTTATATTTTTTTCAATTTACATTAAATAGGCGTTACTCACGCGTTACTTCTCAATTTCTTGTTTGCAATTAAAAACACTAGTTTATTGATTACAGTGTCTTAAAATAAAAAAAAATAAAAAAAAACATATTGTCTAAGTTTTAAGAAACTACTTACGAAATAGCATTTTAAATAACAGAAATGATTTCTTTGTTATCGATTTAAACGAAAATGACATCAAACTTAACCTATTAGCTACACATGGACAGTTGTAATTTTTGGAATGAAGCTGGGCGGTTCGGTACTTTGGCTCCCCTCCGGCGCCAGAGGGGGGCTACCCACCTTAAAAAGTTTATTTTGACCCAGGGAACGACTGTGCCATGTTTCATACTTGTGTCAGAAAATGTTTTTTGTCTGTAAACTCCTCTTCTATGAAGGAAAGTATCAAGTGAAAATTAATATGTAAGTAACTTACTTTAATAATGTTAAGAAAATTACAAATTATTAAGTTAACTTTTTACTAGAAGGAGTCGACTCACCTCACAAGTCGCCTAGACGAGATTCGAACCCGCAACTTTTGGGTAAGAGAAGTCTAGTTTTTTCTAGTAAAAATCCTAACTAATATTATAAATACTAAATTGTGTTTGTTCGTTTGTCCTTCCTTCACGTCACGCCCTAACTAAGCAACCAATCGATTTGATTTTTGGCATAGAGTTAGTCGAAATGGCGGAGTGACATAGCCTAATTTTATTCCCGATATTCCCACGGGAACGGGAACAATTTTTCCCGAGATTTCCACGGGAATGGGAACCACGCGGGTGAAACTGAGGGCGGAAGTGAGTATATTATGAAACAGCATTGAAAATGTTAATCGATATAATTAATTACATATTACTTTTCACTTTCGACTTTTGCTACAGGCCAATACATTTCGACTTTTTTGTTGAAAAAACGACTAATCTTTCTTACGTGACGGTGCCATGGGCGGCCGCTTGTCTAAGTCTCGCCCAAGAATTTGTCTATTGAATGCCCCTCGGAGCACCCCTGTCCACGCGTAATGCAGTTTGGTGCTATTGCATTCTAACACGCAACCAAAACGAATATATTTTGCTAGGGTTTTTGGGTATTTCTGGCCCCAAACTTCCCAGTATGGGGTCTCAAAATAACTTTTGGTATAATACGGCAAGGAAACTGGATAGATAGTCGCTATTTATGTACCACTAGTAGAAGTAGACCTAGACCTGTGCCTATTAGTTAAAGACGTATTCCTAAATTAAGAACATTGCGATGTTGTTTGGTTGAAGGACAAAATTTAACTAAATAATATTTTTTACTAATATGTATTGTAATTAAATGCAGTTATAATGATACATTAAAACGACTCTGAAAATTAAACTCAAATATGTCATTAAGTAAACTTATCGTTATCAGTACAAACATGGTTTATTTAATTTTAAGTCCATAACTATCGGTGCCTTATCTCCAATGACTAACTTGAGGTGGTTGACTTATGCACGAGCACGTGTTTTAATTTCAATAGTTACCTTTGTTAAGCATCGCTCGGTCCGGCCAGGTGTCCGATGGGTGACCGTAACGTGGCATTAGAACTACGCTTCCACGGTTCGTTAAACCGTCGTCGGTCTCGGCTGTTGTCTAATAACAGTGTTAAGTCTAGTCAGAGACCTTATAGGCGGCTAGATAAACTCTGATATCACAGGTGGCCACTAATCCTCATACGAAAAGAGAAGAATAGAGTAATTGCTATGAAATAACATAGAATACATTTTTTTTTAAGATCTGAAGTGCTGCTGCCTACAACGACGGTCATACGGGATCATATAAAAAATTTTAGCTCCTACTGTTCATTGTTATAAATAAAAGCTTTTAATAAAATAGTTATTGAAAAATAATGCTTCCGCTGATGATGGATGATGGATGGATGGTAAATTTTAAATAGAAAAATATTGGAAAAAAATAACTCGGCCACAAGTGAATTCTCAGACGGGAACCGAACCCGCGACCTTTGGAAATCCGTTCCAATGCTTCCAGCATTTAAATTGGAAACCAACCTCACATCATTTCATTATGCAAAAACTCTTATGGTTCTCATATTACGTTGTTACTTTGGCAGTTATTTTTAATCAAAACTAACGAATGCACTTTTTTGTTTCAGGTAAAAGAGAATTCATCGGTTTAATTTTGATAGAAAAACAGTATGTACTTATTTATAACATTTATGTAATTCGGGTAAGTACGTATAAAAAAATAAGTTTAAAGATTTAGTTTAGTATAAAGTTTTCCAAAATATTATATTTATGGTGCTCATTTGACCTCCTGGTTGCATATGCTGCCCTGGTATTTTTCGTTCGATTTCCGTACAAAATTTATGTGCTATGACTATAATTGATAATCTTTCTTTTCTTTGAAGTCCTTTAAAATTGAGGTCCAAGCGGACGTTTTCTTGCTAGAGGGTCAAAGGGTACTATCATGTAGATGAGGTCGAATCTTGAGGGTCCAGTGGGTACAACATTACGACACGACACGTCCACACCAACAAAATCGAAGAAAATGCTAGTCGACAATAATAATTCAAAAGAAACGCAGCGAATCTTAAAAAATCCTTAATAAAAGACACTCATTGCAAAGTACTGCAGTATCTTCTTACCGATAAGATTGTAAGCTTTCAAAAGAAAACGAGCAATAGCCAGTACTGATGGATTAACATCATTAAGGAATATAACGCCTTTCAGTTCGAGGCAAGACGGTTATAGAGATAACTATTTTATCACAGCAACTATCGGTTTTGTCAAGTTTTGTTACTTCTTCTATAAAAAAGCCGAGACAGCCATTTTGAAACGTTACTATTTGTTTGCTTCCACTTCGGATATCCATTGAAATACCTTAATATTTTTTTAGATTTTTACAAAGTCTATTTCGACTTCGGATATCTATTGAAATACCTTAATTAAAGAATTGAAAGATTTTGTGTTATTTAGTTTTTTGTTTTTTTTTAAGTGAAAACTTCTTTAGCGGCGTTGTGCACATCAGAGTTAAATTTTTGGGATGGGTAAATAATGTTAAAGTCGCACACGTGACCCTGATTGAAAATTTGTAAGACCATTTACCGTTGACCTATTTCAAATTATATAAAGTCTCACACTTGAAAGATCTACGTATAATAGTTAATAACAACCATATAAAGATATCTCATTACTACCAACTTTCATATTGATGCCAGGTCAGTTGTAATGGATTTACCTGCCAAATCAAGTTGGTCTCCGTTTTCATCAACTTTTTATGAAGTTGTGGTCAAGATATAGTGGATTTTGAACGTTATTTTCGTTTAAACGGTTTTCACTTCTGCCGGCACTCCCAGAGTGCAACCCGTTGTTTTTTTCAACGTTTGACCCTATCCACATACTAGTACCACAGTCTATATATTTCCCTTCCCTACAGTCGGCCAACGGACACGTCTAGACAGAGCAATCGTGCGGGGTTCGCGGGGCGAGGGAGGGGCGGTAGCGAGCCCAATCTGCCATATACTCGCTTGGGACACGCCGGTCAGGAGTGACACATTTTAGTGAAGCATTTTATTAAAATATTTTATTTATAATTGTCCATACTACGTGCTGTGAGAGACTGCATGTCATCATCTCGTGTAAATAAGAATTTCATCAGTTTCCGCACACCGATAAAAGTTAAGTGTAATAATATTTTATTTTGTTAGAATGTTTGTAAGTGTTCTGGTGAAATATTTAATTTTGTTATAAACAAAATGGCGGAGGTTTGCGACGACATTTTAAATAACATCAATAAGCATTAATATTTTTAAAAATGATTTTGATACTTATAGAATAAGTATAATAATTTATTGTGCATAAACGATTTTTTTCATACTTTTTCACTTTGACTTTTGAATATAAATCCACAAATTTTATCGTATTAAAGGATCCAAGATGGCGGAAACGACATTTTAAATAAAGTCAATATGGGTGTCGAATTCATGGTTTTCGGGGGTGCTGATTACGAATATAACATCTATTTAAGGATCCAAGATGGCGGACTCGACATTTTAAATAAAGTTAATATGGGTGTTGAATTCAAGGTTTTAGGGGGTGCCGATTACGAATATAACATCTATTTAAGGATCCAAGATGGCGGAAACGACATTTTAAATAAAGTTAATATGGGTGTTGAATTCAAGGTTTTAGGGGGTGCCGATTACGAATATAACATCTATTTAAGGATCCAAGATGGCGGAAACGACATTTTAAATAAAGTCAATATGGGTGTCGAATTCATGGTTTTCGGGGGTGCTGATTACGAATATAACATCTATTTAAGGATCCAAGATGGCGGACTCGACATTTTAAATAAAGTCAATATGGGTGTCGAATTCAAGGTTTTAGGGGGTGCCGATTACGAATATAACATCTATTTAAGGATCCAAGATGGCGGACACGACATTTTAAATAAAGTCAATATGGGTGTCGAAATTATGGTTTTCGGGGGTGCTGATTACGAATATAACATCTATTTAAGGATCCAAGATGGCGGACTCGACATTTTAAATAAAGTCAATATGGGTGTCGAATTCAAGGTTTTCGGGGGTGCCGATTACGAATATAACATCTATTTAAGGATCCAAGATGGCGGACACGACATTATAAATAAAGTCAATATGGGTGTCGAATTCATGGTTTTCGGGGGTGCTCATTACGTCTCCTTTTATATATTTCATGGTTTTTTTATGAATACTAATTTAATTTTGCTATTAACTCATTAAAAAAATATCCATTTGAACTAAAATCTAAATATAAGAAACGAGCTCAATATGGTGTGTATTATAAGTTTTACTGATTTCACTACTTTGTATTATTTTTTTTTGTATTTTTGTTAATAATAAAACGATTAATGTCTTTGTACTTATATTTCTTTTTACATTATATTCCTAATATACTACATACACGTACTACCAATAAGGTAGTACGTGTATGTAGGATATAAGAGACTACTAAAAAAATAAAGAAATGTGACAACCCTGCGCCAATGACGAATGTCCAGATAAAAGCGGCATTGCGCGAGACATCAAAGGCGTTGACCCACTGTTAGTTCCTACGCTGTGCTAGTACTAGTAAAGGCGAACAAGAAGACACTGTTTTAACTGCAAATCAATTAATTTTATTAGAATTAACACATTTCGTGAGCGGATCAACCGCTGCTACTAAATAACCGCTAAATATTAAACAAGAAAATATACTAGAAAAAAACAACTTTTTTCTAGTATATTTTCTTATTCCTATGACCATTTGTGGTCTTCATCATTAGTTTGACTTCACCAAAAGTGATTTCCGGAAGCATATGCATAAGTTACTATAGAAAACACCGAAATCGTTATAGGACTGTCTATAATATTTGACGAGTTCCCTGGATTTCTCCAGGATCCCATCATCAGATCCTGATATGATGACAATGGGACCACATGGGAAGTATACCCTTTCGAACAAAAAAAGAATTACTCAAATCGGTCCAGCCGTCTTCGAGTAATCGATTAACATTCATAAAAAAAAGATTCCTTCGAATCGAGAACCTCCTCCTTTTTTTCGAAGTCGGTTCAAAATCGATTTTTCTCATGTTGTCCGGATTCCCAAAGATGCGGGTTTGAATCCCGTCAGGGCAACCTTATTATCTCCACACAATACAGCAGTATAACCTTGTACTATTAAGTATTCTGTGGTATAACTAAGAACTAGGTACAGTATAACTTAAAGCTATTGTGGGAGACTGGTGCCTGTACTAGGTAAGACCTGTATTACTGGTCACCAGGTTCCCACCTCACGGAATCGTACACTACTGGTAGTAAGTACCATTATAAGCAAGGTATGTATCACCTACTTAAACTAAATTACACAAATACCCTTTGTTAAAAAAAAAAGTTAATAGTACTAATAATGAAAAAGAAAAAGAAAAAGACTCATATAAAAAATAAATAAAACATTTTTTAGCAACTACCGAAGCTTGTCGCATTTTTGTTATTTCATCGATAAACACACCAACTCAGCCATTTAAGAAAATAACAATTTATTTGTCCAACTACGAATAACCTTATAGAGGTTTTCTTTATTCAGCTTTTAGATAAAATATGTAATGTAACGCCTTCTTTGACATAAAAATATATAGGTACTAGAATTATTTTCGCACGAGACTGATTTGTTTATCGTCTCTACGTATCGAGTTCCGTACAAAATTGTCTGTTAAATCCACTCTTTTTGTAGTAAATTATATGCTGTAGAATTTCAATAAAAAGTGGCTGTGACATACATCTGACATGACGAATCTATAAGGGTTTCGTTTTTGCCATCAGGCTACGAAACCCTAAAAATAGTAACCAAAATGACACCATGACATGACATGTAAATCTTGTATAGAAAATAAAATAAAATGTCAACCGATAATAATCTGTGATATTTGAATTTTTGCATTTTTCTATGCTATTTTTATACTTAAATTTTAAATAAATGGCATTTGTGGCCGAGTTAATTTTTTCCAATATTTTTCTATTTAAAATTTATCATAAGTATGATAATAATCTTTTATATAATTTATATCGGCAAGCATGTGGCCACCAACTGATAGAAAGCAAGCTGTGGCCCAAGATGCATGTCCAAAACTTTGTAAGTAATTTATTTTCTAACCGACTTCTAAAAAGTAGGTTTTTTTTGTGTGTGTACACTGATTCCGCTGAGTTTTCTGATCCGATTTACTTTCTTCGATGTTGAAAAATATTATTTTTGAAAAATTTGGTTCAATTCGGCTTAGTAGTTTTTATTTTATAAGCATTTTTGTTAACTTGGACGATGTAATTTTCACGATAAATTAGTTTATAATGTACATGAAATCTAAACTAATCTAGAAAAAACCTTCTGTAGTTAACAAAACAACCCATTACTTTTTTAAACAAACATTCTTATTAAAAGTTACTTCTTCTAATTTTTATTCCAGAACATTCGAAGAGGCGTGTTCAGTACATACCCTTATTAGTTATGAATAAATGATATAGGCCAACAAATTCACTTCAACCCTACGGCCTCCAAGTTTCAATATTATTAATAATTTTAACCCTCAACCTAAAGGATACGGCTATAATCCTTACTCTCTAAAGATTTAATTGTTGGATTTTGAACTAGCAAATATCGAGGCCTTTTAACTCTAGATAGAAACTGGTGGAGGTTATGTTGGACCACATATTATATTAAGGCGGTACCCTGACCGAAAGTGGCGCCGCCGCTGAATTTTATTTAATATCGTAATTCTAATTCACAATTTTAATAAAACTAAACGTGGAATTTTTAGAGCCCATAGTCTAGTATTTTTAGACGGTATCATTACATTCCCTCGTAGTCACTGCTAGAAGTAGATAGCAAAACTGCCAAAAGTGGCCGTTTTTGACACATTTGCTATCATCTACTTCTACGAATGACTAAACGAGATGTAGCGATACCTTCTAAAAATACAAGACAATGGGCTCTAAAAATTCCACGTTTAGTTTTATTAAAATTGTGAATTAGAATTACGATATTAAATAAAATTCAACGCGGCGCCACTTTCGGTCAGGGTACCGCCTTAAGTATCCATCTCAGGCCGCTCCATCTTAATATGCCTCTTCTTAATCTAACGATTCAGAATTAGGCAAAGAAAAGTATATTAAAAACACTTGTACAGATACTGCATCCGATGAACAGAAACACATATTATAACTTTTTAATTTTGCATTTCACAATGTTATTTTTATGTGATAAATATTAAATAAGAATATATTATACTAGAATGATGATGAATCATTTAAGAAACGACATTTAAGAAAGTGCGTGTCGGGCCACGCGCAGTATAGGGTTCTGTAGTCAAAATATCACTTATATTTTTCGTCTGCAAAAATAAATTTGTTCCGTAGCCTAGTTGAAAAAAAGGGAACCCTTATGATTCGTCATGTCCGTCTGTCTGTTCGTCCGTAGGTATGTCACAGCCATTTTACGATTACGATTTTCACACAAAAATAAAAAAATAAAAAGATTAAGAGGGGCCTCCCTATACATAGTACTGAAACTGAATTGAAGTTTCAAAAACGATTTTTCTCAAAGTCAACCGTTTGAAAGATGTACACTTCTAAAGTGATAAAATGTGTGTCGGCCCTGTGTGCTTTGAAACTGCTAAATATATTTCGTTAATCAATTTCCGTTGAAAGTGTTTATTAAGATCTACAGCACATATTTTTTATTTTATTTTGCACGCTCTTAGTTTAAAAATGGGGGGGGGGGGGGGCACATATTTTAACACTTTGGAATTGTACAAGCTTCAAACGGTTAACTTTGAAATAGTTTTTTTAAAGAACCTCAATGTAATTTTCAAAAACCTATCTATAGACACGTTGCACGTATAGGATTGAAGAAATAATAATTTTTCAGTTCTTGTTCCGTGGGTGGCTTCCCATACATGTAACTAAAACTTAAACCCTTAATATTTTTATTTTTGGATAAAATTCTTAAAGCCGTTTACAGAATACCACTTACCAAGTTTCCACAGTGTTATTCTAATAGTTTCGTTTTTTGCCATTAGGCTACGGAACCCTAAAAAGGGAATTTCTCATATTCGAAGGACACAATTTTACTACTACGAATACTTTACAATTTGGATGCCGCATTTTAATTTAACTTTTTATTACGATACAATGTTATTAAAATGTTTGTATACCTCGCGAGGAGCCCGTGTTTCGAGCTCTCGGCCTGCGATTGTTGAGGTTAAGCAACTTTCGCAATGGTCGGTCACGGGACGGGTGACCAGAAATTGACTATCTTCAGCTCCTCCGTGCTTCGGAAGGCACGTTAAGCCGTTGGTCCCGGCTGCTTATGCAGTTATTAAATACCACCAACTCGCATTGGGCCCGCGTGGTGGGTTAGGGTTGCCTGGCCGAAAAATTTAAAAGCCGGACTCAGATTCATATTTAGCCAGACATTTTGCCCTAAAAGCCTAACACATAGGTTTTGTTTGTACGAAGCTTTATGCGAGTCTGCGTGACTCTGAACGCGCAGGGTTGACCGGAAGCCTAACAAAAACCGGGCAGGCCGGACTTAGATGTACTGTAAAAAGCCGGACATGTCTGGCTAAAGCCGGACACCTAGCAACCCTTGTCATGGCCCATTCTCCTTACCTATCCATAAGGAAGGCCAGTGCCCTAGCAGTGGGCACATAAAAATGTCTATAAAACCGAAATATTTTATAAACCTTGCCATCGATTTTGTCTTCGGTTCTAGTACTTTAATTCCCCCACAATCCATTTATCCTGCGTTCATTATTTTTTCAACGCTCCGAGAGTATATTTAGATTAACCTCTAACTGGTGGATAAACTGGCTAAACAAACCAAGTTCGTTTAACTAATCCATGCAACATAAATACACTCCGCAGTCTATTTAGTTTGGTGCGCAAACTGCGAACTAATTTTTAACTAACTAGACTATTTGGAGAGTATAAAAGAACTAAACCCGCGTGGTCCCGTTCCCGTGGGAATATCGGGATAAAAAGTCGATTGGTTGCTTGGTTAGGGCGTGAAGCAAGGACAAACAAACACACTTTCGCGTTCATACTAATTATAAATATTAGCATTAATTAGGTTGTTACGATGGTACAAAAAGCACATGGATATACGTGGAACGAAATATGAGACAAAAGTATGTTAGGAAAGTACGAAATTAAATTAAAATACTATATTGCCAAGGTCTATGGCCCCAGCAGTGGAAACATTAAGGCACATCATGATGATAATGAAGCTCAAAGCACAGGTTCAAAGTGCAAACCCTAGGTGGGTCCAGTCCAGATATCCGTGCCGTCGAAGGTACCTCTGTTTCGTATCAGCGTCGCGATCAAGAACCCTAATCTGGAACGCCCGTTTGGCACGGTACTGTGACACGGCGTCTTAATACAGGTACGCTTCGATCCAACGCCAGTCGGCTTTTCGCCCTACCGTACAAAGAAAATGAACGCGCGATGATCGCAGCGACGAACTATGCGTCCAGAGTTTCTGGATCACGACGCTGATACGAAACGGAAACTGTACGGGACGGACAAAAGAACATATACATACCCACCTTACATACGTATTGACGACTGTCCTTACCAAATCATGTAATTTGTAACCGATACAACCATTACTTTTGATCGTCAGTCGGAATATTTCTTTGCTTTACATTACATAAGGGATTTTCCTCAACTACGCTACGATAATAAATAAATATAGGGCACTCTTCCAAATTGCATGAGAGGATTCTGCCATTTTCTGAACTAGACGATAATCTTTCTTAAGACAGTCCGGAATATAAAAATTCCGACTTATTATAGAATAGCCTTAGACAATATTCAACAGACTACCTTCATAAGTACAGAGAGGGAAACCTTTAAAAAGCAATCATATTATAAATGCGAAGTCTCTTCTCTTTCACGCAAAAACTACTGAACGGGTTTAAATGAAACTAGGCTCACAGGTAGTAAATAGCCTGGATTAAAACACAGATTTTTTTTATCCCGATATTCCCACGGGACAGGGAATCACGCGAGTTAAAACCGCGGACAGCAGTTACAGAGGCTTCAATGATGAAGGCTAAGCGTCTCTCCGTCGTTCATAAAAAACAATGTAATTGTAATAATACCTATCAAAATACTATTCTTGTATTTGTATCAAAACAACTTCAAGTGAGTTCAAAACTCGGATAGAAGAACTGGCACAAAGACAAATAGCCATTAGAGAAGTCGGCATCGAATCCCCCGTTGATGGCAGTTATTATTGCTCTAATACGACCGACGCAGGTTTATTGGCGGCACGTGAGACGCGTGTGTCCACAAAGTCCGGGACTCAGGGTTGACTCAGGATTTTAGGTAAAATTCATAAAATTAGCGTTTCTCCCGCGATTTCGTCCACATAGATTTCGATACATCATGGTTGACTAGCACTTACGCGTAGACTATAGCGATCATTTCATAATTACGCGATGTACAAGGAGCCTTATAGTCTGTTCACTGAGAGGAGCTAGTACTGAGAGAATTTCTTGCTGGTGATTGGCTGAAGATTTTAAGCCAATCACGCACGAGCAAGCGAATTCTCTCAGTACTAGGTATTAGCTCGTCTTAGTGAACAGACTAGTGATTTTACCCTGATTTCGTCTACCTACATGGAATTCGATTTCATGGCGATAAGGGGTCATTTCAAAGGAGCCGTAGTCCTTCTCCATGACCTAATTCATATTTATGCCAAATTTTATTTCAGTGGTTTAAGCGCAAAAGAGAACAGACAAAGTAACAGCCCATTTATAATTTTAGTTCTAGTATGGATATCAGACATGATTTCTTTTTCATCGTAGCGGATCATTATCTTGATGGTGTAGAACAAGTCTTATTATAAACCAAGAGGATTATGTGTATAGTTGTGATCCAAACCTAGTGGTCCAACCACCGGTATTAGACCCAGGGGTACGGGGTTCGATTTCCAGCGGGGCGGGGGTACATATTGTATTCGGATTGGTTGGTGGTAGGACTTGTTTTAAGTCCGCCTGGTTAGCTACCACCATCTTATCTAACTCTGACGCCATAACCGCAATGTTTTCAGCATTGTTGTGTTCCGGCAGTTAAAGGTAAGATAGCCAGTTCTTCAATTATTGAGGATTCCGGGAGAGGCTCACTTCGATCTTCAACCTTATCAATACTTAACATCAGGTATGATGAAGGCTAAGAGTCTCCACGTCGTTCATAATAATAATAATTAAAAAAAAAACCTATTAAAATAACCGGTATTGGCTAATTAATTATACATGCAGAGGAATACCGACTTTCTGCCCCTTGCAGATTCGGTTGCCGTATACGACAAATATAAGTGTGAATCGGCGTGATGTTGTTCTTGGTGTCGACATTATCTATAAAAAAAGTATATGATTTTCCGTTATTTCGTGTAAATAACACAATACAAGTTATGAAAAGACTTACTTTATTTATGTAATCGTAAGAGAAAATCTTAAATAAATTCTGACAGAAAATATATCCTCCTTAAACTCCTTAAACACAGCGTTTACAACCAAAGGACTCCAAAGAATTCCCAGTCCCAAACTTCGGACCCTCATCTAATTAGTCACACTTAAGGGGTCAAACGTCCAGGTGAGTCAACCCTGGGAACCCGGAGACATCGTAAAATCGTACCGTGTACCAAGTTTCATGTTACTACCTAACTTTCCCTTTCCTCTCAGAATTGGTTAAGTAAAGTTCCTTAATGCGAGCTCGTCTGCCAAGATGGACGTGTCAACGGTTCTGTCAACTTAAAGAGGGCTTTAGACGTTTACCTGGAGATTGGGTCCTCTTTATGGAGTGGGTAGTTGTCAATGTCGGTTAATGGATATTATTAAAAGAACGCATATATTTGCGGTTTGATGTTTTCAAGTGCATTTCTTTCTAATTCTCGTTATTATATTCTATGTTGACGCGATCATCAGAGACGTTGTGTCGGTTTCATGATTTTGAGATAAATTTTCAGTAGTATCTACTTTGTGTGATCAAATTGACGTGCCGTGTGGTGATGGCCTAAGAATACAAGTGTCACCACTCCCTTACATGCCTGGGATGTCGTAAGAGTCGAGTAAAACGCTAGACGCATTGAACACCTGTGCGAGAGAAGGAAAACTTGAAACTTCGATGAACGCCACATAGGCGTGAGCTAGGAGAGGACTATGTCCAGCAGTGGACGTCCACAGGCTGATGATGGAAGATGGATGGTGATCATATTACGATGTAATCAAAAATATGACACAATATTAGTTAACTATTAACAATTGAAATAGTATCGAACCATTTTTACGCTATTCTGACAAACATTTGTCCTTTAATAACCTACTATTAACATTCTGAAGAAAGTACGTTCAATAAAACCTTTTTCGTTGTTTCTTCAAATGTCATCGAAACAAAGTGATGGGGCCGGACTTCGAGGGAAAAGCCTACCCAAGAGACACATAACTTAACTTTAAGCGTTTCCAAAGGATTCTACTTGAGTAGTACCATTGAATCACTAACCGAAGATGGGAGAGACTGATAAAAATCTGAAGGTTTATCAAGATTTAGTGAATAGATTTTCTTGGTACTCTAAAAACGAAATTGAAACATTCAAAGCACCTGTGCTTTTTAAACTAATATACTAATGATACGTTCTGTGCTATAATAATAATTATAAATATTTCTTTCACTCACACCAATTAGTATTTTTTTATGAACGACGGGAAGTCTCTTAGCCTTCATCATACCTGATGTTAATAAGTATTGATAAGGCTGAAGATGGAAGCGAGCCTCTCCCCGAAATCCTCAATCACTGAGGAACTGGCTATCTTCTAGCCTAGTTCCAAAACAACCACTGTAAGGCTTGTGTTACGGGTACAGGCACAGATTAATAAATAGTTACTGGTACAGGAATCTGTGGTACATGGTACTAGGAATACTAGGATAGGATATACTACATCTACTGTATCTAGGAATAATGTATCTAAAATCAATCCACTGAATAGAATGTGTGTGGCTTACAATGATATCTGTACAACTGTTGATATTCAATTGTAATGCCCTATCTATTAAAAGCTCCCTGTTTAAACTATAAGTTAACCCAGTCACAAAAATAAGTTTTTCTAGTAGTTCATTAAGTTGTAATATTTTTTATATTGTTCATGTAACTAGTTTTTTTTTTTATGATTTTGTAATTTTTGCATTTTTCAATGCTATTTTTATACTTATGGTAAATTTTAAATAGAAAAATATTGGCAAAAATTTACTCGGCCACAAGTGAATTCTCAGACGGGAATCGAACCCGCGACCTTTGGAAATCCGGTCCAATGCTCTGACCGTCTGATGTCGGATTTCCAAAGGTCGCGGGTTCGATTCCCGTCTGAGAATTCACTTGTGGCCGAGTTAATTTTTTCCAATATTTTTCTATTTAAAATTTACCATTAGTTTTTTTTATATGAAATTTGGTATAATTTTTGTGTCATCTAGTTAATGCTATAGATAAAATGCTGTAATAATAGTAATAGGACGCAGACACGCATTTGTTGTACTTGCAAGTTATTTTTTGTTTATTCTTTTGTCTGTTGTCTGTTATTGTGCCAAGTAAATAAAATTAAAATAAAATAAATACATATTAGAGAGAAAGATTAGGTATTCTGTTGATAATTTGAATGTCTATCTGTCTTCAAATGACTGACTGACTGAATTACTGTATCACAATCGATAGCGATTTGTTTGTATCACATGAGATCCATTGCAACAGCAATACAAATCACCGTTAGAGGTGTATAAAATACCAGCAATGGATACAAAAAACAGTTCGTTGTAAGTGTATAAAATAGCAGCGATGGACACACACAGATTGTTGAGTGTTACAAAAGCGGTTGATTTTGTATTTAAGCGATTTAAAAGATACCACTTGAGTGATAACATTGAATCGCTTACCAAAGACGGGAAAGGCCGATAAAAATCTGTTAGATTATCAAATCAATGTAAATAGATTTTCTTTCCATCATCTATTAGAAACCATGATATCATGATAACGTTTTTTTCCCTTTTATTCTTATTAAAGTTGACACATTTTACCACACTTTGGAGGCGATGATTAAGCGAAGGCGTCACAAAACTTCCGTCAAGAAACAAGCTTACTTTAAGACATTCGCTGTACGAAATAGCATGGTAAGATTGAAACAAAACTGCGCTTAGAGACAGCAGTCCGCCCCCTGGTAGTTCTGGAAATCGGTTGATATAAATAAAGTACCTATTTACATTTGAAACGATCCAGCTTTTGTGTTTACGTTAAAGAATGATGTGACAGCCATTATTGTTTCACTGAAAGTTGTCTGCATTCCATTTTCTTCGTTCGTTTATACGAGTATAAAGAAGTTCACAAACGTCCGCACCACAGACCTATACCGAGATACACGAAAAGAGCGCTCCAAACTGTATGAGAACCTAGCGTGTCGAATTTTTCGTATGTAGGTACCATGACGTCACGAGCGAGATTTACCCCCATATTCTAAGTCGTTCCTCCAAAACTTTTTACTCTCCACTCAACCTCCAGCTACGTACTCTATGGCTCCTCCAGGTCCTTATGGAGTTCTGACTTAGAATACCGATTTCGAGGAATATTTCGAAGAGGTTTTCAATGAGGTTTCGTTAAGTTGAGGACGAGTAAGTTTTGGAGGAACGACTTAGAATATGGGTGTTAGTGATGTGGAAATGTTATTGACGAGCTCTTGCAAGAAAGCACTGCACAATTAACCATTTTCGTTTCTGATTGACGCGTGTTTTCATGGCAATGGTCTCAAGCGGAACTGACTTAGGTCGGGAAACTTTGACCGTGGGTCAGACTTTTTACACGCAAGGTAGGTACACTTTCACCGTCTATCTCGATATAGGTATGTGGTCCGCACCTAGTAAATGATTTTGCCATGCAGTGTCATCACCGCATGATCTAACTAATATTATTTCACCGCATTCACCGCATGCGACGTCACATTCTGACGGTGCTCAGGTACGGATCACTGCTTGAGTCACGTTCTGTTATACCGGCCTAAAAGTTTTTGTCATCTTTGCTAGCTTTTAAGCTTTTGCCTGTTTGCTTGCTCCCACTTGCACTTACTGTCACTGTCAGCTGTCAGCACTGAAATCCACAGACGGCCAATGTAAAAAAAGAAACAAACTAGCGTATCTGTGTTATCACTGGCTTTTAGTTTATTCAGCCATTTATATAATTTGATATCGTCATTAAGTTTTTTGCTTTTTCTTTATTATATTATGTATTCCGTTTAATACAGCTCTCAGCACCACCAAAACGGAACCGACGGAAGACCAGCGCTGGCCAAAAGCAAGCAACATGCTGAGTCGGGGCCGTTTTGGGACAAACAGTGCTTATTTATTTGTTTTTATTTTGTTTTTTGTTTGTATTGCCCTTGTTTGTCATTCTTTCTTCTATTATAAATGCGAAAGTGTGCTTGTTTGTCGTTCCTTCACGCCTAACCAAGCAACCAATTAGCTTGATTTTTGGCAAAGAGGTAGTTGAAAAGACGGAGAGTAAAATAGGCTTCTATTTATCCCGATATTCCCACGGGAACGGGAACCACGCGGGTAAAAAGGGAAACTAGTTAAAAACTTAAGATATCGGTTCGGAAGTCGACAGAAGGAAGATAGTTACTTTATTTCATGTTTTAACCTTCAAAAAAGAAGGAGGTTATCAATTCGTCGCATACCTATATTTTTTTATGTATGTTCTGTTCACCGGTTATTCAAAGACGACTGGACCGATTGGAATGATTCAAACGCTAAATATTACATCAGGCTTGTGTCGAAGTTGAAATCGGGTCAGTAGATTTCAGGAAATCTAGTTAGCTAAAAAAAAATGTGAAATAAAAAACTTAAAAAAAAAACAACTTCAGTTAGTAAAAAATATACCTTTTTGAGTCGGTGCCAGCCAAGACAAGAAAATTAGAGTATATATGAGTTGGTGCATTGTAGAATGCCTTGGCTGGCACCGACTCAAAAAGGTTTATTTTTTACTTTTTGAAGTCGGTTTATAGTTTACTCACGACCATTCTACATTCTTTAGACTGCAACCTGTACCTTCCCTTCTCCATAAAACTGTAACACATTACAACTGCGCCAAATCCCACCGGGAATCGTACCCGCAAGCACTCCGTAGTTTTTGCTACCATGCTACCACCAATTACTGAACTCCCTAAGTAGGCTCTGTAATTAGACCGACAAAACTTGTGCGCAAGTCCCAACAATGGGATCCCCAAGGACAAAATACCGTTTAGTTACTCACATGGAGTAGAGTCCCGTAATTACTGTTGGATGGATGATATCAAAGCTATTTGTAACGATAACTTAACTTACTTAGTTGTATCATCTTTGTAACTTGTTTATGTCATACAATAAATGGGCTTCAGCCCGCGACTCGAAATCTATGTTTAAGGCGGTACCCCCACCGAAAGTGGCGCCGCGTTGAATTTTATTTAATATCGCAATTCTAATTCACAATTTTAATAAAACTAAACGTGGAATTTTTAGAGCCCATTGTCTTGTATTTTTAGAAGGTATCGCTACATCTCGTCATAGTCATTCGTAGAAGTAGATAGCAAATGTGTCCAAAAACGGCCACTTTTAGCAGTTTTGCTATCTACTTCTAGCAGTGACTACGAGGGAATGTAATGATACCATCTAAAAATATTAGACTATGGGCTCTAAAAATTCCACGTTTAGTTTTATTAAAATTGTGTATTAGAATTACGATATTAAATAAAATTCAACGCGGCGTTACTTTCGGTGGGGGTACCGCCTTAATCCTACTAAAATGCGAAAGTTGATGAGGATGTTTGGATGGAACGTTCGTTACTCTTTCACACAAAAAATACTGAACCTATTTGGATGAAATTTGACACACAGATAGAAAATAGCCTGGATTAACACATAGGCTACTTTTTATCCCGATATTCCCACGGGAACGCGAACCACGTGGGTGAAACCGCGGGCGGCCGCTAGTCAATGATAAAATTAAATGCTATGTTTTAATTTCATCAAAATTCCATCTAATAGCTTTGAAATTCTCACAATTGTTTGTAACAGCCTAGAGTGAATGAATCAAGTTTGAATTTGGGTTTGACTTAACACAAGACCTATAATAAAAAAAATTGTGCTAGAGTCCTAGATTGAAACGGTCAGTCATTTGAGGTATACCTCATTCAACGTCAAACATGTGTAAATAATAGTCTATTCATAATAAAAGACGCCCGTGGCGCAGTGGTTCGCGCGCTCGGACTGCGATTGTTGAGGTCAAGCAATTTTCCCAATGGTCGACCACGGGATGGGTGACCATAAATTTACTATCTCGAACTCCTCCGTGATTCGGAAGGCACGTTAAGCCGTTGATCCTGGGTGCATTTGCAGTCGTTAAAACCCACCAATCGGCATTGGGCCGCGTGGTGGGTCATGGCCCGTTCTCTTTATCCATAAGGAATCCATATCCATAAGGAAGGCCAGTGCCCCAGCAGTGGGGACATAAAAAAATTACTGATGACTAATAACAGAAAATGAAATAATTAAATTGCTCTTCTTGTTTACAAACTTTTCTATAAACCGCTGTAGGTAGATATATAAAAAAAGATTTAGCAATTCTCGCTCACCCAAAAGTCCTTTTATTAAACATAAAAATTCCCAACTTTCACATTTTAGATTCCGAAGATGTGCAGTTTAAAAAGTTTCGCCGTTTGGGGGATGTTACAAGAAAGTTTTTACTATCACCGTTAAGGGTGGTGATAAATTGATATTTTGGACCGAAACCCCGGACGTTATCGTTAACCCTTAGAATTGGGGCGGGATTTTTTGTCATCAGCTTCGCGACCTTGTTGTTAGTGAGTGACCCCGTGCTTGGTTAGCCGATTGATTTTTTTTTTGCTGAATACTTTTGACATGCTACCGAAAATTATACTATAACAAAACTAAAGAGAAGCAGGAGATTTAATATTAGGTAGGCAATAGAGAAGATTTGGAGAAACACAATCCAAAATAACATGTGATTTATAAAACGGAAGCCGATAGGGATCAGACTGTTAACAAAAACACGTGTAAAAATTTACCCCCGCTGGGAATCGAACCCGGGACCCCTGGGTCTGATACCGTAGGTTGTACCACTAGGCCACGGAGGCGATTACAAATTCATGACGGTATTTGTTCAATTCATATAGTTCTATTTGATCACCTAGATGGCGTTGTGTCCATCTAAGTTGCCGTTTCACTTTTCAGTAATTGATTAATCGCCATAGTAATATTTTAGTTCTCGAGTTTATTAATAGATGTCGCTGAACGATTTGAATCTCGGTTACTTAAACTGCACGTAATTTCTTTAATATTGAGAATATTTTGTATTAGAGCATGCTTGCAAAATACTCAAGTATAGTACCGGTTTTTTTATTTAGTACTTGTACTCAAAGTTTCTGTCCAACTATGTTAGGTGGTCCTAGGTCTTAGACAGTACCTACTCATTATAAAACAAGACGTAGTGGTTAGGTTAACCGTCATTCATTTCTTGTCTTTCATCTCACTCACTTGTTTGTCCCTTATTTTACCACCTTTTAGATTTTTTACGCTATAAAAGGTAGACGAAGTCCCTTCCTCATAAGTTTCATTTCACTTTTTACCGAAACTCAATGTTTATTTTAAACTAGCGGCCGCTTGCGGTTTCAGCCGCGTGGTTCCCGTTCCTGTGGGAATATCGGGATAAAAAGTAGCCTTTGTTTTAATCCAGACTAACTTCTATCTCTATATCAAATTTGATCTAAATCCGTTTAGTAGTTTTAGCGTGAAAGAGTTACAAACGGACATACTTTCGCATTTATAATACTAGCGGCAGCCCGCGGCTTCACCCGCGTGGTTCCCGTGGGAATATCGGGATAAAAAGTATCCTATGTTTCAATCCAGGCTATCTACTATCTCTGTGCCAATTTTCATCCAAATCTGTTCAGTAGTTATAGCGTGAAAGAGTTACAAACTGATATACTTTCGCGTTATCATATTAGTTGGATACACACGTCACGTCCTATGTAAAAGTAACTCTGTACCAATAAACTTAAAACTGTTTCGCCGTAGAACATCGTTGTATTTGTATACCTACCACTATTTATTGTTAGTAGCCAGCCGACAAGATCAACACGACATGACTACGACTTAACTTGTCTAAGCAAATGTTTTCCTACAGCGAAACCAATATTGTCGCAGAACATTCTTCATCGAAACCTGTTTATTACAAAAACAAGTGTGTTCTTCAAAGCAACTACTACTAAAAAAAAAGATTCCGTCGAATTGAGATCCTCCTCCTTTTTTTTGCAGTCGGTTAAAAACAACACCTTGTCGGACTGTTGGTCCCATAAAAATAGTAAAAAACTTGCCTTGGAGCTGAAAAAGTAAAGAAAAACACGCAATCCTGATTGTGGATCGAAGCTCTAGCGAATTGCAACTTTAACAAGGCGTCGGGAACCAATCAGCCTCCAACTAAATATAAGTGACCGTTTTGAAGCAAATGGACGACTCCTTTGTTGCTTTTATCGAGTAACAAATGGAACTTTATTTTCAAATCCGGCTCGGAGGACTATCTGAAGTTCTCTTCTTGATTGAAAAAAAGTAAAATTAAATTTTTTGATAAAACCTACGACGGTTAAAACGTATAAAATAAACCCCGACTTCATTATCCGTCGGGTAGGTAGTTTTGCAGTTTTATAGTAACGCGAATAATTGTTTTTTTTTAATTGCTATACGTGTTGATATTTACGTTTTTTTCAATAACTTTTTACCGTAGTGGGTTTAAAAAAAAAATCTTTTATTTCAAACTTTTTAGAGAGCATAGAAATTATGTTCATTTGTACTACATAAAACCCATTACTGATAACCGCATCAAAATCGGACTAGTATTTTGGTTTTGCACAAACAAATGTTTACTTCAGCGCCCCATGGTGAGTTGTCATTGTCACCACAACACCTATCTAAAAACATGCACCAATCCCACCCGAACCCATCACTGAAAACCGCATCAAAATCGGACTGGTAGTTTTGGAGATAAATGGCAACATTGGTTTGCACAAACAGACAAACAAACAACCTCTCCCCCCAAACGCATATACCGTGAGAAAACCGCATAAAAATCGGACTAGTAGTTTTGGAGATAATTGGCAACATTGGTTTGCACAAACAAACAAACAAACATCCTCTCACTCTAAACGCATATACCGTTTTCGTACCGTCGTCGTCGTTGGTATTAAATATTAAACAAGAAAATATACCTCCTAGAAAAAATATACCGCGTCCGTACTGTCGCGGGTAAAAATAGTTTCGTCTAGACTTATAAAAAACCCGACTTTTCCAGTAAAGTGGAAACCTTACTATGGACAGGAATATACGGTACGATCAGTCGTTACTATCCGTCGCAACAGACCGATCGTAACTTGATCGCAGACGATTTGAAATTCGTACTATGGTTGATCGTGTAACGACCTATCGTAAGGACCAATTTTTTTGAGCATCGTAAACGATTTACTACGCAGAAGTTACGAAATTCATACAATGATGGATCGTATCGACCGATCGTACAGACCGATTGTAACGACCAATCGCTTGTGTGTGGCGGCATACTTGAACGATCGGTCGTTACGATTGGTCTGTCTGTACGACCGGTCGTCACGACGGATCGTTCCGTATACGGGGCTCTCAATAATTACTTCCTTTTTTAAATCTGGCTTGTAAGACCAAATGGTTGTTGTTTTGACTCACTTTCGAACTCGAAAGTCGTTTTTTGTCTAGACTTTGATAAGTCTTAAAGTGACCTATAAATAAAGTGAAACGTTGCAATGAACATTAACATCTCTATGTAGGCTAATAAATATTAATTTCCTTTGGCATCTTGTCTGTTCTCGGCAAACATCTAAATCTTCATACGCCATTGCACTGATGCGTCAGTCTGATGTATTAGGGATGGGGTGAATGTGTTCCAGAAATACCGAATTACTTATACGATTGGAAAATCAACTCTGTATGGAATCGGCAAGATGAAACGCACTTTCTTTTTAACCGACTTCAAAAATTAAGGTTCTCCGTGTGACCTGTATGTCCGCGATTATCTCGCGTTTAGCTGAACCGATTTTGATGCGGTTTCCAGAAAAGTATTTGTTGCATTTAGGAGACGGTTTTAGTATTTAGTTCCTAAAAAATATAAATTGCGTTTTAGCGTCGTTTACCTAGATGATATTGTTGCGACTTATTTTAACCCACTTCACAAAAAGAGGTTCTCAGTTTGACCTGTATGTTTGTATGTGTGTATCTATCTACCTTTATGAAATGTGAAATAAAATCATTTTATAAAAAATTGAAACAACTTTAAAAAGCAAAAAGCAAAAACTAAGCCTTTTGGAGTCGTTGCCAGCGCATTCTACTTTTCGGTCCTACTATGTTATTTCTCTTGCCCTGGCTGGCACCGACTCCAAACGCTTATTTTTTGCTTTTTGGTTTTTGAATACGGTTTTTTTAATAGCTGAGTGATGTATTTGATACGTTACAATTACTATACAAGCAAGCTGAAGGCAAACTTTCATTAGAAGTGTAGGTTATTTTTTTAATCGTCTCAGGCTAATAAAATAGACAACATGACTAATTCTACGCTTTCGTAATAAAAAAGTCTTTGACAGTTATCAGCCTTTCAATCATCGATTGGTAATTTTGAGGCGGTTTTTTTGTTTTCTTATCTTTGACCCTACGTAGATAAGCTAGACTAGGCGATTGCGTTAACTGTATTCATTTGACAGTTCATATTGTATCATATTAAATGTCATTCCATACAAATTGCAGCCGATTGAATACGACATATACTGTCAAATTAATACGATTACCTTACGCAATCGCGCCCAAGGTTTTTTATGAACAACGGGGAGACTCTTAGCCTTCATCATACCTGATGTTAAGTATTGATAAGGCCGAAGATGGAAGCGGGCCTCTCCCGGAATCCTCATCACTGAGGAACTGGCTATATTATCTCTAACTGCCGGAACACAACAATGCTGAATACAATGTTGTTATGGCGTCAGGCTTAGATAAGAGGGTGGTAGCTAGGAAGTCGGACTTGCATCAAGTCCTACCACCAACCAAACCGAATACAATATGTATGGAATTGAACCCGAGACCACTTGTTATCACTAGACCACAAAGACGGTTAAAGTTTAGTGATAATCCTCCGGGTAGTTATGCAAATGACCCTTATTACTGAAACCGTAAATATCAATTTGCAATCAGTTGTACATGCGCGGACGAATTTAACTTGATATGCTTTCAATAATAAAGACTATGTGAGGACACTATCGGAAAGTTTAAAAACAAATTGCAAATGATAACAGATTGCGGTTATATAAGTATTCAGGTTAATTAGCTAAAGTATTGAAAAAATATATTTGTAATTAATAAAGAGGTTAACGATCGTTATTTTGTAGGTAACCATGTTATTAAATATTAAGTCCCTCAGATGTAAGTAAAATATTACAAGTAAAATAAATATATCAACGTACAAAAGTTGTTGGTCCCAGCATTTACAGTCGTAACACCCATCAATCCGCATTGGGTCCGTGTGGTGGATGGTCCTTTCTCCTTCCCAGTCATAAGGAAGGCCCTAGCAATAAGGACATTAAAGTTGCTGGTGATTTCTATATAATATTAAATTGCCTATCTGCATTCGAATCTAAAAAAAGGAGGTCATATAATTTACGTACAGCACTAATTTTCAAAACGACCTCTATTAATGTTTATTCTAATTCAACTATTCATTAATGATTTTAAAGTAGACATCGAGACAGCTAGTATTGTCCGGAATATAACGAGCTATGTCATTAATCAAAATCACTGTGATTGATATCATTTAACCGATAACTGTGATATCAATTACACCCCAATAATGCATAATCAGTAATTTACACTACTTCATATTAATTTAGGGAATATGATGCTGAGGTTCCTCTCATCCCGTGGGTGTCGTAAAAGGCGATAAAGGGACTCTGCCTTCAGGAGACGGGCAGCAGCGTCTCTTACAAACTTGGCCATACTGCGATCGCCAACCCGCCTGCCAAGCGTGGCGATTATGGCAAACATCCCGTTGGGGGCGGCCTATAACAAGCAGTGGGTGTTATGTGGCTGAGACGACGTTGCTGAGGTTACACTTCGATACGGTCGGTCGTTGGATGTGTGATCAAAAGTTCCTTTTTGAAATTCAGGTTAAAAACTATCTTGAAATTGAATGTATATCATGACCGTTCAAGTTGCTGCCACGGGCTCAACAAAACGTGCGAATCATCGACACCACGAAGAAAAAATATTTGACACTATCTTTAGAATCTGTTGTTACTTACCTTTTGATAAGGATTCATAAAGCCAATTAATAGAAAACGTCACAAAGAAAGTAACAAACGAAGACGTGAAAAACAATCTATAATTGTATTAAAGCTAATCACAAGCTTATCCGATAAAAAAGTAAAACAAACCAACTCGGCACAGATAAAACAAAATACACATTCAATGGGACGAACTGCTGTCTGGTACAAATAAAATCACAGTGCCGATACGTGATACATATAGTCCCGTCACTAATGTGATATTCAATGCGTACGTGTCCCCGCATTGATATCAGGTGTCAATTCTGGAAAGCCATTGTGTCATGTCCCGTGGGCATTAATCTATATACAATAAGGTTAATAGGTCGATCACATTTCTATGGAGTATAAAGTGTGTTAGGAAGATGTCCGTTTTCTTTATAAGATCCTTGTCAAGGGTTCTGAAACTTATTTTTTCTGCCCCCCACATTGTGATTTTTTTTACCACATTTCTTGTTACCTACTTTACTACATGTCGTCTCAGCCACATGCCACCCACTGCTGGGTATAGGCCTCCCCCAAGGATCTCCACGACGATCGGTTCTGCGCTGCCCGCTTCCAGGGCCTTCCCGTGACCGCGCAACAGTACGCCTAAGAAAGCCTAAAGTGTCTCAATGTTTATGTCGCGTAAGCGCACTGTCTGTCCCGCTCCGTACTGATACGAGCGCGCCAGACATCATGAGATAAATTTAGAGAAATAGCCTCGACGATCATTTTAGCCCTGCTGATCGTCGGTCCACCTTGTCGGGGGCCTACCTACGGAGCGTCGTCCAGCGGTCGCCATTTCAGAACCTTTCCGCCCCAACGGCCATCGGTCCTTCTCGGTGTGTCCCGCCCATTGCCACTTCAGCTGATCAATCCTTCGAGCGATGTCGGTTACTTTAGTTCTCTTACGGATCTCCTCATTTCTACATAATTATTACAAAATCACTACCTACATTTATTGTAGTAATTGCTTTTTGTTTTAAAATATTTTTGTACTATTTAAGATGATAAACCGTAAACCTGTACCGATGGCATATTAGGTGGGAACCCACTGTATATTATTAAAAAAAAAAACAATTAATTCACAAAGGTTATCTGACAATCTTTTTTTCATACACAGAATTTCCTTAGGTACTTTTTTATTAATAATGTGGAGATTTAAATTTATATTTTTTGTTTCAGATGAAAACCAGCTTTCACACTTAACACACATCACACTTTTGAGGTGAGTAATTTGTATATTTTTGGCCCATATTTTCAAATGAATTTGATATTTCGGTTCCAAGAGTGTAATCAATATGGCAAACTTAAATTATATTAAAAAATAGTATTTAAAAGCATTTATTTTCAACAGTTTTTAGAACCAGCTACTTTAACAAGGTTTGATTAAAAAAGTCATATTACTTATCAAGCAAGGCAAGAAATATTTTCATAACTTTGCTATGATATTATTTCATTAGCGTGCTATAGAGTTATTCAGCACAAATTAACATAACAAAATAATTAAATGCTAATAGCGTCTATAAATCTTTAAGTGAAATGCGCAAATTATTCGTCGGGAGTAAAATTAACCAAATAGTTTTGTTATACTCATGCTCATTACTTTTTTCACTGCTGTTTTTAAACTTAAAAATGCTTACTGAATACATACCGATCATTTTCAAAAATAACTTTCTAATAATTAAAGAATACTAAAAACGTTTTAACACAAAGCTCACAAGCAACAAAAGCAATTTCTCACTCAAAGTAAAATAAGTCCTAAAATAATACTGATTGTGGTTATTTTTAATCGTCTCAATGATACAGCGGCCCCTAGGGGGTGTTCCGAAATAATTAAAGAGTACTAATTTTGGATCGCAGAGAGTAAATCATTGCAGTAATTAGGAGGCAACGCTCAGCTGATGAATGTTTAGGCGGTTTAGAGCGCAAGGTACGAGATTATGGCGTTTAAACACAATAAATAAATATTATCAACGACATTGCTTTTGAGGTTAAAGTATGAGTTAATTATTTAGTAATTGGCTGTGTATTGTTCAAGATTAAAAATAAACCTAGATCGATAATAACTACAGGCTTAGAAATGCTATTTTACTATCGGCCCAGACCAACAATATTTGTTTTTACACATGAGGTATTATTTTAATAAAATTAAATTTTTCTAAGGACGTTTGTTTTTTCTAATAAGTATAAAATTATTACTTTTATTTAAAATATTGTTTGGTTTCTTCAATAACTCGTATGTACGTATTGGTAGTAAAAATCTATGTATATTTCCTTGTTAATGTTTATAATTTAAATTATGAACCTTTTTTCAAAGACACGCTAACACATTCGTCCATCATACAATTTATTTTCAGTAATTTAACACTTTCTCTGGCAATAAACAAGGCACAATATAATTTTATTGTTATGACGTTTACTGTCAGTGAACGTGTAAAATCCAAAATTAATAAATCGCTATCGCCCATGGCTTACAAACGCGGTTGACATTTCAGTAGTATTCGTCCAACTTATCTTGTTTGCCTGACGAATTGCCCAGCCAAACAATGTGGGCTACTTGAATTTATTCCAAATAACAATCCCTGATTTATTTGCGGAAGGAAATGTCACGCGTTCACCATGGAATGCTTTCTATTGCATTCCTAGGATTTACCAGTCTCATGAAGTCTTTTTGGTCTAATGCGGCAGTTTGTAGTTTTTAGCTTGACGGGCCCGTGGTCCTTGAAAATGATTGCTCCTTTTCATTCTAAGAAATTATGAATTGTTTTCATGTGATATTTCACAGGCTTTTTTTATTTAAAAGTGGCTTAATGTCACACTTGCTAATGTTTGCTTCTAGTAATAAAGTGTCAATTAAGATGAATGATGGCTAATTTGGCATCATTAAGGTCAGGAGAGCAAGAGCTGCCTTGTTTGGGTAGTTCCCCGCAAGCGCATTTGTCATTGCTAGAGAACCTAAATTTTTTCCGGTTGACTCCGCACCTGCCAACACCAGTACGGAGTCTATTTAGTGGTTTCCAGGTGCTCCAGGTAGGAAACTTTTTTGCTCACAGACAAAGACTCGAACTTTCGTGGTGGGTGTTTATCGGAGGGCAAAGGTGAACAATCATTTAAAAAGCTTCGCCGGCTTTTAAGGCGCTTCGCGGGTGGAGAGTGGTTAACAGTGGGTGCCTTATGTCTTTCAGATGTTTCAGGCGTTACAGAACAGGAAACTTTTCGCCAGACACTGGTGGAGCCATACCTGCTAGTGGGTACATGTGACACAGAGGAGTTGGTTTGAGTGTGCTTATAATAATGCGACTTGAGTCGTTAAGGGTTGTTTAAACCTGCTTCGCGTGGCCTGATCTTGACTAGACGTGGCACGCACATACCTCGCCCGCTGAGTAGGTGAGAGCGAAGCTACTTGGGACGGAAACCAGTCGGTGTTGCCCCCCAGCGAGTCGTAGTCAGCCGTTTTAGAATGTTGTTACGTGAACAGAACAGGTATACTGGTAACACCATCTTTACCAAATCCCGATGTCCCGGGTTTGATTCCCAGCGGAGGTATATGTTGTATTCGGTTTGGTTGGTTGTTTGTGGTGTAGCACTTGTTCTAAGCTGACTGGCTGGCTACCATCACCATCTTATCCTGTCGCCAACAATTGTTTCTCGGGAGTTAAACATGAGATAGCCAGTCTTTCTCTTCTTGGCGTGTCGGCCCACATTTACACGTTCGTCCATCAATGCCTCTTTTGCTGGCCGCTGCAGTAATGTACTACAATTATATACTTCTATTTATCCTGCCCCTTAATTGTCTAATTTTAAAATCTATTAATTTTAAAATTTTCATTTGTGTAACTTGGAGTAGCAATCACTTTTTGAACGAATGATGTTTTGAATGATATTAGGGTGACACTTCATTTGACACTTCTCTAAGCATTTATAAGACATTTTCGTATGCCACTTTGCTTAGACTATTTCGTTCAATACCTTCCAAAACGCGTTCCGTTCACAATTCCTATCACATGTCAAATAGTTCGTAGCTCGTAAATACCTTTCTAAAGTCAAATTGAAGGGGATTGCGATAGATTTTAAAATTAGGCAATTAGCCCCCTGGTCCTTCTAAATCTAATTTAGTCCAGGTAAACCAAAGCTTCTACCTAAGAATAACTTAATCCATCTCAAGGTGAAGGTTATAACTTAATAAACAGTTCATTTCTGCCGTCAATTTGACGTTATTAAGTGTAAATCACATTTTGGTGGATTATAAAATATTTTTCGTGACCACACGCGTGATTTGTTGAAGCTTTTACGAACTAAATTAATACCGAAAGATTTAAATCTATACTAATAATATTATAAAGCTGAAAAGTTTGTTTGTTTGAACGGGCTAATCTCAGGAACTACTGGACCGATTTAGAAAATTCTTAGACCATTAGAAAGCTACATTTCTCCCGAGTGACATAGGCACATAGGCTATATTTTATCCCGATATTCCCACGGGAACGGGCACCACGCGGGTAAAACCGCGAGGATCCGTTAGTAAGTTATAATTCTGTTGTTTTGCTCTTTATTAAGTTATTTTTGAGAACGTAGTATCTAGATAAACTTAATTTAGGTTTTAAGATACTACTAAACCATGAATGTAACATGTTTATTGGCAAATGAATAAAAAAAAAAAAAAAAAAAGTAAAGTGCCTTTGCCATTCTACAGGTTTGAGCACAGAACTTCTGTTCTGTGGGTTTGAGCACCGTCATCAGCAATTTTTTAATGCCCCCACTGCTGGGGCACTGGCTTTCCTTGTGTATGGATAAGGAGAATAAGCCATGACCTACCACGCGGACCAAATGTGGATTGCTAGGTTTTTAACGACTGCAAATGAAGCCGGGACCAACGGATTAACGTGCCAAATTCCAAAGCACGGAGGTACCGTGCTTTGGAATCGGGTGGCACGTTAATGTCTCCAGATAGTAAAATTTTGATTACCCATCCCGTGAAACCGTTACGAAAGTTGCTTCACCTCAACAATCTCCTCACCGTGGATTGAGCACCATGCAGGCCCAATGATAATTGGTGGGTGTTAATAACTGCAAATGCAGGACCAACAGCTTTCATGTGCCTGTCGGAGCACGCTCAAACTTGAGATTATTAATATTTGGTCACCCATCTCGTGTTCATTCGAAAGTAGCTTCACCGCCACAATCAAAGGCCAAACGCACTAACTACTTTGCAACCCAGCTCCTCAACAGAACTGAGGGGTTACTCTTCTATCATTTTTTTAGTCTTCTTTTAATTCTTCTTTCTTTATTAACGTATGAGAATTAGAGACCACCTCTAATGTCAGAGTTTATCAAGCCGCCTATGAGAAATCTAACTTGGATTCACGACTGTTAAGAGCTGGGACCGACGACGACGGTTTAACGTGCCCTACGAAGCACGGAAGCACTCAGTTGTAACTTTTAAGCGCCACTTTACGGTCACCCATCCGTCACCCACAGGCTGATTATCTAACAAAAAATCACCCAGAAACCAGTTTCGTCGCTGTCATTATTTTCATACTATATTACAGCAACAACAGCGACGAAACTGGAGGCCTACTCCCTAAGCCCGTCATCTAAGATACGGGCCTCCGTCCGTAAGTTAACCCGAAACTATAGATGGAGCCTACTCTCTATTGATTTCGGATGAACAAACGGCACAAACACATTGGGTTTATGAGTAGGGACAATGTCAAAACGTATTTCCATTCATTCCTAGTTCGGGTCTCTGAACTAATAAGCTGTCCGTAGGTGATACGTAGTAGGAAACGTCCGTAACTCAGGCCGAAACTTCGGATTTCGTGCTTAGAGAGTAGACCTCCTGAGCCGAGTTTTCTTTAGATAACCAGCCCCCTGGCCGGACCGAGCGCTGCTTAACAATCGTGTTTCTTTTTCTTTCTTTCTTTCTACTTTCTGATTTAATACGATCGGCCCCCTAATTGTCTAATTTAAAATCTATTACAATCCCTTTCAGAGGTATTGTGATTGTGATATTTTCGTCTGTCATATTGCTTAGACAGTTCAATTTCGTTTACTCCATACCTTTTAAAACGCATCCCGATTACAATCCCTTTCAAATGTGAAATAGTGACGGCCTGAATAACTTTCAAATTACGAATTTTTTATTAGACAAATATTAGCCCCCAGTCTGCCAAGCGCCGGCGCCGCCATAAGCGCTTCATGTATGCCCAGTTGAAACACGGTCAAGTTTGAGATAGTAAATATTTGGTCACCAATCCCGTGACTGACCATTCGAAAGTTGAAAGTAGTAAATTTGGCCTTCGATTGTGACGGTGAACGTCACAATCGAAGGCCAAATTTACTACTTCGCAACCAAGCTCCTTAACCGAACTGAAGGGTTACTCTAGACGCAATCCCCTGGTTTACCATCTAATCTTTTTTTATTTTTTATTTTAAGTCTTCTTCTTTCTTTCTGAGTGTTTGAGGATTATTGACCACCTCTGGCAGAGTTTATCAAGCCGTCTTTAGGGCCTCTGACTTGGCTTAACGACTGTTATCAGATGACAACAGCCGTGACCGACGGTTAAACGTGCCCTCCAAAGCACGGAAGAACTCATAATACCACTTCACGGTCACCCATCCGACACGCGACCGGACCGAGCGTTGCTTAACAAACGTACCCGAATACGATCAGTCTGTTAAGCAAAGAGTGATATATTTAAGTTAAAATATCGGACATCAGCCGTAACACAAAATGTAAATTGTATACAAAGTAATATTAAATAATTACAAGTTTACCTCCACTAACCACCAGTGTTGCTATTTGTCAGAAACTGCTCTGCCATAATATTTAACTGCCGGATAATTTAGCTCCTATGCACCTTCAAGTTGCTGGTTAAGTGAAACAATATCACTTGGAAGTTAGCTCCTAGGTTTAGGTCATTGCTTGACGATTTTGAACTTTGTGTTTTCGATAGATGTTGTTCTAAATTGCAGTTCACCTTTTCAAGTTTGTACTGAATTTAAATGTGTAAGTATTAATTTTCTACTAACGTTTAGAGTATTTTAACCGATACAGGTTTTTTTAACCGATTAGTCTAGACTTTTGGACCGATTAGACTGTTTTAAAACAATAGAAGAGCCCGTGGCCCAGTGGTTCGCGTACTAGGCCTGCGATTTTTGAGGTTAAGCAACTTTTTTTTTCATTTATTGACCAAAAGTATTACAAAAGACATGATATTCAATTTACTCACCGCTACAAAAGCCGTTTCGGTTTTAACTGTGGCGGAGGAGTTCAGTTACAGAGCAAATACAACAAATTTAAAACATGTTAGTAAATTGTTGGAAAAACCCACTTATCAGCATTGGGTCATGGCCCATTCTCCTAATCCATCCATAAAGAAGGCCAGTGCCCCTGCAGTGGGGACATTAAAAAAGTGGCTGATGACGAGACTTTAACCAATAGGCTATTATATTCTATCTAACCGATAGAGGAATTGTGGGAATGGGTCCTGTTGCAGAAAGCTGTTTGCAAACAGCTTTCTTGTTATTAATTTGTCGGCCATTTTATTTGAAGGAACAGCAATTTGATAATGTTTGATTTCTATCATTTCACCGCAAGTCGTTTGTTAACAGAAACAAATCACGCGAATAAGCAGTTTCGAAAACGCTGATACAATATTCTTCAGAAGCGTTGACCACACTGGCTTTGTTTTGCAATTATTGTTTTAAATTAATCGCAATGTAAAATTAATTAGGTATTGGATGTATGTACGTACAGTCGACGAGTAATTTGACAGTTGAAAAAAACAACAAACATGACAAGTTAAGTAATTCTACAAGTATAAATAATTGTTTGTAAAAGTGTATTTCTGATGGCACTTATAAACTGAGTTTGCTGTAAGTATTATTTTATCAGGTTCGCTAGACAAAAGTTAGCTCTTCAAATAACCGACTCCTTGCAAACAAAACCTTTCATACATTAGTTATCTTACATGAAACACAACATTAAGACATCAATATCCCATTACATTACTTGTATGTAACCATTTTTATCACTTCGCCCTATAAAAAACGTTCATACCAAAAAAGGCCATTCCTCTCGAAACCGACGTAAGTCAATTTTATAGTTTTCTGGAGACATTTGATATATGGTCGGGTGCGACATATCCCGAAATATTTATATGGGAAAATGTAGCATTGACTGGGATTATGATTTATTGACTTAAACAGTGATACTTTATATATATTTTTTTTTTCTTTTCGCATGACGTGGATATTCCATTGAGTTTTTCAAAGCTTCAATAATGTGGTTTGCATTTTATGTATAGGGTTGGCATGGCTTGTTTTGTTTGTTTTTTTTTATGGACATTGTCCCAAACAAGCAGAACTTGTAGGTACTATGAGTCGTCGTCGCCATCTCACCCACATAACAGTAAATAAATAATTATAATACCAGCTTTATTTATTTTTGTAAACATTCTATCACAATTTAATGTATGCGTTAAGTTATTGCTTCAATAATAGAGAATTACTGCGCAAAATAATAAAATAATAGTAAATTATATTCTTTTATATTCTGCAGTAGGTACTCTAAATAATTTCTGAATGAGCGCCTACATCACAGGCCTAGATACAACAAATTGATGATTAGATGGCTGTTTCATCTTTATCGATAGTCAAACATCTGTAAAGATGTTTCTTTCAAATGCGAGGATATTTCTCTCATTGATGAAGCGACGGTGGCCAACACCGTAGAACGGTGAATATACTAGAAAAATTCGACGTGTCCTCATAGGTCTCTGTAGCATAATTGGTTAGTGCATATGGCCGGACTCCCAAGGATGCGGGTTCGAATCCCGTCAGGGCGACATGAGACTAGTTGCTTTTTTCTAGTATATTTTCTAGTTTAATATTTACAACAAATTCTTAAATTCATTACGGGTGTCCACAATTTATATCGTCAGGAACTGTATGAAATCGCCAAACTGTATTAAAAATTTACTACCGCATAAAACAATTTTCGTCCAACATTATTAGTGTTAAACCTCACTGTATCACCAAAACGGGAACATTAAAGGGACCCTTTTTATCGCATATCCCACGACTGAACGCTATGCTAATACAAATAAACAATTTTGTATGGTTCAAACACAAGGCGACAGTGAAATAAACACATGTTTTCTAGTCACTTCCGTTCCTAAATAACGCTGTAGCCCTTTTTTATACTGAGGGGAATGCTTTTACGCATACCCCGTCCGCCTCGGATGTGCGGACAGCGGTTGTGGGTACTCGCCGGACCACCTCCTGCTCCCCAAGCCTGCTACAAGAGCACGATAGGAGACCACGAGTAGGGAATACCCACCCTAGACTACCCTAGTCTTGCGGGATCTGGAGCGGACGCTCTCGCACCGACCAGGGGCCCGCCTGGCTAATCCAGGCCTAACGCACACAATAACAGATCGGCTTGTTTCACTACGGGGGAAGGAGGCGCATATACTGCTGAGTCCGTCTCCCAACTCGCTTTGCATTCGCGGTCTCCTCATGGACTCTTTTCGCAGCTTCCTTTGTAAAGATCGCCTCTTCGCAGAACATTGCAACTGCTTTCCAGTTCCTCTCATCTTCCACCTAGCCTTTACTACACCAGAAAAATAATCCTGTAGACCCTAGCATTTGCGGCTTTTGTCGACAATCATAGCTCGATAACGTGTCACTGTGTCACCATTCACACACACATTTATCAAGTGATATGACAATAGACAGCAAACTTTATTAACCAGCCAGTTTGTTTTTGAGAATATTATGTTTTGCTTTTGGAGGAATCGCCAGCTCCTAAGATACAGGATCAGTCCTAGTTTAGGAGTTAGGGACCTGAATTTTTAACGTTGTAATTGTGACTTTTCTCAATAATGTGTACCTATGGTTTTAGTTCTACATGTATGTGACAAGAAATAAAACTCTGGAATATTCAATCTTCAGTGTATATACTTGTTCCAAATCACATTGAGCAGTTTATCATCGTATAATTATTTAAAGTAGGTATGCGTCCGTGCGTGTGACTTTCGTAGCAGTGATCGCGGCCTGTGAGCCGAGCGCCCGCGCCGCCCGCGCCACTCTTCAGGGTTCCTTAGGCGCAAACACTACCTACATTAAATATTGTTTGTTGTTAAATAGTTTTATTATTTTATTATTATTATTATATCATATCAGGTGATAGCGGTGTTGATGTAATAGGGTAAGGTAACGGCTACACGCCACACTGCCACACCGATGCGCCAAATTTAATGTTTTTCAGAAAATAGTTAGAATTCTAAAATGTGATTTCCTAATTAAATCTTCTATTCTATACAAAATGTTATTTTAAAAAAATTAAAATGGGCAAGTATTTGGCCACCAACTGGCCTGATGGAAATTGTAAATAATGTTGAGTTCTGCAAATGCTTTAAGATTTGTAGTTAACTAGAATTACTTTATATAATGTACTCAACTCAATGATATTGTTAGTACCATCTGTAGAACTCATTACCACGAAGTCTACAAACTATTTTTTGAATAGTGCTTCCATTCGATTGCGAAAAGAATGCAATCCTGAAATTGCAAAAAAAATAAAACTGTTTGAATTCTAGAAAAAAAAGAAACAGCTGCTTTTTAGGGTTGCTTCTTTACAAAAAAGTTGTTCCTAATAATTAGTTCTACAAAATGTTTTTTTTTTAGTAATCATGAAATGACGTTAAATAACAGTTTAAATGCAACAGAATAAGTACTTATTATTAATGTTGCATTCCACATCTGATCTTCTGATTGCATCAATTAAGCCCATGGTCGTTAAAGACCATAAGTTCATAGTAACATGGACCTTATAGTGATATTCATACAGTTGTTTATTATATATTCAAGCAGCGTTATTTATCTAGATGTTCCTAGTATTTGTTTCATATAATGTGACGTCAGCATTGGATGAATGATATCTGTATGGCGGATCATGTGAGAGAATATAATTTATTTATCTTTAAAAATTGTAAGTACATATGTACATGTTTTTTAAATTTAAAATTAATTTAAATATTCCTGGGCTAAATAATCATCATCATGCAATAGCTTGTTTCATCCAGTTTCTGATCTGAAACTGGTGTCATCGAAAAAAAAAACAAGTATTTAATCTAACATTAATCTGACTAATGGGTTTATAATAAGATACCACTAACTAGCAATGTATTTTTATTATTATTGGCAAATAAATAAATAACCTAAACGTAGTTTTTGTATAGCGTAATACGATTAAATTTTCTGACATATTTTCGTTCATATATGTTTGATGCGTACTTCCGGAAATTTACAACAACTTACGTGCCCTTTACTTCTCTTGTAACAGTTGTAACACAGTATAATGGGTTTCCGAACGAACCAATTTACCAGTTTGTCAATCGTTTATAAGCTAAGGCGACTAACGAACTCAGCCTTCAGGAGACGGGCAGCAGCGTCTCTTGCAAACTTGGCCATACTGCGATCGCCAACCCGCCTGACAAGCGTGGCTATTATGGGGAATTCCCCCAACTGTACATGTAAGACGTCGATTCGCGAATATTACGGTAAATGATTTTTGAAGAACACAGCTAGCCAGACACAAGTAGCAAGAATCTACTTGCGTACCTTGGTTTGACGATTGTAAGCTGAATAGAAGCTATATCAAAACTGCACTACGCCTTCGTTCGGGACACTATACATCGGCAAAATATGCTTTCTTAATGAAAAAAAACTAGTTCACCTAACTGCAGTGTGTGTGATAAAATAGAAGATGTACAACACATGCTGATGGATTGTGTCAAGAACAGGGCTGAAAGGGAATCACTGTTTGAGGAATACAACCTAAATAATCAAAATGTAAGATTAATACAAAACATTCTAGCAGAACCAACATCAAAACTAGCTCAAAAGTTATGTACTCTTGTAAAATTAACCGAGCAGTGATTCCTTTTCATTACAATTAGACACTTAAGCTTTCATTTTTCTCCTCCTTACCTACTTTTAATTTACCTTGTTGTTACCTAATCTTAAGTAGTTGGGTGAGATACTGGAGAAGATGGGGCTGACGTATCCATGAGAATAAAAGCCCCAAATTAAATAAAGAGGAAAAAAATAAAGAAGAACACAGCTATTCAGACTGTTTTATTTGACATCTGTTTCATATACCGGATGTGAGATGATAAAAAAATTGTTACGGAAATGGTAAGACTAGCTAGAAAATTTGAGTTAAAACGGCAACGTTTTTAGTACGTAAAAAATGTCTAATTATAACGAATAACAAGCTATGACTAACCTTTTTTAATCGCAGCTTAACTGAGTGTCATTTAATTTTTAATATCTTTAGAAAGTTGGTGTTAAAAAAGAACGAGATAAACTGTAATGCCTGTGCGATTTTACGACGGGAATCCTTTTAAAACTGGATATTTATATCTGTTTAATCTGCAGACGTAAACCTCAAAGATGGGTCGTAAATAAGGCTTATCTACGGGATAAATGTGCTGCTTTTTTCCAGCTATGTTGCTCTTTAGTTGGTGAATTGACGATGTTCTGATTAAAATATAATTTGGTCCTTCATACGTATTAATAACGTAATAACTTTTTGATGTGGCCTGGTTCTTTCGGTTTCTTTTTTTATGAACAACGGGAACACTCTTAGCCTTCATCATACCATGTTAAGTATTGATAAGGCTGAAGATGGAAGCGAGCCTCTCCCGGAATCCTCAATCACTGAGGAACTGGCTACCTGATCTCTAACTGCTCATTTCACTAAAGCTCACCAAGTTTTTAATCTTAACAATAATCACGTATTTACTCGCTGGAGTTGCATTGTTTTTATGTTCTTTCATTAGTCTGTAAGCTTGTGTACTGTTCTGTTTTGCTTGTGTACGTAATTGCTTGCATTACATTGCTTGTATTTGTGCTTGGCACTTGGCAAAGGTACATTACAGTCATGCTTCAACAGCTTGGTAATTGCTTGCTTACTCCTTTCACTGAGCTGTTGAAGACACAAATAGACTAATTATATGAGATTTCATTGTTTATGTAGGTATTTTAATTCACTTTTCTTCCTAAAAACGTGTGCAAAAACTTTCCTTCGTTTTGTTCGTATTTTCACTTCACTTTTTTCAACCAAAAACAATGTTTTAACATTTTTATTTATTTATTTATTAATATGTATTACCGGCCCTGGCATAACACTTGTCAAATATTTTTGTATATCAATAATTATTTGATTTGTTTGTGTATTTTTTTTTAATTTCTTACTTTTATTTTATTGTCTTCGTATTTCTGTGTGTCCGCGTCAACCTCGCTTCACTAGGTCCTGTCAGAATACCAGCGTTGCTGTGACACATTTAGTGTCATGGCAACACAAAGCTGAGGCAGACCTAATTGACCATTGATGTAATGTGTTTTTTTTTATATTTTTGTATTTTTGTTATGGTTGTAATAATTGTGTTCTGTCTGTAGTCAATAAAATGTTTTTCTCTCTCTCTAACTGCCGGAACACACAAATGCTGAAAATATTGTTGTTATGGCGTCAGACTTAGATAAGATGGTGCTAGCTAGCCAGGCGGGCTTACAACAAGTCCTAGCACCAACCAAACCGAATACAATACGTAACCCCGCTGGGAATCGACCCAGGGGGTCTCATACCGGTGGTTGTTACTACTAGACCACAGAGGCGGTTAAAACGTGTTTGTTTCTCATTCGGAACTCGGATGTTATTAACTTCATTATGTTATATTAACGCCTATGTTGGTTTAAAAAGGTTTTATCTATGTTACAAGGAAAATAATAGATCATTTACAAGTCTTTAACTCTTGAACCGAAACTTCAACTTTGGCAAAGTTCTCTCGCAGCTCTGTAAAATGCATTAAAGATATTTTTAGTATGGCAACACTCACAGTCTTCACAGATGATATCCGGTCCGGTCGTTTATTCGCCCGCCGCATCCGTCTCGGTCTGTGACGTCACAGGGTCAGTGCACTCAGGCGCAGACCGAAATAATGTTACTTATTATAAAACAAGTGCACGCGATGTACAGCAAGGCAAAGATATGATGATTACTAAAAAAACTGGCCAAGTGCGAGTCGGACTCGCGCACGAAGGGTTCCGTACCATTATCTATACAACATTAGACATTTACCGTTTTTGTTTTTTTTTCTATTGACAAATTCAAGCACCTAAAATTCGATTGAAAATTGAATTTTCTTTGAGCGAGGTCTACTATTTTCACAGAACCACTAGCCCCGCCATTGTAACGACCTACTCTTAAAGCATACACTATGTTCAACTGTGAAAAACATTTATATGCTTAGGTCATAAATACCGGAGTGTCTGCACTTCAAATGGTTATTACGAGCCATAAGTCGGCTGGTGAAAAAGCCACTGATGTTACGTACAGTCAACAGCAAGTCAGATTTTACAGTCGTTTTACGAAAACCACCTCTATTGAGAACAGCATAAGGACGCTACCGAGGAGCCTGTGGCTCAGTGGTTCGCGCGCTCGGTCTGCTAATCAGCTCCCCAATTGTCTAATTTCAAAATCTATCACAATCGCTTTCAAAGGTATTGTGATTGTGATAGTGATATCAGGGATTGTGGAACTTGTAGTCGTAATCCCTTTCGGAACGAATTTTGTTTTAAATGTCACTTCATTTGACATTTCTCCATACATTTGAAAGATATTTTCGTGTGTCACTTTGCTTAAACAGTTCAATTTCATTCATTCAATACCTTTCAAAATGCGTCCCGATCACAATACCTCTTAAATGTCAAATAGTGACGGCGTCAATTATCGTTCAATTAATGACGAATTGTAAGATAGTTTGCGATTGATTTTAAAATTAGACAATTAGCCCTCAGGTTAACAAATTTCGCAACGGTCGGTCACGGGATGGGTGACGAAAAATTATCACGAGCTCCTCCGTGCTTCGGAAGGCACGTTAAGCCGTTGGTCCCGGCTGTATTTACAGTCGTTAAAACTCACTAAACTGCATTGGGCCTGCGTAGTGGGTCATGGCCTATTCTCCTTATCCATTGCGCTATCCAGCATTAGGAACATTAATATGGCTGTATTTACAGTCGTAAAAACTCACCAAACCGCATTGGGCCTGCGTAGTGGGTCATGGCCTATTCTCCATATCCATTGCGCTATCCAGCAAATAACATTAAAAAGGCTGTATTTACAGTCTTTAAAACTCACCAAACCGCATTGGGCCTGCGTAGTGGGTCATGGCCTATTCTCCTTATCCATTGCGCTATCCAGCAGTAGGAACATTAAAAAGGCTGTATTTACAGTCGTTAAAACTCACCAAACCGCATTGGGCCTGCGTAGTGGGTCATGGCCTATTCTCCTTATCCATTGCGCTATCCAGCAAATAACATTAAAAAGGCTGTATTTACAGTCGTTAAAACTCACCAAACTGCATTGGGCCTGCGTAGTGGGTCATGGCCTATTCTCCTTATCCATTGCGCTATCCAGCAGTAGGAACATTAAAATGGCTGTATTTACAGTCTTTAAAACTCACCAAACTGCATTGGGCCTGCGTAGTGGGTCATGGCCTATTCTCCTTATCCATTGCGCTATCCAGCAGTAGGAACATTAAAAAGGCTGTATTTACAGTCGTTAAAACTCACCAAACCGCATTGGGCCTGCGTAGTGGGTCATGGCCTATTCTCCTTATCCATTGCGCTATCCAGCAGTAGGACCATTAAAAAGGCTGTATTTAGTCGTTAAAACTCACCAAACCGCATTGGGCCTGCGTAGTGGGTCATGGCCTATTCTACTTATCAATTGCGCTATCCAGCAGTAGGAACATTAAAAAGGCTGTATTTACAGTAGTTAAAACTCACCAAACCGCATTGGACCTGCGTAGTGGGTCATGGCCTATTCTCCTTATCCATTGCGCTATCAAGCAGTAGGACCATTAAAAAGGCTGTATTTAGTCGTTAAAACTCACCAAACCGCATTGGGCCTGCGTAGTGGGTCATGGCCTATTCTACTTATCAATTGCGCTATCCAGCAGTAGGAACATTAAAAAGGCTGTATTTACAGTAGTTTAAAACTCACCAAACCGCATTGGACCTGCGTAGTGGGTCATAGCCTATTCTCTTTATCAATTGCGCTATCCAGCAGTAGGAACTTTAAAAAGGCTGTATTTACAGTCGTTAAAACTCACCAAACCGCATTGGATCTGCGTAGTGGGTCATGGCCTATTCTCCTTATCCATTGCGCTATCCAGCAGTAGGAACATTAAAATGGCTGTATTTACAGTCTTTAAAACTCACCAAACTGCATTGGGCCTGCGTAGTGGGTCATGGCCTATTCTCCTTATCCATTGCGCTATCCAGCAGTAGGAACATTAAAATGGCTGTATTTACAGTTTTTAAAACTCACCAAACTGCATTGGGCCTGCGTAGTGGGTAATGGCCTATTCTACTTATCAATTGCGCTATCCAGCAGTAGGAACATTGAAAAGGCTGTATTTACAGTCGTTAAAACTCACCAAACCGCATTGGGCCTGCGTAGTGGGTCATGGCCTATTCTCCTTATCCATTGCGCTATCCAGCAGTAGGAACATTAAAAATGGCTGATGACACAAGGACGCTACCAAGGTCAAACGGTAATCTGACGTGCGGTTTACTGTACCTACATACTACTTCATACTTTGTAGGAATACGGGTTAGATCGGTCTTAGTGATATTTTTTATAACCCTCTTCAACGTGAAGATAAAAATGATGGGTGTTCTTCGACCTTTTATGGAGTGTGTAGAGATCTATACTGTCCTTAAATTAATTCTTAATCATAAAGAAACAAACTTATAGCAGCATCGGGTTATACTTAACAGCCTACTAAGGTTATTAACGGCTTATTCTTATTACTTTTCTTTTCACAATAATATTATAATCCTACGAATATTATAAACTAGCGGATCCTCGCGGTTTTACTCGCGTGGTGCCCTTTCCCGTGGGAATATCGGGATAAAATATAGCCTATGGCACTCGGGAGAATATTAGCTTTCTAATGGTCTAAGAATTTTCTAAATCGGTCCAGTAGTTCCTGAGATTAGCGCGTTCAAACAAACAAACTCTTCAGCTTTATAATATTAGTATAGATTTGAAAGTTGGTCTGTTTGTTTGTTCGTTCCTTTTTGACGCAAAAACTACTGAACGGATTTGGATGTTTGGTATATAGGGACTACAAGTAGTGGACTAACTATAGGCTGCTTTTTATCCCGTTATTCCCACGGGAATGGGAACTTTTGAACCACGCGGGTGAAACCGCGGGCAGCGGCTAGTCTCGTATAAATTTATTCACTTTTTAACCGACTTCAAAAAAAGGAGGAGGTTCTCAATTCGACGGAATCTTTTTTATTAATATCTATTCAAATGTATTTAGAGGGTGTGTTTCATTTAATATAAGATATCGGACAGTTATTTTATCTCTAACTGCCGGATCACAACAATGTTGAAAACAGCTAGCCAGGCGGACTTGCAACAAGTCCTACCACCAACCAAAACTTTACTAGGCTGTTATTCATTATATCGAATGAAAATATGGGAAATGAAATTATTTAACTTGAACGTTAGACTATCAGTAGGTTCAATTGAATGAATGATTGATTTCTTATACAAGGCATAACATTACAAACCTACGAGATTTGTAAAAATTACACGTTTTTTTGTTTTATACAAATAATAATTTTATTTCTTAAATTCCTCGTATTTGCTGAATCGAGTGTTCGATTCGCGGAGTAATCTCCTGAATTTCACCGCTTCACTTGGATTGTATTGTAAGACAACAAAGGAAACTGCAAATAGTGAAACAACAAGCCATCAGGACATTACTATGGACTTTGTTGAACTGCGAACGTCTGCGAACGTCTGGCCTGCGGGGACGACGATAGCGACGTTGGGAGTCGGTAAATTATATCGATAGATAGATAAGTAGTTTTACGGCCATTCCCAATAATCTATCCTCAGTAAGAGATAGGCCTCGTCGTCTCAGCCACATGACACCCACTGCTGGGTATAGGCCTCCCCCAAGGATCTCCACGACGATCGGTCCTGCGCTGCCCGCATCCAGCGGCTTCGCGCGACCTTCACCAGATCGTCGGTCCACCTTGTGGGGGGCCTACCCACGGAGCGTCGTCCGGTACGCGGTCGCCATTCCAGAACCTTTCCGCCCCAACTGAGAGATAGGCCTACTGTGGTTTAATTACTAGGCAATCTTTGTTATTTCCCGTCATATAACAGAAATAACTAAGCAACAAAACTATAGTAGCCCTACTATTACTATGAATAAGTTATTGGGTACGGTTGTTAGTCTATACAATTTTTTTTTTATTGTTTGTTTGCAACAAATAAACTCAAAAACTACTGAACGGAATTGGATGAAATTTGGAAACTTTTATCCCGTAATTCCCATGGGAACGGGAACCACGTGGGTGAAATATGTAAAAAAAATGTATATAATAGAAATGTTATTTATAAATATATAGTTATTAAAGATAAGATAGCCAATTTTAAATAGAAAAATATTGGAAAAAAATTAACTCGGCCACAAGTGAATTCTCAGGCTGGAATTAAATTAATCAATTTCCAGCCTGAGAATTCACTTGTGGCCGAGTTAATTTTTTCCAATATTTTTCTATTTAAAATTTACCATAAGTATAAAAATAGCATTGAAAAATGCAAAAATTACAAATTCATAAAATAAGATAGCCAGTTCCTCAATGATTGAGGATTCCGGGAGAGTCTCGCTTCCATCTTCAGCCTTATCACTACTTGACAGCAGGTATGATGAAGGCTAAAGGCCTGAATTCATTTTGATTAGTGATTAGTGCAGGTGATTAGTGATTAGGAGAAAATAAGTGTGGACAGCGCCTGATTAGTGCAAGTAATTAATTGGCTGCGTAGTAACGTGATTAGAAGCGTGTTCTAAATTTTCGCAAGTGGACTGCGAGTAGCCACGTCCTGCGCGCTCTACCTTCCCCCTCACTCGCAGCGTGCCTGCCACTAAACACGTCTGGACAGGCAGTTTAGTGTTTAGCGTCGGACGCTCGTGTTGTTGTACAAAAAAATGGCAAAGTAAACCTATAAATTTGTGCAGGAGTATGTAAAACATGAATGCCTTTATACAACTGTAAAGCCCCTAGCTACATAATTAAGGGAGCCCGAGATGCGGCACTTTTACGTATAAGACTTTTACTATTGAGTATTCTGTGGTATTAGTGAAACTATGAATACTTCTTCAATTGCAAGCGTGCTTCTCGTTGTTGGTCCATACTTGCTGGTCGACGGCTAACAACTGAATTTACTAAACAGAGCCACTAAACAATAATTGGACACTACTCGCACTACGCACCTGCACTAATAACCCTCAATTAAATAAAGAAATAATAAAATAAATAAAATAAAAAAAAATTAAATAAATTACCAATCACCTGCACTCGCATTAATCAAAGTGAATACAGGCCTTAAGAGCATCCACGTCGTTCATAAAAAAAAAAACTATAACTGGACTACAGACGTTGTTACTCTGTCAGTTGACAGATCGAGTCATCACTACTACGAATCCTCTCACTGCGGCCAAGACTCCTTTAGCCGTCAGATATCTGATCAGTCTTGTGAGCCTGCTTGACTGGCAGTGACAAAATCCTATCCTTTTTAAAAGCTAAGGACTAGCTCTACCGAATGTCGGTAAAGCAGCCTATGCACATGAAACAGACAAACGTGAGTTTTCAAAAACGATTCTAGTTTACCATACTGTGCTAAGGGTACTGAATGATATTCAAAGTATTTTTATTTTGTTTCTCTCGCAATGTAATAGTAGATTATTAACCAAGGGAATAAAGCAGTGTCTTCTGTCGCGGGTGACGATTTTAATCGCGAGCGTAACGAAGGACTCGAGGTTTACTCCCGAGCGTAGCGAGGGTGTTAAAAACTTAAATCGCGAGCGAAGCGAGGGATTAAAGACGATTCCTGAGTGTAGCGAGGGATTTAAGTTCACCCAAGACTAAAACAGCTTTATCACCTAGGAAAATACTCTACTTTTCGTACCATTTGCGAAAAAATTAACACAATAATAATATGAGATAAGCATTTATTAAAAATAATGACAATTAAAAGTAAAAGTTAACATTCGAAATTTCCTTGGATTTTGTTGGAAGCAAATTATTTATAATTGCGGCAGCATTTGCACTGATGGAATCCGACAATTCACTGTCACTGTCGCTTTGATTTAACATCGTAACGTATTTTTAGAACTAATGTTCTACTTATTTTATAAAAATAAATTAAAATAAACTTAACGTTTATGTATTTGAAGAAAACAACAAGTTAGCAGCGCCTGCTAGTTAGCAGGCACAAAATAGACTTCTAAACCACGTGACAGTTGTTATTGTTTTGTAGTGTAGAAACTAAAAAAGTACATTTGACACATGTCCAAGGTGTCCTAAACTCATTCCCGTTGACCGTTTGTCTCTATCTCTTATGGTTTCTGAGATCTCGATGCGTACATACATACGTACGTACGTACGGACGGACAGAGAGGGATTATAAGACTTTTCTAAACTTTAGAGTTTAGAAGTCTAAAAACGCGGAAAATTCCTAGACTAATATTTTTTTGTCGGAAAAGCAAAGGCATCAAGCTCATACGGCCTCGTCGGCTTTCGTAATTTTATTTAAAAATCATAACTGCATAATAAATGCGTATTCCTTTTTCAAAAAGATGTGTAATGCTTTATATACAAACTCAATGGTGTAAACACAGATGTAGTTCAGTATAAATTTCGGTAAGTATTCCAAATTTAAATCACATTCTCTCCCTAGAGGATGAATGAAATTTAGTACAATTTTCTTTCCCTGATTAAAAATGACTATTGTTATGTTCGCTTTTTGTGGCATAGAATGTCACTTTTTTGAGCAAGTGGTACGAAAAAGTAGTTAAGTTGATGTTCTTTTTATATGGTTAAATCTGTTTAGTATTCATACAATTGAAGCCTGCTGTAAAAATTACCGTGTTTGGGTTTAAGCGGAAATCTAGATCTCTCGGGACTTAAACGACGTAGAGTGAAATGTACGATTTTATTATTCAATTAATTTGGCTTTTTGCTAGAACTTTCTTTTAATTTGTAATTCACAATTACAGTGTACAGTCAACCGCTTACGTGTTAAAGTTCAAAGTCGATTAAAGATATCTGTCAGTTTTATTAAACCCGACTTGCTGGCTATCAATTGTCAAATGATGCCATCCACGAAGACGCGCCCCACTATTTCGTCCTAATCGTTTATAGTAAGTATATATATGCAAGTTTCCGCTTATGTTTGAGTGTTTTATTTTTATTTTTTATTAACGACGTGGAGACTCTTAGCCTTCATCATACCTGATGTTAAGTATTGATAAGGCTGAAGATGGAAGCGAGCCTCTCCCGGTATCCTCAACCACTGAGGAACTGGCTATCTTATCTCTAACTGCCGGAACACAACAATGCTGAAAACTTTGTTATTATGGCGTCACACTTAGATAAGATGGTGGTAGGTTAGCCAGGCGGACTCACAACAAGTCCTACCACCAACCAAACCGAATACAAATTGTACCCCCGCTGGGAATCGAACCCGGGATCCCTGGGTCTGATACCGGTGGTTGTTACCACTATACCACAAAGGCGGTTGAGAGGCGGTGTTATCGGTACACACTAATTACTTATGAGTGTATGAGCACGCTACAATAAATAGACTACAATATGCTCGGGTCAAACACCCGCAAGACGCGATCCCTCGTCAAAAAAATGGTGGGGAGCGTCTTCGTGGATGACACTGTCTGAACTTATCGACAGATACATTTAAACATCACTAGTGTGCATGAGCTCCAGCTTTGTCTCGTCGAGTTAGTAAGTAGACCAAGTTGCCGCATGGCGCGCTAAACGTGAATTCTATAGTCAGATTCAGAAATAGCCACGCTGTTTCTGTGCACATTCCTTATAAAGATGTATTGCAATCACTGTTGAAGATTTTGTTTTATTCCTATTTTGGATCTGCTTCCTTGTTTTAAAATAGTTTGATCAGTGTAACAAATAGCATTGGTCGGGAAATCGGGACATATATTGCGCGGTGACGACAAATGGAGCAAGTCGATCACAAACTTGTACCAAAAGCATCTGAAGAAGACAAAGAGGACAATACAAAAGATGGGAAGATGAACTAAAAATGATAACAGAAAAAAATATGGTCAAGAAAAGACATAGACAGAGAAGAATAGAAAAGGTGAAAGAAACTTTTGCCGTTAGTCAAACAGTTCCAGTTGTCGATATTGAATTTTTTGTTGAAAATGTGTGATAGGTATTTTTGAGTAGGTATCTGAATAAAATGTTATTGTGTTTTTATTTTTTATTATGTGCTTCCTTTTTTAAAAGTTTGATCAGTGTAAGTATTAGTTCTGCTGGTGTGTTTTGTATTGTGTCTATTGGTTCTGCTGGTGTGTTTTGTATTGTGTCTATTGGTTCTGCTGGTGTGTTTTGTATTGTGTCTATTAGTTCTGCTGGTGTGTTTTGTATTGTGTCTTAAGGTGTTTAGGGTGTTCGGCTTTTGGAGGTAATGCAACTTTCGCTACGGTCGGTCAAAAGATGGGTGTTTTGATTGGGTAGCATAAATTTTACTATCTCGAGCTTCTCTACGCTACGAAAGGCTTTAACAGGCAATAATATACTCTTATTAGTTTTAAACCCGCATGAAGGTGGTCTGGTCTTTCCATCTTCCTTATCCATTCAAAAAGCATTAGTAAGTAAATTAAAAACGGCTCATTACAGTGAAAATTGGTTTGTAAGTGGGTAGGACTTGCTGTAAGTTCGCCTGGCTAGCTACCACCATCTTATCGTAGCTTGACGCCATACCAATAATGTTTTCAGCATTGTTCTGTTCCGGCGCTTCGAGTGGTTGGGGATTCGGAAAAAGGCGCGCTTCCATCTACTGAATATTAGGTATGATGAAGGCTTAGCATCTCCCCGTTGTTCATAAAAACAAAATCAAGTATTAACTCGGCCACAAGTGAATTCTCAGATGGGATACACTTGTGGCCGAGATGATTTTTTCCCATATTTTTCTATTTAAAGTTTATCATAAGTATAAAAATAGCATTGAAAAATGCAAAAATTTCAAAATCATATCATAAGTATAGAAATAGCATTGAAAAATGCAAAAATAAAAAAATCATAAAAAAACATCAAGTATTGTTGAATAATTTTAGATAGATAGATAGATAGATAAAACACTTGATTGCACACACAAAAATACAGACAGAAACACAAGAAAGAGTTGACATACATGTGGGCAAAGGCGACCTTATCGCTAAGAGCGATCTCTTCCAGACAACCTTTGAGGCATAGGAAAAATGGAGAGAGAGCGAGAGGTAGTGCACAGGCAACAAGCAAGAATGACAAACTTTACTTAACAATATTACTGAATATATAAATAAATCTACCTACATAAACTACTAAATAAATAGTCATAAATAAAAATAAAATATTTAAATAAATAACAACTAAATATATATATATATTTTAGATTGTTCTTTATCATATCATAGCCCCAATTTATAACAGAAATCTGAAAAAATCTAACTTTATTGAAACATTAAATTTCCATAAACAAAATGTAAGGTTATCGTAACACCGCTATCAGAACATCGGTAAACAAAACAAAGTCGAATCAGCAACCCTTCTGCTAGTGAAAGCTATATCAATCAACATATCAGAGCCCTAATCGGTTGTCAGGTGAACCCCCAAAAACGGCGATCAAAGTGGCGTATATTGCCGTCCAGCACAGAATACGTCAGCCGGCAGAGGGTGTCCGAGCAGAGAGGACACTCGTCGAAAAAGTACCTATTCGAATCCCCACGTCAAAAAATTTTACCTATATACAGGGTACAAAAAAAAAGACGGTCATTGGAGGGAAAGAGCCCTAAATATTGATGTAGGCAAATTTTACTCAAAGGAACCATTCCTTCATTTTTTTAAATAATTTAAAATGCATTCAAAATTTTTTGACAAATTACTTACTGTCTTGTTTTGAAAATTACTTATTTGCACCGGAAATCGAACCGGCTACAATGACAAAAAAACAACGCTTACCACAAAAGTACACAATGTTATTTTTCTCAATTAAGCCGGTTCGATACCCGGTGCAAATATGTAATTTTCTAAAATCTTTGAATGCTGTTTAATTTTTTTTTAATGAAGGAATTTTTCCTTGGTGATAATTTGCTTACACCAATATTTAGGGACGTCGTCTCAGCCACATGACACCCACTGCTGGGTATAGGCCTCCCCCAAGGATCTCCATATTTAGGGTACTTTCCCTCTAAGGACCGCCTTTTTTCCACCCATTTGTTAACGTGACGATTGACGATACGAATATTTTTTCGTACTAGCATCAATGAACAAATAGAACAAGTGCCGTTTCTCATACATACACATTAATTTTACGTTTACAGGCATTTTCAGAAGTACTAGTCGCTAAATATTAAACAAGAAAACGTACTCGAAAAAAGCAACCTGTCTTATGTCGCCCTGACGGGATGAGACAGGTTGCTTTTTTCTAGTATATTTTCTTGTTCAATATTTATCACAAAAAATAGTTATTATAAAATGCGAAATTAAAAAGTTGCATTAGTCGCTATTTACAAAATGAATAAGAGGTACGAGCATTATTGACATTTCATAACAAACAGTAGCATTAATATGATAAAAACAAGCAAAGAGTTTTGAACCAGTGGCTATAAAATTCCCATATCTAACGTCACAACTATACAGAGACAAAACAGTTGCACCCCAGTCAGTCAGGCAAATTCACAGACAACAGAGCTGAGGCTTAGACTGTGTCTAAACATAAATCAATATTTGTACTCGGCCGATTTGACGCGCTCACTCACTCACGCGCCGCTCGCTATAGCTACACGGCCGGCCCCTCGATCTCATTGGTTTTCACTGGTAAAATAGTAGCAAACTAGCGAGCGCACGTGTATCGCCGCGTATCTATGTGAGTGCGTCATTGCGGCCGTTTGTAGGCAGTGCAAAGACTGTTCAGACTATGACGGAGCTGCTTTTGCCCAAGTTTGTCGTGTATAGCAGGATCGATCCTTCTGCTAACTTTTTTATTGTGAGCGCTAAGTCAACAAAGCTGATTGATTGCAACTGACGGCTAATTACGACGGCTTGTGTGCGCAGCGGCTGAACGACTCGGCAAGCGGCATGCGGGTGTAGGCAATGCACTCGCTATTTGAGGGTTAAAGTAAATTCTATTCGAAATCATGGCAACGGTACAGCAGAATAGTGCGCATAATGCTTGCTTACTCAAATACTCACTCCCTTCCTCACTACTTGCCCTCTCACTACCGTAAGTCATGAGGGCCCATTTTTTTAAACTATCCTCTGTGACCGGCGGCCTGCCCAGCTACCCGGGCTTCATCGCGGCGGGGTGATGTTTGGCAAGTTTGGCCATCTCCCCAAATAGTCTGAACCGTATATTAGTCTTACGCTTACTTCTCTCCCTTGCATTATCGAACTGGTGAGTCCACTGCACAGTAGCCCGTACCTCGATAAAGTTTCACTGTCCTGCTCACATCTTAACGGGGTAAGCAAGACATTATACGCCATATCATATCGCGCTATGTAGCAGCTAGGGAACCTGGCAACATGAAGCGTGGGAACTGTAGTGCAAAATACGCATATTGCGCACTTAGTGCTTTGCACTACCGAACTCTTTTTATTGAGGTCGTTGTACAGAACTAAAAAAAAGGTAAGAAGTTAGAAGTAGCAAGTTACTTATCGCGCATCGCGCCCTTTTGCGCAAAATACAATACCAGTGGTGTTGTGACACATAACGACCATGTCATACAAACTGTTGCCGACCCTTAAAGTAATCGGAGAGCAAATTCATGAGCTTTGAAGAAAAACCGAAATAATCGAGCTTAGATAAAAGAATTTTGTAATACATTAATAGTTACATTATTGCAAAGGCCGTGAAATAGGCAATTGCAGGTCGAGTATAAGTTTGTAGGCCGAGCCGTAGGCGAGGACTTCACTAATACGAGACAGGCAATTGCCATTTCCGCCGAGGCATATATAGTGCTTTTCTCAAAAGAATGCAGGGAAATAAAACATACTTTTTATATTATACATTTAATAATTACTAAAAGAAAATCAAATTCATTGCAGGAGCGTCTTTTTGAATTTGGAACATTACAGCGCTCCAGCAATGTTGTATGAAACGGCGTGCTGGAGTTGTTAAATACTCTTTGTAATGTTCCAAATTCAAACAACGCTCCTGCAATGGATTTGATTTTGTTTGTCCGTAAATTCGATACTTCTCGTGTTCTTTTTTCGAAAATAATGACAACATTTCCATGCATGTTTGAGAAAAGTATACTACTATAACAAGTAGATAGTATACTATAAAGTATACTATCTACTTGTTAACCCTTATCCATCGCTTTTGAAATATGTTCAACCAGTTGACAAATTTAAATTTACCGATCCACCTCCTAAATCCATGATGTTCATTACAGATGTCTGGCTGGACTTGTTTGAAAATAACATTGTAAATGATAATGATATGGCAGTAAAGCAATGCTTTGCTTAAACGAAGGTTTGGAAACGGGATCAGATTTTTCCTTCCATTTTACCACCGAGAGTCCAGACGTACTGTGATAGCCAGGCCTACCTGGTTGGTATTCCTCGTCTGCGTCCAAATAGCTTTTCTTCTTACTTTTTTATGCGCACAGCCAGTAAGTGGATTTCCCTGCCTGCGCCTGTAATCCCGGCAGCCTACAGCCCTGGTATATTTAAAGCTCGCGAAGACAATAATTTCCAGGCAAGCTCACTCCATCTTAGGCCTCTACTTAATCTTTGATCCAGAATGTAGCTAAGATGGCCGGTTGCACCAAAACTCAACAATTTCATATAAAGTATAACGTAATTTGCTTGTCAAAGCTGTCAAATTCCATACATTTCTAATAGCTTTGACAAAATATTGACGATATAGTTTATACGAAATCATAAAATGTTTTTTTGTGCAACCGGCCATAAGCCTATTTAATGTAAAAAAAGATGAAAAAGAAAAACAACTCAAACGAAAAACACCCTAACGTCCAATTGCACGTCAAAACATCAGCCAAAAGCATAAACATACAGAACGACATATACAGGTGTTTAATATACGTCTGATATTAGGCTTTTTAATGCCTTACGAGACGTCATAAAAATGCCATTAGGACTTATTTGGTCGCGTTTCCGGGAGGCGACACGGGTTACATGACATTTTAGGGATCCGTCAGACAACAATAATGGTCGTATACGATATTTTATTAAATTGTGAACAAGATCTGTTTTTATTGAAGTACAATTAAATTTTCGGGTTTTATTTCAGCAGCAATAAAACATGGTATCTATTGTAGGGTTGCAAGACTAACAACCCCCTTACTTGGTGTACCTAAGCTATTTAATGTTTTGTCTTATTTTCGCCAGTTCAAAGTAAATGTACGCGCGGTGATCGCATCGACGAACTTTGCGTCCAGACTTCCAGAGTTTATGGATCGCGACGCTGATATGAAACGGAGGTACGGACAAAAGAACATATCAGGGGCTAATTGTCCAATTTTAAAATCTACCGCAATCCCTTTCAATTCGTCATTTGAAAGATATTTACATACTTCAGACCGTCATTATTGACATTTGTTAAGGATTGTGATCGGGGACGCGTTTTGAAAGGTATTGAACGAACGAAATTGAACTGTCTAAGGAAAGTGACACACGAAAATATCTTTCAAATGTATGGAGAAGTGTCAAATGAAGTGTCATTTAGGACATCATTCGTTCCGAAAGGGATTGCGATTATAAGTTACACAGTTCCATAAATCACTATCACATGATAATCACATGATTTTGAAATTAGACAATTAGGGGGCTGGACCCACCTTAAGCCGCATTTTCAAATACGCACCTACGCGTTGTCTAATGTAAATCGTACACAAAAGTACGCATTAAGAAACTACTTTACGGACCCCTTTAACGAAGTCTATGGGCACGCTTGACGTATATTTTTTTAATATGTTTTCACAGCTGACGGAATACGATGTCGTGCCGGTATAAATTGGAGTATGGAGATGTTGTACTTTGCAATGTAGATTGATTGAATTTATTTATTGCAGTCACGTATTTTGGTATGTGTAAAAATACAGAGGTACGTACGTACTTCCCATTACGTCTAAAACAATTTTTGATTCAATATATTCCTAACTTTTATGCTACGAGCCGTTAAATAGACGTACTTACTTAAAAATACGTGACGTGAGCCTGGCTTGCTACCGCCATCTTATCTAAGTCTGACGCCATAACAACAATGTTTTCAGCATTGTTGTGTTCCGGCAATTAGAGATAAGATTCCTCCAGTTCTTCAGTGGCTAGCTGGTTAGTAAATGGCTTTAAAATAAACAAACAAAATCAACGAAAAAATTACAACCACAGTTCTGTTATAAAAATATTTATTTTGACCCAGAGGTACCAGGCCAGCATAACCAACCAGGAGTTGTTAAAAGAGTGTGCCAAGCAAAGCATAGGAGTTGTTAAAAGAATATAGTAGAGTATACCAAGCAGAGTATGCCGAGCAGAGGTTATTACAAGGTACAAGGTTATCTAAATGACTGTTATGTATGGAACTTCTTATTAACATAACGTCTACTGTGTTACTCATCAGTCAAATCAAATAATGCTTTGAAAGATTTGTATTTAGTAATGTTAAACTGTTTGAAAATCATTACTTACATTTTTGATAAAGCTGGGAAGTTTTTTTGCGCCCGTTTTTTCTTGTCAGCTAAAAGTCTGAAACGGGTAGTAGGGCAAAACTGACAATTCAAAAATGCATGATGCTCAATTGAATTAAGATTTTTTCCATTTTCATTTTCATTTTCATTTTCGTTTTCGTTTTCGTTTTTTTTTCGTTTTCGTTTTCACTTTCACTTTCACTTTTACTTTCTTTTTCGTATTCGTTTCCGTTTTAGTTTTCATTTCATTTCATTTCAAGTCGGTAGTTTTTATTTTATTGGTAAATCAATCCACTAACCTGCCACGTGTTCTACGGTCATAGTAATACAATACTTACTTACAACTAATCACAGTAGATATTTCATTCAAGATTCGTCCATTCACTCAGATGAGTAATGGAGTTCCATTCCACTCAAGGCATAGATACCGTTTCTAAGAAAAAAAACCCCTGCTCACTAACCGTGAAAATAGCCATGAAACTTAACATCACTCCAAATTAGACTCTATTCCTTTGTAATAAAGAACTGGCTCTTTAAGCCGCTTTCAAATGGATTAACGGAAAATAATTCGACTTCGCCATCTCTGATGACGTCTTTTCTAGATCATTTCTGTTGGCGAGACAGTATTATGGAAGTGTTTATTGTACTAATCAAAAATATACTACAGACATACATACAAATATTTATTGCAGACTAAGTGTATACAGGTGTTGTAATCTAGAAGGAACTTAAAAACTTAGTCACCTTTTACGGACACAGCAATTTATGAGAGGGCTATTTTATTAAGTAACAAATAATAAAATAGAAACAAAGAACAAAACAGAAAAAATAATAAAAAATAACGATAGAAGTTTAAAATTTGGATTGATCGTCGTATAATATTTAATTGAAAGAGGATATAAAAAGTAGACTTGTGTAAGAAGTAAAATGTGTGTATTCTATTTATTTCCTAAATGAAGGTAATAAATAGAATACACACATTTTTCAATTAAATAATCTTTAACCTTCATCTACTTAACTGTATTTTATAAATGTTTTTTTTTGTTTCAGGTATATAAACATCGGGAGTTATTTAAACGGTTAGCAAAGTATTCGTATTTTTGTTAACAAAAATTGTAATCGGTTAGCTAAAATAGCTAGTTGGGCAGCAACTTATGGTCAGCAAATATTTATAAATCAGACTGCAATTTATATCATTCTGAACAGCAGTATTTTTTTTGCATAGCCGAATATCGCACTGGTGCATCGGTAAGCACTCATAGTCAATTCAATTTTGTGCCGCTACTATAAGTCTAGCAAAAATTTTATACTTGTCATGCACAAAATTGGCGCATCACTTACAAAGATGGTTAATTAATTTATCTTCTCTCTTACTGGGTATATTTGGTAATGCAGGGATAATGTGATATAATATTAAACTAATTAATCACTATCGTCAATTTGGTAACATATCACAAAAACTTCATGCGACTTCAAAGGAAGACTAGAGTGAGAATGAATCCAAGCTTGAAGCTCTCCTAAACTTAGATAATTCTTAACTGAGACATCTTAGGCACTTGAACATTTTCCATTTTTGTAAGAATTTGCATTATTGCTCTTGGTTTGATTCTTAAATCAATTAATCGATTAATTTTGATCTTCAAAGTGTCACTCAAACTTCAGCGATCATCTTCAGTGATCGTGATCAGCATTAGTGAATCTGAACACACAGAATCTGAAGTGATTTCGATTAATAAATACATTCTTGCGGAGCTTTATTGTGGACCAAGTTGTCTCCACAGGACAGGCCTAGCCTAGTGTGGAGGCTACGTAAATGTATCATGCCTTGTATTTTGTTTTTTGGGAAATTAATTTACTATTTGTTTATTTGTTTCACCTACTTTTAAGGAACACTCATGATTTTTCAAGAAAAACGCAATTAACTATTTATATAACTAACTATGCATACCAATCAAATAAAATGCTTATAAGTGTTTTCTCTGCTGCCCAATTGTGTAATCTTGCTGCCCAAATAAGTATTTTGCGGCGTGACTGTTACTAAGCAGATACATATTAAGACATGCTGGCTGCGTATGTTTAAATGAATGACCATTATCATAATTGTTTACTGAACAAGAATTGCAGCCTGATTTTTACTATAGCTAACAAAATCTTTGTATGCCGGCCGGCCAAATGATTTACAGGCTGTTTTTTTTTTGCTAATCAAATTATAAAATTGCATGTCAATTAATTATTTGTCATAAACATCTACTGTATTGCAGAAAATTATGTATTAACGAGTAAGTCCTTAAAATCTTTTTTAAAACGTCACTCTTTTTTTGTGTTCCCTTTTTGTAATCCGGTATCTATATGTATTTATAAATCGGTCTTATCAGAAAATTATACACTTATTTAAACTTACGCCCTTAACGCCCCGTAAACGATAAAACTTTCGATAAAACCATCAGATTTCAGATACATTTACTAGATTTTGCTACTAAAACCCATAATATGCTTCTGGGAACTTGGAATCCAGCAATTTGCGGTCCCAATTAAATTAACTACGGAACTCGAACCCTGCACCATCGGATCTCGCAATTAACTCTTGTATTCTATGAGTTACCTTACATACCTCCTATATAAATTTAATGGGCTCGACTAATGGTGGATACTTATACAATTAAGGCGCTCCCAGTTTTATAGTATTTCGGGCATTCCCCTGTAATGTAAGAGCAGATCAAAGAGTTCCCGGTATGGGGGAGAGAAGTAGTAAGAAATTAAATACAAAATTATTTTCCTTTTCAATACATTTTATACTAGCTGTTGCCCGCTTTTTTCGTCCGCGTCAATTTCTGTTATTATGATCGCGATTAAGAAGTTTTTAAATAAAATATATGTCAAAGGAATTAGGTACCGTAAAATGACTTCAGAAAAAAGATAGTCATATACTGTCGCGGACATATTTTTAGATCATTTAAAAAGTAATAATTCTTTCATACATATTTTTTGGGTAACTTGAACCGTTTACGCAGCGCACGCAACGTAAGGCCTCAAATATAGATAATTTTTCCCGTTTTTGCAACATTTTTCACTGATGCTTTGCTCCTATTGGTCGCACCATGATGTTATATAGCCCACAGCCTTCCTCGATAAATGGACTATCCAACACAAATAGAATTATTCAATTCGAACCAGTAATTCCTGAGATTAGCGCGTTCAACAAACAAACTCTTTAGCTTTATAATATTAGTATAGATAACTCTTACATTCCTCAGATCAGCCAAATCTTTTAAAAACCATCGACAAAAATGGGTACTTAACTTACTTCATGTCAAATTGCCGACTTCATTACTTCGTTGGCGTCAATTTTTGCGTGCGTAGTCTTCAATTCAGTTTCTTCCTTCTTTGAAAAGGCAATGACACGTAACAGAAAAGTACACTGAAAAAACTAATTAACAAAAACTGTTCAGCTATTGTGAATATAGCTTAACTGAGTTTACTCGTAAGCAAATTTAGTTTAAATGCAACAATACGCTTGAGTTACATCGAATAAAACGAGTTTATGCTATTTCAGTTAGGCTATCCTTTTCAAAACTGTTAAGTTAATGGTTACCAATTACTGATCAGGTAATTCTCAACACGAATAAATAGTCTAAAAATAAACAAACTATTCTTAATTATTAACACGACCATTACGTCGCCAGCAACACAAATTGATTTACTATATTATAGTTAGTCGCAGCAAAGCATTTGTTAGTAAACAGCAATTTAGAAGTTATTATTTACACAAACAAATGTTGCGTATGACTTAACGTTTTGGCTGCTTCATGTCATTTCATGTTCGTTCCTGTTTTTTTGCATTCGCAAAACGCATTCGCTACAATGCCATTTGGCCATTTTTCTGTGTGCCGCCGTGAATTAATTACTCATTATAGATCAGTTTTCACATGAAATTGCTCTGTTGTCTCATCAAGGTAGCATTTTATGTTTCGTGAAAGAGTTGCGAAATTGAAACATACGGACATGGAACCATCAGAGGAGGTACCTGAAAAATTTACCATCGCGGACTATCTTAGATCTTGGGGCCTTGGAATATACCTACATTGAAAAGTTCAACGGTGAGTACATTACATTATAATACATTGTATAGTACTCTAAAAGTGGAATGGATACATACATTAACCCTAAACACAATACACTCCTTTTTTGGGCAGTCGTGTAATTATTTCTGAATCATTTAATTTACCTACATTGTATTGGCATAAATTATGTGATAATCCTTCAGGTTTACATTATTGCTTTACATCACATTTCCCTTTGTTTTCAGAAAAATATAACACTGTATGATGCAAATGTTATGTTGTATGAATATACACTCCAGGGAGCTAATGTCAGTGAACCGGTGACTGTTGAAGTGACAGAGACATCGGCAATTTCTGCTACACTTGATTGTGATGTAGTTCCAAAACATGGTGTAAGTTTTTTTATTTATTTGTGTTATAAACTTGAAAAAACTTGTATTATTTTTTTGGTACATAAAATGAATATGAATGTTTTGTATTTCAGGATGTGTATGAAATCCTAAATTCTTGTAATTAAGGCAAAGGACTTCTGCTGCAGTATGAAGAAAAGGGTCTGTTGAATAATGCAGCTCGGAGGAGGTTGTGCCACATCGTAATGGTAATTTGTATGTAACACACTATAATTTTAGTTGATTTAATAATAAAACCAACTTTGTTAATCATATCGAATTGTTTTAATTATAATTTCTGTTAACCAAAGTTATTGTAAAAGCCAGTCTTGTCAGAATGAATTACTGTCATTCTTTAGTCAAAGTAGGTACCTACTTAAGTTATCATGTGGTGCTAGTACGTAATTGTACTAGAACGTTTACACTTCACGTCGCTTACGGTCCTTAAAATCTTAAAAACTTTGGTTTTCTTCTCTCGTAGATACTTAATATCTTTCCCCAGAAATATATGTAGCTCAGATATTGTTAATTTTAGATGAAAATTATTATTTTAGATTTCGATATTTATTTCTGGGTGATAGTTGTTCAGTATCAACAGCTGGAGTTGGGGTTTCTGGGAATTTAATGACCGAGTCGTGGTTTATAATAATTTTGGTTAAAATTTGAACCCTTAATTATCCCCATAGTAACGTAACAGTGAAGTTAAAAATAACAAAACAGTTAGGTAATATATAACACCTCCGAGAGGTTTCGCTTACATAAAAGATTAGTTACTAGGAAATGAACAGCTTAAGCTATTAATAAGTAAATACTATCTTTAATAGTAACAAAATGTTTTATTAAAATTAATCACAATGTTTAGCATAAACTTACAAAAAGTTTAGCTATATCTAACCAAACTGTTTGACAGTGAATAACAAATGATGTAGTTTATTCCGAATAAAATTATTTTGCTGATAACAACTTTCAATAGATTCAAATAATACAAAATAGTTTTGTTATATGCTACAAATGCAGTTGGTTAATGTAAAATAAAGAAGTTATGTTAGAAAATTACATAATTGGGTTTGGTTACTGGTGGCAACAGTTATGTTGTCACTATTTTTAGGTAACCAGTAGCATAATTTTTTGTTATATATAGCCCAACAGTTTTTTCAGTGTATGGTTTCAGCAGGAGTGAATCTCGATAAACAACTAACAGATATTAAAAAAAATGATGAATCGATACATATTATTCAATTTTCTCCATACTTTCCGATTTTTTCTTGATTTACTTGCTTGCACGTTGATAATGACCCCGATTAGATTCAAATTCATTTGGAATAGATACTAATGATATGATGCTCAATTAGTTCCTAGTAGCTCCCTGGTTAAATGAATCGACTTCTACCATCCCCCCCATACCGGGAACTTTTTGATCTACCCTCGTAAAGAAACATTTGAAAGGCTCCACTAGGGCCACTATGTTATCTCGATATCCGAAATATCCGGATATCCGCCGTATAAATATATCCGAATACCAATTGCATTACTATTCGGATAATTCGAATAAAACGGATAATAATTTTTGGTTTGATATTTTAATTAACCTATTTAAACACTAATTTTACATACTTTGTGTGCATAACATAAAAATAATTATTGTCGGGGTAAGTTTCGGAAATGGCAACACTCATCCGCTATGTTGTGATGTGGACGCTCTCTGTCCGTCATTAGCTGTGTGTGGTGCATGATCGTGACGTGTTTGTAGTTGACAATTTTGCTGGAACTTCAAAAAGAGATGGTTAGATATCATGAAAGTATTACTTACGGTAGCTTTGAATACTTTTTGCATTGGTACGCACGCAGTCAACAACTGAATACTGAATATTATTTGCAATGTTTGGAAATAATTGTTTTAAAATTAATAAGTGGTTATTTGCTAGTGATAATAGATACTGGAAATTATATTTGCATTAATAAGCCACACTGCGTTAGGTTGTATTGGTTGAAAGTACTTGGCGCGGTATTACATAAATACTCATAACAAAAGCTTCTTGTGTCACCTGCTTTGAGGAGCTCAGAAATAAAGAGTAAACAAAGCTCCTCAAAGCAGACTGTTTGCAGTACAGTCTACTGCAAACCTGTACCAAAGGAGATCTTAATCAGTTTCAACACCGTTCTCTGCGATAGGAGAAAAGAGATAAGACCTTACTGAAGAAACCAACATATTTCGCTCCTAAGACACGTCTATAAACGGTTTTCCAGACTCATCACAAACCGCCTAGCGCGAAGACTCGCCGATTTGCAACCCCGGAGCGGGCCGGGTTTCATGGAGGATACGGTAACATATTCACAGAGCGACAGATTATACAGAAAATTTAATAGTACAAGCAGCCGTTCATTGGAGCGCTCATGGCCGCGCTTGCAGACTGATCGTTTTCAATCACGTTCGTTAAGCAAAGTTCAGCCCGGTCAGGTTCGGATGGGTGACCGTAAAGTGGCAATATAACAGCGTGCTTCGGAGGGCACGTTAAATCGTCGGTCCCGGCTGTTGTCATTTGATTACACTTGTTAAGCCAAGTCAGAGGCTTTATAGGCGGCTTGATAAACTCTGACACCAGAGGTGACCACAAATCCTCACTCGATAAGAAGAAGAAGCCGTTCATTTGTGATCTATGAAAAGCCATCTCACTTTATCGTAACCTGTTATGGGCTGTTCTTGAATCATTCCGTTTTATGATACTCCACCAAGTTTAACTGATGACAAGTCATGATTCTGCTTTTTGATTATAATGCATATGAAAATTGCCTTATGATGATTCAGCCTTACAAAATTATGAATTTTGAATGTATGATAAATGAGTGTATGCCGAATGATTTCCTTCGAAATGAGGTTTGTGCCAACCGTTGTTATGCAGAATAATATTATGACACAAAAAGTTCTGCTAAAAGGTAGACCCAAATTCGCCCTGTGTTTTATCAAAATGTTCATAATCTAGAACAATGCGTGTAAAATTCACGTCACATCCCGTTTTAATGAACACTTCCGTCGGCTGAGTATCGGCAATTCTTTAATTAAGCCTAATGAATGTAAAACCGACGAAAACGGGGCAATCGACAATCAACAGTAACACCCGAGTACGTAGGTCCAATTAGGAAAAACAATATTATCAATTTAACTAAAATGGAGAATTTTAAACTTTCGCGTTTTATTATAATTAAAACAAGGGGACTTAAACGCGACATTCTGCTTGTGACCACTGAGCAAGTAATCACTACGTTTTTCTTGTGACCACGGCTATTGCAACATAGCCGAAACGACAAGCTGTAAGAACATAGTTGTACTACATAACAAATGTCGCGTTTTAGTCCTGTTGTTTTAATCTATAATTTAAAAAGGAGTAGTTGCAAAATGCTGTCTAATAAAATAAGGTTAATTAAATGTATATAATTTAACAAGTTTATAAAAAGGATGAATACCAAAATGCCTAAATATTCAGTTTGCAAAAAATCTTGTTTGAATCTCATCAAGAGCTCGGACAACGTAAAGTCGTTAAATTGAAATATGACTTCAACACATTATAGGGTACTAAGAGACTCTTCAGGGTGCCTACCGCCATCTCTTAGTGCAGTATTGTTTCAATCTTACCATGCTATTTCGTACTACGAATCTCTTAAAGTAAGCTTGTTTTTTGACGGAAGTTTTGCGACGTCTTCGCTCAATCATCGTCTCCAAAGTGTGAATTGTGTCAAAATGTGACAACTTTAATAAAACCAAAACGCAAACATAATATTCTTAATACATGATGGTTTCTGCCGTGTGTGACGGCCTAAGAATACAAGCGTCTCCACCTGTGCGAGAGAAGGAAAACTTGAAACAAACACTTTACCAACCCGTCCGGCCAGCGTTGTAGTAGGCTAATAGCCTCCTATGAACGCCACAATAGGCGTGAGCTAGGAGAGGCCGTGTCCAGCAGTGGACGTCCACAGGCTGATGATGGATGGATGGTTTCGATTAGATGATGGTAGGCCCGCAGGTGTCTCTTGAAGATTAAGGTACTGCTAATAAATATTACTGATTTTTCCAGTAAATACATTACATTATAGACTGATATGAGAAGTTACATAATATTAGTCTTACAAAAAAAGAACTAATATGATACTTGACATACAATCAAACATATGAATATGAAAATGTTGTATCAACATAACATAAATTTTATAAACATTGTCTTTTATGTATTCCCAATTGATAAAGTGTACCCAGCTCAGCTATAAACCTTCAAACGAATATTTTGGAGGTACGTGTACATACGTCATAAAAGTCAAATAAAAATGTTGACACATTTTCACCGAATCAATAACATATCGTAGCCTAATTCCAGACGTGAATAGCCGCGCTAACACGGCTCTCACACCGAGACGTAAGGCAAAGGCTACACTGAGGGCGAAGCGAAACGAAACGAGGTCTAATAGCTATTCTATTGTGTCCTTTTTTCTTCATATGGGTCATGCGTCAACAGAACACGTGAAACATGTTCTACGTCTAATAGCTATTATATTGTGTCCTTTTTTCAACATGTTTCACGTGCTCAACAGAACACGTGAAACAAGTTCTTGATGCATGAACAAGGTCTAATAGCTATTATATTGTGTCCTTTCTTTTTCACACAGGCATGCGTCAACAGAACACGTGAAACATGTTCTTGATGCATGAACAAGGTCTAATAGCTATTATATTGTGTCCTTTTGTCTAATAGCTATTCTATAGAATAGCTCATGTTTGCTTGCGTTCAAATGTGTAGAGATATATGTTGTTTTGATTTTATGTTATTTATGATGTTTTGAGTTGAGATGCGTGGCACTGCTTGATCAGAGTAAATAAAGGTAAATAATGTTTTCAATTATTCCAAATATATAAAAGCTTTTTTTTTATTTTTTTAACTTTCATTACGCTTTGAGATTGTGACCCAGCTGATGCGTCTTCTAGTGACATTGTAGGTTGTGTTGGGTCTTACATTAAGGCACTTTTATCTTTCTTTTTATGCTGTTTCCATTGTATTTTTTATATTTATACAGCTTAACATAAGTACCTGAAGTACGTCATGCTCACTCAAACGTTTCTTTGGCGGTGTCGTGTGAGGCGGGTCGTTACGTTCCTTAAAATATGGTTGAGCGAAGCGATGGCTGGTTCATGCGTCATGCTCGTGAACGGGTGCCGCCAGCGGAAATGGGTCTACCTCAGTCTGCTTATCTTAATGCTGTGCTTAAAGCCTAAATATTTTTATCTAAAATAAATTGATACTAACCTGTATGTAACTCACAACTTGCAGTATAGTAATCTTGTAATGCGAGAAATGTTGTAATGTATGATAGACAAGTCTTTCTTTGCCAGTTAAAAATTGTTTACGGTTACAATAACCATAAAATGTAATATTTTAATTAGTATTTTCCTTTTGTGATGGAAATTGACCTTACTGTTATGTTAAGGTCACTTTTCAATTTGACGACTCTGTATGAAATAAAACAGGGAGAAAAAAACAGCCCTTGACGAGTTTCTTGCCGGTTCTTCTCGTTACAAGGTCTCCCGCCGTAGGGTTTGTGAACCGATGGCGTAGCTTCTTTGACGTTCATAAGTGCTTGTAACAGCCTAGACTGAATAAATGATATTGACTTTATTGTGTCCTTTTTTCTTCACAAGGGCATGCGTCAACAGAACACGTGAAACATATTCATGATGCATGCGCTATGAAACAGCTGACAGAATCTCAAATGACTACGTTGACGTCGCGTTCGTTGATGTATTCAATAATTGAATGCGTTAAACAAGGTTTATAAAAAAGATGACAACGAAAGTTGAAGATGAATGGGCACAATGTGGACAAACGAATAGCTATACCGCGCCCCTTCATACTTGAATACTTTTGAAAGTTGATTAGCCAGTAATCAAAGTTAAATTTTATAACTTTAACAGAAGCAACCACATTTACACATAAACATGTCGTTGACAAAAACAAATCTTACAATATAACAGAACATGTCTCTAACGACAAATAAAGTAATTATTTAATATGTAGGTACTTATGTATGTCTAGAACAAAAACTTTACATTGCTTTCAGTGTGAGCTGTGCTGTAAAAGGTCACTGTTGGTACTCCACCGACTGATGACGAAGCAATTTTATTTAACTCCGCTTTTCACCCAAAAATATACATATAAAAAAGTAGCTATGTTGTGTCCATCAACAAAAACTGGAATTAGCGCATCTATATTATAACTAGAATTCCGCCCTCCCGTGACTTCACCCGCGTTTTTCGTACCTTTTCATATGTTTTCTAAATTTTATTTTATTCAAACTGGATCTTGAAAAAAAAATCAGCAGCAGTTGTTCTAACTAAAGCCTTGCACGTACGTACATTTCGGCGTACATTTATTTTTAACTAATGAACCCGCCGAACTTCGTACCGCCTTAGAATTATTAAACGTTGTCTATATTCGTATTTTTTAAAATTTAGAAGGGCTGCTAGGGTTTCCACATCAGATGGTACCAGATCTTAAATTTTTGTTATCATCATCATATCAGCGCACGACGCCTACTGCCTGCTGGGTATGCTGTGTAGTCTGCACTTTATCTGACAGCGGATATTTGTAGTCCAAATTACTTGTAGTATTTGGGTATCGGGATATGACTGATCCCTCTCGTTTTGATAAATGGTACTTCGTCATCTTGTCTTGGCCATAATGAAACATTTATTGGATTGCCTCGAATGGATGCCAGATTTTCCCCCATTTTCCTTATATTCAGTATACTTTATTATCTTTTGTGCAATCTTAAGAAAGTTCCTTAAGTATATGTGCAAGTGAGGAATTTCCCCGGTCGACCAGTAGCATTATTTTAAAAACTGATAAGATGGAAGAAATACTTTATTAAGCAAAAACCTATTAATGACGACCAGCCCCCTAATTGTCTAATTTCAAATTCTTTCACAATCCCTTTCAAAGGTATTGTGATTGTGATAGTGGTTTATGGGATTGTGTAACATATAATCGCAATCCCTTTTGGAACGAATAATGTTTAAAATGGCACTTCATTTGACACTTCTCCATACATTTGAAAGATATTTTTAATATATTTTTTGAAGTATGTGTATATCTTTCAAATGACGAATAGAAAGGGATTGCAATAGATTTTAAAATTAGACAATAAGCGCCCTGTTTGGCGCAGGGGTACTAAACCCGCCTTCTGCGCCAGAGGTCCCGGGTTCGATCCCCGGACAAGACAAATATTTGTGTGCATGAACATGTCTTTTGTCTTGGTGGTCTGGGTGTTTAATATGTATATTATGTATTTACAAAAAAAGGTATATAAGTATGTTTACCCTTTATCTGTATCCATATCACAAGTTCTTCATGAAACTTAATGTAGGCTGGATAATTGGTGTGATTGTATGCAATTATTTATTTATTTTATTATCTATTAATGTTCAATTATCTGTAATGTACAAACGTTTCTTATAAACATTTTACTTTTTGAAAAAAAGCTCCCTAAAAAAATCTACTGTTCAACCGAAAAGTTAAAAAAGTTAAAAAAAGTTATTAAAAGTTAAAAAACATACATCATCATGAATCTTTGACTTTAAACATTAACCCTGTAACGATCACGCTATTTTTTTTAACAATAAAATAAAACCAAATCAGCCATTAAAAGATGATATCTAGTTGTGTACAGAAAACCGTACATATGCCGAAAGTTTAACTTGCTATAACTTAACATACAATTACAAATAAAATTATTCAATATAAATCTAAACGTATGGTTTTGGCTTTCAATCCGGTAACGATCGTGTATTTTTTTTTTACAAAAAAATAAAAGCATGTCTGTTTATCAAAAAGAGCATGTCAATTTATGATACGAACAGTATGACTTTAATTTTATAATAATACATATTATATTTAGAACTAGCGGATCCTCGCGGTTTTACCCGCGTGGTGCCCGTTCCCATGGGAATATCGGGATAAAATATAGCCTATATCACTCGGGAGAAATGTAGCTTTCTAATGGTCTTAGAATTGTCTAAATCGGTCCAGTAGTTCCTGAGATTAGCGAGTTCAAAAAAACAAACTCTTCAGCTTTATAATATTAATAAGTATAGATATTACTAGCGGCTCCTCGCGGTTTTATCCGCGTGGTGCCCGTTCCCGTGGGAATATCGGGATAAAATATAGCCTATCTCACTCGGGAGAAATGTAGCTTTCTAATGGTCTAAGAATTTTCTAAATCGGTCCAGTAGCTCCTGAGATTAGCGCGTTCAAACAAACAAACTCTTCAGCTTTATAATATTAAAATAGATAAGTGTAGATTTAACAATAAAATTGTTATTCAATCCAACTCCGTTAGATCCGACCGGGCACAGCTGGACGGATGCACCTGGTGCACGCGCCCGGGGACGAATCCTGTATCATTATTGTTACATTTCGTCCTATTTTATTTCCATTTGAGTCTGTAGTGTATGTAGAATGAATGCTGGCGTCTCCTTAGCCACAAGTGAATTCTGAGATGGGACTCGAACCCACGACCTTTGGAAATCCGGTCTAATGCTCTAACCACTGAGCTACCGAGATTTCCAAATTTCCAAAGGTCGTGGGTCTCATTCTCAGATGGGACTCGAACCCACGACCTTTGGAAATCCGGTACAAGAAGAGATCCAATGTCTGAGAGAGAAGTCTCGGTAGCTCAGTGGTTAGAGCATTGGATCGGATTTCCAAAGGTCGTGGGTTCAAATCCCATCACAGAATTCACTTGTGACCGAGTTGACTTTTTCCATTTTTTTTCCATTGCATATTAAACCTTTGAAAACCATTTTAAAAAGCAATCTAAATGCTTTTGCACTACAAAAACTGCAGCTATTACGAATGACAGAAAGTGCTCTCAAACTGTAAAGCGTATAAGAGTAAGAGATCTGACATGCTGTTGACTGTACATAGTTTCAATTTCATACGGTGCCGAAGTTTTTCGCATTTCCCTATTACAGACCACTTACCTCAAGCGCGGTAAAGTTTTCCAATACTGTTGGAACTGTATTTTTCGGTTCACAGCAACTCTGATACCTTGTTCAAATTGAATCTAGGAAGTGCTTTCTCTCCATTTTCCGGTCGCTGGAGAGTTACTTGATTATTTTCGATATGACGTTCCTTATTCTTTCGGGCGTTTCGTACGCTATTCATTTTAAAGTTAAGACCTCCACGGGCGTTTTAGTGTTAAATAAAGTTGTACGCTGGATTAAGTTAAGTAACAAAGTGTCCCATCTGAGAATTCACTTGTGGCCGAGTTGACTTTTTCCAATATTTTTCTATAGAATAAGAACAAAGTAGGAAATGTAATAAATAATTTAACAGAATAATAATAATGAAGTCGGTATAAATAAAATAGATTCCCATTTCATTGTTGTGCGACAGATGGTGGTCTTGTGATATTTCATGAATTAAAGGTAAAAATGGGATGTTTACCAAGAATCTATAATCGGTCTAAATTTATTAATAACCTCCTTCTTTTTTTAAAGATAGTATTGAGGTCCAATAGGGTACTGCTGGGTATAGGCCTCCGCCAAAAAAGGGGAGTTTGCCATAATCGCCACGCTTCTTGGCAGGCGGGTTGGCGATCGTAGTATAGGCAAGTTTGTAGGAGACGCTGCTGCCCGTCTCCTGAAGGCTGAGTCCCTTAGTCGCCTTTCACGACACCCACGGGATGAGAGGGGGTAGTGCTATTCTAAGCCGACACTACAAAGCTAAGTGAAATGGGTACTATCATGTAAATAAGGTCGATTCTTGAGGATTTTTTTGGATGGATCCAGTGGGTAGGTCCTCGATCATATTGCCTAAAAGTGGTCGACCTGGAACGTTAGTGATTGTACTGCGCCGTAACGTAATAACAAAGTACATAACATGCAACAAGTACGAGCCGAGTTAGAGTTAGTTACAAGTTTGTTCACCAGCTTACTCCAAGTACCACACTCCTGCGTGTTATAACGTATTAAATCGTTTTAAACAAACGCTGGGCAACTGTTTCAATTTAAGACGCTATATCGAAAAAGTACGAACTTTTTGGTATAAAAGTATAGGACGGTTAGAGATGTTACAAATATGATAATTAGATGTATATTTCTTCATACCTTTATCTAGATTTGTATAAAAATAGTTTAGAGCAACGGGACTCAAACGTGACATTTAATATGAAGTAATGTACTTACAGCTTGACGTTTTGACTGTGTTGCTACAGCCGTGGTCACAAGCAGACTGGTGGTGCGCGGCGTCGTCTGTTCGGGCGGGCTTGAAGATATTCGGCTACCCTCAAATTATCACTTTTATAATTTTTATTATTGTTAGTGATGTCATTGCGGCACATAACACTGACAGTATCGAGGTTAAAATTTATAGATTTGTATAGTTTCAGAAAAACGATTTTATGATTTTGCCGACACTTTTTCGGTTTCGAAATAACCCCTTATAAATAAGTTTTTTCAAGATTATTCTCAAATGAATTTAGATATACTAGAAATTGGTTTAATAAGTGGACACCAATAATACTTAGGATCGTATAGTTTCATTTTCTCTTTAATCGCTATAGTTATTTACTACAAAGTGATTTCGTGGTTTTTCCGCCGAATCTGAAAAGTCGGCGGGGCTATTACCTATCTTTGCAACAGCAACGCGACAGCAGAAATCGCGCGATAATTGCTTTACGTCACGTATCAACATTGCGGCCTCTACCGAACAAACGATGAACTACAATGTGCATTCAGTTAGTTCCTGTTATTGCTACCAAATTGTTTTTGGCGCTAGTGTCATAGCAACCCGCGGCGTCTCACTCTCACACCTAGGTAGGAGATCCCGCAATCTCGCTCTCATTACTATCTCGCTTCAGTCGAGAACCTCCTTTACTTGAACCTCACAAATGTGCGTTACCTTACTGAACATTCATATAGTTTGGTTGGTGGTAGGACTGTTGTAAGTCCGTCTGGCTAGCTACCACCATCTTATCTAACCCTGACGCCATAACAATAATGTTTTCAGCATTGTTGTGTTCCGGCAGTTAGAGATAAGATAGCCAGTTCCTCAGTGATGAGGATTCCGGGAGAGGCTCGCTTCCAACTTCGGCCTTATCAATACTTAATATCAGGTATGATGAAGGCTAAGAGTCTCACCGTTGTTCAAAAAAAAAAAGGTCTTCTCTCTCTCTTATCGTATGAGGATTAGTGGCCACCATTGGTGTCAGAGTTTATCAAGTCGCCTGTACTTTGCTTAATAATTGTTATCAGATGACAACACAGCTGGGCCGACGGTTAAACGTGCCCTCAGAAGAACGGAAGTGTTTAGTTGTAATGTCATGTTACTTTACGGTCACCCATCAGACACCTGACCGGACCAAACGTTGCTTAACAAACGTGGTCGAATACGATCAGTCTGTCAAGTGCCGCCATGAGCGAATAGCATCATATAGGTATAAAAGGTGATTGCTTTTTTTATGGCTGTTTGATCTGAATTATTTGTCGAAACCAGCCTACAATGTAGAAAAGGGAAAAAGTACTAGAAACTTTCGCAAGGTTGTGACTATTAAGAATTTTGAAGACTGGATGTTTTCTTTCTTGTTTACAATGTTGTTATCTTAAAAATAGCTACTTATTATCGTGGTTCGTCGTCTCAGCCGCATAACACCCACTGCTGGGTATAGCCCTCCCCCTAAAGGGGGGGTTTGCCATAATCGCCACGCTTGGCAGGCGGGTTGGCGAACGCAGTATGGCCAAGTTTGATAGAGACGCTGCTGCCCGTCTCCTGAAGGCTGAGTGCCTTAGTCGCCTTTTACGACACCCACAGGATGAGAGCGGGTAGTGCTATTCTAAGCCGACACTGACACTACACAGCTACACACTACACACTATCGTGGTTAATAATAAAATATTTACATGCAAGAATATGGTTACAATATTGATTTTAAATTAGTTAGTATAAGTTTTTTGAGTTATTTAATAAGTTGTTCATTATAGCTCATAATAGTTAATATAGTTAATGTATATCAAGATATTATCTAATAGTTTCAGGCGTAAAATTGGAACTGGTTCCCAAAGATCACCCGATCTCAATCAGCATAATCAAATTGCTTTTTTTTTCTTACAAATACTAGAAAAATCAAATTGGAGACCAACTTATTATTTTCTAATCTAAAATTTGCCATTCATTTTACAAATTCAATTCAGTTATCTCCAAAATGGATTAACGTTGGCACGTGTAAAATTTACAATTAATAACTTTGATCTGTTAGTTAATATAGAGTCCAGTGATTAAATTAACTAAATTCCGAACAACCGAGGTGATTCCTATCATGGCTATACAAAATGTTTCAAGTCAAATACCACTTTAATATTGCTCCCTTTTGAGGTAAAAGGCGATGTCTAAAGGTATGATAATAAATAAAGGTTGTATTTACTTTAAAGGGCGGGCTATCGAGAGGTTAGCGAAGGTTTTGACAGCCCTGAGCACACCCATAAACACTTTATATAGATTTATATAGACTAGCGTTCACCTGCGACTTCGTTCGTGTGGATATTTTGTCTATTTACTTACTCGCATCAGGTCTGTAGCACTTCCATACAAGCGGCGCAAAATCCCCGAGATATTTACCTACTATTCTGGAAAACAAACTAATTTCAACCTTTTGCATTGCGTATAGCGTTCATAGTACAATAACTGTCTGCCGTGCGACTAGTCGAGCGAGTGCCAGCCTATTGAGACTAGTCCGATTACCGGACGCTTGCGTTTATCAGACCTAAACTCGGGAGTGAAATTTCTGTACCATAAGGTACTAATATATATTCTGTGCTCGCATGTCAACTTTTTTAAAGTAAATATAAATCACATGTCTTCTTTATCAAATCCCGTTTGTTAGAGTGATATCGATAAATTCGTTTTTGAGGCGTTATACGATTAAAGCGAGATAGTACTGAGTTTTACTAGAGAACGATTTTGCAGATGATGCGAAAAAAACAAGAAATCACTTCGTAGTAAATAACTATAGCGATTATAGAGAAATGAAAGTACACGATGCTAAATATTATTGCTGTGCACTAATTAAACCAATCTTCTTCTTCTTATCGAGTGAGGATTAGTGGCCACCTCTAGTGTCAGAGTTTATCAAGCCGCCTATAAGGCCTCTGACTTGGCTTAAGGCGGTACCCCCACCGAAAGTGGCGCCGCGTTGAATTTTATTTAATATCGTAATTCTATAATTTTGTAATTTTTGCATTTTTCAATGCTATTTTTATACTTATGGTAAATTTTAAATAGAAAAATATTGGAAAAAATTAACTCGGCCACAAGTGAAAATTCCCGTCTGAGAATTCACTTGTGGCCGAGTAAATTTTTTCCAATATTTTTCTATTTAAAATTTACCATCGTAATTCTAATTCACAATTTTAATAAAACTAAACGTGGAATTTTTAGAGCCCATTGTCTTTTATTTTTAGAAGGTATCGCTACATCTCGTCATAGTCATTCGTAGAAGTAGATAGCAAATGTGTAGTCAAAAACGGCCACTTTTAGCAGTTTTGCTATCTACTTCTAGCAGTGACTACGAGGGAATGTAATGATACCGTCTAAAAGTACTAGACTATGGGCTCTAAAAATTCCACGTAAAGTTTTATTAAAATTGTGTATTGGAATTACGATATTAAATAAAATTCAACGCGGCGCCACTTTCGGTGGGGGTACCGCCTTAACGACTGTAATCAAATGACAACAGCCGGGACCGACGGTTTAACGTGCCCTCCGAAGCACGGAAGCGCTTAGTTATAATGCCACTTTACGGTCACCCATCCGACACCTGACCGGGCCGAACCTTGCTTAACAAACCGAATAACCGTGATCGAATACGATCAGTCTGTCAAGCTCGGCCATGAGCGCTTTCCACCAATTTCCAATAGTATATGCAACCCCATTTGAGAATAATCTTGAATTTTCGTATTTTTAGGGGGTAATTTCGAAAAGAAAAGGAACCTAGGCAAAATCATTAAATCGTGTTTCTGGTAGATTACAAATTTAGATAGAGGTATGAAAAAATATACATCTAGTTACCAGATTTGTAACATCTCCAAGTTTACATAGTTATATGTTTTATTTATTCAAGACTCTTAGCCTTCATCATACCTGATGTTAAGTATTGATAAGGCTGAAGATGGAAGCGAGCCGCTCCCGGAATCCTCGACCACAGAGGAACTGGCTATCTTATCTCTAACTGTCGGAAACTCGGAACCTGCGGAACACAACGGAACATTACGCAACGGAATTAAATTAAATTTGGTCAGATGTGGCCTTACTCAAGTGTCCATCGAATTACTTAGGTAAGTAATTGCATTGTAATAAAATTAAAATTACGAAACATTTTTACACCCCACAGACTTAAAATTCAAAGATATTTCGCATTGTCGCCCTGTAGGTATTTTTCAACTTGCTTCTAAACTAAAACTCGCACTGTGCCATCAGTCTGAGACGATAAGAAACTGGAGACGTATTTTTAAATCATTCGAAATTCTCGCATAAGGATTTCGAATGATTCAAAAATACGTCTCCGCATTCGATTATAATTTACTCGTATAATGCTCCGACTTCTATTTTTTCACATTTTTTTTATCACTCGAATACAGTGCTGCCGTTTCCTCAACTCCTTTGACATAATTTAATTTTACGCAGAATATTATAAAAATATCTCTTTATATATATAAAAAATCTATACTGAATCAGACTTTTTTTTTTTTTATTTGAGTGAGGGGAATGCATTTACGCATACCGATCGGTTATGCTGGGCTCACCTAGAACACCACCGCCCCCCGGCCCCCCACTCGGCCTCGAAAGGCCGAATGGGGAGGGTCGGGAGGGGGGGGGGGTACTACCTGCTAAACCCCTCACTACTTGCCCTCTCGCCGCCTTACGCCCTGGGGGACCCTTGTGGTAATCACCCCTATGGCTGGCGGCCCGCCCGGCTTCCCGGGCCTCCTTGCGGCTGAGAGATGGCCGAGCAAGTTGGGCCATCTCTGTCCAGGCTGGTGGGGAGGAACCGTGAGATGCGGGAGACAGCCAACAGGCCGTCACCCGGACCACACCGCCCCGCTAAAGGGGAATGAGGTGCGCGTAGCGCCACCTCCTTCGCCCCACCCGTCTTCGTCGGAGCCGATCCGCATGAGCACCCTCTTCGCGGATCCGCTCCGATGCCTCCTTTTGCATGATGACTCTCTCGCAAAAGGAGACTGCCGCTTCCCATGATCTCTCGTTGTCCAGCATGGCAAGAGACATCCCTACCTATCACAGCCTCCAGAGTACGGCGCTGCGGAGCCCAGGCAGGGCACACCATGAGAGTGTGCTCCGCACTGTCCTCCGAATCGCCACACTCATGGCACTGTGGGGTCGCCTCCCTTCTGATCCGACAAAGATACTTTCCGAAGCAGCCGTGCCCGGAAAACACCTGTGTCAGTCTAAAGGTCAGCGACCCGAACCCACGACTACACCACTGCCTCAGAACTGGGCGGATTGCCTCGACGGTGCGCTTCCCCGCCGGGTCCATCTCCAGAGACGTTTCCCAATTACCCATAAGGGTTTCGTTAGCACGGCGCCTGACCGCCACAAACTCTTCCGGAGCAAAACTCTCGCCCCTCCTCAACGCTGCCCTCCGCTCCCAGTACACCTCCCTGAGAAGCTGGGCATCCAGCTCCCAGGGCGGCGTTCCAGCAAGCGCGCACCCCGCATCAAAGGACAATGTCCTATATCCCCTGGCGATTCTGATGACGATCGCCCTCTGTGGTCGACGGAGCAACATCCTATTTACGGCGTTCAGTTTATCGGCCCAGACCGGCGCTCCATATAGGGCCATGGACCTTAAGACTCCTGCAAAGAGTTTCCGGCATGAATCCGAGGGTCCGCTAAGGTTTGGTAGAAGACGCCCCAGCGCGCCAGCCGCCTTCGTCACTCTAGGGGCTAGCTGCTTGAAATGTTCGCTGAAATTCCACCTGCTGTCGAGCACTAGCCCCAGATATTTGACAGACTTGAATCACTTCTTCTTCTTTCTTAATTAATGGCGTGCTCGCAGAAGTTTCGCGAATTTTGCCAATGTCAAGTAAATATATTTTGTATTTTATACAAATTGTACGGTAGATTGAGTTAAAAATGGAGCCTCACCACAAGTGTTATTACAAAAAGAACTCGGGTGAAATACCTTTAATCACTTGGAACGAAACGTTTTAAAGTCGTCAAACTATAAGGGGCTGTCCATTAATCACGTGAGGCCCAAAGGGGGGAGGGAAGGTCTAGGAAAACATCGCCAAATATCACAAGGGGGAGGGGAGGTTTATTAAGGATATCAAGTGTATTTATTTTCGAAACTGAAACACATTTGTTTTTATAATGTTGCGAAACTGATAACACTAAACAGCTAATTTTTTTTTCGAATTAGATAATTTTAGTCTACGAATATCTACGCGGATTCTTATCGGTTGTAGATTTGCCGCGTGTGGCTTACAATTTTCGAATTCTTACAGATTCGAATGCGAATTGGTAATTCAAAAATAAGGATTTTAGTTAGTTATTAGAATGATTCAAAAATACGTCTCTTGAAGTTCAAACGAATAACCTTGAGATAAAATATAATACCTCTGGCGTTTTGTATAATCATGAACTAGAGCTCAGCGGGAATAGAAATTTGAATAGACTTTAATTCGCTATGAAAGGAATAATAATGGCTTGTTTACCTAACCAATCTTCCTTGGAATAGGGCTACCAAAACTAGGAGTACCTACTTTTCTGATGAATGTGTCTTTTTCTAGCTTTATTTCTCCTTTAGTCGCAGCTCACAACCCAACATGCAATGAATACTGCTTAAAATAAAGGCGGTAGATATTAATACCATAATATATAATTTAAGAAATGCATTCTACTTTAGCTTTTTAGTTTTTTGAAGTCGGTCTTCATTTTATATATAAAAAAAAAATTATTTCACAATTTTTAAAGGCAGAGAAGAGGTGCCCGTGTCTATAGATATAAGCGCCGCACCGGCCGGCGCGCCGCTGTCGCCGTGTGTTAGCACCAGCGCGCCAACGCGTCGCCGAGCAAAACACCTGTAGTTACCTCATTTTTATAATACTTACAGACATAAATATTTACTATTCATTTAATTTCTTATTGTTTAAAAGACTTATATCGTAATTAAGAAATAATAACTCCTATTTAGTTTCGTTAATTTTTTAAAACACCGTCTATTATGCGTAGTGTAGGCTTATATAACTGTTACATACGGATTCGCAGTAGGTATATAGGTAGGTAGTACAGACTGATACACTACTGTTATCGGCATATATTTAAATGACTTATGCTATTTTTATCATTGAAAATGTGATTTATTACTGTTGATTTATTTTTAAATTGAATATCAAGCGATTATGCTTAGTTTACGCGTATGTTCTATGTACCTTTATCAAAATATAAAAAAATTTTGGTACCTACCAACAATATGGTTTTTCATTTTTTTTATTATTTTCTATCATTCACCAAAAAAAGTTATACTCAAGGTCACGTCGCGGCGCGCCGCCGCCGCCGGGTAAATTTTTAGGCCACGCCGCCCGCCGCCGTGAAATTGGTGATCGGCGCTCATATCTAGCTACGCTAATAACCTTATGTCAATTGCTGATCACTTCATACATAAAAATGCTCATAACATAAAAAGTACTGGGTCAAACTAAACCAAATTTTTATGGGACCAATTGGCAACTATTCTGCATCGAACAAAAAAATAATCACGGAAATCGGTTCAGAAATCTCGGCGTAACCGGTGTACATACATTAAAAAAATTAGATATATACCAACCGAATTGAGAACCTCCTCCTTTTTTGAAGTCGGTAAAAAAAAGGAGTAGTTTTCTGATGAATGTGTCTTTTTCTAGGTTTATTTCTCCTTTAGTCGCAGCTCACAACCCTAGATGCAATTAATACTGCTTAAAATAAAGGCGGTCGATATTAATACCATAATATAAAATTTTAGAAAGTTAAATTTTATTAATACCATAATATAAAATTTCCATAATTTTTCTCCCTGAATGCTCCCGATAGTCCCGTTTTTTGCTAAATATAAAATATAATAGTCCTTCTACAGAGTATTTCTGACGACCTGTTTGGCGCAGGGGTACTAACCCCGCCTTCTGCGCCAGAGGTCCCGGGTTCGATCCCCGGACAAGACAAATATTTGTGTGCATGAACATGTCTATTTGTCTTGGTCTGGGTGTTTATATGTATATTAAGTATGTATTTAAAAAAAAAAGTATATAAGTATGTTTATCCGTTATCTAGTATCCATAACACAAGTTCTTCATGAAACTTAACGTGGGCTAGATAATTGGTGTGATTGTAATCGAATATTTATTTATTTATTTATTTATTTATTTAGAAAAAAGTATATAAATATGTTTATCCGTTATTTATAATCCAATAACACAAGTTCTTCATGAAACTTAACGTGTGCCAGATAATTGGTATGATTGTATGCAGTTATTTATTTATTATTTGAATGTATCTCGTTAAGAGAAGCTCCTGTCGTACTGGTGACATTTGGAAGGTTTCTCAGCTGTGTCCGATAATGTTAAAAAAAAAAAATAGGTATCTTTAGATCAAAAAGGTTTTAAGCATTCAATTTAACAGTCAAACAAAATTCCTTTCACATTCATATTTAACTAACGGCCTCTCGCGGTTTCACCCGCGTGGTTCCCGTTCCCGTGGGAATATCGGGATAAAAAGTATCCTATGTTGATAACCAGGCTATCTACTATCTGTGTCCCAAATTTCATCCAAATCCGTTCAGTAATTTCGGAGCCTATTCAATGCAAACAAACAAACAAATCTTTTCTCTTTATAATCTTAATATATATAAATCTCCTGTCACGATGTTTGTCCGCGATGGACTCCTAAACTACTTAACCGATTTTAAATTAAATTGGCACACCGTGAGCAGTCTGGTCCAACTTAAGAGATAGGATAGCTTTGATCCCAAAATTCCCACGGGAACGGGAACCACGCGGGTGAAACCGCGCCCGGCCTCTAGTATTAGTATAGATTAGTTGTTATCAATTGTCATAAAATAACGCCTCTTAATAACTTATAGTGATTGGTGCCTCGTTCTTATTATCTAAAATTGCCACGTTTGATGTAGGTTATCTTTTTCTGAATTGTGAGGTTTAGCTATTATTTGCTCAAAACCCGCCAATCTCGTAAAATTGGCGTGTTTTGAGCAAGGAATCGCTATGTGCTCATAGTGAATAAGGGCCCAGGGGGTAATTGTCTAATTTTAAATCTATCGCAATCCCTTTCAATTCGTCATTTGGAAGATATTCAGGCCGTCACTATTTTACATGTGATCAGGACGCGTTTTAAAAGGTATGGAATAAACCAAATTGAACTGCCTAAGCAATATGGCAGACGAAAATATCACAATCACAATACCTCTGTGATTGTGATAGATTTTAAATTAGACAATTAGTGGGCTGGTTGATATATCAGAAACTTAATATATCTTACCCGAAACTGCATGTCTAGTGTGAAGTCGTTTTTACAAACACTTAAAGTTTTTAAAATACATCCGCGATAACTCCTCATAGCGACAACTCACAACCCTAATATCTAAGTGACGAAAGTGACTTGTCAATTGTCATCTCTTATCGTCTTACTCATTAGAGCGGAGTAATGTCTTTGCCACTCACTGCCTTGTTTGTTCTACTTGATACGGTATTGAAAGCCGTGGCTAAAGCTGAAAGATTCCTGGGGAGTTAAAAATAACATCTTGAGTATTATTATATGATATGCTAAGACTTAAAGTTCCACAACAAGTGATTGAGCTGCCTTTGCATAAATTTAAAATACATGTTAAAAAACGCTCTTAAGCATAGGTTATTTCAAGGTAGATGATTATTTGAAAGACCAAAATGCATGGAAGTGATACTAACATAAAACATGACTATTGTAATTGTATAAAAGGAAAATATTCTAATAACTGAGTATAAGAAAATTTTCCTTTTATATTAAATATGTTTCAAGATTGTAGATTTGTGTTTAGCACCGACATGTTCCTTGTTGCTTCTGTTAAAACTGATAAGAAGAGCGGCCGCAAGAAACTTATCAGTTAAAAGATGTCCTGATGGCTGGTAGGAAAAAAAATTGGACGATTCGAAAGCACTTATCTATAAGTCTATTTGAATAAAAGTCTTTGACTTTGACTTGATACCTATTATTTATGCCTTTGATACTTTAAGGTCCACTTGCGCTAATCTAGGTTAAACACATTAAACTAAGAGTTAATGCTACTTTTGCATACATCTAATTCTGTGTTAAATGGTATCCCAGCTTAGCCTAAGTGGGCCTTATACTAGGAGAAATGCTTTTACGCATCCCTCGCCCCCAGGTGCAGGGGCATGTTTATTTATTTTAATTTATTTTATTTATTTATTTGGATGACCAACAAGAAACAAAAAGAAAAAGAAGACTCACACATAATAACATTCAGAACAAAGTGAAACCTTAATTATAGGTGACCGATAAGACAACAAACCAACAGCTTTACAAAAAAATATATATAAGAAAATTATATTTAAAATTAAAACTATGCACGTTAAAATGTCACAATGGCTAAGTTATACTTTGCCCAGACAAATAGATTTTAATTTGCTTAAAGGATCTTAAAAGATCATATACTCGTATATCGAAGTTAGTAGACTTTGACAGTGAATTATATTGTGAAAACATTCTGTTTAAAGACGAAAATAAACCTAGATTAGATTTTGAACTCTTGGTTACAAATAAATTATAACTTGATTTTCTTGGCAATTTAGTGGGGACGTTCAAATTAACCCTCGAGAGTAGATCAGGACAATCAAAAAAAAATTTGTCAGTTTGTACAAGAAAACACTGTCTAACATAGCGCGGCGGTCTTTCAAAGTGTTTATATTAAAGTAGCGAAGTCTACCATCATAGTGATATAGCTTTTTTGCGAGATTGAGATCAGTCTCAATCTCGCAAAAAAAGCTATAAGTATCACTATGATGATAGACTTCACTACTCGACTACTCGACTCGTAAGTAGGTGCCTTAGAATCTTTTCTGCACGCGCTCAAGATTTTTGACGTAAACGTCATAGTGCGGGTTCCAGACAACGCTACAATATTCCAAGCCGCTATGTACGAGTGCATTAAACAAGAATATTTTAGTTGTGTATGTTGGACTCAATAATACTTAATAATATCAACTCGGGGAACATCCCGGTTGACCAGTTGAGTTCACTGGGAAACGTTTTCTCGGAAAGTACTAAAGTTAAAGAAACAATTTATTATTCAAATGTTGTACCTCTTAATGGTCTATTATTTGTGACGTATACGTTTTCTTTAAAGCTTCCCAAAAAAACTCTACTGGTCATCCGGGAAGTTTTGTAACCTTAGTACCCGACTGTACTAAGGGTATGAGAGCAAACCTTAGATCGGAATGGCGTTATAGTATCTATCTACACTAGTGTGAGGAGGCCTCAGCCAGGCCAGGATTTTTTTATCATACACTATTCGCATAAAAACCGTATTTTTGAAATTCCAATTCGCATTCGAATCTGAAACGAATGGTCCGACCACTCTTTTTTGATTAAAGCGATAGAAAGTTTGACGTTTAGCACTTAATGTCATTTTCAAATCGAAATTGACATGACGGATAGTTTGACAACTTAAAAACGTTTCGTTTCACGTGATACAAGTCCGTTTCAGTATCGGTTTTTTTTAATCTATGGAGAGTTAGTTTCCGGTTTTTAAATATTCTGCATAAAATGAAATAATGTCAAGGGAGTTTAAGAAAACAGCAACACCGTATTCGAGTGATTGAAAAATGCGACAAAATGGAAGTTGGTGAAATTAAATTCCAATGCGAATTGAATTCGCATAAGAATTTCGAATGATTCAAAAATACGTGCCCAGGATTTTTTTGCATTGCGTCGTCGCTTTATATTGCGATGCGACGTCGTTTTTTCGATGCGACAGACGGCGACGTGTGTCGCAACGCAGTTGTGTCCTGCAGGGCTAACATGCACGTCACGAGATAATTTTCTCACGCCATTTTCTCGTGGTGAGATGACATATCTCTACTTCTCGACTGTCGGTAACATTGCACTACATTTTGTCATGTCGTTCTGTCACACGTAGACTTCGAGAAATTTTCTCTTTAAACTGCAACATACGCGCCATATTTTCTCATAAATAATCGAGTTTTGACATTTAGTTTCGATTTATTTGTCGTCGATCATTCTGTTCGAAGAGATAGCTGGAGAAACGTAAAAAGTGTTGCGAAAAGTGGCAGTGCCGTATTACAATTATTTATTAACTATATATGAAGAGAGGTGGAATAGGCGGATCGAAAGGAAGCGCATACGAGACGTCTGCGACCCTTTCGATCTTCGCGACAGCGAGTTCCAGTCGCTGTGGCGGATCACAAAGCCTATGGCCTATGTTCTGCCATATACTGGCACAGATACGTTATCTGTGCCTTGTTACTTCTGATGCTGAAACAATAGGTACAATACTTAGTATACGAATGTACCAAGATTACGAATATAAATATTAAATGCGAGCAATCATACAATCACAAATACCAAACTATACTATCAAGAACTAACGAATATAATTATATACTTACTTACGTTTTCTTTTGAAATGCCATTTCAAAGTAAATACAACTACCTAATACGTACATCTTATGTTTTGGCGCGCACTGTTCATTGAAATAAAACAACTTTTACGGATATCAAACGCGCTATATTTCCACGAACTAAGTTGTAATTGTCCGTATTTTTAGGTTTTTTAGGGGTTTTTTTTATTTTCCCGGGATGATGTTTTTTTTTTATGCTCTTCAGACAAAGAGAAGCTTAGGGACCCGCGTTAGAGAACATGTAGCTGACGTGAAAAATAGGCGCGATAACAAGTCTGCAGTGTGTGAACATGCTTTTGAGGGACCCACCCACTACATCAGGTTTGATAAGCCACAGATCCTTGCCAGGGAACAAAAATTTGTCCCCAGAATGCTGCGTGAGGCTATTGAAATCACCAAATACCCAAACTTCAATAGAGATGATGGATGGAAGATTCCACCAGCTTGGGACCCTATTATCCATAAATTAAAGTCTCAACCCAAATCACGCACTGCAAGACCCAAAGATACGGTTAGCTCTTTTTGTAGATAAATAAATATAAAAAAGTAAAGGTGGAGACAACATTCTTAATTTCTTTATAAAGGTGGAGGTCGGCCCGCTTTCGAAGTTTTCTTGGCAGCTTCTTTCTTCGAAGGTCCTCCCAATTTGTGAACTGCCAGTAGTCTTTAGTTTTCTCTTTTCTTAATAATAAAGAATTAAAATAACAATTAAATCAAAATATCAAATCAATAATAATTTGTGCCATAGTAAATGTCTAACCGTATCCGAACGAAAATAAATTAACTTTTCGAGGGTAGACTTATAAGTAGCCAGTCATCCCGTAACCACGGCAGCTGTAAAGGTGCCGAAACGTCGGGAAAATAAATAAAAAAACCTAAAAATACGGACAATTACAACTTAGTTCGTGGAAATATAACAACTACCTAAATCAAAATAAACCAAAACCACAGCCGGACCGGACTTCAGACAAGAATGACCACATGTGAATGTGACGTTTCGGTGAAGAAACCTGTTTAAATTTTGACAATAGTGCTATCTTTGTCATTATTAATAATCGCAAAAGAGAAGAAACATTTTTATTTTTTAATTTAATTAACTTGACAACAAGACTATTGGCCTTGCTTAACATTTCATTCGTTCAATTTGTTGTGTGTGGGTGGTTTTAGCCACCATAGACACAAATAATTATCAGTGTTTTCATTTAAAAATAAAACTTGACGTTTCGTCATGAAAGGGATATCTCACGACGTGATGATTCTCTCTCGTGGCGCGTATGTTGCGAATTGCGAGAAAATTATCGAGATTGACAATTTTACTCATCCCATCTCGAATTTTCTCATGGTCGCGCATGTTAGCCCTGCTGCAGGGCTAACATGCACGTCACGAGATAATTTTCTCACGCCATTTTCTCGTGGTGAGATGACATATCTCTACTTCTCGACTGTCGGTAACATTGCACTACATTTTGTCATGTCGTTCTGTCACACGTAGACTTCGAGAAATTTTCTCTTTAAACTGCAACATACGCGCCATATTTTCTCATAAATAATCGAGTTTTGACATTTAGTTTCGATTTATTTGTCGTCGATCATTCTGTTCGAAGAGATAGCTGGAGAAACGTAAAAAGTGTTGCAAAAAGTGGCAGTGCCGTATTACAATTATTTATTAACTATATATGAAGAGAGGTGGAATAAGCGGATCGAAAGGAAGCGCATACGAGACGTCTGCGACCCTTTCGATCTTCGCGACAGCGAGTTCCAGTCGCTGTGGCGGATCACAAAGCCTATGGCCTATGTTCTGCCATATACTGGCACAGATACGTTATCTGTGCCTTGTTACTTCTGATGCTGAAACAATAGGTACAATACTTAGTATACGAATGTACTAAGATTACGAATATAAATATTAAATGCGAGCAATCATACAATCACAAATACCAAACTATACTATCAAGAACTAACGAATATAATTATATACTTACTTACGTTTTCTTTTGAAATGCCATTTCAAAGTAAATACAACTACCTAATACGTACATCTTATGTTTTGGCGCGCACTGTTCATTGAAATAAAACAACTTTTACGGATATCAAACGCGCTATATTTCCACGAACTAAGTTGTAATTGTCCGTATTTTTAGGTTTTTTAGGGGTTTTTTTTTTATTTTCCCGGGATGATGATTTTTTTTTTATGCTCTTCAGACAAAGAGAAGCTTAGGGACCCGCGTTAGACAACATGTAGCTGACGTGAAAAATAGGCGCGATAACAAGTCTGCAGTGTGTGAACATGCTTTTGAGGGACCCACCCACTACATGAGGTTTGATAAGCCACAGATCCTTGCCAGGGAACAAAAATTTGTCCCCAGAATGCTGCATGAGGCTATTGAAATCACCAAATACCCAAACTTCAATAGATATAATGGATGGAAGATTCCACCAGCTTGGGACCCTATTATCCATAAATTAAAGTCTCAACCCAAATCACGCACTGCAAGACCCAAAGATACGGTTAACTCTTTTTGTAGATAAATAAATATAAAAAAGTAAAGGTGGAGACAACATTCTTAATTTCTTTATAAAGGTGGAGGTCGGCCCGCTTTCGAAGTTTTCTTGGCAGCTTCTTTCTTCGAAGGTCCTCCCAATTTGTGGATGCCAGTAGTCTTTAGTTTTCTCTTTTCTTAATAATAAAGAATTAAAATAACAATTCATACATCCCGTAACCACGGCAGCTGTAAAGGTGCCGAAACGTCGGGAAAATCAAAAAACCCTAAAAAACCTAAAAATACGGACAATTACAACTTAGTTCGTGGAAATATAACAACTACCTAAATCAAAATAAACCAAAACCACAGCCGGACCGGACTTCAGACAAGAATGACCACATGTGAATGGGTGAAGAAACCGGTTTAAAATTTGACAATAGTGCTATCTTTGTCATTATTAATAATCGCAAAAGAGAAGAAACATTTTTATTTTTTAATTTAATTAACTTGACAACAAGACTATTGGCCTTGCTTAACATTTCATTCGTTCAATTTGTTGTGTGTGGGTGGTTTTAGTCACCATAGACACAAATAATTATCAGTGTTTTCATTTAAAAATAAAACTTGACGTTTCGTCATGAAAGGGATATCTCACGACGTGATGATTCTCTCTCGTGGCGCGTATGTTGCGAATTGCGTGAAAATTATCGAGATTGACAATTTTTCTCATCCCATCTCGAATTTTCTCATGGTCGCGCATGTTAGCCCTGCTGGCCCTTAGACCGGAATCGCGACATTGTCTGACTACACTAGTGTCAAGGATTTTAAAATGTATATATACTTTTATAATATACCACGTTATGTTCGTATCGTCTCGAAAACTGAAGTCTACAAGTTTTTAAGGAGGAATAATAGAGAGATTTTTTTTTTCTTTTTTAAGGAACAATTATTATTGTATGTGACATTTAAGTAAATGTTTTATAGTTAAAAAAAAAACAAATCGCGGTAATAAACAAACAAATAGGGATTGCAATAAATGAACAAAATAATATATTAAAGAAAGTTAAAAAGGCATCAAACAATGGCGCCGTTAGCCGATAAAGTATAATTATTATTGTTCAAACATTTAATTAAAATTCGGACAATATAGGTAGATGTATTTTTTGAAATTAGTTAATAGAATCTGTGTTATTCAAATATTTGCATAATTAACAGAGAAGTAAAATATTTTTTATTAGATGTTTAAAGAATTTTAATTTGACCTGCGGGGTGGATCAACTCCCCGCTTTAATATACCATGAAAAATTGAGAGAGGGCGGATTTGGGGTGGGGGTGGATCGATAGTAAACTGCAAATGAAAATAATTTTAGAGTCGACAAAACATCAAAAAATATCTAGTGAAATGTATAAAAGTTTCGGTCAGAGTCATAGTATTGTTTCTATTCAGCAGTCTGTTTAGTTTTCTAACTTCTTATTTCGTTTATCAGGAGGCTATATGTTAGGGCTGATATTTATTATTTATTATTATATTTGAAAATCCCGCATACATAAAGTGGTGGTCACATTATATGATATGTTTATAAAACACCAAAATAGCATAAAATGTATGGAATTTCTGAAACTAAAAACTCTTATCCTTATATCTTTTAGAATGTTGATCAGATCAGTTGGGTATGTATAGCAAACTGGATGTCCTCCATTCAATCCTTGTATAGCCATTATCAGATCACAGCTCGGTCAAGCCTTGGCAGAGAACCAAGGCCCCAAAGTAACCTCGATTGTATGAACGGTTAGTGTCGTTAATATGTTTAAAAAAACGGGAAAATAGCATAAAAAAATATGGAATTTCTGAAACTGAAAACTCTAATCCTTATATCTTTTAGAATGTTTTTTTTTTTTTTTTTTTTGATGAAGTACGGGGAGCCTCTTAGCCTTCATCATACCTGATGTTAAGTATTGATAAGGCTGAAGATGGAAGCGAGCCTCTCCCGGTATCCCCAATCACTGAGGAACTGGCTATCTTATCTTTAACTGCCGGAACACAACAATGCTGAAAACATTGTTGTTATGGCGTCAGACTTAGATAAGATGGTGGTAGCTAGCCAGGCGGACTTACAACAAGTCCTACCACCAACCAAACCGAATACAATATGTACCCCCGCTGGGAATCGAACCCGGGACCCCTGGGTCTGATACCGGTGGTTGTACCACTAGACCACGGAGGCGGTTAAATGTTGATCAGATCAATTGGGTATGTATAGCCAACTGAATCTCCTCCATTCAATCCTTGTATAGCCATTATCAGATCACAGCTCGGTCAATCCTTGGCAGAGAACCAAGGCCCCAAAGCAACCTCGATTGTATGAAAATCGGTTAGTGTCGTTAATCATGTGACCACACTGTATACACTCATACCATTATCCCTTGCAGGGCTACTTAGCAGAGCATCAGAGGTGCATCTTAACGCCACTCTCATAGATCTCAACGACGCCACATTTGGCATTCGGAATAGGGTTGCCAGGTGACTGTTGGGGGGATGGCCAAACTTGCTCGGCCATCTCCTTTCCGCGAGGGGGCCCGATGGGGCCACGGCCGCCTGGTCTTAGGGGTGATTGCGAACCCTACCCCCCGTGACCAATGGCGGCCTGGAGGGCAAGTACTAGGAGTTTTAGTTGGTAGTACTTCAGGTGAGTCCAACATTTCGAATCGCCCCTACACCCAGGGACGTGGGATGCGTAAAAGCATTTCTCCTAGTATAAAAAAAAGGGTTGCCAGGTGACTGTTGGGGGGATGGCCAAACTTGCTCGGCCATCTCCTTTCCGCGAGTCCAACATTTCGAATCGCCCCTACACCCAGGGGCGAGGGATGCGTAAAAGCATTTCTCCTAGTATAAAAAAAAAGGGTTGCCAGGTGACTGGCTTTAGCCGGACATGTCCGGCTTTTGACAGTCGTGTCTGGCCAAATAATACAAGTCCGGTCTGTCCGGCTTTGTTAGGCTTTCAGTCAATCCTGTCGCATTCAGAGTCACGCGGGCACATAAAAAAAAATGTGTCAGGTTTTTAGGGAAAAATATCCTGGTAAATATAAATCTCAGTCCGGCTTTTCAATTTTTAGGCCTGGCAACCCTTTTTCGAAAGCAAACGTATCGTATCAAATACTTTTCGTCTTTCTTCCTGCAACTTAGTCCGAGTGAAATATGATTTCCATCTAAAAGTTAAATAAACTCAAAATTTGACTACTTACGTCAAAGCAGCTGCATCATGTCTTTGTTCAAGACGACACTTCTTAAGTGGCAGTGTCACTGTCACGACAAGTCGTATCGCAAACTAAGAAAACAAGATCTATTTCTGCGACAAAAATAAGTATTATTTAACGGCCCTTTGTTATTTTACTGTAGCAGTAAGCACGTTTCTGGCTGTGCGTCATAAAATAAGTATTAGTTTGATTTATCCGTTGATATTTATTATTTGGGTTGAGGAGCTAGTGGCGCAATGGTTAGCGTATTTTAAGCAACTGTCGTAATGGTCGGTCACAGGGTAGGTTACCAACCACAAAAAGCACTTACTCCTCTGGGCCATTCGTAGATGGTGAGAATGGCCCAGAAGCGCTGTTATTCTGTCAGGGCCATTTTTGTAAGTATGTCGAAGCACTAAGTGTTTTTTGTGTTTTATTTCCTCCTCCGTGGTAGAGTGGTACTTACACCGGTTTCTAGGTGTCGCCTACTCTGAGGTCCTGGGTCCGAATCCCGGTGGGGGCAAATGTTTGTTTGGTGAATACAAGCATTTGTACCCGAGTCATGGACGTTTATATACATTCCTACACATAAATACTTAAATATGTATTTATATCCGTTACCCTAGTATACCATAACACAACTTACTTTGGGGCTAGGTTAATTAGTGTAAGTTTAAGAAATATTTATTTACTAGCGGATCCTCGCGGTTTTACCCGCATGGTGCCCGTTCTCGTGGGAATATCGGGATAAAATATAGCCTATGTCACTCGTGTGAAATGTAGCTTTCTAATGGGGTAAGAATTTTCTAAATCGGTCCAGTACTTCCTGAGATTAGCGCGTTCAAACAAACAACTCTTCAGCTTTATAATATTAAGTATAGATTTGTTTATATTTACTTCTTGCTTTGTTTTTTTTGTTCTTATGCTTTTCTGTGTGACTGTTAATCTGTTGTTGAAATGTGATCTCGTTGTGTGTGTGATGCTAATAAAATGTTTTTCTTTCTTTATTCTTTCTTCGAAAGTGGTCCCGGCTCTATTTGCAGTCACAAACGAAGAACCTTACACTGTTTGCAAAGTGTAAAATGGCACTTCAATGAAAACACAATTGAGATACGATTATGACTGAACGTTAGCAGAATTAGGTGCCTGAACGGGTGGCAGCCTTAGAGATAAGATTAAATCGCAACGGTTGACGGTGGTTCGGCACCTTTATTACCTATCTTTGCAAGTAGTATCTTTATAATTGCTCTACTACGTCGAGCAACCTCACTGTCATTACAGCAGTGCTGCCTCTACCGAACAATACATAAACTATAATGTTCATTGATTTAGTTCCTGTTATTGCTACCAAATTGTTTTTGGCGCCATAGCAAAAAGTACATTCGAAATTTAAAACCATCAGCCGGCGGTCACATACGTAATAATCGCCTAGTCTAGTGGTACAATCACCGGTATCAGACCCAGGGGTCCCAGGTTCGATTCCCAGCGGGGGTACATATTGTACTCCGTTTGGTTGGTGGTAGGACTTCTTCTAAGTCCTAGCTAGCTAGCTACCACCATGTTATCTAAGTCTGACGCCATAATAACAATGTTTTCAGGATTGTTGTGTTCCGGCAGTTAGAGATAAGATAGCCAGTTCCTCGGTGGTTGAGGATTCCGGGGGCTCGCTTCCATATTCAGCCTTATCAATACTTAACATCAGGTATAGTGAAGGCTAAGAGTCTCCTCGTCGTTCATAAAAAAAAAAAAATTTTGACGTCCGCGTCTGTCACGCGATTACTGCACGATTGTTGATAATTTTTAGTTAATAACCCCGTGGCACAGTCAATATATAAACAGTCGTAGCACCCGGCCGATATGACGCGCTCACATACACGCGCCGCTCGCTATCGTTACACGATCGGCCGCTTGATCTCATTAGTTTTCAACGTAGTCCGAAGCGCTCATGGCCGCGCTTGACAGACTGATCGTATTTGATCATGTTTGTTACGCAACGTTCGGCCCGGTCAGGTGTCGGATGGGTGACCGATGTCATCCAACGTGAATTGTCTTTTAGCGAAAAAGTCATTCTGATAGAGAGGGCCGTAAAGTAGCATTATAACAGCGCTTCCGTGCTTCGGAGGGCACGTTAAACCGTCGGTCCCGGCTGTTGTCATTTGATTACAGTCGTTAAGCCAAGTCAGAGGCCTTATAGGCGGCTTGATAAACTTTGACACCAGAGGTGGCAACTTATCCTCACTCGATAAGAAGAAGAAGACTGTAGTAGCGCGCGTGTAGCTGCGTTTATCTGTGTGAGTGCGTTCTTTTGGCTGTTTGTAGGCAGTCCAAAGACTGTATAGACTGTGGTTTCGCTTCGCTCTCACTGTGCCCCGTTCCTTACCGAAATAAAACTTTCATCATCCGAGTATTGTATATTTAAATAAGGACTGCCAATACTCCTTTCAGTGCGAAAAAACCATTTATCACGTCCTATCTCCAGCAATCTGGCTTCACCTTCAAGAGCCGATGCAAATTTGAGTCCCGGCCAAATCCCGGGATTCCGGGATTGGTAATGATTCCGCAGGATCTGCAAACAGAATAAAGCGGGACGTGACGGTGTCCCGGAATTTGTTCCGCCATTTTTATTTGTTATAAGATAAGGAGAGATCTTCTTTGATGTGTTGTCTTTCGAGGTTGGTTATTAGATGTGTGTAAATAATGTAAACAATCATGGCTGAGAATGTGGGGGTGAGACTGGAATCGAGAAGTTAAATAAGTATTTCGATTAGAAAAAAAATAGAGATTTGAGGTATTTTTTATGAACGCCGGGAGACAGCCTTCGTCATACTTGATGTTAAGTATTGATAAGGCTGAAGATGGAAGCGAGCCTCTCCAGGTACCCTCAACCACTAAGGAACAGGGCTATCTTATCTCTAAATGCCGGAACACAACAATGCTGAAAACATTGTTGTTATGGTGTCAGACTTAGATAACATGGTGGTAGCCAGCCAGACAACAATATGTCCTACCACCAATCAAACGAATACAATATGTACCTCCGCTGGAAATCGATTCCCATCGGATTCGACCCCTGGGTCTGATGCCGGTGGTTGTTACCACTAGACCACAGAGGCGGTTGGATCGCTTGGATTAGATCTGACATTAAGAGCTATGGTCAAACCTTCAGTTCTTATAAAAATCTGGGGAAAAGTAAATTCATACTGTTTCAGGTCATGGACCATCTGTATGCAAAATTTCATTCAAATCCGTTCTGCCGTTTACTCGTGATTGAGTAATAAAGGAACTTACATATTTTCCCATTTATAAAACTAGATAACGCCTGTGACTTCCTCTGTGTAAACATTCGAAAAATCATCACAGGTAGTTTTACTGGGATGAAATCTATCTTATGTCAACCTACGTGATAATCCAAGACTCTAATCTAAACCATATAATTATATTTATGCACATCCAAATTAATATATAATAGTAGTAGGACGTATGTTTAAATCAATTGCAAACTATTTATACAAATACCAATAAAACAATACTGTGACTGACTGACAGACAAAAGAACAGCCCAAACGGCTGAACCGATTAAGCCGAAATTTGCATACCTTTAAATTTGTAGGCAAGCACTAAGAAAGGAGATTTTATTGACAGGAACGAGAACCGCTGTTGAAACCGCGGACGGCCGCTCTGGTCAATTTTAAACAACTGTAAAGACTCAATGCAACTCAATACTTTCTGTCAATATGAGACTTTATTGAAAATGGAGAGTTCCACAATTTTAACAACCGCCTCTATGGTCTTGTGGTACAACCACCGGTACCAGACCCAGGGGTCCCGGGTTCGATTCCCAGCGGGGGTACGTATTGTATTCGGTTTGGTTGGTGGTAGGACTTGTTGTAAGTCCGCCTGGCTAGCTACCACAATCTTATCTAAGTCTGACGCCATAAGAACGAATGTTTTTCAGCGTTGTTGTGTTCCGGCAGTTAAAGATAAGATACCCAGTTTATAAATTGAGGATTCCGGGAGAGGCTCGCTTCCATCTTCAGCCTTATCAATACTTAACAGCAGGTATGATGAAGGCTAAGGGTATCCCCGTCGTTCACAAAAAAAAACCGTAAATATTAACCTTGAAATGACTGAAGGGCAATCCTTGTCAAAGTCACTGGCAGGTCGCAAAAACCAGCTAGTCTTTCACTAATGATCTGTAATTGAAAATTCATGAAAAAAAATATCCGATCCGCAGATGTTTTTGAGTGATAATCAATCAAACTTGTTGTGGACGAAATTCGCAGAATCACTGAAAACATCCCGAACGTCCCTTTGATATTTCGGATTTTGTTTTCGGCTTTATTAAGTCCAAGGATTTTATATTAATTGTGACCAAAATACGGTTTTAACAAAGGGGAATATAAAAGGAATATACAATGTTTTAGCCAGAATATTTACATAAAATAAACAGAGAGAGACTATGCTCACTATTTTAATTGTAGCTTATAGTTTATTTAAAGTATCACTGGTACGTGATATATAAATTGTTCTAATTTTTTTCTGTTTGAATTTGATCGGAGCACTCACTTGTTGCCTTACTCCAATTGTAAATTATATGTTAGATATGTGTACATTTTCTTTTTTTTTTCATTTAAATTTAATTGTAATGTTAATGTTAATTGAAGTTAATTTATTATAATTCTCAATTGTCAGTTCCGATCAAATTATTTTATTTTATTTTATTATATTACATTTTGACATTTAAATTTTACCTTTTTAATAATTGAATTGCATAAATTACTCTATTATTTATAATTTTAATTCTTAATTTTCATGTGTGCTCGTAATTCACTCTTATCAATTTTTTATTTCCATAATACTGTTTACTCAATTATTGTTTGTTCTCGTGTAGCACCTATAATAATTAAGATTGCATTTAGCTCGGATCTCTCGTATCGTTATATATTGTATTCATTTCAATGTAAATCTTGTTGGTGTTAAATAAATAAATAAATTAAATATTTTGATTACTGTTGTTTTGGGTCAATGCTGTGTACAATTTTAATTGGGGTACAAATTTAAAAAGTATTGGTTTGATGAAAATTGCAATGTAACAATTTGTATTCTGTTATTGTACCTTTAACAATAAAAAAATAAAAAAATACGATGTACGCTGAACAGATTTCTATGAATATGTAGCAGTTTCTCTGTGGAGTATCCCTACATAATTTGTTACAAAGAAAAATAAAAATAGCTTCTTAAAATTATTCTCTTTGATTACTTAACTTGTCTTTGATGTCGCTTCGGTGTTCTCATTCCTCTTGTCAAAAAAAAAGTGTATTTTAATATTACTCTAATGGCCGTCTAATTTAGTCTCCGTGAATTTTTCTTCAAGCTGAAGGGAAATAATAGATTGTAATAAAATCAATTTAATTTAGCTGACCCGTGCACACTTCGATGGGCGTCAAACATTTCTACTTGTAATGAAATGATCTTACAATGACATACCTATAGCTTACTAGCGGCTGCCCGTGGTTTCACCCGCATGGTATCTGTCCCCGTGGGATAATCGGGATTAAAAGTAGCCTAAGTTTTAATCCAGGCTTTCTTCTATCCGTGTGCCAAATTTCATCCAAATCGGTTTAGTAGTTTTTGCGTGAAAGAGTAACAAACATACAGACTTTCTCACAAACTTTTGCATTTATAATATTAGTAGGATATTCCTATCAGGGGGCCTACCGCCATCTCTTAACGCAATATTGTTTAATGTCAGTTTGTATCGGCGCAATGTTGTTATATGTCATATCGTACCGCGAACCTCTTAAAACAAGCTTGTCTTTTGACGGAAGTTTGCGGCGTCATCGCTCAATCATTCACTCAAACAAGATTTTTATCAATCAAACCTACTACGACGTCTTGTGTCAAATAAAGCCATGCTTGTAATTTAAACAGTATTGAAACGAAAGGAAAACAAAACGTTCTTACGACATGGCGGTTTCTAAAAGATGGCGGTAGGCCTGCAGGATGTCATTCGGGAATAATTTAACTTCCTAGGATAAAAGGAGTTAAAAAAATCGGTTATGTAGTTTCATAGATTACACAAACAAACTCTGTGGGCACGAGTTTGGCAACCGCCTCTGTGGTCCAGTGGTAACAACCGCGGGTATCAGACCCAGAGATCCCGGGTTCGATTCCCCGGGTACATAGTGTATTCGGTTTGGTTGGTGGTAGGACTTGTAGTAAGCCCACCTGGCTAGCTACCACCATCTCATCTAAGTCTGAGGCCATAACAACAACGTTTTCAGCATTGTTGTGTTCCGGCAGTTATAGATAAGATAGTTCCTCAGGGATGAGGATTCCGGGAGAGGGTCGCTTCCATCTTCAGCCTTATCAATACCTAACATCAGGTATGTATATGAAGTACGAAGGTTAGGTCTCCCCGTCCACACAGCGGCCGTTCAAGTATTACGTAAGCAGATTTTTTGCTATTATTAACCCACCCGTCCCCCTCGTCAGCAAAAGTAAGCAAAGCTCTTACCCCCTCCCCCCTATGCTTACGCAAACATTGGTACAATTGATTGATTTATGAACAGCAGTGTAAAGTCTAGAAATAAGGAATAGGTTTGGAATAGAGGACTGTAATCCCCGAAAATGCATTTCGTTTTCTGCATAAACAAAGTGTGGGTTGCGATATGTGTAAAAAAGTAAATAATTACTGCTGACGTAATCACTATCTAGATCCCCCAACCCTCATGTCATCAAAAATAAGCAAAGCAAAGCCCCCCCCCGCCCCTATGAAGTGCTTACGTAATACTTGAACGGCCCCATAGGGTTATTTGGCCATTCTAGCCGGTCAGAAGACGAAATTCGAATGCGAGGATATTTCTCTCATTGATGAAGCGACGGTGGCCAACCCCATAGAAAAGTGAATATACTAGAAAAAATCGACGTATACTCAGTCTCTGCAGCATAATTGGTTACATTATTGGGCCGGATTCTCAAGGACGCCGGTTCGAATCCCGTCAGGGCGAGACTGAGACAAGTTGTTTTTTCTAGTTCATTTTCTTGTTACATACATATCTGTCCATAAATAGTACGAAATGCGCTACGCTACCGACTGACTCACAAGATTAAACATAATATAATTATTCATCATGTCTCCATTTACACCATGACACTGCAACTGGGTCAACTGAGTCCAATATGGCTCGACCCGGCGTCGGCTGCAGAAACATAATACTGTGATCCACTTGATGACCTGTATGCAGAGCTTAACTAGTTGAACCTACCTGCATTCAGATTACGAATATATAATACGTTTAGGGTATGTTGACTAGAATCCTTCCCAACTAACATTTTAAATGCGAAAGTGTGTTAATTTGTCTTTCCTTTACGTTTACCTGCAACCAATCGATTTGATTTTTGGAGTAAGTTGATACTTTTTATCTCGATATTCTGGAAAGGAACCCACGCGGGTGGAACCGCGGAAGCTGGTAGACTATGGTCGTCTCAGCCACATGACACCCACTGCTGGGTATAGGCCTCCCCCAAAAGGGGCGGTTTGCCATAATCGCCACGCTTGGCAGGAGGGTTGGCGATCGCAGTATGGCCAAGTTTGTTGGAGACGCTGCTGCCCGTCTCCTGAAGGCTGAGTCCACTAGTCGCCTTTTACGACACCCACTGGATGAGAGGGGGTATTGCTATTCTAAGCCGACACTATACAGCTAGATAATGCTGGTAGACTTTAGTAAAATAGAAAAAAGATTTGGAATTGGAACAAAACACAATTGGAATCAGACGATAAAGAACGTGTATAAGGATGACGAATATGGTAGAGAGTACAAGAAGCAAGAGACTGCAAGAATCGTAGCAAATATAAAGAAGTCTGTGCGTAAATTCTGTTTAGTCACAATCGTATCCCAACCGTGTTTTTTTACACTGTATCATCATTCAGCCTATTGCAGTCCACTGCTGGCCTTCCCCAACTGTATAGTCGATTTTTAATTCGACGGTATTATGACAGCTATCGTCTTTTGCCAGCTTACTGAACACACACCTTTTTTGTCGTGTACGTTTTATATGTATTTTATGGATATCAATAAATAAAAATTAACTAAGTATATAAATAAATATGAAACAAAATTGTGTTTGTTTTGTTTATTTTAAAATACTAAATGGTAAAAAAAAATTAAAAGAACATAATTTTCTTATCAAATATTTATCAATTTTTTAATTATGGTTTGGCTTCAAACTATGTTAGCAGTTACACATAGGCAATGATTTTGAATAAAATATATTTGTAGCTGATGTAAGTATTTACCAACAACAATAATATGTATTTACAGTTTATTTATAACATACAACAAAAATATTTATGAATGAGTTTCGTACCAAAGATTTGTAACTTATGCATCGGGGTTATCTAGTGGTCAGGGATTCCAGTGAAAGGAAAATATTTTCCATTCTGAATATTGCAACTTCGATAATCCACATTAAAAAATCTTATTACTATTTTAAAATGTTATGTAATTATGTTTGTACACAAAGTTTTTTTTTTATTTCGCTTAAATTCGTTCAAATGCGTTCCGCTTTTGGTGGGAACGCCATTTTTAATGGCCAAACTTCAGAACTGTCAGAATTCCGTCGAATTAAATTAGAGCATAGTAACAAGAAGTTAAAAAGAGCGCTACAACTGGAACACGATTGCGATACGATTGACACTGAACATTATTAGAATAGGGTAACCCTGATCTCTGGCTACTCCTAACGGGAGAAAGGTGCGACTAATTGACAACTTCCTTTTTAAAATCGGTTAAAGTAGACAGTCTGTCGAGTGCGTTTACAAAATCTATTCCACTAAGACTTTACAAGGTCGTGAGGTTGCCTTGATGTTTTCTCAGTAGGAACAGGTCCCATGTTAAGCGTAGGTATCTTAGGATTAAGATAGCGAAGGACACCCCTTCTAATCCGGGGACTAAACGCTCAAAGGATCCAACCCTAAAGTCACAGTCAAGTTGAAAACAGTATGCGATCTTTTGAAAATACTGTGAGACTTGAAAGGAAGTGACTTGACTTCTGCTCAAATTCGTAGGTTCTATTCCCGCACAAAACATATATTTGTGTTTTAGACAAAGAAACATAAATTTTAATTTAAGTAAACGGATCACTGAGTTTTTAACATTTTTCTGTCGATGTGGTACATAGTTAAGATTAAAAGAAATTTGTTTTAATTATTATTTGGTATATTGTATAAATTTGTGTTTTGCTGTATGATATGAAATTAATTAATTAGCTATATTATTATCTATTTGTCGTGACATAGAAAACAGCCTACGAATGTTTATGTGTGTCACTTATCTAGTATCTATCTATCTATAACACAAAAATTACCTAGGTTAGAAAATTACTTTGGGCTAAATAATTGGTGCAAGGCGAGTGTAGGAATATTTGTTATATAATATAAGTTTAATTTAGACTAATATTATAAAGCTGAAGAGTTTGTTTGTTTGAACGCGCTAATCTCAGGAACTACTGGACCGATTGAGAAAATTATTAGACTATTAGAAAGCTACATTTCTCCCGAGTCACATAGGCTATATTTTATCCCGATATTCCCACGGGAACGGGCACCACGAGGGTAAAACCGCGAGGATCCGCTAATCTAATATAAAACGACTATAATGTGATATCAAATTGTTTAATTTCTATTTAATTAACAGCATCATATATTTTACTAAAATGCCCCTAATTGTCTAATTTCAAAATCTATCACAATCCCTTTCAAAGGTATTGTGATTGTAATAGTGATTTATGGAATTGTGTAACTCATAGTCGCAATCCCTTTCGGAACGAATGATGTTTTAAATGACTCTTCATCTGTTACTTCTCCATATATTTGAAAGATATTTTCGAGTCACTTTACTCAGACAGTTCAATTTCGTTCATTCAATACCTTTCTAAACGCGTCCCGATCACAATCCCTATCAAATGTCAAATAATGACGGTTTGAAGTATGTGCATATCTTTCAGGTGACGAATTGAAAGGGATTGCTATAGATTTTAAAATTAGACAATTAGACCCCAGGTCGTCAATACAAGTATGCGACGAAGCTTCGTATTTTAGAGTGGGATATTTAATATACTACTTCCTCTTCTTCTCTTCTTCATCCAATATGGGCGGTTTCCGCAACTCGACGACTTTTTGCGCCTATTTTGCGTCCGGAGGGTGTCAGGCCGGATCACTCCAGCCGTCCCAGCTCAACCAGGAATGCTCCCAGTGCCTTCACGTCAGAGACGGCTTCCCGGAGACTGCCTGGTGAGCCGAGGTACTTCGCCCGGTAAGGGGCTACTCCGTCACAGTCCAGCAGGACGTGAGCAGCTGTCTCTTCTTCCTCCATGCAACCTCTGCATAGTGGGCTGTCAGTGACACCTAAATTGAAAAGGTGCTTGTTAAAGTTGCCGTGGCCAGTGATGGCCCCTGTTATTAAACGTATATACTACTTATAACTGCACTATGCTGCAAAGATTTCAAGAGTACTGAAGCGGAAAAGCTGCGGCTTTCTTTAAAACCATCGGCAACATTTTTTTTTGTGATTTTTATTGTGCCTACAGCGACTTAACTTCAGATTAGGGAAACGTTGAAATCGTTATTTATCAAAGAGCAAAGTGAATTATTTATTTTCGAGCAGATTTTGTTGCGAACAACAAAGGATTTTATGGCCAGAGTTTCATATTCGAATGAGTTATTAAAATTGCAGCTTAAGTTATTGTTCCAGTATAAAAGATAAGTTCCATTGTGTTGAATTTCTCTATGCAAATATACTTAATTTTAGTTTGAATAAAACATTTTATCCATAAAAAGATTGAGGTCATAACTAGGGGGCTAATTGTCTAATTTTAAAATCTATCGCAATCCCTTTCAATTCGTCATTTGAAAGATATTTACATACTTTAAACTATTTTACATTTGATAGGGATCGAGAGTCAGAACGCGTTCTGAAAGTTATCGAATGAACGAAATTGAATTGTCTAAGCAAAGTGACACTCTAAAATATCTTTCAAAAGTATGGAGAAATGTCAAATGAAGTGTCATTTAAAACATTCGTCATAATTCGTTGCGACTATATAGTTCCACAATTCCTTATATGACTTTCACAGTCACAATACCTTTGAAAGGGATCGTGATAGATTTTGAAATTAGACAATTAGGGGCAGTTTGTTCAATGAACCACGTAAAATATACGAAATAGTGCAATTTCACATATCTTCTTTAAATATATTTTTGGAAGTGTACAGAACCATTGATGTACTGCACCAAATGGATTGTCAATTTTTGGCTTGTTTTTTTTTTATCTAAATCCTCTTTTACGCCTTTTTTACGAGGTCCTTTGGAGTCGTAATCTCTAGACCTCATTTGAAGTACTCATCTGATGTTACATTATGTGGAATCAAGAAGGTTTTCATTGCTTCTTTACTTCTCAAAACTTATACTAAGCATTGAGAAAAAAGAAGACGTCTCTGACAAGACAATACAGTTGGTTTCGTAACAATATTGGGATTTCGAATTAAGGTTCTATCAAAGTTTAAGATGAATGTAAAAGATTGTCTTCTCAAAAAAGGATATTATACTATAAAATATTACTTGAATGAAAAAGGTCATAAATATATCGTTTTATTTTTTCGAAATTGTAGCCAAGTCATTCTATTAGTGTTTAGTAAAGTATTAGATTCAACATTTAACGCAGGTAGCTTGAGTATGTGATGCTCTCTTTAAACATTTCTGAGGTGATGTCGTGTGTGGCGGGTCGCTACGGTCCCTAAAATATGGTTGAGCGAAGCGATGGCTGGTTCATGCGTCATGCTCGTGAACGGGTGCTGCCAGCGGGATGGGTCTGCTCATGTCTGCTTGTGTTAAAAGTGTTTAGATATATATGTTTGTTTCGATTTTATGTTATTTCTGATGTTATAGTTGAGGTGCGTGGCACTGCTTGATCAGAATAAATAAAAATAAATAATGTTTTTAAATTATTCCAATTATATAAAAGTTTTTTTTCGTTAACTTACTTTAATTACGCTTTGTGATTATGACTCAGCTGATGCGTCTTCTAGTAACATTGTAGGTTGTGTCTTACATTAATGCACTTTTATCTTTATTTTTCTGCTGTTGCCATTTTTTAATTATAATATTTTTTAAATTATACATCTTAACATAAATACCTGAAGTACGTCATGCTTACTCAAACGTTTCTTCGGCGGTGTAGCGTGAGGCGGGTCGTTGCGTTCCCTAAAATAAGGTTGAGCGAAGCGATGGCTGGTTCATGCATTATGCTCGTGAACGGGTGCTGCCAACAGAATTGAGTCTACTTGTCTGCTTATCCTAATGTTGTGCTTAAACATTTTTATCTAAAATAAATTGATGTAACCTGTATGTACCTCACACCTTGCAGTACAGTAATCTTGTAACGCGAGAAATGTTGTAGATAAGTATATCTTTGCCAGTTGAAAATTGTTTACTATGTATGTATGTATGTAATAAAACAAGCCCTTGAGGAGTTTCTTGCCGGTTCTTCTCGTTACAAGGTCTCTCGCCGTAGGGATTGTGAACCGATGGCGTAGCTTCTTTGACTTTCATAACTTTGACTTTGATACACACATATAATATCATTGAGTTCTATATATATTATTTAGCGACACAGGACATCTTAAGGTAGCATACAGGGTGGAAATTTAAAACGGGGCATGAAGTGCAGGTTCCTTAACCGTTGTAGCTACATGAAAACGTTCTTAGGAAACCATCCTGAATTTTTTGAGAAATATTGAACTGCATTCACGGATTTAGAAAAAATGTATAGCCAGCAGGAAAAAGGTCAGTTTAAAAAATGATGCAAATCGATTCTGTTTCTCATGAGGATTTCCACCCTGTATTCGAGTCCAATATAGTTCTTTTGGCGACCTGTTTGGCGCAGGGGTGCTAAACCCGCCTTCTGCGCCAGAGGTCCCGGGTTCGATCCCCGGACAAGACAAATATTTGTGTGCATGAACATGTCTATTTGTCTTGGTCTGGGTGTTTAATATGTATATTAAGTATGTATTTACAAAAAAAGTAAAGGTATATGTATGTTTATCCGTTATCTAGTATCCATAACACAAGTTCTTCATGAAACTTAACGTGGGCTAGATAATTGGTGTGATTTTATGCAATTATTTATTTATTTATTTAAGTAAAAAAAAATCTTAAATTGGGTCAAGCGTGTTATAACACCCGTCTGCTACAAAAAATAACATTGTCAATGCAGAATTTAAAACACATTTTTTATAATGCTTTTGCTGTTCTGCATAGACACTTAAGCACGTCTGAGATGCCAATCTACGGTGGGTCAAAGAAGAAGCGCCTTTGGGTGGATTTTGAAAATACGTTTAGGAAATAACAATGGAAGTGAAGCCGTGCATGCAAATTTTTATTTATAATTTATTTCAATAAAACGGGGACTAGTTGGCGCAGCAACTTTTGCTATGGTCGATCATGGGATAGGTGACCATAGGCATACCATCATACTTATCAGTGGACTGGCAATGAATAATCTGCCAATACCCTAACCTACTCATGGTTGTCCTTTACATTTTTAATATTGTTTACTTTCAACAAGACGATTTTCCTCTTATATTAAATATATTTCAAAATTGTAAATTTGTGCTTGGCAACAACATGTTCCATTGAAATGTTGTTGTTTCTGTTAAAGCTGATAAGTTTCTTTCCCACGTTCTTCTTATCAGTTAAAAGATGTCCTGAATGGCTGGTAGGGAAAAAAAATTTGGACTATTCGAAAGTACTTATCTATAAGTCTATTTGAATAAAAATCTTTGACTTTGACTTTGACTTTGACTATCCGTCAAACTCTAATTTATATTCACAATCATCTGAATTTTTTTTTTATGATTTTATGCTATACTTGTATTGGTTCTTTTACATCTTCATTACAACTCACAGCTGTTGTTAAATAACAAGCAATCATAATTTTTTTTTTTTCTTCCCCTTTATTAAATCCTTCTGTAAACCTTTCTACGCAAATACCGAAGGCCGAAAGAGGTTGTAAATGTACCTAATATTTTTTACGTTTCCCTTCAGATCTACAAACATGAGTAATTTAACGGATATTGCTATTAAACGTTTATTTATTTAACAAGAATAATATTTCATGAATTTTTTATTTTTGTACTTATGATAAATTTTAAACAGAAATATATTGGAAAAATCAACTCGGCCACAAGTGAATTCTGAGATGGGACTCGAACCCACGACTGAGCTCGTTTGGAGTACGCCGTTGTGGCCGAGTTGTTCTTTTTCCAATAAGTATTTTTCTATTATAATTTATCATAATGATTATATCGTAAACAGCGCCCCTTAAACGAAAAAATAATGGTACGTTTGGAGCAATAGTTGATCTGGCACAAAAGTTGTAGGATTACTCCCATGTCGAGGTAAAGATTCGTCATTATCATACATTTATGGATTTTTAAAAGTGTAAAAAACTTGATCTGAAGCATTTTTATTATGCAGTGACGTAATTATATGTTCTTATAACATATTTTATCTAACATTATCCCTGTAACAAATATTAAAATTACGTATGTAGAAAAAGCTTTTTTGATCAGTACCACTGTAGCTGTAAAAATTATGGGATACTAACGGTTGGTTTTAATAATCTATCCCTAACAAGAGGTAGGCTTATCTAGGTTAAGTTACTTAGCAACCGCTGTTATTTTGGGTTATTTTGGGCTGAATAACAAAAATATCTAAACAACAAAGCTCTAGTAAGCCCTATCTCTTACTGTAGATAAGTTATTGAAACCGACCGTAAATCGTTTTGTCTCGCGATGACTGCAGATCATTAGTTTTAGCCTTATGTATAAATATTTTTCATTTTTAACATTTTTAGAAATGAAGGAGGAAAATTAAGATATACAATGACTTAATGAAATCCTACAACTTTTGTGTTATATCAACTATTGCTCCAAACGACCAGTTCTTACCACAAGCACCAATTTTTTTTGTTAGCCGGCCCAAAAATGTATGGAGTCTGAATGATCTTCTTTTCAGAATCAGAACAAATTTATTGCTTAAAACTGTGTTACAGGTTCTTACATTACACATTACATTCATTACATTTCAGATTTGTCACATTTATTTGACTGTCTGCGGCTTTATTTGATGCGTTTTACTTCTTGAAAAGTCAAATGTTTTTGTCAAATAGATCGTTTAACGTCTTTTTTTTACCGACTTCAAAAAAAGGAGGAGGTTCTCAATTTGACGGAATCTTTTTTTTCTTAACAAACATTTGGAATGAGTCAAAGATTTAGTTAAAAAAATTAAATGTCAGACATTTGATCTTTGCAAAGTAGATGTAGATAACGAAAGAGCACGGCTATTACGGCTGTTTAGAGCTAGCGCAGACGACGGACTTTTTGTCCGCGACACGTCTTTATTGTTAACCAAATAAGATTCAACTTAGACCGCGTATATCCGCGAAAAGTACGCGATAGTCCTCGTTATTTATTCAACTTTATGTTCTTAGTAATAAGGTCGTGTCGCGGACAAAAAGTCCTTCAATGTCCGTCGTCTGCGCAGGCCATTAGGGCCACTCCGTGCTGGTATTGCACGGTCTAACAACTCTTGAGGATTCTCCGTGTGTGGGCGAAACCCGTGTAGAGTCGGTGAAGGTGCAAGGTGTGTCACTGTTTTGCTTTGCATTTATTTGCGGGCGGGTGGGCGGTGCATCTTGCATGTGTTTTTCTTGCAGAATTAAGCTAGATATTTTTCGTTTTCTAGATATAGATTTCCGCCAAGTAACGCCTGATTCTATTTTATTTTGCAAATTCATCATTTTAATTAGATAGGTACTCATATTGATTACAAACGCGACATAATCACTTTTTCTTTGTCAGACATTTTTAATATACCGCACTGCTGGGGCACTGGTCTTGCTTATGGATGGATATGGAAAATGGGCCATGACCCACCACGCGGGCCCAATGCGTATAGGTGGGTTGTTGACAAAACTTCCTAACAATTTATACGAACGGTCACAAGTAATATTATGTTGATTTTCGAAAACGGTTAAGCGATTTGGTCACTTCTACCACGGAAATGTCCCCATAGAATTATAATTTTAACATCCTCCGTGATTTCATCAAATCCCTGGTTGTGTCATTTCTATACGACATACACACCATAGACAGAATATAACTTAGTTGAAACTTTTTAAAACAAAGCTGAATGTGCACAAAAGTGAAAAGTCACATTAAATTATATCATGTGACATATTTCCACGGTATTTTAAATACGTTTGCTGCTGAATGTACTAATTCCACTGTTTTGAAACAGCCTACAGAACTAGCAAGGGAATGAACTCTAAACGACTTTGTTTATTTTGCTTCATCGCAAAAGCACACGTGCGTTGAGCCTAAAATTCACATACATTTGTTAAGGGCTGTCTACATTTCGTTGGGCAAGTATTACATTTTATTGAGAGAGAACTAGTGGCTACTAAATAGTTGTTTTGTACATGAAAATAGTCAAAAGCGAATGACAAATTAATAAAAACTGCAGAACGAAAACTATCGAAGACATTATCGTCAAAAAATGTATGACATATTGAGAGGCGTTCCTACCGGACGTAAACGGAATTACATTTTCTTATACATTTTTTGACGTACGTACTCGAAACGAAGATGCAAGTTGTACTAAAACTGCTATTCAAATAACTTTGTGCAAAAAAAACAACGATTCGCTCCATAACAATTCCAAAGACTTTCTCCAACTTCTTTAATAATTGATTACTTTGCAGCATTCTTGCCAAAACTTCCATTGAATTTTTGTGTAAAATATATTTTTTGATCTAGTATCTACTGGACCCTCAAGCAACGACCTTATCTACATAATAGTACCCATTCGACTATCTATCAAAAACATGTCCCATTGGATTGATTTCAAAAAAGAAGGAATCAATTCCTGGCGCATTAATTTTGTACGGAAATCGAACCAAAAGTACCGGGGATGTATAACCAACCAGGAGGTCGAATGAGCACCTTAAATATAATTTTTTTAGGGAGGTCTAATGGGAACTGGAAATGAGGCCCAATGGGTACTTTTTTCATAAGGGTCGAATCTTGAGAGTCGAGTATACGCATCTGCCTTTTGGCAGCCCTGATTGCAACGCTTATTTAAACGAGGCTTAAATAACGTTTTGGCTTGGTAATGTGCTATTTTTAGCGGTTTCCTGCCTGTTGGCTCGAAAATGGAACAGTTAATCATTACCTTTTGCATAAAGTGCGTGTGTAGTACGGTCAACAGCAGGTTCGAATTCGAGCACAATTGTTAAGCAACGCTCGGTCCGTCCAGGTGTCGTATGGGTGACCGTAAAGTCGCATTACAATTACAACTGAGAGTTGTCGGTCTCAACTGTTGTCATCTGATAACAGTCGTTAAGTCAAGTTAGTGGCCCTATAGGCGGCTTGATAAACTCTGACACCAGAGGTGGCCACTAAGCCTCATACAATAGCTCCTTGTCATATAATAGCTTGCTCGTAATAGCGGCGGTTTTCGTAGTACAAATGTAAACCCGTATTACGTGCTGTTGACTGTACCTATTTCAGCTATCAATACCGGTTCAAAGTCCATCTCGCCAATGGTTGCCAATGGCAAGGTTTTGACAGCCGTCCGTCGAGACTGAGCAAACATTCGTGCTTTGACGAGACTGACTGACTCGGTTCGTTTATAGACTGACTGGGTGGCGCGTGCAAGCGTTCGTTTCAGAAAAGGACGATTTGAAAGATTTTTTTTCATGAACTGTTCATGTTTCGAAAACGAATTATTCCGTTAATTATATGTCTATTTAGCCAGTATTTTTTTCTCTTAACTTCCTTTAGAAAAGCGCCTTAATATCATCCTCTACATATTTATGATAAGAAATGAGCGAACTAGCTATGAGCAAGGGTGTAGGGTTCGCAACTTACTCCTTCCCTAGATTTGTTCTTATCAACGCGGATTGGATATAAATTGCTCGGGGAGTTCGCCTGTGGTGTTATTCACAAGCTGTAGCGGCACTTTAGAAATAAATAACAATATTTCATACGCACCTATTATCTTTGAAGTCGTTTCAGTACGTCATTCTTTGTCCGCAACATAATAATAATAATAACAGGACCTCAGAGTAGGCGACTCCTTAACACCGGTGTACGTACCACATATACGGAGGTAACATCTTCTACGATATTCCTTAAGTAGTATAATCGATCTTTTTCATCGAACTGCCAACGGAGAAGCTTTCATGGAAAGACATACTGGTTGGTGGTAGGACTTGTCGTAAGTCCACCTGGCTGGCTACCACCATCTTAGCTAAGTCTGACGCCATAACAACAACGTTTTCAGCATTGTTGTGTTCCGGCAGTTAAAGATAAGATAGCCAGTTCCTCAATGATTCCAGGAGAGGCTCGCTTCCATCTTCAGCTTTATCAATAACAGCAGGTATGATGAAGGCTAAGAGTCTCCCCATCGTTCATTTAATATGATATTTTTCTTTGGAGACCCGAGCAAGAAGCGTGAATTGACCAAGATGAATTATTATGATCACGCCACAAAGTTGTTACAATATTTAGAACAGTAATACAAAACGTGAATCTGGCGCAGCTTTTTAAATTGTACATGTTGTTATTATATGAATACCAACTTGACATGCCTAAAGCCTTTGATTGGTCGCTAGTCATCAGCCATTTTTAATGTCCTCACTGCTGGGGAACTGGCCTTCTTTATGGATGGATAAGGAGAACGGGCCATAACCACGCGGGCCCAATGCGGATTGTTGGCTTAAAGCCTTTGAAGATGATCGCTTAAAGTTTATAACTTGGACAGCTACTTCGAAAATCACTAAAGGATTTTTCCTGTTAAAATATAGACACGGCATGTTATCGCTAAATTTCTACTGGGAAAAGACTAAGAACTCCGATAACAGGCACTTTAACTAGTTTGCTTCGAAGGTCATGAACGTACTTACCTATACGATATATGAAAAAAAAGAACAAGTAAAAAACGACCCATTGCACCACATTTTCAGGTCGCATTCGACATTACAAACAAAATACAAATATGTTATTTGCCATTGAATAGGGTAGGTAGGAACATTACATGTCGATGTTATAAAAAAAATAAGATCTTAGAGTCTATACAGGCGTATAAAATAGCATGCGCATTATTATTGTTATTCAAAGTCAAAGTCAAAGATTTTTATTCAAATAGACTTATAGATAAGTACTTTCGAATAGTCCAACATTTTTTTCCCTACCAGCTATTCTGGACATCTTTTAACTGATAAGAAGAACGGCCGCAAGAAACTTATCAGCTTTAACAGAAACAACAACATTTACAATGGAACATGTTGTTGCCAAACACAAATTTTCAATTTTGAAATATATTTAATATAAAAGGAAAAGGAAGGATTAATTATCCTTCCTAAAAATATTATATTTAAGGTAATTCGACTTCCTGGTTAGTTATGCTGTCCTGGTACTTTTAGTTCGATTTCCGTACAAAATTGATGCACCACCTAATTAACAAATCGGTTGTGTAGTGTTGTTAAAGCAGAAAACAAAATTGAAAACGCATGTATTATATTAGTTGGAAGGAGCCCGTGGCGCAGTGGTTCGCGCGTTTGGCTTGCGATTGTTGAGGTTAAGCAACTTTCACAATGGTCGGTCACGGGATGGGTGACCCATTATTTACTATTTCGAGCTTCTCCGTGCTTCGGAAGGCACGTTAAGCCGTTGGTCCCGGCTGCATGTGCAGTCGTTAAAACCCACCAATTCGGATTGGGCCCGCGTCGTGGGTCCATGGCTCATTCTCCTTATCCATGCATAAGGAAGACCAGTGACCCAGCAGTGGGGACATTAAAAATGGCTGATGACGGTATTAGTTTCGTATATTTTAACAAGTATTGTATATTCCTGTTTTGATTACAACTGGATTCCTAATGGGTTGCAATGTTTGTTAATAATATTGTAGATTCAGAAGCGGTTTCGAAGTTTGTTGTTGATGACTTTCCGATATCCGGTGTAAGATGAACCAATATTGATAATACAAATCAGGTAGAGCCACAGTATAAATATATACTTACTTTGTTTTCTTTGCTTTTAATTAATTTATTGTCTGAGATGATTCACGGGAAAAGCTAGTTTGTGTTAGCGGCCGGCGGGAATGAAGTCTCGTAGGGACCTCGCTCACTACGCGACCACGACCACGACCAGTGGCCGCAACGTCCAGATTAACTAACTGAAGATACTTTATGAACGTCACGTACTTTACCGCAAAGGCCGCGTGGCCGCTTTTCAGTATGTCTAGCACGAATAACATTCGAGTTAGAATCGGGGATGTAAAAAAATGTATGAGATGAGCAGCGCGTTCCTATATACCAGACGTAAACAGAATTACCTATTCGTCCCATCTATTCGAAAACGACGACTTGGTTCGCCTTTAAGTGCACCCAAAGGTGGTGTTTTCTATAAGAAAATTTTAGCGGGCAGTAATGAGTTTTTAATCCTCTGTTATTAAATACTAGCGGATTCTCGCGGTTTTACCCGCGTGGTGCCCGTTCCCATGGGAATATCGGAATTAAATATAGCCTATGTCACTCGGGAGAAATGTAGCTTTCTAATGGTCTAAGAATTTTCTAAATCGGTCCAGTAGTTCCTGAGATTAGAGCGTTCATACAAACAAACTCTTCAGCTTTATAATATTAGTATAGATTTACAAATTAGTAGAAAAACAAGAAACCGTTAAATATAAAATCTTATACTATAACAAAAATACGCCGTCCAACTCACAGCCGCGTGGCATAGTACCGAGAACACTGGCGCTGTTGCCATGCAGAATGCAAAGACTAATGCGCCAAAGAAATCGAACCCAATATTGTTTGAATAAAGACTGGCTGGTATGACGGCCCATAGTAGCGCCGCGGGCTGAATAAAAAAAAGAAATCAAATTAAAAACTCGCGAACCCAGCCTGCGTTTTCGTAAAATTTTCGGACATTATTTCAAACACGCAGAATATAAAATCTACAACAATCTCTATTCCTAATAAAACTGTAACAATAAATTTTCATAAATGCGAAAACAAACAAATGTAAATATAAGTTTTTAGTTGTTTTATTATTAGATACTATTTAATTTCAATTTAGTTGTTACTCTATTATGTTTTATTAAATAATAATATTACAATAAAATATGAGGCGCCTTTTATGTTTTCACCTCACACGCTCTGAAAAGGAGGTTTTGTCAATCACTTTAGGCGTAGAAAATAGCTTTTTGCGGCCTAGCGCGGCAAAGTACTTTTTTTATTTAATACCTAAAAATATGTCATAATGCGTTCCCAATCGCGCTATTGACTTTTTTGACATATTTGATTCTTATTTTAAATAGCTTTAAATTAATTATAATACTCCGTTTTGGTTTAATTATATTATTTTAGTTCATTGAATCATAAAAACAATAACAATAAGATTAAACTAGGTATTTGGTATAAGAATTTTATATTAGGCTGAGTGAGATCTATTACTCTACTTTTTTTTTTTGACATTACGTGCTCGATACTTACTCGATACTATTTCGATCGTTTTTCGTGCTAGCTCTACAGACCGGCGGCATGAGCGACTGACTTACGTATAGTTTGCTAAGAGCGCTCGTGCACAACAAAATCTGCGACCGCGGGCAACCAGCATTCTCACATTTTTAACCGCCTCTGTGGTCTAGTGGTACAACCACCGGTATCAGACGCAGGGGTCCCGAGTTCGATTCTCAGCGGGGGTACATATTGTATTCGGTTTGGTTGGTGTATGACTTGTTGTAAGTCCGCCTGGCTAGCTACCACCATCTTATCTAAGCCTGACGCCATGAACAATGTTTTCAGCATTGTTGTGTTCCGGCAGTTAGAGATAAGATAGCCAGTTCCTAAGTGATGAGGATTCAGGGAGTGATGGGAAGATGGGAATAAGATATTTTTCACGTTTCTTGCTCGAATAGTTGCTCTATAGCGAACCCAAAAGACATCTTTTCTTGAGAATTATTTTCTAATTAATAATTAATTTTTATCAATGTATTTGGTGACGGCCTAAGAGTGCCATGTGGTGACGGCCTAAAAATACAAGTGTCACCACTCCCTTACATGCCTGGGATGTCGTAAGAGTCGACTAAGAGGCTCGACGCATTGAACACCTGTGCGGGAGATGGAAAACTTGAAACAAACCCTCTAACAACCCGTCTGGCCAGCTTGGTAGCAGTAGGCTAATAGCCTCCTATGAACGCCACAATAGGCGTGAGCTAGGAGAGGCCTATGTTCAGCAGTGGACGTCCAGAGGCTGATGATGATGATGATAAATATTAAACAAGTTTAATATTTATCACATAAAAATAGCATTGTAAAATGCAAAATTAAAAAGTGATGATGATGATGATGATGATGATGAACAATGTATTTAATTATTTTTTTCGCAATCGTAGTTAAAAGTAGAATGCTCTACTATTGGGGAGGCGGCATTAAACCCATTATAACTCGTTTAATATTCTCGTCATAATGGGTCATTTTAGCCCCTTGTATACTTTATATTTATCGCATTGAAAAGTATTTACAATAACTATTAACCCTAGCGGTCAATTTTGTTAAAATCTGGTCAAAATATTTTTCTCGAGACACGAATATCGAAGAAGACATAGCAAACATGACAGATGTAAATAGCAGGATTGAAGAAAGGAGCTATGGTTGCTCTCGGGTTGCGATTGTGTTTGTTAAGCAATATTCACAACTGTCGGACAGGGGATGGGTGACCATTGACCACAAATACTTGTACTAGGCAGGCCGAGCACGTTAACCATTGCGACACTGAAATCTGTAGCATAATATCCATTAATAAAAAAAAACTATTAAAAGATACAACGCTTCTAATAAAAATAATATCATAATGTGATATTGTGAGAGAAAGTAAAAGCCTTGCACTATCAAATAAAATTCGTCAAGCAATAATTGCTTATTGCTTAAGCAAAAATGATTCGAAAACCAACACTTCCGAATCAGAATCTTAGCTATATGTCACTTGCGACCTAATTCCTTTGAAGTTGCCGGATAAAGTCTCGTATTTTCCACGGTAAGGCCATTAAAATCCTTTTAGACTTCATAACGGTTATCGCGATATAGAGCGATGGGTATATTAGTCGTTTCCGATCTATTAACCCACTCGGGAAGCAAACAATGTGATTATCATTAACCAAAATGTTCATTAGAACAGTCAACAGTATAATTAAGTCGCCTTTGCCGCTGACAATTTCGCATTTATCCCAAAGGGGTAAGGTACAGATTCAGTAACATCCACGGTTATTAAGTAATTAAGTTTTGAGTGCGAATTTGGGTCAAATAAAAAACCAACCAGATGAGAATATACCGAGAGTCGTAATGTCCTAAAAAGCTTGAGATTTAGACCCGAGGAAGAAATGAATTAAGGGAAATATATTTTACTCTGTGGGTATTAGATGGACCCACTCAATCATTTTATTATTTCAAGAATTCATCTTAGCCTAGTTATTATTTTGACCTTTGGATGAAGTATGGGTCAGGAGATCGTTTAATCATAATGTTCTTGTTCTCTTGATGTCTGGACCATACTCGTATCGTTCTACAAATGTATGTTGAAAAGCTTGTGGACCTGATTTTCAGTTACATCATAATGTTGCTTTTACAATGATACAAATCACAAAAATGTTTTGATCTAGACCTACTCGACCCTCAAGATTCGACCTTAATGAAAAAAGTACCCATTTGACGTCATTTTCAGGTCAATTCAAACTTCCTAAAAATATTATATTCAAGGTGCCAATTCCAACTCCTGGTTGGTTATTTGATTGACTTTCCGGACAAAATTTAATTTTTCAAAGTCGGTTAAAATTGAGGTCCAATGGGACATGCCTTTTAGAGTACAGTCGGGGAACTTCCCGGTTGACCAGTAGAGTTTCTTTGGGGTTCGATCCCCGGACAAGACAAATATTTGTGTGCCTGAACATGTCTATTTGTCTTGGTCTGGGTGTTCAATATGTTTAGTATGTATATATTTACAAAAAAAGTATTTAAGTATGTTTATCCGTTATCTAGTATCCATAACACAAGTTCTTCATGAAACTTAACGTGGGCTAGATAATTGGTGTGTTTGTATGCAATTATTTATTTATTTATTAGTGATACTGTATCACGTGCGGCTTCAAAAAAAAACGCGACTTCTTCGGCAGTTCTTTTCTGTTTGGTGTATTGATTCAGCGCTTAGTTTCTGCTCTTATTCATCTTTATTATTATACAGTCTTCTTAAACTAATGATTAAATTATGTAAATAATCAGGAGATTCAAAGTGCACTAAACCAACAGGCTCACTACAATATAGACTCTTTGAGGTTCTTTCATATTTCATGATATGAGCTTCATATAATCAGTTAAAAGAGTAATAGGTAATTTTTATTTGTCCTGGTAAATTAATATCATTAACAAACAGCATTTAAAAACTATTTTACTTTGTGTAAGAAATTAAGATTGTTAACGAATCCGAGAAATTGAGTAACGGTGCCATGCCATCCCAATGAATTAACACTGGGTTAAATTGATGAATCAGTGGTTAATCAAATGAACTCTAATACGATTGTGCAAGAACTAACAGACGAATGTAGAGTTTCAAATGTTGTTAATTTCTGTTCATTGTGCAAGAGCACTGAGGAGCTCGGTGACGCATTAATTCACGCGCTCGGCCTGCGATTGTTTAGGTTGAGCAACTTTCGCAAAGGTCGGTCACGGGATGGGTGACCAAAAATTTATTATCTCGAGCTACTTCGTGCTTCGGAAGACACGTTAAGCCGTTGGTATCGGCTGCATTTTGCAGTGGTCAAAACCAATCAATCCGCGTGGTTATGGCCCGATCTCCTTATCCATCCATAAGGAAGGCCAGTGCCCCCGCAGTAGGGACATAAAAAAATGGTCGATGACGTACAGCACTAGATGTGCAGTGGTTAGCGCGTTCAGCTTGCGATTGTGACTGTTAAGCAATTTTCGCCACGGTCACACGGGATGGGTGACCGATAAAATCTAATTTTAACTTAAAATCGTTTAAGTTTCCTTTTCGTCGCTGTTATGGCGCATACAGTATGAGAATATGATAGTAACGACAGCAATGACAGCGACAAAATTGGTTGCTAAGGTGATTTTAAGTTAGATAAACAGCCTGCCGTTAATCTCGGTGGCTTTGTAGTCACAATTCCATCAATTTGACCGCTTGATTCTTAATCTTATCCTTATCCATCCTTATTACGACGACGACCTGTCGACGACTTTGACGACCTGTTTGGCGCAGGGGTACTAAACCCGCCTTCTACGCCAGAGGTCCCGGGTTCGATCCCCGGATGGGACAAATATTTGTGTGCATGAACATGTCTATTTGTCTTGGTCTGGGTGTTTAATATGTATATTATGTACGTATTTACAAAAAAAAAAGTATATAAGTATGTTTATCCGTTATCTAGTATCCATAACACAAGTTCCTGGAACTTAGCGTGGGCTAGATAATAGGTGTGATGGTATGGAATTTATTTATTATTATTATTCCTTAAACAAGCAGCCGCCAGCGCGGTTTCACCCGCGTGGTTCCGTATCCCGAGAGAATGTCAAACATTATTTCGCCTACATCGTTAAAGGATCCTGTATCTATGCAAAATTTCAGCTTAATAAGTTCAGCCGTTTGGGCTGCACGTTATCTGTCAGTCACGGTATTGTTTTATTATTAGATATTTTTCTTAATGCAGTTGTTGTGATTGTAAGTTCTATAAATCAAGATCAAATTATAAAGTCGATATTTACGATGTGTACCCATATGTTGATTGGCTAAAACCATTCCTATCCTACCCCATGGGTAGCTGATTTGATTACTTCTCGCATCCGTCAAGTCACTTCCACCCCTGATCATTACGCAGCAATATTGCGATGTATTGTAACCGGTAACCGGATATCCGGCTGCGTATAATGTTGATGCAAGAATTTTCATTTCCACGTGAAATCGCTGTTTGCACAGTTCGTTGTATGTTATTTTCGTGTCCGCATTTTAAACTCACAGCTTGTAGGAAAATTTGATAAATCTGAAATATTCGTATGGATTTTTGTCTGAGGCATTATAATTGTATCTGGATCGCTGTCAATAAGGCAATCTGTGATCCATTGCATGTTTAAAGGTGGATCCAGATTTTCGTACCGTACTTACGTTCCTATCAGCGTCGCGGTCAAGAACGCTAGTCTGGACGCCCGTTTGTATACAGGAACGCTCCGGTGCATCGAAAGTCGGCTTTTCGCACGTTCAAAAGAAATGAACGAGCGATCATCGCAGTGACGAACGTTGCGTTCAGAGTTTTTGGATCACGACGCTGATACGAAACGGATGTACGGTAAGCCACCTTTAAAGACATCCACTTCGCGAGGCTCCTCGCGAGCCATCATCAGTCAATACACGTTTGAAATCCCAAGTTCTGCTTCCATGTCGCGTGAGGCAATACATATAGGTACGCCCCCTGAGCTTAATAAAAATTTCATTTAAATAATCCTAGTTATATTTATACTTACTAAATACGCTGGCTCAGCAATACAATTACAAATTATTGACACACAACCTTCCGGCCGCGGATTTACCCGCGTGGTTCCCGTTCCCGTGGGAATATTAGGCTTGAAAGCCTATGTTACTCTTCGTCCTTTAAACTAACTCTATGCCAAAAAACAAATCGATTGGTTGCCTAGTTAGGGCGTCAAGGAAGGACAAAGAAACACATTTTCGAATTTAATATTAGTTGGGATTAGGACTGGTATAGCCTTTGCCAAATAATGCCGAATAAGACAGTTTAACTTCACTTTTTCTTGTTTCGTGTCATTGACTAAATTTGAGTTAGCTGGCTTTCAAAAGAATGGTCTTCAAAGATTTACAAACAAAACTAGAATGAGACTAGTTGCTTTTTTCTAGTATATTTTCTTGTTTAATATTTATCACATAAAAATAGCATTGTAAAATGCAAAATTAAAAAGTTATAATTAGATGGCCGTTTCATCTTAATCGATAGTCAAACATCTGTAAAGATGTTTCTTTCGAATGCGAGGATATTTCTCTCATTGATGAAGCGACAGTGGCCAACACCGTAGAACGGTGAATATACTAGAAAGATTCGACGTGTCCTCATAGGTCTCTGTAGCATAATTGATTAGTGCATTGGGCCGGACTCCCAAGGATGCGGGTTCGAATCCCGTCAGGGCGACATGAGACTAGTTGCTTTTTTCTAGTATATTTTCTTGTTTAATATTTATCACATATAAATAGCATTGTAAAATGCAAAATTATAAAGTTATAAAACTAGAATAATAAATAACACAGCAATAATTTCCCAGTTCTTTATTGTCATCTATTCTTCATCCATAGCCACAAACCTATATCAAGATAGACGTAAACAGCGCTTCAAACTGTATAAGAACCTAGCGTGTCGAATTTTTCGTACCTACTATGGCGTCACGAGCGAGGTTTAGTGATGTGGTAACGTTATTGACGAGCACTTGCAAGAAAGCACTGCACAATTAACCATTTTCGTATCTGAGTGACGCGTGTTTTCATGGCAATGGTCTCAAGCGGACTGACTTAGGTCGGAAAACTTTGACCGTCGATCAAACTTTTTGCACGCGAGGTAGGTATACTTTTCCATCTCGATATAGGTCTGTGTCCATAACCAATGTGATGACAATGAACGTTATTAGTAGTACTCAGCTCGCTAATAATTTTCAATAAAAGCTGCCACAAGGCCCCTATGGCGGCAGTTATTGGTCGTCGTTTGATTTGATTAATATTAATTTAACTCTTGCATCTGAAGCTTTGAGCTACTTGGAGCCCGTGGCTTCAACCGCGTGGTACCCGTTCCCGTCAAAATATCGAGATAAGAAGTCCTATGTTTCAATTCAGTCTATCTAATCTACTATCTGTGTGCTAAATTTCAACCAATTCGGTTTAGTAGTTTTTGCGTGAAAGGGTCAAAGTGTTTTTTTCTAGTATCGTCGTCTCAGCCACATGACACCCACTGCTGGGTATAGGCCTCACCCAAGGATCTCCATGAAGATCGGTCCTGTGCTGCCCGCATCCAGCGGCTTCCCGCGACCTTCACCAGATCGTCGGTCCACCTTGTAGGGGGCCTACTACCCACGGAGCGTCGTCCGGTGCGCGGTCGCCATTCCAGAACCTTTCCGCCCCAACGGCTATCGGTTCTTCTCGCTATGTGTCCCGTCCACTGCCACTTCAGCTGAGCAATCCTTCGAGCGATGTCAGTAACTTTAGTTCTCCTGCGGATCTCCTCATTTCTGATTCGATCACGCAGGGAAACGCCGAGCATAGCTCTCTCCATTGCACGCTGAGTTAACCTACCTTTACTTATTTAATAATTTATGCACATTGTACAAAGGCGGACTTAATGCCTTAGGCATTTTCTACCAGTCAACCCTAGGGTGATGTGGAGACAACGGAAAGTAGGCTACACAACCATTGTAAAAAGAACAACATAGGGAATAAATGATTAATTGTAATTAAATAAAATAAACTAAAATACCTTTACCTTTTCTAGTATATTTATTTATATTTATTACACATAAATACGTAGTTTACGATTGCCTTTTTTATAAATTCTGGGGTTAAAGGACACACCCAGATTTTATAACAAGTTAAATAAGGAAAAAGCAGTTTTTCGTAAGTTGACTAAAAAGTAGATAAGGTAACACCATAGTTTTTTCTAAGAAATGTTTTCGGCTGTTCTCAAAGTAATAACTCTTACTCTAAATGTTAAAGAATAAATAACAACCGTTCTTAAGCATTTCGTGGTAACAGAAAATAGCCATTACCCACTATCCGGCAGTTGTTACATTTTGTTAGATAGCTTTTAACAAGAACTAGTGCACCCGTGTTGAACTTGGTATTCTTTGAACGCAAAAAAACGTTAAAAATAAGTAATTTAATTTTTGTCATCTGATAAAAGTCGTTAGACAGAGGCGTCATGGGCGGCATTATGAACTCTGACACCAGAGGTGATGGGTGGTGACTAATCTTCATTCGATATAATATAAAATAACATGATGCTAGCTTGTCATTGCTATAACTTCCAACTATGAATGAATGAAATAAATGAATGAATAAAATCCTACTATATTGTAAATGCGAAAGTATGTCAGTTTGTTTGTTTGTTCCTCTTTCGTTCAAAAAGTACTGAACGGATTTGGATGTATTTTTTTTTTACAATAGTAAATGTATGGTGAGCGATATCGTTGTGCTATGAGCTATAAGCTATTATATTATAGCGTAGTCTGAAAAGCGCTTGATAAATTCTGGTAGGTTAGTATTTAGGTTAGGCGCGCCGGACTTCATAATTTTATTAGTGTTTAGATTAAAGATAAATAAATAATTAAGTTTTAGGAGTTTTATTTTTTGCTTTTTAGTTTTTAAGCTTATGAGTGTTTCGTTCGTAGATTTAAGGTCTTTTTTAGTTTTTTGCTTTTTTAGTTTTTATTCCTTATTTAATTCTTTGGAATATCCGAATGAACAACAATAACACTTGAAATACATAAATAACACAGCCTTCTCCTTATCTTTGGGCACAAAGAATAAAAAAGACGGTATATATTTTGTACTGTACTAATATGTCAGTATATATTAAGTAAGTAACTATTTATTACTTGTTGTACCTAAGTAATAGAGGTTATAATTGTCTGTACTCTCTTGCTAAGGCTAAGAGCTATAGTGCTAAGCGGATTTAAAAAGTTTGTTTTTCGCTGGAAACTTGCAGCTTCCGTTGGTTTTAATCTCCTCGGCTTTTGATAAAAACTGAGCTTCCCGGCAAAATTGTGCATTTGATGGATTTACTGAAGCACTGGTGGCGGCGCTTGGCAGATTCATCGTATTCGTTTGTTAAGCAACGCTCGGTCCGGCCAGGTGTCGGGTGGGTGACCGTAGAGTAGCATTACAACTGAGCGCTTCCGTGCTTCGGAGGAGCACGTTAAACCGTCGCTCCCGGTTTTTGTCATCTGATAAAAGTCGTTAGACAGAGTCGTCATGGGCGGCATTATGAACTCTGACACCATAGATGATGGGTGGTGACTAATCTTCATTCGATAAGAAAAAGAGAACTGTAGGAAGTAGTTTGGATGGATCTGTGACGAAATAGTGTGTTCTGGTGAGGTCAAACATGAACTCTGAGTTGCGCAGTGTGGCGGTTGAGCAACTTTCGCAACGGTCAGTCACGGGATAGGTGTCCGAAAATGTACTATCGCAAATAAACATAAAGAAATATTAATGACAATTGTTTTAAATTTGTCCGTGTAATAATACGAGGAATATTTTAATCTCTCCATTGCAGGTAAAATCGGCACCTAGTCTATTCTGTTTCATAACTTCTATGGTTGTCGACGAAACAAAATTATCAGAGCCTAACCCAGTTTTGTATCTGAAACGTTTAGGATTTTTTCGGCTTTTCTTCCCAATAAGCACGGCCGATAAAGGAGTCGGTTCAGTATTGAATGGCTGTTTCTTTAAATCGGTTTATTCTCGAGTCATTGCGTTCGGATATCCGAACTGTTCGGATATGTTTGTCCGGGTCGGAGTTGCCAGCACAAATAAACAAGCGTCTAAAATGGCCGCATTGCGATTCAAAAATGTTTACTTTCATGGTTTACCTACCTTTGGAGATGGTATCGAAATAGATACACAACCACAGCGTAGGTGTTGTTCGTCAACTGGCGAGTGTGAACCTCGCGTGCGCGCGTGACTTTCTGATTTTAACTATTATTTTGTTTTTTTTTTATGATTTTTGCATTTTTCAATGCTATTTTTATGCTTATGATAAATTTTAAATAGAAAAATATTGGCCACTATATATATAACCACTGAGCTACCAAGACTTCGAAAGTCTTAGTAGCTCAGTGGTTAGAGCATTGGACCGGATTTCGAAAGGTCCTGGGTTCGAGTCCCATCTGAGAATTCACTTGTTGTGGCCGAGTTGATTTTTTCCAATATCTTTTATGTAAAATTTATAATTTTTTTTGCGCGCGTTTTCAGGGTTTTACTTAAGTATATACTTTAATGGGACGACTATGGATGGCCTAAGGGACCATAACCACGCTGTTGGCTGGGAAAAGCTGTGTTTGTGTTAACTACCCTCCTATTAAATTTTTGGTTACCCATCCCGCAACCATCATTAGTTAAAGTTGCTTAGCCGCCGCAATAACAAAAAAAATAACTCACTATCTATCAAGATTCACCTGCAGAAGTTACTGTACAATTACGTATTAATTTTATCTCTTTAACCTACTAATGCCCACTGGGGTCATTGTGACCGTAACTTTGAACAGTGGGTCTTGTAATCGTAAACAGAGCTCTTTATACAATGACAGACAGACAGAAGAGCATTCAGGCACGTCCGATGGCTTTATTAGTATATAGTTGGTATTGTAAACGAATCGCGATGCCGATAAATTGTAATCAATGATCTCATTGAAACTATCACAAATTTATTTATGACGTTAGTTTATTGTCGTAAAGTGGATCCAGATTTGACTACTTAGGTAGGCAGGGGCTGTATGTATTTTCAGCAATAGTAAATATGTAAAGAAAATAATTTATCTATTTATTGCATCGTAATTAGATATGTTCATTTCAAATGTAAAACAATGAAAGCTCATTAGTTCATCCTTACGAGATTGAGCTTTTATTTATACTATATGTAGGTACTTAAAAAGAAACTGAAATGTAATTTAATAATTTTATTATCTACGTACTTTTGAATAATGAAAGTATGCAAAACACCTAGTTACTATAAAAACAGTTATCGTCACAAGATTTAGGGCTTGTTTCACCACCGACAGATAGTTCTGGATAGCATATAATATGACAGATCATTTGACAGTAGTAGGTTATATGAAAAGGAGTTTCACCCGTGTTCTTTTCGTAATAACACGTGTTGTGAGGCTCCATTTTTAACTCAATCTACCGTACAATTTCAATATATATTACAAAATATATTTACTTGACATTGGCAAAATTCGCGTATTTAACGCAAGCACGCCATTAATTAAGAAAGAAGAAGAAGAAGAAGGTAATATGAAAAATATGTCAAAATATCTTCCAAGTAAGTTATCAGGTAAAACATTCACAAAAAGTTTTATACAGGTTTCGTTTTTTCACAATACTAAGCAGAGATAATATGTTAGATAATATATGTGGGTCGTGCGACAAGATGGCTGCTACATAAAATAAGAGGTTCTAAAGTCCAATTTATTGGTCTGACAGATCACGACGCGCAGTGGAAGGGTTTAATTCACAAGATGAAAGCTGAGTAAGCTAAAAAAATTATAATAAAATCTTGTTTATTCTGAATATCCCATAATTTTGGGGTTTTGATCAGACCATGTAAAATATTCAAATGGTATATATTTTTTGTCAAATTAAAAGGTTTTTACATTTATGGTAATTTCATGTAGAAAAATATTAGAAAAAATCAACTCGGCCACAAGTGAATTCTCAGATGGGAATCGAACCTACGACCCTCGGGAATCCGGCCCACTTGCACTGCTCTGACCATTGAGCTCCCGAGACATGCGGACTACATATTAATTCGAAATTCTACAAATTAATTTGGCAAAACTACGCTTTTGGAAAAGTAAAAAGAAACTTAGTAATGGAATATAAAAAAAAAAGTTGTTTACGTAATAGAAAAAAATTACTAATCTCCAAATTTCTGAGACGGGAATCGAACCAGCAACCTTAAGCTATTCGGGCTAATGCTATTCCAATTGAGCTACCCAAGGGCTGATTATATAACGAAAATCCGGTTCAGTTTCAGTTTCGTCGCCATTGTGGCTGTCATACTGTCATTACTGTCATGAAAATGTGACAGTAATGACAGCGACGAATCTGGTTGCTAGGTGACTTTTTGTTAGATTATCATCTTGTGGGTCGTGTAAACACTTTGTTCTTAGATCCTTATTTTTACATTCGCTCTCAGCGTAATTTAATCAATGTAAGAAATATCCTCGCATCCGAAATGAAAATAGTTTTTTCACAATCGATAAGATTTTGTATTCACAATTTACCTGAAAGAAATGAACTTGCCTTTAAGATTTTTTATTGAAGCACATTTCACACTACCAAGAAAATAAAACCGGACAAGTGCGAGTCGGACTCACCCACCGAGGGTTCCGCACAAATTTGTAGGTGCATAATATTATAAATAGTTCAGGAATTGAGTCTCGCAGTTTTTTACGAAGTTTTCCTGAAATTCATTTTCCGAAACTTAAGACTATTTTTTTATGAATTAATTACAAATGTATGGTTTTTATTATTGTTCATGTATTCTTAGTAAAAGACGATATTAATTGCCATATTTCATAGTTCTAGGTCAACGGGAAGTACTCTATAAATTTTGAGAGTGCCAAAGTATACGTTTTTGCGGCATAAATGACCTTACTTTTTTTACGTTAATTTTGAAATTGATTTTTTCACAGCTTCACGAAATTGTAATCGTAAATATATGGTTTTAATTTCAACTCAATACCTCTGCGAGTTTTTGAGTTCTTCCTGAAATTCAGTTCCCGAAACTAAAGACTATACTTTTATGATTTACTTACAAATGTATAGTTTTTAGACATTTTCCTGTAATCGTAGTAAAAAAGGAAGTACCCTATGAATTTTGATTCCTTTGTGAGTGTAGAAATCTTTGTTTTTTTTTCGACATAAACGGTCCTATCTTTATTTTTACGTCATTTACATGTTTGATTTTGTCACCCCTTCAACAGACTATTGTATTGAAGTGAATGCATGGTTTTAATTTTTACTCGATACGTCCACGCGTTCTCGAGTTAAACGAGGACAGACGGACAACAAAGTGTTCCTTTTTTTGCTTTAGAGTGTCGGAACCCTAAAAAGTTATCTTATACCCACCGGACCCTCAAAATTCGACCTCTACATAAAAGTGCCCATTCGCCCTCTATCAAAAAACACAAACATGTGCCATTGGACCTTAATTTTAACTGACTTCATAAAAAGGAGATCATCAATTCATGACGCATCAATTTTGTACGAAAATCGAACAAAATGTCAGCATAACCAACCAAGAGGTCGAGATCCAAAAGTTGAATTGGACCTTAAAATTAGGTCATAGTTTTTGTTCATTAGGGTCTAATCTCGAGAGTCGAGTGGTGACTACATTAAAATAAAAATGCCCTATTTTTAAACTTTAGTGTGATCTCCTCTATTCACTTGCGGCACCAATAATCGTAAGTCCCCGCGCACATTGCGAAACGCACTTACGGCCAAATTGCGCAGTTTAAGTGCGCCCTTACTCGGGAATGCAATTAAAACACGAACTAAGATGTCTCCGGGGTAACGATGTGGATGTCTTGTGGATGTCGAGTGCGGGCTCACAGATGATATAAATAAATAAATAAATATTCGCATACAATCACACCAATTATCTAGTCCCACGTTAAGTTTCATGAAGAACTTGTGTTATGGATACTAGATAACGGATAAATATACTTATATACATTTTTTTTTGTAAATACATACTTAATATACATATTAAACACCCAGACCAAGACAGACAAATAGACATGTTCATGCACACAAATATTTGTCTTGTCCGGGGATCGAACCCGGCACCTCTGGCGCAGAAGGCGGGGTGCGCCCCTGTTTGGCCCCTGCGCCAAACAGGTCGTGATATTGTGAAAAACATTAGCTTTAGCACACAAAACCACCTTTTTTAAGTCGGCTAAAAAGGACATCAGGCATTCTGGTCCAAAAAAAAAAGTGAGCGGCCAGACCCGAGATTAATTTCAATAGGTAGTTCCTATTAAGGCCTTAAGAAAAATATATGGACCTAACCCTGTCACCACTTGAACTGAGTAGCTATTTCAAGTTAAAAAATCTAGACAAAAAAAAAGTGAGCGGCCAGACCTACGTTTATTTACAATAGGTAGTTAATACTAAGGCCTAAAAATATATATAGACCTAACCCTGTTACCACATAAACTAAGTAGCTATTTCAAGTAAAAAAATCTAGACAAAAAAAAAGTGAGCGGCCAGACCCCAGATTATTTCCAATAGGTAGTTAATACTAAGGCCTAAAAAAAACTATATGGACCTAGCCCTGTCACCACATGAACTGAGTAGCTATTTCAAGTTAAAAAATCTGGACAAAAAAAAGTGAGCGGCCAGACTCGAGATTATTTTCAATAGGTAGTTTCTATTAAGGCCTAAAAAAATTATATTGACTTAACCCTGTCACCGCATGAACTGAGTAGCTATTTGAAGTTAAAAAATCTGGACAAAAAAAAAGTGAGCGGCCAGACCCAAGATTATTTCCAATAGGTAGTTAATACTAAGGCCTAAAAAAAATTATATGGACCTAACCCTGTCACCACATAAACTGAGAAGCTATTTCAAGTTAAAAAATCTAGACAAAAAAAAAGTGAGCGGCCAGACTCGAGATTAATTTCAATAGGTAGTTCCTATTAAGGCCTAAATAAAAATATATGGACCTAACCCTGTCACCACTTGAACTGAGTAGCTATTTCAAGTTAAAAAATCTGGACAAAAAAAAGTGAGCGGCCAGACCTACGTTTATTTATAATAGGTAGTTAATACTAAGGCCTAAAAAAAACTATATGGACCTAGCCCTGTCACCACATGAACTAAGTAGCTATTTCAAGTAAAAAAATCTGGACAAAAAAAAAGTGAGCGGCCAGACCCAAGGTTATTTACAATAGGTATAGTTCATACTGAGGCCTAAAAAAATTATATGGACTTAACCCTGTCACCGCATGAAGAGAGTTGCTATTTCAAGTCAAAAAAATCTGGGCATAAACCAGACCATTGGACCATTGGAAATAATCTTGGGTCTGGCCGCTCACTTTTATTTTGTCCAGATTTTTTAAATCAAAATAGCGACTCAGTTCATGGGGTGACAGGGTTAAGTCCGTATAATTTTTTTTAGGCCTTAGTATGAACTACCTATTAGACATAATCTTGGGTCTGGCCGCTCACTTTTTTTTGTCCAGATTTTTTGACTTGAAATAGCAACTCTCTTCATGCGGTGACAGGGTTAAGTCCATATAATTTTTTTTAAGCCTTAGTATGAACTACCTAATAGAAATAATCTTGGGTCTGGCCGCTCACTTTTATTTTGTCCAGATTTTTTAAATCAAAATAGCGACTCAGTTCATGCGGTGACAGGGTTAAGTCCGTATAATTTTTCTTAGGCCTTTATTTGAACTACCTATTAAAAATAATCTTGGGTCTGGCCGCTCACTTTTATTTTTCCAGATTTTTTTTACTTGAAATAGCAACTCTCTTCATGCGGTGACAGGGTTAAGTTCTTATAATTTTTTTTAGGCCTTAGTATGAACTACCTATTAGAAATAATCTTGGGTCTGGCCGCTCACTTTTTTTTTGTCCAGATTTTTTAAATCGAAATTGCGACTTAGTTCATGCGGTGACAGGGTTAAGTCCATATTTTTTTTTTTAGGTCTTTATAGGAACTACCTATTAAAAATTATCTCGGGTATGTCCGCCTAATGTTATTTGTGTTTTTGCCCAGAATGCCTTATCTTAAATAGCTTCTCAGTTCACGCGGTTACAGGGTTAAGTCCATATATTTTTTTTAGGTCCTAATATGAACTACCTATTAGAAATAATCTTGGGTCTGGCCGGTCACTTTTTTTTTTGGACCAACTTTGTATGGAGATTGCCTGATGTCCTTTATTATCGATGCTGGGTTTCAACAAACCTTGTGTCAAGTAATTGATAATATTGTAATGTAACGAAGTCATTTTACTCATTTCCCAGGCAGAAAACTTGCCAGACTGGCCATCATCAAGCACACTTAAGTATACAAACTTTAAGAAATTTCTATGCTATTAAATAAGGTTATATTAGCAAAACTTTTTCTATTTCATCCCAATTGAAAATCTCTGAACTTGCAACAAAATATACTTGTAAAAGAAGACTTAATTTTCCCAAATTCTCTACACTTTCCAAAAAAAAAGGAATTTATTTACGGTGTTAAAAACTTTATTCGACGTCTTATTTTTCTTGAGACAAACTGGGGACTATGCAAAAACGTTTTGTTATTGCTTTTGAGACGTCGAACTTTATTAAAACTGATTTCAATAAAAATCCGAACGTTCTGCGGTGACTAATAGGGCGTCACGTTTATCGATGAAAAATATCGATAGGTCGCAAACAATTAAATATCTATTGTATCTCGTATTAAAGTATCACGACTGGTTGCGTCGTAATCTTTAAATGATAACAAATTTTACAACCGTACGACAGTAAAAAAGCCAGAGACTACTTCTCTTGTACTTCTTGTAGGTACTATTTAATTGGTGGTAGGACTTTTCGTAAGTCCGCCTGGCTAGCTACTACCATCGTATGTAAGTCTGACGCCATAACAACAATGTTTTCAGCATTGTTGTGTTCCGGCAGTTAGGGATAAGATAGCCAGTTCCTCAGTGATAAGGATTCCGGGAGAGGCTAGCGTCCATCTTCAGCCTTATCAATACTTAATATCAGGTATAATGAAGGCTAAGAGTCTCCCCATTGTACATAAAAAAAATACATGGCATGCTTAAACGCTATCCCAAAACGTTCGCACTCACAGTGGCAGTTTCTGTAGATGCTTTCACTCCTGTTTGACGAGTTGACGGTAGAGCAACTTACGTTATGCATCAATATGGTTACAATTTAAGTTTATTTTTATTTTATATTTATCATATAAAAAGCTTTACATAGAAAATATAATTTAATCTATTCGTAGCATGCAAAAAACCACGGAGGTTTACGTATACATGAGCTATCGAAAATTAAAAATAGGTATAAACAGGCTGCGCCAAACTTTATTGCGAGTCTGAAGTTGGTCGCAAGACGCGTCGCAGTAGCGAATTTTGGGTGTCAGCGGGAAGCAGCGGGACGTAATGCTGCGCAAATAAGCATTCGCAGCTAACTTCGGACTCGATAAAGTTTGGCGCGGACTATACATGTAGATCAAATCACAAAATCAGATAAGATCCCATATGATAACAATAAGTTCCCCATAGTTCATTCATTTACCTATGTATGTTATGTGTTATGTCCGCACTTCAGTGCTAACTATACTAAATTTTAAACCAAATTATTATTAACTTCATGAAAGTTGAAGCAATACTAAAATTCAATTTTCGAGTGAAATTTCGTGTTTCGTTTATTATCCCATATTTCATATCCAGAGACTGACTGAAATGGGATTTTGCAAACTGCTAAAACGTCTGGAAAACATAAATCTAAATAAAGTAGGATTTTAAATCGGTTATAATTCATTATTGATGATATACATGTCGTTGATCTTAAGATAAATTTTAAATGGAAAATATTGAAAAAAATCAACTCGGCCACAAGTCTCGGTATTGGACCGGATTTCCAAAGGTCGTGGGTTCGAGTCCCATCTGAGAATTCACTTGTGGCCGAATCAATATTTTTCAATTTGAAATCATAAGTACAAAAATAGCATTGAAAAATGCAAAGATTGAAAAATCATAAACGCCGTTAATCGTAAAAACATAACTATTCGATGAACAGTCATTGGCAAATGTCACTTAAGAGTTAAATGAAAATGCTCATAACATAAAAACTACTGGACCCCTAACTGAACCAAATTTTAATGGGAACAAATGGAATTCCGCATGTCCGCATCGAACAAAAAAGAAATGTAAATCGGCTCAAAAATCTTGGCGTAATCGTTGTACATACATAAAAAACCTCCTCCTTTTTGGAAGTCGGTTAAAAACACAAATTAACAGGAAAATACCTACTTATTTAAAAAAAAAAGTTGCAAATTTATTAATGACGGGGAGACTCTTAGGCTTCATCATACCTGATGTTAAGTATTGATAAGGCTGAAAATGGAAGCGAGCCTCTCCCGGAATCCTCAGCCACTGAGTAACGGGCTATCTTATCTTGAGCTGCCGGAACACAACAATGCTGAAAACATTGTTGTTATGGCGTCAGGCTTAGATAAGATAACCAAACCGAATACAATATGTACCCCCGCTGGGAATCGAGCCCGGGACCCCTGAGTCTGATACCGGTGGTTGTACCACTAAACCACAGAGGCGGTTAAACAACTAAATATAGCTGTTTACGTTAATTAAACAAACTTCAAACTTATTAAAGCCATCAGCTGACCTAAATAAGGATTAACAATGCCACCCGTTCACACAGATCCTTTTAGTTTCACTAATTCAATTGATCCTTCCCCTGAATCAAAAATAATCACATTTACAAAGGGACTTCGCACAAAAGGTTTAACCTTCAACTTTGTAAATGAATCAGAGAAGACTTAGGTCGTTTGACAGAGATTTGTCTCGACTTTCGATACGGTACAGTTGTTTTGCAAGGATTCTTTGATTTCTTAAAATTTGTAAAGACAGCGCGAAGTGATTCTATTAATACGTCTAAGTACGATATGAACCTCATTAACGAATGAAGTCATTTAACATACTAACCCCTTATTCGGGTGGTATTAGCTTTAGCGGGTGGTAGTATCCATAAATAAGAACAATAATAAGTTCATCATGTAATGGTCTTTTAAAATCAATAAATAAATAGTTGTGTTTTAAGTAAGCTGTCCTATTCTTTATTTTACACATCGCCACTTAGCTTAACTAATCGCCTTAACATACACTCACTTCACAAAGAGCTTTTAGAGTTTATTTATAAAACGCATCTGTTAATGTTATACATTAGTACAGCAGCATCTAAAGTACATAAAACGATTCAGTTTCAATGCCCCTATTAAACTACCACGCGTGTTACGATTTCTATTTCGAGACTCGTCATAATGGCTTTTATTGCGCTCGCCTCTACCGAAACATTTCTAAATGTGTCCTTTTCTTTTGTTACAGGTCCAAACGAAATAAAATGGAAGAACGGCTTCTGAAATTACTTCTCGTGCTCACTTCAGTAGCATCGACACTTGCGGGGGAAGATTTCACGTCTAACTGCCCAAAAGAATGCAAATGTGTCTGGTCCAGTGGCAATAAACAAGCAGATTGCTCCAATGGCCACTTTCAAGACATTCCTAAAGAACTCAGCTCAGACATACAGAATCTAGATCTATCAGGAAACCAATTATTCGAAATTACGAGATACGCTTTCGAAGACGCCCAAGTGGTCAATCTTAAGAAACTCTTTCTAAGAGAATGCAATTTAAAAGTTATTCACAAAAACGGCCTTAGCAGCCTCGCAATCATGATCGAATTGGACTTATCTAAAAACGAATTGAAGACATTGCACGCCGAGACTTTTAAAGAAACTATAAAAATAAGGAGGATAATACTAAACGACAATCAGTTGGAAAAATTAGAGGATGGCCTTTTTAACAATCTGCCGGCTTTACAGAGAGTGGAGTTGAGTAATAATCGTATCGTTACGATAGGAATGAAGACTTTCGTAAATGTCCCGAAATTGAATACTGTTAGTTTGAATGGGAATAAATTGGAAAGGCTAAAGATGGACACTTTGAGGGCTCTGACGTCATTATCTAATTTAGAAGTACACGATAACCCTTGGCGATGTGATTGTTATCTCCAACCTTTTAGAAACTGGGTTATCAGCAAGCATCTGTACACTTCAGATGTGACTTGTGCCGAGCCGCCAAAAGTGCACGGAAAGATGTGGAAAGAACTGGATTCTAGCGATTTTGCTTGTCGACCAAGTATTATATATCCTACAACCAGCACAACGCTTCGTTCTGCCGATAGTAATATAACGCTAGCTTGTCAAGTTAACGGAAATCCTCTCCCAGAAGTAAACTGGGTTTTGAACGCCCAAATTATCGACGGTTCTTACAAATACCAAGGGGAAGTCAAATACTATCTATCAGAAACTAACAACGAGTACAGTAAATGGGTTAACTTGACTATTGTAGACGCAGGTACTACTGACAACGGAGAATATTTGTGTGTTGCTAAAAATCAAGGTGGAGTGGAGGAGAGGAACGTTACCTTAATAGTTATGCATACCGTGCCTGATCCAATAGTCCCGACTGGAATAGACAATAACATGTTGCCTGTGCTAATTGGGGTATCGTGTACAGCAGCTATACTTTTCATAATTCTAGTCATTCTGTGCTACTGTTGTTGCAAGAGACGAGGTTCTGATAAAAAGAAAGCTGATACGTCGAATGGAGAAGCTTTGATAGAAGGGTCGGTGATACCAGAGATGGAGAAGAGTCTTATAACCGCAGTTAATCCTGTAACTAAACCACCCAGGAGATACGACGTCCCGCCATCTATAACAAGCGGTGCCACTGAGATGTCGGAACTTAACAAGACATTGCTGGACAATGATTCTGTATTCGGTAAGTTTAGGTAGAAACAAATCATAACTAATATTATAAATGCGAAAGTGTGTTTGTTTGTCCTTCATTCACACCCTAGTTTAGCAACTAATCGACGTGATTTTTAGAAAGGACGGAGAGTAACATAGGCTACTTTTTGTCCCGATATTTCCACGGGAACGGGAACCACGCGGGTGAAACCGTGGGCGGAAACTAGTATTTTATTATTTTATCATTGTGATAAACAAGATAAATTATATGAAAGAGGCTTAGTTTTCAATGCTTTACTTTAAAGCAGGAATTCTGTGCCAATTTGCCAATGCATAAAGCTCTTACTTATCACTGTTAACGGTGTATCCTTTAGTAGTAAAATCTTATTATGCAACAAACTAAAGTCTGACTGCCTCTTGTGTGTACATTACCCCTATTATCGGTTCCTATAAACGCTTGGTAATGGAGGGTCTAGTAATAAATTTATAATAGCTTATTAAGGTAGGCCGTCCTTATCGCATATTCCTTATATTTTATTTTTATTGTTTCAGCTCACAACGACGATGAAAAACGCTCTCTAGACTTTGAACATTCATCGAAACGCTCGCAAGACGCTTTGAATGTTGAATATGGTCGAACTCCAGACTTATTGATCTCATTCCCACCGAGGGCAGCACAGATTTCGCCTGCAGCGAGCAACGCCTCGACTGTTCCTGACACCACGAGGCTACCCACTCAACTTAACCCCATCAGCCCTATACATTCACCTATCCAACCCATCTATGGAATGACTAACAATCAGAACTTTAGAACACTGCCATACTCGCGCTCACAGTCTCCCTTTATTGCGGCGATCACACCGCCAGTAATCACCCCCCGTCAAGGATACGTAACTATACCGCGAAGACCGAGAGTCCCGAGCTGGTCTAGCACAGCCAGCACACAAATACTTCCTAGCACCGAGGCGCAAGAACCCTTGTATGATAATCTTGGACTACGCACTACAGCTGACGGCAGTTCAGTGTTATCTCTAAACAAGGCTGGATTAGAAGGTCAATTTTCACCAATGAAAAACAGACCACTGCCCGCAACACCTACTGCCTTTCCAGCTCCGCATCAAGTTATCTATGCGCCAATTGAAGAACTAGAACCAGCGCCATCCCCTGTACGCCAGTATGATCCAAGGAACAGCCTCTATTCCCAAATGCCTAATCAGCTCTCTACTCCGGGTCCTCAGGAACCTACTAATCCACGTATGAGTTGGACGGCCAAGAACACGTCAACACCGCAAACTGAACCTAGGAAAGCTTTGTTTAGCACCGGCTCTGACACACAATCCCACGTGTCAGATAGCAGCACTTTGAGTAGGCGAGGTAAACCTGAAACTGGATCTTTGAGAAGAAATATGAAAGCAGAGAATGGGGAACCGTTATCACCAAGTAAAAATTCACCGATCAAAGAGGATCCATCTAAAAATGACATGAATGTCTCAGTGAACGTATCTGGAACGTTAGGTCGCAGCGGAAAGATCCCACCGAGACCTCCGCCAAAGCCTAAGAAGAAGCCGCCCACTGAGGTCAGTTCCAGTGAACCTCTATTTGAAGATGAAGGGGAAGACGGCACAGAAGTTTAGTGTTAAGTGAACAAAGGAACTTAAGGTTTCAGACAACCAAAGTGCCAAGCTCGTAGTTACGTCACAAACGGTGATATCAGTGAACTGAGACGATGTGTTATCGAAATACGATTTCTCTTTGCGGTGCTCGTGTAAATATCGATCGTGCTAGATTTTATACTATTGCGTACAATTACAACCCCATGGACCATTTTTAAGAGTTTTATGTAAGCGTTTATTGTAATTAGCGTACCGCTTTAGTTTACAGACCTATGTACACTTGACTTTTGTTTTTAAGTATTTATTATGTGGTACTATTTTAAGGCATTTGATATGGCTCTTTGCTTGCCACTCTTTTAAGTTTTGCAGTGTTCAAGACTGATTTTTCAAAATTGACAGTATCAAATTGACATTCCCTTGTGACAATCATTTCGACGTCCGATTCCATTTTATGCTTTCCATAGTTTTGCTAGAATGAGTTCACTAACATTAGAATATTTGTGAAGACTGATAACTGATTGTTAGTCGCTTTTAGACTGTTGATTACGTCAATAATCGTTTAAGCGTGTTTAGTTGGTTTCATTTTACCTAATGTTCGTCGTGAATCGTCTGTACTCGGTGCATTCATATCATCATTTTCAATTGTAAGACTCCTACTATTAGGTATAGACCTGAAAGGGGGATTGGCAAAGGCAGTAGCCAAGATTCGAAACGCTGATTCTCGTCTTTATTTGGCCGTGCTCTCTTATTCAGCTCTTACAATACCCGCGGTACTATAGAGGATAGTAGTATTCTATGTCACTTCTTAACTTTTTTCTGGTGCGTTATTTTACATTATTTGTAAATTTTATTTAGTATCAATGCACATTTTTATATCTGACAGCGTATATCTTTTATTTCTTGCGGATTATTTTAATGTTTTTTTATAGAGTAAACATAAAGTATAGAATAATGGGCAAAGCAGTATGGTTATAATTGTTTATGTATTAAATGGTTATTCCAATCCACTTTAAATGCCTCGTGTACGGACCTTATAGTCAATGTCGGTTTTGATTAGGTATTTAACAAATTGATTTCCATATCACTACAACTTACAACTATATTAACATCAAATTCTCAAATGTCTAATCAAAATCATCATTTGTTCTATAAAACTAAAATATTTAACTTCGCCTATTCTAAGTTAACATCATTTTAGGTTAAACTGTGAGGCTGTATTGTTTTGCCAGTTTCAAATTCACACAACCATTGTAATCTATAGTTGTAATAAGACATACAAATGTTTTTGTGATTGATTCGCATTATAGTTCCTAAACAATTTAAGTTACTGGATTTAACCTGCCTTTGGTGGTTGTTTGTTTATAGTTTTAGTGACAGTATCGTTTAAGTTACTGGTGCTTCATTTACGAACATTTTAACGTAACATTTATTTATTGTGACCATTTTAGTTATTTTAAAAACAATCTGCGGAAGTACAGTGCTAAATGAACTAGATGTTCGTGTTGTAGTTTATTTTGCATATTTTTATATGCTTTTAAGGTTACTTTCTCCCGAAATGTACAATGTATTAAATTTTTACAATGTTTACTGTAGAAATCCAGTTTTATAGTTTTAAGCTGTGTACATAGAATCATTATTATTAAAAGTGATTAAAGCTATATTTCAGTATACCTTTTGTTTTAATTCATGAACCCGTCTACTATAAATTGGTAGATATTATGAAAACAAGGATTTTTAGCACGTTTGCATTTGCGAACGACTTTGCTACATTTACATTTTTTATGTATACATTTACAGAAGGAAAGGAAGATAACAATTTAAAAAAATTTTTTTGGTCTGTCTATTGCGTCTGTGATCGTGAGTTCGGACCAAGATTAACTTTAGTATTAGGTCTGGATGGCATATTATTGAGACGTATCAGAGCGTATCCATAGTCCTTCTTTCTACTAAAATATAGAAGCGAAAGTTTGTGAGGATGTTTGTTGCTATTTCACGCAAAAAGTACTGAATTAATTTGAATGAAATTTTTTCAGACAGATAGAAGATAGTCTGGATAAAGATACTTTTTATCCCGATTGCCCCACGGGAACGGGACCCACGCGGGTGTTACCGCAGGCGGCCGCTAGTATCTACAAAAGTTTTAATTTCTTGTTTACCCTGTCTTCCTGGAAGATAAAAAAGAAAATATTAAAAATATCAATCTTGAAATTTATTCCCAAATATAAAACACAAAAGGTCGAAGTCACGGCCGTAAACTTAACAAACCAATTTGAGAAGAAACAAAGGCTCTTGGCGCGCTAAAAGTACCCATTGTATTTTTGGACATAAAATATTGAATAGCCATATAAAAAGAAACTAAGAAAGTCATGTTTTATGCCCGTCAGCGTTTGGGCAGTAAAATCACGTTTTTGGGTCATGGATATTCATATTTTTCGGGGCTGTATTCTAGTACAGTAGAACTCCAATTATCCGAATTAATGGGGACCGGGACCCATTCGGATAATCAAATATTCGGATAATCGGAGTTTTTTTTAAAAATTGCCATTGGAGAGAAAAAAAGTTACGTTTTGATATTGCACTATATTTTTATTGAATTAAATGAAAGAAACATGATATTTTCACATGTTTTAAATATAAATAAATTGTACTTATGTACAAGTTTAGAAATAAAAATCATTGTTTTTTAAACATCTCCGTCAATGTAAGCTGTTTTGCGGTCTTCAACCGTTTTCGGGCAGCCAGGCCACGCATTCGCTTGACGGTGAGCAGTTGCAAGTGGTCAATAATAGCGCACTTAGACTTTTTTTGGACAATTTTTTTTCTGAAAGTGATTCGGATAATCGGCGATTCGGATAGTCGGAGTTCGGATAATTGGAGTTCTACTGTATTGCTATAAATTAAAAATAAAGGACACAGGACTAAAATTGTTGTTGACATTAATTACTTTTGGATAGCTTATTTGGTTATTAGCTCATTTGACAGTGATAATATTAAAAATACGTCAATTTATCCGCCAGATAAGCTATCCAGAACGTATGAAACGTAGTACGTCGGCGGTGGAACCGGCCCTAAGCTTTATAAAAAAAATGTCTTGTTGCGAAAAGAAAAGAATATTAAAACTACTGCCAATTTGCACTAAACTTAAAAATCGCCGGATATAGGATATAGTCTAATTTTTTATTTAGTAAAGTGTTCACTTTGTGAAAATAATGCTAAATTAAAATGTAGCTATAAAGATAATGTTGAATTTGTGTGCGTAAATGGAATCAATACTTACTGAACTGGATATGGAAATGCGCAAATCGTTACGAAAATTATTTTAAAGCAGGATTATTTTTACAAAGTGACATTGGCACCTGTCAAATTACTATACTGAATAAAAAATCCGACTTTAAGGCGGACTTTCACTAAAATTTAAATACGTTTAGTGCTAAACATATTTTAGTTCTGTCACTATTGACTTCAAACGACTGACAATGTCATTTTAAATATCTTAAGCTCTAAATGTGTTTAGTGAGGTTTGTGAAAGTCGCCCTTAGTCTATGCTTATTTATCTTATGGCCTGCGCAGACGACGGACATTGAAGGACTTTTTGTCCGCGACACGACCTTATTACTAAGAACATAAAGTTGAATAAATAACGAGGACTATCGCGTACTTTTCTTGGATATACGCGATCTAAGTTGAATCATTTGGTTAACAATAAAGACGTGTCGCGGACAAAAAGTCCTCCGTTATCCGTCGTCTGCGCTAGCTCTTAATGTTAAGTAAATTGTCTCTGCACTAACTTTTTTTAAATATTATTAAATCCACTACGGATATTCTTAACTTACGGATGAATGTCTTAAGTTAGATATGAATAGCCTTAGGCGATTCTTAAGTTTAGTGCAAATGGGTGTGAGTCACCGCTGTAAGTAACGTGGTCGTCAAAACTTACATACTTATAATGTAGGTATTATTACAATAAAAGTCTTTCACAGAATTGAAATTTCAACTGGCAAAAGAAGAACGTAAATTAAGAGCAGCTACAATGTTATTTCTATTTTTCAGCCTGAAAAGGTTTCGACCATTTTAGATTTCAGACAGCTAAATGGAAAAGCTACACGTAATGTCTTTGAAACAACAAAGTCTGTTTTTTAACACATTCTAGTGTTTTAGATATAGAATCAGGCGTAACTTGGCGAAAATCCATATCTTAGTAGAAAACGAAAAGTATGTAGCATAATTCCGTAAGAAAAACTTACATGCAAGATGCACCGCCACCAATCGGTGCTGGTATTGCACGGTCTAACAACTCCTGAGGATGCTCCGTGTGTGGGCGAAACACGTGTAGAGTAGTCGGTGAAGGTGCAAGGTGTGTCACTGTGTTGCATCTGCATTTTTTTGCGAGCGGTGCATCTTGCATGTAAGTTTTTCTTGCGGAATTATGATACATATTTTTCGTTTTCTACTCAATTCAATTCAACTCAATTTCAATTCAATTTTATTCAATTTTATTTTATTATTTTAGTTGAGAATCAATGTGTAGACGAAATATCTCAATTTCTGTTTTTGTTATTTTTTGGTTTCATTGTGGACCTAGGGCGACAACTAGGCATTGATGGACTTACGTATGTATGCCTCGGCTTCGCCTATGCCCACATTTACTCGTTCGTCCATCAATGTCTCTTTTGTTGGCAGCTGCAGTAATGTACTAAAATTAGTCGTTACATCAAATAAAATTATTAAATTATGATGATTATATGAAATGATCACCCATTTTTAACCGACTTCAAAAAAAAGAAGTAGGTAATCTATTCATCGTTTTTTTTACGTATGTACATCGATTACTAACAGACGGCTGGACCGATTGTAATGATTCAAACGTTATTAGAGCAGGTGTGTTCCCAAGTGGGTCCCATTTTCTAAAATTTCGAAATCAGTTGAGTATTTTTTATGATTTTGTAATTTTTGCATTTTTCAATGCTATTTTTATACTTATGGTAAATTTTAAATAGAAAAATATTGGAAAAAATTAACTCGGCCACAAAGGTCGCGGGTTCGATTCCCGTCTGAGAATTCACTTGTGGCCGAGTTAATTTTTTCCAATATTTTTCTATTTAAAATTTACCAGTTGAGTATTTTTCAGGAAATCTCAAAAATACTGTTGTAAAAACCGCAAGATAGCTATAAAGTCAAAGTCAAAGTCAAAGATTTTTTATTCAAATAGACTTATAGATAAGTGCTTTCGAATCGTCCAATTATTATTTTTCCTACCAGCCATTCAGGACATCTTTTAACTGATAAGAAGAACGGCCGCAAGAAACTTATCAGCTTTAACAGAAGCAACAACATTTACAAAGGAACATGTCGTTGCCAAACACAAATCTACAATCTTGAAACATATTTAATATAAGAGGAAAATTTTCTTATACTCAGTTATGAGAATATTTTCCTTTTATACAATTACAATAAAACAATTACAATTACAATAAAGTTCACTAGATGGCGCTAATTATGCCTTTGTCTTTTAAAGTTGTGAAATAAAAAACATTTTATACAAAAATTAAAACCCACGAGTTTATTTCGAATGAAGTTCACTAAATGGCACAGATTCTGCTTTTGACTTAAAAAATGTAAAAACTCGGTCAAGCGGTTTGACCCAAACGATTTGAATCAAACTAGTAGTTTCCTTCACTACTAGTTGGAGTCAAACCGAAGTACTGGACTTGTCTTAACTTAAAAAATTGTGAAAAAAAAACTATTTATAAAAAAAAACCGACTTCCAAAATCAAAAAATTAACCTTTTGTTGCAGTCGGCCCAGCCAAGGTAAGAAAAATAAAAGTAATAGAAGTTCAATGTAGAAAGTCGGTTTTTATTTTTTTTATAATTATGTCTCTACTGCTGTAGCACAAATCTTCTATGTATGGATAAGGAGAATGGGCCATGACCCACCACGCGGGCCTAATGCGGATTGGTAAGTGGTGAATTATTTAATAAAAACATTATCCTACTTCTTACTAATATTATAAATGCGAAAGTATGTCGGTTCGTTTGTTTGTTACCCTCTCACACAAAAATTGCTGAACCGATTTGGATGAAATTTGGCACACAGATAGAAAATAGCCTGAATTAAAACATAGGCTACTTTTATCTCGATATTCCCACGGGAACGGGAACCACGCGGGTGAAATCGCGGGCGGCCACTATTTAAGAATATAGAGACTGTAAAGGTAGTAACAGCTGTCCTGTGTAACATTTTTTCTGTAACGTAACGTTACATTAAGACGAAATTGTTTTTGTTGTTTTCTTTCTCATATTTTTTTTATAACCTTTGTTTTTTATTTCTGTTTTTTGTGTTACTTTGTTTGTTTATCTGTGTGCGGAGTAAACAAACCGGTTCCGGCGGAAGATCAGCGCTGAATAGAATAGAATAGAATAGAATATCGTTTATTGCTAATACTGTGTACACATAATTTTGCAGGTAGTAATGCATAACAAAGACACAACAGTATACCCATAACGGATATGCAACATAAAATAACTGCAACATAAAGTAACTTTATAATAACAGAACTTTATACTTTTAAAATTAAATTTACAAGAAATTTATACCTATACATTTTTTGTATCAAAATATTCAGCCAGATTATAAAAAGGACTTTTTAACAACCAAGCCTTTAATTTAAATTTAAACGTAGGTAAGCTTAAGGCTTTAATTTCAGTAGGCAGGTGATTGAATATTTTGATACCATAACTAAAAGCACTTTTAAAATAAATTTGGTTGTTGTTCCTTGGTACAACAATATCATACTTATATCTATGACGAAGATTTGAACGACTAGAGGCTTTATTTATAAAATATTCACTATTTTTCTTAATAAATACTGAAATTTCTAAAATGTATATACAAATCAAGGTAAGATAACCATGTTCCTTAAATATGTTTCTACAGGTGTCTGTAGAATATAAATTGTAAATTATACGTAAGCATCTTTTTTGTAATATGAAGGTTGACTCGACATTTACAGAGTTTCCCCAAAATATGATGCCATAAGTTAGTAATGGATAAACTTGGCCAAAATATGCAGCCCTAGCCACTTCTGTGGAAGTTGTTTCGGAAAGTATCGAGAGCGCATAGCAATTTCTGGATATTCTTTTGTTTATTTTTGCGATGTGTGATTTCCAATTTAAGTAAGCATCTATATTTACTCCAAGAAAATTTATCTCATCAACTTCATCAATTTTGGTGTCATTGTCTTTGATGTTTAATTTGAGTGTGTTTGATTTATAGTTTCTGAATTGAATCAATTTTGTTTTAGACAAATTTACATTTAAATTAATTGAATTTAGCCACTGTACAATATTTTGCAATGTTTGATTAATATTATTTTCAACGTCATTTATGTCTCTGGATGGGTTTGGAATGAAAATAGTAGCGTCATCAGCGAACATAACACACAGATTTTCTGTAACATTTGGTAGCTGATTTACGTATATTAGAAAAAGAAGAGGGCCAAGTATGCTTCCCTGCGGTAAACTCAGGATGACGTCTTTAGGCTGTGATTGAATTTCTTCAAAAAATTTACTATTTTTGTTAAAATTATCCATTACAGTGACTTGTTTTCTATTTTGCAAATAGCTTTTTAAAAGATTTAGACCTAACCCACGTACACCCAAATTTTCCAACATACGTAGTAGTGTATCGTGCTTTACACAATCGAACGCCCTAGACATATCAAGGAAGAGACCAACGCAAGGCGTTTTATTATTCAACGAATCCCATACAGCTGTAAGTATTTTATAGATTGCGTGTGTAGTAGACTTCTTTTTTTGGAAACCGAACTGATTTTTATGTAGCAAATTATATTTATTTAGAAAATCCAACAATCTTTTATATATTACTTTCTCAAATATTTTTGAAAAGTTTGGCAACAATGCTATGGCTCTATAATCACTTACGTTACTCTTACTTCCTTTTTTGAACAGTGGTTTTATTTTTGCCTTTTTTAAGTCATCAGGAAATATACCCGTTTGAAGCATTAAATTCAAAATATAAACAAGAGGATCAATTATATATTCTAGAGAGTTTTTAATAACTTGCATTGGTATCTCATCTAAGCCACAGCTTTTTTTATTTTTTAGCCCTATTATGGTGTTTTTCAACTCTTGTTTATCCACTGGTTTTAAGTAAATACTATGTAAATTTGCAGACGGGAGGGGATATTGTTTATTTACCTTATTACAACTATTTGTTGTTACAAAATGATCGTTAAACAAATTAACAATTTTGTTCACATCAGTAACGACATTTTTGTTAACGATAACTTTATCTATGGTACTTTTAAAGGTATTATGCACGGTAGTTTGATTTTTTATTAGATCCCATGTGGCTTTATTTTTGTTTGTACTGTGCTTAATAAATGAAATGTTCGATTTTCGTTTCGCTAAACGTATTACAGATTTTAAAGTTTTACAATATTTTTTATAGTGGGGTAATAATGAAATGTTTCGTTTCAGATATATTTTGTTATGTAATGCCCTTTTTTCTTTGGACGCTCGATATATACCTTGTGTTTGCCAGTTTGTTTTTTTCTTATAAGAGACTCTGGCTTTTCTTTTGGGAATACATAAGTCATATAACAATTTAAAAATATTAATAAATTTCTCATATGCTAAGTTAACATCATCACATTTATATACTTCTGAAAAACTTACTTGAGATATGTAATTTAAAAATATTTCTAAGTGCTTTTTAACATTTCTTTTATTTACAAACCAGTATTTTTCAACAAACTCCTGGTGACATGGTAGGCTAATCATTTGACCTGAGTGATCAGATAAACCTAAGCGCAGTACCTTTGAATTATAATTTCTCAAATTAGTTATTATGTTGTCTAAGCATGCTTTCAGTCTAGTTGGTTCATGAATAGTTAACTGTACATTATATTTTAGCAAAGTATTTTTAAATAATAAACATTGCTTACTGTTTACCAATGTATTAACATTAAAGTCACCAGTTATGATAACCTTTCTTTTCGAATATTGAGATCGGATTGTTATTTTATGTAACAATAAATCTAGTGATTTAATAAATACATCAAAGTTTGAATCAGGTGTTCTGTAGATACATATAATTATATAGTTTAATTCAGGTAACAAGATACCACAACATTCGAAGTTAACATCCATACTTAAAGATTCAGTAGATTGTAACAATTGAAAATTTATATTATTTTTTACATATATGCAAACGCCTCCTCTTGATTTATTTCTACAATGAGAGGCAGCCACTTTATATCCAGGTATTTGAAGAATATTTACGTGACAACTCTTAAGAAAGGTCTCGCTAAAACATAAAACATCAATATCTTGTAATGATAATAGAATCTCTATCTGTCCAAGCTTAGATCTTAAACCTTGTGTATTTTGGTGAAATATATTTAAATTGTTTTTTATGAGTAATGGTTGCATGTCAACACTATTGCTCTGTAAAGGGACGAAAGGAAGATGTATTTTCCTCTGCAATTATATTAGAGCTAGAAGCACAGTGTTCATTGCCAACCTCGTTTAAAACTTGATACGTATTTCTTGCAATATATAATATGAGTCTGTTGAGATCATTCAGCACAATATTAATACCGGTAATGTTTATTTTCCCTGAATATCTCGAGAACATATTGTTTGAGTATTCAAGATTTTTATTTGAATCTAATAAAAAACAATATTCGTGAATTTGGTTATCTCTATATAATATTTGATTAAATATTTCAACTCTTTTATTGAAAATATTGGAGTAAGGTCTAATCTTGAACGTAGGTACACACAGTATAACATTTGTATGCTGCACTGCAAGAATTCTTTGCTTCAATATTTGTATTGTTTCTTTATAGTCCTTCGACATGTTAAAATCAGACTCTCCTATTATTATTACACAGTAATCATTTACGGTAAAATCTTGAAGCTTATCTTGTAGCCCTCTTGATAATTGTTCAACGCCACTTCCAGGAGTACGGTAATGACAGCATTTGTAGTCTTCTTCAAAGTTATTTCTTACAATATTTGAGGTTTTATTCCCATCTATGCTGCTAATTAGACAAAGTTTTGGTATTGTCTTTGGTTGACTGTTTTTGGTTCCACTTTTTGAGAGTTTCTCATTGTTGTTTTTATTAATCACCATTTCGAATTTTTTGAGCGGAGTGGATATATATGGTCCATTTGCTTTATTATTGTCGTTATTTTCATCTACATTAATAGTTTGGTATAGAGTTATAATTTTTTCTTGGTTTCGGGTCTTCTGCTTTAATTCAGTATTGACATCATTTAATTTTATGATTTCCTTTTTCGCAGTATTTAATTCAGCTTTCAACCTTTTTATTTCCAATTTCAATTCATATTCCATCTGGTTTTCACAATTATTCGCATCTAATAAACTAATAAAACTTTGTGTGTCTGGGGCTGTTTCATTCATAGACAAAAATGATTCCGTCAAGTTAGGTAAAGACTTTTGTTTTTTATTTCTTCTAACTGTGACAAAGTTGTCCTCATAGAATGTTACAGAATTTAGTGATTCGAATGAATTTTCTGTTGGAATATTTATCTGTATCGGTTCCTCAATATTTATAGGCACTTGTTTGTATGTACATGTATCACATTTACATTTTTTTCTGTTTTCGGTTGACATAAGGTAAAATAATTTTTCTGCGATACTAGTGCAATCCAAATGATATAAATGTTGACAATCTGTACATTTTATAAAATCGCTTTTGGTTATTTCCTTTTTACACTTACTGCATACAGATTCCATTTTGATAAATTCCAATTCTTTTGAGAGCTCCCTCGTTTACAGATGTCGCTAGTTGTTGTGAAGAAATACTTAAGGTACACACATTACACATTTATTGTTAGTTCTTTTGAATTTTTCGTTTACAACCACTATAAACAGTTTTTATATTTATAGTGATCAGATCAATTTCACGATTGTTTTAAATCGATTATTTTTGTCCATTGTTTATTTTTTAACTTTTGGAAACATACCCTTACTTCTCATGCCGTTCACAGATGTCGCTAGTTGTAGTGAAGAAATATTTTTATTTTAGAAACACATTTCACAGATTATTTTTATTTCTTTTGAATTTTTCATTTACAAACACTACTAACAGTTTTTATATTAATAGGATTCACTTTCACGGTTGTTTGTAATCAGTACACATGATCAAGGACTTATTTATTTAAAAGAAGAGTCATAAAAACATATGAGTTAAAAGTTCATTGACACTTATGTTTGTATACGCGCGTTATGGCGGTTTGTTTTTAAAACTACTTGCGTCATTAAATAATGTTCGAAACACTTTTACTGTAACAAGGAGACGGGTAATTGTTTGTTTATTAAATGAAAATAACAAATGTCTACTGTTATTGACTATTTTAAGCACTGCGATTTCGTATTTATTCCAATTTGTTCTTCAAATAAACAGCACTTTTTCACAACACGTATTTCACTTTCCTTGATAATTGTCACAGGTATAACGTTACAAACGATAGATAGGATGTATTTCACTTTAACTCAAATAGTTATTATGCAATCACTATGAAAAAACTAAGTTTTACTATTATTAAAAATATTTTATGACGGAGCTGATGTTTCTGTGTTAATTGTATAAAATATGTTTAATTGTCCTTGTATTTGTTGTCTCAATAAAATTATTTTTCTTTCTTTCTTTCAAATATTTCATGTCGATACAGCAGCGAGCCGAGCTGTCGCTGTAGTGAGTAAAACACGCTCGCCTCCACAGAACAAGGAAATGTTCGGTGCTCGCCTCGAACGTTACGTTACAACGAAATGTTACAGCTCTGTCCACCCTTAGTGACTGTATGGATGAAGTAAGAGATGTTTGCGAAGGCGATCAAAATTTAACAATACTAATACTTAGTTACATACTACAAGAATGACCTGAGCAATATAGAATACTAGCGGCCGTTTGCAGTTTCACCCCCGTGTTTGCCGTTCCCGTGGGAATATGGGGATAAAAAGTATCCTATGTTCATAACCAGGCTATCTACTATCTGTGAACCAAATTTCATCCAAATCCGTTCAGTAGTTTCGGACCCTATTCAATACAAACAAAAACAATCAAATATTTCCTCTTTACAATATTAGTATAGGAAACATTCAAGGTTTACATACGTTTTACGTTCTTTTAATATAGGTAAATGACCTAAACTTTGGAATATTAACCACAAACTAAACGCTTTTCATACTTACGAAATTAGCACACAATCCAAAACACGAAACATTAATAATTTTTCCCTAAACCATTTAGCCAAAAAGTTTAGATAACCAAATTGTTACTTTGCCCCTAATAAGACCTTATCAATAAACTATCGTTTGCTATTGAAAACTCAACTTTATTTGTACGGTGTTAAGGTTCAAATAGGTATCGTTTAGCTGGTTTGACCTAGATCCAGCTGGCACAGTCATCTGTCAAAAATGCTATTGTGGTTGAAAGTTCCATATAAATATTTTCCTTTATATTTCGCTGTATTTTAGGACGAATTGTGGTCTTGATATGGTTGTTGTTTGATGGAATAAAAAAGCTTTTATACACCACCTGCATCTGTAGCACGTATTAAATATCAAGTATATAATACGTGTAATTTGAAAGTAAGCTATTAAGCTATTGAGCTAATGTTGTCTGGAACTTCCCTTGAGTAATTATGATTACATAAATTTGGAACTCCTAAATGTCAATAAAAACTTCTATCACATAGTTTTGAAAAAAATACCAAGGCTGTTAAAGATGTCAAGGGATAACAAGGGATAAAGGCTCCAAGGAGTTTTTAACTATAAAATTTACACCAAAGGGACTTGAAGAATATAAACTGGCTGTATCCCTAGCACCAAGAAAACATTTGAAATTGGAATTATGTGATATTGTGCACTCATTCAAATATAATGTAATAGCTATCTCTTTCATTTCCTTGCTTTTTCGTGTCTTTTGTCATACTTATCAGTAAAACATGGCAAATCATCAAATTATGAATGTGTGTAGTCTTGACTCACAGTTATAATGAAAATTATCATTGCGTTGCATACGGAACTAAATATCTAAAGAAAAAATCGCTGATTTTCGATCCTTTCGATATTTTTTCCGCGGATTGTTAAATTGTTGTCACATTATTAGTTTTATAATTTATAATTTCTTTTTTATTTAACGTCACAGTAGGCACAGTAGGTGTATAAAGTGGAGTATGCTCCTCATGGATAAAAGTGTCTTAGCCTTGGGCAGACGAGAATCCTTCGCTTCATTCAGGATTCTTACCATAATTCCCGAACGTAGTGAGGTATTAACTGCAAAATCCTTCATTTCGCTCAGGATTCAATATGCTGCCCGTGACATAAGACACTGCTTTATCCCCCTAGTGCAAAATCTACTATTACGGATTACTAAACGCTTTCATAACACGCATTAAGTATAAATATTCTACTTCCTTCCTTCTAGTATTATACATGCGAATGTTTGTGAGGATGTATGTATGAATGTATATTTGTTTCCTTAACGCAAAAACTACTGAACAGATTCAGATGAAACTTTACAGCAATATAGCTTATGCATCAGAACAACACATAGGCTGCAATAAAACGGAAAAAAATGAAAATTTATTCAATTCATATTTACAAATTACTAGAAAAAACAAGAAACCGTTATATTATATTATCTAATACTATAACAAAAAAACGCCGTGGCATAGTACCGAGAACACTGGCGCTGTTGCCCCGCTAGATACAAAAACTTATCCGCTTCGAAAATATCTCAACACACAGATATGTGTATAAATAATTAATTATATACATGAAAGGGTTTTCAAATAACCACTAGATAAATACACAGGCCATAAACTACCCAAAACTCCATAAGGGATCTCGCCAAATGTTATCCATTTATTACCGGATTAATCATCTTTATGGCCGTGACATAAGGTGCAATTTGGCGCGTCAAAATGAATAGTTTCCAAATAAAGGAGCAATTGATTTGGTAATAAATATAAGCATATTATTGTTATTGCTAACGATATAAACTTAAAAAAAAAAACTGAAGTCTGTATTGATTTATATGTCGGTCTGTTTGTAGCTTTCGAATAAAAATTGGAATATATATAAATTAATTTTAGATATGTTTATGATCAAGTTATCATGATCATAAATTCTATAAGCATGCAAGTCAAATTAAAGAAAAATTTAACACATTTGCAATTTGTCACTATTAGATAACTAGATTTTTACTGTTAGTTTTCTTTATTCTGTATAGCCTCTAAAAATGCCACGAAACTCTGTAATTGGCTTAAGAGTCTAATAATTATAAGTTACATTAATTGATTTTGTAAAAAAAGCTGTTGAGTTTCTAATTAAATAAATAAAAAATGAAGTAGGTAGTATTTGGTGGTATTATTATGAAGATAACGGTTGATTGTATTGTGGTTTTAAAGGTCACATTATGCCCTCTTGTCATTCTCTATTAAGCCACCTCTGGTGTCAGAGTTAATCAAGCCGCCACGTAAGGCCTCTGACTTGACTTTGTAACGATGCCATTTCGTTCTAGCCTTATGGATGGATGAAACCTCTATAATGGTTAGAAACTCCGTAGTCTCACTTTATGGTAGTCAAATTATATTTTTATCTGTTCTGTCTAAATTCAATTTTTCTCCGTTCCACGATTCCTGTTCGGCTCTTTTTGACGTAATCGTACAGAAACCAGCTACCTGAACGGTACTATTTTAAAGTTTGGTAAATAATTTATTTTTCTAAATACATCAGGAACCCGATACACGGGTTCCTTATTACCATTTATTACCATTAATTAACAAAACAAGTCTCCTGGAGCGATTCTTTTATTTCGTTTCCAATTATTAAAACGAGTGCGGCGGTTCCGACGTTCCGGCGACTGTAGTGCTGCCGGACGGGGAGCCCCGTCACAACTTAACGACTGTTATATAGCAGACGACAGCAGCTGGGACCGACGGTCTAACGTGCCCTCCGAAGCACGGAAGTGCTCAGTTGTAATGTCACTTTTATGGTCACCCATCCGACAGCTGGCCGGACCGAGCGGTGTTAACAAACGTGATCTAATACGATCAGTCTGTCAAGCGCCGCCACTCATTCCCTCTTATCATTATAAAGTACTTATAAGTACACAGGGGTTTCCCACGATACTGGTTTTTGTTTCTAAGAACCAGAGCCCAGAGGATCCAAGTTCGATTTCCAGGGATACATGTTGTATTCGGTTTGGTTGTTAGTACTGGTGGTAGTATGAAGCTTTTATTGAATACAACATTAACCGCCTCTGTGGTCTAGTGGTGACAACCACCGGTATCAGAACCATAGCCCAGAGGTACCGGGTTCAATTTCCAGTGGGGGTACATGTTCAATCTGGTTGGTGGTATTGGTGGTAGGACAATGTTTTCAGCATTGTTGGTTACAGCAGTTAGATAGATAGCCAGTTCCTCAGTGGTTGACGATTCCGGGAGAGACGCGGTTCCATCTTTAGCCTTATCAATACATAACATCGGGGGGCTATTCTCGCGCCTTCGACATCTCGAATTCGAAATTTTTTCAAGCCATAAACCGATATTTAAAACTCACTCAAGACAATCTTCAACATTATAGGATTGTCAAAATTAAAAAAAAAAGAAATGTAGGCATGATTTTTGTAGTTTTGCATTTTTCAATGCTATTTTTAAAGAAAGAAGGAAACGTAAGTTTATTTGGGACAAACAAAAGACAGTACATCCGAATAAAAATAAAAACACATAAAAGACGAAAAACCGTTTGTCCCAAAACGGTCCCGACTCAGCATAATGCATGGCGGTGATCTTTCGTCGGTACCGTTTTGGTGGGACTGCGAGCCAAATTAACAGGTTCGTTTAAAAAACAAAAACAAATGTTTATAAAAAACATAGAAAAAGACGGGAACAAATGGCGATACAATAAAAAACAATCAGCGCTATAATACAAAATTAAGGGGGGAAAAAACACATTACAATGAAAGTAATAAAAAGCAATTAAAATTAAAGATAAAATGACAGAAAAAAAAAACTTCATTGTCTGTGGGTTGGTACAAACTGTCAGGTACTGTCTACTCTGTGACGAACTATCAGTCATATTTGTATGTGGCCTGACATGGAAGTTGTGATGACAGACAAGACAAGACAACTGACAGGTGGAGCCTGATTTTAAGCGAAATGAAAACAGAAACAAAATAACAAGCAAAAAGCAAACCAAACAATTAAACAATGTGTGAGAGCAACTTACATACAAAACAAACAACAACCAAAACAATGTAAAAAGAACAGACGGAAACTGAGGCAACATTTATGCAATACGGTAAGTAAGACTAAATTTTAAATAGAAAAATATTGGAAAAAAAATATCATTTCCAATATTTTTCTATTTAAAATTTATCATAAAAATAGCATTGAAAAATGCAAAAAAATAAAAAATCATAAATTATTGGCTGTAGCATCTTAATCGATCGTTAAACACCTGAAAAGATGTTTCTTTCGAAAGCAAGGATATTCCTAGCATTGATGTGACAACGCTGGCCTACAGCGTATTAAAAATATAAAAGTATTGAAAAATTTCGACAGTGGTTCGCAAGTCTCGGTAGCTCAGTGGTTAGAGCATTGGACCGGATTTCCAAAGGTCATAGGTTCGAGTCCCATCTGTGAATTCACCGAGTTGATTATTTCCAATATTTTTTTATTTAATATTTATCATAAAGAAATTATGGTTTGAAAAATGTCCAATTCGACAATTTCTCAGCGAGATGATTCATAAAAAAACATACGCTAACTAAATACATAGAATATATCAATTTTATGTGATATTTTTGCACTAGAAAAATCGACTCGTCTCTTTTTGTGTCATGATTCGAACTCCTCACCTTTGAATATTTATTTATTTTTATTTTTATTTATATTTAAGGACAACCAACAAAATAAACACCCATACAGTATTCTAATACATCCACAAAAAATACTTAAGTGCTATTTTAATTACAGGTCGCCACCGCATGCACTTATAAAATAGGCTATCAACATTAATAGTAGGTACTTTTTTTTATAAAAAAACATAAAATAATATAATAATAGAAAAGTACAGATGAGTTATAATAATATCGATCTTATGTTAAACTAGGGCGGTTACAACCCGATAAATTCCAAATTATGCGAAAATAATGACACTTTTTAATTGCAGTTTGTGCTCATCACGTTTAACATTTTGCATATTTTATAGTTTTCGGAACAAATAGACTCGAGTACCTTTAATTTGATACCTTACTCGGCCCAAATCGGCCAATACCAAAGTCCCTATCGAGTCGTCACAAATTTTGCGAACCTGAATTAAGTATATAGATAAATAAATATGTATCGATCTCATGTTCTTCCAATTGAGCCGTGAGAGACGAGTGGATATTTTTAGTATTTTTCTAGTAAAAATACATATAAAATAGCATTAAATGCAAAATTTAAACATGATAAACATATACAGCTTCCAAGTAAGAAAAAACTATAAAATATTTTAATATTTTGACAATTCTTAACATTTTAATATTTATTAAACAGTCAATTTTAGGTATTCCATTCAACGTAAGATCTGAAACTTCTAATAAAAGAAAGTATAGATTACTTAAGGTAGAAAGACATCTCCTTCACACATTTCGGAAAATTCTTGTTACTCTGTGTCTCTGTTATCAATATTTCATTGCTTATACCCGAAAATCATCCTTATATCTGTGTACGAAATGTCATTTTGCAATGTGTATGCCACACCCCATGATTTACAAATCTGTATGTAATAAAACAAAGATCTGCTACAGGGTTGTGAAAAGTTTCTAAATCTATACTAATAATATAAAGAGGAAAGATTTGATTGTTTGTTTGCTTGCATTGAATAGGCTCCGAAACTACTGAACAGATTTGGATGAAATTTGGTACACAGATAGTAGATAGCCTGGTTATGAACATAGGATACTTTTTATCCCGTTATTCCCACGGGAACGGGAACCACGCGGGTGAAACCGCGAGCGGCCGCTAGTATATAATAATTTGAAAGCTGTCAATGTTTGAATGTAAATTAAGACTTGACACTCCTACAGTGTACCTTAATTACCAAGTGCGAGTCGGACTCGCGCAAAAAGGGTACAATTATTATTAATATTGAGCATAAAAAGGCAAAAAAATCACGTTTGCTGTATGGGAGCCCTACTTAAATATTTATTTTATTCTGCTTTTAGTATTTGTTGTCATAGCGGCAACAGAAATACATCATCTGTGGTCAACTGTCTAGTTATCAGGGTTCATGAGACAAAGCCTGGTGACAGCAGACAGACGGACAGTGGAGCCTTAGTAATAGGGTACCGTTTTTCCCTTTGGATACGGAACCCTAAAAATCAATGTTGTAATATAAAACATCATCAAGCAACACGTTTTTTACTTAATTTTAACATTTCATCATTGTCATATCCAAGTCCTTATCTAAGTTTGGTGTAGGTACAGTAGTTTCTACTTTTTCATTCTTCCCACAATCACCCGTCATAATAATCATTTGTTACTAAAAAACTAAAATGAATGTTTTTTTTAACTTAGTTTGTAACTTCTTTTTTTAACATAAGAGTCATAAGTCATAAGTCATTTATTCCATAAAACAATATTACATTGTGTCGGAAATTAAGTAACACATAAACAGATTATAAATTTAAACAAATTAATTAACATCAAATTAAAGCAAGTCAAATTATTAAACATCTAAATAAATCAAATTCAAAATTTAATAAAATTTATTCATATGAAATTAAAATAATAAAAAAGATATAATTATATGGGTAACAAAAACATTAAATTATTCATTCAAACATACTTACTTACATACTATTATAAAAATCTTCTATACTATAAAAAAAAATCTCCAGTAAATAAGACCTTAGTCTGGACTTGAAAACATTAACATTTGTTATACTTTTTAAGTCAATGGGCAATTTATTAAAAAGATAAGAAGTATAAGTTGACAGCCCTATTGTGCTTGAACAGAATCCGAAATGACACCCCTGCATATTTATTTTGCTAGTAGCATCTTATTTCAGACTGATGCTGCGCACTGTTTCTACTATTGTGTATGTATTCTTGTTTCTGAATACTGAACAACCACAGACCTATATGGAGATAGACGAAAAGAGCGCTTCAAACTGTTTAAAAACCAGCCGATCGACTTTTTCGTACCTACGATGACGTCACGAGCGAGATTTAGTGATGTGTAAATGTTATTGACGAGCTCTTGCAAGAAAGCAAGACACAATAGGCTATTTGACAATGCGAAAAATAAAGTGTCAATTACTGTTATCAGTATAAATTATGAGTTTAAAAATGGTTTTTTATTAACGTAAGTTGAAAATAATTATAAATTTACTTAAAAATCCGTAAATAAAAATGCATTTTTTAAACGTTTTGTCACGTGACACAAAACGCTCCTGATTCGTAGAGTTTATAATGACGTTACCTGCTTGTAAACCTCGTTTGCCTTCGTATGTGGATGATATGCAGAATACAGGCAAGTGACGTCACCGAACCCATTGCAGCGCCATATTGTAAAAGTAGCGTTTTGGCGCGCTATTTAAATATTGAATTTTTAATTTGATATTTTTCAGCAAATGTGTACCAGAATTAAAAAAAACAACTTTTACTGGGTTCCCTAAAACTCCACTACATAATATAAAATGTTCCGTACCGGAATGTTTGATTCCTTTGTTTCGATATTTAAAAATCAATAGTTTTAAGAAAACACAACTTGGAGGGTAAACCGCAAACTTTTGTTGTAATTTTTGTGTTGCCTATTGCGGGTAGTACCTGGTTTGTTTGAAGCACCAGAGTAGTCTCGCTTGGACGGCAGCTCGAATTAGTCGTCGCTCGCTAATATTCTTGAGCTTTGTATTAATCGTCGTCGTGGTGCTATATACTAGTTCTACAGTTCGTGTATCATCGTATTAGCATCTAGTTTTATCATTTTTGTAAGAAGACACTGGATAGACTTTGTGCATCAGTGAACCTGTGACCTGCCTATGGATATTTATGTATGGGACCTAAAGTCGGCCGACTGCTCCCTCCTCACTCCTGAAAACTACGAGACCGTGCAGGAGAAACCAGGTGAGCCCCAATAGGCAATCACTTTATCCCGTACATAACATTTTTTGTTCCTTCGTACCGGATCATTTGCACATTGATCCAAAAGTTAATCCGTTCGAATCGGATTATTCGGTAATCAAATCCAGGTTGTGTCTTCTTAATTTTACTGTACTTCGTACATATTTTCGTTTCGTATTCGTTTTTTTAGTGTATTTTACAGTATTTCGTACTTAAAATATACGCACATTTCGTGTTTCATTTGCGCCATCATTGACTCGCAATATGGCGGATGAATCAATCATCGAACAAGACCTTTTCGAAAGGGACATAAATTTAGAAGAAATCAAACGTACTTTATTATTCGCTACAACTGATATTATTCAGTTTCGTTCTCGATCGAGTGATTTAGCTGCTCAACAACGGAAGTTTAGCAAAATTCAATCGAAAATCGAAAAAGCTTTGTTAAAATTGAAAACTTTCAATCGTGATGAACAACTTAAAATTCGTAATGATTTTAACGATTGTTACTATGCAATTTTAGTGCATGTAAATAAATTGAAGGAATCAGACCAAGAGTGTAGACGCATGAGCCGTGTCATTCCACAGTCCAATCTCAGTGAAAATAATCATTTTAAAATATTATCTAATTTACCTTTGCCAACTTTTAATGGTAATGCAACTGACTGGCCAACTTATTACGATCTATATTGCGGGCAAATCCACAACAATAGTGCCTACACACCGGCCGAGAAGTTTCGTTATCTTTTGTTAACTTTAAAAGACGAACCATATAATTTAATTAAATCAATACCTATCCGTGATGAGAATTACACCATTGCGTTAGATATTCTTATTTCTCGGTATGAAAATCGTAGAATAATCGCTTCAAATCATTTAGATCGTATTTTGGATTTAGAACCATTTACAAAGGAAAATCATTTTAGTATTCGTAACATGGTAAACATTTATACGGAAAATATCAAAGCACTCGATATGATGCGTTTTCCAGTTCAGGAATGGAACTTTATTTTACTTAATATTATGTTGCGTAAAATTCCACAATCACTTCGTAGACGTTTCGAATTATCTTTAGCTAAACCATCGGAAATTCCCAACATAGATGTTTTTATAAAATTTCTGCATTCGAAATTATGTCTAGTCAAGAAAAATCACTCGTAGCCGCAGGTAGTAGCAACAACCATAATTTCACAAATCAAATCAGTAAGCAAAATAAGTCGTCAAATAATTTCCAATCCGTTCCTCGTCGTTCATTCGCTGTTAGTACAACTCATTCTCAAGAGTTTTCGAATGAAAATCAACCTTATTGCACTAGTATTAAAAATCATAATAATATTTGTATTTGTTGTAATATTGCACAACATTCGTTGTCAAAATGTCCTGTGTTTTTGAATAAATCACCTAAAGATAGATATAACTTTGTAAAATCGAAAAACATCTGTTTTAATTGTTTGTCACTTGGACACAACGTTAAACAGTGTAAAAGTAATTATGCTTGTCGTTCTTGTAATTCGAAATCGCATCATTCGTATCTTCATTTTGATAATAATATGCAATCTAATGTTGTCTCTCTCCCTCCCACGGAGAATCGTATTGTCGCAGTTGCACCAGCTGACTCTGTCACTATGCAACATGCACACGTGAATCATGCGATGAATGATAATAACTGTACCGCATCCAATGCGTCGTCTCCTCGTAGCTCGTGCGCTGTGACGGTAATGTTATGTACCGCACTCGTCGATGTATGCGTAGCTGACGCGAAGTTTACAGTTCGGTGTTTGATCGATACAGGCAGTCAAGCTAGCTTTATGACGGCTGCCTGTGCGCATAGATTAGGTTTGGCGCGCAGGCATATTAACGTTCCAGTATTCGGTATTGGTGAATCGCAACCAATACAACCCAAAGGAATTGTATCTTGTAATATAACACCGCGAAACCAATCAACACCTATTATTTCGGTAAATGCATTAATTTTATCAAAAATCGTTTCGCAAACTCCTTGTGTTCCGGTACCTGTTCAGACTTGGCCGCATATTGTAAACTTAGACTTGGCCGATCCTACTTTTAATGCGCGTAATCCTCAACCTGTCGAACTGCTCCTAGGAGCCGATGTCTTGTCGCAAGTCTTTTTGGGACAAATTATAAAGGGTCCGCCGGACTCGCCGGTCGCGATCAATAGTATTTTCGGTTTTTTGTTGATGGGGAAAGTTTCGTATTTTGTTCCGTCTCCACTCCAAGTTTGTCATAGCTCCTTTTTCGAGGACATCGATTTACAACGATTTTGGGAGCTGGAGACAATCCCCGACGTTCGTACTCTCACACCCGAAGAGCAGTTGTGTGAAGAGATCTATCAAACTACTTATGCGCGTGACAAGGATGGTAGATATGTCGTATCTCTGCCGTTCAAACGCAATGCACCTATACTTGGTCAGTCACGTGACATTGCACTCGCACGTTTTCGAAAATTGGAATTTCGTCTTGAGAAAGATCCTCAGCTGAAACTTGAATATCAAGCTTGTTTACAAGAATATCTCGATCTGAATCATATGGAGCAATGTTCTCTACCCCTCGATACTAAACAACATTATTATATTCCATATTTTGCTGTAATCAAACCGTCGAGTGAAACCACTAAAACTCGAGTCGTATTCGATGCTGGTTGCAAAACTACAAATAATCATTCATTAAATGACATCTTGCTTCCCGGTCCTAAACTACAATCGGATATTGTCGATATTTTGCTTAATTTTCGTATTCATTTAGTCGTCTTTACTAGTGATATAAAACAAATGTATAGAAACATATTAATTAAAGAAGAGGATCGAGAATATCAACGTATCGTGTGGCGGTCATCTCCCGACCAACCGATACGTGATTATCAATTGCGTACTGTCACATTCGGTGTCAGCTCGTCGCCTTACCTTGCTCTTCGAACTATTCGCCAACTCGCACTCGATGAGGCTTCGCGCTTTCCGCAAGCATCTAAAATTCTATTGCAACAAACTTTCGTTGATGACATAAGCGGAGGTGCAGACTCAATCGAGCACGCTTTGTCTTTACAGCAAGAACTTATCGGTATTTGTAAGACAGGTGGGTTTGAACTACGTAAATGGCATAGTAACTCGCCGGAAGTACTTGATGCGGTACGCCCGCCAGATTCTCATGGTGAGCGGGTGCCCGAATGTATCTCATTTTCATCTTTGGAAAATGACAAACAAATAAAAGTCTTAGGGCTTCAATGGGACCCTAAGTCTGATGTTTTCACCTTCAGTGTACAAATATCGAATTTAAATAATTGTACTAAACGTAGCATTCTCTCGGAAATTGCCAAAATTTACGACCCCTTAGGTCTTTTATCCCCAGTCACATTATTTGCAAAACATTTAATGCAGTTATTATGGATCGCAGGGACCAAGTGGGATGAGCCACCCCCTATTGATATTGTTAATTCTTGGCACTCGTTTGTGCGTGAACTCCCACTTTTAACAGAAATCTCGTTTCCACGTCATGTGTTTCTTTCCTCGGCATCATACGAATTGCATGGTTTCTCGGACGCCTCGGAGAAGGCATATGCCGCTTGTGTTTTTATTCGTTGTATTCAGGAAAATGAAACTGTCAAAGTATATCTTGTATTAGCCAAAACTCGAGTTGCTCCGTTAAAGAAATTGTCTATACCTCGTTTAGAATTAATGGCTGCTTTATTATTGTCCAAACTCATTAGCAAGACATTGCTCGCTTACGGCGACAAAATCGTTATAGATAACGTTTTCGCATGGACTGATTCGTCCATAGTATTAGCATGGTTACGCTCATCACCTCATGAATGGAAAACTTACGTATCAAATCGTACCAGTGAAATCTTATCTCGTGTGCCGGCCAGTTGTTGGCGGCACGTTCGTTCCCAGGATAACCCAAGTGATGCGGCATCTCGCGGAATGCTAGTTAGTTCGTTTCTTAATCACTCGTTATGGTTCGAAGGTCCTGCCTGGCTGCAACTCGATCAGTCGCTTTGGCCTGAGTCGACGGGCGTCGTTAGTACGTGTGAAGAAAAACGTAATCTCTCGTTATCAGTTAACACTTCGATTTCAAAACCTAGTGAAGATGTAGATTCGATCATAAATCGCTTCTCGTCGTTAGGAAAACTTATTCGTGTCGTTTCAATAATATTTCGTTTTTACAACAAGTGTAAAAAAGAACCATCGTCGTTTCCTAGTTTTATTACCGTGCCCGAATATAATTTTTCTTTAAATCGTATCATTTGTTTAGTGCAACATAACGTATTTTTCGATGATATAAACAATATTTCAAAAGGTAATCGTCCTTCAAATAAATTAAAACGTTTGACTCCATTTCTTGATAAATCTAATTATTTACGTGCCGGTGGGCGGTTACATAATTCTCATATTTCGTTCGAATCAAAACATCAACTAATTTTACCTAAAAAACATCATTTAACTACTTTGATAATTGAAGACGCGCATGTCGCACACATGCATGTCGGCGCGCAAACTACTCAATATCTTTTATTACAAAAATATTGGATCTTATCAGCTCGTAACATAATTAGACAACACATTCATCGTTGCATTCGTTGTTTTCGTAGTAGACCTACACATACGCAGCCCTCGATGGCTAGTTTACCTGGCGTACGCACACAATCATCGCGACCTTTTCTTAAAATCGCGGTTGATTTTTGCGGCCCTTTCTATGTACGTGCAAATAAAGTTCGTAATGCAAAAATAGTTAAATCGTATGTTGCCGTTTTTGTTTGCATGAGTGTAAAGGCCATTCATTTGGAACTGGTCTCTGACCTATCCACTGAAGCTTTTCTTGCTGCTCTGCGACGCTTCACGTCCCGCAGAGGTTTGTGTACGGATATCTATTCCGACAATGGACGGAATTTCGTCGGTTGCAATAATTATCTTAAGGAATTGTATACATTTTTACATAGCGACTCTATTCAAAAAGATTTGAATAATAAATTACTTAATCAAAACATTACTTGGCATTTTCACCCCCCAACCGGGAGTCATTTTTCGGGTTTGGTTGAGGCGGGTGTGAAAAGTTTTAAATCACATTTGTATCGTGTTATCGGTGCTCGGACACAAACATATGATGAGATGCATACGTTATTGTGCCAAATCGAGGCAGTATTAAACTCGCGCCCTTTGTGCGTTTTGAGCGCGGATCCTATGGATCCCACTCCTTTGACTCCGTCACACTTTTTGATAGGAATACCTTTGACCGCGATACCAGACGTATCTTTAGTAGATTCGAATCCAGATCGTCTAACTCGGTGGCGTTGGATTCAACAATCCATACAACATTTTTGGAAAAGGTGGAGTCGTGAATATTTGCATGAGATGCAACAAACTAATAAATGGTTTCACGAACGCGGTGCCCCTATTCGTGAAGGTATGATTGTTGTGGTTTGTGATGACAACCTTCCCCCACTTCAGTGGAAACTGGCTCGCGTCCACGCCTTGCACCCTGGCTCAGATAAAATAACTCGCGTTGTAACGGTGCAAATTGGCAATCATTTTGCTAAACGTCCGGTTGTCAAACTTTGCCCACTTCCTATAAATTAAAAAAAAATGTCGTTGCCTAAACATCATAGTCTTAAGTTTTGTTGTTTCGTATCAATTAGTTTTAGCTTCTTTTTATATGTAGTTCTGCGTTAAAAGAAACTTGTTCTTTTAGGTGAGCGGAATGTTCCGTACCGGAATGTTTGATTCCTTTGTTTCGATATTTAAAAATCAATAGTTTTAAGAAAACACAACTTGGAGGGTAAACCGCAAACTTTTGTTGTAATTTTTGTGTTGCCTATTGCGGGTAGTACCTGGTTTGTTTGAAGCACCAGAGTAGTCTCGCTTGGACGGCAGCTCGAATTAGTCGTCGCTCGCTAATATTCTTGAGCTTTGTATTAATCGTCGTCGTGGTGCTATATACTAGTTCTACAGTTCGTGTATCATCGTATTAGCATCTAGTTTTATCATTTTTGTAAGAAGACACTGGATAGACTTTGTGCATCAGTGAACCTGTGACCTGCCTATGGATATTTATGTATGGGACCTAAAGTCGGCCGACTGCTCCCTCCTCACTCCTGAAAACTACGAGACCGTGCAGGAGAAACCAGGTGAGCCCCAATAGGCAATCACTTTATCCCGTACATAACATAAAATGGATTTTCAAAACCTGTCAAATAGCCTATTAACCATTTTCGTTTCTGAGTGACACGTGTTTTCATGGCAATGGTCTCAAACGGACTGACTTAGGTCGTAAAACTTTGACAGTGGTTCAAACAAACGCAAGGTAGGTACTCTTTTACCGTCTATCTCGGTATAGGTCTAAAAGGTAAAGGTAAGCAACCAATTGCCTTGATTTTTGGAAGAGACTTAGTTAAAAGTACGGTGAGTAACATAGGTTATTTTCATACCAATGATTCCACGGTAACGGAACCACGCAGGTGAAACCGCGGGCAGAATCTAGTTATACAATTTCTAAATAAAAAATAATCAAATGGTATTTATAACATCTTTTTTGTGTGCTTTGACAACAGTAAGAGATAAGATAGCCAGTTCCTCAGTGGTTTAGGATCCAGGGAGAGGCTCGCTTCTATCTTCAGCCTTATCAATACTTAACATCAGTTATGATGTGAAGGCTATAGAGTCTTCCCGTTGCCTTGTTCATAAAAAAGAGCAGGTTTTGTTAGTACCTAAAGTACCTAATACGACTGCACAAAAAGGATTGATATGTGTTTGCGTTTTTGTATGGAATGAATCATTTGGAAGACTTATTTTTAGAGTTCCGTACCTCAAAAGGAAAAAACGGAACCCTTATAGTCCGTCCGTCCGTCCGTCCGTCTGTCAAGACCGTTTTTCTCAAGAACGCGTGGAGGTATCAAACTGAAATTTATATCTAATACTCAGGTCTACTGTCCCTTGGAGCTGTGAAAAAATCAAACTTCTAAGCCAAAGCAATCAAAAGATACAGCCGTTTATGCCGCAAATTTACGCAAATTTTCGAAACTCGCACGGGAATCAAAACCTACAGGGTACTGTCCCGTGAACTTAGAATCTTGAAATTTGGCACGCGAAGTAACGTCTTTCTTATAGTACAGATAAAGGAAAAATTGCGAAAACCGTAATTTTTTTGTTACATAATATAATAAAAAATATTTTACGGAACCCTTGGTGCGCGAGTCCGACTCGCACTTGCACTTTTACAGTTAATATATTATATGAATAACTTAACTCCAATAAAAAATACATAAAGAAGCCAATAGAACAGCATAAAAAAATGCTTACAATGCTCTCGTTGATCTCGTGAAATGCAATATTCATAATGTTCCATGTTTTACTTGTGACTCGCCTTCCGCAGCTGCGATTGCAAAATCTGATAACACAGTTTTCAGACTGATCGTTTTCGATCACGTTTGGTGAGCAACGCTCGGTCCGGCCAGGTGCCGGATGGGTGACCGTAAAGTGACATTACAACTGCTTCGGAGGGCACGTTAAACAGTCGGTCAAGGCTTCTTCTGATTACAGTCGATAAGCCAAGTCAGATACCTTATAGGCGGTTTGATAAACTCTGAAACCAGTGGTGAACCATAATAATGAACTGAAAAACTTTTTATAAAAAAATGAAAACCGACCTTAAAACCTAGAAATAATCCTTTTGGAATAGGTACCAGTCAACGCATTCTACTTTGCGGTCTTACTCTTTTATTTTTATTGTCTTGGCTGGCGCCGATTCCAAAAGGCTTATTTTTGGCTTTTTAGTTTTTTGAAGTCGGTTTTTTTTTTAATAAAAAGTTACGTACATCTTATGTTTTGGCACGCACTGTTCATTGAAATAAAACAACTTTTACGGATATCAAACGTTGCGTTTGATATCCGTAAAAGTTGTTTTATTTCTTATAAAAAGATTTTTATTTCACAATTTTTAATTGTAGAAGAATTCCCGTGCCTGCGCTAATAACCTTATGTCAACTGCTCATTTTACTTATTGAGGAGTTCTCCCAGTACTTCATCATCAGCTTCATTCCATCACATGCATTGAGTCGAGCAAAAATTGCTTGTGAACCATATTAAAGTTATCGTATCGCTTTCGTCAAATGCAAATTATTTAATAGTTCCCATGACCATTAGTGGTCTTCATCATCAGTTCCACTTCACCAAATGGAGCTTTCCGGAAACATATGTATGAGAAACTATAGAAAACGCCGAAATCGCTACAAAAGTGCCTTTAATATTTTAAGAGTTCTCTGGATTTCTCCAGGATCCCATCATCAGATCCTAACATGATGATAGTTGGACCACCTGGGAAGTATACGCTTTCGAACAAAAAAAGGAATTACTCAAATCGGTCCAGCCGTCTTCGAGTCAACGAATAACATACATAAAAAAAAATATTTCCTTTATTATATCATTTGAAATGTGGAACAAAAAATACCTAAAAATATATTTTATAACAATAATAATACCGCCAGTGTTCTCGGTACTATGCCACGCGGCTGCGCGGTGGACGGCGTTTTCTTGTCATAGTTAGTTTATAAATAAATAAATATTCGCATACAATCACACCAATTATCTAGTCCCACGTTAAATTTCATGAAGAACTTGTGTTATGGATACTAGATAACGGATAAACATACATATATACTTTTTTTTTTGTAAATACTTAATATACATATCCAACACCCAGACCAAGACAAATAGACATGTTCATGCACACAAATATTTGTCTTGTCCGGTGATCGAACCCGGGACCTCTGGCGCAGAAGGCGGGGTTAGTACCTCTGCGCCAAACAGGTCGTCATTTATGGTAGTGTAGTATGCTTATATGTTTATTATTTATTTATTTTTCTTGTTTTGAGGTAACAAATAATACAAATTGATTATTTGTTTATACGTACTAAATTTTACCTTTAATTTTAATTTATATAGAAAAATACTTACAGCATAATAGGCTGTATAAGATCATCCCTTTGCCATTTTGCAATTTATTTCCTCCGCGATTGCTTTTTATGGGGATCTCTTTGAGTACCCTTTTCTGAGATTGGTAATTAAGTATTTAAAAATTAGGTTCATTAAAAATATTTATACTGAAATTAGGTATTCTATAAAGCAATGTTTTGTATTAAGTAGGTAATTAATATTGAAGTAATCTTAAGTGTCGAAGTTACCAAAAGGTAAGATTTGAAGGTAAACATCTGATTTTCAATATTAAAATCAGGATCTGCTAGCTAGCGTCAAACTAGTGACATATAGTTAGCTAATGCTAACACCCGGTTCCTTCAACTTACGAACAGATCGATGCTACGGACAGTTAAATTTTGACATTTATTATTTAAATAAATAAATATAAATATTTCCATACAATCACACCAATTATCTAGCCCACGTTAAGTATCATGAAGAACTTGTGTTATGGATACTAGATAACGGATAAACATACTTATATACTTTTTTTTTGTAAATACATACATAATATACATATTAAACATCCAGACCAAGACAAATAGACATGTTCATGTACACAAATATTTGTCTTGTCCGGGGATCGAACCGACCTCTGGCGCAGAAGGTGGGATTAGTACCCCTGCGCCAAACAGGTCGTCGTCGGGATATATGAAAAATATGTCAAAATATAACTGTCCGTAGTCAAAACGAATCGTTTCCGAATATTACCCCCTTATTTTACCCCCCCCCCGGTCCTATATTCGGTTCCTATATTCAATTGAAAATGTGGATGTACCATCAGATAGGGGTATGCAGATAGCAATTGGCTCATCTTTTGCTTCACTTAGAATTGCCATATGTCCTTCTCTCACTCATTCATCAGCCTGTGGACGTCCACTGCTGGACATAGGCCTCTCCTAGCTCACGCCTATTGTGGCGTTCATAGGAGGCCAGACGGGTTGGTAGAGAGTTTGTTTCAAGTTTTCCTTCTCTCGCACAGGTGTTCAATGCGTCGAGCCTCTTAGTCGACTCTTACGACATCCCAGGCATGTAAGGGAGTGGTGACACTTGTATTCTTAGGCCGTCACCACACGGCACTTCCTTCCTTCACCTCCTTCCTTCACTCGTTAAAAAAGAAATAAGATAATTCTCTGAAAACTTTTGTTTTATTTACAACTAGCGGACGCTCGCGGTTTCACCCGCGTGGTTCCCGTTCCTGTGGGAATAGTGTGATAAAAAGTATTATATGTTCACAACCAGGCTATCTACTATCTGTGTCCCAAATTTGACCCAAATCCGTTCAGTAATTTCGGCGCCTATTCAATGCAAACAAACAAGCAAATCTTTCCTCTTTATAATATTTATTACTAGCGGATCCTCGCGGTTTTACCCGCGTGGTGTCCGTCCCCGTGGGAATATCGGGATAAAATATAGCCTATGTCACTCGGGAGAAATGTAGCTTTCTAATGGTCTAATAATTTTCTAAATCGGTCCAGTAGTTCCTTAGATTAGCGCGTTCAAACAAACAAACTCTTCAGCTTTATAATATTATAGTATAATTTTACAATTAACATCTGATATTAAAGTTGGACCACCCTTTATGTACTGTAGTACCGATTGCTCTGACTTCAATTTGACTGGTTGGCTGCTGATCACTTGTGTCAAGTGCCTACTTTATCCTTCTTTGCACTTAACTTTTTATCCCTCTTATCGGCAATCCGCCTTATTTTTCCAAACCATCCTGCATTTTCACCCATCGTCCATTTTCACTCTGAATCCTGCATTTTTCTATTCGGCCTGCATTTTTAACTGCGTAGTGCGGTCATAAATATCGATATGCTATGATATGGAGTAAATTCAGGTGCACATTTTGTGGTGTTTTAATAATAAATAACGGTTTACGCTTTATAGGCCCATGAGGATGCCGAAGTAAATAAATAGTGAGCAGTTTGATAGTATTTTGAGTGTTTGATTTTTTAACGCTGTGGTTGGCTTTGGGACTACAATATGTGACTACAATATTCATAATGGAAATGTCATAGTTTTGTAAACAAATTTCCGCTTCCAAGGATTTGTTAGTTATTTTTTATTTTTATTTAGGGGAATATCGATTTTAGTTTTGGATTGGATCGTGCTCGGTGGCGTGCACCTTGAGGGCCAATATATCAACCAGTGGAAAATAGTGTTTTGTATCTTGTATGTGATCATAAAAGAAAGGCCTACGTTGCCGGCGCTGGCTCCCAAAAATATCACCATTGGAAACCGGCGGTGATACGCTGCATCTCGGCTGCCGGCAGCCGAGATGTAAAACAACCGCTGCCTGCGCCGGCACTAGAAATAGCAACCAGCAAAACAGAAATAGGTCCGGGAGTCATAGACCCCCTTTAAATTAAGTGTTTGTTAGCTATCTTAAAAAAATGTTGTCTCTGGCGCTACGTCAGCTGCTGCCGTGGCACGCTCGCTCGGCTCGCGCGTTTTTTGGACACAGTTCTAACCTAACCTAACCTAGAGATACTTTTCGTAGTTTCTTCGTGGAGGGGGTGACTGCCCCCCCCCCCCGGCTTTTGAAAGATGAGCATTTCACCATTCTGAAAAAAAATTATTAGAGTGATTTTTGCTTGAAATTTTCTAATCCCTGCCCCCCTTTTGCTACACCCACCAGCGCCGGCTTTCAAATCAGTGACCGGCGCCGGCGCCGGCAGCGGAGGCTCTCCCTAAAAGAAATGCTTAGGTTATTAGGCATCTAACTATTCGTATTCGAAGCCTCTTCCTGTAGTTACTGTGGCTCTATCACCAGTTGTTTGTTATGGGCAGTTCCCATTCCCGTGGGAATATCGGGATAAAAGGTATCCTATGTTAGTCCACTAAATCACAACTCTCCTTCCTATCAACTAATTCTATGCCAATAAAAAGCAACCGATTGGTTGCTTAGTTAGAGCGTGAAGAAAGAACAAACAAGCAAACAAACTATTGCATTTATAATATTATTTAGGATAGGATTGGAGTAAGAGTAGTTTTAATTTCAAGATGGTAGTCACCACTGATCGATTCCAGAGAATCTACTAATAAAGACAGATCGCAATAGCCCGACGATTATTTCGCACAATTTACTTAATATTGGATCTTATTTTGGGGTTGATAAAATCTCGAATGTTATCATGATGGATTTCGGAGTAGACCCCTAGGCTGACGAGAAGAACATATCTGGATGTGCCTAACTCCAGATTCTTTGGTCCGTACCGTACCTCCGTTTCATATCAGCGCGCGTTCCAAAAACTGGACGCAAAGTCGCTGCGATCGTCGCGCGTTCATTTCCTTTGAAAGGGCGAAAATTCGCGATGGATCGGAGGGTATCGGTGTATCCTGCTACAGCACTCGATTTTTCTTATGTGTATGATGCGCAGGATTTCATATGCAGGTTTTTTCTTATGTGATGCGGTGCGGTGCGGCCAACCCTAATATGCGACATTGAAAATGAAAACCTGTTCTCGTTTGATTTGTCTAGGAAATATTTTCATTTATCGATACTTGAATCGATATCGTTGGCATCACTGTTCAAAGTCGAGTACGAGCCATTAGTTCAAGTCGATGCAATCCAGCGCTAAATCTCCTGTGATTCAAGCGCTGTAGCCGATTAAACAATTATTAGTTCCTGACTAATTCCTCTTCAGAATTCGTTTGTAAAAGTTTTAGAGTTAAGTAGTTCTGTGAAGGTATGCACTTTTTAAAGATACCGTTTTTGGAGTGTTTTCGCTTTTAATAAGCTTTCTTCTTTAAATGTTAGCAACAGATTGTTTTTTTTACTTTATGTTATTTAAAATAAAGAAAGAAGATCTCTACTGCACTTTTTTAGTTGTATGTGCAGATACAACTAAAAAAGTGCAGTAGAGATAGGATTTTGTATTGTGTGACGAGCTGTGGGATATCCCAAGAAGGGTTTTTCTAAGAAAAATACATCTTAGTGAAATTGTTCGAAACGTCATAAGTAAGTTGTTGACCAGCTCCCTAATTGTCTAATTTCAAAATCTATCCTAATCCCTTTCAAAGTTATTGTGATTGTAATAGCGATTTATGGAATTGTGAAACTTAGAGTCGCAGAACGAATGATGTTTTAAAATGACACTTCATATGACATACATACAAGAATAATTTTTGTGTGTCACTTTGCTTAGACAGTTCAATTTCGTTCAATTAAATACTTTTTAAAACGCGTCTCGATCACAATACTGACGGCCTGAAGTATGTTAATATCTTTCAAATAACGAATTGAAAGGGATTGCTATAGATTTTAAAATTAGACAATTAACCACCAGTAGTGGGGCGATTCTCGCGCTGAGAAATGCTGAATTCGATATTTTTCTATCCATGCTTTCGTCTTTAAAAATGTGAGTGAAGTCACTACTGTCACAATCCTTTAGTTTCAATGATCTTCTACAGTCATATTATATTGAAGCTTGTTTTCAATAAGTTTATGATATAGATTTCTGGTTTCAAAAAATATCAAATCCGACATGTCTCCGCGAGAATCGGCTTCCAGCCCAGTGAAATGACATCTCAAAATTTTAATGGTCGAATCACTGGAGGTGCACGAAATCCCAAATCACGTTTAACCTCGTTTTGGGGGTTAATGCTGCTCGCTTCTGTGGGTTTACCCGCGAGACCCACAAGTGACCCCGGGTGGTGCCAAATGAGCAGTTACGAAATCAAAATGTCTGAGAGCAATATTATTTCGTACCAAAAAACTTCGACTAATTTATTTGCCCGACTTAAACAAAACCCGCAAAAACGAATTCATTATTGCCCTGAACTTCGCCGCTAACTGCGAAGTTGTTGAAATATGAATTTAACGAATACATTTGTGTGTTATTTACGTTGTAACACACATAGATAGATAGGGTGTGTTAGGAATAGATCACTTCTTTCTAGAGTGCGTTCCCTCGTATATTTTCTTTGCCGCTATGTTGGTTCCCCTATTTTCCAAAATGGGAGCATTATTCTACAACTATTTTTCGTTCTCTACTTCTTAATATTTTGGGCATGATTTTAACACAGAATCCAAAACATTAAAAAACTTTTTTTTTTATGATTTTGTAATTTTTGCATTTTTCAATGCTATTTATATACTTATGGTAAATTTTAAATAGAAAAATATTGGAAGAAATTAACTCGGCCACAAGTGAATTCTCAGACGGGAATCGAACCCGCGACCTTTGGAAATCCGGTCCAATGCTCTTTTAGCCGGCTCTTTAGGAGACTTTTAGCGTTCATCATACATGATGTTAAGTATTGATAAGGCTGAAGATGGAAGCGAGCCTCTCCCGGAATCCTCAACCACTAAGGAACTGGCTATCTTATCTCGAACTGCGGGAACACAACAATGCTGAAAACATTGTTGTTATGGCGTCAGGCTTAGATAAGATGGTGGTAGCTAGCCAGGCGGGCTTGATTGGCTGGGTCTGATACCGGTGGTTGTACCACTAGACCACAGGGGCGGTTATATGTTCTTTCCAATTAGTATTTAAATCTATGCTTATTCCGAAAAAAGGGTAGTTGTCGACAAGTTCTATTTTTGTATTGTTGAATTTAAAATTTATAGCTAGTTGGTTTAGGTTCTATTAAAACAATTCGTCTTTGACTATCATCACCATCATCAGCCCGTGGACGTCCTCTGCTGGACATAAGCCTTTCCTAGCTCACGCCTATTGCGGCGTTCATAGGAGGCTGTTAGCCTACTGCTACCACGCTGGCCAGACGGGTTGGTAGAGGGTTTGTTTCAAGTTTTCCATCTCTCGCACAGGTGTTCAATGCGTCGAGCCTCTTAGTCGGCTCTTACGACATCCCAGGCATGTAAGGAAGTGGTGACACGTGTATTCTTAGGCCGTCACCACGGCGGTCTTTGACTATACTAAAATTATTTTCAAACTTTCTCAGACATATCAATTCGGGGGAAGTTCTATAAAATAACGGATTGTGATTAGGGTTGCAATTTGCGAGTGGTGTACGATTTATACCGAATTTTCCGCTATTTCTAAGGTTCGTTTTCTGTGCTCAGCTTAGCTATTCTCAAAATTGTAAATCACTTCGAAAATCACCTCACCTGTCATTATTTTGGTATAAAAGGATGGAAGATAATACGGAATCATTACGAAAAGAATAGATAGAATACTTACTAAATATTTTTATGTACGCCTGAAATCATTTATAGTCCTACTCGGTAACTTTTACCAAAGAATAGGTACTAACTATTACTAACGTACTTTTTTTCGTTCTTTTTTCGTTCGTTTCTCTTAAAGATATACCGTTGAAATTGTAAAAGCAGAAATATCTATTCGTGGCAATCACCAGACTTTGCCGCAATTTATGTATTTTTTTACATTTTTGGTTGACTTTTGTATGAAAATCGAACCAAAAGTACAGGGCAGCATAACCAACCGAATGTCGAATGTGCACCTTGTGTAATTAAGAGTAAATTTTTAGGGACTTGAGGTCCAATGTGTACTTTTTCATTAGGGTCGAGTACTTCTAGACGTACTATAGTACTAATACTATTATGTGTGAGAGAGAGAAAGAATGTTTTTATTTCCAAAAAAACCACACAATATATATAATTCAGATCATAAGGAAACGAAAACAAAACATAAATGATAATAATAAACAAATATTAGGTACAAAAAAATAATTTTAGGTATGGTTTAGGGTCAATGAGGTTTGCCTCAGCATTTGTTGCCGTGACACTAAATGAATCATGGCAACGCTGGTATTCTGGCAGGAGGATTCCCGTCAGGGCGACAAGTTGCTTTTTTCTAATATATTTTATTGTTAAATATATATTCTGTATTCGAGTGGGTACTAGACCAGATCGACATGCCCCCTAATTGTCTAATTTCAAAATCAGCCACAATCCCTTTTAAAGGTATTGTGATTGTGATAGTGATTTATGGAATTGTGTATCATATAGTCGCAATCCCTTTCGGAACGAATGATGTTTTAAATGACACTTCATTTGACACTTCTTCATACATTTGAAAGATATTTTCGTCTGCCACTTTGCTTAGACGTTCAATTTCGTTCATTCAATATTTTTCAAAACGCGTCCCGATCACAATCCCTATGAAATGTCAAATATTGACACCCTGAAGTATGTAAATATCTTTCAAATGACGAATTGAAAGGGGTTACTATAGAAAAATATTAGAGAAAATTGACTCGGCCACAAGTGAATTCTCAGACTGGAATCGAACCCGCGACCTTTGGAAATCCGGTCCAATGCTCTTCCAAAGGTCGCGGGTTCGATTCCCGTCTGAGAATTTACTTGTGGCCGAGTAAATTTTTTCCAATATTTTTCTATTTAAAATTTACCATTAGTATAAAAATAGCATTGAAAAATGCATAAAATACAAAATCATAGTTTACTATAGACTTTAAAATTAGACAATTAGCCTCATTATCACAATGTCCGGTATTTTTTTCAATGTTATCTGACAGCCCTAACTGCTATCCGGCTGGCATTAGAATTGCATGCAAAGTACCGGGTAGGAAAGACCCGGTTACCAGGGTACAAGGTGTATTAAACCCGGTATAGCTTAACAAGCGATGCCCGAAGCTACTCATTTTCCAGATCGCCAGTTCGAGTCGTGCAGAAATGAGAATAAAAGTGGATTTGGTACGGAAGTCGGTGGTCGTTGAAAGAAGGGTGTGTGGGGTAAATAATGGGGTATTGGCCTATGATATTTTATACTCATAGATATGTTTCTTTTTATGATCGACGGGGAGACTTTTAGCCTTCATCACACCTGATGTACAGTATTGATAAGGCTGAAGATGGAAGCGAGAACTGACTATCTAATCTTTAACTGCCGGAACACAACAATGCTGAAAACATTGTTGTTAGGGCGTCAGACTTAGATAAGATGGTGGTAGCTAGCCAGGCGGACTTACAACAAGTCGTACCACCAACCAAACCGGATACAATATGTACCCCCGATGGGAATCGAACCTGGGTCTGATACCGGTGGTTGTACCACTACCACGACCTACCACTAGGTCACAGAAATCTGTGACTTTTTACAATGCTTACTTTTACAATTTTACAATTGGTGTGAGTGTCAGAAATATTTATTTATCATTTTTAATACAATAAGCACATCTTAAGTTTCTTCCAACACTCATAATTGAACCATTTCAGTTGCCGTGGTCACGGGTTGACTGACCACGTTGTCAACCCGTGACCACGGCAACTGTAAAGGTGCCGAAACGTCGGGAAACCAAAAAAGTATAGTACCAAATATATATTTCGGGTAAATAAATCGCAATAACTGTTCCGCAAAAGTTGTTTTATTACAATAGGTACAGTCGGGAAACTTCATGGTTTAATAGTAGAGTTTTTTCAAGGAGATTTATCTAAAAAAGTTAAAGAAGAAAACGTTTATAAATGTCACAAATAATAATGGGGGGGGGGGGGGGCAGCGAGCGCCTGCGAACGGGCCACGGCTTACGCAAACGGGGAGGGGCTATTTAGGTGCATACTTCGTCGTCGTTGTGTCAGCCACATAACACCCATTGCTGGATATAGGCCTCCTCCAAAAGGGGGGGTTTGCAATAATCGCCACGCTTGATAGGCGGGTTGGCGATCGCAGTATGGCCAAGTTTGTAGGAGACGCTGCTGCCCGTCTCCTGAAGGCTGAGTCCCTTAAACGCCTTTTACGACACCCACGGGATGAGAGGGGGTAATGCTATTCTAAGCCGACACTACACAGTTATCATACTTAGTAGTTTTAACTTAAAAATAATAACGTTAAATTAGTAGTCTGTTTGTCTTTACTTTTAGGAATAGTAATCTCAGAATCGTTTTTTTTTTTTAAATCTTGGTATCGATGATAATACCTATATGTAGTTGGTAAATGTAGATGGTATGGATGGATGATATGTGTGCCGCACGCCCCGCTCGGATTTGGCAGTGGACTGTATCGTTGCGGAGGGCGAGACGTACGGTATCTTGAACTGGGTGCTGGGTTGCGAAGTAAAACGCAGAAGAGCTTGTTGTACCAGGAACTAGGAGAGCTTGCTTGCTGTCTCTTTCAGAGTCTTGAGGCGAGAGTGGGACAAGTGATGACACGAAAAACACTAGCAAATATTATCGACTAAATACATTCCAAACACAAGAAACTAATTATTATACTATAAAACACCAATAGACAACGAATTCAATAGATTTTACACTTATAACTAGTCACGAAATTTCACATCACAATACAACTTTATTACCACAATTATTAGTCACTGTCTATTGTTCACTTTATTGCACTATTCTGCTAGCCGTCTCGAACAGTATGGATGGATGGGTGGTTGATAGATGTAGAAATAGAACTACGAGGTTTTCAGTCAAGTTAAAAAATACCTGTAAAGATTTTGTTCAAGTTGTCGGTACAGTCAACAGCAGCGACGGCTTTACATTATCTGACAAGTTTCTCCAATTAACTTTTGACTTTAAGCCTTTCGGATTTGTTGACCGTACATTTAATAGTATTGAAATAGCACCTCGATACTATAATATTCCCTTTGTGATTGTCGCGCTTTCTAAATTATAGACACCGCGTCATATACCTGAAAGGGTTGAAGCCATTCATTATCATTTCACCTCAAACGCTCGGAAAAGGAGGATTGGTCATTCAGTTTCTGCGTAGAAAATCGCATTTTGCGGCCTAGCGCAGTAAAGTACTTTTTTAATGTATTACCTAAAAATATGTGATAAAGCGTTCCGAATCGCACTATTGACTTTTTTGTTACATCCTATACTTATTTTAAATAAATCATAGCTTTGAATTAATTATAATACTCTGTTTTGGTTTTATTATATTATTTTAGTTCATTGAATCGTAAAAACAATAACAATAAGATTAAATTATTTGTTATAAGAATTTTATATTAGGCTGGGTGAGATTTCACAACCTATGATTGGATTAATACGAGATAGAAAAGTTTTGCAACAATAGTGCTGCCCCGTGCCGGCCATGTTTCTGTGTTTAGTTTGTTTGTTGACATTACGCACGCACGAGTTTATTCGATAATTACATAAATATTTACTTGTTTTGTTAATTTCCTTCCGTGTTTAGTATAGTGCTATGAAAAAAGGAGTTGGTGTGTGTGTTTGTGTATAAAATAAGTATTATGCAATTAAAATTTAATTGAAAAATTTGAGTGTGCCGATTGTGCTGTGGATTGGATTTGTTTACAGAAATTACGTACGGAACCTTTCGAACAGTTGTTATTTTGCTCGTATATTAAACCTGGTATTCGTGAGTGATGTGAGTGAAGTGACATAATACAAAATTAACAACGGGCTAAGCCACTACAGCTATCGCTCAAATGACATTGTTTAAGTGACTTTTTAAGAGTCATGTTTATTATCCATGCATTTTTGAGAAATCTGTGGTGGTGAAAAATTGGTTCGACCGCCAGGTGCCTATGAAAATTATCCATTTATACCTAGGAAGCATGTTCACATAACATTATTTACAGCCTCAAGAATACGGCATAAAAGTGGTAAGCGAATTTATATCATTACTAGCGGCTGCCCGCTGTTCCACCCGTTCCCGCGGGAATATCGGGATAAAAGTATCCTATGCTTTAATTCAGGCTATCTACTATCTTTCTGCCAAGTTTCATCCAAATCCATTCAGTAGTTTTAGCGTGAAACAGTAACAAACAAACTGACATACTTTCGCATTTATATTATTAGTAAGCTAACCTCTTATTTTCAAAATGATAATCGCAACTACGACTAGTTAAAATCTATAGTGCCTACCTCGCTGGAAAACCAATGCACGCACCTGATAACAAGTAACTATTATAATTAACTATTAGTTATAGTTAATAAAGCCTTTTCGGAACCGTGCTTGTTCGGGAGGCTGGGTTGTCGTCGAACCTGCGAGCGAGACGAGTCGTAATGACTCTCGAAAACTAAACATGGCTAACTGTTTGAGAACCATACTAATCTCGTACAGACTGACGTCCGGAATATCTTCAGTAAAGTGTCGGGTAAGCTTTGCTCTGGGGTCTTGCTTTCAACAGGTGTCTGCGAATAGGTATAACTGCCCATAGAAACTCTCGATCTCCCTCAGGAATTCAGGTTTCTTAGAAATTATGCGACCGTCGTCAATTTTCAGCTTCGCATCTGGCTTTGCCTAATAGACAGATCTCTCGCGACCACTTAGGAGCCTTTATTCGTATTAAATTGGCGAAGGTCGCTTGTCAAAGACTTAGATATCTATTTAGCGGCCGATAACGATGAGCAACCGCTGAGTTCTGAAGCCTCATTTCACGTCTCGGAACCATGAGTATGAGTGTGTGGTCGAAGAGTTTCTTTAATTTGGGACGGCGAGTCTTACCCCCATATTCTAAGTCTCCCCATACTCATTCGACATATTTGGTATTCATAGTTGCAAAAAATCTCCTCCACACAAATTATTCCTCACTTGAGTGTAATAATTACAGAGTTACGACTTAGAATACCGATTTCGTGGAGTATTTCGAAGAGGTTTTCAGTGAGGTTTTGTTAAGTCGAGGACGAGTAAGTTTTGGAGGAACGACTTAGAATATGGGTGTTAAAGTACTTGGACCCTACCGTACGGACAGTATCCACCACCGTGTTGTGTAGATCGTCCACATCGATGCTGGTCTCAAGGGTTTCGAAGCGGTTTTTGAGCTCGAGTTGAAAGCTCTCGGGGTTTTGGATATGGGCCGGTCATTACCGGTCGGAGCGAAGATTTAATCAGCTGCGATCTTTCCAGCTACACGTTGATATTCAACGTGCCAAGTACCATTCTTTGATCGCTCCCCGTCTTGCCGGTGTTGATCACAGTGACATCATTAAATATATTTGCTTCTTCGTCGACATGATAAAATCTATCTCATTTTTTACTTTACCGTCTGGACTGAACCAGGTCTACTTTCGACTTTCCGGCTTTTTGAAGAACGAGTACATCATGAAGAGGTTCTCCTTTTCCATAAAGTCGGCCAGCATTTGGCCTCTGTCATTCCGACTTAATAATGAGTAATAAATAATAATTAGGTAGTAATTATTAAGTAATTATGTCATTATACTGTCATTATTATGATAGTGCATGGTCCGCTCTTAGTCCATGCAGTAAGCGAAGCGGTTAATAAACTATAAGCTACTTACTTAATTTAAATAGTTTTTTCATCTGAATGTAAACGAAGGCGTGATTTACTGATAGCAGTTCAATAGCCGTTCACCTCTGAAACACTAACAGCTGGTTAATGTCAATGACCGTTATTAATTGGTTGAGGTACTTAACTAGCTTAAATGTTGTGTGGAAAAACTAATGTGTGCCATCCTCGGTTTATGTTTTGCTTAAAAACTCTGTGCTTTCCTTAATTTGTGTAGTTTGTTGAATGTTTTTCACACTGCCCCCTTACTCCCGACGGCATCGAGTTCACATTAGGATCGAAGCAAAGTCTGTTATTTTGGTGGAAACGTTGAAAACGGTTGCTATTTTCCACTGTACCGTTTTGAACCGCCTCTGTGGTTTAAAGGTACAACCACCGGTATCAGACCCAGGGGTCCCGGGTACGATTCTCAGCGGGGGTACATATTGTATTCGGTTTGGTTGGTGGTAGGACCCGTTGTAAGTCCGCCTGGCTAGCTACCACCGTCGTATTTAAGTCTGACGCCATAACAACAATGTTTTCAGCATTCTTGTGTTCCGGCAATTCGAGAAAAGATAGCCAGTTCCTCAATAGCTGAGGATTCCGGGAGAGGCTCGCTTCCATCTTCAGCTTTATCAATACTTCACAACAGGTATGATGAAGGCTAAAAGTTCATTTCGTTCATTAAAAAAAGACATTATTTCGATCCTGACTTGAACTTGATTCCGCCAAGAGTAACCCCCGTGTTTTGTAAATAGAACAATTAATAGTTGATAGCACTTAAGAAACCCCTAAAACGCCTAGCGGTTTCTTAATAATAACTAACTAGTATTCGTCTCAAAAGGGAAAATAATAAAAATACCAAACAACGGAAAAACTTAACTGTGCAACAAAGCACCTAAAACTTTTAAAAGTTTTGATTGAAACTAGTTAAAATTTTCCTAGTGCCATAAATTTATATGAATACATTAGTTTTCACATTACCTACGTTTCGAGTGACACACTGGTGATGCGAACGGCGCGGCGGCGCGATTTCAAAAGACTTTTTATTTAGATTCCATATAAATAAAAGATCTCCAATAGCAGAGTATTTTTGGTCATTTATGCCAGCAGTATTATTACGATTAATTTCTAGCATATCTAATAAAAATTCGCTATCATAAATAAATGAAAAAAAAAATCACCCAGCCAATAATATTTTCCTCGTCATTTAAGGGTATTGCTTGTATGCAAAAAGTTGGTCATAAATGATGAGTTCTACAATAACGATGAATAAAATAGTCATGATCATACATAAGTATCATTTATCTAACATCTCTATAGTTCAGTAATACTATACTAGAAACGTCTGAGAATCTTGGAAGTAAAATATTGTAATAAATATTAAACAAGAAAATATACCAGAAAAAAACAACCAGTCTCATGTCGCCCTGATGGGATTCGAACCCGCATCCTTGGGAATTCGGCCTATTGCACTAACCAATTATGCTACAGAGACCAAGGATACGGGTTTGAATCCCGTCAGGGCGATATAAATATAAGAAAATATACCAGAAAATACAACCAGTTTCATACTGGTTGTTTTTTCTGGTACATTTTCTTGTTTGATATTTCTCACATAAAAATAGCATTGTAAAATACAAAATTAAAAAGTTATAAGACCTATAATATTGTAGTTAACTTGATTTTATATGTAGTTCCTACTTCTTTTTTCATGTTGCATGTCTGAAAAGTATGTGAGATCTTATAATATTACCAAAGAATACTATTACTAACGTAATGTTACTGTCCACCATTGTTTGTACCATATTTAATGCAAATAAATCATTATAATTATTAAAAACAATACCACTAAAATAATATTGAGATTAAAATGGATTTTTTCTCCATTAGACATTCAACTTATTCGTTAAACTGTCAGTCTGTGTGTCACAAGCAAGGGTGTTTTAATAAGAAGTAGAATGATATATAACCTTCTGGATAATTAAATGTTAAATCATTTTTGCTCGCACGGTAAATCACGCTGTGTGGATATGGGACTTACGAACAACGGATGTAAATGTGATTGGTTGAAATAAGTGTTTTTAATTTCACGCGTGAATGGTAGATTGACGTGTTTATTTACACATATTTTTCTAGTTTACATGTTGTTTACCCTATTGGAATAGGGATAACTATGAATGGGTTGGAAATAAAACACTATAGCAAAAGCATTAAACTCCTATCCTACTAATAATAATTTTAAGTAAATACGAAAGATTGTGTGATGGAAGTTTATTACTCTTTCACGCAATAACTACTTAACAGATTTGGATGAAATTTGGCTCACAGTTAGAAGATAGCCTGAATTACAACATAGGCTACCTTTATCCCGATATTCCTTCGGGAACGGGAACCACGCGGTTAAAACCACATGCGGCCACTAGTAGAGACAAATTTAAAGACAGAAGATTTAAATTGATGTTTGAGTCCCAAAACTACTTAAAAAAATACCTATATTAAAAGGAAATTATTCCACTGCCACTTTGTTATCTGAGTCAATAGTAAGGTTCACAATAATGTGTTAATTAAGTAGATGTTAACTCGAAAATTGTTTAGTTAAGTACTGATTTACATCGCGGCTGTGCGAAGTGGAAAGATATTGATTTTCTCTTTGAATAAGTGCGGATTTCTATACTTAACTAGATAGCTGTTATTTTAGACTTCAATAAGCGTGTTCACTTTTCGTGTGTGTTCTTCATTGTTCTTTTAAATTTAAGTGTGTGTAATAAATTCTGACTGGTTTTCTTGGTTACAGAAGTTTTCTTCTCAATTTTTTGATCTAGTACCCACTGGACTTTTAAGATTCGACATCATATATATGTCGCAGCCAACTGGTTAAATCAGCTGTTCTATTGGAGGTTTAGCCCGTTATTAAACGCCGGAACTCAATTGAATGCCTGGCCAATAGTTGATTGAACCAGCATTACTTAACGTTCAACTAGTTGGCTTACTATACGTTAGCCCTTTGAAGATGGCGGACGTAAAATCAGCCAAGTGATTTAAAAAAAAATAACTAAATTATTTTTTTGTCACTGCGTCGCTGGTAGTAACGAAAACAAATATGGCGTCAGATAGCTCGCATCAACTGGCAATTTTATGTGCTTTTTTTCGTTTCAACTTATTTTAAATTGAACGGCTGATTTAACCAGTTGGCTGAGACATATATAAAAGTACCCATTCTTTTATATATGTCGATATAAAAGAATTGGTACTTTTATATATTTCGCATTGTCGCATATACCGATTGGACCACAATTTTAAACAACTTCGAAAAGGAAGGAGATAATTACTTAAGTCATGGCGCATCAATTTCGTACGGAAATAGAACCAAAAACAGCATAACCGACCAGGAGGTCGAATGTACACCTAAAGTGTAATATTTTTAGGAAGGTCGAATGGGATCTAAAAATGAGGTCCAGTACTTTTTCATTGGGGTTGGACGAGTGGGTAATACTTTTGTGGATATTTTTTTTTTACCATGTAATTTCAATTACAAAAAGTGATGGTCGTGAATACCTTGATTTTTTGTCTTTAAATTATCATAGTGTTTTTAATATCGGTTCATGTGAATAGGGATTTAGTTCGTAATCTAATGTTGGAGTTATTCTGCCGGATACACTCTTCAAAGCTTATCCTTTGTTGAAGAGTTTCGCTATTGAGGTCAGATAAATATTTATATGACGGATAGCACTCTCTATAGGTAGTTAAGTAGTTCCTGTATTAGTTCGAGTAAAAGTGTATTAAATTGGCGACGCTTGACAGACAGATCGTTTTCGATCACGTTTGTTAAGCAATGCTCGGTCCGGCCAGGTGTGGGATGGGTGACCGTAAAGTAGCATTACAACAGCGCTTCCGTGCTTCGGAGGGCACGCTAAACTGCCGGTCCCGACTGTTGTCATCTGTTCAGTCGTTAAGTCAAGTAAATCTAGGAGCCCGTGGCACAGTGGTTCGTGCACCTTGCCTGCGATTGTTGGGGTTAAACAACTTTCGCAATGGTCGATCACAGGATGGGTGACCAACAATTTATTATATCGACCTCTTCCGTGCTTCGGAAGAAATGTTTGTCCCGGCTGTGTTTGTAAATACATTAACATCGGCACGTTTGATTTAACAACGTAAAGACATTCAATGGGAAATATATAAACTGCTTCTGGCTAAATCTTCGGGCGGTTTGAACGCCGTCATTGTCCTCAACATATAAAGTAACATTCATAAGTGGGAAAATAATAAAGGTTATGCTGCTAAACGCTACTCGTCTGGGACCTATATTCGTAACTGGACACGAGGACAGAATTTTATTACTATAAATATATATATATATGTTGAGGACAATGACGGCGTTCAAACCGCCCGAAGAACTAGCCTTCTGTGTTTCGCGCAAAATGGAGGCGACGGGACAGGACAGCCAACTTACTACTTCTAACCACTAACTAAAGTATTCTACCCTGTGGTGCAAACATTTGGTGCAACTATTCAACCGACTTCAAAAACAGAAGGACGTTATCGATTCATCGCGTCTATATTCAAACGACTTCAAAAAAAAGGAAGGAGGTTATCAATTTAATATATATATATTGAATGTATGTTCAAGGCTCCAAGAACCAAGGCTCCAAAGTGCTAGTGTCGTTAATTATGTGACACAGTATATTTATACTTTTATTTTTCTTGCCTTGGCTGGCACCGACTCAAAAAGGTTTATTTTTTCCTTTTTGAAATTGTTTTTTTTTTATAATTTATCTCTGGCATCAAGTCTACGGGCTTGTATGAAAGTACGCGCATGTAGCAACACGACCGTGACAGCAGAGAGACTTTTATGTCCGTTGGTTTGGAGGTCTGGAGGAAGCCCCGCGAAAGTATGTTTATTCCCCGTAGGTATATTTGTTTCAATGCAACCAAAAAAAGTTGCTGAATACGGAAAATTACCTATACAGAAAAAGTTGTGTTGATGTCTCATGTGTACTACTCGAAATCTCAGCAAGAAGACGGCGGCGACAGAGATAAATTAGTTTCAGAGACAAAAGTTGCTCGTATGCGCTCTTAGTTAAGACAGCTGTTCTAAATATGTTGCCCCTTCACTTTAAAAACTCCACCTATTTTTAAACCAAACCGACAGCTAATTAAAGAAAATACTTATGGTGATTACTTCTTTAAATAAATCTCTGTGGAAGCGTGCTGTATCAATCAAGCACAGATTAGACACAGAGGGTTTAATAAGACCATTCAAGCGATGTTGTTAAAGAATGATAATAATGGGAGTTCTTTGTCAATTCATTTATTGGTTTACCAGCGGCCCGCCGCGTGGTTCTCGTTCCCGTGGGAATATCGGGATAAACAGTATCTTAAGTTCTAATCCAGGTTATCTACTATCTATGTGCTGTGCCATATTTCATTAAAAAACGACCATATTATATTTTGGCGCACACTGTGCATTTTTTGATTTACCCGACGTTTCGGCACCTTTTCAGTTGCTGTGGTCACGGGATGACGAGGATGATGATAAGTCATCCTGTGCCCACGGCAGCTGAAAAGGTGCCGAAACGTCGGGAAAATAAAAAAAAACCCTAAAAAACCTTAAAATACTGACAATTACAACTTAGTTCGTGAAATATAGCGCGTTTGATATCCGTAAAAGTTGTTTTATTTCATTCAAATCCGTTCAGTAGTTTTAGCGTCAAAGAGTAACAAACAAGCAAATAAACAAACTGACGTACTATATTATATTAGTAGGATTTTCTATGGAATTTGGTTATAATTAATTTGCTCGCCTTCAGAGCAAATTCCGCTACACTGCTATTGTTCTATAGAATGACATTACAAAACACCATAGAAAAAAAACAAACAGATGATTTGCTATGCCAGGGAACTCACATTATGATTCCTTAACAACATTACTTAAGCGACCTTATTAGACGCCCAATTAAGTACAGTTACAATTAGACACAAATTAAACACGGTTTAACGCATTAACTGCCCCTTGGTTATTTATAACCTCTCGTCAGATTTGAGTTTAAGATTACCTATCATAGTGCAGCAGTGCCGAAGAGACAGTATAATGAAATGATCTGTAGGATACTCCATGAATCCACCATGCAGATCATAATAATTATGTTATTAATTATTGTCACCAATTACTTAAATATATCGGGATACCAGGCCGTTTCAAAATAAATAAAATATTTTCTTATATAGGTACACATTGCCGTGTGGTGATGGCCTAAGAATACAAGTGTCACCACTCCCTTACATGTCTGGGATGTCGTAAGAGTCGACTAAGAAGCTCGATGCATTGAAAACTCATGCGAGAGAAGGAAAATTTGAAACAAACCTTCTACCAACCCGTCTGGCCAGCGTGGTAGCAGTAGGCTAATAGCCTCCTATGAACGCCACAATAGGCGTGGGCTAGGAGAGGCTTATGTCCAGCAGTGGACGTTCACAGGCTGATGATGAATAGGTTCCTACACATGGGTACCGTACCATACCAAAAGATGCTTAAAATACCCATCTTTTAGAAATTGTATTCGAAATGCAAGTCATTGTACAGTCGGGAACTTCCGGTAGACCAGTAGAGTTTTTTTGGAAAACCTTTAATAATAATAATTAAATCAATTTATTTTCTCTCCACAATAGGTACTTAAGTACTCTTAACTAGATGGTTACAATATTACATCAGACCTGCATTGTGAGAAACTGGTGCCAAAAAGAGCCTGTGCCACAGGTCATCAGGGCCCTCTTGCTAAAAATTTAGATTAAAACTCGTTTAAGAGGTACCATGAACGTGAAATAAGAGAATTAATACTAAAGAAAAAAAATTATACTAGAGCGAATTGCTGTACTTGTGTAAGTGCGTGCGTGCGTGTGTGAGTGAGTGAGTATGAGTGTGTCACTTGTTTAGTTTATCAAACGGAAAAACACAGTTATCGGTGACAAAAAGATCCTAGCGAAGAATATGAAGCAGATTCTCTGTAGACTGGTAAGTTAGACTTTTAAGATATTTGGAAACTGGAGATTTGCAAGAAGACTTAGTAAGCGTATAGAGGTAAGGTCCCAGAAACAAAAAAAAAAATGTGAGATGTGGCTGTTTTAAATTTGCGTGTCACACATATTTTGTGTTTCCTTCTTTTGTGTTTATGTAACTCAGGATCATATTACAAAAATGACTGCTGCCGAGAATTGTTTGAAGCACGAAAGTTTTCCTAATAGATAGAAGGTCCCAACTGTTGTACAGGTCGTGTCAGTAGGATGTTAGAAAGTAAGCTTAAAAAAGTAATTTATAATTCAAACAAAATACCTAACGTTCTATTATTTGAAATATTATAGATCCTATTACAATAGAAACGTTTACTTTTTATAAATCGCTTCCCAAAAAAGCTTTACTGAACTACCGGGAAGACCAGTAAAGGTTTTTTATGGAGCTTTATTTAAAAAGTAATAGATGTTCATTATCTATAAAACAACAAATAATAGAACATAAACACGTGTTTCATTTGAATAATAAATTATGTCTCTAACCTTAGTACTTTCCGAGAAAACGTTTCCCAGAAACTCTACTGACCTACCGGGAAGTTCCCCTTTAGGCCTTACCTTTGACAAACATATTGCGTAAAGTTACTTAATAAATTATAACTTAATTTAGTCTAAAAACACAACGGCACCCTTCTGTCCTCCGTCCCTCAGTAACTAAATCCAATTTCCTATAAACAACTGATAAACACCCCGATTCGATAGGAACCCTACGGATGTATGCCCCCCCCCCCCCCTCTATCTCCCCAAATTACCGGAATTAAGGGTGACTTACACGGGTGAACGATATCTTGGCTTGGTAAGTCCGTTTTTAACCGACTTCAATAAAGGAGGTTTATGTTCGTCTGTATGTTTGTTTTTTTTGTGTATTATAGTCACCGATTACTCGAAGACGATTAAAGCGTTATTATTACATCAGTAGGTTGATTATTCAACAAAAAATCACCTAGCAACCAGATAATTAGCCCTCACGCTGTTTACAAGTTCCCTTTTTTAACCGACTTCAAAAAAGGATGAGGTTCTCAATTCGGATGGTATAATTATTTTATTTTTTATTATGTAACCGATTTCCGGGATTCTTTTTTTGTTCGATTTCAATTGGTGCCATAAAAATTTGGTTTGACCCAGTACTTTTTATGTTTTGAGCATTTTTATATATTTGATGACATGATATTATCTACCTTTAAAAACTGTGAAATATTATTTTTTTATAAAAAACTTCAAAACACTAAAAAGCAAAAAATAAACCTTTTGGAGTCAGTGCCAGCCAAAGCATTCTACTTTGCGGTCCTACTATTTTATTTTTCTTGCCTTGGCTTGCACCGACTCCAAAAGGTATATGTTTTGCTTTTTAGTGTTTTGAAGTCGGTCTTCTTTTTTTTATAAAAAGTATTTTTTTCATTAGAAATCGATTTAGAAGTTTTCAAAAAATTTAAAAAATTCTTGCTTTATTTGCGAAAACGTCGCAGTGGTTACATTGATGACTTCATTGTTTATGGACCACTGAACTACAGAGGGTCTAAAAGGCCTCTTAAATATAAACAAATAATTGAATTGTCAGTGAACTCATAGTATGATTTCTTAACAATATTATCACAATATTGCTTAAGTGAGGAGCCCGTGGCGCAGTGGATCGCGCGCTCGGCCTACAATTGTTGAGGTTAAACAACTTTCGCAAAAAAAAAAACATAAATTATTGGCTGTTGCATCTTAATCGATCGTTAAACACCTGAAAATATGTTTCCTTCGAATGCAAGGATATTCCTAGCATTGATGTGACAACGCTGGCCTACAGCGTATTAAAAGTATAAAAGTATTGGAGAATTTCGACGGTGGTTCGCAAGTCTCGGTAGCTCAGCGTTTAGAGCATTGGACCGAATTTCCAAAGGTCGTTCGATTCCCATCTGAGAATTCACTTGTGGCCGAGTTAATTTTTTCCAATATTTTTCTATTTAAAATTTATCATAAGTATAAAAATAGCATTGCAAAATGCGAAAATTCAAAAAATCATAAAACTTTCGCAAGTTCGCAACGGTTGTTCACGGGATGGGTGACCAAAAACTTACTATCTCGAGCTCCTCCGTGCTTCGGAAGGCACGTTAAGCCGTTGGCCCCGACTGCATTTGTCGTTAAAACCACCAATCCGCATTTTGCCCGCGTGGTGGGTCCTAACCCATTCTCCTTATCCATCCATATGGAAGGCAAGTGCCCCAGCAGTGGGAACATTAAAAATAAAAACATTTTATAAAAAAAAAAATCAAACCTACTTCAAAAAGTAAAAAATAAAACTTATGGAGTCGGTGCTAGCTAGCTAAGGCAAAAAAATATTAATTAATAGAAGTGCAATGTAGAATGCCTTGGCTGGCACCGACTCCAAAAGCTTTATTCTTTACTTTTTTATTTCTGATTTTTTTGTTACATCATGTGCCGTTACTTACACAAAACAAGATCGGCGCCCTACACTATCGTAGCGAAGGCATCAGACGACTTCTAAACCACTTGACCCTAATGTTCGAAACTCAGTATTTAAACTTTTCTCATTGACATATATAGGTGTACCAAAAATGGTGTCTTTAGCTACTGTAGTTCCTGAGATTGAAACATGCGCACAGACACACAGAGCCAGCACATAAGACTTCTACTATCGTATGCAAAGCATCGTTTAGAAGTCTAAAATCAGCCCATACACAACAATGATGTCATCTAGGTAAACGTGATTGATATTTTTCAGGATTCTGAAAAAACTACTGGCCAAATCTCTGTAAAAAATATAAGGGACCACACATAAACCATTTTCTTTCAGATAAAAAAAGAATTATAAAAATCTGTTAACAACTAGCGTAGTTATGGTAAAACATAAAAAAAGTCGACTTGAGAACCTCCTCCTTTTTTTGAAGTCGGTTATAAAATGGCTGATGACGATTCCTTATGTGACCTTTTAAGACCCTCAGAACTTATCTTGTGTTCTGTGTTATTAGGGCGTAAAAACTTTGGTGAAAAGTTTGTAGCTGAAAAACATTATATATTTATGGCCGCCTTGCCGCTCATGGCTTCACCTGCGTGGTACCCATTCCCTTGGGAATACTGGAATCAATCCAGGCTATAAACAAATAGTATGTGTGACAAATTTACTACAAATCCTTTCATTCGGTTTTTGTTTGTTTGAGAAACAAACGTCCAAAATTTCACGTAAACAATCGTCACCAGCCATTTTAAAGTCTCTACTGCTGGGGCGCTGGCCTTCCTTGATGAATAAGGAGAATGGGCCGTGACCGTGACTACCACGCGGGCTCAACCAATTCGGATAAGTGCTTAAAGCTTAAAGTGCCTTCCGAAGCACGGAGGAGCTCAATATAGTAACTTTTGGTCACCCATCCCGTGACCGACCATTGCGAAAGTAGCTTAACCTGAACAATCGCAGGCCGAACGCGCGAACCACTGCGCCCCACAGGCTCCGCAAGTTTACAACATTAGTAGGTTAATGTGAACTACCTACCTACCTAATAAGTGTGAACTACCTAAGGTGTAGAAATAACTATTTGTAGAGTTCTTAAATAATTCTGTAAAACACTGAAGTGTTTATAATGCATTATGTATGAAATGAAACATTTTTACCTTCATTTCTAGATTAAATTAAAACTAGATTACGTTTCTGCAGGAACGTTTTACGACTTTATTAAATACGCTGCTGAAAACAGTTTCATTTTGTTTCGACAGATGGCGCTGTTAATATTTGAATGGCGGTATGGTTTTGCATCGAGATTTTTGCGTGTTGCATCTGCAAAAGCTCCATTAATAAAAAATATAATCTTGATGAAAACACACATAATTTTTTTATATATTTGAGGGGCTAACATCTTTTTGAAACTGTTCGATTTATATTCAGGTTTTCTTAACAGAAAACTTTAAAAGAATTATCTAAAAGATAAGAAGAATTATGCTTTTGTGCTACAGCTTTTTAATATATTTAATTAAGGTTAATATTAAGTACTTGACATTGAACATCGATACATAGTTTTTTTTTTTTTTTTTTTTTAGTTTTGGCTTCTTCCGTTTTCCACAGAAATTCCGCCAACGTCCCGTTGTGAAAGAGACACGGTTTATAGAGAATTTGCCCGGTGAAAAAAGAGCACGTTTTCAAAGTTTATACCTTGATTTTCTTTGTGGTACCTACGGACAAACACAAAACGATACTCACAACACAATAATAGAACATATTATGTACAATAATATCACAAAGAGGATTACACAAATATCTACATTATATTTTTAAATACATATCTTCATTTTTATTTTTAGATACATAGTTTGTTTGACCATGTGATGATGATGTGACAAATATCGAAATAATTGACACATTTTTTGGATGGTATTGAATCATTAAATGATTCTTGCCCTGAATTTTAATTAGTCTATTGGCATTACAGTTTCATTTCGCAATAATTTTACCTTTTTTTTATTGTTGGATAGGTAATGCGCTTGACCGCTATCTTGCCTGATAGAAAGCAAAAATGCGATCTAGGATGTAACGCGCTTGCCTAGAAGATACCTATTCACTCGAGACTTGAAGACCCCCAAATTGTAAGTGTCAGGAAACACAGACTCTGGCAAGGAGTTCCACTCTTTGGCGGTGCGGATGATAAATGTCGAGTCAAAACGCTTAGTGCGACTCTTGGGTATATCAACCTTAGAATTGTGGCACCTGTTTGTACGTCTGGTTGACCGATGAAAAAATGGGGATGGTGGAATGAGGCTGTGCAATTCCGCTGCACACTCTCCTAAATGTAACCTATAGAAAACGGATAGACCAGCAACCTTCCGCCTATGTTCAAGGCTCATCAATTTATTAAATAATTCATCGTTATAAATATGAAAGTCACCACCCTTCTACGCAAAACACACAAGCAGTCCATACATACAGTTTCGACAAATGGCAAGTAGCATCGTTGGATTGTGTGGCATTTGTATGGTATAGTTTTGCACCAAGATTTTGTGTGTTGCATCGGCTAAAGATTTTTTTTATTAAATCTTTCATACATTTAAAAGCATCATCTTTGAAGTTTTTCTATTGTTATTATCAGCTTTTCCAGCTAAAAACACTTTTTTCTTACATCTAAAGCAGTTTACTTCAAACTCCAATAGATGGCGCTGTCAATACGTAAATGGCGGCATGGGTCTGCATTCGCGTGTTATATGTAATGAGTCGTTCGAGTAACGTCTGTATGCCTTATATTGTTATTGTTATGTAATTATTAAGGTAAGAATAACAATTACCATTTTAGTACCCTGTAGGTTAATTAATCTTAATTATATTACTCACTTTTTGGAGGGTATTGAATCATTAAATGATTCTAGCCCTAAAATTTAAATGAAACTAGATATACTGTCGTCTCAATTTTATCTCACTGATATTCAAAACTGTGCCCGCTACTTCGTTCGCGTCAGAACCAGATTATCGTTTGCAATCCTTCCCTACAAAAATTTTGGTAAGGCGGTCTTTTTAACCAACTCAAAAAAAGGAAAAGTCTATTGAGTCGCCTATATTCTTTACTTTTTGAAGAGAATACTTAACACATGATACCATTTCATTACATTTTTATCATCTTATCGCCTTACGTACTAATCTATATTTTATAATAGAACTAAAAGTAAAAGTACCTGTTGAAATGCAAAGTAGCATCTTTTTGAAGTGCTTAGATTTTTTTGTTGTGATGATAATATTTAGATAGCCGATGCCTGTGATTTAGTTTCATGGTCATGTTTCATGTTTGGTCTCCCACTACACGACCGACCTTAGCGAAAGTTACTTAACCACTATAATCCGTATAATTTCCCTTAAGTAGGTTGTATGTAGCTGGTAAAATAGTATACACGTATAGAGAAATAGGTAACACTCCATAAGAAAGTCTACTGGTCGACTGGAAATTTCCCCGACCGTATCTAAGTAATACTTAATAAATGCGCCTGTCTTTACTGAAGAGAATCTGTGAGTCATACCATCATAACAATCATGATTGGACAACATGAACCCAATCTTACCCCCTGTACCATTCGCTCTATCCACAAAACAAAACAACTTTACCGGTTTTACCATCTACATGTAAGTTCAATTGATAGGATAATTGACAGATCTTTTGACATTGACAGTTTGTTATATGAAAAAAATACAAATCAAATGCCACATAGGCTATCTATAACTTATCAGTATTTGGTGAAACCGACCCTTAATCTAATACCTACATTTCGATTCGTTATTAGCGATTTAAAGTGCTGACGCCTGTCTTAGTAAGAACAAAAAGTTTATGACGGCCATGTCAAAAATCTATTTACAAAAAATACTCCAGAGTTGTTGCCAGTGCGCTACTAACCTACATAAGTAGTTATAGTTAAGGTCAATGTTTATTAAGTTCATGTAATTTTAAAGGCAGCGAAATCGACAGCGTTTTCAAGATTTTCTGAAAACTACTGTAGGTACGGTATGGGGAAGCGCAGTGGTTCACGCGCTCGGCCTACGATTTAGTTTCGCAATGTTCGGTCACGGGATAGGTGACCATCGATAATTTACCATCTCTTCAGTGCCTCGGAAGGCACGTTAAACCGTTGGTCCCGGCTGTATTTGCGGTCATGAAAACCCACCAACCCGCATTGGGCCCGCGTGTCGGATCATGGCCCATTCTCCTTATCTTGTGACTTGTCCTTCACAAGGAAGGCCAGTTCCCCGGCAGTGGGGACATAAACAATGGTTAATGACGACTATTCAATCTGTTCATAGGTACTGAAACATAAAACTTGTGTAATAACGTTAGAGCTTGTATTACGAAAACAGCATCTAAAATGAACGACATAGGTAAAGGGCAATCTCAAGCACAATATAAATCCTGACCTATATAATAATACCACTAATATCCGCTACACATTGATAAACTCCTCCTTTTTTGAAGTCGCTTGAAATTTTATAAAAGAACTAAATCTTTTAGATATAACGACAAAATATACATACACATACAACGCCATCTTTCATGCACGCCATACCGCTAAAGTAATAAAAACAGCAAAAAGGATGTAATTAGTTACGTCAAAATATTTTTTTCAAGAATTAAAATCAACAACTGTTGCTAAGCAACCAGAATCTGAACGACGCGTAAACTCAAACTGTGCCTTCTGCATACGCACGTCACAAAATAAATTTCTCCGTCCGTCCTCTCTGTAAAATGTAATTACTTTTGATAGAGTTGACCGATTTTCATGAGATAAAGCCTATACGGTAAGTTGAGATACGGACTTTAAATATATAAATAATTCTATGGACTTAGATAAGTGGTTTTGGTGTGATGCTCATTCAAACACACTGACATACAGACGGACAGACATTAATTTTAAAAATTACAGAAATTGGCTATGCTTATTTTGAGTCCCCTATCTGATTTTTTTGCAAATCCAAGCAATGTACAGACACGCTGAACTTTGATTTTCATTATGAGTATAGATATGTGAAAGTAAATGTTAGGATAAATCTTACTTAATCAAGTACCTATCAAAAAGTAAAAAAAAGTAAGTTCAAAAAATAAAACCCGACTACTGAAAAATCCCACTCTAAAAAGTATGGAACAAGAAAATATTTTCATCTGAAATTTCCCTATAGTCAGTTTTTTAATTCAGTGGAGTAATTTGACAGGTGCCAATGTCACTTCGTAAAAATAATCCTGCTTTAAACTGTTTTTTGTAATGATTTGCTCAAATCCAGTTCCAGTTCAGTAAGTATTGATTCCATTCACGCACACAAATTCAATATTATCATTATAGCTACATTTTAATTCAGCATTATTTTAACAAAGTGACATTGACAACCTGTCAAATCACCCTACTGACTGAAAAATCGGACTTATAGAATGTATTGTTTTGTTAGAGTAAGTGGCATACGACCACTGTAATTTCAGATGAGAATATTTTCTTGTTTCATACTTTTTAGAGCGTGATTTTTCAGTAGTCGGGTTTTAGTTTTGAACTTATTTTTTATTAAAATTCTTTTTGAGTTGTAAAGTATGTAGTTTGAGAAGCGTTTTATTTTACTGTACCGCTTTGAATTTCGTGAGAAATTGAGTTGAGTTGACGTAATCTTATGGAAATGATTACCAAAATTCGCTTTATGCAAGCAAATCCGCTATCAAAAACGAATAAAATATATGTTTTTGAAACGTGCTTACCAAGAGCTTTCATATGACACCAAACACGATATTCTTTAAAAAATAAAGTTTTTAGTTCACAGCTTTATGTTGTCTAGAGGGCGCCATATTCAATTTCATGTGACGTGACATAGCCTATAACCAGTGGACAATCGAGACGCTTCCAACGATACCTCAATTGTGAATATATAATCAGCAGTTTAAAAGTTATGTGGGTACAGATGAACATACATACATACATACATACCGGTCAAAATCATAACCCTCCTTTTTTGTTTTGCCGTAGTCGGGTAAAACTAAGCCTTTTGGAGTCAGTATCAGTTATTCAGTCTAGGTTGTTAGAAGCACTTATGAACGTCAAAGAAGCTACGTCATCGGTTCACAAACCCTACGGCGGGAGACCTTGTAACGAGAAGAACCGGCAAGAAACTCGTCAAGGGCTGTTTTTTTCTCCCTGTTTTATTCCATACAGAGTCGTCAAATTGAAAAGTGACCTTAACATTTATCAGTAAAGTCAATTTCCATCACAACAAGAAAATACTAATAATAATATTACACATACATTTCTCGCATTACAAAATTACTATACTGCAAGTTGTGAGGTACATACAGGTCAGTATCAATTTATTTTAGATTAAAATATTCAAGCTTTAAGCACAGTATTAAGACTGAAGTAGACCCATTTCCGCTCGTTGCCCCCGTTCACGAGCATGACGAATTAACCAGCCATCGCTTCGCTCAACCATGTTTTAGGGAACCCGCCTCACTCCACACCACCGAAGAAACGTTTGACTGAGTATGGCGTACTTCAGGTACTGATGTTAAGGTGTATAAATATAAAAAAATACAATGACAACAGCGACAAAAATAAAGATATAAGTACATTCATGTAAGACACAACTTACAATATTACTAGAAGACGCATCAGCTGGGTCATAATCACAAAGCGTAAGTAAAGTAAGATAACATATTGGTTTAATGCGAGCCACACACAACTCGAGCCTACTTTATCTGCATCAAAGCAGAATATTGTGCGAAAGCCACAGGCAAACATCCAAATTTTACACGATAATATGAACCCTAAAGTCTTGGACACAAGTGTCAATTTTCATGGTAAATGGACGCCAAAACGTCCCACTTTTAGTACGAAGCAATGTACGGTGCAACACCAAGCTAATTTGAGAGAAACTTTTCAGAACTAGACTGAAAACTGTGAGACATTACTGAAAATTTAATTATTTTGTAACGGCCTAAATGCAATTTGGAGCCAGACTCCGACTATGTTCAAAGCGATAAGCAAATACCGTACTTTATAAATGTCGCAGGATGATTATATAAATTGCTTTTTTGCGATTATCCTAGGGATATTGCGAAAACACGGATAATTAGACAATGGTGTTGTCATTTCGCAATCCTACTAAAAAAATATAGGGTTTTTGCGAAAAAACGGGTTGCCTTAGTAAAATTGCGAAAAAAATCGCTGGCTATTATTAAATAAGAACACTGATTGGCTGGTCTAAAACAACATCTTCTCCGATTGGTTGTCGGCTTGACGTTTCAAATGTTAATCCATTCTCTCACGTGTAGTTTTTGTGAACCAATCATAAGAGTTAGCGAGCTAGCAAGAAATAAGCCAATCGAGTTCAGAATATCCAATGTTACTAAGCTTTAAAGCAACCAGAATTTTTTTTTTTAAAAACTTTATCTTTTTTCAGTAATAAGATTGAGAAATATCAACACCATTGTCAAATTATCCGTGTTATCGCAATATATAGGATTTTTGCTAAAATTCTATTTATCAAATCATCCTACGACATAAAGACAGAATCATTTCATTTACAAATAGGTAATAATAACCACTAGACATGGAACAAACCTAACCTCACCTACTTGATACTTGCTTACACGAATATTGGACCCCGGTGACGATGGACCTACTACCTAGAACAGAACTCACTACAGCACCATCGTTCCAATCTGAACAGTATCTTGGTTCACATAAAGTATTTGTTGATATTTTTTTTGACCTTTTCGGAAATTTTATTACACTGTCCTCTCCGCCTACGCGAGATGAAACCGAACTCAGACCCAGACCCAGACCCAGACTCGTACCAGCCTAGCCATTTTGCCCAAAAATAAGCCTAGGTAATCTAGGTATTGGAAAATTCAAGCACCTAAAATTGCAAAGAGAGGACTATTCTCACAGAACAAGTAGGTACAGTCGGGGACTTCTCGGTTGATCAGTAGAGTTTTTTTGAGAAACGATATTTCGGAAAGTTTTAAGGTTAAAGAAATTATTTATTTATAAAATGAAATACCTATTAAAGCTCTATTATTTGTGATATAAACGTTTTCTATAAGTCTATTACTTTTTGAGATTACTTTCTTCAAAAAAACTCTACTGATCAAGCGGGGAGTTCCCCGACTGTACAGTTCGTTCACCATAAGATACATCTTACCTCGGGAATCTGCCTTGGAATTTGCAGCATTGCCTTCGGTACTTGCCAATAATATAATATTTACCTTTTATATATTATTATCAAAACTTGTATGTACCAGATTAATGTGTATACTTGCATATTTTTAAATAATATAAGTTTGTAACACATCATCACATCTTACGGTGAACGGACTGTAGTTAAAATCTTTCATCTCGAGTGAATAAGTCAATAAAAATTTTCGCCAGCAAGCGTTGCGCTCCCTTTGCGCTTCTTAAATATTTATTAAAAACAGCTTTTCCCCTATTTATGGAAATAATCCGAGGATAGATAAGGAAGCCATAATCATACTTCTCTCGCCATTTACTTCCCCCTTCTCAATAATAACAGGCTTGTACAGAAGATAGCACATAGCGGTTAACATTTTACAAAAACGGTACCGAGACGGAAGATCAGAAGATCAAGAACCGATTGAAATGATTGAAAAGTTATTACATCAGTTTTTCAAGTTGGTCCCGTTTTTTATCCTCATCAGGAATCTCGAAAATGCTGTAGTTTTCTTCTTTGTATGGACCGCTTTTTAGTGTACGTATGGGACGTTATCTAACTCAAAAAATTGTGAATTATAAACCTAAAAAAACAGTACAAAATAAGCTTTTTGAAGTCAGATCATCAGCCAAGGCAGATTCCCGAGGTAAGATGTATCTAATGGTGAACGAACTGTACAGTCGGGGAACTCCCCGCTTGATCAGTAGAGTTTTTTTGAAGAAAGTAATCTCAAAAAGTAATAGACTTATAGAAAACGTTTATATCACAAATAATAGAGCTTTAATAGGTATTTCATTTTATAAATAAATAATTTCTTTAACCTTAAAACTTTCCGAAATACCGTTTCTCAAAAAAACTCTACTGATCAAGCGAGAAGTCCCCGACTGTACCTACTTGTTCTGTGAGAATAGTCCTCTCTTTGCAATTTTAGGTGCTTGAATTTTCCAATACCTAGATTACCTAGGCTTATTTTTGGTCAAAATGGCTAGGCTGGTACGAGTCTGGGTCTGGGTCTGAGTTCGGTTTCATCTCGCGTAGGCGGAGAGGACAGTGTAATAAAATTTCCGAAAAGGTCAAAAAAAATATCAACAAATACTTTATGTGAACCAAGATACTGTTCAGATTGGAACGATGGTGCTGTAGTGGGTTTAGGTCCATCGTCACCGGGGTCCAATATTCATGTAAGCAAGTATCTAGTAGATGGGCTGACATTACCTGTGGTAAAAGTCCCAAAATAATATAAGAAAAAAAAAAAAAAGTATCAAGTAGGTGAGGTTAGGTTTGTTCCATGTCTAGTTGTTATTATAACCTATTTGTAAATGAAATGATTCTGTTTTTATGTCTAAAAAGCAATTTATATAATCATCCTACGACATTTATAAAGTACGGTATTTGCTTATCGCTTTGAACATAGTCGGAGTCTGGCTCCAAATTGCATTTAGGCCGTTACAAAATAATTAAATTTTCAGTAATGTCTCACAGTTTTCAGTCTAGTTCTGAAAAGTTTCTCTCAAATTAGCTTAGTGTTGCACCGTACATTGCTTCTTACTAAAAGTGGGACGTTTTGGCGTCCATTTACCATGAAAATTGACACTTGTGTCCAAGACTTTAGGGTTCATATTATCGTGTAAAATTTGGATGTTTGCCTGTGGCTTTCGCACAATATTCTGCTTTGATGCAGATAAAGTAGGCTCGAGTTGTGTGTGGCTTGCATTAAAACAATATGTTATCTTACTTTACTTACGCTTTGTGATTATGACCCAGCTGATGCGTCTTCTAGTAATATTGTAAGTTGTGTCTTACATGAATGTACTTATATCTTTATTTTTTTTGCTGTTGTCATTGTATTTTTTTATATTTATACACCTTAACATCAGTACCTGAAGTACGCCATACTCAGTCAAACGTTTCTTCGGTGGTGTGGAGTGAGGCGGGTTCCCTAAAATATGGTTGAGCGAAGCGATGGCTGGTTAATTCGTCATGCTCGTGAACGGGGGCAACCAGCGGAAATGGGTCTACTTCAGTCTTAATACTGTGCTTAAAGCTTGAATATTTTAATCTAAAATAAATTGATACTGACATGTACCTCACAACTTGCAGCATAGTAATTTTGTAACGCGAGAAATGTATGTGTAATATTATAATTCGTTTTTTCTTGTTGTGATGGCAATTGACCTTACTGATATATTAAGGTCACTTTTCAATTTGACGACTCTGTATGGAATAAAACAGGGAGCAAAAAACAGCCCTTGACGAGTTTCTTGCCGGTTCTTCTCGTTACAAGGTCTCCCGCCGTAGGGTTTGTGAACCGATGGCGTAGCTTCTTTGACGTTCATAAGTGCTTCTAACAACCTAGACTGAAGAAATGATATTGACTTTGACTTTGAACTAGGATATTCAAATTTTTAAGGTGTGAATTTTTACGAATAATAAAAAAAAACTAGAAAAATCGTCTCTACTCACTATTTTTATGACATATTTTTTTCTTTATCATAGGATATTTAATGTAAATAAAAAAAAATGTTTTTTTGTACGGTTAGTTTAAAAATTGCGTGTTTTTTTAAATATAGATTAATTAATAAATAAACACTATATTGCACACACACACTTTACAGAAAATACAACCTAAAACTGTGTTGAGAAAAGGCGTTTTTTTTTTATCGCTGAGAGCGATGTCTCCTAGATAAGAAAAATTGTAGACAACCACAAATGTTTATGATATTAGATTTTTTTGCATTTTTCAATGCTATTTAATATACTTATGGTAAATTTTAAAAAGAAAAATATTCACAAGTGAATTCTCAGATGGGACTCGAACCCACGACCTTTGGGAATCCGGCCCACTGCTCCGAGACCTACCGAGACTTCAGACTTGGGGCCGAGTTGATTTATTCCAATATTCTGCTATTTAAAATTTATCATAAACAAATACGTGTCGTATTAAATAAAAACAGGTTTCATATCAAAAGTTAAACTTATATTGCTGTCGAATGTACTCTAATGACCAATCTATACTTACTAATAGGTATTATAAAGCTGAAGACTATGTTTGTTTGAACGATTTAAAAAAATTAAAACTATTGGTTCGATTTAAAAAATATATTTTTTGGGTTTGATAGTCAATTTTATCGAGGAAGGAAGGACCAATAGGAGAGGAGCATCAATGAAAAATGTTGCAATAACGGTTTTTTTTTCTATTGGGAGCTTTCATTGCGTACGGTGCGTAAACGTGTGCGTTTTTTAACCGACTTCAAAAAAGGAGGAGGTTATCAATTCGACTGTATTTTTTTTATTTTATTTTTTTTATGTATGTTCCACCATAACTTCGCCAGTTGTTAACAGATTTTTATAATTCTTTTTTTATCTGAAAGAAGATGGTTTATGTGTGGTCCCATATAATTTTTACGAAGATCTGGCTAGTAGTTTTTTCATAATCTTGAAAAATATCAATCACCTTTTGGCAAGTAGTCGGTTACCTAGATGACATTGTTGTGTATGGGCTGATTTTTAATGTAAGTAACGGCACATGATGTAACTAAAAAATCTGAAATAAAAACATTTTATAAAAAAAATTCAAACCGACTTCAAAAAGTAAAAAATAAAACTTTTGGAGTCGGTGCCAGCCAGGGCATTCTACATTGCACTTCTATTAACTATATATTTTTTTGGCCTTAGCTAGCTAGCACCGACTCCAAAAGTTTTATTTTTTACTTTTTGAAGTCGGTTTGAATTTTTTTTATAAAATGTTTTTATTTCAGATTTTTTAGTTACATCATGTGCCGTTACTTACATTAAAAATCAGCCCATACACAACAATGTCATCTAGGTAACCGACTACTTGCCAAAAGGTGATTGATATTTTTCAAGATTATGAAAAAACTACTAGCCAGATCTTCGTAAAAATTATATGGGACCACACATAAACCATCTTCTTTCAGATAAAAAAAGAATTATAAAAATCTGTTAACAACTGGCGAAGTTATGGTGGAACATACATAAAAAAAATAAAATAAAAAAAATACAGTCGAATTGATAACCTCCTCCTTTTTTGAAGTCGGTTAAAAAACGCACACGTTTACGCACCGTACGCAATGAAAGCTCCCAATAGAAAAAAAAACCGTTATTGCAACATTTTTCATTGATGCTCCTCTCCTATTGGTCCTTCCTTCCTCGATAAAATTGACTATCAAACCCAAAAAATATATTTTTTAAATCGAACCAATAGTTTTAATTTTTTTAAATCGTTCAAACAAACATAGTCTTCAGCTTTATAATACCTATTAGTAAGTATAGATTGGTCATTAGAGTACATTCGACAGCAATATAAGTTTAACTTTTGATATGAAACCTGTTTTTATTTAATACGACACGTATTTGTTTATGATAAATTTTAAATAGCAGAATATTGGAATAAATCAACTCGGCCCCAAGTCTGAAGTCTCGGTAGGTCTCGGTAGGTCTCGGAGCAGTGGGCCGGATTCCCAAAGGTCGTGGGTTCGAGTCCCATCTGAGAATTCACTTGTGAATATTTTTCTTTTTAAAATTTACCATAAGTATATTAAATAGCATTGAAAAATGCAAAAAAATCTAATATCATAAACATTTGTGGTTGTCTACAATTTTTCTTATCTAGGAGACATCGCTCTCAGCGATAAAAAAAAAACGCCTTTTCTCAACACAGTTTTAGGTTGTATTTTCTGTAAAGTGTGTGTGTGCAATATAGTGTTTATTTATTAATTAATCTATATTTAAAAAAACACGCAATTTTTAAACTAACCGTACAAAAAAACATTTTTTTTTATTTACATTAAATATCCTATGATAAAGAAAAAAATATGTCATAAAAATAGTGAGTAGAGACGATTTTTCTAGTTTTTTTTTATTATTCGTAAAAATTCACACCTTAAAAATTTGAATATCCTAGTTCAAAGTCAAAGTCAATATCATTTCTTCAGTCTAGGTTGTTAGAAGCACTTATGAACGTCAAAGAAGCTACGCCATCGGTTCACAAACCCTACGGCGGGAGACCTTGTAACGAGAAGAACCGGCAAGAAACTCGTCAAGGGCTGTTTTTTGCTCCCTGTTTTATTCCATACAGAGTCGTCAAATTGAAAAGTGACCTTAATATATCAGTAAGGTCAATTGCCATCACAACAAGAAAAAACGAATTATAATATTACACATACATTTCTCGCGTTACAAAATTACTATACTGCAAGTTGTGAGGTACATGTCAGTATCAATTTATTTTAGATTAAAATATTCAAGCTTTAAGCACAGTATTAAGACTGAAGTAGACCCATTTCCGCTGGTTGCCCCCGTTCACGAGCATGACGAATTAACCAGCCATCGCTTCGCTCAACCATATTTTAGGGAACCCGCCTCACTCCACACCACCGAAGAAACGTTTGACTGAGTATGGCGTACTTCAGGTACTGATGTTAAGGTGTATAAATATAAAAAAATACAATGACAACAGCAAAAAAAATAAAGATATAAGTACATTCATGTAAGACACAACTTACAATATTACTAGAAGACGCATCAGCTGGGTCATAATCACAAAGCGTAAGTAAAGTAAGATAACATATTGTTTTAATGCAAGCCACACACAACTCGAGCCTACTTTATCTGCATCAAAGCAGAATATTGTGCGAAAGCCACATGCAAACATCCAAATTTTACACGATAATATGAACCCTAAAGTCTTGGACACAAGTGTCAATTTTCATGGTAAATGGACGCCAAAACGTCCCACTTTTAGTAAGAAGCAATGTACGGTGCAACACTAAGCTAATTTGAGAGAAACTTTTCAGAACTAGACTGAAAACTGTGAGACATTACTGAAAATTTAATTATTTTGTAACGGCCTAAATGCAATTTGGAGCCAGACTCCGACTATGTTCAAAGCGATAAGCAAATAAAATTTGAACGATTTAAAAAAATTAAAACTATTGGTTCGATTTAAAAAATATATTTTTTGGGTTTGATAGTCAATTTTATCGAGGAAGGAAGGACCAATAGGAGAGGAGCATCAATGAAAAATGTTGCAATAACGGTTTTTTTTTCTATTGGGAGCTTTCATTGCGTACGGTGCGTAAACGTGTGCGTTTTTTAACCGACTTCAAAAAAGGAGGAGGTTATCAATTCGACTGTATTTTTTTTATTTTATTTTTTTTATGTATGTTCCACCATAACTTCGCCAGTTGTTAACAGATTTTTATAATTCTTTTTTTATCTGAAAGAAGATGGTTTATGTGTGGTCCCATATAATTTTTACGAAGATCTGGCTAGTAGTTTTTTCATAATCTTGAAAAATATCAATCACCTTTTGGCAAGTAGTCGGTTACCTAGATGACATTGTTGTGTATGGGCTGATTTTTAATGTAAGTAACGGCACATGATGTAACTAAAAAATCTGAAATAAAAACATTTTATAAAAAAAATTCAAACCGACTTCAAAAAGTAAAAAATAAAACTTTTGGAGTCGGTGCTAGCTAGCTAAGGCCAAAAAAATATATAGTTAATAGAAGTGCAATGTAGAATGCCCTGGCTGGCACCGACTCCAAAAGTTTTATTTTTTACTTTTTGAAGTCGGTTTGAATTTTTTTTATAAAATGTTTTTTTAATATTTTTATTATGTATAGGTTATCTCTTGACCGCTATCTCGCCTGATGGTAAGCGATGATGCGATCTAGGATGAAACGCGCTTGCCTTGAAGATTTGTGTGTGTGCAATGTAGGGTTTATTTGTTAATCTATCTATATAAAAAAAACACGCAATTTTTTTACTAAATGTAAGAAAAAACATTTTATTTTATTGACATTGAAAATCCTATCCTATTTTGCTATCTATTTTTTATTATTGTTTCTTTTAATTGACCATATTTGACATTTTATCGTAATTGTATTTCATTTAATAATTGACTGACTTGCTGTATATTTTATTATTGATTTTTTTATTGAATAATGTGTTTGTATGCTAAGTTATTAATTTTGCATTCCAGAGTCTGGTGATTAGTGTGATTCTAATGAAATTTTCTGTAAGAACTTATGTACCACTTTCAGGCAAAATAAAATGAATTGAATTGAATTGAACGGTTAAAGTTACTTACCAACGCAAAAATCATGTATGACAGAATTGATTCCCTTTAAAAGTTCTAAAAAAAGTCCGCGTCGGCATGTGTTTGTTTACCTTTTAACCTTTACAGCATGTTTCTTCTTCTTATGGTCCTTACTATTTTGAAATGTTAAGGAATTTGATCCATACAGCCGGAAAATTTTGTTTGTTGTGGCAATTTTTTAAAATTCATTATTTTAGTTTTTATTTGTTTTTTACTGTCGTATTTGTTTGTCTCCGTATCGGATAGTCAAACCGGTCACGACGGAAGATCCCCGCTGGTCGTAGACCACTCATTATGCTGAGTCGTGACCGTTTTGAGACTTTTCAAATAAATTCAATTTTCTTTCTTCCTTTCATCTGTCTATTCCTTTTAACCGAGGTGCGTCGGGTATCACTCGCGAAAGGACCTTTAGTCGGAAGACAGAATACTGTCTATCTTTTTACTGCGGCTAGTTAGTAGGTTACCTATAAATAGTAGCTACAGAATTCCAATAAGAAACCATTTGTAAACACAGATGATGTAAGTACTCGGAACTGGCAACCTTATTGATATCCATTCCATATCAAAGCAATTTAGTGTTATTTGTATGCATTGCATCGTCACTGGTTAGTTCAAATAAGTCCTATTGTTATTGCACATTAGTGCATCGAATTGTAATTTGTAATTCAGTTGGTAGAACGGTATATAAACATCGGTAGTGCGTATGTCATTAAATCCATATTAGATATATATTATAGGTCAATCATATCGTACGATAACGTGTTCTTTGGGTCTACCTAGATAGTACTTATCCAGATTCGCATCATTCTAAAGTTAGCGCGCTGAGTGCGAAAAACACGAGAATTTAAAAATATTTGGTAGTATGTATAAATATAGAAAACATTGGGAAGCCTCTATCTTGGGAGCTATTATACTTATAAAGTTGGATTAGGGCTCAAAATATCAGGAATTTTATATACTTAAAAAAAGTAATAGGATCATTCTCCTCAGAGCCTTCCTATGTCGTTTTTTGCACAAAACTAAAAAAAGGTGAAAATATAGCGGTTATTCAGCAATAACTCCACGCTTACATTTTAGAATGCTGCAAATCTGGACATATAATACTATCCAGGTGGATCCACACAACATACAAAAATAGCAAGTTTACCGTAATTATTGTAACTTAGGACTGGGTTACTACACTCACCATCAGAAAAATGTCACCTTCTATAAAACCCATTTTTAAACTTAGTTAACTCCACAGATATCAGATAAAATTTAATGCTTTGTGGTTAACTCTTATTTGGAATCAATTTAGGAGGGAAATGAAAAGGAGTATTTAAAACAATATTTTTTTTATTGGAATAGAACAAAACAAAGATACTACTTTACAAAGCAATACCCATTACCTTAATTATGTTTTTTGTACATATTAAAACAACTTACTAAATACTTTTTCTCAAACTTGCTTGGTTTGAGCATTATTTTGACAACCTTCTTCGAGATAAATCGATATTGCGGTACTGGCCACATACATGCGGGCAGCGGCCGGCAAAAATTAGATGAAAATCCATATCTGCCGTGGTTTAGCGGCCAAATAAATTATATACTAAACTCATATCTGTCGTGTAATGGCTAGTATACACTTTGATTAGTGATTAGTGCGAGTGGCTTGTTTAGTGTTAAGTGTATAGTACTTAGCGAAGTACAGTATTTACAGTGCGTTCTAATTTTTTCTGCGAGTAGCACCTCCCGCGCGTCTTCACCCCTCACTTGCTCTAAACACGAACTAAACACGTCTGGACGTGACTGTTAAGTGTTTAGTTTATATCAACAAAGTCTCGTGTTCGTTTCTCCTGTTGTTGTGATTGATAAAAATAAAAATAAAAAATGTCTACTAGGTGGTTTGAATCCGTTACCCACAAATTCCAACTCAATTACAACTCTATTTCTTCTTGAATGTTAACGCAAGCACGTTCACTGTTTCGTTAATTACATTTCGAATGCTTTTCGAATGTGATCATCCATATTTACTGTTTTTTTAATCCTACTACTAATCAAAGTATACAGGCAAACTGTCGTCTTTTTTATGATCTAAACCCCGCCTACTTAACAGTATAGGACATCACTAATCACTCTACACAATTAACACTAAACACTTGACACTTGACTAATCAAAGTGTATACTAACGATTTTTTACTTTTTACTTCGAAACGTGGCAACCAAGGAGTTAATTATCAAAGGTTTTATTTATATTTCGAGCTGGATTGCAAATAGATTGCTCTTTATTGAAAAAAATAACAGATGAACAGTTAACGCGCAGTTAACAGTAACGCGCATGAACAGTTAATTAAAAAAATATTGTTGTCCGTTGTTCGTCATTGATTTTGAAAAGTAATTGTATTGACAAAATGAGTTCCGATTTCCGCGCAATATTTGAGAAAAGTACTATATTCGCCTCGGCGGCCCACATTTACACGTTCGTCGTTCCGTTGCTGGCGTTGCAGTAATTTACTATTTTTAACGGTAAGATAACGAATCACCGCCCCGTAAAATATTGAATCTGCATTGACTCTTTAACACCCACAAATTGTGGCGCAATTGCTCAACCGGCAGCGGCAGCGGCCCTTACAAGGAACAAAATTGCATTCTTTAAATGTCACATTTGAAGGGTACAGTGAAAATAAGGAAAGTCACATAAATCACATAAAAAAATTAACGAAATATGGCAACATTAAGATTTTCCCGCGTTCTTTAAAAAGGCTTCTAGTAAAGAGTGTAAAAACAAGAAAACAAGTCTTCTTTTCCTCCCTTATTCAATATTCTGTACAATTGAATAATTTTTGTTTTTTTATGATTTTTGAATTTATGCATTTTTTAAAGCAATTTTTATACTTATGGTAAGTTTTAAATAGAAAAATATTGGAAAACGTCAACTCGGCCACAAGTGAATTCTCAGATGGGTCTCGTCTGGGTGAAGTCTCGGTAGCTCAGTGGTTAGAGAATCGGACCGGATTTCCAAAGGTCTTGGGTTCGAGTCCCATCTAAGTTTTCACTTGTGGCCGAGTTGATTTTTTTCCAATATTTTTCTATTTAAAATTTACCATATTTTTTTGGTCTTTTAGAATAAGTTGTTTTGTCAAGATTTGATCGTGTTTCTGGTACAAATCTACGTAAAGGTATGAAGAAATGCATAAGTATCTTATACTTTTTGATATAAAACTGTAGCACGGTTACAGTTGTTACAAATCTGGTAATAACATATATATTTCTTCATACTCAAATTTTACTCGAAAACGTAATAAATTCTATTTTGCCTATGAATTAAAACATCAGGTTATTTCTAGTAATGTTAGCGTCAGGGACCTAGGAGTTATCCATGATAATAAATTACTATTTGACAGACATATTGAACACATCGTTGACAAATCTTATAAGGCACTTGGCTTTTTGATTAGATCATCCAAATCATTTAGAAATATGAAAACTATTAAAATTATATACTGTGCATTTGTTAGAAGTCACCTTGAATATGCCTCACAAATTTGGAACCCAGTTTATGATATCTACGTTAATAATATTGAAAAAATTCAAAGGAAATTTACACGTTTTCTGTGTGCTAAATTTAATCTGCCCTCTTGGGACTATGATCAACGCTGCTGTCGATTACATCTTTTACCAGTTTGTTTGCGTCGGAAAATTGCCGACATTAGCTTCCTTATGAACTTAGCTCAAGGTAAGATAGATAGTCCGGAACTCCTTAGTAAAATTAATCTGAAAATTCCAGCCCCAAATCTTCGTCAGAGATATGTTCTGCTTCGCATTCCCTTCACACGAACTAATTACAGAGCAAACAGTTATTTGGTTAGATCATGCAAGCTGTTCAACACTTTCAATTGTGAGTTTATGAATGATAGCCGATTGGATCTGTTTTGTAGCTCAATAAGGCACGTGCGTAAATTGATGATGGATAACGACACTGCTTTTCAACAGCTAAGTAATGCTTAAATTGTTTTATATCATTTTTTTTTCTATCTTCAAATGCTTATTTATGTTAATTTCACTTACCATTATGTAACTACATAGCTTTTATCTGTGGAAGTTTGTAATTAGCTTTTAAGTGCCTGCTTATTTACCTAATTTGTAAATACTGCTGTAAACTTCCCAAAGAAAATAAAATAATAAAATAAAATAAATAATACCTTTATCTAGATTCGTATAGTTTCAAAAACACGATTTCATGATTTTGCCTCGACACTTTTTCTTTTCGAAAAGACCTCTAAAAAATACGAAAATTCAAGATTATTTTTAAGTGTCGTTACTTACACTATTGGGAATTGGTTTAATAAGTGGACACCAATAATATTTAGGATCGTATAGAAGCATTTTTTCAAAATCGCTGTAGTTTTCTAATACAAAGTGATTTTGTGTTTATTTTGCCTAATCTGCAAAATCGGTCTCTTTCCCATGCGCGTCGTTTTCTCATTGCTATCTCGCTTCAGCACATTTTTTTCGAGTATCGCCTTAAGTTAAAAAGCTGGAAGTTTAAGCTAGATCTTATCCGAACCAATCTCGCCGTGAATGGACTAGACTTGGCTTTTCGTCCTGTCTGGATTCTGTGTTGTGCCGGAAAAGATTCATTGCTGCCTTGATGAATAAGGTCAAACAGCTTAATAAATGCTTTGTTTAAGGTCTTATTTGATACGTGAGTAGCAGCAACGAGGGTTTGAAATATGGCGAAGATAAGTCGGACGAAAGAAAAACCACAAATCAGGCAATAATAATCAGGGACAATAAAACATTTATAACATATTTGCTCTCATTACGTACTTGTGCGTTATTGTAATGTAAAACGCACGGTTTATCAAGATGCTCCGTCTTAAATGTCCGTCAGATGTTTCATAGAGTCCGTGAAGAGGTGCGAAGGCTGCAGTGGCGCTATGCGTTGACAAAGCGCAGCCAAATATTCGCTCGTCAAGAAGACGGCAAAGATTTATCAGTTCCGCTCTGAGGATGACTTCAAGCAAGCTTTTGGCAGCCAGAATTCTGAACCTGGGTCTGGAAAATAATATAATTAGTATATTTACATTCTTGCTTTTGTATAATTTTTGTTTATTTTCGTATTTTAACAAGTATTATTCATCTGTTGTGTGTGATGCAAGTAACACATGAGTTTTCTGAAAAACTGGTAATAAGTAAGTTTTTTGTTTCAAAAGCCATTTATACACTAAATTTACTCTCATTAAAAATAAACATTCATGCTATTCATATCCAAAAACGCCTATTTATATTGGGTAACAGCTGTTATTACATTAAAACTAAATTGCATAATATCAAACACAAAACGAACGGTACTTTTTTAACACAGAACAGAAAATCAGTTCTGTGTTTTTAAATCTTAGCAAAGAGTTTTTATGTCAGAAAAGAGGTCAACATTGTATGAGTAAAATTAACTTTGGGAGATAAAATATAATAAATAAACATTTAATTCTTTAATTTAATTAATTTTGACAATAAACTACAACCATTTATCTGTAACAAAAATAGAAATAGAAAGTTAGAGTTTTATTTATTTCTTCGCAAATATGTTATAAAAGTCGTATGACATACGTGCGCTTTGATTATTAGTCTCTGCTTTCTTGTAGCAATATCGCTTCGGCTGTCATTTTTAACTTACCGCACTTATATCATAATGTAATATTGTACACTTTGCAGCAATATTTAACTTCTTGGTCACAATAACTAATGATAAAATTATTATTATTTGTATGGTGGATCGCTGGGGTGGGATTTCTTAAAGGTAAGCCGATGGAAATAGGTATTAAGGCGACATTGTTTTATTACTATATTATTACCAATTTTGATGTAAGTACCCTATTTATTGCAAATAAAGATGATTATGATTATTATGATGGATCCTTCACCACTGATGAGTAGTTCCCGCGTTCGATCCCCGGACAAGACAAATATTTGTGTGCATGAACATGTCTATTTGTCTTGGTCTGGGTGTTTAATATGTATATTATGTATGTATTTACAAAAAAAGTACCTATATAAGTATGTTTATCCATAAAACAAGTTCTTCATGAAACTTAACGTGAGCTAGATAATTGGTGTGATTGTATGGAAGTTATTTATTTATCTTAAGTTTTGGCGCGCACTGTTCATTAAAATAAAACTAGTTTTACGGATCACGCGCGCACAGTTTATTTGTTACACATTTCGTGTTTTTTTTGGTCCATACAAACCGATTCCCATCGGCATCCATTTTAGAAACCCCATCCCATCGATCCACCATACACGTTACTGATTTTTTGGAGAAAACGCTGCTGGCTACTTTTAAGTCTACCTTCGAAAAGGTTGGTTTTTTTCGAAGGTGTATTTATAAGTAGTCAGTGATCGCTAATGATCTGTAAAAGTTGTTTTATTTCAATGGTTAAGTAGGTACCTTTATTTAAATAAAAACATTTTATAAAAAAAATTCAAACCGACTTCAAAAAGTAAAAAATAAAACTTTTGGAGTCGGTGCTAGCTAGCTAACGCCAAATAGACTCGAGTACCTTTAATTTGATACCTTACTCGGCCGCGTACTACGCGCCAAAGTCCCTATCGAGTCGTCACAAATTTTGCGAACCTGAATTAAGTATCTATATACTTAATTCAGGTTCGCAAAATTTACTCGTATTTAAGTATTAGTATTTAGTATTTAATTAAAGGTACTCGAGTCTATTTGTTCCGAAAACTATAAAATATACAAAATGTTAAACGTGATGATCACAAACTGCAATTAAAGATTTTCGCATAATTTGGAATTTTTCGTCGATCGACGAACCCGAGTATCGGGTTGTAACCGCCCTAGTGTTCTATTATTTGTGATATAAACGTTTTCTATATATATATATATTGAATGACGGGGAGACTCTTAGCCTTCATCATTCCTGATGTTAAGTATTGATAAGGCTGAAGATGGAAGCGAGCCTCTCCCGGAATCCTCAGGCACTGAGGAACTGGCTTTTTATCACGAACTGCCGGAACACAACAATGCTGAAAACATTGTTTTTATGGCGTCAGGCTTAGATAAGATGGTGGTAGCTAGCCAGGCGGGCTTACAACAAGTCCTACCACCAACCAAACCGAATACAATATGTACCCCCGCTGGGAATCGAACCCGGGACCCCTGGGTCTGATACCGGTGGTTGTATCACTAGACCACAGAGGCGGTTGATTTATATATATATATATATATTTATCTATTACTTTTTTAAATAAAGTTCCCTAAAAAAACTCTTCTGGTCAACGAGGAAGTTCCCCCAACTGTACATACAACACCTTCTTCTCGTTCTCCTTTTTTTGTTAGCAAAATTTACTACTTTACTTAATTGAATTTATAAATTATTCATAATTTTTAAAATAAAAATATAGCATTAGATTGCTTAGTCTTCAAACAATGGTTGTACATAAAAAATTCTGGCATTAGCACTTGCAGTAGTAACTATAACAAAAAATGTTAGTATGGAAAACGAACTTTCTTAGAAAATCTTCATACAAATCGGCAATTTCATAGTTAAAGACCTAATATTATCGATACCTTGGGGCTCAAAGGGCGTAACCACCAAAACACGACTTTTCAGGAGAGCCAAAAAACTAAAATTAAAATTTTGTATTTATCACAACTTTGTTGTTATTGATCCTATAAATATGATTCTTACACCAAAAGTCGTTAATTTTTTTATGTGCATAATGTTAAAACATAACATTTTAAGAAATATTTGTAATTAAAAAGTTAGCTGGTGAATACGACCCACAAAATAAAACATGAATGTCTTTTATGCTCCATAAAATGACTGCTGCGTTAGTAACGCTGTCTTTTATAAGATGGGATTCTATACCTGATGATGATGTCAAAAATGAATGGCTACAGTTTTGTTCAAGTTTGGCTATAATGGAGCCAATTTTAATAAACAGGAATGTACCTATAAATGACTTAGATACTGTTGAGCTCATCGGGTTCTCAGAAGGACCATGTGGAAGGGAGTGGTTTGGTAGTGGACTGTATATTATAATAAAATTACTGGTTGCGCTTGAATATAACTCGTAGTTTATTTATAAGTTGACGTAGACACTTTAGGAATTACACTTGATGCTAGTTTAAAGTAAAAATTATATTGTTTAATATTAATTAGAATTATTGAGGCCGGAGCACGACCGATTCAAATGGTGCCCGGAAGTAGAGAGAGAGAGATAACAAACCAAATGAGTGATGTCAGACAAACTTAGTGTTGGGAAACAATCCAACATTATCATTGGACCATGGACATTAAAAATGGCTGATGACGAATAATTTAAAATATTTAAAATGTGAAAGGTTCAAATACTACACTTGTATTTAAATAATTCTGACCGCGCCGTACAATTTGTGCAAACAACGTAAACGTAATTTAGCCTGAAATCCTGGGTTCGTTGTCTTTTAGAATAAAATCTGTGGGCCTGGGGCTTTGGGGCCATAGAAGTGGCGTTTAATAAAAAAAAATGCATTTATTTCAGTAATCTTTCATACAATACATTGCCGAGTCTTCCCTGTAAGTAATCAAAAGATACACTACACGTGCGTATTGGGAATGACCCGCTATTTCCCTTTTTTATTCTAGAAAAAATGCTTTATGCATCCTTCGCCTCCAGGTGCTTGGACTTGGTTGGACTCACCTGGGGAGTAACTCTTGACGAGATCGCGCTGAGATCGAGATTAAATGTCAATAGGTATATTACTGATTTTCGACCTTGATTTGATTTTAATTGCTGTTAAAATCGATTAAGCACAAAATTACCTACTTTTTATTTTTTTTATTTAATTTTTAGTTTAATCAGTCATAATTACTGAGTTTTGACATTAGATAACTAAATAAATAATAGTTATTTGTTATGCAAGGGTGGAAAGTTGGTTGATTAGCAGCGGGTTCTCTATTGAATTCTTAGCAAGTGAAGGATTATATAATTGAAGCGAGGATTTCAAAGGTACAAGACGCTAAAAACTTTTCTGCCGAGCGCAACACACAATTTTTCATCTCACAACAGCGAGGAACATTTTATGGTTGTTTCCGCGGTCAATTCCCGGTAAAAAATTCATTAAACATTAAGTTTAATCTAAATATACCTTATTCTTGTTGTTTTAATTAAAAAAAAACGAAAATGATAAAAAGGGAATATTATAGTTAATTCAAAGCTAATTGAAGTAGGAATATATTGTTACATATAAATAACAATAAAAACGATTCGGTAAATGACATGACATTGACATGAGGTACAAGACAAGGACAATTTAAAAATAAAGGTTTATGTCACGTTCCGAAACCCAATCATAGGTTGTGAAAACTCACCCAGCCTAATATAAAATTTTATAACAAATAGTTAAATCTTATGGTTTTTATGATTCAATGAACTAAAATAATATAATAAAACCAAAACGGAGTAGGAATTATAATTAATTCAAAGCTATTTAAAATAAGTATAAAATGTAACAAAAAAGTCAATAGTGCGATTCGGAACGCATTATGACATATTTTAAGGTATTAAATAAAAAAAGTACATTACCGCGCCAGGCCGCAAAATGCGATTTTCTACGCGGAAACTGAATGACAAATCCTCCTTTTCAGAGTGTGTGAAGTGAAAATTGTCTTTTCATCTCACACGCTCTGAAAAGGAGGACAACCCCCTCCCCCTGCAACCCTCATCTGCCGGAGATGCGTACTTATCGAGAAATATTTGTTTTTGTAAACATAACCTCAAAAAAAATAAAGGAAATTTAGCAGGAGGGACGCTAAAAAGAGGTGGGGAAAGGGGAAAATGTATGAAAAAAAACGTTGCACGTACAACAATGTCGTTTCTGGCGCTTCGCCGCCGGCCGCTGCCGCGGCACGCTCGCTCCGCTCGCTCGGCTCGCGCGTTTTTGATCACCATACTAACCTAACCTAACGAACTCTTTAGACTTTAATCAGCACACACAACACACATAAAATGGCGGAAAGCGTGACCACAGATTAGGTAAAAGTTTAATTTTACTACGTAAATGACTAATCACATTACACGTCGTTTTTGTCAGAAAACGTTTCATTTCACGTTATTCTTTACTTTTCCGTGTTGTTTTTCGTTTCGTTTCACTAAAAAATTAAGTAAATGAAAAAAATAAAAAACAATACGTAGGTACCACTCCGGCAGCCAAAATCGATATCAGGGGTTTCAGTAAGACCCCCTGAGCCCCCCTACTGTGTCAGTTTCCCCAGAACGAGGAAGCTTATTTCTAAATCCAACCCCTTAATTTTATTGTACACAAATGCACCTAGCAGGGATTCCCAAACAAAAATTATCGTATTCTCGCGATAGACTCCCCATTTCGACCCATAGAGGCGTAGTATTTTTGCAAAACGTTCGGGTGAGGCGAGTAGTGTAAAAGTTTGGGAACCCAGGATATATAATAGAAGAACTGTTTAGTAAAAGTGTAAGAAGTTGAAGGAACATTAAAAATTTTACGGTTACGTCGTAGTTTTGTAACCTTGTAATTGGGAGTCTTTCTATGTTGGCGACAAATTACATCATCAGCGATAAAAAGTTATCGTACCGTCAAAATGTTACAGATCTCGTATTGGTAGTTCATTTCTGTGGAAAACGGAAGAAGCCAAAACTATAAAAAAAAAAAATCGTTGGAAATTGCATGTGACGAAGAGTGGCCACCTTGAGGATAGCTCTTCAAGGGGTTTAAGTGTAATTTTTGGGACACCTCCCCAACAGGAGATGTAATATGTAAGTATATGCTTTATGACGGTGAGACTCTTAGACTTCATCATACCTGATGTTAAGTACTGATAAGGCTGAAGATGAAAGCGAGCCTCTCCCGGAATCCTCAACCACAGAAGAATTGGCTATCTTATCTCTAACTGCCGGAACACAACAATGCTGAAAACATTGTTGTTATGGCGGTAGACTTAGATAAGATGGTTGTAGCTAGCCAGGCGGGCTCACAACAAGTCCTACCACCAACCAAACCGAATACAATATGTACCCCTAGCTGGGAATCGAACCTGGGTCTGATACCGGTGGTTATTACCACCAGACCACAGAGGCGGTTAAAACATTTTGTAAGATTTTGGGATTTGCTACATGTCTTAATGTTTTAAAGTTAAAGTTAATGTTTGTTTGGTTTGCTTGTTGTTGTGCCACAGATGATTGACAATATTGTTACCTACCATTTCCAATTACCATAGACCGATCACACAGACTAGAATACTTTCATAGTATATTGTATCATGTTGGTGCCCCTGTGTGATCTGTCAAAAAGTCTGATAGGTTTTAATTTTATTTTGTTTTTTATTTAGTTAAATAATAATATATATTTTTTGTATTTTTTGCTGTGCCGGTTAACATGGCTCTCAGCCGTTACCGACGGAAGACCAGCGCTGGCCAAAAAGCCAAGCATTATGCTGAGTCGGTAGCGTTTTGGGACAAACCTGTGCCTTTTTTGTGTTATTTTTATGTACCATTATCGTGTTTGTCTCAAATAAATATAATTTTCTTTCTTTTCTTTCTTTCTTTCTAAAAACATAGATGAGTTTACGCATTCTTCCTGTAAGTACATATATATATATATATATGTTAGAGTTAAGGTACTTCGCTGGAGTAATAACGAGATATTTAATAGTTTCTACTGACGAGAGTGATGGACACTGAAAAGAGTAGACGGTGGCAAATTAAAACAGGAATACCTTTAAAGAAGTTTAAACGATTTTTAAAGAACTTCTAGCACACAACCTTTAACAGTTCCTTCGAACAGTTGGCTGTTATGTGCTTTATTAATTTCTTGAGTGTCAAATTCTCTTTTTACTTTTTTTAGGATTTCGGAGCAGTAATTTCGGTATCTATACAGCTAGCTGTATAGTGTATAGTGTCGGCTTAGAATAGCACTACCCCCTCTCATCTCATCCCGTGAGTGTCGTAAAAGGCGACTAAGGGACTCAGCCTTCAGGAGACGGGCAGCAGCGTCTCCTACAAACTTGGCCATACTGCGATCGCCAACCCGCCTGCCAAGCGTGGCGATTATGGCTAACCCCCCCATTTGGGGGAGGCTTATACCCAGCAGTGGGTGTTATGTGGCTGAGACGACGACGACGACGACGAATTTCGGTATCAAGTAAAAGTTAGTTTAAGGGTTTCGTTTTCTAGGGATTTCTTGTATTTTCTGTGCAGCAACTCTCTAGTCCGCATGCATCTCAATATTATTCTTTTTATTTTATTTTATTTTACAGCTTTTTGGAAAACTTACAGCTAAATAATACTGTAGTAATAAACAATGATAATAAAGTACAGCCATTTACAAGTTTTCACATTTAGATAAATAAAATAATACTTAAAGCCTCTTTTAACCTAAAGAATTAACAAAATTAACAAATACTGTTCAGTTATATCTGACTTCTTTTGAAAAAAGTTACTGTTAAATATTCTCTTTTTCTAGTGGATATCTTCTTACTAGTACGTTTGTTGCTATTGCTTGAGCGTTTATGCTTATAAAATGATTTGTTGCCGTGTTGGGGTCATCGAGTGTGTAGATAGTTGAGAAATCAGTGTTATTGAGAGTGTCATCAAGTGAAACAAAGTCAATTTTTTTTTAGAGTGTTTACTCAACATTCATTCTAGTGAGTTAATTTTTTTTTATAGAGAGCAATTTTTAAAAATGATCAGTTTCCCAAGGATTAAAGTTGTTGCTGAAAGGTTCGAGCGGATAAATATATGATCGAGACAATCAAAATTACAAATACATTAATTCAATTTCGATCTCAATGCGAAAGCATCAAGAGTAAGGGGACTGGAGTCTTCTTCTTCTTCATACAATACGGGCGGTTTCCAGAACTCTTCGACTTTTTGCGCCTATTTTGCGTCCGGAGGGTGTCAGGCCGGATCACTCCAGCCGTCCCAGCTCAATCAGGAATGCTCCCAGCGCCTTCACGTCAGAGACGGCTTCCGGGAGACTGCCTGGTGAACCGAGGTACTTCGCCCGGTAAGGGGCTACTCCGTCACAATCCAACAGGACGTGAGCAGCTGTCTCTTCTTGCTTCATGCAGCCTCTGCATAGTGGGCTGTCAGTGACACCTAAATTGAAAAAGTTACCTTGTTAAAGTTACCGTGGCCAGTGATGGCCCCTGTTATCAAACGTAACAGCGGTCTACTGAGTTTAAGGAGAGCTCTGGAGAGACGAGCGTCCGCGCGCGTACGCAACCCATATAATATATAGCCAGTGCACTCCATCCCATGCCGATCCGTGCCTCAGGGAATAAGTTCGGTGGAGGCTCGGAAGGTTAGGAAGCATTCCGTCAGTCTTCCTTGCTCAGACAAGTGACGGGGTGACAGAAAAAAGCGATAGCGTGCTGACAGTTGTGGTCCAATCCAACCCCAATGTATGTTGTTGACGTTGGTAGAATAAATAGAAATTCGCTGTTTTCGTGGCCCAGCGTAGCGAGCAATCTCCACTTAATTAGTGGGGTATAATGACTACGGTGATGTTAAACTGAGCTGCCGAAACGGTACGGTACCGGTTTTATTATCATTGCGGAACCCTAAAAAACGTTAATTTGTTTCAAACGGACGGAATAGCTGTCATAGGTGAATTACGTAAAAGATTCTGGCAATACTACACTATGGTGAAGCTAACAAAAGAGTACAGGGATCATTTCGCATTGCATTTGTAGCGAACTACTCGATATTAACACAGATAATGGTTTCTTTGGTGGTTGTTGTAAGTCCACCTCGCTAGCATCCACAATCTTTATAGTCTAACGTCATATTAACAATGTGTTCAGCATGGTTGTGTTCCGGCAGTTAGAGATAAGATAGCCATTTTTTATGATTTTGATTATTTTCATTTTTCAATGCTATTTTTATATTTATGATAAATTTTAAATAGAAAAATATTGAGAAATAAAACAACTCGGCCACAAGTGAATTCTCAGATGGATCTCCATCTCATCCTCATTCTCCAGTTCCTCAGTGGTTGAGCATTCCGGGAGAGGTTTCTCGCTTCCATCTTCAGCCTTATCTATACTTAACATCAGGTATGATGAAGGCTAAGAGTCTCCCCGCTGTTCATAAAAGAAGATACAGATATTTATTGCGTGAAACGTGGTTATTTTAAGGTGACAAGAGGTTTGAGAAGGTTCAATTATTTCGCCGGATGACCGACTGCAAATTTTAAACAAGACACATAAAAAAAACTAAAATGCAAAAAATTAGTTTTTGGAGTAGGTGCCAGCCAAGGCAAGATAAATAAAGAAAGGTGGGTAAAACTAGAATGCCTTGGCTGGCACCGACTCCAAAAGGATTATTTTTTGCTGTCTAGTTTTTGAAGTTGTTTTTTTTTATCGTAGTTTTTTTACTACTCGGTCTCTTAAATAAGTTGTTTTGTAAACTTTTGTAAAGATTTTTCTAGATTAGATTAGGTTTCATGTACACTATAAAAAAGTATCATGAAAATTACATTGTCGAGTTAACAAAAATGCTCATAAAAGAAAAACTACTGAGCCAAACGGAATCAAATATTTTTGGGACCAAATAGCAACTATCCCGTATCGAACAAAAAAAGAATCACGTAAATCGGATTAGAAATCTCGGCGTCATCAGTGTACATACATACAAAAACATACCAACCGAATTGAGAACCTGCTTTTTTTGGAAGTCGGTTAAAAATATAAAACACATTCCATTCGTTTTGTGTGATAGCAGTAAACTTAAACGAATCCGCAACTTCGTCCGTGTGAATTTGGTAGACAGATAGTCAAAACAGTAAGTATTTGAATCTGTCTATTTATAATAAAATAAATACAAATATCAATGTAATATCTATCCTTCTTTTACACATCATTAAGTTACTTATTAGTATACCTACTTAAGAACATTCGAGATTTAAACAAAGGTTGTTATGTAAACTAAGACAAAGTAGTGATAAAAGATGTTCCCTAAATAGGGTAACCATAATGTCCTGCATTGAAAGGGACGTTGCTTATGTCGTCGCGTCGTATCAAAATTAAAATATGAAATATTGGTTCAAATGTTTGTCATGATTGTTTGCTCTTGGTGGAAATGGAACACTCGATTTCCTCGACCCCTGCGTCAGTGTGCCGTTCCACAACGCCATTTCGGGTTGTGTATGTGAAGTAGATGGGAGCAAATAACACAACTGTTTAGTTCACGCGTACGTTTATTACTGAAGAAGAGGGGGGCGCGCGCGCAGGCGACACCGGTAGGTAGGTAAGTACAGCTAGCTACACATCATTCTCTCCACCATTATTTTGAATCCTAGTAACAAAACAAACCATAATTAAAACATAAAAATTGTTATCTTACGGACTATGCGTTTACAAAAATTAGAACTTATAACTAACTTTCTTTTTGGGTCTTAACTGGCGCGTGAATGGCGCTTGGGGTTGAACAGGCGCTATTGGTTCAGGAGGCGCCGCTGACGGCGGACCGACATCCGCGGACGTGGTGGTTTCGCTCGACGAACGAGCGCCCAGTCCCTCGCACTCCAGGTTTCGGACACCATTACTCTCCCCACTATTATTGTTGTTGCTCGCTTCAGTTGGCAGTGGCAGTTGTATCTCATTAGCATCATCCCCTCCAATTATACTTTCATCGTTACCGTTAGTGTCAGCTGAACTACGCGGCTGAGACTGTACATTATTACTTGAACTGATCACGATTGAAGGAGGTTGAGAAGACAATGTTTTTGATATTTGCTGTTCAAAATTTGCAAAATTACCCTTATATTCTATGATTTGATCTATGTGTCTAATGCAAATAATGTCCGTCTCTATCATGCGTACTTTGAACATTCTATTCCCAACCAAACTTTCAATAATTGCCAATTGCCAAACTTCCTTTCTGCCATTAAACCAACGAGCCCATACAATATCGCCTACAGACATTTTTCTACATTTTGATATATATTTGCTTACATTATCATTATCATCATTTTTTGAAGGTAATGCTATATCTAAACGAGATCTTAAATTTCTCCCGAACATCAATTTAGCAGGCGTTTCACCTGTTGCACAATGAACTGTATTTCTGTAATCGAACAAATATCCTAACAATTTTTCCTGTATGGTGTGCGTGCTAGCATAATCACTTAATATACATTTTAACATTTTTTTACATATTCGAACAGCATTCTCAGCCTGACCATTGCTACAAGGATGATAAATCGGAGATGTCATGTGCTTAATCCCATTGTTGGAACAAAATTCATCGAACTCACTTGAATTTATTTTGACATCGTTATCAGACACTATAGTTCTAGGGATACCGAATACAGAAAACAGATACTTTAATTTCATTATTAAAGCTCGCGTGGTAGTGCCGTCTGACATATACAAGCATTCTAACCATTTGCTATACGCGTCAATCACTACCAAATACATCTTCTGTCCTATCGTCATATAATCGATGTGTACGCGATGCCACGGCGCGGCAGGCGCGGGCCACGGCGCGGGCGGGGCGCGCGGGGGCGCCGCCCTCGTTCGAATGCACACGTCGCACGCGCCTATACATTGTTCTATGTCCCTGTCGATGCCAGGCCACCAGAACCTAGCGCGCGCGTTACACTTAGTTTTAATAACTCCTAAGTGAGAACTGTGCAACTCGCGCAAAATATACTGGGTGAGCTCACCCGGAATTACAACCTTATGCCCCCTCAATAAGAGGCCTTCCTCATATTGTAAATCATTTTTACATTGAAAATAGGGCAAAACCGACTTACATGTCATTTTACGTGGCCAACCATTATTCATATATTTAATAACCATTTGAATAGTCATATCGCCTGCGGTAGCTCGTTTGACATCCATCATAGTTATGGCCGGAAAACCAGTATCTAAAAACTTTAACATGCAAGTACTGTCCGTACTTTCGTCTACCACAGCATCTACATCTAAAGGAGCACGAGAAAAGAAATCTGCTACCAAATTATTTTTACAAGGCGTGTATTGGACTATATAGTTATATGCCGATAATATTATGGCATATCTTTGAAGTCTTGACGCGGTAGTGACTGTTATGCCCGATCCACTATTAAATATAGAAACTAAGGGGCGATGATCTGTTTTTAATATGAAAGGTTCACTTTGGCCGTATAGATACTGGTGAAAACGTTTTACTCCGAATATAATGGCAGTCGCTTCTTTTTGTATTTGGCTATAGTTTCGCTCACTGGCAGTAAGCGAGCGCGAACCGTAAGCGATAGGCCTCTCACAGCCGTCCGGCGCCGTTCGCTGCGACAATACCGCGCCCAGTCCGGCCGGCCCGGCATCTACGGCTAACACTAGTTGTGCAGACGGCTCGAAGTGAGCGAGTATTCGTTCCGAAGCAAGTTCTTTTTTTACCAACTGCACCGCGCGTCTCTGAGGTGGACTCCAACGCCACTCCGCTCCGTTACGGAGAAGTTCGTGAAGCGGACACATCAATGATGAAGCGTTAGGAATAAAATTCCTGTAATAATTAATGACACCTAAAAATCGCTTTAAGTCCGTGACGTTTGTAGGTTCCGGTGCTTCCAAAATAGCACGTACCTTATCTGGGCTGGTGTGCAGTCCATTTTTATCGATTACATAGCCTAAATAAGTCACGCTGTCCTTAAAAAATTCACACTTCTCTTTTTGTAACCTCAAACCGGCGTCTTTTAATCTTTTAAACACTTCGCGCAGCCTTTCTAAATGTAGAGTAGTGTTAGGTGCAGTTAAACATACATCATCGAGCCAACAGCTGACTCCCTCTATGCCCGATAGAAGAGATTCCATTGATTTTTGAAAAATAGCTGGCGCGTTAGCTAATCCGTACACCAAACGCGTATATTTGAATAACCCTTTTGAAGTTGTGATGGTAGTAAGCTCCTGACACTCCTCACTAATAACAAATTGATTGTAGGCGTTTTTTTAATCTATTTTAGTGTAACGATCGCCTCCACCGATCGTGGCGAAGACCTCCTCAATACGAGGGAGAGGGTACTTGTCAATCACAAGATCTTTATTCAAGGTAACCGAAAAATCCCCAGCTATTCTAACTGTGCCGTTTTGTTTTAAAACCGGAACAATCGGTGTAGCGTACTTAGAATGGTTGATGGGAACTAAAATTCCTAATTTCACTAGCCTGTCAAGTTCCTCTTCTACTTTACTTTTTAATGCAAACGGCACAGGACGCGGCTTAAAAAATTTAGGTGATGAATTATCTTTACACATCAGTATGACAAAATATTAAGATCTCAATCTTGGAATAGTTTTGCACCATTAGAGAAAGTAGTCAAAACTTCACGTTTTTTTTGCAACTTGCCAATTTTGACAACTTGAAACTTTGTGACTTTTGTGAGGCGACACTTCATTCAGTTCTAAATGCGTTTCTGCCTTTCTCAAACCTTTCTCATTATTTAGGTATTTCTTGTATTCTGTAATGGGAATAAAACAACTCATACGGATTAATAAATGCACTATATTTCAAGTTGATAATAATAATTGCATACAATCACACCAATTATAGGTAAGTTAGCCCAAGGTAAGTTTAATGAAGAACTTGTGTTATGGATACTAGATAACGGATAAACATATATACTTACTTATATACTTTTTTTGTAAATACATACAGAATATACATGTTATAACACCCAGACCAAGACAAATAGACATGTTCACGCACCCAAATATTTGTCTTGTCCGCGGATCGAACCCCGACCTCTGGCACAAAAGTCGGGTATAGTACCGCTGTGCCAAACAGGTCCTTAAACACATCACTTTAAAAATTAATTTATTGCTTTTCTTTTTTGTTTCAACCCCTTGCCAGGGGTCGTGGTCACGGAATGGATAGCTATTAGCAAGAAAAAATAATTCTTTATTTTGTCCATAAAAAATAACAAACGCGTAGTCATCCTAGCCCCGAGCCACAAGGAACAAAGGAAAGGCCAATTAAAACTTGTCTGGCCCGTTCGGGATGTATGTGTTCCCAATCTTGGCTAACTTCCATTAAAGATTAGACCGCCTCCTTGGAGGGCATTGTCTGAACTCTGTGGTGGTATTTCAAATGGCAAAAAGGACTAAAAAGTTTGGACCATTAGTTTTACCAGAACAATATTTAACGTATATGATGTAAACATTGTACGGGGAGAGATTATTTTTGCGTCTTAATTTGGGTGTAGATACCTATATTTTCAGTATCCCCAATTTCCTCCTCTTCTTGATTAATTTTTAACCGACTTCAAAAAAGGAGGAGGTTCTCAATTCGGTTGGTATATTTTTTTTATGTATGTACACTGATTACGCCGAGATTTCTGAACCGATTTCCATGATTCTTTCTTTGTTCGATGCAGAATAGTTGCCAATTGGTCCCATAAAAATTTGGTTTCTTTTGACCCAGTTCTTTTTATGTTATGAGCATTTTTATATATTTCATTTCATTGTTGATTTGGACGATGTAGTATTTACGATATTTTTGTTTATAATGTACATGAAACCTTATCTAATCTAGAAAAATCCTGCTTTAGTTTACAAAACAGCCTATTACAGACACTAAAAAGTAAAAAAAAACTGCGTTAATAAAAACCCACTTCAAAAACTAAAAAGCAAAAAATAAGCCTTTTGGAGTCGGTGCCAGCCAAGGTAAGAAAAATAAAAGAATAGGCGCTTAAAGTAGAATGTCTTGGCTGCCACCGACTATTTTTTGCTCTTTAGTTTTTGAGGTCGGTTTTTTTAACGCAGTTTTTGTCATGGTAAAAGTTTATCTCCCAAAAATTTACCACAATTGATAAGGCTAATTAAAATTATATTTTTCTAGATCCCTTAATGATCTTTTGCCGGGTCCGATGGCGTAGTTAAACTCTCTTCTCTCTTATCGTATGAGAATAAGTGGCCACCTCTGGCGTCAGAGTTTATCAATCCGCCTATAAGACCTATGACTTGACTTAACGACTGTCATCAGATAACAACAGCGGGACCGACGATTTAACGTGCCCGATAAGCACGGAGCAGGAGCACGGAAGCGCTCAGTTTTAACATGCCAGTTTACGGTCACCCATCCGACACTTGACCAGACCGAGCGTTGCTTAACAAACGTGATCGAATACGATCAATCTGTCAAGCGCCGCCACGAGCGCTTCAAAACCCATTTACGTAAATTAAACAATGAAAAGTACAATTACAGGACAGTTATATGGGTTTCTTTAAAACTTATCCCTTGTCAAGTGTTGGATAATTGTCTGTCCTTTTATGGACATTTGCAATTTGTATGCTGGAGCCATGCTGTCACTACGAAACGAAAACACACTTTATCATTGTTGGGTTTAAAGCTAATTTTCTTTGTCACTAATAACGTCGGCTGAAAAATGGATAGCGTTAAGTTTTTTAAGCGTTTTTCTTTTTGGAGTTTGTTTGTTGTTGGACTTAGAATGCTGAACGAAGACCAAGAAACTGTAATTTAATATTTTAAGGTACTATTAACAGTATTTTAGGTTTTGACAGCTTAGACCTCGGGATATAAGAGACAGTAAATATTCTATTGTTCTTTGGCTACTCTGGTACGGCGGGAGTTAAAGGGTTAAGGATAGGACCGGATTTCCAAAGGTCGTGGGTTAGAGTCCTATCTGAGAATTCAGTTGTCGGATTTTTCTAATACTATTCTATTTAAAATTTATCATATGTATAAAAAATAGCACTGAAAAATGCAAAAATTCAAAAATTATAAAAAACTTAAGTTTTTCTTAAGATTATAAAGTGCGTCCTAGACGTACGTAAAAAGAACCACTGTGCAGGTATTAAAAAAATTTGTGCTTTCAAATGCATCGGAAAAAAATCGCAAAAAACCATTTCATGTCATTTAATTTCCACAAACCCTACCTAGTCATGAAGAAAAAATCTAAGAAATTTCACAAAATCAACTAAATCCTACCTGATATCTTAAATGCAAAGGTAACTTTGTCTGTTGCCTTTGCCCGCGTGCATGCTGAGGAGTTCTCGTCTTTCATGTAGTGTTATCGCTGTATGGAGTTCGGGCACATACGCAGCAAGTGCACGAGTACAGTGGAGGTTTGCCTCCACTGCTCCGAAAACCACGCCTTAAGCGAGTGCCCGAACAAGGGCGAGAAAACCAAGATGTGCTGCATCAACTGCCGAACCCACTATGACCGAAGGAAGGTCCAAGGCGACACCAATCACCGGGCCGACTCGTCATCTTGTCCCCGCGTGCGAGTTATGTTCAGGAGAATCAAAGATCGGGTGGACTATGGTCCAGCAGATTGAGCCGTGGTCTTGTGAGGTGCAGTGCCCTCGAAAAGCTCTCCGCCCCCGATACAAACTTTTCTATCTCTTCTCATTTTCCTTTCTTTCCTGTTTTCTGTCTTTCTTTCCTTTCTATAACTCCGTCCTCTATACCTCTTCCACCCTCCCATGCTCCCAGACCCCGTTCTGTATGGAATCGCAGTTCGGAGTGGGACATGGATCGTCTCAATGAACTTATTAAAATCATTAAAACCCCTTGTCACCGCCTTTTTTACCAATAAAAACCCAAATCTCCGATAGTAATAGTCCTAATAAAAAAAAATAAAAAAAACCTGTAGAATTCAATTATTATCTACACTAATATTATAAAGCTATGAAGAGTTTGTTTGTTTGAACGCGAATCTCAGGAACTACTGGACTGATTTAGAAAATTCTTAGACCATTAGAAAGCTACATTTCTCCCGAGTGACATAGGCTCTATTTTATCCCAATATTCCCACGGGAACGGGCACCACGCGGGTAAAATCGCGAGGATCTGCTAGTTTTATTATAAAATTACACCTTCGTAAGTTAACTTTGTCTTTATTTGACTACAGTTGTCGCGAAAATTTGAAGTAACGCCATATAAACCGAATTCCAAAAGGATAAAGTCGTAGTCATAATAGTGTCCACTATTATGTGATAAAAACGAAAAGCATTTGTTTACCTATTAATATGTAGTTATTTGTTATGCAAGACTGGAAAGTTGGATTTAGCGGCGAGTTACCTCTATTGAATCTAGAGTGTAGCAAGGGTTTCAAAGTGGTTTCAAAGGTACGAGACGCTAAAAAAAATTCTGCCAAGCGCAACACACAATTTTTCACCTCACAACAGCGAGGAAAATTATTAGGCGGTCAACTACCAGCAAAAAATTCTTTGAACAAAAATTTTAATGTAAATATACCTTTTTCTTATTGTTTTAATAATATGAAAAAACTAAAATAATAAATAGGTAGTATTATAGTTAATTCAAAGTTATTTAAAATAGGAATGAATTGTTACTTAGAATAACAATAAAAACGATTCGGTAAATATTGACATTGACATGAGGTACAAGACAAAGAAAATTTGAAATAAAGGTTTCTGTCAGGTTCCGAAATCCAATCATAGGTTGTGAAATCTCACTCAGCCGCAATATAAAATTCTTATAACAAATAGTTTAATCATATTGTTATTGTTTTTAAGATTCAAGGAACTAAAATAATACAATAAACCAAAACGGAGTATCATTATGAAGTCAAAGTTATTTAAAATAAGAATAAAATCTAACATAAAAGGTCATCAATAGTAAATACATCAATAGTGCGATTCTGAATGTTTATGACGTATTTTTCTTTCTAAATAAAAAAAATGTTTACCACGCTAGGCCGGTAATATGCAATTTTCGGCGCAGAAAACAGCACAGAAATAAATTAATGAGAAAACCTCCTTTTCCGAGCGTGTAAGGTGAAAAAATATTTTTTCGACGAGGACTTGCACACGAGGAGGTGGCACAGTGGTTCGCTTGCTCGGCCTGCGATTGTAGCGGTTAAGCAACTTTCGCAATGGTCAGTCACAGGATGGGTGACCAAAAAATTAATATCTCGAGCTCCTTCCTGCTACGGAAGCCACGTTAAGCTGGCTCCCGGCTCTATTTGCAGTCGTTATAAGTTTAAAACCCAACAATATGCATTGGGCCCGCGTGGTGGGTCATGGCTCATTATTCTTACCCATCCATAAGGAAGGCCAGTGCCTCAGCATTGGGAACATTAAAAATGGATGATGTCAATTTTAAAACATTTTCATAACTATCGTGTTAAGAACGAGTTGTTGTTTTCGCTTCGAAAGTTACTTTCGTGCTTACGTTTGAACAACTCGAAGTTGGAAGATAAGTAAAGTACATACTAACAGTAGTCTGCTCGTTTTAAAACTAACACTACTCTGCAAAGTGTTTAAAATAGCAAATGAAATAATACAAGCATTTCAGTTTCTAGTTTACAAAAGCATGTCTTCAATTTTACTGTAATATTTCACTGTTCGTCGAAATACTTTTAAAGGAAAGAATTAAAATACGAGTTTTATTAACACATTTGGTTTTATATTGCGTGATATTCTTGTTTTTTTATTTCCTGAAGTTTTGATACCTTTCCAAAGGCCATGGTCTCATGTAGGGGTGATTACCACCACGGACCCCCGTAGACTAATCGGTGGCTAGAGGTCAAGTAGTGAGGGGTTTAGCCTTCTATTTTTGTTGCCTTGGCTGACACCAACTCCAAAAAATTTGTTTTTTAAGTTTTGAAGTCGGTTTTTTATTTTTTTTATTTTTTTTTATTTCACATTTTTTCACATCATGTGCAGTTACTTAAATTTTATAAAATAAAATTGTGGTTTTATCCTTTATTCCTAGTCCCTTGTGCTCTATTCATGTGGCTATATCATAACAAAACTAGCTACCAGTGGCGGAGGGTCTCTCTATACGTAGAAAGAACTCCTACAGTGATCCACCATGAAGATCATAAAAATTATGTCATTAATTACTGTCACCAATTAGTTAAATAAACGAGGTTGCCGGGCAGTTGTACGTGCCCATAATGTTTTATTTACGATGTTTATTATTCTCTGATTTGTAGATTTTTGTTGGTTCGACTTACCTTCGCTATATTTTGACCCCACTGCTAGCTACATCCAACAATAAACACGTTACTACACATGTCATGATTTAGATAACAAAATTCTTGAAGTTCAAATTATCGACGGTACGATCTCTCTTTCTCTTTGATTGCCAATTAATTAGAAAAGAGATCGTACCGTCGGCAGAGATAGTGATACATATTTTTTTTGCTTCAAGTAGGTATTGAGAGTGCTTGCTCCACTTAGGTTATACCTTCATGACCACCACTGTATAATGATTGGCATTAATACATCCGAGTGACAGACCATTCAACACACAAACTTAAACACACACACATGCACGCACGCACAAGGCACGCACACATGTACACACACACACATACACTTACGCATGCAAAAAAGAAGAAAAGAAGGCGTTATATTTTTATTTTATAAACGAATTGGTGAATTTTAACGACTGCTAATGCATCCAGGACCAACGGCTTAACGTGACTTCCGAAGCACGGAGGAGCCCGAGATAGTAAATTTTTGGTCACCCATCCCGTGACCAACCATCGCCAAAGTTGCTTAACCTCAACAATCGCAAGCCGAGCGCACGAACCACTGCGCGATTTTATTGACGAGCTGTCAATAAAATCAATAATCAAACAACCATCAAGGAGACAAAGTAGTGCTAAAGATTTCAAATGACGTCTCACTCGTCCCGACTCATTAGTGTCAAACAGGCCTCAAGAGCGTGAAGTTTTCAGCTTTAATCCGCGAGGAACCAGCGTGAAAGTCATGGAACCAAAGTAAATAGAATCGTCAAGTAAGTTGTCTTAGGGCGACTTTCACCAACGTCACTAAACACATTTAAAAGCTAAACATATTTATAATGACATTGTCATTCCAGTAACTCGATTGAAGTAAAAAGTGACAAAGCGATGTTTTAAATATGAGAAATTTAGCTCTAAATGTATTTTGGGGTAGTTGGTGAAAGTCGCCCCTAGACTCTTTCTTGAAAAAATTTAACTATTATTATTGCAGCGGCGCGGTACGCAAAATGCGATAGGGCTGCCCGCCAAAATAGATTAGCCATTACCACCCGCTTACTGCGTACAAAACTTTTACAGCACCAGCGTGCGTCCGTCACCGCGCCCGCGGCAACTCATTCGAGACCGAGAGTCTTGCTCTTGCCGAGGTCTTGCCGAACCTTACCTAGAAGGAAGACAGAAGACTGTGGGCTCCGGTTTCACCACCTACTGTTAAGTTTTTGATAGCTTATCTGGCAAATAATTTGACATATATTTCATATTACAACTGTCAAATGATATAGATCATTTGACAGTTGTAATATGAAATCCATGAAATCCAAGCTATCCAGAATTTATCACAAGGTGGTGAAGCCGGGCCTGTGTATCTTTATACTGTGGTGGAAAGCTCTTGGATAACTCCTCAGTGACAGCTTGAATCTTCAAGTGTTCGAGACTTAACAGCTTAGCTTTGTACTCAAAGGGTTGCCTGTTCATAGATTAAAGGAATGCACTTGCGAGCAAATTAATCGAGCCATTGCGTTATTTTCATACCACATGAGGTTAGAAGAAGCATGTAAGTATACATTAAGTGCTAATTTATAAGTGTCGCCTCGAAAATAGGAGGGAGCGTGAGCGAAGTGTTTTTTTTTTCTTACTTTTGGGTCTCAAACCTCATGTTCATTGACTATGAACATGAGGTTTGAGTTGAGTTTGAGACTTTCTTAATTCAGAAACCGATTTTTACAGATGCGCGATTTATTGCGGAATCCATATAATATTTTTGATTGTAACTTCAAAAATTCATAGCTTAATTAATGGAAATGTTGAGCTGATATTGCAATGGGTTCCGGCTCACATAGGCCTTTCAGGCAACGAGAAGGCGGACCTTGTGGCAAAGGAAGCAGCGCGCGTTGGGGACCTGTACGATTATTTGCCGGGTTATTCGGAATATATACCTAAATTTAAGAAAGTATTTTCTAAACAATGGAAACAGCATTTTGATACAGCTTCGATTGACAAGGGGATCTGGTATAAGTCTATACAAGGAGAACCTACTTGCGTACCTTGATTTGACGATTGTAAGCTGAATAGAAGCTATATCAAAACTGCACTACGCCTTCGTTCGGGACACTATACATCGGAAAGTTAGCGTTCTTAATGAAAAAAAACTAGTTCACCTAACTGCAGTGTGTGTGAAAAAGTAGAAGATGTACAACACATGCTAATGGATTGTGTCAAGAACAGGGCTGAAAGGGAATCACTGTTTGAGAAATACAACCTAAATAATCAAAATGTAGGATTAATACAAAACATTCTTTCAGAACCAACATCAAAATTAGCTCAAAATTTTTGCACTCTTGTAAAATTAACCGAGCAGTGATTCCTTTTCATTACAAATAGACACTAGGTTAAGGATTCATTTTTCTCCTCCTTACCTACTTGTAATTTACTTTGTTGTTACCTAATCTTAAGTAGTTGGGTGAGATACTGGAGAAGATACGATGGGGCTGACGTATCCATGAGGATAAAAGCCCCAAATTAAATAAAGAGAAAAAAAAACTTCGAAAATCAATGTAAAGCCTGTAAAGCAAAAAGGTCTAAACAAAAGAAGCTGCCATAGGCTGTGTTCACACGATTCCAACCATAATTAAAGCAGCTGGGATTAATGACTGCTGAGCGAAGTCGCCATGGCATATGAAAAGTCAGTAGGTTAGATTATGAAACTTTAGTTTTGTGAAAAAAAATATCTCTTCTCTTCTCTCTTATCGTATGGGGCCGCATAGAAGCCTCTGACTAGACTTAACGACTGTTATCAGATGACAACAACCGGGACCGACGGTTTAAAGTGCCCTCGGAAGCACGGAAGCGCTCAGTTGTAATGCCACTTTACGGTCACCCATCCGACACCTGGCCGGGCCGAGCGTTGCTTTACAAACGGGATCGAATGCAATCAGTCTATAAAGTGCAGCCATGAGCGATTTGAAAAATAATATTATAATACCAAGGTCTGATAATGAAGTCTCGCTGCTCGCTGCTCCTTTTGATACTTTTTTTGAGACACAACGAGGTTTTACCAGCGTATTTCCCGTTCGTTCCCGTGGGAATATTGGAATAAAAAGTAGTTCATGTTACTCTCCGTCTTTTCAACAACAAACTCCATGCCAAAAATCAAGTTGATTGGTTGCTTAGTCAGGGCGTGAACGAAGGACAAACAAACAAACTCAAACTTCATATTATTTATTCAGTCTATCTAGCTTACAATAAGCACTCCATCATCAGCCTGTGGACGTCCACTGCTGGACATAGGCCTCTCCTAGCTCACGCCTATTGTGGCGTTCATAGGAGGCTATTAGCCTACTGCTACCACGCTAGCCAGACGGGTTGGTAGAGCCTCTTAGTCGACTCTTACGACATCCCAGGAATGTAAGGGAGTGGTGACACTTGTATTCTTAGGCCGTCACCACACGGCACGTACAATAAGCACTAATGAACGTCACAGAAGCTACGCCATCGGTTCACAAACCCTACGGGAGGAGAGTGCCTGTTCTTTTCGTTACAAATGAGAAGAACCGTCAAGAAACTCGTCAAGGGCTGTTTTTTTCTCCCTGTTTTATTTCATACAGAGTCATCAAATTGTAACTTTCGCATTTATAATATATTTTAGGATTTAAATCAATCCTCCTGCCTGCAATTTTTTGTGGTTTGGGGTTTGGCATGAAGCCAGACAAAGCTAGACCGGTGCTATGTAGTTTGTCAGATTTTATTAACTGAACACCTGCGCCCAATGTACTGAAGCTGTGACCGACTGGTACCAATTTGTGTACTTGTCATTCATAGCGGACTGGTTATGATTTGAGACTGTTAGTAACCGTCAGTGTATTTGCTTGTATAAACTTTGTTTTGGTAAAGATATAGTTATTTAGTTATAACTATTACTTAAACTTATACTTATGGTAAATTTTAAACAGAAAAATATTAGAAAAAATTAACTCGGCCACAAGTGAATTCTCAGACGGGAATAAAAATAGCATTGAAAAATGCAAAAATTACAAAATCTTAAATTATTGGCAGTTGCATCTTAATCGATCGTTAAACACCTGAAAAGATGTTTCTTTCGAATGCAAGGATATTCCTAGCATTGATGTAACAACGCTGGCCTACAGCGTATTAAAAATATAAAAGTATTGGAGAATTTCGACGGTGGTTCGCAAGTCTCGGTAACTCAGCGGTTAGAGCATTGGACCGGATTTCCAAAGGTCGCGGGTTCGATTCCCGTCTGAGAATTCACTTGTGGCCGAGTTAATTTTTTCTAATATTTTTCTATTAAAAATTTACCATAAGTGTTTGAGAAAGTTAATTGGCTGATAAGTTAGTGTATGCCCTCTAAGGGAGATAAGTCTACGTCGCTTAATTTTCAATTGAGGTAGATTGATAGATTTGACGACCTGTTTGTAGCAGGGGTACTATACCCACCTTCTGCGCCACAGGTCCCGGGTTCGATACCTGGACAAGACAAATGTTTGTGTGCAAGAACATTTCTATTTGTCATGGTCTGTGTGTTTAATATGTATATTATGTATGTATCGTTATCTAGTATCTATAACACAAGTTCTTCATAAAATTTAACGTGGGCTATATAATTGGTGTGATTGTACCTATACAATTATTTATTATTGTTTTTTACTAATAAGGGTCAATTCTCTTAGAAATAAAATTAAACACATTTGACTCAGTTTGCGTAACGGGAGTGCTACGACAGATTTATGCGACTACGAAGCTCTGCTACGCCGCATCGGCTACGGATTGAAGTCGGCTTAAAATAGCCGCGATAGTAAAACGGAATGGAACGTCACTAGAATTTTGTCAATACAAATAAGCTTTTAAACCATTGACAGAGAAGCTATACGATAATTGCTCTGAATGTATGGCGGAAACTACGGAACTTTGTCGGATGAGAACATTGAAATGTTCGCTTCGCTCTTAATACTCGTAGGTATACGTTCTAAAAGGTATACGTTGAAAATTGTTTACGGTTAGGATAACCATAAAATGTACTTTTGTTTTAGTATTTTTTTGTGATGAAAATTGATCTTATGTGTTTAAGGTCACTTTTCAATTTGACGACTCTGTATGAAATAAAACAGGGAGAACAAAATACCCTTGACGAGTTTCTTGCCGGTTCTTCTCGTTACAAAGTTTCCCGCCATAGGATTTGTGAACCGATGGCGTAGCTTCTTTGACGTTCATAAGTGCTTGTAACAGCCTAGATTTAATAAATGATATAAAATTTTGAATTTTAAAAGAAACTGTAACATAGTTATGTTTTTTCTGTTCTGTGATAGTTTGAGATAAAAAAACTATTGTTCACCCATCCCACGCCCGACTAGCGACAGACGCTTAACCGCTGCAAACTCCTAACCACTTAGTAGTTCTGCTAAAAACAACCCGAGAAAACATATTTCACGCTCAATTAGCTGTCAAGAGTTGACACAGAGATCATTAATTCGTGGGAGGAAACGAATAAAAATTTGTCAAATGCAAATCGGGAGGGTTCGCCAGACAGCGTTTGTCTCGGGAATTAATTGTTTAAGGAGTTGGGATTATGTTCGTCTAATTTAAGGTCACGTCGCATCTTAGGCGGAAATACCAACTGCTCGTGGGGCGCGGATTTTTTATATTGCATGCAAATGTCATTAATTAGTACAGTCCGCTACTATCTCAAGTAACTATCTCAGATAGTCCTATCCATGTCTATAGATAGGTTATTAATTTCGGCCGTAAGGCGATTCACCCACTGACCCCGCTCCGCCGGCGCCGCCGCGGACCAGCGGATTCCGCGCGCGACGCGCGAGAAGCAGAATTGTATTTTTGAAACAATCTATTTACTTTTTGCATACGTAATCGCAAGATTTGCATGCGAAATCAGTTTTTCTTATACAAAAGCATTTATTCGATTGTTTAAAAAAATACGTCTCTCTCTGACAGAAGAAAACGTTTTCTCAAAAGGTACTAAGGTTTAAGAAATAATTTATTATTCAAATGAAATACCTGTTAATATTCTATTAGTTGGGATATAGGTTAACGTTTTCTAAAATCTTTAACTTTTTAAAATAAAGCTCCCTAAAAAAACTATACTGGTCAACCGGGAAGTATAGTCACGTGCTGTAACATAAAACAATAAGCAACCTTCGTCACATTACAATATTGAATGACATTTGTCAGTCACGTGCTGTAACATAAAACAATAAGCAACCTTGGTCACACTAAATAATAAATAAATAAATCATTTATTCAATAACTTCATATACATAGTTTGTTATTATGGACATACAAACTTACAAAATATGTTAGTACCTAAACATAAACAAACAAGTTATTTATATTTCTACAAATATAAAATTCTTCTTACCTATGATCATTTAAAAGTACATTAATAAAAAAGGTGTAGAGGTAAATGGTGTATTTAATATTATGCCTGAACTAGGTGATCCTGTGTTTCAGGCTTTTAGACCTTAACTAATAGATACATCTAACGATATTCTGTGTTAACAATAATAATACTAAAAATATTTTAAAGCAAAGAATAAAACAATTTAGAATAATAATTTAAAATAATAAACTACCTTCGCAAAGTATCACACACAAACAATTTAAAACTCTCAAAAATACCTGTAAGTATTTTAATCTTAAATCACTTTGTCACAAAAAGTAATTCTTCTGTATCATCATATGTCATCTTCTGCAGAGTGTCTTTAACATTTTTTTTGCAATTAATGCGGCTTAATGGATAGATATTTGCTATGGCATTAAATCGATTATAAAGTAACGGCCCTAGATATATTTAAAATTTGGTCGTAAAAGTATATTTTTGAGTCCACCTTTTAGCGTACAAACTTTATCTTTCCGCCTCTTATTAATTATTTCAGTGTTGTATGGAAGGGCTTTGTGCTGTTTTAATATAGTGCTCATTATGAATAATTGTCTGACTGTTAAAACTTCACAATTTTTATAAAAAAGCGTCGTGGAAAACAGGAATGGCCTAAATGTAGACACTTTAAGTATAGCTCTTTGAGCTCTCTCGGTGGTTAAAAGTAAAGTTTTACCAGCTCCACCCCACGTGGTAATACAGTAAGTCAGCAAGGATTCGCAAAGTGCCAAGTATATTTGTCGGATTAGAACCGCGTCGCCAACATGGCATAGTTTTTTTAATACAAATGTCATCTTACGAATTCTGTTATTTAATCTTTCAATATGGCGCTTAAACGAAAACGTCTCATCTAAAATTACTCCCAAATATTATAATTTATCATGTAATTGGATCTGTGGACATACACATATATTATCATATGGGGCATTGCATAAATGTGCACATAGGTTTAAATCGTGCGTGGTTAGTGTTGATTTGCGAATGGAAAACTTAAGGTAGCTAGTCTTTTCAGCATTAAGGGTTAGTAAATTACTTTGAAGCCATTTGTTGATTAATTTGAAACCGTGTTGCGCGTGCCTGAATACTTCTTCTTCTGAGTCGGCCGAAAAGAGAAGAGCTGTATCATCAGCATATGTTACAATATTGAATGACATTTGTCAGTCACGTGCTGTAACATAAAACAATAAGCTGTCACATTACAATATTGAATGACATTTCTCGGTCACGTGCTGTAACATAAAACAATAAGCAACTTTGTCACATTACAATATTGAATGACATTTGTCAGTCACGTGCTGTAACATAAAACAATAAGCAACCTTTGTCAAATTACAATATTGAATGACATTTGTCAGTCACGTGCTGTAACATAAAACAATAAGCAACCTTTGTCACATTACAATATTGAATGACTTTTGTCAGTCACGTGCTGTAACATTAAACAATAAGCAACCTTTGTCACATTACAATATTGAATGACATTTGTCAGTCACTTGCTGTAACATAAAACAATAAGCAACCTTTGTCACATTACAATATTGAATGGCATTTGTCAGTCACGTGCTGTACCTAAACAATAAGCAACCTTTATCATATTACAATATTGAATGACATATCTCGGTCGCGTGCCGTAACATAAAACAATAAGCAATCTTTGTCACATTACAATATGAGGAAAACGGAAGAAGCCAAAACTATTTTAAAAAAACACACACATTACAATATTGAATGACATTTGTGGACGGAGAGATTCTTTGTTTCTGTGTGTGCCAATGCGGTAAATTTCTTTACACTGCTCGTGACTGTTCCTATACTCTTTTTCAACTGGGATGATTCCTGTGACGTTTCAAGTTGAGAAGTCCCACAATGAAAACCTGTCAACTTATCTATCGTTTTTTTCTAAGAGCCTTCTTCTTCTTCTGAAAAAATAGCAATATGTTTTACTACTTTTCCGGCCACGTGGATTCCGGTTATATAGCGTAACTTACCTATATCATCCTACGTAAACATATATAGGATAAAAGTATTGTGGATAACAGGATAAACATTAAGCTGTTAACGTTAATGTCAGCAGAAACATTTTATATACAGTATCAAAAATCTCGCCGAGTTTTGTTTTCATTGAAATTTAAAAGTATCTTCTTTTTCATTGTTATCGACGAATGAACAGCGTCAGTTGTCGATTCTGTTGTGTCTCGTCTCTTCTCTAATCTTCTTTTTTCCGAATTGCACATTGCACTACAAAAAAAAAGACGGGTTGCACTCCGGGAGTGCCGGCAGAAGTGAAAACTTGATTATTAACGTTGAGCATGTTTGATATTTTGGAATGGTTAGGGAATAATTTTGCACCAATTGCTTTATCAGTATAAAAGTACTATCATTTATGTGGTAGAATACAATATTCATTTATTGCGCTATCGTACACAAACATGACAAACCATATTAAAGTGAACGTTAAGTTAGGTAATAAGATATAAGAAAACATTAGTTATTATAGAGAATCGAAAAATATATATTGACAATAAAACAAGAGACAAGTAAAAGACATTATCAACAGTCTGTCGCTAAGCAACCGAGACCATAGTCAACCTGTCACCTCAACATTCTCCATCCGTCCTACGCTTTTTCGATCAGGTCACGTGTCCTGACGCGAGTTTAAGATTTTATACCCATTACAGAAAAAGTGCTCAACGCCGCTAAAGAAGTTTTCACTTCAAAAATAAAATAGTTTTCTATTGCATGCAATTAAAATGTAATTATTAGACACAGATTCAACTTTATATATATATATATATATATTTTTTTTTTTTTTTTACTAAATTGCTTCAGTAAATGTATACGATGAATGTATATTGACATAGTAATAGTTCAATATTGTATGTCAAAGTTTATACATATATATATATATATATATATATACATATATATATAAATTTTGAAGTGTCACAGTAATCATACTATGTGAATAGAACAATATAAATTTAATAGGCACATTCATTCCGCTTCACCTACGAATACCTTTGTTGAATGTACTTATTTTCTTAGCGATAGTATAGAAATAGTTTTTCGCGATTTATGAGTCTTGTCTTATCGGGAACTTACCCTCTCCTTTGATGGTCTGTCAAATGTTAAATGATTATATCTTTTTTTTTTTACTAACAATAGTCGTAAGTTATTTTACTAACACATATGGATGTAATTAATACTTATCCGAAATAAAGAAATTATTAATATTATTATTATTATTATAGGGTCTTTTGATCCTCATGAGATTGGGATACAGGGGGCTAATTGTCTAATTTTAAAATCTATCGCAATCCCTTTCAATTCGTCATTTGAAAGATATTAACACACTTCAGGCCGTCAATATTTGACTTTTGAAAGGGATTGTGATCGTGACGCGTTTTGAAAGGTATTGAATGAACGAAATCGAACTGTTTATGCAAAGTGACAGACAAAAATATATTTCAAATGTATAAACTACTATCACAATCACAATACCTTTGAAAGGGATTTTGATAGATTATGAAATTAGACAATTAGGGGGCAGGACCGAGTGGCATAAAAAAAATTATAACTAACCATTTTCCTGGTGCCTTTATTTCTTTTTAAATGTGTGAATGCAGTTCAAGTTTCTCTAAAATTAAAAGATGCTTTTATAAAAAAGTTTTAATGTAGCTATAGTGGTTAAAGTACCTGCTTTTCCGTCCCCATTTTTTCTTTTAAGATTAGCCAGCCACATAAAAAGAAAATTATTGTTCGGGCTTCGGTTGTGTGTCTGTTTTAAGTCAGACAGATCAAAGCAAAGAATGGTTTATGGGAAGAACACTAACCACGGCAAGAAGTAATATCAAACGTTAACATCAAAGATTATGAAACAAATCAGAGGCTGCGAATTGAACATACTTACTTAAATTAACTACATTCCATAAAACTGTGTCAAAATAAGTAAAATATCAATCTAAGTTAACATTGAAATAAAACAACCACTTATAACTTTTTAATTTTGCATTTTACAATTCTATTTTTATGTGATAAATATTAAACAAGAAAATATACTAGAAAAAGCAACTAGTCTCATGTCATCCCGTCAGAGCGACATGAGACTAGTTGCTTTTTTCTAGTATATTTTCTTGTTTAATATTTATCACATAAAACAACCACCTTATACATATATGGACTAAAATCGATCTAACCAATCGTTGTTTTGTATTAATGACTAATATAGTAGTACTGAATATCTTAATTGCTATGGCTGACAGCGGAAAATATAGACATAATATGTCTAGTGTTTAAATCCAGGCTTTAAACAATACCTATGTCTGTCAAATTTCATCCGAATCCGTTCAGCTGTTTTCGTGTATTTAAACATCGAACCTTTGACATTTTCAAAACTAGGTAGAAATCACAGATTTTTTTTTTCTGATTTTAATTTCTATTTTTTTTTATATTTAATGTTTTTTAATTAGTCATAATTAGATTTTAGTTTAGTTAATTACTGTGTATACTACTCTATTTAATGCATGCCGTGGCAGCCTCTCAGTAGGGCAACACTATGTCTAGATTAAGGTGAACTGTATGTGTTTTTAAGCCAAGTTTTTTGTGTATGCCTTGTTGGTTGTCCATAAATAAATGAAAAAAAAAAAAAAAAAAAAAACGAATTATGCGGCTGAATTTGTTTGACATGGAACCGACTCCCATTTTACATCGCTTCGTTCTCACTTCGTCAGTCCTTCTTTTATTAAATTTTATTTTTGTTCACTATAAATTGCAGAACTTTGAACTATAATAATGAATTCAGTGCAGTGTGGAGTTACAATAAGCCTGGCAAACACAAGCAGTAGCTGAGGTGATTAAAACTGAGCAGCAGAGTGACGCCAGCTGACTACTTACTGGATGATAGCGCACCCACACTGTGAGAATATTTTAGGACATAACCACTTATTTATTAAAAAATTGGCACAATTTTTATAAACTACAAAGCAAATTCTTCTTCATGCCGATGATTTTTTCAGAATTCCTTTGGCCCAATGTGTAACAACTGTAAGTGGTGCAACATTTCGCAAGGGCTCGCCGCATTCGCACTGTGATTTTTTTCTATGGACACGTTTCTTATTATTATTTTGTTTTACTTATTTAGTTTGATTGTTTTATTTTGTTTTTCCGGTGACGTTCCGGAATCATTCAAGAGACGTGGTCACATGTTGGAATCCTTAAAAAATATTTAACTTCAAAGATTCAATTCAATAATACTTCAATAATAACGTCAAAAAAATCGCAACATTCTAAAATTTTCTTAAGCGTTATTAACACTTTACAAATACGTGTATGGCTTGTACCCCCACCAATATTTAGCCTCGTTTTAAAGCCCAATAAATGAACTTAATAAACAAGATTTCATTGCATTAAAAAAGCATAATAAATAACAAAAATGTGACATTAAAAAAAATGCAATTTTGTTCCTCTATAAGGGCCGCTGGTTGAGCAATTGCGCTACAATTTGTGGGTTTTAATGGGTCAATGCAGGTTTAAAAGGCAGTGATCCGTAGTCCAACCCTTAAAAAATAAACGTATTTTCTAAGTTGGTTTTGCACAAAAAGCATTATTAAGGAGTGGTATTGTTTTGTAAACTTTGTCTTTTTTTTTGTTCTATTCCAATAAAAAATATTTTGGGTACTCCTTTTTGTTACCTTTTAAATGATATCCAACATTTCCCTCATAAATTGATTCCAAATAAGGTTAAACTTAGTTTAAAAGTCAGATTTTTTAAAGGTGCGAATTTTCTGACGGTGAGTGTATATTTTTATTTACGAACGTTGATTCGTTTTTTTTTTGTCATCAGCCATTTAAGTCCCCACTGCTGGGGCTCTGGCCTTCCTTATGGACGGATAAGAAGAATGGGCCATGCCCCACCACGCGCGCCCAATGCGGATTGGTGGGTTTTAGTGACGGCAAATACAGCCGGGACCAACGGCTTGACGTGCCTTCCGGAAGAAAATTATTGGTCACCCATCCTGTGAACGACCGTTATGAAAATTGTTTAACGGCTACAATCGCAGGCCGAGCCCGCGAACCACTGCGCCACGGGCCCCCAGTATTCGAAATATACATTGGAAGCGGCAACTTACATAAAACCACGTTTGCCTAAGCAAAATTAAAAAAAATATATTCTTATGCCGAGAGTAACATGTCTTACATTGACTGAATACTCGTGGAGGTTTTAAAGAAAAAGCACTTAGACGTCAAAGTTTAAGGTTGCGCGTTCGTTCGTTGTTAGAGGCAAGTCCTTTTTTTCTATTATTTAATTTATGAAATATCCCAATCAAATCGTAATGGTTGGCCACCCTGGCTAGCTTAACCTGCAGCCAAATGACGATGGAACTGTATTCCAGAGTTGTTTAATAATTTAAAGCGTGTCGCTATCTCACCGCTGGCGCTGTTCCTAAATGGTTATAGTTTTAAGTTTTCGCTTTTAGAACCTTAATGTTTGCAGATATTTCAACCATAGGTAGGTACTTTTAGTTGGAGAAATTAATTTTAAGTCAAATTAGACATTAATGTCGACGCCTAGCCTTCTTCTTCTTCTTCATACAATACGGGCGGCTCTCGACTTTTTGCGCCAGGAGGGTATTAGGCCGGATTACTCCAGCCATCCCAGCTCAGCCAGGAATGCTGCCAGCGCCTTTACATCCAAGACGGCTTCACGGAGACTACCTGGTGAGCCGAGGTATTTTGCTCGGTAGGGGCTACTCCGTCACAGACCAGCAGGACATTGGCAGCTGTTTCTTCTTCCTCCATGCAGCCTCTGCATAGTGGACTGTCCGTGACACCTAAATTGAAAAGGTGCTTGTTACAATTACCATGACCAGTGATGGCCCCTGTTATCAAGCGTAAAAGTGGTCTAGGTCTATAATTTAAACTCTGAGTAATAAAAATTATATTTAATTTATTTAAAATAATAAATCACTATTTATGCTAAATATTAAGTGCTAGCACTGTTACCCACCCGCACAAGTGTTATCTCCTCATTAGATCTACAGTAAGAAGAGTCACAATCACACACAATGGATCAGGTCCAACATTCACTTTCTGCACTGATGGAGATGTTCCAGAGTAGAATGTCCAGCTTTGAAGCAGAGTTGCAGAAAACACCATCCGCAAGCAACGCAGGTTTGGCCACTGAATTTGCCTCTTTTAAGTCATTCATACTTGAATCTTTGAACGGGCTACAATCTCAAATTCATTTACTGGCAAGGACAGTTGATAAGCTTGAAATGCAGAGCCGTAGAAAAATACTGTTGATTTCTATTCTACCATTCCTTTCTAAAGTCCTGGAGCGCCTAGTCCATACCCAATTGTCCACCTTCCTTCTCAACAACCGGCTCCTCAATCCTTACCAATCCGGGTTCCGTGCGGGGCACAGTACCACCACAGCATTAGTGACAGTCACAGATGACGTCAGGTCAGGGATGGAGAATGGCAGGTTAACGATTCTCGTTTTGCTAGATTTTAGCAATGCCTTTAACTCTGTCGATTTTGATATCCCGCTTGGCATACTCCGCTCCATTAACATATCCCCAGAGGTAATTGAGTGGTTTCGTAGTTACCTGTCTGGGCGCCGGCAGCGAATTCGCATTGAGGATATTTTTTCTTCTTGGTGTGATATTTCTGCTGGGGTACCGCAGGGTGGCGTTTTATCTCCATTGCTCTTTGCGATTTTCATCAATACCATCTCTTCTCAATTAGTTTCATCCTACCACCTTTATGCAGACGATTTGCAAATTTATACGCAAGCGCCAATTGACCACCTTTCTGAAGCCATTAATGTCATAAATGGCGATCTGGCGAAGATTTGTGACTGGAGCAGGTCATATGGCTTAAAAGTAAATCCTTCGAAGACTCAAGTCATTATTATCGGCAGCTCCGGATACACTAATAGGATCGACTTGCCTACCTTGCCAGCTATTTTGTTTGACGGTGTCACATTGACTCCCAGTGATAGAGTAAAAGACCTAGGGGTGTACGTCGATAAGAATCTTCTTTGGGGACCTCAATTACAAGAAGTGAGTCGAAGAATCTTTGCTACTGCTGGATCATTGAAAAGGTTACGCAATTTCTTACCCGTTGCCACCAAAACAGCGCTGGCACAATCCCTTCTTCTCCCTATCTTGGACTATGCCGATGTCAGCTATCTAGACCTCAATGAGGAGCAACTGAATAAGCTTGAGCGTCTTCAAAACTTTAGTATCAGATTCATATTTGGACTGCGCAAATATGATCATGTTTCCGAATTTCGTACTAAGCTCAAGTGGTTGCCAATTCGACTTTGCCGGAATGCGCACATTGTTTCCCTACTTTACAATATTTTGTTTAATCCTCTCTCACCACCTTATCTCAAGGAACGTTTCAATTTCCTTCATGACACCCACTCACGGGTTTTGAGATCGTCGGAGAACTTGAAATTGGAGATACCAATGCACTCCACTAAATTTCTGGATAAGTCTTTTACGGTTCAAGCTGCCCGTCTGTGGAACGCACTGCCAGATACAATTAAAGGCGCCCAATCCTTACATAGCTTCAAATTACAAGTGAAGGAACACTATCTTTCCCTTAATACCTGAGACAGTATCCTCTATAATATGTATTTATAGTATATTTATTTAAGTATATGTATGTATATTATTTTTATTATATGTGTAGGTATATATAAATATATATATTTTTGTACATAAATTATTTTTAATCCAAAAACACCATGACTGCCCATTTTTTAAGTAGTTTTTTTTTTCATTCTTTTAAACACATGGTTGCCTGGAAGAAATTGCTCTTTAGCGATAAGGCCGCCATTTGTACCACTCTTGTGTTGTTGATTTTAATTAATGTACCTATGTTTAATGTATTTTTGGGTGTACAATAAAGAATTACTATTCATTCATTCTAGTAAGTTCAAGGAGAGCTCTGGGGCTCGGACTAACCTAGCCTTGTAAAATTTTAAATAAATAACATTCGTACCTTTATTTTTTTAACACTTTCATTCCCAACATATAATTAAAATCTGTTGTGTCTGACTCCGCGCGGAGTTCTCGGCATTGAATGGGTTAAATCATGAATTGTGCTTGTAAAAATAAGCAACTAAATTTTTACTATTTTTTTTCGTTAATTGATTTCGTTAACATCGTTGTAAATTGTATCATGTACTTGCTCCAATTAAAACTTTTTGTAAGATTAAAACAATGATTTGTTTTTTTAGGGTTCCGTAGCCTATTGTCATGTCTGTATGTCCGTCTATCCGTCCGTCCGTATGTCACAGTCGTTTTATTCTGAAACTATTAAGATTACACAATTGAAACTTAGGAGGTAGATGTACCTATTCTGTTAACCGCTTTACGATTTTCATACAAAATAAAAAAAAGGGGGGGGGGGGGTTCCCCATATATGGAACTGAACTGAAAATCTCATCAAACTATACATGCGGGGTGTCGATAGATAGGATATTAAGAATGACATTGAGGTTCCTAAAACGATGTTTTCTCAAAGTCAGTTTCAAAGATGTTCACCTCCAAAGTAGTAAAATGTGTGTCCCCCTCTAACGTTTAAAATAAGAAAGATTTAAATAAAAGAAATATATATATGCTGCAGATCTTAATAGCAACTTTCAACGAAAATTGGTTTGAACGAAATATAGTAAGCAGTTTTAGAGATATAGCACATTTTCCATAACCGCAAATATAACTTTATTCAAAGTCAAAGACTTTTATTCAAATAGACTCATAGATAAGTACTTTCGAACAGTCCAAAACTGACCGTTTCTTTCTAAATTACCAGAATGGTAAATATACCTGTCAGCCTATAGGTATAAACAAATTTGGTCCTATGCCTAAAGAAATCGCAAAATTTTTAGGTTTAGCAGATACTGAGAGCTTCACTGGACATAATTTCAGGAGAACTTCAGCTACATTGCTGGCTAATTTAGGAGCTGATATAATGACTTTGAGGCGTCATGGTGGGTGGCGATCTAGCAATGTAGCAGAATCATATGTAGAAGATTCCATACAAAACAAGAAGGAAATTAGTACAAAAATCACAAAAAGAATTAGACTTTATTCTGAGGCGAGTCCTACTGGCGAAACACCAAGTACATCCAATGATTGGATTTCACCTACCTACACGAATAATTTTTTAACCATCTCAAATAACAATACAAAATGAAAGTGTTTCAGTAAATAATCTATATGCCATCAAAAACAGTTAAGTAATTATAATTTTACTAACTGCACATTCACTAATTGTTTCGCTGGATAAACTCTTTGTATCTTTAAAAAAAGATTTTTTATTATTATTTTCTCCACAAGTGTGTTAAAAAACGTCGTATGATACACGTGTATTGATGATTACTGTCCTCGACTCTCTTAAGAATGGCGCCTCAGCGGTAATCACCAACATTACACACTTGCATAATGTAGTATTACATGTATACCTTTTTAGGCTTATTTCCCCATTATCCCAATCAAGTCGCTGGGGCTAAGATCACACATGATCCAAATGGATCGCGCTTACCCAGAAGGTGCCTATTCGAAACAGGAATATACTTACATATTTAGTTTCAAACGATAACAATTTGAAAATAAGCGGCTGTTTGGCTGGTATCAGACCCAGGGGGCCCGGGTTCGATTCCCAGCGGGGGTACATATTGTACTCGGTTTGGTTGGTGTTAGGACTTGTTGTAAGTCCGTCTGGCTAGCTACCACCCTCTTATCTAAGCCTGACGCCATAACAACATTGTATTCAGCATTATTGTGTTCCGGCAGTTAGAGTTAGCCAGTTCCTCAGTAATGAGGATTCCGGAAGAGGCTCACTTCCATCTTCGGCCTTATCAATACTTAACATGTATAATGATATAGTATACATGTTGATATATTATACATGTTAAGATAGGTATGATGAAGGCTAAGACTGTCCCCGTGGTTTATATAAAAAAATACTATTTTTAGATAAACCAAACTGAGTAAGTTTGGTTCATCTCAATCACGACATTGCTACGAACATTATAATTAAACTAATTTAGATTGGGTATTATTTAATCGATCAGCAAAAAAACTCTAACTTAACCTAACCAATAATTGATTGTTCAGCAAGAAAACCTATTTGGTCAGCAAGTACTAGGTAAGCCAAAGAGAGTTGCTGACCAAATTGATATTTAGCTAATCAAAATATTTATTCCTATTTAGATTTAACTTCATAAAATAAATGTAGTGACCATCCAAACTCCTTTTCTGTTTTTTACATTATCTTTGACGGTGCTACCAAGGTTATCGAATTGTTGCATACACCACGTTAAAGCATTAACCATTTTTACAGATCAAACTACATAGGTATAAGTAGGTACTCGTTACAAACGAAAATTCGAGCTCTTAAAATCTAAATAAAGTATAAATGTTAAACAAGAAAAAATACTAGAAAAAGCAACTTGTCTCATGTCGTTCTGACGGGATGAGACAAGTTGCTTTTTTCTAGTATATTTTCTTGTTTAATATTTATCACATAAAAATAGCATTTTAAAATGCAAAATTAAAAAGTTATAATTAAAAGTATAAACTAAACGACACCGGACTTTAGGCTTAGACCTTAGGTTAGAAATTACGGCTTTTTGTAAAATGAACCAAAATCATATGATATTGCTAATAATAGATCAATTCGTGGTAGTATAATAAAATAAAGCTAAACAGTTTTCGCGTAACACTGTAACTATAAGACGGTTTGACAAAAATCCTAATACCTACTTATTGGTTGGTTTAAGATTTAAGATATCAATTAATTATATAAATAATGAATGTTCGCTACGATAACACAGATAGATTTACCCGATAAAAACAAAATAAGGTATTAAAAAAAACATAAACATTAAACGTAAGTCTTTACTGAAATTAACTAAAAAACGTATATTCATTTAAATCATGATTTTTTTCATAACATACGAAGTTCAAGTAATTTTAATCTTCCCCTTAGCGTTTATCTTAAGCCCCCCTTAAACTTTTATTCCCTACCTCATAAGGAGTCCCCGACAATTTTAGGGGATTACAGAGCGACATTCACGATGCAATAAATTGTGCATCCCCCCGTATTTAGGCGCACTACCTGCATTTCCCTAGCGTCCAGGATAAATATTGGCAATTCAGTTTTATGTGTCGAATGTACGGGGCAGGGGATGGATTTAGTCAAGTGTTCGTCCTTTTTTTTTTTTGTTTTCTTAACAATGAAGAGATCGTCTTTGTCATCTAATGTCCCTACCTACTGCTAGGGCACTGGCCTTCCTTATGGATGGATAAGGAGAAAGTGTCAAGACCCACCACGCGGGCTCAATGCGGATTGGTGGGTTTTAACGACTGCTAATACAGCTGGGACCAACGGCTCGAGATAGTAAATTTTTGGTCACCCATCCCGTGACCGACCATTGCGAAAGTTGCTTAACCTCAACAATCGTAAGCCCAGCGCGCGAACCACTGCGCCACGGGCTCCTCTGGGAGATTTCAGATCAGCCTTAATCATACCATGTTAAGCAATGTTTAAATTACAAAATCGATCAACACGCTGTCTGCCAACCTACAAGTATTCTCGTATAAACAATAGATTTTCTATTGTATCTAGACCGATTGCAGTCAACTTGTTAATAAAAGACAGTAGTTTGTAAGCCCAGGGCGGTTAAACAAACAGTTTGATTGGAATTGATCTTCAATAAAACAACTTTTGCGGAGTATTTAGTGCGATGTATTAACCCGAAATATATATTTGGTACTATAAATACGAAATATATTAATACTCCGCAGAAGTTGTTTTATTTCAATTATGAGTGCACGAAGAAACTTAAGACGTGCTTATTGATCTACAATTTTTACGACTTTTTCTTGCTTTGTAGTTTGATTACCACAATGGTCAAATGAAAAAGTTCAAGATGTGATAAATATTAAACAAGAAAATATACTAGAAAAAAGCAACTTGTCTCATGTCGCCCTGAAGGGATGAGAAAAGTTGCTTTTTTCTAGTATATTTTCTTGTTTAATATTTATCATATAAAATTAGCATTGTAAAATGCAAAATTAAAAAGTTGAAACAAACCCTCTACCAACCCGTCTGGCCAGCGTGGTAGCAGTAGCCTAATAACCTCCTATGAACGCCACACTAGGCGTGAGCTAGGAGAGGCCTATGTCCAGCAGTGGACGTCCACAGGCTGATGATGATGATGATGATGATGAAAGTTCAAGATCTAACTGTTATTTTCTATCGCGATTGGCCCTTGAACTTTTTTATATAGTGAGGGTTCGCTTCCGCATGCCCCGTCCGCTTATGATGATTGGATCTTATTGCGTTCGTATTTAAAGCGGTTTTCGTAAATCAAATCTGAGGAAAATAAATGCCTTGCACCTCTTAGTCCGTCTCTGTGCCTCGTAATATTGGATGCCACCTGATGCACTGTAACTCATATAAAATTTAAAACTTGCAAAGTAAAAATATTACATTAAAACATCATCACTTGAATAAAATATTTTGACACTAGGGGAAGAAAGGAGGGGTTAATTCGTCCAAGAGCTAGATTTAATTTTCTCTTAGTAAATATTTAAGTTTTATAAAGTCTCACCTACTTAATAAATAACTCTTGGCTTATATTTTTTTATAATTACTTATTTAAGTGTAAATAAATAATTGCATCACACCAATTACCTAGCCCACGTTAAGTTTCATGAAGAACTTGTGTTAAGGAAGACGACGGATAAAACCATACTAATACACTTTTTTTGTTAATACATATAAAGTGATAGATTTACAGAAAAGTTTTACAAATAGAACATTAATAGGTATTACATTTGAATTATAAGTTATTTCTTTACTTTACGAAAACCTTATTCCAAAATATTCTACTGGTCGACCGAGAAGTTTTCCGACTGTAGGCATGAAAAACTAAAAAAAAATACCATTAAAAAGTTGTGAATTGTACTGAGAGTGAAACTAACCGGAGTTGGATAACAAAACTCCTATCCTACTTATTTATAAATGCGAAAGTATGTCACTTTGTTTCTTAGTCTTTCACGCTAAAACTACTAAACGGATTTGCATGAAATTTGGCACAGACATAGTAGCCTGGATTAAAAATAGGATACTTTTTATCCCGATATCCCCACGGGAAAGGGAACCACGCGGGTGATGCCGCGGGCAGCCGCTAATAGTTCTGTAAAACTACTAGTATAGTATTATTATCTTTGATAAAACATAACATAATTATTATTTATATTTTAAAGTCGCCTTTATCATAAAATTCAATCAAAACTCACTATCAACGAAAACGATCAAAAATTAATAAATCGTAAATGTAACGGAACGCGCGCCATTATTGCTCAATATGGCGGTCATAATTCCGCCTTAATGCAACAATTCCCGCCAAAACGTCGTACGCATCACACTGCGTTTGAGCGATGCACGTCGTAATTCACAATACATTGTCGTGCCTGCTCCCAATGGCCACTCGTGGGCTCATAGCGAAGTGTCATTGGATCGCCGGTAATTATTTTAAAGAGCTCTGATTGTGAAATTGTTATGCATTTCTGCGGTGGAAATGGTTGCGAGTTTGATGATTGTTGATCGTTGGAATTATACTGTATACATACAGAGTTGCGCATGGAAATCATCATCGTGATCGTCATCAGCCATTTTTAATGTAACTACTGCTAGGGCATTGGCCTTTCTTATGGATGGATAAAGAGAAAGGGCCATGGCCCAATGCGGATTGGCGGGTTTTAACGAGGTATTCCTCGAAGCCCTCGTTAAATTAAAAACATTGTAGTATTATTCCTCGAAGCGCAAGCATAGGGAAGAAAGAGCCTCAATAAAACTTAATATCATCTTGTATAATAAGAATCAAAGTTCATCGTGTATATTGCTTGGATTTGCAACAAAATTAGATAGGGGGACTCAGAATAAGCGGGAGAACCAATTTCTATAATTTTTAGAATTATTTTATTTATTAACCATTTATTTCAGGCATCTAATAGCCCATACAATAAATACCTTATAGACTAGCATACATACATTATATTATAATCAAAATATTATTGACTCAATTTGACAGTTTCTTTGTCGAATCGGTGGCACACGGCAGCGTCCCTCTAAAGCGCCTGTACACCACGCCCTGCGGCCAGAAGTCCTCCTTCATGAAGAGTTCCAGCCTTGATGTCGGGATGCGCACCACAAATGCCTTAAAATTGGTATTATGGCGCGACTCCAGTGGTAGAACTCTCGAGCAGAAGTTGGTCTTCTGCTTGTCCTGCGTAGTGGTGGTGTAGTGCAGGCGGGACAGGTCCAAGGCCATGGTCGGTGTGGCAGCTCGCAGCAGGAAGTTGGGCCCTGACGGTGCGGTGCCGTGACAATTCGGGCTCGCTCGTTGACGAAGTCGCTTTATGTTTCGAACCTCGATGAAACCGTCTTCATCTCGGCCCGGTACGACGACGTTCTGCGAAACGGCTTTTCTTTCGCCGTGAATAGGCTGCTGCGTCCGCGAAACTGAGGCAGCCACAGCAGCAAAGTCACGCTGACAGCTGACGGCGGCGCAAGCATCGCAGGCGCACGCGGTGGAGCCACCGGGGTAGCGGGCGGCGGCGGCGGGGCGCGCACATGAGGCGCGGGGTCGGCGCTCGCGGCTTGTGGCGGCGGCGCTCGGGCTCGGTCGGACCGTGGCGGGGACGGGGTCGAAACTGCTGACTTGCAACTCGACGATGTATCGATGCAGGCCCCACGTCGCATGTTGACGTCCAAGCCTGCAGTCGGTGACCTACTTACGGCGAGTGATTCACGTAAATCGTCAACTTCTTTACGTAATTCACTCACCGTATTTTCGGATGCTTGGAATTTCACCATCACTTCAGCCAAACTCGCCTTAAGGGTAACGATGTCCTTTAGGAGGCAGGTGACATCGACGTGATCGAATGTGACGGGAGGTAGCTTGTTCAGGTCTCTCGCCACGAACGTCGCTTTCTTTAAACAGGGTGATGATCTCCTGTAGGCTCTTCTGCGTCCCGTCAAGCCTCCGGGACACCATCTGGTCACTCTTGCCGAGAGACTCGTACAGCAGTTTCTTTGCTGCGGCCACATCGTCCTCGCTGAAGTTGGACTTGCAGATTTGCAAAGCGCTCACCTCATCCATGACGTCCAGCTTTTGTTGCAGGAACGCCAGGAGCTCGTTTGCCACAAGTTTATCGCTCATGGCTCTAGCGAAAAGCGGGCTTAGCCGCGTTACGCAATACGCAAAAGTGTTTTAGCATGCGTCTGCACCGATCCGCATCGCACACACGAATTAATGTCTGTCCGTCTGTCTGTATGTCTGTGTGTTTGAATGAGCATCACACTAAAACCACTGATCTAAGTCCACAGAATTGTTTATATGTTTAAAGTTCGCATCTCAACTTACCGTATAGACTATATTTCATCAAAATCGGTCAACTCTATCAAAAGTAATTACATTTTAAAGAGAGAACGGACGGAGAAATTTATATTGTAACGCGCGTATGCAGAAGGCAGACTTGGAGTTTACGCGTCGTTCAGGTTTTGGTTGCTTAGCAACAGTTGTTGATTTTAATTCTTGAAAAATATATTTATAATAAATAAATATATATAATAAAAAGCAGCAAAAAGGATATAGTTAGTTACCTATATGCTTTTTGCTGCTTTTTATTACTTTAGCTGTATGCGTGCATGTATATTTTGTCGTTATTTCAAAAAAAATTAAGTAGTTCTTTTATAAATTTTTAAGGTACTTAAAAAAAAAGTAGGAATTTATCAATGTGTCGCGAATACAAGTGGTATTTTTATGTAGTCAACTGCAGGTCAGGCTTTATACTTTGTGCTTGAGATTGCCCTTTACCTATGTCGTTAATTTTAGATGCGGTTTTCGTAATACAAGCTCTAACGTTATTACACAAGTTTTATGTTTCAGTACCTATGAACAGATTGAACAGTCGTCATTTACCATTTCTTATGCCACCACTGCCGGGGCACGGGCCTTCCTTTTGGAAGGATAAGTCATAAGATAAGGAGAATGGGCCATGATCCGACACGCGGGCCCAATGCGGATTGGTGGGTTTTCATGACCGCAAATACACTCGCGACCAACGGCTTAACGTGCCCTCCGAGGCACGGAAGAGATAGTAAATGATTGGTGACCACCTATCCCATGATCGACCATTGCGAAAATAAACCGAAGGCCAAGCGCGCGAACCATTGTGCCTCCTCATACCCTACCTACAGTAGTTTTCAGAAAATCAGGAAACGCTATCGATTTCTTTACCTTTAAAATTATATGAACTTAATAATGATTAACCTTAACTTTAACTACTTAGGTACGTTAGTAGAACACTTGCACCAGCTCTGTGGTATGTTTTGTGAATGGATTTTTGACATGACCGTCACTACCTTTTTGTTTTTACTAAGACAGGTCTCAGTTTCAGTCTATAGTGATAAATGGCTAAAAACGAATCAAAACGTGGGTATAACGTTAATAGAAATATTTTGTTAGTTAAGAGCTATTGTATTAGGTTGTCAAAAGTAATGAAAAATTAAAGAAATATAAATGGATATTTCATCAGGTTTGTATTTCATTTTAAAACGTATTTACCTTATAGTGATTACAAGCCTTTCTTCAGGTGATACAGATAATCTTAAGTGTTAATCTTTATGTTTTATGTCACTTTGAATCCGATGTAACAACTCATAAAATGTAGCTGTTGACATACGCAGGTAAGAATAAAATTGTCTTGGATTATTTTTAATTCTTTTGCAAAACAACACATAGAAGTCGCTCTCGTTCAGGCGATTGGTTGTTATTGGATCCTCCCAAAATCTTCGATGTATTGATTTACGTTTCTTGCGTCTTCGAAGTAATAAAGCCAACAGCAGTATTTCCTCGTCGGAATCCATTCTGTTACTGAGTGTATCGTACGCCGCTCACTTGAGCCTTCGGAACCGCGACGTGTGCGCTGCGCAGCCGCGACGTCTGCGCCGCGCACACGCGGCGTGTTCGCTGCGCGACCGCTCCGCTTTGGAAACGCTTGCAATCAGCCAGTGTGGCATGGCTCTAAAGGGTCGGTTTCACCAACTACTGATAAGTTATGGTTAGCTTATGTGGCACGGATTTTTTTTCATGTAACAAACTTTCAGAATATCTATCAATTAAACTATCCAGAACTTATTAGTAGGTGGTAAAACCGCCCCGTAAAGTTGTTTTGTTCTGTGGATAGAGCAAATGGTACAGGGGGTAAGAATGGGTTCATGTTGTCCAATTATGATTGTTATGATGCTTAATTCGTCCAAGTTATGATGGTATGACTTCCCAGTCGACCAGTACACTTTCTTATGGAGTGTTACCTATCTATCTATACGTGTATACTATTTTACCAGCTGTATACAACCTATGTAAGGGAAATTATGCGGACTATAGTAGTTTAGTAACTTTTGCTAAGGTCGGTCGCGGGGTGGGTGACCAAAAATAACAATCTTGAGCAACTTTGTTAATTTCTAAGGCGTTTTACAAAGCCACATTGGAACATGACTGATGAAACTAAATCACAGGCATCGGTTATCTAATTAATATCATCACAACAAAATAAAACGACTTTTAAACAATGCTACTTTGTCCTCCAAGTCCTCCAATGTCCGTCGTCTGCGCAGGCCTTAATAAATACTCTAACGCAGTGTGAAAAATTCAAAAAAATAAATAACGTGCATTACTTAATTTGACATAATTTTCACTTAGTACCCCATCATTATTCAAAATTTGAACAAAGGTGCTCTTCGAGGATTAAAATTGTAATATTTTTAATTGATTTTTAAATGATTTAGATGCGCTTCGTTAAATGAGCTTGAATTTAGATGTGATTCAAGGAATACCTCGTTTTGACGACTGCAAATTCAGCCGGGACTAATGGCTTAACGTGCCTCCCGAAGCACGGAGGAGCTCGAGATAGCTAAATTTTTGGTCAGCCATCCCGTGATCGACCATTGCAAAAGTTATTAACCTTAACAATCGCAGGCCTAGCACGCGAACCACAGCGCCACGGAAATCATAGAAGGCCAATTTCAATAGACTTCAATGAACTTGACAAAGGTGTGCGTTTTCTCAAATAATTCTGAACTAAGTAGGTATTCCATGTAAAGATAAGGATCATTGATTAATATTCAAGTTTACGAAAAGCTTCAAGGTGTAAAATATCTATTTATCCACAGACTTTTACATAAAAGCTTAGTTTGAAAAGTTCTCTATTCATAGGGTGAATGCATAAAAGCTTGGAAGATCTTTACAAAACAGCGTATTGTTATGTTACTTTTGGGGCGAGCCCGTGTAAAGTAGCTACATAAGTAATATCTTGAAGGTGCCTTATGATGTATTGCTTCCTAGTTTCTGGGGGAGAATGGTGTTGCCAGATATAACGGCTTTCCTGGGACTTTAACCCTTTGTAGGATTTCCTCTGACAAAATAGGGTTCAGTTGGAAAGTAAGACTTATCATACTGGGAATTTAAAATCTCCATATAAAAAAACGGGATAAGGTAATGATAGAAGTTGATGTTTTTTATATTAACAAAATGTTTTTGACCTTAATTTGGCCGAGCGAAGGGCACAGATGAGGTCTAACGGTCTAAGATGGAGCGAGTTCGCCCAGAAGAAGCCTGTTCACTTGCACATTGAAGAGGTTTGGGTAGTATGTGCTAGGGAAAATGGACGTTGGCAGGACATTGCACTCCTTGGCTTGGCTGTTCGCATGATAAAAAAGGACTTAAAGTGCTCTGTGTGTTCCGTGCGTAAGTTTTGAATGGCAACCAAGTAAGTAATAAATAAAACAACTCGAACTATATTTTGTAATCATCAATTGAAAATATGCTGATTTACTAAAGTCATTTACCTACAGCCTTTGTAGAGTTGGCTGGTTTTAGAGGCGGGCTGAGGCACACTGGCTGTCGGGGCTGACAACCAAAATGTATGAATACGTTGACCACCGTTCGTGCTGACTGATACTGCCCTACTGTCATTAAAAACGCTTAGAAATTCATACATTTTCGGCTATCGGCACCGGACGGTCAGCGCGAAAACCAGCCAACAAACGGCGGTTAAGAAACTTTTGGTCGTGGGAAGGGTCTCTCTCTCTCGCTCTCTTATTATCGTATGAAGATTGGTGGGCACCACTGGTGTCAGAGTTTATCAAGCCGGCTATTAGGCCTCTGACTTGGCTTAACGACTCTTAACAGCCGGGTCCGACTGTTTAACGTGCCCTCCGAAATACGGAAGCGCTCAGTTGTAATGTTACTTTACGGTCACCCATCCGACATAAGTTGATTGCATAATAACAAAACTGTATGGTCACATTCACATGGACATGTTTTAATAAGCGCAGGACAAAAAGCATACGGCTGCACAATTTAAGTAAATATCAAAACAAGCTTGCAGTTGGAAAATTGCGCTGTAGACGTCGTGGTTTCCTAATTTTGTACTGACTGACCTGTTATAATTTCGTACTTTATATTAGGTTACATTACATTATGTCCTGCCTGTCCCACGTTGAACAACTGTGTGGTCGCCGCCTTAAACGTTGGTCCTTTACAAATTCCCTTTCACTAAAGCCTGTGACTAAAGCAAAACAGAGTTATCTTCAGCCAGGGCTAATATAAAATGCCCTCTGGGACGTACATTATCATTTGACGATCGTTACTTTGTCCGCAATTGGTCCGAATCTCGTGGTATGTAAATGTACTTACACCGATATTCAAGATTATCGATATCGCCTTCTATGAGATCCTGGATTCCAGTCTCGGTAGTGGCTAGTGTTTGTATGGTAAATATAAACATATTGTACCTGAGGTGGTCAATTCGTCCAAGTACCTGAGACATGGCTGTTCAAATAATGTTTCTACAAAAAAAATTCAGTACCTTATGTATCATTCATTTTCCTATTTTATCCTACTAAACGGGTGCCGCCAGCGGAAATGGGTCTACTTCAGTCTGCTTGTCTTAACGTTGTGCTTAAAGCTTAAATCTTTTCAATTAAAATAAATTGCTATCGACCTGTATGTACGTCACAACTTGCAGTACAGTAACCTTGTAATGCGAGAAATCTTAAATGTAAGTCCATCCTTGCGAGTTGAAAATTGTTTACGGTTAGGATAACCATAAAATGTAATATTATAATTAGTATTTTCTTTTGTGATGGAAATTTACCTTACTGATATGTTAATCTCACTTTTCAATTTGACGACTCTGTATGAAATAAAACAGGGAGAAAAAAATAGCCCTTGACGAGTTTCTTGCCGGTTCTTCTCGTTACAAGGTCTCCCGCCGTAGGGTTTGTGAACCGATGGCATAGCTTCTTTGACGTTCATAAGTGCTTGTAACAGCCTAGACTGAATAAATGATATTGATTTGATTTGATTTGATTAACTAGTTAATTAATTATAAATGCGAAAGTTTAAGAGGATGTTTGATACTAAGTTTGTGAGGATATTTGGATGGATGAATGTTTGATACTCTTTCATGCATAAACTACTGAATGATTTAGGTGAAACTTGATAGTATTAAAGCTTATACATCAGAATATCATATCGGTCACAATTTACCCCGATATTCGATCCGATATATTTAACCGTGGGCGGCCGCGTGTTATGTACAATTCTATATCCACTAATTGGTCTGAGTGTAATATTTTTTATTTTATTTTTCTTCATAGGTTGTGTTACAATACAACATTTTTTTATGAACAACGAGGAGACTCTTAGCCTTCATCATACCTGATGTTAAGTATTGATAAGGCTGAAGATGGAAGCGAGCCTCTCCCGGAATCCACAATCACTTAGGAACTGGCTATCTTATCTCTATCTGCCGGAATACAACAATGCTGAAAACATGTTGTTATGGCGTCAGACTTAGATAAGATGGTTGGTGGTAGCTAGCCAGGCGGACTTACAAAGTCCTACCTCCAATCAAACCAAATAAAATAGTACCCCCATTGGCAATCGAATCCGGGACCCCTGGGTCTGATACCGGTGGTTGTACCACTAGACCACAGAGGCGGCATATAACTTTAACCAATATTTTAGACCTATAGCGCACTAGGCAGAATGTCGGTGTATGGGAGCGAGGGAGGGAGGGAGGAGTGAATGGGATGTATGGGAGCCGACATTTCAAAATTTTCAAAATTTCAAAATTTATTTATTTCGGTACCAATAATGTGAAATATGTCGGTGTATGGGAGCCCGCGCACTAAGCATTCACGAAATCCTGGCTGGGGCAGCCTGATGACTATTGACTGCTATAACTGTCTGCCTAGTGTGCAATGAGTCACTGGAACTGCAAGTACTAAAGTACCTTTTAATTATATTCAAATCAATTTAAGAAAAATCTTAATTTCTAAGCATTTTTATGGAATCAAACAAATTGTAAGTCATGCTTACAAAAATATGGAAATACTGGTAAATAAACAATCAGATTAAGTTAGAATATAATGCAATTTACGAAAACCAAAACGAATAGTGATTCATGAAGATGAATATAATTCCTAGACAGCCGAATCATTTCATATGAGGTTTCGAAGATTTTTTTCAGTCGCAATTCCGACTCTATACCCCTTTGTTAAGGTCCAAAGGTTCCAATATAAATAACTGACGATAAATCCACAGGTGCTATTCATGTCCAATGCAAGGATCAAGATAGATTAGTCCTGCAAAAAGTAGTGCAAAAGCTCCCTCTCCCGTGGCAATGATCAAGATTAATCGTCCGACTTTGACCGTAGGTATAAACTGAAAAATACGCATTTTTGTTATTACAAATAGTTATTTGTTATGCAAGGCTGGAAAGTTGGTTATTAGCGGTGAGTTACCTCTATTGAAATCTGAGCAAGCGAAGGATTCTAGGATTCAAAGATTGAATCCTGAGCGAAGCGAGGATTTCAAAGGTAACATTTCTGCCGAGCGCAACACAATTTTTCACCTCACAACAGCGACGGACATTTTATGGTTGATACCGCGGTCAACTTCCGGTAAAAAAATATCTTTAAACATTAAGTTAAATCTACCTAAATATATCTTATTCTTGTTGTTTTAATGATATTAAAAACTAGAATAATAATAAACATTATAGTTAGTTCAAAGTTATTTGAAGTAGGAATATATTGTTACCTGGGCAAGCACGAACAACTATCGAAATAGTATCGAGCACGTAATGTCAAAAAATGTATAGGAAAATTTAGTTTCGTTTACGTCCGGTAGGAACGCTGCTCAATATGTCATACATTTTTTTACTTCACTTCCTCGATACTTACTCGAAAGTTGATCGTGCTACGCCTGCTGATTGTTACTTATATTTAACAATAAAAACGATTCGGTAAATGTAGACGTTTATAATAAACGTTTATGCCACGTTCCGAAATCCAATCATAGGTTCTGAAATCTCACCCAGCCTAATATAAAATTCTTATAACAAATAGTTTAATCTTATTGTTATTGTTTTTATGATTCAATGAACTTAAATATTATAGTTATAATTCAAAGTTATTTAAAATAGGATCATATATTTTACCTGCCATTTTACCATTTGTGAAAGGCGTCACAGACAAGATTGGGAGAATTCTAAAGCGTGCTTCTATTAATACTTACTTCAAGCCGCCCAAGAAGATCAATCAATTCCTACCACCAGTCAAGTGCAACATACCCTTTCAAGTTGCAGGTGTCTACAAACTGGATTGTGACTGTGGGCTCTCCTACATCGGGCAGACAAAGAGAAGCATAGGGACCCGCGTTAGAGAACATGTAGCTGACGTGAAAAATAGGCGCGATAACAAGTCTGCAGTGTGTGAACATGCTTTTGAGGGACCCACCCACTACATCAGGTTTGATAAGCCACAAATCCTCGCCAGGGAACAAAAATTTGTCCCCAGAATGCTGCGTGAGGCTATTGAAATCACCAAATACCCAAACTTCAATAGAGATGATGGGTGGAAGATTCCACCAGCTTGGGAGCCTATTATCCATAAATTAAAGTCTCAACCCAAATCACGCACTGCAAGACCCAAAGATACGGTTAGCTCTTTTTGTAGATAAATAAATATAAAAAAGTAAAGGTGGAGACAACATATCTTAATTTCTTTATAAAGATGGAGGTCGGCCTGCTTTCGAAGTTTTCTTGGCAGCTTCTTTCTTCGAAGGTCCTCCCAATTTGTGAACTGCCAGTAGAGTCTTTAGTTTTCTCCTTTCTTAATAATAAATAATTAAAATAACAATTAAATCAAAATATCAAATCAATAATAATTTGTGCCATAGTAAATGTCTAACCGTATCCGAACGAAAATAAATTAACTTTTCGAGGGTAGACTTATAAGTAGCCAGTCATCCCGTGACCACGGCAGCTGTAAAGGTGCCGAAACGTCGGGAAAATCAAAAAACCCCTAAAAACCTAAAAATACGGACAATTACATCTTAGTTCGTGGAAATATAGCGCGTTTGATATCCGTAAAAGTTGTTTTATTTCAAGGAATATATTGTTACTTATTAATAAGAATAAAAACGATTCCGTAAATGTTGACATTGACATGAGGTACAAGACAAAGACAATTTAAAACTAAAGATTTATGTCACAGTCCGAAATCCAATTATAGGTTGTGAAATCTCACCCAGCGTAATATAAAATTCTTATACAAATAGTTTAATCTTATTGTTATTGTGATTATATTGTTTTTATGATTCAATGAACTAAAATAATATAATTAAACCAAAACGGAGTATTATAATTAATGTAAAGCTATTTAAAATAAGAATCAAATATAACAAAAAGTCATTAGTGCGTTTCGGAACGCATTAGGACTTATTCTTAGGTATTAAATTAAAAAAGTACTTTGCCGCGCTAGGCCGCAAAAAGCGATTTTCTACGCCTAAACTGATTGACAAAACGTCCTTTTCAGAGCGTGAGGTGAAAAAAATATTCGCCGTCGGCGACGTACGCTCTAGATTCGTCCTACTATCAAACGATGCATTAATTCAGAAATATTGATTGTTAAACTGTAGTATCTTTGTGACTAAAAAAATAGATGATATTGGCTAAAATAAAATTAATTGCATCAAATAACTATGTTAAACAAAGTATAGAGTAGGTTAGGTTTACAGTCCTATATCGAGATAGACAAAAAGAGCGCTTCAAATTTTTTTGCCTCTGCGTCATTCACAGGTGGACCGAATGAACACAGAGGCGCTGTTATTCTGACAGGGTTAATAGGAAGGGAAGATGACGAGAGAAGAAAAAATATGATAGATACAGAAGACGAGAATACTCAGAATACACAATAATAGATAAACTTATAAATTATATACTACAATACATAATATGTGAACAAGGAATAAATAAATAATTTGAATAGGCAGAACGCTCTCAGCACTTTGCCAAATGATGCAGCAAAAATGAGTTGAGTTTGACAGTGACAGTTGTTGGAGTTAAAAATGCGCCTCATAGCCTTCATCTCATCATGCCTGATGTTTTAAGTAACGAGGCTAATGCTGATGGCATTTCTCCCGGAATCCTCAACCACTGAGAAGCAGGCTATCTTATCTCTTAACAGCCGTGTCACAACAACGCTGAAAATATTGTTGACTTAGATAAGATGGTGGCATGTTACCACCACCTGGCAACGCCAGGCGGACTTTGAACAAGTCCTACCAACCACAACCAAACCGAATGCAATATATGTATACTTAACACCAATGGGAATCGAGCCCGGGATCCTGAGTTTGATGCCGGTGGGTGTAGTGTAGGACTCACACCTACCGGTTGCAACATCTACCACTGTACACCACAAAGGGTTTAGTCTAGGGGTCCCACTAGACCCAGAGCGGTTAAAAGGTACATAAAAACAATTTAATGCTCTATAAACTATTTAATGACTAAGTAAAGTAGGTATTTGTTTATGGACTACTACCTGTAAATAAAGCGCTCATGTTTGGTTAACTTGTTCATAAAGAATCGGTTCAAATATTCGGAAACGCGTATTATCTTGTATTTCAAACAACTGAACAATAATTCATAATTTATCAGCGTGATATTTTCCGAGTACAAAAGTTATTGCATTTAAATTGAAATGAATGGCAAACGATTGCCGATGTTAATCTTTTTTGGTAATTAATCAGCGATCGATTTGGTAAACAGTATTTGAGATGCTTTTTTATTAAAAAAGCACCACTTTTTAAAAAGTTTTTTATATCTATACTAATATTATAAAGAGGAAAGATTTGTATTTTTGTATGTAACGAATAAACTCAAAAACTACTGGACCGATTTTGACGAAATTTGGTATAGAGAATCCTTAGACCCCAAGTAGTAACATAGGCTATAAATGATCCTAAAATTCCCACGGGAACGGGAAACACGCGGGTGAAACCGCGCCCGGCCTCTAGTAACATTAAAGTACTTAGGTAAACCTACCTATAATCATGGTAGGTGGTAGGACTTGTTGTAAGTCCGCCTGGCTAGCAACACCAACATAACCAAGTCTAACGCCATTACAACAATGTCTTCAGCATTTTTATGTTCCGGCAGTTAGACATATGGCGTGCGGAATCTTCAAAGGTTGAGGATTAAAGATTCCGGCAGAGGCGCTCTCACCTTCAACCTTAACATTACCTAACATCGGTATGAAGAAGGTATTTAGCGTTTCCCCATTGTGTTAAAAAATACATTTTCTTGCCGCAGTGCTAGGAAAAGATCACTTTTACCTCATGCTACGTTTCTCTCTTGTATCTCTTCTCTCATTAAGTGTCTACGTTACGCATGCACGTAACTCATCTCACTCAACCTTGCACGAATTATCGTCCAAGCACTCAAGTCATCGATTTCGGGTAAGTATTCTACAAACAAATTTAAGAAAACGCAAGATGTGGTGCAATAGCTATGTCAACTCGTACTACTAACAGTCAACAGCACATACGGCTTTACATAAATTTGCACTACGAAAGTCAAAGTCAAAGTCAAAGTCAAAGTCAAAGATTTTTATTCAAATAGACTTACAGATAAGTGCTTTCGAATCGTCCAATTTTTTTTTTCCTACCAGCCATTCGGGACATCTTACGTAAAACCGCCGGTATTACGTACGACCGGCGAAAAGGCGCTCTTAAGGTCAAAGTCTAAAGCCGTGCGTGCTGTTGACTGTACTAGTACGAGTTGACATAGCGTCTATAACACCACATGGTATACCGGGCCGTTCTCTGAATTCAGAGTGGTTCTTACTTATGTCGCAGGATAATTAGATACATCGATTTTTTGAAAAAATCCTAGTGATATTGCGAAAACACGGATAATTAGACATTGGTGTTGTTATTTCTCAATCCAACTGAAAAAAGATAGGAATTTTGCGAAAAAACGGCTGCCTTAGTAAGACTGCGAAAAGAATCGCTGGCTATTATGAAATAAGAACACTGATTGGCTGATCGAACCATGCAAAACAACATCTTCTCGGATTGTTGACGACTTGACGTTTCAAATGTCAAACGATTCTCTCACGTGTAGTAAACTTTCTGTGAACCAATCAGAATAAGAGTTAGCAAGAAAAAAAAAATTAAGCCAATCAGATTTAAGAATATCCAATGTTACTAAAGCAACCCGTATTTTTGCAAAAACCCTATCTTTTTTCAGTAAGATTGAGAAATGTCAACACCATTGTCTAATTATCCGTGTTTTTGCAATATCCCTAGGAATTTTGCGAAAATTCTATTTATCAAATCATCCTACGACACTTACACTGCACGGCAGGGTCCGGTCGTCGGTCCGCCCTAAATAGTGTTGTGGAACTATTTCTTTAAACTATCGATAATGTCCAATAATATCGATATTGTTTTATTAAATCGGTATAAGTACGGTGGAAGAGTTTGTTTGTTTGAATCTCAGGAACTAACTACGGTCGAATTGAAAAACTAATTTTGTTTTTTTTTCAATAGGTATTATATACACAAATTTTATATACTTAGACAAATATTGGAAAAAATCAACTCGGCCACAAGTGAATTCTCAGATGGGTCTCGGTTAATTACTTTGCTCTTTGGTCTCGGTAGCTCAGTGGTTAATAAACACAAGCTTACGCACACATACGTACGAGATTCTAATAAAGCCGATCAATCGCGCGCGACATCAAATGAACAGTCAAAAATAACAAACAAACAAATAACAAACAAACGTCTGACTTAGCTTCCCTTAAAAGTTCTAAAAAAGTCCGCGACATTATACTCTATTTTTTAAGGTTGACTCACTATAAAAAAATTTATAGTAATAAAAAATTGTTCTAAAATAATGCATTATTTACGAAGCTATTTTTGCAATCCTGGAGCCCGATTCTGCTAATGCTTAGTCACAATCGTATTCCAATGGTTTTTCAATGGTAGTCCTGTTTTACACAGTTCTTGTTACAACAGTGTAAATAAACACTACTATTGAAACACCACTGAGAGACGATTTTGACAAAAATGTAGCAGAATTGACCCCCTGATATTAAGACTTATCCAATTAAATACGTTATTCATCACAAGTACCTGTTTAAATTTAAATTAAATTGCCCTTGACATCATTTTGATTCTAATGACTATGTTAGGATTTATCGTAGTACTCCGGGCGGCGCGGCGGCGGGCGGGCGTACCACGCTCAGGCGGACGTAGGGACATAGGTGTGCTAGCCGGAGCCGGCCGTCCCGGGATGCCAGGTAGCTAATTCCACGCGGAAGAAGTCGCGGGCGGAAGGCTAGTTTCGTACCTATCTCCTTTTATTAAATAGTTATAAACTCACATTAAAAACTCGGAAAAACAAATTAACAAAGTAGAAACTAAATTGGAAGCAAGTAAAATAGTACTTACATACTCTTACGCTTCTCTATTCTATCCTCTTTCATCCATCTTCTCCTCACTATCTAAAAGAATACTTTCACTATCGTTCCTCTTCCACTCAATGCACCTTACGCTCTTACTCTAATCTCACTCTTGATATTCCTTCCCATACCACTGATTTCCTGTCCTATTCCTTCTCTGTGCATGCTGTTCGCCTATGGAACTCCCTTCCAGAAGGTATTAGAAAAGCTCGCTCTCTGAAGTCTTTTAGCGATCAAGTCAGAATGCATTTCCTTTCTCATATTTAATCTATTTTTTTTTCCTTTCCCATTCCTACTATATGTTTATATATTCATTCTAAGTATGATTATTTATAATATTCTATATTCAATTGCACCCACTCCCCCCCTTTTCCCCCTTTTCTGCTCTTCCTCTTATTTCTTTACCACTCAAGGTTGCCTGGAAGAAATTGCTACCTAGCAATAAGGCCGCCTTTTGTGTATTTCCTTTTACTGTCTGTTTTTTATTTTTCTTTGTGTTCTTAAGGTGGAACGATTAAGTTACAAAAAGCTGAACGGTCGTTAGATGGCGCTACTGTCGCTATTTAGTAGTTTTTATTTATTTGTTAATTGTTCTTTGTATCTTTTTAACTCAAAATACTATAAGCGCATTCTATAAATAAATATTGAATTTTCGAAACCAACATTTATCTTTTTGTAGTACATAAATCATCCAAATATCTCGAGAGAGTGTTTCTGTATGCATACCTTATTTCTGAGTTTCTTGTAGTAGAATATTTCGACCCAGCTGAAAATGATAAAGTAGCCCAGCGGTCTACGTAATCGGCTTAGATATCAAAGAGTTAAGGTTCGAGACTTCTGATGGTAGTTTTTTTTTTTATTATTAATTTTATATTATTGTTTATTTAAATAACATCACAATATTAATTTTGATGTATAAATTGCAACAAATGCAATTGCAACTTTTTTAAATTGCACAAGTGACAAGAATGTAATTGATACTCTAAATTTTAAGATTTCTTAGTGTGTTTGCCCATTATAATATCTTTTTTTTAAACCACTGCTGAACAGATTTTGATTAAAATTGCAGTGTTTCCTCAATAAAAAAAAAGTGGTGGTGGTTGTTGGATCATCATGTTACCGTTTTCTATACTTCTATACTATATAATATTACTAGCTTCCCGCCCGCGGCTTCGCCCGCGTGGACTACACGACTTATGCTATTGTGGGTTAAACATAAACCACCGCGGAGTTTTCTGTAGTCATTTTCAAGGTGTACAAATACTTATTACCTTATATTGATAAATCTCGTAGGGTTCAGCCTGCGTTTGCAATGTAAGCGGAAAAAATGTAATCATTTACGACATCACATTAGAAACCTTAAAAATTACAGTATTTCTCTACTATATATTGAAGGTTATTTTACCTTCCTCTTGAATCACTCTATCTATTAAAAAAACCGCATTAAAATCCGTTGCGCAGTTTTAAAGATCTAAGCATACATAGGGACAGACAGCGGGAAGCGACTTTGCTTTATACTATGTAGTGATAAAGAGGAAAGATGTGTATGTATGTATGTAATGAATAAACTCAAAAACTACTGGACTGATTTCAAAAATTCTTTTAGGATGCTACCTTGGACGAATTAACCACTGGACACGAAACCCGAGAAGAATGTATGAAAACACGATCAACCAATTCTTGCGGGGGTGAGGGGCGATTACTAATGTCAAATAATGACAGTAGTGCTTGAAGTAATCGATATTTTTTTTATCGATAAGTAAGGAGTGAATGAATGAACCTATTGAGATTAATAAATCATGTGTGTTTTAAAAAAAATAGTAAATTAATTGTTTATTTCGTGGAAAAATAAATAGCACGATAGGTAAGGAGTGAATGAATGAACCTATTGAGTTTAATAAATCATGTGTGTTTTAAAGAAATTAGTAAGTTAATTGTTTATTTCGTGGAAAAATATAAAGCACCTAATAATATGAAAATCTCATTAAAAAAATACCTCAAATTCATAAAAACTATACAATATGGTTTCCAAAGCGTTTGTGTTTGGGTTTGTTTTGTGAAAAATGGGTAGATACATGCAACCTGATACTAGTACTGTACTGATAAGGCTTAAGATGGAAGCGCGCCTCTCCCGGTATCCTCAATCTCTGAGGAACTAGCTATCTTACCTCTAACTGCCGGAACGGACTTGGATAAGATGGTAGTCGCTAGCCAGGCGGACTTACAATTTACTTACTAACACTTTTTAAGTGAGTAAAAAACATTAATATTTGGTTTATATAATAATATAATTCATTATTTACATTAACTTCTTCAATCACTCGAGCTTTTTTATATAAAACAAAATATGGGTAATTTGTAAATGTAATACTTTTTTATATAAAACAAAAGTTCATTACAGAACCATTGTATAGGACATACACAATAGCAACCCCTCCATAAGTGTTTAATTTTATAATCGATTGCAATCCCTTTCAAAGGTCAAATAGTTGTGGCGCGATGCTATGTGATGCGATGTGAATAATATGTACCTTTTAAATGAAAAATTTAAAGGGATTGTGATAGACTTAAAATTAGACAATAAACCCCCTGTGTGCTTCTCGAGCTGTGATATCTCGTATTCTACATTTTTTTTGGAGGCAAAAATCTAAGTATACTAAAACTTATTGAAAATAATCATCGACATTAGAAGATCGTTGAGACTAAAACATTTTAATTACAACTCTAGTCCATTTACATTTAAGAAATATGCATATTTGTAAGAAAAAATATAAACTTGTTTTCACTTTATTAAAGATCTCAAAATTTACGCCACCGTACGAAATTAGCACAACCTAAACCCAAATTAGAAATAGTAGACTAGCGTTTGGATAGCGTATGGTCCAGCACACGCTATGACAGTATTAAACAACAAACTCCCAGAAGTTATAATTATATATAATTACCTATATTTAAGATAAAGCCAAGGCAGTATTTTTCTAGCAACTACTAGCTGAAATACTAATTGCAAGTATATTGCAACCAATAGTTTATTGTAGTTTTAAGATTGTTTTACTTGAATATAATAAAACGATCTTAAAATTAAAATATTATAAGATTAAAAAATAGTATAATATAGCTAAGTACATACATAAATATAATTAATTTTATTCTTGCTGTGACCTAACAATGTTTATGTTAGAAACAAATAATAAATGTAACCACCATTTATGATACATTTTAACAAGAAAAATATTGGAACAAATTAACTCGGCCACAAGTGAATTTTCAGATGTGACTTGAACCCACGACCTTTGGGAATCCGGCCCACTGCTCTAACCAATGAGCTACCGAGTTTTGCGGACCACTGTCGAAATTCTCCGATACTTTTATATTTTTATACGCTGTAAGAATATCCTTCCTTGCATTCGAAAGAGAAAAAAAAACAAATGTTTAACGATTAATATTATGATGCAACAGCTAATAAGTTATGATTTTTTAATTTTTGCGTTGTCAATGCTATATTTATACTTATGATACATTTTAAATATTAATGTACAACACACCATGATAATGTACAACATAAGTCTAATACTAAAAAACAATACCGTGACTGACTTACAGGCAAGGCAACGCACAGCCCAAACGGCTAAACCAATTAAACTGAAATTTTGCATACAGGTTCTTTTAACGATGTTGGCGAGCACTAAGACAGGATTTTTGATATTACCACGGAAACGGGAACCATGCGGGTGAAATAAGCAACATTTTTTTAAAGTTTGAAGCTATATTTCAAATATAACAAGCTCAAAGTTCGTAGGGTTGCGTCGTTTAATTACAGAGTTCCTATAGCCATCTTCGGGCTCCATCATCAGACCTTAGATGTTATCTAAGACCTGAGTACTCGTCTATGTTACCTATGTTACCTGCGTACCGCTTCCACCCAATTCTTCTTGTTAGGGGCTCAACTGTAAATCTGAAATTAATTTAAATAGTTCCTACATTAAAATTGGATTCGTTCGTTCACTTACATACATCGATAAGTTTATCGATATGTTCAAGCCCTATACGACATAAAAATGACAATTGAATGAATGAGTGATACGTATAACCCAACCAAATTACTTATGCAATATCTTTGAAGAATTTACACGTACAATGATTACTTTTTGAAATGACGTATTACATTTTGTTTACATACCAAATTTTATTTATTTTACGAAAAATTGCTACTCTAATAGATTGAAATTATACTTACGCGTGAAAAGAAAAATGTTTTGATTGTCCGGTATGATTTTTACAAATTAAATCAGCGTATTTACCCATTTTTGAGATAATGTTCCACTTCGAGATCTCGCGTCATACTGACAACGCCATATTGCTTACTGTGTCTAAAAGGCAGGGTAAGTGACAGAGGGGTAAAGGCGAACGCGGTCCTCGTTACGCGTCCAGTGGTTAATTCGTCCAAGGATGCTACACTATCCCTGATTAACATAGGCTATATTTTATCCCGATATTCCCACGGGAACAGGTACCACGCGTGTAAAACCGCGAGGATCCGCTAGTACAATACTACAATACTATTATATTAGTTTTATTTAAAATCAATACATTTAGCTCCTTTCGGTATATTGGCGCGTATATAAATTTGCGCAAATGATCATATTTTGTCTACTTGTTTGTTAGTTACTATCTCCATTTTATATTATAATAGTTTTGGAATCAAGCTCGAGACGCCATTTTTATACTTACTCTTTTTGTTTACTTATGTGGTGAAATTTTACATCTTGTAAATCTTGTTAAATTCTACCTTTAAAGCTATAATTTACTGCGATAATTTATTATGGTGATGTAAAAACTTAGAAGCTTGATTTTTACAGTTCGGGGGAACCATAGACTTTAATCTTTATTAATATCAATTTGATACTTCACTTGTTTCTGAGCATTGAGTCTTTAAAGGCACTTATGTGCATATAACTAATTTCGTGTTTTAATTTATAAAGATACTGATATTATAAATAATACATAAAACATGTAAGTAAGCAAAAATTCCCCAAAAAAATTACTATTAAGTACTTACCTCAAAATGAAATTGTATTATTCAACAAATACCTACTTAATTCGTTAAGCAGCGCAGCGAACACCGGGGTTGGAAACAATTAAATATCTATTGTGTTTCGTTTTCCGATGCCTGAGAGGTTATAAAATAAAAAGTGCTAACCTCTTGTGTATCTTAAATATGTATTATGTAATGTTAAGTACAATCTAGAAAAAAAAGTGCTGAGATAGCGCTAACATTCATTCATGCGCTATACGGTGAAAATGTTTTTGAAGGCTAACTGACCAATAATTGAGGCAAATTTAATTACATTTGTGCACTATTCGCGCAAATGTTTATTCGAGCAAATGTCCTGATTCATAGTCGAAACAACAATAGTCAAGTGATATGTGACGTCAAATTCATGTTTTGTATTTGGCTTAGTCTATGTTTATCTCTATGCTATCATCATTCTTATGATGTTTTGAATAGCTAAGTGAACATTTAATACGTTAAAATTGTAAAATTAAAAATAAAATAAATCATTAAGATCGTTAAATCATTAAGATTTACGTAAAATAAATCATTTCTAGTCAGAAAATAAATTTCACTCAAAACTGAAATATTTCCACCCGTTTTGAAAGATTTCATAAATTTCGTTTATATTTAATTTTCATTTCAGTGAAATTTTTACTGGACCCATTCCCTAGTCACAATGAAAAAACACTACAAACAAATGACAAATACGGAACGGTGTTGTCAGTACGTAGATGTGATTGCGGACAATTTAATATTTGAAAAGGGACCACATGACATTTGTCTAAATAAAAAAAAATAAAAATTAAGTAAGTACGTTACATAATACAAGTAAATTTTATTTGCACGAAGCAGATACAATTTTCGTTTCTTTTTTTTCCTTTATAAAATCTTATTTTCTATTTTTTTACAGTGATGAGAGAAAAAAAGATTTACGCATAAAAAACAAAATATAAGTCGTGTTTAGCATTTTTTAAAATCGGAGTCAAGATAAATCCTACAAATCACAACTTTATATCATAATCCCAAAGTAAATTATTACTGACGAAACTCATCTCTTTTGGGACGCAACGGCAACACAGCTGAAAAATCTAGTAAAGAGAAATTTAAACAATTATTAAATCGAGACAAACGTAAGAGCGGCAACTTCGCGCGTTGCGCGTCTTAGCCGCATGGAATGGCAACGTCGCGATTTTTGTATACGTACACGACATTTGTCACATACACAGTCGTAATTTTTGCAATAATTTAAAGCGAGCTACAGACCTTCAGTTTTAACTGACAGTTTTAACTGTTCAGTTGAACTGTACAGTTAAATCGTTGCGTCTGTAGGCAAAACTGAGAACTGTGCAGTTGAACTGACGATCTAATCAAATTTTCATTAGATAAAACTGTACAGTTAAAACTGTACAGTTGAAACTGAATGTCTGTAGCAAAAACCTGTGCAGGTGTCAGTTTTGCCGAAGCGGCGTCGTAGAAATGAGCACAAGTTTTCTGCTGGGTTCAGTTATAATTAAATAAAAGTAACCATGCCAAATCAACGTGAATGGTTAGAAGATTTTATAGAAATATATCATTCTGAACCTTTGTAATAACCAATGTTTACACCACATTTTCTTCGTTCTTTGTCTTCTTTTGTTCAAAATGCACAATAGTCCTATAATTGCTACGGCGTCATCCAATGAAGCCATGATTCCATGAACGTGTTACTTCAAGCGAAAAGAGATTACAACTGAAAAAACTCAACGTGTGTAGACACAAGGGTTGTCAGTTATAACTGTACAGTTCAACTGAACAGTTAAAACTGATCAGTTAAAACTGAAGGTCTGTAGCTCGCTTAAGCGAGCTACAGACCTTCAGTTTTAACTGACAGTTTTAACTGTTCAGTTGAACTGTACAGTTAAATCGTTGCGTCTGTAGGCAAAACTGAGAACTGTGCAGTTGAACTGACGATCTAATCAAATTTTCATTAGATAAAACTGTACAGTTAAAACTGTACAGTTGAAACTGAATGTCTGTAGCAAAAACCTGTGCAGGTGTCAGTTTTGCCGAAGCGGCGTCGTAGAAATGAGCACAAGTTTTCTGCTGGGTTCAGTTATAATTAAATAAAAGTAACCATGCCAAATCAACGTGAATGGTTAGAAGATTTTATAGAAATATATCATTCTGAACCTTTGTAATAACCAATGTTTACACCACATTTTCTTCGTTCTTTGTCTTCTTTTGTTCAAAATGCACAATAGTCCTATAATTGCTACGGCGTCATCCAATGAAGCCATGATTCCATGAACGTGTTACTTCAAGCGAAAAGAGATTACAACTGAAAAAACTCAACGTGTGTAGACACAAGGGTTGTCAGTTATAACTGTACAGTTCAACTGAACAGTTAAAACTGATCAGTTAAAACTGAAGGTCTGTAGCTCGCTTTAGTGTTCATTTATTGTGATTTCTGAATGAAACAATGTTTGTTTATTAATTAAGCGCAAATGAATACCCGAGAATAAATAGTTGCACATATATTTAAGTATTAATTCTGTTAATCTACCAAGATTATCTCGACTGTTTTTTGTATGAAAATCGTTCCACCTTAATATGTGCAATAAAGTGTTTTATTATTATTATTATTATTAGTAACGTCCGCTCAGAGCCCTCTGTTAAACTCATTTGATAACTAGTAGTGTACAAACAAGCCTTTTAGTTTTACGATAAATTTGTAAAACTGAAATTAAATGTTACACATAATGTCATTTCAATAGAAGTACTTGTAGTAGGTGATAGTATGGAATATAATTATAGTGCCTATAAATCAACTATAACATACGAATAATTCTTCTAGCGCCATCTTTCAATGTTCCACGAAGTTGCATGGTTTTAATGTTCTGCTACAGATGTCACTGCTGTTTTATATTATTTTATTTATCGTTTTCATTTAAGTTCGTTCAGTTACTACTTAACAAAAATAAGTATACACTAAGAAATCTACAAAACTTTATTAAGTTCGCTTTTTTTAAACATAAAACCGTATGCCTGGAAGCGAACCTTTGCCTCCGAAAAAAAAAGTGTACCCATCCCCATTCCCAAACAAGTCTAAACAACATGGTGGATCAGCTGTTTTCATTTTTCTCACACCGAAAATTGTTTTCATAAAACGGCGTATTGTTATGGTTTCATAGCCATGTGTGAATTAAAATGGGCTCCATCGCATCGGTGCTGCAATGGCATTGTCAGACATGCGGCCAAATCAACCCTACAGAAAGTGTAAAGTGTTTAAAATGTGGAACAAAAAGAGTGTCTGGTCATGACAACGAGCAATCTAAAGCGTATAGCAGAGGAGATTCTTCGCCGGAATACACTTCTAGAACTGGTAAAAGCGAGGGAACTACTCCAGGGTCGGAGCCAATTGTTATACCCACGGAAAATAATTTCAATAGGTGAGTTGGTTGTCGGCAATATCAGTCCGTTGTTGCTTCTGTCATTCAAGAAATCGATTTTTCCTGACCTCAATTTAGGTTATATTTCCATTGTATTTTATTGTTGCGTGGACGTGAGCGAAGTTCATTAACGAAATTATCGGTTGGCACAGTATTTACTGTCTGTGTGTGTCAGCAATTTGATGAAATGTAACTATTGTTAAATATGAACACAGGTACTTGCGCTTGGATGTATCAGTCGTATTTGAAGAATTGATTATAATTTAGTTACAATTTTCACAGTGAACTTGGCAGACTGTTCTGTTAAAAAAGTTTAGTGATTAGTTTTGTAGCCGTAATATGTAGAATACCATTGATAAGCTTAAAATTGGCCATAATTAGAACATAGTCAAAGGAAACAAAAGCTATCTTTAGCATTATCAATCACATAAATATTTTTTTTTTACTTACAGAAGTAAGTTTTGTCTGCTTTTTTCTTTTTAATAATGATAATTTTATTTTAACTTCTAGACAATAGTATTGATTTTGTATTTCATTAATTGTTATTCACAACTCACTATTATGTTTAAATTACTAGTATGCATCTTTGAATTTGACTGCTTAAAAATTTTACTTAGATTTTGTAATTTATTTCAGTAATATTTCATTGCATTATGTTACTCGTAGTCATGACGGGTTTAGTATGGTTTAGTAGTGCCAACTACGGTTTATACAAAATGTCAAATTTCATTGCCGTTGAGTTCAGACATAACAGTTAGCCGAAACATCAATGTGTTAGTACTTATGCACTACAAAACAAATATAGTGTTTGCGTCCCGTTGCCCACAGTTTTAAATTTTAAATAATATAAAATGTGCTTGCTTTGAAATTTTTTTGTATGAAAATAAAAGAAATTTGAAGGTTAATCAGAATATTGTATGTAGGAGTTTTGTAGTTTATTAAATTCCATGTCAATTATAAATCTAATATTCTTTAGTTAAGTATTATTATTATTGTTTTAAGTATAAATAAGGTCTACCAACAGCATTTCAAAACATTTTTTTTAATATAATAATAATATTTTTTTATTAATTTCTCCCAAACATACACTGTTGTAATACATCTAATGACTTAAAACTAGTTACAATAAATTGTAAGGGAGACAGGAGTCCAAACTAGGTAGACCCCGTGCTAAATCTTTGAGCAAAGGATGTTTTAGTTGCCGGTGTGAAACAGACCATGTGATGCCGTCTAGTATTTTCATTTTTGTATGGTGTGTTGAAGTTTAATTGAGCATGTTTCCACAAGATCACAGACAGAACAAACAATTGACGAACTGTGATAACTTGAGCATCTTTGTATAGAATTTCTGTGGGGTATAGTTTGGGTTTGTTTAGACAATTTTTTAAGATTAGTCTCTGTGCTCTTTCAACTTGAATCAGAACTGTTTTTGCCGTACCACCCCAAACGCTAACACAGTAGTTTATCACTGATTGACAAAGAGCTAGATAAACAGTTTTTATAATTTCTTTTTCAGCTGAAGATCTTAACTGCTTAAAAACAAATGTTAATTTTATAATTTTTTCGTTAGCATGTCTACATGAGCCTTAAATTTAAGATTTTCGTCAATTATTATTCCTAAATATGTGATTTGGTCTGTCGATGATATTGAGGGACATGTGCAAGTGGTGGAGAAGCAAGTATGCGCTTTTATAGATAGGTTGAGCAAATTTTACAAGAAAACATGTTTTTATGTAGGTATAATGTGGCCACTGAGATAATGCATTATGAGACAAGTCTTATTGAGTGTCTTTGGATGTCCTCTGGAGGCCACATTATAGTTTTCAACAGTTTTTCTTGTAAATGTGCATATACATCGTTAGCTTAATACACATGTTGAAAACAGGTTAACTACATATAAAAATGGTATTTTTATTTATTAAGCCTTTATTTACTTGGAGGTACTACATTAAAATTTTATTAGTTATATAAAGTTACAGCTAATTTGGGTTTTGATCTTTTGATTTTGCAGCAGCATCCTTTGCAAGTCTGCCCCTTCCGGACACAAAGGCCTCCTCCAGTCTGTCCCAATTCACCTTATCTCTAGCCAGTGTTGGCCAGAGTGGGTCTATCAGGTTACAATATTCATCTGACCATCTTCGTATTGGCCTTCCTCTTTTCCTATTTGTTTTTTCTCGAGGGGTCCATTCGACAAGCTTCTTAGTCCATTTGTTTCTTGGATCTCTCATTATTTTTCCAGTCCATCTCCATTTTAGTGATTGGACTTTGGTTTCCACATCCTTCCATTTTGTAATTTTCCTTAAATCACTCGCCCTCTTCCATAAAAATGGTTTAAGTAAACAGAAATCGCATGCAAAACTATTCCATTTTGTTTGTATATTTTGTTTTCCATTTTGTTTTATTATACCTTCAACTTTATATGATGTGAAAGTCCTGGGTGTTCCAAAACCGCGGCCCTACCGCCTAGCGGTATTGCTACCGCTATTGCTACCACTATTGCTATAGCATAGCTCTTGTAAAACTCTTCAACAATAGGGTTTTTGTTCAATCCCTACATATTTCTATTTGAGCATTTAAGTATCAAAGTTTGAAAAATCGATACGCTACTGCGATATCAATATTTTTATTGCTATATATAAAAAATTTTTGAAAGTAGATTCATTTTTGTTTTGAAAATGGAGGAATGTTTTTCTTAGTGTAAAATTTGCTGACATCATTATTTAGGGTACTTTTCCTCCAATAACTGTCTTTTTTTTCCCACCCTGTATATTCTCTGTTATATTTACCATTTAACTTCGTTATAATAACTAGTGAGAGTAATCAATACCCTTTAATGGTTACAACCTTCATGTGTAACGTAATTGCATATTGTATTGTACTTCACTGGTTAAGGTCATATATATTAAGCTTCTTTATAAGCTATTAAAAATACTGTAACTATTTATAGTTCCTTCATATGTGGTACTGTATGTTTTTGAAACAAATTGAACGTAAATGTCAGGTTCACAGAACAATTATTATATCATTTGTCAAGTGTTCAACAAACCATCACTATTTTTATTGTAGGTTTACTTTATTGAAAATATGAAAATAACTTACAGTATTCTCAATTTCTTTCTTTCAAATATTCAGTCAAAATGGCGAGTGCCAGACGGACTTACAACAAGTTCTACCAACCAACCAAACCTTATACTGGGACCCCTGAGCTTGATTCGGAGGTATTGCCACTAGACCACAAAGGTGGTTAAAATAAAAAAAAAGAAGATTATGTTCACATCAGCTGAATCAAAGCCCAGTACATAAGCAGTTTGAATGCTTTTTTCTGAGAATACAATTGCTTGTATCGACTTTCAGCGGATGGTCGTGCGTGGGCTCGGCGCCGGACGCGAGCCGCGCGTGGCGCTGCGGCTGCGGCCTTCGGAACGTGTCGGCTGCGTGGCGCTGCGCTGCTTGTGACGCGCTCGCGCCCCACGCTCCCGTCTACAGGTCTGTAGTACCAACTACTATATGTAGAAGCAAGCGAGTCAACACGCACAGCTTGGGATGGTTTTGCGTGGCTCGGCACCGGACGCGAACCGCGCGTGGTGGGGCGCCGCTTGTGATGATGGTTGGTGATACGGAATTTCCATATTAGGGTGAGAAGCCCGAAATGTCACAACATAAAATGTGAAGCTTCGAGTTGGACTTTATATACTTATAAAGCTGTCATGTTGGATCAGGAGACTCGGAAATTTTAAAAAGATTTTGTACAAATTATGATACTTAAATTATTTATATGATTAAAATATTTATTTTGTTCTCAGGCTGTCTGATGATGAGGATCAAGCTTCAGGGATGACGGATAAAGATAAGTCTGCCCAAGGTAAGTTCGAATGCAATTAAACTAGGCCATAACTAATCTATTTGACTGTCAATTAATTTAATGCATTGTTTTTCCAGACCACACTATGATAAGGTCTAATACTCTGGCAGTCCCGTCGTACAAGCCTAGTTCGAGTTACTCTGACGGGCGTCGTTTGAACCTTGATCTCCAGTCGCTGCGTTTGTCGCCGACACAGTTGACAGACCACGCTCACGGTGTCACGAGGTCGCTATCCCACGGATCAGTCATCAATTCCCAGCAGAAGTGGTGGAAACTTGACGAAACCAGAGGCACAATTAACAGACCCACTAGTCTTATGGTCTCTGAACGATACGGGTACAATACTCAGCACAATCCACGAGAGTCATTCCTTAGAAGCCTTCACACTGTGACCAGAAGACCGAAAAAGTGTAGTGAAAGCAAATCGAATTGGGAGTTGAATTACGTGAAAGAGTATCAGAGGGAACAAAGTAGAGGGTTGCACTTGAAGACATGGGCTTGTAGTAAGTGTACTCTTGAGAATTCGGGAGTCAGAACCCATTGTGAGGCTTGTTTGTCTCCTAGAGCTTCACCTTTATCCAGGATACCTAACGCTAGAGGTTTAAGCGTCACTACTTTAGGGAGACACGACACTTTGTCTTGCAGAGATGGTGCAACATCCTTGCCGTCTACTGGCGGGGTAATGATCACAGTGCCAGATTGGCCACAGACAGGCACTACAATCTTAGGTAGTTCCTTCCGCAGATCGATAAGCGCACAAAATTCACCGGAAATCAGACCAACGTACAGAAGATCGTTTTCTGAACAGACAAATGCCGAAAGAACCGTTGGCAAAGTTATATCGAGTAGACGCAGTCTGAACGATTATCAAAAATCTTTGGCTAGCTACTGCGGTAGTCTGACGAGGCCAGAAGACAAGCTAGACTTGTTGGATAAAAAGATAGACGAGAATAGCGCCGAGTTGATCGATAAGGAATGCAGTTGGGACACGAACGCTGAAGGAGTGATATACGCTTTGCCTAATAAAGGGAAATATAAGGATTTGAATCTACAACTACAGGTGAATAATAACGGTACAAGGTATTCTTACGTATCGGTTCAGGATACAAAGAACGTTATGAGTAATTCCCAGAATGAGGCATTGTATTCTAATGATATAGGGGATGGTGACTACGCGCGTATTGATGAGTTATTAGGTGCCGAGAACTGTGTATCGCCAGTGAGTGAGACTGTGGGCGCGAGTAATATAAGGACTTCACACATTGGTGTGCAGGTTCCGAAGGACAGTGCTAAAGTGTATAATATGCTGCCGTCTGTCGGAAAGGTGTCGCATCCTCGGGAGACGTCCAAAGTGCCTTCAACACAGCAACAGGGCTCGTGAGTTTGTTTTATTTTTCTCGTTTTTGCCCATAAGGTATGTACATGCGTATTTATGAATTATTAATGTATGATGAACCAATTAATGTGCAATGTTTGTTTGTATGGAAGTCGTACAACCATAAGTCACATTGTTCAGAGTATAAGAATAGAATAGAATAGAAAGTCTTTTATACTTATGATAAATTATAAATTGAAAAATATTGGAAAAAATCAACTCGACCACAAGTGAATTCTCAGATGGGACTCGAACCCACGACCTTTGATAATCAATAGCACTAGTATAGATCGTCAGAATAATAATAAATTTAGTGTCTAATCTAAATCTATGAATAATATTATTGCACCAAAAAGTTATTGATAGAATGTATTATGCAATACGTAATGATAAGTAACTAATATGTGCTCAAGTATTTATCAGTTGGCGGAAACTAACATATATTTCCTTCGCTACGTTCATCCAAATAGTCGAGGAATATTTTGTCTTTTTGTCAATTTTTGAGTGACTTTTACTCAGTAAATGTTTCATTCTAGCCGCGAGAATCGCATGTGGCAATGCAGCGAATGTTGGTTCGCGTACAACGCGTGGTGGGCGCGAGCGTGCGACGTCTGCCGCAGCGGACGGCCACCGCACGCGCCCGTCACTCTGGCCACCAGGGACACGCCTGTGTCCGCGCAAGCTATGCTGCCGCACACTCCCACGCACAATAGGTGGGTCATTGCAGCGATACATGTGTCGCCCGTCACTCTGGCCACCAGGGACACGCCTGTGTCCGCGCAAGCTATGCTGCCGCACACTCCCACGCACAATAGGTGGGTCATTGCAGCGATACATGTGTCGCCCGTCACTCTGGCCACCAGGGACACGCCTGTGTCCGCGCAAGCTATGCTGCCGCACACTCCCACGCACAATAGGTGGGTCATTGCAGCGATACATGTGTCGCCCGTCACTCTGGCCACCAGGGACACGCCTGTGTCCGCGCAAGCTATGCTGCCGCACACTCCCACGCACAATAGGTGGGTCATTGCAGCGATACATGTGTCGCCCGTCACTCTGGCCACCAGGGACACGCCTGTGTCCGCGCAAGCTATGCTGCCGCACACTCCCACGCACAATAGGTGGGTCATTGCAGCGATACATGTGTCGCCCGTCACTCTGGCCACCAGGGACACGCCTGTGTCCGCGCAAGCTATGCTGCCGCACACTCCCACGCACAATAGGTGGGTCATACAAAAAAGCTACGCCAAATCGATGGTTTCATTGTCAGATAAGATCCAACACGCACGGCATTCTATAGATTCTCAATGGTGATTATCAGCATTTTTATATGCCATCATGTAGTACTTGAAAATAAAGAATACTGTGTTTTTATTTTTTCAATATGTGGTAGAGATATTTTTGTTTTTACTTCTGGTCGGCGTTTTATTTGTGACATCACTGTATAACACTTTGTATGCAGCTTGCGACTCACGCTTGACCGATTTGGTCAGAGAATCGCCTTCTTTGTATGAAACGGTATAAATGAGGTCGCGCATGCGAATCTTGAAGTTTTAGAGCTAGTAAATTCGAAACTATCGTATTTGAATAAAACAAATACAGTTTAGTTTTTATACATTTATATATACAGCTATACTGTAAAAAAAAAATCAAGCTATTAAATGAATTTGTCACAAGACGAGAGTGCATATAAATGATATAATGTTCTCTAAAATATTGTTTACTTCCACAGTACTAGAGCAAACGCCTCAGAAGCCAGTGGTAGCAAGTCTTCGGAGCTGAACAGGAATGAGCCTAAGAAGTTGACCGTGCCCATCGCATCACTGGACCACGATTTGAATAGCGATGAACTGTTATTTGCTGTCGGTGAGTTATATTATAATAACTTCGTCGTCCTGGTCTCAGCCACTTAAGACCCACTGCTGGGTATATGCCTCCCCCAAAAGGGGGGAGGGGGATTTGCCATAATCGCCACGCTTGGCAGGCGGGTTGGCGATCGCAGTATGGCCAAGTTTGTAGGAGACGCTGCTGCCCGTCTCTTGAAGGCAGAGTCCCTCAGTCGCCTGTTACGACACCCACGGGGTGAGAGGGGGTAGTGCTATTCGAAGCCGACGCTACACAGCTATATATAATAACTTATAACTTAAATATTTATATAAACGCACCATCTAGCGCAATTATAGGATAATACTAGGGCGGTTACAATCCGATACTCGGGTTCGTCGATCGACGAAAAATTCCAAATTATGCGAAAATCTTTAATTGCAGTTTGTGATCATCACGTTTAACATTTTGTATATTTTATAGTTTTCGGAACAAATAGACTCGAGTACCTTTAATTTGATACCTTACTCCGCCGCGTACTACGCGCCAAAGTCCCTATCGATTCGTCACAAATTTTGCAAACCTGAATTAAGTATATAGATTATTGACTTTTATGTGCGCTAAATAACGTTCTACGCTGTCACCTAGTATTATTAATATTATTAATCGCCCGTATTAGTCGCCCAAGTAACAGCGTCCATTTTCTTCATTATGAGATGAAACATCTGTACTAACTACACTTGGTAGCAACTAAATCGAGCCACTGTGTTATGTTCATACAAACATGCTCACTTTACAGTGTCATTAATCAAAACATATGAACAGCTATGTAAACATTTGTACGTCGAAGTATGAGTCAAATACTCGACTTGCGAATAAAAGTCCCAAAAATTCAAGAAAACTTTCAGTTTTGTGCAAAGTAAGCAAAACAAATTCACTCAATCAGGTTTCATACAACTTTTTATCGAATGAAAATTATTAATTTGACTTACGGAAATTTTAAGAAATCAATAAATGTTTTCAGTTGCTTTAAATGCTAATTGGTTAACTGAACATTTGACCTCGCCAGCAACACCCAAATCTTTGCAGAAATACACATACTTTTTTATTTATAAGACCGTGAAGTGAGTATGTTTTTATGAAGATAACGCAGTGGCTCGATTTATATGCTACCGAGTGTAGTATTGTATATTATTATTATTTGTGGGACATGCAACTATGCAACTCTAGTGGAAGCTGTAGTCACTGAGACCTAAAAGATCTGTGTAACTCGCTCTTTTTTTTTTTTTTTTTTTTTATATGAACGACGGGGAGACTCTTAGCCTTCATCATACATGATGTTAAGTATTGATAAGGCTGAAGATGGAAGCGAGCCTCTCCCGGAATCCTCAATCACTGAGGACTGGCTATCTTATCTCTAACTGCCGGAACACAACAATGCTGTAAACATTGTTGTTATGGCGTCAGACTTAGATAAGATGGTGGTAGCTAGCCAGACGGACTTAGAACAAGTCCTACCACAAACCGAATACAATATGTACCCCCGCTGGGAATCGAACCCGGGACCCCTGGGTCTGATACCGGTGGCTGTACCACTAGACCACAGAGGCGGTTGAATAATAAATAATAAGGCGGCTCTTAGATTATATATTTTAGCGTCTAGGCTTTCAGGAAGTATAAAGTCTTACTAACTTTAATAGTAGACTATGCACTACAAGGATAAAGCAGTTTCTCATGTCACGGGCAGCATATTGAATCCTGAGCGAGATTAAGGATTCTGTAGTAAGAATCCTGGAAGCAGAGGATTCAAATCTGCCCAAGGGTAAGACACTTTAATCACTGACGAGCATACTCAACTCTATACATCTACTGTGCCTACTGTGACGTTAAATAAATAAGATATTATTAATATTAAAACTAATAGTGACAACAATTTAACAATTCGCGGAAGAAAATATCGGAACGATCAAAAATCACCGATTTTCTCTCTAGGTATTTAGTTCCATAGGTAATGCAATGATAATTTTCATTATATCTGTGACCAAGAGTCAAGACTACATTCACAATCTGACGATTTGCCATGTGGGACAAAAGACACGAAAAAGCACGGAAATGAAAGAGATAGCTATTACATTATATTTCAATGAGTAGTAGTGGAAGTGTGAAATTGCGGATATTGAGGCTAAGGTTAATTCAACTTGTTACGTGCTGAGAAGTTTATGGGATGAAGTAGATCTTGAGCATCTCAAAATGGTGTACTATGCCTTAATTGAATCCAGGTTTCGATATAGTGTGTTACTTTGGGGAAACAGTTACCAGTACCCCTATTACGAGTTTGCTTAACATGACATTTACAGGACTCGTGAGCGTTGACTATCGGATACACTGCTCATGTCGGTAAAACAGTCGCTAAGTGTGAAAGAGACAGAGCTACATTTTACATTAACGTTTACTGTAAAGTCAAGTTTGCCAAACTCGTAATAAGCCTACTGTACAACATGAGTAAGGCGTTCATAATGCAAAAAAGAGCCATTAGAACCATGGTGCGCATTAAGCAGCAGGATTCTTGTCGTGAGCATTTTAAGGCACTAGAAATTCTGACCCTACCATCCTTGTACGTATTGGTCCTTCTTTGCTTTTTTGCCAAGAACCTACATCTCTATGAGACCAACGATGAAAGATGCAAAAGGGAAATAACTAGAAGGAAGGATTTTATAGCAAAAATATCACCCAAACTCAACTTGGCCAAACATTGCTCATATTTTCAGAGCACTAAGTTGTTTATTAGACTTCCCCTGGAGTTGAAGGGTCTGATTTATAGCTCATCATTTAAAGTCAAACTTAAGTCCTTTTTATTGGAGAGATGCTTGTACTCAATCGAAGAGCTGTAATCTGTTTGGGACTTACCTGCTTACTTTTATGCATAAATTGTCTGAATTTTGGGATTTGTTTGTGTGGTTTGTTATCTTTTATAATAATGAATATTGTTTTTGATAATTAATTCTGTTTTTGCGATTATTGCTTAATTTTATTTAGTTATATGTATATTCGACTCAACTATATTTTTATTATTTTAATTTAATACCAATTTAATATTTATGATGTTGATCCTTGTTAAATAATAATTTATTTTATGTACTTACCTATAATTTCAAACACAATGTATATTGTTAATGAATAAATAATCTAATCTAATCTAGAGTATAATGTAATAGCTATCTCTATATATCTCCATCTCTGTATAATAATTCCAATTTCAAATGTTTTCATGTTGCTAGGGACCCCGATACATACAGGCAAGTTTAAATTTTTATGTGGAGTCAAGTCTCTTTGAAATGTAAATTTTATAGTTAAAAACTTCTTGGACCTGCCCCCTAATTGTCTTATTTCACAATCTATCACAATCCCTTTCAAAAGTATTGTGATTTTGATAGTGATTTATGGAATTGTGTAACTTATAGTAGCATTCCCTTTCGGAACGAATGATGTTTTAAATGACACTTCAATTGACATTTCTCCATACATTTAAAAGATATTTTCGTCTGTCACTTTGCTTAGACAGTTCAATTTCGTTCATTCAATACCTTTCAAAACGCGTCCCGATCACAATCCCTATCAAATGTTAAATAGCGACGGCCTGAAGTCTTTCAAATCACGATTTGAAAGGGTTGCCATAAATTTTAAAATTAGACAATTAGTCTCCATAAGTTATGCCTTGAACAGCTTAGTTTTTTTTCGAATCTTTAATAGACGCATTTTTTCATTCCAATTTAAATGTTATCATAATTACCCAAGGGAAGTTCCATACAACATTAGCTCCCTCGGGCATTAATAGCTTACTTTTAAATTGAGAATACTTGATATTTAATACGTGCTACAGATGCAGGTGGTGTATAAAAAGGTTTAACTTTGCCGGTCGAACTATAAGCCGACCCAAGTGAATACAGCGCTTGTGAATAACTAGTATAGGTCGATTAACTAAATCTGGCACGTACAACACATATACACGCAGAGTCTGTGAATAAGCGTGCGGCGTGACGTTGTTCTGCATGGTTATCAAGAATAGTCTGTCGGAGACAGTTCTTGTTAACCGACTTCAAAAAAGGAGGAGGTTCTCAATTCAACGTTTTTTTTTTATTTTTTTTATATGTATGTTTTACCGTAACTTCGCCAGTTGTTTACAGATTTTTATAATTCTTTTTTTATCTGAAAGAAAATGGTTTGTGTGGTCCCATATAATTTTTACGAAGATCTGGCTAGTAGTTTTTTCGTAATCTTGAAAAATATCAATCACCTTTTGGCAAGTAGTCGTTTACCTAGATGAGATTGTTGTGTATGGGCTGATTTTTAGTGTAAGTAACGGCACATGATGTAACTAAAAAATCTGAAATAAAAACATTATGTAAAAAAAATTCAAACCGACTTTAAGAGTAAAAAATTAAACTTTTGGAGTCGGTGCTAGCTAGCTAAGGCCAAAAAAATATATAGTTAATAGAAGTGCAATGTAGAAAGCCCTGGCTGGCACCGACTCCAAAAGTTTTATTTTTTACTTTTTGAAGTCGGTTTGAATTTTTTTTTTTGCTTTGAATACTTATTAAACGTTTTGTTTTTGTCTATTCGTTTTTTGATATTGCATTAGTGTGATTACTGATAACGCGCCAGCTTTCGTTAATCATCCTATATAGTATATATTATTGTGTGGTAGAATCGAACCCGGGCCCGCCCGTCCCATCGCCGGCCACGTGGTCCTGCACGCGTTGCACCCTCGTCAACGAGTCCGATGCTACCGCGTGTGCTGCCTGTGCTGGATCTCGCCCGCAACCACACAACTACTGGTCAGTAATTAAATCTTTGCTTTTTACAGCGTCATTTACCGGTTTGGAGCCAGGGTAATAGCAAAAGTCGAGCGTAAAATTCAGAATCGAACCTCTGTATATTATCCTTGATGTGTTACTATTAGACCACAGAAGCGTCAATTTTTTGTTTATGTTCAAGCTTTATTTAGATATTCACATCGCTCGTAATTAAGTCTGTAACTTGACAAATTACAGACGGACATGTATGACATATTAATAATTTGCCGAAAATATCTAAGATTAAACCCAAATCTCATCAAAAGTATTGCGATTGTCGAGCCAAAACTTGTTTCAAGACTGACACCTTTAATGCTTCTATCTTAAGCGTTACTTTCGTTTGACAGGTCTTGCAGTTCGTGTACCCTACGGAACCCCTTGTCGGCCAACTTGTGCCTCGCTTGTAAGACGCCCCCGGTGCCCAAACATGGGGTCCCTGGGTCGTCCAATGAGAATCACAGAGTCCCTGGTAAGTATTTGACCCCGTAAACTTCAAAAGTAACAGCGTTATTTATGCGATTTAGAAGTGCCCGCACTCTTAAATAAAAGATCACGTTTTCCATCCCGTGATCACGGCAGCTGAAAAGGTGCGGAAACGTCCGGAAACCAAAAAACCTTTAAAAACACCATATCTAAAGTATCTAAGTTATGTGCTGGCTGTGAAATATACTGGGTGGAAAAAATCTATGGGCCCTGTACGGGGAACTACCTTAAATTCTTTGGTTAGCTCATTTTAATGAAAGGAAACATTCCTTTATTTTTAAGAGAAACACAACTGCAGTGAAACATTTTTAAAAATATGCTTCCCACAACCAATAATCGAACCTGCTAAAATCTGTAAAAAACAAAGCGCTCAGTTTTAATGCCACTTTACGGTCACCAATCCGATACCTGACCGGGCCGATCGTTGCTTAACAAAGGTGATCGAATACGATCAGTCTGTCAGCGCCGCCATGAGCGCTTCCTTGTCTGTGTTAAAGTCACTAAAGTCCTAGCCCTCTTTAGGTTGTACAGTCAATAGCTCGTTAGGTTTCACGGTTTGACCTTAAGAGCGCCCTTATATCGATTGCAATAAAGGCGGTTTTTGAAGTACAATTGCTAAAGCTTGAAGTACTGTTGACCTAAACAGTCAATAGTTTTTAATTTTGAACCTTATTAAGCTGGACGCGAAGTTCGTTATTGAATAGAATAGAGATTGATATTTTATACGCCTACTTGATTATATTAACATCAGTTCTGCGTTAAGCCTTTCAATAATATATTTTTGAAAACCCATAGGTCGTAGCCCATCACCAAGGAGAACTTCTAGGCATACGCCAGCTTTGCCGAGACGAGGAGCTAGGCACAAAACACCACCACCGGAACCAAAGTAAGTTTGATAAGGTTTAATTTCCTTTTCTCAAACATGCATGGAAATGTTGTCATTCTTTCGAAAAAAGAACACGCGAAGTATCGAATTTACGGACAAAGAAAATCAAATCCATTGCAGGAGCGTTTTTTGAATTTGGAACATTACAAAGAGTATTTAACAACTCCAGCACGCCGTTTCATACAACATTGCTGGAGCGCTGTAATGTTCCAAATTCAAAAAGACGCTCCTGCAATGAATTTGATTTTCTTTTAGTAATTATTAAATGTATAATATAAAAAGTATGTTTTATTTCCCTGCTTCTTTTGAGAAAAGCAAATATATATGCCTCGGCGGAAATGGCAATTGCCTGTCTCGTATTAGTGAAATCCTCGCCTACGGCTCGACCTGCAATTGCCTATTTCACGGCCTTTGCAATAATGTACTATTATGTCTTATGTACCAACATTTAAGGCATATGCATTACTATTTAAAGAAGCAAGAGAATACACTTGTGTTTCTATTATTGTAGCAACAATGTAGTGCTACCTTAATTGTATGTCAGCATTTGCATTTTTGGTTACAAGCCACGGCGCTGCGTTCGCCCCTCAGTTGTTTCCTTTAGGGCGTAGCGTATGGTCGATATTCGTATATCAATGTACGGTTGTGTTTTGTGTGAGTGTTTTGTATAACCAATTTAAGAGTGTTCGATAAACTCTAAATAGACTATCATTATTAAAATTTGATAAATAATAATATTTGCATGTTTATATGTATTTTTTTTTATATTAGCGTTTTATTAAATTTACTGCTTGTGTTTTGAACATTTATTTAAAGAAGAAAAGTATACTATTTCTCGCTTTTGATTGAGAATGTCTTATAAGATGTAATTTTATATTGTATGAAAACCTAATAACCGGATTCTGAATTGAAAGTTCTCACGTAATTTTTTTCATTTTTGAACGTCTCAAAAGCTTCTCAAAGCAAAACGTTGGGCGTGGTTTGAGAAATTCTCAATTCAGAGGGTCTACTCTCTTATAAGGTCGTTTCCGTAGTTTCGGGTTACTTTTGGATCGTTCTGTTAAAATTAATAATTAATACTTGCTCATCAGGAGCAGTGTAAGGCATTGCATATGATGCGACATAAAAATAATTTACCTGATACAACAAACTCTTGAGAACGATCCGAAATTAACCCGAAACTACGGAAACGGCTAAGAACAGTGTTTCCCAAACTATGTCGCGACTTACTGGAGGGTCGAGGGAATATTGAGTGGGCCTACTAGAACGACACACCAACCGACATTTACATTACATTCCAATAACAAACAAGACTGCATTATGTAATCTTGGAACTCGTCACTAGGCCTTAGTGACGAGGTCCTAGACAAGGCCCTACACTAGGGTATCTGAAAATTGCCAATTTTATGCCACTTTTTGCCTAGAGGTGGGTTCCAAGTCTGGAAACTTGTATTAAATGGGTCGTAGCCCAAGATAGCTTTGGGAACCACTGGCTTAGAGAGTAGGCCCACAAAAACCAACCATAAATAAGCCAAATGTTGACTGTACTTTTCTTACACCAGGGCGGAGGGGGTGGAGTGGGGTTGCACGGAGTGTACGTACGTGAACACAGCGAGCGCGCCGGCGTGCGATATGTGCCAGTCGCCGAGAGCTCGCTTACTACCAGCTGCTGCGCCGCCCGTACCTGATCGCGATCGTGAGTATTAGAAAGACACAACCGAAAGAAAAAAGAAACATTTATTACAGCAACTCTGATAATAGTGACTAATTGACCTCATAGTGACAGGAAATGGACTACGCAGTGACAGGTAATGGACAACGTAGTTATAGGGAGTTGGCCGTATAGTGACATGGAATGGACGGGTCGTATAGTGACAGGGGTGGGCTTTTAGTGACTCTCTCTCTCTCACTGTCTCTCTATCTTTCTCTTTTATGGTATGAGCATTAGTGGCCATCTCTGGTCTCAGAGTTTATCAAGCCAACTATAAGGCCTCTGACTTAACGACAAGGAGGCACTATATAACCATTTATACGGGGTGGGCTATAAAGGGTGGGTTACAGTGTAAGGTAAATAGGACACATAGGGACAGGTTTGGGCTAAATAGTGACGGAGAGTAGCCATATAGTGTCATGGATAGACAGGTGATATGATATCGTGGGCTAAAGCGGTGTTAATGCCCTAGCATAGTCAGGGGCCACGGCTTACGCAAACGGGGTAGGGCTATAATTAGGTGGTGGTAGGGGGGGGGGGGGAGGGGGCAGGATTGGGTGGGGTGGGCTGGGGAGATCGGAGGCACAATGTGACGGGGCAGCGCCTTCGTCTTCTTCTTGGCCCTTGTGGTGGTGGGGGAATGAGCTCTTCCCGCTGTTGTTGGTGGTGTTGTTGATAGAGCTGGCGGTGGTGGTGGCACGGGAGCTATGCCCTACAGGTGCTGGTGGGGGCCCTGGTCGGCGCTGTCGAACATTCGACGCGCCAGACGGCCCACGAAGTCCTGCACGGGCTCCACGTTGAGGTCCCGTGCGATCATCTCGTTCCGCGCTTGGGTGATGATGCGGAGCGCTACATTTTGCTGCTGTTGCAGACGCTGCTGCTGGGCTCTAGCATGGTTGTAACAGGGGGTTATATATAGTGGCTAGGTGATATGGGCATGGATAGGGCGGAGGGGGTGGAGTGGGGTTGCTCGGAGTGTACGTACGTGAACACAGCGAGCGCGGCGGCGTGCGATATGTGCCAGTCGCCCAGAGCTAGGTAACTATCAGCCACTGCGCCGCCCGCGACCGATCGCGATAGTGAGTATTCCACCTACTCGTATGACAGAAAGAACAGAAAATATCTAACCGGGATCGTGAGTATTCCACCTTGTTGGAGTTCCACTCAAGGGAGTGGGCTACATATTTACAGGAAGTGGGCCACGGCGAAGGCAAAGCTAATAGCGCCACCACCGTTGGTAACTAAAATCTCTTGATCGGTTTAAGTCAAGTCATAATCACACACACAGACCAATCAACAGATTATACATTTTTAATTTTGCATTTTACAATGCTATTTTTGTGTGATAAATATTAAACAAGTATATTTTCTTGTTTAATATTTATCAATCAACAGATGTTTGCACCAGCGGTGGCAGCGCCATTAGTTTTCAGTTTTCCACCCCATTCGACAAACTGCGTACTACGAATGTAAACGTTGCGACTATTGTGTGTGTGCGAGGAACGACACTCTGTTCTGTCTTTATGATGAGAAGAAGTAGGCTCACTGAGACTGAAATACTCCGTTTTTTTCAACATTCCTAATGTTTTATTTTACCCACGAATAGAAGACAAAAGAGCATGTTTAATGTTGAACAAAAGGGAGTATAGGATTCGGATCAAATATAGCACATAGATAGTTTTGAGCCTGTTTCCATACAATGGGAAAATATCCCACAGGAACAGGAACCACGCAGGTAAAGCGCGGGCTGCCACAAGTTTTAATACTGGTTGCAATCACTTTCAGGCAACCTCGAGTTGTTGATTGATAAGTTCTTATGGCGAACTTGAATCAAATCTAGTTGTATGACCTTGCGATCAGTTGCTTCACTTTATTCACAGAGGCAAGTTGATAGAGGGCTCGCTGTCATATAACCTCATACAAATGACAAAGACAAAAATATTTTTATCAAAAAAACAACCAAACTATAGTATTTTTCAGGTAGGGTGATCCATGTGACACTTCAAAGTTTTCCGAATCACGTATAATATGTTGCAATATAATCAGAAAATGTAAATACTGTACCTCTGGAAATATGTATTAAATTAAAATTACATTTTAATTCAAAACGATAGAAGAATATTTAATTTTTAAATAGTGCAATATGCGATTCGGAACAGGGTAGAGATGAGACACAACAGAATCGATAACTGCGCTGTTCATTAATCGATAACAGTGAAAAAGTATATACATTAAATTTTAAACAAAACAAAACTCAACGAGTTTTTTTGATGCTACAAATTAAATGTTTGTTCTGACATTAACATTGACAGCTTAATGTTCTATTTTATCTCATAGTGTAGCACATAGGTACAATACTTTTAATCGTATATTATGTTTACGTGGGTTGATATAAGTTGCGCTATGTAACCGGGTTCCACATGGCCGGAAAAGCATTAAAATATTGCTATTTCTCCAAAAGTAGGTACATTGACTTTTTAGAAAAAATCGATATATAAATCGATACTATTTCAATATGGGACATCTCTAGAACTTGTAACGTCTGGTTTCTCTTGAAACTCTGGGTAGAATTTGTTGTAAGCCCGCCTGGCTAGCTACCACCATCTTATCTAAGCCTGACGCCATAACAACAATGTTTTTAGCATTGTTGTGTTCCGGCAGTTCGAGATAAGATAGCCAGTTCTTCAGTGGCTAAGGATTCCGGGAGAGGCTAGCTTCCATCTTCAGCCTTATCAATACTTAACATCAGGTATGATGAAGGCTAAGAGTCTCCCCGTCGTGAATAAAAAAAGTCACAGGAATCAGCCCAGTTAAAAAAGACTATACAATATAAAATAAATTGTCAACAGTGGACGGGTCAGACGGTGAGCAGCAAGAGAGCACTCCCATGGAGATCCTTCGGCTTCGCGAGGAAAGTCACGCGTGGACGCAGTGGCAAGAAGTACTAGCCCAGTGCGCCGCTGTAAGTGCCTTACTTATCCTATTTTAACTTTATGGGCAGACCAGCACCCCGACCGCCTAACGCTATAGCTATTAATTTTTAAAAACAACCTACAAGCGCTCTCGCTGACGTTATCACTTCATACTAAATATGCAATAGTTAATCTAATAGATGAATAGAAATATAATATAGGAATTAGACCAAAACCCTATCATTGAAGGGTTTTATGAGAGTTTGAAGTTTGATAGCTATAGCGATAGCACATGCTATACCGTTAGGCGGTCGGGCCGCAGGGGGTTAATTGTCAAACTTTAAAAACTATCGCAATCCATTTCAATGTATCGTTTGAAATGTATTTAGGAAATAGGATTGTGATCGTGACTCGTTTTGAAAGATATTGAAAGAACGAAATCATTAATTTGATATTTAATTGGAATTGTTTTAATAATAAAAAAACTGAGTTGTTGTAAAGTGCCACGTGCAAATTATCATTCAAAAGATCATTCGTTCCAAAAGCGATTGCGACTCAAGTTACACAGTTCCATAAATATCGCTGTCATAATCACTAAACCTTTGAAAGGGATTGTGATAGATTTCAAAATTTGACAATTAAGGGACCGGCCTTGGGCGCCACTCTCGCATTTCCATTGTTGCTCATGCCAAATTCAGTAGAAGAATTATTATTAGGTCACAAGTTTTTAGCAATATAGCGAGTTTTCGTCAATTGATCAAGCTTTATGTTTATGATTGTATATTAATTAGTTACGAACTCAAAATATCAACATAGATGAAAGATCAGATAGATGTTAGATACTCCTTTTATTTCCATAATAATTATATAAGAAAAGTATCAACTGCGTGTGTGACAGTATCACCACAAAATAAATAAGTAAAACAAGTTGCTCTCCGTAAAATCATTTGAATAAATTGCGAAATACAAATATAATACGAAATAAATATTTTTTTGGTATTTCATAGAAACCAGGCGCAAATTATTTTTTTAATATAAAACTAAAAATATCTATACTTCAGCCATTTTAGGGAAAGAATGTTTGTTGACATACCACCCATACTCTCAAAAGTACTTTTTTATTACATGTTTTAGAAATATGTGCACTGCATTAATGGCTTAATTATATTGTTCCAGTTTGATATATGGCATTATATGTCTGAAATTTAACGTATTTGTGGAATAATTACGAGATGTGCTACATTATTTCCGTTAGATGGCTGTAGTATAGCTTAATTCCGCAAGAAAAAACACATACAAAATGCAAGATCCGCCCGCCCGCAAATAAATGCAAATGCAAAACAGTGACACCTTCAACGACTACTCTTAGAGCTAGCGCAGACGAAGGATAACGGAGGATTTTTTGTCCGCGACACGTCTTTATTGTTAAACAAATAAGATTCAACTTAGACCGCGTATATCCGCGAGAAGTACGCGATAGTCCTCGTTATTTATTCAACTTTATGTTCTTAGTAATAAGGTCGTGTCGCGGACAAAAAGTCCTTCAATGTCCGTCGTCTGCGCAGGCCATTAATATTAAATCGTATACACAGTCTTTAAAGTTTGCTCCGTTCATCATCCGTGCATTCGTTCGTATTCATTATGATTCTATGCGATGCGAGCCGTTTGGTGGAAATCATCTTTCATAATCTGCTCTTTTCCGAGGAGCCCGCGAGGTACTGCCTCGCGGGCTCCTCGGAAAAGAGCAGATTCGTCCTGCGATTGTTGAGGTTAAGTAACTTTCGCAATGGTTGGTCACAGCATTGGTGACCAAAAATTTACTATATCGAGTTTCTCCGTGCTTCGGAAGGCACGTTAAGCGGTTGGCCCCTGCTGCATTTGCAGTCGTTTAAACCCACCGATTGGCTCGTGTGGTGGGTCATGGCCCATTCTCCTTATCCATCATAAGGAAGGCCAGTGCCCCAGCAGTGTGAACATTAAAAAAACTTTTTATAAAAAAAATTAAAACCGACTTCAAAACACTAAAAAACAAAAAAATATACCTTTTGGAGTCGGTGCAAGCCAAGGCAAGAAAAATAAAATAGTAGGACCGCAAAGTAGAATGCTGTGGCTGGCTCCAAAAGGTTTATTTTTTGGTTTTTTAGTGTTTTGAAGTCGGTTTTCATTTTTTTATAAAAAGTTTTTATTTCACAGTTTTAAAGGAAGATAATATCATGTCATCCAAGTAACAAATATGAAATGAAATATATAAAAATGCTTAAAACATAAAAAGTACTGGGTCAAACTAAACCAAATTTTTATGGGACCAATTGGCAACTATTCTGCATCGAACAAAAAAAGGATCACGGAAATCTGTTCAAAAATCTCGGCGTAATCGGTAAAAAAAAAAAAAAATATACCAACCCAATTGAGAACCTCCTCCTTTTTTGAGGTCGGTTAAAAATGGCTGATGACGATGACGACGAATCGGCTCTTTTCAGAGCGGCGAGCCTTACGTAGACGACTCTTTTCCTGCTTCTTCCCGCTCGCTGTACTATGGCGGCGCGGGCGAAAGCGGCGCCGCTGCAAGGTGGCTGCGCCCGAGCCAGATCCACGTGGACGACCACCGCACGCCCTGGGTCGTGTTCCGGGAGCCCCGGCCCTCCGACATATCGCAAGGTAGGATGTGGATTCTAAAGGAAGCTCATTTCAGAAAGGCAAAATGTCCAGAGCGGCGCCTCTTACTAAATTTGAACGGCATCCGTGTAAGGCACCAATCCACGTTTAGACCATTTGGTAATTTTAGAGAGCGTCGAGCCAAGCACGGATTTGTGTAGTATTATTCCATATTTCATATACCATTTAGTTTATTCCTTTTAGGTTTGTTTTTTTTTTAATTATAAATGTACATACATATTGCTAAGTTTATTTATTTATATCCATTCTCACACATACACAGAGTACACAGATTTTAGCTATCAGCTCTTTTTTTTCGCGTGTTGTACGGTTGAACGTTTCTCGTACAGGACAAGCCCTGCCAGAATACCAGCGCTGTTGCGGTGTTGAATTATCGTTCTCACATCGAACAGCATTTTAGCTGAGGCAGGATCCTGATTGGCCCGTCACACTTATTGTTTTTAGCTTAAATTGATTTGATGTTTGTATTTTTATTCTTATTTTGTTTATGTTTATGTAGTAGTTTTTTACATAGTATTTTTGTTTGGTGCCTTGTGACGTGTCAATAAAAACTTTTTTCTTTCTTTCTAGTATAGATCGGCTCACGACCCTTGAACATTCGGTTCTGATTCGACCGTTTAGTGTAGACCGAATTTCGAAAGACAACACCTCGAGTGTTTTGTTTGTGCTCACTTTTTCTACGCCAATTGTCGGTTTTCTGAGGATTACAACAGGAATAAGCACGTATTATGATGATCTTAGATCCTCAGTTGACGTCTCTCGTGATATGGTCCGCTAGCTTGTAGTAGACGAGTCGTTTCCCGCTCGCTGTACGCGCCCGAGCCACATCCACGTGGACGACCACCGCACGCCCTGGGTCGTGTTCCAGGAGCCCCGACCCTCCGACATATCGCAAGGTAGGGAACTCATGGTTCATTACAGGAAGGTGGAAGAGTCCAAAGTGGCAGAGTAAACTTAATTTAAATGTCACTAATCTGCATCATTTGGACGTTTCTGAAGATTTCCAAGGGTTTTCCATTCTCCATAGGACAGTGTTCGCCGTATCACACTGAACATCGCTAGCGGTGGCCCGCTAGTGTCTACTATCTCTTATATCAAATCAAAAAAATCTAAAATATTTATTTACGTTCAAATATCATTTTACATAGCTAGTGGCCAGAGTCTCCTTTTAAGCATAAAAATACTTGTATCAGAAGGCTCTGCTCTTCATATAACATAACAGCGATATTTGAAAACAAACGCTGTGAATATTACTTTACAAGAACTACTTACAATTTCTAAATAAAGATATAAAAGGAATATAATTATCTTCAGTGTGTTTGTGTATTGTGTGTGTTTGTGCGTGCGTGTGTGTGTGTGTGTGTGTTTGTGTGTGTGTGTGTGTGTGTGTGGTGTGTGTGTGCGGGCGTGTGGGTGTGAGTGTGTGTGAGTTGACTGTAATTATATAGAGGACTCCTTCCCCGCGACAACACACTCGACCGTATTGACCCTGCAACAGAACACAACACACTTGAGTCTTTAGGTATCATGTAGTAGACGACTCATTCCCGCGTCTCCCCGCTCGCTGTATTACAGCGGCGCGGGCGATGACGGCGCCGCCGCGCGATGGCTGCGCACGAGCCAGGTCCACGTGGACGACCACCCCTCGCCCTGAGTTGTGTTCCGTGAGCCCCGGCCATCAGCTATATCGCCAGGTACGGCAATATCATGCATGATATAGTATCCTCTGTCCGACAAGTCGACCAAATCGTCTTCAAAGCAGTAAGTGATGAGGTTCACCACATTAACTGTCAATTACGTCACACAACAAGCCGGCGTGTGCGCCGGTTTATACGAAACCGACGCCTCAAAACTTCTTTCAAATTCCATCTGGCAACACTGATGAGCTGTCAAATGAATACATTACCTTATAGCAGATGATCTGAAAAACCCGAATGTGAACTGGAATCGCTTCCAATGATGCTTTAACTTTATATTGATCTTTAAATGCGATCTACGAACGTGCAGCGAGCAACGTCTGATGCCCTTCGTTGGCCTTCGTTGGCCCGGTGGTGTGGATGCAGCATTATTACTGCGATGGCAGTGTATATGTTGCAGCCATCGTGTTAAATCAGCCATTTGTTTAGAAGGCTAGTTCTTTTGTGCTACGTCTACGAGAACGATGGGTGAAAAAAAGCGATCGAGAGATAATAGTTATGATGGTAGCATGAACAAAATCAAGAAATTTGAGGAAAAGATGAAAAATAAATCACGTCACCGTCGTCGAAAGATATCAACAAATTCCGATAATGAATATTTGATTAATGATTTAACTGTCAATTACGTCACACAATTCACCGGTAATGCTCAGACATATTGTAGAAAAACCGGCGTGAGCGCCGTTTTATACAAAACTGACGCCTGTACACGAAGCCGGCGCAAGCGCCCCGGCTTATACGAATCCGAAGGCTGTACAGTGTACAGTCACGTGCAATAACATAGAAACACAGCAACCTTGACACATTTCAATATTTAATGACATTTGTGGACACAGAGCTTTGTTGCCGTTTGTATCAATTCGGTTCTTGCAAAAAAAAACGGTGACATTAACGTAGCTCGTGACTGTATGTACTGAATACTGCACATACAGTGTACACAAAATCGGCGCGAGCGGCATTTATCCATACATGACTGGCACAGGTTCAGCGGGCACCGCCGCCTACAAAGCCGGCGCTACTTGAACCGGGGCGAGAGTGCCGGCTTATCGTCGCAGATGGTTTTCGCTCACTTCTAGCGAGGCGACCTATAAAACCACTTACTATTGAACTGAGGCCAAGTATTTTCTCCTCAGGTGTCCTTGGCAACTGCTGGCTCCTTTCCGCCCTAGCTGTACTAGCAGAGCGATCATCGCTCGTGCGAGGCGTGGTAGTCCGCGGCGAGCCCAGCGTGGGCGCCTACCAGCTGCGGCTGTGTAAGGACGGCCGGTGGCTCACCGTCACTGTAGATGACTTGTTGCCCGCCAATAAGAAGGGCCATTTAGTCTATTCGCAGGTAAGGAAATATTTCAATTTTAGTCTTGTGTAATAGTAGATTGTTTACCAAGGGCTGTATGACACCCATAACAGTCGAGTGTTTTGGCGCCCGAACGAAGTGAGTTCGAAACTGTTATGGGTCCATACACCCGAAGTAAACACTCTACTTTTCATTTTGAATATGAGGAAAGTAAAAACAAACAAAAAGGTTTCTACGATTTTAACTATTTTATAATGTAGCAAAATAAGCTGTATAGGCTTCTGTGCCTTTGCCTACATACCTTTGGTAAATAAAAGTCCAAAGAGATGACAGATATCGATTTGACATGACACCCCCTATTCTCATGAAACATTTATTACAGCCCTAGGGCCGCCACATATCACTTTCAACCCGCATTTTAGGCAAGTTATGAGTTACTTTCAGAATATGAGACATGAAAAATTGCTTTTTACTTTTTACCCGACTACGGCAAAACAAAAAAGGAGGGTTATGATTTTGACGGGTATGTATGTATGTATGTATGTTCATCTGTACCCACATAACTTTAATATTCACAATTGAGGTATCGTTGGAAGCGTCTCGATTGTCCGCTGGTTATAGGCTATGTCACGTCACATGAAATTGAATATGGCGCCCTCTAGACGACATAAAGCTGTGAACTAAAAAGCTTTCTTTTTTAAAGACTATCGTGTTTGTTGTCATATGAAAGCTCTTGGTAAGCACGTTTCAAAAACATATATCTGATTAGTTTTTGCTCGCGGCTTTGCTTGCATAAATCGAATTTTGGTAATAAGATTACGTCTTTGAAGGGAGTTAAACATAAAACGCTTCTCAAACTACATACTTTACAACTCCAAAAGAATTTAAATAAAAAATAAGTTCAAAAACTAAAACCCGACTACTGAAAAATCTCTATGACAGAATATGCGCTCGCGCGAGAAAATTGTCGAGAAAACTTTTCGAGATGCGCATGCTATGCATGCTGAATCGAATATTAGATAGTTAGCTTAAATAAACTCTAGAAATTCTGTTGCAGGCGAAGAGAAAACAACTATGGGTGCCTTTAATAGAGAAAGCGGTCGCGAAGTTACACGGATGTTATGAGGCGCTGGTCTCTGGGAGAGCTATTGAGGGTAAAATTATTACTGAATCATATTATGCGAGACTGAAATACACACAAATCACGTATTATGGCTAGTCATCAAACCATAACACTATAGTGGCTTGCCCTTTGCAATAAGACTCAGAAAATTAACCATGAATATTACTTACTTTTTTTTTTGTTTGTACATATTCGCTGTAATATCTTAAGATGATGAAACTCTCTCGTTGTAGTCTCGTTTATTGTTGAAAGTTTTTTACCGTTTTATAGGATATCTCACGCTACACCGTGCCGAGCCCGTGCCGAGCCCGAGCCGAGGCGAGGTTTCACCAATGCATTTTGCTTGGACACACTTGGTTGCCCCGGGGTGTAGCGTGAACGTGTCCATATAAAATGTAAGGGACTTTAGTTGACCGTGCGACGGCGAGACTCGGCACGGTGTATTGTGAGTCATCTTTATTACGGTTTTTCAGCATTTTCAACAGCATTACCCGAAATTACCTGGTGCATTTGCAATTACTAACACCTACATTGGACCAGAGAGTTTAGGTCTTCGCTAGCCTAGCTAAATAGCCCACATTATCCATCCATATGAAAGGCCTCTGCCGCTTTTAACCGCTCGTTGTCTAGTGGTTCGCACCACCGACCGTTATCAGATTCAAGATGTCCCGGGTTCGATTCCCAGTGGGGGGTACATATTGTATTCAGTTTGGTTGGAGGTAGTGCTTATTGTCATACTTTCTGGCTAGCTACTTCTTATCAAGTCTGACGCAATAACAACAATGTTTTGAGCATTGATGTGTTCCGGCAGTTAGAGATAAGATAGCCAGTTCCTCAGTGGTTAAGGATTCCGGCAGAGGTGCGCTTCCATCTTCAGCCTTATCAATACTTAGCATCAGTTATGATGAAGGCTAAGCGCTTCCCGTTGTTCATAAAAAATGCCGTTACCCTAACTGTTGGCATGATAAAATGGCTTACGTTTCAATAAATGTTTGTATTCCAGGGCTATGTACGCTAACTGGGGCTCCTTGCGAGTCAGTATCGTTACAAGCGGGGGGAGCAGGAGGGGGCGCGGGGGGCGGAGCACCTCTCGAACAACTTGACAGGGACCTCGTTTGGGCACAACTACTGTCCTCGAGACAGGCCTGCTTCCTCATGGGAGCCAGCTGTGGAGGCGGCAATATGAAGGTAACTTTTTGATTTATGAGCAAATCTAGGGAAAAACTTCTCTACACAAAAATCAACAGTGAATAAGTATATAGTTGAGACGTAAAATGAAATTGGTGTAACTTTAAACATTAAATATGGCCTACCGCCCTAGCGTGAACATTAAAACGCGATATGATATAGCGATTTATCGCGTTTACGTGTAAACTGGGCGTACTCTCTAAGGCTAGGCGGTACTTCTCTCCGAATCAACTGCTTCTTTTATAGAAAGCGCAGATTCGGCCGTGCTTGGAGTACTGCTGTCACCTGTGGGATGATTCAGCTAAGTATCAGCTAGAGCTTCTGGAATCGATTGAAAACTCTGCCAGGAAGCACATTGGAATCTCAGCATTGGCCACGGTGGAACTTCAGAGCCTCCGTCACCACCGCAAAGTTGCATGTTTATCAGTCTTTTATAGGATACACTTTGGGAGAGTGTGCGAGAGAACTGCACGACCTTGTTCCTCCAGCCCCTTTCAACCATCAGGGTACCAGGCGCAGGTTAGCTTATCACCCGTACGTCGTTGACATTCCAGCGATCCGTACCAAGCGTTTTGCTGACACATTTCTAATGCGAACCGCTAAAGAATGGACTGCGCTGCCTGCTCATGTGTTCCCGAATTTCTACAACCTTGATCTCTTCAAGACGAGAGTAAATAGACATTTCCTGGGCAAGCATGTTACACCTTAGACCACATCCTGTTTACTAAGCACGATGGTGGTCAAATGCCTGCCCAGTTACTTGTAAAAAAAATGTGTTGCGTACTATAAACATTTTGTTTTACATCATCATTATAATGTTAACTTTTTGTCCATCCCACAGGTAGACGAAGAAGAATACCAACGCTTAGGCCTTCGACCTCGACATGCTTACTCAGTCTTAGACGTGGTAGAAGTGGCAGGGCCAACCCGTTTGCTCCGATTGCGGAATCCTTGGGGTCACTACACGTGGCGCGGCGCGTGGGCCCACGGCTGCCCGCGGTGGACCGAGGATGCGAGGAGAGCGGTACAGGCCCATTCGGGAAGCTCCGACACTGATCGGGATCAAGGCGTGTTTTGGATCAGCTTCGATGATGTACTGAAGTGAGTATATTGTGAAGAAATTTCAGGTCATTGCGCACGCAAACTAAGGCGCAATATGTAGTTCCCAAAGACAGGCAAGTTTGATAGCATTTCATTTTAGCAATCAGTGATTACCTTGGTCACTGCCAGAATCCTATAGTGAATTAGAGTCGGTAAGTTCATGTCTCAAGTCAATCTAGTTTAAAGGATTTTATTTCATGTCCAATAGTAGAAAGCACTAGTTAATTCTAGCGTATTGCAGCCAGTGACCAGTGATAGTAGTTTGCAATGGTTAGCCTTTTTCTTACCAATATATTTTCGCTCTAAGTTAGCTTAGATTATGATATAACGCGAGGTACTAGAATGCATAGAGAGTCAAGAAGCAACAGTGTATGAAGACGGCTACTATCTATACTAATCAGGGGCGTGCATTCCATATAGGCAATTAGGCAGTGCCTACCTCATTCAAAACCTTTAATCAATATACAATAAATGTTAAAGTTATTTAATTTTAGTTTAAACTTCTATTCAACAGTCACCCACTAAGATTTTCCTTACGCTAAATACTGAATGCCTACCGGTAGGCAGTCTCCAAATTGCCTACTTTAAACAAGCAGCGTTTCATACAAGAATACAACTTATTTAGAAAAAGTATTGCTCAAGTATAAACCGCCCACGGCAAGAAGGGCGCTATTTGTACGTGTAACGTTTAGCTTAAACTTCCGGAATATATCAGTATAAAGTAAGCACGCCTACCTGACGAATGAATTTGGTCGCGAATTATTTTGTTGAGGAGTTATTTTAAATCTATCATATTTCCTAAGATATTCATTAAAATTAAATGATGTAAAGGACAATTTTGTTCAAAATTAAATACTTGTGATGATTAACGCATTTATTTAGATAAGGATTAATATCATGTTTATGAAATCAGCTTCTCAAATAATACATTAGTTTAGATTTTATTATCTTAAAAATGGTTGTAGTGAGTTAACCATATAACATAGACATTGCTGTCGCGGATTTTTTTTTAGAACTTTTGATGGGGAACAATTTCGTCATACATGATTTTTACGTAACTCTAACCGTTTACACACCGTCCGCGACGGAAGCTCCCAAAAGTAATATTTTTTCCCCGTTTTCGCAACGTTTTACAATAATGCTCTGCTCTTATTAATCGTAGCGTGCTATTAAATATCTTATTACCTTCCGAGATAAATGGACTATCCAGCACAAAAATATTTTTTCAATTCGAACTAGTAGTTCCGGAGATTAGCGTGCTCAAACAATCAAACTCGTCAGCATTTTAATATTTCTACTAAATATTACGAACCTTATCATTTATGACTAGCGGCCGCTCTCGGTTTCACTCGCCGCGTGGTTGCCGTTACCGTGGGAATATCAGGATAATTATAAATATTTGCATACAATGTGGTTTTCTGATGTATAAGCTACATTGCTGTAAAGTTTTATCTTAATCAGTTCAGTAGTTTTTGAGTAAAAGAGTAACAAACATTCATCCATCCAAATATCACAAATTTTCATACTTATAATAATCGGTAGCAGGATAGGATAATTGCAAAGTTACTAGTTAGATCTACAGTGCCTACTACGCTGAAAAACCAATGCACGCCCCTGATACTAATATTATAAAGCTGAAGAGTTTGTTTGTTTGAACGCGCTAATCTCAGGAACTACTGGACCGATTTAGAAAATTCTTAGACCATTAAAAAGCTACATTTCCGATATTCCCACGGGAACGGGCACCACGCGGGTAAAACCGCAAGGATCCGCTAGTTGTTCTGATAAACTTAGAGTGAATAGAGACTGAGTAATTCTTGGGGTCACTACACGTGGGGCCCGCGGTGGACCGCGCGAGCAGAGCGGAGCAGGCCCATTCGGGAAGCTCCGGCACTGATCGGGATCAAGGCGTGTTTTGGATTAGCTTCGATTTTCTTTCTTGTTGTTTGTGTTTCAAAGTTTGTTTAAAGCATACAAGATTAAAGTAAAAGTAACAGGTTATTGCGCGTGTAGTGAATAGAAGTAAAATAGTAAAGAAACCCCTTTAAAATAAAGCTTTATTTACCTTAAATATCAAATATCAAATTTAAAAGAATACAAAAAGAAAAATGAAGTAATCTTAAAGTCATAATAAAATATTGTAAACAAGCCACATCTAGTTTTTGTTATTGTGAGGGTTAGTGCTGTGGCGATACAAGTAAACGATCGGTTTAGAGCAGGGGTGTCCAACATATTTTTGTAACCGTAGCGTAGCAAAGGTTTAAGTAAGCACTCTCCTAGTTATCGATGTCGTCGTGGGCCGGATGAAGGACTTATGCAGGCCGTATGTAGGACGGGTCTGGTTTAGAGAATAATGTATTTTAATATTCAAAATGCACCTGCTTATATACTAAAATATTACGCAAAGGTGCTAATACATTAAGAAATATTTATGTACCTGCAGTAAAATTATGTTTACATAAATACGTGTGCGCGTTTTCTCCGGGCTTCAGTTTCCTCGGCGGCTGGTACAATGCAGACATATGACATGTCGCCACAGTTATTATTGTGCCCGGAGCCTGAAGCTCGCTTGTATATGTTGTGACAATGTTATAAAACTACCGTCCATAAGTACGTATTTCTAAAATATGTATTTTTTGTGATAAATATTAAACAAGAAAATATACTAGAAAAAAGCAACTAGTCTCATGTCGCCCTGACGGGATTCGAACCCGCATCCTTGGGAGTCCGGCCCAATGCACTAACCAATTATGCTACAGAGACCTATGAGGTGAGGACACGTCGAATTTTTCTAGTATATTCTCCGTTCTACGCGCGGTGTTGGCCACCGTCGCTTCATCAATGAGAGAAATATCCTCGCATTCGAAAGAAATATCTTTACAGATGTTTGACTATCGATTAAGATGAAACAGCCATTTAATTATAGTCAGCGCGACATGAGACTAGTTGCTTTTTTTTTGTATATTTTCTTGTTTAATATTTATCACATAAAAATAGCATTGAAAAATGCAAAATTAAAAAGTTATAATATGTATTTTTTGTTTGTTAATTGTGTTGTTCTTATGTAAGTGAATTGATCTTGAAATCTTAATGAGAATAAATGTCTAAACATATGAAATTAGTGGGTCGGACCAAGTGAAGAGAGGAACGGTGCAGGCCCATCCGAGAAGCTGTCATTAACAATGGTACATTTCTCTCTTCCACAGGTACTTCGACTGTATAGACATTTGTAAAGTGCGAGTGGGATGGCACGAGGTGAGACTCGCGGGTATCCTGCCGCCCATGTCCTCAACCAGGCACCTAACCTGTCTACTACTCACTGCCACTCAACCCACCGAAGTTGATTTTACTTTATTCCAAGAAGGACAGAGGTGAGCTTTATGTGGTTGTATTAAGTGTTATATTTACTTTTATTTATAAGTAACTGTGTCAATGTCTACAAACTATGTCAGCGGGGCTAGAACGAATAACTTTCGAAATAGTACGTACATCTTATGTTTTGGCGCGCACTGTTCATTGAAATAAAACAACTTTTACGGGATGAACCATGACCACGGCAGCTGTAAAGGTGCCGAAACGTCGGGAAAATCAAAAAACCCCTAAAAACGTAAATATACGGACAATTACAACTTAGTTCGTGGAAAAATATAGCGCGTTTGATATCCGTAAAAGTTGTTTTATTTTCGAAATAGTATCGAGGATATATGTAAAGAAAAAAATGTAAAGGAAAATGTAGTTCCGTTTTTACGTCCGGTAGGAACACTGCTCAGTATATCATTCCTTTTTTACCTCGATACGTGCTCGAAAGTTTTTCGCGCTAGGCCTACTGGTCTGTTAGCCCATATTTCGCCCACTTTGTGATTCATTTTGGCAAATAATTTAAGTTTATGGGCCAGTTTACCTACTAACATTCAAAGTTGTGGTTCATATTTGAAATAGGCACAGACAGTCAGATTATAGACGGACCGGTGGCAAACATTTATGTGATGAGCATCTATATAAGGTTAAGGGCCTGTTTCGCAATCTTAAAGTAAGTTCTGAGTAGCTTACTTGACACAGGATTTGACATATTTTTCATAATAGAACTGTCAAATAATCTGTCAATTAGGCTACTCGGAACTTACTTTAAGATTGTGAAATAGGCCCTAAATCTGTTAAGTTGTTTTTAATTTTATATTTTGTTTCTAGTTAAATTATAATTTTTTTTTTGCTGTGCCGGTTAACATGGCTATCAGCCCCACCAAATCGGTACCGACGGAAGACCAGCGCTGGCCAAAAAGCCAAGCATTACGCTGAGTAGCTAAGAGTATTTTGAGCCGCCTCCGTGGTCTAGTGGTACAACCACCGGTATCAGACCCAGGGGTCCCGGGTTCGATTGGGGTCGACAGGGGTCCCAGCGGGGGTACATATTGTATTCGGTTTGGTTGGTGGTAGGACTTGTTGTAAGTCCGCCTGGCTTGCTACCACCATCTTATCTAAGTCTGACGCCATAACAACAATGTTTTCAGCATTGTTGTGTTCCGGCAGTTAAAGATAAGATAGCCAGTTCCTCAGTGATTGGGGATTCCGGGAGAGGCTCGCTTCCATCTTCAGCCTTATCAATACTTAACATCAGGTATGATGAAGGCTAAGAGTCTCCCCGTACTTGCAAAAAAATGAGTGCACCGTTTTGGGATAAACCTGTGCCTTTATGTATTATTTTTATGTATTCTATTATCGTTTGTCTAAAATAAATATAATTTTCTTTCTTTCTTTATTTCTTTCTATATATTTTAATTGTAATATCTTGTGCTGATATCCGTAATAGAAGAGGTGCTTAACATACGGGCGTCAGACGGACTTATTTCTAAATCAGGGGTGCGATTGCGTAAGATTATCGTATTCATTTGACAGTTCATGTCGTATTCAATCGGCTGCAATTTATGTGCAATGACATTTAATATGATACAATATGAACTGTCAAATGAATACGATTGACTTTACGCAATCGCCGATCAATCTAATATCGTCTTTAAATGAAACCTATACAATGTGTTTTTTTGATATCCCATTACTTAAGGGTTTGGTATATTAATATACAAATCTAATGGCATATTTTATTTTATATCAAAAGATTTTCCATACAAATTAATTCGGCAGAACTATTTTTATGAAATAGTCAAAAAAATATTGATTTGGAAAAAAAAATTAATAGGAATGCCATTCGGTTTGTTAATGTGGCGGCACCTACCTGACGCTACACATGGTGCTAGAAGCATTGTATCCACCGTTCATCAAATAGATGGCGCCGATAACAATTCAGTATGGGTTCCAACATCATGTATGGAAATCTACATCCCGCTTACAGAAGTCTCACCAGCCACAAACAATATATACAAAGTCCGACGTTTATCAGTCGGACCGCGGTCCCCGGGCAACAATACCTAGCCCGGAGTAAAAGACATTTGACCTTCCTAAAAGTGGCTTACCATCTACCACCCTTTTCCATAATTCCACCACCATACCTACCACCTGATTAAAACCCTAAAGATATGGGATATAAAAAAACACATTGTGTATATTTGTAGTAATATGTAACTTTTTAACGTTATTTTATGTTTATCTAAAACTACAAAACCATTTGTACAACTCATGATTATGAAACAACAAATAACTTTTTATATGGATTTGCCTGTTTTATTATTGAACAACTTTTTATATGCATTGGCCTGTTTTATTAACGAACAACTCTTTATATGGATTTGCCTGTTTTATCAACAAACAACTTTTATATGGATTTGCCTGTTTTATTAACGAACAACTTTTTATATGGATTTGCCTATTTATCAACGAACAACTGTTTATATGGATTTGCCTGTTTTATCAACAATCAACTGTTTATATGGATTTGCCTGTTTTGTCAACGAACAACTTTTATATGTTTTTGCCTGTTTTATCAACGAACAACTTTTTATATGGATTTGCCTGTTTTAAGGTTGCGGGTTAGTGGCTAGATGAAAAAGGCGGGAGCGTCTTGTGGCGCACTTTGGGGGAGGTTTACGTCCAGCAGTGGACTGCAATAGGCTGAATGATGATGATGATACATTATAGCAGAGGTCAAATAAATGTTTCTATTAAACAGCTGATTTTTTCGCGATTTTAGGGTTGCTTCCACACAAAAAGTTGTTTATCTCTGTCTTATCATATGAGGATTAGTGGCCACTTCTAGTGTTAAGTGTATATCAAGCCGCCTCTTTGGCTCTCTCTTGTCATAGCGATTTTTATCATATGACAACAGCCGGGACCGACGGTTTAACGAGCTCTCCGAAGCACGGAAGCACTCAGTTATAATGCCACTTTACGGTCACCCATCCGACATCTGTATGTATACTATCAGTCTGACAACGCTGCCATGAGCGCTTCAAGTTGTTTGTTGTGATGTGTTCTACCAATGGTTTTGAAGTTTGGGTTAAAAAAATAACCTTGTATCATGCTATATAAATTGAATTATAAACATTTTTGTTATAGAAATTCAGCAAAAAGTCAGCGTTCACAGTTGGACTTGTGCGTTGTGGTGTTCAGAACCAAATCGGGTCCCAACGCGCAGGTCGGGAAGTTAGTTGCACATAGCAAAAGACAGGTGGGTTTCTAGAATAATTACGTTTGATTACGAAGTGAGATTATGTATTTTCATTTTGTTGCAATTATTAATGTTTTACTTTTTTTAAAGTAATAAAACAACTTTTACGGATATCAATCGCGCTATATTTTACGAACTGGGTTGTGATTGTCCGTATTTATTGGTCTTTTAGGGGTTTTTTGATTTTGCCGACGTTTCGGCACCTTTTCAGCTGCCGTGGTCACGGGATGACAGTGTGCCAGTTTATTTTTTGTTAATATTGAATAGAATATATATAACCTATAGGTCTGTGGCTTTGTCGGCTGCCTTAAAATACTAGAAAAAGGCTTCTGTCTAGTCTGGCCTTGAACCATTAGCACACCGGCCTCAATGAGCGGACAGTTCCGCGTGGCCTCGCCACATATTCATTATTTGCACCCTATTAAAAAATACTTAAGACGTTAGGTTGAAATTACAAAAAATTACCCTACAGGTTCGTGGTTTCGTTGGCTGCCATAAAATGCTAGAAAAAGGCTTCTACCTAGTCGTCTGTCTGGCCTTCAACCATTGGCACACCGGCCTCGAATTAGCGGACAGCTCTGCGTGGCCTCGACACGTGTTAGCGGCGCATTCGTCGAAGCCGCTTGCGGTGGAAAGGCCATCGTTACACCCGCATATTTTAGCAGACGCTATTATTGGCCTTACGCTAGCCAGAGGCCAAAGGCACGAAGGCCGGCAAGGGATGACTGCGTATTATTTAACTAAGGTTAGTTTTCCTATTATATTTCTACACTTATCAAATATCAAACACAAAGCAATCATACATTTTCCTTTCTTAGATTTTGAATTCCTTCAAGTTATCATGACATTGGTCTGTTTTCAAATCGACACTTCTTTTCTTGTGTTCTGTAGGTAGGGTTAGACACCAGCCAATGTGTCAAAAATGTATCAAAATGAGTCCACTATTTTATGTAGGGACCGGCTTCTTACTGCGACACCAACACGATACAATACCTTAAAAATGCGTACCTATCGTAAAACAATATCGTTTCTTTACCAGGGCTGGGCCGGCCTGGTAGTGATGGTGGAAAACCGTCACACAGACAAGTGGATACACGTGAAGTGCGACTGCCAGGAGAGCTACAACGTGGTCTCCACCCGAGGAGAACTTAAGACCATAGATTCCGTGCCTCCGTTACATAGGTAAGTAATATATTAATTTGTTCTCTTTTTTAAAAAGTTACAAAGTACACACACCGGCACAATTAAGGGAACACAAAAAAGGTCGATTTTTTTTCCAAATTTCCGGGTATCACCTTCGAGTGTTTTATTCACCGATGAGAGCCGCTTTTGTGTAAATTTTGTGGATGGAAGGGAAAGGATGTGGAGGTATCGAGGTGAATTCTACAACCAGACTAACTTCACGGAAACGGTGTCTTATGGTGGAGGGTCAGTAATGGCATGGGGTGGCATATGTTTAGGAGCCCGCACAGAGTTAGTGCTCATTGAAAATGGATCTCTCACTGCGCACCTATACGTCTTAGAACCACATGACATGCCTTTTGCCCCATTTATAGGCCAGAATTTAATTTTTATGCAATTTCATTTTTATGCATGATAATGCACGCCCTCACACTGCAAGAATAGTGAGTAGCTACCTCCAGGAGGTTGGTATCAATCAAATGGACTGGCCAGACGATCACCGGACTGAACCCAATAGAACACGCTTGGGACATTCTGGGAAGAAGAGTTCGACAGCGAAATCCAGCTCCCAGGAATGCCGAAGAACTGAAACTGGCTTTGGTGGAAGAGTGGGACAATTTACCCCAAGAAATAATCGACAGCCTTATTCACAGCATGGGAAATCGCATACAAGCTCTGCTCAGAGCCCGCGGAGGCAACACTCGTTATTAATTTAATCATTATTGCGTAATTAAAAAAAAAAAAAAATCTCACAGTAAAATTGTTTATTTTGCAAATTTTCGCAATTCAAGTGTATTTTCTAAAAACTTGCTAATGCGTAGCTTCTTTTGGTTTAATTTGAGATATTTTAAGACTATGTATTTGTATTATAGCGGCAACAATTTATAGAAACTATATTTATTGGAAAAATCGACCTTTTTTTTGTGTTCCCCCAATTGTGCCGATGTGTGTATGTTATAAAGTAACTTAATACTTAAGTGGAATTAAATTAAGAGAGAGAGAGAGAGAGAGAGATTTTATTACACAAATGACCACACAAATACATACAGCAAAGATAATAAAAATAACAACAGACCATAGATAAATCAAACATTGGTACGAAAACAGATATGATAAAAAAGTAGGTATGGCCTTAAGGTAAATAAAGTCCCTGCCTCAGCATGTGTTGACATGACACTTTGATGTATCACGGCAACGCTGGTATTCTGGCAGGGCCTGTTGGTGCGCGATAATGAAATAAGAAATGACTAAATCAACTTACAATAAATGAAACACATGAAAACTGATAACACAGCAAAACACAATATTAAAACAATAAAAAAATACAAAAAAAAAAAACAGGTATCAATAAGAAGTGATCATTTACACTGTTTTGTCATGTCATAGGTAAGGCATTATGGTCTATGATCTTAGCCCAAAAACAAGAAAAAAAATTTGTGGCGAATTCGCCAAAATATGTGTAAGTTGAATACAGATTGATATTTTTTTTATAGAAAAAATTTAGTCGACTCACAAGTTATTCTAATATTCTTCTATTGAACAAAATTATCATATAAGATGATAGCATTGAAAATGCAAAAACTTAATAATCATAAAATGAATACATATTGTTATTAGCTGTTATAAATTAATATGATTGGGATGTTGTTGTTGACAGTGTCATATCTATTCCCTATTCCCTTCCATTGTGGATACAACCTTACTATCATTCCTTTCTTTTCAGGTTGTCAGAGTGGGATGCTGCCATACGGCGTGTATAGCGGCGTCTCACTCTAACTACCTAAAAAGAATCTAAAATAAATCGCATTACAGATGATGGTAGGCCCCCAGAAAAGTGATAATAGTGTTGACCCAGTTGGCAGCTCGAGTTTCTATGTAGCCCAGCCCGTCGCCAAAAGTTTGCGAAGAAGTTCTGTCCGTTGATGATCCTCCTGGCACATTCTAAGCTTTTATTTCACTCCCAGTCCAGTATGGAAGACTACTAGCTTGATTTTATTCCCAGTACCTTTCCTTCAGCAGACTTTCTGTAAAATGTGTTTACCAATGTCAACACTCTCTCCAACAGACAAGTGATAATAGTGCTGACCCAGCTAGAAGGCAGCGGCGGTTTCTCCATTGCCCACCGCTTAACTCACCGGTTAGCGGGCGGTGCTCGTCTACAAGACTGGGCACCACATGCAGACGGGGAGCCGCGCCACCGCCCGCCGCTAGCGCGCCGCCTTTTAGGGCTCCACGCGCCACGGCTCATCACATAGGTGAGTGTCTATAGCCGACTATCACCCATCACATAGATGAGTGTCTATAGGCGACTATCATCCATCACATAGGCGACTATCACCCACCGCCCAGCGGGTGGAACCGCCCCACCGCCCAGCGGGTGGAACCGCACCACCGCCCGCCGCTAGCGCGCCGCCTGTTACGGCTCCACGCGCCGCGGCTCATCACATAGGTGAGTGTCAATAGCCGACTATCACCCATCACATAGATGAGTGTCTATAGGCGACTATCACCCATCACATAGGCGACTATCACCCATCACATAGATGAGTGTCTATAGGCGACTATCACCCATAGGACGTTCACCAATAGGAACTTATTCGTTATCGATTACTATGGACCATGTAACAGCATTTTTGAACGGATGAAGGTAAGTAATACCATGGGGCATACGTTGTGTAGTACGCCAATCTGCAATTTTCTGTAGAAAATTATCTATGGCCGGTATTCTAGACACGTTTGACTTAAAAACTCACCAAAAGTTATCGTTAAGAAAGATTTAGAACACGTTTAGTTTAAGTGAAGTTAAAAATTTTCGTGGAGCGTCGACCCATCGATATTTTTATATTTTTCATAAACATGGTAAAACGAGGATATAAAGCAACATATCATTCTTGAAGCTGTAATAAATAAATAGTCATTTATATGAGAAAATTACGACGAGTCATCTGATTAAAATCGCATACTATGAGCTGTATGTTCACTTTCGAGTTACATTTGACGACCTGTTTGGCGCAGGGTTACTATCCCCGCCTTCTGCGCCAGTGGTCCCGGGTTCGATCCCCGGACAAGACAAATATTTGTGTGCATGAACATGTCTATTTGTCTTGGTCTGGGTGTTTAATATGTATACTAAGTATGTATTTACCAAAAAAAGTATATAAGTATAGTTATCCGTTATCTAGTATCCATAACAAAAGTTCTTCATGAAACAACGTGGGCTAGATAATTGGTGTGATTGTATGCAAATATTTATTTATTTATTTATTTACATTAAAAATGAAGGTAATTAGTTAACCGGGATTTGTTTATTGCTAATTGTAGTACATTTATCGGTCAACTAGAGGCCGGGCGCGGTTTCAACCGCGTGGTTCCCGTTCCCGAGGGAATTTTGGGATCAAAGCTATCCTATCTCTTAAGTTGGACCAGACTGCTCACGGTGTGCCAATTTAATTTAAAATCGGTTAAGTAGTTTAGGAGTCCATCGCGGACAAACATCGTGACAGGAGATTTATATATATTAAGATTTCATGACAGTATTCAATATTTGAAATACCAACTTAATTTTTTTCAATTTTGACCTCTAGCGAGACCACCGTGGTGCGGGACACAATAATGTTCCGTGTTCAACATGTTTTGATGTTCATGCGTACACGGTTTACATGCTAGGGATTTTCATTTTAATACCGGCTTCTTCCCGCGACTTCGCCCGCGTGGAATTTCTTAAAATCTCTGAGGAAAATGTAACGGAGATAAAAATGTTATCACGTAATCAGGACTATAAACTATGAATGTTCCAAATTTCTTCCGAATCTATTTAACCGTTTATGCATGATCAAACTTAAATATCAAAATTGTTTACATTAATAATATTAGAAGCGAAGATTTATGATTAGTCTTCATTTGTTTAAAAGTTCCTGGTGTTGCCATTATAACAGGCTGCCGCGAAAATAAAAAAAACAAATGAGTGAAATACAATAATTATACATACATCAAGTAATAATAATAACATGAATCTTTTAATAAGTGACATTCAATAATATGCCAAATACTGGTAATCAATCATAAACTTATAAACAAGTACCAAACACTCCAAATAAAAAGTATGCACATCGAAAATTGATCAAACTTAAAATACCTTACTTTACAGCAAACTAACTACCTATCGTTTCTGTATCAGGTAATGCTACGTTACAAGATTGGCCTCGTATGCACCTCCGATAGTCAGCCTTCACAGCCAGCGGTAAGTTTTAATTTATACGCTTATTCTATAGATCGACCATATAACTGGCGGAACGCCCGCGCGGTAAGAAGCAGTTGGGGGCAGTCATCAAACACGCTCGTGGTTACAAGTTCCGAGATAAATCTCAAGATAAATTCGTCGTAAATAAGGCATGTGAAAAAAACTTACTTCTTACCGCGCGGGCGTTCCGCCAGTTAAGTGGTCGATTTATAGTACAAAATAGAGTTGAGGGTGTAACTGGTTACAATTTAAATTTTGGGGCATTAAGTCTGCCTTTTCCTGAATATGTTCAACAATCTAAACCAATATTACAAAGAAGTAAAGGTTGTAAGTCTTTTTTGTTTGTAGAAAATAATATCTGAAACTGCTGAACTTGTTTCGAAAATACTTTCACCCGTTAGATAGCTTCATTATTCCTGTATGCGTAGCGTGCGCACCTCGACAAAGCTTTCTCGACACTTTTCTAGCGCGAGCGCATTGTCTATTCCGCTCACACTGGTATGAGCGGGATAGACGTCGCGAGATAAGGGTCGACAGCGAGTAGCGGTGCGCATGCTACGCTGTCAGAATGATATAGGCTATATATATATAAATTAATACAGTATTCGAAAGATAAATGGGTGTATTAGTTATAAAGTGATTAATAAAAATCAGATTAACAAAAACTTGTTTTACAGATGATACAACAACCAACGGTAAAAAACCCGCGAGGTCATTTATACTGTGCGTGACTACACAACGCTTCTACGACGAAAATAAACTCGCCTGTGACGTCTCATATAATCTGTGACATAGTGACACCACGCCACAGTCACATAATATGTGACATAGTGACACCACGCCACAGTCACATAATATGTGACATAGTAAAACCACGCCCTGGCCCTGGTCACATACAATCTGTGACTTAGACGCGGTCACATATAGTCTGTGACGTAGTGACACTCCCTGATTGTATATAATTTGTGACGTATTGACACCACGCCCCGTTGGAAATCACCACAAAGAAAACACATGCCCTGACGCGCAAACGCAAGTGATCTAGTGATAAGAATGTTATATTGTTTTTTATAATTAAAAATTATCCGTAGGTATCCTGTGCTATGGTCGAAAATAGATTAACAAACGTATTTAAAAGTTTAGAATAAAAAATCAAATAGCCGATAATATTTTTTCTACTTCGCAATTTAACTTCGTGGTTGGACGAAGGAGTGAATATTTTTTAAATATTTATTTTTTCGTCCGCCATTTTGCTGAGGGATGGAGATTGCTGTAGGAAGCACCTAACTTATTTTTGACAGGAAATTAGTATTAAAGTCATGTTGCTATGAGTCTCTATATCATAAATGATAGTTATCATAATCGTAACTGTATTATAAAAATAGAAAACGCAATCATTATATAACATAATAGCGGAAGATATAATGTACGTAGTTATTGTATGTATGTATCTTTTTCATGTTACTTCGAAATTGACGATTACTGTATTTTTTTAAGTATAGAGTCGTGAAATATTTATGATAAATTTCAAATAGAAACATATTGGAAAATATCAACTCGGCCACAAGTGAATTCTCAGATGGGACTCAACCCACGGCCTTTGGGAATCCAGCCCACTGCTCTAACCACTGAGCTACCGAGACTTGTGGTTAGAGCAGTGGGCCGGATTCCCAAAGGTCCTGGGTTCGAGTCTCACCTGAGAATTCACTTGCGGTCGCGTTGATAGTTTCCTATATTTTTCTGTTTAAAATATATCTAAGTATAAAAATATCATTGAAAAAAAAAATCAATCATCATAAATCCTGAAATATTTTTTAATAAACTTATTATTTATTTTATTTTATTAATAAAATCTGGTTCGTCACTTTCATCACCGATCTATACTTTAATATTATGAAAGATTTTAGAGCAAATCATTTTGAATCTCGGTTTTTTCCTGAGAGATTCTTTAGCGAGTTTTCTGTTAAGTTATCGATGTTGCGACAGAGTGGATTGCACAAAAATCCTCTTATCTATGAAGCCTTTTATTAAAATGTTGCTTTATTATCATCATCATCGTCTGCCATACATATTCTGTTAGATTTTAGATGTGGGGCCGTTTAAGTATAACGTAAGCAAATTTTTTGCAATTATTAACCCACCCCTCCCCCTCGTCAGCAAAAGTAAGCAAAGCTCTTACGCCTCCCCCATGTTTACGTAAACATTGGTATAATTGATTGATTTATGAGCGGTTATAAGTCTAAAAATAAGCAATAGTTTTGGAATAGAGGACTGTAATCCCCAAAAATGCATTTCGTTTTCTGTATAGACAAAGTGTGGGTTGCGATATGTGTCAAAAAGTAAATAATCACTGCTGACGTAATCACTACCTAGATCCCCCCACCCCCCATGTCATCAAAAATAAGCAAAGCAAAGACCTGCCACCCCTCTGTCTGTTAAATTGGATGCCATAACGGTCAGGCTTGACAAGGTGTTTGGTGTCCGGAATCGCAATGATTTCAAGCCGCCTCCACACCCCTAGACCCAAAAATCCACCGAGGCATACCAGTGGCGAGAAGTCAAAATATGGAGAAAGTAAGCCGTGCAAAAAAATCTCCAAAAATTCTCTCAGCTGTATGGTGGATCGGTGGAGTGGTATTTCTAAAAGTTAAGCCGATGGGGTTCGGTATGTATGGACTCTTAGCCACTGAGGCATACTATACAACTAGTTGATATTAACTATCGGCATTATCGAAAAATATCGGATGCATTGCTCATGTTTGTAAAGCAGTCGATGGATTTTTTTTTATGAGCGACGGGGAAACTCTTAGCCTTCATCATACCTGATGTTAAGTATTGATAAGGCTGAAGGTGGAAGCGAGCCTCTCCCGGAATCCTCAGTCACTGAGGAACTGGCTATCTAATCTTTAACTGCCGGAACACAACAATGCTGAAAACATCGTTGTTATGGCGTCAGACTTAGATAAGATGGTGTTAGCTAGCCAGGCGGACTTACAACAAGTCCTACGACCAACCAAACCGAATACAATATGTACCCCCGCTGGGAATCGAAACCGGGACCCCTGGGTCTGATACCGGTGGTTGTACCACTAGACCACAGAGGCGGTTAAAGAATAAAAAATAAAAAAAGCAATTGTTTTCGATAACAAATCTAGTTTGCTAAACTCGTATTCTGGGTGCCTACTATTTTGTTTGGTCAGCGTCAAAATGATCGAAGCATTCAAACCTACCAAATACCAATTGATTAAAATCAACCTTATCTCAGGACATTAAGGTGTAATTTCATTTGGTGTCTGTGAACAAAATGATTGGAACGTCAAAATGATAGGAGCATTCAAACCTACTAAAATACTGCTTCATTTGACAAAAATCAACCTTATCTCAAGATATTAAGGTGCACTTTGCACTTGTTCTCAGATAACAATGAAATTGTCTTGATATAAGATTGATTTTTGAAAAATTAATCGGTATTTTGATAGGTTTGAATGCTCCGATCATTTTGACGCTGACTGTACGTGCGAGTCAAAGAGGTTCTTTAAAAGTGTCAATGTACGACACATTTTCCAAAATTAAAGCCAAGGTGTGGAGCCGGCGTCAGAAGTCGTTGCGGTCAGTTTTCTTCTAGCTGGCCGTAAAAGGCCAGTTTCAGTGATCTATCTCTAGTGAGAGATATGGCTATCTTGCTTACGTTACGTCTCGCAACTATTGCTATTTTGTCCTGATTTATAGATATATCTAGACAAGAAAGCTCTAGTAGGTCTACCTCTTATGACGGGTTTACACGATGCGAGCTCACGTACGAGTAGCGTACGTGTACAAACATAACAAAAACGAAAGCAGCGCGAACGCTTTACGAATGGTTCTCTCGTTCGAGAAGACGGCATGCTCCTCGTACGTGAAATCTCGCGTTGTGTCAACCTGACATTAGTAGGATAGGTAGGCTATTGAAAGCGACCGTCAATCAAAGTCAAAGTCAATATCATTTATTCAGTCTAAGCTGTTACAAGCACTTATGAACGTCAAAAATTGGCACGCATTATTCGGACTACTCTAGAATTTTACTCGAGTAACAAAGTCCATTGCTATGGTCGGATTTTTGATTCAGTAGAGTAATTGATAGGTGCCAATGTCACTTTGTAGAAATAATCCTGTTTTTAAATGATTTGCGCCGATCCAGTTCCAGTTCAGTAAGTATTGATTCCATTCACACACTCAATATTATCTTTATAGCTACAATTTAATTCATCATTATTTTTACAATGTGACATTGACAACCTGTCAAATCACTCTACTACACAAAAAATAAGCTTGGCTGATTATTTCAAAACACTTTTTGTAATCTAGTAAGCACCTAGCCATGGACTTCTACTCTCCATTCACTACTCAGTGCAAACAACGTATAAGTGATACGACGAGCAATTGTCTGCGCAACTAATTTCTCTCTGGGATTAAGTCTACGGGCTTGTATGAAAGTCTCCCAGTTGTCGCGTCGATACATGCGCGTACTTTCATACAAGACCGTTGACTTGATGCCAGATAAAAAAAAATTGCAGAGACAAAAGTTGCGCTCTATCTTACACACATATGACATACGTCTATTACACGCATGTCTTGTCGAAATTACGTATAGATTGGTAATGAAACTTGTCAACCACAATTTAAGGATACTTTTACATCAAATCAGAATTGTATTCGAATTATTTTATGCAATTTATCTGATCTGTCTTAGGTACTACGTCCTGGCGGAGTTTTGTTACAAAATGTAAATATAATTAGTGCTTTTATAAAGTAGTTGTCGGCTGTTGGAAGTAATTTTTTATTGTTTAAAAGACAATTTTATATTGGCGGGTATTATTTTAACTTTATTATCTTTTTAAGTTACTGAAATTTTTTTATTGACAAACGTAAGACATTAAGTTAATATTATTTTAAACTATTTAAGAGTTTATTTATGTCGCTGCATAGTTCAAAAATTTGCTCTCGACAAAAATTTATAATACTCATTGTGTTGAGAATTTTTAGAGTTTTAATGATTTATTTAATTGAATTAGATATTCTTGCCATTTTTTTTGCTTTACAACGATTGTTTATGGTAGTTGTTATAAGGATTGGCCTAAACGCAGCCATATTGTGCAATATATTGTAAGAACAGTTTTAAAATAGGGTATTTTTTATTGGAGAGGCACAAAGACACATTCAATCGTAAAAATGTTTCATGTTTTCTTGCGGTACCTATTGTTTTTATAATGGGGCTCATAAACGGGCAATATTTTTCGATCTGGATGCGAACGATGAGCGGCGCGGTGCGGCGCGTAAACAATAAACAGTTGATACCTATTGAAGTGTCCTATGTGACCAAACGCAGGTTTCTATAGTCCTGCCAAATAACTTGACATTCGCGCGGCGATTTAAAAGATGCACAGTAACTACAAAACCTAGTCACTGCGCATGTTCTGTCTCGCCCCGCGTGGGTAAAGTTGTTTGCCGGTATTGTGTCGCTCACGTAAGACGCTGCGCAAAATGTGGAGTTGCGTAACCTATAAAGGTGGAATTCAGTGATGGGCTGCAGATATACTCCAAATTGAACCGTAATGTTATGTTAAAAAGGTAAATTTTTACTGAGCCCAGAAGTGTCGCGACCGCATAGCGACACTTACGCTGCGTACTTTAAATTGAGCTTTTAAACAAAATATTACGGTTCAATTTGGAGTGTAACGGATCGTGCGATTCCAGTCTGCAGCCCATCTCGGCATTCCCCCTTAACAGCTGACAGGTTTAATTCAGAATACATAAAAACACTCTTCTTTCATTTATGTCAGCTATTACAACTTTGACATCAAATTCGGAAGTTACCAAATTCCATAACTAAGCAGAAAGTAATGTGAATATAGTAACGTATTGTCCCCAATTCACGGAAAATCATGTTGAAATAACCACATTTATCAGTAACAAATAATTACCTTAATGTTGAAAAATGTGTAATGTAATAATACTTTAAATTGGAAAAATAAAACTGCCTGAAATAAAAACGTTACATTTCTGTCGCAACGGGCGATTCCACAGTACGTTTCTAAAATTACGACATCTTTTAATTATATATGTATACAATTAAAACTTATACCATTGACACTATACTAGATAATAACATTCTGCGTGTCTGTGCAATCATTGCGAAAAAGACAAATTAATATTATATCTAAAATCTTATTATATATTTTTACGAAAGTTCATGAAGTGTTTTGTGCCCCACTGAAATTCATAATTTAACAGTATCACACGGTTTTGTACCATTCAAGTTATAATGTACGATTCACACCAAACGAAGAGTAGACGATAGCATTCAATGACAAATGAAATCGTTGCGGTCTTTCAGGACCTATTCAGATGGATATTTTTTTTATGTAGGCACTACACAAAACTGCGATGGTAATTGCTGCGATCGCATTAGAACATTTTGCGATACACTCTGCCAGCTCGCTGATTTTTGCGATGCGGTGCGGATTTCACACAAAACTGCGAATTCCTTCGCATCACAGTTTTGTGGTATAGGCCATGAAGTTACAGGTATAGGTGGAGCGATCACTCCGAATATCTACTTGAGGCAAAATTCTATGTAGCGTTATCTCACCCTCTAGAGAATTCTCTCCCTAGTTCTTATTAATTTTGTTAAGCGCTCATGGCCGCGCTTGACAGACAGATCGTTTTCGATCACGTTCGTTAAGCAAAGTTCGGCCCGGTCAGGTGTCGGATGGGTGACAGTAAAGTGGCATTACAACTGAGCGCTTCCGTGCTTCGGAGGGCACGTTAAACCGTCGGTCCCGGCTGTTGTCGTTTGATTACAGTCGTTAAGCCAAGTCAGAGGCCTTATAGGCGGCTTGATAAACTCTGACACCAGAGGTGGCCACTAACTCCTCACTCGATAAGAAGAAGATTAATTTTGTTTTCCTATTTTAACGCTATTATTGGAAGGATTAGCATCTTGGCCTTTCACACACACATAACTGACCAACTCTCCTGTATTCTTCTTCTTCATACAATACGGGCGGTTTCCGCAACTCGACGTCTTTTTGCGTCTATTTTGCGTCCGAAGGGTGTGCCGGATCACTCTAGCCATCCCAGCTCAGCCAGGAATGCTACTAGCGCATCCATTAACATCAACTGTCCTGAGTTGCTAGAAAAGCCGTTGACCAAAAAAGCCGTTTAAAAGAAAATCGGAATGCTAGTGTTTTTTTTATATGCCCACCGAAGAAGTCCGTTTGGTGTGTATCGTATTTTACCACTATCATGTGACAAACACCATTCTACACTATAGGGTAAGCTTTGTACGTACAGTTAACAGCAGATCAAATCTGACAAATATATCTAATTGATTTTGGACCTTAAGATGTTGGACGATAAGTCAGAATCAATTGTAGAAACTTGACATAGTGTGTCAGGCTGTTAATTGAAAAATGTTGATGTTTTTTGGGGTCTTTTTCGAAATAGTGTATAAGAATCTCATTTCGCTCTGTATCGTGCCATAATAACAGCTCTGTTCCATACACTTTTGAGACTTTTTTCTTTATAACTGTCTGTGTTTTTAAAATAGTGGTTATAAAGGAATTTTAACGGATATCAACGCGTTTCGTTCATAAAACACATTAAGATTTTAGGAATTTGTGTTCGGTATTCAGTTTGTTTTTGTTTTCTTTTTCTCCTCGCGTTTCGGCAGCTTTGAAGGGTTTCTGCGGCTCCAAAAATCTCGAAAGTTTTAAAAGTGTGACAGAAAACGAAACGCTCTTGTAATTTGTTAAAATTGTTAAATACTAATGAAAAGAACGCTCGAAAGAGGAGGGGTTTAATGTGAATTTCATTATAGAATCATGTTTAATATTTGCTGTACCGTGTTTTAAATGTAATTTATTGCACATTTGATATTGTGAGCGTCTCACCCAATTTGTAGGAAATTTTATTTTTTGATATTTTTTATCGAAATAAACTTTTGTTGGAATACCTTTTAAGGAACAGAGCCCACTTAATTATAATATTTTGATATCAAAATGTTTTAATTTATTGAATAAAAGTTGTGTTTTGTAGCAATGTACGCTTATTTTTCGTGTTAGTTAACGTGAATGCATGTTATAAGTATTTATAATAAGGATAAGGAAATAAAAAATATTTAATTTGAACTTTTGTATTTTATTATCAACCCTTTTATTCCTCTTACACGAGGTCCTTAAACAGCCAAGCAAAGGGATAAATAGAAGGAAAGAAAATCAAAATGCCGATAGATGAAAAAGGCATACTTTAAAAGAATCCGAAAATAAACATAACATGTAAAGAAGCTGCAACTGGAAGTTTTCAGAAGTAATTAGTAACCAAGTAGCTTCTTTGGCTCTGCATAAATGGAGAACTATTGATCAAACTTCGATTCACTCGGAAGCACAATACCGCCCACCTTGCAATTTTCATACAAACAGGTCACTTCAAAGGGCAAAGGTCTTTTCGAAAATGCCTGCTGACCATTCAGACCTTACTAAATAAATAGAGTATTTAAGTACGAATAATAGTTACTGAGACAACACATTTCTTAACCGTATCAATTCCGAGATAAATGCACCTATTCATCACTATATGCGGTGGTGTCGTGTGAGGCGGGTCGCTACGTTCCCTAAAATATGGTTGAGCAAAGCGATGGCTGTTTCATGCGTCATGCTCGTGAACGGGTGCTGCCAGCGGGATGGGTCTGCTCATGTTTGCTTGTGTTAAAATGTGTAGAGATATATGTTGTTTGGATTTTATGTTATTTATGATGTTTTGAGTTGAGATGCGTGGCACTGCTTGATCAGAGTAAACAAAGGTAAATAATGTTTTCAATTATTCCAAATATATAAAAGCTTTTTTTTATTTATTTTTTTAACTTTAATTACGATTGAGATTGTGACCCAGCTGATGCGTCTTCTAGTGACATTGTAGGTTGTGTTGTGTCTTACATTAAGGCACTTTTATCTTTCTTTTTTTGCTGTTGCCATTGTATTTTTTTTTTTTTTATAAGTACCTGAAGTACGTCATGCTCACTCAAACGTTTCTTCGGCGGTGTCGTGTGAGGCGGGTCGTTACGTTCCCTAAAATATGGTTGAGCGAAGCGATGGCTGGTTCATGCGTCATGCTCGTGAACGGGTGCCGCCAGCGGAAATGGGTCTACCTCAGTCTGCTTATCTTAATGCTGTGCTTAAAGCCTAAATATTTTTATCTAAAATAAATTGATACTGACCTGTATGTACCTCACAACTTGCAGTGTAGTAGTCTTGTGGTGCGGGAAATGTTGTAATGTATGATAGACAAGTCTTTCTTTGCCAGTTAAAAATTGTTTACGTTTACAATAACCATAAAATGTAATATTTTAATTAGTATTTTCCTTTTGTGATTGGAAATTGACTACTGATATGTTAAGGTCACTTTTCAATTTGAAATAAAACAGGGAGAAAAAAACAGCCCTTGACGAGTTTCTTGCCGGTTCTTCTCGTCACAAGGTCTCCCGCCGTAGGGTTTGTGAACCGATGGCGTAGCTTCTTTGACGTTCATAAGTGCTTGTAACAGCCTAGACTGAATAAATGATATTGACTTTGACTTGACTTTGACTTTGACTATAATTTTCTATTAAGGTTAAAAATAAGTATTTTTAGGGTTCCGTACCTCAAAATGAAAAAACGGAACCCTTATAGGATCACTTCGTTGTCCGTCAGTCCGTTTTTCTCAGGAACGCGTGGAGGTATCAAACTGAAATTTATATTTAATACTCAGGTCTACTGTCCCTTGGAGCTGTGAAAAAAATCAAACTTCTAAGCCAAAGCAATCAAAAGATACAGCCGTTTATGCCGCAAATTTTCGAAACTCGGACGGGAATCAAAACCTACAGGGTACTTCCCGTGAACTTAGAATCTTGAAATTTGGTAAGAAGTGACGTCTTATAGTACAGAATAAGGAAAAATTGCGAAAACCGTAAATTTTTTGTTACATCTTATAATAAAAAATATTTTTGAAAATTTTAAACGGAACCCTCGGTGCGCGAGTCTGACTCGCACTTGGCCGGTTTTTTTGCAATTATATTTATTTCTTAATTATAAGACTGTATCAATAATAATATTTCATTGTTAAAAGTTGATAAAATCTCATATTTTTCTTATTTTCAGCTTAAATATATGAAATAATAGTGGTGAACAGGTGCATTTATTTCAGAATCGATACGGTTTAGAAATGTACTGTCTCAATAACTATTGTTCCTACATACATATATACTCTATCGATTGCACAAGGTTTGAATGGTAGATAGATTTTCGAAAAGACTCCAACCCTCCTTACATTTTTGTGGCATTGTCCACAAACGAACATTACACAATTATTGGTTCATCATACCTTAATAATTCAGAAATACATGCGCAACTAACTCGTTTCAGTTATTTGTTTGCGCGAAATAATTAAAAAATTGTACTTTCATACATAAATCACGAATAAACTAATATCTTATAATTTCAATAATTCTACGTATGTGTGTGTGACTCATCGCATTTACATACCTCATGTATGAAAGTTATTTTTTTTAATAATTTCGCGCAAACAAATAACTGAAACGAGTTAGTTGCACATGTATTTATGAATTATTAATGTATGATGAACCAATTAATGTGCAAAGTTTGTTTCTATGGAAGTCGTACCACCTTAAAACGCATGAACTGTGGGCCTACCATGAGTTTTCATTTATAGAATAGAATAGAATAGAATAGGATTTATTTCATAATTTTTAGTACACAGTATACCACCTTAAAATATAAGCACTTAATTTACAATTTTTCTAATGAGGATTGCACCATCCAACCTCAACGACAACTACCACTTTAACGGTGCAAAATGTAGGTATAGGATTTAACAACCATAAATCAGTTAAAGTTAATTGGTGCAACTTAGTTAACTTAAAATCTATTAACAAAATATACGATAAAAAAAAAAGATAAATAATGATTATCTATTGGCGGTACACTAACAAAAAGTTCTTTACCTTCCGTGCTAGTCAAGACTGTGTTACGGCAAGGTAAGGATTCTCGTTTTACAGTAAAACCAACTATAGCTTAAAGAAATAATGACTATTTTGTCATACACTCGTATATTTGAACACAACAATGTGGTTTTACGTAAACACGTAGTAAACGCAAAATCGTCAGATAAGTGGTGCGATTTACAACTAGTATGATTAAAACATATTTTATTGTACTATATCTTAATGTCGATAATATGTATTTTAGGATGAATTGTGCATTGGTGAATATTATGCACTTCATATGCTGAGTGAACCAATTAATTACATTATTTTAACATGATATGAGAAAAAAATTATTATTAGATACTCACACCTGCAAACAACCAAACAAAAAAAAAATCTTGAAAACATTATGTGCACACAAATATAGACCCAATATCTATTTGCAGTAAACTCAAATATAATGAATAGAGATATCTAAAGATAAATAAAATAGGTAAATATTAAAATTAAGTAAAACATGTTTTATAAAATATTAAGACATAAACATACTACATACATACCACATAATATAAATAAATAAATAAATAAATAATAACATTAATATACCATTAACATACCTGTATTATACTTTCAGTCCGTTCGTAATCCCAACCCTTTAAAATCTCATCCAGAACACCTCTACAAACAAATCTTGTTAAATCGTATATGGGCTTGATCTTATTAATGCGATTGTATAACAGTGGAGCCAAAAAATAAGAGAATCCCTGTGCAAAAGTAGTTTTACATGCAGGAACATTAAACTTTCCTTTTACTGTACAGCAAACGGGAGGCATTTTGTATGCGAATCTGTACAGCGCCTCTAGTGGGCAGTAGCAGAACTACAGATACTCATACAAAATGTCTCCCGTTTACTGTACCTACAGTAAACGGAAAGAACAACTCATGGCCCACCGATGGCCACCTCGGCCTGCAGCGCTCCATGCGTCTAATTTGATGGCGCCCTAAGGCTGGCGCATAATCAGGGCGGGCCGCACCGCACCAAATCGCATAACAAAAATTCTACATTATTTTCGTACAATATGATCGCAACGCGCGCACTAGCGGATCATTTAGTCTTACCAAAAAAGAATACTTTAAGCAACTTTGTATAATAACTTTTTTATTACTAATGATAAATTTTAAATAGAAAAATATTGGAATAAATCAACTGGGCCACATGTGAATTCTCAGATGGGACTCGAATCCACGACCTTTGGAAATCCGGTCCAGTGCTCTAACCCCTGAACTACTGAGACTTGCTCAGTCTCGAATGTCTCGATTCATTGACTTTTTCAGATATTTTTCTTTTAAAATTTATCATAAGTAGGTATCATAACAATAGCATTGAAAAATGTTTGTTAGGGTAAATGTTCATCAATCGAAATCGTAGAAATTAGCAGTAATAAAAACATGTCCGCCATTAAAAGCGGTAAGGTTTCAGTGGTTACTGTTAACGTCGGAATTAACTTCGAAATTGCTTCAAGTTTCTTTTTTTCGTTCTACAGAAGCGGGAACCCGCAGGTGCGTTAGGCACCGGAAGTGAGGTACTAGATGGCGTCATCATCGCGTCATTTCCGGTCTGGTCCTGCGACACAGGACCGAGTTCTACAGTGTAGTGGACGAAGATATAGAGATACTAGATGTAGATGTGTTCCGAATCTTATCGACAATCCTTGGATGGTATATAGCAAAAGTACACATTTTGAAACACTTGTAAGTAACTTCTTAAGGAAATCAATAAAATGATTGAATTTAAGTAAATTTTAAATGGAAAAATATTGGAAAAATCTACTCGACCACAAGTGATTTTTTGTTGATTTTTCCCAATATTTTTCTATTTAAAATTAATCATAAATATAAAAATAGCATTTAAAAATGCAAAAATAAAAAATAAAACACGAATTGAAGTAACCTAAGGATGTATGCTAGATTTTTAACACGTATAAAATAAAATTACCTATATTACCTATGAAGCGCTCATGGCCGCGCTTGACAGACTGATCGTAGTCGATTACGTTTGTTAAGCAAAGTTCGGCTCGGTCAGGTGTCGGATGGGTGACCGTAAAGTGGCATTCAACTGAGCGCTTCCGAGCGGTCCCGGTTGTGGTCATTTGATTAAAGTCGTTAAACCAAGTCGGATGCCTTATAGGCGGCTTGATAAACTCTGACACCAGAGGTGGCCACTATTTCTCACTCGATAAGAAGAAGAAGACCTATATTATGCCTTTGCAATGAAATTAATTTAACTTATATGACAACTAGCGGTTTCACCCGCGTGGTTCCCGCTCCCGTGGGAATATCAGGATAAAAATATCGTATGTTTTAATCCAGGCTATCTACTATCTGTGCGCTAAATTTTATCCAAACCCGTTCAGTAGTTTTTGCTTGAAGGAGTAACAAACAAACTGGCATAATTTCGCATTTATAATAGCAGTAGGATAGTAGAAAGGAATAGATAGGGCTTTTACAAAAAAATCGACACTTCAGACACTACCTTTTAAGGGGTTAAAATAATTGATGAAATATTTTGTATGAGATAGGTACTGGCACGATTGCAAGGTGGTGGAAGTCGCTGGTGGCCGCTAGTCAAATATAACTCGACACACATATTGATTGTTACGATATTTTTACAAAAACTGCAAAAAAAAAAAACGTTTTTTTTACTTTACTGTAGGTAGGTGCATTCTATGGCACTCGCTTCTAGTAGAGTCAAACTCTATAACCGCTTATTATTAGCGAAGAATTTCATTTAAGAGGGGAAATTACACTGTTTTATGGGGATTTTTAACCGCGTCGCTTGATAATTTTTCTGTCTGGCAAGAAATGACATACTCTACACGGCTGAATCAATGATCATTTGAAATCTGAATCTGTAACATTAGAATCAAAATTACGTAAGCGTAGGTAGGTATCGCATAATTCTACTAATATTTTAAATGCGAAATATGTCAGTTTGTTTTTTCCTCTTTCACGCAAAAACTACTGAACGGGTTTGGATGAAATTTGGTATGTAGAGACAAGCATTTTTCCATTTTCCACTGATAATTCCACGGGAACAGGAACTACGAGGGTCCCCCCCGCCGAGCCTACTAGGCTTGACGGGATGTCGGGGGGCGCGAGGGATAGGGTGCTGGACTCGAGAGTCCGGTATTCTAGGTGAGCCCAGCATAACCGATTGGTATGCGAAAATGCATAGCCAATCACTAAAAAAAAAAAAAAGTTTCTTTTTTTTTTGGTGCGCGGGTGAAACCACGGGCGGCCGCTAATATTATGGTCAGTTTGTTACTCTTTTACGCTATAGCTACTGAACGAATTTGGATAAAATTTGGCAAAGATATAGTAGATAGTCGGGATAAAAACAATAGGTACTTTTTGTTCCGATATTCACGGGTGGGAAAGCCGCGGGCAGCCAGTAGTTCGATATAGTAATGTACTGAATCAATAATTATTATACTCCAGCCAATAATTATTATATTTCAGTATGTTTTACAAACATAATATTGCTAATTCATACACACACACACACACAAAACATCTCACCAATGCATACACACATTTACCTACACTCACTCTCATGCTCACACTCATTCACACACCAATTTAATCTTAAATTCACAACCCCTCTCACAGCCCTTTGGACGCGTGCAGCTCACACATTGTTTATTTAGATAGTTTAGTCATGTTTATTTTATTGTTTCACTTTTTTGTTATTGTTTTATTTGTCCTTGTCACTCGTTCGATGTAAGCCCTGAATGTAGTACTTACCTACCTTTTGTCCTTGGGTGGGCCTGGCGACCTGTAGCTCAGGTTTCTACTGCTGAAACCTATTTCAGGCACCAGTCCATCACAGGTATAGGAGATAAGTTATACATACCTACTTACCAATACTTGATTGTAAGAACCCTATGTGTGGTGGAAAAATATAGTTTTTTTTATTTACTTAATTTATTCTTTCGTGAGTAAACAGTTAGATAGATAGATAGATAAAGTCATTTATTCGCATCACAAACATACATGCACATAAACAAAACAAAATATATTACATACATATATTACAATATTACATATTTTTGACATTGTGAATTACCTATACTATTATTCATGCACTTAATTTTTTATTATGTAGGTGATAGATATTTTTGACATTGTGAATTACTAATTATTAAATTGATATTTTAATTAACAAATAATTTAGCCTTAGTTTCTAAGTGACATGGCTTGCGTCATCTTGTGCTTATATTTGTATACCTAGAATAAGGTGGAAATGTAGTGATACTAACAAACACAAGTTCTTCCATTATTGTAAAACTAACCTACATTTTACAAATAAATTATTCTGATTCTGATTCTGAAAAATAAACAAACTACTTACGGACTAACAAAAATAAGCGGGCACATATATGTTCGTATAGAGACCTACCCATGAAATCAAACTATTGTTTAATGCTGTTTTTTCTGTTCTGTGGTTTAATGTCATAAGTACCTATATCTGTGCATGTGTGTCATAATAGCGATGCAAAGAGTCTAAAGCTCAGCGTATATTTTGGCCCCGAAAGGACAGTTACCTACGTAAAATGCTAAAATTGGTGCATTTTACGCCACTGTTCAACTAATACATTGACAAACTTGGACAACATTATAACGAAGGGCCGGGTTGGGTCTAATACAGATTAGTTAATATAAACTATATTATTATAGCCTAGGTGTGTAACATGAGATAAGGGGTTTAGAGAAATGTAAAATTATAATAACAATCATTTCGGTAACCACTTGTTTATTTTGTTATTATTACCTACTGTGTACAGTATATATCTATCTAAACCAAGTATCAAGGCTCTTTCACATCAGCCTTTTATGTATTCATTTATTTACAAAGTAAGGGTTATACGCACAGTTAACAATCATATTAATATTAAAACTTTAAAAACATTTCCAATGTTAGTATAGCTAAGTAACTAGCTAGGTACTTACACAAATACCTAATCATTATTTGTTCGCACTTTTCGCAAAAGGACAGATTCTCATTTCGCCGGGATACTGTTAGCAAGAAAATGCTTACAAGAAAATCAATTCTCGGTGTTTTGCTATTATAATTTTATTTAAAAATAAACACTAGAAGAAATAAACTAATTAGTCCATAATAGGCTATTTGACAATGCGAAAAATAAAGTGTCAATTACTGTTATCAGTATAAATTATGAGTTTAAAAATGGTTTTTTATTAACGTAAGTTGAAAATAATTATAAATTTATTTAAAAATCCGTAAATAAAAATGCATTTTTTAAACGTTTTGTCACATGACACAAAACGCTCCTGATTTGTCGAGTTTATAATGACGTCACCTGCTTGTAAACCTCGTTTGACTACGTATGTGGATGATATGCAGAATACAGGCAAGTGACGTCACCGAACCCAATGCAGCGCCATATAGTAACGTTTTGACGCGCTATTTAAATATTGAATTTTTAATTTGATATTTTTCAGCAAATATGTACCAGAATTTAAAAAAACAACTTTTATTGGGTTCCTTAAACTCCACTACATAATATAAATAGATTTTCAAAACCTGTCAAATAGCCTATTGTGTTTAACGCGTTCGAGCTGCGCTTGTAGAGCAAGAAACAACTTTTATAAAAAATTTAAAAATAGAAAATTAAGTAGGTAATTAATTATCAATTAATTTCGGGTTCTTTTCATGAGGAGTGAGAAGACAGAATACTTGTGATTAATTTATCAAAGAGATTTCGTAAGTGTCTTTGTAATTAAATTAATGAATTCTTAACAACCGCTTACAGTTTAAGTCGAGATGTCGTTAGCTTGTAAATAAAGTGAATTATAAACGTAAATAATTTGGAATAAAGCTAATGTTTCGTTAATATTGCTGATATTTCTTATTAAGTAAACACTTTGTTTTGAAATTATATACCTATTCCTAATTTAATGGTTTTTGGAATGAAATTTTAAATCCAAAACAAAACCCATCCATAAAATAATATTAAAAAAAAAAACAAAACCAGGTGTTTAATAAAAGCACGATTACTAGCGTTTTATTCAGAAACCCATCGTGGGTTTGATTCCCGTCATCCCGTCCCGTACAAGACAAATATTTGTGTGCGTGAATATGTCTCACTTATCTTTTTGGACAGTGTTGTTTTCGGGGAACTACCCGTTCGTATTTTTCGGAAAGCAATAAAGTAGGTACCTATAAGAAATAAATTACCTACATATTAGAAAAAGGTACCTATTAATGTTTTATTATTTGTGATAACTATAAACCTTTTCTATAAATCTTTTTTTATTGAAATAACGCTCCCTAAAAAATCTACTGGTCGACCGGAAAGTTTCCCGGCCTGTAAATGTACAGACAAAGTGTAACGAGCTGTTGAACTGTTGGCACATATGTTGTTTAAACTCTCAGCAGTTATTTCATCCCAGACACACTTCGGATTGCTGAGCCATCGGAGTAAGAAAGTAAGTAGGTATTTCATCCAAGACAAACTGTCAAGATAATGTTACTTTATCCACAGTGTAAAGTACATACAGTATTTTATCTTCCTGCGAAAGTTTCGTTCGCGAGTAATCCGACATGCCTCGGTTTGGTGAGAGCTCGGCATGTCTCACACCCACAGAACATTAATGTTCTGTGCTCACACCTATTTGGACTAAAATTCATTCATTAAATCTTAATAAAAAAAATGTTTTGCACTAACCATAATATGACGTTCTTAAAATTCACTGAAGCTATTCTTAACTTACGGACCCTATAACGAGCGCCTAAGGCTTAAGCAATTCTTAACAAAAAGCATTTTATAAAAAAAAAATCAAACCGACTTCAAAATGTAAAAAATAAAACTTTTGGAGTCGGTGCCAGCCAAGGCATTCTACATTGCGCTTTGATTAACTATATATTTTTTTGGCCTTAGCTAGCTAGCACCGACTCCAAAAGTTTTATTTCTTACTTTTTGAAGTCGGTTTGATTTTTTTTTTATAAATAGTTTTTATTTCAGATTTTTTAGTTACATCATGTGCCGTTACTTACACTAAAAATCAGCCCATACACAACAATTATGTCATCTAGGTAAATGACTACTTGCCAAAAGGTGATTGATATTTTTCAGGATTATGAAAAAACTACTAGCCAGATCTTCGTAAAAAATATATGGGACCACACGTAAACCATTTTCTTTCAGATAAAAAAAGAATTATAAAAATCTGTTAACAACTGGCGAAGTTATGGTAAAACATACATTAAAAAAAAAACCGTCGACTTGAGAACCTCCTTCTTTTTTTGAAGTCGGTTAATTATTGTTTTAAATTAGATAAGAATTACGTCTCGAATGCGCCGCGGTGACGAGCGCACGCTGTGAACGCTTTATACGCAGTACAGTATACAATGGCGAACTTCCCGGTTGACCAGTAGAGTTTTTGGGAAACGTTTTCTCGGAAAGTACTAAGGTTAAACAAATTATTTATAATTAAATGAAATACCTGTTGATGTTCTATTATTTGCGATATAAAAGTTTTCCATGCTTCAAATTTTTGAAGTGAAAACTTCTTTAGCGGCGTTGAGCACTTTTTCTGTAATGGGTATAAAATCTTAAACTCGCGTCAGGACACGTGACCTGATCGAAAAAGCGTAGGACGGATGGAGAGTAGACAGCTATCCCCTCTCTACGGCGCGGCGAAAATGTATGCCTGGGCCTACTGTTTCGTTTAGGCTTTTAATAAATTTAATAAATTTGTTTATTATTATTTATTATTATTATTATTATTTTTCTTACGTTTCTTTTTCTCAGCATACGCTGGTATTTTATGTCATTTACGGGACAATGCCAAGTAAATGAATTTTCTTATGTTTGAGTGTGGTCATCTAATTGTAGGAACTTACGGACTGTTCGGCAAGTGTTAAGTATGGCTGCTTTTTGCAACTGTATGTAAGTGCTGGGTTTCAGATCAAGATTTTTTAGACTCTTATGGAGGTATTGAGGAATAATGCCGGTCGTTGAGAGAACTATTGGAATTATAAAAACTTTATCCTGCTTCCATATTCGCGAAATTTCATCTTTTAAGTCTGTATATTTGTGTATTTTTTCAGCAATTGTATTTTGTAAGTTGTGTGTATTGGGTACGGCGATGTCGATGAGGTAAGTGGTCTTATTATATTTATCTTGTAATGTGATGTCTGGGCGGTTGTAGTGGATTGTTCTGTCTGTTAAGATCGTGCGGTCGAAATACATTTTGTACGAGTAATTTTCTAGGATAGGCTTAGGGCTGTATTTGTAGTACGGTGTATGCGTGTCTGGTATGAGTCCGTGTTTTAGTGCTAGTCTTTGGTGTATTATGTTAGCTAACTGGTTGTGTCTATGGGTGTAATCAGTTTGTGCAAGGTTGGGGCATGCTCCAGTTATGTGTTGTATATTTTCTGGTTGGGTATGGCATTTGCGACATCTATCGTCTGTTATGGTTGGATCCTTTATAATGTGTTTTCTATAGTTCCTAGTATTTATAACCTGCTATGGAATTGCGTAAAGTCAATCGTATTCATTTGACAGTTCATATTGTATCATAATAAATGTCATTCCATACACATTGCAGCCGATTGAATACGATATGAACTGTCAAATGAATACGATTACCTTACGCAATTGCACCCCTGGTCTTGTATTGCGATCATAAATCCTTCTGTCTCTGGGAATAGGGAACCAGCAGTAAGCCATTTATTAGAAGCCAGAGGGTCAATATGTGGCTGAACTAAATCATGAGGGTGACGGCCATGCAGTACTTTCTTCTTCCATTGCTCCATTTTGGCTTTTTCTGATTCAGCTGCTGTGGGATGACTGTTAATATTTTCTGACAGATTGAGAGGTGTGTAATTGTGGTCACTTTTTACTATTGCTTTGTGTATAAGACTATTTGTAGATTTCTGTTTAAAAAATGTATGTAAGTTTGCTATTTGTTTTTCCCAAAGCGTGGTAATGTTAATAAGACCTCTTCCACCGTCCTTCCTTTTAAGTGTGATTCTTTCTATTGCAGACTTGGGATGGTGATAGCTGTTTTTGGTGAGTATTGATCGTGTGTTTATCTCGATATTGTTAATATCAGTTTTGGACCATTTGATTATACCGAAAGAATAAGTTAAAATAGGAATAGCGTATGTGTTGATTGCTTTAATTAGACTCTTTCCTGACAATTGTGTTTTACATAAAGCATTTAATCTATTTTTGTATGCTTTGATTAATGAGGCTTTTATTTTGCTATGGTCCAGACCATTCGACTGATGGTATCCGAGGTATTTATTATTATTATTATTATAATCATCATCATCATCATCATCATCGTCGTCGTCGTCGTCGTCGTCGTCGTCGTCGTCGTCGTCGTCGTCGTCATCGTCGTCATCGTCGTCATTATCATTATTATTATTATTATTATTATTATTATTTATTAATAATAATTTATTAATAATAATATGCAAAATTATTCCCTAACCATTCCAAAATATCAAACATGCTCAACGTTAATAATCAAGTTTTCACTTCTGCCGGCACTCCCGGAGTGCAACCCGTCTTTTTTTTTTTAGGCCTTAGTATGAACCACCTATTAGAAATAATCTTGGGTCTGGCCGCTCACTTTTTTTTTGTCCTGTTTTTTGAACTCGAAATAGCAACTCGGTTCATGCGGTGACAGGGTTAAGTCCATATATTTTTTTTAGGTCTTTATAGGAACTACCTATTAAAAATAATCCCGGGTCTGTCCGCCTAATGTTATGTGTGTTTTTGCCCAGAATGCCTTATCTTAAATAGCTTCTCAGTTCACGCGGTTACAGGGTTAAGTCCATATATTTTTTTTTAGGTCCTAATATGAACTACCTATTAGAAATAATCTTGGGTCTGGCCGCTCACTTTTTTTTTGGACCAACTTTGTATGAAGATTGCCTGATGTCCTTTATTATAATACTCCGTTTTGGTTTAATTATATTATTTTAGTTTATTTATTTGGGACAAAAAACAGCGTTCGCAATATATGTTAAAATTAAGAATAGTACATAAGTATTGCTTATAGTGAAGCCCACAACATTATCCTCGAGTTAATTTGTGATACTCATTAACTTAAGTACCTACTGATTAAAAAGAATACATGCATGATTTAAAAACAAAAAAAGGTAAACTTACATCTAGATACTTGAATAAGTAAGTAAGTAGTACCTAATACATTTTGGGAAAGTATGATTATTATGCAAAATGTATATAATATAATTAACTAATTTAACTAAGTTCATTAATAACTGAAAAAAAAAGAATTAATCTCATAAATCTGCCAAAACTTCTACTACTAGTTTTTTCAATTTGGACTCAGAATCTGCGAATATATCAAAACTATGGAAAACGTTGTTAAATGTGTCAGTTAGCCGGTGGAGGGGCGCGCGCGCACCGGCGTGTGTGCGGCAACGCGGTGTGTAGAACAGCCGGGGCACGCGCACCTCTCTCCTGTGCACACTGCGCGGGACTATGTAACAAAGATCATTGCACAGGTCTATACAGTCGAATTTATTATTACATACCTTATACAGTGTCATTGCTCCCAGGAGAATACGCCTGTTTTCTAAACTAAGCAATTTATATTCCTCCAGCGGGGCTATCACGTAAAATGTATATGGACATGGGCTTCATTTGACAGTTAAATTACCATATATGGTAATTTTATGAGCTTCAACTGTCAAATGAAGCCCATATCCATACCCAGATTTTTTACGCGATAGCCCCCCAGTAGACATGGATACGATTGGTGATTACGTCGATATTTAAAATTAACATAGCGTAAGAATCTACGTTGAACACTTTCTAACGCATCTATGTATTTTTTAAACATAGGGTTCCAAATTTGCACAGCATATTCCAATTGGGATCTAATGAGTGTCTTGTAAAGAAATATGAGGGTTGAAGGGCGCTTGAAATCATTCGAAGATCTCATAACAAAGCCATACATTCTAAGACATTTGTCTCTGATCGCGTTTATATGAAGATCTAGATGCAATCTAGTTCATTGAATATAAAAACAATAACAATAAGATTAAACTATTTGTTATAAGAATTTTATATTAGGCTGGGTGAGATTTCACAACCTATCTATAATAGGATTTCGGACTGTGACATAAATCTTTATTTTTAAATTGTCTTTGTCTTGTACCTCATGCCAGTGTCAACATTTACGGAATCGTTTTTATTCATATTAATAAGTAACAATATATTTCTACTTTATATAACTTTGAATTAACTATAATACTCCCTTTATTATTATTTTAGTTTTTTATACCATTAAAACAACGAGAATAAGGTATATTTAGATTAAACTTTATGTTTAAAGAATTTTTTACCGGAAGTTGACAGCGGAAACAACCATAAAATGTTCCTCGCTGTTGTGAGGTGAAAAATTGTGTGTTGCGCTCGGCAGAAAAGTTTTTAGCGACTTGTACCTTTGAAATCTTCGCTTCGCTCAGGATGCAATCTTTGAACCACTCGCTATGCTCGTGACTTACTTTGTGACAAAACGTTTCTCAAAAAAACTCTATACTGTTCAATCGGGAAGTTCCCCGATTGTACATGGGTAGAGTAGACGTTAGAGTCAACTAACATACTACCAGTAACGTTAGCACGAAAGACTATCGAAATAGTATCGAGTAAGTATCGAGCACGTAATGTCAAAAAATGTATAGGAAAATGTAGTTCCGTTTACGTCCAGTAGGAACGCTGCTCAATATCTCATACATTTTGTACTTTACTTCTTCGATACTTACTCGAAAGTTATTCGTGCTAGCAATAAAAATTCAATTGTGTCACAGTGTCCGCGAATGTGTTAATAAACTCTGACACCAGTGGTGGCCACTAATCCTAATACGATAAAAAGAAGGCTAGGACAACTTACTGTATGTAGTTAAATTAATCTTTATACTGTGAAACCAGCGAGTGTCGGGCTCGCGACGCAACTCGATACTAAGCTGAGAAATACTGCATATTTCAGGAGTTCAGTCTACTAACAGTATACGTAAGCGAGAAATATTTATTGTCTCACTTGTTATAAAATATTTAATACTTTGTCGTCTCAGCCACATGACACCCACTGCTGGGTATAGGCCTCCCCCAAAAAGGGGGGTTTGCCATAATCGCCACGCTTGGCAAGCGGGTTGGCGATCGCAGTATGGCCAAGTTTGAAGGAGACGCTGCTGCCCGTCTCCTGAAGGCTGAGTCCCTTAGTCGCCTTTTACGACACCCACGGGATGAGAGGAGGTAGTGCTATTCTAAGCCGACACTACACAGCTACAACATTTAATACTTCGTCATCAGCCATTTTTAATGTCCCCACTGCTGGGGCACTGGCCTTCCTTGTGGATGGATAAGAAGAACGGGCCATGACCCACCACGCGGGCCCAATGCGGATTGGCGGGTTTTAACGACTGCAATCGCAGCCGGGCTTAACGTGCATTCCGACGCACGGAAGAGCTCGAGATAGTAAATTTTTGGTCACCCATCCCGTGACGACGTGATTGCGAAAGTGGCTTAACCTCAACAATCGCAGGCCGAGCGCGCGAACAACTGCGCCACCAGCTCCTCAAACTTTAATACTTATGACATGTTTTGATGGTGCTAATTATAACTTAACATTCATCGTATCGTTACTTAATATTATAAATGCAAAAATATGTCCCTTTGTTTGTTCCTCTTTCACGCAAAAACTACTGAACGGATTTGGATGAAATTTGGCCCAATTTTTAATATATATTTGTTATTTGTAATTCTTACTTACATTCGTTGTTTTTTAAATCTTGAAACTGCTTACGCTACTTAATTCGGAATCATAAGTAAGTAGGTACTTAAGTAACATAATTATCCTAAAACTATCAAAAAATGTAAAATACTGATTACCAATTGGCTAAAAGATAAAGATAACGAAATTGAAAAACTTATAAAATAATAACTTATACTTTCTCTCTCTCTCTCACACACACACACAGACATACAAACACACGCAGACGCATGCTCGCACGCACACGCGCACACACTTATAGCGTTAGTTAAGTTTTAAAATATTCTTGAGTACCTCTAAAAATGCAACTCCAAAAGTGTTTATTCTTTAAACTCAATTGTAATGTACGATGTGGAAGAGCGAGGTCGCTTGGCACAAGTATAATAAATAATACTTAAAAGGAGATCTCAGTGTAATGTTTTGTAAAAATTTTATGTTACTGAATAAATATTTTTATAAAAATAGTACATTATTGCAAAGGCCGTGAAATAGGCAATTGCAGGTCGAGTATGAGTTTGAAGGCCGAGCCGTAGGCGAGGACTTCACTAATACGAGACAGGCAATTGCCATTTCCGCCGAGGCATATATAGTGCTTTTCTCAAAAGAATGCATGGAAATAAAACATACTTTTTATATTATACATTTAATAATTACTAAAAGAAAATCAAATTCATTGCAGGAGCGTCTTTTTAAATTTGGAACATTACAGCGCTCCAGCAATGTTGTATGAAACGGCGTGCTGGAGTTGTTAAATACTCTTTGTAATGTTCCAAATTAAAAAAACGCTCCTGCAATGGATTTGATTTTCTTTGTCCGTAAATTCGATACTTCGCGTGTTCTTTTTTCGAAAATAATTTTTTTTTTCAAACGTGCATGGAAATGACAATATTTCCATGCATGTTTGAGAAAAAAAATATATCAATGTTTGTGATGTTGTCTGTTAAGTTTAGTATTTAATCAAATCTCTTCTCTCCTTTGTGATAGTTATTATATCAATGCAAGTCACGGTCACGGATCGTCAACCACTTGGGACCGCGTCCGCCACTAGACCGGGGGATATATCGTTATATTACGTGACTGAAGAGTAATTGAAAATACATTTTAAATTATAAAGTGCAAAAATTTTTTTACACCAATTCTGCCGTGCAGGCCCTAAAACGCAGTATGAGAAAAAATGTGGTTTCGAGAAAACCGCGAAAAACCTTTTGACGCTGTATTCTTTTATGTTACTAAAGTTGTAATCATTATAATGTAATGTCCAATTGATCACTTCGTCCGTAACATTGTCGTAATTACACTCAGCGTCAGAAAAATCGCACCTTTAAAAAAACTGACTTTTAAACTTAGTTTAACCTTATTTGGAATCAATTTATGAGGGAAATGTTGGATATCATTTGAAAGGTACCGAAAAGGAGTACCCAAAATAATTAAACTTTTTATTTATTATTGGAATAGCACAAAAAAAAGACAAAGTTTACAAAACAATACCACTCCTTATAATGCTTTTTGTACAAAAACAACTTAGAAAATACATTTTTTTTAAGGGTTAGATTACGGATCACTGCCTTTTGAACCTGCTTTGACCCATTAAAATGCACAAATTGTAGCGCAATTGCTCAACCAGCGGCTCTTATAGAGGAATAAAATTGATTTTTTTTTATGTCACATTTCTGTTATTTATTATGCTTTTTTATTGCAATGAAATCTTGTTTATTAAGTTCATTTATTGGGCTTTCAAATAAGGCTAATATTGGTGGGAGTACAAGCCGTACACGCATTTGTAAAGGTGCGATTTTTTTAACGTTGAGTGTATAACAAATTTCTAACTTAGTAATACGTAGGAATTTGTAAAACAAACAGACATTTATTGTATGTATGAGAATAAAGTTTGAGCTAATTCGAACTTTAGGTATTTTTTTTAATGAACGACGGGGAGACTCTTAGCCTTCATCATACCTGATGTTAAGTATTGATAAGGCTGAAGATGGAAGCGAGCGTCTCCCGGAATCCTCAATGGTCGTAGCTAGCCAGACGGACTTAGAACAATTCCTACCACCAACCAAACCGAATACAATATGTACCCCCGATGGGAAATGAACCCGGGACCCCTGGGTCTGTTACCGGTGGTTGTACAACTTGACCACAGAAAATTTAAACGGTTAAATTTTGATCACATGCGGTTGTGACTAAGGTATAATGGAAAATCCCAATACGATAGTAAATTATTTCGATACGATTTCTCTTTTGAAAAACAATAGTTCGACTAATCATTACTTCGACAGATCACTATCCAACTCGCAATAGTTTGACAGAACGTACTTCCACAAACACAACTTCAAAAAACAAATACTTCGACGGAACCCTACTTCGAAATGCTCTTGTTCGGTGGATCTCTATTTCGACGGCATATACAATACTAGTCTGAAATTTGTCGATTCGCTGAAAATAAAAATAATTTACTATATTTCTTTATTAATCAATATCAAATCTTTGTACTGTTTACAATTTTCTTCAGATAAACAGAACATCAATAAGTCGCCTTTTTAATACATAATTTAGATAGATATGTGAGTAATATTGTATGCTATGATGCTTATGAGCGAAATTGCATCCTTTCGTTCTGAAATACAAAGACTTGGCTCAGATCGAGAAACAAAAAAAGCAACTGAGCAAGAACGGGAGGCTGCAAAAGCATTTGCTACTAAAACAATATCCTCACATTCACATGTCTATTTATGGCCTGCGCAGACGACGGACATTGAAGGACTTTTTGTCCGCGACACGACCTTATTACTAAGAACATAAAGTTGAATAAATAACTAGGAACGGCTCCAAACTGCACCACCTTCGGTGGCGCTTTGGAGCCCAAGAAAGGCGGAGCGCCGCGAGCTTTTTCAACTTTATGTCGGCATAACTCTGTGAGGACATGACGGATTTAGACGCGGTTTGTTGCATTAAACGCAGAATTACAATCTGGTCAATTTTCTATACTTTTCGAGCAAAACCCTAAAAACCGAATTTGGCTCTTCTTTGGCGTCAAAAGCTAAGGTTATGGTGATGGTAGGACATCGAATTTTTGTCACCTCCTAGGTATGGTTGATGTCTAAGTATGTGCCAAGTTTCATTAGAATCGGTTAAACGGTCTGGGCGCTATGACCGGGTGGACAGATTTTCAAAAGAGTCAACATAAGAGAGGCTCCGCTGCGCTCCGCCTCAAACGAGGACTATCGCGTACTTTTCATGGATATACGCGATCTAAGTTTAATCTTATCTGGTTAACAATAAAGATGTGTCGCGGACAAAAAGTCCTCCGTTATCCGTCGCCTGCGCTAGCTCTTATAATCTTATGTCGACGGTCAAAGTATGTTCTGTCTGTCAGACGAGTGCTAGTCGAATTTATATTATACCTTTTTTATATATATGTTCTGTCAAAGCAACGAGTGTCGATCTTTTGTTTTTAAATTGAGAGTGAGACCGCATCGAAATAATTTACTGTTCAAATTCAGTGGGACACTTCTTTTAATGGCTTATAAGTACATTTAGCAGACAAATAGTAAAATAGTTTTTTTTAGTTTTGCTACATTTTTCTTGACCTTGTTTTCATCTCGGCTGTAGTGAAACTTAGTATCATCGTTCAAGTTACTAATTATAATGCAGTAACAGCGACTCATCCTACTGCTATTTAATTAGCATTTAGTTATTTTTCAACTTAAGAACAATACCGACTGCATTTTATTTGGTTAGTTCATATTAAATATGCAGTATTAACATTTTTGGCACAAAAACTACTTACTGTGTTTTAGTTTATACCTTTGTAGGCGGTGTAGATTACAGTTGATTTTTATATATTTTTTTATGAACGACTCCTCTTAGCCTTCATCATACCTGATGTTAAGCATTGATAAGGCTGAAGATGGAAGCGAGCCTCTCCTGAAATCCTCAATCACTGAGGAACTGGCTATCTTATCTTTTACTGCCGGAACACAACAATGCTGAAAACATTAATGTTATGGCGTCCGACATGGATAAGATGGTACTAGCTAGCCAGACGGACTTAGAACAAGTCCTACCACCAACCAGGTATTAGGTTAGTAGGTTTTATGTGGTAATACAGATATTTACTGCGTTTAATTTTGTGAAGTGACCGGACCTTGTAGGCGGAACTGCTTGAGTATTGTAGTTAGTATTACAATACAATTTGACATGCGATATTGAGTTACTGCATTAAAAAATTTGCCACGTACCTATACGTCTCTCACCCCTTCACCAAACAGGTCGTCAATATTGTTATTATCCTTGCCTCATAATACCTATGTTGTGAATGTGATCTAATACTTACTACCTACCTTAAAATTCTTAGGTGTTATATAGATTAAAAATTGAATTGGCATTTACATATCGAAAACTTACGCAATAGAATAAATCAATTCGTGTACGCTCTCTATAAAATTAGAAATATTACGAATAGACAAACTGCCATTACTGTCTATCGCGCATACGTAGAGTCAATACTACGTTATGGATTAATAATATGGGGCAATGGTGTTGACAAAAATAAAGCATTTATAGCACAAAAAAAATGTCTAAGAGCTATCTGTGGTATACCACCTGACGAGTCTTGTAAGCCATTATTTAAAAGCCTTGGTTTACTGACACTACCTTCATTGTATATCCTTGAAACCAGTATTTTCGTACGTAAGAATTTAGAATAGTTTAAAAAAGCATGTGATCTAAACTCTAGACTGAAAAGGAATCCAAATAGGTTAATTTTAAAAGATTATCCTAGATCAGATAAGTATAATAAAAATTGTCCCGCACTGTGTGTACGAATATATAATAAGATTCCGACAGAAATAAAGGAACTGCCGTTTAATATATTTAAAAAAAGATTGTACATGTGGCTAAATCAAAATAACTTTTATGACTGAAGCAGCTATTGGAACTTAAGAATTAAGTTGACTCCTGATTGTTTCTTGAATTCTAATCTAATTTAAATTCTACTATTATTTTGTTTTGATTTGCATGCTAATTATGGAATGGCAAAACTTGTGAACATCAAACTATTGTATCATCATTTTATACCAAGTTTTACGCAAATAAATGATAATGATTATGATTACCTATCTACTTGATCTAATACAACTGAGTAAGTATACCACATCTATTCCCCTTCAAACAATTTGGGGTTACCAACATTGTAACCTACTTTTAGTTGGCAAAACTTCACTTATAAATAACTCAATGTATAAAAAAGGTTACCGAGGGCATATGATTTATAAGCCAATAAACAAATAGACGGTTCACCCATTTTGCAAAACGTCTCATTTTGATTTACAGCGTAACTATACCTGGAAAATGGGGTATATTTTCCCTTAGGAAATTAGCAAAACATACTCGAGTAATGCTGCTTCTGTATATTTAAATTTGCAACATGATACACTAGGGAAATGATTAGATATGTTACGATTGTAATGGATACTAAGAGCTAGCGCAGACGACGGATAACGGAGGACTTTTTGTCCGCTACACGTCTTTATTGTTTAAATTAGATTCAACTTAGACCGCGTATATCCGCGAAAAGTACGCGATAGTCCTCGTTATTTATTCAACTTTATGTTCTTAGTAATAAGGTCGTGTCGCGGACAAAAAGTCCTTCAATGTCCGTCGTCTGCGCAGGCCATAAAAGGTAGGAACTTCCTATAGGAAGGAGAAGTAGTAAAGAGTAACGGCCTCTTTAGTATTTCTCCTTCTACTACTAGAGAAGGATAAAATACGCCCACTATTTATTAAGGCGATACTCGAAAAAAAAATGCTGAAGCAAGATAGCAATGAGAAAACGACGCGCACTAGCGAGAAACGGATTTTGCAGATTAGGCAAAAAAAAACACAAAATCACTTCGTATTAAAAAACTACAGCGATTTAAAAAAAATGCTTCTATACGATCCTAAATATTATTGGTGTCCACTAATTAAACCAATTTCCAATAGTGTAAGTAACCCCATTTAAAAGCTAAAAGAGGTACTATAAATAGGTGGCTAGTTACAATAGATCTCTTAGGTCGCAGTGACTACAGCCCTCAACAGTGTTGCAAAGCCCCTAGATCCTTAAATAATAATAATAACCCCATTTAAGAATTATCTTGAATTTTCCTGTTTTTTAGAAGTTCTTTTCGTAAAGAAAAAGTGTCAAGGCAAAATCATAAAATCGTGTTTTTTAAACTATACGAATCTAGATAAAGGTATGAAGAAATATATATATGTTATTACCGGATTTGTAACAACTGTAACCGTGCTATAGTTTTAAATAAAAAAAAGTCCATACTTTTTCCGAGTAGCGCCTTAATTACCTACATTAGGTAGGTACGTATTACAAGAGTTTTTTATTTGGTATTATGATTATCTCTATTTTTATATCCTTTAAAAAATGCAAAGTCCAAGCACGTCTAAGCTTACACAAACTATGTTCGGAAATTTGGTCGTTTTATAAATTTTAGTGAAATAGAAATAGAATATAGAAATTTTCGTGACACTTACTTAACTGTAAGACTAACTTAACTTACTTACTGTGATTGCATTTTGCATTTTAAATGACCGTATTGTATTATTACTTATTTTATTTTATTTATATTTTTATAATTTGGGACATTAAACAGTTATAAGTAATATTAATAAAACGAAAATAAATAAAATTACGAATATTTTTTTAAGAATTAATTCTTATGCTGTAATATTATTTTCATTTTTCTATAATATGTTCTTTCAAATTATGGGTCTGTGCCTGAAATAAATGCCTATATTATTATTATTATCATTATTATTAATATGACATAAAAAATTAAGTCGATCGAAATTAAAAATATCTTTGATTTTCCATTAGATACTGAGAATCTTGTAATGGGTATATGATTGCGCCGATGATAGTAAATGAAAACTGCTTGATGTTGAAAAATTTGGAAAATAGTAAAATATAAAATTTGAACGATGGTGCGTGTGTCGGAGGTGTCAACGCAATGGCGCGACAGGATCACAGGCCCTACCGGCGTTTAGGTTGTGACGTCATCGTCATCGTCAGTTTGTGACGTCATTCGGGCTCGAACAGTATATTTGTACTTAATACCTTCGTTCGTTCCCGAATATCCGTTACTCTTTTTTTCGGTATCAAATCAGTATAAGTACTTAATATTATATTATGTAGTTTGATAACAACAATTCAGAAAAGGTATAAAAAGAAAACTAATAACATAATTTATTTAACTAATTATATATTAAACTTAAGAAACAACAGTCTCTATCTTCTACAGATTTTAGTTAATGCTTGAATCATCAACCACCAAGTTTTTGCTCCAACCACATTTGATTCTCCAGGTGTCTTCATCCAGGACGAAGGGGGATGTGATCTTACGGAACTTCTCCAATTCGCATAGCTGGGAGCAACCTTTAATCTTCAAGTATTTCACTGGAGAACCTGGCTCGGGAAGGTATACCGGCTGCGGAAAGACCAAATTGATTATATTCAAACATACTATTGTCAAGTCGGTAGGCATTTGGGACCGGGACTGTGGTCCCAAAATCCCCATTGGAATTCATTCTTATTTTTAATGCGGCTTTCGGGACTACAAACCGTGGTCCCGAACGCTACCTTAATATAAAATCATTATATTTAGTAGTATTCTGGAACCACAGATATAGATACAGAAAAATGTTATTAGCATTGCAGAGTTCCGGCAGTTAGAGATAAGATAGCCAGCCAATGATATTTTAAATTGAAGAAAGTTAGAAATTAAAGAGACTTATAGCAAATTGGTAATGTTCCACAATGCGAGCTCGTATGATATCTGCTTCAAGTACACACTTATAATATTATTGTAGCAAATTCATAGATTCACGTGGTCTGGCCATAAATCACTGGGGTTTTGGCAAAGTAACATAGGATCTTCATTTAGCTTAAGAGTAAAAAGTATATCATCATCAGCCACATATTAGACACATTAGACATATTAGACACTGGTTGGCTGATTGGCTCTGCACCGTTGTTCCTAAGTGTAATAAGTAAGGTCATGGCCGCGCTTGACAGACTGATCGTATTCGATCATGTTTGTTAAGCAAAGTTCGGCCCGGTCAGGAGTCGGATGGGTGACCGTAAAGTGGCATTACAATTGGGCGCTTCCGTGCTTCGGAGAGCACGTTAAACCGTCGGTCCCAGCTGTTGTGATTTGATTACAGTCGTAAAGCCAAGTCAGAGGCCTTATAGGCGGCTTGATGAACTCTGACACCAGTGGTGGCCACTAATCCTCATTCGATAAGAAGAAGAAGAAGAAGAAGTAAAGGAAACGGCGCTTGACAGCAAATTGTATTCAATCACATTCGCTAAGCAACGATCGGTTCGGTCAGGTGTACACATAAAATATTTGCTAAATAGACGTTCTGCTACTTAGACCATTTCAAAGAAAAAAATGTACATAAACTCAATACGAGGAACAAAGATTAACTTGCTGTCCCAAAACTTAGATTACAAAAATTATAATAATGTTCCACAACATGTAACTGAACTGCCTCAATTTAAAGCAATTGTTAAAACGCAACTCAGTAGCAAGGGCTATTATACCATAGACAATTACCTAAAAGACAAAAATGCGTAGAAATAATAATTATTAGTCTTTGTGTTAGTCATAACAGTAAAAGTTTTTATGGTAAATTTTAAATAGAAAAATATTGGTAAAAACCTTTGGAAATCCGGTCCAATGTTACTTATGGCCGAGTTTATTTTTTCCAATATTTTTCTATTTAAAATTTACCATAAGTATAAAAATAGCATTGAATAATGCAAAAATTACAAAATCATAAGTAAAAGTTTTGTTTATATTTCGTCATGTATTATGTAATGTAATGATTTATTATTTGTAAATATCATCATTATTTTATAAAGCTGATAAGTTTTTTGCGCCCATATTTTCTTGTCAGTTAAAAGAGTCTTAAATGGGTGGTAGGGTAAAACGGGTAAAACTGACGATTCAAAAATACTTGTAATGAGTTCAATTGAATAAAACATTATTAGAAGCGCTTGACAAACTAATCGTATTTGATCACGTTCGTTAAACAATGTTCGGCCCGGTCAGGTATCGGATGGGTGACCGTAAAGTGGCATTATAACTGAGGGCTTCCGTGCTTCGCAGGGCACGTTGAACCGTCTGTCTCGGCTGTGGTTAGTCCTTAAGCCAAGTCAGAGGCCTTAAAGGCGGCCTGATAAACTCTGACACTAGAGGTGGCCACTAATCCTCATACGATAAGTAGAGAAGAAACATTATTTCATTCATTCATTCATCTGATAGTTTGACGTTTTGCTACAAGGATATTTTGCTAAGTAGGCTTACTGCTCATAAGAGGTTTCGCGCTGTTGGACGTATTGCTACTTAGACCTAATCGGGAGGGGATTCATGCATACCCTAACGCCCTATATCACTGGGGGTGGCAAAGCAACAACGGTACTACATATTATTATTTCCACGCTTTTATCTGCCTCTGTGGTCTAGTGGTAACAACCACCGGTATCAGACCCTGGGGCCCGGGTTCGATTCCCAGCGGGGGTACATAATATTGTATTCGGTTTGATTGGTGGTAGGACTTGTTGTAAGTCCGCCTGGCTAGCTACCACCATCTTATCTAAGTCTGACGCCATAACAACAATGTTTTCTGCATTGTTGTGTTCCGGCAGTAAAAGATAAGATAGCCAGTTCCTCAGTGGTTGAGGATTCCGGGAGAGGCTCGCTTCCATCTCCAGCCTTATCAATACTTAACATCAGGTATGATGAAGGCTAAGAGTCTCATCGTAGTGAATAAAAAAAAGTATATAAACACAATGCCATATTTGGCACTGGTTAACTCTAAAATGTTGTTCTTCAGAGTTAAATTTTAGTAACAAGGAAGTGGTTGATACAAAACTTACAAGAACAACGTATTTTCCAGTTTTCACCACCTTCCTTAGTTCCAAGGAGAAAGCTGAAGAATATTTAGGTACTCCTTGCTTGTTGCTGATCTTGCAGACTGATTCGAAGGAGAAGACGTTGAAGTCATGGGCCGAATAGACCCTTAACCTTTGGGTGTCGTTGCCAGCGATGACAGCATCCGCTTTGGTGAAGAACTCATTCAAGAGAACACCTGAAATAATTGTAATGATGAAATGATTTTGAATCGTAAATTCATGAAGCTTATGGCCCCGCTTGTCAGACTGATCGTAGTCAGTCATTCTTGTTAAGCAACGGTAAGCCCAGTCAGGTGTAGGATGGGTGACCGTAAAGTGCTCTGTGCTCCGGAGGGCATGTTTAAACGTCGATCTCTGTTGTATCTGATAACAGTCGTGAAGCCAAGTCAGAAACCATAAATTTAGATACCAGAGGTTCTAATCCTCATACGATAAGAAAGAGAGATTGCCAATTTTTTCACTCTATCATACTTCAACACTCCATCAAGAAAACAACAATGCGGATATTCCATTAAAATAACAAATCTACATAATAACTCTTTTTCTCGCCACAATTATTAGCATCATCATCAAGCCAGTCAGTCTCTACTAAAGGATTTGAAAAAAATCTTTAAAAATATATAGATTTATAATTGGTCTCCGCTTTGTAGAAGACCATCATACGTTTATGGGAAAATACTTGAAATTCAATGTAAAGAGGAGTTCACGGTGAATGAAACTACAAAAGTTACTATCTTGAGTGCCGTCGTGAGTCGAAAGGCACGTTAAGACGTTATTATAACTCACCAATCCGTATTGGGCCGGAGGGTCATGGCCCATTCTCTCAATCCTTCCATATGAAAAGCTAGTGCCGAAACGGTGAGGACATTAAAATGGGCTGATGATGATGGTGCCTTACCAGCTTGTAGAGCAATGTAAGATTCATCCCCAAATACGATGTCAATTGCCTCCCCAGCTGCTGCTTCAATCTCGGGTAACTTCTTTTGAACCTCTGGTTCCAAGGGAAGACCCAAACTCAACTAAAAATGTATTCACTATTAGTTTTATATGGTTTTTCAATTATTATTGTTGATACTAAATAAACCCAATTTTACCGCAAATGTCCCGGCGAATTTATTATACGTATGAGATCTTCTTGGTGATGGTATCGATTCGATACCATTACCAAGAAGATCTCATACGTGCGCTCTGATTGCAAGATAATAAAATGCATCGTTTCCTCAAGGAAGCGTGGTCGGAAGTCTTCTATTTTTTATTTACATCAGTGACCTTCCCAAAGCAACAGATGAAAAGTGTTTTCTATTCGCCACGTCGTCTAGACATATCCCAATTAACTTCATGTCAAACAGATACAGATATTTATGAAAAATTAAATCTACTTCTTACCAAAACAGTCGACTGGTTACTTTATCATAACTTAAAAATATTTCTTTTCTAAATCTAAAACACTTAGGTACTGTTCATCCTCATCAAAAAAAGGGAATTAAAATTAAAATTTGTTTTCAATGGTACAATCCTATTTTAGATATCCTATTTTAGATAAAAGCCCCCTCTCTTCTAGACCAAATTTGCGTGCCCAACAGGATCCATAACAATGGACTTTTATTATGTAACATATTTGTAAACATTAAGGTTTGGCAATAAATTATTTGATTTGATAAATACAGCTAACATTTTATATGAGAACCAAAGAGCGCTGTCAAACCTTGATGTTATTTCAATAAACCAGACAAATCTCAGCGATAAATTTAAGCTTGCTTCATCATTTTGCTCAGAACTTTACTAAACGAAAGTTTCGCAATACTTGCTTATTAGCACTACTATTCTGCAAAGGCTCGTTGATTATCTAACTCTGTTGCTAACAGATATTGATTGAAATTGATTGAAAATTGGCAATATCGAAGGCAATTTTACTTAACAGTAATATTGCGATAATACTAGCTTTGTATTTTAATTACCATTAATTTAAATTTGCACATTTACCTGACTAACGAACACATCGTAAGCAGCATACACAATCGCCGGATAGTCATTGAAGTCAAAATTGATGTACTTCGTTAACAAAGCCAAAACGTTTTCGTATTTCTTCATTGAAGCTGGCTTTTTGACAAATAAAGTCGTGTATCCCGTCATGAAGACAGGGCAGTTCACGAAGGCGGTATTCTAAAAAAAGAAAAGTATCTTAAAGTTGGATATAATTTCAGTCCGTCTGCATGATTTCATTATTAGCCATGTAGCACGGGTATACTTTATGAATGAGTAAGAAGAATAGGCCGGGTCATGGCTCATTTTTCTTAGTCACCACGATTTATTCAAGTTCTTAGCAAATCATTTTTAACCGACTTCAAAAAAAGAAGGAGGTTCTGAATTCGACGGAAGCTTTTTTATGTATGTTACTCGATTACTCGAAGACGGCTGAACCGATTTGAGTAACTCTTTTTTTGATAGGCGATACTGTCCTTCCTCAACCTTGATTATTTTGTAGAGTTTGTTCATCTCAACATTAACTGCTATTATACAAATTGCATTCCATACTTACAAAATCATATTTAGCAGGTATAGTAGTATACGGCACTGGTGTCCATTGAAGTTCTTGGCTCCATTCATTCTCTCCTGGTGGGTAGATGGCAGCTAAAGCAGACAGCAATGTCATCTTGGCTCGAGTGGAGTCAGTGGACCGAAGGTACAGCTCACTTCGGTTGTATATTGGAGGTAGAAGCTCATCATATCGACTGCGGATGTATTTCCCTAAGTCGTAGGATCTTTGCTTGCCTACCTGGTGATGAAGGGAAACATTTTAGAATCAGTTTTCTCAACTCAGCATACTATATCTGTTGTTAAAGATTTGATTAAAATATGTAATACTAAACAATTGAAAGCCATCTGCATGTAAGAGAATAGACGTAATTTATTATGAGAATTCTAAACAAAAATTTTCACAAAGGGGTTAAATCTTCACGTAACACAATATTTTTGAAAACTTATGCAGCGACCTACCCCACCATGTGGTAGAGAGAAAAAAATGGCCTTTAGCCTTCGATCGACGTGAAGGAGATAAGCCGCGGAAAACGGACATGGAGAAACTTTTAAAAAGTAAAATATCGCCTCTGTGGTCTAGTGGTATCAGACCCAGGGATCCCGGGTACGACTCCCAGCGGGAGTAAGTACCTATATATTGTATTCGGTTTGGTTGTTGGTAGGACTTGTTGTACCTAAGTCCGCCTGTCAAGCTACCACCCATCTTATCTAAGTCTGGCGATATAACAATGTTTTCAGCATTGTTGTGTTCCGGCAGTTAGAGAAAGATAGCCAGTTCCTCAGTGATTGAGGATTCCGGGAGAGGCTCGCTTCCATCTTCAGCCTTATCAATTCTTAACGTCAGGTATGATAAAGGCTAAGAGACTCCCCGTCGCTCATAAAAAATATATATATATCCTTATATGGGACGAGTCAGAATGACCGGCTCTTATGCTATGTCTAGTTTATTTCTGACAGGTTCCTGTAAGTTGATTATTTCAACTAAATCAAGTTGATTTTCGATTATAAGGCAAAGTAGGATATTCGGAAATTAGCTTTATTTACTTGATATGCAATGGTCTAGCTGTGTAGTGTCGGCTTAGAATAGCACTACCCCCTCTCATCGCATGGGTGTCGTAAAAGGCGACTAACTCGGCCTTCAGGAGACGGGCAGCAGCGACTCCTACAAGCTTGGCCATACTGCGATCGTCAACCCGCCTGCCAAGCGTGGCGATTATGGCAAACCCCCCCCCCCCCTTTTGGGGGAGCAGTGGGTGTTATGTGGCTGAGTTGAGGACTTGATATGCTTAGAGAACTGACACGACATAACAGGAACACATTCTCACAGCGGCCGGACATAATAATTCAACAATAATATAATAATAATTTGACGCTCAACATCAGTGCAGGCTTCAAAAAACAGTTAAGTTTCTCCAACCCACTTTGAACTTTTGTTGGGTTCACAATTGTCTGAAGAAATTTGACATTTCGTGTAAGCCGTAGTTACCGTTAACTGTCCATATGCTAAAAAATGCGCATGACAGCTGAGAAAAACAAAAAGTCTAAGCGGTAATCAATCAGTTAATCACTGTAGCGCTAATTAATCACATAATAATAGAAGTGCAGTGATAGAAGTGGGCTGCAGGTGCCAAAAGTGCAAAACCGCATATTCCTGTCATGCGCCTAATTGTCTTGGTCGTGTAGTACTTACATTGGTGAGTTGTCCGTACCCGTATGGTGCTGAGAGTTCACTCAGCCTGGTGGGATTATTGCTGTACGACAGAGTGGATCCCACTGGAGTCCTGTCTCCATGGCGGTGGACCTGCAATGCATCTCATCAGCTGTTTTTGTCAGGATCGATATTCACTTTAAAGCTTCGATTCTCACGTAAAGTTTCTTGAACCACAAAGTATAATAAACTTAAGCGTGAAATAAATTACGAAGTTAAATGGATAACATTGTGGAGAGATGATGATGGAGGTGTGGAAAAGGGTGGTAGATGGTAAGCCACTAGTAGGAAGGTCGAATAATGACAGGTCCGACAGATGGTCGGGATCCTTCAGCCTCTGCGGCTGGTGCGGGTTCGAGCGATAGCTCCTTCCCCGGGCATCATCTCATGGGGAACACTGCCCCATGGTGTTTGGTTGTCGCCTGAGTGGCCGTCTAATGACGTTGTGGGTGCCCCCGCCGGAGTTTGTTGCTCGGCCCTTGCTCGGTCTGCCGCACCGGGTGAGACCCCCATAGTGGGGGAGGCCCAGCGAGCGCCTGCGAACGGGCCGCGGCTTACTGCAAACGGGTAAGGGGCTATAATTTAGGTAGGGGTAGTGGGGGGGACGGTAGGATTGGGTAGGGTGGGCTGGGGAGGTAGGGTGGGTGATCGTCGGATCTTGTATATATGTGAGTGGCTCGGTGAAACTTTGCTTGCGTGATGTAGGTTTCCATACATGTTGTACGATCTCATACTGAAACGTTATCAGCGTCATCTATTTGATGCACGGTGGATACAAGTTTCTAGCACCGGGTGTGTAGTACGTGCGGAGTCAGGTAGGTGCCGTCTCATCATGTTTAAAAATATAATTTTTAGTAATCTTAGGGTGCTTGTACACGGTGCAAGTAGCTTGCGCATGTTGAGGCACTTGCGCGGGTTATATGAATCGTAAACATACATCGTAAAAAACATGTGCTAACAGGTATAGGTGACTCGAGCATGTACCAAAGCGAGCCACCCGCGCAACTAATCCGCGTGCTCTGCGACGCGCGCGGGTCACTCGCGCATGTCACTTGAGCAGGTTCAGACGTGCGCAATCGCGACGCTACAGACCGATAGGAAGCGGTTTAATATAATTGTTTTCTATTACGTGAATTGTTTCTTCTATAATTGTTTAGTTTTTGTTTTAATGTGACCATATAAGGTAGCCGTAGTTAGGGGTGTCAATAATAAGACATGTTGACTCGAAGATGGTCGTTTAATGAGAGTTCACACGGTACAGAAAAGTTGTAATTTACACCAAACATAATTTCTTATAACTAGATGTCAGCATAACGTGAGCGCAATGCATTGTAATATCATATTTATTTAATACATCAAAACGTACATATAATATCAACATACTTCAACCAATAATGAGTAAATTAGATAAGTGGAACGACGAAACGACTTGTCGTTTCGTACTTTTGTACAAATCCTACGTGTGTCTGTGGAATATGGAATCGTCAAACTACAAAAATAAACAATCAAGAGAGAACGCTTTAGAAGCAATCGAGAAAGAGATGGGCATTGACGGTTTCGGAAAAAATTAAATAAAAAATAAAATACGAAGTCTTCGATCTACTTACAATTTAGAAAAGTTGAAAATCTGGAAATCTCAAAAATCTGGCTATCCAGTTACCCATCCATAACTTTTTGCTTCGTAATTGTATTAATTCGTCTTCTAGCATATTTAATAATTCTGGTAATATTACATTTTTAACAAATGATTTTAAAAGAATTTTCGTTCGTCGAGACATTTTGACGCGATTCAACTCATAAAGCTACCGTGCGAATAGCATGCACATGTAGCTCTTGACCACGACTACTTGCGCAAGTAGCCTGTGTCTTTACTTGCTCCAGTTATATGCACCATGTATAAGTACAAAGCGAGTAACTCGAACAAATAGCTTGCGCATATTACTCACGCTTGTAACCCGCATCTTTACTTGCTCCAGCTACTATAGCACCCTTAAGGAACTTGATTATGTAACAACAGAAAATCTCTTTGTAAGATTACAGTAGCAAGTATTTGTTTGTTAGAATTTTACTTCAATTTTACTCTAGTAATAGAATAACTTTAATCAAGGCCACACTTTTAAAAACACTTAAATTAATTTTGTTAATCTACCTGGGAGTACCGTGGCCTGTAGCACAGTTTTTACTACCACGGGTCACGGTGTCTGATTTTATTTGATTTATAAATATGTTTAGTACTCAATAAAGAATTATCTTATGTTATATTTAACTGTCATTGAAATAAAAAAAGAACCATATTCTTCTGCAGGTAGATTTTCTTTTCCTTAGGGTTTAGGGATTCGCTGACGTCTGGGAACTTCAATAGGTGTACGTGGGGCAATACATTTAAATAGCCCTGGGGCCCAATTCTGCTAATGCTTAGTCACAATGGTATTCCAGTGGTGTTTCAATGGTAGTGCTGTTTTACACAGTTCTTGTTACAACAGTGTAAATAAAGACTACTATCGAAACACCACTGAGAGACGATTATGACAAAAAATTAGCAGAATTGACCCCCTGATCTATTTGAATAAAGATATATTCAATTTTGAGTGCCTTCAAGATATTTGTATTATTTTAAACTGACAAGATATACGTGTGTAACAACTAAATCTAGATTTTATAAAGCCGAATAAATTTCACACTGCTGCTTACCAGGAAACTGAAGACGAGTTCCGTACCATCAGTGACCTTGTCTTTGGAGGAAGCTGCTGCCATCAGCACCAGAAACAACAGACCCACGACCATCATTTTGCCTGGAGGAGTGACTCCACCTAATGATGGCACCAAATTATATACTTTTATGCTTAATCGATTTTATGAGTGATAAAGCGATATCGAATTACGATTGTGTTAATTTTATTATGCTAGTTGCTGATAGTTGCTGTAGTTTATGATAATTATATCTGTATATAAATATATTTGTTGTATGTGAGAGTATTTTGACTATGAAAATCTTATTCTAGTCTGTTGCTTAAAAATTATCCGATTTCTCTGTTTAAGACCTAGGACTGCCTAACAAAATGCACTGGAACTTTGGGTACTAGTACTAAATAAAAAACCGGTACTTCACTTGAAATGGTATATTGCAAGCAAACTCTAATACAAAATTTTCCCTATATATATGAAGTTACGTGCTGTATACGAAACCGCGATTCAAAATCGATCAGCGACATCTATTAACTGTACCTAGTTCTTAGTAAACTGCTCTATTGTGTGGAGATAATAAAGTTATTTTATTATTATTATTATTATTATTAATTATTAACGGACTTAAGAACTAAAATATTACTATGCTTAATCAATTTGGTTTTGGTTTGGTTAGGTGGGCACAATGCCATTTAGGTGATCTTATAGAACTATATGACTTGAACAATCTCAACCCATTTGAGGGGGATGAAAAAGGTGACCTATATTCTTCCACTGGGTTCCGAGTTCGATTCCCAGTGAGGGGTACATTTTGTCTTCGGTTTGGTTGGTGGTATAACTCGTCGTGAGTCCGCCTGGCTAGCTACCACCATCTTATCTAAGTCTGACGCCATAACAACAATGTTTTCAGCATTACAATTTTTTTATTTTGCATTTTACAATGCTATTTTTATGTGATAAGTATTAAGCAAGAAAATATACCAGAAAAAAGCATACGTACATCTTATGTTTTGGCGCGCACTGTTCATTGAAATAAAACAACTTTTACGGATATCAAACGCGCTATATTTCACGAACTAAGTTGTAATTGTCCGTAATTTTTAGGTTTTTTAGGGGTTTTTTGATTTTTTGCACTGCAAGACCCAAAGATACGGTTAGCTCTTTTTGTAGATAAATAAATATAAAAAAGTAAAGGTGGAGACAACATTTTAATAATTTTTTATAAAGATGGAGGTCGGCCCGCTTTCGAAGTTTTCTTGGCAGTTTCTTTCTTCGAAGGTCCTCCCAATTTGAGAACTGCCAGTAGAGTCTTTAGTTTTCTCTTTTCTTAATAATAAAGAATTAAAATAACAATTAAATCAAAATATCAAATCAATAATAATTTGTGCCATAGTAAATGTCTAACCGTATCCGAACGAAAATAAATTAACTTTTCGAGGGTAGACTTATAAGTAGCCAGTCATCCCGTGACCACGGCAGCTGTAAAGGTGCCGAAACGTCGGGAAAATCAAAAAACCCCTAAAAAACCTAAAAATTACGGACAATTACAACTTAGTTCGTGAAATATAGCGCGTTTGATATCCGTAAAAGTTGTTTTATTTCAGAAAAAAGCAACTAGTCTCATGTCGCCCTGACAGCATTGTTGTGTTCCTGCATTTAGAGGTAAGATAGCCAGTTCCTCAGTAGAGTGAGGATTCCGGGAGAGGCTCGCTTCCATCTTCAGCCTTAACAGTACTTAACATGATGAAGGCTAAGAGACCCGTCGCTCGTGAATAAAAAAAAAACTATTTTTTTTTTACCAAAATTGCTGCTTTCACGATTTACTTACTTATGATCGTACTTTATTTTCAAGTTACTAAATAGATTTACTTATTTAGGCGTAAAAGACTAAAAGACCGAACGTCTTGTTAATACCGCATTAGATATGCTTTAGAAATATTCGGTGAACAATTTCAAGCTGTATATATTTTTTTTTTTTTTTAAACACACCAATTATCTAGCCCACATTAAGTTTCATTAAGAACTTGTGTTATGGATACTAGATAACGGATAAACATACTTATATACTTTTTTTTTGTAAATACATACATAATATACATATTAAACACCCAGACCAAGACAAATAGACATGTTCATGCACACAAATATTTGTCTTGTCCGGGGATCGAACCCGGGACAAACAGGTCGTCTAAGTTAATTAAGTTAATAATAAGCGTATGTTGAATCAATTTGTTATCGACTTTTTTACCAACTTAAAAATTATGTTCACACATTATTTGAAGACGCCTTGAGCGATTGAAATGATTGAAATGTTTTATATCAGGGTTAGTACGAAAAAGGATTTTTTTTTATTTTTAAAATTGTTTAGAAGTTTTCATGAAATCATAGAAATGCTATCGTTTTCGTTATTACTGCTACCTCAATGACATGGGTAGCATAGACGGATTTTTTTGTTTTTATTTTAATATAAAAAGCTTTTCATTAACATAATATTTATTTGCATCATCTGGCTCGCGGTTAGAATAAATAGACACGGAAAGAACTCCTTTCCGCTTCGCTCCCGAATTTATTACAAAAATACTTCACAAATCGACTCACAAGTATGCAAAAAAATAACTTAAATATAAATACCGATGTTTCTTTGTTTTATTGTTGTTTAACGTTCGTAGATAGTGGAGGTTTTTTATTATCATTCTCAAAATCGTCACGACTTTGAGAATGATCATAAAAAATAGTTTCGAATGTTGATAGCTGCTGTTATCTCTGAATATAAGTAAATAATTTTTTTATGACTAAGTCATCAATAAAGTAATGAAGATATCAATAGATAACACAATTCATCTCTTTATTATCTCTTGAATTCTTTGTTTTATATAAATCTGAACAGTATGATAATTTTAATGCACTTTGTTTGAAGATTGTGTCCTCCTGATAACCAGGAAAGGATTTTTTTAGAGATTTTAATAAAAACAAGTCAGGATCGAATTATTAAGTTACTGAATATTGTCGAAAAATTTAAAAAATATCTCCCTTAGAAAATCTAGATTTTCTCTATGTACTTAAATGTTATGGACCATGGTATACCACCACATGTAATAACACACAGAAAGTATTATAAGTATAAGTTTCTTTAGGTGAGGTTTAGTGGTGAAATCTTCGGAATGTTTCCGAAACTTTGTAATATTTCGGGAATACTTCCGGAAATATTTTTAATAACTTCCAAAATTACCAGCAACTTTGGAAGTTTTCAAAATAGATTTATTGATTTCGAAAAACTGGGGTTACTTTGAACCTTACGTACTGTGTTACTGAACATCACAAATAAACAGTGTTTGATCACAAAGCTGCTTCGCCGTACTTTTATTTTACTTATCTTCATATAAATTGTCGTGTTTTCAAGTGCCTACCTAGCATATCAAACTAATATTATTAATGCGAAAGTTGGTATGGATGTTTATTACTCTATCACGTAAAAACTACTTGATGGATTATAACTTTTTAATTTTGCATTTTACAATGCTATTTTTATGTGATAAATATTAAACAATAAAATATACTAGAAAAAAACAACTAGTCTCATGTCTAGTTGCTTTTTTCTAGTATATTTTCTTGTTTAATATTTATTACTTGATGGATTTTGATGAAATTTGGCAGGTTCTGGATTAACACATAAGTTACTTTATATCCTGGAAATATTTAGGGTTCCCGCGTAAATTTTAAAAATCTAACTTACCCCGAGCGGAGCCGCGGGCACAAGCTAGTATATCACATAAGTATTTAATTATTTATCTCAATGTAACGAAATTATTATACATAATTTTAATTAGAAAAATATTTTTTTAATACTTCTAAAGTTGCCGGAAGTTTTCAGGAATACTTCCTTAGAAGTGGAATCTTTCCTGGAAGTTTTCATCTCTAGTTAGGTTAGAACTGTGACCAAAAAACGCGAGAGCCGAGCGAGCGTAGCAAGGGTGCCGCGGCAGAGCGGCCGGCGCGCAGCAGCGTAGCGCCAGATACGATATGTTTATTAAATACTTAACCTATACCCGCGCGTCGGTCAGTGAGACCGACGAAACACATATTCGTGATTATTTTTAGGCACGAAAGTCCTGAGGACTCGAATTCCCTGCTAGCTGTCTGATTTGTGCCAAGCTTCATTTTAGTGCACACCGCACGTTCGTGCGAAGTGCACGTGTTGTAGTTGTAGCATTTGGCGACAATCGAGCCATGAGACCGACGCGAGTATAGGTGCAACTTTTTGTGTATGTAATGATGTAATATAGGATTGTTATGTAGAGCCGGAAAACTAAGCTAAACATAGATAAAAATTATGTTCTTTGATATGCTTTATATTACTATATATATGGGTTAATTTTGTTTTCCTAGTAGGTACTTAAAGAAAATGATCTCCAATTCGAAGACTGATTCGTGATAGACCGAAAGTCGGTAAAATAATTAATATATAAAATATTATTCATACTATTTTGTTTCATTATACCCTAAACATTAGAATAATAGTAATATTTTTTGGGTTTCTTAGTGAAAAAAATATTTTGAAGGGGTACGAACTATCGGTCTGTGACACCGTGCGCGAGTATAGGTGTTACAAATATTGGCGCGGGTATAGGAAGGTTAATTATAATTCTTTCGATAGTTTTTATCGCATTGTTGCCCTTTTATATTGGTGATTATGTTTAATGTCCAATTAATCGCTTTGTCCATAAATGTAAACGACATTCTGTCCGCTTCCACTTACTTTAAAAAGTGTATAAACATAAATATTCTGTGAAATTAAGGAGCAATTTCCTTACTTTTTCTGAATAAAAGATCAATAATATTTGTAAATTCATTGAACGACAACGTGCGCTGGATTAAGCGCTTCGTAATTGTTTTTTTATTATTATTACACTGCAAGTCAAATGCATTGACTTGCAGTGTAGGTAGGTATGTAAGTTTGTTTAGGTCCAATCTTGAAATTGAATTTTGAACCAGTTCCCGTAGGTCAAATAGACTGAAATTTGGTACACCTGATGACAATGCGATGCAATATTCTTATGACAAGGATCTGGTCTGATGATGGAGTTAAAATGTGGCCATAGGAATTCTGGTATAAAACGACGCAACCCCATTGAGTTTGGACTCTTTATAATCGTCTTGACAAGTGCTCTGGTTCTAGATGACATCCAGGGTCTGATGATGGAGTTAGAAGGTGATAGAACTCCATTGATTTTAGACTCGTCATATTCAAAATAATATTGACGACGTTGCTGGTAACTGATTACTGGTAACTATAATTTAATGTTCCATTATTATAATACTCGTATTAAAAAAATAAGTTAAAGAAGTCTTTCCCCTCTCATCCAGTTGCGGTTCCCAACAGGTCCATAATGGTCTCCATTTATTTTGTAACATCTTTATTTATATTAAGAAAGCAATAAATAATTGAAATTGATGAAAATATATTAAATGGACAGTAATTCTGATTTTACAGTTTTATTATACAGGGTGTTAAAACATCCATAACGAAAATGAATACCATGTCTTCTCTCCATCGTTACTATAATTTTCTTGTATGGGGCCAAATCTGGTAACATGCTAGTTTAGGAGTTATTGAGGATCAAAGTCAATATTTATTTTTAATGATTATCGTCTAAAGTTACAAAACCGCAATGAATATCAAAACCAATCAAAGAAACTAGATCCCGGCCGTCCACTCGTACTCGCTAGACACACGCACACGTTGTTGCACGCATTTTTTTGCGTGAATTAATAGCACCCATTTTTTGATAACGATAATAAAAAGTAAATATCGTTTTCCAGCAATTATTTCACATATTCTTATTTCGTTTGATGTAGGTACATACGGCTTCGATATGGGTCTTTTAAGATCTGGGGCCGTACCGCGCAAGTGGCGTCGGCATCGAAATCAGCTTCATTTGACAGATGGATGCGACACATTGCTGCTTCTTTTTGATACAAATGAAAACTTACCAAAGACTAATAGCAATATATCACATCCGTCTGTCAAATGAAGTCGATGTCGATGACACTTGTGCGGTAGGGGCCCATACGCATATATACGGCTTCGATATGGGTCTTTTAAGATCTGGAGCCGTACCGCGCAAGTGGCCCATATGTATGATCTAAATCAAAGATCAATGTGCACCCAACGTGATGTTGTTACAATAGGTAAATAAATAAACAATGATAACATAAAATTTATAATAACAAGTATACTTGATAACAACAGTTTCTCCTACAGATTTTAGTTGATTGCTGAATCATCAATCACCAAGTCTTTGCTCCAACCACATTTGGTCCTCCAGGTGTCTTTGTCCAGGGCATTGGAAGATGTGATATTACGGAACTTCTCCAACTCGCATAGCTGGGAGCAACCTTCAATCTGCAGGTATTTCACTGGAGAACCTGGCTCGGGAAGGTACACCGGCTGCGGAAAGACCAAATTGTCTGAATTCAAACATAACACAAAGAAAACAACAATTATCTCATATAAATAATTAATTATTTCTCGGTATTATGCCACGCGGATGTGAGTTGGACGGCGTTTTTTTGTTATAAGATATTTTATGATTTTTTAATGTTTTTTTTTGCATTTTTCAATGCTATTTTTAAACTTTGGATAAATTTTAAATACAAAAGTATTGGAAAAAATCAATTCGGCCACAAATGAATTCTCAGATAGGAGAGTTTCGACGGTGGACCACCGTCGAAACGTCTCGGTAGCTCAGTGGTTAGAGCATTGGACCGGAGTTCCAAAGATCGTGGGTCCCATCTGAGAATTCACTTCTGGCCGAGTTGATTTTTTCTATTTGAAATTTATTATTAGATATATTTCAATCTTTTATTAATATTGTGAAATAAATTATTTCCTTAACCCTAATACCTTTTAACAACAAAAAAAACATCGTTTCCCAAAAGTTCCCCTACGACTGTAAAAACGTGGAAAGTAAAACATGTATAGAATAGACATCATTATCAAAAGCACACCTCAACGACGCCATATTTGGCTACTGTTAGTACGTAGTTAATAATGCCATGATTGGCTCTAGGATGTTGTTCCTCAGTGTAAAAACGCAGAACGAAATATGTAATACCAAACTCACAAGGAGCCCGTGGCGCAGTGGTCCACGCGCATGGCCTGCGATTGTTGAGCAACTTTCGCAATGGTCTGTCACGATTGGGCCCGCGTGGTTGGTCATGGCCCGCTCTCCTTATCCACCCGTAAGGAAGATCAGTGCCCCAGCAGTAACATGGCTGATGATGAAACTTACAAGAACAACGTATTTCCCAGTTTTCACCACTTTCCTTACTTCCAAGGAGAAAGCTGAACAATATTTAGGAACTCCTTGCTTGTTGCTGATCTTAGCGATTGATTCGAAGGAGAATACATTGATGTCGTGGGCCGAGTAGACCCTGAACCTTTGGGTGTCGTTGCCAGCGATGACAGCATCCGCTTTGGTGAAGAACTCATTTAACAGAACACCTGAAATATTATAACTTTTTTAATTTTGCATTTTGCAATGCTATTTTTGTGTGAAAAACTAGAAAAAGCAACTAGTCTCATGTCGCCCTGACGGGATGAGACATGAGACTAGTTGTTTTTCTAGTATATTTTCTTGTTTAATATTTTTCACCTGAAATATTTCTAATAATGAAATCTATGGGGATTAATAGCACTTTTAGATTAATCTGCCATCATTTAGTACATGGAAAATAAAACGAAATACTGTTTTTATTTTTTCCATAATGTGGTATATTTAAAGAGATGATTATTTTTTTAACTTCGGGTCGGAGTTTTATTTTATGACGTCACTGTATTACACTTTGTATGCAGCTTGCGGCTCACGCTTGACCGATTAGGTCAGAGAGAATGGAGAGTCGCCTTCATTGTATGAAACGGTATACATTGACGTCACGCAAAGAGCGCGCGAATCTTGAAGTTTGAACACTTGTAAAACCGAAACTACTTATATCGTATTTTAATAAAACAAACAGAGTTCAGTTTTTATACGTTTAAGCTATACTGAAACAAAGTTTCAAGCGATTTAATGAACCTGTTGGTAATCCCCATTCTTTCACTCTATCACCCCCATTCAACACTCCATTCAAGACAACAATGCGGATATTCCATTTGATATGGTTAATAACAGTAGGTGTATTTTTCTCGTCACAATTATCAAATCGTTGGTCCCGGCTGTATTCGAAGTCGTTAAAGCCCTCCAATACACATTGGGCCAGTGGATCAAGGCCCATTTTCCTTAACTATTCATATGGAAAGCTACCGCCTCAACGGACGTTGGGGATATTTTAAAGGCTGATTATGACGATGACTGACCAGCTTGTAGATCAATGTCAGATTCATCCCCAAATACGACGTCAATGGCCTCTCCAGCTGCTTCTTCGATCTCAAAAATCCTATTTTGAACCTCGGGATCCAAAGGAAGACCCAAATTCAACTGAAAATGTACATCAAAATGATCAAATATTATGATACGCAGACGTTTTAGTAGTTTCAATGATTATTTTTGACATTAGAGACAGCCATTTTGAAACTGTTTCAGGATATTTTCTTTTCATTTCCATAAAAAAAATGAATTTTTAAAAATCTTTAATTATTATTAATTATTAGCAAATTATTTATATTGTATTTTTATTACCATTATTATAAGTGTGTTTAGTTTACCTGACTAACGTACACATCGTAGGCACCGTACACAGACACGGGATAGTCATTGAAGTCAAATTTGCTGTGCTTTGTTAAAAAACTCAAAATGTTTTCGTACTTCTTCATTGCCGCTGGCTTTTGGACGAATAAAGCCGTGAATTCCTTCATGAAGACAGGGCAATTCACGACGGCGAGATTCTGAAAGAAGAAAACAAACTTTATCTTAAAGTGGATTTTAATTTCTAACTTTCTAATAATGCAGACCATTATTTCATGATAGTCACATAAAGAGCTACTGTTGCAGTTTTCTGAATTGCTATAATAACTTTATCTTTCTATAATGATGAGTAAGAGATATGCATTCATACCAACTCAGAGAACTGCCGGGAATTAGTAAGTCATAATGAGGCTCCAGGTTTTTGATCAACTTCTGGATGTTGAGTTATTTATTCTCTGATCACCATGCTAAAATCAATAGTTTTATTATAATAATCATCCATCCATCATCAGCCTGTGGACGTCCACTGCTGGACATAAGCCTCTCCTAGCTCACGCCTATTGTGACGTTCATAGAAGGCTATTAGCCTACTGCCACCACGCTGGCCAGACGGGTTGGTAGAGGGTTTGTTTCAAGTTTTCCTTCTCTCGCACGGGTGTTCAATGCGGCGAGCCTCTTAGTCGACTCTTACGACATCCCAGGCATGTAAAGGAGTGGTGACACTTGTATTCTTAGGCCGTCACCACGCGGAACATTATAATAATAATAAAAATAAATAATAATAATTTATTCAATAAATTCATATACATAGTTTGTTATTATGGACATACAAACTTATAAAATATGTTAGTACGTAAACATAAACAAAGAAGTTTTTTTATATTTCTACAAATATAAAATTCTTCTTACCTATAATCATTTGAAAGTACAATAAGAAAAAATGTTTCTTATGGTAATTATATTTAATTTTATTGCCTGAACTAGGTGATCCTGTGTTTCAGGCTTTTAGACCTTAACTAAAATATACATCTTACGATATTCTGTTTTAACAATAATAAAACTAAAAATATTAAAAGCAAAGAATAAAACAATTTAGAATAATAAACTTTTTTCTCATTGTTTTTGTTTATTTTAAACTACCTTCGCGAAGTATCACACACGAACAAACAATTTAAACATACAAAAATACCTGTATTTTAATCTTAAATCACTTTGTCACAAAAAGTATTTCTTCTGTATCATCATACGTCATTTTCTGCAGAGTGTCTTTAACATTTTTTTTTGCAATTAATGCGGCTCAATGGATAAATGTTTGCTATGGTATTAAATCTATTATAAAGTAACGGCTATATATATAAAATTTTGTCGTAAAAGTATATTTGACTCCACCTTATAGCGTACAAACATTATCTCTTCGCCTCTTATTAATTATTTCAGTGTTGTATGGAAGGGCTTTGTGCTGTTTTAATATAGAGCTCATTATGAATAATTGTCTGACTGTTAAAACTCCTCAATTTTTTTATAGAAGCGCCATGGAATGGCCTAAATGTAGACACTTTAAGTATAGCTCTGAGCTCTCTCGGTGGTTAATAGTAAAGATTTACTAGCTCCACCTCACGTGGTAATACAGTAAGTCAGCAAGTATTCGCAAAGTGCCAAGTATATTTGTCGGATTAGAACCGCGTCGTCGCCAACATGGCGCGGTTTTTTGAATTCAAATATCATCTTACGAATTCTGTTATTTAATGTTTCAATATGGTGTTTATACTAAAGCGTCTCATCTAAAATTACTTCTAAATATTTTATTTTATCATGTAATTGAATCTGTGGACATACAGATATATTATCATATGGTACATATATCATTAATGTAAATCAAGAACAGGGTAGATCCTAAAATACTTCCTTGGGGACCCCGAAAAAAATATTTTTCTACTTATTACTGATCACACTACCCATTTTCACGCACTTGATGCGGTGTTCTAAGAAGCTTGTTATCAATTTTAGCGGTGTGCCTCTAAAAAGTTAATCACTCTTTTTATAACTTTTTCTAATATTAGACCAAACTGGACATAACGATATAGGCCTATGATTTGTTGTTTGCTTTTTATCACCTGATTATATCATATATAAATAGGAAAAATAATAGCTTTCTTCAAACACTTAGGAAAAATACCTGTAACCAGACATTTTTGGAAAATATAGGTCAAAGGAGGTATTAAAATGTGTCTGAATTGTATGATTATTTTAGTCGGTATGTTATCCCACCCGACAGCACAGTCGTCTTTTAAACTCATTATTACATTTTTATTTCAGTTTCATCGGTACCTAACAGTGCAAAATATGCTATGCTATTAGTATGGGACGTAGGAATTTATGTATTTATAAATGGGCGACTATGCACTTTTTCTGTTAAACACTTGCCGACATTTACAAGAACATTATTAAAGTAATTGACAGATTCTATTTGGAACCCATGTGATTGTAACAAACTCGAAGACAACTCATGGTTTTTGGATGAGGACGTAATATTTTTAACTTGTTTCCAAATTTGTTTTGTATTATTCCCCGCTCTTTCAATTAACTCTTTCTCATATTTTATTTTAACTTTTCTTACGAGACTACTGCAAAAGTTCCTGTATCGCTTGTATGTTAATTGTAAGACTAAATTATTTGGATTCATATGCAATTTTTCTCTATTTTTCATACAGCGTATTAAACTTTTTCTTTTTTTATTAAACCTGGCGAAATCCATGGTTTAATAGTATAGTTTTTTTTACTTAATCGTATACTTTGTTTATTGTTTTGAATAGCCACTGCGATATTTTCTATTACGTACGACATACAATAATGCATATCAGCTGAACTATAAACTGGGAAAAATCGATATTGCACAAGTCCGCTTCGAGTTTGTTTACATTTAACTTAGTAATTATGCGTGAATCTTCTAATTTATTTAATTTGCATCTCAGAGTTAGTAATGCGGCGCTGTGATTAGTAATCGATGAATTCATGACTAAAGCTAGTGCAGAGTAGTTTGACTTAAGCATTATGTGATCCAAACACGACCCACTTTGATGTGTTGGTAGCAGGTGTGCAGGAAGTAAGCCATGGAAAGAGCATAGATTTAAGTATTCCTGAATGGATCAGATCAGCTTCAGTATTTTCCTGATTCGGAATAATATTGATATTAATATCTCCAATTAATGTAATATTTTTGAATGAAGATGTCTTGTAAAGTGTTAGCTAAAGAATGTGCAAAGTTGGTAATATCTCTAAATGAAGGTGATCTATAAACAGCTAAAATAGCATAATTCTGTTCCAATTTTAATTAGTAATTTGCTGCAGTCATGAATATTGGGTTCCTCAACCGTGACATTTTGTGTATACTATCACACCATCGGTTTGGTTGTGTACTATACTGCTCCTATACATATCATAACCCACCATTGTTAGCAAATTATGTTGCTCATCAATCCAAAACTCTGTGAGAACGATTATGTCACAGTTTATGTGTAGCCTTTGCTGAAATACACGCCCGATCGCAACGATGTTTCAAAATGCATGCATTTACTCTTATGTTTTGAAAAGAAAGGACCTTGCAATAAATCGTCCCCACCCATCAACAGATTTCAATCGTATCGCATTTTATACATACTGGCAGCCTGATAATTTTTTTACTATGACGACTATTTATAAAAAACCGGCCAAGTGTGAGTCGGACTCGCGCACAAGGGTTCCGTACCATTATCAATAAAAACGGCAAAAAAACCATGATTGTAGTATGGGAGCCCCCTTAAATATTTGTTTTATTCTGTTTTTTTAGTATTTTTGTTATAGCAGCAACAGAAATACATCATCTGTGAAAATTTCAACTGTCTAATTATCGCGGTTCATGAGATACAGCCTGGTGACAGACGTACAGGCAGACGGACGGACGGACGGACAGTGGAGTCTTAGTAATAGGGTCCCTTTTTACCCTTTGGGTACGGAACCCTAAAAAAACGGTTATCAAATATATATTCTTTTCTTTATTGTTAAAACCCAACCTGAGAGCTGGTGCCTATCTTGCCCAGCGGCTGAGTCTATGTTTTTAGAGGGGCAACAGCGCCAGTGTTCTCGGTACTATGCCACGCGGCTGCGAGTTGGACGGCGGCGTTTTCTTGTTATAGTTTAGTAAGCTTATATGTTTATTATTAATTTATTTTATAAACTGTAATTAAAACCCAATCGGCTTTTGGATTAAGAATGGTTATGAAACTTGAATTGAAACCACGTCTCGGAAAGCGTAATATCGGACGCCCCCTTGCTAGATGGACCGACGACCTGAGAAAGGTTGCAGACAGTGGCTGGATAAAAAGGGAGATCCTGTCTTGTGGCGCACCTTTGGGCATCACTACCTTACGTCCACCAGCAGACTGCGAAAGGTTTATTTATTTATTTATTTATACTTTATTGTACACACAGAACATAGAATGATAAAAAAACAAACAAAGAGAAACATACAATTGGCGGCCTTATCACTAAAAGCGATTTCTTCCAGGCAACCTTAGGATGGACAGGATAAGAGAATAGAGTATGATGAGGGTAGCTACAGGTGTACAGGGCGTAATGAAAACCAATATACTAAATCCAAATACATAAACAAATACATTTAAAAGCATAAATACTATATACCTAACAATAAACTTACATAATACTTAATATAAATATATACTTAACCTAAAATATGGATAGGATATAACTCACAGCTTAGATCAGCAACATATCTAAATGGTGAGGTAGTGCTCTTTGACACGTTTTTTAAATATACTAACTGTTTGAGCAGCTCTTATTGACATCGGTAATGCATTCCAGAGCTGGACAGCCTGCACTGTAAAGGATTGGCCGTAAAACTTAGTGGAATGCACCGGTGTTTCCAGTCGCAAGTTCTCTGATGATCTCAAGGAACGGGAATGGGAGTCTTTGACATATCTGAAACGATCTTTAAGATAAGAAGGGGTATTAGGATTGAAAAGAATATTGAATAACAGAGACAGAATATGCGCATTCCGGCGAAGGCGAATAGGCAACCACTTGAGCTTTTTGCGGAATTCAGAGATGTGATCGTATTTGCGAAGACCAAATACAAACCTTATGCAGAAGTTTTGAAGGCGCTCCAGTTTATTTAGTTGCTCTTCTGTTAGATCAAGATAGCTTACATCGGCATAGTCTAAGATTGGAAGGAGTAAAGACTGTGCTAGCGCAACCTTAGTGGCAGTTGGCAAAAAGTTACGGAGCCTCCGCAGAGAACCAGCCGATGCGAAGAGTTTACGGCTCACCTCCTGAAGTTGTATGCCCCAACTTAAGCTTTTATCAAAGTACACGCCCAGGTTCTTTACATGGTCACTGAGCTGCAAGTCAATGCCGTCGAAGGTGATAGCTGGCAGTTGAGTAGGGTCGAGCTTAGATCTTAACCGGGTGCTTCCAATTATAATGACTTGTGTTTTGGAAGGTTAAACGATGATGAATCTTTTTAAGGGAAAAATAGAAACGAGTGTCTGTTGGTTGATAGCCCATATTTTTTTGCATGGTCCTTTTATCGATTAGCGAATTCTCCGTTCAGAAACTCAAGATATAGATAAACACCTTGACATATATTTTTTGTTGCCATCAGAAGTTAAGTGTGTATAATAGTTATATCGTAATAGTTTGAGTGTGTATGTTACAATTATGCATTCCATACTTACAAAATCATATTTAGCAGGTGTAGTGGTGTACGGCACTGGTGTCCAATGAAGTACTTGGCTCCATTCGTTCTCTCCCGGTGGGTAGATGGCAGCTAAAGCAGACAGCAATGTCATCTTGGCTCGAGTGGAATCAGTGGACCGAAGGTACAGCTCACTTCGGTTGTATTTTGGAGGTAGAAGCTCATCATATCGACTGCGGATGTATTTCCCTAAGTAGTAGGCTCTTTGCTTGCCGACCTGGTGAAGATGAAGAGAATTTTCTTTTGTCAGTTTATCAATAGGTACCATACGTAGGTACATATTATTGTTTAAAGTTTAAATTAATAGACTATATGAAATTGAAGATTGGAAACCATCTGAATGTGATGAACCATGTAAGAAGGTCAAATCCATAGACCTATATCGAGATAGATGGTAAAAGTGTACCTACCTTGCGTGTAAAAAGTTTGAGCCACCTTCAAAGTTTTCCGATCTAAGTTAGTCAGCTTGAGACCATTCCCATTTATACACGCGTCACTCAGAAACTCTCTCTTTTCGTCTATCTCGATATAGGTATGTGGTCAAATCGAACTTAAACAATTATGAGCACTAAATGCAAATATTTCGCAAAGGAATCCTTGAGTTTTCAGATACTATCCACACTTACGTGTGGTATAGAGAAATAAATTCACTAATAGTATGAAGAAGAAGAAGAAGAAGAAGATGAAAAATCTATAAAAATCCGTATCCGTTCAATTGAGAAGCCCGTGGCGCAGTGGTTCTCGCGCTCAGCCTGCAATTGTTGAGGTTGAGTAACTTTCGCAATGGTCGGTCACGGGATGGGTGACCTAAAATTTACTATCTCAAGCTCTTCCGTGCTTCGGAAGGTACGTTAACGGTAAAGCTATTGGTCCCGTCCCGGCTGCATTCGCAGTCGTTAAAACCTACCATTTCACATTGGCCCGCGTGGTGGGTCCATTCTTTTTATCCATCCATAAGGAAGGCCAGTGCCCCAGCAGTGGGGACATTAAAAAAGGGCTGATGACGACATAAACTTACATTAGTGAGCTGTCCGTACCCGTATGGCGCTGATAGTTCACTCAGCTTGGTGGGATTATTGCTGTACTCCAGAGTGGACGCAACTGGAGTCCTGTCTCCGTGGCGGTGGATCTGCAATGTATTAAATGTTATCACTAGTTCTATTTGATTTCTGGTGTAGGTGACATTGTCGACAGAAGAGCAGGCAGCGATGGTATGAGCACGTCAAGTAAACGCCACCAACGTCGGTTCTGTATGGAGGCCCGCAACCTCGAATCTCTCACTGAGGACTTCCCCAACACTGTAAATAAACAGAATCTACAAGAAAACTACGTCAGTAATCGGGTACTGAATCATTTATTTCTTCGTCAAAGAACAACGGGGAGATTCTTAGCCTTCATCATACCTGATGTTAAGTACTGATTAGGTTGAAGATGGAAGCGAGAGTCTCCCGGAATCCTCAATCACTGACGAACTGACTTAAAGTAGATCCAAGACAAGACGGGAAGATGTAGTGTCAAAGGATATGAGGAAGCATCAAATTGACAGAGCAAAGTGGAAGAGAAAAATAAGTAAAGCTAACTCCACAAAAAGAGATCATTAGCTCCATTTGTCAGGTTCGATTTACAGGCGTTGATAGTTCACTCAGCCTGGTGGCTTTTACGACTCTGTACGGATCACACTTGTGAATGTCAAAGAAGCTACGTCATAAGACTAGACTGAATAAATTATATTGATATTTTTATTGATTTTAATTGTTGCTGTACGACAAAGTAGATTCCACTATCCATTACTTAATCATCAGCTTTATTTTGACAAGTTTGATGCCCACTTCTGACATACCTACATTTCCTATTTCAAATCCAAAAATCCCAGTAACTATCAAACTGTTTCTTACCAGGAAACTAAAGATGAGTTTCGTACCATCAATAACCTCGTCTTTGGTAGCAGCAACTACCACCAGCACTAGGAACAATAGCCCCACGACCTTCATTATTCCTGGAGAAGTGACGCCACCTGTTGATAGCACCAAATTATATAACTATTACGATAAACAGGATTTTTACAAGTTTGCATTAGTTGACGAGTCCCCGATATTTCGGCACAGTTGCATGCGCCATGATCACGGAGTGAGTTATCCGTGATCATGGCGTCATCATCCATACAAATCGATTCGGAAAAACTACGATTTTGTATGGAAAAATAAAAAAAACAACTTTTGATTTGGGAAAAAAATGATATGCCATACTTACGAGTTGTTTACATGCAGTCCTAAAATTATGGGATATAAAAAAGAACAAGTTGTAGTCCCCTTCTAGAAAGATCCCCTTCTGGGAGTCAGTCGTTTTTGCTTTTTCGACTTCAGACGGCCCCTTAGATTCTGGGTTTCGGAGGTTTTTTGTTATTTCTATCTATGCGCACTTCACTTATCCATTCCCAGGGTTACGGTCACTTCCGATGAAGGCTTCCCTTTCCGGGGAATCCAGCCGTTAGGTGTTGTTTCGTCAGTAAGAGTATTTAATGAAGGATTCACCATCCCCCGAGTCCGGAGAGTCGCCCACCTACTTTACGGAAATGCACAAAAAAAATGTCGCGTGTATACGCGTTCTTTCCGCGGCGGTGGAATTGCCAAACAGTGAGAAAATAGTGTACTTACGTCTTCTGAAGATCTTTCTGATATATTTTTAAAAACAACTACAGGTCCACACTTGAAACAATATCGCTATACGTATAAGTAAGTTATTTCGGAGAACAGCTGTTTTATAAGACTGTTAGGTGATTGTAATGTAAATGAAGTGATCAAAATTATTATAATCCATATTTTTAAGGTTTTCTCCATGTATATGGTCTTATGCTGGATTGTAGAAATAATACGCACATTAGAACGCATATTTAGATTGTTTTATTAAGTAGGTACTTAGGTTTGTGGTAGAAACATGTGAGCCTGATGTTAATTTGGTTAAGTAGTAGGTAGGTAGCTTAAACCGAGATCTGTTATGCTAATTAGATATATAGTTTTATTTTTCCTGTAATCTTTGCATACACTTCTATCACATAGAATAATTTCATATATAAACGGATCAGTGTTTTTTTAAAATAAAAAATACGAAACATATGCGGCTAAAAAAAATAAAAAATGTTTGAGAATGAAGAAGCAGCAGTAGCCCCACTTCTAATTTTGAAGACCCCCCTTTCAGTCCCTTTTGCAAAAAAATATGTATATATTTATTTCTCTCTTTGCAAAAGAGTTGAGAAAACGTCATCTTAAACTATTCCGAATTTAAAATTGATAGCATTGTAGTTTTTGAGATAATTATCCAGCTGTGACAGACGGAGTGAGTCACACCATACGTGTTCCTTTTTACCATTTTAGTACGGAACCCTAAAAATAGAAAAAAGCTATTTATTATTTCTTTACACAAAGGGCGCGTCTAAAATATCAGGTATAATTTAATGAGATATCTACGGAGAAATTAATGGGAAATGAAGTTTTAGCAAAAAAAATAAAACAGCAAAAATATTCAAAATACTATAAAAAAAAACTTATTATCTTGAGGCTATTAGACCTAGAAAAATTGATTAGGGCTCAAACTGTCAGGAATTTTGTTGACTTCAAAAAAACAATAATAAAATTCTTAGACAGAGCCTGTCTAAGAATTTTATAGTTTGAGCCTTAATCAATTTTTTCTAGGTCTAATAGCCTCAAGATAATAAGTCGTTTTTTGCACAAAACTAAAAAATAGCGGTTTTTCAGCAATAGCTTGGCGCGCTTACATTTGAGAAAGCTGCAAATTTGGATAAAAGTATTTATCCAGATTTGCCAGTTGTATAACTTGTACCAAAAATATACCTATAAAACATACCAACAATGCAGCTAAAACGGATAATTGCATTTTCGAATGTAACATACAATAATAATTTATAATTTAATTCTTTATTTAGATAACAGAAATCCATTAGGTGTTAGTAATAAATATCTAATAAACTAAGTTGGTATTTTATAACTAACTTCGATGTAGTCGCCTGACTTAAATGCCAGACAATAAGACTGGGATTATAAAGTTATTGAGTGCTTATTACACTTGGCTAAATTTAGCATCGGAATTCAGTAGTTTAGCAGTACACTGCTTTCTTTGAGCTCATTTTTAGCAAGTGATGCAATCAAAACCAGCAATGTACTGCTAAACTACAAAATTCCGATGCTAAATTTAGCCAAGTGTAATAAGCCCTTTTGTCAGTTTAATTCTTATCGAACTAAAATAAATGACAATCACAAGAGATTTGAATGACAATAATTTGAAGGTCCATTAATTACGTGAGGCAATTTGGCGATTTTTTTACCTCCCCCCTCCTTCCCTCACTTAGTGACATACCGTGAGATTTAAAAAAAAATACGTCATACTTGCCAGGATTCCCCCTCTCTCCCACGTAAGAGGTCGTGAGATTTGGCTGGACCCTCTCCAAGCCTCACGTATGTACGTACTAATGTACGATATCGAGGAATAATATTTATTGAGCATTGATCAGTCGTCAAATTGTAGCGCGTAAAAGCATTTTTTGTCACATTTGATTTCACTCTGCGTATTATTTTTATGATATTTAGATTTATGGTAGGTCAGTAATAATTTTCAACCTATGGCGTTTTTATAGTGGTAGTATAAAACGCTATCATTTATTACATAGTTTTCTCTGATAACAATCATAAGAGTTAATATAGACAAGTGCTATTGATCTGTGTAATAAAAATACCTATGTCCATGTGCTTATCTACACACAGTAGGTACTCAATATTATTTTATATAATATAAAGTGTTACCAATCATACTTACCACAGCCTAAACCAAGGATTCCCAACCAGTTCAGCTGTATGTTACTTTTTCATAAATTAGGTATCTGTAATTTTAATTAAAATGATTTAGTTATTCATTCTGACCCTAGGGGGGCGCTAGTATTTTTGCAAAAGCTTGGGTGAGGCGCATAATGAAAAAGGTTGGGAACCCCTGGCCTAAACACTCTCTGCACTGCCTACAACGGAAATGACGCACTGACACAGATACCCGCCGCTACATGCGGTCTCGCAACTGTTTTACCAGTGAAAACCAGTTGAAGTGCTCATGGCCGTGCTTGACAGACTGATGGTATTCGATCACGGTTGTGCAAAGGTCAGGTGTCGGATGGGTGCCCATAAAGTGGCATTATAACTGAGCGCTTCCGTACTTCAGAGGGCACGTTAAACCGTTGGTCCCAGCTATTGTCATTTGATTACAGTCGTTGAGCCAAGTCAGAGGCCTTATAGGCGACTTGATAAACTCTGACACCAGAGGTGGCCACTTATCCTCACTCGATAAGAAGGAGGAGAAGAAGACCAGTGAGATCGAGAGGCCGGCCGGCGGCCGTGTAGTAATAGCGAGCGGCGCGTGTGTGTGAGAGCGCTCGTATCGGCCGAGTGCAACGACTTATTCTAAGTCGTTCCTCCAAAACTTTTTACACTCCACTCAACCTTGTCGTGGGTAAAAATGGTAGTGTGCACTAGGCCTAACACGGAGTGGCTACGTACTCTTTGGCTCCTCCAAGTCCTTACGGAGTTATGACTTAGAATATTGCGATTTCGAGAAGTATTTTGAAGAGGTTTTCAATGAGGTTTCGTTAAATCGAGGACGAGTAAGCTTTGGAGGAACGACTTAGAATATGGGTGTTAAACTGTGTCGTAGCGGAGTAAGCAAGACAGTATGATGAACTTTATCATATCGCATCAGCGGGTGTTCATGCTGGAGGTTCGTGGAGGTTCGTTCGTCGATGAAGTGCGTGGTCTATATGTTTGTATAGGCCGTGTACTCCAGGTGAGTCCAACATTTCGAATCGCCCCTGCACCTGGGTGCCAGGGATGCGTAAAAGCATTTCTCCTAGTATAAAAAAAATAAAAAAGTGGGCGATGGATGTTAAAGCTTTGTGATTATGACCCAGCTGATACGTCTTCTAGTAACATTGAAAGTTGTGTCTTACATTAATGCACTTTTATCTTTCCTTTTTTGCTGTTGCCACTGTATTTTTTATATTTATACAGCTTAACATAAGTACCTGAAGTACGTGCTGCTCACTCAAACGTTTCTTCGGCGGTGTCATGTGAGGCGGGTCGTTACGTTCCCTAAAATATGGTTGAGCGAAGCGAAGGCTGGTTCATGCGTCATGCACGTGAACGGGTGCCGCCAGCGGAAATGGGTCTACCTCAGTCTGCTTATCTTAATGTTGTGCTTAAACCTAAATATTTTTATCTAAAATAAATTAATACTGACCTATATGTACCTCACAACTTACAGTACAATAATCTTGTAATGCGAGAAATGTTGTAATGTATGATAGATAAGTCTCTCTTTGCCAGTTGAAAATTGTTTACGGTTACAATAACCATAAAATGTAATATTATAATTAGTATTTTCTTTTTGTAATGGAAATTGCGCTTACTAAAATGTTAAGGTTACTTTTCAATTTGAAGACGCTGTATGAAATAAAACAGGGAAAAAACAGCCCTTGACGAGTTTCTTGCCGGTTCTTCTCTTTACAAGGTCTCCCGCCGTAGGGTTTGTGAACCGATGGCGTAGCTTCTTTGACGTTCATAAGTGCTTGTAACAGCCTAGACTGAATAAATGATATTGACTTTGAATTTAAATGTCAATTCAGTTACAAATTAAATGATAACAGTGGGACGAGATGCCACTAACTGCTGCCAAAAGAATGGACACTAATTCTTCACATGAGTAAAGAAACGGTGTTTTTCGTGTACCTACCTATGTATTCAGGTGTAATATAACATTTATTTTATCATAAGAAGCCTCATGCTAACGACTTAAAACCATGCAATAAAGTTGAAATTCGTTAAAATCATTTACGTTACAATAAGAAACTTAGGTAAGCTAATACGCGTCACAATATTTGCACAACTGACGTCTATTAATGAATACAAATATTTTCTTCATTTTGCATCAAATATTCAAGCTATTTATTTAAATGTAAAGAAGTCAATTAGACTTTGTAAATTCGTGGGACTTATCCATCTATAAGGAAATCCAGTGTCCCAGCCCCAGCAGTGGGGACGTTAAAATGGTTGCTGACTATCCTTTGTAGAGAAATCTATATACTTAATTCAGGTTCGCAAAATTTGTGACGACTCGATAGGGACTTTGGCGCGTAGTACGCGGCCGAGTAAGGTATCAAATTAAAGGTACTCGAGTCTATTTGTTCCGAAAACTATAAAATATACAAAATGTTAAACGTGATGATCACAAACTGCAATTAGAGATTTTCGCATAATTTGGAATTTTTCGTCGATCGACGAACCCGAGTATCGGGTTGTAACCGCCCTAGTATGTAGCTTAATTCCTCAAGATGCACCGCCCGCCCGCCGGCAAATAAATGCAAATGCAAACAGTAACACACCTTGAACCTTCACCGACTACTCTACACGTGTTTCGCCCACACACGGAGCATCTTCAGGTGTTGTTTGACCTTGCAGTACCAGCACCGAGTGAGTAAAATTGCTCTAAACAGCCGTATTTAATGCGCGCTACTCCCCACTCCATCTACAATGAATGATGATGACTGTCCATCTATAATACGGAAGGTCTGTGCTGTGGTCCTGTAGTGGGGATTTAAAAAATGGCCGATGATGCCATTGTAGCGGCTAAGAAACTTTCGCAATGGTCCGTCACGGGATGCGTGACCACAAATTTACTATCTCGAACTCCTCCGGAAGCTTGGACGAATTAATCACTGGACGCGTAACGAGGACCGCGTTCGCCTTTACCCCTCTGTCACTTACTTAGCCTTTTAGACACAGTAAGCAATATGGCGTTGTCAGTATGACGCGAGATCTCGAAGTGGAACATTATCTCAAAAATGGGTAAATGCGCTGTGTTAATTTGAAAAAATCATACCGGACAATCAAAATTTTTTTCTTTTCACGCGTAAGTACAATTTCAAGTAGCAATTTTTCGTAAAATAAATAAAATTTGGTATGTAAACAAAATGTAATACGTCATTTCAAAAAGTAATCATTGTACATGTAAATTGTTCAAAGATATTGCATAAGTAATTTGGTTGGGTTATATGTATCACTCATTCAATCAATTGTCATTTTTATGTCGTATAGGGCTTGTTGTAAATGAACGAACGAATCCAATTTTAATGTAGGAACTACTCAAATTAATTTCAGATTTCCAGTTGAACCCCTAACAAGAAGAAATTGGGTGGAAGCGGTACGCAGGGAGATAACATGGACGAGTACTTAGGTCTTAGATAACATCTAAGGTCTGATGATGTAGCCAGAAGATGGCTATAGGAACTATGTAATTAAACGACGCAACCCTACGAACTTTGAGCTCGTTATATTTGAAATATAGTTTCAAACTTTAAAAAAAAATGTTGCTTATTTCACCCGTATGGTTCCCGTTCCCGAGGTAATAACAAAAATCCTTTCTTAGTGCTCGCCAACAGCGTTAAAAGAACCTGTATGCAAAATTTCAGTTTAATTGGTTTAGCCGTTTGGGCTGTGCGTTGCCTGTCAGTCAGATACGGTATTGTTTCTTAATATTAGACTTATGTTGTACATTATCATGGTGTGTTGTACATTAACATTTAAAATGTATCATAAGTATAAAAATAGCATTGACAACGCAAAAATTCAAAAATCATAAATTATTAGCTGTTGCATCATAATTGATCGTTCAACATTTGTTTTTTTCTCTCTTTTGAATGCAAGGAAGGATATTCTTACAGCGTATTAAAAATATAAAAGTATCGGAGAATTTCGACAGTGGTCCGCAAGTCTCGGTAGCTCATTTTGTTTCTAACATAGACCTTGTTAGGTCACAGCAAGAATAAAATTAATTATATTTATGTATGTACGTAAGCTATATTATACTATTTTATTATATTCAAGTAAAACAATCTTAAAACTACAATAAACTATTGGTTGAAATATTCTTACAATTAGTATTTCAGCTAGTATTTGCTAGAAAGATACTGCCTTGGCTTTTTCTTAAATATAGGTAATTTATATGCGATGTTTTGTTGATAACTTCTGGGAGTTTGTTGTTTTAAACTGTCATGGCGTATGCTGGACCATACGCTATCCAAACGTTAGTCTACTATTTCTAATTTGGGTTTAGGTTGTGCTAATTTTGTAAATGTTCAGATCTTTAATAAAGTGAAAACAAGTTTATATTTTTTCTTACAAATACGCATATTTCTTAAATGTAAATGGATACTAGAGTTGAAATTAAAATGTTTTAGTCTCAACGGTCTTTGACAATCTTGTAATGTCGATGATTATTTTCAGTAAGTTTTAGTATACTTAGATTTTTGGCTCCAAAAAAAATAGTCGAATACGAGATGTCACAGCTTTGTTGTGTTCCGGCAGTTAAAGATAAGCTAAGATAAGATAGCCAGTCCCTCGGTGATTGGGGATTCCGGGATAGGCTCGCTTCCATCTCAAGCCTTATCAGTACTTAGTATCAGGTTGCATTTATCTAGCCATTTTTCACAAAAAAACCCAAACACAAACGCTTTGGAAACCATATTTTATAGTTTTTATGAATTTGAGGGATTTTTTTATGAGGTTTTCATATTATTAGGTATACTAATTTATTTAAAACACATGTTTTATTAAACTCAATAGGTTCATTCATTCACTCCTTACTTATCGATAAAAAATATATCGATTACTTCAAGCACTATTGTCATTATTTGACATAATCGCCCCTCAATTATCAAGAATTGGTTGATCGTGATTTCATAGATTCTTCTCGGGTTTCGTGTTCAGTGGTTAATTCGTCCAAGTCCGGAAGGCACGATAAGCCGTTGGACCCGGCCCGTAGTCGCAGTCGTTGAAACACACGAATATGCATTGGGCGTAGTGGGCCATGGCCCATTCTTCTTATCCATACTTAGGACAGTACCCCAGCCATTAAAATTGGCTGATAATAATTTTTTTCGCCCATCCTTAGCCTAAAAGAAATAAATTGTAGACTAAATAAAACAAAAAACTCATAATTTTTATCAAAATTTTATTGCAAAAATTACACATGTAAATGAAAAAATAAAAAATATTTTTTTTCCAAAACATGATTATTTACACAACACACACTATATTTACATTATATTATATTTACAATACATAAACAATAAAATTAGGTAAAAAAGTTTTTAATTCGGAAAATATTAATCTTAAAATATGTAGGTACCAAAATGGCTTTTATCGAACTGAGTATACAAAAATCAGACAAAAAGAAAAGTTGCTATTCATTTCAAAATCATATAGTATGCTATGTTTCTTTTCAAAAATAAAAGAATGTTTCCTTTCAATAAAATGGGCTAACTAAAGGATTTAAAGTAGTTCCCCTCCAGGGCCTATAAATTGATTCCAACCTGTATATAATAAAAAAATATTTAAGCATTTAATGTAGGTATAATTAAAATTAAACAGTTATCATAATTCATGTTTTCAAATATGTATTATAGGTATTATACGCAATTCTGCAAAGTTTTCAAAGTTTCCATTTCATTAAATTATATACGATCTCTAAATGTATATAATTACAAGGAAAACTGGATAGGTAAGCGTTTGATCGAGCAAAAACAATTTAATTAGCTACTTTTTTAGTTTATAAAAAGAAAAAGCAATCAAGTTACTATAATACTTCAATGCAATTCCCTAATAAAAATATATTTTCAAAACAGTATTGTCAGATATTTCAAGTCTTACATTTTCCTCTAAATCTGAAGCCGTGCCCACTTTAGCTATATTGTAAGACAAAAATTTTAAAACTGTTTGAAACTTTTGCAAAAGTATCCTCAGTCTCTTTTTCCTTAAAACCTATTTACCACAAATACTCTTTTTATTTTTGTAACATTACCGCCAGTAAGAAGTTGTAGGATTTATTTTCATTTGTCATTATTTATTATTGAAATCACATTGTCTTACAGAATAGTAGCCAGTGCTCGAACGAATGGTGATTTATCAATTTTAATATTCTCGAAGGCTGTATGTAAATAGAAAGTTTTTGTTCAACTGCTAACATTTTTGGTTGGGATAGGACTTTAAATGATAATATTCCTACTTAGAAATTACTTTTGATTTATTAAAATTAGTATTCGTGCGAGCCGAGCGCCATGTTTTTTAGACGCGTTTTATGGACTAATGCTGAAGATTTACTCCTTTTTACATTTAAAGGACCGGTTTCACCATCTACTGATCAGTTTATTTAGCAGATAATTTGACATAATTTTCATATCAATATTCAACAACTGCCAAACGATCTGTCATTTGAGCTACCCAGAACTTATCAGTAAGTGGTGAAACCGGCCCTTACTAACTATTGCTTTTTGCACAAATCACAGTAAATAACTTTTTTTATTATTTTAAACATTACTAATAATATTTACTAACGGAAGGTCCACACGATAGTTTAGGGTCGCTTTTCTACTGCTTCTCTCAGAAGAATATGTAAGTGCCAGGGGAATATATATTTTTTTTATTTATGTACCCATGGATGGTAATTTTGTACTAAACATGACTTTTGTAATTGGGTTTCAAATAGGTAAAGCAAATGAAGATCAAAATACTAATTATAAACAAAGTATCGTAAAATTACATCGTCAAAGTTAACAAAAATGCTCATAAAATAAAAACTACTAAGCCAAAATTAACCATTTTTTTATGAGACCAAATGACAAATATTTCGCATCAAACAAAGAAAGAATCACGTTAATCGGACCAGAAATCTCGGCATGATCGGTGCAAAAACATAAAAAACCGGCCGAACTGAGAACCTCCTTCTTTTTAGAAGTCGGTTTATATGAATAAGTCATTCATTGAGTCGTCCCCGTCGTCGCTGCTACTTACATTAAAACATAATCTTAAAGAGTGACTCTTCAGCATTCAGCCGCAAATTTTAAACACAGTACAGTATAAGCTAAATCAGTAATACAACTTCGCACAAACGTCTGAAATGGCGCACTCACATAGGAAGGTTCTCATTGCAGTCATCACCAGTAGGCAGGATGTCAAAAAATGTATGAGTAACTTTCCTACCAGACGTAAACGGTGCTTATGCGAGTTTTTTCTACTCACGGTCGATAGTCACCACGTAGATTTTAGTATAGAATTAGCGGCCTGCCATCTAGCGGATTACGCCACGGACTACACCAACGCCATACAAAACCTAACACGCTCACGAATGACCGTGAGCAGAAACAACTCTTACTAAGCACACTGTTTACGTCCGGTAGGAACGCTGCTCAATTTTCTAATACTTTGACTGCACATCTTCGATACTATTACGAAAGTTTTTCGTGCTAAACCGCGCCGCCGAATCTCGGTCTAGAACTGTGGCATATCCATGCTTGCAAAAAGTACTCACGACTGCAAGTAGCACAAGCTGGTTTCAGATACTTCCGTCTTGTCTCTTACCATTTCATTTACATAAGTTTCTCACCCGTAACCGTGGAATAACATAGTCATTTCACAGTCACGTTAAGAGACGATCTCGAACTCCTATGCCAACACTGGCAAAAGATATCACAGGAGCGTGAAGTTTATTAAAAAAGGTGTGTTACTGATTCAGCCTATATCAACCGTGACCTCATCACCTCAGTCTAGAACACCAACAAGCTCATTATCCATAATAATGTGGTCCATGGTAGTACTGGTCCGCTCGCCTGTCTATCACCACCAGATTAGCAGTCTTGGCGGGGTGGCCGTGGTGGTAGATCCACTTCTTCCCAGACTTCTTGTCTTCCTCGTGGAATTGCGCATGTCCTTTCTTGTCGTGCCCATCGTGCCCGCCCGAGGCACGGTGACCCTGGAAATTTGAGAAACAGACCTTAAAACCAATTGGTTATTTAAGAGTTATTATTGAATGACCTTAACGACGCCACCTTTGGCAATAGTTCAGTCTAGCCCTTTAAAATATTTACTATTAAAACCACATTATTGTGAACCATTTTGAACAATGACAACTATTTTTTCAAAAATAATCTAGACAGACAGACAGTCTTTAGGAGCGATCTTAAAAGGTTCATGACATCTACTCGTATAAACGTAACAATAATTTTATGCCTTCACTTGTATGTTTTGAAATTCTTAGTTTCTTTAATAGTTTTCAAGTTTATTACTTTGTTCTAAAGGAGACCTGCAACGATAAGTTAGAAGCTAAACGTAGGTTGAATCGGTGATATTGCGGTAAAGTTTAAGACGTGCAGCTTTCTAACTGTGACATTATTGGATAACTTGGGTAAAGTGGGACTTGATAAAATATTAAAAATAAACCTTTGACTAACCTAATATTCATAGGAAAAAAACAGAGCAATGATTTGTGATGTCAAATTGTAGGTGGTTTGAGCAACTTTAATGGATTATAGGAGAGGAAAACTGAGCAGCCCGTGGCGCAGTGGTTTGCGCGCTCGGCCTGCGATTGTTGAGGTTAAGCGACTTTCGCAATGGTCGGTCACGGGATGGGTGACCAAAAATTTACTATCTCGAGCTTCTCCGTTTTTCGCTAGGCACGTTAAGCCGTTGGTCCCGGCTGCATTTGCAAGCGTTAATACCCACCAATCCGCATTGGGCCCGCGTGGTGGGTCATGACCCGTTCTCTTTATCCGTTCACAAGGAAGGCCATTGTCCCAGCAATGGGGACATTAAAAATGGCTGTAGGTGAGAAAAGTTTCGAGAAGATTTTATAGTGGTGCTGTCGACCTTCATAAAAGAAGACTTTTGGCCGAAAGGTGTCTTGGTCCGATGGTTTCTCGGTCGGATATCGGACACTGCGTTGTGCAACACGTCCCCGCCATCAATACGTGTAAAATAATATTACAATGTTATTTTAAATAATAATATGTATGTTGTCTGTAAGGTATATATTGTATGGGCCTAGTAGCCCCAATTAAATAAATAAAAAAAAAAACTCTTTCAGGTAAGTGTTAAAGTTGCCGTGTGGTGACGGCCTGAGAATACAAGTGTCACCACTCCCTTACATGCCTGGGATGTCGTAAGAGTCGACTAAGAGGCATCGACGCATTGAACACCTAGAAGGAAAACTTGAAATAAACCATCTACCAACCCGTCTGGCCAGCGTGGTAGCAGTAGGCCAATAACCTCCTAACGTCACAATAGGCTTGAGCTAGGAGAGGCCTATGTCCAGCAGTGGACGTCCACAGGCTGATGATGATGATGTTTCAATTTACCTGGTGGCGGTGGCCGTGGCCGCCTTTCTGGAAGTGGCCCTCGTCCCCTTTGTGGTGCTGATGGTGACCAGCTTGGTAATTGCCTTTGCCAAAGTGTCCACCCTGAAAAAACACGAAAAAGGAACATGAAAAACGGCTTAGCTTCAAAAAGTGTTTATATTACATTTTTTTTATAGAATTTTAATGTATTGAACTTGAACTTTTTGATTCAAATATGCCATTGCGTATTGTACAAAAAATAGTCTTCAATGTTTCGTCTATCAATAGCCCAAAGGCTGCGGTCTCACAACAATGACATCAATTTTTCACCTCACACAGTCGAAAAACGAGGATTTGTCATTCTGATTCCACGTAGAAAATCGCATTTTGCGACCTAGCGCGGAAAAGTACTTTTTTAATTTAATACCAAAAAATATGTCATAATGCGTTCCGAATTGCACTATTGACTTTTTTGTAACATATACTTATTTTAAATAGCTTTGAATTAATTATAACACTCCGTTTTGGTTTTATTATATTATTTTGTTCATTGAATTAAAAAACAATAACAATAAGATTAAACTATTTGTTATAAGAATTTTATATTAGACTGGGTGAGGTTTCACAACCTATGATTGTATTTCGGAACGTGGCATAAACCTTTATTTTTAAATTGTTTTTTTTTTCGTTTTGGCTACTTCCGTTTTCCACAGAAATTCCGCCAACGTCCCGTAGTGATTTTTAAATAGTCTTTGTCTTGTACCTCATGTCAATGTCAACATTTACGGAATCGTTTTTATTGTTATTTATAAGTAACAAATGAAATAAATAAATATAGATTAAACTGAATGTTTAAAGAATTTTATACCGGAAGTTGACCGCGGAAACAACCATAAAATGTTCCTCGCTGTTGTGAGGTGAAAAATTGTGTGTTGCGCTCGGCAGAAAAGATTTTAGCGTCTTGTACCTTTGAATAGAGGAAGTAGAGGAATAGAATAACTTTTCAGCCTTGCATAACAAATAACTATTGTGTCTCATTTTTTAAAATAAGCGAACAGTTATTTTTTTACTTTGATTGTGTTTTAGTTTTTCGCAACATTTGTTTTTGTCAAATCTCGAATTAATCAAGATATACGAAATAACGAAAAAACTGACTAACATAATTGACGCAAGTTTAGCTCGTGGCGGCGCTTGACAAACTGATCGTATTCGATTACGTTTGTTAAGCATCGCTCGGTCCGGCCAGGAGTCGGATGGGTGACCGTAAAGTGACATTACAACTGAACGCTTCACGCACATTAAACCGTCGGTCCCAGCTGTTGTCATCTGATAACAGTCGTCAAGCCAAGTCAGAGGCCTTAGCGGCTTGATAAACTCTGACACCAGAGGTGGCCACTAATCCTCATACGATAAGAAGAAGAAGACACAAGCTTATTAAGTTAATATAAAAATATATTAACCGCCTAACACCCACAATAGGGCTCAAAAGTCAGTTACTGGATTAAAAGATAACCATCTCAATTAATTTTCTACGGTAACTGCAAGTTAGAAAGTTAATATTTAAACCGAGTTTGTATTAAACGCTGAAAAACGGTTACGGCTATTTTCTTAGTTAGTTCTTTTGTTGCAGTCTAGTTTTTGTTATTTATTATTATTTCTTATTTGAAGAGAATTAAGAATAAAACTGTTTTTCCAAGCGCATTAAAAGTTTGCTAAACAATAGTTAGACGCCGAGTTAACTAAATTAATAGATTTTGTAACTAAAAAAACTTACGCTAAACATGACAAAAATGATAGATTTAGTATTGCATTTTAAAATGCTACTCAAGAAGTTATTTTTAAACAAAAAAATATACCACATAGAAAAATCAACTTCTCGTCTCATGTCGCTCAGACGGTATTCGAACCCACACCAATGCTGTAACCAACTAAGCTTCCTAACCAGACATGAGATAAGTTGTTTTTTTTATATGACTTCCTGTTTATGATTTTTTAATCATTTATCGTTTCATTAAGATGACATTGCATTTCATTTATTACAAGTTTATAGAGACAGAACAATAATTTAAACATTCGTACTTCGTGGCAGTTGGAAATGTTTTTTCTGGCTTTAAGTTTTTTTGTTACTTTAAATCTAATTAACAAAACTGCAGAACTGCTAATTGAGCAGTTCTGCAGTTTTGTATACATGTCTTGAATACATTTTACTTTATCCTGAATACATTTTGCGTGAAACTTCAAAACTTATATCAAACAATGATAACTTCACAACGGCAAAAAATAACTTGAAAAAAAGTTCACTTATATTGAGAGCAAGGTTTCACGCGTAATCAATTACAAGAAATAAATGAATCGTTCAAAAAATTGCCTTCATTTGAATAAGAAAAAAATCCCGAGCGACATTTTTCACGGCGTTTTCGCCAACAATGCGATGCTGACGTCATAATGGCCTAAATTAATCAAATTTTCTCTATGTAACTGTGAAGAGGGTGGGACACATCAAGTTAGTATAGTCGAGTACTTATTACAAAATTAAATTAATCGAATTTAACATTTTACAGGGCGTCACATGGCTATGCCGCATGGAGGGAAAGTTGCATAATTAGTGTAGATAGGACATTTGAATTGATTATTTGAGAAAGAACATAAGTCCATAAGACTCAATCAGGCAGAAGACAAAAAACTATCTACAAAAAAAAAATTGTACTAAGCAGTAAAAAATTACAATGAAATTTGGTAAAGTACGGTATAATAGACTATTTACATTTTAGATAGCTAAAGTAAGCATTTCTATTTAAAAAAATTGCTTTAAAGTCCCTGAACTTATGTTGTTTCTCAAAAACATGAAAATAAATTACATTTAATTAGTAAAATAGGGTTTTGTATAAAATTAGACAATTATATACCTAACTAATGTTTTATCGTGACCTACTATTTTTTCTCTGTATGTTACAAAAGCCATCCAAAAATGATTTTGCTGACCTTTTTTTTTTTTTTAAACTTGAACGGTAACCGTTCAAGTTTTTCAATACAAAAACCTTTTTTTTTCTTTACATGCCCGGTGCACTGGCAACTCAAAATTATTCCTTTGGGTATCTAATTTGAAAAAGTGAGGTGAAACAACTCTCCTACGTATTATTTTGTTAGTACAGCAACATTTATCTGGGACTTATGTTATTTCTCAACTACAAATTTCTTTTGACAGCTTTTAATTCAATGTTAGATGGACTAGTGTTGATTCTTTGCGGCATCGTGTATTTACGTCTCACTTTGGCATCATTAGATCGATTTCGTCAAAATTGTCATTTACGTTCTTTCTCAAATAACCAATTTAATTTGTACAATAAAGTAATTCGATAGAATACCAAGGTGACCGCCATAGCTCATAGGATAAGCAGGTTGAAGTGGCAATGGGTGGTCACACCGCACCCAAAACTGATAGCCGTTGGGGAAAACGAGTCCAGGAGGAGACCACAATTAGGCAAGTGCAGCATAGGACGCCCTGCAACCAGGTGGAGTGACGACTTGCGAAAGATGGTAGGCAAGAACTGGATGCAAAAATATGAGGACCGAGCTCAATGGCGTGAACTAGGAGTGGACGTATACAGGCTGATGGTGATGATATGAGGTCATTTGGCTACAAGGAAACCAACGTTTTCAGCATTGTTGTGTTCCGGCAATTAGAGATAAGATAGCCGGTGATTGAAGATTCCGGGAGAGGCCGCTTCCGTCTTCAGCCTTATTAATACTAAACATCAGGTATGATGAAGAGTCTCACCGTTGTTCTTAAAACAAAAATTTTTATTTAAAAAAATAGTAGAACTGCTTTCAAGCCCCACCTGGGCAACGAACCGAAAAATTAGAAAATAAACATTGTTTTTTTATGATTTTGATCGGAAGGGTAATTGATGAGGAATGTGTAATTCAACAATTATATCACAGAGAAACAAACTTAAGTATACTGAAAAAAAAAAAAAGCTTTTGTAGTTAACATAGCGGCTCGGCTTTTAATATTATTTCCTGATATTTTCATCTCCTAATATTTTGACTCCTTTAAACTGTCACGAACTAGAGATTTCAACAACTGTATAACATTCCTTTTCCAAGGCCCAATATTTTATCGTTTTACTACTTTATTATTTACGAACTTCAAATTAGTAGCATGGACTACACGACTTTGCTATTGTGGGTTATCCATAAGAGATAAACATATACCACCGCGGAGTTTTCTGTAGACCTTTTCAAGGTGTACAAATACTTAATGGCTGGTAGGAAAAAAAATTGGACATTATTTTCATAAATCTCGTAGGGTTCAGCCTGCGTTTGCAATGTAAGCGGAAAAAATGAAATAATTTACGACATCACATTTGAAACCTCAAAAATTACAGTATTTCTCTACTCTATATTGAAGGTTATTTATACATATAAACCTTCCTCTTGAATCACTCTATCTATTAAAAAAAACCGCATCAATATCCGTTGCGTAGTTACAAAGATCTAAGCATACATAGGGACAGACAGCGGGAAGCGACTTTGCTTTATACTATGTAGTGAAACTGTATCCCATTTCTGTCTCCAAGGCATTTCAATGATGGCATAAAAGGCAGGCCTTTACGATTTTGATATTCATGTAAGTACTTTTAATTGATGCTCGAAAATCTACACTTGGTCGAATGGCAAATGTATGCAATTATGTGTATATTTTTTGCGGCGGTGATAGTTTTTTCCTTTTACAAAAATATAAAATTGCCATTCAATTTTGGCTGAATTTTTCATCAATTAGTCTCACGGATAATTGCGACTCGCGTCAAATCGAAAGTGTTTGTAGTATTTGGTAAAGACATGTTGAAATACCGCTGCGCGTGGCTAGCTTAACAGCTGAAAATCAGTGGGGCAAGGGTTGTCACTATACGGGGTATATTCTCTGTGGGGGTACATATTGTATTGGGTTTGGTTGGTGGTAGGACTTGTTGTAAGTCCGCCTGGTAAGCTACCACCATTTTATTTAAGTCTGCCGTCTGAATTCTCAGATGGGAATTCACTTGTGGCAGAGTTGATTTTTTCCAATATTTTTCTATTTAAAATTTATCATAAGTATATAAATAGATTTGAAAAATGTAAAAATTCAAAAATCATAAACAACAATGTGTTTAGCATTGTTGTGTTTGAATTCGACTTACGAATAAAAGACTCAAAAACTCAAGAAAGCCTTCAGTTTTGAGAAAAGTAAGAAAAGCAAATTCACTTCATCCGGCTTCCCACAACTTTACATGGAATCGAAATTAAACTATTGGTTTAGTGAAAGTTTAGGAAATTAAGTAGTTTTTCCAGTTGTTTTAAATGTTAATTGCTTAGTTGAACATTTGACCTCGCAATCGATACACAATTTTTTACAGAAATACTCATACTTTATTTATTACACCGTGAAGTGAGCATGTTTGTATGAAAATAACGCCACTGTGCGATTTCTTTGCACTCTAGTGTAGGTACCTGTATCATTTATATTATGAAGTGTATTTTTTTTTGTAAATATGTGCAAGTGACAAGTGACAGCCCTACGATACGTCGACTATGTAAACAAGTCGTTTTGTAGTAACCGATGTCAAACACTAACGTTTTGTAACAGTAATCGGTCTCATCTGAATCGATTTTGGTCCAAATCGATTTGGAATAGATCGCAATTTGGGGTGAAGGTCTTTTGGCAAGAATCAAATAATAGTTTGAAACTTTTCAAAACATGTTTTTATTCAATACAGTGCAATGTCGCAAGTTGTCTTCACGGTTATTTAATTGAACGGATTCTCGACACGTTTTTTAGCATCGATAATTTAATGGGACTTAAAAATTAATTCTTTTTATGTGCCTATTCGTAGAAGAATAAATTAAAAATGCAGACTTTTTTTCTTAATTATATTCCGTGGGTTTTGGTGTAGCTTGAACGAATTTGTGGTCATTACACGCATAAAAGTGAAATCTTCGAAATCTTTTTGTAACTTTACTATTTCGATACTAATATGACAAAACGGGTGTTTATGATTTTGTAATTTTTGCATTTTTCAATGCTATTTTTATGATTGAATTCTCAGACGGGAAATTCTCTTGTGGCCGAGTTAATTTTTTCCAATATTTTTCTATCTAAAATTTACCATAAGTATAAAAACGGGTGTTTTAAAGAAATAAAGGAAACTGGAAGGATTGCATACAGCTCAATACTTTTTTTTAGCAAAGTTTCAAGAAGAAGTTTTTTTCCTTGCCAAAGAGTATGTAACTGGCCCGTTTTATTCCATAAAATATGGAAAAGACAATAATGGTTTTTCATATTTCTCAGCTCCGCAATACTAATTAAGCTGATTTTTATATTAAAAAAACACACAATTGCCTATTTCCAAGGGCCGTTATTATTTACGTATTTTTAATTATGTAGTGTTATGGTTTATTTAAAGGATTATGGTCTTGACTAAATCAACTTTATTACAAAATGTTTTGATTCTAAACTATTTGTGTAAATTTGTGTAAGTATTTAAAATAAAATGAATAAAGTACTTACCGCTTTGTGGGATTTTTCGTCTTTGTAGCCGCCGTGTTTTTCTTCTTCTGCTGAGTCTCCTTCTTCTTCAAAGAACTCGACTTTCTTTTCGTACTCGTCTTTTTTGTGGATGTCGTGGCTTCCTTTCGTGCTGTGGCCTTTCGAATGTTTACCCGATTCTTCGTACTGAAAGCAGATTTTTAGCGGACAACACCATTTTGATAAGTACCTAAGAATATCGAAGAAAAGTTATTTACAAATTATAGTTGAGACATTATCGAATATTTATTTTGACCGACTTAGACTAGCATTTGCAACTGCAAAGATGATTTCAAATTAACTAACAATGCACTATTACAGTATAGATTTTTACTGAAATCATTTTATCCCCATGTATGACCAAGTTTTAGACCAAGATTAGTACATACAGTTTTTCCGCCGTGAAAATTTACGGCAGATTCGGAACCAACGGGTCTTGGCTGCATTTGTCGTCGTTAAACCCCACCACCGCATCGCGCCCACATGGTGGGTGGCCCTTTCTCCTTATCCATCCATGAGGAAGGCCAGTGGCCCAGCAGTGGGGACATTAAAAATGGCCGATAACAACCCTAAGTCAAGTACCTTAGCTTGCTTTTTCCCATGTTCTTCGTGATGGTGGTCACCGTAGTGGCCGGATTCGTGGTGGTGGTGCTGATCGTGGCCACCGTTGTCCTCATATTTGCCGAGATGGTTCTCTTTGTCGTGGTGACCTTTAGCGGTTTTTTCATCTTTATGGACGCCCTAGAAAAATGAAAGTGTAAGTTACATGTGAACAATTTCAGTACAATTTTGTACATAAAATGTACTACTGAGTACAGTCAACAGCAGGTCGGGTTTTACACTTGTACTGCGAAAAAATACATAAATAAAAAAACCTAATACACCCTCCTGCAAAAGACAAGTAAACTGAAGAGATGGAAACAAGATAAAATTTTGAACTTCTGTTCAGCATAATAAATATGCAGTCTATTTTATATTGAAGTTAAAAAAAAAAAGATTTTTTGTTATGATTTTGTAAATTTTTGCATTTTTCAATGCTATTTTTATACTTATGGTAAATTTTAAATAGAAAAATATTGGAAAAAATTGACTCGGCCACAAGTGAATTCTCAGACGGGAATCGAACCCGCGACCTTTGGAAATGTCCAATGCTCTCAAGAGCATTGGACCGGATAAATATTTAAAATTTACCATAAGATTTTTTGTTACTTTAAATAATAGCACCTCACAGTCGCTATGTCACATCACTTACCTAAGAACACTGGCTGTCAAGACGAATCTAATGATATTAATTATAGAAATCCATTCAGCCGTTTGAAATATAAGAGGCAAAAAAGAATATTACTTAATAAACATACATACATACAAGATACGCGCCAAAAACGTAACCCTCTCCTTACATTCGGGAAAAAAACGGCTATTATGAGTAACATAATTACGATCTCAAAGTCCAACTGTAATTTTGGACCTGCTGTTGCGTGTACCAAATTCTGTCGAAACGAAAATCTGTCTAAACAGAAATAACCCCGCTATTTGCATATTAATAGTAAAAAAAACTTGAAAACTAAAAATATTTAGAAAGATTATCATGTAACAAATAATAAATACTAAATACCTACTTAAAAATTCTACTTCACAAACAATAAATCAAATATGAACCAAAATCAACAAAAAAGTATTAAAAATGCGCGAAAATAAATAGACAAACTATTCTACGAGTAGTTACTACACTTTTAAATATTAAAAACCGGTCAAGAGCGAGTCGGGCTCGCACACCGAGGATTCCGTGCCAGCAACTTTACTATATTGTTCCCATACATCGACATAGGTCGAGGTCAGTTTACCAAAAGATTTTATAATTAGTTTATAATTATAAAATCCTTTTTTTTTACATTTCTGAAAATGTAAGCTATTTAGAGACATCGTTTTGCTTTTCCTGTAATCTATACATAAACTTTTATGACATAGAATAATTTCAGTTTAATATTTTGAAAATCTCATCTAAAGTCAAAAACTAGGCGGCTTAAAATAAGAAAAAAAAAATAGAATGTACAAGCACCGCTCTTTCATTTGATACCCCGTATATATACGCCCTAGCAGCCCCACTTTAAATATTTAAGACCCTTTCAGTCCCTATTGCAATTTTTTTTTTATTTATCTCTTATTTGCAAAATAGTTGGGCACTCGTCATCTAAAACTATTCCAAATTTCAAAATGATAGCATTAGTACTTCTTGATATATCCAGCTGTGGCAGACAGTCGCTCCATAACGGTTCCTTTTTACCATTTTGGTACTGAACCCTAAAAATTTCATAAAACTAATTCTGCGATATTCCTTTATGTGGAAAGCAATACCGCTTTTTATTTCAACAATTGAATTAATACAACTCTTTATTGTAAATAAGTCACGTGGGTTATTCACGTATAAAATCACGAAAGGGTATGGACAGACGAATAATAAAAATGACCCTTGTAATTAAATAATACAAAGATATAAATGAAAAGAGATTTATTTTATCGTAAAAAAAAGTCTCTGACCTTTTCATTATGTTTTTTAAAGAAGTAACAAACTGGAAACAAAACAAAAAAAAGCCAAGTTCCATAGGTTTCGGTTAAGGAAAGGGTTCGGATAGCGATTTTCATACTCCGTCTGTATTAAAAAAATTAATGGCAATGCCTAAGTGTTGACGCCTTTTCGAAAATGCACATTATTCAGACCTATTAAATGGATAGAGTATTATATAATATTTCACGTAAAGTTTTATTAAAATTGTGTATTAGAATTACGATATTAAATAAAATTCAACGCGGTGCCACTTTCGGTCCGGGTACCGCCTTAATAAGTAAGGTATTCTTTAGTACCTACAATAATAACAAGTACATGTTACAAAAAATTAATGCAACAATGCCTGAATTATTACGTCTCGAGTAGGTATGTATATGTATGCAATAGTATAAGTGGTTAGAGCATTGGACCGGATTTCCAAAGGTCGTGGGTTCGAGTCACATCTGATAATTCACTTGTGGCCGTGTTGATTGTTCCAATATTTTTCTATTTAAAATTTATCATAAGTATAAAAATAGCATTGAAAAATGCAATAATTATGTGGGTGGGTAATACACTAGAAGCAGATATGACATATTCGCATTGTGAAAATTGGGAAGACTCTATGTGGGGTCTCTATGGGGGTGCAGTCTTACTATGAAAGTTACATATCTATTATGAACTATTGTGATATAGGACGACCTCCGTAGAGAGTGGCACGTACACCGGTTTGAAGGTGTCGCCTACTGAGAGGTCCTGGGTTCGAATCTTGGTAGGAACTAATGTTTGTATGATGAATACGAGCATTTGTACCTGATTCATGGACGTTTATATATATTTCTACACGTAAATACTTATATATGTATGTATAATTATATGTATTTATATCCGTTACCCTAGTATCCCATAACACAAGCCATACAGGGCTAACTTTGGGGCTAGGTTAATTGGTGTGAGTGTAAGAATTTTTTTATTTATTATAAAATATCATTGATAAGTATTAATTATGTTCTAGTTTAGCAAATTCTTTTATGTTTTTGTTCATTTGAGTTATAAAAGAAAAAAACAAACTTCAAAATCCACTTTATCTTGACCACGACTTCTTAAAAAGTTGATGAAAACGGAGACCAACTTGATTTGGCAGCTAAATCCATTAAAACTGACCTGGCATCAATATGAAAGTGGTAGTAATGAGAGATCTTTATATAATGGTTGTTATTAACTAATATACGTAGATTTTTCAAGTGTGAGACTTTATGTAATTTGAAATAGGTAGGTCAACGGTAAATGGCTTACGAATTTTCGATCAGAGTCACGTGTCCTGACGCGTCTTTAACATTTTTTACTCATCCCAAAAAATTTAAAATCTGATGTGCACAACGCCGCTAAATAAGTTCCCATTCAAATAAACCCCCAAAATCAAATTGTTATAACTTCTATACCCATTCAAGACTTCTTAGACTAGACAGCTTCATTTTTATTTTAATCTTGTAGTGCAAAGTAAAGTATCGTAAGCACGTATTTATGTGCAAGTACTTTTAATACTCGGTGAATTGAAAATGAAATTTGTGAAAACGTGACTACATAAAAAAGTTTCAAATGTTTTGTCGCTGTAATTGCCCCGTATTTAAGTCGTTTATTTTCCACTGGGAATTGGGAATTAAAATTGAATAGACACATGCAATATGGATACAAAATAACTTTCTTGATTCGTTCCAGTCAGTTTATGCACCAACTTTAGCTAATAATACACAGCTCGATAGTAAAAAAGTTAAAAACCAACAATATATGCAATCGGAATTTTTCACGCTGCAAATTATTATTTTGAGTTGGACTACATTAGAAACGTGATACTTTTAATATATTATTTGTATTGTGGAATTACATTACCTATATTATATTTTTATTTATTCTAATCAAAAAATCATAAATTTGACGACCTGTTTGGCGCAGAGGTACTAATCCCGCCTTCTGCGCCAAAGGTCCCGGGTTCGATCCCCGGAGAAGACAAAGATTTGTGTGCATGAAAATGTCTATTTGTCTTGGTCTGGGTGTTTAAAATGTATATTAAGTATGTATTTACAAAAAAAAAGTATATAAGTATGTTTATCCGTTATCTAGTATCAATAACACAAGTTCTTCATCAAAATCAAAAAATCCTTTATTACAGTCCATCGGATTTACAAAGCTGTGAACAGTGATTGGAACCAACCTAGTAGGCATTCTGAAATGCCTGTGTCAGGAGGCCCCGCTCTTCAAAAACACAATCATACAAAAATTCAGATAGACAGTTTAAGATAGACAAATTAAACAGACAAAATCATAGCCAAATTAAGATAGCTAATTTGATTTAAACTACTTACAACTACTACAATCCAAAACCGATCTTTCGCCTGTGTGTGTGTGTAATTGTTTCTCCTTCCTTAACGCCTTTGCTAAGCAACAAATCGATTTTATCCCTTTTATCCCTTGATCCCGATCTTATATATATTCTTTTATCCCGATATTCCCACAGGAACGGGAACCACGCGGATGAACGGCCGTTAGTTACATTATAAGGCCTTGATTCTGAATGACTTGATAGTGCATTTGTTCGATCTTCAAACTTCAATTCCGTGGCGATAAAACTTGACATCGGCGGTTGGTCGGACTTATTGTAAGTCCGCCTGGCTAGCTACCACCATCTTATCTAAGTCTAACGCCATAACAAAAACATTTTCAGCAATGTTGTGTTCCGGCAGTTACAGATAAGATAGCCAGTTCCTCAATGATTGAGAATTCTGGGAGAGGTTCGCTTCCATCTTCAGCCTTATCAATACTTAACAGGAGATATGATGAAGGCTAAGAATATTCCCGTCGTGTATAAAAAAAACATCGAGTTATTTAAAACGTCATCCAATACGGTTTAAGCGACTGTTAAATAATGTGGTTTTCGGAAAAAGGGAGCGAAATAGATATAACTTTCTTCCCTCTTTGTGTTGTTTTTTTATTGAATGTTAAACTTTTTAAGTCTTAGGTCTACAAATTTAATTGTTTACATTTTTACAAGTGGAAGTTTGTAGTTGTTCTTCAGAATTTATTTGAGCACTTCCCGAAGATTAAGAAAATAAATAAATCATGCCTACTTAGATAGGGGTAAGTCAGGAATGGGTTCGATTTCAATCCAGAAAAAACATTAATGTGACGAACATTGGTGCCTGTTTCCTGTCTGGTTCTTATTATCGCCTGTGACACCCCTAAATAGCAATTAGCACAAATGAGTATTATGGGTGCGCTTCGAGGAATAATTTAGGTGCGCTTCGAGGAATAATTTAGTTGCCCTTCGAGGAATAATTTAGGTGCGCTTCGATGAATAATTTAGGTGCCCTTCGAGGAATAATTTAGGTGCACTTCGAGGAATAATTTAGGTGCCCTTCGAGGAATAATTTAGGTGCGCTTCGAGGAATAATTTAGTTGCCCTTCGAGGAATAATTTAGGTGCGCTTCGAGGAATAATTTAGGTGCCCTTCGAGGAATAATTTAGATGCGCTTCGAGGAATAATTTAGGTGCCCTTCGAGGAATAATTTAGATGCGCTTCGAGGAATAATTTAGGTGCGCTTCGAGGAATAATTTAGGAGCGCTTCGAGGAATACCTTGATTTCTTTAATCAAGAGTGTGTTTGGTTTCATTATGAGTGTTGCCCTCTGCAGTAACGTTTGTGTTAAACACTAAAATAACATCAAAGATAGTTTGCCAACTTTGAAGCTTAATAGCTCGCTGTTTGAACTTTGATAATGATAAGTCTCGGAACGAACCTTTTTTTGTTTAGTTTTTTAACCATCTTTTTGCTAACTTCATTTCAATTGTACCTCGGCCAAATAGTATGTAACCACTGCGTGCCTACAAAAATCGTCTTTGTTATGGAGATTATAGTAATTTAGACCAAAACATATCCGAAAACATAAATATTAAAGTATCCTTAAAAACCTTATGAACCAACTTGAATAAGAAAATTGCGAAGCAGATTTTGAAATAAAAATTGCAGACCCACATTTCTGTTACAAGGAAAATGTTATTAAGAAATGCACACTACAATTTATGATGGCTCTTTTTTTCCAGATTTAAAAGGTAAAGTTTAAGCTGTGTTTTTTTGGTCAGCCTGTTAATCTAATCAGTCATGGAACTGATTTTATTTGCCAGACAAAGAGAAATCACTGTCTAGTTTATCAGAAAGTTAACGAACATTTTACGACATAGCAGACTTGTTTCACCATCTCTGCTAATAATGTTTTTTTTATCTATACTAATATTATAAAGAGGAAAGATAAACTCAAAAAGTACTAGACCGATTTTCACGAAATTTGTTATAGAGAATCCTTAGACCCCAAGAAGTAACATAGGCTATAAATGATCCCAAAATTCCCACGGGAACGGGAACCACGCGGGTGAAACCGCGCCCGGCCTCTAGTATTAAATAATGTAAGTACTGATATTTGTTGTGGTAATAATGAAAAAACTATGTTGTACTTCTTTTTATTTGTGACTAGCTTCCGCCCTTCGGTTTCACCAGTGTGGTTCCGGTTACCGCGTGATTATCGGGTTAAAAAAAAGCCTTTGTTACTCGCCGCCCTTTTAACTAAATCTATTGCTAAAATCAAGTCGTTTGGTTGCTTAGTTAAGGCGTCAAGACAGGACAAACAAACACACATTCGCATTTAAAATATTAGTTACGATTTAGGAATGGATAGGAAAATGGTCTTACCTTTTGATATATTATTTATTAAGGTTTTAATTTCCTTTAAACACTACAAAAAGTCGCTTAGCCTTTGTCATTACTGATGTTAAGAAATGGTAAAGCTGAAGGAAGAATCACGTTTCTTCTAGAATCTTCAATCACGGAAATGGATATTTTATCTCTTGAACACAACAATGCTGAAAAAATTGATGCTGTGGCGACAAACTTTGATAAGATGGTGGTAGCTAGTCAGGCGGACTGACAACAAGTTTTACCACTAACTGAGCCAAATAGAATAGGTACCCTAACCGACTCCGATGGCTGCTTCCACTAAACCACAGAAAAATACAGTTCTCTGTGAAAATATTTGAAATTTAAACCTAGGCGCAATTTCACCAGTATGCGGCACTGTGCTGCACTGAATTCTGTAGGAATGTTTCTCTCCGTGGACTCTCCTTAGCAAATATTTACAAAATGTGCGTGCACTTGTAGCTCTTTGCATCCGCTGTCAGAGCAAAAACATTTATTTGTTTGCGCACTCCAACAAGCAAAGTAATCCTTTAAAGTAAGATGATAAGCATATCTCTACTACGTAATAACGTTCTTATAAGGGCATTGTTGAAGATTTTTTTACTTATAATAGCATTCTACAAGCGGTAACTAGCTCAAGAGTATTAGATTTTATATCTCAGTCTTATAGTTTGCTACAAGACTAACGAACATAACTGTTACAGGATAGTTTTTCTAATAGTAACATTTCACAAGCGTCTAAATTCTCAAAAGCATTTGTATTTATTACACAGTCTCCTAGTTAGCTACAGGATTATTATAAAAGCCAGTTATAAGATTAAATATCCTATAATTGTTTAAAGAAACATTAAATAGTCTTGAATAATCTTTTGATCCTATAGTAGTATTTTGTAACAGAACAAGGTATTATAATACACTAAGCTGAGATTATTATAAGTTTGCATTAGATAAGTCTTGTTCGAGGTTCTTTCAAATGCAATTCTACTTAATAAGAGCGATATTAGATCTAACAACCGTATAAGCTACAAGATCAATCACTTCATTAGAAGGTTAACCTCAGTCATTTTGTTCTAATTTAATTGGTCCAATTCGATGTGACAAAGTTGTTTAATATGAATTTTCTTTGTCATGGATGTCAGGAAGAAGTTGTAGCATGCTATATGTTTCTTAAAAGAGAGTATAGAAATAGACTGATTTTCTAGTTGGGACGTAGTAGTGCAGCAGTGTTCGCTTACACTACTGCACTACAACGTCCCAAACTTCTTCTACTTACAAAAGTTACGCACAACTTTGTCAGAGGAGATAGAGCCACGTAGTTGACGCACTATTTGAGTTTGTGCACGAAACATGTACTGAACCTTTATATGGCACACGCTTTTGGTGGAATCCCACATTTTGGAACACAAATAGAAACTGTGGTTTTCGTACTCGCCTTGCTAATTTACGTCCACCAACCAAATGTTCCGTGTTCTATGTTCATATTCACCAATGAACTTTATTAAATTGCACTTCACTGTATTGAGCAAGTTAGAATTATCAGACTATTGGGTATTACAGCTATAGGCTAGCTAGCGAATATACTTAGCCAATAACAAAAGTTTTATTCGTTCGTGTGTACACGACTTTAGGAGTGAAAACGAAGAATTCAAAATACGGACTTAAAAAGTTGACAACATCAGAGTACACAGCACAGAAAACTTATTAAGAAACCCTCCAGTTTGAGACAGCTGGACAAAGCCTTGTACGCCTGTACGGGGCACAACAGGCTTGTCATCACGCTACCAGGTCGCATGCTAATTGAAATCAGCGCGTCCCTAACTAAAATCGTGGGAGATGTAATTGACTTGCGAGTTTGGAACTTCAGAGATACTACTAAAAGTTCTCGATTGAGAAGACGACGTTTTGTAAATGAATTAAAATATATATATTTAAAAGCTTTGAAAGAAAAGCTATGGTCTGACAGATATGGCGACATTAGTTATAAGGGTTCCTTGTTAAATACGAAACTCTAATAAAAATAAAAGGACGACTTTAACAAAGTAGATATACCGGACCCTTCAAATGGTGACAATAAGAATATATATACGTATGTATGCCAAGCTTATACCTATATACGGAGATATATATACGAAACTTGCTCGATGTTTTTTAAATATAATATAGTTCATTCACTAAATATTGGACCTTACTTTAACATGAGCTGGCCATATCACGATCATGAAAATAGTCGTTTGGTTTTATACCAATCCGTATATAACTATGAAGTACGAAACTTTAAATGTTTAGGCATTTCCCTTTTTGCGTACTGAAAGTATTATTAATTTTTCAAATAAGTTATTATTACTAATAATATTTAGTGACTTTAAAAGTGATATTTAAGATACCTCCAGTGAGTAAGCCCGTAGTAGAGGTATTGACAAGTTAACTTACGAAATTAATTTATATAGACTGAAGTTAAACTCATTGAGCCCAAAAAAGGGTTGATAACGGGATTTGTCTGCTTTAGATCCGTTTTAACGTTTACTTGAGTCAAAGAGAGTTTCCGAAAGCCTCTAAAATTATACGTGAAACGTGACTTCAGTAGACTTATCACGAAATACCTTCGAGTAAGTATCGACGACGTATCGTTAAAAATTGTACTTATAGAAAAATGTTTAATTTTGCAGTGCTTCCTTGCAAGAGCTCGTCAATAACATTTCCACATCACTAACAGCCGGTTTCAATAATCTATCCCTAACAAGAGGTAGGCTTATCTTAGTTACGTTACTTAGCAACCGCTGTTATTTTGGGTTATTTTGGGCTGAATAACAAAAATATCTAGGCAACAAAGCTCTAGTAAGCTCTAGTAAGCGTTAATCTCGCTCGTGACGTCAGTGTAGGTGCAAAAAATGCGTCACGCTATATTCTCATACAGTTTGAAGCGCACTTTTCGTCTATCTCCGATATAGGTCTGTGTGTAGTTCCATTTACGGTAAGAACGCTGCTCAACTTGTCTAACGTTTTTTGACGAATACCCTTGATACTATTCCGAAAGTGTTTCGTGACAGCCCTACTCAATTGTTTCTTTATTTATTTTTTTGTCTATGATTAGATACTTCAAACATCTTCGCCGGACATTCAGCTATTCATGCTTATAAACAATGTACTATTGTTTTGGTTGTTCGTATTGTTCTAATGTCTAAAAATTCAATGTTTATAAAACACATTACTGTATCAGAAACGTTAAAATGATTCTGTTCAATTCATAAGTTACCTAATTGTGAAATTGAAAGATGTATTTTTTTTTGTTATCATTGGTTTTAAAACAATAGTATTTTCAAAACATTTCTTTTTACAAAAAGAAGCGTGACTGCAATTTGTTTATTGCTGACAAATTGTTTTTTTCCTTTTTTGTAACTATGTCTTTAACTTCTAGAAAACCACCATTATGTAAAACATTTTTTTAAGCTAAATCCTTTCGTTAAAATTATTTGTATAATTTTCTTTATTTACAAATCCAATAATTCAACAAGAAAGCGTATTGTAATTATTACATTCTATTAAGATACAAATAATAAAAATTGTGAAAGTATGTTTGTTTGTCCTTTCTTCACGCCCTAACCAAGCAACCAATCACTTGGTTTTTGGCATAGAGTTAGTTGAAAGGACGGATAGTAACACAGGCATACTTTAAGGCGATACTCGAAAAAAATATGCTAAAGCGAGATAGCAATGAGAAAATGACGCGCACGGGAGCGAGACCGATTTTGCAGATTAGGCAAAAAAAACACTACAGCGATTTAAAAAAAATGCTTCTATGCAATCCTAAATATTATTGGTGTCCACTTATTAAACCAATTTCTAATAGCGTAAGTAACCCCATTTAAGAATAATCTTGAATTTTCGAATTTTAAGAGATCTTTTCAAAAAGAAAAAATGTCGAGGCAAAATCATAAAATCGTGTTTTTTAAACTATACGAATCTAGATAAAGGTATGAAGAAATATATATGTTATTACCAGATTTGTAACAACTGTAACCGTGCTATAGTTTTATATCAAAAAGTCCATACTTTTTCCGAGTAGCGCCTTAATCCCGATATTCCCTCGGGAACGGGAAACACGCGTGTGAAACCGCGGGCGGAAGCTAGTTTTTAATAACATTTTTCATTTCGATAAGTCAATACATAGTTAGAGGTGTTTTTTTACGCTACTAAGTTTATTGTTCTCATAATGAAGACTATCTCCAAATATCTCTTTGGGAAGTGATACTTATATAATAATAAAATAAAAAGTATTGGTACCAACCAATACTTTTTATATTATTATTAAGTTTCAATTTCATAGTACTTACACGGAAACTAAAAAAACAAAATAGTGACGGGTATACATAAAAAAAAATTGCATACAATCACACCAATTATCTAGCCCACGTTAAGTTTCGTGAAGAACTTGTGATAAGGATATTAGATAAAGGATAAACATACTTAAATACTGATATACTTTTTTTTTGTAAATACATGATTAATATACACAAACACCCAGATCAAGACAAAGAGGTCATGCACACAAAAACTTGTCTTGTCCGGGGATTGAACCGGGGACCTCTGGCGCAGAATGCGGGTTTATTACCCCTGCGCCAAACAGGTCGTCTAGTATGTAAAGTACCATAATATTCTTTGACAAAGTAAGATATCTGTCAAGGAAGATATTAAGAACTTACCTTTATGTCCCGACTACACGGCTTCACACTCCGTCTTACCTGAGAGCATGCCTGCACAAACCGGTTTGCGCAGGTAAGTTGGACCGTGTAGCCGGGACTGTACGGTCTTAACACCGCACATCTTTTGCTGACACGCGACATACTTAGGGCGCGTCATAATTTGTTTACCTACAACTTATAATTTACTGTTTTTCAATATTTACAATAAACAACTATTTTAACTTCGGTGACTTCTTTATCTGCGTGCTATAACTAACTATCCATCATCCTAAAGTGTATGGGGCAAACTGGCCCGTACAGGGACAATCCTCTACGTTTTACCTGCGCAGGTATGCCCTCAGGTAAGACGGAGTGTGTAGCCGGGACGTTAGATTGTGAAACATGCCCTTCTATTGTAGCTTATTTTCTACTACGACTCTGAATAAGTAAATAAAGCGAACAAGAAGCGAAGTAGTGGTGAAAATGTATTATTATTACAGAGGTAATGACCAAATTTTTTAGTAGTTAATACTTTGACTGATTATTTATCTAACGTTAATTTATAAATTAGTTACGTTTTAAAATACTAACTGTGTTATTGACAAACTGGTTATTTCATTTAATGAGACGAATTTAAAAATATATATCTCGATCATGGTTATGACGTTTTAATTCTTTACCAGCAACTAAGTTAACTTCGAAAGTTAAATCTGAAGTTACAACAATAAAAGCAATTTAATAGTTTTTAAGATTACTCATTGTCTACACTTTGAAAAGTTATGATTACGTTTCGCCCATTACAAATCTCGTCCAATATTTTGTTATTATTTCGCTTGTTACAGTCACAACCATATCCAGACATAACCGGTTGATGGTTAGTTTTGCAGTGTTCTGTTTGTAATATGTATACAAAAAATGAATTTTCTATTACCGTTCCTTGGTCACACAAAAAACTAAAAAAAAAACCGACTTTACATTTTTTATTTCGCAATCATCATTCTACATTGCACTTCTATTTATCTATGTTTTTATTTTCCATGCCTTGGCTGGCACCAACTCCAAAAGCAGTTTTTTTTTTGAAGTTGCTTTTATTTTTTTATTTCTATTTTTTTTTGTTACATTATATTCCGTACTTACTTACACATAAAATCAGCCTATACTACTTGCCAAAACTAATTGATATTTTTCAGGAATAAAAAAACACTAGTCAGATCTTCGTAAAATGTTTATACAGTCGACTTGAGAACCTCCTCCTTTTTAGAAATCGGTTAAAAATAGTATGTCTCGGTTGTGACTGTAACTAGAAAATAAAGTCTAATAAATTTTACTAGAAATTACTTGAAAAAAGTCAACTTTTTCCTAAATCCAATAATTTTCTTAGAAGGAACTAAGTGTAGTGAAGGGTTATTCTACTTATTTTTGTAGTAAAAAATATTTGTGAGAGTTTGTTTTCGGGCGAATTATTTTAGCTACATTATTTATAACTGAACATTGTTATTAATTTTAAACACGAACACACAATGACTTACGTCGTCATATGTATAATGATAGTACCAGGGTTTTGCCAGCGCGAGTTTCGACTTTAACATGTCTTGTGGCTTGAAGCTGGGCGTGGAGAGTTTCTCATAATATTTCTTTATGAAAGCAAAATGTTAAATTGTTTTATTTATAACGGTAAACTGCAGTAGATATCGTCGCTGTAAAGAGGAAATCAGTGGCACAAGCATGATTTTTATCGACTCTCGTAGTTCGATAACGAGTCACTGACCCCTTCACATCTTGGCGGGTGGGTTATTTCTCAATTTGTCACATGGGTCTACTTGTCTAATAATTAAAAAGCGGGCCGTAGGTTTTGTGGAATAACCCGGTGGGGTAAAGTAAGTCAAATCATATCGCGCGATAAAGTGGCGTGTAGCTCCATAGTCAGAAACAATAATTTGTTGACTTTAGAACAGTAGAAGCTTTTCGTATTGTCCATGAAGGTTTAACAACTTGAAAGTTGATATTCTTTCTCTCTGAACTTTTTTATGGAGAACAGATAGGTTAAGCAAACATCCTTCATATGAAGCCGTATAGTATTTTCAGTACTATTTGACAGCTGATGTGACGTTCAGTCATGACAACAGCGTCGATATTTGCTTAGAGAATAACCCCTCTGGCTACTATGAGCCAATTTGCCAACTATTACTAATCTATACTACTATTGATATATATTGTTTGTTTGCAATGAATAGACACCAAAACTACTAAACGGATTTGAATGAAATTTAGTACACAGCTAGTAGATAGCCTGGTTGTGAACATAGAATACTTTTATCCCGATATTCCCACGGGAACAGGAACCGCGAGCGCCCGCTAGTCAAGAATAAATCTAGTCGTGTTTGAAACAGATCTGTCCCTTTAATCTTCAAAAACGACAGAAATGCAATTATATTGTAATCATTACACAACGTTAGTCGTGATTTGTGACAGTTGGTAAAATGGTTCTTTGTTCAAAAACTACTTTTTCGTCCGTGATATGAGAAATATAAACGTAACAGCAACATTGAAAGTTGTCTCAAATGGTGGCGAGTCATCACACACTACACCGGCAAAGCATGCGCCCGCCGCCGCCGTTCCGGCATGCGGCCTAGCTCGAAAACTTTCGAGAAACATCATCAACAATGTATGAGTTATAAGGCAGCGTTCCTACCGAACATAAATGCTCGGAACCTTATTTCTCTATAAATTTTTTGACATGACGATTCGAAAAACTTCTCGATAGTTTTTTTTGCTAGACCATAATTGGATTGTCTTTGAGGTAATTAGTGAATTACTTTACAAATTTTGCAACTACTTATTAAAATTTTCCTCATCTTTATTGATATTTCTGTAATGTAAATAAAAGCCGATACGGTCATCGCTCGTTACGCCACTTAACGATAAAACGGTTCGTTGAAAATATGATAAGTTACGCCTTATGAAATATTTATTACAGGACTGTGTATTTTTTCACGTTTATTTATCCAGATGTTTCCTTTTTATGAAGCTCTGAATTATTTAAGTTATAAGAGAAATTACTGCAGACGATTTGAAAGCTAGTTTCGAATGTATGAATGATTAAAAATCACTTAGAATAGCAATAAGGATGATCTCGTTGCATCATATTTTATTTCAATTAAAGATGACCGGCCAAGTTTTAAAATATTAAATAATTTGAATGATAATGATAATATGTTGCCTATCAAATTCGATTACAGTCTAAAATTTTAGTAACTACTTAGATTGTCCTCGCTAGAACTGAAGCCATCAGTAAAAAAAATAATTTTAATTTAATATTATTTACATTGTTTACCTATAGCTGATAGATTTTTTACAAGTTACTTAAAAAACACGCAACAAAACATTATATTTTCGATTGTTTTTCAGACTTTTAATTTAATTGATACTTATTTAATTTCCATTCCTCTTTCTTTTAGTGCGGATCATCATTGGTTTATAAGTTTTAATTTACTCTGTTGAACTATTATTTCCTGAAAAGCGTAGTCTGAATCGATTCAGCAGGCAGGACAAACCAGGGTCCTTAGCCAAAGTAACAATACAAAAACGATACCGAAGTTAAAAAATTATGAAATGTATGGGATTGGCGGACTGACATAGGCCGCGCTAAATCACGTGGTCTTACGCAAGTTAATTGGCGAATATAGACAATAACGAATCGAATTATCGTTTCGCTACATAACGATGTTACTTTGTCTACGGGCCCTGTTTGACCTAAAATTGGTTTAAACTTGTATAACATTTGTGTCAAGAATTCAGTAGGTATAAGTAAATATAGCCCGGTCACATTATCTCGAGACCTGGCGTCGATGACGTCACGTCGCGTCGGCGCTCTGATATGGTGCGCAAAACAAGCATCCTCTAGTAGAATATTATTATAAACAATAAGATTTCCAAAAAACAAATATTGTGTTAATTAATTTAATGTAGTTAATATTATTAAGGAATGAAAGGAGAACGGGGCGGGAGGTTCGCATTCCAGCGAGGTCTCGAGATAATGTGACCGGGTAGTAAGTAGGTAGTTTGACTGCTGCGGGTTAAATGACAAATTTTGACAAATTTTTCCAATATTTTCATTAGCCGTGTACCGGTTGCTGTCGTGGCATTTTTTAACTAGCCTAAAATTGTTCAAATGTGTTTACACTATTCGCATGACATTTTCGTTTCATTTAAACGCACCTTAATAATTTAACAGCAGAAAGTTACGTTCTCAATACAGTAAGCAATTTTTTTTATTGTTTGCTCTTACCTCGTATGCCTTTTTGCCATGTTCCTCGTGTTGTTCGTGATGCTGCGACTTGTAATCCCGTCCGCCACCTGTACAGATATAAATATATATTTATATATATTTTTAATAAATATACATTGCAATAAATATTGCGTAGGCTGCTTTTTCTCCAGAGATCTGCTAGCCTATGGCTACTCTGCGAGGAAGTGGACGCCAACTTACGAAAATAGTAAACTTATTATCTGATGCTAAGGTATGTAATGTAGCAGGCAAGTAAGATCTCTCTCTCTTATTTTATGATTAAAAGTGTATTTTCTCAAACATGCATGGGGATGTTGTCATTATTTTCGAAAAAAGAACACGCGAAAACTCATACTCGTCCAGCAATTGCCTATTTCACGGCCTTTGCAATAATGTACTATTTAAATAGTGTATAGATATTATATTATAAAAATATTAAAAGAGGAAAGATTTGATTGTTTGTAACTGAAAAACTACTGAACGGATTTGGATGAAATTTGATAAACAGATAGTAGATAGCCTGGCTATGAACATAGGATACTTTTTATCCTAATATTCCTACGGGAACGGGAACCGCGCGGGTGAAACCACGAGCGGCCGATAGTTTAATATAAAAATGTTGTTATTAAATTATATTATTTAGTTTTTAAGATTTGCAACGCCCTGGCAGGGTTTATATTGCGAGCTGTTCTGTACCTACTTAGAAGACCAAAATGTACCAATATGGAGCAATAAATATTATGACTACGACTTATAGTATGAGGATTAGTGGCCACCTCTGGTGGCAGAGTTTACAAGCCAATAAGGCCTCTGACTTGGCTTAACGACTGTTATCAGATGACAACAGCCGGGACCAACGATTTAACGTGCCCTCCGAAGCACGGAAGTGCTCAGTTGTAATGCCACTTTACGGTCACCCATCCGACACCGCCGGACCGAACGTTGCTTAAGGAACGTGATCGAATATGGTCAGTGTCAAGCGCCACCATGAGCGTTATACTATGAAGATGAGCTGCCACGAGATTACTGTGCGCGGAAGATGCACAGGTCGAGTTATGTGATGTATCGACAGTAGGGAAGACATGTGGCGGACGCCCCCGAATCAAATTATATAATAATATAGCCCTCCTCATCGATTTTAATTATAGCGACCCTCGAATTAAGGAAAGCAGGCATTCCAATTTATTCAATTCGGCGTCTGCCACAGGTTCGTCGGCAACTGGTGGCCTCAGCCACGGACCCCCACAACCCCCCAACTACACAACATTTAAAAAACATAGCTTAGTTGAACCCGTTTCCACCAGTGCAGCACTGTAATGCTAAGAATATGGAATAATCAATATGATTCGTGGATACCAAACTCATCTCTCATATCTCCGGCGGAGATCATATCACTCTAATCTTGGACGATGTATACTAGGAAAACACTTCTTTTAAAATTTAAGAGATCATGATTTTTAAATTTTGCAGTTTACATCTTAATGTGATTTGGTGGAGGACGTTTATCACATTATTGCAGAATGTGCCCGGAACGAAGCTACCAGGAAAGATTTTAGAACCAAATTTAACATTGGCCTTATAGATATTGGATGGTGTAATAGCATTCTGGCCTCCCCGCTGTCGGAGCAGGCTAGAATGTTATGCTCTGTTGTGCAAAGATCATAGAAAGCGCATATTGTAACTCTCGCTGTAATTTCCTTATAGGGGTGACATGTTCGGAGTCGAATAAACCCCTTTAATTAAAAAAAAAATAAACGTTATAAGATAGATATTTTGGACCAAAAACAAAATGCGCTTCATTAGATGCGCTAGAATCAAAATGCGCTAGACCCAGGATTATTTTCCTAACACCTTTCTGAGTAGTTATTTGAAGTAAGATAAAATAATAAACATATAAGGAAGTTTCGGACTCGTATTCGTTCTCTTTATATGCGTTACTAGCTTCCCGTTGGTTCCCGATAATAAGTAGAGAATATTGGGATAATAAGTAGCCTATGTTAATCTTCGGCCTTTGAATCCCCAAATTAAAACGTTTCAGGAACCATATCATCTAAAACTATGGCGATGATTAATAACCTCATTTTTTTTAAGTCTGTTTATAAATTAGGTACTTACTAATGTTGTTAATTTTGGGTTTCTCAATGACTTAAGTGAAGGGTTATCAGTTATGTATGCAACATGTGTATAAACCTTTAGCAAGAAACCTCTGTGGTCACACCCAGCGGTATCAGATCGAGAGATCCGGGTTTATATTGATTTGGTTTGGTTGGTGGTAGGACTTGTTGTAAGTCCGCCTGGCTAGCTACCACCATCTTATCTAAGTCTGACGCCATAACAACAATGTTTTCAGCATTGTTGTGTTCCGGCAGTTAAAGATAAGATAGCCAGCTCCTCGATGATTGAGGATTCCGGGAGAGGCTCGCTTCCATCTTCAGCCTTATTAATACTTAACAGCAGGTATGGTATGTGGAAGGCTAAGAGTCTCCCCGTCGTTCATTAAAAAAAAATCAAGTCGATTGGTTGCGTAGTTAGGACGTCAAGGAAGAACAAACATACACACTATCGCATTTATAACATTAGTTTGGTTAGATTTTTTTACTAAATACCAAACCACTCAGAAAATGGGGTAACAACAACAACAACAATACAATACAATATTTCTTACACTCACACCAATTAACCTAGCTTGAGTAAGCACTGTAAGGCTTGTGTTATGGGATACTAGGGTAACGGATATAAAGACATATAATTATACAATATATATATTTATGTGTAGAATATATAAACGTCCATGACTCAGGTACAAATTCACGTATTGATAACAGCATTTGCCCCTACTGGGACTCGAACCCAGGACCTCAGAGTATGCGACACCTTGAAACCGGTGTACGTACCACTCTACCACGGAGGTCGTCAAACAGGGTTAAGTCTATATTATTTTTCTTTGTCTTAATATGAACTAACGAATCTTTTTGAAAAATTCCTGGGTGTGGCCACGTAATTTTTTTAGCCCAACTTTGGAGATTGAAATCTCCAATTAGCTCAGAAGGTTGCAAAAATTTAAATCTACAAACAAATTAAATCAAATGCCTTTTAATAAATCCCATGACGTCACGCTTCCCCGCTTATTTGCGAAGTCGCCAGTTCCAATCTAATCTCAAAATGGCCGACACGGCTTAAAATCCTACTGCAATTGAATATCAGACGCAATCTCATTAGCATAGAGTATTTTATAGCTCTTCCATTTATTTAAAAGTGACAAGGGGTAGCGTTATGATTAAACAATCGTCCGCCTGGCTAGCTACCACCATCTTATCTTTTCCATAACAACAATGTTTTCAGCATTAGATTAAGATAGAGATAAGATAGCCAGTTCAGTGCTTGAGGATTCCGGAGAGGAATGCTGCCGGAACACAACGCTGAAAATTGGTGCTATGGTGACAGACTAAGATGAGATGGTGGTAGCTAGCCAGAAGGACTTGGAACTAGTCCCACCATCAACCACACCACACCGAATCAATATAAACCCGGGACCTTTCGATCTGATACCGCTGGGTGTTACCTACCACTAGACCACATAGGCTTCATGCTAAAGGTCACATGTTGCATACATGACTGACAACTCTTCACTTAAGTTGTACAGAAACCCAAAATTAACAACATCAGTAAGAACCTAATTTTTAAACAGACTTCAAAAAAGGAGGTTATTAATCATCGCCAAATTTTTAGATGATATGGTTCCTGAAACATTTTAATTTCTGGCGAAAATAAAAAAAAGAAGTGAAAAATGAATGCATGGGGAAACTTAAAGACGAATAAGAGCTTATTGATTGTGAGCAAAGCCATGGGGAAAAAAGAATAGGCAGCTGTTATTTAGAAAAAAAAAACACATTTCGAACCATCTTGCGCGTACATTTTTAAAAGGTAACGTAGACCGTTGTTAACTTTCCCCTTCACACTTTCATTGGAATCAGTTTAAAATCTCTAATCTGACGCCACAGCTTACGTCACCACGGTACCATTAAAATATGCAAATTGGACCTTAGCCCTGCGAAATTGCGTTAAATTTCGAATGGCTTCGACCCTTGTCTTGACAGATCTTTGACATTTCGGTATGCGTGGCAGATCGTAATTAGCGCTGGTTCGTTGAGTGTCCGGGAGATTGATTCGCTCGAGATAAAACATGAAAAATTAATTTTAATACCTTAAGTTATGCTTTCGTTTTTGTTTGGTAGAAAATTCCAACAACATTTTATAGGGCTATGTTTCACAATAAGCAATTACTCCAATGCTGGGAATGAAAGTTATATATTATTTAGTTTATTTACTTAATAATAAATAACACAAGGTGCTTACAATTTTCTTTAACAAAAGTGCCGCATAACCGACTAGTCGGTTTGTCTGTGGGATCTTCAGTCTCTTTTATATATAAGTAATATTACCTAGAAATAATAGATATAATAAAAATAAAAAAAGTGACTCTATACAGCTGTAATGAAATAAAAAAAAATCAACTAAAAAATACAGTTGTAGTTGTTATTGATCTAGTTTATATAGTTATTATTATTATTTATTAATATATACGTACATCTTATGTTTTGGCGCGCACTGTTTATTGAAATAAAACAACTTTTACGGATATCAAACGCGCTATATTTCACGAACCAAGTTGTAATTGTCCGTATTTTTAGGTTTTTTAGGGGTTTTTTGATTTTCCCGACGTTTCGGCACCTTTTCAGCTACCGTGGTCACGGGATGATTATTAATATATTTTGCAGCAGGTGTTTTTTTAATAATACCTACCTTAAATCTATTTTTACAAGTTTCATTTCTTAAATTCGTTGGCAAATCATTCAGTAAGTAAGGTAGGCGTTTTTTTATGGTTCTATCTTCGTAATAATTGTTTATCCTAGCTTGTACTATTAAGTATTCTGTGCCCTAGGTAACTCAAACTTGCCAGCGGATATTGACCTTGTCGTATGGTTGTGATTGACAACGGGTAAGTTATGCTCGTGATTGTTATGTTGATTAGTGATCAGTAGAAATGTATGTTTTAAGCTAGTTGGAAGGATGTAACATATTTTGAATTAGACATAGAATGTGCCAGCATTGCAGATACCTTAAAGCCTATATAGGTAATACCCACCTATATTTGAAAACTAGCGACAATAAAAAGTATTCTATGTTCATCTGTGTACCAAATTTCATCCAAATCCAATCAGTAGTTTTGAAGAGCTCATGGCCGCGCTTGACAGACTGATCGTATTCGATCTCGTTTGTTAAGCAAAGTTCGGCCCGGTCAGGTGTCGGATGGGTGACCGTAAAGTGGCATTATAACTGAGCGCTTCCGTGCTTCGGATGGCACGTTAAACCGTCGGTCCCGGCTGTTGTCATTTGATTACAGTCGTTAAGCCAAGTCAGAGGCCTTATAGGCTTGATAAACTCTGACACCAGAGGTGACCACTAATCCTCACTCGATAAGAAGAAGAAGAAGAAGTTTCGGAGCCTATTCAATGCAAACAAACAAACAATCAAATCTTTCCTTTTATATTAGTAGTTTAATATTAGTATAGATATAGATAACCAGGCTATCTACTATCTGTGTACCAAGTTTCATCTAAATCCAATCAGTAGTTTCAGAGCCTATTCAATGCAAACAAACAAACAATCAAATCTTTCCTCTTTATAATATTAGTATAGATATGAAATATCTGCCCGATAAGCTATCCAAAACATATCTGTCAGTGGTGAAAGCGGCGTCTGCAAGCCACTCAAGAATATACTACAAAGATTTCAAAATAAAGTCTTGTAAACGATTAGCGACTGTCCAAAGCTGTCCATAGCCAAAACAATCTTCAGTTATAGGAACCCAGGGGTAAATTGATGATTTTCGTTTTCTCTTTGGCCTGCATGTAGGTGTAATGTACCGCTGTCAGTGTGAGTGCAAGTAAATTTTTGTGACTTTGAAATATATAATTTGAGTTTCTTGCAGACCCCGTTTTCACCACTGACAGATATGTTTAGGAAAGCTTATCTGGCAGATATTTCATATTATAGATAATTTTGACATAAACAGAAGAAACCGAAACATAAAAAAAAAACATATTTTCCATAGAAGAAGGTCAAAATAATTGTACTGTCCATAGTCAAAACAATCTGTATAAGAACGCGGGGTTAACTATCTCACTAGTAATAACTCATGTATATATATATATATATATAATTTTCTAAGATTAACAAAAGTCCGATAAAAGCTAGTGGGCTGGTTGCAGATAGAAAAAAAACCAACATTAATAATTGCAGATCTAACGCTAACCACTCATTAACCCCTATTTTTTTTTCCTTCCCATAATTATGTTGATACAGACGCAGCCACGGGCAACAGTTAGTATACTTAGTTATCTTATTACGTGCAGTTCCGTTAAGAGAAAATAGTTTCCAAACAAAATCCGTGGTTCCGTATTAAATCGATTTATCGTGATCGTATTGATTGGCAGGTGGTTAGAAAAGAAACCGCAGAGAGCAATCTTTAGTTTATTTCACCAAAATGAGATCCATAATAATAGGTAAATCTATCTGTTTTTCACCATTTTAAGCGTAAAGCACTGAACCAATATTGATGAATTTTGGTAGGGTTAGATTAATCTAACTCAGATTTTGCCTTAGAAAAGGACAGGCTTTTGTTGTAAAAAAAACGCGGACGAAGTCGCGGGCGGAGTGCAAATAATAACTATATTCGTATATATTTATTATATAAGGTGTTAATTTATCAAGTGCCGATCGATAAGAGCCTGCTCAGGTCAACGACATAGAATACAATTTTGGCAAAAAAAAAATTTTTCGTTTAACTTTTTTAATTTAATTTTCTATTTTCGACCGCCGATCAAAAAGCTAAACCACCCATTTCCTCGGTTACTTACTTGAAACCGATTTTGTTTTACGTTTGGTTTTGCTTATGCTGAATATTCAATAGGTATCTAATGCTTAAAATATTAAAATTAAAATAAATTCTATATTTTTTTTTCTTTATATTGTATTCTATATTGTTGACCTAAACAGCCCCTGCTTGATCGGCACTTGATAAATTAACACCTTATATACAGTACAGTTTTTTCTTTTTTTTATGAAGTACGGGGAGACTCTATTAGCCTTCATCATACCTGATGTTAAGTATTGATAAGACTGAAGATGGAAGCGAGCCTCTCCCGGAATCCCCAATCACTGAGGAACTGGCTATCTTATCTTTAACTGCCGGAACACAACAATGCTGAAAACATTGTTGTTATGGCGTCAGACTTAGATAAGATGATGGTAGCTAGCCAGGCGGACTTACAACAAGTCCTACCACCAACCAAACCGAATACAATATGTACCCCCGCTGGGAATCGAACCCGCCGATGGTTGTACCACTAGACCACGGAGGCGGTTGAAGTATAGTATTATTTATTCGGTAGAGTATTTTTTTTAATGTCATTTTGCAAATATAATCCTGCTTTAAACTGTTATTCGTAACGATTTGCTCAGATACAGTTCCAGTTCAGTAAGTATTGATTCCTTTCACGTACTCAGATTCAATATTATCATCTAGGTACATTTTAAGGCCGCATTATTTTTACAAAACCACAGGTACTGGCACCTGTTAAATTACTCTTCTAAATAAAAAAAAATAATTTAACGATAAAAGTATCTATTTTTGGAATCCGTGATATAAAGGAATAGTTTTCATCTAACTTAAAAACAAAAAAAAAAACAAATTGCATGGCTGGCTATACCAGCATATATGTTAAGAAAAGCTTTGAAGGCGGTTTCTAGTAGGTACTCCTATTTATAATAATTAACAGGTATTATCTAAATCCTGTTATGGGAAACATCCAAAAAACTCCTAAAACTTTACAGATGGGAAGTGCGACAGTTTTTTTTAATAATGACAACTTCCACAAACCTTCTTGCTTTTCAGACAAGAGGATGACATGGGTTATTTAATTAAAAAGTAATCAAAATAGCTTGTTAGGTTAAAAATGCATACAAAATTACATTAGTTGTTTCCATGTTCCTTGATATTATCATCATTACCAGCCATTTTAACTGGCCTTCCTTTCGGATAGAGAAGGAGAATGGGCCATGACCCACCACTCGGGCCCAAGGCGGATTCGCAGATTTTAACGACTACAAATACAACCGGGACCAACCGCTCAACGATATTAGTACCTATTCGTTTATGGTAGTATTACAAAGCCAACAATAGTAAGAGATCGTTTTCGGTTGGTGGTAGGTCTCGTAAGTCCGCCTGGCTAGCTACCACCATTTTGTCTAAGTCTGACGCCATAACAATAATGTTTTCAGCATTGTTGTGTTCCGGCAGTTAGAGATAAGATAGCTAGTTCCTCAGTGATTGGGAATTCCGGGAGAGGCTCGCTTCCATCTTCAGCCTTATCAATACTTAACATCAGGTATGATGAAGGCTTAGAGTCTCGCCGTTGTTCATAAAAAAAAAACAAAAAAAATAGATTTCCTAAGCGCGGAGGAAGTCGAGAGAGGTAATATTTATAAGTCACCCATCCCTTGACCGCCCATTGCAAAAATTGCTTAACCCCTCCAATTGCAGCCCGATCGCGCTTATTGGACAAATAAACTATTTAGCTTTATTATATTAGTAAAATATACAGTTACAAAGACGTATAAAAAGTCGCATTTAATATTATCTCTAAATTAACCTAATCTGTTTTGAAAAAAACTAACGGTCTTGCAATAACATTCCTTACGAAAAAGCTTTCTGATCTTTTAAACTTCACTGTTAAATTCAAGTGGATATGAGAACTAAATAAGCATGTTTTAGCTTATAAAAGACAAAATAGTGAATAAGGTGGATTTTGCCACATTAACCTAATCTATCCTGAAAAAAACCTACCTAACTGTTTTCTGCTTTCAATAACATATTCCATGAGATATAGCTTTCTGCGTTCTGTGACATATTCTCAGTAAGAAATAGGCTTTGTTGCGTAGAATATCTTTGATGAATTCATTTGGTGAAAATTACAATGGTTGCTAAGGTCATCTAAAATAAATTGCTATTGACCTGTATGTACGTCACAACTTGCAGTACAGTAACCTTGTAATGATAACCGATAAACCGAGAAATGTTATAATGTAAGTCCTTCCTTGCGAGTTGAAAATTGTTTACGGTTAGGATAACCATAAAATGTAATATTATAATTAGTATTTTCTTTTGTGATGGAAATTGACCTTACTGATATGTTAAGCTCACTTTTCAATTTGACGACTCTGTATGAAATAAAACAGGGAGAAAAGAATTGCCCTTGATGAGTTTCTTGCCGGTTCTTCTCGTTACAAGGTCTCCCGCCGTAGGGTTTGTGAACCGATGGCGTAGCTTCTTTGACGTTCATAAGTGCTTGTAACAGCCTAGACTGAATAAATTATATTGAATTGAATTGAAGGAAAGTAACCAAGATAGCCATATTTCTTACTTAGGTTACAATTGAAAATGGCTTAAAAATATTAAATGCCATAATATCTAAGTTTTGATCACAGCTCAGTATTGCTAATTCTATTTAGCTAAGTAATTTTTTGTTGATCTATTTATAATAATCCGATAAAAAATGTAACGAGAAAAAAACTGGATCGTTACTTGTCCATTTTTTTTGTAAATTTTCACTTTATCAATACTATACATTTTTTGTACGCAACGAATTGATTAACCCAAATAATTTTTTATTGAAGTCGCATTAAGGTACAAAATAAAAAAGGCTAGTTTCTTTAAACCTTCAAGATTATCTACGGCGGTTTTATGGGTAGCTAGTAAACTCTTTGATTAGTTTAGAATAGGGCGTAAAAAGCTATCGATTTGAAAATACTAAAAATCCGTTTCATGCCCTTGAGATGGTCAACGTTTTTTTGGACAGCACGCCAGATTTTACTCGTAGACATTGAGAACGACCTTACAACGTACGTACTAGCGGCGGTTTTTGAAACGCAAGTGTTACTTTGTGTGTATATATGCCCAAATTGAAACTAACACTATCAAAACCGCTTTTTTGTAGTCGGTTAAAAATCTACTTACATGCTTTTTGTAGGTAATTGAATTCCATACAAAGTTTATTCTTATACTTCTTCTTCTTATCGAGTGAGGATTAGTGGCCACCTCTGGAGTCAGAGTTTATCAAGCCGCCTATAAGGCCTCTGACTTGGCTTAACGACTGTAATTAAATGACAACAGCCGGGACCGACGGTTTAACGTGCCCTCCGAAGCACGGAAGCGCTCAGTTATAATGCCACTTTACGGTCACCCATCCGACACCTGACCGGGCCGAACTTTGCTTAACAAACGTGATCGAATGCGATTAGTCTGTCAAGCGCGGCCACGAGCGCTTATACTTATTTTCTTAGAATAAGCGATAACTGAATTACAGCGTTCTAAAGCCAGAAGGTCTAAAAAAAATTATGATAAATGCGTTCTTTACAATTTTTTTTCAAAAAGTCGTAACTATTAAGCCTGGTGTACACGGGTAGAGTAGATAGAGTCAACTAGCATATTAATCTACCAGGTTCTAGTACTCTACCAGTTTTGGTAGAGTAGCTGTTTACACGTGAATTTCAATGGTTAGTACTACTTACACTGGTTCGAGTGAAATCGAACCTGGGACCCCTGGGTCTGACACCGGTGGTTGTACCACTAGACCACAGAGGCGGTTATTGACCACAGAGGCGGTTATAAGTGGTGATATTATAAGTGGTCACTTGAAGCAGATAATGCTTTACAAGCTCGTATTGTGAAACATTGGGAAGACCCTACATGGGGTCCAATTCAATTTGCTATCTCTTTCATTTCCGTGCTTTTCGTGTCTTTTGTCCTAAGTACTTGTCAATTGTCAATGTGTGCAGTCTGCGTCACAGATTTCAACACGATTACTATGAAGGCTACATATCTATACTAATAATATTACAAAGAGGAAAGATTTGATTGTTTGTTTGTTTGCATTGAATAGGTTCCGAAACTACTGAACGGATTTTGATGAAATTTGGTACACATATAGTAGATAGCCTGGTTATGAACATAGGATACTTTTTATCTCGATATTCCCACGGGAACGGGTACCACGCAGGTAAAACCGCGAGCGACCGCTAGTCTATTATAAAACATCAAGTCAATATCTCAAGTCTGCCTGCCTATCATGTTCTTTATGGCGGAAACTTCGACCTTACAAAATGGACACACCAATAAACAGAATACAATCGAATTACTTTTCACTCATCTCATACACTCTTGAGGACCGGCCCAAAAAAATTGCTTACTCACTTGAGTGACGTCACATTCAACCCTTTCCTGCCCACATAGGAAATATCCTAGTATCCTCCCAAGTTATGAAACGAAAATATGGAAATGGGTTCGTTCGGAAAAATGCATTTACGTAGATTTTCGACATTTTGTAATTGTGAGCTCGTCTGTTGAGGTTAAGCAACTTTCGTAGTGGTCGGTCACGGGATGGTTCACCAAAAATTTACTATCTCGAGCTCCGTGCTTTAGAAGGCACGTTAAGCCGTTGGTCCCGGCTGCATTTGCAGTAGTTAAAACCCACCAATACGCATTGGAGCCGCGTTGTGGGTCATGGCCCATTCTCCTTATCCGTCCATAAGAAGGCGAGAGCCCCAACAGTAGGGACATTAAAAAGGGCTGATGACGAGAAAGGACGGTGGCGTAGTGGTTACCGAGTTAGCCCAGCGATTGTTGTAGTTGAGCAACTTTCGCAATGGTCAGTCATAGGATGGGTGACCATATTTATATTGACGTGTCCAGTTTTTGAGTGCGAGGTACAGTTTTGTGGTCTAAAAATGGTTAATATATTACTCTACTTTGATGTTATTGTCAAGCAACAGTAAAAAAGGAAAAACATTGTTGGTGCGGAACCCTTTCTCCAAAAGTAAAGTTCATAGCATAAACAATAATGACGTGCTCGTGGTGGCGATTGACAGACTGATCGTATTCGAGTGTCGGATGGGTGACCGTAAAGTGGCATTACAGCTGAGCACTTCCGTGCTTCGGGGGGCACGTTAGATCGTTGGTCCCGGCTGTTGTCATATGATAACAGTCGTTAAGCTAAGCCAGAGTCCTTATAGGCGACATGATAAACTCTGGCCACTAATACTCATACGATAACAATTCTGTTATCGTGAATCGTAATTAGTTTTTCGTATCCTAATTCAGAGATACATGAGCATTTGCTCTATTCAGAACAAATGCTCATGTATCTCTGTTCACTCAAAACCTTCTCACTCGCGGTTGTCTTTTCTAGTCAAAATCCTACTCGCACTAATAAAAATGCTAAAGTATGTCAGTTCCCTTGTTTGTTACTCTTTTACGTTAAAACTACTGAACCGATTTGGATGAAATTTGGCACGCAGATAGGAGATAGTCTGGATTAAAACAAAGGCTACTTTTTATCCTGATCTTCCCACGGGAACTGCACCCTGACCGCCTTACGGTACAGCTTGTGGTATAGCTATCGATTTTTCAAACCCCCTACAAGGGCTCTCGCTGACGCTATCAGTTTCATACTAAAAATGCAATAGTGAATTCAATAGATTCATAGTATGGAGGAATGAGACAAAAATCCTATTGTTGAAGGGTTTTATAAGACTTTGAAGTTTGATAGCTATAGCGATAGCACAAGCTATACCTACTTTTAGGCGGTCGGGGTGTTGGAACCAAGCGGGTGACACCGCGGGCGGCGGTTAGCATTTTATAAGCTCGTCAAAAGGTCAAGCGTTTATTGTGATTTAATGGGTAAACTTTCTTTCGCTCTTAAAATCAAGTCGAGATCTTTTTCAAGTCAACAAATAATTAATTTTACTGTCCTTTGCCTGCCATGGCTTATTCAAATACGTTTGTTTCCCATGCAAAGAGGCTCGAAACGACTTTGAAACGTTGTTTTTTTTTATTTTTGTTAAAATCTGTATGATAGTTTAATCCTAGAACTAATATTACAAACGCGGAAGTGTGTTTGTTTGTTCTTCTTTGTGCCCTAACTATGAACCAACCGACTTGATTTTTGTCATAGAGTTAGTTGAAAGAACGGAGAATAACATAGGCTACTTTTTATCCCGATATTCCCACGGGAACGGGAACTGCGGGGGTGAAACCGCGGCCGGAAGCTAGTCTTTGTAAAAAATTTAGTGTCAGCAAAAATCTAATTGTGAATATGACATACAGATGTAATAAATTTTAAATAGAAAAATATTGGAAACAATTAACTCGTCCACAAGTGAATTCTCAGATGGGAATCGAACCCACGACCTTTGGAAATCCGGGCCAATGACCAGAAATTTAATATCTCGAGCTCCTCCGTGCTTCGAAAGGTACGTCAAATGTTGTTTTTTCTTTTCAACATGACTACAGTTTTATTAATATCAATATTGAAATAATAAAATTGTGTGATAAAAATGCGCCTGATATTGCACCGCCGCCGCGGCTACAAGTTTTAAGGAATAGTTTAAATCTAAAATTTCATCTCATTTAATGAGACGGCTAAATATGACGTTCAGCCAAGTCGTTAAACGTTTCATTCAACGACTTGGCTAGTTGACACTTAGCCATTTCATTTAGTGTCGGCGTTTAGTTAACGGGCTTGCCCTCCAATTGAACGGATGATTTAACCAGTTGGCTGCGACATGTTTAAGGAAAAATCCTGCGCGAGATTCCGTAGAATATGTTGCAATATCAAAAGTATGTATTCAGAGGAAATCAAGTTGACTTATTTAGTAAGTATAGCGCTGAAAGAATATAAGGAATACAATAACATCCCTTGTAATGATAACATAATCTCTTTACGAAAACAAATTGAAACGTGAAATGTAATCCACAAAGAGGATGTAGCAAATTCAATAAACTTGCACTAGTAGTTTTAGTTTTATCAATAGAATAAACCTTCGAAAAATTATTTTTATCACGTCGTGTTTAGGAATGCTGTTAAATGCATAAGACTATCAAAAATAGTACATTAAACATCTGACATTGCTCCTTAATTGATTTGGCACTTTGTAATGTTTGTTATGCTTAAAATTTTGATGTACACTACGATTTTGCAATCAACTCAATCACACTAGACCAATGAGATAGAGCTGACGATTTGTTTCACAATACATATAACATAACTATGTATATTCATTGAAGATCACTATGAAACAGTTCAAAATGTTTGCAATAAAATATTGCATCAGATAAATAGGAGATTGAGGGCCTGTTTCACGATCTAAAGATAAGTTCTTGATAGCTTATCTGGCAGATAACATTTGTTATATGAAAAATATGTTAAATCATATGCCAGGTAAACTGTTTAGAACTTACCTGTCATTGGTGAAACTGGCCCTTTAAATACTTCTTTTAATAAAATATCCACTTACCTTTCTCATAATTTGTATCTTTATTCTCGTGTTTCTTATGGTCACTGGAGGCAGGTAAAGCATCAGTCACAGCTGCACCCTTAGCTGATTGTGCAGTCTTCAGAGCAGTCGTATGAGATCCCGCTACCGTCGCATCTAGGCCTGTGCCAGAAGTTGCCCCAGCAGTAGTTCCAGATCCTGACCCTGAAGCCGTCGCCGTTACACCATTCGTGCCTGTTACACCAGAACCTGTTACACCTGTACCTGTCCCTGTGATATCAGGGCCTGTACCAGTAAATTCTGGAGTGGTTGTAAAACCGGTTGTTAAACCGGTTGCTTTCTTCGTCTCAGCTACGTGAGAATCGGGTTCAGGCGTTGTTTTCTTGTTTTTGCGCCTGCGTTTGTTTTTGCGTGTTTTAGGGAAGAACAGTCTCGGTTCTCCTTCTTTGCCTTTATCGCCGTGAGGTACTAATGATATACGAACGCTCTCTTCGGCTTCTGGGCCCACAGTAGAAGTGGTATAACGAGATGAGAATCTAGTCTGTTTGCTTGAACCTGCGGTTGTCGTTGGTCTACTTGAAGTTTTTTGTGTAGTTCTAGTACTAGTTTCATCACTGGTTTCATCATCGTAAACCATGTAAAGTTGAGGATTTTTGAATACAGACAATTTACCGACTTCCTCTTTCTTATTTTTGATTTTAGGTTTTCTTGTTTTCCTTGGCTGACGAGTTGTGGTTACTGCTTCTTTAAAAGGATTTATTTTGTATTTATCATGAATGGATACTTCACCATCCTCGTACTCCTCGTAGTCAGCAGGTTTCTTTAATTTACCACGAGATTCGTATTTACCCACCGCTGGTTTGTGTGCTAAATTATTTCTTTCTTGTTCTTCTTTATATAATTCCTCTTCCTTAACCTTTTCGTTAATCGCTCGCTGTTCTTCGGCGTGTCTTTCCTTTAGTTCATCAACACTATCAAGTATACGAGCTTTTTTTGCATCACTTTCACTTTGTTCTTCTTCAGTCACCTCAGGTTTCCTTTTCTCTACATCGGACTCCTCATAATCAGCTTCTTCTTCATATTTTCTTCCTGACTTCTTATCAGAAGGTTTCTCTTCACTGGGATCCTTATTTGTCTCCTTGGGAGATGTTTCTTCATTTTTTTCATCCTTGATATCCTCCTTAGACGTTTCTTTTGATTCAATTTGCTTAGGAGTATTCTTAGTATGTGGTATTTGAATTTTGCTTACATCAATATCCGGTTTTGAAGTAATAATACCCACTACTCCATCAATGTCAGATATATCTGTGTGATTTAACACTGGTTCGGGTTTTGCATTATCAACTGGTCTGTTTAAGTCAGACCACTCTTTCTTTTCATAATAATCATCACTATCACTTTCTCCTTGGCCCTTATCATAGTAATCATCACCTTCAGGTTCAGCTACAGCTCTGAGGATGAAATTTACAGGAGGAGCCAGTCGTTTTTTAACTTTTGTCTTGGGTACACTAACAAATTCTCCCAATTCCTCTCCGTGTTTATTTTTGAACGGTACCCAATCGGGAAAAAAGTCGGCTTGTCGTTTTGTCACATTATTTTTTTCACTCACTTTTTCTATACTTAGCGCGTTCGCTGTAACAAGGCACAAAAAAAATGCGAAATTTGCAAACCAAGTCATGGTTTCATAACTTTTTAAGCGGTAGGTTTAAAGTGTGCGCTTGCGCACGACAGACTGATCGCGCTCGTACAACCACTATTATTTATATTGTTTGGAAAATGATTCTATAAACCGCGGATGGTCGTCGCAGTGAAAGAATTGAATGGACATGCTTCGTTTCAATCGCATCACGTTGTAAGTTTTTATAGCTTTCTAGTTAAACGATTTATCCAACAGTAAAAACTGGACATGAAAAACTACAGTGTTAAATTCAAGTGGATATGATAACTGATAAAGTATAAAAACAAAATAGTGAATAAGGTGGATTTTACCTCTAATTAATGATTTTTTTAGATGAGAAGTTTGACTTACTTAGAATGTATGTTACAACAAGAGATATTGATAATGTCATTTTTAACCGTCTTCCAAAAAGGAGGACGTTCTCAATTCGGTTGTTACTTGGTAAGTTTTTTTATGTACCTATATACGTACACTGATTACGCTGAGATTTCTAATCCGACTTACGAGATTCTTATTTTTCTTTTTATTCGACGTGGCATAGTTGCCATTTGGTCCCATAAAAATTTGGGTCAATTTGGGTCAATTTGGTTACTTTTTATTGTATGAACATTTTGTTTTTAGTTAGTGTTGAAAACTATACTGAAATAAAAACAACACAGAAAACTACATTAGATATAACGTCATTTTATAAATATTTTAAGCCATTTAAGAACTTAAATGTCTTTTTGAAAACGCGTATGAAAATAAATGGAGTTGACATTATGAAGCTACCTAAAATAAGTAATACAACTTAAACAAAATAAATAGTAGGTATTGTGAATTCATGAAATGTCTAATTCATCAATAAATATAATAAACTTGTATTAATATTTGGCAATACTTGTTAAATAATTAGATAAAAAAGAAACAACGATACAAATTATGAAATCACCTATTGATGAACACCTAGCACGGTTTTGTTACAAAAAATTGACACATCCATACAAATCATACACAAAGCCGCGGCGAGGAGACAGTCGCGTGAAATCTTCATTTTCAGCGCAAGAGGCCCTGCAAAAGGGCGTTCAAAACGCGGCGTTTAAGATGCCCACGACAGTAAATTGAGATTAATTATTTTGACATCATCATTTCTGTACGAGGATTTGTGGAAACTATTAAGAGTAAAATACCTCAGTGCAAATCGAATTTTTGATGATAAAAATAGCTTGAATTACGTACACTCAACACTTAAGGTCAACGTGTTAACCAAGTACATATTTTTAATGAAAGAATGTTAAAAGTTTTCCCCCAAGTGTTGATAAATTTAACTAAATCAAATTTAATTATTTGTTCTCAAGCCTAGCTATCATTTATTATGAATAAGTAAATTGACTTGATTATCATAAATAGTTATTCAGTATTTTAGCAACTATCTCATTGTTATAACGAAAATATTTCAGCCCACATTCTATATGGTGATATATAGCTCAAAAATAAGGTTTGCTATTAACTAAACGAACGTAATGTTAGTTCGACGTCAGCGTACGCTGCGACTTCTAAAGCACCATAGGCCTGCCAGCTACACTTTGACTTCTAAGCCCCCCCTTATCTCTTGCATATCCATCGTCTGCTTTAAATACAATAGTTTTCGATGACGTTGATTTTCAATATCAACTCGTACTAGGGGTACACATGATTGAAGATCAGTCGCATAAGCGCCGCGTTCCACCCGCATCTCTGTAACTCAAGGCCGTTTGTCGAAACTCGCGCGTCTTCCGATGAGGGCAAGAGTTGCGCTCGATTGCAAAAACGATCGAGAAAAACCAAAGGCAAATGACCTTTGTGTTGTCTTTGATGAGCGTGACGGTCCACTGGTTTAATAATGCTAAGTTCAGAGTTCTCGAATGCTTGGTTAGTTACCGTTTTCAGTTTGAAATATTACAGATTTATGTTTCTGGAATATTTGAAGATTCAGTTTGATTTTTGAGAAGTTGAAGGCGAAGAAAGGTTGACGCTTTTATTTCAATAGTTGTTGGCATGTTACGCATTCATTAATGGTTGTTGTCACTGATGCTTTCTTTATTACCCCTTGCAACTATTTAGACGCAGGATGATACTCCCGGTAAGGAGACACACTTCTCTATACAGTATTGCCTTTAGCACTTACCTAAATGTGTGTTTATTCTACAAGTAAAAGATGTTGACTACTGAGGGTTTATTGCAAATTTTGTGTCAGTGACCATAAAACATTCTTGTTCCGTAAGCCATGCAAATCGGAAGGAAGTTCGAAAAAATCTGTAGTTATGTCACATACTAAAAATATTATCTGTGTGAAACTTTCGGCCCACCCAAGTTTTTTTGTAGTTTATAATCAAGTTTACATCAGAAAAAGATTTGTTTAGGTCACCTTAATGAAACAATGCTAGATTTACATTATACAATCGAAATAGTAAAGATACAAAAATTATATTAAAACTAATCCATAATATTACACAAAACAAATATTGATTCGTCTCGAAATTTTAAAACTGTTAGTATTTAGCGTAGAGTCTGCAATATTACCGTTGCATTATAGCTCTTACGTTATTTTAGAGCGATAGATTTAAAATTTACTTAATAACCTTAGTAATTTGAATAGCCTTGGCACAAAATTAAAGTGTACATTTCGTATACTTACAAAAAAGAAGAACGAAAAGGATTGCGTTTTGTCTTAACAGAAATATTCTAAAACCGAAGCTTTGGATAGCAGGTTGGCAGGGATGACAAAGCTCCAAGTGAAATAATGAGTAGATGGTGAAATTATAGTGTCAACTCAAAAAAAAAACAGAAAGGAGGTCAAAATACCAAGATAATAAGGCACGAACAAGTCTTCTGATATAAGACGGGAACTTCACGAATTATCCGATGCATAGGATGGTCTACGCCGTAACTGAATTTATCTCATATACCTATCTTGATGATTTGATCCCGAGGTAAGTGGCTGTGCCGTGTGTATGTGCGGTCTTAGAATAATACTCCTCTCATCCCGGTCCCGCAAAAGGGATCTTGCATCCACTCGACCCTTAAGATTCGATCCTATTGAAACAAGTACATATTGGACCTCATTTTCTGGACATATTCGACCTTCCATAATATATTATATTTAAGATGCCCATTCGACCTCCTGGGTGGTTATGCTACCCTAGTACTTTTGGTTAAATTTTTGTACAATATCTGTGCGCCATGAATTGATAATCTCCTTCTTTTTTAAGTCGATTAAAATTGAGGTCCAATGGGACATGCTTTTTTAAAGGGTCGAATGGGTTCTTTTATATAGATAAGGTCGAATCTTGCTTGAAGATCCAGAGGGTACTAGACCGTAAAAGGCGGCTACGGGAGAAAAACCATCAGAGAAGGGCAGCAGCGTCATCTAAAGAACTTGGTCTCACTGTGATCGCAAACCCACCTGCCAATTGATATGATTCTGGCGAACTCATTATAATAACCAGTATCTATCTCTTCTTTTTTCTGCGTATGAGTGTGCAAGCGTTATCAGCCCGCTTAAAAGGCATCGGACTTGGCATACTGACTGTTATTAGATAACAACAGCCGGGATCCACGGTTAAACGTGCCCTCTGAAGTAAGGAAGTGTTTAGTTGTAATGCCACTTTTCGGTCACCCATCCGACAATTGGCTGGACCGAGCGTTGCTTAACAAATGTGATCAAATACGATCAGTCTGTCAAGTGCCGCCACTAACGCCATTAACTCGTCGTCGTCTTCTCATTAGGCCTTCCTTATGAATGGGTAAGGAGAACGGGCCATGACCCACCACCACGCGGGCCAAATGCGGATTCGTGGGTTTTGACGACTGCACATGCAGCCGGGGCCAACGGCTTAACATGCCTTCCGAAGCACGGAGGAGCTCGATATAGTAAATTTTTTGGTCACCCATCCCGTGCCTGACCATTGCGAAATTGCTTAACTTCAACAATCGCAGGTTGAGCGCGTGAACCACAGCACCACGGGTTCCATTTACACGTAGTGTCTGTGATAAGCGCGCGGCGTGACGTATTGCACTGCACTGCATGGTGATGGAGAACAGTCTGCCTGCCTCTCTCGCGCGCGGTCAAACTTACGAGTATGAAGAAGACAGATATTGTTTTGCTTTTGCGACTATAGAGTGAACTGTTTTGTATTTGTCTATTCCCTGATCCTGTCTATTAGTTTTTGATTATGCATTAGTGTGAGTACTGATAACGTGCCAGCTTTATCAGGGCTGTGTCTATAATATTGTGTGAAACTAAATTTTCAACATAGAAACAATAAATGCGAAATGGCTGTTTAATCTTAATCGATTGTTAAACATTTGCAAACATTTGCTCATTTATGTAACGACACTGACCAGTGACCAACAGGTGATAAGGTGATAAAACTAGAAAATTGCGACGTGCCCTCATATGTCTCGGTAGCTCAATGATTAGAGCACTCGCGATAGTTGATATTAACCGACTTCAAAAAAGAAGGACCAATTCGTCCTGTAAAAAATATATTTTTATGTATGTTCCCCGATACTTGAAGACTACTGAACCGATTGAATTGATTCAAACGTTATAACATCAGGGGGGCTATTCTCGCGCCTTCGACATATCGAATTCGACATTTTTTGGACCCAAAAATCTGTATTATAAACTAACTGAAAGCAATCTTCGACATTATAGGATTGTCATAGATCATTAAAACTAAAGGATTTTGACAGTGGTCGAGATTTTACTTACATTTTCATCATAGAAATTATGGTTTGAAAAATGTCGAATTCGACATATCTCAGCGTGAGAATTGCCCCCCAGGTTTGATGCTAAGTAGATACTATATTTTTTTTATTAGTTCAGTAGATTTCAGGAAATCTTACAAAAACTCTCGTTGTCGGTTTCTTTACCTCGATGACATAATAATAGTTTATAGCCCAATTATTAGTGTAGGCAAGAACAGGACATATTATTCTAACTTTAAAAATTGTGAAAGTCTGTCGCCATAACAACAATGTTTTCAGCATTGTTGTGTTCCGGCAGTTCAAGACAGATAGCCAGTTCCTCAGTGGCTGAGGATTGTGGGAGAGGCTCGCTTCTATCTTCAGCCTTATCAATACTTAACATCAGGTATGATGAAGGCTAAGAGTCTCCCCGTCATTCATAAAATTTTTATATTGCACACCTATTCTATTATTTTTCTTGCCTTGGCTTGGCTAGCACCAAATCCAAAAGGCTTTTTCATTTAAAAAACGGGTTTTTTTTAAATGTTTTTTTTTCTAATAATAATCATACCAAATTTTGAATTTAATATCGATATTCATTTATCATGTCTCCTTATTTGTATAAGCAAGCCTTCTGTTATAATAGGATTTGTTTGTATTTACTTTATTCTCAATGAAATAGCAGTCAGAATGTTTGATATTTTCCTATATTTCCTATAGTTTACTGTTTGCTCAGTAAACTACTCCAAATTGGGTATTTTTGTCGTATGTTTTACAAAATGTTATATTTTTTCTAAGCAAGTGAAAATACACATCACAATGAGTTCTGTATTACTGTCGACCGTCTTTAAAAAATAAGCTCATCAACTTGGTAGTTTATAAGAATTGCACAATTATACCTAGTCGTTGAATTACCCCGTGGCACAGTGGTTTACGCGCTCGGCCTGCGATTGTTAAGGTTAAGCAACTTTCGCAATGGTCGGTCACGGCATAGGTGACCAAATATTTAATTTCTCGAGGTCTTCCGTCTTTTGGAAGGCACGCTAAGCTGTTGGTCCCGGCTGCATTTGCAGTCGTAAAAACCCACCAATCCAAATAAGCCAGCGTGGTGGGTCGGTGGTCGGTGGGCCAGTGCCCCAGCGGCAGGGACATTAAAAATAGCTGATGACGATGCACTTTTGAACTGATAGGCACTCGTCTCACGGTTGTTAGTAAGTAAGTAATTGATCTCGTTATATTTCTAAATGATGACGAATGATTAACAGAATGATATCGATCATTATTTTGTTGGAGAAAGCTACCCGATAGATACCTAGTAAGTTCGGGCTACTTTTAGGTTACCTATTTTGTACTCGACCACTGTAATGTTGTTTAAAGGTCCGATTCCACCAAAAGCGTGTCGCACAAATGTGCAGCACATGTTTCGTGCACAAACACAAATAGTGCATTAACCACGTGGCTCTATGTCCACTGCTGAAGTTTCAGGCATTTTTTGTAAGCGAACAGTGCTGCATTACTACGTGTCTGAGAACAAATAAATGTTTTCGCTCTAACAGAGGAAGCAAAGAAGAAGAGAAGCGAATGGACGAACATTTTTTAAATGTTTGCTTAAGAGAGTCCACCGAAAGGAATCTTTGTGCAGAACTCTGTGCGACAGTGCCGCGCACCGGTGGAATTCCGCTTTAACATTCGTGATTTCAGTAGCCACAATTGCCAGTTTAGGTCTAATTAAGTTAATGACGTCTATTATCAACAGAAACTCTCCTTTACCTGTTGCAATTACTGCTCACAGCATTGATAAATACTTCAAGGAACAACGATATATTTAGTTGCAAAAGATTCTAGCTTTTTCCAATTAATAAAAGCTTGTCTTCCACTGCAAGCGAATAAACTCCGTATAGATCGGCTACCGAAAGCTGGCGCGTTATCAGTACTCACACTTATGCAATTTTAAAAAACGAGTAGGCAAATACATACAGTTATATATATACATATATATGGCCAAGGATTGACCTAGCTGTGATCTGATAACGGTCATCCAGGGAACGAATGGAGGAGATCCAGATTGCTATACACATCCGACTGATCTGATAAATATTCTAAGAGATATGTGGATATGTTTGAAAAAACCGCGAATATACATAAAAATATATGGCTGAAACTGAACACAGATCCTTACATCTTTTAGAATGTAGATCAGATTCTTGGGTGTGTATAGCAATATGGATCTCCTCCATTCACTCACTGGATGGCCATTATCAGATCAAGCTCGGGCAATCTTTGGCAGAGAACCAATGCTCCAAAGTTACCTCGTTTGTATGAAAATTTACTAGTGTCGTTAATTATGTGACCACCACTGTATATATATATAAGTAGTATACTATAGTAACAAAAGCAAAACAATAACTGTCTCCTTCGTACTTTGTAACTTTGACCGCGCTAAAGAGACAGACAGATGACCAAGCAGTGCAACAACGTCACGCCGCGCGCTTATTCACAGACACTACACGTGAATGACTTGACCGTGCCAGGTTTAGTTAACCGAGCTGTACGTCAGATTTCGTTTTTCTATACACAATATGCATAAACATGATCGGGCATTTTTTATGAATAACGGGGAGACTCTTACACCCATATTCTAAGTCGTTCCTCCAAAACTTTTTACACTCCACTCAACCTCGTCGTGGGTAAAAATGGTAGTGTGCGCTAGGCGTAACACGGAGTGGCTACGTACCCACTCCGTGTTAAAAGTTTTGGAGGAACGACTTAGAATATGGGGGTTAGCCTGCATCATACCTGAAGTCAAATAATAATAAGGCTGAAGGTCGTGGAAGCACGCTTCTAATGCAATCTTCAACGTCTTACGTCTTCAGCCATTTTAATGTCCGCACTGCTGGGGCTCTGGCCTTCCTTATGGATGGAAAAGGAGAATGGGCCATGACTACAAATGGGGCCGGGACCAAAGGCTTGACGTGCCTTTCGAAGCACGGAGGAGCTCGAGATAGTAAATTTTTGGTCACCCATCCAGTTACCGACCATTGCGAAAGTTGCTTAACCTCAACAATCGCTGGCCGAGCGAGCGAACCATTGCGCCACCGGGCTCCTCAACAATACTAGCTTATCTCTAAAAAAAAAAAACCTATTTGCTGTGCCCTATCAGGGTCCACAATGTACTTACCATCTTTATGTTACCATCTTGTTACCATTTGTGGATTGCAATAAATTGAAATTGAAAATTGAAATTGACCACAATGGTGAAAACATTGTTGTTATGGCGTAGACTTAGATAAAATTTTGTTAACTATATTGTTTTGGTGCATGTGGTGCCCTCGTATTAGTAATGGGACGCTTAGTTTTAAGACCTATATTGTCTAGTTTTGTATGTTAAAGTGTAGGTACTCATTGTTGTGAGAGCCAAATAAAATATATAAATAAAGATGAAGGTAGCTAGCCTTACAACAAGTTCTACCACCAAACAAACCAAATACGATATGTATCCCCACGCGAAATCGAAACTGGGACCCCTGGGTCTGATACGGTGATGCCACTAGGCCGGCATTTTATAATGGTCCCATAGCTGGGGCACAAGTCCTCTTTAAAATAGGATACCGTTGCACAGTGGCTTGCGATTGTTGAGGCTAAGCAACTTTCGCAATGGTCAGTTACGCGATGGGTGACCAACGATTTTTTTCTCGAGCTCCTACGTGCTTCGGAAGGCACGTTAAGCCGTTGGTCCCCGCTGCATTTGCAGTCGTTAAAACCACCAATCCGCATTAAGTCCGTGTGGTGGATCACGACCCATTCTCCTTATCTATCCATCAGGAAGGCCAGTGTCCCAGCAGTACAGCAGTGGGGACATTAAAAATGGCTGATGACGTAGTCCTCTTAATGGATGACTAGCGGATCCTCGCGGTTTTACCCGCGTGGTGCCCGTTCCCGTGGGAATATCGGGATAAAATATAGCCTATGTCACCCGGGAGAAATGTAGCGTTCTAATGGTCTAAGAATTTTCTAAATCGGTCCAGTAGTTCCTGAGATTAGCGCGTTCAAACAAACCAACTCTTCAGCTTTATAATATTACTAGCTGTGCCCCGGGGCATCGCTCCCGTGGAATTTCGGGAAAAAAAATAGATAGTAGCCGATTCTCAGACCTACTCAATACGCTCACAAAATTTCATGGAATCGGTCAAGCCGTTTCGGAGATGTATGGGAACGAAAACTGTGACACGAGAATTTTATATATAAGGTTATATAGTATAGATAAGAAGAATTGTGCAGCTGTGTAGTGTCGGTAGTGTCGGCTTAGAATAACACTCTCATCCCGTGGGTGTCGTAAAAGAACAAAAGTTTGTTTGTCCATCCTTCACGCTCTAACTAGCAACCAATCGACTTGATCTTTTGGCATAGAGTTAGTAGAAAAGACAGAGAGTAACATAGACAATTTTTTATCCTGGCGGTCTACTCTCTAAGCAAGAAACCCGTAGTTTCGGCCTAAGTTACGGACGTTTCCTACTCCGTATCACCTACGGACAGCTTATTAGTTCGGAGTCCCGAACTAAGAATGAATGAGAATACGTTTTGACATTGTCCCTACTCCCAATGTGTTTGTGCCGTTTGTCTAAAACTAATACATCCGAAATCAATAGAGTGCTCCATCTGTAGTTTCGGAAAACTTACCCGTATCATAGAGTTGACGGGCTTAGAGAGTAGGCCTCCTGATATTGCGTAATGTGGCACATACAAGATCTTAATCTTGAAATATATAAATATTTTTTGAAACTATACCCAACGAGACCCTCCTTATATTATTTTTTATTAATTCGCCCTGCGCATGTTTTAATTTACGAGGAAAACTATTCTGTTTACCTCAATTTCAACATTAACTTTTCATTTCAACAAATAACAACGCTATACTTTGCAAATAATTTATTTAACCGCAAAATTTCTATTATACCAACCTTACATCACGATCACATTACAAAGAAAGTGACATGAACTAACATTTCCTTATATTGTCGATTACTTATTTTGTTTACAATTACATCACATTTGGCAGAACTAATTTTACAATGGACCCATTTGAGTTGCAACAAAGAAAAGAAGAAAAAAAAATCGATGACATTTACGCCTGTGCGAGCATTGAGTTTTTGCACTAATTCAGCTGTTTTGGGTCATTGATAAAACTTTTTTTTTCTTGTGAAGATGTACAACCAGTAACCTTCCTCTTGTGAACATCATTTATTTATCTATTTTTGAACTGTTGGAATAAATAAGAAATGTAAAACCTTCAAAATATCATGCTATAAGTGTTCCGGCAACGCAGTCAATGTTTATATTTTTTTTTTGGTTGGCCAGTTCGCTTTCCGTAACAACTAACTTTTAAGGATATTTTGGGTACGGATAATATATGGATTAGTGGCCACTACAGGTGTCAGAGTTTATCAAGCCGCCTATAAGGCCTCTGACTTGGCGTAACGGCTGTTATTAGTAGACAACAGCGGGGACTAACGGTTTAACGTGCCCTCCGAAGCACGAAAGCGCTCAGTTAACCAATAAGTAAGTACTTTTATTTATCACAACAAAAAGTAATTTTTATGATACTTTTTATATAGATTTTCTCGCTACCATAGGAATGCTCTGACTGACTGATAAACGCTGCGTCCAAAATACGTGAAATTACATATGCTAAAAATCTTATGCCTGAGAATTAGGCATGTGAGTCGAGTAGAGTCGAGTAGTTTTTTCCAGTAAGTAACTATTTTTCTATAATGTAAGAAATTTTAAGAGAGCAATAGTATTAGATGACGTTTGCCCAACTATTTTGCAAATAAGAGAGAAATAAAAAAAAGTTTATTTTGTAAAAGGGACTGAAAGGGGGTGTTAATTCAAAGGAGGCTTGTGGGGTATCATAGAAATAACGTTGCTTGCACATTTAAAAAAAAAAAACTTTTATTTTCAGGTCACATAGTTTTTCACTTTTGATGAAAATAGTAAAAATAAACCGTCCCCCCCCCCTTGTCTCCGAAGTTTACATAGAGAAAAATCTAAACTTATTCTATATGATAGAAATTTATGTATTATTGAGAAATCTTAAAAAAAGTGATTTTATACTTATTTGGACCTTGCATAGGACGTTTAGGATATATCCTCGTATCTCGACCTATGCCGATGTATGGGGACAATATATGATGGTACGGGACCCTCGGTGCGCGAGCCCGACTCGCTCTTGACCGGTTTTTAATCTCAAGCTGCACCATTGATGCTCTGCCAGCCATACAAAGGACGTTATAGAATGAGGATAAGTGTATGTCATTTCTGAAAAGGGTCTGCCACACTATTTTTATGTTTTTCATCGAGTAATAAGTAGGTACAACTCATTTTGTTAGTTACAGTTTTGCTTATGAACTATGTTGGTACTTATTTATATTTTTAATAAATACATTACTTTTTTTTTAGTAATAACTGGGCAGGCATTTGACCACCATCGTGTTTAACAAACAGGATGTGGTCTAATGTGTTGCATGCTTGCCCAGGAAATGCCTATTCACTCTCGCCTTGAAGAAGCCAAGGTTGTAGGAATCGGGGAACACATGAGCAGGCAGCGCATTTCATTATTTAGCGGTTCGCATAAGAAATGTGTCAGCGAAGCGCTTGGTACGGATCGCTGGAATGTCTACGATGTACGGGTGATAAGCTAACCTGCGTCTGGTACCCCGATGGTGGAAGGGGGCTGGAGGAACAAGGTCGTGCAGTTCCCTCGCACACTCTCCAAAGTGTATCCTATAAAAGACCGATAGACATGCAACTTTACAATGATTTTGCCATGCCACTTGATATGCCACAGCAACGATTGATATATGAACAGTCAAGTCTGTACGCCAGCATGATAGCATCAAGCATGCGGATAAAACCGGACAGTGTTAGGCTTTTTGACCTCTTGTCCGGCCAAATTTGACTGCGTCCGGCCCGTCCGGCTTTTTTTACTGTCGATCAATACAATAACTTCAGTCAGTAGCAAAAGAGCGAGCGAAACGAAAATTGCTTAATCGCAACTAAACGCAAAAGAAAACCTATAAAGTACAGTCAACAGCATCTCACACTTGCAGTTGGATATTAGCGCTTACACCCCTGACATACAGGCGGTACAAAGTTCAAAGTGTATAGGTTAATGTGCTGTTGACGGTACTTATGTGTTTTATTCGATGTTTTTGTCAAAAATCCTAAATTTTTCGTAATGTCCCGCTTTGGAATCCAAAGTTTGGACTTTTTAACGAGAAACTCAGGCTTTTTGAGTTTTAGAGATGGCAACGCTATCCAGGATCATGTTGGGGCTCCCCCGCACAATGCGCACCAATGAAGCACATCATTTGCGTTAAAACAATCAATCAATCAATATATCAAAAACAATGAAGAACTATGCAGATTCAAAAAAATATTAGTATCAGGTTAACCAAAAGTACGTTTGACCGGAAATGAGTTTTGACTGCAAAACACATCTATTCACCTGTAGACTTTGGCTTGGTACCTGTCTTCTATTACGACATGTTGAAAGATAGCCCTTAGCCTTGAAACAAACCGTAAAAAAATCAATAACAAATCAATCTATCAGGTGTACCGAATTCACCTTGGATTACTAGCTATTGACAAACATCCCATTTATTTAAAACAAATTCACCATAAAGCCAATGCCATTAAAGGTATTGATTTGTCTGTGGACTGCGTCATTGTAATCGTCTGTCAATAATTTTGCTGACATCGCTATAAAATAATCGAATTAGGAAAATAATTCGTTGCGAGCGAGTAACGAGTATCCGCCTTGTGTTGACGACTGACCACAGACCTAAAACATTATGTATATAAAAATAGACTGCACTTTTTATATATCGGTAGCGGTCTAGAAATACCTATTTCGAACTTCTTACTATTCTTTATTTATCTTCTAACTACACTAAAAAATAATAGTGTGACTGATTAACAGACAACGCACAGCCCAAACGGCTGAACCGATTTAGCTGAATTTTTGCATACAGAAATATGCGAGCAAGAAAGGATTTTTTTATATTCCCACGGGAACGGGGGCTATACGGATGAAACCGCGGGCGGCCGCTAGTATGTTATAGAAGTATTTCAATATATGAGTATCTTTATGAATCGATTATAGTTTTTCGTATTTATACATTATGTCGTAGTCTAATTTTAAAGTTTAACTCTACATATAATGTGGCCATATTATATTAAACAGTTCTATCTTATATACTTTTAATAATTATCAATTATGTGTTCTTATTGAAAGTTGGATGTCAGCTGAAAGTTGAGTATCATTAAATATAAAAATACGGCTGGAATAACAACGGCTCATTATCAATAAGTACGATTATTCGTATAATTTTACCGATTGTGTGATTGAAGTGAATTCGAAGTGTCACAACACTGTGGGAAAGAACGTAACGATGTTACTTTGTAATGATGTACAGAAAAAAGATAGTATTAGTATTGAGATAGTAGTAGTATTTAGTGTATATTGTTTATTTGGGTTTATTTGATGGATTTGAATTTTAATTTAGTGATTAAGAATTGTAAATCACGCGATTAAATGAAAATATCTTCACAAAGTTACACCTACGACTGTTGCTGTAGGCGTCTCCGTTGCTTTAAAAAATCCGGGTTCTTCGTTATTTGGCTTCTGGTGGACAGTGGGGTAGAGAAGATAATCTGCGTCTGTGTCTACCGATCGCACAACGGTGACCTGGAGACGACTCGGCTCATAGACTACCTCACTAAGACGGTAGACTTAACAACTCAGCGGCATCCAGCGGCGGACCTTGTCTTTCTGGGGGACTTCAACCTCACCACAAAGAGTGGTAGTAACCGTTCCAGAAGACTGACCATGCTGGGAGAGAAGGGCGGAATTTTCCCTGGCACTAAATCTCACTCAGCTGGTGGATCAGGCGACGCGAATTCCGGATATAGCTGGCCGCACACCCAATTATCTTGACTTTCTGCTGACAACCGATCCACACAAGCATTCGATATTATTTTATCCCCGCTGGAAACGTCCGACCATTGTGTGGTGAAATCGGTATCGATCTGCTCTCCTCCGGATACAAGGGGCACGAGGCTAGTATGGCGATACGAGTCAGCAGATTGAGAGGAGATGGGTATTTTCTTTTCATATTTTCCCTGGCGGCAAACATGCTTCTCTTCGTGCAACCCTTCGTAAACTGCTGATGCGATTTCGGATGTAATCCGGCAGGGAATGGAGTATTTTATATTTTATTCTATTCACACGCGACTTGAATGCCCCCAAATTGTAAGAATCAGGAAACACAGACTCAGGCAAAGCTTTCCACTCTCTGGCAGTACGGATGATAAAATTTGACGCAAAACGTTTAGTGCGAATCTTTGGGATCTCAACTCAACCATAAAGCAGTGGCGCATATTTGTATGTCTGGTTGTCCGATGGAAAAAAGGGAGGGGGTGGAATTAGGCTGTGCAATTCAGCCGCACACTCACCGAAATGTATCCGATAGAAAACCGATAAACTTGCAACCTTTCGTCTATGCTCAAGGCTTTTGACCGTATTATGAAAGAGATCATTGTTGCCGATGAGCTTCTTGGCCCTCGGCTCAATGGACTCAATGGATCCCAAAGATGAGAACAGTACTCCATACACGATCGAACTTGCGCTTGGTATAGATTGAGCAACTGTTCCGGTGTGAAGTACTTTCTCACCTTTGCAAGAACGCCAAGATTTTTGATGCTAATTGAGCTTTACTCTCAATGAATGACCCTGTTGCACATCAATGACCTTGCAGATGACAGTATTGTCGTAGAGAGATACCTTTCGGATGCAAAATCCAGCGGTGATGATGTGTTATTGATATTACTACTCAACTAGATACTCAACATCTTTTATATTGCGCACAGCAAAGGAGTGGAACTCCCTACCTGCACCTGTGCTTCCGAGTACTTAAAACCAGTCCATCTTTAAAGCAAGAGTAAAGGCACCTTCAGGGTTAGCTCGCTCCATCGTGGATCCTGTCTTAGCCCCTGGGCTTGATTGGGATCAAGAGCAAATCCATTCATAGAAAAAATAACACTTACTATTTAGTTACACTGAACATGTTCATTGTTCATCTTATTGGTTATTTACATCAAACTTAAAATTTTGGCTGGCGCACCCTTATCGCGTACGAAATAAGGGTGTTTTTCATAGTAAAACTGTAAAGCTTGATGTAGATACGGTCAAAAGTAAGTACAGCTTCACATTTGCACTACGAAAACCGCCGCTATTACGAGCGACGTAAGGGCGTTCTCAAGGTCAAAGTGTAAAGTCCTAGCTGCTGTTGACTGTAGTACCGGCTGTACCAACAAACATAAAAGCAAAAAATTAGATACTATTTTGCTTTACATACTTTGATTAAATTAAAGTGCATTTTTTTTTCTAAAATAAATGACGGCCACTTCTATCAGTGTTTTAAGTTATTTATAAACAAAACGAATCTTGAAAGCTGTTAATGATGTTTCGTAAATGTAATGCAATGTTTTTATGGAGCGATGTCGAATTTAATCAAGCGATTATGTATGGCTCATGACTATCCATTTATCTAGAGGCACTTTCTCAATGTTTGTTTTCAATCGAATGGTACGGAACCAATTGCAGCATGGAAGCCTTCTGTATACTGAGATTCATGTCCGACATGTAATCCTACCTTGTTATTGGTTACTACACGGGTTAAGGATCGGTTCTTGAAATAAACCCTGTCTTGAAAACTGTAACTAACGTGATAAATAACATATACTAGCTGTTGCCCGCGACTTCGCCCGCGCCAATTTCTGTTATGATCGCGATTAAGAAGTTTTTAAATAAAATATATATCAAAGGAATTAGGTACCGTAAAATGACTTCAGAAAAAAGATAGACATATACTGTCACGGACATTTTTTTAGATCATATAAAGAGTAATAATTCTTTCATACATATTTTTTGGGTAACTTGAACCGTTTACGCAGCGCACGCAACGGAAGCCCTCAAATATGGATAATTTTCCCCGTTTTTGCAACTTTTTTCACTGATGCTTCGCTCCTATTGGTCGCAGCGTGATGTTATATAGCCTAAAGCCTTCCTCGATAAATGGACTATCCAACACAAAAATAATTATTCGATTCGAACCAGTAGTTCCTGAGTTTAGCGCGTTCAAACAAACAAACTCTTCAGCTTTATAATATTAGTAAGTATAGATGAGTAAGAATACTTTTTAATGCACAATGGGGAGACCCTTCATCGTACCTGATGTTCCAAGCTCCATCGTAATTCCAATTCAAGTTGTAGCTTTGTCTTTGACCCATGATCGGGTTTATACGTCTAGGTACGTATTGTGGAGATCGTATATTTTCCGCATTACAAGCAGGGGGTCAATCTTGCTAAATTTTTGTCATAATTGTCTCTTACGGCCGGTTTCAATAATTTATTTATTTATTTTTCAGGTGTTTAACGATCGATTAAGATGCAACTGCCAATAATTTATGATTTTGTAATTTTTGCATTTTTCAATGCTATTTTATACTTATGGTAAATTAAAAATAGAAAAATATTGGAAAAAATTAACTCGGCCACAAGTGAATTCTCAGGCTGGAATCGAACCAGCGACCTTTGGAAATCCGGTCCAATGCTCTAACCGCTGAGCTACCGAGACTTGCGAACCACCGTCGAAATTCTCCAATACTTTTATATTTTTAATACGCTGTAGGTCAGCGTTGTTACATCAATGCTAGGAAATATCCTTGCATTCGAAAGAAACATCTTTTCAGGTGTTTAACGATCGATTAAGATGCAACTGCCAATAATTTATGATTTTGTAATTTTTGCATTTTTCAATGCTATTTTATACTTATGGTAAATTTTAAATAGATAAATATTGGAAAAAATTATTAAAGTCTCGGTAGCTAAGCGAATAGAGCATTGGACCGGATTTCCAAAGGTCGCTGGTTCGATTCCAGCCTGAGAATTCACTTGTGGCCGAGTTAATTTTTTCCAATATTTTTCTATTTAAAATTTACCATAAGTATAAAATAGCATTGAAAAATGCAAAAATTACAAAATCATAGACTACATTTAACTTACAACCTATGACTTATAATAACAAAGTATCCAAGTAGCTAATTTTGTGAATTCACTCAGAGAACAAATGAACAAATCCGTTTCTTTATCGATAAGGTTGACAGTGCGAAAGGCGCGCGACAGTGGGGACTCGCGTAGTAAGTTGGTGCGAGCTCTAGGCACCACAAGTAGATTAGGTCGACACCTTCGCCCTCTGTATTCATTGGGAACACAAATACGCATCATCCCTAACACTTCCGCATTATTTATCTTGCCCCTAAGAACTGTAAAGAGATATGTAACCAGTCTGAGTTCTCTCCTTACACTAAGTTGGTTAATCCTTATATAATATAATATATCCTTAACAAGAGGAAGGCCTATCGTAGTTACGTTACTTAGCAACCACTGTTATTTTAGGTTATTATGGGCTGATTAACAAAAATATCTAGGCAACAAAACTCTAGTAAGCCTATCTCTTACTGAGGATAGATTATTGAAACCGACCATTAATGCCGTTTCATTAGTAGTGTTGATTTACACTGTCGTAACAAGAACTGTGCAAAACAGCACTGCCATTGAAACACCATTGGAATACGATTGTGACAAAGCAATAGCAGAATTTAGCCCCAGGCCGGTACACCGCCGTTGCTGGCTGGTTAATTAACCGCCTCTGTGGTCTAGTTGTACAACCACCGGTATCAGACCCAGGGGTCCCGGGTTCTTCTCAGCGGGGATACATATTGTATTCGGTTTCGTTGGTGGTAGGGCTTGTTGTAAGTCCGACTTGCTAGCTACCACCATCTTATCTAAGCCTGACGCCATAACAACAATGTTTTCAGCATTGTTGTGTTCCGGCAGTTCGAGATAAGATAGCCAGTTCCTCAGTGGCTGACGATTCCGGGAGAGACTCGCTTCCATCTTCAGCCTTATCAATACTTAACATCAGGTATGATGAAGGCTAAGAGTCTCCCCGTCGTTAAAAAAAAATAAAAATAAATTTCTTTTATAAAAATTAAGAAAAGGAAGGTCCGTCGTGCTATATAGACAGTCGTCTTTTCAGATAAAATATTTATAAAATCTGTAATAATTTGTTAAAATGAAACATATAAGTATCAAGTTAAAGATCGTTTTTATTATTAAAAAAGCGCTCACGCGTTACAGTATCATATTCCGTGATATAGGTCGCGTATTCGTGCCTTGTTTCGCTCATGCGGGGTAAGCAATGCAGCATCATGATATCGCATGATATGTTAGGAGGACTGGGGCTGGGGCCGGGGTCATAAAATAAAAATTGAAAGGCTTATTATAAAAAAAATAGAAACTGACTTCAAAAATCAAAAAGTAGTTTTTTTTTTTTTTTTTTTTTTTTTTTTCAAATTCGCCGCACTTCGGTTTGACTCAAACTAGTAGTGTAGGCAACCACTAGTTTGAGTCGAACCGTTTGTGTCAAACGACAGTTTTTTCAAGATTTCGTCAAAACTATTGAACTCATTTCAAAATTTAAAAAATTGACGCCCACTTGGGACCAAGCCCGATGTTATGATGTTTGAATTATAATGATCGGTTCAGGTGTTCTCGAGTAATCGGTGAACATACACACATATATACGCGACAAATTGATAACCTCATTCTTTTTTGAAGTCGGTTAAAAAAGGCGAATGCCTATGTAACATCGATACAAGAGACTTAGGTATTGTTCTGTCAAAATAGAGCCGAAAATTGGTTGATTGACACAACATTCACGTAACCACTTTTGACAGTATGTGGTGAAATGATTTTATTCCAAAATGGTGCCTAACTAGCATTAAATTGGCTTGTAGCTGTATAGCGTCATTATTACTTACTTTAGTTATATATATATATTATTATTCTTTAGTTAGAACTATTTAATTATCAATGTAATCAGTCGTTTCATTTCATTTCATTTCATTTATTTATTCACCCTTTGTTACATAACGCAACCTAGGTAAGTCAATAATTTACATTCAATTTCATAATCTTAACGTAAAAATCTAAAATAACAATATAATATAAAACAAAAAATATAAAAGTAAAATTTTAAATTATTCTCAGTCCATTCTAAAATTATAATCCAAATATTACTTTCATTCAAATAAATTCATATTTCATCCATTATCAATAATTACATTCTAAAAATCTCCAATATAAAATAGCAATATAATATAAAAAATAAAAAGACATACAAGTAAAGTATTACATTAATAATAACAGTCCATTCTAAAAATAAATTCGAAAATAATTTCATGTTTCATAAAAATAAAAATAAAAATAAAATATCACAAAAACGAGCTCGTCATGAATTCCGATATACAATAAAATGGGTGTCTCTCTAAGAAATACTTTATTTTATATTCAAATTCTTTAAAAGGTAAATCGACTACACTTGCAGGTAATTTATTGTATAACTTGATTTTTAAATTTATTCCGAGATTATATACTTTTTGTAATCTCACTTTAGGTATAATCAATTTTTCTTTATTCCTGGTATTATAATGGTGGACATCCTTCTTTCTCAGCAAGTTTTCCTTCTGAGCATGAATTTCTAAAAGTGATCTAAATACGAATATATTTATGACAGTCATTATTCGACTCTTAGCGAAGTGCGCTCGTACTGATGCAAGACGTGGTAAACCGTTGATTATCCTTATTGATCTCTTTTGGCAAAGAAGAACGCGCTTTACTGCCGTCGCACTACCCCATATTGTTATCGCGTAATTAATTAATGAATGACAGTATGCGTAGTATACAGATATAAGGGTTTTTTTATCAATCAATGGTTTAAGTTTAAATAGAGCGTAATTAGCACTTGAAAGCTTTTTACATAAGTTCTCTATATGTTTCTCAGAAGTCAGTGTTGAGTCTAGTCTACAACCCAAAAACACCGCATCTTCACTTCTTTCCCCGGCTTTTAGAGTACATTTGTAATTTAAAATAGTGCTTTTAGATTCATTTAGTATAATACCATTAATATCGAACCAACGCTTAATCTTATCGAAAACATAATTTCTTTTATCGACTAAACTCTGCTCTTTTTTATCCTTAATTACTATATGTGTATCATCAGCAAACAGTGTGACTGATGCCCATTCTGGTAAACAGATTTCTAAGTCATTTACGTATATTAAAAACAATAACGGACCCAGTATGGACCCTGAGGAACGCCTATATTACAAGTTTCCCTCTTCGACCTTAATTCATTTACTGAAACAACTTGTTCTCTATTTTGTAGGTAAGATTTTAGTATGCTATATTCTTTTCCTTCGAAGCCATAGTATCTAAGTTTGTGCAACAATATATCATGTCGTAAGCAATCGAAGGCCTTGGAAAGGTCGCAGAAAATGCTTGTACATCGCTGCGATCCATCCAGTGCCTCCAATATGAACTTGATCGATCTAGTTATTGCCATTTCTGTTGATCTTTTATTGCGAAAACCATACTGACAGTCTCTAATTAGACAATTTGATTCTAAATACTCAACCATCCTAGATTTCAATGCAGTTTCCAAAATTTTTGATATTACAGGCAATATGCACACAGGTCTATAATTGCCTATCTCATCCATAGCACCTTTTTTAAACACCGGCACGACTTTACCTATTTTTAGACTATCCGGAAAAATACCCTGCGAAATGCAGCAATTCAAAATGTTTAATAATAGATCAAAAAGTAAATCATTTTGCAATATAAGTTTTTTTATACTTTCTACGTCCATATCATAGTAGTCTCTACTTTTTTTGTTTTTTAATGATCTAATTATTCTAGCTAACTCTTGACTTGTCATAAGAGAAAAACAAATTTTGTTTTTAGGTTGGTTCATTAAATTGAGGTATTGCTCGCAATCGCCTACTTCAGCAGACTGGCATTGCTCTGTTAATTTTTTAGCGACGTTAACAAAGAAATTATTAAATGCATCCGGTATTTGCCTTCCTCTATATACAACCTTCGTTTGTGGATCTTTAATTTCTTTATTTTTTTCAGGCTTTCTTGTATTTTTTTTTGTTTGTTCTCCAATAATTCTCCATGTCGTTTTTATTTTATTATTAGATTTCTTAATTTTATCTATGATGCTTAAATTTTTCGCCGTTTGCAGGACCTTCTTGAAAACCTTTCTGTATGATTTTAGCTTCATATTTCCTGTTGCTGAAGGCATTAGATTGTTTAGTACATCAAGTATCTGTAATTTATTTCTTGAGACTAATATACCTTTGGTAGATATGTGATGTGCGTTTTTTGTTTTATTCATGGGCATTAATGGAAAAGCAGATAGGTAACAGTATTGAAAATAATCTAGAAAAATATTCATTTTATTATTTGCATTTGGTTCAGATGCTATTTCTTCCTTAATTTTACAAATACTTCTGCAAAATAGGTAGTGAAAATATTTTATGTTGTTTTGTGTCATTTTTCGTTTTTTAGTTTTTTCAGTTTTATCTTTCTGCATTTGATTAGTATGTAACAAATATTTAAGTGATATAACATTATGATCAGAAAGCTTAGTATTTAGAACAGCACCTACATAACCTTTCTCGATAACATTAGAGTTAACTATAAAATTATCTATGCACGTAGCTGATTTTCCTTTAGTTCTAGTAGGTTGATTAATTACAAGTCTATGTTGAAAAGTCTCTAATAATCTTAAGAATTTTTTCGTGTTATTATTAGGTTTTAATACATTTAGATTAAAATCACCAGCCATCAACACACTCTTCCTTTCCTGTGATACTTTTTCGAAAATTTTAGTAAGGATATGCTCAAAAATTAAATAATCCCTGTCTGGCCTGTAGACACAAACGATAACCAATTTGATAGGTTTTATTTCTATTGCGGCTACTTCACAATTAATTTCAAAGCTCAGTTTTGTGATATCATCCCTAACTTTAAATTCTAGATTATTTCTTATAAATATCGCGGTACCACCATGATCGAACATTTTTCTATTGAAGTATGAGGCCAATATAAAACCTTCAATATTCATAACATTTAATTTAATATCATTTGCCCACGTCTCAGATAGACATAATACATCACAATGATTATTTTCTAGCAACAAATCAATTTCCAAATACTTATTATTAATACTTTGAATATTAGCATGCAAAATATTTAACCATTTTGAATCATCGTGGGTGTTTTGAATAAATTTGATTGAGATGTTTGAATTTCCATGTTCTTTTGCTTCTCATTACATTGTGTTGTTTCTTGAATAAATATTAAAGTAGATGAGCTTTTAAAATTATTACACAGTCTAATAATATCTGAACAAACATATTTTTTTCTAAGTTGAGGCCTAATTCTTAAATCATTTAGCTCCACGTATTTGACATTTTTGGTTACCGTGCATAAGTGTGCTAGTTCTTTATTAATATTTTAAATATAATGATCGTTAATACTGTCGTAGATTACACTGCAGATCACAATATTATACTTTCTGGGTTCGTGTCGTATAAGTCTTTTCACCAGTTCTGTATATGTAGCTTCATTATTCGAGACATTGTATTCTCCTATAAAAATAACCGCTAAATCATTTTCTTGAAGGTGCTCCGTGTCTTGAATGAAGCTGCTTAATATTTTTTGACTTGAAGCTCCTGGTTTACAGTAGTTAGTAACCATTATACTGTTTGATAGTTCACTTATTTTTGTAGCTAAGCCCGCCCCCAAATAATCCGAGAAGATCATCACTCTTTTGTTAATAGGTTCAGATTTTTTAGCAACTTGATTCCCAATTTTATCATTCCGTTCAGTTAATTTCAGTTTAGTCTCCAATTCTAGCAGATTGTGTTGTAGTTTTTTCTTTTCATGTTCTAGACACCTTAGATTCCGGTTGAGTTTTTTTATTGTAAAATTTAGTTTTCGTATTTTAACATTGCTATTCTTATTACCAGCTCTACACTTAGGTTCTAAGTAAAGTTTGGTGTTTTTCCTAACTTTCCCCTTTTTCACAGACTTAAGTGTCGTATTATTCTCAGTCTGGCAACTTTTGTCGATATTTAAATCACATTTCTTATGAGAATGGGTAGTTAAAATGCTGTTCAATCTCTTGGCTGCAGGTGACGAAATATTTGAGATAAGCTTGTCAGATATTCCAATCTTCTTATATGTTGCCACAATTTTTTCAAAATTTTGGATGGTCTTTTTTAGAGAAAGATTTTCTGAGTTTAGTTTCTCAATTTCAATATGTGCACTTTCCAGTTGTAAGTTTACAACATCCAATTGTTGTTTCAAATCGTCCCTACATGAATCTTCACCCGTGGAGATATTAGGTAAACTTCTCATGGTACAGTCTAGTATCGATGAATTGAGTTGCGTACTTTCTTCAAAATTCATAGATAAGTCCATAAATGATCTAGATAGTCGCTTTTTTCTAGTAGTAATAAACATTTCTTGATCCATTTTGTGCTTAAAATCTTTATGAAAACAAATAAAAAACGGCCAAAAAAAACGATAAAAAATTTATAAACAATAATCAAATCAATGTCCATGAGATATCAAACAAAAATAAATAAAAACCAATCAAGTCAATGTCCATAAGATAAAAAAACAAAAAAAGAAAAAAAAATTAAGTCGTAGATTCGAACTCGGAACGCTGAGTTCCGTAGGGAACGTTAATTCCGTTAGGCTATTTCGTCGATGAGAGGCCTGCCTAAATTGTTCATCACTAGTAACAATGCTAGGGAGTTTGAAGTGTTTTGTTTATTAGTTCCACATTTTCACATAATGTTGTTTCTTTAATTTTACGTAAAAACACCTAATATTATTATGATCACTTATTTGGAAGTTACAAGATACTCATTTGTCACGAATGTTATTACACCCACAACACCAATCTTGTTATTTGGTCTTTCACAACTGCGCAGAATACTTTTTCACTTTAGCGTTTGAAAGACTTTGTCAAAATAAATACCGTTCATTCACATAAAAACAATTGTTTACGATTTTCAAATGTTTATAATTTAATTCTATTGCAAAATTCTGTGACCTTTCACTTCACTTTTTGATTTTTTTTATTCACTGTTTTGACCACTTAACACTTATAATTTTGCCAGGATAACGATAACACTGTTGAATTGTACTTTAATCTCCATAATTAATAAAACTTTTTATTAAAATAAGTAGAATAACATTTTTTTTAAACACTTTAACTACGGAGCTAATGTTTACTTTGCGTTAGCGAACTACCCGTATGTAGGTACTGCTATTTGATATTTTTTACAGTCACACCAATTATCTAGCCCACGCCACCAATTATCTTTCATGAAGAACTTGTGTTATTATGGATACTAGATAACTGATAAACATACTTATATACTTTTTTTTGTAAATACATGCATAATATACATATATGACCAAGATATGATACATAATATACCCAGACCAAGACAAATAGACATGTTCATGCACACAAATATTTGTCTTGTCCGGGGATCGAACCCGGGACCTCTGGCGTAGAAGGCGGGTTTAGTACCCCTGCGCCAAACAGGTCGTCAGTAATCAGGCCATTCGTTTTTCGGCATGAATCTACCGGGATAAAAATTGTATCCTTTGGCTATAAACAGGACCTCTATTTTTGAATCGCTCGTATGACATAGCGTTGACGCATGCGACTTATGTCACACTCGTCTTCCAAGTCGCATGAAATGCCGATTTTCCGAATTTTTGAATCGTTTGTTTCCAGTGCTAACAGCATATTACAAAATGTTGGATGTAATCCGATCCACGCAGAAATTAGAGAAAACCGGTAACTACCGCAACGAAAACGGAACGTAATTCTATGTTTCTATTGGCTGTATAAAAAAATACTATAAATGTCATTAAGTTTGTAGTTGTAAACTTTGTGAACTTTGTCACTTCTTTCTCCAGTGGAACTTGGGCCCTCTTCGTTCTCTTCACTATCTTCTTCTCCGCTACTTAAATATAATTATTTAACCACCACCACCATAATTGGTGCACCAAATATTCTTCTAGATTCATTTTTAATAGATTAGATTATATTAGATTCGTTTTAATAATTTTGAGTTGCAAAAAACAAACAAGTGACATGACATTGACACACCGCAATGATTTTGACGGTTATTCTATCAACCGCTTTGTTTCGCTCGATTGCAACGAGTGGGTGAGGGCACTCGTTGCGGACGAGCGATTCAAAAATACGGAAATTCTTATGTCGAACGAAAATCAGTCGAAAAGGAACGCTCGATGCGCAACGAATGATTCAAAAATAGAGCTCCAGACTACTTATATGTATGCTACACTGACTTCCAATTATCTGAATGAAAGGACAGTGAGCAAAAATGTATGAAGGCTGGTCCAATAGACCAATAGTGGTACAAGTAAGATCTATGCCAAATGAAAGCATTTGAAGTGTTTGATATTTCATACTAAATCAAATCAAATCAAATCAATATCATTTATTCAGTCTAGACTGTTACAAGCACGTATGAACGTCAAAGAAGCTACGCCATCGGTTCACAAACCCTACGGCGGGAGACCTTGTAACGGGAAGAACCGGCAAGAAACTCGTCAAAGGCTATTTTTTTCTCCCTGTTTTATTTCATACAGAGTCGTCAAATTGAAAAGTGAGCTTAACATATCAGTAAGGTCAATTTCCATCACAAAAGAAAATACTAATTATAATATTACATTTTATGGTTATCCTAATCGTAAACAATTTTCAACTCGCAAGGAAGGACTTACATTATATCATTTCTCGGTTTATCGGTTATCATTACAAGGTTACTGTACTGCAAGTTGTGACGTACATACAAGTCTACGGTACTATGAGCACCAAGCCGAAATCAAGCGCGAATATGGAGTTTTCAACATACTTTATTACTTTTATTTTCATAGAAATGGTATAAGTATTTTTGATCACAGTTTCACCTAGTGGTAAGTGACGATGTTTTCGAGATATATTACATTATATTTAGGATTCCGTGTTTCCAGTAAAACGAATGGGTATATCTTTGTATACACTCAAAGTCAAAAAAAACGCACTTTTTAAAAATTTCTTAAGCGTTATTAACACTTTACAAATGCGTGTACGGCTTGTACCTCTACCAATATTAGCCTTGTTTGAAAGCCCAATAAATTAATTTAATAAACAAGATTTCATTGCATTACAAATGTGACATTAAAAAAATGCAATTTTGTTCCTTTATAAGGGCCGCTGGTTGAACAATTGCGCTACAATTTATGGAATTTAAAGGGTCAATGTTCAATAGGCAATGATCCGTAACTTAACCCTTAAAAAAAAAGTATTTTATATGTTGTTTTAATACAAAAAACATAATTAAGGAGTGGTAATGTTTTGTAAACTTTACCTTTTTTTTTGTTCTATTCCAATAAAAAAAAAATATATATATATTACTTTGGGTACTCCTTTTCGTTACCTTTCAAATGATATCCAACATTTCCCTCATAAATTGATTCCAAATAAGGTTAAAGTAAAAAAAACTAAGTTTAAACGTGACTTTTTTAAAAGATGCGATTTTCTGACGGTGAGTGTATATATAAAAACAAATACTATTATGTATTTAATATTTATTAACAGTTTTGGATATCGGTGTCATCGGAGTAGGAGAGGATGGGTGTAAGGTAAATGTGTAAATAGCGGCGCGGCGACAAAGGCGGCGTATACGCAGGTACCAAAAAAAAAACAAAAAGAAATTACTTACGCTTTTGAAAAATGTTTCCCAAAATAACTCTACTGGTCAACCGGGAAGTTCCCCGATTATACCACTAACAACGTTGTTGAGGGATTGGTCCAAAACGCCCATTGTCCTTTATTCAACCAAAACCGTTTAGCCGTTTTTGTGTAATTAAGTAACAAACATCAAACATTTTTTTTTTCATTGTATGGTAATTATTTAGACGACCTGCCCTAGAATTGTCGAATTTAAAATTCCCTTTCAGAGGTATTGTGATTGTGATATTTTTGTCTGTCATATTGCTTAGACAGTTCAATTTCGTTTATTCCATACCTTTTAAAACGCGTCCCGATCACAATCCCTTTCAAATGTCAAATAGTGACGGCCTGAATATCTTTCAAATTTCGAATTGAAAGGGACTGCGATAGATTTTAAATAGGAATAAATATTTTGATTAGCTAAATATCAATTTGGTCAGCAACTCTCTTTGGCTTACCCAGTACTTGCTGACCAAATAGGTTTTCTTGCTGAACAATCAATTATTGGTTAGGTTAGGTTAGAGTTTTTGTGCTGATCGATTAAATAATACCCATTTTAAATTAGACAATTAGCCCCCTGTATATTTTACAAAAAAATTACATGTATCAAAGTGCAACTGTTGCATTTTTCACCCCTGGGCGGCAGATGACGAATTGTAACGAAATCGATTGGCCGTGATGCCACTGAACTTCTGTGGCACAAAGTACACGTAAGGCCAGAGAGAACACTCAGTACAGAGTGCCATTTCTCGCACGTATACATTGACGATAGGTTTTGTCATCAGCCATTTTTAATGTGCACTGGCCTTCCTCATGGGGATAAGGAGAATGGGCCATAACCCACCACGCAGGCCCAATGCGGTATGGTGGGTTTTGACGACTGAAAATGCAGCCGGGACCAAAGGCTTAACGTGCCTTCCGAAGTATAGTTAGTAAACACACATACAAACATACATACAAACTATACATAGTAAAGTTATATAACTTTACCAAAACTTTACTATATAGTAAAGTTTTGGTCACGCATTTCGTGACCGACCGTTGCGAAAGTTGCTTAACCTTAACCAAAACGCATTCTGAGCGAATCACTGCGCCAACTCACGTTACGTTTACAGACATTCTTATCATGTTGTCATTGCGAGCTGGCCTCGCAAGCCAATTTTAAAGAAGTTGCCGTTCGCCGCGAGCATCGATCGGCTCGCTGTTCGGTGGCGGTGCTGAAAGGGAGCTAAGGGGACGCATGTGTACTTAGGTTGTTCCGAAAATTGATAGCCACAATAAATACAACCTCTTCTTTCATGAAACTTTCAATTGACGGCTAATTTCAACACAAAGAATTCCTTTGTGAAAATCACTGGCCAGAAAAAAACTACACATAGGTATGTGTAGATTTTTTTATTTAAGTTCAAAGATTATCTGTCACTCTTCTTTTGTTTGCAACGTCCATTGTTGGGGTCTCGCGGGAAGCTTTTCGTGTTATGATTTTCTATGATTATAAACGAGGGTTAACCTTCAAGGAATCTCAAGAAAATTTATAAGCTGCTTTTGGGGAGTCTGCTCCTGTGTTAGCAACAATACTTATTGGTTTCGTGAATGTAAACGTGAATGTAAACTTAAACGATGACCCCAGACCCGGCCGACCACCAACTGCTACTGCAGTTAAACTCATGAAAATGTCATCAGGGTAGAGTGGCTATTGCGAAAGAATAGACATATTAGACATCGAGACTATCTCTCGATGTCTAATATGTCGAACTAAACATTGGGTCACAGGCAGATTCCACCGTCCTGCATGAACGCGATGGATACCTTTTTTTTTTTTTTTTTTTTTTTTTTCCAGGGGGAAATGCCCGCGCATACCCCCCCGTCCGGGGAGACAGAGAGGTTATGTGGGACTCGGACCCACTAAAACCCCCTGGGTGTTCCTTCCTCGCGTACAGACGGAGACTACCGGGGCAAGGGTAGCAGTCTACCGGGTCTCCGCCCCGCGTCTGCCCTCTTGGGCCTTCCTCTCTGGGTCGGTGGAGTGACCCAGACTACCACTACTGTTGGGCGCGCGGGAACACCTGGCGCGCCCATCCAACACGGGGGGTCCTAGCTGGACGACGGGATTCCCCGTCCCGCCGCCCAACCCCCACAGCTACTGCGCCTCCTCCTGGCGACACCTCTCCCTAGAGAGGCGAGCGGAGCAGCGAATCCTCCGGGATAGTACACCTACCATCACCAACGAGGTTTCCCTAGGGAATGAGGCGATCATACCGTCGCCTCCTTCCTCTCAGCCGCCTACGGCGAAGAATGGCCGCATGGGCGTCCTGCTCTCGAACTCTCTCCGCTGTCTCCTTCTGGAGGATAACATCCTCGCAGAAGGATACTACCGCTTGCCATGATCTGTCACTACCCAGCATCTTACTGACGATGCTGGGTAAGGAGAGATCCCCTCCCACTACGGCCACGAGATCCCGACGCCGCCCCGACCACGCAGGACACACCTCTAGTGTGTGCTGCGCGGAACGCGATGGATACCTCATTCTCTCACTGATGAGTAAAAATGCCGTCGTGTTGATTTGTGCAAATTTATGTTAGAAAAGTTCGAAGAATGAACTTCGCAAAACGTATCCTCACAGACCTATATCGAGATAGACGGTAAAAGTGTACCAAAAGTTTGATCCACGGTCAACGACTTAAGTCAGTCCGCTTGAGACCATTGCCATGAAAAAGCGCGTCACTCAGGAACGAAAACGGTTAATTGTGCAGTGCTTTCTTGCAAGAGCTCGTCAATAAATTTTACACATCACCAAAACATCACTAAATTTCGCTCGTGACGTCATCGTAGGTACGAAAAAGTACACGCTAGATTCTCATACAGTTTGAAGCGCTCTGTCCATCTATCTCGATATAGGTCTGTGTGTATCCTACATCCTACGAAAATTCAGCACTGCAGACGACGCCGCCGTCGAAGAATTTCGGCGGTGATTTTTCGACCTCGACCAAGACATGTTTTTTTAGTGTTTTGAAAGCTGGTTCACCCGAATGCATAAGTGCATTGGGATTGGAGGGAGAAATTTTGAAAAGCTGTTAATAACCTTTTTTATATTCTAACGGAAATACATTTTTCCTGTAAATTTTTTGACATAACGTCCTCGATACTATTTCGGTAGTTTTTCGTGTAAAACTAGCAAAAACTAGTTATACGCAAATCCCTTAACGTTTCTCATACATTTACTTGGCAACCTCTTCAACAGAGCGCCTTCTGTTAACGGCCATAAAGGCATGAGGTGATCATTTTGTTTGTATATCCTCTAATTGATTTAATTATAGAAGCAAAACTGTCCACCACGTGCCGCTAGGCTAGCTTCTAAGTAAGTGTCGAGGAAGGAACAATATGGCCTTTGGGTCAATAGGGTCCCCCTGGCTCAGCACGTCACTAAAGTGTCATGGTAACGCAATTTAGTCAGGAAAGTTTTTCGAGTATGGCATGAGGGATCCTTCTGATAACTTTTTATTTTGTGCCTGCGGTCACGGTGCCACAGATTATATCGTAGTTAACTGGTACAGTTTACTCATCAGACGTTACAAAATTAATATACAAGACATTAGCTGTTTCACTTATAATAAAGTAAGACTAAATTGAAGTCTGGAATGGGTAAAGACTTTTTTGTTCACCTCTCAGGCCCTGAATTGTGAGACACAATAGTTAGGTATTTATTATGCAAGGCTGGAAAGTTGCTTATTTAACGAAGTTGCTTATTTGAGCAAGCGAAGGAGCCTAGGATTGAACCACGAGCGTAGCGAGTGGTTCAAAGATTGAATCCTGAGCGAAGCGAGGATTTCAAAGGTACAAGACGCTAAAAACTTTTCTGCCGAGCGCAACACATATTTTTTCACCTCACAACAGCGAGGAACATTTTATGGTTGTTTCCGCGGTCAACTTCCGGTAAAAAATTCTTTAAACATAATTTAATCTAAATATACTATTCTCGTTGTTTTAATGATATAAAAAACTAAAATAATAAAAAAGGGAGTATTATAGTTAATTCAAAGTTATTTAAAGTAGGAATATATTGTTACTTATTAATAAGAATAAAAACGATTCCGTAGATGTTGACACTGACATAAGGTACAAGACAAAGACAATTTAAAAATGAAGATTTATGTCACAGTCCGAAATCCAATTATAGGTTGTGAAATCTCACCCAGCCTAATATATTTTTTTATAACAAATAGTTTAATCTTATTGTTATTGTTTTTATGCTTCAATGAACTAAAATAATATAATAAAACCAAAACGGAGTATTATATTTATTTTAAGCTATTTAAAATAAGAATCAAATATAACAAAAAAGTCAATAGTCCGATTCGGAACGCATTATGACATATTTTTAGGTATTAAATTAAAAAAGTACTTTGCCGCGCTAGGCCGCAAAAAGCGATTTTCTACGCCTAAACTGATTGACAAAACCTCCTTTTCAGAGTGTGTGAGGTGAAAAAGATATTCCATTGTTCTCTGGACACCGATGTGTCCTGCTAGCAAGTGACGAATTAGGGCCTTTGCACACTGTTTGTTTTTAACGCGCCGTCGACGTGCGTTTTGGTTTTTACCAAGATACCGGTGTCCATAGAAGAATGGATTAGTGTGCAAGAGCCCTTAAAGTGAGGAGACCTGAAAAATCAAACGTTTTTTTTACTTTAAGAACCGGTTTCTTTTTGTTCATTTCTTAATTAATGGCTTGCTCGCGATAATTACGCATTTAGCCAATATATATATATACCGCGTGGGGACTATAATCGGGGAAAATATTGAAAATAGAGACTCTCTAGAGTAGTATTTATTCTGAAAAGATTTCAGTTACTTAATCAAAACCCATGCATTACTCACAATAAGAATTTAAAGTTACGATTCATAATCAGTGTAGTATTGCAAAACGATATTATCGCTAACGTTGCGAACTAATCGTGGTACCGGGGACAACAAGAACTTACCGCAAAACATCACGATATCACTCTATCCATAAGAAAATTTACCTTTATCTCATTGAATAGCAACAGCCCCTGCTACTTCCCACAGCTTAAAATCTCTGTTTTAAATTAATTAAAATTAGTTTAATATTAAATATCGCAATGACAGTTGTTATGTTTATAATTTTATCCATCATGCATGACATGTCATGTCAACCAATACCAAGTATACTCTTTGTACTAAGTAGATTCAGCCATTGAATTATAAAGTACTAGTACGTAGTACCTGCTAATTCCATGGATTCTATGCTTTTTACATTATGATCTTTTTATAAAAAAGATCATAGTGTTAAAAGAGTGTAAATTCAAAGGAATAATTTTGATTAGTAAAGTCAGAATATTGTCATGGGAATTTCTTTGGTTTCAGTTTAAATTGATTTCAATTTAAGTAATCGAATTGGATTCATTTACACAATTTATGTGAAAATGGCTTTGAGTGCAAAAAACACTTCAGTAAGAAAACAATACCTTCGTGGATTCATGAATTACGATAGTAAGTCAGACAGTATTATTTTTCTATCAGCCGACACATAAATTGTCAAAAAGACGTTCCGAGTAGCTACGAAAAGTTGAGCGGTACTGTTGTTTGCATTATATTGAATTCACGATTAAGTTTGTTAGAAAAAATAAAAAAGTAAAGATTAGGTTTTAATTAGTTAGGACCCTAATGATTCAATCACTAGTGACGTAAATAGCCTCCGTTTTTAATATTATCCCCGGTTCTAGGCCCCAGACGGTATGTAACGTATCCTTTGTTCATAACCAGGCTATCTAATATCTGTGTACCAAATTTCATCCAAATCCAAATTCCAAAATTTCGTTACAAACAAGCAAACAAACAACCAAATCTTTTCTCTTTATAATATTAGTATAGATTAAATAAACTATGTAAATGCATCATTAACCCACTTGTTCCTGAATTAACTTTTTTTGCACAATTGATTTGAAATTTCATATACTTCACAGAACGTAAACATAAAACTGATAAAAAATAATTAAAAAAATATTTCAGTTCAGGAAAAGCTGGAAAATGCCGTGTCGTAAACGACACAGTAGGAGAATCTACTACTATGATCTTTCACTACGTTGATTTCAGTAGGCTTCGACATAAATAGAAGAAATAAAGTAAAACACCCAAAGAATCACTCTCATATCCACACCTCGACGACGCCATATTTGGCACTTGTTGGGTCGCAGGTATTAAGGCGTTTTTTTTTTATGAACGGCGGGAAGACTCAGATAAGATGGTGGAAGCTAGCCAGACGGTCTTAGAACAAGACCTACCACCAACCAAACCGAATACAATATGTATTCCCGCTGGGAATCGAACCCGTGACCCCTGGGTCTGTTACTGGTGGTTGTACCACTAGATCACGAAGGCGGTTAGATAATAGCGACAGGTTGCCAGCTCATCGTTTATAATAGTTTTCGAATATCCTTCATTCATCAGCCCTGACAGTTGGAAGACTTTTACTCTATGTACCCGCATTAGACGCATTTTATACTTTCTATCAGGCTCAGTCCAGCATGGGAAATAATAAAATGACTCAACTTACATTCATCAAAGAAGGCATTCATGTTACAAATTCAGCAAGTGCTCCGAGTAAAGGCCCAGGGATATTTTGAAGAAAAACAAAATCAAACAAAAGTCTTCATCCGTTACTTACAATTTTGCGGAGGCATGATGTAAGGTAACGTCACCCAGCGTGCAATGTAGAAAGACATGCTTGCCGTTTCCCTGCTTGGTCGAATCAGAAATGAGGAGTTCCGCAGGAAAACAAAAGTAAACCTTCATCCCTCGAAGAATTGTTCAGGTGAAGTGGCAGGAAGCGGGACACATAGCGAGAACAACCGTTAGCGGATGGGGCGGGGTGGTTCTAGAATGGCGACTCTGTGAGTAGGCCCCCAACAAGGTGGACCAATGATCTGGTGAAGATCGCGGAAAGCTCCTGGATGAGGGCAGCCCGCCAACAACCGATCAACGTGAAGATCCTTAGGCCCTAGAGGATCTTCACAACGATTGTTGGATGGCTACCCATACCCAGCAGTCGTTCTCATGCCGCTGATATGAATGCGATGATGATAGTTATAGAGTCTGGAACAATTTTTTCATAATTTTGCTCTTATTTCTCAGTAATCTCGTTCAGAGTGAAAGGTTGTCGTAAAGCCCTGTAACAAATATAAGTACTACTGATAGTAGTACATTCTCCTACTGTGTCTTTCACGGAACAGACAAAGTAAAACGAAAATACTTGATGATTATCTTATAAATATACCGTATTTTTTTATTTTCGAGATTATTAGGAACCGAATATTGATAATTAGATAACAAATAAATTAAAAACAGCATAAAACAATATTTCAAATTACCCTGTATTTATCGTTTTAATAAGCACGTAATTTAACCTCATTTTGCACAAAAACAATAAACTGCATATCACGGTTACCACTTTACTATGACTGACTAAGGCATCAACAGCTAGTAGCAATATAAAATAAAAAAATAAAGTACCCTCGTACAACAGAATATTTTTTTTAAGTTGGTGTGTCGTTAAAGACACGGTAGGAGCAAGTGGGTTAATAATTAGGCTTGCAACGAATAGCATATTCGGCCATTTTCCGAATACCAAATACTCGGCGAGATCCTGACCGAATAGCCGAATATTCGGTTAAAAGTAATCGGCCAGTACAAAAATTTATATCAACCAGATTTTTTGCGCTTTATTGCTACTAGGGAATGCAATCGTATAGATTTGGGACCAATTTTGCGAGTTAAACTAAAATCGGACGAAATTTCGCGACTTTTACGAGATTGTACAGGATCATATAAATATATAAATACATATTTCTTTCGAAGCGCGCTGGCGCGCGAACCTGGTGGCAAGCGACGAATGCGAACTAGTTGGGAGCAACATGACACATTAGAAATGGTATACTTCATATGATGCAAAATCTAAAAATTTTAGACTAACGTTTTTATGACCAACGGTGAGACGGTTGACCTTCATCATACCTGATGTTAAGTATTGATGTTAAGTATTGATAAGGCTGAAGATGGAAGCTCCCGGAATCTTCAACTACTAAGAAACTGGCTATCTTATCTCTAACTATCGAAACACAAAAAACATTAAATAATTAATGTTTTTTTGTGTTTTTTTGTAACTATAAAGTTACAATCACATACTCCGAAAAATCACGAAAGAAATGTTCGACTCGAACGTTCATGGTTTTGTTCGAAAGTGATTATTTAGTTCGTTGGGCAGCAATCGTTGCTCGCGGGCGTTGCTCGTTTACAAATGCTCGCTAAAGAATGCTGTCAATGAGGACGCTCCTTAACCTATATAATTCCATGCGGACGAGGTAGTGGGCGGAAGGCTAGTAATGAATAAAGTGACAACAAAAAATAAAAGCTGTGAAGTACTCTTATAAAGACATAGTAATTCGATACTTTATGTATTCTTCAAATATTTCCCTAAGAGAGACACGAGAAAACACTTTGACTACTATTTGTGAATGATTGTACTGAATTACTTTGGTTTATAAGTTTAGGGTACCGTTTCTCGAAATGGGATCATTTAATTTTCACGATGGTAGTTGCCGAGTTGGTTTTCCATTGTTGGTATGAAATACACACAGATGTTTTATCTCACGAATGCGGGTAAGCCATTGCCTTTGAGTAATAGCTTTATTTTTGATTCACTCGTGTACAGTTAGTTGGTAAAGTTCAAAGTTGTTTGGCTAGGCAACAGCTAATTACTACACATCTTTTCGCATAGAGGTAATTGTTCGATGGTTTGATATTTAGTGTGAAGTTCTTGTTGCAGTTTGAACGAATTTCAAGTTGAGTCACGTGCTTGATAGTTATTTCGTAGTTCCAATCCTAGTGATAATTCCATTGAACGATGACCTTTTACACCTTTACACGTGTGTATGTGTAGTAACTTCAACTTGATTTTCAATTTGTTCGTTGTCTTCTGTATCGAGTTGTTGAATTTGATTGTGTTGCGTTGTCAGTAGACTTGATTGTCCGTCTCCATTGGATTGATGTAGCAAGGTATGATGGCGGCGGTTGCATTTGCGACAGGACATTTGATTAAGACATCTTGATACGGAATGACCTGACATCAAACATAAAAAACAGTTGAAACCAATCTATTATTCATGATGAACTCGTTTCTTTCCCTCGGTTGAAGTTTACAGAAGTCCTTGCAGTGACGTAGTTAACTTTTCTCGTCAGATGAAGCATGAAATGTTTTCTCCTTGATAAAAACCTTTTCTTTTAAAACAGCAGGATTGACCATTTCCAGTATTCAAAACTTCGTCTCCAAAAACTTCTTCAGAACACATGCGTGTCACTTTAGTCATGCGAGCGATTCAAAAATAGTGTTCCTGTACTCCTTAAAAGGGCGACAACCTCACTAAACTTATTTAGGGCTAAACATATTTAAAATAACATTTTCAATCATTCATTTGAAATCAAAAGTGACAAAATGAAAGTATGTTTAGCGCTAAACATATTTGGCCCTGGGCTTGATTGGGATGAAGAGCAAACCCATTCAAGTAAAAAAAAAAGTTTCAGACAAAATACTGTAATGTTTCTATATGCTGTGCTATTTGTAAGTACAGCTTTTTTGCGCACGTTGGTATTTTAAACATTTGCAACTTACTTTATAAAATCGCTTCCCAAAGATTTAAGGAAAATATTGAATTGAGCATAGGAAATAAAGTGAATAATAATCTTTTTAGAGTAGGCTCTTTTTTACCTCAAGTTACCAAACCTATTAATTGATAGGATCAGCAGCTTACCTTTACAATTTCTTCCACTTCTCCTAAGTACCCGTCAGGTTTTAAGATAAATCGACAAACAAATGGATTTATCCTTAAACTTTTTGTTTCACAATTTTTCTAGTCCGAAAGATGACAAAGATTAATGCGTTTTCCATTTGTCGGTCATTGTCAAAGGTAGATTTGAAATTGCCGAATGAAAACAAAGGAAAATTTTGTTCGTCGTCATCAGCCATTTTTAATGTCCCATTTCTGTAGCACTGGCTTTCCATAAGGATGGATAAGGTAAATGGATCCACCACGCGGGCCCAATGCGGATTGGTGGCAAATGATGCCGGGACTAACTGCTTAACGTGCCTTCCCAAGCACGGAGGAGCTTGAGATAATACATTTCTGGTCAGTCATCCCGTGATCGACCATTGCGAAATCTGCAAGAACATGGTAACTCTCTCTCTCTGTCTCTTGGAAACCAAGGGGGTCTAAGAACAAGTCTATCTTATTCTATTTATTATTTATCCTACTAATATTATAAATTTTCGCATTTATAATATAAGTAGGATGCTGCTCGTCTGTTCGAAGCAACAGGCGACCGGAGAAGTGGCAATTTCTTCCCCAAGCGCATAAGTTTAGCCATTCAAAGGGGCAACGCTGCTAGTCTTCTAGGCTTTTTACGGAACATGAGATTTAGTCGAAATATTTTACTTATAAAATCTAAATATAAGATTTTAGTACTGTACTTATGTTTTTAGTTTACATTAAAATGTAAGTAATCAATTAAATTAGTAGGATAAACATCGGATGTCGGTATGTCAGTTGGTTTGGTTGTTTGTTTATTAGTTTACTTGTTTTTACTCTTTCACGCTTAAACTACTGCACGGATTGAGATGAAATTTGGCACAGAGATAGTAGATAGCCTGGAATAAAACATTAGATACTATTAATCCCGATATTCCCACGGGAACGGGAACCACGCGGGTGAAACCACGGGCCTATTTATTTATTAGCCTACTGCTACCACGCTGGCCAGACGGGTTGGTAGAGGGTTTGTTTCAAGTTTTCCTTCTCTCGCACAGGTGTTCAATGCGTCGAGCCTCTTAGTCGACTCTTATGACATCCCAGGCATGTAAGGGAGTGGTGACACTTGTATTCTTAGGCCGTCACCACACGGCACATAAACATTCATGTAACTAAAATAGAAATTCGACCAGCTTCTCGACAAAAAGTCAACATTTCTTCGAAATAAAAACATAATGAAAGTAATACTGTTTCCTTAAGTTTTGGTAAAAGCGCTGATATATTATTCGTTCTGCAAAAATTTCAAGGTCACTACCACCTGTTTTAATTAATCCAACAGTTTCTACGATTATTTAACTATCAATATAATTTAGTTTCAATTTCATTGAGTTGTAACAAATAGACTGTAATTTAAAATCAATATCGAGCCAAAATAATCGATTGCTAAGCACGCGCCAATGTTTAAGAGAGACGGCCTTCGACGAAATAGTTTAATTATTTTTAATTGTTTGTTATTTCCGATTGTGAAATAGTTTATTGTGCAAAAGATAGCACATAAAGTTTATCGGTATTTTGTGTCCCACTGCTGGGGCACTGGCCTTCCTTATGGATGGATACGGGGAATGGGCCATGACCCACCACGTCCAATGCAGATTGGTGGGTTTTAACCGCTGCAAATACAGGACCAACGGCTTAACGTACCTTCTGAAGCACGAAGCAGCTTGTGATAATAACTTTTTGTTCACCCATCCTGTGACCGACCGTTGCGAAAGTTGCTTAACCAGGCCGAGCGCGCAAACCATTACTGCACCACCTCTAGTCAAGCTCTGGGTAGCTCAATAATAATAGTATAATTTATCTTATGAAATAATATTAATAATGCAAAATTTCAAGTAATAACGCTTGTAATTTTTTTAAAGTAACTAAATAGTTAGTGTCCGTTTTTAAAGCAAAAATACTAAAAGTGACAATTTAGGAATCAAAGAGTCTTCTGAAAAAAGGCCGACGACGACCTTTTTTTTCTTCTCAGGAATGAGATGCCAATTTTTATAATTCAGATAATTTCTTTATTAAAACTATTAAATAAAGTTCAAGCCACATTCAATAGTATTGTACTTTTCAATATCCTAGGAGGAAAATATCGACATAAATAAGCGTGAAATTTTGATTCTTATACTAATATAATATTTTCCGTGCATAAAACGGCACGATTGTTTGCAACATAACGATCCGTTTAATCTACATTTATTACAATGTTTTGTTAAGTACAGTCAACAGCGTAACATTTGGATCTAGTACCCAGTGGACCCTCAAAATTTGACCTCATCTACATTACCCATTCTACCCACTATCAAAAAACATGTCCAATTGGACCTCAATTTTAACAACTTCAAAAAGAAGGAGATTATCAATTCATGGGGCGTTAAATTTTGTATGGAAATTGAACCAAAAGGACCAGGGCAGCATAACCAACCAGCCTACCTTCGTCTATTAGAAACCATCATGTCATAAGAACGTTTTGTTTGCGATTTGTTTTTATTAAAGTTGTCACATTTTGACACACTTCGTACTTTGGAGGCGATGATTAAGCAAAGACGTCGCAAAACTTCCGTCAAAATCATGTTTAATTTAAGAAATTCGTAGCATGGTAAGATTGAAACAATACTGCGCTAAGAGATGGCGGTAGGCCCACAGGAGGTCGAATGGGCATAATATTTTTAGGAAGTTCAAATGCGACCTAAACATGAGGTCCAATTGGAACTACATCAACATTTGCAGTTCAAAATTCTCCGCGTTAACGAACGCACTCTCAAAGTCTTGACCTTTTTACGTCGCAAATACATGGTGTGTGCATTTGCCAGCAAATCACGATGAACGAGTTCACCTTGTCAACTAAGTAGCATCCGTAATTACAGCTAATTTCGATATGTTCTTCTTGTCGGTTAAAAAACCTTGCAGAAAAATATTGACGATTCAAAAGAACTAAGTCAAATAAAGAAGATTTTTATTGATATTTATTTACTTATATTTACCGGTCACGACGGAAGATCAGCGCTGGTCGTACACCACGCATTATGCTGAGTCGTGACCGATTTGAGACAAATTTCATTGTTTTTATTTTTAAGTATGTTTTTGTGGCGTGTGATTTGATTTGTTTCAAATAAATTAAATTTTCTTTCTTTCTTTCTTACTTACTTATTTTATTAAAAAAAGGCTGACGTGCTGTTGTCTGTACATAAACTAGCAAATAAATGCAACCACTCTGAACTCGTTCATTGTTAGAATTTTGAAATTGATTTTGCACGCGGCGGTTTCGAAGCGAAGCAAAGAGTAAGTAATTGTAAATTTACACAATCTTGTTGTGTTTTTTTACAAGTGGACAAAATCACAGACCTATATCGAGATAGATGAAAAGAGCGCTTCAAACTGTATGACAACCTAGCATGTTGAATTTTTCGTACCGACGATGACGTCACGAGCGAGACTTAGTGATGTGGAAATGTTATTGACTAGCTCTTGAAAGAAAGCACTGCACAATTAACCATTTTCGTTTCTGAGTGACGCGTGTTTTCATGGCAATGGTCTCAAGTGGACTTAGGTCGGAAAACTTTGACCGTGGATCAAACTTTTGACACGCAAGGTTTATCATCTATCTTGATATAGGTCTGTGGTCTAAATTAACTGTTTCTTTAAGAACAACGGGGAGCCATTTAGCCTTCGCCATACCCCCCTCGCATGACCAACACATTTTTTTTTTTTTAGGAACGACGGGGAGACTCTTTGCCTTCATCATACCTGATGTATAGTATTGATAAGGCTGAAGATGGAAGCGAGCCTCTCCCGGAATCCTCAATCACTGAGGAACTGACTATCTTATCTCGAACTGCCGGAACACAACAATGCTGAAAACATTGTTGTTATGGCGCCAGATTTAGATAAGATGGCGGTAGCTAGCCAGACGGACTTAGAACAAATCCTACCACCAACCAAATCGAATGCCACTACCACTATATCATGAGTTTTTATTCTAAGCATGCGTTATGATATAGCGCATCATGCTGTCTTGCTTACTTCGCTACGATGTGAGTGGGACAGTGACACATTATAGAGTTATCGAGTCGATAAAAGCCGCATACTAGGCGTACTGATAAGGCTGAAGATGAAAGCGCGCCTCTCCCGGAATCCTCAACCACAGGGAAACTGGCTATCTTATCTCTAACTGCCGGAACACAACAATGCTGAAAAAATTATTGTTATGGCTTCAGACTTAGGTAAGATAGTGGTAGCTAGCCAGGTGGACTTACAACAAGTCCTACCACCAACCAAACCGAATATGTACCCCCCCGCTGGAAATAGAACCCGGGTATACTATACTATAACTTAAAGTATACTAGTTTTAGGACTTTTAATGTATAACTAATCTGGAATCTATTTAAATAAAAATCAGAAGCTAAAGTACTAATTACATGTAATGAAAATAATTGACAAAAATTAAGAACAAATGATAATTTATATGTAAACAAGGTTCGGTGTTGCCTAGCGCACGTCTCTTGGCCAAATAGGCTGTAGTCCGGTCCTTGTCGTCTGAGGAAGGGAGGCGAGGGGGTCCCATGGCTGGTGACATCATGCCTGGCTTCAATATCAGCAGTTTGTTGCTAACACGGCCTCTCCTGACGGAGCAGCGTCCTCGATGCTCTCTTGGTCTGTGGTCCTGGCTCCGGCTGAAGTTGTCTCTTGGTCAGGTTGGTCATCGGCCTCGTCACCTGCAGAGCGATAGGTAATAGGTAAATACAATGGCAGTACCTCCAACATTATCGAAGGTTTAGGGACCGAATTTTATTTGTTACAATGCGCTTTCATACATTTCCACGTCATACTTTTTTTTTTAATCAAAACCTTTTGTTTACATCTATTACCTAATAGGTACATGAAACTATTTTGATGCCATCAAGGCCTTACTCGACAACTGAAACACTAAACCGATGCCTTATAGGCCTTACGCGGTAAATGGGCATAACACGTATTCCGTTGCCATTGAGGCCTTACACGCGAACACTAACTTATCGATGCCAATCTAGGCCTTACACGATAGACAGCCTTCCGTTACCACCAAGGGCTTTACACGCAAAAGCTAACACTTCGATGCCAATCTAGGCCTTACACGATAACACTATGAAAAGCAATGCCGTTAAGGCCTTACTTGCTAATACAGCCGTAACCTAACTGCCGACTCTATGCAACTCAAGGCCATACCACAGCCCGATCTTAATAGGTTTTTAGTTCCGTTATCAAACAAGAACTCCTTTATATTCACAAAGATGTTTTGTTTTGTATAACTTGATGTCGAAATTCGTACCTCCTCTGCGTAAGCGAATCATCATCTTTTATAGCGGATTACTGGATACATTTGGTAAGCGTTGTATATAGTTACACTTAACGGATGAACACCTCACTATCGATTCGTGAATCTTATCTCATTGCAATAAGGTGCACAAATGGTCAGTCAACTCTGTTGTGGAATAGTATATAAGTACAAGTACGCATGGTTGGAAAGTATGAAAGCGTTTCATAATAGTAATATCATTTGTATCATAAATCCATACACATAACATTTTTAAGTTTCATTGAAAATTTGAGTAATATTATTGTTAGAGCTTAGTATATGCCTTACATTCAAAAAGAACTGCACAGGTCTCGGGAGTCCATTCGCCATTCCACGGCAACATGTACTCGACGGCTGCCTGGGTGGTCTTGCCATACGACCCTGCCACAAGCCGTAATTCATAGCGACTATTAGGTAAAACTGTGATGACGCGATATGGACCCCGTATGCCACTGTCTAGTTTGTTAGTTGTTTGTGACGATTTTTTGACAAAAACCCAATCGTTTATAGCAAATGATTTTGGTGCTTTTCGGTCTTTGTTGACACGCGCGTCTTGCCGCGTCTGATTTTGAGTTAATAGATCTGCAGCTCGTTGCCGTCGCATTTCTCGCAAAGCCTCACGATTCGGCGAGCTACCGTCAACAGTTATATCGCGAATGAGGGCATTTATAGCTGGTGTGGTGCTATCACAACCAATGAGAAGATTGAGAGGTGAGCATTGCGTTGTTTTCTGCTTATTAGTATTCAGGATCAGTTGAAGTTTCCAGAGAACATTGGACCAAGATTCGTGCCTATAATTAACCTCTATCCGAACCATATTTAGAACTGTCCGACAATACCTTTCTACTTGCCCGTTTTCTTGATGGACTTCGGGCGTGATGAAATGTATTTGTATACCAAAATTATTTGCCCACTCACCAAGGTCGGTACTGTCGAACATTCTACCTCTATCACATACAATTAATCGAGGTGTCCCAAAAATAGACACCACATTGGTAAACAATCGTTTCAGTTCAGAACTTTCTTGTCTATACATAGCAATCAAAAAACAATATTTTGTGAAAGCGTCAACAATTATGAGTATGTACTTGTAGCCATTTGATTCTGTCAATGGACCAAGGACATCAACATGTACTGTATCAAAAGGACGATCGGGTTTCGTCCATGACACTATCGGTTGTAGTGGAGCCCGAGGCACCTTCTTGTGTGTTAGACATACAATACAATGAGCGATATATTTCCTGACAAATTGGCGCATGTTAGGAAACCAAAAATTTTTTAAGATTAGGTCTATTACCTTTTCACTATTGATATGCTCATGTTCGTCATGAAATATTCGCAACAAACTAAGTCTAAATCCCTTTGGAACATAACACAGTAACCGTGACTGTTCGCCCGTCGAACTATACTTGTAATACAATAAATTGTTTTTCTTAACATATCGCGAACTATCTAACTCGCCCTGATTAAGTTTTTCGAGTAACGAGATGGTCTCATCGTCCGCAGCCTGGGCCACTTGAGCCCAGTTAAGTGGCTTCTTTATTGTACAAAGATTGACGGGATTACGGCTGAGATAGTCGGCATGCGGCATAAACTGTCCCTTTCAGTACTCGAGAGTAAAATCGTAATCTTGTAGGTACATCCACCATCGTGCCACCCTAGGAAGGAGATCCTTTTTGCGTTGGGTCATCTTTAAAGCATTACAGTCGGTTACGACTTTAAAATGTTTCCCAATAAGGTAATGACGAAAATGTTGCAGAGCCTTAACCACAGCAAGGGTCTCCAGTTCATAGGAGTGATATTTAGGTTCTGCACCTACTGTCACTTTGCTATAGTACGCTACCGCGTGTCGACTACCATCTTTACCAATTTGCATTAGGACCGCACCATAGCCCAGTGAACTTGCGTCTGTATGTACCTCGGTGGATAGGGACGGATCAAAGATTAATAACGCAGGTTCACTAGTCAAGGTGGAAATTATTTCCTGCCTCGCTCGTTCCTGCTCTTCTCCCCAATGAAACTTTACATCTTTACGAGTTAAAGAAGCTATAGGGGCCACTTTTGTAGCGTATCCTCGGACATACCTCCTAAAATAGCCGGCCAGGCCGAGGAATTGCCTGACTTGTTTTACTGTGGTAGGCACAGGTGAATTTGCTAGTGCCTCTATTTTTTGCACACTCGGCCGGACCTGACCATTACCAATCGTTCTTCCTAGATACTCTACTTCAGTAGTAAGAAAAGAACATTTTGGTAAATTTATAGAAAATCCCGCTTTTGTTAAAGTTTCCAGAACAGAATCAAGCAAAGACAAACCCTCCTCTATGGTATTACTTATTAGCAAAGCGTCATCAATGTATATTAGCACTTGGCCTGCATCAATAAATGGTCTCAATGTATCAGATATGATTCTTTGATATACGACGGGGGCATTAGAAAGCCCATATGGCATTTTAAGATATTCATAATGTCCTTCAGGGGTCACAAACCCTGTAAAATGCACTGAGGCCTCATTTATTTTTATTTGATGAAAGCCAATTAACATGTCTAAAGCAGTAAAATATTTACATTTCCCCAATCTATCTATATGGTCCTCGATTAAAGGGAGAGGGTATCGGTCTTTTATGGTAATGTTGTTAAGAGCTCGATAGTCCACGACCATCCTGTCCGATCCATCTTTCTTTTTTACAAGCAAAATTGGGCTTGAATACGCAGATTCGGATTCCCGAATAATACCCTTTTCCTTTAAATCAGTGACAATATCGCGTACACGAAGTTTTTCGTCATATGATAATTTATATGGTCTATAATTAACCGGTTCATCACTAGTAAGTCGAATATGCATTTCACCAGTGTTCACAGTTGTATTGGCCGTTCCACTGAGAAAGTAATCTGAGTATTTATTTATCACTGCAGATAAGCGCTCTTTTTCAGCGCCGAACAACGGAGTGTTTATTGAAGTGAGCTGAGTAGTCGACTTACTATGAGTCACATTGTTTACAATAGAACTGTTTCTGACTATTCGCTGAGAGTCGCTCGTACGGATGTAAGCGATGCCTTCCCTATTCAAAACATCCGTGCCGATAAGAACCGGCGCACTGAGATAATTACGTGGCACAACATAAAGATCTACCTCTAGAGTAACGTCGCTAAACTCTATGGGCAAAGTTACAAAACAATCGGATCGTATTTCTACTCCGCCTAAACCGCGTAATATCTGGACACTTGAGTTCGTTCGACAAGAGAAATGCTTAACAAGGTCACTTGAAATTAATGAAATACTGGACCCGCTATCAATCAACACATCAGTGGGAATACCACTTATTACAGCTGTTACAATGTCGGTTTTATACTGATGGTATGCTGTTTCGCGGCAAAAGTTTACATTTGCTTTATTTCTCGTTTCCGATCGTTCCTTGGCAAAACATCTGTCCTCGCTATGGCCTATCTTTTTACAAAATGAGCACACGAGTTTTACTGAAAACTTATTCATAGGCTCCGGGTTAATAATCGATTTGCCTTTATTCGTGTCATCTTCGATTTTAACTCGTTTGGGACAGTGTTTCATTTTATGTCCCGATTTTTTGCAATTATAACAACGTACAAGTGTACCTGTATTTTGGGCTGTACGCTTATGTCTGTTAGAGGATAAATCATAGACATGGCGGTCAGTACGTGCGCCTATGTTATTGTTATTAGGTACACTCGCATTCGTACGACAAGGTTTCGCATAGCTCGACAAGAACTCCAATTGTTTCGGGTGTCAATTTCGCGTTTGTAGCAGCCGCTCGTATTTGAGGGTCTTTTATGCCGCGTACAATTATATCACACAATAAATCGGTACTTAATCCTTTTACAATGCGTAGCCGTAACAAAGATTTTCGCGCGTATTCTGCATATGTGGAGTACTTATCAGAATCTTTGCTCATCACATCATAAAGTATATTTGCAACGTCAATGCGGCGTGGACAAAGTGATCTAAGTTCCAATTTAAAATTAGACCAGTTACGATCGTTACTGGTCCACTCGCGCAACCATGAGCGTGCCTCACCTTTTAACGATAATCCCACACGAGCAAGGCACTCTTTATCATCCCATTGGTTTTGCGAGCGAGCAACATCCACTTCGTCACACCACACATCGACGTCATGAATACTGGGATCGAAATCGGACACATAATAATGGTTTGATCTCACCGGATTTATGGTTCTCAATGCGTCGATGAGACGCTCCGTGACGTCCGCTGACGCCGCCTGCCTGTCAGCGACGCTCAGGGTGCTGCTGTTTGGTCCGGCGGGCACAGGAAGGGGCGGAGTGGCTCCACCGTCCTGGTCTGCGCTGGAGGCGCTGATCAGGTCTGCACTGTAGGCACCGGGTGGAGCTGATGCCACACTGCCGGGGGTGCCAGCGCGCTGCTCCAGTGTTGCGAGGCGGTTCAGGATCGCTTCCATCGTCGCTTCCAGTCTACCTATATTAGGGACAGAAGCTGGCGAAGACGTGCGCTCTCGCGATTTTTTACGGTTTTTACTAGACATGACCGGAAAATAAATTTAAAATGGCTGGAATATGCGGCCTTTTTGGCGTTATATCCCACTTCTGATTTTAGGACTTTTAATGTATAACTAATCTGGAATCTATTTTAATAAAAATCAGAAGCTAAAGTACTAATTACATGTAATGAAAATAATTGACAAAAATTAAGAACAAATGATAATTTATATGTAAACAAGGTTCGGTGTTGCCTAGCGCACGTCTCTTGGCCAAATAGGCTGTAGTCCGGTCCTTGTCGTCTGAGGAAGGGAGGCGAGGGGGTCCCATGGCTGGTGACATCATGGCTTCAATATCAGCAGTTTGTTGCTAACACTAGTATAATTAATATTACATTTCAACCGTATCTGTGTTTTAGTGGTAACACCGATATCAAACCCACAGGCCACAGGCTCGCTTCCCAGAAGGTGTATATATTCTATTCGGTTTGTTGGTGGTAGGACTTGTTGCAAGTCCGTCTGGCTAGCTACCACCATCTTATCTAAGTCTGACGCCATAACAACAATGTTTTCAGCATTGTTGTGTTCCGGCAGATAGAGATAAGACAACCCAGTTCCTAGTGGTCGAGGATTCTGGGAGAGGCTCGTTTCCATATTCAGCATTTATCAATACTTAACATCAGGTATGATGAAGTCTCCCCGTTGTTCATAGAAAAAAAATGCCATGGTGATTTGTTTTTGTAATAAAATACCATAGCGCTCAAATAATTTGAGTTAATTAACGTAGCGTATTTAAACATATCGCTAACTAGTGCAACACCGCGCTCTTTAAATTAAACAGACAAAAATTTCATTGTTTCATTGTCTAGTTCCAGGGGCCCAATTCTGCTAATGCTTAGTCACAATGGTATTCCAGTGGTGTTTCAATTGTAGTGCTGTTTTACACAGTTCTTGTTACAACAATGTAAATAAACACTACTATTGAAACACCACTGAGAGACGATTATGACAAAAATTTAGCAGAATTGACCCCCTGTTTGTTAGACGAAACAGTCATTGTTTCAAAAAATATTTCACATAGAGATTTGACTTTGATACTATCCTACTAATAAGTATTATAAATGTGAAAGTTTGAATGTTTATTACTGAATCACGCAAAAACAGTTAAATGGATTTAACTAATGACCTTGTGTGAAGTCCCTACTACTCGTATGTTATAAAGGTGATGTCCAGAACTGAATGAAGTCTAGGCCACGTTTGTGTACAGTATATCAAAAGATAGGTAAAGACTCTATAAAATGTTTCTAATAATTCAATTTCTTTAGAATCTCTTTGTTTTCTAGAAGGAACAATAAATATAATGCTAAAACACATCAAAACTACATCATGGCGGACCATTTGTAATAAGTATAAATAGTCCATTTGTAACTGTCACTGTCAGTCAATAGAATTACAGTCGAACCCAGAGTAGAATTCATTGACAGGTTTTTTTTTATTTTACCATATAATTTCTTTTACTACAAAATATATTTAGGTACTTGACATTGGCAAAATTCGCGAATTTTATCGCGATCAGGCTATTAATTAAAGAAGAAGAACTCAATGACATAATAACACTGACAGTTATTTTTAACGTCGAGGTGTAAAAAATTTTGATTTGTTTTTATTACTAACCACATAACCGTGGATTATATAAAATGATTTGATTTTTTTTCAGAATCAGTAAATTTTTCTCTATCTTTGCGTTAGTGTGGCATACATAGAAGTTGTCCAAATTGGGGCCTTTTTGATAACAAATATATCCATGGTATAACTATCCTACTAATATTATAAATCCGAAAGTATGTCAGTTTGTTTGTTTGTAACTTTTTCACGCAAAAACTACTGAACTGATTTGGATGAAATTTGACACAAAGTTGAAATAATATTGACTGGATTAAAACATAGGGTACCTATCTACTTTTATCCCGATAGTCCCACGGGAACGAGAACGACGCGGGCGATCCGCAGGCGGCCGCTACTAATAGTTATTTGTTATGCAAGGCTGGAAAGTTGGTTATTTAGCGGCGAGTTACTTCTATTGAAAGCTGAGCAAGTGAAGGGTCTAGGATACAAAGGTTCAAAGATTGAATCCCGAGCGAAGCGAGGATTTCAAAGGTACAAGACGCTAAAAACTTTTCTGCCGAGCGCAACACACAATTTTTCACCTCACAAGGGCGAGGAACATTTTATGGTTGTTTCCGCGGTCAACTTCCGGTATAAAAATCTTTAAACATAAAATTTAATATAAATATTCTCGTTGTTTTAATGATATAAAAAACTAAAATAATAAAAAAGGGAATATTATAGTTAATTCAAAGTTATTTAAAGTAGGAATATATTGTTACGTAAAAATAACAATAAAAACGATTGCGTAAATGTTGACACTGACATGAGGTACAAGACAAAGACAATTTAAAAATAAAGATTTATGTCACGTTCCGAAATCCAATCTTATGTTGTGTAAACTCACCCAGCCTAATATTTTTTTTTATAACAAATAGTTTAATTTTATTGTTATTGTTTTTATGATTCAATGAATTGAAAAAATAAAATAATATAAATAAATAATATTTAAAATAAGAATAAAATGTAACAAAAAGTCAATAGTGCGATTCGGAACGCATCATGACATATTTTTAGGTATTAATTAAAAAATTACTTTGCCGCGCTAGGCCGCAAAAAGCGATTTTCTACGCCTAATCTGATTCTCAAAACCTCCTTTTCAGAGCGTGTGAGGTGAAAAGTATATTTTAGGTGCGATTTATTTACCCGAAATGTATATTTGGTACTATACTTTTTCGGTTTATTTGAGTTTTTTTGAGGGAAATAAATCGCACTAAATATTCCGCAAAAGTTGTTTTATTTCAATTATGAGTGCACGAAAAAACTTAAGATGTGCTTATATTTTATGTGTTCGATCGAAACATTCAAATACGCTCAGCCATTTTCTGCTTAGAATTTTTTACGGATTTAAATGCACGTATACTGCCCGTATAGTATATCTAGTAGAATATTTTAGGGGTTCTTTAAGGTTTTTTGGTTTCCCGATGTTGGTCATATAGTTCTATTTGTTCACCTAGATGGCGTTGTGCCCATCTAAGTCGTGATACCATTTCAGCTTTGATTAATCGCCATTGTAATATTTAAATAATATTTAAATTTCGCGCCGTATCCCTCCCCAGGGTTACGGTCGCTTCAGACGTAGGCTGCCGTCCCTTTCCGGGGAATCCAGCCATAAGGTGGTGTTTAGTCAGTAAGAGTCTGACATAACCTTCGACACAGCCGGCTGTGGGGTATCCAATGCAGGATTCACCACCTCCCTCCCCCGCATCCGGAGGGTTGCCTTTAACTCGGGAAAGGCACAAAAAAAAAAAAAAAAAAAGAAAATTTAAATATTTGAATAACTTTTGGTAAATTTTAAATAGAAAAATATTGGAAAAATTAACTCGGCCACAAGTGAATTCTCAGACAGGTATCGATTTTCTGTTAACGAAGTTCATCAATAGATGTCGCTGGTCGATTTTGAATCGCGGTTTCGTATACTGCACGTAATTTCTTTAATTTAAGAATAGTACCGGTATCAATTAGTACTAGTTCCCAACGTAAGTTCCTGTCCAGTCTAGTATTGCTAGGTGGTCCTAGGTAGGTCTTAAATACCCGACATTGCGGTACCTTTTCAGCTGTCGAGGTCACGGGTTGACATTTTTGCATAAAGATTGAATAAAAAAATAAAAAAAAATAGTAGAAGCTAACTTTGTCTAGTCATTTAAATATGTTTTAAGATGAAACAGAAAAAAATAAGAAATAAGTAATGATGTTTTAGAATAGATATGTTATCTTAATAGTTATTTGCGTTGAAATCTGTGAAGCAGACAGCACACTGACTGTTAAAACAAGTAGGACAAAAGACACGAAAAAGCACGGAAATGAAAGAGATAGCAAATTGAATCGGGCTCCATATGGGGTCTTCTTAATGTTTGACAATGCGAGCTCGTATGAAATATCTGCTTTAAGTGCACAGTTATAATATTATTGGAAATATGTACTGAAATCATAAGTACCTACGAGTACTTATTTTTAATCAGAACACATTTGTCATTGTCTGTCATAAATCGAAAATTGAAATTCAATAATCCCTATCTTTAAATTACAGGCGAAGACTTAAGAACGCCTTACACAAGCTATTATAGATTCTTCCAGATCACTTGTAGAATGTTCTGACGATAATGGTAACGATAAACTCAATGCGACTTGCGACCGTAACAATTCTTTAATTCTTGTTTATTTAATATTACGATATATCAGAAAATTTGTAAACGAGTAAATATCGTTGTTATAAAAACAATTATTTTTAATGGTTCTACTTATTTATCTGTTTGCCTGTTCGCTTTTCATGTAAAAAGTACTTGACGGATTTGTACGAAATTTTGCTAACTTACTATTTAATAATTTTGGGTCTGGGTTTAAGATACACTGTTTTTAGTAGAATCTTTCATTTCAATAAAGTTTCTTGTAATCTCTCTTTCTCTTATAGCGTGAGGATTAGTGGCCACCTCTGGTGTCAGAGTTTATCAAGCCGCTTACAAGGCCTTTGACTTAGCTTAATGACTGTTATTAGATGGCAACAGCCGGGACCGAGCAACGGTTTAATTAACGTGCACCGTCACCTATCCGACTCCTTTTGCTCTCACACACTCACACACACACACTCTCTCTCTCTCTCTCTCTCTCTCACACACACACACACACACTTTCTCTCTCTCTCTCACACACACACACACGCACATAATTATAAATATTTTTTAATCATATCAAATATTTCTTTTCAGTTTTTCTTTGCACTTATACAATTGTTCTCCTTTTACTAATATCTTTTTTTGGCACAATTTTGTATTGTATAACTCTGGAAGAGGGCGCTGATTTTCTGAGATACTGGTATTTTTATACCTAGTTCTGGAATCAGAGACTTCATGATATGATTGTAACTACTTTTTGTCAATAAAGTTATTTTTATTATTATTTTTGCTTAACAAACGTGATCGAATACGACCAGTCTGTCAAGCGCCACCATGATTGCTTTAATAATATTGTAATATCGTCATTCTCATTTCGTCATCGGCCAGTTTTAATGTCCTCACTGCTGGGGTTTTGGCCTTTCTTATTTTCTTGTAATAAGTCGCAGCATACATATTGCCTTTAATCATTTGTCGTCGACCTGTCGCACTCCGTGTGTAGGTACCTTATCTTCGAATTCGTTTAATTACACTCACGTTTTGAATTATTAATTTAAATTGATTACCCTCATTTCAAAACAGGGTAATTTTCGATCTGTTGCTGTTTAATCGGTCGATCAGAAATTAGCTGCGACGGGTTTCAGTTATTAATTATATTTTTCAGTAGTAATCTGTATTTATTAACGTTTTGTATGTTTCAGGAACGTGGTTTTGATAAACTCGTAATAGTCGTTATTTACATATATCTACTACTAGCGGATTCTCGCGGTATTACCCGCGTGGTGCCCGCTCCAGTGGGAATATCGGGATAATATAGCCTATGTCACACGGGAGAAGTGTAGCTTTCTAATGGTTTAAGAATTTTCTAAATCGGTCCAGTAGTTCCTAAGATTAGCGCGTTTAAACAAACAAACTCTTCAGCTTTATAATATTAGTATAGATAATAGAACATTAACAGGTATTTCCTTGAATAATAAATTATTTCTTTAATCTTAGTACTTTCCGAGAAAACGTTTCCCAAAAAAACTTTACTGGTCAACCGGGAAGTTCCCCGATTGTACAATCATTATTTTTAGCAACTGAAAATGCTCTCTCAGTATAAAAGCGATTTAATTTCCTTTTGCATAATTCCGCAATTTCCATAATTTTAACCACCAAATGTTAATTTGCACTGTTGCTTTAAATCAAAACTGTCTGGTTTAAATAAAGTAAATAAACTAACTTATTGTAACTAGACCATGCTTTTGTTTGTAAACAGCTACAATTTGATATTTCTGTATTAATTATGATAAATTTTAAATAGAAAAATATTGGAAAAAATTAACTCGACCAAAAGTGAACTCTTAGATGAGACCCGAACCCACGACCTTTGGAAATCCGGTCCAATGCTCTAACCACTCGAGAATTCACTTGTGGCCGAGTTAATTTCTTCCAATATTTTTCTATTTAAAATTTATCATAAGTATAAAAATAGCATTGAAAAATGCAAAAATGCAAAAATTATAAATTCTGTTTTAATGTTTTGTGGTACCTAAGACTTGTTGTAAGTCCGCCTGGCTAACTGCCACCATCTTATCTAACTCTGACGCCACTCCTACCGGATGGTAATATCACAGTATATTTTAATAAATTTATTTATTCACAAGGTCAGGTCACAACCAAAAGTAAAATAATTCAACACAAAGATATATCATACATAACGAAGATCTGGGATGCAACCCTAAACAATGTTCACAGCAAGATAGACAAAATAATGACATTCATAAAAGCAACAAATTCACTAAATCAACACTATATTAGTTAAAAATATCAAAAAAACACTCAATTAGATATAAATGTAATAATTGGATGTTAATGAAAGAGGTGAAAGAGAGGCCTATACCCAGCAGTGGGTGTCATGTGGCTGAGACGACGACGACGACGAATGAAAGAGAAATGATTATAACTTTTTAATTTTGCATTTCACAATGCTATTTTTATGTGATAAATATTAAATAAGCAAAAAATACTAGAAATAAGCAACTTGTTTCATGTCGCTCTAACGGGATCTAGTCACGGGGCGATTTGAAACAAGTTGCTTTTTTCAAATATACTTTCTTGTTTAATATTTATCACAAAAAGAAATAAATCAAATTTACAAGTAATTATAATTAAAAGTGAATAACAAAATTTAGTAAAAAATTTAAATATTTTTTTTTGTAACAAATACAGAAATAAGCAAATTCTCTGTAATATAGTATCTACGAGTATCATCTTAACTTCCGAGTTAAATAAATGGGTTAAACAAAAGTTTCCGGATATCCCGATACGGTTACTTAGGGCTAACTTTGTTTACTTCTGAATAAAACCTTTGTTTCAAAGTTACCTTTTGTTGTGAGACCGGCATAAATGAATTAATTTATTTGTATTTTGTCGTCATCAGTCATTTTTGATGTCCTGGGGCACTGGCCTTCTTTCTGAATGGATAAGGAGAACAGGCCATGACCCACCAAGCGGGCCCAATGCGGATCGGTGGGTTTTAACGACTGCAAATGCAGTCCTTGAAAGACTGCAATTGGTCCCGACCAACGTGTTAATGTGCCTTCCGAAGCACGGAGGAGCTCAAGATAGGAAATGTTTGGACACCCATCTCGTGACAAACCATTGCGAAAGTTGCTGTATTTGTACTGTGCTTGTACGAGTATTACCTTAACTTCTGAGTTAAATGGGTTAAGGAAAAAAATCCGGATAAATCGATACGGTTAGTTAGGGCTAACTTTGTTTACTTCTTAAAACCTTTGTAACAAAGTTAACTTTTTGTTTTGAGACCGGACAGAAATGAGTTAGTTTATTTGTATTTTGTATCAGAAACGAAAAACGTTTTTATGAACTACGGGGAGTCACTATAGCCTTTATCATACATGTTAAGAAATGATAAGGCTGAAGGGATCTCCAGGGACTCTCAATCAATGAAGAACTGGTTATCCTATCCTACTTAATATTGTAAATGCGAAAGTATATCAGTTCGTTTGTTTGTTTGTCACTCTTTCATGGTAAAACTACTGAACGGATTTGGATGTAATTTGGCACAGAGATAGTGGATATTCCCACGGGAACGAGAACCACGCGGGTGAAGCTATATATATAGTATCAGAAGGCGGTTAGTATTTTTTAAATGGAAAGTAAATCAAGTATAATTATAGAACTCTTATAATCCTACTAATAACAATGTTGACATACCTAAAGTTAAATTTGTTACTGAATCACCCACAGAATACAACTTAAGAAAAACACTTTCTGTGTTCTGTGGAATCACCCGATAACGGAATAATAAATAAATAAATAAATAAATATTTCCATACAATCACACCAATTATCTAGCCCATGTTAAGTATCATGAAGAACTTGTGTTATGGATACTAGATAACAGATAAACATACTTATATACTTTTTTTTGTAAATACATACATAATATACATATTAAACACCCAGACCAAGACAAATAGACATGTTCATGCACACAAATATTTGTCTTGTCCGGGGATCGAACCCGGGACCTCTGGCGCAGAAGGTGGGGTTAGTACCCCTGCGCCAAACAGGTCAAATGGAAATGCATGAAATGGACACACAAATAGTTTATAGTCTGGATTAAAACATTGGATACATATTATAACCCCGATAATTCCGCGGTAACGGAAAACACGCAGGTAAAACCGTGGGCTGCCACTATCTATATATATCTTCTATACAGGTGATCCAAGTCTGGTGGATATATTTTTTTACACATAGTTGAACAAGCGACATATTAGGGACCGCAAGGAAAAATAATCGAAATCCCGCAAATAATCTAAATAGGTATAGAAAAAAAAACAATTTTATTTTCCCATACAAACTGTTCCTTCCTACGTACCTGTCAAAGATAGCGTCACTGGATTGACATATTTGACGGTTGTCAAGGTGATACGTAATTCACCGGGGTCTTCTAGTACTAATCCTAACTAATATTTTAAAAAACAAAGTGTTATTGTTCGTCCTTCCTTCACGCCCTAACTAAGGAACCAAATCGACTTGATTTTTGGCATAGAGTTAAAAGGACGGAGAGAGCTACTCTTATCCCGATATTCCCACGGGAACGAGAACCACGCGAGTGAAACAGCGGGTGGAAGCTAGTAATAAGTTAATATAAACTTAAATCACTTTATGGTAAATTTTAAATAGAAAAATATTGGAAAAAATTAAATCGGCCACAAGTGAATTCTCAGACGGGAATCGAACCCGCGACCTTTGGAAATCCGGTCCAATGCTCTAACCGCTGAGCTACCGAGACCGAGTTAATTTCTTCCAATATTTTTCTATTTAAAACGTACCATAAGTATAAAAATAGCATTGAAAAATGCAAAAATTACAAAATCTTAAATCACTTTAATTAAACACCATAATACGAAACACAATAATAACTGATCTATAATAATTTATCTAATATATAAAATTCTCGTGTCACAGTTTTCGTTCCCATACTCCTCCGAAACGGCTTGACCGATTCTCATGAAATTTTGTGAGCGTATTGAGTAGGTCTGAGAATCGGCTACTATCTATTTTTTATCCCGAAATTCCACGGGAGCGAAGTAATATGTAATTTTTCACTACGTAGCGATTGGCATTATTCCACATACTTAATCTAAAAGCAGTTTTAATAAAAATACTGGAACAAGCAATAAAAGCAAACACTGCAGCAACATGTACGGTTCGCAAAACAAAGGTACCTATCTTGTATTACGGTTCCACTCGAAGTCGTCAATAAGTGCGTACGGTTAGCAATATAGTCGTACGTTAAAAAATGCATTAATTAAACAAAAATAAACTTTTTACTTACTCTATAAACAACAATAAACAACCTATACGCAATGTGCATTAAGATTTACAACAAAATACCCGTATCATATAAAGGAACTTCCATTTTCTAGATTTAAGTTGACTTTGCGTAAATGGTTAATACAAAATACTTTTTATAATATTGATGAATTTATGAACAACGATGTAACTATTACATAAGATATAAAATTAAAGGAAATATTTGTTATTTTTGTATAATTTTTATTAGTGATTAGTTAAATATTTGTATGCTGACATGTTTTTTGCATTTTTATGAATGACGGGGAGACTCTTTGCCTTAATCATACATGATGTTAAGTATTGATAAGGCTGAAGATGGAAGCGAGCCTCTCCCGGAATCCTCAGCCACTGAGGAACTGGCTATCTTATCTCTAACTGCCGGAACACAACAATGCTGAAAACATTGTTGTTATGGCGTCAGGCTTAGATAAGATGGTGGTAGCTAGCCAGGCGGGCTTACAACAAGTCCTACCACTAACCAAACCGAATATAATATGTACACCCGCTGGGAACTGAACCCGGGACCCCTGGGTCTGATACCGGTGGTTGTACCACTAGACCACAGAGGCGGTTAAAATGTCCGCTAAAACAGAGGCGGTTAATGTGTCTCAATTTTACTTTCCATCTATGTAATGTACCACATTTATTACAAATACATTATTATCTTATCTTAACAGTAGATTTCCATTACATCTCTCCTATTAATTTTCTTTTATGGTGCTACTGGTCAAATAGTTTAAAACGACCTAAAGATCAATCGTACCGATTCCCATGATTTTAACTCCATTTGCAGGTTATTTTGCTGTACCGCTAGGACAGTATGACCAGATTCGTAACATCTAACCATCCTATAGTTTATATCAAAAAGTTCATACGAAAGTCAATACCGAAAAAGGGGACCAGGTATTTGAAGTTTTTTATATGGGTGAACCCCAGGTTTGGCAACAGGAGTATCAAGCAGTACGTATATCGAGATAGACGAAAAGAGCGCTTCAAACTGTATGAGAACCTAGCGTGTCGAATTTTTCGTACCTACGATGAAGTCACGAGCGAAATTTAGTGATGTGTAAATGTTATTGACGAGCTCTTGCAAGAAAGCACTGCACAATTATTAAGGCGGTATCCCCACCGAAAGTAGCGCCGCGTTGAATTTTATTTAATATCGTAATTCTAATTCACAATTTTAATAAAACTAAACGTGGAACTATAACTTTTTAATTTTTGCATTCTGCAATGCTATTTTTATGTGAAAAATATTAAACAAGAAAATATACCAGAAAAAAGCAACTAGTCTCATGTGTATCCCGTCAGGGCAACATGAGACTAGTTGCTTTTTTCTGGTATATTTTCTTGTTTAATACTAAACGTGGAATTTTTAGAGCCCATTGTCTTGTATTTTTAGAAGGTATCGCTACATCTCGTCATAGTCATTCGTAGAAGTAGATAGCAAATGTGTCAAAAACGGCCACTTTTAGCAGTTTTGCTATCTACTTCTAGCAGTGACTACGAGGGAATGTAATGATACCGTCTAAAAATACTAGACTATGGGCTCTAAAAATTCCACGTTTAGTTTTATTAAAATTGTGAATTAGAATTACGATATTTAATAAAATTCAACGCGGCGCCACTTTCGGTGGGGGTACCGCCTTAACCATTTTCGTTTCCGAGTGACGCATGTTTTCATGGCAATGGTCTCAAACCAACTGACTTAGGTCGTAAAAGTTTGACCGTGGATCAAACTTTTGGCACGCAAGGTAGGTACAATTTTACAGTCTATCTCGATACAGGTTTTGGTGATGCCATTGTCGACATAGAAGGGGCCAATAACCTGTAATAAATTATAAACTCATGTTAAACAACCACGAGCTGGAAATACGATGTTCATTGTCATGTAATCGTCGTCTAAGCCACATGACACCCACTGCTGGGTATAGGCCTCCCCCAAAAGGGGGGCTTTGCCATAATCGCCACGCTTGGCAGGCGGGTTGGCGATCGCAGTATGGCCAAGTTTGTAGGAGACGCTGCTGCCCGTCTCCTGGACGCTGAGTCCCTTAGTCGCCTTTAGGACACCCACGGGGTGAGAGGGGGTAGTGTTATTCTAAGCCGACACTACACAGCCGTCATGTAATCATGTAATCTTTATACATTATTAAAAAAAAAACATGTAGGTGGCCAGTGGTTTTCACTAAGGAGGTTTGTGTTGAAATTAGCCGTCAATTCAAAATAGTTTCATGAAAGGAGCGGTTGTATTTATTCTTTAGCTATCAATTTTTGGAACAACCTAGGTATTTTTTGTGAATTTCACCATTTGAATTAAGAAAGATTCAAATTAAGAAGCCAGATGAAAGACTGCATTTGGTAAATATTCATAGGGATAATTTTTTATAGTCAAAAGTACTTAATCCTTTTTAGACAATGATGTGTATATTTTGACTACCAGGGACAATAATTATTACATGACAACAGTAGATCATGCCGAATGTTTTCTTTTAGTTATGCTCTTCATACTAGAAGTGATAAAGGCCACTCTAACAAGTTTCTGTACAAAATAAATCAAAATTCTTTCAATCACGTTCTGAAAGCGTTTTATAAGTTTCAATATCTATTTGAGAGCATTTCGAAAACGTTCTGAAATTGTTGAGTTCTGTTTTTTTTAAACAAGTTTCCGGTTTAATATTTTCGTGCAGTCGGTGCAAGTCTGTGGGCAGTGTGCAACAGTGCGAGCGCTTGTTTATTGTTTTCTCTGTGGACACATGGCTTTAAAGGATGGATAGAGTAGAAAACATAAAAAACAGCATTTATTGCTCTGAAATTGTAGTGATGAATACTATTGCAAAGTAAAAGCAAAATTATTGAACTGAACTTGTATACTATCAAAAATAAACTCACTCTGCAAGACAATAGGTAATTGTATTGATCTAGTAGCTGGCGCCAGTAGTGTCGCAATTATTCCAACATCCTGTAAAAGATTATAGATAACTTTTCAATTTTGCACTTTACATTTCTATTTTTATGTGTTAATTTTAAAAGAGGAAATGTACTTGTCTTATGTCGCTCCGACTCGAGCGACATGAGATAAGTTCATCTTTCTAGTTAAATTGCTTTTTAAAAAATTATAACTTTTCAAATGGTTTTTTCGTGTCAGTCCAGCGCTAGCATGGAGTCAAACGGCTGCTTATTTTTCGTGCCAGTAACTGGTATCTCAGACTAGTGTCACTTTTGGCATTGGCTGGGTCAAACTAAGCTTAGTGACAATTTTCCAGCCTATCGTTTATAAGTATTGCTAAATTGCTAGCATATGTATCCGTTCTCTCAACTAACTCTGTGCCAAAAATCAAGTCGATTGGTTGCTTAGGGCGTGAAGGAAGGATAAACAAACACACTTTCGCATTTATATACTCTAACAACAAAAAAACGCACCTTTAAAAAAAACATAAGCGTTATTAACACTTTATAAATGTGTACGGCGTGTACTCACACCAATATTGGCCTCGTTTGAAAGTCCAATAAATAAACTCAGTAAACAACATTTCAAAAAAAAAAACGTAATGACAGAAATATGACATTTTTGCATCAAAAAAAAAATGCAATTTTGTTCCTTCTACGGGCCGCAAGTTGAGCAATTGTGCTACAATTTGTGGGTGTTAAAAATTGAGGTACTCCTCGAAGCGCACCTTACGAAGCGCACCTAACGAAGCTATGTTCAAGTATTGAATAGTGATGGGTATTAACTCATAATCAACCAGAAGTTATACTTATTATATTACTTGAAAAGCTGCTGCCTATAATTAAATTAAAAAATGCCTTATTATAAAATCAGTATAAAATCAGAACTTCTCAAAACATCTAAAATAACTTCTGGTTACTTATGCGATCCAGGTACTTTCAACTAAAAATATTTTATGATTTTTGATTTTTTGCATTTTTCAATGCAATTTTTATACTTAATTATGATAAATTTTAAATAGAAAAATATTGGAAAAAAATAACTCGGCCACAAGTGAATAAAAGTATTTTAGAATTCTTAACACTCCTAAATTAGCACAAATGAGTATTAAAACTTATGTCGATATCATAATTTAATACGTTGCCTTCATTCTCTTCCCTATGGGTGCGCTTCGAGGAATAAAATTATAATAGTTTTTAATTGATTCTTCCTCCTGGCAATGATTTTAATGAATGAGCAATGATTTAGGTGTGCTTCATTAGGTGCGCTTCAAAATAGGTGCGTTTCGAAGAATACCTCAAAGGTTCAATAGGGGTTGATTCGTTATCTAACCGTTAAAATAGTATTTAGTAAGTTGTTTTAATACAAAAAGCATAATTAAGGAATGTTATTGTTTTGTAAACTTTTTCTTTTATTTGTTCTATTCCAATTAAAATAAAATAAAAACATGTATTGTATTGGGTACTCCTTTTCGGTACCTTCCAAATGATATACAACATATCCCACATAAATTGATTCCAAATAATGTTTAAGTAAGTTTAAAAGTGTTTTTTTAAGTTTCGATTTTTCAGATGGTGAGTTTATTAGTTAGGATGTGTAATAATCACGTTGCCCAACCTTCGCAGCTGTGTGTCCACCCCTCAGCCGCATCTGGTAGCTCATTATTGTTTTACGCCGGTCCGCCAAATCTGACATAATGACGGTGCCCGACGTGCTTGTGTCGGGATTTCGCGCGTAAACATGTTTTGTACACAATTTTGTGACGGCACAGTTTCTGGTAAAACATTATTAATAGGGTTTATAAGGTGGTTGTTATTCATGGACGCGTAACGTAACCTACTGACGATAACCAGAACGTTATTTTTATACATAAAGGTACTTAGTTGTGACATATAAAACCTTAGCGGGGTTCGCCGAGCTTCAAAGTGCAACTTGTTTTGAGTAAAAACTTTTTAACATGATTCTCATAACTACACGCTAAAATTGCCACATTTGATATTGGTTGCGTCTAAAATGTAATCCAGAAACAATAGGTTGCCAGGCATTGCCTTCAATAATTTTCTATAATACTTATTTATTTACAGTAATTGTAATATACGGACAAAGTACGAAGTTACTTATTGTTATAAAACTATATAGGGCGGTTAGAGATGTTACAAATCTGGTTAAATAATGGTAATCTCTTCATACCTTTATCTAGATTTGTAAAGTTTCAGAAACATGATTTTATGGTTTTGCCTCGACACTTTTTCTTTTTGAAAAAACCCTTTAAAAACTCGAATCTTCAAGATTATTCTCAAATGGGGTTACCATATGCTATTGGAAATTGATTTAATTATTTCATTCTTTTTTTTTAAATCGCTTATTTAAGTTACTTGTTTACTATGAAGTGATTTTGAGGTTTTTCGCCGAATCAGCAAAATCGGTCTCATTCCCGCGCGTGTGGTTTTCTTATTGCTATCTCGCTTCAGTCGTATAGCGCTTTAAATGTGTTAACATATAAAAAATCCGGTTCTACCTGAAATCCGTATCCAATCATAAAACTCGATAGCTAAAACTATATTAATTTGTTTCATTATTAAGCAATACATTCGAATTACCTCAGTGTCTCAAGACGAAAGTCTACGACCAGTGTGTGTTGCCAGTGATGACTTACGGCAGTGAAAGGTGGTCGCTAACTATAGGTCTGATAAGGAGGCACAAGGTATTTTGTGATTTTTTAATTTTTGCATTTTTCAATGCTATTTTTATACTTATGATAAATTTTAAAGAGAAAAATATTGGAAAAAATTAACTCGGCCACAAGTGAATTCTCAGATGGGAATCGAACCCATGACCATTGGAGAGCATTGGACCGGATTTCCAAAGGTCATGGGTTCGATTCCCATCTGTGAATTCACTTGTGGCCGAGTTAATTTTTTCCAATATTTTTCTATTTAAAATTTATCATAGGCACAAGGTATCTCATCGTCCAATGGAGAGAGCTATGCTCGGCGTTTCCCTGCGTGATCGAATCAGAAATGAGAACTAAAGTTACTGACATCGCTCGAAGGATTGCTCAGCTGAAGTGGCAGTGGGCGGGACACATAGCTAGAAGAACCGATGGCTGTTGGGACTGAAAGGTTCTGGAATGGCGACCGCGCACCGGACGACGCTCCGTGGGTAGGCCGTGACAAGGTGGACCGACGATCTGGTGAAGGTCGCGGTCGCCGCTGGATGCGGGCAGCGCAGGAGCGATCGTCGTGGAGATCCTTGGGGGAGGCATATACCCACTAGTGGGTGTCATGTGGCTGATATGACATTCGAATTCAATGATACATTTGTATACAGTTTGTTGGTAGTTAACTACCCATATTTAGTTTCCAATATTGTGCCAAATAACTATTACACCACCAAACCTTTTAATTTATTTAAACTAACGTTAATGCTAATTTGCGAAACTTAGTAAAGGTTAATGATTACCTATATAAGTAGCTTAGCAGATACTATACTTACGGACCCTCCGGGTGCCAAATAAGCCGGGCTTTGTGTCGTTATCGGATAATTTAATTATTACTTGAAACCTGATGAATTTTATAAGATAATATTTGATTTTACATATAACCAATTTAGTCTCGTACGGGACAGCCTGAGATATAAAATACTAGCGGCCGCCCGCGGTTTTACCCGTGCCCGTGGGAATATCGGGATAAAAAGTAGCCAATGTTTTAATCCAGGCTATCGTCTATCTGTGAGTCAAATTTCATCCAAATCGGTTCAGTAGTTATTGCGTGAAAGATTAACAAACAAACAAGCTAACTGACATAGTTTGGCAGTAATAATATTAGTCGGTAAGTACTATTAATTTTCTTGCCTTGGCGGGCACTGACTTCAAAATATTTTTTACAACTTTTTACAGTTTTTAAAATGAATTAAGGATTAAGTAGATATGTCCCTTTAATGTAGGTGTTATTTATGTCCCTATAAGTGTCACAGGAACTAACAACATGAAGACCATAAAGCAACATGTTGTAAAAAATTATCATATTATATTTAATTTAGCGGATACGTCATAATCTGAATATATATGGCACCCTGCTAGCCTGATATTGCGCAAGACTCATAACCTTATATTAATTCTGGCATAATGTTGATAACATGACGTATTTATCATTGTTTATTAGAACTATATTATACGAGTAAACAAGATATAGGTATTATCACTTCATAAATTTTCTGGCACATTCATTAGAACTATGAATATGTCGTAACCGCCTCTCTGGTCAAGTGGTAGCACCTACTGGTATGAGATCCAGAGGTCCCAGGTTCGATTCCCAGTGGGGGTACACATTGTATTCGGTTTGGTTGGTGGAAGGGCTTGTTCTAAGTCCGCAAGCCTGTCGCCATAGCAATAATGTTTTTAGCGTTGTTTTGTACGCCGAGACACCTCAACACTGAAAATATTGTTGCTACCGAGTTAAGAAATAAAATAGCCAATTCCTCAAAGCAGCATTCCGGGAGATGCGTGAATCCACCTTCCGCGTTATCATTTCGTAGCATCAGGTGTATGATGAAGGCACAGCGTTTCCCTTTTGTAAGTAAAAACACCAATTAACAAACAAAGCCACTAATATTTGAGGATCCAAAACTTAATTTACGTATAAAGCTTAAGCTCGGAGATAAAATATTTTTGGTCACCCATCCTGTGACCGACCATTGTGAAAGTTGCTTAGCTTCCACAATTGCATACCGTAATGCGCTAACCACTGCACCTATGAGCTCACGCTCATAAGCAATATGTGCAAATTAAAAATAATTGTTATTATTCGTTCTAATTGTTCCATTTCTACACAACTATGTTCTTTCTGAACTGTTTTGCGGTTTTATTAATTATAACTATAACTGCTCAACAAGCAATATCCATGAAAATTATTGCTTTTATACGGAAAATGGGTGCCATGCCGTTTTATGGCATATTCGGATGAAAATAACGGCTATAATGGCATGTTTCCACTGATAAATCGGATCTTAATTGATAAATTGTTTTTGAGTAACGTGGGCCGATTAACTCACAAAAAACTACTTAGCAACCAGTTTCGTCGCTGTAATTACTGACACATTTGTATGACAGCCATAACAGCGAATAAACTGAAACTGAACGGAGCTTTATTTATTTATTTCTTTATTTATTTATTACAAATTGCGTTACCTGCGACTTAGTGACTAAACAAAACATGCAAGCACCAATGTATCGCATGCACCTCGAAAGGCACTGCAACGAACAGGAGAGGGGCAGACATTTAGAAACTTTTTTCCTCAAAGTATTCATTAATGGAATAGTAAGCTTTTCCTACAAGCAGCTTTTTCAAGGAGCGAATGAACACACCGATATCCGTTTCGGCCTTCAGATACTCTGGCAACTTATTAAAGATTTTTATGGACATCGGGTAGGTACCCGAACTATGCAATGTTAATTTTGATCTTATTTGTAAAAGGTTATTTTTATATCGAGTCACGTTTAGATAAAATGATGAGTCATTCACTATACTTATCAAATCATTTATTTGCTTAAACTACATTTATTTGTTTACATTCATTTATTTGCTGTTACTATACCTACCTACCCTACATCATCAGGAACAAAAAAGTGTTCACCACATCCACACAGGAGGATTCTCTGTATTATTTTAACATATTAATACCCTTAATCAACATAAATATAAACATTTTTTTATGTTAAACTATTCTATTTTGGATTTTTATAGCTATTTCATATTTTTTTATAAGTAAGAGATACATCGTTTATTTCTCCCCCGGTGAATATTGACACTCATAAATTATTGTAGATCATTCGTATAACCTATAATCTACAATAATAAGTCAAATACAAGTGAAAATTAGACTGTTCATGGGCCCAGAGGTCCATACAAGGCGAATGGTGTCCTTTGACTTAAAATTTACATTTGGGTCCAAAGATTTCAGTCTCCTTATATAAACGTTTGTTTTTTGACAGATTCATCCCTCCTTAACGACATATAACTGTAACTAACCGATATTGAAAATATCTGTACTCATAGGTAGTTATTTTAGTTTCGCAGTTTGTTTTTATATTGTACACTTTTCAATTAAAGGTCGGTATGTTAAAAAAATCCGTACCTTCCATGACTAATAGTCATTGCATATAATACGTATACATACATACATTCTACGACCCTTTACGCTACGTCACAGTGAATTTACGTAGGCAGTACAAACTACACCCACGTCATAAAGCCTCCTTTGACCGATGCTATCTAGCAGCGACTTATATACTGTGAATAATGACGTCACACAGCTCGCTTCTAAGAAATAAGGGTGCGAAGAGATTCTTGAGTTGACATAAGGTCTTATTGAGGCTTTTGAAAAAAACTTAGTGTATAAAAAATTCTTATGAAGATGGTGGTTGACTTAAATGGGATACATGATAGCGAGCATCAATGATGTTTTCATAAAGAAATGTCACCATCATTGTAACTTGCGTTGAAATCTGTTACAAAGACTGCTTGACAATTTACAATTCGACCTATAGCGAGATAGATGAAAAGAGTGCTTCAAACTGTATGAGAACCTACCGTGTCGAATTTTTCGTATGTACCATGACGTCAAGAGCTTGATTTAGTGATGTGTAAATGTTATTGACGAGCTCTTGCAAGAAAGCACTGCACAATTAACCATTTTCGTTTCTGAGTGACGCATGTTTTCATGGCAATGGCCAATGGTCTCAAGCGGACTGACTTACATCGGAAACCTTTGACCGTTGATCAAACTTTTTACACGCAAGGTACACTTTAAGCGTATATCTCGATAGAGGTCTGTGTTGTAGGACATACCCCGTATCGCTCCGGTAAGTGCAATAGTTATGTCTATTTACCTACCGTACGTCGAAGTAACGTATGGATAAATTATGTGTCAGTTTTTCGGCTCTTGGGATGTGTAATTGCGACTTCTTTGGGAATAAATGTATTTTTTTTTTACTTGTTTCAGGCCACGTTAAAAAGAACATCATAACGTCACGAATTCGTGCAAACGATGCAGAAATAAGTCTGAATGGATTTTTAAAACAAAATTGTGTAAAAAGGCATAGCAGTAATTGCGACTTTTTTGGGAATAAATGTATTTACTTGTTTTAGGTCACGATAAAAAGAACATCATAACGTCACGAATTCGTGCAAACGATGCAGAAATCAGTCTGAATGGATTTTCAAAACAAAATTGTGTAAAAAGGCATAGCGGTCCGGGCAAAGTTATCAAGTGACCGCGCTATGCCGTATTCACATATTGAAGAAATCTGTTCTTATTACATTAGAATCTAATGCTAAAATACCGAGTATAGCTGTTGGTAATGTTACTTTATGCAGAAAACTTTTTGGGACTAAGATTTAAGTAATGACGTATGACCAATTTGAAAACTGAAGTTATTGTTTAATTTGAAACTATATCGAACAATATTCCTTTTTTATCGTAAATAAAGTGAAATATAAATTATTTTTGGTGGACAAGTTTTCGCAATTTGCAAATAATAGTAAGCTTTACAAGCTTTTTGCAAAATGCGATTACACTTTATAAAGGTTTAATAAATTCCCTATCCATTGAAATAAAATACTTTTTCAAAATCCATTCTAAAGTGTAATTTTTTTTTTAGCAAAGTTAAGGTGGCCGCTTTGTGCTGACTTCCCCTAAACTTTAATTTAACATATATTAACACATGTTACTCGCCCCCAACCAGCTCCAAACGAATTAAAGAAACAGTCAAAATCACTCAAAAAGCGTCGCGCAAATTCTTAATAATATAAAGTATTAAAAAAAACTATTAATAATTAAACACCATTGAGATACGTTTTAACGTTAACATAATTAAGAAGAAACGAGGCCCTGTTTGAACGTACATTTTCTTTTGTGTATGTACACACTAACAATTCGTCCAAGACTAACAACAATGAATAACTTGTAGCTAACTGCTGAGAAACACGCACAAAACGGGTTACCGGCGTTGCGAGTTCAATTCCCTGTGTGGGGTACGTTATTGTTCCTACCTTTGGGATGGTTTGCCAAAATATCAGCTACCCGCACTCGATACGGTGGAACGCAGAGCCAGGATACTTGTTGGGGACGATGAACTAGTTAATACCAAGCTCCACAGTCTCCCCATCATCGAAGACTCTTTATCGGTGTTTTTTTTATGAAGTACTGGGGCCTCCTAGCCTTCATCATACCTGATGTTAAGTATTGATAAGGCTGAAGATGGAAGCGAGCCTCTCCCGGAATCCCCAATCACTGAGGAACTGGCTATCTTATCTTTAACTGCCGGAACACAACAATGCTGAAAACATTGTTGTTATGGCGTCAGACTTAGATAAGATGGTGGTAGCTAGCCAGGCGGACTTACAACAAGTCCTACCACCAACCAAACCGAATACAATATGTACCCCCGCTGGGAATCGAACCCGGGACCCCTGGGTCTGATACCGGTGGTTGTACCACTAGACCACGGAGGCGGTTCAACGCAGGGTGTTCTGCTGATTGTATTTCGGAGAGTGTGCTATTGAGCTACATGAGCTCATCCCGCCAGCTCCATTTTTCCACTGGTAGTCCAGACATACTGCAGGCCCCTACCTGGTTTATTACGTACCGTTTACGTTAAAGCGCTTCTCTTCTTCCTTTATTATGCGCACAGCCAGGGAGTAGAACTCCCTACCTTCGTCTGTATTCCCGGGAGCCTATAACCCTGGTATATTTAAAGCTCGAGTGAATAGGATATTTCTAGGCAAGCTCGCTCCATCTTCAGCCTCTTCTTAAATCTAATGATTCAAAATGAGACCAAGAGTAAGCCTACTTAAGGCGATACTCGAAAAAAATATGCTGAAGCGAGATAGCAATGAGAAAACGACGCGCACGGGAGCGAGACCGATTTTGCAGATTAGGCAAAAAAAACACAAAATCACTTCGTATTAAAAAACTACAGCTATTTTAAAAAAATGCTTCTATACGATCCTAAATATTATTGGTGTCCACTTATTAAACCAATTTCCAATAGCATAAGTAACCCCATTTAAGAATAATCTTGAATTTTCGAATTTTTTAGAGGTCTTTTCGAAAACAAAAAGTGTCGAGACAAAATCATAAAATCGTGTTTTTGAAACTATACGAATCTAGATAAAGGTATGAAGAAATATATATGTTATTACCAGATTTGTAACAACTGTAACCGTGCTATAGTTTTATATCAAAAAGTCCATACTTTTTCCGAGTAGCGCCTTAATATAAAAATATATATATCTCGATATTCCCGCGGGAACGGGAATCGTGAGGGTAAAACTGGGACTGCTCATCTAAAACTGCTCAGCCGTTTTCGCGTTATTGAGTGACAAACATTTTAACTTTCAGACGAATAACATTAGTAAGATGTAAGATTTTAGAAATCCTTATTAGGTACTTACATATTTAATTAGGAAATAAGACGACCTCCGTGGTCGAGTGGTTCGTACACCGGTTTCAAGATGTCGCCTACTCTGGTGTCCCGGGTTCGAATCCCGGTAAGCAAGTGTTTGTATGATGAATACGAGCATTTGTACCTGAGTCATGGACGTTTATATATATTTCTACATATAAATACTTATATATGTATAATTATATGTATTTATATCCGTTACCCTAGTATCCCATGACATGACGGGGAGACTCTTAGCCTTCATCATAACTAATGTTAAGTGTTGATAAGGCTGAAGATGGAAGCGAGCGTCTCGCAGAATCTTCAATCACTTAGGAATTGGCTATCTTATGTCTAACTGCCGTAACACAACAATGCTGAAAATATTGTTGTTATATCGTCTAACTTAGATAAGATAGTGGAAGCTAGCCAGGCGGACTTACAACAAGTCCTACCACCAACCAAACCGAATACAATATATACCCCCGCTGGGTATCGAACTCGGGACCCCTGGGTCTGATACCGGTGGTTGTTACCACTAGGCCACAGAGGCGGTTACAATTTTAGCACCTTCCCTCCCCCTCTATTCCTGTTGTCACCAAGTCACACCTGACAAATAGGATCTAATATGTAATAATTTAACCTAATCCGACGTTTAAATAATGAATACTGATGTGACACAATTTTTGCACAAGGAATTTAATACTTGTTATTATTCTTTTTCACCAACAAGAAATCTTTGCGCAAAAGAATATTTCTGGTAAATGAATATGCTTTTAAATTTTTCATACAAGCGTGGACTACGAACTACCTAAGTAGATTTTAAGTGTACACAGTGGTTGAGGGTTCTGGGCACTATCGGAATCCCTGAAGATGGAAGCGAGCCTCTCCCGGAATCCCCAATCACTGAGGAACTGGCTATCTTATCTTTAACTGCCGGAACACAACAATGCTGAAAACATTGTTGTTATGGCGTCAGACTTAGATAAGATGGTGGTAGCTAGCCAGGCGGACTTACAACAAGTCCTACCACCAACCAAACCGAATACAATATGTACCCCCGCTGGGAATCGAACCCGGGACCCCTGGGTCTGATACCGGTGGTTGTACCACTAGACCACGGAGGCGGTTCAACGCAGGGTGTTCTGCTGATTGTATTTCGGAGAGTGTGCTATTGAGCTACATGAGCTCATCCCGCCAGCTCCATTTTTCCACTGGTAGTCCAGACATACTGCAGGCCCCTACCTGGTTTATTACGTACCGTTTACGTTAAAGCGCTTCTCTTCTTCCTTTATTATGCGCACAGCCAGGGAGTAGAACTCCCTACCTTCGTCTGTATTCCCGGGAGCCTATAACCCTGGTATATTTAAAGCTCGAGTGAATAGGATATTTCTAGGCAAGCTCGCTCCATCTTCAGCCTCTTCTTAAATCTAATGATTCAAAATGAGACCAAGAGTAAGCCTACTTAAGGCGATACTCGAAAAAAATATGCTGAAGCGAGATAGCAATGAGAAAACGACGCGCACGGGAGCGAGACCGATTTTGCAGATTAGGCAAAAAAAACACAAAATCACTTCGTATTAAAAAACTACAGCTATTTTAAAAAAATGCTTCTATACGATCCTAAATATTATTGGTGTCCACTTATTAAACCAATTTCCAATAGCATAAGTAACCCCATTTAAGAATAATCTTGAATTTTCGAATTTTTTAGAGGTCTTTTCGAAAACAAAAAGTGTCGAGGCAAAATCATAAAATCGTGTTTTTGAAACTATACGAATCTAGATAAAGGTATGAAGAAATATATATGTTATTACCAGATTTGTAACAACTGTAACCGTGCTATAGTTTTATATCAAAAAGTCCATACTTTTTCCGAGTAGCGCCTTAATATAAAAATATATATATCTCGATATTCCCGCGGGAACGGGAATCGTGAGGGTAAAACTGGGACTGCTCATCTAAAACTGCTCAGCCGTTTTCGCGTTATTGAGTGACAAACATTTTAACTTTCAGACGAATAACATTAGTAAGATGTAAGATTTTAGAAATCCTTATTAGGTACTTACATATTTAATTAGGAAATAAGACGACCTCCGTGGTCGAGTGGTTCGTACACCGGTTTCAAGATGTCGCCTACTCTGGTGTCCCGGGTTCGAATCCCGGTAAGCAAGTGTTTGTATGATGAATACGAGCATTTGTACCTGAGTCATGGACGTTTATATATATTTCTACATATAAATACTTATATATGTATAATTATATGTATTTATATCCGTTACCCTAGTATCCCATGACATGACGGGGAGACTCTTAGCCTTCATCATAACTAATGTTAAGTGTTGATAAGGCTGAAGATGGAAGCGAGCGTCTCGCAGAATCTTCAATCACTTAGGAATTGGCTATCTTATGTCTAACTGCCGTAACACAACAATGCTGAAAATATTGTTGTTATATCGTCTAACTTAGATAAGATAGTGGAAGCTAGCCAGGCGGACTTACAACAAGTCCTACCACCAACCAAACCGAATACAATATATACCCCCGCTGGGTATCGAACTCGGGACCCCTGGGTCTGATACCGGTGGTTGTTACCACTAGGCCACAGAGGCGGTTACAATTTTAGCACCTTCCCTCCCCCTCTATTCCTGTTGTCACCAAGTCACACCTGACAAATAGGATCTAATATGTAATAATTTAACCTAATCCGACGTTTAAATAATGAATACTGATGTGACACAATTTTTGCACAAGGAATTTAATACTTGTTATTATTCTTTTTCACCAACAAGAAATCTTTGCGCAAAAGAATATTTCTGGTAAATGAATATGCTTTTAAATTTTTCATACAAGCGTGGACTACGAACTACCTAAGTAGATTTTAAGTGTACACAGTGGTTGAGGGTTCTGGGCACTATCGGAATCCCTGAAGATGGAAGCGAGCCTCTCCCGGAATCCCCAATCACTGAGGAACTGGCTATCTTATCTTTAACTGCCGGAACACAACAATGCTGAAAACATTGTTGTTATGGCGTCAGACTTAGATAAGATGGTGGTAGCTAGCCAGGCGGACTTACAACAAGTCCTACCACCAACCAAACCGAATACAATATGTACCCCCGCTGGGAATCGAACCCGGGACCCCTGGGTCTGATACCGGTGGTTGTACCACTAGACCACGGAGGCGGTTCAACGCAGGGTGTTCTGCTGATTGTATTTCGGAGAGTGTGCTATTGAGCTACATGAGCTCATCCCGCCAGCTCCATTTTTCCACTGGTAGTCCAGACATACTGCAGGCCCCTACCTGGTTTATTACGTACCGTTTACGTTAAAGCGCTTCTCTTCTTCCTTTATTATGCGCACAGCCAGGGAGTAGAACTCCCTACCTTCGTCTGTATTCCCGGGAGCCTATAACCCTGGTATATTTAAAGCTCGAGTGAATAGGATATTTCTAGGCAAGCTCGCTCCATCTTCAGCCTCTTCTTAAATCTAATGATTCAAAATGAGACCAAGAGTAAGCCTACTTAAGGCGATACTCGAAAAAAATATGCTGAAGCGAGATAGCAATGAGAAAACGACGCGCACGGGAGCGAGACCGATTTTGCAGATTAGGCAAAAAAAACACAAAATCACTTCGTATTAAAAAACTACAGCTATTTTAAAAAAATGCTTCTATACGATCCTAAATATTATTGGTGTCCACTTATTAAACCAATTTCCAATAGCATAAGTAACCCCATTTAAGAATAATCTTGAATTTTCGAATTTTTTAGAGGTCTTTTCGAAAACAAAAAGTGTCGAGGCAAAATCATAAAATCGTGTTTTTGAAACTATACGAATCTAGATAAAGGTATGAAGAAATATATATGTTATTACCAGATTTGTAACAACTGTAACCGTGCTATAGTTTTATATCAAAAAGTCCATACTTTTTCCGAGTAGCGCCTTAATATAAAAATATATATATCTCGATATTCCCGCGGGAACGGGAATCGTGAGGGTAAAACTGGGACTGCTCATCTAAAACTGCTCAGCCGTTTTCGCGTTATTGAGTGACAAACATTTTAACTTTCAGACGAATAACATTAGTAAGATGTAAGATTTTAGAAATCCTTATTAGGTACTTACATATTTAATTAGGAAATAAGACGACCTCCGTGGTCGAGTGGTTCGTACACCGGTTTCAAGATGTCGCCTACTCTGGTGTCCCGGGTTCGAATCCCGGTAAGCAAGTGTTTGTATGATGAATACGAGCATTTGTACCTGAGTCATGGACGTTTATATATATTTCTACATATAAATACTTATATATGTATAATTATATGTATTTATATCCGTTACCCTAGTATCCCATGACATGACGGGGAGACTCTTAGCCTTCATCATAACTAATGTTAAGTGTTGATAAGGCTGAAGATGGAAGCGAGCGTCTCGCAGAATCTTCAATCACTTAGGAATTGGCTATCTTATGTCTAACTGCCGTAACACAACAATGCTGAAAATATTGTTGTTATATCGTCTAACTTAGATAAGATAGTGGAAGCTAGCCAGGCGGACTTACAACAAGTCCTACCACCAACCAAACCGAATACAATATATACCCCCGCTGGGTATCGAACTCGGGACCCCTGGGTCTGATACCGGTGGTTGTTACCACTAGGCCACAGAGGCGGTTACAATTTTAGCACCTTCCCTCCCCCTCTATTCCTGTTGTCACCAAGTCACACCTGACAAATAGGATCTAATATGTAATAATTTAACCTAATCCGACGTTTAAATAATGAATACTGATGTGACACAATTTTTGCACAAGGAATTTAATACTTGTTATTATTCTTTTTCACCAACAAGAAATCTTTGCGCAAAAGAATATTTCTGGTAAATGAATATGCTTTTAAATTTTTCATACAAGCGTGGACTACGAACTACCTAAGTAGATTTTAAGTGTACACAGTGGTTGAGGGTTCTGGGCACTATCGGAATCCCTGAAGATGGAAGCTAGCTTTTACCATCAGGTATGATAAAGGCTAAGAGTCTCCCAGTCGTTTATATTAAAAAAAAACACTCAAATAATGCAACTCGTTTTTATCACACATACATTTTGAATCAGAAATATTAATAATTTTAATAATAAATTTCATAAAATCACGCTGATTATCTAGCTCAAGGGAAGTTTCATAAGATTTTTTTTTAATACACCAATTAACCTAGCCCCAAAGTAAGCACTGTAAGGCTTGTGTATGGGATACTAGGGTAACGGATATAAATACATATAATCATACATACATAAGTATTTATGTGTAGAAATATATATAAACGTCTCGGATACAAATGCTCGTATTCATCATGCAAACATTTGCCCCTACCGGGATTCGAACCCGAGACCTTAGAGTAAGCGACACCTTGAAACCGGTGTCCGTACCACTCTACCATGGAGGTCGTCAAAATTTGAGTTATGAATACTAGATAACGGATAAACATCTTATATACTTTTTTTGTGTAAATACAAACAGAATATACAAATTAAACACCAAGACAAATAAACATGTTCATGCAACTAAATATCGAACCCGGGACCTCAGCGTAGAAGGCAGGTATACGTACCCCTACACCAGACAGGTCGTCAAAGTCAATGCAACCAGCTTCAATTGAATCTATTAAATTATATAACATTTATTTTATTTATTTATTTATTTATTGTGATAAAAACGACATAATATCAATAACATTTACCACACAAATACAATTAAAAAAATGTAAAGAGGGTAGACCCTGGACAAGGTGGACTGACGGAAACGTTGAAAATGACATGTAAAATACGTGTATTTTACATATAATTTTCAACACAGTGATTTGTAGTGTTTAAAATGATGTGTAAAATACATGTAATGTTGATCTGGGTCCCAATTCTCGCGCCTTCAACATCTCGAATTTGAATTTTTTGGAGTCAAAAATCTGTATTAAAAGCTCACCGAAAGCAATCTTCGACAGTATAGGATCAAAGAAACCAAGGATATAATAATGGCGAAGGCGCGAGAATCGGGCCCCTGGTCGTCCTCGTCGTGGAGATCTTTAGGGGAGACCTTTACCCAGCAGTGGGTGTCATGTGGCTGAGAGAAGGGGTAAAAAAAATGAAACTAGTAAATTAACGTAAAAAAGATAGGACCGGTTTATGTCGCTAAAAACGTAGATTTCGACACCCGCAAGGGAATCAAAATTCATAGGATACTTTTCGTTGACCTAGAACTATGAAATTTGGCAAGTAGTTTCGTCTTTTACTACAAGTACAGGAAAAAATCTGAAAACTAGACAAAATCATGAAAAGTTTAGACTTAAGGTTTTAGAAACTGAATTTCGGTAAACTTCTGAAAAAACTGCGAGACTCCTGAACTACTTATACTTATACTTAATATTATGTACCTGATGATGACATGTTTACATATCACATATAAAATGAAACCATTGAAAGTGCGCGTAATAATACACACCTCAAGATTTTTATACCTTTTAATTTCCTACATCACACCGTAAAAGTCCCTTTCCATACCCTTTGTGCAGTATGCCAATAACATACATTACGAGGGTCATTCTATTCCCAATAAAGGATCAGGAGGTCTACCGCCATCTGTTAGAGCAGTATTGTTTCAATCTTACCATGCTATTACTACGAATCTCTTCGAGTACCTACGCTTGTTTTTTGACGGAAGCTTTGTGACAAAGCTCCAAGCTCCAAGGTGTAAAGAGTGTAAAAATTCTTCTTATTCAATAAAAAAAACGCAAACAAAACGTTTTTATGACATGATGGCGTCCAATAGACTTTGGTAGGCGCGCTGGATTTGGGTATTTCTTCATACTAAAAAGGTTTTTTCTGAGAAGTAAATTCGCAAATGTAAACAAAAATAACTAGTCACATAACATTAACGACAATATTTCATAAACCAGTAAAGAAAGTTATATTAAAAAAGAATGTTAAAATGGACGACAATAACAACTGTTACGTAATAGCTCTGTATGTAGGCTAAATAAAAAATTAAACAAAAGCTTGCTCTTTTGTAGTTGTTTGGTTTCTTTAGAATTTTCTATTTTTGCGTACAATGTTATTTTTATGTGATGAAATAAACAAAAAAATTGAGTTCCAGAAAAAACAACTTGTCACCTTAACGCTCAGACGGGACTCGCCTTTTAATGCTACCAATAATCTTTTCAAGGTGACTATAAGCACAAATATTATGTTACATCTAATGTTACACTTAGTTTTGCAAATAAACAGTTTGAAGTTTCCCTTTTTTAGGGTTCCACACCTCTAAAGAAAAAAAATATAGGATCACTTTGTTGTCCGTCTATCCGACCGTCCTTCCGTTCGTTTGTCGTCATTTATGTCGAGAACGCGTGGACGTATCGAGTTGAAATTAAAACCATAAATTCAGTTCAACAGCCTGTTGAAGGGGTAAAAAAAATGAAACTAGTAAATTAACGTAAAAAAGATAGGACCGGTTTATGTCGCTAAAAACGTAGATTTCGACACCCGCAAGGGAATCAAAATTCATAGGATACTTTTCGTTGACCTAGAACTATGAAATTTGGCAAGTAGTTTCGTCTTTTACTACAAGTACAGGAAAAAATCTGAAAACTAGACAAAATCATGAAAAGTTTAGACTTAAGGTTTTAGAAACTGAATTTCGGTAAACTTCTGAAAAAACTGCGAGACTCCTGAACTACTTATACTTATACTTAATATTATGTACCTAGGTAGCAGTGGCTAGGGGTCAAACTATTACGAAGGTAAGCCCGCCCAAAATTTCTTCAAAAATTCTATTAACTATATGGCGGATCAGTGGAATACGATTTCTAAAAGGGAAGCCGATGGGAATCTGTATGTATGAACCCTTCGCCACTGCTAGGTAGGTACCTACAAATTTGTGCGGAACCCTCGGTAGGCGAGTCCGACTCGAACTTGTCCGGTTCTTTGTTAATTAAGTGACTAGTTTTTTCAGGAGTTTTTAAGCTACATAATATCTTAAGGTATAGTTTGGATATTCAGACATTTCTGTGTGTTTCTCAATTACGCAAAACGGCTAAATGGATTTGGATGAAATTTGCTAGATATAGTTTATAGCCTCCCCGATATAGAAAACCCAGCCACCCCGTACCACATGGAGGCGATCAGCTAAGAAAAACTGCATCGGTTGGTCACGGCTTGATGGATATTCATATGTCTGTAACCGCCTCTGTGGTCTAGTGATAACAACCACCGGTGTCAGACCCAGGGGTCCCGGGTTCGATTCGCAGCGGGGGTACATATTGTATTCAGTTTGGTTGGTGGCAGGATTATTGTAAGTCCGCCTGGCTAGCTTCCACCATCTGATCAAGTCTGACGCCATAACAACAATGTTTTCAGCATTGTTGTGTCCCGGCAGTTCTAGATAAGATAGCCAGTTCCTTAGTGGTTGAGGATTCCGGGAGAGGATCGCTTCCGTCTTCAGCCTTATCAATACTTAACATCACGTATGATGAAGGCTAAGAGACTCGCCCTAGTTCATAAAAAAACGTCTATAGGATCGGAAGAAGTGGAGGTCCCATCTTAGAGCCCTATATCCCTGATGAGCGATAAGAGGACATCATCATCATTATCATAGCAGTCTATCCATCTTCCCTTCCATACAGTGGTTTGACGGACACGTTTTGATAGAGCAATAGTGCGGGGTACGCGGGGGGAGAAATGGGTGCTAGCGAGCCCCAACTGCCATATAACTCGTTGGGGACAAATGACAATATTCAGTCAAATACTAAAAAGTCTTGTCAAAAGCGGCATGGGGCGAGGTTTCAAGGGCGTTGTCCCACTTTTAGTCCTTAGTTACGCTGTGAACGATCACAGCGTAACTAAGGTGCCTCCAGGCTTTAAACTTTGAAGTTTATAGCGTGGAGGCAAGGGCAGGATAAAACTGGCATTTTATCCTGCCACAGACACACAGACTGGTGAGACAGAGGGTGGCTGATGTGGCAGTTTGATCTGCTGCACCAGCTTCTTCGCGTCTAGACTCTACCTCCACTTAACATCAGGTGGAGGCCAGACTTATTTGTTCCGACCTAAATGAAAAAAAAAGACTTTGTAATGTTAACCGCTCGTTTTTTGTTCCTACTATGTTACTTAAGTAAGTATTCAATATTTTGTATAGTCTTGGGAAGAGCGAGTCAACCCCAACACAAGTATAACATTACTTTCTGGGGTATCTCAATACTATGTAATAATTATATTGAGTAGGTAATACAGATATATTTTTTAATCCTGATATCCCCACGGACACGGGAACCATGCGGGTAAAACTGTGGCCACCACTGGTAGTCATTTTAGTAATATTTTAGCGAAACAGTGTTATAGTTTGATAACAGAGTTGTCATTAGAAACTCGAGTTGAAACTTTACGTTATTGGAGTAGATAAAAATTCTTATACTATAAGCTACAAGGTAATTACATAATATCTCACCTAAACTAATTACGCATAATTTCACGTTTCAAGTTGCCGTTATCAGGGATAATATTAATTGTAATATTAGACGACACACAATTATAATATTAAATAATGCTATGTAAAAGAAAACAAATATATTTCTCGCTGCAATAGTTTAAGACATACAATACCTAAGTAACTTTTTTTATATAAAATATCCATCATCAGCCTGTGGACGTCCACTGCTAGACAAAGGCCTCTCCTAGCTCACGCCTATTGTGGCGTACATAGGAGGCTATTAGCCTACTGCTACCACGCTGGCTAGACGAGTTGGTAGAGGGTTTGTTTCAAGTTTTCCTTCTCTCGCACAGGTGTTCAATGCGTCGAGCCTCTTAGTCGACTCTTACGATATCCCAGGCATATAAGGGAGTGGTGATACTTGTATTCTTAGGCCGTCACAACACGGCAGATAGAAAATATAATTTGGGGCAATAGGAGATATTAGTATGATCCATGAATGCTCCCATGCTGGACTGGGAGTGAAATAGAGTGCCATCAACTACTAGCGTTCCAGTGCAGATAATAAAAGCCTATCAATGGATAGGGTATATAGGGTAATTTTAAAAACGTATCCATATTTTTAAGTTCAACTCGGAATCGGTAGTTTTTGGACTTCCCATACTAAACCGATCACGTGATCAGTCTGATTTGTAGAGACAATTCTTTTTTCACCTCACACGCTCTGAAAAGCAGGTTTTGTCAGTCAGTTTAGGCGTAGAAAATCGCTTTTTGCGGCCTAGCGCGGCAAAGTACTTTTTTTAATTGAATACCTAAAAATATGTCATAATGCGTTCCGAATCCAACTATTGACTTTTTTGTTACATTTGATTGTTATTTTAAATCGCTTTAAATTAATTATAATACTCCGTTTTGGTTTTATAATATTAATTTAGTTCATTGAATCATAAAAACAATAACAATAAGATTAAACTATTTGTTATAAGAATTATATTTTAGGCTGGGTGAGATTTCACAACCTATAATTGGATTTCGGACTGTGACCTAAATCTTTATTTTTAAATTGTCTTTGTCTTGTACCTCATGTCAGTGTCAACATTTACGGAATCGTTTTTATTCTTATTAATAAGTAACAATATATCCCTACTTTTAATAACTTTGAATTAACTATAATACTCCCTTTTTTATTATTAAAACAAAGAGAATAAGGTATATTTAGATTAAAATTTATGTTAAAGAATCTTTTACCGGAAGTTGACCGCGGAAACAACCATAAAATGTTCCTCGTTGTTGTGAGGTGAAAAATTGTGTGTTGCGCTCGGCAGAAAAGTTTTTAGCGTCTTGTACCTTTGAAATCCTCGCTTCGCTCAGGACTCAATCTTTGAACCACTCGCTACGCTCGTGGTTCAATCCTAGAATCCTTTACTTGCTCAGATTTCAATAGAGGTAACTCGCCGCTAAATAACCAACTTTCCAGCCTTGCATAACAAATAACTATTATGTCATAGTTCGAGCTATGTTTCTAGGCATTTAAAATTCACTTTAAATCCTACAGTGTTAATTTATGTTTTTGAACATTATTTGTGGTTATTGGAAACCTACTTGCAGTTGCCCCCCTCCCCCTCTTGAGCGTTTTAAGAAAACGGAAACTATGTTCTGAATCTTTCTCAACGATAAGTTTACAAGTCAAACGTGTCTAGTATAACGGCATTAGATAAATTTCTGCAGAAATTTGCAGGTTGGCGTACTACACTAGGGTAAACCCCACGGTATTACCTACCTTCAACCGTTCAAAAAACGCTGTTATATGGTCCTTAATAATCGAAAACGCATTAGTTCCTATTGGTAAACGTCCGAAGATGCTGCAGAATCATCAAATTAAAATCTATACTAATATTATAAAGCTTTGTTAAGAATTTGTTTGTTTGAACGCGCTAATCTCAGGAACTACTGGACCGATTTAGAAAATTCTTAGACCATTAGAAAGCTACATTTTTCCCGAGTGACATAGGCTATATTTTATCCCAATATTCCCACGGGAACGGGCATCACGCGGGTAAAACCGCGAGGATCCGCTAGTATATTATAAACGCGTTTGGTCTCAAAAATACAAGGAAAATATCTTGGGTCTCCACAAATACAAACCTTATAACAGACTTTTGCTGGATTTAGATCCATTGATCACTTCCAACAGCAAAATTGCCGCGAAAGAGGAAGTTTATATTGTCTGCTGTTTTAAATTTGTTAGATAGTCCCAACAGTTGTCATAAGACTTCCTTGTGACAAAGTCTTATGACGAAACTAAAAATATCATTGGCATATTAAAGTAAATTGTTTTTTTAATTATACTATTTCGTAATTATAAAAAAAGAATCCATTTGAATTTAAATAAATAATAACACAACACATATACTCACCCTCTCACATACACTCACTCACCCACATTTTACACACCGAGAGGACTATATCTAATATCTATACTTAACTATTATAAAACTATTAAAAAAAAATGATTGTAAACTATGATAAGTAAATTACCCTTCGTAAAGTATGTACTATTGCAGCTTATAACTTAATGTATCTAATCTTCTCTAAGGCAAGAGGCGCTGGATGCTGAAATACAGGCCATTACCAAGTTCAAAGTCAAAGTCAAAGTCAAAGTCAATATCATTTATTCAGTCTAGGCTGTTACAAGCACTTATGAACGTCAAAGAAGCTACGCCATCGGTTCACAAACCCTACGGCGGGAGACCTTGTAACGAGAAGAACCGGCAAGAAACTCGTCAAGGGCTGTTTTTTTCTCCCTGTTTTATTTCATACAGAGTCGTCAAATTGAAAAGTGACCTTAACATATCAGTAAGGTCAATTTCCATTTCGGCAACAGATGCTACATTTCTACTTAAATGTGACAATACATTAATGTATGGGCTTAAGTACCTAAATGTAAATCTTATTTGGTTCAATAAATAATAGTACATTATTGTAAAGGCCGTGAAATAGGCAATTGCAGGTCGAGTATGAGTTTGAAGGCCGAGCCGTAGGCGAGGACTTCACTAATACGAGACAGGCAATTGCCATTTCCGCCGAGGCATATATAAGGCGAAATGGATTTTAATAATAAAATTTTAAGGGGTGGTCAGGCCAAGTGTTTGCAATCTAAGAAAAATAATAAAAAAATCTAAAAAAATCTTTTTCTCCTAATAAAAAATTAAATTACGAGTTCGTAATGTACCTACTAGTTAATATTTTAAGTTTATTTTATTCATTATCAAACTTAATTAAACCTTGAATAATGAAAAAAAAAACCATTAAATAAACTATTTAAAAACAGCTGATATTAAGCTCCACTGCGCTGCGCGGCGCGGCGCGGCCCGCCGCGGCGCCGGCCGTCAACCCGGCCAGTCAGCTGAGAGCCATAAGTACCTACCTACTATGCAGCAAAGCTACCGCCTGGGCTGAGACCCAATTATTTTCTTTTCACAACTAATTTGAACGATTCTTTTCTAAGGTACAGTTAAGGAAAACAATCAATTGCAAGATCCAGACAAGGCCACATTGTAGTGACAAACAACACATGTTATGAGCGTTGAGGTGAGTATTATGCTGTGATGAGTCTTATTTAAGCTGTGACGTGACTTTATTATTCAAACTTCCCTATTAAAACAAAATCAAGTTTCAAATAAGTTTTGGTTAATAAATAGGTGTTGGTAAGTATAAGTAGGTAAGTAGTACTTACATGGCGTCGAACAGCAATCCAGTTTACTTAATAATAATATGCGTACAGCAAAAGGCGATAAGCTTTCCATCACACTTAACAGGCTTTGGATTGACAAAGTAATGTAATAATAATTATGCATACGGACAGTTGTTAATTGGTTAAAGGACCTAGATACTAGAATAACTTTTATGTTCAACACAAAATTATCATTACACTAATTCGGCGTGTTTAAAAGTTCATCGCCTATTTTACAAGTACTATTTACAAATAAAAAAAAAAACGATCTACAGAACTGTTGAACACGATCGCCTTGTCTTTCGATGCACAACAAGTAAGCACGCTTGCGAACGTGTATGGCCACTTTAAACACTCTGCAAACACATTACAAACGGCCATGTTCTCGGAAACGGTACACGGCATTCAGTATGGTGCGGTGACAGAGGCGCACTCCGAACCTCTCCTCGTAAAGCCGCGCAGCACTACTTAACACTTCGCTACTTTCACGGTAACAAAATACCATTTCAAGGTACTCTCGATTAGTATACCTCCTAGGCATTTTTACTAACGCGCGTCGCGACCTGATAGCACAGAATGCACAAGGAGACTAACTAAAGAAAATATCAAATCAAAGTAAAGCGCGAAATTTCACGTGATTATTAGGGGTGGGACACGAGAAAAAAAGAAAAAGTTATTCATTATTTTTTCAGGCCCATATTATCTTGGTTTGCATTGCTTCGCAACTTTTTGTTTAGTCTGATCACATAAATGTCTGGGCAACATCTTGCTCTAGTAGGCCTTATCTCTTACTGGGGATATAGCTAACTTATTGATAAAATTGATATGATATCATACATAGAGGCTTTCGTCGTGCATGATACGTTAAAACTTGTATAAGTAATTAAGTTTATTACAAATTCTTTCACAATTACAAAGTGATTTTATGCAAGCCTTTAATTATCTTAGCCATCGTCTACTTCTAAATTAAGACATAAGCTGGCCATACACGCAAGTATGGCCTGCTTTAGGAAAAATAATGTAATTTTTTTTATGAATCTTTCTACAGAATAATGAAACTAGGATTACAGAATTTACACACCCAAATTGACTACCGTAATAATTTACAATAGATAGATAAGAAGTTTACTTGCTACATAAAAATTAAAATCAATAGGCAAAGTGGCAGCTCTAAAATTGCGGCTTTTCTATTGATGATTCATATTGCATGCGGTTTCATTGATCTACCGCCACTGACATCGCCGACAAACGATGCCGCCACGGCCGCCAAACGCTGCCTATCGCTTTTCGGCACCGTCCGCGCCGCTCGGCGGTCAATCAAAAAAGTTAGTGACTCGAAGATGATTGTGGTGTGCAGACGTGCAGTTGCGCGCCGCGTGCGGGCTGCATTTTCGTTTACGATATCGATCGGCAAAATGTGTACTAATAAACAAGCAAACGTGAGAAAAGTACTAACCAGACAGTGTATCAGTGAGTGTAACAACAAATTAGTGTGTAACCTATCAATCAGTGCAATAAAGTTAATTAAAGACTGTTGTGATGTATGAGTGAATGTGGTCGACAGCGACACAGGATAATGTATCCCTTTTTTGTATGCAGAATATGCAGATGATATCATCTGAATGTAACTAACTATTAAGTAAGTGAATGTAACTATTAAGTAAACTGGATTGCTGTTCGACGCCATGTAAGTACTACCAACACCTATTTATTAACCAAAACTTATTTGAAACTTGATTTTGTTTTAATAGGGAAGTTTGAATAATAAAGTCACGTCACAGCTTAAATAAGACTCATCACAGCATAATACTCACCTCAACGCTCATAACATGTGTTGTTTGTCACTACAATGTGGCCTTGTTTGGATCTTGCAACTGATTGTTTGCCTTAACTGTACCTTAGAAACGAATCGTTCAAATTAGTTGTGAAAAGAAAATAATTGGGCCTTAGCCCAGGCGGTAGCTTTGCTGCATAGTAGATAGGTACTTATGGCTCTCAGCTGACTGGCCGGGTTGACGGCCGGCGCCGCGGCGGGCCGCGCCGCGCCGCGCAGCGCAGTGTAGCTTAATATCAGCTGTTTTTAAATAGTTTATTTAATGGTTTTATTTTCATTATTCAAGGTTTAATTAAGTTTAATAATGAATAAAATACACTTAAAATATTAACTAGTAGGTAAATTACGAACTCGTAATTAATTTTTTTATTAGGAGAAAAATATTTTTTTCGATTTTTTTATTATTTTTCTAAGATTGCAAACACTTGGCCTGACCACCCCTTAAAATTTTATTATTAAAATCCATTTCGCCTTATATAGTGCTTTTCTCAAAAGAATTCAGGGAACTAAAACATACTTTTTATATTAGACATTTAATAATTACTAAAAGAAAATCATTCAATCAAATCATTGCAGGAGCGTCTTTTTGAATTTGGAACATTACAGCGCTCCAGCAATGTTGTATGAAACGGCGTGCTGGAGTTGTTAAATACTCTTTGTAATGTTCCAAATTCAAAAAACGCTCCTGCAATGAATTTGATTTTCTTTGTCCGTAAATTCGATAATTCGCGTGTTCTTTTTCGAAAATAATGACAACATTTCCATGCATGTTTGAGAAAATTATTATTATTAACTACACTCACCGTTAGAAAAATCGCACCTTTAAAAAATCTGACTCTTAATCTTAGTTTAACCTTATTTGGAATCAATGTATGAGGGAAATGTTGGATATCATTTGAAAGGTAACGAAAAGGAGTACCCAAAATAATTAAACTTTATTTTTTATTGGAATACAATAAAAAAAAAAGAAGTTTACAAAACAATACCATTCCTTAATAGTGCTTTTTGTACAAAAACAACTTAGAAAATACGTTTTTTTTAAGGGTTAGACTACGGATCACTGCCTATTGAACCTGCATTGACCTTTTAAAACCCAAAAGTTGTAGCGCAATTTTTTTAGATGTCACATTTTTGTTATTTATTAAGCTTTTTTATTGCAATGAAATCTTGTTTATTAAGTTCATTTATTGGGCTTTCAAACGAGGCTAAAATTGGTGGGGGTACAAGCCTACACGCATTTGTAAAGTGTTTAAGAAAACTATAAAAGGTGCGATTTTTTTGACTTTGAGTGTATATACAAGAAAATATACTAGAAAAGTAGCTTTTCTCATGTCGCCCTGAAGAGATTCGAACCCGTATCCTTGGGAATCCGGCCCAATGCACTAACCTAACTAATTATGCTACAGAGACCTATGAGGACACGTCGAATTTTTCTAATATACGAGTATTCACCTTACTACGGTGGTGTGGACCACCGCGCCGTTTCATCAATGAGAGAAATATCCAGTACACGGTAAATATGGATTGTAACTTATGATGTACTGTATAACTACAACATCTCATTTGTTATTATTTTTGTCAATAAAATAAATAAATAAATCCTCGCATTCGAAAGACGTTTTTACAAATGTTTGACAATCGATTAAGATGAAACATTCCGCATTGATATTGAACAAGTTGCTTTTTTCTAGTATATTTTCTTGTTTAATATTTATCATATAAAAATAGCATTGTAAATGCAAAATTAATAAGTTATGATCCTCTTATTTTCCACTTTACCTCAAAATACAGAACTACACAGATTCAAAAGTTATCCATGATGGATTTTGCAAAACATCAAAATTTATGTCATTATTACCTCGACAAAATTGCACCAAAAGTCTCAAGTGCAATAATGAAAACCAATTGCGAAACTCTTACATTTAAATAAGTACTTTAACAGCAATACTTTATTAAAAATGCGTAATGAAACATTTATTTTTATTTTTTTTATTACACACCAATTATCTAGCCCACGTTAAGTTTCATGAAGAACTTGCGTCATGGATACTAGATGACGGATAAACATAATTATATACATATATATTTTTTAAATACATACTTATTATACATATTAAACACCCAGACCAAGACAAATAGACATGTTCATGCACACAAATATTTGTCTTGTCCGGGGATCGAACCCGGGACCTCTGGCGCAGAAGGCGGGCTTAGAACCCCTGCGCCAAACAGGTCGTCAAATCGAAAGTTACTGCATAACTTATGAAGTTGGTTTAAAAGTAGGTTTTATATAACTTAGCGTAGGACGTAATTAAAAAAAAAGTAAAGCGCTATAGGTTACACCCCGCCCGCCTAACGCCTTTTGGGCGGTTCTTATATAAGGGGCAGTGTTGAACCGGAGCGACACAGTGTGAACGCGCCCGTTCCTAGTGGCATGTCCTGTGGTTGGAGCCATTGAAACACCCAGGTAAGTACGAAACAAATTTCAAACTTGTAATTCGATATTCGAAATAATTTTTCCTTGCACAGCTGATGAAGTGTTGCGGTGTTTTTAATTTTTTAATGATGAAGTTTTGATAAAACTTTTTAGTAAAGTAGAGTTTTGAAACTGTTTGAAGTAGGGATTAAAAAAACAGTTATAATGAAAAGCAATAATATTTAAAGGGGTTCGAAGCCGTGGTTTATACAATTAATGATAATGAAAATAACAGTCGTTTTTATGATATAAAAATAATAAATGAAAAGTGTCAGAAAACTAAAATCTCCTTAATTTATCTTTATCTAGTTGTAGTTTCATTAAACATATTATTATTTTGGTAATTAATAGATTCAATCTTTTTTCCATAACGTGACAATTACGCAGAAAACAAAAATTATATTAAACCAGATGTTATAAAAACTATACTTACATATTATTGTGCCAATGAAGCTACCTCAACTTTATACTAGTTAAAACATCATAGGTTGTTTTATCTTACTAATAATAGAATTTCAAAAGCATTATTTACATCGAATAACATTGTTATCGACGATATTATGATATTTTATGATACGTAGATTATTTCCTGTTTCATATGACTGATATGCAATTTCTTTTAGCCTTTAATATTGGAAAAGTTGCCTTAATACCATGAATATTTTTAAGGGACCATTTTTTATTTTTTATTTTTTTATTTTTTATGAATGACGGGTAGACTCTTAGCCTTCATCATACATGATGTTAAGTATTGATAAGGCTGAAGATGGAAGCGAGTCTCTCCCGGAATCCTCAACCACTGAGGAACTGGCTATCTTATCTCGAACTGCCGGAACACAACAATGCTGAAAACATTGTTGTTATGGCGTCAGGCTTAGATAAGATGGTGGTAGCTAGCCAGGCGGGCTTACAACAAGTCCAACCACCAACCAAACCGAATACAATATATACTCCCGCTGGGAATCGAACCCGGGACCCCTGGGCCTAATACCGGTGGTTGTACCACTACACCACAGAGGCGGTTAATTTTGTTTTGAATTTCTCTTTTTTTTATATTTTTGCTGCGAGATTGTCAAAAATAATAAAAAAAAAACAACTGGCACTCTGGGAGTGCCGGCAGAAGTGGAAACCGCTCTTGACCACAATTTCATAAAAAGTTGATGAAACTCCGTTTTCATGACTTCCAACTTGATTTGGCAGGTAAATCCATTAAAACTGACCTGGCATCAATATGAAAGTTGGCAGTAATGAGAGATCTTTATATAATGGTTGTTATTAACTAATATACGTAGATCTTTCAAGTGTAAGACTAATTTGAAATAGGTCAACGGGAAATGGTCTTACGAATTTTCAAATCAGGGTCACGTGTCCTGACGCGACCTTAACATTTTTTACCCATCCCAAAATTTTAAAACTCTGATGTGCACAACGCCGCTAAAGAAGTTTTCACTCCAAAAAAATATCTTTATTATTCAATATAATTATTACCAAGTGTTGAGACACACCAGAAAGTAATGTAATATTTGTGTTGGGTTGAGGTTGCTCAATGCTCAAATGCAATCAAATATTGCTTATTCTAACCAACAGTATTTCAGGACGTGTCTTAACCAAAATTGACCGATGGTCTAAAATGGACACCTAAACAATAATGTTGCAATACCTATTTGTTACGAAGTCATAAAGTGAATTCCCTGACAATTTATTTATTTTCTTATTTTCTATGAAGTTTAGTACAGTCATTCAAAAAAACATTGTTACTTTTATTACATTGAAGGCAAAATAACTTATTAAAACCAAAATAACACTGAACTTTCATGGTTACTATTACAAACATTATTATGAAAAACGTGATTTTTACTCATCATGACATCATCATTTCATGACTCGGAAATAAATACATACATAGAACATAGAACTAATAACGTTAATAAAAGCAACTTGCAAAGAAAAAAATAAATAAATTAATTGTCAGGAAATTCATATTATGAATCCTTTCCTTAAAGATATTGCTTGTGACATTTTCATACCCTCTGATTTATATAGTGAATAGCGAATCTTACTAGTGATAATCAAGCTTTCCGGTTCATTTACATCGCGGTCTTAAGCTGAAAAGCTTTTGTTTCTGACTAAAAGTTCTTCTCAAAATTCTTATCTACCTCTAATCTGTACCAAAAACCATAAAAATTGCTTAAAAGGTCACTATCAGACAGACAGAGTTACTCTATCATTTTAACATTTTAGAAAGTAAATAAATAACATATATATAAATATATAAAACCACAAATTATCTAACTCAAAGTAAGTTTCATAAGAACTTGTGTTTTGGATACTAGATAACAGATAAACCATACTTTTATACTTTTTTTTTGTAAATACATACTTAATATACCTACACATTGAAACCCAGACCAAAACAAATAGACATGTTCTTGCACATAAATATTTGTCTTGTCCGGGGATCGAACCTGGGACCTTCTGCGTAGAAGGCAGGCTTTGTACCCCGACGCCAGTCAGGTCTCAAAGTATGGATTTTATTATATTTTATGGCTTAATATATTGTAAAAGTCGTTACTTCAAGTTTCTTGCGCCTGTTTTTCTTGTCGGTTAAAAGACTCTGGAAAGGGTGGCAGGAAAGTTTTCACCTAATCTATTAAAATGACTGACTGAAATAGATTTATTATTTAAATAAAAAGATTTTATAATGCGGCTACCTCGGATTTTGTCTATGTGGAGTTTGGACTGCATTTCCTGTTTGGAAACAAAAACTTCATCATCACATTATACAGCCATAAGACATCATACCTCGAGGACCTTTGACGACCTCCGTGATAGAGTGGTACGTACACTGGTTTCAAAGTGTCACCTACTCTGAGATCCTGGGTTCGAATTCCGGGCAATGTTTGTATTAAGAATACGGGAATTGGTACCTGAGTCACGTAAATACTTATATATGTATAATTATATGTATTTATATCCGTTACCCTAGTATCCCATAATACAAGCCTTACAGTGCTTACTAGGGGCTAGAAGAAATATTTATAATTATTTATTTAATATTATTATTGTGCGAAAAAACATTTTTTTTTTTTAAATCAAACCGACTTCAAAAAGTAAAAAATAAAACTTTTGGAGTCGGTGCCAGCCAGGGCATTTTACATTGCACTTCTATTAACTATATATATTTTGGCATCAGCCAGCTAGCACCGACTCCAAAAGTTTTATTTTTTACTTTTTGAAGTCGGTTTGAATTTTTTTTTATAAAAGGTTTTTTTTCAGATTTTTTAGTTACATCATGTGCCTTTACTTACACTTAAAATCAGCCCATACACAACAATGTCATCTAGGTAAACGACTACTTGCCAAAAGGTGATTGATATTTTTCAAGATTATGAAAAAAACTACTAGCCAGATCTTCGTAAAAATTATATGGGACCACACATAAACCATTTTTTTTCAGATAAAAAAAGAATTATAAAAATCTGTTAACAACTGGCGAAGTTATGGTAAAACATACATAAAAAAAATAAAAAAACAAAAAAATACCGTCGAATTGAGAACCTCCTCCCTTTTTGAAGTCGGTTAAAAAAGTTTTTCCTGAAGCAAACAATACAAAATTTTACAAACTAAGGTTTTTGTGTCTATCTATAGCTCAATCTATTACTTCAATGCGAAACCGTGGTTAAAAAAAAATTGCAACAATTAATATTTTAGTCACTATTTTATTAAACGAAATACATATGTGTGGACATTTTCTATCTTATTTTTCATTTAGTTTAACGACACGATAATTTACAAGGTTCTGATATGATTTGTTAAAAAAAAACAACAAATAAGTCAAAGAGAATTTGACAAACATTAGTTACTGCAAAACAAAAGTCGGCATCATCTAATATTATTAATTTCAATACTTATGGGTCACTTAATCATTTGTCAAGGAAATATTTCTTATAGGCGATTAAATTATATCACATATATATATATTAAATTATATATCTATGATTTTGTAATTTTTGCATTTTTCAATGCTATTTTTATACTTATGGTAAATTTTAAATAGAAATCTTGGAAAAAAATAACTCGGCCACAAGTGAATTCTCAGACGGGAATCGAAAGTCTCGGTAGCTCAGCGGTTAGAGCATTGGACCGGATTTCCAAAGGTCGCGGTTTCGATTCCCGTCTGAGAATTCACTTGTGGCCGAGTTAATTTTTTCCAATATTTTTCTATTTAATATTTACCATAAGTTTAAATTATAAACTAAATAATAATAAAAAATAAAGGCTAACTTCAAAATGCATCCTACATTGCACATTTCTTTTTTTGCCTTGGCTGGCACCGACTCCAAAAGATTTTTTTTATTAAAAAGTTTTTTTTTTACTATTTTTTTAGTTACGTTGTGGCTCGTACTTACTTTCACGAAAAAGTACCGTGAAAATTACATCGTCCAAGTAATCAAAAATGCTCATAAAATGAAAATTACTGTGCTATTATGGGACCAAACGGCAACTATTCCTCATCGTACAAAAAAAGAATCACGAAAATCAGATCAGCAAAATTCCGGTGTAATCAGTGTACATACAAAAAAACCAACCGAATTGAGTACCTCCTCCTATTCGAAGTCGGTTAAAATTTAAAAGTAATAAATAACACAACACAACAATGCCCAAATAATTTTTCAGCATTGTTTTGTCCATCGGGTGCGGGGACAGCTCCAACAGTCTCTGCGGACAGTAGCTGAGAGGCTGGACGTGGATAGTGCAATTATGCAACATTGGACACGCGTCCGTCCATCTCTTGAAGGACACTCTGCTATCCTGTAATAATTATATTTATAATAAATAACAGTTAATTTTACTAAACCTTTCGATGGCAATGAACGAGGCACAATATAATTAAAATAAGTGTTATAGTTAAAATAAGTCTGCTTGCCAGTACCCCTGTACTGGCAAGCTGCCCCTGCTAACATAATTATTTAATATACATTGTTACTAACATTATGGGTACAACTTGCCTGAAATAAATGACTTTATTTTATCATAAATATTAAACAAGAAAATATACTAGAAAAATGCACTAACCAATTATGCTACAGAGACCTATGAGGACATGTCGAATCATTCTAGTATATTCACCTTTCTACGGTGTTGGCCACCGTCGTTTCATCATTGAGAGAAATATCCTCGCATTCGAAAGAAACATCATTACAAATGTTTGACTATCGTTTAAGGCGGTACCCTGACCGAAAGGTATCGCTACATCTCGTCATAGTATTCGTAGAAGTAGAAAGCAAATGAGTCAAAAACGGCCACTTTTAGCAGTTTTGCTATCTACTTCTAGCAGTGACTACGAGGGAATGTAATGATACCGTCTAAAAATACTAGACTATGGGCTCTAAAAATTCCACGTAAAGTTTTATTAAAATTGTGAATTAGAATTACGATATTAAATAAAATTCAACGCGGCGCCACTTTCGGTCAGGGTACCGCCTTAAGATGAAACAGACATCTAATTATAACTTTTAATATTTATCACATAAAAATAGCATTGTAAAATGCAAAATTAAAAAGTTATAATTAACGCTGGTAGTTAATTCATAAAACATAACTGAGTACCCTCGATACTGCTGACTTCACGGCTTGGAGATTTCTTATTTTGGCCAATACAACTAAATTGCGAAAACCAATTTCTTTTTTTATGTCTTGTTTTATTAAATAAAACTAACTATATTATATTAAGTAAACATATAAACATACTATACTAACTATAACAAGAAAACGCCGTCCAACTCGCAACTTCTTTTTAATTAATTATTTATATATAGAAATAATCTACCTATTTTTCTATATACGAGGGTGAATCAAAAAGTTCTTAGAATTGCCAATAAAGCATCAGTGAAATGTCAAAAAAATAATTAATTTGACTACGTTATCTTCTTATAACTCTATACAATTGCTAAAATGCTTCTCCAACTTTTTTATTTTCTCTGAAAAAAAAACAAATTCCTTGACTCTCGAAAATTCCTCTACCGCGGCCATTACGGCGTCATTGTCGTGAAATCTTGTTCCATGAACATACTCTTTCAATGAGTGAAAATCACAAGGGGTTAGGTCCGGTGAATATGGCGGGTTATTTTAAATTTCAAAGCAATACTGACGGATTGCCGTGAGTGCAACGTCGGAGCGATGAGCTGAAGCGTTACCATGGTGAAACAAGACCCAAAAGTTTTTTATGAAAATAGATTGGAAACCTATTGGAAACTACCAAATAAAATCTTTAGGGTCTCTGCAGGTTATTTTAGAGTCATCAAGTACCAGTCTTTCCATTTTTTTGGCATTTTCTTTGCTTAAAGCTGTGGACGTTCGACCAGAACCAGAATCATCTTCATAGCTGGATTTGCCTCTTTTAAACTCGACTACCCAGTAAGCGACCATGGAATAAGGTACAGCATCAGTCTCTTACGATTGCTGAATATACAAATAAATATTCGAAGTTCACAAATTTTTTTAGGCCTGGTACTTTATCACCGCGCGTATCTCGTTTTTATCCTTGTATGGTAGACTTTATCATGTTGTTTTACAAAATAATTAATTAAATAAAAAGGACAAGACGGAATCAATTGATACTTGGCATAAACACTAAATGATAATGACACTTGAAAATAAAAATAAAAAACTTACACAAAAAAAAATAGTGTATCCATTTCTAAGAACTTTTTGATTCACCCTCGTATAACGATTATATTTTTTATAACTTTAATATTCCGTACTTTTTCAGCCATAGACTAAAACATAGTGTACATCGGTCTTCAAATAATCATATTGTCTATGACAATGATAAAACATTATTCTCCCACTTTAGTTAGTCGTTATTTTCTTCGGAAGTTTGGAGAATATTTCTCCCATAAATACTACGTTTAAAAACTCTTTACTAGCTGGCCACATAAAGTCATTCTGTTATACTTGTTGTGTGAATTCGCGATACCCATACTAGGGCGAGTGTGTGTTTTAAATCTTATCGTTTTGCATTTTACTTGTGCTTATTTTAATTGTAGTCATTTCCTTTTGTAATCTCTTTAGTTTAAATAACGTGATATTTGAGTGTTTTTCATGTTCAATACGTTTGACTTTGTGTTCCTATAAAATATTTCCGTACAGTATTTTTATCTAGTGGATAGTTAAGTATTCCAATGCAAAACGATTATTCCTTTTTAATTTCTTGTAATTCAGATTATATGTAATTGCATTTACAGTGAAGTGTGATACTAATTATTACGTGGAACAAATGCAATTCACTTTCTTAGTTTGTTTTTCTTTAGAGTGAATTTGTTACCTTTTAGACCGCTAGGAAGGTTGCGTTCCCGAATCATATTCCTTGCTTAACCGCAATAAATATCTTTAATATTTATTTTTTAAGTTTGTTTGGAGTCGTCAAGAGCAATGTTAGAAATATTCGCCTCCTGTGGTTTTTTTTTTTTTTTTTTTTTTTCTCTTTATTAGGATCACCAACGGTTGATACAATGATACATCAGAAGTAAATACTTAATCAAAGACTTAACTTATTGTACAACCACTTATAGGTGAACACAGCATGCTCGATAAATAAACTCTATTTTAATTACATAAGGAACTTATAGAACTAAATTAAATTAAAGGGTATGTATGAGTATATGTATGTTGTGGGCGTGTGTGAAAAATTATGAAAAATGAATATGAATATGAACTCAAGTTTTTCTAGAACAAGGCTACCAAGTTCGCTAGAAAACAACCCGAAAATTTCTCCAGAAATCCATACCCAGAATTTGATCATTCAGAATTTCTGGCAGAACAAAAAGTTGTATTTATAACTTTTTAATTTTGCATTGGACTCCCAAGGATGCGGGTTCGAATCCCGTCAGGGCGACATGAGACTAGTTTTATCACATAAAAATAGCATTGTAAAATGCAAAATTAAAAAGTTATAATTAAATGGTTGTTTCGTCTTAATCGATAGTCAAACATCTGTAAAGATGTTTCTTTCGAATGCGAGAAAAAGTTTTATATTAAAGGTTTTGCTGTTAAAAGTTAAAGGTAAAATAAAATATAAAGATGAATAGAAATTGGACCGCCAGACGCAGAAAGCTGTAACGGAATTTAAAAAATAATTATGAGAATTATTCCCTAATAATGTTAAGCCGGAACCAGTATCCAACAGACCGATTATATTTTTGTCACCGACATTAACATTCACATGGGCCGAGAAAAAGGTAGGATATTTATCCAGGATTAGAGACTCGGAATGGCAGGAAACAGGCTAGAGATAAAAATAAGCCGTTGGTTACATTCAGTCTCAGTGCAACGACTAGAAAATCTCGAATTTCGAGAATCAGTAGTTCTCCAATCCTGACAAACTAGTTTTTTGGGATTGCATTTAGTGCAATCAGTGTGTACACCGTTTTTCCCAAACTTTAAACAAACAATGTCTCTTGGTTAGGTACAAGTTTTTAAACTGTGCCGATCATTACGACATCTAGGACAATAGACGATTTTAGAAGCAACAGCGGAAACATAATTAGTTTTTTTTAATACATTTTAATGACAAGACTTGGTTCTTTCCTTTCTACAAAAGCTTGACGAATTTGTAGAATCAAGAGGCATTAGCTATGACAAGGTTCTATCCTTTGGTTATGAAACTTTTACTGGCGAGGCGCTTCGTTGGTTCCGTAGCATTATACGTAAATTAAATAATTGGTCTTAGGTTGCTGAAGCTTTAATAGCTGATTTCAGTCCGAAAACCTTTTACGCTCAATTCTTGTCACAAATTCTGTCACTTGTCAAAATCATAAAATTGTGTTTCTGAAATTTTATAATCCGCACGGATAAAGAAAGGGGTTGAAAATGGCTCGCACACTATCGTTGTCTACACTCGCACATGCACGTACTGTTAGCAAAAAAAAATACTTGAAGTGAGATAAGGCAATGAGGGACTTTCCCTTACAAAAAAATAGTAGAAGTCAATTTGTTTCCATTCAAATAACCTTAATTTTTATTTAACCAGCTGGACTCTTAATGTTCTGTTTAATAAATGATGTACAGTTTTGAGAGTAAAGAAACGATTTGTAATTATTATAAATTATTAAAACCGCCGCTATAACGACCGCTGTAAGGGCGCTCTCAAGGTCAAAAAGCCCTAGCTGATGTTGACTGTACAATCATATGAATTTGATAATCGCGTTGTGTATTATTTTTTTATGATCTTGCTATAAACTATAATATACCTATTATATATAAATATACTTATTACGAAAAATTACCAAATATTTCATAATAAGTAAAATCTTTAAACTTTTTTTGTTGACGGTACAGACTTAGAGAGCCGCCATTTTCAATACCATTTATCCGTGCTGGTAGTACATAATTATCTAGATAAAGGTATGAATAAATATATATCTTATTACCAGATTTGTAACATCTCTAGCCGACCTATAGTTTTATACCAAAAAGTACGTACTTTCGTCTAGGTCGAGGTCTATCAAGGTTAGAAATGTTACAAATCTGGTAATAAGATATTATAATACAGGGTGGAAAGTTAAAACGGGGCATGAAGGGCAGGTATATTGCGAACCCTACCCCCCGTGACCAATGGCGGCCTGGAGGGCAAGTACTAGGAGTTTTAGTTGGTAGTACCCTAGGGAGTGCGTGGCCTATGTGTTTGTATAGGCCGTGTACTCCAGGTGAGTCCAACATTTCGAATCGCCTCTACCACCTGGGGGCGAGGGATGCGTAAAAGCATTTCTCCTAGTATAAAAAAAAAAAAGGGGGCAGGTATCTTAACCATTGCAGCCACATGAAAACGTTCTTAGGTAACCATCCTTAATTTATTGAGAAATTTTGATCTGCAGAAACAGACTTTGAAAAAAATATTCAGACATTGAAACAAAACAAACAAAAACATTCAGCAGAAAAGTTCCGGTTATCAAAAAATATATATTTGATGCCCATCGAACCTGTTTCTTATAAGGATCAAAAAATTGTAAGAGACCAACTGAGGTACCATTTCCATGGGTTTATTTTTTGCTTTGTAGTGTTTTGAAGTCGGTTTTCATTTTTTTTATAAAAAGTTTTTATTTCACAGTTTTTAAAGGAAGATAATATATCATGTCATCCAAGTAACAAATATGAAATAAAATATATAAAAATGCTCAAAACATAAAAAGTACTGGGTCAAACTAAATCAAATTTTTATGGGACCAATTGGCAACTATTCTGCATCGAACAAAAAAAGAATCACGGAAATCGGTTCAAAAATCTCGGCGTAATCGGTGTACATACATATATATATATATATATATATATATATATATATATATATATATATATATATATATATATACCAACCGAATTGAGAACCTCCTCCTTTTTTGAAGTCGGTTAATAAAATAAGGATAATTTTCGAAGAACGTGTTCATGTAGCTACAACGGTTGAGGTACCTGCCCTTCATGCTTCGTCTTAATTTCCCCCATGTATAATTCTTCATACCTTTATCTAGATTTGTCAAGTTTCAGAAACACGATTTATGATTTTGCTTCGACACTTTTTCTTTTCGAAAAGACCTGGCTAATTAGTCGACTAAAATAATATTTAGAATCTTATAGTTGCATTTTTACAACGAAGTGTTTTCGTGGTTCTTTCGCCTTATCTGCTAAATCGGTCTCGTTCCCTTCCATCTTCAAAGCAAGGGTGAATAAGTACCTTCTGGGTTAGCTCGCTCCATTGTAAATCCTGCCTGACAAACCCAGGGGTTGCTTGGAATAAAGGGCAAACCCATTAAAAGTAAAAAAAAATACAACAGTTTAAATTGATCCACACTTCGTTTCCATTTTCCTACACATTTTATTTTATCACACGTCCTCAATCAGGACAAGACAATTTATGTAACAAAAAAAATCCCTCCATTTGTAACCCTATCTAAGGTTTGTGGTTAGTAAATGGGTCCCTAAGATAGTATCGCACGTACGTCAATACGATATGGATCTTATTGACGTAAAGGGATACTTATCGCGATCTAAAAATACTTGTCTTATTTTGGGTTACGCGAAAATAATAAGGGTGCTATCGTTTATTATTGTAATTTCACTATAAGATACTTATCTGTATATATAAAAATTAAACGCTAAAAGCCAAGCGCAAAAATAAAAAAAACGGCAGGACTAATATTTAGTTTATGATAAATTTTAATAGCAGAATATTAGAAAAATCGACACGGCTCACAAGATTTTTTCTAATATTTTTCTATTAAAATCGGTCATAAGTTTAAAGATAGCATTTAGAATGGAAAAACTAAAAAAAAAACAAAATTTATGTTAGCATAAAGCTTAAAAAAATCGACGGGAACGAGACGGGAAAGAGAAATAAACCACGTACAATCGGAGAACGTTTATTTGGAAGTAACAAGGTTAAAGAAATAATTTATCATAGAAATGAAATGCCCAATAATGTTCTATTTTTTGTGATATAAAAGTTTTCTTTAAAACTTTTAATAAATTACTTTTGATAAATTAAAAAAAAAAAAATAGAACATAATATAACTCGGCCACAAGTGAATTCTCAGGTGGGACTCGAACCCACGATCCCCTTTGGGAATCCGGTCCACTTCTCTAACTACTGAGCTACCGAGACTTGCGGACGGACCACCGTCGAAATTCTCCAATACTTTTATATTTTTAATACGCTGTAGGCCAGCGTTGCTACATCAATGCGAGGATTATCCTTACATTCGAAAGAAAAAAAATTTAATGTTTAACAATAGATTAAGATGCAGCAGCCAATTAATTTATGATTAATTTCTCAATTCAAAATTCATACTTTTTGAATAACTCTCCCTAAAAATACTCTACTGGCCTACCAGGAAGTTACCCCACTGCCTGTACAAACGCATTAATCATCTAGTCCAAGGCACGTTTAATAAAGAACTTGTGTCCTGGATACTAGACAACAGATATACTTACTTATTTACTTTTTTGTAGTAATAATATACCTACGTAATTAACACATTCACCAAGGCAAATAGTTCATGGTCACAAATCTTTTTCAAGTGCGGTAATCGAACCTAACGGCCTTTCTGCAGAAAGCGGTTCCTATACCCCTGCGCTAAACAGGTATTATGGAATAGCTGTATCGTAATAACGATATACCTAATCTTATCAATGCTCATCCTTATTGAAGGCTTTTCTGGTAGCAGTGGAGATGGAATATTGAAAATGATTGATGATGATTGATGGTAATAAAATAACAAAAAAAAATTTACTGACGAAGAATTAAATTAATACGGTTATATTTATATAGGTATATTTTCTTCTTCTGACCTTTTCCCATTTTTAATTGAAGTCGGCTTTTCTATTTAAACTTATAGACCTATATGATATAGTATACATAGATATGATACGTTCATAGACATGAATGTTGAACTCTGAGACATGAATGCATATATACACAATTTGACTAGTCGGACATAAAACACGAAAAAGCGCGGCAATTAAAAAGAGCAAATTTGAACCGGACTCCATAAAAAGTCTTCCCAATTTTCACAATGCGACCTCCTATGATATCTCTGCATCAAGTACAACCTAAGTGCTTTAAGGACTCTAAGTACATTAACTCCAATTATCTCAGTAACTCTCACTTTAGAGCATTATTAAATTTTTTGTTCATCATTACGTTCCCTATCCATTTATAAGTATATGTATTGCTCTCCAACACTATTTAAAAAATAATCAAAATGGCGGACCGGTGACGAGGTCAAAAGGTTCGAACTCCCTTAAAATAAAATAATTATACAGTAAATGATTACTTAATTTTGTCACAAACTTTTACATATCTACCACGCTCAATACCTATTGTAACTATCGGAACAATAGAAAATAATCAAAACTTTTTTATTAACTAATCATCGATAGCAATGAATTCTGTATTGTTTGAAAGTGAATAATGACCGTAAATTACTAGAAACTTTTCGTTTTCACGAAATAGTATTAGTAAAAGAGTCGACATTTACCTGAAAAATGTTTTTGACTTTGGAAGTAAGCTTTTGAAAGCTATCAGAACGCAATTACACGTTCAAATTATTGACTGCCCACGACTGTATGTTAATATACTGTCATTATTACTGATAGTGTGTAGTCCGCATACGGAAAAGTACGTACTTTTTTGTTATAAAACTATTGGATGGAGATAAGATGAGATGACGGTTAGAGATTTATGTTTTTTTTTTTATTTTTTGCATTTTTCAATGCTATTTTGCTAATGTGCCATTGGGGAAATTCTCTTGTGGCCGAGCTGTTTTTTTTTTCAATATTTTTTCTATTTTAAAATTTATCATACGGTTAGAGATATTACAAATCTGGTAAGAAGATATATATTTCTTAATACATTTATTTAGATTTGTAGAGTTTCAGAAACACAATTTTATGATTTTGCCTCATCACTTTTTCTTTTCGAAAAGACCCCTAAAATACGAAAATTCAAGATTATTCTGAATTGCTGTTACATGTACTATTGGGAATTGCTTTAATAAGTGGACACCACTAATATTTAGCATCATGTAGTTTCATTTTCTCTTTAATCGCTATAGTTATTTACTACGAAGTGATTTACGGTCGGTTTCAATAACTTATCTACAGTAAGAGATAGGCATACTAGAGCTTTGTTGTCTAGATATTTTTGTTAATCAGCCCAAAATAACCCAAAATAACAGCGGTTGCTAAGTAACTTAACCTAGATAACCCTACCTCTTGTTAGGGATAGATTATCTGCAAAATTAGTCTTTCTCATTGCTGTCTCGCTTCAGTCGTATAGCCCATTAACAGTCCAATGTGGACAAAACTTTACTATGGTTTCTCATACTTCAAGAATTACGTATATATTATTATGTATATATTCATTTACAAGAAAATATGTTTGTTCTGCTTGTTTGTTGGTATATATATCTTTAACTAACTTCCGTGGTAGAGCGGTATCTACACCGGTTTCAAGGTGTCGCTTTTGTCGTACTTTGAGGTCCTGGGTTCGAATTCCGGTAGGGGCGAATGTTTGTGTGATGAATAAGAGTATTTGTATTTTTCTACACATAAATGCTTGTATAGTATAATTCGTCGTCAACGTCGTCATCAGCCATTTTTATTGCCCCCACTGCTGGGGCACTGGCTTTCCTTATGGACGAATAAGAAGAACGGGCCATGAACCACCACGCGGGCCCAATGCGGATTGGTGGGTTTTAACGACTGCAAACGCAACCGGGACCAACGGCTTAACGTGCCTTCCGAAGCACGGAGGAGCTCGAGATAGTAAATTTTTGGTCACCCATCCCGTGACCGACCATTGCGAAAGTTGCTTAACCTCAACAATCGCAGGCCGAGCGCGGAACCACTGCGCCACGGGCTCCTCTATAATATGTATATAATTATATTCGTTAATACTCTGTTACGTCCTAGTATCCCATAACACAAGTCCACAAGTGATTACTTCGGAGTTAGGTTAATTGATGTGAGTATAAGAAATATTCATTATTTATGTTTTGTGAACGCATGATACATTTTCTTACTAGTGTTCTATGATGAAAAGTACACTGCATTTTTTATTTGTTGTGAGTACAATTATGTTTTACAAACGGCCGCCCGCGGTTTCACCCGCTTATTTCCCGTTCCCGTAGGAAAATAGGGATAAAAAAACATTAAAAAAAAAATCAAACCGACTTCAAAAAGTAAAAAATAAAACTTTTGGAGTCGGTGCCAGCCAGGGCATTCTACATTGCACTTCTATTAACTATATATTTTTTTGGCCTTAGCTAGCTAGCACCGACTCCAAAAGTTTTATTATTTACTTTTTGAAGTCGGTTTGTTTTTTTTTTATAAAATGTTTTTATTTCAGATTTTTTAGTGCCGTTACTTACACTAAAAATCAGCCCATACATAACAATGACATCTAGGTAAACGACTACTTGCCAAAAGGTGATTGATATGTTTCAAGATTATGAAAAAACTACAAGCCAGATCTTCGTATATATGGGACCACACATAAACCATTTTCTTTCAGATAAAAAAAGAATTATAAAAATCTGTTAACAACTGGCGAAGTTATGGTAAACCATACATAAAAAAAAATATTAAAAAAAATACCGTCGAATTGAGAACCTCCTCCTTTTTTGAAGTCGATTAAAAAATAGCCTATGTTACTCTCCGTCACGTACCATGCCAAAATCAATTGGTTAGTTGCTTTGTTAGCGCCGGAAGGAATAACAAACAAGCATTTTTGCATTTATAATATTAGTTAGAATAAGGATTTCATTGACCACAATAATTCACATTAACCCAAAATTTAAAAGTCACTTTTTGACACCGACTTGGAAATAGAAAAAGTTAGAAGCTTACACGTACGCGATCAAGTTAAATCGAATCTGCCCCACTTACTCTTGACTTTTACCAAGTGACAGTCGAACCACAGTAAATATTAGCCAAATCGGCAGTAACTCAGGTCCTTTACAAACATACAATATATACACGCCATATTCGCCATTTCTTCGGCGATGTCGTGTGAGGCGGGTCGTTACGTTCCCTAAAATATGGTTGAGCGAAGCGATGGCTGGTTCATGCGTCATGCTCGTGAACGGGTGCCGCCAGCGGAAATGGGTCTACCTCAGTCTGCTTATCTTAATATTGTGCTTGAAGCCTAAATATATTTATCCAAAATAAATTGATCCTGACCTGTATGTACCTCACAACTTGCAGTAAAGTAATCTTGTAATGCGAGAAATGTTGAAATGTTGTAATGTATGATAGATAAGTCTTTCTTTGCCAGTTGAAAATTGTTTACGGTTACAATAACCAAAAAATGTAATATTATAATTAGTATTTTCTTTTTGTGAAATTGGAAATTGACTTTACTGATATGTAAAGGTCACTTTTCAATTTGACGACTCTGCATGAAATAAAACAGGGAGAAAAAAACAGCATTTGACGAGTTTCTTCTAAGTCTAAAAATCTATATTTCGACACTTTTAGGAGAATCAAAATTCATAGGGTATTTTCCGTTGACCTATTACTGTGAAATTTGGCAAGTAATATCGTATTTTAATACAAGAGCAGAAAGATTCTGAAAACAATACATTTGTAATTAAATCATAAAAAATACAGTCTTTAGTTTTGGAAACTAAATATCGGAAAAAAAAGGAAAAAAACTGCGAGACTCGATTCCTGAACTATTTATAATAAATTAAATGCAGCGCGGGTAAACTGTAACAGTATTTTTTTTTAAACTAAGGTTATTATATTATATATTATATTAAGGTTCACCGTCCTAACTTTCCATCCTGTATAATAATGTTATTGTCGTATCAAATTAAATTAAATGTTTTTTTCTTTCTTTGATAATCATTGTGCAAGTGTTTAAAGATTTTTTTTACTGGAGTTACTGTTTACCTATACTTAAATTAGGTATCACTAGCGATTGCCCGCGACGTCATCCATTTTGCAGTCCTCTTTGCAAACTTTCGTCCCCTGACCCTCTTCAAGATTTACGAATTTATGTTTCACACGGTATGAAAAAATATTTCCCGTGGTTCCTAACTCTCTATTAAACAAAATTCATTAAGTGTTTCAGACGTAAAAAGTTAATAGACTGAAAGACAGCCAATTACTTGCAAGTGCTCTCACTCTCTCACTCATCAGCCTGTGGACGTCCTCTGCTAGACATAGGCCTCTCCTAGCTCACGCCTATTGTGGCGTTCATAGGAGGATATTAGCCTACTGCTACCTCGCTGGTCAGACGGGTTGGTAGAGGGTTTGTTTCAAGTTTTCCTTCTCTCGCACAGGTGTTCAATGCGTCGAGCCTCTTAGTCGAATCTTACGACATCCCAGGCATGTATGGGAGTGGTGACACTTGTATTCTTAGGCCGTCACCACACGGCACCTGCAAGTGCAATCGATTCGAAATGAAATTGAACACGTTGTTTAAGGCAATTTCCTTATTTGCGTTCAGTGCATATTTTCTTTGTTACTTGAAGTTATTTAATTACTAGCTTGTGTCGTGGTAACCGCGTAGTTCCCGTTCCCGTAGGAGTATCGGGATAAAAAATAGCTTAAATTACTCTCCGTCACTTCAACTAACTCTATGCCAAAAATCAAGTTGATTCGTTGCTTATTTAGGACGTTAAGGAAGTCACGTGTTTGTGTGACTTCCTCCGAACTTAAGAATCGAGATCGATATAGTAAATTTTTGGTCACCAATCCCGTGACTGAACATTGCGAAAGTTGCTTAACCTTAACAATCGCAGACCGAGCGCGCTAACCATTGCTTCCTTTGCTCCTTCTTTAATTTATAAATAACCAAATTATCCACATTATTAGCCTTATAGAATGTTCTGAGAACTCATTATTTATTCACGTTGTCTCGCGAAATCGCGTAAACAATTTAATGTATTTACATTCTCGATTTCAGTCGCAAAATATTACATATTCATATTTTTATTGACAGAAAACTGTTCTAAACAAGGCAAAATTGGTGATGTTGAAAATAATTGGCAAAAAGTATATCATATTTACCCTTTAAATAAATCTCTACAATAATCTCAATATTACTTATTTTTAGGGTTCCGTACCTCAAAAGGAAAAAACGGAAACCTTATAGGATCACTTCGTTGTCCGTCCGTCCGTCCATCCGTCAGTTAAGACCGTTTTTCTCAGGAACGCGTGGAGGTATAAAAAAAAAAACTTCTAAGCCAAAGCAATCTAAAGATACCTATGGTGTGCCCCAGGGCAGTATTCTGGGGCCAACACTATTCCTTATCTACATCAACGAACTCTGCCAGCTTCAGCTCCGTGGTGGAAGAATATTTACCTTCGCTGATGACACCGCTCTTTTTTTCCATGGAGACTCTTGGGCACGTGTATTCGACCTAGCACAGCAAGGATTGGATACTGTAAGCGGGTGGCTTAAGTGCAATGTTCTCTCGCTTAATGTCACCAAAACTAAATATGTCGTTTTTGCAATCCGACCCAACCAACTCCCAACATCCGACTATAACATCTACGCCCATGACTGTACTGACGATTCTCCTAAAGACTCATGCTCTTGTCCACCTGTTGAGCGCACTGACCAGTTTAAATATCTTGGTATCCTACTCGACCAAACTCTCACCTTCAAGGGCCACCTCGACCTCTTAGCCTCAAGACTGCGTAAGATGATCTACATTTTCAGCAACTTAAGACATGTCGCTAGTCGCAAAATAATAAATACTGTTTACTATGCGCTTTGCCACTCTCTACTAGAATACTGCATCACTTCTTGGGGTGGTGCTGCCAAAACACATTTGCTACCACTAGAGAGGGCTCAGCGGGTATTACTAAAGGTTGCTGCAGGTCTCCCTTACCGTTTTCCAACAGACGAACTATACCAGGTTTGGAACATCCTCTCTGTTAGGCAAATATTCATTCTGAGGACCATACTTCTAAAACACGGTCAGCTATACTATGACCCCAAATTGGAAGAAAAGAGACGAAAGACGAAAGTCTGTACTGTGCCTGCCCAAAATACTACTTTTGCACAACACTTCTTCCAGTTCCTTGGACCATTTCTATATAACAAGATCAACTCTATAGCTCATATCTATCCTTGTCTTAAAGCTACCTGTAAATGTACTGTATCCGAATACTTAAAATCTCTCGACTACAACGCTACTGAAAACCTACTCCATCCTGTCAGCTGATCACGCATACAACTTATCATTAAACACACGCACACACACACATACATCATATACATGTACATGTATACATGTACATCATAATATACAGCTCACATTATATACATCACACACAACACATTTATTTTCATTGGTGACTCATTAGTTCTAAGCAATTTATAGTTTGTAATTAAGGTTTATTTTCATCCTTTTATGTTCTGGTTTTTACTTTATTACCCAGTATGTCATCTCACATGCTAAATTAGGAGTACCTAATGTCTGTGGGTGGGCCTGGTGACCTGTAGCTCAGGTATCTATTGCAGATACCTATTTCAGGCACCAGTTCCTCACAAATATAGGAACTGTCAATTACATTAAGCAATTGTCTATATAATGTTATTTGTGATGGAAGAATAAATCTATTTTTTTTTTTTTTTTTTAAAGATATTGCCGTTTATGCCGCAAATTTTCGAAACTCGCACGGGAATCAAAGCCTACACGGTACTTCCCGTGAACTTAGAATCTTGAAATTTGGTACGAAGTAACGTCTTACAGTACAGTACAGATAAAAAGGAAAAATTGCGAAAATCGTAAAATTTTAGTTACATCATATATTTTTTTTTTTTTTTTGAAATATTTAAACGGAATCTCGGTGCGCGAGTGCGACTCGCACTTGGCCGGTTTTTTTTTCTTAAAGTATCGAATTGTTTTCTTTGACGCAGGGGTAGATCTATATGGCTAGACATACCACATCAAATCTCAGGTCGTATTTTCTATTATCAGCTAAGTCAACTGGTATGAATGCGACTTGTTTTCATAACATAGTTATGAAAACAAATATAAGTAATAAATAAATAAATATTTCCATACAGTCACACCAATCATCTAGCCCACGTTAAGTATCATGTAGAACTTGTGTTCTGGATAATATATAACGAACTTGTGCTCTGGATAGACTTTACTGATATGTTAAGGTCACTTTTCAATTTAACGTCTCTGTATGAAATAAAACAGGGAGAAAAAAATAAATAGCCCTTGACGAGTTTCTTGCCGGTTCTTCTCGTTACAAGGTCTCCCGCCGTAGGGTTTGTGAACCGATGGCGTAGCTTCTTTGACGTTCATAAGTGCTTGTAACAGCCTAGACTGAATAAATGATATTGAATTGACATCGATATTTTTCTTGCGAATATTCAGTGTTAAGTGTCATTACAAAGTATCATCGAGTGTAGGTACTATCACAAAGTATCATAAGCACGTAGGTTGTAGGTATTTCATTATGGATATAAATCTCAATGGACAGGAATAACAAAATTTAACTTTGTGGTCATGGTACAAATTTGAAGAGTATTGAAAACAAAACGTCAACAAAACTTTCTTATGACTTGATGGATTCTAAAAGATGATGAAGTTACCAGACTGTGCGTACATGCTATAATGTCCAACGTCAAGATATATAAGTACGTACGTTGGCATAGTATTGAGAACTTGTTGAATTGAAAATCCGATTAAGTACGTTTGATGAGGAATGAAAACGATTTATTTCTTCTCTCGCGTGAATGAAATTAAGTGTGTTCAGATGTTAAAATAAAAACTCGTGTTCTAGAAACTATAAAAAAGGAAAGAGCTTTTACTTTATCACATGATAAATATTTCCTTTAATAAAAACGATTTCATAAAGTAGGTCCCTAAGAAGTTAAATATAAGCCTTTTGGAGTCGGTGCTAGTCAATGCATACTGCATTGCATTTCTAATAACTCCACTTTACTTTTTCTTGCGGCTGGCACCGACTCCAAAAGGATAATTTATTTCTTTTGGAAGTGTACTTTTTTTCGTTTTTTCCTCAAATAATATATTCAATGTTACCATGAAAATATTGTGAAAGGTTCAAATCAGTTCTTTACTATGATTTTTTATATGCAAATCTACGAGATGATCTTTTGCGCTCTTCCAATATTATATGAATAACGAAAAGATATGAAGTTTAGAAACGTGCCTTATGAAAATGATGCAATCTCAAGTATTTTAGCATCAAGACAAAGCGATATGAAAATTTCAACGAAATATGGAGCTATGAAGTAGCAATTTGATAACATCTACTTGTTTTGAAAATCGTAACAACTCAAAATATGCAGTCGTTAAAAATCTACCAATCCGCATTAGGAACGCGTGGTGGGTCATGGCTCTTTCTCCTTATTAATCCATAAGGAAGGCCAGTGCCCCAGCAGTGGGGAAAACAGTGGCTGATGACGATGAAGATTATTTTAAAAGATATTTTTTTACTAGCAGTCGCCCGCTTGACCCTGCGTGGTACCCGTTCCCGTGGGAATATCCTGATAAATGTATCTTATCCAAGCTATCTGCTATCATCATCAGCCTGTGGACGTCCACTGCTGGACATAGGCTTCTCCTAGCTCACGCCTATTGTGGCGTTCATAGGAGGTTATTAGCCTACTGCTACCACGCTGGCCAGACGGGTTATTATTTATTTATTTTATAAAATTACAAATTATAAAATGGTTACATAATCTCGCAAAACCTAACAAGAGGTTTGACTGCGAGTTTAAAATTGAAGCATGTAGTTATTCCTTGCTCAGTGGTTTTGTAGTTATTCCTTCCTTTTAGAATACCGAAACGTAATTTAATAACAATTTCAGTCTTGAAACCAACAGAACGTCAATTTAGCCGCTATAAAATACTTTAACCCTAAACTTAAAGCGCCACAAGTTACACATAGTTTGCAAGCAAATGTTTCAATCTGCGACGATTTCACTTCGACACAATTTTGTATCGCAGAAATTCAGATCTAGGAAACTTAGCAGAAACGTGCGGAGGGAGGCCCGGATTCCAACAAAACTTGTTTATAACATATCTCAGCTTGTCTCGTCTCGACAAGCTGAGATATGTTATAAACGACCAATAAAATTTCGTTATTCACACATCTCGTCTCCACTCGGCTTCAGTGGAGATCACTGAGCGGATTGTGTCATACTTGTATGGCGCAATGGGAACCAACTGCCTCTGTCGTCTAGTGGTAACAATCACCACCGGTACCAGACCCAGCGGTCCCGGGTTCAATTTCTCAGCGAGGGGTACATGTTGTATTCGGTTTGGTTGGTGGTAGGACTTGTTGTGAGTCCGCCTGGCTTGCTACCACCATCTTATCTAAGTCTGACGCCATAACAACAATGTTTTCAGCATTGTTGTGTTCCGGCAGTTAGAGATAAGATAGCCAGTTCCTCAGTGGTCGAGGAGAGGCTCGCTTCCATCTTCAGCCTTATCAATACTTAACATCAGGTATGATAAAGGCTAAGAGTCTCCCCGACGTGTATAAAAAAAAAGAAAAGAACTGTACGCACCTTATTTTGTTGTAACCGAAAATGTGTTTGATCACCTATCTCGTGACCGACTATTGCAAAAACTGCTTAACCGCTACGATCGCAAGTCACCACTATACCACCGAGCTTCAATTTATAAAATAATTTTTGTGTTTAATTCCACCGATTTACGGCTAAATATCATCGCTAAAGTTTAACCAATGACTGCGACATGTTCTAAAATTAGTGCAATGCCTTAATATAAACGATTTATGCAAGTTTATTCATGTAGTATTTTTAACCGACTTCAAAAAAAGGAAGAGGTTCTCAATTCGACGGAATCTTCAATCAATCAATCAATCAATCAATAATTTATTAGTTCATAAGCATGGGTATTACAAGATGTCACATATAAAAAAAGGTACAGCCATGATTCACCTTATGGTATATGAACATTACAATTTTAATTATTATTATAAATTTATTATTAGTCATTATAATTCATTACATTCATTAAATTACATTAGTCATTTCTAAAAAAATATATATATACAAAAATAAAGGGGCAAGTAGATGTCAGTATTGAAGTATTTATTTTTAACATTATTTAACATAGCATAATTATATTTTGTCATCAAAAAAAGATCGTATGTCATAATAAGCTTTTTCAGCCAGAAAGCCATTGAGCGCACTTTTAAACCTATTATTGTTCTTAATCGATCTGATATTTAACGGAATTTTATTATAGATTTTAGGTGCCATGCAATTTATACTCATTCTTCGGAGAAGGCTTTTACATCCATGAATTACTTTCAGTGTGCCTTGACGACGACTTCCGATAGTATTAGTTTCAAAGTGGGTTGGATTATTTCGGACAAAGTTTGCAATTTCGTATATATACATAGACGGCAGAGTGAGAATTTTATATTTGCGGTAGTACGGTTCTTTTTTTAATAAAGCAAAAAACAAGCTTCAAGATTATAGAACTGTAGAAAATCATTGAAACTAAAAGAATTTTAAAGTGGTAGTGATTTCACTTACATTAAAAAAAAATCATGGATAGAAAACTGTCGAATTCGACATTTCCAAGGACAAGAATTAGCCCCCTGGGGGGCAATTCTCGCACTGAGATATGTCGAATTCGAAATTTTTTAAACCATATTTTTTTATGGTTTTTGATTTTTGCTTTTTTCAATGCTATTTTTTATTGACTGTTGCATCTTAATCGATCGTTAAACACCTGAAAAGATGTTTCTTTCGAATGCAATGATATTCCTAGCATTGATGTGACAAAGCTGGCCTACAGCGTATTAAAAATATAAAAATATTGGAGAATTTCGACGGTGGTCCGGATGTCTTGGTAGCTCAGTGGTTAGAGCATTGGACAGGATTTCCATATATTTTATTAAAAAATGAAAGTAAAATCTTAACTACGGTCAAAATACTTTAGTTTCAATGATCTTTGTCAATCCTATAATGTTGAAGATTGTTTTCAGTGAGTTTTAAATATAGATTAATGGCTCCAAAAAATTCGAATACGAGATGTCGAATGCGCGAGAATAGCCCCCCTGGTGGACACGATGCGAGATTCCACGCACGTGGAGCATGCCGCCTTCTCGAACGAGAAAATTAGCACTCGTTTTCAACGTGTTCGCACAAGACATGGAAATAATTGCTATATTTCATTCAATGAAATGATGTTTGAATTCGCTAAGTGGTCATAGAGAATACGGGCCCAGAGTGGGCCCCACGGTCTACACGTGCTACGAAATATAGCTACGGTAACTGTAGCCAATCGTAGCCATTGAGTGCATATCGTAGCATAATGTAAGATAACATATGATCAAATATCATCATTATAATATTGTAATCAATAAAGCTGAAGTTTTGTTTAATATGCAATATTTTAAAATACTATCCAAAAATATTGGATGACATACCAATGTCGAGATAGACGGTAAAAACCTTGCGTGTCAAAAGTTTGATCCACTGTCAAAATTGTACGCCCTGAGTCAGTCCGCTTGAGAACATTGCCATGAAAATCCGCGTCACTCAGAAACGAAAATGGTTAATTGTGCAGTGCTTTCTTGCAAGTGCTCGTCAATAATATATACACACCACTAAACCTCACTCGTGACGTCATCATAGGTACGAAAAGTTCGACACGCTAGGTTCTCATACAGTTTGAAGCGCTCTTTTCGTCTATCTCGATATAGGTCTATGGGATGACTAGCTCACGCTGTCATCCGCGTTTTTCCCGTTCCCGTGGAAATATCGAGATTAAAAGTATCGTTATTTTTTACTAGTTACTGGGAAGGCATTTGACCACCACCGTGCTTAGTAAACAGGATGCGGTCTAAGGTGTAACATGCTTGCCCAGGAAATGCCTATTCACTCTCGCTGCACAAGATTGTTACAAATTCCCAAAAACCCGTGAGAATGAAATCAAAGTCAAATCTCATAGAACGGAGACAATTTTATTGATATAGGTATAGGTATTATATTACTACATAAATAACTCAATAGCGCCATGCAAGAGGGCACAACGCCATCTAGTGGTGACAGATGGGAGCAAATGCGACACTCGCCTTGAAGAGTCCTCTTTTAATCAGACTATCTTTTATCTGAGTGCCAACATTCATTCAAATACATCAGTAGTTTTTTTATGAAAAAGTAACAAATAAACATCCCGTCAGGGCGACATGAGACTAGTTGCTTTTTTCTGGTATATTTTCTTGTTTAATATTTATCAAACTGACATACTTTTGAATTTATAATATTTAAGTAAGTTTTAAAGTACTTTTACAGGTTTATTTGAAGTATATTATGACTCTGCAAATAGGTTTGAAACAAATGAATTTCAGAGATGCTTCCAAAACACAAAAAGGCATTCATTAACAACCGCACTAAAATCGGTCCAGCTGTTTAGGAGCTACAGACAGATACACACACGCGTCAAACTTATAACACCCCACTTTTTGCGTCGGGGGTTAAAAAACGAGTTCTACAAATGTTTGTAAGGTTTTTAGTGCAGATGAAATAGATCAACTTACTTCGACGTTTTGCAGTGACGTAATTCTAATTCAATCTCATCATTTCCTATAAAAAATCCTTAAGTGAAAGAAGAATTTATAAGAAGCGACCGATAGCTCTCAAGTCGGCCAAGAGCTTACAAATTGAAGTCTTATTTGCGAAGTTGAAAGGTTATTTGTTTGAACAACAAATCAGAGAGGGCTTTTAAGCTTCTTTTAATATTACAGAATCGCATTTCAAGATATCTTTAACGGTCTTTTGTTTTATTTACAGTTGCAGTTACATACTACAGATGAAAATGTTCTTTCGTATAGGTTACTCTTAACGAAATCGAATTGATTTTAACGTTCTCTCGCCCTTTAACTTATGAGGATTCAAAGTCAAAGTTTTTTATTCAAATAGACTTATAAGTACTTTCGAATAGTCCACCTATTTTTTACCTACTAGCCATTCAGGACATCTTTTTACTGATAAGAAGAACAGCCGCAAGAAACTTATCAGCTTTAACAGAAACAACAACATTTACAATGGAACATGTTGTTGCCAAACATAAATCTACAATCTTGAAATATATCTATACTTACTAATATTATAAAGCTGAAGAGTTTGTTTGTTTGAACGCGCTAATCTCAGGAACTACTGGACCGATTTAGCAAATTCTTAGACCATTAGAAAGCTACTATTCCCCCGAGTGACATAGGCTATATTTTATCCCGATATTCCCACGGGAACGGGCACCACGCGGGTAAAACCGCGAGGATCTGCTAGTTTAATATAAGAGGAAACATTTTCTCATTTTGATTAGGATCCACCTTTGGTGACATAGTTTATCAATCCGCCTATAAGGCTTCTGGCTTAGAGACTGATAACAGCTGGGGCCGATTATTGAAAAGCGCTGAGTTGTAATGCCACTTTACGGTCACCCATCCGACACCTGGTCGGACGGAATGTTGCTTAGGAAACTTGAATCGAATACGATCAGTCTGTCAACCGCCGCCATGAGCGCTGCAAATGACAAATGAGTATGTTAGTTATACTATGATCCACTACTACCATCACCACTAAAGGTCATCGTTTTTTTTTAATAAATATTTCCATACAATCACACCAATTACCTAGCCAATGTTAAGTATCATGAAGAACTTGTGTTATGGATACTAGATAACGGATAAACATACTTATATACTTTTTTTTTGTAAATACATACATAATATACATATTAAACACCCAGACCAAGGCAAATAGACATGTTCATGCACACAAATATTTGTCTTGTCCGGGGATCGAACCCGGGAACTCTGGCGCAGAAGGTGGGGTCAGTACCCCTGCGCCAAACAGGTCGTCAAAATAAAGACAAGAATTATTATTTTTTTACCACGCTATGTGTAATTCTAATGTGAAACCTCCAAGTCCCGGTCCACTCAACTGCGGTCATCATTATGTATGCAGAGCTTGTAGGGGTTCTTACTAAGTAGTAAGCGGAGAGCTGATTCACTAATATAATAAACATTTTAAAGTAAAAACAAGTTGAAAAGATACTTAATGGACATGTCTTTATAATGTTAATAGAAAAGTTTTTTTCATTGCAATTCTATTGCCTACAAAAAGAAAATGTATCGTAATGTTTTTTTACTGAACATGCCTACCTATATTTATATAAAGACAGATATTGTTTTTTTCCAATACGTTATATCTTCACTTCTTTAACAGTAGTTTAGTTCAACACAACATAACTCTTCTTATAACATACTAAGTATGAAAAGTAATACTTTTACACACATCAATGATTTGCAGTGTAGATACTTATATTTTTTAGGAGCCATTATATACAGGGTGGAAAAATTCTATGGGCCCTGGAACTACCTTAAATTAGCCCATTTTACTGAAAGAAAACATTCCTTTATTTTTTTTAATTCGATTGGATTGAGTGAATTTGATTTTGCACAAAACTGAAAGTTTTCTTGAATTTTTGGGACTTTTATTTGCAAGTCGAGTATTTGACACATCCACGTACAAATGTTTACATAACTGTTTATACGAGTGATCCCGTGATCCCGTGACCACGGCAGCTGTAAAGGTGCCGAAACGTCGGGAAAATAAAAAAAAACCCCGGAAAAACCTAAAAATGCGGATAATTACAACTTAGTTCGTGGAAATATAGCGCGTTTGATATCCGTAAAAGTTGTTTTATTTCAAAGAACAGTGCGCGCCAAAACATAAGATGTACCTAACTGTTTATAGTAGTAATATTCATTTATTCAAGCTGCCAAGGCTCACATTATGTTAGTAAAAACTTATCCTATGTTAGTATCAAATTAATTCAAAACAATCTTTGAAATGGAGGCACCGGTGCATGCAATGACAGCCAATGCCTCATAAAGGGGCCGTCCATACGGCCCGCAACCACGTTCAGGAGGCTGTTGCTGCTGTTGCGCGTCCGCTGCGCCATCGAAGCTGCCCTTTTTCGCATAATGGCAAAAAATCCATCAACACCCGCTTCGGCGAACATCCCCGATGCGCTACAGAAGCGAGGCAGCCGCAACAGCGCCCTAAACGCGTTGTTATACTGAACGCGAAGGGTTTCTAGCGCTCGTCGTGTGTGTTTAACCCACAGGCTGCAAGTGTAGAAAGAGGTGCAATAGGCTCGAAAGAGTGTTATTTTTACTGGTAATGACAACGAGCGAACCTGCGGGCTATCATATTCGACCTTACCGACAGCGCTCTCCGTTCGCGCCCAATATCCTCGTCATCCTTTAAATCATCTGTCACAATATGACCGAGATACTCAACACTAGAGCTTTTACACAGGGGGACACCGCCCAAACTAACGGGAGGTACGTCCGTCGGGTATTTAGGCCCAGCTTTGAAAACCATAAGCTGGCTCTTTTTGGGATTGTATTTAAGCCCATGAGCATCCGCATATGCCTCGCAGATACCAATAAGCTCCATGAGACCACCAACCGAAGCGCTCAGCAACACCATGTCATCCGCATAACTGATGTTATTAAAACAGACATCATCAACATGACATCCGACATGGGTGTTGCTGAGCGCAACGATCAGGTCGTTAACGTACAGGTTGAAGAGCGATAGTGAACTTAAACCCCCCTGTCTCACCCAACACCTCAACCTATACGGATCCGACAGAGCACCCGCCCAACGTACACAGTTGACCTGGTTTCCATACCAATACCTAAGAACACTGATCAGCTCAGGAGGCAACTTGGCTTGTTTTAGTTTGTGCCACAGGACTTCATAGGAAACCAGGTCAAAAGCCTTGGAGAGATCGAGAAAACAGGCGTAGACTGGCGTATTTCTTTCGGTGTAGTAATTGACAACATGTTTCATGCACACTATTGCGTTTTCCGTTGATAGTTTAGAGCGGAAACCAAATTGGTTATTATGAGGTGTAAAATAATCAGTAATGTGTGCATTCAACATACCGTCAAAAACATTAGCGATGACCGTTGCCAACGAAATAGGCCTATAGTTGTTTAGATCAGCACTATCGCCAGTTTTGTTTTTAATGATAGGCACTACAATTGTTCTCATTAGCTCCTTTGGCAAATAAGCATGACCCACGCAGAGGCTAAACAGCATTACAAGAACACGCGGCAGGTGAGGCCCGGCATGTTGAAGATGCTCAATGCTGAGCCCATCGTAGCCCGGGGACTTGCCTTTCGATTTAGATTTTATGTAGCTTCTAACATCTTTGGCTCTGAATCTTATGCAAACTGGGTCGGCCCCCATCTCAGCATTTTGCATCTCGCTGATAGTTTCAGTGGCAAGTGGCTCAACGCTAAAAGTTTGCTTAAACAAATTAGCAATCTCCTTTTCACCACTAACACCACCAACGCACACAGGCAGGCCAGGCTTTAAGTTTTGTTTGTTTGTATCCTTCCAGAACGAACGAAAGTCCCGTTTGCAATGATTTTCGGCTAAGATATTCATTTTAATTTGGTCCTCATTATTCAAACACCATTTCAACTTAGACTTAAATACATTCTTAGTGAAACGCATGTCGTTATAGGCAGAGCCAGTAGTTGGCCTGCCGTACCACAGCCATAAACTGAACTTTGACCTGGCCTCCCTGTGTGCTTCGCTCACATGCCTGTTCCAACCTACTACGCGCTTCGCATTACGCCTCTCACGTCCCATCTTCCGACCGACGGCTGCCGCCTCTCTCAAAGCAGTTACAGTGTCAATATACATTTTATTAATAATTTTTCTATGCGTCATGTCATTACATTTAATGTCACAACACGTAGTAAATTCTATCGGAAAGTCAATATTTTTCAATCGTTTATGACACTCTTCAGTATAAATCTGCTCTGGGGTCCTATCTCCCCACAATACCTTTTTATCAGAGGCCCTACTCATATAACTGTAATCACGATTTATAGTTTGTACAAGACTGAAATTACATTCTAATATTAAGGGTAAGTGATCTGAGTAGAACGTGTCATATTTCACATAAACATTATCAATCAAGCAAAATGCCGATTTCGTTACTAAACAATGGTCCAACCAGCGGGTTGTCCCATGTGCGTCACTAATAAATGTAAATGTATCGGATGTCAAGCCTAACCTATCAATGTCAACACAAATCCATTCACTATCGTTACAAAAGTTCATAAGTTCGTCATAGAAAGGTTCATGTGGGTGAGCATTAAAATCACCTATAGCAAAAACGTCCACAATGTCACAAGAATCTATTATAGCGCTTACCGCACCGAGGCAGTGTGTAAATTCCGGGAGGTTTTGAGATACATCCGTGGGCATATATACACTTAGCACAAGCACCGAACGGCCACTCACTACTATTTTGATCGCACATATACGCGGGTTGTAGCACGGCACAACTGTGACGTCCGGCAGCAAGCTGCGCCGCCAGAGCAGCGCGACGCCGTCATAAGGCCGGCCGTGCAAAATGCCGGCTTCGCTGTCCATCGCTGATACGCCCGTACAACCAAACTCGCTGTCTATGCCGTGGAGGAACGGCAGCTCCTCCTGCAGCAACCACGTCTCCTGGAGTGCAATAATATCACAAGATTTGCACAACTCCCTGATATCATCAACGGCTCGCTTGACGTTCTTGCAGTTGTAACTAGCTATTTTAACAGTTTTATCCATTATTTTCTGTATTTTCTTTATCGTAGCTACTTCGTATCTGCCCTTTAGGCTTATTACGTACAAATCGTCTAAATATGATCCCTTTTGGCCACAATGCCTCATTTAAAAATAATGCTAATGAGGACACTGGTACAAAAAAATTAAAAGCATTATAGTCAGTCTCTTTCTTCATCGAATTTTTTTGCAAAATAACCTTTTGTTTTGTTTTCTCTAAAATATGAGCTGTTATATCTTGTTCTTTAGTATCCTTATGTATATTCGTAATAAAAATAGGAGATTTGCTTTCTGCAGCTTTAAATTTACCACCTTCATCATTATGTATACCCATTTGCCCGATGTACCTATACTTTGGCTTCACCTTTTTATTTTGCACTAATTTCCATTCACCATTAATTGCATCGCTATTTTGGTGTTTAATAATGCTTTGAGGTTTTGCTAAATCCTTATTTTGAGGGATTGAAGAATCCACATATGGGGAACAATGCGATGACTGCAGTATTACAGATGAGGATCCGGATACGTGCATCGGAGAAGGCGCATGTGTTGGCCGTTGGCCTATTTATGCTGCTAATTGAGTGCAACACAGTGTATGACATTGTGTCGTCTGTGTTCGACACTGTGCCGGCTGAGTTCGACACTGTGTCGGTTGTGTTCGACACTGTGTTGCGCGTTTTTTGTTTACCCTCTTGAATATCACTGTTCTCTGCGACCGATTTCAATAAGATATTTTTATTCATTGATACTGAATACATCGTTTTGTTTATACGTTTTCAATATTGAGCCTGTAAAGTGAGTATGTTTGTATGAAAATAGCGCAGTCGCTCTATTTATTTGCTGACAATAAGTATATATCCAAGAGAAAAAATCGTGATATTTATCAAAGATAGATATCATTGAACCCTGAATTTAATACAAAGTTATTTAAACCACAATTATTACAAATTAAACTAACAAAGATTAGTCGTCATGCCAAGAGTTAAATCTCATTACTATTTCACAACAAAGATCGAATTTAATTAAACTAATTAAGTTGACATTTAATCTGCTTCCTGTTAGTTAATTTAACATTAATATGCCACAAATAAGAGATTTGATACTACCGGTGGTTTCACTTTGAAGTTTGATTATTTCAATAAGCTCCTACCTCCTACTGAACGCTAACATAAACTTATTAACCTATCTGAGCAGTCGGGGGTACCAAAAATGACTGGTCCTAATCCTAACTAATATCATAAATGCGAAAGTGTGTTTGTTTGTCCTTCCTTCGCGCCCTAACTAAGCAGCCAATCTTTTTTATTTTATTTTTTTCTCTTTATTTGGGTCAACAATTTTACATGATACTACATATTACATAGGTATAAGGGTTTAAATCATATTTTCTTGGGTAACTTAAACAAATATGCAGTCAAAGACGTTAACCACAAGTTACTTAAAAAAAAAAAATTATAAGACAGTGTGATGTTAAGCAACAACAAAATATAAAAATACAAAGCATAACTACTTTTATACTAAAATGAAAATAATAAAAAAAAGACAGAATTACTGCTGAGCCAAACAGAATAAGTTCCTACGTATTTCACTTAATTAAAATTTAATGAACCAGATGAAACAAGTCGGTCAAAATATTGTTTGCCTATACAACAAAAAAAAAACAAATATATATTAACTAAAATTATATAAGTGATTCCAGTAAGATACGGATTTGCGCCTCAGACATTTTTTGGTATAGAGTTAGTTGAAAAGACAGAGAATAACATAGGCTACTTTTTAACGCAATATAATATAACGGGAACCACGCGAGGGAAACCGCGGATGGAAGCTAGTAAATAATAATAATAAAAATCTTTATTTCTCGTCACAAACAACTAATTCACGTCACAAACAAAAATTACAAAATCATAGGTATGAGTACCTATGATTTTGTAATTTTTGCATTTTTCAACGCTATTTTTATACTTACGGTAATTTTTAAATAGAAAAATATTGGAAAAAATTAACTCGGCTACAAGTGAATTCTCAGACGGGAATCGAACCCGCGACCTTTGGAAATCCCAGTGAGGGTTCGATTCCCGTCTGAGAATTCACTTGTGGCCGAGTTAATTTTTTCCAATATTTTTCTATTTAAAATTTACCATAAGTATAACTCATACCTACTTCAGCCATTTTACGAAATGGATGTTTAAAGAATAGAATAGAAAATCTTTTATTAAGATATCACACACAATGACATACTGAACACGGCAATTAAAAAATAAAGCAAAAAAAGGAAAAAATGTAATGGAAAAGTTATTTAAGCCGAACTAAAAAGACAATCGTAAGAAAAAAATATATATACATATACCTAACCTAATTAATACAAAATATAAATTTGAACAATTTGTAATTACGTTGCCAGTTGGCGTTTTTAATGTTGTCAAGTAATTATTATTATTTCCCAAAGTTAATTTTATTCATAAAATTTTGACTTCTTTTCTGACATAAAAATTCTTTGCTAAGATTTAAAAAAGTACCGCTCGTTTTAGACGGAGCATCTTGATAAACCTTGCGTTTTACATTACAATAACGCACAAGTAGTAGATATTGAAATTGGTGTAATAAGAGACCCTTTACGAGCAAATATGTTATAAAAGTTGTTTTATTTAACAGTGCGCACCAATACTTAAGATGTACGTATATGATTCCTACTATTCGATAATAATGTAATTGGCTTATCTTGTAAATATCATAATAAAAATAAATCAAACCTGAAAAGTCCATTTTCAATTATTTTGGGGAATGTTATTTTTGTATGTTTAATTATTTGGAAGAAAGAAATAAATATAAATATATTTAGGAAAAACACAAAACGGTACATCCAGGCTAGGCCTTTGGTAGGCCATCAGCTGTCATAAATAAAAAAATATTCAACTTAAACATATTTACATTTAATTAATAATATTGCGGAACAAATTCACCATGCGTATTTGTTCCTTGCTATGACACCTAGCTAAGACCTTTCAAACCACATTATTACCGGGCTAACCAAAATATTAAGCATCTTTACTAACTGACGAACTACCACTTCACCTTTACCCGACCTTTATACAGCTTTCGTGTTCGTATAATCTGCCTAAGCGCTTTATTGTGCCACCTATCTCATCGTCGCAGTTGTGTAGTGGTCGGCCTTTTGACTTCGGCCTGAATGCAAGTCAACTGGTTAATTGGTAATTAACTGAAGCTTTAGACGTTATTCGTCGGCTTTAAACTATGCTTGCTTGGCAAGGAAAGTTATGGAAAATGGAAATACTAGTACCGCGTGAAACCGCGGGCGAAGCTGCGGGCGACCGTTTGTATTAAAATGAGAAATTATGTCAGTTTTATAGTTTGTTAGTTTTTCAGGCTAAAACTACTGAACGGATTTGAATGAAATTTGGCACAGAGATAGTAGAGATAGTACTCAGTTGTAGTTTTAAAGTAAATAATAAATAAATAAATAATTGCATACAACACACCAATTATCTAGCCCACGTTAAGTTTCATGAAGAATTTGTGTTATGGATACTAGATAACGGTTAAACATACTTATATACCTTTTTTTTGTAAATACATAAATAATATACATATTAAACAGCCAGACCAAAACAAATAAACATGTTCATGCACACAAATATTTGTCTTGTCCGGTGATCGAACCCGGAACCTCTGACGCAGGAGTACCCCTATAGTACCCCTGCGCCAAACAGGTCGTCGAAATTTTAAAGTAAAGAGCCTGGATTTAAAAAAAAATGGGATACTTTTTATCCAGATATGCCACGGGAACCGTAAACACGCGGCTGAAACCGCGGGTGCCTGCTAGTTTACCATAAACTAAAATAGGATATGGAATATTTTCGGTTCTATCGTGCTTCTTCTATTTCGCTATATAAAAAAAACTTATTTATGTCATTTTTATAATTTTTGAATTTTTAATAGAAAAAAATTGGAAAAATTAACTCGGCCACAAGTGAATTCTCAGATGGGAATCGAACCCATGACCTTTGGAAATCCGGTCCAATGCTCTAATTTATGTCTGCCAAAATTCATCTTTGGTGCAGTTCTTGAAGCGTGAAATGAAAAGTACCATTTAGACGGGCAGACAGAGTTACGTTCCTAGTTATAATACTTTTTCAATGAAGACAAAATAAAGCAACGAAAAAAACGAGTTAAAATGAACCTGGCACGGGCTAAGAATACAATTAATAAAGGATTAATGAATAAACTATGAGTAACGCCTACGTTATTACTTACTTCTTCAAGTTACTTGTTTAACTAGAATTCTGAAGTAAACTTAGTTATAACTTCCAAGAAACCAAAGAAGTTCAAATCCACTCTCATGATTACAACAGCGGTTTTTCTTGTTCACGACTTAAATACTCACGTAATCTGAACTTTTTTTTACTAAAAAAAACAGATTAAAAAAAATCGATAATTATGGTATAGGTATTTTAAATAGAAAAATATTGGAAAAAATTAACTCGGCCACAAGTGCACAAGTGCAGTGCAAGGTGCAAGAGCATTGGACCGGATTTCCAAAGGTCGCGGGTTCGATTCCCGTCTGAAAATTCACTTGTGGCCGAGTATTTTTTTTAAATTTTTTCCAATATTTTTCTATTTCAAATTTACCATAAGTATAAAAATAGCATTGAAAAATGCAAAAATTACAAAAATCATAAATTCGATAATTGTTTAATTAGTATTAATTAAATAGGTACATACTTTTACAAAAAAACAAGGTAACCGGCTCAAGTAAAATATTTATTTTTCAATGTGTGCACACTGCTCTATATATTTTTTTTGTGGTATTACCATGGAAAAAAAAAACCCGTCGTCCGGTTCCGGTTGGGCGGACAATTGAACCGTGCCACGGGCAATTAGTGGTTTTTTTTGCGTTATTTTGATAATGTGATAAAGTGTTGTCGTTCATGCATTTAGGTATTTCATGACGCAACTTTTTTCATTTTATAGAGAATAATTATACTTATTAAAAGAAGTTACTAATTATATTAGGTAAATGTGGCAAAATCTTCTGTCTCTCAAACGACTGAAACGTCATTACAATTGAATAGCGTTTTAACGACAATCTGTCGGTTAATCAATTGGTGAAAAAGGGTCTATGGTGGTCTATGGCTTCCAGGGTTTTCTTCTTCTTCTCCTTTTTTTGATTTCCTTTTAATGAATCGGTAATATGCGCGGAAATCTAGAAAGCATTAAAGTTAACATCAAATTGAATTTCAATATCATTTATTCAATGTAGACTGCGCTGTAATGTAAGCTTAATGAATGTCAAAGACTACGCTATCGGTTCATAAACCCTACGGCATGAGAGATCTTGTAACGAGAAGAACCGGCAAGAAACTCGTCAATTGGTTTTTTATGATTTTGTAATTTTTGCATTTTTCAATGCTATTATTATACTTATGGTAAATTTTAAATAGAAAAATATTGGAAAAAATTAACTCGGCCACAAGTGAATTCTCAGAAGGGAATCGAATCCGCGACCTTTGAAAATCCGGTCCAATGCTCTAACCGCTGAGCTACCGAGCTAATTTCGTCAATTGGTGTTATTTTTTCATCATTAGTACATCAATATTATTCTTGATAAATTACAACCGCGAAGTACCCAGATTAGATTCCTACAATGACTGGAACAGCCGGGAAGCTGCATCCGGCGCTCGCGCCGCTGATTTCCGCTAGCGACTATATTTCCTTTTTCTGTTGAACTTGAAATTATGCATTGCGATTGAACTGGAACTTTGCTTGTTGTTTGTGAGAGGTACTTACGTATGTTATATTTTTTATATCGTCGTCTCAGCCACATAACACCCACTGCTGGGTATAGGCCTCTGCCATAATCGCCACGCTTGGCAGGCGGGTTGGCGATCGCAGTATGGCCCAGTTTGTAGGAGACGCTGCTGCCCATCTCCTAAAGGCCGAATCCCTTAGTCGCCTTTTACGACACCCACGGGACGAGAGGGGGTAGATAGGGGGGTAATTTTTTTATATATTTACTTATGTAGTTTTCTTTATGTATCTTTATTGCACATCAAAATACATAAAAATAAATGATTTACAATATGTGGGCAAAGGTGGACTTATCTCTAGAAGAGATCTCTTCCAGTCAACCTAGGACGTGTCAGAGATAAATATGATGACTTAAATATTTATAAATACACCTAAAATACAATATATACATATATAAATAATATTTAAAAAAATACATATAATTAAATGATTTAATATAAGATGAGTTTATGATTTTGTAATTTTTGCATTTTTCAATGCTATTTTTATACTTATGGTAAATTTTAAATAGAAAAATATTGGAAAAAATTAACTGAGCTACCGAGACCTACGCTACGCTACTAAGTCTCGGTAGCTCAGCGGTTAGAGCATTGGACCGGATTTCCAAAGGTCGCGGGTTCGATTCCCGTCTGAGAATTCACTTGTGGCCGAGTTAATTTTTTTCCAATATTTTTCTATTTAAAATTTACCATACGTATAAGATGAGTTGTAAATATACATTGGATTATTCACGTATTGGATAATTGTGAGAGAAAGTGCGCTTTCTTTTACCCGTTCAGGACCCGGATTATGAGACACAATAGATTTTCGATTGTTCTCGAAGTCAAAGTCAAAGTCAAAATATTTTTATTCAAATAGACATATAGTTAAGTGCTTTCGAATCGTCTATTTTTTTCCCTACCAGCCATTCAGGTCATCTTTTAACTGACAAGAAGAACGGCCGCAAGAAACTTATCAGCTTTAATAGAAACAACAACATTTACAAAGAAACATGTTGTTGCCAGACATAATAATTAGACTATTCGAAAGCACTTATTTATAAGTCTATTTGAATAAAAATCTTTGACTTTGACTTTGACAAATCTACAGTCTTGAAATGTAAATTGTTGTTAAAAATTTAAATCTCTGGACTCCGGTGTCGGTTCGGTTTTGATGAATCAATCCTTAATGATCGATTCCTAATACAAATATCGTCTTCTCAGCCGAACACCCACTGCTGGGTATAGACCTCCCCCATAATCGCGTCGCCACGCTTAGCAGGCGCGTTGGCGATCGCAGTATGGCCAAGTTTGTAGAAGACGCTGCTGCCCGTCTCCTGAAGGCTGAGTCCCTTAGTCGCCTTTTACGACACCCACGGGATGAGAGGGGGTAGTGCTATTCTAAGCCGACACTACACAGCTATATAATACAAATGTAGGTTCTTTGAATGACAATAATATCAGTCACGTCACTTGAATCATTCGTACTAGGAATAATTTTTTGAAGAAGATAATATGAATTGAATATTAAATTACAAAGCTATAGCTATAAAGAAATATTTTGTTTACCAAAATTCTAATATCTGCGGAACAAAGTTGTCCTATTTATCATTTTCGGGAAGGTACGAATACATAAACGAACAAAAATAATGTTGTTAACCAAAACAACAGGATTACCTGTCTTAACCAAAGTGACATTAAGTGGTGCCGTCTTTCTAGTGTCATCAAAAAATATAACTGTTATTTAAACAAAAAAACATAATTTAGATTGAAACAAAACAGAAATACGGATCACAGCGAACATTTATCTATACAAGTTTAGATCTAATATTTCGGGATGTGCCGTGGTTACGTGGGCAGTCATCCCGTGACCACGGTAGCCGTAAAGTTGCCGATACGTCGGGATTTAAAAAAAACTTTAAAATACACGGAATATTAGATTTAAACTTGTGCGTTAGTTATCCGTAATAGATGATTTATTTCAATGAACAGTGCGCGCCAATACTTAAGATGTATATATTACATTTTTTATTCTCGCAACCATGCAATTGATACCAATTAAACATTGCGTACCTTTTCTTGCTATGAATATAGTTCATTATATATTTTCTTATTATTATATTAAGTTGGTTAAGCAACTAGATATGGGATAAGCTGATTTTATCTAGTATTTTTATTGTTAATGCAAAAATTAAAAAAATCAAAATATTTTACTACTATGAAGATTTTAACTAAGTACCTACTTATTTACAATTTCTTAAAATTGATCTTAGAATATAATTACTAACACAGTTCTCAAAATAAATAAAAATATATCACTAAACATTTCTCTTTGTCAACTGTTCCAAATTTGGCCACCATACTCGTTCAGTATGTTGATTGCAGTCTTGATACAAGGGTCCTTCACCCGCGAGATTCAGGTAAAGAGAGCTTGGCACACTCGACTGGCCTCAAATGAGGAGGACCTGTAGTGGCCACGTCGTCGGTTCGTATAAAGTGGTTAAATAAACGGTTGATTAGCTTTTTTAGAGGTAGTTGGATACATTTGGAAAATGTGTATGTAGGTTGTGTCTAAACGACACATCTATACTAATATTCTAAAGAGGAAAGATTTTGTTGTTTATTTGTTTGTTTGCATTGAATAGGCTCCGAAACTACTGAACGGATTTCAATAAAATTTGGTACACAGATAGTAAATAGCCTGGTTATGAACATAGGATACTTTTTATCCCGATATTCCTACAGGAACGGGAACCACGCAGGTGAAACCGCGAGCGGCTGCTAGTAAATTATAAATAAAAAAATATCAGACCAAATCAATAAGAAAAAAATATCTGCTCTAGTAATTTTAATCGAGTAGGTTACCTACTGTTTTTTTTCTTTTTTATCGCGATTCGTTGTTCGTTCCAATCAATGTTATTATAAGTGTGATGAAGCAGATGTCATACAAGCTCGCATTGTGAAACATTGAGAAGACCCCATATGGGGTCCAATTCAATTTGCTATCTCTTTTATTTCCGTGCTTTTTTCGTGTCTTTTGTCCTATTTATGTGTGTGTGTGTGTGTGTGTTAGGCCAATAAAAGTTTTTCTATTCTATTATATTCTATTCTATTTGTCAATTGTAAATGTGTGCAGTCTGCGTCACAGATTTCAACGCAAATCTCTACGAAGGTAACATATTATATCTATTATAATAGGTTGGGGAAAAAGTTTCTTCGCATTTTTTAGATAATTCAAAACATTTTTTAATATAGTTTATTTACATTTAACTAAACTATGTAGGTGCCATTTTGTTCGATAACTTTTTGTCACTTTGTAATAGAAATGTTGGGGCTTCTGATCAAAATACCGCGACAAGTGGTTTTGGCAGTCCTCTCGTGATGTTAACCTGACAATGCCTAAAGAATTCTGAAGAGACCGACACAGGTGGAAATCTGAAGGTGCAAGGTCACAAGGTCAGGACTATACGGCGGATGCATTAACGCATTAACACCTCCCAGACAAACTTTCTTAATTTTTGCTAAATAACTAAAGGTGAGGTCTAGCGTTATCATAATAAAAAAACCACACCTCTTCTTCTGTTGATTAATTCCGGCCGCCTTCTCTCAACTTCTTGCTTTAAACTCATCAGTTGTTCGCAGTAGAGTTCAGAATCGATGGTCCTGCCTGGTGGTGGTGCTCATAATGAATAATGCCCTTCCAATCCCACCACACACACAGCATCATCTTGTTGCGAGTTAAGCCGGGTTTCGCCATAGTCTGTGAAGCCTGACCGGCCTTTGACCACGACCTTTTTCGCACGTTCTTCTCGTACGTGATCCACTTTAAATCATTTCTGTTCCCGTGGGAATATCGGGATAAAAAGTATTATATGTTTGATCCAGGGCATCCAGGCTCTCTACTATCTGTGTGAGTCCTGTCTGTCCATTTCAACCAAAACCGTTTACTAGTTTTTGCGTGAAATCCATTCATCCAAACATCCTCATAAACTTTCACATTTATAATATTAGTAGAATAGTATAAGATTTGTGTAAATGACATAAATATAAATTATCTTGATACTTTTGTTTAACTTATACCGAACCCTGAAAAGGGTTAAATGTGTAAATAATCCATTTTATTGATATTAATGGCTCATTACTTTTGAAGGTAAACTATTTGGGTTAATAAATATATCCGTGCGTCGAGGGTATAGTTAGATAAAATAATGAATACGGGACAACATAAACACCCTTTTTTGTATTTATGTACTTAAGTAGTTAACAAACAGATATGACAAAAATATTTGTCTTATCCAGAAGTTTATTTTTTACTTACGACGCGACTCTTAGCCTTCATCATACCTGATGTTAAATATCGATAAGGTTTAAGATGGAAGCGAGCGTCTCCCGGAATCCTCAACCACTGAGGAACTGGCTATCTTATCTCTAACTTTCGGAACACAACAATGCTGAAAACATTGTTGTTATGGCGCCAGACTTAGATAAGATGGCGGTAGCTAGCCAGGGGGACTCACAACAAGTTCTACCACCAACCAAATCGAATACAATATACTCCCCGCTGGGTATCGAACCCAGGACTGATACCGGTGGTTGTTACCACTAGACCACAGAGGAGGTTGAACGAAAATATTACACAAAACACCACACAAATATTTACAGCAAAGATAATAAATATAACAACAGATCATAGATAAATAAAACATTGGTACGAAAACAGACACGATAGAAAAAAAGTAGGTATGGCCTTAAGGTAAATAATGTGTTGTCATGACACTTTAATGTATCACGGCAACGCTGGTATACTGGCAGGGCCTGTAGGTGCGCGATAATGAAATAAGAAATGACAAAAACAACTTACAATAAATGAAACACAAGAAATCTAAAAACACAAAACTAATAACACAATATTAAAACAATAAAATAAAAAAAACAGGTATCAATAAGAAGTGATAATTCGCACTGTTCTATGACCTAACCCTATTGTCGCACGGGATGCAACAACAACAAAAAATCGTTTGTTTTTTTTTTGTTTTTATTCCACTGTTTTTATAGTAAACTATCGAAGAGAACCGTATGTGAGTAAGGAGAATACCCAACTTATGCTGAATGTGGCGTTGCTGAGGTGTGGTCGAAGCCATGACAGTTATGTTTAGACATTTGACTTTCAAGCTGGTCCTTGCTTAGCCAGCTTTGCCCACCCCACAGACCTATATCGAGATAGAAGAAAAGAGCGCTTCAAACTGTATGAGAACCTAGCGTGTCGAATTTTTCGTACCTACGATGGCTTCTCGAGCGAGATTTAGTGATGTGGAAATGTTATTGACGAGCTCTTGCAAGAAAGCACTGCACAATTAACCATTTACGTTTCTGAGTGACGCGTGTTTTCATGGTCTCAAGCGGACTGACTTAGGTCGGAAAACTTTGACCCTGTATCAAACTTTTGACACCTAAGGTAGGTACACTTTTACCGTTTATCTCGATGTAGGTCTGTGGCCGGCCCCGAAAAGAATTTCTGGCCTACCCTAACGTAACGTAATATAACGTAATGTAACGTAATATAACGTAATATAACGTAATATAACGTAATATAACGTAATATAACGTAATATAATATAAATTTAAATTCAACTCAAACTCAATATAATTTATTCAGTCTAGGCTGTTTCAATCACATACAAACGTCAAAGAATTTATGCCGTCGGTTCACAAACCCTACGGGGCGGGGGCCTTCTAACGAAAAGAAACTCGTCAAGGGCTGTATTTTGTGTATTGGTATGATTTAAAAAAAAAATATGTAGGTATCTTACCGTGTCACACCTTTTCAACCGAATTAAAAAAAAGGCGGAGATTCTCAGTTTATCTGTTTTTTTTTCGCACAGCTCACTGAGGACAGCGACGCTCAAAGACAGCGCTGAATTTGGAGCGGCTATGTAAAGTTATCTTTAATCACATACGAATTACGACTTACGGTCGGTTTCAATAACCTATCCTCAGTAAGAGATAGGCTCACTAGAGCTTTGTTGCTTAGATATTTTTGTTATTCAGCCTAATATAACCCAAAATAACAGCGGTTGCTAAGTAACGTAACCAAGATAGGCCTACCTCTTCTTAGAGATAGATTATTGAAACCGGCCCTTAAATAACTAGATGTAAAGATAGTTCAAACATCGCTGAACATTATAGTCACGTTAACATTTGATGAATAATCAAATTATGTGCTAATTACCGTTAGACTCGGTATTTTAAAACTAACAGTAGGAACGCTTCAATATTTGAAATCTAACCCTTATAATGTAATGTTTTCGTTCGATAAAATATTAATTGGTTTGATATTTTCGTTGTTTCATTGCAGTGTTTAATTTGGTTCCGGTAATAGGAAAGACGTGATTTTATAACGTTAATTGAACAAAAATCTCTGAATTTTACCCGCGTGGTTCCCGTTCCCGTTCCCGTATGAATACCGGGATAACAAGTAGTCTATGTTACTCTCCGTTCTTTCAACTACTTAACTCTATGCCATAATCAAATCAATTGGTTGCTTAGTTTGGACGTGAAGGAAGGTGTTGGAAACTGGCTTGTTGTACAGAGAGAATATAAGTACCTATTAGAATAGACTTGGAAAGAGAATATGTCAACGTTTTGGTTGTTATTGTGCTTTGGCAAAACCTGTATAGGTGACTGATAGTGTTCCACTGGGGGCGGGGATGTTGGAAACTGGCTGGTTGTACAGAGAGAATATAAGTACCTATTAGAATAGACTTGGAAAGAGAATATTGTGCTTTGGCAAAACCTGTATAGGTGACTGATAGTGTTCCACTGGGGGCGGGGATGTTGGAAACTGGCTGGTTGTACAGAGAGAATATAAGTACCTATTAGAATAGACTTGGAAAGAGAATATTGTGCTTTGGCAAAACCTGTATAGGTGACTGATAGTGTTCCACTGGGGGCGAGGATGTTGGAAACTGGCTGGTTGTACAGAGAGAATATAAGTACCTATTAAAATAGACTTAGAAAGAGAATATTGTGCTTTGGCAAAACCTGTATAGATGACTGATAGTGTTCCACTGGGGGCGGGGAAGTTGGAAACTGGCTGGTTGTACAGAGAGAATATAAGTACCTATTAGAATAGACTTGGAAAGAGAATATGTCAACGTTTTGGTTGTTATTGTGCTTTGGCAAAACCTGTATAGGTGACTGATAGTGTTCCACTGGGGGCGGGGAAGTTGGAAACTGGCTGGTTGTACAGAGAGAATATAAGTACCTATTAGAATAGACTTGGAAAGAGAATATGTCAACGTTTTGGTTGTTATTGTGCTTTGGCAAAACCTGTATAGGTGACTGATAGTGTTCCACTGGGGGCGGGGATGTTGGAAACTGGCTGGTTGTACAGAGAGAATATAAGTACCTATTAGAATAGACTTGGAAAGAGAATATGTCAACGTTTTGGTTGTTATTGTGCTTTGGCAAAACCTGTATAGGTGACTGATAGTGTTCCACTGGGGGCGGGGATGTTGGAAACTGGCTGGTTGTACAGAGAGAATATAAGTACCTATTAGAATAGACTTGGAAAGAGAATATTGTGCTTTGGCAAAACCTGTATAGGTGACTGATAGTGTTCCACTGGGGGCGGGGATGTTGGAAACTGGCTGGTTGTACAGAGAGAATATAAGTACCTATTAGAATAGACTTGGAAAGAGAATATTGTGCTTTGGCAAAACCTGTATAGGTGACTGATAGTGTTCCACTGGGGGCGGGGATGTTGGAAACTGGCTGGTTGTACAGAGAGAATATAAGTACCTATTAGAATAGACTTGGAAAGAGAATATTGTGCTTTGGCAAAACCTGTATAGGTGACTGATAGTGTTCCACTGGGGGCGGGGAAGTTGGAAACTGGCTGGTTGTACAGAGAGAATATAAGTACCTATTAGAATAGACTTGGAAAGAGAATATGTCAACGTTTTGGTTGTTATTGTGCTTTGGCAAAACCTGTATAGGTGACTGATAGTGTTCCACTGGGGGCGGGGATGTTGGAAACTGGCTGGTTGTACAGAGAGAATATAAGTACCTATTAGAATAGACTTGGAAAGAGAATATGTCAACGTTTTGGTTGTTATTGTGCTTTGGCAAAACCTGTATAGGTGACTGATAGTGTTCCACTGGGGGCGGGGATGTTGGAAACTGGCTGGTTGTACAGAGAGAATATAAGTACCTATTAGAATAGACTTGGAAAGAGAATATTGTGCTTTGGCAAAACCTGTATAGGTGACTGATAGTGTTCCACTGGGGGCGGGGATGTTGGAAACTGGCTGGTTGTACAGAGAGAATATAAGTACCTATTAGAATAGACTTGGAAAGAGAATATTGTGCTTTGGCAAAACCTGTATAGGTGACTGATAGTGTTCCACTGGGGGCGGGGATGTTGGAAACTGGCTGGTTGTACAGAGAGAATATAAGTACCTATTAGAATAGACTTGGAAAGAGAATATTGTGCTTTGGCAAAACCTGTATAGGTGACTGATAGTGTTCCACTGGGGGCGAGGATGTTGGAAACTGGCTGGTTGTACAGAGAGAATATAAGTACCTATTAGAATAGACTTGGAAAGAGAATATGACAACGTTTTGGTTGTTATTGTGCTTTGGCAAAACCTCTATAGGTGACTGATAGTGTTCCACTGGGGGCGGGGAAGTTGGAAACTGGCTGGTTGTGCAGAGAGAATATAAGTACCTATTAGAATAGACTTGGAAAGAGAATATGTCAACGTTTTGGTTGTTATTGTGCTTTGGCAAAACCTGTATAGGTGACTGATAGTGTTCCACTGGGGGCGGGGATGTTGGAAACTGGCTGGTTGTACAGAGAGAATATAAGTACCTATTAGAATAGACTTGGAAAGAGAATATTGTGCTTTGGCAAAACCTGTATCTGTAACCGATTTATACTAAAATACATTGTTATACAAACATCAAGTTTCTTTCCTTATTAGTTCACGCTCAATAGCTAACAGAAGGTCATACAAATAAGATACTTTCGCAGATAATTTTATTCATAGTTACATTGACGACGTTGATATAAGACTAATGGAGAAGTTTCGATGTAGAAAACATTATATTTCACTGAATGGGATTAAACTTTAGATCAAAATTAATAAGACAATGTTTTGTTTTAATATCAAATAATGGCTGAGAAATAAATTATTGAAATTGCATATATTCGGGCAGAATTTGACTGTGGCCTCAAATATGGCGGTGACGCCACGCCACTTCCTCACGTTCGGCGCACCACCCTTTTTTTTGTTTGTTTTGAGTGACGGGAATCCAGTCTTTACAGATTCCTGCCTTGAGGATATGCTGGGGTCACCTAGCATACCCATCCTAGTAAAGACCTAGGAACAAGCACACTATCTCTCGCCACCCCCGTTACCCCGTCGAGCCTAATAGGCTCAGCGGGGTTACGGGGTAGGACTCACCCACTCCCGATCAACCACCCTACAAATTACCAGCAGCGGGCCGAAGTGGCGTGACGTCACACGCTCAAGCGCAACTTTAAGGCCCCCATAACCTTTTTATTTGTAGAGATATTTTCCTGATTCTTTCACACTTATGTCTTAATTTTACTTACATCTTACCAATATAAACCAAGCGCAAGTTCGATTATGTATGGAGTACTGTTCTCGTCTTTGGGATGGTTCTGCCTAATACCAGCTCCAGACGCTTGAGTCCACTGAGCAGAGGGTCGAGAAGCTCATCGGCAACAATGAACTTTTTCATAATAAGCTAAAAAGCCTTGAGCATAGACGAAAGGTTGTAAGTTTATCGGTTTTCTATCTGATACATTTCGGTGAGCGTGCGGCTGAATTGCACAGCCTAATTCCACCACCTCCCTTTTTCCATCGGACAACAAGACATTCAAATATGCGGCACCGCTTTATGGTTGATATCCCAAAGATTTGCACAAAAGGTTTTGCGTCAAGTAAAGTATAAAAATAGCATTGAAAAATGCAAAAATTACAAAATCATAAAAAAAAAGTTTTGCGTCAAATTTTATCAACCGTGCTGCCAGAGAATGGAATTCTTTGCCAGAGTCCGTGTTTTCTGATACATACAATTTGGGGGCCTTCAAGTCGCGAGTGAATACGTATCTTCTAGGCAAGCGCGTTTCATCCTATATTCAATCGCATCATCGCTTACCATCAGGCGAGATAGCAGTCATGCGCTATAATAAAAAAAAACCGGCCAAGTGCGAGTCGGACTCGAAAGTAAAATATTTTTTATTATATGATGGAACTAAAAATTTACGGTTTTCGCAATTTTTCCTTTATCTGTACTATTAGACCGATAGGGATAAGTTTAGAGGTTTCAAAAATATTAAAGTTCTTGATTTTTGGTATACAGTTCCAGGACCATTTACTTAACCTAATATATGATTTTGTGTCATCTTAGGTGCAGGGATAAGTATATATTGAAGTTTTTGTCTTTTCTGACATTATCGGCCGAAAAGAAAATTAGAGACGATAATTTTACTTTCATGGGGATTAGAAAGTCGTAAACGATGTACACGAGGTTTTTGTGTCATCTCTCTCCACGGGAATACTGTTATTTAACCATTACCTAAGATGTCGCCTCAGTAGCTCAAAAGAATATTAGAGTTGGTGAAATAAGTGTTATAAGTTTTAGATCAATGGTATCTTTTGTTTATAATGTTTTGTGTCAGATTCCTCCATGGCATTTTCAGAAACTTTAATTTTTTTGTTCAAAACGCTGTAAAAGTCACAAAAGAAAATTCAAGTTATTAGAGTTTATGTTTTTATTATCTTTATGATATAACGAAACACTATTCAAAATTTGTGTCGTTTTTATCCATGGAATCTTATATTATTAGATTCAGTTTAAATCCGGAACATTTTGAAATTTGCCGCTAAGAGCAAGCGCATGGGACGCGACGCGACACGCGAGCGGTGTGTGTAACCTTGAGAGCGCCCTTACGTCGCTCGTCGGTGGTTTTCGTAGTGCAAATGTAAAGCCGTACGTGCTGTTGACGGTACCTACATTGCTAGTCAAGAAGGTACCTACTTAATTATTTTTAAGTAAGTTGATGACCAGACTAAGATGTTTTTTAGAAGTAGGTAAACATTCAATAAAAAGCAAAAAAAGAAAACAGGATATATATCTGATCTAGGCAAATAAGTAAGTATAATTTGTTTTTACTTTATACCACCTCAAGTGCCACTATTCTAAATGACAGCCTTTCTGATTGTTAAAATTGAAATTAGAAATCATGCACCCACTGTCAATCACTCGTTAAATACATTTTGTTTTATAGTTTTGCATTTCTAACCCATTCATTATTATTAATGAGAACCAAGAATACTGGTTCTTCTATACCATGGTACCGGTGTCAGTTAATTTGCGTCAGTACTGGGAGTCCCGGGGAAAAAATGAATTCCCGGTACTTTTCCCTATCTCGAACTCATTCATTTGAATATATTTATATATTGAATATAATAATAACATGTTAAAACCGATGCCAGTTAATGTGCCCCAGTAAGTACCGTATCGGGAATCTCGGGAAAATTCGTAACTAGGAGTTCCTGGGACTATGCCCTAGCATTATTTATCGATGTTATATAAACATTATCTGACTTCTGACCTTTCCTTTGGCTAGCCATATTTGCATTGCAATCTCCTGAGATCGGAAACTTTCCGGTTTTGGGGGGATTGTGGAGACAGGTTCATTTGCCTAGGTAGCTACTAATTAAGCATCTTATCGTTGTTCACAAGTATGGAGAAAATTGAATATCGGGTCATCATTCAATGCCTTCCTAGCAAAGAAAATCCAGTATCCAGCCGTAGGGTTTGTGAGCCGATGGCGTAGCTTCTTTGACTTTCATAAGTGCTTGTAACAGCATAGGCTGAATAAATGATATTGAATTTGAATTTAAATTTGATGCACGAGCCCCTACTGAACTGGTTCATGAACCTGTCTCCGCAGGCGGACTTTTAATAGCGCAAAACAACTCTGCCCCCTTGTCATGTAACCCAAAAAGCTTCAGTTGACGACCGAGCAAGTTTATAGCTTTTATTGATATAGATGTAGAATCGTTAATTTTTTTTGCCCTGGCCTTTAGTGAAATAGCCAAGCCAATGCTATCTTACATCTTGTCCCTAATTCCCTAATTCGGTTGTCCACTGAGGCTGTAAGATTAACAGGATAAGAAACAGGCCAGTCCTTTCAACCTGAATCCTACTTTGAGGGATATGCTTGCTGATCATGCGTGTCATTTTCATTAAGTTTCAACTTTTAATATTTCATTAAAATTTTAATTAGCATGAAAAAAACTTTGCTTTACTGGCAAAGGTTTTTTACGCTGAAATGGTTCCTCCAACTATACCAAACGCAAATTCAGTTGTTTTCGAGAGTCATAACGAGTCGTCTAGCTCGCAGGTTCGACGACTTCCTCACGAACAAGCCGGGATCCGAAAAGGCTTTAGCACCAAAGACCTCATCCATACGCTTCGGCAGGTTATACAAAAGACCGAGGAGTATAATTTGCTACTTTGCGTGGCGTTTGCGAACTATAAGAAAGCCTTCGATACGATAGAGACCTGGGCGGTGCTGCATTCTCTCCAGAGGTGCCAAGTGGACTATAGGTATTTCGAGGTGTTGAGGTACTTATACGAACATGCCACCATGTCGGACCGATTACAGAACCAGAACACAAATCTCATCTAACTTCAGCGAGGTGTGAGACAGGGAGACGTCAGTTCTCGGAAACTGTTCACAGCTGCGTCGAAGGATATCTTTAAGCTCTTGGACTCGAAAGGACTCGGCATCAACATTAATGGCCAGTATCTGACACATCTTCGTTTAGCCAATGATATAGTCCTTGCGGCTGAGACCTTGGAAGATCTGAACACAATGCTCGAAGATCTCCGTAGTGCTTCCCAAACATTGGGTCTTAAGATGACCATGGAAAAGGCGAAAATCATGTCAAATTCCCATGTTATACCCACTTCAGTTCACGTTGGGAACTCTACACACGAAATGTTGACCACTACGTTTACCTTGGACAGACAATCCAGTTAGGTAAGTCCAACTTCGAGAAAGAGATCTCCCGCCGAATTCAACTCGGATGGGCAGCATTCAGGAAACTCCGTAAGATCATCGCGTCCAACTTACCAGAGTGTCTCAAGACGAAAGTCTATGACCAGTGTGTGTTGTCAGTGATGACTTACGGTAGTGAATCGTGGTCGCTAACTATGGGTATGCTCGGCGTTTCCCTACGTGATCGAATCTGATATGAGGAGATCCGTAGGAGAACTAAACTGATCAAAGCAACTGACATCGCTCGAAGGATTACTCGACTGATATGGCTGTGGGCGGGGCACATAGAGAAGAACCGATGGCCGCTGGGGCGGAAAGGTTCTGGAATGGCGACCGCGCACGGGACGACGCTACGTGGGTAGGCCTCCGACAAGGTGGACCGACGGTCTGGTGAAGGTCAAGGGAAGCCGCTGGATGCGGGCAGCGCAGGACCGATCGTTGTGGAGATCCTTGGGGGAGTCTTATACCTAGCAGTGGGTGTCATGTGGCTTAAACGATGACTACGACTTGATGATCGAAGTTTAGATCCAAACATCTTTAAGGGCGCTTTCAGTTTAGACGTTTCTTGTCGGATCGCTGCGGTGCCGAAGCGGTGCATTTGTCGTTTTGCGCACGGACGGTCGTTTTTTTTCCATACAAAGCGCGCGGTGCGGTTACAGTGCGGCGTCGGTATCTATCTATTTTTGTGGCGGTACCGACGCCGCACAACAGATATTTTGTTGTAAGCTTGAACGCAAACCCCTTGAGCAGAGACAGAAAGTAGCGTTGTTGCGAGCTTAACGCTTTATTATCTGATATATTTCGGTCTGAAATGGACAGCTATACTTTTCCCCTGCCATTAGACAAGCATAAATACGAATATGTACTTCACAATATATTCCAAAGACTGGCGTTCAATGCGTCGAAATCGGCTAAGCGTTTTGATTCTTATATCTTCTGTACAGCGCTAGAGTGTAACTTCTTACCTGTTCTTGTGTTTCCGAATACTTACAAACCCAGGGATTCTAAATCCCTAATGAATACCTTCTAGGCTCTTCGTTGATTGTATGATACTCCTAGCTTATCATTAGGCGGTGTAACAGGGCAGTGACCTATTTATCAGAGTGAGACAGCAATAGCCAGACAGTAATATGACCGGTAATATGAGCGTATTTCAATAGTACGTTATAGTATAAAAGCTGAATTTTGTGTGTGTTACGCGGGGAACTACCAAAAAGTAGTTTCACAGCAGCAGCACTTTCTATGGTTCTTTCATCTTGCGTCAAACATTTTCATTTATGCACACATTTTAAACAGCTCAATAATACAAAAAAGGTTTAGGGGTTTCTCAGTACCGGGAGTAGCGATATTCCCGGTTCTCTTAACGGAGTATCGGACCCGGTTCCTGTAAATCTACGAGTATGCCGTATTTAGTAAGTATAAGCTATAAATTTTGTTTTGCTGACTCTACTTAAAGCAGAATACTTTTTTTATATGATATATAAAAAAATAAAAACTACCGAAAAGCGATAGGTACCTGTAAGTAAAAGTGAAAATCTACTAAATAACTCATTATATATCTGCTCTGCTATGCGACCGACGACCCGGACAGGGACACCCTGTCATTCTTTCACTTGCATAAAAGTAACAGTATTGAAAATTAGATGTGACCTGCGGCTGCATAGTAGATTAACGCTCAATATAGACTGTGATGATAATCTCTACATAACCGAACGACGGCGTGTGTGCTTTCGTTCATCAATTCAATCCTTATCTAATCTGATCTAATCACGGGATAATCTCATTACCTATTAAAGTAGGTAGAATATAACCCGACAGAGACGGACGCCGCGATGTCACACGGTCCACGCGTATAGGTAGGTCGACCGCGCCGGGCTTGCCGCCTGCGCTGCGTTCGCATCGCGCGCTATGTACCTACTAACTTCGTGCGCTTTTTTGTATTTTTTTCTTAATTAATAATGCATTGATATGACACAAATTCACACTGTCCATCAATCATGCATTTTTAATATCAAATAAGTTAATTCTAATAATTGTAATATTTTTTTAAAGCACTTATAGCTCGGACAAACAAAAAAAATTAAAATACTAAAATCCCATGCCTGAATCTGGCACAAATTTATTTCATGGGTATATTTAAGTAATCTGCAGATTATGGTACTAGTTATTTAAACTCTAATTTTTTTTTGGTCTAGTTTTTAATGTACTGACTTTAAGTCACTTTCCCCTGGACGAATGTGACACAAACTAGGTTTGTACACTACGCAGGCTATCTTAAATTCAATACCATTGCGTTTTTTAACTTGAAATCAATTTTGTAGGTTTTATTTTGAATTATTTATATCCACCACAAATATTCGAATTTCTATAGATGCATAGGCAAGAAATGACACAAAACGCAAAAATAAGCTTTTTATATGCAAATACATCCACAGGCAAGTTTTTATAAACTTTAGAATTTTTGAAGGTTTTGCCTACAAAATAACTCAGCGCGATCGGTCTATATAAGACGTTCCTTCTAACAAAATTCTAAGTTCACGGAAAGTACCCGGTAGGTTTTGATTCCGAAAATTTGCGGCATTAACGGTTGTATCTTTTGATTGCTTTGGCTTAGAAGTTTGATTTTCACAGCTCTAAGGGACAGTAGACCTGAGTATTAGATATAAGTTTCAGTTTGATATCTCCACGCGTTCCTGAGAAAAACGGTCTTGACAGACGGACGGACAGACGGACGGACGGACGGACGGACAACGAAGTGATTCTATAAGAGTTCCGTTTTTTCCTTTTGAGGTACGGAACCCTAAAAAAGAAAACAAATTTGATTAATAGAAAAAAAATGGAAACTTCTACATTAGTGTGAGTGTAAGAAACATTTATTTATTTATTTATATTACGATAAAAAAAACACCAGAATCTGAAACGGCGAATAGGTATTAATTTTCCAAGAAGCCAATTTTCTTTATACTCGGTTAAATCAGAGCAAAAATAACTGGTAATTGACTGATTGAAGTGACTAGTTATTTTTTCTCGAGACTATAGATTATTATTATTATTAATATTTTGTTGGATGTAGTCTTCCTAAAATATAAGTAGATACACAGCATCAGGAAGATAAATGAACGCTCTAAGTGTTTGTTAGAGTGCTCGAGTATAAAATACGTGCGTAGAGAACGTACGGCTCTCTAATGATTGATGTCTGTGCGTGGAAAACTGTCTTTTTTCCGTAGTTCTGTAAGGTTGAGTAGGAAGAATACTTGCTAAGAATCTTTGTAACACATACGGTGAATAATGAGTTACTTATTTTCTCAGCTTGAGGAAGAAAGGGCATGTTTTGTAACATACCTACTGTTTTGACTAGTATACTTGGGGTCCTTTTATGTTTGCTATCAGACAATGGAATTATAATATGTTTACTTGATGCAGATAATGTCATGCGAGCTAGCATTGTGAAAATTGGGAAGACTCTATATGGGGTCCGATTCAAATTGCTGAATCTGTATGAGAAACTAGCCTGTCGATTTTTTCACACCTACGATGACGTCTCGAGCGAGATTTAGTGATGTGGTAATGTAATTAACGAGCTCTTGCAAGAGAACACTGCACAATTAACCATTTTCGTTTCTGAGTGAAGCGTGTTTTCATGGCAATGGTCTCAAGCGGACTGACTTAGATCGTAAAACTTTGACCGTGGATCAAACTTTTGGCATGCAAGGTAGATTCACTTTTACCATCTATCTCGATAAAGGTCAGTACAAAGGCCTTATTGGCGGCTTGATAAATTCCCCGCTAGCAAGAACTCCGCTATATCAAGGGATATAATATAACACATGGTGCTGTGTGGCTTACGTGGATTTGAGCGGGACAGTGACACGTTCTCGACCACGAGTCTCGATAAAAGCCACTCAGGCTACAGGGGTATCCACTATAATCCTCATACGATAAGAGAGAGACTGACTGAAATTAAACAAATCTATCTCATCAACATCCTTAAATAAATATATGTCGTAGCCAACTGGTTAAATCAGCCGTTCAATTGGAGGGCTAGCCCGTTAATTAAGCGCCGGCATTCAATGAAATGGCTAAGGAACAACTAGCCAAGTCGTCGAATGAATCGTTTAACGACTTGGCTGAACGTCATATTTAGCCGTCTATTTAATGAGACGGCTAAATATGACGTTCAGAGATGTGATTATAGACTCAAACTATTCGTGAAAACTTGTAGCTGGCGGCTTTGTAATATCAGGCATATTTATATCACACATTTTTATTATTTTTATTTTATTTATTTTTTATTTTATTTTATTTGGGAAACATACAATATTCCAGACACAGATAAACAGATAAAAATATAAGTTTGTACATAAATCAGTGAAGTTTCCACTAATAGGTAAACATATAGCATACAGCAAAATAAAGATAACATAAACAACAAACTTAAGCAAATAAAACCAAATGAAAGTGCAACGTGCAGTGAACTTAAAGTTAAAGTTAATGTTAAAGTTAAAGTTAAAGTTAATTACAGTTAGTCAAACAATTTTACTATTTGTTTCTTAAAGCTATTTGGGGTAGCATTGAATATGTCTATGTCGAGGCATTTATCATTGTAACAATTACACGTACGAAAAATAAATGTGTTAGAAGCGTAATTAGTTCTTGTAGTGGGCATACTAAACAACTTAAAGTTACGGGAAATAGAATGATGGCATCTAATATTCAGACAACCGAGCAAAAATGGGGATTCTATCAAATTATTTATTAATTTATATAAAAACATTAAGTCTCTCGTCATTCGACGATCAGTCAGGTTTGAAGAGCTATACGCAGCAATATGTTGTTCCTGGTTGCGACATTTAAACTCAAGGTGCTTTAAAAACTTATAATGAATTTTATCTATTTCGGAAATATTTTTCTTATAATTTGGATTCCAAACTGTAGAAGCATACTCCAAGATGGAACGGACGTACGCGTTATAGAGAAGAGTCATGGTTGAAGGGTATTTGAACTCTTTGCTAACCCTCAATACAAAGCCCAACATTCGATAAGCTTTTGATGTTATATGACTAAAATGTGGGCTTAATGTTAGTTTGGAATCCAAATAAACTCCCAAATCTCTTATTTCGGATACTCTAGCAATTGAAGAATTATCAATTTTATAGTCATACTCAATAGTATTATTTTTCCGGGATAATGAAATAACATTGCACTTCTTAATATTTAGAAATAAACAATTATGCCTACAATATGAACAAAGCTCATCAATATCCTCTTGCAACAAGTGGCAATCAACAAGAGTTTTGACCCTTCTGAAAATCTTCATGTCGTCCGCGTACAATAATATCATGGAGTTATGAAAGACAGACGAAATATCATTAATGAAAACATTAAATAGCAGTGGTCCTAGATGAGACCCTTGCGGTACACCGGAAGTCACAGGCACAAAAGAAGAACAAAAACCCTTCACAGTAACTGCCTGACTACGGCATTTCAAGTAGGATTCCAACCAACGCAGTAGATCGCCATGTATACCGATTTCTTCAAGCTTTTTAATAAGTAGCGAATGGGGTATCTTATCAAATGCTTTGGAGTAATCGGTATAAACGACGTCAACCTGATCACCTTGATCCATCGCCACTGACACCTTATGAATAAGTTCGCAGAGATTAGTCTCAGTCGACTTTTTGTCAACAAAGCCATGTTGTTGATCAATAATTACAGGTCTCAAAAATGGATAAATATTATCATACACTATTTTCTCGAATAGCTTAGGAATAGTACTTAGTTTTGAGATAGGTCTATAGTCCTGTACATTATGTTTATTTCCTGATTTGAAAATAGGAACAACATATGACCGTTTCCATTCGAGGGGCATATCGCCTGATTCCAGAGAGAGATTGAATAGGAAACTGAGAGGGCGAGCAAGGTTTTTACGGCATATTTTGAGAAAGATCGGAGGAATGCTGTCGGGACCACTGCCTTTATCAATGTCAAGACCAGCTAAATATTTTTGACACTTTCTTCAGTTATAGGGGCCAGATGACCAATTGAAATTGAATTACTGTTGTGCGAGGGTCGGTTTAATAGAGGATCTGGTGTATTATCCAACTCAAAAACCGAATGAAAGTATTTGTTAAATAATTCACTGATTTGAGACCCGTCAGTTGCAGCATCTGAATCATAAAACATACAGTCAGGAATTCCGGTATGTGACTTTTTATTTTTAACAAATGACCAAAAACATTTACTATTTTGCTGTATTCTAAATTCAGCGGTACGTATAAAATTGTCATAACATTGCTCGTGTACAACCTTTTCTCTTTCTCTTAGCACACAGAAGGTGTCATAATCGCTAACTCTACCATACGTTTTCCATTTTCTGTGAAATTTTAACTTTTCCTTAATGATCCTCACAAGTGCCTTCGAGAACCACGGAGGGAAACGAGAATCATATTTAACAGTTTTTTCAGGAATATGCAAAGATATAATTGTTTCTAAGAGTTCGTAAAATTTTCTCACTGCAAGATTTATATCCCTAATTCCAAACAACTCATCCCATTTTATTAGAGCAAGTTCATAGTTGACTCTTTCATAGTCGGCATGTCGAAACAATTTAATTTTACGTGGCTCAGGAAGTAGAGTACGTAACTGAACAGACTGTAAAATAATATCCAATGCAGGATGGTGTTTGTCCTCTATCAATAGAGGCTTATTACAATGACTTACAGTACAAGGTAAACTGCTGATTACAAGGTCAAGCTCTTTGTTATTTTTATTAAGTATATGATTATATTGTTTCATGTCAGTCAGACTTAAAAAGTTAAACATTGCCTGTATTAATATGTTACTTGAATTGACATTACATAAGCCAAGCGATACACAATCCCATTGTGCCTCCGAAATATTAAAATCACCAACAATAAAAATATCCTGAGATGGATGATTGATTGAGATATCTGAAACACTATCAAAAAACTTACAAATGACGTCACAGTGCACACGACAGTGCGGGAAATAACAACAGTATATATTAATAATTTTTGAGGACAACTCAACAGATATTTTTATTACGTCAGCTGCATTACCATCACAAATAACAGTTGAGGCATCAATAACAGTTATACTACGACGGACGGCGATTAAAACTCCGCCGCCTAAATTGTCACCTCGTAGCGAATAGTCTCTATCACATCTATACACATTATAACGTTCATCAAATAATTCGGTATCAAAAATACCAGGCAACAACCACGTTTCTGACAAACAAATTACTGCGTAATCAGTTAAAATTAAATTCCGAAAAAATGCGCCAGTTTTCGTTCTTAAACCACGAACATTCTGGTAGTATACTGAAAAACCATCAACTGCCATTTAGAAAGTATAAACTACAGTGCTTAATAATTATAATTATTATCAAGAGATTAATGTTAAGTATGCCAGACAAATTTAAAATACAATTTTTATAAAATGATTGTAAATAACAGAAATTAAATATAAAAATGCCAGTTACATTACGCGTAATAATGCCGAAATCACAATAAACAAATAGTGTGATGACTCCACAATTGCAATATATAACAAAAACTAGGATTAATACAGGATATGTTGTTCCTACTTTAACTTGTTTAAATCCTCAATTCTAGAAATATTTATAACGGGGCTTGTATCATTCCGCCTAACCAATATTGCACAGTTTTTAACCCAGACATATTGAAAATTACGCTCTTTAGCAAGCGTTTTCACACGCTGTAAGATAATTTTATTAGCACTGGTCAAGTGATCATTAAAATATAACATTGACTTATTTCCAGTAAAACCAATGTCACTTGATGTAAGCTTGAGCTTCTTTACTCTTGATAAGAAATCGTCCTTCTTGTATCGTGCGAGAAAACGCACAACAATAGGTTTGATCTTCTTATTATCATTACTCTTCGGAGAAACTCTTGTTATAAAGTCTAAATCACTGGAAGCGTCGAATGGAATCTCTGCTCGCTGCACTATACTTTTCAATATAGAAATAAGGTTTTCACCTTTCTTCTCCGGTACTCCATATATTTCAACGTTGGACCTCCGCGACCACTGTTCACGAGAGTTATTGTCGAATTCAATCTTATTAACAGCGATCTTCATATTATTTAAATCAGACGAATGAGACGAAATGATTTTTACTCGATTATCAAGGCTTTCAATTTTTTTTGACACATCCTCGTATTTGTCATTTATGAATGATATTGAATTTTTTAGACCGGCCATTTCCTCTCTAATGGTTTTATTTTCATTTGAGATTATTTCAGCAATGCTTGTCATTAATTCGTCTTTTAATCTTTGAAATTCAGAACTAATGAAGTTCTTAATGGCATCCATTGTTATTTGACTAGCGTGATTGTCTGGACTGGTAACAGACGGTGGAGTAATTGTGCTCGAACCACCTCTTTGCACCGCAATATTTTGCTGCAGGCGCGAACTGTCTCTTATAGGTGTATTATCAGAGATACGTTGTCTAGGATGGGTTAATGAGCAGTCTGGACAAATCCATGTATTTTTTGCTTCGGCAGAGAATAATTTCTTCTTGTCGTTTGGGTAAACACATAATATATGATAATTATGTTTACATTCCGAACAGTTCAAAATTGCAGATGCGCTCCCCGAGGTCAATTTACAACAGGCAAACTTCATTGTTCGGAAAAAAAAACAAAAAAAAATAGAAAGTATATACAAAAAACAAAAATAAATAATTGGAGCTAAGAGGATCGAACTTGAGATCAGTGAGCACGGCCGATGAACAGTCCAAAACGTAACTCGCTACACCACGGGCGCAGTATCTTCAGAGGTGAAATTGCTAGTCACTTAGATGGATGTATTAGTAAACATCAAGAAAAAACAGTGACATAAAAAAAGTATTTTGTTCTTATTCAAAAGCGTAGACAACCGGGCACCTGATCCAAGGGCAAATGAAGGTCGTTTCACAGAAATTTAGAATGTTTCTTGGAAATTTGAGCCGGAAACTACACTTTTTTCACTGGTATCTATAGATCACTGCACTGCCAATACAATAAACATTATTTTGATATAAATTTTGGGCGAAAACACTTCAAAAAACACTAGAAATTTATGAATTTAGTTGGAGCGAAAATTAATGCGACTGCTTAAAGCTGTATTCTTGGACGACTACCTATATATTATATCAATAAAACAGTGTAACTTATGTTCAAACAAAAAAAAAACCTATAAAATTGTCAGCTGATGCAAGCCACCTGACGCCATATTTGCTTTGAGACAACGAGCTGGTAGTCTCAAGTGGCAAAAAATTAAACTTGATTTGAATCACCTGGCTGAATTAACGTCAGCCATCTTCAAAGGGTTAACTTACAATAAGCCAACTAGTTTAACGTTAAGTGATGCTAGTTCTATCAACGGTCAGCCTAGGCATTCAACTCAATTCCGGCGTTTAATTAACGGACTAGCTTTCCAATCAAATGGCTAATTTAACTCGTTTTTGTAAGTTTCAGTATGAATAAAGAAATAATTGAAGTAACAAGCTAGTCTGAAAGACTGCATTTGATAAATATTCACTGGATATTTTTTATACTTAAAAAGTACTTGATCCTTAGACAATTTTGATGCGTGTACTTACAGCTTGACGTTTCGGCTATGTTGCTACATCAGTCTGCTTGTGACCACGAGTAACGGCTACCAAAGGTCAAGCTATGTACGTATGTTATGACTCTTTTATGAAGTACAAATACGTACGTATTTGTACTACATAAAAGAGTCGCGTTTTAGTCCCGTTGTTTTCATTTATAATTATAATGGAACGTAAAAACCTTCAAAAAATTAAAACAAAAACTGCTTTATTTATTTGGGATACTCGCAACTAGTACTAGTTGCGAACTTGCAAACTAAAACTATTACAAGCTTTAGAGTCGGTCGACATTCATCAAATCGCCAATTGTCGTTTCTGCCTTTTACGAAAGCTGTGTCGCTAGTTCAGTTTGTACCAAAGTTCAGGATAAATTGTTGAGTTGAATTGGACAAGCGCTATTAGAGTTAAAATGTAATTAAACATAAAATAAATTCTGATTAAACTATTATGACTTGTTGCTTCTTAATAAATATAAGCAGAAACTGGATGATTGACATGTTAACCCTTAGAAGGTAATGAAATAGAATTTTACTCAATTAGTTTCTAGAAGCGAAAACACTATAGCTGAACTAGTCGTTTCTCTTTTATTTATATGATATAACTAAATAATATAAGAAAAACCTTTGTACCTTAATAAGTTCTGTATTCATTATCAGGAGCTCTATTTTTGATTCACTCGTCCGAGGATTCTACTGATTTTCGTGCGAAGTTTGAATTTCCGTATTCCGTATAAGCAACCTTGCACGTATATACATAGCTTCGTTTTTCGCCTGTAGTACCGCCTCCCAACACGAGCGCGCGAGGGGTAAAGCGAAAAGCGTGCTATGTCTACGCGTGCAAAGTCGCAAATCGCCTGATCGCCTCCTCATTCGCCTTGCCTCCACTCGCGCGACGAGTGATTCAAAAATAGAGGTCCAGACATTTTATTGCATTATACTACTGGGGCATTTTCCGCCCTAATGGATCACTAAGGGGCATGGGCCATGACCCAATGCGGCTTGGTGGGTTTAGACCACAGAACACATACAGTCTTTTTGACAACTGCAAATACCTGAAAATATCAGCGTCACACTTATTGTGACAATATTCGACTTGTGTTTTTAAATAGTGTAGGTATTAGAACTTGACTTGTCTAGTTTTATCTTGTTTTTTTATTCGATTTTTTTTGTTTATTAATTTTTCAAATACAGACGGATTACGGCTTAAAGTATCTTTCGAAGCATGCAGGAGCTCAAATTAGATTTGATTATATTTTTTGTCACCCATCCCGTGACCGACCATTGTGAAAGTTGCTTAACCGCTACAACAAACGCAGGTCGAGTGCGCAAACCACTGCGGCACCGAACTCTTCAATTTTTGTTTTTTGTGTGGAAATATATAAAATGTATCTTAAATTTCAAACCAAGCTCTGAACTTTAATTATATTTCTCAAATTCCATACAAATTCGTCTAGCCGTTTTTGCATGATTTAATAACAAGCAAACATAAAAACTTTCACATTTAGGTATAATATTAGTAGGATTAGATAGAATAACTTTAATAACTTTACTTACTTTACTAATATTACATAAAAAGGGTTTTAATAATGGTTAGTAGGTGTTAGCCGCCTGGCCGAGGGAGTAATTTCGACCGCGTGGGCTTAGTCATGTTAAATAATCTTATAGGGATAAGCTTCTGCAAAAATTGGATTGCATAACAAATACAAATACAAACTGTTTTATTTGGTACCAAGCACAGGACATTTTACAAATTAACATTATATTTTACTCCTAGGTATAACAAAGACATGCGGTACAAAACATGAAACATTTAAAGATATAAAAGCACAAGGAATTTATTGTCCCACGTCTGTACCAAATGGGTGTCCAGTTCAGCATTGAGTCAGTGATAAGGATGACGCTGATTTTCAACTGGATCCCTTAAAAATGTTTTATTGACACGTGGACGTCAATGCGATAATTAAAAAATATAAATATAAACTACGGTAAAGATAATCAATAAATAGGTAGTTAAAAAGAGGATCCAAAAACGTAGATGAGTAAACTAATAAATTTAAAAATAATATAAAATAACAACGAATAAATAAACTACATATACTACAGTACTCAGTAACAGACTGGCATACCCCAGACCCACTATTAGTGTGATTTGTCCAAACATATGTTTCCTACCTCCTGCTGTGCATTCAAGAGATATCTACGCAAATGAAGCTTGAATGTGCCAAAAGTACCAATATTCTTGAAGGGAGGAGGAATGTTGTTCCAAATCTTAGATGCGGCGTAACGGAAACTACCCCTAAACGCAGCAGACTTGTGTGGATGTGTTACTAATTGCTTAGAACACTGTCTTCTAGCACACTCCCTACCTACCAATAAATATATGCTATTTGCTTGGTCTGGGTGTTTAATAGTTATATTATGTAAGTATTTACAATAAAAAGTATATAAGTATGTTTATCCGTTATCTAGTATCCATAACACAAGTTCTTCATGAAACTTAACGTGGGCTAGATAATTGGTGTGATTGTATGCATTTATTATTATTATTATTATCTAGACATACTCCGTTATTTTTATTAGAAATAAAAGAAGTTTTTTTTTATGTTCAACGGGGAGACTTTTAGCCCTCATCATACCTGATGTTAAGTATTGATAAGGCTGCAGATGGAAGCGAGCCTCTCTCGGAATCCTCAAACACTAAAAAAAATACTATCTTATATCTAACTGCCGGAACACAACTATGCTGAAAACATTAATTAGATATGATGGTGGTAGCTAGCCTAAACGAATACAATACCTACCCTTGCTGGGAATCGAACCCGAGACCTCTGGGTACCGGTGGGTGTCACCACTAGACCACAGAGGAGAAGTTAATTGTTTTCGGAATTGTAGTACCTACTTAAGAGTAGTTACCAAGTGTAATGAGATTTCGTTTTATACATACTATAAAAAACAAGGTTCTATCGCGCGCTCTTCCTGCGATTGTTGAGGCTAAGCATGTTTCACAACGGTCGGTCAGGGATGGATGTCAAAAAATTACTATGTGCTCCTACGTGCTTCGGAAGGCACGTTAAGCCGTCGTTTGTCCCGGCTGCATTTGCAGTCGTTAAAACCACCAATCCGCATTGGGCCCGCGGGTAGGGTCATTCCCCTTAATCAACCATAAAGAAGGCCAGTGCCCCAGCAGTGGGGACATTAAAAATTACTGATGACATGACACAAATACTCTATCCGCAAGAAAATTATTTTTTCACAAAACAAAGACGAAATTGTATCGATTTCGTTCGAAATTAGTCCGAATAGGCCCCTGTTTAAAACAACAGGGTGTTTCATAAAGATTTGCAGATTAACCGGTTTCAATTAAGCTTTGAAAGAGACTTTTATCGCCGCCATTTTGTTATGAATTGGCCTTTCCCAACTTGTCTTGCCATGGATAAAGCCAAATTCAAGGAGCTGACGGCCAACCTTCAATGATGAAGCGGCACCTTAAGAAGAAGAAGAAGTCTGTTTATTTCGAGTTCATTAATTCTTTGTTTCATTTCTTGCTTGACTTGTTGTGTTATAAAAATATTGGCAAACCTATTAAAACAAATGAACATGACACTGCGACGAATATCGCTTTTTTATGAATTACGGAGAGACTCTTAGCCTTTATCATACCTGATGTTAAGACTCTGGGGTCCCGGGTTCGAATCCCGGTAGGGGCAAATGTTTGTATGATGAATACGAGCATTTGTACCTGAGTCGTGGACGTTTATATATATTTCTACACATAAATACTTATTTATGTATAATTATATGTATTTATATCCGTTACCCTTGTATCCCATACACAAGCCTTACAGTGCTTACTTTGGGGCTAGGTTAATTGGTGTGAGTGTAAGAAATATTTATTTATTTATTATTATAAGGCTGAAGATGGAAGCGAGCCTCTCCCGGATCCCCAATCACTGAGGAACTGGCTTTCTTATCTCTTACTGCCAGAACACAACAATGCTGAAAAGATTGTTGTTATGGCGTCAGGCTTACATAAGATGGTATAAGCAGATATCTTTCCTTTCTTGGTTGATACTCTTAAATATCGCACCAAACGCCACTCAATATCTTTAATATTGCGCACAGCAAAGGAGTAGAACCCTCCTTGATTTTTTCCACCCTGTATAAAAGTACTCGGAATACAGACGGTATTCCGAGTACTTTTATACAGGGTGGGAAAAATCTACGGGCCCTGGAGGGGAACTACCATAAATCCTTTAGTTAGGAAGCTCATTTTACTGACAGGAAACATTCCTTTGATTTTTTATAGAAACACAACTGAAAATTGAAACGTTTTTAAAAATACGCTTAAACCAGTTAAAATCTGTAAAAATAACATTTCTGTACTTTTATACCATCAATCGATAGGGTCAGTCAAAAGGATCAACTCTCTCTAACAAACATAGTAAATTAAATTAAAGGAAACGCATGAAACCTCAACTTATAAACTCAATGGGACGGATAAAGCACTTTTATTCAAGGCTCTTTTGAAAAATTAACAAAAATCTTAGAATGCAGTTTTGTTTCTTTAAAAAATTAAGGAATGTTTCGTTTCAGTAAAATGGGCTAACTAAATGATTTAAGGTATTATAACTTTTTAAAAGTTATAATTAGATGGCTGTTTCAACTTAATTGATAGTCAAACGTCTGTAAAGATGTTTCTTTCGAATGCGAGGATATTTCTCTCATTGATGAAGCGACGGTGGCCAACACCGTAGAACGGTGAATATACTGGAAAAATTCGACGTGTCCTCATAGGTCTCTGTAGCATAATTGGTTAGTGCATTGGGCCGGACTCCCAAGGATGCGGGTTCGAATCCCGTCAGGGCGACATGAGACTAGTTGTTTTTTTTCTAGTATATTTTCTTGTTTAATATTTATCGGATTTAAGGGAGTACCCCTTCAGGGCCCATAGATTTTTTCCACCTTGTATAACCCATTCACCTTCAAAGCAAGAGTGAATAGGCACCTTCTGGGCTAGCTCGTTCCATCGTGGGTCCTGTCTTAGCCTCTGGGCTTGATTGGGGTCAAATAAATAAATATTTGCATACAATCACACCAATTATCTAGCCCACGTTAAGTATCATGAAGAACTTGTGATATGGAAACTAGATAACGGATAAACATACATTTTTTTTGTAAATACATACATAATATACATATTAAACACCCAGACCAAGACAAATAGACATGTTCATGCACACAAATATTTGTCTTGTCCGGGGATCGAACCCGGGACCTCTGGCGCAGAAGGTGGGGGTACCCCTGCGCCAAACAGGTCGTCAAATGCATTCAAAGTAATTGTGCGTGTTCGGAATCGTCTAAAGAAAATTGACAAATTGTTTTACTTGCCTTTGACTGTACTAACGAAAGCATGTACCTACATAATAGTCTGTCTTTTGTTTCTTGTGATGAGGACAACAATGGCTGGACAAATCTGTCATGCACACCCATCAGTGGCATTGTTTAGAACGAAAACGGCGAATAAATCGAAACTGCATTCTCGGTAATGACCTTATCCGAAACTAATTGGTTTCTAAACCGTTTAGCTTTTAGATTATATTGTACTTTATTGCATTTGAAAAAAAAATAGATGTAAGTTTGAACGTTATTTCGGTTATCCTACTTGTTACTACCGTCCTTTTAAAAGAACGCATAAATACAACACATAATTTATAAAAATATTGAAAAGGTTGGTATTTTTAGATTATACTAGCGTTGCTTATAAATAATCAACACAAAATTTCCAAATTTCTAATAGGACAATATTTCGTATGTTTTTCTCATGTCAATTCAAAAAAATTATTAAGTTCGAAAGCAAAATTATAATTCAGTAACATCTGGACTGGGTTCAATATTTCGCATGTAAATATTTTTCAAATTGTATATTTAACCTACATAAAGTAACTATAGTTATAAATATCAATTCAATGACAGTAATGTCACACAATAATTTGTAAATCTGTTATGGTTTTAAACTTAAGCGGACACTGAATGATTTACTATAAAAAAGCAACTAGTCTCATGTTGCTCTGACGGGATGAGACTAGTAGCTTTTTTAGTATATTTTCTTGTTTAATATTTATCACATAAAAAAAAGCATTGTAAAATGCAAAATTCAAATGTTGTAACGGACATTTAATGATTGTAAAATACGGCTTTTAGTCATAGAAAACAGGAAAATGGAAAATGGTTTCACATGCGTGGGTTCCGTTCCCGTGGGATATTCAAGATAAAAAGTAGCCTATGATTTAATCCAAGCTATTTTCTATCTGTATGCCAAACTTCATCAAAATCGGTTCAGTAGTTTTTGCGTGAAAGAGTAACAAACAAATAAACAAACTGACATATTTTCACATTTGTAATATTAAGTAGGAAAGGATGTAGGTCCGTTTACGTCTTGTAGGAACGCTGCTCAAAACGTCATAGATTTATTGACGCTACTTTACTTATAATTCTTTTTCATTTATTTTATTTATTTAGACACAATAACAGTCCATAAACTTAGATTTACACATACAATCCAGTAATACTAAAAATAAATGTTAGTTTGGAACCAATAACAATTGTGCACAACATTGATCAATATTAGTTAATTAAACAGCAGGTTAATTATATATTTATGTAGGTTAAAACAACAAACAAATTACTAATTAATTTTAAAAACAGTTAAAAAATGAATACAATAATAAAAAAAAGAAATTAACGGGACCTAGTTGGAAGACTTCAAATAAAAAATGAATGATTTGAACGTTTGATGGAATTCATCTTAAAAAGATATTTTTTAAGTTAAAACAAAACCATAACTTATATTAAAAGCGTAATAACTCAAATCGCGCCCTTCATTATTTGTGATGAAGTATGTCGAAGAGGAAAATACGGTATTTTTCGGAAATCTTCCGATATATCGGGAGGCTCAATATTAGATTTAGATTGACTAATCATGCTGATCCCTCTTCTGATCACGTTCGAATAGATTTTAATATTATTCCCTATTTATTTGCCTGAAAGCACTCATTGGGAATGGGTCAGGAAAATCTAATTTAACCGATATTCTAAGTTGAGCAATCTTTGTAGGAATTTATTTCAGGTAGAGTGTACGAAGTCCAAATCGCACTTATAAATAAATAAATATTTCCATACAATCACACCAATTATCTAGCCCACGTTAAGTATCATGGAGAACTTGTGTTATGGATACTAGATAACGGATAAACATACTTATATACTTTTTTTTTGTAAATACATACATATTAAACACCTAGACCAAGACAAATGTCTATTTGTCTTGTCCGGGGATCGAACCCGGGACCTCTGGCGAAGAAGGTAGGGTTAGTACCCCTGCGCCAAACAGGTCGTCAAAACTTATCCCACTAATTTCAATAATGTGTAACAAAAAAAAGATAAAAAAACAACTAGAAACTTCTGAGCATCTAGGACAACAAAAAATAATTATCCTTTCATTTGTTTTGGTTGGTGGTAGGACTTGTTGTAACTCCACCAGGCTAGCTACCACCATGTTATCTAAGTCTGACGCCATATCAACAATGTTTTCAGCAGTGTTCCGGCAGTAATAGATAAGATAGCCAGTTCCTCATTGATTGAGGATTCCGGGAGAGGCTCGCTTCCATCTTCAGCCTTATCAAACTTAACATCAGGTATGATGAGGGCTAAGAGTCTCCCCGTAGTTCATTAAAAAAAAACTTGCGGTGTCACCCGCGTGGTGCTCGTTCCCGTGAGAATGTCCGGGTTAAAACTATTCTTTGTTTTGAGTAAAGCTATCTAACTGTTTTTGTGCCGAATTTCACCTAAATCCGGTCAGTAGTTTTAGAAGGAAAGAAATACATTTTTTTTTTTTATTTTTTTTTTTATTCATGGGGGAGACTCTTAGCCTTCATCATACCTGATGTTAAGTATTGATAAGGCTGAAGATGGAAGAGAGCCACTACCGGAATCCTCAACCACTGAGGAACTGCCTATCTAATCTCTAACTGCCGGAACACAACAATGCTGAAAACATTGTTGTTATGGCGTCAGACTTAGATAAGATGGTGGTAGCCAGGCGGACTCACAACAAGTCCTACCACCAACCAAACAACCAATTTTGGAACCATACAACGACAGCATTACTCGTATAATTTAATTACAATAAACACAACTAAATCCCATACTGTACATCGTGGCGTGATGCGAAAACTGTGTTAGTATAAGCAGCAAGCAGAGCTTGCTGTGGTATTCTGATGGACACAAACAAAAACCAGTTTTGCGTGAAAGAGTAACAAACAAACAAACAAACGAACTGACATACTTTCGCATATATAATATTAGTAGATATTTTCAATAAAAAAACTGCGTTAAAAAAAACCGACTTCAAAAACTAAAAAGCAGCCTTTGGAGTCGGTGGCAGCCAAGACATTCTACTTTAAGCTCCTATTCTTTTATTTTTCTTGCCTTGGCTGGCACCGACTCCAAAGGCTTATTTTTTGCTTTTTAGTTTTTGAAGTCGGTTTTTTTTAACGCAGTTTTTTTTTTTACTTTTTAGTGTCTGTAATAGGCTGTTTTGTAAGCTACAGCAGGGTTTTTCTAGATTAGATAAGGTTTCATATACATTATAAACAAAATTATCGTAAATACTACATCGTCCAAGTCAACAATGAAATGAAATATATAGAAATGCTCATAACATAAAAAGTACTGGGTCAAACGAAACCAAATTTTTATAGGACCAATTGGCAACTATTCTGCGTCGAACAAAAAAAGAATCATGGAAATCGGTTGAGAAATCTCGGCGTAATCGGTGTACATACATAAAAAAAAATAAAAAAATAAAAAATTATACCAACCGAATTGAGAACCTCCTCCTTTTTTGAAGTCGGTTAAAAAGCGAAGCATATGGATCTGTGTTAGAACACGTAAAAGGTTTTCGTGAGCTAGGTAAGCTAAGTTAAATATATTTTATATAAGTTACTCATCTCTCTCTCTCTCTCTCTCTTATCGTATGAAGATTAATGGCCACCTCTGGTATCAGAATTTATCAAGCCAACCTATAAGGCCTCTGACTTGGCTTAACGACTGTTAACTGCCGATATCGACGGTTTAACGTGCTCTCTGTAGCTTGAAAGCGCTCAGTTATACCACTTTAGGGTCCACCCACCGACACCTGGCTGGACCGAATGTTGCTTAACAAACGTGATCGATTGCGATCGGTCTCCGCCATGAGCGCTTCTCATGAGTTACTCATTCATGTTATTTTATACATAACTAGCGGCTGTCCGCAGTTTTACCCGCGTGGCTCCCTTTCCCCTGGAAATATTTTATACATAACTAGCGGCTGTCCGCAGTTTTACCCGCGTGGCTCCCTTTCCCCTGGAAATATTTTATACATAACTAGCGGCTGTCCGCAGTTTTACCCGCGTGGCTCCCTTTCCCCTGGAAATATTTTATACATAACTAGCGGCTGTCCGCAGTTTTACCCGCGTGGCTCCCTTTCCCCTGGAAATATTTTATACATAACTAGCGGCTGTCCGCAGTTTTACCCGCGTGGCTCCCTTTCCCCTGGAAATATTTTATACATAACTAGCGGCTGTCCGCAGTTTTACCCGCGTGGCTCCCTTTCCCCTGGAAATATTTTATACATAACTAGCGGCTGTCCGCAGTTTTACCCGCGTGGCTCCCTTTCCCCTGGAAATATTTTATACATAACTAGCGGCTGTCCGCAGTTTTACCCGCGTGGCTCCCTTTCCCCTGGAAATATTTTATACATAACTAGCGGCTGTCCGCAGTTTTACCCGCGTGGCTCCCTTTCCCCTGGAAATATTTTATACATAACTAGCGGCTGTCCGCAGTTTTACCCGCGTGGCTCCCTTTCCCCTGCAAATATTTTATACATAACTAGCGGCTGTCCGCAGTTTTACCCGCGTGGCTCCCTTTCCCCTGCAAATATTTTATACCAAACTAGCGGCTGTCCGCAGTTTTACCCGCGTGGCTCCCTTTCCCCTGGAAATATCAGCATAAAAGTATCCTTTGTTTTATTCCAGGCTATCTTCTATCTCTGTGCAAAATTTCATCAAAACCCGTTCAGTAGTTTTAGCGTGAAAAATTAACAAGCAAACAAACAAACTGACATACTTTTGTGTTCATAATATTATGTAGGATAGAAGGATAGAAAGATTATTATCAATTATGTAATATTATCCTTACTTACCTACCTTATAAGTATCCATAACACAAGTTCTTCATAAAAACCTGGGGTTATGTTTATGATGAAAGACATATACACCCATATTCTAAGTCGTTCCTCCAAAATTTACTCGTCCTCGACTTAAAGAAACCTCATTGAAAACCTCTTCAAAATAATCCTCGAAATCGGTATTCTAAGTCATAACTCCGTAAGGACCTGGAGGAGCCAAAGAGTACGTAGCCACTCCGTGTTAGGCCTAGCGCACACTACCATTTTTACCAACGACGAGTTTGAGTGGAGTGTAAAAAGTTTTGGAGGAACCACTTAGAATATGGGGGTTATTCTCATAAGACCTGATGTTCACTTAAAAAGAGATATTATTACTAAAACTTATTGTTAAATGTTATTATAGCGGCGCAGCGCAAATGCATCAATTCATATAGTTTATACAAACTAGGTCATAAACTGGTTATCGTATCAACAAGTTGCACAGCGCACACACACGGACCAATATACTTAATTGCTGTATATTTTTTACGCGCAATGCACTTATTTTAAAACACACAAACAAAGCTAATAAATAATAAGAATTAATATAATAAAACACGCTACGTACGCACTCATTTACTTTTAATTTTGAAAGTAAATATGTCAATAAAAATTGCTATCTTTTCCTATTATCTTTCACATCTGTCATATTGTTAAAGTTAAGTATATTTTCAATTCAACAACATCAAAGTAAAATACTCGAGATCAAATATCAAACTCTTTATTACAATTTCTATGTCAGTGCGCATTCTCGAGTAGCAATATCTATACTAATATTATAAAGCTGAAGAGTTTGTTTGTTTGAACGCGGTAATCTCAGAAACTACTGGACCGATTTAGAAAATTCTTAGACCATGAGAAAGCTACATTTCTCCCGAGTGACATAGGTTATATTTTATACCGATATTCCTACGGGAACGGGCACCACACGAAAAACCGCGAGGATCCGCTAGTATTCCAATATGTGCAGTCACGAGCAATAACATGTATCCACTTTACAACCTTATCGCATTGACGCACACGGAACAAGGTTCTCTCTGTCCTCAAATATAATTCAATATTGTAATGTGACAAGGTTGCATAGTGTTCACGTGACTGTACCTACTCACTTTATGTATTAAGTTGTCATTTCAGGAGTTTAAGAACAACTTTAGAGTAAATTTTTGAATACACGTAATTCAAAATTAAATAAGTTTCCTATTCTACGTGAAAGGTACTTTATAAGATGAATTTATCGACGGTGCCGGAGAATAACGTCACATATGCGTGACAGTTGTTTTTCAGGCAAGCTGTTCAAAGTTAGTAAGCATATTTCGGAAACACCCAAACCTGGCGCTTTGATATTTTGCCGCAAGGACTATGAAACATATTATTAACTATCAGTATAACAAGTTTTTCGTAATTGTTTTATTTCAAAAGATAGTAGGTTCGATGTTTATATATGGCATTTTATGATGGACTTATTGTAGCCATATGCCTACATCTGACTTTATTCAACGGAAAATCTTTTGAAAAGTGAGGGAGCTATCTGAAAATAAAAGGCTTTTTTAATGGAACTGACTCGTTATATTTTGTCTTATATGATTTTAAGTTGCTTGATATATGACTGGTAGCGAATGTGTAAGGGCATTAAATTCACCTTTTGCTGCTCTTTGTAGATAGCAATAAAGTTTTATTAACTTTTACATTTTACACGTGTTTTAATAACATTTTAGTAAAAAATAATGTGAACTCATTCTACGTCAAATAACGTCTCATGTCAACATGGGACACACACACACACTCGTTGTCCACTCAACATCGTAACACCTGATGTTCGTTCGGGCAACGCTCGCTGCCCCCGCCCCGCACGGGTAGTCACATATGCGGTTCGTTCGTTTTACCGCGGAATCATGCACACTTAGAACGTTGTTAGCTTAAAAAACTCAGAAACTATAAGGCATAAAATAAAGTAGATAGAGCTGTACATTCTTATGAAAAAATAAAAGAAAACAATTTGCGTATTAAAATCACATATGACGTTGTTCTTCGGGACCGTCGTTATTGTAAAAATTCTTTATTGCGATAAACACAATTGATATTCCATTGTTCTCAGGACATCGGTCCGGTGTCCTTCTAGCAAATGACAAATTAAATAAATCAATAAATCAAATAAGCGTGAAACTTATTAATAATTCTTGTTTATTTTCTTGTTATACTCGTATTATACTCAACGTCAAAAAATCGCACCCGCGCCAAAGTATATTAAGCCTTATTACCTAACTCTTTAAAATGCATGTACGGCGTGTACCCCACCAATATTAGCCCCGTTTAAAAGTCCAATAAATAAACTTAATAAAGAACATTTCATTCCATTAAAAATTTACATAAATGTGACATTAAAAAAATGCAATTTTGTTCCTTATGAAAGCCGCTAGTTGAGCAACTGCACACAATTTGTGGGGGTTTAAGGGTCAATGCAGATTCAATAGGGATTGATCCCTATCTTACCGTTAAAAACAGTGTTTATTAAGTTGTTTTAATTACAAAAAGCATAATTATGGAGTTTTATTTTTTTGTAAACATTTTTTGTGCTAAGTATTAAAAAAAAGTTGAATCGTTTTGTATCCTCCTTCTCGTTACCTTTTAAATGATATACAAATTTCAATCATTAATAGATTCCAAATAAGGTTTAAATTAGTTTAACTGGAGAGAAAATCCTTTCAGAAAAACGTTGCGATTTTTCTGATAGTGAGTGAGTAGGATCACGCTTCAATGAACTTCTCGGCTTGTTTTGGTTGTGTCGTTAAACTAAGCCAATAAAATTTCAAGGTCCTAAAATTGACTACCGTTTTAATTGAATGAGATATGCTTGCTAAATTGCCGCACATTTGATAAGGAAACAAGAAAAAATACTATAAATAAAAGACAACATTAATCTTTTTTTTTCAATTAAATCAATTATGATCTGTCATGTGATGCTTGATACTGTCACTGCGACTTTTTTTTTTCGTTATATACCGTAACTGTGCCTAAATGTTTTGTGTTGTTGATTATTTTATGTTGCGTGTTTCTCTTTTGTTTTCATTTCTCTCAGACAACCTGTGGGTACTATTTATACGTAATTAATTTATTTTTATTGTTATTATATATTATAAATAAGTATACTTTTAGTATATGGATCCTTCTTTAGATAATAGTAATGACCTTTTCTTATCCTGTTCTTCTTCTGTGACTTCCAACTCCAGCTTTCAAAGCATTGATCGCCCCTTGAGTGAGATCCTTGATGATACCTTCGTCGATGTTCCTAAGAACTTCAATGTTGTACACATAAATGCACAAAGCATCCCTACCCATTTTCCCGATTTTCTGGCGTCTTTCGATTGCAAGAATATTCACGCCATCTTAGTTTCCGAGACCTTCCTCCACCCTTGTCTTTCTTCTGTCTCTTATTCATTACCTGGGTTCCAATTGATCCGTAATGATCGTGTAAGTTCCTCACACGGAGGAGTGGCTATTTATCTCCGATCTCATATCCCATTTTCGATACTTAGTCGCTCTCCACAGCCACCTCCTTCCAATAGCGCCGAGCATCTCTTACTTGAGATATCTCTATCCCATTTCAAAGTTCTTCTAGGTGTCTATTATAGCCCTTCTCTACGAGTTGACTATTTCGAGTCCTTTGAACAACTCCTAGAAAATTTCTGCCCCCAATATCCTCATACCATAATTATGGGTGACTTTAATACGTGTCTTCTAAAAGACGATTTTCGTACTAAAAAAATTATATCTGTAGTAAATTCCTCCAACTTACATATTCTACCCCTAAATGCTACTCACCATTTCCCCAATTGTACTCCTTCTCTTCTTGATCTTATGATGGTCTCTTCTCCAACCCTAGCCGTTAAACATGGGCAACTTTCGGCAGATGCTTTCTCCTACCACCATTTGTTGTATTTGTCTTATCGTGTGCGTCCTCCAAAGATGAAACCGACCGTTCAGCTTCAGCGTAGTTTCACTAAAATTGACAAAGACTGACTATTGGAAGATGCTGTCAAAATGGACTGGTCGGCAATTTTCTCCTCTAATTGTGTTGACGAGCAGGTCGAGCTGTTCAATAACCGGCTTACGGAACTATACGATATTCACGCTCCTATCAGACCAGTCAGAATAAAACATCTCCCTGCACCATGGCTGACAAATGAGATTCGGTCACTAATGAATAATAAGAACAGGACCAAAGCGAGGTACAAACTTGATCCATCGGAACGGAATGAGAGATGCATGAATCGTGCCAGAAATAGGTGTAATACGGTGATACGGGACGCTCAAAGACGCCACATTCATCAGTCAATAGAAAATGAAGAAGATCCAGCTAAGGTCTGGAAATTTCTAAAAACTCTTGGTATTGGCAAATCTCACACTAATGTCACAGATAGTAATGTCAATTTTGACCAACTAAATAGTCATTTCATAGCGTCAGTGCCAATAGATGGCCCTCGTAAAAGTAAAACTTTACAATACCTTTCAAACCTGCCAACCCATGAACCTTCCTTTTCTCTTAATCAACTTGCAGATTGTGATGTGAGGAGAGCTATCCTGTCTATCAGTTCTAGTGCTGTGGGTGCTGATTCAATTAGCCGTAAAATGATCCTGCTTATCCTTGACTTCCTCATTCCTATTATTACCCATATCCTTAATACATCCATTTCCACCGGAACTTTTCCCTCTTCCTGGAAGGACGCAAATGTCATTCCACTCCCCAAAAAGTCAAAGCCGACTTCGTTTTCTGACTTCCGTCCAATTTCAATCCTCCCCTTCCTGTCCAAAGTCCTTGAAAAACTCGTTCATCGTCAGTTTTCTGATCACCTTAATATTAACCACCTTCTCAATCCTCTTCAGTCTGGCTTTCGCAAAGGTCACAGCACATCTACAGCACTTGTCAAGATAGCGGATGACATACGCCTTGGGATGGAAAATCGCCAGCTTACGGTATTGACATTACTCGACTTTAGTAATGCGTTTAATTCCGTTGACTCTGATATCCTACTTGGTGTTCTGCGCTCTCTGAACATATCTCCAACTGCAATTGATTGGTTTCGAAGTTACCTGCTAGGGCGACGGCAGCGTATTTATACTGGGGATTCCTACTCCGCGTGGTGTGATATCAATGCCGGTGTCCCTCAGGGTGGCGTCCTCTCTCCACTTCTCTTCACAATTTTTCTAAATTCCATCACTCAATCACTTTCTAGTTCCTATCACCTCTACGCAGATGATCTACAGATCTACACACAAGCACCATTATCAGAACTGTCAAATGCAATTACTACAACCAACTCTGATCTTGCAAAAATTTCTTCCTGGAGTAAGTCTTTTGGTCTGACTCTTAATCCGGCTAAGACTCAAACCATCATCATTGGTAGCTCTCATTTTGTTTCGAGGATCGATTTCCAACAAATTCCGGTAGTTTCCTTAAACGGAACAGTTATCCCTTTCTCCAGCACTGTCAGGAATCTAGGTGTAATTTTCGACGAAAATCTATCCTGGAAGCCTCATGTGGAACAAATTAGAAAAAAAGTTTTTGCAGCGTATGGTTCATTAAACCGGTTACGAAATTTCTTGCCAACCAGTACCAAAATTACTCTGGCACAATCCCTTATGCTGTCTATCCTAGACTACGCTGATGTCTGTTACACTGACCTGTCTGAGGCAATGCTCGATAAGTTGGAGCGTCTGCAGAATGTCTGCATCAGATTCATTTTCAATCTTCGCAAATATGACCACGTGTCGCATTTCCGCACTAAACTCAACTGGCTCCCTATTCGCCGGCGCAGGGACTTACACACTCTCAAGCTTCTTTACTCTATTCTTTTCTTACCTTCTTCCCCTCCTTATCTCAAAAATTGCTTTTCTTTTCGCTCCTCGTCCTCAATCTGCACCTTACGTTCTTCATCTAACCTTACCCTAGAAATTCCTCGACACTCTTCCGACTTTTTTTCCTATTCATTTGCTGTGCACGCCGTTCGTTTATGGAACGCGCTTCCAGAGGGTATCAGAAAGGCTCAGACTCTGGGATCCTTTGGCAATCAAGTCAGAAGTCATTTACTTTCTCTGTCATAATTATTATTTATAGAATTATCAAATATTTATTTGTAGTATATAAGTATCTGTTTCTCCATCCTAATATGGGTGCATAACACCCAATCCCCTATTACCTTATTAATTATATATATCTCTTTCACCTAAGGTTGCCTGGAAGAGATTGCTATGTAGCAATAAGGCCGCCTATTGTATGTTCCTCTGTTTGTAATTTTCTCTTTGTGTTTGCTTTTGTATTGTGTGCAATAAAGTGTTTATTATTATTATTATTATTATTATGAACACATTTATGGCAGCAGTGAGTTGAATGTATTTTCGTCTCAGTACTGAGAGACGCATTCACATGTCTACCTGACCACAGTATAAAGAAACATACAGAATTTTGTCTTAGACTCTTTCTTGATAAAAAAAATATTATTATTATTGCGGCCGCGCGGCACGCAATACGCGATAGAGCTGCCCGCCAACATAGATTAGCCATTTCCACATGCTTACTGTGTTCAAAACTTTCACAGCGTGCGTTAGTCGCCGCGGCGCTTTCGAGACTGAGACACTAGCCGACTGCCGACCGAAAATACTGCATGTATCTTTATACTGTGGCAGAAGTGTGTAAAATTTATTTTCGTCTTAGTAGGTACCGAGAGACGCAATCCCAGGTCCACCTAAGCATGTTCCTTTTCTTGACCCAGGAAAGGGTCAGAAGCTTCGCGCATAATTCATCGCTCCTATCCTAATTTAACGAAATTTTCACTCATTTTCATTAATAAGTAATTCTCAAGAAAGGTCGGGTGAGATTTTGGAGTAGGGGTTGGTTGGTTACGGTATTCTAACTATATTTAACCATTATACATTCAAATATAAATGTTATTAGTGTTTTTTTTGTGGATCTGGCAAAGAATAATGCAATTTTATCATCCGTACTGCCAGAGAGTGGAATGCCTGATACTTACAATTTGGGGGCCTTCAAGTCGCGTGTGAATAGGTACCTTCTAGGCAAGCGCGTTTCATCCTAGATCGCATCATCGCTTACCATCAGGCGAGATAGCGGTCAAGCGCTAACCTATACATAATAAAAAATAATAAAAAAACTAACTTTAGCACTTTGGTTAGTGATAGGACTTGTTGTAAGTCCGCCGGGCTAGCTACCGCCATCTTATCTAAGTCTGATGCCAGAACAACAATGATTTCAGAATTATTGTGTTCCGACGTTAGAGATATAGTATGATGAAGGCTTAGCGCCTCCTCTGTGCGTCGGATGTGTCGTTGGTTGATACTACATTTTGTGCAGTCGATAACAAAATAAAGAAAACCAGACAAGTGCGAGTCAGATTCGCCCACCGAGGGTTCCTCACAAGTTTGTAGGTACCTAACCGGGTACATAATATTATAAATAGTTCAGGAAAGGAGTCTCGCAGTTTTTACCGAAGGTTTTCCGAAATTCAGTTTTAAAAACTTAAGACAAAAAATTTCATGATTTAATTACAAATGAAATGTTTTCAGACTTTTTCCTGTAATTGTAGAAAAAGACGATATTACTTGCCAAATTTCATAGTTCAAGGTCAATAGGAAGTACCCTATGAATTTTCATTCCCTTGAAAGTGTTGAAGTGTACGTGTATGCGGCATAAATGGCCTTACCTTTTTTAACGTTAATTTTGAAGTTTGATTTTTTCACAGCTTAAGAGATTGTTAACTTGAATATATGGTTTTCAATTTAACTCGATACCTCCACTCGTTCTCGAGATAAACGAGGATAGACGGACGGACGCACGGACAGACGGACAACAAAGTGATCCTTTTTTTCTTTAGAGGTTCGGAACCCTAATAATAATACACTATGAACATTACCAAAGACAAAAAACACCACAAACTTACAAAAAAGTATAAAATGTAAACTGAGATAAGCATTGTGGGCAGAAACATACCGTAACTTTAGTATAACAATGTGACATGATGTTTTTTCTTTTCTCAATGGTATAACATATCATAGGAATATCACGCTTATTTGACATTTGTTCTAACATATTTGTTTTTGTTTCAGGTAAGTGTTATCAGCGATATTTCTACATAAAGGTGGCATGGTAATATATTTTTATTTGGTGAAAGTATTGGAAATGCTTACTGACGATCGTGTGAATCAGATAAATATAGAAGTTAAAAGACTTTAAATATGAATATTCCTAGCATTGATGTGACAACGCTGGCCTACAGCGTATTAAAAATATAAAAGTATTGGAGAATTTCGACGGTGGTCCACAAGTCTCGCAGCTCAGAGGTTAGAGCATTGGACCGGATTTCCAAATATCGTGGGTTCGAGTCCCATCTAAGAATTCACTTGTGGGCGAGTCGATTCTTTTCCAAAAAAAAATTATTTAATATTTATCATAAGTATAAAAACAGCATTGAAAAATGCAACCATTCTAAAATATCATAAATTATTGGCTGTTGGATAGATGTTTCTTTCGAATACAAGGATATTCTTATCATTGATGTGATAACGCTGGCCTACAGCATATTTTTTTTTATGAAGTACGGGGAGACTCTTAGCCTTCAACCATACCTGATGTTAAGTATTGATAAGGCTGAAGATGGAAGCAAACCTCTCCCGGAATCCCCAATTACTGAGGAACTGGCTATCTTATCTTTAATTGCCGGAACACAACAATGCTGAAAACATTGTTGTTATGGCGTCAGATTTAGATAAGATGGTGGTAGCTAGCCAGGCGGACTTACAACAAGTCCTACCACCAACCAAACCGAATACAATATGTACCCCCGCTGGGAATCGAACCCGGGACCTTCGGGTCTGATACCGGTGGTTGTACCACTAGACCACGCATAACGGACCAAATGAGAGTCTAAATGCGGAGAAAAGAGCCCATCACCAATACCAATACCAAAATACCACTAGACCACAGAGGCGGCTTAAACATACAAAAGCATTTTCCTGATGTTATAACGCTAATCATTAAACAATTTGTTTCCAAATTATCATCTTGTGTTGTTTATCATTTTGAAAAGCGCGATTACATCTCGAAAAGTTTTTTTATTCAATGAAAAGTATTTTTTCTCTACAACGGGGAAGCTCTTAGCCTTCATCAGTGAAATCGCACTTCTCCTGGAATCCTGAACTTGCTATCTTATAAAATGCACTCCAAAAGCAAAAGTGCTTTACTACCTTTCCGATAACTCAATGTAAACATTATTGTGATGTCGATGGTACACATTAGATTTCGTCGTCATCGATTAGATTATTAATAAGAGATTTTTTAAGTAATTGCAACAAGATTTTATGTGATATTAACGGCCGCGGTTTCACTTGCGTGGTTCCCGTTCCCGTGGGAATTTAAAAAAAATCCTTTCTGAGTGCTCGCCTACATCGTTAAAGGATCCTGTATGCAAATTTCAGCCTAATCGGTTTAGCCTTTGGACTGTGCGTTGTCTGTAAGTCAGTTTTTTTTTTATGAGCGACGTGGATACTCTTAGCCTTCATCATACCTGATGTTAAGTATTGATAAGGCTGAAGATGGAAGCGAGCCTCTCCAGGAATCTTTAATCACTGAGGAACTGGCTATCTTATCTTTACCTGCCGCAACACAACAATGCTGAAAACATTGTTGTTATGGCGTCAGACTAAGATAAGTCACGGTATTTTTTTTAATAAAGAAGACTTAGCGCCGCCGCTATCTGCGTGTCTACCATCACCTATTAGAAACCATGATATCATAAGAACGTTTTGTTTGCATTTTTTCAAAAAAGAGGAGGTTCTCAAGTAAACGGTTTTTTTTATGTATGTTTTACCATAACTTCGCTAGTTGTTAACAGATTTTTATAATTCTTTTTTTATCTGAAAGGAAATGGTTTATGTGTGGTCCCATATAATTTTTACGAAGATCTGGCTAGTAGTTTTTTCATTATCCTGAAAAATATCAATCACGTTTAAAAGTAGTCGTTTACCTAGATGACATCATTGTTGTGTATGGGCTGATTTTTAGTGTAAGTAACTAAAAAATCTGAAATAAAGACATTTTATAAAAAAAAAAAAACAAAACGACTTCAAAAAGTAAAAAGTTAATTTTTTCCAATATTTTTCTATTTAAAATTTACCATAAGTATAAAAATAGCATTGAAAAATGCAAAAATTACAAAATCATAAAAAATAAAACTTTTGGAGTCGTCGGTGCTAGCTAGCTAAGGCCAAAAAAAATATAGTTAATAGAAGTGCATTGTAGAATGCCTTGGCTGGCACCGACTCCAAAAGTTTTATTTTTTACTTTTTGAAGTCGGTTTGAATTTTTTTTATATAACGTCTTTTTTTTATTGAAGTTGTCACTTTTTGACACACTTCACACTTTGGAGGCGATGATTGAGCGAAGACGTCGCAAAACTCCCGTCTATAAACAAGCTTACTTTAAGAGATTCGTAGTACGAAATAGCATGGTAAGATTGAAACAATACTGCGCTAAGAGATGGCAGTGGCCCCTGGTCTGCAAAAAATCGGATATTAACTTACCTACCAAAAACCAAAACTACATTGTACTTTGCTATTTTACCCATTTCTCGTGGCGGTTTCTACTGGCCTGTATATTGCGCAGTTATATTGCGCAACTCATGTCCTTCCCCAACGTATAAATATACAGGGTGTGAAGTTGTAATATATGCCGTGTGGTGACGCCCTAAGAATACAAGTGTCACCACTGCCTTACATGCCTTGGATGTCGTAGGAGTTGACTAAGAGGCTCCACGCATTGAAAACCTGTGCGAGAGAAGGAAAACTTGAAACAAACCCTCTACCGACTCTAAGGCCAGCGAGGTAGCAGTAGGCTAATAGCCTCCTATGAACGCCACAATAGGCGTGAGCTAGGAGAGGCCTATGTCCAGCAGTGGGCGTCCACAGGCTGATGATGATGATGAAGTTGTAATAAACCCGTAACTTAAACGAAAACTACGTATTCTCCCCATCATTACTATCATTTTCTTGTTTAAGGCGCTACTCGGAAAAAGTATGGATTTATTGATATAAACTATAGCACGGTTACCGTTGTTACAAATCTGGTAATAACATATATATTTCTTCATACCTTTATCTAGATTTGTATAGTTTCAAGAACACGATTTCATGATTTTGCCTCGACACTTTTTCTTTTCGAAAAGACCTCTAAAAAATACGAATATTCAAGATATTCTTATATGGGGTTACTTACAATATTGGAAATTGGTTTAATAAGTGGAGACCAATAATATTTAGGATCGTGCATTTTTTTTAAATCGCTGTAGTTTTTAATACGAAGTGATTTTGTGTTTTTTTTTTGCCTAATCTGCACAATCGGTCTCGCTCCCGTGCGCGTCGTTTTCTCATTGCTGTCTCGCTTAAGCATATTTTTTTCGAGTATCGCCTTAAGGCCAAATCTGAGAACCTGATAGTTAAGGAGTTATTGAGCATCAAAGTCAATATTATTATTAAGGACTAAACCGCAATGAATATTAAAACCAATTAAAGAAACTGGATCCCGGCCGTCTACTCGTACCCTCTAGACACGTTGTTGCACGCGTTTTTTTGGGTGTAGAAATAACACCCATTTATTGACGACCATAACACCCATAACACCCATAACACCCATTTATTGATCTTTTTACGACCTCCGTGGTAGGTACACCGGTTTCAAGGTGTACGCTCTACTCTAAGGTCCCTGGTTCGAATCCCGGTAGGGACAAATGTTTGTATGATGAATACGAGCATTTGTACCTGTGTCATGGACGTTTATATGTATTTCTACACTTAAATACTTATATATGTATAATTATATGTATTTATATCCGTTACCCTAGTATCCCATAACACAAGCCTTACAGAGTTTACTTTGGGGCTAGGTTAGTTGGTGTGAGTGTAAGAAATATTATTATTATTATTATTATTATTTATGATGAAACCGAAAGTTTATTAGAAGTATTATCATAATTTTAAATAACCTCAAATTAATCATCTCACGTACGCTCTCCCATACTCACGCACTGACACACAAGCACACTTTCTCACACACGCACACACACAAGCACACACACACACACACTCAAGTTAGTTATAGTAAGTTTTCAAAATTGTGTGGAATTGTATTATCACTTATGATTATGTAGTAGCCATATTAAACATTAGTCTACTCGCTGTAATGTTAAACCTACCTGCACTATTATAAATTTTGGGGTTCGGAGCTGAATCCCTAAGCACAGGTTATTTCTAATAACCTATTAGGGTCAGCTTCGAACAATTTAAAAATCACCCTTGTTCACCAAAACTGTTACTTACCCATTTTAGTCATACCCCTTTATCTAAATATTATACCTACTACTCATAAGTTACCTTTATGTGAAACTTTGTATATCCTTAGCATGAAAAATAAATAAATAATTAAAAAATAATTAATAATTATTATTATTGAAACCGAAAATTAAAGTCGTTTCCCAGCAATTATTTCGCATATTCTTATTAAGTTTGATGTACAACAGACAGGCATACAGATTTTTTTTCACATTTATTAGTATCGGTTTTTCTTCTCCCAATATCTTTATTTAAAGTTCTATCACAACTTCTGAAACGAATCCCAACTAATGAGTTTTTCATTCGATTAGAAAACTTTTGACGTTTCATGTGGATAATTTATGTCATGTGTTTACCAAATTCGAGGGAATAAATAATCATTAACCGATTTCCAAAAAGGAGGAGGTTCTCAATTCGGTTGATATGTTTTTTTTTATGTATGTACACCGATAAGTACACCTTAAATTTCTTCGTTTCAACCCGTGACCACGGCAACTGAAAAGGTGCCGAAACGTCGGGAAACAAAAAAAACTTAAATAAACCGAAATATATATTTCGGGTAAATAAATCGCACTAAATATTCCGCAAAAGTTGTCTTTTGTTGTTTTTTGTCTGATGTATGTATACCGATTACTCCGGTGTTGGTGATCCGATTTTAATAGTTGTTTTTTTGATCGATCGGGTACACTGTCAATTTGGTCCCATATAATTTTTACGAAGATCTGGCTAGTAGTTTTTTCATAATCTTGAAAAATATCAATCACCTTTTGGCAAGTAGTCGTTTACCTAGATGACATTGTTGTGTATGGCCTGATTTTTAGTGTAAGTAACGGCACATGATGTAACTAAAAAATCTGAAATAAAAACATTTTATAAAAAAAAATCAAACCGACTTCAAAAAGTAAAAAATAAAAGTTTTGGAGTCGGTGCTGTAGTGCGGTAGCTAAGGCCAAAAAAATATATAGTTAATAGAAGTGCAATGTAGAATGCCCTGGCTGGCACCGACTCCAAAAGTTTTATTTTTTACTTTTTGAAGTCGGTTTGATTTTTTTTTATAAAATGTGTTTATTTTAATATGTACACCGATTTCGCCGTGATTTCTGATCCGATTTTCGTTCGATGCGAAATAGTTGCCGTTTGGTCCCATAAAAATTTGGTCCAGTTTACCCCAGTAGTTTTTATTTATGAGCATTTTTTGTTAATTGGACGATGTAACTTTCACGATATTTTTGTTTGTAATGTACATGAAACGTTAAATTTTAATAGAAAAATGTTGCGTGTTCGAGTCTAACGAGAATAACTTGTGAGCCGAGTCGTGTTTTCCAATATTTTTCTATTTAATTGTATCATTGAAGATAGCATTAGATTTAAAGAATTTATTCTCAAGTCATACATAGTCACTTACTTAAAAACTTAACTAAAATAGAAATAGTTCGCGGTCGCAAGAAGCAAAAATCTTTGACTTTAATATACAAATTAAAAACTTTTATTTATTGTATTTTCAAAAGTAAGTATTATGACAATTTTTTTATCGAAAAAACACTAGTAAACCTGGAAAACAATAAAAATACTATTAAGTATTTGATTCGAAGTATTGAGATAAAGTTTAGGTAGTCTTTGTACTGCCATTGATATAAGCAACTTCAATATTTCGTACTTTCTTTTTTTCAAAGTTTGTCAATTGTTTAACTTAGTTTTTGGGGGTACCCACATTTTGTTCTTGTGATATTTCGCCATCAGCCATTTTTATGTCCTCACTGCTGGGGCACTGGCCTTCCTTATGGATTGATAAGGATAATGGGCCATGACCCACCACGCGGGCCCAGTGCGGATTGGAGAGTTTTAACTTTAATTTAAGAGTTTTAGTTTGGAGGGCTTTACGTGCCTTCCGAAGCACAGAGGAGCTCGAGGCAGTAAATTTCTGGTAACCCATCCCGTGAGTGACCATTGCGAAATTTGCTTAACCTCAACAATCGCAAGCCGAGCGCGCGAACTACTGCGAGAACCATGGGCTCATCTATATTGTGATGTTTATTAGGTAGCTAATATTGCGCGCAAACTATCTTCGTTTTCAATACCATTTCCCCATCAGATGCACATTTTCGTAATGGTTCAGAAAAGTTTCATGTAAAATGGAAATGCCACTAACTTTCATGCCGCGGAGACGTAAAACTTGACTAAACTTAATTTGTAATCCCTTTCCCGAGAATGTCTAACTTCTTTTCTAACTGATTTCTTAATTTCCCCGATGCTTTGCAAAACTGAAAAGTTAAATTAAATAAAATTAAATATTATTAAAGTTTAGTTAAGATTCCATTTAAGTTTGTTTGCAAGTCATTATGAAGGCAGCTTGGGTGCATTTGACTGACTTGACTCAGAGTAATTAGGGCCGGCGCCCACTGACGGCGGCGTGGCACGGCATGGCACGGCAGATTGTGCTGTGGCATCCCGCGGCGGTCCGTGGCATGCCATAGTGCGTCTTCTTCCTCCCTTTCCCCTGTGCACCGACCGGACTGCGTCCCATTAACCGAAATGACTGCTGCACAAGTTTCAACCTTATTTCAACTTATTTAGCAATCATAATTCCTCGACACAAAGTGATTCATATGTCTCACGGAATGCACTGGAACGCCGCGGCAACCCGTGGAATGAAACGGCATGACGGTTTCATCATCGTGGTATCGAAATAAAGTAACATGAATTCTAAACTCATTGAAATAAGATTCAAAATAACTTTATTAGTGACAAAATACTTTGCCATGACACGCTGCCGCCGTGCCGTGCCGGCAGTGGGTGCCGGCCCTTAGACTACCGGTCTGATAATTAGAAGTCTCCTACTTGAAATCGAATGCCCTTTGCTGAAGTACAATTAGCTTTCAGACAATAGAATACATGTATGTAGTTGGGGAACGTCCCGGTTGACCAGTACGGTTTTAGGTAGCTTTATTTAAAAAAGTAGTAGATATGTAGAAAATGTTTTTATCACAAATAATAGAACATTAACAGGTATTTCATTTGAATTAGTTATTGTTATGAAAGGCTGGAAAGTTGGTTATTAGAGGCGAGTTACCTTTATTGAATCCTGAGCGAAGCGAGGATTTCAAAGGTACAAGATGCTAAATACTTTTCTGCCGAACACACAATTTTTCACCTCACAACAGCGAGGAAATTTTATAGTTGTTTCCGCGGTCAACTTCCGGTAAAAAACTCATTAAATAAAAAGTTTCATCTAAATATACCCTAATCTTGACGTTTTAATGATATAAAAAAAACTAAAATAATGATAAGGGAGTATTATAGTTAATTCAAAGTTATTTAAAGTAGGAATATATTGTTACTATAAATAACAATAAAAACGATTCGATAAATGTTGACATTGACATGAGGTACAAGACAAAGACAATTTAAAAATAAAGGTTTATGCCACGTTCCGAAATCCAATCATAAGTTGTGAAATCTCACCCAGCCTAATATAAAATTCTTATAACAAATAGTTTAATGTTATTGTTTTTTAATGAACTAAAATAATATAATAAAACCAAAACGGAGTATTATAATTAATTCAAAGCTATTTAAAATAAGTGTAAAATGTAACAAAAAAAGTTAATAGTGCGATTCGGAACGCATTTTGGCATATTTTTAGGTATTAAAAATGACAAATCCTCCTTTTCTGAGCGTGTGAGGTGAAAAATCAATTATTTCTTTATCGGAAAGTACTAACTTTCCGAGAAAACGTTTTAAAAAAAAACTCTACTGGTCAATCGGGAAGTTCCCCGATGATTCCTGCGTGTTCCTATGCGTCGTGCGAGCACTAGCAACTTTTGTCTCCGCGACTATTTTGTCCCTTGCATCAAGTCTACGGGCTTGTATGAAAGTACGCGCATGTAGCGACGCGACAGTCGGGAGATTTGTCGCAACTGTCGGTCCGTCTTTTAGTTTTAAAATACAAGTGCCCGCACGATGAATAAAGGGGCCGACTGCGGAAAATTATACAGAAACAGTTGTGTTGCTGTCGCTCTTGTGTACGCTACTCAGTAGGTCTAGCAACAGCGGCTTTTATTAACTCGATAGCGTGTCACTGTCCTGCTCAAATCGTAGTGAGTAAGCAAGACAGCATGGTGCGCTATATCATATTTATTTATTTGGATCACCAACAAGATTACACAACAGAAAAAGAAAACTCGCACATAATAACATTCAGAACAAAGTGAAACCTCAATTAAAGGTGACAACGGCATGCATTAAAGATAACAAACCAACAGCTTTACAAAAAAATACACAGAAAACTATGTTAAAATCTATACTATAATATTATATAGCTGAAGAGTTTGTTTGTTTGAACGCGCTAATCTCAGGAACTACTGAACCGATTTAGAAAATTCTTAGACCATTAGAAAGCTACATTTCTCCCGAGTGACATAGGCTATATTTTATCCCGATATTCCCACGGGAACGGGAACCACGCGGGTAAAAAATCCGCTAGTTGAAACTACTTATGTAAGTTAAAATGATTTTATTTGCTTATAGGATCAGCATATACATCGAAGTTTGTAGACTTTTACAGTGAATTATATTAAAACTTAGATTAGATTTTGAAGTCGTTTTATATAGCGGTGTAAACACAGCTATTTATTATTCCTACGCTGTACAACAATATTTGTTCAGAACGAAGACAGCGGGTACGATGCATAATATTATATATGAAGCGCTCATGGCCGCGCTTGATCATGTTTGTTAAGCAACGTTCGGTCCGGTCAGGTGTCGGATGGGTGACCCTAAAGTGGCATTACAACTGAGCGCTTCCATGCATCGGAGGGCACGTTAATGCGTCGGTCCCGGCTGTTGTCATCAAATAACATTCGTTAATCCAAGTCAGAGGGATTAAGGGCGGCCTGATAAACTGTGACACTAGAGGTGGCCACCAATCCTCATACGATAAGAAGAAGATTATTTATATATAGACTGAAACAACAGTGGTTGTACTGAACATTTCTGTACTATGTTAGTGAAGTGATTGTTTTCGAATGAACAACGTCGTGCTCGTGTAACAAATAATACAGACTTTTAAAACGGATGCTCTCTTCATCAGAAGTTTGCAATGAGTTCAGAGTGACTCTGTCATACTGTGTTATAGAGAAGTAAGTTTTGTAACATCGTCGTCATCAGACATTTTTAATGTCCCCACTGCAGGGGCACTGGCCTTCCTTATGGATGGATAAGGAGAACGGGTCATGGCCCACCACGCGGGCCCAATGTGGGTTTTAACGACTGCAAACGCAGCTGGGACCAACGGCTCAACGTGCCTTCCGAAGTACGGAGGAGCTCGAGATAGTAAATTTTTGGTCACCCATCCCGTGACCCACCATTCCGAAAGTTGCTTAACCTCAACAATCGCAGACCGAGCGCGAACCACTGCGCCACGGGCTCCTCATTGTAACATAAATCAGCATAAATATGTACAAAAAAAATGGTTCAGAATGAAAAGGTAGGTACAGTCGGATAACTTCCCGGTTGATCAGTTAAGTTTTTTCAAGGAGCTTTATTTGAAAAAGTAAAAGATATATAGAAAGAAAGAAGTTTATATCACAAATAATTATATAACAAATAAAATAAGTATTTCATTTGAATAATAAATTATTTCTTTAAAATTAGTACTATCCAAGAAAACGTTTCTCAAATAACTCTACTGATCAACCGGGTAGTTCCCCGAATGTACATAGTTTATATATGTTGTATGTACATAACATGACAAAACAAGATTGATAGGCATAAACAAAATATATTTAAAAAAAATCTGTTTATAATATCTCAAAAAGCTGGTTCCCTAATGGCCTGCGCAGACGACGGACATTGAAGGACTTTTTGTCCGCGACACGACCTTATTACTAAGAACATAAGTTGAATAAATAACGAGGACCATCGCGTACTTTTCACGGATATACGCCATCTAAGTTGAATCTTATTTGGTTAACAATAAAGACGTGTCGCGGACAAAAAGTCCTCCGTTATCCGTCGTCTGCGCTAGCTCTAAGAATGCTTTCATGTATCTACAACGGTTAATTCGACCTGCCCTGCATGCCCCGTCTAAACTTTCCACCCTGTATATTATGTATTATTATTACAAACTTAAAACATGTTATTGAAACAGTGTCTCATTTCCTGAAATAAACTTTTCTTTAGTTTTTTTTTTTAATCTTTTCTTTCTTTTTAATTCAATACTGGATGTATTAAATTTTCGTAATCGGTTACCTTGCAATGCCGGTACATTTCACAGCACATCATGTTTTTTAAAATTATCTGATGAGATCATCTCATCAGACTGAATTGAAACATATCTACTGTTATGGCTATATTGATGTCTGTCTGACATTCCTGTGCGAAGAGGAAATGTAGTATAACTACTCAACTACAAGAAAAGCAAAAATTTTTGATTTTGATGAATCCAACAAGCATTTTAAAGTGAGTTAATAGAGTAATCTACAAAAAAATAGAGAATTCACTCCCTATAAATATCAAATCTCAGTTTTTAAAGAAGTTGCTTTGTAATTTTTTTTTGTTTTACATCAGTTAACAAATCGTGTTTCTGCAACTGACAAAATTAAGTAAAAAAATTAAGCAACGGGTCATCAATTAATGTCACTCTCATATGTTTTATAATTGCTCAGTAAAATCGAGATTCCCGCCGCCAACTTGCGAACAATTGACATAATTTCATTCTTAACAAGATACTTAAGTCGAAAATCATTTCGAGATTTTTCAAATTCTAGCACCGTATAATTTTTTTTCGCTGTGTGGTAACGGCCTAAGAATACAAGTGTCACCACTCCCATACATGCCTGGGATGTCGTAAGAGTCGACTAAGAGGCTCGACGCATTAAACACCTGTGCGAGAGAAGGAAAACTTGAAACAAACCCCTACCAACCCGTCTGACCAGCGAGGTAGCAGTAGGCTAATAGCCTCCTATGAACGCCACAATAGGCGTGAGCTAGGAGAGGCCTATGTCCAGCAGTGGACGTCCACAGGCTGATGATGGATGGATGCTGATGGACATTTTTTTTCGGATTGTTTAATCATTTTTTCACGAAATATTTGGAAAAAAGACACACACACATTTTGTCGTGACGAAGTAATAATAATGTCATTTCTTTGCGGTGAATAATTGGCGTCAGTGTAAGAAAAGTAAGTTATTAATTCCTAAATAACAAATTAAAACGTAGGACAAATTTTATAAAATGTTGTCAATTATGATGATGCGCTTCTTACGCAGAATTTATATCGCCCTCGGTTCACAAGCTATATTATTTGCATACTAATCGAATGTCAACACTTTATTTTTAACAATATGGCGTCTATTGTTATGCTTTTCATCGCATACGTTATTTATATCATAAAGATATAGGGATTCCTATTGATATATCATATCGCATCCTCAGTGATTGAGGATTCCGGGAGAGGCTCGCTTCCATCTTCAGCCTTATCAATACTTAACATCAGGTATGATGAAGGCTAAGAGTCTCACCGTCGTACATAAAAAAAAAAGGATTGGTTTTGTTTATATTTACCGAGCTTTGTTCTGTATGTATTTTAGACCTTATAAATTGATATCTGGTAATAAATATCGAAGTAATTGCCTTAGGCCGATCGCTCGAGATCTACTTGGGCACATCGCAATTTTAAAACACACCGCACACTTATAAATAACAATTCATTTAAAAATCTTAAAATCTAAAACATTACTTAGGTATGTGATAAATATTAAACAAGAAAATATACTAGAAAAAAAAAATATATGTAATATATTTTCTTGTTTAATATTTATCACATAAAAATAGCATTGTAAAATGCAAAATTAAAAAGTTATAATTACTTAGGTACTTATGTAAATGTGTAACTTAAAATATAACACCTTGTTGTGCTTGTGACGCCGCCATCTTTCTAGAAATCAGCTACTCTGTCAGCTGTCAACCGGCGCCATATTGGAACTACACGATGCGCCCAGCCATATCTCGATGTGTCCAGCCATATCACGATGTGGTCAAGTGAAAGCAGGGCAAATCACCAAATAGGTTGCTCTCATTGATCGGCTGAACTTTATATTGGGCACATTATGAAATAATTGACCAAATCACGATATGCAGGCACACCGTGATGTGCCCAGGCAGATCTCGATCGGCCCAATTCGACGACAAGTCGCTAAAGTGAGCCGACAAACTACTAAGTCTACTTTAAATACCAATTTTTCAATCCTCGAACAACAGTTACCAGTGAGCGCGGTATAAGTAGCCAAACACACGAAAGTCGCGGGCGGGAAACATTCAAACTACAAATTAAACCTGGCATTAGCAAGTTTTTTTTTAATATAAATAAATAATTGCATACAACACACCAATTATCTAGCCCACGTTAAATTTCATGAAGAACTTGTGTTATGGATACTAGATAACGGATAAACATACTTATATACTTTTTTTGTAAATAGATACATAATATACATATTAAACACCCAGACCAAAACAAGTTAATTGCACTATTTAGACCTGGAAACTATCTTATCTTTGAACGAAATTCTTCAGTAGTTCATATTTTTTTCTCATACCTATTATATAAAACACACTCCAATTTTCCCGCCATTGATTGCTCTCACTGTATCGTCACACATTTTCATTTACTTACTCCAGTAACGGTCTTGTCCCCGCGTCGGTTGATTAGCTCCTGTTCTATCTTCATCGAGGGAACTGCTGCTCATAATCCTCAACTCTTTACCGTCTATATCGGGATGGTTGTGGAAGAAAATTTAAAAGTATTTTACCCGAGTGGGTTTAATGAGGCGCACTGATTTTATAGGTTTATGAAGTGTAACAAAGCGGGCACCAATTATAAATGTATGTTTATGATTTTTTACATTTTTCAATGCTATTTTTATACTTATGACTAGCTTCCGCCCGCGGCTTCGTACGCGTGGAAATTTGATGAAATCCTTCGGGAACCATTAGTCAGGCTAGTAATTGTTAAAAAACTGAGTGATTGAGTAACAAACATCAAAATGTGCGCACGTGCCGCAGCATTTTCCGCTTGTCAGCAATTTTCCGCCGCGCAGCCTTATAACTGCGATTTCTCTAGAAACTTGTATGGAAACTATACTATGTATTATACATTTTTGGAATCCTTAGACCCTTTGCGATTTTTCTATGTTTCATTTATCGATATTTAATTAATAATTGAGTTATAATTCATAGTCAAAGTTGAGTTCGCGCGTCTTTCCGCGCGTACTGGTACAAAAAGTGTTATTATTGTGAAATAAAGCCTCGAATTGTACATGTTTTTATTTTATTTACAAAAGGATATTATATCTCACAATAATCAATAAAAAAACTCACCCTCCCCCATATATTATATACATAAGTAGGAAGTAGGATAGTAAATTTTCTAAGATTATGTGGCGTCATCCATTTTATCCCGCATTGATTTTTGTACTTTCCCGTAGGAATGAGGGATTATATGGCGACAATAACAATCATATGTTCCTCTCAAGGCTACAAAGTATCGGTGTCCCAAATTTCATACAATCCCTAATTCCAAACTTATGGTACATCTAAACTTTCATCACCCCTTAGGGGTAGAATTTCGAAAAATCCTTTCTCAGTGCACCCCTTGACCTCATAAGGAACCTATGTGCCAAATTTGGAATTTCTAGACCTAACGGTTTGGGCTGTGCGTTGATATGTTATTCAGTCAGTCAGTAAGTTTCTTCTTTTATATATTTAGATTACCAGACAGTGAATATAACTTTTCTTCCATATTTTTGTTTGAATTAAAAATGACATCATTCTTAAATGCAGTGAGATCATTGCTGCTACTTTTTTGGAATAACAAAAAACGTTTTATCTAGTTTACAAACAAATACAAGTATTGTAATCTAAAGTTACTCTCAATATTTACGTAGAATAAAGTCTTTTGTTTCTTTCAATCACCGTCTTACTAATCGACTTCGTTTGTCACAACATACGGAAAAAGTACATACTTTTTGTTATAAAACTATAGAACGGTAAGAGATGTTACAAATCTGGTAATAAGATAAATAAATAAATAATAAATATTTCCATACAATCACACCAATTATCTAGCCCATGTTAAGTATCATGAAGAACTTGTGTTATGGATACTAGATAACGAATAAACATACTTATATACTTTTTTTTTTTGTAAATACATACATAATATACATATTAAACACCCAGACCAAGACAAATAGACATGTTCATGCACACAAATATTTGTCTTGTCCGGGGATCGAACCCGGGACCTCTGGCGCAGAAGGTGGGGTTAGTACCCCTGCGCCAAACAGGTCGTACAGGTCGGATACTTATATATTTCTTCATACCTTTATCTAGATTTGTAAAGTTTCAGAAATACGATTTTATTATTTTGCCTCAACCCTTTTTCGTTTCGATAAGACCCCTAAAAATACCAAAATTCAAGATTATTCTCAAATGAAGCTACATTATACTATTGGAAATTGGTTTAATTAGTTGACATTTAGCTTCGCATAGTTTAATTTCTGTTTAATCTTAATTTATATAAATCTCCTGTCACGATGTTTGTCCGCGATGGACTCCTAAACTACTTAACCGATTTTAAATTAAGTTGGCACACCGTGAGCAGTCTGGTCCAACTTAAGAGATAGGATACCTTTATTCCAAAAATTCCCACGGGAACGGGAACCACGCGGGTGAAACCGCGCCCGGTCTCTACTAGTACTAACATAATTTACTACGAAGCGATTTCGTGTTTTTTCGCCATATCTGCAAAATCGGTCTCGCTCCCGCGCACGTCGTATTCTCATTGCTATCAAGCTTCAGTCGTATTGCGCCTCAAGGCGTATATCGAAATTGCGAGGTTGCCTCGCGAGCCAAACGTAACCACTCGGCTCGCGGGTGGTGGTGCTCAAAGGGCTCTCAGGGCACGCATGTGTATTCTGTATTGCCTCGCGCGCTCGCGACATGGAAGGAAAACTTTAAATTTCGATTTCAAACGTGTTATTGATGCCTCGCATAATCGACCTAGCTCGTGTTGACAGATGGAAATTAAGCACACTGCGAGGCTGCTAATACTCAAACAAGCAGCCTCGCGATATCGATACCCACCTGTAGGGAAGGGTTCATACAACACGATTTCCATCAGCTTCCCTTTTAGACAAATTGTCGGTCCAGCTTACCTTTGCCATATTTCAACCTCTCGCCACTGATACACACCACTAGATTTTTGAGAATAACCATAATTATTCTGTACCCTTGGTACTGCTAGGTCAAGATCAAGAAGTTATTCTACAGAATACAATAAAGAGGTTTAAGGAGCATGTCCCGTATTTATTAGAAAGAGTTATCACCCCGAAAAGATTTCCTTCTTTTTACACCCTACTAGTCTCCACATAACCCTAAGGTTGACTGGTAGGGAATGCCTAAGGCATTAAATCCGCAGTTGTAATATTTTGCATGAAGAATAAACAAATAAACTAAAGAGCTGCGTCGCTATGACAACATGTAGTAATAAAAAATCATACTGCTTGTGCTGCATAGCCCTTAAACGGGTCACCGGTCTGCTAACCGAATATTTTCTCTCAAATTTTTCTCCTTGTTATAAAAAATAAGTAAATAAACACCCACACACGCGCTATCGACAGGGGGATCTACCTGCCTGTCCTATCTCGATCTAGAAGACCGTTAGCAATCAAATTTCCATCGTCGGAAAACGCTTAGCTTTGAATATGGCTGGGAGATTCTCGACCTTTTAGCGCGGTTGTATATATATTGTAAACTGTCAGACAAATCGAGTACGTCTCACGAAAGATGGCATGCGGAATTTTACTGGAACTAAAATTATCTCTATAGTAATAGAGCTTATTTTCGAATGTAGACGGCGACTTTAGTGCCCCTCATAAGCGCCATCTTTCTTGAGACAGACTATACCATTCGTCTAATGGTCGGTTTCAATAATCTATCCTCAGTAAGAGATGGCTTACTCAAGCTTTGTTGCCTAGATATTTTTGTTATTTAGCCCAAAATAACCTAAAATAACAGTGGTTGCTAAGTAACGTAACCAAGATAGGCCTATCTCTTGTTAAGGATATATTATTGAAACCGGCCGTAAGACTATACCGCAATCCGGTCGACCAGATTGTGGTTTCAAACGATGGTACCGAGTGCTATCCGGCGAGCGTTAGAGTTTTTCTAACATAAATTTCTCAAAATGTGTGGCCAGTTAAGGAAAAAGCGCAAAAAACTTTGACTTTTAGCTTTATGCAAAATTAAAAAAGTATTGTTTTGTTTTTGTTTGAAACTTCCTTAGATCATAACAAGAAAGGCGATGTAAATTTTTGCAATAGTAATTCGCTCCTTTTTTAGACGTGGTCTTAATTTATAGTACGTACCCTTCGACAAATATATCCATTACCACTACGTTGGTACCCCAGCTTTTTTTCTCAAAAAGGTTATGTTTGCTATAATATAGTAGTATTTTTTTACCGGGCTTACCTTCTAGGTTTTACAGACGAATCTGATTATCAACCCCTACACCGCCACAGATCTTAAGACTGTACCGACCTTTGTAGCAAAAAAGGCCAGTTACGATTAACATGATATTAATAAAAATATTTTATTTAAGTACACCGTTAGTTAATGTTTACATAGTTATTACCACGGATAATGTGTCTACACAAATTTTGAAATTGAGCACAGTTTTTTTAGTGAACTCATCTAAAGTTGCACAAAATATTAAAAAAACATGTGTTGGCGTTTACAAGATTTCGTATATTTTTCCTTAGAAATATTATGTATATTATGTAACTAATTTTACCAATTGTCTAGTAAGTAATCTACAAGTTTTGCATCTAACATTTTCAATTTAAGGTATAAAAGATTTAATATATGTTGTATTTCAAATTCCTGCCTTTCTTATTATCTAATCTGTGACAATTCATGCCGTGTTAAAAAGAGTCTGTGGTTACTTCCTCTTCTATTCTGTGATTCCATCCAATAAACTGATTTCTGCTAAAACGAGTGTTGAATATTTCATAATAACTAAATCTCATAATAAATCCATCAGGTTATGGGCCCAGTAAAAGCCAAAGTGATCATAAGTGTTTAAACATTTTGATATCGAAAAATCTGTGTAGTAAAAAAAAAAAAAAGCGTGCCGGCTAACCTCAAATCACGGGTTCAGTTTCTGCAGTAATATCAGACCGCTGTTAAGTTCTGAAACGTTGAAAATAAGCTTCAAATCGTCAATAATAAGTGTGGAAAATGGCAAACAGTAGTTCTCTGGCATTTATTGAAAAATTAACCGGCCGAGAAAACTATGCAACATGGCGGTTTGCTATGAAGACTTACTTGCAGCATGAAGAGCTTTGGGACTGTATTGAAAATTCCAAAAATGAACCATTAGATCAGAAAAAGGACACGAAAGCCAAAACAAAGATCATATTACTTATCGATCCCATAAATTACGTGCACGTTCAAGAGGCAGAAACCGCAAAGGAAGTCTGGGAAAATCTTTCCCGCGCTTTTGATGACTCGGGGCTTTCACGCAGGGTCGGACTGCTGCGTGATCTATGCACAACAACACTCTCAGGAAGCCAGAATATCGAAGAATACGTCAGTAAAATCATAACCACCGCCCACAAATTGCGCAACATTGGTTTTAAAGTAGACGATGAGTGGCTGGGAACACTTTTACTCTCAGGATTGCCCGACTCATACAAACCAATGATCCTTGCTATTGAGAGCTCTGGTATGACAATCAGTGCTGACTCTGTGAAGACTAAATTGCTACAAGAGGTGAAAACTGAAAACAATGACTCCGCTTTTGCAACATCTCATAATTATCAAAACAGATATGGGAAGAAGAAAGTTAGCAAAGGACCTAGATGCTTCCAGTGTAACAAATATGGACACAAAAGTCAAGAGTGCAGGTCAAAACCAAAAGAAAAGCTTGCCAAATCAAATAGTTCTTATGCTGCCGCATTTGTCACACCTACTGATAATGACAGCTCCGCTTGGTATATTGATTCTGGGGCAACTATGCACATGACGAGACAACGCAACCTTCTGAAGAATGAAAAATCACCACCAGTAGAAAACATAAAAGTTGCAGACAATAAAACACTTTCAGTCAGCAGCTCTGGAGATGTGATTCTGAATGCATTGAATAGAAAAGGTCAGGCAAATAACATATTGTTCAGAAATGTCTTGTATGTATCAGGACTTGCTGTGAATTTGCTATCTGTGAACCAGATTACAAAAAATGGTGGCCAAGTCAAATTTGACTCGGATGGCTGTATGATACTCAACAAAGAAAAAGCCATTGTAGCAACTGCAACAAAAGTCAACAACATGTACCGGCTTAACTTAAATGATAATTTTGCATACATGTCTGATGTTCAACAAGATGACTTTTTATGGCACCAAAGAATGGGTCATTTGAACTTTATAAGCCTAAAGAAAATGACAACTAATACAAATGGAATTATGCTACCTGAAAAAAGCAGCAGTGTAACTTGCATAACATGCAAGGAAGGGAAACAATCTAGAATGCCGTTCCCTAGTCAAGCTCAAGTGTCACATTCTTACAAACTGTTGGAACTGGTGCACTCCGACCTATGTGGCCCAATGGAAACGCAATCCTTTGGTGGAGCTAAATACTTCTTAACATTTCTGGATGACTATTCAAAGAAGGTATTTGTGTACATTTTGAAGAATAAAACTGAAGTTCTAACAAAATTCAAAGAGTTTAAGGCTGAAGCTGAAAATCAACTAGAATGCAAAATTAAAAATCTTCGCACAGATAACGGGCTAGAGTATGTGAATAAGGAATTTACTGAATATCTAAGAAAGGCTGGTATAAGGCATCAGACAACCACACCTTATACTCCGGAGCAAAATGGGGCTGCAGAAAGATTAAACAGGACACTTGTGGAACGAGCCAAATGTATGCTCCTGAATGCTGGTCTATCTAAGTCTTACTGGGCTGAAGCCATAAGAACTGCTGCCTATATAATAAATAGATCACCAACCAGATCATTATCATTCAGAACTCCAGAGGAATTGTGGTCTGGTCAAAAACCCAATGTTAGTCACATGAAGGTGTTTGGATGTGAAGCCATGGTTCACTTGCCAAAAGAACGTAGGAAGAAATGGGATCCAAAAGCCCAGAAAATGCTTTTTATCGGGTATTGTGATAATACAAAGGGTTACAGGTTTATTAAACCCAACACTAGAACTATTGTAAAAAGCAGAGACGCTGTATTCCTAGAATCCTCAGTGAAACGAAACTATGCTGCACTGGATCTATCTGAAACTGAACAGTTAAATAGATCACATAGTAAAGATATGAACAGCTCGGTGATACCTGAAACAACAAAATCATTATCAGAATCAAACAATAATAGTGTAGAAGAATCGGACAACACTGATAGCTCATATGATACTGTTATAGAAGATTCAGAAGAATACTTACCAGATTTTGATATTGAATCTCCTCCTCGAAGCCACGTCACCTTGAGACCTAGACAGAAAAGAAATGAACAAACTTACCTTTGCTGCGATGAATACCACTTACCTAATCAAATTCCTAGTACTTATAGTGAGGCTATCAATTCTACTGATGCTGAGAAATGGAAAGAGTCTATAAGAGAGGAACTTGAGGCCCATCACAAGAATGGAACATGGACATTGGTGGCAAAACCAGAAAACATTAATATAATGACTTCTAAATGGGTCTTCAGAATCAAAGATCAACCAACAGGTCCTCGGTTCAAGGCTAGGCTGTGTGCAAAGGGGTACCTGCAAACTAAAGGTATTGACTACGAGGAGACATTCTCGCCGACAGTCAGGTATGACTCGATTCGTTTGTTATTATCTCTAGCTGCTCAAAATGATTATAAAATTGTCCAACTTGACATTAAGACAGCTTTTTTGTATGGAGAGTTAAAGGAAAATATTTTTATGTATCCTCCTGAAGGTCTAACATGTAATCCCAACATGGTTTGTAAATTGATCAAGTCACTGTATGGACTTAAACAGGCACCAAGGTGCTGGAATACAAAATTTGACTCAGTACTGCACAAATTTGGTTTTATAAATAGTAAAGCAGATCAATGTGTTTATGTTGCAAATATTGATGGGATAAAGTGCTATCTCTGTATCTATGTGGATGACGGCCTTCTGTTTTGCAAGTCAGGCTCTGTGTTACAATCAGTAATTAATGATCTGAAAACTATATTTGATATGACAATATCCTCACCAGGGAACTTTGTTGGAATGGAGATAGAAATAAAATCCGAAAATTTTATTTTTATACATCAAAGTAAATATATCAAACAATTGTTGATCAAATTTAATATGGAAAGTGCCAACCCCAACAGCGTTCCAGTTGACCCCCACTCAAAGCTGGAGAAGAGTGACAGCCAACCAGACAAGAACATTCCTTACCGAGAGGCAGTTGGGTCGCTGATGCATGTTGCAATAGTGAGTCGGCCAGATATCATGTATGCTGTAAGCCTGGTGAGTAGATACTTGAATTGTTACAATGAATCCCATTGGACAGCAGTCAAGAAAATCTTAAAATATTTAAAAGAAACTATGGACTTTGGTCTATGTTATCTGTCAGACACTAAAACTTCAGAATTGATTGGCTATAGTGATGCTGACTATGCCGGTGATATCACAACTAGACGTTCAACTACAGGCTATGTCTTTATTAAAAATAAAGTTGCTGTAACCTGGTCCAGCCAGCGCCAACATACAGTCGCCTTATCGACAACAGAAGCCGAATTTATGGCAGCCTGTGCTGCTACCAAGGAGGCTATTTGGATAAAACAACTTTTAAGTGATCTTGGTGTATATGAACAACAATCAGTGTGTATCAATATTGATAACCAGAGTGCAATAAGTCTTATTAAAAATGTTAATTTTCATAAAAGATGCAAACATATTGACACTAAGTACCACTTCATTAAAGAAAAATATTACGCTAAATTAATTGATTTAAAATATGTATCCACAGATAATCAGTTAGCTGATGTATTAACTAAGGCACTACCTAGAGACAAGTTTCAGTACTTGAGAAGCAAAATTGGAATGTTAACTAAAAGTCAATTAATGGTGTGAACATAAATGTTTTGTTTCTATTTTATAGATTAGTTTCTGTTACTACATATTAATTTTATAGAGTGGTTGGTAGTACCTATGTAGGTATGACTATTGTCATGTAGAGTTGTAAATTGTAATATTTTTAGAAGGCTGTAATTTGGTAGGGGTGTTGTATTTCAAATTCCTGCCTTTCTTATTATCTAATCTGTGACAATTCATGCCGTGTTAAAAATAGTCTGTGGTTACTTCCTCTTCTATTCTGTGATTCCATCCAATAAACTGATTTCTGCTAAAACGAGTGTTGAATATTTCATAATAACTAAATCTCATAATAAATCCATCAATATAATTTTATTAAAAATGCGCTCTCTTCTCCATACAAATTTACTATGGACGCGATGTGCAGTATTTTACATGTGAAATGTTTTGACGTTGTCATCTCATACAATAATGTCATTAGGGTCGGTGGAGTCTTAATTGATTTTGACACTTAGCCTTCATCATATCTGATGACGGAATCCTCAACCACTGAGAAACTGGCTATCTTATCTCTAACGGCCGGAACACAACAATGCTGATAACATTGTTGTTATGGCATCTGACTTAGATAAGTTGGTGGTAGCTAGCCAGGCAGACTTACAACAAGTCCTACCACCAATCAAACGAATACAATATGTACACCGACTGGGAATCGAACCCGGGACCTCTGGGTCTGATACCGGTGGTGGTTACCTCTAGACCACACAGGCGGCTAAAATGCTGCGATGGAAGATGTACAGTCACGAACCGGCATTGTTGAGCCACTTCCTTAACATCTTAACTGGGTTGTGTTACACGAATGCCGACGCTTTTAGTTATTGAAATGTCTCCTTAGTAACCCGATTTGCATTACACGGCCAAAATACGAATAGTGGCAACAATCCCGGTTTGCGACTACAATCGCTCTGTCGCTCAACACCGCAATCTACTTAGAAAACCTTCTTTTAATTGAATTACGGGGACACCTGTTCCTTCTATTACTAATAAAAGACGCAATAAAATTCTTACGACCTATAATGTGACGTAGACGAAGATCTTATTTGACGTTTTGCTTCGACGGTAGGTTATGTACAGCCTTTAGATAAACGGTACCTATTACCTACTTTTTAATCATTGTGATATGCAGTTAATATCGTATTCTACGAGATAACATATGCTAGAAAAAACAAGTAGTCTCCTAGTTACAAAGAATCTACTGTTCCCTAATTGAGCTTCCAAGAAAGATTTCTAGTAACGTCGAAATTTTCTATAATTCGAAATATACATTTTTATGTTACTTTTTATATAAAACTAGCGGCCGTGCGCGGTTTCACCCGCGTTCCCGTTCCCGTGGGGATTTTGGAATCATTTATAGCCTATGTTACTACTTGGGGTCTAAGGATTCTCTATACCAAATTTCGTCAAAATCGGTCCAGTAGTTTTTGAGTTTATTCGTTACATACAAAAACACAAATCTTTCCTATTTATAATATTAGTATAGATACTGACAACTCGCCTTTGTCAATGCTAAGAATAAACACATTTTTTTCCTAAATTAACGTTTGTTTGAATTTATCTACTAATAAAGATGATTTTACGTCCAAAGACTAAATATAACGGACAAATATTAGCCCGACTAAAGCTCTAATTGAGTATAAAATCTTGCCCGTGCCGATTTCTTAAAATGAGAGAAGATTTTTTTTTTGACCTAATAAATGTATTTTATAAGCTTTTGCTTAGCATTATATGAAAACTGTTAGTAGTAAAACTAAGCCTAGGTTAGTATATTTGGCCTTTTAGCCTGCCTGTAGTACTTACCTAAGTAGAATAGAATAGATTTTTTTTTATTTTGTTGCAACACACATAGATACATCTGGTATTTTAGTCATCTTATAAATAGGCAACATATTTTTATAATCACTTCGTCAGACGTAGTGCGGATGCCTCTATGTGCAGCAGCAAAACAGGGTCTAGGCTCGATGTGGTAATTTCGCTCGTGGGATGAGCGAAACATCGATTTTCAGCCCTCATCCCATTGATGGGTGGGCGGGAAATGGTGAAAATGACGCAATTAAAAAAATATGATAAAGTCTTTAAAAAAATATATTGGATTGCGCGGAAGATTTATAAACCAGTAGGATTATGAATGAATTACAAGATTAAATAAAATATAAATAGTTTAGTAACAAGTTAATGCAAATAAATAAATAAAAAGTAATAAAAGAAATATCTAGATGTGAAAGTACACAATGCTAAGGGTAGTTTACTTCCAAAAGTAAATAAAAGAGAGTTAAAATGATTTTTATAATTACTTAGAGTCGATTGCATCATCTAATTTAACGATAATATTAACTTTTACATAGGAAAAATGTATAGGATTTGACAGCTTTGACAACCAAAAATCGGTTTAAGTTAACTGGTGCAACTCAGCCTTAGTAACTAGATTTTTTTTAACACATCACTAAAGCGATCGGACGTTCGAATTAGTTTCATACAAATTATATGCTAGATGGATTTCAAAACATGCATTTAATATCTAAAGCCTAAAAGAACACAAAGGCATAAATGTGATAATTTTTTTAAAACTTTTTTTGGCTGTTTCATCTTAATCGATAGTCAAACATCTGTAAAGAGGTTTCTTTCGAATGCGAGGATATTTCTCTCATTGATGAAACAACGGAGGCCAACACCGTAGAAAGGTGAATATACTAGAGAATTTCAACGTGTTCTCATAGGTCTCTGTAGCATAATTGGTCAGTGCATTGGGCCGGATTCCCAAGGATGCGGGTTCGAATCCCGTCAGGGCGACTTGAGACAAGTTGCTTTTTTCTAGTTATTATCACATTATCACATAAAAAGAGCATTGTAAAATGCAAAATTAAAAAGTTATAAACAAAGGCATAAAGATAAATATAGATGTCTACATTCTTCCTATCGTTTGAATTATCACTTTTTCGTTAACAATAACTATTGAATCATCTGTAATAAATTCGCGTATTTACGCGTTGAGATTGGAGTTAAAATTCAATATAAATATAACAATACGAATTTTCGCTTTGACCTTTTTTATGTAAACAAAACTTTTATGATTCTGACTGAGCCGGATGAAATGGTTTCAAAGTTGCTGATACCAAATAATGATCTAATGAATTTCGGCCTCCGGTGGTGTTTAAAGTTAAAAGTAAAAAAATATGTCTCATACAAATATTAGTTCTAAAGCTCTTCACTAGATGGCGCTGTACTCATTTACATCACGGTATGGTTTGCCTTACGTCTTTCATAGGCGACTCAAAGATTTTTTGGTCAATATATACTCACTACTTGACATTTGATAGGGATTGTGATCGGGACGCGTTTTGAATGGTATTGAATTAACGAAATTAAACTGTCTAAGCAAAGTGACAGAAAATATCTTTCAAATGTACGAAGAAGTGTCATTTAAAACATCATTCGTTCCGAAAGGGATTGCGACTATATGTTACACAATTCCATAAATCACAATCACAATACTTTTAAAAGGGATTATGATCGATCTTCTTCTTCTTATCGTATGAGGATTAGTGGCCATCTCTGGTGTCAGAGTTTATCAAACCGCCTAAAAGGCCTCTGACTTGGCTTAACGACTGTTTTCAGATGACAACAGCCGGGACCGACGGTTTAACGTACCCTCCGGAGCACGGAAGCGCTCAATTGCAATGCCACTTTACGGTCACCCATCCGACACCTGACCGGACCGAACGTTGCTTAACAAACGTGATCGATTAAGATCAGTCTGTCAAGCGCGGCCATGAGCGCTTCATTATTATGATCGATTTTGAAATTAGACAATTAGGTCGTATTCGATCACGTTTGTTAAGCAACTGCTGGCCTAATTTTAATTTTGGCCTCGCAAAAATTGTAGCCACATTATCCGTGGTAATAAATAACCGTTTAAACTGTCGCTGTGAAATAAACTATTTTTATTAATATCATGTTAATCATAACTGTCCTCTTTAGTCGGAACAGTCTTAATAAAAAATAACAATATGCTTAAGGCTCGAGTTCACCAACTTATTAACCGACCGATTAACGCCAAACGTCATTTAAATGTCATTTCATTTCAGCCATTTGTTTGAAGTTGTAAGGGACAGAACGATGTTTTATACCACGGTTATCTAATCGACAGTTGGTGAACTCAGTTCTTAACTTATCAAACTAGTTTAAGGCGATACTCGAAAAAAATATGGTGAAGCGAGACCGATTTTGCAGATTAGGCAAAAAAAACACAAAATCACTTCGTATTAAAAAACTGAAGCGATTTAAAAAAATGCTTCTATACGATCCTAAATATTATTGGTGTCCACTCATTAAACCAATTTCCAATAGTGTAAGGAACCCCATTTAAGAATAATCTTGTATTTTCGTATTTTTCAGAGGTCTTTTCGAAAAGAAAAATTGTCGAGGCAAAATCATAAAATCGTGTTTTTGATACTATACGAATCTAGATAAAGGTATGAAGAAATATATATGTTATTACCAGATTTGTGACAACTGTAACCGTGCTATAGTTTTATATCAAAAAGTCCATACTTTTTCCGAGTAGCGCCTTAAAATAGACACAACAGAGTTAAGTACTTCATCATCATCATCATCATCAGCCTGTCGCAGTCCACTGCTGGACATAGGCCTCTCCAAGTGCACGCCACTGAGATCTGTTTTCGGCTTCTCGCATCCAGCTCCTACCAGCCGTCTTGCGCAAATCATCACTCCACCGTGCCTGAGGACGTCCTATACTACGTTTGCCGAGACGCGGTCTCCACTCTAGAACTCGTTTACCCCAACGGTTAAGTACTTACACATTTAAAATTGTATTCCAGATAAAATGCATTACTGAATCCCATTCCATTACACAAATGACTATCCAACTGCTACTCTTTCTATATCGTTTTCGTTTCAATAACATGCCTTCAACAAAAAATTTAAAAATATCCTATTCAATGCCAGGTCATAATTCAATTCTAATTAAGCACAACTTTTGTAGGAACTTGTATTATTTTTCATTTCCGTTCCGTTGTAGCTTTTGCACAATGTAAGCGATACGCCAAAAGGGTTGGCGATTTTAGAACTTTGTAGTTTTCTACTGTCAGTAGTAATAATAATAATAAATAGACTTTATTGCACACGATAAAACAAATATACAGAGAAAACACCAAATAAAAAGTAGACATACAATAGGCGGCCTTATCTAGTAGTTAATTCATTTATTTTATTCATTTATTAATTTGAACAATGCTGGCAAGTCATACACAGACATAATTACATAATATTAAGCATTTTCAAAATTCAAAGAAATTATTATAATTACTGAAACAAAATAATCGAAATTAGAAAACATATCGAGTTAATATGAAAATACAGAAAAAGGTAATAAAAATAACGTCTGAGAATTCACTTGTGGCCGAGTAAATTTTTTCCAATATTTTTCTATTTAAAATTTACTATAAGGTAATAACAAAATATAAATGTCAATTTAAATAACAATATTAATGTCAAAACCTATTAGTTAATACTTTTATATTGTGAGAGAATGTTCGAATTTTATTCCACAAGAAAAACTTACATGCAAGATGCACCGCCGCCACCCAATTGTAGTAATTATAATATACCTTAATATTAAAAATAATGGTCGACTTTGCCAACCCTACAAGTCCAAATAATACCCTTTTGTGTGGAGTTAATCTAAAAATTTTATTTGTTCTGTTGACAGTACAAAACACTGTCTTAGTTATTACCGTGTGGGTTCGTGGGTTGACTTCAACTGAGTCAGATTGTTATTATTGTACTTATTCTTATCTGATTTAACTTTTTTCTGCTCGTGTCTAGAAATTTTAATAGTCTACTAGCAGCCACCGCGTGGTTCCCGTTCCCGAGGGAATATCTGGATAAAAAGTAGCCTGTGCTAGTCCACTACTTGAAGTCCTTACATACCAAATTTAATCCAAATCCATTCAGTAATTTATGCGTAAACGAGTAAACAAACAAATAAACAAACAATGGTTTATAATAGTAAATGGTGTATCTATACTATAGTTAATAATATTATAAAGAGGAAAGATTTGTATTTTTGTATGTAACGAATAAACTCAAAAACTACTGGACCGATTTTGACGAAATTTGGTATAGAGAATCCTTAGAACCCAAGTAGTAACATAGGCTATAAATGATCCCAAAATTCCCACCGGAACGGGAACCACGCGGGTGAAACCGCGCTCGACCGCTAGTGTTTTATATTTATATAAACTTTTCATTATTAAAATACTTGTATAACATACTTCCAAAGTCACGCAACATACAAACTGACATACTTTCGCATTTATAATAATAAGTAGGATCTATCGTTAGTAAAATCTATCCTACAAATATTATAAGGCCCGTTCTTTCCTATTTCACGTCAAAAATTTATTGAAAGGCTATAGGAATTTAAATTTCTGGGCCTAATTATACTAATTTCGGGGCCTTTTTTGGGATTACTTCTAAACATGGTAAAACATCATCCAATAGTTATTTGTTATGTTATGCTGGTTGCAAGTTGGTTATTAGCGGTGAGTTACCTCTATTGAAAGCTGAGCATGTGAAGGATTCTAGGATTATCTACTGTCTATTTATTTTGAAAGTAAATTAATACATTTTGATATATAAAAAAAATATCATCAGTTTAACGAGTGTATTTATTTAGATAGATTTAAAAATATATTTTTCCGTTCATTTTACCCAATTTCCGTCACAGAATGGCGAATACCTCACTAACTGAGAAAATATACCCATCTTCAGAATATGTTAGTCAGTAAAGAAAGAAAGAAGAAAGAAAGAAAAAACATTTATTGGCACACACACACACTATAGAATAAAAAATAAAAATAAAAAATCTTAAACAGTAGGCTTATTACGAGTGTGGCAAACTCGACGTTACAGTAAACGTTAATGTAAAATGTAGCTCTGTCTCTTTCATATTTAGGGACTGTTTTACCGACATGAGCAGTGTATCCGATAGTCTACGCTCACGAGTCCTGTAAATGTCATGTTAAGCAAACTCGTAATAGGGGTACAGTAGTGTCGCGACAGTCAACTGTAGCCGTCGATGTGACGTACCTTCACGTTACGCTGTTACAGTAAATGAAGTAAGTACCTATTTCCGGTCGCATGGTTTTCGATTTCAAGTTTCCGTTCGCTTATTTAGTTTAATTCTGTTATGCCTCAAATTTTTGTCAGTTAAATATATGCAGAAATGCATCGTTAAATAAATCTTTAAAGCATTGTTCAATATTCTTTACCAATTTTTTTTATAAAAAAAAACCCTTGTGTCCCTAACTTCCGCCACGCTAAAGACAAGACAAGACAATTATAAAATGCTTATTAACTTTAGTGTCTACTATTTTATTTTGCTGCAAAATACATAGTCAATGCAATTGTCATCTCATATTACTCTACTGAATTAGAATCGGACTTTAGGATGAATTTATTTTTCTTTTTTCACACAACTAGTAGATTTTCTTTTGGCCATTTACATCTGAAAAATTACTTGTATGCTGATTACTTCTATGTGTTACTTCTATGTATGGCTTATTAAAATTAGATTCATATTTTTTGAGCAATTGTTTAATTCTCGCCACCGCGAATCTAATTTTCGTCACGTGCTAAAACTTATCGTTGCATAAATCCCAAACATAATGGTTTTTTTAGTGCCAAATGTTAAAATTTATATAGTTTAACGTGTGTTTCAAGTTTTATCGTCAGTACAAAGAATTTAATGTAAAATAAAAATCGTGACGGAAATTATACGAAGAACGCTTTGTCGTGAGAATAACCGAAGTACGTTACTTTAACCAAAAAATTATGACAAAAAAGAAAAATTCTCCTTTTGCTAAAGTTACTTAATCATTCAATAATTATGCGCTGTTTTCGATAGACTTTCGATGTTATCGAAGTTATTTTTCAACGATTATTCGATTTCCATGTCTGCGTGAGTGAGTGATACAGAATGAGTTCACTTAGTGGTTCCAGAATTAAACAAAATGCACCATTAAAGCATTGCATAGTTTTTATGTTAGAGTACTAAAATAGAGAATTTCAAATTGTGTCGCTACATTTCTCCAGAGTAATAAAAATACCATACTTTTTGACGTAACGTCAGGAAATTAAAAAACTACGTATTAAAACAAAATGCAAATCTAGATGTGTTAATAAACTACACGTAAATCAGTAAAAAAAAATTTTTTTTTTAAAAGCCTGAAAACCAGACCAACGACGGTACGGAGACGCTATATGCGTTTGGGGTGAGAGGTTGTTTGTTTCTTTGTTTGTGCAAACCAATGTTACCATTTATGTCCAAAACTACTAATCCGATTTTGATGTGGTTTGCAGTGATGGGTTCGGGTTTGATTGATGCATGTTCTAATTAAATAAGTATTATGGTGACAACTTACCAGGGGGCGCTGCAGTAAACATTTGTTTGAGCAAAACCAAAACTACTAGTCCGATTTTGATGCGGTTTTCAGTAATGGGTTTTCTGTATTACAATGTACATAAATAGGACAGAAAATAGGACGAAAACAGCGACGAAACAGGTTGCATGATAATTTTTTGTTAGATAATCTGTGGGCCTAGCACGACAAACTTTCGAATAAGTATCGAAGAAGTAAAGTAAAAAAAATTATGACATATTGAGCAGCGTTCCCACCGGACGTAAACGGAACTATATTTTTCTATACTTACTTTTTTAACATAACGTGCTCGATACGTCCTCGATACTATTTGGATAGTTTTTCATGCTAGCCCTACAGCCCTAGGTTTTGTGTGTCCGTACATTTCCTTTTTTATGATTTTGATTTCTTCATGTTACCATGGTCACGTGCCTGTTTTCAAGGCAATACTTCTTTCAATTCAATTGAGTATTTTGAAAAACTCAATGTCCATAATTGGCGTCTTTTATTGGCGTGACAGTATCTTGTCGAGGCTTGACCACAAACAAAAGAAAAAAATATGTAAAAATATTTCGTAAAATATCAATACTTAATATTTTAAATCATCAGGTATGATGAAGGCTAAGAGTCTATCCGTCATTCATTAAAAAAAAAATAAGTGGGTGCATTTTGTTTACGAACATCTGACTTAAATAGCTCGGTTCGGACTGATTTTACACACAAACACATCGTCTAACATTTTCACTTTACATTATTTTGAACCGAAATAACAAGGTGTACGAGATTTTCATCCCGCACTTTATAGAGGATTGTCAAATAAGACGACAACAGTATATTTACAACTGTGTATTATGTACATAAGTCAAAGTCAAAGTCAATATCATTTATTCAGTCTAGGCTGTTACAAGCACTTATGAACGTCAAAGAAGCTACGCCATCGGTTCACAAACCCTACGGCGAGAGACCTTGTAAAGAGAAGAACCGGCAAGAAACTCGTCAAGGGCTGTTTTTTTCTCTCTGTTTTATTTCATACAGAGTCGTCAAATTGAAAAGTGACCTTAACATATCAGTAAGGTCAATTTCCATCACAAAAGGAAAATACTAATTAAAATATTACATTTTATGGTTATTGTAACCGTAAACAATTTTTAACTGGCAAAGAAAGACTTGTCTATCATACATTACAACATTTCCCGCACCACAAGACTACTACACTGCAAGTTGTGAGATACATGCAGGTCAGTATCAATTTATTTTAGATAAAAATATTTAGGCTTTAAGCACAGCATTAAGATAAGCAGACTGAGGTAGACCCATTTCCGCTGGCGGTACCCGTTCACGAGCATGACGCATGAACCAGCCATCGCTTCGCTCAACCATATTTTAGGGAACGTAACGACCCGCCTCACACGACACCGCCGAAGAAACGTTTGAGTGAGCATGACGTACTTCAGGTACTTATGTTAAGCTGTATATAATATTTACAACATTAACAGGTAGCATTAGTTATCAAATTGTGGTAATTATAATTTCGCTATCTCAAAATATATACCATTTTTCTCGTAACTGTCATGATTGACAAGTCCTTGTTTTCTTTTTTTCTTTCTTATTTTGTGGAAGATCGAAAACAATGAGGTATAAAACCTCTTTCGACCCCCACAAAGGTTTGGTTAATGGCTACGGGAAAAAGAAATTGCCACCTTCCGTACAATATTAGGTTTTGTCTTTCGGTTCCTGCAATAGTTGGCGAGGACGATATGGAATCATTTACTTACACGTTGAAAATTATGAGAAATTTTAATCACTCCTATCAAATCAAACTCGAACTACTCTTGCCTAAGCAACGAACCAAGTTCTATACAAACTACTTCTAAGAAATGAACCCAAGTTATACAAACCTGTTAAAATAACTCCATTACCAAAAAAGTCACTACAGCTAGTTACCAACTCGAAGCAAACTAAATTGTACAAAACTCAAGACTTGTCGTTACAGATAGACGGTTTTACAATTTCACATTGACAACGCTCTTACGTCGCTTGGAATAACGGTGATTTTCGTAGTGTAAGAGTATCGTATGCCTTGCTATTTATTGTATATCAAAAGGTACATTTCTACAATGGGCAGATCGTCAATTGTTCGTTATTTCGTTTGTGTCGGTTCATATGAAATGTGTTTGCAAGTTCACGCCTTCATTTACAAAGTTAGCTTTTCATTAACGTTGGTAAAAGACGAGTTTCGAGTATTATTATTTATTGTTACAATACCCACATCGATATCGGGTATCGGCAAAAGTTCTAATGATATCACTTTTGTTAATCGGTCAATGGCCGATGCTGATAAGGGAATGGTAAGGAAATTTGGTTTTTCCTTTTCGGGAAAAGCCGTTTATGATTGTATTGTATAGGCTGGGTAACTGTATAAACATTTTTCACCTCACACGCTCGTAAAAGGAGGTTTTGTCATTCAGTTTCTGCGTGGAAAATCGCATTTTGCGCGGCCTAGCGTGATACAGTACTGACAAGATTAGCTCCCCAAGTCATTTGATAATTTTGTAAAAGTAAATATTTTAATTTACAGTAAACATTTGTTTGAGAAAAACCAACAGTACTCGTCCGACTTTTAAGCGATTTTTTGTAATGGGTTTTGTGTAGTACAATGTAGTACGCTCTCCAAAAAGTTTGAAATAAAAAACAAAATTAAATATTTTGAAAACAACCCACGTTTAATACGTAATTGAAGAGATAAAATAATTTAATTTAATTGGGTAATTTTCAATTAGGTTTTAACCGTCGTAGGTTTTTCAAAATTATAATAATTTTACAAAATTTTCAAAATTTTGAACTGATATCGTCAGCATGAGCCCTTGTAGGGGGTTTGAAAAATCGATAGTTATAGCGATAGCACAAGCTATGCCGTTAGGCGGTCAGAGTGCAGGTCGTATTCCATCACGTTTGTTAAGCAATGTTTGGTCCGACCGAACGGTGCTTATCAGGTGTCGGATGGATGACCGTAAACTGGCATTACAATACAACTGAGCGCTTTCATGCTTCGGAGGGCACGTTAAACCGTCGGTCCCGGCTGTTGCCATCTGAGAAGCGGCTTGATAAATTCTGACACCATAAGAGAGAGAGAGAGTGGTCAAGGATTCCGAGGGCCATATATTTTCTTAATATTAGGTACTCCGGCTGTTAACAGTCGTTAAGCCGAGTTAGAGACCTCATAGGCCTATCGATGAGGATTAGTGGCCATCTCTGGTGTCAGAGTTTATCAAGCCGCCTTTAAGGCCTCTGACTTGGCTTAACGACTGTTATCAGATGACAGAGCCGGGACCGACGGTTGAACGTGCCCTCCGAAGCACGGAAGCGCTCACTTGTATATCTACTTTACGGTCACCCATCCGAAACCCGGCCGAACCGAACGTTGCTTAACAAATGTGATCGAAAACGATCAGTCTATCAAGCGCCGCCATGAGCGCTTCGTGAAATTTGAAGATTGAATTCCATACTAACGTGTACCCGTTATTCACTTGACTCGACATACTCGAATCGGATCTCAAGCTCCAATATATAAAAACTTCTATAGGTACTCAACCCCTACAATTACATTCTAAATGAGGCGTGCATTCCTTTCAGCGCGACCGATATTACCAGCCCTTTGAAACGGAACAAAATGAACCTTACACCCCTCACAATAAGGACTGTCAAGATACACTTGGCGCTTTTTATTCACAGCGCTGATATCTTACAAACTGGAAACATGTTTTCAGATGCAAATGTCGCTATTTGTTTTGAAATGGCACGTCTCCAACGTAGCCTTTATTGCTAAGAATAAATTAATTTTCTTATTACTACCTAGCCACTAATAAGTTTGTTTCAGGTTATGTTCGGTTCTAAAACTGGCTTGTTCGTATTTTTAATACAAATATCTTTATTGTATTAAAAATACGAATTTAGAAAATTAAAAGGTTCAGAAAAGTGGTAATGGATATTGGTATCTCGTATCGTATGAGAATAAATGGCCACCTCTAGTGTCAGATTTTTTTGTATGACGACAGCCGGGACCGACGGCTTAACGTGCCCTCCGAAGCACGGAAGCGCTCAGTTGTAATGCGACTTTGCGGTCACCCATCCGACACCTGACCGGAACGAACGTTGCTGATCAAACATGATAGAATACGATCATTATGAAGATAAGGAGCCCTATCTAAATATTGACTAGCCTTAACCTCTCAGGCCGCGAGTTATGAGACACTATAGATAAATGACGAATTAAAATAAAATAATAAAAAAGCATACGTTTTTATCTTAGACAGAAGGCTCCCATGGCTGGCAGCCTTCATGACCATTTGCATAATTCAATGCAACCAAAAACCAGCGGATATACTCGAGATCACCCATCCAGAGACCGATCATTGCGATAGTTGCTTCACCACCACAATCGCAGTCTATACGCACTAACCACAACATTTCTTCTCCACCTCTAACCACAACAGAGCTCCTCGTGTGTAGTTTAAAAGAAATCTTATTTAAATGACCCCTTTCACCTAAGTAGCTATAGCCACAATAGATATTTGCATACAGTAAGTTGTCCTAGCCTTATCTTGATAAAAGTTAATAATTATTAGTGAAGCCGCGCGGTACGCACTATGCTATAGGGCTGCCCGCCAACATAGATTAGACAACATTTATAACTTAACAGCGTGCATTTATCAACGCGGCGCATTCGAGATCCAGACGGAGCCTTTCGCCGAGCTCTCGCCGAGCCGAGACGCTTTGGGTATGACGCCATTTATGTATCCCTCCATAGAACACAAAACATTCGCGGAATTTAAAACGCGCCGCCCGCGCGGGGGATTCTGCATCAAAACACAGATTTGGTTGCGGATAGATTTTCGCGCGGTTTTTTCCGCAAGTGCGTGCAGTCATACAATTTCCTTATGTCACAGACTTTAATTCACTGTGCGGGCTAAGCCGCGAGATTTTTTCCAGGCGGTTTAAAATCCGCTTACTGACTCGAATCTACACGCACGGCGAATAAAATTCTGCGCGATTTTTTTCAGTTTCTTCCAGTTCTCAGCCGAGACGCACGTAATGAACAATATTTTGATGATTTCTACGGTTTCACCTAATAATACCTATGAAAGGGTTTTTCTGTATAAATGCCTACACAGCAAAACACAGATTTGGTTGCGGACTTATTATCGCGCGGTTTTTTTCGCGAGTGCGTGTAACGTCATACGATTTCCTTATTCACAGAATTTTGCGGCTAAAACCACGCGAATTAAATTCGCTAGGCGGGCTAAATCTAACCGTTAATAGGAAGACAAAATATACTGTGTATCTTTATTCTGTGCTATAGCTAAGTGAATTAAGTTTCTGAGCTACCCACAAGTCCAGACGATAATTTAAAACAGTTTAAAATGAACAAAAGTCGGTAAAACTGTTCTCTAACTGTATGCAAATCTGAATCTGACAGTCTGAGTCAGTAATATCACAGCAAAATGCTTGAAACAAATAAATAATTCGTACTTTAACGACCTGTTTGGCGCAGGGGTACTAAGCCTACCTTCTGCGCCAGAGTTCCCGGGTTCGATCCCCGGACAAGACAAATATTTTTGTGCATGAACATATATATTTGTCTTGGTCTGGGTGTTTATTATGTATATTATGTATGTATTTGAAAAAAAGTATATAAGTATGTTATCTAGTATCCATAACACAAGTTCTTGATGAAACTTAACGTGTGGGCTAGATAATTGGTGTGTAGTATGCAATTATTTATTATTTATTTATTTATATTTATTTACAAGCACATCTTAAACAGGATCATTGCCTGATATAACCGTCTCTGGAATCTAGAAAGGTGTTCGGAAAATCATCGGAAAATCAAAAAAAAAACAAAATAGCACTAAATAGATAATATATTGCATATTTTTATTTTTGGATATCCGGACGTTTGACGGATATTCTCTTTTTTTATCATTTGTCAAGTTAATTTTAATACCTTCATAAAATAAATACGAGTTGATATCAACTCTCTTAACGAAATCTAATGCTCATATCGGTAAAGAAGTCGCTGATTATGAGAAACAAATCATTTTTTTCGCTAATAGCTAACACTAAATAAATATTAAGATAGTTTAAATTCGTTCTAGACCAGAGGTACTAACTAATGGAATATAAGTACCTACCTACTTTTTAATTTAAGCTAAAAAAACTTTTCTTTATCTACCCCAGAAAATATATTTTAAGGTCGCCTTTTGACCGTCTTAGACGGAATTAAGAGCAGTAATCGGCTTTACACCCATTTATTACTTTTTCTAATTAATCGCTTCCTGAATCCTGATTACTTAATGCGTCATAAAGTTATTTGGCGTTTCCGCTACATTATATTATAGAAATACTTACTTAAGACTGTCTCTATTATCATATGAGGATCACTGGCTACCTCTGATGTCAGAGTTTATCGAGCCGCCTATATAAGGTCTCTTAGCAGCCGGGTCCGGCTGTTTTACGTACCGGTCACCCATTCGACACCTGACCGGACCGAACGTTGCTTAACAATCGTGATCGTCGTATTATGTTGGGGAAAAAGACTTTTCGCATATAGTATGTATGAACTTGTTTTAAAATCTCTTGGCTATATACTATTATACTATTTACTAATACTATTTGTATCTGGCGTGTTTTGGTATCATTAAAAGTTAAAAAATTTAAGAATATACGATACACCTTTGTTTGTCTGTTTGGTGCAAATTGACCTGATGACCATTACGACTCATAGTTCACGCTGATCCTAATAAATGTCATTGATTATTATTCAGCAGTTGACCTAAGCTTAGAAGGTCTACAAATAAGCCCATATCTCTTCAATTATACAAAGGGAGTCTAAGGGGTATTATACCTATTCATTTAATTTGACTCTTGAACCACAAACTAGAAAAGTTACCAGAAGGATCGTTCCGCCATCCTAAGAGCTAACGCAGACGACGGATAACGGAGGACTTTTTGTCCGCGACACGTCTTTATTGTTAACCAAATTAGATTCAACTTAGACCGCGTATATCCGCGAAAAGTACGCGATAGTCCTCGTTATTTATTCAACTTTATGGTCTTAGTAATAAGGTCGTGTCGCGGACAAAAAGTCCTTCAATGTCCGTCGTCTGCGCAGGCCATAATCCTAATCATAACTATAATATTATAAATGCGAAAGTGTGTTTTTTTTGTCCTTTCTTCACGCCCTAACTAAGCAACCAATCGACTTGATTTTTGGCATAGAGTTAGTTGAAAGGACGGAGAGTAACATAGGCTAATTTTTATCCCGATATTCCCACGGGAACAGGAACCATGCTGGTGAAACCGCGGGTGGAAGCTAGTTTTCGAAAAACTCAATAAGGTTGCTACTATATTTCTTGCTACTGGAGGTCCTCGAAAAGCTTCAAATCAAATCAAATCAGTTTATTGTGAAAGTCAAAGTCAAAAGTCAAAGTCAAAGACTTTTATTCAAATAGACTTATAGATAAGTACTTTCGAATAGTCCAACATTTTTTTCCCTACCAGCCATTCAGGACATCTTTTAACTGATAAGAAGAATGCCCGCAAGTGCAATTGCACTCCATAAGTATACAAGGTCTTAAAAATATGTGAGAACATTATGGGTTCGGATTAGACATGACAAATATAAGTAGAGGGCACTATACTAATTTTTGTTACAAAATAAAATTATTTATTATAAAAACATAAGATAATATTATGTTGCTAATTTCAAATATTATTTTAAAGACGTATCGGTCAAATACTCACTAACTGTATCTGTATAATAAGTTTTGGTAATAAGTAATTGTTTAAGTTTATCATTGAATTCTTTATCTTTATCTGTGTCTTTTATATGTTCCGGTAATTTATTATATATTTTTATAGCCATGGCTAGTGTGCTTGCAGAGTGTAGTTTAAGTCGAGACGTAGGAATGATAAGCTTGTTTTTATTTCGTACGTACGTAGCTTAACCAACAGACGTATTTTTTTAATCATTCGCATACGGTGGAGCCGTTTTCATAATCCTTAGGATATTTCATTTTACGTAGAATATTAAAAACCGGAAAATATATCTCAATAGATAAAAAAAACCGACACTGAATCGGACCTGAATCACTTAAGACGAAACGTTCAAAGCTGTCTAACTTTCTATCGATGAAATAAAGAAAGAGTGCAGATCTCGTTGCAGATTCGCATGCTGAATTTCAAAAATACGGTTTTTAGCATTCACATGCGAATCTTGCGACTCCGTATGCAATTAGTATTTCGAGTAGAGTTTCTGATATCTCGACCATTTTCTCGAGTTTTCTCGGGTCTCGAGTCTTTGTATTGAAACTTTAAGAAACTGTTGAAATTGAATAAAAACAGGATTTTTATCATCTTTGGTACTTTCATTGCACCAAGATCAATATTTGGTAAAATTTGGTACCTCTTATTTAGTTAAGGAAAGGAACAAAACTTCAAATCGTCTAACATACTTACTTCATAATGAAAACGTAGTAATTAACGACTGATTTATGATTTGTGACCCTGATTTAGGTATTATAATTTGAATTGATTATGACATAATTATTAATTATTGTATGAAATAGGTAATTAATTTATATTTTAACTAAATGGATTCAATTCATAAAATTTTGAATGCCCAAATTGAGTGAATGTGTCCGGCACTTCAAATAAAATTATGATCCTGTTATGTTATGTACCACATTTTTTCTTAATAAAGTATTTTCTTCTATTCTAACTAATAGAAACATTAACAGCATAAATGAACTACGGCATATTTTGCGTGAATATCAAATAGATCTAATAAATAAATAAATAAATATTTTAACGTGAATCTTGAACTCTACTGAAGAAGTAAACTCGGCTAAAGACTAATATTTTAACTTTTTTAGGGACGATTTTTCAATGCTCAAATAACAAGCTCTTTTATCAGAGCTTGTCATCTGAGCATTATACAGGCAAATTGAAAATTAATTGTCATTCATATCTGTTGTAATTTGTGATTTTCATTTCTTTAAGTTGGTTATGAATTTAACTCCCTTTTTACCTTTATTTGATCTTTGACCTTTATCCGTGGATTAAAAAATCGGCCCTTAGTCAGTCAAACATATCAAAGCACACATCAATAAAAGTCAGCTATCACTCAATATTTTTCATATAAAAACCATTTTCGAATAAGGTTTCAAATCAGTTAAACTAAAATGGACTTGACCAAACTAGAAGCATAGTTGACCTATTAAATGAGTAGGAAACTTACTTTTGTCTTAGAAAATAGGCTTTCAAGAACATTAAAGCATTATTTGACTCGTCCGATAGTTGGTTTCTTACTTTTTGTCGCCTGGCGCGATTTAAATTCGAAGCTCGAGAATTCTCGAGCTCCAGTATTTTTTTCTCATCTCGAATGGAGCCAAATTTCTCGAGTTTCTCGAGTTCGAGAAAGCTCGAGCAGAAACCCTAATTTCGAGTAATTCAAAAATACGTCACCGGGAAACCGCTGGATGCGGGCTGCGTATGACCGGTCTTCGTGAGAGGTGATCCTTGTGAGAGGTCTATACCCACAGCAGTGGGCATCATGTGGCTGAGATAATGTTGATGTTATAACTCTGTAGGTATTTTCAATTATCACGGAGTTTTAGTGACAATCAACGCTTTCCAAGTTGTTTAGAACAATATTTTCCTTTCTTCTCTTATCGTATGAGGATAAGTGGCCAACTCTGGTGTCAGAGACAACAGCTGGGACCGACGGTGTAGCCTGCCCTCCGAAGCACAGAACCGCTCAATTGTAAGGCCACTGTATGGCCACCCATACGACACCTGACCAGACCGCACTATTAATTTTGACAGCCACGACTGAGTGCTGCTTGAAATTGAAACAGTCTGAGAATGTGACGACCTGTTTGGCGCAGGGGTACTAAGCCCGCCTTCTGCGCTAGAGGTCCCGGGTTCTATCCCCGGACAAGACAAATATTTGTGTGCATGAACACGTCTATTTGTCTTGGTCAGGCTGTTTAATATGTATTATATTATGTATGTATTTACAAAAAAAGTATCCATAACACAAGTTCTTCATGAAACTTAACGTGGGCTAGATAATTGTTGTGTTGTATGCAATTATTTTATTATTTATTTAACATGTGCGTGCCAGAATTGGCACTTCTCTCTGTCCTGTATTTTACAGGACGTTCCGTTTTCAACCTATCATTTTGACAGTATCTTGTATTTTAATAAGAAAAAAATAGGTCCATAGAAAGTAAAAAACAAATATAATAAGTAAATTAACACGGAATTTAGGGAAAAAAATACGGGACGTATTTTTTCTCTAAATCCTCTAATTTTGATAACGATAGTGATAAATATTTCTTACACAAACACCAATTAATCTAGCCCCAAATTAAGCATTGTAAGTCTTGTGTTATGGGATACTAGGGTAACGGAAATAAAATACCTATATATAATTATACATTTATAACTATTTATATGTAGAAATATATATAAACCGTCCATGACTAAGGTACAAATGCTTGTATTCACCATACAAACATTTGCTCCTACCGTGATTCGAACCCAGGACCTCAAAGTTGGCGACACCTGAAACCGGTGTACGTACTAGTACACTCTAGCACGGAGGTCGTCAAATTTTGATTTGATTTTATATCGCATGTACCTACTGTAAAATTAGCACACCGGGTGGGCACACTTACTCTGAGTGGTCTCTCTGCTACGCCGCTCCGTTGTACGTACTTTGTGCTTGATCTAAGCACCCTTGAGCAAAATGGTAATTGACACCTTGTTTTATGATATAATGTAACTTAACAACTAACTTCAGTCTGTAGGAAGCTGTTTCGAGAATAATACAGTTGGCATTTAAATCGAGTATGGATCGTGGCGGTTAAGCAACTTTCACAATGGTCAGTCACGGGATGGGTGACCAAAATTTCCATACAAAGCTATGCATATATTTTACTATTTCCAAGAACTTGCCTAAATAAATCTTTAAACCTACGATGTCCTGATACCTACTCGTAACTTACAAGAAACACAATATCTTATTTAAAAAGTACTGGGGTAAATAGTAGCTACTTTCCGTCCTTTCAACTAATTCTATGCCAAAAATCAAGTCTATTGGGTGCTTAGTAAGGGCGTGAAGAGAGGACAAACAAACACACTTTCGCATTAATAAAAATAGTTAGGAATTGGAATAAAAAAAAAACGGCCAAGTGCGAGTCAGACTCGCGCACCGAGGGTTCCGTACAAACCTGTAGGTATTTAAGTAAAAGTTCACCCATCACGACAATCGAGTCTTAGATGGTATTTTTATTGCAAAATGAAATTTTAAATTTTCAAAAATATTTTTTTTTATATAATGTAACTAAAAATTTACGGTTTTCGCAATTTTTCCTTTATCTGTCCTATAAGACGTTACTTCGTACCAAATTTCTAGATTGTAAGTTCACGGGAAGTACCCTGTTTTCCCATGCGAGTTTCGAAATTTTGCGGAAATTTGCTGCATAAACGGCTGTATCTTTTGATTGTTTTGGCTTAGAAGTTTGATTTTGCACAACTCCAAGGGACAGTAGACCTGAGTATTAGATATAAATTTCAGTTTGATACCTCCACGCGTTCCTGAGAAAAACAGTCTTGACAGACGGACGGACGGACGGACAACGAAGAGATCCTATAAGGGTTCCGTTTTTTCCTTTTGAGGTACGGAACCCTAAAAGTGAATCATATCAGCCAAATCAGGATGAACGTTTCATAGTAGACCTTTCAAGTGATGCTTTGTCATGTGATAATTGTCATATGTATGTAAGGATACAATTTTAATGATAGGAGATCAAAGACTGAGTACACCCTTCAACATTTCGCTTATTAGGATATCGTTTGATCTTCTTTTGGGTATTTCTTTAATGATCAACACAAAATAAAAAAATAAGCGACTAAAAGAAAAATGCTTTCAGCCGCAGCAAATGTATGTATGTGTGTATGATGTATGTTTTCAGATTTATTTCAAACATTTGAAAGGTCAAAAGTCATTGTGTAAATAATGTCAACAAAAATATTACAGGATAATTATGTGTGAAAATCATAGCGCTTTTGTTTTCTATTATCTATATACTTAATTCAGGTTCGCATGGGACGACTCGATAGGGACTTTGGCGCGTAGTACGCGGCCGAGTAAGGTATCAAATTAAAGGTACTCGAGTCTATTTGATCCGAAAACTATAAAATATACAAAATGTTAAACGTGATGATCACAAACTGCAATTAAAGATTTTTCGCATAATTTGGAATTTTTCGTCGATCGACGAACCCGAGTATCGGGTTGTAACCGCCCTAGTAATTTATTTAATAGTAGATTATGCATTAAGGGTCAAAGCAGTGTGTCACGGGCAGCATATTGAATCATGAGCGAAATGAAGGATTATATTGGTAATTATGGTAAGAATCCTGAATGAAGCGAAGGATTCTCGTCTGCCCAAGGCTAGGACACTTTTATCCCCGAGGAGCATACTCTACTTTATACACCTACTGTGCCTACTGTGACGTTAAATAAAAAAGAAATTATACATTTTAAAACTAATGAATGACAGCAATTTAACAATTCGCGGCAAAAAAAATATCGAAAGGTACGAAAATCATCGATTTTTCTTTGAATGTTTAGTTCCATAGGCAATGAATGCAATGATAATTTTCAATATATCTGTGACCAGGAGTCAAGACTACACACATTCACAATTGGATGATTCGCCATGTTTTAGCGATAAGCAGGACAAGGACAAAAAGCACGAAGACGAAAGAGAAAGCATTTATTACATTTCATTTGAATGTGCACAATATCACATAATTCCAATTTCAAATGTTTAATAAAAGTGTCTTACCCCCATATTCTAAGTCGTTCCTCCAAAACTTTTTACACTCCACTCAACCTCGTCGTGGGTAAAAATGGTAGTGTGCGCTAGGCCTAACACGGAGTGGCTACGTACTCTTTGGCACCTCCAGGTCCTTACGGAGTTATGACTGAGAATACCGATTTCGAGGAGTATTTTGAAGAGGTTTTCAATGAGGTTTCGTTAAGTCGAGGACGAGTAAGTTTTGGAGGAACGACTTAGAATATGGGTGTTAGCCTTGGGCAGACTTGAATCCTCCGCTTCATTTAGGATTCAAATTGCTGCCCGTGACATAAGACACTGCCTTATCCCCTTAGTGCATAATCTACTATTATGTATTTTATTGATACCCCAGTGATGAGGAACTGGTGATCATTGTCGAGTAAGAGCTAGCGCAGACGACGGATAACGGAGGACTTTTTGTCCGCGACACGTCTTTATTGTTAAACAAAAAAGATTCAACTTAGACCGCGTATATCCGCGAAAAATACGCGATAGTCCTCGTTATTTATTCAACTTTATGTTCTTAGTAATAAGGTCGTGTCGCGGACAAAAAGTCCTTCAATGTCCGTCGTCTGCGCAGGCCATAAGCTTATTATTTATGTTTGATGTAAGTACTTCATATAACTCCGCCTGGCTAGTTACATTACTTACCACCATTTTATATATCCAAGTCTGTCGCCAAAATAAGAAAGTTTTCAGCACTGCTTTGTTTCTGCAGTTAGAGATAAGAAAGTCAATTCCTCAGTGGTCCGGTCAGGTTTCAGATTGGCGACCGTAAAGTGGCATTACAAACGAAAGCTTCCGTCGGTCCCGGCTGCTGGCATCTGAGAAACAGTCGTTAAGCTAAGTCAGAGGCCTAATTGGCGGCTTGGTAAACTCTGACACCAGAGGTGGCACTAATCCTCATACGATAAGAGAGAAAGCGGTCAAGGATTCCGGGAGCCATGTAATCTATACTATATATTATATCTATCTATACTATAATATTATAAAGCTGAAGAGTTTGTTAGTTTGAACGCGCTAATCTCAGGAACTACTGGACCGATTTAGTAAAATATTAAACCATTAGAAAGCTACATTTCTCCCGAGTGACATAGTCTATATTTTATCCCGATATTCCAACGGGAACGGACACCACGCGGGTAAAACCACGAGGATCCGCTAGTTACTTAATATAAGGTATGATGAAAGCGATAATTTATTTAATACCACAACGGGAATACCGTTTTAGTATTTAAAAAAAAAAGTATATATTCTCTAGCTTACATCAGTCAGCATCACATTCTCGTATAATACGACCAATTTCTATTCACGTGTTTTTTTAGGACCGAGAATATCCGCTTAGAGCATACATATTTATCTTCCAAAATTATAAATTGGAGTGCCAACAGATATTTGATACCATAATTGATTTCTTTTATGAAATATGATGGATTATTTTTTATCATTTTGAGGCTGTATTTTGTTTACATTTGAATTTATTACTTTTAATTCCCTTTTGGTTTGCGCTTTTTAAGCTTTTTATTAGTCAAAGGGTGGTTCAACAACCTAGTTTGATGGTTGATATTATTATGTATGTACAGTTGATAATATAATTATCTATAACACGAGTCCAATACGTCGCCTTTATATTACGGTAGCCTAACTAGATAATTCAGGAAAACAGAAAAAAACGTTGTATTATTTGTGGTAAATTTTAAATAGAAAAACTATTGGAAAAAATTAACTCGGCCACAAGTGAATTCACAGACGGGAATCGAACCCGCGACCTTTGGAAATCCGGTCCAATGCTCTTTTTTTCCAATGCTCAAATTTACCATAAGTGTAAAAATAGCATTGAAAAATGCAAAAATTACAAAATCACTTTCACGGATATCAAACGCGCTATATTTCCACGAACTAAGTTGTAATTGTCCGTATTTTTTGGTTTTTTAGGGGTTTTTTGATTTTCCCGACGTTTCGGCACCTTTACAGCTGCCGTGGTCACGCCAAAACATAAGATGTACGTATAATTACAAAATTTTAAAGAAAAAAAATTGTATTATATGTTTTACTTCTAAATATTTACAAGGACATGTCAAACTCAAGAAAATGAATGATGACATTCTGACGTCCTTGGGCAACTTGAGATATTTAATACTAGCGGCCGACCCCGGTTTCATCCGCGTGATTTCCCTTCCTGCAGGAATATCGGGATAAAATGAATCCTATGTGTCAGTCCAGGCTCAAAACTATCTGTGTGCTAATCCGCTCAGCCCCGCGAGGGCTCCATAAACTATATTATATTTCTACTGCTAGAACCATAATAAATCTACTTAGGCTATATACAGACGGACTGCAATTCAACTGCAATCCCGACTGCCAATTGCAGTTCCGATGCAGTTTGAATGCAGTTGGCACGACTGGAAAGAAACTGCAAGCTAACTGCCCGTCAACGTGCAGGTGCAGTCGGTGTAACTGCACGACGAATGCACACAAACTGCTGGTCGACCGGCAGTTGGCTTCCTGTTTCATTGCAGTCTTGTCAACTGCATTCAACCTGTATCGGAACTGTAACGACCTTGTAACGAGAAGAACCGGCAAGAAACTCGTCAAGGGCTGTTTTTTTCTCCCTGTTTTATTTCATACAGAGTCGTCAAATTGAAAAGTGACCTTAACATATCAGTAAGGTCAATTTCCATCACAAAAGGAAAATACTAATTAAAATATTACATTTTATGGTTATTGTAACCGTAAACAATTTTTAACTGGCAAAGAAAGACTTGTCTATCATACATTACAACATTTCCCGCACCACAAGACTACTACACTGCAAGTTGTGAGATACATACAGGTCAGTATCAATTTATTTTAGATAAAAATATTTAGGCTTTAAGCACAGCATTAAGATAAGCAGACTGAGGTAGACCCATTTCCGGCACCCGTTCACGAGCATGACGCATGAACCAGCCATCGCTTCGCTCAACCATATTTTAGGGAACGTAACGACCCGCCTCACACGACACCGCCGAAGAAACGTTTGAGTGAGCATGACGTACTTCAGGTACTTATGTTAAGCTGTATATAATATTTACAACATTAACAGGTAGCATTAGTTATCAAATTGTGGTAATTATAATTTCGCTATCTCAAAATATATACCATTTTTCTCGTAACTGTCATGATTGACAAGTCCTTGTTTTCTTTTTTTCTTTCTTATTTTGTGGAAGATCGAAAACAATGAGGTATAAAACCTCTTTCGACCCCCACAAAGGTTTGGTTAATGGCTACGGGAAAAAGAAATTGCCACCTTCCGTACAATATTAGGTATTGTCTTTCGGTTCCTGCAATAGTTGCCAAGGACGATATGGAATCAAGATTTACTTACACGTTGAAAATTCTGAGAAATTTTAATCACTCCTATCAAATCAAACTCGAACTACTCTTGCCTAAGCAACGAACCAAGTTCTATACAAACTACTTCTAAGAAATGAACCCAAGTTATACAAACCTGTTAAAATAACTCGATTAACAAAAGAACGTCACTACAGCTAGTTACCAAGTTGAAGCAAACTAAATTGTACAAAACTCAGACTTGTGGGGGTACAGACAGACGGTTTTACAATTTCACATTGACAACGCTCTTACGTCGCTTGGAATAACGGTGATTTTCGTAGTGTAAGAGTATCGTATGCCTTGCTGTCTATTGTATATCAAAAGGTACATTTCTACAATGGGCAGATCGTCAATTGTTCGTTATTTCGTTTGTGTCGGTTCATATGAAATGTGTTTGCAAGTTCACGCCTTCATTTACAAAGTTAGCTTTTCATTAACATTGGTAAAAGACGAGTTTCGAGTATTATTATTTATTGTTACAATACCCACATCGATATCGGGTATCGGCAAAAGTTCTAATGATATAACTTTTGTTAATCGGTCAATGGCCGATGCTGATAAGGGAATGGTAAGGAAATTTGGTTTTTCCTTTTCGGGAAAAGCCGTTTATGATTGTATTGTATAGGCTGGGTAACTGTATAAACATTTTTCACCTCACACGCTCGTAAAAGGAGGTTTTGTCATTCAGTTTCTGCGTGGAAAATCGCATTTTGCGCGGCCTAGCGTGATACAGTACTGTCAAGATTAGCTCCCCAAGTCATTTGAAAATTTTGTAAAAGTAAATATTTTCATTTACATTAAACATTTGTTTGAGAAAAACCAAGTTTGTATAGTACAATGTAGTACGCTCTCTAAAAAGTTTGAAATAAAAAGCAAAATTAAATATTTTTAAAACAACCCACGTTTAATACGTAATTGAAGAGATAAAATAATTTAATTCAATTAGGTTTTAACCGTCGTAGGTTTTTCAAAATTATAATAATTTTACAAAATTTTCAAAATTTTGAACTGATATCGTCAGCAAGAGCCCTTGTAGGGGGTTTGAAAAATTGATCTATAGCGATAGCACAAGCTATGCCGTTAGGCGGTCAGAGTGCAGGTCGTATTCCATCACGTTTGTTAAGCAATGTTTGGTCCGGCCGAACGGTGCCTAACAGGTGTCGGATGGGTGACCGTGAAGTGGCATTACAATACTACTGAGCGCTTTCGTGCTTCGGAGGGCACGTTAAACCGTCGGTCCCGGGTGTTGCCATCTGAGAAGCGGCTTGATAAATTCTGACACCATAAGAGAGAGAGAGAGTGGTCAAGGATTCCGAGGGCCATATATTTTCTTAATATTAGGTACTCCGGCTGTTAACAGTCGTTAAGCCGAGTTAGAGACCTCATAGGCCTATCGATGAGGATTAGTGGCCATCTCTGGTGTCAGAGTTTATAAAGCCGCCTTTAAGGCCTCTGACTTGGCTTAACGACTGTTATCAGATGACAGAGCCGGGACCGACGGTTTAACGTGCCCTCCGAAGCACTACTTGTATATCTACTTTACGGTCACCCATCCGAAACCCGGCCGAACCGAACGTTGCTTAACAAATGTGATCGAAAACGATCAGTCTATCAAGCACCGCCATGAGCGCTTCGTGAAATTTAAAGATTGAATTCCATACTAACATCTACCCGTTATTCACTTGACTCAACATACTCGAATCGGATCTCAAGCTCCAATATATAAAAACTTCTATAGGTACTCAACCCCTACAATTGCATTCTAAATGAGGCGTGCATTCCTTTCAGCGCGACCGATATTACCAGCCCTTTGAAACGGAATAAAATGAACCTTACACCCCTCACAATAAGGACTGTCAAGATACACTTGGCGCTTTTTATTCACAGCGCTGATATCTTACAAACTGGAAACATGTTTTCAGATGCAAATGTCGCTATTTGTTTTGAAATGGCACGTCTCCAACGTAGCCTTTATTGCTAAGAATAAATTAATTTTCTTATTACTACCTGGCCACTAATAAGTTTGTTTCAGGTTATGTTCGGTTCTAAAACTGGCTTGTTTGTATTTTTAATACAAATATCTTTATTGTATCAAAAATACGAATTTAGAAAATTAAAAGGTTCAGAAAAGTGGTAATGGATATTGGTATCTCGTATCGTATGAGAATAAATGGCCACCTCTAGTGTTAGATTTTTTTGTATGACGACAGCCGGGACCGACGGCTTAACGTGCCCTCCGAAGCTCGGAAGCGCTCAGTTGTAATACGACTTTGCAGTCACCCATCCGACACCTGACCGGAACGAAAGTTGCTGAACAAACATGATAGAATACGATCATTATGAAGATAAGGAGCCCTATCTAAATAATGACTAGCCTTAACCTCTCAGGCCGCGAGTTATGAGACACTATAGATAAATGACGAATTAAAATAAAATAATAAAAAAGCATACGTTTTTATCTTAGACCAAAAGGCTCCCGTGGCTGACAGCCTTAATGACCTTTTGCATAATTCAATGCAACCAAAACCAGCGGATATACTCGAGATCACCCATCCAGAGACCGATCATTGCGATAGTTGCTTCACCACCACAATCGCAGTCTATACGCACTAACCACAACATTTCTTCTCCACCTCTAACCACAACAGAGCTCCTCGAGTGTAGTTTAAAAGAAATCTTATTTAAATGACCCCTTTCACCTAAGTAGCTATACCCACAATAGATATTTGCATACAGTAAGTTGTCCTAGCCTTATCTTGATAAAAGTTAATAATTATTAGTGAAGCCGCGCGGTACGCACTATGCTATAGGGCTGCCCGCCAACATAGATTAGACAACATTTATAACTTAACAGCGTGCATTTATCAACGCGGCGCATTCGAGATCGAGACGGAGCCTTTCGCCGAGCTCTCGCCGAGCCGAGACGCTTTGGGTATGACGCCATTTATGTATCCCTCCATAGAACACAAAACATTCGCGGAATTTAAAACGCGCCGCCCGCGCGGGGGATTCTGCATCAAAACACAGATTTGGTTGCGGATAGATTTTCGCGCGGTTTTTTCCGCAAGTGCGTGCAGTCATACAATTTCCTTATGTCACAGACTTTAATTCACTGTGCGGGCTAAGCCGCGAGATTTTTTCCAGGCGGTTTAAAATCCGCTTACTGACTCGAATCTACACGCACGGCGAATAAAATTCTGCGCGATTTTTTTCAGTTTCTTCCAGTTCTCAGCCGAGACGCACGTAATGAACAATATTTTAATGATTTCTACGGTTTCACCTAATAATACCTATGAAAGGGTTTTTCTGTATAAATGCCTACACAGCAAAACACAGATTTGGTTGCGGACTTATTATCGCGCGGTTTTTTTCGCGAGTGCGTGTAACGTCATACGATTTCCTTATTCACAGAATTTTGCGGCTAAAACCACGCGAATTAAATTCGCTAGGCGGGCTAAATCTAACCGTTAATAGGAAGACAAAATATACTGTGTATCTTTATTCTGTGCTATAGCTAAGTGAATTAAGTTTCTGAGCTACCCACAAGTCCAGACGATAATTTAAAACAGTTTAAAATGAACAAAAGTCGGTAAAACTGTTCTCTAACTGTATGCAAATCTGAATCTGACAGTCTGAGTCAGTAATATCACAGCAAAATGCTTGAAACAAATAAATAATTCGTACTTTAATTCGTACTGTTTGGCGCAGGGGTACTAAACCTACCTTCTGCGCCAGAGGTCCCGGGTTCGATCCCCGGACAAGACAAATATTTTTGTGTATGAACATATCTATTTGTCTTGGTCTGGGTGTTTATTATGTATATTATGTATGTATTTGAAAAAAAGTATATAAGTATGTTTATCCGTTATCCATAACACAAGTTCTTGATGAAACTTAACGTGTGGGCTAGATAATTGGTGTGTAGTATGCAATTATTTATTATTTATTTATTTATATTTATTTACAAGCACATCTTAAACAGGATCATTGCGTAATAACCGTCTCTGGAATATAGAAAGGTGTTCGGAAAATCATCGGAAAATCCAAAAAAAAAAACAAAATAGCACGAAATAGGTTCGTAATATATTGCATATTTTTATTTTTGGATTTCCGGACGTTTGACGGATATTCTCTTTTTTTATCATTTGTCAAGTTAATTTTAATACCTTCATAAAATAAATACGAGTTGATATCAACTTTCTTAACGAAATCTTATGCTCATATCGGTAAAGAAGTCGCTGGTTATGAGAAACAAATCAATTTTTTCGCTAATAGCTAACACTAAATAAATATTAAGATAGTTTACATTCGTTCTAGACCAGAGGTACTAACTAATGGAATATACTTTTTAATTTAAGCTAAAAAAACTTTTCTTTATCTACCCCAGAAAAAATATTTTAAGGTCGCCTTTTGACCGTCTTAGACGGAATTAAGAGCAGTAATCGGCTTTACACCCATTTATTATTTTTTCTAATTAATCGCTTCCTGAATCCTGATTACTTAATGCGTCATAAAGTTATTTGGCGTTGCCGCTACATTCTATTATAGAAATACTTACTTAAGACTGTCTCTATTATCATATGAGGATCACTGGCTACCTCTGATGTCAGAGTTTATCGAGCCGCCTATATAAGGTCTCTGAGCAGCCGGGTCCGGCTGTTTTACGTACCGGTCACCCATTCGACACCTGACCGGACCGAACGTTGCTTAACAATCGTGATCGTCGTATTATGTTGGGGAAAAAGACTTTTCGCATATAGTATTTATGAACTTGTTATAAAATCTCTTGGCTATATACTATTATACTATTTACTAATACTATTTGTATCTGGCGGGTTTTGGTATCACTAAAAGTTAAAAAATTTAAGAATATACGATACACCTTTGTTTGTCTGTTTGGTGAAAATTGACCTGATGACCATTACGACTCATAGTTCACGCTGACGAAAACGCGCGCGGACCCTAATAATTGTCATTGAATATTATTCAGCAGTTGACCTAAGCTTAGAAGGTCTACAAATAAGCCCATATCTCTTCAATTATACAAAGGGACTCTAAGGGGTATTATACCTATTCATTTAATTTGACTCTTGAACCACAAACTAGAAAAGTTACCAGAAGGATCGTTCCGCCATCCTAAGAGCTAACGCAGACGACGGATAACGGAGGACTTTTTGTCCGCGACACGTCTTTATTGTTAACCAAATTAGATTCAACTTAGATCGCGTATATCCATGAAAAGTACGCGATAGTCGTCGTTATTTATTCAACTTTATGTTCTTAGTAATAAGGTCGTGTCGCGGACAAAAAGTCCTTCAATGTCCGTCGTCTGCGCAGGCCATAATCCTAATCATAACTATAATATTATAAATGCGAAAGTGTGTTTGTTTGTCCTTCTTTAACGCCCGAACTAAGCAACCAATCGATTTGATTTTTGGCATAGAGTTAGTTGAAAGGGCGGAGAGTAACATAGGCTACTTTTTATCCCGATATTCCCACGGGAACGGGAACCACGCGGGTAAAACCGCGGGTGGAAGCTAGTTTTCGAAAAACTCAATAAGGTTGCTACTATATTTCTTGCTACTGGAGGCCCTCGAAAAGCTTCAAATCAAATCAAATCAGTTTATTGTCAAAGTCAAAGTCAAAGTCAAAGATTTTTATTCAAATAGACTTATAGATAAGTACTTTCGAAAAGTCCAACATTTTTTTCCCTACCAGCCATTCAGGACATCTTTTAACTGATAAGAAGAATGGCCGCAAGTGCAATTGCACTCCATAAGTATACAAGGTCTTAAAAATAGGTGAGAACATTATGGGTCCGGATTAGACATGACAAATATAAGTAGAGGGCACTATACTCATTTTTGTTACAAAATAAAATGATTTATTATAAAAACATAAGATAATATTGCTAGAGTGTATGTTGCTAATTTCAAATATTATTTTAAAGACGTAACGGTCAAATACTCACTAACTGTATAATAAGTTTTGGTAATAAGTAATTGTTTAAGTTTATTATTGAATTTTTTATCTTTATCTATGTCTTTTATATGTTCATGGTAATTTATTATATATTTTTATAGCCATAGTGTGCTTGCAGAGTGTAGTTTAAGTCGAGACGTAGGAATGATAAGCTTGTTTTTATTTCGTACGTACGTAGCTTAACCAACACACGTATTTTTTAATCATTCGCATACGGTGGAGCCGTTTTCATAATCCTTAGGATATTTCATTTTACGTAGAATATTAAAAACCGGAAACTATATCTCAATAGATAAAAAAAACCGACACTGAATCGGACCTGAATCACTTAAGACGAAACGTTCAAAGCTGTCTAACTTTCTATCGATGAAATAAAGAAAGAGTGCAGAGCTCGTTGTAGATTCGCATGCTGAATTTCAAAAATATGCGAATGTTGCGACTCCGTATGCAAATAGTATTTCGAGTAGAGTTTCTGATATCTCGACCTTTTTTATTTCTCGAGTTTTCTCGGGTTTAAGAAACTGTTGAAATTGAATTAAAACAGGATTTTTATCATCTTTGGTACTTTCATTGCACCAAGATCAATATTTGGTAAAATTTGGTACCTCTTATTTAGTTAAGGAAAGGAACAAAACTTCAAATCGTCTAACATACTTACTTCATAATGAAAACGTAGTAATTAACGACTGATTTATGATTTGTGACCCTGATTTAGGTATTATAATTTGAATTGATTATGACATAATTATTAATTATTGTATGAAATATGTAATTAATTTATATTTTAACTAAATGGATTCAATTCATAAAATTTTGAATGCCCAAATTGAGTGAATGTGTCCGGCACTTCAAATAAAATTATGATCCTGTTATGTTATGTACCACATTTTTTCCTAATAAAGTATTTTCTTCTATTCTAACTAATAGAAACATTAACAGCATAGATGAACTACGGCATATTTTGCGTGAATATCAAATAGATCTAATAAATAAATATTTTAACGTGAATCTTGAACTCTACTGAAGAAGTAAACTCGGCTAAAGACTAATATTTTAACTTTTTTAGGGACGATTTTTCAATGCTCAAATAACTAGCTCTTTTATCAGAGAATTATCAGAGCTTGTCATCTGAGCATTATACAGGCAAATTGAAAATTAATTGTCATTCATATCTGTTGTAATTTGTGATTTTCATTTCTTTAAGTTGGTTATGAATTTAACTCCCTTTTTATCTTTATTTGATATTTTTGACCTTTATCCGTGGATTAAAAAATCGGCCCTTAGTCAGTCAAACATATCAAAGCACACATCAATAAAAGTCTGCTATCACTCAATATTTTTCATATAAAAACCATTTTCGAATAAGGTTTCAAATCAGTTAAACTAAAATGGACTTGACCAGTCTAGAAGCATAGTTGACCTATTAAATGAGTAGGAAACTTACTTTTGTCTTAGAAAATAGGCTTTCAAGAATATTAGAGCACTATTTGACTCGTCCGATAGTTGGTTTCTTACTTTTTGTCACCTGGCGCGATTTAAATTCGAAGCTCGAGAATTCTCGAGCTCCAGTAATTTTTTCTCATCTCGAATGGAGCCAAATTTCTCGAGTTTTCTCGAGTTCGAGAAAGCTCGAGCAGAAACCCTAATTTCGAGTGATTCAAAAATACGTCACCGGGGAAACCGCTGGATGCGGGCAGCGTATGACCGGTCTTCGTGAGAGGTGATCCTTGTGAGAGGTCTATACCCACAGCAGTGGGCATCATGTGGCTGAGATAATGTTGATGTTATAACTCTGTAGGTATTTTCAATTATCACGGAGTTTTAGTGACAATCAACGCTTTCCAAGTTGTTTAGAACAATATTTTCCTTTCTTCTCTTATCGTATGAGGATAAGTGGCCACCTCTGGTGTCAGAGACAACAGATGACAACAGCTGGGACCGACGGTGTAGCCTGCCCTCCGAAGCACGGAACCGCTCAATTGTAAGGCCACACTATGGTCACCCATACGACACCTGACCAGACCGCACTATTAATTTTGACAGCCACGACTGAGTGCTGCTTGAAATTGAAACAGTCTGAGAATGTGACGACCTGTTTGGCGCAGGGGTACTAAGCCCGCCTTCTGCGCTAGAGGTCCCGGGTTCTATCCCCGGACAAGACAAATATTTGTGTGCATAAACACGTTTATTTGTCTTGGTCAGGCTGTTTAATATGTATTATATTATGTATGTATTTACAAAAAAAGTATATAAGTATGGTTATCCGTTATCTAGTATCCATAACACAAGTTCTTCATGAAACTTAACGTGGGCTAGATAATTGGTGTGTTGTATGCAATTATTTAATTATTTTTTTAATGTCTGTAAATGTAACGTGCAACATGTGCGTGCCAGAATTGGCACTTCTCTAACCAACTGTCCTGTATTTTACAGAACGTTCCGTTTTTCAACCTACCTTGTCATGTATTTTAATAAGAAAAATACAGTACCATAGAGGGTAAAAAAACAAATATAATAAATAAATTAATACGGTGTCCTGTCATTTCTTACACAAACACCAATTAAATTTGGCCCCAAAGTAAGCATGTAAGGCTTGTGTTATGGGATACTAGGGTAACGGATATAAAATACATATATAATTATACATATAAGATATTTTCCAAAATACTGTGATTTAGCCGACACAGTCAATCAAACACAATTGAGTTTCTCTGTAAGAAAAGATTTATTTTGTTTTAATTTTACAAGTTCTATGATTCACATGAAATAACAGTTTAGTAACAAAACCTTACATACCTGTAAGAAAAGAAACGACATTTAATGTTATCAATCACAACGTCAGTTCCTAAATCACAATTAAAATATTATCCTTTTAGATAAGTAATGAAATAAATTATTGTTTTCTCTCTTCTCTCAACAATGACGAGAGCCTTTTTAGGTTCTGTCATCTCCATAGATTAAAATATTCAACGTTCATTCAACGGTCCGGCGCGATGACGTTTGTTGCGCGGGAAAATTTAAATTAAAGGAAATTATGTTTTTCTTTACATACATATATAGGTATTTTGTTATTTTTATGTGTAGAAATATATTTAAACCGTCCATGACTCAGGTACAAATGCTCGTATTCACCATACAAACATTTGCCCAACCGGGATTCGAACCCAGGACCTCAGAGTTGGCGACACCTTGAAACCGGTGTACGTACCAGTACACTCTAGCACGGAGGTCGTCAAATTTTGATTTGATTTTATATCGCATGTACCTACTGTAAAATTAGCACACCGGGTGGGCACACTTACTCTGAGTGGTCTCTCTGCTACGCCGCTCCGTTGTACGTACTTTGTGCTTGAACTAAGCACCCTTGAGCAAAATGGTAATTGACACCTTGTTTTATGATATAATGTAACTTAACAACTAACTTCAGTCTGTAGGAAGCAGTTTCGAGAATAATACAGTTGGCATTTAAATCGAGTATGGATCGTGGCGGTTAAGCAACTTTCACAATGGTCAGTCACGGGATGATGATGAGGATGATGATAAATTTTGAATGGAAAAATATCGAAAAATATTGTGGCCGAGTTATTAGTTATTTTTTCCAGTGTTTTTCTATTTAGAATTTATCATAATGAATAACTTTTGCCACAGATTATTATAATTTTCAACTTAGTTTAAATAAAATTATTGTAGTAGTTTGGTATGTAAGTAATACAGTACATGTAATCGATCAGGTTTATGTTATGGCTGAGTGAGTGTGTTTTGAGTATATGTGTAAAAGGTTATTATTAAAATACGCTACGACATTTGGTAAGTCAAATTGCCAAATGACGAATCGTATTCCGGTAGTGTATCTGTGTATTGGTGATGGTGAATAAGGGTATTTATGTTCTGTATGACTGTGTGCTTTAAATTAAATTATATTATGTGTTCATAAAAATTGTGTTTATAGTTACGTAGTGTCTGAGGCTATGGGTATGGGTATAGGGTATATTATGTTAGTAAATAAGTACATAAACTGTATCCACGAGAGCTGCTGCCGACAAACTGTTACGCAGTTTGGCAGATGTGATTTTTTAATTTGTGTACTTTTTATGTGGAAAATAAATGAAAAAAAAAACCATACAAAGTTATGCATATATTTTAATATTTCCAAGAACTTGTCTAAATAAATCTTTTGACCTACGTTGTCCTGATACTACTCGTAACTTAAAAGAAACACAATATCCTATTTAAAAATTACTGGGGTAAATAGTAGCTACTTTCCGTCCTTTCAACTAACACTATGATTTGTTGCTTAGTTAGGGCGTGAAGAGAGGACAAACAAACACACTTTCGCATTAATAAAAATAGTTAGGAATTGGAATAAAAAAAAACCGGCCAAGTACGAGTCGGCCTCGCGCACCGAGGGTTCCGTACAAACCTGTAGGTATTTAAGTAAAAGTTCACCCATCACGACAATCGAGTCTTAGATGGTATTTTTATTGCAAAATGAAATTTTAAATTTTCAAAAATATTTTTTTTTATATGATGTAACTAAAAATTTACGGTTTTCGCAATTTTTCCTTTATCTGTCCTATAAGACGTTACTTCGTACCAAATTTCTAGATTCTAAGTTCACGGGAAGTACCCTGTAGGATTCCCGTGCGAGTTTCGAAATTTTGCGGAAATTTGCTGCATAAACGGCTGTATCTTTTGATTGCTTTGGCTTAGAAGTTTGATTTTGCACAACTCCAAGGGACAGTAGACCTGAGTATTAGATATAAATTTCAGTTTGATACCTCCACGCGTTCATGAGAAAAACGGTATTGACAGACGGACGGACGGACAACGAAGAGATATAAGGGTTCCGTTTTTTCCTTTTGAGGTACGGAACCCTAAAAACGAATCACATCAGCCAAATCAGGATGAACGTTTCATAGTAGACCTTTCAAGTGATGCTTTGTCATGTGATAATTGTGATATGTATGTAAGGATACAATTTTAATGATAGGAGATCAAAGACTGAGTACACCCTTCAACATTTCGCATATTAGGATATCGTTTGATCTTCTTTTGGGTATTTCTTTAATGATCAACAAAAAATAAAAAAATAAGCGACTAAAAGAAAAATGCTCTCAGCCGTAGCAAATGTATGTATGTGTCTGTGTGTATGATGTATGTTTCCAGATTTATTTCAAACACTTGAAAGGTCAAAAGTCATTGAGTAAATAATGTCAACAAAAATATTACAGGATAATTATGTGTGAAAATCATAGCGCTTTTGTTTTCTATTATTTATATACTTAATTCAGGTTCGCATTTGTGACGACTCGATAGGGACTTTGGCGCGTAGTACGCGGCCGAGTAAGGTATCAAATTAAAGGTACTCGAGTCTATTTGTTCCGAAAACTATAAAATATACAAAATGTTAAACGTGATGATCACAAACTGCAATTAAAGATTTTTCGCATAATTTGGAATTTTTCGTCGATCGACGAACCCGAGTATCGAGTTGTAACCGCCCTAGTAATTTATTTAATAGTAGATTATGCATTAAGGGTCAAAGCAGTGTGTCACGGGCAGCATATTGAATCATGAGCGAAATGAAGGATTATGTTGGTAATTATGGTAAGAATCCTGAATGAAGCGAAGGATTCTCGTCTGCCCAAGGCTAAGACACTTTTATCCCCGAGGAGCATACTCTACTTTATACACCTACTGTGCCTACTGTGACGTTAAATAAAAAAGAAATTATACATTTTAAAACTAATGAATGACAGCAATTTAACAATTCGCGGCAAAAAAAATATCGAAAGGTACGAAAATCATCGATTTTTCTTTGAATGTTTAGTTCCATAGGCAATGAATGCAATGATAATTTTCAATATATCTGTGACCAGGAGTCAAGACTACACACATTCACAATTGGATGATTCGCCATGTTTTAGCGATAAGCAGGACAAGGACAAAAAGCACGAAGACGAAAGAGAAAGCATTTATTACATTTTATTTGAATGTGCACAATATCACATAATTCCAATTTCAAATGTTTAATAAAAGTGTCTTACCCCCATATTCTAAGTCGTTCCTCCAAAACTTTTTACACTCCACTCAACCTCGTCGTGGGTAAAAATGGTAGTGTGCGCTAGGCCTAACACGGAGTGGCTACGTACTCTTTGGCACCTCCAGGTCCTTACGGAGTTATGACTGAGAATACCGATTTCGAGGAGTATTTTGAAGAGGTTTTCAATGAGGTTTCGTTAAGTCGAGGACGAGTAAGTTTTGGAGGAACGACTTAGAATATGGGTGTTAGCCTTGGGCAGACTTGAATCCTCCGCTTCATTTAGGATTCAAATTGCTGCCCGTGACATAAGACACTGCCTTATCCCCTTAGTGCATAATCTACTATTATGTATTTAATGGAACTGGTGATCATTGTCGAGTAAGAGCTAGCGCAGACGACGGATAACGGAGGACTTTTTGTCCGCGACACGTCTTTATTGTTAAACAAAAAAGATTCAACTTAGACCGCGTATATCCGCGAAAAATACGCGATAGTCCTCGTTATTTATTCAACTTTATGTTCTTAGTAATAAGGTCGTGTCGCGGACAAAAAGTCCTTCAATGTCCGTCGTCTGCGCAGGCCATAAGCTTATTATTTATGTTTGATTTAAGTACTTCATATAACTCCGCCTGGCTAGTTACATTACTTACCACCATTTTATATATCCAAGTCTGTCGCCAAAATAAGAAAGTTTTCAGCACTGCTTTGTTTCTGCAGTTAGAGATAAGAAAGTCAATTCCTCAGTGGTCCGGTCAGGTTTCAGATTGGCGACCGTAAAGTGGCATTACAAACGAAAGCTTCCGTCGGTCCCGGCTGCTGGCATCTGAGAAACAGTCGTTAAGTAAGGCAGAGGCCTAATTGGCGGCTTGGTAAACTCTGACACCAGAGGTGGCACTAATCCTCATACGATAAGAGAGAAAGCGGTCAAGGATTCCGGGAGCCATGTAATCTATACTATATATTATATCTATCTATACTATAATATTATAAAGCTGAAGAGTTTGTTAGTTTGAACGCGCTAATCTCAGGAACTACTGGACCGATTTAGAAAAATATTAAACCATTAGAAAGCTACATTTCTCCCGAGTGACATAATCTATATTTTATCCCGATATTCCAACGGGAACGGACACCACGCGGGTAAAACCACGAGGATCCGCTAGTTACTTAATATAAGGTATGATGAAAGCGATACTATTTATTTAATACCACAACGGGAATACCGTTTTAGTATTTAAAAAAAAAAGTATATATTCTCTAGCTTACATCAGTCAGCATCACATTCTCGTATAATACGACCAATTTCTATTCACGTGTTTTTTTAGGACCGAGAATATCCGCTTAGAGCATACATATTTATCTTCCAAAATTATAAATTGGAGTGCCAACAGATATTTGATACCATAATTGATTTCTTTTATGAAATATGATGGATTATTTTTTATCATTTTGAGGCTGTATTTTGTTTACATTTGAATTTATTACTTTTAATTCCCTTTTGGTTTGCGCTTTTTAAGCTTTTTATTAGTTAAAGGGTGGTTAAACAACCTAATTTGATAGTTGATATTATTTGTATGTATACAGTTGATAATATAATTATCTATAACACGAGTCCAATACGTCGCCCTTATATTACGGTAGCCTAACTAGATAATTCAGGAAAACAGAAAAAAAGTTGTATTATTTGTGGTAAATTTGAAATAGAAAAACTATTGGAAAAAATTAACTCGGCCACAAGTGAATTCACAGACGGGAATCGAACCCGCGACCTTTGGAAATCCGGTCCAATGCTCTTTTTTTCCAATGCTCAAATTTACCATAAGTGTAAAAATAGCATTGAAAAATGCAAAAATTACAAAATCACTTTCACGGATATCAAACGCGCTATATTTCCACGAACTAAGTTGTAATTGTCCGTATTTTTAGGTTTTTTAGGGGTTTTTTGATTTTCCCGACGTTTCGGCACCTTTACAGCTGCCGTGGTCACGCCAAAACATAAGATGTACGTATAATTACAAAATTATAGAGAAACAAAATTTTATTATTTGTTTTACTTCTAAATATTTACAAGGTCATGTCAAACTTCAAGAAAATGAATGATGACATTCTGACGTCCTTGGGCAACTTGAGATATTTAATACTAGCGGCCGACCCCGGTTTCACCCGCGTGATTTCCGTTCCTGCAGGAATATCGGGATAAAATGAATCCTATGTGTCAGTCCAGGCTCAAAACTATCTGTGTGCTAATCCGCTCAGCCCCGCGAGGGCTCCATAAACTATATTATATTTCTACTGCTAGAACCCTAATAAATCTACTTAGGCTATATACAAACGGACTGCAATTCAACTGCAATCTCGACTGCCAATTGCAGTTCCGATGCGTTTGAATGCAGTTGGCACGACTGGAATGAAACTGCAAGCTAACTGCCCGTCAACGTGCAGGTGCAGTCGGTGTAACTGCACGACGAATGCACACAAACTGCTGGTCGACCGGCAGTTGGCTTCCTGTTTCATTGCAGTCTTGTCAACTGCATTCAACCTGTATCGGAACTGCAATTTGGCAGTCGGATTGCAGTTGAATTGCAGTCCGTCTGTCAAGAGCCTTACATAAGTATTTCTTCATATTTGGCATACCTGGCACAGCTAGTACTTATTAGGTACATAAAAAAGAAGACTTTCAAGTTCCCCTCCACGCATTATGTTCCTCATTTCTCCTTCTTCTTCTTATCGTATGAGGTTGAGGCCACCTCTAGTGTCAGAGTTTATCAGGCCGCGTTTAAGGCCTCTGGCTTGCCTTAACGACTGTTATCAGATGACAACAGCCGGGACCGACGGTTTAACGTGCCCTCCGAAGCACGGAAATGCCCTCCGAAGCACGGAAAGCTCAGTTGTAATGCCACTTTAGGGTCACCCATCCGACACCTGACCGGACCGAACATTGCTTAACAAACGTAATCGAACACGATCAGTCTGTCAAGCGCGGCCATGAGCGTTTCCTCATTACTGAAAGACAAGATTCCCCGTAGAAAAGAGTATTTTTGTTCATGCTTCAAAAGGAAAAGTAAATCCTTTGAGGATTACTCCGTTGTCCGTCTGTCCGTTTGCCTGTCAGACCACGTTTTCTGAGGAAAACGTGATAGTAATCTCAATTTCAAATTATAATAAAATAACTAGTCTAGTATTTGAAATAGTCTACAATAAAATTGGTTAGCAACCGAAATGCATGGCAATGTAATACTTATGTAAAATTCAAGTAAAATATTTGCAATAATTTAAATAAATAAATATAATATAATAATAATAATAGTTGCATACAATTACACCAATTATCTAGCTCACGTTAAATTTCATGAAGAATTTGTGTTATGGATACTAGATAACGGATAAACATACTTATATACTTATTATAAATTTTAAATAGAAAAATATTGGAAAAAAACCGGCCAAGTGCGAGTCGGACTCGTCCATCGAGGGTTCCGCACATATTTGTATGTACCTATACTTATGTTTAATATTATAAATAGTTCAGGAATTGAGACACGCAGTTTTTTCCGAAGTTTCCCGAGATTTAATTTTTCATCGATTAAGATGCAACAGCCAATAATTTATTTATGATAAATTTTCAATAGAAAAATGTTCGAAAAAGGCATCTCGGCCAGCGGTAGCTCAGTGGTTAGAGCATTGGACCGGATTTATTTATTTTTATTTATTTATTTATTTATTTGGATCACCAACAAGATTACACCAACAAAAAGAAAAAGAAGACTCACACATATTAACATTGAGAACAAAGTGAAACCTTAATTATAGGTGACAACGGCATGCATTAAATACAACAAACCAACAGCTTTACAAAAAAAATATATAAGAAAATTATGTTAAAATTAAAACTATGCAAGTTAAAATGTCACAATGGCTAAGTTATACTTTGCCCAGACAAATAGATTTTAATTTGCTTAAAGGATCAGCATATATGTCGTAGTTGGTAGACTTTGACAGTGAATTATATTGTGAAAACATTCTGTTTAAAGGCGAAAATAAACCTAGATTAGATTTTGAACTTTTGGTTACGAACAAATTATACCTTGATTTTCTTGGCAATTTAGTGGGGACGTTCAAATTAACCCTCGAGAGTAGATCAGGACAATCAAAAATATTATTTGTCAGTTTGTACAAGAAAACACTGTCTAACATAGAGCGGCGGTCTTTCAAAGCGTTCATATTAAAGTAGCGAAGTCTATCCTCATAGTGATGTAGTTTTTTTGCGAGATTGAGACTGAAAGTAAGGTGCCATAAAAATATTTTCTGCACGCGCTCAAGTTTTTTGACGTAAACGTCATAGTGCGGATTCCAGACAACGCTACAATATTCCAAAGGTCCTGGGTTCGAGTCCCATCTGAGAATACACTTGTGGCCAAGTTGATTTTTTCCAATATTTGTCTATTTAAAATTTATCATAAGTATAAAAATAGCATTGAAAATGCAAAAAATAAAAAATCATAAATTATAATAGTTTTTTGTTAATACATACATAATATACTTAATTTTTATATATTAGACACCCAGTTCAAGACAAATAGACATGTTCATGCACACAAATGTTTGTCTTGTCTGGGATCAAACCTGCGACCTCTGGCGCAAAACGCTGGTTTAGTACCCCTGCGGCAAACAGGCGTCTTGTCACGTCACGCGTCATTTGTCTCAAGTTTTCTACATACAAGTATGAAACTAAAATGGGAGAAGAGTGTTCCGGCGACTGGGTCCGCATCAAACTGGGCCCACTCGTCGGATCGATTTATTTTGATGTTTTTGGTCCGGCCCACTTTCGATATGGATCCAAGGTACAAAATACAGGGTGCAATTTTCGAAATGCACTTATAAATTCAGTTTTAGTTCTCCCTTCCGTAAAGCAGTCTTTTCTCCAGCAGAGGTACAAAATTCCATCCTAATAAACGTACAAATCGGGGAACTTCCCGGTTGACCAGGAGAGTTTTTTTTGGAAATGTTTCTTTCGAAATGGAATAGAGCTAAAGAAATATTTTAATATTCAAATGAAACACCTAATTATGTTCTATTAATTATTTGTGTTAAAAACGTTTTCTATAACTCTAGGTATTACTTTTCTAAATATTGCTTCCTTAAAAAAACTCTACTGGACGACCGGGATGTTCCCCGACTGAACCTATTACAATATAATGCTACACCACTCAGAAAGTGTTTACCCGGGATTTCTAGCGGCTACTACCCAATGGAGGTCAGTTCTACTCATAATAGTATCTGAATCGTGTTTCAAATTGTTTTTTTACTGCAATAGTAAAAAAACAGTGTAAAAGATCACTACAATATGAAACACGATTGATTGTAATCATCATTATCAGCCTGTGGACGTCCACTGCTGGACATAGGCCTCTCCTAGCTCACGCCTATTGTGGCGTTGATAGGAGGATATTAGCCTACTGCTACCACGCTCTCACTCATCCCGGGACAACCACGGCAGTTCAAAAGTTGAATTGCAAATGAACAGTGTGCGAAGAAACTTAAGATGTGATGAACTCAATTTTTTTTCTCATTGTTCCAGAATGTTCTACCAATCAGTGGCGGTGTGTATCATAATGCTTGGCGCGGTGCTTTGCGCGCCTGAGCGCGTTGCAAGCGAGCAGCAACACGACGACGCTGCGCACTCACCGCTCGAGAAGCGATCTCCGCATTACGACTTTGGGCTGGGCAAGAGAGCTTACAGCTACGTCTCCGAGTATAAGCGGCTACCGGTTTATAACTTTGGACTGGGAAAAAGGTGAGCTTTTAATTGTTTTACGATAACCAATAATTACTTACGAGTGCGAATTTTTTGTGGAAGCTTATTGGGTAAACCAAAAATACTTGAATATGACGCATGGCGCTGGGGCACTACAGAGTAGACAAAATATACATCCAACTTTTAAGGAATCTTAAAGTGAATCAGCTTAAGATTAGTCATAAAACACTCTCGGCTTGGGCTAGAAGATAATGGGCAACTTTAGCAGCCAATTGCCAAATAATTAAATCAAAAACGAACTCCCAACATCTGAAAACCAGTCTTTATCGATGTGTCTTGCCTGTTTTTCACCTATGGTATGGAGGTTAAGTTTGCCGAAATCTTTGTGTAGCAGAAAGGGCTATATAGAGGTCGGTACCAGCATGAGGCTGGCATGCTGGACACCATAACCATAAATTAGTGCAATGCGTGGCGCGCTCGGAAACGGACGCGCTCATTGCACTAAGTGCGAATTTTTATTCATGTTATCACTATGGGTTCCCAGCAACGTATAGTGAACGAAATCCTGCCTTGCATCCTGAACGCCATCGACACAATGGACGAGGTTAGCATTGTCCAGATCTGCAAGTCGAACTTTAAAGAAGATGAGATTTGCAGTGCATCGGGAAAGCCTAAGCTTAAAGATAAGATAGCCAGTTCCTCAGTGATTGAGGATTCCGGGAGTGGCTCGCTTCCATCTTCCTTATCAACACCGTATCTATCCAATCCATATAATATTAGGTATGATGAAGGCTAAGAGTCTCACCGTCGATCATAAAAAAAATAAAAAAGCCGTTGAGATGCCATCTCGACGAAGGGATGTAGGTGCGAAGAGTCTCCAGGATATCATTAACTGTTTGAAGGAGACCGACCCAGACGACGTGCCGACTTTCGTGGCTAAGGAGATGCACAAGCTGCCCCCCGTCACTTTCGAGCACGTTGACGTCACCAGGCTGTTGAAGGACATCACCTCCCTAAAAACAAGCCTGGCTGAAGTGCAGTGCAAATAAGAGACTTCAGATAACACCATCTGTAAGTTGCGAGCCCAAGTCATGTTGTTAAGTAATTCGACGGCGGCAAGTAGGTCACCCGAGGCCTCTAAGGTGAACACTCGACGTGGGGCGCAAAATGCATCCATCAGCAGTTTGGAGTCGACGCCTATGGATGCGTCACCGGTCGCCGAAACTAGCGATCCGCCGAGGACTCTAAAGCCGAAGAAATAGAATGCAGGAAGTGGAGATAGTCAAGACAGATTGCCAGATTGAACCAAAACCGATGAGCGAGGAGACTTCTTGAATGGCGACCCCGCGCTAACACCCGCATTAGAGGACGACCGCCCCAGAGATGGACGGGTGATATCCAGCAGCAAGCTGGCATCAACTGGATGTGTGGAGCAGCAGACCGTCAAGTGTGGAAAAGCAGAGAGAAGGCCTATGTCCGAATACGGACTCTACAAGGGCTGCAATAGATAGATATTGAACGCATTAGAACTCAGGCTTTTGGTCAATGCATAATTTGATTGTGTATATCTTTTCCTGTATTGTGAAATCTTTATTTAACTAAAGAAATAAGTCTCTAAAAGTGTTGTTCTCACCATGAAAAACTAGACTTAAACTAATAGAATTTGAAGCAAATAATGTATCTTATCTCATGTATAGTCAGCGCCTTTGGTAACCAGAAAATGTCTGATTTGCTCAATGGATTATAAGCCCAAAACTTAAGATCTCAATTGTGATTTTTCGTTCTCTTACAGGTCCGTTGACGAGGAGCCTACGGAAGAGCTCAGCAGTGATGATCAGCAGGCTCTGGCTGAACTGTTTGATCAATACGAGGATGGACCAGGTATTATGTAGATTACTGCTACTTTCAAGATTATAGACATAAACAATTAGACCTGAAACCAAATTCTATTTTACAACCTAGGTTCATAGGAGAGAGAGAAATCCCTTTGAGAAATCCCACCCATGCGATCCACCATGCAGATCATAAAATTATGTGTTTGTATTGTACGTGGAGTGGATGCCAGGTAGTTGCAAATTGAACAAAATGATTTATTTTCCATGTTAAATTTTGTCTGATTTGTGGATTTTTCTTGGTCCAGCTTACCTTCGCCACGTTGCGATTGCGACCTCTCGCTACTGAGAAATATGTCGTCGTCGTCTCAGCCACATGACACCCACTGCTGGTTATAGGCCTCCCCCAAGCATCTCCACAACGATGGGTCCTGCGCAGTACGCATCCAGCGGCTTCCGGCGACCTTCACCAGATCGTCGGTCCACCTTGTCGGGGCCTACCCACGGCCGTGGTCCTGTGCGCGGTCGCCATTCCAAAACCTTTCCACCCCAACGGCCATCGGTTCTTCTCGCTATGTGTCCCGCCCACTGCCACTTCACCTGAACATCAGTTACTTTAGTTCTCATATCGAGAAAACGTTATATCACAAATAATAGAACATTAATAGATGTTTCATTTGAATAATTAATAATTTTTTAACCTTAGTACTTTCCGAGAAAACGTTTCCCAAATAAACTCTACTGGTCAACCGGGAAGTTCCCCGATGGAATTTTGTACCTCTGCTGGAGAGAAAGACTGCTTTACGGAAAGGAGAACTAAAACTGCTTTTATATATGTGCAATTATAAATAATAAATAAATATTTGCATACAATCACACCAATTATGTAGCCCACATTAAGTTTAATGAAGAACTTGTGTTATGGATACTAGATATCGGATAAACATACTTATATACTTTAAACACCCAGACCAAGACAAATAGACATGTTCATGCACACAAATATTTGTCTTGTCCGGGGATCGAACCCGGGACCTCTAGCGCAGAAGGCGGGGTTAGTACCCCTGCGCCAAACAGGTCGTCAAATATTGCGAACTAGTTTCACGGTACTTAATCGCACCAATTCTTATTAAAAAAGCTAATTATTTGTATTATTTTATTACAGTTTACGAGGAGAAGAGAGCTAGGCCGTACAGTTTCGGCCTTGGTAAGAGATTCGACGACGACGGTGAAGAGAAACGTGCCAGAATGTACGATTTTGGTCTCGGCAAACGTATGCCTCTTTACAACTTCGGCCTCGGCAAGAGGGCAAGGGCTTACGACTTTGGCCTCGGCAAGAGGGCGAGAGCTTACGACTTTGGCCTTGGGAAACGGCTAAGCAGCAAATTCAATTTCGGCCTAGGCAAACGACAAAGGGACATGCACCGGTTCAATTTCGGCCTAGGCAAAAGGTCAAACGAAGACGTCATTTTTGATGAAAGTAATGATTATTTTGAAGGTTAATTTTTGTTTATTTATGGGGTAATGGGAGTAAAACAATATGGACATACTGCTGTTATTAATTTTTCACTCTTATTCCAGTGATTAAGCTTTCAACAGGCTTAATTTCATTTTTAAAACTTTCCAATCGAATTTTTTTTACTGTATGAATATTGTAATAGATTCTAATTGGTTTCGTAAAACTTTTTTGAATTTCCTTGTGAAATACCCAGCCAATTTTCACAAGTAAATACATTGGAAGTTTTGCCTTATTTATGAATTATATAAGTATTGATAACTTTTTATGTATATTTTAGTTTGTGGATACAGAATAAATTATCTTTACTTTTCCACGAACTAATTTAGACAAGCGTATGTTATGGAAAAAAAACAATAAATACCAAATTCAATAACGGTAATTATACAAATTGTTTGTTTTTTGAACATTGACTTATTAAATGAGCTATATGCATTTAAGCAAGTACATTATTTTAGTTGAACAGAAAATAATTTCATTCATTATTATTTTAGACTATAATTAAAAGAGATTAGCAGAGCGAAATATTTTTATTAAAATATATATAAACATGGTAATTCTACGCAATATCGACTTATCGAAATTTTTGCCAATTAATGTAACAATTATAAAATTGGATGTTTAACGGGATGAAATTAATGTATTTGATTTAATTTTGTAAATTAATGATTGTTAAACAAACGTAGTTACTTATTGGATAGATAGTTAACTTTTGAATAAAAATATTTGAACGAGTTACGATTTAATAATCAATTCGATTAATTACAGTTTCAAATACAGTTTGGCAGAAGAACATGTATGCATTAATACTTTGTAATTTCTTAGTCATATAACCTTGTTTTTTTTATATATTTATTGATAGGTACTATATTTTTAAAAGTTTGTTTAAGAAATAGGCAAACATGTGATATTTTTAGAATTATATGATATGTATGTATATGATATCTATAATTTTATAGATTCCAGATCTAATTTTTAATTTATGTACAGTTGATATACAAAATTTTTCTCATAACGCCTCTGTAGCGTTCTACGTGAGCTCAATGTGAAAATGTCTACTATATGCGGCTTATTGTATTTGTTTTTGTAAAATTACTATTTCTAGTCATTGATCTCATATTAATGTAACAATATCTTCGTAATAATTTTATAGATTCCAGATCTAATTTTTAATTTATGTACAGTTGATATACAAAATTTTTCTCATAACGCCTCTGTAGCGTTCTACGTGAGCTCAATGTGAAAATGTCTACTATATGCGGCTTATTGTATTTGTTTTTGTAAAATTACTATTTCTAGTCATTGATCTCATATTAATGTAACAATATCTTCGTAACTCGTTAAATAAAATAAGTAATTAGGCATGTAACATAAAAGTTTTCTTTAAGACTTACTTGTTGTTTTCAATATAACCCTTGAAATATAAAAAAATAAAATATACAGCTCATAGAATTAATGCATCATTGAATGTTATTATTTTGTTTGTTTTTTACCCTTCGAACATTGTGATATTCCATACGGGATGGCCATTGTCCCAGCAGTGGGACATTAAAATATGGCTGATGATAATGATTATCTTTCCTAAAGTCTTCTTCTTCTTCTTATCGTATGAGGATTAGTGGCCACCTCTACTGTCAGAGTTCATCAGGCCTTTAAGGCCTCTGACTTGGCTTAACGACTGTTATCAGATGACAAATGCTGGGACCGACGATTTAACGTGCCCTTCGAAGCACGGAAGCGCGGCCATTAGCGCTTCAAAGGTAAGTCAGTTAGATGACTCGTCCTAGAGAACCAATACAAAGCATGTTATGCGCGCAGCCCCACCACTCGCCTGGCGGGACACTTGACTCTACCCCGCAATGAAGCTATTAGCCTACGTTCACACCAATGGTGGCTGGATAGGTGGCTCGCTAGGATAGGTGCTACGCTATGCTATGATATATTATGTGGATACATTCATCGAATGGGAAGATGTCTTTATCTAAAACTGTGAAACAGCTTCTGCTTATTGAAAATTCAAGTTTAAATTCTATCAACGTAATCAGCGCTCCTGCTGGGTACATGAGAGAAATAAGATCAGATCGAAGAAAGGTGAATTTCATCTACTGTACAAACAATTACGTAATTATGAAGATAAGTTTTACGAATACTTACGTATGAACATATATCTGTTTGACCTTCTGTTAAGCAAAATTTCAACTCATCTTCAAAAAGAAAAAATAAACATCCATTTTACGCCGGAATGTATGTTGGAAAAAACAGACACGCCTGTTCGCTTAGATAGCCGCCTGGCGATTAGCCACAGCGCGGCGCGAACGGTGTGAACAACCAGTAGTAACAGTACATTACCACTAATGTCAGGTTGACACGATGCGAGACTTCACGCAAGAGGAGCATGCCGCCCGCCCCGTCTCGAACGAGACAACTAGCATTCGTGAAGCGTTCGCGCTGCGCTCGTTTTCGCTATGTTCATGCATGCATGTGTAAGAAATTATGACCATAAGTACATGTATCAACATGTATGGATATGTAATAAAAATTCTACTGGAAATGTTAAAGAGCTTCAATTGTAGTTAAAATAAAGTATTGTTATACGAGGAATAAAGAAATAAAACCTTAGAAATCTTTCAACAATTACTGAAATTTATTAAATAAAAACGACAATTTAAAAATGTTCTTTCAATTATAATGATTATTTAAAACACAACTTTAAACACATAACACATTTATTTACATAATCTTTACCCTTAAGGAGAACATCAAGTATAACCTCAAATAAAATTAATCGAGAATAACACAGTATTAGAAAAGAATAAAACGGTGACTATTACGGGAGAATAAAACAGTAATAATTAGGGTAGAATAAAACAGTATGGAAACACTTAGCTAGACCTCTAAATAAAAGTGAATCAAGTTCAAACAGTATTAAATTAAAATAAAACAATATTTAAGTAGAATTAGATAGTATTAAAGTACTTAGCTTTTAGACCGCTCTGCTCGACTCACCACACAAGACTGTTCACAAAATGTGTCCTCCATGCTCAGAGGGAGCCAAAAGAGGAGGGGGATTCTCCCGCCATTTTAACAACTCATCCGTGAAAATAATAAATTTGCTACCGTGGCGCCAACATGTCAAATTAATGCTTTTATGAAAATAACATACTTTAAATAAACTATTTGAACTAACTATAATATAAATATTATTAACATTATTTATAACTTAATTTAACAAGATACAATACATGTTCAATATTTGTATTACAAAAATGATTAAGGAAAATAACAGGAAGTAAACGGAAACCTGACCATTTGTCAATCGTCTGACCAAAACATCTTTTTAGTATTTTACTGTTATTAACTATCGATTTTAATATTTTGATAAACCAATATCGATAAGTTCGATAATATAATGAATTTAATGTTAAATTTACATAATAATTATTAATTTATTATCTACTTAACAGGAAATAGCTAACTTAAGAATAGTAGTCTTTGTCAGATAATCAAATCACATTTTTTAACAGAATTTGGTTAAATGAAGGAGAAAGGAGAAGAATGTTAATGAGTATGTATTCTAATATTAATTTAATGACTTTATAAGCAGTAATTGACAAATAAATTTAAATTCAAAATTGAATATTCTAACACGGCCATACTGACAAGTACTTCGTTCTCGAAGTACTTTTTATTCACTAAAGTCCAACTGTGTCATATTCACGTGAGAGATTCTACCGTTTGCCTCGCCATGCCCACTCCATCACCCACTGTCGGTGAAGACCAAGCCGACACCAAACACACTATCGACCAGCTATTTTCTATTCTAACACGGTTATCTATGACACAATCGCCCAATAATAAATAGGAACCTTCGATATACCTCCAAAACATTTACACACTGCTGAACTACTGCTGGCCTATCTGAATGACCTTTTGAACATCATGGAAAAAAGCACATTGTACAAAATACATACTTAATAAGTAAAAGTAAGCTAGTTTTATTAATTTTTAATATCATCTTTAACAGCAGTGTTTTATTCATCCCATTCCCCAACTCAAACACGTAATTATTGTTTAACAATAACAATTTTTCGTAATAACCTATACCTCTCAGAGCAAAGCGGTTATTGGTGAGTTGTGCCAATGTTTCATAGGGGTTATAATTCTTTACTACTAATTCGTCTAACTTCTTTATCAAATCTGTTTTTGCAACTCATGATATTCGCTAACGCTTAATCGTTAAAGCCAAATCTTTTTCTAACTTTAAAACGACATTTTGTACAGAATCTACTTAAAACAATCGTTTACCTTATTCATGTAGGTACATAATATATTTAGTTGATGCTAAGGACAAAAAAAAATATATAATGTTGGAAATGGCAACATCCCCCCCACCACTTTTCTATAAAAGCCGGTGCAAGGGTGCGATCGAGCCCTGTTGTTCGCTAGTCGTCGTCGTGTACAGAGCTCTGGTCATGTTATTTTTCCATGTAAAATTGCTGCCCAATTTAATTTTGATTTAGTGTCGAGTCAGTTTTGTAAATTGTTTAAAATAAATATCAGTTAGGAATTGTTGTTTGTTTCTTTTTAAAAAAATAATTTCGTGCTAAATTGCTAAAATCAGAAGTGGGATAGGATCAACGTTATCCTATCTCGCTAGCCATTCTGTTCTTGTCTTTTGTGTAAAGGTTGAAAGAAACAACAATGTCTGACCGCTCTAGTCGCGATCGTAGCAAGAAACGTGATAGTAGAAAACACCGTCGCGCTAGAGGTCGTGTTCGTTCTCCTGATGATAGTGTTAGACGTGAAATGAGTGTTATGTTAGCCCGGCTTAAAACGTTAGAAAGTCAAGTGCATAATACATCGCAATTAACCGCACGTCCCGACTCGCCGGCGACGCCAAGGCGCCGCGAGTTGAATAGGCGCGTGATGTCGCCGTCGCCCGGTAGGTTTGTGTCGCCGACGCGTCGGGCAGTCCGTTCAAGGACACCTTCGTCACCGCCACCGGCGCAGCCTCGGAGTGCCGCACACACCTATCGAGCGGCGGATACTGAGATTGAACAGGTACCTAGTGAAATAATTGCACCGTCTACGGTGACCGACAGGATTGTGGATGCCATTCGTTCAATTGGTACAGTAGCAAGGTCTAGTCAACCTTTTTACATTTAAAATTTTGACCCTAGCTTACACAACATAGAGGATTGGTGTGATGAGGTTGACCGTGCTAAAAATTTAAATAATTGGAATGATTATGAGTGTCTCTCGCGCATCGGTAATTGCCTTAAAGGCGATGCTAGGACTTGGTTGAACGAATGGGTGACAACGGAGCGTAGTTGGAGTAGCTTTAAGAAAGAATTCAAGCCTTTATGCCCAAAAACACCTGATGTGGCAAATATTTTGTTTGAGGTTATGAGTACAAATTCTGATAACTATCCCACATACGCCGACTACGCTCGTCGTTCACTCCTTCGTTTACGTATTGTTCGGGGTCTTAGTGACGAGTTAATTTCGGCAATTGTGATTCGTGGAATAACAGATCCGCAAATTAGGGCGTCAGCCACAAACTCTAAACTTTCGCCTAACGACTTAGTCGAATTCTTTTCGATATATGTAAAACCTAATGCACCGAAGGGCAACGCTGCTCGTGTCGGTTCTCGTTATAATTTGCATTTAAGGAATAAAAGTGTTTTAAGTTGTAATCCAAGGAAACGACATTTTGAAGAAGGAAAGTGTTTTAAATGTGGTCAGTTGGGGCACAAACAGGCAGACTGCAATAAAAGATTTAAAAATAATGAAACGGAGGTTCCTTCATCAAGTAAATCCGAGCCTAAACCTGTTTTTGTGCCATCTAACCCGATTGTGTGCTCTTTTTGTAAGAAATCGGGGCATAAGGTAGAAAGCTGCTTTGCTAAACAAAAAAGCGAGACTCGTAATAAAAACAATGTGAATTTTTGTTTGGAAAATCAGACTACCCGCAATAATGATGTTGTGGTCGCAGTTATTCAAGGCGTACCAATTGATGTTTTAATTGATAGTGGCTCGTCTATTTCCCTCATTTCGTCTTCTCTGTTGAAACATTTTTGTTGTGCACGCAAACCCGCGTTTCGTGTATTGAAAGGTCTGGGAAGTCAGGAAATCGAGAGTACTTATTTTGTTACGTTGCCTATTGAATTTGATGGTATTACTCTCGAAGTAGATATGTTTGTAGTAGCTCAGGAATTTATGAATACACCAGTAATTGTTGGTACGGATGTTCTGAACAGAGAGGGAGTTCGTTACGTTCGCACTCGCGATTCTCAGCAACTTTTTAGAGAAACTACGGCACCGGACAGGGTAATGACTGTTCAATCTGATGTGTCTCTTCCTATTAACACACCGCTTGTTGACGGTGAGCTTCAGCAGTTGTTGGCCGTTATAAATGAGTTTTCTCGATACTTCATATCGGGCACTGCAATGTCCACTGTAAATACAGGTACGATGACCATCAGATTGAGGAGTGACGCCCCTGTTAATTACCGACCTTATCGGATGTCTCACGCGGAGACACTTCGCGTTCGTGATATTATTCGAGATTTGTTAGGAAAGGGAATCATTCAGGAATCGGAATCGAGTTACGCGAGTCCAGTCCTTTTAGTTAAAAAGAAGGATGGGACAGACCGTATGTGTGTGGATTTCCGTAAACTAAACGAGTTGACTATAAAAGACCGATTTCCGCTTCCTCGAATTGATGACCACATAGATCGTTTGGGCCATAACAAATACTTCACCAGTCTCGACATGGCGACAGGATTTCACCAGATTTTACTTGATAAGGAGTCAGTTCCTCTAACTGGCTTCGTTACGCCTGAAGGGCATTTTGAATATCTGAAAATGCCGTATGGGCTCGCGAATGCTCCGGTGGTATACCAGCGAATCATCGCAAAGACACTTAAGGAGTTCATCGAAACTGGTGATATCCTTGTTTACATCGATGATGTGCTTATTATGAGTCGTACTGTAGATAGTGGGTTAGAACTTTTACAGAAGGTCCTTAAAGTACTTACTGAGTCAGGATTTTCTATCAATTTGAAGAAATGTTCTTTTCTCGCTTCCCAAATTGAATATCTGGGTAGGACTATTAGTGAAGGTCAGGTGTGGCCGAGTAGGGAAAAGGTAAAGGCGTTACTTGATGCACCCGAACCAACAAATGTCAAACAAGTCCGTCAGTTCATGGGCTTAGCCAGTTATTTCCGGCGATACATTCCTTCATTCGCACAAAAAACAGCCTGTATTGCAGCTTTGACTCGAAAAGGGGTTGAGTTTAACTGGGGACCAGAACAGCAGGCTGCCCGTAACGAAATTGTCGATTCCCTTACCAAAGAGCCGGTGCTTGCAATTTACGACCCCTCTATACCTATCGAGGTGCATACGGATGCAAGCTCTATTGGGTACGGGGCAGTCTTGTTACAAATTCACGATAAGGGTTTCAAGCGAGTTGTCGCTTATTATAGTAAGCTCACGCAAGGTGCAGAAAATAAGTACCACTCTTATGAGCTTGAAACGCTCGCTGTAGTTAGAGCCTTACAGCATTTTAGGCATTACCTAGTGGGTATACGTTTCACAGTAGTTACAGACTGTAATGCGTTGAAGCTTACTCAGCATAAAAAAGATCTACTCCCTAGAGTGGCCCGCTGGTGGGTATATCTTCAAGATTTTGATTTCGGTTTAGACTATCGCAAAGGTTCACTCATGTCCCATGCCGACTACTTAAGTCGAAACCCAGTTAACGTTTGCACTGTCCAAAAACCGCTTAATTGGGCACAGATTGCTCAGGCTTCCGATGAAGAAACTCAGTCGCTTATACAAAAGTTAAGAAATGGTCAATTAGACGCCAACCGTTACATTATTAAAAATGATCTTTTATATGTGAAAGTTGTACCTACTGGTGAGCCGTCTCGTTTATTGTGCTACATCCCTAAAGGACATAGACTTAGTCTATTGCGCGTGTTCCACGATGAACATGACCATTTGGGTGTTGATAAAACCTATGAATTGGTCACAAAACATTTTTGGTTTCCGGGTGTACGGAATTTCGTGCAAAAATATGTTACACACTGCTTAACTTGTCTCTCTCACAAGAATATACCCCGTGCTTCACTACAACCTATCCATTCGTGGGAGAAACCAGATCTGCCTTTTGAAAGGATCCACATGGATGTCCTGGGACCGCTCCCAGAAGTCGATGGCTATCGGTACGTTCTTATAGTTGTGGATGCTTTTTCTAAGTTTTGCCTTCTTTACCCGATGTACCGTCAAGAGACTACCGAATTAAAACAAAATATGACTAACGTCATCTCTCTATTTGGTTCCCCTAAATTAATCGTTGCCGACAGAGGACGTATGTTCCAAAGCGCCGACTTTCTTAATTGGGTAAAAGATATGGGTTGTAGTACACATTTCATCACGCCGGAGATGCACCAGTCCAATGGACAGGTCGAGCGCTACTGCCGGACCGTTTTAAATATGATTCGCATCGAAGCAAATCATCGACAACAGCGTTGGCCTAGTATCATGTGGAAGCTTCAGTTGGTACTTAATATCACCAAGCATAGGACGACGCAGTGTTCAGCCCTGAACCTGCTGATTGGGATCGACGCGGCTACACCTCTTATTCGCAATCTGGTGCGAGACGTAGCGCTGGAAGGCTCCAGCCCAAACCGCGAGGCCCTTCGCGAGATGAGCAGACAACGAGCGTCTGAACGACTTAGACGAAACCAGCAGGATCCGGACAGCTACGTGAATCAAGGCAGAAAGGCACCGCGAGCCTTCGATATTAATTCTTTTGTGTTTGTTAAGAAGCAGGCGCAGTCGACTGGGAAACTGGACTCCGGTATGCGGGGCCCGTACCGCGTGTCCAAGGTCCTACCGCATGGGCGATACGAGTTGCAACTCCTGGCTGGCTCTTATGGGAAGTCAACACAAGCAGCGGCGGAGTACATGGTTCCATGGCGTGGAGAGTGGACTCCTGAAGTGTATGCTGCTTACTTTGATGGTGAGTTGCGTGTATACCTGTAGATAAGTCGCGATTATCTTCAGGTGTACGCGTGTGCAATTGTTGGGATAAGCTAACGTCGTGCCTCTATACCAACAATTGTGGTTTGTCATGCTAACGTCGTGCCTCTGACCTGTTTGGTTAAGTTATGCTAACGTAGTGCCTATGACTTACCGTTGTCCTAGAAATAGCTAACGTCGTGCTTCCTTTCTAGTGGTGCAATTGTTGGAATAAGCTAACGTCGTGCCTCTATACCAACAATTGCAAGCGACCGTTTGGATTGAGTTACGCTAACGTCGTGCCTATGTCTCAATCCTGATTTTTCTTTTGCAACTTTCTGTGTCCTATTTTGTATGACGTAATGGCCGTTGCGTGGTATTTGTGGGATTCCGAGAGTTGTTAATTCAAAGTGACATTACCTACACTTATGTTTAATTAATGTTATGGTTGTTATTGTTTTTGTTATAAAGATGCAGACACAGACAGCGAGGAGTCCCTCTCAGTGGCTGATCGACCACAAGATGTCCACGAAGATATCGTGACACCGACGGTTGAAGAGCCACAACCCAGCACATCCCGAGCTACCGTGCGTGCTGAACCTGGACTCTCCATGCCGCTGCTTGAATAAAACGAATTGCTAAAATAAGAAGAGCCCGAGGACGGACTCTCATCAGGAAAGGCCGTGTTGGAAATGGCAACATCCCCCCCACCACTTTTCTATAAAAGCCGGTGCAAGGGTGCGATCGAGCCCTGTTGTTCGCTAGTCGTCGTCGTGTACAGAGCTCTGGTCATGTTATTTTTCCATGTAAAATTGCTGCCCAATTTAATTTTGATTTAGTGTCGAGTCAGTTTTGTAAATTGTTTAAAATAAATATCAGTTAGGAATTGTTGTTTGTTTCTTTTTAAAAAAATAATTTCGTGCTAAATTGCTAAAAATAAATAGAGAAAAATCATTGTTCTTATTTATATATTTTTATTTTCTGTAAATGGCTCGGCCAGTCTGACATTGTGTCTGGCTTAACGGCCAACAACGTTACCCACAGTCCTAATATTTCTAAATTTTATTAAATTACTAATTTTTACAATGTTATTAAATTACTAATTAACTTCGGGGCGTTTTTAGTTTTGAAATTTAGAGAATAAGATGCTTGTTAGAGTAACAAGCAAACTGAAATATCTGCAATAATCTATAACGGCCAGACTGACCTGTACTTCGCTCTCGAAGGACACAGCAATAATCATATTTTTCTCACATCATAGTCATAGTCATAGTTATAATTCGTCATAAATGGTCTCTGGCCGTGACATTCCAGTCCTATCACCTGCTGCACATGAATTTCAGAAAGGCATCAGGGCAGTGACCGACCAGCAGTATCTCATATCATAATAGCCTCCGGCCTTGACATACCAATCCTATCACCTGCTGCACATGAATTTCAGAAGGGTATCAGGGCGGTGACCGACCAGCAGTACTTAAGTAAAATTTGATTATTGTAAAATTTTCTTAATAAATAATTTCAATTCCTTTGTTTTTCATTCTATAATTATGTAATAATTTCAGTTTGCTTCTTTAAACACCAATGGTACATGGTAATGATTTAATATGTATTTATATCAATAAATGTTTCTCATTCTCTCTCTTTCATTCCTCAATACCCTTCTATTTAAATATGTACTGGCTATATCGTACTTAATAAGTAATTAAGAATGTAAGTATCTTACGGAAGTAGTTATACGAGAACTGAAATCGATACCGGACTTTTTAAAATGCAAAATCAATCGGAAGTCTGAACTTTCGGAACTAAACTTCCGTTACATCTCTTATAACAATCGTCAAATAATAAAGTCTACCTTAACCTAACCTACAAACGCAATGAAAAGCGATAACCAACTAAGCTTCAGTATCAATAAGCGAATTTCTTTTTAGTTACATTGTGCAGAGACACTTTTGTTATTATGATTTAATGTTTTTTTTTTTTTTCAAAAGAAAACATAAAATATTAATTGTAGAAATTTTTCAATAAATAAGTATGTATAATTATTAGTAAAAGATAACCAGGGTTCGAAAATATAGCTGATATTTATAGTAAATATCAAAATATCCGGATCCGGAATATATTTCAACAAAACTGATATGTGTATCCAATACAAATCACCAGTCGGACTAAATGCTTGTTAACACTTAGTGAATTTAATCTATACTTATTATTGAAATACTCTTGAAATTTAGCTGTGTAAACTAAATTATTTAAAAGTAAATTACAATGGAAATTTAATCATTTGCCATCTTGTAATGTTAACTTTCACTAATGCAATATTATTGTTTATGTTCTTTATTATGCAATTTCACTCTGATGACTCGGCCAGGCTTTCTTTATGTAGGTATTTAAAGTGAAAGCATTTTGAAAAATATCAGTAATAAAAACTGGTTAAAAGATTTTCAATTGATATATACATTAACGACACACATCAAAGCATAAAATTCACATCCAAGGATACAATATCGTGTCATATGAATAACACATCAATGATGAGTATTATATCATTAAACCCGTATATAAAAACTTGTTTGTGTGTAAATAATTATTTTATAATTCGATAAGCCTAAAATGTACTTTTATTTAGTGGGGTGATTTGGTTGTTATTTTATATCAATTCAGGTGTTAAAAAATTGTTTCAAGAACTTACACCCATAAAACACTGCGCTTTGGTGGTAAGAGGAGAAAACGCAATTTAGCATCCTACCCACTTTGCTCTAAAGATCATATTTTTAGCTTTTGCACATGACTTAACGGAAATAGTTTTTAACACTGTTATTAAGATGCCGTAAGAACATTTACATTAGTGATTCCACCACAAACCAACTCTATAAGCTGGTAAATTTTTATTCATATTCACAAAAAAAAAAATCGTTAGTACTGTTCGTCAGTTTATCTAAGAACGGCCTTAAGTCTGGTCCAATGATTTGTAGGAACTATACAAATGAAGCTAGAAGACCCCTTAAAGAGCCTTACCTTCCTTTTCAACCGTCGTAATGCTTGTCCAGCCGAATCCGTTTGAGAGAGCTTCTATCTTGCAGCACCAACATTCAGCATCACTGTAGCTTGTAGCAGGATCAAGCGTCGGCGTCGGCGATGTAGTCTTTTCCTCGGGCTCCGGAAACAGCATAGCGGCCGGCGCGGCGTGAAGATCTTGCAATGCAGTAACATCCCCCTGAAATTATTTAAATAACGTATTACGAAAGTGTTTGTGAATATCGATCCCACTTCTGATGTAAGAAATTATGACCATAAGTACATGTATCAACATGTATGGATATGTAATAAAAATTCTACTGGAAATGTTAAAGAGCTTCAATTGTAGTTAAAATAAAGTATTGTTATACGAGGAATAAAGAAATAAAACCTTAGAAATCTTTCAACAATTACTGAAATTTATTAAATAAAAACGACAATTTAAAAATGTTCTTTCAATTATAATGATTATTTAAAACACAACTTTAAACACATAACACATTTATTTACATAATCTTTACCCTTAAGGAGAACATCAAGTATAACCTCAAATAAAATTAATCGAGAATAACACAGTATTAGAAAAGAATAAAACAGTGACTATTACGGGAGAATAAAACAGTAATAATTAGGGTAGAATAAAACAGTATGGAAACACTTAGCTAGACCTCTAAATAAAAGTGAATCAAGTTCAAACAGTATTAAATTAAAATAAAACAATATTTAAGTAGAATTAGACAGTATTAAAGTACTTAGCTTTTAGACCGCTCTGCTCGACTCACCACACAAGACTGTTCACAAAATGTGTCCTCCATGCTCAGAGGGAGCCAAAAGAGGAGGGGGATTCTCCCGCCATTTTAACAACTCATCCGTGAAAATAATAAATTTGCTACCGTGGCGCCAACATGTCAAATTAATGCTTTTATGAAAATAACATACTTTAAATAAACTATTTGAACTAACTATAATATAAATATTATTAACATTATTTATAACTTAATTTAACAAGATACAATACATGTTCAATATTTGTATTACAAAAATGATTAAGAAAAATAACAGGAAGTAAACGGAAACCTGACCATTTGTCAATCGTCTGACCAAAACATCTTTTTAGTATTTTACTGTTATTAACTATCGATTTTAATATTTTGATAAACCAATATCGATAAGTTCGATAATATAATGAATTTAATGTTAAATTTACATAATAATTATTAATTTATTATCTACTTAACAGGAAATAGCTAACTTAAGAATAGTAGTCTTTGTCAGATAATCAAATCACATTTTTTAACAGAATTTGGTTAAATGAAGGAGAAAGGAGAAGAATGTTAATGAGTATGTATTCTAATATTAATTTAATGACTTTATAAGCAGTAATTGACAAATAAATTTAAATTCAAAATTGAATATTTTAACACATGCGAGCTTTCGAGAATCATCAAGAAGCATTTCTCGTGCGTAAACTCGCATCGTGCCAACCAGTCAACCAACCGTGAGAAAGACTGACGGAATGCTATAATGCTTTCTTTTGTAGATCGCACACACATGGAAGTATGATTGGGGAATTTGGAGATTGAATTATCATAAATTTTTATTATTAATTGCTTATTTCAAACTCTTAAGATAGCGTAGTAGCGTTCAAACGTAGCGTAGTGTTCAAACGGATAGAAGATTTGCCACTTGGGGAGCAAGACTAGTTAGACCGTACAATTACAAGCACCGAAATATATAAATAAACTAGCTGTGCCCCGGGGCTTCGCTCCCGTGGAATTTCGGGATAAAAAATAGATAGTAGCCGATTCTCAGACCTACTCAATACGCTCACAAAATTTCATGAGAATCGGTCAAGCCGTTTCGGAGGAGTATGGAAACGAAAACTGTGACACGAGAATTTTATATATTAGATAAATAAATAATTTCATACAAACACACCAATTATCTAGCCCACGTTAAGTTTCATGAAGAACTTGTGTTATGGATACTAGATAACGGATATTTTTTTTTTTTTTTTTTGTAATATGTAATATGTATATTACGTATGTATTTAACATACGTAATATACATATTAAACAAGACAAATAAGATAAGATAATTAAGATTAGATAATTATTTATTGATTACTAAACACATACATCAAATAAAATTTGATACCGTGACCCGTGGTAGTAAAAACTGTGCTACAGGTCACGGTACTCCCAGGTAGATTAACAAATTAATTTAAGTGTTTTTGAAAGTGTGGTCTTAATTAAAGTTATAATAGTACAGTAATATTGAATTAAAATGCTAACAAACAAATACTTGCTACTGTAACCTTACAAAGAGATTTTCTGTCGTTTCATAATCCAGTTCCTTAAGATTAATAGACATGTTCATGCACACAAATATTTGACTTGTCCGGGGATCGAACCCGGGACCTCGCGTAGAAGGCGGGCTTAGTACCCCTGCGCCAAACAGGTCGTCATCTGTGTCATATATATCTACTAATATTATATTAAAAAGTGGTCTCACTTCCTACGAACCAACTCACAAACATACTTTATGTTTGTGAGTTGGTTCGTAGGAAGTGATATTAATCTCCGGAACTACTGAACCGATCTTGAAAATTATTTTATCACTAGAAAGCTTTATTATTTTTGGGTGACATAGGCTAAATTGGAATGTGAGATAATTTAATTTTAAGAAAAAAAAATAGGCGCCGGCGACGACGTGGGCACGAAAAACTTTCTCAATAATATCGAAGACGTATCCTCAAAAAAAGTATAGGAAAATGTAGTTCCGTTTACGTTTGGTCGGAACGCTCCTCAATGTCTCAAAACATTTTTTGACGATACTATAGATGATCGAAGCGATGATGGGTCGACTTGGTCCCCGATACTCAGGTGCACTATTAAAAATTTAAGACGGAATCATAACATAATAATGCAATTTTAGCAATAACAAAGAAAAAATATTACTCAATAATTTAAACAAACACGCAGCAAAGCCAAAACGTTCGAACGTTTTTGAACGTTCCTTTTTACTTTTTTATTTCTTGTTATAGATTTTTACAATAAGAAATAATTGATTCAATTTTGTCTGTTTATTATAAGTTTATTACAAGAAAGAAATTATAATACTTAGTTCCAATGAAAATATATACATACACTTTAAAACATTAAAATTGTACCTACGAGTATATTTTGTTTGAAGAATTTTGTTGTAGCGGTATTTTATTTGAAGCGATTTGTTATTGTAAGTACCTAATCGTTTGTTACTACCAAAAATGTTACAAGTTACTTGCCTTATAATATCTAATTTACTTAGATAACCCCTAATATTTGTCTTTTGCATTTGTTCCAGATTTAAAAGCGATGTAACACTAAAACATCTTATGTGATAATTTTTAATCAAGCAAATATACTAGAAAAAAGCAACTTGTCTCATGTCGCCCTGACGGGACTCGAATCCGCATCCTTGGGAATCCGGCCCAATGCACTGACCAATTATGCTACAGAGACCTACGAGAAAATGCAAAATTAAAAAGTTATAAGTAGATGGCAGTTTCATCTTAATCGATAGTCAAACATCTGTAAAGATGTTTCTTTCGAATGCGAGGATATTTATCTCATTGATGAAACGACGGTGGCCAACACCGTAGAAAAAGGTGAATATACTAGAGAATTTCAACGTGTTCTCGTAGGTCTCTGTAGCATAATTGGTCAGTGCATTGGGCCGGATTCCCAAGGATACGGGTTCGAGTCCCGTCAGGGCGACATGAGACAAGTTGCTTTTTTCTAGTATATTTACTTGATTAAAAATTATCACATAAAAATAGCATTGTAAAATGCAAAATTAAAAAGTTATAAGTAGATGGCATTTTCATTTTAATCGATAGTCAAACATCTGTAAAGATGTTTCTTTCGAATGCGAGGATATTTCTCTCATTGATGAAACGACGGTGGCCAACACCGTAGAAAAAGGTGAATATACTAGAGAATTTCAACGTGTTCTCGTAGGTCTCTGTAGCATAATTGGTCAGTGCATTGGGCCGGATTCCCAAGAATGCGGGTTCGAGTCCCGTCAGGGCGACATGAGACAAGTTGCTTTTTTCTAGTATATTTACTTGATTAAAAATTATCACATAAAAATAGCATTGTAAAATGCAAAATTAAAAAGTTATAAAACATCTTACTACATTGAAATCAATTTGTTTAAAAATGTGATACACAAGTTCATTCATAAGTGTAGATCAAGAATGGTCTTCGGTAGTTGCGTGCAAAATACTTACATAAAAGTTCATAATAAAATAGTTTTATAGTTACATGTGGTTTAATTCGATACAAAATTTACAAAATCTTAGTAATAGTAGATAATAATACAGATAGCTGACACTAAATTTCACTGAAATACCTAAAGAAAGAGATGGTGTTTAGAAGGTCTTTGGCCTTAGGTACGTTATAGATTTATTTAAATAGTTTTTAGCACAAAAACAATAAATTTCTTCACAGTCACAACGATTCCTTGCAGATTCCACGCGTTTCTAAAACGTGGAATTTTTGACAGTTCAAACCACGCGCAAGTCACGTTCATATCACATGGTTTCATTTAAGTGTCATAGAGAATACGAATTTTGAAAATGTCGTAACCATGTACGATATTGGCGTGGTTTTGAAGCAAGGAATCGCAAAGTGCTGGGCCCGTATTCACTATGACCACTTACCGATTCCTTGCTCAAACCACGCCAATGTCGTATTTGATTTTGTCATTTTCAAAATTCGTTTTCTCTACGAAACTTACAAATTTTAAAGTTATTCTACTTGTTTAATAATTATACAACTTGTGACTTTCATGTACTTGTACAATAACTCTATAATTTGAGAGTATCATGGAGAAAACGACTTTTAAAAAGGTCAAAACTAAGTACGACATTGGCGTGGTTTGAGCAAGGAATCGCTCAGAGGTCATAGTGAATAAGGGCCCAGATAGTCAAATATTTGCAAAAATGTTTCATTCGAATGCTAGATTTTTCTCTCATTGATGAAATGACGGTTGGCCACCGAGGACACGTCGAATTTTTCTAGTATATTTCACCTACGGTGTTGGTTGATTATGTGACCACCACTCTATCTATTATAAAACTCATTGGTAAAAATCCATTGGTATGAGTAGGTGCATACGTTAGTACAGAAGATACCTACTTTAAAATAATCAAACAAACGTAGCAATGGACTCGCTACCGACTAAAATAATAGCTTAGTCCGAACAACGCTTCGTCCATTGCTGATTGGCTCTGATGAGTATGTAAACCACGTCACGGCACTAATTGTCACGTGCTCACGTCTCGGCAGCACTGGTGTGGATATACCTTTAATTGAGTTAGATATTAATAAACAAAAAAGCACAAACAAATCTAGCTTTGTACTTATGATACATACTAACTATTTAATAAAAACTGGATACAGGCGAAATGCAAAAGGGCACCGCAATTTTTTTAAAGAAGCAGAAGAAGAAAACCACAGCATAAAAATTAAACTGAATTTGAAATCCGACTTTAGGTGAATTAACCCAGGTTCATAAGTATACGGAGGGTAGAATTCAATACAAATATCATTTACGCCAAAAAGATGTATACAACTCTAATATTTAGGCGTTTATAATGATTTTCTGTTTTTTTTTAAATCATCTGTAAAGTTTATACGAATTTAATATATGTAGCAACTAGAGGAACTCTTTAGTTTGTCATGGGTTTTTTTTGTGGATATAATTGTACTATTCTATTTTAAAAGATGTCCTTTCCTCACCGTACCGTACCGTATTTTACTCATCATGCTGTGTACACTGTTTAATGGATAATAATAATAATGGCTTACAATCACACCAATTACCTAGCTCACATTAAGTTTCATGAAGAACTTATGTTATGGTTACTATATAACGGATATACATACTTATATTATACTTTTTTTTGGAAATACATACATAATATACATATTAAACACCCAGACCAAGACAAATAGACATGTTCATGCACACAAATATTCGTCTTGTTCGGGGATCGAACCCGGGACTTCTGGCGCAGAAGGCGGGTATAGGTACCCCTGCGCCAAACAGGTAGTATGAAAATGGATGGCTGGTTAGAACTGTGTGATTACTTCATTGATTATGTGATAATTGTTATCTGTCTGTGTACCAACTTAGATAAATAAATAATTAAATACCATATTTTCATACTACAGAGCCTGTTTTATGAACTTTTCGGGAATATAATCCGAATTTTTAATATTCTGATTATTGTTCGGCATTATTTGTCTTATTGTTTGCTACAAACAACGGGCAAAGTTAAATAACGCGTAACAGATCTGTTGGGTCGCGTCCTTTTGGATTAATTTGGATTTACAAAGTTAAGGCGGTACCCTGACCGAAAGTGGCGCCGTGTTGAATTTTATTTAATATCGTAATTCTAATTCACAATTTTAATAAAACTTAACGTGGAATTTTTAGAGCCCATTGTCTTGTATTTTTAGAAGGTATCATATCATAAAGTCGGTTTTTATCATTACAGTTTATCAGGTGAAACGATGCTCGTCCGAGGCCGCTGCTGGTGTGGCCTGTGGCATAAATCTATGAATAATAATAAGTTAGTCAAGGTTCAAACTGTAAGGGTTGACCGTAAGAGAGTTCTGATAATGACTGATAAATAATAAAACTGTTATAAACTTGGTAAAAATGTAAATTTTAAAAGAAAGCTAAATACTGATAAAACTATAATGAGTACGCGTAGTGCGCTTGATGACTAAATGCGAACTGAAATGTGTGAAATAAATTTGTAATGTGAAGTAAATCGAGTCAATAATTATATGATGCGTCGGCAATGTGCGAGCTTGCTCGTACACAAACAAAAAGTTTTAATAATTACTAAAAATACTTATTATAAATGTCGCCAACAAAATCTTCACATAATTATAATTCAAGTTGATATAAGTGCAAAATCTACAACACCTGTGAAATTAATAATGAAGTTTAATATTGTACGTGAAGATATTAAATTAAATTTGTTGTAAGGTGATATGAGCCGTGTATTATAACACATTGTTTGTGTCACGTGGAAGAGAAACCGCTGTTTGTTTTATTAAAATGTTTTGTTAAGACTGTCTTACGGCCGAAATTAATAACCTATCTGTAGATATGGATAGGGCTATCTGAGATAGTTGCCTAGGATACTGGCTTCGTTGCCTAGCAACCGTCGTTATTTTGGTCATATTAACAAAAATGTCCTAGGTAACTATCTCAGATAGCCCGATCCATACGTACAGATGGGTTATTTAAAAAGGTGTGCGTTATGAAAGGATTATACTTTTTAGAGCTGTTGGTGCCAGCCAAAACACTCTCTTTGGCTCTTATTCTTTTATTATTCGTGCCTTAGCTGGCACCAACTCCAAAAGGATTATTTTTTGCTTTTTAGTTTTTGAAGTCGAAATTTGCATTGGCCAAGCTAACAAAAAACCGCATCAATAAAAAATACTTTTCTGATGAAAACCGCATCAAAACCAGTTCAGCCAAACGCGAGATAATCGCGGACAAATCGGTCAAACTGAGAACCTAATTTTTTATGTCGGTTAAATACCAAAACCTTCCTTCTAAATGTAACAAACACTTTTCTGAAAACCGCATTAAAATCGGTTCAGCCAAACGCGAGATAATTGCGGACAAACATCCTGTATGTTTGTCCGCAATTACGAGTGTCTCGCTTCGTCGGTCAAACTGAGTACCCCTTTTTTTTGAAGTCGGATAAAAAACTTTTCTGTTTCATATTGTCAAAGAACTGTCCGTTATTCTAATTCATGAAATCTAGCGACAACTAACTGAAAATTGAAAATAGAGTTTTTAATTAACAAAACTCTTCTAGTCTATGACTTTTGTATTTTCGCATTTTTCAATCCTTTTTTTTATACCTAAGATAAATTTTAAACAGAAAAATGTTGGTAAAAATCAACTCGGCCACAAGTGATTTCTCAGTCTCAAGTCCAGTCTCGGTAGCTCAGTTGTTACAGCATTATAATAATAATAATAATAATAAAATTCATTTATTCCATCATCACTCAATAGGTTACTTATGTCTAAAATGTAACAAAATACTTAAGTACGATAATGACCTGAAGTGTGAGAAGCTGGCCTGTAATAGGTTTAGAAAACCGGTTACACAGGTCACCAGGCCACCCCCGCAAAAGGATACATTGTGCTCCTAATTTTTTGTGTTTGTAAGCCTATGTGTAAGTATTAATTAAAAATAAAAAGAGATAAAAACTTAACAGCTAAAACATTATTATAATGCAGAATTTTGCAGTTAAGTACGTGTCTGTGTAGTGTGTACTTATTGGTGTAGGTGTTTGTGTGTGTGTGTGTGTGATTATGTATGTGCCAATTAAATTATAAAGCCAAGATAACCCGAGAGGAAAAGCTAGTGTGAGTTATATATATTTGTTTATAATTTTGTTTTTTTTTTTTTATGTATAGAGGTATTTATTTATAATTTTATTTTAGAGGAATTAGGAATTTCTCAGTTGTTTGATAATCTTGTTTATTTAGGTAGTTAGTAACCTTTACCTTACAACTGGCCCTGGGGAGCGAAAAGATATCAAGAATCCTATTTATTTTGTTATAAAGGTAGTTACCCATAAAAATATAAAAATTATGAGAGGTAGCTGTCCTAAGAGGCGGTATTTGACAGATTGTGCCCTTTCTACGTTTGTCTTTTTGTAAATCAGGATCATATATTAGCTGAGAGTATTTTTAAGTACGGTGTTAAGTATGTAGGTTTGTCTTACTGTAAGTACCTGCCACTCTCTGTAGAGGTCCACTGTAGGGTGTCGGAAGGGAAGACCAGCGACTACCTTAAGAATAGCACGTTGTGCTCTTTCAACTTCGAGGAGATCCGTTTTTGCAACACCACCCCACACCGCAATACAGTATTCCAATAAAGACTGACATAGCGCATAATATACTGTCTTGGTGAGTTTGCGGTCCCCTACGTATTTAAGGGTTTTAAAAATATATATAAGCTTACGTAATCTGGGTACGAGGGAATATATATGAAGCCTGAAGGTGAGCGTTTGGTCAATGATGACACCCAGATGTTTGACGCTACTGGTCCTCTCTAGAGTAGCACATGAACACGACGCAAGATCTTTGATGCAGTCGTGGGCAGTTAGATGGAAATTGTTTGATGGGAGGTGGGAAGTTCTTAATGCAAACGTGATATATTTAGTTTTAGTTACATTTAGAGTCAGCATATTTCGTTTCAGCCAAACCATAACCTCATCAAGACCGTTTTGAGCGTTTAGAAATGCTTCATTCCAGGTTGATCCACAAAAGAAGAGAGCAGTGTCGTCGGCAAAAGTATAGACCTTTCCCCCACAAAGCTGTAGATCACATAGGTCGTTTATGTAAACCAAAAAAAGGGTTGGGCCAACAATACTACCCTGGGGCACTCCGAATGATACTGTAGCTTCATCGCTCAACCACTCACCTATCTTGACTCTCTGAGTCCTATTGGAGAGATAGTCCTTAAACAATAATAGAGGAATACCTCTAACTCCAAGATTTTCTAATTTGCTAAGAAGGTGTGGGATGGAGACGGTGTCGAATGCTTTCGCAAGATCGAGGAAAACAGCAACGCATCTTTTTTTATCATCCAGCGAGGTAACGACTGAGTTTACAAGATCGAGAACCGCGTCATTGGTGGATTTACCTCGTCGGAAGCCATATTGGGAAGATGCAAGAAGATTGTTGGACTCTAAAAACTTGATGAGACTGTCGTTCATTATGCGCTCCAGGATCTTGGAAAGAGTAGGCAGGATGGAAATAGGCCTGTAGTTCTCGACACGATCTCCCTCTCCACCCTTGTGAATAGGTTTTATAACCCCAGTTTTAAACGCATTTGGAAATTTGCCAGTTGATATCGCAAGGTTGCAAATATGTGCGATGGGAGCAGTTAGCAAGGGAAGATATCTCTTTAGGACCTTACTTGAGATTTGATCAACACCCGCAGCACAGCTATCCTTGAGTCCACGGATAAGTCTAGCCACTTCCTCTTCATCGACAGGCATAATGGCTAATGAATTTGAGGGAGATGGTTCAGAACAATAATTTGCGCTCGGCTTTCGGGAGACAAATTTGTCAGCTAGTTTCTTACCAATGTTAGCAAAGTAGGTGTTTACATTATTAACGCTTTGTTGAGGGTTGTGTGAGACAAGAGATAAGGAATTGTCTACAGATTTCGTTTTGCCGCTGATCCCCCGAACTACCTCCCAAAGTTTCTTTTTATTGTTTCCGGCTCTAGCTATTTCCTGTCTCTCATAACGCCTTTTTGCCTTTTTTAGGACTGAAGTACAGAAGTTCCTATAGCGTTTGTACGTTGTTTTGAGCACTTCATTCTCAGGATCCCTTTTGAGTTTTTTATGCAGGCTGTCCCTATTTCTCATACAGCGAAGCAGACCAGGCGTTATCCAAGGTTTACAGATGAGTTTACGCTTTGGAGTGGTCACGGGTTTTGTGCAGTCTTGAATGGCTGATGTTAACAAGGTCACATCTGATAAATCACAATACACACAATATTTTTCTATATAAAATTTATCTCTTCTAGTCTTTTTCAACTAAGATGACTCCGGGTGATGTTTCAAGTTTGACAGTTTTGAAATGTACCTTAATAAAATCCTATCGACTTATCAATCGATTTTTTTTCTAAGAGTCAATGTAACGTAAAATCTCCAATCGTGGACCACGGTCCAATGCTGTACATTTGAAACAAATACCATAAAAAATAACCAAACTTGAGTGATTTAATGCAACTGGTAACACTTATTCGAACAAGCCACACCTCCTCTGACATACTATCAACATTTGGCTGGAACATTTTAAAATTTTCCATCGAAAAAATAGTATTTTCTTCTTAGAATTGGATGCGCCTGAGTCGTAAAAATAATATTTTTCTAAAAACCCCATGAGGTTTATGTTTTTTAAGTTATTATATATATTTATACCATAGTAAAGGATGCTAAATATGCCCTTACTTTTCTTCTAATGTTGTAACGTAAGCTGACACAAACGATGTTCATGATTGGTCAAGTGTGCGCTAGCTAATTCAATCGTAAACATTTTATTATGAATAGTGCTGAAGGAAAATTATTATTTTATTTTAATGTAATTTAAATAAATAAATATAGGAAAATTTATCCAATTACGCAATAAATAACTTAAGCTCTTGTGCTACGAATATCGGAACATAAGAAGGTACAAATATCTCAATATGTAATTATAATAATGTCCTAAATCATCAAGAGTTAAACTATAAATATTTTGAGTACTATTGTCCATGACTGGATCTCGCCGGTCCACGATTAGGTCATGAAAAGGCTTTTAGTTTTGATGGAATATATTTTTTCAAAGATTAATTTTGAAACTTTTTATAAATAAAGTAATCACATAGAGTATTTTTTATTATTTGCTAGTACTATTATGAGTTATCTCATATTAAGATAAGAGTAAACTAGCCTTATATCGTCCACGATTGGTGGTTTTACCTTACTTACTTTTGGAATAAAATTAATACGTCGGGCCACGTGTAAAATGGTGTGGTTTTTATTTTTTTTTGTTACTAAATTACTACAGTAAATTACTACAGTAATTAAATGATTTTTCATTAAAAAAAATCTGACATGTACCTATGCGCAATTCGGAAAATTTTGAAGTGTCACCGGAATCAAACTAACTGAAAAAGACTAGTACCTCCCCTTCAAAATTATCAAGCTTATAAGTACGTGTATTCCATTATAATTTTCTGAACATTGATCCACAAATAGAACCTTGTATATTGTTATCTTTAACTAAAGATAAATGACCATAACAACAAAACATAGAAGTATAAATAGGAGCTTTTATAAAGCGCCAAGAATAGTGTCGAATGTGAATAGTGACCTCCATTTTATAAGTGGTGCGAAATACCGTCGTTTATTTGATGGGCCTGCGGGCCTACCATTATCTATAAGAAACCATCATGTCTTAAGAACGTTTTGTTTGCGTTTTGTTTTTATTGAGTTGTCACATTGTGACACACTTCATACTTTAGAGGCGATGGTTGTGTGACGATGTCTCAAAACCTCGGTCAAAAAACAAGCTTACTATAAGAGATTCGTAGTACGAAATAGCATAGTAAGATTGAAACAATACTGCGCTAACAGATGGCGGTAAGCCCCAGATTTATTTTTGTGTCACTAAGGGCCAGTTTCAATAATCTATCCCTAACAAGAGGTAGGCCTACCTTGGTTACGTTACTTAGCAACTGCTGTTATATTGGGTTATTTTAGGCTGAATAACAAATATATCTAGGCAACAAAGCTCTAGTAAGCCTATCTCTTACCGTAGACAAGTTATTGAAACCGACCGTATAAGGCTCGGGGAAAGTAAAAAACATTGTTTTGTAAAAGCGTGGTTACGTTACGTCTTTTTACCGAATTCGGATGCACATAGATTCAGGCTGGCTTATACCTTTTTTAAATCTGTTTTTTCTTAGTATCTTGTTTTTAAAAACGATTCAAAATTACTGCAAATAACATGTAGGCTTTGCAAAAGGATAGGTACCTTTGTCACAGTATACGACAGATTTCGTCACTGTGCTTTGTCCCTAGAGATAACTCGTTCGATAAGGCATCACAGGATCTATTTGGCTAAGGGTTGTCACTACTGTCGCTTTTTATTTTATTTTTTAGAATACTATGAATATATAATGATATATGGATGTGGACAAATGAAAAAATGGTTACGTAATAACTAACTTCAATAATAAATTGACCGAGCGACTGAAGCGCCACAGTTTCAAGATTGGCCAAAAAAATATTTTGTCCATCTGTCAGTCTGTCTGTTCTCGCCTACACATCGCATTTTTAATTCGATTTTCACGAAAATTGGCACACAATCTCTTTGATCTATTTATCAATTTTTGTCGATCGCAATTCTTAAATTTGTCGATCGTAAAGGGGAAAGTGGGGAAGTTTGCTGCAGCGTTATTTATCTCTGGATTTCAATTCCGAGAGACACTCTTAAGGAATTCTACACAAGATGTTGTAAAAAAATCCAATGGGTTAGTGGAGGGGGGGAAAAGTTGTAGCCTTAGGAACGGATTTTTTTTTAGTTAAATTAATACTTACGCATGCTAAACCAAACAAACTAAGCAATCCTCTTTGCCTTCGAGAGACGAACCAGGGGCCTAATTGTCTAATTTTAAATCTATCGCAATCCCTTTCAATTCGCAATTTGAAAGTTATTCAGGCCGTCACAATTTGACATTTGAAAGGGATTGTGATCGGGACGCGTTTTAAAAGGTATGGAATAAACGAAATTGAACTGTCTAAGCAATGTGACAGACGAAAATATCACGATCACAACACCTCTGAAAGGGATTGTGATAGATTATAAATTAGACAATTAGGGGGCTGATTAGACCTCCTTAGACTAAGGGAAGGTAAATTCAAGTATAAACTTATCTAATATTAGCTTTTAAAATCGCACTTTCTTCGTTAATTATTTCCGCAAATTACTTTTGTATTTTCGTTTTAATAAAGCAAGCGAGGTCTACGGTTTTCACAGTACTTACTTACTACATTATTTTTTATTTTATTACTTATATTTTATTCAATTTTCGGCATTTTCAAAAATCTTTGCTCTGCTTAGGTGTGCAAACATAAAAATATTTGTGAAATTTCACTTTTTTACAATAATTAATCTAAAAAACAATCTATTATAAGTACCTACTTATTTAAAAAATATAGTGTAAATTTAATAAATACATATTATGTTGATAGTATGTAGATAAAAACTATCGAAATCGGATTAGTTAAACTGCCAACCCTAGCGAGTGTTGTCACCAACCCTAGCGTGTGTTGTCAGCTTGCTAAAGATAAACAAAGGCTTTTGGACACCGAAAACACATTGTAACGTTTCTGTTATTGGAATAAAAGCAAATTGATGTTTCGAACAATAATCGCTTCCTTATATCTCTCGTCTCTCGTCTAATAGCCGCTCTCGCGTGTGCACTGAATTATCAAGATCTAGTGGCCTAATCGGTCAGAACACTTTATAGACAATTATATCGAATAATAAGTGTCATCCCGCCGAACTCCTCAAGAAAGTGCAACAGCCAACTCCAGGGACGTCCCAGGCTAAAATAGTTGTGCGGGCTTTTCAAATTTTGTGAACTGTATTGCGGACGAACACGACGGTGGTGCTGCTTAGAGCTGGAGAGATACCTCCAGCTCTAAGCAGCACCACGAGGCGGTCAAGGTACCGTACCCTTCCTTGTATATTTGTTGACCTCGCGTTCTTTAACCTTATTTTGTTCGTCCGCAATACAGTTCACAAAATTTTAATAGCCCGCACAACCATTTTTTGCCCTTATAGTCGATTATTTTGGTATCTCTCTTTATCTCGTCTCTATCTATCGTTTTGGATTGTATACCTAGTTTACACACGGCAGAAGAAGCATAATTTCGGTCGCAAAAATAATGACAGAAGTAAGACCAGCAACATTCTATAGTACGATTGCAGCAAACAAACAATAGTACATTATGATATAAGTGCGGTAAGTTGAAAATTATAAATTTGAAAATTGTAAAGAAAGAAAGAAAGAAAAAACCATTTATTGGCACACTCACGCATGCTTACATAGAATACAAAATAAAAATAAATAATCTTAAAATTAAACCTTACAATAAAAACAAAATTTATGGAATATGATGTGGGGCCAATAAACACCCTGGCTCAGCATTTTGATTCTGTGTCATTCTCAGATAGGCAAAATGAACATAGATGCGATGTTATTCTGCCAGGATCAAAGACGTTTACAAAAACAGTAAAATTAAATTAACCCACTTCCTCCTACTGTGTCTTTAACGACACACCAACTTAAAAAAAAATATTCTGTTGTACGAGGGCACTTCATTTTTTTATTTTATATTGCTACTAGCTGTTGATGCCTTAGTCAGTCATAGTAAAGTGGTAACCGTAATATGCAGTTTATTGTTCTTGTGGAAAATGAGGTTAAATTACGTGCTTATTAAAATGATAAATTCAGGGTAGTATGAAATATTGTTTTAAGCTGTTTTTAATTTATTTGTTATCTAATTATCAATAGTCGGGTTCCTAATAATCTCAAAAATAAAAAAATACGGTATATTTATAAAATATTCATCAAGTATTTTCGTTTTACTTTCTCTGTTCCATGAAAGACACAGTAGGAGAATATACTACTATCAGTAGTACTTTGATTTGTTAAAGGGCTTTACGACAACCTTTCACTCTGAACGAGAAAAAAATTTCAGTGTCAGTTCCATGTATGGGGAGCCCCCCCTTAATTCATATATTTTTTTATTTTTGTATAAAAACCGTAAAGCGGTTTACAGAATACATCTACCTACCAAGTTTCAACTGTGTATTCCTCATAGTTTTGGAATAAAAAGGGTGTGACATACATCGGTTTGGCCGAATCTATAAGGGTTTCGTTTTTTGCCTTTAGACTACGAAACCCTAAAAACCGACTTCAAAAAATTTAAGAGCAAAGAATAAGCCTTTTGGAGTTGGTGCCAACCAAGAAAAGAAAAATAAAAGTGTGAGACCACGAAGTAGAACGCCTTGGCTGGATTCACCAAGATCCCAGCATCAGATCCTTTCTTGACGTTAATGGGACTAACTTGAAAGTACACCCTATCCATGAGAAATTTAGCTCTTTGAAAAGATAATAGCTCTTCTAGCTCAGTAGCTCCTTTAGCTCAGTTTAGTTCATGAAGATGAAAGGCTCTTGAGTCGTTTATATGTGTAGAGATCAGACTCACTATAAGTTATGAAAGTATACTAATCAAAGCACTTCGCTGTTTGTTTTTTATTTTATTTATTTATTTATATACTTCATGCCCAAATCGTACACAGGCGGATTTAATGCCTTAGGCATTTTCTACCAGTCAGCCTTAGGTGATGTGGAAATATGTAAGAGGTAGGATGCACAACCTATGTAAAAAATACAACTGAAAGATTTAATAAAACACCTAAAGTATCTATACACAAATAGATAAAAGTTGAAAGCATACGTATGTATAATAGAGCTAGGAGTATCAAATAGGCACTGTTTGTGTGTGCGTGTGTACGTCTTTTTCTATCGCTCATACGTCGTTCGAACGAAACGCATACCTAATGTCTCTCTGTCTATTGAGTCACTCGATTCCGATGAAACACTGAGCTAAATGATACACTGATATGAATTGAACGAGACTGAGCTAGAATATGTGAGCTAGCTCTTTTTAACAACTCGCTCGCGAGCTACCCATCGCTAGTACACCCTTTCAAACAATAGTTATTTGTTATGCAAGGCTGGAAAGTTGGTTATTTAGCGGTGAGTTACCTCTATTGAAAGCTGAGCAAGTGAAGGATTCTATGATTGAATCACGAGCGTTGCGAGTGGTTCAAAGGTTGAATCCTGAGCTAGACGCTTAAAACTTTTCTACCGACCGCAACACACAATTTTTCACCTCCAACGGCGACGAACATTTTATGGTTGTTTCCGCGGTCAACTTCCGCTAAAAAATTCTTTAAACATAAAGTTTAATCTAAATATACCTTATTCTTGTTGTTTTAATAATATATAAAACTAAAATTATAAAAAAGGGAGTATTATAGTAAATTCAAAGTTATTTAAAGTAGGAATATATTGTTACTTTTAAATAACAATAAAAACGATTCCGTAAATGTTGACACTGACATGACACTGACATTTGACTCAAACTAGTAGTGAAGGCAACTACTAATTTGAGTCATACCAATGTATTGTTATGACTCAAATTAGTTTCAGCATTATGAAACCAAATATGTTTTCAGCATTGTTGTGTTCCGGTAGTTAAAGATAAGATAGCCAGTTCCTCAGTGGTGGAGGATTCCGGGAGAGGCTCGCTTCCATCTTCAGCCTTATCAATACTTAACATCAGGTATGATGAAGGCTAAGAGTCTCCCCGTACTTCATTAAAAAAAAACCGTTTGGGTCAAACCGCTTGACCGAAAAAACGTCAGCTTTTCAAGATTCCTGCATAACTACTGTACCGCCTTCTAAATAAAAAAAAATATACATATATAACGCGACAAATTGAAAGTCGGTTAAAAATACACGAAGACGAAGTGGCGTGCGGCTAGTTTTATGTTATATAACTTTTAATTATTACGACTACAATAACTTCCAGTCCTTCATATTATGAACTACCATTATTAAACTCCCCGACCTTTATAATAAAATAAAAATAAATTGGATTTTTATGCCAATGCGAGAGGACATCTACGAATGGGTAGTAGTTGTAAACCATATCGGTAGCGGGCAGACTTCATAGGAAGGTTTATGGGCCAAATTATACGAGCCAAGTGGACAGTCCGTATACGTTTATCAAATATCTGAAAAATAATATTAGTTATAATTAGAACAAAAACTATATAAATGACAGGTTACCTACTTGTTTGCGAAATTTGGTGATTCGATTTTCATTATATCGAACACTGTTTGTCGATAATTCGGTTGTGCGATGCTTCATTGTATCGATGCCTTATTGGTGCGGTGTAACGCTAGTGCGATAAACCCTGCAGCATGCTCATTATTTCGATGGTATGTTGGTTCGAAACGGCTACTGTTGTTGATGATATTTAATTAATAATCTCATTATACCCTCAAAGCCGTAACGCTTGCCGCAAAAAGTTGTATGATTTTTTTAGTATAAAATTCACAATAGGTAGCATTAGATAAAGCAGTTTCTTGTTGAAATAAAAGAAATGATTTTTCCATAACGTCTATAATGCAAAATAAGATTAGTTATAAAATATTAGGCGTTTCGAACCAACATACTGTCAAACTGATGAGCAATCGCTATAAGGTTTTTAGCAACAGAGATTTTCGCATTAGCGTTACATCGCACCAATAAGGCATCAATACAATTAAACATCGCACAACCGAATTATCGACAAACCGTGTTCGATATAATGAAAATCGAATCATCATATTTCGCAGACAAGTAGGGAACCCATTAATGACAGTTATCTAGAATAAACATATGTGATAAACTTGCATCTTAAATTTTAACCCGCGTGGCTATTAGCTATCTTTGCAACAGCAACGCGACAGCAGAAATCGCGCGATAATTGCTTGACGTCATGTATCTCTGCCTCTACCGAACTATAATGTACATTCATTTAGTTTCTGTTATGAATACCAAATTGTTTTTGGCGCTAGCGTCATAGCAACACGCGGCGTCTCACTTTCGCACCTAGGCACAGAATACTAATTAGTACAAGTCCTAGGTTGGAGCGCGAGAAAGTGTAACGCCGCTATACGAACTATCAGCGAGCGATTAGCCAGCAATCACATACGTGCGATATCTGCGCGACAATTGCTAATTTTAAGGTTAGAACCCCGCCGGCTCCTCTGTTATCTCGTTGGCTGCGACAACAATTTCTATGCACTTTCAGACTGGGCGTAACCAGGTCGATGTAACACGGTACTAGCGATTCCGCTAGGGTGACCCAGGTATCTTAGAGCCTGGTAATACCCTCTTCAACAACTGTGCTTGAATGTATCTACTTAAGGAGAAACCCGTGGCGCAGTTGTTCGCGCGCTCGGCCTGCGATTGTTGGTCGGTCACGGGATGGGTGGACAAAAATTTACTAACTCCAGCTCTGTGCTTCGGAAAGCACGTTAAACGGTTGGTCCCGGCTGCATTTGCAGTCGTTAAAACCCACCAATTCGCATTGGGCCCGCGTCGTGGGTCATGGCCCATTCTCCTTATCCATCCATAAGAAAGGCCAGAACCCCAGCAGTGGCGACATAAAAAATGGCTGATGACGAGTGTCTACTTAGCCTAGCCTTAGCTAGTCCAAGCTTTAACCCGGTCAAATGTGCCCTAGAGAAAATTTCCCGATTGTCCACGAGGCCGAAGTCGCGGGCGGTAACTTTCACTGATACTGATTGTTTTTCAAATCAGTATTCTTACACGCTATATTCAAACCATTATTGGACATCAACATTTATGTATGAGTCCAGAATTTTCCAGTCTTAACCCGTGGTCCCACCGTTTTGTTCCCCTGGTGGGACCACGGGTATTTTTTTTCCCCCGTAGTCCCACTGCGCTACAGTTTTGACGTCTAGTGGGACCATGGGTAACTCAACAGATAATTTTCTTCCCCGTAGAAGAAGAAGAAGAAATGTCCTACTCGACCGTTCGAATAATATTTAAGTAAAAGTAAAAAAAATACATAGGTAGCCAGGAGTAATTATGAAATGTTTCGAGATTTTTATATGCAGCAGCTTTTAATAACTCCTAGTTGGTTATGCGGCCCTAGTACATTTCGTTCAGTATTTTTATATTTTTTGTATACCAAGCTGTGGGTTCAAGGTTAAAAGCGTTATTATTACTCGTGGATTCACCAGGAGGACGAAACAGTGGGACCACGGGTAAATGCGGTATTTACCCGTAAACCCACTGTAGCGCTTTGGGACTACGGGGAAATAAAATTACCCGTGGTCCCACCAGGGGGACAAATCGGTGGGACCACGGGCAAAGCCTTTCTTTTTTTTTTTTTTTTTAAATTGCCCTCTCGCCGCCATACGTCCTGGGGGACCCTTGTGGTACTCACCCCTATGACTGGTGGCCCGCCCGGCTACCCAGGCCTCGTCGCGGCGGATAGATGGCCGAGCAAGTGTGGCCATCTCTCCAGACGGTGGGGATCACCTACCTCCTTCCATCTGATCCCACTACAGCGGAATGAGGTGCGCATAGCGCTGCCTCCTTCTGCCTACCCGCCTGCGTCGGATCCGATCCGCGTGAGCATCCTGCTCGCGGATCCGACCACGGGCAAAGCCTGGAATTTTCGTTAGTTATGACATTCTCGTGTTAAGTTATTAAATACTCTGAAAAAGTACAAAAGTACTTCGTACGATAGCTGTTCCAATTTAATTACCTACTGAAAACAAAGCTTTTGTCATTCACAAATGTTATGTATTTTAATTAGATATGAATATCAAATAAGGATAGCTGTGGAAGACATGTAAAAGAAAGAGAGGGCCCTTGGCGAGGAAATAATAAGTACCTATGGCGTCTTCTCCAGTTTTCAATTTAAAAACTCGTTTAAATCATAATAAAAGCTTTGGAAAAAATAATTAAAGTTAAGTTAGTCTCACAGGTGGGATCGTAGCATTATTAATGCAACATTAAAAGAAATAAAATGTTTTCTTTAAAAATTTTGAGAATAAAAAAAACTTGCTGCTGTCCACGACTTCATCGCGAACTAGAAAAATAATTGCTGCGAAAAGAAAAACATTAACACGACATTGTTAATTTGTGTTCACGGTATATTTAGATGGCGTCTTTTTGTTACAGTATAAAATATTCAAGGTCGAAAGAAGCTTTATTTAACTGAACTTATTGCAAAGTTTTTGTTGTGAATTGGGTATTGGGTGGTCCAACTTTAATGCAAGATGTTAAATAAAACAAAAAGTTTTCAAGGAGTTATCTAATTTCTTTTTTAATGTGATTGAAGGATCTATGGTAATTATATGTGAAACAAAACATCGGCCAATTGCTCGGATGGCTTCGGTAATTCGTCCAAGCTTCGGTGGCATACCTTTATGCGATGGTCCATATTTTTAAACCGACTTCAAAAGAAGGAGGAGGTTCTCAATTCGCCTTTTTTTTTAAATTATGTTACTCGATTATTTGAAGACGGTTGAACCGATTTGCGTAATTCTTTTCTTGTTCGAAAGGGTATACTTACCATGTGGTCCCATTGTCAATGTCAGGATCTGATGATGAGATCCTGGAGAAATCCAGGGAACTCTTCAAATATTATAGGCACTCCTATAACGATTTCGGTGTTTTCTATAGTAACTCATGCTATGCTTCCGGAAAGCACCATTTGGTGAAGTGGTACTGAAGATAAAGACCACAAGGTCATCGGAACTATTAAATACTTAGCATTTTACGGAAGCGATACGAGTACTTTAATATGGTTCATAAGTAATTTATGCTTCGAAGTACCCGGAGAACTCCTCAATAAGTAGCGTCCCTGCACCGGAAAAAGCAGCATTTTGTAAAAGGTAATGAGGAGTTGACATAAGGTTATTAGCGTAGGCACGGGACCTTTCCTACCTTTAAAAATTGTGAAATAAAAACTCTTTCAGCATGGCAGCAAAGGCATTCTACTTTGCGGTTCTATTTTTTTTTATTGCCTTGGCTGGCACCGACTCCAAAAGGTTTATTTTTTGTTTTTTAGTTTTTTGAAGTCTGTTTTAATTTTTTTATAAAAAGTTTTCAATTACGCTGGGGCATATGAGAAAAAGAGCCATTGTTTTATTGGCTGTGTGGCAAGTGGCATCATCCTGTCGGAACCATATATCCTCCAGGTCATAATCCTCCATTTCTAGCGAACGTCAATAAACCAAGAACAATTCAAGAGCTAAATAATGAGATAATTCGGCACATTAACGACATTAACCTCAATTATGCCTCGGGATCATTGAAAATATGGACCATCAGTACCCCTATTACGAGTTTGCTTAACATGACATTTACAGGACTCGTGAGCGTAGACTATCGGATACACTGCTCATGTCGGTAAAACAGTCGCTAAATATAAAAGAGACAGAGCTACATTTTACATTAACGTTTACTGTAACGTCGAGTTTGCCAAACTCGTAATAAGCCTACTGATATAGGTATGCCACCGAAGCCGTGGCGAGAAATTGGCCGATATTTTGTTTCACATTAATTCCCATAGATCATTCTATCACATTGAAAAGAAAAATGATAATTTTCTGAAAAGTGTTTATTTTATTTACATTATTAACATCTTGCATTAAAGTTGGACCAGCCTTCAGTTTAAAATTTAAAAAGTCAAAAAAACCTTCGATAAACCAATATTTTTGAATTGTCATTTATTCCTTGTCATTCATTCCCATCTTTTATTTGACAAGATTACAAGAAGAATAAATATTAAAATAGTAAATATCTATCAGTATATAATAAAATTACGTGTCGACACAGCGTCGAAACATGTGCTGGGAAAATCAACTAAAACACATCAAACAAAACCAAACATGTAAACAAAAGGAGGAGCCCGTGGCGCAGTGGTTCGCGCGCTCGGCCTGCGATTGTTGAAGTTAAGCAACATTCGTAATGGTCAGTCACGGGATGGGTGACCAAAAGTTACTATCTCGAGCTCCTCCGTGCTTCGGAAGGCACGTTAAGCCGTTGGTCCCGGCTGCGTTTGCAGCTGTTAAAACCCACCAATTCGCATTGGGGCCGCGTGGTGAGTCATGGCCCGTTCTCCTTATCCATCCATAAGGAAGGCCTATGCCCCACTGCTGAGTGGGGCATTAAAAATGGCTGATGAAGATGTAAACAAAAAGCAGGTTTTAATCCGATAGTAGTTTTATTTTTGACGATTTAGTTTATTTCTTTGCATGTGTAGGAGGTTAGGTACAATTGGGGAACTTCCCGGTTGACCAGTAGTTTTTCTGGGAAACGTTTTCTCGGAAAGTACTAAGGTTAGAGAAATAATTTACAATGCAAATGAAAAACCTGTTAATGTTCTATTATTTGTGATATGATAGTTTTCTATATATCTATTACTTTTTTAAATAAACCTCCCTAAAAAAAAACACTTCTGGTCAACCGAGAAGTTCCCCGACTGTACACGTACAATATTAATGATAGGCTGGTGCTCAATTAAATTCCACCCTATAATTGTTCGCCAGTCAGGGTATTTAGCATTTTTAAATGGAGATGTGAGATTTTACCGCAATAAAAATTATCCTAGATGTGAACCCGCCATTTTATGTCTGTACTTTAGTTAATTATCATTAGCTTTGCATTAAATTAAACCCTCATTGTGACTAGGTCCGTCCTGAATATCAAATCAGAACTATAAATCAGGATGAGGAGAAAAACAATTACTTTTAAAAGGCCCAAGTGGTCGAGTGTGTGGCTCGATAAAATATGTACGCCTACTTGTTTTGAATTCACGAATTGCTGGAAATAATGCGCAATTTGCGTAAACATCATTAAGTTTACGAATAAGTAATAAACTTTTTTATTAGGGTAGACAATCCGCTTGGATCTTGTACCCTCTCAACCCTCAAGCTTCAACTCTAATGAGAAAAGTACCGATTGGACCTCATTTTCAGCTCCCATTCGACATTCTTAAAAATATTATATTTATTGTGCCCATTCGACCTCCTGCTTCGTTATGCCCTGGTACTTTTGGTTCGACTTCCGTACAAAATAGATACCCTATATGATAATTTCCTCCTTTTTTTAAGTCGGTTTAAATTGGGGTCCACTTGCATAAAGTACATCTTACCCCGATAAACTCACGACAACTGGAAATCACGAGTTTAGAAGGGGCGAGTAGGATAAACCTCAGTCATCTAATTTTTTTCAGTCATTTAAAGTTATACTTAGTATACTAAATAGTTATTACGTAAGAGATACTTTACTCAGTGGATAATTCCCAATACCTACTGCTATAATAGCCTACTCCTTCGCGTCAGCAACCGCTGCATGCTAAAATGTGCCTAAATACTCAAGCGTACAGTTGTGATTGCTTCGCACGGCGCGATCCCACAGAAATCGCAGGGCTGCCTCTTCAATAAAATTAAATTAACATAACTTTTTGTGTTTATGTTATTGAGAACTGTAGCTCTATTATGAGTTGTTCCTGTAAACGTAAGTGACGTGACAGCTGCTGTTAACGTAAATACGGTGCTCGAATCGCCGAATATCGTATCGGTATTATGATTTTTTATAAACGCTACGTTAGCTGGTACGTAAATACGTGAGAAGGCAGCGTTGAGGCATAAATTTGAATACGTAACGTAAAATTGTCACTATCTCTTTCTGTCTATATGATGAGGATAAGGACAGAAAGACACCTTTACCATCGAGCCAAAAATAGAGAAATTAAAAGAGTACATTTTTCATGGCGACGTATAGCCCTATTAAATTAAGAAATGTGAAGTAAAGCTTCACAGCCTAACTATGTATGACCTTTTACATTTTATCATAGTATCCGAGTCAGTCAAGTGTCAAAAGTGTTATCATTATCACAGACACAGAATAAAATAATAGTACAAGGACACAGTGTATTTATATACACTAAAATGTTTGTTTATAAATAAATAATCGATCTATAAATAGTTGCTCATTATCGGCTGAGAATATGAAATTACTATGCCTACGATAAAATTGATATATTTTGCATTAAAACAATAGACCGCTTACCTAAAAGTTATCTATGAAAATATGGACAATCTAAAATATTGAAACAATATTTTCATTGCTAAAATAGAAAACTTTCTATAGAGAAAAGAGACATCCCAAGACCCGATAAGGGCCTTGGTTATCCACAGATCAATTAATAAGCCGTTTACTAAATAAGTTCCATAATAATAATTACGTGGAATCATTGCAAAATAAATACAGCTATATTATCTTATTTTTTACTTTTTACGACTTCATTTAATTCTTTACGTCGATTTTAAAGTTGTAGTAGGCATAATTTAGCTAAATGCGCTTTTGGAAGGACAAATCAATGTTAGGATTTTTTTCAGTTTTCGAAATTTTGCCCCTATACAAATTAGTTAATTCATTGTGTTCTTTGTTTCGTTCAGCCGCGTAAATTATTTTCTAACCTAAAAAATGCCTTGTCATCAATTTGTTTCAAAATATGTCGTGTATTTATTAATTTATATTGAATAATATACCTTCTCACTAAAAGAAATGCCGTGAGTGCCGTAACAGCTCCTGTGAACGTAAATTACAGGAGCATCTGCCAAACTAGTAACTCATAATACCAAATTGTATGAAAAACGTGACCGCGAATCGTGAAGCTTACGTAACAGGAGCTGTTAAGTCACCAAATGTCAACGTTGTCAACTCATAATACCATTTTTAGTTCAGCCACTCAGCGCTTGGGGCTCAGTTTTTCATACAAATGTCTATACGTTAGACGCTAGCGAGGATCGTTGACAAAACTCGTAATAGAGCTACTGTAAATATGTTCTGACTATTAAGTGGTAGTTTAAAATTGTATCGTCAATAAAATATTTTTTTAATAAATTTGTGCTGACTGTGCAATACATCTAGATAAAACATAATTTATAGACGTCAGTGTGTAGGTAAAATAAAGAAATCTTAAAATCTACAGCACATAAGGCACCAGACGGCATCGTAGGTACGTGTACGAACGAATGTAACGATTAAAATTGAGCAACGTGCTTGCGCTTCGCTTGCGAAAACCGCACTGAATTTGGTCCGCAAACCGCAAACGGCCCGAGAACGCTCGACCCGGCGGTAGGTAAATAAAGTACATGGAGTGACGGAGCCCTGGACCTCTATTTTTGAATCACCCGTCGCGCGAGTGGCGAGGCGAACGAAGAGGCGATCAGGCGATTAGCGACCTTGCAAGCGTAGACATAGCACACTTTTCGCTTTGCCCCTCGCGCGCTCGTGTAGGGAGGCGGTACTACAGGCGAATAGCGAAGCTATGTATATACGTGCAAGGTCACTTTTACAGAATACGGAAACTCAAACGTCGCACGAAAATCAGTAGAATACTCGAGTAGAGTGAATCAAAAATAGAGCTCCTGGTATTAGCTGCAATTCATAAAACAGTATCAAATATTTGGGCTAAGCCCGAAAAAAAATTCATTTCTGCCGAGCTTTTAAATTATAGAAAATAATATGATAATAAACCTTTACTTTTACAAATTTTTAACAATAATATAAAAAGTATTCTAACCACAGTATCCTCCACAATTTACATAACTGTAAAAGCAGCTGAATAAACCACAAATATTTATTAGGAAAAGGTTTAAATCCTAGACCCTAGATCCATACAAATAAAATGAAGATGTAAAAAGGCTCCTGACCCAAGTTGAACCTTATAAAATGGATATAGTAAAGTAACATTAAATAGGAGGCAACTTAACGTCATTAGGGTCTACAATTCAAGAGCAGACGCGAGCCCGTCTCAACTGCCACGTTTTGTCGCTAAACCAATTTAAAGTAGATTCTATTTTAAAATCTAGAGTTCTAGACGTTACATTGAAATACTTGTACAAAATAGACGCTTTTCTTGGGGAAGAGTCAATAAGTACACCATATCTATACTAATATTATAAAGAGGAAAGATTTGTATTTTTGTATGTAACGAATAAACTCAAAAACTACTGGACAGATTTTGACGAAATTTGGTATAGAAAATCCTTAGACCCCAAGTAGTAACATAGGCTGATAATGATCTCAAAATTCCCACGGGAACGGGAACCACGCGGGTGAAACCGCGCCCGGCCTCTAGTACCTAATATCATTGGCTGTTAGTTATTCTGTGAAATATAATTCGTTTTTTTTTCTGTTTTGGCTTCTTCCGTTTTCCACAATAATTCGAATGGAAGCCAAATAAAAAATAAACGACGTATAGCATTTGCACATTGAGGTAGGTATCGAATGTGTCTCGTCTCTGGGGGCCAATTGTCTAATTTTAGAAATCTATCGAAATCTTTGTATAATTACGACATATTTTCTTCATATTTGACATGTGGTAGGGTAAAAGTATTGAATGAACGAAATAGAAATGTCTAAGCAAAGTGACACGAAAATATCTTTCAAATTTAAGGAAAGTGTCAAATGAAGTGTCATAGTGTCGTACAATTATTGAAATTATAAGATATTAGTATATTCGTGTTTTATGTATGAATGTACAATTTTTTTATTATTTCGTTCAAACAAATAACTAAAACGAGTTAGTTGCGCATGTATTTATGTATTATTAAGGTATGATGAACCAATAATTGTGTAATGTTTGTTTGTATATAAGTCATACCACCTTAAGCTCTTGTATTACAAAACATCTCGGAAAAGCCTCTTTAATAATTTTGTTCTTCCATGAAAATTAATGTTGACAAGGTTAATTTTGGGAGGTAACTAACGCCCCTCCCGCGGGTGTCGTTAAAGGTCTCTGGCACTTAAGTGCAAAGTTCCTCACTTAAAAACCTGTTCATTTAGAACATGTATTAATTAGAGTCTTATGTTCAGTCATATAAAGTTCTCTATTACGTAACAGGCAGCATGTTTTAGGTTTTGCTACTTTTTTTATATAAGAAAAGCTTTATCAATTATTTAACTATACGTACATGTGCCAATGTTTTGTCTTTTACATAATCTAAGGATTACCTTTTGACATTTATAAATATCAAATTTGTATTTTTTTTTATAAATGTCTTAAATGTGTACTTGGTTTTTTTTTATAACTGTATTAAAAGTGCACGGAAGAAAAAATGTAGGTATAATTATATAGTAACCTCTAAATTTAACAATAACTGATGTAATGGGTGTAGATTGTTATGTAACTTTGAAACTGATTGCTTGTACTATTTTTTTTTAAACTTGTTTTAAACTTTTTTTTAGAAAAAAAAGGTGTTTTTAAGGAAAACTTGTAATTGGCTTTACTAGATTGCGATATAGACCTATTTAATTAAACAATTTGTAACGCTGTTGGTTTTCAAATAAATAAATAAATTAACTGTATTGCGTAGTCAAGAGCGTACAAAAAAACGAGACTCCCCTTCGATCCTCCAGTGCGCCCGAGGTGTGCGTGGCGTTATTAATCATCATTACGTACGTGATTATTATTCCTTATTATCTTTTTCAGATTTCTTAAAAGAATATATTAGAATTTCTGAGGTCGGACCAGAGCTTCACCTAGGTTCTCCACTTGGGTGCAGCGCGGAGATTATTTGACAAAATATTTAGTCAAAAAGTGACATATTAATCAAGAGCGCAAAACTTTGTTCTCTCTTAATAAGAGCGCCTTGGCTTGTGCGTGCGTGGGCTTGTGCGTGCGTGGCGCGTGGAGTTTTCTCTATGAAGATTATGTGAATAATCTTCATAGAGAAAACTCCATGCGCCTTTTAGTGGATTGAAGAGGAATATAATCTTGGACCCATCTGTGGATTGAAGAGGATTTAAATTTTACATGGATCCACCGGTGGATTAACGAGGAATAAAAATTATCCATGAATCCACCTGTGGATCGAAGAGGAAAAAATTGTATCCATCAATCCACCGGTGGATCCTGGCGGTGGATCCAAGTGGACGGAGGGGTCTTCTGGATGCTACAAATCAAAGCAAATAAAATTAACGATGTTTACAAAAAGAAAAGCCCATGAAATTCTTTAATAATGTTTATGTAATAACAATTTTATATTATAACGACCATTCGTTCAGGTTAGTTGTTGAGAGCGCAAAACAATGCGACTCCCCTTTTGATCCAATGCGCTTAAGGCTTGTGTGTAGCCAGTTCGAAAGTCGTCACGTACGTGATGGAATCTTATTATCTCAAGAGGTTTCTCCAAAGAAAAATCCGGAAATTCCTCAATAACATGGATAATAATTTGACTAAATAAATTAGTCAAAGAGTGACTAACGTCCGAAATTAATTGTAGATATGGATTGAGCTATCTGAGATAGTTGCCTAGGATATTTTTGTTAATATGACCAAAATAACGACAGTTGCTAGGCAACGAAGCCAGTATCCTAGGCAACTATGTCAGATAGCCCTATTCATGTCTACATATAGGTTATTAACTTCGGCCGTTAGTAGTCAAGAGCGCAAAACAGTGCGACTCCCCTTTTGATCCAATGCGCTTGAGGCTTGTGCGTGGCCAGCTCGATAGTCATCACGTAATTTGTGGAATGACCAGTGGTAGACAGGGTGCCGGCTCGGAGCAAAGTCTTGTAAGTCGGGCATTCGTACAAGCCTTGTTGCAACTTGTGGTTCTGTTCTGGTTTCATGTAGATTATCGCCATTTCTGTGAGTTACAGAAAGTCCCATTAGGATTTTGTTATTGTATGAAAGAGATGGCCCAAATCCCATAGCCCAATTTTTGCCATCTGATAGAGAGAAAGCATATATTTTTTTTATTTATCATCCATTATTTCAATGGGAAATTTTTTCCACCCTCATTTTTATGAGCCATATCCATTTGACACTAGAAAACATCAAGTTGGTTCGAACAGAAAGAGGCAAGTTGTTTTTTTCTAGTTGATAAGTGTACTTATTTGTTTTATCAGTTACTGATAACAACAATTTAAGACATAGGCATTATGTCGTCATTATAATAGTATTATATTATGTCGCACATTTTATAAGTATTGTCGTTATATTCACACCTTAACAATATGAAAATACCTTGCAATCTCTTGGTGCAAGCATGAAACTATTTTGTTCGGACTGAAAAACCATTTAGCTTTATATGCAGTTCCTTAGGTCTGCTTTCCTCCAGAGACATGTCACCCATGTTCCACCTGGCCCCCTCCAGATACAGTCCCCGCACGCAACACCCGTCTTCTGACCGCTTAGCTGGCGCTACACCCAGGGCCTACAGAAATGATTTATTTTGCACTACCTCAAGATAATAATCCTACCTGTATGCAGTTCCTTAGGCCTGCTTTCCTCCAGAGACATGTCACCCATGTTCCACCTGGCCCCCTCCAGGTACAGTCCCCGCACGCAACACCCGTCTTCTGACCGCTTAGCTGGCGCTACACCCAGGGCCTACAGAAATGATTTATTTTGCACTACCTCAAGATAATAATCCTACCTGTATGCAGTTCCTTAGGCCTGCTTTCCTCCAGAGACATGTCACCCATGTACCACCTGGCCCCCTCCAGATACAGTCCCCGCACGCAACACCCGTCTTCTGACCGCTTAGCTGGCGCTACACCCAGGGCCTACAGAAATGATTTATTTTGCACTACCTCAAGATAATAATCCTACCTGTATGCAGTTCCTTAGGCCTGCTTTCCTCCAGAGACATGTCACCCATGTTCCACCTGGCCCCCTCCAGGTACAGTCCCCGCACGCAACACCCGTCTTCTGACCGCTTAGCTGGCGCTACACCCAGGGCCTACAGAAATGATTTATTTTGCACTACCTCAAGATAATAATCCTACCTGTATGCAGTTCCTTAGGCCTGCTTTCCTCCAGAGACATGTCTCCCATGTTCCACCTGGCCCCCTCCAGGTACAGTCCCCGCACGCAACACCCGTCTTCTGGCCGCTTAGCTGGCGCCATACCCAGAGCCTAAAGAAATGATTTGTTTCATTCAATCATCGCGCTCAGCCTGTGATTGTGGTGGTCAAGCATCTTTCAAAACGATCGGTCACGAGATGGGTGACCAAAAGTTTATTATCTCGAGCTCCTCCATGCTTCAAAAGATACGTTCAACTGTTGGTACCGGCTGCATTTCTTTTTCTTTCTATTTAAGAGCTTAGGTATTGTCGGTGAAGTCTTCTTCACTCCTCAGTAAACATTGTCATCACCTTGATTTCCTGATATGACTCGACACTTATCGTCTCCTTTACACTCTATAATAAATCTGAGGAAATTGTCGTGTCGTATCGTATCAGATGCATTTGTAGTCGTTAAAACTCACCAATCCGCATTGGAGCCGCGTGGCCCATTCCCTTTTCTATCCATAAGTACCCCAGCAATGAGGACATTAAAATAGTTGATGATGATGATGAATGAACTTGACAAACTTTCTACTAGCTTATTTATGCTTACCTCAAATGCATAGGCTATGGTGTCTATAGCAATGACGTGTTTCCTGGCGTAGTTCTGGAGTGCCCCCGTAAGGAATGCCTGCGGAAAGAAGAATCCCGAGATCCAGAAGACTTTGGGGATGCCTCCATCCACCCACTGCTGCATGAACTCGACGCGAAGGCAGAGGTCTTTCACCCACGCCGCTATGGGATGTGAAATTTGATTAATGTCCCGCGGGGTTATAATAAAAAAAAATGCAATAATCGTGCAGTCATCGCGCGAAAGACGCAGAACGTCAAAAAGGGATATTACGTATGTGATCGCTGGCTAATCGCCCGCTGATGGTCAATGCACTTTTTGCTATGACGCTAGCGCCATAAACAATTTGGTAGCAATAACAGGAACTAAATGAATGCACATTATAGTTTATCTGTTGTTCCGTAGAGGCAGCACTGTCCTGACGGTGTGGTTGCTATGGTGATACGTGACGGAGAGCAATTATTGCTATTATGCAAAGATAGGTATGTAATAAGGGGGCCGGCTACACACTCTTGTTTTGCCTGAGAGCATGCCAGCACAAACCGTTTTGCGCAGGCGAGACGGAGCGTGTGCCGGGCAAGATTGAAGAAACGGCAGAACGGATTTGAATGACTAACACACACACAGTTTATAACCTGGATAATATATTAGGTATATTTATCCCGGTATTCCCATGAGAACAATTGGGGGAAGAAGAAACCCGAGATCCAGAAGACCTTGGAGATGCCGCCATCCACCGACTGCGCGCGCAACAATCGAAAAATGGACGAATTTCATTAATGGCTGAGAAGGAGAAAATAATAAAAGAAATAAAAGAATCAGCCAAGTGCGTGTCCGGCCACGCCCAGTTAAGCGTTCCGTAGCCAAAATACCCCTATATTTTTTCGTTGTAAAGAAGTACGTGTAATTTTATTTATTAGTACGTACAGATAAACTTTCACTTTACCGTGTGTTTTAACCTAAAGAGCTCAAGCAATCAGCTGACATTTACTAAAATATTCATACGAAAATACGAAACCCACACTAAAGGCAGGTTGAAGGTAGGTTTAAAACTTTCCTAAATTATTGTACAAGTTGATTTGCAATTTGTATTTACAACCAGCGGCTTTTAAGTTACTTAAACAAACTTTCGAAGGTTGGTACTCTAAGCGCTCAAACATTACACACTAGTCACGGTCTGTAACACTTTACTACCCTAAGGTTCAATAATTAGTACAGTCAGCAGCACGTCTCAAGTAGCACAATTTGACCTTGAGAGCACGGTATTCGTAGTGGAAGTGTAATTAATGTAGAAAAATTCACGTCTCCGTTACCCTGACATTGTTAATTTCGGTATCCAAGCGACTACCACAATATAATTCCATAGAGGTTCGTACACAGTACGCGTCGGTGTATACCGAAATCGCGTTACCGGAGACTTGAGTATCTTTGTGTACGAAGATAAGCTTAAGTTTATATAGTTTGCTTTCCGTGGCAACCTTTAATTAAGACAGCACCGATTCTCGAAACCACTGACTGTAACTTTTACCATTTAAGGGGTATGATCTTGTTGGTTGTCCAAATAAGTAAAATAAAATGAGGATTCTAAGTACCTAGCGGCTTGAGCGATGGGTAGGCCTTCGAGCTCCACATTAGAGGCACGGCGTTCCTCGCAAGACTGACCGCCATGTTCTCCAGGGCTTCAGACATCACCACCAAACCCTTAAGAGCTTTCAGCAAATCCCTGGGAAATGTTAGATAGATGGGTCTAGTTCCAGAGGGCCGACTCTCTAAGGTCTCTGCCTCGAATCTAAGGGGTAAGTTTCAGATTGACGCTTCGATGCGCTTCGAATCGAAAAAGGTGGCGCGCGGGTGGTGCGGGGCGAGCGTTTCCACAGTCGCGCCGCCGCCGCCCCGCTGCCTGCTACATTCGAGGCAGAGGCCAAAGGGTCAGTTCATTCTAGCGCAGATTCGAAGCGCATCGAAGCGTCAATCTGAAACTTACCCCTGGAAACAGCCCCTGGAAAGGTACACGTACACCTACACGCCGAAACATGTGCTGGGAAAAACAACTAAAACACATCAATAAAAACCAAACATGTAAACAAAAGGAGGAGCCCGTGGCGCAGTGGTTCACGCGCTCGGCCTGCGATTGTTCAGGTTAAGCAAATTTCGCAATGGTCGGTCACGGGATGGGTGACCAAAAATTTACTATCTCGAGCTCCTCCGTGCTTCGGAAGGCACGTTAAGCCGTTGCTAGGCTGCGTTTGCAGTTGTTAAAACCCACCAATCCGCATTGGGGCCGCGTGGTGGGTCATGGCCCGTTCTCCTTATCCATCCATAAGGAAAGCCAATGCCCCAGCAGTGCCCCAGCAGCAGGACATTAAAAATGGCTGATGACGATGTAAACAAAAAGCAGGTTTTAATCCGATAGTAGTTTTATTTTTAGTACCTCCTACACATGCAAAGAAATATCTTTGCATGTGTAGGAGGTAAGGTACAATCGGGGAACTTCCCGGTTGACCAGTAGAGTTTTTTTGGGAAACGTTTTCTCGGAAAGTACTAAGGTTAAAAAAATAATTAATAATTCAAATGAAATATGTACATTTTAACGTTATATTATTTGTGATATAAACGCTTTCTGAAATCTGTTACTTTTTTAAAAACTCCTTAAAAAACCTCTACTGGTCATCCGGAAAGTTCCCCGACTGTACATAGGGTTTGTCGCGCTCAGAAGCGCGAATTATGGGTGTGCGGGTGAATTTAAGAGTAAACGCGAATGCCCACTTTTTTGAATTTCAGAATAAATACGTGCTTTACGCTGTGGAGATAAGAGTGATTTTGCTATGTTAAGTTTCAGATTATTTGATAGAATCAGGCGTTACTTGACGGAAATCCATATCTATACCGATTCGGTGCTGGTATTGCACGGTAGAGTAGTCGGTGAAGGTGCAAGGTGTGTCACTGTGTTGCATCTGCAATTTATTTGCGGGCGGGCGGTGCATCTTGCATGTAAGTTTTCTTGCGGAATTAAGCTACATATTTTTCGTATTCTACTAAAATTTCAGATTGACGCTTCGATGCGCTTCGGAGCTGGTATGAATTAATTGACTTTAAGTCCGTTCGCGATGTTTCGGGTTACATTCGGATCGCTCTTGTTACTTGTTATAATCATTAATATAGATTCTTATGACGCATCAAATGCAAGGTCTTCTTGGATTTCAATACGAAAGTAAGGTTTAAGTAAGGAGATGAGAACGATCCGAAAGTGACCGTAAACTTCGAAGCTGCCAAATAAGGTCTAATGTTTAGTTACTAATTTTACTTTGACTAAACTTTAGTAAATCGTATGACGAAAATCGTTCGAAGATTGAGATCTTTGTATCGTAGTAGACCCTTTGATTCGGTTCTTAAATTGTACGGTCTATAAAAGCATAGGCTTTTCTTTGTGTGGTCTCTCTCACACTTGTAGACCATCTGATTCGGTTCTTAAATGGTACGGTCTATAAAAGCATAGGCTTTTCTTTATGTGGTGTCTCTGACAGTTGTATACCCATTGATTCGGTTCTTAAATGGTACGGTCTATAAAAGCATAGGCTTTTCTATAAGTGGTGTCTCTCTCACAGTTAGATACCTTTACGTTAGTTACCTATGTAAACCGTGCGTTGTATTTTTGCAGTAGAAAACTAAATATAAAAAAAACGGATATAACTACAATGAAAGCGCACTATTAAAAAAAGGGGAATAACAGCAGGTTCATTAAAGCCCTAAACTTTGTACAGTATAGCTTAAATGTTTCAACACTGAACTAAACTCTATTTGTTTTACTCAAATACGAAAATTTGTTTCTGATTTAGAAGTGTTCAAACTTCAAGCTTCGCGTGTGTCAAGCGCGACGTCATTCATGCAAGTTTCATACATATTGTTCGGAGTTAAAAACTTTGATATCTCGAAAACTAGGTAATATGGATTTTTTTTTTTTTTTAATTTGAATGAGCTACAAGGTAATATAGGAATAAATCGAAATATTCTTAGGTCATTAGTCATTAGGTCATTACTAACCTGAGCGAATTCAAGATGACCATCAACAGTCGGTTGTACCGGATCGCCTCCTGGATCAGCACAGTGTTCAGAGATTCCTTGTACGACACTGGGTACCTAGTTACGTATATAAACAGGTAAATAAATATCATACCAATCAAGAAGTTGACATAGGTATAATAAGATTTGTGAAGAGTCCTAGCAGAAACTTGCTCTAACGAACTTTTGCGAACAATCAAGTGGTAAAAATGTAATTATTTGTACTAACATTTAAGAGCACTGTTGGTAAATTTTTTTTTGTTTGTAAATTCATAATATTTATTTATTTTTAGTAAAATAATGAGTACCTAGTCCCGTCCTGTTTAAGCAATTTGTATATTTAAAAAATTAACCCTTTTCGATAGAGAACCAACAGCTCACAAAAAATAATCCGAAGTCAACAGTTTTGTTCAATTCATTTTCAGTGTGAAAACTCGAGACAGAAAAGACTAATTTAACTTACGTGGTCGCGATGAATTTTTGGTCTAATGCTGGAGGCAACACCTAAAAGATTGAAAAATTTTAAAGGGTGTCAGGAAAAATATGACTGTCCACAAGCAATAAGAAGCTCGGTGGTGCAGTGGTTCTCGCGCTCAGCCTGCGTTTGTTGACGTTAAGCAACTTTCGCAATGGTCGGTCACGGGATGGGTGACCAAAAATTTACTATCACAGTCTCCTCCATGCTTCGGAAGGCACGTTAAGCCGTTGGTCCCGGCTGCATTTGCAGTCGTTGAAACTCATCAATCCGCATTGGGCCCGCTTGGTGGGTCGGGTCATCTATGGTCCATTCTCCTTATCCATTCATAAGAAAGGCTAGTGCCCCAGCAGTGGGTACATTAAAAATGGCTGATGACGAAGCGATAAAAGGTTTTGAATTAACCTCTAAGATCTCTTTTGCCGCTTTTTCTGTCATCTCCTCGGCCGTCATGCCTCCTCCTCCGGACACCTCCTTGGGTTGCAGATTACGCAGAGTATCTAAAGAGAGGTAAGCCCTTTATGAAAATAAAATTGCACAATTTAGGCACAGTCTAATCATAAATAGTAGTTGCACTCGGCCCATATGACGCGCTCTCACACACGCGCCGCTCGCCATCGCTACACGGTCGGCTCCTCGATCTCGCTGGTTTTCACTGTAGTCCAAGACTAAAACAGTAACGCGCGCGCGTGTATCGGCGCGTATCTGTGTGAGTGCGTCATTTCAGCCGTTTGTAGGCAGTGCAGCGACTGTTTAGACTGTGAATTAGGTAAGTAAAGTACGAGAAACACTAATGTTAGGTTGACGACACGATGCGAGATTTCACGCACGAGGAGCATGCTGCCTTCTCGAACGTAACAAGAAAGAAAGAAAAGAAGAAAGAAAAACTATTTATTGGCACACAAACAGGAAAAAAAATGTAATTATAGAAAAATGTGAACTTACTACTAAAAATAAAACTAACTTAGGGCGACTTGTACCAAGCTGGGTTAGCGCTGGGTTAACCCAAGAGTTAATTCCACATCCGGCCAAATACAGCGAAACTAATGCCAAATGCTTTAAATGTTGACAACTAGCATTCGCGAAACGTTCGCGCTGCATTCGTTTTCAATAAGTTCGTGCATGCATGCGAGCTTTCAAGAATCATCTCTAAGAAGCATTTCTCGTGCGCTCGCATCGTGTCAACCAGTCAGAAAGAGCAAAACGAAATATAAGGAAATTCTTATACACGAATGTACGTGCTTACGAATGTCATTTCCATACCACAGACACACTATTTCATACTTGTCAATTGTACTTTTATGAAGAAAACCAAAAGACTTACTGATACAGTTATTGGTTTCAGACATAGCGTAGCTGATGTTGGCATTACTGTGCAGTCCGAATAGAGAGGGATCGTCGTTCAATGGCAGTGTTCGGATGTACTTCGTGTAGTCCTCGATGTTGGCTGACGCTGGTTGCTGTTGGCAACATGGATATACACGGGTAATTTTGTAGAATACCAACAACGTCGCAGAACCAGAGGGTCTACCGCATATCGGTCTAGCTATCACTATCGCTAAAGTAATCAAACTTAAAACTCTTTTTCTATTTTTCCGCCAGCGGAAATGGGTCTACTTCAGTCTGCTTGTCTTAACGTTGTGCTTAGAGCTTAAATATTTTCATCTAAAATAAATTGCTATCGACCTGTATGTACGTCACAACTTGCAGAACAGTAACCTTGTAATGCGAGAAATGTTAAATGTAAGTCCTTCCTTGCGAGTTGAAAATTGTTTACGGTTAGGATAACCATAAAATGTAATATTATAATTAGTATTTTCTTTTGTGATGGAAATTGACCTTACTGATATGTTAAGCTCACTTTTCAATTTGACGACTCTGTATGAAATAAAACAGGGAGAAAAAAATTGCCCTTGACGAGTTTCTTGCCGGTTCTTCTCGTTACAAGGTCTCCCGCCGTAGGGTTTGTGAACCGATGGCGTAGCTTCTTTGACATTCATAAGTGCTTGTAACAGCCTAGACAGAATAAATGATATTGATTTGATTTTTGACTTGATTTATTCATCTATTGGATTCACTATTGCATTTTTAGTATGAAAGTGAAAGCGTTAGCGAGAGCCCTTGTACGGTGTTAGAAATATCGGTAGCTTTAGCGATATCGGTTGCTAGAACATTAGGTTGTACCTAGTAGACCCCCAGATAGCTAACTGCTAACTATAAATGACAACGTTTGTTCTACGACTTATGTTAAGTCGTTACATTGTACTTTTACATTTTTTTTAAGACGTTCTTACTTTTGTGGAAGAGCCAGTCTCGTCGAAGAGATCGTTGGGCACGCTTGTCGAGATAAATCAGCAAGCATAAACGGAGTATTTAAAAAAAATCAACCCAAAAGCGTCCAAATATAGGGTGCTAAAAGACTCATACCGAAGCCACAATATATGCGTAGTGTACATCAAACTAAACAAGAATCTTATGTAAAAATAATTGCAGGGAAACGATTTTTATTTTTCGTTTTCAAAAAATGGGTGTTTTTTTATACACACAAAAAAACGCGTGCAGCAATGTGTGCGTGCTAGAGAGTACGTGTAGGCGGCCGGGATCCAGATTGGTTTTGATATTCATAGCTGTTTTATTTATTTATTTATTTTCTATTGGTAAACAAATAGCCTTACATATTACATAATGTATAACTTAAATTAGGGTGACACATTTGCCAAAAAAGTTTCCACTTATAATTATTTACAATATAGCCGTTAAGTACAAACTAAAGTGAATAAATAGTTACTAGGTAATAGCATTACAAGCACAAACCAGGATTAGAATTTTACACAATTTTTAGTTCTGATTTCAACTTCCAAAAGCTTTATATTGAAGATATCAATGCTACTATATTTTTTATTATAAGTATCCAAAGCTCTTGGAATGAAACGATTCTTTGCATAATCTGTGCGACACCAAGGGATCGAAAAAGAATTAAGAACGCAATGAACGCAATGAACTTGTGCATTTAAGCGAAATTTTACTTAAAAGGTAAGATGAATCAATATAATTATTTAAGATTTTATACAGTAAAGTTATATATCTTCTCTTCTTACACTTGTTTTGTAATTTTAAACTAGGAATGTTTAAAACCGATATAATCAGCAGGCCGATAAATCAGCATCGCCGATTAAAATACAACCGATATCAAACAGTTCGAAAAGCGAAACGAACGACGGGCGTGCGGCGACGGATTTTGATTTGGATTTTTATTAATTTAGGGGTTTATTTTTATGTTTTCACACTTCACAAAGTCAATTCTCTAATAAATATAGGTAACTTTTCTACATTTAATAAGATATTTTGATTTATTATTTACTAAGCCATCGATATCGGTATCGGCATCGTATCGGCAGAATTATTATCGTTACATCCCTATTTTAAACGATAATCTTTAAAAATAATTATTGACTTTGATCCTTAATAACTCCTTCAGTATCAGGTTCCCAGATTTGGCCCCATACAAGTAAATGATAGTAACGAGGGGAAGAATACCTGGTTTTTGTTTTGGTTATGGGTCTTTTAACACCCTGTATTATCAAAGCTGTTCTTACCTGCTCATAAGCGCAAATCCTGTCGAATATAAAGCGATCGTTAAGCACGCTTGTCGAAAAAAACCAGAAAGCATAATATTATTATCAGAGCATTGAAAAGTCGGTCCAAAAGCGTCCAAATATTATCAAAGCTAAGATTTTAAACTTGTGACCACGGCTGTAGCAACACAGCCGAAACGTCAAGCTGTAAGTATATATAGATTTGCTACATAATAAATGTCGCGTTGAGCCCCGTTACTCTTGTTTACAATTATCAAAGCTGTTGTTACTTGCTTATAAACGGAAATCCCATCGAACATGAAGCGATCGTTAAGCACGTTTGTCAAATATCGAGTTATGATCAGCAAGAAGAATATTATTATTATCTGAGCATTGAAAAATCCCGTGAAGAGCCCGTGGTGCAGTTGTTCGCGCTCATGGCCTGCGATTGTTGAGGTTAAGCAACTTTCGAAATGGTCGGTCACGGGATGGGTGACCAGAAATTTACTATCTCGAGCTTCTCCGTACTCCTGAAGGCACGTTAAGCCGTTGGTACCGGCCATTTGTAGTCGTTAAAACCTACCAACCCGCATTGAGCCCGCGTGGTGGATCATGGCCCATTCTCCTTAGGCATCCATAAGAAAGGCCAGTGCCCCAGCAGTGGGGACATTAGAAATGGCTGGACATTAAACAATCAGATCAAAAATAAATATATTGCAAGCTGTTCTCACTTGTTTGTAAGAGCCAGTCTCGTAGAACATGAAGCGATCGTTAAGTATGCTTGTTGTGATAAATCAGCAAGCATAATGTTATTATCTGAGCGTTAAAAAAAACATAAAGATAGATATTTCTACAGCTGTTCTCACTTGTTTATAAGCGCCACTCTCGTCGAACATGAAGCGATCGTTGAGTACGCTGGTCGAGTAGTAATCAGCCAGAAGACAGAGCAAGCACCGGCGATCCCAATCGTCGGTCACTCGACCGCCGTAGTTGATATGCCCAGCGGTGTATGTTAACATCTGATAAGCAAAAAGAATAGACTTCTTATAAGGAATTAGATACGGGCTTCATGCCGGTTCTTCTCGTTACAAGGTCTACCGCTGTAGGGTTTGTTAACCGATGACGTAGCTTCTTTGACATTTACTACAGCTGTTACAAGCTTTAGTAAATGTCAAAGAAGCTACGTCATCGGCTTATACTGAACAAATGATATCGAGTTTGAGTTTGCAGTAAGAAAGACTGATATGGCATGTAGCGACAGCTCGTGAACCGGCGTCAGTACATGTTTGAAATCCCAAGTTCTGCTTTGTCTTCCATGTCCTGACCGCATGAGGCAATACAGATGCTTCCCCTGGCCTTTTCAAACCGCAAACCCAATAGCGAGACGAGCTATGCCCGCGAGCGGCAATTTAAAATTGTTTCGCGAAGCAGACTCGCTTATTCGAATATATCGCAGCCCACTGGTTAAATCAGCCGTTTGATAGGAAGGCTAGCCCGTCAATTAAATGCCTAGGACGATAATTGATTGAAATAGCATCACTCAACGTTCAACAAGTTGGCTTCTGCTTCTTTTTATCGAGTGAGGATTAGTGGGCCACCTCTGGTGTCAGAGTTTATCAATCCGCCTATAAGGCCTGTGACTTGGATTAACGACTGGAATCTAATGACAACAGCCGGGACCGACGGTTTAACGTGCCCTCCGAAGCACGGAAGCGCTCAGTTATAATGCCACTTTACGGTCACCCATCCGACACCTGACAGGGCCGAAATTTGCTTAACGATCGTGATCGAATACGATTAGTCTGTCAAGCGTGGCCATGAGCGCTTCACCTAGTTAGCTGATTGTAAGCTAGCCCATTAAAGATGGCTGACGTGAATTCAGGCAGGTGATTTAAATTTAGTTATTTTTTTACGACTGCGGCGCTGGTGTCACCAAAACAAATATGGCGTCAGATAGCTCGCTCAGCTGACAATGGTTTTGTATGATTTTTTCGTTGGAAATAAGCTTTTTTTTCAATAAAGTAGTTTTACCCTAGTCCATTTAACGAAACGGCTAGATGATATTTAGCCAAGTCGTTAAACGTTTCATTCAACATTTTGGCTAGTTGTTCTTTAGCCATTTGATTGAATGTCGGGCGTTCAATGAACGGCTGATTTAACCTGATGGCTGCGACAGATTCATGCCATTAGAATATAAAGCGATCGTTGAGCACGCTGATCAAGTAAAAATCAGCAAGAAGGAGTCGGGTCACTCGACCGCCGTAGTTGGTATGCCCAGCGGTGTATGTCAACATCTGATAAATAATAGACGACCTGTTTGGCGCAGGGGTACTAACCCTACCTTCTGCGCCAGAGGTCCCGGGTTCGATCCCCGGACAAGACAAATATTTGTGTGCATGAACATGTCTATTTGTCTTGGTCTGGGTGTTTAATATGTATATTATGTATGTATTTACAAAAAAAAAAGTATATAAGTATGTTTATCCGTTATCTAATCCATAACACAAGTTCTTCATGATACTTAACGTGGGCTAGATAATTGGTGTGATTGTATGGAAATATTTATTTATTTATTTATTTATTAATAGGAAAAGAACTTCTTAGAATGTGTAATGAAGATTGGAAGAGTAATGTGTGATTCAAACCATTGGTCTAGTGGTAACACTACTCTTACCACTAGACCACAGATGGCATCAGAAGTCATCATTGATGAAACGACGGTGGCCAACACCGTAGAAAGGTGAATATACTAGAAAGATTCGACGTGTCCTCATAGGTCTCTGTAGCATAATTGGTTAGTGCATTGGGCCGGATTCCCAAGGATGCGGGTTCGAATCCCGTCAGGGCGACATGAGACTAGTTGCTTTTTTCTAGTATATTTTCTTGTTTAATATTTATCACACAAAAATAGCATTGTAAAATGCAAAACTAAAAATTTATAATTAAATAAGTTAAGTTCTAGATTAAGTTACAATCGGGGAACTTTCCGGTTGATCAGTAGAGTTTTTTGGGAAACGTTTTCTGGGAAAGTACTAAGGTGAAAGAAATAATTTAATATTCAAATGAAATACCTGTTAATGTTCTATTATTTGTGATTTAAACGTTTTCTATGTATCTATAACAATTTTTAGGGAGCTTTAAATGAAGTAGAAGTACCCTTAAAAGCTATACTGGTCAATCGGGAAGTTCCCGAACTGTACTTGCAGTTTAAGATTCATCTTACCCGAAGAGGCACTTCGTGGTACTCAGTAAGGAACATGTGCAGCTGAGAGATGCATATCCGGAGATCTCCGTCGGTGAACTCGTAGGGGATGTTGAAGCCAAGCGGGCCGAACTTGCGCCGCTCCAGCACCACGCCGTGGAACAGGCAGAGCGAGAAGAGCAGCCACTGGTTTCGAACAAATTGTTAAATAAAAAATTGGACGATGAAAAAATACTTCTCATTTTGTCCTTGATTTGATTAGTATTAGTGATGGCAACAAGTGGCCATCAGCGACCCGTGTCATAGTCTTTTCTATTGTTTTGCAAGCCACCACGATATTTGGTTTGGCAACATCGCTTGTGAACCTGAATTCTCAAGCGTTTTACGGCCATGTTATTAGGTTTGGCAACGTGAACCTAGCCATACAAAATTGCAACATTTTGCGACGTTGCCATAATCCGGAGATCTCCGTCGCTGAACTCGTGGGGGATGTTGAAGCGGAGTGGGCCGAACTTGCGGCGCTCCAGCGGGAGGGCCAGAACAGCAACTACTTCAAACAAATTGATAAATAAAAAATTGGACGATGAAATAGTAGATTGTATTACGAGGGAGCAAAATAATATTTTTAGGACTAGGGCGCTATTTTTAATCCAGAACGAAGCGACGGTTTCTAAAGTAGATTCAAAGCGAGGGAATCTAGAGTAGAATCCTGAGCGCAGTGAGGGATTCAAAGTACATCGCCCGAGGGAAAAATAGTTCAGCTCTCGTGTGATACACTCGACTTTTCATCTCCTTCTATGAGAAAATAAGTAAGAGTAATTATATGACTTTATTATCTGCTATTTGTACTGTTTCAGGAGTCAATATAATGCACAATTACTATCCAACTGCAGCGAGGTGTGAGATAGGGAGACGTCATTTCTCCGAAACTGTTCACAGTTGCGTTGGAGGGCATCTTTAAGCTCTTGGACTGGCAAGGACTCGGCTTCAACATTGATGGCCAGTATCTGCCACACCTTCGTTTTGCCGATGATATAGTCCTTATGGCTGAGACCTTGGAGGACCTGAACACAATGCTCGAAGATCTCGTACTGTTTCTTAATGAGTGGGTCTTAGGATGAACATAGAAGAGACGAAAATCATGTCAAATTCCCATGTTATACCCACTCTAGTTCACGTTGGGAACACTAAACTCGAAGTTGTTGACCACTACGTTTACCTTCGCCAGACAATCCAGTTAGGTAAGTCCAACATCGAGAAAGAGATCTCTCGTCGAATCCAACTCGGATGCTCAGCATTCGGGAAGCTCCGCAAAATCTTCGCGTCCGACTTAACTCAGTGTCTCAAGACGAAAGCCTGTGACAAGTGTGTGTTGCCAGTGATGACTTACGCTAATAAAACGTGGACACTAAACAATTGCAAAAAACCAATAGACAAATACAAAAAGTTCCCTCTACAGTAGCAAAAGCAAAACAATTACTGTCTCCTTCATACTCGTAAGTTTGACAGCGCCAGAGAGAGACACACAGACGACCATGCAGTGTAGCGTCAGCGTCACACCGCGCGCTTATTTACAGACACTACGTGTAAATGTGTTGAACGTACCAGCTTTAGTTAAACGACCTGTACCTATTTCCAATGGGGAGACACATTGAGAATTAATTGGTTTAAGTCAAGTCTTGATTTATTTGTCATTTAAACAATTGTTCCGTATATTGTGTATAGTATTAACGCTAGCACAAATTCTTTCTTTCTCCTTTAATTTTAATTTCAATTGGAACTGTATCGGTCGCAATAACTGCAAGCTTTCGTAAAACGAATCGCAGCACCATACTATAGACAGTGCTGCTATCAAGTGCTCTATCGTCAGAAAAGATAACTAACCGATCCGATACGCGAGCTCGCACTTCGCAGCGTGCGACACCACACCATAATTCGTTAAAATTCATAATACCAATCAATTCCCAAAATCGAACGGTGAACTAATTCAAAATATAGCCAGTGCACTTCTAGACAGAATAAGTGATCCATCAGCAACCAGCGACTACACCTGAGGCCTCAGGGAACACACCATACCACCAACAAAGCTGCAGGTACGTGATTAGATACAGTAATTTCTCCAACAACAATTAATATTGACTAAGCAACACGTCATTTTGGCGCCACTAGCTGAGTTTGTGTCTCCATTGCTGAAATTATTGTTTTACAAATATGTTCTCAGTTTACTGGTTTTTATTTTGCTAAACTCAAATTGAAAACCATTTTCTTTGTTAGTACAGATATATTTTTGTCTACAAACCTTGAAATTGGGCACTTTGCCTTCGCCGGAATTGATATAATCGATGAAATCAGGTACTTGATTCATGAAGGCCTTCAATAAATTCGCCTTGATTCCTCTCGGCGGTTCCACTGTCATTTTGTAGCCTAGGAATGAAAATTAAAGGTTTTGATATGTTTTTAATTTAAAGACCAGATGTACCAATTTACTTTAAAGGCAAGGAAAAAAACATAGCAACGAAACAGCTCCCAAGTTTAAATGTCAAAATAACGACATTTTGACATATAAACTTGGGAGCTTGAAAACACGAATGTTTTAACATCGATTCACGAAGCGCGTTAGTACGTCGATACTTTGGTTTCTGTATTAAATAGCGACTTATACCATACTCGTTGACCTATTAAACATGACAGCGCAATATACGTCATTTTATGTTTACTCAAAACCATAAAACCATTCGTAGACCTCATCAATATGAACAACTTTTGATATATGATCAATATGAACAATATGAGCAACCCCGAAATCGCAAAAAAAAAACAGTAGTTTCATTAAAATTTAGCAGTTTTAATTCTTTTATGAAACAGTTTTATTTGTTTTCGCGGTTGAGGTTGCTTCCATACAAAAAAGTTGTTCGTAATGATCAGTTCTACAAACGGTTTTGAGGTACCTATTGAGTTTACTCAGGTTTTGTTTATAAATAGCGTTTTGCAGCAAGGCCACTGGGAGCTGCGACGAAGGCGTGGAAGTTTGCCACAGGCATAAGTCCTTCTGGACACTTATACCCAATATCTGAAGTTAGATCACTAGATCACTCGACTCTCAAGATTCGACCTCATCTACATAAAAGTACCTAATCGATCTTCTAAAAAACAAAAAGTCCCATTTGACCTCAATTTTAACAAAAAAAATTAGTTTATCAATTCATCGCGCATCAATTTTGTACGGAAATCGGTCTGGACCTGCCCTGGTACCTGGGTACAAGGAGGTCAAATGGGCACCAAAAAATATATATTTTTAGGAAGGTCCAATGGGTACTTTTTTCATAAGGGTCGAATCCTTAGGGTCAAGTGGATACTACAAGGTTGCATCGAATTGTAAATACCATTTTGCAGCAAGGCCACTGGGAACTGCGGTGAAGGCGTTGAAGTTAGCCACAGGCGGAAGTCCTTGTGGACTAGCTCCGGCTGAATGTGTTCCACGTTAAGCTCCAGCACCGGCATCCAGGACGGGGACAGGTGGCAGTTCTGATCGTAAATGTGAACGTTGTAAACTTCGAACTGTCATGGTATGGTGCACTCAACAGTACATCAAGCTTAATAGTCATACATCGGATAATGCTATAAAATGGATGCTCTAATTTATTACTAATCGTGAAATAACCCGAAATTAATATCCAATCTCTAGATATCGACAGGGCTATCCGAGATAGTTACCAAGGATATTTTTGTTAATATGACCAAAATAACGATGGTTGCTAGGCAACGAAGCCAGTATCCTAGGCAAACTATCTCATAAAGCTTTAGCCATATCTAAAGATTAGGTTATTAATTTCGGGCGTAAGTTAACACCTAGGAATAAAACAGACGCTGTCACTTTTATTCGGTAAAAGGAAGTGAGAGACAACATAAAGCTTAAACCTAGATATAACTTTACTCCACGTTTATTAATAAGGCGTCTTCATTATACCTAAGATTTTTTAGTACCAGAACTTCTTCTTACCTGGAAGAAGACCCAATTGCCGAAGTCGCATCCGATCCTCATCATGTTCTCTGCGAGTGGTCCTTGTCCCTGCCCTAACGAGATGCTCTCAAATCGCTTGCCCATCTTCATTTTATCAGCGAACTTCAAAAGGTCTAATAGAAGAAAGGTACAAATGGTTTGATATCTAAAGTAGCTGCACCAGCTTCAAATAGAATCTCAAGGACAGAAAGATAATGATGGTAGTTACAAAATAAATAATAAAATATCGTTTCCATCTTTATTGGTAGTCCAAGAAAAAATCTACATCATAAGAAAGCTCGTTGTTGCACTAAAGCTAAAAGTTACTGTTAAAAATCGATCTAGAACTGTCAAAGATTTGTTTTATTCCTTTGAATATTTTATAAAAAGAAGTATGCCAGTCTTCGCCGCACTGACCTTACCCCCGCTGGGAATCCAACCCGGGATCCCTGGGTCTGATACCGATGGTTGTTACCACTAGACCACAGAGGCGGTTAAAAATGTGGTTGATGATAATGAATATCATTACCAGCGGCTGGGTCCGTGCCAGTGGACAGCACGAAGATGATGGGAGCCAGTGGGTCAGACTCCGCGTATAGCGCCGCTAGGTCAGCTGGCTGCGGTTCCACGAACCGTGCACCCATCCCTGCCACCACGTAATCCTGGTATGATGGAATGGAATGCGGTCATTAAACGGTACAGCTTTTAATCCTACTAATATTTTAAATGTGAAAGTATGTTAGTTTGTTTGTTTGTTACTCTTTCACGCAAAAACTACTAACGCTTCGAAAAGCTTCTTTGCATTTTTTAAGAAAATTCATAACATTTTTAATATATTTTATGATTTTGTAATTTTTGTATTTTTCAATGCTATTTTTATACATATGGTAAATTTTAAATAGAAAAATATTGGAAAAAATTAACTCGGCCACAACACACAGAGCATTGGACCGGATTTCCTTAGGTCGCGGCGCGGGTTCAAATCCCGTCTGAGAATTCACTTGTGGCCGAGTTAATTTTTTCCAATATTTTCTATTTAAAAATTTACCATAAGTATTTTTAATATAGTTTATTTATACATTTAACTGAAGTATGTAGTTGCCATTTTGTTCGAAAACTATTAGCCATTTTTTAGGTAGGGACATGATCCCATTGCTATAGAAATTTTGGGGCTTCTGATCAAAATACCGGGACAAGTGGTTTGGTAGTCCTCTCGTGATGTTAACCTGACACTGCCTAAAGAATACTGAAGAGACCGAAATACTCCACGTGCATGAAATCTTGCATCGTGTCAACCTGAGATAAGCTGCGAACATCCTACTAATATTATAAATGCGAAAGTATGTCAGATTGTTTGTTTGTTGCTCTTTCACGCCTAATCGGTTGAACAGATTTGGATGAAATTTACTACTTTTTAACCGACTTCAAAAAAGGAGGAGGTTCTCAAGTTGACTGTACATTTTTTTAATGACGTAGTCAGTTGTCAACCGATTTTAATAATTCTTTTTTTATCTGAAAGAACATAGTTCAAGTGTAGTCCGATAAAATTATTTCTGATATTTTACGAATATCTGGCTAATAGTTCTTCATAATCCTGAAAAACTTGTGAAACAAAAAACCTTTAAAAAAAACTACTTAGTTAATAAAAGCGCAATGCAGAATGCCTTAGCGGGCACCAACTCCAAAACTTTTTTATTTTTTTTGAAGTCGGTTTTAATTTTATTTGTAAAAAGTTTTTTCTTTATGTTCTCTTTAATATTCCTTAAGGTAGTAAGTACTGTTGTAATTATATACCTGTAATCCAGGTACCAGTTTATCAGGTCGGATACACTTGAGTACCAGTATCTTCTGGAAGGAATCCAACTGAGAGTCCAAAGGCTTGGGGTATGGCAGCCTGCGAAACATCCACAAAAAGTTATCTTAAACAATACATGAGGTTGACACTGGTGCCAGATAATTACCCACAAAGTTTTTGGGGAAACACCGTTCACAACTAATTCTTAAAGTATGTATTCTGTACAGACTGTTAATACCGTACTGTTAATTTAATCATTTTTATATGCCATGTACGGTCACGTGTAGCGGCGTAGTGTCCGCTTAGAATAGCACTACCCCCTCTCATCTCGTGGATGTCGTAAAAGGCGATTAAGGGACTATAGCCTTCAGGAGACGGGCAGCAGCGTCTCCTACAAACTTGGCCATACTGCGATCGCCAACCCGCCTGCCAAGCGTGGCGATTATGGCAAACCCCCCTTTGGGGGAGGCCTATATCCAGCAGTGGGTGTTATATGGCTGAGACGACGACGACAGTCACGTGTAGTGAAATAACATAGAAAAACTAAGCAACTTTGTCACATTACAATATTGAATGAGATTTGTGGACAGAGAGAGCTTTGTGTCCGAGTGTGTTAATGCGATAATGTTGTATAGTGTATATGTAGCAGGATAATAAGATAAATCGATTTTTTGCGAAAATCCTAGGGATATTGCGAAAATACGGATAATTTGACAATGGTTTTGTCATTTCTCAATCAAACTGAAAAAAGATAGGGTTTTGCGAAAAAATGGGCTGCCTTAGTAAGAAAAGAATCGCTGGTTATTATGAAATTAGAACACAGATTGGCTGATCGGAACATGCAAAACAACATCTTCTCTGATTGACTTGACGTTTCAAATGTCAAACGATTCTATCACGTGTAGTAAACTTTCTGTGAACCAATCAGAATAAGAGTTAGTAAGAAAGTAAAAATTAAGCCAATCAGAGTTAAGAATATCCATTGTTACTAAAGCGATCCGTATTTTCAATAACCCTATCTTTTTTTTCAGGAAGATTTAGAAATGTCAACACCATTGTCTAATTATCCGTGATTTTGCAATATCCCTAGGATTTTTGCGAAAATTGTATTTATCAAATCATCCTACGACATATACATACATATTATTGCTCGCAACTGTATCTGTATCCAGATAGTTGATTATCTAACTCTGTTGCTAACAGATTTTGATTGAAATTTATTTAAAGTGCAGTTACATTGCTGCTTTAGTAAGAAAGTTGTCACATTGATTTTTATTAAAGCAGCAATGTGACTGCACTTTCAATCAAACGTTGAGAGAAACAAGTTGCAGAGGGCAGGTATGTAAAATGGCGCAATTGTTTTGTTTCAATAATTTTAGTAGCAACATAGGGATATTATTATCTTAACTACTTCTAAATGACCTTCCACAATAACCTACATTCTTTTCAGTATTTTAAAACGTAGGTACCTCTGCGGATTATAAGCGTCGTAGTAAGTCCTGAAGAACTTTAGCTGTTGCGGAAAGTCTTCCAATACAAAGTTCTTCATGGTAGAGATAGCTGCCAACTGCTGCATGTCCAGCCACATTCGCGTCGATATCCATTTTGGTTCGGGGTTTTCTAACTCCTAGATATCGAGTGAAAAAACTAAGTTTGTAATTTTGTGGAGGTAAAAGGTTGTGCAGCGACGCAGGTATGGTGCTCGCAAAAACGAGAGAGTATTAGTAGAAAACGAAAAATATCTAAGTTAAAGATAACACATACAAACCGCCTCTATGGTCTAGTGGTACAACCATGGTATCAGACCCAGGGGTCCCGGATTTGATTCCCAACGGGGGTACATATTGTATTCGGTTTGGTTGGTGGTAGGACTTGTTGTAAGCCCGCCTGGCTAGCTACCACCGTCTTATCTAAGCCTGACGCCATAACAGCAATGTTTTCAGCATTGTTGTGTTCCGGCAGTTCGAGATAAGATAGCCAGTTCCTCAGAGGTTGAGGATTCCGGGAGAGGTTCGCTTCCATCTTCAGCCTTATCAATACTTAACATCATGTATGATGAACGCTAAGAGTCTCCCCGTCATTCATAAAAAAATAAAAAAATACAAGACGCACCGCCCGCCGCAAATAAATGCAAATGCAAAACAGTGACACACCTTGCACCTTCACCGACTACTCTACACGTGTTTCGCCCAACACGGGGCATCCTCAGTTGTTAGTGCGTTTTCAATTAAGACTATTGCTGCCGTTCGGTTGTCTACCGGTTATCAGTTATCTTTTTTTTCATACAAAAGGACGAGAACTTGACGCAAGATCGTGCGAGAGGCCGTCCAGCAGGTATGTTGTCGTTTGTTCCCGTAACCGGACGACAACCAGGCGGCAGCAACAGTCTGAATTGCAAGCGCCCTTAGACCGTGCAATACCAGCACAAAACTTGCACAGTAAGTAAGCTAGATATTTTTATATGGATTTCCGCCATGTAACGCCTGATTCCATCTAATACGAAAGAGTGTTCAGTTGAAAAACATTGCGACTACAATCTTGGTAACGTAAGAATCACAGTTTTATAAAATCTACTCTCTTTCTTCTTCTGTTGAGATAATGGTAAAATCGAATGTTTAATTTGTTAATAAAATCGGACTTGCAAAAAGATATAGGTAGGCAGTATAGGTACCTCTTCAATCTTAGCGCCGTTCAGCAGGAAATCAAATTCCTGCTGCCGTATAACCTTCCTGTCGAGCAATATGCGCGCGCACAGGAGGAACGCAAACAGCAGCTTGTGGCGCTCGAATAGGCTTCGACACACGTTTACGTACAGGAGGAACGTGAAATGTTCTATTATTGTCTCTACGCGCTCCATTATGTCCTCTGTAGAAGAATATTAATGTGGCGATAAGTAATTGTTTTTAGGGTTCCGTACCTCAAAAGGAAAAAACGGAACCCTTATTGGATCACTTCGTTGTCCGTCTGTCCGTGCGTCCGTCTGTCAAGACCATTTTTCTCAGGAACGCGTGGAGGTATCAAACTGAAATTTATATCTAATACTCAGGTCTACTGTCCCTTGGAGCTGTGAAAAAATCAAACTTCTAAGCCAAAGCAATCAAAAGATACAGCCGTTTATGCCGCAAATTTCCGCAAATTTTCGAAACTCGTACGGGAATCAAAACCGGCAGGGTACTTCTCGTGAACTTAGAATCTTGAAATTTGGTACGAAGTAACGTCTTATAGTACAGATAAAGGAAAAATTGCGATAACCGTAAATTTTTTGTTACATCATATAATAATAAATATTTTACGGAACCCTCGGTGCGCGAGTCCGACTCGCACTTGGCCGGTTTTTTTTATACCTCGTCAGGGCGACATGAGACAAGTTGCTTTTTTCTAGTATATTTTCTTGTTTAATATTTATCACATAAAATAGCATTGTAAAATGCAAACTTAAAAAGTTGTAATTAGATGGCTGTTTAATCTTAATCGATAGTCAAACATTTGGAAAAAAAATGTTTTCGAATGCGAAGATATTTCTCTCATTGATGAAACGACGCAACGACAAACTGGGCAATCATGCAACACCTTAGACTACATCCTGTTTGTTAAGCACGATGGTGGTCAAATGCCTGCCCAGTTATTACAAAAAAAAAAAAAAACGACGGTGGCCACACCGTAGAAAGGTGAATATACTAAAAAAAATCGACTTGTCCTCATAGGTCTCTGTAGCATAATGGTTAGTGCATACGATTGGGCCGGATTTCCAAGGATCCCGTCAAGGCGACTTGAGCCAAGTTTCTCAAGATATTTTCTTGTTTATTAATCGTTTTTTTCCTCTTCTATACAGTACCGCAAATTATTTAAAATCATAATTCGTCTTTTATCCTATGGCGCCTACACCACTTTTAAAAAGTCCATATTACTCGTTTAATTTCATAAATAAATCCGTCTGACCCTGCACATCATACACCTCTGTCACAAACTAAACTAACAAAGACAAAAACAACGATGGATAAAATAATTGATAATGATTAATTTAATATTATTTATCTAGAAGTTTGTTTGACTACTGACTGTTTGGCGCAGTACTAACCCCGCCTTCTGCGCCGGAACGGTCCTGGGTTCGATCCCCGGACGAGACAAATATTTTTGTGCATGAACATGTCTATTTGTCTTAGTCTGGGTGTTTAATATGCATTTACAAAAAAATACGTGTGATTGTATGGAAATATTTATTTATTTATAAATAAATAAATATTTGCATACAATCACACTAATTATCTAGCCCACGTTAAGTATCATGAAGAACTTGTGTTATGGATACTAGATAACGGATAAACATACTTATATACTTTTTTTTTTGTAAATACATACATAATATACATATTAAACACCCAGACCAAGACAAATAGACATGTTCATGCACACAAATATTTGTCTTGTCCGGGGATCGAACCCGGGACCTCTGGCGCAGAAGGTGGGGTTAGTACCCCTGCGCCAAACAGGTCGTCAATTTATGTAAAGGCCTCTTAAAGCATTAAAAATCTCTATATTCGTCATTTGCTATGCTAACAGGACATCGCAGGACATCGGTGTCCACAGAATCACAGTCCACAGAAACAATGTAATATTGATTATCTTGATATTGTTTCATTTTTGTTCTTATTTCAAATTAATTTATTCTTTGTTTTAATTTAACTTCACGAGCTTAGCTTTTAGCACTGTAACCATTTATGTTTTTTATTTTAGTTTAAGTTATTAACCCCCGACGCAAAAAGAGGGGTGTTATAAGTTTGACGTGTGTGTGTCTGTCTGAGGCCACGTAGTCCTAAACGCCTGGACCGATTTTGATACGTTTTTCTTTTTTTTTTGGAAGCTGGCATGATCAAGATGGTTCTTAGCTATAGTTCATGAAGATACATTTAGCCGTTTGAAGATCATCAGCCCATTTCCTACTTTAATTTTAATTACCTAAATGAACTGCTGGCATTGAAACGGCTTAGCAGATCATTAATTATGGCTAAAAACCATCTTGATTTTATATATTTTTCAAATTAAAAAAACTGCATCAAAATTGGTCCATCCGTTTAAGAGCTATGTTGCCTCAAACAGTCACGGATTATTATCAGCTTTCACAGGACATGGACATTTACTATACTTCCACTGAATTTAAATATGGTAGCCTTGACCAGATGAAGAGACCAGCACGGTCTGGAGAGTACCCAACTCCTCGATAACTTACAGCACATGTGCTATCCATGTAAACATCAGCTCCGTCATAAAATATTTTTAATAATAGTAAAACTTAGTTTTTTCATAGTGATTGCATAATAACTATTTGAGTTAAAGTGAAATACATCCTATCTATCGTTTGTAACGTTATACCTGTGACAATTATCAAGGAAAGTGAAATACGTGTTGTGAAAAAGTGCTGTTTATTTGAAGAACAAATTGGAATAAATACGAAATCGCAGTGCTTAAAATATAACAGTAGACATTTGTTATTTTCATTTAATAAACAAACAATTACCCGTCTCCTTGTTACAGTAAAAGTGTTTCGAACATTATTTAATGACGCAAGTAGTTTTAAAAACAAACCGCCATAACGCGCGTATACAAACATAAGTGTCAATGAACTTTTAACTCATATGTTTTTATGACTCTTCTTTTAAATAAATAAGTCCTTGATCATGTGTACTGATTACAAACAACCGTGAAAGTGAATCCTATTAATATAAAAACTGTTAGTAGTGTTTGTAAATAAAAATTCAAAAGAAATAAAAATAATCTGTGAAATGTGTTTCTAAAATAAAAATATTTCTTCACTACAACTAGCGACATCTGTGAACGGCATGAGAAGTAAGGGTATGTTTCCAAAAGTTAAAAAATAAACAATGGACAAAAATAATCGATTTAAAACAATCGTGAAATTGATCTGATCACTATAAATATAAAAACTGTTTATAGTGGTTGTAAACGAAAAATTCAAAAGAACTAACAATAAATGTGTAATGTGTGTACCTTAAATATTTCTTCACAACAACTAGCGACATCTGTAAACGAGGGAGCTCTCAAAAGAATTGGAATTTATCAAAATGGAATCTGTATGCAGTAAGTGTAAAAAGGAAATAACCAAAATAAAATGTACAGATTGTCAACATTTATATCATTTGGATTGCACTAGTATCGCAGAAAAAATATTTTACCTTATGTCAACCGAAAACAGAAAAAAATGTAAATGTGATACATGTACATACAAACAAGTGCCTATAAATATTGAGGAACCGATACAGATAAATATTCCAACAGAAAATTCATTCGAATCACTAAATTCTGTAACATTCTATGAGGACAACTTTGTCACAGTTAGAAGAAAAAAAAAACAAAAGTCTTTACCTAACTTGACGGAATCATTTTTGTCTATGAATGAAACAGCAACCTCACAAAAACCTCAAATATTGTAAGAAATAACTTTGAAGAAGACTACAAATGCTGTCATTACCGTACTCCTGGAAGTGGCGTTGAACAATTATCAAGAGGGCTACAAGATAAGCTTCAAGATTTTACCGTAAATGATTACTGTGTAATAATAATAGGAGAGTCTGATTTTAACATGTCGAAGGACTATAAAGAAACAATACAAATATTGAAGCAAAGAATTCTTGCAGTGCAGCATACAAATGTTATACTGTGTGTACCTACGTTCAAGATTAGACCTTACTCCAATATTTTCAATAAAAGAGTTGAAATATTTAATCAAATATTATATAGAGATAACCAAATTCACGAATATTGTTTTTTATTAGATTCAAATAAAAATCTTGAATACTCAAACAATATGTTCTCGAGATATTCAGGGAAAATAAACATTACCGGTATTAATATTGTGCTGAATGATCTCAACAGACTCATATTTAGGGAATGCAATTCCGGGACTCCGGGATCCCGTTATTCCGGGATCTCGTATGCTATGAACGAGATCAATCCCGGTAGTGAAAGTGACGGGATCCCGTACGAGATAGCGGGATTGAAGAGGAGCGATAATCATGCGTAGGTGTTGGTCAGCGCGCGGTCGCGCGGCAACTGGCGAGCGAGCAGTTCGGGCGCGTTCGCTTGGCCGGCCGAGCGCCGCCGGCGACGAGGTGCGGGTGCAGGGGAGGGGTAGTTACTCCTTTCCTTGTTGTTAGTTGCAGTTTGTTTTCATGACACGCGCGACAATTGTTTTAATTATTTCGATTACCTTGGTTTTTTGTTGTTCCTGTTGCATTCTAAAAGTAACATAACACTAACATAATGTCAAAAACTGTGTATAAAGAGTTTTCTGGTATAAAGAATGCTGGGGCGGTTGTATGGAAGTACTTTTGGAGGGCGGAAGATTCACAGACTGCCAAATGCAAATTGTGTAAAGCAATACTTAAAACTACATCGTTTTCTACAAAAGGTTTGCATGTTCATTTAAAATCAAAACATGGCATCGATACAAAAGCCCAAAATACGCCGGATAGTTCGTCAAATCTACCAGACCCAGAAACACCGCCAAAGACTACCAGTACTGTCACTGCCTCAACTAGCTCGACATCAACATCGGTGTCTTCAAGCGCTACACCAATTTCAAGGAAACGTAAGATAATAACCGATCACTTCGAAAAAGAAGGAAACACCACCCTGGAAAAGAAGGTATCACGTATGGTTTCTAAAGATGGTTTACCTTTCCGGGTCTTCTGCTCTTCATCCGATTTGCGAAGTCTTTTTAAAGCTGGTAATTACAATTTACCCTCTTCCCCAAATTCGATCAAATTAATGGTGATGAATTATGGTACGACTTTGAAAATGACTGTTGCTCAAGATCTTTCAAAGCTAAAGGAAAATGGTTGTAAATTCACTCTCACCTTTGATGAATGGACTTCTACACGGAATAGAAGGTATATAAACATAAATATTCATGCGTTTGCACAAAATAAACCGATTTTCTGGAACTTGGGTCTGGTACGCATTTATGGAAGTCTACCTGCGGAAGCCTGTATCCTGATATTAAAGAATAAGTTATCAGAATTTGACGTGTCTTTAGATGAGGATGTGATGTGCATTACTACTGATGGTGCCAAAGTTATGGTGAAAGTGGGTCGTCTCATTAAGCCCGATCAGCAGCTTTGTTACGCGCATGGGATCCAATTGGCAGTGATTGATGTGATTTATAAACCCTTACCCTTACCTGAAGGCCCTGAAGCTTTAAATGAGAATACATCACCGGAACATGAGGCTGATAATCAAGATGCGAATGAGAATATTCAAACTGAAGAACTGGACTGCAGTGATAATGACGAAGATGGCAACTATGACTTATCCTTTCAAACAATCGAAACAGATTTGGCTATAGAATACACTGATATAATAAAGAAAGTGAGAAAGGTGGTCAAGCTCTTTAAAAATTCCCCCACTAAAAATGATGTACTTCAGTCGTATATTTTAGCAGACATGGGAAAAAACTTGGCTTTATTGCTAGATTGTAAAACCAGATGGTCAAGCCTATTGCAAATGATAACAACATTTAATAAAGTAAAATTATGTATATCTAAAGCTCTGGTGGATTGTGGCTTTGGTGCAAATCCTGATTTCTTGTTTAATGAACAGGAATACGTTGTGTTACTTGACCTAGAGGAAATATTAGAGCCTTTGAAACTAGCCGTTGAGGTTTTATGCAGACGAGATTCTAATTTGATAATAGCGGAAACTACTTTGTTGTTTGTTGTTCGTAAATTGGAAGCTCTTAATAAAGCATTAGCAAATAAAGTCGTTTATTCGCTGAGGAAACGAATTGCAGAACGCCGAACTGACTTGACTGCGGCGTTGTTATACTTGCACGATCCGTTTAAATACGAAGTAGACAGGGTTGAACTTATGCAAGATGAGACGTTTAAACTGCCTACCAAGAAAATAATACAAAAAACCATCAAAACAATCATTGAAAGATTGAATTTCAAACCCAACCAAGTAACAGACGCCGTAGAGGAATCTGAAGACGACATACCAATCGCTAATTTGGAAGCACATTCACCAGCCAAAATGTCGCTTCAGGATGAACTGGAGCTGACACTGACCAGCTTGAAATCTTTTACACCCCAACCAAGACGCGGAAGCAGCCTTGACATTTTATTAAGAAAGGAGATAAATTACTTTGAATCAGGTGGACAGAAAGGCTTATACCTTCAGTTTGTTTATAATGCTCTGATGACGGTTGTCCCCACAAGTGTGGAATCGGAGAGAGCATTTTCGGCTGCGGGCCTAATAGTATGTAAAGTGAGAAGCCGTTTAGCAGACGAAACTATTAACACTCTGACATTTTTGAGAAGCTATTTTCAAAATAATGACAAAGACTAATAATATACCTATAGTAAGTACTGTACTGTCTGTACTGTAAGTAGTATAGTACTAGACTAGACTGAGTAAATGTTATTTTGAATCTCTCTCTCTCTCTCTAAAAAGCACCTAAAAAGTACAAAATAAAGATTTTTTACATTTCTTATATTTGACTTCTTTCAAGTTCCTTCCTTGTAGATGTTGAAAAATTATTCATCATATTTTTTTGCCCCTCAACGGGATTAAGTTTATTCCGAGATCTCGCCGGGATTGAGATGTTCAATCTCGCTGATTCCGAGATTCAAAATTTGTTACGGGATTGCATTCCCTACTCATATTATATATTGCAAGAAATACGTATCAAGTTTTAAACGAGGTTGGCAATGAACACTGTGCTTCTAGCTCTAATATAATTGCAGAGGAAAATACATCTTCCTTTCGTCCCTTTACAGAGCAATAGTGTTGACATGCAACCATTACTCATAAAAAACAATTTAAATGTATTTCACCAAAATACACAAGGTTTAAGATCTAAGCTTGGACAGATAGAGATTCTATTATCATTACAAGATATTGATGTTTTATGTTTTAGCGAGACCTTTCTTAAGAGTTGTCACGTAAATATTCTTCAAATACCTGGATATAAAGTGGCTGCCTCTCATTGTAGAAATAAATCAAGAGGAGGCGTTTGCATATATGTAAAAAATAATATAAATTTTCAATTGTTACAATCTACTGAATCTTTAAGTATGGATGTTAACTTCGAATGTTGTGGTATCTTGTTACCTGAATTAAACTATATAATTATATGTATCTACAGAACACCTGATTCAAACTTTGATGTATTTATTAAATCACTAGATTTATTGTTACATAAAATAACAATCCGATCTCAATATTCGAAAAGAAAGGTTATCATAACTGGTGACTTTAATGGTACATTGGTAAACAGTAAGCAATGTTTATTATTTAAAAATACTTTGCTAAAATATTTTTATTTATTTTTTATTTATTTATTTATTAAACACAAACTTACAACTATCATTACAGATTACCCAATGCGATAGAAGAAGCAAATAAACAATCAATTACCATCATAAACAAAAAACACAAACAGTATAATCATTCAAATAATTTAACATTTATAACAAATTATCCATGTCGCTAATTTTGTGAATTCGCTCAGGGTACAATGAAACAAATCTGTCTCCTTATCAATGAGGTTGATTGTGCGAAATGCACGCGTCAGTGGCGCCTCCTGGAGTAAGTTCGTACGACTTCGAGGGACAACCAGTAGGTTTGGCCTTCGTCGTCGCCATATGTATCTATCTGGGACACACACACCTATATAGCCTAACACTTCCGGATGATATATTTTACCTCTTAGTACCTTAAATAAATAGGTAATTAACCCGAGCTCCCTCCTGACGCTAAGTTTATTGTACCCTACCATACCCAGAACAAATAATGTAGGATACTGTAAAGGGTAAAACGGGTAGACCCCATATAACTTTAAATATAAGTATCTTATAAATTTATTTTGCACCTTCTCTAACATGAGGTCATACTTTTGTTCATGAGGTGCCCAAATCATTGCATTGTATTCCATATGACTCCTAACTAATGTATTATATAGGGCTATAATAGCTTGCACATTAGTGAAACTATTAACGGTTCGCAAAGTAAAACCTAGAATTCTAAACGCTTTTTTACAGATGTCAGTAATATGCCCATTGAATGTTAAATCAGATTTAAACTTTACTCCTAGATCTCTAGTTTCTTTTACCCGAGTTAAAAGAATTCCATCGATTTTATAGGAACACTCAATTGGTGTATGTTTGCGAGTGAAAGTTATAGTCAAGCATTTGGATGTATTGAATTGCAGCAAATTATCTTTGCTCCATTTGACTATCCTATCAATGTCTTCCTGAAGCTTGTCCCCGTTCCCATCTTTTACTATATTAAATGACAACTTAAGGTCATCAGCAAAAAGTAGACACTTTGAGTTCTTAACCACATTAGGTAAGTCATTTATCATAATCAGAAATTCCAAAGGGCCCAGATTCGATCCCTATAATGTACAGGATAATGTATGTACCTATAATGTACCTATAATGATCGATATAATGTACAGTTAACTATTCATGAACCAACTAGACTGAAAGCATGCTTAGACAACATAATAACTAATTTGAGAAATTATAATTCAAAGGTACTGCGCTTAGGTTTATCTGATCACTCAGGTCAAATGATTAGCCTACCATGTCACCAGGAGTTTGTTGAAAAATACTGGTTTGTAAATAAAAGAAATGTTAAAAAGCACTTAGAAATATTTTTAAATTAGATATCTCAAGTAAGTTTTTCAGAAGTATATAAATGTGATGATGTTAACTTAGCATATGAGAAATTTATTAATATTTTTAAATTGTTATATGACTTATGTATTCCCAAAAGAAAAGCCAGAGTCTCTTATAAGAAAAAAACAAACTGGCAAACACAAGGTATATATCGAGCGTCCAAAGAAAAAAGGGCATTACATAACAAAATATATCTGAAACGAAACATTTCATTATTACCCCACTATAAAAAATATTGTAAAACTTTAAAATCTGTAATACGTTTAGCGAAACGAAAATCGAACATTTCATTTATTAAGCACAGTACAAACAAAAATAAAGCCACATGGGATCTAATAAAAAATCAAACTACCGTGCATAATACCTTTAAAAGTACCATAGATAAAGTTATCGTTAACAAAAATGTCGTTACTGATGTGAACAAAATTGTTAATTTGTTTAACGATCATTTTGTAGCAACAAATAGTTGTAATAAGGTAAATAAACAATATCCCCTCCCGTCTGCAAATTTACATAGTATTTACTTAAAACCAGTGGATAAACAAGAGTTGAAAAACACCATAATAGGGCTAAAAAATAAAAAAAGCTGTGGCTTAGATGAGATACCAATGCAAGTAATTAAAAACTCTCTAGAATATATAATTGATCCTCTTGTTTATATTTTGAATTTAATGCTTCAAACGGGTATATTTCCTGATGACTTAAAAAAGGCAAAAATAAAACCACTGTTCAAAAAAGGAAGTAAGAGTAACGTAAGTGATTATAGAGCCATAGCATTGTTGCCAAACTTTTCAAAAATATTTGAGAAAGTAATAAATAAAAGATTGTTGGATTTTCTAAATAAATATAATTTGCTACATAAAAATCAGTTCGGTTTCCAAAAAAAGAAGTCTACTACACACGCAATCTATAAAATACTTACAGCTGTATGGGATTCGTTGAATAATAAAACGCCTTGCGTTGGTCTCTTCCTTGATATGTCTAGGGCGTTCGATTGTGTAAAGCACGATACGCTACTACGTATGTTGGAAAATTTGGGTGTACGTGGGTTAGGTCTAAATCTTTTAAAAAGCTATTTGCAAAATAGAAAACAAGTCACTGTAATGGATAATTTTAACAAAAATAGTAAATTTTTCGAAGAAATTCAATCACAGCCTAAAGACGTCATCCTGGGTTTACCGCAGGGAAGCATACTTGGCCCTCTTCTTTTTCTAATGTACGTAAATCAGCTACCAAATGTTACAGAAAATCTGTGTGTTATGTTCGCTGATGACGCTACTATTTTCATTCCAAACCCATCCAGAGACATAAATGACGTTGAAAATAATATTAATCAAACATTGCAAAATATTGTACAGTGGCTAAATTCAATTAATTTAAATGTAAATTTGTCTAAAACAAAATTGATTCAATTCAGAAACTATAAATCAAACACACTCAAATTAAACATCAAAGACAATGACACCAAAATTGATGAAGTTGATGAGATAAATTTTCTTGGAGTAAATATAGATGCTTACTTGAATTGGAAATCACACATCGCAAAAATAAACAAAAGAATATCCAGCAATTGCTATGCGCTCTCGATACTTTCCGAAACAACTTCCACAGAAGTGGCTAGGGCTGCATATTTTGGCCAAGTTTATCCATTACTAACTTATGGCATCATATTTTGGGGAAACTCTGTAAATGTCGAGTCAACCTTCATATTACAAAAAAGATGCTTACGTATAATTTACAATTTATATTCTACAGACACCTGTAGAAACATATTTAAGGAACATGGTTATCTTACCTTGATTTGTATATACATTTTAGAAATTTCAGTATTTATTAAGAAAAATAGTGAATATTTTATAAATAAAGCCTCTAGTCGTTCAAATCTTCGTCATAGATATAAGTATGATATTGTTGTACCAAGGAACAACAACCAAATTTATTTTAAAAGTGCTTTTAGTTATGGTATCAAAATATTCAATCACGTGCCTACTGAAATTAAAGCCTTAAGCTTACCTACGTTTAAATTTAAATTAAAGGCTTGGTTGTTAAAAAGTCCTTTTTATAATCTGGCTGAATATTTTGATACAAAAAATGTATAGGTATAAATTTCTTGTAAATTTAATTTTAAAAGTATAAAGTTCTGTTATTATAAAGTTACTTTATGTTGCAGTTATTTTATGTTGCATATCCGTTATGGGTATACTGTTGTGTCTTTGTTATGCATTACTACCTGCAAAATTATGTGTACATAGTATTAGCAATAAACGATATTCTATTCTATTCTATTCTATTCTCGTATTTAGGCTCGTTGAAACGGTCTAGGTGAGGGGATAGACATACAGTAATTGACTTTGATCTGAGTTTGGGCATCAGGCAATTTGATCTTATTAATAAAAATTTAAAAAGCTTGAAATAAAACTTAAATTAGTAATATTTATTTACCCTAATTACTTATTTAGTACGTTATTTAATTTTCACAGACGTCGGGGATCGATACGTAACTATCGCAAGGCTATTTCACGATACTATTCAGCTAATAATAGCGGTCCCTCGACATCTGTGAAATTTATAAACATATTCAATAAATAATTAGGGTAATTATAACTTTTTAATTTTGCATTTTACAATGCTATTTTTATGTGATAAATATTTAACAAGAAAATATACTAGAAAAAAACAACTAGTCATGTCGCCCTGACGGGATAATTAGGGTAAATAAATATTATTTTTAACTTTTCAGACAAAATTTTTTTGTGTCGGGGGTTTTTTATTGAATAGGTGAAGACTTTATTGTAATGTGTATGCATTAGCTTTTTAATTTCAAATATGCTGTATGTTTCCTTAACAATAAATAAATATCTATTGTGTCTCGTCTCATAGCCCGGGGCCTGAGATCTATACTAATATTATAAAGAGGAAAGATTTGTATTTTTGTATGTAACGAATAAACCCAAAAACTACAGGACCGATTTTGACGAAATTTGGTATAGAGAATCCTTAGACCCCAAGTAGTAACATAGGCTATAAATGATCCCAAAATTCCCACGGGAACGGGAACCACGCGGGTGAAACCGCGCAAGGCCGCTATTAGGTATAAATGTGAAAGTTTGAATGTTTAGACGTTTGGATGTTTGTTACTCATTCAAAAAAAACGGCTGCATGGATTTTGATGAAATTTGGCATACAGATACTTGAAAGCCTGGAGAGAAACATAGAAAACTTTTTATCTCGATATTCCCGCAGGAACGGGAACCACGCGGGTGAAACCGCGGGCGGCAGCTAGTGTTAAATAAAATCAATGCAAGATCTCACCATTAGGTTCCGTCTCAGCCATGCTCCTGATGAAGAGTTTGACGAACCACTCCAAAGAGTACTGGTACATAGGGTCCACATTCGCCATGCCAGACAGACAGAAGAAAAGAATCTGTCCACGATTCGCGACAGGCACGTAGTCTTCGCGGGCTATCTCTATTTCAGCGGTTGTCTTTTCTATGTCTTCAACTTTTATCTGTAGGTCAAGAGCATCGAGTGAAATTTTCCAATCAGCCACTGAGTATTGGCATCAACCATCAAAAAAAGCAAACATCAAGAGTACATCGGATAGGTAAGGTAGGTATTATGGACAGACTGCTTTCGCTTTTGACGCAAAAAGGTGGCGCCCACGTCCTGTCATATTTTATATTTATTTATTGATGACTGAGAAGACTAAATAAAACTCTTTATAGATGCTGAAATACAAAATTCTTGAATAACTGTCCTCAGCCTCAATGTGGGATACTTTGCTGTTAAATAGCCCGTTCGGAATATACAGTAACTCACAAGAACTACAAAAACTTACAAGAATCTCCACACTCTTGATTTTAATAGCTTCAAGGGTCAGAATGAGGGGTAAATCATCCACCGGCGACCCTTCGCTGTTAGACAGCCCGTACAGGATATCCGCCTGCATTTCTGCGAGCTGGGACGCCATTTGGGCTCGCGATACGATCAGTTGGCCGCGCAACTCTTCGAGATCTGGCCTTTCTTGAGCTACTACGATGGAGAGCAGCTGCTCGGCTAAACCACTGGATAGGACAAGACGTAAGTGTCAAAAAGTGGCTGAGAACTTTTTGGTCAAAATTTAAGTTATTACTTATTAGAGACAGAAGGATTAAAAAGTCCGATAGTTTTTTCGACAAACATGATTCAAAATTCTTGTTTTTTATTTTCATTACAAGTATCTGAACACATACCTGGGTACAAGCGCGAAGTTAACAATCTGCACCTTGACGGACGTTTCAGGCGTGTATTTGGGGTTAGGCAGTTTGGTGGTGATGTACAGCTTGAATCCCGCCATGTACGGTATCAGGGAGTCGCCCAATTTGAGGACTAGCTGCCCAGCTTGCCGGAAATATTGGCGCTGGATATAATAAAAAATAGCGCATGTATTTGGAACCCACACGAAGCCAAATATGCCTTAATGCTGGAAAAGGTTCAGAAGGCTTTTCTTCGCTACTATTATAAGCGGATGTATGGATACTATCTCTCTATATATCCTACTAAGTTTTTACTAGGTATGTTAAGCTCGTGGGGACAATGCAACGGCTGTGGTGATCTTACGGGGAGCTATTGATTCACCTGAATGTGTTTAAAAGTTGTGTCGCTTTTATGTTCCGGAAAACTATTACGAATACGTTCGCATCGTAGACATCGGCTGTTCGCGCCTCCGCCGTGTCGTACGGTGGCGCGCGCGCAATCACCATTGTGTCGTATGCATGAAGCATTAAACGCGCTCCTGGTAATTTTCCCAGAAATTGATATATTTTTTGATAATTCTAAAAGTATTAGTAATCGAATTTAACTAATTGTACCTTTTTTGGTTTTACTGTAAATTATGTACTTCGTTTAAGATAATTATGTAATTGTGTTTATACCCGTTTAATTATGCTTAATAATAAGAATAATAAATAACATGTTCGCTGACAGTGAGCCGTTCACTGTCAGCGTTATGTCAGCTTCAGCAGTGTCTTAGACGTTATTAACAATAAAACATCTATTGTCTCGTTCTTTGTCAGCGATATTGTTAACAATCGATCAGACTACCGTACTAGAAAACTACAGTAAACACATGTAACATACATGTACATACACTAAGATAACTACTTACTGTGTACCTGCCAAGCGGAACTTGTGAAAATGCACTGATAATACCATCGTATCACTTTGAAAACCAGTGATATATCCCGAACAAAAATATCCTAGCAATAGCTAGGACATTTTATTGGATTAATAAATCCAAATAGAAAGTCGAAACCAGACAAGGAAAATAGACAAAAAATACAACTAAGTAGATAGCTTTACATTTTTATTTACAGATTTATTTTTATTATATGGTATAAGAAAGATACCAACTCAAATCATACCTTTAGGACGGGATCCAGAGCCGGGTCCAGCTCTTGTCCAACATTCTCTAGGAGTACAGGTTTCCCGAAGCGCAACGCAGATTCGAAGTTCCGCAGCAAGTCTCTGTCGTTAGGCTTGCATACTATTAGACCCTCGATTTTACCCTGGTAACAGATCATTACGTTACTGTCAAGCATGTTTAATAGGTAACTCTTTTGAATAATTTACAATAAGAGACAATACTGAATAGAGACTTTAAAGAAATTAATATAGATTAAAGCATGTCTTTGCATAAAAGAAACAAAAGTGATCCTAAAAACTACTTTCTGTCAGTCGTAAATGGTTAAAAAAAAATAGAGTTGTGTCGTCAAAACTTTATTTCAAGAAATATAAACGTAAAAAAATAATCTATTGAAGACAGGTCAAAATTCTGATGCCATTAACAGAACATAAAACATAGAGCCCGACATTTTGTTTGGAATAACATTTTAAGTGGGAAAGTCACGATAGTTCCATTTCTGATGTGGATTTACAGCCAAAAACTGAGTACCCACACGAAAGTTCACTCGACGTGCGGCACAGCCGAGCTTGTTGGATTTTTATTTTGTCGCTCCTTTCAATCCACGTAAGATTCCGCTTCGCACACACGGAGCTTTTTTAGCTTTGGTAAGTTGGCGTAGTGTTGTGGAGTGGAACGATCGTGAGTCTCCCTCTTTAAGGTAGGTATTCGGATACCATAGCTCGTATCCACTTGTTAGCTTGCGTCTGAGGATCTATGATGAGCGGCCAGCGGCGAGAGTTGGACATCAATACTGCTGACTCCACAGACAGCGGGTCTCGGGGTAACCCGTACATTTGCCAGTTCCTACGTGAAACCAAACGGTCTTAGCATTCAGCCATACCATATACCAGGGATGGAGACTAGATTCGATCCGGCCGCGACTATAAGCCTGCTATCTTTATTAAATCGGAAAAAAGCAATATTTAAATATTTGTGCTAAAAATATCAAAATCTATGAATGCAGTTAAATATTTCTCAAAAAATTAAGGATGGTTTCCTAAGAACTTTTTCATGTAGCTACAACAGTTAAGATACCTGCCCTTATTGTCCCGTTTTACATTAACACCACAGACCTATATCGAGATAGACGAAAAGAGCGCTTCAAACTGTATGAGAATCTAGCGTGTCGAATTTTTCGTACCTACGATGAGGTCACGAGCGAGATTACGTGATGTGGAAATGTTGTTGACGAGCCCTTGCAAGAAAGCACTGCACAACTAACCATTTTCATTTCTGAGTGACGCGTGTTTTCACGGCAATGGTCTCAAGCGGACTGACTTAGATCGAAAATCTTTGACCGTGGATCAAACTTTTGGCACGCAAGGTAGGTACACTCTTACCATCTATCTCGATATAGGACTGTGATTTCCACCCCGAATACTTCAATAACAAGCCCAAAAGGCTACAAACCTTATCAGCACAGCATCGCCAAGGATAGACAAAGGCGTGGAACCCTTAGTATGTGGCACTGCCACTTCCTGTAAATAAAATTACTATGAACAAGAGATCAATAATCAATATAGGCAAAACAAATTGAGCACTCCAATAACATGACTGCCATTTACCAAAGGTTGCAACATATGAGACTTTAATAAGACTTGGCCAGAGATAAATTAGTTGCGGAGACAAAAGTTGCTTATGCGCGCTATTTCTAATGATGAAGAAAAGAAGATAAACGCGCAAAATTTAATGAATACAAAATTTTGTCAGACTCAAAAGTAGTCTGGTATGCTCAATGGCTTTAACGAAATAGGAGACGAAAGAGGAGAAACACAAAAAAAAACTACAATGATACTTAACCTCCATATGAGTCAGCCACTTAGCCAGTAGATCTCGTCTGAACTCGTCCGTAAATGGCGTTATATAGCCTACAGCACCTGTGTTTGTATTTCTATTATTAAACATAATATAATTATCCACACCTATGAAATAAACGATTGTTTCTTACGCACGCTAAACCTCCTAACTTCTTAGGTTTTGTTTATTGAACCTGAATATGTATTTACTTAGGTAAGCGGAAAAAACACCTAAGTTGCCTTTTTTGTTTCCAGAATTTCGCACTCCATTTTTTATAACGTAGCCAAAAATTTTATTTTCTGCAAATAGTTGTATCAATAATTGTAGATTCCTTCACAAAAATTTAATAGCAATAGCATCATTACTTGTAAAATAAAATACTATGACGTAAGTATGGAAAAAGCAAATTCTTTAAAACTATCTCTCCATACAAAACGGAAATTTCATAGGTGGCGACCAAATAAAAAGGATTTTCAATTACTTCGGACTTTATCTCGCGGACATTATAAGTTACGCCGACTCAGGGGTATAAACCTTCCTAATGAATAGATGAGACACAATATTTTTTTTGCGCACCTGATGCAGAAAGGGCGTATTCCTTTTATCGTGTCGATCATTTTGGCTTTACTGCAAATGCATCCGAGATCATCTCAGATCTCGGGACTTTCGATTAAAAGGAAGTACTGCGGATAATATTTTTTTTATCGAATATTCCTTGAACTGACCTTAGCGAAAGTCGCTTAACTACAAACGGAGCCAGGCAGTTGCATCAACACATTGCAACAACTCTCCTCCAAAACCAAAACCTTTCCAATGCATTTTAGATTTTTTTAATTTTTTTATGCTATTTTTATACTTATGATAAATTTTAAATAGAAAAATATTGGAAAGAGTCAATTCGGCCACAAGTGAATTCTCAGATGGGACTCGAACCCAGGATCTTTGGAAATCCTGTCCAATGCTCTAACCACTGAGTTATTATATTGGAAAGCTAACGAAACTTAGTCTAAGTCTCGGTAGCTTTCCAATATTTTATATTTTCTTATAATTTTTAAAATAAAGGAATGGTTCCTTTGAGTTAAATTTGCTAGCATCAATATTAATGGTATTTTTCCTCCAAATACCGTTTTTCCCACCCTGTATAGTTATACCTATGTTCAGCAGTGGACTTTTAGTGACCGATGATGATCATTGTATAGGATTAGAACTCACAAGCACTGATAAGAATATCTCCGATCAAGTTGACGATGTCCACGTCGAGTTTCTTGATCGTGCTGATCCAACGCACGCGCTCACTCGACAAACCATTCAAAAGCCTGCCAAAAGACTATAACTTTATTTATACTACAGATATTATCTTTGTCTGAGCACTAATATTTAAACAATATATGCCTGCCTACCTGCGTGGACTAAGTTTTGTAGCTAGTTTAAAAATGTCTATCAAATGCAACAACATTATTCTCAAAATCTCATTGGTTGTTCCAGAGAAGAAGACGTTCAATCTACCAAGTTAATCAGATTTATTTTAATGTAGATGTGTGTCATATCATATTGAATAAATGAATGAATATGAGTTTAATTGAATAGATACAGTGGTGGTCACATAATTAACGACACTAGTCTATTTACATATAATCAAGGTAACTTTAGAGCCTTGGTTCTCTGCCAAGGATTGACCGAGCTGTGATCTGATAATGGCCATCCAAGGAGTGAATGGAGGAGATCCAGATACACACCCAACTGATCTGATCAACGTTCTAGTAGACGTATAGATATGTTAAAAAAAAACGCGAAACGAACATTGAATGTATGGAATTTCTGAAACCGAAAACTCTTATCTGTACAATTTTTAGAATGGTGATCAGATCAGTTAGGTATGTATAGCAATCTGGATCTCCTCCATTTACTCCCTACATGGCCATTATCATATCACAGCTCGGTCAATCCTTGGCAGAGAACCAAGGCTCCAAATTTAGGTCGATTGTATGAAAATCAGCTATATGTGACCACCACTGCACATGACACAATAAATTACAAGTTTACAGCAAAAAGACAAATTAAAAACTAACTTAAACCAATAGGTACAAATTTATTGCCTGAAGTGAAATTCTCACGGGTGCAACCAAAAAGGAAGTCAATTCTGCATTTTGCCGGGTTCAAAGAGCCTAGTGCTGATTTTCAATTGGACATTCTTTCTGACAAAGGATGCGAAATATGCCAATGCCAACCATTAATTAGTTAATTTAGCGATGCTCATATGACTAGTTCTGCATTCTACTCCAATATTATAAATGCAAAAATATGTCAGTTTGCTTGTTCATTTATTTGTTTGTTTGTTCCTCTTTCACGCCTAAGCGGTTGAACGAATTTGAATGTAATTTGGTATATAGAGACTTCATGTAGTGGACTAACACATAGGTTTTTTTTTCTCGATATTCCTACGGGAACGGAATCTATGCGGGTGAAACCGCGGGGGCCGCTAGTACTAAATAAAAAGAAGGCATTATTCGTCACCTATTCGCGCGGTCCATGCGAGCCAAGCAAAGATTGATGTCGTCCTCCATCTTGCGTTTCTCTTCTTCCTTCTCCTGGAGGTAGGCGTTCAACTTCGCTATGCCCTCCAATAACGCTTGCATCTTCGCCTTTGCATTCGCCAACATTGCTGTTAACAACATTATTCATTGATTTTGTGTTAACGTTTTTTTTATAGGTCTGTGGATTTTATACTAGTTTTCTAGGTGTTGTGGGAAGCAAATCTTTTTGTATAGAAAACGTAAGCGTCGTATAGAAAACGTAAAGCTGTAGGCACAAAAAAACATTTTATAAAAAAAAAACAAACCGACTTCAAAAAGTAAAAAATAAAACTTTTGGAGTCGGTGCCAGCCAAAGCATTCTACATTGCACTTCTATTAACTATATTTTTTTTGGCCTTAGCTAACTAGCACCGACTCCAAAAGTTTTATTTTTTACTTTTTGAAGTCGGTTTGTTTTTTTTTTATAAAATGTTTTTATTTCAGATTTTTTTGTTACATTATGTGCCGTTACTTACACTAAAAATCAGCCCATACACAACAATGATGTCATCTAGGTATACGACTACTTGCCAAAAGGTGATTGATATTTTTCAGGATTATGAAAAAACTACTAGCCAGATCTTCGTAAAAATTATATGGGACCACACATAAACCATTTTCTTCCAGATAAAAAAAGAATTTTAAAAATCTGTTAACAACTGGCGAAGTTATGGTGGAACATACATAAAAAAAAAATAAAAAAATTAAAAAATACAGTCGACTTGAGAACCTCCTCCTTTTTTTGAAGTCGGTTAAAAAAACACATGATAAGCTAAAGAGTTTCTATAGTTAGTTGCTACAATTATCAAATTGCGCATAAACCACATATTATGATAAAAATAAACTTTAAAAGCACTTTTGTATGTTCATCTTTTTGGCGTAAATTATAGCGGAAACCAAGTGAATTCTTCATCAATATACATACACTTTAAAGTACTGATAAGTTGCTTCAAATATTTTTATTCAAGAAAGTTAATTGTGACAATGATATTAAAGAAAATAACAACGAAAAACATGGACAAAATGCAAAAGTTAGGTAATTTTCATTACTCTTTACATCTAAAGAAAACGACAAAGACAAATGTTCTAGCTAGCGTAACCGGGCCTTAAACATACCTTCGACAGCAGCAAGTTCCTTAGTAGCGCGTTCAAGAGCTTCCTTCTTGGGCGCCACACCTTTATTGACATGGTAGAACTTATACATGGCATGTACCCACATACAAAGCGATTGGCATGCTTTGGATACCTACAATAACATTGAATAAAACAACTTTTACCCTTGAAATAAAACAACTTTTACGGATATCAAACGCGCTATATTTCCACGAACTAAGTTGTAATTGTCCGTAATTTTTAGGTGGTCACGGGACATCTCGTGACCACGGCAGCTGTAAAGGTGCCGAAACGTCGGGAAAATCAAAAAACCCCTAAAAAACCTAAAAATTACGGACAATTACAACTTAGTTCGTGGAAATATAGCGCGTTTGATATCCGTAAAAGTTGTTTTATTTCAATGAACAGTGCGCGCCAAAACATAAGATGTACGTAACTTTTACCCTTTTTATTAACGCATTTAGTTTAACACACGCGATGTTTTATGATTTTTTGGATTTCTCTACGTTTCGACACCTTTCCACGGGCCGTGGTCTTGGGATTACAACCGTGCTATGTCATTTCGGTGGGCAACCGAGTTTGGCATAAGGTGTAAGAACATTGGCTATTACAGTAAAAATCAGTGTACCGTTTCTACATAAAAAGCAGCAATGAACTTTAACCATTACCTATGCCAAACTCGGTTACCCACTGAACCTGTCAAAGCTACAAAATTTGGCCTGGCGATGGCTGGACTCCTATCGCGTTACTCCAGCATTTCAAGTTGCTTTGAGTTTGACCTATTGCAGCAAATTATAGCATGGTGTCGAATGCCAACGATAGATCTTTACTTTACAGATAAAAAAATATATATATTTCTTACACTCACACCAATTAACCTAGCCCCAAAGTAAGCACTATAAGGCTTGTGTTATGGGAAACTAGGTTAACGGAAATAAATACATATTATTATACATATATAAGTATTTATGTATAGAAATATATAAAAACGTCCATGATTCAGGTGCAAATGCTCGTATTCGTAATAAAAACATTTGCCCCTACCGGGATTCGAACCTGGGACCTCAGAGTTGGCGACACCTTGAAACCGGTTACGCTGTGCACTAATTTAGGAATAATGTTTGTAAGTCTTGTAAATTTAAACGGGTATTAAACTCGTAGAACGCGATAGGTATTTCACCCACCTAATTTACTCGACGTTTCGGCCAAGTTACTTCGTCCGTGGTCACGGGCTGACTGGAGATGCGATGCTACGTCTCGCCATCTTCATCCATAGAAATGGCGATCCTAGGTTCTTACTCAGGTTCTTTCCACGGATCGCCATTTTTATTCACGGGTGGTTCGTAAAGCAATTAAAATAAAAAAAACATTCAAACAATTTCAATAGTGAGGATGGTTTTAAATTGTCTACAACCTGGAATACAGTGACCAAAACAGCTTTTGCTTCGCGGTTATCGTTATCGCGTATTAGTGTTGTGTGTGATGGTACGTGGAGAAAAAACTGGATGGTGGATGAAGACTCCACCTCGGACGATGACGAGACGTAGCATCGCATCTCCAGTCAGCCTGTGACCACGGACGATGTAACTTGGCCGAAACGTCGAGAAAATTAGGTGGGTGAAATACCTATCGCGTTCTACGCGTTTAATACCCGTTTAAATTTACAAGACAACATTATTCCTAAATTAGTGCACAGCATAGGTTTTTATAAGAAAAGCGTTGCTTACTTCACTTACACGATTACAAATTTCATGACCTTATAAGATTAACTGTTAGTTGGAACAACTTACCTATTTTAAATTTAGCTTTTGGGCATTCATATTTGTTAAACCGGAAAAATTATTGTAGTCACAAAAGAAAGACCTGTAGCCGCACATGTCTCAGTGAAATAACTAAGCACTTTGCACTACAATACTGATAAAAGCCTGATAGGTAGAGTCCGTCTCACTTCAGTCGCCTTTAACATTCTAAAATAAGCTATTTGACTGTGGAGATAGAGAAACTTTTTAGTTCCAGTAACATTCCGTGCGACTTCTATCGTGAGACAGACTAATGACGTTTTCTCATATTTTGAAGGATTCTTACCTTGAGAATTTTCGCAGGATCGTAGTCCGGGTTCTGTATAAACCTTTTTAGCTTCTTGATCATGTCTTCGGTGATGGATTCTTTATCAAACTTCATCAAAGAGTCCAAGAACGCTGTGGGATCGGCCAGCATCTGGGATCCTGGCTTCCAGTAGTTCAGGATTTTTTCACCGAACGACGCACCGGGTTCCTATAAAAGGCCACAGAAAACTATATAAATAGTACAAGAACAAGGGACAGGGCTAAGGCTTTTTTTTAATGAATACTGGGCAGGTATTTGACCACCATCGTGCTTAGTAAACGGGATGTGGTCTAGGGTGTTACATTCTTGCCCACAAAATGCCTACTCACTCTCGCCTTGAAGAGACCAAGGTTATAGGAATCGGACAGTACATTCTAGCCTTGTTAGTTCTTATTCTTTCAGAAACATGGGTGGATGTCAAAACAATATTAGTGTAGGAGAGGTCTTTAATTGTTCGGCGTTTTAAAAAATAACGTTGCACAGTGATTAAAGTCAAGGATGTGTGCTCATTCGATTGATTATCGTCATAATAATCGTCAGCAATTTTTAAGTGCCTACTTATTCTTCTTACGAGTCGCTGGTCCTGGTAATGCCTTATAGTATAACATACATTGCATGAACTGAAGCTCTGAAGCTGCCTGGAAGAATAATCATGTGAAAACTGAAGATAATTCTAGTGCGCTGGCACCTGAAATCTTTCCCGCCCAGAACTCGGCCACCTGGACCGCTGACTCAGTATCCCTTACAGTGCCCACTGTGATGACGTATTATATAAATAATCAAAATATTCCTGGAATTTTTTGAAGCGCTTGTGGCGGCGCTTGACAGACTGATCGTATTCTTTTTACTTCTTTCTTCCACATTTGTTAAGCAACGTTCGGTCCAGCCCGGTGTCGGATGGGTGAATTTTACCTTTACCAAAAGATTTCTATTTTTCCTTGGACCCTACCTATATAATAAAATCAATAAATTTACCAACCATTACCAATACCCATATCAATTATGTAAAAAAATATTAGCCAAATGGCTCCTTAATAAAACATATGATGAAACCGAAAGTTTATTAGAAGTATTATCATAATTTTAAATAACCTCAAATTAATCATCTCACGTACGCTCTCCCATACTCACGCACTGTCACACAAGCACACTTTCTCACACACGCACACACACAAACACACACACACACACACTCAAGTTAGTTATAGTATGTTTTCAAAATTGTGTGGAATTGTATTATCACTTATGATTATGTAGTAGCCATATTAAACATTAGTCTACTCGCTGTAATGTTAAACCTACCTGCACTATTATAAATTTTGGGGTTCGGAGCTGAATCCCTAAGCACAGGTTATTTCTAATAACCTATTAGGGTCAGCTTCGAACAATTTAAAAATCACCCTTGTTCACCAAAACTGTAACTTACCCATTTTAGTCATACCCCTTTATCTAAATATTATACCTACTACTCATAAGTTACCTTTATGTGAAACTTTGTATATCCTTAGCATGAAAATAAATAAATAAAAAAATAAAAAATAAAAATAAAAAACTAAGTGGCATAACAACAAAGCACCTCGGTGCTTCGGAGGGCACGTTAAACTATCGATCCCGGCTGTTGACACGGCCCATCTGATAACAGTCGTTAAGGCAAGTCAGAAGCCTAATAGGCGGCTGGATAAACTCTGACAACAGAGGTGGCCACTTATTCTCATAAGATAAGAAAGAAAGAGTAAGAAAGATACCTTAATCGGCTTGATGTCGAACACGACGCACAGCGACTCGATAACAAGCACCACTCCGCCGGGCGGCTTCTTCATCGCCTTCACTTCCACAATATCGTTACGATTTAACTCTTGCAGCGCTTTTTCCGCCGCTCGGAGCGCTGGCATCGCTTCGTCTGTTTGCAAAATGTATTTAATTAGGATTTGGCTCAAAGAAAGAAATTAGCTTATCCTATTAATGGGGAAGAAAACCGACAATATTCGCCACCGGAGGCGCTGCGTACGTAAGACCTATGACATCCATACCAGAGAGTACAAAGAGTATAAAGCGCTAGTTGTTATGTACAAGACTGTAATACCCAAAGCGTTTTTTTAAATAAAACTGACAAACATAAAGAGACATTCCAATGGTCCACACCAAGCGTTTTGCCGACACCTTTATTATGCGAACCGCAAAAAAATTGAATGTTCCACCTGTTCATGTGTTTCCCAATTCCTTGAACCCTGGTCTCTCAAGGCGAGAGTGAATAGGCATTTTCTGGGCAAGCATGTAACAACTTAGACCACATTCTGCTTACTAAGCACGATGGCGGTCAAATGCCTGCCCAGTTATTACTAAAAAAAGACAGATTATTAGGTCTAGCGTTATTAAGAATTGTGTCCACTCCTTTATAAGGCTGCATGAATAAATTCGTTTGTCCGTATATCATGTCAATGATATTAAGAAAGAAGTTGTTCTCTTCCTTCCTTTGCCCTTCACGTTAACATGCCGACGTCAGTATTTTGTGACTGTGTTCTGTTTTGATTAACTAACTGCATCGTTTGTTTAAACTGAAAATTGATGTATGTATGTTTTATGGGCAATATTAAAAAGATATATATACTAAAACAATGACCCTAAAACTAAAACCTTAAAAATATAATATTAAAAGGAGTCCCTTTATGCAAGGTTCCGAAGATACTGGCAGCGTTCCAGAGGTAGCTGCCAGCTCTTCGGTCTCCTGTGATGTCGACTAACCTTTTTGCATGTCGAGTAGCAATAATATATCATTCCCACCGACGCACAGTACGGGAAATAGCAATCTAGCGGGATTTAATTCAAAATTTCAACTTAAACTAATCGAACAAATTTTTTTTTTTTGTATATGCACTACTTAAGGATTATGGTCTAGATTAAGTATTCAATGATTTTTGTTGAATCATGTATTGACTCTAATCTGTCTGTATATGTTGTCTAAACCAAATATATAAATAAATATGCCTTAAACAAGTTAACTTAAATAAGTTGGTGGTAGGACTTGTTGTAAGTCCGCCTGGCTAGCTACCACCATCTTATCTAAGTCTGACGCCATAACAACAATGTTTTCAGCGTTGTTGTGTTCCGGCAGTTAAAGATAAGATAGCCAGTTCCTCAGTGATTGGGGATTCCGGGAGAGGCTCGCTTCCATCTTCAGCCTTATCAATACTTAACATCAGGTATGATGAAGGATAAGAGGCTCCCCGTAAATAAAAAAAATAAAAAAAATAAAAAAAACCCTACTGACAATTATTACGTACTTAATATTTATGTAGGTAGTGTTAAATCGATAACAAAAATGTTGAATGTATTTCAACAACTAATCATTACATTGACACAAAACTAAATGTTTCTTTGCGTGCACTATTGATACGATTATTCCTATAACGAGTTATTTTGTGTTATTTATTGAATTCACAATATCATAAGGTAAGTCTGAGACTAATTATTGAATGTACAAAGTACTGCGATATACACATGTCACATTAAAACGAAAGTACCGAAAACAGTACCATTTTTAAGTGTTGAAAATGGTGCAAGTCGATTATTACACAATGTAGCCAAAAGTCTTAACTATCAAGTTCCATTTACACATTTTGCTCCTTTTTGCCTCACTCATACTTACAACTTTTTTCTGTTTAAAGATGGCCATTGAAATTACCAGAAGACAAATATTTGATATATGGTGTCATCTGGGAGTGTCTCTTTTGACGTGTATATGCAGTACTAGAAATATAGGATTCATTTGAAAATAAAAACTTCATTTTTGTTTTTTTTATGTTTGATGAAATAACTATACTATTAAATACTACTCATTATTTATGTATTATAACATTTTAACATAACACAGCTATTCATCGTCAAAAAGAAAAATGTTAAAGGTGGTTAATAAAATTAAATCCCGCTAGATTGCGAAATTCCTGCACTGTGCGACGTCAATATTTTATTTACAAGCCGAATACGCCTTGGTTAGCTTCCAGAAAATTAAAAAAAAATCGTATGAAGCACCATCTACAAACACCCTTGTGTTTTCTTCCCCCTTGGAAAGAAATACTATTTATTATTTTTAACAAACCCAAGTCTCTCTGAGCGTCCTCAGCCATGGCAGTAGTTTCTAGAGCCATTTTCTCAGCGATTGCTTGTTCACGTTCAACTTTGATACGAGCTTCTTCTGCAATAGCCTGTACGGAAGAAATTAAACTAACAGTCGTTTCCAATAACCTATCCATAGTAACAGATAGGGATAATATACACTAACCGGGACATCTAACATGCTCACTTTGCGAGTCTATACATAAAAATGAAAATGTCAACATATTTCTGCAAAGATCTGTATAATAATATTTAGGTTATAGGTAGGTGGTTAGATGTGCCGGTGAGTGTAGTTTTGTTGCTTAGCTATTTCTGTTAGATGACGGGAAGATTTCCTAGAAACTAAACCACAGTAGGCCTATCTCTTACTAAGGATAGGTTATTGGGAATGCCTATTATTGGGAAAGATAGGTTAATGAACGTTTCCACTGCGGTGTCATCAAGCTCTTCGTGGATATGAGTACCTATGTATTCTTAACACTAGAGTGCACGCGCGTTCTACTATAGTAGACCGCGGTCATAAAATTATTCGTTACTTTATAGATTATCACGCAATCACGATATGAGGTCAGGTAAGCCTAGTCTATGAAATAGTGCGACAAATTAGTATCAACACACCCTCTTGCGGTAGTACCTGTTGCTTCAAGTTAAGACTAAAACTCTGATTCTACTATAGTAGTACGTGCGACTACTGATGTCACACAAAAAGATATTGTATGAAGGAAGGTATGGATTAAATTTAATTTTTCAATATCTAGCCTTGACTCCATTACTAAGCTGCATAATAGCCCCAATATTATGAATCCTAAGAAATTTACTTGAATGAAACAATTTTCACTTCTCTATTAATATTGATGTCGCAATGGAGAAGATAACAGGGTTACAATATTACACTTTTAAATGCGTAGAATAAATGTCTAGACTGTATACACTATTCTAGTTTTTATTTCACATCGATCGGTGCAGTATTACCAAAATTATAAGCGTGGGAAGTTTACGTAGGTTTTGTAAATCTCGTCAGTGTTCGCGAGCACCGTGTGACGTCATCTCATCCATACGGCACGGCAGGCGACCCCGCCTCATACATCCGTAGTACATTTCGCGGGCAAGTTGTCTGCTCTCGTGAGCTCTGGTGTTATTTATTGATTTTAAATAATGCTGACTGATTAAGTGTATTGTGTAAATTATGTTTTAGAACTAAAATGGAAGAAGGATTTGAAAATTTGATTTTCGGATTCCTAGGAACGTGAAAAAACAACTTTTCGGATGTTTTCGTGGCCGTATTTTTACACTAAGGCACACTACAATATTTAATACATCGACTCATGTTGTTTTTATTGTTTCTTAATCAAAATAAACAAAGTAGTTCCGCGCGCGTCGGGCACATTCGGGTAAATGCTTCGATTCACCGAGATGCTCGCGCGGAGATGGACGACGTGACGTCATGAACGATATCGCGCTCGGTCCGCGGCTTAGACCGAAAATGTTAACTTTGCAATTTTATATCTCGGTCAGTTTTAAAGATAGAAAACAATAAAAACACAGTTATTGTTGTATTTTTTGTAGATTTTTTTAGCATATAAAACAAAAAATGGTTATCTTCTCCATTATATTTAATATAAATAAATTACCAGTTTTAGGTTATTAATACTTATTTCTAGATTGTTCACTTATTAATGAAATATTCTACTCATAATACTTTGAGTGATCTTTAATGTGTTTTTCTCTCTGTCTCTCTCATCTCTCTCTCTCTCTCTCTATCTCTCTCATTATAATTGCCCTCACCGTGTCGATGGCGATCTGTTCGATGACCTGCCTCGTCTCCGCGGCCGCCTTCTCCATCAGAGGCTTCAGCTCAGCCAGTTCTATCTGTAGTTGTTTTACTTCTATCTCCGTCTGGTTCAGTTTGTTCAGCCCTGAGGGTTATTATGAGCTCAAGAGAAGTTTGTCAGTTATGTGAATGACTATCAATGCGTCTCTTTCTGGCAGTATAGTAAAAAAAAAATACATTGATATTCATTTAGAAAACTGACAAGTTTTAGGGGCTTGCCTCTTGGACCATTGAAATAAACATAAAATTATTATTGGTCGGTCGGTAATATTTTATATTTACAACGTCAGTTTTTTTTTTTTATTATTTACAGTGAAATAGGATATCGCTGTGAAGTAGTTGTTCTGTTCATAGCTACTGTAAAAAACGGGATATTACCGTGAGATAAGCCCAAATGACTGGTTGACACAATGCGATGATGCACGAGAAGTGCTTCTCGTGGGTGTAGATGTTTCCTGTTCCTGACGTTACCTGTTTTGAGAGCATTAGACTCGACCAGTTTAGCCGATCATTTTTTGCGGAACATCTCCGCGTACGCCCTTACACCTATGGGTGATAGCACTTAATTTAAGTCTGTCACCATAACAATGATTTTTAGCGATGTTGTGTTCCGGCAGTTAAGACAACCAGTTCCTCAGTGGAGGATTCCGGGAGAAGCGTGATTACTTGTAATCTTATGTGAGGTAGTTGAGGCGGTTCAGCAAAAAATAACAGTCCTGCAATAGGATATAAAGTGTCCTTACCAGTTTTGAGAGCATTAGACTCGGCCAGTCAAGCGGATCGTTTCTTGAGGAAGTTGCGGAACATCTCCGCGTACGAGCCGAGCATCTCCATGAAGGACATCGGTGTGACGTAGTTGAGGCGGCTCAGTCGCGCGAGGAACAACGCACTCGCGTCCACCACTGGTGAGCGATATATTGTCGCCTTTTTATTACATTAAATAGGCTTGCTCTTGACCTCACTCTGAATCGTTAGATTTAAGAAGATGGAGCGAGCTTGTCTAAAAATAGCCAATTCACTCGAGCTTTAAATATACCAGGGTATAGGCTCCCGGGAATACAGACGGAGGTAGGGATTTCCACTGGACACCTGGCTGTGCGGATAATAAAATATGATGAGAAGCGCTTTTAGGCAGACGAGGAATATCAACCAGGTAGCACGGCTGATAGCCCGCAGTAGGTCTGGACTCGTGGTGGTAGAACGGAGCTGGTGCGATGAGCTCGTGTAGCTCAATAGCACACTCTCTGAAGTACAATCTGTAGAACACCGAACGCCTTGTAGGATGTAGCGATTAAAATCGCTATCACAAACGCTACCGCGTATGAACTGCACCAGAGTCAAACATCGTACGAGAATCATACCATGTGACGTCAGAGTTCATTGCTCTCGAGCGTCGTGGAGCAAGTGGCGCCTCGATTGGACCGCGCGTCGAATAGAGAAGTGAGCGACCGTATTCCGGCCTCCCGGAACTCGCATCATTTTTAGGAGCGACCGGATTCTGTTCGCGCGGCACTCACCTCAAGCGCCGTAGTGGAGGTTGGCTGATATAAGCCGCGAGCTCGACGCTCCTACGTCCTACTTTGCTTCTCGCTAGCTTAGCTTGATTTCCATTGTATTGACATATTTTGTATTTTCGCTTTGTAAAGTTTGTAATAAATATTCAATTTTTGATGTTCGTATAATTTGCCTAAGCTAGTCCGTGTTGCCAATTAGCTAAAGTAAAATTCATATAAAATCTCTCTTTTACGGGTACGATTCCCGAAGGAGGCAAGAAAAAAGGGAGGTTCCTGTAGGAGTCGCGGAACCCCTTCATAGGACACAATTCCTAAAAAGGCTGTTGTCATGGGAAACTAACCTTACCTGTTTTGAGTGCATTAGATTCGCTCGGTATAGCAGATCGTCGTTTCTTGCGGAACATCTCCGCGAACGCGCCGAACATCTCCATGTGGGACATTGGTTTGACGTAGTTGAAGCTTTAAGGCAGTTCAGATTGCAAATATGATATGTATGGTATGCGTAGCTTTACCTACTAATACGTATACCTACAGCGTGGACGCTGCGTTAGTTGTTTAGTTTAGTTGCCAATAAACTCTTCGTTTATTCTGCTGCATCTCCATCTGCTGTGCTATCATATTTTGACGCTCCTACATCTCAAAATAACAAAAGGTTATAAAGTGCCCTTACCTGTTTTAAGAGCATTAGACTCGCCCCGTATAGCGGGTCGTTTCTTGCGGTACATCTCCTTGTAGGACATTGGCGTGACATAGTTGATAAAGCCGGCAAATAACTGTTCCTAAGAAGGTTGTTGACGTGGGACTGGGAAACTACCCTAACCTGTTTTGAGTGCATTAGACTCGCTCAGTATAGCGGATCGTTTCTTGCGGAACATCTCTGCGTACGAGTTGAGCATCTCCATGTAGGACATCGGTGTGACGTAGTTGAGCCGGCTCAGTCGCGCGAGGAACATTGCGCTCGCGTCCACCACTGACTGGTGAGCGAAGCAACACACCGACTGGACAAATTATAATAATAGTAGAATATTATACAAGGAGCTAAAATGACCTTTCGAACGAGGTATTTTAACTCCCGAGCTTTATAGATGGAGATAATAGAAACCGATGTATAATAGGTTTTTAGTGCCGTGTATGACACTCTAGTTTTCATTACGATTGCGAAAAAAAAATCCAACATAGCGGTAAGAGGGAACCTTAAAAATTCAAAAAGTTCAATATCATTTATTCAGTCTAGGCTGTTACAAGCACTTATGAACGTCAAAGAAGCTACGCCATCGGTTCACAAACCCTACGGCGGGAGACCTTGTAACGAGAAGAACCGGCAAGAAACTCGTCAAGGGCTATTTTTTTCTCCCTGTTTTATTTCATACAGAGTTGTCAAATTGAAAAGTGAGCTTAAGATATCAGTAAGGTCAATTTCCATCACCTTGGACGAATTAACCACTGGACACGAAACCCGAGAAGAATTTATGGAATCGCGATCGACCACTTCTTGCGGAGGTGAGGGGCGATTACTATTGTCAAATAATGACAGTAGTGCTTGAAGTAATCGATATTTTTTTATTGAAAAGTAAGGAGTGAATGAATGAACCTAATGTTTTATAAATACTTAATAAGTTTAATAAATACTGTGTGTTTTAAATAAATTAGTAAGTAAATGGTTTATATCATGGAAAAAAATCACTTAATATGAAAATCTCATAAAAAATCTCTCAAATTGATAAAAACTATAGAATACGGTTTGCAATGAGTGAGTGTTTGTGTTTATTTTTCTTCGTGAACAATGGGAAGACGCATCGATCTTGATGTTAATTATTGATAAGGAATCCATCGCCCGGAATCCTCAATCACTGATGAACTGGCTATCTTACCTCTTACTGCCGGAACCCAACAATGCTGAAAACGTTGTTGTTATGGTAACTGACTTAGATAAGATGGTAGTCTCTAGCCAGACCGACTTACAAATTACTTACAATCACTCTTTAAGTGAGTAAAAAGAAATTAATATTTGGTTTCTATAAAAATATAATTAATTATTTACACTAATTTCTTATTCAATCACTTGAGCTTTTTTATATCTGTCCAGTGCTACAATAAAAAATAAAAAGAGAGTATACCGACCTTCTTGGCTTTTTCCCGCGTTATGAAAAAAGTTGTGATTTTTCAGTGTGTGATTTTTCGTTACCTATTTTGTAATTAGTGATTGAGTGAGTAAAAATACGAATTAAATAAATGTGAGTGTTTTAATTAACCATTTGGACCTTACGAGCCGGATAAACTGTAAGTAAAGTGCAGGCATTAAACAAAAGTGCAAATAATTTATGTGAAAAACATTTTAGCATTTTCGGGTAAAAAATTACATAGACTTATAAAACTTCGAATGTTAAAAAGGACTTAGCTATTTTTCAGTGAAAAGGACATAGTTTAAATTAATAGTTTCAACTTATACATTTTATCAGTGATTTAATACTTGCATTTTTTTTGTTGTTTGAACTGTTGTGGAATACTTTGCTATAATTATCATACATAATGGCGGATAAAATTGCGAAACAACATGTTACTATAATGACTCAAAATTCATCTAAGATAGAAAAATTACTTGTAAATTCGAAAAAATGTGCTAAAGATAAACGAACAAGAGGGTTTTTAGACACACGTATGGAAGCATTACAAGATTATTGGGATTGTTACACAAAGAGTTACAATATTCTTATGGAGTCATTTGACATTAAAATTTTAAAAACAGAATACCATTTTGATATTGAAGACAATTTTGGAAGTACTGAGGAAAATTACATGGAATTAAAAACTTGGATTAAGGATTTATTTTATGAAATTAAACAAACCAAAAGTGAAATATTAAGACCTGAAACCAACTTAGATTTGATTCCCAAACTGAGACCAAAACTTCCTGCAATAACAATACCACAATTTTCTGGTGATTACAATCAGTGGATGAGCTTTAAAGATTTGTTTCTTTCTTTAATACACTCTGACAAACACTTGTCCAAAATTGAAAAACATCATTATTTAAAATCAAGTTTAACTGGAGAAGCTGAGCAATTGCTTAAAAATTACTCCCTAACGGAAGACAATTACGATGACGCTTGGAAGACACTGAATGAGAGATATGAAAATAAGAGAGTGATTGTGAATAACTTGCTAAATCGTTTTTTATCTCAGAAAAAGCTCACCACGGAATCTGCAAAGGGTATCAAGGAATTGTTAGACACCACAAGCCAAAGTCTCACGTCTTTAACAAACTTGAAGGTTGATACTTGGAATGCAATAGTTGTTCACATCCTGGTTTCAAAGTTAGACATAGAATCCCACAAACTTTGGGAACAGTCATTAGAAAATTCGACAAGTATTCCTTCTTTCGATGAACTTAGCTCCTTCCTTGAGAAACGATTCCGAACAATGGAAATGGTTAATCTATCACAACCCCGAGAAGTATACAAAAAAGACACACCAAAGTCTGTTCAACAACCACCGAGAACAACTACGGTTAAAAGTTTTGCAACCAAAATTGACTGCACTTGTACTTACTGCTCACAAAATCACTATATTTGCCACTGTAAAGATTTTGCTACACTAAGCGTAACTGAACGACAGAACTTCATCAAAAACAATAACATATGTTTTAACTGCCTCGTTAAAGGTCACTCCGTATCGAATTGTAGGCAAAGTACAACCTGCAAAAAATGTGGACGTCGACATCACACGTTACTTCATTTTACAACCTTTGCGAAGACCAACACTACTGTTGAAGCTGAAAAGGATAATAGCACATCACAGTTAAATGAACATGTACCCAATACGTCTTGCAACCTCAGCGTGAACCTGAAAGCAGAAATAAATTATGATTTAGTTATTTTAGCTACAGCTGAGATAAGAATTGCGTCCAAAAACAATGGTACTTACACATTGAGAGCTCTTGTCGACCAGGGCTCCCAAGGATCTTTTATAACTGAAGCAGCCTCACAACTATTGAAACTTGATCGGACGTCTGTTGTTGGCAAAATCTCTGGAATATCAAACTCATCAGTGGTCACTACAAAATCGATGGTTACACTAAAAATACAGTCCACAAACAGCGAAGAATTTGAAGTAAACGCATATGTACTTAAGAAACTCACCTCATTGTTGCCTTCACGTGATTTTCCACAAGATACTTGGCCTTCTTCAATGCAGTTGGATCTTGCTGATCCAAACTTTCACAAGCCAGGATCTATCGACGTTTTACTTGGTGCTGACGTGCATGCTTACATAATATTAGAAGGTGTACACAAATACAATTCTCTTATAGCACTCAACTCTCGCCTTGGTTGGCTTATTTCGGGCAGAGTTTCACAAACTGATACTGCAGCCCAAGAACACAATATGGTTGTAACTCACACTAAAGTTGATGCAGATCAGTTACTCAGACGATTCTGGAAAATTGAAGAGAACTTACCTCACAAAAAACCAATGACCGATCTAGAATCACAATGTGAGGAACACTATAAAACTACAAACACCGCGATGATAACGGACGTTACATTGTGCGTTTACCGTTCAAAATTGATCCTCCTTCAAGCCTCGGCGACGTCAAACCGCTTGCCATTAGTCGCTTACAACAAATAGAGAAACGTTTTGAACGTAAACCTGAATTTAAAGAAGAATATCACAAGTTTATGAAAGAGTACGAGACACAAAACCATATGATGTTAGTACCTGAAAATGAAAGAAATACACAAAGACTTCATTACTTACCTCACCATGCAGTCCTTAGGCCGACGAGTCTAAGCACGAAGTTACGAGTAGTCTTCGACGGAAGTGCTGCTCCTGAAAAAGGAAATTCACTAAATGATGAATTATTAATTGGTTATCCTCTACAACAAGACATCAGAGATTTAATTATCAGATGGAGACAACATAAGTTTTGTTTAGTTGCCGACATACAAAAAATGTACCGACAAATCTTAGTGTCTAAAGAGGATGTTGATTACCAGAGGATATTATGGCGAGAATCTCCAACTCAACCTATACAAGAATATAAACTACTTACCGTTACATATGGAACATCTTGTGCCCCATTTTTAGCTATCCGCACACTTCATCAACTTGCTGATGATGAAAAGAACGACTTTCCCACTGAATCAGATATCTTGAAGAATGGGATGTATATGGATGATTTGATGACTGGTGCGTCCAACGAAGATGGTGCTGTGATCCTGCAAAAAAGACTTACGGAACTGTTAGGTCGCGGTGGTTTTCTTTTACACAAATGGGCATCGAATAGTAAATTAGTATTGTCACAAATTCCTGATAATGATAAAGATTCTCAAAATGTGGTTAATATAAAAGTTGAAGATACAGTTAAAACTTTAGGTATCACTTGGAATTCAGAAACCGATAAGTTTGAGCTGAATTTGAATTTGATTTGTTCTAATAGTAATAATCTTACTAAACGAAATGTATTGTCCAGTATTGCAAAGACCTTTGACCCTCTAGGTTGGCTAACACCAGGAGTTATACTACTCAAAATATTTATGCAAAAATTGTGGTTAGTTGGCTTAGACTGGGACGACGATCTACCTGATGATTTGAGAAATGAATGGCTCACTTACCTTGATAATTTTAGTCACACAGAAGCCATTCAGTTCCCGCGATGGCTGGGAGTTTCTGATAGCACAACTAAACTGGAACTGCATGGATTCAGTGATGCTTCTTGTGCTGCCTACGGAGCAGTGGTATATCTCAGAGTTTGGAACGATGACGATGTTAAAGTGTATCTTGTGATAGCCAAATCTAAAGTGGCTCCGGTAAAACAAATTTCTCTTCCACGTCTCGAACTCTGTGGTGCAGTGCTCGTAGCTAAATTGCTTTCTCATGTTAAAACTATACTCAATGTACTGAATCAAAATGTTCACGCATGGACAGATTCAACCATAGTTCTGGCATGGCTTCGTAAAACACCAAGTACTTGGACAACATTTGTCGCAAACCGAACTTCGGAGATATTGACACTCACAAATAGTACTCAATGGCGTCACATTAGTTCGGTAAATAATCCAGCCGATCTAGCATCCCGTGGTGTATACCTAACGGACTTACAGCAGTCGGAACTATGGTGGAATGGCCCACAGTTTTTGCAAAATCCAGACCCAATTATCAATTTTGATAATGTTGTCCCTGTAACAGATTTGGAAATGAAGACTAAAACTCAAATACAAGCAAATGTTAATATTTTGCAAAATGACGATGCTATTTTTTACTTGAAACGATTCTCAACACTCTCAAAATTGATACGAGTGACGGCTTATTGTTTAAGATTTATCAAACTATGCAAAACAAAATTACTTAAAACACCTATCAGTGAGCCAGTTTACCTAACATCGTCTGAGCTTAATGATGCATTAAACAGATGTGTTAAGATGTCACAATCCATTTCGTTTACAGACGAAATCAGTAATTTATCACGAGGTGATCGAGTTCGACGTTCGAGTAGATTACATGTACTTAATCCATATCTTGACAATAATGGTATTGTTCGTGTCGGTGGTCGACTTGCTAATGCGGAGATTTCAGATGCAATGAGAAACCCGATTGCCTTAAGTAATGACTGTAGCTTTTCTAAGCTAATTGTCTTAAACGCACATTTGAAAACTCTGCATGGAGGACACCAACTGACTTTAAATGTCATAAGACAAAAATTTTGGATTATTAGAGCTAAAAATATTGTTAAATCAATAATCACCAAATGTATACCATGTTTCACCCAAAGGGCTAATCCATCTGTGCCATTTATGGCCGACCTTCCCAAATTTCGTGTTACACCAAGTCGTCCATTCCTAACTAGTGGTGTGGATTTCGCAGGCCCGCTTACAATAAAATTGTATCCTGGTAGATGTAAAAGGTTAAAGTTTATGTTTGTTTATTTATATGCACAGTCACAAAAGCCATTCACCTGGAGTTAGTTACGGACCTCACTTCAGCTGCGTTTGTTGCCGCTTATAAACGCTTCACTTCTCGCCGTGGTCACTGCAAAGAAATTTGGAGTGATCGTGGAACGAACTTTGTCGGTGCGTCACGTGAGCTAGACCTTGCTTTCAATGATTGTAAATCTCAACTTGTTTTTGAAATTGCCGAATTCCTGGCTAATGATCAAACTCACTGGAATTTTATTCCCCCTAGTGCCCCTCACTTCGGAGGCCTTTGGGAATCTGGAGTTAAAAGTGTAAAGGGACACCTAAAACGAGTAATTGGACAAACATTGCTTACCTATGAAGAGCTGTCTACGCTTTTAACACAAGTTGAAGCTTGTGTTAACTCACGTCCACTTACTCCAATACATTCTAATCTTGATGAACCTCCGTTAACACCTGCTCATTTCCTCATAGGAGAGCCTATAATTGGTGTACCAGAACCGTCGTTAATTAACGCTAATCTTAGCCCCTTAAATCGATGGCACTTAATTCAACGTATGGTGCAATCTTTATGGCAGCGATGGCAGCATGAATACCTCACAACCCTGCAACACCGTTATAAGTGGAATAAAAATCAACCAGAACTTGCTATAGGCACTATAGTATTAGTAAAAGATGACAGGCTTCCTCCTGGGAAATGGCTTTTAGGGCGAATCATCCAGAAACACCCAGGTGCAGATGGAGTAACAAGAGTGGTCTCCTTACAATATAAGGATAGAGTATTTAAAAGACCAATTTCAAAATTGTGTCGTCTGCCTCCGGCTGAGTCTGAATCTGTTCCGAATTCACTTTAATCTTAGCTTTTAATAGTTGAGTATGTTTTCTTTAAGTTAGTTTATTTTACACATGATTTTGAAGGACTGTAATCGTCCTTGGGCGGCGTTATGTCCAGTGCTACAATAAAAAATAAAAAGAGAGTATACCGACCTTCTTGGCTTTTTCCCGCGTTATGAAAAAAGTTGTGATTTTTCAGTGTGTGATTTTTCGTTACCTATTTTGTAATTAGTGATTGAGTGAGTAAAAATACGAATTAAATAAATGTGAGTGTTTTAATTAACCAATATCAAACAAAATATGGGTTATTAGCTCATTACAGTACCTATGTATAGAACATACACAATATTATGTAAATCAAAGTCAAATCTATCAAAATATGTAGGTAATGCAAACTCACACGGTTTCCTACACTGACAAATTAGTTATTAATGAATAAAAACATATTGTTATTTCAATGCTATCAAATGAAAAAAAATACTTTTAATCAAATCTAATTATTAAACAAGAAAATAGACCAGAAAAAAGCAACTAGTCTCATGTCGCCCTGACGGGATTCGAACCCGCATCCTTGGGAGTCCGGCCCAATGCATTAACCAATTACGCTACAGAGATCTCTATGAGGACACGTCGAATTTTCCTAGTATATTCACCGTGTTTCCTAGTATATTCACCGGATTTGTACTTATTTTGTTTAATCAGTTACAAAATAAGTACAAATCCATACATATTTTGTTGAATCAGTTAACTTATAGGATAAAATAGCTGTTATAATTTGACTTATCAATTTTGTGTCTGCTTACAAATTTAGGAAAATTCAATGTAGGGATGAAGTTTTTATACAGTTTTCTCTGTTTCAATGAATTTGTGTTGTGGCATTCTGGCTGCAAATGTATGCTGCATATACGGTGGTGCTTAGATGGAATGGAATCCATGTTATCTCCCTAAAATATTGTATTGTATTTTTTTTTTTTAATAAAAATATACAATCCAACCAAATTACATATGCAATATCTTTGAAGAATGTACATATACAATGATTACTTTTTGAAATGACGTATTAAATTTTGTTTAACTTACAAATTTTATTTATTTAACGAAAAATTGCTATTTTAATAGGTTGAAATTGTACTCACGCGTGAAAAGTTTTTTTTTTATTGTCCAGTATATTTTTACAAAATAATAGAGCGCACTTCGAGATCTCGCGTCATACTGACAATGACAACACTTTAGTGCTTATTGAGTCTAAAAGAATCTACATAGATGTACATAGATCCCTGTACGATAACCTACCCAAAGATATTCCTCGCCCTATTAATATGAAATCCCTTTTATGTCTCATTAATAATAACACCCCCTTATTAAAAATATTGGCAAAATTTATCTCCCACAACAACCTAAAATATTAAATATATACTTCTCCCATATTATGTTAAATGTCTGTGATGTTTACTGTGTTGTCTTTTATTTTCAGTAAAATAGCTTAGAATAAAATAATATCAAAATTTTACATCCCACCTCACCGTGTAAAAGCTACCTACACGTGACAGTGGCGGAATTATGTTTAGGGCATAGAGCAAGCCATTCATAAAGAAGAAGAAGAAGAAGAGTCTAAAAGGCTCAGTAAGTCACTAGAGGGGTAAAGGCAAACACGGTCCTCGTTACGCGTCCGGTGCAGGGTGGAAAGTTAAGACGGAGCATGAAGGGGATGGTTTCCTAAGAACGTTTTCATGTAGCTATAATGGTTGGTTAAGGTACCTGCCTTTCATGCCCCATCTTAACTTTCCACTCTGCGGTGGTTATTCGTCCAAGGAGGAAACGCAATTTAGGATGGTGCATTACGTTCCATTATGGTTTCAGAAATAAACAACAAAAATATTGTTTCGCCATATTTTCTTCGCGGTCGCATTTATTTCTTAAAATTTTATTTTAGGTTCTCTCTGTTACGATTTAATGACCAACTTTTCGAGCAAGAGGTGTGAAAAAAGCTTTATTGCACAGTCGTCGTCTCAGCGACATAATACCTACTACTTGGTATAGACGTCCCCCAAGTATCTCCACACCGATGGGTCCTGCGCTCTATTACTGCGCGATTATTGCACACTACAAATGGAAAAACAAGTATAGAACAATTTACAAATAGGAAACAAACAAAAGGTGGTCTTGTTGCTACATAGCAATCTTAGGCAACCCCTTGTGAATGAAAGACAAATAAATAGGATAAAAGGGGAATGGACAAATTAATTCAAAGTCACAGAAATTCATCAAATATTAACCTTTACAGGGTTTTAATTTTAGTTTATTTTAGTTATTATATTATTTTAGTTAATTTAAATATGGGGTCTACCCTTTTTGGCAGAACTTTTTAAGTCATAATTTTATTCTGTATAACAACGGTTGGCATAAACCTCATTTAGCAGAAAGTTGTTTGCAATATTTGTCATATATTCAAAACGTATAATTTTTTAAAGCAGAATTATCAGAAATTATTAGAAATTTTAGAAATGCAATCAAGCAGCAAGCATGCCAGCATACACGCATACAATCATGCAGCAAGCATCCAAGCATGCAGCAAGGATACAAGCATGCAGCAAGCATGAATTACGCCAAATGAAATTCTGCCATTTCTGCCATTTTAAATTCGGACATATAAACATTCTGTTAATCAACAATTAAGCTAAATAATTGTATGCCTTAAAATATTCGTTTAATAAAGATTCTGCCAACTGTGATATGCTTCTTAAGTTTCGGAGCATCGATTTTCTGCCAGATAGAGGGAACTTAACATTATGACCTAATAAAAGGCATTTTTCGGAATTGCCATCAGTGGATCTCTATTTTACTCATTGTATAAAGAGAAAAGGTTTTCTCCCTCATTTGCGGCCAAAAACACTTTTTTACTGGTCATATGGGAAGCGGGAGGTAAGTATAGGTGCATACGACTATGAGTAACGACGTCGATGAGACAACTTATCCAAATAATAAATAAATAAATATTTCCATACAGATCCAAATAAGTGATTATAATAAATGGCCTTCTCTATTGCTCATCTTTTCTGTACCTACAAGTAAATCTTAAATCTCAAGAGATAAAAATGTCTATATGGTTTTTCTTTTACAACGAAATCACGATAATTGTACTCACAACCATGGCTTCAATGACTTCGTCAGTTATCTGAAGCTCCGGCATGTTATCGAAGAAGTGGTTGGCGACCGACTCGAGAGCCGACTTGGGCCATTCGCTGAACCAGTCGATGGTACAGCAGTTGACCAAGGAGGGAAACTGGCGGAGACGCGCGCGGAATATCTGCAGAAGGACACATTTCAAGGCTTCACATTGCGAACTGTACGTTCTGAGCTTAATCGTACCTCTTTTCCCTTAGCTTGGCTTTCAGAGCCCTGTAGTTTAAAGGGCCAAAGGAAAATTCATTCGTAATTCTACAATAGGGTAACTAATCTATTGAGAGAAATCAAATGGTGGAATCGAGGAGAAGACTGCGGGCTGATGATGGTGATGATCATGACGAAGATGATGATGATGACGACCTCCGTGGTAGAGTGGTACGCACACGAGTTTCAAGGTATCGTCCACTCATGTCCTGGGTTCGAATCCTGGTAGGGGCAAATGATTGTATGATGAACGAGCATTTGTACATAAGTCATAGACGTTTTTATACATACATTTCTACACGTAAATACTGATATATGTATAATTATATGTATTTATATCCGTTACCCTAGTATCCCATAACACAAGCCTTACAGTGCTTACTTTGGGGCTAGGTTAATTGGTGTGAGTGTAAAAAATTTATATATTTTTCTCAAACGTGCTTGGAATTGTGAGCATTATTTTGACAACCTTCTTCGAGAAAATCGATATTGCTGAATTGGCCACATACATGCGAGCAGCGGCCGGCAAAAGTTGTATGAAAATCCATACCTGTCGTGTTTAGCGGCCAAATAAATTACATAGTAAACTCATATCTGTCGTGTAATTTAAAAATGGAACGATCTTTTACTCCAAAATAAGGCAACCAAGGAGGTAACATAAAGGTTTTATTTAAATTTCGAACTGGTTTGCAAATAGAAAGCTGATTTAGAAAAAAAAACAACAAATGAACACTTTAACGCGGGAAAAAATATTGTTGTTCGTTGTTCGTCTGATTTCGAAAACTAGTTTTAATTTCCGCGCATTATTTCAGAAAAGTACTGTACAAGCCTTGGCCACAACTAGGCATTGATGGATTCTTTTGCTGGCCGCTGCAGTAATATACTATTTTTTTTTTATACCTCGCCCACAGGACTCATGACGACGACGATATGCAGGTTGCTCCTAACTCTCCGCTGGTAGCAAGCGAAGAGATTTGTCTTGGTCGCCGGCAGATTCATCTCCATAACCGCATGGCGGACGGACATGTAGATCTTGTCGAGGTCTTCTGCTTCGTAGATGTTGGGAACATCGCCGGAGCTCAAGATGTTGTTCAAGTCTTCCAAAAATGATTCCATTTTTATCTGGATAACGAAGTTGGTTGTTTATTTCAATAATTAAAACCTCTTTGTGGGGTTTTGTAAAAACTAGTGTGCGATTAATTCGGAAATGCCACAATGTTAGAAAAGTAAAGCATTGTCGTTATTTATATACATGTAAAGTTTTGTAGGAGGTTAATAAATTTAAGCGAACTACGAAAAGAACACAATTTGATATAATCTTGGCGGAGGACACCTCTGGCAGATATTATTTAATTTGTAATTTCAAAGATGTCGAGAATTGAAGGTAGGAAAAGAAACAAAATTGAGTTTGTTTTTAGTTTGACTACTATTTTCTTTACTTTAAGCGAGTTAAACCGTGTTGGTCTTGTCAGCAATAGTTATAATTAATACCTAAAAATACTTATCTCATCAAATTATTTGCTAAGTTCGATGAAACGTTCTAAAGCCATAATGAAATCTGAGCAGTTGAGAATTTACAAGTATACCTGTGCATCAGAGAATAGAAACACGATGCCTCTATTATCAGCTCCAGCTTTAATCATCGTCTGGCGTAAGTCGTCTCGCCATTCCGATTGCCCGTACGCTTTAGTGATCTCTATTTGAATGCAGGTCAGCTCCGCCATATGTGCCGCCAACCGCGTTAGAGACTGGCGACCTGGTGGTCACAGTCAAGTTTATATAGAATTCTGAAGGTGCAATTCCACCAGTCCAGTGTGCGGCACTGTGCTGCACAAAGTTCTGAACAAATTTTCCTTTCGGCGGACTCTCTTTAGTAATCATTTACAAAATGGGCATGCATACGAGTGCACGCCCATTTCGTAAAGAGCTACGTAGCTATTTGCTTCCGCTATCAGAGCGAAAACATTTATTTGTTCGCGCAGACGTGGTAGTGCAGCACTGTTCGTTTACAAAAATTACGCCAAACTTTGTCAGAGGACATAGAGTCACGTAGTTGGAGCACGATTTGAGTTTGTGGACGAAACATGTGCTTCACATTTGTGCGGCACACGCTTTTGGTGGAATCCCACCTTAAGACATCGCTCTCAGCGATAAGACCATCTTTGCTCGGCATAGCTTTAAGTTTTATGGGATTGTATCTTCTGCAATAAAGTGTTAATCTATCTTCAACAAGGAAATGATAACATCAGAGATTTAAAAAAATCATAAGCGGTTTGATGAAATTACTGATTTCTACGAGGGTAATGATTGTAACACTCACCAGAACCACCCATGCCTAAAAGCAGGGCATTAGCCATGGGCTGTCTCATGATGCGCGCGAGTCGACACAAGTGGGCGATAGCGTCCTCAAACAACACCAGGTCCAGAGGCGCAGTCGTCGTCATGTTGTACTCATTCAAATAGTGATCCAGGATTTCGTCCAGCTAAACAGTGTAATTAATTTACATAGCTATACCAATAATGTAGGCATTATTGATAAAGAAGTGCAAAAATCTGTGATCTGTGTTATTCCGAATAGATTGAGAGTCCTTAAATATGAACGGGCTTTTAACCTTCATAATAGTTTAACTGTATATCGTTGCCGTAAGACAAGACGCAAGAAATAAATAGCATTTCAATTTTGGTCAAATTTGGTCAAAATACAGTTAGAAATGTAATCAAGCGACATTTTTTTTCTGCATGTTTCAATATTGGTTTTAAGATACACTATTTAAAATAAGGACTACTTGACTTTTTGACTTGACAAATCACAAACACAAAACGTAATTATCATATGAATGTCCCTTAAAATATTTTTTTTTTTTTCTATGTAAAGAATATTTTGTATTGTTGAGTATTAGAACCTACCTCTTCCTGGTTAGTAATCTCCACATACTTCCGATCATCGGCGCCGAGGTCCATAAAATCTCCGAACAACATGAGTCTCCCACCGACAACTTCTTGCGACTTCTTTCCAAACTCCGAACGGATCTTTTTATTCAACAAGCTGAGAATAAACGTGGCATGTTCAGACTATGATTTTATATAAGTACCTACAGGGTAATTTTAGAAACAGTATCCAAATTTTAAAGTTCGTCTCAGAATCGGTAAGTGAACAACTTTCTCCTAGAAACATGGGTCGAAATACGAGAACAAATTTCTAAGACTTCCCATACTAAATCGATCACGTGATCAGTCTGATTTGTATGAAGAGTCAAAATGTTTTTGTCATATTTCGACCCAAGTTTCTAAGAAAAAGTTGTTCACTTTCCGATTCTAAGTCGAACTTAAAAATTTGGATAATGTTGTTAAAATTACCCTGTATTGCAATCATAAGACTAATTCTAATATAATACCTACTAGGAAAAAGGTGCACATATGATATGACACAATGTTGAGTAGGTAATAGATAAGGATTATCGCAAAATTATATATCCATATTTATCTATGTTATGTAAGAACCTACTTTTTATTTTTTAGCAGCTACGAATGTGTGCCCCGCCTGGGCTCCGCAGCGCGGTACTCTGGTGACTGCAGTGGGGAGGGATCTCTAGCTGCGCAGCGTAGCAAGAGCCATGCTGGCCAGCGACGGATCCTGGCAGGCGACGGTCGCCTTTTGCGAGGACGTTATCTCGCAAAAGGAGGCATCGGAGCGGATACGCGAAGAGGACGCTCATGCGAATCGGCTCCGACGAAGACGGGTGGGGCGAAGGAGGCGGCGCTATGTGCACCTTATCCCCCTATAGCGGGGCGGTGCGGCGCGGGAGACGGCTTGTGAGTCGTCTCCCGGATCGCACGGTCCCCCCTCACCCGTCTGAGAGATGGCTACGCTTGCCCAGCCATCTCTAGCCGCGAAGAGGCCCGGACAGCGGGCAGACTGTCGGTCTAAGGGGTAGTGTACCACCCTGTCCCCCATGGCCTACGACAGTTTGATGGCAAGCAGTGAGGGGTTTAGCTTTATTGAGGAGAATGGTAGGATTATTGATTCTACAAATCAACAGAAGTTCTACTTACTTGACGAACCACTGACGGTCTTCTTTATTAACAAGGCGATCTTGATAAACTCGCTGGTGTTCATGATACCATAATCGAATCACATCGTCTTCATCCTTAAAACAATCTAATTTTTTTAAAGAAAAAGTTGACTGTCTGTCATAATATCCCCTCCTGATCAGAAGGTCTAAGTAGCAAAAACAGTAAGCCTACTTAGCAAATTTTCAGTGCATCCATTGCATAGCCTAAGTTAGACAACGTTATTTTAAGTTTACCTAAAACCACAAAACCATTTGTAGAACTCATAATTACGAACAACTTTCTGTAAGGAAGCAACCCTGAGATCTTGAAAAAAAATCAGCTGTTTCATACATTTTAGCAGAGTGCAAATAAATGTTTTTTTTCGCAATTTCAGGGTTGCTTCCATCCTGTGGCAGTTTCTGGTCTGCTATCGGGTGCGTCCCCAGGTGGTGGATAGGGGAACGCCTTGCGGGCGCGAACCAAAACCAGAGCGGTGGGCAACCGCTCTCGAACGGGTGCAGAGGTTTGAGGGGAACTACGTGTCTGTGATTAGACGGAACGGAAACCTTTCGGATAGTACGCGTTTGATTTTGGAAATCTGAGAGGGAATACGCTTTATGACTTACATAGAGGCGGAAAACGGAAGAAAATACACACCAGAAGAAAACAGTGAGGACTGAAGGATAAGCGCGAGACGCGCGCCTAGTTTCCCTTGAAAACTCACTTTTCGAGCGACAACGTGGAAACCTGAGAGGGGACTACGCCTCCATGTTTTACATAGAGGCAGAAACCGGAAGTTAGTACACACGAGTCTCTTAGTGGCGGACGCTCTGAGTGAGACAATGGCGGTGACGCAAAGTGTGCGGTGAATCCCTTTCGAATGCGGAGACCTGTAAGGGCTACGCGTCCATATGGAGGCGGACAATTATGGGTAGTACGCTCTAGTGGGTCCCGAACTCGGGTGAGAGACCTTGCTCTTTAAGTTTATGGACCCCAAGCTGGTTGGTGCGCATCCGTGTAGTGCGCTTTCTGGCGTTTGGGAGAAACCCCATGCGATGGCAGAAGTAGTTTCTGCATCCCGAGGTGGGCTTGCTTCGGCAAGCAACCCAGTTGATGCTATGGACCAATGCTACAACGATGGTCACGGCCGAGACACTATGGGAAGAAAGACACGGCGGGTGGTTTTTAGCCCATCAGCGGTAGAGTCCCACTAACCTTTTGTTTGCTCTCCCAGGCGCCATAGGTACGCATAACGCATTTTCCATTCGTTAAAAAAAGGGTTGCGTTCATAAAAAAAGTTGTTTGTTATGACGAGTTCTACAAATGGTTTTGAGGTTTTGGTTAAATATAAAACGTTGTATATATTATATATTGTATGGTTCCCGTTCCCGTGGGAATTTAGGGATCATTTATAGCCTATGTTACTACTTGGGGTCTAAGGATTCTCTATACCAAATTTCGTCAAAATCGGTCCAGTAGTTTTTGAGTTTATTCGTTACATACAAAAATACAAATCTTTCCTCTTTATAATATTAGTATAGATGTGGTTATCAAAGAAGGAAGATATGAAGATAGGTAGTAGATTTAAGACTTCGACGGTTGCTAGTCACTAAAAATTTATAAAAAAAAATCGAAAAGGACATGAACTACAGATAAGTTAAACTGACCTTGACATGTTTCGCGTCCATCATCAGAATGCCTTGGAACACCTTGCTAAGATCCCTCAAGTTGAATGTGTAGTGGGACTTCGTGGGCGTGGGAAGAAGTTCTTCCACTAGACTCGTGAAGATCTCTATGGACGCTTTCAGGAAGGGACCTTCGCGAACCTTCACGTTTTTGTCGATGAAGCGCGTCCATGAGCAAAGGATCGTGCTGAAGATCGCGTACTAATCAAGGGAAATGTACGTTAATCAGTTTAACTTTATTGTAGGTCTGGTCATCTGCTCCGTATTGTCATCCCTGCGTGTCCCTCCATCTCTACCTACAAGGATCTTTACAAGACCACTGATATTGCTGTATCAGTTGCTGAATTTTAGGTAGCTAGGAATTGCAATGGCATGTAAATTATGTGGGTAAGCTCTGCTTTTAATCAAACTGCAATTCAATTAGAGTAAAGCAATAGATCATTATGTTGGTTACAGTTGAATAAGTATAGTACGGTAGATTTGCACGATGGGCTTTTATTATCTAGGAAATTAACCGATACTTAGAAAAAATGTGGCTGTTTTCATTTTAGTGTAAATTTTACTTTCGATAAAACTTGTTCCAGTACTGAGTTTTTCGATACAAGTCTCCTTTAGAAAATAACGTTAAAAAATCAAAAATAAATAATATATACGATTACCTTGCTGGCATACTCCATCTCGGTAAAGGAGATGTAATGGAAGTGCCTCATGAGGCGCATAGTGACGGGGTTGCGGCCGCCGCCGGGCGGGCCCATGGCCGCCACGATGCCCACGTCCACTATAGTACGGAACTCGCCTATGTTCGTGCGGTCGTACCATCCTGGCGGATTATTGTTATAATTCATTTTGCTGTTGCACACAAAATATCCGCGCCATGTCTAATGGTGCTCCTAAACGAGACATTTTTTTGCTAAAATGTGCGGCCACTTCATACTTTATCTTGCTCTAGCGTATAAAGTCTGCGTGAGGCAGCATTAGCTGTCGGCCAGAAATGCAGGAAAATGTGGCCCATTTAGAAGCACCGTAACATAATGAAGGAGATGTGGTGGAAGTGCCTCATAAGGCGCACGGTTACGGACCCATGGCAGCCACGATGCCCTCGTCAACTGGGCGTCCACCCAGTCAATAAGGAACTGATCCGCAATTAAACAATATTGCAATATGTTGGGTTGTTCAGAACAGAACCATGTCCAAAAAACGCGCGAGCTGAGCGAGCGAAGCGAGCGTGCCGTGGCAGCGGCCAGCGAAGCGCCAGAGACGACCCTTTTTAAAAATAAGTATAGAAATATGACAAGCACTTAATGACCTGAACATGAATATTTGACCCTTTGCAAGTGTCAATTCTGTTTTGCCGGTTGCCATTTTGAGTGCCGACGCTGGCAGCCACCGCCGGTTCCAAATGACGATAAGGCAGCGGAGGCCCTGCCTCCACTGCCTGCGCCGGCTCCCCATTACTCCCTATTAATTTTTATTATATAAAACATGAATTTTGTCCACTGCTTACTAACCAGAGAAGTCCATGAACTGCCTCAGAAGCTCTATCGGTGGTTGAGCACCATAGACTTCGAGCGCGGGCATGTTCAAGTCGTCGATGAAGAACACCTGTCGCTTGGTCGGCGGCGGGCCGAACACGCCGCGCCGACGACGCTCCAGCTTGCCGTCGATCACGTCCTACAGTGCAGCAAGGCTTTTAAGGAACATGGCTAAAAAAGGAACTAACATGAAACGTAATTTTTGACAGTTGAGCAGCGCCACCCCCGAGTTAATTATAAGCCTTTTCGTAATTGCCATTAGGCCTCTAATGAACGTGGCAATAAAAGGAACTAATAAAAGGCTAATTGGCTAGAGACTCCTCGTCGTCCATAACAAAAAAATGGATAAACTGGATAAAACTGGATATCACGGCTGAAAATGGCACAAACCTGCGTCTGATTGGCGGAAGTCCTCGCGGAGAACACAATAAACTCGCATATAAACTTCTTGTGTAACCCTCGAGATAGTTTAGAGGTAATGGTGACCGTCTTCCCAGTACCAGTTGGACCCACGCAAATCACGTGGTTGTAGTTCGATACCTTGTACCCGAGCAACGCCGCGCTGCGGACGTTGTCTAGGGTCGGCACTTCGATATCTGGGTGGCGGACAAGACGAGACTACATTTAATTTTTTCTCTTTATTTATACAAAGTTAAGAGTTAGGTAACACATTTATGTCAGGTTGACACGATGCGAGATTTGACGCTCGAGGAGCATGCCGCCTCTCGAACGAGACAACTAGCATTCGTGAAGTGTTCCCGCTGAGTTCGTTTTCGTTATGTACGTGCACGCATACGAGCTTTCGAGAATCATCTAGAAGCCTTTCCTCGTGCGTGAACACCCATCATGTCAACCAATCATTACTGCCGAACATTTGGATCTGAGTGGTAGTTTGCGCTGCCACTGGTGCCGCCCACGCGGAACCGAGTGATATATTGACGAAAAATAATAGTGTGACACCTGACGAGTTTTTTACCCTCCGTAAACATGAAACTCCTGAAAAAACTGAAATCTACACATTGTTTTGCTACTCCCTTCGCGTCTGTACGCGTATCCTCCTATGTACAGGAGAATAATAACTAAGGACATCGTCATCATCATCGTCAAACATCATTGGAGCAGTACCTACGCCCAAAAGTCTGTGTTCTTTAAAAGCTCATCCATTTGCAATGAATTAGCGCTGGAATAGCTGGAGCCAGAGAATACATCATTTTATAACAGTGTTTCCAAACGCAGTTCAATCGGTACTATGACTTACTCAGTGAGAACGTAATTAAATCATTTGGTTTGTGTGAACTTAATTATGAGTCTAATTAAAAATAACTACACATTTTGTTAAAAGGAACTGTGATTGTGTATCAACTGTGTCAGCACTTACCAGCGAACTGCCACTCTGGGTCGACTTCGTACTGTTCCAAGTTAGCCATCCAGTTATACCAATAAGGATTGGCAGGTTCCCCGTCTTCTGTAGGGTCGGTAAAACCTCCGTCGTGCAAACTGAATATAATATGTGAATTGTATGTAGGAAGTATTCGACGACTTTTTTTTAATGGGACAAAATTTGGATCAATTAGTTATTTTCAAATTCCAGTAGAAGACTACTTCAAATCATAAGTTATCCGCCTTATGATACAAAAACGTGGAATAATAGCATGAAAAACATGAGAAAACACCACGTCCAAAAAATACCAACCGATTTTTTTTTAGTAGTCGTAGTCTAACCTTTTCCTTAGTAGTCGTAGTCGGTTAAAAACAAATAACGTGACTTTATAAATACTCTTTCGCGTTGTTAGAATATGTACTCACGTGTAATCATAAACTCTCCCTTCCGCTGGGAAAGCAGGTTTCAAGTTATTCTCCACGGTCAAGGCGCGCATGAAGTCGGAGAATATGGCGCGGCCGTGGTGGTTACACGTGGCGCCCACGGTCCACGTCACCGCCCACACCACCCAGCATGGGGCTAGACGAGCTGTTCCAAAAAAAACTTTTAATAGCACCCGCACATTGAGCCACTAAGCGCGGCGCACACAAACTGCAGGAGTCGCTCGCGCTCGCTTCTATTGGCCGCGTTTACGATTCACCTCGCGAGCACACTCGGCCACAGTCGCCAGTTTCTATTCTGTCTACTAATGGCCGCCACTAAACCACTAGCGACTGCGATTAGTGGCTGCGTCTAGTGGCTTACATAAGCTACTAGTGGTCCCGTTTAGTGGTCGCGACTAATGGCTCAATGTGCGGGCGCTCTAATACTTTCAAGATATTCTCCACAGTCAAGGCCCGCATGAAGTCAGAGAATATGGCGCGGCCGTAGTTGTTGGAGGTGGCGCCCACGCTCCACGTCACCGCTCAAACCACCCAGCATGGGCCTAGCCGAGCTGTTCCAACAAACTGGATAAATTTTCTCTTTTATAATATTTTGAATGGGATCGCTCTTGATCCTAAGCAAGCTCGGAGGCTAAGGCCTGTATTCCAGAACGCGACTCAAGCAGTTGAGAACAGTTAGAAAGGGACGTCGCTTCATGATATGAATTAGCTCGCCCCTTTCTAACTGTTCTTAAGTATAGATTACTGCTTGAGTCACGTTCTGAAATAAGGGCCTTAGATAAGATCTACGAGGATCTAGAAATATGATGGGTTATGAGTACTCGGAAATACAGACGCCTCCCTAGCTGTGCGCAATATAAAAGATGTTGATTAGTACTTTGTGCGACATTTAGAAATATCAACCAAAAAACGGAAATCCGCAGTGGGTCTGGATGACCAATAGAAGAAGGGATATGGCGGTATGAGCTCATGCAGCTCCTGAGCACACTTCTTTAATAACTTTAATATATTAGGCGCCGGTTCATAACCACTTGTAGAAATGTGATACGTTTTATGGAGTCTGATGTGCCGTTGTCAGTTCGTGGAGAAATGCTTATAACACTCACGTAGCGTCGCTATAAATGGTGCACCGGGTGGAGGTCGATCATCTTTCCCCGTGAGAGGGCGCATCCTATAATCCAGTAGCTCCAGGAACTTCAGCACCAGTGCTGAGTCGATTGACACCACCGCTTCAGTCAGTTTCGACCGGAGAAGGTCCAAGGCGGGGTAAAGGTACATATTGATCAGGTTTGGTAGACTCTTCTTGAGGATTTCGCCAATCTGCACGAACGAAATAATAAAGACTAGGAAATTTTGATCTTCTATTCTAAGAGTTAAACAACGAAAAAGGAAAGGAAAGGATGATTTAATGATGTTTGATTTTGATTGATGGATTCAAGTTAATAAATTGGAATATTGATGTTTTTTCTTGTGAAGAAGGAAAGGAAAAGACTGCTAAAATATAAAAGGAAAACATGATTCAATGATGTTTGGTGATTCATGGAAAAATATTTTTTGCATTCTGGCTTCTTGTCGGCTAACAGACGTCTTGAATGATAGGAAGAAAATTTACCATTCAATACAAAGGTAGGTACTTATTATGTGGGGTTATTTGAACCAATATTATTTTGTTTTTATTTGATTTTAATGTTGAATCAAAAAGGCGAAGCGGTTTAGGAAATCTTACCAGAAAAATAACAGCCTGATGATTGTGATAAAAAAATTGCACAATGCACAATTATTGGGCATATTATTATATTAGTACCACCTCATTTATCAAATAAAAAAATATATACTTTTACGAGCTTACAACGAGATTCATATTGCTGATGAATGACACTACTCGTCAATAATGTGGGAAAATACCGGCGGTATATTACTCTTCAGCCAAGCATTGACAAGCGGAGGTAGTCCAACCACTTTAGTGTCAAGATACACCATCCCACAACGAGAAACCGTGGCGGGGGATGCCACCGCCAAGTCGGCCACTTCGAATATCATCCGCTGTCTGTCTGTTAGCTTCATGATTTCCCCACTGGAGAGACAGAGCTTCTTATTGTCGTCTAATACCTGCAGATCAAATGGTAATGGATACTCTTGAATGCCTTTTCTAGACAGATTATGAAGTATAGAAGATTTAAAAAGTTCCACCAAAGGTGAAAGCAGAGCTATGAATCGCCATCGCCACTTTGCTCTATCCTGACACAACTCCTTAGTGGATCCGGTAACCGTCGGTCCCGGCTGTTGTAATCTAATAACAGTCGTTGAGCCTAGTCATAAAAGCAGGAAAAGCTTGAGAAACTCTAACACCACAATGGCCGTTAGTCCTCGTACGATGAGAGCATAGAGGCATACATGGCACTTACTGTGTTCATATTTTCAATCCAGACTGCATCCACGGGGCCATCGAACACGTACCAGCGCTTGTCCATGTCTTCCACCGCTATGCCGCCTCGGACCAAGCTTGACAGTATACCGTCCGTCCTAAACGATAATTTTTTACATAAGGAAATAATGATTAATTGTATTCCGAAAGTTATTTTATAAGATAAACAGGTATATATAAAAAAAACAAACCCTAAATTTGTGGAGATTAAATGAATATGAATATGAATTGCTCAAACGGGACTCAAGCTCTCGAAAACTTTAGATTTCATATTCGGTCCATATTCGGTTGCATAAATTAGAAAGGCATATTTTAGAGCTGCATAATGTATTTTGGCATGTCTCATTATTTCGCATAACGTGCATACACAATAAATCATAATGCATACTTTTTCCCTCGTAACCTCTTTTGTAATAATGACATTTCAGTATATATTTTTTTGCATTTACTTTTACTCTTGGTTGTTGACGGTTACAGACGGTATAGTTATGGATATGGATACTTAAATCTATTATGCATTTCGTAGTTTATAATGAATTACCTTTAGACGTATAACAATTATGCCCTTAAATTTTATGGTTACTAAATTATGTTAAAGAAATTTAGAGTAGGTAAGAATTATGCCGATGAAACCATTCTGCGTTCATAAAACTCAGCTTATCTTGAATTATGCAAAAGACTTTATGTCATAATTAAAAACATTGTGCGACCAAAGGGTCACCCAACGCAAGTGTGGTTGTCAGGTGCAAACAATTACCACATCATAACTCAAGCATCAAACCAAAGACAGTTTCGAAATCGGATGTTAATGACGTTGATATTAAGCCTGATGGATTAATAATGGGAAACCAAAACAGCCCAGACCAAAAACACAAAGAAAGTTTCACCCACCACTCGTGTGTCTGAAGATCGAACTCTCCATACAGCTGACCCATGGTGATGGACTTGGGATTGACCACGAAGGTGTGGACCGGTGCGAAGGGAAACCCGTCTGGCGCAAGCTTGCCCTTGATCGCTGTCAGCGCATCGCGCAGTATCTCATAGCACTAGAACATTGGATTGATCTCGATTTGGTGTTGTTTTAGGACCAACTTCATACTTTTATTAATGAAGACATGCTATTTGTTTCTTTGCATAAAACAGAAGCTGACAATACTATTTCCATTTCTCCACGTCATCGTCTCGTCGTCATACTGTCTCTGTGTTAGTAGTAATGAATACCTAACAAGCTATTTCTAACCAATTTCTTGTGTTCTGTGCCAATGTGTCTATGTTTGGCCTATTTTTTTTATTAAACGTTAAAAAGCTTTTAAATAGTCTAACCTTCGTTTTTCCAGATCCCGCGGGACCTACTAACATCAACCCATGGCGCACGACAGTGGTTTCATACAACTGTATAATCTTAAATATGAAAGCTGCAAATGATAAAAATATGTATAGTTTTTACCAAACCGTGGGGACAATTGAGATGCCTGATAATGATGATGAATTCAAAATTATAACAGTTGCTTTGTAAAATTACTAGGTTTTGGCCATTTGTTAGGGATGACTTGAATTCCAATAATCATAAAAGTTGGTTTGAGTAGGTAGGAGAAGAAATCTTAAAGAATTAAGAAGTTACGTTAAGATGAAATTTTAATTTAATTATAAACAGACGGTACATACTATATAGATCATCATATCCTCGTTTCACGAGCATGTTCCTGATAGATTGCTCCATAATCCCGTAGTCCACTATTGGGATCTCCACGCGTGGGAACAAGTCCGAAATTATACCTTATCAATGAAAATTCAGTCGTAAGGATATTATCATTAAATCTATCGAATAATGAGTAAGAGATGAACTGTTAGTAATTTAAAGAAATTACTGAAATTAATGTAGGTCACCTCGGAGCTGATGATGATGATATATTAGGGCACAAACGCACCGGCAGGTGGCTTGCTCAGTGCATAGAACCTCGTGAGTCACCTAGCGAGTAGCTAGGTAAAACGAAAGTTCTTATATTTATGAGATCGGCCGAACTACGCAATTGGCGCCTAGCTAGCCGCCTAGCGTGTAAAACACCGTGTGTCCTAACAACCAAGTCGCTAGGCGCTAGGCGCTAAGCGAGGCACCTATCTATGTGTTTATGTCCTTAGACAAGAAATAAGTATGATAAGAAATGGTACACTAACCATTGAACAATATCAGATCGTCAGCTAGAAACTTGGGTACATTGACATCTCTCAAAGCTCTCAGTACTATTTGTCTTTCATCGCCGTCTGGCATCTGTCGGATCAGGTTACCAGCCACGAGGATCACGGTCTTTACAGCGCGCATACCGAAGTCGTAATGGTCCTATCATAAGAAAAAGGGAAATCAAAGCACATTATGTTCGTCTAGGATGAACCCCTATGTAGTTTAAATAGTACTAGCTGTGTCTATACAGATCTAGAAAATCTTGCATCTTGAAGGATTAAATTGGCAATTTGGATCTAGTTGTTTTTGCTCTTGGGTTCTAACTGCTAACGAAAAGATTTTAAGATTTATCATCTTAGAATTTACGAATATGGTATAAACTAAATAAGTAGTTTTATATACTTATGATTAATTTTAAATAAAAAAATATTGGAAGAAATCAACTCGGCCACAAGTGAATTCTCAGATGGGACTCGAACCCACGACGTTTGAAAATCCGGTCCAATGCTCTGAGCTACCGAGACTTGCGGACCACCGTCGAAATTCTCCAATACTTTAATATTTTTGATACGCTGTAGGCCAGCGTTGCCACATCAATGCTAGGAATAAACTTGCATTCGAAAGAAACCTTCAGGACCCTTAAGTTGATTTCCCGTTAAGTTGAATTTTCTTTAAGTTGGATTCACTTATTATATTAAAACATAATAAGCTAAAAGTACCAGGGTCGTATAGCTAAGCAGGAGCTATTTTAGATTTTAGAGTTATTTTTATAGGCAGCAGCGTTTTAAGTAGGTATAACTCATGGTTGGTTATGCTGCCCTGGTATTTTTATTTTTTTTGTACTATGCCAGTACTATTTGACTCAGTAGGGATAAGTGAAAGCAAATTCTTTCTTCGTAATCCTACTGGTGAGAAAACTAGTCATTGGTCGTAGTACACCTGGGTGGTTCAACTAGCTAGGTCTACCCATGGACCCCTTTGGAAATCTAGAGCATTGGACCGGATTTCCAAAGGTCGTGGGTTCAAGTCCCATCTGAGAATTCACTTGTGGCCGAGTTGACATTTTCCAAAATTTTTTCATTTAAAATTTATCTTATTGACCAATAATATATAAAAATAGCATTGAAAAATGCCAAAATTCCAAAATCACGTTTTTTCGCATTTCAATCTACTATCTAATATCCTAAGAATATTACATATCATCTCAATGAAATTACGCAAAACCTCATAACCATTTGTTGAACTCATCATTACGAATAACTTTTCGTATTGGAGCAATACTGAAACCGCGACCAAATAATCTGCTGTTTTATAAAATTTTTCAGCTACTTTTTTCGAACCTTCCTAAATTTTATTTATAGTCAAAACATTATCGAATTTATCGGTAGAAGATGGACAGTTTGTTTTGCTGTATAGAAGTAGATGAAGTTTCAATAAATCAAGATATTCAAAACTTATTCGGTAGGTACTTACCTGTGCTGATAGTTGTTCAGAGCTAAGCCTGAAGGTGGTGGTGATTTTCCCAGCAAGGATCTTGCCCTCGTAGAAACCGTACGAGAATAGCGAGATCTCAGCAATGAGAGTGTAGTTCGGAACCATCATAGCAATCGGTCGGAACAAGGCTTTTAAATTATCTGGTAACTCCGTTCGACCTAACGAAAGAAGATAAAATAGAGATTTGGTTGGTGATAGGGTTTGTTGTAAGTCCGCCTGGCTAGCCACTACCATCTTATCTAAGAGACTGACGGAACGCTTCATCAGCATCGGCGGTGCGATAGCGTTCCGTGAGTCTTTCTCGCTCTGACTAGTGAGGGTTCTGAGCGACAGAAAAGGATAAGGCAATGGAACCCTAAGCCTATAAGAACAATGTTTTCAGCATTGTTGTGTTCCGGCAGTTAGAGATAAGATAAGCTCCTCAGTGTTTGAAGATTCCGGGAGAGGCTTGCTTCCATCTTCAGCATAATCAATACTCAACATCTTGTATAATGAAGGCTAAGAGTACCGTTATTTATAAAAAAACAAACTTTTATTTGACTTGATGTAAACTCGATTCCGTCAAGAGTATCCCTCAAGTCTAATCGAAAACTTATGGGTGTCGAAAAGTATTTCAAACAATCATCGTACCGGCATATCCTGGATTCATGGTAATGAAGACAGAACAGGAAGCCTTCAGAGGCAGTTCGCAGCCTTCAAACCAGAACCTTTCCAAGCGAGCTATTTGTGCCTTTTGGATGGTCACCACCTTCAGAAAGACCAAGCTTTGATTAAAGTGCCCGCAGACTACAATTACTCCCTTTCAATTCGGTAAAATGTCCAGGTATGCAAGATGCCAGAATAAATAATGTTACTTAATGTTCTACTGTAAAACCAGGTATCAGGGTAAAGGTGTCAAATGCCATAAATCCAAAAAAAAATTACCTGTTGCGCCACAACAGATAGCACTTCTATGTCTATTCTGTTAAATTCGTCGAAGCACGCCCATGCTCCGGATCTGTATAAAAGTAGTTAGTAAGCAAAAGCATATTATTATATCCCAACCATGAGCGGCTTTTATCGTCACTCATAGCTCCATAACGTGTCACTGGCCCACTCACATCTTAGCGGGGTAAGCAAGACAGCAACATGCGCCATACCATAGCGCGTGTTATAAAGCTTTCACTTTCGTTTGCAAGTAGGAAAAGACATCGTTCAAAAGTCACCACTATTAGTTACCTAAATAGTCAGTTCCTGAGTGATTTACGATTCCGGAAGAGGAACGCTTCCATCTTCAGCTTTATCAATACTTACATCGGGTATGATGAAGGCTTAGTCTCACCGATGTTCATAAAAATGACTTTTGCGGTTTTTAAATTTAATCGAATCATAGGTAAAAACCGCACAAATCATAAAAAACTTTCTCAGGTGATACCGTGAGTAGTGTGTGCCGCGAAAAACTTCAAGTTGAGTGTGCGAGAGAAAACAGTGGTACTGGCGTAGCGCGCGTAAACGAACAATAAAGAAGGTAGACCGATTCGTCTGCTCTTAGCACCCCATTACTCGCATCCACCCGCATTAACTTCAGTCACTCCGCGATCATGGCGCATGCAACTACGCCGAAATATCGGGGACTAAAAAAAATTTTAATAGGACCATGAAAGTAAAGTATAACTTCTATTTCTCTTCATTACCACCAACTAAACCAAATACTTTGGGATAAACAATATGATTGTGGAATTTCCTAATACCCAACAAATGGAACTCGGTGGCGCAGTGGTTGTTGTTGAGGTTAAGCAACTTTCGCAATGGTCGGTTACGGGATGGGAGACCAAATGTTTGCTATTTCGAACTCCTATGTGCTTCGGAAGGCACGTTAAGCTGTTGGCACCGGCTGCAGTTGTAGCCGTTAAAACCTACCATTCCACATTGGGCCCGCGTAGAAAGTCACGGTCCATTCTCCTTATCCACCCATAGGGAAGGTCACTGCCCCAATAGTGGGGACATTAAAAAGCCTGATAAATAAATAAATATTTTTATAGTCACACCAATTAACCTAGCCCCAAAGTAAGCACTGTAAGGCTTGTGTTAAGGGATACTAAGATAACGGACATAAATACATATACGTATTTATGTGTAAAAATATATAATTAACATCCATGACTCTGGTACAAATGATCGTACTCATCATACAGACATTTGCCCCTACCGGACCTCAGAGTAGGCGACACCTTAAAACCGGTGTACGTACGTTCTACCACGGAGGTCGTCAAAATGTGATGTGATGAAACCAATATGTACTTACGCAGCCAAACCCTTGAAGAACTTGCCCATAGCCATATAATCCAGCTGGTCGGAACAATTGAACACGACGCATTGCACCGCTAGAGCCTTCGCCAGATCCTATAATGATCGTTAGATTACGTAAGTAAGGCGGTAAACCCACTGCTGCGCGCTTCGTCGCATCGCGAAGGCGCGGAGCTGCTCGGAGAGACAGGTCAAGTATTCGCCGTATTCGTATTCGCATAAAAATGATGCGATTCCGTATGCGAAAAGTAATTCGATTGTTTCAAAAATACGACTACTGCTTCTTCATCACTGCGTGATTTGCCGCTTCGCGCTCCGCGGCGAGGCGCGTGGCCAGTGGGTGAACCGCCTAATGAGGTAACTTTGAAACACAATACTCCTAACAGCTAATAAAGCACAGTCATAAGAAGTCTAGCTGCTGCGTGTTCTGCTTCTGGAACCGTCGGTTGCCGCTAGTGTCTTAATAATATTTTTACATTATTTTGATTGAACCAAAATAAAAAGGTTTAGTTGAATATGGCAGCGCGAGAAAAATTTACACCAATTACCGGCATTGCATTTTTAGGCAATTTCGTTTTAATATAGTCTTTCTAAGGTCTTTAGCACCGTATTTACCTTAGTAGTCTCCGTCTTTTGCTACCAAGCATCATCATCGTCATCATTCAGCCTATCGTAATCTATGAACGTAATTCCCGCCTCTTTCATCCAGTTACTACCTGCCACCTTTCTCAGCTCTTTGGTTCATCTAGCTGGAGGGCGTACTACACTACGTTTGTTGAGACGTGGCTCCTTTCAAGAACTGATCTGCTCCAATACTCGTCGGTTCTACGACTGATTTGTCCGATGGCTTCAACTTGCTGCATTGATGGACTGACGCTTTCCGGTATACCACATATTTAAAACCCTTGGGTCCTATAGCGTGTTTACCTTAGTAGTTTCTGACTTTCTTTCTTACCTGGTGCATCGCGCACATCAGCGTCAGGTAGCAGCGGTCCGTCAGCGTGATCACACCCTTACATAATCATTCACCCGTCTTTAGTAGCGTTTTATATTTGAGTCTCCGTCAGGCAGCAGCGATTAACCCGAGTCCAAGTTCGATGGAAGCTCTTTCACTAACATACCGCTTGCTCCAGTGACGTGAAACTCGCGTTCAAGTTCACATCAATTAGCGAGCGGGTCAGCGTGTCTTAGGTCGGATAGGATAAGTAAGTCTTAGGGCCAATTTCACCAACCACAGAGTAGTTCTGGATAGCTTAACTGGCAGATAATTGTGACATTTGTATGAAAAATATGTCATAGTATCTGCCAGAAAAGCTACCCTGTACTTATCTGGCGATGAAGAAACCAGTCCGTAGCAGCATAGGTATTTACCTTAGTGGTTTCCGTCTTGCCGGTGCCGGCGGGCCCGGCGGGGGCTCCACCAAACTTGAGGTGCATCGCGCACATCAGAGTCAGGTAGCAGCGATCTGTCAACGGCGTGATCACCAACCGACCGCTGCCAACCATATAGAAATGCAGTGGTGGTCACATAATTAACGACACTAGCCGATTTTCATACAATTAGGGTAACTTTGGAGCCTTGGGTCTCTGCCAAGGGTTGACCGAGCTGTGAGATCACAGCTCGGTCAATCCATTCACTCCTTAGATGGCCATTATCAGATGATAATGGCCATCTAAGGAGTAAATGGAGGAGATTCAGATTGTTATACATATCCAACTGATCTGATCATCTTTTTTTATTTTAGACACAAACTTTCTATTATTAAAAAAACAGTAATAACTCGGATGCTCTAAATGATCAGTGACAACTCCACATTATTTTTTTCGATTTACATAGCCAGATTAATGTTTTAGTAAAGCAATCGATTACTTTTTTGTTTTGCCTATATTATGAATAATTAAAAGAAAACTCGTATTTTTAGTAATTCGTAAAAATAATGTGGTGTTGTCAGTGTCATTGATAATTTTGAGCTTTAATTTTATTAATACTGATTTTGTTAATGGTGCAAATTTTGTATTTAAAATAAAAATAAAAACAGATTATTTTCCAAAATTCAGTTCGAATACTCGGCTAGTACATATGGTTTTTTACCTACCTATAGGTATATATATTTTTTTAATCTGAGTTATTAGTTTTTTTTCAATAAATCATGTGTTGGACCGTTTTCCGCCTTTTCGCATTGGGCGGGCTCTTAAGCCCAAAATGTTTATTTAATAGCTGTAATCAATAGTAAAAGAGGCAAATTATGTCGCAAGAAAAAAGGTCTTCTGCGCTATTGGGATCAAACCGGTTTCCTTTTCCTTCGTATACCAGCCCAGCCTCTGAAAATAGACGTTCCGAATATACGGAACTAGACGGGTAGCAAAAACCTTTTTCACAAGTTTTGTAAGGATGGAAAAATGTGACTCAAACGGTCTGAATGAATACCGAGTAGGCTCGGCCGGCACCTCGACAGCCTAACAGTATAACTTGTGCTATCGCTATAGCCAGCAAACTTCAAACTCTCATAAAACCCTTAAAGGATAGGGTTTTTGTCAAATTCCTACATGTTTCTATTCATCTTTTGGATTCGCTATTGCATTTTCAGTATGAAAGTGGTAGCGTCAGCGAGAGTCCTTGTAGGGGTTTGAAAAAGCGATAGCTATAGCGATAGCACAAGCTATACCGTTAGGCGGTCGGGGTGCTGGTCTCGACCAGTTCGGTATTTTTAAACCGAACAGTTCGCGACCCGGCGGTCCGGTATTATTAAGATTCGCTGCATCTCTAGTTAAAACTCACCAATCCGCATTAGGCCCGCATGGTGGGTCATGACCATGACGCATTCGCCTTTTCACTCCATTAGGAAAGCCAGTGCCCCAGCGGTGGGGGACGCTAAAATGGCTGATGACGATGACAAACCTGTTCCCAAGGTATTCGTTCTGGTATTGGAAGCAGGAGTTGAGTGCTCGCACATCGCAGTGGTCCTGGCTGAACCTGCGGTAGTATGCGGAGGTGTCCAGCCTGTGCTCGTCCTGGTAGATCTCGGGAAGCTCGCCCTCTTCTAGAGGGTACATCGGCTTCACTATTTGGTAGTATCTACCAAGACATCAATAAATTTTAGTATTATGTCCGCGTTTTGTACAGTCAACAGCAGCTACATTTGCACTACGAAAACCGCCGCTATTACGAGCGACGTAAGGGCGCTCTCAAGGTCAGTGTAAAGTCGTAGCTGCTGTTCACTGCATGTTACTTTATGTATTTTTGAACAAAAAATTGTATTAGAGTAGATATTTCAGTAAAAACATGGAAATATGGACACCCGTTTTTTCGGAGCTGTGAGACGCCAAAATTACTCAAGTAGGTATTACAATTTAGGTTATATCGGGATAAAAATTCCTCGTAATGGAAAGGAGTTTAAAGGGGCTATTTTTTAATACCGATGCCGAGTGCGAGTAAAGGTTTATCCTCGATCAGCATTTGTTTAGTTAATTTGTACTACCTACCTGAGCTGACATATCCACTGGAAATCAGTTACATTCTTGATGTTTTCTTCGACAAGGCTGCCAGTGACGTCACGCGCGTGCACTTCGATGACAATCAGTGCGCAAACTACTTCGCGTTGGAAATACGTCAATTCGCCCTTTACTAGGCCTCGGAGACTGTCCAACTGTGGGAAAACTTGTCATTAAGATCGCTTTACACGATGCCATTAACATGGCAGTACCTACAGTAGTCCACCAGTCCAGCGCTGTCTTGCTACTGGCCTCGTGTAAACCCTATTTTGCTATTTTTGTTCTAGTCCAGCCAGCGTAGCATGCGCACCGCGACTCGCTGTCGACGCTTATCTCGCGGTGTCTGTCCTGCTCATATCCGTACGATGTGAGCGGGACAGACAATACACTCGCGCGAGAAAAGTGTCGAGAAAGCTTTGTCGAGGTGCTCATGCTACGCATGCAGTGCTGATTTGGGAGTCGTGTAATGCGCGAATTTACACGATGCCACCACTGGCATCGTGTAAATCGCGCTATAATCCAATGTAATTAAATGCCATTCATTTTGTAAGCATGGAGTAAACAAACCAATTGAGCAACCTACATTATGCTTAGCCATAATTTTCAGCTTAATGTATTTGGAAATAGCAGATATGCTTAAATGATAAATTTTCAATCACATGAAGCTTAAAGCTATGTTAAATAGGAATACAAGGATTTTCTACACTTGGGGTTATTGGCTATTTAGCCACATACGTGCAGTAAATTCTCAAGCATATGAAGCTCTATAACTAAGCGTACATAGAAATTCACACAATGGAGCCATTTTATTTCGCATACTAAAGAGCTCTCTTAATCAACTTTATTTTTATAAAGAGTTCCAAAAATGTTTGTCAGTTTTTTTGCACTATATATATATAAAACTTGGGCTTATTAGACACAAACCTGTAGCAAATTCTCCTCATAGAACTGGTCAACCCGGTACTCAGCTATGGCGTTTTCAACACCCGCAGTCCAGGCAGTCTGCGAACCTGCGATCACCACCTGTCCCGGCCACCGCAGCACCCACTCCGCGCGGGGAATGGTCCACAGCTCCTCCAGACCCGCCACCAACGTCAAACGGACTGAACAAGATATGTGATTCAGTCAACAGATTTTCGTAGCCAAGTTTGGGATACAATACAAGTAGTCCAAGACCCAAATCTTCCTTGTATGGGTTACAAGTATCCCAAACTTAACTTGGCTACGCAAATCTGAGTGATTGCTTCGATTGTTACTTTAATTCAAACAACGCCAAATTCCCACATAGTCTTACTATTTTGTGCATTGATTTGAAAATATCAAAATTGTTTTATCCAAATTTTTAGTTCTTAGTCTAATTAAATCCAAAATTAGTTAACGATAAACTCCAGATAAGGAGACAAATCATATCAACAATCCGATCATCCCGTGGAGACCTTTGGGGGAGGCCTATACCCAGGAGTGGATGTCATGTGACTGATGAGATGATGATGATGAAAACAAATAGCATTTCCTTAAATAAAATCAATCAGCTTTGGCGTTCTTAAGTCCAGGCGGTCTGTGAGCCCCCAATTACCACCTATTTCGGCCAGCGCAGCACCCACTTTCCGCGGTGAATGGTCCACAGCTCCTCGAAGCCCGCCACTAGGGTCAAACGGACTGGACAAGATAACTGGTTCCAGTTACGTAGCTAAGTTTGGAATACTTGTACCTCTCCTCTAGAAGCGTGTAAACTAGAATAGGTACGGGGATCGAGTATTTGATGATACTAGGCACTATCTAATATAAGGCAAAAAAATACTCGATCCACCTAGTATTAGACTCAGTCACAGATCAGATTATATCACGCTGAGTCGCCTTGTATCATTATACTTCTATACCAAACTTGACTACGAAAATGGTTGCTTTGATTGTTAGTTTGATTCAAGCAAGCAACACCGAATTCCCACATAGTCAGTATTTTGAGTATTTTATGTGCTGATTTCAAAATGTCAAAATTGTTGGATCTAAATCCTGCTTCTTCGTCTAACTAAATCTAAACTTAGCTACCGACAAACTCCAGATATGAAGACAAATCATGTCAATAGTCCGATTGTCGTGGAGACTTTTGGTGGGGGGTTATACCCAAGTGGTGGTGTCATGTGGGTAAGATTATGATAATGAACTATCTAAATCAAGCTTTAATTTGTTTTCTTGTTGTCTTTTTTTATTCTGTGCTCTTTTACTTACTAAAAATATTCTTTGTAGATGATTTAAAGCTAGGATTGGTGCGATAAAATTTTAGATTTGTTACTAGTTCAACATTTAATAAGTAAAGGAATTAGCTCACTAGAATGCCTCATGGTGTCTTCCAATAACAGCAGCCACTGTTCCACGTTAGAGGATGGATAGAACTTGTACTTGAGTTCTACAATTTCTCCCTCACTGGAGTGCATGTGTGTGATCATTAAGTCCGGTTGGAATGTAACCTGCCAATACCAATATAACTTGCGTTTGATCTACTTGAAAGCTACTTGAGAATAGGATTGGTCTGAACGTCAGAAATATCTGAATTGATATTCATCCAATAATTTTACCTATACTTGATGGTTAATCAAGGTACCCATTTAATACATGGTTCTCTGGACACTGGCGTCCTGCTAGCATATGACGAATTAAAGCAAAAAATACTTAGAAATCAGAATCACGGGAACCTCAACCTCATCAATCCATAATTATTAAACGTATTTGATTAAATAATTGCACTTACCTTTGCAATGTTCTCGAAGCACTTCCTCAAATGTGGTTGCACAGCTCTCGGGTTCCTAGACTGTGACAGTATCTCCAAGAGTTCATCATCGCTCAAGAAGAAGAATCGCGGGAATCGGAGCCTCTTCAGTTCCATATACTCATTGAGCCCGCGGGATACCACCGCTAGTAAATGTCGCGCTTCTACCAAACTGTCTAGCAGACGACTGTCCGGACAGATCACCATTATCTGGGGATTAATATTTTTAACGATGTATCATTCTGAGACAGCCCTTATTATCCAACTCGTGCGCAGCTGAAACTACGGCAATATACGTAATCTTCCTTATACCATTAAGAATAACGATTAAGTGTAAGTTAAATCGATCGGAAAAATAACTATTGTTTGTGAGGAATAGACTCTGGGATAATGGTCGATTTTAGACCCTTGAGTTCAGTTGAATACTTGAGTTAAAATACTATGCATTTAGCATTTCTACGAATCATTACTAGGGACATATTTATCTCCTTATTTTAAGTACCTAGTGTGTGTTTTTATTCTACTTATTTATTGTCTTTTTTATATAAGTATGTACCACTTACATTTGAAAGTAAATAAGTAAAGAGATCTCTATAGCCATGTCACATTGTGCTCATTTTGTTCATTAAGGGCATGCGTCACAGCGCACGTGAAACAAGTCCTTGATGCATGCGCTATTTATGACAGTGTGCGCGCATGTTTCATTAAGCTGACAGAAACTCAAATGACAACCATGAAGTCGCGTCTTGGATGTATTCAATAACTAAATGCGCCAAACAAGGTTGAATAAAAAGATGACGACGAAATGAGATTTTTTTTATAGAAAAGTATTAGAAATATCAACTCGGCCACAAGTTAATTCTCAGATGGGACTCGAACCCATAACCTTTGGAAATTCGGTCCAATGCTCTAACCACTAAGCTACCGAGACTTCAGTGGTTAAAGCATTGGACCGGATTTCTCTATAAAAAAAATTACGTAAGTAGGTATAAAAATAGCATTGAAAAATTCTAAAATCATAAAATGACGACGAAAGTTGAAAAGGCATAGTTAAAAAGGCATATGTGGACATAGCTTATGAATAGGCCATACCTTGGGGCAAGCAGCGGCGGAAGACATGATCCTTCTCCATATCCTCTCCATGGTGCCATACTTTTTAGCCTCAAGCGGCAGTTGACGTGAAATATCCTCTGACGTGAAGATCGGCTCCAGGTACATCCACTCTCTGAGTAAATAACGGCATGTTTCTTAGTTTAGTTTATGGTCTCATTAACGCCCAAAATTAATAACCTATCTCTAGAGTTAGATGAGGGTATCTGAGATACTTGGCTCTGGGTAAGATATTTTTGTTAATATGACCAAAATAAAGACGGTTGCTAGGTAACGAAACCAGTATCCTACGCAACTATCTCATATAGCCATATCTATATCTAGAGATAGGTTATTAATTTCGGGCGTAAGTATATTGTAATTGTATGAGATTTTAAAACGATAAGTTTGGCAAATATTTAACAATCCCAGTAATCTACGTAGACTGGCAAAATTAATATGACATTGACACACTTTGCACCTTCACTGACTACTCTACATAATGTGTTTCGCCGACACACGGAGCATCCTCAGGAGTTGTTAGTCCGTGCAATACCAGCACCGAGTGCGGTGCTGGTATTGCACATATTTTTCGTTTTCTGCTAAGATATGGATTTCAGCAAAGTAACGCCTGCTTCTAACAAATAAAAAATGGCTTGAGTCATCCTCACTCACTTCTGGCACTCGATCCATTCATCCACCACTTTCTGCGTGAGCCGCAGCTTGTCGTCCCACTCCTGGATGCGCAGCTCGAACGCGGCCTTGAACGGGCTGAACCCGAGCTGCTGCGTCGCTAGCAAATGCTCGTCCAGCAGTTGCAGCGTTTCGTCCGCGATCTTCATTATGAACGTGCCTATTTAGATGATATGGTAAGTGTGAGTGGAAAAGTAGTAGAAAATGCTCCAAAGCTATCGCGATAAAAGTCGCTGCGTCTATTTTACATTACTTCTCTATACAAAATATGAACCCTTTTCTTAAACCATTCAGGGTTGATTCACGTCCACCATATCGGACTTCAATCTTCTTTTACAATCAACATCCCATAAAATCTCAATAACGACACCCATATCGACAACAATATTTACCTTTTTTTACCTCTTTAGGGGTTAATTTCTTCAGAGGATTTTTTGTATTTAATTTCCAACCATAAGCCTAATAAAAAGTAAATGACTTATAATTAGAAAATTTAGGACTTTTCTTACTCAACTTCATCCCCCTTTTCACCCCTTTGGGGGTGTAAATTTCAAAAACGCCGAGTTAGGTAAACATTTTTTTTCAATCGTCAACCTGAATACAAAATGTGTAGTCCCTAACACTTTTACTTTGAAAATAAAGGACTTTTCTTACACAATTTCATCCGCCCTTTTCACCCCTTGGGGGCAGAATTTTCGAAAACGTCGAGATAGGTCAATGTTTATTTTTAAGCGACTACCTTAATACAAAATTTGAAGATCCTATTTGAATATCGAAAAATCCTTTCTTAGTGCACCCCTACACCTCATAAGGAGCCTATGTGCCAAATTTGGAGTTTATAGACCCAACAGTTTGGGATGTACGTTGATTATCAGTCAATAAGTCAGTCAGGATCAGGACATTGAATTATCTATATATATATATATATATATATATATATATAGATAACGGCAAGTTGTGTCAGTCCTATCATATCCTAAATTATGCATTAGCGTGATTTACTTCTACTATAATTTGGTGACCGATGTTCCGTTTTACTACAATATAATCACACTCCTGGATGCGCAGCTCGAACGCGGCCTTGAACGAGCTGAACCCGAGCTGCTGTGTCGCTAGCAAATGATCGTCCAGGAGCTGCAGCGTTTCGTCCGCGACGAAGGATATACTTCTTTTTTTTCATTTTAGGATAAGAACTTTAAGGGTATATTAGGTCGACATGAGGAGCTCGGTGGCTCAGTGGTTCGCGAGCTAGGCCCACGAGTTTGAGGTAAAGCAACCTTCGCAATAGTCGGTCCACGGGATGTGTGACCAAAAATTTACTATCCCGATCTCCTCTGTGATTCGGAAGGCACATTAAGCCGTTGCTTGGTCCCGGCTGCATTTGTAGTCGTTAAAACGCACCAATCCGCATTGTGCCCGCATGGTATGTTCTTCGAGTTGTCCTGGCAGTGTTTAAGTACAATAAAATACTGCTAAGATAATCAAGAAATTCCAGTTACTTACCAGGATTCTTGTACGTCTCCCTAAGCTTGTTAGCCCAGTCGCCCAGCATCTTATCGAACGTCTGTTTTATCACAAAGTTACTCCTTGCTGTCCAGCTCGCCGGTCTCGACTATGAACTCGCCAAGAGCTGCTATCTAAATACTGTAAAAAAGGTCAGAAAAAATCTAGCCAGCTATAATCACCAGCAACTTTATACAGTGTCATTTCCATGCCCTTGTTTGCCCAGTCTCCCAGGTTTTTGTCCAGTATCTGTTCTATGACGTACTCCTTGCTGGCCAGCTCCCGGGTCTCGAACTCAACTCGCCAAGAGCTGCCATCCAAAAACTGTAATGATGGTCAAAAAAATCTCCAGCCAGCTGCACTTACCAGTAGCTTTATACGGCGTCATTTCCAAGACCTTGTTGGCCCAATCGCCCAGCATCTTGTCCAATGTCTGTTCTATCACGTATTCCTTGCTGGCCAGCTCGCCTATCTCGGCTATCAACGCGCCGTGAGCAGCCATTCCTTGCTTCAGGCACATTGTGAACGTTTGCTTCTCGTTCATCGTTACCGTTATACCTAGGATTCAAATAAGACCAAAACTTATAAACGAATTGCTCAATCGAAGTGGAACCCAAACAACTATACTTCAAGATATTTCAAAAACTTGCCAGCTTTTTCCATAAACTCATTCCAGTGTCTTTCCTTCATACCAGGGTTTCGGACAGCTTGAATTATGGGAATAAGTGGTCTAAAATCATCGATATTATCCTAAAAATTTAAGAAAATAATGATTAGTGTCATAATAGACAAACACTTATCTCCAACTTGCAGTGACTTTAATTTAATATAAATAATTCAACTTGCAGATCTGAGACATTCAGAGACAAAGGTTTTGTTCTTACTAGAGTTTTTTACTATTTCAAGCTATTTTCCTATAATAAAGCAATAGCATTCACAATAAAAGATCAAAGTACCCTTATAGTGATAGCCACTTGCTGCACTTTGGGCATGTCGGAGAAGGTGCGCACGCACTTGACGATGGTCTTGTAGTACTCGTTGAGGAGCGGCTCTATGGTGTCCGCGTCTACGTACATCAGGGGGTTGTCGAACCAAATCTCGCGGGCTTTCAGGAAATCTAGACCAAGTATAAAAAATTAAGTACTCTCTCCTTTCGTTTGTAGATTAGTGGCCACCACTGGTGTAAGAGTATATAAGATAGCCGCCTATAAGACCTTTGACTAGTGGTAGGACTTGCTGTAAGTCCGCCTGGCTAGCTACCACCATCTTATCTAAGCCTGACGCCATAACAACAATGTTTTCAGCATTGTTGTATTTCGGCAGTTAGAGATAAGGTAGCCAGTTCCTCAGTGTTTGAGGATTCCGGGAGAGGCTCGCTTCCATCTTCAGCCTTATCAATACTTAACATAACGTAAGAATCTCCAGTTATTCATAAAAAAGACTATGCTTAACGCCTGTTATCAGATAACAACAGCTGAAACCGACGGTTTTACGTGCCTGCCGAACAACTGCGCTCCGATGCTCCTTTGTAATGATACAACAATTTATACACGATTGACTTACGATGTTGACAAAAAATTTGCAGCATTGGGCCACTAATTAGTACTGACCTGAAGCGGTGACCCAAAGGTTCCTGTAAGGCTCAAATTCCTTAACCAACCGATTGAGGTCTGCAAACGGCACCACGGGTTGACCAAACAACTTCTGTCGTTGATTCAGAATACGACCCCAATCTTGCGAGTCTTTCATACCTTTCCAAGCTTTTTTAATATCGTTTGCTATCTCGTGGACCTAAAACAAGCAGTAAAAATAACCATCTTACAATTTTCAGTGGCAATAAATAGCCATATGTTCAAACTTTTTTTTTCAGCGAAAATGATATTAAAACTTTCAATAAAAATAATACTTTCGGCTTACCTTACTAAAGTCGTTTTGTAGTGTAAGCGCCATGCATTGCGCACTGAACATGTCAATCTTATCAAAGAGCGTCTGTTCGTCGATTTGGTGTAATTTCCAGAACTTCTCTTGTTCCTCTTCCAAGAACTCTGTTGTAGCGTCCACCTTTTAAATAATAATTTTACCATAAATTTATCAATGGTCTCCGCATTGTTACAACTAGATACTATCATACAAACAACGGATCAGAAAATGTGACTACAAAATTTGACGTTTTTCTTCAACCAACTGACTCGGTTGCTAGGGATGATTGTTGATGCCGTAGGATGCCGTTGTCAGAGTAGACTGTGCCGTTTGTGGCAGAGTAAAAAGATCAAGAGCTAAATGTATTAGGGCGGTATCTAGTTGTAGCAACGCGGAAGCCAATAATTAACCTTGCATTTAACATTACGAATAAGCCGGCCTTACACTTGTAAGGGGATATGTAGCTAGTAATAAGCTAGTCCCGCAGTTGACCAAATTTTACGTTAAGCTACTCACAAAGAGCATTTTCATATGCTTTAATGTATGTTAATAACTCGTTATCAAGACGCCAACACTACCTACAACTAGGGAATGGAATCCCGCAGGCTGATTATTAGCTAACTAAAAATCACATGGCTACCCAGTTCCGCGCTGTCATTAGTGTCACATTTTCATACTGTATGACAGCCACAATGGCGACGAAACTGAAACTAAACCGAGTTTCCGTTAGATAATCAGCCCTCCGATCTCGTGCGATCTCGATCTCGCGTGATCTCGTGTCATTTTACGAGATCAATCTCGAAGCATAATAAGACAAGATAGATATACGGGAATGGGGGGCAGTAGTTGACGAGAATTAAAGAGATCTTTTTCGCGTGTATCTGCGAGTTCAGATAGGTCTAACCTATAAAGAAAGAGATGGATCTAAGGACAACATATTCATATACCTATCGTTTTTTATCCCGGATCAAAGTACTGACCTGTTTAGTTATAATGAGAGGCCAACCAATTGATTCCCAAAGAGCTTTGAAGTCCTCATTTTCCAATGGCATATAAAACACATCTAATACTTCATAGTCCTAAAACAGTCATCTTTGTCAAAAACATTTAAATTGTAACAATTAAAAAGTAATACTTGATGTTTATCAAGCTTAGCAAGATACACGGCTTAGAAAACTATAAATCTATAAACAATGTTTAGTTAATGTAGGGCTGATATAAAAAATAGGTCCAGTCGTCAGTGTTATAAGTTTGACGTGTGTGTGTATAGATACACACACACGTCGTTTTGCGTAGGGGGTTAAAAAATACATATCCCAAATCGATATCCCAAAATCCCATAAAGACCTACCGTATTAACTTTCTTCATTATATCTTCCTGCGTCTTCAAGGCGAACGGTATAGATTCCATCCATTCCCGGATCTCAAACACATGCTCGATAGTGTTAGGTTTCTCGCCCAATTTGCGCATGACCGTCTTGTAGGCTTGGATCACGTCGTCTACCACCAGCCGGACTTCTTCGGCCCACATGGTCAAAAGAGCTTTGATTATATCCGACCTTTTGGTTACTAGTATTTGCTGTGAATTTAATAAAACTTTCAAAATTTGTAGGAAATTACTAGCAAATACTACTTATACGTCGACCACGCGTTAAAAAAACGTGGTGTGCATGGGCCCTTAGCGTCGGATCGGGGCGGGCCGCATTGGAACGGGCCGCGCAGCTGTCATTCTTTTCACAAATGCTTTGCCCATTTACGGCCCGCCCCATCCCGATTCGTCGTTAGTGGACGATATTTCATACGTAGGTACGAGTTAATGTGTACAGTCATACTACGACCATCGAACGTAGCGGCATGGAGTGAAACGATTTCGCTACTTTAGTGAAAGCTATAAAGCTAAAGCTAGCTAAGACGCACCCCTAGTACGGATTGTTAAACTATATTGGATCGATATTGAAATCTATCGCTTTGTCCCTTTCATTTCCAACGGCTGCTTTACCGACAGCACATCCGATAGTTTTCGATAGCGTTGGTAGTTAAAATCAAATCTTAATGTTTTGACTTGGTTTCGATCTGAACTCATATAATTCGAATAAATTAAAGCTATTTAAAAAAAAACAACCAGTAAACAAAAATAACATTATCATTAAAACAAACAAAAAACAAATGCAAGTGGAAGAAAATACATAAATAGCTGGAAAAATCTCTGGAGTACACATAGACACCGAAATGTAAGAATAATATTTCAAAGGACCTGTAAATTTCATGTGTTCTTATTTCAATAGTACATTATTGCAAAGGCCGGTGAAATAGGCAATTGCAGGTCGAGTATGAGTTTGAAGGCCGAGCCGTAGGCGAGGACTGCACTAATACGAGACAGGCAATTGCCATTTCCGCCGAGGCATATATAGTGCTTTTCTCAAAAGAATGCAGGGAAATAAAACATACTTTTTATTATACTATATTATACATTTAATAATTAGTAAAAACATTTTATAAAAAAAATTCAAACCGACTTCAAAAAGTAAAAAATAAAACTTTTGGAGTCGGTGCCAGCCAGGGCATTCTACATTGCACTTCTATTAACTATATATTTTTTTGGCCTTAGCTAGCACCGACTCAAAAAGTTTTATTTTTTACTTTTTGAAGTCGGTTTGATTTTTTTTTTATAAAATGTTTTATTTCAGAAGTTACATCATGTGCCGTTACTTACACTAAAAATCAGCCCATACACAACAATGTCATCTAGGTAAACGACAACTTGCCAAAAGGTGATTGATATTTTTCAAGATTATGAAAAAACTACTAGCCAGATCTTCGTAAAAATTGGGACCACACATAAACCATTTTCTTTCAGATAAAAAAAGAATTATAAAAATCTGTTAACAACTGGCGAAGTTATGGTATAACATACATAAAAAAAAAAAAAAAAATACAGTCGAATTGAGAACCTCCTCCTTTTTTGAAGTCGGTTAAAAAGAAAATCAAATTCATTGCAGGAGCTTTTTTTTGAATTTGGAACATTACAGCGCTCCAGCAATGTTGTATGAAACGGAGTGCTGGAGTTGTGAAATACTCTTTGTAATGTTCCAAATTCAAAAAACGCTCTTGCAGTGGATTTGATTTTCTTTGTCCGTAAATTCGATACTTCGCGTGTTCTTTTTTCGAAAATAATGACAACATTTCCATGCATGTTTGAGAAAAAGTTATAATTGTTATACAAACACACCTTGATGGTATCCACGTTAAGAGCGAAGGGTCCAATGTTAATATACTGCGGTAGCCTCCAGATCAGGTCCTGTTTCGCGTCATAGTGTTGTTGTATCTCTTCCCGTGTCTCTGAAGCCGTATGCTTTTCAAGCCGAAAGGCCCTATTTAAATGTTCGAGTTTTAACTTTCCAGGGGTTCTTAACGTCTCGCGAATGACGAGGCGATCAGGCGAATAGCGACCTTGCTAGTGTAGACATAGCTCGGTTTTTGCTTTGCCCATCGCGCGATTAAAGTATATGATGCGTCCATTAAAGTATATAATCAATTACCATCTTTAATAATTAATGAAAGTAAACATTCTTTGTTTATAAACCAATTTAAAAAAATCTTATAAATAAATGCTATTACAGTTTACATGAATACTTCAATGACACTATTAAATAAAAAAGGTAGGTATTTAAAAATCTGTCATATAAAATTACTTTGTCATAATTGTTTTTTTTTTCTAATTATTATAATTTTTTATTTTTTGATGTAAAACTTTGCTATCTAATGTTAATTAGCGCCTCCTCTCTTCTAAACCCTATTGCGTGCCCGTCAGGGTCCATGATGATCTTTTATTTATGTTCACCATCTTTTGTGTACATTATGGAATGCAATAAATTATTGAGAATTGAGTATTGAGTATTGATTATATATATCAGGGTTAAAAACGAAGCTATACGTGCAAGGTCGCTAATACGGAAATACGGCAAATACGGAAACTCAAATGTCGCACGAAAATCAGCAGAAGCCTCGAGACGAGTGAATAAAAAATAGAGCTCCTGTCCACTGATACGCAACCCTTCGACAATGGATTTGGATTACGATGCTGTGATTTGTCTTTGTCCTCTACATCCTGAAGTGATTGATAGTGACAATACATACATTACGCTCTCAGGAATGTTTGCAAATAAGGGAGCTGAAGAACTAGCTTCTGAGCTACAAAACATGTACAACAGTTTGGATTGAAACGGATTACCATTCCCAACCATTCTTCGTGTGTACCTACGCCAAACAATAACCATAGACCCTGTGCAGAGCCACCCGCTATTAGTACCCGCTTATATCACCAAACTTACATGATTCGCTTATCACCTCTATAAGTATTTGCGAATTCAAAGTGATATAACTAATTTTAACTTGCGCTTAATAAGCGTAGTCTGGACTAACTGCTTTAACGGAATCTTAAAATACTCTGACTTTACACATGGTACATACGTTAGTACGGATGGGTCAATTACATCAGTACCTAATTAATTTCACACAGTTGCACATATACTCGTATAACGTAGGTAATGGTTTCTGATTCCCACCGTGAAAGGACTTAGCTAAGATATGGGGTATAGCCATGGGATATTATTTAATATGTTCCTACTTATTTAAATCAACATTTGTCTGATTAAAAGTTTAAGATAATAGAGATGATTAACGCCCGAAATTAATAACCTATCTGTAGATATAGATAGGGTTATAATTATCAATTTTTATTAATATGACCAAAATAACGACGGTTGCTAGAAAACGAAAGAAGTATCCTAAGCAACTATCTCAAATAGCCCTATCCATATCTACAGATAGGTTATCAATTTCAGGGGGTTAAAAGAGATTTAAGAGAGAAAATTTAAAACAACTTTCTGTACTCACTCCACGTACTCCTCGATATCCAACATGATTATATCTGTATAGCATTCATACTGCCGCATGTATGCCTGTAAAGGTATAATCGCCTTCCTGTACGCTTTCAAAAGCCTCTCTCTGTAGTCCACCACATTTAGTTCCATTAGACCTGTTAACATGTTCATTAATCACCTCAGGGTCGGAATTGTGGATAACATTGATGACTAATAATTGTTAAACGCAGCCATGCCATAGCTATATCACATTACCCATAGTTTTGTCAGCGATCAACAGTAAGCTTACGATAAAGATAAAAAAAAATTTATTTGTTGGATCACCAAAAAAACTTAGCGGGGAAAAAAAATCTAACACACGAAATGAATAACCTATATTTATATATGGATTGGGCTATCTGAGATAGTTGTCTACGATATTTTTGTTAATATGACCAAAATAACGACGGTTACTTGGCAACAGAACCAGTAAACTAGGCAACTATCTCGGATAGCCCTTTCCATATCTACAAATAGGTGTTTAATTTCGGGCGTTAATCAAGCTACTTAATTCACTATCGGGGGTAGAAAATGATCGCTTCTTTGTACCCAACTTAAAAGATGAGAAAATAATCATTATACTTGCTCATTACTCATTTTATGACGAATTATTTGAATGGTTTATTGTTAAATGTATTTTAATTTAATAAACAACATCTTTAGCCATTGATCTAACCAATCGAAGTGAGGAAGAGCTCTTTGTCGAACACCAGTCCTGTCATTATCATAGGATGCACTTGCGGGATGAAATGGCAACGATATAACATCTCCCGAAACAACCTCTGGATCACAACCTGTCGCAGAAAGAGTAATTAATAATATAGGTCGGTTACCAAAAGCTGGCGCGTTATCAGTATTCACACTAATGCAATTTCAAAAGACGAATAGACAAATACAAAATAATTCACTCTATAGTAGCGAAAGCAAAACAACTGTCTCCTTCATACTCGTCTTTTACGTTCGACCGCGCGCGAGAGAGACATGTTTACTGCAACTTACCTCGAACTAATCAAGACTGGTAGCATAATAAGGTCCAATAGCATAAATCATGAAACAAAAGTAGAAGAGCGTGGGGGTTGAAATATTAGGCGGAAGATTGATGAAGATGAAGCTAAGAGGGCTGACTGACAAGTTTCCGAAACGACAAATAAAATTTTAATAATCTATTTAATATGAATTTATTTTTCAACGTAGTCTCCTTCTACCTCGAAGCGTTTAGTCAGCGCTTTGCCGATGCCGTTACACCAGTTTGATAAAAAGTTTTCTCCGACCCCTCAAAATACTCGTCTACGGCAACGATGTCTTCATTATTTGTTGAAAATCTCTGACCACCTAACATTTCTTCAGGTTTGTGAATAAGTGGAATGCGCACGGGACCAGATTTGGGGAATAGGGTGAATGCGGTAGCAACTCATGGAGTTTGGCGATTTCGATGAATCGTCCACTCGACGTTGTTTTTGGTCAAAAGTGAGCAAACGCGGCACCCACCGCGCGCAAAGCATTTTCATTCCCAAATGTTGGTGTAAAATATAAAAAACGCGTTCAGATGAAATGCTGACCGTCTCTGCTATCTCTAGAAATTTTTATGCGCCGGTCGTTCAGTACAATTTTGTAACTTTTTTATCATGTCCGGATTCGTGACTCTATGAACGGCCAGACCTGTGGGCGTCTTCGCAGCTCTGACTTCCACGTTTAACATCAGTTACCCAAACGTGAATTGTACTCAATGTAGGAGCAGAATCACCTAAAACACTGTCTAGCTTTATTTTAATCTGGGTTGCTGTTTTCCCTTTTAAAACGTAAAACTTTAACACCGCACGAATTTTGCTTTTTTCCACAACATACAAATTCCAGCAGTTTGATTAAATTCAAATTTGGCGTTATATTTTCGAAAAGACGCCAGAATATAACAGCATAATATTTTTTTTGCTTATCTTTTTTTCAGTTCGTCGTTTCGGATACTTATCAATCAGCCCTCGAATTCTACACGTTAGTCTACTAGTCTATGACAAAATGTTTACTGCAACGTACCTCGAACTGATCAGGACTGGTAGTATAATAAGGTCCCTCAGCATTAATCATGAGGTAGAAGTAGAAGAGCGTTGGCGTAGGTGATCTGAACGGCGAGTTGATGAGGTCAGAAGAGTCCCACTCATAGTCTTCTTCGCACCAGTACGTGCATAAACACGGTGTCTCGCACAGATTCACAAACATCGCCATTGACTGCTCGATGCAGTAGCGTAGCGCATACTGGAAAAATGCTTCATTTATTTAATTTTTGGTTTTAACACAAAAGCTAAGCAATTTAAAAAAAGTGTGAGACAATACTCGTTTTTACTTAAAACATCAAACCTGCATTCGAAATCTGACGAGCTGCATGAACCGGCATAACTTACTGACGCCAAAGAACTCCCATTTCTTCTCATAAATATTGTACCATCTGTTAAAACACACTAGTTATAATAGGTAGGTACCATAAAATTAACCATCATGGTGTTTCTGCAAAACTTCAAACTGAAGCTGTCATTATCATTAGCAAAGAAAACACATTCTAGCATCACGTTTTTTAGTAACACCATTTGCCTTCAAAACCTCACTCGGCCCAAAAGCGAGAATGCGGATGTGATGCAAATACATGACCTGGTGAAAATTTTAAAAAATCTAGTGAATTCTACTAACCCTTTACCAACATCTCTGAATGACATTCTTATAGCGTGTGCAGTATTATTTAGCCATGTTATGTTCAAGTATTTAAGCATCTGCAAAGTAAACAATGTGGTATTATTGATACCAAGTGATTAAGCGAAAGAATGACGAAAAGTTCAGACCAAACTAAGCCAAAGCATGATTAAGGTTGAATAAATATTGTACCATGGAGGTAGCATGTTGCTGAGCCGCATCGAATTCTGCCAGACTGACATTTCTACCATGAGTTGTGGTGAAGAACAGCATTGACTCCACCTAAAACAGTAACGATTCATTATACCTATCACTTAGGAAAAACACGGTTCTATGCAAATTATTAAAAAATGGTAAAGACATAAGCACAACGCAAGAAAACACAAAAAAGATAATAGGTTTTTAGTACGTCTTAGTTTGAAAATGTCTTAGAGTACGGAGAGGGTCTCTTAATCTTATTTGAAGCTAGTTAAGCAAGGGTTTCGAAAAGAGCAGAGATCTTTCTTGACGAAGGTAATACACAAATGAAAGATGAAAAAAATATCACCTTAAGGCATTCGTCGACAACAAGATGAATGCAGGACACAGCTTCTGACAGGACGTACAGAGAATACCACTGGTTATATTGCAAACGGCCTTCGAAATCTTCCATCACACAAGGCAAATTACCTTGAATTGAAAGGAAATATCAAAGTTAGGGTAACTGCAGACAACACTGTCTATCCACTGAGTCAATCAGAGGCTGGATACTCATGTCGTGGAATAATGTTGACTATTTTGGTTGGTGGTAGCACTTCTTATAAGTCAGCCTGGCTGGCAGTCTTATCTAAGTCTTCCGCCATAACAACAAAGTTTTCAGCATTGTTGTGTTCCGGCAGTTAGATATAAGATAGCCAGTTCCTCAGTGATTGAGGATTCCGGGAGAGGCTCGCTTCCATTTTCAGCCTCATCAATACTTAACATCAGGTATGATGAAGGCTAAGAGTCTCTCCGTCGTTCATAAAAAAAATTTTAACTAGCGGAAAAGGGGCGTCAGTGGGATATTCAATGCTGTTAATTCCGCCGACAATGTTTTTACATTTTGCGAAATGTAAAGCCACAGACAAACAAAGTCACAGTTATACATATTTTACTGTTTATTACCTATTACAAGTTATTACGTTTATTATTTGTTGCCCTTGGTATGAATAATGAAATAAATAATCCACAATTTAAAAAGATTTAACTTTCCTCTTTCTTCATACTATGTTATATTTCTATGTTAACTATTTAGTTATGAGCAGTACACAAAATTACTTTTTCGAGAAAATCAAAGTCAAAGGCAGCAAAATTATCAAACATATCACAATTTCAACATACTTTTGAAATATTTTCTGATTGATCAATATTTAGCGATGATAGTCACGTACCATAGTCCGGAACGGGTGGAACATATTCCTTAGCCGGCGGGTTGATAAAATTGTACAGATCTCGATACTTTTCAATGGTGTAAATAATTTTCAGCTTTCCCTCCATTTTTTGGTAGGAAAATTCTGCCTGAAATATATTTTGCTATGGCAGTAAATGAAGTTTCAATTTTATATTAAAATACTATACTACTAGTGTTACGGGAGGCGAGAGGCCAGGGACCTAATCGTTCGAGCATACTCCTAGAATACATTTTTTCAGACGTAATACAGCACCCCGACCGCCTAACGGTATAGCTTGTGCTATTGCTATAGCTATCGGTTTTTCAAACCCCCTACAAGGGCTCTCGCTCACGCTATCACTATTATAATAAAAATGCAATAGTGAATACAATAATGAATAGATTATATGTAGGAGTTAGACAAAAACCCTGTCGTTGAAAGGTTTTATGAGAGTTTGAAGTTTGATAGCTATAGCGATACCACAAGCTATACTATTAGACGGGTCGGGGTGCCGGTCGTAGATATCGAGCTAAGTGACTGACTTCGCAGATCCAGGGTGAGACGGGAATCACATGGGTGAAACCGCGGGGGGCCACTCAGTCTCGTGTCAGACCCCGTTTCCCGAAAGTCAGTTATAAATGCTTATATACTATCGTCGTCGTCTCAGCCACATGACAACCACTTCTGGGTATAGGCCTACCCCAAGGATCTCCACAACGATCGGTCCTGCGCAGTCCGCATCCAGCGGCTACCCGCGACCTTCACCCGGTCCACCTTGTGGGGGGCCTACCCACGGAGCGTCGTCCTGTGCGCGGTCGCCATTCCAGAACTTTTCCGCCCCAACGGCCATCGGTTCTTCTCGCTATGTGTCCCGCCCACTGCCACTTCAGCTGGCAATCCTTCGAGCGATTTCGGTTACTTTATATACTATACTTACATGTAATAAAAGCTGTATGTTCGATTGATTAGGAGTTACGAAAAAGGACCCGGGGCCTAATTGTCTAATTTTTAAATCAATCCAATCCCGTTCAATTCGTCATTTGAAAGATATTTACATACTTCAAACCCTGTCACTATTTGACATTTGATATGGATTGTGATGTGGAGGCGTTATGAAAAGTATTGAATGAACGAAATTGAACTGTCTAAGCAAAGTGACACTCGAAAATACCTTTCAAATGTATGGAGAAATGTCAAATTAGGGGGCTGGTCAGTTTCGTCACAGACACAGAGATATGAAGTCAGTCTACCTATGTCCGCTTCAGCTAAATATGCAGAACGCTATGCTATATATATTTGAAATATGTTGTGAAGAGTTTGGTCTCTTTTTTTATAAAAAAAAAAGAAGTTGCTAATAAATGTTGGGCCCGGATCTGCGAAGTCAGTTACGTATAGCCCCCATCTATAACCTAGTTTACGTAAAAAAAAATGCATTCTAAGAGTATGTTCGATCGTTTTGTTCCGTGGCCCCTGGACTCCCGGATCATAGGAATGTCGGCCCCATTTAAGCGGGAAGAGGCGAATCGTTCGTCAAAGTACGAGTATGACTCACAATACCACCGTGCCGAATCCGAGACGAGCCTCTGTCGTAGCACGGTCAACTAATGTCTCATATATTTTGTATGGACGTGGGACAACGTGGGGCGAGTGGTAACCGAGCAAAGTGCAACGGCGAAACCTCGCCTCGGGCCTGGCACAGTGTAGCGTGAGAAGACCGTGAGTCATCCTTTATATTAAACAATAAAATAAAGAGAATGCCTAAGTATGCATATTGTGAAGCTATGTTAAGGCGGTACCCTGACCGAAAGTGGCGCCGCGTTGAATTTTATTTAATATCGTAATTCTAATACACAATTTTAATAAAACTTTACGTGGAATTTTTAGCGCCCATAGTCTAGTATTTTTAGACGGTATCATTACATTCCCTCGTAGTCACTGCTAGAAGTAGATAGCAAAACTGCTAAAAGTGGCCGTTTTTTTATTTTTTTTACATTTGCTATCTACTTCTACGAATGACTATGACGAGATGTAGCGATACCTTCTAAAAATACAAGACAATGGGCTCTAAAAATTCCACGTAAAGTTTTATTAAAATTGTGAATTAGAATTACGATATTAAATAAAATTCAACGCGGCGCCACTTTCGGTCAGGGTACCGCCTTAACAGCTACAGTATTTAATAGCACCTTTTCAATAGCACTCTCTCCACTCTGAACTCCCGAGTAGACTAAGGGCATAAGGGCAGTTTCATTAGGTAACCATGATAGTGCCACTACAGCCGCGCCACCAACAAAATACCTTAAAAAGTAAACGGTTCTATGGTTGATGTACGTATGGTATGGTTGGTTGCGCAAAAAAGGAGATACCAGCCCCCTGATTATGTAATTTGTTTCTATCAACGTATGATTGAAAGTGCAGTTACATTGCTGCTTTAGTAAAAATCAATGCATAACTATCTTACTAAAGCAGCAATGTAACTGTACTTTCAATCAATTTCAATCAAAATGTATTAGAAACAGAAATAGATAATCAACTAGCAGGTGAGGTACCCTCCATACGGTATACATTTTGTTGGTGACGCAACCATTGTGTCCTAATGAAATAGAGCCAACATGTAATTGGTGTACAGACTCCAATAAGTAATTATTTAGTTATGTACCACTGGATGTATTCCGAATAAAAAAAAACTCCTAACAGCTTGCCACCAATTGGAGACACCAAGTTAGTCTTTCAATAACCTAAACTTTTTCACGCCTTAAATACTACCAATTACTAGCACTTATTACGTTTTGTCTACTCTCTAACGCCCGAATTTAATAAGCTATCTGTAGATATGGATTGTTATGTTTAAAATTCCTCTTCCCACAACAAGATGGCGTCCAAGTAACTTGCAATGAGTAATCCGATTCCTTAAGTAATCCAGCACCCCAGGACTGATGGTAAACACTCTAAGACTCCTGCTTTGTCCGGGGGAAGTAAAACTGAGATGTTGAATTCGCCGTTGTTATTAGCTCAATCAGTATTTTAAAACCGTGGATTCTACATTAGCTTGATTAATGGATATAGTTACCTAAGTTACTAGTTTCGTTGCCTAGCAATCGTCGTTATTTTAGTCAAAAATACCCTAGGTGATATAGGCTATCTGATATAGCTGATCTCAGATAGCCCAATCCATATCTAAAGATAGGTTATTAATTTCGGACATAAGAATAAAAGGCACTAAAACTGAACGGGTAACATATGGAGCATATGCTTGCTCTAACCTTCCTTGTATTCTGCGGAGCCAAATTCAGCCAATGTGCTGTGAATAGGGACGTTACCTCTTTCTTGAGAGCTGTGATGTGAGGTGATCCTCGTCGACGTTCTTGGTCTGGTGGTAGCGTAGTGCAGCGGCATCATCAGTAGTATAAGCAGAACACTTCTCTTGCAGCAGAACTCTCAACTTTAACTCAATGCCACCAATTGGAGAGGACAATTAGTTTTCAATAATCCAAACTTATTTACCTTTAAATACTGCCTGTTTACTAGCAATATATTAGTACTGAATGCGTAATCTCTCTTATGTTTTATGGCGCCAACCTCAAAAATTAATCCAGTATCCTCCATTAATTTCTCCAGATTGACAAATTTCTAGTCCAATGTAAGTGCATTTTCAACCAATATATTACGAGGAGCTACAGAAACGTTACCTCTTTCTTGAGAGCGGTGAGGTGCTCCTCGTCGACGTTCTTGGCCTGGTGGTGGATGCGCACCACCCGGTCGATGGCCGGCATGTAGTGCAGCGGCATCATCGGCAGCCCTTCCAGATTTAAGCAGTCCAAGTACAGATAGAACCTGCAGGGCGTTTACTTACTGTAATTACTAGCGGCTTCCCGCGTTTTTAGCCGCGTGGTTCAGGTACGTAGGAATATGGGGATAAAAAGTATTATATGTTTTAATCCATGCTATTAGCTAACTGCTTGTCTTTTATCCAAATTCGTTCTACCAATTTTGCGTGATTGAGTAACAAACTTGGATGCTTAACTTTTTACAATATTAACTTGTAAGATTTTGTCGTTCACCAAAAATTTAACTATTGTTCAGGATTTTACAAATTTGATATAGGGTCCCTTGATACCTGCTGATGGATGGTAAGTCCATACGGATAGCTATTCTTTTGACCGTTTGAAACAAATATGCACATTGAGTGGCGGAAATAACTGATACACTAGCCATGGGTTGCCCTGCACTATGTTACATTACCTGTGCTTATACGGTTACATTTTCGTTTACGGCTTAAAAATATATGGGATTTGACAGCGTAAATGTAAAATGTAACATGGTGCAACCCGCGGTAAAACGTTGTACACTAATTTAGCTTTAACCAAATTACAATTTTGAATAACCTCAAATCATTTTCCACCTGCCGACGGAGGTCGACGGCAAACTTGACGCGCTGCGCAAATGTCTCAGGGTCGTCTGCTTTGAACATCAGACGTATCCTGGGGATACTGTAATATGAATAAAACTCTTGGTTAGGTGCAGTCGCAAAGGCTTTTTTCGCTTTATCTTTCCTCATCAGGCATTTTTTTATATCCCCAATGCTGGGGCACTGGCCTTCGTTATGGATGGATAAGGAGAATGGGCCATGGCCCACCACGCGGGCCTAATGTGGATAGGTGGATTTAAACGACTGCAAATGCAGCCGGGACCAACGGCTTAACGTGCCTTCTGAAGCACAGAGGAGCTCGAGATAGTAAATTTTTGGTCACCCATCCCGTAACTGACCATTGCGAAAGCTGCTTAACCTTAACAATCGCAGGCTGAGTGCACGAAATACTGTGACAAGGGTTCCTCAGCTTCATCATTGTACTACAGCATAAAGTTGGCTTGGCTTTGTCAACTTGTTTGATATAAATCGTGCAAAATGTTAATTAGTTTTCTATTCAATAAAGATAATGAACCAAAATGAAATTAAGTGCCTTGGACTACAAAAGCCGTTGTTATCATAAAGCCTGATTAAGATTTTTATGGAAATTATGGAAGAAAGGAATTATGAATCAAATACTAACTTGAATCTCCTTTTCGTTCCATCTAATGTCATAACGTCCCAGGTCTCCGTAACTTTATCAAAGCTAAAAGCAGCAACGTTAGTCCACTGAAAATTTTAACAATTAAGAGTAAATCATAAAATACATACTTATTTATCGATTAAAATACATAGGTACTTACATAATATAAAAAAATAAACTTGATAAGGAGGAGAAGGCTTTAAATAACTTGATAAAGACTCATAATTATCATGATAATTTACGACTTAACCTTTGATCGTGGTAATAATTAATAAATAAATAATTGCATTCAAACACACCAATCGTCTATCCCACGTTGATTATGATGAAGAACTTGGGTTATGGATAGTAAATATGTATTGTAAATACATACATAATTTACATATTAAACACTCAGACCAACACAAACCGACATGTTCATGCACTCATAGGCATATTTGTCTTGTCCGGGGATCGAACCCGGGACTTCAGGTAGGTATAGTACCCCTGCGCCAATCAGGTCGTCATAAAGGCAATGCAGTTTATATACACTTTTAAACTTTCGCGTTGCATTATAAATATTGAAAATTGAAACGGGTACTAAACGCGTAGAAACGCGATAGGTATTTTACCTACCTAATTTTCCCGACGTTTCGGCCAAGTTACATCGTCCGTGGTCAGTCACGGGCTGACTGACCTATCACGTTTCTACGCGTTTAACACCCGTTTCAATTTTCAATATTTATAATGCAGTTTATGAGATAAATGAACTACAGCGCTTCACCAACCTCATACAGGTTGTTCAGGATCTGCATAGTATCTCCGATAGTTTTGGCTGTTTTGCCGAGTTCCTTAGGGAGAAAGGCGAGGCCTGGACACGGGTACTGCTCGCCTTCTATCATACCTAGGGACAACCATTCTTCGGGAATCCTGCATCAGGTGAAACTTTATTGTAACTGTTATTACGTTTATTTTTCTTTATTGTAACAACTTGCCACAGCTTTTTTTTGTTGACGTTTATTCCAACGCTCTTTTTTAACAACAACGAAGAGACTTTTAGCCTTCAACATACATACCTGATAATAAGTATAGATAAGGCTAAAGATGGAAGCGAGCCTCTCCCGGAATCCTCAATCACTGAGGAACTGGCTATCTTATATCTAACTGCCAGAACACGACAATGCTGAAAATATTGTTGTTATGGCGTCAGACTAAGATAAGATGGTGGTAGCTAGCCAGGCGGACATACAAACCTACCACCAACCAAGCAACCAACTCTTACTAACAATATACTAGCCCTCAAGAACCAGTCTGTGTCATTAGGAATTTTATTTCAAAATCAATCCCGACAGCTGTTTCCAGTTTTTTTTCAACAAGCACCGTAGGGTATTCTTTGGAAGAATACGGTATGCTTGCTAGTAACTTACAATACTAAGACTACGGTATACTAGCTTACGCTAGCTGTTCTAAAGGTACGACAGTACATAATGGTAAAAATCAAGCAAAAACTGAAATTAGATAGCTAACATTACCCTCACCTGCAGTCAAAATCTGTGTTATCGAAAATCTCCAAATCCATCTTCGGGAAGGGACTGTACAGACCATAGAGCTCCTGGTCGGTGAAGTTAAACTCCGAAGGCGGCAGCAACCAATAAGGTTGGATTCCTAACTCTCGGAGCATTTTCTGGAAAGAATAAAAAATGTTTGGAGATGCGGGAAAGGAAGACCTACGTGAACGCAGGTTTTCTAAAGGAAGGAGCCACCTTATCATGACATAAACTGAGCCAGTTTTATAAGCAGTGTAAAGTTCTATTTTCTAAATTAAATTATATTATGCTCATACCTAAACACCCGAACCCATAACTGAAAACCGCATCAAAATCGGACTACTTAGTAGTTTTGGAGATAAATGGCCACATTGGTTTGCACAAACAAACAAACAAACATCCTCTCATCCAAACTCATAAAATACCGTCTCCGCACCGTTCGTGGGTAATAAAAAAGAAAAAGATAAAATTTAAAAGTACAATAATTAAAATTTTAAATTTAAAATCAGCGGGCATGTATGTGGACTGTGATAGATTATAAAGCGAATGAAATAAGGGTGTGGATCATAAAAAACGTAAATAAGTTAGCACCAACCACAAAAAAACACATCAGTAAGTCAACAACACATCAAGCTTTAGGTTTTTTATTTCTTTCCTATTGAACCTACACATATTGGGATCTAGTACCCAATGGACCCTGAAGATTTGGTTGACCTAATCTAATACATGACAGTACCCAGTTGACAGTTTAGTTTGGGTTTAATCAAACAGGAGGTCGAATGGAAACCTTTAATATAATATTTTTAGGGAGTTTGAATAGGACCTAAAATGGGATCCATTAGGTACTTTTTCATTAGGGTCGAATCTTGAGGGTCGAGTGGGTATTTTTCATTAGGGTCGAGTAAACTCAATCCATATTGGTCATTAGTTTCAGCATATACCTATTGGACAACTATACATTGCGTAAGTCACGTAGCATTTGGTTTTACTACGTACCTTGATATTCGCAGCCAGGAACTTTCTCCGCAACCTTTCGATCTTGACGAGCCTTGGCAACTCTTTGGGCAGGACCACGCTGAGGAACTGAAGCTTCGGCACAAACGTCTCGAATGGGAATTGCTATAATGAAATAAGTGACAAAATATATTGAAGAAAATACTCAAAGAAAACAAAATATTGTGCTTTTACTGCTTAGTTAAAGTATTCCTGTTTTAAGTTAGCAACTTCTGCAACAGTGCGACTGCGATCGAGAGGACTTATTGTGCATATGTTAAATAGCTTTAAAACCTCCATAAAGAATTAGGACATCACAAGACATTTCCAGATATTAAAAAAAAAAAAATACATTAAAAAAATATCTAATGAATATTTTATCAAGTAGTCTTTCAGGCAGAATTGAAATAGTGAAATTTACATAAAAGAATCATTACCGATCCAAGAAAGTTAAAATAATACTCTATAGCGGCGACTCTCTTAATTAAACTAATATAAAGTTAGGTTGAATTTTTGTTTGCGACCTTCGAAACTGTAAGTCTTACGTAAATATTAAATTCTAGCATATTCTTAAAACAATAAGTCTTACAATACTCTCATCCTCTTTGTAAGTGGTCCATCGTCCCGGTGGCAGTAGTATTTTTGCCCTCTGAGGCTTCGGGAGGGACACCAGTGTTGGAGCAAACCGGTCTGTTTTGGCCTGTAACCAATAAAATATTGCTTAAGAATGTTACACTACTAAAAGTTGCAGTGGGCGGGACGCAGCGAGAAGAACCGATGGCCGTTGGGGCGGAAAGGTAGTGAAATGGCGACCACGCACCGGACGACGATCCGTGGGTAGGCCCCCGAAAGGTGGAGCGACGATCTGAAGGTCGCTGGAAGCCGCTGGATGCGGGCAGCGCAGGACCGATCGTCGTCATGGAGATCCTTGGGGGAGACCTATACCTAAAGTGGGTGTCATATAGCTGAGACGACGTTACACTACATCACATACAATACATTGTTGACCCGAAACAAAATGACCGCCATACACGGTTTTCCTGGATGGATAAATTGATTTATTTATAGTTATAAATCTAGAAAATCTTAATCTTAATTGTGTTCCCTTTTATTGGCTTTTTAGTAAGACTTTCTAAAGTCTGTTGTGCTTTCCAATCTTTACTTTTTGACTCTCATTATTTAGTTCTTGTCCCAGTACGTACACACTTTCTACTATTAAATACTATATTCAATTCATTATTCTACAAAAAAAAAATTTTATTTCAGATTTTTTTGTTACATTATGTGCCGTTACTTACACTAAAAATTAGCCCATACACAACAATGATGTCATCTAGGTATACGACTACTTGCCAAAAGGTGATTGATATTTTTCAGGATTATGAAAAAAAACTAGCCAGATCTTCGTAAAAATTATATGGGACCACACATAAACCATTTTCTTCCAGATAAAAAAAGAATTTTAAAAATCTGTTAACAACTGGCGAAGTTATGGTGGAACATACATAAAAAAAAAATACAGTCGACTTGAGAACCTCCTTCTTTTTTTGAAGTCGGTTAAAAAGAAACGACAGAAGCACGTTTTTACTTTCCCGCCAAAAAGTTTTCGAATAAGTTCTTTCATTACCAGGCAAAGAACTTAAGAACATACTGCCTACCTATATCCCTTATTTTAGGGTGATCGTTATCATTAATAGTTACTCAATTATGAATAATGTGAATAACTTTACTAACTTGCAGTAATAATTTCATTCGTTTCTTTGCACAAATATCTCTCGTTGGGTCATCTTTTGTCAAATCTGATACTAGTTCGGAATAATAGCCCCTTTTAGGTATTGTATCTCTGTTCGTGTTATCGTATATAATGTCATGTTGCCTTATTTTCTTCTTTTTACTATACATAACTAAATTCTATTTTACGATTTACAAGTAGGTAATAAAACTTAATTATTTCAGATTATTTAATTAGTCAATAAAAAATATTTTAGCAATGTCAAACGAGTGACATTTTATGTCATTACTTCATTTTTCAAAACGGTTAAAAAATGAACGAAACTATTTGCTAGATTCCGATTGTCGCCTTTCAAAAGTGCACAAGAATTGTGTTCTTTGATGACCTCCTTTGCTAAATAAAGCCGTTTCACACAGCACAGCCCCGCTGTGAAATTCGAATTTCGATGGAGACAATATTTGTCTCGCTCTTACTTTAGTAGTTTGAATATGGCGATCTTTATCTAAAATGAAGTGCTTATAAATTTTTAAATTTTATTTTTAATTTTGCATTTAACAATGCTATTTTTTGTGTGATAAATATTAAACAAGGAAATATACTAGAAAAAATTCAAAATTAAAAATGTATAATTAAATGGCTGTTTCATCTGAATCGATAGTCAAACATCTGTAAAGATGTTTTTTTCGAATGCAAGGATATTTCTCTCATTGATGAAGCGACGGTGGCCAACACCGAAGATGGTGAATATACTAGAAAAATTCGACGTGTCCTCATAGGTCTCTGTAGCATAATTGGTTAGCGCATTGGGCCGGATTCCCAAGGATGCGGGTTCGAATCCCGTCAGGGCGACATGAGACTAGTTGCTTTTTTCTAGAATATTTTCTTGTTTAATATTTATCACACAAAAATAGCATTGTAAAATGCAAAATTAAAAATGAGTAATTAAATGGCCGTTTCATCTTAATCGATAGTCAAACATCTGTAAAGATGTTTCTTTCGAATGCGACGATATTTCTCTCATTGATGAAACGACGGTAGCCAACACCGTAGAAAGGTGAATATACTAGAAAAAATCGACGTGTCCTCATAGGTCTCTGTAGCATAATTGGTTAGTGCATTGGGCCGAATTCCCAAGGATGCGGGTTCGAATCCCGTCAGGGCGACATGAGACTAGTTGCTTTTTTCTAGTAAGTATATTTTCTTGTTTAATATTTATCACACAAAAATAGCATTGTAAAATGCAAAATTAAAAATGTGTAATTAAATGGCTGTTTCATCTTAATCGATAGTCAAACATCTGTAAAGATGTTTCTTTCGAATGCGAGGATATTTCTCTCATTGATGAAATGACGGTGGCCATAGTGATTACATACTCTTTGACGGTGGCCAACACCGTTGAAAGGTGAATATACTAGAAAAATTCGACGTGTCCACGTAGGTCTCTGTAGCATAATTGGTTAGTGCATTAGGCCGGATTCCCAAGGATGCGGGTTCGAATCCCGTCAGGGCGACATGAGACGAGTTGCTTTTTTCTAGTATATTTTCTTGTTTAATATTTAAAGTTCATGCCGACGAGCAGCATTTTGCTGTCAACAGCAGCTGTCCACTGAGCAAGTAATCACTACGTTTTTAAGAGACGGCACTTCCATACAAGCAACTGAACTGATTTATGAACGTAGTTTCTACCAACCTAAGTTTTTCTCAGAGGTACCAACATAACAGTGTCAGTTGTCAAAATGACAAGGGATTAGGGATGTACCCCTAAACATATACGTATCGATATCGATAAAAAATACTTATACATTAAGTATGTATAAGTATTTTTTATCGATATCGATACCGTTATAATTTTTAGAAGTTATTTATTAGATACCTATTAGTTTAGTATTGCACGAATAAAACAAGGTTTCATTTGATTTATGTAATTCTGATGAATCTGTAGGAATGTTGGAAGGCAGTATCAGAAGAATGAAGCAGCCACTGATAGAAAAGACAACAGCGGTTGAGCTCTTCTTCCAGACTGGATGTTATTTGCCCGGGAACCGGGAGTCTTATTCCCATGACGGACATCTAAAATATAACAATATCGATAACTAATAACATGAGAATGACAGAGCACTATGACAATATAGTAATTTTCATAAAATTATTACTTAAATCCATAATATTTACTGATAATACTATGATTATTAACACTATTTTTACTCAAATTGACTTTATACAATGTTTTTATTAAAACAATTGAATATATTACCTGTTCAGCTCAAGCGGGAATTTAGCCAAAAATATTATTTTGTTCAACCTTCTCTCTCAACAACTCTACGGATACAACAAATTACGCACGTTCGCAACGATTTGCCACCCATTATGACTCTTTGTAATTAATAACATTATTAAAATTAAATTAATAACTTCTGAGCAAAATATTACGATATCACTGACAGATAAAGTTAAATTTGGCGGCGCGTCACATGCTGGCCAACATGACTTGATGTATAATGCAGCTAAATTACCGTGTTTTTATAAAACTATAGGACAAAGCGATTAAACTTTCTTTTTCATTAGTCGGACTTTTTCGTAATTTAATGTTGGCACAAACTACGTTCATAAATCCATATAATTTACATTTTTGTATGAAGTGTCGACCCCCTGCAGCTGTCGACATTGCTCTATGTTCTGAGGGCTAATTAACTAACGAAGAACGAGTTTCGTTGCTATTGTGGCCGACTGGCTGTCATACGGTATGAAAATGTGACTATGTGACAGCGCGTCATATGTTATTCGCAAGATTGATGGACACTTTTAGTGTTCTGGGTTAGATTTTGTTAATCTAACTTTTCAAATTTATTAACTTTAGTTGGTTATGCTTCCCTGGTACTTTTGGTCAATATTATTTTGGTGGGTAAACCAAAATTCAACATTTTGGGATTCAACATTTCGCAAATACAACATTGTAATCCAGAAGTTTTTAACAATAATCCACACAAAGTGTCCGTGTTCAGATTAATCTAACCAGCAGGGCTAACATGCGCGACCATGAGAAAATTCGAGATGGGATGAGAAAAATTGTCAATCTCGATAATTTTCTCGCAATTCGCAACATACGCGCCACGAGAGAGAATCATCACGTCGTGAGATATCCCTTTCATGACGAAGAGTCAAGTTTTATTTTTAAATGAAAACACTGATAATCATGTGTGTCTATGGTGACTAAAACCATCCATACACAACAAATTGAACGAATGAAATGTTAAGCAAGGCCAATAGTCTTGTTGTCAAGTTCATTAATTTAAAAAATATAAATGTTTCTTCTCTTTTGCGATTATGAATAATGACAAAGATAGCAATATTGTCAATTTTTAAACCGGTGTCTTCACTGAAACGTCACATTCACATGTGTCATTCTTGTCTGAAGTCCGGTTCGGCTGTGGTTTTGTTTATTTTATTTTGAATTTAGGTAGTTGTATTTAGTTTGAAATGGCATTTCAAAAGAAAACGTAAGTATATAAAATATAAATAGTAAGTATATATATATATATATATATGACGGCGCGTTTATGTTATTTGACACTTGCATGTTTATTAAATTGATTTTTCGTTGATTATTTAATTATAATTACAATTTAAAAAAATAGAATAATAAAATTAAAGGGAAATTGTACACTTTAAAATAAAACCAATTTAAATAACCAAAGAGGGGACTACGTCCGTACGGGCTTGCGAGTGACGTCAGCGCCGCAACTAGTCTGCGTGTATAGTAGGGGTAGTGGGAGTAGTGGGGCGACCGGCCTTTATAAGCAGGCGGCGTTCGTATTGAGACACATTTGATCGTGAGCCGTGGCGCTGCACGTACGCTCGCAAATCCGTATACCTCTTGGTATTGAGATTAATTGTCTACAATCATAAATAAACGTGTTTTGTATTAGAAATAAATAACACGCGTCGGTACCAGATTTGTTTCGTTGGATATAAACCCAATTGTCCTCGCCTATGGATATGTCTGAACATAATGATCAGCTCGGCACTCCGTCATCAGGAGTGGGGATGAACCAGGAGACGGAAGATCACGCTGAAGGGCGCACCAGTCCTATAATACGTACTGAGCAAGATCGATGGAGGAATCTCTTGCAGTCGCAGCACCGTAGCATGATGGAATTAATGAAGACTATCCTCAAACCTAAGAAAAGGGAACCAAAGCTTATTCTTCCAGAATTTAATCCTGACGACCACGAGGCAGATGCACAGGCATGGTGTAATACAGTAGACATTTGTTTGAAAGAGAATCCTTCAAGCGGAAGCCAGCTGGTTATGCTTCTTAGTAGGGCTCTCCGGGGCTCAGCGGCTACATGGTTGGCACACAACAGTCACTCCGAAGTTACATGGTCAGAATTGAAACCCCTATTTTTATCTCGTTTTGATACTATCGAAACTCCTGCTGCTACCTTATACAGAGTTTTATCAAGCAGTCCAAATGATGGAGAAAACATGTCTACGTATGTGTCTCGCATTTTAAACACATTAACAACACGATGGCAGAGTATGACTGTGGAGCAAGTAGCAATAAGTGTTGCATTGGCACACGTGGCACGTATTGATAATCAGATCCAAAGGATGGCTTTTACGACTGAAATCAAATCCAGAATTCAGCTCCAGCGTGAGTTAATGCCTTTTATACACCGAAAGAGAAGTCTGCCGTCCTCTGACAAAATCAATCAAGCGAGCGAAGCTAAAAAGCCCCGTTTGGAACCACCACGACGTTGTTATAATTGCGGCAAGATTGGTCATCTAGCTGCCGAGTGTCGCGGCACCACCACCAAGGATAACAACGCGAATCTCTCCCAGACAGCAAATACAAGCAACTCTCAGCCACGCAAGAGAGCCATCGTCTGCTACCGCTGCGGCGAACCTGGACACATTGCTCCGCGCTGTACCAGCCAAGAAAAGAAGACTGAAGATCCTGTAAGCACATCCACTGCTGAGCGAAGGGTCAATATCTGTACCATCAAACCAGCGGTCGACCACCTCTACAATATGGGTGAGAAGTTTTCATTTTGTTTTGATTCCGGGTCTGAATGCTCATTGATAAAAGAGACTGTATCCCAACATTTTCCAGGAAAGCGAAATTATGATTCAGTAGCACTATTAGGTATAGGAAAATTAAGCCTACAATGTAACTGTCAAATTACAGCAACGGTTAGTCTTCAGGGTTATTCCGTTGAATTATTATTTCATGTAGTCCCTGACTCGTCATTGACTTATGACGTCATGATAGGTCGAGATATAATTAGTTTGGGTTTTTCGATTGAACTAACACAAAATCACCTAACTATCCATAAAACTCAAGTTATTGCACAATGCGAGTTTGGCGAACACGTTCATAATTTTAATAATATCAGTACCGATGTTACATCAGAGTCTTTAACAAAATTGGTGAAACTACTAGAAAAGTATTCACATTTTTTTGTTGAGGGTATACCAGTAGGCAAAGTTAGTACAGGTTACCTCCAAATAAAACTTATAGATCCTAGTCGAACAGTACAACGTCGCCCATATCGAATGAGCCCTAAAGAACGTGAGTCAGTACGTATAAAAATTAAAGAACTTCTTGCCGCTGGTGTTATTCGTGAAAGTTGTTCTCCTTTTGCAAGCCCAATCCTTCTAGTAAAAAAAAAAGATGGCTCTGATCGCCTCTGCGTAGACTATCGTGAGTTAAACAGTAACACTATTCCTGATAGGTACCCATTACCATTGATTGGTGATCAGATACAGCGTTTAGTGGGAGCCAAATTTTTCACTACCTTAGACATGGCCAGTGGCTACCATCAGATTCCTGTACATTCTGACTCGATAGAACGAACGGCTTTTGTTACACCTGATGGGCAATTCGAATACGTCACAATGCCTTTTGGTCTTCGAAATGCACCATCGGTATATCAGCGGGCTATCAACAAAGCTCTTGGAAATCTTTCTGAAACTTATGCAGTCTGTTATATTGACGATATTATAATTCCATCTCTAACTATAGAGGAAGGGCTGCAAAGGTTAAACTCAGTATTAGAAGCTCTAACTAATTCGGGTTTCTCACTTAACTTAAATAAATGTGCTTTTCTTAAAACCCATATAGATTATCTTGGATATCAAGTATCTGCTGGTCAATTAAGACCAAACTCGCGCAAAATTAAAGCTTTGTCCCAATTACCACCTCCAGAAACTGTCACCCAATTGAGACAGTTCATTGGCCTGGCATCGTATTTCCGCCAATTTATTCAGAACTTTTCTCAAATTACCGCGCCACTATACAGACTTACTTCAGGAAAAGGTTACATAAAATGGACCCCAGAATTTGAAATCATTCGCAAAAAAATTAATGCAATCTTAACAGATGAACCAGTATTAACAATTTTTGATCCTCAGTATCCTAGTGAATTACATACGGATGCCAGTTCCGAAGGCTACGGCGCTATACTCATACAAAGAAAAGATAATAAGCTCCACGTTGTCGAATATTACAGCCAAAGAACAACCCCTTGCGAATCTAAATACCACTCGTATGAACTCGAGACGTTAGCAGTAGTTAAAGCAATAAAGCATTTTAAACATTATTTACAGGGCCGTAAGTTTTTAGTCGTAACGGATTGCAATGCTGTAAAAGCGTCTAAATCTAAAACAGACTTAACGCCCCAAGTTCATAGGTGGTGGTGTTTTCTTCAAAGCTTTGATTTCGATATTGAGTATAGACCTGGGAAACGAATGGAACACGTCGATTTTCTGTCTCGAAACCCTCTCCCTCAAAGTGCAGAAACAAAAATAGTTCAAAAACGGGTTAATCTCACCGAGATCAGTAATAATTGGTTTCAAGCAGAACAGCAAAAGGATTCTGAGATAACGTCAATTATATCAAACCTACAAAATAACAGTCTTGATCCCAATGTTATGGGAACATATGAACTCAGGCGTGGTATACTACACCGTAAAATAGAGAGGAATAGTAGAAGCGTCTGGTTGCCTATTGTACCTAGGTCATTTCAGTGGGCTGTAATTAATCATATTCACGAAAACATTATGCATTTAGGGTGGGAGAAAACGCTAGAGAAAGTGTATTGCTACTATTGGTTTCCACGCATGAATAAATATGTTCGCAAATTCGTTGAAAACTGCATTACTTGTAGGCTGTCAAAATCTCATTCGGGTAAAGTTCAAGCGGAGTTGCATCCTATCCCCAAAGTATCAACACCTTGGCATACTATTCATATCGACGCGACAGGCAAACTTAGTGGTAAGAATGATACCAAAGAATATGTGTTTGTGATGATTGATTCATTCACGAAATACACCATCTTGTATCATACACACAATATTAATACCATCAACGCGGTCAAAGCTCTTAAATATAGTGTTTCGTTATTTGGTGCCCCGGCTCGCGTTATAGCGGATCAAGGTAGATGTTTCGCTAGCAAGGATTTTCAAGACTTTTGCAATTCTCATGGTGTTACCCTTCATTTGATAGCCACGGGAACTAGTCGAGCAAATGGTCTAGTAGAGCGGGTGATGAGTACCCTAAAGAATTTGCTTACAGCTGTTGAGGTTGGAAATAATAAATCATGGCAAGATGCACTGCCTGAAGTACAAATAGCATTAAATAGCACAATTAATCGTGTAACAAAATCTAGTCCTTTAGAATTACTAATTGGTAAAGTAGCGCGACCCTTAAACTTATTGATCTTAGATGATGACACTGATGAAAATAATTGTAATTTAACGGAAGTTCGTCAACGTGCAGCACAGGCTATACAAAATAGTGCTACTATTGAAAAACAGCGTTTTGATAAAACAAAGGCAAATATAAATAATTTCAAAATTGGCGATTTTGTACTGTTAGAAAATCATGAACGGAATCAAACCAAATTGGAACCAAAATTTAAGGGCCCTTTTAGGGTGGTCCAGTTGCTTGATGGTGACAGGTATTTACTGAAGGCCTTAAATTCCAATAGAACATACAAATATGCTCACGACCGCATACGTGTTATGCCAGATTGTTATGTTCCAGTGGAATTGAGTGCAAACTTGGAAATTCCTGGATGTGCCGATGACGGCAAAAGTAAGTGATTAATTAAAATCCGTAATAAGTCTGCTTGACCGTAAGTCTGTGTGACAATAAGTCTGTGTGACAATAAGTCTGTGTGACAATAAGTCTGTTTGACAATAAGTCTGTGTGACAATAAGTCTGTGTGACAATAAGTCTGTGTGACAATAAGTCTGTGTGACAATAAGTCTGTGTGACAATAAGTCTGTGTGACAATAAGTCTGTGAGACAATAAGTCTATGTGACAAGTATTATGTCGAAGAGTCATTCCGTGTTAACTGTCTATGTGACGATACACCTGTGTGACGTGACAACCCTTCAGAGTGACATTTCGTCTGTGTGGTAATTTACGTAGCAGTTGTTTTGTTTATTCTTTTCATAATGGGCCAGAATGGCCGAGCTTCATTATACTACTCATCGTATTGTTTTATTTCTTTGCAGACAAATCAGACGATGAGACACACGAGGACGTGTGAAGGTGCAGGACGGCCGTGACGGCGCGTTTATGTTATTTGACACTTGCATGTTTATTAAATTGATTTTTCGTTGATTATTTAATTATAATTACAATTTAAAAAAATAGAATAATAAAATTAAAGGGAAATTGTACACTTTAAAATAAAACCAATTTAAATAACCAAAGAGGGGACTACGTCCGTACGGGCTTGCGAGTGACGTCAGCGCCGCAACTAGTCTGCGTGTATAGTAGGGGTAGTGGGAGTAGTGGGGCGACCGGCCTTTATAAGCAGGCGGCGTTCGTATTGAGACACATTTGATCGTGAGCCGTGGCGCTGCACGTACGCTCGCAAATCCGTATACCTCTTGGTATTGAGATTAATTGTCTACAATCATAAATAAACGTGTTTTGTATTAGAAATAAATAACACGCGTCGGTACCAGATTTGTTTCGTTGGATATAAACCCAATTGTCCTCGCCTATGGATATGTCTGAACATAATGATCAGCTCGGCACTCCGTCATATATATATATATATATATTCGTTAGTTCTTGATAGTATAGTTTGGTATTTGTGATTGTATGATTGCTCGCATTTAATATTTATATTCGTAATCTTAGTACATTCGTATACTAAGTATTGTACCTATTGCTTTAGCATCAGAAGTAACAAGGCACAGATAACGTATCTGTGCCAGTATATGGCAGAACATGGCCATAGGCTTTGTGATCCGCCACAGCGACTGGAACTCGCTGTCGCGAAGATCGAAAGGGTCGCAGACGTCTCGTATGCTCTTCCTTTCGATCCGCCTATTCCACCTCTCTTCATATATAGTTAATAAATAATTGTAATACGGCACTGCCATTTTTTGCAACGCTTTTTACGTTTCTCCAGCTATTTCTTCGAACAGAATGATCGACGACAAATAAATCGAAACAAAATAAATACAAATACAAATACAAACTTTTTTATTTGGTACCAAACACAGGACATTTACAAATTAACATTATACTTTTTTATAAATGTCAAAACTCGATTATTTATGAGAAAATATGGCGCGCATGTTGCAGTTTAAAGAGAAAATTTCTCGAAGTCTACGTTTGACAGAACGACAAGACAAAATGTAGTGCAATGTTACCGACAGTCGAGAAGTAGAGATATGTCATCTCACCACGAGAAAATGGCGTGAGAAAATTATCTCGTGACGTGCATGTTAGCCCTGCAGGGGGCTAATTGTCTAATTTAAAATCTATCGCAATCCCTTTCAATTCGTAATTTGAAAGTTATTCTGGCCGTCAATATTTGACATTTGAAACGGATTGTGTTCAGTCTAAGCAATATAACAGACTAAAATATCACAATCACAATACCTCTGAAAGGGATTGTGCTAGATTTTAAATTAGACAATTAGGTGGCTGTAACACAGAATAGAAAATGTAGTCACCCATCTGACCACGGATACTATAATAATTTTGAGTGCGTTACGTCAGCAGGAAAGTAGCTCGTACAAGTACCGCGGCACGAGTCGTGGTCGTTGGTTACCACGTTCGTCCTGCGGATGGTTGGACAAGGGGTGCTTAGGTATTATCGCCGTCTCCACCTACTGCGTCCTTATGCCCATCGTTTCACCCGTGGTCCCACGGGTTTGCAGCGTGGCACTGGTCATGAGAGAGAGAGCAAGAGAGAGTCTAGTAACCACAACACAAGTTCTTTATGAAACGTGGGCTAGACATTTGTATGCATAAAAAAAGTACTTACCTCTTTTTATTAATCGTTAATTTACAAATTCTTTTCTGACCATTTACACAAACCTAACTTCTTGCCTATACTTTTCGGCTTAAATATTTAAAAAGTACATTAGACTATGTTTTGCGCAAATATCCTTTGATATTTGCGCAAAACAGTCGATAATTTCGATCTAAGTCCTTGTGGACACAGTGGAAGTTGGGAGTAGGAACATTTAGAAAAAGCGTGGCGCTGGTCATGAGCAAAACCAAAACTTTGTAGCTAGATCAAGTATTTTTTTCAGTAATTACCTATAGCTTTATAACACAATTTTTTGAACGGTTCTTTTCATTTCAACTCACAGACCTCTAAAGGTCTGTGTTAGCTACATTTTCGAGTTGACATGTACATTTTAGAACATTGGTAACTTTTGACGCAAAATCCAAGCGTTCTGGCAACTTATTGAGAATTTAGCTACCTACATAGCTTGAGCTCCAATTGGTTTACTACACTGAACGTTTTTCGATAGCGGGCATCCTAAATTCTAATCCTAATTAATATCCTACTAAAACATAAATTTGAAAGTATGTCTGTTTGTTTGTTTGTTTACTCTTACACGCATTAACTACTGAACGGATTTGGATGAAATTGGATATGTAGTGACTTCAAATAGTGGACTAACACCTTGAGGCTACCTTTTATCCCGATATTCCCACGGGAACGACGACCACGCGGGTGAAACCGCGGGCGGACGCTAGTAATGAATATAATTTAATATAATCTATATTAATATAATTTAATATTATAAATGCGAAAATGTGTTTGTTTGTCCATCCTTGAAACAACCGATCAATTTGATTTTTCGCATTGAGTTAGTTAAAAGGACGGAGAGTTACATAGGATTCTTTTTATGTCGATATTCCCGCGGGAACTGGAACCACGTGGGAACCGCGGGTGAAAGCTAGTAGTAAATAAAAACACTGGTTTATATAAAAAAGTTACCTTTACTTACTGCGTTAACTGAGACACCTTTAGTCAAAAAAATTATTATCATTATCGTTACCTTTGATTTATTATTCTTATTTGCTTTAAGTTACCAAAAACAGGGTAATAGATAGGTATTATAAGAATGTATGATAGAGTTATGTGCCTCATTTACTATAGATCTTAATGTAACAAAATTACATAAAGGCTTATTGAAGCCTTTATGTAATTTTGTTAAAGTCGGATGGCAATTAGAGAATAACTTTATAGAAGATACAATGAGAGCAGCCTTTAAAATATATCTACATTAAAACTTTTCTATGCAGTAATATTTTATAACTGGTGGTTGTACTTGGTAATCTTGCCTCACGTCAAAGTTAAAATTCCCTCCATCTGAAAGCAATAAAATGTTAATTGTCAACTCTATTTCAATTTGGCTTATATTTAACTGTACATCATACTAACCTAACCTAACCACCAAAATAGCTAAATGCTCACCAAATTATAGTCAAATCGACACATTGGTGAGCGAAGTAGTATATTTGGGTACTACATTATTACTTTTTGGAGCTCGATTTATTATAATCCTTTAAATTTTGTCTGCAATTTGTACGGGGACTGTCGTGATACTTATAATGTGTGGGCCCGTATTCACTATGACCACTTACCGATTCCTTGCTCAAACCAGCGACGCGAATGTCGTATTTGGTTTCGACATTTCAAAATTCTTTTTCTCTATGGCATTTGGGTAAATCTACTGGCGGTTTGAACGCCCCGTCATTGTCCTCAACATATTTTCATATTTTTAGAGTAATAAAATTCTGTTCTCGTGTCCAGTTACGAATATAGGTCCCAGACGAGTAGCGTTTTGCAGCATAACCTTTATTATTTTTGCACTTGTGCATGACACTTTATATGTCGAGGACAATGACGGCGTTCAAACCGCCCGTAGATTTACCCATTTACAAATTTTAAATTATTTTCACTTTTATACTTATGTAAATTTCAAATAGAAAAACATTGGAAAAAATCAACTCGGGCACAAGTGATTTCTCAGACGGGAATCGAACCCGCGACCTTTGGAAACCCGGTCCAACGCTCCAACCGCTGAGCCACCGAGATTGATTTTTTCCAATGTTTTTCTATTTGAAATTTACCATAAGTATAAAAATAGCATTGAAAAATGCAAAAAATACAAAATCATAAATTATTTTCACTTGTTTAATAATTATACAACTTGTGACTTTCAAGTACTTTTACAATAACTCTATAATTTGGGAGTATTATGGAGAAAACGTCTTTTGAAAGTGTCAAAACCAAGAACGACATTGGCGTGGTTTGAGCAAGGAATCACCAAGTGGTCATAGTGAATAAGGGCCCTGGTTGACACGATGCGAGATTTCCCGCACTGCACAAAGAGCATGCCACCTTCTCGAACGAGACAACTAGCATTCGTGAAACGTTCGCACTGCGTTCATTTTCCGTGCACGCATGCGAGCTTTCGAATCATCTCGTGCTTGAAACTCGCATCGTGTCAACCAGTCTATATTGGTTAATGTGGGAGGCTTCTATTCAAACCAAACCACTAAATATAAGTATGGGATGTCACTGAAAGGAACTTCCAAGATCGGAAGATCGACGCACCGTGCATAAGCACGTCACATCAACCAACGTCGTGACACCGCATCTTTTCACGTTGAAATGTGAAATCCCAGTACTTTCGTGAGAAACAGATCTTTCTCTGGGCTCTCTTGAACCGACATTTTGTCGTTGTGTGTTGGATCCAATTGTATACCAACTTAAGAAACTTCAGTGGCAGCGCTTGACGGGCTGATCGTATTCGATCACGTATGATAAGCAACATTCGGTCCGGCCTGGTGTCAGACGGTCGACCGTAAAGTGGCATAGCAACTGAGAACTCAATGCTTCGAAAGGCACGGTAAGCCGTCGGTACCGGCTGATGTCATCTGATAACAGTTGTTAAGGTGGTACGACTTCCATACAAACAAACATTGCACATTAATTGGTTCATCATACATTAATAATTCATTAATACATGTGCAACTAACTCGTTTCATTTATTTGTTTGCGCGAAATTATTAAAAAAATGTACTTTCATATAGCTCATATATAAATGCGATGGGTCACACACACATACCTACGTAGAATTATTGAAATTACAAGTTATTGGTATATTCGTGTTTTATGTATGAATGCACAATTTTTTTAATTATTTTGCGCAAACAAATAACTGAAACGAGTTAGTTGCGCATGTATTTATGTATTATTTAGGTATGATGAACCAATAATTGTGTAAGTTATGTTTGTGTGTATAGAAGTCGTACCACCTTAAGCCAAGTCAGAGGTCTAATAGGTGGCTTAATAAACTCTGACACTATAGGTGGCCACTAATCCTCATACCATAAGAGAGAAGAGAAGAGAGAGATAGAGCTACTAACCGTTCAATGCAAGGGCCCGGCACTATAAGGTCTTCTTGCGGTATGTAGACGCATTGCAGGTCTGGGAAGCCGAGCAGCTCTGCCAGCAGGTTGATGTCTTTGTATGACGGCTGGGCTCGCAGCAACTGTACAGCGTTAATTCATATTGGCTTATAGTGGATTAGTAGTATTAATAGCTACTCAACATCTTTTATATTGCGCACAGCAAAGGAGTGGACTCCCTCCCTGCGTCTGTATTTCCGAGAACTTCTAACCCGTCCATCTTCAAAGCAAGGGTGAATAGGCACCTTCTGGGTTAGCTCGCTCCATCGTGAATCCTCTGGGTTTGATTGGGATCAATTCCAGAGCAAACCCATTTAAAGTAAAAGTATTATTTGTTATGAGGCTTCTAGATGGGCCATATTTTCCTGCATTTTCTAGCTGATAACTATGGCTGTCTTACGACTTTATAGGCAACTAGCGACTGTTCCTGTTCCCGTGTGAATATCGGGATAAAAAGTATCCTATGTTCATAATCAGGCTATCTACTATCTGTGTACCAAATTTTATTCAAATCTGTTCAGTAGTTTTTGAGTTTATTCGCTTCAAACAATCAAATCTTTCCTCTTTATGATATTATAGCGGATTCTCACGGTTTTACCCGCGTGGTGCTCGTTCCCGTGGGAATATCGGGATAAAATATAACCTATATCACTCGGGGGAAATGTAGCTTTCTAATGGGTTAAGAATTTTCTAAATCGGTCCAGTAGTTCCTGAGATTAGCGCGATCAAACAAACAAACTCTTTAGCTTTACAATATTAGAATAGATGAACAGTGAACAAAATATAACTATAGTCTGTTCAACGAAACGAGCATAACGCGATAGTATAACCATGAAAAAAACGTAAAATACCTCGGTAGCAACCTCCTTCCTGTCCTCGATGGGCGGGAAGTTCCAGAAGACCATCCCCACCACTATCTCATCCCGGAGGTAAAACAGCATACCGCGTTTGTACCGATTCTTGTACTCGTCACTCCTAGGGGCATCATATTATTTTATTTATTATTAAAAGTGACTAAAGAAGTTGTCTTAGGTTTGTATAGAGGTCATTTACAAACACAAAGAAAAGAATTAAATAAAAGTAAATAAACAAATTATTTTAGGCATACAAAAAAATGGCACAAATGACATCTTTGTGAACAATTAATAACTTTGATTGAGCTTCTTTTTATACATGGAAAAAAATTTATCAATATTCAAAGACATTTTTATATATTTTTAGATTTAAACTGGTGTACATGTGTCATATCCGAAAAATGTGCGTTGTACCTAACTATATCTACAGTTACGAAAAATGTTATGTACGTACCTACTATAATGCAAATAAATTATTCTATTCTACATGTTCTTCAATATAAAAATACTGGATTCCTTCAAATAAATCCCTAAGAAACATTTGACCGGAATTAAAACTATCTCATGTTTCAATTTGTGACAATTTTCATTTTAAATCCGTTCAGTCGTTTTTGCGCGACTAAGTAGCAAACATCGAAACGTATCATAACGCCCGTTCAGTCTAGCTAGAAATATCAGCGACAGAATACCTTTCCTAGAAAACCCGGCAATAATATTAGATGAGTATAAATTGTTCTACTAAGGAAGTATTGCTGATCTTATCGTCAATATCGTATTTTTTCTGAACATACTTTTTATAGCAAGGCCTGTCGCCGCCTGGTCCCACTGTTTTAGGTTTGGAATCCACTGCGTTGGCGCACGGCTTGAACAGCCCCACTGTGGGCATGCACCCACCCACTTCACCGACCACCTGTAATAATAGTTAAATAATAAATTTCATACAATCATCTAGCACAAGGTCAGTTTCATATTCATATCATAAAAACTTGTGTTATGGATATTAGATACCGTAAAAACATACTTTTATACTTTTATTAGCGGATCCTCGCGGTTTTACCCGCGTGGTGTCCGTTGCCGTGGGAATATCGGGATAAAATATAAATGAAGAAATGTAGCTTTCTAATGGTCTAAGAATTTTCTAAATTGGTCCAGTAGTTCCTGACATTAGCGCGTTCAAACAAACAAACTCTTCAGCTTTATAATATGAGTATATATTTAAAAACATTAAGAATAAATAACATATATTAAACATCTTCTTATCAGTTAAAAGATGTCCTAAATGGCTGGTAGGGAAAAAAAATTTTTGGACTATTCGAATGTACTTATCTATAAGTCTATTTGAATAAAAATCTTTGACTTTGACTTTGACACTCAGACCAAGACATTCCTGAATTCCGAAAACTGAAAAACTCTGATCCTTACATCTTTTAGAATGTAGACTAGATCAGTTGGGTGTGTATGGAGGAGATCCAGATTACTATCACTAGTATAGTGATAGTAATCTGGATCTCCTCCATTCACTACCTAATGGCCATTATCAGATCACAGCTCCATCATTCCTTGGCAGAGAACCAAGGCTCTAAAGTTACTTCGTTTGTATGAAAATCAACTAGTGTCGGTTATTATGTGGCCAACATGATGTCGGTGGTAAAACAGGCCCTAGAATGATCAGGCTCTATGAGTAGAAGATAGCTACAACTTTTAACCGCCTCTGTGGTCTAGTGGTACAACCACCGGTATCAGACTCAGGGGTCCCGGGTTCGATTTCCAGCGGGGGTACACATTGTATTCGGTTTGTTTGGTGGTAGGACTTGTTGGAAGTCCGCCTGGCTAGCTACCACCATTTTATCTAAGTCTGACGCCATAACAATGTTTTCAGCATTGTTGTGTTCCGGCAGTTAAAGATAAGATAGCCAGCTCCTCAATGATTGAAGATTCTGGGAGAGGCTCGCTTCCATCTTCAGCCTTATCAATACTTAACAGCAGGTATGATAAAGGCTAAGAGTCTCCCGTCGTTCATTAAAAAAAAGCTAGCTTACCAGAAGGCTGGTGATACATCACCAGCCTTCTGCTACGTCTACACTCGCCTGCATCTCCAGCTCGCTGCCCAACAGGAGCTCCCAGTTGAGCTCCACATTGGTGGGCACCCAGTAGCCGGTCATGTTGGCGCCGGCGATGTAGCACTGCTCATCCGCCACATCCCAGTGCTCGAAGTGGCGTCGGGCGTTCGTCCATTGGGAGTAGAAGCTGACTGCATCACCAGCCTTCTACTACGTCTACACTCGCCTGCATCTCCAGCTCGCTGCCCAACACGAGCTCCCAGTTGGGCTCCACATTGGTGGGCACCCAGTAGCCGGTCATGTTGGCGCCGGCGATGTAGCACTGCTCATCCGCCACATCCCAGTGCTCGAAGTGGCGTCGGGCGTTCGTCCATTGGGAGTAGAAGCTGGCTGCATCACCAGCCTTCTGCTACGTCTACACTCGCCTGCATCTCCAGCTCGCTGCCCACCACGAGATCCCATTTGGGCTCCACATTGGTGGGCACCCAGTAGCCGGTCATGTTGGCGCCGGCGATGTAGCACTGCTCATCCGCCACATCCCAGTGCTCGAAGTGGCGTCGGGCGTTCGTCCATTGGGAGTAGAAGCTGACTGCATCACCAGCCTTCTACTACGTCTACACTCGCCTGCATCTCCAGCTCGCTGCCCAACACGAGCTCCCAGTTGGGCTCCACATTGGTGGGCACCCAGTAGCCGGTCATGTTGGCGCCGGCGATGTAGCACTGCTCATCCGCCACATCCCAGTGCTCGAAGTGGCGTCGGGCGTTCGTCCATTGGGAGTAGAAGCTGGCTGCATCACCAGCCTTCTGCTACGTCTACACTCGCCTGCATCTCCAGCTCGCTGCCCACCACGAGATCCCATTTGGGCTCCACATTGGTGGGCACCCAGTAGCCGGTCATGTTGGCGCCGGCGATGTAGCACTGCTCATCCGCCACATCCCAGTGCTCGAAGTGGCGTCGGGCGTTCGTCCATTGGGAGTAGAAGCTGACTGCATCACCAGCCTTCTACTACGTCTACACTCGCCTGCATCTCCAGCTCGCTGCCCAACACGAGCTCCCAGTTGGGCTCCACATTGGTGGGCACCCAGTAGCCGGTCATGTTGGCGCCGGCGATGTAGCACTGCTCATCCGCCACATCCCAGTGCTCGAAGTGGCGTCGGGCGTTCGTCCATTGGGAGTAGAAGCTGACTGCATCACCAGCCTTCTACTACGTCTACACTCGCCTGCATCTCCAGCTCGCTGCCCAACACGAGCTCCCAGTTGGGCTCCACATTGGTGGGCACCCAGTAGCCGGTCATGTTGGCGCCGGCGATGTAGCACTGCTCATCCGCCACATCCCAGTGCTCGAAGTGGCGTCGGGCGTTCGTCCATTGGGAGTAGAAGCTGACTGCATCACCAGCCTTCTACTACGTCTACACTCGCCTGCATCTCCAGCTCGCTGCCCAACACGAGCTCCCAGTTGGGCTCCACATTGGTGGGCACCCAGTAGCCGGTCATGTTGGCGCCGGCGATGTAGCACTGCTCATCCGCCACATCCCAGTGCTCGAAGTGGCGTCGGGCGTTCGTCCATTGGGAGTAGAAGCTGGCTGCATCACCAGCCTTCTGCTACGTCTACACTCGCCTGCATCTCCAGCTCGCTGCCCACCACGAGATCCCATTTGGGCTCCACATTGGTGGGCACCCAGTAGCCGGTCATGTTGGCGCCGGCGATGTAGCACTGCTCATCCGCCACATCCCAGTGCTCGAAGTGGCGTCGGGCGTTCGTCCATTGGGAGTAGAAGCTGACTGCATCACCAGCCTTCTACTACGTCTACACTCGCCTGCATCTCCAGCTCGCTGCCCAACACGAGCTCCCAGTTGGGCTCCACATTGGTGGGCACCCAGTAGCCGGTCATGTTGGCGCCGGCGATGTAGCACTGCTCATCCGCCACATCCCAGTGCTCGAAGTGGCGTCGGGCGTTCGTCCATTGGGAGTAGAAGCTGGCTGCATCACCAGCCTTCTGCTACGTCTACACTCGCCTGCATCTCCAGCTCGCTGCCCACCACGAGATCCCATTTGGGCTCCACATTGGTGGGCACCCAGTAGCCGGTCATGTTGGCGCCGGCGATGTAGCACTGCTCATCCGCCACATCCCAGTGCTCGAAGTGGCGTCGGGCGTTCGTCCATTGGGAGTAGAAGCTGACTGCATCACCAGCCTTCTACTACGTCTACACTCGCCTGCATCTCCAGCTCGCTGCCCAACACGAGCTCCCAGTTGGGCTCCACATTGGTGGGCACCCAGTAGCCGGTCATGTTGGCGCCGGCGATGTAGCCCTGCTCCTCCGCCACATCCCAGTGCTCGAAGCGGCGCCGGGCGTCTTTCCATTGGGAGTAGAAACTCGCTGCGTCGCCGGCCTTTAAGGGAAACTTACTATATAACTTCTGCCGTTCCATAGGGTGTCTAAAAACCTACTTGAATTTTGAATATCTAATAATTGTTTGTTGTTTTAGAGATGGAACGCGGATAATGCAGTTGTCATCAGCAAAGTTTGTGATTTAAAAGATTTAAAAACCATCTGCGTTTACTATTAGCCTGTTTATCACCATCTTTGGAAAAATATAAGCATAACTCGGTTTCGTTTTCCAGCAACATGTACCCAACACCAGCAATAAGTAGGCAAATACATATCCCTTACTAAGAATAGGTTTACTGAAACCTATTGGAATTAATAAACGTGTTACTTACAGAATTCAAATGTTTATTTGATATACTGAAGAATTCAATAAATATATGAACTCTGACTGACACCGCATGCAACTTACCACGTATAAGTGAGTTCTGGCCTCAAGCTCGGTGTTGACCAAGAACCCTCCGTTGACGCTGTCCGTCTCCAGGTAAGAGGGCTGGGCCATCTCCGTGCGAGGTTCGTTGCCGATCGCCACTAAAACCTACAGCCGCAAAAAATAACATAACATTAACCGCACATTGAGCCACTAGTCGCGGCCATTGATCGCGACCGCAAGTGGCTTAGTCAAGCCACTAGACCTAGCCACCGATCGCAGCCGCTAGTAGCTTAATGACGGCCACTAGTCGCTATGGAAGAAACTGGCGACTGTGGCCAAGTTTGCGCGCGAGGTGAGCTACAAACGCGGCCACTAGTAGCGAGCGCGAGTGAACGCGGCCTGCGCCAATACTATCTATATACTTAATTCAGGTTCGCAAAATGTGTGACGACTCGATAGGGACTTTGGCGCGTAGTACGCGGCCGAGTAAGGTATCAAATTAAAGGTACTCGAGTCTATTTGTTCCGAAAACTATAAAATATACAAAATGTTAAACGTGATGATCACAAACTGCAATTAAAGATTTTCGCATAATTTGGAATTTTTCGTCGATCGACGAACCCGAGTATCGGGTTGTAACCGCCCTAGTTTATTTATAATGTGCGGGTTCTCATAGGACCAATGCCCACATCCGTTACGTAACGTCGCATCGATACCTACACATATTTCCATATAAACATCTCACATACTAAGGAGCTCGGTGGCGCAGTGGTTCGCGCGCGCTGGCCCTGTGATTCGCAACGATCGGTCACCGAATGGGTGCTTCGGAAGGCACGTTGCTTTCCGCCGTTGGTCCCGGTTCGATTTGCAGTCGTTAAAAACACTAATCCGCATTGGATCCGCGCAGTGTCTCAAGGTCCATGCTCTTTATCCATCCATAAGGAAGGCTAGTGCCCCAGCCGTGGTGACATTAAAAATGGCTGATGACGTTGGACGACGGAAGATGTGGCGACCGTGACCCAAAGGCCGCCCACCCAAAGGCCCACTACATCTAAACGATCGCCATCTAAAAATCTCAGTAGGTAGATAAAGACATTCCACAATATTTATATATTTTTTAACCGACTTCAAAAAAAGGAGGAGGTTCTCAAGTCGACTGTATTTTTTTTTTTTTTTATGTATGTTCCACCATAACTTCGCCAGTTGTTAACAGATTTTTATAATTCTTTTTTTATCTGAAAGAAAATGGTTTATGTGTGGTCCCATATAATTTTTACGAAGATCTGGCTAGTAGTTTTTTCATAATCCTGAAAATATCAATCACCTTTTGGCAAGTAGTCGTATACCTAGATGACATCATTGTTGTGTATGGGCTGATTTTTAGTGTAAGTAACGGCACATAATTTAACAAAAAAATCTGAAATAAAAACATTTTATAAAAAAAAACAAACCAACTTCAAAAAGTAAAAAATAAAACTTTTGGAGTCGGTGCTAGTTAGTTAAGGCCAAAAAAAATATAGTTAATAGAAGTGCAATGTAGAATGCTTTGGCTGGCACCGACTCCAAAAGTTTTATTTTTTACTTTTTGAAGTCGGTTTGTTTATTAAAGACTGGTCAGGCATTTGACCACCGTCTTGATTGGAAACAGGATGTGGCCTAGGATGTTACATATATGTCCAGGAAATCCATATTCACTCTAGCCTTGAAGAGGTCAGGGTTGTAGCATTCGGGCAACACATGAGCAGGCTGCGCATTCCATTCTTTATTGGTTCGCATAAAAAATGTATCAGCAAAGGGCTTGTTACGAACCGTTGGAATGTCAACAACGTACGGGAGATAAGCTAAGCTGAGTCTGAAGGCAGTCGTGTAGTTCTCTTGCACACTCTCCAGTCTTTAATACACACAAGATTATAAAATGACTCACATAATCAGTGACGAGGGAAGTTCCGTTAGACAATGTCAATTCCAGCCGTCCATCTGGAGACTCAAACGCATCATATACTTGAGCTGCAACAATAAAATTTATAATTCAGCCAATAACGCCAATAAATACATAACTCACTGAAGACAAGAGCTCTTTGTATTCTCTCTCTTATCGTATGAGGATCAGTGGCCACCTCTGGTGTCAGAGTTTATAAAGCCGCCAATCAGGCCTCCGATTTGTTTTAACGACTGTTAACAGCCGGGACTGACGGTTTAACGTGCCCTCCGGAGCACCGAAGCGCTCAATGTAATGCCACTTTAGGGTGTACCTACCAACGTTTCTTATTTCTTTTACTAAGCATCCAAATAGGCTAGTGGAAAGCTATCGCCTAACTCTCGAAATTAATAACATATCTGTAGATATGGGTAAGGCTATCTGAGATTGCCTAAGATACTTGGCAATTGTCGTTATTTTGGTCATATTAACAAAAATATCCTAAGCAACTATCTCTGATAGCCCAGTCCATATAATATACAGGTTGGTTATAAATTTCGGGAGTAAGATGATAAATATTTAGGAATAAACAGAATGATCAGGCTTACTCTTAGGCATGAGCGTGACTCCTTCGCACTTGATCTTCTCCGCGGCCCACTCGCCTAAGTACTCCGGGATAACGCTGGATAGAATGCCCTTGTCTTTGTACATATGTATGAATTCTATCGGCTCCTCGTCTTCTTTAGGAGGAAGCACCTTATCTGTTAAAACAAAGATATCAACTGCCAAGGCGTCTTGAAAGCATGATAGGAAAAAATATTGAACGATACGAAAGTACTAGGCATATAAAATTATTAACACCTTTATTTTTATCTGTAAAGAGTTTTAAAACACAAAAATTGTATTATATGATTAAGAGGTAAGGTATGTTTTTTGCGCCCATTTTTTCTTGTCAGCTAAAGTCTTAAATGAGTGGTAGGTCAAAACTGCCGATTCAAAAATGCGTGTATTAAGTATGCTTAATGAAAAAGGGAAATTTTGACTTTGACATAAAAATGTCTGATTTTGATGAAAGGAATGACAGTAGGAAGCATTAAACGACTGTTTATAGCCATTTCACTCACTCGGTACTGGTTGCACGGTCTGAAGATGCTCCGTGTGTGAGCGAAATACGTGTAGAGTAGTCAGTGAAGGTGCAAGGTGTGTCACTGTTTTGCATTTGCATTTATTTGCGGGGGGGTGGTGCATCTTGCATGTGTTTTTTCTTGCGGAATTAAGCTATATATTTTTCTTTTTCTACTAAGATATGGATTTCCGCCAAGTGACGCCTGGTTCTACCATATAGAAAGGAATGAACACCCACTCATCCTGCCGAGATGCCAAGCGAGCTCGCATCCAAGCACGCCGCCGCCGATGATGACCACGCGCTTGGCCGCCTTCACCTTCCGGTACGCCGTCTCCAAATCTCGGATGGTACGAAATGTGGTGACCCGGTCGCGGACCGCCTTCGGGGCCGATTTAAATACTGACAGGGTCTTGGGCTTCGAACCTGTAGAGGATTATTTAGATTTTACAAGGCCTCTGGTAACTGATGTAAAGATGGATAAGTACCTAGTTATTTTGCTTGAAAAACTATTCTCGAGGGCTGATTATCGAACTAGAAATCGGTTCAGTTCCCAGTTTCCTCGCTGTTGTGGCTGTCATACAGTATGAAAATATGACAGTTATGACAGCGAGGAAATTGGTTGCTAAGTGATATAATAAGCCTGCCGATCTTTATAAGTTGTTTTATGAAAAAACTAACATTAAGGCAGCTTTCCGACCGCCGGCGATGAGCGAGTAGCGAGTAAAGCCAAAAACTAGAAACAGGTGACAAGCGGCGAGCGGCGAGTTATAGCTAGCGCATACGACGGATAACGGAGGACTTTTTGTCCGCGACACGTCTTTATTGTTAACCAAATAAGATTGAACTTAGATCGCGTATATCCATGAAAAGTACGCGATAGTCCTCGTTATATATTCAACTTTATGTTCTTAGCTATAAGGTCGTGTCGCGGACAAAAAGTCCTCTAATGTCCGTCGCCTGCGCAGGCCCATATAGTTCTCTCGCTTCACGTTCCACTTGCCTTGCCGCGTTTACTCACTCGGGGTTTCTAGATACTACCATTACTTTCATAATAATTATTATGTGTAGGTGTACTCAGATCCGCACTCTAGATAGAAATGTCGAAGCGGCTGCGTAAGCTCTGACCCAGTGTGACCAGCCCCCTAATTGTCTAATTTCAAAATCTATCACAATCCCTTTCAAAGGTATTGTGGTTGTGATAATGATTTATGAAATTGTGTAACTTATAGTCGCAATTATAGTTAATATAATAATGAAATTAAATTATTTAATATAATTATAGTTAATAGTTAATTATAGTCGCTTTCAGAATGAATGTGAATGTGTTTTAAATGACACTTCATTTGACATTTCTCCATACATTTGAAAGATATTTTCGTCTTAGACAGTTCAATTCGTTCATTTAATACCTTTCAAAACGCGTTCCGATCACAATCCCTTTCAAATATCAAATGGTGACGGCCTGAAGTATGTAAATATCTTTCAAATGACGAATTTATAGGGATTGCGAAAGATTTTAAAATTAGACAATTTGCCCCTAGATTACGGATTTGAAAAAAACGAGGAACCTCAAAAAATACTGAAATATACCGACTTACAGAGCCCAAATATACTCATTAAAATACAGAATTTTGAAACATGTTTAATACATTATCGCATAAAATAAATGTATTTTAACAACCAACACAACCTCTAAAATATTTTTCTATTACCTACATAACTTTATTATTTCTCCAAATTATACGGAATAATACTGACTCCTAGCAATATACAAAAATTCATATTTTCGAAAACATTTACAAAATATTTGAAAATTATACTGAAAAAGTACCTATTAAAATACTGAATCTGGTCACACTGCTCTGGCCGCCAAGCTTTACTCGCTCGCGGTGAGACATGGTGTCGCCCGGTGAGTGAATCTTTCTCGCTCGGCTACAAACTAGTAAAGCGAGTACCTACGGCGGCCGTGTGAACAGCCAGCGATGAACTATTAATATTTGCATCTCTTTTTTTGACACGGAATGTGTGTACATTTCTTGACCGAGAAAATAGCCCATAGCTACTCGCTTACTCGCCCGCGGTGAGACAGGTGCCTTAGTTTAAACAAACTTTGATTTACATTATTGAAAGAAGGGTCCTCCGAACCTATCGAAACTAGACCAACAAAAAATTAATAAATAATAAAAAATAAAAATATCTCTAACACTCACACACACCAATTAACCTAGTCCCAAAGTAAGCACTGCAAGGCTTGTATTATGGGATACTAGGGTAACGGATATAAATACATAAACATACATATGTAGAAATATATATAAACGTCCATGACTCAGGTACAAATGCTAGTATTCATCGTACAAGCAATTTGCCCTACCGGGATTCGAACCCAGGAGATCAGGGTAGGTGACACCTTGAAACCGGTGTAGGTACCACTCTTCCACAGAGGTCAACAAAAAGAGTAGGTAATGTTTTTCTGCTTTGCTCAACTGACCTGGAGCCAACAAGCACCTTTCGTAGTATATCGGCTGTTCACCGCACATGGTCTTCACGTAGGCTACGTGGTTCTCCGCGTCTACACGGAGCACACACCACCCAGACGCGATGGAAACCGCCGGTCCAATCTTCTTACGATAAAACTTTATTGGGTCCATAAAATGCGCGCAATCCGTGTAATATATACTGTAAATAATAAAAAATAAAAATAAAATAAAACTTTATTTAACAACAAATAATAACATTGTAGAACTAAAACAATAGGTACTCATTATTGAGAAAAGTCACAATTACAACGTTAACAATTCAGGTCCCCAACTCCTAAACTACGACTTATCCTGTATATTAGGAGCTGGTGATTCCTCCAAATGCAAAACATAATATACTCAAAAACAAACTGGCTGGTTAATGTAGTTCGCAGTCTATTGTACATATAATTTTGGTAAATATGTGTGTGTGTGTGTGTGTTTGTGTGTGTGTGTGTGTGTGTGTGTGTGTGTGTGTATGTAAGTGTGAGTGTTGTGTGGGTGTGTACATCATCTCATTAAATTTTCAGTCTCATCATAATTTAAAGAAAGAAGCAAATCTTGAACATCGGTTTTTAGTTTGTACTTCGTTAGTGAATATATCGGTCTTATTTTATGAACCCTGTTATATAATTTTGCACTGAGAGCAGTGTATTGATATTTAGCCCATGATGTTCGACATTTGACCTGTGGACAAACAAGAGCGCCATGACGCTTAGCTTTAATCACTTGGTCCAGAGGCAAGCAAGAATGTTTCCGCAGGAGCATTCGAAGAATAGCTAGCTGCCTAACCGTAAGAACCTCGCATTCCGCATATAGTTTGACAGTAGAGTAGATTCTGGGCTTACAAAGCATCACCTTGAGTATTGCTCGCTGAGCACGTTCCAGCTGAGCAATAGTTTTATCAGACTGAATGATGCGCTCTTGGCAGACACGCTTTTTTATATTTAGGTCGGAACAAATAACTTTACTTCCACCTGATGTTAAGTGGTGGTAGAGTGCAGACGCGAAGATAGCAGGTGAAGCAGTTCAAACTGCCACATCGGCCACCCTCACCTTGTCGGAATGCTTCTTCACGCCTTGTTTGAAGGACCTCGGGTTGTAGGAAGCTGACACTGACGCATGACAGACTGATGGTATTTGATCACGTTTGTTAAGGCGGTACCCCCACCGAAAGTGGCGCCGCGTTGAATTTTATTTAATATCGTAATTCTAATTCACAATTTTAATAAAACTAAACGTGGAATTTTTAGAGCCCATTGTCTTGTATTTTTAGAAGGTATCGCTACATCTCGTCATAGTCATTCGTAGAAGTAGATAGCAAATGTGTCAAAAACGGTCACTTTTAGCAGTTTTGCTATCTACTTCTAGCAGTGACTACGAGGGAATGTAATGATAGGTACCGTCTAAAAATACTAGACTATGGGCTCTAAAAATTCCACGTATAGTTTTATTAAAATTGTGTATTAGAATTACGATATTAAATAAAATTCAACGCGGCGCCACTTTCGGTGGGGGTACCGCCTCGGATATGTGACCGTAAAGGGGCATTTTAACTGAGAGCCTCCAGCTGGTATCAGTAGTTAAGCCAAGTCAGAATTCTTATAGGCAGCTTGATAAACCAGGTGGCCACTAATCCTCATACGATAAGATAAGATAGAGAGACAGACAGATTGAATACTATAGTACTTTGTTGTGGTAGTTTTTCAAAGTCAAAGATTTTTATTCAAATAGTCTTATAGATAAGTGCTTTCGAAAAGTCCAAATAATTTTTTTCCCTACCAGCCATTCACGACATCTTTTAACTGATAAGAAGAACGGCCGCAAGAAACTTATCAGATTTAACAAAAACAACAACATTTACAATGGAACATGTTGTTGCCAAACAAATCTACAATCTTGAAATTTTAATATCTATATACTCGTACATAAAATTTAAAGTCGTGACTGACTGACTGACTGAGATATCAACGGACAGCCCGAACTGTACGTTACTTCGTACCAAATTTCAAAGTTCACGGAAAGTACCCTGTAGGTTTTGATTGCCGTGCAAGTTTCGAAAATTTGCGGAAATTTGCAGCATAAACGGCTGTATCTTTTGATTGCTTTGGCTTAGAAGTTTGATTTTTTCACAGCTCCAAGGGACAGTAGACCTGAGTATTAGATATAAATTTCAGTTTGATACCTCCGCGCGTTCCTGAGAAAAACGGTCTTGACAGACGGTCGGACGGACGGTCAACGAGGTGATCCTATAAGGGTTCCGTTTTTTCCTTTTGAGGTACGGAACCCTAAAAATTAAGTTCAGCTACCTCTTTCTCCTTCCTTGGTCCATATAGCTGAGGGTCTGCAAATCAGGAGGCTCTGTGTTCCACCACATCAATTTTGACATTTGTGGCCGCTTATATGGCAGGCAATCCTCTTTTGTTACAAAGAATACCTGCAAAGGAGTTTTTCCATCATCGTCATCGAAACTTTAAAAGGTTTTAACCGCCTCTGTGGTCTAGTGGTACAACCACCAGTATCAGACCTAGGGGTCCCGGGTTCGATTCCCAGCGGGGGTACATGTATTCGGTTTGGTTGGTGGTAGGTCTTGTTCTAAGGGCCGGTATTTCAATGTCACCTTATCTTATGACTTAAGTTAAGTCCAACATTTGAGCTAAGTATCACTTGTAAAAGACAATAGCGTATTTCAATCCGGATATTCCTCGCCTTAGCTAATCTAGGATTCATCGCAATATTGCAACATAACAAACAAAATATGATAATTGTCTATGAATTTTGATGTCATTTGGTGACATCGAGCGCTCATTGGCTGCGCGTGTGCGCTCGGCGACCAATGAGAATCATTGTGGAGGCTCCACAATGAAAAACAGCGCCAAAAAAATTTTCACTTTAGAATTACTTCTCACTTCGAAATTTTACATTACATTACGTATCATGTTCAAAATTTCGCATAATATTCTTGTAATTTGCCATTATTTCTACACTATAATATTTTTTATGCTACAACTGCCTTTTATTTACTGATAATAAATACCTAAATATAAAACTAACATATGTTTTTGCCAGTCAAAAATATGTTACCATAGCAACGAATCCCGGATCGGCACTTAAGTCTCTGAATTCCTTAGCTTAAATATTGGCTAGTTAGGATGGACTTTAAGCGTCACTTAACTTTAATCGTTTATTGAAATACACATAAGTGGAACATATCTTCAATCCTGGATCAATTCAAGATAAGTCGATATTGAAATACCGGCCCTAAGTCCGTCTGGCTAGCTAACCCATCTTATCTAAGTCTGACGCCATAACAACAATGTTTTCAACATTGTTGTGTTCCGGCACTTACAGATAAGATAGCCAGTTTCCATCTTCAGCCTTATCATACTTAACATCAGGTATGATAAGGCTAAGAGTCTCCCCGTCGTTCATAAAAAAAAAAGTTTTATTCAGTGTTTACGTCGAAAGAGGAAAATTAATGTATTACTTACATGTATTTTTTTCCATTATGATATAAAAGGTACCTAATTCCGCAAGGAAACAGAGCAATAATAGTTATTTGTTATGCAAGGCTGGAAAGTTTGTTATTTAACGGCGAGTTACCTCTATTGAAAGCTGAGCAAGTGAAGGATTCTAGGATTTAACCACGAGCGTAGCGAGGATTTCAAAGGTACAAGACGCTAAAAACTTTTCTGCCGAGCGCAACACACAATTTTTCACCTCACAACAGCGAGGAACATTTAATAGTTGTTTCCGCGGTCAACTTCCGGTAAAAAAATCTTTAAACATAAAGTTTATTCTAAATATATCTTATTCTCGTTGTTTTAATGATATCTATAAAAAAAACTAAAATAATAAAAAAGGGAGTATTATAGTTAATTCAAAGTTATTTAAAGTAGGAAATATTGTAACTTTTAAATAATAAAAACGATTCCGTAAATGTTGAACACTGACATGAAGTACAAGACAAAGACAATTCAATAATAAATATTTATGTCACGCTCCGAAATCCAATCACAGGTTGTGAAATCTCACCCAGCCTAATATATTTTTCACCTCACACGCTCGGAAGAAGAGGTATTGTCATTAAGTTTCATCGTAGAAAATCGCTTTTTGCGGTCTAGCGCAGTAAATTACTTTTTTAATTTAATACCTAAAATATGTCATAATGCGTTCCGAATCGCACTATTGACTTTTTTGTTACATTTTATATTCTTATTTTAAATAGTTTTGTATTAATTATAATACTCCGTTTTGGTTTTATTATATTATTTAAGTTAATTGAATCATAAAAACTATAAAAATAAGATTAAACTATTTGTTATAAGAATTTTATATTAGGCTGGGTGAGATTTTACAACCTAAGATTGGATTTCGGAACGTGACATAAATCTTTATTTTATGATTTCGTAATTTTTGCATTTTTCAATGCTATTTTTATACCGAGACTAAGTCTCGGTAGCTCAGCGGTTAGAGCATTGGACCGGATTTCCAAAGGTCGCGGATTCGATTCCCGTCTGAGAATTCCCTTGTGGCCGAGTTAATTTTTTCCAATATTTTTCTATTTAAAATTTACCATAAGTATCAATCTTTATTTTTAAATTGTTTTTGTCTTATATAGTGTCAACATTTACGTAATCGTTTTTATTCTTATTAATAAGTAACAATATATTCCTACTTTAAATAACTTTGAATTAACTATAAAAATAATAACTAATAACCGCCTCTGTGGTCTAGTGGTACAACCACCGGTATCAGGCCCAGGGGTCCCGGGTTCGATTCCCAGCGGGAGTACATATTGTCTTCGGTTTGGTTGGTGGTAGGACTTGTTGTAAGTCCGCCTGGCTAGCTACCACCATCTTATCTAAGTCTGACGCCATAACAACAATGTTTTCAGCATTGTTGTGTTCCGGCAGATAAAGATAAGATAGCCAGCTCCTCCATGATTAAGGATTCCGGGAAAGGCTCGCTTCCATCTTCAGCCTTATCAATACTTAACAGCAAGTATGATGAAGGCTAAGAGTCTCACCGTCGTTCATAAAAATAAAAAAAAACTCCCTTTTTATTATTTTAGTATTTTATATAATTAAAACAACGAGAATAAGGTATATTTACTTAGATTAAACTTTATATTTAAAGAATTTTTTACCGGAAGTTGACCGCGGAAACAACCATAAAATGTTTAGCAGAAAAGTATTTAGCGTCTTGTACCTTTGAAATCCTCGCTTCGCACAGGATTCAATATTTGAACCACTCGCTGAATCCTAGAATCCTTCACTTGCTCAGCTTTCAATATAGGTAACTCGCCGTTAAATAACAAATTTTCGAGCCTTGCATAACAAATAACTATTTTTTATAACAAATAGTTAATCTTATTCAATGAACTAAAATAATATAATAAAACCAAAACGGAGTATTATAATTAATTTAAAATAAGAATAAAATGTAACAATAAAGTCAATAGTGCGATTCGGAACGAATTATGACATAAGGCGGGTGTACCATGGAAGGCCACTCTAACAAATAAACAGTTATTATTCGTTTATTTACTGGATAAATGAAATTAACAAATATTTAAGTAATACTTTGTTTTATTACGTAACATATAAACCACTTTTTTAAATTGCAGATTTAATCAATATTGATTGAACTTAAGTTTCATTGAACTCTTCCAAATGGCCTTGCTAGGAACAAGGCTCCTTAGAAAGCCATTATAATAAATCAGTCATTTAACACTAAAAGTTAATAAATAGCGATTAAATCTACAATAAAAAGAAATGGTTTATATGTTACGTAATAAAACAAAGTATTACTTAAATATTTGTTAGTTTCATTTATCCAGTAAATAAACGAATAATAACTGATTATTTGTTAGAGTGGCCTTCCATGGTACACCCACCTTATTTTAAAGTCGTCGATTCCCAATATCAATAAAGCGAGGGACCTTACTGCCAAAATAGTAGCGCAAGCGATTCGCCGCCGCGTCTGTGATTTCCAGTTAGATGGGTGTTTGTGTAAATAGAAGGAATTTGTCATCACATGGCAATAACTATGAAATTTTAATAATTGGCCTTCGAAGGAGCATGGCCTTCCATGGTCCACCCACCTTATTTTAGGTATTAAATTAAAAAAGAACTTTGCCGCGCTAGGCCGCATAATTTTCTACGCCTAAACTGATTGACAAAACCTCCTTTTCAGAGCGTGTGAGGTGAAAAATTAATTGTTACCGAATTTCCCAAAATTCCATAGGCTTTAGCAGTCCAGCTGCACAAGACCAAGAAATGGATCGGTCGTTTCTTAAAGCCGAGTCCATGATAAGGGCTAAGAGAACATCATTAATCATCAAGTTTCAGCAAACCTTGGCAGTCTTGTCGTGCTCCATGATGGACTTATACGCCGCCCAGCCGGCCGTGCCAGTGCCGACAATTAGGTACTGCACGCACGCTGGCAGGTCTGCGTCGTGGTACGGCTTCTTGACCTTGCGACGGGCACGCCCTATCAACGCATATAAGTAAATAAATCTTGCTATGTTATATATACCACTTGAATACCCAGTTAAATATTTATCCTAAAACCATCAAAGAATGTAAAATACTCATTATCAATTGGCTAAAAGATAAAGATTACAACGAAATTGAAAAACTTATAAAATAATAACTTATACTTTCTCTCTCTCACACACACACACACGCACACAGACATACACACACACGCATGCTCGCACGCACACACGCATGCTCGCACGCACACGCGCACACACTTTTGTTAATAGCGTTAGTTAAGACGACGAATCGGTAATATTGGCGGCAGGGATCTCGATTTTTCACAGCAATTACAAAACATATGAAAGTGATATTTGATAAACTAATTCTTCATTTTATTGACGTCATTTTGTCAGTTGCAGAATCACGATTCGTTAACTTTTATAACAGAGAAAAAAATATCAAAGAAACCTCGTTAAAAACAGAGATTTGCATTTTACAGGTAAACTAGACCGATTTAAGTCTCTAAAGTTTCTTAGTAGATTAGTCTACACACTCACTTCAAATTGCCAGTTGGATTTTTTAAAATGGTTTGTAGTTTTTAAATGAAACGAAAAAAACCGTTTTGTCGTATACGACCTTATGGTATGAGCTAGTGCGCCCGCGTATTTGTATGCAGTCAGTCTACCCTCAGTCCGCTGCCGACCATTGTCAGCGACGGGTCTGTGCCAGTGGAGCTACCGCGCGCCATAGATCACTGCGCTAAATTTATAACAATAACGTGCGATTATTCATAATTAAAAATGGGGATTTTCTAAAAGGAAAAGGAAACTTTGTTTAATTCAGCAATGTAAGAATATGACTAAGAAAAGGTGAGTAATCGTCATATTTATACAATTCTAATAGAATAAAATTAAATGTTTTCCAGTTTTATATACTTAGGAGATACCTACTTTTTGGTAGGTATTGGTTTCTGTACCTACTGTTTGACTTTTCGGCTGCGATGATGCAGCAGTGGTTACAACGGTCCTCAGTGATTGAGAATTCTAAGTGGTACCCGGTTGTGACTTGTGAATATAAATAATATAAAAACTGTCGTCACTTCAAACAGTAATACCTAAATATTATCATGTACCTACTTCACAATGATTATCGCGTTTCGCCCCGTTATCACGAAAGTTCTGTAAAACTATTTACAATTACTCACTTAGCAGTATAACAAATAATAAAAATATTTCAGGAAATTAGAACAAAGTTCGGGGAGTAAAGCCATGGAGTCGTCTTTAGATTTAGGTGAAAATAAAATAATTTCAGTCGATTTCACAGAAGGGTATGTATACCTACATACTAATTTAAAGATGTATTTCCTTCAAATATCAGATCTTTATTTAAATTGTACCCAATATTATAATTTATATTTTCGTATTTTATAGAAAACAAGACAATAGTTTGCCGATGTATGCAGAGTTACAAAATGTGTTGGCTACGTAAGATTTTATTACTATTGGTATATATGTGGTATAATAATTTTAACGATTGAAATTTCACTAATAACAATATTTATTGTAGAACTGCAGGTAAGAATAATAAGGACCTTACATGTAACGTGGAAAGCATGTCAAAATGTATAGTAGGTATTTTGATTATTGTTAATTTTCACATGATTCCAACTCAGTTTATATTTAAATGTACAAAAATAAGTATGTATTCAATTTATGTTTCAGACAGAAAAAACATCTAAAAAAACTAGCGCATCTCCAGACATAACATTAGATTACACTTCTAATGCACCAGTAAGCACTCTTTATTTTTATGTTTTTTTTGAGGGCAAGGTTATTAAAAGAAACTTATCTCTTATCTAAAGGAGTAAAGAAATAATTTACTGAAAAAAATCTTATTTTCATAAAAAAAAAACTCATTTTTAAAACGGACTAAAAAGTATAAAATACTTTCTCAGCATAGATTAATAATACCATATTGCAGAAATTTTGAACCTAAAAACGTGTGGCGCATTTTGTAAAATTTATCATCAAGTCTTTTGCATGCGCCCCACGGTTTTACCCGACTACGGCGAAGCAAAACGGAATGTATATGATTTTGACATTGAGGGGGAATAACAGTTGAATGCTAGCTAGAATATAAAATTATATATGTTTTATATAAAACAAATTGTAATATGTAATAAAAAGTAAATACCTATGTTAACTTGTAAATAATATCATGTAACCTTTCAATAAGTAAAATATAAATTATGTAAATTTGTAAATAATTAAGTAAATTATGAATAAGTAAAACAAAAATACTAGGTATGTAAAAATGTAATTATAAAAAAAAATCGAATGTAAATTATTATAATCTCGTTAGTGTAAATTATATCCGACTTATATCCTACTTTCTACTATAATATTATAAATGTGAAAGTTTAGATGTTTGGATGTTTGTATGTTTGTTACTCAATCACGCCAAAACGGCTGAACGGTTTGTCTGAAATTTGGGACACAGCTATTTTGTAGCCTGGAGAGGGATATAGGCTACTTTTTACCCCGAAAAAATATCACATTCCCGCGGGATACGGTCGTGTAGTCCACGTTGCGAAGCCGCGGGCGGAAAGCTAGTTGCGTAACAAATTATATTTTCTAATCACAATGGCTGATGCTCAGCAGCTATTTTAATCACCTAAGTAGGATAAAAGTTATATTATGTTAATTGTTTGTAAATTATTATTATCTGTGTCAATTATTTTTTGTGTTATACTTCCCAGCAGCGCCACTAAATTGTACAAGTTTCAAATTAGTCTCAAATGAACAAGCATAAATTGTTCTAAATGGTTCGTTGTCCCAAAAAATTGTTCTAATGATAGTTTCAGAGATAAAAATACTTTTGTGTGGCGCTGCCAGGAAGTATACTTCCTAGGAACCTCACGGCGTACAAATGTGCAAATCATTTTAAAATATCGGGGATAAATTGTTCGTAGTAAAAAACCTCGAATATGCTTAGTTTTGCTGAAAAAAAATACTTTTATCAATTACTTAAATTACAGATAATAATGCTCGCTTATTGCAGTGGTAATAGTTTTTGTTTGTTTTTCGGAAGTAAAAAGGAGCGATTGACATACCAACTCAACATTTCGTTAGCGCTTTTGTAAAAAATGCCAATTATCGTTTTTTTTGCAGGACGAAAAATGAACGATCAGCAATCGCTTAAATACGTAAGGAGCGTTTTTTTCGGTTAAGGAATATATTGCATGATAGAAAATTTATTGACCAAGTTTTACTAAAATAATATGTTTCTACTGGTAAGACTACTGGGTAAGACTGCTGGGAACTGGGGGTTTATTTTAAAAGCGTATAGAAATAATTTTCGTTAATCATATTTTTTGACAACAGAAATATAGCAATAAATAATAAGTATTCAATCGAGTGGATTTTACCTACGTTATTAACCTACTTCTTTCATAAAATAATAACTAAGCCGTTAAGGCCTACTTGCGCCAAGCTAGATTAACATTTAACCCAGAGTAAATGCATAAAAACTCAGCTCGGCAGAAGTGGCCTTGCATCTTGGACGAATTAACCAAGCCTTGCATCCATTAATAATAAAATTTAAACAAAAATAGAAATCAAAAGAAATAATTCTGTGGTCATTTTATAACAGTAAGTGACATAATTTGTACATGCTAGTATAATATTATATAGTTTGTGGTACTACAAAACAATACAAACTTCTAATATTTCAACCGACTTAAAAAAGGAAAAGGCTCTCAAGTCGTCGGTATTTTTATTTTTTTTAGTAGGTTTTGCCATAACTTCGTCCGTTGTCAACCAATTTTAATAATTCGTTTTTTATCTTAAAGAACGTGGTTACGGTGTGATCCCATAATATTTTTACAGAGATCGGCCTTATACTTTTTTCATAATCCTGACAAATATCAATTAAATATTTGCAAGTAGTTGTTAAATATTTGGCATCATTGTGTAGGGAGTGATGTTTGTGTAAGTAATTACATGACATAAGGGTAATTAAAAAATAAATATATAAAATAAAAAAACGACTTAAAATAATAAATTTTTGAAATCGGTTTTTCTTACATAAGCTGGACGTTAAATAAAAAGCACCTAGTAAAAAAAACGACTTAAAACATTAAATTTCTGAAATCGGTTTTTCTTGACTAGGCTTAATGTTAAATAAAAAACATCTTGTAAAAAAATTACTTAAAATATTAAATATTTGAAATCGGTTTTTCTTACCTAAGCTGGATGTTAAATAAAAAAACACCTTGTAAAAAAAACGATTTAAAATATTAAATATTTAAAATCGAGCAAGAAAAATTAAGGTTCAGGCTTTCACAATATTTTCATCCACAAAAGCATACATAGGATTTATTATTAGTTTGGCTGGCACCGACTTTATTTTATTTTTGGAGCAGGTTTTTTTCTTTTCTTTGTGTGATCACTCTTCTTCTAATCTAAAAGAATTATTACCACTGCTTAAATGAGCGAGCATATTATCTGTAATTTAATTGATAAAAGTTTTTTTTTCAGCGAAACAACATATAGTTTTTTTTTTTAATAACGTTCTAATTACGAACAATTTATCCCCGATATTTTAAAATGATTTGCACATTTGTACGCCGTGAGGTTGCTAGGAAGTATACTTCCTGGCAGCGCCACACAAAAGTATTTTTATCTCTGAAACTATCATTCGTACAATTTTTTGAGACAACGGACAATTTAGAACAATTTATACTTGTTCATTTGAGACCAATTTGAAACTTGTACAACATAGTGGCGCTGCTGGGAAGTATAACACTATTTTTTGTCTATTTTTGCCATTATTTTGAATTAATTAAACTTTTTATTTTCAAACACTAAGGTTTTTTATTTCTGTAACTATATGCACTTAGTTGATTTGTAATAAAAATATTAAAAAATACCTAACACAATAATCAAACAGTGGAGCCGCAAAACAAGTTCCTAATGAAAAAGGTAAAGTACTTTATGATTGATCACGTACCTGTACGATACAAGGGGGTTATTCATCAACTCGACCCAAGAGACCGGACAAACGTGTGTCCAGTCTCAAAATTGTTATCATTTATTATTTCGTAATCTAGACACGTCAAGATTTTGACGCGTGTCCACATTTCAAATTACAAAATGTAAAAAAATTAAAAACAAAAAGTTTTATGGGCAACTCTAAAACGCCTCTGTTCTAGCGCGCGGTCACGCGCGGTTGACTGCTACTCGCAAGCCGCGTAAAAGTGTCGAGGTGTGTGCGGGTTGCGGGCGCAAACGCTCCGTTTTAGATTTTATTGTTTAGCGATGCGTCACCTTAAGTCTTAAAATATTCTTGTACCTCTAAAAATGTAATTCTTTAAACTCAATTGTAATATACGATGTGGAAGAGCGAGATCTCTTGGCACAAGTATATACTTACTTAAAAGGAGATCTCAGTTTAATGTTTTGTAAAAATTTGATGTTATTGAATATTTTTTTTATTTTTAATCTTAAAATCATGAGGCAGCACGCCCATCAGTGGCAAACACCGAGAGATTTATTACCTATCATTCGCAGCCTATCACCTATTTATTACTAGAGCAATGACATTTTATACTAGAGTAACTACCTTCATAGTAATTTGCGTTGAAATCTGTGACCAAGACAAGACAACTGTCATGTTTTACTGACAAATAGGACAAAAGCACGGAAATGAAAGAGATAGCAATTTGATTCGGACCCCATATAGGATCTTCCCAATGTTTCACAATGCGACCTCGTATGACTCATCTCTCACCCTCGAAGAAGTGAAACTCAGTAACATGCATGGCGGTATCGAAAACTTCACCGTGGTCCAATTAAGTAAGTAAAACTTGCCCGGCAAATTGTTCTTCCTGTGGTCCTATGAATATGTCTAGCAGCTCAGACCTATATCGAGATAGACGAAAAGAGCGAACTGTATGAGAAACTAGCCTGTCGACTTTTTCGTATGTACCATGACGCGACAAAGCGAGATTTAGTGATGTGGAAATGTTATTGACGAGCTCTTGCAAGGAAACACTGCACAATTAACCATTTTCGCTTCTTAGCGACTTGGTTTTCATGGCAATGGTATCAAGCGAACTGACTTGGATGACGTGGATCAAACTTTTTTCAAGCAAGGTAGAAACGCCGACTTGCAACAAAAAGTTGATTTAAATTACTCGCTTATAAACTAGCTGGGATTATCGGAGATACGTATATATGGAAACCCTTCCAGTATTTAGAGCACCGATACGTCTGAGATGCGGGAGGGTTTACTACCACTAATCCATAGAAATGTTTAAGGAAACCCTTCCAGTACCTATTCAGAGCAACGCACGGTGTGTAATCTGTGAAAAAGCTTAAGCATTTCTTCTTCCCTTCCATTCAAGACATCCTCTAGCTGGTAGAATTAGGAGAAAGGCACATAACAGTTCTCAGAAGTTGCAGATTATGCTATGCACCTTTATTACCTATTTGGAGGGTCTACGGCTATTTTTTCCCAGTAGTCCGACCCTAGGGCGGGCGCAGTAGCTGCAGTATAGACTAGCTAGAGTCTAGACTATACTGATAAATGCGAATTTACCCAGAATCAACTAATCTGGAAAGTAATTATTATGGCTATACTCAAAGGTCAAATCCATCAAAATACTTACACTGAGGAGCTTTAAAGGTGGCTTTTTTCCTTTCTTCTTTCCATATGAATAGACGATAAAGCTGCAAAAAAGTGAGAAGATGACAATTCAACCGTAAATAGCGGTCCGTTAAACCTAAGATAAGTTCTTTCGTGGAGGCCTGGTGACTTGTAATACGGGTTTCTTACCTTAGTGCGGGCACCAGTCTCCACAATAATTTTAAAATGTTATCATGATTAATGTATTGTAAAAACTAATTTTATTGTGTAGCAAGTAAGTATTGTGAAGAGAAAAATAAAGTATTTATTATTATAAATATTAAACAAGAAAATATACTAGAAAAAAGCTACTAGTCAAAGCGACAAGAGACGAGTAGTTTTTTACTAGTATATTTTCTTGTTTAAATATTTATGACCTAAAAATAGCATTGTAAAATGCAAAATTAAAAAGTTATATTTATTATTTATTTTATCAGTTTGGAATGCTGATGTTCAGAAGGTACAGTCAACAGCAACTACGCGGCGGTTTACGTAGGCTGCTGTTGCTGTACATAATTTTAGCAATTTTGATCGCAGAATTCAATTAACTGTGTGATGTTAGTATTTAACTGTGGATTGAGTGATCCTCTCATCAATCTTAACAAAAATTGCATGCCTGACTGTACACATCTAACTAACGAAAAGTTTAAAACACATTTTATTATGGAATGCCCAGACGAAAAAGGCTGATGACGCCCAGACGAAAACGGCTGATGACGCCCAGACGAAAACGGCTGATGACGCCCAGACGAAAACGGCTGATGACGCCCAGACTAATAATTGGTTCTGTTGAAGTCGGGCCCGTTCTTCAACTAGGTTCTACACCTTGGTGAAGCACGGCAACCTAAAAAGCTCCCGTGCTTCCACTGATGACGTTATTGTATAGTGATGCAGTAAATTGTTTTCTTTTTATGAATCAAGACTATCCGTGGTCCCACCGGTTTGTTCCCCTGCCCTGTTGGATCCACGGTTCATTCTGCTCCATTTGAGATAGACAGTTGTTTTTGATAGTAGCGATCCGGTGGTAACGCATCGGAAAAAACAATGTTCTATGTAAAATAGTGTTGCTACTACTACGAATATCAGAACCAAACAAGGCTTTTGATATCCGTAGCTAAAACTCATCTCGGAATAAAGACGACGAAAGGTATGCTTAAAATCTGTGGTTTGCTGTTAAGTAAAGGTATCACTGAGTTTCTGCCTATTTCTATCGATGCGGCACACAGATTAAGATGAGATAATTATATTTGTCCTTAATTTTTGTAGTGTAGTCTTGTTTGCATGAATGTGTGAGCTGTATATGATGGAAATAAACATTTATTATTAATTAACCGCCTCCGTGGTCTAGTGGTACAACCACCGGTATCAGAACCAGGGGTCCCGGGTTCGATTCCCAGCGGGGGTACATATTGTATTCAGTTTGGTTGATGGTAGGACTTCTTGTAAGTCCGCCTGGCTAGCTACCACCATCTTATCTAAGTCTGACGCCATAACAACAATGTTTTCAGCATTGTTGTGTTCCGGTAGTTAAAGATAAGATAGCCAGTTCCTCAGTGATTGGGGATTCCGGGAGAGGCTCGCATCCATCTTCAGCCTTATCAATACTTAACATCAGGTACGATGAAGGCTAAGAGGCACCCCGTACTACATAAAAAATTATCTCTATGCTTATCTTATCTCTATGCCTCGCTGTGGCTACTAATCGAATTAGAACCTTAACGCTATGTAAATAAATGAAAGTGACCTACAACCGAAGCTTAGAGTGGCCACAACCGGTCGGATACCCATATTTATGCTGTCAGTTAATCATTATCTTACCACGCCCATGGTCGTAAAGAACGATAGAACCGCCCACACGTAGACCCAGGGGAAAGGGGGCCGGGGCGGCGGGGGGCAGGGCGGGTCCCTCGGCACCGGCTGCACGGAGCAGGGTCCCTTCGTCTTGGCGCAGTCGATCATGGGCTGGAAGAGCAATATCCAAAAACATACACGAGGTAGAAGCATCCAGCAAGTGTTAAATGACCCGACATTGATATCTCAGCAGTATTAATTATAATTTAAACAATTTACAATATTAACCATATTTTCGCACACGAAACGCGAATTTTGCGGGAATCTGCGAAACCATTAGGATTGTCATATTCAAACTTGTGTGAAATGGCGTAAGAAGTAAGAGAAGATTAACATATATTTAATGATGAAATATTTTTATGCATCTTTTGAAAACGGAAAGAAGTGATCTCTACCTACCCTGTGGTAGAAAAGCGTGAGTTAGAATTGCATGTAACTAACCCCTTGCAATCGTTAGTCCTGTTTATTTCCATCTATGTCATTTTTTATAGTTCAATAAAATGATAAAACAATTCACGTATAAACTATTTTATTCAAAACCAAGCGGCATGGTGTCAAATCGTCTAATAAAAATCAGAGCCCACACTCACTACACTCATCTAGATTGCTGTTTGTCACTGATCGCTGTCAGTGGCGGTTCGTCGCCCTGACCAGCCTCTTCCCGTTCAGCTTGTTCCAGCAAACTCATTCTATCTAACGGCTTCCATGGTTCATGAAACGCATACTTCAATTTATTCATTCCATGATAACCAAGCTTAGATTCTTTCACATCCGGCAATTTTCTTTCCGACTGCTGCATCCAATAATCACGTTGAACATTCGGAGTGTAGAACAGTTCGGTAAGTTCGGTAGCGGGCTCTTCGGAAGCACTCAGCTGGTTGTAGCAGGCTGGGTAACCGAAGTAATCTCCGGCAGCGCAGTGCGGGCATTCCTGTCAAAAAGTTACATTACAAACTATTGGGTGGCTATTTAGAGTGCGTTGGACGAATCAGTTCCCTCGTCAGTAATTACATCTTCTGTTCTGAAAGATCTTGGTGAGACTCACCGATCAGTTCCCGCAGACACTGTGCAAGAAAAGTTGTATATCGTTTACCATCATGGTGTTGCCGCTGCCTTTGTCGTCGGTCTTTTTGCCTTTCCCGAAGAAACCCTTGAGCATACCCAAAAAGGTGTCATCTTTCTCCTCTTCCTTCGTTTCTTGTTCTGCCTGTACGTGATGCGGGTTTTGCTGATACCCGTAGGGGCCGGAATCCTGTCCTCCCGTTGGGTTTGTTGGGGTTGTGGTGAGAGCGACTCCGTTCCACTGATGAAGAAAGTACAAGCTGGATTTCATTAGATATTTAATTCACGACGTGGGGCTCTGATTTCGTCAAACGCACTCGATCGTATGTCGCAAGATTATGAATAAAATGTATCAATAGACGAATTAAAGCAAGTGTTATTTACAAATTATCTAACCGTAGCACCAAAATCAGGAAGACCGCTTTACTAAAGCTATAGATCGCCAAAGTCAATTGTTCAAAGTCAAAGTCATTGGATATGGTTTGACACTATAATAATCTAGGCTGTTTCGTTTAACAATTATAGTAGGGGAGGTTTATAAGCTAATTGGGTAAATTTTAAATAGAAAATATACTTTTATCCAATACTTTTATATTTTTAATACGCTGTAGGCCAGCGTTGTTACATCAATGCTAGGAATATCCTTGCATTCGAAAGAAACATCTTTTCAGGTGTTTAACGATCGATTAAGATGCAACTGCCAATAATTTATGATTTTGTAATTTTTGCATTTTTCTATGCTATTTTTATACTTATGGTAAATTTTAAATAGAAAAATATTGTCGACGGTGGTTCGCAAGTCTCGGTAGCTCAGCGGTTAGAGCATTGGACCGAATTTCCAAAGGTCACGGGGTCGATTCCCGTCTGAGAATTCACTCGTGGCCGAGTTAATTTTTTCCAATATTTTTCTATTTAAAATTGACCATAAGTATAAAAATAGCATTGAAAAATGCAAAAATTACAAAATCATAAGCTAATTGGGGTTTATTTCAAGCAGTTTCGACTCGTGAAATGTGAAGATTAGATGATGGGAAGAAAAAAATGTTAGATGATGTGAAATAAATTTTTAATGATGGGGGGAGCGTCTACAGATTTTCAATAATATTAAAAAAAATCTGTCACAGAAATACTCGACCACATCAGCAATTGATATCGCAGTAAATCCCACGTATCTCTAATAACGAAAATATGTTAATCTGCCGGTTTACACGGTGAGGGTGGCCGTATGGCCCTTCCATACGGCCACCATAATAATGGAAAAAAAATCGAGATCGTCAGAGTTCAGAGATTATGTTTAGTAACCCTCAACGCAGCTCCGATTCAAAATTCTGACGATTTGGACTTGACGCAAGATGAAAAGAGGACATATATGCATAACAAAAAATTACATAAAATGAAGAATCGCTAGGACTACACGAACTAAACTTAAAAGATTATTTTCTATACTTCGGCATATGAAAATCGTCAGATTATGTTTTTTCCATTATCCTTGAATAAATTTCCGTTGATAAATAAAAAAATCTACCCACGCTCGAAAATGTCGAGATAACGTTCTTTTTGCAAGTTTGTAATGCCTTTATGAAAAACTAAAATCGTCAAAATATTATTAACACTTTTTGGCATGTAATTAACTCGCCATACCTTAATCTGATGTGCTCGGTTATTTCTGACGATCAACTTTTTTTACTAATCTGCTCCAGGCTACATAATTTACATAAAGTTCATATATGGTGGAGATACTTTATAGGGTGTAAGGTATCTTTCCATATATTAATCTGATCTGCTTCATTAAATTCTGATATCCTGGTTATGAACATAGGATACTTTTTATCCCGATATTCCCACGGAAACGGGAACCAAGCGGGTGAAACCAGGAGCGGCCGCTAGTTTTGTATATTTCGGGTGACAACAGAAAACGCCACGAGAACTCCTATCATTACTGCAGATTTAGTCATAAATGGTTACACACCTTGGCATTGCTCGGGGGTAGTGGCGGAACCATTATATCCGGGACCTTGATCCTGTAGGGGTCATAGTTAGCCGGCTGGGGCTCGCTGGGGCACTCGCAGCGCCACGCTGGTGGCGGTGGGTCATCCTTGGGCCATTTCTCAACCTGCTTCCCTTCAGCCTGCGATACATTTTTGCATTGGTTCTTGTCTTCTTTAGCATAGTTTCTGCGTCCTGAAAAGAGGGAAAAAGTCTTTTAGAAAAAGATGGATGTGATCGACAAACATTCACATTGTGATATAGAATAAAAGCACGTGCTTAAGGTCTTCTATGAAGATAGTGACGACTTACTGAAAAAGTATTGGACCTCATTATGATGCTGAATAATTCCACTTTGCACCACCAAGCCCCACGCTGGTGGGGCAAAGTGAAATAATTCCTGAAAGTCTCGAAACTAAACAAAGGTTCGTGGAATTATCATTCGGAATCCGGCTCTCTACATCTGAAACACCCATTAGCACTAAACTTAAGAATCGCCTAAGGTTATTCTTATCATTCTTAATCTTAATAATAAAATTGCTTTGCACTAACCATATGACGTTCTTAAAATCCACTAAGTAAGGCTATTTTTAACTTAGGCGCCCAATATCGAGCGCCTAAACCTTAGTATTATTGATTTAAAATAGATTATAATAGTCCGAAGCGATTCTCAAGTTTAGTCACAAAATACTTAATACAAGTATTTAGTGCAAATGGGTGAAAGTATCTGTACCGTTTGCGACCTTCGGTACTAAGGTTTTGATATACTATCGTGACCTTGATGCTGTTTAGAATCCAGAATTTACTTAGGACTTGGTAAATTTATGAAAGATACTTTGCATTGAAAACCATTTGGCGTCTATATTCGAATTGAAACTACGAATCTCTTGGAGTTGAAACTTTGCACAAATAACTTCTTTAATACAGATCTTTTCCATAAAAAATTACAAACATCTAACTTTGGTTCCGCGATTGTACAGTTTAGACGAATTTGAACAGTAAAATGTACTCACCATAACCCGTTACTGCTTGTACCATATTCTTCTTATTGATTGGCAGAGCGCCATGGTTTCTGGACACGACAATACCACAATATCTTATGGGAGACGAAAACATACTTGCGGGAAACGCACGAAATTTGAACAACCGTTTGCTGATTTATTTACACAGAAATTTTTTAATTTTGGTATTATTTTAATTTTGTATTACATTGTTGGGGCAACGGTGACAAATTGGTGCAATTTTTTTCATCTTTGACAGTGATTGAAAAACAGAATTCCAATATTTGAATTTTTTCTTAATAAATTGATTGAAAAGAGGTTTAGTTTCTTTCGTTTCCATTGTATTTTTCCGTCCTTTTACAGGGTGGCCAAACATTTTGAATATTATTGCCAAAATTCCTATTTGCATCGCACTCATATTGAACGTTGGCAAGAGTTATGTTTGCGAATATTCTATTGCCATAATAGAATATTCGCAAATATAACTTCAAGTGTGCGGCTATACAAACAAACATTCGAGGAAAGTGGTGAAGATTAAGGAGCCGCAAATATCTGTATAAAATTACCTGTAGTGTCTCATAATTTGTGAGGTCGTATCTACAGTGAACAGCAGCTACGGCTTCACATATCTGTCAAATATCTCCAATCAACTTCGGACTTTGAAGACATGTCTTTGAGTTCAGATGTGTTTGTAGAAATTTGACATTTTGTATAAACCATAGTTGTTGTCCATGATCCACTAAACTATTAGCTTCAACGTGAAATCTCGATAGCCCGCCTTTTTATTAAACGGATGAAAAAGCGCTTTTTATGACTAATCTGTTTTCATTAGATTACTGGGGCCTTACCATCAACTGTAATGCAATTCATTGTAGGTTGTGAGAGTGGGATGCTGCCATATGGCGCGTCTAGCGGCGTCCCGCACTGACTACCTCAAAGTAACCTAAAATGAATCGCATTAACCATCAACTGTAATGCAATTCATTGTAGGTTGTGAGAGTGGGATGCTGCCATATGGCGCGTCTAGCGGCGTCCCGCACTGACTACCTCAAAGTAACCTAAAATGAATCGCATTACAGTTGATGGTAGGCCCCCTGATAAGTTTATAAACCGTAGGTTAACCTTGAGAAAAAGGCTCTATTATTTAATATGTTTCTTGAGAGCGCTTTGTTTCTCCCAACGTTTTCATCACAATTAGATAAAAAATAGTTAAGTATTTATTTGATGATAAACCATTACCAGAAAAACTCTAAATGACAAAATATTTAAACAGATTTATTATTTACAAAATAACTACAAATTGCATACTAACTTAAGTATAATACACAGCAGGGCTTGATCATTATTTCATTCCAAGTGCTTTTCATATTTCACAATCATAATTATTGATAGAACACACCAATCTAGAAAGAACCTTAATTATGATCAATACAAACTTACAAAGTGTACCTTGTTTTATATGTTCGCAGGTATACCTGAGATTATCTGAAAGCAAGGTGGTTCTAATTCCGCTGCCACATAATGGCAAGAGGCCGGCGACCGGCCAGCTTCCCATACTAAAGTAAAACCAACAATATTTGAAATTAGCCTTATTTTCTGTATTTTAGATGTTATTCAGATTAAGACAGTCTTTATTAAGTTTCCATTTAAAAAAAACCTAAACACCCAATTATAAATAATACGAACTGTAATTATGTATTAAAAAATGTAATTGGATTTTTTTTTTACTGGGTAGATATTTTGATTTTTTTTAAATAGAAACCTAGATAAATACTGTCTTAACCCAAATAACATCAACAACAAATTTCATATTATTTTGGTAATACGTTTGTATGTGAGACTGACGCGTTGCGGGCCTCATCTTTACCACAGAACACTAAGAAAACGAAAATAACATACCACCATCACCTCTTTTCTACCTTGTTTTTATATAACAAAAAAATCTCAGCACTGGTTTTGAGTACTTTTTTATAACTTTTCAACAGTATTAGATTTAGATATTATCTTGTAGTTACCTGTCCTTAATTATGTTCTGAGATAAATCGCAAAGGCAGTTTTATTGTTCTCATAGAAGTTACTTGAATGTAAGCATTAAATAATGTGATAAATCCTTTAACATTTAACCATCTAAGAATCACAACGAAGTTTTATCAAACATAATTTCGTTCATGATAAATTTAACAATAATAAATAAAGATCCTTAAAGCTAATTACACAATTATATTATCCAGGCACCAACCGACAGCATGTGTGTACAAACAGCATCAAAAGTACATATGTAATTAATTTCGTTTATAATTACAGCATAATAGATTACAGACTACAAGTAACACTTTTTTATATTATGTAGTTTAATAATATATATGTTACGGTAAATGTCAATAATTTTCAAATATTAATAATTACCATGATTAAAGTTAAAAGTGATTAATTAATTTTTTAAACCGCAAATTATTAATAATTTCACCTTACCCCGTTTCCCGAAATCCCGTTTTTTCTAAGAATGATAGTGATAATGATCATGATAGTTTAAAGAATATTAGCATTCTATTATAAAAAAGCAATACCAAGAAATTATATAGGTACTTTTGACATTGACTGTACAATCTTACAAGACAATACTCGTACTTACATTTAATACAATTTACATGAGACTGAAAATTAGAGTAAAAAGCGCGATTTTAAAACATGTGATATTCGACCTAATGGGATTTAACCAAGTTGTAGTATACTATGTGAATTTTTAATACAAATATTTTTCCTTAAAGATGAAATATAACCACAATTCAACAATAATCGAAATTGCTATTGAGTATCTACCGAAAAAAAATAGATAAATATGGTCAAATATTTTATTCAGGTTGTGAAATAAAATTCTAAGTCTAAATCTCCAATAACTACAATGAGTTTCCTTTAGTATCTGTGGTTAGATTGCTTTGGTTTAATTATGTTAAAATCGGTGTATGTGGTCAGAATAAAAATTATTATAGTATCTGTGGTCAGATGGGTGGTCACATTAATCTGAAAACGAACCGACACCTTGTGTGGATGAATGTTAAAAAGCTTCTGGACTACAGTGTTGAATTTGCGAAATGTTTAATTTCCATAATGTCGAATCCCACAATGTTGAATTCTGGTTTACCCAGCAAAATAATAATGACCAAAAGTACCATGCAGCATAACCAACCAGGAGGATTACTCTTCTAATAACGGTTACAAACCTCAATCAAAACATCCTCACAAAACGTCAAAATTGCCTCAACCGATTGTGAACTACACGTTTTAACCGTTAAGGTTTAAAATATTTTGGGAAATTGTCAGTCTTGGGTAACCATAATGTACTGCTATGTTTACATCTGTAAATAAATGCAAAATCAACTCTTAACTTGTGGTCATAGACACATATTACTTAAGGGGAAAGCGTAACGAAACTCACGTTAAACCCCTTTTCCACTCCCGAAACATTTAAAAGAAAACATGTTGTAAACGTATAATGCGGCCAGTGAGAGAATGCAATATTTGACAGCTCCTATTGAGAGCCATTGAAAGAAAGAAAGAAAGAAAGAAAATTAATTTATTTAGGACAAATTACATGTTAACGAAAGGCAGTACACACAAAGAACATTAAAAATTTGTCCCAAAACGGTCACGACTCAGCATAATGCGTGGTCTTACGACCCGCGCTGGTCTTCCGTCGTGACCGGTTCGATGACGTGCCATTGGTCATCTTCTCAGCGGTCGCACTATATTTACAACATGTTTTCTTGCACACAAAGCCAGCTAAGAAAAATAATCGCCTGATAATTTGAGTATTTCTAATTTCTTTCTTTCTTCTCCTTTGATCCGATCATTAGACATTACACAACTACTCACACTAAATCATCGGTCCTGGAAGCCGACATCATACAAATGCAACGATAAGGCAATGACAACCGAAACCGATCCGTATACGATTGCCATAGAGCTTAAATTACGTAAACTCTTTTGAAAAAAAACTACGCGATAAAAAAAATGAATTAACAATCAAATTAAAAACTGTATTTCAATTCAACCATTAAGGCTAATTTGACATGTTATCGCGATGCAAAAGCAATAGTCTAACCGATATGGTAATCGACTTTTACAAATTGCTAGAAACGTTTAATAAACACACCATACTTGAGATAGTTTCGTTATTTTCTAAGAATAACGGCCTATAAATTATAAGCTCCCCAGTTCGGGTGAAAATATCGGGATAAAAGATTCCTATTCCGGGACCCTTAGTACGAGCACAGAATACTTAATAGTACAAGTAGTACGAGTTGACATTTACTGTCAACGTTTTCGACAACTTTCGGATACTCTCCTCACGTCGATAAAACAGTCTATGGGTATGAAAGGGACAAAGCGATAGTTTTCGAAAACCATTATAGTTTACCAAACTCGTACTAAGGGCTCGGATCTATTTAAAATTGCATTCAAATCCGTTAACCCGTTTTCACATGATTGAGAATAAATGAAAAATCAAGATGAAAAAAAATCCTTGGGCCAGCTGGATGCTTAGTATGAATTGTATGAACTTTACTTATTATTACTCGATTTCATATTGTTTGATCCGTCATTACAAATGAGGTGCTTACACTTAAGTACGTCTACTGCTTTTGCATTGTTTTAACATTTATAAATTAATCTACCCTGCATTTGAATGAAAACGCTACATTCTATACATTATATCACAGAAATAATTTTCCCAGTGAAATAAAGTATCTTAACTTTGGCCTTTATCAATTATCGACTTAACCGATTAAATTCCAAAATCTGTTTCAATTTTTTTTTGGAGATATTTCAGTTTTCATTAACTACGCGCTCTTGGCTTTACATTGCATGAACAGCTTATTTAAAGAAAGGAACATTTCATATTCTACAACTTCCATCTAAATAATCTTAACATACATTTTATACAATTTACAAAACATTCAAGTAATATAAATACATATCATACACGTATTATGTACTTTATTTACTACATTTTAAGGTTGACTTTAGGTGAACATCATACTAACGTTGTATTGAGAGTATTTTGTATGGCTTTCCTTTAATTTTAGGCAATTATTATTAGATAGAGTTCTTTTAAATTCGTTGGACTCAGGTTTTAAAGAAATTTAAATGAAAATTATATATAATTATATATATATATATATATATATATACAAGGAAGAGAAATAGGGCAAAATGAAATAAAAAAAAGAAGTACTACTTTGTACCATTGAATTAGATCGTCCATTTCTCTTGGGCAATAAACCTATCGAGTGACTTCAGGTGATCAGTAAAACTGGACGACGATCGAAATTATCACCAATTACTCCAGCACTCGGATAAGAATCGGGAACTTTCTTATCCGTTTCAGGTATTTTAAGAACTCTTCAGGCGTCAGGAACAGAATTCCCGAGTGAAACAATCCAGATTTCCTAAATTTGAAACGGTCGAGATTTTCTAACTATGAAACGGTCCAGATTTTCTAACTACGAAACTAAAATCTAGGGTTCTTTCGCAAAAATAAAAGCGCGATTGATGCATCACTCGCCCGCAAACTAATACAAATGCTAAGCCATACCTGCCATCAGCAACAAGTCCTGGGGGTTAACCATTAACTTTTTGCGATTTCTTCTAGGTTATTTATAGGTTGTGAGAGTGGGATAATGCCATACGGCGCGTATAGCGGCGTCTCACTGTAAGAGTGAGTGTACCTGAAAATAACCTAAAATTAATCGCATTACAGTTGCTGGTAGGCCCCTCAAGATTCTTCGTATGGAAGCGAGTCAGGTTGTTAATAAGACTTGTTCTAAGTCTGCCAGGCAAGCCGCCAACATTATATCTAAGCCTATCGCCTAAAAACAATGTTGTATTCTGGCAATTGAGATAAGATTGCCATTTTGTCAGTGGTTTAGTATACCGGAAATGGCGCAACTGTACCATTAGATTTACTTTTAATATTATTATTAATGAAGGCTGTTTTTGTTTTATCTACAACTGGGAAACGCTATTTCCCAGTTGTAGATAAAACAAAGTCAAGTGTTCAGGGGGTCAATTCTGCTAAATTTTTGTCATAATCGTCTCTCAGTGGTTTTTCAATAGTAGTGTTTATTTACACTGTTGTAACATGAACTGTGTAAAACAGCACTACCATTGAAACACCACTGGAATACCATTGTGACTAAGCATTAGCAGAATTGGGCCCCAGGTGAAGGTGTAAGGTGTGTCACTGATTTTTAAGTGTGTCACTGCATCTGACTTATGTACCGCATTCTAGCAAATAAATTCTCGAGTTTTTTATTTTTTTTGGTTCATTGGCTAGTTAACGTCCTTATCTTCAAAAAAGTCCAGGTTTTCATTCGAGTCCGAACAGCCAGTTGATTCCTTGAGCCAGGAACAGAACTAGTGGCTGCCACGCAACCAGCCACCGGATCCAGTCTAGGAGTTGACCGAACAGCATTTGGGGACGGTCCCAACTGTTAGAAGGTTAAGGGAAATACATTTTTTTCCTGTAGCACTAGAATGAGCGGCTTTTATCGATACTCGTAGCGACATAGCGTGTCACTAGTGCTCACATTTTAGTGGAGTAAGCAATACAGCATCGTGAACTACACAGATTTATATCGAGATAGACGGAAAAACTGTACCTACCTTGCGTGGGCTAATAAATAATAGGCTATTTGACAGGTTTTGAAAATCCATTTTATATTATGTAGTGGAGTTTAAGGAACCCAGTAAAAGTTGTTTTTTTTAATTCTGGTACATATTTGCTGAAAAATATCAAATAAAAAATTCAATATTTAAATAGCGCGCCAAATCGCTACTTTGACAATATGGCGCTGCAATGGGTTCGGTGACGTCACTTGCCTGTATTCTGCACATCATCCACATACGTAGTTAAACGAGGTTTACAAGCAGGTGACGTCATTATAAACTCGACGAATCAGGAGCGTTTTGTGTCACGTGACAAAACGTTTAAAAAATGCATTTTTATTTACGGATTTTTAAATATTGTTATAATTATTTTCAACTTACGTTAATAAAAAACCATTTTAAACTCATAATTTATACTGATAACAGTAATTGACACTTTATTTTTCGCATTGTCAAATAGCCTATTATGTAGCCCACGTTAAGTTTCATGAAGAACTTGTGTTATGGATACTAGATAACGGATAAACATACTTATATACTTTTTTTGTAAGTACATACATAATATACATATTAAACACCCAGACCCAGTCAAATAGACATGTTCATGCACACAAATATTTGTCTTGTCCGTGGATCGAACCCGGGACCTCTGGCGCAGAAGGCAGGGTTAGTACCCCTGCGCCAAACAGGGGGGTTACTCTCGACGGAATCGCGTTGAGACCGAGATTGAATGTCAATAATTATTACTGATTAACGACGTTGATTCGACTTTAATTGCCGCTAAAATAGATTACTAGCGTACAAAATTACTTCATTTACTAATTTCAAATATTAATGTTTAGTTTAATAACACATTTTAAGGTATTATTACTGACGTTTGACATTAATTCAATCTCGATCTCATTGCGATCGCGTCAAGAGTAAGGGGGCAGGTCGTCAAATATACCGGTAATATGACGGGGCAGTCCGGACCTTCTTTAAAAAAATCGCATGTTGTAAAGGATACGGGTTAGTGAACATCCTCTTGAGGTCGACCTTGTCTTTGCAGTACGGACAGGTTTGTTTCTTGCCTACTATGCACCAGCCGCGTATGCAGAACTCGTGGAACACGTGGCCGCATGTCAGTTTGTACGTGTTCTCTGTTGGACAACACATTTATGTGATAAATATTAAACAAGAAAATATAATAGAAAAAAGCAACTAGTCTCATGTCGCCCTGACGGGATTCGAACCCGCATCCTTGGGAGTCCGGCCCAATGCACTAACCAATTATGCTACAGAGACCTATGAGGACACGTCGAATTTTTCTATTATATTCACTGTTCTACGGTGTTGGCCACTGTCGCTTCATCAATGAGGGAAATATCCTCGCATATCAATGAGAGAAGGATGCGGGTTCGAATCCCGTCAGGGCGACATGAGACTAGTTGCTTTTTTTTAGTATATTTTCTTGTTTAATATTTATCACATAAAAATAGCATTGTAAAATGCGAAATAAAAAGTTATAATTAGATGGCTGTTTCATATTAATCGATAGTCAAACATCTGTAAAGATGTTTCTTTCGAATGCGAGGATATTTCTCTCATTGATGAAGCGACGGTTGCCAACACCGTAGAACGGTGAATATACTAGAAAAAATCGACGTGTCCTCATAGGTCTCTGTAGCATAATTGGTTAGTGCATTGGGCCGGACTCCCAAGGATGCGGGTTCGAATCCCGTCAGGGCGACATGAGACTATTTGTTTTTTTTAGTATATTTTCTTGTTTAATATTTATCACATAAAAATAGCATTGTAAAATGCAAAATAAAAAGTCACAACACATTTATATCAAGTTTCAAGTTATTTATTATGCATTCACGATGTATACATCTTACTAGCGGCCACTTTTTCTGAGCCACTGAGTCAGCCCGTGACCACGGCCGATGTAACTTGGCCGAAACGTCGGGAAAATTAGGTAGGTGAAATATCTATCACGTTTCTACGCGTTTAATACCCGTTTCAATTTTCAATATTTACTAGCGGCCTACCGCGGATTCACCCGCGCGGTTCCCGTGGGATATCGGGATGAAAAGTAGCCTATCTTTTAATCCAGGCTATCTACTGTGTACCAAATTTCATCCAAATCCGTTCAATAGTTTTTGCGTGAAAGAGTAACAAACATTCAAATATCCTCACAAACTTTCTCATTTATAATATTAATAGGATATTATAAATGCGAAAGTAGGTATGTCTGTTTGTTTGTTGTTTGTTACTCTTACACGCAAAAACTAGTGAACAGATTTAGGTAGAAATTAATAAGGATAGGTATATAAATGTAGCGTAACCTCTTGTGTACAGACGGGAACTTCCTAATTGACCAGTAGTTTTTTTATAGAGCTCTATTTAAATAAAACCGGACAAGTGCCAGTCGGACTCGCCCACCGAGGGTTCCGCATAAATTAGTAGGTACATACCTAGGTAGGTACCTACTAATTTATGCGGAACCCTGTACCCTGTACCTAGGTACATATAGTTTTTTTATAGAGCTCTATTTAAATAAAACCGGACAAGTGCCAGTCGGACTCGCCCACCGAGGGTTCCGCATAAATTAGTAGGTACCTACCTAGGTACATAATATTATAAGTAGTTCAGTAATTCGAGTCTCGCAGTTTTCCCGAAATTCAGTTTCCAAAACTTAAGACTAAATTTTTCATGATTTAATTATAAATGTCTAGTTTTAGTTTTTTTCCTGTCCTTATAGTAAAAGACGATATTACTTACCAAATTTCATAGTTCTAGGTCAACGGGAAGTACACTATGAATTTTGATTCCCTTGAGAGTGTCGAAATCTAGGTTTTGGTGCGACATAAAAGGTCCTATCTTTTTTTTACGTTAATTTAATAGTTTGATTTTACCCCTTCAACAGACTTGAATATATGGTTTTAATTTCAACTTGATACGATACTCTACGCGTTCTTGAGATAAACGAGAACAGACGGACGGACGGACGGACAGACGGACAACAAAGTGATCCTATAAGGGTTCATTTTTATTTTTTAAGTCGGAACCCTAAAAAGTAACAGATATACATATTGCAATCACAAATAATAGAACATCGCTAGGTATTTCATTTGAATAATTAATTATTTCTTTGACCTTAGTAGTTTCCGAAAAAACGTTTCCCAAAAAACTGTACTGGTCAACCGGGAAATTCCCCGATTGTACCAAATATCGCAGCCAATCAAAGCATTACAAATATTGATTTCAAATGACAGTCAGACACAGAACAAACACAGATGTTTTTACAGCAGAAGGAAATTGTTGTTAAAAAAACCGCAAGGTTTATTCAAAGTCTGGGTATGACGTTAGTGAAATCCATCTGTATTGTTTTTTTTTATTGATTTATCATGAGCCATTTTGATGTCTCCAATACTGGGGCACAATCCTTCCTTATCAGTGGATAAGGAGAATGGGTCATGTCATTCATAAATTACCCACCACATTGGTCCGACCAATGGACGATGGTGGCTGTTGACAGCGGATATTAATTAGTATAGACAACACGCGTTGTCCAATACACTGAAAACGCGACGCGACGTGGAATAGCAAACTCTGCCACTAGGCGCAGAGACGCGAGAGGCAGATCAAGAAGGATCATAATTTATAAACACTAGGGCGGTTACAACCCGATACTCGGGTTCGTCGATCGACGAAAAATTCCAAATTATGCGAAAATAATGACACTTTTTAATTGCAGTTTGTGATCATCACGTTTAACATTTTGTATATTTTATAGTTTTCGGAACAAATAGACTCGAGTACCTTTAATTTGATACCTTACTCGGCCGCGTACTACGCGCCAAAGTCCCTATCGAGTCGTCACAAATTTTGCGAACCTGAATTAAGTTTAAAGAATTAAACCGGAATCCGCCGGAAACACCGCATTTGCATGCAAATTTTCAAAAATACAGTGGGTGAATCGCCTAACCACCGGGACTGAGCTCCATTTTATACAGAATTAATGATGTACTCATCATCAGCTATTTATAATGTCCCCACTGCTGGGGCACCGGCCTTCCTTATGGATGAATAAGGGGAAAGGGTGAACCCACCACGCGGGTCCAATGCGGATTGGTGGGCGTTACTAACAGCATAACAGCCGGGACCAACGGATTAACGTGCTTCCCGAAGCACGAAGGAGCTCGGCATCATAGTATGGTCACCCATCCCGTAACCAACCATTGTGGGAGTTGCTTAACGGCCAGTGACGGCACTCTGGGACATTCGGCGTTCGGCGCCCTTATTCCATTCCGATCAACAAAACGGATCAACCAGTTGTGCCGAATGAGACCGGCGGCAGGCCGATTATCTAACGGGAACTGGGTTCAATTTCAGTTTCGTCCTGTTATTACTGTCACATTGTCATACTGTATGACAGCCACAAGAGCGATAAAACTGAAACTGCACCATGTTTCCGTTAGATAATTAGTCCTCCGGTATGTGGCATTTTTTCTGTTAGATCAACCGTTTAAGTATTAAACTTGTTGAGAACATACCTAAAACTCCTTCTTCATTCACATCAACTAGTAACTGGTTACCGCATACGGCACACACATTGTTCTCGAGCTGTCTAGTGGGCATGCCCTCTTTAGTGTAATACTGAAACAAAATACAGTTAATCAATTATGACAATAAATCAAACCATAAATCAAATTACTGTGAAAAAGTGAAGAACTGCACCCCGACCGCCTAACAGTATAGCTTGTACTATCGCTATAGCTATCGATTTTTCAAACCCCCTACAAGAACTCCTGCTGACGCTATCACTTTCATACTAAAAATGCAATAGTGAATCCAATAGATGAATAGAAATATGTAGGAACGAGCAACCCGTGTGCGCATAATGCGCAAAAAACACATAATAACATTCAAAGAAGTTTTTTTTTTTGTTTTTTTTATTTATTTTTTTTCGAGTTTTTGCTAAATTTCTCGACTTATCCGACCACTTCAGACAAATACCTTTCTAACGGTGTATTGCACTTGATTGTGCGACTTTTAGTTTAGGAGGAGAAGCGGCTTCACTGCCGTATTATATATAATTTAGACAAATACCCTATCGTTGAAGAGTTTTGTGAGAGTTTGAAGTTTGATAGCCATAGCGATAGCACATGCTATACCGTTAGGCGGTTGGGGTGCTGGTCGAACGGATACGATTATACAAAACAAATATTTAATGTGTCCAAGATTTGGAGTATTTTTTACAAATATTAATTAAACTTTGATAAAAAAGCCCGCCTGCATCAAAGATTTGATCTTGTTTCCATCTTTTCAGTTGACTTGTCTTTTAAACCGAGCAGGTTTATTAGTTTTTTTAAATTTATATATTTTTTAGTTATTTATTGGTCATATTTTATTCCTTTTTGAAATCCTAAAGACAAGCTCTTTAATTTGGTACCCATATTGAAGTATTCAAAAAAATAATAACTTCAAATAATAGCACCTCACAGTCGCTATGTTAGGTTTTTTTAACATCACTTATCTAAAAACATTTGGGCTGTCAAGACAAATCTAACGATATAGTAATTATTGAAATCCGGTCAGCCGTTTTAGAGATAAGAAGTAATAAAGAATATAACATATAAACAAACATTATACGAGATACGCGCGAAAAACATAACCCTTCCTTTGCAGTCGGGTAAAAACAGTTTCAATGGGCTATTTGACAGGTTTTGAAAATCCATTTTATATTATGTAGTGGAGTTTAAGGAACCCAGTAAAAGTTGTTTTTTTAAATTCTGGTACATATTTGCTGAAAAATATCAAATAAAAAAATAAATATTTAAATAGCGCGCCAAAACGCTACTTTGACGTCACTTGCCTGTATTCTGCATATCATCCACATACGTAGTCAAACGAGGTTTACAAGCAGGTGACGTCATTATAAACTCGACGAATCAGGAGCGTTTTGTGTCACGTGACAAAACGTTTAAAAAATGCATTTTTATTTACGGATTTTTAAATAAATTTATAATTATTTTCAACTTACGTTAATAAAAAACTCATAATTTATACTGATAACAGTAATTGACACTTTATTTTTCGCATTGTCAAATAGCCTATTGGATTTAGATGTCAACTAAACTTGGATCAAATATCAGCGTTAGCGTTAGCACATTGGATGAAGTCATCCAATTTCTTTGATCAAATGCACATTGTACCAGGATAATGAATAAGTGGAATACCACACTTACCCCTATAGACGCGGCCATCTTGTCCGCGCAATACTCTGCTACATCACGTCCCAACACGCCAAAATACAGTCCATAGAACAAGCACATTAACGCAACGTCCATCCACGGCTGTGGTTTATGCCCGAACAACAGGTTGAACCCTAGGAACGTTAGCATCATCACTATGTACCCGAACACACCGAACACACAGCTTAGCTTGTATATGAGGTAAAACCATTTGTACACCAGTCTGTGGAAATACGAAATAAAGTTTATTAAACTAGCGGCTAGTTTTCTCAGCGTTGTTCCCGTTCCCGTGGGAATATCGGGATAGAAACTGGGAATATCGGGATAAAAACTGGGAATATCGGGATAAAACTGGGAATATCGGGATAAAAACTGGGAATATCGGGATAAAAACTACCTATCTAGGCTATCTACTATCTGTATGCCAAACTTCATCAAAGTCAAAGTCAAAGATTTTTATTCAAATAGACTTATAGATAAGTACTTTCGAATAGTCCAAATTTTTTTTTTCCTACCAGCCATTCAGGACATCTTTTAACTGATAAGAAGAATGGCCGCAAGAAACTTATCAGCTTTAACAGAAACAACAACATTTACAATGGAACATGTTGTTGCCAAGCACAAATTTTCAATTTTGAAATATATTTAATATAAGAGGAAAATTTTCCCATATTCAATTATTAGAATATTTTCCTTTTATCCAATTTCCATCCAAATCTGGGGCTGTACCGCGCAAGTGGCGTCGGCATCGAAACCAGCTTCATTTGACAGATGGATGTGACACATTGCTGCTTCTTTTAAACACAAATGAAAACTTACCAAAGATTAAGAGCAATATGTCACATCCATATGTCAAAAGAAGTCGATGTCGATGCCGACGACACTTGCGCGATAGGGTTAGCTATTTTTGAGTTATAAATGGTGTATTTAACCTTTGTAACTAAGACTGTTATATTCATATAGAAGACTAGCGGCCGCCCGCGGTTTCACCCGCGGAGTTTTCGTTCCCGCGGGAATATCGGGATAAAAAGTAGCCTATGTGTTAGTCCACTATTTGAAGTCCCTACATACCAAATTTCATCGAAATCCGTTCAGTATTTTTTGCGTGAAAGAGGAACAAACAAACTGTGATACTTTTGCATTTATAATATTAGTAGGATGTGAATGTTTGTATATTTGGAGGTTTGGATGTTTGTTAATCGATTGGTTAACACACATGCGTGATGACGCATAAACAGCAGACATATGAAGGCACACAGGTACTTGTAGTTTATAGGCTAAAATCTAGCCTATAAACTACAAGTACCTGTTTAGTCTAACCGCTAGACTAAAACATAAGATAAATTTTATCGCGATGTTCCCAGGAACGTAAAACCATGAGGATAACCAGTGGGCGACCACTTTGGACGTCAATCATGTAAAAACGGCTGAACGGATTTGTGTGAAATATGACACGCATATAGTTTATAGCCTGGACTGAAAGAAAGGATAAATTTTATCCCAATATTCCCCCTGTGTGCCAAACTTCATCCAAATCCTTTGAGTGGTTTTTGAGTTTATTTGTTACAAACATGCAAGATACTAATCCTTCTTCTTCTCTTTTTAATATTAATATAGAAAATAGATTAATAGCCTTCTGGCCGCGACTTCATCTGCGTGGAATTAAGTTATCGTGTGGTGGCGCCATCTATTAGAATAAAAAGTATCCAATGTCCATCTCCAGCGTTCAAGTTATCTCCATACCTTTGATTAAAATCAGCAGTTCACGCATGCTTTTCATAATAGACAGTTACTTTCGCATTTAAAACAATTATTAGTATAGATGGTCTAACCGCCGCCGTATCAGACCCAGGGGTCCCGGGTTTGATTCCCAGCGGTATGGTTGGTGGTAGGACTTGTTGTAAGTCCGCCTGGCTAGCTACCACCACCTTATCTAAGTCTGACACCATAACAACAATGTTTTCAGCATTGTTGTGTTCCGGCAGTTAAAGATAAGATAGCCAGTTCCTCAATGATTGAGGATTCCGGGAGAGGCTCACTTCCTTTTTTAGCCTTATCAATACTTAACAGCAGGTATGATGAAGGCTAAGAGTACCTATCCCCGACGTTCATAAAAAAATAAAATAAAAAAATGGCACAAATATCCTCGCCATTTTAATGTCCTCACTGCTGGCGCACTGGCCTTTCTTATGGATGCATAAGGAGAATGGGCCATGATCCACCACGCGAAACCAATGTGGATTGGTAGGTTTTAACGACTGCAACTGCACCCGGGACCAATGACTTAACATGTCTTTTGGAGCCCGGAGGAGCTCAAGATAGCAAATTTTTGGTCACCCATCCCGTTACCGACCATTGGGAAAATTGCTTAATCGCAAATCACAAGCCGAGCGCGCAAACCACTGCGCCACCGAACTCCTGATACGCCTGTAGGTAGGCATAGGACGAACTCCATACATACTACATTTAAAAAGACTGAGTATCGTATGTACTTATGCTTACCTTGGTGTTGTCACCGACATGGGCCTTCTGGTAGACTTCCTTATGACTAGAGCTGTCAGCATTGTGAATATCGTCCACACTGTGATAAACCTCCACCAATGGTTTTTAAGACTCATTAATACAGGTATAGACCACATAGCTACCATTGTAAAGAACTGCCAACAAATGAATATACCATTAATTCTTGGTTAGACCTAATAGAGCATTTTTGGTGCGAAGTCAAGAAAATGGTTCCCAACTGACAATGTGGCAATTTAAGAAAACCATCTGACTTTTTTTTAGCTAATCTATTGAAAAATGACAAAATTGTATAGATTCAATGCCTCGCTGCTCTAAGACAGTAAGAAAAAGCCCTGGACATGCTACTAACTATTAATATAATGCATAAAATGTCCTTTTTTTCTTTGCGCACTTCACATTTTATGTGATTTATTTCATCTCAGTTTCCGATTAAACAATTCTGACCAGTTTAAAGAAATTGTTCGTAATTATTTGTCCAACGTCATTACTATTAGAATTGTTACTTTAAAAAGAATAAATATATTTTATAAAAAATAGAGTCAGAGATTTTATTTTTTATTCTTATTCCCGTTTGCTCATGTTCATGTGGATATATCATAACATAACTAGTTACATATAAGAATAAACACATGATTGCGCATGACATGATTTAGATAACAATATTCTTGAAGTTCAAATTGTTCTTAATTATATGACCACCACTGTTTAGGATTTAAATTAGAGTTGCTACTTTAGTATACTATTCAACTTCTTAAATATTGCCTTTGCAATTAAAATATTACAATTAAATAAATTGTAAAATGATCTTACCGAATATGACCGATAATGCCTCTTCTTCCATTCTACTACAACTATTTGAGCAACAATTAATGTTCCAATAAGGATGAGGACCATTGTGGTATGCATCGACTCATGGCCTCGGTGCATCTCATGAAGCTTTTGATGGTCATATCTGAAAACATAAAAGAAGATGTAAAGACATTAATTAATTTTGCTTGTTACTGGTTTACTCGTGTCTGGAAGAGATCGCTCCTAGCGATAAGACCGCCTTCGCCCACATATGTATTACATTTTTCTTATGCTCTGTATGTACTGTATCTTTGTATGTGCAATAAAGCGTTTTATCTATCTATCTATCTAAAGATTGTGTGGTCGCCAAAGTTCCAGGAACACTTTAAGAGGATATTCAGATGCACTCTGCTTGGAAAGTTGTATATGCTTACAACGTCACTCACTGCTACCCGTTCAAGGGATTTTGCACAGAAAGTAGACTAGAGGCAACTCCACGATTTGACTTATTTTATAAGTTATTCAACTACTCTTTATTTTGTATTTCTTGACATTAAAAATATTTTACCAAGGTATAATATATGACTTATAATAACATTAATTAATTTAATGTGTATATAAACAAAATTAATATAAATAAATATAATTTATAAATAAAAAAAAACTGTTTAACTTGAAATGAAAACCTTGTAATATTACCAGTGATCGGAATAGGCTGAGTATATTTACCTACAGTTTTTTTTACTTTCAGTTACAGCAAAATGTGCAGTTCGCGAAGCACATATTTTTTGAAATGGTCATGTAAGGTTGCGAAATGCACATTATGAAAAGTGCCCCATGTGAGATATGCACCTTCTCTTCTGCTCAATGTACATTTTGAGTTGAGTTCTCATTTGAGTGCGAAAAGCACATTCTGCGTCAATCCCATTTATTTTATATAACTGCTAACTTTCAACCTTATTTTTTTCCTACAATTTCAAAACAGAAACATAGAGCCAACATTTTTAAATAAAAAAAATGTAGGCAAATTTTGCTGCAAGTGACATCATAAAAAATTACAGTGTCACTCGGGGCAATGTGAGAATTCTAACGTTAAACAATACACCTAAATTCATTTGGTAGATTAAGTTAAGTTGAACTAAAGAAATAATTATGTGAATGAAAAAAAAAGAAGATCATGTGAACGATGAAAACACTGCACTCCTTTTTTAAGCAGCAATGTAAGGACGAAAAGCATTTGTAATTTTCATTTTAATAATAAATAAGATGTTCAAATTCACGTAATTAAATCCCAGTTAATTTACCGATAAAAAAAATGTTGTTCTAAGGAAGTCTCCAATATTTGTCTCTGTTCTACAAACTGTAGGTAAATATACTCACCCAATCAGTGATTATTACACTCCGCCATTATCTTATCAAATCCTGAATTGAAGATAAGTAGGTAGCATAATGATCAGACTAAATATAATATTTCACTGTAACTGTTTATTTCTTTCTATGGTCGGAGAGTCGCCTTCACCAATATATACTTTTAGATGATGACTAAGCACTCCAATATAAAAGTAAATTAATTTATAATTATTTTACTGACTTTAGTAAGATGAAATTCTTATTGGAATTTAAAAACTCACCTCAATTTCTCTTCCGAAGTTAGCTCCTCGTAAGTCTGAGGATAGATTAAAGATTCATCAATAATTAACAAACCTTTTCCTCAAGAAACCTTAGAAATTATGATCACGGGTTAATTACCTTGTTGGGATCAACAGGCCGATGTAAATCCATTTTGGTTAATGTATTTTAGAATTTACTAATAATATTAAAAAAAAACTTCATGAATAATTACTACTAATAAGGAAAGGATTAAAGCAAGAGTTTTTAAAGCAATTTCATAAAAATTAAGCCGCAAAATCTCAATATCCACTGCCCGTGCCCGTGTCGCCGTCATAACACATTTGTCACTGTCAGTCAAATGTCAAAGTGACTTTCTTTTTTTTTACTTCGACATTAGGACACAAATCTATCACGGACATTGAAAGAGGCGTTGCGTTGTCGCAACCACAGAATACTTTATAGTACAAGTACAGAAGGTTCACTTCGCAACTCCAATCAAATAAATTGCTAGTCTAGCTCACGACGCAATAAAGTCCAATTCACGTCGCGCTTCGCTAAATGCCTAGCATTATATTTCTATCGCGTAACTCGTATTCTTTCTGACGCAGCTAGGGTTGCCTCTTTGTGATTCATTTATTTATTGGTAGACTTTGTGTCGGCATATGCATAGTATAATCAAAACGTAGATATATTAAAGGTTTGTAGGTAACTTACATATTATTTATTATATTTACTTAAATTGAAAAACTAAAACATAAATTGTATTAAACTACTTACACCTAATTTGTTTATAAACAAACTTAAAACTAACTTAAATTATTTATATTTACTATATACAAAATTATACTACTTATATATAAATTACACATATAAAAATTATATATTTTATATAAACAAATTATCACACACAATATTCACATATACATGAAATTCACAAAATCATCCGATAATTAGCCGGACGATGTGGCACGCTCAATAGTCGTGATAGTAGGGACACTCGCACATTCCAAACGGTTTCGCAATCGACGCAGGCGCAGGAGCGGGGCGTCCGAGGCCGCCAGTCGAGATCCATACACCGTGCGAAGCTCGTGTTGTCCGCGCTCCGCCGCTTATGTTTTTCTACGCTGTTTTGTACGCTTTACGCACCTGTTATCATAAGTTTTCACTGTTATCTTCTGTGCTGTGCTGTGCTGTGTAAATTGAACGCTTTGCTTATTTTCTATCTAAAATTCTTCTGTTCTTCCTTCTGACTTTTTATATGTGCTTGTGTGTGTTTGGACAATATACCACTTTACGTAAGTCAAGACATTTTTATTTGGAGTCATTCCTACACACACCCATAACTGGTGACCACCTCCTGAACAAGCTACAGAAATGCAAAGTGACAGCGATGATTCGACAAAAACCACTCGAGAAGGTTCGCCGCGTCATGTACGCCAAGACGGCAACAGTGAACGAGTGCGCGTTTCCACTGCTTCGTCCGACATTTTTCGAGTCGGAGTTCGTGTTGCACCTTTTTGGCCGGATAAACCTTCGATATGGTTTGCGCAATTAGAGGGTCAATTTGTAATCTCAAACATCACAGCGGACTCGACGAAATTTTATTATGTGATTTCGCAACTCGACAATCAGTACGCTGCCGAAGTTGAGGATATAATAGTATCGCCGCCAGAAAATAATAAGTATGCGAAACTTAAAAGCGAGCTGATTAAACGCCTCTCTGCTTCCAAGGAGAAGAAGGTAAAGCAACTCCTTATGCATGAGGAACTTGGCGATAGAAAACCCTCCCAGTTCCTCCGTCACCTTAAAAACCTGGCAGGACCCGGTGTTCCTGAGGATTTCGTTAAGACGATCTGGTCCAGCCGTCTGCCACACAACATGCAGCAGATTATAGCTTCCCAGACCGCTCCACTTGAGACCCTAGCTGACCTAGCAGACCGGATCCAGGATATTGCTCCTCCAGCTCCAGTAGTTGCGTCTACTTCTGCCTCCAGCCAATCAGGAAGTACAATGGATGAGATGGTTCGACAGATCGCCGCGCTTACTAGGAAGGTCGATGAGCTTATGTCGGAGAGATCCAGATCCCGTAACCGATCCCCCCATCATTCTCGCAGACGATCATCATCAGCTCGGAGATCCAGTTCCCGCTACAACAAGCAGCCTCTCTGTTGGTACCATGCCAAATTTGGAAACAAGGCCCACAAGTGTATCAGCCCCTGCGACCACAAGGCGGAAAACAACCAGGGCGGTCGATAATGGCGGCTGACGATTGCCCAAACAAAACTGGTCGCCTGTTCGTGACGGACCGCAGATCTAAGGTCCAATTCCTCGTGGACACAGGAAGCGATATCTGCGTCATTCCACGATCCATGTATCGCGAACGCCGTGCTAAGGTGAACTACCAGCTGTGTGCCGCCAACGGTTCAACTATAGACACTTACGGTACTGTGCAACTAAATTTAAACCTTGGTCTACGTCGTGATTTTGTATGGCAATTTGTTATAGCCGTCGTAACCAAGGCCATTATTGGTGTAGATTTCTTGTCATTCTTTAACTTAGTTGTAGACATTAGAAACCAACGCTTAGTAGATAGTGTTACTAATGTATCCACTGTAGCTGCTATTTCTTTTACTGATAGCCTTATTTCAAGTGTTAAGGTCTTGACTGGCGTCGGTAAATACAGTAGTATTCTAAGCGAGTTTCCTGATATCACTCGACCATCGGGTACACCACGTCAAACAAGCCACATCACCGTTCACTACATTCGCACCACTCCAGGCCCCCCAGTTTCTTGCAAACCACGTAGATTGGCCCCTGACAAACTCAAGATTGCCAAGTTAGAGTTCGATGCCATGCTTGCTAACGGTACAGCTCGTCCACCTGACAGTCCATGGGCCTCACCACTACATCTTGCGCCCAAAAAAGATAATAGTTGGCGTCCATGTGGCGACTATAGACTGCTTAATTCTCGGACCATACCGGACAAGTATCCTATTCGCCACATTCATGACTTCGCTCATAGCTTATCTGGCTGCAAGATCTTCTCGACGGTAGATTTAGTTAAGGCGTATAATCACATCCCTGTCGCGGAAGACGATATCCCTAAAACCGCGATAACTACACCCTTCGGATTATACGAATTTCCATTTATGACTTTTGGCTTACGAAATGCAGGTCAAACATTTCAGCGCTTCGCTGATGAATTGACCCGTGGCCTCGATTTTTGCTATCCGTATTTGGACGATTTTTTGATTTTCTCCAAGACAGAGACGGAGCACGAGGACCACCTGCGCCAGCTGTTTACCAGGATGAAGGAGTACGGCGTGCTGGTGAATACCGCCAAATGTCGCTTCGGTCTCCCAGAGTTACCTTTTCTAGGCTATACCATCTCTGAGTCTGGTGCTAAGCCGCTGAATACCAAGGTCCAGGCGATACAGGATTTCCCCGTCCCAAAGTCGGTCAAGCAGCTTCGGAGATTTCTGGGCATGATCAATTTTTACAGACGATTTCTGCCAAACTCTGCCCAAGTCCAAGCCCCCTTGAACGCCCTGTTGACCGGTTCTGTCAAAGGCTCACATCCTGTCGCCATAAATGGGGATTCGTTAATCGCTTTCGAGGAGTGTAAGAGAAGTCTTTGTGATGCAACTTTGTTAGCGCATCCTGATCCTAACGCTAAACTAGCCTTAACTACTGACGCGTCAGATATTGCTATCGGTTCAGTCTTACAACAATATAAAGACGATTGTTGGCAGCCTCTAGCATTCTTTTCACGCAAGTTGAGCCCATCGCAGCAGAAATATTCTCCTTACGATCGCGAGCTCCTTGCTATTTACCAGAGTATCAAATACTTCCGATACATGCTAGAGGCAAAACACTTTACCATATTTACTGACCACAAACCCTTGTGCTATGCCTTTCATGAACGAAAACGCGATTGTTCACCCCGTCAGTATAGGCACTTAGACTACATATCGCAGTTCACCACTGACATCAAGCATATAGCTGGGAAAGACAATGTCGTTGCCGATACGCTTTCCCGTGTCGATGAACCGGACGATGTGGCACGCTCAATAGTCGTGATAGTAGGGACACTCGCACATTCCAAACGGTTTCGCAATCGACGCAGGCGCAGGAGCGGGGCGTCCGAGGCCGCCAGTCGAGATCCATACACCGTGCGAAGCCCGTGTTGTCCGCGCTCCGCCGCTTATGTTTTGCTACGCTGTTTTGTACGCTTTACGCACCTGTTATCATAAGTTTTCACTGTTATCTTCTGTGCTGTGCTGTGCTGTGTAAATTGAACGCTTTGCTTATTTTCTATCTAAAATTCTGCTGTTCTTCCTTCTGACTTTTTATATGTGCTTGTGTGTGTTTGGACAATATACCACTTTACGTAAGTCAAGACATTTTTATTTGGAGTCATTCCTACACACACCCATAGGTTAATAGGTACCTACCAAAAGTTAAAAAAAATAACAAACCTACCTAAAGTACCTACCTAAGTACTCAGAAAGGTAGGTAGCTAGATTCACAACACAAGGTTGAACAGAACCATGGCGCGAGCTAGACTAGTCTTCAAAAATAGGTAAGCGCAATTTATAAAATATATATTTATACCTAACTTTAAGATGTACTTAGTATGTACCTATTTCTCTAACCATGCCATATTATGCTAGTGAAGAGAAAAAATGTAGATACCTAACTAAGGTGGGTAGGTAGTTACCTACCACTACCTACTTATAACGACAAAACAGAGCGTTAGTCTCAAACATTTTTTTAAATCTATCAAACTCGTGAAAGATTATTACACCAACCTACGTTCCTACTTATTTTCGTAACCTAAGTAGTTAGGTACCTACCTATTTAAATATTAAACCTACGTAATAAACCTAACATGAATGAGAATTTCATAATAATAATAACCACTTTAAAGTAGAACTTGCCTTTCAAGGACAATGCCGAGTTGTTACTGTCGTATCTCAGTTCGAGGACACAAACCGTTGATATTAATGGCGTAAAATCGTCCGGCTGTCTTGTAAAGATGGGCGTGCCTAAAGGCTCTATCTTAGGTCCGTTCCTATTTTTAATTTACATAAATGATTTACCATTCTTCGCAGAGAAGTTTTGTGAGATTGTCTTGTTTGCGGATGATACTTCCCTTACATTGACAGAAATCAAACTCATTTTGACGATGTAAACATGGCACTCTCTTAAATTCTTACTTGGTTTGATGCAAATAACTTACAACTTAATGCAAGGAAAACCAAATGTATCCAATTTTCTTTGCCTAATGTAAAAGTCCTGCCAATAGATGTTGAAATGAAAAAGAAAAATTAGATTTAGTCGATTCAACTGTTTTCTTGGGTGTAACTCTAGACACTAAACTCCAATGGGCCCCACATATCGCGGCATTAGCTGGTAGACTTGGCTCGGCTGCATATGCTATTAGAAAAATTAGACAGTTAACAGATGTTGAAACTGCTAGGATTGTATATTTTAGTTATTTCCATAGCATCATGTCTTATGGTATTCTTTTGTGGGGGACAGCAGCTGATATAAACACTATATTCATTTTACAAAAACGAGCAATAAGAGCCATTTATCAGCTAGGGTCTAAAACATCTCTTAGGGATAAGTTCAAAGAGATAGGTATATTAACAGCTGCATGTCAATTTATTTTGAACTGTATATTTTTTGTTCGTCGCAATCTATCAGAATATACCAAACATAGTGATGTGCACAATCTTAATACGAGAAATAAAAATAAACTTGTAATGCCTCGATACAGGCTAAAAAAGGTTCACGGATCTTTCTTGGGTCTAGGTGTAAATTTTTTCAATAAAATTCCACAATGTATTTTGGATTTGCCTTTTGAAAAGTTTAAGATTCATGTAAAAGATTGTCTACTAAAGAAAGGATATTATACTATAAAGGATTATTTGAATGACAAAACAGCTTGGTCATAAATGTTTTGTTTTATTTTTTCGAAGTTGTAGCCGTGTCATTAATTTGTTTAGTATAGTATTAGATTAAACTTTTAACGCAGGTAGCTTGAGTATGTCATGCTCTCTTTAAACATTTCTACGGTGGTGTCGTGTGAGGCGGGTCGCTACGTTCCCTAAAATATGGTTGAGCGAAGCGATGGCTGGTTCATGCGTCATGCTCGTGAACGGGTGCTGCCAGTGGGATGGGTCTGCGCTTGTCTGATTGTGTTAAAATGTGTTGAGATATTTATATTTTTGTTTCAATTTTATAAATTCTATGTTATTTATGATGTTTTGAATTGAGAACGTGGCACTGCTTGATCATGATAAATAAAAATAAGTAATGTTCTCCAATTATTGTAATTAAGTATATGAAAGCCATTATTATTATTATTTTTAATTTACTTTAAATACGCTTTATGATTATGACCCAGCTGATGCGTCTTCCAGTAACATTGTAAGTTGCGTCTTATATTAATGCACTTTTATCTTTCTTTTTTTTTTTGTTTTTGCCATTGTATTTTTTATATTTATACACATTAACATGAGTACCTGAAGTACGTCATGCTCACTCAAACGTTTCTTCGGCGGTGTCGTGTGAGGCGGGTCGTTACGTTCCCTAAAATATGGTTGAGCGAAGCGATGGCTGGTTCATGCGTCATGCTCGTGAACGGGTGCCGCCAGCGGAAATGGGTCTACTTCAGTCTGCTTGTCTTAACGTTGTGCTTAGAGATTAAATATTTTTATCTAAAATAAATTACTATCGACCTGTATGATGTACGTCACAACTTGCAGTACAGTAACCTTGTAATGCGAGAAATGTTAAATGTAAGTCCTTCCTTACGAGTTGAAAATTGTTTACGGTTAGGATAACCATAAAATGTAATATTATAATTAGTATTTTCTTTTGTGATGGAAATTGACCTTACTGATATGTTAAGCTCACTTTTCAATTTGACGACTCTGTATGAAATAAAACAGGGAGAAAAAAATAGCCCTTGACGAGTTTCTTGCCGGTTCTTCTCGTTACAAGGTCTCCCGCCGTAGGGTTTGTGAACCGATGGCGTAGCTTCTTTGACGTTCATAAGTGCTTGTAACAGCCTAGACTGAATAAATGATATTGATTTGATTTCATCGTCCTTAGGGAGCGTAAAAAAAGTTAACTTCGGATCGCGATTCGTGTTTAAACAGTTGAACACTGCACAATATTTACGAGCTTTTTTTTTCACGTGTTACCATTTTAAATTTAACTTATTTTAAGGTAGTTAACTACGGATAGTAGGTGACAAACAAAACTCGCGCATGCGTCATCACTGCTCGCTCGTAAGTCCCTACTAGATTGGCACCGCCGGAAGGGCCGCCGCGCGTAGGTATGTTTTCGAGCATACACGGGGAGTGAAACAGGCCTGTCGCAACGCAAACAAACGCCTAGGATTTATCTACGGCGCGGCGTTGGCTACCGTCGTCGGTTCATCAACTCATTGATGAAATATAAAAATAGCATTGTTAAATTCGAAATTAAAAAGTTATAAATCAGGGTTATAAATCAACCCTACCGCGTAAAAAATATGGATATGGACATAGGCTTCATTTGACAGTTAAATGACCATATAAGGTAATTTTATGAGCGTCAACTGTCAAATGAAGCCCATATCCATGTCCATATTTTTTACGCGATAAGGGGGCAGATCTTATTTTCAACACTGCCAGCCATTAAACAAAAATACAACCCTTAGGATTTTATTTTAGTCGCATTATTTTCCAAAGTTGGTACCTTCTTCTTCTTCGTTCTTAATTAATGGCGTGCTCGCGATAAAATTCGCGAATTTTGCCAATGTCAAGTAAATATATTTTGTAATATAAAGAAATTGTACGGTAGATTGAGTTAAAAATGGAGTCTCACAACACGTGTTATTAAGAAAAGAACTCGGGTGAAACTCCAAGTTGGTACCTATTCTGTAAATTAATGTCATGTCACTCAATTTTTTTCTCGCTAATCTTAGGAGTAATATTAGGCAAGCATTGGTAATATGTTAGCAGAAATCGCTCAAAGTAGTCCTAACATGGATCCCTGGTCATAATAGAATTCCTGAAAATGTCACAGCAGACTCGTGCGCAAAAGCCGCTACTACTTCTGGAGCTTTGGACTATTCGGAATTATTTTACCAGGATGTCTGCATACTATCTCATCAACACCTAAAAAAATCGTGGCAGACTCATTGGTCTCAGACAAAAGATCGAGCTGGAAAGTATTACTTTTATATCCAACAAGAGATTCCACCCAAACCATGGTTTTTTAAACAAAGACATTTAAATAAAAAAACTGAGGCCCTACCGCGCAAGTGTCATCGGCATCGATATCGACTTAATTTGACAGATGGATGTGACATATTGCTCTTAGTCTTTGGTAACTTTACATTTGTGTCAAAAAGAAGCAGCAATGTGTCACATCCATCTGTCAAATGAAGCCGATTTCGATGCCGACGCCACTTGCGCAGTACGGCTACTGTATCTCTTATTTGCCGTCTACGCATAGGTCATGCCTGTACACCCACCCATCTGGCAAGACTTAAAATTAAGGACAACTCCCTTTGTGAATGTGGGATGGAAGAGGGTTCCGTGGACCATCTATTCTTTAACTGCCCTAATCTACATAGATCCCTTTACGATACCCTACCCAAAGATATTCCTCGCCCTATTAATATGAAATCCCTGTTATGTCTCATTAATAAAAACACCCCCTTATTGAAAATATTGGCAAAATGTATCTCCCACAACAACCTAAAATATTAAATATATACTTCTCCCATATAATGTTAAATGTCTGTGATGTTTACTGTGTTGTCTTTTATTTTCAGTAAAATAGCTTAGAATAAAATAATATCAAAATTTTACATCCCACCTCACCGCGTAAAAGCTACCTACGCGTGACATTGGCGGAAATATGTTTATAGCATAGAGCAAGCCATTCATAAAGAAGAAGAAGAAGAAGATCTTAGGAGGAAGTGCCGTGTCTAACTGGTTCCTACTCTTTGTGAGAATTATTTAATAATGCGACTAAAATAAAATCCTAAGGGTTGTATTTTTGTTTAATTGTTGGCAGTGTTGAAAATAAAATCTGATTTATAACTTTTTAATTTCGCATTTAACAATGGTATTTTTATATTTCATCAATGAGTTGATGAAATGAAACGACGGTGGCCAACGCCGTAGAAAGGTGAATATAATATACTAGAAAAATGCGACGAGTCCTCATAGGTCTCTACACTGAGCAAGTAATCACTACGTTTTTTTTTTTTTTTTTTTTTTGTGCCTTTCCCGAGTTAAAGGCAACCCTCCGGATGCGGGGGAGGGAGGTGGTGAATCCTGCATTGGATACCCCACAGCCGGCTGTGTCGAAGGTTATGTTAGACTCTTACTGACTAAACACCACCTTATGGCTGGATTCCCCGGAAAGGGACGGCAGCCTACGTCTGAAGCGACCGTTACCCTGGGGAGGGATACGGCGCGAGCGCCACTCACCTAAGTGAAGTGCGCTATGGAGAAGTACAAATACGTCCGACACCCAGACGGGGCACCGGCCGGAATCTAAATGAAAAGTGACGGCTCCCAGTTTTTTAAGAGACGAAGAAGCTCGACGTTTTTTAAGAGATGGCACTTCCGTACAAGCAACTAAACTGATTTATGAACGTAGTTTAGTTCTACCAACCTTAGCTTTTCTGAGGTACCAACATACCAGTGTCAGTTGTCAAAATGACACGGGATTAGGGATGCACCCCTAAATATATACCTATCGATATCGATAAATTACCGTTTAATTTTTTTTACATTTTCCATTTCTTTCGGATGTTATTAGTTACCTATTAGTATAGTATTGCACAAATAAAACAAGGTTTCATATGATATATGTAATTCTGATAAATCTGTAGGAATGTTGGGAGGCAGTATCAAGAGGATGAAGCAGCCACTGATAGAAAGGACAATAGCGGTGAGCTCTTCTTCTGGACAGGATATTATTCGCCCGGGAACCGGGATCCAACCGATGGAAGTCTTCGTCCCATCGGACGAACGGACCTTTAAAATATAACAATATCGATAACTACTAACTTAACAATGGCACAGCACTATGACTATATAGTACAAACACTACAATATTGTAATTTTCGTAAAATTATTACTTCAATCCATAATATTTACTGATAATACTATTATTATTAACACTGTTTTTACTCAAATGGACTTCATACAATGTTCTTAATAAAATAATTGATAATATTACCTATTCAGCTCTAGCGGCAATTTAGCCAAAAGTAATACCTTGTTCAACCTTTTCACTCTACGCACAGAACAAATTTTGCACATTCGAAAAGATTTGCCACCCATTATGTCTGTTTGTAATTATTAACATCAATAAAATTATGTAAAAATAAACTAAAAACTTCTGACCAAAATATTACGTTACGTTATCACTGACAGATAAAGTTAAATTTGGCGGCGCGTCACATGCTGGCCAACATGACGTGACGTATAATGAGGCTAAATTACCGTGTCGTTATAATACGATAGGACAAAGCAATGAAACTTCCTTTTTCATTAGTCGGATTTTTTCGCAATTTAATGTTGGCACAAACTACATTCGTAAATCTATATATTTTACTTTTTGTATGAAGTGTCGACCCCCTGGGTCTCTATAGCATAATAGGCTATTTGACAATGCCAAAAATAAAAGTTTCAATTACTGTTATCAGTATAAATTAAGAACTTAAAAAATGGTTATTCATTTACGTACGTTGAAAATAATAATAACTTTATTTAAAAATTCGTAAATAAAAATGCATTTTTTAAACGTTTGTCGCGTGACACAAAACGCTCCAGATTCGTCGAGTTTATGATGACGTCACCTGCTTGTAAACACCGTTTGCCTACCTACTTAAGTGGATGATTATGTCCCACAGATCAGAATACAGGCAAGTGACGTCACCGACCCCATTGCAGCGCCATATTGTCAATGTAGCGTTTTGGCGCGCTATTTAAATATTGAATTTTTTATTTGATATTTTTCAGCAAATATGTACTAGAATTTAAAAAAACGAGTGTGCTTATGACCACACGACTGAAGTGAAACTTCTTTCGCTCCATCTGTTTGTGTATATATTATATATATATTATGTGTGTACAATATATACATGTATACACATAGATATACGGAACGTATTTGGCTATGAGAGGAAGAGAGAAAGAAAATGTGCGCGCGCACTGCTGTCTCTTGCTTATATCCCCCACTTAACTTCCGTTCGCCTTGCCCGATCACACTTTTCGTAACGCTTACGTCACGCGTTCGCCAGCTTACTCCCCAAGTCAAGCGTGCGTAAAGAAGTTTCACTCCAAAAACATCTTTTACTGGGTTCCTTATACTTTACTACATAATATAAAATGGATTTTAAAAACCTGTCAAATAGCCTATTGGTTAGTGCATTGAGCCGGATTGCCAACGATGCGGGTTCGAATCCCGTCAGGGCGACATGAGACAAGTTGCTTTTTTCTAATATATTTTCTTGTTTAATTAAACCATATAAAAAAAGCATTGTTAAATGCAAAATTAAAAAGTTATAATAAGATGGCTGTTTCATCGTAATCGATAGTCAAAAGCTTTATTTTAATGTATTACTTGAATACTGGCAGTTTATCGAGTTAATTATAATGATTTGGAGGCAACTTCGCAATTTTTTTTCTATCGAGAAAATTTTATGCAATCGTGTTTTTGAGTAACATAGTCACTAGTGTTAGTCCTGTAATTTGCTGCATCTTAATTTGAAATTAAGTTTTTCATTAATATTTATATTACAGACGATCATGTAAAGCAATCTGATTTCCGTTGGCCTATAGCCTTAACGTAACGCGCTATAAAATTACGTCTGTGGGAATGACGCCTTATCTCGCGAACCGTGTTACATTATTGATGAATTCATTAATATTTTTATATAATCCAAAAAATAAAACATTCTCGGATTGTTATAAAAATAATAATGAATAAGGCCTCATTTCCTCGGACGTTCAGAGAGCGTTGCGGTATCCTTAGTCCTTTGGTAATATATTATAAAGTGTAGGTGCAATAACACATATTATTTTGAAAAAGAGCAGTTTTGTGCGGTATTTGACGTAGCTTTATGACATAACAATAAAAAAAAAATGTTCAAATTACATCTATCAATATACAGACTTCATAGATATAAATACATGGTACTGTCATAATTTTCAACTCCTTGAAGTAAGGACAACAGGAATATGTAGGTCGAAGACTACAAATTGCACGAACACACTTTTTTTGCGCTCTAAATATTATTTCCTTGTTGGAGGAATTACCCCAAAAATGGATGCCGTAGGTATCGCAATATCGATGCAACGTAACCATGATATGACGCCATTAACGCAAATCGATTAGCAATTCTATTTAGCATGTACAATGCGTAGGAAAGCTTATTTAATTTTCCACATAATAATATATAATTATTATGTGTTTCCCATCTCATTTTATTGTCAATGTGTATGCCAAGAAATTTAGTGCTGCTTACTTCTTCTATTTGTTTTCCAGAGTGACGTACTTTAACTTCAACTGTTTTTTTGCTTTTTCTTTTTAAATTTATTTATTTGTAGCCATTGGATAATTTTGTCGAGGTAATTATTTATTTCATATTCAAAATTATTTTCATTAGTACATTCGGATACAATAAAATTGTGCTGTCATTTGCAAACATTATCATTGGGCGGTGTAAACATTTTGGTAAGTCATAAATATAAATTAGACTACCAACCACTCGAGACATGTCGAACACTGGTAATTGAGGCGGAGCGTAGCGGAGCCTCTCCTATGTTGACTCTTTTGAAAATCTGTCCACCCGGTCATAGCGCCCAGACCGTTTAACCGATTCTAATGAAACTTGGCACATACTTAGACATCAACCATGCATAAGAGGTGACAAAAATTCGATGTCCTACCATCACTATAACCTTAGCTTTTGGCGCCAAAGAAGAGCCAAATTTGGTTTTTATGGTTTTGCTCGAAAAGTATAGACTTTTGTGCATCGCGATACATTACAAATTGAATGAAATGACCAGAATGTAATTCTGCGTTTAATGCAACAAACCGCGTCTAAATCCGTCATGTCCTCACAGAGTTATGCCGACATAAAGTTGTAAAAGCTCGCGGCGCTCCGCCTCTCTTGGGCTCCAAAGCGCCACCGAAGGTGGTGCAGTTTGGAGCCGTTCCTAGTAGACATATCTCTACCATGAGATTGCGAGAATACGAAAATCTGTTTACGTTCGACATCCGCCATGTTTTTTCGACAAATCTCTACTTCGTCATGATCTCTATTGTGTGAGAATCGGCCCCCTGATCTTTAATATCTCCACAGATTAGGTATTAGTTACTACGTAACAGATGCGACAGTGACCTTTTCCCTAGTTTCCAATTGTACCGTTTTGGCGCTAGCGTGCGCTGCACAGATTTGACAGTACAAGGACTAGTGCTTGACCCAAGTCGATAATTAAATATCGATACTTTAGGGACGTCCCTGTTCTGTCGATAAGAATACAGGGTAGGGTAGGGTAGGGCCTATGAAAGGATTTCCGATTCTCAAACTTAAAAAATAAACTGTTTTGTTTTTAAATAATTTATTTAATGATTTTTTTCTTAGGCGGTAAACCTTATATTTCTAATATGCGGTTTTCTGGACGTCTCCCATTTTGTTGGCGTATTTCTCCTTTAAATCACCTTTTAAAATTGTATTTGAAATATTGCACCAACTGTGGACATGAAGCCTTACGATATATTTAAAAAATATATTTTTTATCAAATTTCTGTGTGTCATTACATCCCAACCAGGAAAACTTTAACATATTTTCTAATGTTGTTATTAAACTACGCCCAATATTCTTTTTGTTACCATTTTTATTTAAATAATTGTGGATAAAATTACTCGCATCTCTATATAGTATTATGAGTTTTGGACTAGGGTACACTAAATTGTTATTTTTTAACATTTTGTATTCTCGTTGCCTAATATATGAATAAATCTGTGTTCAAGCAGCTCTTACATTAATATTTATTTTAATTTTCCTGCATATAAAACCTGCTGTATATACCGAACATTGGACTTAAACTTTTTCTAAAATAACATCATCTTTTGCTATTGACCCACTGATGTTACTTAGGCATTTGCTTTCCTGTGAAGTGGATGGTATTGAGTGAGCACTTACATTTTCATTAACATTATCTTCAAATAGAAAATTGGCATCTATAAGTGTATCTCCATTATCCACTTTACAGTTAGCATATTTTGAGTGAGGGCTCAACAAATTAGACAATATTAATGATATAAACGCATAAATAAAAGTATTCGCGTCGGGATTTACGTAGCGATAATTTAGAGCCCTTACACGTCCAAAAAAAATCTGCAGTGGGTCTTGGTTAATATTACGGGGATAATAAAATATTACAGCATATTTGTCAAATAACAATTTAGTTATCCTAATAAAACTCTCTAATGTTATTCAACTATCAAGAAATGGTACCCGCACAAGTCGACATTTTCCTGATTGTAATGCAACTTTACTGTTTGCGTCTTCAAATTTCATTTCTTAATGGCTTCTGTCCAAAATTTAATGTGCGGTGTGTTTATTTTCACGGCTTTTCTTAGTTTCCCTTTAGTCGCACCGCCGCACCGGGATAACAATTGACGCTGTCAAGAAGTTGGTCAAAGAATTCGACAACTTCTGCCGTTGTCTCCATAGTGGTTTAAGTGCCACCACCAGTGTGAAGGTTATCTGAAAATAAAATATAAACTGATGACTTGGAAGTAAAAGATGTGCATTTCAGACTACACAAAATGTAAATTTTTTACAAATTGATTTTAACACTCGAGTCTTTTAAATTCGACTAGAGAATTTCGTCAGTTTTGTGTAGTATTAATTGCGGCCAATATATTTTTTTAAAGTTTATGGCAGCTACCAAGAAAATGTTTCTGTGATTGGCAAAAATGGAAAATAAACCATTGCAGTCATTCAGGGTCCGATTCGTATATGGAAACTACATTTGATTTTTTTGCTATTCCATCCATTATCCATAAAAGGTACTTAAATATATTATTAATGATTTGATGACCTCTTCTACATTTAATGATTCAAAATCTCCCACTGAGCGTATAAATATGCAATGACATAAGAAATCTTACAGACAGTTGCAGAAAGCTCCATCAAAATTAAAGTTCAGTTACATGTCTATCGCTCTCATTGTGAATATAAAAGAAAAAGACGGCACTATACTTAATCTTTCAGCGCCCGTATTATGAGACACAATAGATTTTTCATTGTTCTCTGGACACCGGTGTCCGAAATTAGATTTTAAAAACAAAATACATAACTAACCTGTATGTTCATAAAGAGTAGGGATTTCTGCTTTGTTGCTAATGAAGCATAAAAGTTGCTCTGCCACTTCTGTAAATGGAAAACACAACATACTGTTTAGATGAAATAATAACACATACAATCAAATTCAAAGCAATTTAAGCATTTGCCCAATGCAGATGTAACATTCAGCTAAAAATACATTATTCATAAAAAAAATGCTTGTTCACTAGTTATGGTTAAATATATAGTAATTAGTTACAAAATAATTATTGCGAGTTGTTCAGAATATTTTATCTAACCTAAGGTACTGGAAATAATTCTTCCACTATTGTGGTGATTGTTCTAACTACTAAGTTTTGCATTGGTTTCTTTATGTTTATATATTTCTGGATTTTTTATAAATAACACATACCTTTATGTATTTCCATAGCTATTGGTATAGCTTGATTTGAACATGAGGGATGCTCCTGAAAATCTTCACCTGAAAAAATATTATATTGCTTTTGTAAGTCATTTGTAAAAAAAAATAATAATAATCATAGGTTTGCATTGGTTTCTTTATGTGTTTTCTGGATCTTTTATAAGTATCACATACCTTTGTCTTTCGATAGCTATTGGTATAGCTTGATTTGAACATGAGGGGTGCTCATGAAAATTATCACCTGGAAAAGAAATTATATTGTTTATTACAGTTATTTGTAAGTTTTAGCACTATTTTTTTTTAAATGACATTATTATTATTATTATTTGGAAGGAGGGACGCCGGCAAAGCCGGACGGGCGATCAGTCACCATAATCGGAACCACTTCGCCCAGTTCCCCAAAGTCCCCTGACAAAAAGACAGGGGGGAGGGCGGGTTATCATTTACCCCACCGGCGTCGGGACCTCGAACCTACCTGTGCGCTTACAATACCTATTTAGTTGGCTTATTGTAAGCTGCTTTAAATCCTCTTCTTTCAGCTTGTCTACTTCAAAGAGTTCCCAGCGCAGCGATGCGTACATCGGGCATTCTGCCATGAAGTGATAGCTTGTTTCTTCTTTTTCTCTACATTGTGGACAGATAGGGTCCTCTGCTCTATTGATCACTGACAGGTGTCTGTTTAGGGGACAGTGTCCTGTCAATACTCCTACAATGTTTCTTATGTCTCTCCTACCCAGTCTAAGTAGCTCTCTGGTTTTCTTTTTGTCCATTGATTTGATGAAGATCTTGGACTGTCTGCAGTCCTTTCTGTTCATCCATCGTTGGTTAGTTTCTTTGATTGTCCTTATCTCAATGATGTTTTTGGTAATTCTGTGTGAGATTGGCAGTCTCGGTTCCGGCCCGATGTATGGTTCATCAGCCCCCTTTCTAGCCAATGCGTCGGCTTCCTCATTGCCAATGTTACCTTTGTGTCCTGGTACCCAGGCAATTTCTACCTCAACCCGGTTTGCAAGTTCCTGAATGGTTTGTTTACACTCCTTTACCAGGGCTGAGGTAGTCTCCGTTTTGTCAAGGGCTTTGATAGCAGCCTGACTGTCACTGTATATTACTACTCTTTCTACGTTGTGGTCGCTTAACACACTTCTGATCATTAGCGCGCATTGCATTATCGCAAATACTTCCGCTTGAAATACACTTGTGTATTTTCCCAGATTGAAAGTGGCTCTTCTTGCGTCGGGTTTGGCTATGTACACTCCAGCTCCCGATAGCATAGTTGACTCTTTTCTGGACCCATCTGTGTAACATATTGCAGTGCAATCCAGATCGTCTTGTTCTGTTTTCCAGTCTTCTCTGGATCTTATGCTTACCCTGTATTTTTTGTCGAAGATCCTTTCCTTATTTATTAGGTCGTTGTTAGCTAATATCATAGAAAGGTTTTCTTCGTAGTTTTTGCCTATTTCTGCATGACCTTTGTCATTGTTTCTTCCTTTCCATAGATTTGTGCTTTTCAGCTTGAACCATTGTTCTGTAGCTCTCTTTTTTATTTCCAATTCTATTGGACTGAGGCCTAGTATCATTTCTAGGGCGGCCGTGGGAGTAGTTCTCATAGCTCCTGATATCATGATACTGGCTAGTCTCTGTACCTTAGTGAGTTCTTTCCTGTTGTATTCTAGTTGCGCCTTGTGCCACCATACCAGGGCACCGTGCAAGATTCTTGGTAATATGATTGATCTATAGATCCATTGGATTACTTCGGGTTTCATACCCCAGTTTCTGCCAACGGCTCTTCTGCATTGCATGAGGGCTGTCATCGCCTTCTTGCTTGTTTCTTTTATGTGGTTTCTAAAACTGAGGGTGCTGTCCAGGATCACCCCTAGGTATTTAAATTCCTTTACAATTTCAAGCTCCTCGTCCTCTATGATTATTGGTATCATTGTGTCAACCTTTCTCTTGTTCGTGAACAGCATCAGTTTGGTTTTTGTAGGGTTCAGGTTTAGTCCCTTGTTCCTACACCATCTCAATGTTGTCATAATTCCTCTTTTCATTATGTCTCTGATCACGCTTAGTACTTTCCCTCTCACAAGTAAGAGGCCATCGTCCGAGTACGCTTGGATGTATATGTTCATAGCGGTAATCTTTCTTACTAACTCATCTATTAGAATGCACCATAACAGTGGAGATAGACATCCCCCTTGGGGAAAACCCCTCTTGGCTCTGATGGTGTATTTATTTCCTGCTAAATCTGCTTGTATGGATCTGTGTTGTAGCATATTGGTGATCCAGCCTGATATTTGCTCTGTTACACCTTCTCTATTTAAGGCCTCCACGATGGCATGTGCAGACGCTTTGTCGAAAGCGCCCTCTACATCGAAGAAGCATGCTAGAGCGTATTCTTTATCTTTGGTTGATCTCTCTACTCTGACTGCCATGTTGTGGAGGGCTGTTTCAATGGATTTCCCTTCCATGTAAGCATGTTGATTGTCATGTAGTGGGCTTACACTTGTGCTTATGGTTTCTCTTATGTGTCTGTCTATTATTTTTTCCAGTGTCTTCAGTAGGAACGACGAAAGGCTGATGCACCTGAAGGATTTCGCCTCCTGATATGTGGCCTTCCCTGGTTTCGGTATGAAGACAGCCCTGACTTTTCTCCATCCGCTTGGAATGTAGTTTGTTGCTAGACTGCTCCTGTATAGAGCTAGCAGATCTTCCATTATGAACCTGAGAGCAGTTTGTAGCATTTTTGGAAAGATGCCGTCTGGTCCCGCTGCTTTGTATGGTTGAAATGAGGTGATGCTCCACCTTAGCCTTTCTTCCGTGATAACTAGTTCGGCCTCTGCTTCACCGACTGATAGGTGTTCTGTGGATAGAGTGTTCATTTCCTCCTCTGTGTGCTCTATACAGTCCGGGAAGTGAGTTGCCATCATTTCGGTCAATATTTCTTTGGGATCCACTATTAAATTGTCATCTTTTTTCAGACTGCCTAGTTTGCAGGTGTTGTCTTTTGCTAACATTCTCATTAGCCTGGCTGACTCAGGTTGTCCAGAGACGTTTTCGCAAAAGGCTCCCCACCCAATCCTTCTTTCTTTTCGGCTTTTGTACTTGAAATGATTTCGTTCTTCTCTGTACTTGTTCCAGCTCTCGTCATCGTCCTTTTCTTGGGCAATTCTGAGTGCCTTTCTGGTTCTCTTTCTAAGTTTATTGAGTTCCTTGTTCCACCAGGGTTGTCCCTTCCCTGACTTTACTTTTTTCAACGGACAGGCCGATAGATAGGATTCCACGAGGGCCCTTTCTAGCCTGACCGCTTCCCTTTCCATATCCATTGTGTTGTTTATTAACCTAGCATTACCGGGTTTCCATTCTTTCATGTGTTTTTCAAATATTTCCCAGTTAGTCCTCCTATTGTTCCTATAGCTTATGGTTTCAAGTTGATAGTGCAAGCTATAGGTGATTCTGCGATGGTCTGAGAAAGAATCGGAGGTGTCAACTCTCCATTCTTTCATCCTATGGCTCTCTTCCTTTGACATAAGTGTTATGTCTAGTACTTCTTTCCTCGTTCTTGTAACGAATGTCGGTGTGTTACCTATATTCATTATTTCTAGGTTAGTACTTAGGATATACTCAAGTAAAAGGTTACCCTTATTGTTGCAGTCTGTGCTGCCCCACACGGTGTGGTGAGAGTTTGCGTCACAGCCTGCCACAATGGGAATATTCATACCTGTATATCTCGATATTGTTTCTTCTAGGCGTGTCCCTGGAGGTTCGTAGTCCGTCTCACTCGGTACGTAGACAGACATGAACACCATCCTTTTCCTGCGCCCATCTTCATCGCCTAATGTAACTATCGCTGCTGTGAGATCTCTGTAACATTCAACTTCTATTAGTCCTAGTGCCCGTGCCTTGTTGCTGACGTATATGCATGTCCTCGGAGTGGACTTACCATCACGACAATAGATGGTCGTCCCTCCCAGGCATCCAATGCCAGCCACTCGGCCCTCAGTGTTAACATACGGCTCTTGTAGCAGGGCAATATCTATGTCATTTGAAACCACGAATCTGCAGAGCTCGGTCATGGCTTCGCGGCAGTGGTGCAAATTTAACTGAAGTATCTTTATTTTTTTTTGTTTTGGTGTTTGTGTTTTGTGTGTGTTGTTGTGCGTGTTGAATGTTACTGTTAGTGTGTGTGTGTGTGGCTGTGTGTGTCTAAGCCTGAGCCCTGTTGCTTCGCCCTCGGGGTGATAAATCACAGGTCTGGTGGTGACCAGCCTGTGGGTTTCCACCCTTTGGTGCTCGGCTTGGGGTCCAGGCGCGTGCTTGTCGCATGTGGGTTTATTCCACCTTCGGCTCGGTGTTTTGTCCGCGGGGGTTGCACACTGCGTTTCGGCAGTGCACAGTTGTCCCTGCGATTTCCCACCTGGCTTTCTGGTGGCCCACATGTTTGTGCTGTTGCGTGTGTATTAGCGCTTGTGCTTGGGTGCTCCGTCCGTGTAGCTGTGTTTGAGACAGAGCACCCCGTCTGTGGAGTGTTCTTTCTGGCCGTTTTAATGTGCCTCGCCTGTACCCTGGTTAGTTGGTAATGTAACCAGGCATGGTCTCTCTCTTCGTTGAAGACTCCGCTCGGCACGCCCAGAACCAGCCGAACGCCCGCTGCCAGCTCCTCCTTGTAAATGAGGGACCACTCCATTACCCTCAAATCCTTCTGGATTCTGTTGCCGAGTTGGAGGTACTTGAGGGCATCAGTGTGATCCTCCTCTCTACCTGGCAACCACACCGATACTCGGCTACGATCCAGGGGCTTTACTTCGAGCGTAGTGCCCTTGTACTCACCCAGGTTACGAGAGAGAATCCACTCTCTAGCCTCAGTCGTGAATGGTGTCACAAGGAAGAATCCTTCCGACACCAGACCAGACGTAGCAAAGGCAGTGAACTGTCCCTCGTCCCCCTCGACTTTGGCGTCCAGCTGCTCCCTGATGAGACCTACCAGCTTCGTTCTAATGTGAGCCGCCGCAGCATCGTCCAACCTGGTGCCGTCCCCTCGGTGCACGTAGACGGCGAGATCGCTCTGCTCCTTTGCGGAGCCTCGCGGTCCCTCCACCTCGTTGCCGCGGTTTTGTCGCTTGGGCGGACGCTGCTGCGACGGTTCCTCCTCAGGGTCTGTCCCCTGCCTTTTAATTTTGGGTGGCCTCTTCTGCTGTTTGTGCTCCTCGGTCCCAGAGCCCGACGGGTTTGTTGTCAGGACCTGGGATCCAGGAGCCTTTTGGGCCTCCTGCAGCTTCTTGAAGAGCTTACGCTTCTCCCTCTTCCACTTACTCTTTGTCATAGCCACGTTCCACTCTCTGCCTTCCTTGCCGGTGCCATTTCCCTCATCCTTGTTAAGGGATGTGGTTTGCGACTCCAGCATGCCGGAACCATTGGCCTCGTCCTTTTTAGGGGACGTGGCTTGCGGTTCCGATTTGCTGGTGTCAATTTTTTCGTCCTTTTTAGGGGACGAGGTTGGCGATTCCAGCAGAACCTCCTCGTCAATCCTGTCCTCATTACTGAGCCTTAAAGACGCGTCGAAAGCTGTAGGGAGTGACTCCTCACTTTCGGCGCGTCTGGGTTTGTTTAAAATATTTAGATTTGTACCTGATTCCATATTGGTCCCACGATTAGCGAGGGAAATACACGGTCCACCCGAGCAGAGCCCCGCTTGCCCGGGTAAGGCTGCTTCCTTCTCCAGGGTTGCCCTCCCGCTGGAGAGACACCGTTTGCGACCAGGCTTACCCCCTGGCCACGCATCCGTCGGCACGGTACGTTTAACGCCTTAGATTGGGTAGAGGAAGTGTGGAATTGGAGGGGATGGGTTTGGGTAAGGTGGGTAGGGATAGGATGGGTTGGGATGGAGGGGGGGGGTGGGGGAGGGAGGGGGAGTCTCCCGCCCGTGTTGGAGTTCACGTGCGGGATAGCGTTGCTACTTCTTAGCTACTCGGATCCCAGGGCAGATGGTAGTGTGTGATGCCTGTATGAATCCGAGTATTACCAGGGTGCGCGACGAGGACGCGGAAGCAACACTTGGCGGTAGATATGTCTTGCTCAACATCACACACTTGAGCACACATCAGCCGCCCTGCATGTTCATAAAGAGTAGGGATTTCTGCTTTGTTGCTAATGAAGCATAAAAGTTGCTCTGCCACTTCTGTAAATGGAAAACACAACATACTGTTTAGATGAAATAATAACACATACAATCAAATTCAAAGCAATTTAAGCATTTGCCCAATGCAGATGTAACATTCAGCTAAAAATACATTATTCATAAAAAAAATGCTTGTTCACTAGTTATGGTTAAATATATAGTAATTAGTTACAAAATAATTATTGCGAGTTGTTCAGAATATTTTATCTAACCTAAGGTACTGGAAATAATTCTTCCACTATTGTGGTGATTGTTCTAACTACTAAGTTTTGCATTGGTTTCTTTATGTTTATATATTTCTGGATTTTTTATAAATAACACATACCTTTATGTATTTCCATAGCTATTGGTATAGCTTGATTTGAACATGAGGGATGCTCCTGAAAATCTTCACCTGAAAAAATATTATATTGCTTTTGTAAGTCATTTGTAAAAAAAAATAATAATAATCATAGTTTTGCATTGGTTTCTTTATGTGTTTTCTGGATCTTTTATAAGTATCACATACCTTTGTCTTTCGATAGCTATTGGTATAGCTTGATTTGAACATGAGGGGTGCTCATGAAAATTATCACCTGGAAAAGAAATTATATTGTTTATTACAGTTATTTGTAAGTTTTAGCACTATTTTTTTTTAAATGACATTCCATTTAAGTCTGTTTTGAAGTAAAAAGTGACAGAGTGATGTTTTAAATATATTTAGCGCTAAACATATTTAATTTCAGTTAGTGAAAGTCCACCTGAGTTATTGAGAAATATGTACATAATAGAATGTTGAGTAACTTATGGAAAGATATAGGAAGGTTGTTTTGCTTTTGTCATATATTTCACTAATATGTTTTACATTAATAAGACATATTTCTGATTTAATAAAGAAACATTATTACGTTTGTGAATAGCTCAAATATTGTGAAATACAATGGAAAATGGTTTATAAAGTACATACCTGCCCTTCCAATGACCAATAAATCATCTGTAACATCATCATCCTCATCAGCTTCCTGTTTGTGATAATTGTGATCACTCAGAGAATTTTGGACTGAAACAATCAATTATATGTTTATATAAGCTATATTATATTAGACTGATTATCCCGATAAGGTAATGTAATAGAAATCACAAGGCATGATTCTATTGTGTATCTTTCATTAAACATATTGGGCAAAGATATTGGACGAGTGAAATACCACCTTTATATAGCACAAGATTTTATTTTAAAGCATAGCCTTGTTCGATTTATGTTTCTACACTCTTTTACATCAGGGCTCATAGTATATGGTTAAGCAGAAGAGCGCTTTCTATTTACTGAGCTGAGCTCACCTAAGCGAGTACGTCAAAATGTTTTGAACAAAATTATTGTATAAGGCGTGCATTCAAAATAACCATGTGCAACTAAATAGTGAAATTGCTAAAGATATTTTTTATGTAATGTTGTTAGGGCTCACCGGATTCACCAGAAGATAGCGGCACGCCGTGCGCTATTTCGTCATCCGTAAATAGGCAAGGATACGAATAGCGAATTCTCTTGCCTTCTTCGTCAAACTGGTGTTTGTCAAAGTGTTTTTCACAAACACGTTTTCGAAGTAGTTGCTCTTTAGAGAGTCCGATGAGGAGAGAGTTAGTTGGCACCAGGGAAGACATCCACAAGTTCCTTAAAGAATCGTTCTTGGGGAACATATAAAGCCGATGCGTCTCACTAATAGTTGCGTTGCAATTACCGACACAACACTTAAATAGTCCCATTACGATAGTTTTACGACCTTTTAAAGTAGCACACTGTAAAAGACTGATAGTATTGTATCAAATAACTGAGGAGAAGTTGGATATTTTGGATCTTAACTCAAGCAAAATGCGAGGAAATCAGGAAATAACAAAACACCAGTGGCAATGTCAATCAAAAAGTAACGTCTAAATTCATAGAGATACAACAGAACTATGGAGGCGCCCTATAGATCTATATAAAATTTGCTTATACAAATATATATTAAATCGATACATTCTTATCAAATCGATGTTTGTCTCTTTCTAACTCACCTATGTTTGCGTATGGGTAAAGAGACGGATAGTGTTTGCACAGTACACATTTTGGCAACATTTTCATGTGACGTCATGAGCGTTTTGACGCGTGCCGGCATCGCCATCTTTAGTTCCAAGTTCTGTGGTAGATCTGCTGTCAAATTTTTATTAACTCTCAACAGTTTTGTTTATTTTTTGATAAATACGCACAAAAACCTGGTTCTGTTCCATTCAGAGCCTTGCTAGAGTTAGGAACATCATGTCTTCGTGTTGTGTTAAGCAGTACGGTGCAAGGAAAAACATTAATCAACCTTCATTGACTCTCCATAGGTTAGTATTAAATTTTCACAATTACTGTTGAATCTAAAACGATATTGTGTAATGAAATATAAGAAAAAGTTGTTTTGAAAGATTATAAGGACATATATTGTTTTAAGTTGTGGTATTTCGAAGTTTTTTTCATATTAATGTTCGAGTTGTATTGCATTTGTAAAATTAGTGATGTCATGGGTTGTGTTGAAATATCGATACATTTGTCATTTTATTCATCAATGGTGTTTTGTCAAATAGATTTCCTTCGAACAAAATTTCGAAGCAGAAATGGATAGAGGCTATTGGTCAAGAAAATATAAACACACGACATAAAATTTGGTATGTTTGCACTGATGCATTTTGATGAAAAATGCTTCTACAGAACTTTCGATGTAACAAGATTGCGTGACTCTTTTGGTAAGTGATTTTTACATTGTAAATAATTTTATAAAGCAGAATAGTGTATTCTTCTATCTTATTCTGAATCCTATTATAGTTTGTAGAAGTTGTATCAAAGCTATTTATATATTTTCAGCCTAATCAAATCTGTTTGAAGAATCAAAAGAGTCGAGAAATGACTAGTTCACTAGAAGGTGCGTCAACATCTACTACGGTGAGGATATGTTTTATAATTGTCTTAGTAAAAGTAAGAGAATTAAATTGATTGTTTTTTACTGTTTGACTTACTGTACATAAGCTATGTGTGATATTACTTTACGTAGCTATAAAATTGCTATTAAACATAGCTTTAGTACAGTATAATAGTGATAAAATTTTTTACACACATGACCTTATCATTAACTAAATTAAATTGAAAGTAATTAATGATTCTTTTGTTCATTTTCAGCCTATCAAATATTTTTCTACCAACCAGGCAAAAACAAATACTAACAAGTCAATCTCACAATAATCAATGCGATGGTCAGTATAAATAAACTGTATAATATTTGACTTAATGTAATATAGGCTAGGTTAATTATTATTAGTTTTATAAGTAGTCTTTTAAACCTGATCATTCCTTTTATTTTCAGATTAAAAAAAATATATATTTAAGTCTTGCAGAAAAGTGTTCTTAATTAAAGAAGAAAGTAAAAAATTTAAACGAAAGGGTATGAAGACGTGATAAAAAGATTGCTATATTCGTTAATGTAATAGAAGATCTTCAAAGAAGAAAATCAATTAATATTGATGAAACTGTTATTTTGGAAGAATGTACAGGATCAAAAGATTTTTTGAAGAGGCAAATTGCCAAAGCCAAATCTCTATACCTTTGAAAAGTATGGCGAAGAAAACAGGAAATTCGCCCTTACTCTCCATTTATAATTATCAAAAACTTAAAATTTTATGAGGAAAACCTAAAACACTTGTTTACCACACCCTCGGACACTAAGTAAATGGTACCAACATGTAAATGTTGAAACTGGCTTTACTAAAGAATCTTTGGATCTTTGGAGATGGATGGATGGACTGCTTATTAAATCGATTATCAAGGTTATCTCGATCTTAGGTTCCGATACCATGCTAAAAAATTTGTGATACAGTATTGTTTAGAAATTATTTTATTAAATCAGTATTATTTAGAAATGAATAAAAAAATAATACTATATTTTAAACAATCAAAACGTAACTTATTTTTCCTCCTCTCACTCCTGTATACCATACGTGTTTATAGTCAAGTGTAATGTAAGTAATACGTCAATAAAGGTAATTATTTAAGTAACTATTTTGTATGAAAAAAATGCATAAGTATAATTTATTTTTAATTAACTAAGTAGGTAGTTACTTACACTTGACTATAATAAATACAAGTGTGAACTCTCGTATTTATAATAGAAGGCAACTAACTTCTTGAGTAAAAGTAATTCAAACTTATACAATTACTTTCATACAAAATAATTGCTTAAGTAATAATTACTTTTAATGTAGCTTAAAATAGGCATACATAGACAATGAGCTGTTTTCTTAAAAAAAAAAAAATGCTTTTACCTTTCAAACGGATTCCATAAGAATGAGTTTGATTATTAAATTTAGCCCCTTTTTATGCTATGGCCGTACCTACGTGTATCGCCCCGAAGCTTCGGACAATGCCACGATACACGCAAGTGAGGCCACATGCTTTAGCGCGCTAACACTTTTGGTGCTTACTTCGGAACGATACTCGCAAGTGGGAAAAATTTTAACGTCTGTCGTACGAACTGTCGGCCCGAAAGATCTGAAATACTATAATAATTATTTATCTATATATTAAACTTAATTAAACGCGCTAAACCCAATTACATAATCACGTAAGACTATTGGAGATGGACTTCGCACTACATTATGTAACCTCCCACCCCAATTGCCAAATAAATGCTTAAAAAAGCAAGTGAAGTAGTTGGTTTCAAATCCATTTCTGGGCCTAAGCCGGCCTTTTTTTGTTCTGAGGAGTATAAATTAATATTTAAAACGTATATTTATTATAAGTTTTAATTGTAACTATTTCGATATCAGCTATTCAATATGGTACAACACTAGGGTGAGCGGCCATATTATGCGCCAAACATAATATAGGTATGCACGCTAATTTTGTAGGTATGGCTGGTCCAATGTCTAAATTAGTAAATAAATAAAAGTCAACGTCACGTCAAAACGAACAACATGGCGTCTCAAAATGGCGTCAGAAACCTAGCGATTGCAGCGCCGAAACGGTACATTTGAGAACTAAGGTGTCATAGGCCTGAATATCTCTATTGCGTGAGAATCGGCCCCCTCTGCCTTTCCCACAGAACAGAAAAATCAAATTATGCTCTAAACATAATTCCGCCAATGTCACGTGTAAGTAGCTTTTACACGGTGAGGTGGGATGTAAAATTTTGATATTATTTTATTCTAAGCTATTTTACTGAAAATAAAAGACAACACAGTAAACATCACAGACATTTAACATAATATGGAAGAAGTATATATTTAATATTTTAGGTTGTTGTAGGAGATAATATTTTGCCAATATTAACCTTTGGACATCCGCCGACAGCCCGGGCTTTCAGGGCTGTCAATCGCTGTACCCGTCTACGGGAATAGACGGGTACAGCAATGAGGAATTTTCCAAGGTACGTTCTTTTAAAATCTCATAGATGGCGCTGTCCATCTCCTGTAACTTTAACTAAATTATTTACTTACGGGCTGCATGTGCATAGCCCTTTGTTCTGTTCTGACAGAAAAAAAGAGAAAAGCTACAACATTGCTTCTTGTTTGTTGTGATCAGGGTTGCCAGATTGGGCGATATGTCGTATTTTGGGCTACCTAGCGACCGAAATTGCGACCAGTTTTACGTTTTTTGCGATGGTCGCAATTTGCGCTAGTTGGACAATTTTTTTCGCGATTTTTGGGCTACTTGACTTCACTGGTAACAACAAAATTATAAAAGACAGTTAATTGAAAGTTGTTGCGTTTCTGTATTAGTAATATAGGGAGCCCAAGCGGGGATTTCGGGATTTACTAAAGCGCGGCAGATTAATATACAGGGGGAAAACTTGTACCCGGTTAAGTACCTCCACCAAATATGAGCCCCATATATGAGGCCGCCCGTCGAGGATATAGGATTAGATTAATAAGAAAAAAATGATCATCAGAAATTCTCGAGCGCGTCAGATTAAGGTAGAGTGAGTTAATTACATGCTAAAAAGTGTATATTCCACTAATTTGACTATTTGAGAGTGTCAGTGTCAAGAAATGGGTGGGCTACAAAGTTGTAAGAAAAACGTCATCTCGACATTATCGAGCGTGGCTAATTTATTTTTAATTTTGAAGGAAATAATTCAAGGATAATGAAAAATATGGTGGCCATCACCGTAGAAAGGTGAATATACTAGAAAAATTCGACGTGTCCTCATAGGTCTCTGTAGCATTATTGCTTAGTGCATTGGGCCGGATTTCCAAGATGCAGGTTCGAATCCCGTCAGGGCGACATGAGATTAGTTGCTTTTTTCTAGTATATTTTCTTGTTTAATATTTGCTCAAAGCGTATGAAGATGTAGTCGTAAAACCGGATATTCTTGAGGATACTCCAGAATCAGGTATACCTTCTCAAATAATTAAATATACACGTTATTCATAAAAAAAACTTAAATATTTTAATGATTTTTTTTATTATTTTCTTATAAATACAAGTATTCTACATAAAAAAAATACACTCTTTTATTTGTACGCTATTTCCTGAGCTTTTCAATTTATTAAGTTCAATGATTAATTTTTTTTTTTTTTCAGATAAGGCGAAACCCTCTAGATAATCGTCAGATTATGAGACAGCACAGCACATCGAAATCGTCAGATTATTGAATGAGAGCTTTTTAGGTTCACTTAATATCCCCTTAGAAATACTGACGCGCTCGATTTTTTTTTTCATTTTCTACCCTTACGTACGTCCACACGCATCATGCAAAGGATCAGATTAACATACGCATATTATTAAAAATACGTAGGACATTGATGCTATCAATATCTGACGCGCTCGAGTATGTCCATGCAACAGTATTTTTTTACATATTTGAAAATCTAAAGCCGCTCCCCCCCCCCCACCGATGAATATGGTAATACATTAAATAGATTTTGTTTCTTCGTATCATCTAGGCTTTGCAACCCAATAGGTCACTATGACGCTCGAGTAAAGTAAATCCCTATTTAGCATCGTTTACTATAAGCTCGCACTCAAAATATTGATTATAAGTTATATAATTTTCTGACTGCTAAATTTTAATTTAATAAAGACTAGTGTTCACCGGTCATAAAACTATTCAATTAAATTATTATTATCAATAAACATCAACTTTAAAAAGATATTTGGTCAGCACCTAAAATAAGGGAAGTTTGTGATCATTGTTTCTGCGCGATTTTGGGCTACCTGATCCTTTTGTATATTTAAAAAAGTAAAAAATAAGCATGTTATGCACAAATGTGCAATGTGCATGACATGCATATTTTTACTTTTTATTATTTTTGTCTTAGCGAAGGTCAAAGGAGATGGACAGCGCCATCTATGAGATTTTTAAAAATTTTACCTTGGAAAATTCCTCATTGACAGCCCTGACAGCCCGGGCTGTCGAGCGGACGTCTAAAGTTTATAGGGCGAGAAATATCTTTGGGTAGGGTATCGTACAGGGATCTATGTAGATTAGGGCAGTTAAAGAATAGATGGTCCACGGAACCCTCCTCCATCCCACATTCACAAAGTTGTCCTTAATTTTAAGTCTTGCCAGATGGGTGGCTGTACAGGCATGACCTATGCGTAGACGGCAAATAACAGATACAGTTTTTTTATTTAAATCTCTCTGTTTTAAAAACCATGGATTGGGTGGAATCTCTCGTTGGATATCAAAGTAATATTTTCCAGCTCGATCTTTCGTCTGGGACCAATGAGTCTGCCACGATATTTTGAGGTGTTGATGAGATAGTATGCAGACATCCTGGTAAAATAATTCCAAATAGTCCAAAGCTCCAGAAGTAGTAGCGGCTTTTGCGCACGAGTCTGCTGTGACATTTCCAGGAATTCCATTATGACCAGGGATCCATGTTAGGACTACTTTGAGCGATTTCTGCTGACATCTTACCAATGCTTGCCTAATATTCAAAATGATAGGGAATTTAGATTTTGAACGGAACGGGTTTGTTAGTATCGTTTGAAGACAACTTAGTAAGTCACTGAAGATAATTGTGTTGTTCAGGCTATGAGACTCTATAAATAGTATTGCTTCAAGGATAGCAATCGATTCGCCGGTAAAAACCGAGGAAGGGGGAGGGATTTTAAAGTTCAATATAATTTTATGATTGGGCACCCAGACTGCGGCCCCCACTGAGCCATTCTCCTGCAATTTGGAAGCGTCCGTGTAAATTGGGAGCTAACCATTCCAGTCACTAGCAAGAACTCGATTGAATTTCTGAACTGCTTCGGGAGAATCCTTCTCGACCCCAAAGTCAAGTTTGACCGGATAAACGAGCCAGTATTTTTAATACTCGGGGTAGAGGGTGAGAGGATATGGGAAGAATGCTAAGAATGAAGCGATCACTGAGGTATTGTCTTCGTAAAGAAAAGGGAGGATCGCCGCACTCCACCTGAAGAGCATTAATGGGAGATGACCTCATAGCGCCCAGTATAATGCGTAAGCATTTTGATTGAATTTTGGAAATTTTATCTAAGGGGAGCTTATTGCTAGGGTCTAAGAGAAAGGATCCGTAATCTAGATGGCATCGTATAATTGCGTTGTATAGTAACTTTTGGGAGTAAGGATGAGCACCCTACCAGACACCTGATAGCGCCCTCAATATGTTTACTCCTTTTTCGCATTTACCCACGACATTCTCAAAGTGTGGAACTCCCGAGAGGCGAGAGTCAAGAAGCATTCCTAGGAATTTAACTTGATTAGAGGTTGGAATAGGACTGTCCTGAAACTCGAAAAGCGGGTCTGCAGAGTTATGTTTCCTGGAGAAAGACACAACAGAGCATTTAGTAACGGACAGCGTCAGTCCGTGATCTGAGAGCCAGTCACCAAGATATGAAAGTGCTGCATTGATTTTGGAAGTTGCCTCTGCAAGGACGCCCGACCTGACGTATAGGGCAACATCATCAGCGTATTGTAAGACCTGACAGAAAGGGTTGACAACGGATTCCAGGTCGCGCTTGTACACGTTATATAGTATCGGGCTCAGGACGGATCCCTGCAGTAAGTCCTTCCATACTGTCTGGGCGGTAAGAAAACATTTTGACATCTGATTTCTATGTTTCTGCACGAAATAGAGTTTAAAATAAATCGTACTAACTTCTCAGGGATACTCAGCTGTTGCAATTTTTGCCTGACCACTGGAAGGAGAACGTTGTCGTAAGCAGAGGCTATATCAAGAAAAACTCCCACCACTTGCTCTTTTTTCTTAAAAGCAACCCGAATTTTAGATGTCAAAATGCGAGTTGACACTTGAAATTTTGATTTTTGAAATTGACAGTGACAGTGATAGTTCTTTATTTATTATTTTGTTGTTACTTGATATTAATATTTTTATTATTTTTTCCAGCCACTTTTGTGTTTTATTACTTAAATTAGTTTTATTAAAATGTCTGTGTTTCACACATAAGATTAAGTCATAATTAAGGTAAATAACATCTTCTCCTCTAGCTAAGTCAGTTTCTTCAATGTTACAGCTTTCAGCTGTAGTTTATCCATTGTTGTTTTTTTCAAATTCGCGGTAAGGATAAGATTAACACTTTCTCAGTCTGTCCTAGGCCCTAAAAGTCAGTTCAAAGTCTTTTCTTCTTACTTTAGCTTGAATAGCATGAAAGTACTCATACTTACTATAAATGAACATAAACTTACATAACTAAAGATACCCCTAGAAAGACCCCTGGTAACAGAAAATATTCTATAGGTATTCTATAAATAGAATTGACTTGACTACTTTTTATTCACATGCAATCATACCTATACCAAACCATGTAGAGTTTGAATGAATCCTTTTAAAAATCTTTATTACAAACAATGTTTTATAGTACTATGCATTGTGTGTGTTATGTTACTTTGCATTACTATTGTGATTAAGTAGCGAACTGAATACTTCAATATTTATCAAATAATTTTATGGTTCCAGATTAAAAAAATAAATGCAGTGAAGTGGATATAATAAACACAGTATGTCAACAACACAACCTCCAGCTGGGGCCAAAGTGCTGCCATCTGCTGTAAAAACTGCAGTCTGCAAGGTAAGAGAACTAACTAACAACATCTCTTAATTTCATAAATTCTGTGTATAAATAAAGAAATAGTATAGAAAGACGATAAAACTAAAATGTAAAGCAAAATGAAGTTTAACTACACAGCGGTTCCTTGCCTCATGTAGTAGTTTGTGATTTTCTTATTTACTTATAGGCAAGCCCTCCTTTACTTAACCAATCAGGCCCTGGATTATGAGACACAATAGATATTCCATTGTTCTCTCGAGATATCTATGTGTCCAGAGAACAATGGAATATCTATTGTGTAGTGATGAATTAATCAAATATTGATATGAAAGCATTAAATAATAGATAGGCAGGTTCTATAGATACTACCTTCCATCATATACATAAAACCAGTCTTTATGTGTTATGTTATCTAACTTTGAACATTATAAAATAATGTTTTATGGTTATTGTAGATAAACCTATGCTTAGACTGCCTGGGTTCTGTCACAATATGTGGGGTTTATTTGGTACTCTTACAAATTGTAGGTAATATAACAAACTATAAGTACAATATTTTGTAGTAGTGTAGCCTATTTGTTAATTAGGTACCGCCGAGTTAGCAACGGATAAAACATACTTATATTTTTTTTTTAAATACATACATAATTAATTACATATTAGACACCAAGACCAAGGCAAATAGACATGTTCATGCACACAAATATTTGTCTTGTCCGGGGATCGAACCCGGGACTTCCGGCGCAGAAGGCAGGTTTAGTACCCCTGCACTAAACAAGTCGCCGCAAATGAAAATGTTTATTTAAATTCGCGTCGCCGAACACCACTGTGCGGTATGCTCGCTTCACTCTTTTTCGGCTCGTACTTTCTTAGGCCGACCATAAGTACACGGAGTAGCAGTTAGTCAGTGATCAACATATATATGGATCGCTCTTGCAGTCATAGTCAATAGCTTGAGCTGTCATTGACAACTGCTGGAGCAGTTGGTATTAACTGCTCAAAAAACAAAACAAGAAGTGTGTGAGCAGGAAGCGCGCGCGTTAGGTTTGTACGTAGAAGACTGTAGTTCACTATGCAGTCGCAGCTTGAACTGTCCCAGATTTGAGCTTACCGTTCTTACAATATTATGAAGTTGTTACACCTTGGCTCCTATCATGAATACCCCTATATCACGTGATATGATTTGGCGAATGATGCTGTCTTATTATTATTAATCAGTCACCATAGTTGGTACCATTTCACCCAGTTCCCCAAAGTCCGGGTTATCATTTATCCCACCGGCGGCGTTAGACCCTCGAACCTATCTGTGCGCTTACAGTACCTGTTGAGTTGAATTATCGTTAACTGCTTTAAATCCTCTTCTTTCAGCTTATCCCCTTCAAAGAGCTTCCAGCGCAGCGATGCGTACATCGGGCACTCCGCCATGAAGTGGTAGCTTGTTTCTTCTTTTTCTTTACATTGCGGACAGATAGGGCCTTTGCCCTTTTGATCACTGACAGGTGTCTATTTAGGGGACAGTGTCCTGTTAGTACTGTACTCCTACAATGTTTCTTATGTCTCTCCTACCAAGTTTTAGTAACTCTCTGGTATTCTTCTTTTCCATTGATTTTATGAAGATCTTGGATTGTCTGCAGTCCTTTCTGTTCATCCATTTTTGGTTAGTTTCTTTGATTGTCCTGATCTCGATGATGTTTTTGGAGATTCTGTGTGAGATTGGCTGTCTTGGTTCCGGCCCGATGAACGGTTCATCAGCCCCCTTCTTGCCAATGCATCGGCTTCCTCCTAGCTAATGATGCTTACCCCGTTAAGATGTGAGAGTAATAGTTATCAAGTTACAAGTGTCATTTACAGCTGTTCATGATGCTATAGAAGCAATTTATAATTTTCGTTTTTGAACAGTCAAGTAGTAGTAATCTTTATTGATTTATGAGGAACTGGTGGCGCAGTTTTTCGCGCGTCCGGCCTGTAAATATGGCGTTAGAAACTTTTGTAGGTATGGGTGAGAGAAAAATAATTAAGGATCATCCGCGCTTCGGAAGGCACTTTATGCCGTAGGTCTCAGTTGTATTTGCAGTAATTATCCACCAATCCGTATTAGGCCTGCGCGATGAGTTTTGCTTGGCTCATTCTCCTTGTCCATCCGTAATGAAGGCCTGTGCCTCAACTCAATAGTGGAGACAAGACAATAAGGAGAACAAACATGCGCAGGTGGGGTTACAGCTCGGATAGCACTTGCATATGTGGTATTTCCCCCAGACAATAGCACACCTTTTATCCTGCCCAAAATATCCTTCACGCAAAGATCTTTACAAAGCCTTTGATAGTGCTGTGTCGGTGACTGAGTTGAGTTCTGGTCCTCACACATAAAAGCCTGAGTCGACATGATAAGAAGAAGACAAAAACGGCTGATGATGATGACGATGTACAGTTGACAGCTGTTCCAGTTAAAGAGTATCAAACCTTACCTGCGAAATCTTACCACGTTAGAAATAAGGACGCGTTCAGTTCAGCCCCCTTACTCTTGACGCGATCGCATTGAGATCGAGATTGAATTAACGTCAAATGTCAGTAATTATGACAAATAATAAGTGATTAAACTAAAAATTAATACTTGAAAATAGTAAATAAAGTAATTTTGTACACTAGAAATCGATTTTAGCGCCAATCAAAATCGTATCAACGTCAAATATCAGTAATAGTTATTGACATTCAATCTCGATCTCAACGCGATCCCGTCAAGAGTATCCCCCCAGGTCAACATATAGTTTCATTTCATATGCTGATTGTACTAAATACTCATGTTAGTTTTGGAAGGAGTGGGATTTTTAGCTAAATGAAAACAAAAAGTCATTGTTCATAATATTTAATATACAGTTCTTCTATAAGACCGACCAGCGGTCTATTCACTAGGTCACCAACGTCTTTCGCAAAGACGAAGTCGAGGTGGTTGAACTTGGGCCAGGTGCACGGTTTGATGGAGTGGAGGACGCCTATATCTTTGAGTTCTGCTGCTAGTCGCTGTATTCTCTGCAACCAATCATAATTATATTTAATTATTTAGAAACTTCTATCCAGAACACTAGAAACCCCCTCCCCCCTCGTGTCCTATGCCACAGATTACTAAATAGTTACTTCGTAGCAGATAAACTACTCTCTAAGAAAAAATTTCGGCCGTAAGCTTGCTATCGCTTCACAGCTCCGCGCGGTCGCACGACACTGATGCAAAACCAATAACGCCTCTTTAGATAAAACAGTTAATTAAATTTCAGTTTTGGTAAATTGATAAAACAATTCTACAGTCAAGCGTTGAACCAAATTTTAGTGAGCGGCAAGCGCACAGAGCAAGCGGCAAGTACGCGCCACTCGGCTGCAGTTCTACTGAATTTGGAGTAATTTGGATATCCGAATGTCCGCCGCCCGATAGGTAATTATCGTGCGTAAGTACATGGAGTGAACTAGGCCTCCCTATACGATTGTTTTTGCCTGACCTTTATTCGTTTTGTGTTGTGATATATTACTTAACGGGTTTTCGGCATTGGTATGAGCGTAACGTTAATTTTACTGGAGAATGACGGAAATTACTTTTCATCATAAATTTAATTCCAGAAATATTAACAAACAGAAGAGGAATCACTTAGCTTATAAAATTGCATCTCGGTCTAAACTGACCCTAATGAAACTCGCATCTTTTGGCTTTATCTAATAAGAAAGGGGTTCAATCAAATCAAAGGGATCAAAAAGCTACCCTAAGCTATTTCTAAGCTCCGCAAAATCCTAATCCTAACAATATTATAAACTATTTTTTTATTGTTTTATGAACGACGGGGAGACTTTACAACCGAGCGCTTCTGTGCTTCGGACTTTCGGAGGGCACGTTAAACCGCCGGTCTCGGCTGTTAACAGTCGCCAAGACAGTCAGAGGCCTTAGGCCAGGAGGCTTGATAAACTCTCGACACCACTAATTCTCATACAATAAGAAGAAGAAGAGATCTTTACTTTTTTCTCAGTCAGTTGATCGTTCTCCCCGTAGTGTAAAGATACTGGAATCTTCACGTTGGACAGCTGGTACGGCTTGACTTCTCCCCACATTCCATCCATCCACTCAGTAAAAACTTCTGAAATATTGAAATAATTGGGATTAAGTCTAGGCGATAATGGTGAATGTGACCGTTTTTAATTGGAAAGAGGGAAGAGAAAAGACCAGATTAGCGTTTTTTAAAACTCAACTGGACAGAGAGACAATCAAAGTCACGAATTATCGTTTGTTCTGTCACACAACTGAACGTTTTCCTTCAAAAGCTTTATTTAGCCTCGAATACGCATATACCTCGCAAGGCAATTGACAATCGAAGTAGAATGGTGTTAGTTAGACTGAATTGTGCCTGAGTACTGTGGAGATCGTATGTCTCCGCACTACAAGGAGGCCGCTACACCGCCGTTGCTGGCTGGTTTTGTTTATACTAAAATTAAGAAAAGGGAGGCCCATCGTGCGTAGACTTGGTCGCCTTGTCAAATAAATAATAATAAAATACTAGTATAATTACTGAATATAAGAACAGTATCGAATTAAACATAGTTTTAATTCAATAGAGCACGCCCCCGTTATATTACATACCTGTTTAGTAGCTCGTAAATTATCTTGAGCTCCTCCGTGCTTCGGAAGGAACCTTAAGCCGTTGGTCCCGGTTGTATTTGCTGTCGTAAAAACCCACTAATCCTCATTGGGCCCGCGTGGTGGGCCATCTCCTTATATCCATACATAAGGAAGATCAGGGCCCATGCTGTGGGGACGTTAAAAATCTGATAACTGATGACACGTACCTGTCATTGCAATTTTGCCATAATGTTCCAGCTGTTTCAACGAAGCTGGTTGTATTCTTGATATGATTATCGGCATCATGGCCTACAAATTTTCAAAAAGTTATATTGATTTCGAATCTTTTTCCAATATAAATTTAGGGTATTGTAGATAAACGTATAGTTTTTATGCATTAGTGTCTAAAACCTACCCAATCGATTTGTTCATAATCTTCTCCCACAACAGAGAATAAAAGCCGGAAGCAGACATCTGACTCAGCGTTTTTGGCTGAGCAAAAATTATCAGCGACGAAATCCATTATATCCTTCTGTAAGCCAACTGCCATCATTTTTCTTTTACGTAAAGTAGTCTGTAAATAAATCACTGGCTTATAATAGCGGTACCTTTATTTAAACATATGAATGTATTATGAGAGAAATGCTTACCGATATATCCATATTCTTTAAGAATAAATTTGAGAGTGGTTTCATGTTATCCAAATATACCGCTGGAGCCAAAGCAACAAAGGCTATTATTTTATCGTTATATTCTGGCCTTTGGGACATCATTGTGAAAAAAGTGGTAGTTCCCATGGAGTACCCAATGTACAAGATCTTTGGCAATCCCGTCACGTTTAGGACCTTGTCGATCATTGCTGGTGCATCGTATTTACCATGTTCATGGAAGCTTTTAACAAAACATACTCAATTAATTCTGAAAAATCTATACTAATATTATAAAGAGGAAAGATTTGATGGTTTATTTTTTTGTTTGCATTGAATAGGCTCCGAAACTAACGTTTTCGAATGAAACGAATTCGGATGAAATTTCGTGCACAGATAGCCTGGTTATGAATATAGGATATTTATTATTTATTTGACGACCTGTTTGGCGCAGGGGTACTAACCCCACCTTCTGCGCCAGAGGTCCCGGGTTCGATCCCCGGACAAGACAAATATTTGTGTGCATGAACATGTCTATTTGTCTTGGTCTGGATGTTTAATATGTATATTATGTATGTATTAACAAAAAAAAAGTATATAAGTATGTTTATCCGTTATCTAGTATCCATAACACAAGTTCTTCATGATACTTAACGTGGGCTAGATAATTGGTGTGATTGTATGGAAATATTTATTTATTTATTTATTATTATTTATTATCCCGATAGTCCCACGGGATTGGGAACAACACGGGCGAAACCGCGAGCGGCCGCTAGTAAGAAATATAAACGAAGGCTGTCTAGTACTCCGGCTTGCGAAATAAACGGTACTGTTCAACAAGTAGTACCTAATATATCGTGAATTGTTTGAAAATATTCAAGATCAGGATTGTACAGTCAACATCAGCTACGACCGTAACTACAAGTGAAGGAACACTATCTTTCCTTTAAAACCTGAGACAGTATCCTATATAATATGTATTTATAATATATTTATGTAAGTACATATATGTATATATATATTATTTTTTTAATCCAAAAACACCATGAACTTCCCATTATGTATGTATAATGTAGTTTTGGTGTACAATAAAGAATATTTCTTTCATTCATTCATTATACAGTGGTGGTCAGATAGTTAGAAACACTAGTCGATTTTTATACAAACGAGGTAACTTTGGAGCCTTGGTTCTCTGCCAAGTATTAACCGAACTGTGATCTGACAATGGTTATCCAGGGAGTGAATGGAGAAGATCCAGATTGCTAGACACACCCGACTAATCTGATCAACATTCTAAGAAATGTATGGATATGTTTAAAAAACAGCGAAAATATCATAAAAAATTATGGAATTCCCAAAACTGAAAACGCTGATCCCTACATCTTTTACGTCATTCCCTTACGTCGCTCGTAATAGCGGCGGTTTTCGTAGTGCATATGTAAAGCCGTAGCTGCTGTTGACTGCACATGCCTAAAGCGCTGAAGTTCGCTTTATACAAAGAAGTACAAAGCGAATCAAACCCCATTTCATGGCTGAAATGTCAGTTTTACCTGTACTCCCAAAACGCGGGGTTATTTCTAGTGAGGTTCTGGTGTGATGAGTACACGTTGCCCCTTAAGTTACCAATCCAGACATCATACCCCGCGTCTGCTAAGATGAACGCTAGAAAAACACGAGAGATTTTTTTACTTGTTTGATTACAGATAATTAAATTACAGATATTGGTGTTTGCAGGACAAACAGTATCTAAATATTTAGAGATGGAATTTCATTGAAGGGATAGCATTAACTACACACATGAAAAGTGTCTTTTGAATACTTTTTGTAAACATCCCTTTTTTAGTAGAAAACGAAAAATATGTCGCGTAATTCCGCAAGAAAAAATGCAGATGCAGCCCAGTGACACACCTTGCACCTTCACCGACTACTCTACACGTGTTTCGCCCACACACGGAGCATCCTCAGGAGTTGTTAGACCGTGCCAATCTCAGCACCGAGTGAAGGTCGGTGAAGGTGCAAGGTGTGTCACTGGGCTGCATCTGCATTTTTTCTTGCGGAATTACGCGACATATTTTTCGTTTTCTACTAAGATATGGATTTCCGCCAAGTAACGCCTGATTCTCTCAAATACATCCCTTTTTTAATAAAGAAGGATTTAAAGAAAATGCCAGTCTAAAAGACTACATGATGTAAATTGGATATTTGTTATAAATTTTAAATTTTGCATTTTACAGTGCTATTTTATGTGAAAATTGTTAAACACTTCTTATTATCATGGATATTTGTTTATCGCTGAAAAGTACTTGATCCCTAGACACTTTTGATGTGTGTAATTTTTCAAATTTTACTCACCTAAGCTGTTCTTGGGGCCCATAATGACGAAGTCCCCACTGCTCCCCAACAAACCATGGACGAGCAGTACTGCTCTCTTTCCCTTGCCAGTTGTTTCAGACCTCCTGGCAGATCGTCTCCCGGCAGGTATCCTATGCATCTGAATAATGTATCCATCTTCTGTCGTGATTCGGTGCTTCTCGACGGGGTACCCATAAGATGCTATTATTTTCGGCTGTGAACAAACAGGATTTACTTAGTCATTATTTCTTATCGGTCACTGCTACCAATAATCTTGGGTCATTCTTGAATTCTAATTATCTGGTCCTTGGACGGGATTGTTGGCAAATCTATTACCTCCTACACTCTACTAATCATCAGGAGTCCCAGTAGTGAGGATATTAAAAAACTGATGAGGATTATGATGAAACATCAAAACTGTATTCTAAATTCCGCTCACTTTAAGATGTTTCTTAAATTTACAGTTCTCCTTACTAAATCGATCGTATTAAAACCGAGTTGATCTAAGAAATCTTTTTACCGTTAGAATTAACATTTGTGACACAACAAACGTTTTCCTCAATCAGAACAACTTATCCAAAGCCATTACTAGCACGTGTCATTTTGGAGAAAAAGAAAACTTGTAAATGTCATCATTAATTTTTTTTTTCGAATGTTTACCCTGAAGCTATCATTTCTTTAAATAATCCTCTATCCTTATTATTCAAGATCTCAGCTCATCCCAGCATTTACTAACACGCGATCTTACTGCCACTGTTGTGAGTAGTGATGGTTATGCGATAATCTGTCTGAATGTTACATAAAACTACCAAGGTGAAAATTGTCCACGTGCTCAGCTGTTAAGACGCTATACGACTGAAGCAATATATCAACCAGAAAACGACGCGAGAGCGGGAGCGTGACTGATTTTGCAGATATGGCGAAAAAACCAATAAAACACTTCGTAGTTAATAATTATAGCGATTATAAAAGAAATGAAACTACACGATGGCGATGCTAAATATTATTGGTGTCCACCAATTTAACCAATTCTCAATAGTACGAGGGTGGTTCCAAAAGTTTTAAGCCCGACCATGTAAATGAAAGAAAAGTTGGTCCGAATTAATTTTTATTTTCGACTTAGGGCCGGTTTCAATAATCTATCCCTAACAAGAGGTAGGCCTATCTTGGTTACGTTACTTAGCAGCTGCTGTTATTTTGGGTTATTTTTGGTTGATTAACAAAAATATCTAGGCAACAAAGCTCTAGTAAGCCTGTCTCTTACTGCGGATAGGTTATTGAAACCGACCGTTAGTCTCCATTTAAGTCAATGCACTTCTTCCACCTGACCTGCAACTGGTTTATAATTTCTAAAATAGTAATTTGTTATGCAAGGCTGGGAAGTTGGTTATTTACCGGCGATTTACCTACCTCTATTGAAATCTGAGTAAGTGAAGGATCTCAGAGATTGAATTCTGAGCGAAGCGAGGATTTCAAAGGTACAACACGTTCAAAACTTTTCTGCCGAGCGCAACACACAATTTTTCACCTCACAACAGCGAGGAACATTTTATGGTTGTTTCCGCGGTCAACTTCCGGTAAAAAATTCTTTAAACATAAAATTTAATCTAAATATAATAAAACTAAAATAATAAAAAGGGAGTATTATAGTTTATTCAAAATAATTTAAAGTATGAATATATTGTTACTTATTAATAAGAATTAAAACGATTCCGTAAATGTTGACACTGACATGAGGTACAAGACAAAGACAATTTAAGAATAAAGATTTATGTCACAGTCCGAAATCCAATTATAGGTTGTAAAATCTCACCCAGCCTAATATAAAATTCTTATAACAAATAGTGTAATCAGTAAGTGTGTTATTGTTATTGTTTTTATGATTCAATGAACTAAAATAATATTATTAAACCAAAACGGAGTATTATAATTAATTTAAAACATTTAAAATAAGAATCAAATATAACAAAAAAGTCCATAGTGCGATTCGGAACGCATTCAGACATATTTTTAGGTATTAAATTAAAAAAAGTACTTTGCCGCGCTAGGCCGCAAAAAGCGATTTTTTACGCCTAAGCTGATTGATAAAACCTCCTTTTTAGAGCGTGTGAGGCGAAAAAATTATTCCTGAAGGTGTCAAAATAATCATTTAATCACCTTTTCTCTCCGAAAATTTCGGGCCTCCTTAGTGTTTTTTGAATTTGAAAATAAATGGTAGTCCGAGGGTGCTAAAGGGGCAATATTCGTAGCCACAATTACGGATTTCAGCCATGGTTTCAGCCGAAGTTCGAACCCGGGCGTTGTCTTGATGGAACAACGACTTTCTTCCGCAACATTCCCGGCCTTTTTCTCCGATTTTGTTTCTAAGTTGTCGTAAAAGGTTACAATAATAACCAGAATTTATGGTTTTGCCTTTTGGTAAATAATCGACGACAATAATCCCCTTTGCACCCTAGAAAACTGAGGCCATTAACTTTGTTGGTCGACAAAACGACCTTAGCTTACTTTAGAGTAGGTAAGGCAGATTATCCACAGTAGATCCACTACTTGGATGGTTGTTTAGATTCAGGAGAATGGTGGTGAACCCAGCTTTCATCCATGGTAACAAACCTGGATAAAAAGTCCTCTGGATCTGCTTTAAAAAGCTCCAAGCAGTCACGAGAAATTGCATTAATGTTCCACTGAAAGCAATTTCGGAACCCATCAAGCAATAACCATGTCAAACAAACAATCATTAAAAAAATATGTCTTGCAGTATCGGGACGAAACTTCACACATTTACTACCAAAGAACCATACTAAAAAGTGAGGTTTTATAAAAATATCATAGCTATTTCTACCACGTACTTTTGTATCCACCCTCGTATAATGTAACCCCGCTTAATAATAATCTATATACTTAATTCAGGTTCGCAAAATTTGTGACGACTCGATAGGGACTTTGGCGCGTAGTACGCGGCCGAGTAAGGTATCAAATTAAAGGTACTAGATCTAGATTAATCTAGATAAAGGTATGAAGGATACACAATACATCTTATTACCAGATTTGTAACATCTCTAACCATTTTATAGCTGTTTTATAACAAAAAGTACGTACTCAAGTTCTTTTTCCGTATAGCGTCTTAACGCCATTATAAAAATTTGATCGTTTGTGTCCAGAAATTGATAAATTGTTTCCTATAACATTCTATGAAGCTTGTGGATTGTGAAAAAAAGCAAAAAAAACTAAAGAAACACGCGATATATCTAACAGCGTACGCGATTACTCCCAAAATTAATAACCTATCTGTAGATATGGATAGGGCTATCTGAGATAGTTACCTAGGATAAGGAGTTGTTTCTTTGCGTAGCAACCGTGGTTATTTTGGTCATATTAACAAAAATATCCTAGGCAACTATCTCAGATAGCCCTATCCATACCTACAGATAGGTTATTCATTTCGGGTGATTCGTTTTCCACGCAGATAAATTCGCGGTCGGAACACTTAAAAAAAAAATAAAAAAAAAAATCAGATAGTGTCCATACAATATAGGTACTTAATGTTAATTAATTAAATTCATAATAAAATCAAAACTACATCAAAATAAATATAAAAATAAAATCATAAAATTAAAATCAAATAATTACTTACATCAAAATAGTCATCTTAAAATCACAATAATATCAAAATTCAAATCAAAATTAAATCATAATAGAATCAATATAAAATCAAAAATAATAATAAAATAACATTTCATTTATTTGTTTTTCATAGATGGTTATAGTTACGAAGTACCTAAAACTATTTATTAATCTGTGGTAATAGTTATTGTTTAGATTTCCTATTTTAGAGACAACACTAGATGATCTGCTGTTTCTAACCATTAGTATTATCGTTATTGTGTCGTTGTTCAATAAACATTATGTAATATTTACTCACCTGAAATATGTCATAGATTTTGTCGACAATAGTCAGTTTTAGTAACTTGTGAAATCTAAACCATGATTTTACGAACAATAATAATTGAAACTGAATCATAGTTGTCTTGAATAGTATAATGGAGTCTTTAATGGCTGTAGCAATTAACATCTTCGCAGATTCTATAGCAGATAAACGTGAGATAAATCACGTGATTTTGCTGTTATATCCCTCTTATGAAATGGCGTCTGCATCATACATGTGGTCATTAAACTAATCCAATGAACGACGATTTGTTCCAATAAAAAGATATTATTTCGCAATACAAGTATTTCGTACATACAAAGTTTTTTTTTATGAAGTACGGGGAGACTCACAGTCTTTATCATACCTGATGTTAAGTATTGATAAGGCTGAATATGGAAGCGAGCCTCTCCCGGAATCCCCAATCACTGAGGAACTGGCTATCTTATCTTTAACTGCCGGAACACAACAATGCTGAAAACATTGTTGTTATGGCGTCAGACTTAGATAAGATGGTGGTAGTTAGCAGGCGGGCTTACAACAAGTCCTACCACCAACGAAACCGATTACAATATGTACCCTCGCTGGGGATCTAACCCGGGACTCATGGGTCTGATACCGGTGGTTGTACCACTAGACCACAGAGGCAGTTAAAGTATTGGTGATTGGCTTCCGTTGTAGTTGATTTTTAATTTATATTTTTTCTGTGCCTTTCGTGGCAAACTTTAAGTATTTAATAAATATTAAACAAGAAAATATACTAGAAAAAAGCAACTAGTCTTGCCCTGACGGCACGCCAGGTGTATTTGTGTATTTAGTTAAAGGAATAAATATTTTAATCAGCAAAATATCTATTTGGTCAGCAACTCTCTTTGGCTTACCTAGTACTTGCTGACCAAATAGGGATGTTTTTGCTGTCCAATAAATTTTTGGTTAAGTTAGGTTAGAGTTTTTTGCTGATTGATTAAATTATACCCGGTTTTAGGGTTCCGTACCTCAAAAGAAAAAAATGTAACCCTTATAAGATCACTTTGTTGTCCGTCTGTCTGTCTTCGTTTATCTCGAGAAAGCGTGAAGGTATCAAAAGATAGGACTGTTTATGATGCCAGAAAACGTATATTTCGACACTCTCAGGGGAATCAAAATTTATAGGGTACTTCCGGTTGACCTAGAACTATGCAATTTGGTAAGAAATATCGTCTTTTACTAATACAGGAAAAAATCTGAAACTACAATTGTAATTAAATCATAGAAATATACCTAGACTTTAGTTTTGGAAACTAAATTTCGAGAAAAACTCTGGAACGCGTTGAGGTATCGAATTGAAATTAAAACCATATATTCAGGCTAAAAATCTCTTCAAACTGTGAAAAAAATAATCTAAAATAAGTAAAAAAAAGGTATGGCCATTTATGCCGCAGAAACGTAGATATATTTCGACACTCTTAAGGGATTCAAAATTCATAGTGTACGTCCTGTTGCCGTAGAACTTTGAAATTTGGCAAGTAATATCGTAATTTACTACAAATACAGAAAAAAAACTAAAAACTATTCATTTGTAAATAAATCGTAAAAATATAGTGTAAAGTTTTGGAAACTTACTTAATTTCGGGAAAAACTCGGGAACGCATGGAGGTATCGAGTTGAAATTAAAACCATATATTCAAGTCAACAATTACTTGAAGCTGTGAAAAAAATTAAACGTAAATTAACGTTCAAAAAACGGTAGAGCCGTTTATTCCGCAAAAACGTGTATTTCAACACTCTCAAGGGAATCAAAATTCATAGGGTACTTTCCGTAGACCTAGAACTATGAAATTTTGCAAGTTAGATCGACAGATCAGAAAAATCTGAAAACTGTTACATTTGTAATGAAATCATAAAAAATATAGTCTTTAGTTTTGGAAAATGAATTTCGGGAAAAATTCAGAAAAAACTTTTTTCTAGTATATTTTCTTGTTTAATATTTAATACTGCAAGACTTGATTCCTGACTTATATAATAATGGGCGTTTTAATAACGACGAGCGAGTCCGACTCGCACTTTTCCGTTTTTTTTTAAAGTTTGCATGTCTATACTCTAGCCTCCGAGTCGAGCAAAGCGCTCTCTCTGTTCCGCATTTGCATGTTAATGAAAGGGACAAAGAATGTGACCGCTCCGCCTATAAGCGTTTAAAATGTGCTTAAAATCGTAGGGCCTGTTCATACTGTTGAGTTTTGATTATTGAGCAAAGTCTTTTCTAAATAAGTATAGGATTTTTTAAAAACAAACAGTATTTTATTAATAAGAAAAAAGCAACATTATTCACAGTTATAATACAAAAATACTGACTCATTGTAGTCATTATAAATAGTTTCTAATAAATAAATAAATAAATAACTAAAAAATGTTTGAATTAAATATAGGTACTAAAAACTAAATAACAAGAAATAAGATTAATAATTTAGTGCTATCATTTCCTACATTAATTATAAATCTTTCGCTTAAGCCTTCAAAGTTGTGATCCATTTTGTTTATTTTTGGTTCTATTACGTCAACAGTTCTTCCATTTTTCGGCAGTAATTTTTGAACTGCCGAATAAAATAATTCTTTGACATGGATCATTTTAAACGTTTTATCATTAGAGGCGACATCCCCTTTTATTTGAGCCCAGATCAACTCAATTGGATTATGTTCGCAGTGATACGGCGGAAGGCGGAGCACTGTTTTATTTTTCATTTTTGCTTATTCGTCAACGTCATAATACTCATTTTTTTTGTGTTACTTTACAATACCAAGAAGCTCTCGTTTCAATAAGTGTTCTTCGATATTAATATTTTTTCCTTTAACCAATCAATTATTTCTTGTTTTTTACTATTAGTAGTTGGAACTTTCTCCACTTTCCGAGAGTGATATGAGGCGTTGTCCATTACAATTACTGCATTGTACGGAAGCTTATCAAATTCAAAATCAAAATTCAAATCATTTATTCAGTCTAGGCTGTTACAAGCACTTATGAACGTCAAAGAAGCTACGCCATCGGTTCACAGACCCTACGCCGGGAGACCTTGTAACGAGAAGAACCGGCAAGAAACTCGTCAAGGGCTATTTTTTCTTCAAATTGAAAAGTGACTTAACATATCAGTTAGGTCAATTTCCATCACAAAAAGAAAATACTAATTATCACTACATAGTATAAAGCAAAGTCGCTTCCTGCTGTCTGTCCCTATGTCCCTATGTATGCTTAGATCTTTAAAACTACGCAACAGATTTTGATGCGGTTTTTTTAATAGATAGAGTGATTCAAGAAGAAGGTTTATATGTATCGTCGTCTCAGCCACATGACACACACTGCTGGGTATAGGCCTCCCCCAAGGATCTCCACAACGATCGGTCCTGCGCAGTCCGCATCCAGCGGCTTCCCGCGACCTTCACCAGATCGTCGGTCCACCTTGTGGGGGGCCTACCCACGGAGCGTCGTCCGGTACGCGGTCGCCATTCCAGAACCTTTCTGCCCCAACGGCCATCGGTTCTTCTCGCTATGTGTCCCGCCCACTGCCACTTCAGCTGAGCAATCCTTCGAGCGATGTCAGTAACTTTCGCTGTATATATTATATGTAACCTACCTATTATACCTACCTATTATATGTAACCTATTACATGTACCTACCTATTATATGTAACCTTCAATATAGAGTAGAGAAATACTGTAATTTTTGAGGTTTCTAATGTGATGTCGTGAATGATTACATTTTTTCCGCTTACATTGCAAACGCAGGCTGAACCCTACGAGATTTATCAAAATAATGTACTAAGTATTTGTACACCTTTAAAGGTCTACAGAAAACTCCGCGGTGGTATATGTTTATCTCTTATGGATAACCCACAATAGCATTATTTGTCATTTACTTTTTACGAGAAATAATGGCTTATTTTCGAAGCAATATTAAGCAATACAGCATTAATCCTTATCCAATTAAGTACCTTAAATACATTATAACTTTTTAATTTTGCATTTTACAATGCTATTTTTATGTGATAAATATTAAACAAGAAAATATACTAGAAAAAACCAACTAGTCTCATGTCGCCATCCCGTCCCGTCCCGTCAGGGCGATATGAGACTAGTTGCTTTTTTCTAATATATTTTCTTGTTTAATATTTACCTTAAATACATTGTTGATTTAATATAGATCAATATGCCCGTTTACAGCATGTAATTTAAATGAACATTTTCGAAGATATTACAGATTTAAAATGCAGGGGCATAGTTATAAATAAAAATGAATCGCCAAATGTGTTGCTAAGTGTAAAACTCGAGAAAGGCTCGACTAATTCGGCTAATTTTTTTTCATGTCTCATATTCTGAAAGTAACTCATAACTTGCCTAAAATGCGGGTTGAAAGTGATATGTGCCGGCCCTAGGGCTGTAATAATTTTGAAAAAAGAATAGGGGGTGTCATGTCAAATCGATATCTGTAATCTCTTTGGACTTTTATTTACCAAAGGTATGTAGGCAAAGGCACAGAAGCCTATACAGCTTATTTTGCTACATTATAAAATAATTTTGTAACATTTTTCTTATTAAATATTTTTTTAGAATATTCTGTTTGTTTTTACTTTCCTCATATTCAAAATGAAAAGTAGAGTGTTTACTTCGGGTGTATGGACCCATAACAGTCTCGAACTATCGGCGCCCTCACTTCGTTCGGGCGCCAAAACACTCGACTGTTATGGATGTCATACAGCCCTTGGTAAACAATCTACTATTAACGTTTCTCTTAAAGCACAAGGAAGGTTCTTTTGGAGAGAAAAAACTTAAAAATCACAAGGAAAATAATAAAAACAACACCACATTCCCGTGGGATAAAGTCGTGTAGTCCACGCGGGAGAAGCCGCGGGCGGAAAGCTAGTAATATTACATTTTATGGTTATCCTAACCGTAAACAATTTTCAACTCGCAAGGAAGGACTTACATTATAACATTTCTCGCATTAAAAGGTTACTGTACTGCAAGTTGTGACGTACATACAGGTCAATAGCAATTTATTTTAGATGAAACTATTTAAGCTCTACGCACAACGTTAAGACAAGCAGACTGAAGTAGACCCATTTCTGCTGGCGGCACCCGTTCACGAACATATCAATTATATAATTAAACCTGGGGGCTAATTGTTTAATTTTAAAATCTATGGCAATCCCTTTCAATTCGTAATTTGAAAGATATTTACATACTTCAGGCCGTCACTATTTGACATTTGAAAGGGATTGTGATCAGAGGCCCGACCGCCTAACGGTATAGCGTGTGGTATTGCTATGGCTATCAAACTTCAAACTCTTATAAAACCCTTCAAAGATAGTATTTTTGGCTAATTCCTACATATTTCTATTCATCTATTGGATTCACTATTGCATTTTTAGTATGAAAGTAATAGCGTCAGCGAGAGCCCTTGTAGGAGGTTTGAAAAATCGATAACTATAGCAATAGCACAAGCTATACCGTTAGGCGGTCGGGGTGCAGGACGCGTTTTGAAAGGCATGGAATAAACGAAACTGAACTGTCTAAGCAATATGACAATCGAAAATATCACAATCACAATACCTCTAAATGGAATTGTGATAGATTTTGAAATTAGACAATTAGGGGCCAGGTCAAAGATTTTTATCGATCTCAATGATGTACGTAGGAGACGTGTGAACTGTACGAAGCGCAAGAACAGACTGATTCACGTATATTACGAGTATTATGACTCGCATTGTGAACGCGGTCTATGCCTCTTATCTGTATCCAATCACGTGCAAGATAATACTCTCCGTACTCGTTCGACTCGATGGATAGAGTTATAGTGTAAGACCTTGTTGGTTGTTCTATTTAATATGTAAATAAAGTATTTTCTTGGATATGTCGCAGGATAATTAAATAAATGTTTTGTTTTCTGAAAATCCTAGGGATAATCTAGGCGAAACTTTTCTACCATTGCCTCGAAAAGAAGAAGACGGATAATTAGACAATAGTGTTATCATTTCACAATCCTACTGAAAAAAGATAGGGTTTCGTTAGGGTTGCTTTATGGCCTGCGCAGACGACGGACATTGAAGGACTTTTTGTCCGCGACACGACCTTATTACTAAGAACATAAAGTTGAATAAATAACGAGGACTATCGCGTACTTTTCGCGGATATACGCGGTCTAAGTTTAATCTTATTTGGTTAACAATAAAGACGTGTCGCGGAGAAAAAGTCCTCCGTTATCCGTCGTCTGCGCTAGCTCTTAGTAACATTGAAGTTTCCAGCCTTTGGTTTGTAATCCATCCTGTTCGAGATACACACGGCTAGATTTTTCAAGCCAGGATGGCAAGCATGAACCTCGCTTTACTTGCTGAATACATGAAGCCAGTTTTAGTAGCTCCGGGAAGGCCTGTGCCTCTGTATTGTACACATAATAGGTGGTTGATGATGATGAGATGGAATTATGTTATCATGTTAGCTTAAATATAAGTATGTACCTATCATTAAGTTAGTCATCAAAAGTGTTGTTTGGCGCTTTTGAATCACTGACGTTTATTATTATACTTAAATGCAATCAATTTATTTAATATCAAATTCAATGGCAAAATTTGTATTATTGTAGCTCAAATAGAGAAATGCTTGGTCATCATAATTTAGTTTCAAATGTTTATTAATGACAATTGTTATGGCGTACTTTTTTGTAAAATAAAAAATCTGTCACGTCATGTGGAACGAATTATAGAAAATGATCCGGGACAGTGTGCTTTAAATCACAAATTAAAGAAGGTACAAAAGCCAAGGTCCTGCTTTTTCTTGATTTTTCGCGCCTTGACTACTACGGCGTAGCTTAGGGTTGTCAACATTGACTTAGTCACCAGTTAGACGACGCGATAAGTTTCTTGCGGCCGCCGCGCGATAGCCGCGTGTTGGCCTCGTGCTTGTTTTTTTTTCATAGCAAATACCTAAAATTTTATTGACTAGACCACAACGTACAAATTCCCAAACCGCGCGGCCGCCTCATATCACCCGCGCGAAGTTGACACGTAAATTTCGCTCGAATGTTCTCGGACTTACGTAGTTGCATAAGGCGGTACCCCCACCGAAAGTGGTGCCGCGTTGAATTTTATTTAATATCGTAATTCTAATTCACAATTGTAATAAAACTAAACGTGGAATTTTTAGAGCCCATTGTCTTGTATTTTTAGAAGGTATCGCTACATCTCGTCATAGTCATTCGTAGAAGTAGTAGCAAATGTGTCAAAAACGGCCACTTTTAGCAGTTTTGCTATCTACTTCTAGCAGTGACTACGAGGGAATGTAATGATACCGTCTAAAAATATAGACTATGGGCTCTAAAAATTCCACGTTTAGTTTGATTAAAATTGTGTATTAGAATTACGATATTAAATAAAATTCAACGCGGCGCCACTTTCGGTGGGGGTACCGCCTTAAGCTTGTTTGACTAAAACAGCAGACGAACCGCGGTGATGGAATTCGTGACATATAAACGCGCCCTAAAACGAAAATGTGATTCTTTATTGGTTTATATATTCAAAAAGTGTAAATCAGAGAGTACAGAAGTCATGGTCCTGCATGCTCTTGATTTTTCGCGCCTTGACTACGGCGTAGCTTAACCCTAGGGCTATCAACTTGGACTTAAGCGAAAATGTGATTCTTTTTCATTTACGTACTTAAAAAGTGTAAATTGTAAACCATATGTGTACGTTAAAACCTACTTACATTATACAGTGGTAGTCACATAAATAATAAATAAATTTCATACAATCACACCAATTATCTAGCTCACCACGTTAAGTTTTTATGAAGAACTTGTGTTATGGATACTAGATAACGGATAAACATACGTCTTATATACTTTTTTTTTTAATACATACATAATATACATATTAAACACCCAGACCAAGACAAATAGACATGTTCATGCACACAAATATTTGTCTTGTCCGGGGATCGAACCCGGGACCTCTGGCGTAGAAGGCGGGTTTAGTAGTACCTACTAAACCTGTCAGGCCCCTACTTGTGAGGCACAATAGATATTCCATTGTTCTCTGGACACCGGTGTCCTGCTAGCAAATGACGAATTAATAGCTTTTCATTTTAGGTAGTGCAGTAAATGTAGTATCTATAAGTCCTACTAATATTATAAATGCGAAAGTATGTCAGTTTATGATTTTGTATTTTTTGCATTTTTCAATGCTATTTTTTTACTTATGGTAAATTTTAAATAGAAAAATATTGGAAAAAAATCAACTCGGCCACAAGTGAATTCTCAGACGGGAATCGAACCCGCGACCTTTGGAAATCCGGTCCAATGCTCTAACCGCTGAGCTACCGAGACTTCTCTCGAGAGAGCTCTCGGTAGCTCAGTGGTTAGAGCATTGGACCGGATTTCCAAAGGTCGCGGGTTCGATTCCCGTCTGAGAATTCACTTATGTCAGTTTGTTTATTTATTTGTTATTCTTTCACGCAAAAACTACTTAACGGATTTGTATGATATTTGGTATGTAGGGACCACAAGCAGTGAATTAACACATACGTTACTTTTACTCCCGAAATTCCCACGGGAACGAAAACCACGCGGGTAAAACTGCGGGCGGCCGCTAGTATACTATAAAGTTTTTATTTGAAAGAGACGGCATGATACACAAAAGCTTCCTGTAGATCTTGCTAGCTCCTAATAATGTCATTCAACACACGTTTATTCTGATTATGTCATGTGTGCGCGTGCGCAGAAACCCGATTAGTGTACCTAATAATTGACAATGTGTTTGAAAATAAGTTTTGTTTACGTTTTTATTTTTCCTACTTAACTAGAACGGAAATAACCAAAGTACGTTTGTGTAAATACCTGAATTGAATTATAACTTTTTAATTTTGCATTTTACAATGCTATTTTCTAGTATATTTTCTTGTTCAATATTTATTACCTGAATTGAATTAAAGCTTGTTCTGATAAGCTATGAATAGTTATTAGAATGCTTTCTTAGTCCTATTTTCTCTCAGGATTTTTCACCCACGTGGATCCCGTTCCCGTGCGAATATCGAGATAAAAAGAACCGTGTGTTTTAAACCAGGCTATCTCATCTACAATGCCTTTCATTCAAATCCGTTGAGTAGTTTTGAATGGAAGAGCAACAAACAAATAAACTGATATATTTTCGTGTTTAAAATATTAGTAGCATTTAACTCTACAATAGATGAGTTAAAACTATGGGAACCATAAAATTATAATGTTACTATCTCACTTGATAAGGTGATTTATTTTGTGAATCACGAAACTTGAATTCACCTTGAAAGTGTAGGTAATAATGAATTAAACGCTTCCTACTGCATTATAATCCTAGGATCGTATTTGTCATTAATGTATTAATTGATTAAGCTACTAACTAGCTTAATGATCTGCATTGTTATCCTGGAAAATGCAGCTTTCACAAAGTTCAATGCATTTTATTCCTTCATCACCCATCAGCCATTTGAATGTTCCATTCCATTCCAACATATGGAGCACGGCCCATATACGAATTGATGGGTTGAAGTGCTCTTGGCGGCGCGGCAGACTGGTCGTATTCGATCACGTTTGTTAAGCAACGCTCGGTCCGACCAGCACCCCGACCGCCTAACGGTATAGATTGTGCTATCACTATAGCTATCAAACTTCAAACTCTCATAAAACCCTTCAACGATATGGTTTTTGTCTAATTCCTACATATTTCTATTCATGAAAGTGATAGCGTCAGCGAGAGCCCTTCTAGAGGGTTCTCCTGTCCTCCCATCGAGATTTTGAGCTTGATGGGGGGGGGCGGGAGCTGGTTCGATCCTACCCCGAAACCCCGCCGAGCCTACTAGGCTCGACGGGGCGTCGGGGAGGCGAGGGATAGGGTGCCGGACTCACGAGTCCGGTATTTTAGGTGAGCCCAGCATAACCTCAGTGTATGCGTAAAAGCATTCCCCTCACTATAAAAAAAAAAAAAAAAAAGGCGGTCGGGGTGCAGGTGTCGGAGTGGCATTACAACTGAGCGCTTCCGTGCTCCGGAGGGCACGTTAAATGGTCTCGATCCCGGCTTTTGTCAAAGTTAAGCCAAGTCAGAGGCCTTATAGGCGGCTTGATTAACTCTGATAGAAGTGGCCAATAAGATAAGAAAAGGGATGGGTGCCAAGGCTAACGATTGCAAATGCAGCCTAAACTAAAGGTTTGACGTGCCCTCCGAAGCACGGAGAAGATCGAAATAATTAACTTTTGGGTCATAAATCTCATTGAAATAAAACTGAAGATGTGCTCACGATCACCTATCTCATCGAAAGTTACTTATTCCCCAATCGCACGCACTTAGGAGAATGTGTGAGGGAACTGCATGACCTCGTTCATCCATCCACTTTACCAAACGCAGATTAGACTAACACGTAGTCGGCCGACTACGCTCCCCACCCTTCTCTCGGGAGAAGGAATCAAGACGCGAAGGAGGGGGAGAAAACCCCCGCAGCGAAGCCTGGCTTTGGTTGGAAAATGTTGCCCAGGGTTGTGTTGTGGTGGAGACTGCAACAAGACTGCAACAACCCACATCTTATCCAACCCTGGCGATATACCGCAGACGCAAATCGGGGGTTTTAGTGGGTATGCCTGCAAAGGAGAGTCCCGTAATAACCCTATCGTCCCCGAGCGGTAGGTTTATGCACAAGGCGCATTCCACCTCGCAAAAAAAAAGATTAGTCTATCACTCGTACATTGTCGATGTCGACAGTCCAACAACGGCTCCAACCGCGATCTTTGCTCATACATTTCTTATAAGAACTGTTAAAGGATCGGCTGTCTGCTTCCCCTGTGTTCCCCGATTCCTACAACCCTGGTCTCATCAAAGCGAGAGTGAATAAGCATTTCCTGGGCAAGCATGTATCACCTTAGCCCACACATTGTTAAGCAGGATGGTGGTCAAATGCCTGCGTAGATATAAATTAAAAATAAATTGGGGCTCAAAAAACACTCGAATTTTGATGGATGAAAAGCAGCAACTGGTTATTTATCCAAAGCTGTGTATCTTCTCGTTCTGGTATCGCCCACCCAAAGACAATGCAAAAGCAATTTTTATTACGTCTGAATCTTTAGTCTTCCTTATAACTTTTTCACTATCGATACACTCAACAATGCGAATTAAAATTCTTATTTACATCACGCGCCTATTATTTGCAGGTCGAATATTTTTGTTTCCTATAACGTCAGTTGTATCGTAATAGGCTCTTTTGGTCGGGCATTAATATGTAAGGTGTGCAATTCTGCCTATTGTTCTTCTTCAAATGTATATCTGCGTGTAAATATTTATAATTTGCGTTGGTCATTCCAAGATTTATAAACGCTTTTTATGCGGTAGTCAATCTGAAGTAATTCATTTGCACACCCTCGCACTATAAATCCTTTGCGGGGTTGGAAGATTGCATCGAATCTCTTTAAGTAAGCTTGTTTTTTGTCTGGAGTTTTGTGACGTCCTCGCTCGATCGTCGCCTAAGGTATCAAGTGTGTCAAAATGTGACAACTTCAACTTTATTATTATGTCAAATGATATTTGAGTAGGTTATTTTTAAAACTTGACGATTCCACTTTCTATAAAACCGTTTTTTTTGTAAGGTGTAAATTGAAACCTAGCCACACTTGGCTAGCCACACTAGACTAGGTTACATTTGACATTGGTTGGACTCACAGACCTATATCGAGATAGATGAAAAGAGCGCGTTAAACTGTATGAGAACCTAGATTTAGTGATTTGGAAATGTTGCTGACGAGCTCTTGCAAGAAAGCACTGCACAACTAACCATTTTCGTTTCTGAGTGACGCGTGTATTTATGGCAATGGTCTCATGTACTGATTTAGGTCGGAAAACTTTGACCGCGGATCACACTTTTGACACGCAAGGTAGGTACACTTTGACCGTCTATCTCCACATTTTTGAAGTGAAAACTTCTTTAGCGGCGTTGAGCACTTTTTCTGTAATGGGTATAAAATCTTAAACTCGCGTCAGGACACGTGACCTGATCGAAAAAGCGTAGGACGGATGGAGAATGTTGAGGTGACAGGTTGACTATGGTCTCGGTTGCTTAGCGACAGACTGTTGATAATGTCTTTTACTTGTCTCTTGTTTTATTGTCAATATATATTTTTCGATTCTCTATAATAACTAATGTTTTCTTATATCTTATTACCTAACTTAACGTTCACTTTAATATGGTTTGTCATGTTTGTGTACGATAGCGCAATAAATGAATATTGTATTCTACCACATAAATGATAGTACTTTTATACTGATAAAGCAATTGGTGCAAAATTATTCCCTAACCATTCCAAAATATCAAACATGCTCAACGTTAATAATCAAGTTTTCACTTCTGCCGGCACTCCCGGAGTGCAACCCGTCTTTTTTTTTTTATGAATGACGGGGAGACTCTTAGCCTTTATCATACCTGATGTTAAGTATTGATAAGGATGAAGATGGAAGCGAGCCTCTCCCGGAACACAACAATGCTGAAAACATTGTTGTTATGGCGTCAGGCTTAGATAAGATGGTGGTAGCTAGCCAGGCGGGCTTACAACAAATCCTACCACCAACCAAACCGAATACAATATGTACCTCCGCTGGGAATCGAACCCGGGACCCCTGGGTCTGATACCGGTGGATGTACCACTAGACCACAGAGGCGGTTGACATAGATCTGTGGTTGGACTAAAGATGTCCGGAAACAAAGTGCCAAGTTTCCACCCAATCACCTTTTAGTTTTCAAAAATACGATGTCTATTGATAGGCTTTTACTATCAGGGACCCTACCAACTACCATTGTAAATGCTACTGTACTGTCATGCAATTCATTTTAGGTTATATTTAGGTAGTAAGAGTGAGACGCCGCTATATGCGCCGTATGGCAGCATCCCACTCTAAAAAAAAATATTTGCAAAGAATTGATGGTAAAGCCTGCACTGGATTCTGGGAAGCTAGCATCTAGGACACACTACGAAAAATAATTGAATATATTTATGATTTTTAAATAGAAAAATAGATTAGCGGTTAGAGCAGTGGGCCGGATTCCCAAAGATCGTGGGTTCGATTCCCATCTGAGAATTCGCTTGTGGCCGAGTTGATTTTTTCCAATATTGTTCTATTTAAAATTTATCATAAGTATAAAAATAGCATTGAAATAATGCTAAAATAAAAAAAAAACAAAATATAATAATTGAATATAATTACTTTAGAAAATATGAATATGTTGGCATTTAATTAAAAACGCGGAAACATCATGTTATGTTTATTACCATACCGCTTTATAATGTGGTCGTGAACATCTCATGACAACTGTTTGTATCCGTCGTATGCAAGCCTAAAGACGATTACACACGGCACGGGGGTCAAAAAGTGTTTTGATGTAAGTATATTCAACTGCCAAATGTAACCAACTAAAAAGTTAAAGCAATCTTTTATTCTACCACTTTATCAGCGTAGTAATTATTAAGTACCGGTATCCGACAAATTAGGTAGATACTTACAAACTTATCTGAGCTTGTTTATACAAAAATGAAACTTAATGTTAATTTTTACGTCTAATAAATGTTTCACACTAAGAACAATGCATTATTAGCATAATTAACTCTTTAAAATGTAAAACTTCAGTGATATAAATATTGTATACACTCACCGGCACATTGGCCCACCCCGTATGCTCACTTTGCGACTCTTATACATAACAATGTGAACATATTTCTGCAAAAATCTGTATACTAATGTTTAGGTTAAACATTCGACTGTCCAATGAGCACTTTAAAGAGTTTTAAAAATTTTCTTCCGTTCCAAAACCTTCGTTTAAGCAAAACATTACTTTTTTGTCACATCATAATGTATGGAATCTGATGAAGCATTCATTGAAATAAAAAGCTTTTACGGATTTAGATGCACTATATAGAGTATTATAAAGTGGACTTAGATCCTTAAAACTTTTTTATTTCAATGATGAGTGCGCGACGAAACTTAAAATGTAACTATGAAGCACTCATTGTTCTGCAGCTATGCAGTGGTTTCGGTATTAAAATTGCTAAATGGACAGTCGAACTCTAACCTAAACATTAGCATACAGATCTTTGAAGAAATATGTTCACATTTTTATGTCAATAGCCACAAAGTGAGCATGTTTGTATGAAAATAAGGGTGTGGGCCAATAAATGTGCCGGTGAGTGTATGTTACTATAAATAAGTCCTCTTAAATACTTTTAGTCAAAGCAAGGTTTTTGTGTTTCTTTTGTTGATGTTTTATTTATCTTCAATTAGGACATACCTATATATAAATTGCTTTGAAATAGGGTAGAGCCTCTATAGAGGATCCAGTTGTGGCCACTTTTATACAATCCTTATGATTCATAGCAAAAAATAAGCCTTTTAATGTCGGTGTCAGTGTCAGCCAAAGGCAAGATGGTGTCGGTGTCGGTGCCAGCCAAGGTACTAAAAGGCAAGATATTATTAAAAACCTTGTGACAACTATTTCTGGCCCGTGTGCATAGGTCCTAAGGTCGCATTTCATCCGACATGAATAATGATAATGTTCAGATAATCGTTCTCTCGTGCAGCTCTTTCATCGAGAATCCTATTGTGGCGGTACATTGTCTTTATGTAATTAGGGTTGTCAAATTAATTATTTATTTATGAGATATTATCTGGTACCACCCCTTTGGAATGGAAGACTATTTTACTTCTGTTTTTTTTATATACTTACGTTTATTTACGTATGTAGGTAGGTATGTATATGTATGCATTTTGATTAATTATATTTATTATTAACGATAGAAAATTAACAAAGCGATTGATAGCTTGGTTATGAACATAGGATACTTATACTTATATCCCAATATTTCCACGGGAACGGGAACCACGCGAGTGAAGCCGCGAGCCGCCGCTAGTTTTTTATGAGCCAGACTATTTGCTACCGTGAATAAAAATAAATGACGTATACGAACGTAGTTATGCATAAATTAGTAGCTGTTGTGTACAATTTGTAGCCCTATTCTTATTCTGTAAATGAGTACTGTCTATCTTACCTACTCTGTGCCCAGGCTTTACGCTTATGATATAAATAAGCAGTTCATATTTTAATACTAAGGCCCGCTTGGGCCAAGCTAGGGTTAAGGCGGTACCCCCACCGAAAGTGGCGCCGCGTTGAATTTTATTTAATATCGTAATTCTAATTCACAATTTTAATAAAACTAAACGTGGAATTTTTAGAGCCCATAGTCTAGTATTTTTAGACGGTCTCATTACATTCCCTCGTAGTCACTGCTAGAAGTAGATAGCAAAACTGCTAAAAGTGGCCGTTTTTGACACATTTGCTATCTACTTCTACGAATGACTATGACGAGATGTAGCGATACCTTCTAAAAATACAAGACAATGGGTTCTAAAATTTCCACGTTTAGTTTTATTAAAATTGTGAATTAGAATTACGATATTAAATAAAATTCAACGCGGCGCCACTTTCGGTGGGGGTACCGCCTTCATATTTTAATACTAAGGCCCGCTTGGGCCAAGCTAGGGTTAACACATATAATACTCGTATAACCCAGAGTTAGTGCTGCTTTTAAATGCACTAACTGGGTACTTGTACTATTAAGTATTCTGTGCGCTAGGTTAAATGTTTACCTACCTTGGCGCAAATGGGCCTTAGAGTACCTAATGATATCTTATAAAAAAAATAGTTTAAGGGCCTGTTTCACAATCTAAAAGTAAGTTCCACACACATTGTGTGGTCTCCCTCTCACTCAACTGCAACATAAAGTTAAAAAAAAAACCCGTATAGATGAAACAAGCCTTTTCGAGCCTTCTATACCTCTAGCACGAACAACTTGCATCTTCTTATCGAGCACGTACTGTCAAAATTATAAAACGTAGTTCCCTTTACGTCCGATAGGAACGCTGATCAGTATGTCATTAATTTTTGACGATACGTCTTCGATAGTTTTTGGTGCTAGGATTATTGGACTTTAAAATCTCTTCCTTTGAGCTAGCACAGACGACGGATAACGGAGGACTTTTTGTCCGCGACACGTCTTTATTGTTAACCAAATAAGATTTAACTTAGACCGCGTATATCCGCGAAAAGTACGCGATAGTCCTCGTTATTTATTCAACTTTATGTTCTTAGTAATAAGGTCGTGTCGCGGAGAAAAAGTCCTTCAATGTCCGCCGTCTGCGCAGGCCATTTTCGTAGTTTTTACTTGCGATGGTACAGAGATGGTAGGTAGATGCGTTTGGGGACACAGGAGTAAAATATAATGTTAATTTGTAAAATGTGCTGTGCCTGGTACCAAATAAAAAAGTTTGTATTTGGGTGATTTTTACAATTAAAGGTTATTAACTTATCACCTTAATAAAATAGAACTTCATGATAATGTCACCTCTAATTCAAAATCAAAGGCGATGAACTGTATTTTAAATCTATTTTTATGGTCCATTTAAAAAAAAAACGATAATTTATGTTAAAAATAGGTTTATCATAATCATACGTTATTAACTATACTTTTATATCAAGAACAAGTTCATTAACCCAATATATATTTTTTATATTATTTGCTTGTTCGGATCATAATTATTCATAGTTCGGAGTTTCGGGCTCATGTTTGTACCACATTTACTTTGAATGTCCCATTAAAATGACATTTGGTGTACGGAAATAATATGACAACGTCGCAAAAAAATAATTTGTATGGTAAATCATTTCTATATTTTTTTTATTTTGGGCTTTTTATTTTTTAACACACAAAGCTAGGCATGGCATGTCACCATGACTTCGTAAATCTGATTCTTAAGTATTTTATTATGCTCGAACATCACCTATATTTTTTACACGACTGCCTTAAAAAAAACCGGCCAAGTGCGAGTCGGACTCGCGCACCGTAGGGTTCCGTTTAAAACTTACCTTTACTACAAGACGTTACTTCGTACCAAATTTCAAGATTCTAAGTTCACGGGAAGCACCCTGTAGGTTTTGATACCCGTGCGAGTTTAGATAATTTGCGGAAAATTTGCGGCATAAACGGCTGTATCTTTTAATTGCTTTGGCTTAGAAGTTTGATTTTTTCACAGCTCCAAGGGACAGTAGACCTGAGTATTAGATATAAATTTCAGTTTGATACCTCCACGCGTTCCTGAGAAAAACGGTCTTGACAGACAGACGGACGGACAACGAAGGGTTCGTTTTTCCTTTTGAGGTACGGAACCCTAAAAAGAAGTGTATTGTATTGTATATAATAATAATAATAATATATAATTATCTTTTAAAGTAACACCTCTTAAATTAGCACCTTATTATATATAATCTGGGTGTCATGTATGTATGTGAGTTACTTTGTATCGTTATATGCTTAACATGCAGCCCGAGTGACACAGGCTAGAGTTTTTCAATTATGGCAATACTATGAAAAGTTGAAATTCCAATACAATATCAATGGTATCTATAAATTGTACAGTCAACAGCACCTGCAGCTTTACATTTGCTACAAAGTTGAAACTTGGTATGTAGATGTATTCTGTAAACCGCTTTACGGTTTTTAAATTTTACCAAAACCGTAAAGCGGTTTCAATGCTGCATATCATATGCTGCATATGATATGCAGCATATCAAACCTGTACGTGTGGGGTATCTATAGATAGGTCTTTAAAAATTACATTGAGGTACCTAAAACAGTTTTTCCTCAAAGCCAACCGTTTGAATGATATACACTTTCAAAGTGAAAAAATGTGTTAGAGGGGGGGAGGCCCTCTAACTTTTAAAATAAGAAAGTGAAAGGTCTAAAAAAAATATATGCTGTAGACCTTTATAAAAACTTTCAACGAAAATTAGTTTGAACAAAATATATTATGCAGTTTCAGAGCTATAGCACTTTTGCCAAAACCGCAAATATAATTTGTCATTCATACAAACACTATGAAAAACAAAGTTATTTTTGCAGGCGCAAAATTAGTGGCATTTTGGGTAGGTAGGTGTATTTAATATAATATAATAGAAACTTTATTGCACACGATACAAAAACAAACACATACAGAGAAAACACCCAATAGGCGGTCTTATTGCTACATAGCAATCTCTTCCAGGCTACCTTGGGTGAGAGACGAAACCCTTCATGTGCGAGTTCGACTTGCACTTTGCCGATTTTTTACTATTTAGTTTGGAGTTTCACTCGAGTTCTTTTCCTATAACAAGTGTTATGAGGCTCCAATTTTAATTAATTAACTATTTAGTTCGTTATAACTTTTTAATTTTGCATTTTAAAATTCTATTTTTACATGATAAATATTAAACAAGGAAATATACTAGAAAAAAGCAACTTGTCTCATGTCGCCCTGATTTTAATATTTTTTATTAGGTCGTTTTGGGCAGGGCAGTCTTTTTTTTAATTATTATTTTTATAATATATCTTGTAGCTTTACGCCCGCGACCGATATCGACTGCGTGTGAATTTCGTTGTATTACTATTTCGATTGTATCGCTTCTGATAGAAGAGAAGGAGAACTTGTTAGTGACATAAAGTAGTCCACAATCCACATCAATTTGCAAGGTCTAATATATTTCCGGCGGCTAGCGGCTCCCCTATTATATCTATTCACGACCCCATTTATTTCTCTGATTGTACAATTCTCTTTTGAACTGAATAAATAAATTTGTCTACCTTATATATAAATAAAAGGGGTAGTAATTAACGGAGCGACAAATAAATTTTTTAAGCGACAGTAATACTAGGTGAGTGACTTCACTCGAAATTAATATCCTATCTGTAGATATGTATTGGGCTCTAAGATTGTTGCCTAGGATACTGGGTTTTTGGCTTAGCAACTGTCCTTATTTTGGTCTCATTAACAAAAATATACTAGGCAACTATCTCAGATAGTCTATTTTTTCCGCACCCCAACTTACCTGTGTGAAATTGCCGACTTTGGAAAACCTACTTTTTTGTGTTTTTTTTTAAATTTCAATAAGTAGTGTGGATAGTAGTGAAACTATTCTGTTTTCGTTAGTAGTAATTTAAAAAAAAAACGAAATAAAAAAATGTCCCTCAATATTTGAAAAACCATAAACGTTAGTAGTCGATTGTAGTGCAATTTTTTCGTAAGTAGTAAAATAATAAAATATAATTTTTAAGTATTTTAGCAAAACAATTTTTGCGACTTAAATTTTGTTTTAAGGCTTCGTATAACTTAGATGTTTAGTCGCTCAATTTAGTAATTTTTAGTTGATAGGTTTATTATATTCCAAAGAAAATTAGGGTAGAACTCACCACTGGTGCATCCATATCCTTTCTCGACACCTGAGCATGGCAACAAATCAAAACTACACTTAAAACTATGACAACTGTTAATTGGACCATTTCACACACAAATAAAAAAAAACTGTTATTTTTAAACTTTTGAATTTCGAGTGTCTTTTGTTTTATTTATCTTCCTATGTTGAGGTAGATTGTGTTTTGTTTTTGCGAAGATTTTTATTGTAAGTAGTTCGGATTGAAAATGATGCGTTCGCGTGTTGCTCGCGGCGTTCAGAATACATGATATCTGTTGTCCTGTGTTGTTTTTATCACGCGGCACATGAAGTGTTGTTGTGATGACGTTTTGTTCGCATTAGATTATCGGTCGCACGTATAACCGCTACCGTAACGACGCATCACGCATTTACGTTAATAATGCAATAAATGTAAGCGTTGAGAATCCCTTTTGTCTGTACTTACTTATATTATAATTCTATCGTCGTCGACATTACCCATTTTAATGGCCCCACTACGAGGGCCCAATATGGATTGTTGGATTTTAACGACTGCAAATACAGCCGGGACCAATGGCTTAACGTGCCTTCCGAAGCCGAAGCTCGAGATAGTACATTTTTGGTCACCCATCCCGTGACCGACCATTGCGAAAGTTGCTTAACCTCAACAATCGCAGGCCGAGTGCGCAAACCACTGCGCCTTCGAGCTCTTTCCTATGATTCCATATCATTGTCATTTACTTACCTTTTTTCACGTAAGCCGCTGAACGGATTCTAATTAATGTTGGTAGGTACCTACCTAAAAAAGGTTCAAGTTAGAACTTGAACCATGTAGATGAACATATGATATTTTTTATTCCAATAGATGGCGATACCCTAAGTCCGCATGATAACCTAATCCCTCGCGGGCGAAGTCGCGGGCGGAATACTAGTCTTAATGATCTAGTACCATCCACTCGATTCGACCATAATGACAATACCCATTGGACCTCATTGTCGCGACCCTGAGGCGGTATTTATATATTATATGTCCGTGTCTGAAACATATCCATCGCGGATCGCGAAAGTTTAAACGATGGATACGTCATGAAGGGAAATCCGAGTAATTAACGATACTTACTTGACATTGACAATAGAATTATGGCGGCACTTGATATGTGTTGCCACCTCAAACATCGCGCCTGGTGTTGCCGTCGCGACCCTCATTTTCAATTCCCATTCGACCTTCCTAAGATTTTTATATTTAGGTAAGGTACCCATTTCACCTCGTAGCTGGTTATGCCTGCCCTTTTTTTTTTGTTTTGAGTGAGGGGAATCCAGTCTTTACATATTCCTGCCTTGAGGATCGTCTCAGCCATATAACAGCTACTGCTGGGTATAGGCCTCCCCCAAAAGGGGGGGGGGTTTGCCATAATCGCCACGCTTGACAGGCGGGTTGGCGATCGCAGTATGGCCAAGTTTGTAGGAGACGCTGCTGCCCATCTCCTGAAGGCTGAGTCCCTTAGTCGCCTTTTACGACACCCACGGGATGAGAGGGGGTAGTGCTATTCTAAGCCGACACTACACAGCCTTGAGGATATGTTAGTACTTTTGTTCGATTTCCGTACAAAACTGATGCGCTATAAATTGATAATCTCCATCTTTTTTTGAAGTCGGTCAAAATTGAAATGGGACATGTTTCTTGAGGTACTTACTGTCATGTAGATGAGGTCGAATCTTAAGGCGGTACCCTGACCGAAAGTGGCGCCGCGTTGAATTTTATTTAATATCGTAATTCTAATTCACAATTTTAATAAAACTTTACGTAGAATTTTTAGAGCCAATAGTCTAGTATTTTTAGACGGTATCATTACATTCCCTCGTAGTCACTGCTAGAAGTAGATAGCAAAACTGCTAAAAGTGGCCGTTTTTGACACATTTGCTATCTACATCTACGAATGACTATGACGAGATGTAGCGATACCTTCTAAAAATACAAGACAATGGGCTCTAAAAATTCCACGTAAAGTTTTATTAAAATTATGAATTAGAATTACGATATTAAATAAAATTCAACGCGGCGCCACTTTCGGTCAGGGTACCGCCTTAAGGGTCCTGGGTACTAGATCGTCTTAATATAAAGCTGAAGAGTGTCTTTGATCGTCGTAATCTCAGGATCCTGCCTGAGATTATCACGCTTCAAGACACTCTTAACTACTTATTATTATCGCGATGAATTGTTGAACCCACCTCTATCTGCAATTTTTTTTCTACCTGCAATCTTGTTTTTCTTGTGGAATGCAATATATTGAAATACAAGATGAAAGAGTCTGTCAAAGCCCCAGAATAGATAAGATAACCTAACAGATAAAGTTGCAAGTGGTTTCAACTGATTATGCTATAGTCGGAATTTTTGGAAGCTATTGATTTATAGGTAAATTGCTCTGTCAGATCAATCTCTCAGTAATCTCTAGGGAAAAAAATACTCCTTATCCTCATCAAAAAGGATTTAAGGGAAGGAAGTGATCTGCAATAATTTACTAAGTTGAGGTAAAAGGAAGGAAAAACGTTATTTGGGATGGTTCAAAACCTATTTAAGAAGTCTATCTTGTATCGCATACCGATCATCCTCTTAAATATTTTGGCCCATTTCCTTTGCCAAAATGGGCAGCTTTATCAAAACCTACGGTTGCAAAGAAAACGAATGAAAAAAATATTGAGAAAACTTTTCTTCAAGCCGACAAGAAATATGTCCTACCCACAGAACACAGAGTCTTTCTTGTGTTCTGTAGTTATCTATAGAGAATGGTATCTATCTATATCTCTATGCTTTCTCTATCAAAATGCTATTAGATATAAATTGACTTATCATAGTTGAGACAGACTAGACAGAGTCGGTCAGAGAGTTAGAACTGATGAAACGCCTAATTACATAAAGAAATAAAAAAGAAATCTTTAAAATACCTTTCCATATGCCTAGCTAGACCAAATATTAAATAGACTGAATTTTCTTATATAAATAACTATAGATATATAAATAACAAAAAATATATACAAAAGGTGTTCCCACACGGCTTTCTACAAAAAATACGGTATACCTATCAAAATACCTAGGTTTTTTTTTTAACTTCTTAATGTTATCCACATAATCATCATTCATGGATAGGAATCCTCAGTAAGAGATACGCTTACTAAGGTATAGTTGCTAGGCAATTTCCCGTCATTTAACAGAAATAACTGAGCAACAAAGCTATAGTAGCCCTATCTGTTATTATGGATAGTTTATTGGGAATGGCTGTAACAGCCAGTTTAAATAATCTAACCCTAGTAAGAGAAAGGCCTATCTTGGTTATGTTACTTAGCAACAGCTGTTATTTTGGTCTGATTAACAAAAATATCTAGGCAACAAAGCTTTGGTAAGCTTATCTTAGCTTTTCAATAACCTATCCTCAGTAAGAAATAGGCTTACTAGAGCTTTGTTGCCTAGATATTTTTGTTAATCAGCCTAAAATAACCCAAAATAACAGCGGTTGCTAAGTAACGTAACCAAGATAGGCCTACCTCTTGTTAGGGATAGGTTATTGAAACCGGCCCTAAGTTAATAAGATAGATGACGAAATAAGATAACCTATAGTATGTATGTGTATGGGGGTCCACCGTCTTTAAATTATTATTTATTTATATTTAAATTAGCTGTGCCCCGGGGCTTCGCTCCCGTGGAATTTCGGGATAAAAAATAGATAGTAGCCTATTCTCAGATCTACTAAATACGCTCACAGAATTTCATGAGAATCGATCAAGCCGTTTCGGAGGAGTATGGGAACCAAAACTGTGACACGAGAATTTTATATATTAGATTAATAAATAAATGGAATGGAATGGCTAAAAGAAATTTCAATGTGAAATAAGCCGTGCCCCTGTACAATAATTCTTTATAATTGTTTTTTTTCTGTAATGTTGTGTGTTTACAAAATAAATAAATAAATGCCAGAAAGTCTCGTAATCGGTTCTTGGTTTGAAAATTTATCATCAACTATGTATTTTTTTCTCATTTTATTGTTGGTAAGGTATTTTTTTTGTTTATTTATGTATCTATAATATATATGTATGTATGAATGTGCGTATTTATGTATGTATTAAAGTGATGTTCGTTTATATATCAATGTTAACAAATCGCATTATGTGCCGCTTTCGCTGCTCCTAGAATACCTACTTTAAGTAACTAAGCCCGCCTTTTGTACCTAACTTTGTGTTTATTGTACAATAAAGATTTAATTAAATAATCACTTGCGGTATGACACATTTGCTACGTACGGCTACAGTTTACTGCGCGAATTTTCGTAGCACGTTGTCACGATAAAAGTTCGTTTTCGATCTACGACGACTATATTTGCAACATTGAAATCTTTAATCATTTAAGTATTTGGTTTATTTAAGACTACTATCAAAATTATATAGGTATCGTATCAACAACGTCATAACAATTTTTCCTAAGAATATCTTGTCTGTCCCTAATGACTTCTTAACCTATCAGTTTACTATCAACGCTATTTTAATCTTAATGCTGTAAGAATAAGGTTTTAAATTAAATTAATTATACATGAACTAAAAAAAATGTAATTTGTGGAATATTTTTTAACTAATTGTTAATTTTGAGATAAGCAATTGATTAAAATAATAGGTTAATTTACCCTAATGGGACTTAACAGCAGGTTTATTATATTGCTTGAAACTTTTTTACAGTATAGCTTCAACGTATAAAAACTAAACTCTTTTTGTATTATTCAAATATTTTATGGCAACACTGAGAAATAAACGGCCATGCATTACGCGCCATCTTGTTTCGCTTGTTCCCTAATCCTAATATTATACATGGCGACGGTTTATGTTCAAAAAGTCAAGATGTCGATAACATAATAGGCTATTTGACAGGTTCTGAAAATCCATTTTATATTATGTAGTGGAGATTAAGGAACCCAGTAAATTTCAATTCTGGTACATATTTGCTGAAAAATATCAAATTAAAAATTCAATATTTAAATAGCGCGCCAAAACGCTACTTTGACAATATGGCGCTGTAATGGGTTCGGTGACGTCACTTGCCTGTATTCTGCATATCATCCACATACGTAGTCAAACGAGGTTTACAAGCAGGTGACGTCATTATAAACTCGACGAATCAGGAGCGTTTTGTGTCACGTGACAAAACGTTTAAAAAATGCTTTTTTTATTTACGGATTTTTAAATAAATTTATAATTATTTTCAACTTACGTTCGTTAAAAACCATTTTTAAACTCATAATTTATACTGATAACAGCAATTGACACTTTATTTTTCGCATTGTCAAATAGCCTATTACGACGTTTGATAATACGGAACAAAGTTGGGAGTTCGTTGAAAGGGAGGATCACACAATGGACGATATAGACACGAAAACCGATCCTAAAGGAGTAAAAAAACGTGCAATACTTCTTGGAGCACTCAAAGAAGGTACTTATAAGGTACCTCGCGCTGCCGAAGACGTTGGAAACTTTACCTTATGAAGATATTGTGAACCTTTTGGATACGCATATTATCTACGCCAAAACAAGTCGGGTTCGACGAGCGTCATAGATTCTACGCGGTAACGCAACTTCCTACCGAAACGGCGGCACGTCGCAAAGGGCGGCGAGCACAGACATAGTTTAGATCTATGTCTGTGGCGGCGAGATTGGGTTATTCCGGGTACGATCCCCGGACAAGACAAATATTTGTCTTGGTCTGGGTGTTTAGTATGTATTTTATGTATCTATTTACAAAAAAAAACGTATACGTAACTTAACGTTGGCTAGATAATTGCTGTGATTGTATGCAAATATTTATTATTTATTATAATTATTATTATTCATTCATGATAATCTTATTGCTATTGAGAGGACAATGGGGAATGGAGGGCCCACCCACCATTCCCCATTGTCCTTTCAAAAAGCACAAGCTCGGGAGAAGACTAAAATCCTGAGATCTGTACCTACGTAAATCTAGTAGGTACCTATTCTGTAAGAAATGCCGCCACTTTCGACTTCGTCATCCCTAAACACAGGTAAAGGCCAAACTTTACTGTTGTAATAAAATAAAATGAAATCTCAGTTTTTCCATGACAACTCATGAGGTAAAACATTGGAGGATTACTTATCATACCTACATACACACACCTTCACCACGTCATATAAGTAACGCTAGCCTCTCTATATATACTAGAAATCGGAAAGTTTGTTAAATTAAACTACGAAATATTTACAGAAGCAAAGGACTATTATACAACAAATACCCGAAACCCGCATAGACTAGTACTAACTATCACCCCTAAAACAACGTGTTTTCAGAAAAACTGTTACGCAATGTGCATACGCATTTATAATAAGATCCCAGAATATATAAAAGAGTTACCATATACTAGGTTTAAGATAACATTAAGAAAATGGTTGTTACAAAATGTGTTTTATACAATTGATGAGTTTTTTAATAATCAACCTGAATGTATTTAATTTAAATTCTAATTTTGATTATTTATTCTATTTTGTTTAGTGTGATTAATATTTGTATGCTAACACTTTAGCTAAATGTGCGATTTCCTTATATTTACTGTTACCACCAATTTAATGTACCACATTTAATGCAAATAAATTGTTCTATTCTATTCTATTCTATCCCTTGCGGGACTCGCTTGCATCGGAGGTGCAGTTTGATGGTAAAACATCTCTTATTGCCCGAGGTGGTCAGAGTCACACCTCAAGACACCATTGGGAATCGGTGCGTCTTAGATGTTGTGGAAACAGGGGGGCTAATTGACTAATTTTAAAATCTATCGCTATCCCTTTTAATTCGTCATTTGAAAGATATTAACATACTTCAGGCCGTCACTATTTGACATTTGAAAATGATTTTGATTGGGGCGCGTTTTGAAAAGTATTGAATGAACGAAATTGAACTGTCTAAGCAAAGTGACAGACGAAAATATCTTTCAAATATATGGAGAATTACAAATCATTCGTTCTGAAAGGGATTGCGACTAGAAGTTACACAATTTCATAAATCACTATCACAATCGCAATACCTTGCGATAGATTTTGAAACTAGACAATTAGGGGGCAGGTTAGGTTAAGCGACAGGTTGTCAGTCCATCGTTTACAATAATTTCCGAACACCCTGTTCGTTATAGGCTTCAACTATTTAACAGCTAGCCCCTAATTGTCTAATTTCAAAATCTATCACAATCCCTTTCACACACAGAACATTAAAAGAGGTTTTCCTTGTTCTGTGCTTTCAATGGTATTGTGATTGTGATGGTGATTTATGGAATTGTGTAACTTATAGTCGCAATCCCTTTCGGAACGAATCATGATTTAAATGACACTTCATTTGTCACTCGATACATTTGAAAGATATTTTCGTTTGTCACTTTGCTAAGACCGTTCAATTTCGTTCATTATGTATACCTTTCAAAATGCGTCCCGATCACAAACACTTTCAAATGTCAAATAGTGACGGCCTGAATTATGTAAATATCTATCAATTGACGAATTTAAAGGGATGGCGATAGATTTTAAAATTAGACAATTAGCCCCCAGGTGTATCTTAAGGAATACTAGCGGCCGCTCGCGGTTTCACCCGCGTGGTTCCCGTTCCCGTGGGAATATCGAAATAAAAAGTATCCTATGTTCATAACCAAGCTATCTACTATCTGTGTACCAAATTTCATCCAAATCCGTTCTGTAGTTTCCGAGCCTATTCAATGCAACCAAAAAAACAAACAAACAAACAGTACAGCTTTCCTCTTTACTAACTACCAAGGTTGCCTGAAAGAGATTGCTATGTATAAGGCCGCCTGTTGTTTGTTCTGTATTTGTAAATTGTCATGTGTTACCTGTTCTTTAAAGTGTGCAATAAAGACATAACTAGGGCGGTTACAACCCGATACTCGGGTTCGTCGATCGACGAAAAATTCCAAATTATGCGAAAATCTTTAATTGCAGTTTGTGATCATCACGTTTAACATATTTTATAATTTTCGGAACAAATAGACTCGAGTACCTTTAATTTGATACCTTACTCGGCCGCGTACAACGCGCCAAAGTCCCTATCGAGTCGTCACAAATTTTGCGAACCTGAATTAAGTATATAGATTATTATTCTATGTTTTTCTTTCGCTCCCAGGCAGTCCATAAAACATTGTTGCTATGCCAAAAGACTAGTTAAGTTTTTTGTTTTATGATTTTGTAATTTTTGCATTTTTCAATGTTAATTTTTTCTAATATTTTTCTATTTAAAATTTACCATAAGTATAAAAATAGCATTGTAAAATGCAAAAATTACAAAATCATAAATTATTGGCAGTTGCATCTTAATCGATCGTTAAACACCTGAAAAGATGTTTCCTTCAAATGCAAGGATATTTCCTAGCATTGATTTGACAACGCTGGCCTACAGCGTATTAAAAATATAAAAGTATTGGAGAATTTCGACGGTGGTTCGCAAGTCTCGGTAGCTCAGCGGTTAGAGCATTGAACCGGATTTCCAAAGGTCGCGGGTTCGATTCCCGTCTGAGAATTCACTTGTGGCCGAGTTAATTTTTTCCAATATTTTTCTATTTAAAATTTAGCATAACTAGTTAAGATAGTTTGCAATGGTTGTTAATTATAACGCATAATTCAACTTAATGTTTATCGAACTCTTTGTACAAATCGTCAATATGTGCCACCAGCGGTTTGTTGAGAAGTACTTCAATATCCTTTGCGAAGACGAAGTCTAGGTGGTTGAACTTCGGACAGGAAGATACAGGTCTCACGGAATGCAGTGTTCTAGTCTCGGTAAGCTCTTGAGCTAAGCGAAGAATTTCCTAAAAAGAGTTTTTATAGCATGCTTAATCATAGGCTACAGTTTCTTTTGCATCAGGTTAGTCAAAAGTCAGTATACACCTCGATCATGTTTCAAGCCAAAAGCAGGCCACTGCTCCTACTCATTCAATATTCAATAACTCAAATTCAATATTATTCAGTCTAGGCTGTTACAAGCACTTATGAACGTAAAATTATCTACGCCATCGGTTCACAAAGGCTCCGTAATTTTAAGCATAACGTTTATTGTCATAATATCATGTTCCATAATTTTGATACCAATAATCATCATGTTGCATATTATCGCGACGCATAATTTTAAAAGTTCTAATATAGTGTAGGTTAAAATTGTTTGACATAAGTATTAAAAGGCATACATTTTGAAACGCAGAATAGCTTTAAGCAGAATTTTTAAACGCATAACTTATGTAAAGCATAATGAATGTATAGCATAATAATCACAAGGAATAATAGAATTACGAATATTTTTTAAATACCTGTAAAAGCATAATTGCTGTAACATTAATAAACACAACGAATAATAATTAAGCAGGCATGCAGTATGCAAGCAGGCATGCAGCATGCAAGCAGGCAAGCAGCATGCAAGCAGGCGTGCAGCATGCAAGCAGGCATGCAACATGCAAGCAAGCATGCAAGCAGGCATGCAGCATGCATGGTTTCTGTCACGGCTCCGGCGCTGCGGGGCTCTGGCTTTTTTTTGTGACATTTATGCTACTTAAAAATTATGCGAAGGAAAAGTATGTGACATTAGTGTTACGCCATTTGATGATTATGCCAATTGATGTATGACAAACGATATTACGACAATCGACATTATGCGGAAAGTTCCGCCCCCGTTCACAAACCCTAAGTCGGGAGACTTCGCAACGAGAAGAACTGGCAAGAAACTCGTCAAGGGTTGATTTTTTCTCCCTGTTTTATTTCATACAGACTCGTCAAATTGAAGTGACCTTCACTTATTCTTAACACATCAGTTCCACTATCCAGTACAAAGAATTCCTTTTCTATTTATAATCACCTGCGTAGTTTCCGTTCCCGTGGGAAAATCTTAATCTACTTGAAGTACCTAGATACTAAATTTCAATTAAAACCGTTCAGATGATTTTGCGTGAAAAAGGAACAAACAATCTTTCGCAAACAACTTACAAAAGTTCACACGTACTTACCGCCTTCTCTGTTAGTTGGTCGTTCTCCCCGTACCACAAGGAGACAGGTGTTCTAACGTTTGTTAGGTTGTAAGGTTTCACCTTCCCGTTCAAGCCATCGTCCCAAGACGTGAACACACCTGGAAAATTTACAAAAATGTAATTATAAGACCTTATAGTAAAATCATGTGTCCGCAATGTATGGCGAGACGGGCGCGATCCAGCTAACTAGAGATAACAAATCAAAACATTGGTACAATTACACACCTTATTGGTTTACAGTAGCATTACATACATACTTATACCTACTTAGTCCAATCGTATTAAGGTGGAGAATGACTTGTACAGTTTGTTTGTAATGTATCATTCGAGGCGATCTTGTTACAATACCTCGACCCAGACTGACTTGTAACGTGCGTTTGTAATGTAGCATTCGAGCTCTTGGCTCAAGTGTGCTCCATTTTTACTCATAATGTCAGACGTAGAGGTTGTGTACTTCATTATTTTTACTAAGTTACTGTTATTTGAAAAAGAAGAAAAGAACAAAACGAAATTGGATATCCAATTTGTACCAAAAAAGAAACGAAAATGGTGGTACGAATTTAATGAATATTTTTAGAAAATTATCGAAAAAAAATCGAAGACTTGCTTTTGCGACGAGACGCGACCTGCACTGACTTATAATGTAACACTCAAAAGGATTCGCGAAAAACCTACAGACGAGTGGAGCACGCTGTGCTCGCCGCGAATGATACATTACATACTAACGTTACAAGTCAGTCTTTGGTTTGTGTTACAAAAACTCGATACATTACACCAAAATGTTACAAGTCAGTCTACACCTTTAGGGGTTTCACCTCAGAATGAGAGAAGGCAAGCTGTAAACTCGTATACACCTTAATTTTGGTGTTCTAAAAATTGTCTCAAAAGTCTCATAAAATCTGGTGCTTGTGTTGTCAGTTATTCAATGTCAAAGGAGATACAAATTAGTTTTTCGCCATTATCACAGTTCCTATCCTATAGCTCCAATGATGTTAGCATTTATATAATAATTGTAAAGCAAAGAATTTGTGACCAATATTGTTTTAAAAAAACCAACGGGTTGCACTCTGGGAGTGCCGGCAGAAGTGTAACCGCTTAAACGAAAATAACGATCAAAATCCACTATATCTTGACCACAAATTCATGAAAAGTTAATGAACATGGACACCAACTTGATTTGGCAGGTAAATCCATTAAAACTGACCTGGCATCAATATGAAAGTTGGTAGCAATGAGAGATCTTTATATAATGGTTGTTATGTAACTTGAAATAAGTCAACTGTAAATGGTCTTACGAATTTTCGTTCAGGGTCACGTGTCCTGACGAGACTTTAAAATTTTTTACCCGTCCCAAAAATTTTAAACTGATATGCACAACGCCGCTAAAGAAGTTTTTACATAAAACAATATCATACCTACGCCCCACCGTTTTAAGATAGAGGGCAGAAAGCATACAGCACCTGACCCAACCTCATACCTGGGATTCTAAATCATGCCCTAACCATTTTTGAACCTACAGCTTGCCTTCTCTCATTTCATTGACCCCTTTTTTGGCTAAGATGACTGTACTATTTGAAATTAAAAATGTAGATTATATTTTAAAATGCAGAAAAAAATAATTGTACCTGTTATTGCAACTTTCATGTAATGAGATATTTGCCGGATTGACCCTGGTTGAAGTCTCATGAGTAAAATCTTTGTCATATCCTGTAAAAGAATGTCAAACGAAGACTTTATATTATGTCTTCTGCAACGCAACTTGATCGTGATGTTAAATGGCCTATAGCTCTCATTCTTCAAGATAATATATCAAATGCAAATCAAGTAATCACTTGATTATTAATACAGAGTGGTTTCCAAAGATTAGCAAGCGGCATAGTGGCCTAACAAATATCTAAGGTTTTTTTTTCTTATTAAACTTCTACTCATTACAACGTCTTTATTTTACCAGTTTTTCCATACCTGCCATCTGTGGCTGGCTAACTTTGCAATAGATTGTCGAATGTTCGAGTCTCTACGTTCCATAAAGGTAAAGGCCATTCAGTAAACCATCCCTGGTACTCTATCAGATAATAAGGTATATAAGATACAAGTGGTTCGGTTTACCCAGGGGTGTTGATCGTGGTCCTCGCCAACTATGGCATAAATAACCTTCATGCAGAGCTCGTGATAGAACTGCTTGGCGATGCAGAAATTACTGACGAATTCCATTATGCTGGGGGGCACCATTAGCCCTTTGATGCCATTCTTTATCAAAAATGCCTAAAAGATACGGAGTGAAAAATTTAGAATAAAAATTAATATGAAAGATTTTGCTTTGATAATCGTGGTCTCAACCACATAACACCCACTGTTGGGTATAGGCCTCTGGCCTCCCCCAAAAGGGGGGTTTCGGGGAGCGCAGTATGCTGTACTGCGATCCCATCTGCTGCACGTCTCCTGAAGGCTGAGTTGCCTTTTACGACACCCACGGGATGAGAGGGGGTAGTGCTATTCTAAGCCGACACTACACAGCTGCTACACATTTTCTTTTGACAGTGGGAAATTCCACATAAACAGAACTAGGGTCTTATCTGGTTTGCGCAAGACCAGGAGCTCTATTTTTTATTCACTTGTCTTGCGAGTGGCGAGGCGAAGGAGGAGGCGATCAGGCGATTAGCGACCTTGCATGTGGAGACATAGTTCGCTTTTCGCTTTGCCCCTGGCCCGCTAGTGTTAGGAGGCGGTACTTCAGGCGAAAGGCGAAGCTATGTATATGAGTGCATGGTCGCTATTACGGCAATTCGGAAAATACGGAAACTCAAATGTCGCACGAAAATCAGTAGAAATCTCGAAACGAGTGAATCAAAAATGGATCGCTCGCCTGCAACGAGGGTGCAGTGGGTGAAGGCACTCGTTGCGGTCGAGCGATAAAAAAATACGGAAATTCGTATGTCGAACGTAAATCAGTAGAAACGAAGCGCTCGACACGCGACGAGTGAATCAAAAATAAAGTTCCAGTTTAATTTAATTCGTGTGATATGGTGGCGTCACTTGACGATTCTGCCAATGTCCGAGTTCAAGAAACAGTGTTGATTTGTAAATTAGTTCGGTTTTAGTTGTATGGGCAAAACCAGTTGAAATCACAAAACCGGACAGGGCAACTCAATAAAAGACTATTTAGAACATTTTAATTCATAGAAAATAGAAAATACACCTATAGAAAAATGAGATACAATAAATATTCCATTCTTGTGAGACTGCCGGCGGGGGGCGTTGTGGTACCTTATGAATTAATTTATGTATATAAACAATAATAATAATAAATAAATAAATAATAAATCCATTTATTTGCAAGAATATGGAAGAATAAACGTAATATTTTAATTTCCTAAAGCTGCTGAATATTGAAGCAAATAAAGGAAGCAAATTGAACTATAAAAAGCATTTAATACTAACCGGCATATCCAGAGTATTCCCAAAATAATTGCCAATAATCTTAAGTTTGTCTAAATAAACTCCTGGCGCCAGGCCCACCATGGCCACCAGCTTGTCATTGTACTCCGGATGGTGAGACAACATAGTCAGGAAGGTGGCAACTCCCATAGAGTGGCCTACATACAGGATACGGTCTAGCCCAGTCTCGTTTAAGATCTTGTCGATAAACGCCGGCGCATCGTATTTACCGTGCTCTTCGAAACTGACGGAAAAAGTGCGGCTGCTGAGAAATGAATTCCTGACAGATCGTGACAGTTCTGTAGATCAAGTACAATTCGGGAAATTCCCGGTAGGCCTTGCCCCGCAAAATCCCCTGAACGACTAACAGTGGGTGATGTTGTAAACTTGTAAGCCCATACGACTGCCCACGACCTGGGGCCGTACTGCGCAAGGGCGTCGGCATCGAAATCGGTTTCATTTGACAAATGGATGTGACAGATTGCTGCTTTTTTTTGACACAAATGAAAACTTACCAAAGACTAAGAGCAACATGTTACATCCATCTGTCAAATGAAATCGATGTCGATGCCGACGACACTTGCGCGGTAGGGGCCCTGTTTGGTGCAGGGTACTAAGCCTGCCTTCTGCGCCAGAGGTCCCGGGTTCGATCCCCGGACTGTTTATCTTGGTTTATGTGTTTAATATGTATTTACAAAAAGTATATAAGTATGTTTATCAACGGACAAACATATTTATAAACTATTTTTTAAATGTGGATTGTTTGTACTGTTTTGTGTATTGTTTGTACTATACATAATATTTAGAACTTACCTAGGCCTAGGCGTACATCAACCAGAGGAGAAAATATTAAAATAGATAATCACAGAAGTTTACAAAAGTAATGATAAAAATAGAATATCTCTGTACTACTCATCATCTCCATAATCTGAAGTGGATACTATAGATAACGATCTATAGTATCCACTTCAGATTATAGAGATGTATAGTACAAACAATACAATACTGTTAAATTTTGTCACGCTTAATATTCTCGAATCTAGATTATATAAAACTGTTTGTAGAAACTTGTTAATAGCTCATAGTTTTCCATGTACTTTCACTTATATTATGTATTGTAGCAGTAAGTTTTCCTAATGAATAAAATAAAATAACACAAGTTCTTCATGAAACTTTACATGGGGCGAATGTACATAAAGCTTTTAAGGAATATTTGACTTTCGGATAATCGTAAAAGATTTTTTTTAACTTTATAGGCACCCGCCAGAACCTCGTTGTCTCACTTGTGTTGTAGGTATATAACACATAGGTATATAAATTACTAGCGACCGCTCGCGGCTTCACCTGCGTGGTTCCCGTTCCCGTGGGAATATCGGGATAAAAAGTCCTATGTTCATAACCAGGCTATCTATCTATCAGTGTACCAAATTTCATCCAAATCCGTTCAGTAGTTTCGGAGCCTATTCAATGCAAACAAACAAACAATCAAATCTTTCCTCTTTATAATATTCGTATAGATTATACCTGTAGTCCCAAAAGGTCGGATCCTTTCGGGCCAGCCGCTCATGAGATGTGTAGAGATTCCCTCTTAGATTCGCTAGCCACACATCGTATCCAGCATCCGCAAGAAGGAAAGCTAAAATTAGATTTCTTTCATTATTTTTATTCCAATAGTGACAAATCAAGATTAGTATACAGGGCGTTAAAAAAAAAAGAAAAAAGAAACCGTCGAATTGAGAACCTCCTCCTTTTTTATACTTATGGTAAATTTTAAATAAAAAATTATGGGAAAAAATTAAATCGGCCATTAACTCCTCCTTTTTTTTAAGTCGGTTAAAAAGACCTATGACGAAAACGAAAACCACGTATTCTACCCATTGTTGCAATCATTTTCTTGTATGGGGCCAAATCTGGGAACCTGCCCCCTAATAATTGTCTAATTTCAACATCTATCACAATCCCTTTCGAAGATATTGTGATTGTGATAGTGTTATATGGAATTGTGTAACTTATAGTCGCAATCACTTTCGGAACGAATGATGTTTTAAATGACACTTCATTTGACATTTCTCCATACATTTGAAAGATATTTTCGAGTGTCACTTTGCTTAGACAGTTCAATTTCGTTCATGCTTTCAAACCGCGTCCCGATCACAATCCCTAAAAAATGACAAATAGTGACTGTTTGAAGTATGTAAATATCTTTCAAATGACGAATTGAAAGGGATTTCGATAGATTTTAAAATTAGACAATTAACCCCGATAGTTAAGGAGTTATTGAGGATCAAAGACAACATTTATTTTTAAAGATTATCGTTTAAATTTACAAAACCGCAATGAATATCAAAACCGATCAAAGGAACTGGATCCCGACCGCCTACTCGTAGCCTCTAGAGTCTATACACACACATACGTTGTTGCACGCCTTTTTTTTGCGTTTAAAAATAACACCCATTTTTTTAAACGAAAATTAAATGTCATTTCCCAGCAATTATTTTCACATAATCTTATTTAGTTTGATGTTCACTACGCATATATTACGACTTCGGTATGGGTCTTTAAACACACCCTGTAGATAGACTAACTGCGAAAGAACGGACAAATCATGTCAAAAATGATATATATATGTATTCATTGAATTCTATTCTGAGATACATTAACTTAAAGTCCGTTTTTCTTACTTGTCTTAAAATGTAAACAATCTTTACATGTCTTTTTACAGGTTTCCTTAGAACATAAAACAAAGAAAGATATTACAAAATTATCTTTGTACTCGATAGTTGTTTTGTCATGAAAGGTATAGATTGACATTAACATGTAATTTTATTTCGTTACATTTCATTAATAAGTCTTGTCAAGATTGTTTACATTTTAAGACAAGTAAGAAAAAAACGACTTTAGGATTATTTATAGACTTCATCCCAATCTGGGGTGCGATTGCATCAGGTAATCGTATTCATTTGACAGTTCATATCGTACTCGATCGGCTGCAATTTGTATGGAATGACATTTAATATGATTCCATATGAACTGTCAAATGAATACGATCGACTTTACGCAATCGCCTAGCAGGATTAGGACCCGCAAGTGACCGAACATCAATCTTATTGTAATACAATACATGTTTATGTAAAGATTATTTTTATAAGAAACTAGCATCCGCCCGCGGTTTTACCGGCGTGGTTCCCGTTCCCGTGGGAATATCGAGATAAAAAGGTGCCTATGTTTACAGACATAGATCTGTCTGTGCCTATGTTACTCTCCGACTCCGTCCTTTTACCTAAGAGCTAGCGCAGACGACGGATATCGGAGGACTTTTTGTCCGCGACACGTCTTTATTGTTAACCAAATAAGATTCAACTTAGACCGCGTATATCCGCGAAAAGTACGCGATAGTCCTCGTTATTTATTCAACTTTATGTTCTTAGTAATAAGGTCGTGTCGCGGACAAAAAGTCTTTCAATGTCCGTCGTCTGCGCAGGCCATAACTCTATGCCAAAAATCAAGTCGATTGGTTGGTTAGTCAGGGCGTATAGGAAGGACCAACCAAACACACTTCGCATTTGTAATATTATCTACGATTAAGATAAAGATGAGGATTCTAATTTAAAATCTTATATCAAAATCATCATTATCATTTTCTTGTCCTTATCCCAATTCCATTTGGTGTCGTGGCAGTACTTCTTTGTCCTCCACTCCACTCTATCAACCGTCATCTCGTCAATTCACTCCTTTTTCTTTTATATCATTATAGGTCGGTTAACTAAAGCTGGTACGTTCAACACATTTACATCAAGTGTATGTGAACAAGCGCGCGGGGCGTGACGTTACACTGCATGATGCATACGAGTATGAATGGTACATTTATTGTTTTGCTTGTGCTATTATAGAGTGAACGTTTTTTGTATTCTTCAATTCGTTTTATGAAATTGCATTAGTGGGAGTACTGTGAACGTGCCAGCTTTCGTTAACCGACCTGTACGCACACAATCTATCTATCCATCTTTTTGTAGTCTTTCCTTCTATCCATCAACCCGTCTATCACCTTTCTAATAACATTCCGATCATCCCATCTCATAACACGACTTACAAAGACTTTTATTAGGTCCCATGATGATGTAATTGTCGCAACTCCCGAACAGTCCATGAACCAGAACTACCGCCTTCTTCTTGCTAACAACCTTGGTAATTTCCTTCACCCCTCGTGGAATCCTATACAGCTTTAATATATATCCGTCTGATGTATGAACATAGTGTGTTTCTATAGGATAACCACTGGAATGCACTAGTTGAGGCTAAAACATATAAACCGGTCAAGAGCGAGTTGGGCTCGTGCACCGAGGGATCCGTACTATTATATATTGTTCCCATACATCGACACAGGTCGAGGCACAGGATACTTAATAGTACAAGTCGAGGTCAGTTTATCAAAAGCAAATAAGTATAAAATAACTACTTTAAAATTTCTGAAAAAGTATGCTGTTAGAGACATTGTTTTATTTTTACATACATAGAATAATTTCAGATTTTTTTCTATGTAAACCTCGGATATAGGGGGAGGACGGTACTTTTTTTTACAACTTTCATTAAAATACTAAAACTATGCGGCCTAAAAAAAATGTGCGCTCTTTCATATGATACCCATAGTAGCTCTACTTTGAATTTTTAAGAGTCCCTTTCAGCCCTTGTTGCAAAAAAAAAACAACAGATTGCACTGTGGTGGGTGTGCCGGCAGAAGTGAAAACCGCTTAAACGAAAATAACGATCAAAATCCACTATATCTTTATCTTGACACTATATCAATATCTATATTATTATCTTGACCACAACTTCATAAAAGTTGATGAAAACGGAGACCAACTTGATTTGGCAGGTGAATCCATCCATGAAAAGCATCAATATGGAAGTTGGTAGTCATTACAGATCTTTATATAATGGTTGTTATTAACTAATATACGTAGATCTTTCAAGTGTGAGACTTTATGTAATTTGAAATAGGTCAACGATAAATGGTCTTAAGAATTTTCGATCAGGGTCACGTGTCCACGACGCGGCTTTAAAATTTTTTACCCATCCCAAAAATTTTAAATTCTGATGTGCACAACGCTGCTAAAGAAGTTTTCACTTCAAAATTTTTTTTTATATCTCTTATTTGCAAAATAGTTGAGCAAACGTCATCTCGAACTATTCCAGAGGAGATCATTCTTTTTGGGGCTTTCCGGCAAGTGCCGGCCAACAAAAGAAATTGGTACGTATGGTTAGAACTGGTCGTTTGGAGCAATAGTTGATATGACACAAAAGTTCCAAATTACTTTCAAGTTCATAGCATTAGTAGTTCTTGTTATATCCAGATGTGACAGACAGACAGACTGAGTCGCACAATAAGGGTTCCTTTTTACCATCTTATTCCTCTTTAGTGGGTGACGGCTAACCTGTGACCCGGATCTTACGTCCCCTCACCATCCTGGAGAGATGCCCAAGCTTGCTCGGCCGTCTCTCAGCCGTGGGGACGCCCTGGTAACCGGGCGGGCCGCGCCGGTCACATGGGAGGAACCATAAATGGCCCTCCATGACCTACACGCGGCGTAAGTGCAAATACAAAAGAAAAATAAAATTTGTTATTAAATTAAAAATAAAAATATGTTTTAATTACCACTGTTGCATACGCCTTCCAGTGTTTATTGGCATGAGCGTTCGAGAAAAATGACAGAAAAATTATCAATAAATATGTGTTTTCCATGATTTTAAAATACACTTTTAAAACAAGGCTAGTGATACTATAGTCAGTAGTTTTGTTGCCCAGTCAGAAAGGTGAATGAAACGAGATTTTTTTGAGTGTCAATGTTATATCTAAACATTTAATAAATGCTATTACGGCGAGTTTTTGATATCGTGAATCTGAAACAATAATATGAATGAATAATAAGTATGATGTGAAATAAATTGGACCCGTATTACTTGTTTGGATAATATTGTTTGTTTTCCGGTATATGAGTGATGTTTTTAAAATTAAACTGGTGGCCAGCACAAAACGGAAGTAAGGTTTTATCTTAAAATAATAACTTTAATTATTATATTATATTAGTTATTATTCTTAGGGTTTTATTTATAAACGAATGAAAACAGGCTGAAACATGCTATTTAATAAAACAAACAAATCAAAACTTCAAGTTAAGTATCTTAAATTTATTATTGGCGTGTTAAACATAACAATATTTTTACTTCTTGGGTCACTGATGATATTCTCACTCCATAACTCTCTCACTACTGTATTGGGTTTATACTGTAAAAATAGATGTACCTTAGTGTGGAAAATAAATCTAATGGGCCTCATTGGCAGCGGAGCGGCACGAAAAGAGAATGTTTTTTGTACACATTTGCTTTGCTGATGGGCTGACATTTTTGAAGTGAAAACTTCTTTAGCCTCGTTGTGCACATCAGAGTTTAAAATGATGGGTAAAAAATTTTAAAGTCGCGTCAGGACACGTGACCCTGATCGAAAACTCGTAAGACGGAGGGAGAGTAGAGCGCCGGCGCGGCGTAGTAGAGGAAGTAATATCCCCCTCTCTTTCTACCGCGCGGCGGAAATGTAAGCCTGCTCCTAGTGTTTCGTTTAAGCGGTTTTCACTTCGGCCGGCACTCCCGGAGTGCAACCCGTTGTTTTTTTAGCTCGCAAGTCGTTTGCGTTTTGATTCCACACATGAAAACCCGCAAGGTTGGCATTATGCGAAACGACATTAAAATTTCATTTCGAGGGATTTTCGTTGTTTCGGAGGGCGTTGTATGCCCATTGTTAACGATAGTTGAAGCTTAACGAAAGAAGGATCAGGAAGGATTCCCATGCTTAGTTATTCCAGTATTCTGGAGATACCTCGCAAAAATTTAGACGCGTGAAACCACGTACACTTAACAAATTTTTATTACTTTGTCATTTTACAGACGACCACAGCAGTTAAAGATGCAGCGATGTCTCCAACAACGACAGCTTCAGGCAGCGAATCGGAACACCCCGAGCTACTGGGCTCTCTCACCACTCAGCAACAGCAGCGTACTAGCGCCAGGGTCATCAAGAAACTGAAGCTGGAACCACCTGCTGATAAACGAGGCAAGAGGCCTGATGGACAGGTCGACGGTGAGTTACTCTATGCAACAAATGCCGTGTCATCCTGCCCGATTTAAACAAAAAGACAACTGCTAAAAGTCAACTCAGAGCGTTTTCACATTGTGTAGGTGTTCCAAAGCTAGAGCGTTTTTCCCTATTCGATTTGATATCCATAATCCATATCAGAATATGGATTATGGATATCGAATCAAATAGGGGAAAACGCTCTCACTGACATCTAGTTCATCATTCCACAGATGCAATCTGATTTTATGATTTTAATTGCTTTTTATTTTTCATTGTGACAAGTATGTTTTTTCAGATAATTTTATGTTTTTAACTTTAATTGTTTTTTTATTGTAATGAGTCTTTTTCTTTGTTTTTTTATAGATATTTAATTTTTATATGAGTAATCTAGCTCGTAGTCCCACTAAAACGGTACCGACGGAAGATCTGCGCTGGTCAAAAGCCAAATATTATGCTGAGTCGTGACCGTTTTGGGACAAACCGTTTTTCTTTTTTTATGTGTTTTTATTTGGATGTCTTTTCTTTGTCCCAAATAAATTTACTTTTCTTTCTTTCTTTCTAGTTCTATCTTACCCCAAAAAGTTTAAGCGCAGCCACGGGCCTGCCGATCCTATTCTGTTCTGCCTGTCAATTAATTGTGTAATGTCAGTCATCATCATCATCACCATCAGCCTGTGGACGTCCACTGCTATTGTGGCTTTCATAGAAGGCTATTAGCCTACTACTGCTACCACGCTGGACCAACGCGCAGACCGGTTGGTAGAGGGTTTGTGTCAAGTTTTCCTTCACTCGCACATGTGTTCAATGCGTCGATCCTCTTAGTCGACTCTTACGACATCCGAGGCATGTAAGGGAGTGGTGACACTTGTATTCTTAGGCCGTCACCACACGGCACCAATACATAAATAAACACACATACTCATAAATATAAAATATACATACATACTCGTACATACAAATAAATACATAAAAGAGACGGGGCGAAGTAAGTGACTCATGATTCAGACTCAGATAATTGTAATAGAAAGTGCGACTTGACTTTGGACTTGAATAAGTGAATACTTGGGGATTCCTGAATGTTTGTTGGGAGTTTATTCCAAAGCTGTACCGCTCGGACAGAGACGGAATTGTGAGAAAGAATTTGGTGTTGCTTCCAGGCAGCACAAACATCTTAGTGATGCCAGGCCGCCTGGGGCGAGAGGGAGAAAGGAGTAATAGTTAGTAATACTAAATATTCCACGCGCCACTCACACATTTACCGACCTGTATCGACAAGAACCCCAATTCTTTTCTGTGTTTAACTGTTCTATCTAGAGCAGAATAGAATAGGTAGATCGCTCTAATTCCATAAAAAGATTTTACACCAATTTTTGCACAGCCCAAAGAATACAAAATATTTTAATAGCCTTTCTTATTTTCCCCAGAATTAATCGAATGCGACACTCCTAACAAAATAGACGACCCGAAAGATCTTCTCAAATTCCCCACTGTCAAGCAGCGAATGCCGAAAGCGCTCTGGTCTACTGACGAAAAGAGTTTGTTCTTCGAAGCCCTGAACGAGTATGGCAAAGATTTCGACGCCATCACAGCCCATATATGCGCTAAGATGAAGAAGAAGGGCATGCCAGATGTGAATCTGAAGACGAAGACTCAAGTCAGCCACTTCTACTACAGGACTTGGCATAAACTCTCCAAGCACGTGCATTTTGATGAAAGTAAGTATGTCAGAGCTACCATGTTAGTGATGATCTGGAATTGCACTGCAATGCATGGAATCCATACTAATGTTATTTATGTGTAAGCAACTCTGTCTATCCGTTACCTTTTCACACTTTTTTTTATCTGAGTGAGGACAAATGCAGTTTTTAGGCATACTCGTCCTGTCCACTCGTCGATCCCAGTAGGTTCGGCAGGAGGGCCGGGCGGCTCTGACTTCTCTCCGACCCCTCACGCGATAGCATTGAAGTCGAGATTTAATTAATGTAAAACGTCAATAATTATGACTAGTATTGAGTACTTAAACTAAAAAATAATACTTGAAATTATTAAATATAGTTATTTTGAACTCTAGAAATCGATTCAACCGCCAATCAAAATCGAATCAACGTCGAAAATCAATAATAAAGATTGACATTCAATCTCGATGTCGACGCGATCCCGTTAAAAGTAACCCCCCTTATTGGACTTGATTTCAAGTTCTTAAGGCGCAGTATTGTCATTAACTGTCATCATACTGAGTTTTATTTATTTTGACGTGATTTAATAACTGAAAGTAATAAATTTAATGATACCTAAAATCCTAGCTACCAGACTAGAGTAACAAATATGTCAGAAGGTAATTTATTGGCCCTGAAAATTGTATAACATCTCATTACATGTTGTATATTAACCTTGTCATACAATAAAGTAGATATTATAATAGATTTCGATGAATTGTACAAGTGATATGATGTTTAAATTATACGTCTTCGTCATTGATAAGTTTAGTTCCACAGCTAGTAGCATTTATAATAAATAATATAGTTAAAGGTCGCTGCATACGTAACGTGTTTTATTCCGGACGGGATGGGACGTGGAGCTTTGGAAATATCGTTTTATAAAAAATGTTCACTAAACGCATACATCACGGATGCACGGACAGGACTAACGTGACATTTTCTATGAAACGACACTTTACGTACCGTCCCGTCCGGGATAAAACACGTTACTTATGCAGCGACCTTAAAACAGAAAGTCCAATGATCACGCGTAGTTGCAAATTTATTTGGCATACATTTGATATATGTCATACCTCTGCCGTTGCCTGTCTGTAGGTCTTTTACAGACTATACTTCGGATTGTGTGCCAAGGAGCTACATGAGCCATACCGCCATCCCCCTACTTCCATCGGATATACAGACGCACTGCGGGCTACCGCCCTTTCTTGGTTGATATCGCTAAATGTCGCACCAAACGCTCATCAACATCTTTAATATTGCGCACAGCTAAGGAGTGGAACTCCCTCCCAGCGTCTGTATTTCCGAGTACTTATAACCCGACTACCTTCAAAGCAAGGGTGAATAGGAACCTTCTGGGTTAGTTCGCTCCATCGCGGATCCTCTCCTAGCCCCTGGGCTTGATTGGGATCAAGTGCAAACTCATTCCAAGTAAAAAAAACCTTAAGGTGGTACGACTTCTATACAAACAAACATTACACAATTATTGGTTAGTAGTAGGGATTCGCCGTTTCTGGACCACCGCCGCGGGGGTTGCTTTTGGTCGCTCTGTCGGCAACTCATCCTACTGGGCGCGAATGAAATGTATACCTACCGCGAATTAAAACCGCGAATCAAACCGCGAATGAAACCGCGCGACCAAGTAGAGTAGTAGGGATTCGCCGTTTCTGGACCACCACCGCGGGGGTTGCTTTTGGTCGCTCTGTCGGCAACTCATCCTACTGGGCGCGAATGAAATTTATACCTACCGCGAATTAAAACCGCGAATCAAACCGCGAATGAAACCGCGCGATCAAGTAGAGTAGTAGGGATTCGCCGTTTCTGGACCACCACCGCGGGGGTTGCTTTTGGTCGCTCTGTCGGCAACTCATCCTACTGGGCGCGAATGAAATTTATACCTACCGCGAATTAAAACCGCGAATCAAACCGCGAATGAAACCGCGCGATCAAGTAGAGTAGTAGGGATTCGCCGTTTCTGGACCACCGCCGCGGGGGCTGCTTTTGGTCGCTCTGTCGGCAACTCATCCTACTGGGCGCGAATGAAATTTATACCTACCGCGAATTAAAAGCGCGAATCAAACCGCGAATGAAACCGCGCGACCAAGTAGAGTAGTAGGGATTCGCCGTTTCTGGACCACCGCCGCGGGGGGGGCTCTACCCTATTGTTTGCCGGACATTTGTTGTTGTTCAAAGGTTTAATAGACCTCTCATAAACAGATTTCTAAAGGGTATTGTTTAAATGCAGGTATTAATACACCAATCATAAACAGATTTCTAAAGGGTATTCTCTGTCCTATTGTTTGTTGAATATTTGTTGTTCAAAGGTTTAATAGACCTCTCATAAACAGATTTCTAAAGGGTATTGTTTAAATGCAGGTATTAATACACCAATCATAAACAGATTTCTAAAGATGTTGTTTGAATAATAGACCCATCATTAAATAACAGTTTTCTTACTAAAAGCATAATCTTTACAGTGGGCTTGTACTCGTTTCAACACGTCACATTCGTACACGATCCAACATGTTATCTTCAGATGACTATTTAAAGGACCACGATCCAGAGACGGTAGTACAGTCTACAATCGTATTTCGCGTCGATTTAATCAACCAATAGTTTGTATAAGTGAAAGAAGTGTGTGTGTGTGTTCCCGAAGATCTTAACATGCAGGTATGTGTTATTACTTTTCATAAGTTATTGTAGTAGTAAGAATAATATATTTCTTGCTCCCCCTTCACATTGTTTTGATACATATTAATGAGTGTGTTCTATTGTAGGGTTCAACTATTAATGTGGAAGACATGCCGAATACTTTCAAGAACTATTACTTTGATGCTTACAGTAATGAAGAGTTAGATGATAGGCTCACTATCGTCGAGTCCGAGTTGTCGAAACCTCTTAAGCGAGCAAACAGCAATACCAACATTAATAAGTTTTTTGATGATTCCAAAACCAAAAAACAGAAAAAAGCCCTGGTATCATCAGTTGGGCAGGCTCGAGAAGGAGGTATGTCTTATGTATCTACGAATGTCAACGCCACCGCCACACATCTTATAAAACTAGAAGTTTACGATCTCAAGAAGTTAGCCAAGGTGCCTGAAAACAAACAGTGGAAGCATGCCGACGTACGCATCAAATTCTATACAAAGACTAGTAACAGAATCTATGAACACAGCAAACAGATGATATATAACATAACAAAGGAAGTCGCTGAATCCCAAGACTGCAAAAAATACTTTTTCAATGATGAGCCATGATAATAAACAATTGCAAACAATGCTGCCCCCACCACCCACAGCAGAGCAATTATTGCTTAAATAGTAGCTCTACCTGAGCATTTTTGTTACATACATTGAGCGCGTTAAAACAGTACAGGTCAATCCGTTTATTAATATTTAACTCTTAACATGGATTCTAACAAAGATCATGTGGTCAGTATGTTTTTTTGTGTGGATAATAATTATCAAGAAGAAATTAACATTGACAACAATGTAAGTGGATTTTTCAACACTGAAGTTTTAGAGCAGTGTAATGCTTTAGATGTTAATAATAGTGGTGAAAAATGTGATACAAGTTTTTTTTCAACTGAAGATGATGCTGCATTATATGAAATTGTGTCTATAACAGAAGATATTTTAAAAAAGAACAATGTTGTTTCACAAACCAGAGGAGTGAAGAGGAAATTTTCATCTCAAGATGATGCTGCATTGTATGAAATTGCCTCTGTAACAGAAGATATGTTAAAAAAGAACAATATCGTTTCACAAACCGGGGGAGGAGTGAAGAGGAAATCGAGGGATAGTGGATTCATGAATGAAGTCCATATTCAAGTTACCCCTGGGCCATCATCGTCGTCAATTAATCAGTCCACTGTGCATAAAGTTAAATGTGACATCTGTGATGTGATGGTAAGTCAGAAATATTTTTCAAATCATGTAAGAAGTTCTTTTCACAAAAATAAACTACTATTAAGTCATCATAATTTTGATAATGTTACTGTTTTGAGCACTGCATTTGGTTCTAGAGTTGTTACTTATCAAATAACTTCACCTAATCTAAACCCCACAAATTTACAAACACCAGAACAATTTTTTGACAGCGTTAAAGATACGATTTCCAAATTAATTGGTTATAGCATTAAAGAATTAACTATCATTAAAGTAAATTTTATTATTCATGCCGATTTTGTCCAAGAAACAAAGAGTTTGCATAATACATTCGATTTCCAAACATCAAATTTTAATATTTGCTTGGGCGATGACTTAGAACCATATTACAAGTTATTGTGTGAAACGATAAACAACAAGATGAGAGATTTTGAAAAAAAGGATAGTGGTTGGTCTTTTGTAGCTATTCGTAATTTGGAAATGAATGTCAACAAGTTTAACCCTTTGCAAGGTTCTTCATATGTAAAATTACCAAAAGATATTCAGGCTAAAAAGGCGATTATCAATGTAAAAAACAATGACCACGAGTGTCTTAAATGGGCTTTATTATCTGCGTTATACCCCACACAACATCATGTAGATAGGGTGTCTTCGTACTCTAACCATTGCAATAAACTAAATTTTAAGAATGTATCCTTCCCGGTTAAGCTGAAGGATATTGTTAAAGTTGAAAACAACAACAATATAAGCATAAACGTTTTTGGTTTAGAGTTCGATGAGCATTCCGGGAAAAACACAGTGGTGGGGCCTCTTTATTTCACCAAGAATAGAAAACAAAAGCATGTTAATCTTCTATATATTGCAAACGGTGCTATCGGACATTATTGTTTTATTAGTAATTTATCTCGTTTAGTAAGCAAACAATTAACGGGGAGAGCTCATGCAATTTTTATTTGTGATGGTTGTTTGATACATTTTCCATCTAAACAAAGATTAGATAGTCACCAAAATTATGATTGTAATCACATTTTAACTGAACTTCCCAGTGCATCCAAAACGAGAAAAGGTTGGTTCGGTCAGAATGAGTGTACAAATAAAATTTATTTTGATAAATATCAACGACAAATGAAAATACCGTTTGTAATATATGCTGATACAGAAGCTTTTCTTAAACCTATTTCTGCTTGTGATCCAGATCCTTCCAAACCTTACACACGAAATGTACAAGAACATGAAATATATAGTTATGGTTATTATATTAAATGTTCATATGATGATAATTTATCAGTATATAAAACGTATACAGGATCTGATTGTGCTAACAGTTTCATGGAAAATCTTAGTAAAGATGTCTGTGACATCCACAAAAGAAATTGTTTTGACAAAAAGCCACCTATTGTACTCGAAGATTGGCAACAGGTAGATGTTTTTCAAACAAAAGCTTGTTACATTTGTTCGAAAGATCTTGGTTTAGAATCTACTTTAGATTTTGATTGGAATACGGGTTTGTTTAGGGGTGTTGCACATAATTTATGTAGTACTAAGTTCAGAGCTCCTCATTTCATACCTATATTTTTACATAATTTAAGTAACTATGATGCTCACTTTATTGTACACGCGTTAAATATACAAGAAGGAGATATCGAAATAATTCCTCAAAATAAGGAAAAATATATTTCTTTCACCAAGACGCTAAAAATTAATGGACATGAAGTTCACTTAAGGTTCCTAGATTCTTTCAAATTCATGTCTAGTGGTTTAGACAACTTGTCTAAAAATCTTCAAGTAGAACAACTCAGAGAACTTAAAAAACAAGTACCGAACCCAGATGATTTCAAACTATTAATAAGAAAAGGTATTTTCCCATATGAGTTAATATCATCATATGAATCACTCAATGCAACAACCCTACCAGACCAATCTAACTTTTACAGCTCTTTAACAGAATCCAATGTTTCCGATGAAGACTATAAACATGCACAAGATGTATGGCAACATTTCCAATGTAATAGTATGTTAGAGTATTCAAATATTTATTTAAAAACTGATGTGTTACTTTTAGCTGACGTTTTTGAAAACTTTCGAGATGTTTGTTTAAAAACATATGGATTAGATCCAGCCCACTATTACACTGCACCAGGTCTTAGTTGGGATGCTATGTTAAAACACACTAAAATTGAGCTGGATTTATTAACTGATTTTGATATGATAGCATTCATCAAATCGGGGGTAAGGGGTGGTGTGTCTGTATGTAGCAACCGATATGCTAAGGCTAATAATAAATACTTGAATGACTTTGACGCAAACGTTCGTAACTCTTATTTAACTTATTTAGATGCTAACAATTTGTATGGTTGGGCTATGTCCCAGTACCTTCCCTATGATGGTTTTAAATGGGTTAGTATAGATGTTAATTTTCAAGTCTCTCCTACTTCAGATATTGGGTATATACTGGAAGTAGATCTCAGTTATCCACATAAATTACATGATTTACATTCCGATCTTCCATTGTGTCCTGAAAGTATTTGTACTGGAAGTAGTAAACAAAAAAAACTAGTTCCCAACTTAAATGATAAAAAAAATTATATCATTCATTACAGAAACCTCATACAATGCTTACAACAGGGGATGAAGTTAGTTAAAGTACATAGAGTTTTACAATTCAAACAAAGTCCTTGGTTAGGAAAATACATTGACCTAAACACTCAATTAAGAATGCAAGCAAAATCAGATTTTGAAAAAGATTTTTTTAAGCTTATGAACAACTCTGTTTTCGGTAAAACTATGGAAAACATTGAGAAGAGAGTAAATGTTAAGTTACTCACACATTGGGAGAATCGGGGTAAGGTTCAGGGGGTCCAAAGTCTGATAGCTCGTCCTGAATTCCATAGTTTATCAATTTTTTCTGAAAACTTGGTAGCGATACAATTAAATAAAACTAAACTTGTATATAATAAACCCATTTATTTAGGTTTCTGTGTACTTGATATATCAAAAACTTTAATGTTTGATTTTCACTATAATTATATGAAAAAGAAGTTTAATGATAATGTAAAACTGTTGTATACTGATACGGATAGTCTCATCTATCAAATTTTTACCGATGACTTCTACAACGACATAAAACCTGATTTAGATAACTATTTTGATACTTCCGACTATCCCACTGATAACGTTTTCAATTTTCCTAAAGTTAATAAAAAGAGAATAGGTTTCTTTAAAGATGAAAATAATGGTAAAATTTTTAAAGAATTTGTTGGTCTGGGTTCAAAAATGTATGCAATCAATGTAGAGGGTAAAGTTATTGCAAAAGCTAAAGGTGTCAACAAAAACGTGACTAAGAAAATGAAAATAGATAACTATAAATCATGTTTGTATAATAAAAATCTCCAATATGCTGAAATGTATCGCTTCCGATCAATTAAACATGTAATTTTTACTCAAAAAATTAATAAAGTGAGTTTATCTTACAACGATACGAAACGGTATATTTTACCAAACTCTACTGATACATTGTCTTGGGGTCATTATAGTATAAGAAACATTTAATGCACTATTTAAAATAAAATTGTAATGTAAAATTGTAGTGTAAAGTTGATATAAATAAATGATGTCATAACTGTGTGTTCAACAAAATACCGAGCTATACCGAGCTGAACACAGTTTTGACATCACAACATTATACAATGTGTTAGTTAATCTGTCTTTGTAATTTGTTTATATTTGTTTATTTCTTGTACTATCATGTTGTGTATTCACTATGTATATCTAAAAATTAATGTATTTTCTTTTTTTCTTTATAATCATTTTAATTTTTGTATAGGATAATAAACTATAAAATTATGATTTATATTTTTATTCTTCATTCCTTTAATTGATCAAGTCACATTAGCACGTCACCATGATTCATTTTATTCATCCTTTTACTACTATAGTAGCAGGTCCAAGTGGATGTGGAAAATCAAATTTTGTTACAAATTTTTTGAAATATTCTAATGAAGTATGTAATCAAGATTTTTCTGAAATAATATGGTGCTATGATGAAATGCAACCTTTATACAATTTACATAATGTTAATTATAGTCAAGGTATTCCTGATTTGAGAATGTTTGATGGGAAATACCCTAGACTTCTAATAATTGATGATCTCATGAGGGAGTCAGATGGTCGAATAGTTGATATTTTTACAAAAGGCAGTCATCACAGAAATCTTAGTGTATTCTACATAACACAAAACATATTCCACCAAGGAAAAGGTCAACGAGATATTTCTTTAAATTCAAGTTATATTGTTTATTTTAAAAATCCTCGAGACAGAACACAGATACGTCATCTGGCTCGTCAAGTATATCCTGATAATGTAAAATTTGTAGAAGAAGCTTACAAAGATGCAACTGCGCAAGCTCATGGTTATCTTTTTATCGATCTTAAACAAACTACAAATGATATGTGTCGTTTTAAAAGTAAAGTTTTTCCATTTAATGGGCACTGTACTGTGTATATACCAAAAAAGGGGTATAAATATAATGCACAACAAACGATTTCAGTCAGTTTCAAATAATGGTTGAAGTGGAAACATCCGAATCAAAACAGTTTTTAAGAGCACTGCTTATACTTAAAGAACATTATCGCGAAGCTTTGTTAGAACACTGTGATGATAATGAAATAAACCAAATTTGTGAATGTATTTTGAAAGTTTTCAAGGAAAAAATTACAGTTAAAGAAACTAGTAAATCAATTTTTAATATTTGCAAATTTAACTGTTTTCTTTCTACTGATGCTGTATAGCTAATCAACAGATAGTATAATTAAATATATCATTAAAATAATGATTCGAAGAATTACATCTCACAAAGATTTACTGAGAGCATTATTAACATTAAAACCAAAGTATCGAGAGACATTGTTGAAAAAATGCAATGATGAAGAAATTAATTGTATAACAGAATGTATTTTTAATGTTTTGAAAGGAAAGGTACCCTTAAAAGACAGCGAGAAGAGTAAACTGAAAAAACATAAAAGTGTATTAAGAAAGTTAATTTCAAAAGGATCTCATAAAACAAGAAAACAAATTGTTATACAAAAAGGTGGGGCATTTTTACCGATTATTCTTGGTTCTGTTCTTAGTACACTATTAGGTTCAATTATAAATTAAAAATGGAAAATACCAAGAAAATGATACTTATCGAACCCGAAGTTATAGAGAGATTGAAAACAGATAATAGTAATGCAAGTTCTAATAATTTATCACGTTTGGATGAAGAAATGGATAAAGTTTTAAAAACAAAAAAAGGGGATAGAGAAAAATGGGTGCTTTATTTACAAACATTACAAAGATATCTGCATTTTATTGGGGAAGATCGAAAACCATTACAAATACCTATTTTACCTTTCGATGAAAAATATAAATTAATAAAAGAAACAGTTGAGACAGAGCAAGGTGCAGACGACAAAGAGACTCCCGCTAAGATAAACGAGGGGGGTATTTATACAAAATCACAGCTACTTTCATTTATACCGAAGACATATAAATTGAAAGGTGAACTCTTAATAGATATACTCTTAAAAAATAAAGATAAAATATTTTGGAATGATAAAGGTACTGTGTTTATCAACAATAAAGAGGTTAGCAAAAGTAATATTGTTGACCTTTTAGGTGACATCTTAAGACCGCTCAAAAAAAACACTTCACCAAATGGGTGGATGGAGTTTGCTCTAATGTTGAAAGAATTAGCTGTTCCTTTAAGTTATATAGGTAATCCAAAAAGAACCACTTATATAAATATATTGTCTAAAAGTCCAACTTATTCTAAGAAGGTAAAAGAAGAAGAAGCAAGTACACATCCTGAGTTTGACAGTACACCAAAATTAGGAAAAACAAGTGGTGAAAATCAGATTAAAAAACATAGAAAGATCGATTGGGAAAGATGGACCCCCTACTAGAAATAAAAAATATTTATTATGATGTATCCCATCCAGCTGGATACAGTAGTGTTAATAAATTATCAGAGGCTATGAAAAATAAAATGACTAAAGAAGAAACAAAAAAATGGTTGGAATCACAGGAAACATACACTATGCACAAACCAGTTTACCGACGATTTCCGAGAAACAAGTATATTTTATCTAATTTTAATGAACTTTGGCAAGCCGATTTAAGTGATATGCGATCTTATAGTGAGTATAATGATGGTTTTAAATATATTTTATGTGTGATTGATGTATTTAGTAAATATGCTTTTGCAAGAGCTATAAAAAAAAAGGATTCAGGTACTATGAAGGAACATTTTAAAGATATATTTTTAGAAGCTAAGGCTACTCCCCGACATTTACAATCAGATAAAGGTACTGAATTTATATCAAAAGATGTTCAATCTTTTTTAAAGAATAATAGTATAAACTATTACACAACAAATAATCCTGATATTAAGGCTAGTATTGTTGAAAGATTCCAACGCACACTTAAAATGAAAATGTGGCGATATTTTACACATAATAATACTTACCGATACATAGACGTTCTGCAAGATTTACTTCACTCTTATAACAATAGTTTTCATAGAAGTATTAAAATGTGCCCTTGTGATGTTAATCCTGGGAACATTATGGTTGTATGGCGAAATTTGTATAAAGAAAAAGGGGTTGAAATAGTTAAACATGGAACTAAATCAAAATTTAATGTTGGTGATCATGTCAGGATTACTAAATATAAACATATTTTTCAAAAAGGATATGAGACTAATTGGAGCGATGAAATATTTTTAATTACTTCGGTTATAAAGAGATCACCTTGGATAGTTTATACATTGCAAGATTTACAAAATGAGAACATTATTGGGACTTTTTATGAGAAAGAATTACAAAAAGTATCGTATGATCCCACTACCAAGTTTAAAATAGATAAAATACTAAGCACTCGTTATTCCGGCCGCAGAAAGGAATTATTAGTGAAGTGGAAAGGTTATCCAAGTAAATTTAATAGTTGGATTTTGGCAGCGAATTTAGAAAAATCATGAGAGGAGAAAACTTTTATATAACTTTACCTAGTAATAGCTCTGCTACATATTTCCCAAATAACAAGACTACCAATTTCTCAACAAAATTACCAACATCCATTAAGTTAGAAGGAGAATGGTTAGTGGGAATTGTTGAATTTCAATATCCTTGTACCATATTCACTGTTCAAGATAATAATAATATTATGTACGTAACCAAGCAAATAAAGGTTGATAATGGTGAAGAACTAAGTTTAGTCACATACAAAAACCATATACCAACCTCTAGTTATGAAGATATAAATGATGTTATAACAGCATTGAATTCAAAAGAAACATTTAAATTGAGACATGACAAAATTTCAAGATTAATTACTCTCACAGGAGATGTAATGAATCTGATTTCATTAAAGTTTTCTCCTGTATTAAGTCTTCAACTAGGGTTTGATCCAAATACTAACATAGCAACAAAAAAGACTGGAAAATTTCCAGCTAATTTATACTTAGGTTTACCATCACAGTTATATGTATATTGTGATATTGTAGAACCTCAAATGGTTGGAGATGTGATGTGCCCTTTACTGAGAATAATATCATTAGACCCTGTAAAATATACATATGGATCGTACAAAATGCATATCTTTTCAGTACCTCACTACGTTCCAGTCATGCGTAGAGAATTCGATACAATTGAAATAGATATAAGAACAAACACTGGAGAGAGTATCCCATTTCAGTTTGGAACGAGCTGTGTTAAACTACATTTCATACGTAAATAAAAAATCATGTACACGAGACAAAATAATAGTATTTGCCCATATCATCACTACTATTCACATCAGGCTGGAACCGGGGTCGGAGTAATTTATAAAGGTGTAGCACATCAGCGTGGGCATGGTATAGGAAGTTTTTTAGGAGGTTTGTTTAGATCAGTTCTACCTCTTTTATCAAATGGAGCTAAAGTTGTAGGTAAAGAAGTGTTAAATGCTGGAGCAGGACTTTTATCTGACATAGTAAGCGCTAAACCCTTGGAAGAATCCCTTACAAATCGTTTTAAGGAAGCTACTACTAATTTAAAAAGAAAAGCCGATAATGAAATTAATAGAGTTATGAAAGGTTCAGGGTATAAGAATAAAAAGCGAAGCACGAGAGGCCTCATTCGCTCACAAAACTTGAAAGGGAGAACAACGAGAAAAGGTAGACAAATTAGAAATTTAACTTATAACGACATTTTCTCTTAAAATACAAAATGTCATTCTTACATAATAATTCTTGTGAATGTGTCAAATCTGAATTAGATCTATTTGCATTACCGACAACTCAAACAAGTATAGAAAGTGGACAATGGATTCATTATAAACCTATTTCATCTCTAAGTGATGATGGGCCTATAGAATTCCAAGTTCCTGGTTCCGGAGATGATTATATTGATTTATCACATACTTTACTTCATATAAAAGCCAAAATATTAAACCAAGATTTAACTCCTTTGAATTCTGAAACTACTATTGTAGCACCAATTAATAATTGGCTCCACTCACTATTCAGTCAATTAGATGTATATCTAAATCAGAAACTTGTATCTCCACCAAATAATACATATGGCTATCGTGCATATATAGAAACACTACTGAATTATGCTCCTCCTGCAAAAGAATCACATCTTACATGTGCAATGTGGTATGAAGACACTGCTGGAAAAATGAATAACACGGATGATGCTAATAAAGGATTTACCGCGAGACAAAAATATGTAAAAGATAGCAAGGAAGTAGAAATGATAGGACATTTACATGGAGATATCTTTAATCAGGATAAGTTTTTGATAAATGGTGTTGAAATGTGTGTGAAACTTATCCGTTCAAGGGAATCGTTCAACCTTATGTCTTCAACAAGTGATATAAAGGTTAAGGTGCGTATATCCGATGCAACGCTTATAATTCGTAAAGCGCGTATTAATCCAAGTGTATTACTTGCTCATCAAAAAGTTTTGGCTACTACAACCGCAAAATATCCAATCACGCGGGCTGAAGTGAAAGTTTTAACAATTCCATCTGGCATACAGGGTAAAACACTTGATAATGTTTTTCTAGGGCAAATACCAAAACGTTGCATTATAGGATTTGTAAACAATACCGCTTTTAATGGTAGTTTTAGTAAAAATCCTTATGATTTCGATAACTTTGGTATTAACACATTTAGTTTGTATATCGATGGGGTACAAATTCCTTCAAAGGCATTACAACCACATTTTAATAGTGGGGTTTATACGGCCATGTATCATACATTGTTCTCAGGAACGGGTATTCATTTTATGAATGAGGGTAATGGTATAAATAAGGATAGATATGCAAAAGGTTATTGTCTTATGGCATTTGACTTAACCCCTGATTTAACCGCGTCTTCAACTTCACACTGGAACTTAATTAAACATGGAAGTGTTAGATTGGAGGTGAGGTTTGAAAACACTCTAAATGAAACCAATAATTGTATTGTATACGCTGAATTTGATAATTTAATTGAAATAGATAAGAATCGGAATGTAAGTGTAGATTTTAGTAGTTAAATAAATTTTGAAACTATGTTTCTATATAAAATAGATATTTTGTTCAATGTATGTCATTATTAATTTGTACTCTAGTGTAAGTTAGACATTATAAAAGTAATATGAATACTTTTGAAATTATTAAATATTTAAAAATAATACACCATTCTTTGGTTTGTAATGTATTTGCAGCTAATCGGTTGCCAATTTACATGTCACCACCTGTTTATTTGATAAGTAATTTAGATCCTGATACGAAACCAGGATCACATTGGATAGCAGTTTTTATTAATGCTGATGGTATCGGAGAATACTTTGACACTTTTGGTCGAAAACCTGAAGGTTATCATTTAGCATTTTTAAAAAGAAATGCAATTAGATGGACATATAACAATAAAGTAATTCAAAACATTTTTTCTTCCTACTGTGGTAAATATTCTCTATTGTATTTATACTTAAAGTATCGAGGAATGTGTTTAAAGAATTTTGTAAATATGTTTACTGGAAATACAATAAACAATGATATCTTGTTAAAGAAGATGTTTAAATGTTTTTTCTGTGCATGATTATATTGTGAATAAAATTATTAATATAAAATTGATTTCATAGATATATTTTAATGATTTAAACAATAAATTACATATAGATTATATTTTAGACTTTTACTTCTTACCCTATTTAAACAAACAAATTTTGTTATAAAAATTTGGTGAGGATAAAAAAAACAGTTTTTACTAATATTTACCATATAATTTTATTAAGACTTAATAAAGTACAATGCTTACTTAGAAACTAAACTTAATATGTAAGTGTTGGAGAATATGAAATTTCCATCGGATTCACCATGTTGTTATTACTACTTAAAGCAATTTCCATCATTTCTTTATCCTCCTCCTCACTCCAATCAATTGATAGAGGATTAATCAGATGTGTACACGGTGAACTTGATCTCGAGTAACCTGATGCAGCTGTATCTATTTCAACCATATCGTTTTGATCGTTGCACATTAGACAATATGCCATCATGGGTAGTGGTCCATCGAAGTTGTCTTCTGAAGTAATCATCATTTGGGGTATATGAGTGTTGCACGGCGTAAAATATGGAATGAAATCCTCGTCTTCCAACATAGATTGTGGCAGTTCTCCATAAATATACCACATTCTTATATGATGAGCATAATGTTTTAAAATAGTAATTTTCCCTAGTTTTTCAATTATTTCCATGTCCATTATCATTATTGTAGAGGATTCAACTATATTCCGGAACACACACACTTCTTTCACTTATACAAACTATTGGTTGATTAAATCGACGCGAAATACGATTGTAGACTGTACTACCGTCTCTGGATCGTGGTCCTTTAAATAGTCATCTGAAGATAACATGTTGGATCGTGTACGAATGTGACGTGTTGAAACGAGTACAAGCCCACTGTAAAGATTATGCTTTTAGTAAGAAAACTGTTATTTAATGATGGGTCTATTATTTAAACAACATCTTTAGAAATCTGTTTATGATGGGTGTATTAATACCTGCATTTAAACAATACCCTTTAGAAATCTGTTTATGAGAGGTCTATTAAACCTTTGAACAACAAATATTCAACAAACAATAGGACAGAGAATACCCTTTAGAAATCTGTTTATGATTGGTGTATTAATACCTGCATTTAAACAATACCCTTTAGAAATCTGTTTATGAGAGGTCTATTAAACCTTTGAACAACAACAAATGTCCGACAAACAATAGGGTAGAGCCCCCCCCCCCGCGGCGGTGGTCCACGCGCGGTTTCATTCGCGGTTTGATTCGCGGTTTTAATTCGCGGTAGGTATAAATTTCATTCGCGCCCAGTAGGATGAGTTGCCGACAGAGCGACCAAAAGCAGCCCCCGCGGTGGTGGTCCAGAAACGGCGAATCCCTACTACTCTACTTGGTCGCGCGGTTTCATTCGCGGTTTGATTCGCGGTTTTAATTCGCGGTAGGTATAAATTTCATTCGCGCCCAGTAGGATGAGTTGCCGACAGAGCGACCAAAAGCAGCCCCCGCGGTGGTGGTCCAGAAACGGCGAATCCCTACTACTTTGGTTCATCATACCGTAATAATTCATAAATACATGCGCAACTAACTCGTTTCAGTTATTTGTTTGCGCGAAATAAAAAAAAAAATGTACATTCATAAATAAAACACGAATATACTAATTTTTAATAATTTCAATAATTCTACGTATGTGTGTGTGACTCATCGCATTTATATAGCTCATGTATGAAAGTAATTTTTTTTATAATTTCGCGCAAACAAATAACTGAAACGAGTTAGTTGCACATGTATTTATGAATTATTAATGTATGATGAACCAATTAATGTGCAATGTTTGTTTGTATGGAAGTCGTACCACCTTAAGGGCCTGTTTCACAATCTAAAAGTAAGTTCTGAGTAGCTTACTTGCCAGAATTTTTGGCAGATATGATATGAAAAATATGTAAAATCTTCTGACAACTAAGCTACTCAGAACTTACTTTTAGATTGTGAAATAAATATAAATATAATAAATAGGCCCTTAGGGCCTATTTCACAATCTAAAAGTAAGTTCTGAGTAGCTTAATTGGTAGATGATTTGACATATGTTTCATATTATATCTGCCAAAAAATCTGGCAAGTAAGCTACTCGGGACTTACTTTTAGATTGTGAAACAGGCCCTTAGACTGATAACAAATTATAACATAGCCTCGTTCGTCCTCACATTACCTTTAGACTGATAAGATAAGATAGCCAATTCCTCAGTGGTTGAGGGTTCCAGGAGAAGCGCTAACTGCCTTGCCTTAAGCGGTTCACCCTTTTAATTATTCACAAGCGGCCGCCCGCGGTTTTCCCCGCGTGGTTTACGTTCCCGTAGGAGTATCTGGATAAAAGGTAGCCCTATAACTTTTTAATTTTGCAATTTACAATGCTATTTTTATGTGATAAATATTAAACAAAAAAAAAAATACTAGTAAAAAGCAACCCGTCTCATGACCATCTCAGACATGAGACGGGTTGCCTTTGTGTTAGTCAACTATGTGCCACTACTTGAAATCCCTACATATAAAATTTCATCCAAATTCGTTCAGTAGTCTTTGCGTGAAAGAATAACAAATAAATAAACTGACATACACACGAGACACTTGTGGACGAGTTGTTTTTTTCAATATTTTTCTATTTAAAATTTATCATAAACGGACATACTTACGTATTTATAATATTAGTAGGAAGTAGGATACTTGCAGCCGCTCTCGTAGCACATCATAACCTTTAGACTGTTAAGTGTTATGATAGCAAATTTTTCAGTGGTTTAGTATTTCGGGGGAGCGCGAACCTTTAATTCAGAGATTTTATTTCAATGCTCAGCGCACGAAAAAACTTAAATGTGATTATGAAGCATTCATTATTATGCCTCTTTGATACTGGTTTCGGTACTCATTAAAATTACTGATTGGACAGACGATTGCTTAACCTAAACATAAGCAGATCTGTGCAGAAATATGTTGTCACTTTTATGTATAGAGTTGCAAAGTGAGCATGTTTGTATGAAATAACGGGGTGGGCCATTAGACGTGCCGGTGAGTGTATTTTGTCAAACGGGTACCTACTAAAGGTTCTACCCCCTTACTCTTGACGCGATCGCATTGAGATCGAGATTAAAATGATGTCAAACGTCGGAAATCATGACCTAAAATAACTAATTAAACTATAAATGAATACTTGAAATTAGTAAATAAAGTTTTTTTTTAGTCTAGTAATCGATTATATTAGTGTTGGGGCAGGAACGGAGGATATCTCTTCAATAAATTATTTATTTCAACGGTTTATAAAACGTATATTAATTTGAAAATACAGGTACAATAATAAGATGTTAACGTAAGGAGGATTTGAATGCGAGTGTGTCGCTGAATGAGTGGGTGAACGGAAGACCGAAGAACGAATCGAGTGACCGTAGAATGAAGGGGACCGAATGACGAATGTAGTGTCGCCTCTCGCTGTTAGATGGCGCCACCAGTCCTCAAAATCCCGAACATACCGCCGGCCTTGAAAGCTCTGCTTTCAACATGTCAATGTTGTTTCCTCGTGTCTTCGAATCTCAGCGACGCGTGATATGCCGTCCTTGCCTGGGAACACGCGTAGCACACGCCCCATCTTCCATTTGAGGGGAGGAGTATTGTCATCCTTCAGAAGGACTAAACTGTCCAAAGTGATGTCGCTTTTGTGGCTCTTCCACTTCGTTCTCTGCTGGAGTTCCACGATGTACTCTTTGGACCAACGCTGCCAGAAGTGCTGTCGCATCTGCTCTATCCTGTCATAACGTGGTAGTCTGGACGTCATCTGTGCTGTCAGGTCATCGCTAGCTGGAGCAGTCAACGATCGCCCGATCAGGAAATGGGCAGGTGTGAGTGGAGCTTGGTCATTAGGATCTGTAGACATAGGGGAAAGGGGACGGGAATTCAGGACGGCTTCGATTTGTGTTAAAACCGTGCTGAACTCCTCGTACGTTAGATTAGCGTTGCCTACTATACGTCTAAGATGATATTTACACGAGCGCACTCCACTCTCCCAAAGACCACCATAGTGATGAGAATACGGGGGAATAAATTTAAATTGAATGCCATCGTTGGCAAAAAAATTAGTAATTTGTTCACTTGATTTTGATAAAAATAACGGAAGTTCTTTTTCCGCACCTACAAACGTTTTCCCATTATCAGAGAAAATTATTTCGGGTTTGCCCCGACGACTTATAAAACGTTTTAATGATAAAAGAAAGTCGTTGATTGTGAGACTAGTAACAAGTTCCAAATGTATGGCGCGCGTCACGAAGCAAACAAATAGACAAATATACGCTTTGATTAGACGAGCCCCTCGTCCGCTACGGTTAAGTATATAAATAGGTCCTGCATAATCCACACCTGTACGAATAAAAGGAAAACATGCGTCTATGCGTTCGCTTGGCAAATTGCCCATAATAGGTTTCAATGTTTTACCTTTCATCCGTGTGCAAGTTACACATTCGCCAACCACTTTTTTCGCTAAGTTTCTTTGCATTTAAGGCCCACCAATATTCACGAATGTTTGCTAAAAGAAGAAGTAAACTTGCATGTAGCAGTCTCTTATGCTCACATCTAAACAATAACACTGTGAATGGATGTTTCGCACAAAGTAATATTGGATGCTTCTTATCATAGTTAAAATTTGTGGAATTTACCAGTCTACCACCGACACGTATTATGTTATTATCGTCTAAAAACACATTAAGACCTGAAATGCGCTTATAATCTGTACATTTATCACAACGCGAACCTTTAAGCAAGTTATTATAAATGTCAGGAAATGGTTGCATTTGAACGATCCTAACAAGCGTGCGCTGCGCCTCGATCATCTCGTCCACTGATAACAAACCGGTTCTACGTTGCCGCGCCGGCTGCGCTCGCTTGCAGCGTAAGTTGTAAACAAAACGATTTACGTAGGCACAAACACGTTTTAATTTGTTGAATGACGAATAATTTTCAAACGTAAATAAATTATTATCTGTCGTACAAATGTGACTTTCAACGGAATTATTACGCATTTCCGGCAAACTATCATAAATTAATAAATTATTTGAATAACAATTATCCGAAAAACTTAAATTATTTTTGTTACGCAAAAAGGATGGGCCGTGCCACCACAATTCACTATTAATTAACGATTATTTGCTAACGTATAAGAATCGCCGAATACGGTTACAGAGTCTTTAAACGGGATACGAACCGAAAATCTACCATTTTTTTCGCGGGTAGCCGTTTTTATAAAAAGTTCTTCACATTTTTGCTCATCGTGAGTCAACACTTTATTTGTATTAGACAACTCTTCTAATTCCCAGAATTTACGAAGTTGTGAATCTAGTGATTGCGTAAAATTACAAAATACCTTTTTTTCGTGTAGGTATTTGTTATTAACCGGACCGGAAACTAACCAACCTAACTTCGAGTTCTGTAAGAAAGGTCCGTTCGGTAAACGAATTTTATCATCGCATAAAAGTTCCCAAAAAATGTCGGCACCTAATAAAATATCGATTTCATTAGGTATATTAAACGTAGGGTCTGCACGTTGAATATTTTCGGGAACATGAATATCTAAATCGAAATTATTCGTAGGTAAACGAGACGATATTTGTGGTAAAACTAAACAAGTTAAAAGCGTATTGAATGAACTTGTTGTCGAACGTATAAAAATATCGCATGAGTTATTCGAATGTGTTACACTTTTACCAACACCCGAGATTCGAACAGTGGACTGCATATGTTTAACGTTTAAACGTCGTGCAAGTTTTTCCGTAATAAAACTGTGCTGACTACCGTTGTCGAGAAGAGCGCGAGCCTTGTGGAAACGATTATTAGCATCGGCTACTTCTACGATCGCGGTTGGAAGTAAAACGTATTTTAACGAAAAATCTGAACTGTCCGCGTCACATGTACGATGTGCTGCATCGGACCGATCAGCTGACGAATGCAAAGCCGTCGTAGATAACGTAGGTACGTTTAATTCATTATCCGAATGAAGTAAACTATTATGTTTTTGTGGACACAATTTACACGAACTAAATTTACATTCTGTCACTGAATGACCTGTGCGTAAACAATTTTTACATATCTTGATTTTATCAATATAATTTAATCTGTCTTGTATAGACATATTTAAAAATGCAGTACACGCGTAAAGAAAATGATTATTGTTCTTGCACAGAGGACAGCTATAAATTAGTTTTATTCGAATTAGTATGTGCGCCTTTACTACTGGCTGACACATAGCTTTGCGTATACTGAATATTTTTTGAATTATTCGCATTATTGACCTTATAATTTGTGAATTGTGCTTGCGGTTTAGAATGAGTTGAATTGCTTCTGGAATCTAACGTGTCTGCTCTGTTATTAAGGAAAGTCAATAGGTCTTGCAATTTTATTTTATTCGAACTGCTTTGTAAAGTACCTTTATGGTCTTCCCACTTGCTTTCGGTGGAAAAATCCAATTTAGATACGATTAAATAAATGATTAGTGAATCCCACGTCTCCGTAGGTTCGTCTAATGACTTTAGAGCACGTAAATTTCTTAACACCGAATCTACCAACTGTCTTATTTTTAAAGCTGATTCTTGTTTTAAAGATGAAAGCATAAATAACGATTTTATATGATTTTGAATCAAAAGTCTGTGGTTATTAAATCTGTTTTCAATTAACTCCCATGCGTGAATATAATTGGCTGGCGTAAATTCTAAAGCTCTGATAACTTCCAAGGCACAACCACTTAGCGAAGACTTTAAATAATGAAATTTGTCAATAGCATCCAACTCATTACTATTGTGAATAACCGTAACGTACGAATGTTTAAACTCGAGCCAGTTATCAAAGGAACCATCGAAAACAGGTAATTTAATTTCGGGTAGTTTAATATTTTTTCTAACGGTTTTTTGCGCATTTTCATGATCACAATTACACAATTTCGAACTTTCACCAGTCTCAAAACCGTCCAGCAAACAAGAAGCCATTGAAGTTGCACCGTAAAATAAAGATTCGACACAAGTAAAATATTCTAAGTTACTCGATACTTCTGATTCGGAACACTTCAACTCTAATTCACTTTGAATCGACTCAATTTTTTGGAAATAATCTTTAGCTGATTGTAATCGCAACTTCATTTCAGAAAATTGTAATCTACTAAGACAAGCCCCATCGAATGTATCAACGTATTTTTTGAATTGAGTTAAACGACTCTTTAAAATACCTCTTTGCTTTCTTAAATCACTGATGTAATCCTCATCAGAACGTAAACGCAAAGTAGGAGAACGAGAGGGAACCGAAAATTTTGAATTTTCCTCAGTCATTATGGCGGTCAAAGAGAGAATAAAAGTACTCACGCGAAATAACTTCTTGACAATTGGCTGGATGGAAAACGCTGGTAACGCACTGGAATTGTAAAACACACAGTTTTAACACTAATCGAATAGAACGGGATAGGGTTAGAAAGGATATCCTGACCGTTTTCTCGTTGATGCTGCCAATAACGAATCGCTGATTCTTCTTGAATATTGCAATCAGGAACGTGATGAATTGCCTTCTCGGAGGTACAATATCTTATGCGGCTCGATGGATCAATGTTGGGGCAGGAACGGAGGATATCTCTTCAATAAATTATTTATTTCAACGGTTTATAAAACGTATATTAATTTGAAAATACAGGTACAATAATAAGATGTTAACGTAAGGAGGATTTGAATGCGAGTGTGTCGCTGAATGAGTGGGTGAACGGAAGACCGAAGAACGAATCGAGTGACCGTAGAATGAAGGGGACCGAATGACGAATGTAGTGTCGCCTCTCGCTGTTAGATGGCGCCACCAGTCCTCAAAATCCCGAACAATTAGCAATTAAATTCGAATGAACCTTGAAAATCTGTAATAATTATGACGTTCTATCTGGATCTCAACGCGAGCCCGTCGATAGTAACCCCCCTGATAATTTCCAGATGTAAAGAAAGTGGCACAAGAGCTATACGCTCTGATCAACTACGGAGAGTTGCGCAAGAAGTTGGCCAGTATGAGCGAGAAGACATGCGCGCGTCTCGGTGAGATGGTGCGAGACGGCAGCATGCTGGTACGAGCGAGAGGGCGGAACGTGCGCGTGCGCACGCCGGCGTGCCGCGCGCTTAGGAAACTCAACCAGATCGCAGGTACTGTACTGTATAGAAAATTAAAAATATTTTGAAGGAGGCACGAAGTGGGCCAGTCCTTCTTCTTCTCACGCTGGCTAACTTCTTGTCTGCTTCTAACATCTTTCTTTTTGTTTTTTAATTGAATATATTTTTCACAGTTTTATTTTTCACACTCTTACATCACAACCCTCTCGCTCGCACCATCATGCTGCCGTCTCATTTCTCCTCCTTATAGAAGTGAGACGGCAGCATGATGGTCCGAGCGAGAGGGCGGACTGCATAATGTAAGAGTGTGTATTCAATTAAAAAACAAAAAGAAAGATGTTAGAAGCAGACAAGAAGTTAGCCAGAGTGAGAAGAAGAAGGAAGCAAGTGTGAGCGAGAAGACATGTGCGCGTCTCGGGTAAAGGTGCAAGACCATCCATTAACATCAATCTCGATATAGGTCTGTGGAATCGCCCCTTGAATATTATTTCGAATGTTTGTATTGATTATGTTTGTGTTAGAGCGCGCTTGTGGTGTTCGCGTGTGCGGTCGCGCGGGCGTATACTATGTGAACGAAACAATTAGGCGCATGACAGAGGCTCTATTTTTTTATCGCTCGTATGACTTAAGTCACACGCATGCGACTTAAGTCACCGTCACACGCTTGTTTCACTCGACTGCAACGAGTGGGTGAGGGCACTCGTTGCGGTCGAGCGATTCAAAAATACGGAAATTCGTATGTCGAACGAAAATCAGTAGAAACGAAGCGCTCGACGCGCGACGAGTGAATCAAAAATTATGAATTTTAAGACTACTTTTTCTACTACGGTTTCTGTTGTTGGATATGTTTAAGAAGGAAACAAAGTGTGTAATGCCTAGTCTGCCGGTCTGCTTTGAATGTGCGATGCTAGATAGCCTGCAAGCAAAAAGCCAACGGGAGGACGTTTGTATGCTATCTACTAATCCCGCAAATCCCGCGGCTCCCGCACACGTAATCTCGCTCCTTGCGGGACTTGAAAATGATGCGGATCTCGGAATACCGAGATTGGATGCCCTAAATTGTACTAAGAGTGCCAATGACTGGACTTTGGCTAATTTTAGACATTTTATCTTTTATTGTAAAAAAAAAAAAATTTTTACGTACGAAATGTTTTGTGTACTTAAGAAATACGAGTATACATCAAAGAATATTTTAAAATAGAAAATCTTGTCTAAGTATGTTATAGAAATAATAATTAACAAATGTAGGTCAGGTTCTCTTAAAGTGCCGATCATTATATAGTTTACCCTATTTGCATTAGAGCGCGCATGCGGCGCTCGCGTGTGCGGTCGCGCGGGCGTGTACATGCGCGCGCGGGACGCGTGCGCGTGGGCGCGCGTGCAGGCCGCGGCGCACAACCCGCGCGCGCACGTGGCGTTGCCGCTGCGCACCACGTTGCGCGCGTTCATCGCCGCACTCGCCGCCCGGTGGACACCGCACGTATCCTTTACTAATATAAAAACATTTTATAAAAAATACCGACTTCAAAAAGTAAAAAATAAAACTTTTGGAGTCGGTGCCAGCCAAGGTATTCTACATTGCACTTTTATTAACTATATATTTTTTTGGCCTTAGCTAGCTACTTTTTGAAGTCGGTTTGTTTTTTTTTATAAAATATTTTTATTTCAGATTTTTTAGTTACATCATGTGCCGTTACTTATACTAAAAATCAGCCCATACACAACAATGATGTCATCTAGGTAAACGACTACTTGCCAAAAGGGGATTGATATTTTTCAGGATTATGAAAGAACTACTAGGCAGATCTGCGTAAAAATTATATGGGACCACACATAAACCATTTTCTTTCAGATAAAAAAAGAATTATAAAAATCTGTTAACAATTGGCGAAGTTATGGTAAAACATAAATAAAAAAAATAAAAATACCGTCGACTTGAGAACCTCCTCCTTTTTTTGAAGTCGGTTAAAAGTAAATAATCATCCATCCATCATCAGCCTGTGGACGTCCACTGCTGAACATAAGCTTCTCCTAGCTCACGCCTATTGTGGCGTCCATAGGAGGCTATTAGCCTACCACGTGACAAGACGGGTTGGTAGAGGGTTTGTTTTAAGTTTTCCTTCTCTCGCACAGGTGTTCAATGCGTCGAGTCTCTAAGTCGACTCTTACGACATCCCAGGCATGTAAGGGAGTGGTGACACTTGTAATCTTAGGCCGTCACCACACGGCAAAATAAATAATAATAATCAATAATTGCATACAAACACATCAATTATCTAGCCCACGTTAAGTTTCATGAAGAACTTATAATAAATTTTAAAAATAGAAAAATATTGGAAAAAATTAACCGGCCACAAGTGAATTCTCAGATGGGAATCGAACCCACGACCTTTGGAAATCCGGTCCAATGCTCTAACCGCTGAGCTACCGAGACTTGGTCTAAGCTAAGTCTCGGTAGCTCAGCATTATAAGTATAAAAATAGCATTGAAAAATGCAAAAATTAAAAAATCATAAAAAAAATCTTGAAGAACTTGTGTTATAGATACTAGATAACGGGTAAACTTACATAAATTCGATTTCAAAGCCGATCACGCTCCTTTTCAAACTTTCGCTGGCTAAGAGCTCAGTGCCGGCTATCTGGAAACGTGCCTTTATTACCCTTGGACGAATTAACCACTGGACACGAAACCCGAGAAGAATGTATGAAAACACGATCAACCAATTCTTGCGGGGGTGAGGGGCGATTACTAATGTCAAATAATGACAGTAGTGCTTGAAGTAATCGATAATTTTTTTATCGATAAGTAAGGAGTGAATGAATGAACCTATTGAGTTTAATAAATCATGTGTGTTTTAAAAAAATAGTAAGTTAATTGTTTATTTCGTGGAAAAATAAATAGCACGATAGGTAAGGAGTGAATGAATGAACCTATTGAGATTAATAAATCATGTGTGTTTTAAAGAAATTAGTAAGTTAATTGTTTATTTCGTGGAAAAATAAAAAGCACCTAATAATATGAAAATCTCATTAAAAAAATACCTCAAATTCATAAAAACTATACAATATGGTTTCCAAAGCGTTAGTGTTTGGGTTTTTTTTTGTGAAAAATGGGTAGATACATGCAACCTGATACTAGTACTGTACTGATAAGGCTTAAGATGGAAGCGCGCCTCTCCCGGTATCCTCAATCTCTGAGGAACTAGCTATCTTACCTCTAACTGGACGACTCGACTTGGATAAGATGGTAGTCGCTAGCCAGGCAGACTTACAATTTACTTACTAACACTTTTTAAGTGAGTAAAAAACATTAATATTTGGTTTATATAGTAATATAATTCATTATTTACATTAACTTCTTCAATCACTCGAGCTTTTTTATATAAAACAAAATATGGGTAATTAGTTCATTACAGAACCATTGTATAGGACATACACAATAGCAACCCCTCCATAAGTGTTTAATTTTATAATCGATTGCAATCCCTTTCAAAGGTCAAATAGTTGTGGCGCGATGCTATGTGATGCGATGTGAATAATATGTACCTTTTAAATGAAAAATTTTAAGGGATTGTGATGGACTTAAAATTAGACAATAAACCCCCTGTGTGCTTCTCGAGCTGTGATATCTCGTATTCTACATTTTTTTTGGAGCCAAAAATCTAAGTATACTAAAATTTATTGAAAATAATCATCGACATTAGAAGATCGTTGAGACTAAAACATTTTAATTTCAACTCTAGTATCCATTTGCAATTAAGAAATATGCATATTTGTAAGAAAAAATATAAACTTGTTTTCAATTTATTAAAGATCTCAAAATTTACGCCACCGTACGAAATTAGCACAACCTAAACCCAAATTAGAAATAGTAGACTAGCGTTTGGATAGCGTATGGTCCAGCATACGCTATGACAGTTTTAAACAACAAACAGAAGTTATCAAAAAAAAACATCGCATATAAATTACCTATATTTAAGAAAAAGCCAAGGCAGTATCTTTCTAGCAACTACTAGCTGAAATACTAATTGCAAGAATATTTCAACCAATAGTTTATTGTAGTTTTAAGATTGTTTTACTTGAATATAATAAAACGATCTTAAAATAAAAATATTATAAGATTAAAAAATAGTATAATATAGCTATAATATACGTACATACATAAATATAATTAATTTTATTCTTGCTGTGACCTAACAAGGTCTATGTTAGAAACAAATAATAAATGTAATCACCATTTATGATAAATTTTAACAAGAAAAATATTGGAACAAATGAACTCGGCCACAAATGAATTTTCAGATGTGACTTGAACCCACGACCTTTGGGAATCCGGCCCACTGCTCTAACCAATGAGCTACCGAGACCACTGTAAGAATATCCTTCCTTGCATTCGAAAGAGAAAAAAAACAAATGTTTAACGATCAATTATGATGCAACAGCTAATAATTTATGATTTTTGAACTTTTGCGTTGTCAATGCTATTTTTATAATTATGATAAATGTTAAATGTTAATGTACAACACACTATGATAATGTACAACATAAGTCTAATACTAAAAAACAATACCGTGACTGATTGATAGGCAACGCACAGCCCAAACGGCTAAACCAATTAAACTGAAATTTTGCATACAGGTTCCTTTAACGATATTGGCGAGCACTAAGGAAGGATGTTTTGATATTACCACGGGAACGGCAACCATGCGGGTGAAAAAAGCACCTTTTTTTAAGTTTGAAGCTATATTTTTTAAAATATAACGAGTTCAAAGTTCGTAGGGTTGCGTCGTATAATTACAGAGTTCCTATAGTTATCTTCTGGCTCCATCATCAGACCTTAGATGTTATCTAAGACCTGAGTCCTCGTCCATATTATCTCCCTGCGTACCGGTTCCACCCAATTTCTTCGTGTTAGGGGTTCAACTGTAAATCTGAAATTAATTTGAATAGTTCCTACATTAAAATTGGATTCGTTCGTTCATTTACATACATCGATATGTTTATCGATATGTTCAAGCCCTATACGACATAAAAATGACAATTGATTGAATGAGTGATACATATAACCCAACCAAATTACTTATGCAATATCTTTAAAGAATTTACACGTACAATGATTACTTTTTGAAATGACGTATTACATTTTGTTTACATACCAAATTTTATTTATTTTACGAAAAATTGCTACTCTAATAGATTGAAATTATACTTACGCGTGAAAAGAAAAATGTTTTGATTGTCCGGTATGTTTTTTACAAATTAACTCAGCGTATTTACCCATTTTTGAGATAATGTTCCACATCGAGATCTCGCATCTTACTGACAACGCCATATTGCTTACTATGTCTAAAAGGCAGGGTAAGTGACAGAGGGGTAAAGGCGAACGCGGTCCTCGTTACGCGTCCAGTGGTTAATTCGTCCAAGTTATTACCCCAGTGCACAAAAAGGGCTCTAAGACTGAGATCTGTAATTATAGGCCTATATCGAAACTATGTTTGGTTACTAAGATTTTCGAGAAAATAGTGTATGGCCAAGTATATCCAGCTCTAGTTCAAAGTTTGAGTCGTTCTCAGCATGGTTTTCTCAAGGGGCGCTCCACGGTATCTAACTTAGTTCTTTTAAATAATTTCTTAACTGAGGCGATGGATGAAGGGCATCAAGTAGATGTAATCTATACTGATTACAGCAAGGCGTTTGATCGAATCCCGCACACTATTCTACTGAATAAGCTAAAGTTGATCGGTATCCATGGGGACCTACTGCGGTGGTTTGCGTCTTATGTCAGTAACCGTTGTCAAGCTGTGGTTATAAACAATTATATATCTAGCTGGGTTCCAGTTCCAAGTGGCGTACCTCAAGGATCATTGATTGGGCCCTTGCTATTCATTATTTTCGTCAATGATATTGATAAATGCTTTCGATCTTCCAATCTTCTTTGCTTTGCAGATGACATGAAAATTTATGCTAAAATTAAGACCATAAATGATGCTCTTTTATTGCAAAGTGACCTGGAACGTCTTGAAACTTACTGCAATGATCATAAATTAGATCTTAACCCAACAAAATGCACAGTTATGACGTTCAGTAGGAAAAGTAATCTAGTAACTTACTGTTATTCGTTGCAACAGATTAGCTTAATACGTGTCTATTCTATGCGTGACCTTGGCGTAACGCATGACAGTAAGTTGTTGTTCGATGAGCACATTAATCTCGTAATTGCTAAGGCTACTAAAGCACTAGGATTCTTAATTCGAAACTGCAAAGATTTTAAAAGTGCAAAAACATTCAAAATTCTTTACTGTTCACTTGTACGTAGCCACTTGGAATATGGTTCTCAGATATGGAATCCTAGATACGCCACATACATTAATAGACTAGAAAACATCCAGAAAAAATTTATGAGGTATTTATGTTACCGCATCGGAATGCGATACCATTCAAATGATTACCTTCAATTATGTAGTAAACACCATCTTTTAACTCTTGAAAATCGTAGGACCATAGCTGACATCACTTTTCTATTAAAAATTGCTAACGGAACTGTCGATTGCCCCGAGCTCCTATCTTTATTGAGTCTGAATGTTCCAAGCAGGCAGCTGCGTCACTACAAGCCAATTTATTTACCACTGTCGAATACTAACTTTAGGCAAAATTCTTTCTTACTCCGTGCAGGCAAGTGCTTTAATGAGTTAAGTGGCAAAATTGATGTTGATTTGTTTAACACTGGTTGCGAAGCGGTGAGGCGTAATCTGGCTCTGTTACTGTCTGAGTATTGATGTACGATAGGTATTATTTAAATTGTGCAGACTAATATTGCTGTGTTTTCTGAATCATCTACTCTATATTGCTCTCTTTTGTATAACTATAAAAATGTGTCTTTAGTTTTACCTATTCTTCTTTCTGGTGGCTAATTATGTAACCTAGCTATAAGTGATGGTCGTCGGAACTTGTAGCTCAACGGTGTCTTTATTCTATTTATGTTGTTTTTATAAGTGTGAATCTGTTAATGGTTTTCTGTGTCATATTTCAATTGTTATAGTGCTTAGAATAACTGTTGATTCACCTGTGAATATAAAATAAAATAAAATAAAATAAAATAAATACTTTTTTTTTTGTAAATACATACATAATATACATATTAAACACCCAGACCAAAACAAATAGACATGTTCATGCACACTAATATGTGTCTTGCCGGGGATCGAAACCCGGGACCTCTGGCGCAGAAGGTAGGCTTAGATCGACAAAAAATTACAAAATTGAGCGACTAAAAATCTAGGTTGGGTTGCGGAAAAAATTGGTTTAGGTTGGGTTAGATTAGACGCACACTTAGTATTTTTGACGCTCAAAAAAAATTTTAGTCGTTCGTTTAATTTCTACCTTATAAAATTTGTGGCCGGTTTCTGGATAGCTTATATGGAAGATAATTTGACATATTTTTCATTCAACTGTCAACTGTTCATCAACTGTCAAATCTTCTTTCGTAGGCTTATTACAAGTTTGGCAAATTCGACGTTACAGTAAACTTTAATGTAAAATGTAGCTCTGTCTCTTTCATATTTAGCGACTGTTTTACCGACATGAGTAGTGTATCCGATAGTATACGCTCACGAGTCCTGTAAATGTCATGTTAAGCAAACTCGTAATAGGGGTACAGTACTTAACAGTCAGTGGTGAAACCAGTCATTAGAGTCGAAACCGTAATGCCGCGCTCATTTTGGACACGAATGACTGTAAACGTATTGATTGTGGTTCGTACCAATTGAGTGCCCACACGAATATGCTTTTTATATATGCGTATTTCGGCTATATCGCGTTTTACGCACGAATGTGTTTTGAAATCCTAACAAGTTCAGATTGTTTTCGGACGTCAGAACTACACGTAAATGTACGACTCTCGCACCCAGTAAGTGCACTCCCATAGCACTTGTTAAGTTGGGATCATTCGTGCGTGTTTGTACAGTACGTGTGTTCGTAAAACTCTTGCGAAAACTCGTTCAACGTGAGTGCTTACATTTTCGGTCCTATATTTATTTTTTTACCTAACATTAACAACAAGATTCTAACATTATTAGCATCTGCATCGTTCATTGTAATCAATCAAAATATTTCACTTCACGTGACGGCTGTTAGAACAAAAACTAAGACAATGACATGGTACGTCGGTAATTAATTACTTATCTCATAATTGTTGCACTTGCAGGAGCATCGTTATATAGGCAAACGATTATAACTGATCGACGATAATCGACACAATATATCGACTGAAATTACAGGTCTTCATTAAGTATACAATTATCCTAATCTTTGGCCATTAATTTAATTGTCAGTACAGGTAATATCGACTATATTACAAAATAACAATTGATGACAACTAATTCCTAGCCTTTTCATATTTTTTCCCTAAGACATGGAGTTGTAACAAAATATAACTTTCACGTATTTATCTTTATTTATCATGAGAATTTTTACATCCCATTGTTTATGTGTGAAAATCTAATAACATTAAATAATACGCGTTTGAAATCGTTTTAGAGTATTTTTTTTGCTTACAATTCAATTTCTTATATATTTCGTTTTTTTTTTATTTATTTTTTCTTTATTACCTTTTAAATTATAATATTGATTGTTTATTAAATGAACTTAAGTACGGGCAACAGCACCTACGGTTAATACAAAATGTTAAATTTCTACAGACAAATCAACTCAAACTCAAATCAATAAGAAAATAAAGAACAACAAAACAATCCAATTTTACACCTTCCTTGGAATAAAACCATTTTATAAATATACATTTTATCTACAATTTACTAAAATATCATATATTATTATAATATACATCATTTATACTTATATATAAACTTCCTAACGGTCACTAATTGACGCGAATATCACAAATACTCGTTGTGCCAATATTTGATATGCCGCATCCAGTATTCAACTACGCTCTGTGAGTTAACTCCGTGGTCGCTCGGTGATGCATGCATTCACTTTGCCTTTTATTATCTACCTGACACTTTATTATTTCTTTATAATTTGCTGTTTTAGTTTAGTAGCCTCATAATAATTTTTGTAATTAGTTAAAAATGTTCTCTCGGTAAGTGAATTATTTGTAATTCTTTTTGAGAAAACAAAGTTCTTAAACCATAAATCTGAACTCAACGGCATATGTCGTAGAGTCCAAAGTCCATTGGACAAATTGGACAGATATGTACGGCCGTAGCTGCTGTTCAATCCCGAAAATTCCGGGTAGTCCACTTGCCTTGCAAAATCCCTTGAACGACTATCAGTGCGTGATGTTGCAAGCCTATACGAATAGTCGTCGACTGTCCAAATCGAACGCACGCGAATATCTCCTGTAAACCGGGAATTTTCGCGACCGTTTAATATGACCCTAGTGTCTGTCTGTCGGGTTTGACGCAGAATATGAAATAAGACCTCAACTCAAAATGCACATTTCGCGAAGTTCACATTTTGTGTAGTGCTCATTTTGCGAAATGCACACTAAGAGAAGTGCCTTTTGTGAGAAACGCACCTACTACGAAATGGACGTAATGTCCATTTGAGTTCATAAAATAGAAAAATATTGGAAAAAAACATCATCATTGGAGAATTCACTTGTGGCCGAGTTAATTTTTTCCAATATATTTCTATTTAAAATTTATCATTAGTATAAAAATAGCATTGAAAAATGCAAAAATTCAAAAATCGTAAATTACGAGTAGAGATCTTATTTTACAAATTGCACATTCTGTTGGTCTTATCAAATCATAAACTACATGAGTTCTCTAAATAAAGTCAGAGTATATAGTTATTCTAGTGCCTATTTCCTTCACCAAAACACAGTCATACTATATCCCTGAAACGAAAGAATACGCAGCAGATGTCAGATACTACGATGATAGTAAGGACATCGAGGATCAAAACCAGGAACCGAACCAGAGACCTTGCCCTGAGGACAATGAAGACGTGAGAGATGACCTGGAGGATCCGTTGCAACTGGAAACTGACAGGATCATAGTAGAAGGTGAGCAAATACTGAGGTTTTTTTTACTAATAAAGAAGCATTTGGTTCATACAATTGAACAACTTTCTCCTAAAAACATGTCGGTCGAGTGAACATGTTTACACTTATTATAACTGTTTAATTTAGCATTTTACAATGCTATTTTTATGTGATAAATATTTAACAAGAAAATATACTAGAAATATATATAAGGTCGGACTCCCAAGGATGCGCGTTCGAATCCCGTCAGGGCGACATGAGACAAGTTGCTTTTTTCTAGTTTATTTTCTTGTTTAATGTTTACACTTTTCATATTAAAATTGATCACGTTTATGACCGATTTGTATGAAAAGCTGAACAATTTCGCTATATTTTTTTTTGCTTTTCATACAATTCTACTAATATTATAAATGTGAAAGTTAGTGAGGAATGTTTGTATGTTTGTTACTCTTTCACTACTGAACGGTTTTGGATGAAATTTGGCACATATATAGTAGATAGCCTGGGTTAAAACAAAGGATACTTTTTGTCCCGATATTCCCACGGGAAAGGGAACCGCTGATTTGCAGCCGCAGAGTGGCCGCTGAGACAAAGAGTGCTTGGAATGTATCATGCTTTTGAAGCAGACTATCAGTTATGTTAAAAATGTACCTACAATGTAATATTTACACAGAACAAAGGCAGCCGAAGAAGCTAGCCCTCCACCTTGGCCCCAGGCCTAACGCTGAGATCCACTTGCCCGTGTTGAGTCCCAGCGAGCAGCTCTCCAGTCAGAAGATCTGTTTCTCCTCGTATTTGGAGCGAATGTGCACGCAGCGACGCGACAAGGACGGCGGATGTGAGTAACAGAGATGGTTATATTCCTTTTTTCTTTTTTTATACACCATAGGGAGACGTTTAGCTTTCATCATACCTGATGTTAAGTAATGATAAGACTGAAGGTGGAATTTCGTCTCTCCCGGAATCCTCAACCACTGTGGCTATCTTATCTAACTGCCCGGACACAAAAATGCTGAAAACATTGTTGTTATGGCGTCAGACTTAGCTAAGGTGGTGGTAGCTAACCAGGCGGACCAACAACAAGTCCTATCTCGGTGGCTAGCTACCACCATATTATCTAAATCTGACGCCATAACAACAATGTTTTCAGCATTGTTGTGTTCCGGCAGTTAAAGATAAGATAGCTAATTCCTCAGTGATTGAGGATTCTGGGAGAGGCTCGCTTCCATCTTCAGCCTTATCCATACTTAACATCAGGTATGATGAAGGCTAAGAGTCTCCCCTTGGTTCTTAAAAAAATCATTTTCATTTACAAAGATTACACTTCATGGCTTTTCTATTAGATCTTACGATTAAACCGGCCATTTCATTGCAGCTAAAATACGCACCCCCAAACGCCAAAGAAAAGATAGCGTTACAGATAAAGATAAAGAAGTTGAACCAAAGAAGTTCAAAGAAGATAATGAGCTCAACAAACTGGTTAATATTGACGAAACCGCCATTGACGGAATAGAACTAATGGCCAACTATAAGAATATTCTAGAAGACGAAGAAAAACCGAGCACTGAAGACGAAAAAGAAATAAAAGCCTCCGACGAAGAATTGCAAGACGTGCCAGAACGAGACAAAGATATCATAGAAAAAGACATATCGGAGAGGGACAAAGACTTGGCGGAGAGAGATAAAGATATGTCTGAAAGGGAAAAGGATAGTTTCTCTGAAATGGAAGACGATGAAAAGTTTAATAAGAGCGATACGGATAACGAAAGCGATCAAGGCAAAAACGAAAAGAATGGAAAACATACAAAGTTTAAAAACCTTAAGGTTTGTATATTTTTGTGTACCGTATTCTAAAGACCGAATTTTTATCCATATTTGTGTAGATAAACAAATTTCAGATTACTTTCATATGTTAATGTTTAAGTTAAGTTTTATGATATTTTATTTATTGATAAATTGAGAACTTCTGATGTTAGTATACACAATTCTGGGGGCTAATTGTCTAATTTTAAAATCTATCGCAATTCCTTTCAATTCGTCATTTGAAAGATATTCACATACCACAGCTCGTCACTATTTGACATTTCATAGGGATTGTGATCGAGACGCGTTTTGAAAGGAATTGAATGAAAGAAATTGAACTGTCTAAGCAATGTGACAGTCGAAAATACCTTTCAAATGTATGGAGAAGTGTCAAATTTAGTATCATTCAAAACATCATTCGTGCCGAAAGGGATTGCGACTATATGTTACACAATTCCATAAATCACTATCACAATCACAATACCTTTGAAAGCGTTTGTGATAGATTTTGATTTTGATCAGACAATTAGGGGGCTGGACTAATATTTAATGTACAGTCAACAGCACGTCACACACTTGTGTTTTCACTTGCACTAGGAAAACCGCCACTTTCTCGAGCGTAATAAGGACTCTCTCGTAAAGGTTGAACTGCTTTTAACTATACAAATTTTAAGCGTGTTCGTTCGGCTAATATTTGTTTCAAAATTATAGGTGAAATTCCGCATACGTCCAAAGAAGCGTGGTGGCAGCATATACACTTTGGTACTTGACAAAGACCAAGAAGAGACCAAGTCAGAAGACCAGAAGACAGAGGAGGAGCCTAAGCCCGATATCGACGTAGACCTGGCTATCAAGCAGATAAAGAAGGGCTGGAGTGAATACGACGCAGGAGATCTCACTATCGGTGATTTGTATCTTATGGCAAGTATTTCTGACACCATATTTTGTACAGTAAGCGTCAGATAAATAGTAGCAGTTAAGATTACTAAATATTTTGAAATATCTAAAGTATTCAAAATCATAAATTCCACCAAGGCCATCAAATGATTCAGCTATGGGATTGCGTAAGCTAATCGTATTCATTTGACAGTTCATATTGTTTGACGACCTGTTTGACGCAGGGGTACTAACCCCACCTTCTGCGCCAGAGGTCCCGGGTTCAATCCCCGGACAAGACAAATATTTGTGTGCATGAACATGGTTATTTGTCTTGGTCTGTATGTTTAATATATATATTATGTATGTATTTACAAAAAAAAGTATATAAGTATGTTTATCCGTTATCTGTATCCATAACACAAGTTCTTTATGATACTTAACGTGGGCTAGATAATTGGTGTGATTGTATGGAAATATTTATTTATTTTATTATTTATGTCATTAGTGTCAAATTTCATACAAATTGCAGCCGATCGAATACTATATGAACTGTCAAATGAATACGATTAACTTTACGCAATCGCACCCCAGATCTCCTATCCTGCGCAAATATTTCGAAACACCTATAAAGTTTGTATCAAGATCACTCAAATTGTCGAAAACAACGTATCAAGCAAAACGTCTTATGTATACGTACATCTTATGTTTTGGCGCGCACTGTTCATTGAAATAAGACAACTTTTACGGATATCAAACGGGATGTCATCCCGTGACCACGGCAGCTGTAAAGGTGCCGAAACGACGGGAAAATCAAAAAACCCCTAAAAACCTAAAAATACGGACAATTACAACTTAGTTTGTGGAAATATAGCACGTTTGATATCCGTAAAAGTTGTTTTATTTCAACGTCTTATGTAACCAAGCATCCAAACTATTCAAATAATATGGACCAAACCAATTCCCAAAATGGTAAACATCCAAACATCTTATATAATATAGGTATTACGAGCAACCCGTGTGCGCATAATGCGCAAAAAACACATTTTTTATATTCAATTTAAAAATCCATTAAATCCGGTTTAAATCGCTCTAGATTTGAGTTTTTGCTAAATTTCTCGACTTACCCGACCACTTCAGACAAATACATTTCTAACGGTGTATTGCACTTGATTGTGCGACTTTTAGTTTAGGAGGAGAAGCGGCTTCACTGCCGTATTATATATATATAGATAAATGCGAAAGTTTGTGAGGTTTGTATGTTTGTTACTCTTTCACGCAAAAACTACTCAACCGATTTGCATAAAATTTGGCACACAAATAGAACGTAGTCTGGATTAAAACATAGGCTACTTTGTATCCCGATATTGTCACGAGAACGGGAACCACGCGGGTATTATATAATCTGTGTTTTGGGCAAGCCCCAGGCTCATCAAAATAACCAATTTTATGGCCTGCGCAGACGATGGACATTGAAGGACTTTTTGTCCGCGACACGACCTTATTACTAAGAACATAAAGTTGAAATAAAACAACTTTTACGGATATCAAACGCGCTATATTTCCACGAACTAAGTTGTAATTGTCATCCCGTGACCACGGCAGCTGTAAAGGTGCCGAAACGTCGGGAAAATCAAAAAACCCCTAAAAACCTAAAAATACGGACAATTACAACTTAGTTCGTGGAAATATAGCGCGTTTGATATCCGTAAAAGTTGTTTTATTTCAATGAACAGTGCGCAACATAAAGTTGAATAAATAACGAGGACTATCGCGTACTTTTCGCGGATATACGCGGTCTAAGTTGAATCTTATTTGGTTAACAATAAAGACGTGTCGCGGACAAAAAGTCCTCCGTTATCCGTCGTCTGCGCTAGCTCTTAACATTACACGTGCTTCCATAGTTCGGTGCGCGATCAAAACTGGAGCTAGACTATTGGTGGGCGGAACCCACCCCTCCCTTGCCTCAACCCCCTCAACCCGCATTGAGAACTGTCAAATTAGAACCAGAGAAAGAGAAAGACAAGCAGATTGACAAGAGAGAGAAGAACGATAAAACACCAGATAAGTGTTTGGACCCACTAGAGGATGAAAGAGCAAAGGAGTGCGATACTGATATTTTCTCCCCTAAGACGGTGTATGGTCAGGACAGTAATGACGGGATGTCGGGCGATGAGAGAAAAAGTAAGTTTTTTTTATTTTATGAACAACGGGGAGACTCTTAGCTTTCATTATACCTGATTGTATTGATAAGGCTGAAGATGGTAGCGAGCCTCTCCCGGAATCCTCAATCACTAAGGAACTGGCTATCTTATCTCCAACTGCCGAAACACAACAATGCTGAAAACATTGTTGTTATGGCGTCAGACTTAGATAAGATGGTGGTAGCTAGCCAGACGGACTTGGAACAAGTCCTACCACCAACCAAACCGAATACAACATGTACCCCCCGCTGGGAATCGAACCCCTGGGTCTGCTATCGGTGCTTTTACCACTAGACCACAGAGGCGGTTAAGAGAGTTTTACAAGCTTTTACTTAGTTTCACATGTCCGGCCCCCTAATTGTCTAATTTTATAATCTATTTAGTTTAGTGATAGTGATAGTTTAACGATTTATGGAATTGTGTAATTTGAAGTCGCAACGCTTTTGGAACGAGTGATGGTTTAAGTGATATTAAGATGACACTTCTCCATATATTTGAAAGATATTTTTGAGTGTCATTTTGCTTAGACAGTTGTATTTCGTTCATTCAATACCTTTCAACAAGCCTCTCGATCATAATCCCTATCACATGTCAAATAGTTGTGGCGCGAAGCTTGTAAATAACGTTCAAATGTTAATTTGAAAGGGATAAAAATATTGTATAAAAATTTGATCACATATTATTTAGAGTAACTTGGAAAATGAAAGAAGTGTTATCGTCACGAGTGGATTTAGACTGCCCTTATACATTATAATGCTAATACTCATATTCTAAGTTAACACCACACTACAGAAGAGCTAAAGGTGTGCAAGTGACTTGTTAAATATTGCGAACTGCATTTGCTGGAACAATAGATTAGTAGGCTTATTACGAGTTTGGCAAACTCGACATTACAGTAAACGTTAATGTAAAATGTAGCTCTGTCTCTTTCATATTTAGCGACTGTTTTACCGACATGAGCAGTGTATCCGATAGTCTACGCTCACGAGTCCTGTAAATGTCATGTTAAGCAAACTCGTAATAGGGGTATAGATGCGCTTGAAAGCTGTCATATTTATTTGATATGTCGTAGGTAACTGACGTACAACATAACAAATAAATATGCGTAAACTGCGAATTGCTTAAGTTCTTAAACTGCGAAAACTTGTTAATGGCTATGATGTATCTATTTTTAGTTATTATTTTGTTATCTTAGCTGTAAGTTTTCCAAACAAATAAAATAAAATATCTCACTTGCACACACTTTAGTTCTTCAATTTGCCTGCATAATATCTTATCAGAGGAGTAGTGAGTTATCTGAGCATTGAAAAATCGGCCCTAAAACAACAAGAATAAGTTATATTTAGATTAAACTTTTTGTTAAAGAAATTTTTACCGGAAGTTGCCCGCGGAATCAACCTAAAAAAATTCCTCGCCATTGTGAGGCGAAAAATTGTATGTTGTGCTCGGCAGAAAAGTTTTTAACGTCTCGTATCTTTGAAACCCTCGCAACGCTCAGGATTCAATCCTAGATTCCTTCGCTTGTTCAGGTTTCAATAGAGGTAACACGCCGCGAAATCTAATTTTCCAGCCTTGCATAACAAATAACTATTAATCCATCTCTGCTCGACTTATGTACAGTCAACAGCATCTACGGCTTTACATATCTGTCATATTTCTGTAATCGATTTTGAACTTTAAGACGTAAGCCTTTCGGTTCGGAATTGTCTGTAGTTTGACATTCTGTATAAACCGTAGCTGCCGTTGACTGTACAAACGCAAATGCGGTGAAACGTTTATCAGCGTTGTGCAATTTAGATCGGCGAGTTAATTTGTAAACATGTGGCTCGGCCCCTAAGTTGTTCATTTTTTATTTAATTGCATATGTAAGGTGAGCAACTGGCGTCTCCGGACCATAAAGTCTCCAGTTGCACCCTGAAGCTGGCCAGCAAACTGGTCAACCGGCCTCTGCTAACTCAGCAGCATCAGAATGGGTTCAACCAACTGAGTGACAGGTAAATAAGAAAAAAACCTGTCTTTACTTAAATTTACTAGATTTCGAATAGGTTTTTCGTACTGTCACCCAAAAGGAGAATGGGTACCTACAAGAATTTTCTAAATTATAGTCTGAGTCTATAAACTTAAATTGCTAGAAAATACATGCCCAAAATCAGTTGTCATACCAAATTATTTTGTTGTAACAGATTGAAGCGATTGCTAGCTCTAGCTGGTAACACTCACTTGAACGCGAACACGGCCGCGAATGCTCGCTGTAACTGCGGGCATGTGTGCTCGCAGCGACGCCAGGGCCCGGTAAGGAAATAGCTTAGGCGATTCACCCACTGGCACCGCGCCCCGCCGCGGAGCGCGGAGCGGAGACGGAGAACTAGGAGTTGTATTTTTAAAATAATAGAATTTTCGCATACGTAATTTATTTATTCACATCACCAAACACACATGATAAAAATGTACTTTCACAAATGACAGAAATAAGTAAAATACTCTTGCAAACATGTGTGCCGCAGCGATGTAAAATGGCAAATGCTCAGTGATATCTTTGCTCAAATAAGCAAAGCACTGATTTTCAGCGTTTGCCCAAAGGCCTCGGTCGCGATAAACGACAGAAGTAATCGCAAGATTTGCATGCGAAAGCGGTGTTATACAAAAGCATTTATTTGATTGTTTCAAAAATACAACTGTCTCTGACAGATAGCTCCGCGCCTCCGCATTTAGTGGCGGAATCCGCTAGCGGACCGCGCTACCGCGCCGCGGTGCGGTTTCGGTGTGTTGGACAACGCGGTTTTTTATAGTAATTGATGACATTTGCATATATCGCAGGATAATTAGGTAAATCGTTTTTTTTTCGAAAATCCTAGCGATATAGCAAAAACACTGATAATTGACAATGGTGGTGTTGCTGTTGTCATTTGTCAATCCTACTGAAAACAGATAGGGTTTTTGCGAAAAAACGGGTTGCCTTAGTAAGATTGCGAAATAAATCGCTGGTTATTATGAGGTAAGAGCACTGATTGGCGACTTGACGTTTCAAATGTCAATCCATACTCTCACGTGTAGTAAACTTCTTTGAACCAATCAGAATTAGAGTTAGCAAGCAAGCACAAAATAAGCAAATCAGGGTCATAAATATACAATGTTACTAAACCAACCCGTATTTTTGCAAAAACCCTATCTTTTTTCAGTAAGATAGAGAAATGTCAACACCATTGTCTAATTATCCGTTTTCGCAATATCCCTAGGATTTTTGCTAAAACTCTATTTATCAAATCATCCTACGACACATACAATATTAAAATCCGCACCCCCGTGGATCAGTGGGTTTACCGCCTAATTACTCTATTTTATTTTTAAGTAAGGCAACAACATCAACGTCAGCCATTTTACGGAAAGAATATTTGTAATCAAACCGCCCAAACTTAACTTCAAAACTTTTTTTATTTATTTATTTTGTACACACATAACATTAAAGGAAAACAATTAGACAGAATTATTGTATAACATTGAGAAGGGCAGACAGTGTGTAACCATTATATAAATAATTTAACAAAATTATCAATAAATACACTATACTTAGTTATAATATATACAAAATAAACTTAAACATACATATAATAAAAATATAATATTTTTATTACATGTTTTAGAAATGCACTTCCTACCTAGGATGTCTAAGTTTGATATGTGGTATTAGTTAACTGAAATATAGCGTATTTTTGAAATAATTAAGAAAATTGTTCAAATGTTTGTTTACAAAGTTTCTTTCCGTAAGATAGCTGGCGAACACGGACGCGAATGCTCGCTGTAATGCCCGGTTTACATGGGTCAAGTCATTGGCGGATTTGGTAAATATATTGAGTAGTACGATCGGGCAATGGCGAGTCAACTTACCTTGCTGTCAACTGTCAAGCTGCCTTCCATATAAAAAACGGGCGCTGTATTTTATTCCACTGTTCGCCAATCGCCATTACACTTGACCCGTGTAAATCGGGCATAACTGCGAGCCACTGGATTGATATATTTGATGGTTGTCAAGGTGATATGAAGTTCACCTGCAGGGCTAAGAGGAGCGCCGCGACTATTTGTCGAATTTTATCTCGCGATGTCTGGCGCGCTCATCTCAGTACGGTGTGAGCGGGACAGACAGTGCGCTTACGCGACATAAGCGTCAAGAGACTTTTGTCGCGGTGCTCATCTTAGGCCTACCCTACTGGGCCCTCATTCACTATGACCAATCAGCGATTCCTTGATGGGAATTCTCAGATGGGACTCGAACCCACGACCATTGGAAGTCCGGTCCAATGCTCTAACCACTGAGCTACCGAAACTTCTCGGTCTCGGATTGGACCGGATTTCCAAAGGTCGTGGGTTTGAGTCCCATCTGAGAATTCACTTGCGGCCGAGTTGATTTTTTCCAATATTTTCCTACGTAAAATTTATCATAAGTGTAAAATAGCATTGAAATTTCAAATAAAAAAATCATAAATCTATGTTTAACTTCAGCAGAAGCAGCAGAACTGCGTCCCACCGCCGCCGCCTCCGCCCGAACAAACTCCAGTCTTCAGGCACCCAACGCCTATAGCCCCGCGGCCCGAAAATGACGTAAGAAAGTTTCAATCATCAGACGACCTGCTAGTTGATTATCTAACTCTGTTGCTAACAGATTTTGATTGAAATTAATTGAAAGTGCAGCTTCATTGCTGCTTTAGTAAGATAGTTGTCACATTGATTTTTACTAAAGCAGCAATGTGACTGCACTTTCAATCTAACGTTGATAGAAACAAGTTACATAATCAGGGGACTGGAGACGTATTTTTGAATCATTCGAATTTCTCATGCGATTGCAATTCGCATTCGAATTGAAATTCACCGGCTTCCATTTTGCCGCATTTTTTTATTACTCGAATACGGTGTTGCCGTTTTCATAAACTCCCTTGACATTATTTGATTTTACGCAGACTTTTTAAAAACCGGGAACTAACTCTTCATAAATTGACAAAAACCGATACTGATCGAGACTCGAATTACGTAAACGAAACGTTTTTAAGTTGTCAAACTATCTGTCATATCAATGTCAATTTGAAAATGACATTAAGTGCTAAACGTCATACTTTCTATCGCTCGAATCTAAAAAAACTATGACTCTGGGCTGACGGGGGTCATCCCGTGACCACGGCCGATGTAACTTGGCCGAAACGTCGGGAAAATTAGGTAGGTGAAATACTTATCACGTTTCTACGCGTTTAATACCCGTTTCAATTTTATATTTATACAGATCTCAGTGGCGTGCACTTGGAGAGGCCTATGTCCAGCAGTGGACTGCGACAGGCTGATGATGATGATGATGATGATGATGATAATCTATTTTTGCTTAATATGTATTTGTATATGTTCTCCTAGTATCCCATAACACAAGACTTTCAGTGCTTATTTTGTGGCTAGGCTGATTGGTGTGAGTGTACAACATATTTATTATTATTGACCGAGCGAGCGAAGCGTCTCAATTCTAGATTGGCGAAAAATGCTTTTAGCCGTCTGTCAATCTGTTCTCGCCTACAGACCGCATTTCTCAGCCGATTTTGATGAAATTTGGCACACATGTTCCTTCACGAGATGAACCCGTACACCAGACTTGACCTCCTAGAACTACGACCAAGAGAACGGGAATAATTACTATTACCCTTATTTGCTCAAAAGTCTACAAAGGTATGCCATTTGCAAAATTCAAGCCGTGAAGTTCGATTTAAAATTAAACTTTCTTGTTACTTTTGTTGCGCAAATTACTTAACGTAGGTATTAAAATTTGCCTTAAAATATAGTTTTTTCTTTTCTTTGGGAAGTTTACAGCAGTATTTACAAATTAGGTAAATAAGCAAGCACTTAAAAGCTAATTACAAACTTCCACAGATAAAAGCTATGTAGTTACATAATAGTAAGTGAAATTAACGGATAAATAAGCATTTGAAGATAGAAAAAAAAATATACAAAACAATTTAAGCATTGTTGAAAAGCAGTGTTGTCGTCCATCATCAATATCCGCTCTAACTTTGCAAGCGAGGTCGACTGTTCTCTCAGAACCGCTAGTTTATTTTCTGTTCCAGAGTCCACGTCCGCCAGTGAACTTGGAAGGACTCCCGCGTTTGCGGCGCGGTCGCACGCGGGCATCAGACCGGCGCGTGGTGGTGCAGCGATTGTTGCCGCTGCTGCCCAAACTGCCACCGCCCAGCAGTCAGTATGCCTACACTTATATCATCATCATCACCTCAGCCACGTGACACCGGCGCGTGGTGGTGCAGCGATTGTTGCCGCTGCTGCCCAAACTGCCACCGCCCAGCAGTCAGTATGCCTACACTTATATCATCATCATCACCTCAGCCACGTGACACCGGCGCGTGGTGGTGCAGCGATTGTTGCCGCTGCTGCCCAAACTGCCACCGCCCAGCAGTCAGTATGCCTACACTTATATCATCATCATCACCTCAGCCACGTGACACCGGCGCGTGGTGGTGCAGCGATTGTTGCCGCTGCTGCCCAAACTGCCACCGCCCAGCAGTCAGTATGCCTACACTTATATCATCATCATCACCTCAGCCACGTGACACCGGCGCGTGGTGGTGCAGCGATTGTTGCCGCTGCTGCCCAAACTGCCACCGCCCAGCAGTCAGTATGCCTACACTTATATCATCATCATCACCTCAGCCACGTGACACCGGCGCGTGGTGGTGCAGCGATTGTTGCCGCTGCTGCCCAAACTGCCACCGCCCTGCAGTCAGTATGCCTACACTTATATCATCATCATCACCTCAGCCACGTGACACCGGCGCGTGGTGGTGCAGCGATTGTTGCCGCTGCTGCCCAAACTGCCACCGCCCAGCAGTCAGTATGCCTACACTTATATCATCATCATCACCTCAGCCACGTGACACCGGCGCGTGGTGGTGCAGCGATTGTTGCCGCTGCTGCCCAAACTGCCACCGCCCAGCAGTCAGTATGCCTACACTTATATCATCATCATCACCTCAGCCACGTGACACCGGCGCGTGGTGGTGCAGCGATTGTTGCCGCTGCTGCCCAAACTGCCACCGCCCAGCAGTCAGTATGCCTACACTTATATCATCATCATCACCTCAGCCACGTGACACCGGCGCGTGGTGGTGCAGCGATTGTTGCCGCTGCTGCCCAAACTGCCACCGCCCAGCAGTCAGTATGCCTACACTTATATCATCATCATCACCTCAGCCACGTGACACCGGCGCGTGGTGGTGCAGCGATTGTTGCCGCTGCTGCCCAAACTGCCACCGCCCAGCAGTCAGTATGCCTACACTTATATCATCATCATCACCTCAGCCACGTGACACCGGCGCGTGGTGGTGCAGCGATTGTTGCCGCTGCTGCCCAAACTGCCACCGCCCAGCAGTCAGTATGCCTACACTTATATCATCATCATCACCTCAGCCACGTGACACCGGCGCGTGGTGGTGCAGCGATTGTTGCCGCTGCTGCCCAAACTGCCACCGCCCAGCAGTCAGTATGCCTACACTTATATCATCATCATCGTCTCCCAGAGGTAGACAGTGACACAATATTTAAGAAAAAGTGCTGTTGTCCTCCACTGATGGTGGAATACAGAAACTTTATTAATAAACATCAGTTAAATTAACTCAAATATCGTTCTTTATAACTATATGGACTGGCTAAAGAGCGGTGGCTATTATTTCAGGATTGTTTCTCAGTCTCTATCAGTCGGGGACAACGGCACTTTTTCTTAAAAACTGTGCCACTGTCCCTCCTGGGGGACAGGCTGGGGATACTCGAACATCGGGAATAATCGAACGATTACTGCTGCTTCTGCCCGAGCTGCCGCCGCCCAGCAGTCAGTATGCCTACACTTATATCATCATCATCTTATATACAGGGTGTTAAAAGACCCATACCGAAGTCGTAATATACATATGCGTAGTGTACATCCATAAATAGAGTAATAAGACGGTGGAGCAAGCTAACACAGAACGTGCCTATTCACCCTTGCTTTGAAGGTGAACGGGTTATAAGTACTCGGAAATATAGATGCAGGCCAGTTCCACTCCTTTGCTGTGCGCAATATAAAAGATGTTGAGTAGAGCTTGGTGAGGTATAAGCTCAGCAAACTCTATAAAGTAGTCTGTAAAAGACCGACAGACAGGCAACTTTGCGGCGGTGTTCAAAGTGTGAAGCTTGGTCTTCATAATTTTTTTGTCGCTACCTATTTGTCTATACCCTCTTAGATATGCGTTGGATCGTGTTCAGAGCAGCAACTTAGTATATTTCTATTTGCATCCCTGGTGGAGTCCATCTTAGGTCATAGGCCTCTGCTTTTCCACACTTGACGGTCTGTCGCCGCCCAGCAGTCGGTACACAATGATTATACTCACATCCGTCTCACGAAAGAAGTCCCACGGAATATTACTGGAACTAAAATGTGGTTCACTTATGTTTATAGTTATAGAGCTTATTTTCGAATGTTGAAGACGACTGCAGCACCATTCTTAGAGGATTTCTTTCGTGAGACGGACTACAGCTTGACGGTCTGATGGTCCGCAGGGTTAGAAAGGGAAATTCGCTCGCATCCAATTTTTTTTTGATCGTACGGATCTCTAGCTTTGCTTCAAATGAGACAAAAGTTGAAGGAAAATATAGGCGTAATAGGCTATTTGACAATGCGAAAAATAAAGTGTCAATTACTGTTATCAGTATAAATTATGAGTTTAAAAATAGTTTTTTATTAATGTAAGTTGAAAATAATTATACATTTATTTAAAAATCCGTAAATAAAAATGCATTTTTTAAACGTTTTGTCACGTGACACAAAACGCTCCTGATTCGTCGATTTTATAATGACGTCACCTGCTTGTAAACCTCGTTTGCCTACGTATGTGGATGATATGCAGAATACAGGCAAGTGACGTCACCGAACCCATTGCAGCGCCATATTATCAAAGTAGCGTTTTGGTGCGCTATTTAAATATTGAATTTTCAATTTGATATTTTTCAGCAAATATGTACCAGAATTAAAAAAAAACATCTTTTACTGGGTTCCTTAAACTCCACTACATAATATAAAACTGATTTTCAAAACCTGTCAAATAGCCTATTCTATTTTTGTTAAATTAACAGTGGGCAAAATGTGATGTTATCTTTAACATTGTATACGTATCTTATTTGACCGAGCGAACGAAGCGAGCGAAACGAGAGTTTCGAGATTGGCCAAAAATGCTTTGGGCTGTTTGTCAGTCAGTCTGTTCTCGCCTACAGGCCGTATTTTTCAACCGATTTAATGAAATTTGGCACACATGTTCCTTGATTTATAGGTAAGCTTTTTCGAAAAATCAAGCACGTGAAATTCTATTTATAATTTGAATTTCTTTGTTACATTTATTGTAAATATTAAAATTTGCATTAAAATATAGCATATCCGCCCTTTAGCAAGCGAGGTCTACTGTTCTCACAGAACCACTAGTAATATTTACTTTAACTTAAGTTTGTGGTTTCTAACACTCCAACCATCATCATTTTAAACCGCCTCTGTGGTCTAGTGGTAACAACCACCGGTTCGATTCCCAGCGGGGGGTACATATTGTATTCGGTTTGGTTGGTGGTAGGACTTGTTGTGAGTCCGCCTGGCTAGCTACCACTATCTTATCCAAGTCTGACGCCATAACAACAATGTTTTCAACATTGTTGTGTTCCGGCAGTTGGAGATAAGATAGCTAGTTCCTTAGTGGTTGAGGATTCCGGGAGAGGCTCGCTTCCATCCTCAGCCTTATCAATACTTAACATCAGGTATGATGAAGGCTAAGAGTCTCCCCGTCTTGAATTAAAAAAACACCTAAAATTTAGGTATTATTCTGTGTGTTATGTATAGTATAGTTTACACTATACAAAATTTAATATGGTTATAAAATTATCACTAATTATAAAATATTTTGGTTTGGTTGAGGCCCGCCGAACCAAAATCAAGGGCCATGGTCCGTGACTTCAAAAAGGTTGAAGAGCTCTGGTGTAAATTATACATAACATACCCAATATAATTTGATTATACTCGTATTTCGTTACAGGTCTAATTCCTGTGAAGATAGTGCCAAATTCGCCGCCAGCGCCTCCAAAAATATTACCAAAACTACCCTCTACTTCTTCATCAGAGTGAGTAGTCCATTATTTTTAGTTACTGTATAAATTAAAAACTTTTGGAATCCCTAAAATTCTTGATACAGTGCTATTCGAGATAATCCATTGTATGGGTGACAATCCATTTAGAAACTTGCGTCGTCGTAATCAGCCATTTTTAATGCCCCCACTGCTGGGAATGAGGATGAGAATTGGCCATGCCATGACCCACCCCAACACGTAGGCCCAGTGTGGACCAATCTACATTGGGCCTGCGTGGTGGGTTTTAACGACTACAAATGCAGCCGGGACCAACGGCTTAACTTCCGAAGCGCGAAGGAGCTCGAGATAGTAAATTTTTGGTCACCCATCCCGGGACCGACCAATGCGACAGTTGCTTAACCGCGAAAATCGCAAGCCGATCGGCAATCGATCTAATCACTGCACCTCTTAGATAGATCCTTAACGCTTTTCCCTTCAGTTCATAAAAAATATAAGTATTATAAAAAAAATAAAAAAAACTTTATTTTCCTAGAAACACGATACAAATTACAATGCATATGATACGGTAAATGTTAATAATTTTAAATTATTGATAATTACCGACTATTATTAATTATTACCAAGATTAAAGGTAAAATTGATAAATTCAACTCTTACCTATTTCATATATTGTATGTTTTTTTAAATAATAATATTTTCTTTATTGTCTCCACAATGAGGAACACCGTTTCTAACAATTTGTAAAAGTATGCCTTTCATTAGAGTCTAGATCAGCGGGGCTATCACGTAAAAAATATGGATATGGACATGGGCTTCATTTGACAGTTAAATGACCATATATGGTAATTTTATGAGCTTCGACTGTCAAATGAAGCACATATCCATACCCAGATTTTTTACGCGATAGCCCTGCAGGTTGTCTTCAACCTTTTTAAAGTCAAGGGCCGAGTTTACCTTGATTTTGGTTCGGCGGGCCTCAACCCAAGAAAAATATTCCATTTAAATTCTATGTGATCTCATATAGGCGCTCGGTGGTTTTCGTGCTCGGCCTGCGGTTGTATCAGTTATGTAACGTTCGCATCCTATGCCCGATCACAGAATGGGTGACCAAAAATGTATTATTTTGACCTCTAGCGATCTAATCATAATCATTTATTTGCGTAAAACTTGGAATGAAATGATGTTACAATAGTTTGATGTTCACAAGTTTTGCCATTCCATAATTAGCATGCAAATCAAAACAAAATAATAGTAGAATTTAAATTAGATTAGAATTCAAGAAACAATCAGAAGTCAACTTAATTCTTAAGTTTTCTTAAGCTTCAAGTCATAAAAGTTATTTTGATTTAGCCACATGTACAATCTTTTTTTAAATATATTAAATATATTCCTTTATTTCTGTCGGAATCTTATTATATATTCGTAAACACATTGCGGGACAATTTTTATTATACTTATCTGATCTTGGATAATCTTTTAAAATTAACCTATTTGGATTCCTTTTCAGTCTAGAGTTTAGATCACATGCTTTTTTAAACAATTCTAAATTATTATGCCGCATAAAGATGCCACCGCGGTCCGTGAGCTAAAGACCAATGTTTTAGAATTAAGATCATATTATACGTCACACTACCATTTATTTCATCTCGTTACATTCAGAAGATTGTTTTGGTACCTAATCTATACTTATTTGTTTCTTTTCGTCGCCAGTCTATCAATATTATACGTTCTGAGCGAGTCCAATGGCCAGTTCTACTTTCACGACGGGGACCAGCGAATACCCATCACGCCCTTGCCGGGCAGCGGGGCCTCCGAATCTATACCCGGTAAGTATACAGGGTGTTATGACGGGACATGAATTAACGGTTGACCAATGGCGGCCTGGAGGGCAAGTACTAGGAGTTTTAGTTGGTAGTACCCAAGAGTCCAACATACGAATCACCCCTGCATCTGGGGGCGAGGGAAGCGTAAAAGCATTTCTCCTAGTATAAAAAAGGTACCTTAACATGGTATTACATACAACCGTTCTTAACAAACGATCCTTAAGTTTTTGAGAAATTTATTTTATTTTATTTATTTATTCTTTTGGCAACAAACAGTAATTTTTTTAACAGAAGTACCTAATAACTATCTTACTAGCTATAATGGACCTATAGTGCCGATATGGATATATTTGGACAAGTTATAACTAACAAAAGAAAAATATTATAGAACTTCATAAACTAAGCTACTACTTATGTGATAGTAAACTATATGATTTATTTTAAGAATGAACACAAAAACAAAACCAAAATACCATAAACCTTATTTAAATTGATCATATACTTAACACTTAAAATGAGCACATAAACAACACATATATATATATTTGTTTAACTAACTAATTATATTTCTATGATATTAATCTAGTTGTTTTGTGTATTATGGTTTGCATGTATTAAACGTTTAAATTTAGGTAATGAATTACTAAAAATATCAACTGCTGAATTAACCATCATTATATTTATTCAAACTTCTTATTAAGAAACGAACTGCATTCACGGATATTGAAAAAATACAGTCAGCAGAAAAATATGCAGCCTTTTTTTTACTTTTTGATGCCAACCGTTCCTGGTTCTTATGAGGATCAAAACGCTCTAAAACCCAACTGAAGTATGAGTACTAGAAAAATCAGTTAGTCTTCTGGGTTAGCTCGCTCCATCGTGGATCCTGTCTTAGTCCCTGGACTCGATTGGGATCAAAAGCAAACTCATTAAAAGAAAAAAAAAATTCAGAAATCACGAAGAATTTTGTGGGGCGCAGGCCTAGCACTCCAACATAAAAGAATTTTGGGAATCGAACCCAAACGAGTAATTGCATTAACGGCACAGCACGGCACAGTAGACGGGAAGCAGCAATCACAACACACGGAGAACGAATAATTTAACGTATATTAGACACTCACAATAAATTAGATAACATACAAATAGGAATATCACAATCAATTAGAATTAAAATCAATAACATTCAAGCGCAAGCGTAAGGCAGTAGCAAAGTGTTCTTATTGCGAAATCATTCTGTCCGAACTTAGCCGGCGTTTGCAAAGCAAGCGAGAAGGATGCAGCGGGCACCGGGCGCGCGCGGTGCGTGCGATAAGGAGATCTATACGCGCACGCGCCGGGTGCATATTATCTCGCTGCAGAAGGCGTATGGCCCAAGGCAGCCCAAGATTTGCGAAATTGTAAGGCGGTTGCCCAAGTCCAATGTGGGAGCGGGTGCTCGTTACAACTTTTTTGTTTTTCCAAAATCTGTAAAAGCAGTTCAAAATTTCTCAAAAAATTAAGGTTATATACTTAATTAGGGAACCATCCCTAAGAATGTTTTCATGTAGCTACAACGGTATTGGTACCTGCCCATACTGCACCATCTTAACTCTCCACCCTGTCTAATACAACTATATCGACACAAAGACTCGCGGCAAATGGTACAATAAAACGTGGTAATGAGACAGCCTCGTCATGATCGTTTCTCGCACTTACATTGTTTATGGGTGACGTCACAAAGACGTAGAGATGCGCGTTGTTTGCATACCTATGTTGATCGATACCAATGGGCTTTAAGACGGGTATTTTAAATGTTATCGACAGTCCACGTGCGCGTGCGCATCTCTATTAGAAATGTGAATTATAGCACCGTCTGCCACGAGTCTTTGTGTCTATACTTCAGCCACTTTAACCGCCTCTGTGGTCTAGTGGTACAACCACCGGTATCAGACCAAGGGGTCCCGGGTTGGATTCCCAGCGGGGGTACATATTGTATTCGGTTTGGTTGGTGGTAGGACTTGTAGTAAGTCCGCCTGGCTAGCATCTTATCTAAGCCTGACGCCATAACAACAATGTTTTCAGCATTGTTGTGTTCTGGCAATTTTAGATAAGATAGCCAGTTCTTCAGAGGCTGAGGATTCCGGAAGGGGCTCGCTTCCATCTTCAGCCTTATTAATACTTAACATCAGGTATGATGAAGGCTAAGAGTCTCCCCGTCGTTCATAAAAATAAAAATAAATCAAAAATCTTAGGGAAAGAATGTTGTAAACAAACTGCCCATACTTACCCTCAAAAGGCCTTTTTATTTTTTATTTATTTAACGGCAAATAACAAGATTTACTTTTTAATTACATGTTTTAGAAGTATGAGCACTTCATTAATAGCTTACTTATATTGTTCATGTTCTCTCTCTGAAATATAACATATTTGTGGAATAATAACGAAAAGTGTTCAAATCAAAGACTATATCGAGATAGACGAAAAGAGCGCTTCAAACTGTATGAGAACCTAGCGTGTCGAATTTTCGTACCTACGATGACGTCACGAGCCAGATTTAGTTATGTGTAAAAGTTATTGGCGAGCTCTTGCAAGAAAGCACTGCACAATTAACCATTTACGTTTCTGTGTGACGCGTGTTTTCATGGCATTGGTCTCAAGCGGACTGACTTAGGTCGTAAAACTTTGACCGTGGATCAAACTCTTGACACGCAAGGTACACTTTTACCGTTTATCTCGATATAGGTCTGTGGTTCAAATGTTTGTACAAACATACAAACATTATTTTTATAAGATGGCTGGAGTATAGTATATAATGTTATAGCCCTGTAATATGTGTCGATAAAAGCCGCTCAGTTTTATCGACACTCGTAGCTCGATAACGTGTCACTGTCCCGCTCATATCTTACCGGGATAAGCAAGACAGCTACATGCGCCATATACAATATACAAATCATTTAATTTACTTTCTGATAAATTTTAAATAGAAAAATATTGGAAAAAATCAACACGGCCACAAGTGAAGAGCATTGGATCGGATTTCCAAAGGTCGTGGGTTCGAGTCCCATCTGAATATTCACTTGTGGCCGATTTGATGTTTTCCAATATTTTGTATTTTAAAATTGAAAAATGCAAAAAATCAAAAATCATAAAAAATTATAAGTTTACAGTTTTACACTATGACATATTATATCATATCATATTATCGCGATTTATCACCGCTATATCGTGCCACGTTAACAAACCACGAGTGTCGATCAAGCTAGGGCCAATTCTTTAATTCAATATATACTATACTTATTATAAAGAGGAAAGATTTGATTGTTTGTTTGTAACGGATAAACTCGAAAAGTACTGAACGGATTTGGAAAAAATTTGATACACAGATGGTACACAGAGTGGATAACCTGGTTATGAACATAGGATACTTTTTATCCCGATATTCCCACGGAAACGGGAACCACGCGGGTGAAACCGCGAGCTACCGGTAGTTAAACTAATAAAACACATTTATGATGATCTTTATATTAGAGTCACTCGCCGAAGAAGAAAGTATAAAAGAGGAAGACGCGAAGGATTTGAAACCAGATGTGACTGCCAAAGTGGAACCCGCCGCCAACGGGGAGAAACCGCCTTCTGGGGATATTGGAAGTAAGTATAAATGATGAATTACTTAACAGTAAATCAAATAACACTTAACAGTAAATCAAATAACACTTAACAGTAAGTCAAATAACACTTAACAGTAAATCAAATAACACTTAACAGTAAGTCAAATAACACTTAACAGTAAATCAAATAACACTTAACAGTAAATCAAATAACACTTAACAGTAAGTCAAATAACACTTAACAGTAGATCAAATAACACTTAACAGTAAATCAAATAACACTTAACAGTAAGTCAAATAACACTTAACAGTAAATCAAATAACACTTAACAGTAGATCAAATAACACTTAACAGTAAATCAAATAACACTTAACAGTAAGTCAAATAACACTTAACAGTAAATCAAATAACACTTAACAGTAAATCAAATAACACTTCTACTTAACAGTAAATAAAAAAACACCTACTTTGGTTGTATTTTGACAATCTGTTTGGCGCAGCGGTACTAAGCCCACCTTCTGCGCCAGAGGTCCCGGGTTCGATCCCCGGGCAAGACAAATATATGTGTGCATGAACATGTCTATTTGTCTTGGTCTGGGTGTTTGATATGTATTATGTATGTTTTTACAAAAAAAAGTATATAAGTATATTTTTAATTTACAATTATTTATTTATTCTTTTAATACGTTTACGTACTATACATACGTGTCCGAGGAGCTCGTAGCGCAGTGGATCGCGAACTCGGACTGCGATTGTTGAAGTTAAGCAACTTTCGCAATCGTCGGTCACGGGATGGGTGACCATAAATTTACTATCTCGAGCTCCTCCGTGCTTCAAAAGGTACGTTAAGCCGTTGGTCCCGGCTGCATTTGCAGTCGTTAAAAGCCACCAATCCGCATTGGGCCCGCGTGGTGGATCATGGCCCGTTCTCCTTATCCATCCATAAGGAAGGTCAGTGCCCCAGCAGTGGGGACATTAAAAATGGCTGATGACGATGACGACGACATTCGTGGTCAAAGTGGTCACGGCCTAAGATGTTTATCCGTGATAAATATTAAACAAGAAAATATACTAGAAAAAAGCAACTAGTCTCATGTCGCCCAGACGGGATCCGAACCCGCATCCTTGGGATTCCGGCCCAATGCACTAACCAATTATGCTACAGAGACCTATGAGGACACGTCGAATTTTTCTAGTATATTCACCGTTCTACGGTGTTGGCCACCGTCGCTTCATCAATGAGAGAAATATCCTCGCATTCGAAAGAAACATCTTTACAGATGTTTGACTATCGATTAAGATGAAACAGCCATCTAATTATAACTTTTTAATTTTGCATCTAGTCTCATGTCGCCCTGACGGGATCCCGTCAGGGCGACATGAGGCTAGTTGCTTTTCACTTATCACATAAAAATAGCATTGTAAAATGCAAAATTAAAAAGTTATAATGTTTATCCGTTATTAACGTTGGCAGACTTCCTCCCGGGCGAGTCGTTGTCGCTGTCGCCGTCGCGGCTGTTGCGCGACGCGGAGGGCTGGCTGGAGGGCGCGGTGCACGACTTCTCCCTCAGCAGCTTCCTGTCGCATCTGGACGCGAGACCGCCGCCCGAGTTGGCCGTGAGTCTTTTTTTTTTCGCCTTTCCCGAGTTAAAGGCAACCCTCCGGACGCGGGGGAGGGAGGTGGTGAATCCTGCATTGGATACCCCACAGCCGGCTGTGTCGAAGGTTATGTCAGTCTTTTACTGACTAAACATCACCAGGGCCCGTACTGCGCAAGTGGCATCGGCATTGCAATCGGCTTCATTTGACAGATAGATGTGACATATTGCTCTTAGTTTTAATTTGTGTCAAAAAGCAGCAGCAATGTGCCACATCCATCTGTCAAATGAGGCCGATTTCGATAACGACGCCACTTGCGAGGTACAGGGGTGGTAGTCACTGTTACTTATGAAAAAGTAATTCAGCTCTAAGGCGACCACGCCCCTTGGGGGGCGTGGCGCAGAAACCGCCGTGAGTCATTACACGACTCTTTTTATAGTTGATTTTTTAATTCAGCCCCCCTAGCATGAACATTGCTATATTAACAGCCTTTGTGGTCTAGTGGTAACGACCACCGGTATCAGACCCAGGGTCCCGGGTTCGATTCCCAGCGGGGGTACCTATTGTATTCGGTTTGGTTGGTGGGTAGGACTTGTTGTAAGTCCGTCTGGCTAGCTACCAACATCTTATCTAAGCCTGACGCCATGACAACATTGTATTCAGCATTTTTGTGTTCCGGCAGTTAGAGATAAGATAGCCAGTTCCTCAGTGATGAGGATTCCGGGAGAGGCTCGCTTCCATCTTCGGCATTATCAATACTTAACATCAGGGATGATGAAGGCTAAGAGTGTCCCCGTTGTGAATAAAAAAAATATATATCGTGCATTATGATATAGTGCATCATGCAGTCTTGCTTACTCCGCTACGATGTTAGCAATCCTTCGAGCGATGTCGGTTGGTTTAGTGCTCCTCGTGAGTCAAGCAATCAAGCAAAGTCAAGCAAGCTCGCAACAGCCAAGTGGTTGAATCAGCCGTTCAATTGAAAGGCTAGCCCGTTAATTAAACGCCGGCAATCAATTGATTGCCTAGGCCGATCTTTGATCTAACCAACCTTAACGTTGGCTAACGTTAACTAGTTAGCTTATTATAAGTTAGCCCTTAGAAGATGGCTGACGTAAAATCAGCCAGGCAATTTAAATTTGGTTTAATTTATCGCCACTACGGCGCTGGGTTCACTAAAATAAATATGGCTTCAGGTAGCTCGCATCAGCTGGCAATTGTATGTGTTTTTTTTATGTTTCAACTTAATTTAGTGATTTATTAATCTTTACTTAATATATAATATACAAAGCTGAAGAGTTTGTTTGTTTGAACGCGCTAATCTCAGGAACTACTGGACCGATTTATAAAATTCTTAGACCATTAGAAAGCTACATTTCTCCCGAGTGACATAGGCTATATTTTATCCCGATATTCCCACGGGAACGGGCACCATGCGGGTAAAACCGCGAGGATTTGCTAGTGTGTGATAAAAATGTGTCTGATATTACACCGCCCCGGCTAAAAAGTTTTCACGAATACTTTGACTCTAAAATGACATCTCATTTAATGAGACGGCTAAATATGACGTACAGCGAAGTCGTTCGTGTCAATCAATGATTTGGCTAGTTGTAACTTAGCCATTTCACTGATTGCCGGCGTTTAATTAACGGGCTAGCCGTCCAATTGAACTGCTAATTTAACCAGTTGGCTGTGACGTAACTATGTAAAAAATAAGAAAATATTCTGCTTTTAGATTTTTTGCATTTTTGCAATTATACTTATGATAAATTTTAAATAGAAAAATATTGGAATTAATCAACTCGGCCACACGTGAATTCTCAGATGGGACTCGAACCCACGACCTTTGGAAACCCGGTCCAATGCTCTTGACATTAGTACTTTGGACCGGATTTCCAAAGGTCGTGGGTTTGCTTACTTATGATTTTTTTAATTTATCATAAGAAAGTATAAAAATAGCATTGAAAAATGTAAAATCCAAAAATCTTAAAATGCCTTGAATATTTTGCCATTTTTTTATTTCACTTGTCACTCAGTGTACACATAAAATATCTTTTAAAATGCAATTCAAATTTTATATTTTATTAGGTGGATACCCAGCTGCACTCTCTGATGGCGGAGTCGAGTGTGGACTACGTAGCGAAGTTTGCGGACCTCGCAGCCGAAGTTACGGATGAAGGGAATCACCTCAATGAGAACTGAATCAATTTAACCTTTGAAATTAAACCTTTTGCTTACGAGCTAAGGATGATTCTCCACTGAGGCAGATAAGAGTTGAGCTAATCTGTCTGCATTCTCATCCTAACTTTTTATAATAATATTATTAACTACACTTGGTAGCAAATAAATCGAGCCACTGTGTTATTTTCATAGAAACATGCTTACTTTACAGTGTCATTATTCAAAACATATGAACAGCTATGTAAACATTTGTACGTCGAAGTATGAGTCGAATACTCGACTGCGAATAAAAGTCCCAAAAATTCCAGAAAACTTTTAGTTTTGTGCAAAGTAAGGAAAACAAATTCACTCAATCAGGTTTCCTACAACTTTATATGGAATGATTATTAATCATTTGGTTTTACGGAAGTTTTAAGAAATCAATAAATGTTTTCAGTTGTTTTAAATGCTAATTGGTTAATTGAACATTTGACCTCGCCATCAACACCCAAATCTTTGCAGAAATACACATACTTTTTTTATTTATAAGACAGTGAAATGAGTATGTTTGTATGAAGATAACGCAGTGGCTCGATTTATTTGCTACCGAGTGTATTTATAATACTATAAATGCGAAAGTTTGTTTGTTTGTCCTTCCTTTCCTTAACGCCCTAACTAAGCAAGCAATCGACTTGATTTGTAGCATAAAGTTAGTTGAATGGACGGAGAGGAACATAACATAGGCTTCTTTTTATCCCACATAATCCCATGGGAACGGGAATCACGCGGGTGACTCCGCGGGCTGAGACTAGTTTTCAAATTATTCAAATTACATGAGGTGTCTGTCAATTTGTTTGTCAAGTTCTTACCTATATGAAAAGTAATCTCTTCTCCGCTCATTTTTAACCGACTTCGAAAGAGGAGGTTCTCGGTTCGTCGGAATCTTTTTTGATATCAGTGTAGGGTGGTATTCCACTATTGGATGTGCTCGAGTTACAGTTAGGTTAACTGAACCCATTTTATGTAATGTAAATATAATTAATAATGTTATAAATTATGTATAATGTAAGAATAACATTGATGATTAAATAAACGTTTTTGACTATTTTACTGTAACTATCTGTTACTTTTCCACGCCACGTTCGTTCCCAATCAGTGAAATCTGTAGGCTTATTACGAGTTTGGCAAACTCGACGTTACAGTAAACGTTAATGTAAAATGTAGCTCTGTCTCTTTCATATTTAGGGACTGTTTTACCGACATGAGCAGTGTATCCGATAGTCTACGCTCACGAGTCCTGTAAATGTCATGTTAAGCAAACTCGTAATAGGGGTACTGTTGGGTCATTACGTTAAAAATATTAGTATTGATATTGGCTTAATTAGACAGATGCATGACCATAGACAGTGTGACAAGGCTTTTTGAACGCAGGCCGAGGCGCTGCAGGTGAGAAAAAAAAATGGCCGCGGGTCATAGCGTTTTTTACATTTTATCGTAAAATTCTTCATACTACAAAATATATTTACTTGACATTGGCAAAATTCGTGAATTTCATCGCGAGCAGGTCATTAATTAACAAAGAAGAGGCACTGCAGAACTGTCAAAAATAACGTTTCACATGATGGTATGGCGGTGTTAGTACTTTTCTTTTACCACGTTAATTTTTACTTTTTTAGTCTTGTTGCACTGTAATCATTCAAGCCATATAGGTAATGGCTTGAACGGTCAAATTAAGCCCATAGTACAGTCACGAGACTCATGAGCAATAAAGTATACAGTGCGACAAGGCTTATGATGAACGTGGCAATAAAAAGGAACTGGGGGAGTTTCACCTGAGTTCTTTTCGTAATAACACGCGTTGTGAGACTCCATTTTATTAACTCAATCTAACGTATAATTTCTAAATTACTATTTAATATATTCACTTGACATTGGCGAAATCCAAAAGGGAACCGCCACTAAATAAAAAGAAGAAAAAGGAAAATTTTAAATAGAAAAATATTGGAAAAAATTAACTCGGCCACAAGTGAATTCTCAGGCTGGAATCGAACCAGCGACCTTTGGAAATCCGGTCCAATGCTCTAACCGCTGAGCTACCGAGAAAAAAAAGGAACTACGAGAAACGACAATTTTTAACCGACTTCAAAAAAGGAGGAGGTTCTCAATTCGGTTGGTATAATTTTTTATTTTATGTATGTTCACCGATTACGTCGGCGTAAACTGTCGTACTGTACCCCTATTACGAGTTTGCTTAACATGACATTTACAGGACTCGTGAGCGTAGACTATCGGATACACTGCTCATGTCGGTAAAACAGTCGCTAAATATGAAAGAGACAGAGCTACATTTTACATTAACGTTTACTGTAACGTCGAGTTTGCCAAACTCTTAATAAGCCTACTGAACCGATTTCCATGATTCTTTTTTGTTCGTGTAACGGTTTAACTTTTCTGTCTATATCACCTATATTAGATTATAATAAAAATAATCTTAAAAGTTAATAAAAGTTACTTAAGAAAGGGTATTAAAATTTACTTACATTAATAACACTAACTAATGTAAAAACAAAAAAACTTAATAAGAAAAAAATTATAACTTAAATTAAATAAAATAAAAAATAGCAAAATAATATATTAATTAAATTTACAAGCAAACCCGAACCGCATCGCTTGTTTTCTATTTCTATTGTTTGTGGCTGGAGCGTTCGGCCGGTTGTGAAGGTCATATCCACTGGCTTGCCGTGCTTTCACTCATTCTGCAGCATCGGCGCGACAACACGTATTTAACTAAAAATTAATTTCATAAACTGTGTGCTGTTCGCTCGAGTTTTTATTTCGTTATTAGCGTAAACTATTAAGTACATCGCTGTGTACCTTAAAGCATTGTAAATTCCCCATATCGGGTAAGTGTTGCATAACTGATAATCGCTTTTAGCTGTAGTTGGAAAGTGCAAGTCATTTTGAGCTTGGAGGTCACCTTCATAAAATAACGACCATTCGAGAATTCATCGATTGTGTACCTAATTGTTATGTTTATTTCTTGGATAAATTAATGTTTCGCATATAATTACTTGAAAATATGATGAAAGGTGAGGTTCAAAAATTGAAATTAGGCTGTAGGTAGTTTTAGTGTTGATAGTTGATTGTAATTTTGTGTCAATCAAGCAATCATTGTTTTAATTATAGTTTTAATATTCCGTAATACTCGCAATATACTAAATATAAATAATTGAGTATGGTGCGAGATAATCTAATTGTAAGAATTGCCATAAGTATTTGCATTCATAAAGATTTGGTTCAAAGACCACATTTGAATTTTATTGTAGGATTGCATATCTATATATAAAATTATTCGCTTGTTTTTCTGCCTCATCATTGATCACTATTTATGCAAGTCATTCCACCTGTGCCTAATGCTTCGCTTCGCGCTTTGGACAATGATGTCGCAGACAAGCTACGAATCCAGACGGAGATTAAATGTTAAATCTGGATCTTTCCAGGGAACTACCTACGGCTAAGGCCTACCTGAAGCCTTCTTACATATTTGGACTTTGGACCCTTCTGCCTGGGCTCCAGAACTCCGTGTTCCTCCGACTCTCCAGGACTTCCAGGACAGTGGTAGACCGGGAACTGATTGTGCGACTTCGGGCTAATTGTGTGATAGAACCCACGCTTTTACTTTGTTATTTTATTATATATTTTTGTCAACCTATTGTGATATTTATTATTTCACTACCCGCCACATTCGATGCAGAATAGTTGCCAATTAGTCCCATAAAAATTTGGTTTCGTTTGACCCAGTACTTTTTATGTTATGAGCATTTAAATATTTCATTTCATTGTTGCCTTGGACGATGTAGTATTTACGATAATTTTGTTTATAATGTACAAGAAACTTTATCTAATCTAGAAAAACCCTGCTGTAGTTTACAAAACAGCCTATTAAAGACACTAAAAAGTAAAAAAAAACTGCGTTAACACGTTCCGACGCGGTATTCCACTCCACTATGACACTAATAATCTTCATACAAATGTTTCGTACACCTATACCCGTACTGTTGTATACAATATTTTTCAACAACAAGTCTACGTCAGTGACTGCTATAACCGTATAACGGGTTTAGCCGTAGTGCCTATTTTCATTATAACAAGACTACAAGATGTGCCGGTACGGTCATACCCGTTGTACGGTAGTAACCGTACTGCCATATAATTGTAGTCAATATATGTATGAATGCAATGACACGGCGTTTGCCGTATCACGGCAGAAACCGTAGTTACTTATTACAAAGACCTGCAGTAAATTGCAAATGTCGCTTACTGCATAAGCAGGCAGTAAATAAAACAGAATTGTGTATTAAATTATTTATTTTAGAATAACACAGCCACTAACATTAGCTTTGGCAAGGCGATAAAAACAACTCGAGATCAACTAATTAATTTTTCTTCTTGTTTAATCTAATAAAATTAATAAATCGGTCAGTCTTCTTTATTTTGAAAATAACAGAATCAGACAAAATAAAAATAAACTAAAAGTCATCTTTCCAGATTACATAATCAAACCAAAACAAATTAAATTCACTTCAAAAATCAATAGTATTTCTTATTTATATTTATTAATCAGTCTTAGTTTTTATAAGTTATTTATGAGTTATTAATTAATCAGTCTTAGATTACTCAGATTCATTCTCATTTACTACATTATTATTATTATTAGTATGCCATTCCTCGAAACAAGCAGGACAAAGAGGATTTTTACAAATCTTGCACCTAAACCTGGTTTCCTTGCGCTTTTTCTTTTTGCTGCACAAAGAACAGTTCAGGTATTTAATGTTCCTTTTTGAATTTTCCGTAATCGGAATATCTTCAGGCCAGTGACCATTGTATACTCTCCTGGGTCCTGGCCTTTCCGTTGTAGCACTATCATTTGTGCGTCTACTGGAATAAATGCTTCCTGTTCTGACAACATCTTTGCCCTTTAAATTACAATCGACTTTGGTCATTTGCATTATGAGCTTATCTCGATAGTTCAAAAACTCATATCTGGTATTTGGTTTAAAATATTTGCTAAACAAGTAAAATGCGTTCCAGGTAGATATGTCTAGCAAATGGAAAAACACTTTTTTGTACCATCTGATAGACTTTTGTGGAGAGGAATAATATGCCACCATCTGGTCTTTACGATCTATTCCTCCCATGAATTTATTGTATTCAGCTACTTCTTCTGGTTTCTTGGCAATTTTTCCAAATCTGTTCGAGACATAAGTGAGCCTTGGATGATTTCTTGTAGTGATACAATAGACTGGACGTTTGTCTTTCCATACAGAGACATACACTTGTTTTTTGCGACGCCAAAAATGATCTCCTTTATTCAGTTTTGTAGCCATTAGTACTTTTGGGTTGCTTTTTCTGTTCTTTCTTAAAGTACCACTTGTATGCGTTCTAAGTTCAAGTAATTTTTGGCTGAGGTCGACATCATTATAAAAATTATCCATAAATACATGGTGGCCCTTCATGAGATATGGTCGTAAAAGTTTTATCACAATTTGTTCTGTCTTTTTAGTAGACTCTTCATCTAAATCGTTTTTTCCACTGTACATAATAACATTTAGAACATACCCATCAGCCGTAGTCAACTCATAGAATTTTATTCCATATCGTGCCTTTTTGCTTTTTATATACTGGCGAAAGTGTAGTCTGCCTCTAAATAATATCAACGATTCATCTATTGATAGTTCCTTTCCTGGACCATACACATCACGAAAATTACCACAAAGTCCCTCAAGAAAGTCAGTAATTTTTTTTTCGCCTTTAGCGTCAGTATTGGCGGCGCAAATACAACGCAAAATCTGTTCATATCTCCTTGAAGACATAATATAACTATAAAATGGGTGGAAATATAACGGGTTAGAATATGAAAACATTGATCTTCTATTTGGCGCTCTAATTTGACCCTGTAACAAACATAAACCCAAAAAAGATAACATCTCTTCCTTTGTAACGGGTCGAAATGATTGTTTTCTACTATTTCGCGTATGTGGTTTGTTCGTATTAGTCAAGTGTGTACCATAACTATTCGTTCTGGCTACAATAAATTCAAGTAATGGATCAGAAAATACTAACTTAAAAATGTCCAACTCGGTAGGATTATCTGGTACTTCAATTCGGAATCCCTCAGATAAAAAATCAAAATCGAACTCCGGAATTTGACCTGTATTAGAATGCCATTCATCATCCGTTGGTTCAGTTGAAGATTCCAGCTGTCTTTGATCTTGATTAGGCAATATCTGCGCGTCTGCTGGTAATATCGGAATTTCAGCGCCAAGAAAGACGCCAGCGGCTGCGTCGACAGGCACGGGGTCATGAAGCTCATCAAGTAGTACGATACCTGGTATAACTGGAATTTCAGCGAAAGGGGCATCTTCAGCAGACTCGTCAGGTAATACTTGGGCATCTTTTTGTATAACTGAAATTTCAGCGCCAAGAGCGTTATTAGAGCGCTCATTAGGTTCATGAGCATCATCAGGTAGTGCTGGATTTACTGGCATATCTGCACAAAGTATATCATCTGGTGTTTGTATACATGGATTAGCTGGCCTTAGACCTATATCAAGAGGCACCACAGCTCGCGACACGTGCAATGATGGAACTAACCTGTTGCTTTTGCTCTGCAGATCGCCAGTATCACTTACTGATTCCGATGAACAATGAGTAGAGTCATCATCAGAAATCGATAGTTCGTTGTCGTCAGGTTCATAATCCATATCCGATCCATATTCCCCGTCTTGGTCGCTATAAGGGTCTCGCTCTGAGGTCGTATCCGGGGTAGACGCGTCTTCTAAAAGCTTCCGTATTCGTTCTTCATCATTTTCCATCTAGAAACACAAATAATAGTATTATTATAGCACAATAGAAATAGAAGGATAACACACTATCCATTTCCATTGTAATTCAAAATATATAACCATATAATCTAGCACAAATAGGTATTCTCACTTACTTTTGTTGCGAGAGGCGCGATGTGTTCCCGCGCAAACTGGCGCGGCGTGGCGCGCGTCACTGACCGCTCTCGGCGAAGCACTGACTCACGCGTCCAAGTAACGTTCACACATACACAACGGCCACCACCGTACTGTCAATGTGTGTAACCCCTGTGTATGTGAATGTAAGATACCTAAAACGGTCTTAGTGTACACGTGTTTTTGACACTAGGAACACAACCCTCCTGTACAGAATGACAGTAAGACTGCTCTCTATGAAACTCTAATGTAAATTCGACGGTTGTTGCCGTAGTGATTTTTAGATTGATTTTCGTGAAAACGGCGATATCCGTACTGCCATTATATGAATTCCACCTTTACTGTCTATGCCGTTACCGCGGCGGAACGTGTTAAAAAACTTTTTTATCGCAGTTTTTGACAGTAACAGCAGCGCCCCCGTTCGCGTTTATTATAAGCCTTGTCGCACTGTACCTAAACACTACACAATACCTTGTCATATTACAATATACCTGGTAAGAACTGGCAATCAGGCCGGTGAATACTTTATATCTTTTTAAATATGTATATGTTTTGATGGATTATTGTCTGTCTTGTCTGTTTTAACTAGATGCACTTGCCGTTCCCAGTAAGCCTACATAGGAGCGAAGCGGTTTGTCGTCACCATTTCTGAACTCCGAGTAATATTCCTAAGATAAATCGTTTTTTTTTCCGATGTCTTTTTTTATTTCGGTGATTATTCCTCCGTGGAAGGTCCGATTTATTATTTTATTTTTTCTAAACCATCTTCGGCTGAACACGAAGTTTCATGCCAATTTTTAACCGACTTCAAAAAAAGGAGGAGGTTCTCAAGTCGCATTATTTTTTTTCTTATTTTTTTTATGTATGTTCCACCATAACTTCGCCAGTTGTTAACAGATTTTTAAAATTCTTTTTTTATCTGGAAGAAAATGGTTTATGTGTGGTCCCATATAATTTTTACGAAGATCTGGGGGGTTAAAAAGGACGCAAACGCAATATTGCTAGAGAATTCACTGACAATTCAATTATTTGTTTATCTTCTATGGAATTTAGAACTGTCTCATTGCCAGTGTATCAGAATTTGCTTTTAATTTTTTGAAGGCAAGAAAACAAACTAACTGCAAATTACTTATGAGATAAACAAATAAATGAATTGTCAGTGAATTCACTAGCAATATTGCGGTTGCGTCCTTTTTAACCCCCCTGGTTAGTAGTTTTTTCATAATCCTGAAAAATATCAATCACCTTTTGGCAAGTAGTCGTATACCTAGATGACATCATTGTTGTGTATGGGCTGATTTTTAGTGTAAGTAACGGCACATAATGTAACAAAAAAATCTGAAATAAAAACATTTTATAAAAAATGTTTTTATCGTAGCCATAGCTCTTAGAGTGCGGGAGGAGATCAATGACAAAGCGAAAATCCGAATCGGGGAAGAATGGAGCTTCGCTCCAATAATTAAGTATATCACCTTAATTACTTTGAGCCTCTATTTTACTTACCCCTCCTTTACAATATCTAACAGTGGCGAGGAGTCCATACATACCGATTCCAATCGGCTTCCCGTTTAGAAATTCCATCCCATTCATCCACCATCCTGCACGAATTCGTCCAAGTCCAACATACTTCAAGTTATTTTTTGGAAAATTTTTTGGTCCGGCTTACCTTCGCTATATTTCGACCCCTCTGATATCTAAAGTCTTTCATAATCATAATCATAATCATTTATTTATTTGCCACAAACATGGTAATTAAGATGGTAGGTTACAATATTTATACATCATGTTTCGCCTACTTAAGCATGCAAATTTAACATTTTATATTAAATTCAGTTACTTATACGATAATATTTGAAGATTTGATTAAATTACATTACATTAAACTTTGAAGTGTCCGAACAATGGATTGGGTTACATTCATAGAATATAAATTGCAAGTTATTTAATTATATCGTTTAGTCAAAAAATTATTAATGTCATAGAAGTTTTCCGTCAATAGAAATTTAAATCAACTGTTTTTAAAATGAATGATATTTAAACATTTCATATAATCAGGTATATTATTAAACAATTTAACACACATAGTAAGACAGCTCTTAGAATACTGTAATGTTTGAGGTTTTTCTTGCAGTACAAGTCTATCTGGATTTCTAGTATTGCGGGGATAAATATCACAAGCTTTCTTAAATAGTTTAATATTTTGTCTTACAAATACGCATACCTCAAATATGTAAAGTGATGGCAGAGTCAGTAAGCCCAGACGCGGAAATAAAGTACGATATGTTGTGAGTGGAGGAACACCACACATGGCTCGTATGCATTTTTTCTGAGCAATGAAAGCTCTGTTGACATTTGTACTATTACCCCAAATTATTAAGCCATATCGTAATAAAGACATCACATAGGCATGGTAAGTAGATATAGCTGTATTAACATTTGTCACATTCTTGACTTGTTTTAAAGCATACAAGAACTTATTGATTCTAATACAAACATTATCTACATGAGTTTTCCAATTTATATCACGGTCTACTGTTAACCCTAGAAATTTAGTTTGTTTAACGTCTTCTATTTTTACATCTTTATACTGAATATTAAGGTTAATAGATTTATGATTATTAAATTGAATATAGTTAGTTTTTGTCAGATTGATTTTTGAATTATGCATGTCAAGGTAGTTATTTAAATTATGAATTGTGTGATTAATGTCAATTTCGTGTTCATTAGTCGTACATTTTTTATTATCTGATGTCACTACAATCGAAATGTCGTCTGCAAATGAAATACATTTATGCTTGGCTACTTGCGTAATGTCATTAATGTATAGTAAGAATAAAAGTGGTCCCAACACGCTGCCTTGCGGTACACCACATTCATTTCTCTTGTATGTTGATGAGTACGAATCAACTTCATTATTTTGGTTTAATTTATTGACAACAACACACTGTTTCCTATTGTCAAGGTATGACTTTAGCCACTCAAAAGCAGGCCCTCTGATGCCAATGGTTTCGAGTTTCCTTAATAATAGTGGGTGGGAAACGCGGTCAAAAGCTTTAGACAAATCGATAAATAAAGCAGTGGTTAATTGTTTTTTATTTATGCTAGCTACCACCGTATCAATAAGTTTGTGTACAGCTAACGTAGTCGATTTATTTTGTTGAAAACCATATTGTGCTGAGTTTATAATATTATATTTTTTACAGAATTCAATTAGCTGTTAATACATAAACTTTTCTATTACTTTTGACAGTATCGGTGTTAATGCAATGGGACGATAACTGTTCATTTCATCACAGTTTCCTTTTTTGTACATAGGCTTTATAACTGTTTGTTTTAGAGCTTCAGGGAAAATGCCGGTAGAGAAAGATAAGTTTATAAGATGTGTCAAGACAGGAACTATGTCATCAATGCACATTTTTAAAATCTTTGTACAGATTTCGTCGTATCCTACAGATTTTGTAGATTTTAATAGCATTACTTCTTTTCTTACTTCAGCTTCTGAAACTGGTTTTATGAAAACAGAATTAGGGATACGCTGTTGATTTATGAGCTTTTGATTATCGTTACAGGCTACATCAGTACCAGCAGTGAAAAAATCATTAAATGCAGTAGCTATACTATTTAACTCATTTTTTATCAATGTCCAAGATGCTTTGCATTTATTTTTGCTTCGGCATATAAAGGATATATTTGAGTTTTTTTTCGAATTATATATGCATTTCTTTAGTATGTTTGAATATTTCATGTAGCCTAATTTATTCGCTGTAGTTTTGTTCTTGTAATAGTTATAACGAGCTTTCCGTTTATTCTTGCAACTTATTTTTAATCCTTTTGTTATCCAGTTTTCCTTTCTTCTTTTTAAATTTATTTTTACTCTTAGTTTAGGAAAACATAATTTGTACAACAAGGTAAAGTCCTCATGGAAGTTATTAAAACTTTTATGTAAATCAGGTTCATTATAAACTTGTGACCATCAAATACTGTTTAAATATTGTCTGAACTTCAGTATATTTTCTTAGCTTAAATCAGTTTTATAAATGTAGTACGATTGAACCACTTTTGCATAATTTACAGGAAAACTTAGAAGTTGGGACGTTTCATGGTCAGAGAGGTAAAGTGGTAAAACAGATGCAGTTGCGTCTTCAGTGTTGCTTATTAAAAGATCGATACATGAGAGTTTCCGCGTTGGTACTGTGATGTGTGAGATTAAATTGTAACTTTGTAAAAGGTCTTCTATATATTCAGTTATTTTACTTTTATGCAGCGTATTTATATTTAAGTCGCCAGCTATAACTATTTTCATTTTGTAACGATATTTACTAAAGATTTCATTCAAAAAGCAGTCCAGTCTATTCAAAAATATATTAGGGTCCGATTTGGGTGTCCTATAAAGACAAATAATTACAAGTTTGTGCGCTAATACCTCGATACCAGAACATTCAAAACTTTTTGGAGACGCGTATTTTTGTAAATACGTCAATTCCCTACAGCACAGACCTTTACGAGCCAATATAGCAGTTCCGCCTCTTTTATTATTTCGAGAGAAAGCAGAAATTAGTTGGTAATTATTAATTCTTACATAGTTTTCCTGACCAAATTCTATGAAAGTTTCACTCAGGCATATGACATCAGGGTCATTATTTTCTTCCGATAATTCTTGTATAGTGAGGTCTAATATTTCTTTTTTTGCCAAAACACTTGCAATATTTTGATGAAATACTTTAAATTTCCTTATTTTGGTCTCGAAAAAAGGTTGAGCCGCTCTGTATTGTAGGAGAACTTTGTATCGTCTGCGTGGCGCTTAGATCACTTTTGGATTTATTTAAAATCTTAAAGTAGAATGGTATCGTACCTTTTTTTGGCAGTTTTGTACATTCCGTGTTCAAGATATTCTTGATATTATACCTGTTTTTAGTAAGTTTAGTGTTAGTATTTGTCAAATTTCGTATATTTTTAAATGTCAAAAATTGAGTTTTATATTCATAATAGTCAATACATGCATTGATTTTGTTGCAGATAATGTTTATATCAGGATTATCATAAAAATTATAATTATTATAACTTAAGCTAAGATCTTAAGCTTAAGCTAAGAATTACATTACAATTGTTAAAATGTCTAGTCCATAGTTTCATAGATTTAAAAAGTTGTTTTTCATTGAAATGTTGATTATGGTGTACAGGGACAATGTAAACAAATGAATTAGCTAGCATATTGACAGCAATACATAAATTAAAATGGAGCACGTTAAGATTATTGTCATGGGAACCAAAGCTTAAAATCACAACGTCATCTTGAGATGAGTTAATTAAAATACTTTTACAATATTTTACAATCTCAGAACTTGAAGCTCCAGGTAGTATTGTTGCTGTAGTATTATATCTGTCGTTCCACTTTCCGGATCTAGAGTGTGATAGCATCGCAGATAGTCCTCTTAGTTGTTCATCTCCTAATATATGAATTGTACGTTCCTTTTGCAACGGAAGGTGGAGAGGACTTCTTATTTTATTCGGCGATAATATGTTATTTGCTTTATCTATTTCCTCAGTAAGCGGCAGACTTAACTTTTGTTTAAGGTCTGTAATTTCTTTATTTAAGTTGCTTATTTCCCGGCGCGCGTCCGCCAGTGACTGCTTAAGTTCACTTATCTTTTTTTTAAGATAAATATAGTTATCCGGACTATGGGTTTTCTTCATTGAAGATGGAGCTTTAGGTGGCGTGGAAAAGTTTTGTTGTTTACACGGAGAGCTGTTTCCGTATGTTTTAATGTGACAGGGTTGTATAGTGTTTAGATATTTTCAGCCAGCTTAGCATGCGAACCGCGACTCGTTGTCGACCCATGTCTCGCAATGTCTGTCCCCAGACCGAGCGCTCGCGCGAGAAAAGTGGCGAGAAAACTTTGTCGAGGTGCGCATGCTACGCATGCACAGGTCTGTTTCACTCCCTGTGCTGCATCGAAAACGTAACTACGCGCGGCGGCAACGCCGGCGTTGCTAATCTAGCAGGGACTCACGAGCGAGCAGTGACACACGCGCAAGTTTTGTTCGTCACCTAGTTTGCCGATTTTAAAATGGAGAAACAAAGAAAAGCAAGTATACATTGTGCAATATTTAATTGTTTAAACATGAATCGCGATTCAAATTTAACTTTTTTATTATCTTGTTCGCGTCGTAATATGACGTCATACCGATTATAGCTACCTACATAAACACAAATATTTAAATAATATTTAGTTTCATAAACAAACGTATTGGCGTATCTATCTTTTTAAGAAGTAGGTAAGTATGTGTAAGCCAATTTCTTATACTTATGATAGGTATTAATTAACTTATTATTCCTACCTAAAATATTATTCACTTTGCACATACTTACCTACACAAAATCTGCCTTATAAATTTAATTAATAATAAATCTCTCTTCTCTCCCTAACGTATTAGGATTAGTGCCCGGCCACGCCTACGAGTTACGCGTTAGAAAGAGACGCATATTGTAGGTAAATATAAAATTCTTGGCATTTAGCGCAGCGTGTCTTGCACTTTATTGCGTCGTCATAGCAAGACTAGCTACTGTGAACTTTCTGTACTTGTACTATTTAGTATTCTGTGATATTACTACTGCTCGCTCGTGACTGCAAACCTACCCATAATTTTATACGGTAGAGCTCCAGAGTCGATAATGACACGAGAAATGGCTCTGCAGTCGCCTTCAACATTCGAAAATAAGCTCCACTATGTAGATAAGCAAACCATGTTTTAGATCCAGGAATATCCCGCGGGTCATCTCTTATGAGACGGACTCTACAACTAAACGTTTTTCGAAGTCCTGGCCAATAGTCACATTTAGAACACGGTCAGAAAGGCGATTATTGCTTGGCCAGAGTATCGGACGTAGGCAGTGCCGTAGTGTAGCACACTACCGCGCTCAAGAAACGTCTGGGGCCGTACCGCGCAAGAGGCGCCAGCATCGAAATCGGCTTCATTTGACAGATGGATGTGACATATTGCTCTTAGTCTGGTAAGTTTTCATTTGTGTCAAAAAGAAGCAGCAATGTGTCACATTCATCTGTCAAATGAAGCTGACTTCGATACCGACGACACTTTGCGCGGTAGGGGGTAGGTACACGTTAGCATTTGGCCCTGGCCGCCGCCCGTACCGCGCAAGTGGCGTCGGCATCGAAATCGACTATCGCAAGGAGTCAGTATTTTTCGGTATATTTCGGACAGATAGGTAATCTATTTTCTCTAAAAAAAAGTTTTGAGATGTATAAATATGTAAGTAGGTAAATTAAATCTTGTGTATGAATGATAAATAGTATCTAATCATATAATACAGTTTTTTTATGTGAACTAATGTGAATTGGTTTTCACCTTGAAAAGGAGGTTTTGTCAATCAGTTTAGGCGTAGAAAATCGATTTTTGCGGCCTAGCGCGGCAAAGTACTTACCTAAAAATATGTCATAATGCGTTCCGAATCGCACTATTGACTTTTTGTTACATTTTATTCTTATTTTAAATAGCTTTAAATTAAATATAATATTCCGTTTTGGTTTTATTATATTATTTAAGTTCATTGAATTATAAAAACAATAACAATAAGATATGTGTGTGTCTACAGCTTCCTCATAAGACATAGAGAAATTCTAAGCATGCTATATTTTAGTGCATATTAGGAGCAATAAAAACGTGTCAGTGATATTTTAGGTGCAACCATAACTTCGTTACTGGGAGTTTTTTATGTGTGTTAGCTGGAGAAACGTGTCCCCATCTGACACATGCCGTTTTAGGGCAAACCAGTGACGTTAGGGCTTTAGACTATAGTCAGGAATTTAGTGCACAATAGGAGCAATGAGATCCAAAAAAACTAACCGTCACACTCAAATACTGTTGAAACTACGATCATTAAAGTGTGTGTTAGCTGGAGACCCGTGTCTCTGGCTTACACACACCTGTATCTTCGTAATTATTTGAGGTAAGATTATGTTTTATACCTCAAATTTTTCTAATCTCTAGCTCGAATAGTTTTTAAGCTACGAACCGATAAGCATGTGTAAGCTGGAGACACGCTACACGTTTTGAATCACTGTAACCGTATAAGATAGAGTCTCGTATTAAGAATCAAATGATACCTTATAACAGGTGCACACGGCATGCAAAATTTCAAATCACTGGGCTTTTTTCTAGTTTCAAAATTATAGGCAAAAAACTGTTTCCCGCCAAAAAATTCAAAATAAATGGCTCAGACGCAGCTAAAGCGCGGTTGCCGTTCCGTGCGCTACACTGTTGCAATCGACTTTGAACCTAACGGCTGGTATTAATTCGAGTCACTTTAGTTTGCGCTTTCGATCGTTTTAATTTCTGTTTTGAGAATTTCAGACCAGGAGCCGTCCGATATATCTACGCTGATTACAAACCATCTATGGTAGTTACTTATAATTGAACTATCTGATTCTCTTATGAAGTAGTTTTTAAATGTTAGTGTTAGAAAATTCACAACATTTGTTGATATAGGGCATGGATGATGGGCAATTTTCTATGAAACCTGGGCGTTAAACCAACAGAAATGGAACTACGATTTAGTACTTAGTACTAGAAAATATTTTTTTGTTTATTAACTATCATAAGCCCCCAGGTTTGCTAGAAAATAACCAGAGCGAAATACACTATCTGTACCTAACTATACTTTTTTCTCTCTTATTAATTATGAAATGGCGAATTGAAAGGGATTGCGATTTTTAAAATTAGACAATTAGCCCCCTGGACTTGAAAAAATTTTGAGCTTGTTCTTTTTTATCATGTCAATTGCTACGTAGGGGGTCAAAAAATTCCTTTTTTTGTGCTACGAATCGTACATGATTTACGATTCGTAGCCGTCATCATTTCAAAGATATTTACATACTTCAGGCCATCACTATTTGACATTTAAAAGGGATTGTGATCGGGACGCGTTTTGAAAGGTATGGAATAAACGAAATTGAACTGTCTAAGTAAATGTGGCAGACGAAAATAACACAATCACAATACCTCTGAAAGGGATTGTGATAGATTTAGAAATTAGACAATTAGGGCGCAGTTTCCATAGTAATTTCACTCTAAAATTTGGATAAGTCGCTTGCCATACAAAATCGATCGATATTATTGATATTATTATTATTATTGATATTTGATGCTGAAAGGGGGTTTTATGTGTTACGTACGGGGTCGAAAAATACCTTATTTTTGTGCTACGATGCACCATTTCCAAGATATATCAAAAAACATAGAAGAGCAGCGGAGGACTTCGATACTGTTTTTATATTCAGCAATTATTTTATTATTTCACAATATTTTAAAATATTTATTTGACAAGGTAACTGTATCTACGCACGACGGGCCTCTCTTGCTTAATTTTATTAAAAACAAAACCAGCCAGCAACGGCGGTGTTGCGGCCTCCTTGTAGTGCGGAGACATGTATGATCTCCACAGTACTTAAGGTTCTTCTAGATTAGATTAGGTTAGAACTGTGACAAAAAGACGTGCGAATCGAGCTAGAAAAGCGAGTGTGCCGCGGCAGTGGCCGGCGAAATTCCAGAGACGACAGTTTTTTTTTATAAAAGCACTAAAATATGAATATGTAACCCCTTTTGCAACACCTGGATTGCGAGTCCCGGATTATTTTATAATAAGTACCATAATGCTAAAGTCGTTATTTCCACAATATGTTATCGACTACTTTTGCATTCCCGAATTTTTTGGAATCCTGGTATTAATATTTAAAAAAAAACAAAATGTTTTAAGATGCTGCTTCCACAATTTTTCAGCCAAAAATTAACTTTATCCGATCACTGGTTATGGTGAATATTAATGAAATTTTAGGAAATTAAAATCACGCGAACCATGAAAACATTCTAATTATTTTTGAGCAGTTGTGTCAAAACGAAAAGCATTTATAATTTAAATATTAATAATAAGGTGTTAAAGTTCGCCTAATTAAATTCCCAGTTTTACCGGAAAAAAAATAGTATTAAGGAAGTCTCAGATTTTTGTCTTTGTTCTATGAACTATAGGTAAATATACTCAGCCTATTTCGGTCACTGAATTAATAAGAGAGAAAAAAGTATAGTTAGGTACAGATAGTGTATTTCGCTCTGGTTATTTTCTAGCAAACCTGGGGGCTTATGATAGTTAATAAACAAAAAAATATTTTCTAGTACTAAGTACTAAATCGTAGTTCCATTTCTGTTGGTTTAACGCCCAGGTTTCATAGAAAATTGCCCATCATCCATGCCCTATATCAACAAATGTTGTGAATTTTCTAACACTAACATTTAAAAACTACTTCATAAGAGAATCAGATAGTTCAATTATAAGTAACTACCATAGATGGTTTGTAATCAGCGTAGATATATCGGACGGCTCCTGGTCTGAAATTCTCAAAACAGAAATTAAAACGATCGAAAGCGCAAACTAAAGTGACTCGAATTAATACCAGCCGTTAGGTTCAAAGTCGATTGCAACAGTGTAGCGCACGGAACGGCAACCGCGCTTTAGCTGCGTCTGAGCCATTTATTTTGAATTTTTTGGCGGGAAACAGTTTTTTGCCTATAATTTTGAAACTAGAAAAAAGCCCAGTGATTTGAAATTTTGCATGCCGTGTGCACCTGTTATAAGGTATCATTTGATTCTTAATACGAGACTCTATCTTATACGGTTACAGTGATTCAAAACGTGTAGCGTGTCTCCAGCTTACACATGCTTATCGGTTCGTAGCTTAAAAACTATTCGAGCTAGAGATTAGAAAAATTTGGAGCTTACTGCTCCAATTCGACTCAAAAATTTGAGGTATAAAACATAATCCTACCTCAAATAATTACAAAGATACAGGTGTGTGTAAGCCAGAGACACGGGTCTCCAGCTAACACACACTTTAATGATCGTAGTTTCAACAGTATTTGAGTGTGACGGTTAGTTTTTTTGGATCTCATTGCTCCTATTGTGCACTAAATTCCTGACTATAGTCTAAAGCCCTAACGTCACTGGTTTGCCCTAAAACGGCATGTGTCAGCTGGGGACACGTTTCTCCAGCTAACACACAAAAAAAAACTCCTAGTAACGAAGTTATGGTTGCACCTAAAATATCACTGACACGTTTTTATTGCTCCTAATATGCACTAAAATATGGCATGCTTAGAATTTATCTATGTCTTATGAGGAAGCTGTAGACACACACATCAATAAGATTAAACGATTTGTTATAAAGAAATTATATTAGGCTGGGTAAGATTTCACAACCTATGATTAGATTTCGGAACGTGACATAAATCTTTATTTTTAAATTGTCTCTGTCTTACCTCATGTCAGTCTCAATGTCAACATTTACGGAATCGTTTTTATTGTTATTTAAAAGTTACAATATATTCCTACTTTAAATAACTTTGAATTAACTATAGTAATCCCTTTTTTATTATTTTAGTTTTTTTATATCATTAAAACAACGAGTATAAGGTAAATTTAGATTAAACTTTATGTTTAACCGCGGAAACAACCATAAAATTTTAGCATAAAGCTTTCGTTACGCAGCGTCCAAAATTTGGAACAATATTCCTCCGCCTCTGAGAGAAAGCAGTTCTGTACATGTTTTCAAAAAACAGCTGAGATTGCACCTTATTAATGCACAGCGAGAGTTGGGCTGCATAAAATATATTGACGCCTCTTTTATATAGTACTTAATCATTTTATTATTTATTAATTCTATTATTGTTATATATATATATATTTATATTATTTTTTTATAGTATTAGTATTACTTATTTATATTTGTCATGATAATTTTTTGTTATTCTTACACATCATTCATTCACTTACACTCATCACATCAGTCACACACTATTGTTGCACTCCAAAAATACCTACAGCTACTATAATAACATATATACAAACAAATAAATTTCGTATAGGAGACGCGTGCTTGTTATTTTATAAATGTTAGTTTTAATCTTAGTTTTATTTTGTTTTCATTTTTTCGATGCCTCCGTATTGACATCGACGTGTCAATAAAAAAGTGGGTCTAGTTGAAAACCAGCGTCAGCTTCAACACTGACACATGCTGAACTAGATCCCTTTTGATGCAGCCATGTGGAACATTTGGTTATAAGATTTTTGTGTATTTTTTGTCATATGTTATGTCTATGTCCTCTGCCTGTATCAAATAAATGTTATGATTTATGATTTATGATTTATGAAAATGTTCGCTGTTGTGAGGTGAAAAATTGTGTGTTGCGCTCGGCAGAAAAGTTTTTAGCGTCTTGTACCTTTGAAATCCTCGCTTCGCTCAGGATTCAATCTTTGAACCACTCTCAATCCTAGAATCCTTCGCTTGCTCAGCTTTCAATAGAGGTGACTCGCCGCTAAATAACCAACTTTCCAGCCTTGCATAACAAATAACTATTTCTTTACTCGAGATTTTTAGTAACTTTATGCTTACTTAAATCTTAAGTTTAGACGCGCACTGTTCATTGAAATAAAACAACTTTTCTGGATATTAAACGCGCTATATTTCATGAACTAAAATCAACTTGTCCATATTTTTAGGGTTAGGGTTTTTTGATTTTCCTGACGTTTAGGTGCCGTGGTCACGAGATGACTGGCTACTTATAAGTCTACCCTCGAAAAGTCAATTATTTTTCGTTCGGATACGGTTAGACATTTACTATGGCATCAATTTTATTGATTCGATTTGATATTTTGATTTGTTTAATACTCAATACTCAATAGTTTATTGCAAAACCATAATGTACATGTAGATGTTATAAAATAATGTAAGACCATTGTTATGGACCCGGTTGGGCACGCAATATAATTTTATATAATTTTATATAATTAATATTAATAATAGAGAAAACTAATGACTCTTGTCTTGTCTGTATATTTCAGTATTTTTCTTCGAGGTATTGGTATTTTCGTGAAAAAAAATGAAAATGTCGGGCGGACGACATTAAGGCTCTAGACAGACGGACCGCATTTCAACTGCAATCCAACCGCAAATTGCAGTTCAGGTGCAGTTTGAATGCAGTTGACACGACTGCAATAGAACTGCAAACCAACTGTGCAGTCCGATTGCAGTTGAATTGTAGTCGGCGAGCAGTCGTGCGAACTGCACACCGACTGCAATCAAACTGCACGGTTGGTTTGCAGTTCTATTGCAGTCGTGTCAACTGCATTCAAACTGCATCCGAACTGCACCATACCCACCCGCCCGCACTACTTTATAATGCTCCGCCCCCAGCGCATAGATTCAGTAACAGAAACAAGGTTAGAGTGAACACACGCGTTGTTTGTCTGTAGATAAAATAAAAATGTCGAAAAGATTTGACGAAGCTTTACTGCTACTTTTACTTCATCGCCGTGCTCGTAAACTCAAGAGAAAGAGAAACCGTGAAATGTGGGTACAATTAATATTGCAATATAAACACGAAGGTGATTTTTATACTTTATTACCAAAAATCAGATCACAAGAGAAATGCTTTTACAAATATTTTCGCATGTCTAGAAGAAGTTTCGAAGAATTAACAGACATCTTAAAAAATAAAATATGCCGACAAGACACCAATATGAGAAAAAGTATATCGGCAGAAGAAAGGATTGCAATTACTTTGAGGTAAGCTTTTAACAATTTCAAAGACCCTTATTTACATTGCAAAGCTTGATCTGTCCGCATTGAATAGGCATTGTGAATTAAATTATAAAAATAGTAACTTAAAATATATATATATAATGTATATGTTACGGCTAATAGTCGAAGTGCGGCTACCCCTAGTTTTAACCGGCTAGAACTAGGTGCAGCCGCACACCGGTGGTTAAACTTAGGTGTATCCTATTTATGGTCGGAATTTGCCCTTAAGTCCTGTAGAACACGTGTTGGGTTATATTTTTTGTGAAAAAATCCATGTTTTGTTTCGCAAAAAAAGTAACCACGACATCGCTGCGCTTCGCGATCGCCTTAAATTTCTAACCTATCACGTGTTCTACAGGACTTACAGGAACAGGAAACCTTAGTTCAAGCCGATGATCAATAGGATACACCGAAGTTTAACCACACCGGTGTGCGGCTGCACCTAGTTCTAGCCGGCTAAAACTAGGTGTAGCCGCACTTCGGCTATTAGCCGTAACATATTTAAACACGAGAAAATGATTAACCGAATACGTCGTTTATGTATGAGCTATCCTCGCTGCAATTATCAGGTGAGACAATATTGCTGTAATGAGATTCTGAAGTTTCTGGCCGATTGAATGTCTCCTGTTGGATAGGGGGTACATTTGAAGTCGAAGGCACGTTATAGTTCATATTTGAAGTAAAATATCCTCTGAAATCATTCGCTGGCTGATATTGCGGTCCGGACATGTTATATGTGGAAGCATATTTTTTTATTATATTTATGAAATCTGCCTTTGCATCTAGCTTTAAATAATCTGGAATTCTTCTGAAATCTTTACACAATGAAAGAAGGAACAATCGGTCTTCATCTCTTTCATCTTCTTCATCATTTATTTTTTTATTTACTCTTTTGGTTAAATTTTCGATCAAGTCCTCTTCTGATGAATTTTTAGTTTTACGTTTGTTAACAGCTTTTTTTTCTTAGTTATTTCTTCTCCTACAGACTCTTCAATAGTAGAATCTAAATTAGACGATCTTTCACCTTTCTCTTGTAAATCTTTCAAAAAGAGTAACTGTTGATGGTATGTGCACGGTCGTAAATTGGAGGTCGCTGAACCACTGTTCATAGTGTTAATTCTTTTTTCATATCGTGAAAAATTATCTCGTAGTAGTTTCCACTTTTTTTGAAATTGAACAGCTGAAAATAATAATTAATGTATTATTTTCCAGATATTTAGCAAGTGGATGTTCTATTGATGATTTACACTGGGCTTATCGACACGGAGTAAGCACCATCAGATAAATTATTAAAGATGTTTGTAGTAACATATGGATTCACTTAAAAGATATGGTTATGCCAGAACTCACTGAAGAAAAGTGGAAAAACATAGCGGAAGGTTTTAAATATCGAGCAAATTTTCCATACTGTCTTGGTGCAATTGATGGAAAGCACGTAAGGTTAAAAAAACCTCCAAACACTGGGTCTTCATATTACAATTATAAAAAATACTTTTCTATAATATTACTAGCCACTTGCGACAGTAACTATATGTTTACATTTGTTGACATCGGCTCTTATGGGAGATGTTCAGATTCTACAATATTTGAAGAAAGTGTTTTGTATGAAAAACTTCAACAAAAAACCTTAAACATTCCGCCACCTGTAAATTCAATGCCATACGTGTTTGTGGGTGATGAAGCATTTTCAATTTCTAAAAATGTTATGCGCCCTTACGCGGGAAGACAATTAAGTGTGGAAAAGAAGGTTTTTAATTACCGCCTATCACGGGCTAGAAGATTTATTGAATGTTCATTTGGTATTCTAGCAAATAAATGGCGTATTTTTCACAGGCCCATCGACCATAAACCACATTTTGCAAAAGAAATTATAAAAGCTTGCTGTGTTTTGCATAACTTTGTGCGAGAAAGAGATAGGTATAATTTTGAAGATTCTTTAACTCAACCATTACAAGACATAATAATAGGCGACGGTAATGAAAGAAACTGTAGATCATCGGAGGGTATAAGAAAAGAACTTACTGGTTATTTTATGGGTGAAGCCAAACTTGAATGGCAAATGAATATGATTTAATTAATGTGTCCAACTGCTTATTAAAGTATTAAATAAAAAAATACTCACCAATATTATTTTTCTCCTTCTTACTCTTTTGTTCAAATCCGGGCGTAAACTTTCGCAAATAGTGGCCCATGCTTTGTTTTTTTCAATTTTGTTACTGTAAGATTCAATCTTATAGTTCCAAATGCAAGGTTTTGATTTAATGACACTTATAAATGCGTCAGTATCAAATGGTACAGATTCATTTACTGTATTACTATCCTCGTCGCTCGACATCTTTATTTTACTTACGGACAGACAACGCGTGCGCTCACTCTAACCTTGTTTCTGCTACTGATTCTATGCGCGGGGGGGCGGAGTGTTAAAGTAGAGCGGGCGGGTGGGTATGGTGCAGTTCGGATGCAGTTTGAATGCAGTTGATACGACTGCAATAGAACTGCAAACCAACCGCGCAGTTCGATTGCAGTCGGTGTGCAGTTCACACGACTGCACTCCGACTGCAATCGGACCGCCCGTTTGGTTTGCAGTTCTATTGCAGTCGTGTCAACTGCATTCAAACTGCATCGGAACTGCAATTTGGCAGTCGGATTGCAGTTGAATTGCAGTCCGTCTGTCTAGAGCCTAAGAGAAGAATATACTGGGCTGCGTTCTTGTACATTACTATATACCGTGCAATTTTTTTATTGACCCAAGCTTAAGGGGAAGGTCATGTTAAGTGTTTAATTTGTGGTTCCGAGGGTCAAAGTGCGGTTGTTTGGTTGTTTTTAACCCACTCTAAGGTTCGGTACGACCAAGAACTTTAAATGTCATTTTCTATTAGACACATCTTTTTCTACAAGTACAAAGTCTTCGTTTTCCATTTCGAAGATAATTTAACTTTGTTTTATACTATCAAATAAAATCTGATGATGAAACACACTACTTAAATGGGTTTCACAAAAACCAAAATAACAATTACTGTCTGTCAATGTCAAATTAAAAGTCAGAGCGATTTTCAACCACCGATTTTGATGGTTAAAAAGTTGCAACGCTCTGACGTTTGGAACGGGAAAGTTGTGTCAACTGTCAACCCTTGTTGGACAAATTAACCACTTCGTCCAAGTGTCAACCGAACGTCACGCTCTAAAGTTTGGAACGCCGTTAGAGCGTTTGGTTGCACTCGGAGCGTAGGTTCTAAACGCGCCTCTGGTGGTGCGGACGACGGATGGTTGTGTTTGTGTGTGTTGCGTGTTTTTTTTTCCTCTTATATGAGCTTGCATAGTTTGTCTGTTATTACCTATTTTGTTTGAACTGTTATTGTATCCTGTACATACGAGACGGCACTTCCATACAAGCCGCTAAACTGGTTTATGAACGTAGTTTATACCAACCTAATAACTATCCAGAGGTACCAATATTACAATGTCAATGGTCAAATTTATGACGAGGGTATAGGGATTTATTAGCATTGGATATAATGTCTTCTGATTTTATGAAGTCGAATTCATAATTTCATTATTATTATTACACATATGCGGTTTTTCATATCTTGATGTTCATTACAAGTCCACCATGAAAAATTGAAATCCACCATCATAAACGTGCAAATATTCTTCTTTATAAAGCAACTCGATGTTCTTTTCAAAACAAACGATTGCCTCTTCTGTAGTTCGACATAACTGAATAGTCGGATATGTCAAAGATCGTTTGTCTTGCCACCACTCACGGAGTCTTATATATTCATAAATTGGGTCTTCCGTAATGTTTTTTTCCTTCCTTTATTTTCTGCACATGTCGAGCAAACATTTCCTTTTAATAATTTGTAGGCTACTTATCCACTCAAATACACTACTGGCTGATTTTCTATTTTTGATAAATCACTCTCAACTTTCTCCTCAAATGTGGTTTCGGGTATCGTTAGCTGAGGATTATCAACAGTATCTTTATGAAAACATTTCTGTAAATCATTATTAGATGATTCGTTGTAAATACTGCCAACATAATCTTTGATGAAATTTACAAATAGCAGTTTTTTCATATCATCTTCACAGTTGGATCCTCTACTGTCCTCGCTGGTGAAGTGTGAACATGTGGGGTTTCTGTTCGTTGGGCTACTTTGTCGAATAATACCAAATAAATTTTCGATGGCATCTTGATTTAACTGTCGTAGGTTCAGATACTTGAAGCCTCTATTTTGACAATAAATAAATAAATAATAAAATAAAAATGACTTTATTTTCGATCCCAAATAGGGTTCTTACAATCAACTTTTGCTAAGTAGGTATGTATAACTCATCTCCTATACCTACATGTGATGGACTGGTGCCTGAAATAGGTTTCAGCAGTAGAAACCTGAGCTACAGGGCTCCAGGCCCACCCAAGGACAAAAGGTAGATAAGTACAACATTCAGGGCTTACATCGGACGAGTGATAAGGACAAATAAAACAATAACAAAAAAATAAATAAACAATGTGTGAGTTGCATGCGTCCAAAGGGCTACGGGTACAAAGGGTACAATAATACCAAATGTATTTTAAAGACTTGATGGTTATTATAAATCCTTGAACGCACCTGACTTTCTTTAATTGTAATCGGCTATCGGCCTTCAAGAACTTTATTTTTTCAAATATCTGTTCCATATTTCTATGTGATTTGCTCTTTCTGGACACATTTTCTCTCTGTCCCTTTATCACATCTTTTGAAAGAAAGAAAGAAAGAAAGAAAGAAAAAACATTTATTGGCACACACACTATAGAATAAAAAAAAAAAAATCTTAAAATCAAACCTTACAAACTATAACATATGGAATATGCAGATGTGGGGCCAATAAATATCCTGGCTCAGCATTTTGCTTCTGTGCCATTCTCAGATGGGAGGAATGAAAACACAGAAGCGCTGTTATTCTGCCAGGATGCTACGACTGACGTATAAAAATAGAGAGAAAGAAAATAATAATATGATAAATAACTACATATACATAAATAACTACTTTTGGGTTTGATGGGCCGTTTGTAATATCAAATAGTTTGTTTAAGTCACGTACAACCTCAGATGTCAGTGCCACTTCTTGGTCATATTGAGCAAATCGTTCGAACGCTTCGAAACGACATAATATGTTGCAAATACCGGTAAGTTTTTGGTGAACATTTAAATATTTGTAAAGCAGATATTCCATCACTTTCCTTGCATTTTTCGTGTTTTGTTTTTAAGGCCTGTGTCGTGTCACTATATTTTTCAAAATATCCGAGTCCAAATTGTCTAAGTCAATAGATGTATTTGAAAGAGATTTCAGTAAGTTTCGAGTATGTTGCAACTTTTCGAAAAGTTTCTTTTTTCGTGGTGTTAATTCTACTTGACTGTACCCATAATAGTGTTTATCGGCACCTGTAATGCAAGTAAGCAATCATTACTTTGCATTGCAAAAGCAACAATCTTATAAATAAGTGCATTATCTTCATGTTCGTTGAATCAGATAGATTGCAGTCAAGACAAATAATATCTGAAAAAAAAAACATTTAAATAATGTTATTTTGTGTATGCATTGGAAATAAAAGTATATCTATCATCTACCTTAATTATTTTAGATAATTTTAAAAAAAATAGCAATAGCAAACTTTAACCTGTTTGAAATGTGTGCCTGTTCAATGCCCTGTGAATTATTTGAGTTGAATAATTAGGTTTTTTGCAGAAGTATTACGATAAAAAAAGGAAATAATTTATTGATTAAAAAAAACTTAAACAGGCTATCTGTTCTTTCGAAAAATGAAGTAGTTTTCTATAGTTATCCAACTTAAAACTAGGATACTTTATCTCGGAACTTCAATGGGATTAGCAGGCCCATGAGCACCACAGCAATTTGAGTTTTCGCGTGAGCGTGCGTCGTGTCTGTACTCACACTGTACAGACAGACTGGGACAGACATCGCGAGAAAGGTTTAGACCACAGAACTTCTGTTCTGTGGTTTAGACCATGAAGCTGTAGGTAGGTAAAAGTAGAGGGCAAACTTCCAATATCTACTTTACTTGAGGTCAAAATCTATGTACCTGGGTGAGGCCGTAGATTTTTCCACTTTTTGCATGACCAGTGAGATTCATACGAATATCATAAACAATTATACCTTTTTACCAGCTTCGGTATTTTTATCCTATCCAAATGTATCTAAGGTAAAAACAACTTTTACGAATTGGCTGTAACGAGAACAGTTTTTATTCTATTTAATTTAAATGAGTTTAAGGATTAACATTTTCATACAAAAAAATTATTGTCCATAAAGGACATCAGGCAATCTTCATACAAAGTTGGTCCAAAAAAAAAAAGTGAGCGGCCAGACCCAAGATTATTTCTAATAGGTAGTTCATATTAGGACCTAAAAAAAAATATATGGACTTAACCCTGTAACCGCGTGAACTGAGAAGCTATTTAAGATAAGGCATTCTGGGCAAAAACACAAATAACATTATTCGGACAGACCCGGGATTATTTTTAATAGGTAGTTCCTATAAAGACCTAAAAAAAATTATATGGACTTAACCCTGTCACCGCATGAACCGAGTTGCTATTTCGAGTTCAAAAAACAGGACAAAAAAAAAGTGAGCGGCCAGACCCAAGATTATTTCTAATAGGTGGTTCATACTAAGGCCTAAAAAAAATTATATGAACTTAACCCTGTCACCGCATGAGGAAAGTTGCTATTTCAAGTCAAAAAAATCTGGACAAAAAAAAAGTGAGCGGCCAGACCCAAGATTATTTTCAATAGGTAGTTCAAATAAAGGCCTAAGAAAAAATATACGGACTTAACCCTGTCACCGCATGAACTGAGTCGCTATTTCGATTTAAAAAATCTGGACAAAATAAAAGTGAGCGGCCAGACTCAAGATTATTTCTAATAACTCTCTTCATGCGGTGACAGTGTTAAGTTCATATAATTTTTTTTGGCCTTAGTATGAACTACCTTTTGGAAATAATCTTGGGTCTGGCCGCTCACTTATTTTTTTGTCCAGATTTTTTTGACTTGAAATAGCAACTCTCCTCATTCGGTGACAGGGTTTGGTTCATATAATTTTTTTTAGGCCTTAATATGAACTACCTATTAGAAATCATCTTAGGTCTGGCCGCTCACTTTTATTTTGTACAGATTTTGTAAATCATGTTCATGCGGTGACAGGGTTAAGTCCGTATAATTTTTCTTAGGCCTTTATTTGAACTACCTATTGGAAATAAACTTGGGTCTGGCCGCTCACTTTTTTTTGTCCAGATTTTTTTGACTTGAAATAGCAACTCTCCTCATGCGGTGACAGGGTTAAGTTCATATAATTTTTTTTAGGCCTTAGTATGAACCACCTATTAGAAATAATCTTGGGTCTGGCCGCTCACTTTTTTTTTGTCCTGTTTTTTGAACTCGAAATAGCAACTCGGTTCATGCGGTGACAGGGTTAAGTCCATATATTTTTTTTAGGTCTTTATATTAAAATAATCCCGGGTCTGTCCGCCTAATGTTATTTGTGTTTTTGCCCAGAATGCCTTATCTTAAATAGCTTCTCAGTTCACGCGGTGACAGGGTTAAGTCCATATAATTTTTTAGGCCTTAATAGAAACTACCTATTGAAAATAATCTCGAGTCTGGCCGCTCACTTTTTTTTTGTCTAGATTTTGTAACTTGTAATAGCTACTCAGTTCATGTGGTGACAGGGTTAGGTCCATTTAATTTTTTTTAGGCCTTAGTATTAACTACCTATTGGAAATAATCTGGGGTCTGGCCGCTCACTTTTTTTTTGTCTAGATTTTTTAACTTGAAGTATCTACTTAGTTTATGTGGTAACAGGGTTAGGTCCATATATATATTTTTAGGCCTTAGTATTAACTACCTTTTGTAAATAATCTTGGGTCTGGCCGCTCTTTTTTTATTTTTGTCCAGATTTTTTACTTTAAATAGCTACTCAGTTCAAGTGGTGACAGGGTTAGGTCCATATATTTTTTTTAGGCCTTAGTATTAACTACCTATTGGAAATAATCTTGGGTCTGGCCGCTCACTTTTATTTGTCCACAATTTTTAACTCGAAATAGCTACTCAGTTCATGCGGTGACAGGGTTAAGTCCATATAATTTTTTTTAGGCCTTAATAGGAACTATCTATTAAAGTTATTCTCGGGTCTGGCCGCTCACTTTTTTTTTTTTGGACCAGAATGCCTGATGTCCTTTAATCAGACCGTAATCAACAAAGTGACGAATATTTTTGGAGTTAGCCGTATAGTTTTTACATAATGAAAAAGTACGATGTTTGAGCAATTTAATACATTGTCTCATTATGTTTAAGCGGCATCTGTTTGTTTTTTATCCCAGTTTTAAAACATGACTTTAATTTTTACACTTTTATGTTACTATTTTTATGTTACCAATATCGTGAGCAAATGTAGTCTTTGAATAATATTGGAAGAATGGGTATAATTAGACGGGCAACCCCCAAACAGAACTATAAAAAAAAAGAAAAAAGTCGCCATAATGTTGTCTATAGATTGTGTTAAACAGTGCACGCGTCTTTTCGTCAGTGAAATTGAAAAACAGTTATTCTGACTTTTTAAGGTAAGTGAACGCTTGTTAATGTTTATTGTATTATTTGTTTGTGCGACAAAGCTTATAGTTATTGAGGAAACATCTTAAAAGCACAAATCTGTTTAATTTTCGGAATTATAACTTAATTACATCTAAAATATTTTGCTTTTACGATACTTTTATGATACTTTTATAATACTTTTCTGTTACTTGTAACACAAACTTTTACGTTACGTAACATAAGGGTCTGTAAAGGCTTGTGCACATAATAATATCTTTGAAAAGTTGGTAGTTAATGTAGGTAAGTAGTATGAAATAAAAACTATTGGACATGTATCATAATAAATGATATTGTCATGTGGCGGTTTTGATTTATAACGAAAATATTTAGATGGACGACGACGAGAGTGAAAGAAGTCTGTGGGCGGATAAAACAATTGAATTTTTACTATTTCCGTGTCTTGGGATGATAAGATATCATTCGTCCAGTGTGAAAACGTCCATTGAAGGAACGAACATAAGATGAGGAGATCTCGTTTTTTTTAATTTATATTGTAATAAAGTTTGTCCTGACGATTAATATTTGATTTTATGTGAAAAATTTAGTCCGGTTTGTAAATCGGTATTTCTATATTTGAATACCGAATTACAAACCGGATTTTAGCTCAAGTTTTTCTAATTTTAATTTTAGCGTAATCAAAATTATTATAAGTATATGACACCAGAGATGTAGTGATTTCAATTTGTGATTAAAGGAAGCTTAATAAATACTCGTATTTTAATGTAAGACAAAATAATAATAGTTATTATTGTACCATAAAGTGAATTTAAATTTGTGATTAAGATATTGCTTTAAAAAGCCAAATAAAAAAATTATTGCGTATATAAAAAATTGATCATTTTAAAATTTTAAAATCAAATGCAATGGGGAATGACTCTATTAGTCTCGACATGCTCATCCGGACCTTTCCGTTCACTATTGACGCCATTACAGAAATCATCAACATGTCCATTGCATCCCAAACATTCCCCGAACTTTGGAAACTAGCTATTGTACTTCCGTTACCTAAGATCCCTAACCCTGTGGAGCTAAAGGACTTAAGGCCTATTAGCATACTACCTTGTATGTCTAAGATCCTCGAAAAGGCTGTAGCCATGCAGCTAATAGATTACCTCGAAAAAAACAAAATCTTACCAGAGCTGCAGTCTGGCTTCAGACGGGGCCGCAGTACAACAACTGCCCTTCTTGATGTAACCGATGCAATACTGCATGCACAAGATCAGGGCATGTGTACCCTGCTTGTACTGCTTGATTTTTCGCGGGCTTTCGAAGCTTTAAATATTGATCTACTTCTATCCAAGCTCAGTTTTTATGGTTTCGATTCTCAGGCTATCCGTTGGTTCCACAGCTACCTCACTGGTCGCTATCAATATGTGAAACTGAAACATAGCAGTGGCCCTTCCATGGAATCAAGTAAGGTGGCCATAGATAGAGGTGTACCTCAGGGATCGATCCTCGGACCAATCCTGTTCATTTTATATTCTGCTGACATAGTAACACAAATCTCTCACTGTCACTATCATTTATATGCAGACGACACACAACTATACATCTCGTTTAAGCCGGAACACATCGATCAAGCCATTGCGCAAATCAATGAAGATCTGATAAACATTGTTAATTGGTCTTACAAAAACTGTTTACAGCTAAACCCGTCAAAATCTAAATACATGATTTTTGGGTCCAAACAACAGATAGAAAAATCTCTCCCATCCCTAGATGTTAAACTAAAGGATGTGCCAATAGAAAGAGTTTATGAAGTACGCAATCTGGGATTAAAAATGGATTGCAATCTACGTTTTGAAAATCATATTGGGAATTGTATCCGGAATTGTTTCTATAAATTAAAAATAATGTATAGGGTCAGGCATTACCTCAGTGAGGAGCTACGGATCCGCCTGGTGGAGACATTAGTGTTATCTAAGCTCAATTACATGGACATTGTCTATGGCCCTCGCCTCCTTGCTAAGACCCAAAGACTAATTCAGAGGGTGCAAAATGCTTGCGCTCGTTACTGCTTCAACATTCCGTTACGGGCTCATGTATCGCCATTTCTGAACAAACACCTTATGTTAAAAATGAGACACCGACGCAAACTTCATTTAGCTTCTCTGATGTTTGGCATCACAAAAAACAGGTCACCTGAATATCTGTTCAGCAAGCTATCCTGGATATCAGCTCATAAGCCTCATAGGGCCCGCAAACAAGCTCAACAGCTATCCACGGGGCGCCATGCTTCTGCTGCTTTTCGAGGTAGTTTCCGCTATGCAGCTACCAAATGTTGGAACAACATTCCTCCACCCATCAGGGACCTAAAAAGTATTGCGAGTTTTAAACACCAACTTAAATATTACTTATTAAATTCACAAAAAAGTCAAGAAAATTTCACTCAGGACATTAGCATAATATAAATTATTAATATTACCTTTGTTTTCTGTCCCAATTGCTTGCTAAAGGTTGCTTCTGCATAACGGATTACTGTGCCTTTTTTACAGTTTTAGTGCTTTGCTTTGTGTAATTTTTCCTCTTATGCTCTCAGTACTTAACCTTAAAATAGATCCTATTTGTGATACACGCTATGAGAGAACCCTGCAAATATATTATAAGTTTTAAGTCTAAACACTATCATTGTATTCATAAATCGATAGGTAGTCTTACTCACCGTATTGTACCTACTGTACTGTTACTGTTCTTTTTACATTGTTTTTTGTTTTGTATGTAAGTTGCACTCGCACATTGCTTAATTGTTTGGTTTGCTTTTTATTTTGTTTTTGTTTGCATTTTGCTCAAAATCAGGCTTCACCTGTCAACACAATTACTCCCTAGCCACAGATTACAAATATGTAGCAAGCTACTCAACGGAGGTCTTGTCTGTCATTTGCACAGATTAGGTATTAGTTACTACGTAAGTCATCTGTCATGTTACGGCCACATACTAATCTGACAGTTTATTGTATTATAACTATAGAGATTCAACAGATCTATATTTACAAGTCTGATTTGATTTTATTATTGTATGTAATTTTAATTTTAATTCCTTTTACTATTTTCATTGTAATGTGTTCTCTTATTTTGTTCCCCGTTTGTTGTTAATTTGGCTCGCAGTCCCACCAAAACGGTGCCGACGGAAGATCAGCGCTGGCCAAAAGCCATGCATTATGCTGAGTCGGGACCGTTTTGGGACAAACGATTTTTCGTCTTTTATGTGTTTTTGTTTTTATTCGATTGTACTGTCTTGTGTTTGTCCCAAATAAACTTCTTTTCTTTCTTTCTTTCTTTCTGATCAAATAAAATTACTTACAGTAGCAGAAGTTGTGTTTTTTTTGCCAACTTATGCTTTCGTTATGTTCGCAGCTTTACTCTAAATTATGTTGCTTTTATGTTACTTTTATGATACCGTAACATAAAAGTGCCTATGTTACTTTATGTTACAAAGTGGAAAAATCTACGGCCTTACCCACCTATCGCTCTCTCGCTTCGTGTGAATATTCTCTCTTTCTAATTAAATGCCCTACAAAGAGAGAGTATTCACACGAAAAGTCGAATAGTGAGAGAACGATACCTAGATTTTGGCTTCAAATAGGTATTGGAAGCGAGCTCCTTACCTTTACCTACACCTTCGTGGTGTTTATTTATTTGTTGCAGGTACACTTACAGATTAAAATCATTACAAAACTTATTATCTCTGACAAATAGTCGCGTTATGTGTGCTAGGTATAGGTGGAGTGGAGATATTTATCACTAAACTAATGAACAAAAGTGCGAATTTCGTGTAGGTACATAAAATTTTTCCTCCTTCAGTTCACACATAGGGAAATTTGCAAGACTTTCGTCCGAAAGCGGTGTGTTTACTTTAATGTAGGATATTCATTTCTTTTTAATGTATTGCTTTTTTTTTTATTACACATATTGCGAGGGAAATGATCCCCACATATAAACTTATTGTCATTTAATTTCTTTACAGATATATAAAGCAAATCCTCATTTCCTGTATATTTAACCCATAATCAACATTTAAAATAATTTGATCACAGCACAGCACTATGACAATTTGTAAAAACGCTATTTTCATCTAATTATTTATTACTTAAAACCCATATATTTACTGATATTATTAACACTGCTTTATTCAAATCGACTTGAAATAAACAAAAAAATATGAAAACAATAAAAAAATACCCGGGTCTAGCGGGAATCTGGCCAAAAATATGTCTTTGCTCAAGCGTCAACTCTCTGGACACCACAAATTTCACACTCTCGCTATGACTTGCCTCCCATAATGCCTTTTTGTAATTAAAATGAATAAAATAGATGAATTGAAAACTTTGATTGAGCAAAATATAGATATTATAGTTGAAATTTGGCGGTTGTACGTCACATGCTGGCCAACATGACGTGACTTATAATACGGCTAAATGACGGTGCCGTTGTTGGTACAATGATATAACTACTATACTACTAATTTTTTCATTAGTCGGGTTGTTTTGGAATTTGATGTTGGCACAAACTACGTTCTTATATCCATTCATTCATTTGATTTTTTCGTATGAAGTGTCGACTGTCGACCTATATAATTTGTGCCTTATATAACCTTTAATTTTGAATCAAACTAACGTAATGCCACGAAAACCTTGCTATTGGACTCGCAAACTGGAGCTAGAACTCGTCGAGTTTGTCCGCCAAAGGGAATTCATTTGGAAACCGTACGGTAACACAAATCACCACATACAACAAAAATACAAGGCGTATGCTGAGTTTGCTGCGAATCTGGGCCGCGGATTCACAGGTAACTTTATCTATTTAGTTACTAGAATCTCTGTATTAAAAGTGATCAAATGTCGTGTTTAAATACCAAGATCAAACAAAACATGAGAACTTCAGTAAGTAGGTACCTAACCTACGAATGAAGTACTGTTATTTGTTTGTACTTAGTATTTACGTACATAAAAATCGAGGCCGACAGGTGGTTCACTAAGATCTTAAGCCTAAGATTGTCGGGAGTACCTACGGTGCATTCTTCGGCAAGGAAACTTTCGAAGGTCGACTTCCAATAAATCCATTTCGAATCGGAATCGTGGGCATCAGGTTCAATGTCAAATTTTTCAGGCCGTAGATACTTTGCGAGTGGCGATGGTTTTGTTTCCACAGACATTTTAAGTTAAATAAATTGATATAAAGAAAGCGACGCGATCACCAGTAGAACTTGGCTTTATTTAACTTAAAGAAGGAAACTATAATAATAACATCGTAAAATATAAAATGCAGATAAATGTATCAGGACAGATCGCTGACAGATAATGTATTGTCACGCAACAGCTCTAAGGATGTTGCATGCAGGTTGGCAATCTCATGTCAATTCTCATGCATTGTTTGTTCTTAGTATGTTGGGTGTAACCGGCTTCGCAGGGAAAATCAAAAAACCCCTAAAAAACCTAAAAATTACGGACAATTACAACTTACTTCGTGGAAATATAGCGCGTTTGATATCCGTAAAAGTTGTTTTATTTCAATGGTATATTTCTTTCAGTTATAATCGGCTATTATGCCAATGACTTCTAAAGTGTTATTGAACTTAGAAAATAAATTTTACTTGGTTTAGTACCCCAAATATATATTTATAAGCTAATTATAAGCATATATTTATTATTTTAGCAAGATCAGTAAGAGATCGTTGGGTAAACATACGAAGCACTTTCAATCATAATCTCAGAAGAGTGGACAAGTCAAGGGAGACGGCTAGCAGTCCAGCTGAAGTGTATGTGCCATGCTGGCCTCTATGGAAACCTCTCCAATTTCTCCGAGAAGTGCCAAAGAAAGAAGAACATGTTACTTATGAGGTAAGTTATTTGGTTCTGTTACTTCACCAAATATTGTTTTGTTTTTCAACATCATTTTAGGGTCAGAGTGTAGCTAAACTAAAATCGACTCATCAATTTGGAATTTGAAATTACACAATAGAGATTGAAATTGCATAGTGTGTAAAGTTGAGCGTGGTCACAGGAGACTGCTTAGTAGTAATTGGGTTAAATGCTTGTACTAGCATAAACCCTTCTGTATCAGAAGGACAATCTAGTAAAAGCTACTTCTGGGATATACAACATGAAATTCAAACATCTGAAATTAAATATCGGTCCTGTGCTGCCCGGATCCAGCATATTCCCGCGACCTTCACCAGATCATCGGTCCACCTTGTCGGGAGCCTACCCACGGAGCGTCGTCCGGTGCGCGGTCGCTATTTCAGAACCTTTCCGCCCCAACGGCCATCGGTTCTTCTGCGTCCTGCCCACTGTCACTTCAGCTGAGCAATCCTTCGAGTGGTTTCGATTACTTTAGTTCTCCTAAAGTTCACCTCATTTTTTATTCAATCACATAGGAAGCATCGGAGCATAGCTCTCTCCATTGCACGCTGTGTGACCTTAAGCCTTCTTATCAGACCCATAGTTACCGACCATGTTTCACTGGCAATACAAACTGGTCATAGACTTGCGTCTTGAGACACTGAGGTAAGTTGGACGCTAAGATTTTACTGAGCTTTCCGAATGCTGCCCATCTGAGTTGGATTCGCTGAGAGAGAGAATTAACATTCAAGTGCACAAAATAAAAAATCATTATATTGGCAGATGGCGAAAAATTTAATAAAAACACATTTTATGTGATAACTAAAATAACCTTTCAAAAATGATTTTTATTTGTTAATAATTATAAAAAAATATATCTTAAAACATAAATTGTTAACTTATTGTCTTTGATTTCTGGATTGGCAAACTGATCTTCTGCATCAGTGTGCCAATCCTTTTGCCCAACATGTCTTATTCATGTTATTAATTTTTTTATTTTAATTAAATAATTAATATTAATTTTCAGACATTGCATCAGTACTAGTACGTCTTTTTACTTTCATGTTTATCCCTCAAGGACCTTTTACTAGGTTGTCCTTCTCATACGTAGGGGCATAAACACCATTATGTAACGGGATATGGCATGGTGCATGATGTGTGTGAGTGTGCGAGATGTGATTGAGACAGTGACATATTGTCGAGCTATGAGTGTCCGTAAAATAAATAAACAAATAATTGCATACAATCACACCAATTATCTAGCCCACATCAAGTTTAATTAAGAACTTGTGTTTTGGATACTAGATAACGGATAAACATACCTACATACTTTTTTTGTAATTACATACATAACATACATTATACATATTAAATACCCAGACCAAGACAAATAGAAAAAAGAAAGAAAAGAAAGAAATTAGTGGAATTCAAACAGTATTTAATGGTCTGTCTGTCCACACACAGTAAAGAAAGTAAAAGTAACTACATTTCACCCATTTTAAATCTTGTTTCCTATTTTGTTATTTTATACTAGTCACATTTTTATTCTAAACTTGAATAATTGCCCTTTAGTTTTGTAGTGAGTAAGAGCATCCATCTTCTATTTATAAAGTATTTTGTTTGTTATTTAATATAACACAGTACTGGGTATGAGTTCTTCCATACTTGTAAAGGTTAGGTTATGTAACTTTTAAAAATAATGCTTTAATCATTCAGTATTCGAAACTAGATGCTAGCACACATTATGCATAGGAGTTCAGCATTTGTAGATTCAATAGGCGTTGTGCGAGTGTTTAAATGGGAAGTTCCAATAAACCATTAATTTGGCACTTGCTAGCAGTACACCAGTGTCCAGAGAACAATATATTATATAATGTGTCTTATAACTCGGGGATTAAAAGGACCTAAGTAAACTTACAAATAAATTATTGCATTTAATCATCCTGGAGTAAATGCATTCCTGATGCATAGGTAAAAAGAAAATTAAAAATATAATTGAAATTGCCTTTTTTTCTTTCTAGGGGTTTCCTGTTCACATCGAATATAATGAAAATCAACTACAAATGAAAATTGAGGAACCATCAGATAACAATGAAAATGAACTACTAAAAATAAGACAACGAGGCCAAAGAACTGACCGACCGCGGCGTAAAGCTATCTCCCACAGTACTAAAGTCAATTGTAGCACAGTCATAGAAGACCTTGTGAAAGCCATGAAACCTCTTAATAATATCGCATTTGACCAAACATTTGATCAAGGAGAATCATATTGGTTTTTTGGTAGGCACGTCACAGAGCGACTTAATAGTATGAGAGATGAAGACGCAGAGTCTGCAAACCGAGATATAATGAAACTGTTGAATGATTGGCAGGCAGGAATCAAAACTGAAGACATGTACCAAAATTTGACTTGAAACCTTATAATCTTTTTCAATATTGGTATTTTACTCTTTGGAATTTGAGAAGTGATATAATAATGAAACTGTTGAATGATTGGCAGGCAGGAATCAAATATGGAAGATTTGTCTTGAAACCAGGGTTCGAAATTATCAAGATAATTATTTTCTTTGATAAATACCATGTCATATTTGTTTTCGCCCACATACTGATGGATGTTTTAATGGCATACAAATTCATTCCAAACAGTGTCTTTATTTTCTGGCATTTATACAGTCCGCGCCAAACTTTATTGCGAGTTCGAAGTTAACTGCGCTTGCGCCGGTACAGTGACCTACACGTTAGTAGCGGGCGTTATTTTAAAAAAAGCGTTGCGGCAACGTTACCGTTTTTCTTTACTTTATTATTCTGTTTATTATTGTCTGTGTAAACTGCTCTATAGCGGAAACGTAGGCATTTAATAAAAACAAAATTCCAGAAATCACAACACGATTGTCTAATTATCCGTGTTTTCTCAATATCCCTAAGATTTTCGCAAAATATCGATTTATCTAATTATTCTGCGACAAATATATAACGAATTTAATTCGATTTTTTATGAAAATAAATGATGGTTTTTAATTTGAGAGGCTTGTTGCTACTCGTTTTATTGCGATAGTAAGATTGGATCGCAGTCGCAGGTGGGATTTTAGATGATTTTTAAATCGGTTATATTTTTTGTATAAGTATATCTTGTGATGATTTTGGTTTGTAAAGGATGATACATTTTTAGAATATAAAACTCTCATAATTTATAAACAAAACAATCATATAATCATTAAGTTAATCGTTTATTTATATATCATAGTGGTAAAGGTAAGACGCCTTCCATACAAAGTGATTGTCTACTAGAAGAAGGCATATCTTCATCCGAAACACTTTTGTCTGATGAGTTATTTGATTCAAAGTCAAAGTCAAAAGTCAAAGATTTTTATTCAAATAGACTTATAGATAAGTACTTTCGAATAGTCCAAAAATTTTTAATTCCCTACCAGCCATTCAGTCATCGCAACTGTCGTCTTTCTCCTGTTTTTTTATCTTCGGATTCATTATCGCTGACATGTATAAGTAATTCTTCCGTCATTCTGTCAATGACACCGTAACTTTTCTTATACTCTTCTTCAACTATTTTAACTTTTTCGCATAATGCACTCCATTCATTTTGTCCCATTGCATTGACTTTTTCTTCGACCAGTTGCATTGCTGTTGTTACGTTTCATGTGACATTTTTTTTTTGCAACTTAACCTTTAACAGCTGCCCAAGCTATTTCTATCAGGTTAAGGTCCGGGTGGTAAGGTGGTCGGCGCAGTACTGTGTGCCCATTTTCTCTAAAGATTTCGTCAATTTTATATTTTTTAATGCGCACAGGACGACGCTCCGTGGGTAGGCCCCTGACAAGGTGGACCGACGAACTGGAGAAGGTCGCGGGAAGCCGCTGGATGCGGACTGCGCACGACAAATCGTTGTGGCGATCCTTGAGGGAGGCCTATACCCAGCAGTGGGTGTTATGTGGCTGGGACGACGATGACGATTTTTTTTAAAGGGGTCTTTATGTAAGCATACTTATTAATTTATACAATAGGCTATTTAACAATGCGAAAAATAAACTTTCAATTACTGTTATCAGTATACATTAAGAGCTTAAAAATGGTTATTTATTAACGTACGTTGAAAATAAAACCCGTAAATAAAAATTGCATTTTTTAAACGTTTGTCACGTGACACAAAGCTTTCCAGATTCGTCGATTTTATGATGACATCACCTGCTTGTAAACATCGTTTGCCTACGTATGTGCAAGACAGGCAAGTGACGTCACCGACTCCATTGCAGCGCCATATTGTCAATGCAGCGTTTTGGCGCGCTATTTAAATATTGAATTTTTTATTTGATATTTTTCAGCAAATATGTACCAGAATTAAAAAAAACAACTTTTACTGGGTTCCTTATACTCTACTACATAATATAAAATGGATTTTAAAAACCTGTCAAATAGCCTATTGTGGGTTATACAAACTGGGACTAAATTAAACCCCTTTTTCAGTCAGCCACGCTTGCATTTCTACTTTTCTTGAGGTGGATATCGGGGCTGCATTTACCAATTTATTATGTTATGAAGCATTATCTACCACCATGATAGAATTTTTAGGTAGGGTACGTTGTTCATCAATGAACCAGGTAAATTTTGAATTACTGTATTTGTGTTGTTCTGTTTTTGTCTCACATGGTCTTTGTTTTTGCTAACATGTAGAGAATTTATCTGAGTTTAAGATAGCTTTGACGTATATTTAAAAACTATAACGATTTAGGAGTACTATAGATTAACAGGTTCGCTGCCACCTAAAATTTTAGAATTTCACCTGGAGGCCTAAATTTTTTTTTGACTTATGTACAAGAATTAAGATAAATTAAATACTTTTATTATATAGTCTTACATGTAATGTTATAAAAATGGGGGTAGGAAAATTACGCACCGGTGCGTGCTAGGCACTGGGCATGAATTTTTCATTCCCAGTGCCGAGAACGCACCGCTGCGTTATCAGTGGCTGAGGTTATTTTTGGCTTATTAGGAATAACATACTCATAAATTTAATTAAATAAGATTTTTATTGCTTACTACAAACATTTATTTCTAATTTAACCTTGCTTACTAATGGCATTACACTTTGGTATCAATTTAATCAACAATTAGTAGTTTTTAGGACAAAAAATCTGAGTAACAAATTCAATTCTGAGTGGTAAGTGTCTAAGCACTCCACACAAAGTCCAGGCTTGTTAGAACAAGTCTCACAATACCTTGGAGCATTGACGGCAAAGTTTACGCTTGATCCGCCCATTTGCAGTTATTACTGCGTTTTTCTTTATTTGATGTATATTTCTTTGGATGCTTGAATGTCTGGGGTTTACTGGAACAGTAGTGTCTGGGAGCAGAGCATTTATGACACTCAAGCGGTAATCATACAGAGACAATTTAGGTTGTCCTGAATATTAGGTTAAAGTTCAAAGTGTTATAAAAAAATAAAAATGAAGTTTAGGAAATCAACTAGTTATTTATTACGTCCACAATTTTAACATCTTTCATGAGATAACATAAAAAGTAACACAATTACGTTTTATTTCTCAAAAAATCCAAAATAACAAAAAATGGGAATTGCGTACTCTTACAAGTACCATTGGGTAAGAGTACGCGTCTACGCCGATAAGAGTACGCGGGCTATACAATAATTTGTTTTTACTTGCAGAGCCGGCAAATAAAATTTCCAAGTCCCTCATAAGTCGTACAAGCCTCATGCCACCATTCGGAACATTTTGAACATCCTATCCACTCTTCTGCGGGGGGGTCTACGTACAGTACAAGCTGGGCAGCTCCAAACCTTTTTTTTTGGCATTTTCTTTGGCATTTTAAAATGTTTTTTGGCCCTTTAAGGAAGAGATTTTGGATCTGATTATGAAACAGTATTTGATAGATTATTTGCTGCATTCTTTAATATATTATTTGGTACTTTCTTTGAAGCCAAAGACTCCTCGAGAATCAGTTTGTATGGAGACCCACTCAAAATATCCGACTTTGCTCTTTTGCGGCTAGATCTTGAAAGATATTCTGCTCGTGGTAGGGGGGCTACATCTTCTAGAGGTATACGAGGCGATTCGATGCTTTGATTATGAAGACAGGCAAGTGGTGTATGCGCTCTATCTGTCTCAACGAACGGAAAATATGTATAATTTTTTGAGCACGAGGGCTGCGGAGAATTGCCGGGAGCGTTATTCTCATTTTGGACCAAATTATTAGTCGGTTGGGAAATCTGTGCTCCATTAGATTCTGCCAAAGGTATATTTTGTGCAAAGTTGTCAGCCGATGGGGCAATTTGTTCTTCACAAGATTCTGTTAAAGATTGATTTTGTGCAAGGTTATCAGCCGATTGGGATACTGTCAAAGGCATATTTTCTGGTAGATCAGTTGATTGAGATATCTGTGTCTAATGAAATTCTGTTATTGGCCTTTTAGTTACTGCACTAGCTAAGAAATCTTCTCCAAAAATGTCAGGGTTAAACGGTTGAATTCCGGATATCTTGAAGCTCTGTATGGCATTTGCTGGAGTAGCTGCTTTAAGGTAAGCCGGAGTTAATATTTGTGCAATTTGATAAACGGTTATCACTCGACCAGGGTGATTACGCATCCATTTTTCACACTCTGATGCATAAAAAATCTTGAGGCTATTATGGATGCAGCGATCGAGTGGCTGAGTCTTGTGACTGCTGTGAGGTGGGATTGTTAAGGCGTGAATGTGATTTTTCCGGAAGAAATGAACCGCGTCTAAGGTGCAGTGTGACGTGTGATTATCCAGTATTAATAATACTGGATTGTCTTTGTTAGGCTTTGCGTGGTCTTTAAAATGAGATAACCAGTCAACAAATAGAGAACTATTTATGTAACTCGAGTCTGACACCATTCCTATAGAGGAAGGTGGGGCTCCATCCAAAAGCTCGACCTTCATACGTTTGCGTGGAAATATAAAGGTTGGAGGAATAAAATTCCCTGCAGCGTTGACCGTAGTTACGAGTGTTACATTAATGCCACGTTCAGCACTGGAAATCTTGTTGACGCAACGCTTCCCTTTTGTAGATATTACCTTCGGAGCTTTATTTGGCACTGTGGAGATTTCGGTCCCGTCCATGTTATAAATTGCGTAAGTGTCTAACAACTTTGCCAGATTTTCGAAATAGCGATCGCATTGGGGTTTATTAAAACCTATTGCACGAGCAACGCTGGTAGAGGTGGTGCACGTAACGACAAATCTGGGTGACGTCTCAAAAAAAGTCGAAGCCACTCTGTACCAGCCATTTTTTTTTCTCTATTACCCCACACTGCATGATTTTTTTTTCCTTAGAAAAAAAAATAATTCCTTATCGTATTTGGGTTCTAGAACCTGGGAAGTATAGTTAAATTGATAAAAAACAAATAATAATTGAGAAATATATTTTTTTTATTTAGTTCCATATGTGGCACAACATGCAATGACCTTCCTATTTTGCTACATAACTAGAGGTGAAACAGACGGAAGCAGTTTTTGTCCTTATTGAAACAAAGTTCAACCCTGCATTTTTCGCACACAACAAACGATTTTCCTTAGCAATCTGGATATTTGCATCGCTGGCGCTTCTGTCCCCACATAGGAAAGTGCTCACATCCATCACGCCTTACGTCTCGAGGAGGAAGAATCGCTACATTGGCTCTTATTCTTTTCTTTTCTATCAAGTCATCACCTGCAGAAGACGGCCGACCTTTTCTCTTATTCATTGATGGACCACACATGCAGAGGCTCTTTGCTACTTCTAACTTGAAGTCTTTCAGCTTCAGCGGCGTAGCTTTTTGTCGCATTTCCCCAACTCTTTTATATAGCAACCGACTATTTATGGTAACTATGTCGAGGAAATGGTAAAATAGCCTCAAGTACCACTTTTTTGTCCTCATCTTTATTTTATATTTTCCTAAGAATGAGTCGAGCAAGTCGACTCCACCCATGTGCTGATTGTAGTTGCGTACAATTTGAGGGCAGTCGACATCTATATATTTCTTTTGTATTTTACAAAACCTTACTTTTTGAGTAGGCTCTTTTCCAACAAAAGATGAAGACAACACCACTGGTTTATTGTCATACCACATAATGGTCGGAATAGCCTCTTTCTTCCTTTCTACTTTTCAGATCTTTCAAAGATGGTATTTGTACAGATTTGCCCAGCCGTCCTTTGTTCACGGTCCCCATAGAATATATACCTTCTTTAGCAAGATATGAAATCAATTCAGGGCATGTGTAGTAGTTGTCAAAGAATAGCTTGTAATTTTTATCCTTGGGAATAGACCTTGCTAGCCGTACAACAATGTTGGCACTTGCGCCTAAATCAGGTTCATTAGGAAGCCTCAGATCTGGGTTATTCTCCATGCCAGAGTATATTTCAAAGTTGTACGCAAATCCTCGATCATCACACAGTACCAACAGTTTATACCCCCATTTATGAGGCTTGTTAGGTAGGTATTGGCGCAAACTATTGGAGGCCTTGGTAGCGCACATCTGCTCATCCACTGACAATGCTTCTCGTTTATTTATAGCTTGACATTTTTTTTTAGCGTCTCTAATACAGGTCTGATTTTATGGAGACGATCGTGTCCTGCAGTACCTGCTGGTGACTGAGTGGTATTGTCATTGAAGTGTAAATATTGCCGGATTTTTTCAAATTGGTTTACTGACATGGTGTTCCTTATCAATGGCAAACCTAGTTCAGTTTCCCAGTACATCCGAGTATGGGGCAATGGAGCAATACCCATAAGCAGGCAAATGCCTATGTATTTTTTCAGCACTGTAACGCTTATAGAAAAAGGCTTTGATGGGTTCTTTTGTACACTAAACTTATGCATTTCTTCTACGATATGGCTTACAATATCATCATCAAAGAAATAAAAGAAATATTGCAATGGAGTTTCAAATTCTGTAATTGGTGGCTCTAGATCTGTTTGCCCACAAAACTCACGAACGGTTGGTTGGAAAGCCCTTTTTGTCCATATGATATTCCGCTTTCTTCTGACGGCAGTTACAGTAGGTCTAGGGGTAGCTTCCCGTGGTGCAGTAGAGGTGGATGATACAACCTGACGAGATCGTAAATTTGATCCAGACGTACTTGGATCTGCAGGAATTGAAGCACTAGGGTTTGATATTTGCTGCTGCATATCAGCATCAAGAACGCCAGGATTTCCAGCCACCTCATTATAGGACCCTGATAATGATGCAGCGGGTTCATACCTGTACGGGGAAATACATTGCTCATCATCATCCGCATCGCTAAAAGTTTCACAAAGTTGGTTGACGGTAGTTTGAATTGCGGCAATATCGTCGTCACTTCCTGCGCCTGAGGAGTCTTGGTCGTCTTCACTGCCCGATGGTATTGACAAATAATTTTGTATTTGAGCATTGGATAAGATTTTCTTCGGCATTATCTGAAATAAAAACGACATGCCATTATTAGCATAAATACACAAAATATGATGGTCACTGCATGAAGTGACACATCGGGCACATACAGTAATTTGTAAAATGTTAGTATCAAAACACTGGCAAATCGTAAAAGTATACTTACAGTTGCTTAGTACACAGATTTCAACATATAAAAACAATTTTTCCACCGTTGTACTCCGGTAATAACAAATTTTTAATAATTTTTGAAATTTCACTTGCACAGTAACCGGCAAATAAATAAAAATTTTCGAATGAATGACCAGCTGAACGAGGTGTTGCTGCCATCTAGCTCCAATTTTTGCACTTTTATTTACCATTGACTATTGTCACTTACGAGTCACAAACATAGATGTCACTACTTGGTTCAAATAAGAGAAAATACCAATTTTATTGGTTGTCACATATATGGCACTCAATGCAGTGTAGGGTTAAAACGATGTTTTAATCCATTCATTTCAGCAAAACTATAAGCAATTTCTCTTATTTTTTGAGTGGTTAATCCATAGAACATATCATCTACTTTTTTTATATAGTTGCATAGCTCAGTTTCCATTTCACTGGAGAAGGTTTGGGAGTACCTGCCCAAGCTTAAAGCTGGAGACGATCTCTTTAGTCTTTTCCGTAAAGTGGCTTCATGCATCCCCAATGATTTGGCAACTGCCCTCTTTGACTCGCCTGCCTCGACGCGTGTCTTAGCATCGAGCCACTGCTCTGGAGTACAAAGTATTCTTTCGCTTTTTCTTTGACGTCTAGACATCCTGTGTACAAAATGAACAATTACCTATAAATTACACATTACATTCACGAGCTTTCACTTGGCCACTATTTGCAACGCTTAAGAAAAAAATGCAGTAACAAAACTAACTAACTTAAAAATAATTGCGTGTAAGAGTACGCGAGTACTCTTATAAGTTACATAACTGCGTACTCATACACACTCTAGCCAATTCGTAAACAAGCGGAATTCAACGCCATCTCTTGGCGTTGACCGGAATTACGCTCACTGCATGCGATAGGTATCGTCCTTAAGAACTTCACAAGTTTACTTTGTTTCTACAAAAAAATTGCATTCTTGTCTCAAAAATACGTTCAAAATGGTAAAAATATTTAATACTTTGAGCAAAAATCTATAAACTTACGTATTTTCTGTGTTTTCATCCAGATTTCAATTTTTTTTCGCACAGCACTTGTTACACCAATTAACATCCGAATACGACTGAAGTTAGCCGCGCATCGTTAACAACTTTACGGCTTTTGGTGTTGCGTACTCTTATCGGATGCGTACTCCTAGACCAGGTTACCCTACATTAAGCAATATTTATTTAGTTATACTAACAAAAATTTAAATAAAAACTAACAAATCTACTTCTAAAAGCTAAACTATAATATTCTTAAAAGTAAAACAATTAGTATTAAATTGAGATACAACAATAAATATTTTACATCCAACTTAACGACATATTTTTCATACAAACAGTAAATTATTTGGTAATTTTTAAATAGAAAAATATTGGAAAAAATTAACTCGGCCACAAGTGAATTCTCAGACGGGAATCGAACCCGCGACCTTTGGAGTTGATTTTTTCCAATATTTTTCTATTTAAAATTTACCATAAGTATAAAAATAGCATTGAAAAATGCAAAAATTACAAATTTTAAAAAAATGTAAATTATTTTTTTATCATAGCCTTAATAGCCTAAATACTCCAAAAAATCAACTTCAGAAAAGTAAAAGTAAAATAATCAGTCTTTAATTGAAGTACAACAATCAATATGTTCCATTCATCCAACTTAACTACATATTTTTTTCTTAAAGCAATAACTTATTTCTTTTTAATAGCTTCTTTCTCCTCGTAATAAGTTCTCAAAAATATAAGAGCATTTAAACTCTGGTCACTTAAACGCGACCTTATTTTGTTGTAAAGCAATCCGGCAGAGGAAAATATTCTTTCGGGCTCCACGCTTGTGGGAGGAATGGATAAAAGGTGATCAAACGCCATTGACAAATGACATCCGCGATTCCCTTCGTTCCCAAATAAAACCATTTCGATCTTGACAATCTTATGCAAGTCTTCAATTTCATAATGTGCTGATAATTGTCGTTTGGCATTGGCACCTACAAACTTCTCGATTTCGGCTTGAAGTTCCTGAGTCCTTGTTAGTGAGCTCTGGGTTGCAGTTTCTTCCGTAAGATTTTCTACAAATGAAATGTTTGTTTGGGGAACAGATTCATCATTCGGGCGTTTCAGAAGAGATACTATTTTAGTGCACATTTCATAACTTGTTGTAAGACGAACAAAAATTGGACTGTCTTCTTCTTCTCTACTGGAAAAGAATGCATCTGGGTTTTGTAAATATGACAGTATCGATGCTTCTACCAGTCTTCGTTCGGCATACCTCTTTTTCAACTTTGTTAGCATTTTGTGGCCTATACTGTTTGTGACTCTAGACAATTTCTTCATAGCATATTTTATAGCTATATCCGCAGTTAATAACGTCGCGTCTTGGCGGCATAAAGCTTCTTAAACAGCTTTAATAATATCCAGCACTGCATGTAGTTGATACATTACTCTCCATTCGTCATCGTTAAAATCAATACCTAATTTTACATTTATTAGAGCCTTCTTTATACAGTTTTTAAGTTATAAAAACCGTTCTAGTGTATCGGAATGACTTTCCGAACGCGTCTTGGATTCAATCGACAGATTATATTCCTGATGGAACTCTTCAATACCATATTTATGAAGTATGTCGTCGTTTTTGGTCGGCGACTTTCTGAATATTTTCACAACCGTTTTAACTTTTGAAATCAGGTTTTGGTATTCGTATTGATCTTCCGAACTCGACGAATTGCTAGATTGCTCAAACTCCACGCCATCTGTGTCATCATCGGAATTATTGTTAGAAGTTTTGGAGGTATTTTCATTTTCAACCAACAACAAACAACAATAACACATTCGACTTGTAAGTGGCGACCACAAACTGTCACTTACTTAGTTTAACAGTTTGACTGACTGATGCAAAACAACTAAAAGAGTCAGCGTTGCCAACTCTCACACAAAAATATGGCAAAGTGATTATAAACAATTGTTAGAAAAATGTTTAAAATATTTACAAAAGTCAAAGTACAATTAGTACAAAAATCTTAATAATAATGTTGCTACTCATCAATATCTTGGAAAAGATATGTGAATTCATCACAGAATATATATTAGTACCGTACGGTACATAAATTTCTCTCCCGAGTTTAGGTAAGGCGGGTCCAGACATGATCATTTGACCGATCCTATCACCGTATCCGATCACCGTATCCGTATCTGCGTATTGTATCAAGCCCCGTATCAAGTTGTGGACGCCTCCGATTTGCTCCGTATCCGTATCTTCACAATAGTCATGATCGTGCAAATTGCCCAGTTCAGTTTCTGCTCTCGATCAAACATGTCGTCGCAGTTGGTTGAAATGTACGAGAATTTAGCAATTTCATGTGCCTGTTTTACTGTCATTCACAACATTCTAACCTCAAAACCACAACAGAGACGATGGTGGCAAACGGAACTATTTAGAAACAGAAACAGACTTGGAGGAAGAGCTTTGATGAGAGACCTAAGATTTCAACACATAAGTGGTAAATACAAAAACTTCACCCGTATGGCACCTAGTGACTTCGAATATTTGATAAATTTGATTGGCCACTAAATTAAAAAAACGGATACTACATACAGGAAAGCAATTTCTGTTGAAGAAAGATTAAGTATCACTTTGAGATTTTTAGCCAGCGGAGATTCCTATACAAGCCTACAATATTTATTCAGAGTTTCGAAACAATCGATAAGTGTTATAGTGCCAGACACCTGTCAAGCTATCGTGGAGGCATTAAAAGACAACATCAAGGTAGGATATTTTTTATTATAGAAATAATTATTGACCCATGTCATCAATTATTTATAAGTTTATAAAAAAATATTGTTTATTATTAATAATTGATGTCATGGATCAAATCACGAAAAGAATCTTCGGAATCCATCGACGAATCATCTAATCGAGTCACTGGAGAATGTGCTTGATTTTCAGTCATGTACGGGGCTAAACTTTGTGCTCTGTTTGAATGAGAAGAATTTACAGACATTTGTGGAGTTGTAGTCTCTGCCATGGGATATGTAGATGCCGGAGTGGAGTACCCGCGCTGATATTCATATTGTCCACAATCAGCGTTATATAGGATGTTGTTTATTTGATGTTTCACAGTCATGTAGGTTTACTTGGAATAACCCCTAAATTTGCCTGCCAAATAATTAGCGTATAGCTGATACTGGTCTAATCCAGTAGCAGGTGCAGTCGAAGCAGTAGCTACCTCTTTAGCAGCCGAAGCTGATGATGTCAGCAAATCAAATGCCGATGGCAACATTGAATTCTGGTTCGCGACGTATTTTCTCTTTTCAGATTTTTAGATCAGAATCTTTTTAGATTTGAATTACGATTTTGATGAATTCTTTGCATTATCGGTTGTTTTGTCCGATTCAGTGCTCGCGGTAGAACAGGGTTGTTTATCTTGTGACTGATCATGATCTTCACCTATGTCGTCATTTTCCTCATTTACAGATGTATTATCCTTCAAAGCACGGTCTTGGCCTTCCTGCAAGCAAAATAAAATAATTATAATATATTAGTTACAGATTCCTACATCGCATCAAGAATGGGAGGAAATTAGTTCCGAGTTTCAAAACTGTTGGGATCTTCCACACGTGGTTGGTGCTATGGACGGGAAACACATCATGTTGCAGGCACCTTTCAATAGCGGATCGGAGTTTTATAATTATAAACAATTTTTTAGTATTGTTATGTTCGCTTTAGTTGATGCTTCATATACATTTATATTTGTCGATGTAGGGTGTCAAGGGAGAATTTCCGATGGAGGTGTATTTAATGATTCCATTCTCAAGGAAAAAAATTCAAACAACTCATTAAATCTTCCATCTCCGAAACTATTAGAAGGAACGAATAGCATTATACCATACTATTTTGTAGCAGACAGTGCATTCCCGTTAGGTATCCATATTATGAAGCCATATCCAGGTGTACATCCTAAAGGATCATTAAAAAAAACATTTAATTATCGATTATCAAGAGCTCGACGAGTGGTTGAAAATGCTTTTGGCATTTCAGCTAGTGTTTTTAGAGTACCTACGAAAGCCAATGCTACTCCAACCTGAAACGGCACAACTGATTGTGATGACAATATGTCATCTTCACAACTTCTTAATAAAAAGTACTAATTTTGCAACAATTTATGCACCACCAGGTAGTATTGATAGTGAAGTAGAAGGGTCAGTAACAATGGGAAGATGGCGTCGCGAAAATAACGATATAACTTCATTATTGCCTATCACGAATACCCCACGCAGAGCTTCTTTGTCGGCCCAGGTAATGAGGGATAAAATTGCTGAATATTGCTGTACAGTCGGAAAATTATCATGGCAAGATCATATGAATTAGACTTAAAGGCCGTAGCATATGCCGCCGCGGCAACCACATGGTGTCTCCTAATAAAAAAAATGATTTTTTAAAATCAAAATCAAAATAATTAAAGTTAAATGTAATAATGTGGTTGTGGTGAAGATACTCACAGTATTAAGTCTCGGGCGAGGCTTGTTTCTGTCCATCAGAAATTGAAAATATTTGAAAGCGAACCAAGAAGACTGGTATACTTCATCAGCTCCTATAATTTTAAATTATGCAATGATTAATACTACGATATAGAAATAAATAGTGTGGGGGGGGGGGGGCGGTCGACTTGTGCGAACTTCACAAACCTTTTCCTGTTGTGCTGGTTTTAGCGTTTTTTGATTTTTCACGGCGAAGGGCAGCCAACAAATAATCCATCTTTTTCTTCAATTCGCCAACTGGACACTCCATTTCGACGGAGAGTTCATCCCAGGCCTCCTGCTTCAGATTCCTGTTGTAATAGCTTTTGTGGCTGGGGTCCCATAATACTTGCTTTTCTTTAGCAATCTTTTTTCAGATTTTTTTAAAAATAATAACTATCTTGATAGGAACCAACACAAGTATTAAAATGTATGATCATATTAAGTTTTTTTTTATTTAAATGTAAATGTATGTTAAAAATATTTTTTTTTAAATCAACAATAAAAAAACTTGAGTAACAAATATAAATAATTTGCAACATAAAACTAGGAACAAACATAGCTATTTGTAGCTTTTAATTTATTTTTAAGTAAATGACAATTTAAGTCAAATATGAAATCAACAATGAATAGTTATTTGTTATGCAAGGCTGGAAAGTTGGTTATTTAACGGTGAGTTACCTCTATTGAAAGCTGAGCAAGTGAAGGATTCAAAGATTGAATACTGAGCGAAGCGAGGATTTCAAAGGTACAAGACGCTAAAAACTTTTCTGCCGAGCGCAACACACAATTTTTTTCTGAAAACATTACGTTAAGTATACTCAACAAAAACTTATGGTCATAGATTAAAGGCAAACTAATGTTGAGTATACTTAACAAATCTCGGTTAGGGGTACTAAAAATGATGCTACAAAAAATTTAAAATAAAGGAATTTATTGATATACACATGCACAAATTGAAACAATTAAGTCCGGACATGATGATAATTAAAATGACAATTTCGATCTTTGACAAAGCAAAGCCTAACATAACATTTTAGGCAGTAGACGGTAGTAAACCCCTTTTTGCAGTAAGCACAATAGACCATATTCTCTACCGTGTTCAGGAAAATGGTCGATTGTATCAACCCTTACGGATCAAACCTTACGTCATCAACGGGCCTAGAACGTTTCGGTTTTTTTATTTTTTCTTTTTCTTTCATATCTTCAACACTGGTTACATTCAGGGAAGCACCTTCGTGTAGCAATGCCTTGTAAATTTCAAGCCAGAATTCTTTTAATAGTTTGTGCTTCGTTACACCTTTTCTCTTCATATCCCATCTATAAGTTAACCAGGCATTATTGACGCAAATATCCAGAAGCTGTGAAAGTATGGAAAGATACCAACGCCTTGTTTTCATTTCTGTTCTGTAGAGCGCAATGAGCATGTCGGCCAGGTCGACTCCACTCCACCCATATGGGCATTGTAGTGCTTCACTAAATTGGGATAATCGACATCAATTCGTTGCTTTTTCTCTTTACAGTAACGTTTTACTTTCGTCTTTGGATATGCATCGGCGTAACTGGAAGCTAATACGACGCACTTATTATAAATAAATAATAAATAAAAATGATTTATTAACATAAAGTTTCTATTCTAAACAAGTGGTGAGACAACCCTAGTAAGTAGATGTGATACACTTGTGTTAGGGATATCTCGCTCAAAGCCTTGAACCTTACAATATGTTAATAATACTTAGGTATTATAAAAGTATTTTAAACAAAATAAAGGTAAATTAATTTAAATAACAATTTGCAAAAGGGTAAGTTTGCCTGTTGTGTGTGTGTATATGTATGTGTAGGTGTGTGTATGTGTGTGTGTGTAAGTGTGTGTGTGTGAATGTGTGTCTGTGATATAATTCTATAGGTAATTAAATTATACAATTCTTTTTAGTATATTTTCAGTCTCTTCATATTATTATGATAAAGTTTTTAACCATTCAACGACAATTTCTTTACAGTTATGTGCTGATCTGTGATATATATCTAGTCTTTTATTAACTTTGTTATAAATGTACGCTGACTGGCTCATGTATTGTCGTTTAGCAAAAGCTGTATGAAATCTTTTTGTATTTACCACGGTGTGTTTCCGTCTACGTTTTAACTTATTGGGGTCTAAAGGTAAATCCTTATGCATTTTTAAGATAATAATAAGATAAAAATACTTATTATCATTCCATTTGACAACTGATAGCTTTGTCTTGTTGCAAACTGTTTGACTAAAAGCTCCTCTACCTTGCTTCTTAAGAACTTTGTCGGTTTACAGTTTATTAACAACACTTCTGAGCCGATTTGGCCGAATTGTACCCAGACTAAAAATACCATAATTGTTCCTCAAGTGGTGTATCAACTCCAATGACGAGAAAAAGTTGTCGAAATAGACTACGCACGGTTTTTCTTTATGGTTTTACATAGTCTCAAAACTGCTTTACCACCCCAACCCAAAGCTTCTTCTACATCAGTGAACTCACAGTCATCGAAAGTGTCATTACCAGCATATAAAAAGAAGTCGTAAATTATTCCAGACGCACGCACGTACCAGATTTTTAAAGCCCCCATTTCCTTGGCTTACGAGGATTATACAGTTTTGACGAATCTTTTCAAACACGGGTCTTATTTTAAAGTAAGGATCTGAATTTGTCTCATTATTATCTAAAAAGTGTATATATCTGCGAATCTGTTGATAGCGTTTTAAGAGCATTACATCAGCCACTAATGGAAAATGAGTATTTGAAGACCAATAATCTAGATCTGATGGCATAGAAACTATTCCCATTATGACTTTTATACTAATGAAATTACGTAATTCTTTGACTGTCTAATTTATAGATCGACCTGTTGATTGAATTGCATACTTATTGGTATATTTCTGAGTATTCTTGAGTGAAGGCATTTTAGGTGATATAATCTCTTGCAAGTGTCTTGCGAACACTCCATAAACTAAATATCGTAAATCCCAGAATCACATCCTTTACATTTTGTACCCATTGATCACTAATTTGTAGGTACAAAGTATTCAAAAATTATTTTACTTTGTGATAAGCACAGCACTTTACTCGTATAGTAACACGTCCGCTCGCTTCCGCGTTCGCGTTGTCTTTTTTATGAAAGTAGGTTGATCTGATCACTCACCCCATTAAATATTATAGCTTATTAAAATTAAGACCCGTCGGAATCAGAATCATTGCTCTTACCAGAGTGTTTATTTTTGCAGTTTTAATTGGCATTGAACCCTATCAAGGCTTATATTTGCAGCAAAATTAAGAATAGTCATAACTAGTCTATCTCTATCCTACAATTAGTGAGTGTTTGGATGTTTAGTTTGAGTACTTAGATCTTTGTTACAAAATCACGCAAAAACGGCTGAACGAATTGATTTGGATAAAATTTGTCACTCAAAACTAAAATATTTCAATCCGTTTTGAAACATTTTATCGTTTATTTTTTATTTTCATTTCATTGAAATGCACTGTTACATACTCTTTGACTATATTGACAGCAATTTTTTTTATTGATTTTTAATAAGAGAACTTTTATAAGCAAAGGAATGTCATGATTATTCCGTGATCACGACAAATCGGGGTTTATTCCAAATATTATGTTAAATAATTGAATAAACAATCCGAAAAAATACGTACGGTGCTAGAAATTGAAAACACTCAAAATGGTTTTCGATTTAAGGTACCTTGTTAAAAATGAAATCATGTCAATTCTCTCTTGTTCACGGCTCACCCCGCTGCGCTCTTCTTACTCGCATGCGCGGTGGCGATGCCAGCGCTGCACTGCCGTGGCGCCGGCAGGGAAACGTCAGCCGACACAATTACATTGGCCACGTTAGGTGGCGTTAGTAGTATTTAAGTTGTTGCTGATTACAAATTATCGTGTTGCCACACAATGTTTGCTTTAAGTAACAATTTTTTTTCAGATTTTTTTAAAAATAATAACTATCTTGATAGGAACCAACACAAGTATTAAAATGTATGATCAAATTAAGTTTTTTTTTATTTAAATGTAAATGTATGTTAAAATTTTTTTTTTTAAATCAACAATAAAAAAACTTGAGTAACAAATATAAATAATTTGCAACATAAAACTAGGAACAAACATAGCTATTTGTAGCTTTTAATTTATTTCTAAGTAAATGACAATTTAAGTCAAATAAAATTCTATGAAATTAACAATGAATAGTTATTTGTTATGCAAGGCTGGAAAGTTGGTTATTTAACGGTGAGTTACCTCTATTGAAAGCTGAGCAAGCGAAGGATTCAAAGATTGAATACTGAGCGAAGCGAGGATTTCAAAGGTACAAGACGCTAAAAACTTTTCTGCCGAGCGCAACACACAATTTTTCACGTTACAACAGCGAGGAACATTTTATGGTTGTTTCCGCGGTCAACTTCCGGTACAAAATTCTTTAACCCTTAATTTGGCAAAATGAAAAAAAGTTAATTTATGAAGTTATTGTGATTTCATAATGTTAATATGCAATAAGTAAGACAAAGATATTAAAAGAAAACAATTGCTGAAGGTTTTTCTGAAAACTATACGTTAAGTATACTCAACAAAAACTTATGGTCATAGATTAAAGGCAAACTATGAATGTTGAGTATACTTAACAAATCTCGGTTAGGGGTACTAAAAATGATGCTACAAAAAATTTAAAATAAAGGTATTTGTTGATATACACATGCACAAATTGGAACAATTAAGTCCGGACATGATGATAATTAAAATGACAATTTCGATCTTTGACAAAGCAAAGCCTAACATTACATTTTAGGCAGTAGACGGTAGTAAACCCCTTTTTGCAGTAAGCACAATAGACCATATTCTCTACCGTGTTCAGGAAAATGGTCGATTGTATCAACCCTTACGGATCAAACCTTACGTCATCAACGGGCCTAGAACGTTTCGGTTTTTTTATTTTTTCTTTTTCTTTCATATCTTCAACACTGGTTACATTCAGGGAAGCACCTTCGTGTAGCAATGCCTTGTAAATTTCAAGCCAGAATTCTGCCTTGTAAATTTCAAGCCAGAATTCTTTTAATAGTTTGTGCTTCGTTACACCTTTTCTCTTCATATCCCATCTATAAGTTAACCAGGCGTTATTGACGCAAATATCCAGAAGCTGTGAAAATATGGAAAGATACCAACGCCTTGTTTTCATTTCTGTTCTGTAGAGCGCAATGAGCATGTCGGCCAGGTCGACTCCACTCCACCCATATGGGCATTGTAGTGCTTCACTAAATTGGGATAATCGACATCAATTCGTTGCTTTTTCTCTTTACAGTAACGTTTTACTTTCGTCTTTGGATATGCATCGGCGTAACTGGAAGCTAATACGACGCACTTATTATAAATAAATAATAAATAAAAATGATTTATTAACATAAAGTTTCTATTCTAAACAAGTGGTGAGACAACCCTAGTAAGTAGATGTGATACACTTGTGTTAGGGATATCTCGCTCAAAGCCTTGAACCTTACAATATGTTAATAATACTTAGGTACTATAAAAGTATTTTAAACAAAATAAAGGTAAATTAATTTAAATAACAATTTGCAAAAGGGTAAGTTTGCCTGTTGTGTGTGTGTATATGTATGTGTAGGTGTGTGTATGTGTGTGTGTGTAAGTGTGTGTGTGTGAATGTGTGTCTGTTTGTGATATAATTCTATAGGTAATTAAATTATACAATTTTTTTTAGTATATTTTCAGTCTCTTCATATTATTATGATAAAGTTTTTAACCATTCAACGACAATTTCTTTACAGTTATGTGCTGATCTGTGATATATATCTAGTCTTTTATTAACTTTGTTATAAATGTACGCTGACTGGCTCATGTATTGTCGTTTAGCAAAAGCTGTATGAAATCTTTTTGTATTTACCACGGTGTGTTTCCGTCTACGTTTTAACTTATTGGGGTCTAAAGGTAAATCCTTATGCATTTTTAAGATAATAATAAGATAAAAATACTTATTATCATTCCATTTGACAACTGATAGCTTTGTCTTGTTGCAAACTGTTTGACTAAAAGCTCCTCTACCTTGCTTCTTAAGAACTTTGTCGGTTTACAGTTTATTAACAACACTTCTGAGCCGATTTGGCCGAATTGTACCCAGACTAAAAATACCATAATTGTTCCTCAAGTGGTGTATCAACTCCAATGACGAGAAAAAGTTGTCGAAATGGACTACGCACGGTTTTTCTTTATGGTTTAACATAGTCTCAAAACTGCTTTACCACCCCAACCCAAAGCTTCTTCTACATCAGTGAACTCACAGTCATCGAAAGTGTCATTACCAGCATATAAAAAGAAGTCGTAAATTATTCCAGACGCACGCACGTACCAGATTTTTAAAGCCCCATTTCCTTGGCTTACGAGGATTATACTGCCGCTTTTTGCCTGCTTTTGTTCCTTTATATGGTATCACCATTTCATCGATACTGAATCTAGTTTCTTCTTCAATTTTGAGGCAGTTTTGACGAATCTTTTCAAACACGGGTCTTATTTTAAAGTAAGGATCTGAATTTGTCTCATTATTATCTAAAAAGTGTATATATCTGCGAATCTGTTGATAGCGTTTTAAGAGCATTACATCAGCCACTAATGGAAAATGAGTATTGGAAGACCAATAATCTAGATCTGATGGCATAGAAACTATTCCCATTATGACTTTTATACTAATGAAATTACGTAATTCTTTGACTGTCTAATTTATAGATCGACCTGTTGATTGCATTGCATACATATTGGTATATTTCTGAGTATTCTTGAGTGAAGGCATTTTAGGTGATATAATCTCTTGCAAGTGTCTTGCGAACACTCCATAAACGAAATATCGTAAATCCCAGAATCACATCCTTTACATTTTGTACCCATTGATCACTAATTTGTAGGTACAAAGTATTCAAAAATTATTTTACTTGGTGATAAGCACAGCACTTTACTCGTATAGTAACACGTCCGCTCGCTTCCGCGTTCGCGTTGTCTTTTTTATGAAAGTAGGTTGATCTGATCACTCACCCCATTAAATATTATAGCTTATTAAAATTAAGACCCGTCGGAATCAGAATCATTGCTCTTACCAGAGTGTTTATTTTTGCAGTTTTATTTGGCATTGAACCCTATCAAGGCTTATATTTGCAGCAAAATTAAGAATAGTCATAACTAGTCTATCTCTATCCTACAATTTGTGAGTGTTTGGATGTTTAGTTTGAGTACTTAGATCTTTGTTACAAAATCACGCAAAAACGGCTGAACGAATTGATTTGGATAAAATTTGTCACTCAAAACTGAAATATTTCAATCCGTTTTGAAACATTTTATCGTTTATTTTTTATTTTCATTTTATTGAAATGCACTGTTACATACTCTTTGACTATATTGACAGCAATTTTTTTTATTGATTTTTAATAAGAGAACTTTTATAAGCAAAGGAATGTCATGATTATTCCGTGATCACGACAAATCGGGGTTTATTCCAAATATTATGTTAAATAATTGAATAAACAATCCGAAAAAATACGTACGGTGTTAGAAATTGAAAAATCTCAAAATGGTTTTCGATTTAAGGTACCTTGTTAAAAATGAAATCATGTCAATTCTCTCTTGTTCACGGCTCACCCCGCTGCGCTCTTCTTACTCGCATGCGCGGTGGCGATGACAGCGCTGCACTGCCGTGCGGCGCCGGCAGGGAAACGTCAGCCGACACAATTACATTGGCCACGTTAGGTGGCGTTAGTAGTATTTAAGTTGTTGCTGATTACAAATTATCGTGTTGCCACACAATGTTTGCTTTAAGTAACAATTTTTTTTCAGATTTTTTAAAAAATAATAACTATCTTGATAGGAACCAACACAAGTATTAAAATGTATGATCAAATTAAGTTTTTTTTTATTTAAATGTAAATGTATGTTAAAAATATTTTTTTTTTAAATCAACAATAAAAAAACTTGAGTAACAAATATAAATAATTTGCAACATAAAACTAGGAACAAACATAGCTATTTGTAGCTTTTAATTTATTTTTAAGTAAATGACAGTTTAAGTCAAATAAAATTCTATGAAATCAACAATGAATAGTTATTTGTTATGCAAGGCTGGAAAGTTGGTTATTTAACGGTGAGTTACCTCTATTGAAAGCTGAGCAAGTGAAGGATTCAAAGATTGAATACTGAGCGAAGCGAGGATTTCAAAGGTACAAGACGCTAAAAACTTTTCTGCCGAGCGCAACACACAATTTTTCACGTTACAACAGCGAGGAACATTTTATGGTTGTTTCCGCGGTCAACTTCCGGTACAAAATTCTTTAACCCTTAATTTGGCAAAATGAAAAAAAGTTAATTTATGAAGTTATTGTGATTTCATAATGTTAATATGCAATAAGTAAGACAAAGATATTTAAAAAAAACAATTGCTGAAGGTTTTTCTGAAAACATTACGTTAAGTATACTCAACAAAAACTTATGGTCATAGATTAAAGGCAAACTATGAATGTTGAGTATATACTTAACAAATCTCGGTTAGGGGTACTAAAAATGATGCTACAAAAAATTTAAAATAAAGGAATTTATTGATATACACATGCACAAATTGGAACAATTAAGTCCGGACATGATGATAATTAAAATGACAATTTCGATCTTTGACAAAGCAAAGCCTAACATTACATTTTAGGCAGTAGACGGTAGTAAACCCCTTTTTGCAGTAAGCACAATAGACCATATTCTCTACCGTGTTCAGGAAAATGGTCGATTGTATCAACCCTTACGGATCAAACCTTACGTCATCAACGGGCCTAGAACGTTTCGGTTTTTTTATTTTTTCTTTTTCTTTCATATCTTCAACACTGGTTACATTCAGGGAAGCACCTTCGTGTAGCAATGCCTTGTAAATTTCAAGCCAGAATTCTTTTAATAGTTTGTGCTTCGTTACACCTTTTCTCTTCATATCCCATCTATAAGTTAACCAGGCATTATTGACGCAAATATCCAGAAGCTGTGAAAATATGGAAAGATTCCAACGCCTTGTTTTCATTTCTGTTCTGTAGAGCGCAATGAGCATGTCGGCCAGGTCGACTCCACTCCACCCATATGGGCATTGTAGTGCTTCACTAAATTGGGATAATCGACATCAATTCTTTGCTTTTTCTCTTTACAGTAACGTTTTACTTTCGTCTTTGGATATGCATCGGCGTAACTGGAAGCTAATAAGACGCACTTATTATAATAAATAAAAATGATTTATTAACATAAAGTTTCTATTCTAAACAAGTGGTGAGACAACCCTAGTAAGTAGATTTGATACACTTGTGTTAGGGATATCTCGCTCAAAGCCTTGAACCTTACAATATGTTAATAATACTTAGGTACTATAAAAGTATTTTAAACAAAATAAAGGTAAATTAATTTAAATAACAATTTGCAAAAGGGTAAGTTTGCCTGTTGTGTGTGTGTATATGTATGTGTAGGTGTGTGTATGTGTGTGTGTAAGTGTGTGTGTGTGTGAATGTGTGTCTGTTTGTGATATAGTTCTATAGGTAATTAAATTATACAATTCTTTTTAGTATATTTTCAGTCTCTTCATATGATAAAGTTTTTAACCATTCAACGACAATTTCTTTACAGTTATGTGCTGATCTGTGATATATATCTAGTCTTTTATTAACTTTGTTATAAATGTACGCTGACTGGCTCATGTATTGTCGTTTAGCAAAAGCTGTATGAAATCTTTTTGTATTTACCACGGTGTGTTTCCGTCTACGTTTTAACTTATTGGGGTCAAAAGGTAAATCCTTATGCATTTTTAAGATAATAATAAGATAAAAATACTTATTATCATTCCATTTGACAACTGATAGCTTTGTCTTATTGCAAACTGTTTGACTAAAAGCTCCTCTACCTTGCTTCTTAAGAACTTTGTCGGTTTACAGTTTATTAACAACACTTCTGAGCCGATTTGGCCGAATTGTACCCAGACTAAAAATACCATAATTGTTCCTCAAGTGGTGTATCAACTCCAATGACGAGAAAAAGTTGTCGAAATAGACTACGCACGGTTTTTCTTTATGGTTTTACATAGTCTCAAAACTGCTTTACCACCCCAACCCAAAGCTTCTTCTACATCAGTGAACTCACAGTCATCGAAAGTGTCATTACCAGCATATAAAAAGAAGTCGTAAATTATTCCAGACGCACGCACGTACCAGATTTTTAAAGCCCCATTTCCTTGGCTTACGAGGATTATACTGCCGCTTTTTGCCTGCTTTTGTTCCTTTATATGGTATCACCATTTCATCGATACTGAATCTAGTTTCTTCTTCAATTTTGAGGCAGTTTTGACGAATCTTTTCAAACACGGGTCTTATTTTAAAGTAAGGATCTGAATTTGTCTCATGATTATCTAAAAAAGTGGATATATCTGCGAATCTGTTGATAGCGTTTTAAGAGCATTACATCAGCCACTAATGGAAAATGAGTATTTGAAGACCAATAATCTAGATCTGATGGCATAGAAACTATTCCCATTATGACTTTTATACTAATGAAATTACGTAATTCTTTGACTGTCTAATTTATAGATCGACCTGTTGATTGCATTGCATACATATTGGTATATTTCTGAGTATTCTTGAGTGAAGGCTTCAAATACTGCTCCCGTTATTGCAAGACATTTTAGGTGATATAATCTCTTGCAAGTGTCTTGCGAACACTCCATAAACGAAATATCGTAAATCCCAGAATCACATCCTTTACATTTTGTACCCATTGATCACTAATTTGTAGGTACAAAGTATTCAAAAATTATTTTACTTGGTGATAAGCACAGCACTTTACTCGTATAGTAACACGTCCGCTCGCTTCCGCGTTCGCGTTGTCTTTTTTATGAAAGTAGGTTGATCTGATCACTCACCCCATTAAATATTATAGCTTATTAAAATTAAGACCCGTCGGAATCAGAATCATTGCTCTTACCAGAGTGTTTATTTTTGCAGTTTTATTTGGCATTGAACCCTATCAAGGCTTATATTTGCAGCAAAATTAAGAATAGTCATAACTAGTCTATCTCTATCCTACAATTTGTGAGTGTTTGGATGTTTAGTTTGAGTACTTAGATCTTTGTTACAAAATCACGCAAAAACGGCTGAACGAATTGATTTGGATAAAATTTGTCACTCAAAACTGAAATATTTCAATCCGTTTTGAAACATTTTATCGTTTATTTTTTATTTTCATTTTATTGAAATGCACTGTTACATACTCTTTGACTATATTGACAGCAATTTTTTTTATTGATTTTTAATAAGAGAACTTTTATAAGCAAAGGAATGTCATGATTATTCCGTGATCACGACAAATCGGGGTTTATTCCAAATATTATGTTAAATAATTGAATAAACAATCCGAAAAAATACGTACGGTGTTAGAAATTGAAAAATCTCAAAATGGTTTTCGATTTAAGGTACCTTGTTAAAAATGAAATCATGTCAATTCTCTCTTGTTCACGGCTCACCCCGCTGCGCTCTTCTTACTCGCATGCGCGGTGGCGATGACAGCGCTGCACTGCCGTGCGGCGCCGGCAGGGAAACGTCAGCCGACACAATTACATTGGCCACGTTAGGTGGCGTTAGTAGTATTTAAGTTGTTGCTGATTACAAATTATCGTGTTGCCACACAATGTTTGCTTTAAGTAACAATTTTTTTTCAGATTTTTTAAAAAATAATAACTATCTTGATAGGAACCAACACAAGTATTAAAATGTATGATCAAATTAAGTTTTTTTTTATTTAAATGTAAATGTATGTTAAAAATATTTTTTTTTTAAATCAACAATAAAAAAACTTGAGTAACAAATATAAATAATTTGCAACATAAAACTAGGAACAAACATAGCTATTTGTAGCTTTTAATTTATTTTTAAGTAAATGACAGTTTAAGTCAAATAAAATTCTATGAAATCAACAATGAATAGTTATTTGTTATGCAAGGCTGGAAAGTTGGTTATTTAACGGTGAGTTACCTCTATTGAAAGCTGAGCAAGTGAAGGATTCAAAGATTGAATACTGAGCGAAGCGAGGATTTCAAAGGTACAAGACGCTAAAAACTTTTCTGCCGAGCGCAACACACAATTTTTCACGTTACAACAGCGAGGAACATTTTATGGTTGTTTCCGCGGTCAACTTCCGGTACAAAATTCTTTAACCCTTAATTTGGCAAAATGAAAAAAAGTTAATTTATGAAGTTATTGTGATTTCATAATGTTAATATGCAATAAGTAAGACAAAGATATTTAAAAAAAACAATTGCTGAAGGTTTTTCTGAAAACATTACGTTAAGTATACTCAACAAAAACTTATGGTCATAGATTAAAGGCAAACTATGAATGTTGAGTATATACTTAACAAATCTCGGTTAGGGGTACTAAAAATGATGCTACAAAAAATTTAAAATAAAGGAATTTATTGATATACACATGCACAAATTGGAACAATTAAGTCCGGACATGATGATAATTAAAATGACAATTTCGATCTTTGACAAAGCAAAGCCTAACATTACATTTTAGGCAGTAGACGGTAGTAAACCCCTTTTTGCAGTAAGCACAATAGACCATATTCTCTACCGTGTTCAGGAAAATGGTCGATTGTATCAACCCTTACGGATCAAACCTTACGTCATCAACGGGCCTAGAACGTTTCGGTTTTTTTATTTTTTCTTTTTCTTTCATATCTTCAACACTGGTTACATTCAGGGAAGCACCTTCGTGTAGCAATGCCTTGTAAATTTCAAGCCAGAATTCTTTTAATAGTTTGTGCTTCGTTACACCTTTTCTCTTCATATCCCATCTATAAGTTAACCAGGCATTATTGACGCAAATATCCAGAAGCTGTGAAAATATGGAAAGATTCCAACGCCTTGTTTTCATTTCTGTTCTGTAGAGCGCAATGAGCATGTCGGCCAGGTCGACTCCACTCCACCCATATGGGCATTGTAGTGCTTCACTAAATTGGGATAATCGACATCAATTCTTTGCTTTTTCTCTTTACAGTAACGTTTTACTTTCGTCTTTGGATATGCATCGGCGTAACTGGAAGCTAATAAGACGCACTTATTATAATAAATAAAAATGATTTATTAACATAAAGTTTCTATTCTAAACAAGTGGTGAGACAACCCTAGTAAGTAGATTTGATACACTTGTGTTAGGGATATCTCGCTCAAAGCCTTGAACCTTACAATATGTTAATAATACTTAGGTACTATAAAAGTATTTTAAACAAAATAAAGGTAAATTAATTTAAATAACAATTTGCAAAAGGGTAAGTTTGCCTGTTGTGTGTGTGTATATGTATGTGTAGGTGTGTGTATGTGTGTGTGTAAGTGTGTGTGTGTGTGAATGTGTGTCTGTTTGTGATATAGTTCTATAGGTAATTAAATTATACAATTCTTTTTAGTATATTTTCAGTCTCTTCATATGATAAAGTTTTTAACCATTCAACGACAATTTCTTTACAGTTATGTGCTGATCTGTGATATATATCTAGTCTTTTATTAACTTTGTTATAAATGTACGCTGACTGGCTCATGTATTGTCGTTTAGCAAAAGCTGTATGAAATCTTTTTGTATTTACCACGGTGTGTTTCCGTCTACGTTTTAACTTATTGGGGTCAAAAGGTAAATCCTTATGCATTTTTAAGATAATAATAAGATAAAAATACTTATTATCATTCCATTTGACAACTGATAGCTTTGTCTTATTGCAAACTGTTTGACTAAAAGCTCCTCTACCTTGCTTCTTAAGAACTTTGTCGGTTTACAGTTTATTAACAACACTTCTGAGCCGATTTGGCCGAATTGTACCCAGACTAAAAATACCATAATTGTTCCTCAAGTGGTGTATCAACTCCAATGACGAGAAAAAGTTGTCGAAATAGACTACGCACGGTTTTTCTTTATGGTTTTACATAGTCTCAAAACTGCTTTACCACCCCAACCCAAAGCTTCTTCTACATCAGTGAACTCACAGTCATCGAAAGTGTCATTACCAGCATATAAAAAGAAGTCGTAAATTATTCCAGACGCACGCACGTACCAGATTTTTAAAGCCCCATTTCCTTGGCTTACGAGGATTATACTGCCGCTTTTTGCCTGCTTTTGTTCCTTTATATGGTATCACCATTTCATCGATACTGAATCTAGTTTCTTCTTCAATTTTGAGGCAGTTTTGACGAATCTTTTCAAACACGGGTCTTATTTTAAAGTAAGGATCTGAATTTGTCTCATGATTATCTAAAAAAGTGGATATATCTGCGAATCTGTTGATAGCGTTTTAAGAGCATTACATCAGCCACTAATGGAAAATGAGTATTTGAAGACCAATAATCTAGATCTGATGGCATAGAAACTATTCCCATTATGACTTTTATACTAATGAAATTACGTAATTCTTTGACTGTCTAATTTATAGATCGACCTGTTGATTGCATTGCATACATATTGGTATATTTCTGAGTATTCTTGAGTGAAGGCTTCAAATACTGCTCCCGTTATTGCAAGACATTTTAGGTGATATAATCTCTTGCAAGTGTCTTGCGAACACTCCATAAACGAAATATCGTAAATCCCAGAATCACATCCTTTACATTTTGTACCCATTGATCACTAATTTGTAGGTACAAAGTATTCAAAAATTATTTTACTTGGTGATAAGCACAGCACTTTACTCGTATAGTAACACGTCCGCTCGCTTCCGCGTTCGCGTTGTCTTTTTTATGAAAGTAGGTTGATCTGATCACTCACCCCATTAAATATTATAGCTTATTAAAATTAAGACCCGTCGGAATCAGAATCATTGCTCTTACCAGAGTGTTTATTTTTGCAGTTTTATTTGGCATTGAACCCTATCAAGGCTTATATTTGCAGCAAAATTAAGAATAGTCATAACTAGTCTATCTCTATCCTACAATTTGTGAGTGTTTGGATGTTTAGTTTGAGTTTAGATCTTTGTTACAAAATCACGCAAAAACGGCTGAACGAATTGATTTGGATAAAATTTGTCACTCAAAACTAAAATATTTCAATCCGTTTTGAAACATTTTATCGTTTATTTTTTATTTTCATTTCATTTAAATGCACTGTTACATACTCTTTGACTATATTGACAGCAATTTTTTTTATTGATTTTTAATAAGAGAACTTTTATAAGCAAAGGAATGTCATGATTATTCCGTGATCACGACAAATCGGGGTTTATTCCAAATATTATGTTAAATAATTAAATAAACAATCCGAAAAAGTACGTACGGTGTTAGAAATTGAAAAATCTCAAAATGGTTTTCGATTTAAGGTACCTTGTTAAAATGAAATCATGTCAATTCTCTCTTGTTCACGGCTCACCCCGCTGCGCTCTTCTTACTCGCATGCGCGGTGGCGATGCCAGCGCTGCACTGCCGTGCGGCGCCGGCAGGGAAACGTCAGCCGACACAATTACATTGGCCACGTTAGGTGGCGTTAGTAGTATTTAAGTTGTGGCTGATTACAAATTATCGTGTTGCCACACAATGTTTGCTTTAAGTAACAATTTTTTTTCAGATTTTTTTTAAAAATAATAACTATCTTGATAGAAACCAACACAAGTATTAAAATGTATGATCAAATTAAGTTTTTTTTTATTTAAATGTAAATGTATGTTAAAATATTTTTTTTTAAATCAACAATGAAAAAACTTGAGTAACAAATATAAATAATTTGCAACTTAAACTAGGAACAAACATAGCTATTTGTAGCTTTTAATTTATTTTTAAGTAAATGACAATTTAAGTCAAATAAAATTCTATGAAATCAACAATGAATAGTTATTTGTTATGCAAGGCTGGAAAGTTGGTTATTTAACGGTGAGTTACCTCTATTGAAAGCTGAGCAAGTGAAGGATTCAAAGATTGAATACTGAGCGAAGCGAGGATTACAAAGGTACAAGACGCTAAAAACTTTTCTGCCGAGCGCAACACACAATTTTTCACGTTACAACAGCGAGGAACATTTTATGGTTGTTTCCGCGGTCAACTTCCGGTACAAAATTCTTTAACCCTTAATTTGGCAAAATGAAAAAAAGTTAATTTATGAAGTTATTGTGATTTCATAATGTTAATATGCAATAAGTAAGACAAAGATATTTAAAAAAAACAATTGCTGAAGGTTTTTCTGAAAACATTACGTTAAGCATACTCAACAAAAACTTATGGTCATAGATTAAAAGCAAACTATGAATGTTGAGTATACTTAACAAATCTCGGTTAGGGGTACTAAAAATGATGCTACAAAAAATTTAAAATAAAGGAATTTATTGATATACACATGCACAAATTGGAACAATTAAGTCCGGACATGATGATAATTAAAATGACAATTTCGATCTTTGACAAAGCAAAGCCTAACATTACATTTTAGGCAGTAGACGGTAGTAAACCCCTTTTTGCAGTAAGCACAATAGACCATATTCTCTACCGTGTTCAGGAAAATGGTCGATTGTATCAACCCTTACGGATCAAACCTTACGTCATCAACGGGCCTAGAACGTTTCGGTTTTTTTATTTTTTCTTTTTCTTTCATATCTTCAACACTGGTTACATTCAGGGAAGCACCTTCGTGTAGCAATGCCTTGTAAATTTCAAGCCAGAATTCTTTTAATAGTTTGTGCTTCGTTACACCTTTTCTCTTCATATCCCATCTATAAGTTAACCAGGCATTATTGACGCAAATATCCAGAAGCTGTGAAAGTATGGAAAGATACCAACGCCTTGTTTTCATTTCTGTTCTGTAGAGCGCAATGAGCATGTCGGCCAGGTCGACTCCACTCCACCCATATGGGCATTGTAGTGCTTCACTAAATTGGGATAATCGACATCAATTCGTTGCTTTTTCTCTTTACAGTAACGTTTTACTTTCGTCTTTGGATATGCATCGGCGTAACTGGAAGCTAATACGACGCACTTATTATAAATAAATAATAAATAAAAATGATTTATTAACATAAAGTTTCTATTCTAAACAAGTGGTGAGACAACCCTAGTAAGTAGATTTGATACACTTGTGTTAGGGATATCTCGCTCAAAGCATTGAACCTTACAATATGTTAATAATACTTAGGTACTATAAAAGTATTTTAAACAAAATAAAGGTAAATTAATTTAAATAACAATTTGCAAAAGGGTAAGTTTGCCTGTTGTGTGTGTGTATATGTATGTGTAGGTGTGTGTATGTGTGTGTGTGTAAGTGTGTGTGTGTGAATGTGTGTCTGTTTGTGATATAATTCTATAGGTAATTAAATTATACAATTCTTTTTAGTATATTTTCAGTCTCTTCATATTATTATGATAAAGTTTTTAACCATTCAACGACAATTTCTTTACAGTTATGTGCTGATCTGTGATATATATCTAGTCTTTTATTAACTTTGTTATAAATGTACGCTGACTGGCTCATGTATTGTCGTTTAGCAAAAGCTGTATGAAATCTTTTTGTATTTACCACGGTGTGTTTCCGTCTACGTTTTAACTTATTGGGGTCAAAAGGTAAATCCTTATGCATTTTTAAGATAATAATAAGATAAAAATACTTATTATCATTCCATTTGACAACTGATAGCTTTGTCTTGTTGCAAACTGTTTGACTAAAAGCTTCTCTACCTTGCTTCTTAAGAACTTTGTCGGTTTACAGTTTATTAACAACACTTCTGAGCCGATTTGGCCGAATTGTACCCAGACTTAAAATACCATAATTGTTCCTCAAGTGGTGTATCAACTCCAATGACGAGAAAAAGTTGTCGAAATAGACTACGCACGGTTTTTCTTTATGGTTTTACATAGTCTCAAAACTGCTTTACCACCCCAACCCAAAGCTTCTTCTACATCAGTGAACTCACAGTCATCGAAAGTGTCATTACTAGCATATTAAAAGAAGTCGTAAATTATTCCAGACGCACGCACGTACCAGATTTTTAAAGCCCCATTTCCTTGGCTTACGAGGATTATACTGCCGCTTTTTGCCTGCTTTTGTTCCTTTATATGGTATCACCATTTCATCGATACTGAATCTAGTTTCTTCTTCAATTTTGAGGCAGTTTTGACGAATCTTTTCAAACACGGGTCTTATTTTAAAGTAAGGATCTGAATTTGTCTCACGATTATCTAAAAAAGTGGATATATCTGCGAATCTGTTGATAGCGTTTTAAGAGCATTACATCAGCCACTAATGGAAAATGAGTATTTGAAGACCAATAATCTAGATCTGATGGCATAGAAACTATTCCCATTATGACTTTTATACTAATGAAATTACGTAATTCTTTGACTGTCTAATTTATAGATCGACCTGTTGATTGCATTGCATACATATTGGTATATTTCTGAGTATTCTTGAGTGAAGGCTTCAAATACTGCTCCCGTTATTGCAAGACATTTTAGGTGATATAATCTCTTGCAAGTGTCTTGCGAACACTCCATAAACGAAATATCGTAAATCCCAGAATCACATCCTTTACATTTTGTACCCATTGATCACTAATTTGTAGGTACAAAGTATTCAAAAATTATTTTACTTGGTGATAAGCACAGCACTTTACTCGTATAGTAACACGTCCGCTCGCTTCCGCGTTCGCGTTGTCTTTTTTATGAAAGTAGGTTGATCTGATCACTCACCCCATTAAATATTATATTATAGCTTATTAAAATTAAGACCCGTCGGAATCAGAATCATTGCTCTTACCAGAGTGTTTATTTTTGCAGTTTTATTTGGCATTGAACCCTATCAAGACTTATATTTGCAGCAAAATTAAGAATAGTCATAACTAGTCTATCTCTATCCTACAATTTGTGAGTGTTTGGATGTTTAGTTTGAGTACTTAGATCTTTGTTACAAAATCACGCAAAAACGGCTGAACGAATTGATTTGGATAAAATTTGTCACTCAAAACTGAAATATTTCAATCCGTTCTGAAACATTTTATCGTTTATTTTTTATTTTCATTTCATTGAAATGCACTGTTACATACTCTTTGACTATATTGACAGCAATTTTTTTTATTGATTTTTAATAAGAGAACTTTTATAAGCAAAGGAATGTCATGATTATTACGTGATCACGACAAATCGGGGTTTATTCCAAATATTATGTTAAATAATTGAATAAACAATCCGAAAAAATACGTACGGTGTTAGAAATTGAAAAATCTCAAAATGGTTTTCGATTTAAGGTCCTTGTTAAAAATGAAATCATGTCAATTCTCTCTTGTTCACGGCTCACCCCGCTGCGCTCTTCTTACTCGCATGCGCGGTGGCGATGCCAGCGCTGCACTGCCGTGCGGCGCCGGCAGGGAAACGTCAGCCGACACAATTACATTGGCCACGTTAGGTGGCGTTAGTAGTATTTAAGTTGTTGCTGATTACAAATTATTGTGTTGCCACAAAATGTTTGCTTTAAGTAACAATTTTTTTTCAGATTTTTTTAAAATAATAACTAAACACAAGTATTAAAATGTATGATCAAATTAAGTTTTTTTTTTATTTAAATGTAAATGTATGTTAAAAATATTTTTTTTTAAATCAACAATAAAAAAACTTGAGTAACAAATATAAATAATTTGCAACATAAAACTAGGAACAAACATAGCTATTTGTAGCTTTTAATTTATTTTTAAGTAAATGACAATTTAAGTCAAATAAAATTCTATGAAATCAACAATGAATAGTTATTTGTTATGCAAGGCTGGAAAGTTGGTTATTTAACGGTGAGTTACCTCTATTGAAAGCTGAGCAAGTGAAGGATTCAAAGATTGAATACTGAGCGAAGCGAGGATTTCAAAGGTACAAGACGCTAAAAACTTTTCTGCCGAGCGCAACACACAATTTTTCACGTTACAACAGCGAGGAACATTTTATGGTTGTTTCCGCGGTCAACTTCCGGTACAAAATTCTTTAACCCTTAATTTGGCAAAATGAAAAAAAGTTAATTTATGAAGTTATTGTGATTTCATAATGTTAATATGCAATAAGTAAGACAAAGATATTTAAAAAAAAACAATTGCTGAAGGTTTTTCTGAAAACATTACGTTAAGTATACTCAACAAAAACTTATGGTCATAGATTAAAAGCAAACTATGAATGTTGAGTATACTTAACAAATCTCGGTTAGGGGTACTAAAAATGATGCTACAAAAAATTTAAAATAAAGGAATTTATTGATATACACATGCACAAATTGGAACAATTAAGTCCGGACATGATGATAATTAAAATGACAATTTCGATCTTTGACAAAGCAAAGCCTAACATTACATTTTAGGCAGTAGACGGTAGTAAACCCCTTTTTGCAGTAAGCACAATAGACCATATTCTCTACCGTGTTCAGGAAAATGGTCGATTGTATCAACCCTTACGGATCAAACCTTACGTCATCAACGGGCCTAGAACGTTTCGGTTTTTTTATTTTTTCTTTTTCTTTCATATCTTCAACACTGGTTACATTCAGGGAAGCACCTTCGTGTAGCAATGCCTTGTAAATTTCAAGCCAGAATTCTTTTAATAGTTTGTGCTTCGTTACACCTTTTCTCTTCATATCCCATCTATAAGTTAACCAGGCATTATTGACGCAAATATCCAGAAGCTGTGAAAATATGGAAAGATTCCAACGCCTTGTTTTCATTTCTGTTCTGTAGAGCGCAATGAGCATGTCGGCCAGGTCGACTCCACTCCACCCATATGGGCATTGTAGTGCTTCACTAAATTGGGATAATCGACATCAATTCGTTGCTTTTTCTCTTTACAGTAACGTTTTACTTTCGTCTTTGGATATGCATCGGCGTAACTGGAAGCTAATACGACGCACTTATTATAAATAAATAATAAATAAAAATGATTTATTAACATAAAGTTTCTATTCTAAACAAGTGGTGAGACAACCCTAGTAAGTAGATTTGATACACTTGTGTTAGGGATATCTCGCTCAAAGCATTGAACCTTACAATATGTTAATAATACTTAGGTACTATAAAAGTATTTTAAACAAAATAAAGGTAAATTAATTTAAATAACAATTTGCAAAAGGGTAAGTTTGCCTGTTGTGTGTGTGTATATGTATGTGTAGGTGTGTGTATGTGTGTGTGTAAGTGTGTGTGTGTGTGAATGTGTGTCTGTTTGTGATATAATTCTATAGGTAATTAAATTATACAATTCTTTTTAGTATATTTTCAGTCTCTTCATATGATAAAGTTTTTAACCATTCAACGACAATTTCTTTACAGTTATGTGCTGATCTGTGATATATATCTAGTCTTTTATTAACTTTGTTATAAATGTACGCTGACTGGCTCATGTATTGTCGTTTAGCAAAAGCTGTATGAAATCTTTTTGTATTTACCACGGTGTGTTTCCGTCTACGTTTTAACTTATTGGGGTCAAAAGGTAAATCCTTATGCATTTTTAAGATAATAATAAGATAAAAATACTTATTATCATTCCATTTGACAACTGATAGCTTTGTCTTGTTGCAAACTGTTTGACTATTTATTTATTTATTTATTGATTGATTGCAAGTCACAGGTTACAGAAGGTGTTGCAGAATTGGTAAGGTACAAGTGACGCCCTGCTAGGGCACAGCAAACATGAGGGGCAACTATTGCCTCTTACTTATAAATTCAAATTAAATAGATTGAACTAAAATAATATTCAAATTATCACATGCATTAAATTAATTAAATTGAAAACAGATATTATAAACTATTAATATTCATCTTAATTATAAAAATTAATATTTATTATTAAAATTACTATTTTGTTAGAGAAATCAGAGTGGGCTGTTACAATTGGTACATTTATTATTCTAAAAATTTGTCATTAAAAAATTCAGAAATATCATAATAACATTTGTTTATTAAAAATAATTTGAGGTGTTTATTAAATAGGGTAGGCTTTTTTTTAATTTTTAGATTATTAGGAATGTGGTTATAAATTTTTATTAGCATATGGTGAGGGCTAGACGAAACAAGTTCCATTTTGGTGTGTGGTTTGATTAGTTTGTTAAGGTTTCTATTATTTCTTTTATTTATGTTTTCCTTTGGGGAGTATAATTCTCCATGCTTCCTCACAAACTTGCAAGCTTCTAAGATATAAATGGATGTAAGGGTCAACATTTGGTATTTTACAAAAAAAGATCTACAGGATGTCATCTGGTCAATGTTCGCTAGTATCCTTAAACACTTCTTTTGCAAAATGAATATGTCGTTTACTACACAGCAGTTTCCCCAAAGTATTATACCGTATGACATTATAGAGTAAGCATATGCATAGTAGGCTGCTAGTGCACTCTTGAAATCAGTAAAGCGTTTAAGTTGGTATAGAGCGTAGGAGAAAGAGGATAGTTTGTTTTTTATTTTTTCTATGTGCTGTTTCCATGTCATATTTGTATCTAAATCAATTCCTAGTAATGTAGCCGTACTAACGATTTCTAGCTCAGTATTTTTGAAGTTATAGGAAAGTTTTAGTGGAACTTTTTGTGCGGGTTTAAATTGTATAATTTTAGTTTTTTTTACATTTAATTCTAGATTATGGTTTTGTAGCCAATTATCGATTTTATTTAGGGTAGTATTTATTTTGTTCTGTAATTCATTCGGACAGGAGCAAGGGATGAGAATGGATACATCGTCAGCAAAGAGAATGCATTCATCCTCAAAAGTATTGGGGAGATCATTGATGTAAATGAGGAACAATATACATCCCAGGACGCTACCTTGTGGGATAGAGCCGGTAGAGATGACACTATCAGATCTAAAGTGCTGTATTTTGCCTGTTTCAAAGTTGGTATTTACAATTTCTACACATTGTGAGCGTTTATGGAGAAAAGACTTAAACCAGTTATGAGCAGTTCCTCTTATTCCAGATTCAAATAATTTAGTTAGCAAGATTTCATGACTGACTCTATCATAGGCCTTGCTCATATCTAAAAGGAGGCCTATGGCATATTTTTTCCTTTCTATATTGTACATTATTTTTTGGATATATTTATATATTGCAAGAGTAGTAGAGTAGTTCCGTCTAAACCCATGTTGGTTCTGGTGTAATATTTTATATTTTTCATAGAAGCTAGTTAACCGCTTTCCCATTGCAGTTTCGAACACCTTTGCAGACGTTGTTAATAGAGCTATAGGACGAAAGTTCTTTATGTCGGTGGTGGATCCCTTTTTATGGATAGGTTTTATTACGGAAAGTTTTAGGGCGTCGGGAAAGAGGCCTTCAGAGAAAGATTGGTTAATTAATTTAGTGTAGGGTACCGTCAATATATCTGCACATTTTTTTATTAGTGTGGGGGGGATATCATCAATACCAGAGGAATTTTTATTTTTAAGTTGTTTTAATATTTTTTCAACTTCTTGTTCATCTACCGGACTTAGAAAAAAAGTATTTGAGACTCGATTTTTATTATAATGTTTTTGTTGTAGTACAGGGTTGGTGTGCGTATTTCCAATAGATATAAAGTAATTATTAAATTCTCTTGCCACGAGTTTTGGATTATCTAAAGTTTGTTGATTTGCTAGTTTAAGTTTAATGTTACTATTTTTTTTATTAAAGTTTTTATTTGTTTCTTTATTTATAATTCTCCACATACATTGCGTTTTATTTTCAGATGTAGTAAACTTACGCCTGTTATGGTTCTTTCTACTTTGTTGAACTGCTTTTTTTAAAGTTTTGCAATATGCTTTATAGTAGGTACGAAGGGTTGTATCTTTCGTCTGTGATATTAGTAACTTTAATAATCTTTTGTTATGGCAAGATGTTTTTAGTCCAGACGTAAGATAAGTATTTTTTTGTTTTGATTTGTGTCTAATTAGTACTTTAGGTATACATTTATTAAGGGCAACTTTTAAAATTTCGGAGAATATATTATAGTTTTTATTCACATTATTGTTTTGCCTAAGCACTTCATTCCAATTTACCTTCGAGATTTCATTCCTAAAACTGTTTATATTTTTGGTACTGAAAATACGTTTAAAAATTGAAAAATGTGCAAGGTTTTTCAAAGTTACCGGCGAGTAAAAGAACACTCCTCTATGGTCTGAAAAACCTAGCTCATGAACTTCAGCTTTGGATATTCGTTTGTTAAAATTTGTAAAAGTCAGATCAATACATCTAGCACTAGTTGGTGTAACCCGGGTTGGTTCGGTGACCTTTTGGTGGAAATTGAAAGTAAGCATTAAATTAAACAATCTTTTACTCTCCTTTTTATTTAGAAAGTCTATGTTCATGTCTCCAGTTAATATGATATTTTTGTTATAGTCTTTCTTTTTAATAAGTTGCATAAGATTTTCCAAAGCGGCATAGAACACTTCGATTTCTCTACTACTATTAGGCCAGTATAAATTAATTAATAGAACATTTAGTTTTGGTATTTCTATTGCGCAGATTTCAAATACCATTTCAATAGACAATGATGAAATATCTTTACGGTTGCTATACTCTATGGTATTTTTTATCATAATGCAAACACCGCCTCCGTCGTGATTTTTCCGGCAATAAGATGAACCTATTATGTAGTTGTTTACATTTAACAATTTCTTCTTTTCCTCATTTAACCAGGTCTCGGAGAAACACATTGCATGTATATTAGGTTTTTCATCAATAAGTGCCTCAAGAAGATGTATTTTATTGCACATACTTTGCATATTCTGGTAGTAGGTAATGAACTCAGGGTCGAAAGGACTGCTGTTTATCTGAATTCCTTTTAGCAGGACTATTTCCTTTACTTTTATTAGTATCTTGATTCAATAAATATTGCGATAGGGAAGTCGATGGTCGTGTTTGTTGTTCTAGGTGATACGTATATTTTTCTTGTGACATTTCTTTTATATAATTAGACGAGTTTATGCTAAGATTTTTTGTATTTTCATGTGTGTTCACTTTCTTTCCATTTATTATTAGAGTATTATTTTTTATTATGGCATGTTGTCCACTTTGTCTTGCTGTATATAGGGCTTGCTTAAGTTCCTTTTGCTCTCTAAGATCACATGGGCTTAGAAATTCAGTAACACTTAAACCAGTTCCCTTGAAGTAAATGGAATTATTTAATATGTATTTCTTCATTTTTTTACTTATTAATTCTATTTTAATTGGTCTTTTATGACTCATATTGCCTATGTACGTAATTTCCTCAATATATCCAGTTAAATCTATTTGTAGTATGTCACCAAATATATTTATTACTCTATCTATGACTTGGTCTTCCGTTTCCCAGTAGTTTTCAAATAAGCAATGTAGAACCAGGACTTTTTCCTTACACTCAGGTATTTTGATTGGAACACTCTTTGTTTTATAATTTTGAATATCTTGCTGTAACCGTTTGTTTTCATCATCTAAAATATTGCATTTCTTCTCTAAAAATAAAATTTTTGTATTTATTGTTTCCAGGCTTGCTTTTGTTTGTATTTGTGAAGCGGAGATGGTGTCTAAATTTTGTTGGAGGTCTAACATTAATGCTGATATTGTATTTTTAATTTCTTCATGGAAGGATGCCTTAATAGCTGATAGTATATATTCATTATTTTGCTTTAGGATGGAACTCAATTTTTGTAGTGTGATCGATTCAGTATCCGTAAGTGTATCTTTAGTACCTAATAATATTGTATCTCCTTGGGGCGAGTTAAAGGAGATATCTTCTAGCTCAGAGCTATCATTGGTAGGGTGGGATGTTTTCTTCCTTGTTGTGATATTGGAGTTTGGAGTGCTCTGTAGACTACTTGTATTTATGGTTTTTGAAGTATGACTTTGTGTTTTTTGTGGTCTTGTGTCAACTTTATGTTTTTGTACAATAGGAGTGTTAGTGTTCCCAACTTTTGGCTCCTTGGAGCGGCATAGATCACATTTCCACTTCTTTTTGTGTTCAGTTGTCATTGTGTTATAAAATCTTACCTCCGGTATATTTGCACAATCTAAGTCATAATGTAGTTTGCATAATGAACAAGATAAAAACCTCTTATCTGTTATATTTTGACAACATCCTGAACATTGTAGTGCCATCTTGAGGCGAGTAGCGTAGAATCAAAACAGAGAGTGATGTGTGTGTGCGTATGTATTGAGGCAGCAGGGTTTCAGTTTCGCTATCGCCCACTAGATGGGGCTTCAATCAAATCGACTGCTTAACGTTTTTTTTTTTTCCCTGACACGTATTTTTATTTTGAGGTTATGATTATATAATTTATATATAGGTTCTCGTACCTTTTAGTTGATCCACCACTTTACCCATGCCATTTGCTTGGGTGTATTTCTTAATATGGCCTGCGGTCAGCTTACTTCCATCCGTAGGGTTTTGAGTCCAAAATTTTGCTATTTGTTTTCGTTTCAGATTTTATGTATTTGCTCCACACACACACACAATCACATGAAGATAACACTTCCACGAGTAAATCACGATTTCACTTTTAATATGATTATATAAAATCAACAAACACTGTATCGTAAATATTTTTCTACAATTATTTTGCGTTAGCAGTTGTTTACTTCGGCAACTAGCGCCCTCTTTTCGCGCGTTTTGTTCCTCCTTTTTCAAGGGTATCCTATCTATCTCAATACTTCCAACCAGATTTCTGCGCACTGGTGGGTAATCTACGGCTACTTCTTAGCCACATAATAGTTCCTTTCTAAGAAACTAGAGAGAGTATTCCGTCGCAAGCCTGCTGAGCCGCGGGATGAAAACTCTTCTTGCCTAATTGCAGCATGGTCGAAGTGGATGACGGGGGCGAAAACTCCTTGCATGTTGAAGTTATCGTTGGCTGTTGCAGCCCAACCTCCAGGAGCAGCACCTGCCTGTGTACAATAGCAGGGCCCGATCGCGGCGTTCGGCCCGCGGTTAATTCTTCGCCTGTGTAAGACTTCTAGGCTGGCTTGATTTGCAGTCGCCGAACCTTGTGCTGAATTAGCATAGACGTTAACGTTCCGGTCATAGAGCGGAATGACGAGTGGGTTCGCTGGTCCATCGCTTTCTACGAATGTGAGATTGGCACTTGACACCTTTGGGAGCAACTTCTCCATATGGTTAAGGCCATCCTTGTTCTGGTTTCTTCTAAACTCTGACATTTTGAAACGGTCTTTCATTTCGGTTAGTATCGTATAAACACGGTTGCATGCCGTATGTGATACTTTGTACCTTCCAATTATAGTGTCGTCATTCATAAACTGAATGCCTTGGAGCCTTTGTTGTACGCCGTTATTCTGTGCATCTATCGGTCCATATCCTAGTAGGTTCCGATTAGGTATCAGGTTCGCTGGAACTAAAGCGTTCGGCAGTGGTTGATAATTGGCATTGTTCGCTTGACTCGCTAGTACGCGGTTGGCGGTCACTAATGGATTGGGGTAAGCTTCGTAAACGTTGTGAGTTTGTGCGTTTACTGGTCCGTATGACCCGGCTGGAATGTCACCATCAGGCGGGAGTGGTACGGCTATGGGTGGTAAGTTTAATTTCACTTCAACACCAGTTTGTGTGAGGGCGTTGCTAGCATGTGAAATGTAATCTGTTATAGACTTTGGTATGCATTGATAGTCTGGGAGCACCTCTCTGAGGTCTGTTAATACTCCAAATATGCTCTGCCCATTCTGGCGAGCGACTTCAGCAATCTGAAGATTAAGGTGATTGCAGCATACGTGAGTAAACAAGCTTAGTGGTAAGCGTTCACTGAGACGGGGATCTATGCCTCGCATCTTTTCATATGTTTCTTCAACCAAGGGGATAAACCCACTAAAGTCGAAGTTCTGTACATGGACATCTTGCAGCGGAATTAAAGTACTGTGCGGACCCAAATCGTACAGCGGTTCGTCGCGCGCAGGTGTCTCTTGTGTAGAAGGGCGTAAAGACGAGGGATTAGACTTCTCGCTCCGCTGATCTTCTACTTTCTTCTTAAAGCCACCGGACCTATTGGTCGGCTTTCGGCCTCGTACACGGGAGGGATCAAACTCTTGAGGCTGGTAAGACCAGTCCTTCATCTCTTCAATGTTGTTTCTCCTCTCATAAGCCCTTTGGGCATCGCGTAGTCCACGGCGGTTACCACCGGATTGACCTTGCGTCTTGTTTTGAATTGGACGTCTGTCCTCCATATTGGAATGAATCATCGCGTTGTCGCGGGATTGATAACAAAAACGACTAAAAGCTAACTAACTAAAAGCTCCTCTACCTTGCTTCTTAAGAACTTTGTCGGTTTACAGTTTATTACCAACACTTCTGAGCCGATTTGGCCGAATTGTACCCAGACTAAAAATACCATAATTGTTCCTCAAGTGGTGTATCAACTCCAATGACGAGAAAAAGTTGTCGAAATAGACTACGCACGGTTTTTCTTTATGGTTTTACATAGTCTCAAAACTGCTTTACCACCCCAACCCAAAGCTTCTTCTACATCAGTGAACTCACAGTCATCGAAAGTGTCATTACCAGCATATAAAAAGAAGTCGTAAATTATTCCAGACGCACGCACGTACCAGATTTTTAAAGCCCCATTTCCTTGGCTTACGAGGATTATACTGCCGCTTTTTGCCTGCTTTTGTTCCTTTATATGGTATCACCATTTCATCGATACTGAATCTAGTTTCTTCTTCAATTTTGAGGCAGTTTTGACGAATCTTTTCAAACACGGGTCTTATTTTAAAGTAAGGATCTGAATTTGTCTCATGATTATCTAAAAAAGTGGATATATCTGCGAATCTGTTGATAGCGTTTTAAGAGCATTACATCAGCCACTAATGGAAAATGAGTATTTGAAGACCAATAATCTAGATCTGATGGCATAGAAACTATTCCCATTATGACTTTTATACTAATGAAATTACGTAATTCTTTGACTGTCTAATTTATAGATCGACCTGTTGATTGCATTGCATACATATTGGTATATTTCTGAGTATTCTTGAGTGAAGGCTTCAAATACTGCTCCCGTTATTGCAAGACATTTTAGGTGATATAATCTCTTGCAAGTGTCTTGCGAACACTCCATAAACGAAATATCGTAAATCCCAGAATCACATCCTTTACATTTTGTACCCATTGATCACTAATTTGTAGGTACAAAGTATTCAAAAATTATTTTACTTGGTGATAAGCACAGCACTTTACTCGTATAGTAACACGTCCGCTCGCTTCCGCGTTCGCGTTGTCTTTTTTATGAAAGTAGGTTGATCTGATCACTCACCCCATTAAATATTATAGCTTATTAAAATTAAGACCCGTCGGAATCAGAATCATTGCTCTTACCAGAGTGTTTATTTTTGCAGTTTTATTTGGCATTGAACCCTATCAAGACTTATATTTGCAGCAAAATTAAGAATAGTCATAACTAGTCTATCTCTATCCTACAATTTGTGAGTGTTTGGATGTTTAGTTTGAGTACTTAGATCTTTGTTACAAAATCACGCAAAAACGGCTGAACGAATTGATTTGGATAAAATTTGTCACTCAAAACTGAAATATTTCAATCCGTTTTGAAACATTTTATCGTTTATTTTTTATTTTCATTTCATTGAAAGGCACTGTTACATACTCTTTGACTATATTGACAGCAATTTTTTTATTGATTTTTAATAAGAGAACTTTTATAAGCAAAGGAATGTCATGATTATTCCGTGATCACGACAAATCGGGGTTTATTCCAAATATTATGTTAAATAATTGAATAAACAATCCGAAAAAATACGTACGGTGTTAGAAATTGAAAAATCTCAAAATGGTTTTCGATTTAAGGTCCTTGTTAAAAATGAAATCATGTCAATTCTCTCTTGTTCACGGCTCACCCCGCTGCGCTATTCTTACTCGCATGCGCGGTGGCGATGCCAGCGCTGCACTGCCGTGCGGCGTTATCATTCCATTTGACAACTGATAGCTTTGTCTTGTTGCAAACTGTTTGACTAAAAGCTCCTCTACCTTGCTTCTTAACAGGTTCGGTTTACAGTTTATTAACAACACTTCTGAGCCGATTTGGCCGAATTGTACCCAGACTAAAAATACCATAATTGTTCCTCAAGTGGTGTATCAACTCCAATGACGAGAAAAAGTTGTCGAAATAGACTACGCACGGTTTTTCTTTATGGTTTTACATAGTCTCAAAACTGCTTTACCACCCCAACCCAAAGCTTCTTCTACATCAGTGAACTCACAGTCATCGAAAGTGTCATTACCAGCATATAAAAAGAAGTCGTAAATTATTCCAGACGCACGCACGTACCAGATTTTTAAAGCCCCATTTCCTTGGCTTACGAGGATTATACTGCCGCTTTTTGCCTGCTTTTGTTCCTTTATATGGTATCACTATTTCATCGATACTGAATCTAGTTTCTTCTTCAATTTTGAGGCAGTTTTGACGAATCTTTTCAAACACGGGTCTTATTTTAAAGTAAGGATCTGAATTTGTCTCATTATTATCTAAAAAAGTGGCTATATCTGCGAATCTGTTGATAGCGTTTTAAGAGCATTACATCAGCCACTAATGGAAAATGAGTATTTGAAGACCAATAATCTAGATCTGATGGCATAGAAACTATTCCCATTATGACTTTTATACTAATGAAATTACGTAATTCTTTGACTGTCTAATTTATAGATCGACCTGTTGATTGCATTGCATACATATTGGTATATTTCTGAGTATTCTTGAGTGAAGGCTTCAAATACTGCTCCCGTTATTGCAAGACATTTTAGGTGATATAATCTCTTGCAAGTGTCTTGCGAACACTCCATAAACGAAATATCGTAAATCCCAGAATCACATCCTTTACATTTTGTACCCATTGATCACTAATTTGTAGGTACAAAGTATTCAAAAATTATTTTACTTGGTGATAAGCACAGCACTTTACTCGTATAGTAACACGTCCGCTCGCTTCCGCGTTCGCGTTGTCTTTTTTATGAAAGTAGGTTGATCTGATCACTCACCCCATTAAATATTATAGCTTATTAAAATTAAGACCCGTCGGAATCAGAATCATTGCTCTTACCAGAGTGTTTATTTTTGCAGTTTTATTTGGCATTGAACCCTATCAAGGCTTTTATTTGCAGCAAAATTAAGAATAGTCATAACTAGTCTATCTCTATCCTACAATTTGTGAGTGTTTGGATGTTTAGTTTGAGTACTTAGATCTTTGTTCCAAATTCACGCAAAAACGGCTGAACGAATTGATTTGGATAAAATTTGTCACTCAAAACTGAAATATTTCAATCCGTTTTGAAACATTTTATCGTTTATTTTTTATTTTCATTTCATTGAAATGCACTGTTACATACTCTTTGACTATATTGACAGCAATTTATTTTATTGATTTTTAATAAGAGAACTTTTATAAGCAAAGGAATGTCATGATTATTCCGTGATCACGACAAATCGGGGTTTATTCCAAATATTATGTTAAATAATTGAATAAACAATCCGAAAAAATACGTACGGTGTTAGAAATTGAAAAATCTCAAAATGGTTTTCGATTTAAGGTACCTTGTTAAAAATGAAATCATGTCAATTCTCTCTTGTTCACGGCTCACCCCGCTGCGCTCTTCTTACTCGCATGCGCGGTGGCGATGCCAGCGCTGCACTGCCGTGCGGCGCCGGCAGGGAAACGTCAGCCGCCACAATTACATTGGCCACGTTAGGTGGCGTTAGTAGTATTTAAGTTGTGGCTGATTACAAATTATCGTGTTGCCACACAATGTTTGCTTTAAGTAACAATTTTTTTTCAGATTTTTTTAAAAATAATAACTATCTTGATAGGAACCAACAGAAGTATGATCAAATTAAGTTTTTTTTTTAAATGTAAATGTATGTTAAAAATATTTTTTTTAAAATCAACAATAATAAAACTTGAGTAACAAATATAAATAATTTGCAACATAAAACTAGGAACAAACATAGCTATTTGTAGCTTTAATTTATTTTTAAGTAAATGACAATTTAAGTCAAATAAAATTCTATGAAATCAACAATGAATAGTTATTTGTTATGTGTTAGTAGTAAGTGGGTAGGTTAAGATACGGCGCCGATTATACGGCACACAGCCGATGTATAGTCAGTCGGAAATAGATTGCTACCAAGTGAACTTGCGTTTTGATTCTCTCCGTAATTCCCGAAATAACAGTGGCGCAGCCTGAATTTACGCTCTTGCCTATCGTAAATAACTTAAAGTATGTCTGTTGGAGTGCTAAAAGTTTTTAACCACGAACTTCAAGATTGGGAAACGTTTTTAGGTCGTTTAGAACAATGGTTTCAAGCTAACGGAATCACAGCGGCCGAAGATAAGTTGGGAACAAAACGAAGGGCAATCCTACTCAGTAGTTTAGAAGAAACTACGTACAGACTCATCCGTGATTTAGCCCTTCCCAAGGACGTCGGGGTATTATCATATGAAGAAGTCATACGGTTGTTCAACGGTCACTTCAAAATTAAAATTTGTAGTTTTGCAGAACGTCATAAGTTTCACAGTGCCGTTCAAATGCCAAATGAAACTTTTTCTCAATGGTCCGCGCGCGTACGTGGGTTGGCCAAGGATTGTGCGTTCCCAGATTCTACTTTAGAAGAAACTCTGCGAGATCGGTTCGTGCTCGGTATGATGAGTGGACCCGAGCGAGACCGGTTGTTCTCCGAATCAATGGATGGGCTAACTTTGCAAAAGGCGGTGCAGATAGCGGATAGTGTCCGTTGCGCTAGGAATGGTGCTCGTCGCGGCAGCCACGGGGCAGCGGTTGCGCAACCTGCAGTCCTCGACGTGTACAAGATGGCGGCGGGGGCAGCTCGCGGTCAGGGCCCACCGCCCGGGCCGCGCCGCGCCCCAGGGAATGGGCCTTCACGGTCTACTGATCAGTGTTTTGTGTGCGGTTATTTCGGTCATATATCAAAAAAGTGCCGTTTCAAAAATGCGTTTTGTAGTGCGTGCGGTGGTAAGGGCCATCTAAAGCGAGTGTGTGTTAATAAAAATTGTGTTCAGAAAAATCAACATTTCTTACAGTGTTGTTCTGATGACGAGGATGATGGTAAGCGATTGCTTTTTAATATCCGCTCATACAGAGGAGAACCTATGCAGGAGTCGGTTTTGGTGGATAACATTTCCTTGTGTTTTGAAGTAGATACTGGTTCTGCTGTGACCGTCATCTCCGATTCAATGTATTTTAAATATTTCTCAAAATATAACCTATCTAAAAGCAGTAAAACTTTACAGAGTTATAACGGAGGCTCTATTGAAACTTTAGGTACCATTGCTTTGCCTTTTAATTTTAGAAATAAAACGGAAGTATTAAACGTTTTTGTGGTTAAAAATGGTGGCCCCCCCTTACTCGGCCGGGATTTTATAGCCAAATTTAAGCTTCAGATTTGTCATGTTAACACTTGTAATGCCAAGGGCCTTGAATTAGAGCTTTTTGAGAAAAATTACCCAAAACTATTTTCAGATAAATTAGGTTGTTGTAAAGGAGTCGAAGTCAAGCTTAATTTAAAACCTAACTCGCCACCAATTTATTGTAAAGCCCGTTCAGTACCGTTTGCGCTAAAGCCGAAGTTAGATGAAGAAATAGACAGACTCGTAGGTTTAGGCATTTTGGAACCCGTTCCGTTTTCTGACCATGCTAGTCCAATAGTCCCAGTCTTAAGGAAAGATGGCAAAATTCGCCTTTGCGCTGATTTTTCAGGGACTATAAATAAACAGTTATTAGTTGATAAATATCCTTTACCCAAGGTTGAGGAACTTTTTTCTAAATTACACGGTGGGAGTCGATTTACTAAGTTGGATTTATCAGGAGCGTACAACCAGCTTTTATTACATGAAGACTCACGCGACTTAACTTGCATTAACACTCACAAAGGACTTTACAGATTCACGAGACTTGTGTTCGGACTTTCAAGTGCACCGGCCATTTTTCAGAGAACGCTCGAAAACATTCTCATTTCATCAAAGCAAAATGATCAGTCTTTACTTGAAAATGATCTAATAAGCCCGGGGGATGACCATTCTACCGTGTTAGGTAATGGAGTTCTTCAGTTCTTAGACGATATTTTAATCACTGGGGAATCAGATAGTATTCATTTAGCCCGGCTAAATGAAGTCTTTCGCCGATTAGAAGATGCTGGATTGGTGTTAAGGAAAGATAAATGTCATTTTTTTTCAGGAATCGGTATCATATTTAGGTTTTGTGATCGACAAAAATGGGTTACATAAATGTCCTGAGAAAGTAAAAGGTATATTAGAAGCAAAAAAACCTGAAAATGTAACTGATTTGAAATCATTCCTTGGTATGGTTAATTATTATAGGTCATTCATTAAAAACGCATCTAGTATTTTAGCTCCGTTACATCAGTTGTTACAAAAAAATGTTAAATGGCACTGGAGTTCAACTCATGATGATGCATTTACGTCCATAAAAAAACATCTTTCTTCGGACGACACGTTGTCGCATTTTAACCCGGATGCCCAAATAATTTTGACAGTGGATGCGTCACCATGGGGTCTCGGTGCTGTTTTATCACAAGTAGATAGAAATGGTGATAGAATTGAGAAGCCGGTATCATACGCATCACGCTCTTTGAACGCTGCTGAAAAACGTTACAGCCAAATTCAAAAAGAGGCGACTGCGATTATATTTGGGGTCCGTAAATTTCACCAGTATTTATACGGAAGATCAGAACCTTTTTTACTCAGAACCGATCATAAACCACTTTTATCAATTTTTCATCCGCATAAAAGCGTCCCCGAAGTTTCTGCGAATCGACTTCAAAGATACGCATTGTTTCTATCAGCTTACAACTATGAAATCGATTATGTGAATAGCGCATCCAATTGTGCAGATTTTCTTAGTCGCTCCGTGTCGCCGCAGCCAGATGTTTACGTTCGAAATAACAAACCGGTTCCGTTATCGCAGGAGCTCGACCACAGCTTGATAGACGAGGCGTGTTATGTTAACTTTGTATTTAACGCCGATTCGGTCATGTTGTCTATCAAAGATGTGGAAAGTGCGACAAATGAAGACCCGGTATTGTCTAAAGTAATTAAATTTACGTTACAAGGTTGGCCAATCAGAATCGTAGAAAAGCAATTTCGTCCTTACTATGGGTCCCGTTTTGAATTGGCAGTTGAAAAAGGGTGTCTTATGAGGGGTGCAAAGTTAGTAATTCCAGAAAAGTATAGACTTGTTATTTTAAAAGAATTGCACAACGGGCATTTAGGTGCTACGAAAATGAAAGCCGAAGCGCGATCACGATTCTGGTGGCCCGGCATGTCAGCGGACGTGGAGCGGGCCGCCGACTCGTGTGAGGTGTGCGCGTTGCTGCGGCCCGCGCCGCCGCGCGCGCCGCTCACCGTCTGGCCGTACCCACCTGAAGCTTGGCACCGAGTTCACTTAGATTTTTTAGGTCCGTTAAGCAATAAGATGTATCTTATCGTAGTAGACGCTTATTCTAAGTGGGTCGAGGTATTCGATGTTAGTACGGGCTACAGTTCTAAAGTAGTAATTCAAAAATTATGTGAATTAATGGCGAGATTTGGGTTAATAAATACTATATGTACTGATAACGGCACATCATTTGTTTCGTCCGAGTTTGAATATTTTTGTACTAGCAATGGCATTAAACATTTAACGTCCCCGGCTTATAACCCGGCTAGTAATGGGCAGGCTGAAAGTTACGTAAAGATAATTAAAAAAGCACTCAAAACTATTTTGATTTCTAAGGTTAAAGGCAGTGATTTAAGTAATAAGTTAAATGAATTTTTATTTAATTACCGTAACTCTGTTCATGTCTCCACAAAGAAATCTCCTGCAGAGGTTCTTTTCGGAAAAAAACTTAGATGTCGTTTGGACTTATTGAATCCGTTACCCTCCACATCTGATACAACACTGGAAGAAACGGTTAAGGAAAGTCAGTCCTTGCAGGCCAAGTACTACAGGGGGAGAAGAACTAAAGATTTTAACATCAAGGACAATGTATTAGTAAAAATACATCAGAACGGGAGATCTTTTTGGGCCAAAGGTCTGGTTAATAAGAAATTAGGTAGATCAGCTTATTTAATCCAGTTATGCAATCATGATAATCGCATAATCAAGAGACATACTAATCAAATTCTTGAGTGGAAAGGGGAGTTGGATGAGCCACAGTCTGCAACACCAATCAGTATGTCTACATCGGATCTGGCTCGCTACAGACAGGATATCTCAGATGGTGAAGTAACCGATGCCGATGGCCTCCTTTTATATCCGCTAGACGCAGGATTCGGCATGCATCCAGTGGTTGTCCCGGCGGTTTCGCCTGTAATGGACCCAGTCGCAATTCCGGACCCTGTACCTTCGATTACTGTGGAACCAGGTCAACCAATACAGAGGCCGGGAGAAGTGTCCACTGAGGAGCCTTGCGAAGAGTGGCTCGATTGCGAGGTTCCAGAGACGTCTGCCTCTGATCCACCCCTGTCACCGGGGCCGCCGGCCGTGAATGAACCTGAGTGCAGTGAGACCAATCACTTCTCCGGAAGTGCGCTACGAGCCGCCTATCTTGCGACCGCGTTACCCAAAAAAGTAAAAATTAGTCATAAGAAATAATTGTAACAATAGGGTTAACTTGTGAATTATTGGTGGAGGGATGTTAGTAGTAAGTGGGTAGGTTAAGATACGGCGCCGATTATACGGCACACAGCCGATGTATAGTCAGTCGGAAATAGATTGCTACCAAGTGAACTTGCGTTTTGATTCTCTCCGTAATTCCCGAAATAACATTATGCAAGGCTGGAAAGTTGATTATTTAACGGTGAGTTAGCTGAGCAAGTGAAGGATTCAAAGATTGAATACTGAGCGAAGCGAGGATTTCAAAGGTACAAGACGCTAAAAACTTTTCTGCCGAGCGCAACACACAATTTTTCACGTTACAACAGCGAGGAACATTTTATGGTTGTTTCCGCGGTCAACTTCCGGTACAAAATTCTTTAACCCTTAATTTGGCAAAATGAAAAAAAGTTAATTTATGAAGTTATTGTGATTTCATAATGTTAATATGCAATAAGTAAGACAAAGATATTTAAAAAAAAACAATTGCTGAAGGTTTTTCTGAAAACATTACGTTAAGTATACTCAACAAAAACTTATGGTCATAGATTAAAAGCAAACTATGAATGTTGAGTATACTTAACAAATCTCGGTTAGGGGTACTAAAAATGATGCTACAAAAAATTTAAAATAAAGGAATTTATTGATATACACATGCACAAATTGGAACAATTAAGTCCGGACATGATGATAATTAAAATGACAATTTCGATCTTTGACAAAGCAAAGCCTAACATTACATTTTAGGCAGTAGACGGTAGTAAACCCCTTTTTGCAGTAAGCACAATAGACCATATTCTCTACCGTGTTCAGGAAAATGGTCGATTGTATCAACCCTTACGGATCAAACCTTACGTCATCAACGGGCCTAGAACGTTTCGGTTTTTTTATTTTTTCTTTTTCTTTCATATCTTCAACACTGGTTACATTCAGGGAAGCACCTTCGTGTAGCAATGCCTTGTAAATTTCAAGCCAGAATTCTTTTAATAGTTTGTGCTTCGTTACACCTTTTCTCTTCATATCCCATCTATAAGTTAACCAGGCATTATTGACGCAAATATCCAGAAGCTGTGAAAATAGAGCTGATCTGTAGAGCGCAATGAGCATGTCTGCCAGGTCGACTCCACTCCACCCATATGGGCATTGTAGTGCTTCACTAAATTGGGATAATCGACATCAATTCGTTGCTTTTTCTCTTTACAGTAACGTTTTACTTTCGTCTTTGGATATGCATCGGTGTAACTGGAAGCTAATACGACGCACTTATTATAAATAAATAATAAATAAAAATGATTTATTAACATAAAGTTTCTATTCTAAACAAGTGGTGAGACAACCCTAGTAAGTAGATTTGATACACTTGTGTTAGGGATATCTCGCTCAAAGCCTTGAACCTTACAATATGTTAATAATACTTAGGTACTATAAAAGTATTTGAAACAAAATAAAGGTAAATTAATTTAAATAACAATTTGCAAAAGGGTAAGTTTGCCTGTTGTGTGTGTGTATATGTATGTGTAGGTGTGTGTATGTGTGTGTGTGTGTGTGAATGTGTGTCTGTTTGTGATATAATTCTATAGGTAATTAAATTATACAATTCTTTTTAGTATATTTTCAGTCTCTTCATATGATAAAGTTTTTAACCATTCAACGACAATTTCTTTACAGTTATGTGCTGATCTGTGATATATATCTAGTCTTTTATTAACTTTGTTATAAATGTACGCTGACTGGCTCATGTATTGTCGTTTAGCAAAAGCTGTATGAAATCTTATTGTATTAACCACGGTGTGTTTCCGTCTACGTTTTAACTTATTAGGGTCAAAAGGTAAATCCTTATGCATTTTTAAGATAATAAGATAAAAATACTTATTATCATTCCATTTGACAACTGATAGCTTTGTCTTGTTGCAAACTGTTTGACTAAAAGCTCCTCTACCTTGCTTCTTAAAAACTTTGTCGGTTTTGTAATGTGGTTTTCCAATTTTCAATAATAATAGGAACTTACTTAATAGACTTACCTTTTTCGGCTAGGACAACAACGGGGAAATGAGACAAAACATTATCCAGTGACAAGTAAATTGATCTTTATTATTATCCTGACTCTATACAAACCAAAACTAAAAAGGTGTCCTGTAATCCACACATAAAAAACATAAAAATAGGTACACTGTTAAAACAATTAATTAAAAGTTACTGTTTTAGTGATATCTTAAATAAATTTGAAGGTTCATGAATGCCTGCCCAAGGATATCAGAAATGGAACTTAATTGAATGTGATGAGAAATTGATGATGATGCTACACTATGGGTGAACTCCTAAGCTTGCTGATGTGAATGAATGGTGGTTGTTGATATGGATATATTTAATTATAAAACTAAATGTTAGTTTTTTGGGTTAATTTAATAGAGGAATGGGGTCACCGCTCTATGTGTGATCCTCTGATTAAATTTTCACTGCTTGATACTAGCAGGATAGTAAAACAGCCGGAGGCGGCTCCCGGGCTTCCCTGATCTGTCCTCTAACGCCGAGCGTACTGAATTTTCTGCTTCGCGGGCGGAGTGGTGTTTCGGAGGGGCGCCGTATGCGTCTCGTCACCTGCGAGAGTGGATTATGAACGGAGGTGATTTCAGATATTATTGTAACCGGTGAATTCTCACAAAGGGGGCCTTACTGTAATGTCTTTACCAACGAAGCCTGAAGGGCCCTATTTCCTCTAAAAAGCATCAGAGCAAGGGGAAGGTTGATACCCCAGACTTGACCTCTAAAGTGGCCACTTGCATACTGATTATGATACTGTGACTTATTTTTAATATTTCTTATCTGTAAGTAAATGTTTAATTTGTTAATAAATTATGTTCCACAGTATGATGCCTTTCTGTTTATATTACAGGGAAGCTCTGGCTACAGAGATTAGCCCAAATTATGTTTACATGAGGGCTTCCATGCCACATGGTGTGCACTCATGAAAGCATTCCTGAAGTGACTTATTTATGAAAGTTTACTAATAAAAAGAGAAAGTTACACCCTTAGGGGGTCCCTTTGTATCAATTACAAGGCTTAACTTGATAATTTAGGTGGATTAGGCAAGCATAATGGTAAGATCAAGTAGGGACACTGATTATGAAATTCTGATGTGAAGTGCACTGACACTAACCTGCGGCTTCAGCTATTCGTTCATCAAACTATCATCTTCTTATAATTTTATTGTGTATCAATAAAATTCTATAATTAAAGTAACCTTAAAAAGCAAGGACCTGCAATTCTGTCATATCAATCGCAGACCATCTGACAATCTCCTGTCAGTGTCATACCTGTCACTGTCGATCTGACAGATGGGGCGTTACGTGCGTTCGCACTGAATTAAAAACGTAAATCAGTGAAGATAATATTCCTGGTGTACTATGGCCAAAATTAAAAGCCAAGGCTGATGCTACCTCTGAACAATGAAAACCTGTAAAGTTAACAAGGTTCGAAGAGCCGTTTCGGCCACCACAACAAAACATTTAAATACAGTCTTTCACCGAATTAAGCATCTCTTTTCCTTTACATTTTTTTTTCTACTAGCTATCACCCATCGTACCTACCCATCCACCTCACCTACTATATATTTATATATATATATATATATATATATATATATATATATATATATATATATATATATATATCTTAATGAAAGGAAATTTTAAAATGACCGAAGTCTGCAGACATACTGCCTTATACAAGAACCGACATTACAGTAGTCCCTCCCCCACGTAAGAATTCACGTAGGGAATTCGTTGGACGCCCTCGTCCAAAGGTCCAAACACCCCTCCGCCGCACCACTTAGGCAGCTTTAACGTATTTTATACTACAATGTGAAATTAAATCGATGGTTACATAATATGTATTTGATATTATCAAACCGTGCTAACACATAGTGTCTAACAATAATATGTGGCCGTTATTATGGCCGACCAGCCTGAAGTGTTATAAAAAAAGGTAAAAAAAAAAAATACAAACATAAGTACTACGAAAACTGATAAGTACCTAACAAAACTTCTACAAAAATACCTACTCTTCTAACAGTAGTTATAGTATAGAAAGTAAAATATGACATTAATAATAATGTGATTAAGTGGGTCGTGCTGGGGTTGTTCCCAAAAATTGCAAAAATACTCCTCGCGCCCTGACAAAATGGAACGTCTGTATGACGGCCATTTGTTGTTTACACGTTGTAATTGTGTAAACAACAACCAAATATTTTACCAAGGCAACGCAAGGAAAAAGGAGCAACCCAAAGCTGAAAACAAAAGATTTTAAAAAGTAAACAGCCACGATTTTAAAATGACCGAAGTCTGCAGACATACTGCCTTATACAAGAACCGATTTTGTTTGTTGTTCCTCAAGTGGTGTATCAACTCCAATGACGAGAAAAAGTTGTCGAAATAGACTACGCACGGTTTTTCTTTATGGTTTTACATAGTCTCAAAACTGCTTTACCACCCCAACCCAAAGCTTCTTCTACATCAGTGAACTCACAGTCATCGAAAGTGTCATTCATTACCAGCATATAAAAAGAAGTCGTAAATTATTCCAGACGCACGCACGTACCAGATTTTTAAAGCCCCATTTCCTTGGCTTACGAGGATTATACTGCCGCTTTTTGCCTGCTTTTGTTCCTTTATATGGTATCACCATTTCATCGATACTGAATCTAGTTTCTTCTTCAATTTTGAGGCAGTTTTGACGAATCTTTTCAAACACGGGTCCTATTTTAAAGTAAGGATCTGAATTTGTCTCATTATTATCTAAAAAGTGGATATATCTGCGAATCTGTTGATAGCGTTTTAAGAGCATTACATCAGCCACTAATGGAAAATGAGTATTTGAAGACCAATAATCTAGATCTGATGGCATAGAAACTATTCCCATTATGACTTTTATACTAATGAAATTACGTAATTCTTTGACTGTCTAATTTATAGATCGACCTGTTGATTGCATTGCATACATATTGGTATATTTCTGAGTATTCTTGAGTGAAGGCTTCAAATACTGCTCCCGTTATTGCAAGACATTTTAGGTGATATAATCTCTTGCAAGTGTCTTGCGAACACTCCATAAACGAAATATCGTAAATCCCAGAATCACATCCTTTACATTTTGTACCCATTGATCACTAATTTGTAGGTACAAAGTATTCAAAAATTATTTTACTTGGTGATAAGCACAGCACTTTACTCGTATAGTAACACGTCCGCTCGCTTCCGCGTTCGCGTTGTCTTTTTTATGAAAGTAGGTTGATCTGATCACTCACCCCATTAAATATTATAGCTTATTAAAATTAAGACCCGTCGGAATCAGAATCATTGCTCTTACCAGAGTGTTTATTTTTGCAGTTTTATTTGGCATTGAACCCTATCAAGGCTTATATTTGCAGCAAAATTAAGAATAGTCATAACTAGTCTATCTCTATCCTACAATTTGTGAGTGTTTGGATGTTTAGTTTGAGTACTTAGATCTTTGTTACAAAATCACGCAAAAACGGCTGAACGAATTGATTTGGATAAAATTTGTCACTCAAAACTGAAATATTTCAATCCGTTTTGAAACATTTTATCGTTTATTCATTATTTTCATTTCATTTAAATGCACTGTTACATACTCTTTGACTATATTGACAGCAATTTTTTTTATTGATTTTTAATAAGAGAACTTTTATAAGCAAAGGAATGTCATGATTATTCCGTGATCACGACAAATCGGGGTTTATTCCAAATATTATGTTTAATAATTGAATAAACAATCCGAAAAAATACGTACGGTGTTAGAAATTGAAAAATCTCAAAATGGTTTTCGATTTAAGGTACCTTGTTAAAAATGAAATCATGTCAATTCTCTCTTGTTCACGGCTCACCCCGCTGCGCTCTTCTTACTCGCATGCGCGGTGGCGATGCCAGCGCTGCACTGCCGTGCGGCGCCGGCAGGGAAACGTCAGCCGACACAATTACATTGGCCACGTTAGGTGGCGTTAGTAGTATTTAAGTTGTGGCTGATTACAAATTATCGTGTTGCCACACAATGTTTGCTTTAAGTAACAATTTTTTTTCAGATTTTTTTAAAAATAATAACTATCTTGATAGGAACCAACACAAGTATTAAAATGTATGATCAAATTAAGTTTTTTTTTATTTAAATGTAAATGTATGTTAAAAATATTTTTTTTAAAATCAACAATAAAAAATCTTGAGTAACAAATATAAATAATTTGCAACTTAAACTAGGAACAAACATAGCTATTTGTAGCTTTTAATTTATTTTTAAGTAAATGACAATTTAAGTCAAATAAAATTCTATGAAATCAACAATGAATAGTTATTTGTTATGCAAGGCTGGAAAGTTGGTTATTTAACGGTGAGTTACCTCTATTGAAAGCTGAGCAAGTGAAGGATTCAAAGATTGAATATTGAGCGAAGCGAGGATTTCAAAGGTACAAGACGCTAAAAACTTTTCTGCCGAGCGCAACACACAATTTTTCACGTTACAACAGCGAGGAACATTTTATGGTTGTTTCCGCGGTCAACTTCCGGTACAAAATTCTTTAACCCTTAATTTGGCAAAATGAAAAAAAGTTAATTTATGAAGTTATTGTGATTTCATAATGTTAATATGCAATAAGTAAGACAAAGATATTTTAAAAAAACAATTGCTGAAGGTTTTTCTGAAAACATTACGTTAAGTATACTCAACAAAAACTTATGGTCATAGATTAAAGGCAAACTATGAATGTTGAGTATACTTAACAAATCTCGGTTAGGGGTACTAAAAATGATGCTACAAAAAATTTAAAATAAAGGAATTTATTGATATACACATGCACAAATTGGAACAATTAAGTCCGGACATGATGATAATTAAAATGACAATTTCGATCTTTGACAAAGCAAAGCCTAACATTACATTTTAGGCAGTAGACGGTAGTAAACCCCTTTTTGCAGTAAGCACAATAGACCATATTCTCTACCGTGTTCAGGAAAATGGTCGATTGTATCAACCCTTACGGATCAAACCTTACGTCATCAACGGGCCTAGAACGTTTCGGTTTTTTTATTTTTTCTTTTTCTTTCATATCTTCAACACTGGTTACATTCAGGGAAGCACCTTCGTGTAGCAATGCCGTGTAAATTTCAAGCCAGAATTCTTTTAATAGTTTGTGCTTCGTTACACCTTTTCTCTTCATATCCCATCTATAAGTTAACCAGGCATTATTGACGCAAATATCCAGAAGCTGTGAAAATATGGAAAGATTCCAACGCCTTGTTTTCATTTCTGTTCTGTAGAGCGCAATGAGCATGTCGGCCAGGTCGACTCCACTCCACCCATATGGGCATTGTAGTGCTTCACTAAATTGGGATAATCGACATCAATTCTTTGCTTTTTCTCTTTACAGTAACGTTTTACTTTCGTCTTTGGATATGCATCGGCGTAACTGGAAGCTAATAAGACGCACTTATTATAAATAAATAAAAATGATTTATTAACATAAAGTTTCTATTCTAAACAAGTGGTGAGACAACCCTAGTAAGTAGATTTGATACACTTGTGTTAGGGATATCTCGCTCAAAGCCTTGAACCTTACAATATGTTAATAATACTTAGGTACTATAAAAGTATTTGAAACAAAATAAAGGTAAATTAATTTGAATAACAATTTGCAAAAGGGTAAGTTTGCCTGTTGTGTGTGTGTATATGTATGTGTAGGTGTGTGTATGTGTGTGTGTAAGTGTGTGTGTGTGTGAATGTGTGTCTGTTTGTGATATAGTTCTATAGGTAATTAAATTATACAATTCTTTTTAGTATATTTTCAGTCTCTTCATATGATAAAGTTTTTAACCATTCAACGACAATTTCTTTACAGTTATGTGCTGATCTGTGATATATATCTAGTCTTTTATTAACTTTGTTATAAATGTACGCTGACTGACTCATGTATTGTCGTTTAGCAAAAGCTGTATGAAATCTTTTTGTATTTACCACGGTGTGTTTCCGTCTACGTTTTAACTTATTGGGGTCAAAAGGTAAATCCTTATGCATTTTTAAGATAATAATAAGATAAAAATACTTATTATCATTCCATTTGACAACTGATAGCTTTGTCTTGTTGCAAACTGTTTGACTAAAAGCTCCTCTACCTTGCTTCTTAAGAACTTTGTCGGTTTACAGTTTATTAACAACACTTCTGAGCCGATTTGGCCGAATTGTACCCAGACTAAAAATACCATAATTGTTCCTCAAGTGGTGTATCAACTCCAATGACGAGAAAAAGTTGTCGAAATAGACTACGCACGGTTTTTCTTTATGGTTTTACATAGTCTCAAAACTGCTTTACCACCCCAACCCAAAGCTTCTTCTACATAAGTGAACTCACAGTCATCGAAAGTGTCATTCATTACCAGCATATAAAAAGAAGTCGTAAATTATTCCAGACGCACGCACGTACCAGATTTTTAAAGCCCCATTTCCTTGGCTTACGAGGATTATACTGCCGCTTTTTGCCTGCTTTTGTTCCTTTATATGGTATCACCATTTCATCGATACTGAATCTAGTTTCTTCTTCAATTTTGAGGCAGTTTTGACGAATCTTTTCAAACACGGGTCTTATTTTAAAGTAAGGATCTGAATTTGTCTCATTATTATCTAAAAAGTGGATATATCTGCGAATCTGTTGATAGCGTTTTAAGAGCATTACATCAGCCACTAATGGAAAATGAGTATTTGAAGACCAATAATCTAGATCTGATGGCATAGAAACTATTCCCATTATGACTTTTATACTAATGAAATTACGTAATTCTTTGACTGTCTAATTTATAGATCGACCTGTTGATTGCATTGCATACATATTGGTATATTTCTGAGTATTCTTGAGTGAAGGCTTCAAATACTGCTCCCGTTATTGCAAGACATTTTAGGTGATATAATCTCTTGCAAGTGTCTTGCGAACACTCCATAAACGAAATATCGTAAATCCCAGAATCACATCCTTTACATTTTGTACCCATTGATCACTAATTTGTAGGTACAAAGTATTCAAAAATTATTTTACTTGGTGATAAGCACAGCACTTTACTCGTATAGTAACACGTCCGCTCGCTTCCGCGTTCGCGTTGTCTTTTTTATGAAAGTAGGTTGATCTGATCACTCACCCCATTAAATATTATAGCTTATTAAAATTAAGACCCGTCGGAATCAGAATCATTGCTCTTACCAGAGTGTTTATTTTTGCAGTTTTATTTGGCATTGAACCCTATCAAGGCTTATATTTGCAGCAAAATTAAGAATAGTCATAACTAGTCTATCTCTATCCTACAATTTGTGAGTGTTTGGATGTTTAGTTTGAGTACTTAGATCTTTGTTACAAAATCACGCAAAAACGGCTGAACGAATTGATTTGGATAAAATTTGTCACTCAAAACTGAAATATTTCAATCCGTTTTGAAACATTTTATCGTTTATTTTTTATTTTCATTTCATTTAAATGCACTGTTACATACTCTTTGACTATATTGACAGCAATTTTTTTTATTGATTTTTAATAAGAGAACTTTTATAAGCAAAGGAATGTCATGATTATTCCGTGATCACGACAAATCGGGGTTTATTCCAAATATTATGTTAAATAATTGAATAAACAATCCGAAAAAATACGTACGGTGTTAGAAATTGAAAAATCTCAAAATGGTTTTCGATTTAAGGTACCTTGTTAAAAATGAAATCATGTCAATTCTCTCTTGTTCACGGCTCACCCCGCTGCGCTCTTCTTACTCGCATGCGCGGTGGCGATGCCAGCGCTGCACTGCCGTGCGGCGCCGGCAGGGAAACGTCAGCCGACACAATTACATTGGCCACGTTAGGTGGCGTTAGTAGTATTTAAGTTGTTGCTGATTACAAATTATCGTGTTGCCACACAATGTTTGCTTTAAGTAACAATTTTTTTTCAGATTTTTTTAAAATAATAACTAAACACAAGTATTAAAATGTATGATCAAATTAAGTTTTTTTTTATTTAAATGTAAATGTATGTTAAAAATATTTTTTTTAAAATCAACAATAAAAAAACTTGAGTAACAAATATAAATAATTTGCAACATAAAACTAGGAACAAACATAGCTATTTGTAGCTTTTAATTTATTTTTAAGTAAATGACAATTTAAGTCAAATAAAATTCTATGAAATCAACAATGAATAGTTATTTGTTATGCAAGGCTGGAAAGTTGGTTATTTAACGGTGAGTTACCTCTATTGAAAGCTGAGCAAGTGAAGGATTCAAAGATTGAATACTGAGCGAAGCGAGGATTTCAAAGGTACAAGACGCTAAAAACTTTTCTGCCGAGCGCAACACACAATTTTTCACGTTACAACAGCGAGGAACATTTTATGGTTGTTTCCGCGGTCAACTTCTGGTACAAAATTCTTTAACCCTTAATTTGGCAAAATGAAAAAAAGTTAATTTATGAAGTTATTGTGATTTCATAATGTTAATATGCAATAAGTAAGACAAAGATATTTAAAAAAAAACAATTGCTGAAGGTTTTTCTGAAAACATTACGTTAAGTATACTCAACAAAAACTTATGGTCATAGATTAAAAGCAAACTATGAATGTTGAGTATACTTAACAAATCTCGGTTAGGGGTACTAAAAATGATGCTACAAAAAATTTAAAATAAAGGAATTTATTGATATACACATGCACAAATTGGAACAATTAAGTCCGGACATGATGATAATTAAAATGACAATTTCGATCTTTGACAAAGCAAAGCCTAACATTACATTTTAGGCAGTAGACGGTAGTAAACCCCTTTTTGCAGTAAGCACAATAGACCATATTCTCTACCGTGTTCAGGAAAATGGTCGATTGTATCAACCCTTACGGATCAAACCTTACGTCATCAACGGGCCTAGAACGTTTCGGTTTTTTTATTTTTTCTTTTTCTTTCATATCTTCAACACTGGTTACATTCAGGGAAGCACCTTCGTGTAGCAATGCCTTGTAAATTTCAAGCCAGAATTCTTTTAATAGTTTGTGCTTCGTTACACCTTTTCTCTTCATATCCCATCTATAAGTTAACCAGGCATTATTGACGCAAATATCCAGAAGCTGTGAAAGTATGGAAAGATACCAACGCCTTGTTTTCATTTCTGTTCTGTAGAGCGCAATGAGCATGTCGGCCAGGTCGACTCCACTCCACCCATATGGGCATTGTAGTGCTTCACTAAATTGGGATAATCGACATCAATTCGTTGCTTTTTCTCTTTACAGTAACGTTTTACTTTCGTATTTGGATATGCATCGGCGTAACTGGAAGCTAATACGACGCACTTATTATAAATAAATAATAAATAAAAATGATTTATTAACATAAAGTTTCTATTCTAAACAAGTGGTGAGACAACCCTAGTAAGTAGATTTGATACACTTGTGTTAGGGATATCTCGCTCAAAGCCTTGAACCTTACAATATGTTAATAATACTTAGGTACTATAAAAGTATTTGAAACAAAATAAAGGTAAATTAATTTAAATAACAATTTGCAAAAGGGTAAGTTTGCCTGTTGTGTGTGTGTATATGTATGTGTAGGTGTGTGTATGTGTGTGTGTGAATGTGTGTCTGTTTGTAATATAATTCTATAGGTAATTAAATTATACAATTCTTTTTAGTATATTTTCAGTCTTTACAATTTCTTTACAGTTATATGCTGATCTGTGATATATATCTAGTCTTTTATTAACTTTGTTATAAATGTACGCTGACTGGCTCATGTATTGTCGTTTAGCAAAAGCTGTATGAAATCTTTTTGTATTTACCACGGTGTGTTTCCGTCTACGTTTTAACTTATTGGGGTCAAAAGGTAAATCCTTATGCATTTTTAAGATAATAATAAGATAAAAATACTTATTATCATTCCATTTGATAACTGATAGCTTTGTCTTGTTGCAAACTGTTTGACTAAAAGCTCCTCTACCTTGCTTCTTAAGAACTTTGTCGGTTTACAGTTTATTAACAACACTTCTGAGCCGATTTGGCCGAATTGTACCCAGACTAAAAATACCATAATTGTTCCTCAAGTGGTGTATCAACTCCAATGACGAGAAAAAGTTGTCGAAATAGACTACGCACGGTTTTTCTTTATGGTTTTACATAGTCTCAAAACTGCTTTACCACCCCAACCCAAAGCTTCTTCTACATCAGTGAACTCACAGTCATCGAAAGTGTCATTACCAGCATATAAAAAGAAGTCGTAAATTATTCCAGACGCACGCACGTACCAGATTTTTAAAGCCCCATTTCCTTGGCTTACGAGGATTATACTGCCGCTTTTTGCCTGCTTTTGTTCCTTTATATGGTATCACCATTTCATCGATACTGAATCTAGTTTCTTCTTCAATTTTGAGGCAGTTTTGACGAATCTTTTCAAACACGGGTCTTATTTTAAAGTAAGGATCTGAATTTGTCTCATTATTATCTAAAAAGTGGATATATCTGCGAATCTGTTGATAGCGTTTTAAGAGCATTACATCAGCCACTAATGGAAAATGAGTATTTGAAGACCAATAATCTAGATCTGATGGCATAGAAACTATTCTCATTATGACTTTTATACTAATGAAATTACGTAATTCTTTGACTGTCTAATTTATAGATCGACCTGTTGATTGCATTGCATACATATTGGTATATTTCTGAGTATTCTTGAGTGAAGGCTTCAAATACTGCTCCCGTTATTGCAAGACATTTTAGGTGATATAATCTCTTGCAAGTGTCTTGCGAACACTCCATAAACGAAATATCGTAAATCCCAGAATCACATCCTTTACATTTTGTACCCATTGATCACTAATTTGTAGGTACAAAGTATTCAAAAATTATTTTACTTGGTGATAAGCACAGCACTTTACTCGTATAGTAACACGTCCGCTCGCTTCCGCGTTCGCGTTGTCTTTTTTATGAAAGTAGGTTGATCTGATCACTCACCCCATTAAATATTATAGCTTATTAAAATTAAGACCCGTCGGAATCAGAATCATTGCTCTTACCAGAGTGTTTATTTTTGCAGTTTTATTTGGCATTGAACCCTATCAAGGCTTATATTTGCAGCAAAATTAAGAATAGTCATAACTAGTCTATCTCTATCCTACAATTTGTGAGTGTTTGGATGTTTAGTTTGAGTACTTAGATCTTTGTTACAAAATCACGCAAAAACGGCTGAACGAAATGATTTGGATAAAATTTGTCACTCAAAACTGAAATATTTCAATCCGTTTTGAAACATTTTATCGTTTATTTTTTATTTTCATTTCATTGAAATGCACTGTTACATACTCTTTGACTATAGTGACAGCAATTTTTTTTATTGATTTTTAATAAGAGAACTTTTATAAGCAAAGGAATGTCATGATTATTCGGTGATTACGACAAATCGGGGTTTATTCCAAATATTATGTTAAATAATTGAATAAACAATCCGAAAAAATACGTACGGTGTTAGAAATTGAAAAATCTCAAAATGGTTTTCGATTTAAGGTACCTTGTTAAAAATGAAATCATGTCAATTCTCTCTTGTTCACGGCTCACCCCGCTGCGCTCTTCTTACTCGCATGCGCGGTGGCGATGCCAGCGCTGCACTGCCGTGCGGCGCCGGCAGGGAAACGTCAGCCGACACAATTACATTGGCCACGTTAGGTGGCGTTAGTAGTATTTAAGTTGTGGCTGATTACAAATTATCGTGTTGCCACACAATGTTTGCTTTAAGTAACAATTTTTTTTCAGATTTTTTTAAAAATAATAACTATCTTGATAGGAACCAACAGAAGTATGATCAAATTAAGTTTTTTTTTAAAATGTAAATGTATGTTAAAAATGTTTTTTTTTAAAATCAACAATAATAAAACTTGAGTAACAAATATAAATAATTTGCAACATAAAACTAGGAACAAACATAGCTATTTGTAGCTTTAATTTATTTTTAAGTAAATGACAATTTAAGTCAAATAAAATTCTATGAAATCAACAATGAATAGTTATTTGTTATGCAAGGCTGGAAAGTTGATTATTTAACGGTGAGTTAGCTGAGCAAGTGAAGGATTCAAAGATTGAATACTGAGCGAAGCGAGGATTTCAAAGGTACAAGACGCTAAAAACTTTTCTGCCGAGCGCAACACACAATTTTTCACGTTACAACAGCGAGGAACATTTTATGGTTGTTTCCGCGGTCAACTTCCGGTACAAAATTCTTTAACCCTTAATTTGGCAAAATGAAAAAAAGTTAATTTATGAAGTTATTGTGATTTCATAATGTTAATATGCAATAAGTAAGACAAAGATATTTAAAAAAAAAACAATTGCTGAAGGTTTTTCTGAAAACATTACGTTAAGTATACTCAACAAAAACTTATGGTCATAGATTAAAAGCAAACTATGAATGTTGAGTATACTTAACAAATCTCGGTTTGGGGTACTAAAAATGATGCTACAAAAAATTTAAAATAAAGGAATTTATTGATATACACATGCACAAATTGGAACAATTAAGTCCGGACATGATGATAATTAAAATGACAATTTCGATCTTTGACAAAGCAAAGCCTAACATTACATTTTAGGCAGTAGACGGTAGTAAACCCCTTTTTGCAGTAAGCACAATAGACCATATTCTCTACCGTGTTCAGGAAAATGGTCGATTGTATCAACCCTTACGGATCAAACCTTACGTCATCAACGGGCCTAGAACGTTTCGGTTTTTTTATTTTTTCTTTTTCTTTCATATCTTCAACACTGGTTACATTCAGGGAAGCACCTTCGTGTAGCAATGCCTTGTAAATTTCAAGCCAGAATTCTTTTAATAGTTTGTGCTTCGTTACACCTTTTCTCTTCATATCCCATCTATAAGTTAACCAGGCATTATTGACGCAAATATCCAGAAGCTGTGAAAGTATGGAAAGATACCAACGCCTTGTTTTCATTTCTGTTCTGTAGAGCGCAATGAGCATGTCGGCCAGGTCGACTCCACTCCACCCATATGGGCATTGTAGTGCTTCACTAAATTGGGATAATCGACATCAATTCGTTGCTTTTTCTCTTTACAGTAACGTTTTACTTTCGTATTTGGATATGCATCGGCGTAACTGGAAGCTAATACGACGCACTTATTATAAATAAATAATAAATAAAAATGATTTATTAACATAAAGTTTCTATTCTAAACAAGTGGTGAGACAACCCTAGTAAGTAGATTTGATACACTTGTGTTAGGGATATCTCGCTCAAAGCCTTGAACCTTACAATATGTTAATAATACTTAGGTACTATAAAAGTATTTGAAACAAAATAAAGGTAAATTAATTTAAATAACAATTTGCAAAAGGGTAAGTTTGCCTGTTGTGTGTGTGTATATGTATGTGTAGGTGTGTGTATGTGTGTGTGTGAATGTGTGTCTGTTTGTAATATAATTCTATAGGTAATTAAATTATACAATTCTTTTTAGTATATTTTCAGTCTTTACAATTTCTTTACAGTTATATGCTGATCTGTGATATATATCTAGTCTTTTATTAACTTTGTTATAAATGTACGCTGACTGGCTCATGTATTGTCGTTTAGCAAAAGCTGTATGAAATCTTTTTGTATTTACCACGGTGTGTTTCCGTCTACGTTTTAACTTATTGGGGTCAAAAGGTAAATCCTTATGCATTTTTAAGATAATAATAAGATAAAAATACTTATTATCATTCCATTTGATAACTGATAGCTTTGTCTTGTTGCAAACTGTTTGACTAAAAGCTCCTCTACCTTGCTTCTTAAGAACTTTGTCGGTTTACAGTTTATTAACAACACTTCTGAGCCGATTTGGCCGAATTGTACCCAGACTAAAAATACCATAATTGTTCCTCAAGTGGTGTATCAACTCCAATGACGAGAAAAAGTTGTCGAAATAGACTACGCACGGTTTTTCTTTATGGTTTTACATAGTCTCAAAACTGCTTTACCACCCCAACCCAAAGCTTCTTCTACATCAGTGAACTCACAGTCATCGAAAGTGTCATTACCAGCATATAAAAAGAAGTCGTAAATTATTCCAGACGCACGCACGTACCAGATTTTTAAAGCCCCATTTCCTTGGCTTACGAGGATTATACTGCCGCTTTTTGCCTGCTTTTGTTCCTTTATATGGTATCACCATTTCATCGATACTGAATCTAGTTTCTTCTTCAATTTTGAGGCAGTTTTGACGAATCTTTTCAAACACGGGTCTTATTTTAAAGTAAGGATCTGAATTTGTCTCATTATTATCTAAAAAGTGGATATATCTGCGAATCTGTTGATAGCGTTTTAAGAGCATTACATCAGCCACTAATGGAAAATGAGTATTTGAAGACCAATAATCTAGATCTGATGGCATAGAAACTATTCTCATTATGACTTTTATACTAATGAAATTACGTAATTCTTTGACTGTCTAATTTATAGATCGACCTGTTGATTGCATTGCATACATATTGGTATATTTCTGAGTATTCTTGAGTGAAGGCTTCAAATACTGCTCCCGTTATTGCAAGACATTTTAGGTGATATAATCTCTTGCAAGTGTCTTGCGAACACTCCATAAACGAAATATCGTAAATCCCAGAATCACATCCTTTACATTTTGTACCCATTGATCACTAATTTGTAGGTACAAAGTATTCAAAAATTATTTTACTTGGTGATAAGCACAGCACTTTACTCGTATAGTAACACGTCCGCTCGCTTCCGCGTTCGCGTTGTCTTTTTTATGAAAGTAGGTTGATCTGATCACTCACCCCATTAAATATTATAGCTTATTAAAATTAAGACCCGTCGGAATCAGAATCATTGCTCTTACCAGAGTGTTTATTTTTGCAGTTTTATTTGGCATTGAACCCTATCAAGGCTTATATTTGCAGCAAAATTAAGAATAGTCATAACTAGTCTATCTCTATCCTACAATTTGTGAGTGTTTGGATGTTTAGTTTGAGTACTTAGATCTTTGTTACAAAATCACGCAAAAACGGCTGAACGAAATGATTTGGATAAAATTTGTCACTCAAAACTGAAATATTTCAATCCGTTTTGAAACATTTTATCGTTTATTTTTTATTTTCATTTCATTGAAATGCACTGTTACATACTCTTTGACTATAGTGACAGCAATTTTTTTTATTGATTTTTAATAAGAGAACTTTTATAAGCAAAGGAATGTCATGATTATTCGGTGATTACGACAAATCGGGGTTTATTCCAAATATTATGTTAAATAATTGAATAAACAATCCGAAAAAATACGTACGGTGTTAGAAATTGAAAAATCTCAAAATGGTTTTCGATTTAAGGTACCTTGTTAAAAATGAAATCATGTCAATTCTCTCTTGTTCACGGCTCACCCCGCTGCGCTCTTCTTACTCGCATGCGCGGTGGCGATGCCAGCGCTGCACTGCCGTGCGGCGCCGGCAGGGAAACGTCAGCCGACACAATTACATTGGCCACGTTAGGTGGCGTTAGTAGTATTTAAGTTGTGGCTGATTACAAATTATCGTGTTGCCACACAATGTTTGCTTTAAGTAACAATTTTTTTTCAGATTTTTTTAAAAATAATAACTATCTTGATAGGAACCAACAGAAGTATGATCAAATTAAGTTTTTTTTTAAAATGTAAATGTATGTTAAAAATGTTTTTTTTAAAATCAACAATAATAAAACTTGAGTAACAAATATAAATAATTTGCAACATAAAACTAGGAACAAACATAGCTATTTGTAGCTTTAATTTATTTTTAAGTAAATGACAATTTAAGTCAAATAAAATTCTATGAAATCAACAATGAATAGTTATTTGTTATGCAAGGCTGGAAAGTTGATTATTTAACGGTGAGTTAGCTGAGCAAGTGAAGGATTCAAAGATTGAATACTGAGCGAAGCGAGGATTTCAAAGGTACAAGACGCTAAAAACTTTTCTGCCGAGCGCAACACACAATTTTTCACGTTACAACAGCGAGGAACATTTTATGGTTGTTTCCGCGGTCAACTTCCGGTACAAAATTCTTTAACCCTTAATTTGGCAAAATGAAAAAAAGTTAATTTATGAAGTTATTGTGATTTCATAATGTTAATATGCAATAAGTAAGACAAAGATATTTAAAAAAAAAACAATTGCTGAAGGTTTATCTGAAAACATTACGTTAAGTATACTCAACAAAAACTTATGGTCATAGATTAAAAGCAAACTATGAATGTTGAGTATACTTAACAAATCTCGGTTTGGGGTACTAAAAATGATGCTACAAAAAATTTAAAATAAAGGAATTTATTGATATACACATGCACAAATTGGAACAATTAAGTCCGGACATGATGATAATTAAAATGACAATTTCGATCTTTGACAAAGCAAAGCCTAACATTACATTTTAGGCAGTAGACGGTAGTAAACCCCTTTTTGCAGTAAGCACAATAGACCATATTCTCTACCGTGTTCAGGAAAATGGTCGATTGTATCAACCCTTACGGATCAAACCTTACGTCATCAACGGGCCTAGAACGTTTCGGTTTTTTTATTTTTTCTTTTTCTTTCATATCTTCAACACTGGTTACATTCAGGGAAGCACCTTCGTGTAGCAATGCCTTGTAAATTTCAAGCCAGAATTCTTTTAATAGTTTGTGCTTCGTTACACCTTTTCTCTTCATATCCCATCTATAAGTTAACCAGGCATTATTGACGCAAATATCCAGAAGCTGTGAAAGTATGGAAAGATACCAACGCCTTGTTTTCATTTCTGTTCTGTAGAGCGCAATGAGCATGTCGGCCAGGTCGACTCCACTCCACCCATATGGGCATTGTAGTGCTTCACTAAATTGGGATAATCGACATCAATTCGTTGCTTTTTCTCTTTACAGTAACGTTTTACTTTCGTATTTGGATATGCATCGGCGTAACTGGAAGCTAATACGACGCACTTATTATAAATAAATAATAAATAAAAATGATTTATTAACATAAAGTTTCTATTCTAAACAAGTGGTGAGACAACCCTAGTAAGTAGATTTGATACACTTGTGTTAGGGATATCTCGCTCAAAGCCTTGAACCTTACAATATGTTAATAATACTTAGGTACTATAAAAGTATTTGAAACAAAATAAAGGTAAATTAATTTAAATAACAATTTGCAAAAGGGTAAGTTTGCCTGTTGTGTGTGTGTATATGTATGTGTAGGTGTGTGTATGTGTGTGTGTGAATGTGTGTCTGTTTGTAATATAATTCTATAGGTAATTAAATTATACAATTCTTTTTAGTATATTTTCAGTCTTTACAATTTCTTTACAGTTATATGCTGATCTGTGATATATATCTAGTCTTTTATTAACTTTGTTATAAATGTACGCTGACTGGCTCATGTATTGTCGTTTAGCAAAAGCTGTATGAAATCTTTTTGTATTTACCACGGTGTGTTTCCGTCTACGTTTTAACTTATTGGGGTCAAAAGGTAAATCCTTATGCATTTTTAAGATAATAATAAGATAAAAATACTTATTATCATTCCATTTGATAACTGATAGCTTTGTCTTGTTGCAAACTGTTTGACTAAAAGCTCCTCTACCTTGCTTCTTAAGAACTTTGTCGGTTTACAGTTTATTAACAACACTTCTGAGCCGATTTGGCCGAATTGTACCCAGACTAAAAATACCATAATTGTTCCTCAAGTGGTGTATCAACTCCAATGACGAGAAAAAGTTGTCGAAATAGACTACGCACGGTTTTTCTTTATGGTTTTACATAGTCTCAAAACTGCTTTACCACCCCAACCCAAAGCTTCTTCTACATCAGTGAACTCACAGTCATCGAAAGTGTCATTACCAGCATATAAAAAGAAGTCGTAAATTATTCCAGACGCACGCACGTACCAGATTTTTAAAGCCCCATTTCCTTGGCTTACGAGGATTATACTGCCGCTTTTTGCCTGCTTTTGTTCCTTTATATGGTATCACCATTTCATCGATACTGAATCTAGTTTCTTCTTCAATTTTGAGGCAGTTTTGACGAATCTTTTCAAACACGGGTCTTATTTTAAAGTAAGGATCTGAATTTGTCTCATTATTATCTAAAAAGTGGATATATCTGCGAATCTGTTGATAGCGTTTTAAGAGCATTACATCAGCCACTAATGGAAAATGAGTATTTGAAGACCAATAATCTAGATCTGATGGCATAGAAACTATTCTCATTATGACTTTTATACTAATGAAATTACGTAATTCTTTGACTGTCTAATTTATAGATCGACCTGTTGATTGCATTGCATACATATTGGTATATTTCTGAGTATTCTTGAGTGAAGGCTTCAAATACTGCTCCCGTTATTGCAAGACATTTTAGGTGATATAATCTCTTGCAAGTGTCTTGCGAACACTCCATAAACGAAATATCGTAAATCCCAGAATCACATCCTTTACATTTTGTACCCATTGATCACTAATTTGTAGGTACAAAGTATTCAAAAATTATTTTACTTGGTGATAAGCACAGCACTTTACTCGTATAGTAACACGTCCGCTCGCTTCCGCGTTCGCGTTGTCTTTTTTATGAAAGTAGGTTGATCTGATCACTCACCCCATTAAATATTATAGCTTATTAAAATTAAGACCCGTCGGAATCAGAATCATTGCTCTTACCAGAGTGTTTATTTTTGCAGTTTTATTTGGCATTGAACCCTATCAAGGCTTATATTTGCAGCAAAATTAAGAATAGTCATAACTAGTCTATCTCTATCCTACAATTTGTGAGTGTTTGGATGTTTAGTTTGAGTACTTAGATCTTTGTTACAAAATCACGCAAAAACGGCTGAACGAAATGATTTGGATAAAATTTGTCACTCAAAACTGAAATATTTCAATCCGTTTTGAAACATTTTATCGTTTATTTTTTATTTTCATTTCATTGAAATGCACTGTTACATACTCTTTGACTATAGTGACAGCAATTTTTTTTATTGATTTTTAATAAGAGAACTTTTATAAGCAAAGGAATGTCATGATTATTCGGTGATTACGACAAATCGGGGTTTATTCCAAATATTATGTTAAATAATTGAATAAACAATCCGAAAAAATACGTACGGTGTTAGAAATTGAAAAATCTCAAAATGGTTTTCGATTTAAGGTACCTTGTTAAAAATGAAATCATGTCAATTCTCTCTTGTTCACGGCTCACCCCGCTGCGCTCTTCTTACTCGCATGCGCGGTGGCGATGCCAGCGCTGCACTGCCGTGCGGCGCCGGCAGGGAAACGTCAGCCGACACAATTACATTGGCCACGTTAGGTGGCGTTAGTAGTATTTAAGTTGTGGCTGATTACAAATTATCGTGTTGCCACACAATGTTTGCTTTAAGTAACAATTTTTTTTCAGATTTTTTTAAAAATAATAACTATCTTGATAGGAACCAACAGAAGTATGATCAAATTAAGTTTTTTTTTAAAATGTAAATGTATGTTAAAAATGTTTTTTTTAAAATCAACAATAATAAAACTTGAGTAACAAATATAAATAATTTGCAACATAAAACTAGGAACAAACATAGCTATTTGTAGCTTTAATTTATTTTTAAGTAAATGACAATTTAAGTCAAATAAAATTCTATGAAATCAACAATGAATAGTTATTTGTTATGCAAGGCTGGAAAGTTGATTATTTAACGGTGAGTTAGCTGAGCAAGTGAAGGATTCAAAGATTGAATACTGAGCGAAGCGAGGATTTCAAAGGTACAAGACGCTAAAAACTTTTCTGCCGAGCGCAACACACAATTTTTCACGTTACAACAGCGAGGAACATTTTATGGTTGTTTCCGCGGTCAACTTCCGGTACAAAATTCTTTAACCCTTAATTTGGCAAAATGAAAAAAAGTTAATTTATGAAGTTATTGTGATTTCATAATGTTAATATGCAATAAGTAAGACAAAGATATTTAAAAAAAAAACAATTGCTGAAGGTTTTTCTGAAAACATTACGTTAAGTATACTCAACAAAAACTTATGGTCATAGATTAAAAGCAAACTATGAATGTTGAGTATACTTAACAAATCTCGGTTTGGGGTACTAAAAATGATGCTACAAAAAATTTAAAATAAAGGAATTTATTGATATACACATGCACAAATTGGAACAATTAAGTCCGGACATGATGATAATTAAAATGACAATTTCGATCTTTGACAAAGCAAAGCCTAACATTACATTTTAGGCAGTAGACGGTAGTAAACCCCTTTTTGCAGTAAGCACAATAGACCATATTCTCTACCGTGTTCAGGAAAATGGTCGATTGTATCAACCCTTACGGATCAAACCTTACGTCATCAACGGGCCTAGAACGTTTCGGTTTTTTTATTTTTTCTTTTTCTTTCATATCTTCAACACTGGTTACATTCAGGGAAGCACCTTCGTGTAGCAATGCCTTGTAAATTTCAAGCCAGAATTCTTTTAATAGTTTGTGCTTCGTTACACCTTTTCTCTTCATATCCCATCTATAAGTTAACCAGGCATTATTGACGCAAATATCCAGAAGCTGTGAAAGTATGGAAAGATACCAACGCCTTGTTTTCATTTCTGTTCTGTAGAGCGCAATGAGCATGTCGGCCAGGTCGACTCCACTCCACCCATATGGGCATTGTAGTGCTTCACTAAATTGGGATAATCGACATCAATTCGTTGCTTTTTCTCTTTACAGTAACGTTTTACTTTCGTATTTGGATATGCATCGGCGTAACTGGAAGCTAATACGACGCACTTATTATAAATAAATAATAAATAAAAATGATTTATTAACATAAAGTTTCTATTCTAAACAAGTGGTGAGACAACCCTAGTAAGTAGATTTGATACACTTGTGTTAGGGATATCTCGCTCAAAGCATTGAACCTTACAATATGTTAATAATACTTAGGTACTATAAAAGTATTTTAAACAAAATAAAGGTAAATTAATTTAAATAACAATTTGCAAAAGGGTAAGTTTGCCTGTTGTGTGTGTGTATATGTATGTGTAGGTGTGTGTATGTGTGTGTGTGTAAGTGTGTGTGTGTGAATGTGTGTCTGTTTGTGATATAATTCTATAGGTAATTCAATTATACAATTCTTTTTAGTATATTTTCAGTCTCTTCATATGATAAAGTTTTTAACCATTCAACGACAATTTCTTTACAGTTATGTGCTGATCTGTGATATATATCTAGTCTTTTATTAACTTTGTTATAAATGTACGCTGACTGGCTCATGTATTGTCGTTTAGCAAAAGCTGTATGAAATCTTTTTGTATTTACCACGGTGTGTTTCCGTCTACGTTTTAACTTATTGGGGTCAAAAGGTAAATCCTTATGCATTTTTAAGATAATAATAAGATAAAAATACTTATTATCATTCCATTTGACAACTGATAGCTTTGTCTTGTTGCAAACTGTTTGACTAAAAGCTTCTCTACCTTGCTTCTTAAGAACTTTGTCGGTTTACAGTTTATTAACAACACTTCTGAGCCGATTTGGCCGAATTGTACCCAGACTAAAAATACCATAATTGTTCCTCAAGTGGTGTATCAACTCCAATGACGAGAAAAAGTTGTCGAAATAGACTACGCACGGTTTTTCTTTATGGTTTTACATAGTCTCAAAACTGCTTTACCACCCCAACCCAAAGCTTCTTCTACATCAGTGAACTCACAGTCATCGAAAGTGTCATTACCAGCATATTAAAAGAAGTCGTAAATTATTCCAGACGCACGCACGTACCAGATTTTTAAAGCCCCATTTCCTTGGCTTACGAGGATTATACTGCCGCTTTTTGCCTGCTTTTGTTCCTTTATATGGTATCACCATTTCATCGATGCTGAATCTAGTTTTTTCTTCAATTTTGAGGCAGTTTTGACGAATCTTTTCAAACACGGGTCTTATTTTAAAGTAAGGATCTGAATTTGTCTCACGATTATCTAAAAAAGTGGATATATCTGCGAATCTGTTGATAGCGTTTTAAGAGCATTACATCAGCCACTAATGGAAAATGAGTATTTGAAGACCAATAATCTAGATCTGATGGCATAGAAACTATTCCCATTATGACTTTTATACTAATGAAATTACGTAATTCTTTGACTGTCTAATTTATAGATCGACCTGTTGATTGCATTGCATACATATTGGTATATTTCTGAGTATTCTTGAGTGAAGGCTTCAAATACTGCTCCCGTTATTGCAAGACATTTTAGGTGATATAATCTCTTGCAAGTGTCTTGCGAACACTCCATAAACGAAATATCGTAAATCCCAGAATCACATCCTTTACATTTTGTACCCATTGATCACTAATTTGTAGGTACAAAGTATTCAAAAATTATTTTACTTGGTGATAAGCACAGCACTTTACTCGTATAGTAACACGTCCGCTCGCTTCCGCGTTCGCGTTGTCTTTTTTATGAAAGTAGGTTGATCTGATCACTCACCCCATTAAATATTATAGCTTATTAAAATTAAGACCCGTCGGAATCAGAATCATTGCTCTTACCAGAGTGTTTATTTTTGCAGTTTTATTTGGCATTGAACCCTATCAAGACTTATATTTGCAGCAAAATTAAGAATAGTCATAACTAGTCTATCTCTATCCTACAATTTGTGAGTGTTTGGATGTTTAGTTTGAGTACTTAGATCTTTGTTACAAAATCACGCAAAAACGGCTGAACGAATTGATTTGGATAAAATTTGTCACTCAAAACTGAAATATTTCAATCCGTTTTGAAACATTTTATCGTTTATTTTTTATTTTCATTTCATTGAAAGGCACTGTTACATACTCTTTGACTATATTGACAGCAATTTATTTTATTGATTTTTAATGAGAGAACTTTTATAAGCAAAGGAATGTCATGATTATTCCGTGATCACGACAAATCGGGGTTTATTCCAAATATTATGTTAAATAATTGAATAAACAATCCGAAAAAATACGTACGGTGTTAGAAATTGAAAAATCTCAAAATGGTTTTCGATTTAAGGTCCTTGTTAAAAATGAAATAATGTCAATTCTCTCTTGTTCACGGCTCACCCCGCTGCGCTCTTCTTACTCGCATGCGCGGTGGCGATGCCAGCGCTGCACTGCCGTGCGGCGTTATCATTCCATTTGACAACTGATAGCTTTGTCTTGTTGCAAACTGTTTGACTAAAAGCTCCTCTACCTTGCTTCTTAACAGGTTCGGTTTACAGTTTATTAACAACACTTCTGAGCCGATTTGGCCGAATTGTACCCAGACTAAAAATACCATAATTGTTCCTCAAGTGGTGTATCAACTCCAATGACGAGAAAAAGTTGTCGAAATAGACTACGCACGGTTTTTCTTTATGGTTTTACATAGTCTCAAAACTGCTTTACCACCCCAACCCAAAGCTTCTTCTACATCAGTGAACTCACAGTCATCGAAAGTGTCATTACCAGCATATAAAAAGAAGTCGTAAATTATTCCAGACGCACGCACGTACCAGATTTTTAAAGCCCCATTTCCTTGGCTTACGAGGATTATACTGCCGCTTTTTGCCTGCTTTTGTTCCTTTATATGGTATCACCATTTCATCGATGCTGAATCTAGTTTCTTCTTCAATTTTGAGGCAGTTTTGACGAATCTTTTCAAACACGGGTCTTATTTTAAAGTAAGGATCTGAATTTGTCTCACGATTATCTAAAAAAGTGGATATATCTGCGAATCTGTTGATAGCGTTTTAAGAGCATTACATCAGCCACTAATGGAAAATGAGTATTTGAAGACCAATAATCTAGATCTGATGGCATAGAAACTATTCCCATTATGACTTTTATACTAATGAAATTACGTAATTCTTTGACTGTCTAATTTATAGATCGACCTGTTGATTGCATTGCATACATATTGGTATATTTCTGAGTATTCTTGAGTGAAGGCTTCAAATACTGCTCCCGTTATTGCAAGACATTTTAGGTGATATAATCTCTTGCAAGTGTCTTGCGAACACTCCATAAACGAAATATCGTAAATCCCAGAATCACATCCTTTACATTTTGTACCCATTGATCACTAATTTGTAGGTACAAAGTATTCAAAAATTATTTTACTTGGTGATAAGCACAGCACTTTACTCGTATAGTAACACGTCCGCTCGCTTCCGCGTTCGCGTTGTCTTTTTTATGAAAGTAGGTTGATCTGATCACTCACCCCATTAAATATTATAGCTTATTAAAATTAAGACCCGTCGGAATCAGAATCATTGCTCTTACCAGAGTGTTTATTTTTGCAGTTTTATTTGGCATTGAACCCTATCAAGACTTATATTTGCAGCAAAATTAAGAATAGTCATAACTAGTCTATCTCTATCCTACAATTTGTGAGTGTTTGGATGTTTAGTTTGAGTACTTAGATCTTTGTTACAAAATCACGCAAAAACGGCTGAGTGAATTGATTTGGATAAAATTTGTCACTCAAAACTGAAATATTTCAATCCGTTTTGAAACATTTTATCGTTTATTTTTTATTTTCATTTCATTGAAAGGCACTGTTACATACTCTTTGACTATATTGACAGCAATTTTTTTATTGATTTTTAATAAGAGAACTTTTATAAGCAAAGGAATGTCATGATTATTCCGTGATCACGACAAATCGGGGTTTATTCCAAATATTATGTTAAATAATTGAATAAACAATCCGAAAAAATACGTACGGTGTTAGAAATTGAAAAATCTCAAAATGGTTTTCGATTTAAGGTCCTTGTTAAAAATGAAATCATGTCAATTCTCTCTTGTTCACGGCTCACCCCGCTGCGCTCTTCTTACTCGCATGCGCGGTGGCGATGCCAGCGCTGCACTGCCGTGCGGCGCCGGCAGGGAAACGTCAGCCGACACAATTACATTGGCCACGTTAGGTGGCGTTAGTAGTATTTAAGTTGTTGCTGATTACAAATTATTGTGTTGCCACAAAATGTTTGCTTTAAGTAACAATTTTTTTTCAGATTTTTTTAAAATAATAACTAAACACAAGTATTAAAATGTATGATCAAATTAAGTTTTTTTTTTATTTAAATGTAAATGTATGTTAAAAATATTTTTTTTTAAATCAACAATAAAAAAACTTGAGTAACAAATATAAATAATTTGCAACATAAAACTAGGAACAAACATAGCTATTTGTAGCTTTTAATTTATTTTTAAGTAAATGACAATTTAAGTCAAATAAAATTCTATGAAATCAACAATGAATAGTTATTTGTTATGCAAGGCTGGAAAGTTGGTTATTTAACGGTGAGTTACCTCTATTGAAAGCTGAGCAAGTGAAGGATTCAAAGATTGAATACTGAGCGAAGCGAGGATTTCAAAGGTACAAGACGCTAAAAACTTTTCTGCCGAGCGCAACACACAATTTTTCACGTTACAACAGCGAGGAACATTTTATGGTTGTTTCCGCGGTCAACTTCCGGTACAAAATTCTTTAACCCTTAATTTGGCAAAATGAAAAAAAGTTAATTTATGAAGTTATTGTGATTTCATAATGTTAATATGCAATAAGTAAGACAAAGATATTAAAAAAAAAACAATTGCTGAAGGTTTTTCTGAAAACATTACGTTAAGTATACTCAACAAAAACTTATGGTCATAGATTAAAAGCAAACTATGAATGTTGAGTATACTTAACAAATCTCGGTTAGGGGTACTAAAAATGATGCTACAAAAAATTTAAAATAAAGGAATTTATTGATATACACATGCACAAATTGGAACAATTAAGTCCGGACATGATGATAATTAAAATGACAATTTCGATCTTTGACAAAGCAAAGCCTAACATTACATTTTAGGCAGTAGACGGTAGTAAACCCCTTTTTGCAGTAAGCACAATAGACCATATTCTCTACCGTGTTCAGGAAAATGGTCGATTGTATCAACCCTTACGGATCAAACCTTACGTCATCAACGGGCCTAGAACGTTTCGGTTTTTTTATTTTTTCTTTTTCTTTCATATCTTCAACACTGGTTACATTCAGGGAAGCACCTTCGTGTAGCAATGCCTTGTAAATTTCAAGCCAGAATTCTTTTAATAGTTTGTGCTTCGTTACACCTTTTCTCTTCATATCCCATCTATAAGTTAACCAGGCATTATTGACGCAAATATCCAGAAGCTGTGAAAGTATGGAAAGATACCAACGCCTTGTTTTCATTTCTGTTCTGTAGAGCGCAATGAGCATGTCGGCCAGGTCGACTCCACTCCACCCATATGGGCATTGTAGTGCTTCACTAAATTGGGATAATCGACATCAATTCGTTGCTTTTTCTCTTTACAGTAACGTTTTACTTTCGTCTTTGGATATGCATCGGCGTAACTGGAAGCTAATACGACGCACTTATTATAAATAAATAATAAATAAAAATGATTTATTAACATAAAGTTTCTATTCTAAACAAGTGGTGAGACAACCCTAGTAAGTAGATTTGATACACTTGTGTTAGGGATATCTCGCTCAAAGCATTGAACCTTACAATATGTTAATAATACTTAGGTACTATAAAAGTATTTTAAACAAAATAAAGGTAAATTAATTTAAATAACAATTTGCAAAAGGGTAAGTTTGCCTGTTGTGTGTGTGTATATGTATGTGTAGGTGTGTGTATGTGTGTGTGTGTAAGTGTGTGTGTGTGAATGTGTGTCTGTTTGTGATATAATTCTATAGGTAATTCAATTATACAATTCTTTTTAGTATATTTTCAGTCTCTTCATATGATAAAGTTTTTAACCATTCAACGACAATTTCTTTACAGTTATGTGCTGATCTGTGATATATATCTAGTCTTTTATTAACTTTGTTATAAATGTACGCTGACTGGCTCATGTATTGTCGTTTAGCAAAAGCTGTATGAAATCTTTTTGTATTTACCACGGTGTGTTTCCGTCTACGTTTTAACTTATTGGGGTCAAAAGGTAAATCCTTATGCATTTTTAAGATAATAATAAGATAAAAATACTTATTATCATTCCATTTGACAACTGATAGCTTTGTCTTGTTGCAAACTGTTTGACTAAAAGCTTCTCTACCTTGCTTCTTAAGAACTTTGTCGGTTTACAGTTTATTAACAACACTTCTGAGCCGATTTGGCCGAATTGTACCCAGACTAAAAATACCATAATTGTTCCTCAAGTGGTGTATCAACTCCAATGACGAGAAAAAGTTGTCGAAATAGACTACGCACGGTTTTTCTTTATGGTTTTACATAGTCTCAAAACTGCTTTACCACCCCAACCCAAAGCTTCTTCTACATCAGTGAACTCACAGTCATCGAAAGTGTCATTACCAGCATATTAAAAGAAGTCGTAAATTATTCCAGACGCACGCACGTACCAGATTTTTAAAGCCCCATTTCCTTGGCTTACGAGGATTATACTGCCGCTTTTTGCCTGCTTTTGTTCCTTTATATGGTATCACCATTTCATCGATACTGAATCTAGTTTCTTCTTCAATTTTGAGGCAGTTTTGACGAATCTTTTCAAACACGGGTCTTATTTTAAAGTAAGGATCTGAATTTGTCTCACGATTATCTAAAAAAGTGGATATATCTGCGAATCTGTTGATAGCGTTTTAAGAGCATTACATCAGCCACTAATGGAAAATGAGTATTTGAAGACCAATAATCTAGATCTGATGGCATAGAAACTATTCCCATTATGACTTTTATACTAATGAAATTACGTAATTCTTTGACTGTCTAATTTATAGATCGACCTGTTGATTGCATTGCATACATATTGGTATATTTCTGAGTATTCTTGAGTGAAGGCTTCAAATACTGCTCCCGTTATTGCAAGACATTTTAGGTGATATAATCTCTTGCAAGTGTCTTGCGAACACTCCATAAACGAAATATCGTAAATCCCAGAATCACATCCTTTACATTTTGTACCCATTGATCACTAATTTGTAGGTACAAAGTATTCAAAAATTATTTTACTTGGTGATAAGCACAGCACTTTACTCGTATAGTAACACGTCCGCTCGCTTCCGCGTTCGCGTTGTCTTTTTTATGAAAGTAGGTTGATCTGATCACTCACCCCATTAAATATTATATTATAGCTTATTAAAATTAAGACCCGTCGGAATCAGAATCATTGCTCTTACCAGAGTGTTTATTTTTGCAGTTTTATTTGGCATTGAACCCTATCAAGACTTATATTTGCAGCAAAATTAAGAATAGTCATAACTAGTCTATCTCTATCCTACAATTTGTGAGTGTTTGGATGTTTAGTTTGAGTACTTAGATCTTTGTTACAAAATCACGCAAAAACGGCTGAGTGAATTGATTTGGATAAAATTTGTCACTCAAAACTGAAATATTTCAATCCGTTTTGAAACATTTTATCGTTTATTTTTTATTTTCATTTCATTGAAAGGCACTGTTACATACTCTTTGACTATATTGACAGCAATTTTTTTATTGATTTTTAATAAGAGAACTTTTATAAGCAAAGGAATGTCATGATTATTCCGTGATCACGACAAATCGGGGTTTATTCCAAATATTATGTTAAATAATTGAATAAACAATCCGAAAAAATACGTACAGTGTTAGAAATTGAAAAATCTCAAAATGGTTTTCGATTTAAGGTCCTTGTTAAAAATGAAATCATGTCAATTCTCTCTTGTTCACGGCTCACCCCGCTGCGCTCTTCTTACTCGCATGCGCGGTGGCGATGCCAGCGCTGCACTGCCGTGCGGCGCCGGCAGGGAAACGTCAGCCGACACAATTACATTGGCCACGTTAGGTGGCGTTAGTAGTATTTAAGTTGTTGCTGATTACAAATTATTGTGTTGCCACAAAATGTTTGCTTTAAGTAACAATTTTTTTTCAGATTTTTTTAAAATAATAACTAAACACAAGTATTAAAATGTATGATCAAATTAAGTTTTTTTTTTATTTAAATGTAAATGTATGTTAAAAATATTTTTTTTTAAATCAACAATAAAAAAACTTGAGTAACAAATATAAATAATTTGCAACATAAAACTAGGAACAAACATAGCTATTTGTAGCTTTTAATTTATTTTTAAGTAAATGACAATTTAAGTCAAATAAAATTCTATGAAATCAACAATGAATAGTTATTTGTTATGCAAGGCTGGAAAGTTGGTTATTTAACGGTGAGTTACCTCTATTGAAAGCTGAGCAAGTGAAGGATTCAAAGATTGAATACTGAGCGAAGCGAGGATTTCAAAGGTACAAGACGCTAAAAACTTTTCTGCCGAGCGCAACACACAATTTTTCACGTTACAACAGCGAGGAACATTTTATGGTTGTTTCCGCGGTCAACTTCCGGTACAAAATTCTTTAACCCTTAATTTGGCAAAATGAAAAAAAGTTAATTTATGAAGTTATTGTGATTTCATAATGTTAATATGCAATAAGTAAGACAAAGATATTAAAAAAAAAACAATTGCTGAAGGTTTTTCTGAAAACATTACGTTAAGTATACTCAACAAAAACTTATGGTCATAGATTAAAAGCAAACTATGAATGTTGAGTATACTTAACAAATCTCGGTTAGGGGTACTAAAAATGATGCTACAAAAAATTTAAAATAAAGGAATTTATTGATATACACATGCACAAATTGGAACAATTAAGTCCGGACATGATGATAATTAAAATGACAATTTCGATCTTTGACAAAGCAAAGCCTAACATTACATTTTAGGCAGTAGACGGTAGTAAACCCCTTTTTGCAGTAAGCACAATAGACCATATTCTCTACCGTGTTCAGGAAAATGGTCGATTGTATCAACCCTTACGGATCAAACCTTACGTCATCAACGGGCCTAGAACGTTTCGGTTTTTTTATTTTTTCTTTTTCTTTCATATCTTCAACACTGGTTACATTCAGGGAAGCACCTTCGTGTAGCAATGCCTTGTAAATTTCAAGCCAGAATTCTTTTAATAGTTTGTGCTTCGTTACACCTTTTCTCTTCATATCCCATCTATAAGTTAACCAGGCATTATTGACGCAAATATCCAGAAGCTGTGAAAGTATGGAAAGATACCAACGCCTTGTTTTCATTTCTGTTCTGTAGAGCGCAATGAGCATGTCGGCCAGGTCGACTCCACTCCACCCATATGGGCATTGTAGTGCTTCACTAAATTGGGATAATCGACATCAATTCGTTGCTTTTTCTCTTTACAGTAACGTTTTACTTTCGTCTTTGGATATGCATCGGCGTAACTGGAAGCTAATACGACGCACTTATTATAAATAAATAATAAATAAAAATGATTTATTAACATAAAGTTTCTATTCTAAACAAGTGGTGAGACAACCCTAGTAAGTAGATTTGATACACTTGTGTTAGGGATATCTCGCTCAAAGCATTGAACCTTACAATATGTTAATAATACTTAGGTACTATAAAAGTATTTTAAACAAAATAAAGGTAAATTAATTTAAATAACAATTTGCAAAAGGGTAAGTTTGCCTGTTGTGTGTGTGTATATGTATGTGTAGGTGTGTGTATGTGTGTGTGTGTAAGTGTGTGTGTGTGAATGTGTGTCTGTTTGTGATATAATTCTATAGGTAATTCAATTATACAATTCTTTTTAGTATATTTTCAGTCTCTTCATATGATAAAGTTTTTAACCATTCAACGACAATTTCTTTACAGTTATGTGCTGATCTGTGATATATATCTAGTCTTTTATTAACTTTGTTATAAATGTACGCTGACTGGCTCATGTATTGTCGTTTAGCAAAAGCTGTATGAAATCTTTTTGTATTTACCACGGTGTGTTTCCGTCTACGTTTTAACTTATTGGGGTCAAAAGGTAAATCCTTATGCATTTTTAAGATAATAATAAGATAAAAATACTTATTATCATTCCATTTGACAACTGATAGCTTTGTCTTGTTGCAAACTGTTTGACTAAAAGCTCCTCTACCTTGCTTCTTAAGAACTTTGTCGGTTTACAGTTTATTACCAACACTTCTGAGCCGATTTGGCCGAATTGTACCCAGACTAAAAATACCATAATTGTTCCTCAAGTGGTGTATCAACTCCAATGACGAGAAAAAGTTGTCGAAATAGACTACGCACGGTTTTTCTTTATGGTTTTACATAGTCTCAAAACTGCTTTACCACCCCAACCCAAAGCTTCTTCTACATCAGTGAACTCACAGTCATCGAAAGTGTCATTACCAGCATATAAAAAGAAGTCGTAAATTATTCCAGACGCACGCACGTACCAGATTTTTAAAGCCCCATTTCCTTGGCTTACGAGGATTATACTGCCGCTTTTTGCCTGCTTTTGTTCCTTTATATGGTATCACCATTTCATCGATACTGAATCTAGTTTCTTCTTCAATTTTGAGGCAGTTTTGACGAATCTTTTCAAACACGGGTCTTATTTTAAAGTAAGGATCTGAATTTGTCTCATGATTATCTAAAAAAGTGGATATATCTGCGAATCTGTTGATAGCGTTTTAAGAGCATTACATCAGCCACTAATGGAAAATGAGTATTTGAAGACCAATAATCTAGATCTGATGGCATAGAAACTATTCCCATTATGACTTTTATACTAATGAAATTACGTAATTCTTTGACTGTCTAATTTATAGATCGACCTGTTGATTGCATTGCATACATATTGGTATATTTCTGAGTATTCTTGAGTGAAGGCTTCAAATACTGCTCCCGTTATTGCAAGACATTTTAGGTGATATAATCTCTTGCAAGTGTCTTGCGAACACTCCATAAACGAAATATCGTAAATCCCAGAATCACATCCTTTACATTTTGTACCCATTGATCACTAATTTGTAGGTACAAAGTATTCAAAAATTATTTTACTTGGTGATAAGCACAGCACTTTACTCGTATAGTAACACGTCCGCTCGCTTCCGCGTTCGCGTTGTCTTTTTTATGAAAGTAGGTTGATCTGATCACTCACCCCATTAAATATTATAGCTTATTAAAATTAAGACCCGTCGGAATCAGAATCATTGCTCTTACCAGAGTGTTTATTTTTGCAGTTTTATTTGGCATTGAACCCTATCAAGACTTATATTTGCAGCAAAATTAAGAATAGTCATAACTAGTCTATCTCTATCCTACAATTTGTGAGTGTTTGGATGTTTAGTTTGAGTACTTAGATCTTTGTTACAAAATCACGCAAAAACGGCTGAACGAATTGATTTGGATAAAATTTGTCACTCAAAACTGAAATATTTCAATCCGTTTTGAAACATTTTATCGTTTATTTTTTATTTTCATTTCATTGAAAGGCACTGTTACATACTCTTTGACTATATTGACAGCAATTTTTTTATTGATTTTTAATAAGAGAACTTTTATAAGCAAAGGAATGTCATGATTATTCCGTGATCACGACAAATCGGGGTTTATTCCAAATATTATGTTAAATAATTGAATAAACAATCCGAAAAAATACGTACGGTGTTAGAAATTGAAAAATCTCAAAATGGTTTTCGATTTAAGGTCCTTGTTAAAAATGAAATCATGTCAATTCTCTCTTGTTCACGGCTCACCCCGCTGCGCTATTCTTACTCGCATGCGCGGTGGCGATGCCAGCGCTGCACTGCCGTGCGGCGTTATCATTCCATTTGACAACTGATAGCTTTGTCTTGTTGCAAACTGTTTGACTAAAAGCTCCTCTACCTTGCTTCTTAACAGGTTCGGTTTACAGTTTATTAACAACACTTCTGAGCCGATTTGGCCGAATTGTACCCAGACTAAAAATACCATAATTGTTCCTCAAGTGGTGTATCAACTCCAATGACGAGAAAAAGTTGTCGAAATAGACTACGCACGGTTTTTCTTTATGGTTTTACATAGTCTCAAAACTGCATTACCACCCCAACCCAAAGCTTCTTCTACATCAGTGAACTCACAGTCATCGAAAGTGTCATTACCAGCATATAAAAAGAAGTCGTAAATTATTCCAGACGCACGCACGTACCAGATTTTTAAAGCCCCATTTCCTTGGCTTACGAGGATTATACTGCCGCTTTTTGCCTGCTTTTGTTCCTTTATATGGTATCACCATTTCATCGATGCTGAATCTAGTTTCTTCTTCAATTTTGAGGCAGTTTTGACGAATCTTTTCAAACACGGGTCTTATTTTAAAGTAAGGATCTGAATTTGTCTCACGATTATCTAAAAAAGTGGATATATCTGCGAATCTGTTGATAGCGTTTTAAGAGCATTACATCAGCCACTAATGGAAAATGAGTATTTGAAGACCAATAATCTAGATCTGATGGCATAGAAACTATTCCCATTATGACTTTTATACTAATGAAATTACGTAATTCTTTGACTGTCTAATCATCAACTCTTGGTCTTCCGACTCAGCATTGGGATGTACTCATTATTTTTATGCTTTCGAATAAATTAGACAGTAATACAAGTTTAAAGTGGGAAGAATTTCGTAACACGCTTAATGATATTCCTACATTGGAACAATTTAATAAATTTTTAGTAGATCGAGCTGATGTTCTTCAGTCTTTAAATTGCAATAAAAATATGAATAAGCAAACCTCGAGCAACAGCATCAGGCATACAACGAATTCAAACTTTAAAGATCAAAATTTTCGTCCCATTCATTACAATAGTTCAAATACTTTTAAAACAGACAATACTAAAAATACAAGTGTTTTTAACACTTCAAATTTAAATCAAAATAATTCGCAATTTCTGTGTATTATTTGCAATAGTAACCACAGAATTTATGATTGCTCGACATTCAAATCAATGAGTTTAAAGGAAAAATATTTACTTATATCAAAATATAAATTGTGCAAAAATTGTTTGCGTCAAGGACATCCTTTAAGTGATTGTAGAATGGGTCCTTGCCGTCAATGTAATCAAAAACACAACACTCTGTTACATGATCCTGATGTTGTAGCTGGCTGTAGTACATCTAACGTAGCTGAAAATAAAACTGAAAATGATTCTGTAGTAGCATTTTCTGATGGCAATTCTAATCAAGTGCTTCTCTCTACTGCAGTTATTGATATTATTAATCCTGAAAATGGTAAAATTGAGAGGGTTCGCGCGTTGCTTGACTGTGGTAGTCAATCATCATTCATAGCTAAATCTCTACTGCAAAAGTTATCACTAAATACTACACCTTTAAATGCAATCAATGTAATTGGAATAGGAAACAATTGCACCAATAAAGTTGTTGAAAGTTGTTCAGTAAAAATAAAATCCATACATGATACTTACCAAATAACACTATCTTTATATGTCCTTGAAGAATTAACAGGAATGTTGCCAAAAACACCCGTTAATATTGGAAATCTAAACTTACCTAAATACATTAAATTAGCTGATCCATTCTTTGACCAACCTGCACCTGTTGATATCTTAATAGGAGCAGATCTCTTCTGGGACGTTCTTGGCTGTGAACAGAGGTCTCTTGGATTCAGCAAACTAAACCTTCGCAGCTCTAAATTTGGCTGGATTGTGGCTGGACCTACAAGTCCAGTGTATCACAGGGAAGTTCACTGCAATCATGCTATAACTTCTCATACTACATCCGAAACTAACGAAATACTAAGAAGATTCTGGGAGCTCGAAGAACTTCCGCAAAAGATAGTTCTCAGCTCAAACGAATTTGCTTGCGAAAGACATTTTGAAATTAATACAACTCGTTCTGCTGATGGCAGGTTTTGTGTGAAGTTGCCTCTGAAAGACACTCCCGACTGCCTCGGTGAGTCTTACTTTCGAGCCAAACAAAGGCTGCTAAATCTAGAAAAACGATTCAGAAAAAATCCTGAACTAAAAATGCAATATTTACATTTTATGAGAGAATACCATGACTTGGGTCATTTATCTCTTTCACCTATACAAGTACCAAATCCATCATACTTTTTATGCCATCACGCGGTCTTCAAAGAAGAAAGTGAGTCAACTAAGCTGCGTGTAGTTTTCGATGGCTCCTCACCCACTACATCTGGGTACTCTTTGAATGATGTGTTGATGGTGGGCCCTAACGTCCAACAATCTCTTTTCTCCATTTTAATCCGATCACGACAACATAAATTTCTTTTGACCGGCGACATCGCTAAAATGTACCGTCAAATAGAAGTTAGTGAAGAGGATAGAAATTTGCAGTTGATCTTGTGGAGAGAGGATGAGCATCATCCTATCAAATCGTTTCAACTTAACACTGTTACTTACGGAACGGCCAGTGCAAGTTACCTAAGTACCAGGTGTCTTAAGCAAGTTGGCGAAGAATGCCGTGATGAGTATATTAAGAACATAATAAAAAACGATTTTTACGTTGATGACTTAATTACTGGTTGTGATAACGAAATACAGTTAAAATACATTCTAAATTCGGTTACAAATGAGCTTAGTTCAGCTTGTTTTCCATTACGTAAATTCAAAACTAATTCAACAACATTATTTGAAAATTCAGATTTAGGGTCTCAAGACCATTTGACCTTGAGTGAGTCAACTAGTACTCTCGGTCTCGGTTGGGATCCATCTAAAGACTGCTTTAACTTTCCCATTAAAATTCCACCTCAAGTAGATGTCATCACAAAAAGAGTAATACTTTCCAATTCTTTTCAAATTTATGATCCTTTGGGTCTGTTAAGTCCTTGTATTATTCGGGCTAAAATGCTTCTTCAAAAACTATGGATGGAAGGTGCAGGATGGGACGAACCAGTCTCAGCAGGGATTAAAGAGAAATGGAAGGAAATTTTTAACGATTTTCACTTGCTTTCAAATCTACAGATACCACGGAGAACTATTTGCGATAGCCCAATATTAATAGAGTTACACACATTTAGTGATGCTTCTCAGAGCGCTTATGGCAGTTGTGTCTACATTAGATCAATAAATAACGAGAATCAAATCACTTCGAAATTGCTTTGCTCTAAATCAAAGGTTGCACCTCTGAAGCCATGCACTATACCTCGTTTGGAACTTTGTGCAGCATTGGTAGCTGCTAGGTTGTGCAAAAGTGTTCTTGATTCCTTGAGACTTGTTCCCGCGCGTATAGTTCATTGGTGTGATTCAAGTGTAGTCTTGGCATGGATTAATTCTAATCCCAGTAAACTGAAACAGTTTGTTGCAAATAGAGTTGGCGAAATTCTAGAATTAACAAATCCACATTCTTGGCGCTATGTTCCAACAGCACAGAATCCCGCCGATCTTATTTCTCGTGGTTGTAAGGTCGAACAACTCTCCAATATGGAATTATGGTGGTGCGGACCTTCGTTTTTGCTACAAAATGAATCTGATTGGCCGGTGCTGAGCAACAATGTGGTAGAATACTTACCTGAGATAAAGGCGTTATCCATTGTTACTGAAGATCAACCACTCATAGATTTTAATAAATTCTCAAGTTTTTCTAAAATACAAAGAATCTTAGCCTACGTATTACGCTACATACATAATCTAAATCCTAAAAATAAATCCAATAAATTCTCAGGTATTTTAAAGGCAGAAGAATACGCTAATTCATTTATTTTAATATGTATAATAATTCAAAGTCAATGTTTTAATGTCGAATATAAGAGATTGTTAAATGGTATACCTTTAAGTAGTAAGTCTAAAATATTATCTTTATCACCATTTTTAGATGAAAATGCAGTAATAAGAGTAGGAGGGCGAATTAAATTATCAAACTATCCGTATGAAAAGAAGCATCCCATATTACTGGATTCATCACATTATTTAACCAAATTATTGTTTGAACGCGAACATGTTAGGAATCTCCACGCTGGTCCCCAACTGCTATTGGCAACTCTCCGAGAAACGGTATGGCCAATTAATGGGAGAAGGCTTGCTAGAAGTGTCGTCAGAAATTGTACTACCTGCACTCGTGTTCGCGGTCAGACGCTTTTGCCAAAAATGGGTAATTTACCAGCTCATCGACTATCAGTAAATTTTCCATTTACATCCGTGGGGGTTGATTATGCTGGTCCCTTTTTTATTTTAAATAGAAAGGGCCGAGGTGCTAGATTGGTAAAATGTTATTTGTGTATTTTTATCTGTTTACGGTTCAAATGTGTACATCTCGAGGCTGTGTCGAATTTATCTAAAGATGCTTATATTATGACGTTTCGCAGATTCGTAGCGCGTCGCGGCAAGCCAGCGGAGATGTATTCAGATAATGGCAGAAATTTCGTGGCAGCCGCGAAAGAGTTGTCTGATTTTCTTTCTAAAAACAATGAGTCCCTATCTGAGTCTGCGGCTCAGGAAGGAATTAAGTTTCATTTTATACCGGCTTACGCGCCCCATTTTGGTGGAATGTGGGAGGCTGGGGTGAAATCCTCAAAATATCATATCAGAAGGGTCATGGGAAATACACATCTTTCTTTTGAAGAATTTAGTACATTGTTAGCACAAGTAGAGGCAATTTTAAATAGTCGTCCTCTTTGTCCTATGTCGTCCTCGCCAACAGATCTCCTTTCTTTAACTCCTGGGCATTTTCTTCTTGGAAGACCTTTGAACGCCCTGCCGTCACCTGCTCTAGAAGATTTGAAGCAAACGTCTCTAAATCGTTATGCCCGTTTGGAACAAATACGTCAGCACTTTTGGCGAAGATGGCAAACAGAATTTATATCAGAATTGCAGCAGAAAACAAAATGGAAGATATCTAAAGTCACACTGAATGTTGGAGATATGGTACTAATCCATGAAGATAATAACCCACCCCTGAATTGGCGCTTAGGAAGAGTCGAGCGATTGTATCCAGGTTCAGATGGCATCCCTAGAGTAGCAGACCTTCACACAACTAAAGGATCCATACGACGCCCTTTGGTTCGGTTATGCCGCCTGCCTAATGATGATCATCAGTGTTGAAGATCTTCAATCCTTCAACGGGGGGAGGATGTTCGCGCCTCTAACGCCTCACCAAAACTCAGCGGCAATTGCCGTAGAATGTGCATGTGCTAATGTCCGTGTACAGGAATTTGGCTAACGTCGGTGGTTGTAATTTTTATTTTTTGTTATTTTTCTCTCTTCTCACAATTCATTGTCTGTAACGATACGCTCCTAAGATTTATTAAAAAATTACCAAGTAAAGTTATATTTAACGCAAAACATTGCTTTTATTGAAGAAATTCAACTCCAGTTTCTTGCCCAAACAAATAGTTTAATCTTATTGTTATTGTTTTTATGATTCAATGAACTAAAATAGCCAACATATAGGCCTTAATTTATTTTGAAGATCTAAATACCTGATGTCGAACCATAGCAGAGTTAGAAAAATACCGACTTAAGGAAAATTGTTAAACGTGATAAGCATTTTCGATTGACGTTCAAAGTTTGAAGGTGTACGGTGCAATAACCGTACATAGCGCCATGTCAGCATTTCACGTCAATTGCAATATATTTAATTATTATTTATTGTTTCGATGTGTTAGCAGTTTAGTTCACAATTAGCAGTCGTTACGTGTACTCATTACCTATCATTTATCATAATTATACATCTTTTTACATATTCAATATTTTATTCCACTTTATCAAATATCATCTCTAAAGATTGTGTGGAACACCATACATCTTTTTGGTCCTTCGAGCATAAGGACTTCGCGTGTGCGTTTTGATTACGGTCATCAGTCGTGTTAAAGCGTTCGTGTGGAGTTTGAACTATCAGTGCTACGTGGAACTTTAAGTGACGTTCACATTATCATCAAGCAAATATTTTGAAGAAAACATCTTCAAGCTATCAGTGATTCAACATCATCAATTTACAAGCAACTTTAGGAAAACATCTTCAAGCTACTTTTTAATCAATTTAGTGTTGTTGTGTGTTCTCGTGTGGTAGCGATCGGTCTCCGGCCTCCCACCAGTGGGTCTCACCGGTAGATTGAGAAGTCGCATCTTCAGTACGCCCACTGGGATTCCAACAGCACTGAATTAACATAGTATTTCCTCTCATGATTGTTCAATCAGCAATTGAAACAAAAATGGAAGACATCATTGCCACTCAATATCAGCTAATGCAAAGCATCTAAAGCGTTTACACTAACTTAAAGAAGGATGGTGCTGAAAGCCAAACCTACTTTAACATCCGTAGGAGGATATCAACGTTAGAAGCCTACTGGAACGAGTTCAATAGCAATCATATGCAACTTGTTGACTATCAAAACGTCGAGCACTATCAATACGATTTCAAGAGGAATCATTATCAACGAACCAAGGATTACTTTCAAGAACTAGTGCAATACTTACAACTTTACTGTTTATATACGGAAGACCCTTCGGCTCACGAAATGCCTGAGAGGCCTCAGCTCAGCAAGCTACTGGTGTTAGAAACATCGAAGCTAAAGCCATCACTGTCACCGAGCGGCCGGAGCGCTGTAACGCCGCCTCCACTGCCCGCAGCTACCATAACTTCTGACAATGACACCTACGTAAATGCCCCGGCTTTGCCCGTGCCTCAATTAAGATCACAGCAGAGCTCTAATCTAAAAGAAATGAAGCACAGCAGTACTAGCAGCAAGTTAGATGAAATGCTTCGCAAGCAGAAAAGCAATTTTAAAGCGTTCGCTCGTACAGTCACGAACATCGACCTTCAAAATATCTCCGAAAAATGGGAATTTGAAGACATATTGAAACATATCGAAACACGTTGGACAGCTATCGACAATTTACACTGGGAGATAGACAGTGAGTTGTATGAAGAAGATAAAGAATACGAGCGTTCCTTTAATATCTATGAGAGAGAATACAATGACATCAAAAAGGTTCTTAATCAAAAAATGTGGTCAGCATCATTCAGAATACATTCTACCCAACCATGGACATTCCTACTTTCAACGGTGATTATCATAAATGGGTTTCCTTCAAAGACCTATTTTGGAGGCTATTCACAATAACCGTTCTATGTCAAATGCACAAAAGATGCAATTCAAAAAACTATCAAATCTGTTGGGCTATATTAAATCACAGATTTAACAATAGAAAGTTAATCTTCAGCTCTCATATCAACATTCTAATGAGCCTACCAGCAATGCAACTTCAAACAGCACCACTTTTCAAGAAAATGTATGACACTGCAAATGAGTGTCTGAACGCTATAAAGTCTCTTGGAGTCGACATCACGACCTGGGACCCATTAGTTGTTCACATCCTCTCGCAGAAACTTGACTCTGAAACACATAAGGACTACATAGAGTCATTGAAGACCCCTAGAGAATTACCAACATTGTTCGAATTTTTCGATTTTTTAGAAAATAAATTCACTTCTCTAGAAGCTTCCAAACGAAAGCAAGATAATATTGCGCAAAAACCTAATACACCAAATCCGTCATTTACTGCAAAGAGGTCAAATCAGCAAAATTATTTTAATTACAACAAATATTCAACTAGCAACGCACATCAGCCGAGCAAGAACGACTTAACTTACGCTCGTGTCCACAAAGCGACGTCCCCTCATTTTTATAAACATTTTATTAATTAAGTTTTGAAATATTTAAGTTGAAATGTAAATATTTAAGCACTCATCACTATCATGCATTCATTTCTCTTAATTATTTTGTCAGCATCCTTTCATCTCCTCTCCCGGAGCATGTACGGTGCAATAACCGTACATAGCGCCATGTCAGCATTTCACGTCAATTGCAATATATTTAATTATTATTTATTGTTTCGATGTGTATGCAGTTTAGTTCACAATTAGCAGTCGTTAAGTGTACTGATTACCTATCATTTATCATAATTATACATTTTTTTACATATTCAATATTTTATTCCACTTTATCAAATATCGTCTCTAAAGATTGTGTGGAACACCATACAGAAGGTCTGGTGTGGAACCCTAGCAGCCAGGTTTTTTTTTTTTTTTTTTTTTTCACTGTTCCCCGGCCATGGTTCGCCAGGACCTTATTTAACTAATACTCATTCACTCCAGTTCTATCATCTATGCCTCTCGCACTTTTATTCTGCATTCTTGTTCTTTCTTTCGTTCGTCGTCTTTTACACTTTAACGGGTGGGATTCCCGCCTATTCTAACTTTTATTGTATACTAATTTTATTCATGGGGTAAATAACGGTGTTCTGGCTGTTTTATTACTTCTTACTTTTACATTTTTATACATATTAAATAACTTGTTCACAGACCTTTTATGCAACATAGTACGCATACTATGTCAATATTCTATTTTACATACAATTTTTATACTAACATTTACATTTTACTATTTCTATTGTTATAACACTATTTAATACTTGTTTTCAAGTTTTACAGTTTAAATCTTATATAATATTCGTTAAGCTTAATATTAAGGTTTAATTACTAGAGCAGTATACAGGGTCTGTTTTTCTTATATCTATTACACAATCTTTAAATGTTTATACTATTCGTAGACCTCTTACATCTATCTTACAATTTGCTAGCCTTATCTCATTCTTTCTAGTTCTAGTTACATCTATTTTGTTCTTATTTTAATACAGTGAGTTACATCTATTGCAAGGTATTTAAATTTTTATAACAGTGTTGCTCTTAAACATCTAATATTAACTAGGGGCGGGTAGCTTATTTATATCTATTAACTAGCTTTCCTCAATATTATTTTTCCTACGTTATGCCTTTTATACTATCATATTTTTATCTTAGTTGGTGGGTAGTTTTTTTTATATATTCAGTAATATATAGAACTATTCCTTAAATTCTTATAAATTTTATTTCATGCGTTGTTTACTTTTTCAGGCTTTTATGTGTTAGGGTGTGATAATAATTATAAAAATGTTCTTTGTGTTTCGGTTTTTAGGTTAAGATTTTTAAAGAGAATTTAGTTTGTGTTTATATATTTCTTTGTGTGTGTAAGTATTTACCTAATCTGTGTGTTTAGTTATTGTTTTGTGCTAATATTAATTAAAACTGTTATATTTTAACAAAATATAACGGCTAATTTTGGTTACTATTTATGTGTGTTCGTATAACGCAGTTTTAATTCCATTTTAAAAACTGTGTTATGAGTGTTTTGTGTATGTGTGTGTGTAATTGTGGGTAATCCTAGTGAGGTGCAGTTATATAAGCGGTGGTGACCCTGGCTAGGTAGTCCCATTTTCGACGTGTTGGACATTCTTCGCTGAATGCATTGTGGTCTATTGCCGCCCCCTGCCCCGAGCGGGAACAGTTGCAGCACTCCGGGGGAGATTTGGCAATCCAAAGTTCACACTTGGCCCGCAAGTGTGGTCCCCCACAATGGCTGCATCTGTCCCCACTCTCTGTGCAGTGTTTGCGACCGTGCCCAAATGCTAAGCACTTGGAGCATTGAATGAGGGGTGACTGGTCCTCTACTCTGACCCTTTGAAGGTCAACGTAGAGGGCACCAGCCGCCGTCACTCTTAACCACGTCTGGGGGTCTACCTGTAAGACGAAGTGGCGCGCCGCCGGGTTTCTGGTTCTCTTTTTGTATTTTACCCTGATCCTTACGCTGCCCTCTTCCCGAGCACTAAAAATTTCTGGATTCTGTTTCAGTACTGCGTCGACGATCTCCTCATCCTCGTCGAGCAGTACGTCTTTTAATATCACCAACGGGTCTTTGTTGGGGATGTGCTCGGTTTTTAATTTTTTATCATTTTTTGCTATCTTGTCCGAGATGTTTTGAAGGTCTGATTTATTAGTACAGCTCAAATTGACTGTCTGGTTTTTAACTTTTCTAACTTTATGCACCCTTATTCCATCGCCCTTGGCGTCGACGGCCCTCCGTATCCTTTGCATGACGTCGTCACCTGTTTCATGCTCAATTTCGGATGAGATGGCCATCGACTCCAATGCCGGTGGATAATGTGTAGGGGGCCTGGCCGCAACGCTGGCGTACGTAGTTGGGGTATCCTTAACCACTTCCTTTTGGATAGCTTCGTCCAATTTGTTCTCTATTTTTAGTAACTGCTGATTTTGTTGGTTGGCTATCCTATTCAGAGTCTCTAGTTTCTCCTCCAGTACGTCGGCATTGAGGTCGGGGTCCCTTATGGTGCTCTGGTTTAGTGGTGGCATTTGACGGTTCTCCCACCTTTTGATTTCAGCCACGACTCCTCGATTCGACTCTCCTATGTGCTCGATCACACCGTCACGGGCCTCTTCGACGAGCGACCGGATGCTATGGATTGCAGTGCCCATGTTCCTCAGCCGCTCCTCCAACTCAGCCGAGGACGGTGCGATCGGGCTCACGGGGGCTACACTGTTTAGAGCCAATCTAGTCTCCGCTTCGAAGGTCCGTCTAGAAATCTCGATTAACGTTTGCAGGCATTGATCAGCGGTGGTTTCAAGGAACTGCTTAATGTCCTTTCTCATTCCTGTAAAGGTCTTAACTTTCTCTGGAATTTCTTCCATCGAGTTCATGATGGTATAGAGTAGTGTGCTAGTTTCGGTGTTGGCTGTTAGAACTCGTTGCTCTGTCCTCGCTAGTTTTATCAGCTTATTCGCCTTTGTTTTGTTTTTACATTTAGCCGCGTAGAGATTTGTTGCGTCTATTAACCCTTCCGAAACCGGACCACCCGCGTCGAATTACGTAAGCGCCGGCCACTTGACACCGCTCGTGATTTTTTATCGCTGAGATCTGCCTTGCGGGATTGTTTTTGTTTCAGGCCGAAGGTAGTCTTATTTTTAAAATAATAGCGAATATAATCGAGTGCGGTCCGACGACAGCCCGGGCTGTCGTTCGGACGTCTTCGGAGCACGCGATGGCAGCCCGGGCTGTCGTCCGGATTTGGATAGGTTAACTCTTTAGATTTAGCGCTGGTAGCGACGCGAGGCGATGTGGTGGTGTATGTCACCGAAAGTCGACCAGGTGTTGTGGCTTTAGACGGTGATGGTGAGCCAGATGTTGTGATTTTGGAGGACGAGCCCGGTGTTGAGACCCAATATTCACGGTCGGTGAATATTGGGAACAGTGTCGTCAGTGATTAAAATTGTCAAATGTGTATATATTTATATTATGTATATGTGTATATTTAATAACGTGTATGTATATATATTTTTGTTTCAGGTCCTGCCTGATCGCGGTCTCCGGTCTACGAGGTCTACGTATGTCTATAACGGCAAAGTAATACCACAGGCAAGTATTTTCACACAGATTTTACCTATTTAGTCCGGATGTTTGACAAAAAATTTAAGATTTTATAAAACTCTTAGTAGAGTCGACTCTATTCTACAGGTCAATTGTCATCTCTATAATAGATAGAGAACTTAAGTCTAAGCTGATTTGTAAAAACCGGGTGTCCCTATCTTTAAAATTAACGAAGTTGTCGATTTTTTGTCAAATTTCAAGATGGCTGCCAAAATGGCCGCCGTTTCCTAAAAACTAAGTGGGTTGTTACGCTCCTCTCCCCGAGACCTTTTAAAAGATACCTCGCACGTCTCTCTACGATCAATAGTTCTCCTAATTACCCAGGGTAAAAAACCGGGTAACAAGGGGTAGTTTTTGGGTAACTACCTCTAGTTGGAAAAGTATTGATCGCAGAGTACTGGTTTCTTCGGGGATATTGTAGAGGGCCCCTGTGCCCACAGGATGGTGACCTTAGTTGAGTGGGTAAGCCCGGGTCGTCCTAGGGTAATTTTACCCTATGGGGTTGAAAGAGGGCTCCAGGGGAACCTCCACAGAGAAATCCCCGTCGCTCCAGCCCCAGTAGTTTGGGAGAAATTGCAGTCCAAAGTTTTCAAAATGGCGGATCCAAGATGGCCGCCACAACTTTGGACGGCTATTACTCCGGCCCTATTGGTGCTAGAGAGGCGGTGTTTGGGTCTAGGGGGGTCAGCTCTCTGAGACCTATCCCGCGTGCTGGTCAAATCGGAGATGACTTCTTGACACCCCGAAATTGGATTTTGAGGGGTGAGGGGGATGCGGGGGGCTTAGGCGAACCCTCCCGTCCAATTCCGGCCGAAATCGGACCAATACTTTGGGAGCTACGGCCTTCCGAATCTTCCAAGATGGCGGATTCAAGATGGCCGCCGAATTTTCAAAAATTCGCTGCTCCCAAACTATTGGCCGTAGAGAGCCGGGGCTTTTTGCACTGTGGTGGGGGGGTCTTAAACTACCCTTGTAGATGGCTGAAACTTAAAAATACCAACTTATTGGTATTTTGGCCTTTTGACCCACCAGAGTGCAAGAGGGGGGTGTTCTAAGCCCTCCTGTGAAAATCCCGCCTCTCTAGGTGCAATACTTCGGCAGTTATTGCACAGGTAAAAAATCACCCCTTTTACCCAAGATGGCCGCCAGGTGGGTAAATTCGCAAAGTAGGGCCTAGATTGGCCTTGTTTGGGCTTGTTGGTGATGCCCTGGGTATGTAAAAACTATACTCTGACGGATTTACCCCTAGCTTCTACCCCTTATGAATTATTATAAAGTTTAACCTAAAAATTTTTTTATCTTAAAAACTATTGTCGCTAAAAATCTAAAGTAAGTTTTAAAAAGTGGGTAATTTCTAGGACTATATATATACAATTTTCTACATTAAAAGGACTTATAATTTAGCCGCAAATTGAGGGGGTGCAAAGTACCCCAATTTTAAAAAAAAATCTAACTTCCAAACTATCCGACCGATTTCAAAAATTTAAAATATAAAAGAAAGGGCTCTGAAGGAGCTATCAAAGAAAAATCCAAAAGTATATGTTACCATATAAAGATTTTTTGTTAGAAATTTTTTAAACTTTTAAAATTTTAAAATTGCAAAAACTCAGCTGTTTTCTGGCCGATCTCGATGCCCGAAGCGTCCAGGGACTCGCCGCGATGCACACCACCCGCTGAGTACCTCAAAAACACCCGGCCGCTCCCAGAAGACTGACCACGTGTTTTGAGGTTAATTGGTATTTTGTTAATATTTCCCGGGATATCCACGGGAAAAATCAGGAACCACAGCAGATGTGTAGGGGGCGCTCATGCGCACACGTCGATATTCGGAGATCCCACGCGTCTCGCTAATTGCGGACGCAGTGGACGAAAAACAGACGAAATTTCGCACTTTTTTACAAAAACTTTCACAATTTCACTTGTATTTCCTCGGACACTGCACCGATTTTCAGGAACTTAACACCGGCGTGTAGAGCACGCCGAGACGCAACTTTTGGTATATCGTGCGTTTGCGTACGTTCGAAAAAACCCACTCTTTTGATTTTTTAACTGCGGAGCACCACGTGTTTTGATGTGTTCTCGGTGGCGGATCGAACGCAACTTAGCAGCCAGGTTAAACTATATGAGATACAAACAGGGTCTTAAGAAAAGTTGTTTAACGTAATGAACATTTTCTATTCACGGAAAAATATCTAAGGTCTAGTACACCTAGGGTTGCCATATTCGGCCATTGTCTCGTCGGGACGTTTCAGAGCGGAGTTAATAAAAAAATTGTAATACTTAAAATAGTATTTATTTTAAAATAAGTAGGTATAAATCTGTTTGTTTTATAGGTTACTTAAGTTGGTACTAGCAGAAGTACTTGGCTGGCCATACTTTTCCGAAGTTTTCGCTTTTCTCAACAATTCTGGGTACCCTTTAACATATTTGTAGAACTCTGTACAAGTCATGTTATAATTGACTTGACACTGTAAAATCGACTCCACAGTCTTTGGGAGCAGGCGATTTCGTTCATCAGTCCACTGGGCCGACATCAACGAAAAAACTCTTTCCACTGTGGCGTTGTGGGCAGAAAGAGGAAATAAATTTCACTGATCGGACTTTTAAATAAATCTGAAATAATTTTAGGTGGCTTCTCTTCCGAGCTGAAAAAACTTTTGAGTGGTGTCCATAGTTTCAGGATTCTTTCAACCGCGGGCATTAATGATAACCATCTTGTTCTCGAATGTGACAAAAGAGTCTGATGATTAATGTCAACATACGAACAGAACTCTTTCAGTTTCTCCGTCCTCACAGTGTATATTGAAAAATAATTAAATATTTTAAGCACGATAACTTCGACATCCACAGACAAGATTCCAACAGCGCTTGATAGCGCTTGATATTGTGCAGAATATGGGCTGGACATCCAATTCCTTCTATAGGTTTTCCAAATCTTCTTTTATTTTATGAAAAACATTGCACCGACCGCGTCTTTCTATCCCTCCGAAGTTGGTATTAGTATTGTCACCACAAAAAGCAATTAGCTTATCTAGTGGAATCTGCAAATGTCTTAAAGTGTCGAGACAATATTTGGAAATAGTTTCCGATGTTTCATCTTTTAAATAATCTAACTTCAATAGTTTCTGTTGGATACCATCGTGTTCAGTGAAATATTGAACCAGTAAAGGAAACATCTTTTCAGCTTTGTGATTAGATGCGTCAGTTCCTATTCCGTAATACAAAACTTCATGCAATTTTTCTTTTATTTGTGACACAGAATGCGGAGCGAGAATATTTTTAACAATCGCTGTAGCCTTGGTTCTTGCCGTGGACTGTTTTGCTGCGATTTTAAAGTCGGGATACATTGTAGACCTAGAACATCTTAAGCGCGATTTGGAAGTTAATAACGCCAACTATCGATTGATGCATAAATGATTCACATTTCGTCATTTTTATACATTTGTGGTGGTAAGGCTGTAGACGGACCTTACCACCTTAACAAAACGTGAGTGATCGGGAGTCTTTTATTTACATTAATAATACAATAAATTAAATCGTACTAAAGAAAATGTCTCTGATCATACATACTACCTAGAACTGGTTATGCGCGATTTAGGAGTTAACAACGATTCACAACATTGTTTCTCTTATTGGTTTGACCGCCTTTGTGGTTTAGTGGTAACAACCACCGGTATCAGACCCAGGGGTCCGGGTTCGATTCCCAGCGGGGGTACAAATTGTATTCGGTTTAGTTGGTGGTAGAACTTGTTGTAAGTCCGTCTGGCTAGCTACTACCGTCTTATCTAAGCCTGACGCCATAACAACAATGTTTTCAGCATTGTTGTGTTGCGGCAGTTACAGACGAGATAGCCAGTTCCTCACTGATGAGGATGAAGCGCTCATGGCCGCGCTTGACAGACTGATCGATTCGATCGCGTTTGTCAGGTGTCGGATTATTGCATTAACAGTTGCTAAGTCAAGTCAAGGGCCTTATAAACTCTGACACCAGAGGTGGCCAATAATCCTATGAACGTCAAAACCGCGGGATCACTCCTTGTTTTAAACTGACTTACTCACTTCCTTTTAACACGCATTTGGCACCGTCAATTATAATTTTGGCACCTTCATTTATGACAACATTAAAGATTCAGACTGGTCCCGCCATATTGACGTATCAAGATAGGGCGGGATCAAGGTTTTACCATAAAACTACCACAGGATTGGGTGGGGTGGGCTGGGGAGGTGGCGGGGGCACAATGTGACGGGGCAGCGCCTTTGTCTTCTTTTTGGCCCTTGTGGTGGTGGGGGAAGGAGCTCTTCCCGCTGTTGATGGTGATGAAGTTGTTGTTGGTGTTGGCGGTGGTGGTGGCACAGGTGCTATGCCTTGCAGGTGCTCGTGGGGGCCCTGGTCGGCGCTGTCGAACATTCGACGCGCCAGACGGCCCACGAAGTCCTGCACGGGCTCGATGTTAAGGTCCCGTGCGATCACCTCGTTGCGGACGTAGCGCCCCGCTTGGATGATGATGCGGAGCGCTACGTTTTGTTGCTGCTGCAGACGCTGCCGCTGGGTCTGCGAACAGAGTGAAAACCACGCCGGTGCGGCGTAGGTGAGCCGCGACCGGACGTGGGTTTTGTAGATTGACAGTTTAGCCCGCAAGGGCAGCCGCGACTTGAAAATGGGGCGAAGGACAGCCCGCGCTGCGCGGGCCGAGGTCGCAGCCTGGTCGACCTGGGCGACCATTGATAAATTTCGGTCGATGTGGCAGCCTAGGTATTTGATGGACGGCTGCCACTGGATGGCCTAGCCCTTCAGAGCCAGCTTGGGTGGCTCCTTCTTGCGCGTCCCTACGAGGATTGCGGTGGTCTTGCCCACGTTCACCGCAATCCTCCAGTTGTCCAGCCAGGGCGGGAGGAGGTCCAGCTGCTTCTGCAGCCGCATCGCAGCAGCCTTGGGCCACGGGGAGGAAGTGTAGAAGGCGCTGTCGTCCGCGAACAGCGCCAGCTCGACCCGTGGCTCCCACTCCTTGAGGTGGTCGTTGAGTGTGGGAATATCATTGGTGTAAGTGGCGTATAGGATTGGCGATAGGCAGCTGCCTTGCGGGACTCCCGCCCTTATGGGACGCGGCTCGGATTCGCTCCCCTCCACCGCCACGTTGAATCGCCGGCCCTCCAGGTATTCGGCCAGCATGTGGACGAGGGCCGTGTGCACTTCGGTGTTCTTTATGAACTTGAAAATTAGACCAGGGTGCCAAACCCGGTCAAAGGCCTTTTTGACGTCGAAGAAGGCGGCCACGGTGCAGTTGCCTTGGTTGTGTTGGGCGGCCATTTGATTCAGCACACGCGCAAGCTGAAGAGTCGTGGAGTGCCCGCTGCGGAACCCAAACTGCTCATTCCTCAGAGCGATGGAGGGGCGGAGGCGACGCAGCAGGAGGCGCTCGAACAACTTGCCTGTGTGGTCGAGAAGCGTGATTGGGCGCTGGTTGGCAGCTCGGCGGCGATCCTTGCCCGGCTTAGGGATGGTGACGACCCGTCCCCTCTTCCAGGCTGTTGGAAAATAGTTGGCCCGTAGTGCGGCGTTGAAGATACGGGCCAGAGCTGCCCATCCCTGTCTGGGGAGGGCTGAGAGGGCTGTGGGCGGCAAGTTGTCGGGCCCTGGGGCCTTTCTGGGGTTAAGGTAGAGGGCCGCCTTCCTTACCTCCGCGGGCGACATTTATTCATTTATTCATTTAAACAATGCCGTCTTACAGAGTAACCCAACTCGCCGGCAAGTCAGACAAAAGACATAATTACATTACGTTAATTATTTAAAGAAAAAAATCAAAGAAGTAAATATAGATGGATTAAAATAATTGAATTTAGAAAACATTAAGTTAACTTCCAAACAAACCTATAACAATTTAAATACCAATACGTCAAAAATTAATGATTAATTACACAAAAAGATTAAAAGTCAAAATTGTACAAATAGTCAGTAAATACTTAGTCAAAGGAAAGAATTATCATAAATTGGATTTACAGGTCAAAGAAAAATAAGTTTAATTATAATGGCATATTATACATAACAAATGTCAAATACAATTAAGAAACTGATATGCAGCTGCCATCAAATTTCCTAAACCGTCAGCAAAGAGATCGATGTCGTAGTATTGAGCGAGCATGTCCCCAATGAGCCGAAGTGCGCGTGCAGTGGGTGCGTGTGCGGCGTGCATAGTGCGCGTGACCGGCCTGCACAGTAAACGGGGCCGCCGTCGCGGAGCAATAAGCCCATCAGCACCTTGCGGGATGCGCGGGGGCACTGCCAGACACACACTCTCCACTACGTGTGGACTGTCAATTTTATTGTACAGCACCGAAAGATATTGTGCCACGAGAAGTAGCTTTCTTCTTAAAGCCAGCGTATCGAGACCCACCATGCCATAGACGAATAAGGATGGGTAGAGAAAAGGATAATATCCATTGTACTTTTTATATAACCAACGGGCATATTTTCTCTGCAGTTTTTCTACCATGGTACTATATTTTTCCTCATGTGAATCCCAAATAACCGCCCCGTACTCGAGTTTGCTTCGCACGTATGCATTGTATAATACTCTAGCCACAGCGAAACTGCCTAATTCGGAGCATGTTCTTATAATAAAACCTAACAACCGGCTCGCTGATTTGCATATATTTGTTACATGATTATGGAAGTTCATTTTTTTGTCAATCGTAATGCCTAAATCTTTAATTTCGTCAATTCGTTCCAAAGGAGGACATGAAGGTGCTTCCTGGCAGTGGCGGTGGGGTGGTGGCCAAGTACTCCGCCACTTCCTGAATCACCGCTTGGTGGTGCTCGGCCGCTGCTGGGGCTGCTGGGTGCGGTGAGAACTGGACGGCAAGGTGATCTGCTAGGATACGGGCCCGGTCCGGGGCAGCGTATCGCCTCTGGCCGTCGGCGTCCAAAAGTGGGTACGTGGGCTGCGGGGTTTTCGTTAGGCATCGGCATAGCGTGTGGAGGCTCGGCAGGTGGTCGGCTGCGCGGTCGATGGTAGCCTCCCAGGTCGACCCGCGCCATGTACTCACCGCTTCTCGTAGTTCCGCCGTGGCCCTGTTTAGGCTCTTTTTCAGCTGGGGACATCTAGACTCGGTCCATGAGCGCTTGAGCCTTTTCTTCTCCCCCAGCATGTTCTGCAGGTAACGGGGGAGGGCGTCGCGGCGCTGGGATGGAGGAGCCGGCTTCGTATGGGAGGCCTTTGTTTCCTGCATTTTAGTCGTAAAGTGTTGGATGGCGGCGTCTATCTCCTCTCTGCTGTTTAGCGGGCCGGGCAGGGTGACGTCCGCCATGGATGATTTGTAGGCCTCCCAGTCGGTCTTAAAACTGTGGCGAGGAGGGGCCACGGCATCAGGCTCGGTAGCCAGGGTAATTAGTAGTGGTAAGTGTGGCGTGTCAGCCTCGTAGAGTACCTCAACGCTGATGGGGCTGGCAACGCCCCTGGTGAGCACCACGTCTATGGTGCTGGGTTGCTGCGTGTCATCGGACGGATAGTGAGTGGGCGAGTCTGGCCCCAGCACCTCGATGCCCCTCTCCGTTGTGGCCTCCAGCAGTCGGCGGCCGTCGGTTGAGGTGATGCTGGACCCCCACGCTGGGTGCTTCGCGTTCAAGTCCCCTGCCAGCACAACAAACACACGAAAATGGAACAAAAAACATGATTCACAATGAAGATGTCCGCCTCAAGAATCACTTAAAGCGATGCCGTCCAAGGCTTTAAGCCGAGTCAAACTCGGCTTAAAGCTACATATATTTTCCCTTTGGCGAATTTTTTTTTACCGAGATCTATTACCGCCCTCTCTAGTGTCGTCCCCTGCAATTTATGCACTGTGACAGCTCAACTTAATATTTAAGGCAGCATTCGGCTTTCAACATCGCCGTCACCTTTATTAGCCTGGAATGTTGCTGACGTTGGTGCTATTGCCACTAGTCCCTCCGCACACGTAGTAACGAGTAACGAATAATAGTAAAGGTTGGTAATCATTTTTAAGATTTGCTTCAATGGATTCAGACACTCTTTTTAATATATCTCTTTGTTGTATGTTAAGACTACGAATACCATCTAAAAATACGGTCTCTGGCATTACTGTTAGGTCCTGAACATCCTCATTATCGTCATTATCATAGCGTGTGTCAATTTGATCATTTGCGTAGATGTCTAGGCTCTCTCTGTGCTTCATCGCTATCAGAATTGACTGCATTTAGAGCTATAGCCTGAGCTAGTGCCTGCTGAATAACTACTTCCGCATGAGCTAATTGTTATACCGATTGATGCTGATTAAGAGGTCTTAACTCCGCTCTGCGCCGTAAAAAACAGGCCTCTGGTGTTTAATCCTCACCCATTAATTCGCTTTCGGCACGAAACGGAATATGCAACACAATCAAGTTGTAGTAAAAGCCTTCGCGGTCGCTATTCAAAGTAAAATATCTATGTCTTAGAACTGCAGCTTTGTTTCTAATGCGCATCTTTGAATTATCACGCAACTTTATGTATCTAAAGGTCTCATGATCTTGTTCGTAAAGCTCGGAATCACCATCATCTTCTGACCATAAAGAACTAGACACATTTTCATAACGAACAACGAACTCCGCCAAGCTTAATTCCTCGAGGCTGTCGGGCCTAAGCTGTTACTTGTCAAAGATGTTATTAAATACAGATGTCTCATCATTATCGAAGCGTAGCAGTCTGTATCGTTGACTTGGGTGACAACTATTAACGAAAATTGTTTTTCTTGAACTAACTTTTAGCGGTAAATGACAAAGACGATAAGCAGCTTCGGGTGCTCTTACAAGTCTTTGACTCAAAATAGCCATTGATACCGCAAATAACTGCTTCCATACATCATTTGTATGACGTTTTGCTTTTTGTACAGCTTCCCGGATTGAATCACCACAATCACTAGGCTCACACTCACTTGCGTACTTGGCGATATAATAAGCCACGGCCGTAACATTACCGCAATGCTGAATATCCATATTGGCTTGCCATAATTCAAGCAGAAGTTGGGGTTGTAATTATTGATCATCATTTCTGCATCATTTCTTTTTAGAACGCAAAATCGCCCATGATTCGTCAAAGTTTCTTCAGGTCCTAAACATTTTGTGATCTCATTTTGTGAAATCCCTAGGATTTTTATAGCGTTTATATCGGCTATGATTTTTTGCTTTAAGGGACTACCTAATGACGCCAATAGATAATGCTCTGAGGACAGTCCAGAGGGTCGATACAACATGGCACACCGGCGTACACGCAGTGTTGTGGAGAGGACATTTGGTATTCTGAAAGGGCGATGGAGATGTCTTCTTGCAGCCAGGGAGCTGCACTACCATCCACAAAAAGCAGCTCATATTACAATAGCTTGTGTGGTTTGCATAACTTGTGCGTGCAAGGAGGGCTAGCGGCTCCCGAATTATCACCGGAGGAGTTACAAGAAGAAAATAATCACCAAATGTCAGCCACGACACTGCCAGTATCTGCGAGCCAAGGATTGCTTCAAGGAAGAAGAGCCAGAGATGCCATAGTTCAATTATTAAATAGGAATAGATAATATGTGTAGTAAAGTATGTTTTAGTTAATATTAAGATATTATTAGATTATAGTATATACATGTATTATTTAAATTTATTTGTTGCTATTGTTAATTCTTAAATTATGGCAATTGTTAATTATATAAAATCTTATTGTTAATATTTAAAATTATAATATTAGTAGGGATTAGTTCATTTTGTATTTTTATTATTCCACACTGGAAAAAACTGTTATATTTATTGTTATGTAATATATATTTATATACTGTTACATTATGGTAACATATTTATGTGTTATCTATCACAGTTTTTTTGTAATAAATGTTTTGATTGATTGATACAATTCTTTGATAGTTATGACATTACTTTGAAAATATATTTATTCAAAAAGAATGATTTATGCAATGAAACCAGGTAATAAAACTTAATTATAATTTATTGTAATTGTTTTATTCTTTATCAGTTTTATCTTAAATAATAAGCTAATAATAATAAAAAAAAACAAAATAGCAAGTAATGTTACAAACTACCTATCCTAAAAAATAAAGTTACAAATTGTTGAAGAAAAATAAAAACTTACTAATTAGTGAATACTTAATAATTAATGAATGCAGTGATGAAGACATGAACACGATTACTAACAAGACAATAATAATTTCTGTGCCAAATTGAACAGTTTATTGTTGTCTTGATAATAATTGTCTCGTCACCTCCATAATCTCTAATCTGAGCTGCTGTAACTCAGTCATTATTGATTCAATAATGGCTATTAGCCGCTCCTCGGTGGCTGCACGCCGCTGCTCAGTATTAAGTCGTTGCTCCTCAAGGGCAATTATACGAGAGCCCAGAGAGCTGCCGGACAATCCTCTTCTAGCCCTCAAAATTGTTCTGGCTGGCTGGGCCCGGGGCTCTGGAATAAGAAGAAACATTTTTTAATGAACCAGAGGTAAATATTTAGATACACATTAGCGGGTGGCCAGGCGACAACTTGCAGCCACTTTTGGCTTTTGATAGTTAATAGGCATTTATCATTATTTTTCAAGTTACCTTAAATTTGTCTAATTAAAACAATTTTATTTAGTTAGTATATTCAAAAAATCGGTAAAATAATTTAACACTAATATTGCATATACACGGCATATTAATACATTTAATATTAATCACAAACTCAGCCATTCTTCAAAGAGAACCTATTTCTCATTTGTGGTATACACAATTATGCTTTTAAACTTACGATTCTGTGAAGAAGATGCTGCAGGCTGAGAGGCTTGAGGTGGAAGAGCAGACAGTGCTAGCTCACCGAGACGTTCCTCATCGACAGATGGGTCCAAAGGAGCCAACAGGATATCTTAAAAAAATGTGTTTTTGAATATCACAAGAAAACATAAATTATCAGTGTAACCATAAAAGCCTAATACAGTCATATCCATATGTCCCTTGCAGTGGACAGTGCCCCGAATATCATATGCTGTCATGGCCACACTAGGCAATAATCTGTATATTGGGTATTTAGGAAAGAATATATATTCATGATTGCTTACCATCTTGTGAAGCCATCCCATATGGGGGAGCAGCTGTAGAGGCCGAAGTAGCTGATGCTGGCTCTTCTGCTTGAAATTTTAAAACCTTAATTTTAATTTAAAATAACAATTTGTGTCTAGGAATGCAAAAGTTAAGTATTTTAATAGTACTTATAAAATTGTGTTAAATACTTACAGAATAAAATGCCTTCCACCTGCTGACTCCCAAATCCCTCACCCATGATCGAAATTATCCTACGGTCATTCTCGGAAATGGGAGGTGCATTTGATGGCCTACCACCGGTGGCAGTGGCAGATTGTCTGGCAGCGCTGGCAGCTCTCTTTGCTAAATATTTCCGATCAGCCCAGACTTTAGGTCTGGGCTGAAGGAAAAAAAATTAGAATGGGACCTAAGTTACTAATTCATTGCCTAGTATTAGATTTTTTTATTATTTTGTGTTGCATCTAAAAACTACCTAGATATTAGAAACTGTCTTAAATTTTTATTAAGTTACTTTATTACGTTAAGTCAAAGTCAAAGTCAAAGATTTTTATTCAAATAGACTTATAGATAAGTACTTTCGAATAGTCCAACATTTTTTTTTCCCTACCAGCCATTCAGGACATCTTTTAACTGATAAGAAGAACGGCCGCAAGAAACTTGTACACTAAGTAAAGTATTATTGTTATTATTCAATAATACAATAATACCCTACCCCTGCCACTGTTTTACTGTTTTCACAGTACCACCACAAGCATTCAAGTTGTTTGCAAGATCTTGCCATAAGCTCTCTTGTGCGAGCTCGTCCCGAGACATCCCTCTGATGACCTCTGGCAAGATCTTGATGCTCCTGCAGGAAAGATAGGAGCATTTCAATTTGCTCTGCAGTAGGTGGTGCCCACATAATTGTAAGTACTGCAAAGAGAAATTAAATGTTTAAAGTTACAGACAAGACAGTACATAGAATACAAACAAGAATAATATTAAAGTCAATCTTCTTACATGAAAGTGACGTGAACCAATTCTCACTAAATCCAAAGGAGAACTAACGAGGAACACATGATTAAATGTCCCTTTTTTGAGTTTAGCACCATTATCAGATGAAATATTGCAGACACTCATCACTTAAAAAATACTATTGCTCTTTTATTAGGATTTAGAACACATAACAACTCGGCGCGGGTCGTAGGAAACACTTGAAAGTATTAATTCATGTGAACAATTGGAAAAAATAACTCCGAAACACTTAAAAATGTATTCACAAAAAATGTAAATAAACAAAACTTGTTATTTGATTGCCACAGACTAAGAGCCCGGGCTGTCATGTCGCATTTGAGAGGTTGAAAACGTAATAAAAAATGTCTTTGTTATAAGTTGCCAATGTTTTATCAACATACTATATTATATTCCGTTAATTAAAACTGTAGTTTATTCAGTCAAAACTGTTTAAAAACAAAGTAATTTTAAAATTTCATGTTATTACCGATTTTTTTGTAAAGACATCATAAAAAACCTTTTAAATCATTCGTTCACGTAACTAGTCTATGCGTCCGTACTAAACCTACGAATCCGAAAATAGTTCGTGGTAGCTACGAGCCACGTACTTTGTTCGGGTTACGGACGGACCCGAAATTACGGATGAACGTTTCATAATAGACCTCCAGATGCGATCATTTTCCCGCAAGTACGGCAGGAACATGGTTGGCTGATCACGATCTACTGCTGATGTCTTTAAAATATCTTTGATTGTAATATTTATGCCATTTGAATTAATATTTATATTTTCTAATTTTATTGCAATGTTTGAACACGCTGGGCGTTGCATAAGGCTAACGAGATTACCAATTTCTTTGTAATTTTTTCTCGATTTAGTTCTCTATTGGGATACCAATTGGACACGAAATCTAGCACAAGCTGTGGATTTCACGTACTATTGTACTTTGAAAAACTAGGTTTTAATTTAGAAGGCTGTGGATACCAAGCCTGAGAAGGTCAAAACGGAAAGACTACGATACCAGTAGCTTGCTTAGCTGTAATTTTTTTAAGGCACTTTAATATGCGTGGGAATGGGGGAAAAGCATAAAAACAAACCAGTTGTTCCAATTTACTGTAAAAGAATCTACAGCTACTGCATCGGGATCTCGTTTCCATGATATATAGTTCTCACACTTGGCAGTGGTCCGGGAGGCAAACAGGTCAATATATGGCTTACCAAAACTATTTGAAATGTGACTGAAGGCCCAGTCGCTTAACTGACACTCGGTGTCTGGATTTATTATGCGAGATTCTTTGTCAGCTAAATTGGCTTTTGTATTAACTGTTCGTTTCAGCTACAATTTGACCTATGATGCCGTCGTCCCAGTAAGAGCGGAAAGCATCATACGCCGAATTGTACAACTGAACCGAACCAGTACGCTCTGGTACACTCCTCCTCGCATCGTGTTCCTCATTACTGAGGTACGAAGTTAATTTTCCTTTGATGATGCTCCTCCATCGATTTCTGTCCTTGGCGTCATGGAGTGCATCATGTAGCTTGGTGCTCAGCTTGAGCGGATTTGGTCAGACCACCTAGTTGGGCTTCGACCTCTCGGCCGTTTGCCATCGACCTTGCCAGTGACCATCAGTTGTTCCAGGTTGTGTCCATCTTTTCGGGCGATGTGTCCGAAGAATTCCAGAATCTTTTGGAGACCGGAAATGGATAGCCTGGTTTTAATGTTGAGCTCTCGAAGGATAGACTCGTTGGTTCGGAAAGCAGTCCACGGTATTTGTAACATCCTCCTCCAGCACCATATCTCAAAAGCGTCAATGCGATCTCGATCAGCCTTCTTTAACGTCCACGTTTCCGAGCCGTAGTTGAAGATGGAAAACACCAGAGAGTTAACCAATTTTATCTTTGTCTTGCGAGATATGTTCCGGTCTCTCCATATTCTCTGCAGTTGGGACATTGCGCTCTTAGCCATACCGATACGCCTCCTGACTTCTTTTTCACAAGAGCCCGAGTTGCTGATTGTGGCGCCCAAGTAAATAAAGTCGTCCACCTTTTCGAGGGATAAGGCGCGAGTGCCATTGTATTGTATTACAATATAAAAACTATTGCAAAACTATTACAATCCATCTGTCAAATGAAGTCGATGTCGACGCCGATGACACTTGCGCGGTAGGGCCTGTGGTTTTATTACTTATTATAGCCATTTCATTGTATTTACTAACATAAGTCGTCACAAATCACTTAAAAACATGCAAATGAAGTCGGTCAGTTTACAACTTGTGAATCACAATTATTGCGACATATTTTTACAACTAATAACCAAAAACGATATATTATAAGCCGAATAAGACATTTAGTATCAGTTTTCCAATAAGAAATTACTCTTACCTTGCAAATAAATCCAATATCGCCACGCACTCCACGAAACAGAAGCCAAAAAGTGACACTTTTTCAATGACAGATATAAAAGTCAAAACGAACAGATTAGATAGAAAATAATTTTTTTTGAGCACAGGAAATTTATCGCAGTTGCTCTGTAGTTAAACTTCTTCATACTAACGTAGTCTCTATCATCCATAAAAAACGGCTCAAAGTCCTATGGGATTGCACGGCCCGATCGTACCAGTTGGTTGTCAAAAGGGCCTCTTGAATTCTCGAGAGTTTTGATTATATGGTTTAGGATATTACTCCTATATAAAGTTAATATTATCTTCTTTGAGCCTTGTTGTATTAGTTTTAAAAATTACTTTTACACCCTTATAAACTTTGAATTTATTTCTATATTAACTTAATATTTTGCAAAAAGGTGGTTTCATGAATTGAATCTTTAATGGAGAAGGAGAGAGGGGTGTTTATAAGTCATTATTAATGTTGAATGCGAACGGCCAGTAGGCAGCTGATTTTTGGTTGGTTTTTCACCTGCCAAGTTTTTCGAATAATTATTTTTGTTTCGAAAAGCTATACCCTTGCTCGGTATAACTTTAGCCTTTTGTGATTGTATATGAACTGCCCAACCTGAGGTAGGGTGTCCATGAATATTGAGAGCAAGAAAATAAATAGTTTTGCTTTAATTTTTTTTTTCCCCTAGGAAGAGGAGAATGTTTCCGCACTACAAGGAGGCCGCTACACCGCCGTTGCTGGCTGGTATTGTTTACAGTAAAATTAAGAAAGGGAGGCCCGTCGTGCGTAGACATGGATGGTCGTCTTGTCAAAGAAATTATTATAAAAATACTATTATAATTACTGAATATATAAACAGTATCGAATTGAACATCGTTTTAATTCCAAATAAGAGCCGCCCCCTATAGTACAATAATAATTATTCACATTATCTTAAGTAAAAAATTGTAATATAAATTTATGCAATTTTTCGTTAGATTAAAATAATAAAATTTTGTTTTGAATCTTAAGTCGACATGCTATCGTGTTAGCTCCCGGTTAACCGCCTAGCACACACTCGTAAAGATGTCGATATTCAAAAGTATAGCCTTTTCATATCAATAACTTTTTGTACAATTGTTACAAAAGAGGGTTTAAAAATAATACATACCGGAATCCGAAGCAGATTCTATCACAATGCGACGACGCTTTCGTACTTGTTGGTCATCCAACTTTTATTTTACGCTGATAACGATAAATTTCCTCTTGAGAACATTCACGAGTAGGTACGTTTATTCGGCATTTTTTAATCGTGGCGCGTGCGTTAGCTACCTCGCACGAAAAAAGATTGACGTTTCGGCAAGATGGCGCATCGATGATCGATAGTATAAATTAAAAAGTTCAAATCGATTTCTGTATCGATGTTTTAAATTTTCTGAATAATAAGTGCGAATGCTACCTTGTAGGTAAAAGGACTACCTGGTAATGTTATATCTGAAGAATGAAGCGAGGAAATATAATATTATAGTAGGATTATGTACGTTTTTTAGTTTTTGTTCACTAAATAATAATGATAACGGAGAAAAAAAGGGTTGATATTTATATTTTTTTCAAATTGTGCAATTATAGGTATTATGTTTGCATATGCCTGCTAAAGTAACTAAGACAGAATTCTTTATTTACTTACAACAAAAGCTTTTTCCGTTGTTACTCAGTCTGAAAATAGGATATTAGATATATTTATAAATATTTTTTATTTGTAAAGATGACGGTATACAGTAACACAAACTTCACAAAAACTTAAATTACATTATCAAACCAAGAGCGTCGCCCTCATGGCCGAGTGGGGAGGACAACTTACGAAGCATACAAGAAGGCAATACTTTTACAATTCTGTTTGAAGTCGTTAACAGTAGTGCTGTTTCATTTACAAGCACTGTATGATTACAAGATAAAAAAAACAAACAATATTATTGATCCTTTCTTATTATCTAAGTACCTAAGTAACTACTTGAGGAGCCAGTTAGGAAGTAGCTTCGTAGCCCTCTACCCGATTTGAAAATACCTAACAAAAATCCACGCTCTACTAGATATGATAAAAGGTACAGTCAGAATTACAAACAACTGCTGTTTGCAGTTCCGGCACTGCCACTCAAAAGTTCATAGATTTTCAAGGACAAAGATCTCTTTTGAGCGATCTCACTAGTTAACTCGAAAGAACTATAACCTGTTTTACTTTGCCAGCGCTTGCATCCATACAACTATGATTGTTTTATTTGAACTGCAAGTGTTAAATTGTCATTCCCAATCGTATTATCACTTTTGGGAAAAAAAATAGTTTTCTATGCTGACAACTGAAATCCTTACCAGATTTCAGTTGAGATTTTGTGTTAGGTAATTTTAAATTGGTTAGAGATGGGATCAAGTATCGTCCCCGAAGCCGAGGAAGTGTAGTTCTGGGAGGTAAAAGCGGGCTTAGGACTGATCACCATAACTCATGTCACCGAATGCCATTTTACAACTGCCATTTGAAATGGCGGTTGTAAAATGACATTAGGTGAAATGAGTTTCGGTGATCTGTCCTGAACCTGGTAAAGCCGTAATGCTTCAAATCCATTCGTCATCATACAATCTGGCATTCATATTAGACCATTCTCAGCAAGTAACACTACTTCTTCTTTACACAATCATTTAACATCTTACAGTTTTCCGTTCAAACGCATCCATTCTTCATCTATTCTCAATGTCTCCTTTTTCGCCCTCGTATTTCCCGTCCTTCGAGGTTATTGGAAGAATGCCACTTCGTCCAACAATCCTCGAAGCAAAGAAATACCTCACACGTCACACACTGTGAGTGAACCATTTTGCTCACACCCAGTCTCACACAAACCGCACATCTCTTCCTGTTATTCGCTCCTCTCTCTTACTTAGGAACGTGCAAAATAACCCACCTCAACCTCGTGAGTTCCGCCACTGGCCTACTAACCTCTGGTTGACAGGCGGCATGCTGTCTAATCAGAGAATCAGCAAGCCTGTACCGGAACTCACGGTGTGTCACTGCCAGTTTATCTCGCCGTTTCAATGAACTCACATACATAGTTAACGCATTCTGAATACTTATATTCAACAACCTTTTAAACATTTTTAAATACCATTTCATACCTCTCTTTCGTTCCAACAAATACATGGAGAGTTTCTGATGGTTTTGTTGTAATCCCTCACACACTTAGGCTTCACCAAAGGCTTGTCTGCTTTCATTCCAGTGAAGGTACCGTCGTCGTGGTAAGTGGATATCATATTCACCAATTTGGAGTCTATCCACGTGACAATGGAAAGATCTCCACATTGGCGAGATATAAAAGTCCCTTTAGCCACATTCTTCGGTACCTTCGCAATTTCACTCGGCACATGTCGACGCGAAGGCCGCAGAGTCCCTAAACAATCAAAGCCTCGGTTCTTAAGGTACCGTGCTAACGACGGACAATTGTAAAAATTATCCATAGTTACACAGTGACCACGATGCTCAAGGCCTTGTAAAAGTTCAAGGACGACCTTCGTGCTCTTACCTCCCAGATCAACACTAGGCGATGGACCAGAAGGGGCGCAATCTGTCTTGCCGGTGTAGATTTGTATATATATATACCATATATACCATCTGTGATTTGAGCCTTCGACCTTATTGTTTGGACCCATGACAAGCGGCCCTTGAATAAGTTCAAAGACTCATCGATATACACATTGCACCCAAAATTATATAAGGAAAATAATTTCTGTCCGAGGTGTTCAAGTATAGGAGTTAGTTTTTTGAGTCTGTTGGAAAATCCGGATGGTGCTGAAGAAATTTCTCCAATTTGTTGATTATCTACAAAACAACCAACGTTTGCTCCAGTCGAAACGCTAGGCGTAAGACATTCCCGTCGACCCTCCCCCGCCCCATCAACCCACCGCTGGACATGCCAGGGAGCCGTCTTCAGCAGTTCCTCGCCTTCTTCCTCCGACATGTGCATCGTTTCCAATACATCGGAGCTGTAAGAGAACACATCGACTATTATATATATCATGATGCAAAAAGTATTTTAAACGTTTAAAACCATTTGGTTTTAAACCGTTTTTTTGGTTTAAAATGTTTTAAACCAATTTTTGAGGTTTAGTATAGGTTTAAATCGATTTTATTATTATTATTTTTATTATTATTAACAGAATAGCAGTTGTAACAACTGATAACTGATGATAACTGATTCTATTAGAATTTACTAACCTTTCATAAAAAACAATTCAGAATAAACTTATTGCATTGTTTATAATATAACTGGGTTATTGAAATGAAAAATAAAATAAAAGCTTTTTTATAATCAACATTTATTTACTATTTATGAAACATTGTGAACAATTATTAATAAAAACTGTACTTATCTTACATATTTTAATACATTGATCAAAATCAAACTATACCATGGAAAATTTTTGTTTAAGGTGATCCTCCAATCCTATCAAACGTGACAGTGACCCTTAATTTTAAAAAAGTACAAACAACGAATGGACAAATTATTAATCATCATAAATGTAGTTACTTTTATTAAAAAAAAATTAAGGTAATCAAGATACCCGTATTATGAAATAAAAGAGGATCACGTTCATCCATTGATTCAATATTGTTCTCAGATCCTTCACTTTCCAAATCATCATCTGATGGTTCATTTATATTGGTATTTTCTTTAAAATCATCTGCTGCTGCTAATTTTAAATTAGCTCTGATATTAATTAATTTTAATACTCTTGAATTTGTCAGACGGTTTCTAGCTTTAGTACGTGTACGTGCAAAGAGACTCCAATTTCTCTCACTTGCCGCAGAAGAACTAAAACACTTAAAATTTTGATAGCCAATTCAGATATTGGTTGATTAGAAGCGAATGAAGACCACCAAATTCTAGGTTCCATTTGTTTCGCTGGTGCCCATATAGCTTTCGATTCATCGAAATTATTACTTTTTACTCTAAATTCTGCCGAACTTTGAAGAGTATTTCGTAGAGCTTCGTTTGCGGTACTTGCCATACAAAATTGTCGTATATATTCACAAGCCATTGAAATTTCTTCGTCGGTAAGATCTTTGCCAGAATAACGGGGACCAAGTTGATAGGCAGCGTAATGAATTGGTTGCAAGCATTGGTCCTTGCGTTGTAGGATTGATGAAATGATTATAGACTTTTCTTCTTCGGTAACAAAGGTCGCTGTTTTATCATCTTAATATTTTGAAACACATGTGGTCCATCGGAGAAAGTAGACTTGTCACTTTCACAAAGAAGAATTGCGTCGGCTATAGGCTTTATAATTTTGGTGATTTCTTCAACTTTTTCGCATAATTGGAAGTTTAGCAGATGACTCTTAATTTGCGATGAAATAGCGATGCTATGTGATATGGCTGACAGCTCTAATGCTTGTCTGTTTTTTATGTAGGATTGAAGTGTAATGTAAGCACCGCTCCATCTTGTTTTTGAAAATAGTTTCAAAGTACAAACATTTTGACCATATTTTTCTATCTGACAATTCTTAAAGAGCGCTGATGCGACATGTGTTCTCTTGAAATATTTGATCACTTCGAGTACTGTATCTAAAACTTCTTTGAATAATGAAACTTTTTTGAACAAATCAGTACAAATTAGATATAATGTGTGTGCAACGCATGCTACGCATGTAATATGTGGATACTTTGCCATAATTATTCTCCAAGCAGCCCTCATATTAGCAGCATTGTCTGTTATGATTATAACAAACTTAGCAGGCCCCACCTCTAGTAGAATTTTTATTATTTCGTTGCTGAGAAATTCCCCAGTTTCTCTTTCTGTGTCGGGGTATATGGCTGCGAAAAATATAGGGTATGGTGTAGTAATTATAAAATTTATGATACCTTTGCCGGTGATGTCGGTCCAGCCATCGCATTCAAGTGCCAGAGCCTTAGATGTTGCTAACTTAGCATCAATATCATTTTTGACTCGAGTATTTTCAGCGTCCAAAAGCGGACCACTAAGAGCATATCTTCATTGTATGAGGGATACAACAAACTGAAAACGTTGCGCCAATATGTAGATTCCAGCATTGATAATGGAACACCACTGGCATAAACTGCTCTTGCTAACGCAATATCTACTTCACGGTGATTGCATGAGGTTGTTGATGTTGATGGTGTTTGGTCCAAGAGTTCGAGGGATGATGATGTCGACGCTATGTCATATGTGTCATGGAAATTGACCTTACTGATATGTTAAGCTCACTTTTCAATTTGACGACTCTGTATGAAATAAAACAGGGAGAAAAAAATAGCCCTTGACGAGTTTCTTGCCGGTTCTTCTCGTTACAAGGTCTCCCGCCGTAGGGTTTGTGAACCGATGGCGTAGCTTCTTTGACGTTCATAAGTGCTTGTAACAGCCTAGACTGAATAAATGATATTGAATATTGCTATTGGTGTGCTGGTTCTAAGTAGTGGTGTTGTCTGTGCAGGAGAATTAATCGATGTTGTGATATCTTTCAAAGTAAACTTATTCTTTATGTTTTCCGGACACTTTCTGCACTTAATAATATGAGAAACAAGTTTATTTGCCATTGCAAATTTGTACTCTACATTACAGTGGTTACACAAAACATGTTTTTTACCATTGACATCAGATATAAGCAAAAACTGATCCGAAACTTCGCTACGACCGCGCGGCATATTGACTTATTCACAAGGAAACTAATATTCGACTGTTCTCGCCCAATACTACATGAATACTGCTAAACAATAAACAAAGTATTCTCGATTATGGGAATCCCCGGTTAACCGAATGACAAAAGCGCGCGCGTGGCGTCACCGAGCGAGCTGCTTTTATTTTGCTCTTATCCATAGGGGTGCTGACGGACAGAACGAGACAAAAGCAGGTCGCTAGCTTGCTATTCGGCTCAGACAGAGGTGCGCTCGTGCGTGACGCGACTCGGCGCGAGTAATGTGTAAAAATAAGAAAGGAAATATACAAAGCGACGTTGCCACTCCGTAACGTATTATATTGTACAACTAAAATACACTATGCAATAAGAAAAAGCGTAGGTACCTACTTACAGCTTAGGAAAAAGAAATAAATAAATACGCATATTAAGTATTTTAATATTTCTAAATATCATATTGTAAAACGTCATTTAAACTAACAATAATAAAAATAAAAAATTAATATATTTTATTATTACTTTCAAAATAATAATTTGTTAATAAACTAGGCATAGGCTGAATAGAATTGAAACTAGTAATCACATGGTCACGGTTTTAAACCATTTTAAATTGATTTAAAAGGCGTTTAAAACCACTGATTTTAGTTTAAAACGGTTTATTTGCAACTCTAAATGAATTGACAATTTTGCTTCCTATTCTTGAGTTGTACGTTACTTTGTTTACTATGACCAAGGTTTATACGAGTTAGTCTGACAAGAGTAGCTATCATATGGATCACAAAGAATAAAATATAGGCTCACCACAGTGGTACGTCATCGACATTTGCTCGTCGCACATGGCCACCAGGGGTCTGCACTACGTCCACATTTTCGCCGGTAACGCGTAGTAAACCTCCTGGCGTCACATCGACGCCCAATGCTTGACTTTTGGGTCTTAGATCAAAATAAAGATAAAATAAATTACTGTAAAATCAAACATCAAGTACACAGATATAATTTAATAAAACTGTAATATTAGTTGCTTACCGTTGAAGGGGTCTGAAGACTTCTTCTGGGTCCCTCGCTTCAGCTTGATCCACAAGGCCTAGCAAAAGAGCACGACGTGCGGCGGAGGGTCGATGGCGTGACCGTTCTGGGCCTGGGGTCAACGACCGCGACCTTTCAGAGTCTGTGCTCGTAGAGCGCAGTCTAGCCAAACTAAAATAAAATTATTAATTTATCATTTATTCCTGGAAGTACCCTTTACACTACCAGATAAAACTTTTCTTGAAATATCCATCGCATAAAACATCAGTGACTAAGGGCGTTTATTTTATTGTCTACCTTAGTACTTATTTTGAAATCGAAAACTTTCAGTCTTAAAAAAACATTGTAAGTATTGTAACCTACATCCATACTCACAAACTTTCGCATTTAAAGATAATTCACAGTAATATATGACAAAATATGGTCGGCGTAACGATGTAAATAAACACACTTCAAAAGTTAAAGCATTTTTCAAGCATATTTTTGCTTTTTTGAACTTTTCTCATTTTACAAATAAACTATACCGTAAAACGGGGCTATTCGGGACATGTTTTAGCATACTTTAGCAAAAATCTTGTTTATAATCGCATTAAACACTGTTTATTTTTTTTGTTGTGGGTATCGGAATGCCCCCTTACTTATGTAGATATGCGTTTGAAAAAGCTTAGATAAGACCAGAACAGAAAAAAAAGTGATGCTGTCTCAAATTAGAGACAGCATTGAAAATTGATGTTTTACCCATATTGAGAATCAAAATAACCACTTTTAACAGGTTTAGCGATACTTGGGACAAATAACAACAAGTTCCATAAGGAGCAACCAATTTTTTTTTTGTAAAGTGGTACTATTTTAGTTAAAACAAATTTTGTTCCTTCTTCGATTTATTTTGTGAGCAAACTTCTATAAATATTACAAAAACTTTATAAAACTAATTTTCTTGTTATAAATTCTTCTTAATCATAAACAGTCGTTTGAAACAAAGTCTGAAATCTTACAAAGCAATACTTTGTGATTTAAAAATCAAATTTCTTCGAAGCAAATTTTAACATTTCACAGACTCAATATTCAGAAAAAAAATATCTTCGTCATTAAAAAAGATAAATTCTGTTTCTTTCTCACTTATAGCCAAAAGCTCAACTTCTTTGACAATCATATCAATATTTACTGTATCTATATCTATCTTCTTACTCTTAATGAATTTAGTGTTATCACTTCTTCCAGTTTTTTTTTATAAAAGATATCGTGTATTTTGAGCCAGATTTACTCAAAATATGCCACACAAAGTACTCCACCTTTTTCTTTAAAATATATCTCACTAAGACAGAGGTACCCACATCGTAATTACAATCAACCAAAATCCTTTCTGTACTCGGTACTGGAACACATTGGCTGTATTGCGCCAAATTCATGTTTTCCTTATCTTCCTGCTGCTGAGTTTCTTTTAAATTCTGGAACTCTGATGTGTTGTACGTCAAGGAAGCTGCTGATATGTTTTTAATATGCTGATTTAATTCATGAGAGACTGAAGACTTCACCTTTTGATTAAATGGGGACTGATCTAAACATTGAAGATTATCATCAGTATTATCACTAAAATCTAAAGGGATTGAGTCACTGTGAGAGCTTATTTCAATATCACTATCCGAGGAAGAAGTTTCGCTAGTACGACGCCGTTTCTTTCTTTCATTCCTTTTTTTAGAAGCTGTATGTTAGGGTGGAGCGTCAATGTATGGGGGAATAAAATTGCATCAAATCTGTTTTGAATACCTGCAAAAAGTTGCATTTGGCTAAATTATATGTAATTCTATTTTTATTTTATTTTTTTGACATATTTTTTAGCCCTCTACCGAATCTTAAAGTTGAGAAAATTTGATTAAATTAGCTTTATGTTTGAACGTATCAAATTGTCACAAAACTAAAAAAATCCTAACATTTTTTTGCACCATAGCGGCACACTAATTTTAAAAATTAAAATCTTATTTCAAATAAAACATTTCAATTTTAACATAAAAATTACAGCAAAAAAGGTGGAATATATAAACAAACTTAAAATTATTAAGTTTTTTTATCTATTTTAAAATCCTTTTTCGTTTCAAAATACGGCATAATTACGCGATTTAATTTTCGAACGCATAAATTCATCTCTAGGTTTTTTCACCAGCCACAGTAATCGATACTTCAGTGACCATTTTTATACATCGCTCCACTGTTTGTGTGTGACAGGGATAATCCGGCAACTCCATCATATCTTGGGGTTTGATGCAATCAGGTCTTCCAATTCGGCACTTATACCTTTTAGCAAAGTAGGTGAGGTGACTTGTGATTCACTCCATACAATCATATCAATATAGTATTTGGCCTGAAAGTTCATTTTGGGAACTTTAAATATTCTTAGCCCAGGTTTTGATTTTTTTCTTGTTGCTATTATTCGCCTTAATCATAATTCCCTTAAATGTGGCCGGTTTTCTTATAGCATAGCTAATAATAGGTTTTCAGGATGTGCAAAAAATGAATTTCTATAACTGGATCAATAATCTTTTTCACGTCAGAGCTCAAACAACGAGAATATTCTATCAATTTATAGACGTAGGTTGGCCCTTGTTTGAATGAACTTTCTTTCTTGATATAGAACCACACGGGAGAATATACTTTTAAAACTTCATGATATTTTTGTGTCTTCTTTTTCTTTTTGCCTTTCTCTCTGCAGCTTACTATTTTTAGGAACATAATCATTGTCGTGCAATTGAACAGGTCCAGATAAATTTTCTACTATAAACAATGGGAGGTGTTGCTACAATTTTGAACAATGGGAGGTGTTGTCGCATATCGTGTTTTTTTCCCTTTTCCTTTACCCTTCTCTTTCTTGTTTCTTTGAATTTCCTTTTCTGTCTCATTTCAATCAGCTAATGTTACGCTTTGTCCAGGAGGAACGTTGCAGCGCTTCTTTCTGGTACTTTTAGTTTCACCGGTACAACCTCTTATTTCTTCTAACATCTCTTTCATAACACCAGAAGTATTGTTTTGTATATTCTCATGTGAAATTTGACTAGGAAGTCTTTCTTTCGGTCTATTCCTATCAACAGGCAATAGGCCGCATTTGGCGAAACCAGACTGGAGATTTCGTTAAGCAGCATTATCTGCATGCAGCCTTTTTAGTAAGGCACTTAATAGTCCAGGAAAGCTATTTTTAGCAAGAGTTTTGCATTTTCTCCCTTCGCCTTTTTTCCAATTTGTTAAAATAATTCGCCAATAATGTTTCAGAGGGGCGAAAAAGGGCAACATCAAGAGGTTGTAGAATATGTGTCGCCTTTGGTGGTAAGCAGCAAAAGTAATATTATATTTTTCACATTCTTCCAGGACTTTTGATGAGAAATGTTAGGATAGATTATCTCCTAAAAGCAAAATCTTTTTACCTTCCTTTGTTTTAGCATATGGTATAATAATGGTTTGGAACCAATTCTCAAAACATTGAGAATCAAACCACCCACTTTTAGACTTGTTGTACCTTGTGTCTACTAGGGCCCCTTAAGAGCCATGTGTCATACAGGTGATCTGGTTTGTATACTACATAGGTTGGTAAAAGTAGTCCTGATGCTGTACCAGAAAACATCAAACTCACAGATGATTTAGAGTTATTAATGAATCTCTCCGGGTATTTTTTTCCTCGTTTAAAAATATACTTTTTGGATCCAGGGTCGTCCGTCAGGTTTGTCTCGTCATAATTAATGACAAAGGAAGGTGTAACATCTTCCAAATTCTTTTCGTAGTTTTCAAAGAATGAGTCAATCACCTCCGAACTTAAGGTTGCTCTATCTGACGATATATTTGCAGCACATCTGTTAGGAATCTCATCTTTATGTCTTTGTAAAAAACAAGCAGCCCAATCCCGACCCGGTAAATCGACAAGGCTGACAAGACTTCCCCCACAAAATGCTTAATACTCTTTTTTGAAAAATGAGCAATAATCCATTCATTTCAACGATTCATGGTGGTGTATAGTCCAATCGAAAGGCCAAGCGTGAAGTCCAGAAAAACAAGTCCAAAGTCAATCGTGTGTAAGCGAGTTTTCGGTGTCCGGTGTGAAAGCAAAAGTCGTCTAGGAAGCAGAAGATCACTGAAGTCCGTATGGAATTGCATAGGTCGTAGAAAAAATCGAAAATATCAAAAGCACACTCAAAACGTAACGTACGAAACGAAGCAACGAGTCGAGTGACATGATATTTACATTATAGCATTTACTTTTTTTGTTGTGTCAATGTCAGTTTTTTTACAGCGCTGGCACATGACGATTTATGAAAACATAGATGAATTATCGATTACAGATAGTTGTTTATTTTATAAAACACTAGCTGACCCGGCAATATATTATTTCTAGGGAATTTTTAGTGTAACAAAAAAATAGAAGGGTGAAAGTTTAGGGTTGAATGTATTTTTAATAGCACATTATAAAAGTCAAACCCGGCGAACTCCATTTCGCCACCAGATGGCTTCGTTTTATGTAACATTTCGTTTGGTGATTAAAAGATGAAGAAATTTTTTTTTGTTTTATATTTGAAAAGGAAAATTTTTATTTCATTTCACAACAGTAATGAATTCATTTTGATTACAAAAATGAAGTGTTATCGAACGTGGTTGAACTTGTCTAAGTAAGTGAAAGTGAATCCAAAGTAAATACTGAATCGAAGCGTTATACGTGTCCGCAAATTATCCGTTTCATTAAAGTGCTCTTTGGTAAACCACATTTTTTGTTTTTTGGTCTGACGTTAACACAAACAAAGCAGATGGTTTCATAACTCGTGAACACGCAACGTATAACTGCCCATGTGAAAAACAATGATTTTCTAAATTTATCCCGCAAACACTAAGCGATTGGCCTTGCGACTTGTTAATTGTCATTGCGAACGCAAGGCTAACTGGAAATTGCAATCGTTTGAAGTCAAACGGAAGATCAGTCGGAATCATTGGTATTCGAGGAATACATACATTTTCACCTGCGTACTTTCCGTTAATAATGGTTGCCTCAATCAAATTCGGCATAAGTCTTTTTACCGAAAGTCGAGTACCGTTGCAAGGCGCGGTGGATTCAAATTACGCAATATCATAATAACTGTACCAACTTTGAGTTGCAAGTTATGTGGTGGAAATCCTGGTAACTCCAGAGAGTTCAAAAACTCCGTTGGATAATTTACTACATCATCGGGATTTGTTATGGAATCAACGGATTTGTATGTCACCAAATCGCCAGCAATTTTTGATTGAATGGTGAAATTCAGTGCGTGTACATCATTATTCTTTGCGGCAAGAATTGCTCGTTGACTTAACCAAGCATAATTCTGATAATTCTCACTAATGTTTGGGAAAACATTTTCATTAAGAGCTAATTGAGAGTCTACAAATCGGCAAAAGTCGTTGGTAAGAGTAATTAATCTAGATGTCGCATCAACTGGGACTTTTCCATTTCCAACAGCTAACAATTGTTTGGAAAATTGTGCAGCACTTTGATCATTTTGAAGTTGAACTCTCATATTAGTGGTTAGCGATAATGTTTTTACGTTATTCCATAAAGGTGATGCCTTCAGGCAAGCATTTAATTCATCTGCAGGCGTTCCACGGGGAATTACTGGCAACGTCTGCCTGAAATCGCCTGCCAACAATATCATCAAGCCGCCAAAGATGTTGTTATTTTGCCGAAGATCCTTCAGTGTGAAGTGCTTCAAGTGATTTCTTATGTGCCATTGTGCACTCATCCCAAACAATGAGCTTGCATTGCATCAACAATTTTCCCATTGCACTGGATCGGGAAATATTGCATGTTGGAGTATCAATTGTGTTTAAATTGAGTGGCAACTTAAGCGCAGAATGTGCAGTACGACCGCCATCTAGAAGAGTCGCCGCAATTCCAGATGATGCTAACGCCAAAGCTAAGTTACATCTTGATCGAATAGTGGCCAAAATCAATGAAATGACAAATGTTTTCCCTGTTCCTCCAGGTGCGTCCAGGAAGAATAGACCACCAGTATTATTGTCCACCGCTTGCATTAATGTTTCGTATACTTGTTTTTGCTTATAACTTTTTAATTTTGCATTTTACAATGCTATTTTTATGAGATAAATATTAAACAAGAAAATATACCAGAAAAAAACAACGAAAATTTTTGTAATAATAAGGGACGGAAACAGAGAGCGAATGTTGCCATCATAAGAATAAAAATTACCTACTTAGTCATAATGTTGCCTGCAACATGCTGCGGCCTCAGGAAACAAACACTAAGTCAATATGATTTGATGCCTAAATCAAACAACTTTGAAACATCTTATGCAAATTAAGAATGTAGTTACAAAAAAACATCTGCTTAATTATTTACATAATGCGTATAACACTTAAATAAAGATGTAAGTACGAGAACTATTGTATTAAAGAATTTGATACAAATAAATGTTATCTTATATTGTAACTAAACTGATACTATTTCAATTTAACAAGTATGTTTTCAAGTAAAAATAATACAATCATTATTTAACTTATATAAAGAATTTTTAAGTTTACAATACATGCTATGTTAATTATAATCAATAGGTAATGCACTTAAACGTGTAACAGACCTTGTGTGAGTATTACCATTCATTATCTTTACTTCCACAGCACGGACTTTACCATCTGTTCCAGGAAATACCTTGGTAATTCTTGCCATAGGCCAGTTCATTGGTGGTGTATTATTTTCGTGTAAGATTACAAGTGTACCTACTTGAATGTTAGGTACAGCATCTTTCCATTTTGGACGAGATTGTAATAGATTTAAATAACTTTTACTCCCAACTTTCCAAAATGTTTGTTGCATTTAAGTACAATTTTTCCAAAATTTGAGTCTATTTTCTGGAACTAATGATAAATCCTGCTCCGGATAGCTGTTTAAAGCTGTGCCAATTATAAAATGTCCAGGAGACAGGTACGAGAAATCATTAACGTCACTCGACAATGGCATTAGAGGCCTGCTGTTCAGCACTGCCTCAATTTTACACAAAACATTAGACAGCTGTTCATATGCTCTTTGAACTGTTCGCTTCAAGTGAAATTTAACACTTTTAACTGAAGCCTCCCATAGGCCACCAAACACTGGTGAATAGCATGGAATAAAATGAAAGTTTATACCTTTATTGGCAGCAAATGACTGAACTTGTGTTTGGTGCTCTTGGGAAGCCTGCAATTTATAAAATTCGTCTAACTTAGTTTTAGCACATTTGAAAGTAGATGCATTGTCACAATAGACATCTGTGGGAAGCCCACGACGCGAAATAAAGCGACTGAAACAGGCAAGAAATGTATCTGTTTTGATATCAGATAATAATTCAAGATGCAATGCTTTTGTGACAAAACATACAATTACACATATATAACCTGATGACTGATATGATCTACGTATTGAAGATTGCTTTACAGTAATGGGACCAGCAAAATCAATACCGATTTTTTGAAACGGTCTACATACATTGACCCTGTCATGTGGCAAAGAACCCATTAATTGTTGAGATGCATTTTTCTTCAATCTAAAACAAATTATACACTTATGAATCACTTTTTTAATTTCGCTTAATGCATTTATGATCAGAATTTCTGGTTTAAAGCTGATAGAACCAGTCTTTGTCCTGCATGGAGACTCTTAATGTGTTCACTTATTATTATTAATCTTGTCACTACAGAGTCTCTAGGCAGTACAATCTGGTGCTTTTGCGAATAAGGTAGGTTGGAGTTTTGTAAGCGACCCCCAACTCTTACTAAGCCATTTTTGTCAATAAATGGGTACAAAGCCTTAAGACTACCTTTTACAGTTTCATTTTTTCTTAAACAATTAAAATCATTTTTCATATATATTTGTTGTTCATGTCTTAATATTAAACTTAAAGACTCATTTAATTCTTTGCTTGTAATGAATGGACAAGTGGACGTAGTTATGCAAACTAGAACCAACCCACAAGAAGTTACTTTCGAGATAATTAAACTTTTGTTTCAAAAGTGTATTGAAATAAATATAAAGGTTATTTGACATATCAATTTATTAACACTTACTTAAATATTGATCACAATAATATCAAAGCTAGCAATTTTAGATTTTTCTTTGGGTTTGTATTTATTTTAGATAAAAAACCTGATGGTTCCTTATTGCAATATTACTCTTTTGTGGGCTGGTTCTTTTTAACAATATGTTTTGTTTTATAGATAACCAGAATAATTATTATAATAATTTAAAACACCCATGTCTTCATTATATCTTTATTATACATTACTTGTTTTAATAAAAAAAATGCAAAACACTGTTGTTTATCATCTAACATTACCTAATTATTAATATCATCCTCTTCTACCTCAAAATCAACTTCACCAGAAAACCCGTCTATGTCATCTTCAACCGTTATATCGCCCGTTAATTTTTTGTAAAAGTCTTGGGCATCTTCCGGGATAAGATGCAACAAGCTTTTTAGGTCATTCAACTTCGCTTCGGGAATAGGTTTCCCATTAGGCCAAAGTGGATTCATTATTTCTTTGCTTAGTCGGCCAGTATTACCTCTGGTATTTTTCTTTAAATTTATTTCTGCATAGTCATCATCTAAGTTAGATCGCATAAAAATTGAAAACTCATCGTCTTTTTTCATCATTATCTCTTTTGTATTTAGCCACGACACTTTCGACCCATCAGAAGCTTTCTTTCTATTTATTATTATCTTTTCTAGGTTAATACTTGACAAAAAATCATCCTTTCTCATTCTGTTAACTTGCATCGGTTTAATTTTTTTGCATGTCCGCATAATTTGCATGTAATCTTCTGGTGTATATAATCTTTGCTGAAGTTTCAAAGCACATTCGATTCTTCCAAAATCTGTATCGTTAGGTAGGTTTAACTGTGTCCGGATTCCAGAAAACGAAGCCTGATTGTTTGGAGGGTTTGATGATCGTTTAAAAATGCTTTCAGCATCAATGTCAACTTTATATTGCGATTTTGCCCTCCGCAAGAGTCACTCCACAGTATCAGGTGCTTTACGTTCTCGCCAAGTCTGTCCGTTAAATGCTTAATAAGGCAGGAACCCACTTCCTGAGATCCCCTACCTGCTTCTCCTTCCACCCATATGTTGCAATAAGCTTGGTCGTTACTTCCCGAGTGGATTCCCAAAATACGACATTGGTGGGTATACGTGGAAGGGGAAGTGTTTTTTGCAAATCAAAAGTAATTGTTTCGGTGAATGGGTCTTCTAGTGCTAATTTCATGTCCTTTTTAAGTTGTTTTTGCAATAAATTTGCTTTTTTTAAGTGCTCTCTGTGAGCATCTTCCACCAAGGTCTTTTCTTCTTCTGAGCCTTCATTTTTTTTACTACAATAGTAGTCGCATTTGTTGCACGTATCCTTTTTTAAGGGCTTTGTGCGAAGGTTAAACTTTGTCAGAAACACATGTTTAACTTTTCCTTTAGAGAGAACTTCCTGTCCAGCCAATTTTGCTTCATCACTGTATAACTCGTAAATTTTCGAAAAAGTCATATCTGGTCTCAAAAATTTTGCATCATTACAATCTGCTCGTCGATAGTGGGGAGACGTATGTAGGCAGTTTCTGTATAACGTTAATGATAAACGCTTCGCTTTCAGAAGTTGACTTGTTATGTCCGGCTTGTTTACCACGCTTATCTTTTACACAATTATCGCGTTTTTTTACACAAAGATGTATTTACCCTTTTGGAACTTGTCTGAAGAGTGTTTAAAAACATTTTTTTGCATACAAGTACATCCTTTAAATAATATTCTCAAATAAACGTCTTTTTCTTTGAATTACTATTAACAGAAACGTAAGAACGTTTCACTGGCATTTCCTTCACACTCGCTGCAATGAACATGTTTTGTGCTTCGTAAGAGCCTAAAGAATAAAATTTTTGGAATTCGATTAATCTATTTTCTCTCGAAATATTCGCGTGACATTTTTTTGGGCAGTTACAATTCTCATCAGAAAATAGCTTCGGGTCAATGTGTCGTTTCCTAGAGTTTATATAGGATAAATTTTGATACTTCCGCTTTTTTCTTTCTTCCCTAGAGTATTCACCATATTTCCTTTTTCTGCCCTTTTTTGGTCTACCTTGCGATGATCTAGTGGTTTCAGAAGTGTTTAGTTGCTGGGTTTCGTTAGAATGGGTAGAGGTTTGAAGTCCATTTGCTTCAGCAAGCGGTTGATACACTTCTGCCACTGTGGTAATCAATGATGCTGATACTGATGAACTAGTATCACTTTCGCCAATATCATTATTACAAGCAAAATCCGGATCCTGTACTGAGTCGTCACTATTGAATAAAATTACAGTTCTATCTGAAGATGCCAATGAAGCTGTTGGACTATTTGGATCAATGTTAAATGTAGTTGCGGGAGTTCTGCATTCATTTTCAAAGTCTTCTGTTAAGATATTATATAAGTTTGTTGTCACTGGCGACATCGAACGTAAAGGAGATGATGGTAGATCGAGGATAGTGTGTTCATTGGGATTTGTTATGAGCGGAGAAAAAACTGGTTCAACGCTCTTTTCAGAAATGGTTTCTTGAGGCTGAATGTGGGTTGCAGGAGATTTTACATGCGCGACATTGATGGGAAAGGAGGTCAAGCATAATTTTTCGTACACCCGTGCATTAAAATTGCTAAGTGGTCTAGGTGTTAACGGAGAAAAGGGTGGAGGATCTATACTCTTTTCTCCAACATTCTCTTCAAAGCACTCTGGAAGTTCAATGCTCTTCTTAGAAATAGTTGCATGGGGCTGAATGTGGGTTTCAGTAGATTTTATATGCTCGACATTGATAGGGGGGGAGTTCATGCAAAGTTTTTCATACACAAGTGCATTAAGATTGCTAAGCGGTCTAGGTGTTAACGGAGAATAGGGTGGAGGCTCAATACTCTTTTCTTCAACATTCTCTTCAAAGCACTCTGGAGGTTTAATGCTCTTCTTAGACATAGATTCAAGAGGCTGGATCTGGGTGTCAGGTGATCCCATAGGCTCAACATTGATAGGAAGGGAGTTCATGCATTGTTTTTCATACACCAGTGCATTTAAATTGCTAAGCGGTCTAGGTGTTAATGGAGAATAGGGTGGAGGCTCTATACTTTTGTCTCCAACATTCTCTTCGAAATTAGTAATAAAGTCTTCAAAGCACCTTGTACCAGAAAAAAGGGGATTGACATTCTTCTCACCCGTTATCTCATTAGACAAATCTTCATGCTCACTTAGCTTAGAGCGATTAGAACCAGCAAGAGGCAAAGCTGCAGCAGAAATATTTATCTATATATTCTTTTATTTTAGACAGTTTAATAAGTTCTTTATAGGCATCGAACCTCATTGGCATACCTAAAGTTGCAAACTACCTAAAATGTTGTAATTGTCCGTATTTTTAGGTTTTTTAGGGGTTTTTTGATTTGAGTCATCCCGTGACCACGGCAGCTGTAAAGGTGCCGAAACGTCGGGAAAATCAAAAAACCCCTAAAAACCTAAAAATACGGACAATTACAACTTAGTTCGTGGAAATATAGCGCGTTTGATATCCGTAAAAGTTGTTTTACCTAAAATGTACCTATTTTTCGTAGATGTACACCAAAATATGATATTTTATAATAATATTCAATCATGACACTACACGATGTTTTTAGCATCTGTATTCTATTTGCGTACTTAGAAAAGTGTTTTGATGCTAGGTTAGTAGGTTAAATCACAAAAATAAAGAATAAATAAACCATTGAAATTAAAGAACCTTGGCGTAATTTACAATAAACCAGAGTATGTACTTTTGACTAACGTACCATTTGCCGGTTTTTCTGTGGGGCTGCATTGTGGAGTGTCTTCGATAATATCTGCCACAATAAAAATGAATAAGCATTATGGAACAAAAGTTTAATTTTCTGTTTTACATTATTCTTTGATTATAGGAACTGTGTACAGTACACCTTTAAGTCCCATTTAATAAATGTCATAGCCTTCATAAGCATACTACAATAAAAATTAAGTTCTAACCTTATTTGAGGTTATAAAAAATAATTAAACAAATTACTTACCAACATCGCAATTGTTTTCATCAGCCACACTGTTTCGTATACAAACTCGTACGAGTTGTCTTGATCGAGCACTTATGAACTTTTTAGACATGTTTTTAATTAATTTGTATTTAGAACAGACAAACTACAGACATACCTACTTTTAAAATAATTGTAACAGAGTTACAAGGTAACTATTATGGTGTTGCTATTTATGAAAATTGCAAACGCGGTAGGTTTTGGTAGGTTGTTGTATAGAAGATTACTATGTATTTTTCTACTTTGTCTAACGCAAATCCAATTAGAAATAATTTTAATCAACATTTGTATTAAGAACACACATAATTACTGTTAAAATGAATGAGATAGAGTAGAAAATTGCAAAAGCTGTAGGTTTTGGTAGGTTATTGTTTAAAGTTTACTAAATATTTCTCTACTTTGTCAAATGTAAAATAAACCCAAACTTCATAGTTTATTGTTTTTGTACTAATGTTACAAAAAGGAATAATCTAGGTAGAACTAAGCATCATGGTTATTTTAAAAGTTACTTTATTATATACGCGAAATAGAACCAAGTATCATGGTTCCCATAAGCAGAAAAAATAATACAAAAACAACGTATTTAAATTTTTAACGAGAACCATGTGGCTTAGTTCCATTTTGCGTAATTAAACTGCTGAAGACTTATAGTTACCATGTGACATGGATCCATTTAGATTTGCTAAAATGACTCTATCCAGTATTAGTACGCGAAGCAGTATTCTTTTGTTTTGTTGTGGTATAACAGGGAGTTTTTAAGGACGTTCAAAACGTACTGGGGTCTCTATTAAAATATGAAACTAAGATAAAAGCAATGTATTTTAATTTTTTACGAGAAACATGTGGCTTGGTTCCGTTTTGCGTAATTAAACTGCTGAAGACATATAGGTACTATGCGACATGGATCCATTTATTTGTTCTAAAGTGACTCTATCTAGTGTTGGTACCTCAAGCAGCCATCGTTTTTTTTGTTGTGGCGTGTAATATCGGCCAGGGAGTTTTTTAAGGACGTAGAAAACGTAGTGGAGAGTCTATTAAAATATGTAACTCGATTTAACCTGAAATGTGGGTTGGTTCTTGTTTGCAAAACTATGTCCAAGTGATTTTTGATATTTTGCGTGTGTTGCGACAAAATCTTAATATGTAAGCAAGTACTCTTTGAATTTTGTTTATATCAGAAAATTTATATAAAAAATCTAAACACAACTCTGTGTTATTGTTTGTGTTAGTGCAAGTCAATACACTTGACAACTCGGGAGCGCCAGAAGATTTTGTTTCAGGTAGAACATCAACCACAAGCATGTTTTTGTCTAGTACTACAACTACATACTCCCTATCATAAAGAAAATCTGGCGCACTCCACCATAGCTTATGGTGTTCAAGGTCATGTGGCAACACACCTCTGCTTAAGCAATCAGCAGGGTTGTTACTGGTGTTGACATATGCCCAATTGTAGCCGATTCTGTAAGTTGAGATCTGTAAGTTGAGATTATTTTCACCCTGTTAGCAACATATCGATGCAAGAAAACGTATATGCTGTAAGTAGCCAAAACCCAACTTTTCACCAGAGCCAAAAAACTTTTAAAAAATTCGAAAAAAAATCATATCTTTTTAATTATCAGTGGCAGAAAGCTGATTTTTGGAACACAATCATGTTAAAGTATTACTCATGAACAGCAATGGAAATATTTTTGTTAAGTTATTAGTAGTAGGCTTTTCACTACTTACAGCAATTGACTTCTCATTTTAAAGACCTGAAGAACGCCGTAAGTAGTTAGTGACTTCTATGGAAATGGCTAAGTTCCGTATATTTTCAGACATTTGAAATGCTGTAATTGAAATATTTAATAAATTACGTACTATTAAAGAGATGTAAAACTTACTCAAAAAAAATACTGATATCACTTATTTGGTATATATAATATTTTTTTTATTTGAGGTGATTATAATGCTGTAAGTTTATTATTTTCTTTATTATTATTATGTAAATAAGTAGCTTGCTCTCAAAGAACATACTTAAATAACATTTCAATTATTATTCTAAGTAGGAACATTGAACATTACGGCAACAAGCACGGTAACTTCGTAGGGAAATTGATTTTTCCTTGCCATTTCTATAACCAGTGGCCAGTGGGATGGAGCCCATACTGTCGTTTTCCTGGCTTCACGTTCAATAGTTGCATGCATACTATCAGCTGGCATATGTATGCCCTGGGCCCTGTTTCATAAAAGTTACTGATATTATTAGCAAATTATATTAGACTACCTTTTAAAATAATTTCATGAGTAAGGATTTTAATGTTTCATAAACTTTTCGAAGAAGCTAATAATAACATTAACATTAACACAACTACCATTAACATTTATAATTTTTATTAGGTGAAAATTCAGATATAAATTAATAGTATCAATTAATAAGTCGAACATGGTTCAATCATGTAATTTTGTCCTTCAATATACCATGCTTAATTCTGTAGAATCGAATAGAACTCGGTGGCACAGTGGCTCGTGCGCTCAGCCTGCAATTGAAGCGGCTAAGCAACTTTTGCAGTGGTTTAGCACGAGATGGATGACCTAAAATTTATTATCACTGTATTTGCAGTCGTTGTTACCAATCCGCATTGGGAAAGTGTAGTGGGGCGGGCCCCTTTCTTATTACCCATCCATAAGGAAGACCTGCCCCCCTAACGCGTAAAAAATATGGATATGGGCTTCATTTGACAGTTGAGGCTCTTAAAATTACCTTATATTGTCATTTAACCGTCAAATGAAGCCTATGTCCATATCCATATTTTTTTACGCGGTAGGTGAAAAGTAAGTTACCTTAATTTACCCCTGTTAGACATTAAAATGCTAATGATGCTTATCATGATTTCATAAAATCGGTGGAAAATACACAATTTCAGTGGGTAAATAAATATATTCTTCTAACAAAACACATTGCCATCCGCCATCCATTCGAGTTAGTATAATAAGGACCTAATAGTTCGTTGAATTTGTATGTAAACTCCATGCCAGTATAGAGTTCTCCTTCTAAATATCTTCGGGCATCACATAATAACATTCTCTTCTTCATTTGACCCTGAATCACTAATTTAAAAGTATTTTTGAAACACTAATAATTGATTTATTAAACTAGAAATACTAATGAAATGTAACTCATAGCTGATAGTATTAGTATAAACTGTTTCATAAACAGTTTATTATCAAAACAAATAAATACTAGCTAATAATATTAGCGTTTACACTAATAACTAATATTATTAGTTTTTACTTTTTTAATACTTATTAGACTCTTTTAATTATAACTACCTATTAATATTAGTCTAAGACTAATACACTGACGAGCAATGAAAAAGTTTCACCCACAAAATGCCGACAAACACCTTAATATCTCCTAAGACATAGAACCTAGCTTCATAAATTAAAATTAATTAAAAATCACACATTAATGTTCTGATGCGCTGTCAAATGTACTTCAATATTGCAGACGGCGTCATTAAGCTAGCCTTTCCCGTTTAGGAGTAATTTGGTGCTATGTCACTGGAACTTTTCATTGCTCGCGAGTGTATTTTTTATGAAACAGGCCTGAAGAAGAAAATTAATTTGAATGGCTTCTAAATTTATACAACTTTTCAATGCGTATCACAGCATGCTTTGAGCGGTTTTATTTTTATTTTGACCAAAGCTCGAATCTGCGTAAAGAAGCAAAGTTTATACTTTTCTGCTATCAACATTATTTATAATTATATAAAGCAGACAAGAAGATATTTCGTTTGCTTCAGCGTCAGTTTCAGACCAAATGTTGCAAAAAACAAATCGGGTAGCACTTTCGTAAACCGTAAAATTGTAGACAACTATTTTGCGGCTGTAGTATAAGGACATGTTACTACCGTGCGGTGTAATTAAGACTTTTTGCAGGTCGCAGCTTGCACAAATTTCACTCTTATCTTTTTCAAAAAGTGTTTGATGAAATTGGAATCTATTTTGAGACTCTTCTTTTTCTTTTAAATGAATAAGTAACCTTGTGCGCAATTTGCGCACCATAAAAATGTTGTAAGTAATCTTGTATTTAATTTGCACCCCAAGAGAATGCTGTAAGTAATCTTTTCACCCGTTACTTTCATTTCATAAGAATGCTGTAAGTTATATCAGATGTTTAGTAATAAACCGCACTTTTGCTGTAAGTAAAAGAGTGTTAAAACGCCGTTTTTTTAGTGACTTACAGCAAATTGAACACGTAAACTTTTCAAAATTATACCCTATTTTGATTTTTTTTTTGTCGTCGTAGCGATATGAGACCCAGACCATTCGACGCAGATTTTTTTTCTGAATCTAGCTGTGTACACAGTCTACTTACGCCATTCTTGCTACTTACAGCAAATACGTTTTCTTACGTCGATATGTATTCAGCTTAGCAATGTTTGTGTTTAACCATGCTAGCACAATTTGTGAATCTGAATATAATATAGTGCTATTTATTGTTCTTTTTAAAGATAAAGTTTTGTGCACACGATTAATAAGTTTAGCAAGTAGCAGTGCAGCGTTAAGTTCGAGTCTAGGCACAGTTAATTGTTGACTGTGGGGATTGACCCTAGATTTTGAGCAGAGCAAGGAAACTTTTACTTGGCCATTCCAATCAATAACTCTTAAATAAACGCAGCACCCATATGCTGAGCTTGAAGCGTCAGCAAACCCAATCAATTGCAAGCATTGTGAATTGGGTAAATTAACATAGCGTTTTATATTTATAGGTTTCATAACTGTTAAGCTTTTCTAAAACTCATACCAAAGCGCTTGCAATTCATCCTTGATAACAGAGTCCCACTCCATGCGAGCTTGCCATAATTTTTGCATGATAACTTTTGCTTTTACTATCAATGGACCAGCTAGCCCCAAAGGGTCATAGAATTTACTTATGAAGCTAAGCACTTCACGCTTGGTGTTTGGGACTCCATAATTTTTAGGTGCATGAAGTGTGAAACAATCAGATTTAGTATCAAAATTAATGCCTAATGTTTTCAAATGAGTATGATTTTTTTGTAAATCAATTTCATCAAAATATTGTTCACCAATAGGAACATCATGTAAAACTTCATTTTTATTCGATGACCACTTATGTAACTTGAAGCCGCCTAAGCTTAGAAGTTTGCAGAGCTGCTCTTTAGATTCTATTAATGACTCCAACGAACTGTCAGTGGCAAGTACGTCATCAATGTAAGTTTGATTTTTCAAAATTGAGGCTGCTTTAGGAAATTTATCGGCATAGACCTCAGCTAACATGATCAAACAACGGGTAGCTAAATATGATGAGCTTTTAAGCCCATATGTGACTGTATTTAATTGAATACATTCAACTTCATCCTCTTGGGATGCCCTCCAGAGAATGTTTTGTAGTGAACAGTAATTAGGATTTAATGATATAGCTCGAAACATATGCCTAATGTCTGTCACAAATACAAATTCCTCAAATCGAAACAGTAATAAAATGTCAAACAATTCGTTCTGCACTACTGGACCGTTTAAAAGTATGTCATTGACTGCTACTCTTTTGTTACTTTTCATGGACCCATCAAATACTGTTCTACATTTTGTGGTCTTCTTATCCATCCTTACTATAGGATGATGTAAAAAATAGACTGGATCTTTATTGAGATCATACTGCCTTATATCAATTTTGGAAGCATGACCTAAATTAATGTACTCATTTATAAAACTTTTGTAAAGTACAAATAAATTAGGATCTTTATGCAGTCTAGATTCTAGATTATAAAATCTTTTTAAAGCTAGGTAGAATGAATCTCCTAGAGTCTCATTGACAGAGTTCAGTGGTAACTTAAGTGGCAAAGCAACTTCAAAAATATTATCTTTAAGCTGTACATTTTCATTAAATATTTTTTCATAAGTATTATGTTCTGATAAATTTTCTTTTAAAACCTGAGGTACTGACTCTGCTTGCCAAAATTGAGTTAGGGTTTCATTAAGATTAGAGTCACATTTGGTACAAAACAAAGATACAACCTGCTCGGGGCCTTGAAGAGGATATGCAACATTACCACCAATTACATGTCCAAACTGTGTATTTAGAAGCGTTGGGTACTGGATGTCTTTTGTAATGACACTGGCCGAAGGCTGCTCTGAAGGCGGCAACGCGGCTTCAGGCGCATTAGACAGCAACACCTGGAAAAAGACATCAGCTCCTAATAAAATGTGTATATTAGATGGCACATGAAAGTCTTTGTCTGCAAGAACTATCCCGGGGGACAAAATCAATTTTGAAAGATGAAACTTACTCTGTGGCAATCTACATGTAATTTTATTTATTATAAAACAAGATAATTGTAAGCTAAAGTTATTCACTAATGATTGAATTTGAAATTGTACATATTTATTTAATTTGTTGACAGAGTTGCCGATACCGATCACTTCTGACTCAATCTCTTTTGGCTGGAATTGTAAAATATTAACAAGTTCTGAAGTTGGCGGTTGGAAGAAGTATCTGTGTGCTTGTAGTATTAGACAGTAAAGTCACTGGAGTAGTATCTTCAACTTTATGTAATAAAGAATTATGCTTTTGTTCGCAAATATCACATTTAAAATGATATCTACAAGGCTTTGTATGTAAATTTAAACAAATATTGCAAAGTTTGTTGTTTGAAACAAATGCTAAACGATCAATTATAGGCATCTGTTTAAACTTTGGACAAAAATATAATTTATGTGCACACTTACATAGTGGGCATGATGGTGAAGTGTTGGTGGCAGCTGCTGTAGCTGATGGGTCTACCCTTACAGTCGCAGATCCACAAACCATCCTTGATGAACTTTTGTTGTCGTTGCTTGGTCGCTCCGAGTTCTCAAGTGCAAGTGAACGCTTTTCTAAGAATTCAATAAGACATTTCACTGTATGATCATTGTTAGAAATAAGTTGATATTCCCTGTTGCAAATGTAATCTAATTTACGCATCAACACACACAAAATAATTGTATCCCACTGTTCAACATTACAGTTTACATTTTTCAAAGCTGCTAATTGTTGCTTTACATTTGAGACAAAGTGTCTAATATTTGATGCTGTTGATTTTACAATTGGTGGAATATCTAACAATAAATAAATGTGCTCACTTTTGGTTTTAAATTCATTATTATACCTATCACTTAAAATTCTTAAACTTTCATCATAGCTATCAGCAATCATAGGTAGGTTTTTAATTAAATCTAGAGGCTCACCTTTCAAAAATCAAATGTACTGCACGAATTTTTGATGCGGAAATGTAGCCACGCCACACCGTTACTGCTCACTTGTAATTGTATTATAAAGGCTGCACTTCCCTATTTTCCTCGAAGGACCACTGTCGCAATGTAGGCTCTGACCGTCGCTGGCTGGTTGAGGGAATGGATGGTGCAGCAAATGATGATGCTTAATTTGAACTGTAGTTTATTTATTTTCCAATCACAATATCACAACCAACATTGCACACACAAATTTTTGTAATAATAAGGGACGGAAACAGAGAGCGAATGTTGCCATCATAAGAATAAAAATTACCTACTTAGTCATAATGTTGCCTGCAACAGTATTCACCGAATACGAATATCCGGTTAATGCCTACTATTCGGCGAATACGAATATTCGTATTCGTTGCATCACTAGTTTTTAGCCAGTCCACAAAAGCTTTATCAGCTTCGTTATTAACAGGTTTAATTCGTTTTTTTTTTGTGTTGGAACGACGACGACGGCCTCTCAACATTGGAAAGAGTTTCTGAATTAGTTTCTTCCCTAATATTCCAGTTAGAATCAACGTCTCGTTCTTCGGGGGACGCAGGTTCCTAATTTAGAGGTGATAGTTCAGGATTTAGTAAATTTCCTCTTTCTTCAATGTGAATGACTGGTTTTACATATGGTAATATAAACTGCATCTCATCGTGGAAATAGTATATTTTTCTGGTGGTTGCCAATCCACTAGCCTTCGGCTTTAAACTTCGAACAAAACCATTTCTAATATTTTTCCATTTTTCCTTACAATCGCTTACTGGAACAAACAGATTAAACTAAATTAAAAACAAAAGCCACTATACCTTAATTAAGGTCTATGAAATGTTTTGATGTTACGTATCAATCATCATTCTAGTTGGTAACCGACTATAACTATGTAGTACCAAGACGACGTTTCGTAGTAGCAAGTAATGTTTGACTGGATGCATCTGTTTTAACTATCATTTTTCACCAACAACAAAAATAACTTGATTTTTCATATTGTTTGTATGAAAAACACTCGAACCCACGACCTTAACTGTCCGGGCGAATGCTCTAAGTTGTGAGACGGGTCGTTTTTTTTTCTAATACTTCATTTTCAATAATAAAAATTGCATTGTGAATGCAAAAAAGTAAAAGTAATTAAGTCTACCCTTCAAGAATTAAGGTACGTTGGGGTAAGGCCGGACTGTTTTTCGGTTAGTTAAAGAGGTTGCAGCACTTTTTTTTCCCTCATTTCCTATATAATATTTTCAAATTTAATTGAGCATTTGTTGCTCAGGAATAAATTTACTGTTAATCAGTATTTTGTAGTTTCTTTACTTTAGAGGTTGCCAAGTTATACCTTTGTAAAGATTAGGTTTGCTAATCCAAATACCAGGTAAAGATCGGACCATAGCAGGGTAAGTTCGGACTACCATCTAAAAGCGACTGTGTGGCTTAAAACGTAAGGTTTTTATTACAGAAATATCCGGTTTTATCCCTTTTATGAATATACTAAAGGAATTACTAAAAAATAAGTAGTTTAGGTGGAACAGTTACAATATTTTTTTAAGATTTATAGTCTGATCTTGCCCCGCATAACGACAAATGAAGAAATTATGTTTCTCAAACTTTCTATACAAATTGGCTTGTATGAAAGTTTTACTTTCAGCTTTTCTGGTCCTAGCCGCCGCTTGTGTTAATAAATAAAATACGTAATACAAAATAGCACTCTTTATTAATAATTATTATATTTATTAATAATCAACTTTCTTTATGTTTAACGGCACTTTAATCAAAATATTTTTTTACAAAATACAATGTAATTTTGGACACGCCTGAAAGTAAGTAAGTACTTAATTATATAAATATCAATTAATACACATGAATTAAAAAAAATATAAAACCGTATACCGCTATTTATTATAAGTTTTTTTTTCTAAATAAATGGTAGATTGTAAGTATAACGATGTGTACAAAATTAAGTATTTTTAATTTAAATAATTTTTTTAAAATGAATACAGTTACAACAGTCTTAGATAGCATTTTATACATAAGTACCTAGTGTAATGAAAATAAAGAAAAAAAAACTTCACTTCATCTGTACAAGTATAATTTCTTTAACTAAAATTTGCCGAAAATGATACACAAAATATATTTAAAGTAAGTAAAATTAATAACGCAAACGTTGGAATTAAAATAAAAAAAATTTAAGGGGAAAAATTATTCGAATTACCCCAAAAAATTATTCAACTTAAAAAAGGGAAATTGCATAATTATAAAAAAACGGCGTGGTCGGGTGGTGTTGATGGGCATGGGTGTGATGGGATGAGAGCCGACGGTTTGTAAAAATGCAACTAGAACTTGGTAGCCCGACTGTGGAGTTATTGGAATTTGGAAAAAATTCACTAAGTGAAATCGGAATTAGTTGGGAGGATAACACTTCTTAATAAAGGGCAAAACATTAACTAAAATAAAAAAAACACCAAAAATATCGGAACTTAAAAACTAAAACCGGATATAAAAATAAAACAATGGCCACAATGTAGTCCCGTGTACCGGTCCGACCACAAGCACGGGCAACCCGGGCACCGACGGCCCGTCCGGAACCGCTATACGCACAAATGGTCGTGCAGGAGCACCGGCGAGACGACCGTCCGCCCCCAGCCCTCCGTAAGCCGGACAGGAAGGTTCCCAGGGGGAGTCCACCACGTAAACGACGGGAGACAGCGGGCAACGAGGTCCGCGGTTAGCCCGTACGGTTTAGCTAAAACACAAACACCCTATCACTACTACATCCACACGAAAGTAACTAGCAAACTCAAAACCCACCCCTAATGCATCGGAAATGCCCTCGACTTACCTAGTAAACCTGGCTTCCAAGTTAAATTAAACGGTTATAGCGGCTGGATTTCACAGCCGCCTTAAAAAACAGGATAGCAATGGCTTATTTGCCAATTCTTTGACTAAGTACACCACTTCAAAAAAAATAACAAGCCACGACGAATTCAAGAAAATATCACACGAAAAAATCCAAAACAGTTCGCCTTGACAACCCAAACAAAAAAACTCATTTGAAAATTCAAAAGTGTCACAAGAAAACTGCCAGCAAGTAAACAAGGAGATTTCGCATATGTAAAGAGGTCGGATCACACTCAATTGAAATATAATTATAGGCGGCGCCGAAAGTCGACAACTAGTAGCGGTTATTTAACGCTACACTAGTTAATAAATATTAAACACTTTTGACCGTTACTTTTTTGAAACTTTATAAGTAAGGAGTTTGAGATAAGCACTAAGCGTGCATCGCTCTCGCAATGCCTGTCCGGTGGAAGGGGGAGTTGATGTGACGTCAGATGTGACGTCAGATGTGCAAGCGTTCTATGGCTAGGTAATGCTGTAAAGAGAGAGAAACGACTGGTATCAACAGTGTCTATCTCAAACTATAAAGTTTCAAATAATATGCGTTTTATTTTAGGAAAAAACGCTGCTAATATCAAAGCTTTACTGATAAACCAAGCGTAATTAACAACAGAATAAGTAGTTAAAGTTTAATAGTAGCGTAATTGACATGTTTTCATTTTTATCAAGGTACCTCAAATCGAAAACCATTTCGAGCTTTGTCAATTTCTAACACCGTAAATATTTTTTCGGAATTTTTAATCATTAATTTAACGAATTATTTGGAATAAACCCAGTTTTATCGTGTGTACGGATTAATAAAGACATTTCTTTGCATAAAAATCGTCTCTTATTCAAAAAAAAACTGTCGCTGCCAAGATGAGTGCCATAATAAAAAAATAAAAAAAACAAGATTTATTTACATTTTACCGTACAATTTCTTTAGACTAGTTTAGACTATAATTTTTTTTATCGCGAGCAAGCCGGTTAATTAAGAAAGAAAGAACTAAACTAACAATAAAAAATTATGAAGGTGGCTGAAGGATTTGTAATGGCAGACAGTCGCAACCTTCCAAAAGTTGACATGATGATGTTATTGGAATATATGCGTGAACACGACTCATTTAACGTTGCGGAAATAAGGGGAGCTAAAGTTTTGTTTTCATCGAGAGATGCCTACGTAGAAACTTCCATAGGCTATGTGGAAGTAAAACGAGAACAAGCCATGTGTACCATCAAAGGCAGAGTAACTCCTGAACACAAAGTTCGATCGAAAATGTATATAGTTAAAGCAGTTATTGATGAGAGTAAAGACATTTTAGTAGAAGTAAAGTGCGAAGATTGTGCAGCAAGTCAGGGTGGTTGCAAACACGCTATTTGTTTGGCAATGTGGCTTATAAAGCGCACCGAAGAGCCTTCAGCTACATCAGTCCAGTGTTATTGGACTCAACCAAACTTTCTGCTGCTGTAACAAGCGACAAGTTTATATTGGCCAAGGAGATGGGCAAACGAAGACATCCTACTGTACGTCTACCAAACTCGCTCAGTAAATCTGTAATTTTAGAAGAGTGCCGCAAAAGAAAAATGAAGAATCCTTATTATCATATTATAATAGTGAAACAACAACACTGGAGAATTTCTCAATTTTTAAACTTGCATTGGAGTACCAGAAAACTTCAAATCAATTTAAAGAATTATTAGACTTTTCGAAGTGGAATCAATTTTTAAATGATTCCATATCAGAGAACATAATACAAGAAATTAAAAAAAATACACGAAACCAGGCTGATAGTCAACTGTGGCATCTTTTAAGACAAGGAAGAGTGACTGCTTCGAAAGTTTATGAAGCCACTAAGTGTAAAACTGATGGTCTATTGATTAAATCACTTCTCGGTGGCTACAAAATTCCAGAAACCAATGCTATAAATTTTGGTTAAAATTAAAGTTGGATTTCGTATTTTTATAGGGACTGCAGACAGTCAAAGATATTAATCAAATCAGTTGATAAGAAGAAAACTAGGGAGCTGCGGAAACTAAGTAGGAGAAACAAGAAACATAGTTGGAGTACAGACAGGACATTGTCCACTGGCACCTTTCAATTATCAAAAGAAGAGAGGATCCCATCTGTCCACAATGTAAAGAAAAGGAAGAAACAAGCTACCACTTCATGGCAGAATGCCCGTTAACGTTTTTTTCTGAATGTTTGCCTCTTTTTATAACATGTTTCCAAAATTTTGTAAGTACATAGAATACATTTTAATCAATACACCATCAGCTACATAGCCAAACAAATAGCATGTTTGAGAAATTCTCCAGTGTTGTGGTTTTACTATTATAATAAATCTATAACATTGTGTCTTTACTCTCATCAATAACTGCTTTAACTGTATACATCTCGTTTTACTTCCACATAGTCATAGAAATATATGTAGGCTTATTATGAATACAAAACTTTATTATCAATGTCGTTCACACATAAATTTCAATAACATCATCATGACAACCGCCAGCCATCACAAGTCCTCATTACATATTGTATGGTGTGAAATATTAAATCAGGCTATAAGTTGAGTATTTAATTTTAATATTTAAAATAGAAGTATGTGTTTAATATGAGTTTATTTGTCTGTTTTAATAAAATACAATTTAATTTGATATGCATGTATTTCAATCCTTATCTACTTCCTTATCTAGGTATCTAACTATCTATACTATTAAAAACTAAAAAAGGTCTGTACATTGAAGATATTTCAGAATAAACAGTAAATACATCAAGAAAAGACTGCTGAACAGATTTGAATGAAATTTGGCACACATTTATAGCCTAAATTAAATTACATATAATTATATTGGATCATTAATTAAATTTGCTTTATTATAGGTGACTGCAAATTTATAAGTCCACAAGCAACTAACACGACATCATCTAGCACATTTATTAATTTGTTGTTCACGACAGCATGTGGCTTTAACATTTTAAAAATCCGCACTCTTCTAATAACCCTTTCTATGTGGATTCTTAAACTGGCTATAATTTTTGTTTCAATGACTTAATTTTTTGTCATTTTTGTGTCTTTTAGGACACTGGGTGGACGCAAAACTTTAACTTCCTTTTGCCTTAAATGAGACTCTAAGTGCTTAAAGCCTCTATCGGCTAATATAGTGGCACCAGCTGGAACTTTCTCCAGATAACCACTCTGGTCTATTAAACTAATGTCGCTAATGCGACCACCATAGCCTTCTGAAATAAAGTTTATAAAACCATCTGGTGTGGCGCTTATCAAATATTTTATTGTGTTACAACTTTTGTGTTATGACCATGTAAGAGCCTGCCCAATGGGCTTACTTGGTTTTTCAACCTCAACTTCAAAACAATCTATTATCGATTGTACACTAGCATAGTCTTTGCTTGTTGTAAAAGAAGAAGGCAGATTTCTCTTAATAACAAGTGGTTTGGGCCAATATACTAGTTGTGCAAAAAATACACTTAGAGCTGCTAATGTTTTATAAAACATCCGCCATAGTGAAGATATAGAAATTTCAAAAAAATCCTTTATTTTTGCAAAAGTTTCATTATTTTTACTTTATATAGAGTTACTATAATATGAAGAGAAGGTATCTTAAATTCATTTGAAAGATGTTGAATAATCCAATAGTATTGCTTTGGAACTCCAATATATGTGAATGATTTATTTTCGATTAGATTTAAAATAAAACTTCTTCCTGCCAGCACACTTTTATGAATTTGGAAACTGCTTGAGGTTTCAGTATCAGAAAATTCGGTTGTACTGCCAACTGCAGATGGATAGTGCCCTTCCGATGATTGTTCCTCAACTACAGCTTGATCTAGTTCTAGTTCTTATTCTAATAATTCCTGTTCCAACTGAGCGGTTAGTCATGGATGGTCTTATCTGACTAGATTTGTTACAACGATCAGGAATACACAGAACACCTTTTTCTTGTGTGTTTGGGAAAAGATCTAAATGTCTTGATGTTGAAGGAAGCAATGGATCTACATTAACATTTTTCACATGTTTCAACCTGCTTGGTACTTGGGGTTTCAGACGAGGTCTGACTTCATTTTCCTTCCAATCCTTGTAGTTCAGAACATCATCTTCTAGCTAAAAAAACAATAAGTACATAAAATAAATTATACTTTTATAACTTTTGGTGCTAAATATCAATCCCAATCTGACACTCTAGGTAAATAGTTGGATGTAGTACAAGGTAGTGATTATTTGCTGATAAAAAATCTGCAATTTGTCACGATGAGACTAACTTAGACCTTTACGTCATGTCATCATATAAGTATAATTCACAGCATGAAAACTCGTGTTTAATAAAAAAAAAACTTACATTTAAGTGATCTTCACATATGTACACACTACCACCAGATGGTACTTTCGTTTTATTTACAGCAGCACACCACTGTGAACGTATGGACCTAGGCACGTGAAAAAAATGTTTCTTTGGGCATTTCATAACTGTACTTTTGCAGCCAGGAACTACACATGAAATTATGGGATCTAATTTTCGAACAGTTTTTTTCCATTTTAAGTTAAATTTGAGAGACTAAAAGAAGAGAAACAACAATAAAACTACAGCAAAATGCCGGGATACCTTACACCAACAAACAAGAAACGTCATTAGTGTCAAGTTGACTTGACAACGTCAGAGTGTATTTAAAAAATAAAAAAAAGCAAAGGTATATCCGCCAGAAATCCGTACCCTGGACTCGCGCTCTTTTAGAATGAGTAAGTTTTCAAATTAATTTTATGAAGACTTTAAATAAAAATTTTGGAAAAGGAAAAAATACGTGTCTCCTGCTTTTTGATGTAGTTTCTAAATAGCAAATAAAAACATATTAGAAATTTTATGAAATGTTGTCAATTAACAACAGAATTAGTAATTTTTTCTATACAATAAATAAAAATAAAGAGGACTAAGGCATAAGTAGGTAGTTAAAGTCTAATAATTTAATTTGAGAAAAACTGGACTCAAACACGATAAGTATTTATTATGCAGTACTGCTGCAGTCAGCTTGTGACCACGGCTGCAAGCTGTAAAAGCTTGCAGCCGTGGTCACAAGCAGACCAGTCAAATATAGCGTTCGAGTCCCGTTTTTCTCAATTTTAATTTATAGTGGAACGTGTAAGTTTTAAATTAAACCTTGCAAATATTTATTGTTGATTATTGGTACTTAGATCAAGTAGTCCCGATTAAAAGTTTGACAATTGCTGACGTTTTTACAACAGGGAAAGTTCGGATGATACTAATCCGATCTTCAACCTCATGGGTCAAGACCGGATCTCAGCTTACAGCCATCTTACGATGGCATTTGTCAGTTTGAAATAACTGCTACATGGTATAAAACGATTTCACACTCAAAATATGATAGAAAACGAACAATACTCACCATAATATTGAAAAAATGTAGTCTGGGGGAAGGTCGGATCTTCGTTGGTGGCACGAAAAGATAGTATTTCACTTTTTTCCAAATAAACACGTCTAACCTTTTGCAGCTACTACCGCAGACCAAGGAGAGGGGCAGAATAAAATAGAGTCTATGATTATGTTGCCAGCATTAAAAAAAATTGTCGCGTTTGGGAGTTATCCGTTATTATAGTACCCGTTCTTACCCCAACGTACCTTATACGTTGCGATTGAGATCGACCGTAACCCGTACAAAATAACCACGACTGTCATTTATTTATTGAATGGTGATGTTCACATCAATTGATAACAAAATATTCCTTAAATTTGTCGCGAATATAGCGAGCTTGATTGGTTGTTCTGTTGTACATATTTGGTCGTGGTTGTATTTGTTCTTGGTCATTGTTTATAGAAGTGTAGTCCAAATCACAATCACCGTCTTTATAGCGTATAATATTGTGCAGTAAACAACTTGTTTTTATCAGCAATCGAGCGTGAGATGTATTGGATTCTATTGGTACTCTTAAAATGTGCCATTTTGCTCGGAGCATCCCAAAAGCACATTCTACTGTCTTCCGTGCGCGAGATAATCGGTCGTTGAACAATTCACTTTGTGCGTTACGTATACTTTGCGAGTAAGGTCGCATCAAATATGTTTTAAGGGGGTATCCTTTGTCTCCAATTAATAATATGTTCTAGTACCATAACCCAAAACCTAACCCCCATAAAGGCGCAACACGGCTAAACTGTACATTACGGACCCACGAGTTGGAGGTTCACAATTTTTCGTTGTAAAGGTTTATTAATAAGAAGTAATTCAGCAAAGGCGCAACACTAGCAAACTTGTAGTTTTCGAGAAAAAAAATCTTAAAGTTTTATATTTTTTTCGTAATATCTCAAGGATCTGACATTATTTTGACAGATTTCTGTTTTTTTTTCTTGATTGAAGTCTATTAGATACAGGAATTTTGTCATACAGCCACAGACAATACTGAACTGTTGTTGTTAATAACGCACAATATTGATTAACTGTTATAATTATTGAAGAAAAATAATAAAATTATTCTTATATAAACATACTATAATATTTAAAGCTAAATTAAAAATAATCAAGTAAAGGAATTCTCAAGAATATTTAATAATATTTTTTCCATTTCGAGAAACGAAACGCAAAAATGCCATGCTCGGATTCCGCTATTCTGTCTGCCTGAAGAATTGAATTGAGTGAAGTGCAAGTTTTGGACTCGAATGAGCCGCTTGTTACGGCCTCTTCTTCAGTGCCCCCAGTGCCCAGTGATACTCTAGTGAGCCGCTTGTGGACACTTCTTCGGTGCCCCGTAGTGTACAAGTGTTGGACTCTAATGAGCCACTTGTGCTCTCGTCGTCCGCGTTGGAAGAACCGGTTGCTGGTCCCAAAAACCTAGCTGGCTCTAGTGGGTTAGCTTCTTTACCCAACTCGGCAGCTAGCAGAATGGCAAACTCCATCATGCCAGATCTACCAACTATATCTGAAGACCAATTGGAAGCACCTTCAGCTACTGGTTCATCTGGGAGACGAGTTCATAATTACGCGGAAGAAATCAGGTTAGTAGAGATATTATAGCAAAGATTTAAATCAATTTAGTGTTGATTAGTTCGAAATTGGTAACAGAACCGAATTAGTCAACCCCGACTCCACGTGGTACTAGTATGCCCTACCCCAAGAGTGTTTATAAAAGCCCGGAGGCGCGGAGGGAGAGCAGCCCCCGCCCGCTGTAACAAACTGCAGGCACCATGCAAGCCGAAGCGGCTGAGGCTGTTCGCCGCAGGCGAACAGCAAGCCGAAGCTGCGGAGGTGAGCATGGAGTGCCTGTGGTTTGTTACGCAAGGGAGTAGGGGCTGCACTTCCCGCAGCGCCGGAGACGTTCAGAAATCTTTAATTTGTTAACAACTTTAATAGCTTTGGACTCAAAAGGCAAGAATGCATTTACAATACAATACATTACTTCAACTTCAATTTTTTTGCTATGATGGCTGCGTCTCGTTTTACAATACATTACAATTTGTTTTCTAATTGTTTCAGATCAATGTTGGACGGGAAAAAAATTTGGAAACTGATGATCTGGAAAAAGAACTGGAAACTGGTGACCAATGTGTGCAATTTGCTGAAGCAATAAAGGCAATAAATGATTATTATATTAACATATTTTAATGTTTCATTTACTTACCCCTAGTAAAAAATAACTGTCAGTTTAGATATGTAACTTTATCAATTTAGAAATACATGGTAGTGTTGAGTGGCTTCCCCACTTTTATGCCCTTTTATTTAATTTTATTTTAGAGGGGGGAATAATGCATTTTACATTTAAACCCTATTTATAGGGGTAGTATGAGGGTGGAGGGTGGATTTAGGGGGAGAGAGGGGTAATGTGAGGGGGAGGGGGGAATAAGATTTGAGTTTTAGGGTGCCTACCCCCAAATTTTTCCCCCCCCCACCAAATTTAAAAATGCATAAAATGTTACTTTTTCTTGCCTCCGAACCTCAAATTTCAATCTCAAATATCTCAGGAACTATGCATTTGCTACGGTTGGGAGTTGGTGGGGGGGTAGGGGGGACGCCCCCCTCCCCCCCACCACCCTCACCCCCCTAAAATCGTGGGTCCGTAATGTACAGTTTTACCCGCAACACTAGCAAACTTATAGTTTTCGAGAAAAAAAATCTTAAAGTTTTATATTTTTTTCGTAATATCTCAAGGATCTGACATTATTTTGACAGATTTCTGTTTTTTTTTTCTCGATTGAAGTCTATTAGATACAGGAATTTTGTCATACAGCCACAGACAATACTGAACTGTTGTTGTGAATAACGCACAATATTGATTAACTGTTATAATTATTGAAGAAAAATAATAAAATTATTCTTACATAAACATACTATAATATTTAAAGCTAAATTAAAAATAATCAAGTAAAGGAATTCTCCGCCCCCCTCCCCCGCACCACCCTCCCCCCCTAAAATCGTGGGTCCGTAATATACAGTTTTACCTATTTAAATAAAGCCCAATTCCTGGTAAGACTTCCCATAGTACTCTCCGGTTTGTTGGTTGTATGGAAAACGCTGTACATAAAATAGAGTCATGGTCGTATCTAAATGTCCTTTCTGGTTTCCAGGGCTTTTTGGAGATATCGCTTTTTATGAGGGTACCTTTATGAGGATACCTTTTTAAGCACATCTCTTTTTGGAGTTTATCTCAAGCACTAGAAGGCATGAAGTTCACTTGCAAGCGGGTGCGCTGCTGTTCCACTGAGCGTGTGTCATCTGACGGACCGAGGTTATGATATTTTGAATGTCGGCGTGAGTCTCCGCTGGTGTTTCTTCACCTCCTCGCTGTATTACATATCCCGGATTTAGAGGTAAACCTATGTCTCCTTTTGGATGAAACCATGTTCCGGGGAATCTACCCGCGGAATGATTATAAACATGTTCAGGGTCAGCCATAGCGATCCTTAGCCAATAGTAAAATGTTTTAAGTTAATTTAGCCTTCATGTAACCTGGTTTAAGTACAGGATTAATATTTTTATAAATTTAATTGTACTCCGGATGTACTCCTTTAAGTTAAGTATAACCGGGTATCTTTAAGAGGTTTCTATGTTAAGTCACCCATCTTGTCTTAATTATAGGACAATGTACCTACGTATAAGCCATTTTATGTTAATTAGGCTCTTAATATAATCTCAACCGAGTCCCTCTTAAAGGAACTCTCCTATTTATATTGATTTGTTGCATATTCCCCTTTATTTTGAAAAGGGTATGATGATACTTTAAATAAATGATTGTTTTTTTTATTTTATATACTGATTATAAGCCTTGTTTCAAAATACGAATAAGCTATAAAGTCTTAGTTTAATAAATTGGCATTAATATATGTAGTTATATATTGGGGTTTGGCAAACCCCACCACATGCTCGGTGTAACTATTTTCACCACATGCTCGCCGGGTTAATTTGTTTTTTGCTTTTATTTTTTTATTTTTGGTGTTCTTTGGGTATTATATCCGAATGATTGTCGATAAAATATAAAAATAAAAATTATTAAAAAATTAAAATATTTTTAAAAAATAAAATTCCTTGTTCATTTTATTCTAAACACTTAACATGACCTTCCCCTTAAGCTTGGGTCAATAAAAAAATTGCACGGTATATATACAGAAAAGTGCAAACTTTTTATTCCAGCAACTCACATACAGTAATAATAATGTCTTTATTAACACAAATCATACATTATTAACATATAATGAAACAACCCCAGTAAGTAATTCTAAAATACTTGTGATGCTATATCCTTGTCCACAGAAGGAGACAAAGCAACCCTTTGGACCATTTCTAGAGGTCCAACACCTCCTTATATAGGCGCACCTACGAGAAAGAGATAGGCATCTCCAGTCCGCATTGCATGATGGTGAGATCAAGCTTAATGAGGAATATCACCTGTTATCTACTCCTCTTGGACATATCGTTCTGCCATCGACCAACCACCATTCTCATGGAGCTAAAAGATTCACCTACTAGAACAGGGTTTGATGACTTAATAGACTCACTTATTTTGAGTGGGCTGACCCATGCTTTTTGCTTACTCACTCATGCAACCCCAATCGAGCTTCATGACAGAGGAGGATGGAGAATGGCCATTGCGGACTTAATATCCTCCTATGTGGACAAGGGGATACTCACTGTTGTAAACGAGGAGACCGTCCTGCTGCCAGAGGAGACTGAACACATCTTCAAGAGGTGGTATATAACCCTAGGACAAGGGCTCAGACGTAGACTAGTTCCGTCCACCTGGAGAGATATGAGCCCGGAAGTAATAAGGAAGTCCATAGAGACAGCGTTTAAGAGAGAAGGAAGACTATCAGGCTAGAAGGGGCAGAGAGCCACATTGAGGAGGCAATGTACTGCGTCTCAGGTGGCCGGATAATAAACCAGCTATTCGAGATAGTGATTTGCTTGAAGGAGCAGCTTATGGCAGCTGACAATAACAGCATCCGGCTATATACACTTGGAGACAAGAATGGGGCAGCTTACTCCCTTATATCACACATGCTCAAAGGGAAAATTGATGGTGGATTTCCCAGGTGGAGGGGCACCACATCATCTATGCAGTCCTCACTGGAGACAGGGCCCTTGTGCATTACAGGGGACCCTTGTGACATCCCGTACAACCACAACGAGTTTTTAGCAAACAAAGACGGGAAGAATACAACTCGCTACATCCATGACAAAGATAAGGTTAGCCTGTGGGTGGTAATAGGAGATCATCAAGACATGCTACCCTGGGATGCCCGAGGGCTGGTCCTTACCAACGGGCCCGTGCGCCTACGACAAGGTTGGTCACAGGCTCATATATTCTCCTTCCAACCTATTGAGAACAGTCCTGCTGATGTGTGGTCACTGTGGGCGTACCTTTTTGAAGCTGAGACCCCTACATATCATAATATAGGGCTTGGAAACAGCACACTACAGAACGCTTACAAGAGACCTCTAGAGTGTGCTATGGTGGCGTCAGTCTTAAGGTACCCGTGCTTCAATGTGTTATCACCAGTCTACCACCTGATCCAAGGAACCCCGACAGACAAGAAACACCTGCATGAGTTAGTGACCAGGGGTTTGAAGAGATGCCTGGGGATGCTGCCCAGCCAGTCGCTCAGTGGCACAGGGTTTGGTATGCTGGAAATACTTAGGGAAAGGGACGATGAGCTAAGGAGCAGCGTTGCAGATAAGATTGCTATCTTGGGCTTGCTGAATGGCTTGATGGCTGTAGAGGATGCTAGGTGTTCTGACATTAAGAGTGCTGCCATAAAATTCCACATACACTACTCTGACTCGCAGCCAACAAAGATCTGTCAAGGATCATGTAGAAATTACGGAAGGAGCCTCATGATGCACTACCGAAGATATACAGGTAGAGGATTGGGTAAGTGGTGGAAGCCTTGTGTACTGTTAATATCGGCACTGGGAGGTATACAAGATGTAGGAGATGAAGACATACGGGCCTTTGTGGGTTATGGTACTAGAACATATTAGTTTTAATCTTTACTGTTGTACTTGAGGATGATGTCCGACATCCAATTCCGGCAATGGTTTACAATGTTTATCGTAATAATATGTACTTTTTAATTGCTTGTGTAGCAATTTTTCATGTTGCTCTTTACAATCGTGCTGATTAGTTCTCAACAAATCAGGATGAACGGGTAGTCTACACTTTAACCTACGGCCCATCATAAGTTGTGCAGGAGAATCCAAATTATCCCGAGGTGTATTTCTATAACTAAGCAAATTCAAATAGAAATCGGATCCACTTTCAACAGATTTCTTTAAAATCTTTTTTACAGTTTGCACAGCCCTTTCGCTTTTACCATTCGACTGGGCATAATAAGGAGACGAAGTGACGTGATCAAATCCCCATTCTGTGGCAAAATTTTTAAATTGACTACATGTATATTGCGGGCCGTTATCGCTCACTACTATTTCTGGTATACCATAACGAGCAAAATTTTCCTTCATGACACTTATGACTGATTTAGCAGTAGAATCGTTTAATTTTGAAACTTCTACAAATCCTGAAAAATAATCTACTAAAATCAAGAAGTATTTCTTTCCAAATTCAAATAAATCTGTACCAATTTTATACCAGGGTAAATCTGGTATTGGAATCGGGATCATGGGTTGTTTTGCAGGCCTATTTGAATTCTCCTGACATGTTCTACATTTTCTTACATAAAGTTCAATGTCGTCTCCAATGCCCGGCCAAAACAATACTTCTCGCGCTCGCCTCTTACAACGGTCAATTCCCAAGTGCCCTTCGTGAATAATTTTTAACATTTCTGGTCTCAAAGCTAATGGTATCAGAATTTGTTTATTTTTAAATATTACGCCATCAACACAGTATAGCTCTTCTTTCATGGAATCACAGTACCCACAAGACAAATATTATTAAATTACCCACATCTCCCCATATATTTTTTAAAGTTAAATAATACTTAACTAAATGTACATGTTGCTTTAACCTCTAAAAACAAGTACTTAGATAAATATTAAAATATATAGCAGTCGGTATACAAACTAATTAAAACACCTATATCAACCCCCTTAAAAAAAATCTGCTATTAAAGACATGCTGCTTATAAGTAGGTAAAACAAAATATGTTTTTTTTTACATTTTATTGGTTTTGCTTCTAGTGATAGGCGGAGAATATGCTTCGGCAGAATTTCGTGACGACGTGACGTACTCGACGCCCGTCATCAACACCACGTACCGGGCCAGCGTGGAGTTCGACATGCGCGCCATGGGCTCGCTCTACAATTCCACGCACCTGGTCATCGACTTCATCGCCAACAAGCAGGCCTACCCTGAAGGTAAGTCACATACATTGATATTCTTCTTCCTCTTGCCGATGATTCACACGTCACACGTGCTAAGCCCAGTGGGCAGCAACTTCAAGGGCGTTGTCAGCTGCCTCCATCTGGTCACTTAATACAGATTGAAGGTGTTAGGGCACAGGGGGCACTCCAGGATCCTCGCCATTGTCTGTAAGGGCTACTAGGGTGGATGCCTCGAATAACAGCCTTTACATCTCTCATGTTCGGTTAGTAGGTTCTTATTACCTCCAAATGGGGCTTGTAGGTGACTAATTAGCGCTCTAGGGTAATAATGTAGCTAGAAAAGCCCTAGGGCGGTAAGTAATTAAAAAAAAACACTTATTTCTTTCAAAAAGTTCGCGTACATCTAACCATCATACTGGCAATAGACATCATGCATTCAGCCCAATGACCAAAGTGGTCGATTTGCTATCAGTCATCAATTTTAAATATCGAACGGAGAAGATCAATTTCGATCTTGGAAAAAAAAAAAAAGTTCTTTACTTGATTCTTTTTCATGAAAAAAGGCGGGAATAGAAAACTTTTACTTTAAATATTGTTTGTTTTTGGGATAGTTCTCATTTCACAATAAATTTCAACAAATAAAATGTTTTATTCTTGTAATGCCGGTTTTTTTCTACTTACCTCACAATTGAGATGTAAAGCAGAATAGTTAGCTCGGGTCAGACATCATCCTCAAGTACAACAGTAAAGATTAAAACTAATATGTTCTAGTACCATAACCCACAAAGGCCCGTATGTCTTCATCTCCTACATCTTGTATACCTCCCAGTGCCGATATTAACAGTACACAAGGCTTCCACCACTTACCCAATCCTCTACCTGTATATCTTCGGTAGTGCATCATGAGGCTCCTTCCGTAATTTCTACATGATCCTTGACAGATCTTTGTTGGCTGCGAGTCAGAGTAGTGTATGTGGAATTTTATGGCAGCACTCTTAATGTCAGAACACCTAGCATCCTCTACAGCCATCAAGCCATTCAGCAAGCCCAAGATAGCAATCTTATCTGCAACGCTGCTCCTTAGCTCATCGTCCCTTTCCCTAAGTATTTCCAGCATACCAAACCCTGTGCCACTGAGCGACTGGCTGGGCAGCATCCCCAGGCATCTCTTCAAACCCCTGGTCACTAACTCATGCAGGTGTTTCTTGTCTGTCGGGGTTCCTTGGATCAGGTGGTAGACTGGTGATAACACATTGAAGCACGGGTACCTTAAGACTGACGCCACCATAGCACACTCTAGAGGTCTCTTGTAAGCGTTCTGTAGTGTGCTGTTTCCAAGCCCTATATTATGATATGTAGGGGTCTCAGCTTCAAAAAGGTACGCCCACAGTGACCACACATCAGCAGGACTGTTCTCAATAGGTTGGAAGGAGAATATATGAGCCTGTGACCAACCTTGTCGTAGGCGCACGGGCCCGTTGGTAAGGACCAGCCCTCGGGCATCCCAGGGTAGCATGTCTTGATGATCTCCTATTACCACCCACAGGCTAACCTTATCTTTGTCATGGATGTAGCGAGTTGTATTCTTCCCGTCTATGTTTGCTAAAAACTCGTTGTGGTTGTACGGGATGTCACAAGGGTCCCCTGTAATGCACAAGGGCCCTGTCTCCAGTGAGGACTGCATAGATGATGTGGTGCCCCTCCACCTGGGAAATCCACCATCAATTTTCCCTTTGAGCATGTGTGATATAAGGGAGTAAGCTGCCCCATTCTTGTCTCCAAGTGTATATAGCCGGATGCTGTTATTGTCAGCTGCCATAAGCTGCTCCTTCAAGCAAATCACTATCTCGAATAGCTGGTTTATTATCCGGCCACCTGAGACGCAGTACATTGCCTCCTCAATGTGGCTCTCTGCCCCTTCTAGCCTGATAGTCTTCCTTCTCTCTTAAACGCTGTCTCTATGGACTTCCTTATTACTTCCGGGCTCATATCTCTCCAGGTGGACGGAACTAGTCTACGTCTGAGCCCTTGTCCTAGGGTTATATACCACCTCTTGAAGATGTGTTCAGTCTCCTCTGGCAGCAGGACGGTCTCCTCGTTTACAACAGTGAGTATCCCCTTGTCCACATAGGAGGATATTAAGTCCGCAATGGCCATTCTCCATCCTCCTCTGTCATGAAGCTCGATTGGGGTTGCATGAGTGAGTAAGCAAAAAGCATGGGTCAGCCCACTCAAAATAAGTGAGTCTATTAAGTCATCAAACCCTGTTCTAGTAGGTGAATCTTTTAGCTCCATGAGAATGGTGGTTGGTCGATGGCAGAACGATATGTCCAAGAGGAGTAGATAACAGGTGATATTCCTCATTAAGCTCTCTAGGTTAACTCGACACAATTCGGATAGGTTGACAAATGGAGGGGTCAAAGTGTCTTCTACAGCCCTATGCTCCAAAGTTGATATACGTGACGTGTCTCGTCTATTTAAGATCCAGACGGCGAACTTGTAAGCAATGTGGGCCGCATATGAGTCAGGAATCCCCATCTGATTTGGCTTGTATGGAAGACGCGTATCGGATACCGGGTCAATATGAAGGATTGCTGTAGGGATAGGTACCCCAGGGTAAAGGCTATTCTCCAGGGTGAAGCTCTCGGGGGGTATATTCCAAATGCAGCATCCTCGGGTCAGTACAAGCGCCATCCTCTCAGGTATGGATCCGTATTTGTGATACAAGATGTTCAGGACCGCGATTCCGTATAAGAATACGGACTGAAAACATATGGTGTAGTCCTCTCCCTTTTTGGCATATCTAGTGGCTGTGCTTGATGATATCCTGATATGTGATGAGAAGTTGCTAGTAGAGTTAGATTGGCCACCACGACTCATAGTGGGACAAGGCAATCGGTGCGTTAAGGCTATATGTAAGTTTTCAAATCTTTTAAAACCTTTCCGTATTGTACGCTGCCATTGGCATATTATGGACGTAGCAGGCCCATACACAACGACAAAATCAGATGCAACAATTTTAAAGAAATTACTAAGCACTAATCCCAACAATATATTTAATGGTTTTTTAAAACAGGTGATGTCCTTATATTAGATAGTGGTTTCAGAGATGCTGTTTCTGATGCGGAAGCTTGCGGGTATGACGTATATAGGCCCAAATCACTAGACAGAGGTGAGTCAGTTATCAACCGAAGATACAAATAAGTCGCGGCTAGTGGCCATTTGTAGCTGGGTCGTGGAAGTGGTTAATGGCCGCTTCAAAAGAGACTTTAAGATATTCAAACAAGATCATTTTAATAAAGCTTTACCTCACATACAAGATAATTTTAGAAATGCAGCGGCCATCACGATTGCTTTCCACGACCCAATAACAGACAACGATAACCCAAATGCTTCCGAAATTGTAGAGAGAGTTCGAAGTAGAGTTAGGCTCTAGACAGACGGACCGCATTTCAACTGCAATCCAACCGCAAATTGCAGTTATGCAAAACACAGCAAGCTTTTATAATTTCTTTCGCAAAAAATGGTTTATGAGCGATGGGCCTGTGAAAAATACGCTATTATTTGCTAGAATACCAAATAAACATTCATTAAATCTTCAAGCCCGTGATAGGCGGTAATTAAAAACCTTCTTTTCCACACTTAATTGTCTTCCCGCGTAAAGGCGACAAAGGCTTCCGTGATGGTATAAGGGAATTAAATCAATATGGGTTTATTACACATATGCCGGAATCTTTACTGGACAATGATCATCAGATAACAACCATTCAAGCAAACAGGTCACGCTAGTGACAATGTGTCGTTGGGTGGTGGAAGTTACAAATGGTAGAGTCAAACGTGACTTTAAAATTTTTCGAAATGTATTCAATAATAGAGCAGCAACTTATTTAAAGGATGATTTTAGAATTCCTTGTGCAATTATAAATAAATATAATGTTCTTGTGCAAGATCCACCCGTGGCTTTAGAGTATGTAAGAATTGCTAAAAACCGACTGAATATGGAAAATCATCTTTCAAATTATGTGGAAGAAGAAAATGTCAATAGAAGGCGAGTCAATTTTCAAAGAATTGATGGTAATAATCCCCAGTTAGCGAGATTCCCAAAACTTACAATAACTGATTTACAACGGTTTACTCTTGGAACGTATCAGCTTAAACAAGCCCGATCATAGTATGGCAAGCATGTGCGTCAAAATGGTATGTACTGTCTTGAGATCAATCAAGACATTGATGATGACTTGCCTTTGGTGTTAGGTCTTGAAAATTATTTGCTGCGAGGTAGAATTCGTTCACGGCATGTAGGCAGTCGTACATATTACACCTACTTATTGATAAGCCGTGATGAAACAATAGCTAACACTTTAGATGCAATTAAAGGCCATTGCTGCAGTTGTCTTGTGGGAAGGCGTACTGTTGGCCGCTGTGCACATGTGATGGCGATAGTATGGTTTTTAAGTTGGGCTCGATATAAAGATATACATGCCCCAGCTTCTCATTCGGACAATTTCTTTGAGGAATATTTTTAATAAGTTATAAGTTATTTAATAAGTAAATAATTTTAAACTCAGTTCTTTATGCCTATGTCTAATCACACTAATCAGCCTTTGCGTCAAAATCACAGATCCTCATAATTATAAAAATTTTAATAAGTAAAACAACTTTAAACTCAGTTCTTTATGCATACTAATCAGCCTTTGCGTCAAAATCACAGATCCTCATAATTAAATAATTTTTAATAAGTAAAACAATTTTAAACTTAGTTATTTATGCATACTAATTAGCCTTTGCGACAAAATCACAGATCCTCATAATTAAACAATATTTAACAAGTAAAACAATTTTAAACTTAGTTATTTATGCCTATGTCTAATCACACTAATCAGCCTTTGCGTCAAAATCACAGATCCTCATAATTAAATAATCATTTTCCTATTTATTATTATAGATTTCAATCAAAAATATTTTTTAAATATTTTACTTACGATGAAACTTTCCATTTGAGGAAGTAAACTCATAAGAAAATAATAGTCGTCCGTCTTATTTTCAGCCTGAGAAGTCTCTTTTAAAAAAGCAACTAGTCTCATGTCGCCCTGACGGGATAAGACTAGTTGCTTTTTTCTAGTATATTTTCTTGTTTAATATTTATCACATAAAAATAGCATTGTAAAATGCAAAATTAAAAAGTTATAATTAGATGGCTGTTTCATCTTAATCGATAGTCAAACATCTGTAAAGATGTTTCTTTCGAATGCGAGGATATTTCTCTCATTGATGAAGCGACGGTGGCCAACACCGTAGAACGGTGAATATACTAGAAGAATTCGACATGTCCTTATAGGTCTCTGTAGTATAATTGGTTAGTGCATTGGGCCGGACTCCCAAGGATGCGGGTTCGTATGCCGTCAGGGCGACATGAGACTAGTTGCTTTTTTCTAGTATATTTTCATGTTTAATATTTATCACATAAGACGGTACTGTAACACCGAATTTTATACCTATCCATAGGGATACTGGGCACTAAGGAAATAAGTACTTGTGGTAGTCTAGATGTCAGTCATTGGTATGGGCAAGGATAATAGTTTAGGTTGTATTTCGATTCTTTAAGTAATCCGTGGTGTTTATGGGTTATTATCGATAGTTAAATAGATTTTAGTTTGCGGTAATATGAGAAGTAATTTTTTTTTTGTTAAAACATGTTTGCCATCGTCTGGCTAACGAATGTTGACCTAGCCATACCGCAACCGCACAGGTTTATAGCAAAACTATTTAAATACCACCTTCTTTTCGATCATTCACAAATATCTCATTTAGTTTCCAAAGTTTGCTTGCAATGATAAATTTGTTCTCACAATATCAAAGATAGTTATTATTTTGACGTTCACTGGATGACAGTTGTGACAGTGCCGGTCGGTGACACAAGTGCGTTCCGTTTTTGCTGTCGGACGGCGTCAAACTCGTAGTCTTCTATTCGTATTAAGAAAAGCAAATACTATTCTAGTTTTGTTATTATGATGAAAAAGTAAATACTTATTAAGTAAATGACTGGTTAGGTTTCAATATTTTGATAATAGTAGTTATTTGAGTGACATTTCGTTTTTTTTTGTGTTAAGTAATAAAGTTTTTGTCATGGACTAACGAAACGTCAGGCGATGATTGGCAATTTTGTTCTTCCTTCATGGCACGAGCGCAGCGATTGAGCAAGCGGCCATTTCTACACAGATTTTTACAAGTTTACATTAATTTTGAATGTTAAATATATTTGCAAATTGGAAAGTGGTGGTGAGAGTGTGAATCGGGTGAGTAGTTATATAGTAGTTAGTTAGTATAGTCATTGATTGGTGCGAGAGAATTTCTTTTCTTTCTCCGTGCGGTGCCCATTTGTAATGCGAGTCTTATTGTTCAAATTTTCAGATACAATGATGATGTGATCCCATACCTTCGGGAGGTTTCCCGCATTATATTTAAAGGCTAAACTGTACATTACGGACCCACGAGTTGGAGGTTCACAATTTTTCCTTGTTGTTAAACTAATATGTTCTAGTACCATAACCCACAAAGGCCCGTATGTCTTCATCTCCTACATCTTGTATACCTCCCAGTGCCGATATTAACTTCCACCACTTACCCAATCCTCTACCTGTATATCTTCGGTAGTGCATCATGAGGCTCCTTCCGTAATTTCTACATGATCCTTGACAGATCTTTGTTGGCTGCGAGTCAGAGTAGTGTATGTGGAATTTTATGGCAGCACTCTTAATGTCAGAACACCTAGCATCCTCTACAGCCATCAAGCCATTCAGCAAGCCCAAGATAGCAATCTTATCTGCAACGCTGCTCCTTAGCTCATCGTCCCTTTCCCTAAGTATTTCCAGCATACCAAACCCTGTGCCACTGAGCGACTGGCTGGGCAGCATCCCCAGGCATCTCTTCAAACCCCTGGTCACTAACTCATGCAGGTGTTTCTTGTCTGTCGGGGTTCCTTGGATCAGGTGGTAGACTGGTGATAACACATTGAAGCACGGGTACCTTAAGACTGACGCCACCATAGCACACTCTAGAGGTCTCTTGTAAGCGTTCTGTAGTGTGCTGTTTCCAAGCCCTATATTATGATATGTAGGGGTCTCAGCTTCAAAAAGGTACGCCCACAGTGACCACACATCAGCAGGACTGTTCTCAATAGGTTGGAAGGAGAATATATGAGCCTGTGACCAACCTTGTCGTAGGCGCACGGGCCCGTTGGTAAGGACCAGCCCTCGGGCATCCCAGGGTAGCATGTCTTGATGATCTCCTATTACCACCCACAGGCTAACCTTATCTTTGTCATGGATGTAGCGAGTTGTATTCTTCCCGTCTATGTTTGCTAAAAACTCGTTGTGGTTGTACGGGATGTCACAAGGGTCCCCTGTAATGCACAAGGGCCCTGTCTCCAGTGAGGACTGCATAGATGATGTGGTGCCCCTCCACCTGGGAAATCCACCATCAATTTTCCCTTTGAGCATGTGTGATATAAGGGAGTAAGCTGCCCCATTCTTGTCTCCAAGTGTATATAGCCGGATGCTGTTATTGTCAGCTGCCATAAGCTGCTCCTTCAAGCAAATCACTATCTCGAATAGCTGGTTTATTATCCGGCCACCTGAGACGCAGTACATTGCCTCCTCAATGTGGCTCTCTGCCCCTTCTAGCCTGATAGTCTTCCTTCTCTCTTAAACGCTGTCTCTATGGACTTCCTTATTACTTCCGGGCTCATATCTCTCCAGGTGGACGGAACTAGTCTACGTCTGAGCCCTTGTCCTAGGGTTATATACCACCTCTTGAAGATGTGTTCAGTCTCCTCTGGCAGCAGGACGGTCTCCTCGTTTACAACAGTGAGTATCCCCTTGTCCACATAGGAGGATATTAAGTCCGCAATGGCCATTCTCCATCCTCCTCTGTCATGAAGCTCGATTGGGGTTGCATGAGTGAGTAAGCAAAAAGCATGGGTCAGCCCACTCAAAATAAGTGAGTCTATTAAGTCATCAAACCCTGTTCTAGTAGGTGAATCTTTTAGCTCCATGAGAATGGTGGTTGGTCGATGGCAGAACGATATGTCCAAGAGGAGTAGATAACAGGTGATATTCCTCATTAAGCTCTCTAGGTTAACTCGACACAATTCGGATAGGTTGACAAATGGAGGGGTCAAAGTGTCTTCTACAGCCCTATGCTCCAAAGTTGATATACGTGACGTGTCTCGTCTATTTAAGATCCAGACGGCGAACTTGTAAGCAATGTGGGCCGCATATGAGTCAGGAATCCCCATCTGATTTGGCTTGTATGGAAGACGCGTATCGGATACCGGGTCAATATGAAGGATTGCTGTAGGGATAGGTACCCCAGGGTAAAGGCTATTCTCCAGGGTGAAGCTCTCGGGGGGTATATTCCAAATGCAGCATCCTCGGGTCAGTACAAGCGCCATCCTCTCAGGTATGGATCCGTATTTGTGATACAAGATGTTCAGGACCGCGATTCCGTATAAGAATACGGACTGAAAACATATGGTGTAGTCCTCTCCCTTTTTGGCATATCTAGTGGCTGTGCTTGATGATATCCTGATATGTGATGAGAAGTTGCTAGTAGAGTTAGATTGGCCACCACGACTCATAGTGGGACAAGGCAATCGGTGCGTTAAGGCTATATGTAAGTTTTCAAATCTTTTAAAACCTTTCCGTATTGTACGCTGCCATTGGCATATTATGGACGTAGCAGGCCCATACACAACGACAAAATCAGATGCAACAATTTTAAAGAAATTACTAAGCACTAATCCCAACAATATATTTAATGGTTTTTTAAAACAGGTGATGTCCTTATATTAGATAGTGGTTTCAGAGATGCTGTTTCTGATGCGGAAGCTTGCGGGTATGACGTATATAGGCCCAAATCACTAGACAGAGGTGAGTCAGTTATCAACCGAAGATACAAATAAGTCGCGGCTAGTGGCCATTTGTAGCTGGGTCGTGGAAGTGGTTAATGGCCGCTTCAAAAGAGACTTTAAGATATTCAAACAAGATCATTTTAATAAAGCTTTACCTCACATACAAGATAATTTTAGAAATGCAGCGGCCATCACGATTGCTTTCCACGACCCAATAACAGACAACGATAACCCAAATGCTTCCGAAATTGTAGAGAGAGTTCGAAGTAGAGTTAGGCTCTAGACAGACGGACCGCATTTCAACTGCAATCCAACCGCAAATTGCAGTTATGCAAAACGCAGCAAGCTTTTATAATTTCTTTCGCAAAAAATGGTTTATGAGCGATGGGCCTGTGAAAAATACGCTATTATTTGCTAGAATACCAAATAAACATTCATTAAATCTTCAAGCCCGTGATAGGCGGTAATTAAAAACCTTCTTTTCCACACTTAATTGTCTTCCCGCGTAAAGGCGACAAAGGCTTCCGTGATGGTATAAGGGAATTAAATCAATATGGGTTTATTACACATATGCCGGAATCTTTACTGGACAATGATCATCAGATAACAACCATTCAAGCAAACAGGTCACGCTAGTGACAATGTGTCGTTGGGTGGTGGAAGTTACAAATGGTAGAGTCAAACGTGACTTTAAAATTTTTCGAAATGTATTCAATAATAGAGCAGCAACTTATTTAAAGGATGATTTTAGAATTCCTTGTGCAATTATAAATAAATATAATGTTCTTGTGCAAGATCCACCCGTGGCTTTAGAGTATGTAAGAATTGCTAAAAACCGACTGAATATGGAAAATCATCTTTCAAATTATGTGGAAGAAGAAAATGTCAATAGAAGGCGAGTCAATTTTCAAAGAATTGATGGTAATAATCCCCAGTTAGCGAGATTCCCAAAACTTACAATAACTGATTTACAACGGTTTACTCTTGGAACGTATCAGCTTAAACAAGCCCGATCATAGTATGGCAAGCATGTGCGTCAAAATGGTATGTACTGTCTTGAGATCAATCAAGACATTGATGATGACTTGCCTTTGGTGTTAGGTCTTGAAAATTATTTGCTGCGAGGTAGAATTCGTTCACGGCATGTAGGCAGTCGTACATATTACACCTACTTATTGATAAGCCGTGATGAAACAATAGCTAACACTTTAGATGCAATTAAAGGCCATTGCTGCAGTTGTCTTGTGGGAAGGCGTACTGTTGGCCGCTGTGCACATGTGATGGCGATAGTATGGTTTTTAAGTTGGGCTCGATATAAAGATATACATGCCCCAGCTTCTCATTCGGACAATTTCTTTGAGGAATATTTTTAATAAGTTATAAGTTATTTAATAAGTAAATAATTTTAAACTCAGTTCTTTATGCCTATGTCTAATCACACTAATCAGCCTTTGCGTCAAAATCACAGATCCTCATAATTATAAAAATTTTAATAAGTAAAACAACTTTAAACTCAGTTCTTTATGCATACTAATCAGCCTTTGCGTCAAAATCACAGATCCTCATAATTAAATAATTTTTAATAAGTAAAACAATTTTAAACTTAGTTATTTATGCATACTAATTAGCCTTTGCGACAAAATCACAGATCCTCATAATTAAACAATATTTAACAAGTAAAACAATTTTAAACTTAGTTATTTATGCCTATGTCTAATCACACTAATCAGCCTTTGCGTCAAAATCACAGATCCTCATAATTAAATAATCATTTTCCTATTTATTATTATAGATTTCAATCAAAAATATTTTTTAAATATTTTACTTACGATGAAACTTTCCATTTGAGGAAGTAAACTCATAAGAAAATAATAGTCGTCCGTCTTATTTTCAGCCTGAGAAGTCTCTTTTAAAAAAGCAACTAGTCTCATGTCGCCCTGACGGGATAAGACTAGTTGCTTTTTTCTAGTATATTTTCTTGTTTAATATTTATCACATAAAAATAGCATTGTAAAATGCAAAATTAAAAAGTTATAATTAGATGGCTGTTTCATCTTAATCGATAGTCAAACATCTGTAAAGATGTTTCTTTCGAATGCGAGGATATTTCTCTCATTGATGAAGCGACGGTGGCCAACACCGTAGAACGGTGAATATACTAGAAGAATTCGACATGTCCTCATAGGTCTCTGTAGTATAATTGGTTAGTGCATTGGGCCGGACTCCCAAGGATGCGGGTTCGTATGCCGTCAGGGCGACATGAGACTAGTTGCTTTTTTCTAGTATATTTTCATGTTTAATATTTATCACATAAGACGGTACTGTAACACCGAATTTTATACCTATCCATAGGGATACTGGGCACTAAGGAAATAAGTACTTGTGGTAGTCTAGATGTCAGTCATTGGTATGGGCAAGGATAATAGTTTAGGTTGTATTTCGATTCTTTAAGTAATCCGTGGTGTTTATGGGTTATTATCGATAGTTAAATAGATTTTAGTTTGCGGTAATATGAGAAGTAATTTTTTTTTTGTTAAAACATGTTTGCCATCGTCTGGCTAACGAATGTTGACCTAGCCATACCGCAACCGCACAGGTTTATAGCAAAACTATTTAAATACCACCTTCTTTTCGATCATTCACAAATATCTCATTTAGTTTCCAAAGTTTGCTTGCAATGATAAATTTGTTCTCACAATATCAAAGATAGTTATTATTTTGACGTTCACTGGATGACAGTTGTGACAGTGCCGGTCGGTGACACAAGTGCGTTCCGTTTTTGCTGTCGGACGGCGTCAAACTCGTAGTCTTCTATTCGTATTAAGAAAAGCAAATACTATTCTAGTTTTGTTATTATGATGAAAAAGTAAATACTTATTAAGTAAATGACTGGTTAGGTTTCAATATTTTGATAATAGTAGTTATTTGAGTGACATTTCGTTTTTTTTTGTGTTAAGTAATAAAGTTTTTGTCATGGACTAACGAAACGTCAGGCGATGATTGGCAATTTTGTTCTTCCTTCATGGCACGAGCGCAGCGATTGAGCAAGCGGCCATTTCTACACAGATTTTTACAAGTTTACATTAATTTTGAATGTTAAATATATTTGCAAATTGGAAAGTGGTGGTGAGAGTGTGAATCGGGTGAGTAGTTATATAGTAGTTAGTTAGTATAGTCATTGATTGGTGCGAGAGAATTTCTTTTCTTTTTCCGTGCGGTGCCCATTTGTAATGCGAGTCTTATTGTTCAAATTTTCAGATACAATGATGATGTGATCCCATACCTTCGGGAGGTTTCCCGCATTATATTTAAAGGCTAAACTGTACATTACGGACCCACGAGTTGGAGGTTCACAATTTTTCCTTGTTGTTAAACTAATATGTTCTAGTACCATAACCCACAAAGGCCCGTATGTCTTCATCTCCTACATCTTGTATACCTCCCAGTGCCGATATTAACAGTACACAAGGCTTCCACCACTTACCCAATCCTCTACCTGTATATCTTCGGTAGTGCATCATGAGGCTCCTTCCGTAATTTCTACATGATCCTTGACAGATCTTTGTTGGCTGCGAGTCAGAGTAGTGTATGTGGAATTTTATGGCAGCACTCTTAATGTCAGAACACCTAGCATCCTCTACAGCCATCAAGCCATTCAGCAAGCCCAAGATAGCAATCTTATCTGCAACGCTGCTCCTTAGCTCATCGTCCCTTTCCCTAAGTATTTCCAGCATACCAAACCCTGTGCCACTGAGCGACTGGCTGGGCAGCATCCCCAGGCATCTCTTCAAACCCCTGGTCACTAACTCATGCAGGTGTTTCTTGTCTGTCGGGGTTCCTTGGATCAGGTGGTAGACTGGTGATAACACATTGAAGCACGGGTACCTTAAGACTGACGCCACCATAGCACACTCTAGAGGTCTCTTGTAAGCGTTCTGTAGTGTGCTGTTTCCAAGCCCTATATTATGATATGTAGGGGTCTCAGCTTCAAAAAGGTACGCCCACAGTGACCACACATCAGCAGGACTGTTCTCAATAGGTTGGAAGGAGAATATATGAGCCTGTGACCAACCTTGTCGTAGGCGCACGGGCCCGTTGGTAAGGACCAGCCCTCGGGCATCCCAGGGTAGCATGTCTTGATGATCTCCTATTACCACCCACAGGTTAACCTTATCTTTGTCATGGATGTAGCGAGTTGTATTCTTCCCGTCTATGTTTGCTAAAAACTCGTTGTGGTTGTACGGGATGTCACAAGGGTCCCCTGTAATGCACAAGGGCCCTGTCTCCAGTGAGGACTGCATAGATGATGTGGTGCCCCTCCACCTGGGAAATCCACCATCAATTTTCCCTTTGAGCATGTGTGATATAAGGGAGTAAGCTGCCCCATTCTTGTCTCCAAGTGTATATAGCCGGATGCTGTTATTGTCAGCTGCCATAAGCTGCTCCTTCAAGCAAATCACTATCTCGAATAGCTGGTTTATTATCCGGCCACCTGAGACGCAGTACATTGCCTCCTCAATGTGGCTCTCTGCCCCTTCTAGCCTGATAGTCTTCCTTCTCTCTTAAACGCTGTCTCTATGGACTTCCTTATTACTTCCGGGCTCATATCTCTCCAGGTGGACGGAACTAGTCTACGTCTGAGCCCTTGTCCTTTTTTTTTTTTTTTTTTTTTTTTATACTAGGAGAAATGCTTTTACGCATCCCTCGCCCCTGGGTGTAGGGGCGATTCGAAATGTTGGACTCACCTGAAGTACTACCAACTAAAACTCCTAGTACTTGCCCTCCAGGCCGCCATTGGTCACGGGGGGTAGGGTTCGCAATCACCCCTAAGACCAGGCGGCCGTGGCCCCATCGGGCCCCCTCGCGGAAAGGAGATGGCCGAGCAAGTTTGGCCATCCCCCCAACAGGTGGAACCGTGCAATGCAGACGATGGCACACCCGCCACCACCCACTGGTCCCACCAAGTGGAGTGCGTTTGCACCCTCCTGTTCGCGAGATGCGCATCCCGGACCTCTCTCTCGTGAGAGCGGTAGAGAGCGCTCGCGGTCGTCTGCGACACGTGGACAGGATCGACCTTAGTCGGACATCCTCTCCCCTCCGGGCGCGCAGGCCTCTGCCCGCGCCTCAACCCTTTCCTTGGCTCCTCCTCCTCGCTCGAGGTGTTTGCCTCTGGCGGCTGGAGGGGTGCAGCGAACACTGCCCATTATGTGCCCGTCTGGCCGCCCACTGGCGGCGCATATCGCACACTTGGGCTCGGCTGCACACCTGGCTTTAAGGTGCCCCGGCTTCCCGCACCGGAAACAAAGAGCTTCCCGATCGAACGACGAGGGGCACACCGGTTTCGTGTGCCCAACCCCCATGCATTTGAAGCACCGCAACGGTAAGGGCGCCAGCGCTCTGACCCGCGCGGTGTTCCATCCAACCTGCAGCCCACCTCCTTGAATAGCCGCCTTCGCTGCTGCTGTCGGGCACCTGAGCAGCAGCCGACCCATCCCTTGCGGGCCCAGTTTAATCTCCTGGGCCAAAATAATATTTGGGTCGCACCCCGCCCTCTTGGCTACGGCGCTGATGACCTCGTCTTTCCGGACGGACTCCTCAATCCCTGTAACCAACAGGTCCGTCATCTTTTGGGGCCGCCCAATTCTGGCCACATCGGCCAACGCCGTTTTCAGCCTCTCGGCCAAGGCGTCTGCCTTCTCACCTTTGGGGTCAGGGAGTTGTACCAACTTGCCCCCCGTCTGGCTCACCCTCATTTTCATCTCCGACACTCCAATGTCGGCGAGGGAAACCACCTTCTGTGCCCTGTTAAGCACCTCCGCAATAGTTATCCCCTTTTTTGCAGCCTCAGGCAGCAGGGTGATGGCCACTGCTGAGGTTTTGGGGGGGGTTACCCGGACCATCTTCGGCCTGGCTGGAGTTGTGGCTGCTGGTTCACCGGCCTGGTTCATCTGCTGCGGTTTCACTGCTGAAGGTGTAGTTGCTGCCTTTGCTTTTTGCCTCCTTTTCTTTTTCCTGCTGGTTGCCTCCTTCCAGCCGTCGCCACAATTGGCTTCAGGAGGCGACGCCAACTCAGCAGGGGCATCCGCTGGGGGTGGTGGTTCTCGTCTAGGAGGGGGAGGGAGACGCTGCTCCAGGTCCCTAAGTCTGCGGCCAGACATCATCCTCAAGTACAACAGTAAAGATTAAAACTAATATGTTCTAGTACCATAACCCACAAAGGCCCGTATGTCTTCATCTCCTACATCTTGTATACCTCCCAGTGCCGATATTAACAGTACACAAGGCTTCCACCACTTACCCAATCCTCTACCTGTATATCTTCGGTAGTGCATCATGAGGCTCCTTCCGTAATTTCTACATGATCCTTGACAGATCTTTGTTGGCTGCGAGTCAGAGTAGTGTATGTGGAATTTTATGGCAGCACTCTTAATGTCAGAACACCTAGCATCCTCTACAGCCATCAAGCCATTCAGCAAGCCCAAGATAGCAATCTTATCTGCAACGCTGCTCCTTAGCTCATCGTCCCTTTCCCTAAGTATTTCCAGCATACCAAACCCTGTGCCACTGAGCGACTGGCTGGGCAGCATCCCCAGGCATCTCTTCAAACCCCTGGTCACTAACTCATGCAGGTGTTTCTTGTCTGTCGGGGTTCCTTGGATCAGGTGGTAGACTGGTGATAACACATTGAAGCACGGGTACCTTAAGACTGACGCCACCATAGCACACTCTAGAGGTCTCTTGTAAGCGTTCTGTAGTGTGCTGTTTCCAAGCCCTATATTATGATATGTAGGGGTCTCAGCTTCAAAAAGGTACGCCCACAGTGACCACACATCAGCAGGACTGTTCTCAATAGGTTGGAAGGAGAATATATGAGCCTGTGACCAACCTTGTCGTAGGCGCACGGGCCCGTTGGTAAGGACCAGCCCTCGGGCATCCCAGGGTAGCATGTCTTGATGATCTCCTATTACCACCCACAGGCTAACCTTATCTTTGTCATGGATGTAGCGAGTTGTATTCTTCCCGTCTATGTTTGCTAAAAACTCGTTGTGGTTGTACGGGATGTCACAAGGGTCCCCTGTAATGCACAAGGGCCCTGTCTCCAGTGAGGACTGCATAGATGATGTGGTGCCCCTCCACCTGGGAAATCCACCATCAATTTTCCCTTTGAGCATGTGTGATATAAGGGAGTAAGCTGCCCCATTCTTGTCTCCAAGTGTATATAGCCGGATGCTGTTATTGTCAGCTGCCATAAGCTGCTCCTTCAAGCAAATCACTATCTCGAATAGCTGGTTTATTATCCGGCCACCTGAGACGCAGTACATTGCCTCCTCAATGTGGCTCTCTGCCCCTTCTAGCCTGATAGTCTTCCTTCTCTCTTAAACGCTGTCTCTATGGACTTCCTTATTACTTCCGGGCTCATATCTCTCCAGGTGGACGGAACTAGTCTACGTCTGAGCCCTTGTCCTAGGGTTATATACCACCTCTTGAAGATGTGTTCAGTCTCCTCTGGCAGCAGGACGGTCTCCTCGTTTACAACAGTGAGTATCCCCTTGTCCACATAGGAGGATATTAAGTCCGCAATGGCCATTCTCCATCCTCCTCTGTCATGAAGCTCGATTGGGGTTGCATGAGTGAGTAAGCAAAAAGCATGGGTCAGCCCACTCAAAATAAGTGAGTCTATTAAGTCATCAAACCCTGTTCTAGTAGGTGAATCTTTTAGCTCCATGAGAATGGTGGTTGGTCGATGGCAGAACGATATGTCCAAGAGGAGTAGATAACAGGTGATATTCCTCATTAAGCTCTCTAGGTTAACTCGACACAATTCGGATAGGTTGACAAATGGAGGGGTCAAAGTGTCTTCTACAGCCCTATGCTCCAAAGTTGATATACGTGACGTGTCTCGTCTATTTAAGATCCAGACGGCGAACTTGTAAGCAATGTGGGCCGCATATGAGTCAGGAATCCCCATCTGATTTGGCTTGTATGGAAGACGCGTATCGGATACCGGGTCAATATGAAGGATTGCTGTAGGGATAGGTACCCCAGGGTAAAGGCTATTCTCCAGGGTGAAGCTCTCGGGGGGTATATTCCAAATGCAGCATCCTCGGGTCAGTACAAGCGCCATCCTCTCAGGTATGGATCCGTATTTGTGATACAAGATGTTCAGGACCGCGATTCCGTATAAGAATACGGACTGAAAACATATGGTGTAGTCCTCTCCCTTTTTGGCATATCTAGTGGCTGTGCTTGATGATATCCTGATATGTGATGAGAAGTTGCTAGTAGAGTTAGATTGGCCACCACGACTCATAGTGGGACAAGGCAATCGGTGCGTTAAGGCTATATGTAAGTTTTCAAATCTTTTAAAACCTTTCCGTATTGTACGCTGCCATTGGCATATTATGGACGTAGCAGGCCCATACACAACGACAAAATCAGATGCAACAATTTTAAAGAAATTACTAAGCACTAATCCCAACAATATATTTAATGGTTTTTTAAAACAGGTGATGTCCTTATATTAGATAGTGGTTTCAGAGATGCTGTTTCTGATGCGGAAGCTTGCGGGTATGACGTATATAGGCCCAAATCACTAGACAGAGGTGAGTCAGTTATCAACCGAAGATACAAATAAGTCGCGGCTAGTGGCCATTTGTAGCTGGGTCGTGGAAGTGGTTAATGGCCGCTTCAAAAGAGACTTTAAGATATTCAAACAAGATCATTTTAATAAAGCTTTACCTCACATACAAGATAATTTTAGAAATGCAGCGGCCATCACGATTGCTTTCCACGACCCAATAACAGACAACGATAACCCAAATGCTTCCGAAATTGTAGAGAGAGTTCGAAGTAGAGTTAGGCTCTAGACAGACGGACCGCATTTCAACTGCAATCCAACCGCAAATTGCAGTTATGCAAAACGCAGCAAGCTTTTATAATTTCTTTCGCAAAAAATGGTTTATGAGCGATGGGCCTGTGAAAAATACGCTATTATTTGCTAGAATACCAAATAAACATTCATTAAATCTTCAAGCCCGTGATAGGCGGTAATTAAAAACCTTCTTTTCCACACTTAATTGTCTTCCCGCGTAAAGGCGACAAAGGCTTCCGTGATGGTATAAGGGAATTAAATCAATATGGGTTTATTACACATATGCCGGAATCTTTACTGGACAATGATCATCAGATAACAACCATTCAAGCAAACAGGTCACGCTAGTGACAATGTGTCGTTGGGTGGTGGAAGTTACAAATGGTACAGTCAAACGTGACTTTAAAATTTTTCGAAATGTATTCAATAATAGAGCAGCAACTTATTTAAAGGATGATTTTAGAATTCCTTGTGCAATTATAAATAAATATAATGTTCTTGTGCAAGATCCACCCGTGGCTTTAGAGTATGTAAGAATTGCTAAAAACCGACTGAATATGGAAAATCATCTTTCAAATTATGTGGAAGAAGAAAATGTCAATAGAGGGCGAGTCAATTTTCAAAGAATTGATGGTAATAATCCCCAGTTAGCGAGATTCCCAAAACTTACAATAACTGATTTACAACGGTTTACTCTTGGAACGTATCAGCTTAAACAAGCCCGATCATAGTATGGCAAGCATGTGCGTCAAAATGGTATGTACTGTCTTGAGATCAATCAAGACATTGATGATGACTTGCCTTTGGTGTTAGGTCTTGAAAATTATTTGCTGCGAGGTAGAATTCGTTCACGGCATGTAGGCAGTCGTACATATTACACCTACTTATTGATAAGCCGTGATGAAACAATAGCTAACACTTTAGATGCAATTAAAGGCCATTGCTGCAGTTGTCTTGTGGGAAGGCGTACTGTTGGCCGCTGTGCACATGTGATGGCGATAGTATGGTTTTTAAGTTGGGCTCGATATAAAGATATACATGCCCCAGCTTCTCATTCGGACAATTTCTTTGAGGAATATTTTTAATAAGTTATAAGTTATTTAATAAGTAAATAATTTTAAACTCAGTTCTTTATGCCTATGTCTAATCACACTAATCAGCCTTTGCGTCAAAATCACAGATCCTCATAATTATAAAAATTTTAATAAGTAAAACAACTTTAAACTCAGTTCTTTATGCATACTAATCAGCCTTTGCGTCAAAATCACAGATCCTCATAATTAAATAATTTTTAATAAGTAAAACAATTTTAAACTTAGTTATTTATGCATACTAATTAGCCTTTGCGACAAAATCACAGATCCTCATAATTAAACAATATTTAACAAGTAAAACAATTTTAAACTTAGTTATTTATGCCTATGTCTAATCACACTAATCAGCCTTTGCGTCAAAATCACAGATCCTCATAATTAAATAATCATTTTCCTATTTATTATTATAGATTTCAATCAAAAATATTTTTTAAATATTTTACTTACGATGAAACTTTCCATTTGAGGAAGTAAACTCATAAGAAAATAATAGTCGTCCGTCTTATTTTCAGCCTGAGAAGTCTCTTTTAAAAAAGCAACTAGTCTCATGTCGCCCTGACGGGATAAGACTAGTTGCTTTTTTCTAGTATATTTTCTTGTTTAATATTTATCACATAAAAATAGCATTGTAAAATGCAAAATTAAAAAGTTATAATTAGATGGCTGTTTCATCTTAATCGATAGTCAAACATCTGTAAAGATGTTTCTTTCGAATGCGAGGATATTTCTCTCATTGATGAAGCGACGGTGGCCAACACCGTAGAACGGTGAATATACTAGAAGAATTCGACATGTCCTCATAGGTCTCTGTAGTATAATTGGTTAGTGCATTGGGCCGGACTCCCAAGGATGCGGGTTCGTATGCCGTCAGGGCGACATGAGACTAGTTGCTTTTTTCTAGTATATTTTCATGTTTAATATTTATCACATAAGACGGTACTGTAACACCGAATTTTATACCTATCCATAGGGATACTGGGCACTAAGGAAATAAGTACTTGTGGTAGTCTAGATGTCAGTCATTGGTATGGGCAAGGATAATAGTTTAGGTTGTATTTCGATTCTTTAAGTAATCCGTGGTGTTTATGGGTTATTATCGATAGTTAAATAGATTTTAGTTTGCGGTAATATGAGAAGTAATTTTTTTTTTGTTAAAACATGTTTGCCATCGTCTGGCTAACGAATGTTGACCTAGCCATACCGCAACCGCACAGGTTTATAGCAAAACTATTTAAATACCACCTTCTTTTCGATCATTCACAAATATCTCATTTAGTTTCCAAAGTTTGCTTGCAATGATAAATTTGTTCTCACAATATCAAAGATAGTTATTATTTTGACGTTCACTGGATGACAGTTGTGACAGTGCCGGTCGGTGACACAAGTGCGTTCCGTTTTTGCTGTCGGACGGCGTCAAACTCGTAGTCTTCTATTCGTATTAAGAAAAGCAAATACTATTCTAGTTTTGTTATTATGATGAAAAAGTAAATACTTATTAAGTAAATGACTGGTTAGGTTTCAATATTTTGATAATAGTAGTTATTTGAGTGACATTTCGTTTTTTTTTGTGTTAAGTAATAAAGTTTTTGTCATGGACTAACGAAACGTCAGGCGATGATTGGCAATTTTGTTCTTCCTTCATGGCACGAGCGCAGCGATTGAGCAAGCGGCCATTTCTACACAGATTTTTACAAGTTTACATTAATTTTGAATGTTAAATATATTTGCAAATTGGAAAGTGGTGGTGAGAGTGTGAATCGGGTGAGTAGTTATATAGTAGTTAGTTAGTATAGTCATTGATTGGTGCGAGAGAATTTCTTTTCTTTCTCCGTGCGGTGCCCATTTGTAATGCGAGTCTTATTGTTCAAATTTTCAGATACAATGATGATGTGATCCCATACCTTCGGGAGGTTTCCCGCATTATATTTAAAGGCTAAACTGTACATTACGGACCCACGAGTTGGAGGTTCACAATTTTTCCTTGTTGTTAAACTAATATGTTCTAGTACCATAACCCACAAAGGCCCGTATGTCTTCATCTCCTACATCTTGTATACCTCCCAGTGCCGATATTAACTTCCACCACTTACCCAATCCTCTACCTGTATATCTTCGGTAGTGCATCATGAGGCTCCTTCCGTAATTTCTACATGATCCTTGACAGATCTTTGTTGGCTGCGAGTCAGAGTAGTGTATGTGGAATTTTATGGCAGCACTCTTAATGTCAGAACACCTAGCATCCTCTACAGCCATCAAGCCATTCAGCAAGCCCAAGATAGCAATCTTATCTGCAACGCTGCTCCTTAGCTCATCGTCCCTTTCCCTAAGTATTTCCAGCATACCAAACCCTGTGCCACTGACCGACTGGCTGGGCAGCATCCCCAGGCATCTCTTCAAACCCCTGGTCACTAACTCATGCAGGTGTTTCTTGTCTGTCGGGGTTCCTTGGATCAGGTGGTAGACTGGTGATAACACATTGAAGCACGGGTACCTTAAGACTGACGCCACCATAGCACACTCTAGAGGTCTCTTGTAAGCGTTCTGTAGTGTGCTGTTTCCAAGCCCTATATTATGATATGTAGGGGTCTCAGCTTCAAAAAGGTACGCCCACAGTGACCACACATCAGCAGGACTGTTCTCAATAGGTTGGAAGGAGAATATATGAGCCTGTGACCAACCTTGTCGTAGGCGCACGGGCCCGTTGGTAAGGACCAGCCCTCGGGCATCCCAGGGTAGCATGTCTTGATGATCTCCTATTACCACCCACAGGCTAACCTTATCTTTGTCATGGATGTAGCGAGTTGTATTCTTCCCGTCTATGTTTGCTAAAAACTCGTTGTGGTTGTACGGGATGTCACAAGGGTCCCCTGTAATGCACAAGGGCCCTGTCTCCAGTGAGGACTGCATAGATGATGTGGTGCCCCTCCACCTGGGAAATCCACCATCAATTTTCCCTTTGAGCATGTGTGATATAAGGGAGTAAGCTGCCCCATTCTTGTCTCCTAGTGTATATAGCCGGATGCTGTTATTGTCAGCTGCCATAAGCTGCTCCTTCAAGCAAATCACTATCTCGAATAGCTGGTTTATTATCCGGCCACCTGAGACGCAGTACATTGCCTCCTCAATGTGGCTCTCTGCCCCTTCTAGCCTGATAGTCTTCCTTCTCTCTTAAACGCTGTCTCTATGGACTTCCTTATTACTTCCGGGCTCATATCTCTCCAGGTGGACGGAACTAGTCTACGTCTGAGCCCTTGTCCTTTTTTTTTTTTTTTTTTTTTTTTTATACTAGGAGAAATGCTTTTACGCATCCCTCGCCCCTGGGTGTAGGGGCGATTCGAAATGTTGGACTCACCTGAAGTACTACCAACTAAAACTCCTAGTACTTGCCCTCCAGGCCGCCATTGGTCACGGGGGGTAGGGTTCGCAATCACCCCTAAGACCAGGCGGCCGTGGCCCCATCGGGCCCCCTCGCGGAAAGGAGATGGCCGAGCAAGTTTGGCCATCCCCCCAACAGGTGGAACCGTGCAATGCAGACGATGGCACACCCGCCACCACCCACTGGTCCCACCAAGTGGAGTGCGTTTGCACCCTCCTGTTCGCGAGATGCGCATCCCGGACCTCTCTCTCGTGAGAGCGGTAGAGAGCGCTCGCGGTCGTCTGCGACACGTGGACAGGATCGACCTTAGTCGGACATCCTCTCCCCTCCGGGCGCGCAGGCCTCTGCCCGCGCCTCAACCCTTTCCTTGGCTCCTCCTCCTCGCTCGAGGTGTTTGCCTCTGGCGGCTGGAGGGGTGCAGCGAACACTGCCCATTATGTGCCCGTCTGGCCGCCCACTGGCGGCGCATATCGCACACTTGGGCTCGGCTGCACACCTGGCTTTAAGGTGCCCCGGCTTCCCGCACCGGAAACAAAGAGCTTCCCGATCGAACGACGAGGGGCACACCGGTTTCGTGTGCCCAACCCCCATGCATTTGAAGCACCGCAACGGTAAGGGCGCCAGCGCTCTGACCCGCGCGGTGTTCCATCCAACCTGCAGCCCACCTCCTTGAATAGCCGCCTTCGCTGCTGCTGTCGGGCACCTGAGCAGCAGCCGACCCATCCCTTGCGGGCCCAGTTTAATCTCCTGGGCCAAAATAATATTTGGGTCGCACCCCGCCCTCTTGGCTACGGCGCTGATGACCTCGTCTTTCCGGACGGACTCCTCAATCCCTGTAACCAACAGGTCCGTCATCTTTTGGGGCCGCCCAATTCTGGCCACATCGGCCAACGCCGTTTTCAGCCTCTCGGCCAAGGCGTCTGCCTTCTCACCTTTGGGGTCAGGGAGTTGTACCAACTTGCCCCCCGTCTGGCTCACCCTCATTTTCATCTCCGACACTCCAATGTCGGCGAGGGAAACCACCTTCTGTGCCCTGTTAAGCACCTCCGCAATAGTTATCCCCTTTTTTGCAGCCTCAGGCAGCAGGGTGATGGCCACTGCTGAGGTTTTGGGGGGGGTTACCCGGACCATCTTCGGCCTGGCTGGAGTTGTGGCTGCTGGTTCACCGGCCTGGTTCATCTGCTGCGGTTTCACTGCTGAAGGTGTAGTTGCTGCCTTTGCTTTTTGCCTCCTTTTCTTTTTCCTGCTGGTTGCCTCCTTCCAGCCGTCGCCACAATTGGCTTCAGGAGGCGACGCCAACTCAGCAGGGGCATCCGCTGGGGGTGGTGGTTCTCGTCTAGGAGGGGGAGGGAGACGCTGCTCCAGGTCCCTAAGTCTGCGGCCAGACATCATCCTCAAGTACAACAGTAAAGATTAAAACTAATATGTTCTAGTACCATAACCCACAAAGGCCCGTATGTCTTCATCTCCTACATCTTGTATACCTCCCAGTGCCGATATTAACAGTACACAAGGCTTCCACCACTTACCCAATCCTCTACCTGTATATCTTCGGTAGTGCATCATGAGGCTCCTTCCGTAATTTCTACATGATCCTTGACATATCTTTGTTGGCTGCGAGTCAGAGTAGTGTATGTGGAATTTTATGGCAGCACTCTTAATGTCAGAACACCTAGCATCCTCTACAGCCATCAAGCCATTCAGCAAGCCCAAGATAGCAATCTTATCTGCAACGCTGCTCCTTAGCTCATCGTCCCTTTCCCTAAGTATTTCCAGCATACCAAACCCTGTGCCACTGAGCGACTGGCTGGGCAGCATCCCCAGGCATCTCTTCAAACCCCTGGTCACTAACTCATGCAGGTGTTTCTTGTCTGTCGGGGTTCCTTGGATCAGGTGGTAGACTGGTGATAACACATTGAAGCACGGGTACCTTAAGACTGACGCCACCATAGCACACTCTAGAGGTCTCTTGTAAGCGTTCTGTAGTGTGCTGTTTCCAAGCCCTATATTATGATATGTAGGGGTCTCAGCTTCAAAAAGGTACGCCCACAGTGACCACACATCAGCAGGACTGTTCTCAATAGGTTGGAAGGAGAATATATGAGCCTGTGACCAACCTTGTCGTAGGCGCACGGGCCCGTTGGTAAGGACCAGCCCTCGGGCATCCCAGGGTAGCATGTCTTGATGATCTCCTATTACCACCCACAGGCTAACCTTATCTTTGTCATGGATGTAGCGAGTTGTATTCTTCCCGTCTATGTTTGCTAAAAACTCGTTGTGGTTGTACGGGATGTCACAAGGGTCCCCTGTAATGCACAAGGGCCCTGTCTCCAGTGAGGACTGCATAGATGATGTGGTGCCCCTCCACCTGGGAAATCCACCATCAATTTTCCCTTTGAGCATGTGTGATATAAGGGAGTAAGCTGCCCCATTCTTGTCTCCAAGTGTATATAGCCGGATGCTGTTATTGTCAGCTGCCATAAGCTGCTCCTTCAAGCAAATCACTATCTCGAATAGCTGGTTTATTATCCGGCCACCTGAGACGCAGTACATTGCCTCCTCAATGTGGCTCTCTGCCCCTTCTAGCCTGATAGTCTTCCTTCTCTCTTAAACGCTGTCTCTATGGACTTCCTTATTACTTCCGGGCTCATATCTCTCCAGGTGGACGGAACTAGTCTACGTCTGAGCCCTTGTCCTAGGGTTATATACCACCTCTTGAAGATGTGTTCAGTCTCCTCTGGCAGCAGGACGGTCTCCTCGTTTACAACAGTGAGTATCCCCTTGTCCACATAGGAGGATATTAAGTCCGCAATGGCCATTCTCCATCCTCCTCTGTCATGAAGCTCGATTGGGGTTGCATGAGTGAGTAAGCAAAAAGCATGGGTCAGCCCACTCAAAATAAGTGAGTCTATTAAGTCATCAAACCCTGTTCTAGTAGGTGAATCTTTTAGCTCCATGAGAATGGTGGTTGGTCGATGGCAGAACGATATGTCCAAGAGGAGTAGATAACAGGTGATATTCCTCATTAAGCTCTCTAGGTTAACTCGACACAATTCGGATAGGTTGACAAATGGAGGGGTCAAAGTGTCTTCTACAGCCCTATGCTCCAAAGTTGATATACGTGACGTGTCTCGTCTATTTAAGATCCAGACGGCGAACTTGTAAGCAATGTGGGCCGCATATGAGTCAGGAATCCCCATCTGATTTGGCTTGTATGGAAGACGCGTATCGGATACCGGGTCAATATGAAGGATTGCTGTAGGGATAGGTACCCCAGGGTAAAGGCTATTCTCCAGGGTGAAGCTCTCGGGGGGTATATTCCAAATGCAGCATCCTCGGGTCAGTACAAGCGCCATCCTCTCAGGTATGGATCCGTATTTGTGATACAAGATGTTCAGGACCGCGATTCCGTATAAGAATACGGACTGAAAACATATGGTGTAGTCCTCTCCCTTTTTGGCATATCTAGTGGCTGTGCTTGATGATATCCTGATATGTGATGAGAAGTTGCTAGTAGAGTTAGATTGGCCACCACGACTCATAGTGGGACAAGGCAATCGGTGCGTTAAGGCTATATGTAAGTTTTCAAATCTTTTAAAACCTTTCCGTATTGTACGCTGCCATTGGCATATTATGGACGTAGCAGGCCCATACACAACGACAAAATCAGATGCAACAATTTTAAAGAAATTACTAAGCACTAATCCCAACAATATATTTAATGGTTTTTTAAAACAGGTGATGTCCTTATATTAGATAGTGGTTTCAGAGATGCTGTTTCTGATGCGGAAGCTTGCGGGTATGACGTATATAGGCCCAAATCACTAGACAGAGGTGAGTCAGTTATCAACCGAAGATACAAATAAGTCGCGGCTAGTGGCCATTTGTAGCTGGGTCGTGGAAGTGGTTAATGGCCGCTTCAAAAGAGACTTTAAGATATTCAAACAAGATCATTTTAATAAAGCTTTACCTCACATACAAGATAATTTTAGAAATGCAGCGGCCATCACGATTGCTTTCCACGACCCAATAACAGACAACGATAACCCAAATGCTTCCGAAATTGTAGAGAGAGTTCGAAGTAGAGTAAGGCTCTAGACAGACGGACCGCATTTCAACTGCAATCCAACCGCAAATTGCAGTTATGCAAAACGCAGCAAGCTTTTATAATTTCTTTCGCAAAAAATGGTTTATGAGCGATGGGCCTGTGAAAAATACGCTATTATTTGCTAGAATACCAAATAAACATTCATTAAATCTTCAAGCCCGTGATAGGCGGTAATTAAAAACCTTCTTTTCCACACTTAATTGTCTTCCCGCGTAAAGGCGACAAAGGCTTCCGTGATGGTATAAGGGAATTAAATCAATATGGGTTTATTACACATATGCCGGAATCTTTACTGGACAATGATCATCAGATAACAACCATTCAAGCAAACAGGTCACGCTAGTGACAATGTGTCGTTGGGTGGTGGAAGTTACAAATGGTACAGTCAAACGTGACTTTAAAATTTTTCGAAATGTATTCAATAATAGAGCAGCAACTTATTTAAAGGATGATTTTAGAATTCCTTGTGCAATTATAAATAAATATAATGTTCTTGTGCAAGATCCACCCGTGGCTTTAGAGTATGTAAGAATTGCTAAAAACCGACTGAATATGGAAAATCATCTTTCAAATTATGTGGAAGAAGAAAATGTCAATAGAGGGCGAGTCAATTTTTAAAGAATTGATGGTAATAATCCCCAGTTAGCGAGATTCCCAAAACTTACAATAACTGATTTACAACGGTTTACTCTTGGAACGTATCAGCTTAAACAAGCCCGATCATAGTATGGCAAGCATGTGCGTCAAAATGGTATGTACTGTCTTGAGATCAATCAAGACATTGATGATGACTTGCCTTTGGTGTTAGGTCTTGAAAATTATTTGCTGCGAGGTAGAATTCGTTCACGGCATGTAGGCAGTCGTACATATTACACCTACTTATTGATAAGCCGTGATGAAACAATAGCTAACACTTTAGATGCAATTAAAGGCCATTGCTGCAGTTGTCTTGTGGGAAGGCGTACTGTTGGCCGCTGTGCACATGTGATGGCGATAGTATGGTTTTTAAGTTGGGCTCGATATAAAGATATACATGCCCCAGCTTCTCATTCGGACAATTTCTTTGAGGAATATTTTTAATAAGTTATAAGTTATTTAATAAGTAAATAATTTTAAACTCAGTTCTTTATGCCTATGTCTAATCACACTAATCAGCCTTTGCGTCAAAATCACAGATCCTCATAATTATAAAAATTTTAATAAGTAAAACAACTTTAAACTCAGTTCTTTATGCATACTAATCAGCCTTTGCGTCAAAATCACAGATCCTCATAATTAAATAATTTTTAATAAGTAAAACAATTTTAAACTTAGTTATTTATGCATACTAATTAGCCTTTGCGACAAAATCACAGATCCTCATAATTAAACAATATTTAACAAGTAAAACAATTTTAAACTTAGTTATTTATGCCTATGTCTAATCACACTAATCAGCCTTTGCGTCAAAATCACAGATCCTCATAATTAAATAATCATTTTCCTATTTATTATTATAGATTTCAATCAAAAATATTTTTTAAATATTTTACTTACGATGAAACTTTCCATTTGAGGAAGTAAACTCATAAGAAAATAATAGTCGTCCGTCTTATTTTCAGCCTGAGAAGTCTCTTTTAAAAAAGCAACTAGTCTCATGTCGCCCTGACGGGATAAGACTAGTTGCTTTTTTCTAGTATATTTTCTTGTTTAATATTTATCACATAAAAATAGCATTGTAAAATGCAAAATTAAAAAGTTATAATTAGATGGCTGTTTCATCTTAATCGATAGTCAAACATCTGTAAAGATGTTTCTTTCGAATGCGAGGATATTTCTCTCATTGATGAAGCGACGGTGGCCAACACCGTAGAACGGTGAATATACTAGAAGAATTCGACATGTCCTCATAGGTCTCTGTAGTATAATTGGTTAGTGCATTGGGCCGGACTCCCAAGGATGCGGGTTCGTATGCCGTCAGGGCGACATGAGACTAGTTGCTTTTTTCTAGTATATTTTCATGTTTAATATTTATCACATAAGACGGTACTGTAACACCGAATTTTATACCTATCCATAGGGATACTGGGCACTAAGGAAATAAGTACTTGTGGTAGTCTAGATGTCAGTCATTGGTATGGGCAAGGATAATAGTTTAGGTTGTATTTCGATTCTTTAAGTAATCCGTGGTGTTTATGGGTTATTATCGATAGTTAAATAGATTTTAGTTTGCGGTAATATGAGAAGTAATTTTTTTTTTGTTAAAACATGTTTGCCATCGTCTGGCTAACGAATGTTGACCTAGCCATACCGCAACCGCACAGGTTTATAGCAAAACTATTTAAATACCACCTTCTTTTCGATCATTCACAAATATCTCATTTAGTTTCCAAAGTTTGCTTGCAATGATAAATTTGTTCTCACAATATCAAAGATAGTTATTATTTTGACGTTCACTGGATGACAGTTGTGACAGTGCCGGTCGGTGACACAAGTGCGTTCCGTTTTTGCTGTCGGACGGCGTCAAACTCGTAGTCTTCTATTCGTATTAAGAAAAGCAAATACTATTCTAGTTTTGTTATTATGATGAAAAAGTAAATACTTATTAAGTAAATGACTGGTTAGGTTTCAATATTTTGATAATAGTAGTTATTTGAGTGACATTTCGTTTTTTTTTGTGTTAAGTAATAAAGTTTTTGTCATGGACTAACGAAACGTCAGGCGATGATTGGCAATTTTGTTCTTCCTTCATGGCACGAGCGCAGCGATTGAGCAAGCGGCCATTTCTACACAGATTTTTACAAGTTTACATTAATTTTGAATGTTAAATATATTTGCAAATTGGAAAGTGGTGGTGAGAGTGTGAATCGGGTGAGTAGTTATATAGTAGTTAGTTAGTATAGTCATTGATTGGTGCGAGAGAATTTCTTTTCTTTCTCCGTGCGGTGCCCATTTGTAATGCGAGTCTTATTGTTCAAATTTTCAGATACAATGATGATGTGATCCCATACCTTCGGGAGGTTTCCCGCATTATATTTAAAGGCTAAACTGTACATTACGGACCCACGAGTTGGAGGTTCACAATTTTTCCTTGTTGTTAAACTAATATGTTCTAGTACCATAACCCACAAAGGCCCGTATGTCTTCATCTCCTACATCTCGTATACCTCCCAGTGCCGATATTAACTTCCACCACTTACCCAATCCTCTACCTGTATATCTTCGGTAGTGCATCATGAGGCTCCTTCCGTAATTTCTACATGATCCTTGACAGATCTTTGTTGGCTGCGAGTCAGAGTAGTGTATGTGGAATTTTATGGCAGCACTCTTAATGTCAGAACACCTAGCATCCTCTACAGCCATCAAGCCATTCAGCAAGCCCAAGATAGCAATCTTATCTGCAACGCTGCTCCTTAGCTCATCGTCCCTTTCCCTAAGTATTTCCAGCATACCAAACCCTGTGCCACTGAGCGACTGGCTGGGCAGCATCCCCAGGCATCTCTTCAAACCCCTGGTCACTAACTCATGCAGGTGTTTCTTGTCTGTCGGGGTTCCTTGGATCAGGTGGTAGACTGGTGATAACACATTGAAGCACGGGTACCTTAAGACTGACGCCACCATAGCACACTCTAGAGGTCTCTTGTAAGCGTTCTGTAGTGTGCTGTTTCCAAGCCCTATATTATGATATGTAGGGGTCTCAGCTTCAAAAAGGTACGCCCACAGTGACCACACATCAGCAGGACTGTTCTCAATAGGTTGGAAGGAGAATATATGAGCCTGTGACCAACCTTGTCGTAGGCGCACGGGCCCGTTGGTAAGGACCAGCCCTCGGGCATCCCAGGGTAGCATGTCTTGATGATCTCCTATTACCACCCACAGGCTAACCTTATCTTTGTCATGGATGTAGCGAGTTGTATTCTTCCCGTCTATGTTTGCTAAAAACTCGTTGTGGTTGTACGGGATGTCACAAGGGTCCCCTGTAATGCACAAGGGCCCTGTCTCCAGTGAGGACTGCATAGATGATGTGGTGCCCCTCCACCTGGGAAATCCACCATCAATTTTCCCTTTGAGCATGTGTGATATAAGGGAGTAAGCTGCCCCATTCTTGTCTCCAAGTGTATATAGCCGGATGCTGTTATTGTCAGCTGCCATAAGCTGCTCCTTCAAGCAAATCACTATCTCGAATAGCTGGTTTATTATCCGGCCACCTGAGACGCAGTACATTGCCTCCTCAATGTGGCTCTCTGCCCCTTCTAGCCTGATAGTCTTCCTTCTCTCTTAAACGCTGTCTCTATGGACTTCCTTATTACTTCCGGGCTCATATCTCTCCAGGTGGACGGAACTAGTCTACGTCTGAGCCCTTGTCCTTTTTTTTTTTTTTTTTTTTTTTATACTAGGAGAAATGCTTTTACGCATCCCTCGCCCCTGGGTGTAGGGGCGATTCGAAATGTTGGACTCACCTGAAGTACTACCAACTAAAACTCCTAGTACTTGCCCTCCAGGCCGCCATTGGTCACGGGGGGTAGGGTTCGCAATCACCCCTTAGACCAGAGGCGGCCGTGGCCCCATCGGGCCCCCTCGCGGAAAGGAGATGGCCGAGCAAGTTTGGCCATCCCCCCAACAGGTGGAACCGTGCAATGCAGACGATGGCACACCCGCCACCACCCACTGGTCCCACCAAGTGGAGTGCGTTTGCACCCTCCTGTTCGCGAGATGCGCATCCCGGACCTCTCTCTCGTGAGAGCGGTAGAGAGCGCTCGCGGTCGTCTGCGACACGTGGACAGGATCGACCTTAGTCGGACATCCTCTCCCCTCCGGGCGCGCAGGCCTCTGCCCGCGCCTCAACCCTTTCCTTGGCTCCTCCTCCTCGCTCGAGGTGTTTGCCTCTGGCGGCTGGAGGGGTGCAGCGAACACTGCCCATTATGTGCCCGTCTGGCCGCCCACTGGCGGCGCATATCGCACACTTGGACTCGGCTGCACACCTGGCTTTAAGGTGCCCCGGCTTCCCGCACCGGAAACAAAGAACTTCCCGATCGAACGACGAGGGGCACACCGGTTTCGTGTGCCCAACCCCCATGCATTTGAAGCACCGCAACGGTAAGGGCGCCAGCGCTCTGACCCGCGCGGTGTTCCATCCAACCTGCAGCCCACCTCCTTGAATAGCCGCCTTCGCTGCTGCTGTCGGGCACCTGAGCAGCAGCCGACCCATCCCTTGCGGGCCCAGTTTAATCTCCTGGGCCAAAATAATATTTGGGTCGCACCCCGCCCTCTTGGCTACGGCGCTGATGACCTCGTCTTTCCGGACGGACTCCTCAATCCCTGTAACCAACAGGTCCGTCATCTTTTGGGGCCGCCCAATTCTGGCCACATCGGCCAACGCCGTTTTCAGCCTCTCGGCCAAGGCGTCTGCCTTCTCACCTTTGGGGTCAGGGAGTTGTACCAACTTGCCCCCCGTCTGGCTCACCCTCATTTTCATCTCCGACACTCCAATGTCGGCGAGGGAAACCACCTTCTGTGCCCTGTTAAGCACCTCCGCAATAGTTATCCCCTTTTTTGCAGCCTCAGGCAGCAGGGTGATGGCCACTGCTGAGGTTTTGGGGGGGGTTACCCGGACCATCTTCGGCCTGGCTGGAGTTGTGGCTGCTGGTTCACCGGCCTGGTTCATCTGCTGCGGTTTCACTGCTGAAGGTGTAGTTGCTGCCTTTGCTTTTTGCCTCCTTTTCTTTTTCCTGCTGGTTGCCTCCTTCCAGCCGTCGCCACAATTGGCTTCAGGAGGCGACGCCAACTCAGCAGGGGCATCCGCTGGGGGTGGTGGTTCTCGTCTAGGAGGGGGAGGGAGACGCTGCTCCAGGTCCCTAAGTCTGCGGCCAGACATCATCCTCAAGTACAACAGTAAAGATTAAAACTAATATGTTCTAGTACCATAACCCACAAAGGCCCGTATGTCTTCATCTCCTACATCTTGTATACCTCCCAGTGCCGATATTAACAGTACACAAGGCTTCCACCACTTACCCAATCCTCTACCTGTATATCTTCGGTAGTGCATCATGAGGCTCCTTCCGTAATTTCTACATGATCCTTGACAGATCTTTGTTGGCTGCGAGTCAGAGTAGTGTATGTGGAATTTTATGGCAGCACTCTTAATGTCAGAACACCTAGCATCCTCTACAGCCATCAAGCCATTCAGCAAGCCCAAGATAGCAATCTTATCTGCAACGCTGCTCCTTAGCTCATCGTCCCTTTCCCTAAGTATTTCCAGCATACCAAACCCTGTGCCACTGAGCGACTGGCTGGGCAGCATCCCCAGGCATCTCTTCAAACCCCTGGTCACTAACTCATGCAGGTGTTTCTTGTCTGTCGGGGTTCCTTGGATCAGGTGGTAGACTGGTGATAACACATTGAAGCACGGGTACCTTAAGACTGACGCCACCATAGCACACTCTAGAGGTCTCTTGTAAGCGTTCTGTAGTGTGCTGTTTCCAAGCCCTATATTATGATATGTAGGGGTCTCAGCTTCAAAAAGGTACGCCCACAGTGACCACACATCAGCAGGACTGTTCTCAATAGGTTGGAAGGAGAATATATGAGCCTGTGACCAACCTTGTCGTAGGCGCACGGGCCCGTTGGTAAGGACCAGCCCTCGGGCATCCCAGGGTAGCATGTCTTGATGATCTCCTATTACCACCCACAGGCTAACCTTATCTTTGTCATGGATGTAGCGAGTTGTATTCTTCCCGTCTATGTTTGCTAAAAACTCGTTGTGGTTGTACGGGATGTCACAAGGGTCCCCTGTAATGCACAAGGGCCCTGTCTCCAGTGAGGACTGCATAGATGATGTGGTGCCCCTCCACCTGGGAAATCCACCATCAATTTTCCCTTTGAGCATGTGTGATATAAGGGAGTAAGCTGCCCCATTCTTGTCTCCAAGTGTATATAGCCGGATGCTGTTATTGTCAGCTGCCATAAGCTGCTCCTTCAAGCAAATCACTATCTCGAATAGCTGGTTTATTATCCGGCCACCTGAGACGCAGTACATTGCCTCCTCAATGTGGCTCTCTGCCCCTTCTAGCCTGATAGTCTTCCTTCTCTCTTAAACGCTGTCTCTATGGACTTCCTTATTACTTCCGGGCTCATATCTCTCCAGGTGGACGGAACTAGTCTACGTCTGAGCCCTTGTCCTAGGGTTATATACCACCTCTTGAAGATGTGTTCAGTCTCCTCTGGCAGCAGGACGGTCTCCTCGTTTACAACAGTGAGTATCCCCTTGTCCACATAGGAGGATATTAAGTCCGCAATGGCCATTCTCCATCCTCCTCTGTCCTGAAGCTCGATTGGGGTTGCATGAGTGAGTAAGCAAAAAGCATGGGTCAGCCCACTCAAAATAAGTGAGTCTATTAAGTCATCAAACCCTGTTCTAGTAGGTGAATCTTTTAGCTCCATGAGAATGGTGGTTGGTCGATGGCAGAACGATATGTCCAAGAGGAGTAGATAACAGGTGATATTCCTCATTAAGCTTGATCTCACCATCATGCAATGCGGACTGGAGATGCCTATCTCTTTCTCGTAGGTGCGCCTATATAAGGAGGTGTTGGACCTCTAGAAATGGTCCAAAGGGTTGCTTTGTCTCCTTCTGTGGACAAGGATATAGCATCACAAGTATTTTAGAATTACTTACTGGGGTTGTTTCATTATATGTTAATAATGTATGATTTGTGTTAATAAAGACATTATTATTACTGTATGTGAGTTGCTGGAATAAAAAGTTTGCACTTTTCTGTATATATACCGTGCAATTTTTTTATTGACCCAAGCTTAAGGGGAAGGTCATGTTAAGTGTTTAGAATAAAATGAACAAGGAATTTTATTTTTTAAAAATATTTTAATTTTTTAATAATTTTTATTTTTATATTTTATCGACAATCATTCGGATATAATACCCAAAGAACACCAAAAATAAAAAAATAAAAGCAAAAAACAAATTAACCCGGCGAGCATGTGGTGAAAATAGTTACACCGAGCATGTGGTGGGGTTTGCCAAACCCCAATATATAACTACATATATTAATGCCAATTTATTAAACTAAGACTTTATAGCTTATTCGTATTTTGAAACAAGGCTTATAATCAGTATATAAAATAAAAAAACAGTGTGTATTTATATACTTTTATTGTATTATTTACCAAAAATACGAAAACTTAACATTTACAACCAAAAAAAAAGGAACTTCTGAAATAGGAACTTAAATCCACTAATTCTTTAAAAAACTTAAAAATCAAATTTAAACACTTAAATAATATGAGATCCTCCATTACATATTAAAAAAAAACAAAGCACAATATCTTTGTAATATATTTAGGAAGTGGTAGAATCAACACATTCTTGGCAAGTAAGAATTGCATGATCAAGACATATGGGCTTCTTGCAGTCTGTACAAGCTTGTTTTGTTTTCGATCTTTCTTACGTGGACAATCAGCACATCGTACGTAGCGACCAGATGTGTTTTGAGCACATTCCCGTGGCGTTTCACCAATTTGTGTGGCGATTCTTTGACGGATGTGCGATGGAATGTTTTTTTGGTTCGCTCGGGAACTCAAATGGGCATTCACCAAATTCAACCCTAAATTTCGAATAAAATCTGTTCGTTTTACATTATTTGATTGGTTGGCTTTATTAATTATGATTGCATTTATAGCTGCAATGTTTAATATCCCATAAAAAATTGTCATCGGCCAACGTTTGCTGTTTCGCGATACATTGTAGGATGCACTCAGTTCATCGACAACATCTACTCCGGCTTTTGTCGAGTTATAAAATGTGATGATTTCAGGCTTTTTCTGATCCCCTGTCTCTTCATCTATTTTTCCATCATGATGTTGAGTGGACATAGCTAAAACCACTTTGTTTTTCTTGGGAGCATAAGACACTAAAGTCACGTCTTTCTGGAATCCAAACATTGAACTACCGGGTTCCTTTCCCGTTATCAAAAACGCGGGTGGAATGCATCTTTTATTTTTTCTAACCGTACCCGTAGAAGTCAGCTGATGTTCAAGCAATAGATGTGTCATTAGCTCGTGGCTTGTGAACCAGTTATCAAATGTAATATTACGATTTGAATGTGAAATCGGCTCAATAAGTCTGCATACAACATCAAAAGCAGAGTTACTAACATCATATGGGCCTGGAGGCTGTTTACCTGCATACATTTCTAAATTGAATGTATAAAATGACTTCGAATCTACTAGGGCTTGTATTTTTAACCCATATTTTGCTGGCTTGCTTGGTATATAAACACGAAATGCACAGCGTCCCCTAAACGCCAATAGCATTTCATCGATTGTCATGCATTCATGAGGAGTATAAGCTTGTTGGCAATTTTTTACAAATAGCTCGAAAAGCTGTCTAATAGGAGCCAAATTATCAATTTTTCTACGATCGCTTCTACTGGATTTGTCATCAAACCGTATACAGGTTTGTAAAAAGGAAAATCGTTGCAATGACATGGTCATTCGAAATATTTCTACTCCGGTCCCATCAGTTCTCCACACATCCTTGAGGTTTTGACGGCCAGACTTATTCAGTCCCGCAAGGTATAATAAACCAAAAAATGCGTCAAGTTCCGACGTAGTCGTTTCTTTCATATAATAAAGGTTTTCAGGTTTGTCACATGTTGCTCTGCGTCGCATAATTTCTTCATTTGTATGAGTCAATATTATATTTTTAATTTCCTCCGTAATAAATATATTCCAACAATCCATTTCCGTATTAGCTTCTCGCGCCAATCCTTTCACTCCTGGCTGCTCTCTTATTATATTATCAAAACGAGTACGTACATTTGATCGTGGAGCTCCTTTGTACCACTTTTGACCATCTTTAGAAGTATAATGGGGTGCATGGCCATGAGCTGACGAATGAGGCTGGGTTCGCAAAACTGATAATGGAACATCGTCATCTGAGGAATACCGCAAATCTAAGTTGTCATCGTCACTGACCCCTTGCTCCGTCCCTGTTCCGTGGCTGTGTTCGCTGCAGTGATCTATTTCTTGGTCAGAGCTTGACTCGCAGGAGGAATCTTGTAATACTTCTTCTAATAACGATGCTAAACGCAATTCACTTCTGTAGGCATTCATTTTTTTCAATAATAAGTTTACCTTATTTACACACAAAAAACTAACACGGAGCATGTGGCGGGGTATGACGCACCCCACGGACGTTAACACGCGTGTAGCTCCTGCGCCGGTCAACGCGACACTGCGGTCACGCCACTGTCCCCCCGCGCAGTACATTGGCTCCAGCTACTCGAAGCAACAAAACATTTAAGCGGCAAATTTGAAAAATACACGGCTTCGCGCAAAGCGTGGGCATGTCACACCCCACAACATGCTCGCCGGGTTAAATAAGTAAAAATACTAAAACAGCTGATCGCCGGCGCGGTAGGTGCTCGGGCGGTCACTAGCCCGCGGCACGACCTGTGTCGACCCCGCACAACCACACGCTCGCATATGCCTTCTGACTACCGATCCATTTCTACAACTGAGACGAACCCCGTAAAAGTTCAATCGTTTGTTTATAAAATAAATTTTATAAAAAAAAACCTGAATGTAAGTACTTACAAGCAGCTAACCTGGTGTTTGAGGTAAATAAACAGTGTATGTAAACTGTCCATCAATTTCGGCATTATTCTCAAAATCCTATTTTTTTTTATTTACTCTTGATGTGCTTAGAAGTTACGCACAGGAATCTGGAATGCATACAAGCAAGCGCCAGCGACGGACGCGAGTACATAAATCCTATCGTGCATCGTGCCGCTCCGTCTTTTAGCAATTCTTCCGCTCAAATGGTACACCTACAGACTATTGTAACATTTAATAAATACATTTCGCCCTTTTTTACTATAAACTAATAGTACCTAGGCAGGCAGCTGCGATACTGAAATAAAATTACTGTTACGATTTGTATAAACTATGAGCCTACCCTTCAATAGCTATGACGTATATATAACGGCGGCATGACTTTGTGTCAAAGTACCACAGTGATCAAAAATGACCGTTCTAATAAGGGTGCATACATACTTTTCGATAAACTGTGTAAATTCTGTAATTCAACTTTACTTACTAAAGTTCAATCTCGAAAATAAAATAATTTATTGATAGACATTATTAGACACAAGCGGCCGCCCGCGGTTTCATATGCGTCGTTTTCGTTCCCGTGCAAATATCGGGATAAAAAGTATCCTATGTTCTACTATCTCTGTGCCAAATTTAACTTTTGTTACTCTTTCACGCTTAAAGAAATCTTAGCGTGAAATAGTAACAAACCAACAAACTGACATACTTTTGCATTTATAATATTAGTAGGATTTAAGCAAAAGTAATGGTACGGGTTTGTTTTTGTTGCTCAATTTGCAATTTGCAGACCATTATCCCAAGTCGGACTAGGGACAAAGAATACTTTCCCCCATTGAAACAGAACCACGTGGACACAGCCACTGGATGAAATAGCTAATAATAATAATTTTCGTTTAAAAAAACATGTGAGTATATCGCAATGCTATCTGCATTTAGTCAATTTTTGATAGTTGTGTTTTTTTACTTTTCTTAGGTACCTATTTTACTTATCACTATCCGGCTATCCGCCCTAGAGAATCATAGTTAAAGAAGAATACGATACTAGTAGAAGAACTAAAACTCTGCCCCTAAAAGTTAATTTCTATTCGTAGTAAGCAATTAATTTTTTACTGATAAAAAAAATACTTTGTTGATTTGATATTTATTCAATTCGATATGAGTTGAATGAACAGCGCGGGCCAAAACTTAAGATGTACTTAGTGTGAACTAGGCCTAAAGCACAGAATAAAAATAATTATATCGCGCTCTGATTTTATTTATTCAGTTTGCATTTGCATGTTGCTCTTGCTTGTCGCGCGCGTTTGCAAACATAAACATGCCTCGTCGGTATACCAACCAGGAGTACCTGGAGATGGTCATTTGTTATCGGGAAAGCAATGAAGTGCTTAGAGCTGCGGTGCACTTCTATCATGAAAGGTTTGGTTTTGTGTACGAGTCGAGCATCGCACAATTTTGAGAGCCGTTTAATTATTTCGTGTTTTAACTACTTATTTCAAGATAACCTAATAATTCTAAAATGATAACGTTATTCAGGGAAAAAAAGTCATGATTTAGTTATTATTGCATTAGTTCGTCATTCCAAAGCCTGTTAAGTGTGATGGAAAGTTATCACCTTTCTAGTGTTATTAATGAAGGAAGTGTTGAAGGAAACTCGTTCGACATTAAGTATGTAAGTATTTAAACTGAACCTACACAGTTTAGATTTTAAATTGGTATTTCTATTTTATCTCGAAAGTCGTTTGTAATTATGATTTTTTTTGCTGATGTTGGTTAAAGATAAAACGCAACTTTCCCGCGTAAGTAACAGTAGGTAGGCAGTGAGATCGTTAAGTTAGAAGTTGCAAACAGTGGTTTTTTTGACTATTTGGGTTACGTTTTAATTTAATAAGTATCCGAAAAATCAACGATTACATTGTTTTGACAAAATAAAAAATTGGTAATAACTTTCCGAGAAAATAACAGTAGGTAGTTCGGTTGGTACTGTGATGTGACCGTAATCGTAAGTTGGTTTTATCAACAGACGTTTATTTATTCATTAACTCATTTGAAAAATTCTTTCATTTTGCTTGTTTCGTCTCAGTTGTAGCAATGGATCGGTAATCAGAGGGCATAGGAGAGCGTGTGGTTGTGCGGGGTCAACACAGGTCGCGCCGTGGGCTAATGACCGCCCGAGCACCTACCGCGCCGGCGATCAGCTGTTTTAGTATTTTTACTTATTTAATTTATTTCTGCTATTATTTTTTTATTTTTGCCTTTGTTTGGGCTTTATATCCGAATAATTGACGACAAGTTATAAAAACAAAAATTATTCAAAAATAAAAGTATTTTTAAAAAATAAAATTCCTTATGCATTTTATTCTTAACACTTAACATGACCTTCCCCTTAAGCTTGGGTCAATAAAAAAATTGCACGGTATATATGTAAGTACCGTCACGAATAACGATGCACTTGCTGTGTTCTTGATTTTCAAGTAATGCTTGAGGAATGGAAAGGTTCCTAGCAGTTACTTGCTCCCTTGTTATATGGTCCCATCCCAAGTGGAGGGGTTGAAATTCTCTTTTTAAGGCGCTACTCGGAAAAAGTATGGACTTTTTGATATTAAACTATAGCACGGTTACTGTTGTTACAAATCTGGTATTAACATATCTATTTCTTTATACCTTTATCTAGATTTGTATAGTTTCAAAAACACGATTTTAAGATTTTGCCTCGACACTTTTTCTTTTCGGAAAGACCTCTAAAAAATACGAAAACTCAAGATTATTCTTAAATGGGGTTACTACAACTATTGGAAATTGGTTTAATAAGTGGACACCAATAATATTTAGGATCGTATAGAAGCATTTTTTTTAAATCGATGTAGTTTTTTAACACGAAGTGATTTTGTGTTTTTTTTTTGCCTAATCTGCAAAGTCGGTCTCGCTCCCGTGCGCGTCGTTTTCTCATTGCTATCTCGCTTCAGCATATTTTTTTCGAGTATCGCCTTAAGCACTCTCTCGCTGTTTTCATTTCTCTTTCTTTCTTCGACTCATATCAAACTTCAACGCTAGTCTTGTATTCGGTTCTCCAATTCTAAGTTTCGTTAAATATATCGCTAAACCCTAATAGCATTTTTTGTTGGCATTTGGTTGGGCCGCATGCACTGTGTTAGTTGGCCAACGGTTAGATTTGGCCATCTTTTTGAGGTAGGGCCTCAAAAGGAAAGGGCCATTGTAGAATTTCCTACATACGGTCATTGGTTGTTTTGCATTATGGGGCCTTCTTACCCATTATCAACAGTTAGGTACCCCACAGTTGGCTAAAGGTTGGGGTTTTCAAAGTAGTATTCCAGTATCCCAGTTGTGGGACAAATATAATTAGAAATTAAAATTAATCTCTTTAATTTTTTGTGATTTTTTTATTTTTACATTTTTCAATGCTATTTTTATACTCCTGATAAATTTTAAATAGAAAATATTGGAAAAAATTAACTCGGCCACAAGTGAATTCTCAGATGGGAATCGAACCCATGACCTTTGGAAATCCGGTCCAATGCTCTTTTATAATTAAAAGTTACAGATAACAAATGACAAAACAACACAAAAATTACAGATGTGCAAGTCAAATTTTAAAATAATTAGATCCGTTTAAATGTGCTAACAGACGAGCGACCGTTCATCCGCGACCGTTCGCAACTGTGGTGTACGGCTGTCGCCGCGCCCGCCGCCGGCGGTCGGCAGCTGTCGCAGAATCATAGGTTGATCGTACTTTGTTTGGTCGCAAACGGTCGCGAACGAGCGGTCGCTCGTCTGTTATCACATAACGCTGTTTATATGATTCTGGCCCCCTAGCATGACCGCCAAAACACGATATAATTTCTTTCTTTCAAAATATGATATAGCGTTTTATAGACACTCAAACGTCAAAACTCATTGTCTTTTGACGTTTGTACGTGATAAAGCGGTATATCATATCCCGTTTTAGCGGTCATGCTAGGGGGGCTGGTTCGGATTGGAATCAATTTTATGGTGCTGCCACACTCCTTAGTTTTTTTAATGACTTAGCGTCATATTAACAAATGGCAAACATACAAATGTTTCATTGTCATTAAAATTAGGTAAAAGTAAACATTTTTTATTTAAAATTGAAGAATAAATATTTTTGAAACGACAAACCTTATATATACCTAGGCGACTACTTTCAAAAGGTACTAAAAGTCAGTCTTATCTAGAGATGGGCGGGGGAAAAAATCCGATTGGAAAAAACCCGGTGTTTATAAGGGAAAAAACCGAAATGCCGGGTTTTTTCACTTTTTGTTACTTTTCTTTTAGAAGGCAGTCGTTTTTAAAGTTTTTGATGAATTCAATTACGATGGTAAAGGGCTATAGAAACGTTCAAGCAACAAGCAGTATATTCGACCCCATTTGACTTTTAACGACAAGTGTTTTCAACGTAGTTTATCTGTCTGCGGGTTTTGCGGGTGCCAATTTGGTATACAACCTATACGTTAAAGTAAAAAAAATCTTGCTTGGTAACACTGCTTAAGGTTTGTTGATTGAGCGTTTGCGATACATTGATTTTATCTTAATAACAAAACGAGGTAGTTATAATCATATTTATTTTGTGAATCGAGTTTTAATTATCAATCAATTTTAATCACTATCACTACTATTCATGGTGCATTCAAATCAATAAATTCGATTTCCTCTCTATGATGCGTGCCATGCGATGTAGATGGCTGTTCATCGTCAAGAAATAAAGGGCTGAATAGCTCTCTTGGCGTGGAAATGGGTTCGTCATCTTCGTCAATAATGTTGGGTTTATGGAGCAGATTCCAATTGTATGATATAAACGCTATCTTTGCTTCTCGTTGTGTTGTCAATCGATTTCTTATAATATCGTGAATATGCCCTTGTGTGCTGAAAGACCGGTCAGTGGCTGCCAAAGTGCATGGAGCAGTCAGGATCCTTACTGCAACCTTGCTCAATAATTTAGATCGGCACAGCTCTTTCCACCAAACGACTGGGTTCATTTTGCCGAAATTTTTCCATATGAAAGGTCTGCCCCATAAACCTTGTTTTGCTCTATAGTTGGCTAAATCTACACCAACGTCAATATTAAGCGATGCCCCCATTGTGTGTATAAATTCCATGGCATCAAATTCCTACCTTCCTTCCTTCCTTGGTCGCGGGTACTGCCCATGCTAGGAAGCGCGAGACGAGTGTGCGCGGCGCGAGAGGGGACTGATCAACCAATACGCACGGGGGCACTTGCCGTCCTCTCCCCGCTTCCCCAGGTATAATTATATATTCCTTCTTTTGAATATAAAATTGGTATATTGCGAACAAAACAATGCAATAACTTATTTGCATACTCTCGCCATTCAAATTGGGCACACAAATCACTACATAATATATAAATTGAACAATTTAGAGTTAAAAAATGTTCATACAACTTTTTTGATATTATGTTGGATAAAACTACAGGACCCAGGTATAAAAGAAAAGATCTAAGTTCTGTAGCCTTCCAATATTTAAATAACTGAATAGGCCTGGGTCGTCTGGATAAGTCTGTAGGGTAATTATTTTTACTGATATTTGAGTCACTTTAATTGCTCTTAACTTACACGATTTTGGTCCCTTTTCAATCCAAACACGAATCAACTTTTTCATTACTTCTAAGCACACTAAATGCATGTAATCTAAGGGTACCTGCGACACTAATCCAATTTCAAGATTTTTAAGTATTGATAAGATTTTAAATTGGATTAGTGTCGCAGGTACCCTTAGATTACATGCATTTAGTGTGCTTAGAAGTAATGAAAAAGTTGATTCGTGTTTGGATTGAAAAGGGACCAAAATCGTGTAAGTTAAGAGCAATTAAAGTGACTCATTCTTGGGTACATTTCTCACAGCTATACAAAGTATTGTGAGATTTTATACACTTTAGAAAGGCTCTTGCTGGAGCATCAGCAACAATACAACTAATTCGAAAAGCATATTTTTGTTCATTTAATATAAAACAATTTTTTTCTAAATCAATACATTCGTCTACAAAGGGTTTTAGATAATTATTCACTTCTTGTGGCTTTGTTTCGTCATAATAAAGACCAACAATAAAGAGCTTCGTATTGATACTCTGGTCTAACACACATAAAATAGGCCAAAATTACTAATTTGTACTAGAATGTACTGGCAAGCCATCTATATTAATGGTTACAGATAAAAGTATACCAATGTTCATTTGACGCATTTTTCTATCAATCATAGGATAATTTTGTCGAATCATGCCACATGAAGCTCTCTCTATTATATGATCTAAAAGTCCAAAATAAATGTATGAACCACCCCCATATTCTTTAACATTTATGTTCTTTGGTGTACATAATACAGTCCGCGAATCTTTAGGTAAACACGGATGAAGCGGGTTTAAAATCTTCAATAAACCACTTGAAGCAGAATGGGTAACGTTGTGTTCTTTAGACCATCTAAGAAGAGATTCGGTAAAAAGATCAGTATCTTTCAAATTTCCATTTTCAATTTTACCAGTAGAAGTAAGATTACAAGTGAAAGTGATTTTCTCAGAATCAAAATTTTCAGTATTATTTTCCGATATACTATTACTGCTATTACTATGATGTTCATTGATAAATGATGGATTACTACTACTAGCAATATTTGAGATTTTATTGCATTTCGATGTCGCCTCTTTGTTCTTGCAGATAGTCCAGAATATTGTCGTGTAGAGCTGCTGTAATTTTGACGAAACATATGTATATCACATATTATAGTAATGTTGAAAGTGCGAAACTGTATTAAAATGTCAAATAATTGATTCTGAACGACAGGTACATTATATTGTATGTCATTTAAACTAGGATGGTCATGACTTTTGGCGCTAGTGTCAAACACTACACGCAATTTATTTGTAACTTTATCCGTGCGTAAGACTGCGTGATGCGGAAGAAAGTATAAAAGTTGAGTATTTGGTTTATTGGTATTTATATTGATTAATTTAGCATGATTTAATTTTAAATATTATGTATAAACCCAATGTATAATTTATGGTATAATGGATCCTTAGAAAAGCGTTTTTCTAAGTTGTAAAATCGTTGCAAAGCTATAGAAAACGAACTTGGATGTATTAATGTCACTCATACTCATTTTGAGTGGCAGCCCTACTTCAAAACGGTTATTTTGTAGAGTAACAGACTCCTGAAACACCCTCTCGCTATGAGCGTGCTCGGGTAATGATTCTAGGAAGACTTCTGAAACCTTTTCAGTCTCCCACAATTTTTTAATAGCGTGATCCAGATCAGTGCTTGTTACTGCATGCAAACTAGTTGCTACGTTACAACACGGAAAGGAATCACCTGAGATGATGTATCCAAACCTGGTGTTGAGCATGATTGGATCTGATGGCCCTCCTTCGATCTTTCCATCTTGAAGCACACGAAAGAAGATGTCCGCACCTAGCAGCAAATAAATTTCTCCTGGAATGTTATTTCATTCATTATCAGCTAATGCAATATTTTTTTATATCAGTGCTTTAAGGCGGCGGTTCGCGCCGCGACAGAGTCAAGCGGCCGAGACAGGAGACTGAGACCGGCGACCGCGACAAGTTTAGTGTCTCTCCTCGACCGACACGTCTCAGTATCGGTGAGTCTGTCGGTGTAGTCAGTTGTACAAACACAACTGACTACACCGACAGACTCACCGATGTCACATGATGGATAACCGAAAAATAATAGTAGAACTTCTATGGGAAGAAGAAGACGACGATTTGCTCTTATATTATTATTACAAATACAAAACTAAAAGAAGATTACCTATTAAGGAATTATATTTAACTAGAGGCCAAGAGGGATCATTTTCGCTATTGGTGAGGAAGCACCTAATGTTTGATGACAATATATTCAGGAAGTCTTTTCGGCTGAATAAAACACAGTTTGATTACGTATTGAATTTACTGAAAAAAACCATGATTGAAAAAGGAAGAATATCGTTGAAAGAAAAATTAGCACTAACGCTAAGGTAAGTTTGTCAAATTCGATAAGTTTGTCAAATTAATCTGGTCGAATTCAAATGGTTCACTCTGTGTCTGGGCTTCTGATGAAGCTGCACTTATTGGAGAATATGAATTGTATGATGAATTTGAAATATATGGTAATTGGCGAAACGATGAATCATTCTCTGTTTGGTGTCCTGGTGAAGCTACACTTGTTGAAGAATATGAATTGTAAGATGAACTCGTATAGGGGCGTTCAACTTGACCTTCGATATCTCCGATCTCATACTTGGAGACAATACTAAATAATTCAGATTTTGCCATTGCTCTCGAACGTGCGCTCAATTTTCGTAGCATGATTTCGATATGTCATCGACTGATTCTGGAGATTTTAATGACTCGAGTGTACTATTTCGGTTTTCATGTCTTTCCTTCAAAAATTTAATAAAGTCATCATCTTGTTTTTTTCGCTTCCTATTCTTGCTAGTTGATTTTTCGGAACTTTTATTAAGCGGCATTGATCTTGTTTGTGTAGAATTAGAAGTTCCTGGTAAAGGCTCTACTAACTCTCTTGAAGGAGTATTATGTACTGTTGCGTCTGCGACTACGGGAGGACTATCTTCATGTGCAACTTCTGAGGAGGTGTTAGTAAGTTCTTGTTCTACACTGGTTGGCCTTTGCTGTTCTTGTTCTACATTCGAGGAGCTTTGTCGTTCTGATGGTGTGTTTTCTAAAAATCTTAAACGTTAATAAAATTGCCACTTTGAATTTTTAGCTGGTGCTGCAGCCCGTTGATTTTTTTTGTTTTCGCTTATATCTGTTGTAGGACCCGGACTAGTTTCCATTTTGTACGGAATTCCGAATCTGTAATGTAATATAAAGTGTACAAATATTACTCAAAAATATTGTAACTAAAACTATCTTTAAAAATGAATATAATAATTCACTTTATAATTAATTTGTATTTTCAGGTTCATGGCAAATAGAGAAACATATGCTTCGCTATCATTCGCATTTCGTATATCACCTTCTTATATTTCACAAATAAATGGCAATTTCCCAAATGCACAGGCGCTATTGACGGGAAGCACACGAGAATGAGATCCCCTGAAAATAGTGGCTCGTTGTATTATAATTATAAGGGATTTTATTCGATTGTTCTTCTGGCTATTGTGGACCATAATTACAAGTCCATTGCAGTCGACGTCGGCTCTTACGGCAAAGAAGGAGATAGTGGAATATTCCAAAAGTCTACAATGGGAAAAAAAATCCTTCAAAATGAATTTAATTTTCCAGAACCAGAAAATCTACCAAATTCGGACATAAAATTACCATACTTTTTAGTTGGAGACGAAGCATTTAGTCTTGATACTTTTATGATCAAACCTTACGCTAGAAAAGTTGCAAAAAACGATTTAAGCAAAGAAATATTTAACTACCGCCTTTCTCGTGCTAGACGAGCATCGGAAAACGCGTTCGGTTTACTGTCTCAGGTGTTTAGAATATTTTACACTCCTATCGGAATAGCGCCAGAAACATGCACTGACGTGATCTTAGTTGCTTGTTGCTTGCATAACCTATTAAGAGATGGAATTTTGGAATCTGCCCAAATGCACGTACATCAATGGAACCAAGAAGAAAATTTACCTTTAAATTTAGTTTCATTGCGCGGAACAGGAGGGTTTTCAAACAGCAACGGACTTAATATTAGAGCAAAATTAACCGATTACTTTACGTCACAGCAAGGAGCAGTAGACTGGCAAGAACATTTTGTCACACGGCTTGCTTAAATTGATTGCACTTATGTTTAATTTGATGATTATTTTATGCAAAATAAATAAAATAAACAAATAAATAAATAAACACTCACCTGTTTTATTTATGGTTTCAGCTATGTTCTTCCAAATATTGTCCTTCAAGTTTTCATCTCTGTAGGACTCTAGTCGTGCATCATAAATTGGAGGATGCTGTCTGATCAGTTCAATCAGCATTTCACATTCTTCGTCCGAAAAAGTACTCATTTTCAACAAGAAAACACGTGTGCTTTGAGCGCGACACGAGACTACTAGTCCGTGGCAGCGACCGTCTCGCTGTCTCCTGTCTCGCGTCTCTGTCTCCTGTCTCTGTCTCGCTCGCGAACTGTCGCTTATGGCTGGTATACACTTTGATTAGTCAAGTGCCAAGTGTTTAGTGTTAAGTTTGTAGAGTGATTAGTGTTAATTGATTAGTGATGTCCTATACTGTTTAGTAGGCGGTGTTTAGTTCATTTAAAAAAAAATTAGACGAAATTTTGCCTGTATACTTTGATTAGTAATAAATGTTTGTTTTTATATTCAGGACATTTTACATTACATAAACACGCATGTTGAACATACAACTCCACAAATTTGTGGTTTATGGAGTCGAACCACCTAGTAGACATTTTTTTAAATATTTTTATCAATCACAACAACAGGAGAAACGAACACGAGACTTTGTTGATTTAAACTAAACACTTAACAGTCACGTCCAGACGTGTTTAGTTCGTGTTTAGAGCAAGTGAGGGGTGAAGGCGGGACGCGCGGGAGGTGCTACTCGCAGAAAAAATAGAACGCGCTGTAAATACTGTACTTCGCTAAGCACTATACACTTAACACTAAACAGAAACTGTCCGAACGTGTTTTTTGCTAAACACTTAACACTAAACATGCCACTCACACTAATCACTAATCAAAGTGTATACCAGCCATTATAATGTTGCCTACTGTCAAGTGACGGTCGCGGTCTCCTGTCTCGGTCGCTTGATTCTGTCGCGGCGCGAACCGCCACCTTTAGAAATATCAAACTGTCTTTGTGGCAAAGGAGAGGTAATTTTATCAACTATGGAACAAATAACATTTATATTAAAATTCTGCGTTAAAGAATGTACTGTGATATAATTTTTGCATGCTAATTTGGTTAGTAATTTAGTTGTGACAAACGATGTTTGACTTCCCGAGTCAAGCAGTCCCCGTACAATGACCTTGTTTCCTGCTGCATCCAGCACCAGCACTGTAACAGTTGGCAGCAAAACCTTAGGTTGGGATAGCTGACTAGAATAAGAACTCATTGAGTGCTCGTCAACAGAAGTTTCCTGCTTGTCCGTCACATGAAGCAATGTATTATGATCCTTTGACTTGCAAATACTACATTTAAAGCTATAAGGACAGGGTTTGGAATGTGTGCCTAAACATATAACACAGTGTTTATTTCTATTTACATATTCAAGCCGTTTATCAATTGACATTAACACAAACGTTGAATAATCTATGAGAATCATTACAAATGTTTAAACAGCTGATTGCTTGTGGTCAATGATACACCTTTTGGCCTTGATTTTTCACTATACATTGGACTTACTTTCATTGACACTGCACGTCTATCCAAAAATTCTAAGAGATCACTAAATAACGGCATTGTAGTAGCACAATTCCTCTCAGAATGAAACAGCAGCACAGTTAAAGGATCCAATTTGCGTGAAAGAATGCACATTAAGATAGAATCCCGCGACGAAAAGCGCGAACAAAGCAAGATGACTGGTAACCTCCGTAGGTGTGAGCGGGACGGCAAATACAGTATTAACGTGAATAAAAAATGGCCGCCTTTTTCTACATTTTATGATGAATTCATTTTAGTTAGGTTATTTTATTTATTTTATTGAATTAACTTGGTGCGCCTTGTCCTTTAGTTTGTCTTTTTGTTTTAATTATTTAAACCATTATGCCGTTTTGTACACTCAATGCGCGGTACAACTCGTACGCATGATGGAATGGTGTATGGCACGCGGCGGCCGGCGCATGACGACACTGGGACTATCCTGCTATGCTCACACTTTTTGTCACAATAATCATACTTTAGACTGATTTAACTACTTTCGGCACCATTTTGGTGGAGTCAAATAAAACTCACCAAATCATTTTAATTATTTTTTATTGGACAAGGCGCACACTTCCCTTATAATTACTTTACTCTTTGGCGCACACACACTTTTACTTTTACCACAGATCAGACGGAAGAGCAGGCGAGGACAGAGCATGCATTTCTATGCCGCTGAATACAGATTAAATATATTGTTGATATATAGTTGTTGATACTGCTGTTGCATCTGTATTAACTGTTTAACTTTGATTGAGAAGGCGAGGACAGAGCATGCATTTCTATGCCGCTGAATACAGATTAAATATATTGTTGATATATAATTGTTGATAATTGTTGATACTGCTGTTGCATCTGTATTAACTGTTTGACTTTGATCATTAATTATATAATTGTTGATAATTGTTGATACTGCTGTTGCATCTGTATTAACTGTTGGCAGACATTGGCATGCGGATTTTGATTACTCTGATTTTCTTCAAGTTCTATTTGTTCATCATTTCCTCCGCTACTAGCTTCTCCTAAAATAGAAATCAATTTTAATGATTATTTTTATTGTTGCAGTTACCATCGTGCCCTGAAGAATACAATTTTATTTTCGCAGACATTGGCTGTCATGGCCGAATTAGTGATGGGGTGAATTTTCATTTTATGATTTATTTTAACAGTTTTTGTGTGATTTTCTTAATTTCTTGAAAAATCGATGAGTTAACAACTAAATTACGATATTTTCTTTAAAACTAGGTCTGTTGTATATTTCAACTATGATTTGAATGAGAAATGAACGAGAAAATCTAATAAATAGGATTATTGTGTTGAAGTTAATGATATTGAGTTGCGATTACTTATATAGCTTGTTGAGGTAAATGTTACGATGTTGCAGGTAATGATGTCAAATCAAAATGCGACATATAATCAGATTTTTATTTAAAACAAAAATGAAAATAAATCTTCGAACGACGATAATTATTGTATCGTAGCGTAACCCTCCTAAATATAATGATTTTAAATCAGTTTCTCAAACGATAAGCTTTTGATTAACTGGGTAAAAATCAACGTTATTCTTAATATAATATGAGATGAACATTATAAAAAGTGATCGATCACACTTCAACCTAACCCTTGAACTCCTCAAAAAAAAAATTAACAATGTTGTTAAGTATCTAAAATGATTAAATCATAATAATCTTTGGTTATCAATCATATATCACGTGCTTTCATAATTTTAATGCTATCAAACTAAACATTAACAAACAGACATAACTACCAGAAGTCATATAATGATTTAACAATATTAATCAACATAGTATGTAGTAATTCTGTAACAATAGACAGTCTAAAACAACAATATTACAATAAGGTCACTTGCAAAATCTAAAATGACTACTACTTATTATATTTTAGATGTGGATGCTGCACTAAGTAATTCTTTGAATTTTTATTAGATTTGAATGTTATGTCCGATAATACTTCAATTTTTTTTACTGGAGGCAATTCTTTTGTGTTTTCATGCAGTTTCTGCAAAAGGCATAACATTTTCTAATTCATAATCCTTATATTTCGTTTTATTTTTACGAGTAATTTCATAGAATCCAAGGTGTTTACCATGTATGCAACGGTCACCAACATCACAGAGAAAACAACTTACGGTTCTTAGAGTAAGTTTATCAGAAAGCACATCCCATAGTACCTGATGAATGGAAAGAGTGCCTCTAAATGGTTTAAGATTTTTAGGAAGAAGTATTTCTTTTTATTTAACTGAATCTTCTTTTACAATCTTGATTATTATATTTTCCACTTTATCTTTTAATACATCACAAAATGTATTAAAATCGCCGACGTCTTGTCCGAAATTAACCATCCTATCAGCGGTTCTCTTAAGAACGGCGCCTACTCCATCAGGGGCACCCTTTCCAGCATTCCATGCCCAGCCTCAGTATAATTCCAAGTTATTCTAGTGATTAGAAATCATTTTGAATTTGTATGATTATATAAAAGGTGGGTCTGACAGAAAATGTAATATTGTAACAAATAGATTGATTTCCAGAGTAAGTTTTATCAGCGGAATTAAATGAGCCCAAATAGCTGCAGCATCATGACGGACACAATTACTAACAGTACATACTGATGTTGGTCTAATAGTTCCTATAGAAAAATCATGAGTATAAATAACTGCCGTATGCAAACTAACTTGCTGTCGGCTTCCCCCAAAATGAAATGACTGAACTTCCTCGGCATACTTAAGAGAATAATTCTCTGAAATTTCGACATGGATAACAGCTTCAGATACAGTGAGATTTTCCTTTAACTGTTTCATGGTAGTATATTGAGCTTCAATGTTATGTACATGGAAAAAAAAGGGATTTAATAGTGTTTCCAATTCTCTTATTGCATTTAATGGCTGGGTTTTTATTTGGGCCTTTACCGTTAACACTTGCTTCTTTTTTAGTCCCTGTTTTGTTACGATATCTTTTGATGTTTTCTTCCATGCAAAATATGTCAAATTCAAATCATTTGAAAATTCTTTATAGCTTAAGACTTTATCTTTACAAGAAATGCACTGCCGCAGCAAACATTCTGCAGTTCTGGTTTCGCAACAAAGACTTGAAATTACCTCTTTTTTCAGCTACAATAGGTGCCTTGTGCAAGACTTAATTAAAAGATCCATATGAGTGTGTAGTACACATAAACAGGTTTCTCTATTTGTAGGCTTAGGCTGAGAAATTGTATAATAAATATCCCATCCTATTAGAAGATTCTTAAATTTGTAAAGAACTATTAAAAAAGAAATTAAAGGTATGCATGTTAGTATTAATAAAATGTAATCATTTAATTAATTAATAACTATTAAAATTATGAATTATTAAGTAATATTGTTACCTATGCGAGCTATAGTTAATAAGTTAATAGCATTTAAGTATAAATTAAATGAAATGAACGCAACGCCTACAAACTGTAATTTCAGTTTGGCGAAGTAAAATATTGTAAACTTAAATGTAAAATTTGGAAATATATGAATAAAAAAAGAACTCAAAATGGACGATGCTTGGTGAAAAATGAGTAGCTAACTTTTACAGTTGTTTCAATCAATAGTTTTTTATGTAATACTTTCAGTGGAGCCGTCAGATATCTTTTTTGCATTCTTTTTTTATTTTTTGTGATGAATTCTTTCTTTCCAGCGCATATAGTACTAACAGAGTCGTTATAAAATGCTTCAATAGATTATATTACCTGTTGGCGGAATAAACGAAATTTCGTATCTCTTTTCGATTTCAAATTAAATTTAGTACTTGGTAGAAAATTAATTCGTTTTTTAGGTTTCTTTTGTAAGCTATCAGCAAGTTCGACGCATTGTTCTTCAGTTTGATCGTTTGTTCTATTATTCTTAAGTAGTAATTTCAGTCTTATAATGGTATTTTTTTTATTTTTAATAATTTTCTGTAGGCGTTTAATAATTCTTGTCAATCTTACTCTTTTTTTCATTTCTCGATACCTTATCTTTCTTTCTGCTTTTTGCAAATCTTCTTTCGTAAACAACCCAATGGGATCTTCAATATTATGATTGTTGTGTTCTTCACAAAATCCATCAGATTCAACGTTAACAACACTGGGAATGACTGGTGTTTCTTGCTGTCTCTTCTTAAGCTGTCTATATTTTTTCGATTTTTCCTTCCATGTTTTCGTATTTTTCTTTGTTCACGTGGGCTTTTCTCTGATATAGACCTCTGTTTCTTATCTTGTTTCCGTTTTTGGTACTTTGCCCGTTGTTTTTCTTTCTCTATTGCATAAAGTTCAGGGTCATTTTTGATTTCTAAATATTTTCGTCATTTACACAGTCGTTGCAGTGCTAAACGTTCTGCTTTGTTTTAGCCATGTTGTTACCTGTATAATAAAATGAAGTATATATGTACATACATAATCGTCGACTTATATGAATAGCTTTTGGATATAAAAGTTGTCATTTACTTCAGCTGCATGTCATTAAACTCAGCAGAAATATCATTTTCCTCAATAATAATCATTCATCTCAACAAGAATTAAGCGGTAGATGATGTTGAGATTTATGACGAAATTACTCGAAACATGTCACAATTTCTTCAACATTAGAGAATAGGGAACGGAAATAAGGTATTTAGCTATATCAATTATATAAAATTCTGCCTACTTAATGGTTAAATTAAGAAAAAATACTTACCAGAAAAATGGCCAGATGTTTAATGACGGGATTTGTTGACAAACTATATTAACATAACTTTTCGAGTAATTTTACGACATGCACGTGTGGACTCGTTCAAAACTCATTCGCTACTAAGAGGCCCGAAGGCGGGGGGGCTGGCGGGGAGCACCCCCGGATGTGTTCCATTATACAAAAGCAGCGTTTTGGTTGAAGAAATTTTATGAAACAAAAACTATAGAAGTTAATGATGAAAATCTTGTGACAATATTTCAAGTCCTTAAATAATAATGTTAGAATATACTTACGGTTTTTAAATGTATATATTTACATAGTTTTAACGCTTTATAATTAAATATTGAAAAAATTAAACGCTATTTTGGTAGGTGTTTTGAGATTTTTAAGGAAATAATAATCATGTTGTAAAAGATCGCGGCAGAAATTAGTTTTTTTGGCAATATTTACGTATTTTAAATACCTGTATTCCTTCCTTACAATATCTGTATTCCTTCATATACAAGTTGTAAAACAGTATATTAAGTATGTATATAAAAAATGCAGACAAATGATTTAAATTTACCACAACCCCATCCGCTGCCTGGTTTAAACATCGACGTGCCGTACGTTTTTTTTTGAGAGACGGCGCTTTTGCCCTTCCGGAAAACATTATGAAAATCACTATTCTGGAAATCACGACTTGGAATTATCAAAACGAAAGTTTAATCAGTTTTTGTCTGGAGCACGAGTAGTAGTTGAAAATACTTTTGGTATTTTAGTTACAAAATTTCGAATTTTCAAGAAACCAATAAATTTACAACCGAAAAAAGTCGCCTTGATAACGATGACATGTATACTTTTACACAATCTAGACAGTGAATTATCTTTTTCGTCTCATATAAATATAATAACTGCTAAGGCATATAGGATGTTAGGTTTCGTACTAAGGTAGAGTGTTGAGTTTACTAACTTAAAAACGATAATGGTCTTATATAATGCCCTCGTTAGATCCCAGTTAGAATACGCATCGTGTGTCTGGAATCCACAGTATTCGGTATATATAAATTGTATTGAAAGAATACAGGATAAATTCATTAAGAGAATGAAATATAAATTTCGAAATTTTGTCGATGACGATATTGTTTCCCTTACTCTGCGAAGACAGCAACGCGATCAAATTTTATTGTATAAGATTGTTAATAACTATGTCGACTCGCCTTATCTGCTAAGTAAAATTTTGCTAAGATGTCCGAGGTTCAACACTAGGTCATGCAGTACATTTTTTATATCTAATTCTCTTACAAACTATACGAGAAATCGTTTCATACTAAGATCCATGAAATTATACAATTTGAAGTATTGTCATATCGACATTTTCTGCACTAAACCTAAAAAATACAAAATGTTGTTACTTACTCAATAGTCTGTAAATTGTTATTTCCTTTGTAATCATGTATCACTGGATTGTTTGAATGTGTTCATAACTACCTGTTGTTTTTACTAGATTCAACTTTATTGAACTTTAGACACCAATGTTTAAAATTTATTTGTAGAAACTGTATTGGCAAATGTGTTATTTATTTGTGAAACCTACATGTGTTGTAAAATTGCTGTTTGTTTTCCTAATAAACTAAATAAATAAATAAATAATTTCTTGAGACGAAGTACTACATCATTACATACACACCTTCTGGAACTATAGATACTTATGACAACAATATTACAATAATAGAGCCGGGTTCTTGGAGAGGAGAAGTGGAGAGCACCTGTACTATTCAAAATTCGCGACATATACCACGCCGACCCGCTCATCACGCAACAGAAATAAAAGACGAATTTGCTAAATATTTCAGTGGATAGGTTATGAACTGATTGTCAACAGACATAAGGTGATTGTATACTTACTAATAAAGGAATACTTGCCGTATCGTCGCATAACGCGCTATCGTACTTTCCTATTTATGTAATAATAATATACTATTTATGTAATAATAATTTAATAAAATATCCTACTTACCGTATTTATTGTCTTCTTACAATTCGTAGTATCCCCAAGAAAAGAGTCCATTATTTGGTATGCAAACCATATCGGTTTATAAACATCGTCGACACCTGCTCCAGAGTTTTCTGATTTCTTAACGTTATTTTTATACCTTCTGTAGCTTGCAAATAACGAAGTTTGTTTTTTAATTCATCAATGGGTACTTCCATCAATGCACTTGGACGATTCCACGCATAATGGTTTTTTAGTTTATTTTTGTAGTCTTTTAAATTCTAAAAATTTCAAGTTAAGTTCGTTTGTCCGAGTTACGCTCATACTGATGCCTTGCGGTACACAATACAACCGCTTAAATCGGCGGCTCGCTCGTTACTGAGAAACATGCGAGTGTGGAGTCAATACACGTTCTCGCCTGTTCTCACGTTCTCGCGCTCCTTTGTCTCGCGCAAAAAAAATCGACAAAAGCCGGAGAACAACGAGATAACTTGAGAAGAATACGCGAATCGCTTCCACATTCACGTTTTTCACATGTTTCTTGCGTTCTCGCGAGAATTTGGAGCGGCCTTAATGCCCCATACAGACTCACGCGAGAAGTCTTGCCGAGAAATCTACCGAGATTTTGCGCGAGAACCGAGAAACCATCTACATTCATGCGACCTTCTGATTCGCATTCTCGATCGTTGTCCGAGATGGACGACAGTGTAGCAGCTTTGGTTTTGTGTGCATTAGCATATTATAATCTTGTGAATATTAAAACTAGAAATAAAATAAAGAAAAAAAGAAGACCTAGGCGATGGTGGATGACGCAAATTCATAGGAATAGAACGGAGTAAGTACCTACATTTATCTTATTATTTTATTAAACATGAAAGATTGTGTTTTATTTTATAATAGTCTTAATTACCTACTTGTTATCTTATGTTTCAGTTTATGCATGCGTATTCAATTGGGTGAACTGGTTGCTGAAGCAAGTAGAGAATTTAAAAAGTTTACACGAATGTCAAATATTGATTTTGAAATTTTGCTAAACAAGATTTCTCCATTAATTACCAAACAAGATACACAACTACGTACAGCAATACCAGCCCGAATTCGTCTTGCAATAACATTAAGATACTTGGCCACCGGAGATAGAATTCCTGAAGTGTGCGCAGCACTAAATCAAGTATTGAAAAATCAAATACAGGTGAGCTTTACTGAAAATATTTATTAGGTAATGAATATAAACTTTAGCTTAATTAGTATCACATCACAAAATGTCATCAATCAGTATGAAATCAGTATCACAAGCAGAAATTAAGCATTTTTGTAGGCTTTAGAAATAACGTTGGACAGCTGACTGTCTTCCAACAGATCGTTTGAAATTATACGCACATTTGGTTCCGTTTGCGCATCTGTATTTTGTGTCATCTGAACGTGTGGTAATTCAGGATACAGGTGATATATATTTTGTTCCTCTGGTATATTAATTTGAGGTGGTTCAGAATATATTACACGAGTATTCTGTCGAGGAGCTAGGTTGCGCAACAGCGGTTCGGAATGGGAAGACATGGTAGATGAAGGCCGATAAGGTGGAGTAAATAATGGTGGAGTGGTTAAAAATCTTTCTGGGTTCTTGGCGCGTCGGCCATTAATAATTATGCCATCGATATCATACATTATTTCCAGTCTTTCTTCTTCAGTGAATGCTCGCAATTTCTTCGCTAATCCCATTGCATATATTTCACAGTCGTCTGCTAGAGCTTGAGAGTCCCTTTTTCTAATGCTTTCCTGAAAAAGAGTGATTGCTTCCTTCACTTGCTTTCCGGCCTCTTTCACCTCACACTGAAGTTGCGACCTAGGACGACCAGTCTGTATTGTTCTTGTTTCATTTCTTATGGTTCCCTCTTCATTGACACTTCCACCTGGTTGTTGCTGGTCTTGTACTAGATCAGTCTAAAAAAAAACAATAATTTCAATTAAATTAATGATATTCATAACCGTTCTTTTTTCAGATTCCATCATCTGCAGAAGAATAGTTGGAAATTGAAAAAGGATTCAACTCTAACTTTCCTAGGCCTATCGGTGCTATAGATGGCAAACATATTGCTCTGATATGTCCACCTAATTCGGGCTCAGAATATTTCAATTATAAAAAATATTTTAGCATTGTGCTCATGGCACTAGTCGATAGCAAATATAGATTTATATTTGCCGATATTGCTTAGGTAGAATCAGTGATGGTGGAATTTTTCGAAATACTGTGTTATGGGACATGATTTGTAGCAATACTCTTAATTTACCAGCACCACGACCACTGCCAGGCTCAAATATTGATATACCATTTGTGTTTTTGGGAGACGGCGCATTTGCATTGCACATGAACATCATGGAACCTTATCCTGGAAATCATGACAGGAACAGCCCTGAACGCATATTTAATAAAAGACTGTCTGGGTCACGCGTGATTGTGTAGAACACATTTGGAATATTGGCATCAAGATTTCAAATATTTAAAAGGCCAATCGAACTGTGCCCCGACAAAGCTTCTGTTATTACCCTTACTTGTATATTATTACATAATTATTTAATGAACAGCAATACTTCTTCACAAATATATTCTCCACAAGGAACAGTTGACGTTTATGACGATAATGATAACCTAATTCAATCTGGTTCATGGCGCACACAAATTACAAGTACTAATGCTATTCAAAATTTGCCACAAATACCACGCCGAGGAGCTGCTAGTGCTAGGAAAGTGCGTGAAGAGTTCAAAAACTATTTTTAACTAATATGACGTAAATTTAGAGTTTTTGTTAAATTATTATTTAAAGAAATGTAAACAGGTTTAATAAAAACTTCTTACTTACATATGTCGTATTTACTGGTGTCCTCGGATTGAGCCCATCACCCAGAAACGAATCAAGAGCGCCATACGCAAACCATACTGGTTTGTAAACCTCATTTTCACCAGAACCTGATTTACATGAATCTTTAACCATCTTTCTATATTTGCGGTAACTAGCATAAAGAGATTCCTTCTTCTTTTTCAGTTCTGGTACTGGTATTTCCATTAGCTCTCCAAGCCGATTCCATGCGTCATGATTAAGACTTTTGTCTTTGTAGTGTCTATGTTTTGCATCCCATAAAATAGACTCTGAATGGAAATGCTCTATGAACTTTAATTCTAAGTCGTTATTCTACATTTTTATAGCACTGAATTACTTTACTGACGAGGTAGAAACTATCCAACTTGTCGACACGACAACTGCGGTCGCACTGAGACCGAACAAGAATGTGATACTGTTCTCGTTTCTCGCTCGAGAAACCCTTTGAAATACCGACACCGATCGGGGAACAGGCGAGCGCGAGAACGAGACGGCGAGAAAGCAATCACATTCACGCTTCTCGGGTGTTCTCGGGGGTTCTCGGCGTGAGTCTGTATGGGGTATAACACCTAATTAGTCAGCAAGGGCATAAAATTTCAAACCGTATTTATGTCGTTTGCCTTTCATATACTGTCTAAACCCAAGCCTTCCTCTCCATAACATCATAGATTCATCAATTGTTAGATTTTTTGCAGGGTAATATATCTCTGACATCTTGTTATTAAAATAATCGAATATATCTTTAACTTTCAGATAACTAAACGAAGTTTGACCCACATGTATACAGAACATTCTTAATATATTTAAAAATATATTACGTGACATGCATTTCACGAATACGGGTTGGTCTGATATGTCTTTTTCCAATAGTCACAAATTCTGTTGAGTTTTGTAAAACCCATGTGGAATAAAAGGCCCATAAATAATTTTAATTCATTGACAGTGACGGGTTTCCAAGATTTTTTTCTACTTGATGGCACTGTAGAACTAGACTTTTCTTTCTCGCCATATGCATTAGTTCTATTCACTAATTGTCCTAAAAATTTATTTTTTATTTTATTTTTATTTATTTAAGGACAACCAACATAACAAACGATATTCACATTTACAATAATGCACATTCTATAAGCATTTCAAATCGTTGTCATACTTAAAGGCTGCCACAACATGCGCCAATTTTTACTATTAGAAAGCAGACAAAAAACAACTTAATTTAAACACTTTCCTATTTAAAAATTATCAAAAAGAAAAAAATAATTATACAAGAGATGCGTTCATACCTACGATTCCTACAAAACGACCTACGATTTCGGCACTATTATATCTAACAACAATGATTTAAACTTGCGTGGTGAAAAGGACATGTCAATATTAACTGGGGCTGTTATAGACAAGCGTGACAAGCGACTATATTGTGATTGTATTCTGTAAATAGCAGAAAAATGACCAAGCTTGGTCTTTGAGCTTTTCGCTTTAAATGGTAAGTACCTCGATAGACGAGCCAGTTTATATGGTACATTCAAATTTACTCGCTGCAATAAATCCGAACTATCTAGATGACCATTTACCAATTTATATAAAAATACGTGATCAAGCATCTGTCTTCTGGTGTCTAGGCTGTGAAGTTTAAAATGTTTTAAACGTGAATTATAAGAGGGAAGTTGTTTAGCCATTCCACATTGAAACGATAGGTGCCACAAAAATATTTTTTGAATTGACTCAAGGCGACGTTTGTGAACATCATAGTAAGGAGTCCAGACTACGCTACAGTACTCTAAACTTTATCTCACCAATGAATTGAACAATGTAATTTTACTTGAAGCTTTCCTGAACTCCTTACAATTCCGTATTATAAAACCTAGTAATTTAAAACATTTTTTTTGCCAATTTATCAACATGCTTATGAAACTGAAGCTTTTTGTCTAAGGTATTTATTCGAACAAATTGCTTCGAAATATGAAATCGGGGTCGCACCAGCAATTTCTATTTTCAATAAATTATCGTTTAAAAATATTATTTCCCAGGGTGAGTACATGGTCCACCTTGTTGACCAAAACGTACATTTCTCTCTACGTAACTTGACCAGTTAACGGATTAAACGTCGAATTCCCGCACTTGCTCCACCGACATTGTTACAAGATATAACGCCGCCAACTATTAACTGTCCAAAACCGAGTTTAATTATTGTCCGCGTTCTCCACTGCTAAATGAAAGACGTCTATTACCGTACATGGTTTATTGAGACTGGCGCGGCGTGCGTCGCAGCGCACGTAACCTATACAAACATAACAAATATAAGGGCGTCAGTAGATATCCTATCTTTTATAGATTTTGTCGGAGTGTTTTAGGGCAATTAGAAATACTGAATTAGGTACAACAACAGACAGTCCATTATCAACATAAACAATGTCTCGGATCTCAGGTATTTGTTGCAGGAGCCGGAGGCGGGTATGTAAGAGCAACCTAGGATTCCCGACCAAAGAATCACTAGTAACGGTACCTTGGCATCAATGGAGTCCGCGTGGTCGTTGCTGGGAACCAATGCCTCTAGGCCTACGGTCAACTTAACTAAAAGCTCGTTGGCTTACGAACGCTAATACATACGCATAAACCGAACTAGTTGCGAAACGTATGTCGCAAGGCCCGACTTAAAAATGATATAAGCAATATTCTACAAAAAAAAAACAAAATGTGGGGATCGCCCCGTTTTGGTAGCGATGGCGACTGCGCCCAATACAAATTAAATTACGCGTGTGCTTCACACCGCGGTTCAAATGCAACAGGAGGCGCGGCGCGTGCGTCCCGGCACGCGCTACGTTAGTGTTGGGATGCACCAACACAAATTACATCGACATAGTGATGTCCATAAATATCGCATTATTGCGTGAACAGGTTCCATAATTCGCTTTTGTGGTTCGTAATCTTCTTCCAATCACTGGTGATTTTATGCGGCACCACTCTACGTAATAGTTCGCGCCATCCTATAGATGTATACGTAACGTGTTTCAATCCGTGGCTCGGTTGGGGAAACAGATTGAACGATTTTGAATTTTCACTTTCGTGTAACTCTTTTTGAATCTTCAACCAAATCGGTATAGTTTTCCACCAAGATTTCTTCAGGATGTCTTCGTTGATTAATTTACACATATCGGAAATCTCATCATTTTCGGTAAACTGTTTCTTGAAGAATGCATCGTATATGCGAACATCGTTTCGTTTCTCATTAAAGTAACGGCATAATCTGGAATAGCCATGAGTTTCTATATTCGTATGAAGTACCGTTTCATAAGATTTAGCCAATTCTCCGCGTAAGGTCCTTTATTTTTCATAGCGTACACATATTTTAATATGTCAGGTTTTTCAGACAACAGATTTGGTGATGTTTTCATACAGTAATTTATGAATATGCCCAATTCTATGAAAATTCTCGATAAGTCCTTAACATCTCTTTTAATTTTAGTTAAAAGTTTACATTTATCTTCTGGATCTATCAAAGGACACAATATAGAATTTAAACCACGTTTAATCGTATACACTTCCAGCTTAAAAAAAATATCCTCTATCGTATCCAATTGTCGTTTTCTTATAGGTGGTAAATAATTCAAGCATTTTGTAGATGAACGCCTAGAATGATCTGCGTTTCCGCATGATTTACAATTAACCATTGTGTTATTTAATTCAAAACAGTTTTATTGGCAATAACCGTTTACATTTAACTTGTAATATGTTAGCAGTTTATTTCAGATATGATAAACATTTGTTATGACATTATTATTAACAGATTTCAAAAAATACCATACAGTTCAAAATAGTTTGCATAGAAATTACATTGTATGGTACCGTGGGTCTTAGGAAGTTAAAAAATATTTAATGACCCCACTTATGATCCACTGTCACGAGCAGTGGCCTAGAAACGTTGTAGAAAGAACACACCAAAGTGTGGAAAAGATTTCCTGCCATTGGTTCTAAGCTGCGGGTGAGTATAAAAAATATACAGCCAATAATTGTAGCTACAATAATTGTAGCTACAGCCATATTACATAACATATGTATATATCACAATGAAAACATACCACAAGGAACTGATCAAGATATTGTAATGCCAAAATGAAATTTCAAATCAAGGGAGATCAGAACAAGTATATCGCAACCGTCTAATAGAAGAATATTTTGCAAGGTAATGAACAGTATAATAATAACATTATAGACTGAATGAAAGGATAGAAACTTGAATTTTCGATCAATTGTTATTAATATAATAATATTATATTTGGCTTTTTGTTTCAGGTTATTAAATGAAACCTACTAATCTAATAAATAATTATTTTAATTTTTTTTTTATTTCCATCCTGAATCTCTATCTCTAAAAAGGTTGTTTTAAGTATTAGTTCATTAATTTTATTCTTTAATTCTATGTCTATTTTATGCATCTCTTCTTTGTGCTGCATATTTTGTTGGTCTTCTTCCTCAGCAAACTCGATTAATTTTTGCTCTCTAATACTTTTTTTCTTCACATAAAGCTCCTTCTCGTTGGCCAATGTGACAATTTTTTTTCTTGTCTCCATAGGTATATAAATTAATTTTATTTTTCTGTTTTCTGTTTCTGCAAAAAAATTGAATAGGAATCTAGAATTTATTTTGGTAATACTGAAACTTACTAAAATTTTCATTAATATTAAATTAAATCAAAATATTTATTTCAGTCAATGACCATGTTACAGCCTATATACTGTCGGCCTATGTGTGACCAGTGACCAGTGAGGACACTCACTGGTGGAGGCTCAGGCCTACTATCGTTTAGAGGGCGTTAGGGCCGTAAGTAATCCGCCACGCGAGCCCAATGCGGATTGGCAGACTTCACATACACCTTCGAATTTCTTTTTCAGTGGATGCAGGTCACGATGTTTTCCTTCATCGTAATTAGTCAGGGGTGCGTATTAAAATCGTTTTTAAATCTAAAAAGTGTACCATTGATATGTGCCCTTGTGTGGATTCGAACTCGGAACCTGAGGTGATAATGCGACAATTCTTTAGCTACTAGGCCAACCCGGCTACACAATGTTAGTGAATTAAATTAGCAATCGATGAATGAAATCATTTATGATTACCTACCTTGAACATCAATGATTGACACATGATCAGCTACATCTTTAATAATAATATTACTATGGGGTTCTTCAATATGAAAAGGTATGTCTAGTATGGACATTTCCTCCGCAACATTAGAAACTGCCGCATTTTGTAGAATTTCTTCTACATTTTTAGAATTATCTGTAAATAAATTTCTAGATCAATTTGATGATAATGAATACTACCTTGAACATCAATGATTGACACATGATCAGCTACATCTTTAATAATAATATTACTATGGGGTTCTTCAATGTGAAAAGGTATGTCTAGTATGGACATTTCCTCCGCAACTGCAGCATTTTGTAGGATTTCTTCTACATTTTCAGAATTATTTGTAAATAAATTTCTAGGTCAATTTGATAATAATGAATAATTATTGAGTAATAATATATTGACTGTTGTATTCCAAGAAAACTGCATAATTAATTAATGTACATCACTTTATTTGGAGCGGATGACGCCACGCTATCACCGGCGAAATAGAGAGAGAGAGAGACGTATTGGCGAGCGAGACAGATGCCAAGACGTTCCATTTCTCACACTCTCCCACACTTATTCTAGAACATATTCAAATTTGAACAGCCTTAAATGTAACGGTTTAACTATGTTCACTTATTCACTACGTACTAATCCAGTTGAAACTTAAATTTTACTTCACTATTAATGAGAACAAACATCAGGCCATTATATGCCATGCTAAGTGTTAAAGTAAAGTTCTAATTCCTGGGAACATTCCAACATTTGGTTTACATGTCTTTTCCACTTAACTCCTTCTACATCTACAATATAAGTTACATCTGGTACTGATTCTTCTATTACTATTCCCTGAACCCATGCCCTGGCTCCCTTCCTATAGTCCTTTACCATTACTTTCTGCCCAATTTCAAAATGAATATGCCTTTTTCCTTTCTTCACTTGGGAGAGGAATGGTGGTGGTTGCGGTATCATGCCTGGTCTAGGGTTCTGAAACCCTGGTGGAAAGAATGAATGCACACCTGCTATGGATTCAAGAATTCTCTCCTCTAGTTGTATCACCCTATTTTCTAAGGCCAATTTGTGGGCATCCATCTTGACCAGAACCGCCCGCATCTGGTCAGGATCTAGTTTTCCGACCCTGCAGCTTGATCGTCTGGCTTCGGTGCACTTTGTAACCCAGCAGTCAAAGCGATGGCATCTTTGCACATCTGTTTTGCTGCGTCCTTATAGCTAACATCATTCTTGGACAGGAGCTTCATACAAGCATTATAGATGACTGTGGCCACGATTGACAGCCCTTCATCACCAATGATCCCTGCTTCCTTGAGAATCTTTGTCTGAATTGCTTGGGTGCAAGTTGTTCCGTTCATGGCTGCAGACACATATTTAGTAGACTGTTCTGTCAGTTCACTAATATCTTTTCCTTCCATTTTCCTCTTATCTTTAGGGGTCTGTAAGAGCACTGTCATCTCCAGATTCAATGCGATGGCTATTTGCTTCAATTCACCTGAAGCAGGATGGTCAATTGGGATGCAAGCAGAGAATATCGAGTGCTGCATTAGCCTCGGGAGAACTGACCCCAGCAGCCACTTGGGTTGAAGCTTCCCGTCAATCCCGTGTCCTGTTATCAGTGTGGCTGTAACCTGGGGATATGCCTGTGATAACCTAGATAATGTTACGGTGGTAGCTGTCATCCGTTGATCTGCAGGAGATCTCGTAGTGGCTATTCCTAGATTTGCACATTTCCTGCTAACAATGGCCCTTACTGATTCTGGCAGAGTTGCCAGAATCTTGGGCAGGGAGTTTCCTCTAATTAGGAAGAGAGTAATTAGGAAGGGAACGTCAAGGGTTGTATTGGCATCTGCGTATTTACAGCTATTAGCCCCCACAGTCAAAGACTGCATGGGGTGTGCATCCTTATCATAGAGCACAAGCTTCGCTGCCATTTCAGTGGCCATCTTTTTGGGATCGAAACCCTGAAACGCTATCACCTTGGTAACATCTTTGAGGTTGTCCCAGGAGGAGCTGTCCATTACCAGTCCCACTATGCTTCTCATGATCCCTCCTTCTCCTGGACCGCCCATCTGGGTTATTAGCTCTTGGAGCTCTCCCTCAGTGACTGCAAGAATCGACTTGACCTTGGAAGCCATTTTGTGTTTATTCCTGATTTCAAAGCTCAGAGTATCCAAATGTAATCGTTATTTAAATGCCTCGTCTTTGTGTTTTGAAGATCCAATGTGCTGTGCACGCGTGGGTTCGGATCCCATCCTCGTCGCCAATGTTGTATTCCAAGAAAACTGCACAATTAATTAATGTACATCACTTTATTTGGAGCGGATGACGCCACGCTATCACCGGCGAAATAGAGAGAGAGAGACGTATTGGCGAGCGAGACAGCTGCCAAAAAATTGTATTGTATGTTCCAACTTCAGTGACAATAGTTGTACAATTTTGGCTTTCCTCACTTAGAGGTGCCTGTAGGTATGCTTCTTTGAGATCCAGTTCGCAGTAATATTCTCCATGCTTTAACATATTTAAAATATCATCTATGTGCGGCAGGGGAAAATGATCAGTTTCAAGGAATTTGTTTACGGTGAGTTTGTAGTCACCACAAAGTCTTACTGAACCATCTGCTTTAAGGATAGGCACAACTGGGGTTCCCCATTCACTTTGTTGTACCGGTATGATTCTGCCATTGTCTATGAGTCTTTTAATTTCATTATTTACCTTTTCCCGCAGAGCAAATGGTACCCGGCGCACTGGCAGACATACAGGTTTAACCTCTGGTTTTAATTTTAATGTTATTTCTTCTCCTTTAAAGTTCCCCCACCCAGGGCTGAATACTTCTGCGAACTGGCTCTTCACAAAAAGTTGTGCGTCTGAAACAGAATGAATCATGTTTATTCCTAAATAAAGGCCATTGTAAATTTTAGGGGGCCACAATTTTAATTCTTTTAGCCAATCACGTCCAATAACTCGGGGACAATTATCTTGGACAACAAAGACTTTTAAAAGTTTATTTTCTTTATTAAATTTTACTGGTATGCCTATTAATAATCCTAAAGGTTGTGTTACACTTTGATCAAAATTTTTAAACATTAGGTTACACTCTTGCAACTGATAATTCCTTAAAAACTTGTTTTTATCATTTAAAGACATTACTGTCACTTCAGAACCAGTATCAAGTTGGAATTGTATATCTTGATTATTGACATTTATTGTAACAAAATGAGGAGATTGTTTTAAGTATTAGTTCATTAATTTTATTCTTTAATTCTATGTCTATTTTATGCATCTCTTCTTTGTGCTGCATATTTTGTTGGTCTTCTTCCTCAGCAAACTCGATTAATTTTTGCTCTCTAATACTTTTTTTCTTCACATAAAGCTCCTTCTCGTTGGCCAATGTGACAATTTTTTTTCTTGTCTCCATAGGTGTATAAATTAATTTTATTTTTCTGTTTTCTGTTTCTGCAAAAAAATTGAATAGGAATCTAGAATTTATTTTTTGTTTTCCTTCATCGTAATTAGTCAGGGGTGCGTATTAAAATCGTTTTTAAATCTAAAAAGTGTACCATTGATATGTGCCCTTGTGTGGATTCGAACTCGGAACCTGAGGTGATAATGCGACAATTCTTTAGCTACTAGGCCAACCCGGCTACACAATGTTAGTGAATTAAATTAGCAATCGATGAATGAAATCATTTATGATTACCTACCTTGAACATCAATGATTGACACATGATCAGCTACATCTTTAATAATAATATTACTATGGGGTTCTTCAATATGAAAAGGTATGTCTAGTATGGACATTTCCTCCGCAACATTAGAAACTGCCGCATTTTGTAGAATTTCTTCTACATTTTTAGAATTATCTGTAAATAAATTTCTAGATCAATTTGATGATAATGAATACTACCTTGAACATCAATGATTGACACATGATCAGCTACATCTTTAATAATAATATTACTATGGGGTTCTTCAATGTGAAAAGGTATGTCTAGTATGGACATTTCCTCCGCAACTGCAGCATTTTGTAGGATTTCTTCTACATTTTCAGAATTATCTGTAAATAAATTTCTACGTCAATTTGATAATAATGAATAATTATTGAGTAATAATATATTGACTGTTGTATTCCAAGAAAACTGCATAATTAATTAATGTACATCACTTTATTTGGAGCGGATGACGCCACGCTATCACCGGCGAAATAGAGAGAGAGAGAGACGTATTGGCGAGCGAGACAGATGCCAAGACGTTCCATTTCTCACACTCTCCCACACTTATTCTAGAACATATTCAAATTTGAACAGCCTTAAATGTAACGGTTTAACTATGTTCACTTATTCACTACGTACTAATCCAGTTGAAACTTAAATTTTACTTCACTATTAATGAGAACAAACATCAGGCCATTATATGCCATGCTAAGTGTTAAAGTAAAGTTCTAATTCCTGGGAACATTCCAACATTTGGTTTACATGTCTTTTCCACTTAACTCCTTCTACATCTACAATATAAGTTACATCTGGTACTGATTCTTCTAAAGTAAAGTTCTAATTCCTGGGAACATTCCAACATTTGGTTTACATGTCTTTTCCACTTAACTCCTTCTACATCTACAATATAAGTTACATCTGGTACTGATTCTTCTATTACTATTCCCTGAACCCATGCCCTGGCTCCCTTCCTATAGTCCTTTACCATTACTTTCTGCCCAATTTCAAAATGAATATGCCTTTTTCCTTTCTTCACTTGGGAGAGGAATGGTGGTGGGTATGCGGTGCGGTATCATGCCTGGTCTAGGGTTCTGAAACCCTGGTGGAAAGAATGAATGCACACCTGCTATGGATTCAAGAATTCTCTCCTCTAGTTGTATCACCCTATTTTCTAAGGCCAATTTGTGGGCATCCATCTTGACCAGAACCGCCCGCATCTGGTCAGGATCTAGTTTTCCGACCCTGCAGCTTGATCGTCTGGCTTCGGTGCACTTTGTCACCCAGCAGTCAAAGCGATGGCATCTTTGCACATCTGTTTTACTGCGTCCTTATAGCTAACATCATTCTTGGACAGGAGCTTCATACAAGCATTATAGATCTAATAAACGTTGTCTTAGTTTACTTGGTATTAAAATTCGGTATCCCCAAAATAAACATCCCCTATCTATCTGTTCGTCTTTCCTGTTATAAAATATTAACAGATCTTTTGATAAACAATTTTTTTTTTCTGGCCATCCATCTGAAAGGTACCTAATCAACTTTGCAAATATGAAATCTTTACTTGTTTCCTGTTGTATAATTTTCCAATCTAACGTAGGTATTTCCGATTCATTCACATAACACACATAACTAAGCTCTTTATCCAGTGAGTTTACATCAGTGTTATCAAGATTATGGTCAATCTCATTTGCTGTCCGGGACAAGAAATCTGCTGGATTCTCACTAGTTTTTATATGTCGAACCTTATAATTAAACGCAGACATAAATATCGCATAATGCTGTAACCTTTTGGCTGCCATTTTTGGTATACTTTTTGTTGGCCCAAATATTCGCATTAAGGCTGCATTATCAGTTTCCAATTCAAACTGACGACCATACACAAACAAAAAAACAGTGTGAGAAATGGAACGTCTTGGCAGCTGTCTCGCTCGCCAATACGTCTCTCTCTCTCTATTTCGCCGGTGATAGCATGGCGTCATCCGCTCCAAATAAAGTGATGTACATTAATTAATTGTGCAGTTTTCTTGGAATACAAAAAATAAATACCATGAATGAAATCAGAGTCATGTGTAGGTGGAAGACCAACTATCGATTCACCCATGATACCACAAATCCATTCGCTAGTATCAGAAGGCCTGGAGGTCCTCCCTCCACCAATAGCGCGAAGTTATCTTTTTTCATGTGATAATTCCTAAAATGTATTTGTTAAATAATACTTTATTGCACAGCATAATATTGACATTACAATAAAAAGGTATACAAACTGTGAAACTTGTACATACATACATACACCTATTCTCAGTAGAGAAAAACAATTATATTAAAAGGAAACATTAATAGTCAAACAACACAATGTGGTTATTTTATGCAAAGTAGGTATTCGATCTTGAAGCTTTAAAGATTGAAGCTTACCTTTCTTGCAGTTTTCTTCATATTATTGAATTTGTATATTAATTGCTTTTTTGTTCGATAGGTAAGGTTATCGCTATTAAATTCTTCAGTTATTTGAGACCAAGCCTCATCCTTTTGTTTGCTGCTTGCATGATCAGTCTTTTTACTTAAAATAATTGAGTATTTTTCCAACAAGTCTTTTAATTTATTTAACTCTATTAGGCCAAGTTATTACTTCTTTCCCTGCAAATGAAAAACATGTATACGCAGTCAGGTGGATAACACAAACTTCAACCGTTCGATTACAAAGTCTTTATTGTTATTGAAAGTAATTTCACAAACTACAAGCAACTCAACACATGTATTCACTTTAAAAGTCAAAGACGGAATAATTGACTGGCGCCATAATCAATCGTAGGAAAAAACGAATACTGAAAGTGGTGGGAAAATGAAGTCAAATCAGCTACGATTAATTATGAAGCCAATACACTTACTCGTTAATAACTAAAATAACTATGAAGACAAAACACTTACTCATTAATAACGGTAAAATAGATTTAGATAATTATGAATGCTAACAGTCGGCCTTTCCTGATAACTATTTCACGTCTCGTGAAAACAAAAAAATGAAAATAATAAAAATAACAATTGTATTTGAAAGGTAAACTTGTCATTATTGTACATTATAGCAAGGTTTGTATGTAATGAAATAGTCCCTAGATAAATATTGTATAACAAACGTAAAAATAAAAAATACTATTTGAAAACCAAAATCACTTTTCATCATACTTCCTTAGAAAATAACAAATAGGTAAATAATGGATTATATTGTGTGATAATTCATACTAGATATTTTACTTAAACCCATATTAATCATAACTTTTACATTAACTTTAATTCCATTTTCTTTATCATATTACTATTATTGTACATTTAGAATCACATAGAAGCTCCTTACATGTCTTCATGTGTTTTTAATCTTATCTTTTTTTTGTGTTTAATCGCTGTAGTAGCATCCTCCATGTCTACCACACCCTCACACCTAATGGCACATTGGAGCCTCCTACATATCTCCAAGGTGACACAATAGGCACTGAATAACCTCACATCATGAATACAGGTATTTATTGCTGCGGCCCCCTGCACGTCCACAGCAATATTACCCGCATATCACTTTAGAGCCTCCTGCTTATCTCCAAAGTGATACAATTCTGTTCAATGGAATTTATATTTTACTTTATAATAATTATAACTAAAAAAATAATCATCCTTTAACAATAATAATTCATAATTTTAAAACAACAATATTCTACATAATTTTTAATAAATTGAATTCAATAATTTTATAAATTTGAAAAATATAATGTAATGTATAATTTTATAAAAACGATCTTGTAACCAATAACAGACCCAACTACTCGTCACTATCAGTATCTGAATAATTGACATCACTGGTTCTATCAAAAACAAGCCAGGGATGTATTTTATCGACTGAAAAGATACCGCTAAAATTTTTGTTACCTTTGCGAGATAATGGAGTATCTGTTATTACATACCTATCTTTATCTAATATTTCTGTAATGCGATATGGACCTCTAAGTTTGGGCACTAACTTGCGACTTTTACCACTAGACGGAATTTCTCTTTCTACACGTACAAGATCCCCGACATTAAAAGTAACGTTTTTACGTTTTTTATCAAAATTATGCTTCTGTTTCGTTTGACTATTAGTTATATGTTCAGATATTTCATTCCTAATAACATCTATATCTGATTGTAAAATGTCGGTTTCGCCATGCGTGTTTAGACTGATTAGGGAATCTGACGGACCCCTGGTGTTCATGCCAAATAGTGCTTGAGCAGGGGTTTTTCCTATACCTTTATTGTGAGTGTTATTTAGACCCCACTGAACTTCGGAAATACATTCATCCCAGGAATTTTCAGGTTTTCCATGGTTACTTGCCGTTAACGCAGCTAGAACAGTGCGGTTATATCGCTCGATTTGCCCGTTTGCGCGAGGCGTCGCTACCGCATTCATTACGTGCTTAATACCTAATGATTCTAAATACTTTTGAAACTTTTTGGCAGTGAATGACGTACCTCTGTCAGAAATAAGACGGTTTGGTACACTGAAAGTATGGAAGTAATGTTTCATAGCTCTTAGTGAATGGATGCTTTTAGTGCTTTTAACTGGAATGAGAACAATAAACTTAGTAAATGCATCTATTATAAGGAGCAGATATGAATTCTTCTTTTTGCTACGAACAAAGGGACCTAGGTGGTCGATATGAATTGTATGAAAAGGTCGCTCAACTTTCTCTATAGGATGAAGTTGGCCTGCCTTCTTACCTGAAGGTACTTTGGCATACGCGCATTCTAAGCAGGAATTTACATACTTTTTTATAAATCTTCTCATTTTGGGAAACCAATAATCGTTTTTAATTTTATGGTAAGTTTTATCAAACCCAAAATGTCCTATATCATCGTGGTTAGCTTTTAACACATGCCACCTAACTCCTTTTGGTACCACCCATCGATCGCCCTCAGTCGTCTTCCTGTAGAGTAACCCACGTTTTAGAATAAAATTGTTTTTTATGTCTATGATTGTGTCAGTATCTTTGTCATTTAATATTTCAACAATTCTTTGTAACTCTGAGTCGTTTTGCTGGACTGTACTTATCCAATTTACGTCTATACTTCGTACTTCAAGGAAATTCGAATGGGACTCCACCGGATTACGACTGAGAGCGTCGACATGTGACATGGTTGCACCCGGCTTATACACAATGTTAAAATTATATTCTTGCATGGCACTCCACCATCTGGCAATTCTTGGCAGTATATCGCGTTTTTCAAAAGTAGCTCGGAGAGAATTACAGTCAGTGACAATAGTGAAGGAAATACCTAGTAAGTATACTCTAAATCTTTGTAAGGAAGTCACAACGGCTAAGGTTTCTAGGTCATACGAGCTGAAGCGGGATTCTTCAGGTGACGTTTGTCGACTATAGTACGCGATTGCACTAAAAGGAGCATCCTTGTTAGGTCTCTGCATAAGTATACCGGCTACCCCCATTTTAGACGCATCAGTATGTAACTGAGTTTCATAAGATGGATTGTAAAAAGCAAGAATGGGACGTGCAAGCAGATAGCCCTTTAAAGTATTAAATGCATCTGTCTCTGTTTCACCCCAATGCCACTTCGAATTTTTCTTTAATAATTGAGTTAAAGGCCTAGCAATATTTGAAAAACCTCTGATGAACCGGCGGAAGAAACTCGCCAATCCCACAAACTGTCTTACCTTATGTTGATCTGTGGGTATTGGAAAGCTTTCTACCGCTTGTATCTTCTTTTTGCCAGGTCTAATTCCATCCTCACAAATTTCAAAGCCTAGGTAATCTATTGATTGCATGAAAAAGTTACATTTTGGTAATTTTAGAGTTAAACCAGAATTACGAAATAGTACGAGGATATCGCGAAGTTTCTGAAAACCTTCATCTACTGTTTTTGAAGGGATAATCACGTCATCCATATAAGCAAATGCGTCTTTAAATCTAGCATTACCAAGGATATTATTAATGGTTCTTTGAAAAGTCGAAGGGGCATTGGCTAACCCAAATGGCATACGAGTGAACTCGTAATGCCCATCTGGCGTCACGAAAGCAGTAAGTGGTTTTGAGGATTCAGCTAATGGAATCTGGTAATAGCCTGATGCCAGGTCTAAGGATGTGTAAAATTTATAACCAGACAAATTATCTAGTTGATCATCTATTCTTGGTAATGGGTAATGTTCTTTAACAGTCTTTTTATTTAGTGACCGAAAATCTACGCATAGTCGGTAATCACCTGTTTTCTTACGCACTAGTAAAACAGGATGTGCATATTCAGATGTAGATTGCCTAACTATACCCGATTCTTCTAATTCGCTCACTATATCACGGACCACCTGGCGCTCACAGTGAGGAAGACGGTAAGGTCGGTAGACTACTGGTGTAGTATCTTCAAGAGTAATTTTCATTTCAGTATTAGTTACGCAACCTAATTCATCTATAGAGAAAGCAAAACATTCGCGGAATTCATTTAATAGGTTTGTAAGTTTACCAAACTCGAGTTGACTTAGATTTTCGTTCACTGTAATCATACCTTGTGTTATGACTGTACGAGTAATATTTTCAGCATTATTGGATATGACATTATTTACATGCAAAAAGGAGAGTTCATTCAAAGGGAGAGCACGAGCTATGAGAACATTTTCCTTTAATGTGAATTCAGAACTGTTCAATCCTCTAATAAACATATAACCAATACCTTTTGCCAACCTTATAACACTTTGTATTATTTCATATTCACTATTGGGTTTTTGAGATAAACTAGATTCTAATACTAAATCCCCATCATAAGGTGGTAATGAATTAATAATTACTTTAGTTAGCCCATTGACAATAACAGATTCCGAAATGTATAGTTTAATTTTGTCTACTTCTTTTGTTAAGCGAGATGCAAATTTAAGGTTATCTTTTGTTTTTACCACTATAACGTGGTCCTGTTCAGTAAACGTCTGCCCAACTAAAAGCGATACTCGCAACAAGTGATCAGGTACTATAAGAGTTTCAACGGATCCTACTACACCATCTAACTTAATGGTAACAGTGCATTTACCTAGACAGCTGACAACGGAGTCGCCGAAACCTCTCAAAACCGGTAAGTCCACAGTAGACCAACTTTCAAATATTTTCTTAGCTACAGATTCCCTTACCATGGTGCACTGACTCCCGAAGTCTACAAAACAATCTAATTCATGACCGTTTACTATTACAGACTTAAAATACTTATTTTCATGATTCTCTTCTTGAGAAATCTGCAGCACAGTTTTACTAGTATTAGATGATACTTTTACTGGACAGTCGCTAGCTAAATGACCCACCCTATGACAAGAGTCGCATCTTTTTATTGGTTGCTTACATTTATAATATGGATGCCCATCTTCACCACAATTATAACATTTAGGGTTTCTGTTTTCAGTATTTGACTGAGCAGTCTTAACAAATTTATGCCGTCGGTTGTCGGATGTGCTGGCTTGCAAAGGAATCACTTGTTTCTCATTTCTTTTATTAACTTTAATATTTCTAAGAAAAACTAATAATTTGTCAGGCTCCGGGAACTGTGCTGCTTCTGCACTGGTCCTCACGGACCTATCTTCAATACCAAAGAGTATACAGTCTATTGCGTTCTTTCCAAATATTTTACAGCGGTTTAACAGAACTATTTTCTCATAAAAGTATTCCTCTAATGATTCTCCGAACCGTGCCTTACAAGCAAGCATCTCCGTCAACAACTGGCCATAATTCTCGTCACTAGGAAAAGCTAACCTTAATTTTTCCTGCCATTCGTCCCATGAAAACAACAGACTTGGTAAACCTTGGTACCATTTTTCGGCTAAACCAACTAATTTAGGCAATGCGTAATGAATAATTTGCCGTTCATTCCAATTATATAAAACAGCGCATTGATTTACTTTTAAAATCCATGTTTCAATAGTCTGGTTCCGTTTGGATGGGTCGAATTCAGGAATTACATTCAGAACTGGAAAACGATCTAAATTAGAATTATTGTCTGTTTTCATACTTTGGATTATTTCTTTAAACGCCGCGACTAATTCTAAAGAACCGCTCGTTGATGTACTCACAGGTGGTGCCGCCATTGCTGCAGGGTTCAGTGAAACATCTTGGGTGGATTCGCTTTGGTTCCTCGTTACATGTGAATCTCTTATCTCGTCATGCTCCTGCAGCGGTGAAGTGCGTCTGCTGTGTCTGCGTCTTTTCTTATGTCGTGACTGCTTCCTTTTACGCGATCTCTTGTCACTGCAGTGTCGTGGGATATCTCTCTCCGAGTCTGATGACACAGAACTTGGAGAATCTTCACGATTCGTTCGCTTGCGTGATTTTCTGCCTTTTCCCATTTTCACTGAAATTGTAAACATAAACCAAAAGTATGTGTCGCTAATAGTAATACTATAAGGGAATTGGACTTCCAAAACAGTGAGACAAGAAAAATATAGAAAATATCATATTTCTTTTAAATTACTGTAAAATCGCATTTAAAGAATGTATAACGAGTATAAAAAGCTATAAACGTCTACATTTTACTAATTTTCATGAAATAAAACATTTTGTAATAGTTCATAAGCGTCGTCATTAAAATTTATCACAATAAACGAATATTGAAGAGAAAAAACATGGAAAAGCGCCATTTTGAAACGAAATGAATGTATATTCGACTAGAATATTATTGGTTAGAGCAACGTTACTTTAACAAATTGTACAATACGTTTATCTACAACGTCATCAATATGTATTGCCTGAGACTATTCACTACAAGATAAGGTCAAAACATACTAACCTAGTTATGAAAAAATTGAAAAGAAAAGTGAAAATATTGTGTCTAACCAATGATTTATAATATTATTTTCGCTAATATCAATAACTGTTCACTAGAATGTTAATAAATGTTAAGATTTAATACTGATTATTAACAGTAAAAGTCACCACGATAATTTTAAAGTATGATTATTGTTTTCCATAAACTGTTGTTTTTACAAATTATTTTAACAGACCTAATTCTTATTCAAATAACATGCTTTACGTACCTTTTTGGGCGTTAAATCCTTCACCAAGCTGATAATCAACACTCGGTGTGATCCCACTTCTGATCTATACGCAGTCAGGTGGATAACACAAACTTCAACCGTTCGATTACAAAGTCTTTATTGTTATTGAAAGTAATTTCACAAACTACAAGCAACTCAACACATGTATTCACTTTAAAAGTCAAAGACGGAATAATTGACTGGCGCCATAATCAATCGTAGGAAAAAACGAATACTGAAAGTGGTGGGAAAATGAAGTCAAATCAGCTACGATTAATTATGAAGCCAATACACTTACTCGTTAATAACTAAAATAACTATGAAGACAAAACACTTACTCATTAATAACGGTAAAATAGATTTAGATAATTATGAATGCTAACACATGATTGATGTATTTACCTACTACTATTCGCTATCAACTTTGCTCAGTGAACTATAACTATGTACTTACTTGCTCATTTTATTTGCCATGTTATATAGAATTTTTTTTTTGCCGTTATTATAAAATATTCAAATAATGAAAGAATAACTCAAGTACAGAACCACATAATTCATAAACACCACGATCAGACAATGTCAACACAGCTTTTTGACGTTTTATTAACTGTTTTACTAACTGTAACAAATCATTCCCAACACAATTCATCTTTTCCCCAGGTTTATTTTTGTGGCAACACCATTGACTATTGTTACATTTAACTATAGTTAAAATTAAGTTCAAACAACGTATATCTATTTTAACTATTTGTTAAGACCTTAACTATTGTCAATTGGCAAATAGTTATATTAACATTTAGTTATGTTTAACTATGTATCAAACAACGGGCCCTAAGTTATGGTCGTTGTATCGAGTACTGAAAGCATGGAGTAAAGCGCATGCAATGCGAAACTCTTCGTACATTTTTCTTGCAGCTACGTTTGGATATTGATTTCTCAATTGACGGAACTGATTTTTAATGTGACCATTAACTGCCTCCACTACCTACCGGCATATTGTCACTGCGTGAGTCATTGGCATCTTGGGTAATCAGTTGCCTCTCATTCCTAATTTAGGCATAAAAACACGATATCCCAATGCTTCCAGGGCCCTTATTCTCTATGACCACTTTGCGATTCCTTGCTTCAAAACCACGCCAATATCGTACATGGTTACGACATTTTCAAAATTCGTATTCTCTATGACACTTAAATGAAACCGTGTGATATGAACGTGACTTGCGCGTGGTTTGAACTGTCAAAAATTCCACGTTTTAGAAACGCGTGGAATCAACGTGGAATCTGCAAGGAATCGTTGTGACTGTGAAGAAATTTATTGTTTTTGTGCTAAAAACTATTTAAATAAATCTATAACGTACCTAAGGCCAAAGACCTTCTAAACACCATCTCTTTCTTTAAGTATTTCAGTGAAATTTAGTGTCAGCTATTTATATTATAATCTACTATTACTATGATTTTGTAAATTTTGTATCGAATTAAACCACATGTAACTATAAAACTATTTTATTATGAACTTTTATGTAAGTATTTTGCACGCAACTACCGAAGACCATTCTTGATCTACACTTATGAATGAACTTGTGAATCACATTTTTAAACAAATTGATTTCAATGAAGTAAGATGTTTTAGTTTTACATCGCTTTTAAATCTGGAACAAATGCAAAAGACATATGTTAGGGGTTATGTAAGTAAATTAGATATTATAAGGCAAGTAACTTGTAACATTTTTGGGAGTAACAAACGATTAGGTACTTACAATAACAAATAGCTTCAAATAAAATACCGCCAAGTACATCAAAATTCTTTAAACAAAATATACTCGTAGGTACAATATTAATGTTTTGAAGTGTATATTTGATATATTTCCATTGAAATACTAAGTATTATTATTTCTTTCATGTAATAAACATATAATAAACAGACAAAATTTAATCAATTAATTTTCATTGTAAAAATCGATAACAAGAAATAAAAAAGTAAAAAGGAACGTTCAAAAACGTTCGAACGTTTTGGTTTTGCTGCGTGTTTGTTTAAATTATTGTGTAATATTTTTTCTTTGTTATTGCTAAAATTGCATTGTTATGATTAATTATTAATAGAAACATAATAAATCACGGTTAATTGTTAGTGAAATTAAATTTTGCAAGTAATAAATTTAAAATCTTAAAAGTTTTAAGTTTAGTTTTCGAACGCACTCGTGACTTCATATCGTACCAAAGACAATTTGTCTTGGAGGTGTCTTGGAGCGCGGTGGGACTTACAGAATAGAGTTGACCAGATTCCTTACCGTGACAAGATACGATATTGACGGGGTTTATGCGTGGTAAGGTTTAAGTGTGGAATCTAAGTGGTCATAGTGAATAAGGGCCCAGGGCTCCATTAACGTCCCGAAATCCGCGATCAACTATAAAAACGTCACCAGATTGGAAAACTCTTCAAAATTCATCATTTTCAATTAATTTACGCATAATGATTGCGTCTGATTTATTGGCCGCCAAATGCTTCTATAATATATCCTTTCGATCAAAAACATCTTCAACATATTCCGATATTTATGAAGGCCGTACGTTTTTTTCTAGAACGAATAGTTGGAGTTTTTTGAAGGTATATATAAGTTCCGTCGCAAACAGTAATAACACAGTTTGATTGTTCAGGATTTCGGTGCCGACCGCCGTACCGTGCACACGTGCCGAAGTGCGCTCCGCGAAATTTTATTTTGTGGAAATATTTTCCCCAAATTTTCGCGACTTTTTGTTATAGATTCTATTGTGCTTATATTTGTGATCATTGACACCGTTATTTTTAGTTTTTATAGTGTTTTTAAGAGTATTTACTGTGTGTTTTGTGGCTGTGAGATAGTGACTCGGTGTTGGTGTTACCTCCCTCGGGATTGGAGCCCCCTGTGACTCGCCCCAGGATCGGGCTGAGAGCAGGCGCGGGCTCTTCCAGGGAGTACCCCTTTTATATATACTTTTTATAAACTTTAATAGTGTATAGGTCCCCTTTTATTAGTGCATGTACGATTTCATTGTGTATTTGTAGGTTAGTTTTTGTAGGTTAGTTTTGGCACCACGTGCACCCATGTGCTACCACGTGCCTGCGTTACAGTGACACTCCTGACATTCGTGCGGACAGTGACAGTGACGTTGTCATCTGTCGTTGTCATTTTTAACTTTTGGTTTTGACAGCCTATTGTCAATTTTGACAGATTTTGCCAGTATCTGTCAGTCTGTCAAAGTCATTCTTACATTTGACAGTGACGTCTGCGTCAAAATTTTAATTTGGACTTTCATTTTTGACAGCTTTGACAGCCCATCTGTCAGGGCTGTCACTTTGACTTATATCTCAGTGTTACCGGACTTAAATTTTTAAGTGAAAAACTTTCGTCCTACGTGTGTGCTGCCGGGCGTCTTGTACGTTTGCGCCGCACGTTTGAGACACGAACGTTCTACTTTTGTGTATACTTAGTGGCTTAGAACAATGGCGAGTACCGACGACGAGGAGATCCCCTTTGGGCCCCGGCGATCCCTCGCCCGATCCCCTCCTCACCCCCTTGCTCCCCCTGCGACCCCCACACGTTCGGCGGTAGAGATGGCGACGGCTGCGTACCACGCAGTACTTACGTCCTTCTCATCCCCGAAAACTTCCTTGGATGGTGGAGACAACGGCTTATTAATGGCTCCGTCAAATTCATGTACAGTCGGCCAGATTAATTTAGGAGGGGGACAGCTTGCCACACAGGAGCTACCGATAGTCGCGGAGGAGATGGACCTGGACGTAGTTCTGATCCAGGAACATTACGCAGGTTGCGACTGGATCGCCGCGAGCAGCGTGCTGCAGTGCGGCGAGGTGCCGAAAGCGTGCATTTATGTCCCTTTTGCACCATCTGTCGACCACACACTGTACAGTGTGTCATGTACTAACCGACGAAGAAGGGATTTACATGGTGTCTGCGTACTTTCAGTACAGCGATGACATAAATGCGCACTTGGAGCACCTTGGGGGGGGTACTTAACACCTTGAAGGGTAAACGGGTAATAGTAGGGGTAGACTCCAACGCCCACTCTCCGATGTGGTACTGAGTATGATAGAGAGGGGCCTCTATGAATAGAGAGGGGCAACCCTGGACATTCTCAACCGCGAACGGATCGTTCAACATCGACCTCACACTAACAACTAGAGGCATCCCGGTGACGGGATGGAATGTATGGGTAGATAAGACTGCGAGCGATCATCGTTTGATCACTTATGAAGTGGCGAGCTCGGGCCCTCGACGCGCTGAGCTGCTAGAGGAGCCTCTGAGGTTGCGGGATCGCGGTGTGGATTGGGCTCTCTTCGAGCGTCGGATCGCTAGTCGGGTTGGGGGGATAAAGTGGAACCGTGGAGCGTCGGCGATTAGCGCCCAGTTCGCCTCGATCGTGCTTAGCACGGCAAAACAGACGCTAGGGGTAGCGAACGGGAAGCCGAGCGGTGGCCATGAATGGTGGACGCCCGAGCTCGAAGCCATGCGTCGGGATAACAACCGACTCATGCGTGCGTGGCAGTCGACTCGAAAGGCGGGTGGCCAAGTAGAGGAGGACGCCATACGTACATGCATAGGAGTAGATATAGGGTAGCCATGGGGGAAGCGCCACTTTTGCATTTTAGGAAGATCGCAGATTCCGGAAACCTGGACCCTTGGGGACAGGCCTACCGAGCCGCGAGTGGGAGGTTCAGGCCTACCCATAAATGGCACGAAATTCGCCGAAGGATACGCTGGGAGTGTTGACGAAGCCATGCATAGCCTTATGTATGCCCTGTGTCCGGACGACGATCTGTCCAAAGACACGGAGTATCACCGGCAAGTGCGGATTATGGCGTCGCTAATACCTTCAGGAGAAGAGGCGCCGCCCCCGACCGATGACGTAATTGCGGGAATCGTGAAGGACTTGCCTAACACCGCCCCGGGAATGGATGGGATCACCGCTCGGATCATCAAGCACGTTTGGGCAGCCGCGTCGGTTGAGTTTGCAGAAGTGTTTAGGCGATGTGTCCAGGAGGGAGTTTTTCCCGATACGTGGAAGGACGGCAGACTGATTGTCTTGCCGAAATGCAATGTCAAGCAGCTTTCCGACCCGAAAGCCTATCGGCCCGTCACTTTGTTGCCGATCTTTGGTAAGATTTTAGAACGCGTAATGTTGAGGTGTGCGCCGCAACTAACGTTGGGGTTATCGGACCGCCAGCATGGCTTCACTCGAGGTCGGTCTACGGTGTCCGCGCTGAAGAGAATCATAGCGTGGCCAGAGAGAGTTCGTCGAATTATGTTCAAGCGATCTTTTTGGATATCTCTGGTGCCTTCGATAACGCTTGGTGGCCGATGATCTTGCTCAAGGCGAAGCGCGGGGGTTGCCCGCCTAACATCTTTAGGATGTTGGCGGACTACTTCGTGAATCGCCGGGTGGGCCTTTTCGTTGGTGACCGGGTTGTATGGAAGGCAGCAACTATGGGTTGCCCGCAAGGTTCTGTGTTGGGACCAACGCTCTGGAACTTGCTCATGGACGACTTGCTTCGATTGCCACTCCCAGGGGGGGTCAGTATCGTGGCGTACGCCGACGACGTGACGATTCTTATCGAATCCCGGTCCCGGGCGGGCATAGAGGCTTCGGCCTCTATCGTTTTGGCGCTCGTCGGTGAGTGGGGGGCCCGTAACAGGCTGGAATTCTCTCCTGCAAAGTCTGAAACTATGACGATCAGGGGTAAATTCCAGCGGCCACCCACCATCAGATTCGGGGGGAAGTCGATTAGAAGCGTCACGGCGGCTACGGTACTTGGGGTGACGATCGATGCGAGCCTGTCTTTCGCGCAGTATGCGGTGTCGATAGGGGAGAGGGCGGCAAATTGCTTCGGCAAGATGTCGAGGGTTTCGGCGTCATCCTGGGGGGTTCGGTACAAAGCCTTAATGGTGCTGTACCGAGGCACTTACATCGCCACGGTAACGTATGCTGCTGCTTGCTGGTTCGGGCGCGCGTCACTGCACGTGGTGCGGTCCGCGCTTCTGCGCACTCAGAGGCCCGCCTTGATCCTTCTGACCAAGGCGTATCGCTCGACGAGCACTGTCGCACTGCCGGTCTTGGCTGGCGTTCTTCCGGCCGACCTCGAGGTAATTCGTGCAGGCAAACTAGGCGAGGCACGCGAGTCCGGGCTTACTAAGGAGGAGCTTCGAAGCGCCAAACTCAGAACAACTGAGTCCGCCCTTGCCGAATGGCAGGAGCGTTGGGACGCATCGGATCAAGGGCGGGAGTTGTACAGGTTTTTCCCGGAGGTGTCGGGTCGACTAGAGGCAACTTGGGTCCAGCCTGACCACGAAGTCTCCCAGTTACTCTCAGGTCATGGCTGTTTCAGGGGTAGGCTACACCGTCTGAAACTCACGGACGTAGGGTCCTGCTACTGTGGGGAGTCGGAGGTAGAGGACGTACACCACGCGTTGTGGGAGTGTAGCTTATACGGGGAAGAGCGTAGGATTCTTTTAGACGGCGTGAAGGTGCTTGAGATCGGTCCGGTCTACTATCGCGATCTCGTTGGCTCTGAGGCGAACTTCAGGCGGCTACGGGACTTCGCGCGTAAGTGGCACAGGATTCGGAGTGGACTCGAAGTCAGGTGAAGAGAGAAGAACCGAGGCGAAGAAAGAAGAAACGGAGCCAAGCGGTACCACTAAAGCAATAGTGGGCACGTTGCGACCTGGAAGGCACAGAAGGCGTAATTGTGTGCGTCCGCCCTTGAAAGGGGAGAGGGACCATAGGGACAAATGATACAGATTTAGAAAATATTTGTAGGGAGTCAAGAAAGTGCGCGCGGTGGAGGCCATTCCGCGCGCATCTCCCGCTGCTTCGACCTGCATAACCAAGAGGGTTTGTCAGGTCATGGGTGGTTGGTGGGTTTGTTCAGGACTTCCATATAATAAATTCGGTATTGACAACATTCTTTGCCGTAATTCTTCACGATATTCTTCTGTTTCCCTATTGCGTGTAAGACCCAGATTCAGTGGAACAAATTCATTTAATAAATGAGTCCGCGCCTTTTTCAATACACGACCACGTGTGCGGGGCTTAACCGAAATATAGAGGACAACCTGTCGTTAGAGTCACCTGTGTGCAATTTGCTCAACACCATTGCTAAAGCCCTTTTGGGTTGTTTAAGTTGTTGAAATTATGGAGTATTATCTAAAATATTCAAAACATCTGTTTTATTGAATCCTTTATAATATTGAAACGTTGTCACGTCTATAGTCTCGAGTTTTTCAAAATCTAAAAAGTCAATTGGCTTTTGTACGAGTTTAACATATCGGCTACTTGCACTGAATTAAAAATCTGTGTCCAGGACGGGTATAATCTTCAAAATCCTGCCAGATAACATTTGAATTTAAGTGTTCATTGCAGACTCGTACTGCTGCATGAATGTAAATATTCTTTTTACGCAAAATATCTGCTCTAATTGGTACGTTTATTCTATGCAAACCATCATGGACAATACATTATGCTACAAAACTCTCGTAAAGCCAGGGTCCGGTGCCGCAAACCGTCCTGGTTTGACAATTCCATCTTAAACCAGGAGGGTTGGCGGCACGTTGAAGTTCGACTTGCGGAACGTCTTCCATTACAACAACTTACGGAGACCTTATTGGAACTTCATCAGGTACCCTTTGCGGAATAGGTGGAGAGACGCCTTCTAGTGGATCGCTCATTGGCCCTTTAGCCGATTCATCTGAAGAAGGTTTGTTCACGATGCTTACTGCATCCGGTGTATGCGGGCTAAGCGCTGTTGTTTCCTTGTATAATAGCGATTAGCACGCTGAACACATTTATGGCACTATCCAAAGTACAATTCCATTTTGTAACAATAATAAATTGCGTTTTATAGGCCTAACTAGATTATGTCTATATCGGTCAAACTAATAGGTACCCTCGAATATCACCACGTGCATTATGTTTGGGCTTTTACAAAATACTTTACCAAAAAACTACAGGTAACTAAGTCAATAGCATTTGATTACAGAACTTATTTTAGTTTCTACGTAAAAAAAAATAAGATTGAGAATTGTTCATGCACTTCATCTAGACCGCAGACATAATAAAAATTAATAAAGTAAAGTAAATAACCAGCTAAGATCTTGCGTGATGGAGAGGTGTAGGTCGAGAAAGGTAATTGTTGTAAATATCGTCTTGTTACAAATGTAGCTAAGTCTAATGATACTTCACTACGTTAGTAGTTTGCGGTTTCATGTACAATATCATACACTACAATAACATATATACATAAAGTCACGCCTTTTTCCCGCGGAGGTAGGCAGAGACCACATCCTTCTATTTGCTACGATCTTGGCTCATAAATTTTACTTCTTCCACAATCATCAATCTCTTCGTGCATCCTCGCCGGTTTAGGGTACTTTTAATCTGGCCTTTTTTTCAAGACACCACCTATTTGGTCATGGAATGTCCCTCTAAAGTCGGATTTTTAATTAGACGAAGTAATCTGACGTTTATTGGGTTGTCAGATTTTGATCAAACAAAAAAGTGACGCGGCAAAGTAAATGAATGAAACAATCATATTATAATTATTTATAAAAATATCACGCCTAGTACTTTCGGTAGCCTAATGAGTGATTAGAACACCGCGCTGCCGATATCGGATCCCGGATTCGAATCCTAGTCGTCCTGTGTAGGCACCAATATGATTTTTCGTATTTTTCGATGATCAATTCTTTAAAGGCTTCAACCACCACTTAACATCAGGTGTGGTGAAGACTAAGTGCTTCCCCGTTGTGGATAAAAAAAACCATCCTCTAACACGCAGTAGGCTATGGCCTTTCCTTACATGCAGTGTATATAGGTATATGTCGGCTCCTCGTATCGATTGTCGGTTCATGTTTAGGCCGGCTCCACACGTTGGTCCCAACGCTCGTACCAACGTTGGACTGCAAAATCGGTGAGGCGTACACGCGTTGGCTAATAAACTAGTTCTGTCCCGTCAGGGCCAATGTGAAGATGTCCGACACAGAAATCGAAACTGCTCTGAGCGCTTTTATAGTACTGAGTGCACATTTATATTTGTTACGGAGAAAAAATAAAAAGCCACGTCAAAGAAGATGGTGGATGACGAAACATCATAAAACACGGAATCAGTGAGTAAAGATCTAGTTATACACTCCATTTTATATATTCTAATAACATCAACAACAAACTACAATTATATCAGCAGTTGTTTACAGGCGCTGTAATATTAAAGTATCTATTTACATTTTCTTTCTTTTTTAGGTATGATGGAACCCGATTATTGAGTAATTTGATTCAAGAGCCATCAGGACAGTTTGATAACTTTTGCCGTATTTCTTCGATAGATTTCGAATACCTTCTTCAGTTGATTGGACCAAGAATAAAAAAGCAAGATACAGTATTCAGAGACTCAATACCAACCAAAGTACGCCTTGCTGTGACACTTAGATTTTTAGCGACTGGAGATTTATTCAAAAGTCTTCATTACCTATTTAAGATTTCTCCTCAAGTCATATCATTGATCGTGCCGGAAGTACGTAAAGCTCTATGTGAGGCATTGCGTTCTTTTGTAAAAGTAAGTAATTTTCGTATGTTTTGTAAAATAAAACCATAATCATAATAATCAAAAACACGTTTATTGAGATAAATAATTAGACAAAGTAATCGAGGCCTTGCATTAGTATTTAATTCTTATTTTGTATCTGAGAAAGAGTAAATGCCTGAGAGATAATGTCATTTGATATAATTGTCACCTTTGGAGTAGATGTGGAGGAGGTGGATGAATCTATCACATATTCTGCTTGGCTATGATTTGGTGATGCAACTGTATAATCACTATAATCATCAGCAACGTCATATGACGGGCTTGGCATCCCTTGAGGTGAAGGGGATGGTGTAGGTGCATAACGCACGGAATCTCGGGTAGACATATCGTACGTCAACATTTGTAATGAAGGGGACGGTGTAGGTGTAAAACGCACGGAATCCGGGGTAGACCTTACGTACGAGTAAGTGCTGCTACGAGCAGGGCTATTAATATTTAAGTAAGACTCATTTCGCCTCTGATAAATAAGTTCGTCTATATCGTGCATTATAACCTCCCTTTGTTGCTCATTAAATTTTTTATTTTTTTTGGCCAGGAGCTGACAGTATAAGTCTACCTCGTCCACTCCAGTTCGTGGTCGGTCGGAGAGATTTTTTAGGACATTTACAGCTGTCTTAATCTGAGCTCGTACTTCCGTGACTTCTGATTCTCGCCGTTTATCGGCTGACGTGGAACTTCTATTTTGAATGCTGTCTTCGTTAGAAAAGCTTCTATCTTGATTGCTGTCTTCATTAGGAAACTTTTTAAAAATTTAAACACAACAAGTAAATTTCAACCCTTATTTAAATTTTTAACTATTACCTAGACTGATATTTTTTTTCTGTTTTAGATGCCTCAAAATGAACACGAATGGCTTGAGATTGCTCGAGAATTTAAAATAAAATGGCAATTTCCACATTGTTTGGGCGCTATCAGATCAGAGTTCTATAACTATAAACACAATTTCAGTATAATATTACTAGCGGTAGCTGATAGTGAGTACAACTTTTTATTTGCTGACGTAGGAACACATGGACGTATGAGTGACGGTGGAGTTTTTAATGATAGCATGCTTTATAACAAAATATTTGGAACTGATTCCCTTTTTCCGCAAGACGCTCCTTTACCTGATCGACATCTTCCTGTGCCCAATGTTTTTGTGGCAGATGGAGCTTTGGCATTATCTAAAAGGATCATGAAACCTTTGCCTGGTACACCGCCAGTTGGCTCACAAAATAAAAAATTCAACAGTCGACTAATTTTATCTAGCTAATTTCTATGTGAAATAAAGCCTTATTTCCTTACGCTTGGCGTTTTAATGTATCAATTTATTTCACATAGTTTATACGTGTAAAAGTCGTTAAAAGTTACGCGTTAAAAACATGTCTGATAAAGAAGAGATAGCTGTAAAAAATATTCATGACATATCAATAAGTGATTCAACTTCCAATATGGCTGTTCGTGTAACACGATACTTAAATCCAGATAAGTTTAGCACGGATCCGAGCACCTCTGGTGCAGAACTTGAGTGGAATTATTGGTTACATACTTTTGAAAATTTCATTTCTGAAGAATTACATAATGCAAATCCTGAAATGAAACTGAAGATACTCGTGAACTATCTAGCTCCAAAAGTTTTTGCACTTATAAAAGATTGTGTTTCGTATAGCCAGGCAATACAGGTCCTAAAGAAACCCTACGAAAAACCTAAGAATCGGATCCTGGCACGTCATTTTTTATCCACCAGGCAGCAGAACCCTGAAGAATCGATATCAGATTACATTCGCTGTTTGAAATTATTGGCTCAAGACTGTGACTTTCGTGCTGTGACTGCAGAACAAAATCAAAATGAGTTCATGTGTAATGCATTCATATCGGGAATCAATTCTCATAAAATTCGTCAAAGACTTTTAGAAAATTTGACATTGTCATTCGATGAAGCTCAAAATCAAGCTCTGACACTTGAGACAGCTGAAAAGAGTTTACATACATTTTCTTTGTCGTCTAATACAAACTCATTGCTAAATGCTGTACCTGCTCAAGAACAAGGAGTTATGCAAACAAAAAAATAATTTAACTGCTATCGACTTTAACAAAAAGAAACGCCGCTGCTTCTTTTGCGGAGGAAATGTCCACCAACGCATAAAGTGCCCTGCTTTTCAATTTTTTAAGGAAAAAATTAAGACAAGCTTACAGTCCACATCAGCACTTAGATAGTGAAAATCACGAAAATGGAACTATTGAATTGGGGCTGAGACCACAAAATGGAGAATTACAGTCACTACAACAAACACATAGTCGTAACCCCACTCAAAATGCAAAAATTATCAGAGAAAAGTATGAAACCTACTTTAATACTAGTGGTGCAGTGTCATGGCAACAAAGAATGATATAATAATAGTATTTTTACCTGGGTATCATTTTCACTATGTTCAGCATCAAATGTATTTTCATTATCATTAGCTGTCTCCTGTTCGCTGCTGTCTATATTGTCAGTTGATTGTTCACCTGTAATTAAATAAAAACCCTCTAATCTTACTTTTGGTTTTAATGTTCAACATCACAATGTCATTATTGTAATGAAACAAAGTGCTATAATAGGTACTCTATTTTAGGTACCTACCTAATTTAGGCACAGGCATAACAAAGAATACGCACGTATAATATAATAGTGTATAGAGAAATTCTTTAATAAATAATTAAACTTACCTTGGCCTTGATCTTTGAGAAATTCAAGCTGACTGTAATACCATAATTTTGGCACGTATACCTGGTCAGTTCCTGAACCTGTCTTCTTGCTATCTTGCACTTTTTTATGTTCTTTTCGGAACCCAGCCCTTAATGAATTAATTTTTTTCTTGACGTTCTCAATCGTAGCATCTCTTTCTACCTTCCGTATAATTTCTAATAAATTATTGTACGCTTGAAGCTTAAAATTTTTGTCTTTGTAGTCGTTGCTTCTAATTTTCCAAAGACAAGGGTTATTTCGGAAAGCTTCTATAAATTCGGTTAGCAGTTCATGCGAATAAGTTAGAAAATCACACATTTTGAGAAATTTCTGAATCAAAATTAACAAAAATTGCAATTTAAACAAGCGTGCGCGTCCACGGACTGGCGAAACAAAATGGCGGCTCGCGGCTCGCAGTGCTGCCACACGTACGAGCCAAGACGAGCTACGAGTAAGATTTCAAACCGGTTGGATCGCCGACGAACTTACTCGGCGGTTTTAAAGTACGCGTACTTACGGTGACACACGAGCGAAAAAGGTCGTCGAGCCATAAGTACGCGTACTTGCTCGCCCGTCTATCACTCACTTTACTTTCTCCGCGGGTGGTCCGGGCGCCTAAAAGGTTAACAATTCACGAAAAATGGTTTAAACTGATTTTGACAGAAACATGTGACGTTTCAGAGAAAAGTCTTTCCAGAGATTTTTTTTTTTTAATCGGCGAACGTTTTAATGTATAATGCCAAGAAGTAAAGCTTGGTCAGGTGGGAAATAATTTCCCTATATTTGAGTAAGGGATAATACTAAAATGTAAGCCAACTTTCAAAAAGTCTACAGTAAATTCTTAATTACTAACAACATAACAAAACAGAATTCTTCTAAAACCAAATAACAATAATTATTCCTCGAAAAATAAAATAAAAATCAATGTTCCAACTCTCTCTATTCTATGAGATCAAAGGAATTATTGTTTACGGGAAGGTTTTCCCAAAATGGTAATCTGTTTTGAGGTATTATATCACTTAATTGTTTCAATACACCTGACCTCATTTCTCAAGTTATCCCACGAGGCTAAGTATTTTGAACAGCACAAGGTATCAAACCCTGTTTAACTAGCTTTGTTTTGAGGAAATTGATTTCTTTTGTACTTCCATCGTGAGAAATTTTGACAAAAATAGACATACATTTTCTATGTACCTCAACACAATATATCCTTTATGTATGTCGTTTCATCACTTTTTTTAAATTTATATTGAGATGAATGAACTTCATATTTGTAAAAATCTGAAATATCCATTGGCCTCACATTAACTTTTTCTGAATTTGCTAATTGTACGCAATCAATAAAATCAGCGAAATCGTATACTTTTTTTGCTTTTTGAAGCTGATTTTCTACCTGGTGGGAAAAATAGACATGAAGGTTCGAGGTCCTTGTTTATTATTTTTATTGCAGCAATCTCCGAGCTATTTACAATCTGCAAAAAAGAGAAGAATGCCCAGTTTTTATTTTGACTGGTACAATTATTAGTCCAAATAGTAATTTCAGTGCAATCACGCTTGCTTGCAAAAAATGTTCTAAGTATAAGCATTTATTAAATAGCTACATTAAACATGTCTAACCTAGGGAGTAAGACAACTTTTTGAAGATCTGCTGAGCAGTAACCTTTGGAAGAATATTCATCGTTTTGTGATTGCTCAGCGTCTTGTTGGTAATGAGTTCGTGCCCTTTGGAGCTGAACTGATAATGTAGTGTAATCAGAAAATTGAATGCAGTCATATCAAACGTCCTGTCGTGGTGATCCAAATCCTATATAAAACGAAGTATTGAATACCTTCCTAAAATAAGATTGGTTACCGAGAATCCGGGTGCGGCTTGATCCTCGTACATTTTGTACATTTTAGAAATGTTAAGACTTGGGTCGAGATAAATTCTCTGTTTTATCTTGCCCCTACAATAATGTGACTCCAATGGTTTAAATCTCATAACAAATTTCTGGACAGATTCCAACTTCGACCGGAATGCAAATTTTTAACGATCACCACTTTTCGATCGATCGATTTGCTTGGGTGGAGAAAGCAAATCGATGACATCATATCAATATTACAAGTTTAATTAAAATTTCAAGTAAAAATTAGTAAATTTAAAGTAAGTCTTCGTCTCTCTCATTAAAAGCGCAAGCGTCTTATAAAAGTAATTTAAATGTTATTGGCTTTCATTTACAATAATATTAAAATTGGCATTAGCTGTACTTTGTGCTATCGAATAATAATATCAGCCTTCTACTTGTATAAACAATACAAATCAAAATTTGAGATCAAAATGAAAAGTAACATAATTACTTATAAAAAAACAAATACTTATAAAAAAACAAAATCTTCCTTTGGTATTATGATATAAGATAGTATGTAACAAACACATAATACTTTTTTGAAAAACTTAATCTATATCACTGGTTTCAATCGAAACCGGCAAAAACCAAAATTATTTTCTATATTAATTCTACTAGTTTCCTTATAATTTCATTCTTCGTAGATTTTGGTATTCCCCTGGGTGTCGCTTTTAAACTAAATTCAGGAAATGTTCTTGTTTTCAGGTGTATTTCAACTGTAAGAAGTCTAAACATTGTGTTTCTTTGTCATCATGGTTTATTTTATATTGTAGCGTTAATTTAGAACCATAATATCTTTATTTATTTATTTATTTTCTATTGGGAAACAAACAGCCTTACATATTACATAATTTATAACTTACATTAGGGTGACACATTTGCCAAAAGAGTTTCCACTTATAATGATTTATATTATAGCCGTTAAGTACAAACTAAAGTGAATAGTATACAGTTACTAGGTAATAGCATTACAAGTATAAACCAGGAAAAGACTTTTACACAATTTTTAGTTCTGATTTTAATTTCAAAAGCTTAATATTGAAGATATCAATGCTACTATATTTTTTATTATAAGTATCCAAAGCTCTTGGAATAAAACGATTCTTTGCATAATTGGTACGACACCAAGGAACCGAAAAAGTATTGCAAGAACGCAATGACATTGTGCATTTAAGCGAAATTTTACTTAAAAGGTAAGATTAACATAATTATTTAAGATTTTATACAGTAAAGTTTGTAAGGATGACCACCAAATAATACTTCTTCTTAGTATTAAACACCTTTATTCACTTTTCGAACATATCACCCTAAAATCACACATAACAAGCCACGCTCAAACCCATTCCCCTCCATTTATATCATTTTCCCTCCCACATTTTTTCTACATTATTGCTACTTCCGGTTACTTTGACTTATTGCATAAATTTAACAATTTTAACTTTATTTTAATGAAATGTTACTTGAAAATTTCTAATAATATTTAATAATCATAATAAATTGCTTTTTATACATTTTCAATCAATAATTTTTATAAAAGTTCCCAACCACAGAGTAACATTCACTTTTTTTTCGTAGTCGTCGTCCATCACGAAACTTTTGTTTTACAGACCAGCAAAATACTAATTTTATAATACATAATTTAATTTACTATTGAATCTAACATATAATTATTATTAAATTAATCATAAACCTTACACTCGTCCGTCCTGACAGCGTGCATGGTCCCCATGTACGTGTCCGATCGGACCTTACACTCGGTAAATATCGAACAGGCTTTTGTAAAACGATGTGCACATATTTATATAAAGAAAAAAAACAGCAATATAATATACAGTATGACATATACATGTAATCGTTATCAGATTAAGTTATCATTTCACCCCTTGATTCGAAAATATAATAAACTGTACGGTAATTTATCATTACAAAATTCATTCCAATCATATCGCTTATCTCAATACTTCATTGCCTCCATTTACAGCCTGACGACAATCTATTCAAGTCATGGGACACTTCACTCCCAGAAACTAATAATTCTATATAGTGTCTTGCCTAGGACACTTCACTCCTAGGACTTTCGATATGGTGCCTAAGACACTTCACTCTTAGGACTTACAATCTAATCCCCAGGACACTTCACTCCAGGGTCTTAACTATAACTTGTGGCTTTAATTCCACACTTTAAAACTTAACAACTTGGAAATACTACAATGGACTTTAAATTATAGTATATTTTAATAATAGATTTAGTGAACCAATTATAAAATAAAAACAACAATATGATAGTTTTTTGTAATCAAATTTAATTTTCAGACAAGTCACCCTCTTCTTCACTATTACCTTCGACGTCTAGTGCCGCTATATGGATCCAGGGTAACATCCTATCGGCAGCAACGGTTGTTTTATGTTTGTGTTTCATGCCCTCAAACCCAGGTATTGGTGCTAATTTATAACGGTCGTTTCCTATAACCCTAACTACGCGATATGGGCCTTCGTAAACTGGTAAAAGTTTAGAGCTTTTACCATTATTTTGAAAAGCGGTTTTAGTAATTTTCACCAAATCACCACAGGTATATGTACGTGCTGGCCGCCTACCATTATCATAAAAACGCTTTTGGTAAGCCTGCTCTTGGTCAATTTTCTCCTTTACTTCGTCACGTAAGACACTAAGGTCGATCGTTTCCCTACTGCCGTCTACGATCTCGTTAAGAATGGGATTGACCTCTGCTGACATGCTCGTACCAAATAGAACTTCCGCGGGCGCTCGACCGATAGTCTTTTGCAACGTGTTGTTCAAGCCCCATTGAATCTTACCGAGCTTGTTGTCCCAGTCCCTTTCATCATGTTTTAAATTTTGCGCGGTCAAGGAGTCAAGAATGGTTCGGTTATAGCGCTCTACTTGACCGTTCGATCTGGGACTTGCTACGGCGTTGAGTATATGTTTTACCCCTCGATCAAGGCAAAATCTCCTAAATGCATGAGACGTGAAACAACTGCCCCTATCGCTAATCAAACGTTCAGAGGCACGAAAAGTATCAAAAATATCTTCCAAAACTTTGATTACTCCCTGAGTTTTAGTGTTTCTCACTGGTCTAATAAAAACAAATTTCGTAAACGAATCAACGACGACTAGTAAATGTGTATAACCGTTTTTTGATTTCACGAAAGGCCCTAAGTGATCCACGTGTAGGGTGTGGAACGGTTTTTCAATCTTTTCGATAGGATGCAATAGTCCCTCTCGCTTACTAGCGCTCTTTTTCGCATACGCACATTCTATGCAAGCCCCGACATACTTTTTAACAAACCTAGCCATCTTAGAGAACCAATACTTTTTCCTAATTCTATCTAGAGTCTTTTCGAAGCCTACATGCCCGATGTCATCGTGGTTTAATTTGCACAACTGCCATCGGGCACCTTTAGGTACCACCCATCGAATATCATTATCATTGTCTCCTACGCGCCTAAAAAGTTTATTATCCTGAATAACATAATTTTTCTTAATGTATTCAAGACCTTTTCCGTCTAGTTTACTTCTCAAAATGTCTCGTATCCTGCACAATTCCGAATCACCCAACTGAAGAGTGAGTAACCAATCCTGATCACTAATTGACATTACCGCTTCTAAAGGTTCTGGTCCTAGATTTTCCCCATCTGTCACTGGATTTCTAGACAGCGCATCAACGTGAGACATTTTCCCACCAGCCCTATACTCTATCGTACAATCGAACTCCTGGAGAGCTAACCACCAGCGAGCTATCCTTGGCACTAAATCGCGTTTCAAAAAGGTACACCTAAGTGCACTACAGTCTGTTATTATCTTAAAACTCTTACCTAAAAGAAATACTCTAAACTTTTTAAGTGCTGAAACAACTGCCAATGTTTCCAGCTCGTATGAGTGGAAATTCTTTTCCTCAGGTGAGGTTTTTCGGCTATAATAGGTTATAGGTCGAAATGGATCTTTATCGGATAATCGCTGTAAAAGGATGCCCCCGACACCGACCTTGCTGGCGTCAGTGTGAAGCTCAGTTTCTGCTAAGGGGTCAAAAATAGCTAAAACCGGTCGATTGGCTAGATGGTTTTTTAAGATTGAGAATGCCTTCTCTTGAGCTTCCTCCCACACCCATGAAACGTCCTTTTTTAGCAAATTCGTTAATGGAGATGCCAACTCAGCAAACCCAAGGATAAATTTCCCAAAGTAGCTGACCAATCCCAAAAATTGCCTGACCCCATGAACATTTACTGGTCGAGGAAAATGTATAACTGATTGGATTTTCGTTTCACCGGGTCTTATACCATCAGAACTAATTTCATAGCCCAAATAATCAATTTCATTTCTTAAAAAACTACATTTAGACAGATTTAATTTTAGGTTTGCATTCTCCAATAACTTCAAAATTTCCTCTAAATTGTCAAGGCATTCATTCGAATCCTTGCCGAAAATTAAAAGGTCATCTATATACACAGTAGCCTTATTAAAACGAGCAGGACCTAAGACGTGATTCATCATTCTTTGAAATACGGCCGGCGCGTTTGCCAAGCCGAACGGCATTCTGTTGAACTCATATTGTCCGTCCGGCGTGACAAAGGCCGTCAGTGGTTTTGACTGTTCAGCAATAGGCACTTGATAGTAGCCCGACATTAAATCTAGAGTGATGAAGCACGTCTGACCCGATAGTCTAGCTATTTCATCCTCTATAATAGGCATCGGGTATCGTTCCTTAACAGTTACCGAATTTAACATTCTGTAATCCACACAAAGTCTAGTTGATCCATCCTTCTTTTTTACTAAGATGATTGGGCTGGCGTAACTGGATACTGAATCCCTAATTATTCCCGCATCCATCATATCACCTACCATCTTACGTACATTATCACGCTCATGGTGTGACAACCTATACGGTCGATAAACAACTGGACGCTGGCTGTTCAGTTCGATAGTCATTTCAGCGCTGGTTGTACCCCCTAGATCAGCTAAGCCCTGAGCGAAACAGTGCTTATACTTATATAGTAAAGCAAACAATCTACTCCTATCGTGATCTGATGCCGATTTACCTACCTGCACTTGGTCACTATTGAACTGAGTTGTAGAGGTCCTATCCAACTGCATGCTAATTCTTTTAACAACCTCTATCCTTTCAGCTCGGGAGAACACAAAATTTTGTCGAAGTTCACACGGTATTGAACAGGGTGTGACGGCGACATACGTCTCACCATTTTTAACAAAATAAACACCACCAGAAATTACAAACTGTTCATTTGGTTTACCTATAACCTTAGTACCCAGCGTTACATACCCACTAAAATTTGCATGAGAGGCGGTCCTAACGCTCGCGGCCCCAAAAATATGACAATGGTTACTAAAGCTAAGCCTAACTACTTTTTCCTCTTCATCTAATGTGTCAAGGCTAGGTAACATCGTATCTAAGGTAAAAAACCGCAACATCTTAGAATCCTTAAAGACTACTACGTGGGGTTGCTCTGAAAATGACTGACCAACTAATAAAGGCTTTTCTAAAAGGTGATCAGGTACAACCTTGCAAGAGACTGTCGCTTTTACACGGTCTATGATTAGGTCTAGCAATACTGAACCTAACGAATGAACTAAGCTGTTCCCAAAACCTAACATTCCAGTGGGCCGTTGATCATGCGATACTCCTAAGGCCGTTAGTACGGATTCCTTCACTAATGTGACATCGCTACCTAAGTCCACAAATGCTTCCAACTGATTATTATTCACGTTAACTCCTTTTATGTATTTGTCTTTAATACTTTGGCCAGACGTAAATATACACATAGTTTTCTGAGTTACATCGAGATTCTGTGGTTTATCTTTATGAAAACAAGTTTCTACTGTGTGTCCTATTTTGTTGCAAAGTTTACATTTCAAGAGAGGCTTAGGGCACCGTTGATGGAAATGACCTTTTTCTTTACAGTTAAAACAGTAATTCAAGTTAGAATTTGGTCTTAGGAATGATCTATTAGGGTTGTGACTAGTATCTAAATTGTTGATCGTACTATTTTTAGATTTTATTTGAAACTGAGTAACCATTGTTTCTTTATTACTTAAAAGAAATTGCAGCAAGAGATCGGGTTCAGTACATCTTAAAGCCAAAGCGCTCGATTTGATAGTTTTGTCATTTATTCCATGGATTATGCAATCCACCGCACGCTTGCCTTGTATTTCACATTGATTCAGCAATGCAACTTTTTCATAGAAATAAATTTCGATTGGTTCACCAATTCTACTGCGTCGCCTCAGCATCTCCTCCAAGGACTGGCCATAGTTTTGCTCGCATGGGAATGCACTAAGCAGCTTCTCCTGCCACTGAGGCCATGAGTACAAAATAGAATTTAAGCTTTCATACCATGTCTTAGCCAGTCCTTGCAGTTTTTGCATCGCGAAATGAATGGTTGTTTGGTCATCCCAACCGTAGACACAGGCACACTCGTTGACCTTTTTCAGCCAAACATCCACGCGCTGGTTTTTAGTGGACGGATCAAAATTTGGTAAAATATTCTGATTGTCTATACGAGTGTTCGATAATTTACTCTGTGTCACGGCGGGGGTTGGCAAACCACCCTTCAGAGACTGAATAATGTTTAAAATATCTTTACTAGTAAATACAGGGCTACGTGACCTTATGGTTGTATGCTCAGCATCGATGTTCTCACGACGACTGCTCGTGGCTCCCAGCATCGCCCCCGCAGCCTCGATGCGTCGCCGATCTCCGCTGCTGCTGCGATGCCTGCTGCCGCTGCGTCGCCTGCTGCGGCTGCGTCGTCTGCTGCGGCTGCGTTGTCTGCTGCCGCTGCGTCGCCTGCTGCCGCTGCGTCGCCTGCTGCCGCTGTGACGCCTGCTGCCGCTGTGACGCCTGCTGCCGCTGCGTCGCCCACTTCCTATTTGACGGTCACTGCGACGACTTCGAGATTCCTGGCGATCCTCTTCTAGTTGGCGTTCCAAGCGAAGAAGCCGTCTGCGTTGGAGGTCCAGTTCTGCTTCGCGCCTCATCAAGCTACGACTTCGTGATAAGCTCCGATGCTCATCCTCCTGGTTACATCTTGATTGACTCCGGGCAGGAGTTGAGAGATTCCGTCGACCACCGTCTGGATGGTTACTTGTATCCATCGTCTCCAATAACATAGAAAAGGAAAACGAAAGATGTTAATATTTAAATTGTTAAAAAGTCAAATATCTGAGAAACGGCGCGTCTTACGACAAAATGGACAAAATTTTGCACCCCCTTTTAATAACCCCTTCCCTTAGCCTAAACTGTACATTTGACAAAGAAAAAATAAAGAAAGAAAGAAATGGGAGAAAGAAAATAAGTGACTAACGTTTGAGCATCACATAATTACTTTGTTAATATCGACCGATCAGTAGACTTTCGATTCTTACTTACTTTGGATTAATACAGTAATATTAAATTCGTAATTTCCACTAGGAATCCAAGCATGAAGTTGTCGTTTCGTTTAGGTTTAATTAAGTTTAATAAAAACAAGATAACTTATAATATTGTAGCAGGTTTGGAGGTTGTTTAATATCGCATACGATCTTGACTAAATTGTAAAAACGTAGGTAGATTCTTTGGATTTAAATGTTAACTTTCTCGATTGTAAAAAATATAAGAATACATTAGAAAGAAGGAAGAAAAACAACCTCTAAATCCATATATAAACGAAAATTCCGTACTTACAATATCGTTTCAAGGGTTGAAAGTTGATGAAACCCTCAATACGAAAGTAAAGATGTTTCATAATTATATTTTAACGGTGAACTGCTATCAACTTCGAAAATTTGGATAGAAAAATAATGGACATGACTTACGCGATATTGCGACGAATCCCACTTCTGACTTGTAAGGATGACCACCAAATAATACTTCTTCTTAGTATTAAACACCTTTATTCACTTTTCGAACATATCACCCTAAAATCACACATAACAAGCCACGCTCAAACCCATTCCCCTCCATTTATATCATTTTCCCTCCCACATTTTTTCTACATTATTGCTACTTCCGGTTACTTTGACTTATTGCATAAATTTAACAATTTTAACTTTATTTTAATGAAATGTTACTTGAAAATTTCTAATAATATTTAATAATCATAATAAATTGCTTTTTATACATTTTCAATCAATAATTTTTATAAAAGTTCCCAACCACAGAGTAACATTCACTTTTTTTTCGTAGTCGTCGTCCATCACGAAACTTTTGTTTTACAGACCAGCAAAATACTAATTTTATAATACATAATTTAATTTACTATTGAATCTAACATATAATTATTATTAAATTAATCATAAACCTTACAAGTTATATCTCTATGTTCTCGTCTTACACTTAAGGGAATCATAATTTCATCTGGTTTAAGATTTTCGTATTTATATTTATATTTAAGACGCTTAACAAATTTATTCTGAATTTTTTGGATTGAATTAATATAAACATCATATTGACACTTCCACACAGTGGATGCATATTCAAGCTGAGATCTAACAAAACAGTTATATAATAAAATTAAAGTTTTAGCCTCCTTGAAATCAACACTTTGGCGAAAGATAAAGCCCAACATTTTATACGCTTTACTTGTTATTTCATTGACATGTAAATCAAGCAAAAGTTCACAATCGAGTTTAACTCCCAGGTCTCTAACCTCAGACACCCTGTTGACTTGTTTGTTTAGAAGCTGATAATCAAATTTAATTTCATTCTTTTTTAAGCTATAAGTTATGGTACAGCATTTGTTAACATTTATGAAAAGCTTGTTGTCATTACAAAAGTTGCAAAGTCTATCAAGATCCTCTTGCAACTTAATGCAGTCATCGATGGTCCTTACAACCTTAAATACTTTTGTATCGTCAGCAAATAAGAGAAATTTTGAATTTTTAAAACAATGTGCAACATCGTTAATGAAAATATTAGAAAGTAGGGGCCCGGAAGATATCGGAATAAAGTTAGAAATAAAGCCTTTTACTGTAACTGCCTGAGTTCTATTACGGAGGTAAGATGTTATCCATCTCAGGAGGTCGCCGTGTATACCAACGTACTCGAGTTTTTTAAGTAATATGGAATGAGAAATTTTGTCAAAACATTTCGAGTAGTCAGTATACACAGCGTCCACCTGAAATCCCTCTTCCATTCCCACAAGTACCTCATCAACAAATTCGCATAAATTGGTCTCCGTAGACCGCTTATCAATGAAGCCGTGTTGCTGGGATATAAAAAAAGGTCTCAACGCAACATATATCTCATCATATATTATCTTTTCAAACAGTTTAGGGATAACCGAAAGTTTTGAAATACCTCGATAATTTCGAACATTATGTTTGTCACCCCCCTTGAAAATTGGCACTATAAATGACTGTTTCCAAACAGTCGGCATAGTTCCACTAGATAGGGATAACCGAAACAAATAAGCTAGCGGTTCGGCTAACTGCTTGCAACATCGTTTCAGCAAGAGAGGGTGCCAGCCATCAGGCCCCGAGCCCTTGCTGGTATCAATTCGTGAAAGATATTTCTCCACCAAATCAGATGTAATATGCACCGAATATCTATTATAAGTCTTCCATTTAATATGAGCTTTCCGCTTTTTATGATATAAATTAATCACAGATCGTGTATACCAAACAGGAAAAGGCCCGCCCTCCGAGACTTGCTTAGTTGGAACATTTTTTTTTATTATATTATTTAAAATTGCATAAAAACATTCAACGGCAGATTCTATGTCCCGTAAATAAAAGATTCCGGACCAGTCAATCTTAGCGAGCTCGCTATTGATGGATTCATAATCCGCGGCATAGAAACAACGAACTGTCCGCGGCGGTGAGCGAAGGCAGGTGACGTCATCGGTAATGCACTCTATAGCGAGCGCTGGATGATGCGAGTCCTCGGGAAGTGATAACGGATCGGTGCGTGACACTACACATCTAATATTCGATATAACAATATCGAGCCAACGTCCATTGCCGTTGACAATATTGTTGAATTGGTACCAATTTGTGAAACATAAGAACTCATTTAATTGTGAAGTCAGTAAATTAAAGGAAGGATTGCATAAAAATAATAATTCTGATCCCTGGTTTGCACGCCAAACTGCGTCGGTAATGTTAAAATCGCCAACGATGAGATATTTATTATTCGGTTCGTCACCAGACAAATCAGATATAAATTCGAAATAAGTGTTCTGGAATGCAGCTTGATGCACGCCTTGAGGGAAATAACAACAAAAAATGCATAACTTATTATAATCATGCGTCCGGAGGCCGGCCGTAGCACTCCTTCCTAACGTAATATTTACGCGAGTAATCTCAGCATCCAACAAAGTGGGTACAGACGACGACGAGCGCACGTCTACGGGGATACCGCGTCGAACCGATATTAGTGTTCCACCGCCCCTCGTCGTTCCATGACTATCGTAGTTTCTATCCGTTCTGTAAACCAAATAGCGTTGATCGAATAATTCCGCATCGAAGATGCCCGGTAACAGCCAGGTTTCAGTAAGACAAATAATGTCGAAGTTAGTGTTAAGTAGATTTTTCATAAATAATTTTGTCTTACTTCTCAAACCACGCACATTTTGATAAAATATGTTTAATAAAACTGATCTAGATGATTAAAAATAACACATAATAATATTAAAGAATTACAAAATATTCGAAAATGAATAATCGTGGTGTGGTTTGAGATAAGAACATTATACATATTTAAATTGCAATAAATCACATACCGAACAGAATATAAAACCATAACTGACATAGCGAAACCTTCATTTAGGTATAGCAAAAAAATATTATGAGTTGCGTTTACGAAAAGAGGGTACTTTGCAAAGTATCGACTGTAACAAAATATAAATTCCAAGCCAAACACTAAATCAGTCCGGAATGCGATGAACGCTGCATAGTACACCGTACATTGAACGGTGCAATACAACTCAGCTCTCAAAATCAAGTAGATAACGTGCAATCGATGATGCAAGCAGCGATAAAATAAAACATTTGGTTTGGATAGTTTAGAACAATTATCACAAAAACAAGAAATGGAACGCTCGTAATCTAATGATTTAGTATCGTAGAAACCATGAGTAAAATAGCATTGATATTCCAATTCAATACATCTTTCTTTAGAACATTGGATGACATAGTTAAAGTTAGTATTTAGATATAGTACGGATACAAAAAAACTTAATATTAATGAACACTCGCGAGCATAATAACTACAAGTATAGATAGGAATAGCACTTATATGATCTTGTTTAACGCTTCTTCGGAAGTTACGTGTATCACGGGAGAATTTCCATTGCGTCGCATCATAATCGTACAATTACGCACCCAGCAGTATGCGTAATTGTTTTCTTTCTGTTTATCTTTCCCTTTTGAAGGAGGTTTTTGTTTTTTGCCGAAAGATGGTCATTGGCGTAAATTCTGTTTATTTATTTATTTATTTATTTATTTAAAGAGTCACCAACATAAGGTACAGCAAATGAAAAATATAAAAAGAAAATTAACAATGGATTGCTTGTGGCTAACTGCACTTACAATTATAGGTAACCACAGCATGCGTTATTATAATTAGAAAAAAAAAACACGTTCCTTACATTGAGATTAACATTATATGAAAAAATTAAACTAAATAATCAAGGATGATTATTACAAAAAAAAAAACAAATAACACCTATTCATAAACAAAAAAGTATAATAACCTAAGGTATGTCAGTTTTTATTAACTTCATAAATTTGGGAAGACTTTGAAAATGGATGTCCAGATCTGGCAGTTTCTTAGACATATCATTGTACAGACGAGCCAAGCGAACAGCTGGTGAGCTGCGACCCAATCTTGTTCTACAAAAATTTATGTTAAATAGTTTACAGGGATATCTCGGTATTCTTGAGGGAGCGTTGTAACGGAATTTATTAATCAGTAAAGGACTGTCAATACAGTTGTTCATAAGTTTATGCAAGTAAGACATGTCCAAATGACTACGACGCAAGCAAAGTGGATCCAGACGAAAATGATTCAATTTATCACTGTATGACCTTAATATTCTGGGTGTTTTGAAACGATAAGACATGTTACGAACTAGTTTTTTTTGTACTCTTTCTATTCTGTTTACATGTATATTATAATCTGGGCACCAAACTGTGCTGCAGTATTCTAATTTACTTCTTACATAACTATTGTAAAGGAGAATAACTGAGGATGGTCTTTTGAAGTCTCTTGTATTTCGGAGTATAAATCCAAGCGATTTGTTTGCCGCCTTTATAATGTTGTCAATGTGATCTTTGAATTGCAGTCTGTTATCAAACGTGATCCCAAGGTCCTTAATGGCAGTAACTTCTTCAAGTTTTTCATCAGCTATTGAATACTCAGTGGGATACTTATTGCATTTTCTGGTAAACTTTATGTGGTGACATTTCGAAGTATTCAGGAACATTTTATTGGTAGTGCACCACTCTTGAAGTCTGTCAACGTCTTCTTGGAGGTACTTTGAGTCTTCGATGCATGATACATTCCTTGTTAACTTTAGGTCGTCCGCAAAGAGATATATCTTGCTATGTTTGATATATTTGGCGATATCGTTGATAAAAACGTTGAAAAACAGCGGTCCCAGGACGGAGCCCTGGGGTACACCAGACTGTGCTAAGAAAGGTTCGGATTCCTCGTTATCAACGACTACTCTCATACGTCGTTTTACAAGGTATGAGCGGCACCAATCTAGCATATTATCTACAATACCTAGCAAGTAAAGTTTGTCCAAAAGCAATTTGGGGAGAGCTTACTTTCTGACCCTCAAGTAGCTTTGTTGTTCAGGGGTGTTGGTGGACCGACAGCAGGAGCAGATGCGGGAAATGCAAGGAAGGATGGAAGGGGCCAAGAGGGCCATCACCCCTCCAGCTAAGATGTGCTAAGAGTATGTCAAGATAAACTGCCACCATGAAGGTGGAGTCCAATGAGGAGAGGTGGAGCTTTGACCAACAACCATGTTCCCCCAAGAAACACTAGGGGATTCCCCCTGGTGATAGATCACAATCTTTTTCTGTGCAACGGGAAGGTCTGTTCTTTGTAGATGATGGAAGGCGCGTTCAGCCAAGACTAATTTATCGTCATATGGATAGTACAAGTTATCTTCTCTTGTAGGTATCCACTCAGCCGAGAGAGAGTAAATTGTCCAGACCGGATCTGAAAAAGTTCTTCCAGTTACAGGCTCTAGCCAATATTGACTCTTTGTCCTATTCTTCTCTATCAGAAACATCCCATGAGAAACCTGGATAGGAAGAATCAAGTGATGAGCTTCTCCATCAACGTAGGGGGTCATCACTCCGAAGGATCCACCATGATAGGTTCCAAAGGCTACCGGAGACTGAGCATGGTACCTAGCTACCTTATCAGGTAAATCTGGTGGGGACAAGTTCCCCCATTGTATCATTAGAGCTTGACATACCGAATATTGGAATAATATAATAATATCAACTCCAACTCCAGTAAATCCGATGTCGCTAGCTTTCAGGTTTTTCAAACTACGAAGAGCGATTAAAAAGTCGTCCTTCTTGTATCTCGATTGCAATTTCAATATTATCGGTTTTGCCTTCTTATTGTCAACGTCGTTTTTGATAGCAACCCTGGTAACAAAGTCTATGTCTGTGTTTACGTTAAGTGGGAATGAGCACTGTTCCGCGAGCCGCTTTACAATATGTATTAAATTTTCGCCGGTTTTATACGGAATTCCGTTAATTTGAATATTGGATCTACGTACCCACTGTTCATTTCTATCACTGGTTGCTTGTAAGCCCTTGACCACATCCCGTAATTCCGCCATCTCACCTTTTAATGAGTCTATTATTTGTACTTGTGACTCAATTTCAGCAACGCGGTTGGACAGTACACCCATCCTTTTATCCAGCACAGATTTGAGGTCAGTAATATCAGTCTGCACCTGCTTCAGATCTTCTTTAATAGACTGAAAAGATGAGAACTGTATCTGCAGCTCTGTGAGCTTTGCTAAAATATCGCTCAAAGTGACGCTGTTAGACAATTCCGACTGATTTTGGGATAACGTAGTACGAGGGCGCTCCAGCGGTAGCCCCGAGGATAACCTCGAGGTTGTAGGTGTGGTGCTGACAGCAGGTGAATCCACATCACGAGGGTCTCCGACATCACGACACGAAGGACATATCCAGTAGCTTCTTCCACTACCGAGTCTGCTAAACCCACGCTCGGTGATTCCAACGTAGTCAAAATGGTATTTAGATTTACACACTGAGCATTCAGGACCATGTCCCACCGTGTCCTTGCAGTTTGCACACTCACTAGTAAACATGTTTGAACTATTTGATATCAAGGATATAACGCGGTTGCTTGCGACTACCTACTGCAGTGCGTGCGTACGACAATGCGTGTGTGTACTCAACGGTTGCTCGCGCGTAACTGAAGGTGTGTGAGTGTACTTTAAGGTACACTCTAGGTTCTATTTTACGCATTTTATGTTGTGAAGATAGGTCGCAAAAGTTGTAAAAATTATTGACTTCCATTATTTTTACAAAGTTTTTTCTAGAGTTTGCTTGTTGCACTGTATCAACAAAGTCGGAAAAGTCGTAAACCTTATTTTTCTTTTTTAGGGCTTGCTTCCCCTGATGGTGAAAGCTGTCTGCTGACATAAATGTATAGTCAGGCTTGAAGTATTTAAAAGTTATTGATTTTGCGCTAATTTGATTGCTGTTAATGATATACACTAAATAACTCAAAATAGCTCAGTTTTTGTTCTGTGCCGAACAATTTGTCTATCCACAATACTAAATGATCAACTCACGTCTGTGCAAGAGAAATGCATTAAATGTGGAGATAATATTATTTTCTTGCTTTCTTCCAGTTATAGACTCGTTCCAAACGGCTGCAATAGGGATCTTATCTTTTGTAGATTTTCCTAAAGGCACAAAACTTTCATTAAAACCAATGACACGTGGACAAAATATTGCGCTCTTAAATTGATCCATTCGAGGTATCATTACTACCTTTTGTAAATCTACAGAATAGAAAGAACCGAAAGAGCTCTATTTTCATCCTCTTGAACATCATTTTTATATGCATTGCGAGTTTGTCTATAACTGGATTTATGGATTGTGAAACTATACAGAAGACACAATCATCACTGTTATGTAGTTCTTGCTTTTTATGAAATTCATATTGGGCACAATCTTCGCAGTCTTCATTACCTAAATGGGGAAATGAAATGTTGAGATCAAATAGTTTCTTTTGAAAACTTCAAAAGAAACTATTTGATCAGGAAAAGCATCACAAAAGTGTTGATGCATTTGGGTAATTCTGAACTTGGTAAATATGAACGAAGCGGGGCATGTTCACGCCTGTAATGTGAATTCAGAAGATTATATGTATCAATTATATGTTTTCTTATCAGATCTTTGTCGTACTTAGGTTTTCTCTCGTATTTGCCTTTCTGGTTATTTTGTTTATCTACAGGTCTTTGCAATGCTAACATGAGTCTCTTGACATTTTTAGGGTTATATCCCAAAGTAGCTAAAAATAATGTTTTGCATACTTCGATCTTAATTTTGTCCTTATAAAAGTAATAGAAATACGAAATGTTACGCTTAAATATATTTTTTTGTACTAGTTTCTGCATGCAACTTTGACACGCTCCGGTTTGTTAGTTTGATGAAAGTAAACACTATAAGTATAAACATAAACGATAAATATAAACGACCTGTTTGGCGCAGGGGTACAAACCCGCCTTCTACGCCAGAGGTCCCGGGTTCGATCCCCGGACCATATTTATTATTTATTATAAGTGGTTAACAAGTATAATTATAAGTTACAAGATATTACAAGCTCAGGTGTGGGTTCATGGGAATCTTTGATTGGTGGCTCTCGCGAGGGTAAGAAGAGGACTTAGCTTTAGCTTAGCCTAGAGGAGGCAGAAGCGGAAGTCCGATATAACGGACTACAATCGCTTGGGGAGCAGGATGTTCAGCCTCGGTAGCACGGGGGGTAGGCTCGGAGTGGTGGTGCGCCCGTAGTCTCGGAGTGGAGTTGTTCCGGGGTAGGCCGGAACAGGCGAGCGCTCGGCAGGTAGGTGCCGAGGTTGGTTGATGGTACACGAAGCAGGTGTAGTTGCTGCCCGTGGATACGACCCTGGAATGTTTTTAAGAACGGGTCAAAAGGTGTTCGTACAAGTCGACCGTCTGTTCGGATGCAAGGGACAGACAGCTACAATTGAATAGTCTCAAAAGTACAATATAAAACTATTAAAAAACAGGTTAAGGTAACCACTATGTAACAAAAGTAAAAGAATGTACAATAGGTTTGTACATTGACGCTTTACCCTATTAGTCAGTATAAAGTTAGTTAAAAGGAATTAAATCAGTATTTAGTCTACCAAAGAAATTGAAGAAGTAAAAATTAAGTTTCTAGAACAATGTCAATAATGTTCCTTTTTACCTAAAGATAATTATGTAATTGGGTATAAACCCGTTTAATTATGTTTAATAATATTATTATTTGGACGGGAGACAGCAGCAAGGCCGGCGAGTGATCAGTCTCCATAATCGGAACCATTTCCCCCAGTTCTCCAATGTTTAATAATAAATAAATAGTTTCCTTTACTTACATTTAAGGGAATCTGCACCACCGGATTTCCTGCATAGGAAACCTCCCCCACAATCTGCAGTATCCTGCTCTCAATGTCTGTTAGCGGCTTTTTGGCTGGCTTACCACCAGTTCCGCGGGCGTGTTGACGGATTACGGTATCCCGTTTACGCGCGTGATACTTCAGTTCATGCCAATACTGTAAAAAGAAATAAAAAAAAATATGGATAAAAGTTAAAATTAGCCTTACGGTTTTCCACGCATGTGCCTCCTTACTGGCTCCATCCTCAATGCTGTTGAGGGTGGCCGCGGCACTGCACCAGAACTCTTCGACGCGCTGACTGGCCACGGCGCCCCCAATCACCCGGCCTCGCGCTATTTCGACATTCGGCTCTAGGAGGCCTAGTAAGGCCTCCACCTGCGAGTGGGAGATTGCCCTCGCCTTGGGCACTGAAATAAAAATAAATATTTTGAAATGAAATATAACGAAAGAAAGTCCGAAAGCTCCATTTCATATGGAGAAGTTGATACATTTTAAAATTTACACACAACTTACTTTGCAGCAAAATAATCCAGCAAAGGAGAGATTGTTAACACTTTGTGTTGTTTTTATAATAAACTTTACTTACTCGTGTTTAAATTATTTAATTTGCTGCGTCTCTCTGTGTTTTTGTTTATTCTTCATTCAATTTTCAAGTTGGTTCTTCAAATCAAACGACAAACGAAATAAAGTTGCGTCACATTGACAGTTGACACTTGTCATGATGACTTTTTACTTTGTTTTGGCAGACAAAAAATATTTTGTAGCTCACCAAAACGCCACCTTTTATTGAGTAGTCGAAAACTTATCCTGCCATATAGGGTCTAGTAGCTAAAACGCTTATTTCTTGCGTTTAGTTACCTAGAATACTAGGTAACTAAAATACGTTGATTTGGAACGAAAAATATGTAAAGGAATACCTTTACATATTTTTCGTTCCAAATCAACGTATTTTTATAAAACTAGTTCACGTTTGCGGTGAAAATAAGAATAAATATAAAAATTACACCCTATTTATTAATATTCAATAGTTATGGTAAAAAAAATCTCAGAGTTTGACTGAATATTTTACATAATAAAACGCAATTTCATGATACGTTTTTATACGACCGGTCAATTTTCGGTCTTCATGGAATGGCATTATTACACAATTCGAATTTTCATGATACGATCGATGGTCAATTGTATCGATGGTCCATCTATGAATAATCTTACGCATTCGCACTTCAGATTCTTGTTTGTCCTTTGCCATGACCTTCTCCAGAAAATTCTGTTCGTAGACTTGTTGCAATTTTGAATTTTTCTTCAGCATTTGCATTTTTGTAACTCTCACACAAATCTTTTTTTTGGCTAAAAAAGCCGATATTGAACTGGACGTAGGGTCTATCGTAGGATGGTTTTTGTGCTTCCCTCTTTGCTCTCCATCTATAAAACCAGTCTCCGTCTTTTTTATTAACTCTGTCTTAATTGCTTGATCACCCAAGTCAAGGGTAGCCTTAAATAAGTTCTTACAGACACGAATGCGCGATTTATTTTCTTCAAAATAGAAGGCCGTATTTAGAGCCCGGTAGTTATTTGTGCTTGTGTATCGATACTTGGGCTTGATTTCATGAGAATGTCGCACAATGGACTCAGTTTGACGATGAAGATCAGCTAGTCCCCAAAATGCATCAAAAACTTTTGACGAGATGTTGAGTTGAGTTCCATACTGCATTTCAAACAACATTTTTCTATGCAAGGTGGTCGCATTTTGCGAGTAGGAATGTCTTTATTTAGTTTACCCCAGGACTTATATGTCTTACCAGAATTTTTAAGGGTTTTGACTACATTAGCTTTCCATGTTCCCGGTTTCCGCAGTTTTTTCTTACCCTGTACTATTTCTTGCGCTTAATGTTCTTCATTTCCAACAGTATTATTATTAGTGATATTTTCAGGTAAATGTTCCTCGAACTCAACAACATTTTCTCTTAGATTTGGATTTTCGCAATTAGATACAGGAGCGTTAGGTTCATCACAATGCTACTGCTTGAGCTGCTGCGTGAACTGCTGCTTGAACTACTGCTTGAGCTGCTTGATGAACTCGAACTGGTAAATGAAGATGAAAGAGAGCGAGGTCGTGATATTTTTGGAGAAGTAGGAGACTTACGCAAAGGAGAGAAAATAATTTTCCATTTGGGAATGTGGTTTTCGTAGTGCGGATCTGCGTCTGAATCGTCGAAATTGCTTCCATCGACTGGTGAGACCTTATATTGACGTTTAGGAGCTCGTCGTCGTTCGTCAGCCTTAGTTGACTGCTCATCGACATTTGAAGGATATTCTAGTAAGCTCGGCAATGAAACTGATTTTAAAGCTTACTGATTTTTCAGCAGGCAATTCAGGCTCCACACTGTCAACCATTTCCATACCAGAGGACTGTGCTGCTGGCTGATCAGGAATCTTTTCTACTACATTGACGAGATCCAACATAATTTGTCCCTGGCCTTTTTATTGTCTTATAATAAATAATGTCATTTAAAAAATCAAGTAAACTCAAGCAACTCCAAAATCCCAATTATCAACCCATAACGGTTCATGAATATTTTGTAGTGTGGTTCTACACGTCAAGTCGATGACGTATAGAAATGACTATTGTTTTTATTATACATTAATATTCTATTTTCTTTAAGAAAAACATGCAACATGTTATCAGATACTTTTCTAAACAAGCTAAATGTCATTGTAAAACATTAACTTATTGACCTACTTAAAAATACTATAAAAATCCTGTTTTTCTCTCAATAAATATTCAGTTAAAACTCGACTTTCCTTGTGTTATTTCGACTCCCGACGCCGCACATCACATGGCGACCCTGCCAGTCCACTGCTTCTAGGCAGTGCTGGGCCGTATGGGTTCCGAGCCCCAGTCGTATAATAGTCGCGGTACGCATTAACAATGCGTTCTTTAAAACCGCAAGAAAAACTACATCAACCTATTCATAATATGGGAGGACAGTCATCAAAAAACGAAGACAAAAAAGAAGAAATCATCATAGTCTGTGATAACTACGCCGGGTCGCATGGGCTCCGGTACAACACGAAAAAAAGCGAACTTCTAGTCTTTCAACCAATGGGTGCAAAGATTTTGAATGTTCCCCCTGTTCGATTGTGTGGTGCAGAGCTCAACAGAGTGAATCGGTTTAAGTACCTGGGCCACTGGGTCTCGGCTGGTCTCACAGATGGTGACGATATCGAAAGGGAGCGGAGGGCGTTGGCTGTAAGATGCAACATGTTGGCCCGTAGATTTGCCCGTTGCAGTAAACAAGTTAAAATAACTCTTTTTAAAGCCTACTGCCAGAATTTGTATACGTGCAGTCTATGGGTCAACTACACGCAGATAGCATACAACGCCCTTCGCGTTCAGTATAATAACGGCTTTAGAATGTTGTTGGGGCTGCCGAGGTGGTGTAGCGCATCCGGGATGTTCGCGGAGGCGCGCACGGACGGGTTCCCGGCCATAATGAGGAAGCGAGTGACTTCCCTGCTCCATCGAGTGCGCGGCAGCAACAACAGCATTCTAAGAGTTCTGGCTGGTCGAATGGACTGCCCTATGCTGAAGCATTGGATCCGGCTTCATGTCCTTGGTGCATGAAGTACCGGATCTAGAGTAATTATGTTGCCCTATATTCTATTTCATTTTACTAACATAGTTCTTAAGTGCATTGTTACTAACAAATTCTATGGACATCTGTCTGAATTAAAAAATAAATAAATAAAATAGCACAGAATGGTGCAGGAAATAGTGCAGCACAAAACATAGCAGAAAAGCACGTCCCATCCTTGGTATACATGGTTGCTGTTTTGGTAGCAATAATGTCCGCCATATTCATATATCTGGCCTGGAAGTAGTCCAACAAGTGCCTCACGAAGAAGATTGAGCGCCAAGCGGTTGCAGTAGCAATGCGAAAACAAGATATTGTATAGAGCCAAGGGGAAAAAGAAGATGTTCCGTGTAGAAAATTAGTACTAAGAGGTAAAAATATAATTATTATTTCATTGTCTATTAAGTTTAATTAAGAATTATTAGTTGCTGAAGTATTTTTTTTATTATTATGACAGAGATTAAAACGTATTTTGAACAAATCACGAAGCTACAAGAAAATATAAAAAAACTAGGTCCAAAACGTAGGAAAGAAGCGTTAGGTCTAAAGAAACTTGAAGTGGTAGAAACTTTGTATGAACAAATAGAAAAATATATTTTTCAATATAGTAATAAATTAGAAAAATCAGAAGTATCGGTAGAAGATAGTAAGTTAATTCAAAATTATTATATAAAAATAACGGATACGTACAACAAAATATTAACTTGAAATTTATTAAGAGCCGGTTTGAACCGTAGATAACTCAACTTTTAGTTAAATTTTGTTACCTACTAATGGTAAAATATCGGCAAAACGCGTTTTTCGAACAATGGTTAGCTTGCTTGACCGTTAGTCAAATGCTTAACAATTACTTACAAAATTAACAATCCAAAATTGGGTGGTTAACAAGATGGCCAGTGGTTAAGGGGCCGTACAAAGCCAAATACACATTTTTGATCAAGGATTTCACATAGTATTACTGGATTTATCGGCCCCAAAAAAATACTGTAGAAAGTAGACTATAGTACTCAGTTATGTGATTGACAGAAACACGATTGCTAAAACTTTTCTCGATAGAAAAAAATCGTAAAGTTACTTCCAATTTTGTAGTTTTTCAATGCTGTGTCAACCGCTATTAAAACTTTAGTCTTAAAACTATTATTAAAAAATACCTTAGCTAGTTGTCTAGTTTTGTGATTGACGGATTTTTAAAATTTTAAGTAGTTCATTAATAATAAATTAAAAATCATAATGTCGCTTACGTCGATGTTTTTAAAACAGACACCGGTGTTTGCATCTCTTTCGCATGCGTTATTTCACCGTATTTCTGTCTGATTCGCTCCTCGCTCTTCAGTCGTGAGTGCTCCATTGAGACGTGTGGACTGCGCTGGCCTTACGCTCCGCGACGATTTCGCACGTAGATTATTTAAAAAATCTATTTGTGTAAATATGGGAAATAAAAGTAATATTAAAAGAAAAAAATGCATTCAGAGAAAATTACTTGCGCCGATTATGGAGCTTGCTCGAAGGTATGTATAATTTTATTAATAATAATGTTAATATTTAATTAATCATAACCTAGGTATAGGTAATTATAGCAAACAGAGATAAAAAAAAAGCTTTTGTAGAAAGTAGACAAGTATTCGACGAGCAGCATATTAAGATACAAAACTGTCAAATATCTGTCAGAAATCAGTGCCAGTTTTAATGTTTGAAATTGATTAAAGATATTATTTGACTGTACTTTTTAGGTAAAAGTAGTAATTTATTATAAGTAAATACATAGTATACTTTTTTAGTTTCAGGCACAAACAAAAGGGGGGGGGGGACAATTGCCATTGACCCCCTCCCCCCCGGCACACAGTTTTACGTGCAAAATGTTTGCAATTATGAAATAAGTAAAGATTGCCTCCTCCCTGAACCATATGACTGATGACCACCTGAATGATCAGAATTTCTTTTCTTTATTTCCTCGGGCTGAATCTGTTTCCGGTTTTTATTTCAGAGCCGAGTCTAGTAGTAACAGCATTGTAACAGGTAGCTCAATGTTCAATTCTGATATGTCGGTGCAGGAAGCTACAAATGGCGAATGTATTAGTCCCAAAAGGTATTTTAAAATACTCAATACCTTAAAAGTGCTTTAGTGCATGACAAAACAAAACAGTTATAAAATGTATTATTTTTCTGTTTTTTAGAATCGTATTGGCAGATCTTACAAACATAATTCCTGATGTTACTTCTACTTTAATTAATGATGAGCAGCAATAACATTTAGATAATGACAATGTGAGGGCTAAAATGCAAGTAAGTTTGCAGACAGTGGTACCAGTATCGAGCGAAATAAAAGACTTAGACTTAGACAGAAGGTAGATCTATTCGTGTGCCAATAACATCAACCCGCAACAATCAACAGTTCTTCCGTGACCATGGCGCATGCAACTGCGCCGAAATATCGGAGTCTCAAATATAAACAGGTACATGGTGTAAATCCAGTCCTAGTTTATTCTAGTAACTTCAATAACCAGGGAAATTTAAAAGAAGATAAGCTTGTAAAATTAATAATACTTATATTGTCGAAGACATTATACAACCCTACATGTTTTTATTGTTAGACACAAATACATGTTATTGTCTCTTTTTCAGATCTGAGCATAGAAGAAACAAAATGAAAAATAATGATGGCAATTTAATTAAAAATCCACCTGACATTTGTAATCTATTTGTTATTATTATATTGACATAATAAATAAACAAACGAATAGTAATTTAACATGTAATAATAACCTGACATCTGATCAAAATTTGACATTTAATAATAGTAATCAATCTAATGAGACATCTAATCATAACATTAAATCTGTAGATAAAACTATATTCTTATATCCGACTACGCAAGAAGAAATATTCAAAATTATAAAATCCCTAAACAACACAACATCAACTGGTTTCGATGAATTGCCTACAAAAGTGTTAAAATATTGTGCATTAATTCTCTCCGATGGCTTGTCTTATCTTATCAACCTTTCATTCACTAAAGGCAAATTTCCAGAAACATTGAAGGTTTCTGTCATAACAAAGATGACTTAGAGGCACTGGATAATTATAGACCAATAGCACTGACTCCGGTACTTGCTAAAGTGTATGAAAAAGCAATGCACGGAAGAATTTTCGAGTTCCTAGAGAAACACAACATTCTCAACCACGAACAAAATGGCTTACGCAAAGGAAAATCCACGACACTTGCAGCATTTAACTTAGTAAAAACTGTAACAGAGAATATAGACCAGAACATAGACACAATAGCGTTTTTCTTTGATATGAGCAAAGCATTCGACTTTGTCTCGCATGACATTCTCCTGTACAAATGCGAAAGATATGGTTTGAGAGGGGTAGCATTAGACTGGTATAAAACGTATCTGAATAATCGGCGTCAATATGTAGAAATTAAAAATATAAATAAAAATAATGAAGAAGTATCTTTTTGCTCGACACATGCGGTAAATAATGTAGGTGTCCCTCAAGGCACGATACTAGGACCACTGCTATTCATTATATATATCAATGATCTACCTAATATTACACATTCATATCGCAGAAACAATGTATCCGGGCTATATGTGACGTTCCTCCAATGACGTCCTGTAGACAATTATTTCCACAACTAAATTGCTTACCCTCCCCTCTATATAGGTACATATTGGAGTGTTGCATTTTTGTTAAGAAACATTCCCATATTTTTAATTTTAAAAATATAGATACCTGTAGATTAGCGAGAAACTATGGTAAGTTGATGTTACCTAAAATGCATACAAGGTATTATAAAAGGAATTGTTATCCTAATTGCATATTTTTTTAAATAAATTACCAAAATCAATAACGGAGCTTAGTTTACCTATATTTAGGAAAAAACTGCAAATATGGTTAACAAGGAAATGTTTTTATTCAATTGAGGAGTATTTTAATTAAAAAAATGACATAAAATGAATTATTATTATTATTAATGACATTAATGCTTATTAGACTGGTATAAAACGTATCTGAATAATCGGCGTCAATATGTAGAAATTAAAAATATAAATAAAAATAATGAAGAAGTATCTTTTTGCTCGACACATGCGGTAAATAATGTAGGTGTCCCTCAAGGCACGATACTAGGACCACTGCTATTCATTATATATATCAATGATCTACCTAATATTACACATTCATATCGCAGAAAAAATGTATCCGGGCTATATGTGACGTTCCTCCAATGACGTCCTGTAGACAATTATTTCCACAACTAAATTTGCTTACCCTCCCCTCTATATAGGTACATATTGGAGTGTTGCATTTTTGTTAAGAAACATTCCCATATTTTTAATTTTAAAAATATAGATACCTGTAGATTAGCGAGAAACTATGGTAAGTTGATGTTACCTAAAATGCATACAAGGTATTATAAAAGGAATTGTTATCCTAATTGCATATTTTTTTAAATAAATTACCAAAATCAATAACGGAGCTTAGTTTACCTATATTTAGGAAAAAACTGCAAGTATGGTTAACAAGGAAATGTTTTTATTCAATTGAGGAGTATTTTAATTAAAAAAATGACATAAAATGAATTATTATTATTATTAATGACATTAATGCTATACAATTTTATTTTATTTGCAATTATTTACCGTAATAATCATTTCCTTTTATTTTATAGTGACATTTCACATGCCCTTTGTTTGGCAAAACGGAAGATCAACATTGTAAACGACCATCTGTAACTTACTCTGTTTTATGTGAATAAAGATGATTTGATTTTATTTGAAGTAGTTCATTGTCCAATTTTGATCTGACGTTGCAAGAAAAAAATACGGATGGCGAATGTTGTCGTCCCAAAAGGTTTTTAAAAATACCCTTATAGTTGTGTACTGTGTGTGTATGCAAATTGAAAAAATTTAAAGAGACGACTAACTTTGGGTGACCTTTATGCTACCGAAACTGAAAGACTTTTATATGCAACATGTTTTGCCAGAATTAGGGGATCCTCGTCAGACTCGAAATATGCCCTTAAGGTGGTACGACTTCCATACAACGCACATTGCACATTTATTGGTTCATCATACCTTAATAATTCATAAATACATGCGCAACTAACTCGTTTCAGTTATTAGTTTGCGCGAAATAACAAAAAAAAAATTACGTTCATACATAAATCACGAATAGATAACATCTTATAATTTAAATAATTCTATGTATGTGTGTGTGACTCATCGCATTTATATACCTCATGTATGAAAGTACATTTATTTAATAATTTCGCGCTAACAAATAACTAAAACGAGTTAGTTGCACATGCATTTATGAATTATTAATGTATGATGAACCAATGAATGTGCAATGTTTGTTAGTATGGAAGTCGTACTACCTTAAGCAGTCCGCTAGTAAATGTAAGCGAAAATAAACGAAAAGGAGCAATATCAATGAGTATTGAAGCTAAACGTAAGAAAATGTAAATAAAAAATTGGTTGCTTGTTGAATAGTTTATTATTTTTCACGCTTCCTTCTTACATGGGTTTTGGGTATATTATAATATTTTTTGCATTTCAATATTAAAATCACGAATTAATAAGAAAAGGTACAAATAGTTTATGATCTTTATGTTGAGCGTATTAATTAGTATAGTAATTAATTATTATTGAGAGACGTACTGAACCCCTGTCAGAACGTGTAAATTGTGTTTTTTTCTTATAAATTTCACGTAAGCAAACAAAACTCACACTAGGCATACAGACCAATGGATCCCAAGATGGTTATTAACATAAGTAAAACGAATAATAATGCGGGAGGTTCACCAAACCACATTACAATACAAAATGTAATGTCGCACATTTTTTATATATTTATTACTTGTATGTTTATTATTAATCCTCAGGTTACCTAAGGATTACCATAATAAAAAGTACTCATCTCCTGTTTTTATTCGCGCTACACTGTTGCCAATCTGAAACAGAAAAAACATTATAAATATTATGAAAACACGTAATTTATAAAATAAATAATAAACAGTACTCACCAGGAATATCTATTTGAATGCATTAAGTATGTGTACATGCGACACTTGACTCAAGCGAACTTTGTTCTCGGCCTGCGATAACGACACGCGCGGAGCTAGTTGACAGCGGCATAGGGTGCGGGACGCGCGGGGGAAATCCTTATTTCTTCTAGCTTTGTATGGCCCCTTAAAGCATACCGTTAACAGCTGATAATGCTCGCAACGCTCTTTCTTTCTTTCAATAAAATAATCTCAATTTTACTATTAAATACCTAATATACTATGAATTTGAACACAGTTAGATACTTTGATATGTTGGAGTCAGAAAGTTCATCAGACGATTATATTTTAGCAGGGTATGTATTGATGACGAGACCAAAAATTTTTATACAAAGAAATCTTCCTTTAGATATCTTGGATAACGTTGATTTCTGCCAGCGTTATCGGCTTTTCAAAGAAACAGTGATTTGATTGGTTAATGAAATAGGAAGTTACCTAAAACTCTGACCACGAGGTAATGTATCTAGCTATTATTAATTAACAATAATTTATTTCATAGGTAATTGTTTACTTTATACCTCAATTTAAATGTTTTGATAACTTACGTGTTACGATAATCTCTTGTGTTTTTTTGGTTTTAAAAATCAAGCCATAAGTCCAAGCTCTGGAACAAATCTTGCTTACATTAAGATTTTACGCCACCGGTACCATGACTTGGTGTCAAGAGTAATAAGCATCTTTAATTACAGGTGTTCAGAAGTATAAGGAAGAAACTTTTACATTACCCATAATTCTGTAAGTTGTATTTTAATATTTACAAACTTTACTTCCGAACACCTGTAATTAAAGACAATAGGTATAATTTACAAATGAAATAAAATTTATAGGACATAAGAACTTTTCTTACAGATTGCATACCGCTAAAATCATGCAGCTGAATCAATTAACACTGTTAAGTACTTAAGTAAAAATTCATGAATTAGTAAGCAAGTAGTACCTTCTTCGCTTTCCCCATCCTTCTTACATTTTATTTTGGTATTGAGCATCAATTTAGTTGGCTCAAACGTTATGGCATTTTGTATGTTTGCTTTGGTAGCCATCAAAGCTGATATTGTTTCTGCGGCAAGCCTATTTCTGTTGTCAGATTTTATCAATTTGAGCTGGCTAAAACGCCTTCCACGCTGGCGTTAGAGAATGGTAGGACCAGCAAAAGCATTATATTTTTTTTAAAATATGGAAATAGAGGCTCTCCTGACTTATTTTTTATTTTAAATCCTTTTTTTCGTATTCTTCAATTTCTAGATCCGGAGGCAAATTCAAATGGGTAAAATCTAACAGTGCATGCATTTTCCATTCTTTATCTTCGAGGTCCAAATCGTTTTTTATATTTGGGAATCTATTGACAACAAAAATAAGGTCTTTTGTTTCAAATGATTGAGCTTTTTGAGGATCCTGTGACTTGTTCTATTATTACGTAAAGTGGGTCGGAAAAGTTAAAACGTTGTTCTGTTTGATTGCCTCGATATAAAATGACAAACATGATTTTCTAAAATTAGTTATCTGCGTTTTGGGTGCTGAAACTTCTTCTTCAATTTCAACAATCGATTCTTGAGTTGACACGCCAAGGTAAATTTTCTCAAGTGGTGTAAAAAACCGTGGATTACAGTACTCTTATTTGTAAGCGTCAGTGGTTTCGCAATATTAAAGCTGCATATAAGTATAGGCTATTGTTTTAATTAGCTTGTAGACCTCGGGTTTTACCTGGTGCAACAATGGTTTATCGGACTGAAATAATTTGTTAAAATCGTTGAAAAGGCGCAAAAAATATGACATGAATTCCATGTACATTTTAGTGAAATTATTGTTTAAAGTTGTTCATTTATCTTCAGTTATTTTACTTGGGTCATCAAAAACACTAACTTTGAAATACTCTGTGAGAACTTCATATTGTTCTAACGTTCTGTTAACGCACGCTTCTAGTGACAACCATCGTGTTGTGGATGGACTCAAAATTTTATGTATTTCCACTTTGAAAAATTCTTGAAATTCCGTTAGCTGATCTTGTCTTGAAGAACTGCGACTAAAATGAGAGCCCACGTTTCTTAGTAAATCCTCGACAATTGGTGGCAGTGTGATGCACGCTTTGGACGCAACCAGTTGCATCATGTGACAGCTGCATTTGATACATGCAATATGCGGAACTTTTTCTATCAAGTGGCTAAATACAGAATTATTTTGGCCGACCATGCTATTAGTTGTGTCTGAAGCAAAGCCTACAATTTTTTTTAATGGAATCTGTCGATCTTGAAGCCAACATAATAAACTGTTAGTGAGATCTTCAGCTTTTCTTATTTCAGTTAAGCCTTTCGTAGGTATACCGATCTCCTCGCTTTCGTAGACTTTCTACTACAACAGGTGATCCAGGCAGGCGAATGGAAGCGACTCAAACGTATTACTTACTAGCGTAGTTGTTCGTTAGTATGTACGTACTTATTATTATTACTTAGTACACTTACCAAATTTTCGGCTTTTTTATAAAAAAACAATAACAAACCACAATGAAACAAACTTCGTCGAAACAAAAACACTGACGCTCGCTAGAGTGAAGTAAGTAAATTGAAGTGAGTGAGTGAGTGGCGAACCGGCAACACACCGGCAACCGCGAAACTCACGAGTCACGAAGATCGACCGACAGGATACAAACGAATCAGATTGACCGGGCGAGTAAGTGTAACGGACGGTTGATTTATGCATTGGTGTGAAAGAGAAAAGTATGTTTGATTTGATTCTGTGGTTGCACCACTGCCGCAGAATACATAATAATACAAGTAACTGGAGGGAATTTGATAAAAGCATTCGCACGCAAATAAAAAAAAACACCTAAATGTAACCATTTGTTTCGTGTAACCTAGAAATCACCTAAAAGGTTACTTAAGCAACCTTCTGGCAACGTTGAAAAGAACATTTAACATTTTATTGGCTAACTTATGAGACAACAAAAATACATATTTCAGATTACAACTTCATTTATTTAATTCTAATTTATCTTTTTAAACTTCATATTTTCATTTTTCTAGCATTAAATCATACATTCTTTTCTTTTATTCTTTTTCCAGGTCATGAAGCTCCTGTTTATGTTTCAAGTTGAGCGCATGTTCCTCTTTGGCATACTGGGCCAAATCACACTCCCTCATTTCTTTCTTATTCAAGAAATCATTTAATTTTTTCTGAATGCATGATTATGCGCTTCCTTGCATAGGGGCTTCCAGAGGTGTAAAAAATGCCTTTCTTTTCTTGAGATTTATTTAATTGTACTAGCGGATCCTCGCGGTTTTACCCGCGTGGTGCCCGTTCCCGTCGGAATATCGGGATAAAATATAGCCTATGTCACTCGGGAGAAATGTAGCTTTCTAATGGTCTAAGAATTTTCTAAATCGGTCCAGTAGTTCCTGAGATTAGCGCGTTTAAACAAACAAACTCTTCAGCTTTATAATATTAATAATATAGATAAGCAATAAGTTCATACAGTCACAAACTTACACAACTCTTTTGACACAGGTTGTCTCATCATGGCCTTTGGCGTGGATGCATCAAATTCATTTTGTGATACTAAAACAAACAAGAGGTTGTTAATATATGTTGTTTGAATATACAAATAAATAACAATAAATCTTTTTTTACCAATATTGATGGATACATTTTCCTTCATAGGTTCCTCGGTCTCAGAGAACATACCGTCTAAATCAATTTGGTTATTTTGGGTTGTACCAATAATTAAATCAATTAACAAGTTATAAAAATAAACAATAATTATACAGTCAAATAGTTAGGTAATACTTACTCTCCTCTATTAAACAGTTTTGTGATAAATCCAAATAAACATTTGCGGTTGTGTTTACATCAACTGGAATTATATTCACCAATGTATTGTCTATAAAAAAAACACAATTATTAGCTTAAGAAAAATATAATATAATTATCATTTCAAACAGATTGGGCATACTAACCTGTAGCGTCACTGTCATATATTTCTGGAAGGCCAGTTATAAACTCTCCCATTATAGAATTTAGTCATTCTGTACTTTCTGATGGCTTTGGAGGAGGCGGTCCACCTTCAGTTTGCCTAATGCCTTTTCGTTCTGCAGCCATTTCCTTAACATTAACAATTTGATAACTGTACTGTATTGTATAGAAATTAAATACCACATGTACTTATACCAAGAGTATAGAAATTAAAAACCACATGTACTAATACCAACCTTTCTTACATTTTTTTTCATATTATTATATTTTTGCTGCAACTGTTGGAGTATGAATCGAAACCTTATCGCATTCGAATTAACTTTATCTGAGAGCATTCTCCAAGCAGCTTCCTTTTGTTTATTGCTTGTGTGGTTCGTTTTCTTACTAGTTACAGATGGGAAATCTTTGAGAAGCATCATCAACTTATTACTTTTTTCTCTCGTAAAATTAGAGCTGCGGGGTCCCTTCATACAAAAAACAAACGATGAATACTAAATAAAAAAGATACAGTAGATACTAATTGTGTTGTAATACTTACTTGTTAAATTTTTGGCTGTTTTCCGACATTTTATGAATGGTTTTGTTTTGCTATAACGTTGACAGATCAATTACAGTAGTTGGTTCGTTGGTTAACCAGTGTACATCGTTCCAGCAGCGCCACGGTCTCCGATTTGCTTGAAAAAAATACACCATGTAGGCCATTTTTACCAGACGGGAAAATATACGTTTGGTTTTTTTTAGCCCCCACTAGATCCGAAGATATATGGATTTTTTCGTGGCACTGCTGAAGCGACGTCGCCTGGCAGCGCTACGCTATATCTCATTAATAACAAAAGCTATAATAAATCTGATTAGACCCAGATTTTTGCCTATTTTTTCCATTTCACACAAGCTAACATCCACCCGTGAATGTCGACAGATTCAGGAGTAGGTAATCGTGGGACATTCGTGGCGCTGGGACGACGACATCCCACGGCGAAAATTGAGTTTGTACATTTCATCGTGGATTAAGGATTTTATAGGCATCGAAAAATTATAACCTCAAAAAAAAATGTTTTTTTGCTCTAACGCTTTTAATTGATGTATTAAATAACATTCGCGCATTCTCTTATCTTCCTATAAAGGAAAAAAAATAAACCACTATCGCAGCATTAACTGTTCCAGATAAATCCTAGGTTTACATTTTGTTCATGCATTTAGGCATCGTTCCAGCAGCGCCACACCCAGTACAGCATGTTCCCGGGCACCTGTCACTAAACTGAGCATGCCAATATTTAGTGCTACCATAGCAAACACGGAAAAAATCTGATAACGAGTATAACACAGCTAATACTAAATGATTCAAAGTAGTTAGGTATATCAAAAAATTGTAATCATGGCGGATAATTGCCTTAAGCCTCAAGCAGACCTCCGCAGTAAAATTGATAGAGGTTTCCTAAACTTTAGGAAGTCTCCTAAAGACCGAATAACTATTGGCTACATTGAAACACGTTAAGAAACTTTAGAAAAATTGTGGACTACCTTTACTGCTAATCATCAGAAACTAGTATATGAAGTAAACAAAAGTGTATTAGATGCAACTGATTATGTAATTAACGAGGAATATGACAAATGTGAAGAAGCATACATAGATTATAAGGCTTTGTTAAAGGATAAATTGTCTCTGTTCATAAAATCTAGTTCTAGTGCAACTTCTGAGCCCAAAGCGCAACCAAGTCATGTCAAATTACCAAAATGTGAAATCACTAAGTTTTCAGGCAAGTATTCTGAATGGCCTAGCTTCCGGGACGTGTTCGTTTCCCTCATACACAAGGAAGCATCTATAGATAATGTTCAAAAACTTCACTATCTTAAGGGATGTGTCACAGGTGAAGCAGAACAGTTACTTCGTCATACTCCATGCGCGGCAGACAATTATAAGATCTGCTGGGACATATTAGAAAGTTGTTATAATATTAAGAAATATCAAGCTAATTGTATTCTAAAAAGGTTAACTTCTCAAAAGGTTCTGTCTTCTGGAGTTTTGAATCATTCGTATGATATAGCGTTGACGCATGCGACTTATGTCACACTCGTCTTCCAAGTCGCATGAAATGCCGATTTTCCGTATTTTTGAATCGTTCGTTTCCAGTGCTGCCAGCATATTACGAAATGTTGGATGTAATCCGTTCCACGCAGAAATTAGAGAAAACCGGTAACTACCGCAACGAAAACGGAACGTAAATCTTTGTTTCTATTGGCTGTTTAAAAATAATCTTTGCTTTTAGAAAAAAATACTATCAATGTCACTAAGTATGTAGTTGTAAACTTTGTGATAGTGAAATTTTGTTATCAGCTATCTAGTTATCACCGCCATTATTTTGAAATTTCACTTAGTTTAAAAATGTTATGCTTGTATTAAGGAAGAAGAAGAAGTGTTCCAAGTTGTTTTGTTTTTGCTTGCTGCCTTTGTACTTGTAACAGTTTTACAATTTGTGTTCGTTATGTCCAAACAAAAAATTAACGGTGCGCACAAAAACAAACTCTTAGAGTTGATTACAAATAAGCCGCAACTGCGCACCGGCAAGTTTACACCAACTTTTACGCACTAAGTCGCTCAAAGAGAGTGGGAACAAATAGCGGCTCTTCCAGGAGCCAACAAAGACTGGAAAGGATGGCGGAAGGTTAATTAACTCTTATATAATAGTGTGGTTAACTATTCTATCTATTGACATTTTATTCATTTTTTATTCTTTCTCCAGTGGAACGGGACCTTCTTCGTTCTCTTCACTATCTTTTCTCCACTGCTTAAATAATTATGGTGCACCAAATATTCTTCTAGAGTAATTTTTAATAGATAAGTTTATATTATATTCGTTTTATAATTTTGAGTTGCAAAAACAAACAAGTGACATGACATTGACACAACGCAATGATTTTGACGGTTATTCTATCAACCGCTTTGTTTCGCTCGATTGCAACGAGTGAGTGAGGGCACTCTTTGCGGACGAGCGATTCAAAAATACGGAAATTCGTATGTCGAACGAAAATCAGTCGAAAAGGAACGCTCGACGCGCAACGAATGATTCAAAAATAGAGCTCCTGAATCATCCAGTGCAATTAAACAGCTATATCGTGAGTTATAATGTTCCCGGTACGGGAAAATAACCTCTCCGAAGGCACTGAAGTGCCCACTACACAAAGAGATTGTAGCGCTAGTTCACTAAGTTTTTCGTATAATGATTGCTGTCTACGCAAACTCCAAAATGTAATGGGATCGGTGGATTCCAAATCTGAAACTGTCTCTAAAATATAACTTTTTAGAGCGAGTGGCATTTCTCCTCTATCACTAGTCTGCATCTTGATAGTGTTCTATCGCCAGCTTCTGCACAGATGAATCCTCGCCAGAGGCTACTGCTAGGCACGAGAACGTCCGCTTCGTCCAGAATTGATGTTTTTGTAGATTCGTACACTCTTTGTGTGGGGAAAGCTCTAGCGTCACTACCATCGACCCACGCTCTCCCGGCGACGATATACTGATAAATCCGTCGTCTTCCTTTATTAAGATAGACTGAGAGATTTTGCCAGTACTCGTCGCTAAGGAATGAGCTCGGGCATGATTGGCGACCATAGAGGAAAATCCTCGTCGTTCGGTGTATTTTCCAGATCTGAATCGTGTTGAACTTTCCTTTTCTTTGGTATACTCAGTTCCACCTCTGGCTCGCTCTCCTCCTCTACTGTTTTCCTGTTTATGTATATGCTCCCTGGAATGTACTCCTCCTCCTCGCTCGTTGTCTTCTCGATTCTCCGCTTCGTACAGTGGGATTTCTCCTTCAGGAACGAAACTCGTTTGACTGTTTGCCCACCTTTCGATTTCTTCGGCGTCTGTGGCATTGGTAACGAAGTCTCGTAATCTTTGGATGTGCGTACATCGGCATGTTGATACGGAGATGTTTTTCGTGTTCAGCGATGATGAACACCCCTGGGATGCTGTAATCTCCTCCTCCGCTTCTTCCATCTGTTTTTGTCTTTTTTCCAGTTCCATTAACGCGGCTGAGTAATGGTCGAACAATTTCGTCTCTAAATCTGGAGTCCAGCCCATCGGTTGGAGCTTCCCATACATCATGGATAACGCGTCGTTTAAGAACCACTCCTCGAAAATACTGAATGAACAGTCTCCTAAGTTCATCTCTTGCATTTTTATGTGTATGAAAAACTCCTTCATGATCTTCTGTATTGTCTGTCCCACATTGAACTGGTTCATGTCTTTCGTCTTCAACGCGGCGTCCGCTTACGTGCTTGAGGAATGGCTTCATCACTCTCAGCGTCGACTCGCTCTGCCAGAAATTTTCGAACCATTTCACTAAAGGATGCGTCTGAATAATTTTTTTTTGAGTCGACACTAGCATTTTGCCTTTCGTAGTCTTCCTTTTCTTGCTGACAGGTTCCACTTCCAGAACATATTGAGTATTCTGGTCCTGTAAATTATCCGTTGTTTCCTCCCGATCTTCGTTCAAGGCCACAATCTTGACACAATCGTCGCTTTCGTTGCACAAATTCACTGATTATTGATTGTACGACATTTTTATCTTTCTTTCCGAAGACTAAAAATTCACGTAGTAAATCTATTTTGGTAGCTTAGATGTTTACAGTATGAAACTCAGTAGCAGACTGTGCTCCAAAGCCCGGTAAACTGTCTTTTATAACTCGATGGATATTATTATCCATCTATACCTCACCACCGCAACAACAACTCAATTAACCGATAAGGCAATCGAACTATCGTGCGTCATGCTGATAAAGAATAATTTTTATTTTTTCCTTTAACAAATCAATGTCATTAGTACATGTACATCTATTAAAATTCTTTTGTAATAAATTATTTGGATCCGGTTCATTAATTACCAAAAACTTTAAATAAGCAATAAAGTACCACAATCTTGATTCTTTTGTATTCGTTTCTAAATTCAAAATAAAATCATAAGTAAATAAAATATCTTGTCCGTAATTCGAAAACCAATTTATTAACTCTCTATATCTATCACTATTCGTTTGCCAATAACAATTAGTAGGTGCAGAATATAAGCGTTTTTTCTTATATAAACAATCTTGATATCCTCTATAACTAGGATCAATATATTGATTGCGTAAAAACATATTGAGCGATCGATTGAGTGCAGACGTGCTCTTTGTGCAATTAAGTAAATTAATAATTTATTAAATAGTGACCTAGATTAGTGACTTAGTGTTAATGTGTAAATATTGTTGTGTTACGAAATTGCCAATACAATGAACAGAAACTGTTAGTGATTTTTGTTGTGCGTAGTATTAGTGGCTTTAAAAGTATGTCTGCAGATAGCCCTTTTTCTCGGAGTAGAATTACTTCCCGCAGCCCGCCACCTTCGACTCCTCAAAGGATGTCTCGAGAACAGGACCAGGACATCGAGGTAGTATCCACACCGGAGATCCAGAATTGGCTTACGCAAATTGAACAACACTTGCAGGAAATCTGTACAATTTCGAGCGAAGGAAAATTAAACTCAGACCAAAAAATCAGAATTAACAATTTATGCCGCAAAGTGGGACATGGAGCTGCGCAGATGGCCGTTAAATACCAATCGGTAAAACAAAAGGCCATTTCTACTCACGTTGCCTTTCAAGCACTTAAGGAAAATCAGGATTTAGAACTCTGTTTAACAGAACTCAAACAGACCATGAAAGAATCCTGTTATAGCCAATTACCGGCAAGCACATCTTTTGCTGATATGGTAAAAAAGGGTTCCAACAACTTTATCCCTGTTAACCCATCACGCTCAGTTACCATATTCCCTAGCGATTCAACGAAGACTAGTGATGAGACGAAGAAATTAGTCCAAAAACTAGTTATCCCCGAACAGCTGAACCTGAAAGTCCGTGGTGTAAGAAATATAAAAAACGGTGGAGTAGTAATTAGCACTGAGACGAAGGAAGATATTGATAAGCTCAAGAAATCTGTCCAACTTGCTAATCAAGGCCTCAAAGTCGACGACACTCATAAACGCAGACCTCGCGTCATAATTATTGGAGTGCCCTCAACTATGCCAGAAAGTGACGTTCTAAAGTGTATCTTTGAACAAAACATAGCCGAAAAAGTACCGACCTTGTCCCGAGACACATTTATGACCTCTATCAAGTTAAGCCACAAGTCAGGCAAGAAAGACGCTGAAACCTGCAACTTTGTTCTAGAGGTACCAGCTCAAATACGTAAAGCTCTTATAACCCAAGACCGCCTATTTATAAATTGGACTTCCTGCCCTGTAAGAGACTTCACGCTAGTAACAAGATGTTACAAATGCCAACAATATGGACATGCAGCCAAAACGTGCAGAGCAACAACGCCTACGTGTGGTCATTGCGGAGACGACGGTCACTCTATGAAAGAGTGCTTAAAAAAAGCGGAGCCCCCAAAATGTGCAACGTGCAAGCGGTTTAATAAGCCGTGTGCCCACAAGACCGGAGACGCCGACTGTCCAGCCAGAAAAGCGGCCGAAAATAGGTATATGAACTCTATTGATTATGAAGGTGCCTAAGAGCACCACTTAGTTTTGTTTGTAATTAAGAACTGTATATTATGGATATTAGTTTAATAAGTGAGATCGATAATATATCTGTATCAGAGTCAAAATTAAGTGATGTCGAAAACTGCAAACAATAACTCTCCGTTCATCACAATTCATTAACAGTACTAACACAAAATATTCGTAGTATTTACAAAAACATGGATGCCTTTAATGTATTTTTATATAGACTAGACTATAACTGTGACGTCATTGTTTTAACAGAGTGTTGGTTAGAAAATCGTTCTGACAACCTCCCAAAAATGGAGGGTTACGATGTATATTTTAGCAAAGTAAATCGTAATCAAAATGACGGTATAGTAGTTTATGCTAAGAACACACTAACAATCTCAATCGAAGAACCTAACTTGCCAGATTGTAACAATTTAATTTTAAAAGTCGGATCTAGCACAGCGATTATAGCAACCTATAGATCTCCCTCAAACAAAAACATTGATTCCTTCTGCAGCTCCTTAAATAACATTTTTGAAACACTAACATCTTTCAAAAATATTATACTGACAGGTGATATAAATATAAATATTCTACCCGACACCCATGAACCTGGAAAAGAAGATTACTTAAATATTTGCTCATTCCATGGTCTCCTTCCCGCCCATACCTTTCCCACGCATCAGAGCGGTTCCTGTCTGGACCACATGATGCTAAAATCATACCTTCCATGCACTACACTTGTTACTAAATCATCTGTTACTGACCATAGCGCCGTCCTACTAACCTTAAATTTAAAAATAACTAAACAAAAACATTCTCTGATTAAGTCTAAATTAAATGTAAACAAACTCGAATGTGAATTACGCAATATTGATTTTAGCCCAGTTTATAAAACTGCTGACGCTAACGAATCAATAAATTACTTTATAAAAACTGTCCAACAAAAATAGCAATTAGCACAAAAGAAATGTCGGTTAGTAAGAAATATTATAATTTAAAACCTTGGATTACTCCTGGTCTAATAAGATGTATAAGGAATAGGGATAATTTACACCAGAGAGCTAAGAAACTACCAGATAATTTAGGTCTTCAAATAACATACAAAAGATATAGAAATTTTTGTAACAATCTTTTGAAAAAACTTAAAATAAACTATAATAAGAACGAGTTACTTAGAGCAGGCACAAATAGTAAAATGATTTGGAAACACATTAAAAACGTCACATACATTTCAAAACACAAGGAGACAAATACTAACTTATTGCACTTACACAACTCACCGCTTATTTCAGCTAACAAAATAAATAATTTTTTTGCCAACGTAGGGAAAACCCTTGCGGAACAAAAATCATATCAATATCGCAGCCCTGTATTTCCGCTTTACAAATCACCACCTTGCTTAAATTCCTTTGCATTATTAGACACTGACAAACAAGAAGTCTTAGAAATTATTTCGGGATTGAAAGATGACTGTGCAATTGGTTGGGATAACATTAGCAATAACATCATTAAACGTTTCAAACACATTTTTGTACGACCATTAACGCATATATTTCAAACCTGCCTGTCTGAAGGAATTTTCCCTAAAAGTTTAAAAAAGGCTGTAGTAATCCCTATTTATAAAGCTGGATGCAAAAACCTAATAACTAATTATAGGCCAATATCATTGTTATCCTCACTTTCTAAAATACTTGAGAAAATCATTAACAACAGGCTAGTTAAGTACCTGGAAAAAAATAAAATTCTTTCACCCAGGCAATTTGGTTTCAGAGCGAAGTTATCCACTTCTGATGCAGTTCATTGTTTGACAGATTGTGTAACAGAGGAATTAGGGAAAGGATACCACACCCTGGCAATTTTCCTAGACCTAGCTAAAGCTTTTGATTCTTTATCAATACCTTTACTATTAAGTAAACTGGAGGCACTAGGAATAAGAGGTAAGCAACTTAAATTGTTTACAGATTATTTAACTGATCGAAGTCAAGTTGTTAAATTAGGACACGTTACAAGTGATGAACAAAACATTCCTGGATATGGCATTCCTCAAGGTAGTATCCTCGGACCTACCCTTTTCCTAGTTTACATTAATGAGCTATGCAACCTTAACATCAGCAATGGCAAATTAATATCCTATGCCGACGACACAGCGCTTATCTTTACGGGAAAAACTACCACAGATTTGTATAGCAACGCTCAATCAGGTTTCAATATTGTAAATAATTGGTTACAATGCAACTTACTAACACTAAATGCTGACAAAACTAAATATATCCATTTTAACATGCGCTGTTGCCACCAAAATACTAACTTTAAATTATACGCCCACAATTGCCTAAATCCTTCCACTACCACTAGATGTACCTGTCATACTATTAACAGTACTAATAATTTAAAATAACTTGGAATAATAATAGATGAGACCTTATCCTTTAGACCGCATATTAATAGCCTAGTAAACAGGGTTCGAAAATTAATTTACGTCTTTAAGCAACTACGAAGTATTGCTGATACCAAATTAATTACACAAGTGTATCTAGCCTTATGTCAATCCATAATTCAGTATTGTATTACATCCTGGGGTGGGATGCGAAAAACTAACCTAATTTCCCTGGAAAGAGCACAGCGCGCCGTCTTAAAAGTAGCCAATTCCCTTCCCTTTCTATATCCCACACGCTTATTGTATATAAAGTGCAAAGTATTAACTGTACGCCAGCTTTTTATAATGCACATATTACTAAAACAACACGCAATGCTTCCATATACTAAAGTTGATACGAATAATAAAAGACGAAGATATATTGTTTGCATTTCTAAATCTGATTCAAAATTTAATTTTACAAATAGATTCTTTTTATTTTTAGGCCCATTCTTATATAATAAAGTGAACAGAACACTGGATATGTTTAATTTAAACTGTTATAATTTTAGGTCAATAGTATATAATTATTTAAGCAACTTGTCTTACGATGAGACTGAGGAGCTGTTAGAAATATGTAAATAGTAAATAGTATTAGTTAAATTAGTCAACAAAAATGATTTCTCTATTCATTACATATTATGTTTACCCATCTAGATAAATTGCTTAGTTAGTGCATTGTTAATTTACTTACGTGTTATATAAGTATTTAAGGTCTGACTCACCTGATGTACAGGTTAAAAACCTAGTTCAGGAAGTTATATTTAAAATTTTGTCTTTAACTAAAATATTTGTATTTGTACATGTACTGCAACTCTTATGAAATAAACTTATTTATTTATTTATTTTATTTATTAATACTAAAAATAGAAGTAATAGTATCTTGAAATGATTTTCGAGTAGCTACTATTTCTTCTGACGGCAAATTATACCAAACCTTACTAACAATACATTTCATAAACTTATTCTGTTTGGTAATCGTCAAAGTTATCATAAGAGACGAGGTCAAATTCGTCTCCTTCCGATTCAATAGAGGAAGGCATGACATTAACTTTTCTTGCCCGATTTCTTCGCGAATCGCGTCCAATTCCCGTGTGCTGTAATCGCTTGGCCAAAGCAGCTCTGGGGCTGGACTGTCGGCTACGAACCCTTCGTCCTCTAAGTGGAATGTTACTGGGTTCCCGCTCATATCTGACATGTCTTCCTGACTCGATACGCCCAGAGGTAGTAGCAGCAACACCAAAAACATGAGCACCATATCCCTGGAATCCCTTTTCTTTATTGATGAAAAATTTAACATCTTCAGGCCAATCGTATGGATCTCCTTTAGTACACATAGATTCCATGTCAAATTCCACATCGCAATGTGTATAACACACAGTATATATTGAAGAATTTAAGAAATTATTAGTTTCTGTGGCTGGATTCAAAGACGGAGTTGCCAGTAGTCCCAGATGAACTTGAGGTTGATTTCTAAATTGGAATGCTCACCAGAATGAACGTGAAAGAAAGTATAACCTTCTACACTTTGATAATAATTATAACTTGCACGATTAGTATAATTATATGCTGTCTTTTTTAACTCTTGATTTGCGTAAACAGAACCGCGCTCGTTTTCCACAGTCGTTAAGCTGATTGTGTGCGGCAGCTGATGCTTATAAATAACCTGTTTGTAGCTGACGTCATCCGTCATGTTTATTATACATTGGCAACAGTACTTTCTTTGTGGGCTTAATATAACCGTTCGATGGATGATATTCATAGTTAATTATAGCACTATCCATACATACATTTATTGGCTAAGCCCGTATGTAATACTTTGTCTAACCGATAGTTCATCATAGTAGGTATGCCATCATAATCTCCATCAGCTTTGTTGTACAATATTCCTGCGTACCAATTCAAATGTCTTGGTATCTCTGAAGCTCCTGCTATTGAGTACATACTTTGGAATTGTTCAGCCAAAGATTTGTCTTTTACACCAGTTGGTTTCATAGGTTCCGTAGCAGCAGACTCTATAGGTCTTTTATCAAGATATATCTTATTGTTTAATCCAACTGCCCATTTTATCATTGGTACATATTCAGTAGTAGCAGTTCCAGATAATGTCGTCCCATGATCAAAGGCTGTTCTTGTTCCCAATAAATGAATATCACATCCTACTTTTACAATTTTCGAATTAAATGGCAGAGATGTGAATTCTTGGGGTGATAAATACCATGGCACCCAATCTACTGGATAATATGCATATGGTGTTAGTAATCTTATTATTGAAGTGCCATCCATGTTTGCATGTGCATATCCGTATGTATATTTAAACCACTTCTTTGTAAAAGATATATGTAAAGTTTTTAGACGCGGATTTACCCGACTGTGTTGTAGCAACCGCACCTCCTCCTGATCTTCCTGCATTTGATCCCAATTGTTCGGTATCCATAGACTCCTGCGCACCACTTCCCTGAGCGACCGACGAGGCAGAAGGAGCCTGAGGCATATTATTTTGTATGTCTGCCATATTACCAAGTTGGTAATTATCCCAATTAACGTTATCAAATAAATTGTCCAAATTGAAATCGTCGTCGTCGATATCAGATGGCCTGGGTCTGGAACTGGAGGGTTGATCGTTGTCTGGCCCGGTATTGGCGGGATTGGATCTACTTGTAAAAGCTTGGTCAAAAGATCTTTTAACTGCACTTCCTGCATCACTTATTCGCCATTGATTATAACCACCAAATTGGGATCTTTCTGATGCTGACAAAGATCTCCAAGCTGTACTATATGCCTTTTGTAATTCACCGTAACGTCTTGGTCCCGAATGTAATCCCCGTATGGGTGGCATTATTCTCGAAACTACAGTGCATCCATTTATATACTACATATGACGTCATACGAGTAGTTCTTAAAATACCACATGTGGCCAACCAGACCCGGTAAACTAATTTTCTTAACTCGATGGATATTATTATCCATCTATACCTCACCACCTAAAGGCCTAAAGGTGACAAAATATCATCCAATGTAGCGTTAAATAACCGCTACTAGTTGTCGACCTTCGGCGCCGCCGAATTAATTATCTTTCAATTGTGTGTGGTCCTATCTTTAAATATGTAAAACCTCCATGTTTATTTGCTGGCAGTTTTTCTTGTGTCACTTTTGAATTTTTAAATGAGTGTTTTTTCTGTTAGCGTTGTCAAGGCGATCTGTTTCGATTTTTTCGTCAGATATTTTCTTGAATTCGTCGTGGCGTGTTATTTTTATCAAACCATCAACATATAATCGGTGAAATTGGCAAATGAGCTATTGCTGTCCTGTGTTTTGAGGCGGCTGTGTAATTCAGCCGCTATAACCGAGTAATTTAATTTGGAAGCCAGGTTTACTGGGTAAGTCGAGGGCATTTCCGATGCATTAGGGGTGGGTTTTGAGTTTGCTAGTTACTTTCGTGTGGATGTAGTAGTTATAGGGTGTGTTTGTGTTTTAGCTAAACCGTACGGGCTAACCGAGGACCTCGTTGCCCGCTGTCTCCCGTCGTTCACGTGGTGGTCTCCGCCTGGGAACCTTCCTGTCCGGCTTACGGAGTGCTGGGGGCGGACGGTCGTCTCGCCGGTGCTCCTGCACGACCATTTGTGCGTTTAGCGGTTCCGGACGGGCCGTCGGTGCCCGGGTTGCCCGTGCTTGTGGCCGGACTGGTACACGGGGCTACATTGTAGCTTTTGTCCTTTTTTTATAACCGGTTTTAGTTTTTAAGTTTCGTTATTTTTGGTGTTTTTTTATATTCTAGTTTATGTTTTAACCTTTAGTAAGAAGTGTTATCCTGCCATCCAATTCCGATTTCACTGGTGATCGATTGAATCAACAGTGAAATATTTTCCAAATTCCAATAACCCCACCGTCGGGCTACCAAGTTTTAGTTGCATTTTTACAAACCGTCGGCTCTCATCCCATCACACCCATGCCCATCAACACCACCCGACCACGCCGTTTTTTATAATAATGCAATTTCCCTTTTTTTAAAGTTGAATATTTTTTTTGGGGTAATTCGATTAATTTTTTCCCCTTATTTTTTTATTTTGATTCCAACGTTTCCGTTATTAATTTTACTTATTTTAAATATATTTTGTGTATAATTTTCGGAAAATTTTAGTAAAATAAATTATACGTGTACAGATCAAGTGAAGTTTCTTTTATCTTTATTTTCATTACACCAACTATTTTCTTGAAGCGTATCATGTCCTTGTCCCTAAACTAGAAGTAAAAAAACTACCCAAAATTTTAGGGTATTTCTTATGACAACCAGACTGCATGATTGACGAAAGCTGGCGAGTTATACGTATCCACACTACTACAATTTACAAAAACGAATAGACAAAAAAAAGTTCAATATATAGTAGCAAAAGCAAAACAATTACTACCGTCTCCTTCAAACTCGTAAGTTTGACCGCACGCGAGACAGACAGAGAGACTATTCTTGATAACCATGCAATGCATCATCACGCCGCGCGCTTATTCACAGACACTACGTATAAATGTGTTGTATGTGCCAGCTTTAGCTAATCGATCAATATGTAGTGATATTAATCGTATATCATTTTGATATAGAATAGACAATTAACCGAAGAAATCCCCTGACATACCGGTAATGTCACGCCTTTATCCCGTGAGGAGGGGCAGAGATTACGGACTTTCGTGTGTCATGTTCCTTTGCATACAACCTCATTTATTCTTGGTACTTCTTAACTGGCCTTTTTTTAGAACATCCTCGATCTGATTATGGTCGATCAGATCGAGGATGTTGGAAATGAGGATAGATGAAAAGAGATACCAATCTCTTTTCATCCATCCTCATATCCAAAGTACAAACCTTTTTAATATTCCTTTTTCTATAACTGGCACTATATCATCTCTTACTCCACGTCTTTCTCTTATTTCACTTTCGTATATCCTTCAAACTTACTCCACACCTACTATTGGTGCTCTCATTTCAACTACTGCATTTATTCTGCTGTCAGTCTTTTTCTGGCAACATTCAATACTGTAATAAGGTGACGTTACCAACACGCCTCTATGAACAGCCAGACGAGCCTTCGGGAGACATTCTAGCTGCACATAAACGCCTGCCCCTTCACTTGATTACCTGTTTTATTTTCCTTTCAATAACACCTTAACACTTTCTCTCTTGTAAACGATCTACCCAAATATACAAATCTATCACTTGCTCTACTTTCTCATCACTAATCATGATAAATAATGTTATCATACATTCATCACGCTCGAAAACCTTCTGAATCTGCAGTCTCTTTCATTCCCATTCTTTCTAAACCTTCAAATAAGCCCTCATTTGTGTAAAATTATATTCATTTTACGCTTAAGTGCAATTGCAGAGGATTCTTCACTAAATTGTGTATTCTTAATCATACAAAAGCGTTTGACACATATCATAAAAACACTTTAAGCTATATTATTAATATTTTCTTCTTTGTGTATATCACACTGAAGAAAATCAAAATACACATTTTCTTTTATATTTAGTAGAATATTTATTCTCAGGTTTTGTAAATGTCCTTTTTGTAATTAACTATACATGCACAGTACTCTACACAAGCAACTAAATCTTTACTGGCATAATTTAAACTTTTTTTGAATTCATTATATTCTAGACATTCCACAAACATGTGCCATCTTTCAGCAGCTTCGGAAAGCAATGCGGCTCTACATATTTCACATTTTAATTTAAATCTTTTAATTAAAAAACCACACACATATGCACATGCCTGAATTTCCTCTGATTTTGCATTTAATGCCTCATCCATTTCTATAGGGAGGAATTTACTCATTGTCAGGCTTTCTGGTTCATATGTGCATCTTTCTGGAGGTGTGACTTTTACTGACAATAAAGTAATAAAATTGTTTATAACAGCATTATTGTCGTTTTCGCAGTTACCTGTGGTCCCTAAATGGGACAAATTACATAAAATTGCCGTTTTAAGACCTGCCACAAATTGGCCACATGTAGGGTTTGTATTTGACCCGCAATTGCCCCGAATACAGCCAAACAGATTTTCCAATGGATCCTGTTGCAGTCTCCTTGTAGCCAGGCTTTTGATTTGGTGCTTCTGTACTAAATTTTTCCACAAACGTTTCATAGCATTGATGGTCCAAATCCACCCTTCTCGTGATGGTGGCTTACGGGGGCTTCCAATATATTTCATGGATGAGAAAAATTCTTTCATCTCTAGAAAAAGTTTTAGGTGTGGACTCGTTGGTCATATTGGTGGCATCAGGCTTCCCTCTTCTTAAATCTGATGAGTCGCTATTGAGGGCATCAAATAATCTGTCCATGTTGGCCACAACATTTGCAGTCACAGCAGAAGCTGGAGTTAGACTTCCTGGAAATTTTAAGAAATAGGGTAAGCATTTATTTAGTAGTAGTAGAAGTAGAAAAAGGTTATTTATTTGTTTAGGTTTGGGTTATCGTATGGTATGGTTTTTCTCTCTCTGTGAGACGACAGAACATTTCCATTTCCTCACTGTTCAAAGATGGCATAGATGTGCTACTGGTGACATCTTGAAAATCTTGCGGTGGTGGAAGTGCAATTTTATACACTGTTTCTGGGTCGGTGATGAGGGGCCCCAACAGTTTAACGTAATCCTCAAGTCTGCAACAATAAAGAAGGTAGGAGTTATAACATCCCTAATACCTAATTACATTTATTTACATTCTTCTTCATGAGAGTTGTATTACCTACCACAGTTATTGAAAGGACAATGCCAGAAAACCGTGTGTTTTCAGAACCACATAAAGACTGAGCGTATCTAAGTAGCAATATTAGGATTTTAGTACTCTTAAGTAGCCTAGTAAAATATGTAATGGTGTGATGTTTTTTAAAGCTGGGAATAATAAGTTGATTATGACATGTAACCTCAAAATAGCCCATTGCTTTTGCCTAAAGTACCGCTCTCCCAACGCAAGCACGCGAGTGGCAAATCGACTAGCGAGCCTATGTCTACATACGGAAGATCGCTATTAGCCTGATCGCCTCGAATCGTAGGTACATTTCGTAGCTTTTGATTAAACCGGTTTACTTATGTTTTTAAAGCGACAAATATAATTTCAGGTTGGCGTTTTGTGAGCGACGTCGAACAATGAAATAGTTGTTTGAACGCCGCGCGAACATTGAGAGACAAAAGTTAGTAAAAGAGTCGCGCTGCATTAAATAAGGACGAAGATTGCGAGAAATTTCTCCCGCGGAAGCGAGTGAGCGAGACAGAAATAGAGTCTTGCTCTCTCGGCCGCTCGTGGATTGTCGGGAACGTTCGAGACGCACACGTCGCGAATATTCCATGCGATTCTCGACTTTCCGCGGGCGGTATAAAAGCGGCACGCAGCGCAGCGTATAGCATTAGTGACTTAAAAGTGTATTGAGTAAGCGCATCCGGAAGTGTTCAAAGAAGAGTTTGAAAATAAGTGTTCAATAAGAGTTCTGAAGAGTAATAAGAAGTGCTCAAACAAGTGCGCGAATTAGAAGTGTCAAGCGTGAACTGTTTTTAAGGAATAAAAGATTTTATATTATTTAAAGTGCAGATAATTTTGTGATCGCGGATTTAGCAGATTTATAATCAGTATTAAAGTGACTTTGATTCAGTGCATTTATTTAATAATAAAATATACTGTGTTAAATAATAAATAATTGTTTATTTATACTGATCAACGGTTCTTCAGCGTATCATTGGACGTAGTGGCATTTTCCAGCCAGCATTTACTAAGTGTCAGTTGTGTGACTAAGCGCTCGTCCACGACATATTTTTGGTCCTTCGAGCCGGATCTGGAGACGAAGAGCATGCCGAAGTCTACGTCCATTACGAAGCGATCAAGAAGTAAAAGAAGAGCTAAAGAGTCAACTCACGCCGCACCATATCACGAAGTTATACAGCATCGTGAAGAGGATACTTCTTCATCAACACCTGAAGAGAAGATCGACCTCCAACTTAAAAGTGACGAAATGGTATTGAAGGCATTGAAGGCATTGAAGAGACTGCTCAATTATCCAAAGTTGACGGTGAACTCATACCTCAACTTCTAAATGACGAAGGGTCATTGCGGGGGAGTAGTGTCGGCATACGTTCCGATGCCATCTCCAAGAAAAGAGCAGAGGTCAACGCAAGGCAATTTTGGTGGCCAGAAGGGAAATGGAAGCCGCTGAAGCCAAACTTAAGATGGCGCGAATAAAATTAGAAGCTATAGAGTTGGAACTACTTGAACTTGAATCTGAAGTTGTGAGTGTTCACGCCGAAGAGTGTCTCCGTGACTACGACCGACGAGTCACGCAGGAAATGATTATAGAAGAACCAGTCAAAGATACGAGCTTCATGCAAGAATTAGCTGAGGCGATTGCCAAGCTCAGCGAAAGGTGGAAAAGTTGTGAAAGTGTTGAGCTGCCACACTTTAACGGTGCCAGCGAAGAGTGGCTGGCATTTAAAAGGTCTTATGTAGATACTGCCAAAGACTTTAGCGCCACGCAGAACTTAGCGCGACTACGAATAGCTTTAAGAGGAAGCGCCAGAGAAGCTGTAAAGAGTCTTCTGTTCACTGCCGAAGATCCGAACGAAGTTTTGAAGGGACTAGAAGCGCGCTTCGGCAGACCTGCGGCTTTAGCATTGGCAGAACTGGAAAAGCTAAAGAAGTTTCCAAGAGTGGCAGCAGACCCAAGCGACATATGTATATTCGCCAGCCAAGTGAAAAACGCCGTCGCAACTATTAAAGCGCTTGGGAAAGATAATTATTTATCTTCTCCGGAAACTGTGAAAACTGTTATTGACAAGATGCCATCAGTTGTGAAATTTCGCTGGTTTGACTTTTACAAGAAACATCAAGATGAAGTGTTACCAGAGTTGATACTCATCAGCAACTTCCTGGAAGAAGAAGCAGCTGTATATGCAGACTTCGCTCCACTTGAAGAGTTCCCGGAAGCGAAGTCCAGACGCCCGCATAGAGCTCCTCATGAAGAGTTTTGGGAGCATAAGCATTGTGGACCATGGAGGAATGAAGTGATAATGAAAGAAAACCGGAGGCGCCCCCACTTGGCTCCACCTGAAGAGTCTCCGGAACAGAAAGGCAGCGGGCCCCATAAGACGTACCACGTTCGCGTCACTCATGAAGGTTCCAGGGAAGACGCGAATATTTGTCCGGCGTGTCAAGGAAAACACTACCTGCTGCAGTGCAAGATATTTAGAGGTGCCAGCATAAGTGCGAAATGGGACATGGCAAAGAAGGAACATCTATGTTTTAAGTGCTTGAGATTTAGACACTCGCGCATCACATGCCGAGCTGCCACTTGTAAGAAGTGTGGAAGATGGCATCACACAGCGCTGCACTCCGATATACCTCCAGCTAAGGTAAATGAAGAGCCACAACCAGCTATAGCAAAGGAAGAGCCACCAATGACAACAGATCACCGAAGTTATGATAAGTGCCCCCCGCCGTGTTTCAGAGCTGGACGTCGTCGCATCCAAGAAGAGAGGTGCTATGCACCGCGGGGGAGATTGTGAGCGACGTCGAACAATGAAATAGTTGTTTGAACGCCGCGCGAACATTGAGAGACAAAAGTTAGTAAAAGAGTCGCGCTGCATTAAATAAGGACGAAGATTGCGAGAAATTTCTCCCGCGGAAGCGAGTGAGCGAGACAGAAATAGAGTCTTGCTCTCTCGGCCGCTCGTGGATTGTCGGGAACGTTCGAGACGCACACGTCGCGAATATTCCATGCGATTCTCGACTTTCCGCGGGCGGTATAAAAGCGGCACGCAGCGCAGCGTATAGCATTAGTGACTTAAAAGTGTATTGAGTAAGCGCATCCGGAAGTGTTCAAAGAAGAGTTTGAAAATAAGTGTTCAATAAGAGTTTTGAAGAGTAATAAGAAGTGTTCAAACAAGTGCGCGAATTAGAAGTGTCAAGCGTGAACTGTTTTTAAGGAATAAAAGATTTTATATTATTTAAAGTGCAGATAATTTTGTGATCGCGGATTTAGCAGATTTATAATCAGTATTAAAGTGACTTTGATTCAGTGCATTTATTTAATAATAAAATATACTGTGTTAAATAATAAATAATTGTTTATTTATACTGATCAACGGTTCTTCAGCGTATCATTGGACGTAGTGGCATTTTCCAGCCAGCATTTACTAAGTGTCAGTTGTGTGACTAAGCGCTCGTCCACGACACGTTTTGTTTTACGCTAAGACGAATTAATCAAATCACTTTTAAATAATATTCCCTGCTCCCCGAACAACATTGAATATTGAGAAATGTGTACTTTATTATGGCCTTCAAATCACATATAATCAGTTTTAGATACGGTCAGTATTTAGGAATATGATAAGATGGTTCCCAGAGCGGCATTCTTCTTTTTAACATGAAATTTAAAAGGGTTCTAAGCAGCTCAATCAAGCAAGTAGGTACATACCTCTGAACGAGAACAGCTTTCTTTCCTGTCAGTTTTGCGTTTCTCTTCCGAAGCTCGGATTTTAGGTCCGCCACGGACCATGAACGATAGTCTTTGCTCATGGTGAAAAACGAAAGAAAACCCGCAGGCAGGTTTTAACAGTAACAACAAACAAATAATAAAGAAACAAAAAAAAAAATATCACCAGCTAACCCTGAGTTTCAACGTTTAATTCATTGTTTCCATTTTGTGGTGAAAATAATGTTTTATTTAGTTAAAAATATTTTTTTAATTCTGCTATTTCGTTCAACTTATGTCCAAATCACTTTTATCGGAATTAATTCACAGTGGTACGGCTGAAATCTTAAAACAGTTTTTATGCCTTTCGCCATTTCGTGATTCGTCTACGAGACGCACCTCTTACCGCTATTTTTTTATCTTTGACAATATTTGAATTTTTAACTTACACTCACTTTTATAGTGTCCCAGCTTACCTTACACTAAAAGCACTTTCTCGATTTCTTCGTGGACTTTGTGACCCATGCTGTTGATGAAGCCTCCTCTGCACCTCCAACCCTTGATAGGTAGCGCTGCTCCTCCACTAGAAGCCTGCTGCCATTAATAACGTGCTATGAAACCACAGATTACACGGATGACGCGCACGATGACCCTTGTCGAGGCCTAAGTGTCGACACGTCATTTGTCTCCCTCATCACACTTTTGATTGTACGAATATTTGTTACGCTCTTATCGTTGGTTGTTTTTGTTATTTTGTTATATTTTCCCTTGTAATCTGATTTTTATAATAATAACAAACTGACATTTCTTGACGTAAATACATCTTTTTTTTAACATTAAATAGGCTTACTCTTGGCCTAATTCTGAATCGTTAGATTAAGAAGAGGCCTAAGATGGAGCGAGCTTGCCTAGAAAAAGCCTATTCACTCGAGCTTTAAATATACCAGGGTTGTAGACACCCGGGAATACAGACGCAGGCAGGGAATTCCACTCACTGGCTGTGCGCATAATAAAAGATGAGGAAAAGCGCTTTGTACGCAGACGAGGTATATCAACCAGGTAGGGATGATAGCATGCAGTACGTCTGGATTCCCGGTGGTAAAAAGGAGCTGGCGGTATGAGCTCATGCAGCGCAAAAGCACACTCTTCGAAGTACAATCTGTAAAATACCGATAATGAAGCAACTCTTCGTCGATGAGGGAGACTGTGGAGCTTGTTGTTTACCAGATTATCATCCCCAATGAGTTTTCTGGCTCTGCGTTCCACCGAATCGATTGGGAGACAAGACTTAAGGTCGAGTTAGTCCGCTCAGCCATGGCCTCTCTTAAAGAACGAGATTCCTCCCCGCTGACTTTTGCGTTGAATAAATATCTCTCAGTAACCGTGCTGTCATCTGCATACCCAACAATACCGGGCACAAGCAGGTCATTAATATGCAGCAGGAATAAAATCGCGTAGAGAACAGATCCCTGAGGAACTCCGGCATCAATAGCCTTTAGGTCAGAGGAGCAGCCGTCAATGACTACACGTATTGACCGTTCACTCAGAAAATCAGAGACCCAGTCGCAAGAGTCAGCGACATCTTAAGTTTTGACGCGCACTGTTATTGAAATCAAACAACTTTTACGGATAAGAAGCGCACTGTTTATTTACACGCGTAAAGGGGTTAGCTCTTTTTATAGATAAATATTAAATATAATATTTACATAATTTGAAAGCTTATTTTCTAAGCTATCGTTTCCAATTTCTTAAATTTTTTTGAACCCCGGATTAATTTTGACTCATATAATGATATATCGAATCATGGATATACTACGATCCTCTCACGAAGCAGCAATCCACGCAATGGGTGTTTGAAGAAGACGATTTGCCCACAAACAATGTTCGCGGTCGGAGCATTAATAAAAAAATGATAGCTGTTTATTTTCGAGGCAGTGGACCAAGAGCAGTAATTCCGCTAGAATACCGTAGAACAGTTACTAGTGAATGGTATAGCGAAGTTTGTCTACCTCAAGCTTTCGGGAAGTTAGATAGCGAGCGTCCAAGGAGCGACGTCCGTTCGAAGCGAAGGCATTCTTTTTCACCAAGATAACGCGCCCGCTCACACAGCTGCTAGAACCATAGACTACTAAAGCTGGTTCACCCGAATACATAAGTGCATTGGGAATATTGGGATTGGAGGGGGATATTTTGATAAGCTGTAAATTAACTTTTTATATTCTATTTTTTATTTATAGAATAGGATTTTCAAGCGGTATGTGCAAGTCCTAGTGGATAGTGCTACACAACCATTGTCCTTGCATCCTTGCACCCACAACGCCAACTTTCCGATCGGTTTACACCACTGCTCTCACCCTGTCTCACTACTAAGAACTTGACTATATAAACCAGGCATAATTAGCTCTAGTAGGGAGATGATGAACCAAATATGATATTTACTTCAGATCGGAGTATGTATTGGTAAGATCTATACATGAGCTAAAAATAACTAGAGGGTGAGAAAAAAAACATGGTTATTAAATCACAGTATTTCATTATCTTCCATATCCTCTCGTATGAGAATACCATCTAAAAAGCTAGCAGGTGGGTAGTATAGGTATACTATCTTGTGCCGTGCCCAACCCAGACACCACACCATCGTCATGACATGAGCACAACTCCCCACTGTCCGCTTACCAATCATGCATGAATGAGCAATAATTCAATTCTTAATTTAACTTAATATTACTCTATACGTACACCAATCTTCACAATTTAAATTCAAAAGTATATATGTAAAATATTTACTAATTCTTACATGTCTATAACTTATTTTCCCCGTAATAGCACTTTATTTCCTTCAAACCCGGTAAGATGCATGAATGAGCAATAATTCAATTCTTAATTTAACTTAATATTACTCAATACGTTAACACCAATCTTCACCATTTAAATTCAAAAGTATATATGTAAAATATTTTCTATTGCTTACATGTCTATAACTTATTTTCCCCGTAATAGCACTTTATTTACTTCAAACCTAGTAAGGTTGATATCAACTTCTATATGGAACGTACCATTTTGGTGTATGTGGTCTCAGTATAAGACCTTGCTTGTTTAATTTGGTAGGTACCAAACAACAACACCAAACAACATTAAATGACTCATTTCCATAACGGGGAACACATGCAATTCAGGGATTAATGGACATAAAATTAGTTCGGTCTCTATTTAATCTTCAACTTATAACATGATCTTCTAAAGTATTCGGTATTTCAAGACGGCTTAGGGCACGGTTTAGAATTGTTTGAGCATCAGGATGGTCAGTTAAAACGGGATGAATCTTGTTCAGAAGGGCTGAAGCAATTCCAAAATCAGGCATAAGGTTCCTGGAATAAGTATTGAAATATTATTTCTAAATAATTTAATATCCCGTTAATAACGACCATTTACAACTTCTACCACCCATCTACTAGTAACTAAACGAGATTTATTGGCTTTTATTGTGGATTCTTGTGTTTCTCCAGTTTCTAAGCTCTCTGGTTTTTGTACAGAATGTCCTAATGAATTTAACAACCCTATGGCATCTCTGAAGCCACAGTCACGGTTTAATGATGTGTTCATCCTAGAACACGTCATTGCGCCTAAAACAGAACCTTAGTGGAGAATCGGGATCACCAAAGAGGGAATTTCATTATATCGGCATCTGGGGTGCAATTGCGTATGGTAATCGTATTAATTTGACAGTTCATATCGTATTCAATCGGCTGCAATTTGATCATTTGCCGTAACCCGGGTCGCTCATGACTCACTCGTCTGGTGATCAGGTTAAAATGATTCGATCATTTGGGTCACAGCTCAGTTCGTTTGTTTTGTACGACAGAGTGATGAATGCTGAGCTGGTTATTGCTAGATAGAATCATGACATAACTATTTTCGATATCATTCTAGCATAATAAATCCGTTTTTAAACGTCTAGAGGCATGTCGCCTGTTTGTAATGTATAGTACCTACTGTATGTAATAATTATAAAATTTTATAAATAGTCTACTCTACTTAGATTTTACTTTAAAAATTCTACTTAGATTTTACTTAAAAAAATATTATGCTCTGTTTATCTTATGTCTACCTACCTACCAAAAAAACACATCTACTACAGGGTTAAAAAATAAAATAAAACGTTAAATAAAATAATCAAATTTATTGGTTTTGAAAGATTATAATAATCTACTCCAAATTGTGGTTGAGGAACAAAATTTGAGAGGCTTTGTTCGGTTTTAAAGAACTTCTTTTATTGTTAATGGTCATTCCGGCCTTGGAAAATATTCTCTCACATGGTACAGAAGTTGCTGTCACACATAACCGACGCTTCATTAATATGTGTAAATGTGGATAGAAAAGTCGGCGCTCATTCCACCACTTTAACGGATCATCCGTTCGTTTTATAAGTGGTTCATTTCAGTATTTATCCAGTTCTACTATACTAGCGACTGTAGGGTTTTTTATTAATTCGTTTTCTTTTTCTTTGTCAAATGTTGCCCACATGCTGCCAGAAGTAGAAGATTGCGGCTGGTTCTCCTTTTCTTGTTCTGGTACTGGTGTCACATCATCTCGTGCAATCAACCCACGAAGTTTTGTTTTAATAGATTTTACACAGTTATCATATTTTTCTTTGTTACTAAATGCAAACTTTTTAAAACGCGGATCTAAAAATGATGCTTCTGCAGCCAAAACGTGGCTCTCTATATCACGAAAACGTTTGTTAAGTTGATCTCGAAGAGTTAAAAGAAAATTAACATATTGGCCAGGTTGTGCCGAAGGAGTATTTTCGGCAGGAAAATTCTCTACAAGGAAATTCTCAACATGCGTTTTCATTATTTTTACCAGTAAGATTACCTTGGATATAGAAACCGACTTCTCAGCGCTCATTTCTTCCGTCACGTCATAGAATATTTTTAAAACTTTAACACATTTCTCTATGACCATCCAATCATCAAGCGTCAGGGTGTTCAGTTGGGGTTGTTCAATGGCTAGTGTACTAACGACAGCATCTTTTATTTTAAGTAATCTTGCAAGCATGTCATAGGTGGAATTCCACCTAGTTACAACGCTCTGTTTAAGTTTCAGGGGAGGTAATTCCATTTGAGTTTGCATAGCCGCCAGTCTGCCCTCAGCTGTTGAGCTATGTTTGAAATATTGACTATTGCTTTAACCCGATCTAATTGGTCTTTAATAATATTTAAACTGTGCTGAACTTGGTTCACCGGATGAGCAAAACAAGGAAAATGGCGCCATGTTGTTAAGTGAACGGCTGCTACAATATTTGCCGCATTGTCAGTTATAATTCCTGCTATTTTGTTCGAAACGCCCCAAGTTTCTGCTATAGTTATCAAAAAGTTCGGTAAGTTTTCTGCAGTATGTCGTTCATCAAATTCATTGCAGCCTAACAAAACCGATTTAAGCACACAATTCTTGTCAATATAATGAGCTGTCACTGCAACAAAACTATACTTATCGATGTCCAGCCGTCGGTGGTTAAGCATATAGCTTCGGCTTCTGTTTGCAACTGCAACAGTGCTTTATCTTTTGTACTTTGATAAAGTTTAGGTATTAAACTGGAAGATATAGTTTTGCGAGAAGGTAATGTGTATGAAGGTAATATCATTTTATAAATATTTTTAAATTCTTCCTCTTCAACTATTGCAAACGAGTGATAGCCCTTAACTATAAATTTTACAATTTGTTCATCAAGCTGCTTAGTTTTGTTGATGGGTAATGGCCTCGAAGACATAGCGAAATTGTTAATTTTTGACTGAACTTGCGCTTGTGTAGTTTGACGAGAAGTTGAGGCTGCTGGAGCAGTTTTTTCACTTTCACTTGATGTTGAAGGAATACCATTCGCTCCTGTAGCGTTTGATTCAGCGCTTCTCGGTAGGTTGATCTGAACTTCTGAACTTTCACTTCTTGGGAGCTCTTGCTCAATACAAATACAAATACAATACAAATACAAATATCTTTATTGTGAAATGCAGGTATACAAATGTAGTTGTTAGGTTAGTTTATCAGTGTCTCACTACATTTCCACCTTTTACAAGGTATACAATATTGCAGTATGTTGAACATTTTTCAATTTATAAAAAGTACATTTTTCAATTTATAATAGACACTGTCCCATGCAATTTTTTCATGTGCCTAGTCAAATTACCAGTACCACCTCCAGAATAGCTAATAATTTTTGAGCAGTACTCACATTTTGCTTTATCTTTATTTATAACAGAGAAATGATTCCATATTTTACTTCTTTTTTTAGCCAGATCTGACATTTTAAATTATTAAGTAATGACAAAGCAATAACAAAATCAAAGTCAAATACAAACACGAAACACAAATAAAACTTAATTTAGGAACGAATGCAGCGAGTTTTGTTAGTTAGGCGCTAATTCCATATTATTTACTAAGTTTCACGATTCATAAAAAAAATGTATGGGTTACTAATAATGAATGAGTTTTGCTAATAATGAATGAGTTATAGCAATAAAAATAACTTAGAAAATATAAATGAATTAAAAATTAGCATAGGGACTCTTCTTCGACTTCGATTGAATCGTCACCTGGGGCTAGTACTATGGAATCATTTATGATTCCGGGTATATCGCTGGGTCGATTTTTAACATTATTTTCAGCAGTTGCCGCGAATTCTACATTAATGTCATTTTCATTCATGTTTGCGTCTTGTTCAATATTTTCATTATTATTTAATAGGCTCTATGTTATTTTTATTATTTTCAACTTTAGGTCGTTTTCGTGTAGTTGATGACCTTTCTTGTTTAGCATTCTTTCTTTTGTTGGCATTCTTCAAAATGCTTTTGAAAAATAGCTCATTGTTTTGTAATGTAAAGGTCTGGTCCCAACTGAAAATCATCTCCCAAAAAAATGAAATAATATTTTTATAGCATTTTTAACTAATTTTAACGCCATCAAAACGACAACTGCCACTCCAAGAACACTGACACAAAAAATCACGCGAAAACATGATATCGATAAGTTTGTAGGCACAGTTAATTCCTTTTCCGCCAGAACAAACTATCGAAAAAGTTTCTTTCAGTTTTTTTTTAGCAGTTTTATCAGAAAGTAAATCATTGATTTTGCCCAAATCTTCAACATTTGGAGAGAAACTGAATCTCAAGTTCTCAACTTGGTTTTTAGACGCCCCCAAGGAAACAACATCCTCTTCATTAAAATTACCGAGTTTTAATTGCATATTATCCACTTGGACAGAAATGCATGCCATCTTGTGCATAATTTTATTTTGATTTTCCAATATTGTATCCATTTTTTGTCGTGGTTTGGAAAACCACTCGTGAATACGAGATTAATATTGTCTAATATTTTCTTAAAATCACTATTTTCTGGTGTTTTGTCTATAAAGTGCTCTTGGTTTTCAGCAAGCACACAGTAGGTATCTGTAGGTATCCCCAGGATTTGGTTATCTGAAGTCAAAACGATTTGAGAGGAAGACTCGATGGACTCGTCGGGTACAGAAACCACGGGTGTATTATATTGGTTAGTCTGAAAAAAAAAACACAAAAGGTGGGTTGTGCATCGTAAAAATACTCGATCTGTGCATTGTAAAAAGCGTTGACCATTTTTTCATCTTTATGTCTAAATCTAGGGAACGCTATTTTGAGCTGAATAGTATCGTACAGTGCCTAGCAATAGGTACACATCGGTCCCCGATGTCTGTGAAAATTAATAAACGTAATAAAGAAGTACCTAAGTAAGTACCAATATTATTTTTAACTTTTTAAGCTTTACTTTAAAATAGTATTAATATTTGAGACAATAAATGTAAAATAATATTTTTATCGAAAGAGACAGCCCTAGCGTTATTAGTTTTGCCACAGAATACTAAATAGTACAAGTGTTTTGCTTCTAGGCCATGCGACTGCGCGGAGTTGTGAAGCGATAGCAAGCTTACGCTCCAAAATTACAGTACATTTTCGCGCGCAGCCGTAAAGAGTAGGCTATAATAAAATGCAAGTACCAACATTTCTTAGAGAGTGGTTTATCTGTTACAAAGTAACTATATACTAATCTCTGCCTAATCATGATATGTGAGCTGTTAGTTATCGAGGAATTGGGTACTCTGCAGACCATGCTGGTTTCTTCATCAGTTCAATGACCTGAATAAAATGGACCAATTTTGTTGCGTGTTTTTTATTTGAATTGAAAGCTGATATAATCAAGGTGGTTCTTAGCTATAATTTATGAAGATCTGCTTAGCCATTTGAATGCTTTCAGTTCATTTAGGTAATTAAAATAAAAATTCAACTAGGAAATAACCTGATGATCTTCAAATGGCTGAACGGATCTTCATAAACTGTAGCTTAGAACCATCTCGATCACGCCAGCTTTCAAATAAAAAAATCACATCAAAATCGGTCCCGCCGTTTAGGAGCTACGTTGCCTCAGACAGACATACATCAGATACACACACGCGTCAAACCTATAACAAACACACCTCTTTTTGCGTCGGGGATTCAAAACACCACCTCACAATCGAACAAATCCGCGTGCTAAAGCTAGTCTTATAACAAACTATTTTTATTAAAGGAACCTGAATTGAAAACGTATAGTAATACATACCAGTTCTTCCATAAGTGCATTCAAGTTTACTACTTGTTGGTTGGACTTTGTCATTTGGTCATTTATTTCGTCTTCATCAGTGTCTGTTACACCCAATAAATTATCGAGTTCCCGTTCAGCTGCCTCATAAGTTGGAATATTTTTTCGTTTAACCTGGCACTTTATTTGTCGCCAATCGGGGTCTGGTACGTAACCATCGCATTTAACAAGACTGGATATGTTTCTTTTCGGCCATTTTACAATGTTATTACATTCCTATGTAGAAGGAACAATCCAGTGGCTGTATTTTCCTTTCTCTAATGTTCTTACTATTTTGAATGGCATTCTGAAATTGAAATATAATAATTATTGTCTAGTTATCAGAAATAAATTAAAAAATAATCGTCTTGCACACCTATTTATTTTAACAACCCTATAACCACATTTTTTACGATATGAAATAATGCTAAATATACCTAGTGACACTTTTAAAACAGCGCAGTCGAAGCTACTTACGTGAATAAAGGTATAGTATACCAGCACAAAGTTTTCGCGCGGTGACCGACAAGAGCGCTAAAAACAACACGCGTCACGTCGAACTAAGCGGAAGGTAGAGACTGGACTGAATGGTTGTACTTATTTGCGCGCCGCGCGGGTTCAATCTCGCTGCGTAGGTACCCACGTGAAACGTGATCGGTTGATCTGCCGAAACATGTAGGTAAATTAGTATTACATACAAAGTAAAGATAACTGACGCTTGTTCTTAAACGGAAGGTGTTTATCCTGGAAGTAAAGCCATTTTTGCATTTTAAAAATTTTCGCCATTGCTACAAATATTCAAAGGCTTTAATTGGTAAAATTTTTACAGTATTTAAATATGTAGATAGTTAGGGACGTATAGGTATTCAAATTACATATCTAAATCTTTTCAATTTGGCAAATCAAACAATAAAAACAATTTGGTTTGGTTGGTCGAGGTTAAAGACCTCCGTGTAAAGTACGTCCATCGGTTTCAAGGTGTCGCCTATTCTGAGGTCCTGGGTTCGGATCCCGGTAGGGGCAAATGTTTGTATGATGAATACGAGCATTTGTACCCGATTCATGGACGTTTATATTTATATCTACACAAATATACTTATCTATGTATAATTATATGTATTTATATCCGATACCCTAGTATCCCATAACACAAGCCTTTACAGTGCTTACTTTGGGGCTCGGTTAATTGGTGTGAGTGTAAGAAATATTTTATATTAAAAAAATATATAAAATCACTCGTTCAGCTAGGAGATACGTCTACTGTCGCGCGTTTAGGCCAGGTAGTGGTTTTGGGAAATGACTACGGATCCCCAAATTCATGCGCCCACCATTTTTTAGATTATGAAGTTAATTAAAAACGGTATATCGTACGAAACAAAAAACATAATACAATGAAGGTATTAATTTGTCTAGGGTTCTAATACCAGGGTTGATCATATAAGCAAAGTTTTGTTACTTATTTAATAAAAAAAATGTTTTGCTCTATGTCAAGCAAAACATTTCAAACACACAAAACGAAAAATATACAACAAAGAGTGGGCCCTTCAAATATTTGCTAATAATATATACATATATTCACAGTGTACTTACCTTCGCAGTCAAAATTCCGCTTCAGCTTCCACTAACAATGAGTTAAAATCCTAGCACTCGATTCCGCCCTTTATTTTCGTTAGGTAACTCAGTGTAGGATTTTTTGAGAAGTATAAAAATTATTAACGCTATAAAAAACTACAGCAGCCGGCTATGAAAAAAAGTTAAAAATTATATCTTTAGACGCTAAAAATTCCCATTGTAGAACTATACTGTAACTCAAGGTGTTACAATTAATTTACCTTATTGCCACCCTCTAACAGGTCAAACAGTTAGTACGATACATTATAGATCTACTTACGGAGATAGTATTCATACATTTGCTCCCTTTGTAGCGCTCAAAGTGTCAGTGAGCAGCATGTGAGTTACTAGTCACTTAAATACTACTCTTACAGCGCTTTAGTTCTCAGTTAGTGCTGCTGTACCTCCACTATTGCTCTACTATATCTCCTAAATTCATTCTGTAACTCCACAACATCGCCATAGTGGAACCTAAGGCCATAAGAATTTGTGCCCAATCCAGGGGTACAGTAGAGTTATAGCTCCCTATAACTCCTATGTGATAGCACCCATTGGTGACCTTAGGATCTGTTTAGCTCTTTTATATATCTGTTCTAACTCTTATATGAGCGCCTAATGTTAGTTGGGTTATTAAAAATATTACATACTTGCTCAGGATCTGTTATTTCATCACTGTTATTTATAAGTTTTGGAGAAGCACAACTTTGAATTACTTTGTTATTGGCTAGCGTATTTACTAAATTCCACATCTTTTTCTTTGGTGAACTTGGTGAATTCTTTGTAGTAGTACGAGTCCTTTGTATCTCTGATACGTTTAGCTACTTGATTCTTTACTGTTTGAAATTTCTCTTTTAGGTTGTTGTCATTTGGTTTTTGAAAGTTCTGCCCAGATTATATTTCTATCATTGATGTCGTCTATCACATTCTTATTTATCCAATTATCCTGCGGTTTATTCAGAATTTTGGTTTTGCTATCTTTGCTTTTCTCTAAACAATTCTTTATTGTGTTTCCAAGTACAGTATAATCATTCGTTTCTATTTGTGATCCTATTTGCTCCATTGTACTGTACAACTTAGCGTAGTTAATAGCCTAATAGTGGGAATAAATCTTTGGTGGTGATTTCAGTTTTTTAATTTACAAGTATATTTGTTTGTGATCACTAAGCGAAGAATTGACTAAAGTCATGTGGAAGTTGTCATTTTTTAGATTAGTACTAACATGATCCAAAATAGATTTTCCGTTTCTCTAGTGGATCAATCTCCAAAACGGGCGTATTCGTGTGATCGCTCTGGTGCTTTTCAGATATTGATATTTAATGGTTATTATGTATCTCATTAAAAAGAATGATATTTAAATAGTACATTTTTACTATTGGCCTTCACTTTACACAAACAGTTATGGAAATATTTAAGTTCAAAAAAATTCGCGACCAGAGCAATCATAATTGGTGCCAGAGCGATCATAAATGGTGAAACCAGTGAAACAAAAAAACAAATATTGATAAAATATTATTTATTTAGTCGTTTTCAGTCATATTCAGTATACGTGTAACAAGATTATATGTTTTTTTTTTAAGAAGTACGGCGAGACTTCATCATACCTGATGTTAAATATTGATAAGGCTGAAGATGGAAGCGAGCCTCTCCCGGAATCCCCAATCACTGAGGAACTGGCTATCTTATCTTTAACTGCCGGAACACAACAATGCTGAAAACGTTGTTGTTATGGCGTCAGACTCAGATAAGATGGTGGTAGCTAGCCAGGCGGACTTACAACAAGTCCTACCACCAACCAAACCCAATACAATATGTACCCCCACTGGGAATCGAACCCGGGACCCCTGGGTCTGATACCGGTGGTTGTACCACTAGACCACAGAGGCGGATGTAAGAGTAATGTATTATTTTAGAAAAATCAGTCATGCATATCAAAAAAACGGAATATGTTATATAAATATCAACTTTTGGCTTAGTTTCATTTATTTGGTCTTAATTAAATAACTTCTAGGTAAGTAAATGAGACAAAATTAAAAAACTTTTGAAATCAGCCATTAATACCTACAGTCTTATAGTTATAAAATGACTTAGACTCATTAAATATTAGTTTTTAAAACTTTATTAAAGAAAACTAACGTTTATAAAGAACAAGATAAAATACTTAAAACTAAAATTTATAAACGTAACTATTTGTAATAATATTGCTTAATAGGACTTAGAATCATGACTAAAATAACAGTTTTTTCAAGATTATCTAAGAGATTTGTAATAATTACATTTTCCTTAACTATATCTTTAGTGGAAAATAAAGAATTAAAAAGAACAGATAGATGATCAGATCAGATTAAAATATTGTTTGCAAATTATAATGATACAAATTTTAACACCAAGTAAAAAAAATACAATTTCTATAAGGCTTCGTTGATCAACAAACTAAGAAAATAAGGTTTATTGGAAGCTCAGAAAATTGAATAGTCATCGGAGTCGGAGTCGGGTAAATCTTCTGCTGAGCAACCTTTGTCAAGGTGTTATCGTTTTGCATCGAAGATAAAACTACCTCGGAAATATTCAATAGATGGGACTACATCCCAAAAACTGTCCGGCAGGTCCGAGTTGTATAATGATTGTTGACTTTGATTTGCAGTTATAGTCTGTATATTATTTAGCATTTGTGGGAGCTGAATTTGCTTCTCCTGATTGCATTTTTTTGAACGCTTAACCAGCGCAGGTCGGCTTGTCTTCCTTGATGCCCGTGACATGTTTGTCTTTGAGGTGTTTTGGTTCGAGTCGCAATTAATTTAGTAATAGCCTAATAAACAAACAATAAATAAACTGTACAAGCCATTTAAATATTTACTCATTTTATTAATTTTACATTACCGCGTCAATGTTGCACAATTGACCTACTTTGCATTATACGACATATTCGTATATTTTTACAACAGTGCATTAAAGGCATTCAACTCGCATTGACGTCTTTTATTATTTCCGCGTGTCGACTTCATCCTGTGACGTCAGTCATCTCATATTGACATTAGTGTAGAGCTTCAAGTAAGGGCTCGCACAGTTTGGTCCTTCGAGGAAACTTTCCTGTACCATTCCAGTTCGCGTTTTCGTGCACGTGGTTTAGGGAAGTGTTACCAGTGACAGGATTGCAGTGCATTTGCTGACATATTTTAGTGACATATTTTATTTTGTGACATCCGTGACAATATTTTTATTTAGAAGTAGTGACAATTATCTGCATTAAAATTAAAAGTGACAATAATTACAAAGAGTTTGAGTGACATTTCACAGTGGTTTGTGAAATATCGGTCCTGTATTTAGTGCAAGCATAGTTATTATAATCACGCGACCTTTGCGTGGTTATCTGACATCGGAATTCGGAGGTGGCGCTGACGTGCTCCCTCGTCACCGAGACCGTTCCTGACAGGGCAGCGCTGGGCTGACATTATTCCTTGCATCCCAGGGTGACATCGTAGGTGACAGCAGTATCCAAGTAAGACTGTTCCATTAAATTTCTTGACACTAAAAATTTACAGAAATGGAGGCTATTTTAAATAACCAGCAGACTATCATCAAGGGCTTTGAACGCGAAAATAGCAATTTTAAGAAAGATCCTTCCAGCAGGAAGACTCCCGATTATATTGCAAGGAAGATAGAGAGATTAGACAAGTTATGGGAAGATTTTCAATTTAACCATGATCAACTATTGACATTTGATGACGAATCGCATGAATATTTTACTAATAAGTTGTATGAGCAAACGCAAAAATATTATCAAATTACTCGAGAATTGATTGCAACTTACAAAATGCCGAAATTGACAGAGATGAAAGAGGTTGGAGAATCATCAAAATTGAACAGCTTAATTAATCAACAGCGAACTAATTTTAAAGCATTCGTAAGGCAAATACATTTTTGTGATGTGGACGGAATAGAGGAAAAATGGGAGATTGAAGATGAACTTCGAAGTATCCAAGCACGTTGGGAGTGTATTGACAAATTGCATTGGCAAATAGATAACATGTTAGAGGAGTCCGACATGGGGTACGAAGGGGAGTACAATGAGCATGAATTGAGATACAGGGAGATAAAGAGAATCTTAAATAGAAAGTTGTCATCAACGGTTCATCTTAAAGAATCTACACCAAAGATGGACATACCGGTATTTACAGGAAATTATACTGAGTGGCCAACATTTATTGATCTTTACAAGGAAACCATACATCAGAACCCTACACTTTCTAAGTCTCAAAAAATGCAGCATTTAAAAAGCAAGTTGAAAGGAGAAGCGGAGAGGCTTATACAGCATCTCCACATCTCGGCGGCCAACTATGACACCGCGTGGGATATTTTATGCCAACGCTATAATAATAAGCAGTTGCTTTTCACCAAGCAGATAGAAGTGTTTCTTAACCAGCCCAATGTTCAGAAACAGACATCTTATGAAATAAGAAAATTACATGACACAAGTAAGGAGTGTTTGCATGCCATACAGAATTTAGGGGTGGACACGATGACATGGGGTCCACTATTGGTACATCTTTTATCTAAAAAGCTGGATACCGAAACTTTTCGAGATTATCAAGAGCAAAGAAAAAATCCGCGTGAATTGGCAAAAATAGATGATTTTTTGTCATTTTTAGAGCTCAAGTTTACAGCATTAGAGCCTATCCGTAAAAGAGAAGATTTGACAATACCAAAGCTCCCGAAAAATCTGACAAAATATGACAAAAATGACAAAAAATTTCAAAATGGAGCACAGAAATATAATTTTTCTCGAGCATATTATACTAATTTTAAACGTGACAAATGTGTATTGTGCAATTTCGATCACGCATTGCATCAATGCAATCGATTTGCAAGTATGTCGCCGGAAATGAAATTAAATTGTATTTCGAAATATGATATTTGCCAGAATTGTCTTTACCGACACGAAAAAGGTATTTGCAATTCCAACAAACGCTGCAAAATATGTAATAAGGCGCATAATTCGTTGCTACATGAGGCGTTTGGCGAGCAACCGATGTCATCGACCTCATCACGTCCGGTAAATAAAAATGCAAATCATGTTGACAGCGAAAATGATGAAATGTTATTGACAACAGTACAGATCAAAGTAAGAGCAGCAGACGGTACTTATATAACATTCCGTGCTTTACTAGATCAAGGGTCACAAATCACCCTCATCACAGAAAATGCAGCACAACTTTTAGGCCTTCGTCGACAACACATCAATGCATCGGTATGTGGGGTGGGCATCGCACCTAAAAAGGGCAAGGGCAAGATGTCACTGAACTGTAAATCAATTTACGATAATTATGAGTTCGAAACTGAAGCGCTTATTATGACAAAGGTTATTAATAATCTGCCAAATTCGTCATTTGAAAAGAAACCTTATTCTCATTTACAAAACATTCAATTGGCAGATCCTGAATATCATATATCTAAACCTATTGACATATTACTTGACGTAAAGGTGTACTCAGAGATAATTATGAACGGATTATTGCGTGGCTCAGCACAACAACCTATCGCCCAACAGACTAAGTTAGGTTGGATTTTATCTGGAAATATAAATTCGGCAACTTTTAACTGTCACGTGGTTGTAAACAATGATGAAGATATGTCGAGATTCTGGGAGATGGAAGAAGTGTCTGAAAAGAATGCATTGACAGAAAGAGAGCAATGGTGTGAGGACTTTTACGTATCTACAACAAAAAGATTGCCAAATGGAAGGTATGAAGTACGTCTTCCAATGATAGAAGATTTTGAACAACATCTTGGTGCATCCAAACCAAAAGCTGTAGCCCAGTTGAAATATTTGGAAACTAGGTTAGCAAAGAATGACAAATTACATGACAGCTACCAAAAATTCATGGAGGAATATATAGCTCTTAATCACATGAAAAAGTGCGAGACAAGCAAAAATCCTCATTGTTTCTTACCTCACCATGACATTCTTAAAGAAGACTCCACAACGACTAAGTTACGTGTGGTGTTTAATGCATCGTCGAAAACGAAGTCGGGATATAGTCTCAATGATCTGATGGAGTGTGGACCAAAATTGCATAACGACATACAAGGGTTGTTAATTAATTGGCGTACTTTTCGACATGTATACGTTGCAGATTGTGAGAAAATGTATCGCATGATCATGGTCCACGAAGATGACCAGCATCTTCAGAAGATAGTATGGAGAAGCGGGTCAACTATAGAAGAGTATCAGCTATGTACTTTGACATATGGCACTAAATCAGCGCCATTTTTGGCCTTACGCACCTTACAAAAAATAGCTGAAGATGAAGCAGAAAGATATCCTTTAGCAGCGAAAGTCGTTATGAAAAATATTTATGTCGACGATTTATTAGCGGGAAATAACAATGCTGACATAGCCAAACAGACGCAAATACAATTAATTGACATGTTAAAAAGCGCGGGCATTAATTTACGCAAATGGTCCAGCAATACGCCGGAGCTATTACATCATTTATCTCCTGAACAATTAAATATGACAAGTATTGACTTCAAATGTGCAAAATCGACAAAAACGCTCGGACTTAAGTAGGAACCAACTTCTGACTCATTTATGTTTGAAAACAAAATAGAATATAATATTAACGACAAATACACAAAGCGCATGATGTTATCGGATATGTCTAAGTTATTCGATCCCTTAGGATGGCTATCACCTATTACAATAAATACTAAACTTTTGTTTCAAAAGGCATGGAATACCGGGATAGGTTGGGATGATCCGATTCCCGAGGACATCAAACAAGAGTGGACTAAACTACGTGAAGACTTTAAGAATATTGACAAGTATAGCATACCTAGGTGGATCGGAACTACTGAGAAATCTATACAGCTTCACGGGTTTTCAGATGCTTCGGAAAAGGCAATGGCCTGTTCTGTATACGTGAAGACTACCGATGATAGCGGAAAAATTACATTGACATTATTAGCCGCCAAAACTAAGCTCGCTCCAACAAAAAAGCCTGTAACTTTGCCGCGCTTAGAGCTTTGTGCGGCAGCGCTATTGACAAAATTAATAAATAAAATCAAGATTTCTATGCCTGACGATGTGACAATGGAAGTTTTTGGATGGACTGATTCGATGGTGGTGCTAGGGTGGCTTCAAGGTGACCTGTCGCGCTGGAAGGCCTTTGTGGCTAACCGGGTTCGCGAAATTATTGACATATTGCCAGTAGCACAGTGGAGACATGTAAAGTCAGATGACAATGCTGCTGACTGCGCCACTAGGGGTCTCAAACCCTCTCAGCTGATAGATTATAAGTTGTGGTGGAATGGACCCTCATGGCTTAAGGATGACATTCAGAAAGAAACTCCAAAAATAGATCCTCCAAAATTAGAAATAAAGAACATAAAATCTTCATGTGCAATACAATTAATTTTACCTTCTATTGTAATTGAATTATTAAATCATAATAGCAAGATAACGCGAGTCGAAAGAATCATATGTTGGATATCACGTTTCATACAGCGCACGCGACGAAACAATAACACATTTAGCAAACACCTGGCTGCAAATGAAATACGAGCGGCTCGACAAATTATAATTAAATGTGTACAAGCGCAACATTTTAGTGAAACTATAAGCTGTTTGATGCAAAATAAAACTATTTCCTCAAAGAATTCACTTCTGACATTAAATCCGTTTTTGGACAATAACGGAGTTTTGAGAGTTGGCGGGAGATTGCAACATTCTAACCTGACATATGACAGAAAACATCCCATAATATTGCCACACGACTCCCACTTAACCCGTCTGATCATTGATGAAGCTCATTTAGGCACTCTTCATGGAGGGGCCACACTGACATTGGCATATACTCGCTATCATTACTGGATAATATCTGGTAACAGAGCAGTGAAGAAACAGGTTCGACAATGTGTTCGATGCAGGCGACTGAATCCACAGAATCCGCAACAAATAATGGCTAACCTACCGGAGCCAAGAGTGACACCTTCCCGCCCGTTTACTCACACTGGCGTGGATTTTACTGGATATGTGGATATCAAAGCGAATAAGGGCAGGGGCATAAAGACCTTGAAGGGTTACATAGCCGTGTTCGTCTGTTTTGCCACGAAAGCTATACACTTAGAGCTTGTGTCAGACTTGAGTAGCTTATCATTCTTAGCGGCCTTTAAACGCATGTGTGCACGTCGCGGAGTACCCAAACACGTTTATTCTGACAATGGTACAAACTTTATTGGTGCAGCGAAGACTCTGAATCAACAATATAAGGAAGCCTTGAGCGTGATCAACACCGAGTTCCTAGATGACATCAGCATTATGGGCGTTTCGTGGCACTTCAATGCTCCAGCATGGCCAAGCGCAGGTGGCCTGTGGGAAGCTGCGGTAAAAAGCGTTAAACACCATCTCAAACGCATTATAGGAGAGCAGAAATTGACATTTGACGAGTTCTACACGCTATTAACGCAAATCGAAGCGTGCGTTAACTCAAGGCCACTTTACGCTTTGACAGAGAATGCAGAAGAGGAGGTTCTGACACCTGGACATTTCTTGGTGGGAGGTCCATTATTATCAGCACCATTAGAAACCCCACTGGAACCGACTAATCCACATACTCGTTGGCAACTAGTTGAGAAAATGCAAAAGTCATTTTGGAAAAAATGGTCTATGGAATATCTCCACCGCTTACAAACACGTAGTAAGTGGCATCATGGCAAGCCTAATTTGAAAATTAATGACATGGTTTTGGTTAATGAAGATAACATGCCGCCGTCGAAATGGGCACTGGGTAGAATAACAGAATTACATGAAGGAAAAGACGGATGCGTTCGAGTAGTGACATTAAAGACTAAGAATGGATTATCAAAAAGACCAATCATAAAATTGACACCATTACCTGTGTACCCTGACAACGACTCGGCCGTTCCAAAGATCCATACTGACAAAGATGAAAGCGATATTGATACTAAATCTCCCCAGAATCAAACCCGTCATATCAGAAATCGGAAGAAACCTAACTATTATGTTGCTGTATTAATGCTTCTTATGACATTTATAGCGCCTTCTTTGCAACAAAGGTGTAATATCACTAGTTTTAATACAAGCAACACACTTTATTTTGATAAAATCGCTGACATGAGAATTGTGCAAGATCAATGGAAAATGGTCGTTTACTACAATATGACAAAGTACTGGCAAAGCATGGTTGACATACAAAATTATATTAATCATATGAAAATAATAAGCAGCAGTGACATGACGTTTAAACCTATAATTACACAGTTTGAACATGAATTAAATGAAATCAATTTTTACAATGAATTATTGCAAGCGAAAAGTCAGATGCGGGTGAAAAGAGGCTTAATAAATGGCATAGGAAACATTGCAAACACTCTATTTGGCGTTCTCGATGACAAGTTTGCGGAAAAGTATGAAAAGGACATTTTAACAATCCAAAATAATGAAGATCACTTGTTAAAAATGATACGAAACCAAACGTCTATTCTTGAGGCCGAAAATAACATCCTAAAACGAAATGAAGCTATCATGAATAGTCACTTCCAGTATATAAATCAACATTTAAAAAATATGTCTTTGGCAATTCACGAAGTTCAAACAGCTACGACTCATCAAATGCAACAACTTTATATTATGACAACAGCTCTCTCCGTCGACGTGATCTTGTCTAATTTACGAAGAATTCAAGAAACACTAATTGACACGATTACAAATATCCATCATGGACAAATTGACATACATTTAATATCGCCTAATGAATTGCAAAATCAGCTTAATCTGATATCCGGGCGACTGCAAGGAGAGTTGGTTATCCCTGCTAACAATCGACGAGACTTATATCAACTGTTACAAGTTCACGCTAAAGTTACTAAAGCGTACCTAATTATGGAAATTAAAATTCCGTTATTAAGTCAAAATCAGTTTGAACTCAGCAAAATAATGTCTTTGCCATGGAAAAAGAAGGAAAAAATTATGTATAATATTCCCATTACTCCCTACATCGCAGTTAACGTGAAAAAAGATATGGTTATGCCAATGAATGAAAATGACATAGAATCGTGCAGAAGATATCAAACTGACAAATTAATTTGCTTCGAAAGTTCTCCCATTCTTAATGTCCACTTTGATAAATCCATATGTGAAATGAATTTATACAATAATGATAACGACACCTTTTGTCGGACGGAGCTCAGACAATGTTCCGATAACTGGATCAAGTTACACACGCCCGGCGCGTGGTTATATTCATGCTGCCGAGAGTGCAGAGTTCGCATTTTGTGCCCAGCTGGGCTAAGTACTAAACAATTACAAGGCAATGGCCTGATTAATATAGGTCAAGGCTGTCTTATAAAAGGAGACACATTTACAATACAAGCTCATCACGATTATAACAACAAAATATATTTGCAGCGTGATATTGACATACCTACCATACAAAATCCGATTTCCTCTCTAAATGACATGATCAATTCCTCATATAACTTCAATGCATTAAATGATAATGAAAATCATGATAAGTTATACGAGTCAATAAAACAGCAGATAGATATACTGAAAGCGCAAAATTTGCAAGCAGTGGGAACCGGAGGTACACATCATTACACTATTATTTATTCAATTTTGGGACCGCTGGCCATGCTTCTCTTTGCATACGCCTTATTCAAGGTCTGGAGAAGATGGTTGACAACTGTCCAATGCATCAACGGAGCACAGCAGCAAGGAGCCGCCCGGGAGCAGAGACCAGCCGACCTAGAATTAGGTCGAAGCCGTGAAAGTGTTGTGAGTGTGGTGAATGACGAAAGTGTTAGTGCGCGACGTAACGCTGTGTCTATGTGCCGCGAAGTGAGTGGCTCAATCATGAGTGTGGATAGGGCTACGTCCCCAACTATGAACAGGACCATTAAGTTTGACAATTTACCCAAACCCTAGCGACTTTATTATGTTGTACTTTTGTTCTGTTTTCTTGTATTTCTTTGTTGTTGTTGGCAATATGTACAAGCCATTTAAATATTTACTCATTTTATTAATTTTACATTACCGCGTCAATGTTGCACAATTGACCTACTTTGCATTATACGACATATTCGTATATTTTTACAACAGTGCATTAAAGGCATTCAACTCGCATTGACGTCTTTTATTATTTCCGCGTGTCGACTTCATCCTGTGACGTCAGTCATCTCATATTGACATTAGTGTAGAGCTTCAAGTAAGGGCTCGCACATAAACAATAATCTTGTTTACCGTTACCTAAGTGTTTGCCGTGCGGACATTGTACAGCCTCTTGTGACCAGTTGTCTAAATCGCAGCTTAGTCGCCTCATAGCTAAAACGTTTTTAGTATTTGCTGACCAAATTACCTGGTGTACCATCATAGTAGGTACCCTGAAATTCTTTAATTTCTTGCGGTATTAACATTTCTTTTTCTCATATGGCAGATTCTGCAACTTCCATGATAATTCCTGACACATTTGTTTTGAGAAAAGGTATAAACGTTTTCGTATCAGGTATATTTAATCCATGAGTCACCATTTTATCGGATGTCCTCTTAAGTGTTCCTCCAGCACCATCAGGAGCACCTATACCGTGACTCTTTTCCGAATAGTTCCATATAACTTTACGTAGAATTAATATTGCCAGTGTAGTTTTGATATAGGTAATCTGTTTATGGGTTTAGGTTACCCAAAGAAACCCAGGAAAGGTTATATGCATAGGTCATCGTTTGTCATTGTTACAGTCCGGTACTAAGTACTACTTAAAATAGATTTATAACGTACAATTAATGCAAAATATCATCGCTCTGGTCTTTTTGGACAGAGTAATCACAGCCATAGCGATCACAAAAAGACACAAAATTATAAATATAGCTAAATTTAAAAGCAGTAGAAAGTTGTGATTACGTCTCATAAAAAACATCATAACGATCGCTTAATTCACATAACAAACACATTTACAAGCTTACTATTTAATTTAAATAACGTGCCATAGCAATCATAAAATTCGAGAACCAAATCCAGATCAATCATGAACTTACCTTCGTAATGTTGGAGCGCAGGAACGTGGCACTCACGTATCCTCCTCAGCGGTTAGACCACTACTGGCATTGCCCCGCGGGAGGGGAATAGAGTGTCTATAACGCGTAACTAGGGATGAGCGCGATGTTTTACCTCAGCGCAGAGCGATGAGATAAAATGCCCGGTCACGATTTTAAATTCAAATTGTGGCAAAAGTATTGTTAATATAATTAAAAATATTTTGTTACTATGAAGATTAACTATTTGTTATGTAATCTAAATAAGTTGTTTCATACGAACCTTCTCATTAAAAAGTTAAAGAATATTTTTTTCATTCAATCGGGAGTTGGGTCAACCCAGAGCGATCAGGATTTTAGGGTTTAGGATTTTTTTTTTTATATTTAAAATAAACTTATTCATTATATTAGCCTTGTATCACGTAGATTAGACACCGAACTATATATAAAAAAATATTTTAAAAACGTTATTCGATTTTAAAATGGGTTTATTCAGCCCGACACGAAAAAAAATGCCTCTGGAGATCGACCCTAGTACAGTACTTTTTTCTAATTTTGTTAAGAATTACGTATCCTGATGTGTTTACAATTTGTTGGTAGTTTTTAGTTTTTTTGACTTTAATTAGTAGATCTATATTGAAATCACCAAAAACAATCGCACGACGTCTATGCTCTAATTGACATTCATATTCCACGAGAAATTCTTTATAGTTTGTTTTTCCAGGATAATAAAGGACTCCCACTTCAAGACCAAATTTTTCCACTTTAACCCATAGATAGTTGTTCCCTCCTGTATACTTTGACTCTGATAAACTGTGTTTAATATCATTATGAACATACATTGAGACACCTCCGCCAATAGAGTCTGTTCTAAAATTGTAATAGTGCATATAGTTTGGAAGTTGTAATTGTTGTGCGTGGGCTTCTGTACGAATACATGTTTCTGTTACTAAAATGACATGAATAGTGTTCGTTATTGCGCGGAGGTTGCACTCAAGTTCCTCTAATTTCCCTTTTTTACGTAGACTACGGGCATTGAGGTAGAAGAATGTAAAACGTGACGTATTTGAAGATATGTGTTGGTAGCTGTTGAGTACATCGTAGGTATTTACACTTGTAATTTTATTAGATGTAATCTCATTATTTGCTGTTAGTTTTTTGAATTAGATTTTATTATTGTTGGTAAGATCAGTTTCTAACGACTTCAATTTATTCTCACCCAAAGATGTTGAATTTTCTAATCGAGTCATGTGATTTTTTATGTCTTTTTGCTCAGACAGCATGTTTTAGATTGACGATTTAATATCATTTATTTCGGTGACCACTTTAAAGATGCTGGTTTGAATAATGTTTATATTTTGTTCATTAGATGATTTCATATCGCTTATTTGAGTTTTTGAATCAGAAATATCATCTTGAATTTTTTGCATAACCCGTTCATTTTGTTCCTACATATTTTTCTAGTAGAGAACTTATACGTGACATCTCTGTTAAATCATGAGAACAGTGGCATTCGCAATTTTCTGGTTTTTTACGTTTGCATAGTGTAATTTGCGTATCCATATTAAGACTACTTATCTATGATAGATCTGGTTGCGATCCACCGATGCTAGTTGAAGCGCTGCTGGTTGGTAGATGCGACTTGGGGGGGAGCGTTGCACATTCATGTTGTGATGACGACGCACGGTGTAAGCGAGCAAAAAAGTTAGTGCTCAATCACTTATACTACGTACCTTTGGCTATTAGAAGTCTGAGAGTTCGATCTGAAACAAATAATTAATATAATGATCAAATTTATATTAAAAAAGAATTAGCTAATCTAGTACTCCAATCTTACGTTGATGGTCCAACGGGGATAATTTCAGTTTGTGGTTGGCCAAGCCCTCGCCCTCTGCCTCGACCGCGACCTCTGCTTCGACCGCGACCTCGTCCGCGACCTTGACTCAAAGTCAAAGCCAAGGTCAAAGATTTTTATTCAAAAAGACTTATAGATAAGTACTTTCCAATAGTCCAACAATTTTTTTCCCTACCAGCCATGCCATTCAGGGCATCTTTTAACTAATAAGAAGAGCGGCCGCAAGAAACTTATCAGCCTTAACAGAAACAACAACATTTACAATGGAACATGTAGTTGCCAAACACAAATCTACAATCTTGAAATATATTTAATAAAAGAGGAAATTTTTCTCATACTCATATTAGAATATTTTCCTCTTACACAATTTACAATAGTTGTGTTTAATGTTGGTATCACATCCATGCATTTTGGTCTTTTAAATAGTCATCTACCTTGTATTAACCTTTGCTTAAGACCGTTTCCTTATCATATATTTTAAATGTATGCAAAGGCAGCTCAATCACTTGCTGTGGAACTTTATTAAAAAAGGCTATGCCTTTCCCCAAAAACGAGCGCCTACATTTTTTTTGAACGGCATTTTTTGGAACGGCAAGCTTATTCTTATTTCTAGTATTAAAATTATGAACATCGCTATGCTTAATAAATAAATCATGATGTTTCCTTACATATACTATATTATCATAGATGTATTGTCCCGCCAAAGTTAGTATATTAGACTACAGCCACGACTAGGTTTTTCACAATTACTTGCGCTAAAAATAAAACGAATACGCAATTACAAAAGAAAAAATAATAACAATAAACACCGAATAAAAACATCAAAATAATAAAATCACTCCAAAAAAAATTATATTTGCTCCGAAAAAAACGAAAACTTGTTCAATAAAAGATCCCGACGAATTGAGAACCTCCTTTTTTGAAGAAAAACACCACATAAAAACATCAAAATAATAAAAGCTCACTCCAAATAAGATATATTTGCTCGAAAACAATATCTCCCAACAACTGTTACATAAAAATAATGTACTCTATGAATAATTTGCAATCACCCTTAATTTCACCATATCTCGAAAAGTCTCATGTCACTTTTGTGGCCACTACTTCAGCAAATTACACAAAACTTTCACATAAAATCGCTCAATCTAAGAAAAAATAGTCATTATGATAAAAAAAATCGCACTCAGTAGGCTTTTTTGTAGTAATAGTTTGTTGGCTTAGTTTTTTGTATTTTAAGTTAATGTTGCAAATATAAAATATAACAAAGACAAAATAAGCGCCAACAGCAGAGCATTTACGCCGCTAGATTTGTTTTTTTAGGTTTACGAGATAAATATGAATGATACTGACGGAAATATATATAAAATATAAAAGCCTAGTATTTTACGATCATTTTGATATACAACACTTGGTAATTTAATACTTACGGCATTTTAAATACTTTTTAATTCTAGAGCACTTCTGAAACCACTAATGACACTGCGCTGGTTGAAAAATGCACTAGCTTTAATATTTTTTTTAATGATTACACGTCAAACTTTATGTTCTCGTGATAAATCAAAATGTTGCTAACTTCATTCTCCGTCGATCAAAAACCGTAGCATAACCCTTAATTAGGCCTGAGAAACATAAGTTTAAAAAAAAACTACAGTTGCATAAGTAATGTCGATAGGAAAATAAGGAAGGCCAGTATTAGTTTTATCAAGATTTTTATTTTGAAGCAATAATAATAATGTGTGGGGAATATGTTTCTACAGTCTTCAGTACCTGACCTTCAGACCCTGTATGGAAAATGTAATGTGGGAAATAATTTTCATGCATTTTGTGCAGGAAAATTATTACCCACATTATCACAATGAAATTTTTCAAAACATGGAGCTGGACATAATGGTACCTGACATGTACTGCGACTATATTTTGAGCGTACTTCTTTAGCACGAGTGCTTCAAAAACGGCATCTTCTAAATTTATTCAACTTTGGCATATGGTTTCCTACATTTGAAAGCCGAAGCTCATCAGGCACCCCCTACACAACACCTTTTTTGTTTTTGAATACTGGAGACCTTCTTGTCCGGCTAAATAAAGTGTCTATCATTGATCGACCAGTCGCAATTTGAAATTTCTGTGTGTGTTCCTTTTGCTGGAGTGACCTTGCATGTACAATATATAAGCATTTTTACTATTGCAGATTCAAGCAAAAACCAAAAAGCCTGTGCCAGTTTTTTCTAGATTTCCTTCCTAAGGGATATGAGGATCTGTAATGGTCAAATAAATCCACACCTCCCATATTTTCTGTGTATTTCTTTATTGCCAGTGGACAGAACATTTCTTTCTTCGTACCATCTTTTTGTTTTCTTTTTATTACTGTTACTTCTTTAGGACAGTAAGCTGTGGTAGCAACAAAAACATCTTTGGTATCTTTCCACTTTAGTAGTAGATAATTGGGGCTTCTGGATCAAATGACATCCAGAACCCCCAATTATCTACTTGAATCGATTCAAAGTGTATTGTTGAATGCTCAAAATACACTTTCAATGCTAATCAATCAACTTATCGATTCAAAAGTGTGTTTTTGAGTGCTAAAAATAAACTTTGAATCTTTAGCGCATTCATTTAATCGTTTGAAAGGTGTCATTTAGTTAGGTAGAACGTTGTGAATAATTGCCATTACTTTTTTATCTTACTTGCATGCAACATTTTAATTAAATTGATTTTTAAATAAGAAATGCTTTTTTATATTCTTTTATTGGATATAAATACAAATAATTTCGATGACGAAATCGATCTTCTTCCAAACTAGCAATAGCTTCCTCGAAATTATCAGCATTTTTATTTTCAAAGGTGCACTGCTCCAAAAGTTGTGTTTTCCATGGATTGTGTATCAGATGTAAATGCATGAATTTTTTTACGCTTATTATTCTCTGATTTGCGGATTTTTTGGTTCGGCTTACCTTCGCTATATTTTGACCCCACACCATTGCTAGCTAGCACATCCAACTATAAACACTTTACTGCACATGACATGATTTAAGTAGTAAATAAATTGGGCATTCTGACTCAAAACAATTGCGTCCTGCTCGCTCACGCTCGCTACGTCGCTCACGCTCGCTACGTCGCTGCTCTGCGTGACGACGCGACGGACTCAATTGTTGTGAACCAAAATGCCCAATTCATTTAATGTTGAGAAAATATGCTTTTACGCTTTTGACTGTATTCAAATATCAGTTTGATTGATAAGACTTAATTAAGTGAACCGATTTATCAGACATAAGATTATTTATATATAGAGACTATGTCATATTACGCTCATTTTCATATAACACATGAAACATTAAGGTTAGATTTAACGTTAATATAAAATTCATAAAACAAAAAGAATCTTTAAAATTAGAATGTATATGCCCCCAACCTTCAAACGGGTATAAGCGACATGGTAACTTATTGCCAAACACTATACGGTGCCTTGTCTGTGGTCAATCAAACTGTGGAAAGACAAATTTAGTAATCAGTTTATTGTTACATAAAGATGGCCCGCGTTTTAAGAATCTGTATGTTAATTCAAAATCTTTATACCAAGCTAAATATTTATATTTCGAGAAAGTTTAAGATATGGTTCCTGGTACATCGTTGCATAATTACAATCACAACTGTGAAATTTTGAGTCCACATGAAGCTTTGCCAGATTCTATTATAGTTTTTGATGATGTTGCTTGTGAAAATCAAAACAACATAAGAGATTATTTTGCAATGGGGCGTCATAAGAACATTGATTGTTTTTATATTAATTAAACTTATACAAAAATCCCCAAACAATTAGTAAGGGACAATTCAAATCTAATAATATTATTTAAACAAGATGACATAAATTTGAAACACGTTTATGATGAGCAGGTTGGATCTGATATGTCATGGTCCAAGTTTCGTGAATTATGCTCCGCCGTTTGGAAGAAACCATTCAGCTACCTAGTGATTAATAAGGATTGTGAGAGAGACAATGGATGCTACAGGTCAACATTTGACACGTTTGTTGTGGTGGACTAACATACAAAATGAGATGTTTAATGAGATAATAATCATTGTCACTTCAGACTTGAAACCGAACGAATCCTTTTAAAATGGAAAAAAAGCTCAAAGAACAAATTGTTAAGTCCGCAGCAGCTGTTAAAAGAAAAGTTGAAATAATAAAAGATGTAAAGAATGCAAATAATACGGTGTTGGAAAAAATATTTAAACCCATCGTAGATCCTCTTACCTTGTTAGCAAACAATAATGTAAAAAAACATCATCATGAACCGTTGATGAAAAAAAATAAAAAAGATGATTACCTTATGTCTTCTACTTCCGAAGATTACAATGAATTTATGAGTGAAGGTGAAGATCGTTCTGAAAGTGAAAGCGAGTCATTTAAAGGTTATAATAAAACTCTTGTCGTATCACCTTCTGACAAACTCAACGTGAGCGAAGGATCCTTCAAATCTTTGCAGTCATCACCAAGTGTTAAGAATTAATCATCATGGTCTACATCATCTGAAGCAATGGATGACATACCGTTTGGTGTAAGAAATGAACGTGGAAAATTAATGCTTGGCAAAACCCGTGTTTTTGTCTACGGCAAATACTTAAAAATCGGGGCACTAACTTTTGATAAAACAGTAGGATTACAAGAACTATTGTTTAAAAACAAACCCAATTTAGAGGTGGTCACTGACAACGATTTACTAAATTATAAAACGCTTTTAATAGAAACGAATGCACATCGACGTAACTTCGAGTCAGCAAAACCCATAAACAGCAACAAAGGTTTAAATATAATAATGCTTTTTTTTATGATTTTGTAATTTTTGCATTTTTCAATGCTATTTTTATACTTATGGTAAATTTTAAATAGAAAAATATTGGACCGGATTTCCAAAGATCGCGGGTTCGATTCCCGTCTGCGAATTCACTTGTGGCCGAGTTAATTTTTTCCAATATTTTTCTATTTAAAATTTACCATAAGTATATAATAATGTTATTAAGCCTTTGATCAAGTTCTCTCGAAATGCCACCTCAAGCCTGGAGAGCATTCCAACAGGAAAAGGTATTCCACTATTGAAAAAAATAAAAGAAAATACAGATTATGTTTATTGGGATGACCCAAACGAGTTAACAGAACGACTAAAATTACTATTAGCGTCGTGGGCAGCAGGGAACAATGGGGTAGGTAATGAAATCATTGCTATTGTGGAAGAATTATATGAAGCTGGTATTATAAATGTAGAACTTAAAGAGCTTCCATCAGGAGGACTGCGCAGTATGATTTCAGTCGTTGACTCATCTAGACTGCAATGAATATAGATAAATTTGGTCATCACGTTCATAAACGTATACGGTTATCAGAATTTGTTAATTCTTTTAACGATACGTTAATAAATCGGACGCTGGACACTACGATTTCAAATTGTCTAAATTAATAGGTCTTTCACCACCAAACGAAGACGATGAAGCAGTGAACAAAGCTTATGTGCAAAAATCGAACAAGACTTAAGGAATGAATTTAAAAAAAAACAGAGTGATGTAAAACTGTACCTACAGAATTTGGAAAACTAACATCAGACCGCTTATTAGAGAACATTTACTCAAAAGCTGAAGTAGATACTTTGATTAAGCTTAAATTACGCACTCTGTTAAAAAAGCTGCTATTGTAGAACGAGTAATTCGTACAATAAAAGGTCACCTTTACAAACTCTTTAGTTTATATGGCTCTAACCAATGGCTAGGACCTAACTTAAACTCAGTAGTAGAAAAATATAATAACACTACTCACCATATTACTAAATGCAAACCTATTGATGTGAATAAAGCAAACCAGGTGGAAGTTAGAACTAACATTATGCAAAGACGAATATCCAGTACTAGCAGATTTCCCAAGTTTCGCATTTATGATAGTGTTCGCATTAGCAAATTTAAGGGGGATTTTTACAAAGTCTATACACCTAATTGGTCGACAGAAATGTTTAATGTAGTCAAGGTTAACGATACAAACCCACCTACATATATTTTAGAAGATAAAGATAAACAGTTAATTTTAGGTTCGTTCTACGAACACGAACTGCAAAGAACAAAATTTCCTGACCTTTATCTCATAGAGAAAATTATTAAAAGAAAAGGTAACAAAGTTTTTGTTAAGTGGTTAGGTCTCAGTAAGGAAGAAAACAGTTGGGTCGATAAGAGTGCATTACTTTTGTAATATAAATTGCGTGTTTTATGAAAATTATTAATTTCAGAAATATCGATGAAGCAGGTTAGAGGTTTTTTAAATAGGCTTATTAATAGTTTACCAATCGAGCTGCATATTCCTGGTTATCAATTTTGTGGCCCGGGAACTAAACTTCAGAAGCGTTTATTAATACACACCCAGCTGTTGACGAGAGTACCTAACGTTAAGAATATATACATATTTTTTAAGAACCTATTCTATTTTAATTAAATACAAGTAAGTCTGTTGTTATTAAAGTTCATAGAAAAAATAAAAACAAATAGTCACATCCAAGTAAAATATTTCTTTATCCATGATTTGTGGAGGGCCAGTCCACATTGTCTTTGCTAATCTTTATACGTACGAAGGTAAGTATACATTAAATTCATTACGAGTACTCATACATTTTATAACATTTATAAGTCGACTTCTTCATTCTTTATCACTTTATTAATTATAGTGGTACTTTTTACTCATCATTTGTGCACATATTTATTTCAAATATCTTTATACTTTATTCTCATTAAAATACAGGAACTTTATTTTAAGGTCACACTGTGACGCTGCGTAGCTCGCGCACCTTCGTCATCAGTTGCCTCCAACTATTCTCACAGAGAAATCTCGTTTCTGCTATGATCGAATGAAGGATCAGAACCCTTATTTTGTACCACTTTACAATATTTATCAATTCATAACTTTATATTTCATTCATTATAATATTCTCATTATAATTTATTTACATCACTTATCCTTCAATTCGATCCAAAACCAACATAATACTTAGACAAAACTTTCCTAGTAAATCATTACTTGATCAGAATTTTAATTATAGGGTGATCAATCCAAAAACAAATATTCTGATTAATTAGTCAAACAATTATACTTTGAAACATTTTCTTACAATCCAATATCTTTTATTATTTCCATTCCTACACAAGTTAGGTACATGCTCAATCCGAAAATAAATCCATGCGTAAACTTTACGGACGTTTCACAAAGTTACGAGTACAGTTACGTATTTCGTTATTCCATTATGTCAAAAGTCGTAATCCGGTAAATAAGCTAATTTCTATTAGATATTGATTTACTTAGCATACATATTTATTCAAACTTTATAAAATACAAAACTTAAACTTGACAAAAAAGCAATGGTAACCTTATTAAATCCTGATATCATAACATTATTTTTATACGATACCTAAAGAATGTGAAGTGGCAACATGAATTAATTTCCAACAATTTAATTTGATACTTCTTCTAACAATCTTGCCACATGCACACCTTATATGCAGTTGTTTGTGCTAACGCATTTTCGCTGACGGCATGAAACCTAACCAAATGACAAAATTTACCTATCTTACTTACGAAACATGATTAAGTTTTCGATATGATTTACATCATTTAGTTTTTCACAATGTGTATAATTAATGTTTTTGTCTGAAAAAAGTTAAGTACTAATGATTCAACTACAAATTTATTACGATTATGAAAACATTGTTATACAAATTCAAAATCAATTTATAAAAAACAACATAGAATATAATGAATGTTTCACTGAATTAAAAAGTAAAGTTACCATTTTTTTTTATTATTATCATTTACCTTATTTAAGAACTCATAGTCAACATTTGTATTGTTATTTAAAAGAATTACATACAAATATATGATTTATCTGATAATATGATAGGATAAAATGGCGATTACACTTAAAACAAATGCTTAAACTTCTACAAAACAAATACTTTACTATAAGTATATCCATAGAATGTTTAACTAGAATAAAAACTAAACTATAAAATTTGCATTTTTTCTATACTTTTAATTTTATTTTATTTTATTTACTTAAATGAATAAAAAAACTAAATTCTTCTACTCTTCCATAAAATAATACTTTTCTTTCCATAGAAGATAAAATATTAACTGCCTTTAGTTATAGTGACAATACACTATATTTTTTTAACCTCATGAACTTACAAAAAACATTAGCAAAAAAGTCCACCAAGTATTTTTAAATTGCAAATTTAATTAAATTTTCTTGTCCCACTAATTATTTCCATTTGCCTGGTCTGGAACATCTCGCGGCTCCATCCTCATCGGACACCATCATCTCCCAGCGCCCAGCTCATCACAAACTCATCATCAGCCCGCGGATAGTCTATTCATCCCTTTTCACAAAATAAATTCTTCAATAGTTTTTTTTTCTCTTGGATTTAGTACTTTTTTGCATTGTTCTACATATTATAATATAAGACGAACGAACGCGCGAAATTTGTTCTATTTTTAGATAAGAAGATATAGAAGATGATATTTTAGAATAGTAATTATTAAATATTCTTATCACTAAAATAGTTTTTTTTTTTATGTAAAGCACACTATAAGTACTGTTCACTTCACTTATTAGTTTTATACTGTCACTTAATATTTTTAATTTCAGTTTTTTTTTATCTAAATCACTTTCACTTTATTGTTCGTAACTATAATTTGTAAAAAATAATTTATTTTAAAACCATCTGCCCAGCACTGCCGATGGGCAGCACTGGCAGGGTCGCCATGCAATGATGGGAAAAGGTTCGGCGCAACGGATGTGAAGTGAAAGACTTGTTATGAGTAATAATGTCTATTTAATTAGGCTTACAACGCCTTATATACTGGGAAGAGGTGAGTGTGTGTTAATACAGAGTACACACACTACAAGGTGATCGCGGTATAAATCAATTGGATGAAGCTTGTATGTATCACGACATTGCTTTTAACAACAAAGACTTGAACATTCGACATAAAGCGGATTTAGAACTTTTGAATAAGGCGAAGAGAAGACTAAAGTCGAACGATGCTGGGAAAGGTGAAAAAATTGCGACTTGGGTAGTAAAAAATGCAATGAGAGCAAAAATTAAAGCTGGTGCTGGGATACGTCAATTGTGAAAAAATTACAATCTCAATTGAAGAAGTTAAAATCTAAAGATAATCGCACAGATATACATTTTGCGTATGCTTATGCAAAAAAAAAAATTTAAAAACAAAAAAGGAATACGTTTACCACGATGTATTCCTATTCCAAAAACTGGGGGATTTTTACCTCTCATTCCAATTTTTGCCAGTTTGTCAGCCCTTGGTTCTCTCGCTGGCGGTGCGGCAGTATAGCAAAAGCTGTTAATGATTACAAGGTTGCTCAGAAAAACCTACAAGAATCTGTACGACATAACAAGGCAATGGAAGCAGTCGCTCTCGGAAAAGGGATGTATATTAAGCCTCATAAAAGAGGATCTGGACTATACTTGAATTCTTCAAAAAACTAAACAAAGGGCTACCCAGACGCCCCCTTACAAATCTAGACATTTTAAAGCACGCAACTACAATTCTATATTTTCGAGGAGTATTTATGAGAGATTCACTTCCCTCAAAACCAAGAAAAATTGAGTGTGCTATATTGAACCTAGATAGTTCTGAAAATCCTGGAACACATTGGGTAGTCTATGTAAAACAGAATAATTACTGTAAATATTTTGATAGTTTTAGTGACTTAAAACCTCCATTAGAATTGATAAATGATCTAAGGAACTTGTCAATAACTTACAATTATGTACGGTACCAAAAGTTTGGTACTATAAATTGTGGTTGTCATCTGTGTTTTTAATTTTTTTAAAGAAGTATTGGAAACAACATTTATAATAAGAGTTAAGTAATAAAATTTATCAGTATAAACATGTCTTTCATTGTGTCGATAACCGGCAGCGGAGCCTCTTTGATTACCAATTACTCTCCTAAAATACAATTAGACGGAGAGTATGAGTGCGGTTTATTATATTTTTCAACATTCAATTCCATCCCTAATATAGATGGAAGAAACAATAAATTTTATTATGGTAAGGATGGTGTGATAAAAATACCAGAAGGGTCCTATGAACTTCAAGATATATGTGACTATCTTAAGAGCAATATCAAAAATGTTGTGCTGAGATTGACTGCAAATAACAACACATTGAAAACAAATATTTTATGTTCAGAAGAAGTTCGAAGTGAACTTCTTCTGAACATAAAATATTTGTTTTCAATGTAAATAAAAATGACTCGCTGGGTAAAATTTTGGGTTTTGGTATGGAGACAATAAAAGCTAATATAAATACAGAGTCTAGATATCCTGTCAGCATTTTATCAACAACTATCGTGCGCATCGAATGTGATGTGTTGAGGACGTGCAGGCTCGCTCCGACTAATACCTGAAAAATAAATGAATTATAATAATAATATCTTAGATAAACTAGAAATAACTTATGTACTAGAATTAACTGATTAAATTAAGCACTTACCCTTCTTATTAAAACCTTAAGTTAACTTATTAAACATAAATTTGTGTATGAGTGCTGCATAATTAAGAAAGTATGTTAATAATTGTTTTGTAACGGTACTTACCTTTTTTAATAAATAAAATGTACAATTTGTGCGAAGGTGCAAAAATAAATATTAAAATACCTATAAAATCATAACTTTATCGCAGTCGGCTAACAATGAAAACCGCTTTGCTCAATGCAAAAAATGCATTTAGAAAGAGACAGAGCGATCTCTGTCAGTTGAACGTTCGTCGTTCCATTTTAATTTTTTAGTTGCTTTCACGAGATGACGAGAGACGCGCGCGCGCCATTACAACATTTTTGCACCCTCGTCCGAACGTACTTTTTTTCCAGTTATTCGGTTTTTTCTTCCACGGACCTTGTTAGCACCTTCACCATCCCCAACATGATGTAATCAGCGGATCATTTGTGAATGGAAAAGCCAGCCACAAAATTTACGAATTCGCACCTAACGTACCTCCCGGTTATAGAATAATTGAAATACCTAAGAATTTGATTTATTTTCCCGTCAATCAAAGTTCAATAAGTGCTATTAATATAAGACTATTAGACGCTGATAATAATCAAATTAACTTACGCGGTAAGGAAGTGCAGCTATATTTACACTTTAAAAAGACATGTTACTTTCAATAAAAACCAAAATATTCCACGAACTCAAGTCAGTTCTAAGAGATCATCTCACAAGGGAGCACCAGTTCGATCAACAAAGAAATTAACAAAAATCAATAAAGACTTTTAGAAATCACTGGGATTGATAAAATGAATTTTTTAAACATAACTTAACCTGCATCGTGCGATAACAGTATCGAAGTTTTGAATATCATTCGTATAAACCATACGTGATAAGTTTCAACAAGAATGATGAAATATGGATATCGATAAATCAGCAAGACGTATTGCCGTCACTAAGCAGTTTGTATATTGAAAGAAGCAACCTAACCCTGCACTGTTTTTATTTCAAGATATTCGCTATGAAATAAACGGAGTAGAAATAGATAGAATAAAAAATGCAGGCGTTACAACCACAATAAAATCGTATTTATCGCTAAAAGAACGAATCTAAATGCGCACGAGTTTGGGGTTGGTCTCCAACAGGCACAACAACTGACAGCAGTGGAGTATTCTCCGCTTGTATACCACTAAATAAAGTGATGGGTTTTGCTGAAGATTATAATAAAATTATAATGAACTGTAAACATTAATTAGTTCTTTTGAGAAGTAATACTAATCTCAATACCTTAAAATTAAATGCAGGTGAAGTTGTGGATGATATAACAATAAATAAAATTACTTGGCGAATGCCTCATGTTAAAGTTTCAGATCAAGAAAGAATAAGTTTGCTTTAGCATTTAGAAAAAGATCGCCCAATAACAGTCGCATTTCGTAATTGGGACTTATATGAGTATCCATTACTCCCCAAAACACGTAAACATACCTGGTCTATTAAAACATCCTCACAGATAGAGAAACCACGATTCGTTGTAATTGCTTTTCAAACGAACCGTAAACATAATGCAACATTATCAATGGCAGAGTTTGACCATTGCCATATACGTGATGTCAAAGTTATTCTAAATTCTTCATATTACCCTTATGAAAGTCTGAACATTAGTTTCGCTGACAACAAATTTACTTTAATATACGAACAGTACGTTAGGTTCCAGCAGTCTTATCACGGACGTCGAGCTGAACCGTTGTTGAGTATAAAAGAATTTAAAGAAACTGCTCCTTTGTTCGTAATTGACTGTTCTCGCCAACACGAAGCTTTAAAGGGATCCATTGATGTGCGAGTCGAAATCTAGGCTGATCAAGAAATACCTGATCAGACCGCTGCTTACTGTTTGATTCTGAACGATTGTATTTTTGAATATAAGCCTTTAAGCAATATCGCAAAGAAACTATCATAAATAGCAATACAATAGTCGTAGATGTACAAGGGTTCAAAGATTAAAAAAAATATATATTTTGAAAGAATTAGTCATAGGCACTTCAGAACACGCTCATTTTTTTTTAAACCTCCTTACCCATTCTCTACCCTGACACTTGAAGAAAGAAAACATGTATGGTGGATAGAAAGAAATCGAGGATATCGATGGAGCGAGGGATATATTGACTACAGGGAATTCAGAAGACTTATTTAACCTTACCTGAATAAACACAAGATAATAGTGAAAAGTGAAGAAAAAGTTAAGTGGGTACGAGAATTGTGTGGACATGACAGTGTTTTAGATATAAGTAACAAAGGTTTACCTAATTTAGAAACTCTTAGTAAACTTTACTGTAAAGATATGTTTTCTTATAAAAATTTCACTGTCTAAATAAAATGGTTCTGTATAAAATACCTGTTTTATTTATTACCCCTAAATAATTTATTTTATTTAATTTCTAAATATTAATGTTACGGAATTGTAGGTATAGGAAAAAATAAAAACCTATTAATTTTAAGTTATTTTAGTATTTATTTATTTCATAAAGACACATAACAACTAATCTAGTAAAAGATAAATAAGAAAGTATTAGTAAAAATAGAAGAAATTTCAAACATTGTACATGATATTGATATTACATTTATTTTTTTATTTTTAAATGCTTAAAATCTAAACAAAAATGACTAAATACTATCATTACACAACTTTTTAGATATTTTTCTAATGACTGTCTCGGTTAAGTTAATTATTTTATCCACCGTGTCCGTCACCACATATTGAGCACTAAGCACTGCATCATCAACATCACTACACTCAACAGACTCTTGCATCATCGCACTAGAAGGTTCGCTATTCAGGTCACTCACTTTTATTTGCATGAGTCGTATGTCCTTTCTACGCTCCTTGTTGATGATGAAGGATTTACTAGCATCTCGCGCACTTTCTTTATTCCACGATCAGTCTTTCGCTTAACTCTCTTTTCTCGTGAAGTTTGAAGTCTTTTGGTCTGGTTCTCCACCTCCACTATATCTTGGCACGCCTGGGTCAATCCCTCCCAAGGATCATGATTGAACTGCGACAGCATGATGCTTGTATCGTTTGAGTTCTGCATCATCTGAAAAGATATCAACAGTTAAATATATGCTTGATCAGAATAAATAAAAATAAATAATGTTTTCAAATTATTCCAATTATATAAAAGTATTATTTTTTGTTAACTTACTTTAAATATGCTTTGTGATTATGACCCAGGTGATGCGTCTTCTACTAACATTGTAGGTTGTGTCTTACATTAATGCACTTTTATCTTTCTTTTTTTTTTGCTGTTGTTATTGTATTTTTTTTTTATATTTATACAGCTTAACATAAGTACCTGAAGTACGTCATGCTCACTCAAACGTTTCTTCGGCGGTGTCGTGTGAGGCGGGTCGTTACGTTCCCTAAAATATGGTTGAGCGAAGCGATGGCTGGTTCATGCGTCATGCTCGTGAAGGGGTGCCGCCAGCGGAAATGGGTCTACTTCAGTCTGCTTATCTTAATGTTGTGCTTAAAGGTTAAATATTTTTTTTCTAAAATAAATTGATACTGACCTGTATGTTCCTCACAACTTGCAGTACAGTAATCTTGAAATGCGAGAAATGTTGTAATGTATGATAGATAAGTCTTTCTTTGCCAGTTGAAAATTGTTTACGGTTACAATAACCATAAAATGTAATATGTTTTTTTTTGTTTTTGTGATTTACTGATATGTTAAGGTCACTTTTCAATTTGACGACTCTGTATGAAATAAAACAGGGAGAAAAAACAACCCTTGACGAGTTCTTGCCGGTTCTTCTCGTTACAAGGTCTCCCGCCGTAGGGTTTGTGAACCGATGGCATAGCTTCTTTGACGTTCATAAGTGCTTGTAACAACCTAGACTGAATAAATGATATTGACTTTGACTTTGAAATCATGTCATGATTAAATGTATAAAATATATACTTAAAGGAAAATACTGATATAGGTACTTACAAAGATTTTTTGTTTCACTGCACCACCGCACCGGTCTGACTGGTCTGTTAGGTAATGAATAAGCTATTTATTGTAAGTAATTTAAACAATATTGCAAAAAAAGTTTACTATGCAAAATTGGAATTCGTATTTGCGTCATAGATGCCATTAAATAATAATGCGATGCATTGTGCGCAAAAACTGCAAAGTTGACAAATTAATACTTATAGCTATTTTATACGACACTGCTGAATCAAATTATATCTATAAGGTTAGAGTTTTTCAATGCATTATAATTTTAATTTTATAGTATATTTGCATATATTCAATAAAACATTGCTTTCTTTTGTCACATATTACTTTCATTTACATAATAAAAGTTACCTCGAATGAATTAATATTTGTTGCATATTATTTCAGCGTCAAGTAATGTGTCATTATGTATATCTATATGTATACAATGTAGTAAGGAATAAATAAATATATAATAATGTTATTTTCTTACACTTAAGATTATATTTCCATTATAATCAGATACAAAATTCATAAAATAGACAATTATTGCTAGATATATTTAAAACGTACACGTAGGTACAATAAACAAGGTGTTTAGTAAAGTATATAATTAAGGATCTGGGTGACCACTCAAGTACAATAATTAGCATACCATGGTAGTTCAGTTTATCATTTATAACTATACTATAAGTACGTTTATACTATAGAATGTTGTTGTAATGACCATATGGCAAACTAATAATTTGATCGCAAAGTACCTGCCTGTTATCATCATCTCTATTCAAAACTAATTTTGTAACTTCTTGAAAATAAAGAGCATGTTTTATAGATCGTATGACGTTCATTTTGCAACTCAAATTATTGTTTTCTTGAATTAAAGATTTTTTGTAGTGTGAATTTTTGTATTTTTTTGTCACTGCTTTCGTAACTCCTTTTGCTTTCTTTATATGGAACTTCATACTTTTAATGCAGTAAAGCTTTGCCCTTAATCCGACAAATTCTGAAATGACATCACCACCCATTTCATCTTTAAACAATCCGGGAATTTTAGCGTTTACTAAAGGTAGATTACATGGGTTATTCGCGCTAAAGTTACTGGTATCAAACGTATAAATTTTACTTTTCAAATCTTCATAAAAATTGTCTGTGTATATTAAGTATAGTTAACTATCGGTATCTGTATAGCAAAGTTTTGGCCTAGAAAAATATGCTCCTCCAATAAAATTATACTCGATCACCATCATTGTTAACCGTAAAATTTTTACCAAACTTTTTCACTAATTCTTTCAAATTTAAAATGTCAGTCCAGTCCAATTCGTGTACTACGTATGGTGTCCCAGTCTTCTTCAATCAATCAATCAATCAATCAAATTCTTTATTTGCATAAATGTGGTAAACAATAGGTGACAAATTTAGGGTAGTGCAGCACATTTACCATTTCTGGCTTACAAATTTTCATAGGTATATAGTACAGTAGAGTAAAGAAAATAAAATGTGCATAGCTCATTAATAGGTATAACGTGCAATTAGTAATAATATTTAAAATGTCAAAACTTATTAATATAGCTTATTATGTCAAATACAATAAAGTTATGTTACTTTAAGAGAATTTAGCTATAAAATAAGATGTTAAAATATAAAAGTCAAACAAAATAGAAAATGTCAAAAAATATAAGAGAGTAATAAAATAATTTCAACTTAAAAGCTAATTGATACATTTACACACAATTCCGTTATTACATTTTCATAATTTTCATCATTAAACAAATTTATGTATTTATTTTATTATTTATTAAGATAGTCAGAAACAGAATTAAAACATTTATTGATTGGCCACTTAAACAATTCTTTAAGGTATAGATTTGTTGGTAAGTTAACAAGTTCTGTAGGTAGATTGTTAAATATTTTGACCACCATACTATAACTACTCCTATTACATAAGTCAGTTCTTATGTTTGGTAAAACAAATTTCTCCGGATATCTGGTTTTAAAGTAACATACATCTTTCTTTCTTTTAAATAATTCTGGATGTAGTTTTGCAAATTTACACGCCTCATAAATGTACAAGGAGGGAAGCGAAAGTATATTTAATTCTTTAAATAAGGACTTGCATGAGGTTTGGGGGGAGACATCCTTTAATGCCCGAATGCAATTATGCATTATGCATAATTGCATTCGGGCATTTATTATGCAATAAAAGCCTTTTGGATCTTAAATTAGATGCTACATAGCCATGATACGCCTTCAGCGCACTTGGCACATTGAATTAGTGATATCCTTGGGATGGGACGAAAATGGATCCATTTTTTAATATTCTTGTTTTTTCTCGTTCGATGAAACTATGCACATTGTCTTCCTCGTTTTGGGTGTGTCCAACCACTAAGTACTTGTGTGTAATTGATTTAACTCCTAAAACTTTTATAGCATAGTGGTAAAGGCTCAATAAGTATTTATTTTTGTTCTGGGCTGAACAATTGTCTGTATAGAATATGACATGTTTTCCTACACAGTTCTGCCGTAAAAATAAATAAATACACGGACTTCGCCTCGCACGCAAACGAATGTCGTACTAACTGCAGTTGTTTACATTCTGTGTTGTCATTGTTATCAATGTGTGCATTATCATTCCAGGTGTGATCGTGGTGCTACGTCGTATATGACGGTGCGCCGGCGCATGTGTGCGTCTCCCGCTGTACGAGCTGGTGGCCCGTGGAGGCGGCGGAGAGGGGGGCGACGGCGGCGGTGTGAGTGGCGGCGGCGGCGGCGGCCGGCTCGGACAGTGTCATAACACACGCGTGCTCAGTGGTTAATGAGCGATGCCGAGTTAAGGAAATAATGGTCGCGGGTACGATTCCGTGCAAGCACCATCCGAGAGGTGTAAGCGTCGCGCACGGTTCGTTTTTACTGCGATAGACAGTCTTTAGTGACACTAACAATTGATGATTGTCCTGCCCGATTAGTAATTTAGGTTTTACGTCACTGTTGCACAAATAATGTTTTATATTTCGTGAGTTTTACTTTCGAGTAGCATTGCATAGGTAGGTCTAATTCACTTATCTTACGCGCGCGCACCTCGTACACTTGATTGTTATTGTTCGTTAGTTTGAAACTAACCATTTCACTTTGACACGTTATATCGGAGTTCCACGCACCACGGATTCGTATCGTTTCGGGCTGACCGTTTAAGTTAATACAGTTCGCGAGATCAGCTGATATTAATGATACTGTAGCTCCGTCGTCTAATAATGCGTATGTACTTATAACACTATTAAGTCCGTGAATGTTTACGCGCACTATTTTTAACATTGCACTCGCGTTAGATGACATTAGGGTAGTGTTTGTGACTGTTCCGTTATTAATCGCGTTTTCACTTGTTGTCACTAAGTTTGTAGCGGTAGGCACGTCGGCGTCGGCGTCGTTTATGACGTTACTGGATGCTGGGATTTTCTTGGCAGGCCAATGTAGTAAGCAGTGGTGGGCCATACCACACTCGTCCATATCACACGGAGCGGCAGGACAGGCTTCTTTACTGTGACCGGACAGTAGGCACTTGTGACACAGATTGTTTGTTTTTACTATGCGCCACTTATCTTTCCTTAGCGCTCGTTTGAATTTCTTACAAGTTGAAAGCGGATGAAAAGCAGTTTGGCAGACTTTGCATTTACCCCTGGTTCACTTGTTTGTAGCACAGAATAATGTTGAGTCCTGCGCTCATCAGTTTTCTTATGTACTTTGTATTCAGTTTGGCAGTGAATATAACTTATTCCAGCGGAGTACCTTCATGGCTTCGTTGTGCAAAAAATCTGCAAATATTTGCAACTTAGCTTTGCTGTCATCTTGGTGCTCGTACAAATAATCCTCCCACTTGTTTTTCAGCGCACTTGGACACTTAAACACGACTGTGTTTAATAACTCAGGACTTCTCATATGGTCAGTTTGTTTGATTGACTCAGCGGCTGCGACATAGTTTCTTATTTTAACAGCAAATGTCACTAAATCGGTGTGGTAAGTCTGCGGCAGGGGTTGAAGTTTCTTTAATTGTGTAGCTATCTTGTGTATAATAAGCTCAGGTCTTCTAAAGCGAAGTTCTAGTGCTTCTATGATGATGCTTGGTTTTGTATTGCGTATAAGTAGTGAAGATACAGCCTCTTTTGCCTCACCACGCAGACTTTTACACAGCCGTGAAATATTTTCACTTTCACTGAAATAACATAGTTTGCTTGTCTCTTCATAAGTGTTTTTAAATTGCAGCCACTCAAACGGATCCCCAAAAAATAAAGGTAAGTCCTTAGGCGTAGCTAGTCTCGAAAGCAGCTTTGAATGGGCACTGTAGGTGACGGTGGCCATCTTTCTCCATTGCTTGTGCTAGGTGCTGAAGGTCCGAGGAGGCGGTGGCAGCGGGGGGCACCGGCGGCGGGGTAGCCGCACGCTGATGCTGCGACTCGTGGTGACTTTTGTCTAGCCATTCTTCAACTTTATTTGAAGCTGCATCAAGGGAATCGGTTTTACTACACTGTGATCTTCGCGATGACGCACTTTCGAGAGCGGCGAGTTGCGCTTCTAGCCTTTTTTTCTATAAGTTTCTTTTCAATTTCAGCTTTTGCTTCAGCTACCTCGAGCTCTAGTTGCTTTCTGCGTGCCGACAAAGATCTGCTGGAGCCTTTCTTTAAATTTTCTGATGCAGCACCGGTAATTTCAATGTTTTACCTTCCTTTCTCGACATTTGGTAGGCAACTTTTCTCAGCTCTCTCAGAATTCTGTGCACGTTCTACTGTCTTTTTGTAAGTTTAATTGGAAAAAGCCTTGATTTAAATCTAAATGACTGAAATAAACTGAACCTTTAGGAGAATCTAAAATGTCTATTTTGTTTGGTAAAGGGAATTTATCATCAACTATTTTTTCATTTAATTTACGGCAGTCTACTACTAAACGCCACCTTTTATTACCGTTTATGTCTTTTGACTTTGGTACAAGTAAGACAGGGCTAGACCAAGGGCTATTCGAAGGTTCTATAATTTTATCAGATAACATTTTAGTAATTTGTTGTTCTAATTCCTTCTTTTGTGAATGTGGCAACCGGTATTGTTTAACATAAATAGGTGTAGTATCTGGTTTCAAACTAATGGACTGTGGATCGATAAAGGAACATGACAATCGATATAGGAACATGACAATTTGTCTCTCGGTAAGAAAAATACGTCTGAAAATTTCGCACAAATGTTTTGAATCGACTTTCTCTCTTCTTTATTTAAGTAAGATAAATTTATCATAAGTATAAGATAAATCTATTTGAGAAAATAAACTCTTAACTCTTTCACCATTTACTTCTGAATTATCGAATTCGAATAAATTGTAGTCATTTAAATGTTGTATTTCCGGGTTAAAATAACTAATACAAACGTCATCTTCTCTTGTATTTAATATTTGTATTGGTATTTTACCATTTTTAGGCATGCAAATACCACCCGCTAAATAAACACCTTTACAAAGTTCATTCGGTACAACCATGCACTCCTTGCTGTGACACGTGTCAATAAAAAATATTTTTTAGCAACGAGCGGGAATTGTCATGTATGTATTTTTACCTAATTTTTCTAGATTAATTGGCAAACATAAAGATTTCGAATGATCTAAATTGAAAGTAATCGTATTACATTCGAAGTCTATGTTAGTATTGTATTTACGAAGAAAATCTAAACCTTATATGCCGTCATGAAAACATGTTAGATGCGAGATCTATAATTCGTGGAATTTATGCGAGAGTTCAGAACCATTAATGGAAAGATTAATATAAACAAAACCTTATGTTACCAATTGTCCTCCAATTCCATTTAAGTTAATGGAACGATTATGGATTGGAATGTTCATCTTAGCTACTGTTTCTTATTTCACAGCCGATACCGTGGCGCCAGTATCTATAAGCCGTCGGTAATTCTCATTATGGACTGATAATTCTATGGAATTATTGCAACTATCATGAAAATTTAATATTTAAGCCTCGAAAAAATTCTTCCAAATTTAAATTATTTTCCTCCTGATTTTGTTGTTCGATCGAAGTATCCTCATTTACGTCAAACATACGGATATTATTACGTGTGTTATTTCCCCTCGGATGTGAATTATAATAGGTGTTATACCTATGCCTGTGCCTCTGTTGCAGTTGTTTCAACCAGGGTTGCGTCCTTGGCATTTTCTTTCAAAAATGCGAGACGTTCTCGATTGATTCTGGAATTTATCAGCGGGCCTCATGACCACATTGCCTCTTCTCTGATATCCTCGGAACCTGGAATGGCCTTGAATACGATAGTTAGTCCTATTACCTGAACGTCCTCGATAACCCAAAAACATTGACATTTCTGGTTTGGGTTGCGCCCTTGAAATTTCCTCGTCCTTGGCTGCTCTTATCGCGTCCTTTAATGTAGAATAGTTTCTAGCTGAAATTATAACACTTAAAATTTGATTTCGCAGGCCGTCAGTGAAACATTTCACCGCAAGTTTTTCGTTAATTGGTTTTAATACCTTGTCAATACGTGCGGATTGGTCTCCGTCGGCTTGCGAGATCGTCAAGTCTGTAAACAACTGCTCTAATTTTTTACCAAAAATATCAACTGAATCTGAATATTGTTTAGCACGAACCAATTGTGAATGTAACGCAGTACTAGACTTTTTAGTGAGTAACAAGTTTTTCATATCATCGATAAGCAACTTGCAATTGTCATACGATTGTGAAAGTCGAAGTTTCGCGCTTTCCGATAGCCTAGTTTTGAGAGTAAAACTGATTAAAGTTTTTTGACTATTCTCATCAATCATTGAGTTATACAAGTCAATAGCATCAATCAAGTTTTTGGTCACGTCTTTCTCTCCGGTCATTACGGGCAAGAGTGACACTGCTGTTCGAAGGCCGAACTTTTCCATGGTGTTCTCTTCACTAGTACAACCCTTACAAAAATCCTATATTTTCGAGTACAAAGTTTCAACTTTTACAGATAACTCTTTAATAGCGATCACGTCGCGTCCCTCTAAAATATTATTTTTTATTTGTATATCTAATTCGTCAGAACATAAAAGATACTGTTGGTACAAATTATTTGCATCTAATAATTTTCCACTTAATAATTTCTCAGTTCTTTTGTTTTTACCCAACTTAAAAAGATTTTCCTTCAATTTATAATCTTTTCATAAATTTCTCTAAGATTATCTATCATTATATTATAATAAACTTTTATATCTATTTGTTTATTTAAGGCTGGTTACACAAAATACGCTTAATATGAGCATGCTTACATAATAATAATTCTACTTATGACGATTAAGTTATCAAAACATTAATAAGTACGAAACGAGTAACGAATTCACTAATACGTAGTTAAATAAAGTAGTAAAAAGAAATTATAACCTTACACCATACCATCTAGATTGCATTTCACTCATCACATCAATACACTCGCGGTTATGTCCACTATTTTATTCATGGTTTGTCGTCGTGTAGTAGCCGGTATCTCGTATCTTGTTGTCGTCAAGGGGATGGTATGGGGATGCTGTATGACACGCTAGCAGCAGCGGTATCCCTTTTTCTGTTAAACCTCGTCCAAATCCAAATGATCTCCGCCATGGATTTTGCCTAGATATATGTTTTAAAACAGATTTTTGGTGACACCTCTTATATATTCGGTATACACCATATAGCATAGCAATTCCCATCAAGGTCAATATCGCTGTTAAAATAGTGTTGAGCCTGCTGAAGTAAGTGGTGCTGGCACCATTATTTCCTCCGGATGCAGTTTGGGCGATGATTACTTCCTCCTCTTTAGATTGTGGTTTTCCCATTTTTATTTAATTTCTTATACACTGCACTTGACAATAGTTTATTACAGGAGAGTTCAAAGAACATTGACACTAATCAAATCATCTTGTCCCTTATACGGCACGCGTAACCCGACGCAGATCGGCCAGTGGCAGGGTCGCCATGTACGGTTGTCTTGTATAGGAGAATTATAAATAAATAAGACGTGTTTATACTGAAAGGTTTATTCTATGACTGCCTTAATATCTAAAAATACACACATGTATATATGTTGACGTGTTCCAAACACTACAGATTGGTTCTGTAATCCAATGTTGAGAAAATATCTTTTGTGACTCCGCTCTAGTTGCCAGCCAACCCAAAATGCGTTGACATTACAAGTAAGGAGTGCCACGTGCCCAAATTGGGTTTGAGCGCCTCCACATGATTTTCGGTCTATTTTACCACAGATAAAGTGTATTTCACCGCGTTGCTGCGCTGCTCTAACGTCACATAAAGATATATGTCAATCAAAACGTCAAATAAATGGCGCGGTAAAATACTCGGACTGTGATAGTTAAGACCGAAAGTCGCGTGCAAGCACTCAAACCACATATGGGCGCATGGCACTTCGCACATATAATTTGAACCAGAGGCGAAAATACACCGTAAGGTTAATATTTTGATAGATTATTTCATTAAAATAAAAAATATTTTGATTTGTATTGTTTTTTTGAAGCTCTTCAAAAGCTTTTTGTAGTGCGTCGCCGGTTGGATACATACCAGCAAACTGGGCATGTTTTGTAGTGAAGTGTTTCTCCAAATTTGATTTGTTATCGTGTGCGAGTTTTTCTTGACAAAAAAGACAAGTCGGAAGGCCATCTGTGTTGCGTATTGAAGCAAACAACTCCGTCTCTCTTGATGAAATTCTCGATTTTCGTATTCAGTTCTTCTCTTCTTTTTATTACCATGCTGGCGGCGGTGCTGAAATAATATATATATTTTAATTTTATTTATCTATATATCTATCTAAAACAGCGAGCGAAGAATTATGCAAGCATTTATTATGTCGACGCATACCCATGATAGCCGGGCACCGTTAATCAAATACATATCGTTAATTAATAATCAGTTACTAAAAACTTTGTCAAACGTTAAAGCGTTATACACACACAAATGCACGCACGCATACACAAAGCTTCTCAGTTTTCACATCACAAAAAAAGTTAGTTCGCATTTTAGTAAACATTGATCAAACAGACAGTTGCAGACCATACTTTAAAGAACTCGAAATTTTACCTTTACCCTGTATTTATATATTAGAAATTTGTAAATTTATACATAAGAACCCAACATACTTTACAAAAAGGCATTCAAAGATATTCTATCACGATATACCTCACGACACGGCCACAAGTTAATGATACCCGTTAATAGGCTCCGAATGAACTCTTCTAGTCCATTAGACATGTCGGTAAAAATATATAATAAACTTCAAAAAGGAAAAGGCTACAGAAAATAGTTACAATATATATATAAAAAAGGTAAAAACACTGCTCTTAGAAAAGTGCTATTATAGTGTTTCAGAATATTTAAATGATAAGGATTTAAAATTTTAAGAAATATATACTTAATTGTAAAAAAAATAAGTCGCCTCTATAAAAAAAAACCTATTTGCTGTGCCCTATCAGGGTCCACAATGTACTTACCATCTTTATGTTACCATCTTGTTACCATTTGTGGATTGCAATAAAATTGAATTGAATTGAATTGAAGCGTTACAGCTCACAGCAGAGCAAATTCGCGATCCGCGCCGGCGATGATCACCGACCGCGACCGGCCGGAACGTAGGACTTGTCAGAACTTGTTTTTCCCGGGGCGCAGCGCGGTCCGCTCGATGTTCTTTTATTTAGTCTAAATACCTACTCAATAAAATTAAAAGATCAACAACGATTCCTATTAACTTTAAAAAGATCAATAGGTACCTAAAAAGTTATCAATATGTAATCCAATTCAGTTACTACCTTTATTATTTTTATTATTTATTTATTTATTTTATAAGGTTACAAATAATAAAATGGTTACATAATCTCGCAAAACCTAACAAGAGGTTTGACTGCGAGTTTGAAATTTAAGCAAAAAACAATTATAAGTACTTATCAAATAAATATTAAACAGTTATACAATTACAATGTGTTTAAGTAGTGCCTTTTTAAACAGTTACAAAATACTTTAAAAAATAAAATAAAATAAAATTTTACTTTACAAAATATTTTAAGTGATAGAATTTGCCCAGAAGTATTTGTAGCTTGTTAAATAAGTGGTCTATGTGAACAGTCCATGAGAAAGACTCATCCACTATTACTCCCAAGTAGGTTACATGCGGAACTATTTCTATATATTTACAATCAGTACATGAATCAATGTTGGCTTTATGTATGCAATCGTAGCTATGGGTGACAATTTTACTATTGATGTTTTTATAAATGCTATGAGGTGATCTTATAACTAACATTTTGGTCTTTAATGTATTTATTACAATCCCGTTATCATGGCACCATTTAACTATATTATTAACGTCCTGCTGAACGTATTCACAAATCTCGTCCAAGTTGGTACCAGCTCGCAGCACGCATAGATCATCGGCAAACATATATGTGGAGTTGAATCACATTGGGCAGGCTGTTGACGTGCATCAGGAAGCAGATAGGTCCACTACCGGACCCTTATGTGCGTATATACATACTTTTGGGAAGATAATTCACTTCTCAATAGTCTTCTACTTGAAACAACGAGAAAAGTAACGAACTGTTATGACGATACAGCCAGAGCACTATTTATTAACACACATGTAACGTAACGTCAACCGCACTGACCGAGAACGACTGACTGACTGACACATTGCGACGTAACGAAGGCGGTGCAGGCCATGCGGGTGAGACGAGAGTGGACGTGGCTGATGTGAGATAGACATATTGGTATTCACTCATGGATCGATTGCATGATTTTGGGTTTAATTATAATATAATATGCGTATGAAACTGGAGAGTTGGGCGATATAAAGCCATTTATAATCGACGGTTAAAAGGAAATAAAGCGACAAAAGATGAAATGTTCAGGAGAGCCGTTCAAAGTTTTAAATTTTAGAAAAACTGACGTATTTTTGTCATTTATTAAGATATTGTGAAAAGTGAAACAGTTATAAAATCAGATAGAAATGGAACAGTTACTGGTATATGATTTTTGTAATTTTTGCATTTTTCAATGCTATTTTCTATTTAAAATTTTCCATAAGTTACTGGTATTCTTAGTTTTAGTGATTTGGCGTTATTTAAAGTAGTTTTTGTCGCTTATAACCATAGCAATGAGGAAATATGGCATAAGATACAAATGACAAAATCAAATATTAAAGGATAAGAAGCATATGCGACATTCCAATTTATCATTTCGCAAGGTAAAAGGGTGCGACTAGACCGTTCAATCAATATTATAGGAAAAGAAGGATAAGGTACTTTTCATAGTGGTTGTATAAAAGATAATAGGGCACAAGAAACAGTCGGCATTCAAAACAATACCAGGATATAAGACATTAGTAACACACAATGTCGCTACGAAGCAAAGAAATACGGATGAAAAGCCACCCCAAAAATAATGAAGTAGCGCAACCAACACAATCCTTCATCAGGAAAATATCTAAAACAGATATTACACGACACCGTAATTGGGTCTCTAACTTCTAAAGTAGGGCGAAATTGCTTGGGAGTAAATTTTCACAGAAACATACTACTAAGGATCTATCTTACTAAGAGGCCTATTACAATATACCCTGCTATAATTTTACACTAAATGGTAGATTTAAAAGATAATAGCTCGTCATTTCATATTTACTAACGAGCAGATAGTATGATGTTTTTTGAAATAAAAAAGGAGTTTTTGTTAATACTTTTTAATCAAGAAAAATCAAAATTAAACATCTTACTAATAAAAACACGAATCGCTTAATAAACCAATTTTAGCTAAAACACTGTTTTGTCTCTTTCTTTCATAACGCTGTCAACATTTGACAGAAAGTGTTAACATTTAAAAAAGTAATAAACATTATACAAAAATAAAGACAGCTTCGCAACTTAAAATTAAAAGGCACCTATGGTAAATTTTAAATAGAAAAATATTGGAAAAAATTAACTCGGCCACAAGTGAATTCTTAGACGGGAATCGAACCCGCGACCTTTGGAAATCCGGTCCAATGCAATAATTAAAAGGCACCGTTAAACAAAACATGGTATCTTTTGGTATCATTTGTGTGTGACGTCAAGTGTTTGGCACAAGAATTGCAGACAGACTGGTCTATGAGTTTCACCATCTGTTATATTGTATATGTACGTTGTGTTGCGTTTTTCTGAGTCCTTGCTTCTTTTTCTCATAACACTAGTTTTTTTGAGTCAGGCTTACGATCCAATACTTTCTTCTCTGCTCTGTTAGGCTCCAAAAATGGTTGGAAAATGCTGAGTCTCCTTTCTTCCGTAATATCGCCGCAATTATGCCCACATTTTTACCAGTGCAAGGGTTTGGTTGAACTTTTTTTCCTTCAGAAACTTTTCCATTTGTTTTTATGTAACTCTGTCCACTTAGGCGCTTTTGAAAAATGTTTCTTCTCTTATTCAAATTTTTTATCTTTTCTTTCCTATCACCTACTGTCTCTTCTTGGGAGTCAACTGATAATTTCTTCTTTTTCTTGCCACTTACTTCCGGTTCCCACTCATCAGAGCTTCCAACATCGCCGAAGGCATTTAACAAAGCAACCTCATCATCGGACTGTAATCTAAATAAGCCGACATCTTTGCGCGATGGGCTGTTCTCAATATATAGGCTTGTGCATTTGTGGTATCATCGGTTGATGTGCTTGGACGAACGTCAACAGATTGCTTTGATTTTCGACTATTTTTCTTTCTTTTTGCCGATTTTACTAAAGGAGAATTATTATTACTTTGAGACAATTCCGGTGGAGGAGGCAGACTTACTTCTGTGACTGTTGGCGTACAATTTTCAATGATGGCAGATGTAGGGTCCATCTCATTTGCCTTTGCAAAACTAGGACGGACATTTGACTCATCTTCTGGGGCAGAAGGGGTGACAGGAGTGCTTACAGGATCAGACGCAGAGCAGATTTCTATTGCAGCATCCAGTGCACAACAGTTAAAATGTTCCGACATAGCATCTGGAGCAGAACTGGTGGGGATGTCCGTCGCAGTTTCCGGTATTAAGTTGATCAATAAAGCAGACTCAGGCTTAGGGCTATTGAAGTGGTATGTGTGTGTATTTGGTTCAGGGGTGGCATGTACGGATGTCGCAGCATCGGCATTTGACCTGGAGAACAGGTCTGATAAAGAACCTACTGACTTTGTGAGGATATCAGTTGAATGTTGCGTAATGTTGACTGGCGCAATATCCGCTTCATAGCTTCTGAGGTCTGACGTCACGTCTAGTACAGAGCTGGTCAAAAGCTCAACGCCTGGATCAGACAACGGCGTGTGCTGCTGCGGAAGAATAAAAATTGTCTGAATTAATTAATTAATAATAGGTAACGCAAGTCCTCATTTTCTTACTGTAGTAAGTACTATACAATCCAACCAACCCATACAACCCAACCAACCAAGCTTCCTACCAACCAATCCAACCAACCAACCAATCAATCCATTCATACAACCAATCTAACAATACAACCAAAATAATTGTATTAGGGTATATATAAATAGTATTTTTCCCGTAGGAATAAAACGTATTTTCGCCGTAAAAAGTATAACATGCGCCTGTGTGTTAATCTTTGGTATAAACTATCTCTATACTAAATTTCATCCAATTCCGTTTAGTTGCTTTTGCGTGAAAGAATAACCAACAAACATACATACATCCATATATTTCTATATTTTTACCCTCTTTTACGTTTGTAATATGTAATAATATCAGTAGAATATTATAGATACCTATCTGTTTGGTACAGTCACGTGCAATGATATGTATACAATCTTATTCAATTTTAAGATCACAGTTGTTTACATTTCATTGCTCATGACTGTACATAGTTAGTTTTTAATAAACTTACTCTGTAACTGCAGTTTTCTTCCTGAATTTCTTGGCTTGGGACGATCACTTCGTTTGATAAAATAACAAGCTTGTGGCGGAGGTTTTTACTGTTACTAGGTTCACAAGGACGCTATAAGTAAAAGGAAATAGTCTTATAAATGCTAGAATAACTACGAAACATTAGACAGCTATAAAAAATATCTATCTATTGTTAGCTTTTATTCAGTTATTTACGATTTATCACTTATTAATTACTAATATTCAATTGTCAGTAACCACAGATATCGGTTATTCGATTCACCCAATCATTATTCATTAGAGTTAGTCTGAGAAATTTAAAAACAAAACGATAATCGTAAATATGGCGGGATTGCGGCTCGAGACGTCAACGCTTACGCACATAAAGTGTTCCTGTGCTGCAAGTGCGAAACGAGTACACTAAATTGTGAAATAAATTAAGAGTCCTAACGTAAGTAACGTTTTGTATTGATTTGTAGTTGATAAAACTGTTTATTGATCATTATATGTGTTTGTAAAGAATTAAGTCTGCTTTTCTCTTACAAAAATCCCTTATCTGGACGGAACGATTACACTATGATACTTGTGCATAAAATACAATGTTTCTGCATAAAATAACTACTTATTTACCTTTTTCAAAGTATAGTAAAATTTTCGGTTAACTGGTTTAGGTTTTTGTAAACCTGTTGACTTAAATGTCCCTTTTTCGGCCTTTCCTTTCCATTGTTTAACCTAAATTAGTACCATTGAATGAAATACAGGTAACATAAATGACAATGCATGAATAATAAATAATCACAAATAATAAAAAGAGATAGCTTACCAATCCTGTGGGTCCCGATATTATGAAATATAGGAGCGCACGAGTCGCGCGTGTTCACGCTGTCACAGCGCGCGGCTGAGTGTTGCGGGGGGACAAGCGACGCGTTTAAAACTGGTTTTTGTAGTATCCAATGGTATAAGCCCCGACTCGTTATTAAATCCTTATTTGGTATTGCGGTATAAGCGACGTATAAGTATGATTGTAGAACGTGGAAATATGTTATAATCGACACCATGATATCTGCTTTAATTTAAATAATATGGAATTAGCGACAATCGTATTTATATTAGTAAACGGAAGTAAGGTATAACCACCAGTGTCATATTAAAATCAATTTAGGTAATAGGCACAACCGATTGGCTGTCATTAAGAACTGAATAAAAATAGGGGATAACCGCCAGAGTAATATTAGTATGCATTTTGTATATAGGGCACAAGCGCCATAGCTCTGTTAAATTAAGAAATGGAAGTAAGCTTTAAGCAACATTTGTACTTTTCAATTGAAATGTTTAAAAGGCATAAACAACCAAAAGCTTGGCACCCTTGTGAAGTAAAAAAGCATTACCGACAACAAACCCAAAATTAATCATTTTTGTAGGGGTTTTTTATCATTTTTGCACCTTTATAGCAAAAATGACCAGAATTTTCGTCGGTTAGCAAAAATAACACTATGAAAATGTTTTTTTTTGCTTGGGCATAAACGCCAAAAAAGACATCGTAGAGCCATGGGACATTCGAAAGAGCAGCAAATTTTAAGTCCAATGGCATACATAACTCATTTTTGACCAAAATGTCGCTTATAATCCATTGAATATCGCAATTCAATTTTATGCAATGCAGCACGGGAAGATATACTTATTCTACCGTTTAGATTTAATAATGCGTTGCATACGTTGCGTACGTGGGCTCAGTTTGTCTGTAGCTTAATAGTTCGTAGTATAAGGGATATATTGGTAAAGTATTGTATAACGAAGTAAATTATATATAGTATAGGAATTAATTTGTAATTGTTTGTTAAATTATTATGGTAGGTTAATAAATTTCTCTCACGGTAAGCGATTTCTAATGATCAGATATTCTCAAAAACATTCGGAATTACTTAGTAGAAATTCTACCTGAATAATGATTGGGGTTTTGGGGATTGTCTTATCTCTTAAAAAATTGTTGATAATTTCCTGATTTTTTATGATTTTTGATTTTTTTACATTTTCAATGCTATTTTTATACTTAGGATAAATTTTAAATAGAATAATATTGGAAAAAATTTACTCGGCCACAAGTGAATTCTCAGATGGGAAACGAACCCACGACCTTTGGATATCCGGTCCAATGCTCTTGTCACTTGTGGCCGAGTTATTTTTTTCCAAGATTATGCGGAGATATTGTTGTAAGATATCTTTCGCACCTAGTCAAAAAGTCGACTAATTGACATATTTTTGGGATTATATTTATGGCCTTGTACTTAAGCCTCTTGAATTCTTGAGAGTTTTGATTATATGGTTTAGGATATTACTCCTACTGATAAAGTTAATAATATATTCTTTGAGCCTTGTTGTATTAGTATTAAAAATTACTTTTACACATAAAGTTTGAATTTATTTCTATACTAACTTGAAAATTTTGGAAAAGTTGGTTTCATGAACTGAATCTTGAATTGAGAAGGAGAGAAGGGTGTTTACAAGTCATTGATTAGTGTATTCGAACGACCAAGTTACGCAAATATACTTGTTTCAAACGGTAATGCACCTACTAATTTGGAAGAAGCTAAACGGTAACGATTTGAGGAAAAACAAAATAGAAAAAAGTCAACTACACATACTGTACATAACTATAATCTAGCCTCATATTTTTGTAGAGAAAATGGTAATAGAGGAGGGGCATGTATTTTAATAAAGCATGGCCATTTATGGAAAGATGTGCCTGAAATAGCTAAGTTGTCGATTACAAATATATTTGAATGTTGTGCTGTAGAATTGACTAATTATAAATTATTAATTGTTTGCATTTATAGAATACCTAAAGTTACCAACGTAAATACTTTTTTCTTAAGATTAGAACAATTGTTATCTTTTGTATCGAAAAAGAATTATAATAATATTATTCTTGCCGGTGACTATAATATTAACACATTGGTAAATAATAACTTAACACTAGAATTTCAATGTCTTCTATCCAATTATAATCTGAAATTGGCCATTAATCAACCGACAAGACTTAGAAGTAAAACCTGTATTGATAATATAGCACATGATTTTAAGGGCAGTAGGGCAGAAGTGATTGAGTTCGCGCTATCTGATCATACCGCTCAAATAGTACAGGTCCCTGCACGTATTGTGCCGACTCTTAAATTCTGGAAAAAGCGTCAACGTGATTATAGTGATCAAAATATTTATAAATTTAGAGAATGCCTTAAATCCTTTTCTTTTTCAGAACTCTATGACATGCTTGACTGCAATATTGCTTTTAATTATTTTATGGAACATTTTAAATTATTTTACGACTTATGCTTCCCATTCAAAATTGTTAAGATACCTATTATAAGTAAACCTAAATGGTTATCACGGGGTATTAAACGGTGTACTTATAAAAAACGACAACTATTATGGGTTTGGCGTCATAAACCAAACCTTACGAATAAAATAAACTATAAAAACTATTCAAAAAGGTTAAAGAAAATAATAACATTGACAAAACTATCACAAAATAATCATAGAATAAAGACATCCCAAAATAAGGCTAAAACGACATGGCAAATTATAAATAAACCTCAATTTAATCTACCATCTAATCATATTAATGACATACAAACTGACACTTTTATTTTGACCGATCCCAAAAAAATTGCGAATCACTTTAATGACTTTTTTATTGAAAAAGACTTTGCTATAACAGAAAGATGTAAGAATGATCAATCTAAAATACCTGCACTTAATAACTCAATGTTTATAGCCCCAAGCTTGCCGCTTGAAATATTGAAAATTATAAAAAATCTTAGAAATACTAATAGCGTCGGATATGACGAAATTTCCGTCAAAATATTGAAAGCAGTAAGTGAAGAAATATGCTGCCACTTATGTCATATAATTAACTTAAGCATTGAAACAGGTACATATCCAGAATCTTTAAAAGTCTCAATTGTCAAGCCTTTATTTAAAAAAGGTGACAAAAGATTAGTCAATAATTTCAGACCTATTGCACTACCTCCGGTGATCTCAAAAGTATTCGAAAAATACTTTTATGGTCAAATCAATAACTTTCTAGAAAAACATAACATTCTGTGTAATGAGCAAAAAGGTTTCCGTCAGAATAAGACCATTAATATGGCAGTCTTTGATTTTCTAAAAAATGTTATGTTTAATGTTGACATAAGAAAACCAGTTTGTGCCATTTATTGTGACATGACCCAGGCGTTTGATTATGTTGACCATAATATATTAATAAATAAACTAAATAAGTATGGTATCAGGGGTAATATACAATCATTAATTTTATCGTATTTAAGTAACCGCAAACAATACACATCCATAGCGCGTATTAATTTGACGACTAAAAGAGAAGAAATTTTCAATTCCCGTGAACGAGTGGTTAAATACGGAGTTCCCCAAGGCAGTGTGCTAGGGCCTCTGTTGTTCATTATCTATATTAACGATATGCCTAAAAGTATTAACCACCCTGTTACCTTATTTGCCGACGATTGCACGGTTACAATAGGAGCCAATGATGATACACGAATCTTTAACATCTATAAAATTGTGGTTAAAAAGCAACAATCTTAAAATAAATTTGAGTAAGACACAGATTATGCAATTCAGTCAAAGGTCGTCGAATATACAATTAAATAGCATAAAGAACACCATTTGTATGACAAACACGGCTAAATTTCTTGGTCTCATGATAGACAGTAACCTTAATTGGAAAGCCCATATTGAGGTTATTTCCAAAAAACTTGGCAGCACTGCATATGCGTTATTTAAACTATCTGCAGTGTTGAATATTGACGCGTTGTTGACTGCATATCACGGCTTAGCTGCTTCAACATTGAGATTCGGCATAATCTTCTGGGGAAACTCTACTAATCGGGACATTGCTTTCAAAATGCAAAAAAGATGCATCAGGTCAATGTTTAGACTTGAAGTTACTGACAGTTGCAAACCATATTTCGTAAAATATAACATTCTTTCACTTCCGTCCCTATATATTTTTGAAGTTATCATGTTTGTGAAATGTAACCCACACTTGTTTCCCAGACTCTCTGACACGGTTGTCCGCAATAGACGAGATAAACACAAACTACGAGCACAAGCTTCTAAAACTGCTCTTCTACAAAATAGTGTTTATTGTATGGGCTCTAAACTTTTTAATAAAATCCCGAAATCTTTAAAAGAATGTAATAATATTAATATTTTCAAAAGTAAATTGAATGCATTTCTCATTAATAAATGTTTTTATAATGTAAAAGAATTTCTGAATGATAAAATTTTATGATGTTTTAATGTGCTACTGATATTGTTATTTATTATTTAGTTAAGATTTATTGACATTTAGTTTTTTTATAATTTTTCATCAACAATGTATTCTATATTAGTGACTACAATTAAATAATGGACTACTTCCCTATATAGATTTTTGTGTTGCATGCATTTCTAATAAAATTATAAATGACATTTAATTAAACTCGCCATTCTAAATTTGTACGCCTACAATGGTAAGACATGTTGATACCATTACCATAATTATATTTTTAAGAACTGTACCACACATGTTTCTACAAATCAATAAATTCTATTCTATTCTATTCTATTCTATTCTATTCTATTCTATTCTATTCTATTCTATTCTACAAATTCAACAGTTTGAAGACAGTATTAACTATCGTTTGAATCCATTTTCGTCGTCATTAAAAGGTAACTTGTTATATAATATTAGTAATGGACAGTCTGCAAGTCATGAAGTCCATGAATTTCTAATGAATGTTGTAACAATTTTAGAAGAGCAGAGGAAAACATTTTAAGATCAATGTGCATCAAATCCACATCGTTTTGAACAAGCTGTCCAGAGAAATACTTTCAAAGCCAAGAAAATAGTAAAACATCAAGGTGGAAAGGTGAATGAGGTTAAATTACAGAGGGATTTATTTGGAAGATTGTTAGGTATATGTCTACAACAAAATGTTGATATTGAAAAGGTTCTGGAGTTTTTTATTTTTTTATTTTTATTTATTACCATACAATATTGGAAATTCAAAGCAAGTTCACGACATTCACAAAAAACCACGCAGGTTTATACCAGGAATGCGTCGCTCGGACATCATTCTCGCACGATATTTAATTTATTTATTTGTTTACAATGTTATTACGTACAAAAACAATATTAGAAAGAACAAGATGCCTGGCGGGCGAGCGGCTCGCTACCGGACGATAACACACACAGGTACAAACAATACACACAGCAGCTGTTTAGTCAAGTAGGTACACTGTGCTAGTAGCCAGCACACGAAATCATACACTCTTATACAGCAGTTCCACTATCGTTATGTCATATGGATGGAACCATCAATAAAACAGATAAATCGAAGCTGGTAAAACCTTTGATAGATAGAGAAAAAATTGTTAAGAGTATTCCTAAGTCGTGATTATTGATGGATTTTTTATATCTCTATACTCTTCGAGACATACCTTCTATCTTTGGCGCTATAAGTTATAATTTGCTCCGTAATCTAACAAATTACGTGGCTACGGAAATCCACGTGATCTTTGATACTTACCCAACACCAAGCATAAAAGATTACGAGCATTCTATACGAGATAATTTAAGAAATGATGATTTCGTTATTGAAGGACCTCAAACGAAACGTCCGGCAAAGGCGATCTACAAATTTGGTACCGAACTGTACTGAACAGTACAGTTCCAGGTTTTAGATATTATATTACGCGTAATCTCAGCATTATTTTACATAAAAAATAATTACAGTAGCTAGCAGGATGTCTCAAATTGAATTTAAAAGTCATAGGTAAAATAATCGATTTGAATCGATATCTATAACATAAAATAAATAAACAGTATTTTTTTTTCAATAATAGCAATCTGTTTTCGCTAATAATCCTAAAATGACTAAAATATCTACTTTTGAACGTTTTTAATGGTTACTTCATGTCACACACAATATTTTTAACAACGTAATCGATACTCGATTATACTTCGTTTAATTCGTAATCTGTGCCATTGTCGGTAATCGGATCTATGTTTGCTGTCATTTTGACGTCAAATATCAAACGTGTTGATTGGTCAATTGCTTGTCAAAATGACAAATAAGACAATTTTTGATTTGACATAAACCAATCAACATAGTTTGGGAACAGCAGACGCGGAGGTGGCGCCATTAGTTTTCACTGTTTGTAAATGTTTGAAATCAGTGACTTATGTTTATTTATTGTTTCCTCTCTTCAGGAGGTTCGAAGGTGAAGACACCTTATGTATTATTTGTTTTTGTTGTTTTCCAAGAGTGTTAAAAGTGTTTTAGATTATAAATTACAAAAAAGAACCACGTTTCAATGAAATGTATGTTGTTAAAATGGACAATAACTTGTGTAAATTCTACAAAGAAAATATTGTAAGTGCCGTAGCGAGTCGCAACGGAGATATGTACTATATGGACGTGCGTTACAAATGTGAGATAGCGAACGCGACTGAAGTGAAATCTGGACTTAAAGAGTGGCACGAAAAACTTGCTCATCGAAACTTACAGTATGTGAGAATGGTGCTTAAAAACAACAACATTGAAGTGAAGGACTCAGACTTTAAGTGTGAGGGTTGCTTGGAGGGCAAAATACATCGTTTGCCTTTCAGGGCAAGTGAAAATAAAACGAGTAGGCCATGTGAGTTGATACATGCAGATACGTGCGGACCTATGGAGGTGCCGTCCGTGGGAGGATCCAGATACTTCGTAATTCTAAAAGATGACTTCTCTAACTACAGGTCAGTGTACTTCGTTAAAGGCAAAGATGAAGTTAAGAAGTGTATTGAGAACTTTTTGTACAAGGCCGAAAATGTAACCAAAAACAAAGTATTGTATTTTAGAAGTGATAACGGATTAGAGTTCGTGAACAAAGAAGTTCAAAATTTGTTTGAGAGATGTGGAATAACCCATCAAACCACGGTGCCGTATACTCCTGAACAAAATGGCAAGGCGGAGCGAGAGAATCGAACTCTAATAGAATCAGCACGTACAATGTTGTGTGCAGCAGGTCTACCTAAGAAGCTGTGGGCGGAAGCTGTTAATACTGCGGCATACGTTCTAAACAGAACGAGTAAAAGCAATGAAACCGGAAAGACCCCATATGAAACGTGGACAGGCAAACAATTTGATATAACGGGCCTTAAAATCTTTGGAAATCCCGTGTATGTCCATGTTCCAAAGGAGAAGAGGAGGAAATGGGACCCTAAAGGGGAGAAAGCAGTCATGGTCGGCTACGACGAAAATGTCAAGGGCTACAGGATATTCTTCTCAGAAAAGAACACTGTTGAGGTAAAAAGAGATGTCATATTCCTAGAAAAAGGTGAAAAACAGGAAGAGCAATTAGTTATGCTGGACACCACAATGGAGGAGAAGAAAGACACTAGTCAAGAGCAATCTAAAAACAGAGAGAAGGCTGAAGATCAAGGAAAAATAATGGAGGAAGAAGAAGCACAGACTGAAGAGGAAGAGGTAGAGGAAACCCTTAATGTGTCTAGCGAAAGTGACAGTGTCTACATACCGTGTTCCAGTGATGACGAATTAAGCAACGATGATAATGGAGAGATACAGACACGTGAGAAGAATACTCGAACTAGGAAACAGACTTCATTTTACAAGTGTCATCATGTCTATGTTGAGGGAAATGAACCGAAGACTTACCAAGATGCTATGCAACGGAACGATGCGAGTAAATGGAAAGAAGCAATGCAGAGAGAATTGAATACCCTCAAGGAAAATAATACTTGGACCGTTTGTGAAGAACCTGTAACTGAAAAGACTGTAAGTAGTAGGTGGGTATTTAAAATCAAAAACTCTAATAATAATGTAGAATATAAAGTAAGACTAGTGGCGAGAGGTTTTGAGCAGTGTGATACAATGAAACTATGTGATTTATATGCACCAGTAGCTAAACTGTCAACTTTCAGGTTATTTGTTTGTATAGCAGCAAAATTAAACTTGCCGATCAGTCAAATGAATGTTACAGGTGCCTTCCTATATGGAGAAATTGATGAAAAAGTGTATTTAGAATTGCCAGAAGGTGCATATTGCGGTGATAAAAATATTGTTAAATTAAAGAAATCTCTGTATGGGTTAAAAAAATCACCAAAATACTGGAACGACAAATTTAATTCAGTGATTAAGAAACAAGGTTTTGTAAAATCAAAAGGTGATCCTTGTCTGTACACAAAATGTGAAGGCGACGCCCGAACATATGTTTTACTGTATGTAGACGATCTATTAATATTTGGAAATAATCAAAAGCAGATCTGTGACCTTAAGTCATTATTGAATAATGAATTCAAAATGAAAGATTTGGGCTTAATTTCAAATTTCCTAGGTATTCATGTAAAACAAGATTTAGGTACAGGGATCACTGAACTTAATCAAAAGGAATATTTGGAAAGTGTGTTACAAAAATTTGATATGCAAAATTGTAAAGAAATATGTACACCAATGGATCTGAACTTTAACACTAAAATATTAGAAGATAACAATGATTGTGTGATTGATAAAAACATTGAAAATAAATGTAGAAAAATTATAGGTTGCTTGTCTTATGCTGTATTAGGAACAAGGCCTGATTTGTGTGTTGCTGTGTCAATTTTGAGCAGATATCAAAATAATGCAAATAATGTTTTATTAACTGCCTTAAAGAGAGTGTTAAGATATGTAAAACATACAATAAATTACAAACTTGTCTACCAATGTAATAGCAACTTATTAGTGGGATATTGTGATGCAAATTGGGGAGGAGACTTGAAGGATAGAAGGTCGACAACTGGTTACTGTTTCAAGTTTGCAGATTGCTTAATTTCATGGTCTTCTAAAAAACAGGCCAGCGTCAGTCTATCTTCTACCGAGTCAGAGTATATAGCCATAAGTATGGCTGCTAGCGAAGCGTGTTGGTTGATTAATTTGCTTAAAGATTTTAATATTGTAAAAGTGTGTCCTGCCACAATATTTTGTGACAATCAGAGTGCCATAATGGTAGCGAACACTGAAAGTGTCAAAAGATTAAAACATATTGATATCAGATATCATTTCATAAAAGAGTTGATTAAATGTGGAAAATTAATGTTAAAATATATTAAAACTGAAGACCAAACCGCAGATATGTTCACAAAAGCATTAAATAAAAATTTACTGTCAAGATTTATTAAAAATTGTGGTGTGTATGAATAAGTTATATAAATATGTGGTTGTAAGGGTGTATTGCATTGAGAGGGGGTGTTGGTGACAATGTAATACTTTCCGATTTTGATATGTTGGCAACACTGTTTTTTTTTTTCTCCCTATGCTGTTATAGCCTATATTGTGCGGTGTAATAGAACTTCTAATTAAATAAATAAAAGTCTGCTTTAAGATTAAACGATTGTTTTACTTACATTTGAACAAACTACATGGAAATTAACAAATGTTTTAAAATTAGATGTCAATGAATGTACTTCTAAAGGAATTGAGTATTTAATATCGCTCATGGTATTGGTGATTCCTATGATATTAATATTAGATTGCATAGGAGTCAACCCAAGAACGTTTATAACTTTGCTTGTCACCAGCGGTATTTGTGATCCTGAATCAAGAATCGTTTTGACTCGAGAATATAACTTGATGCGAGCTGTGGGGAGTAAAATATTAGTGCTCATATTATTGGAAAATAAGGAGACAGGAGCTGTGTGTTGCTTATTTTCATCAGAATGTACCAAAGAATTATTACTTTTCTTGCAATGAGTACACCTGAAGTGGTATCTGCATTTTCCTTTGTGATTATTAAGACAAATTTCACATAAATTGTTGTCTTTAACAAATTGAATTATTTTTGAAGAAGGCATTAACTGAAATTGTTTACATGAAAATAGTTTATGATTATTGGACTTACAGTTTAAGCAGGTTATACCCTGAACAGCTACATGGATGGCCATCTTTGGAGTTGACTTCCAACCCTAAGTTGATATTGATGGCTCAATATTCTCGTTTGCCAAGGCCCTCTTCTCAAGGAATGTCAGTAGCTCAGCAACTGTTGGTTCCTTAGTGATGTTCCTCTCAAGTTGAAAAGTCCTCGCCGTGTATTGATCTAGTTTACGGGTTAATACAATAAATAAAATAGGATCCCAACTGTCAACAGCCCTAAATTTTTTAATGAAAAAACAGCTTGTTTTATAGTCAACACAGGCAAATCGAGTAGTGAGATAATGTGCTCATTTGTTATCTTATGCTTGTTGTAATACCTATCTTTTAACAACTTGAGAGCTTCCAAGTAACTGCTATGGGCAAGTCCTTAATTAAACTAAGTGCTTCATCTTTTAAAAATGACCTCAATTAATGAAACTTTTGTACATTATCTAAGGTACTGTCATTAGGTACCAAGGAATCGAACATGTTAATAAAAGTCACATATTGAGAACTTAACTTACCATCGAAATTATCAATATTAATAACAGGTAACTTTAGTTTATTCGGCTTATTAACCGAGTGGGAATCTGATTAAGTCGTGTCTGTCGCTTTCACAATATCGGTTTTTGAACTTATTAAATCTTGAAGACATGTGAGGGCGATGTAATATTCGTTTTCCACGAGGCTGACATCCTCAGTGTCTTTTGGGTCATCAAAAAGCTTTTTGTTATACAACTCGTAGTCAGCAAATGCTTCTGTTAATCGCCTTATTATGATTTCCAACTTAGTTTTAGATTCACTTGCTAGCAGATCATCAATACATTGCTGATATATGCGAGTTATTGTTCCTTTTACATAACCTCTCTGCAACAGGCGACGCAGACTTTTGCTCAGAAGCCATCTCGGCTGTTTAAAATCTAAAAAAAACACTGTTTTGGACAGTAACAACAAAATTCTTAAAAATAAAATACTTAACAACTACTAATAACAACTAGTATAAAATATTTCGTTAGTAAAAATGCAACGCGCGTAGGAATGGAAATAAAATTTCGGCGTTTCTCTCTCGTGCAGGCTTTCGTGTCGGCAAAGCTTGACGGCGAAGTTTGACGGCCACATTCTTGACAATTATTGCGGTTGGTAATTAATAATGTAACTTGTCGGTCAAACATAGATAACTTCCGTTTATGGTGCGCTGAATGACGGCGAAAAGTGACGGCGTAGGCGCTTACTTAGAGATGGCACCACAGACTCCATTCCGTCGCAGAGACGAATTCGCACAAAGTCTTGCGTTTCGTTCCCACTTAGCGAAAATCTTGCTTGCGTGTTGCGTCTTGTTCCTACACACAAACGAATGCATACGAGATTTTACGACGATTTTTTTATTGCTCTCGCTCCCACTCGGAGAAAATCCTCTTTCGTCTTGCTCGCGCTTCGTAATTTGGGCTGGACATGGACACGAAAATGGATTCCGCTTGGCAATCGTGACAGAATAAAAAATTAGGATGTACTAAAAAATTAGATTTTTAGGTTTATATTTATTATGCTCTTGATAAAGGAAAATGGGATTGTAAATTGTGATGCTCACGTGTTCCGCGTGTGCTTGCTCCAAGTTTTATTGATGGACGACGCTGTTAATGCGGTTTTGCGTCCTTTTGCGTTGCGTTGTCTTGCAAATTTGCACCCCTTGAAAGCGCGATGGTCACTGTTTTCTGTTCTGATGGCGTCGAAGGACCAAATGGGCGGAACAGCAGCAGATGCGGAGGGTGAAGAACAACGATTTTTCTTGAATTAAAGTTATTCATTTTACACGACACACGTTACACCACAATTACAATATGGAGAAGAGACCATCACCACAATGTTGCTAGCATACAAAAAAAAACTTATTATTATAATTTTAATATAAAACTATTGCCATTTCTAACAAGGTGGTTGTACTATATTAGGCATATATCGACCCCCTTCATACACAAATGCAACAAAATTTATAGATTCACTTGACACAGTGTTAGCTATGATTGAAAATGAAACTAATATTATAGTATCATACTGACAACGTTATATTGCTAACTGAGTCTAAAAGGCTCAGTAAGTGAATAGAGGGGTAAAGGCGAACACGGTCCTCGTTAGGCGTTTTCCTGACCGCCCTCGTGCTACATCAAAAATAAAAAATATTTCGCGTTTATTAATCTTTCTTGCGCTAAAAAAAACCTACTAACGACATCTATGATTTGTTTTCTGAACTAAACACAGTTACTTTGAGTTCTTGGCACCTGTCATTTTTGTCAAAATGGCGTCAACAAGTCGAGAGGTGCGCTTACGCCGAAGAATCGGTAAGTACAATCTAATTTAATCATGGTAATTACTAGATATTCAGTTGTAAATTAGGTTCTAAATGTGAGGCCGATTGACTCACGTAATAAGTATTGAAAGATTTATCGAAAATGATTTGTATTCACTCTCATATTGCACGTTGTTTTTAGATGTCTTTTATGTAGTACAATGTCAGACTACAATGTTTTAATGGTATACTCTATTAGTGTTCTTATCATAGTACATTCAGTTTAGATATTTTTTTTTCTGTTTTAGAACTGACAGCAGAAAATATAGCTGATGTTTTGAATCAATCTGACTTAGAGAGTGGTTCCGAAGTATCTGATGAAGATACCTGTTTTATTTCACAAACGAATGATCGAATGAACGAGAATTCAGATTCAGAAATTTCTTCAGATAGTTCTTCGGATAACAATCAAACAATTGAATCTGCCCCAGCCTCGCCAGTATTATCAGAAAGTTCTATTCGCCGAGGCCGGATTCGTACGCGTGGAAGACGAGGTGGAAGGCGTGGATTGCTGCCCAGATCAAGAAATACACGTTCGTAAACCCTTCGAAATGAAGACAGATATAACTGTTGGAATGGTGAAAACTTTGAACCGAACTACCAACATCTTCAACAGCCGGCTTATATTCCTATAGACACATCTAGTTGGGAATATTTCGAATTTATTCAGCAATATATTGATGACAGCATTCTAGATGTAATAGTAGATTGCACAAATAGGACGGAAATCCTACTAAAAGGAAAAACCTTAGGTCTTACGAGAAAAGAATTAAAAGTTTATTATGGTATAACAATGGTAATGTCAGCACTACAATACCCAAAAATAGACATGTACTGGATGCAGAAATGGAGAGTACCTATTATTGCCAGCGCTATGTCTCGGATTCGCTTTTATGCTATTAGAACTAGACTAAAATGTGTATTTGATCAAGACGTGTCTGTTGAAAATAAACTGCGTGATAAAATATGGAAAATCAGTCCATTTTTTGATCAAATTTTGAAGGGTTGCTTAGCCCAAAATCGCTCAGAAAATGTATGCGTCGATGAGATGATAATACCCTTTTCTGGGCAGTGTAAAATGCGACAATACTGTCCTAACAAGCCTAACCCTTGTTTTTTTTTGGCGGGCTTTTGAAAAGTTAAACGCGATTTCTCAACTTGATTTTTTAAATTAATTTTAATATTGTTTAAAGTTCACTTATTGTTGTTTAAAGTGATAAAAAAATATAATTTAGGTGGTATAAAATATAAAAATGAGCAAAACCCCGGGGGGTGACGACCCCGGGGTCAATCCCCAGCGTCCAAGTAAAAGACCCAGAGAAAGTGGTCCAAACCCAATATCTGATGACTCTACTAGCGTCACATCAGAGGATTTCTTCAAACCATATAGTAAAGTCCAGAACTATACACCAAACGCCAGGATGCTCCAATAAAATACTCAACGCGTAATAAAAATAAATTAATGTTGCCCGTTTCTCGCTTAAACCAACACTCATGTAGTACTCATATAATGTCAATAAAAATTTATAATAACTTACCAACGCAAATTCAAAATGAAAATAATTTCGTGAAATTTAAAACACTCTTAAAAAACCTATTGCTAAATAAGACCTATTACACAGTAAAAGAATATTTAAATGACAAAGAGTTAAAGAAATATAAAATATAATGATAATTTTGTTAATATAAATATGAAGGTTATTAATAAGACCACAAAATGCGTCATCCTCTCTTCTAAATTTGCTATGCCCAACAGGGTCCAAAATTGTGTCTTTTACTTTTATACCATCTTTGTAACATTTTGGAACGCAAATAAATTGAAATTGAAAGTTGGATATAAAAGAGTATTCCCGGATAATACACAAGGTGCTGAATACAGCGTATTTGTAGAAGCAGAGAAAATTGGCAACAAAAATCCCCTCGTACTAGCGAGCTTATTTAGAAATGAAATTAAAGGTGTGACAAATATAAGACGAATAAATATGAACAAAGTCGGTGTAACATTCTCACAGGCAAGTAATGCAAACAATTTACTTAAAAATGAAGATTTCTTGGCGAAACATAATTTGAAAGCATACATCCCAGCCAGAGCAGTGGAAAAAATCGGCGTGCTTCGGTTCGTACCCACAAATATTTCGAATGAGGAACTTTTTAAAAAACTTTCTTCATCTTTTGAGATCATTAGTGTTCGTAGATTTCAAAAAAAGATTGATGGTGTTTTGAAGCCTATGGGCTCAGTTAGTATTACCTTTCTGACAAATACATGTCTACCCGATTATGTCTATCTTGATATTTTTAGGTTTAAAGTTCATGAATATATAGCCCCTCTGCTCCAATGCTACAAATGCCTAAGATTCAATCACGGAGCTAAAGTTTGTAACTCAACGCAGAAATGCTCAATTTGTGCTGGAGAACACCATTACTCTCAGTGTAATAATGAAATTATCAAAAAATTTATTAATTGTGGAGGTCAACATCTAGCAATTTCTAGAGAATGTCCCATAAAAAAAAATTAACTCATGGAAAAAATGAATAAAATAACTTATGCAAATGCAATTAATACAAATTTAACTAAAGATTACAATAAATCATTTCCGACACTGCCACCAAGACCTATAAAAAATTTAAATGAACCAATTTCGACTGAAAGTTTATTAAAGGAAGTATTAAAAAATGACACTATTCTTAAAGGTTTGGTAGGAACATTGGTGGCACTGGGAAATGAAAGTAGGAAATTGACTTCTTCAGTGATTAAAGAAATATTAGTTAAAACGCTTAGTAATGGATAAAAAGTTTATTAATATTTGTCAATTCAATGTACAAAGTTTGATCAGTAAAAAACCTTTACTAGTAAATTTTCTACTTGAAAACAATATTGATATTTGCCTGCTTAATGAGACATGGTTGAGAGATAGAAGCAATTTCAATATAAAAAATTACAATTTTATTAGTCAAAATGGTCCTGATGGCCGTGGTGGAGTTGGTATATTAATTAACAATACTTTCAAATACAATGTTCTACAAACTTCTTATCATAAATTTTTACAAACTTTAGCAATAAGTATAATAACAAATATCGGCAGAATCACAATTATAACTGCATATACCCCTCCACCAGGCAGAAACAATAATTTTAGAGTCAATATGTTAAAACAAATTATTCCAAATCTACCTAAGCCTTTAATACTATCAGGTGATTTAAATGCACACCATATTGCTTTTGGTTGCAATTCTTCAAATTCTAGAGGCAATGAAATCTATAATCTGCTAGACGAAATTGACTTATGTATATTAAACAGTGGCTCTGCCACCACTGTGGGCACTTCTCATCATAGACAATCAGCAATTGACATCACATGTGTAAGTCCATCCTTAACTATTCCACATTGTGAATGGACAGTACATAATGACCCGATGGGTAGTTACCATTTTCCCACCATCACAAAGTTGCAACTTTCCATTGAAAAATACTCAATAGGTGAGCCATGTGAACGTTACTTATATCACAAAGCAGATTGGTCCCTTTTTAAATCTGAAACAGAAAAAGAGTTTTCAAATTTTAGTTATAATGATCAAGATCCAACAGTTACATACAATATATTTTTTATAATGTTAATACAAATAATGAATAAATGTATACCCAAAATTAAAAAGTACACTAATTCCAAAATGAGAAAGCCTGTCCCATGGTGGGATAGTGACTGTTTGGAAGCAGTTAAACGTAGTAAAGATGCATTAAAGAAATACAGATCTGATGGCTCCATTGAAAACTATATAGCTTATAAAAAAGCTGATGCACAAAAGAAACTATTACTTCGGGAAAAAAAGAAATCCACTTGGAAAAAGCTGTGTGAGTCATTTAATAGACACACACCTGTCAGTATCATTTGGAATTATATAAGACGTTTTAAACATATTGGCTCCAAAAATAAATTAAAATGTGATGATTGGATCCCAGCCTTTATAGAAAAATATGCTCCATCTGACGCAGTACTTGAAAATCAAGATGAATCCCTTTTAAACACATTAAATAATACAGATAACACAAGTTGCTCCTTAACTAAACCTTTCTCATTCCAAGAATTACAATATGCTTTAAAGACTAGAAAAGATACCAGCCCTGGTTTAGATAATATTACTTATAAAGTCCTAAAAAATATGCATCACAAAGCCCAAGAGATTCTTTTAAAAATTTATAATATGTTATGGCACAGAATGGAAATTCCCGAATCTTGGAAGACACAATGCGTCATTCCCATTCTTAAACCAGATAAACCTGCTGATGATTGCAATTCATATAGACCCATTGCGTTATCTTCATGCACAGGGAAAATATTTGAATATATGTTAAAAGTAAGATTAGAATGGTATCTTGAAACTAATAATTTACTACCTGCTGAGCAGTCTGGTTTTCGAAAAGGCCACAGCGCAACAGAAAACTTTATGTCTCTTATATCTGACATCAATAAATCTTTTTATAGTCACTCCAATACAGCTTGTGTCTTCTTAGATGTTCAGGGTGCTTTTGATAATGTGGTTCCTTCTATCCTCTTAAAAATTCTTGCAGAAATTGGCATTCCAGGTAAAATCTGTAATTGGATATTTAATTTCTTATACAGGGTTACAGGGAAAGTCGTACTGAATATTAAAGGACGTTATTATTTAGGTCATTTCTGATGAATTTGATCCTATAATATAGTGTCCGAAACTTAACCGTTATGGAGATATTGATATCTTTAAGTTTTTTTTTAAATATCCCAATTTTTTTGCTTTTTTGCCAATCTTTTTATGATTAAGACTCCTAGGGTTCGTTTTTTTATGTATTTAGTTAGAAGACATGCCAATGAATAAAAATGATCAACAAAAACTCAACCCTCCATTAACAGCTTAAAATAACTGCACGACAACGGTATAAATTAAATAATTTTTGCTAAGTATTCCTAACTTTGAAGCGATATGATAAAAAAAAATTGTATGGAACTTATTCTGCAGATGATTTTAAAAACTTCTACGTCTTCTTAGCTATTCAAAAAGGTATAACACTAGCTATTAAATAGGCAAAACATTGACCAAAAATCAGTAATATTTTTATAAATCATGTTCAACATACCCGCCACTATTTCTTATACAAATTCTCATTCGTTTTCTTAAATTACTTTTTACAACAGATGTTTGCAGGCTCCGCCTCATTTCCTCAGCCGCATCAATAATTTTTTGTCGTAAAACCTCGATATTTGCGATTGGTGTCATTTCGTCGTACACTAGGGTTTTCATATGACCCCACACATAAAAATCCATCGGCGTTAAATCGGGACTTCTTGCCGGCCACGGTATGGGTCCACCTCTTCCAATCCACCGGTTTGGGTAATTTTCATCCAACCATGCTCGAACACTTCTTCTGTAGTGCGCTGGGCAGCCATCGTGTTGAAAGAACATATTTTGTCTTATTGCCAGAGGTAAATCGAGCTTTAAAGAGTATAACTCCTCCCTTAAAAAGTTCTCGTACATCTCGCCATTCAAATTATCGGGCAAAAAGTATGGCCCTATCAAATAATTAGAAATTATGCCCATCCACACGTTGAGACTGAATCTCCTTTGCGATCCTTTTAATCTTTTTTTATTGGGATTACCTTGCGCTTTGGGAGCCCAATAATGGGCGTTATGGTAATTTGTGATACCGTCTTTGTCAAACTTAGACTCATCTGTCCACAAAATTTTCTTTAAAAAAGCCGGATCATCAATATCGGCATTTAGCATAAATCTGCAGAAGTCTAGTCGCCTCAGCGGGTCCCCTTCTTCATTTACGTGCACTGGCGTGTAATGGTAAGGGTATTGGCCAGAACTGTGCATTACGAACCAGGCTTTCCACTGGGAAATACCGAGCCGTCGAGCAACAACATTACTAGTAGATGTTGAACATGAATTATAAAAATATCACAGTTTTTATTTTTTTATTTACGTATTGAAGCTATTTTTACATCAAACTGAAAATGTAGCTTTTGCTAACTGAACTGTTATTTGCTCAATGTTTTGCCTATTTAATAGCTAGTGTTATACCTTTTTGAATAGCTAAGAAGACGTAGAAGTTTTTAAAATCATCTGCAGAATAAGTTCCATACAATTTTTTTTTACCATAGCGCTTCAAAGTTAGGAATACATAGCAAAAATTACTTAATTTATACCGTTGTCATGCAGTTATTTTAAGCTGTTAATGGAGGGTTGAGTTTTTGTTGATCATTTTTATTCATTGGCATGTCTTCTAACTAAATACATAAAAAAACGAACCCTAGAAGTCTTAATCATAAAAAGATTGGCAAAAAAGCAAAAAAATTGGGATATTTAAAAAAAAACTTAAAGATATCAATATCTCCATAACGGTTAAGTTTCGGACACTATATTATAGGATCAAATTCATCAGAAATGACCTAAATAATAACGTCCTTTAATATTCAGTACGACTTTCCCTGTAACCCTGTATAACAGGCAGATGTACATCAAATATAATAATATTCTTCATGGCCCCCACTCTGTATATAAAGGCACCATGCAAGGTGCAACCATTTCTCCCTTGTTATATAACATTTATACCTGTCAGATAACTAAGTATTTAACTAATATGGACATAAAATTTTTACAATTTGCAGATGATCTAGTTCTATATTCTACCAACCAAAATATAAATATTGCTGTAAATAATCTTAACTTAGGACTAGAACAACTACAAAATTTTTATGAAAATAAATTGCAATTAAGAATAAATGCCAGTAAAAGTGGTGCCATGATTTTTAGTAAAAAAAGTAATTCAGGTGATATCAATGTAAAATACAACAATGTATCTATTCCATGGCTTTCTGAAAAAAAGTTCCTAGGAATATGTTTAGATCCCAAACTTTCGTATGAGAATCATATCAATTATATATTAAAAAATGCTTTTAGAGCATTAAACATAATGAGGTCATTGGCAGGTGTTCACTGGGGTGCGGATCCTAAAACTCTGTCCATGCTGTACAAAAGTATTGTTCGTAGTCACTTTGATTATAGTTGCCTGGCTTACATGAATGCCAAATGTACTATACTTAAAAAGTTAGATGTGCTACAAAACAAAGCCTTACGAATTATTACAGGAGCAATGTGCTCCACACCTATAAACTCAATGGAATGTGAAGCTTGTATTCCACCTTTGAACATACACAGATTAAAAATAGCAGAAAAGTTTTGTCTCAAAATGTTAGCCACAGAAAACAAATCGGTCCTCAATAGAATTTTACCTCAGGAACAACTGCCAACTGGTCCATATGTGAATGCAAACCAGCTCTTGACTGGAAATCTCCCAGAGTTGTTAAGGATACTTATACATATTAAAGATACAGCTGTAAATATATTTAGTTCTAACCCTTTACTATTATATAAATTAGAGTTAGAAGAAATTGTAAATATAGAGATCCATAGAATTACAGAGAGAATAGAAAGTCAAAATGAACTATTAGAATTTTTTGATAGACATCCAAATTATAAAATATATACTGATGGCTCCAAAACTGATACAATTGTAACTTCTGCTTTATATGATCCTCAAGCAAAATTGACCAGATGTTATAAATTGGATAATAGCTGCAGTATATTCACTGCAGAATGTTATGCAATTTACAACGCTCTCTTGTATATAGATAATAGTGTAAATAGTAGAGATTTTGTAATAATAACTGATGAAATAAGTGTCTTAGCTAATTTAGAAAGTAAAGCTCAAAAACATAATATGAATTACCTGATTTTGTATATAAGAAAACAGCTTTATAAACTAAATGCCTCTGGCAAAAGTGTTCAGTTTTTGTGGGTACCGTCACATCGCAACATAACTGGAAATGAAGTCGCAGACATAGCCGCCAGAAACGAGCCTGATGAGGATCATACTGAGATATGTAAAGTACCGTACACCGACTTTTACAGACACATAAAGGAATCTCACAAATCACTGTGGTCCGATTACTGGAACCTGGTAACGTTAGAGAAGGGGAAGTGGTACCACGATATACAGAAGACATTGCCCGCCCAACCGTGGTACCATCACAACAACTTGGCAATTTCTCATCGAAATTTTATCACTACCATGTGCCGTTTAAGATTTGGCCATTGTAAAATACCTGCACATCTTCACAGACTTAAACTTACCTCTGATTCCAAATGTGTTTATTGCAAGAAAGAAGATGGAGATCTAGATCACATAATATTCAAGTGTCAAAGCCCAAATTTGAAGATTTTTAGACTTTTATTAGCAGCAGATTTAGCAGCCGTTGTTTCAAATCCCAAAGTAATTGTTAACAAAAATGACAGTGACAGTTGTAAGGATAATGCTAATAATAACACAATTTATAATTACAAAATAAAGATGATTACGAATAAGTTATAGAATTAATAGTTATAAGTATTCTTCTTGATTCATATTCCCAGAAATAAATTATAACGGTCGACTGACTGACCACTGACATTCACTCATTCACCCCACTTCTTTTTTACTTGCGGTCGGAATGACAGCGAGTAGTCAGTCGTGAACTACCTCTCGTCGAGATCAGACGTAGAATCGGAGCAGTGCTAGTGATTTATAAGTGATCATTCTGCTGGAGCAAGTTAAGGTCAGTAAATATTCCTATTTAATCTTAATTGTTAATAAATGTGAAATAATATGTCGTAAGCGTTACTGTTCGCGTCATTATGTCGAAAATGCTGTTAGATCCGCAATCGATTGAATTCCACTGTAAATTAATAACGTGTCATCGATATATTTTGTCAAATAAACGCTTGTTATCATTGTTTAGTCGTTTTACTCCGGAATGAACCTTGAACTCCTTCAGTTCAGAAGTGGGATCGGCGGGTAGATACTCCCATTTACCCGTTTATCCTGCCCGCATTATTGAAAATTATTTTTTTCTTTCTATTAAGTTATTTTTTTTTGCACACTATTAAAAACACGTTTGCAAAGGAATTCAAGCGATTGGGAAGGACCTACGCAATTTTCTTATATGTACAAGATCGTACGAGCCGTGTTGTAGCGGTCAATAATAACTGAAAGGCATGTTTTACTACGAGATGTTGGCAATTTCAAATTATCAAATTACATTCTCGTAAATAGCTAGTGCTGGAGCATTTTCAAATTACAATCCACGTCATTGGCACGCAACGTGAATGAATCGTTAACAAACAAAAAAAAAAAAGAGAGAGAATGGATGATAAATTTTAATTAATTTCTGATTAAATATTTTTGATAAGATCATGTTATGCGGTATAGGTTTTAATATTACTTATTGATAGCTTATTACATTTGACTTCTCCTGTAAGATTGTTAGTAGTCGATTTTTTATTTAATTTTAACAATTCTTATACCACGATGGCAAAATGGCGATTGAATGTGTTGGTCTACCGACAAACATTATGTTTATCGTAACCATATTCTTTCTTGCAAATAAATGATTTTAAAATGGGGTTAATAAAACTAGAAATTTTATTTTTGTTGTAAGTGCCAAATGACACGGGATTGATTCATCGAGGGGCTCATAGCCTATTTACGAGGATATTATAACCGCATTGTATCGGCGACATTATTATTGATTTCTGATACTTGGGTCGAACTTCGAAAATTATTTTTATATCTTTTTATTTTTATTTTGAGGCACAAAATTTTAATCTGTTTTATTTGAATGCTTCTTTTAACGTTTTATTCTAAACGTTACTACTAGTGACCGCCTTTTAATACAATATAAGTGTTGACTACAGTATCTATGTGTTTGCTGTCATATACCGTTGAATAGCGTATGTGCTTATGAATACTATATAATAAAACTCTGGTACATCAGACATCTGATTTAATAATTTTAAATAATTCATACATAAAGACATGCGTGATAATGAAACATGATATTTCTTCTTTCCCCGTGTCAAGTAAATAATGGTAAATTGTTGTAATTCAATTCTAATTTTGAGCAATAATATCTCGTGAAATAACTAGCTATAGAATTGTCTCATTAAGTTTTCTTTATTTCTTATACGGTCATATCCATTTAAAACGACTTGCGACAATTAAGGTAAAATAATTAATGGTAGTCCTTTATATGCGAGTTTCAGTAATGGAGCGCCCACACGATGTGATGTCCACTGCTGGCCAAGATGGTGACAGCAGCGTCGAGACTGATGACGGCGCGGGCGCGCTTGAGCAGACTGCGCAGCAGTCGGCTTACTGTTCAAGTAAGAAAGCGGAAGGGAGCCTTAAAGGTAGGCAAAGCCGCATTAATGATACAGATGTTAATTGTCGGAGTCCTCCTCGAGAGAGACCATCACGCCTAAGAGCACGTACAGCACGAATCCCGAGCGGGGAGTCTCCGAGGCAACGCCACTATGGCGGGGAGTCTCGGAGGCAACGCTCGATGAATGATTCTTTAAGGCGGTTCCGCCGATCTTCCTCATCCGAGCATATGCCACGAAAACGTAGCCGATCACGTCTCGATGCCGAAGAGCGTGAGAGACGCAGGCAATCAGAGAGACGAGAACGTCGCTCGCGTAGTTCGCGTAGGGGAAACGAGAAACGTATTCATAGCAGTGATTCAGATGATGAGCATCGTCACGTTAACAAGCGTATGAAGTTCTTTTCTCGTTCCCCCTGTGTTAGTGAGATAAGACGTAGGATTCAGTCTGAAAAAGTAAATAACTTAAGTGCCGGAGCATTCAATAATGTAGAGGCAACTAATATTATGCTAGATAAGTTTTTGGATATTTTAAAAGACATGAGGAATCAGTCTTCATCTAAGCTTTCATTAAGTAACGTAGTTCCAGAGTTTGATCCTATGTCTAAAGACCAAACTGTTTTGACCTGGCTTACCAAGGTGGAGGAGTGTGCTGAGATCTATGGTTGGAACGAAAAGGAGATTATACACTTTGCTCTTCCTAAACTCAGCGGTGTCGCTAAATCCTGGTACCAGGGCCTCAGCACAGTCCTGTATTCTTGGAATGAATGGAAAAGAAAACTAATAGAATCATTTCCATGCCGTGAAGACTACGCGGAACTATTAACGACTATGCTAGCAAAAAGAGCGCGTTATGGTGAATCATTAGAAAACTATTTCTATGAAAAAATGAATTTACTTAATAGATGTAGTATTAAGGGTCGAAAAGCAGTCGATTGCATACTGAACGGGATAGATGACCGTGCCGTAAGGGTAGGTGCACAAGCTGCACAGTTCCGCGAACCTGAGCAAGCATTAATGTACCTAAAGACGGTTAAAGTCGGGCCCGGTAGAGACATAGGTGATAGGCCAAGGCGGGAAAAAAGGGTATCTGGTATGGTTGCACCTACTAGTGGACGTCTTGATTCTTCTCATAAGATTATCTGTCATAATTGTAATGAAGTTGGGCATAAAAGTTTTAAATGTTCAAAACCTCCTACCAAATGTACTACTTGCGGGAAATTAGGGCACATGAGTGTCGTTTGTAGGTCTGGGAAACCTAATGTGCAGGATAGGAATGAAACGGTTTTATCTACAACAAAAGAGGAAGTAAAACAGGTTTCTGAATTAGCATCTACGGAGGAATCGTATAATAAGTATGTTTTCGATATTTTGGTCAACGACATTAAATTACTTTGTCATGTAGACTTAGGTAGCCAATGCACGTTAATTAGGGAAAGTGAGGCCAAAATATTAAACTTATCTTTGAATACTAGCAACTTACCTTTGATGAGGGCCATCGGTGGCTATCATGTGAAGCCATTGGGAAGATCTAGGGTTGATGTGACAATTCAGGGTATCAAAGAAAATATAGAAATCTTAGTAGTAGAAAATCATGTCTTAAAGTATCCGGTCCTATTAGGACATACATTTACGGAATTACCAAAAATTACGATTATAAAGACACCAAATCAATTGATTTTTGAGAAGAATGATTATGATAAAGTAATTTTGAGAACTCAAGATAAAATCGTTTTGAAAGCCCGTGAAATTAAAGCTATACCAGTGGCTTCAAATGATAGCTTTGAGGGTTACATATACGTCGCCGGTTCTATGAGGGGTTCATATAAGCGCGAATATTACTTGTTCCCTGGAGAATACAGCTTTAAAGTGGGCTCTGGTCGAATAATAGCACTAAATATGTGTGATCAAGACTTGATTTTTGACGAGGGCATCTTACTTACTAGGGCTACACCAATAAATAGATCAAGTTACTCATTTGCTCTGAATTTTGATGACACGCATTTCGATGATAAAATTAATTGTGGACCGGACGTAACCGAACATCAACGTCAGCAGTTGAAGAATCTTTTATCCCGATATAGTGTTTGTTTCTCGTCTAGTTTGAAGGACCTAGGGCTAACGGCGGCGGGAGAAATGGTCATAGAACTCGAAAATACTGATCCGGTTGTATACCGACCCTATCGTATGTCATTCCATGAAAGAAATCTCGTGCGTGAAATGGTAAATGAAATGCTGGAAGCGGGTATAGTTCGAGAGTCGTCTTCGCCTTATGCTAGTCCGATAGTTCTGGTTAAAAAGAAAACAGGCGAAAAAAGGTTATGTGTAGATTATCGCGCGCTGAATAAGCGAACTAAGAAAGACCATTATCCGCTTCCTCGCATTGAGGACCAGTTGGACCAACTGGCTGGTAACAATGTATTCATTTCCCTCGATTTAGCCTCGGGATACTATCAGATCCCAATTTCGGAGGCGTCGCAGAGTAAAACTGCATTTATAACGCCCGATGGGCAATATGAATACATGCGAATGCCGTTCGGCCTAGTAAATGCTCCATCGGTATTTCAAAGGACCATGAACAAGATCCTTTCTGATGCTAAAATCAAATACGCTCTCATTTACATGGATGATGTATTGATTCCCGCACGCTCTTTCGAAGAAGGGCTTTCTAGGCTCGAGGAAGTTTTAGCGCTTCTCAGAAAAGGAGGACTAACATTGAAACTGTCAAAGTGTAGTTTCTTTTTCAGAGAAATTGACTTTTTGGGCTTCGAAGTTAGTTCCCAGGGTGTTAAACCTGGTAGTCGAAAGACCGAAGCTGTAGCCAAATTCCCGACACCAAAAAACCAACATGAACTGAGACAGTTCATAGGCCTTGCCAGTTTTTTTAGGCGATTTGTTCGTGATTTCGCAACTATCTGCAGGCCACTGACAGATCTTTTAAAAAAGGATTGTGTCTGGAAATGGTCGTCAGAGCAAAATAATGCTTTCGATAAAATAAAACAAAGTTTAACATCAAGGCCGATCTTGGCGCTTTATGATCCAAAACTAGAGACTCAGTTGCATACTGACGCCTCTAAATTTGGTGTTGCGGGTATTCTGGTTCAAAGGAGTGACGAGGGCTCGTTTAAGCCAATCTCTTATTTTAGTCGTAAAACCACTCCAGACGAGCAAAGGCTTCACTCTTTTGAATTAGAAACTCTTGCCGTTGTGGCTTCTTTAAATAGGTTTCGTGTCTACCTCTTAGGAGTACCATTTAAAATATTAACAGACTGCAATGCCTTGAGAACAACACTAACAAAGCGTGATCTTATCCCACGCATTGCACGTTGGTGGGTGCAGCTTACCGAGTTCGACTGCGAAATTGAATACCGGCCTGGTTCTAGTATGGCACACGCCGACGCGTTAAGCAGAAATCCTGTAGGCGAAGCGACGTCTGAAGATCATGTATTAGACGTTCTTGCAACGGAATCCGAAGACTGGATTGCTACAGTGCAATCTAGTGATGAGGACATTGTCCGTATTAAACAAATTTTGAGTGACCCTGATTCCGAAAATGTAGCGGATATAGTTAAAAATTATAAAATTAAGAACGGGAAAGTTTATCGAATTCTAGGATCGGAGGGAGATGAAAGTAAGCGTTGGGTCGTACCCAAAGGTGTCCGTTGGCAGGTTACGAAAATGAATCATGATGACATAGGTCACTTTGGTTTCGAAAAAACGCTTCATAGGATCCAACAGTCGTTCTGGTTTCCTAAAATGAGGCGCTTTGTGAAAAAATATGTCCGCTCATGCTTAGAGTGCGCTCATCATAAGAATCCTTCCGGCAAATCACAAGGTGAACTGCATCCTATCCAAAAGATCGAAATCCCTTTTCATACGATCCACGCGGATCATTTAGGACCTTTTGTTCGCAGTAAGAGGGGAAATGTTTATCTACTTGTTATAATAGATGGTTTTACAAAATTTATAAACATTACTCCGGTTAAAAATACTAAAACCTCTACAACAATAAGAGTCTTGCGTGAACACATAAGTTACTTTGGCACTCCTGTCCGACTAATTACAGATCAGGGGACTTCGTTTACTAGCAACAGTTTTCGATTGTTTGTCAAATCCTTAGGAATTAAGCATATTCTGAATGCAGTTGCCACCCCGCGCGCCAATGGTCAGGTAGAGCGTTTTAATAGGACGATCTTGGATGCGCTATCTACTAAATGTCATGGTCATGACGATAAAAGTTGGGATGAGTGCGTACCAGACGTTCAAATCGGTTTGAACACTACTATTCATAAAACGACTGGGAAAAGCCCGTCCGAACTATTATTTGGTATGAGACTTAAAAGTAATACGGAAAATATGCTAAGCGAGGTAATCGATGAAACTTCAGATGTAATCGCCCCTGAAGACCTTAGTGAAGTTAGGCGCGAAGCTGGGGCTCGAATAACTAACCAGCAGATTAAAGACAAACGTAACTATGATGAAAAACACGTCACTAATGTATCTTTTTCAGTGGGGGATTTAGTAAGCGTAAAAAGAGAAACTCCAAGCGATGGTAAATCTAAAAAATTAGTCGTAAAATATCAAGGTCCATATAGGGTCGTAAAGGTCTTACCTAATGATCGTTATTTAATCGAAGACACTCCTATTTCGCGGAAAAAGGGTCGCCGTTACGAAAATATTGTAGCAATAGACAAATTGAAACCATGGCTTAGTTTTGATAAGAACTACGGGAGCTCAGAATCAGACGATGATGAAAGTACTCAGAACGAACCGTAATTATCCACACCCTTGCTAACATGGTCGTTTCAGTTTCTTTTATCTATTATATAGGCATTTGTGTAGTTCATTACTCTAGAGTAGGTAAGCGTTTTTGTTATATTACATCGTTACTTAGCGTCGCTGATTGTACTTGTGTTATTTAATTATTTATGTTGTAATAAATAACATGTAAAGGTATTTATTTTTGTTATTTATCTTTTATTACTATTATAAGGATTGAGATCAGACATTGTTAAATATTTTATGTGCATGGAACATACTTTTTTGTTATCTTTTTTTTAATAGTATAATAAAGTAGATTTTCACAAGTACCTAATATAATTTATAGCATTATTAAATATAAAATTTATTACATATTGTATTTTTTTTTAAGACGCAAAGGGACTTGCTCTAGCAGGATGGCCGAGCTGTAAGGATAATGCTAATAATAACACAATTTATAATTACAAAATAAAGATGATTACGAATAAGTTATAGAATTAATAGTTATAAGTATTCTTCTTGATTCATATTCCCAGAAATAAATTATAACGGTCGACTGACTGACCACTGACATTCACTCATTCACCCCACTTCTTTTTTACTTGCGGTCGGAATGACAGCGAGTAGTCAGTCGTGAACTACCTCTCGTCGAGATCAGACGTAGAATCGGAGCAGTGCTAGTGATTTATAAGTGATCATTCTGCTGGAGCAAGTTAAGGTCAGTAAATATTCCTATTTAATCTTAATTGTTAATAAATGTGAAATAATATGTCGTAAGCGTTACTGTTCGCGTCATTATGTCGAAAATGCTGTTAGATCCGCAATCGATTGAATTCCACTGTAAATTAATAACGTGTCATCGATATATTTTGTCAAATAAACGCTTGTTATCATTGTTTAGTCGTTTTACTCCGGAATGAACCTTGAACTCCTTCACAGTGAAGTCAGTGAAACGAAAACTAGCGAAACTAGTGTGATTCCTTGTGACCTAAAAGAATTACTTAGTAATGTGATTTTTTCGAATCAATATTTAAGTTTATTGTAAACATTGAATTGGACTTATGAGGATAATTATTTACAGACATTTTAAGTTTAGCACAAAAGGGCCTAGTACCCAGTGCCGTAAAAACCAATAAAAAAAAAAAAAAAAAAAAAAGCCTAACCCTTTTGGAGCGATATTTTTGAAGTTATAAATTTTTTTGTGTGTAAAATTTTCATTACTCGAAAGAGGGGTGAAATAGGGGTTGGCCGACCATACCATAGGTATTAGAACACCTGGGGAACACTTTTGAACCCCAAACCGGGTCGCCGTAGGCCTTGTATTTGTGTTTGGCCCACCCGGCAGCCATTTTGTTTTATTGGGCCAAAAATTTGGTCCAGGTTTTTCTAGGGAAATATTGAACCTAGAGAGACGGGGTTTCAACTGTAGGGCTTAAAAAACCCTCCTCTTGGTCTGGTGGGGTCAAAGGTCGAAATTCCATAAAGTGCTCCTTTTTGGAGTTTGACCAACCTCACTTATAGTCTTCGACCCCCCCACCACATCGCAAAAAACCCCGCTTCTCTGCGACCAATAGTTTGGGAGCAGCGAAGTTTCAAAAAATCGGCGGCCATTTTGGATCCGCCATTTTGAAAGTTCCGGAAGGCCGTAGCACCCAAACTATTGGTCCGATTTCGACGGGGATTTGACAGGGGACCTTGTTTTGCCCCCCTGCACCCTTCCCAACCCCTAAATTTAAGTTTTGACGCGACGAGTTTTCGCACCCTATTTTATAATCGGGCGGGATAGATCTCGCGGAGCTACCCCTCCTAGCTCCAAAAACCTCCCCGCTAGCACCAATAGCACCGGAGCTATAGCCCTTCAAAGTTTCGCCGCCATCTTGGATCCGCCATTTTGGAAAACTTTGGAGGGCGATATCTCCTAAACTATTGGGGCTAGAGCGACGGGGCTTTTGCTGTGGTGAGTCCCCTCACCTCCCCTTACAGGCCCGTGGGGTGTTTTTACCCTACGGTGACCCCGGAGATTAAATTCAACTAATCACATTTTCGGGTAGAGGGGGGAACTCTCCACAAAATTGACCAAAGAACGGGTGTTCTGCGGCGAATAGTTTCCGAGATAATCGATTTGGCCCCTTTTGGCCCACGTTGGGCCAAATAATTGGCCCCGGGATTTCTCGGAGACTATTGGTCTGAGGACCTCGAGTGAGGTGTCGTTGAAAAGGGCTCGGAGAGGAGAACGCAGCGGCATTATTAGTTTTTAGTTGACGGCGGCCATTTTGGCGGCCATCTTGGATTTATCTAAAAAATCCATAACTTTGCAGTTTTTCGAGCTAGGACCACCCGGTTTTTAGAAATCGGTTAAGACTAACGTTCTCTATCTGTGATAGAGCCGACAAATAATTTAAGAATATAGAGTTATCTCTACAAAGGTATTTTAGGAATTCCTAAAAAACTGTTAGTTTTTTAAGACATTACCTTTTTATGGTATTTATGTTAGGATAAGGCTTAAACGGACTAAGATTATACGGGCAGAGCTCAATAAAAAACCCAGTAATATACGTACACAATAAAAAATTATAAGTACTTACCTGCTTTTCGGGGACTCCTGAGCATTCTGGTCATCACCTGCAACACAAAATACACATTAACCAAATTACACATACAAACACTCCCTCTTACATACACACACACACACACACAAACACACACACCACACTTATACTTGCATAAGACATAACAACATTACACCTAAATAAACAAACTTACACACTTACCTGTATACTCACCACATACCTGAGCGGCTCCTACCGCGAACCGGACGAAGTTATCTGAAAAGTAGGGTAAAAGCATATAAGACGAGATAAAAACTGCAGTTTATTTATTTTATTTTATTTTCAAATTATTTTACATTAGCTATATTGACACACTAAGGCACTATAAAACTTATACAAGCCCTGTGAAACAAAATTAATTTATTAAATTGACGTGTACCTCCAACTCTTATTACAAATCACTACACAGCAATATGTATCATACGCCGAAAAACGCGAAACCGATTCCCCCACCTAGAGCTCCTGGTACAGTTACAATCGGGAAAGCGCCTACAGCAATGATTGACTCCCCGACACCATCACCGTCGCCACGGAGCACTGGAAACAAGACCATAAAGACGCCTGTAAAACTATCAGGGAGTAGACCTAAAACTCTAAGCCTAATGAAAAAATTCAATGACGGGACAGTAGGCAAAAGCCTGCGAAATGAGCAAGACGAATCCCTGCTCCAAGGAGTTGTGGCATACATGGAGAAATCACAGGAATTAGCCCACGACTACCAGGGCTGCCGCAAAGACATGAAGACTCATCTGACCACCGGATCCGACGATGTCCTACTACAACTTCTAGAGATAGGAAGGAGGCTCCAGGAGAAAAACAAGCAAAACGCCCCGGCGATTATAGCCCGTAGAGTGGCCCAACTGACACCGGGACAGCACGAAGCACCCAAAGAGCCTCCCAAACAAGAAAACGGCGAACAGTTTGTGAAACTGTTTAGACAGATCGAGGAATTGCAGAGCAGCCTCGAGGGACAGCTCCACGGCCTGGGCACGGTCATGCAGGAGCACATAAGTAAGCCCTTACTCGAAAAGATGAAAAGTGTAGAAACTGAAGTGAGCTTGGCCACTGACGAGATTAAAAAGGTCAGTGAAAAGATTGATAACCAAAGTGGACCCAAAACTTAGCCGGTGCGGTGGCAACTCAGAACGCTGGACCATCAGCGATGCCCAGAGAAACGCTACACTCGGTTATAATCACATCAAAAGACGAGGAGGAAACAGCAGAGGAGGTTATCAACCATGTAAGAACAGCGAAAAGCGAAAAGCTCGAGAAAACCAACCTCACAGTCGAGGATGCAGTGAACAAGGATCCTCTCCTTCTCTTCCAAAACGTCCTAAAGGCAACCAGCGACGAAGCCATACTAACAACCCTGAGAAACAAAAATAAAGGAATCTTCGCAGGTCTCAGCGGCGATGAGGACAGACCGCAGATAAAGTACAGAAAGAGAGCACGAAATGCCCAACAATGCCATGTGGTCATGAGCGCGTCTCCTGCCATATGGAAAAGGGCCCTGGAGAAAGGGACGGTCACTGTAGATGGGATGCTCAGAACCTACGTGAAAGACCAGTCACCCCTAGTACAATGCACTGGCTGCCTCGGATACGGTCACAGCAGAAAATTCTGCAAAAGTGAGGGTGTCCGATGCAGTCATTGCGGAGGACCGCACTTAAAGGTAGACTGCGAGGAGTGGGATCTGAACACCCCCCCAAGATGCACGAACTGTGAGAACGCCAAGCTGAGAACAGCGGATCACAATGCGTTCAGCGACGACTGCCCCATCCGAAAAAAGTGGGACAATATAGCGAGGTCGACGTTTAATTACCAGTGCTGTAGGCACCTAGGCAACAGGCTCCTCCTACCATGTGATACAGGCTAATCTCCAGCGCAAAAAACTCGCAACGCAAGAGATGCTGATAGAGGGTAAAGAGAGGGGAGCATCAATCGCATTAATTCAAGAACCGTATGTGGGAACTAAGAACTGTATGGAGGGCAGAAGAGGAGTGCGGGTGTTCCAATGTGAGGGAGAAGTGACAGTGAAAGCGGCCATAGTGGTATTTGACCCGAACATAGATATCGTCCAGCACACACAGCTCACGACACCTAACATTGCAGTCGTGGAAGCCCGGACAAAAACCTGGAAGATTGCCCTCGTGTCATACTACTTTGAAGAGGAGGATAATGCCCACCATAGGGAAATAAGGAAGAAAGCAGGCATGGTGAACAGTAAACCAGATGATGTCCAACAAGACCCACCGTTCACCATCACAGAACTTGAAACAGCCGCAAATTCCTTCAACCCGAAGAAAGCTCCTGGCGCAGATGGATTCACCGCCGATATCTGCCTTAACGCAATTAAAGAAGACCCGATCACGATGCTTGCCCTATTTAACAAATGCCTGGAACTAGGACACTTTCCAACAGCATGGAAAGAGGCAACGGTGGTCATACTACGCAAACCAGGAAAGGACAAATATAACACCCCGAAGTCCTACAGGCCAATAGGTCTTCTACCGGTACTGGGCAAGACCTTTGAAAAAATGCTGATGAATAGAGTGAAGCACCACATCCTGCCTAACATCAGCACCCGCCAATACGGGTTCATGCCCCAAAGGAGCACCGAGGACTCCCTCTATAATCTAATGCAGCACATACGAACAAAGCTCAGGCAAAAGAAAATCGTCATATTAGTGTCATTGGATATAGAGGGAGCCTTCGACAGCGCCTGGTGGCCAATCATAAGAGTGCGTTTGGCGGAGGAAAAGTGCCCCTCTAACATTAGGAAAGTAGTAGATAGCTACCTCAGTAACAGAAAAGTTAGGGTAAGATACGCTGGGGAAGAAGTTGTCAAGGAGACAAACAAAGGCTGCGTACAGGGTTCCATAGGGGGTCCAATTCTCTGGAATCTGATGCTCGATCCACTACTAAAAGATCTAGAAGCGGGAGGATATTGGATACAGGCGTTCGCGGATGATGTCGTCCTTGTTTTCGAAGGGGAGACCGCTCAGGAAATACAGGGTTATGCAAATGCCGCTCTCGAACATGTTCGAGCGTGGGGTGTCGCAAACAAGCTGAAATTCGCGCCGCATAAAACAAGCGCAATGATTGTTACTCGGAAGCTTAAATACGACACACCACGCCTGAGCATGGGCGGGACGGACATAGGCTTCTCAAAAGAGATTAAATTACTCGGGGTCACAATTGACAACAGCCTAACATTTAATTCACACGTCACAAACATATGTAAAAAAGCCATAGGCATATATACCGTGCAATTTTTTTATTGACCCAAGCTTAAGGGGAAGGTCATGTTAAGTGTTTAGAATAAAATGAATAAGGAATTTTATTTTTTAAAAATACTTTTATTTTTTAATAATTTTTGTTTTTATAACTTATCGTCAATCATTCGGATATAAAACCCAAACAACACCAAAAATGAAAAAATAAAAGCAAAAAAGAAAATTAAATAAGTAAAAATACTAAAACAGCTGATTGCCGGCGCGGTAGGTGCTCGCGCGGTCACTAGCCCGCGATGCGACCTGTGTCGACCCCGCACAACCACACGCTCGCATGTGCCTTCTGACTACCGATCCATTTCTACAACTGAGACGAACCCAGTAAAAGTTCAAACGTTTGTTTATAAAATAAATTTTATAAAAAAAAACCTGAATGTAAGTTTGTACTTACAAACAGCTAACCTGGTGTTTAAGGTAAATAAACAGTGTATGTAAACTGTCCATCAATTTCGGCATTATTCTCAAAATCCTTTTTTTTATTTTATTTACTTTTGATGCAAGCAAGCGCCAGCGACGGACGCGAGTAGGTACATAAATCGTATCGTGCCGCTCCGTTTCTTAGCAATTCTTCCGCTCAAATGGTACACCTACAGACTATTGTAACATTTAATAAATACATTTCGCCCTTTTTTACTATAAACTAATAGTACCTAGGCAGGTAGCTGCGATACTGAAATTAAATTACTGTTACGGATTAAAATGCTCACAAGTTTATAATACATTTAAATAGCAAATTGGTGTTTTAGAGTTTGGATACATGTTTTTAATCAAAGAAATAATAAAAGACTATTCAACGATTTGCATAAACGCTGAGCCTACCCTTCAATAGTTATGTGACACGTCGTCAGATACTTCTTTTTGAGTGTATTAAACATTACTATACTACGCTTATTGATATTTCATAAAATAACAAAAACCTGGATTCATTAGTAGTAGTTTAAAAGTAAGATTTAAATAAAACCAAAGACATACAAAACGAATAATCTAGCATACCCAGTGCTAGCGCTCCCGCGCATAAATGCATGCCGCCAGAATTGTTGTCTAAATTGACGGTCCACAAATACCTGATGAGTGTGATTGAGACTTGCGCTTGTGTGTACAAAATTCCAATAAACTGACATGCTTAATAAATAATAAATTTGAACGGACTAAGATTTGGAACTTAGCAGCAAGTAACTTTCATAACAAAATTATTTGTTATAACAGCCCACAGCCCGTATATTACCCAGGTAGCTGTTTAAGGGTGGGTTAAACTCGCTTCATCCTATTAAATAAAAAAGGGTGGGTCCAGAATTGGCACCATCCTTCCAAGGAATAATTTAAATAAGTTTAATTTAATTTGAATTCATCAACAAAAATAGGGACAGCATTTAAACACATTGTTTTTTTTTTAAACACAACGCGATTAATTACTTAAATAATGTTTTATTTCAATAATGGTACGCACAAAAAAAATTATAAGTAAGATGCATTCATGTTCTCTTCTAAAAGTCATAGCGAAATTAAAACTTTCAATCGTTAATCATAAATCATAATGCAGTGTAGGTGTACTGATTCTTTGCGTTTTGCCGGTGCGCCTGCCGAAAGGCGGCACGGGGCGGCGGCATGACTTTGTGTCAAAGTACCACAGTGATCAAAAATGACCGTTCTAATAAGGGTGCATACATACTTTTCGATGAACTGTGTAAATTCTGTAATTCAACTTTACTTACTAAAGTTCAATCTCGAAAATAAAATAATTTATTGAAAGACATTATTAGACACAAGCGGCCGCCCGCGGTTTCATCTGCGTCGTTTTCGTTCCCGTGCAAATATCGGGATAAAAAGTATCCTATGTTCTACTATCTCTGTGCCAAATTTTACTTTTGTTAAAAGAAATCTTAGCGTGAAAGAGTAACAAACCAACAAACTGACATACTTTTGCATTTATAATATTAGTAGGATTTAAGCAAAAGTAATGGTATTTTTATTGCTCAATTTGCAATTTGCAGACTATTATCCAAAGTCGGACTAGAGACAAAGAATACTTTCCCCCATTGAAACAGAACCACGTGGACACAGCCACTGGATGAAATATCTAATAATAATAATTTTCGTTTAAAAAAACATGTGAGTATATCGGAATGCTATCTGCATTTAGTCAATTTTTAATAGTTGTTTTTTTACTTTTCTTAGGTACCTACCTATTTTACTTATCACTATCCGGCTATCCGCCCTAGAGAATCATAGTTAAAGAAGAATACGATACTAGTAGAAGAACTAAAACTCTGCCCCTAAAAGTTAATTTCTATTCGTAGTAAGCAATTAATTTTTTACTGATAAAAAAAATACTTTGTTGATTTGATATCTATTCAATTCGATATGAGTTGAATGAACAGTGCGGGCCAAAACTTAAGATGTACTTAGTGTGAACTAGGCCTAAAGCACAGAATAAAAATAATTATATCGAGCTCTGATTTTATTTATTCAGTTTGCATTTGCATGTTACTCTTGCTTGTCGCGCGCGTTTGCAAACATAAACATGCCTCGTCGGTATACCAACCAGGAGTACCTGGAGATGGTCATTTGTTATCGGGAAAGCAATGAAGTGCTTAGAGCTGCGGTGCACATCTATCATGAAAGGTTTACCACAATTTTGAGAGCTGTTTCATTATTTCGTGTTTTAAAATGATAACGTTATTCAGGGAAAAAAGTCATGATTTAGTTATTATTGCATTAGTTCGTCATTCCAAAGCCTGTTAAGTGTGATGGAAAGTTATCACCTTTCTAGTGTTATTAATGAAAGTGTTGAAGGAGACTCGTTCGACATTAAGTATGTAAGTATTTAAACTGAACCTACACAGTTTAGATTTTAAATTGGTATTTCTATTTTATCTCGAAAGTCGTTTGTAATTATTCAATTTTTTGCTGATGTTGGTTTAAGATAAAACGCAACTTTCCCGCGTAAGTAAGGTAGGCAGTGAGATCGTTAAGTTAGAAGTTGCAAACAGTGGTTTTGTTTGACTATTTGGGTTACGTTTTAATAAGTATCCGAAAAATCAACGATTACATTGTTTTGACAAAATAAAAAAATGGTAATAACTTTCCGAGAAAATAACAGTAGGTAGGTAGTACGGTTGGTACTGTGATGTGGCCGTAATCGTAAGTTGGTTTTATCTACAGACGTTTATTTATTCATTCTCGTTTGAAAAATTCTTTCATTTTGCTTGTCTCGTCTCAGTTGTAGAAATGGATCGGTAATCAGAGGGCATAGGAGAGCGTGTGGTTGTGCGAGGTCAGCACAGGTCGCGCCGTGAGCTAATGACCGCGCGCGCACCTACCGCGTCGGCGATCAGCTGTTTTAGTATTTTTACTTATTTAATTTATTTTTGCTTTTATTTTTTTATTTTTGCCTTTGTTTGGGTTTTATATCCGAATGATTGACGATAAGTTATAAAAACAAAAATTATTAAAAAATAAAAGTATTTTTAAAAAATAAAATTTGTATGAGCCGCTATGTTTGTGTACTAGTCAAAGTCAAAGTCAAAGTCAAAGATTTTTATTCAAATAGACTTATAGATAAGTGCTTTCGAATCGTCCAATTTTTTTTTTCCTACCAGCCATTCAGGACATCTTTTAACTGATAAGAAGAACGGCCGCAAGAAACTTATCAGCTTTAACAAAAGCAACAACATTTACAAAGGAACATGTCGTTGCCAAACACAAATCTACAATCTTGAAACATATTTAATATAAGAGGAAAATTTTCTTATACTCAGTTATTAGAATATTTTCCTTTTATACAATTACAATAGTCATGTTTTATGTTAGTATCACTTCCATGCATTTTTGTCTTTCAAATAATCTTCTACCTTGTAATAACCTTTGCTTAAGAGCGTTTTTTTAACATGTATTTTAAATTTATGCAAAGGCAGCTCAATCACTTGTTGTGGAACTTTATTAAAAAAGGCTATGCCTTTCCCCAAAAACGAGCGACTGCATTTTTCAAGTCGAAATCTTGGAACGGCAAGCTTATTCTTGTTTCTAGTATTAAAATTATGAACATCGCTATGCTTAATAAATAAATCGTGATGTTTCCTTACATATACTATATTATCATAAATGTATTGTCCCGCCAAAGTTAGTATATTAATCTCTTTAAACAATTCTTTAAGAGAATCTCTCTGTCGAAGGTTGTAAATGGCGCGCACAGCTCTTTTTTGAAGTATAAAAACATTTTCTATATTGGCTGCTGAGCCCCACAACAACAGGCCATAGGACATTACACTATGAAAATAACTAAAGTAAACTAGTCTTGCCGTTTCAATATCAGTTAGGAGCCTTATTTTCCTTATTGCGAAAGCCGCAGAACTAAGTCTACTCGACAAGGTTTCAATATGTGGATCCCATTGTAGTTTTGAATCTAATGTAATACCAAGAAATTTAGTACTCTCAACTAACTCTACTACATCCCCATTCAAATTGATGTGCATGTCGACCTGCCCTACATTAGGTAATGTGAATTTAACAAATTTCGTTTTGGTAGGGTTAAGAGACAAATTATTACTGTTGAACCAGTGTGCGACTTGAGAGAGAGCACTATTTACTTCGTCAGAACAATTGTTTCCTCTATCAATTTTAAAAATTAAAGATGTATCATCTGCAAATAGTACTGTCTCACATAAATTACTCGCGTAGTTAGGGAGATCGTTAATATATATTAAGAACAGCAGAGGGCCCAATATTGAACCTTGGGGCACGCCCATAATAATGGGGGCTCCAGTAGAAGCAGTATTATTTACAATTACTTTTTGATATCTATTGTGCAAGTATGACTGCAAAAGGCTAACTGATTTTTTAGAGACACCATAATGTTCTAGCTTCTTTAAAAGTGTAACGTGATCAACGCAATCGAAAGCTTTAGACAGGTCACAAAATATACCAATTACGTCTTGCTTGCCCTCCCAAGCCTCAAAAATATGTTTGAGGAGTGCTATTCCAGCATCTGTAGTATTTTTACCTTTAGAAAAGCCGAACTGATTATTATGAAGGATTTGATTTACTGTTAAATAGTCTAATAATTGAGAGTATATAATTTTTTCAAAAATTTTACTAAGTGCCGGTAAGACTGATATCGGCCTAAAATTTGTGGGGTCACTTTTGTCACCTGATTTAAAAAGAGGAATAAGCTTACTATATTTCATTAAATCGGGAAAAGTACCTTCATCTATGCATTGATTAAAAATGAAAGCTAAATATGGAGCTATTATTTCAATTATAGATTTAATAACGCTGGTTGATATGCCCCATAAATCTTCAGTCTTTTTAATATTTATAGACTTGAAAGCTTTTAAAATGTCTTCACTATTAATATGCTTAAAATTGAAAACTTTATAACACTTATCAACACATGACTCTAGGAGGGCAGCAGCAACGTTTGGACAGGAATTTAAATTACTGGTAGTTTCTAAGGGTACCCGAGAGAAGAAATCTTCAAAAACACGTGCAACCTCAACGTCAGATTCAATTAATTTATTATCTACTTTAAGGGAGAAGGAGTTTACATTATGTTTAGTTTTCCCAGTTGTTTGGTTAATAATATTCCAAGTAGCCTTTATTTTATTATCCGCTAATTTTATTTTATTTGAAAAGAACATCGCCTTAGCAGCTACACATACATTTCTAAACATTTGAGAATACTTCCTGACATATTCAATAAAATTTGGGTCACAGGAAGTATGCTTTGACGCATAAAGGTCATATAGTTTCCTTCTACTTGTATAAATTCCCGGTGTGGCCCAATCACTAAACTTTACTTTATCCGAATTACCATTGATCACTTTTTTCTTAAACGTTTTACTAAATTCGCCTTCAACCACATGAAATAAATCATTATAAAGGTAATTAGATTCCATAATGGGAACTGGTAAAGACTCAATTTTATTAATCACATTGTTTCTAAATACATCTATGCCCTTTTTAGTTATTGGCCTACATACAATTTTCCGCTTAGGACAGACATGATGGTGCTCTATAGAGGCTAGTTGTCCACTATGGTCAGATTTAATAACATTTATTATAGATTTTTCAGTGACTACACAGTTTGAAAAAATGTTGTCTAAGCAGGTGGCAGATGTGGGTGTTATTCGTGTAGGCTCATTAAAGGTATGTGATAAATTATACGATTTAAATAAATTTAAAAATCTGCTTGAGAGCTTTGACAACTTTGGGTCTAAAATGTCAACATTAAAATCCCCACATATGACAACCTTTTTATTACTTTTACTAGTTATTCTTAAAACTTCCTCCATAGTGGACTCAAACTCTAGGTAATTACTCTGAGGGGGTCTATAAACACATATTACAATTATTTGGTCTAGTTCCACACAAGACAATTCAATTATTCGTTCAATTGAGAGGGATATTATATCTTTGCGCTCTTTGTATTGAAAATTATTATGTAAAATTATAAGAGACCCTCCTCTAATAACAGATTGCCTACTAAATGAACTTACAATACTATAATTATCGATATTTAAAATTAATTCGTGAGTAAAATTAATTCGGCCCGTACATGAGAATTGTTGTAAGTAAGTAGTTGTTGTGACACACTCGCCGTTGTAGTGGTGGAATAAAACACTGATTCCCGTCAAAGTTATAATACGTAGAAAGTAAGTAAAAATACAGTAAGTAGTAATGAATTGTGGGATACTAATTTGTTTCGCGGTAAATCAGTTTAAGGAGTGCGCGCTGTGAGTAACAAACAATGACATTTATAATGTGAGTCTCGCTGATGTAAGCAAAACTGCCTGTGCGGTTAATGAACCGTACATGCTCCCGAGGGAAAAGTAATAAAAATTAATTGATAAGTAAATAATTTAAGTAACCAAATGAGCATCCCGTATAAAGCAAGTTTTTTTTCTAATCCAACTGGAAAGGTTTTCTTTCTTGCTTGTTGGCTTGATGAGATATTAGTGGTTCCTCAGTCGTGGTCTCTATCCCCTTTTCTATTCCAGTCTGGTTTGGGATTGAAGATTGTTGTCGCTGGCGGCGGCGGTATAGTTTTTTGCAGACGATATAAATTATGGCTGCAAATGCTCCTACCACTAGCAGAGAAGAAATGGCGTAGTGGCATGCATCGTGATAAGACATAGGTGTCGCAGGTAAAATCTCTTGCGACCTTTGAAGTGTTATTTGTTTTTGAAGTCGCGCAATCGCAACATTACTCGGTGTTTCTTCTATGATAGTAATATTATGTCGAGCGCTCTTCCAGTTAATATTTATCATATTGTTGATCATAGTGGTATTCACCAGAAGTTCAATATCAGGTTCTAGATTAGTTCGACTGCCAAATTGGTTGTTTGCAAAGATTGTAGATTCTTCTCTTTGTATCATACATCCCGGTCGCAAAGTAATAAGTCCAGTTTCAAAAATGGTTTCTGTTGATATTTTTTCATTACAAATAATACGTATCATATGTTTTACGCAACAGCTGAATAACCATATGTTTTGTTTATTCAATTTGACCCAGTTATCGGTGCATTCAACTTCGTCAATGCCACACGATAAGGAATTTTGCTGACCGAACAGTTTTGCCTCGCACGGAGCGTTCTTGAAATGCATGTTGTACACTGGTTGCGGGGCGATACAAATATAGTTTGATGCTTGATTTTTCTTACATAGTTCAAGATCTTCGTTTTCCAGAGCTAAGTATGTGTTCTTCATTAGGTTAACTGCGATGTAAGATGATTTCGGCCTTATTCTTTTCAGCTTATTATTATCGTGAAAAGTCAGTGGGATAATTTTGTAAATAGTATATTCGTCGTCGCTGATAAGCGGTAGGTTGATCTCCACCAACAGATATATGTTTGTTAAACGATATTTGATATCCAGTAGGTCATACATTTTCATGAACATTTTTCACAGGCAGGGATAGTCCTCTTGGCAATCTTCCTGCAATGAAATTGAGTTTTTCCACAAGTTGAGAAACCGGAAGCAGTGATATATCGAGATCCTTTGTTAAAGTCGGACATAGTACGCACTAGCATATCTTGTACTCGATATAAGTCTGAAAGTATCAAGCTCGCCGTGAGTGACGCAGCGTTGACGTCATTCATCGTCACTAGTCTTTGGAGTCGAGTTTCCATTGTACTCATGTCGTCATGAATTTGTTGTAAATACACTTGTATCGACATAAAATGGCTTTGTGTATACTTTTCGCTATTCTTGATAATGTTGTTTTCTGCTTCTATTATGAGAGTTTGATTTCTTAAAAGATTCAACAGATGTTTGTCGTTGTTTTTCAATGTTTCTATATCATTTTCGTATTTCTTTGCAAATTCTTCGTCTAGTGTTCCGAAAAGGGTTCGCGCAAGGTTTCCGATTCCATCGAAGTAACCACGTTTTCGCCGGCGTACGGGCTCCGCTAACATAAGCGCATCGTTGTCCGATAGGTGACGTAATTTGTGACGTAGTTGGTTGATGATGGAATCACATGGCTCATGAGTTAAGCGTTTGCATATTTGCGCTATATGCTTTACGTATGTGTTTATATTTCTTTCTGCTTCGAAGTATGCGGTCAGATTATAGTAAACTAACAGAGTCCAATAATCGTGAATTAATTGCAGGTTTCCAATCTCGTCATAATAAATAGGGTGATCCATTTTAATTGGCGTTATTTTGTAGTTCTCGTCAGATGCGCTTTTGACACTTACAAAGCACATAACGAATGTGATCGCAAAGAGGGAAAAAATGTTTCGTTTAACTCGTCTCGGCCGTAACGGCCGTTTTATTTCTTTAGTGTCGTTTATCTTTTCCAACTTTTGTTGCGTCTCAGTATTCGGGGTCTGCGAGTTATCTTGTTCGGGGAAAGCTACTAATTTAGTTATCGGGCGTTTTAATTTTCCAGTTTTCGTTTTCAGCGTTACCACCCGGACGTTGCCATCAGCTCCAGGATATGTTTCCAGGACTCTGCCAACCAACCACTTTCCAGGAGGTAGATTGTTATCCTTTACCAAAACAAGGTTTTCTCTTTCAATGTTCTTTTTTGGATGCTGCCATTTACTGCGTGTTTGAAGTAGAGTAAGGTATTCACTTGACCATTTTTTCCATATGTGTTGATATATATATATATACCAATCTCCATCTATTGCGCAGATCGTATTTGATGAAGTCATCGTTATCTTCGTGTGGTAGAGAAAGGATAGGTCCGCCAATTAGGAAGTGACCCGGAGTTAGGTATTCCAAATCGTCGACGACTTCTGAGAGTGGTAATAAGGGTCTGGAGTTCAGGCAACTCTCGATGGCAGCCAGTAAAGTAGTAAACTGCTCGAACGTTAGTTTTTGCTCTCCAAGGACTCTTTTAAGTTGAAACTTCATGGATTTCACCGCAGCTTCCCAGAGGCCACCTGCTGTGGGCCAGATTGGTGCGTTGAAATGCCACTCGATAGCTGACTGGGATATTTCTTCGTGAAATTCTTGGGACGCGAAAGTTTCATGAAGTTTAAAGTCTTCTTTTAGTTGTTTAGCAGCTCCTTGAAAGTTTGTCCCGTTATCCGAAAATATACGTTTCGGAGTACCTCGGCGGGCACACATACGTCTTAGTGCCGCAAGGAAAGTAGGCGTGCTCAGGTCGGACACTAGTTCTAAGTGCACAGCTTTTGTGACCATGCAGATAAAGATTGCAATATATCCTTTACATGTCTTGACTCCTTTTCCTTTGTTACTTTTTACATCCACGTGGCCCGTAAAGTCTATACCCGTGTTAGTAAACGGTCTGGATGGAGTCACGCGCTCCCGTGGTAAGTCGGCCATTATCTGTTCGCTCTTGTGTGGCTTGAAGCGATGACATTTTACACACAGTCTTAGTTGTTTCTTAACAGTTCGATTCCCGCCTATAACCCAGTATTGTTGTCGTAAATAGGCAAGAGTAAGTCGCGCGCCGCCATGCAGAGTTTTCTTGTGGGCGTCATCGATAACCAACTTTGTGAACTGTCCATCATTCGGTAAGATGATCGGATGCTTCGTGTTTTCAGGAAGTTGTGTGTTCTTTAGCCGTCCTTTGACACGCATAATTCCACTCTTGTCTAGGAAAGGTGTTAACTTCAAAAGATTGCTTTTCTTTGTCACAGCTCCGATTCTTCTTAGTTGTTCCATTTCGTCACTGAAATAGTTTTCTTGTACGTGTTTGATAATTATCTCAGTGGTCGAGTTCATTTCTTGTTTAGTTAAAATACCTTTGTTTTTGTTTTGTTTACTGCGAAGATTGGCGATAAAGCGTAACACCCAGCTGACCACTCGTATTACACGGGGCAGTGAACTGTACTTGTGTAATATATTATGTATTGTTTCTCCTTCGTCAGCTGATTTCGTCACCATGCACCGTTGATTTATTGTTTGTGTTTCGATCTCGGTACACAATTTTTGTTTCGGAGTTTTATTTATTTCTGCTGTATTAAGAGTATTTAGCCATTGTGGACCCTTCCACCAAAGTTCAAAAGATATAAGTTGCGACGGATAGAGTCCTCTAGTTGCACAGTCCGCTGCGTTGTCTTCTGATTTTACGTAGAACCAATTGGCCGCAGGAATAAACTGAGTTATTTGTTGAACCCTATTCGCAACGTAGCGTTCCCATTTGTTTGTGTTTCCTTGTAGCCAAGCTAGGACCACTTGTGAGTCACTCCAACAATAGATTTCAAGTTGTTTTTCAGTGATAGTCGATTTGATTTTCTGTATAAGTTTTGTAAGTAGTAAAGCTCCACAGAGTTCGAGTCTTGGCAACGAAAGTTTTTTCTTAAGCGGTGCGACCTTAGTTTTAGCCGCGATTAGCGTTATGACGTATTCGCCTGATTCAGTTATCGTTCTACTGTATACAACGCAAGCGTAGGCCTTTTCGCTTGCGTCACTAAACCCATGGATCTCGATTTTCTTTTCAGAACACGATAGCCACCTTTTCAGGGTAATTTTATTGATGTTTGGAAGATCTTTTTTCAGTTTTTCCCATTCTTTGGATATTTCTTCAGGCCGCTTGTCATCCCACTGTAATTTATTCATCCATAGATTTTGAAATAGTATTTTCGCTTTTATCGTAATAGGTGCCAACCATCCAAGTGGGTCGTACAATCTGCTGACGTCGGAAAGCAGCGATCGTTTAGTTGTTTGTTTTGTGGTATTTGTTATGTTCCAATTAAATGTGAATATATCCAACTTAGAGTTCCAGCCGATTCCCAAAGTTTTTGTATCATGGGGTTGCTCAGATTTGAAGTTAATTTGTTGCTTAATACATTTCTGCTCATCTGGCAAATCTTCCAAAATCGATGGTTCGTTGCTTGCCCATTTTCTTAAGTTAAAACCACCCTTATTCATAAGTGTGATAAGGTCGGTTATTAGGTTTTTTGCCGACTCGACTCGGTCTTCCCCGTGGACAAGGTCATCCATGTAAAATCTATTCTTGAGAACATCTGATGCTGCGGGGTATAGTTGTGCCTCATCCTGCGCTAGTTGTTGCAAAGTTCGCATGGCAAGATAAGGGGCTGCTTTCGTACCATATGTTACGGTACATAGTTGCATTTCTTGTATAGGTTCCCGGGGGTGTTGTCTCCATAGAATAGTTTGAAGTACTTGTTGACTTTGATGTATAATCATATTGCGATACATTTTCTCGACGTCTGCCGTAAAAACGTATTTATGTATTCGCCAGTTAATCATGAGAGTCAGCATGTCCTTTTGTAGGTTAGGACCCATATACCTTAAATCGTTAAGTGAGTACTTGGAACTAGAAGGCATCGACGCGTTAAAAACGACCCTTAGTTTTGTAGTGGTGGATTCTTCGCGAAGTACGCCGTGATGCGGGAGATAGGATCTTATTTGTTTTTCCGTGAATGACGTCACAGGTGTCATGTGTCCCATAGTTAAGTACTCTTTCATAAAGTTTCTGTATTGAGTACCAAAGTTCTTGTTCTTTTCCATTTTTCTCTCAAGTTGCAAAAATTGAGCTAGAGCTTGAGGTCTCGTTTGACCTAAATTGTTCTCAAAATTCTGCTTCATAGGCATTCTTACGACATATTTGCCGTCTGGACGTCTCTCTGTAGTTTCGACGTAGTGTTTCTCACAGATAATATCTTCGCTTGTCTGTTGTTCATTATCTGTGATTTCCTCGGATTCCCAAAATTTTGCTATCTCTTGTAGTTCGTTCAGTGTAACAAAACAGTTGAAAGTCTTTACATTCCCACATAAAATCCACCCCGCTTTTGTTTGTTGTGCTATAGGGTAGTTTTTGTTGCTCTTTATCATTCCATCTAGGATTAGTTCGGAGTATACGTCAGCTCCCAACAACATGTCTATTTGGGCTGCGACATTAAACGAAGGGTCTGCCAGTTTAAGATTATCTAGGTAGTCCCAGTCCTTGACTTCGAAGGATTGACTAGGTAAGTTAGTAATTAATCGTCTGATGATTACGTTGAAGGTGAAATCTGAATGTATAGATTTACATTCCAGTTGTGCCGATGATTTACAGCTTCCAGACGAGGTCCTGACTCCTGATACGACGGCGCTTAGTTTTTGTCTTGGAATTCGAAGTAGTTGTGCTGCATTTTCCGTCAGCAGGCTGACCTGTGATCCTTGGTCTAAAAGCGCTCTCATGATAATGTATTCCCCTTCAACATTCTTGACTTTTAATAGCATGGTAGTTAATAAGACTTCTTTTTCTTCATTAATTACTGAGTTCACGTGTTTTGATCCTGACTGAGTGTTGTTTGTTATTTGTTTCTCTGAGTAGTCCCGAGAATCCTTAGTGTCCTTGTTGATGTCATGCAATAATGTATGATGAGGTTTTTTACAAACTCTGCAAGTCTTGAACGAAGTACATTTCTTATCCCCGTGACTGTATAAGCAATTCTTGCAAAGTTTCATTTTTGCAACCAAAGCGTTTCGACCGTCGATCGGTAGACTTAAGAATTTGTCGCACTGCATTAACACGTGATCAGTTTTGCATGTTGGGCAGTTTTTCGCTATTGTGTAGAACGTACGAGGCGAGTTCATTGACTTGGTAAAGTTGAGTGACTTGTGATTTAGGTTACTGATTTTCTTCGAGTTGATGTTTGGCGTTTGATTTTGTTTTTGTTGTTGATGGCCACGCATCCCCTCAAAGCCAATGAATTTTGATTCCAGGAATAATACGAATTCTTCTAGTTCAGGTGGATCTCTGGGTGCCTTTAATTTACTTATGTATTCGTTGTATGTTTCTGAATCGAGTTTTTGGCAAAGTAAATAAACAATCATCGGATCCCATGTGTGAGTATTAAGTCCAATGTTGTTTAGTCCGTTCAGGCATTCTAATGTGACGTCATGCATCTTCTTTATGTTGAAAGCATTTGCTTGTTGCAAAACAGGAAGGTTAAGTAACGTACTCATGTATGATGTAAACATGAGCCGCTTGTTATCGTAGCGATGTTGCAGGATATCCCAACAGGAATCATAGTTATCCGCACTGGTTTTCAGATGGCGAATCAATCTTTCAGCTTCTCCTGTTAGTTTAGATTTTAGGTGTTGCATTTTCTGCGCTTTCGGTATCATTGGATTTGAGTGAACAATTTCAACAAACAGATCTTTAAACGACGTCCATTGAGTGTAGTTGCCCGAAAATTCTGGTAATTGTAATGTAGGAGCAGATTTTTCGTAGTGAGTATTATTCCACATTTTTTGGTTAATTTCTTTTCTCAATGTATCGTATTTCATCTCCATTTCTAGGTACAGTTGTTCGTAATCTAGGTTTGGGCTTTGAAGTGCGTAATCAAGGTCCCAGTTTAGTTTATCGATTCGCTCCCATTTCGACTTTAAAATGTTTAAGCTTTCTTCGAACTCCCACTTCTCGTTCATGTTGTTCAGATTAATTTTTTGGCAAACTCGTTGAAAAGCTTTAAAATTGCAATCTTGGTGGCGAAGCAATTCCTGAACTTGTTTATCAGATTCGTTAGTCGTTAGTTCTAGTTTTTTCGATGTCAAAACTTCAGAGCTTTTTGCTTTTAAGTTCAACTTAAGTTGTAACATGTTTTGTTTCGTTTCTTCATACATACATTTTAACTTGTTATGAACGTCATCTTTGAAGTAAGATATTTCAGGGTCAGCAACCTCGAGGAGCTTTAGATGGTTTTCTTGAAATTCCTGCCAGTGAGATTCCATAGCGCCAAGTCTTGACACTAGGTACTCCAAAGTCTTTCTCGAAGCACTGTCCTTTCGATAATTAGTACATATATGCTTTATGCGTTCGAAAGTCGCCTCCTGGCGCGATAAGACATCTTGGTAGTCAAAAGTCATAGTTACCGAAGTTTTTTTTTTTTGTTTTCTTCGTAGTTCAAAAATTAGCAGTAGGTAGCAGTATACCTTTCTCCAAATCCTTGATTTCGTAACCGTAGTTGTAGTTAGTTGTGATCACGTAACCCAAGAATTGAAGTTATTGCTGGTTTATAGTTGTATTGATGCCGTAGACCTCCCCCTGCGGTATGTGCGAGAATCCTTCTCAACTTAGCAGATGATTGCCGCTTGTGGCAGGCCTGTTAAGCCGATTCGCTACCACACTGAGAAATCCAACAAACACCAATAGTTTCCTCGAAGGACCACTATGTATGAGCCGCTATGTTTGTGTACTAGTCGGCCCGTACATGAGAATTGTTGTAAGTAAGTAGTTGTTGTGACACACTCGCCGTTGTAGTGGTGGAATAAAACACTGATTCCCGTCAAAGTTATAATACGTAGAAAGTAAGTAAAAATACAGTAAGTAGTAATGAATTGTGGGATACTAATTTGTTTCGCGGTAAATCAGTTTAAGGAGTGCGCGCTGTGAGTAACAAACAATGACATTTATAATGTGAGTCTCGCTGATGTAAGCAAAACTGCCTGTGCGGTTAATGAACCGTACAAAATTCCTTATTCATTTTATTCTTAACACTTAACATGACCTTCCCCTTAAGCTTGGGTTAATAAAAAAATTGCACGGTATATAAACAGCTCGCAAAGGCTGCCAAGGTAAGCTGGGGACTGCACCCGGAGGTGATCCGCGCTATTTACACAGCCACAGCAGAACCAATTGTTATGTATGCGGCCGGTGCATGGGCACCGGCCGTAAACAAGCTCGGGGTGCAAAAGCAGTTGGCGGTGCTACAGCGCGGATTCGCCCAGAAACTTTGTCGTGCATACCGCACAGTGTCGTTAAACTCTGCGTTAGTGTTGGCTGGAATACTCCCCTCGATCTTCGTGTACGCGAAGCAGCTTCATTGTATGAAGCAAAAAGGGGAGTACCCCAGCCAGCACTGATGGACAGGGAGGTAGAGCGAATGGCTCCAGCATTGGAGGCCCCACACCCTGCTGGGCGTATTGCCTGGAAAATCACCAGCCTGATGGACGAAGAGCAGCTTAGAAACAACAGTAACGTCAACATCAAAATATATACGGATGGAAGCAAGATTGAGGGTAAGGTTGGAGCCTCGCTATCCATTTGGAATAGCGAGATCGAAATCAAAGCCCTCAAACTTGCATTACCAACGTACAGTACCGTGTATCAGGCTGAGCTCCTGGCAATATGCCGGGCAACAAGAGAAATCTGTGGATACAAAGAGAAAAGCTTTGGCATCTACAGTGACTCGATGGCGGCACTGCAAAAAATTACAAACCTCGGTTCCCTGCATCCCCTAGCTGTGGAGGCAAGAAGTAACATGGGCAAATTACATCACCAAAATAAAACAGTATCTCTATTTTGGATAAAAGCCCACGCAGGGTTGCAGGGAAACGAGAGGGCCGACCAACTGGCCAAGGAAGCCGCACTCAACACAAAGCGAAGGCCGGATTACGATTTGTGTCCGATTTCATTCGTTAAGCGAGGCCTACGTGAGGCCTCGCTCAGCGAATGGAATCACAGGTACATGTAGGGTACAACAGCGCAGACGACAAAAATCTTTTTCCCAAATGCGGTCACAGCCTATGGTGTAATAAGGAAAATGGAGCCAGACAGTGTGACAACACAAATTTTGACGGGGCATGGAGGATTCTCCCAATACTTGCACCGTTTCAAGTTAAGGGAGAGTCCATCATGCATCTGTGACCCGGATGCCCAAGATACTGTCCCCCATCTACTCTTAGAATGTCCCGAGTTTACGGTAGATAGATACAACATCGAACAAAATCTGGAAGTAAAATTGACAGTAGACAGTATAGAAAAAATTATGTTAGGAAAAAACAGAGAACAATTTTTAAATTATTGTAAGAAAATAGCAAATATAGTTATAAAGAGAAATAAAGACTAAGAAAATTATGTTAAATAAATATAATTGTATATTTAGTGTAACATAAAAAATTTTGAAAATAAAAATGTTAACATATAATATATAGATAAGCAAACTATGTTATAAATATAAGAAAAATGTATTAGAAATAAGAAAACAAAATGTGTAATTAGAAAATAAGAATAATGTAAGAATGAAATGTATTAGAAATAAGAAAGAAAGAAATGTAATTGTAAAAGTAAGAATTAAAAAACAAAAATATTGTATAAAATAAAGATAAAAAATCCCTTAATTAGAAAATAAGTAATATATTCAAATTCAAATTCAATATCATTTATTCAGTCTAGGCTGTTACAAGCACTTATGAACGTCAAAGAAGCTACGCCATCGGTTCACAAACCCTACCTTGTAACGAGAAGAACCGGCAAGAAACTCGTCAAGGGCTATTTTTTTCTCCCTGTTTTATTTCATACAGAGTCGTCAAATTGAAAAGTGAGCTTAACATATCAGTAAGGTCAATTTCCATCACAAAAGAAAATACTAATTATAATATTACATTTTATGGTTATCCTAACCGTAAACAATTTTCAACTCGTAAGGAAGGACTTACATTTAACATTTCTCGCATTACAAGGTTACTGTACTGCAAGTTGTGACGTACATCATACAGGTCGATAGTAATTTATTTTAGATGAAAATATTTAATCTCTAAGCACAACGTTAAGACAAGCAGACTGAAGTAGACCCATTTCCGCTGGCGGCACCCGTTCACGAGCATGACGCATGAACCAGTCATCGCTTCGCTCAACCATATTTTAGGGAACGTAACGACCCGCCTCACACGACACCGCCGAAGAAACGTTTGAGTGAGCATGACGTACTTCAGGTACTTATGTTAAAGTGTATAAATATAAAAAATACAATGGCAAAAACAAAAAAAAAGAAAGATAAAAGTGCATTAATATAAGACGCAACTTACAATGTTACTGGAAGACGCATCAGCTGGGTCATAATCATAAAGCGTATTTAAAGTAAATTAAAAATAATAATAATAATGGCTTTCATATACTTAATTACAATAATTGGAGAACATTACTTATTTTTATTTATTCTGATCAAGCAGTGCCACGTTCTCAAATTCAAAACATCATAAATAACATAGAATTTATAAAATTGAAACAAAAATATAAATATCTCAACACATTTTAACACAATCAGACAAGAGCAGACCCATCCCACTGGCAGCACCCGTTCACGAGCATGACGCATGAACCAGCCATCGCTTCGCTCAACCATATTTTAGGGAACGTAGCTACCCGCCTCACACGACACCACCGTAGAAATGTTTAAAGAGAGCATGACATACTCAAGCTACCTGCGTTAAAAGTTTAATCTAATACTATACTAAACAAATTAATGACACGGCTACAACTTCGAAAAAAATAAAACAAAACATTTATGACCAAGCTGTTTTGTCATTCAAATAATCCTTTATAGTATAATATCCTTTCTTTAGTAGACAATCTTTTACATGAATCTTAAACTTTTCAAAAGGCAAATCCAAAATACATTGTGGAATTTTATTGAAAAAATTTACACCTAGACCCAAGAAAGATCCGTGGACCTTTTTTAGCCTGTATCGAGGCATTACAAGTTTATTTTTATTTCTCGTATTAAGATTGTGCACATCACTATGTTTGGTATATTCTGATAGATTGCGACGAACAAAAATTATACAGTTCAAAATAAATTGACATGCAGCTGTTAATATACCTATCTCTTTGAACTTATCCCTAAGAGATGTTTTAGACCCTAGCTGAAAAATGGCTCTTATTGCTCGTTTTTGTGCTGTCCCCCACAAAAGAATACCATAAGACATGATGCTATGGAAATAACTAAAATATACAATCCTAGCAGTTTCAACATCTGTTAACTGTCTAATTTTTCTAATAGCATATGCAGCCGAGCCAAGTCTACCAGCTATTGCCGCGATATGTGGGGCCCATTGGAGTTTAGTGTCTAGAGTTACACCCAAGAAAACAGTTGAATCGACTAAATCTAATTTTTCTTTTTTAATTTCAACATCTATTGGCAGGACTTTTACATTAGGCAAAGAAAATTGGATACATTTGGTTTTCCTTGCATTAAGTTGTAAGTTATTTGCATCAAACCAAGTAAGAATTTGAGAGAGTGCCATGTTTACGTAGTCAAAATGAGTAGAATAGTATATAAAAAGTAGAATAGGCAGGTATCCCACCTGTTATAGGGCAAAAGATGACGAATGAAAGAGTAGTATGAGGTATGAAAGTGCGAGAGGCATACAAGAAGAAATGGCATGAAAGAGTACACAGCAAACATAGACTCCAATCATGTTGGAGGTACTAGAGAATAAAAATAAAAAAAACAAGCCTAACCCAGTGGGTCTAAAAGTGTTTGTCCTAGCCACACCTGACGGCATAGTATGTGATATGATTATATACCAAGGGGATACATCCTGCCCAGATCTGATAAACCAAGGATTTGGCCTAGGAGAAGCTATGGTTCTATATTTGACACGTTCATTAGTGCCTGGGCATAATTTATTCTTTGATCGATATTTCACAACCGTGAAATTGTGTGATGAACTTATGAAACTCGGCTTTCACGGTACCGGTACAATAATGAGAAATCGGCTTCCAAGAGACTGTGTTTTCACGGATGAGAAAGATTTTAAGAAGCAGCCCCGTGGTACGAGTGAAGTACGTATACGTAATGATGAAAAATTAGCTGCCACAATGTGGCTTTATAACAAACCCGTACTGATGTTGTCGTCCCGGTACTGCAATATAAATACAGATGAATGCGAACGTTGGTCAAAACAACGAAAAACTTATGAACGGGTCCAAAGACCTGAGGTTGTCCAAGTATACAATAAGAATATGGGCGGGGTCGACTTAACCGATCGGAAGCTTTCTGTTTGTCCGTCCAGGAACCGCACTAAAAAGTGAACCATTAGAGTCATTTCTCATTTGTTTGACTTAGCTTTCGTGAACTCTTGGTTGCAGTTCCGGAAAGAAAAGCTGCTTAGTGGCAAAAAGCTGTCGGAAATTCTACAACTGAGAGAGTTCAAGTTGGATTTAGGCTGCAAATGGATAGAAGATAACGATGAAACCAGTGACGATGAAAGTGACCCAAATGAAGTTGATGAACTTCTGCCACAACATAAAAAACGCAAGGTACAAAGAAGACAGCAAAAAGCAGCCCATCTACCCAATTATGGACCAAAACAAGCTCGTTGCCGTAACCCAGGCTGTGATAAAAAAAACAACGGTTTTCTGTATGAAATGCAACATTTATCTTTGTTTCGTACCTAATAGAAAGTGTTTCAATTATTTTCACGAATGCAATGCTAATTGAAATAGCAAATCACTACCTATACGTTACTGTCGTCAAATTTGATTTTTTAAGTTTTTGTTTGTTTAGTTTTCAACCAAATGTTGTTAAAACTTTTAGGTGTTTTTAGAAGTATATTGTATAATTTTACTAGAATTTGTAATAAAGAGTATAGTATGATTGATTTATTGTGTAGTTTAGTTGATTTTGATCTCTTTGTGTACCAAATAATTATGTTACCAATAGTAGGCTATTTTGTTCCTATACAGTTTAAAAGACTTATTTTTTTGATTCTCATAAGAAATAAATACGTAAATATATTTCTATCAGAGTTTTATTGCTTTAGCTGTCAATATAACAGTATAATATTATTTTAATGATATATAAAATGCTATGTCCTATACAAAGCACAACCATTTAATCTGCTCTTGTCCTACATAAATGCCATAGTGGAAAACCAGATTTTCCAGCGTTTGATTTTTTTTCGTATTTTTTACTATATATAAGAACTTATATTTATAATATACCAAAGTTTCACAATGAAACTCGAAAAAAAGTGTGTCGCATAGTCAGGAGGTTAAGGCTGATGATAACTGAACTTAATAAAAAAAATTCAGAGGAGATGCATAATTCGAGCCGGCAATCAATCGATGAATGCATGGTTAAATTTAAAGGCCGATCAAGCCTTAAGCAGTATATGCCAAAGAAACCGATAAAACGTTGGTTTAAGGTTTGGGCAAGTTGTGACCAAAAACGGGCTACCTTTATAAATTTGAACACCAGTGACAGCATAGAAGACGAAGGTCTGGGATATAATGTCGTGAATAAACTCCCGCTTGACTTGCCTGAAAATATGCTTCTAGAGTTTGATAATTTTTTTACAGGCTGTAATATATTAGAAGCGCAGAATAACAAAAAAGTTTTTGCTATAGGGACTGTAAGACCTTAATAGAAAAGACCTTCCAGACATTTTGAAGAAACAGCAACCAAAAAAATTAAGACTTGCAAAGAATGAGTTTGCAGCTTTGACAGCAAAGCCCATAATCAGTCAGTATAATAAACGTTCTTTTACAAATTACTCAAAGTTCTTGAAAAAATTGCGAAACCACGAGATGACCACATGGAGGATATAAGTATCTTATCACAAAATGAACAAGAAGCTTTTAGGAATGAGGAGGTGATTTCACCAATAACTTATACTGATCTGAAAACGGTACTTTTGACCACACCACAAAATGAATCATTGCCTTAAAATTTTCAATATGCATCGTCACCAACTTCTTTTTGCGTACTCCAACGACCGTCGAGCGCTGCGTCCAGTTCCATCCCAGTTTTGAATAAAGAAGATTTGTTTGAATTAAATGGTACAATGGGCGAAGATATTGACTCCAACGATTTGGAATCAGTAAATGAGAATATATTATTAGATTTGTCCATACATAAGCGTAAACCGTGTACTAAATACTGCGATATTCAAGATTTTTGCAAAAGCACTATAACTACTATTCAAGTACCCTACACGTCAACTCCAAAACTAAATTCAGCTCTTCGTCCTCATACAGAAGGTCAAGCTTCAGCTTCAGCTGTAAATGAAACGTCTTTTGAAGGTAGTGCTGACGAATTAATGAAACAACTGATTGAAAACAAAAGTAACTGTTTGTCAAATGATAAAAGAAAAGATCAGTCTAGTTTAAGTAATGAAAAACTTAACAGTTCTAAAGGAAAGCGCAAGAAGAGCGACAATATATCCACAAGTCAGGAAAATTTAAGCGATGAAACACCTACTGAGTCTAAAGGAAAACGTAAGAAGAGTGGTAATATGTCTAAAAATCTGTCTAGTTTATGTGGGAAAAAATCTAACAGTCCTAAAGGAAAACGTAAGAAGAGCGACAATGTATCTACAAGTCAGGAAAATTTAAACGATGAAACACCTACTAAGTCTAGGTAAACGTAAAAAGAGTGGTAGTATGTCTAATGATCGGTCTAGTTTAAGTAGTGAAAAATCTAATGGTTCTAAAGAAAAGTTTGAGAAGACCAACCATGTCAGGAATCTACAAGTCAGGAAAGTTTAAATGATGAATCACCTGCAAAGTCTAAAAGAAAAGTTAAGAAGGGTGTACGTCTAAAGGTCATTCTAGTTTAAATAGTGATACATCATCAAAATCTAAACGAAAAGGTAAGGCCAGTGATAGTTCGTCTAAAAATGCAGAGTAATGTTAAAACTACTGATATAACATTTACCCAAAGACAATACAAACATAATTTAAGAAATAAAAATAAATTACATCTTCCTGTACCTAGGACACTAAATTACGGTAAAAAAAATATAAGCTATGAAGGGGCACAACTGTATAATGGTTTACCCGATTCAATAAAAGAATGTAAAAGTATGTACAAATTAAAAAAATTACTTCAAGAATATTTTGTTAATTAACTATAATTAGGTAAAAATACTTACGATTGGCAGATACATGTAGAATTATTGTCCTTACACGAATAACGACCAGTCTTAGTAAATAATAATAAATAAAAATTAAAAAAAAACATAAATCAGTAAAAAAGAAGTTCAAAATATAATTTAATAGTGTTATCATAATATATTTATATAAAAAATCTTTAAATAATAAAAAGGTTAAAAACTTTTTAGACCCTGGGCTATGAGACACAATAGATATTCCATTGTTCTCTGGACACCGGTGTCCGGTTCGGGTTTGATGATAGTCTACTCTAAATATTTCTGTAGCCGCCTCGGCAGAACTCGTGCAACCTATTGTTCCGATGATCGCTCGGTTTTGCATTTTTGTCGTACTCGCATAGTGTGCGTATGCGCATGGTCCGCGTGTGTGCGCTGTGCAACTAGTTAATACGATAACCAGTTTTTGACCTAGTTTGTATCGTATAACTATACGAAATGCATTTTGCTATTGCGCTGCGCCGCCATAATAACATTTAACTATAAGTTTTAGTAATAATATCTCATCTTAAGTGAACATCAGTTCTTATGAGAATAAATGTCTTTAAACCTAAAACTGATGCCTCAAAAAGTCATGAAATGTTATCGCTTGCTAATTCGAAAAACTCAAATAACAGATCGGCAAAATGTAATAAAAAAGAAGGGAAAGAAATGCTTAAAACAGTTTAAAAAAAAAAAAAAAAATATGCAATGAAGTCAACTTGGCCAGAGAAATGTTGAAAAAAATGTTGGCAAAGGTTTACAGAAGAAGAAAGGCATCAAATATGGTCCAATTTTAAAGACCTGAGCAAACAAAATCAGAGAAAATTTATAAGTAGAAACGTAACAAAGTATACCAAAAAAGTTACCATTAAGCAGAACTCGTTCCGGCTTAATTCTTTACTATGGTTTTTAGGTAATGTAAAGGTATGTCACATTAATGAATTAACAATATTTTCAAGGTATCAAAAGCAAAACAAATACAGTAATAAGTACAGTACTTCATTAACAAAATCTTTAAAAAAAATCCTTTGCAAAAATATGTTATTATAGTATTATATAGACATTTTCAAACTTATATTTTCAACTTACATTTTCGATTTACAATTTGGTAACAATAACATAAACAGTGGTGTTTGTGTTTGTGTATTTGAAACGCTATTTGCACGAAAAATATAAATTTTATTGAATAATCAAAGCACAAAACTATTTTCGATTTGACAACTTCATACTTCATACTTCAAGTAGTTTTATTCTCTTTATACAAAACTAGTCATAAAATTCAAAGATAAAATAAGGTTTTACTTTATAAGTTTTCTAACTATGAGCTAAACATTTCGCCCTCTCAAAGCTTGACAAAGCTTTATAAAATCTATGAAGAAATTAAAATCAAATACTATCTCCTAAAAGTTTAACAAGTAAGTGGACTGTAACACATTACTAAATGATGCTAACGTAATACCAAATGCTATCAATCTGAATCACTTTCAGTAGGCAGTAAACACAGTTTGTGAACAGGCCTTTTTAAGACTGAATTTTTACATTTTAGACTAACTACTCTGGTTAGACCATCTGAACCAGAATGCACTTCGACTATTTTTCCCATCAACCATTTAGTGGGTGGCAATCTCTCGTCCTTAACTAAAACTATATTTCCTACTTCCAAATTTGTTTGAATACTTGTCCATTTCTGTCGTTTTTGTAAATTAACTAAGTATTCCCGACTCCACTGCCGCCAAAATGACTGCAATTTCTTTTGTAAATATATCCATCGTTTATTGTATGGAACATAACACGTCTCTTCTAGATTTTCGTCAGGGATTACTATAGGATTGTCGCCTATCAAAAAATGACCGGGTGTTAAAGCACAAGTGGTTCCTTCTTTATCATCGCTTAAAGAGGTCATTGGACGAGAATTCAAACAACTTTCTATTTGACATAATAGAGTTGAGTACTCTTCATAAGTTAACTTTGTATCTCCAAGAACACGATTTAAATGTCTTTTAATTGATCTTATGTTTGCTTCCCAAAGGCCGCCCATGTGGGGTGCTCCAGCGGGGTTAAATTGCCATTCTGTTCCGTCTAAAGCTAACAACTCTGCTATTTCAAGTGGTAGACTACTAACACTCTTATTTAACATAAGTTCAAGTTCTTTGGTGGCACCTATAAAATTCGTTCCGCAGTCACTAATAAGTTTCTTACAATGTCCTCTACGTGCTGTGAAACGACGAAAAGCTGCTATGAAACCGTCAGTACTGAGGCTAGTAACTAGTTCAATATGAACTGCCTTAGTGGCTGTGCAAATGAATAAAGCTATATAAGACTTTTGAGTTTTATTAGAGCCGCGTCCACCGAATAACTTTAAAATTACTGGTCCCGCAAAATCTACACCACTAACAAGAAATGGTCGCTGTGGAGTCACTCTGTCTTTAGGTAAATTTCCCATTAGTTGACTTACAGGTTTAGCAGAATTTCGACAACAAGCTATACATTTTCTTATAATACCTTTTATTATGTTTTTTACTCCTATAATATGATATTTATTCCTTATATAATTTAACATTAATTGAATTCCACCGTGGAGGGTTTTTAAATGCGCTTCTTTTACAATCAGGTAAGCTAATCTACTATTCTTTGCTAATATGATAGGGTGTTTTGTTTCTCTACTGCAAGCTGCATTTTGAATACGACCTCCAACCTTTAAAATGTTATCGACATCAATGAATGGATTGAGGTTTTTGATACTCTTTGTTTTTACAGGATCAAAACTTTGTGACATTCGTGTCAAGTAAGACATTGCGCTTTGCATTTCCTTGGAGTTTAAGTAAGGAGTATACATTGGCAAGTATTGCTTTCTAACTTTATCTTTACATTTATTGTAGAACCTTAGGCAATAGCTAATTGTTCTTACTAGTTTATTAAGATTAGAATATTTACTAATAATGTCTGTTTCTTTTTCAGAGTTTGGCGCTATTACTACACTACACTGTACTTTCACTTCAGACCTTTTCTCTATATCAGTAGGATTAACTATTTCACTTATTTCTGTTACAGGTAGTTCATGATGTTCTCGGAGCCATGGCGGACCATTCCACCACAACTCATGCGATGGCAGCTCAAGTGGAGAGATTCCACGAGATGCAACATCTGCTGGGTTGTCTTGCGACATGACGTGATGCCATCTGCTTGGATCTATTCGATTAGTGATTTCTGTGACTCTATTGGCTACAAAAGTATTCCAATAGTTTGAAGGGCGTTGCAACCAAGCTAGGACTATAGTTGCGTCGGTCCAGGCGTGTATGTCTTTAGCTGGAACGTTGAGAGCGCCATTAACTCTCTCTAGAAGTTTAGCTAAAAGCAGTGTACGTATTTTTATTTTCATATACAAGCTAGTTTCTTTTGCCCGTAAAAGGATTAAATTGAGAGAAACTTTCGAACTCAATTATAGACTCAGCTAAGCACGTGACAGCAGCGTTAGATTTAATTTCGGGCAGGCCTTCACACTCACTTAGGACCATGGAGATATGCAGGCTCTAACCTCCAAAACCATAGAAATCAGATCATTAGCGTGTACGCTCCTGGGTATAAGATCGGGTTTTCTGTGGTTGGAACATACCGCCATGATAGCGCGCCAGTCATATCAAGGATTTCACATACGCGATTAGCTACAAATGTTTCGAGTCTGGATAGATCGTCTTTTATCCAGCCCAGTACTATACTCGAATCGCACCAGTGTGTAACTTGATCCGGTTTATACCTTATTGCTTCAAACACTGATTTAAACAGCTCTGCAGCCAACAAAGCAGCGGATAATTCCAGACGCGGAATTGTGGTTGGCTTCAAAGGTGCGACCTTGGATTTAGCACACAATAATTTTATTGTCACATTGTTTTCATCAATAGATTTTATATATATATATACATGCACCGTATGCACACTGTGACGCATCACTAAATGAATGCATTTCTACATGCCTTGCAGAACTGCACCAAACTACTCTTGGCACATGCAAGTTTTTTAGACTATCTAATTTACTTGCAAACTGAAACCAGTCCTCCCTAATGTTTTGAGGCACAGGTTCATCCCATTCTATTTTTTCTTGCCACAATTTTTGGAGTATAATTTTAGGAATAATAACTGAGGACTTAAAAGACCTAATGGATCAAAAGTCCGGAACGAATCCGACATAATACTGCGTTTAGTCACAATATCATTTTTATATGAAACTTAAATGGAATTTGTAGTGTATCACTTGATGGAGTCCAGCCTAAGCAGGGGCGTGCATTCCATATAGGCAATTAGGCAGTGCCTACCTCATTCAAAATATAAATAAATATACAATAAAATAAATATAATACAATAAGTGTTAAAGTTATTTTATTTTAGTTTAAACTTCTATTCAACACTCACCCACTAAGATATTCCTTACGCTAAATACTGAATACCTCCCGATAGGCAGTCTCGAAATTGCCTACTCGAAACAAGCAGCGTTTCATACAAGAATACAACATATTTAGAAAAAGTATTGCTCAAGTATAAACCGCCCATGGCAAGAAGGGCGCTGTTTGTACGTGTAACGTTCTAGCTTAAACTTCCGGAATATATCAGTATTAAGTAAGCATGCCTACCTGACGAATGAATTTGGTCGCGAATTATTTTGTTGAGGAGTTATTTTAAAACTATCATATTTCCTAAGATATTTATTAAAATTTTATGATGTAAAGGACAATTTTGTTCAAAATTAAATACTTGTGATGATTAACGTATTTATTTAGATAAGGATTAATATCATGTTTATGAAAACAGCTTCTCAAATAATACATTAGTTTAGAACAAATTTTATTATCTGAAAAATGGTTATAGTGAGTTAACCATAAAACATAAACATATGCTGTCGCGGACTTTTTTTTAGAACTTTTGATGGGGAATAATTTCGTCATACATGATTTTTACATAACTTTAACCGTTTACACACCGTCCGCAACGGAAGCTCCCAAAACTAATTTTTTTTCCCGTTTCTGTAACGTTTTACATTAATGCTCTGCTCTTATTAATCGTAACGTGATATTAAATATCTTATTACATTCCGAGATAAATGGACTATCCAGCACAAAAATAATTTTTCAATTCGAACTAGTAGTTCCAGAGATTAGCGTGCTCAAACAATTAAACTCGTCAGCATTTTAATATTCCTACTAAATATTACGAACCTTATCATTTATGGCTAGCGGCCCCTCTCGGTTTCACTCGCCGCGTGGTTGCCGTTACCGTGGGAATATCAGGATAATTATAAATATTTGCATACAATGTGGTTTTCTGATATATAAGCTACATTGCTGTCAAGTTTCATCTTAATCAGTTCAGTAGTTTTTGAGTGAAATAGTAACAAACATTCCTCCATCCAAATATCCTCACAAACTTTCAAACTTATAATATTCGGTAGCAGGATAGGATAAGTGCAGAGTTACTAGTTAGATCTACAGTGCCTACTACGCTGGAAAACCAATGCACGCCCCTGAGCCTAAGCCAAGCTTACTAGAGGACTCGCTTATCATTAAGTCGCCTTTAGTATTTAAATTTGGGTCTTCAAAGACCGCAGGTAAGTTGCTTTTTAATTTTCACAAGTTAAAGCAACTGCTTGCTAAAATCCTTTTTACTGAATTTAGTATATACCGCATCTGGGACTTGTTGTGAGCTCCCGTTATTAAATCGTCTACATAATGATCCTTTTGAATTATGTTTCGAATTTGTTCGTCCTCGACGTCCTCACCCAGCTGATAAAGGCAACGCGTACTTAAGTAACCCGCACTCAACAAATTGGTGCAAGTTTATAAAAATATGAAGCCAAATGCAACGAAAAATGACGTGAAGAAGAAGATTAATAGTCTTCGCAGCAATTATAGGTGGGTTAGTATTTTGTAGAAAGTACCTACTTTAAAAAAACAACTAATACCTACAGTAAATGCGAAAATAACTGCCTATTAAAGTTTTCATGCCTAAATTACTAAACTGATTTTAATGAAATTTGGCAAAGAGTGTGAAATAATAATATAGGTAGGTACGGTCGCCAGCACGTCGGGTTACTACAAAATGTCAAAATTTATTAATTGAAACTGAACTCTATCTGTTTGCCATAAGGTTGAATTTTATTTAAAGAAATTTGACCGTTTGTAGTAACCTGACGTGCTGGCGACTATTTTACATTACCGCTGTTGAGCATGAGTCTCCGCCAACGTAATATAACGTGTATGTAGTCTGCTTGGGCAAAGCCACGGACGAAAAACTAGTTTTTTTTTATAATGCAGTAGTAGGAGTAGGTACTTAGGTAGGTACCTATTTTTTAATATTTCTTTTGGGTATGCACTTGACCTAACCATCATATCGATACCTCTGGGCTCAAAGGGCGTAAAGGACATTTGGTCGTAAAGGAACTTTTGACACAGCCTTACTTAGTTTTTAATTCTCTATCGATCTGTATATTTCGATTTGCAATATTCGCCAAAAAATGCCCTTTACTACCCACAATTTTTGTAACGCTAAGCAAATTTTTTTGAAAAATTGTTGCTTAAATAACAATACGCCACCAAAACATAATTATCATGGTAGTAAAGCAAACTATTAACTATAAGCTATGGCTGTACAACACTTTTTTTTTACGATTGTCCTATACGACCTAACTATGATCCAAAATTATAATTTAATTGTTCTTTACTACCAACCAGGCAAGCATAACATTTATGGATAATGGGCGTAAAAGATATAAATTTGTTTAATGTACTGAAACACTTAAAACAACGTATTTATAATGCTTAATTGTCTTTTACGGCCTTGTTAGTTATGTAGTTTGTATTAGATTTGAAATGCATTCAAAACTTATTCAAAGCATCTTCTTAAGCATTCAAAAGTTAATTATTTTTTTCAAGCAAATAACACATTTCAGAATAAGTGTACCTAACCTAGTCTCTTATTCAGTTTATTTGCATTTTACTTATCATAAAAATATTAGCATTTTACTTATTTAAAAGCAATCTTAATTTTAGTAGGTACTTACATCTTAATTAAAGTTTATATCTCAAATTAAAAAATATAAAGGTAATATCTGTAAGAAATTATTCACTACATCCTTTTAGCAGTTAAATATAAAGTTGCACTGTCCTTTAATGTCTTAACAAATAATATTTTTGTTGTTCATATAAAGGTCGTAAAGTAAGTAGAAGTTAACGACTAAATATTATACCACCATTCAATGCTATAACCTTAGGCTATAACTAAAACTCAATAGTTCTTACCTTACTGAAAATAGGTTGTATTCTTCACATAAAAGTTTAAAATTTCTTTTGATTTATTTATCTAGTCCTTTACTACCCAAAATTATATTAGAAAAATGATTACGTGTCCCTTACGCCCTAAGTTTATAGTTAATCTAATCTTTAGAAAACTATTAGTGTCCTTTACGACCTAAGTTTGTAGTTAATGTGAGCTTTACACCCTTGACTTGATCTTATATTTAAAACAAAATGTCTGTTAAATCAAAAACAAATATAACTTGCTGGTACTTGAATTACAACGGCGCGGCTATCTCCTTCTAATTTCATAGCATTTGCAATAGTTAGAAAGAGACACTGTTCAACCGAGTTGGCACCGCAGCGCGGGTAATAGATTGGTGTGAAACGGAGGCGCTTTGAAAATATGGGGTAATGAAAAGTTGACTTTGTGTCGATGAATTAAAGTTCATATTTACGATATACTTTTTGTACTTAGCTGTCGCCGTTAGCGGCCGGCGCGCTTTGACAGGCACTGTTATGATTCGACTGTTACTATCATACAATTCTCGGTTGTTTTTTTCACCTTAACTTTTATAAGCGAAACGAAATTGTGAAAATGAGTGAAAACAGTGATGATAATAACATTACACTTAGTTCTTTAATAAAACGTCGCCAACAAGTTGCCGCTTTAGCTGCATATCATCGAAAAACGTGGAGGTAAGTACTTACAAATTTTTCTTACTCAAATAGGTCCGTTTAGTTTAGTAGGTACTTTATGTAACGTGCAAGTATACAAGAATACAGGAAATAAAATGCACGTCCTTAGTTCCTTTCATTTTTAGTAGATCCTTAGATTTTAAGTAGTTAGCACGAAGGTAGGCCCTGATTGTGAGTGCCGCCTTAGGTTACACGGGCAAATAGACAAAATAAATAATTATATCTGTAAGTCTGTATTAGGCTTTATGAGTACCTCGTGATAAGCACATGCTTATTGTAAAACTCTTAAAAAAGTTGCACTGAATGCCACTATATACTCACATAACTAGGTTTAGTAAGCAAAACACTGATAAACCAATTTGAGTTTGTTATTGACAATAATATTTAAAACTACTATATCTTTCTACATGTATATTGTTAGTATTTGTAAGCACATTGCTGAGATTTATTAAAGGGGTAGGCAAATTTTACGTATAAGCCGATAAATTGAAATATTATGTTGAAATATGTGTCATTAAATTATGTACCTATTCAGTATACATATTTTATATTTTTTCGCTTCTTTTTCAGGAAAGCTGATGGTTCTCCATCACTGAAAGATAATAATATTATAGCTAGTGAAAATCCGCTATCAAGACAGCCTACAAAAGAAAACATCTTACAAGTCAAAGCAACTTCTCAGCAAGAACATATTCAACAATATGATCCAAATAAGAAAATAAAAGTTTTATCAAATATTATTGTGAAAAAGTCAAGTTTTCGTGAATCTCCTCAGCAGCAGCCTTCAAATATGTTTTCTCAAGTAATCAAAACTCCTAATACACTCGTTCTTACCCATGTTGAGACTCAAGAGCTCAGTTTGGATGCTACTTCTCTCCAGCGACCTGCAACTTCAACGCCTGCGGAGACTTCATCTATAGACCTTAGTCCGATTGTGAGTTATCAACTTGAAAACATCGAAGATGATTCTGACGCTACTTCTTGCGGTTCTCCACAGCTGCTCTCAAACTTTCCTTCTGCAGAATTTGAAATTTCTGGCACTGTTGACACCTGTACTGAGACTCCCGATCAAAGTTTGGATGCAACTCTACCTACTTTAGCCTTTCAGCAACCTGCAGCGTCAACGCTTACGGAGGCTTCATCTAATGACCTGAGGCCGATTATGTGCTTGCAACTTGAAAACCTCGTAGAGAAATCTGACGCTACTTCTTGCGGTTCTCCACAACTGCCCTCAAACTTACCTGCAGCAGTTGAAGTTTCTGGCACTGATGACACCCATGCTAAGACTCCCGATCAAAGTTTGGGTGCTACGCCACCTACTTCAACCTTGCAGCAACCCGCAGTCTTATCTCCTACGGCAGCTCCAAATAACGACGCTGATCATCCACTTGCTAATATTCTTGAAAAAAGTTCAGACGTTAAATCTTCTACGAGGGCTACATATTCTAATGCTAAAGTAAATAAATCTGAAAATTTCGACAATAAGGAAGATACTAATATATCAGATTTACTTTTATTACAACAGCTCGAACCAGATATAAGTGATATACGTTCTGAAACCAGCAACGTAGAAATAGATAAACCTACAAAAAAAAGAAAGAGACTCACTACATCAAAGAAAGCTTTTATTGACTTCTTATCAGATGAAGAGAAGCAAGACTTCTCTGGAGGTAGCTCAGATCTTTGGACATGTAATGAATCAGATGTAAGCAGCGATGAAATGGAACATATTAAAAAGAAGAAGAAAAAGACTAAGAAAAGTGATATCGGTAATACAGAAATAAAAAAAAAAGAGAAACCAATTAATAAACGCAAATTAAATAAAACTTTGAAAAATGAAGGAAAATCTTATGAAAGTAGACAAGGAGAAATTAAAGCTGAAAAAGCAATGAAGAATAATCCGTGCGTTGCTAATAAGTGTGTCAGAGGATGTTATGAGATTTCTGAGCAAAAGCGAACTTCCTTATTTGAATATTATTGGAGGCTAGATGCTCAACGCAGAAAAGACTGGATAGTCCATAGTGCTCATAAAATTCCGATAAAAAGAAGAAAAACAGATAATGATTTTAGTCGAAGAAATATAACGTATGAGTATTACATAAACGATGGTGAAGGCCACAAGCAAGTGTGTCAAAAATTCTTGCTTAATACTTTAGATATAACTCAAAAATATATAACATACACTTTGGCAAATGCCAAAGAGGGCATGTCCCAAAAGGACATGCGAAAACCTAACGTATCTAAAAAATATACAGACGATGCAAAGCAGTTTGCGACGACCTTTATTAAAACCCTGCCAGCAGTACCGTCGCACTATAATAGACAAAGAACGAATAGAACCTATCTCCCTCAAGAAATGAAAAATATTTCGAACTTGTTTCAAATGTACCTAAAGGAATGTGATATAAAAGGACAACAAGCATTGAGTGAACATTTATTCCGGTCTACTTTTAATGATTTTAACATAAGCTTTCATATTCCAAAAAAAGACAAATGTGCAATTTGCGTCAAAGCAGAAAATAGTAAAGGAAATATGAGCCAAAAAGATGAAGAGCAACTGAACTTACATAAGAAGGAAAAGATAGCTACTTACAAAAGATTTAAGATACATCAAAACCTAAACTCACCCGAGAATGAAACTGTCACCTGCAGTTTCGACTTGCAAAAAGTTCTTAACACTCCGCATGGCAAAAGTATGCTATTATATTACTCCAGAAAGTATTCGGTCTACAACTTTACGGTATATGAATCTGGCACACAAGATGGTTATTGCTATACATGGGGCGAAAGTGACGGAAAACGAGGGAGCAACGAAATTGCTAGTTGTTTAATAAAATACCTTGAAGAAGCGGACAAAAAAGGCGTAAGGCACTTGCTAATGTACTGTGATTCGTGCTGTGGGCAGAACAAAAACAAAGTCGTATTGGCAGCCGTAAATAATTTTCTAAAGTCTGCCGTAAATTTGAAGGTAATTCAACTTAACTTTCTATTGCCAGGCCACACGTATATGCCTGTCGACTCCGTCCACGCTGTCATTGAAAGAGAAGTGCAGAAATTGATAGTATGGAGTCCTTCTCAGTGGCCTACATATTTTGAAACGGCACGCAAAAGGCCGAGACCATACAAAGTTTGCGTCATGGAGTATTCAGATTTTTTGAGTTTTGAACAATTGGCTAATAATACATTTACATCTAATACATTAAAAAATATAAAATTTAAGAACATAAGAGTAGCTTCATTTAAAAAGAAGAATACAGATCATGTATATATTAAATATTCCATGGAAGAAGACGCAGAGACATATGATGTAACACTGTTTGAAAAACCCTCAGCGAAAGGAAAAGGGAAAGGTAAGGGTAAAGCAAAAGGGAAGGGACAGTTAAAAGGAAATAAAAGTAAGCCTAATTGTGAGATAGTACAAGATGTCAATGAAAATACTGTACATCAGTTATACAATGGTAGACTACCAATAGCTGTAGCTAAACACACAGATCTAATGCGTTTATGTGACGGTGGAATAATACCAAAGAGATTTCATCATGAATATAGAGCACTTCCGTGCAGCTCCAAAGTAGAAGATTATTTAAATGAAACTGATATAGAGGATAACAGCGATAGCGATCAAGAAGAGATTTAAGTCTAATTACTACGAGTACATTATAAACAATTATACTTTGTTTTCTTACTGTAACTTGTGTTTCAATGTAAGTTCTAAAATTGTTTATCTAATAAAAAAACTATTAAATTTTCTTGTTTTATTTTTATAGGTACAGAGTTTTGTAATTCGTAGCGACGTCAAGCTATCATTAAATAAAATGTAATAATTAATGATTGTGATGCTAATTTAAGCCTAGTTCTCAATTAATCACCTCAGTGAGATGTCCTTTACTACTTAAAAAATATTTATCTTGCCATTTATTCCCTAAGATACTTGCATAGAGATAAAAAAACAAGGGGTTAAAGGCATTTTTTATTTTATTTTGTGGTCGTAAAGGAAACTTATTTCAATAAATACAGCATTAACATAGTTTGTTTATATTTCTTCAGAAAGACGACAAAATTCTAAGAACTTTCTTTCTTGGTTTAATTTAAATAGCTCAAGAAACAAAAAAACTACATTCAATTTTATAATTTTTTTTTTGTTTTTTCCATCTCCTGAAAACCCTATTTTTGTCCTTTACGCCCTTTGAGCCCAGAGGTATCGATATGATCCAGCTTCGCAGTCAGATGCAGCCTAGGGTGTTTTTATGTTTTTGAAGTACCCTCACGCTGTAACGAATAAATTTGGATAAAACATAGCGTAGGTACAATATATTATGGCCTGGAATAACGCAAGATATGTTTGCCTCGGCAGTCGGTTAATAGTAATTTATTTATTTATTTGTGTTTATGTTTACCGAAAAGAATTAAAGAAAATTGAAAATTCAAAAAGGTCGGGTAGTGGATCTGATGAAGTGTATAAACCATTTCATCTATTGAAATTTTTGGCAAATATTGAAACACCAAAGCTGAAAAAGGTAGATACTTTAGCTGCTTAAATAATGGTATAGTCGATAGCACATCAAGGACAACAGTTGCACGTAAAACTGTTTAAATCGTATGGAATAAAAGCGATCTACTTATAGAAAAATATGTTAGGTACCTACAGTTGATGTGAAATCGACTAAACAATTAAATATTTAATGATTATACTAATAATGGAAATTTAAATAGCTTCAAACTTGTTTTGTTAGAGTAGTATATTTACATAAAATAAAGTGTGTGATATGTTTCAAACTAGCGTTCTGTTAAGACGTGCCATGTTGACGAAATACTGCCGAAAAGTATCTCTGACTGTTTTTGCGTTTGAACAAGCATTTCGCTTCAAAGATGCTGTGAAGTTACACAATGTATCCTTATCATCTTTTGAATTAATGTATTTTCTATCTTTATGTTTAAGTAGAAAATTGTGCAAGTAACAAATAGCAGTAGTCACATATGTTGCTTTCTGCGTATTGGCGTATTTCCAAGTGTATTGGCGTATGCAGTACACGAAATTTTGTAGCTATTAAACCAAATGCACATTCAACTACCTGTCGAGCGGACGATAAGCGCTGCTCCTCGGCAGTGCTTGTTTTTTGTGGATACGGTTTCATGAGATTAATGCCCAGAGCAAAAGCTTCATTTAATACATAAGGCAAAATCGCAGAGAAATCAGGCAACTAAAGTTGCCTGAACCATGGCAACTTTAATTTGCATTGTTCAAATAATTCCCAAGATTTTGTATAGAACAAAACCCCACCATCGGATATTTTTCCGTTAATTCCGACATCAATCATGATGAACTCCTTCCTCGCATTAACTAAAGCCATAATCACTATGCTTTAATATCCTTTATAATTGTAATATGAAGGACCTGAATCTTCAGGTTTAGTTATTTCAATGTGTTTTCCATCTAAACATCCAATGCATCTAGGAAAATTATAAAGCCTTCCAAATTCGTTTGCGACTTCAATCCAATTTTCAGAACTTGTCGGCATCATAACACAAATTTTGTTTCATATTTACAGGATAATGGTGCATCTGAAGTCATATGTGAAGAGGATAATTCTTTGGTTATTTCATCCATTACTAATGAAAGACCACCAACAAAAATAAGGAAGACTTCAGGAACTCTAGTAAAACAAAACGAGTTGCTTAATAGACCCTGCTCATTATTGTCTCAGCCATATGTATCTCTACAACAAGATGTTAATCCTCTCGCTCTAGCATGGTCTGATAAATAAAAGAGTCTAAATCCAACCCAGAAATTATATGCAGAAAAAGCCATAAGTAATGTACTGTTTGAAGCCTCACTTAATAATTTACATAGACAGTCAGTTCAGATTAATAATACTTTCACAACACATTTATCACCAGCCTCATCTACGCCTTATCCATATACACACCTTCACCTGTAGCACATCCATACACACCTTCACCTAATGTACTAGAAAAGTTGATTCCTGATAACATCGAAACATGTACATCACCAGGCACGTCTACAATTTACCCACCTATCTCAAATGTACCAGAAAACTTGATTTCTGATAACTGCGAAACATATACATTATCAGGCACGATTACAACATACCCACCTATCTCAAATTATATTATAATAGTCGGAGTGACGGCTTGCATCCAGCGCTTTATCTTCAACTCTCTTCTGGTCCGTTAACAGCTGGTGAGCGTAGGGACGCTCTGTTATTTTCGGTCCGCTCCGTTCAGCAGAACGAGTTTGCAGATGATATCCATCGTCTTCAAACTAACAGACTTTGTACCAACTGACTACAGCGTCTTTCACCATTTTTGAAGGAGGGTCTCTTGAGAGTCGGTGGTCGTCTCTCTCATGCGTCAATTAGATACGATGCTCAACACCCACTCATTTTGCCAAGCTCTAGCCCACTCGTAGATCTTATCATTGACCACTATCACAAAATACACTGCTATCCTGGCGCTGATACTTTACATGCCATTCTACGCCAGCAATTCTGGATACTATCCGCTCGCCGTGTGGTCCGACACCGTGTGTTTAAATGTATTAGATGTTTCCGATGCCGCGCTCAACCCACAGCCCCGTTCATGGGTAACCTTCCAGCGGACAGGGTTAACCCTCAACCGGTATTTAGCCAAGTCACGACTGACTTTGCCGGCCCGTTTCACGTAAAGTCTAGCGTTACGGAACGCTAAACTTCTAAAAGCGTACTTTTGTATTTTTGTTTGTCTCTCAACGAAGGCCGTCCATTTGGAGGCCGTCTCAGCTCTTACAACGGAAGCCTTTCTTGCGGCATTACAACGATTTGTCTCGCGACGCGGTACTCCGGTCCTAATTAGATCAGATTGCGGCACAAATTATGTAGGTGCTAGGAATCATCTCATTGAAGTTCAGAACTTCCTAAATACGAATAATGATGCAATCACACACAGACTTGCCACTCAGCACATAACCTGGTTACTGAAGACCCCCCCAAGAGACCCTGGTTCGGTGCTTTGCATGAAATTAATGTCAAATCTACGAAACAATTACTGTACCGCGTGGTTGGTGAGCAGCGCTTCACCTTTGAAGAATTCAGCACACTTCTGACACGAATCGAAGCCGTACTCAACTCACGACCCCTCTGCCCACTTTCTTCCGACCCCTCGGACTTCGAACCCTTAACTGCCGGTCATTTTATTATTGGCCCGAGCCGTCCTTTGATGACAGGTCATTGTCCGCTCATAGACGTTTTCAGCTCATACAAGCTCTTTCTCAGCGCTTTCGGACACTGTGGACCCAATCCTACGTCCATACCCTTCAAACCCACTCCAAATGGTTCTCCCCCTCCTCACCTCCTCAAGTCGGCGAACTCGTACTCATCAAGGAGGATGACCTGCCACCGCTACAATGGAGACTGGGTCGAATTACCCGCACAATACCTGGAAAGGACGGAATGATCCGAGTTGTGGATCTGGACACAGCCCAAGGACATCTGCGCAGACCTGTGCTCAAGATAGCCAGGCTGCCGTTGGATTCAGCTCAAGAAGAGGGTCTTCCTCGGGCCCCCCAGGATGTTCCCGCCAGGGGCGTGACGTACTGACTCATTCTCTCATTCACGCGTTCGAACCGCGACAGAACAGTGGTTAGCGTGGGTGAAATCCCCATCAGTGCGTGAGTGATATTCTTCAGAAAAGTGCGCGTTTTCGTCAGCTCATCAATTCCGAATCTCAACCAGCTCATACTTATCTCATTCCACGATCAAAGAACCGTGTGACTACCAGCACATTGACGAGTTCTCCGTCCCATCATATCACGTAAGTCACCAATCCTCATACTTTCCACTTATTCCTCATCTCATAGCCGCGTGTGACTGCATCGCCGTCACACCTAACAAGCTATCATCTACAAGTACAAGAATACAAAGGCCAAAAAGTACAAAAGTACAAACCGAACCGGCTTCTCAAATAATTGTACAACGTAACTCTGAGACCAGCACCTTGGATGAATATACAGTGGGATCACTTTTTGCAACATTTAAACATACTTAATTTTATGTTTTCTCAAACATAAAACCAAGTAACTAGGTAGGTTTAAATGTTGTAAAACATTTTTTTTACTCTTGTATGTAGTATAATAAAGACATAATTATAACTATGTTATGTTTATTTTTCTTACCTTTATGTAATCTTTGAGAACATATATAATTGCTCTGCATGTGGAAATAACGGCTTCACTAATGACAGCATCAGAGAGAAAACAAGAGGTTTTTAAGTACTTAAAACTTCTGCCAGTTGTTAGGTATTGTAATGTTACGGCAAGTTTTTTTTCGACGATATAGCCCGTCTCATTTGTGTGTCTTGTTTAGTAATGTATGGCGAAACCAAAGTTATAAGCTTCTCAGATAGGTCCTCACTCATTCTAAAATAATTGCTGTAGTCCACCAAATCGTCGCCCAAGATCATTTCTTGCGCAATATTTAAATGTGTATATTGATTTGAAAGCCAGTCTTTCACCCAACGCTTTCTCTTTCTATGTTTAGTTTTTAACGAGCATGCGAGTATTAGTGCTATAGCTGCCTTTTTACTATTATCCATGATTTATTTCGGTTTTATTTAATTTTAATCTTAGAAACACAACTTCACTATGCCGCACTATAGACGCACTTCCCACACAGACGCAGTTCCCTGGACTCACCTTACCCAAGTAAATCAAACCTAATAAATAACGTAGTATAATAATTTCTCTATGATAATTGTTATAATAGTAGTTGTTAAAACTGCTGGGGTATCGAATCCGCCGTGCAGCCGAGCTCCATTATATTTTACTTTTTTCCTAAGCTAGTGTTGCCTGCGTCTGACTTTTCCCTGTAAGTATGGGAGATAATAATCTCTTCATTAAAAAAGTGTATGCTCAAGTCGGGTTACACCGACAATTTTGCTTTATTTTATTTAAGTGGATATATTTGTGTATAATATAGATTACTATTTGTCATAGCAAAATCCATTTTTTTTAAACAAACGAAATAACGTCTTCTGCGTAATTAACCTAACTCATAAATGTATTCTTTTAGCTTTATATTAAAATAATGGCAGACATTGGGTTAGTAAGGTCCGATAGCGAGGACGAGGATTGAAAATGAAAAATGAAAAATGAAAAAATATTTATTTCGTTAACAGAGGGTAGATATCTTAACTATAGTGTTGGGGGCCCTCTGTTAAGTATAGTAATACCTGTAGTAGAGGAACCCCGCTCCTCCGCATTAGCACGACAGAAACTATCTACTTAGTTTTAATTTTCTAAATGTAAGTGCACTTTAATATAATTTCTCCAAAATGTACTTATTAAATCTTTATGAACAAATAATAACAAAAAGTTAATTTGCGTATGTGTGTGTTTGTGTGTGTGTGTGTGTGTGTGTGTGTGTGTGTGTGTGTGTGTGTGTGCATGATAATGTATATGTGTATATATTTATCTTATATATTGTAACAAACCTTCAACCTTTTCAATTTCTTTTTACACTCAACATATGTCAAACCGTATACATCAATTTTATTATTTACAGCGTTGTATAAGGTTATTGTTCGCCTAGTATACTGTCTACATGCATATTCAGTTTTAAACTTATCTTTATATTCAATTTTATATTTCCGCCTTTTATTTGTCATGTTTGGTTGGAAGATGATGGATTTATGATTTTTTAAAACTATTGTAAAAATGTAAAGTTTAGCTTTAACTCAAAAAAAAGGCGCGCCGAACGAGGTGCTGACCTCGCAAGAAGAGAAAAGACGAAAGGCTTCAAGACGATCAGTATAAATTGTGGCTACGACCATCAGAGGACCATCACCATGCAAAATGCACTGTATGTCAAAAGGAATGTAGGGCTGAAATCTCAATAATTAAAAGACATATGACGGGGCAGAAACACATAAAAAGAGTAGCCAATTCTACACCAAAAACAAGACATATTATGAATTTGTTTAAACCGGGTCCCTCAAAAGAACAAGTGCTCATTCAAGACGCTGAAATTAAACTGTCAACATTCGCAGCTGCCCATAATATTTCTTTTTTGACCATGGATCATTTATCGAGTCTTATGAAAGAGTGTTTTCCGGACTCGAAAATAGCGAAACAAATAAAGCGGAAAAGAACAAAGACAAAAAATGTGATAACAATAGTTATTTGTTATGCAAGGCTGGTAAATTGGTTATTTAGCGGCGAGTTACCTCTATTGAAATCTGAGCCAGTGAAGGACTCTAGGATTGAATTTAATTAAAGATTGAATCCTGAGCGAAGCGAGGATTTCAAAGGTACAAGGCGCTAAAAACTTTTCTGCCGAGCGCAACACACAATTTGTCACCTCACAACAGCGAGGAACATTTTATGGTTGTTTCCGCGGTCAACTTCCGGTAAAAAATTCTTTAAATATTAAGTTTAATCTAAATATACTTTATTCTCGTTGTTTTAATGATATAAAAAACTAAAATAATAAAAAGGGAGTATTATAGTTAATTCAAAGTTATTTAAAGTAGGAATATATTGTTACTTATTAATGAGAATAAAAACGATTCCGTAAATGTTGACACTGACATGTGGTACAAGACAAAGACAATTTAAAAATAAAGATTTATGTCACAGTCCTAAATCCAATTATAGGTTGTGAAATCTCACCCAGCCTAATATAAAATTCTTATAACAAATAGATTAATCTTATTGTTATTGTTTTTATGATTCAATGAACTAAAATAATATAATTAAACCAAAACGGAGTATTATAATTAATTTAAAGCTATTTATATAACAAAAAAGTCAATAGTGCGATTTGGAACGCATTATGACATATTTTTAGGTATTAAATTAAAAAAGTACTTTGCCGCGCTAGGCCGCAAAAAGCGATTTTCTACGCCTAAACTGATTGACAAAACCTCCTTTTCAGAGCGTGTGAGGTGAAAATATTATTGGAGACACCAAAAAAAGTGACATCGTCCAACAACTGAGAACTAAAAAGTTTTCAATATTAATGGATGAATCGACTGATATAGGCTGTGTTTTGAAAAACAGCATGTGTCGTCGTTCGTTATTACAGTGAAGAAGATGGCGGCATCGTAAGCAGATTTTTTGAACTAACACAAGTCTTTTCGGCTAATGACGCCAAAGGTGCCGATCAAGGTGCAACCGGAGAGAGACTTTTTCGAAAACCTTTTGTAGGGTTTTTAATAAAATTTGTAAACTATCTACCTACTGTGTCTTATTCAATTATCATAACATAAGGAAAAAATGAAAACAAAAAATATAAAAATATTTAAAAAAAATACCTTTGTTGCTTCCAAAGCTAATTACAGGAAATAAACTCTCTCAAGGTCTGATTTTTTGATCGATTTTGTCTGTTGAATGTCTTTAGAAGTTTTTAAGAATATTTAGAAACCTCTGGCACCCCTAACTCCCAACTCATTATTTTGTAAGCTCTGAATATTTTTGATTACTGAACTCTAACGGTAATTTAGTATTTTGGACTAAATTTGTGGTACGTTCTACAATGCCTAGGCAAACGGCATTTTTTTAACTGGTATCTATAGCTATCGCTAATTAATTCCACCAAAAAAAATCTGGAAATGTTAGGAAGAAAGAGATAAAAAATAAAAACCAATGTTATGTGACAATTTCCAAAAAAGTACTTTAAAAAATTCTAGCTCCTAAACTACAAAAAATCGCGGAACATACATGGGGGTAATTCAGGTACCCCTTAGCATAAGACATCAATTTTATTGGACGCCTCTCAACTGGCCACCCTGTATATACATTCAAAAATAATCTAATTATTTATTTCAAAAAGAAACATGAAGCCTACATAAGTACCAGAGCTTGAAGCAATTTTGATGGTAGTTACTGATGGGCACATCATTGATGCATTCGGACCTTATGCAGCAACGAAATCAGATGCCGATATAATGCATTCCCTCTTTGGTGATCCCGATTCTCCACTAAGGTTCTATTTTAGGCGCAATGACGTGTTCTAGGATGAACACATCATGACCGTGACCGTGGTTTCAGAGATTCCATAGGGTTGTTAAATTCATTAGGATATTCTGTACAAAAACCAGAGAGCACAAGAATCCAAAATAAAAGCCAATAAATCTCGTTTAGTTACTATGCGTGGGTTGGTTGTAGAAGTTCTAAATGGTCGGTATAAACGGGATATTAAATTATTTAGAAATAATATTTTAATACTTATTCCAGGAACCTTATGCCTGATTTTAGAATTGCTTCAGCCTTTCTGAACAAGTTTCATCCCGTTTTAACCGACCATCCTGATGCTCAAACAATTCTAAACCGTGCCCTTAGCCGTCTTGAAATGCCGAATACTTGTTTTTGTTGTTTTCTCACCCTCTAGTTATTTCTAGTTCATATATAGATCTAACCAACACAACTCCGTTCTGGAGTAAATATCATATTCAAAGTCAAAGTCAATATCATTTATTCAGTCTAGGCTGTTACAAGCACTTATGAACGTCAAAGAAGCTACGCCATCGGTTCACAAACCCTACGGCGGGAGACCTTGTAACGAGAAGAACCGGCAAGAAACTCGTCAAAGGCTGTTTTTTTCTCCCTGTTTTATTTCATACAGAGTCGTCAAATTGAAAAGTGACCTTAACATATCAGTAAGGTTACCATCCCAAAAGGAAAATACTAATCAAAATATTAGATTTTATGGTTATTGTAACCGTAAACAATTTTTAACTGGCAAAGAAAGACTTGTCTATCATACATTACAACATTTCTCGCATTACAAGATTACTATACTGCAAGTTGTGAGGTACATACAGGTCAGTATCAATTTATTTTAGATAAAAATATTTAGGCTTTAAGCACAGCATTAAGATAAGCAGACTGAGGTAGACCCATTTCCGCTGGCGGCACCCGTTCACGAGCATGACGCATGAACCAGCCATCGCTTCGCTCAACCATATTTTAGGGAACGTAACGACCCGCCTCACACGACACCGCCGAAGAAACGTTTGAGTGAGCATGACGTACTTCAGGTACTTATGTTAAGCTGCAATTTATGCAGCTTGTTAGTGCCGTAAAAAAATACAATGGCATCAGCAAAAAAAGAAAGATAAAAGTGCCTTAATGTAAGACACAACACAACCTACAATGTCACTAGAAGACGCATCAGCTGGGTCACAATCTCAAAGCGTAATTAAAATGGAAATAAAAAAAATAAAAAAAAAGCTTTTATATATTTGGAATGATTGAAAACATTATTTACCTTTATTTACTCTGATCAAGCAGTGCCACGCATCTCAACTCAAAACATCATAAATAACATAAAATCAAAACAACCTATATCTCTACACATTTTAATACAAGCAAACATGAGCAGACCCATCCCGCTGGCAGCACCCGTTCACGAGCATGACGCATGAACCAGCCATCGCTTCGCTCAACCATATTTTAGGGAATTCGATTCATCACCTCCCTACTAGAGCTAATTATGCCTGGTTTATATAGTCAAGTTCTTAGTAGTGAGACAAGGTGAGGGCAGTGGTTTAAACCGATCGGAAAGTTGGCGTTGTGGGTGCAAGGACAATGGTTGTGTAGCACTATCCACTAGGACTTGCACATACCGCTTGAAAAACCTATTTTATGAATAATAAATAGTTAGAATATAAAAAGTTTATTTACAGCTTATCAAATATCCCCCTCCAATCCCAATATTCCCAATGCACTTATGCATTCGGGTGAACCAGCTTTAGTAGTCCATGGCTCTAGCAGCTGTGTGAGCGGGCGCGTTATCTTGGTGAAAAAGAATGCCTTCGCTTCGAATGGACGCTCGCTATCCAACTTCCCGAAAGCTTGAGGTAGTCAAACTTCGCTATACCATTCACTAGTAACTGTTCTACGGTCTTCTAGCGGAATTACTGCTACTGGTCCACTGCGTCGAAAATAAACCGCTATCATTTTTTTATTAACTCTCCGACCGCGAACATCTTTTGTGGGCAAATCGTCCTCTTCAAACACCCATTGCGTGGATTGCTGCTTCGTGAGAGGATCGTAGTATATCCATGATTCGATATATCATTTTATGATTCAAAACTAATCGGGGTTCAAAACAAATTTAATAAATTGGAAACGATAGCTTAGAAAATAAGCTTTCAAATGATATAACTTTCGTAAGTGATGCTCCCCAAGTACCATTTTTTTACCGTGTCCTTTTATTACACGAGTTTAGATCTATTATTTCGTGTTTTAAGGTATTTTTTTCCCGGCGTTTCGGCTTCTTTCCAGATGCCGTGGCCACGGGATGACTGACTACTTATAAGTCTACCATCAAAATGTTTGTTTTATTTTTTCTTTCGGATACGGTTACATTTACTAATTAAAAGTTAATAGTTTTTTTACTTTAGCAACAATTATTAATTTAACACGTTAACTGCCGATAGAAAAATAGCACTCTTTTATTCAGGCCATAGGGGACAATGTTGACCGACACTGACAACTTTCGTTCAAGCCATGTCCGACAACGGTGACCGCGCGTCAGGGCTGTTTTTAAAACTCTCTGTAGCGCCGACGGATTGCTATACCAAGATAATTCGCTTAGAAGCTGACCCGCGCGGCCTTCTAGTTTATCCTACATAGCTTGGTTTTTACAAGAGGCTTGAACTTAAAAAAAAAGTGTTGATTTTTGTAACGCTCTCTAGGGTCTCATGAAATAATTATAAAATAAATCAATTGTCAATAGGAAAAATAGAATAAATGTTTATTTATTAAATTTTACACGTATCAATGGAGCTTCGCTATGGTAGTAAAGTTAAAACTAAACAATAAAAATAAAAAACTTCTCAAATTACTTGTTGTCGGTAAGAAAGTACGTATTGTCTTTTCCATCAATGGACTTTTATAAAACATTCAATACAGAGGTATGGGTTATCAGGACAGTTTACACAAAAGGTGTTGACTTTTTTAGTTTTATTTTTAGCTACTAAACGTCCCTGCGTAGCTACTATATTCTTATAGCAATGTTGACACGCACGGGGGGTTTTACTTGAACGTCCTTCTTTTTTCTTTAGTTGATGCTTTACTCTCCTTGATCTCTGATTTGACGAAGGATCACAATTATCTAAAGATAGAAAACTCTTCATAATTTCTTTTCTAAACTCTAGTACTGAAATTTTCTTACCGGTCACGCTCTGATAAAGAATTAATGAATTCACCATAGCTGTGTTTAAAAGTAAATCTATGACTAGTTTTCTATACCATTTGATGGTTTTCCTCAGTGGTGTTTGATATGCTGTCATTTGGTCTGATAAATCAACTGCACCCTTGGCTTTATTGTAGTCGAGTACAATCTTTGGCTTAGAGACCTGTTTGCGATGTTTGAAGACAGTTTGAAAACGCACAGAATGTTTTGTTGATAAAACCAAAACATCGCGCTTGTCTCTCCATCTCAATACGGTGATTCCATCAGCACTCTCTTTGGCTATGTATTGCCCTCTTTTTAATTTTGTAGAAACCACTTCTTTGGGAAAATGCCTGCGGTTTTTTCTCAAAGTGCCAACTAGATGTGTCTCATTCTTCAAAAGTTCTCTCGCTAATCCAACGCTTGTGTACCAATTGTCAGTGTACAAAGTGTGGCCTTTATTTAGTAAGTCATTGCAGAGCGTCATAACTACATTAGTAGGTGTTGTATTAACGTTATCATTTTGTTTGCCACTATAAATGCTAAATTTGTATGTGTATCCAGGTAGGGTACATAGTTTGAATAACTTTATTCCATATTTATGGCGTTTCTGTTTGTTGTACTGCCGAAATATTAATCGCCCACGAAAAGGAACCACACTTTCATCGATACACAAATCCTCTCCCGGTGTATAAGCGTTTTTAAAATTTTCGTTCATTACTTCTACAAAGTCTCTAACACGGTGTAAGCGATCGGTAGTATTCTCCTCATCTCTTTGCGAAAAATGAAGCATTCGTAGTAACAACTCAAACCTATTGCGAGACATAACGGTTCGCGGAAATTGCTGACCAATTATTTTGTCATTCGTCCAGTAATCAGCTATTTTTGGAAGCTTTACTATACCCATGTATAAAATTAGCCCAAAGAATCTTTTTATTTCAGAAAGGTTAGTAGGGCACCAGTTACGAATGCGCGCTGCCTTCGAAACTTCGCTTGAGAGTGTTATTTTATTGATAGCATAGGTATTAGTACATTCTACTATTTTATTTAAAACATTATCCGTCACCAAAAGCGCATAAAAATCAGGTGGGCATTTGCTTATCATTGCCATGCGTAAGTTAAGCCTCATTCCAGGAAATTCGGTAAAAGCAATGACTCGTCGCTGGTTACCTTTAGGTTCAGTCCAGTTTGAAGACGGCAAACTTTCAACTAGGTCTTGGATGGCACGATTGGTTTCAGCATCACTGTCTTCACTATCAGATGATAAGATTCTACGTCGTTTAGATATAGAAGGCTGAATATTACTTTCTTCATCGGAACTTAGATGGAGACTTCTATTCAGCAAATCGAACTCAATATTTTCCAACTGCGTTAAATCTTCTTGCGTTATGTCAAAGTCGTCAAAATTAGCCATTGTTAATAACTCTCAGTAAAAATCAAGTATACATAAATTAGTCAAAAAATGCAACAAGCGCACGCGCCATTGATCGGGAATAACGACTGAAGCGCGAGCGCGGCGTCGGAACCGACGAGCGGGTGCGGGAGGCGCGGACTGGGTGGGCGACGACGTGACCGCGCGGCCCTATGAAACCGTTTTTCAATATTTCGTCCGCTGAGGCCATGGGGGTCAATGTTGTCCGACGCTTAGTAATTCATAAATAAAAGTCAGAAATCATTCTGTGTTATTACCACACACTATTTATGTACATATCTAACTAAATAATTAATAAAAAACAATCGATGAAAATTGGAATAACCGGGATTTTTTTATTGGCTCAGTAGGATAATTAAGCATCGCCCAGCATTGACCGCGTTGGCAGTGAACGTGTTAATATTTTAATTCGTTTCTTCTTTAGATTATTTGTTACAAACAAAAGAAAAACTAATTACTCAACTGGCAGTTCTCACATTGGGAGGACTTTCGAAAAAAGAGACTGCCAAGAAAACTCCGAAAGCGGGCAGACCTCCACTTTTACTTTTAATATTTATCTATAAAAAGAGCTAACCCTTTACTCATGTAAATAAACAGTGCGCTTCTTATCCGTAAAAGTTGTTTGATTTTAATAACAGTGCGCGTCAAAACTTAAGATGTATTTACGTCAAGAAATGTCGGTTTGTTATTATAATAAAAATCAGATTACAAGGGAAACTATAACAAAACAACTAAAACTACCAACGATTAGAGCGTAACAAATGTTCGTACGATCAATAGTGTGATGAGGGAGACAAATGACGTGTCGACACTTAGTTCTCGACGAGGGTCATCGTGCGCGTCATCCGTGTAATCTGTGGTTTCATAGCACTTTAATAATGGCAGCAGGCTTCTAGAGGAGGAGCAGCGCTACCTATCAAGGGTTGGAGGTGCAGAGGAGGCTTCATCAACAGCATTGGTCACAAAGTCCACGAAGAAATCGAGAAAGTGCTTTAAGTGTGCTTTAAGTTAACAAATGTTGGTTCAAAATAAATCAGATGGATTACCATCTGGAAAAGATGTCAGAGTTGCACTTAACGCATTTGATATCTTTTACAGGAGAAAATGTATGGGTTATGGACAGCGGAGCCACCGAACAAAACAGAGAGGGAGATCGCACGATTACGGAATGCGCTAGAACAATGTTATCGTCAACAGATTTTAACAAGAACACGTGGGCTGAGGCTGTAAATACAGCGGTTTTGATAGAAATGAAATGATAGAACAGGAAAAAGTAATGAAAAAAAAACCATATGAATTGTGGTTCAAAACATCAATGTTTGATGTCAATCAGTTACAAGAATTCGGTTCCAGAGTAGCAGTTCTCATTCCGAAACAAAAAAGCGTAAGTGGGGCTCGAAGTCTGAGATGGGTTACTTTGTAGGTTATGGGGAGACGCCAAAGGGTTTTCGTGTTTATTTTCCAATATTTATTAACTTATATGTGTTTATATACCCCAAAGAGTAATTACCCAGAGTTTGAGTCCACTATGGAGGAAGTTTTAAGAATAACTAGTAAAAGTAATAAAAAGGTTGTCATATGTGGGGATTTTAATGTTGACATTTTAGACCCAAAGTTGTCGAAGCTCGCAAGTAGATTTTTAAATTTATTTAAATAGTATAATTTATCACATACCTTTAAAGAGCCTACTCGAATAAAACCCACATCTGCCACCTGCTTAGACAACATTTTTTCAAACTGTGTAGTCACTGAAAATCTGTAATAAATGTTATTAAATCTGACCATAGTGGAGAACTAGCCTCTATAGAGCACCATCATGTCTGTCCTAAGCGGAAATTATATAATGATTTATTTCATGGGTTCAAGGTGAATTTAGTAAAAGGTTTAAGCAAAAGGTGATCAATTGCAATACTGATAAAGTAAAGTTTAGTGATTGGGCCACGCCGGGAATTTATACAAGTAGAAGGAAATTTTATGACCTCTTTGCGTCAAAGCATACTTCCTGACCCAAATTTTATTGAATATGTCAGGAAGTATTCTCAAATGTTTAGAAATGTATGTGTAGCTGCTAAGGCGATGTTCTTTACAAATAAAAGAAAATTAGCGGATAATAAAATAAAGGCTACTTGGAATATTATTAACCAAACAACTGGGAAAACTAAACATAATGTAAACTCCTTAATAAATTTATTAAAACCCTTCAATAATTAGAAAAAATAAAATAAAAATAAAATCTGACGTTGAGGTTGCCCGTGATTTTGAAAATTTCTTCTCTCGGGTACCCTTAGAAACTACCAGTAATTTAAATTCCTGTCCAAACGTTGCTGCTGCCCTCTAAGAGTCATGTGTTAATAAATGTAATATTTTTTTTCAATTTGAATCATATAAATAGTAAAAGACATTTTAAAAGCTTTCAAGTCTATAAAATATTAAAAAGACTGAAGATTTATAAATGGGGCATATCAACCAGCTATTAAATAAATAATTGAAATAATAGCTCCATATTTAGCTTTCATTTTTAATCAATGCATAGATGAAGGTACTTTTCCCGATTTAATGAAACATAGTATTTTTATTTTACTTTTTATTTTATTTATTCTGTCACAAACAGTCATTACAAAGAAATTATAATTAAAAGCACATAATACAAAAGAAGACAACGAGTGCCCAGGAGTACCACTAAATGTTTTTTTTTATTTTTTTTATTTGGAATAACAAACATTTACAAAATGAGATTATATATACAAACTTAAATTAAATCTTACTAATTTTGCAAACAACAACGTTATCCACTACATACATTTAAAATTTTAGTAGTTCCTAATATAACTATTAAGGTTATACGTTACATAAAATTTATAGATCTTACATTAAAGTTGTATCTGGATTTTGAAGATGCATCAGGACTTCGGTCCTGAACTGCCCAGGGGAGAGCTTAAATAAATCGATGTCCACAAAATGATCATTATAATTTTGCATAACGTGACGTAGGGGTGCACGTTTACCAGCATTAATTTTACATTTTTTTAATGCAAACAGTTTATGTTTTCTTGAGTTGCGTATACGTTGAGAGCTACTTAGTATATTTAAGCAAACGTTATTGATTAAATGAGTGCAATCAAAATGATTCTTCATGACTTTGTATAGAAATGTTTGACCAATAAGCATTCTAGGCGACCTTAAAGAAAGCAGAGACAATTTATTGTATATATAATATAAACAAGCCTTCTGTGACATAGTCAGCTCGAGTGATTTCTATATAGATATGTACACAAAATACATAAACACAGGCGTGATGCTTGCATATAAACTATAAGTAGGTCTACATAAAAACAAAAAATAACTACTATAGCAGCGTGTTCAAACGCATGACTTAAAATAACGAAATCTAAAAAGGTATTATAATAAATCACTATTTTAAAAAGTTAGTTCAATTTGGGAATTAACAGTTTTTTTTCTTTAATATTTGAAAATTATTAATCTGATTTAAGCATTTAAAAAATTTGTGCCTTTACTTTTTTTACATTGTTATTAAATAAGTCTAAGTTTGTGAATTCTGAATTGTACATGCGGAAACAGCGAGTAAAGTAACTGTTGCGGGTATAGTTTTTACGAAAACGAGGTGGTACAAATATTTTTTAAGAACGTGAGGAACGAGCGGGTAATCGAGCCTTTATAATAAAATTTATCTTTGCTAGGAGATTAGGAGCATCTATGTGACAATTTAACAACTTAAATAGAAAAAGCAAGTCGAACTGCTTTAGAAGATTTTCCAAGGATCCCAGTTCGTGTTGATTTACGGCCGGTTTCAATAATGTATCCCTAACAAGAGATAGGCCTATCTTAGTAACGTTACTTAGCAACCGCTGTTATTTCGGGTTATTTTGGGCTGATTAACAAAAATATCTAGGCAACAAAGCTCTAGAAAGCCTATCTCTTACTGTAGATAAGATATTGAAACTGACCGTTAATGATTCAAGATAAGAATCATTGGGACTATTAATCCGATAATTTAGAAATTTTACAAATTTTCTTTGTACTTTTTCTGTTCGTTCAATATCTGTTTTAAAAAAAAAATCCAAACGACACAACCAAATTCCAGAATAGAACGTACAAAACTAAAATAAAGTATTTTGAACGTACGAGCCCTTTGAAAGGGCTGGGAGATGCGATTAATGAAACCTAAGTTACGAAATGATCTTTGAACAATTGACTCAAAATGTAGTTTAAAAGAGAGTTTACTATCCATCCATATCCCCAAGTCACGAATGCTATACTATACTCTGTTCAAAGATGTGTTATTAATTTTTTATTGGATCATAATGGGCAAAGCTTTTCTTGTATATGTAATAACATGACATTTATCAATGTTCAGGAATAATTGATTTATATCGCAGTACTCAGTTAGTGAGTCTAAATCGGACTGTAACCTGTGACAGGTTTTGACGCAGGTCGTCATTTTCGCAAATGGTCATCGCGAAAAATTTGGTCACTTTCGCAGAATGTCATTTTCGCGACTGGTCACTTCCGCAGAATGACATTTTCACAACTGGTCACTTTCGCAAGAGGTCACTTTCGCAAAACGTCACTTTCGCAGAATGACATTTTTTTATTTTTTTTCTCTCCTGTATATTCTTTGTACAGACGACAGCATATCAAGCTAAACACCGCGGCACCGGCAACATAATGTACAGTAGACAGCCCATCAGACTATATTTTTTATGCCAAAATCACACCTATTATAACTAAATAAGGTGCCACGGTGAGCTTGATATGCCTGTCTGTACAAAGAATATAAAGGAGAAAAAAAAGACAAAAATATGAACCTTTTGCGAAAGTGACCAAATTTTTCGCGATGACCATTTGCGAAAATGACGATCTGCTCAAAACCGTTGTTGGTTTAGTATACTACTGACCCTACTGTAAAGTAGTTTTGTACTAAATAACATAACTTTTTATAATTTTATTGTTTAATTAGGTATTAAGTTTGCATTTTCAGAGTTTTCATACAAGTAGAAGGTTATTATGATTATTATAGTTGATGACGGTTTCTTCTTATTAGACTGCTTGTTGCAATATTACTTGTTGTGATTCATAAATCTTTGCAGACTGCCGAGCTGTGCAGTCTCTTCCATAAGAAAAAGAATAGCGAAATAGCTTTATAACAGAATAAAATGCTAAAATATAGTGAGAAAACACTTGAATAAGATAGAATCCATAGTTCATGTATTGGAATGAACAAGATACACAATTCTCTATCGCTTTGGTTAAATCACAGATTAAAATATAGCCAAACATGACAGCAACAAGTCATCCATTGCGTAGAATGTATTAATTTTTTTTATCAGTAAGTTACCGGTTCGGTGTTACTATATTTCAATAATAATCAGTATTTAAAAATGCCAATTATTTCGCTCTCGCGGACGAAAAGGCTTTCTCTACCATATAAAACGAGTCCCGCTGTCAAACTGTGCTCGTTAAATCGGGTCCCGTACTTAGTTTCGAATGATGCTGTAGCGACACACGTTGTGGCGAAAAAATTTCAGCGTGGTACGCTGGAGCGAAAAATCAATGGAGCGAAACCCACACGGTCGAATGACACGACAGCGACAAACTTTGTGGCGAAATATAATTGTATGCTAGTTTGAAACTCAAAAGGCTGAAAATAAAACACAAAGTTAAAGTCTTATTTTAAGCAACAAAACTAAAAGGTGAAATTTTGAGTCCCATGTACTTACAAATCATAAACTAATTTAATTAAACTATTTCGAATGTATCAACCTTATAAATTATAATATATCGTCGAAATGACGTACTCATTTTTTTATTAAGTATCACCAGTTACGACCCAAATAAAAAATCTCATAAAACTAACGCTGTTAGAAAATAACCTTTAAAAGATCGGGTATGAAAAAAAAATACGATTCGGAACTAAATACCTTCAATGTATAATTTGTTTAGTGTAACTTTAAATGTAGACAGGAATTACTATCGTATTTCGTATTAGCTATTGATTTTGTATTCGTATGTAAGTATAGGTAGTAAGAGATATCTGCTTATCTAAATGGGATATTACTACTAGTTCATTCAATAAGTTCGTGGCCCAAGGTACTTCCAGGTAGATTTTGGACACTTTGACGATGGCAACTGATAAACCAACTATTTTAGACGAGTTTCAAAAAAAATATGTCAAAAATTTTGCCCTCAAAATTTGTAGTTACGGTTTCCAAAAAAATTATAGGCGTCATGGACATTGAGTACGTGCTGCACAGGCTGTGAGCTGTCGAACAAAAAACTGATAACTGCACTTTAATCTTAAATAATTTTCGAATTAATAAACGGCTATGGAATTGCGTAAAGTCAATCGTATTCATTTGACAGTTCCTATTGTGTCATAATAAATGTCATTCCATACAAATTGCAGCCGATTGAATACGATATGAACTGTCAAATTAATACGATTACCTTACGCAATTGCACCCCGGATACCCGTAGTATCCGTTTTTCTAAAATGTTACAAATGACAGATCTTTATAAATTTGAACTTAAAATTTTTTGATTCCGTGTTGTTAAGGATTTGGGCAAGATTTAAATTGGCTGTAACTTTTCCCACTGAGCTCAGAATTGGTTAATTTTTCTTTTAGATTCAAGCCACTAGCATAGCTAGCCTTGATTAGTGTCTGTATTATCCTACTTCATAAACCAAAAAAGTTACAGATTTTTTAATTTAAGAAAATCAATTTTCATGCTTTTCCCTCCTTTATCAGGTTTTACGGCAAAAATTCGAACTGAATTTGCATGAAAACGACTATTTCTGAAATTTCCAAAAATTTTTAATGAAATAAAATCAAGCAGAACAATTTTAAATGTATCTGTAGCCGTTTAATTTAAATTTTAAAACTGCGTAAAAAAAAAATCCGTCTGACAGGGCATAATTGATTTTTTTTTAAATTATGTGTTTTTAGCATAGAAAAGGCTTAGCTTTTAGATGCAATAAAAATTCTCGTCAAAAACTCTTGGAAGTACTTCGGGCCACGAACTTATTGAATGGACTAAAACAAGAAATAAATAAAGCGCATGCGACTCCTAGATAATTGTTAATAATTACTATCTGTAAGTTCTAAGCTTATAGTGATTAATAATTTTTGACATTTCATAAAAAAATATTTTGGTAAAAACGAATGATAATAATTTGTACATGGTACTCAAAATATAACCTTTTGATTTGTTGATTAAAATGAGACTTGAACTTTGTGTTTTATATTCAGCCTTTTGAGTTTCAAACTAGCATACAATTATATTTCGGCAATAAGTTTGTCGCTGTAGTGTCATTCGACCGTGTGTGTTTCGCTCCAATGATTTTTCGCTCCAGCGTACCACGCTGAATTTTTTTCGCCACAGCGTGTGTCGCTACAGCGTCATTCGAAACTAAGTACGGGACCCATTTAAACAGTTAGAAAGAAATAATTTAGAATTACCGGCTCCAAAGTACTTGCGAGGGTCTAATATAGTATCACCTCATGTGATAGTTGGTGATGGTGCATTTGGCATATCCAACTATGTGATGAAACCTTATCTTCGAAACGATATGACCTACAAACAAAAGATATTCAACTACCGTCTAAGTCGTGCCAGAAGGTACATAGAATGTACATTTGGGATATTATCAAAAAAAATTAGAGTGTTTCACACACCAATAAATGCTAGCTTCCCCAACGCAAAAACTATAGTTCAAGCTTGTTGTGTATTGCACAATTTTATCAATGGAAATGACACACTAAGCATTAAAAAAATAAAAAAAAATAAAAAATAGATTTATTCTTCCATCACAAATAACATTATATAGACAATTGCTTAATGTAATTGACAGTTCCTATATTTGTGAGGAACTGGTGCCTGAAATAGGTATCTGCAATAGATACCTGATACAGGTCACCAGGCCCACCCACAGACATTAGGTACTCCTAATTTAGCATGTGAGATGACATACTGGGTAATAAAGTAAAAACCAGAACATAAAAGGATGAAAATAAACCTTAATTACAAACTATAAATTGCTTAGAACTAATGAGTCACCAATGATAATTAATGTGTTGTGTGTGATGTATATAATGTGAGCTGTATATTATGATGTACATGTATACATGTACATGTATATGATGTATGTGTGTGTGTGCGTGTGTGTGTGAGTATATGTTTAATGATAAGTTGTATGCGTGATCAGCCAGCATTACTGGTTTAATTGATATCGATAGTCAGCCAGTTTCTAGAACAGGAAACACACTACGCGAGGTATTTGCTGGTTACTTTATATCCCCCGCTGGTAGCGTGTCGTGGCAAGACAGACATATATTCTAGTACCTATTGAATTTATTTGAATCTACATATATGTTTGGTACCTAACGACTTTTATATGAATATAACAAAAATGATTTATAAAAATAATACATACATACCTATGTCTTTCTTTATATAATGTTCTCCACAGAGTGCTTCCCCAACCTTTATTTTTTGCATCTTTGTTTTTATAAAATTCATCCGATAAGTCCCATAGCAATGGTCGACAGCGAACTTCCTCGATCAACCGTCCCGTATCGATGATAATATTTTGATTCATCTTGGCGGCGACAGTACGTGTGCGCGCGTCCAATCTGCGTGACTGTGTAACGCGTACTGGCAAACAGTGGCTCCTCGCCCGCGCGCGGTTGAAAAGCGCGGCCCAAACACCGTCCGCGCGGTTTATTTTACTATGTAACGATCTAAGGCACTCAAAGCTCGTGGACCGCGACGCTTACCAACCGCGCTGGCAGACGCGTCACTATAAAATCACACTTATAAGTAATAAGATAACCCAAAGCTAAGACATTTTGAATGAGTGTGAGCATGTGTATGTGTAAGTGAGATCGCATGTGTCGTTTGAGTGTATATGTGGTACATTACATAATTTAGACTCATCGTTTAAGTTTTATAAATAGTTTTTGAATTTTGTGATCTGTCCTTTTATGGAACTACGCTTGGCAATAAGTTCCTTCAGACCATTAGAGCTGCTCTGAGCTGCGGCTGTTTCATCTGGTATTGTAGCGGCTTGCTTACTCATAATTAAAATTGAAATCAAATATCAAAACTGAATGTATGAAAAAGAAAAATAAACAAAATGCTTAGCTCACGTTCCTCGCTTCAGTGACCTCTGTTTGGCAGGGAATCGCAACATTAATCTCAGCAGCTTACTGACGATTTGTAGTATAATATTATTGTACAAGTTACCATCTGAAATGTCAGAAAAAAAAATGTAAGTATTGGACAAAATATTTCTGAAACCAACCTTAGAGACCGTAGAGTTTACACAAAAATTATAAAATTATTAATAAATAAATTAAAATATTAATTTTTTATATTATTTAAAATTCACTTTGAAAGTGAAAAAAAAGTGGATTTATTAAGTTGGGATTGGTTAGTTTCGATTCCGTTAGGTAAGTACGAAATGGAAAGGGCCTCATCTTTTCAATTGTGGAACGGCAGCGGCACTTCACCATGATATTTTGTTGTTGAAAGTGGCTTGGCGTTCCCGTTGTAAGTATTTGGCTTCTTCTTCCCTTTCTTGATGTTATTTTATCGTGACCTCGCGTGGCGTCCTTTTGGTACAAGAAATGGCCGCCGGCCGGCAAATTTCTTGATAAGGTTTTCGCGATGATTTTGGTTCTTCTATTGTTCCCCTCATGTATTTATAATTATATTTTCCTTTTACGCGGGAATACACGTTGTAGGATAAATGGCAAAAAATGGTAGAACCACAGAACAATCTACTGCGGTAGAACGAATCTATACATAGACAAAAATAGTGTTGCCGCGCCTCGCGACCCGAAACTACAGATTAACACGCGCTCGATCACCTATTTTGTCTAATTGTAACAATTTTGCACAATTTTGTGTGTAATTCTGTAAATAACCTCTGGTTAAAAATCTGTAAAACTGGACTACTCGTTCACATCTTTTTCAATATAATAAATGAAGTTCTTTATTTTTCTCCAAATTGAAATTTAGTTTCCTTTTTCATCAAATCTGTTAAAGGAGCCGGAATCTGTTATGTATCTTCTAAAAAATGAAGCTAAGCCAACCAAACTTTGTACCTGTTTTAATGTTTGAGGTTTGGGGAACTTAGATACAGCATCTGTTTTTCTAAGGATTCCTTTCCATTTTCAATAATCTGACCCAGGTAAGTAACAGTCGGAGTAATTAGTTCCACCTTCTTCCAGTTCACTTTAAGTGCCATACTCGGAAGCAATTGTTAACACTTTTTTCAGTGTTCGTAATGCTTCGTCATCTTTAGCTGGAATTATAATATCGTCAATGAAAATTTGAACTGAACCATCTGCAATCATTTATATGAATATTATTGACACAAATCTCATGAAATAATTAGGACAGATTGAAAGACCGAATGGGGCTTTCAGAAACTCAAAATGACCGTGATGTGTCACAAAGGCAGTACTTTATCGACTCTTCACTTAGTCGTAGATGAAAAAAACCATTTCTTAAATCAATGACACTGAAAACTTGGTCTTCACTCAATTTATCTATGCAGTCATCAATCAAGGATAAGGGAAAATAATCTTTAATTATCTTTTGATTTAACTTTCTATAATCAATACAAACTCTAGGGATCCATCTTTTTTTCGAGCTAAAACGACAGGACTAGCATATTCGGAATGACTTACGCGGATAACTCCTTGATCCAACCACTGTGCTATCTCCTGTTCCACCTCTAATTGCTCCTTGAGTGAAATTCTGCGAGGACGCTGCACTACTGGGATGTCTTCTTTCATAACTATTTTCATCTGGATTGGAGCTTCTAGATCTTGTAACACTCAATCAAATCTTGTACTTCAGTTTTCACCAGTTGGTTTTTGACAAGACCTAAAGAGGGTAAATTATTGCATGTCATGTCAGAATCACTCAGCAAACAATTCAACCATTCATCATTTCTCGGTCGCAACCACACTGAACTCCCACTCATAAACGCCATTTTCTTCTGAGGGCACTCACTCGAAATATGACCGAAATCGTTGCAGTTGAAGCATTTTCGACTTTCATGCGGACACATAGATGAAACATGATCCATTTTTCCAAAGTTATAGCTGCATGCTGCTGCTGTTTACTGCCGGTGGTGTCATCGTTGTTGCTTGCTGCTACTTGAAATGAATATGGCTTTTTCGTGTCGGATTTTCTGAGTAACGCTTATGGATATTCTTTTAGAATGACTCGTACAGCTTGAGTTTTTCTTTTAGTTCTACGTACGTGTCAGCACCGTACAATAACGTTTTATGTGTTTCGTGGTCGACAATACCATCAATAATGCATTGGATAGCAAGATCGGCGAGTTTTCCTCGTTTTCCCAACTCTTAATTTCCAACATGTATTCGTAGCAGATTTCGTCTCTTCTTTTTCTTCTCTGCCAAAGTAGCATTTTTGGCTCTATAGCCGTTGTACACATTCATTCTTTAAGCTGTCCAAGTACTCGGTACAAGAGCTGTACAGCAGGCTATACAGCCCTTCTACCGACGGTTTCGGCACAAATTATTCATCCTTGAGGTCACTGTGATGTGTTGGGCGCTAAGATACTTTATTGAAATGCGTATTTAATCAATTAACACTTGTTTATTTACTGTTAGCTTATAATTTAGATACATTTTGTATGAGATAACATTCACGCACATGTAGGCGACAAAATAGGTTGCGACGGAATGACAGCTGTCACTCACATTGACAGCTCATTTTTTTAATGATGGCTCTGGGCCATTTTTGTGTGCCATGGTATTGTCTTGTATAGATTCCATCACTCCTCCTCACGGTAATACCTTCTACATGAGCCCCAGCTTGTAGGCATGAGGCAGTCTTCGGACGTGCAGACGTGGCAGCGCCTTCGTGAAGATATCTTCAACCATCTCTTCAGTTCGCAGGTATAACAACGACCTAATTCTATTTAATATTGGGCCAGTATCTAATAGGTATATACTTTATAATCATTTGACTAAATTGATTTACCTCAAAGATAAATTAAGTAAAATAAGGAGTTATAGTAAAACTTTACTTTTATCTAATCAATTTATTGTTCTTATAAACTTTTCCACTTTAACAACATATTTATTTGTGATTACTATGCGAGATACAAATCGGGCATAATAACAGTATAGTACTTACATTTTCACACTGTGACCATCAACCATCATAGGTTTTGGTTTTCGTTTTTATACCAACAATTATCAATTCCGTGTCCCCTCCTACTGCATATCTCACATTTCAGGGATTTCTTATTTGTAAACTTAGACTTTGGCTTCTGTTTTCTTCCATAAAATGCTTCTTCACCTTTTGTACTTTAATTTTTGTTAGATCTCGCTTCACTTTCTTCAATTATTTTTGTTTTCAATTCTTCCGGAGAAGGCAGCTTGTCACGGGACTCAATCGCAGTTCTGAAGTTCTCATATCTCGTGCGTGTTCAAAGTCCGATACTAAATACGGAGTGTGCCCAAAAAAACTGCAGTGATCAAAATGATTTTAATAATTTACTCTTCTTCGTCAGTGACGCTAGACTTTTGTAATATTTTTTTTTTGTGTTATATTGGAAAAATGGGTAAGCAAAGCAGCAAAGTGGAGCCGCAAGAGGTGTGATCGCGCAAAACGCTGTTGGAGGTGTCAATTCTGCCTCCACTGATCAACTTATTTTTCACATGAGTGTCCGCAATATCATACTGGTGTATTTGACCATCATCGCAGTCATCGGGTCTATATATCTGGGGTACCGCGGATACAGACGTTGCCACGGAAAATGGACACGGAAAGCCATTAACGAGCCATTTCCTTCGAGTTTCGTCATTTTCGAGACGGCCGGGGTGGCCTCGTGAAGTTCAGGAAGGAAATAAGTTCATGATAGACATTGTGTGAGTGCGTGTAATACGGTCGGTGAGTTTTAAAGTGTGTAAAAATCCCGTGAGTGTGTACTGATTTAATCTCTATTAATTAATGTTTTATAATGGACTCTATAGTTGATTTAAACTTATAATTATAGTAATTATTATTATTTTAAATATTAATATGTTATGGCCGATAAAAAATTTGAATTGAAATAAAAAAATATTCGAGATTATATTATAAAAATCGGCCCAAAACGTAGAACAAGTAATTTACAAAGAGAAAAATATACTGAAAGCACTAGTTTATATAATGAATTTAATTTAGAGTATTATATTTAGCTTAATAAAAAATCTCGTAAAAAACGGAACTATAGACAATTGAATATTTAAATAACTTAAAAGTAAGCGTAAAACCTTTGTATTTAAAAATTATTGAATTGAGTTCTGTTAGTGAAGTTGAAAGCGATTGTGAGGAAATCATCAATATGGCGAAATTTGATTCAAAAACAACTCTCTCTTTGGGTGACGAAAATGTGACAAAAGAACTTATTTCAAATATAGAGTTATATGAATCTATGCTGGAGGAGTGAGAAACCAGTCTTAATTAAATTTGTGTTAAAGTCAAGGTTGTCGGAAAGCGCGAAATTGCGTTTGTGCGAATCTTACAGTTCTGTTTCAGAGCTTATCGACGATATCCGGGAGAGATTACTTTCCAAAAAATCTCACACAGCCTTGCAGCAACAACTCCAACGACCGAGACAAGATGGCAAAACTATTGAGGAGTTTGGTAAGGAGCTTGAACAACTTTTGGAAGATTTGACTATTTCACAAGCCGCCGGAAGCTCCAAAACATAATATTTACCGCAATAGTAGAGGCCGTGGACGAAGTATTTATAATAAGACTAGTAACTCAGACATGCGAAATTTTAGTGGCCATACAAGATATAATTCTGTAAACGTTATGCAATCGCAGCCAACTGATATTAACACAGAAGGTCAGTCGACTACATTAAGGACAGAATGAAAATCAAAATATGTTTTTTCCGTCTTAAACATTTTAGGAGCGATTGTAATTATATCAATTCAATAAAGTTGTCATTACTGGGAGAACTTTGCCGTGTAAAACTGATGGTATATTGGGTTAGGATTTTATGAACAAATTTAAATGCATAATAAATTTTGAGAAAAACACGATGACTATTAATGACGAAAATGACAATTCTTTTAATATTTCACTTCAAATGGGAGACTTAGGTTTTAATAATTACATAGTGTTACCGCCACGCTGTGAGTACATCCATTACATTAATACTTCAATTCAACAAGATTGTTTTGTTGCCCCGAAAGAGTTATCAGAAGGATTATTCTTAGCGGGAATTATAGTTTCACCTAAAAATAATAAAATTCCTATTAAAATATTAACTACCCGAGATGAAGAGGTATCATATGCATTAGTTATTTTACTCCAGAGTTACATACTCTCGTTAGCTATGATATGTATTCCTTTGATAAAGAAATGGTCTGTGCAGATCGAGTCAAAAAGTTGTTTTCTCTATGTTAAAGTTCGACCACTTAAACTATGAAGTACAAGCCTCTATAGAAAATATTTGTGCGAAATATGCCGACGTATTTTTACTACCGGGCGATAAGTTAACTTACACTAATTTATATGAACAAAAATTCTACCTCTTGTTATACAAAAAGATACACAGTAGCAGAATAGTAGCACTTTAATGGCAGTTTAAGAGAGAAGGGTGGTCTTAAAAGCTGATCAACGGCACTACATTAGATTCCGTATGGTACTTCATACAGACAAGAGAGTTATAACAAGTAACGAGTGAACAATTATACAGCCTCTATAGTAATTAAATGTCACAAGTTTACCCTAAAAATCGGCCGCATTTTCTCCAAATTATCACCTGAGTGCTACATTTTGTATTTTTTTTTTTGAAATGGCTATTGCTTCTCGTTAGTTAGCCATTTTTAGAGTGATTTGTTTATTGGTAACGTAAGTATATAATTTGTGTTTATTATGTTATAATGTGTTAATATTATGGGTAATGTAAATTTATTGTAAATTATATACATATTTAGAGTTAAAATTTTGACGAGCCTCTGAAATATTGCCTTTTTACCAATAAATATTTCTAAATATGCAGAGACGAACAAAGCATTTTTATTTTTTTATGGCATCAAAATGAGTCTATGGTTTTGTATTTAAACATTAACCACAAAATTAATCACGAAACCTCTGTAGTTTAAGATAAAATCATAATAAATAAGAAATATTATAGGTTATTAGTAATAAACAAAATGGTATAAAAAAACACATCAGGCCCCTCAGGGCCACCACATACACCCAAAAACAACCCAAATGCTCATCAGCAACCTGGGGTCCCTGCTGCAGAGCATCCAGCAGGGAATGGACCCCCTCCAAGCCATTCTCCACGATATGACCAGGCTGATCTCCGCCTCACACTCAGTACATTACGGGTGATGTACTGGAACCCAGGAGGCGTCCGCCAAAAGATAGACCAGCTCCGCCTTGTCACCCAGTCGCAGGACATCCACATCGTCCTTCTGGGTGAGACACTCCTTACCAAGAAGGCTACCCTCCAGTCCCCAACTACCACACCTAGAGGCGCGACGAGATGTCCCCCCAGGGCCGCCCATACAGGGGCACGGCGGTCCTGGTCCGGAAGGACATACTACATGGCGAGCTCCCGTGGCCGGAGTTCCACAGCCTGAAGTCCATCGGCGTGAGGGTGCACTCCGGGGGACAAGAACTTAAGGTATTCGCCGCCTACAGACCTCCACAGACGGGTATCCACCCGCCCGACTTGGCCAACATCTTCGCCGATCAGACCCCCACCGTGCTAGCAGGGGACCTGAACGCGAAGCACCCAGCGTGGGGGTCCCGCACCACGTCGACCGACGGCCGCCGATTACTAGAGGTAACCGCAGACAGGGACATAGAAATTGTCTTTTCTAATGGCCGCTCGCGTGTGTGTGTAACGATTGATCTAGATTAGTGGCCTTATCGCTCTGAACAACTTTTATCGGTTATGTGAAGTGTGATCCCGCCGAATTTCCACAAGAAACTGCAGCAACAGCCGACTCCAGGGACGTCCCAGGCTACCTCCAGCTCTAAGCAGCACCACGAGGCGGTCAAGGTATCGTGCCGTTAATTGTATATTTGTCGACCTCGCGTTTTATAAAACCTATTTGTTCGTCCGCAATACAGTCCACAAAAGTAAGTAAGTATAGTCCATAGTTTTGGTTATGTGGTTATTTGGGTGTATCTGGCCCCAGCATCAAGGTGCTAGGGCCAGATGCAGCCACCCACTACCCGCTTAACGACGACCAACAACCCAGCACCATCGACGTGGTGCTCACAAAGGGCGTCGCCAGCCCCATCAGTGTGGAGGTATTCTATGAAGCCGACACGCCACACCTGCCGCTACTAATCACCCTGGCCACCGCACCTGACGCAATGGCCCCGCCTCGCCCCAGGTTCAAAACTGACTGGGAGGCCTATAAATCGTCGATGGCGGACGTCACCTTGCCCGGCCCGCTAAACACCAGAGAAGAGATAGTAGCCGATAGGAGCGAATCCGAGCCGCGTCCCATAAGGGCGGGAGTCCCGCAAGGCAGCAGCAGCAGCCTATCGCTCATACTCTACGCCGTATATACGAACGACATTCCCACATTAAACAACCGCCTCAAGGAGTGGGAGCCACGGGTCGAGCTGGTGCTGTTCGCGGACGACAGCACCTTTTACACTTCCTCCCCGTGGCCCAAGGCTGCCGCGATGCGGCTGCAGAAGCAGCTGGACCTCCTCCCGCCCTGGCTGGACAACTGGAGAATTGCGGTGAACGTGGGCAAGACCACCGCTATCCTCGTCCACCACCACTACCATCAAAAGAGCTCCTTCCCCCACCACCACAAGGGCCAAGAGGAAGACGAAGGCGCTGCCCCGTCACATTGTGCCCCCGCCATCTCCCCAGCCCACCAAATCCTGTCGTCCCCTCTACCACCACCTAATTAGCCTAGAGCGGAAGAACCCGACGAATATCAGACAAGACAACAGTTGTAAAATAAACACGAAGTAAAGCGCACGCCACCTTGCATAACGCCGCGCCGCGCCGCCGGCGCCGCCGAGAGATAAATTTTATTATTTACTTTTTTGAGGTGTTTTAGGTCGAAGGTTTTTAAAAAATTTAAGGTTAATTCTTATTCTTGAAGCCTTTTGTTTCTGATTTCTAGGTTACTTCCAAATAATAAATTATAGTTAATGTTTCATTTGTTGCAATGCAGTTTGACAACTAATTTAATTTATTTTAATGGTTTTTTGAGGCCATAATGCCTTTCAAGACAGTCCAAACTGTGGAAAAAGGGCGCCGCAGGTTAAATATTGTACCATTAATTTGGGAAGATGATGGCAAGCTCTTTTGGCCATCGGAAAAACATAAAGCCGAGCGCGTCTAGTAAGAAATGAGTCATCATTTCCAAGGCTAAACTGGGATATTCTAGACTGTGCAGACTGTTGAGACCTACTTGGCAGCGGAACATGAAATCGAGATTATGGAAATCAATCGGATACTGACAATGAAACCCCAGCAACATCAACTTGTAACCGGCCAGCGCCTGAGATAAAATGATCTTTTCAGAAGCCGATTGGCCAAGTCAACTAACACACGTAAACGATGTTGATTTGCTGGAGCTTAAAGTTTTGACTCATTTAAATGTTTCGGAATCGCCTTCATTAGATTTTATAACTAAATATTCAGGATTCAGTAAGCTCCAACGAATCACAGCCTACTTAAGGCGCTTTATTCATAACTGTAGACACTCGCGCACTAGGCATACAGGCTATTTAACTTTACATGAATTAAAAATGTCAACACTCACTTTATGTAAACTAACTCAACTACAAACATTCGAATATGAATATAAATTATAAAAAAATGGTAAACAGTTGCCACCTAAAAATAAATTACTTAATCTTTCTCCTTTTTTAGACTCGAACGATATCATACGCGTTGGTGGCAGGTTATCCAACTCTCATTACGATTATGAAACTAAGCACCCTATATTATTACACGCATCTCTCCATTTAACAAACATTATTTATAAACATTATCATATCTTACTTTTACACGCTGGTCCACAATTGTTGCTCGCTAACATTCTTCATAAATTCTGGGCTATCAACGGCAGAAATCTGGCAAGACAAACAGTGCATAAATGTAACGTGTGCTGTCGTTTTTCAGGCAGAACAAAACAACCAATTATGCCAAATCATATTGTAAATAAAGTTGCATACAGAATATCCATTCACAAACACTGCACTGGATTATGCCGGACCAGTCATGATATTGAATCGAAAGGGTTAGAGGTGCTACATTAATCAAAGTATATTTGTGCATTTTTGTATGTTTGGCGGTCAGAGCAGTGCAAGTAGAACTTGTAACCGATCTGAGTTCTGAAACGTTTCTCTCCGCTCTTGATAGGTTTATTGCGCGTAGGGGAAGACCCACGAATATCTATTCTGATAACGGAACATGTTTTGTAGGGGCTTGTAATGAACTTGCAAAGTTTCTTAAGTCAAACAAAGACAACATGGCGTTGCACGCCTTAGATTTATCTATTAAATTTAATTTTTCGCCAGCCTATAGTCCATATTTTAATGGTTTAGCTGAGGGTGCCGTAAAGTCAGTGAAACCTCACTTATGAGGAAATGAATACAGTCCTTTCACAAATAGAAGCAATTTTAAATTCAAGGCCTTTGACGCCTCTATCATCTGATCCATCTGATCTCGCTGCCTTAACTCCATCCCATTTCCTCACCGGACGAGCATCAGCAGTCTCGCCATCTTTAGATCCTCGAGACTTAGAGAAGTTAAGTACTCTTTCGCGTTACAAGAGGACGCAGGAACTGAGAGCACACTTTTGGCAACGGTTTTACAGAGAGTACATTTCAGAGCTTCAAAAACGCCACAAATGGAAACAGGATGGGAAACAACTAGCAATCGGCGAGATGGTCCTCATCAAGGATGACCGACTTCCTGCGAACAGGTGGCTGCTGGGTCGAGTGGAAACCGTGTATCCAGGCTCCGACGGCGTGGCCCGAGTAGCCGACGTCAGGACTACATCAGGGACTTTAAGAAGAGCTTACAACGTCGGACGTCCCACGAGTGACAGTTCCTGTTTGCGAGGCGGCAAACTGTTAACGCCTGCAAGCATGACGGATCATCAGGTTTGCCTACGGCAAAAAGGCATGAGGGCAATACCGTGATCTCTACAGACGACGGCCGACAGCGGCCAATCAGGAGCGCCCGTCTGCAGCTAATGTCACCGCATCGTACAGACTTCACTTCTAATTTTCTCTAGGCCACGACTGACGGAGCGCGAGCGCGCTCTCCCATCACCCCAAAATGTTGTACCCGTAATCTAGAATATAAGCCTATTGAAACTTGTAACGAAAGTACAGTAAAGCAGATGCTAAATACGTAACCCAAGTTTTTATTCAAAGCGTTCAAAATCCCTTTACTTTCCACCACATCATCATTCATCGCAACGTATCACCGCAACGGGCCGGCCATCGAGACCTTCACACGTCTTCATCTTCTCACCGAGCAGTACCTGGGGTACCACTGTGATATAATTGACAAGTGATGCCACGACGTTTTTGATGATTAGATAGAAAAAAATATAGTATTTTAGCACGAGCAAAGTTATATCGATACATTGTAATATAAAGTTAACACGCTAATAACACAAATATGTAAGACTCGAAGCTGCACTCCGACAAAACCATCGAACAAATACACATTAATATAACGTTGACATCATCCCCCGCGCGCTGGATAGAAAAAAAGAAGTTGCAGAGAATTAACGATTATAACACACCGATTAAACAATATTCCACGAAATAATATTGTTTAATCGGTGATAGAACTATAAAATTATCGTTCGATAACACTTTTCGTGATGCGAACAACTAAAAAAATTAGGGTTGAGTCTGTCACATTTCACAGAATGCGCAATTGCCAAAATCAGGGCTCTTGTCTTTCTTTTTAAAACAAGATGTGAATAGCTACTAATGCTAAAGCTATATCCGTCTTTTCATAATATTAAAGAATTATAATGTTCAGATCCACCGCTCACGAGCCCTCGCTAGAGATCCGCGCAGGCGCATCCAACGATGCGTACGCATATCCGTTTTCACCCACACCGCCTCCAGAGGTCCCAGCTGTGCCGCCGCAAGTTGAAACACTATCGCAAGCACCGCCGACCCCGCTACCCATCAACGTGCCTGCTGAGGCCGCGGATGCCGGGACATAAACAGACGCAACAGACGCAACAGACGCAGGCGCTCAAGGCGACGCTGACTTGGCGAATGATATCCTTCAACTCCTCGGTGATGCACCTGAACCGGAATAGACATTTCGCTGCCCTATTATTGCTTTGTACTAACTCCACTTTTTCTGTATTTTGTGTTTGTGTGTGTGTGTTAATGTAGTAATTTTTCTGTACTATATCCACCGATCAGATCGTAAAATATGTGTATAGTCACTGAGATACGCAATAAAAGATTGTACTACGTCCAGGTATTGAAGAGATGTGAAATGTATTGTTTTGTTCTATATCCGAAACACATTTTTGTCAGATTTTAGTACCATTTATCAGTGATGATATGAACGAAATACAAAATATTGAAATGTACTATATACATAAACAGTTTATTTTGAATCTGATGGTACAAAGCTAGATTAAGAAACTTTGTACCTTGCTTTGTTCTATATCCAACCATGTAAATTTTATGAGGAAGGTACCTACATGCTAAATAGAGATGAGTGAAAGATAGATTATATTACTTTATCTTCACCCAGCATGGGTGTAGACAAAGTATATGCAGTATGGCAGCTATGTTTATAGTCACAAATATAGTTTTGATAGGTACTTGTTCTTTTATATTGACCTTAATATAATAAATAACAAGTATCAAAACTATATTTGTGACTATAAACATAGCTGCCATGCCATGCCATGTTTTTTGAATTTGCCTCCTTTTCCCAGGGACATCTTTCTTTGGCCAGACTCTAAACCCACATTCGTGTTTTAATATCCCTTATTATACAACAGTTGCATAAATAACTAGTAATTATGTTATTATTATTTTACGTTATTTTTAAACACTCCAATAGAATGGACGAATTAACATCCGTGGTGGTAGCGTACATGGCTGTATGAACTGTTATCCTTTGCTTTGCTATTTGGAAAAAAAAGAAAAGAAAAAACAGAGCTTCCGGAGTGTGAGTGTCGTAATTTTGTGTGGTTGGTAGGGTTATGTGAGACGGACGTGTTTTGATTCCATTTTGTTCCTTCACCATGGACAACACAGATGAAGAAAATGGTGAGTATTTACTAATAAGCTTAATCAAACGAATCATTCTACTAAGGTAGGTACGTTAATAATTGGCATTGATTGCTGTGAAAATCATCTGAAGCTACTTCTAAGTATTGGTTTTGTTTCAGAAATTATTGAAAATACTCCACCAAGTAGTCCCCAACCCAAAAGGAAAAATTCTCGTAAGTTACATAAAATTTGTAAGCAATTTTCAATTTTTTTGTTTATACCCAAGTAACAATAACGCCAGTATCAGATTACGTTGCAATGAATATAAGAAAGGACACTTTTATACCTATGAGCGAAGCAAACATCAAGGAGTGTTTCGTACAGGACTCATATTATTGTCACAGTCAGAGACCCGAATACCAGATGAAAAGTGAGAAAAATCTGTGTTTACAATTTAATCAAGAATGCATTTCGAAAGAAATTTTGTGTAAAACTATTTGGCAAGAAAGTTATATTATGAACACATATATTTACACATGTTGCGCACAATGCAATATACGAACAATGTGCGATGATCAAATTACCGCATACCAGCTGACGGGTTATAAGTGTAGGTCATGGTTGTCTCATAAAGACCGATGATTTTATTATTTATCCCCATATGCCTCATACAAGCGAGGTTAGGATTTTTCCAAGTTTATTTACACCAACCATCTCACCTATTAATCACATCATCAACATTTCAATTCCTCACTTCAACTTCACAAATCAAGAGCATACGCAATTCAACAAGGAAGCGGCTGCAATTCAAGGAAAAATACAATCCCTCAAGGACAGTGAGGTGACGTCAGCGAGCGTATCGTACCACGACATACACCATTACGCTATGATTTACGTCATATTGGGAGGGTTAGTCCTGGTCGGTGTAATAATAATCGTCCACCGCTCTCAATGTCAATGGGGAAGGCGACGAGACGAGCAGACAAGTGAAGATAATCACCACCACAGTCAAGCAGCAGCACCAGCGGCGGGAGCCGCACCGGAAGCAGCGTCAGTTCCTGTGCCCGGCCCGCCCCAGCGCCCCGGGCACTCGCGCGCCGGCTCCCACCCGCCGCGTCAGCAGCGAGGCGCGGCCCATCCAATTACGAAATAGATCAACAAGTCCCGTTTTAAGAAAATTCAAAGATATGTTTTACGATGAATCAGTTTGATTTATTTTTAACTTTGTTTATATTGTTTAACAAGTAACTTTTCTTTCATTTCATTTGTATCTTAAATTAATGTATCCCATTACTGGCCCGGGAATATGTACGGTTTGCACCGCACAAAGTATGTCACCGCGTCAGCATTTTAATTTTTAATACATTTCTTTAAATATAATTATTGTAATTTAGTCAGTCACATCATATCACTTCAATTGTGAACTCGTTTGTAACAAGACATAAATAAACATTTATAAATCGGCAAGGATTTATTATTTATCAAGAATATCAAGATCCAGCAAGTCTGTTGAGTGGCAGCATCAAGGCACTACCCAACACCTGGCTCCGTCTCGATTGCGTCCTGAGTAACAAGGTTTTTATCAGTTTATTGAATTGAAGCACATATATTTTAATTTAAGATTTAGTTTGTTAATTAAAGGGATATTCAAGGCTAAAAAAATGTACTCGTTTCGGAATTCTAACGATTGCTATTATTACCTTAAAATACCTTATTTCAATTGCCTTTGGCAAAAATGACGAATCGTTATTAAGAAAACTTTTGGAGCAAAAAGTAGCCAAAACCGGTACAGTGGCCAAAACCGGGGCTTCTTCTGCCCTACATAGAAATTGATTTTCTTAGGTGGTAGTGGGCGTGACGATGAAAGGTTGCCGCTAGTACCAATTATTGCTCTCAAACAACTTAATGAAATACAATGCATGGGGCATGCTTCAACCTCCTCACATGGTTATGGTTTCAGTGTGCCTAGCATTGAGCCACCTCCATATTCACCTCTTACTCCAAGGGATGTCCATGGGATTAAAAAACAAATTATTCCAGATATAACAGCTTTTTCTCCAGGTAGGTATACATTCAGAAGTACTACTTTTAATGTGAATTCTAACTACTTACCATGTACCTACTAAACTTATTACTGTGGTTTTTTAGGTATCCGTCCTGGTCAAGATCGCAATGCACAACTCCCGCTTTTACCTCTCGAATCTTTTACTGAAAACCATTGCATGAACGATGCTTTACCTTCCCCATATGAATATGGTTCAAGTGTGCCTAGCATTGAGCCACCACCATATTCACCTCTTACTCCTAGACCTTTGCCAAGACCAACCATCCCTTTATCCGAAACTGCAGTTTCTTCTCCTGTGCCAAGCGACATGTTATCTCCTTTGGCAAATTTCATTGATTTTGACAGTGATGACTCGGTAAAAGATGTCGATTACATCCAACCAAAGTCAAAAACCAAGTTCGTGATGATTCTGATGAGACAATTTGTGAATCAGACGATTCTAGAGAGTCATTGTCAATTATGAATAATTATAACAAATCATCAGAATTAACAGAAATACTGCATAATCAACCATCCTCGCCACAATATGTAACAGGTTTAACAAATATTTTATACATAGCATTTATTGTTGATTGTTATAAAATATATTAAACTGTTTTACTAACCGTTAATAATTATTAATACTTATTAAATAGGTTTAATAAGTATTAAAAATTACTATATTAAATAAGTTTGATGCCAAAATAATTTAAATCCGTATATCTAATTATTTTACAGGTAAAAAAATATTAACAAGGAAACGACAACGAAATGAAGCTGAATGGAAACATAATTTGAGGAAGAAAGCACGGGAAAGTGGTAAAGAGTATAATGATGTAAAGGGAAAAAAACGTCGTGCTAGAAAAGTGCAAGATAAGTGCTCTTGTCGACTTAAGTGTTATCAAAAAATTATCAAAAAACGTGATGGGTCAATAAGCCTTTGTTGCAGTTGCAGCACTAACATATACTTTAGAAAAGATAATTTCTAAGAAAGACTCGCAGAAAGGCATTCTGAAACCAATCAGTGATGCATGCCGTATTTTATGTGATATGCATCACTTCGAAACAGAAACAAGAAAGAAATTTGATAATTCTTCCACTAACTATGGATTAAAAGACGCAGTGACTAATGCTTCTACGGATAAGTATCTCTTTGGAGAGAATAAGGCAGAGAGGCACCGCCACCGCTGCCACCGCCACCGCCGCCACTGCCGCCACCGTCGCCACCGCCGCCGCCGCCACCGCCGCCGCCGCCGCCGCCGCCGCCGCCGCCGCCGCCGCCGCCACCGCCTCCACATCCTCCTCGACGGGCCGGCCGCCGTTAGACGAGGTAACATATGCCGGTCGGCTATGTCATTTTTTTAATAAGTAGATGGAAATCACAGGTGACAAAACTATTTTGTCAAGGGTAAATGATTACTCAATACCGTTTAAATGACAACCCTCACAGCATGAGTTTCCGTCCACTTATCCAAAAACTAGTAGCGAACAAGTTGATTTTGATTGTTCAATTAAAAAACTTCTTGAAATAAAAGCTATTCATAAATGCAATTATGATCCAACGCAGTTTCTTTCGTCAGTATTTTTGATACCTAAATGAAATGGTGAAAAAAGATTTAATTTAAAGGACATGGCTCAGAACATAATTATGATAATTAAAATATTTTTACGACTTTGTTGTTAAAAGGTACATTTAAGGACAATTTAAGTTTACTTTTTGATTACACAAAGAAGTCACTTAATTTCGTGAAATTTAAAGTGTTTTTTATTTAATTTTTAATAAACGCTCGTGTTGGTAACGGAACGGTGGCGAAATACAAAAGGGCGTTGGCGCATGAAAAAATTTGTGGTTTGAGTTCACAACAGTAAGTAACATTATTTTGCTTACGTACATCTTATGTTTTGGCGCGCACGGGGGGCCTACCATTAACTTTTATGAAGCGACTCAAAAGAGGTGCGTTTCAATTTAGGTTCCCAAACTAAATTGCATTATTTCGTACCATGAGCTACATAAAACTCATACGCATGTGAATCGCTAAAAGTGAATGATTGAATGATTGTGTCTCTGATCCGCTATTGAACTTTACTTTAGTTTTTTATTTAGGCTCCGCGACTTGCTTTTTCAGACAATCTATCCCGCTAAGTTTAAATACCTCACAATCATTCCGTTTTTAAGCAAGTTAACCATAATTAACGCGAAGAAATTATTAGACAAATAATTTTAATGATTTTTGTAAAACATGATACCATTTTATCTATAAAAATACTTCAAGCCAGGGCCGGTAAAACATTTTACTCTTTTAGACAATAGCAGTTGTCTGTCTTTGTTTGATGGTTTGAATTGAACTTGATACGGATCAACAGAAAAAATTGCGACAGAAAAGCAAAAAATATTGGAATGGCGTAAGCAAAACTTTGTCATACTTTTCATTGAAACTCGTGTTGCTTTGGTTTTTAAATAGGTAGTTTGTTTTTTTAGTGATCCCACGCGTCGAAGGGTGAGGTATGCCCAATTGGAGACCCTCTGGGAATTCCTACACAAAAACAGGGAATGAGCCTTAGGGTATAACAAAACGGTACAAGCCAGAGAATATTCCCGGCGAATGTGGATGGAAATAGCCGACTAGCTTAATTCTTATGGAGATGGGGCAATTAAAGACTGGAAAGGTTGGTGCAAGGTGTGTATATGAATTATTTATTAGAAAAGGGGACGGGCCCACTTCTTGCACGTTGATCCTAGGAAACCAGCGTATAAACGTTTAAGGTTCGACCAGTAGTTATATGGACTTTTATTGCGTAAAGTGGTCACTTGTAGCAAAAAAGTTAAGCAAAGCTGTAACGCTGAAAAAATCCACAATAACTTTTTTTTTTTTTACTTTAAATGGGTTTGCTTTTGATCCCAACCAAGCCTGGGAGCTAAGACAGGATCCACTGGAGTATTGGAGTGCACTACAAAGAGATATTTACAATTTTACTTAGGACACCAGTATATAAACATTTAGGGTTAGACCATGATACTTCAAACTATTAAATTCAAGTTCTATTTGTTCTCAGCATTGGAACGACTATAAGTCAAAACTAAAAAAGATGGCTGTAGCTGCAAGGACTTCCCATAGGCAGACAGGGGGTGGCCCGTCGTCGGATGAAAACCTCTTACGGATTTATGAAAAAAATACTTGATTTTCTGGGACCTGACTTTAGAGTAGGCCAGGCATGAGAGTAGAGCCATTTGAAGAAGAGGTACTTTTTAGAATAAATTATTTCTTATAATTTTTTTAATTTTGCATTTTACAATGCTATTTTTATGTGATAATTTTTAATCAAGTAAATATACTAGAAAAAAGCAACTTGTCGCATGTCGCCCTGACGGGACTTCCCGTCACGTCGTCCCGTCAGGGCGACATGAGACAAGTTGCTTTTTTCTAGTATATTTACTTGATTAAAAATTATCACATAAATTATTTCATCAAAAATTAACAATGTATTATTGTAGGTTTGTGTATTTTTGTCCAATGTCTTTTTTTCTCAGATAAACTTTTTTTTATTGCCGCCTGGATCTCTCCTTTACAGCCATTTCAGTTGGCTGGTAGAGAATGCCTAAGGGCCTTAAGTCCGGCTTTTATTGTAGTGTGCAATAAAGAATAAGTAAATGTTCTCCAATTATTGTAATTAAGTATATGAAAGCCATTATTATTATTATTTTTAATTAACTTTAAATACGCTTTATGATTATGACCCAGCTGATGCGTCTTCCAGTAACATTGTAAGTTGCGTCTTATATTAATGCACTTTTATCTTTCTTTTTTTTGTTTTTGCCATTGTATTTTTTATATTTATACACTTTAACATAAGTACCTGAAGTACGTCATGCTCACTCAAACGTTTCTTCGGCGGTGTCGTGTGAGGCGGGTCGTTACGTTCCCTAAAATATGGTTGAGCGAAGCGATGGCTGGTTCATGCGTCATGCTCGTGAACGGGTACCGCCAGCGGAAATGGGTCTACTTCAGTCTGCTTGTCTTAACGTTGTGCTTAGAGATTAAATATTTTCATCTAAAATAAATTGCTATCGACCTGTATGTACGTCACAACTTGCAGAACCTACAGTAACCTTGTAATTTGTAATGCGAGAAATGTTAAATGTAAGTCCTTCCTTACGAGTTGAAAATTGTTTACGGTTAGGATAACCATAAAATGTAATATTATAATTAGTATTTTCTTTTGTGATGGAAATTGACCTTACTGATATGTTAAGCTCACTTTTCAATTTGACGACTCTGTATGAAATAAAACAGGGAGAAAAAAATAGCCCTTGACGAGTTTCTTGCCGGTTCTTCTCGTTACAAGGTCTCCCGCCGTAGGGTTTGTGAACCGATGGCGTAGCTTCTTTGACGTTCATAAGTGCTTGTAACAGCCTAGACTGAATAAATGATATTGATTTGATTTGAAATAAATGAACACAAAATATTTAATGCAAATGTTTAATTCATAATTTTGCAGGTACTTTAAGTACCGGAAGTTATAATCCCGTCTGCAAGTGCCTCGGAAAGGGAGTCCTTGTCATTATTACAAGCGACTCTTCCTACAATACAGCCATACACTGAGGAGCTGTGGAGGGTGATGGCACCCCTGCCTCAGGCTACACAGCGTGGCCACTTCACCATCACCAGCAGCGGTGTGGCCACTTCACCACCTCCGTCAGCGGCCTCTCCGCCGCAGCACGCCCAAGTCATCCTGCTGTTGCATGCTCAAACCACCCCGCCGCTACAAGGTCAATTTACCCCGCCGCTGCCTGCCCAAACTACCCCGCCACTGCCTGCCCAAACTACCCCGCCGCTGCCTGCTCGAACAACCCCGCGACGCCGGCGCCCGTCGCACCTGCGGGACCCGCCTATGTCTCAGGACGCAGGGCGTCGGGCGCTTATGGGGGTTGCGGAAGAAAGAAATAATATAGCGCGTCACCTAAACACATTAGTTGGTTCGCTAATTAATAATAATAATAATAAATAATTTATTCAATAATCAAAACATTATAGTGTTAAAAACTTATAGCCTAGAATTTTTACCAAAAACTATAATTATATAATTATCCTGAACTAGGAATACCCTGTGTTTCAGGCAAAAAGGACTTACATCATACTTAAATTAAACAACCAAATACAACATTAATAATTAACAAGATCATGACAAACAAACATACTACTATATAAATAACACACTTAACTTATTAAAATAAATATCATAAGTACTAAAAACTTTTTATCATTTAATCACAAGCAGTAATTTCTCTGTGTCTTCGTAGGACATTTTTTGAAGAGCTGCATACAGAATGCTCCTTGTGCTGTGATAATTAATAGAATAAATACCAAATTTGGCATTAAATCTATTATAAAGCAAAGGCCCTAGAAACATGAAGAAGCTGGAAGAGAAGACAGATTTCATTCCCATATTTTGTGGGCAAACTCTATCTTTTCGTCTTTTGTTAGTAATTTCAGTGCTGTAGGGAAGTGCAGTGTGCTGTTTAAGGATAGTGCTCAATATAAATAATTGTCTAACGGTTAGTACATTACAATTCTTATAAAGAAGCTCAGTTGAGTAGAGGTAGGGCCGGAAAGTAGCAACTTTTAGAACCGCCCTGTGGGCTCTTTCCATTGATAACAATGAAGCTTTAGACGTGCCACCCCATGACGTAATGCAGTAATTTATTATTGATTGACCTAGGGCAAGATAGACTTGCCGTATTAGTGCGTAATCTGCAACAGTGCGAAGTTTTTTGAATATATATATATATATATATTAATTTACGTATTCTGTATTGTTAGATTATAAGACCAATACTTATTCAAATAAAAGAAATTAACACCATATTCATTAAATCCACTTAGTGAATGAAGAAAGCAAATTTTCCTTCTTTTTTTTATTTCACTTAGTGGCACCTGCATTTCATCGGAAATTTGTTTCCATGCATCATTAACCTGCAATAACTGTCACCGTTTTGGTAGGGCCCTCAAAAATGAAAAGTTAGTAAATAAGCTCTACTTTTTCCGATAACTGATCGTGACTGTTGGAACGTATCACGTTACTTTAAAGTAGTAGATTTCTCAAAAATTTCATGAAGGAATCTCTTATTTGGATATCACTACTTTTAGCTCTTCTGGGTATTGGTTGTAGGGGTGTAAACTCTGTATCTGTAATTTTTCTCCAGGAACCTGGAGCAACTAGTTCTCCGATAACATAATATGTATCACTAGTTCCTGGAGGACAGTACAGATCTCTAGATGTTTTGCTTTTTCGTAAGCAGTTATGCAGTAAAACACATGTCATAGTAACAACAGAACAAGCTGTGACATCATACAATGGCATAGGTTTTTTAAATACTCTGAACTTACTGGCCATTATACCGAAATTTTCTACTACTACTCCAGCTCCAGAGCTAGAAAGTTTTTGATTAAACAATATGTGGAGTCCCAACTGCATGGTGTCCAGGAAACGGTTTCATTAAATGATTGCCTAAAGGAAATGCTCCATCGCCTAAAAATACATAAGGCAGTTCAATATTACAGCCTGGAAGTGGGCTAGGTGGCGGCAAATTGTGTTATTTGTAATTTTTTCCGATAACACACTGCCATTGAATACCCCGCCATCACTTATCCGTACTTTTGCGCCTACTTCAGCAAACTTGAAACAGTAGTCGTAGTCAACTAAAGCTAGTAAAACAATGCTAAAATATCCTTTGTAATTAATATAATCTGATGCACTGTCAGGTGGTTGTAGTACCACCACCACACAAGTCGTGTAGTCGTGTAGTCACCACAATCATCACAAGTAAAAAATATAATCCCAGTTAAAAAGCGGCGTTGTCACAATCCGCCTGAACTTGCTGAAACAAACGAGCATATGAAGTCTGCTTTATCTACACTTCAAGATGCACTAGCTGCCAAAAAAGATCCTCCTCAGAGAACTGTTGATGAAGACGACTGCGATCTTTATGGCAGACTTATAGCCAAGGTCCTCAGAGAATTTAATGAGATTGATCGCTTAGAACTACGACATGCCATCGATGGTTTAATTTCGAAAAAAGAAACGCTAAATAGCTAGCCGTCGCTATGTAACTTCACCGTCGCAAACAATTTTAACGACTAATCGCCCATCAACTTCGAACAGCATGTATTCCGAGCAGCTGACTGATGCCTTCCCACCATCCCCTTATGTCCTAGAAAACTGTCTCATAAATCGACCGTCTTCATCAAGGAGTAGTATGTACAATTCTCCCTCACCTGTTTCTGCCAATAAGAAACAAAATCAACAAAACATGTCACAACATCAATCTACTGCTGAATACATCTTTAGTGAATTCTTTAATTTTGTATCAAAAAATCTATGGTAGACTTCAGAAAAGAAATTATCAAACATTTTTGTTCAGAACCAGAAGCACTAGACAGTGTCAAAAGAAGACCAAAGAGGTTGAAACATAAATTGATACAGAAAGAGGGAAAGAGTAGTGTAAGAAGGGCGTGCTCTGAGTGTTACAAAGGAAAGGTAAAGATCTTGGGAAGAAAAGAAGCAAGAAATAAAGTGAAAAAAGTAAAAACCTACTGTGACGATTGCCCTAAAAAACCATTTTTATGCTTAGACTGCTTTAACATTTCTCACCGATCTATTTAAACAAACTTTCGTTATGTTATTTCCAACTTACACTTTATGTTTCATTTATACATAAGAATAATTAATTTATGTTTTTTTAAACTTAAGATTAATTTTGTATTTTTTTAAATAAAATAAATGTGAGCGATAGTTCTAAGGTACTTAGTTGTCGATGTAAAACAACAGTTTTGTTCCGAAACACTTTTATTTATCACAATAAAACAATAAGCAAAAAATTACACAAAATGGCTGAAACATATACAGTTTTTTGGAAAGCACGTGTTTTAGTCTTAAATAAAGGTAGTACGGTGTTACTTCCTTAGAGGCTCGCGGCAGACTCATCGGTGCTGCGACATGCAGCGGGCAATATGGCGCGGAGGAACAGAGATGTCAAATAATAAACTAGTGTTGGGAGCGCGTCGCTTACATTCCCCACCCCAGTGCTGACTCAGCACTACTGACCTAAAGGTATTTTAGCTACGCGCGCCGCGGACCGCCTCAACGTACCAGCTTTTGTGCGAAGCTCGACGACTCGTACGCGACCATCTGCGCCAGGGAATACCTGCTGAATGATAGCCTTGGGCCATATATTGCGAGGGGCTGCGGGATCTACGACCAGTACCAAATCACCCACCTTCAAAGGTTCTTGATCCTTGTTCCATTTCCGACGTGGTATGAGGTCTGGTAAAACTTCAACCAACCAACGCTTCCAAAACATGTCAGCTAACTTTTGCGACTGGCGCCATTGTTTGCGTAAGTACAAGTCGCTGTCGTCGAACTTACCTGGCGTCGGCATATTTGTGGAGGTCCCTAAGAGAAAATGGTTCGGAGTAAGGGATTCTTCGGAGTTAGGCTCCACTGAAACATGAGAGAGTGGACGGCTATTAACAATATTTTCAACCTCCGCTAGAAGGGTGCTTAAAACCTCGTCCTTCGGCGCACGCTCTTTTAATATAACTCGAAGTGAGGTTTTGATACTCCTTATCAGCCTCTCCCAAGCCCCACCCCAGTGTGGGCTCATGGGCGGAATAAATGTCCATTCAGCGGAGTTGCTAGCAGCTTCGGCTCTTAGCGCCTCATTATCTATCTCGAGCAAAGACCTTTTCAGCTCAGTATCAGCTCCTCTCAGGTTGGTGCCATTGTCAGACATTAGGTGGCGAGGCCAGCCTCGGCGCGCTGCCATGCGCCTGAGTGCCATGATTAATGAGTCAGTGTTAATAAAATTTACCAGCTCGATGTGCACCGCGCGTACGGTGAGACAAGTGAAGATCACTCCGTATCGCTTCTCGCGTCGACGCCCCACCGTGACTTCCATTGGACCAAACAAATCCACGCCACAATGTGTGAAAGGACGCTGATGATGGGCCATCCGTGCCAAAGGTAAGTCACCCATTCTTGGTATCTGTGGGTGTGCCTTTCTTATTCTACAAAGCATGCATCGTGACACTACGTATTTGACAGACGGCCTTATTCTTAATATCCAATATTTCTGTTTCAGAGTATTAACGACGGTCTCGTGGTTCCCGTGTGCAGCCTTCTCGTGGTAGTACTTGATGATCAACTGCGCGACCCGACTCTTAACATCTAATATGATTGGTCTTTTAGTTGCAGGTGACACTCCGGGAGCAGCATCGATGCGTCCAGCACAGCGTAGTACTCCGTTCTCGTCGAGAGCTGGTGACAAGGTAAGTAATCTACTAGCACGATCTATACATTTACCTTTTTTAATTGCAGATATCTCCGCTCGGAAAGAATCCATTTGGCTTTGTTTTATCAATAATAATTCAGCATTCTCCATTAATTCCAATAAAGTAATTTTATAATCTCTTTTACACCTATTTATAAATTGTAACACCAAAGCCATTGTTCTTAATAGTCTTAACCAAGAAGAGAAACGGTCCGAGTCTGGAACAGGTAAGTCATTGAAAACTTCCTGAACGAGGGTCACGTGCTCGAGATCCACTTCGGTATTGTAAGTAATGACGTCATGGGGCCAGCTCGTCTGCTCGCCTGAGAGAAACGATGGGCCTAAAAACCATTCGGATTGAAATATAGTGACGTCATAATTTTCCCTGGTGCCGACGTCAGCTATATTTAATTTTGTAGGTATGTACCTCCATTCTGTTGGTTTTGTCAAAGTATCTATTTCGCCCAGCCGCGTTGCTACAAACGTTTTATAATTACGAGCGTCATTGTTAATCCAGTGTAGCACCGTAGTCGAATCAGACCAAAAATATCTTTCCTTAATTATCAATTTATGTTCTTTTGTTATAGTATCTGCCAGTCTAGCTGCGAGCACTGCCGCTTGGAGTTCCAGCCTTGGAATAGATACCAATTTCAACGGCGCGACTCGGCCTTTGCTCGCTACCAAAACAACATGTACCGATCCGCTATTATCAACCCACCGCCAGTATGCAACGGCGCACATCGCTTTAGACGAAGCATCACAAAAAATATGAAGTTGTAAATTGCAATAATTATTTCCGTAGTTGACCGTCGTAGCACGCCGGCAGTCCGTAGCAGTCGTAGCCGCTTGTCGTAGTACGGACGGCGCGGGCGCGGGCGCGCGGGAGGTACATACCATCCTGTTGCAGTGCTACGGTCGGTGCATTGTTTGTCCCTGTCGCGCTTACGCCCGATGCATTTTCTGTCATCGAGGCCCGACTCGAATGTAGGTAGCAACGCGGTATTCGTAAATCTGCTATCTCTTTTAAACGTTTTATCCAGCTGATCCATTTATTGTAAACAACATCTGATATTGTCTCGTCCCAGCCGGTGTTATCTTTCCATACGTCTTGCAACATAATTTTACCTTGTATAGTAAACGGAGTAAGCAGGCCGTAGACGTCAAATATCGACATTACCACAGCGAGCATTAAGCGCTTAGTAGGTTTACACTCACCTTGTCTTATACTTTCGGGAATCCTTTTCAGAGACACATCGAAGGCGAGCTCGTCCCGGTCTGGGTACCAAATCATACCGAGCGTGCGCTCACCACAGTATTGCGTATCTGATTTAAACCTTACGGCCGCTTCACCTAAGGTTTCTTTTGGCAAACTACTTAGAACGAACTTACTGTTACTCGTCCAATTTCTTATTTCGAAACCTCCGTGTTTATGGATTTCGGTGACATTTTTTATCATTTCTACAGCGGCGGCGACATCGGGCAGGCTATCAATATAATCATCCATATAATGTTGTTCGAGTATTGCAGCTACAGCGGCCGCCGGGTGGGATGACTCATGCAGTTGCGCGTTTTTATTTTTAATGAATTGAGCTATGAAAGGCGAGCAGTTTGCACCGAATATTAGTGACGTCATTACATAGGTACTTATTTCATCCTGTGAGTTATTTTTCCATAAGAAGCGTAATGCGTTTTGATCTTCGGTTTTTATTTTTATGCGCAAGAACATGTCTTTTATGTCACCGGCGACACCAACTTTATTTTCTCTGAAGCGTAACATAATACCGAACAAAGAATTAAGTAAATCGGGACCTGTCAACAAATAGTCGTTTAGTGACTTGCCTTGTACTTTAGCAGCGGCATCGAACACTAAACGTAGATTTTTTTTATTTGGATTTTCAACTCCAAAATGTGGCAAATACCATGTTTTAGAGGTAGGTATTTGCTCAGTGTTTTCAAGCGGTTTTGCAAAATTGTTAATCAAAAGGTGATCAATACGGTCCTTGTACCTACTGCCATATTGTTCACTGGACATCATTTTTTTATAAACATTTTGAAAACGAGACAGTGCGTAAAAATAGTTGTTAGGTAACTTACAATTAGGATCCTTCCAGGGTAAGCCGACGTGCCATCTGCCATCAATGAGTTCAGCGCTGCTCTGCAGCGCAGTCACTGCCTGCACCTCCAACCTATTTTGTCGAGGCTTACCGGACACTCCCAAGGCGTCGATAGAGAACGAACGGCGAACCATCTCGTGCAGCTCGCGCAAGGCGTCGTCGTCATCGGGCCGCGCCAGCAGCGGCGGCGGCAGCGCCAGCGACGGCGCAGCTTCCGTCAACAACAAACTAGTATGCGAGGCGGTCAACTGCGGTAATGCTGTGCGAACTAAACCGTGCACGCACCAGCCTAGGGGTGTTCGAGTAGCTGACGGCTCATTCATTTTCCCCACATTAACTTCTAAAGGAACTAACAAATGAAAGTTATCCTGTCCGATTAATATTTCTGGTTTACACAAATTGTTGTAATCTATTTCAACATTTTTCAAGTGATTATACTTTTCTAAATCAGCAAAACAAACATCTTGGACAGGTAAGTTAAGGTTATTTATGCTACGCACTTTTATATCAAACAATTGATCATCATAAACATTAATCAAGCTCATAGTAAAAACAGTTGAATTACATACGTAAGTACTATTGTCCCAAGCTCCACGTACGTGCATTGTCTCGGAGCGGCCGCGCAGCCCTGCGCGGGCCGCCAGCTGTGTGCTTACGAGTGACACGGTGGACCCGTCATCCAACAACGCACTTGCACTTATCACACCATTAGGTCCGCGTATTTTAACCGGCACCACTTTTAACAACACTTTGTTTGTCACCGAACTCAAATGCGCGACGGTTTGCGTCGGCGGAGCACAGGTCGACGCCGACGCGTCCTCTGCAGTCCTCGGCGGTGGCGGCGGCGGCGGCGGCGGCGGCGGCGGCGGCGGCGGCGGCGGTGCTGGTGCAGCATCGCGCCGCGCGGGATTATGCAGTAATCGGTGATGCGCCTCCCCGGATGCGTCCTTATCGCACGCGGGCGCAGAACAGGATTCTCTGTCGTGTCGAGACAATAGACACTTGTAGCAAATTCCGTTGCGTTTAATGTATTGCCACCTGTCTTTTCGCAAAGCCTTTAAAAACATCTTGCACTTCGTTAAGTCGTGATTGTATTTGTTGCAATAGTTACATTTGTCGTTTCTGTCGTGCGAATTTTGCAATAGTACGGTGTGGGGATTCTTCCCGTGACCTTCACGCGTATATTTATTTTGATTAACACTGCGTGAGGCCATTGTAATTAAATTAGAAGTAGTTGATATTTTAATAGCTTCCTCACGCAGGAACTCGCATAACATTTCTATTCTTGATTTGTCTGTTCCCTGTTTTATTAGTGGAAAACTGTAATCGGCCCACTTTGACATTAATATTGTAGGAAGCTTAGATAAAATAATGTTCGACAAATGCATACCACGTAGATATTCCTCACGCCCCACTGCTCGAACAGCTGTTATATAATTTTCTATTTTGACAGAAAAGGGCACAATTTCACTGTGGTAATGCGGCGGCAACGGTTGTATTTTCTTTAAATCTTGAGTTATTTTATGTAATAAAATATCAGGGTTGCCAAATCTGAGCTCTAATGTAGATAACAGCTGATCTGGTGATGTTGCACATAGTAACAGGGCTGCGACGCTGTCCTTGGCTGCTCCCCGGAGACATTTTCTCAATCTCCACACGTTTTCCATATCGCTGAAGCCACAGATTCTGGTGGATTCTTCATAAGCTTGCTTGAAGTGGAGCCATTCAAGCGGGTCACCATAAAATTCTGGTAATTCCTTCGGTACACTCATTCGACTAAGTAACTGAGTATTAGTTGAGTTATTGGCTGCGGAAGTGGTAACTTCTTTCAGTGTTGTTGCCAACAGTTGGACTGTTCCATACAGCTGGTCCAGCACGCCCGTAGTGGTGCCCGGGGCGGGGGCGGTCTGTACCGTTTCCATATCTTGCTGGCTTTGTTCAAGCCACTTCTCAACTTCGCTGTGAGTGTGTTGGCTCCTACGGTCACCTTCGAGTGGACTGTGTTCATCTTCTAAGTCGGCTAGGTCGGCTGCGAGTCTTTTATCGATAAGTTCCATTTGTATCCTAGCCTTTTGTTCTGCTGCCTCTAATTGTAGCCTATTTCGTATTGCCTTGACGGAGGATGATGTTGAAGCTTGCGACTTATTGCGATCTCGGCGTACGCCGCCATTTTGTGATGAAGTTTCGCGACACAAAGTCACTGGCGGTTGTAAAGCGTTGCAAGTTGCAAGCTGCTGCGATGGTTGGCCCAGATGAGCTGCTGGCTGGAGCTGTATCACAGCGCTCGCTGCAGCTAGCGCGGACGTTGACGGTTTGGGCGCTTGCTGATTATGCGGCACTAGCAACTTCGCGGGCTCGGATTTAACACTTCCTTCGACTTTCAGTTCCCCCGGATTTAAGTTCACAGACACTTTATTTTTACCAGCACTACGCGTAAGCACCATTTTCGGAGGTGGCGTATGGTACATCGACAACTAGTAAATTCGGCTCGAAGTGACCACTTTGTGAGCGATAGTTCTAAGGTACTTAGTTGTCGATGTAAAACAACAGTTTTGTTCCGAAACACTTTTATTTATCACAATAAAACAATAAGCAAAAAATTACACAAAATGGCTGAAACATATACAGTTTTTTGGAAAGCACGTGTTTTAGTCTTAAATAAAGGTAGTACGGTGTTACTTCCTTAGAGGCTCGCGGCAGACTCATCGGTGCTGCGACATGCAGCGGGCAATATGGCGCGGAGGAACAGAGATGTCAAATAATAAACTAGTGTTGGGAGCGCGTCGCTTACAATAAACATGTAAAATTACTGGCTAATTCTTTTAATAAACAGGCATACATCACATTTTATTTTCCCTATTTAGTCATGTGTAGTTCACAATATGTCACTCAAAATTATTTCCATGCAAACTCAAATATTTGAGTGCTGACGTGGTAGCATTAGACTACGGGGCCACGCGGGTCTTATAGAAGGTGAAAACGCCTGTTTCGAGCGACCGACGCGGAATATTAGACGTTTGAATATGAGTCTAAGCGTCGGACAGCATTGTCTGACATGGCCTGAATGGAACAGGTTAGTGTCGCCCATATTGTCCGACGTGGCCTAAACATTAGGGTATTACTTTCTGCTCTGGCGTTGAACGTGTTAATAATATAAAAATCTACCAAAGAAACAGATTTAATAACAACATGTATCTGCAATTCTACATGTCACACAAGCAGTAAACGAACGGGATGGATGCGTAAATTTTACGCCTACAAAAAAATATGGTTAAAACAGCCCAAAATTCGACTATTCTCTATAAAAATATCGATGGGTCAGATGTCACGGAAAGTTAAGAAACATTTTGTAATATTATTAATAAAAAAATATAAATTTAAGTGTTTTATTTTATCCTCTAAATTTTAACAGTTTTAAAAAAAAGTTTAGCAGATTTTGGCAGATTTTAACCGAGTAGCTAGCATAATGACAAATTTAAATATGGTCACACTGCATTAGTCTTCACGTGCAAGAAGTAAAAAAAAGTATGTGAGACCCATCCCCGCAGTTGGTGTAACAATTTCCCGCCATTTTGTATACATATTATTTTTAATGTTTCCAGTGTGTTTATGCTAATATTTTAGTTTCTATATGTTGTTTATAATGTAAATTGCTATAATACAGTTAAATCTATTTTCTTTGTGTATTTTGTAGGTACTTAAGAAAAATGGACCGGGAAGAGAAAGAAAGACAGCTAATACTATCGATTTTAGAAGACTGTGACTCAGATTCTGTGTTCTCAGACCAGGAGTATGAGGTGGAAGATGATAATTTGAGTGCGTGTAGTCATCCCAGTGACACAGAGCAAGAAATCTCAGAGTCTGACGACAATAATATTCCGATATCTTCGCTGTCGGATAGAAATTGTTTGCCACAGTCGGAGGAGCATTCTGCATCTGGATCTACTAGTTCTTCAAATCCAAACCGTGAGTGTTCTTCGAGATTTTATAGTGGCAAAGATGGTACGATTTGGTATAAGGAGCCTTTTAGACAAAATGTCAGAACCAGATCTGAAAATATAATCCATCAATTGCCAGGTGTAGTGCCAGCAGCAAAATCGGCGATGTCTGAAGTGGAATGTTGGAACCTTTTTATTACGGAGGATATGCTGCAAAGCATTATTATGCATACTAATGCACGCATTAGACCTAAAATAGCTACATGTACTAATTTATCTAAGTACACCCATATAAAAGAATGCACTATGGTGGAATTGAAAGCTTTTATTCTTTTCTTGCTGGTCTTTACTCAGCAGTTCAGCAGATATTACTGCAGGTGTTGAAGTTGTAGCCATTTATCCAAAGAGGACAATTTAAAGCCACGGTAACAAGGATTGAAAAATCCCTTGCGGATCCTGCCTCGTGCCTTGATATACACTTACTGGAGGCCAAAAAGGAGAAGTTAGTCACAACAATGAAGGAATACGAGTCTGTCCACCTTGATATCCTCAATCTTGACGAGAAGGATTCGGAGCTGGTGGGGTCAATGGAACAAAAATATTTTTCTGTTTTAGCAAAATTAAATGCAGCTATCAAATGTCTAGCTCAACAACAGGCTGTAAATTCCGAAAAACCTGAATCGGGGAACGCTCAGAACTGCAAGTTGCCCAGCATGGAAATTCCTGAGTTTGACGGTAAAGATTTTTCAAAATTTAAACAATTTTTTGACTTATTTACTGCCATCATAGATGGAAATAAGCAATTGTCTGATGTCCAAAAATTGAATTATCTTAGGAAATATTTGCTAGATGAGGCTTTAGCCGTCATAGTGAACTTACCACTTGAAAACAAGTTTTACTCCGAGGCACTTCATTTGTTAAAAAAGCGTTTTGATAATAAGACAAGATTAATTAACAATCATATAGGCGTTGTCTTGGATTTACCCATTATACAAAGGGGCACAGCAACCTCTATAAGGTCTTTTATTTCCCAAATTGAACAACAATTACATGCTTTAAAAAATTTAAATGAACCTGTTGACAAATGGGACATGATTTTAATATCTATTTTAACTCGTAAACTTGATCAGATATCTAATAGAGCCTATCGATTAGACAGGGATTCCAATGAATTACCAACCATGGCTCAATTATTAGAGTTTCTTGAAAAACGTGCTATAGCGTTAGAGGATAGTTCTCCCTATGAGAGTAACAAGTCCAAATTTCATCAGAAGGTAGTCAATATTGCAACCAATAATAACCCAATGTTGTGTAGGTATTGTAGTAAGACTAACCACATGATTTTCAGCTGTCCCGAGTTCAAGTCTTGTGCCATAGCAAGCCGCCTAGCATTTGTAAAGGAAAATAAATTATGTAATACTTGCCTAAAGCCACACATTGGTAAGTGTAAATTTTCATTTAAATGTAAAACATGCAAACAAAATCATAATATTCTATTGCATACAGATGCTTCATTGGAGCCTCCTATGACCTTATTGGCTAAGCCAACATGTAACAACATTATTCTTCCCACCGTTAAGGTTGGTGTCAAAGACAGTAGTGGAAAATTATATTATATACGAGCCATTCTAGACTCTGGCAGCCAAGCATCCTTTGCTACTAGTAAACTTGTAGAAAAGCTTGGATTAAAACCTTGTGTAGAACAAAATAATATAATTGGGTTTGCCAATAAGAGCACAAAGGTCACTGAGTATGTTGATTTAACTTTGTTTTCATGTCACTATGACATCAAAATTGAAATAAAATGTTTAAAGGTGGAGTGAGTGGTCATTACTACTAATTTACCACAACAATATATAAATAAATCTGAATGGAATATTCCTGATTATGTGAAGCTTTCTGATGAATATTTTAATGTTCCCTCTGAAATTTCATTGTTGTTGGGAGCAGATATTTATTTTAAAGTTTTACTAAATGGTTGTATTAAATTAACTAATGGTCCTGTGTTGCAAAATAATATTAGTAATATCTGCTGAACTCAGCAGTTCAGCAGATATTACTGCAGGTGCTGAAGTTGTAGCCATTTTTCCTGTATAATTCTTCTGTCACACGGACGTGCGACAAAATGGCAGCGGGGACAAATCCAACAAAATCCGAAAAACCCACAAAAAATATTCAATTATTTGTTGCGTGTATAATACGCAACCGTGGTATTTTCACTCTCAAGACTGGAGTGGGGGTGTGTCTGGTGGTCTATTCGCAGGACTGGGCTCAGGCCCTGTGTTGAATTCACCATCAACGACGCCAAGAACAGACCACGGTATACACCGTCGCCCTAGACACGATAGTGTTTTGTTTACCATTCTTTTGTGGCACTGATTTTAGTGTTACTAACCGTAGGTTCCTTGCGCACCGAGCTACTTCATTGCAGAATCATTCTTTACACGTATTTACCAAGGTTTTAGCGTTCATTCCGTAATATTTTGTGGTTTTCAATATTTTCACAATAACAACTACCAGTGTTATTGTTTTGAGTAACATTGACATTGACAGCGAATGACATGACATCTGAAGTTTTACGTTTCGTAACAGGCAATAACTTAATGTTATAAATCACAACTTGTTGTCTTTGTGAAAGTTACTCATTGCATATTTATTGCTATTGTCTAATGTTTTTTAATATTGTAATGGTTTAATTTACTTTCAGTATGCCTTCTGTATTTATTAGAATACATTTCAATTAGTTGTAGAATAAAAAATCTAAATTCTTTTAGTGGAAAATTCTGGAACGGTGACTTGCCTTTTTCCTTTCGATCCTCGGTGTCGGTCGATACGACATATTATAATATTGGAAGCAGAAAATTTATATTAGGATCGTCCGATCCGTTGTTGGAGATGAGGTGGTGATTGTCCAAGATATGGCCTAGTGCCAATATATTTTTTTTTATATGAATCAAGAATTTTAATATGGAGCGGCAGGTGAGTTTTTCATACCGTTTCGTCTTGGTTGGAGTCTCACGCTTCATGGTGGAACTTCTTGAGAATTATCGTGTGCTCTCTTATTTTGTTTCAGAGAGCCGCTCCTTTGTTTTAAGCCAGAAATTTAGTTATTTTCTTTACATTTCTGACAACTTTCCCCGGGCTGATGCACATGTCCCCTTGAAGCAGTGTGTCTCGTCTTAGGCCACGGAGTGTAGAAGTGTTCTCCTCTGATACATGGGCGAGTGAGTGCACCAACACCTTGGAGGATGGCTGCGTAAGCTAACAACGATCTCCGTGTGTTTTTTTGTACTTTTTGTTTGTGAATTTCATCGACATGTAAAACGGTTGTATTAATGTAATTTTAATATAGAAGTAACTTAAGATCTTATATTTAGCTTCAGAATAGATTCGTGGAAGGACGCTTCCACTGATTCTTGTTTCCTCAGGTCATGACCAAATAATTTACCATGAGTTTTTGAGTACCCACATGTAACTTTTATTCTTTAACTTTTAATGAGTTTTGTTAACAGTGCCCATGTTTTCTGCTAATATTGTTTAGAAAGAATTGTTTGTAATTTTAAATAATGACAGTGGTTTAACATCAATATACATAGAATTTTTGTCAGAAATGTATCACTTTGTTTGATTTATTCCAACACTCCTGTGTTGGTGGCGCCCTCTTTAGAAGTAAGAATTAGAACCTTTTAGTGAACTAATCTCAATATTTTCTTTCCGAGTGTAACAGCCATCAAGGTAGAACCCACGCACACTCCCATGAGTCTCGTGCCCATCTGAGCTAGCTGAGCAGACCGCATCTTGGAGGCAGTGGGTGTTGAATAAACACGGCTGTCCCCAAGTGCGTAACATATTGTTGCTGAAAACTGTGAAAAAATATTGCCGATAGCGACAAATCGCGTTCTTTATAGAAAGAACCTTCAAAAAATAGCTTACTGGCGGTCTGAAGGACCACAAAACGCATGTTAATGAAAAATGCGTTTGAATTAATAACTTGCCTTTTATTTCAACAAGAGATACAATTATATATTTTTTTTCTTGAGACACGCCGCCGTCCATTTCAGTTTCTCAATAGAAGAGCAGAGAAAAAGGGTTGCCATCACACACGTACAAAACACCCGTTCAGTGTGGCCAACAAATAAATCTTAAAACTACATACATTTCTATTTGTATCAAACACAGATAATTTAGATAATTCAAATAGCAGTAATAACTCAGAATTAGAATAAGACGACCAGGTTACTCACAATATAAATAATAGTGTGTTATATAATTTAGAGATGTCACAGCCACATTATGACCCGGACGTCATTTTCAAAGCTCTACGTATGGTTCCCGACTTTGAAGGAAACCCAAATGTCTTAACTAGATTTATAAGGCTATGTGACCAGCTATTACATACTTATACCGTTTTAGAGGGCCCAGGAGGCGCATTAAATAACTTATCACTCTTAAATGGTATTATAAATAAGTTAACTGGCAACGCGGCCAGGACTATATATTCCAATGGAATATCTGCGAATTGGGTTGGCATAAGAAACATTTTAATTAATAATTTCTCCGATCAAAGGGATGAAACAGCTCTCTACAATGATTTGGCTTTGCAAACGCAGGGAAACAGCACCCCTCAAGGGTATTACGATACATGTCAGACGCTATTCAGCACTTTAATAACTTACATAACTTTGCACGAGTCTCTCGCTACAACTATCGAAGCAAAACGCGAAGTAATAGAAAGTTAACACTACAGGCGTTCGTAAGAGGCTTCAAGGAACCCTTGGGTTCTCGAATTCGTTGTATGCGTCCGGACAGCATCGAGAAAGCCCTGGAATATGTCCAGGAATAAATAAATATTATGTTTCTCGTGCAAAGGAATGAGAGTTCGCACAGGTATCAAACCCCTTCTGTACCCTAACAAATTTCCACCAAATTAATTTGTGCATGCTAACAATGCCAGTTACGGTACACAAACTTCTTGTGCACAGTGTCGATATTGCGCAATCGGCTCTTCTACCTATTGGGCAGCTTTCTGAAGAAGCTCAGGAAGCTCGCTGTTAACGCCAAATTATGGCAATAATAATTCATTTTCCAAAATTATAATAACATACTTACATATTTAATTTAATAGATAGCGTGACACGGAGCGGCGAAATGCTTCCTGTCCTTGTCTTTTCTATGACCCTATCTATTGCCCTCTCGTTCCATTTCCGCATCCTTAATGGCAAATGCAGCGAGACGGAAGAAAGAACCGGCGCGCGCCAGTGTCCTGATTGCTGCTGTGCGCGTGCGATCGAAAATTAATTAATCTCAGTTTATTGTTCCAGATATCGGTGAAAACTCAAAATAATAGTGCCTACGAAATCACAGTGTCCGACAGTGTCATCTAGCTGATTGGGAGCTCCACCGCTTCGATCCAGGACTTTGGTAAGCTGCATGTTTTTGCCTTCCATTTTCTTTTCCTATTGTTCCTAGCAATTAGCCGCCTCGGTGTCACAAACTAATAATGAAAAACTCGTTTACACTCAATAAAACAAACCGCGCTAACATAATTTGGTCCTTCGAGCCGGATTGAGTTAGATTTTTGAGATTTGGTAATTTTACCAACGCGGTGCTAGGCGTTATATTTGTAAAAAGATGGCTTCCGAAAAGAAAATGCAACAATTACAAAATAAATTATCGGCATATTACGGTAGGTTACAAACCATTTACGATCAAATAGCTATATTAGGGGACGATCCCATTAAAATTGATAATTTTTTAGGAGATGCATTTACGTTAGATACGTTAAGAAATGATTTCATAAAAACAATTGAGATGCGGAATGAGGTTCAGATTTCAATTACTGACGGCCCCACCCCGTCGTATAATTCAGTTATAGCATTTGAGCAGTTGTTCGCGAAAATTAAGTACAAAGTGCACCAGTTAACTGCACCAAATACTCAAAAAATGAGTGGTAACGTTGGCGGTGAGGTAGTTAAGTGTGAACTTGAAAAACCTAGTCGTAAATATTTACCTAACATTGAACTATGTTCGTTTAACGGTGATATTGCGTCCTGGCCCATTTTCTACGAGTCTTTTCGTACCACCATACATGAAAATACGGATCTCACTGATGGGAATAAAATTCAATTCTTGATGGGGAAATTACAGGGGAAAGCTCTAGCAGTTTGTCAGGGTATTCTACCTACCGCCGAAAACTATACCGTTATATGGAATAATTTAGTAAAAAAATATAATGACAAGCGAGTACTTGCCGCGACCTACTTAGAAAGATTGTTAAATCTACCTACTGTGTCAAATAATGCACCTACTCAATTAGAGGAATTTATTGATAAATTCTCGGCTCTTTATTTAGCTTTAAAACAATTAGATTTCGAGAATTTAGAAGACTTCGTTTTCGTTTATATTGCCAGTAAGAAAATAAATAACGAAACGTATGAAGCATTCGAGTATAAATTCCAAAAATCCGAAATATTTCCGAAATGTAAAGATTTTATTGATTTCGTGAAAGATCATGTTCGAGTTAAGTTGCGTACGCGAGGTGTAGGTAGTTATTCTGCAGGTTCGCCGGCGAAGGGCAGTACTCAAGGTCGTAAAAATAGCTCGTCGCCATCAACTGCGCTGTCGGGAGTAGAGATGGGCGGTGGGTAAATACCCGATGGGTATTTACTGGGTAAATACCCAATTTGAGTATTTACCGGGTAAATACTGGGTAAATACCCAAAAGCATGGGTAAAAACAATAAGCACGTTGTGGTTGAAAAGTATTTTTTCTTTTCGTCTTTCTTTCTATTCATTGAAGCTGTTGTACGTTTTGGTCCAAAATAATTAATATTAGGTATCTTGATTGTTGACTAAACTAGTAAGATGATTTTCATCTCCGTCTATTTGGTTAGTTGTGATAATAGTGATAAAAAATCTAATTATTTATTTAAAAACATCAAAACATGTTCTACGTTATGACAAGAGCATGTGCATAAAAGAAGAGTTATTTGTAATATCAAATAACATAATAATCAAATAATTATTTAAAATCAACAATTATCAACAAAAGAGATAATAGTACATTATTGCAAAGGCCGTGAAATAGGCAATTGCAGGTCGAGTATGAGTTTGAAGGCCGAGCCGTAGGCGAGGAATTCACTAATACGAGACAGGCAATTGCCATTTCCGCCGAGGCATATATAGTGCTTTTCTCAAAAGAATGCAGGGAAATTAAACATACTTTTTATATTATACATTTGATAATTACTAAAAGAAAATCAAATTCATTGCAGGAGCGTCTTTTTGAATTTGGAACATTACAGCGGTCCAGCAATGTTGTATGAAACGGCGTGCTGGAGTTGTTAAATACTCTTTGTAATCTTCCAAATTCAAAAAACGATCCTGCAATGGATTTGATTTTCTTTGTCCGTATATAAATTCGATACTTCGCGTGTTCTTTTTTCGAAAATAATGACAACATTTCCATGCATGTTTGAGAAAAAATAATTGCATATAATTTCAAAGCATTATTACAAACCATCAGTCACTATCTGAATCATTATTGTCGTTCAATGTTGTTACGTCGTGAAATTCAAATTCATTGTTTCTTTAGATTCCAATTATAAGAAATAGGTATATGATATTTTTGCTGCCCTTTCTGTGGCGAGTCTGTTTCTATTGGCATTATTGACGACCTGTTTGGCGCAGTGGTACGAAGCCCGCCTTTTGCGCCAGAGGTCCCGGGTTCGATCCCAGGACAAGACAAATATTTGTGTGCATGAACATGTCTATTTGTCTTGGTGTCTGGGTGTTAATATGTATAGTATGTATGTATTTACAAAAAACAAGTATCGCAAGTATGTTTATCCGTTATCTAGTATCCATAACACAAGCTCTTGATGAAACTTAACGTGGGCTAGATAATTGGTGTGTTTGTATGCAATTATTTATTATTATTATTTATAATTTCAATTTTCAATTGTATGGTTAACATGCATGTGTGCTCGTAATTCACTCTTATCAATTTTTAATTTCCATAATACTGTTTACTCGATTATTGTTTGTTCTCGTGTAGCACCTATAATTAAGATTGCATTTAGCTCGGATCCCTCATATCGTTATATATTGTATTCATTTCAATGTAAATCTTGTTGGTGTTAAATAAAAAAAAATAATGAATATGGCCAAAGGTACTAAACGACCGTTCAGTTGCAGCTGAGCTACATGGTGCGGTTAGTATTCGAATTGCGACTTTGCTCAGATATTTAGACCTGCAAATTCCTTTCCACCACACTATTACTGAAACACTTTCCCATACAAATGATTTACCCCAAAAACCTTCTTTTGCCCTATAGTTTGCTAAATCTGGAAATAAGTCAATATTTAAACTCTGCCCCATTCTGCACAAAAATTCTAAGCATTCCATTTCTTCTTCCTCATCTAATTCCACGCCTTGAGTTTTAGGATCCATCATGTAAGCAGCTAAGTGAATTGGTTTTATACAATTCTGCAACCATTTGTTTATAGAGTTCAAAAGGTAAGTTTTCTCATCGTCCCCTAGTAGTTGCAAATCTGAGAGTATGAAATGAAATGACGATTTAATATCCTTAAGACGCGTGTAAACTTATGTTGTTACTTTCTAGCTTGAATATTTTTTCTGTTACTGGTTGTAATATTTTGATGCATTCTTCAATCATATTCCAAAATCCTTCATCTACTAAATGAGCTTTATCTTCTCTTGGCATTCTCGCATCCTCATGCACTGCTAAAGTTTGTAAAGCAACTCTACTGTGCTGCAAACTTTTAAGCGCACTTAAATAACTGCCCCAATGTGCTTTACAGGCAATTCAACAGCCATTTTATAAATAATTTATAAATGCATTTATTGGTTCGGGTTTTAAAAAATCTTTACACAGCAAATTTAGTGTGTGGGCCACGCATCGTAATGGCACTATATGAGGGTGTTCATTTCGCACTAAATCAAATGCTTTTTGAATATTGTTTGCATTATCTCCTTTAAGGGTACTAAATTTGTTTGCGCCATAAACGTTTATAACTTTCAGAATTTCTTCACTCAAATATTGGCTGGTATGGCGGTATGCGAGAGTGTTAAGGATTTTCACAAAAATAGGTTCAGGTTTAGCAATCACAAAGTTGAAAATTTCTTCAGTGCGTTGATTGCTCCAACCATCACACTGTAAATGCAGACTACTTGCAGAGTTTAGTTCTTCTTGTATCTATTGTTACATTTCCTTGTATATGGATTCTAAGTGCGTAGTTGCAATAACTTTTCTGCTTGGTAATTTATAAAGCGGTTGCAGCTCTTCAAAAAAGTGTATCAACAGAGGATGTTCTACAATTGACATTGGTGTACGAGCGACAAAAATAGCCTTAGCTATTAATAAATCAAGATATTTTTTGGTTCTTTGGTAATACTTTGAGACGATTAAGATTTTCCTGATGGCTGTGAATTTTCTGTATTCTCTACATTATGCTGTGATTGCCTTTGTTCCGTAATTTTTTTTTTTATTGATCTTTTACCTTCTGAGGACATTTAAAACATGTTTGTAGATGTTTCTCTAATTTGTTAACATTTGCAAAAGCATACAATTTTTCACAATATTTACACCTGCAAACATATAAAACATGGAAGCATTTCTGACGCTAGAAAATGACACCACGAAAAGTTGGGCGTCACCTTTAAAAACTCTCGGATTTCCCAGATCACTTTGGTCTGTCTCATGGTTAAACCAACGTCATTGAATGTATGTCAAACAGGTCACGAAAAATTATAATAAATGCCTTCATGTATTGTAAAATGGTGCAGAAATAGCGCGAGTTTGCCTAATTTACCGTTTCAATTCTTCGTCTCACTCACTCAATACCATATTCATTGGAACTTTACCTTTTATTTTTTTTTTATATTTGCCATGTCCTGAGGGAATATTCAAATACTTAGGACTTATTCTATTAACGATTAAAGTAATATTTAGGGATTTCGAACTACGACATAGTTAAAAAATGTAAAGTACGTGCAATTTGTAGATTGATTATTAGTGGGAAACTATTAGCTGTGCAAAAACCGTGTAGATTTCTTGCATAAAAAGCAATTAAGTAATTTTATCGTTGTAGTTAAAAAAAAAAGTAAATTAAATAATGAATTGAATTACTTTACAACATAATTTAAAAAAGGGATATTGTAATGGTAGTTAGGAACAGTCATAAATAATGATAGCGTTATTGCTGATAAACAGTCTCGTCAAAATTTGCCCTAATTAATCACATTACAGAGTAAAAAAGTCGTTGAACCTGTTTTAGCAAACGTAAGGAATTTTAGAAATAGTTGAAGAGTAAATACCCATCCTTTGGGTATTTACCCGGGTAAATACCTCGATTTTGGGTACTTTGGGCATTTACCCGGTATTTACCGGGTAGAAACCCATCTCTAGTCGGGAGGTTACTCAAATTCACGTAGTGCTAATAATAGTAACGTGAAAACATTTGTTAACATACAGGAGCGCAATAAATGTTTATGTTGTGGGGAAAATGATCATTCGCATGTATCCCAATGTGCTAAATTCCTGTCAATGATCCCTAATGATCGTTATAAATTTATTAAAGGCAATAAAATGTGTGTTAATTGCTTACATAGTACTCACACGATTCTTAATTGCAAGTCTACAAATGAACGGTGTAATGAGTGCGCTAAGAGACATAATAGCTTGCTTCATTTCCCAAAACCTACTGAGTCCGGCCCTGCCGCGGTAGGAGTAGCTCTTTGCGCGGCCGTAAACGACGGCATCAGCCGTGGCGACGAGGGCACGAGGACGGTGTCTTGTCCATCGGCGACCGTATTACTAGGGACGGCGCAGTGTCACATGCTCGATGCGACCGGGAACATATGGGCAATTAGAGCATTAATCGATAGCGCGTCTCAAAGGGACTTAATTACAACGGAGTGTTGCAAACGTTTAAATTTAAAAATATCTGAGTCGCATAATAAATATGTGTCAGGTGTAGGGGACGTCAATAGTCCTATTGTAGGGACGACCTGCCTGACCATCCGTTCGCGAATAAATGATTCGGTCAGATATACGATTCAGCCTGTGGTCGTGAATAATATTACCAGTGAACTACCGATCGCTAAAGTGAACACGGCACGGTTAAATTATTTAAATAATATTATGTTAGCGGATTGTAATTATCATACTCCGGGTAGTATCGACTTGATTATAGGTAGCGATTTGTTCGCGCGCATTCTGCGTCCGGATACAATATCACGTGACGCCGGTGAGCCCGTCGCTGTCGAGACCTCATTAGGTTATATAATTATAGGTCAAGCTCCCGTCATTGAACCCGTGTGTAACACTATCCATACTCTTTTCACTTTGGAGGAACCGGTCGAAAATCGCCTGAATCGATTTTTTGAGTTGGAGGAGGTACCGAATGTACTTTGCCTATCTAAAGATGATGAAAATTGTGAGAGATATTATAACGAAACTACGCGTCGTACTTCGAATGGACAATACGTAGTGTCGTTACCATTCAAGTATGAAACGACACTCTTAGGCGATTCAATGCGGTCAGCTGAGCGTAGGTATTTAACATTGGAGCGTAAATTATTGGCTTATCAATCGTTAAAGGAACAATATGATTCCGTATTTTTAGAATATTTACAAAGGGGTTATATGCGTCCGGTTGGTACTATTAGCGAGGTAGGCTATAGTAACGATCAGTACGTAATTCCTCATCATGCAGTAGTCCGTCATGACAAAAGTACCACCAAGTTGCGCGTGGTGTTAGATGCCAGTAACACTACCAGTTCCGGAAAATCCTTAAATGATTTATTGTACACTGGTCCTAATTTACATGATGTCGATAATGATAATTTAAAATATCAACGAATATTATATCGATTCAACTCTAATGAACCATTAATCGTATACGAAATAACTCGAGTGCCGTTCGGTCTGCGTTGTAGTCCGTACCTAGCTATGCGTACCGTGCGTCGGTTAGTTGAGGACGAGCGCGACAAGTACCCCGTCGCCGCCGCGGTAGCCGAGACTGAGCTTTACATGGACGACCTGGCCACAAGTTGTCAATCGGATAAAAGGGCGATCGACCTCGCGAGCCAACTTATAAAATTATTCGAAACGGCCGGCTTTGAGTTAGTCAAATTCGCTAGTAACTCGCGGAAAGTAATGGCTAATATTCCATCGACACATCGTGTTAGTGAAGCGGTCGAGTTTAGCCCCGACAATCAATTAAAGGTGTTAGGACTTTTATGGCTACCCGCGGAAGATGTTTTTACTTTTGTTATTAACGTACAACCTCAAGAATGTACAAAGCGCCAAATACTGTCCACGATTGCTCGGCTGTGGGACGTTATGGGCTATGTGGCTCCAGTGACGCTTTTAGCTAAATTAATAATTAAATCTTTATGGGAAAATAATGTCGATTGGGACGAATCCCCGCCCTCGAATATAATTTCTTTGTGGCAAACTATAGAATCGGAACTTCACCTTTTACAATCTATCAAATTACCCCGACACGTAAGCGTAAATAATAATGACTGTGTTATATCAATAATAGGCTTTGCGGACGCCTCAGAACGAGCGTACGGAGGTGCGGTATATTTACATGTTTATTTTCCTAACGATAATCGTTCGGTAATGAATTTATTGTGTGCTAAGTCCAGAGTGGCCCCCTCTAAAACGGTAGTTACGCTCGCGAGAATGGAATTATGTGCTAATGTTATACTAGCTAAGTTAATGCGTATAGTTCTAAATGACTATTCGTCGCGGTGTAAGATAACAAACACGCTCGCGTTTACAGATAGTAAGGTAGCACTCGCGTGGATAGTTTCTAATCCTAATCGATGGCAAACTTTCGTCGCAAATAGGGTTGCAATGATTCAGAATGACTTACACCCTAGACATTTTCGGCATATTAGTGGAGAGGAAAATCCCGCGGATTGTCTATCTAGGGGCCTCACTCCTTCTCAGTTAATCGAACATCCACTTTGGCTTCACGGACCGCCATATTCTCAACTACCCGTTACCGAATGGCCGATGTTAGAAGTTGATACAACTGACTTTAACGATTTAAACTTACCTGAGGAGAAGGTTAATGTCCTTAGTGCTACAATTAAGGCTCCTAGTACCTCACCTATTTTTTACGAATTAGCTACTCGTGTCTCTTCATGGCATAAATTACTCCGAATAGTAATATATGTACTGCGGTTCATTAAGAAGTTACCGAAACCATTTAGTGTTTCGCATTTAGATATTGTGGAAGAAATGGTCATTAAAGACTTACAACTAGTGCACTTCCCGAGTGAGATCAAAATTGCTCAAAGTGGTGGTAAGTTACCGCCATCCTTAATAAAATTAAATGCATTTTTACGCAACGGTATACTTCGTGTGGGTGGAAGGTTGCGTAACTCCGATTTAGATTACGATAGTAAACATCCTATATTGCTTCCTAGCAAGGATCACGTAGTCAACTTAATTATTGACTATTATCATCGTCGATACCTTCATACTGGTCCTCAATTATTGATGTCATTAATAAGACAAAAATATTGGATTTTGTCCGCGCGTAATATTGTTCGTAAGCGAGTACAAAATTGCGTCACGTGCTTCAAAGCTAACCCTAAGCCCGCGACACAGCCGCTGATGGCAGATTTACCGGCCTACAGAGTACAACAAGCTAAAGCATTTTGCCACACTGGCTTAGATTTTGCTGGACCTATTGCGGTGCTGCCCTATCGGCGTAGGGGGGTACATAGTATTAAGGCATATTTATGCTTATTCATATGTCTAGCTACTAAAGCTATTCACTTGGAACTCACTTCGGATTTGTCTACCGACGCCTTTTTAAATGCCTTCAAAAGATTCATATCGCGTCGCGGCCCCATCTCAACTCTTTATTCGGATAATGGCACTAATTTTGTAGGAGCCAATTCTTACTTAAATAATATGTATCGTCTGTTAGATTCCGAGCAATATAAGGATAGATTCGCAAACGAATTAAGAGATAATCACATTGAGTGGAAATTTAACCCAGCTTCGGCCCCCCACTTCGGTGGTATTTGGGAGGGTAACATTAGGAGTGTCAAAAGTCATCTGTCCAAAATAGTAGGGACTCAATTATTAACTTTCGAAGAGATGACAACGGTTATCGCTCAGATTGAGGCTATACTCAATTCAAGGCCACTATCTGTACTTAGTAGTGACCCTTCAGAGCCTCAGGCGCTCACGCCCGCTCATTTTCTGGTCATGACGCCCTTAAAATCCCTGCCATCCGAAGATGTGAGCACGGAAAAGATAACGCTATTACAGCGAAAACGCATTGTTGATCACCTCGTGCAATGCTTCTGGAAGCGGTGGAAGGTGGAATACCTTAACACCTTGCAAACTAGAGCGAAGTGGCTCACACCGAGCTCTCCCGTTCGCGAGGGCACTATTGTCTTACTGCAATCAGAGAATAGTGCTCCTCTAAATTGGCCGTTAGGCATAATTGAACGTACTTTTCCTGGGAGGGACGGAATATCCCGTGTCGTCGACGTTAAAACTAAGTCCGGTGTATATCGCAGACCGGTCGTGAAGGTCATTCCGCTTCCCAATCAGTAATTTTAACTTAATTTCATACAGTCCACTTCTTAATAATAAATAAATAAAATAATTAACTTTAAATACTTAATTAAATTAATAAGCAAATCTAAGTCTAAATATTTAACCGCTATAATTCGTAGTTATAAGTAAGTTTGAAGGATTACATCCTGTCAAGCCGGGGGGGATGTTAACGCCAAATTATGGCAATAATAATTCATTTTCCAAAATTATAATAACATACTTACATATTTAATTTAATAGATAGCGTGACACGGAGCGGCGAAATGCTTCCTGTCCTTGTCTTTTCTATGACCCTATCTATTGCCCTCTCGTTCCATTTCCGCATCCTTAATGGCAAATGCAGCGAGACGGAAGAAAGAACCGGCGCGCGCCAGTGTCCTGATTGCTGCTGTGCGCGTGCGATCGAAAATTAATTAATCTCAGTTTATTGTTCCAAATATCGGTGAAAACTCAAAATAATAGTGCCTACGAAATCACAGTGTCCGACAGTGTCATCTAGCTGATTGGGAGCTCCCAAACCGCTTCGATCCAGGACTTTGGTAAGCTGCATGTTTTTGCCTTCCATTTTTCTTTTCCTATTGTTCCTAGCAATTAGCCGCCTCGGTGTCACAAACTAATAATCAAAAACTCGTTTACACTCAATAAAACAAACCGCGCTAACACTCGCAATAAAGATTGTAGAAGATTCCGAGAGCACAATACACGAAAAGTTTCACGTAAAGCCACGAATAGAGATTTACTTAATATGTTAATTATCACATCTGATCCTGTAATAAATAGTCTTCGAGAAATCCCCAAAAAACCGGCAAGTAAGCTTCCCTCGGATGTATTAGAATTAATTATACCCCCTAGTTTAGATATAAATTCTAGTGTAAATTTAGTAGTTCTAGTCTTAATGTTAGTTCTGACTATAATGTTGAAGATTCTTCTTCAGAAGAACAGTGATGTAGAATAAGGAAGCAGACTATTGTATTGTTGTAGGTTATTTATTATTGTATCGATTTATTTCATTACTTTAATTACGATTTACAAATTTTTTTTTAGAATGTAAGTTGTTTAAGGTAATTTGATGTATACTTGTAATTAGGTAATGAGGTCTCACTGTACAAATTAGTAGCTATGATATTAGTAATTAAACCATATTATGTGTTGTTACCCCTTTTTCTATTGTATTTATCTTTACCTGCCATAATTAAACACAACTTAAACTGGTAATCTTTGTTTTCTTATAAATCGTCACCCTACTTACCTACCTACGACCTTTTATTTGGATGTTTTGCACGAATTACGCAATAAGACATCACATGAAAGCCGTACAAGACAAAAAACATCAATAAATAATTTTGTCTAGCTAGCATGTTCAAGATGAAACACTGTGCGTCGCGGTAGTTATGTCGGAGCTGACTAATGATCTGCCAGCGGTTAACACTCCGCAGAGGAGTATCCTGAAGCAGGCCCCGCCTACTCTGAGACTTGCAGACAAGTACTTTACCCTGCCGTTGCCTACCATTTAATACTCGGAGCAGACGTATTAAAACTATACCTTCATGGTTGTCTCTAATTCACTAATGACGAGGCAGTATGGTCTATGACCGTAGCCTGTTCCTAGGAACGAATAAAAAAAAACGAAACTGACGCGAAGCATTAAATTTTGTTAATTTTGAAATATTGGATCTCATGTAAGTATTCAAATGTTTTAATTACATTCTATCATAAATGTGTAATATATAACATGTTTAATAAATCTAACATTTTATGTTTCTTTCTAGATATCTAAGTATTGTACGAGATAAGAATGGAAGAAGAAAACTAAAAAAGTGAGTTTTTTAACCCAAGTTATCTGATAACATAAGTACTTGATAAGCTCACCATAGATATCTACTAATAAAATTACATTGTTATGCAGCTTTCCCTGGATATGAAGTTTGTATTTCTAACGGCGATTTTATCCTTGCCAGCACCTGAGGTAACACTTTGTGGGTACCTACCTACTTAGTGAAATGCCATCATTAGTTGATCAGAAAAGCACAAACTGATGAACTTTTTGGGTGGGTGTTGACAATTTGCATTGCCTAACAGAATAGCACCTGTGTGAATAAAATTTATTTTTGGTATGGGTGTTGACAATTTGAATTGCTTGTACTAAATAATAACTAAAATATTTCATTAGAAAAAAAAAACTAAGTTTTTATTGTGTGTGTCTGTGCTGTAAGTCCATGAATAACAAATTGTTTGGCTGCAAAGTTTTACAACACTTTCTAAAATAACTAATATTTAGGTGTTGGTGATTTTACTGTTTTATAATGTAGCTTTTACCTACTAAGATTTTTTTTTTGCATGGCTATCATGATTATAGACACAACTTGGAGCTTTCTGGGGAAGTGGTGGTGGCCGTGGCGGTGGTGCTGGCCGACCACAATTGAAAGGTAATAACTTACTCAACTAAAGAATAAACTTTTTCTGCTTTCATTTGTCAGTGTTAAGTAAATGGTAACATTAATCTTCAATTTTTCTCTGATATTTTGGAGGCAACTAAAGAAAGTTTTAAATGCATTGTATTGAAAATATAATATTTTTGTAGATATGCTTATATATGAAGATTTATGCATTCTTTTTTTTTATTATTATTTATTTAATAATAACACAAGGAGCTTACAATTTTCTTTTTACAATAGTCCCGCAAAACCGACTAGTCGGTTTGTCTTTGGGATCTTCAGTCTCTATTATATATAAGTAATATTACCTAAAATTAATAGATATAATTTAAATATAAAGTCACTCTATACAGCTGTAATGAAATAAAATGCAACTAAATAATATAGTTGTACTTACTTATTGATCTAGTTTAGTTATTTTTATTATTATTTATGAATATATTTTGCAGCAGGTGTTTTTAAATAATAGATTAAATCTATTTTTACATGTTTCATTTCTTATATTCGCTGTCAAACCATTCAGTAAGTAAGGTAGGCGTTTTTTAAGGTTCTATCTCCGTAATAATTGTTTACCCTAGGTACCTCAAACTTGCCAGCGGATATTGACCTTGTCGTATGGTTGTGATTGACAAGGGGTAAGTTATGCTCGTGATTGTTATGTTGATTAGTGATCATTAGAAATTTATGTTTTAAGCTAGCTGGAAGGATGTTACATATTTTGAATAATTCCATATAATTTTGTTTACATTTATATTTAGTTTTCTTGTCGACTAGTAATTTCAGAAATCTTATTTGAAGTTTTTCTATTTTGTCTATGTTTGTTTTAAAGGTCAAACCGTAACAATCAAGCGCATAACTCACAATCGAGTCCACTAAGGTAATATATAGACATTTTAGTGTGCTTTTGGGTAATTTGAAGTCAAGGTGGTAGAATTTTCCTAAAAGTATTCTTAATTTGTTACAAATGTCTTCAACGTGCATCGACCATGAGAAATGTGTATCTACTTTCAATCCTAAGTATGTGACATTATCCACTTCATTGATTGGATTACAGTGGCAGTTAGTATTATTATTATGAATGCAATTTATATCGTGAGTATATATAGTGGCCCTTGATTCGGGAGGTTGGAGGTAAGGCGAGTGTATTGTAAGAACATTAGTTTTATCTGCATTAAGTACTAAGCCGTTGTCATGCGACCATTTGACGACTACGTTTACGTCTTCTTGTATTAATCTATACAATTCCGCCAGATTGGTACCGGCTAGTAATATGCACAAGTCGTCCGCGAACATGTGGGCTTTACAGTGCTTGAGCGCTCCACACAGGCTGTTAGCGTGTATGAGGTAGCAGACGGGCCCGCACCCAGAGCCCTGCGTCACCCCGCACCGAACCTCCACCTCGTCGCTGAGCGCGTCGCCCACCTTTACGCGGAAGGAGCGCGCGGTGAGGTAGTCGCTGAACCATTGTTTCAGCGGCCCCCTCACCCCACACTCCTCCATTGCTTTTAATAATGTTTCTGTTTTTAAAGTGTCAAAAGCTTTTTTAAAATCAAAAAATACAGACACAACATATTTTTTACTCTCTAAATAATTATTTATTTGATCTGTAAAGACTGACAAAAGTGTATTAGTGCCTTTCCCTTTTTGAAATCCGTGCTGACATTTATTTAGTATATGGTTATTTTGAAGAAATGAGGCTAATTGTTCGATGATGCTTTTTTCCATGATTTTATCTACACTCGACATTATTCCTATAGCTCTGTAATTAGAAAATACACTTTTGTCACCTTTTTTATGAATTGGTCTTATAATTACGTTTTTTAAGCCATTTGGAAACTTCGAATGCTTTACGTACAGGTTAATTAGGTTTGCTAGTATAGGGCTTATCTTATCTACTATTATTTTTAAGTCCGACATGCGTATCCGATCGCATCCAGGGGATTTTTTTGCACACATTTTAGTAATAATACGATAAACATCTTTACTACTCACTGGCTGCCACCGGATGCTCATCTCCGACTCCTTAGCGTATTTATTTCTATCTAATAATTTTTCTTTACATTTATGTTTTATGAGATTAATTTCACTAGAAAATGTTGAAGCACATTTATTACTTATGTCTTTATGACTATTTTGACATTTTATATTATTTAAAATTACAGAATCTGATGACTTTTTATCCTTACCTAACATTATATTAATTTTATCCCAGATTTTTTTAATATTATTATTACACTCTATAATACTTTGTTTTTCGTATTCGCAATTACTCTTAAAAATAGCTTTATAACATTTATTTCTATACTTGGTATAAGTCAGTCTTTTTATCATATTTTTAGGATCTTTACTCCATATATCGAATAAACTATCTCTTTTTCTTATTATTGCCTTTAAGTTATCTGTAATCCAGCTCTTATTATTTCTATTACTACAATTTATAGCTACGTCTTTAAAGCACTCATCATAAATGTTCGTAAATATTTGGCAGAAAGCCTTATACAATTCGTTAGGACACTCATAAGTCAATAACTCATCAAAGTTGGTTAATAATAATTTCTCTCTAATCATACGATTATCAAGAATGCGCCGAGTGGCAGGCGCAGGCACTGGCGCGGGTGTCGCAGGGGAAGATTGGGCCGGGGTCGCGGGCCGGGGCCGCGCATGCGCCCGACGAGTGTGCACACGACTCGAGCCACTGTTTGGTTCGCGATGCTGGCTACGTCTGCATCGCGTGACGCGTGTCCATTCCACCGCTGCAGCTACGAAGTAGTGATCCGAGATTTTATGTTTTAACACTGCCGAATATATGTTAGCTGATGGATCCCTAATATATATATGGTCTATACACGATTCTACTATTTTATCTTTAACTACTTCTCTACGCGTCACATCATTTATACATTTTATGAAACCAAATTCTGCAAGGATATTTTCGTAAGTTATAACGTGACTGTACTGAGTATTCAATAAGTTTATGTTTATATCTCCACAAATAATTACTTTAGAATTTTGAGGTAAACAACTTACAAGTTTATTGTAAGTTATTTACCTCAAAATTCTAATTTTTTTCTAATCACTTATTGTTTTAGTGGCCTTGAAGAGGCAGAGGTGCCACTGCTGGTGGATTGGCGCGATTATGCGGCCATTGAGGCCGCATTATATTTTAATTTAAATTAAAATGTTTTTATAAAAGGCCCATGTTTTTATTTCAATTGTATTCTGAATTTGAATTGCACAAAATATGAAAGCTTATTTTTTTCCTCCTAACCCCCTACAATATTATGCATATATGGCACAGGTATAATGTGATATGTATGGCAAGGTTTTTGGTTATGAAGTAATATTTATTTGGACTTAGTTTTTGCTTGGGTTATTGGATATTGCTTTAAGATTAGTTACTTCGCCTACATATTTATTTTAAGTAATTTAATAAAACTAAATAGGTACTTGCAATTTTCACTTTCTATGTAAGTAAGAGCCCAGTATGTTTTGTTCCTATGTTGTTTGTTTCTATGTAAGTAAGAGTAAATGCCCTGTCTTTTATTTTGGTCGGTTTTGAATAAACACTTTATGACGTAGCGACCGACTTCAATGAACCAGCTAAATCTTTTGTCTATTTGTTACAAAATCATTTAAAAGGTGGTCTCTGTCTCCTACTACCTACTTGATCTATTGTTCTCTTCAAGTGATATTTATATAATTATCTTAAAATCAACCGAAAAATAATGTTTTTATTGTAAGTGTTATTAGGTAATGTTTTTTTATACTAATTACCTACTAGAGCTGGTGCTATTTATGTGTATTTATAGATAGTTTTTAAAACCTTATTGAACCTTTACTGTGCTAAACCGATTTATTCCTAATAAATAAATATTATTAAAGGAAAATTAAATAATAACACAACTTTTACAAAATTGACTGATTATAATTTCATTAGTGGTGGGGCCGTGTCAACATAATATAATTATCTGTTTTCACGGCCCCACAATTTAAGCATCCTCAACTCCTCCCTCATAATTATAGGTATCGGCGGCGTAGGCGGCGGCCGGAGGGCTATAGTTGCAGCACGCGGCTGCGGGCAGGTCCGCCGCCGGGCCTACCATAGCCGCTGCTGCATCTTGAAATCACGCATTCTTTGTATTTTTCTAAAATAAAATATAAAACTAATATAACACAAATAAAAACCAAATTATTCTAACCTCAAGGTGAAAATCTTTGGGTAGGTACTTACTTATGCTTCTTGCCCAACCGCTTAGAGCCCCAAGACCATAGCCCTGATGGTCTATTTTCCTAATGCTATATTTATTTACCAAGTACCTAACTTACTTATAAGTAAGTAAGTAAGTAGTACATTATTGAATAAAATGTCTAAACAATTTAAGATTCTAAAAATATTTCGTAAGTATACTTATGTAGGTATAAATGCTTAATATTTATAGGCCCAACACCATTAAAACACTACATGAACCTAACATAGGCAAAACTAAATGCATTTTTAACCGACTTCAAAAAAAGGAGGAGGTTCTCAAGTCGACGGTATTTTTTTTTTTTTTTTTTTTTATTTTTTTTTTTATGTATGTTACTCGATTACTCGAAGACGGCTGGACCGATTTGAGTAATTCTTTTTTTGTTCGAAAGGGTATACTTCCTATGTGGTCCCATTGTCATCATGTCAGGATCTGATGATGGGATCCTGGAGTAATCCAGGGAACTCTTCAAATATTATAGGGACTCCTATAGCGATTTCGGTGTTTTCTACAGTAACTTATGCATATGCTTCCGGAAAGCACCATTTGGTGAAGTGGAACTGATGATGAAGACCACAAATGGTCATCGGAACTTTTAAATACTTAGCATTTCACGGCAGCGATACGATTACTTTTAATGTGGTTCATAAGCAATTTATGCTCGACTCAATCCATGTGATGAAGTGGAGCTGATGATGAATTATCGGAAGAACTCCTCAATAAGTAACGTCCCAGCACCGAGAAAAGCAGCATTTTGTAAAAGGTGATGAGGAGTTGTCATAAGGTTATTAGCGTAGGCACGGGACCTCTTCTACCTTTAAAAATTGTGAAATAAAAAGCTTTTTATAAAAAAAAAAAACCGACTTCAAGAAACTAAAAAGCAAAAAATAAACCTTTTGGAGTCGGAGCCAGCCAAGCCAAGAAAAATAAAATAGTAGGACCGCAAAGTAGAATGCCATGGCTGGGACCGACTCCAAAAGGTTTATTTTTTGCTTTTTAGTTTCTTGAAGTCGGTTTTTTTTTTAAATATAAGTATTATTATACTTAACCCTTTTATCTGTGCACCTGCGTCGGCAGGTAAAAAACTAGGCTTTGTTACAAATTTCTTACAACCTAATTACCACAATTCCTTTTGTCATTTTATCAACAAAAGGTGATCGGCATGCGATAATCTTGGGTTTTATTGTGGGCTTAGGCACGCACGTGCTCGAACAAACGGATCCTTAGAACCTACTATGATAAAAAATTGGAAATAGTCATCCCCACTCAAGGGGTAAGAGTACCTTTCGTTATTCATAATTCAATGATTACAAGTCAGTTCTGTTTTGTCCTTGGCCGAATAAGTCTGGGATGTCCGACAACGTAGAACGAGATCTTGACCGTTTGTTCCGTGAAAGCGGTGTGAGCATGTGAGTTATTTGAAACAAAGTGATATGTGTTGAAGTAAAGTGACTTGTGTTTTAATATGTATATCTCATTAAAATCCACTTTTCTGTTAAAGTGGAGATGAGAGGTACCCCGATGAAGTAATGGGCGACATTGCGGACTACGGGCCATCAGATTCAGATGTTCCCGACTCATCTAGTTCGGACGATGAGGAGGATGCCGATCCCGCAATCGACGAGTGGACGGACAACAACACTCTTCGTGATATCCCATTTACTGGAGTACCATCATACAACATTGGCGCAGCTGAGTCCCCATTAAATGTTTTTAATTTATTTTTTACGCCTCATTTTATTACTGTACTTGTATCAAGCATGAATACGCACGCTGTCGGCGTCATGTTCGAGAGCGAAGGCGTCCATTGTAGGATTTCACGATGGGTTGAAACCAATGAGGACGAAGTACGCACTTTTCTGGCAATACTATTTCATATGGGGCATATTAAGAAATGCAAAGTCAGTGAAGGCCTACTTTTGTGTTTTTGTTTGTGTAGCAAAGACCGTTCACGTAGAGTTGGTCTCTAGTTTGTCATTTGAGGCATTTATAGCTGCATTTACTAGATTTGTGAGTCGACGCGGACTCCCCAGTCTGATACGATCGGACAGAGGTACGAATTTTGTTGGGGCTAACAACTACCTCAAGGAGGTTAACCAGTTCCTCCTGGATAAGGAACACATCCTGAAGCCCACCACCTTCACCACACATGGGTGGTTTGTTTGAGGCTGCAGTCAAAAGTGTGAAGCAGCTTTTGAAAAGGGAAATAGGGAAATAGGATACAATATTGACCTGCGAAGAGTTGGCGACACTCTTGTGTAAGATAAGAGGCTATCCTGAATTCCAGCCCTCTCGTAGCGATGTCTGAAGATCCTTGGGATTTGGAATTCCTGACGCCAGGACACTTTATTATTGGCCAGCCACTGGTAGCAGTGCCTGAGAGTAACTGGTCAAACACTAAAATGTCACGTTTATCTCGATTTCAGTGTTGCAGAAGCTGCACCAAAACGTGTGGGCACGTTGGCATCTCGAGTACCTGAGCACGTTACAGTCGCGTAACAAATTGTATCACGAGGTAGACAATTTAAATATTAACGATTTAATTTTCATCAAGGATGAAAATGCTTCACCACTACACTGGAGGCTAGGTAGGGTGTTAGAATTACATTATGGTAAAGATAATGTTGTTAGATCTGTAAGGTTAAGAACCCAATCTGGCGAGCTTGTTAGGCCAGTGGTTAATTTAATTAAGTTGCCTGTAGTCGAGGACTAGGTTTCCCAACCTCGTTGCTGAGGGATCGGCAGATCCCGCAATCGACGAGTTGACGGACCACAACACTCTTCGTGATATCCCATTTACTGGAGTACCATCATACAACATTGGCGCAGCTGAGTCCCCATTAGATTTTTTTAATTTATTTTTTACGCCTCATTTTATTACTGTACTTGTATCAAGCATGAATACGCACGCTGTCGGCGTCATGCTCGAGAGCGATGGCGTCCATTGTAGGATTTCACGATGGGTTAAAACCAATGAGGACGAAGTACGCACTTTTCTGGCAATACTATTTCATATGGGGCATATTAAGAAATGCAAAGTCAGTGAAGGCCTACTTTTGTGTTTTTGTTTGTGTAGCTACAAAGACCGTTCACGTAGAGTTGGTCTCTAGTTTGTCATTTGAGGCATTTATAGCTGCATTTACTAGATTTATGAGTCGACGCGGACTCCCCAGTCTGATACGATCGGACAGAGGTACGAATTTTGTTGGGGCTAACAACTACCTCAAGGAGGTTAACCAGTTCCTCCTGGATAAGGAACACATCCTGAAGGAGCAGTTCAGGAAACAACGGATACATTGGGATTTCAACCCACCACCTTCACCACACATGGGTGGTTTGTTTGAGGCTGCAGTCAAAAGTGTGAAGCAGCTTTTGAAAAGGGAAATAGGCGATACAATATTGACCTGCGAAGAGTTGGCGACACTCTTGTGTAAGATAGAGGCTATCCTGAATTCCAGCCCTCTCGTAGCGATGTCTGAAGATCCTTGGGATTTGGAAGTCCTGACGCCAGGACACTTTCTTATTGGCCAACCACTGGTAGCAGTGCCTGAGAGTAACTGGTCAAACACTAAAATGTCACGTTTATCTCGATTTCAGTGTTGCAGAAGCTGCACCAAAACGTGTGGGCACGTTGGCATCTCGAGTACCTGAGCACGTTACAGTCGCGTAACAAATTGTATCACGAGGTAGACAATTTAAATATTAACGATTTAATTTTCATCAAGGATGAAAATGCTTCACCACTACACTGGAGGCTAGGTAGGGTGTTAGAATTACATTATGGTAAAGATAATGTTGTTAGATCTGTAAGGTTAAGAACCCAATCTGGCGAGCTTGTTAGGCCAGTGGTTAAGTTAATTAAGTTGCCTGTAGTCGAGGACTAGGTTTCCCAACCTCGTTGCTGAGGCCCCTGGGAATGTTCACGCAATAATGCGATATTTATGGACATCACTACGTCGATGCAATTTGTGTTGGTGCATCCCAACACTAACGTAGCGCGTGCCGGGTTGCACGCGCGCCCTGTTGCCTTTGAACCGCGGTGTGATGCACACGCGTAATTAATTAGTATCGGGCGCAGCCGCCATTTCTAAAGGAAAGTCCTTTTAATAGTTTAATTGTATTTAGTACGTAGAATCGTCGCGATCCGTACCACAATCAATGTGGCAGTGTACTTTCGGTGTAGCACCCATTGTTTGTTTTATCTATAATATTGTTTGTACATAATAGTGATACGGCGTCGGCGTAGACGCCGCAATAAACAGTGAAAACAATAAGTGCCGTATCATTTACTCGTGGTAAACCTTCCCCCCTTCAACCGAACCCGCGATCTACCAACTGTACGTGGAAGGCCCGGGAACGTGACGAGAGCACCAGCGACGCACCGAGACTCCTCGCACCGAACCACCTCCCACAAGGTTCACACGGTACATGGCGTTGTCTTTACGGCTGTTGAGGGGCGGCTCTGACGACGGCCGTGCCTGACAGGCGCAGCGCTTGGGTGAACAGCCTTTACATAAATGACAGCGAGATTGACCCCATTTTACCAAAAGATTGGAAAATCATAGAATGTTGTGTTGAGCTGCTGAAACCTTTTGAAGAAGCCGCACGTGACCTTAGCAGCTCCCAGACTCTCATTTCATCTGTGATTCCAATAATTAGAATGCTGATGCAAAAAGTTAATGACTATTCAGCAGCCTCACCGGAATCTTAAATTCGCCATGCAGCTACAACTTTAAAAGCTGAAATTTCAGGAAAATTTTCCACTTTGTTAAAAGAGGATAACGTATATGTTATAACCACTTACCTAGATCCTCGCTATAAGCACACATTTTTCACATCAGTAACTGGGGAAAACATTAAAGATGAAATATTAAAGATTAACAGAAACACCGATGACATCTTGGATTCTCGAACAATAAAGTACCGAAAGAGCGAAGAGAATGAGAATGACAGATTCCATGGAAACAGATACGGAACGACCAGGGACCTCAGGTACAGGAGGTCAGTCCTGCTTAAAAAGTGATCGTGCCATGATGCTTGATTCATCAAGTGATGATGAGAGCCAAGAAACAACAGAAATTGTCAGCCCGGACGCTATTCTCAAGAAGGAGTTACTTACTTACCGCAATAAGAAGCGAATTAATTTAAATGAGAGTCGAATACGTATTGATAGTGGTTCGTACGAATGGAGTGCGTACACTGATTTGCTTTTCTCCGTCAAATAGTAAGAGTTCCGGTGATATCGCGTTCTACGTACGAATGTGTTTCATAATCCCAAGAAGTTCGGATTGATTTCAGACGTCAGATCTACACGAACGTATAAGTACGGCTCTCGCACCCAGTATGTGCACTCCTATTAGTACTTGGAATGTTGGGATAGTTTGTGCGTGTAACAATATGTGGGTTCGTACGAGTAAAATTCACACGAAAACGCAGCCAAAGTGAGCACGGCCTTAGTCTCGTGTGATCACTAGCTTCCAAGTTCCAGAGTGTTCTTAATTAGATTTCTTACAAATTGAATAACACTTATGCATCATGCGGCACGCAGCCGTTAAGTGCGCTATTTATAGGTACAGCCGAAACATTTCACTAAATGATCACTGATTTATGATACTACGCACGATTCCTATACGCACTAACATGATTCGTTGGTACGTTTAGGACACACAGCTGTTCTAAAACTTGTAACTTAAATGTGACTAATCTTCTCACAAAAAATAAAGAAAATATGTAGACGTCTACCTATGTCGACACAGCCGTTCAAATGGGTATAATTTGCTTACAAAAATTTTTACTATATGTACACACAGCTGTTCAAATGTGTATAATTTGCTTACAAAAAATGAAACTATATGTAGACTTCTACCTATGTAGACACGGCTGTTCAATTGGCTACTAAAAATGTAAAAGATGAAATTGTATGAATTATCTCTCTATAGTTTCAAAGGGTGCTAAGCACAATCTTAATATTAAAAATTGGCTTGTTTTATACAGGTTATTATTTATTAAAATGCAGTTGAATATTATATTATTTTTTATTAATTAAGCCTTTCTTACTCGAACTCATTTATTTAGTTTAGCCTGTTACAAGTACTTTTGAATGTTAAAAAAGTTACGCTATTGATTCGTAAACCTGCAAAGGGAGACCTTGTAACGAGAAGAACCGGCAACAACTTGTCATGGCTAAGTACTAACTACTTACTAATAAGTGATATCGAAATAGGTACCTAGTCAATTTAAGTATGAAACGAAATTTTGGTAAAACAACGCTAATTTCATGAAATATATCGTCGGTCCAATAGTAAACAAGCCAATCTGCAATTTTGGCAGTTTTGTTTAAATAACTCTTTTATATTCACAATGGGGCAAAATTTTGTATCTGTAAGTTTAATAATCGACGAGTTATATGGATATTCAATAATGCTTATTTGCAAAATCTACAGTTAGTGCAAATGTAAACTAATCTATGTGATTTTAGTTTTGTTTACCTTAACCCAAAACTGGATACTTACAAAAATATTGGCGTGTTCTACTGGCCTAAGTGGCAGATTGTGTACTTAATTATCATAACAATAATGCGCGTCGTTATAATTATAACCCGGTGCATCCTCAAGGCCAATCGGTGACGTATTATAGCCGATCGTCACGCGGCAACATGCAGCGATATCCTCGCCCAGCCCGGTCGACAAGGCCAAGGTTGAGCAATGCTCACGGGCATCGTTTTTCGCGAATTCAGCATACTCGACACGATGCACAGCAGGAACGCCCGACTAATGCACCTGCTTCTGAGTTTTTTCGTTCCCACAGTGAATGAACATTTTATTTTTAATTATAATATAAGTAGCGTAGTAACTTTTTATACAAGTAATCATAGTAGAATAAACTTATTAGTAGATAGCGGAGCAAGTCTTTGCGTTTTAAAATACGAGTGGTTAGTCAGCACTTCTTTAAAATATGAAATTTATTATGATAAGATTACGATAAAGGGTGTCAGTGGTAAACTAATTTCCAAGGGTTATGTTTATTTAGATTTAATGTTTAAAGGTTTAATATTTAGGCAAAAGTTTTATGTATTTAAGAATTTATCGTGTTCTGCCAATGGAATTTTAGGCGAAAATTTTTTTAAGCGATATAATGCTGTAATTGATTACAAAACGATGTGTTTACAGCTGTCAAATGACAACCATAACGTTAGTCTAAAAATAGATTCTAAGGATATGTTCACACACGTGATACCAGCGCGTTGTGAAATAATTAAGTACATTCCGTGCCAATCTACCGAAGATTGTGTTATTTTAGCGAGAGAATTACAAGAAGGAATTTTCGTTGCGGGAATTATTGCAAAGCCAAAAAATGGTTGCATTCCTGTCAAAGTTCTTAATACGAAAGATGAGGATATAAGTTTGAATTTTTCTGACTTACAAGTACATACTTTGAATAATTTTGATGTATGTTATTTTACCGAGGAAAATAAGTCAACACAACGTATAAAGTCGTTATTTGAGCTACTCGACTTAAATTATCTAAACAAGGAAGAGAAAATAAGTATAGAAAATATATGCGCTAAATATTCGGATGTTTTTCACCTTCCAGGAGATAAGCTTATCGTAACTAATTTAATGGAACATTCTATTATCTTGAAAGATAACGTGACACCAGTATACGTGAAGCCTTATCGGATTCCGCATGCATTAAAATCTGAAGTTAATAAACAAATTCAAGAAATGTTGGACAACGATTTTATAGAGGAAACTGTCTCGGAATGGTCAAGTCCAGTTTTATTGGTTCCAAAGAAAGTTGATAAATCACAAGAAAAGAAATGGAGACTCGTAATCGATTATCGCCAATTAAATAATAAAATTCAGGACGATAAGTTTCCATTGCCCAATATAACTGAGATATTAGATTCTTTGTCAGGAAATATTTATTTTTCAAAATTAGATTTGTCTCAATCTTACTACCAGTTAAATTTAAATGAAAAGTCGCGAAAATATACATCATTTTCTTTAGATAAAATGTATCAACTTTCTTTAGATCCCGAATCACGTAAATGTACCGCGTTTTCAGCAGGTAAACAGTATCAGATGAAGAGATGTCCTATGGGACTCAAAACTAGTCCTAGTGTATTTTCCAGACTGATGACGATAGCAATGGCAGGATTAAATTACAAAAAATGTTTTATTTATTTGGATGATTGCGTCGTTTTAGGAAATTCAATAACTGATCATAACAAAAATCTAATTAGCGTTTTAAATCAATTAAGAAAGGTTAACTTAAAATTAAATCCCATGAAGTGTGAATTTTTGAGAAAAGATAGTATATTTAGGCCACAAAATCACATCGGAGGGTATTTTTCCTGACCCTAGCAAAATAGATACAGTCAGTAAATTTCCAACACCGACAAATGCAGATGAAATAAAACGGTTTGTAGCTTTTGCAAACTATTATAGAAAGTTCATTCCTAATTTTTCTACTATTGTTTACCCGTTAAATATATTATGCAGAAAAAGTGTTAAGTTTGATTGGAATTCCGAATTTAAAAATTGCTCTTACTAACCCGCCAGTTCTTGAATATCCTAATTTTTCTAAGAAAAACATATTTAAATTACAAACAGACGCATCTAGAATCGGTTTAGGTGCAATATTGTCAAACAGTAATGGTAAAGTCGTAGCATATGCCAGTCGTAATTTGAAACCAGCCGAGAGCAGGTACCCAGTTATAGAGTTAGAATTACTAGCTATCGTTTGGGCCGTACGTCATTTTCGACCGTACTTATATGGCAGGAAATTTAAAATGTGTACAGATCATAAACCTTTGGTTTATTTATTTAGCCTAAATGACCCTTCCAGCCGTTTAACTAAATTTCGGTTATATCTTGAAGAATACGATTTTGAGGTGGAGTACGTCCCGGGTCGAAATAACGCAGCTGCAGACGCGTTAAGTCGACTCCCGATGACGTGCAATGATTTAAAACAAATGCGTGAACATGTAGTATCGGTATTAACGAGAGCTCAGCGAGGAAAATTAAATAGCGCTGACACCAATGACAGACTAACACCAGGACATACCACGCCATGTAGGCCTGATCAACCGACAGCTGTGGAAGTTCTGAAACGACCTGACGATATCGTAGAACTTATTTTTACTGATAGGTATAATGAAAAGTATTTAGGAGAAAAAGATAATATAGTTTCTATTAAAAAATATTGTACGTTTGTTCCATCGCAATCAGCGATTTATCTAAAATCTCGATCGTTATCGACCACACAGGCGTTAGCGAGAGACTTAAGAAATCTATGTAAAAGTTTAAATATAAAAGAATTACTAGTAATCATAAATAAATATAATGAGAAAAGAATAAGACAATTACTTCGCGAAATGAATAAGTTGCAACTAACATTATCTCGTTTCCTAGTAACGCGAGATGTATTGAGAATATTTGATGAAGATGACAAAAAAGTTATCTTAAATGACTTTCATTTGTTGCCCACTAGCGGATACGCAGGGGTTAATCGTATGTTGAATAACATAAAGAAATACTATTTCTGGCCAGGTATAAGTAATGACGTCAATAATTACGTAAAACGATGCAAAAGTTGTCAATTACATAAGCACTCTAATAAGAAAATAAAAGAGCCAATGGTTATCACCACAACGGCTAACTCAGCTTTTCAGAGAATAAGTTTAGATTTAATGGGCCCACTAGATTTAGATATCTATGATTATAAGAATATTTTAACAATCCAATGCGATTTAAGTAAATTTATAGAAGCCTATCCCTTAAGGACAAAGGACACTATTTCAGTATCTAGGTGTTTTGTAAATAATTTTGTATTGCGTTATGGTATTCCAAACGAAATTATTACTGACAAAGGTAAAGAGTTCATGTCTTCAGTGTTATCCGAAACTTGCAAATTATTAGGTATAAATAAATTAAACTCAACTCCCTATCATCATGAGACTTTAGGTTCACTCGAAAATAGTCATAAACATTTAGGAGCTTATCTTAGGATACAATGTGCAAACAATAAAAGCGATTGGAGTGATTGGATTCCATTCTGGTGTTTTTCATACAATACAACAGTACATACAGAAACAAAATACACTCCATACGAACTTGTATTTGGGAAATTGTGTAACTTACCTAGTAATTTATTCAAAACACTTGAACCTTTGTATAATTTTGGTGATTATGTAAAAGAACTAAAATATAGGTTACAAAAACCTGTTACATAGTAAACAACTAAGGAAAATTTTGTATGATAAGAATAAAAATTCTGTACAGTATAAAAAAGGTAATCTTATTTTGTTAAAAAATCAAACAGGAAGTAAATTAGATAATATTTATAATGGTCCATTTGAAGTAATTGATGATTTGTCTCCAAATGTTAAAATATGGAAAGATAATAAAGAATATATAATTCATAAAAATAATACAAAATTGTTTATAGAATAAGTTTTATATAAGTTACTGTTTTTTTTTTATATAATAAAATGTAATTAGTTTATTATTTGTCAATTTTTTTTTGTCAATTTATTGTAAAAAAAAAATTTTTTTTGCTGTTCGGAGGGGTAGCCTAGATCTTTTTCGGGGGAGATGAAGTATGTTGATTTATATGTACGTTTTGATGTATTAAATAAATATGATATTACAATGCATTGCGCTCACGTTATGCTGACATCTAGTTATAAGAAATTATGTTTGGTGTAAATTACAACTTTTATGTACCGTGTGAACTCACTCATTAAACGACCATCTTCGAGTCAACATGTCTTAATATTGACACCCCTAACTACGGCCACCTTATAAAGTATTGGCAGTCCTGTTCTATAATATTCGTGAGGTGAAATTAAGTGTTAATGAAATTGCAAACCTTGCTACTCGTGAGTGTATTATTTATTGGGAAAAGGCGCGTATACCGACAAAATCTTTACCGAACTGTGTTAAAAAGCTAGTTACCCTATACCAAGCTTGGAGAGATTTGCAAAAAAATGCAAACAAAAAACAAGACGTGTTTGAGCAGCGTCGGCAAGAATTTGTTACAAACTGAGACGATTTATTTGACATTGCACATGCCGATGCGCTCCAATTAATAAAAATTAACGAAGATAGGATCTTCTTGCAGCGACAGCGAGAGTCAGGGCGACCTGGTCACTTAGCGGGAGTAGACAAAAAGCTTACCGAAAAAGAAGAAAAAGCGCGCCTTAGAAACATCGAGGAGCAAAATCGGCGTACCAAATATCTTTCATCTCTAACTCCTTCGACATCGTCTTATGAACCAGTTGAACCACTACAAGAAAATTCGTCTTCTGATTCTGAAATAATGGGCTTACAAGAAAATATGCATATCGTAACTGAGAGCATACAGCCCGATAATAATAAAACTTCTATGAGGAAAAATTTCATCACTCCAAAATTAATGGCAGCATTAGATAGATGTCAGTTAAGTATGAGAAATTCTGTGTTTATTATTGAAGCGACTATTGAGGCACTTGGACATAACACTGACGAATTTCCTATAAGCAAATCCTCCATTCATAGAATTCGTACGGAAAAGCGAAAAGAGCGAGCAGAAGCTATAAAAGTTGATTTCCAAAACGAGGTACCGGAGACTGTAACTGTCCACTGGGATGGCAAATTGTTGCCGGCCTTGGATGCACGCAAATCTAAAGAGGAACGTCTACCGATAGTTATATCGTATGATAATAAAGAACAACTCATCGCTGTGCCAAAATTGGACAACTCATCTGGAAGTGAACAGGCACAGGCAGTTTGGAACGCTATTATTGACTGGAATCTTGAAGATAAAGTGCAAATACTCTGCTGTGATACTACTGCTTCAAATACAGGTCGTATTAATGGTGCCTGTGTGCTTCTTGAACAGAAACTGAATCAAGAAATGCTTATTTTTGCTTGTCGCCATCACGTCTACGAATTGATATTAAAAGCTGTATTTGAGGAAAAAATTAGTCAAATTACTACAAGCCCTGACATTCCATTGTTCAAAAAGTTTAGAGAAAACTGGAAAAATGTCGATCCCAAAAAAATACAGAGCTGTACAGAAAAGCTTTCATTCCTAAATGATTCAGAAATTGACACACTGCTACAATTTTATCGAACTGAATTGACTAAAGAAATTGTTAGAGATGACTATCGAGAATTAATAGAGCTTTCAATAATATTTCTTGGCGGAGATACAGAGAAGAAATTCAAGATTCGGGCCCCAGGTGCCATGCATCAAGCTAGATGGATGGCGAGAGCAATTTATTGATTAAAAATATCACTACTTAGCTCTCAATTCAAAATTTCAAATAAGGATAAGGCTGCTTTGCTAGACGTCTGCCTATTTATCGTAACATCCTATGTCAAGCCTTGGCTACAATGCACGTTAGCGGTAAAAGCACCTTATCAGAATTTGTGCTTTTTGAAGGCGATGAAAGCTTATGAAAAAATTAACAAAACCATCTCAGAAGCAGCTTTAAAGAAATTCTGTCAGCATTTGACAGATGAAGTGTCTGTTTTATCTCTATTTGATGATGATGTGGACCAAGTAACTAAAGTAAAAATGATTGATAACTTAGCCAAAGAAAATCTATCTGCCCATGGTAAACGATACATACCGTCGAAAGAAGAACTTGGTGGCCCACTTTATGGTAAGTATGTGTAGTAAAAGATTAATTTATAACTATAGATATTTAATAACTGATCTTTTTTTCAATTTCAGAGAAAAACATCGATGACTTTGTATCAATCAGAAGCAAGTATTTGTTCAGTCGACTCAAAATTGATGACAGTTTTCTTAATGAATGTCCCATTTCATGGTCAAACAATGCTTCGTTTCAACTCGCTAAAAAGAAGGTGCAGACACTGAGAGCAGTTAACGATTCGGCTGAAAGGGCGGTTAAGTTGATGCAAGACTTTCATGGCTTAATCACCGTCGCAGAGGAACATAAGCAATTTTTATTACGTTGCGTACAACAACATAGACAAATATATCCTGACTGTAAAAAACAAACTTTAAAAAGAAAATTTGATAAATGTAAAAAAGTGACTTATTACTAAATAAATATTAAGTAATCGAAATCTTTCATACTAACTTTTATTTTCAAAGTTTGACAGCTAGTCGGCACGGGTTATCGTTATCCGATCGCAATGATATTTATTATTTCAGTTATTAGGATCAAATAGAAAAAAAATAGTGGGTATGCGTATCATAATTAAAAAAAAAAATTCATTTTTTCGCCTTTATAGCCTGGGACACCCTAATATGTATGAATGTATTCAACCTGATAAAGAGCTTAACAACTAATGTGTTGTTTATGCACCTATTTAAGTATGTTTTGAACCTGGAAAAAGCTAGATTGTATTATGTATGTATGCATAAATGTTTTTAACTTGAAAAGAGCTTAACTAAATGTATTAATATTTAATATTATGGTGGTGTAGAATATAAAAATATAATATGTTTTGATTAACAGATCAATTGGAGTTTAAAGTTGAAAAAAAATATTCTCCTGTTCCAACACCACACTCCACCCAGATGCCTGAGACTGAAGTGCCAGCTCCTGCCTCTCTGTAACACAAACAGCTTTGTGAGGTTGGTGAGATGAGCATTGAAGCTCCAACTTATTCACCACTGACTCCTAAACAAATTTTTAAAGCACCAGAAATTATAGTAAAGCATTCTACAAGCAATTGCTGATAAAAGTACTGACTACCATCATGGTTCTTTACCATCACCCTCTCTTCGCGCCATGTCAACGGCTCAATTGGAGTTAGAAGATGAAAACGTAGATTCTACTGTTCCAACACCACATTCCAACCAGATGCCTGATGAAATATGGACTGAAGTTCCAACTCCTGCATCTCTGTTATGGTAAAGATGAACGAAGTGGTAATGAATCGCCTTCATTATTGACGCAAGCTTTAAACGACATGGAGGAAGAAAATGAAGACGTGATTTCTGCACTAACATTAGACAATAGAGACGGACAAAATTTGGAGGAAAGTAATATTAATTTAACTCCAATTATGAGAAAAGTAAGAAATCCTCGTAGGTGGAAGGTAAATATTGAAAAGCGTAAACGGTTAAAAGGGGAACTATATAAAACCAAAAAAGGAAAGATAATGGAAGCAAAACCCACAAAACCAGCAAAGTGTTCAGCTATGCTTAAACATAAATGTATTTCGCAAGTCCCTGAAAATGAGAGGGTAAGTATTTATAATCAATCAATCAGCTGAGTCCCCATTAGATTTTTTTAATTTATTTTTTACGCCTCATTTTATTACTGTACTTGTATCAAGCATGAATACGCACGCTGTCGGCGTCATGCTCGAGAGCGAAGGCGTCCATTGTAGGATTTCACGATGGGTTAAAACCAATGAGGACGAAGTACGCACTTTTCTGGCAATACTATTTCATATGGGGCATATTAAGAAATGCAAAGTCAGTGAAGGCCTACTTTTGTGTTTTTGTTTGTGTAGCTACAAAGACCGTTCACGTAGAGTTGGTCTCTAGTTTGTCATTTGAGGCATTTATAGCTGCATTTACTAGATTTGTGAGTCGACGCGGACTCCCCAGTCTGATACGATCGGACAGAGGTACGAATTTTGTTGGGGCTATCAACTACCTCAAGGAGGTTAACCAGTTCCTCCTGGATAAGGAACACATAGGAGCAGTTCAGGAAACAACGGATACATTGGGATTTCAACCCACCACCTTCACCACACATGGGTGGTTTGTTTGAGGCTGCAGTCAAAAGTGTGAAGCAGCTTTTGAAAAGGGAAATAGGCGATACAATATTGACCTGCGAAGAGTTGGCGACACTCTTGTGTAAGATAGAGGCTATCCTGAATTCCAGCCCTCTCGTAGCGATGTCTGAAGATCCTTGGGATTTGGAAGTCCTGACGCCAGGACACTTTCTTATTGGCCAGCCACTGGTAGCAGTGCCTGAGAGTAACCGGTCAAACACTAAAATGTCACGTTTATCTCGATTTCAGTGTTGCAGAAGCTGCACCAAAACGTGTGGGCACGTTGGCATCTCGAGTACCTGAGCACGTTACAGTCGCGTAACAAATTTTATCACGAGGTAGACAATTTAAATATTAACGATTTAATTTTCATCAAGGATGAAAATGCTTCACCACTACACTGGAGGCTAGGTAGGGTGTTAGAATTACATTATGGTAAAGATAATGTTGTTAGATCTGTAAGGTTAAGAACCCAATCTGGCGAGCTTGTTAGGCCAGTGGTTAAGTTAATTAAGTTGCCTGTAGTCGAGGACTAGGTTTCCCAACCTCGTTGCTGAGGGATCGGCAGATCCCGCAATCGACGAGTGGACGGACAACAACACTCTTCGTGATATCCCATTTACTGGAGTACCATCATACAACATTGGCGCAGCTGAGTCCCCATTAGATTTTTTTAATTTATTTTTTACGCCTCATTTTATTACTGTACTTGTATCAAGCATGAATACGCACGCTGTCGGCGTCATGCTCGAGAGCGATGGCGTCCATTGTAGGATTTCACGATGGTTTAAAACCAATGAGGACGAAGTACGCACTTTTCTGGCAATACTATTTCATATGGGGCATATTAAGAAATGCAAAGTCAGTGAAGGCCTACTTTTGTGTTTTTGTTTGTGTAGCTACAAAGACCGTTCACGTAGAGTTGGTCTCTAGTTTGTCATTTGAGGCATTTATAGCTGCATTTACTAGATTTATGAGTCGACGCGGACTCCCCAGTCTGATACGATCGGACAGAGGTACGAATTTTGTTGGGGCTAACAACTACCTCAAGGAGGTTAACCAGTTCCTCCTGGATAAGGAACACATCCTGAAGGAGCAGTTCAGGAAACAACGGATACATTGGGATTTCAACCCACCACCTTCACCACACATGGGTGGTTTGTTTGAGGCTGCAGTCAAAAGTGTGAAGCAGCTTTTGAAAAGGGAAATAGGCGATACAATATTGACCTGCGAAGAGTTGGCGACACTCTTGTGTAAGATAGAGGCTATCCTGAATTCCAGCCCTCTCGTAGCGATGTCTGAAGATCCTTGGGATTTGGAAGTCCTGACGCCAGGACACTTTCTTATTGGCCAGCCACTGGTAGCAGTGCCTGAGAGTAACTGGTCAAACACTAAAATGTCACGTTTATCTCGATTTCAGTGTTGCAGAAGCTGCACCAAAACGTGTGGGCACGTTGGCATCTCGAGTACCTGAGCACGTTACAGTCGCGTAACAAATTGTATCACGAGGTAGACAATTTAAATATTAACGATTTAATTTTCACCAAGGATGAAAATGCTTCACCATTACACTGGAGGCTAGGTAGGGTGTTAGAATTACACTATGGTAAAGATAATGTTGTTAGATCTGTAAGTTAAGAACCCAATCTGGCGAGCTTGTTAGGCCAGTGGTTAAGTTAATTAAGTTGCCTGTAGTCGAGGACTAGGTTTCCCAACCTCGTTGCTGAGGGATCGGCAGATCCCGCAATCGACGAGTGGACGGACAACAACACTCTTCGTGATATCCCATTTACTGGAGTACCATCATACAACATTGGCGCAGCTGAGTCCCCATTAGATTTTTTTAATTTATTTTTTACGCCTCATTTTATTACTGTACTTGTATCAAGTAGGGATGGGTCGTCGACGATTTTTCGATGAACGAAACGAGACTGTTTATCGTTTACCATAAACTAGTTGAAAAAACAGTTTTTTTTTTCGACTAGTTTACGTCTTCGAACAATACTGAACTGATCAACAAACTGTGACAAACAAAGTAGTTTTGTTGACGTGGTTCGTTTAAAGATGTTTATTAGACGACTTTCAGAATAAACTGTTTAAACAACATGCTTGTCGCTTGCTAATAGAAGCGACGAACGACGAACGGTTCAGTTTGTGAGCGGTGGAAATGAACTTTCCTTCATACTTTTTCCAGGCTTAGGACTGGCAGGCAAGCTTATTAATTAAATTTGATATTTACTTTATTTAAAATTAAATGAACTTATACGTACATAATTACATTTTATTATGCCTGGCGTATTTAAAAGTTCATTTTATGTACATAATCAACTATACACACAATTGTACATATTTACAAGGTGATATTTACACAGTAGGTATGTACATATTTACAGGGCGATTTTTTTATTTTTTATTATTTACATGTAATTCTCGAATCGACTTTCATTGAGATTCACGTTTAAGAACATTAATTGTTCTACTTTAGTTGTAGATAACCTAGTTCTTCTCTGATTTAGTATCAGTCCAGATTTGGAGAACATGCGTTCACATGGAACAGATGTTGCAACTATGTTGCAATTTTTTATATACAATTTCAGCAAGTTGGGATACACATGCCGATGGTTCTTCCACCATTGTAGTGGGCTGTTCCATTCTCCCTTTTCATTTTTTCTTGGTAGAATGTCGTCAGCCAAATACATGTCGACTTCTTTTATTGCCTTAGCTAAAGGTGTTATACCGCTGGATGTACTTTGTTGAATTAAATTATCAAATATGTCCCAAGGGCTGTAACCATCTTTTTTATGTTCTTCATCATTAACAGTTGACGTTGACGCGGCTGTTGATCGGTCGTTTTCAGAAATACATGCAGCTACGAGTCTCCTCACTTTTTCTTTCGTTTTGGTTGCTTCATTTGCATCTGAAAACGCTTGCATTTTAAAGCGAGGATCTAAGAAGGTGTTCAGAGCTAGTGAACCACTATGTTCTACTCCACGAAATCTGTCTCTGAGGCCCGACATCAGCAGTAAAGCTACGTCTTGTACCTGTTCCGTAAATTCAGCTTTCTCAATCATTATTTTACAAGATTCTTTTAGGCAGCGAACCATAACAATAACTGAACTGCCTGTTAAATATTGTTCCCCGCTCATTGCTCTTGTCATTTCCTCAAATGGGCGTAAAACTTGGCAAAGCTGAGCACAGATAGTCCACTCTTCACTCGTAAGATGGGGTAAGTCTTTGTCAACAAGTGCTAATGTTGACCGCACTGCTTCTTGCAACTCGACCATTCTTTCGATCATGTAAAACACGGAATTCCATCGTGTTTCGACTTGTTGAATAAGACGCTTCGGTTGCTGATTTTGCTGGATCTGATATTTTGCAAGTCTCTCCGAAGATATTGTACTTCTTTTGTAGTGCGCTACAATTTTTTTAATTTTATTTATTAAATCTTCCAGTATTTTAAGTGCATCATCCACTAATAAATTTAGCGTATGCGCAAAACAACCAAAATGTTTTATTTCGAGGTGTTCCCTTATTGCTTTTAACATACTAGCGGCATTGTCAGTAACAGCAAAATTTACCTTTTCTTTCAAATTCCATCTCAAAAGAATACTTTCTAACTCGGATGCAATGTTGGAAGCTGTGTGGCTCCCAGAAAAATGGCAGCAACCTAAGAAAATGGTTTTGAATTCTAATTCTTGAGTTAGGTAATGACCTGTGACAGCAATGTAACTCTCCGTCACTCTTGACGTCCATAGGTCAGTAGTGATGCAAATGGTTTGCACTTCTTGAGCTACTCGACTCATAATGTCCGTCTCTACTTTTTTATAGCATTCCTGTAACAATGACTCGGACAACGTTTTCCTGGCTGGCAATTTATAACCGGGGATCCATCTACAGAATTTCTTAAATGCTCTTTCTTCCACTATTGAAAAAGGATGGAATGAGTCTATGCATAAATCAAGTAAATCCTTATCAATTTGTGCTTTCTGTTCAACACTAATTTTTTTACTAATAAATGAGTCCATAACTTTTTGCCGTTTGGTTGGTGGCAGAGGGGGTTCAAACGGCGGACGTTTTTCCGAACTTGAAGAAGTACTTGGTTCAGTTGGTTCGCCTTGCGATTCATTATGAGTACGAGTTTGTTGTGATGTATGCCCGGATTGATCATCACTTCCGAACACCGTCAAATAAATTGCAGGATGTTTCCGCCTTAAATGGCTTTTTAAATTAGCGGTGGATGACTTATAGCTCAAGACATCATGGCATTCATTACACGTAGCTTTCCCGGTATTATTGTCTTTTTCAAAGTGGTGCCAAATAACACTGGTATTTTTACGTACCACCGACATATTCAAAATGTACCTATAACTAATTTTCACTCAATCAAAATATTTACACGAATATACACACCTACTCTACAACAGAGACAGTTTTATTATATACAGTACAGTACTACACTAAACTATACACTATTTATTTACACTTTTCTTTCCAATAAATCCAATTAATAACTGTTAATATGTAACACCATCAAAAGAAATTATCATTTCACCTTGACCTATGCAAACCGCATTCCAAACAAGACTGTTTGATTGTCATGTCACGTCATAGGTGAACAAAGTTCAAACATTTATTTATTAGAATGTAATTAGAGTTACATCTTAATTCGCTTACTTTAAAGTTCATTATACTAAAACACCGCCCACTCAACGAGTGTTATTATTACATAATGGTGTCGACTCGTCGTTTAATCGAGCGAGCGAGACGAGAGCACGTCGTCGGTTGTGAAGAACAGAGATAGACGTATTGCTCGTGCCTCGCCGCCGGTCCGTCCGTCGCGTCGCTCGGTTGTTCCGTTCGGGCAGCGAGCTGGCAACCGTTCACGCATAAACCAGTTTACTAGTAGACCATAAACTAGTTTATCGGTTGATGCCCAATAAACAGTTTAATAAAACAGTTCGTTCATTCAACGCCCACCCCTAGTATCAAGCATGAATACGCACGCTGTCGGCGTCATGCTCGAGAGCGATGGCGTCCATTGTAGGATTTCACTATGGTTTAAAACCAATGAGGACGAAGTACGCACTTTTCTGGCAATACTATTTCATATGGGGCATATTAAGAAATGCAAAGTCAGTGAAGGCCTACTTTTGTGTTTTTGTTTGTGTAGCTACAAAGACCGTTCACGTAGAGTTGGTCTCTAGTTTGTCATTTGAGGCATTTATAGCTGCATTTACTAGATTTATGAGTCGACGCGGACTCCCCAGTCTGATACGATCGGACAGAGGTACGAATTTTGTTGGGGCTAACAACTACCTCAAGGAGGTTAACCAGTTCCTCCTGGATAAGGAACACATCCTGAAGGAGCAGTTCAGGAAACAACGGATACATTGGGATTTCAACCCACCACCTTCACCAGACATGGGTGGTTTGTTTGAGGCTGCAGTCAAAAGTGTGAAGCAGCTTTTGAAAAGGGAAATAGGCGATACAATATTGACCTGCGAAGAGTTGGCGACACTCTTGTGTAAGATAGAGGCTATCCTGAATTCCAGCCCTCTCGTAGCGATGTCTGAAGATCCTTGGGATTTGGAAGTCCTGACGCCAGGACACTTTCTTATTGGCCAGCCACTGGTAGCAGTGCCTGAGAGTAACTGGTCAAACACTAAAATGTCACGTTTATCTCGATTTCAGTGTTGCAGAAGCTGCACCAAAACGTGTGGGCACGTTGGCATCTCGAGTACCTGAGCACGTTACAGTCGCGTAACAAATTGTATCACGAGGTAGACAATTTAAATATTAACGATTTAATTTTCACCAAGGATGAAAATGCTTCACCATTACACTGGAGGCTAGGTAGGGTGTTAGAATTACATTATGGTAAAGATAATGTTGTTAGATCTGTAAGTTAAGAACCCAATCTGGCGAGCTTGTTAGGCCAGTGGTTAATTTAATTAAGTTGCCTGTAGTCGAGGACTAGGTTTCCCAACCTCGTTGCTGAGGCCCCTGGGAATGTTCACGCAATAATGCGATATTTATGGACATCACTACGTCGATGCAATTTGTGCTGGTGCATCCCAACACTAACGTAGCGCGTGCCGGGTTGCACGCGCGCCCTGTTGCCTTTGAACCGCGGTGTGATGCACACGCGTAATTAATTAGTATCGGGCGCAGCCGCCATTTCTAAAGGAAAGTCCTTTTAATAGTTTAATTGTATTTAGTACGTAGAATCGTCGCGATCCGTACCACAATCAATGTGGCAGTGTACTTTCGGTGTAGCACCCATTGTTTGTTTTATCTATAATATTGTTTGTACATAATAGTGATACGGCGTCGGCGTAGACGCCGCAATAAACAGTGAAAATAATAAGTGCCGTATCATTTACTCGTGGTAAACCTTCCCCCCTTCAACCGAACCCGCGATCTACCAACTGTACGTGGAAGGCCCGGGAACGTGACGAGAGCACCAGCGACGCACCGAGACTCCTCGCACCGAACCACCTCCCACAAGGTTCACACAGTACACGGCGTTGTCTTTACGGCTGTTGAGGGGCGGCTCTGACGACGGCCGTGCCTGACAGGCGCAGCGCTTGGGTGAACAGCCTTTACATAAATGACAGCGAGATTGACCCCATTTTACCAGAAGATTGGAAAATCATAGAATGTTGTGTTGAGCTGCTGAAACCTTTTGAAAAAGCCGCACGTGACCTTAGCAGCTCCCAGACTCTCATTTCATCTGTGATTCCAATAATTAGAATGCTGATGCAAAAAGTTAATGACTATTCAGCAGCCTCACCGGAATCTTAAATTCGCCATGCAGCTACAACTTTAAAAGCTGAAATTTCAGGAAAATTTTCCACTTTGTTAAAAGAGGATAAAGTATATGTTATAACCACTTACCTAGATCCTCGCTATAAGCACACACTTTTCACATCAGTAACTGGGGAATACATTAAAGATGAAATATTGAAGATTAACAGAAACACCGAAGACATCTTGGATTCTCGAACAATAAAGTACCGAAAGAGCGAAGAGAATGAGAATGACAGATTCCATGGAAACAGATACGGAACGACCAGGGACCTCAGGTACAGGAGGTCAGTCCTGCTTAAAAAGTGATCTTGCCATGATTCATGCGTGCGTGTAACAATATGTGGGTTCGTACGAGTAAAATTCACACGAAAACGCACCCAAAGTGAGCACGGCCTTAGTCTCGTGTGATCACTAGCTTCCAATTTCCAGAGTGTTCTTAATTAGATTTCCTACAAATTGAATAACACTTATGCCTCATGCGGCACGCAGCCGTTAAGTGCGCTATTTATAGGTACAGCCGAAACATTTCACTCAATGATCACTGATTTATGATACTACGCACGATTCCTATACGCACTAACATGATTCGTTGGTACGTTTAGAAGACACAGCTGTTCTAAAACTTGTAACTTAAATGTGACTAATCTTCTTACAAAAAATAAAGAAAATATGTAGACGTCTACCTATGTCGACACAGCTGTTCAAATGGGTATAATTTGCTTACAAAAATTTTTACTATGTGTACACACAGCTGTTCAAATGTGTATAATTTGCTTACAAAAAATGAAACTATATGTAGACTTCTACCTATGTAGACACAGCTGTTCAATTGGTTACTAAAAATGTAAAAGATGAAATTGTATGAATTATCTCTCTGTAGTTTCAAAGGGTGCTAAGCACAATCTTAATATTATAAATTGGCTTGTTTTATACAGGTTTTAATTTAATAAAATGCAGTTGAATATTATATTATTTTTTTATTTATTAAGCCTTTCTTACTCGAACTCATTTATTTAGTTTAGCCTGTTACAAGTACTTTTGAATGTTAAAAAAGCTACGCTATTGATTCGTAAACCTGCAAAGGGAGACCTTGTAACGAGAAGAACCGGCAACAACTTGTCATGGCTAAGTACTAACTACTAACTAATAAGTGATATCGAAATAGGTACCTAGTCAATTTAAGTATGAAACGAAATTTTAGTAAAACAACGCCAATTTCATGAAATATATCGTCAGTCCAATAGTAAACTAGCCAATCTGCAATTTTGGCAGTTTTGTTTAAATAACTCTTTTATATTTACAATGGTGCAAAATTTTGTATCTGTAAGTTTAATAATCGACGAGTTATATGGATATTCAATAATGCTTATTTGCAAAATCTACAGTTAGTGCAAATGTAAACTAATCTATTTGATTTTAGTTTTGTTTACCTTAACCCAAAACTGGATACTTACAAAAATATTGACGTGTTCTACTGGCCTAAGTGGCAGATTGTGTACTTTACCTTGGTTCAAAAAGTATTGAGTACTTAACGTCACAGGGATCAACTAGTCTAAATAGCACATTGAATACTTTACCTTGGTTCAGAGAGTACTATGAGTACTTAACTGCACAGGCATCAACTAGTCTAAATGGCAGATTGAATAATTTACCTTGGTTCAAAGACTACTTTGTACTTAACTTCACAGGTATCATCTAGTCAAAATGACAGATTGAATACTTTTCTGTTTTCTTTTAAATATTTTTGTTTATTGAACTTCATTTTTCTTCACCTTGAATACTCTATTTTGGTTCAAAGAGAAATAATTAATTGTTCGATACTGAATATTCCAATATTTAATCGGAGAAGTAGTTTTGTCATATTAGTCTTATTGGCATGGTAATAAATTAATCGGAAAAATAATTACTTTGGCCGTATTTTTACTAAAGTTTTAACAGCAAAAAATAAATGTAAGTTATATGAAAATTTGATAAAATTTTATTTAAATAATTAAATAGCATTTCTTTTTGCCATTTTTTTAACAGTACTTTAGCACATTTCGTATTAGCCTTGTTGGCAACACTGCAAGGAAAGCAGTTCATTCCGTTCATTCGCTCGCTTCATGTAGTTTACTTTAGCTCTTTAGAGCGACAGTGTTTTCGAAATTGGTTTAAGTAAATTATAATAGAACATGAAGCGACGACGTGTGCATCAAATACTGAAGAATGCAGGCGTTTATACGAGTAGTTCAGACGAAGAAAATAATTGTCCAGGTATGATTTGTAATATTTTATAACCAAAAAATATTACTGAAGAACTTGTATAATGCATTTACATAATGTTGTTAATTAGTAAGTTGTAAGCAAGTTCTTTTTTGAAATTGTTGACCTTGACAAACACGTTCTATGCAAATAATGAAATTACTTTAATTTTTTATTAAGATATTTTTTACAACAACTTTTTAAAACTGGAATAGAAATCATTCTGTCTGACAGGGAACCCCCTGTGTTTAATCTCATAGCTTTCTGCAAACAGATGTTATGTATGTATGAATGTTTTAACCTGAAAAGAGCTTAACCACTAAATGTGTTACCTATGTATGTATGAATGTATTTTACCTGATAAAGAGCTTAACAACGAATGTGTTGTTTATGCACCTATTTAAGTATGTTTTGAACCTGAAAAAAGCTAGATTGTGTTATGTATGTATGCATAAATGTTTTTAACTTGAAAAGAGCTTAACTAAATGTGTTAATATTTAATATTATGGTGGTGTGGAATATAAAAATATAATATGTTTTGATTAATAGATCATTTGGAGTTTGAAGATGAAAAAAAATATTCTCCTGTTCCAACACCACACTCCACCCAGATGCCTGAGACTGAAGTGCCAGCTCCTGCCTCTCTGTAACACAAACAGCTTTGTGAGGTTGGTGAGATGAGCATTGAAGCTCCAACTTATTCACCACTGACTCCTAAACAAATTTTTAAAGCACCAGAAATTATAGTAATGCATTCTACAAGCAATTGTATTGCTGATAGTACTGACTACCATCATGGTTCTTTACCATCACCCCCGCTTCGCGCCATGTCAACGGCTTAATTGGAGTTAGAAGATGAAAACGTAGATTATACTGTTCCAACACCACATTCCAACCAGATGCCTGATGAAATATGGACTGAAGTTCCAACTCCTGCATCTCTGTTACACAAACAGCTTTGTGAGGTTGGTGAGATGAGCATTGAAGCGCCAGCTTATTCACCGCTGACTCCTAAACAAAATATTAAAGCACCAGAAATTATAGTAATGCTTTCTACAAGCAATAGTTTTGTTGATAAGAGTACTGACTAGCATCATGATTCTTTACCATCATCACCTCTTCGCGCAATGTCACCAGAAACTAGTAATATATTTAATATTTTGCATGCAACAGACATACTCATAGATAGTGACGATTCCGTAAGAGATCCAAGTTATAAGATAGAAAATAATAAAAACCTGCGCGATGATAGTTCAGATGAAAATGTAAATATCCAAACCAATAAACTTCACAAGCACGCTGGTAAAGATGAACGAAGTGGTAATGAATCGCCTTCATTATTGACGCAAGCTTTAAACGACATGGAGGAAGAAAATGAAGACGTGATTTCTGCAAAATAGAGACGGACAAAATTTGGAGGAAAGTAATATTAGTTTAACTCCAATTATGAGAAAAGTAGGAAATCCTCGTAGGTGGAAGGTAAATATTGAAAAGCGTAAACGGTTAAAAGGGGAACTATATAAAACCAAAAAAGGAAAGATAATGGAAGCAAAACCCATAAAACCAGCAAAGTGTTCAGCTATGCTTAAACATAAATGTATTTCGCAAGTCCCTGAATATGAGAGGGTAAGTATTTATAATCAATTTCGGAACATGTCGAATCTGCAGGAGCAACGATATTTTATAATAAACCATGTAGAAAAGAAGAAGAAAAAGGTACGACACAAGGACATTCTCGCAGGAATTTCACCCTCGTTTACACATTTACTATAGCTAATGAAATGAAAATTGTATGCCGAGAGTTTTTTTAGACACCCTAAATATTAAAGCCGCATTTGTAAAAGGTGCTTTGAAAAAACTTAATTCGCAAGGCCTTTTACTCCCAGACTCTTCAGGAAAGTTAAGTCAGGAAGACGAAACGTTTATCCGTGACCACATTCTGTCTTTTCCAGCAGTTGAATCTCACTATTGCCGTCGCGATTCTGTCATAAGATATTTACATTCCTCGCTTAATATTACAATAATGTACAGTCAACTTCATAAAGATACGAGGTGACAAGGTGGTCAAATAAATGCTAGGAGCAAAGGTTCAATACTATATTTGCATTTAAAGTTATCTAAATATTATTCATAACCAACCAGTCTTATATTTCTTCAGATCATAAGTCTCCAATTACTTATAGTCGATTACGAGGATCTCTTATATGTACGCTTCCTAACTGTTCATTGGTATCTAAGCATCCAGAGTACTTATAAATATCTTTACTACCAAAAATACAAGATAAATGGGATAGACATCACCAATATAAAATAAGGGCCTTTACAGTAGCGATGGGCGATTGTTACTAAAAAAACAATAGAATGAATCGACAATTGCACTAGTATGTATTCGATTGTCGATTCATTCGTCCTTACCTAGAAACAATCGAATAAAAATTGATGATCAATTGTTACTAAAAAATAATCGAATGAATCGACAAAATTGTATTAGTATCTACTAGTATCTATCATGTGTTCGATTGTCGATTCATTCGTCCTTACTGAAAAACGTTCTAAGAAAAATCGGCGAACGATTATTACTAAAAATAATCGAATGAATTGACATAACTATTTTAGTAATGGACGTGGGCCCGCTGGCTGGACTACACTTTTATCTCAGTATTGCTTGAGAAGTGATCGCTGTCGATTGTGGGATTTGTGGGTCAAGTCAAGAGGCAAGGACGTGAGAAAATCAACCTGACCTGAGATTTTTTTTAATAAGCGGTATTGGGCTTAGTTTAATATTTATTTACAGTGGATTAGTTACTATTTGCTAAACTTAGTGCACTGCTTGAGTAAACTAATATGTAAGTACTTTATAGTAAATTCTTCTTTATTGCATAATAAATTTGCCAGTATAGGTAGGTACATATTAAACTATGATTATAAAAGTAGGTACTTAAATCATCAAAATTTTAGAAAGAAGTACCTACTGTAAGTACACATAATAAAAGACAAACGGGATGTGATCCTCAGCAAACAAAGCTGCCGCTTTGTGGGTAGGCACTACCTGCAGGCGGCAGCTAGTCAACCTACCACAAAATCTCAATATTTTTTAAAAAATTTGAACCTTATTTAAGTATGTATAAGGATCAATATCGATTAGAAATAAATAAATAAATATTTTTGGGAAGCAAATCAACAGTAGGTGAGTAAGTGTATCATATCGTAGGTATACGCATAGAAGAGAGACGTCTTTTCTATGATACCTTTATGTAAGTCGTAAATGACTAATATATATATTTTTTTTATTTATTACCATACAATATTGGAAATTCAAAACAAGTTCACGACATTCACAAAAAACCACGCAGGTTTATACTAGGAATGCGTCGCTCGGACATAATTCGCGCACGATATTTAATTTTAATTGTTCGCAGTTGTGCACTAGATATTTGTATTTATTTGTTTACAATGTTATTACTTACAAAAACAATATTAGAAAACAAGATGCCTGGCGGGCGGGCGGCTCGCTGCCGGACGATAACACACACAGGTACAGACAATACACACAGCAGCTGTTTAGTCAAGTAGGTACACTGTGCCAGTAGCCAGCACACGAAATCATACACTCTTATACAGCAGTTACAATTGTGATATAAAATATTGTTTTAATTTACGTTTTATATTTGTTGGCGTCATAATGTTTCTTAGTTCTAGATCTAGCCTATTAATTAGATGTGGGATCAAATAGGAACTAGTACGCTGACCATAGGTATTATTTATTTTTGGCACTTTTAATTTCCTGTTTGTTATTTGACGTGTAGTAATTCTGTGATTCCTTAGTTCTTAGATATCTAAGTTAAAGAACTGCTCCTTAAGCAAATTGTAACTTACATAGTCGTGTACGGGAATTAATTTGCTTTCCATAAACAGTTTAGGCACAGTTTTAAAGTAATACTGTGGTTTAGGTACAGTCAACGGCAGGTCAATCTACACATATGTATAAATACCATACATTCATGTCTTTAATAAAAAAACTTGTTACTTACTTTGACATTACAAACAGTAACTTTAATTTTATTAATTATTTGTATAGATTATTATATTATTTTATAATCAACTTTATAAAAAGCTAGGGTATACTCATAATAATAAAGACCCTAATCTTATGGTATACTACCCGTTTGCTTGGAATCTGCAGTGGACGTCAGGTTTGTCAGCGACACAAGCTATACAAAGCCATTGAAAAATAGCTCTTATGTCTCAGAGCCATTTTTTTATGGTTTTTATGGCTTGAATGTCGCCGTTTGCTGTTGATTACATCAAAACTGACGTCTTCTGCAAACTTGAAGCAAACGGCATATATGGCATATATATGCCCCCCCCAGGGATTTTTCAAGTATGAATGTCTGTTGTTGCCACAACTACTGTCTTAAAAATATAGATAATATAGTTTTAAATAGCTTGATTAATCCTTTTTTCGAAAAAAGCACTGTTTTGTTTTACGTAGATTTGTGAAAAAAAAATGGCAAGTGTATGCAAGAAGGTCGTAAAACCCTAACGGTTCTTTCACACGGCAGTCCAGTTTTGCAGGACCGGCCTTTTACTGAATCCTGCAAAACTGGACGCTGTTTTCACATAGCAGTTCAGTTTTCCGGGATCCAGTAAAAAGCTGGTCACGCAAAACTGGACTGCCGTATGAACACGGTTGCATCCTGATTTTTGACCATTCCTACGCTGGTTATCTGGTGAAATGGACGTGAATACTTTCCTAATATTCTATTGGTATTATCGGCGTCGGCAGCGAAATAAAAGATTCTGGGTTTATCCTATTCTGACACAACTCTCGAAGTTGGGTATTTTTCTGAATTTTATGAGCGATTTGAGAAGAGATGAGTCAAAATTTTTCAATTATTTTAGGATGAGTATGACCACCATGAAGATTTAAAAAAACGTGATACAAATATGAGAAAAAGCATTACACCTGAAGAAAAGTTAGCGATATGTTTAAGGTAAGAATGAAACACATATTTAAAGTTTAATATTTATAACCAAACACATTGAGTTATGTATTTTCACAAGATAATTGTTAATATTAACCCTTAACCACCTAGCGTCGGTCACAGTGACTCCAGGCGATATATTTTTTCAAATATTTCCGTTATTACACAAGCCACGCGCCTGTGACTCTATGTACTTTTTCCCCGCCCTCTCCAGTTTGCGCCGCCCTGCGCTCGACCAAGCAACACGTGCGCGCTATAAAAAAATACAGGTAAATATATTTCGCAAGCGGTCATGACCGACGTTAGGTTGTGACGTTACTTTTAGTGCTAATATTTTCGTGTTGTTTTTTAGGTTTATCATGTCTGAACGTGATCAAAATATCAGTAGATGGTTAGAAGAGTGTGAATTAGATTCCGAGGATCAAAGGGACGTGCTGGAATTACCAAATGAAGACTGCAGTGACGTAGAAGATGTACCATTAGACCACGTCATTGATGGTGAGTGTCAATCAGACTCTGAAATTGATGTTGAAGAGTTAAATGAAGATCACGATACAAATGATCTGCCAGTTGATGATGCATCTTCCGATGATGATTGGCAAGATACCGGAACTATTTCGGAAAAAATCGGTTCCGTTGGTCGTCTCAACCTCCAGTTTTGCGATCAAGGACTTTGCAACACAACATCGTTTCAGCAACCTCCAGGATTGAAAAGGAACTTCAGAGATGTTTTGAACAGTATTCGATTTATGGCATTTATTTTTTACTGATAATATATTAGAAAAAATTGTAAAGCAAACGAAAAAATTCGAAAGATAAGACATAACTATAAAAATCAGATATGTGTACCTTGGCGTAATTGAGGTGAAGGCTTTTATCGGTATGTTGTACTATACCGCAATTTTCAAAGAGAACCACACAATTACACATGTTGGTACAGCACAGATGGTACAGGAAGATAGATTCCATTTGTGTTTTCAGTGCAAAAATCCAATTAGCGTAGTGTTCTCAAAAAATGTGTGTACGCTGCCGCGAGAAATTGTGAATGTTAGGGTGTTGTAATTTTGTAACGATTGTGATTTAATTGTGCCAATGATAGTTTTATATAATAGGTTATATATTTAAGTTACTAAAATAATTAAAAACTCAGAAGTCTCATTGATTGTTATTGCTTAGAACTCAGCTTAATTGGAAAACCTATAATTTGTTAAAATATTCGTTAGTCAATTTTTATTAATAGTAATAAGAAGTAAGAAGTATTAATTTGAAGAGTTTATTGAAACAATTTGAAATAGAAACAACTGAAAAAAGAATGTAGTTTAAATTTTTGCCAATTTATGATTTTTTCACCTTTATAATAGTACTTATATGCAAGCGGTCACCATGACCGACGTTAGGTGGAAGTGTTAGTAGAATACACGTTAGGTGGCTAAGGGTTAATTAAATATTAGTGAAATCCGGAAAATCAAGTGATTGTACAGAACTATGACCTGGCGATGACTGAACGCTGTAATGTGGTGTGAAATAACCTGATGATTGATAAGAGTTAGATGGTTGTTGAGCGGACTTTTTATATTTTGCAACAAACTTATTGTACCTGCCTGAAATTGTAATATTTGATCGTCGTTGAGAGCAGCTAATGTAGGAAGTAAACTTTAAAAAAATGACACATTACGATCTTCGTTCTGCGTATTCGGCTGACTTTTCATCTGGTGATCAATAAAAGTCGCCATTTTTGATCCATTACAGAAAGCCTCTGCCTTCTCTTAAATCTTTTAGCACCACCTGCAGTATTGTTTTGTCCTGGACTTTCATGTACGATAGCAGGTTCATTATCACTTTCTTCATTTTGGATAGGATTTTCCGTATCACCCTCTTCAATAGTTGTAGCTTTGTTACCGCCACTGACTTGTGTTACAGCTGGATCCATAGTTTTTTTTAAAACAATAACTGGTCGTGATAACAATATTTTTTGGTATTAACTGCAGCAGATCCAGATTTATTTATTTTCTTTTTCGCATTTAAACTCCTCTTCCAGCTGTCTCTTACCTGATTCGATTTTTTAACGACTATTTTAGCTGAAAAAGAAAATATATAACTAAATATTCTGTGAATTTTTCAAGAGTCTACGTAGGTAGGTACTGTAAAAAAATGTATTCAATTTGCAGGTACTTGGCATCTGGGTGTTCATTCATGGATTTACATTACACATACCGAGTGGGAGTCTCAACAATCAACTCAATAGTAATAGAAGTAACAAATGTCATATCGTCGCTTAGCTAACAATACCGCGCAAGTCGAAAATTGGCCTTATGAAGTTTAGACCACCATTAGAAAGATTTTTTCGACGCGCAACCAATGACGCTTCAGAAAAATCTAAATTATCCAACAGTAGCGCGTTATTCGACTGATTCTGGCACCGCGCAAGTCTTTGGCAGTGTCAAAACCGCACAGGTCGTTAGTTCGCCATACTGTTTCGTGTTAACGTGTGATCGTGCAAAAAAATCATAGATCACGGTTTTATCAACGAAAACAACGTTAATTGCTTATTATAGTGATAGTAAAAGGTAAGCAACGTTAATTGTTTATTATAGTGATAGTTGTTATGATTGAAACGATATATTTTAGAGTTAATCTACGCGTTGTTGATTACTTACAACTTACGCGGTATTATCTTACTTTTGTTTAGACTTGTGCTGTGTTTCTATAAACATTTTAAAGACTTGAGTAGTTTTAAACAGATTCTAGTTTTACTTACTTTTACCTATTAATATTTTATTCATACACTATTTTTTGTTTAAAAAAATAAATACATATTTACGAACATAATAATTTGATATAATGAAACTTAATTGATACTTATTGATTCACATTTAATAATATTATATATTTGCTAGCTTGTAAGATTGGCTGAGGTCCCTAAAACAGATGAAACTAATTGCAGCATGGATAAAGAGGATACAGTAGAAAGTCAATGTAAAGTCACAACTTTACGTGATTTACAAAAAAGGCGGGAAGAGTTGTTGGCACAAAAAGAGATTATTTTGAAGAGGAAAAATGTGGCAGAGGTTCTTACCTCTGCCACATTTGGCCCCAAATTTGTGGGCTCTGTTTCTGACTCAACTGGCGAAATTATAAAAAACTAGAACTTCCTTCAAACAGCTGATGTTATCGCTTCAATGCCCACCAAATTTGATAGCGAATTAGCACAAGCTGATACAATGACGTTTTGCAGTATGAGTATTTTTCAAAATTCAGAAATTAGTAACATAAATGGGAAAGAGAATAACGAAAACATAATAAATATTAATAACTTACCATTTATGGAGATCGTAGAGGATTCGTCATTTATGAACAATAATAATAATACAGATATTATGGACATTCCCACCAATGAACTTCTATCTAATATTTCCCCGACGAATGAGATTTTACTAGAAGATAATGTTTTTAATGTATCGGATTTTGGTCCTGCTGCCGAAAACTCGAACTCCCAACCTGATAGATTGATAGTTGGTGAGACATCTAATTCCCAACCTGATGAATTAACTGTTGCTGAGACATCTAATATTCAAACGGGTGAATTGGCTGTTGGTGAGACTTCTAACTCCCAGCCTAATGAATTGAGAAATAGTGAAACATATCATGGAGACTTTACAAGCAAAAGAAAAAGAAAAAACAAAGTTAATAAAAGTTAAAAAAAAACCTTAAATAAAAATTTAAGAATGAAAGGAGAGGCTTATTTAGGCTATAGACGAGACGCAAATACTAACATTAAAAGAAAAATCCACCACGACGTCCCAAGGCCTGCAAGAGGTATAAAACCGTCATGTAATTCATCCTTTTGTCGGAAATCGAAACTAAGAATTTTTTGTAACATAGAAGAAGATAAACGAAAGGAGTTATTTGAAATATTTTGGAAAACGATGTCTTGGGAACAAAGAAAGATTTTTGTATGTTGTCATGTTGTAGCACATGACAAAAATATTACTAAAAACCCCGAATCGAATAGATCTAAAAGTCTAGCCTATTTTCTCACAATTGATAACGTACGCCACCAGGTATGTAAAAAAATGTTCCTTAATACACTACGTATCAAGGATTGGTTTGTGCGCTATTGGCTGGAAAAGACAAACAGTGCCATGCCACCACATTCTGACCTTTTTTAGGAATGTATGCCGTTCCAAAAAAAAGCCTGACTCTCATGAACATTTAGAGGCGTTCCTAAATAGTCTGCCGAAAATGCCTTCACATTACTGTCGCTCAAGTACTTCAAGACAGTATCTAGAGCCAGTATTTCAGAACATGGCCCAGCTATACAAGGAGTATACCAGTAAATGTCAATTCGGATCTGTAGATTGTCTTAGTCGCAGGGTTTTTGAAAATATATTCTTAAAGCTGAATTTTAGTCTCTATCACCCCAAAAAAGATCGGTGCGATGTATGTTGTGGTCATGAAGCAGGAAATATTACTGACGAAGAAATGGCACTACATAGAAAAAAGAAAAAATAAAGCTAGAATCCTTACCCTAGATCCCTTACCCTATGGTTGCTGGGGTCATGATTTTCCCAAAAATTATCCCGGACCGATCAGCTGCATTGATGAGGGTTCAGACGACTTACTTTTCTGGCAACAATTCCTACTTTAAATTAGATCTGCCAGATACAATGGCATGTAAGAACAAAACAGCCTGCTGGGTTGTTAATTCGCCAACATGTCGACAAACTCTCTCTCTCATGCTATGTCAGAAGAGACCCCACATGGTGCAAAATCCATGCATCCATCAAATCCTTACAGAGGATAAGCCATCAACTCAATGTGATTGGCTTGTTGCCTCGGCCCCTGAGCCGGAAGTTTTACAATTCGAGGGTGGAGTAATGTTAAGCTCAACAAAGCTAGCAGGGGAAGTCCTGGTTCTCCAGAATGATGAACTGATATTTTCCGTCGGAATCTCCTCAAGTTCTCTCTGCAGAAGATGGAGACTATTTGCAGTATAATGGCCAGCTGTTTCAGCTTCGGACCACCTCTATGCAAGTTGGGTATGAGATTCGGGGGAATATAACCCTTCCCGTGCTGCATTAGAATTTAGGGTCACTCCAAGTGGAGGGATGGGTTTCAGAAGAGAAAATACCAATTCTCAAGGAGGAACCGTGGGTACCTCCACGACATTACACGTGGTGGATCTTAGTGACTCTCGGATTGATCATCATTATCATAATATTTGTGATAGTGAGGTATAGAGCAGTCTTAAGAAAGTTAAAGACTCGTGTAAAAGAGGATCTTCTTGGTTGGACCCCCGTCTCGACACATCAACCTGCATATCATTTGCCTGTATCCGCTTCGGCTCCGTATGATAGAGCTAATATTATCGTTTAAATCAAGTACCATGTCTAATTCTTTTTCTGCGTTTATTCGTTTCTTCTGTATGATTAAGAAAAACTTAAGTCCCCATGAGTCTCCACGAGTCTGATTACAGGTCCAAATTACTAAAATGAGCTCAGTTCCTCAAAAACAACCAGGTTTCAAAACAGCCCCAAGGCCAACACACAGGGTGAGGAGGACAGTTCCTGTCTCCAGGGGAGTTCTTCACTCGTTGTATCAAAGTAACATATCCCTAATGCGGAACATACACAGCTTGGCTGCCACTGTGGACAGACAGCAAGCTGTCATAAAAAATCTTCTGTATGACGATCTGGCCCGACAAGGCCTCCCTACAGAGAGGGGTTATAGAGTCAAAAGGGACCTGTCGCAGCGCATAAGAGATCAAGCGAAAAATCCCTCGCACGGTTGTCTGATCAGATACCAACCACAGATAATAAGGAACAGCATCAAGCCGGGGCACCTGAAGCCGAACAGCCTGGAATCCTGGGCAGAATAGCAGATATGGCATCAAGCATCCTCCCTCGGAAGGGGCCTCAAAAAAACAACAATACTACAAAGATTAATCAGTCAACCACAGCTTCTGTGCAATGTCGGCAAGGTCAAGCAGGACTTGTTGAGTATCGAGTGAGAAAAGGCCTTGCAGTTCCGGTAAAAGCTTTGCCCCCACCAGTAGGTAATGACTCTTACCCTCCCCGATCAAATCATAAGGGGCTGGCTCTTGCAGTCAATAAAATTAAGTTGGACCCTCTATCAATCAGGAGAAAACCTGCAATAATGCAAATTCAATCAGTTGAATCACAAGACAGAGTCCCCCCTGGAGTCCCTCGAATGTGTAACAGAAATCCTTTTTGATGTCAGCTTATAACCATACAATGTCAAGTTATCTATGGCCCTTACTTATTAAGAAAAAAAAAAAAAAAAAAATTACAAGTTTGATGGTTAGGTTGCCTAGGTCACAAATTGCACAATGTCTAGGACCCGGAAATACCGCACTCTCCTCCGTCTTTCAGGCTCCAGTCGAGGTGAAACTTCAGCTCTTAACAAAACGGGTCAGACTTCAGGTTAGGCACTCCACTCCAAATCAGGATAAGGGCCAAGGAAGATTATAATGAACAAAATATAGTTTTATTTTTATCAGTAACGCTACGTTACAGTGCCCCCTCTCCTCGAAAAGGATTTTATGTGGGTCAAAATCCGAAATAATACAAACGACATAGTACTAGTTCTTAAGAGAACGACACACTACTTTAAGGTCTTTAATATGCCAAACACCAATGTCTCGCCCATTCATATCCTCCAACACATACACTAAAGGAGAACGCTTTTTTATTACTCGACACTTTTGGTACTTAGGTGCCAATTTTTTGCTAAAATGAGCGTCTTTGTCACTTTGGAAGTAGCATCGTTTCCAGACGACATCTCCTACATCAAACTCAAATTCTTTACGTCGCAAGTCATAACGTTGAGTATTCTTCACATGTGCATGCCACAATGAAGCCTGAACTTTACCAAATATTTCAGCCAAATGACCTAAATTCTCTGCATAGAAATCCCGTGGTAGAAATATTAGATCACTAGAGTCGTTACTATCCAGATAGTGTGATCCACAAGTTACCAGTTCCCTACCATGAACAAGAAATGCAGGTGTGTATCTTGTGGTTTCATTAACAGAATTGTTAATAGCAAACTGAATTTGTGGTAAATTCAAATCCCAAGTCCTATGATCATTGTTTACAAAAGTAGATACAGCCGTAATTACAGTTTTGTTATATCTTTCGACGATATTAATTTGTGGAGCATACTTTGGAGTAAAATTAATATTAGGTATTTTATATTTCTTGAAAAGTTTTGCCATCTTGGATCCGCCATTTTGGAAAACTTTGAAGGGCCGTGACTCCTAAACTATTGGGGCTAGAACGGCGGGGCTTTTACTGTGGTGGCTCCCCTGACCCCCCCTACCAGGTTCTTAGGGTGATTTTACCCTACGGTGACTCCCGGGAGTAAATCGAACCGACCCCATTTTCGGGTAGGGCAGAGGACCCTCCACAATACTGCCCAAAGAACGGGCTTCTGCGACGAATAGTTTCCGAGGAAATCGACTTGGCCCTTTTTGGCCCAAGCTGGCCCCAATTTTTGGCCCTGGGATTTCTCGGAGGCTATTGGTCGGAGAACCACGTGCGAGGTGTCTGGTTAAAGGGCTCGACGAGGAGAGCACACCTAGCAACTAAATTTTATTGTAGCGGCGGCCATCTTGACGGCCATTTTGTTTTTAACTAAAAAAGTTGTAACTTTGTCATTTTTGAAAATAATAACTTCTGGTTTTTACTAACCTGTGCAACTTGACGCCCTCTATCTGTGATAGAGGTGCACAGTCGAAAAAAGGAGAGCTGACTCTACCAAGAGACTTACAAAATTTTGTTACAAACCTTGGTAGATTATTAGTTAAACAGGAAAAATATTAGAAATTACGACTTACCTGTTCTGTGCAATAGCGGCCGCTCCAGACAGGACCTAAAACTAAACAAATATTTTACAATATCATATATATATATATATATACATATTACTTTATACAAATTGACAAACACATATACATTTGACATTCACCTGACGATACTGCTCCCACACCTCTCGCACACCACCTGAAACAAAAACGCACAGATTAACAAAAATACATAATGTACCACACACCACCCGTGGGGAAGAGGCTGCCAAGCCCCGGCACCGTCACCCTATCGCCGTCCCAAGCTCGATCACCCAAAGTGCTCCCCCGCCCAGGGCACGCAACGACACCAACATCTACATCAACCTCCTCACCTGTATCCTCCAGAGTCCTGCCAGCAAACATACCATCTTACATCAAAGAAGGCCACTCCAGATCTGAGGATGCTGCCCAGGTCTATATAAATGCTAGCAAAAATAGGATCAAGCTTGCAAAACTGCTCAAAACATCAAGGGCTCAGGAGGAAGCCAGCAAAGATCGGACGCCCACCGACAAACTGCTTGGGAACTTAATGACAATGCTGGATGCAATACCCGAAAAAATTAGATCCTTCACAGGAATGAGGAAGGACATAAAACAGTTCTTGGAGGAGTTAACGGATCAGGGTATGACATTACTCTTTGAGGTGTCGAGGAGATCTCGCGAGATGGAGAATCTGCTGGCAACAACATCCCGCCAAACCCCACCCATCTCGCAGATCCACATGGACCCCGAGAGCCAAACCACCGCCGCCCTTGATGGGCGACTGGAGAGGATGGATAACGCTATCCTAACCCTCCAGACGCTCATTAAGGAACAATGGGAAACCGGGTCCAAAATCTCGGGGGAAAATAACCTCATGGTCGAGGAAAAACTCGACGCATTGAGCGTTGAGCACGGCGTGATCCAGGAACATCTGGAAAGGATAGAGGCCCATATCAACAGGGAGGACGAGACAATTACGCCAGAAGAGCTAAAACTGATACTGGAAAACCAGATAAAAGTCTACGGAGAGTTCGGCGATTTATCTAAGGAAGTAAATAATAAAAATAAAGAACTTATTGCCCAGTTTGCAAAGGTCGAGGCCAAGCTGGACGACCCCACTCGACATGAAGTGACACCAAACACCACCACAGTCACGTACGCCAGTGTCACGGCTAGGGCCCCTCCACCGAAGATCCCCCCGACCCTGGAGTCGATCGCCATCACATCTGAGGACGACCAGGAGACCAGCGAGGAGGTCCTCCAACGAGTAAGGAGGGCGGTCGACGCCAGGGAGGGAGGCATTCGCGTGGATAAGATCCGAAAAGCTAAGAATCAAAGGGTTATACTTAGTTGTAGGAACACCAAAGACCTAGAGAAAGTAAAAGAAAGGATTGGAAGGGACAATAAACTGAAAGCGGAAAAAATCCCCAACAAAGATCCCCTAGTGGTCCTGAAGGACGTTTTAACGGACGATGAGGATGAAGGAATCGTCGATGCCGTGATCCGCCAGAACCCGGAGATCTTTGAAGGGCGAAAGGAGGAGACACTGAGACTAAGTCTCAAATATAAAAAACGGACGAGAAACCCACACGCGAGCCATGTTGTCCTCCAGGTGGACCCACTTAGCTGGCAGAAGATGACGGCGGCTGGTGCCCTCCACATTGACCTACAAAGGGTCAGGGTGGAGGACCAGTCGCCACTCATCCAGTGCACAAAGTGCTTATCATATGGTCATGGAAGAAAGTACTGCACCCATGGGGAGGACAGATGCAGCCACTGCGGGGAACCACATTTGCGGGCCAAATGTGAGCTTATGATCGCTGGATCAACCCCCGAGTGCTGCAACTGTGCTCCTCTGGGCCACAAAGCTGACCATAATGCTTTTAGCGAAGCATGTATCGCCAGACAAAAGTGGGACTACCTGGCGCGACTCACAACGGCCTACACACAATAACACTGAACACCTACACACACACACATATACACACAGATACCGAAGTCACATAATGAAAATGCGACCAAGGTATAGCATACACAGAATCAAAAATTAGGAAATATATTTATCATAAATATACGACTAATAAAGAAGAGAAAAACTTTTGACACTAATTAGCTTAAACAAAACACTCAAAAATATTAATACATAATATGAAAATAAATATAATTTAACAACACACAAAAATTTTAACACAAGTACATGAAACAAATCGGCCTAAAATAAAAAGAAGATACAAGAATAAGATTAAGAAAGGGGACTAGTTATATATATTTGTGAATATATTCAGACTGCCCTATCACTAAAAGACAGTAAATCGTTAGGAAAACAGGCTACTCACTCCACACGATAAGTAAGACTAGTAGGGCCTAAAAGACCCTCCTCTTGCGGTCTAGGGTCAAAGGTCGAAATTCCATAAAGTGCTCCTTTTTGGTGTTTGACCAACTTTACTTATAGTCTTCGACCCCCCCACCACATCGCAAAAAACCCCGCTTCTCTACGACCAATAGTTTATGAGCAGCGAATTTTTAAAAATTCGGCGGCCATTTTGGTTTGGCCATTTTGAAAGATTCGGAAGGCCGTAGCACCCAAACTATTGGGAATATTGTTTTGACCCCCCGCACCCCTCCCAACCCCTAAATCCCAATTACGGCATGACAACTTTCAGCACCCATTTTTATAAGCGCGCCTGACAGAACTCACGGAGCTACCCTCCCTAGCCCAAAAACCTCTCCGCTAGCACTAATAGCGCCGGAGTTACAGCCCTTCAAAGTTTGGCCGCCATCTTGGATCCGCCATTTTGGAAAACTTTGGAGCGCGGTATCTCCTAAACTATTGGGGCTGGAGCGACGGGGCTTTTTCTGTGGTGGCTCCCCCAACCTCCCTTATCCGAGTCGAGGGACTTTTTTTTACGGTGACCCCAGGATAGAGGAGGGGACCCTTCACAAAACGGCCAAAAGAACCGGTATTCTACGACCAATAGTTCCTGAGCAATTAGAGTGGGACCATTTTGGCCCCAGTTTGGCCAAAATATTGGCCATAAGATTCCTCCTCCTTACCTGAAATCAAAACAAAAACAACACATTAAAATATTAAATAACGTAGGTTAATTACCTAAATTAAAAAGACAAACATATACACAAATATTTTATTATTTTAAAAACTATTACTGATGCATACCTCCCAACAAGATGAGCACTACCAGGACCCCACCAAAACCAATAAAAAAGACACCGGAGAGGTCACGCGCTGACACTCACACGATAAGTGTGCACCAGAGGATCAGTAAGATAAACGGAAATCAAGCAGCAGACATGGCGGGAAACTCGACAACGCAAATAGGAGCAACTAAATCAGCGCCCAAACAACTGGAAATATCCTCTCAGGTACTCACACCACCTCCACGGGAGACAAACAAAGTGACACTAAACAACGAAAACTATCAAAAGGTGGTAAAGTTCCTGAAGTTCCTCCCAGACAAGGTAGGCGCCCAAACAGCACTTCGAAAAGAAAATAAAGCGCTTATAATTGACGAATAAAAAAAATGTTTATCACTAATAATGGGAGCAGTTAAAGAGGAAGAAAGGACCAAAACACAAAAGCCGGAGGAAAACGACAGCACGGACCAGTACAAAGCGATGTGTGAGCGTATAGAGATGATGGAGGCGAACCTCGAAGGGAAACTTCACCAACTTGGTACGCTCATGCAGACTGAGTGCTGTGAACCAGTGATTAAACAAGTAAACGAGATGTCAGCCAAGGTGGGACTGGCCACAGAATATATTAAAAGAACAGCGGACATAGGGGAAGAAACGAAGACCTTAATAAAAGAAATGTCAGGAAGATCATACGCAGAAATAACAGCACAAAAGCCGAGCATAACCAAAAGCGCTATTACCGCGGTTGTCATCTCATCCGAGGAGGACCAAAGGATAGCCGAAGATATTATGGAAGAGGTCAGAGAAGTAATAAATGCAAATTCAATTCAATTCAAATCATTTATTTCAGAACTAGGTTCCATAGTGTTAGTAACAATTTAATATACTTATAAGCTATGTTAGTGGTATTACAGTATGAGTAGGTAGTAAAAATTAAAAAGTAACCGGTATGGAGCTTCACCCAGTGTCGCAGCAGAGGAGAGTCCCACCGGTCGTTAAACACCCTCAGGAGGCTGTTGGTACTGGAGCGGAGCCTAGTGAGCATGGAAGCGTACCTCTTTCTTATAATGGCGTAGAAGCTGTCCATATGCGCCTCCGCAAACATTTTCGACGCGCTGCAACGCCACGCCAGTCTCAACAGTATCCTGAATGCGTTGTTATATTGGATACGCAGGTCGCTGTATGCCCGCTGCGTATAACTGGTCCAAAGGCCGCACGTATAGAATGATTGGCAGTAAGCCTTGAAAAGACTGATCTTTACTGCATCCGTACACCGCGCAAACCTTCGAGCCAGCATATTACATCGCACAGCCAGCGACCTACGCTCCCTCTCTATATCGGCGCTATCCTTGAGATCGTCAGTGACCCAATGACCCAACTACTTAAATTTATTCACCCAGTTTAAAGAACTACCACAAAGTGAAACTCCAGGGACTTCCGAGTAGTTAATGGAGTTCGATTTGAACATCATGAGCTCATTTTTTTTCACATTGTACTTGAGCCCATGAGCCACCGCATATGACTCGCAGATAGCTACGAGTCTTCGCAGTCCACTAATCGATGGGCTCAGCAGCACCATATCGTCAGCATAGCTTATATTGTTCAAGCAAACTCCATCAATATAACAACCTATATACTGCTGAGCTCACCGATCAGGCGATTCATGTATAGGTTGAAAAGGCGAGGCGAGCTTAACCCCCCCCCCCCCCCTGTCTCACCCCGCATTCCGTCCCATACACGTCAGATAGAACTCCTGCCCATCTCACTCTATTTTTCGGATTAGAATACCAGTAGTGGAACAAGGACACGACTTCAGGTGGCAGTGTTGTCTCCTTATACAGCTTATGCCACAGGACCTCATAGGACACCATGTCAAACGCCTTTGACAGGTCCAGAAAACAAGCGAAAATTGGCGTTTTTCTCGTCGTATAATACTGAACAGTCTGCTTGAGGCACAGGATAGCACTTTCCGTGGATAGTTCGGGTCTGAAGCCGAACTGGGCATCATGCAATTCCATGTGATTAGCCAGCTGTTTATCAAGTAGACTGTCCAGAACCTTAGCGACTATAGTAGCCAGGGAGATGGGTCTGTAGTTGGACACATCAGAGGCATCCCCCGTATTATCTTTAACAACTGGCACTACAATTGTTTGCATGAGCTCCCCTGGCAAATAGCTGTGACTGAGGCACAGATTAGACACCGCATACTTCAGGTGTTCGATGCTGAGGTCGTCGTGGCCCGGTGACCTACCTTTAGACATGTTTTTAATTATAAAAGAAACTTGTTTCACTGTGAAAAGAACAGTGAGCTCACCGTTCCCAGACATACCCCCAGCACCGAACACCCGCTGGTTCAGTCTCATCAGTCTTTAAAGAAGACTCCACCGTAAAATGCCTCCGGAAAAGGTTAGCATCATCATCCTTTTTTTTGTGGCATTTTGCCAGTATATCAAGTTTCAATTGTTCTTGATTTTTCTGGACATATTTTAATTTAGCTTTAAATATCCTTCTTGTTTCCCTCATTTTCTCATACACTTTACCCACGGTAGGTGCCCCATACAATAACCACATTTGGTAATATAATCGGGCCGCCCTGTGAGCAGCACTAACATATCTGTTCCAGCCTGTCACATACTTTCTACACTTAACGAAATCCTTACCAATATATGTACATAATGCTCCCTCCTTGAGTATTGATACTGTCTCTTTATACAAATTATCTAATATCAGCAAATGTTCCGGGTTACTACAGCCAGCCCCATGAGAACAATTTGTGCACTCTATAGGAAAATCTAATAATTTTAATCTATCATTACAAAATTTAAAGTAATCACTTATTTGTCTATCATTTCTTTCATTCCATCTTACTTTATTACTAGGAAAACTCGAAGGTTTTTTATTTATTTTAGTCATACAACATTGAAACATTACAGGATAATAATCAGACTGATAAACACCATATGTGACTGAACAGCTGCTAATCAGGTGTGCAGCCGCACCCGTCACGACGCCATGGTCTAACCAGCGACGGGAGCCACTGGCCTGACATACAAATGTGTGGGTGTCTTTAGGAAGGAGTTCATAGTCTACACAGGTCTACTCCTGGTCATTACATATAGAAATCAGTTCATGAAAGAAACGAGAGCCAGGATGTGCATTGAAATCCTCTAGTATGACCACAGACTCTGTATCATTACTATCAATTATAGCTATTATCTCACTAAGGCATTGTGTAAATTGAATAAGATTGTCACTCTTACCATTATCGTAAGGCATATATATAGAGAATATTAGCAAGGGACGATTATCACACACAGTTTTGATAGCCACTAATCGATCACTTTCACACTTCACAATAGTCCCGTGATGATTTTGACTGAGGTGTCCATCGCTGACTTACTTGTGCATGCAAAACCATCATCCAGTTTGCCCAGGAAACCCATATCATGAGGCCATAGCCACGTCTCTTGAAGTGCTATGATGTCGGCACTTTTACATATATTCCTCACAGAGTCAACAGATCCTTTTACACCTTTACAATTAAAAGTGGCCAGTGTTAATCTTGTATAGGGCGGTTACAACCCGATACTCGGGTTCGTCGATCGACGAAAAATTCCAAATTATATATGTTTAACATTTTGTATATTTTATAGTTTTCGGAACAAATAGACTCGAGTACCTTTAATTTGATACCTTACTCGGCCGTGTACTACGCGCCAAAGTCCCTATCGAGTCGTCACAAATTTTGCGAACCTGAATTAAGTATATAGATTATCTGTCGTAATCACTTTTTATGGGTAAGTTTTTCGCTATCTGGAGCCTCATTAACAACGTTACCCTTTTTGAAAAATATAAATCGTCTAAAACGTATTCCTTCCGGCCACAAACTGTCATCTAAGAAAATATCTAATTTATGACTAACAACAAACACTTTAAAAGCATTATATGGCTTTTCCGTCTTCATATTCATCTTTTCTACTTTTACGATTGTCCGAGTCTTCTGTTTTATATAATCTGAAATGTTTTTTTCCGTGGTTTGTATACCAACATTAGATATAAATAATGGTATGTAGGACTCCGCAGCTTTAAAGGCACCCGAGGGGGACGATAATGCCCGGCCTGTCTTTCCCCCGAAACGATTTTTGATTTTCTATTAGTAACAATCTTCCATTCACCATCATTTTCTGTATGGACGCGCGGTTCATTGTTATCATGTTTATCCATAGTGGGCAATTTGACTAAACTGTCCTTAACACTCGTGTTATCATTACTTTCTAACAATGTTGAATTTAAATTCGCAGATACGACAGCGCTATATGCAGCGCCGCTTGCGTGACAGAGAGAGCGATACTTTGGTGTATTGTTTACATCCGTAAGCACATTATCTGCGTGATAGCTCATATTATTCATAGTGGCGATTTCGTCGGGTCCGCTCGGCCTCGACTCGCGCACGGTCGGCGATGACCTCACTGGGACATCAACAGCTGACTCGGAAACATGCGAAAGTCCGATCGGCCCGCTATCCATCGCAATGTACCCTCCTCTTCGCGTATTGATGTTCGAGTTATAGCAAGGGTAATTCATGCTATTGGTATTCATCTTTATGTTTTCCAATTCTTCTTTCGTAAGATAAAAACTCTTTATTTTATTCACATCTTCACGCAACAGCAATATATCTCTCAACAACTTAGTTACATCAACATGATCAAAACAAATTGGGGGTAACTTATCCAAATTGTACGCCACAAAAATAGGTATTTGATCAGGTTCAGCAGTTTTTAACACTGCTATAATGTCTTCTAGGTCCATCTCTTTCTTTCTTTTACGCCTTGACACGAACTTACGTTTTGTTTTCAGCGAAGTAAATAGCAACTGTTTCGAACACTCAATGTCTTCTTCCGAAAAAGCCGATTCACAAATCCTTATAAGGCTTTCCGTATCCATAACATCCAGTTTGTTATGTATAAACGCCAAAACTTCAGATATAACCACATTACAGTTCACGCACTTAATAGTATTCACATTGTTTACACTCATGTTTGCTAACTACTAGCAGGGCGACACGTCGCTACCGCGCTCGCGAGCGGACAAAGGAGGGGTGGGTGAAAGTGGAAAGGGTGAAAAAGAGCAAAAATCGGAAGATAGTAATGAGCTGCAAGACCAAAGAAGGCCGAGATAAAGTCAAAGACAGGATAGAAATGTTGGAGTTTAATGAATCTGAAGGCTACCTATTGGGTAAGTAGATACTGTCCACCAAGCAATAATTATATAGTTCAGAAGGTGTGAAATAAAACCAAGAGATTGGGTGACTAGCGGCCAGGACTGGCGCGCAATGGTAACTGCAATTTTATTTGCTTTGAATTACACAGGTATACATACTACATAGTTACATCTACCTATGTGGTGCAGCAGTTCTGGGAATTTATGTGTGCCTACAGAAAAAACAGCGAAAGGGCTCCTTGTTGAAGAGGTCCAAAATAAGGATCCGCTTATAATATTGAAAGACGTAATGAAATCATATACAGACGAGGATATATTAAAAGCGATGAGAAGCCAAAACAAAGACATATTCGAAGGACTAAACAAGGAAGAGGACAGAATAAACATCAAGTATAAAAAGCGAGCAAGAAATCCACATCAACATTACCGTATCCCGTGCACTAGCCCCAAAATATGGAGAAGAGTCATAGAAGCAGGTAGGCTATATATTGACATCTGGGTAGTCAGGGCAGCGGACCAATCTCATGCACGAGATGCTTGGGATACGGGCACAGTAAAAAATACTGTACCGAGACCACAGCAGAAGCTTGTAGTCACTGCGGAGACCTCCACCTGAAACAAGAATGCCCCCACTGGAAGAATTACCTACCTCCGGTATGTAAAAATTGCACCAACGCAAAAATACATGCCAATGAGCACAACGCGTTCAGCGAAGACTGTGCGATTCGCAAAAAATGGGACTACATAGCGCGACAAAAAATAGCGTATTGCTAAAGGCACCCCGGCAAAAACTCCACCAGTACCGCATTGCGTCCTCCAAGCGAATCTACAACGCAAAAAACTCGCCACCGACGAATTCTTCATAGAAGCAACAAAAATGGACACCAAACTCTAATACAGCAACCCTACGTAGGGGCTGGAAGTGAGCTGAAAGGTAGGGGAGGCGTCAGGCTGTCCAGTGCTCAGGCCCCGAACCAACAAAGGCAGCAATAGCTGTCTTTGACCATGACATAACGGTCACCCAACATCCAGACCTTACAACAAACAACTTCGCGGTCATAGAGGCCAGTACCAGAGCTTGGAGCATCGCTGTCGTCTCTATTTATTTCGAACCAGATCAGCCCATCGAACCATACCTGGACCACTTAAAGAAAGTCGTCAAAAATATAGGAATAGGAAAATTTTCGTTGGAGGAGACGCTAATGCGAAGAGCACATGGTGGGGCAGCAATGTAATAGACCACCGAGGAGAGGACCTTGCTGAAATGTTACACGAGCTCGACCTAAACATACTCAACACCGGAACCAAACCGACCTTTGATACCATAAGAGGGGGAAAAGATACTCGAGCCATGTCGACATAACGGCATGCACAACAGACCTGATGGCCACTGTGGATGACTGGCGAGTGCTGGACGATCTAACAAGCTCGGATCACAATTCGATATCGTTCAACCTGTTGCTACAAAATTCAAAAGGCGTAAGCATCCAACGTACAACCAGGATATTCAACACCAAAAAAGCCAACTGGGAAGAGTTTCATGAGAAACTAACCCAGTTAAAAATAGAATTGAACCTGAATATCACAGAAATAGCAAGGGCCAGAAACGCCGAGGACATAAATGTCGTCATTACCAAGCTAAATCATGCGGTGACCAAAGCGTGCGAACAGAGCATGCCAAAGAAGAAAACCATAAGCAAACTTACCTTACCTTTGGGGACGGAGGAACTAAATATCATGAAGCGCGAAGTCACCACCTTCAAACGCAGAGTCAGGAACGCTGCACCGGTCCGGAAGCTAAAGGTCGTTGATGAGTACCTACAAAAGAAAGAGGTTTATGAACAAGCTGCTAGGAATGCGAAAACCGAAAGTTGGAAGAGATTCTGCGGGAAGCATGATAGGGAAGGAATGTGGGAAGGGATATATAGGGTCATAGGCAGGACACTGAGGAGGGAAGAAGATGTGCCACTCGAGGAAAATGGGAAAATCCTGGACGCCAAGGAGTCCGTAAAGCTACTGGCAAAAACTTTCTACCCGAACGACAACACAGAAGGGGAGAACGATGATCACCGCCAAACAAGAGAAAGAGTTGAAATAGTGAACGACGGGAAGCAAGGTGACCCTTGTGACCCGCCATTTACCCTGACAGAACTTAAGCGTGCGGCGGAATCGTTCAACCCAAAAAAGGCCCCCGGGGCGGAAGGTTTTACTGCTGACATCTGACTCCGAGTAATAAAGGCTGAACCGGAGCTGTTCCTAGCCCTACTTAATAAGTGCCTGGAACTCAACTACTTTCCCCGCGCATGGAAAAATGCAACCGTTGTTATATTAAGGAAACCAGGGAAGGATAACTATCGAAACCCCAAAGCCTACAGACCGATTGGCCTATTGCCCATACTGGGCAAAGTATATGAAAAAATTATTGTGGCAAGGCTCAAACACCATCTCTTACCCAGAATGAGTCCCAGCCAGTATGGCTTTATGCCACAAAAGAGCACCGAAGACTCCCTCTATACCCTAATGCAGCACATCCGCACCAATTTGGGCAACAAAAAGATTGTTACCCTAGTGTCCCTGGATATAGAGGGAGCCATCGACAGCGCATGGTGGCCAGCTACCAGACTCAGGCTAGCGGAAGAAAACTGCCCGTTTAACATCAGGAGGGTGATCGATAGTTATCTTTCCGACAGAACGGTTACGGTCCGATACGGCGGGGAAGAACACACAACGGGCACAGAAAAGGGATGCGTACAGGGCTCCATCGCCGGCCCAATACTCTGGAACCTTTTACTGGATCCGCTCCTTAAAAGCCTGCAAAACAGGGGCGATTATTGCCAGGCATTCGCTGACGATGTAGTGATTGATGGTTTTCGTCGGAGAAACAGCATCCGAAATCCAGGGACGGGCCAACGCCGCCCTCGAACATGTTCGGGGGTGGGGTGTCAAAAATAAGCTTAAATTCGCGCCACATAAAACTAACGCAATGATCATAACCAGAAAGCTTAAATATGACACCCCACACCTAAACATGGACGGGGTTGACGTTGCCATGTAACAGAAAATAAAACTGTTAGGACTAACAATAGACGAAAAGCTAACATTCACCGAGCACGTCGCTAACGTTTGTAGAAAAGCGGCAAACATTCACAAACAGCTCAGTAGGGCGGCCAAAGTCAGCTAGGGGCTTTACCCAGAAATAGTGCGAACCATACACATCGCTGTCATTGAGCCGGTCGTAACCTATGCCGCGAGCGCACGGGCCCCAGCCGCAAATAAACTGGGAGTCCAAAAACATTTGAATGCGCTGCAACAGGGTTTTGCCCAGAAAATTTGTAAGGCGTATCGCATGGTCTCCCTGAACGCAGCGCTGATTCTATCTGGAATCCTCCCTCTGGACCTCCGAATCCGTGAGGCGGCCTTATTATATGAGACCAAGAAGGGAATACCCCAACCATCGCTGGCGGACAGGGAGGTCGAGCGACCGGCCCCTGCGCTGTGCCTGTGATCCTGACGTTCCCGAATCCATTCCCCACCTTATAATAGAATGCCCACTGTATAATAATGATAGATACATTTAGAATTTAAAATAAATATTAAGATTAATGTTAAGAACATAGAAAATATAATGTTGAGCAAGAACAGAGAAACTTTCCTTACATTCTGTAAAGAAATCGCAGTAAAAACAAACAAAAGAAATAAAATGTATTAAAAATAATGTTATTACAATACAATTGTATATTGGAAAATAGCATTTAAGAAAATAGAGATAAGAAATAGAAGAAATAAGTAGGAATTAAGGAATTGTATTAAGCTTGAAACAAATAAATGTACCTAGAAATAAGAAAACTTAGAATAACATAGTGTATTAAGAAAAACTGTTTATAGAATTAAGAAACAAATTGTAAATAGATAGAAAAAAAATAAGTTAAAAATAAATAAAGTACATGTGTTGTGTTCCCTCAGAAACCCGCTAATTATTATAAATAAAGTAAAATAGTTAGGCGGCAATCCCAGCCGTTATGGCAAAAAAAGACGATGTATGAATGTGTAGTATCTGTGTGCAGTATAAAAACAGGCTCCGATCATGTTGGAGGTAGTAGTATTAAAAAAAAAAAAAAAAACGGCGCTGCGCAAAAGAGCAGTGCGCGAGCGAGGGCTAGGCTACACACGCGCTGGGTGGCGTGGCGGGCGCGGGACGTGGGGCGGGGGCTGCCACCACTTCATTATCTCGCAAAAAACAGTGTCCAGCAATAAACCGCACGTGGGAAGCCATGTGAACACTGCTATTGGAATATTTGTGTGACTAAACGGGATCCCGCTTTTTACTGGACGACGGATCCAGTTTCTAGTGACAAAACCGAATGGCACAATTCAATCGGTTTTTTGCAGGATTCCGCATGCGGGATGCTCGTGTGAATGCTAGCATATAAACACATTCGCCATCAAACGGGATCCTGCAAAAAACTGGACTGCGGTGTGAAAGGGCCGTAACTCCAGCCGTCTTTTCCGAATTCCAGCCGGGTACAACAAAACACTGTTAACGGTTTTAAAATTATGATTTTCTTATATTCTTTGAAACTTTTACCTATCTTGTAAAGAATAATCATCTTAAAACATAAAACTGCGTCAAATTACTTAGAATATAGGTACCTTCCTATTAAATATAATTAGTAGGTACGAAACGATGTAACAAATAAACTCTTCCGATATGCGAGATATCGCGTTAAATTCGGTTTAAGTTCTGTTTATCTAGGTAGGTACTCAGTGCACTAAATTTAACATTAGTCTAACCTTCCAAAAACTTTGGCAATGGGCTTGATTAAACTAAATATTTTTGGCAGCAGTAAGCATACATGTCTTGCCACATAACATTTAAAAAACTATAACCTATATTTCTCGTTTTAAGTTTATTAGATATCAAAACAAAGCGTATTGCTGTCAAAACCTATTTAGATTTAAGTAATCAACCTAATATCAAGCACATAATAATGCTGTTGTTGTAGGTACTATTATTATAATATAATGTCTAAAACATCAATTGTTTGGCACTTCTTCGAAAAAGTTGTTGAAGATGGATGCAAGAAAAGTAGGTGCAAATTGTGCAATCATAAAGCCAAATATCACAAACATACAACGAACCTGAAAGATCATCTCAAGAGGAAACATCCTATACAACTTGTGACGAGATATACAACCTCGTGATAATCCTGGCAGTCCCTTTTGGCTTTTTCTTTCGGCATCCTATTTCTAAATTCAAAAATTACTAGCAGATCGTCTTTTGACTTCTGTCAAAAGTGATCTTTGTCAGAGATTGAGAATTAAAAACAGAATTTTAGGGCATATATAAAATAAAATTTAATATATTCGGATATTTTATTAAAGTCATTAAGGTGCAAGTCATACCCGCGCACCCCGCACCCGAGCGGTTGTATTGAAAGTGGCTCCATACGAAAAAAACCATTGTGATAGTAAAAAGTTACATATATAAACTCATTTCTACATCAAGTGAAAGATAAAGGTGTATTAAATTGAACTGTGAAAGTTTTTTGCTCAAATATATGAACGTTTTAGTGTTATCAACAAAAATAAATCGATGCTTGTTGTGCTAAGAACAGTGATCAGTGAATTATTTAAACAGTGTAGTGAGTGGCAAAACAGCGGTGACTAAGCTGACTCCTCATCGATCGTAACCGATCATTCACGACAACTGGCGGACGTAAAACTGCCAACGCAAAGCGGATACAAACCTAAAAATTCGCCGGTGTTAAATAGACTTCGGTGGTGCATCGGTGACAGCGAAGGACTTAGACTCTAACGCACACAAACCTCAGGATCTAATCTCAGTGAACTATGTCCAATTTTTATTTTAGTTTTTGACATAAACTTTGATTATTTACATAAATTTTGATATATTTTTTTTTTTTACTTGAACTTTTTATTATTTTAATTTAATTTTGAACTGTATATTAATTAATATTCGTGACAAGTGCAACGTATTTTAACACAAACTCTGACATTAACTTTTATTTAACTTTAATTTAAACTGGTTGATGGGAATTAAAAACTATTATTGAACGAATTCAACAAAATTTTGTGAACTACTAAATCATAATAATGGCTAGCAAAGTGAAAGAAAGCAAAAAGTCTGTCATATGTGAAAAGTGCAAGAAGAGCAGGGACCCGAGGGAAACTATATTTTGTTCTAAATGTAAAAAAAACAACGATTTCCATTGTATAGGTTACTCAGAAAGACTGTATAGATTAATGGAACCTAAAAAAAAGGAAGAGTGGAAGTGCAATTCTTGCTCGTTAATTGTTAAAGGGATAACATCGTCAAGTTTAACCGCAAGCACAGAAGCTGACAATAATATAACACTGCGGAAGAAAGCAACATTAACGGCAAAGCAAGCTGTTTCATCTGCACCTAAGCCCAGCTCTTCTGTTTCATCACCAACGTCATGTAAATCTGTCAACATCGACAGTGAGGAAACATTTGAAGACACCTATACGGATATTTTATCTAAAAGCGAAGACTTTACTTAATTGATTTTGACTTTACTTCTTTACTTAATAATGATATGCAAGAAATGAAAGACGAGATAACTGAACTAAAGATTAATCTCTCAAGTACACAGATTGAAATGGAGAATACAATAATTGAAAATAATGAATTCAAGAGAGAAATAGACAGGTTAAATAAGGAAACACATGTATTAAAAAGCATATGTAGAACACCCATTGATAAAGGGAGTATTGAGAAGAAGAGCATTAAAAACTTGCAAACTTTTACTCCGCTGAGAAGCCGTGGACCCAGACGCATATCATGTTCTCCTCCAGAATGTTTTAATAATACTGAAAACAAGAATTTTGAACTTCTCATATTTTTACAAAATAAAATTAAAGATTCACAAGAGAAATTATTGAAAGCAAAAACCGATATAACTAATCTTGAAGCTCAAATAGAAGAACTTAATATGAAGCTAATGAAAAAGTACCCAAAATCTTCCGCTAGTGCTCCTGAAATCATGACAAACAATAATGAGGTGATTTAAATTTCTAAACAGAAGATTGCCATTATAGGAACGCAACAATGTATTGGTATGGCAGCGGAACTTAAGAAGATTAGAATAAATGACAGCAACGAAGACTACCAAATATCAGCATTTATAAAACCATTCGCACCCACTGAAGAAATCCTGAAAACATGTACTAACTTAGAGATAAACATGAACGACCAGGTGATTCTGTGTGTAGGTGAAAATGATAGCGACCCTATAGTGACTGTATCGGAATTATATAACACATTGAAATCGCTACAACAAACAACTGTCATAGTTATGAACGTCATAAATAGCAAACATGTAAATACTAAATTACTAAACAAGCAACTACAAATACTATGTAAAAAAATTAAAAATTGTCACTTTCTAGATACAACCTCTTGTTATTATAATAGTTCCTTAAAAAATATGTCCTATAGTCTTAACTTGTTAATAAATTATATGCATTATGAGAAAACATACTTGAATTACTCCTTCATCAGAAAACATATACATGGCAGTAGTAAACCGAGTAAGAAGTTAGACAGCAAAGCTATGTATCAGCTACCTACATACAAGCAGACATATATACTAGATTACTTTTATCCAACTCGAAAAGAAAACTTAAAAACCTACAACAATACCAAATTTTTTCGTTCCAAAAAACATAACACCTAATCTTGGCGCAGTAAACACTAACTGTTTTAAATTAATGCACCATAACATAGCGGGTTTGCTCCATAAAAGAGCCATTGTAGAAATAACGATCTCTGAGTTACAGGATCATAATGTAGAGCTTGATGCTCTGTGCTTTACAGAGTCGTTCATAAAAAAGGGTGAAGAAAAAAATGCGAAATTCCTCAATTATAAATTGGTTGCAAATTACTCAAGGATGAAAAACCGCGGTGGAACATGCATCTTACTTAGAAATGATCTTATTTGTCAGGAAATAAAATCATTCGATAGGTATTTGCTACCTGGTGTGTTTGAATGTTGTGGGGTCGGTATCCCTAAGCATAAAATAATAATCCTATGCGTATACACTTCACATAATAGGCATGCTCATTCGTTTTTAACCAGATTAGAAGCAGTAATACATGAATTATTAAAGAAATACATGTCCTATAAATTAATAGTAGCTGGAGATTTTAACATAAACACTTTGGTGGACTCCAAAGCATCCCAACACTTCAAGGACGTGTGCAAATATTTTGATTTAAGTATGTTATGGAAGTTTATAGTATGGAAAACCTACTGAAGTTTCGTGGGTATATGCGGGCTTTATCGTTTTCCGACGTATACAGTGAAACAAACATAAATGCAGCATTTGAAAGGTTCCATGAAACTTTTTGCATGCTATATGAATCTTGTTTTCCAAAATTAAAAATTAAAATTAAAAATATGCAGCCAATACCGAAATGGATCTCCAGGGGATTAAAAATCGGCTCAAAAGTTAAAAGAATGCTTCGTTTTAAATTTTATAAACAAAGAACCAGTTACAACAAACAAGTTTATATGAGATACTCAAAAATATTAGGAAAGTGTATAACAACTGCACAAAAAAATTATAACAACAAGTATCTTCTTGGAAATTAATTAAAGATGAAGCTGAAACGCAAATTCCACAATTGTTTACTGCGAGCATAAAACACGAAAATAACGAAATTGTTAACGGATATAAAAAAGCAGAAATATTCAATAACTACTACATAAACTTGACTGAAGATAGCTACGTGTATGATAATGATAAAAAACGGAAAATATTATCCACAATTGACCCTCTCCCAAACTCAATGTTTCTTGAACCGGTAACGTTAGCAGAGACAATTAATATTATTCAATCATTAAAAAATTCAAATTCTTGTGGATATGATGAAATAACAACAAAGGTATTAAAATTTTGTAAATGTGAGATAGCACCGGTACTTACCTTTTTAATAAACCTATCTTTTGAGAACGGTTGTTTCCCTGATGCTCTCAAATATTCTATTGTTGTTCCTATTTATAAAAACAAAAATAAATCTGAAGTTGAAAACTATCGGCCAATCACATTAATATCAATTTTCGCTAAAATATTCGAGAAGGCCATGCAAAAGAGATTGTTAAACTTCTATAATAAATTTAATGTCTTGACTCCGGAACAATTTGGCTTTCAGAAGGGTAGGTCGAATACTCTTGCATGCTTTAACCTAATTCATAATGTTATTTTAGGCCTTGATAACAAAAACAGCATACTACTGTACTCTTTTTCGATATGTCCAAGGCGTTTGATTTTGTAGTACACGAAGTATTACTAGACAAATTGGAAAAATATGGAATTCGTGGAAGTTGTCATTCTTGGATAAAGACCTACTTACACAATAGACAGCAATGCGTGGAAGTTCGCAGCATGAACGACGCTAATGTAGCTGTAGCAGATTGCTCGAACTATAGAATCAATAAATTTGGCGTACCTCAGGGCAGCGTGTTGGGCCCTATTTTATTTCTACTTTACATTAACGACTTGCCAAAAATGACTAAAAATCAATGTATAATGTTTGCTGATGATATTTCTATTACTGTTAAATCAAATAATTCTGACGACTTAGAGAGCTACGAAAATGACATAAATACGACAATTAATAATATAATTATGTACCTTAATGCAAATAATTTGAATGTTAATTTAGGTAAGACCAATTTTGTTAATTTTAATATAAGAGGACGCTCGGGAAAAGATATAAATGTATGTCATAACGACAAAATCATTGCAAGAAAGACAATGTCACATTTTTAGGAATTGAATTAAATGAAAGATTAAACTTTGCTACTCATGTGCATAAGGTCTGCAATAAAATCAATAGATTCGTCTATGTCTTAAGGCGATTAAGAAAGAAAACCTCTCTCAATGTGACCTTGTCGGCTTATCATGGTTATGTCGCTTCAAATATAGCTTATGGGTTAATATTGTGTATACAAAAAAAGTGCATACGCGCTATATGTGGCAAAGGCCCCTTTGAATCTTGCAGACCGTTGTTTGTTAAACTAGGATTGCTAACAGTTCCATGTATGTACATTTTAGAAGCCTTTAAATTTGTTAACCAGTATTCCGAATTGTTTAAGCGTGCTAAGGATAAATATCCTCGAAATACAAGAAATAAGGATCGACTTGTATTGGACTTTCGCCCAAACACGTCACTGTTCCAAAACGGTTGCTATGCAATGTGTATTAAAATATATAATAAAATCCCAAAGCAGTTTAAGTGTGGGACTTCTAAATTAATGACAAGAAAACTGCGCATGTGGCTTACAGAAAAGTGTTTTTATAGTGTAAGAGAGTTTTTGACTAATTAATGATTATAATAATAATGATAATAACATGACATGATAATAATAATAACGTAATAAGATAATGCTAGGATAGTAATAATGACATGATATGATAATGATGAAAGTATATAATATGAATATAAATATAAAGAATATTTTTGCATGTTAGTTTATTGTTAACTGAATAGAGAACTGTAATGTATCCTATTTAACACCATGTGCGCCTATTCTTAGCAAATAAAATGATTTGAGTTTGAGTTTGAAGTCATATAAGTGTGCTCCTGTGCTCCTTTCGTCGACATCATCGTTCCTGCCGTTTCATCAAGATTCAAGAACAAGAACCAACCGTCATCCCGTTTCGCCAACCCACCGATCCCGTGCTCCTCTAGATTTATTAATCAATTAATAAATTATATTTAACTGTAAGTAGATTCTTCAAAATTCAAAAATATTGCCCGGCACAATTACAATATTGCCTGTTTCCACCCCAAACCGGCCCAGTTAGCATTTTATTTGTGTTGTACTTTATTTTACACCCTCATCCCCATTAACCCATTTACTTACCTATTTACTATGGCTTATAGTGCAATCCCAGCACCTTAGGACAATCAGTTTTATTTTATTTTCAATTAGGTAATTTACAATCATTTACTTATTAATGACATTGTTGTCATAAAAAAATCAAAATTGTCTTAGCAACCATAAAGTTGACTGTCAATACTCTATAGATTACCTTTAATCTATATAGGTAGGTACAAAGAGAGAAAAAATAAACTCTTTACAGACTATCTACATAGGTACGTAATAATTTTGTCTACTCTACGTAGGCAAGTTTTAAACAAACACAGAATAGAAAATCCAACTATGGATTATAAATAAACCCGAGATCTTATACGAACTAAGGAATATTTCAGACCACAGATACCGCAGATAGTCTACGAGAACTATTATCTACTAATTTTCACCTACCCATACAAGCCAAAAGCAATTATAATATAAATATTGATATATCCGAAATAAAAAATGTCTGACATTTCTTTCTACAAGACTATCACTACCCACCTTTAACATAATTCACACAGATAAAGTTTCCACTTACCTTCACCATGTAACACATAGACTAGACAGACTCGACATTTCCACAGACCTACCTTCCGAAATTTTAGATGACATTAACGGATTGTCAAATCAGTTGTCTTGTCTCCAATCCAAATTTGACAGTTTCACACTATATATTTCTGCAGCATGCTCTCGTTCCTCGCATATTATCTCCATGTGTAGGTGTATATAGTATTCTTCCGGTTTGGACACAAATAAACAAACACTGTAGAAGTTGTCTCCGAGAAAGATTATAGTTTTTTAACGATATAAGTGCACAACAAGCAGTAAATCCGGTACATAACCTCGCACCTCAAGCCGCCGCATCAAGTTAACACTCCGTGTCGAGCATCGCACTTCATTTTGTGGCCAGAAAACCTGAAGACACTTTTGGATTGCCGTAGCATTGTAGTGACCTCACAAATTAACGGTATTTTTTGTCTTTAAATCACCCAATTACGCGACACAAAACTTGAAGCTCCTACGCATTTCCGTAATCAGCTGACTGACTTTGACATCCGTCTGTCATTCAAAGTGTCAAGTGACAGTTTAGATTACGTTCGGAAACCGATGCGTGACAATAGTGCATGTAAAGCCTGACCCACACTGGGCTTTTGCGAATGTTCGCCTATCGCCTCGCCTCGCTGTGATTGTCATCCTATTTGCGATATACCGAGTTGCTTAGTCGCTATCATAGCTTTCTTTTTTATTTTATTTTTCTTTAAATCTTCTTATTTCTTCCGCAATCACTTACTATGGCAAAGTGTTCCGCTTGTGGCAAGTTCATCTCCCCGGCGGGTGCTGCTAGCTGCACCACTTGCACTAGCGTTTACCACAAGGCTTGCGTAGCAATGTCGGATGCCACTGTTGTTCCTAAGGACTGGATATGCCCAGACTGTAAGAAGAAGGTCAGGAAAGGCGATAACAGTTGCACCCCCGTCAAAAGCGTTTGTGGCGGCGCACCCTCGCCAATTCCGAGCAACACTCTCACCGCCCCTGCTCCGACCAGCGGGGAGTCAGAGATCAGTATGATGCGGCGCGAGCTTTCCGCCAGCATGTCGGAGTTCCGGGAGATGCTGATGGAATTCCGCACGACAGTGCTGAATTTGGAAGAGCGTATGAATGACTTCGGGCATCGACTGGAGGTGATAGAGCAAAGACAGGCGGAAGCTCCACCTGCGGCGGATGAAGTTGTAGAACTGCGCCGAACAGTAGAGAGTCTCAAGTCGGAAATAAATAACAGGGACCAAGAGATGCTCCTATCCGACTTGGACATCGGACACCTGCCAGAAGAGAAGGGTGTTAGTCCGGTCCACACTGTCACCGTACTGGCCGCCAAACTGGGGGTGACCCTGGAGCCGAGAGACGTCGTCTTCGCCGAGCGCGTCGGGGCCCCGACAGCGCCACCTGGCGGTGCGGAGGCGCGCCCTCGTCGCGTGGTAGTGCGGCTGGCGCGCCGCGAGCTGCGTGACGAGGTGCTGCGCGCCGCCCGCGTGCGCCGCGGTATCACCACGGCCGACGTCGGCCTTTCGGGCCCATCACGGCGCATCTACATCAATGAGCGGCTGACGGCGACCAACCGCCGCTTATTCCACCGCGTCCGCGAGGAGCGTCTCAAGCACGGCTGGCGACACGCGTGGACGAAGAACGGGCGGATCTGTGCCCGGCAGGAAGATGGCAAGCAATTGCATTACTTTCGGTCGGACGCTGATATCGACCGTGTTTTTTGCACTGTCCCAGTTGCGCGTGGTAATTCGGCCTGAAAATAGTATAGTTTTGCTATTTAAATCTAGTATGAGTAGTTCCAACATTATGAAGACACAAAGAATTAATCATTAAACTCAGTAAAATCTTTTCCTTTAATTAAGACAAATGGGATAGTTCTTAAAAATTACATCAGCACAATATTATTATTTTATAATTATTTTAAATTCTGTATGGACTTTATGTGTGGTTACAGGCACTTCAAAACAAACAAACCTCTATTTAACACGACCGCTAATTTATTACAAAGTTTTGTTATTTTATTAAACGACAATAGTTAATAGGCTTCTAAAAATCGGTTTGTACAATGCAGGTTCTCTAGGTACTAACCATGACAACTTTATAGCTACAGTCATTCGGCTCGACTTGGATGTACTAGCCATCAACGAAACTTGGTTAAGGGAAGGGGAGGAAGGCCGTGCACCCACACTGCCAGGGTATCGGTTACGACACATTCCGCGGCCGCGCGATAGGCGCGAAAGAGGGGGTGGCGTCGGCTTTTATATAAGGCGTGACGTGAGGGTTCGTACCTGGCCTCACCCGGTAGACCCATTGCACAAATTAGTGGAGCAGATGTGGTTGGCGTTGACCCTTAACGGAAGGAAGCTTATTATTGGCACTGCATACCGTCCGCACTGGATGAGTATAGACCTATTCTTTGACGCTCTTTCGGATACAATCAGTTCAATCCCCCATTACGACCACCTGATATTACTTGGTGATTTTAACATCAACTTGTTACAAGACCATGAACAAAGTACAATTAAATTTCATACCTTTACATCTTGTTTCAACCTTGATCAATTAGTCTCTGAACCCACACACTTCACTTCAAATAGCCAAACTCTCATTGACGTTGTGTGTTCTGATCTAAACGTAAAAAGTATATCCCAAGACCACGTTGGTTGCATCCATGGTCACCGTCTTATCAATTGCGAGTTTAATATCAGGCATGAAAAACCTGTCCCCCAAATAGTTAAATTCAGGCCCATCAAAAACATCTGTGAAGATAGTTTCATCAGGGATTTACAAAGTATAAGATGGGACCTGATTTCAGAAGCCCACTGTGTTAATGATTCGTTGAACATTTTTAATCAATGCATTGTGGCCATGTTTGATACTCATGCTCCTGAGAAAAGTGTCAGAGTCAAGGACCATGTCCCACCTTGGATCACTGATACAGTCAAACTCATGATGAAACTGCGCGACAAGGCCTTGGCCGACTACCACGTTCATAGGCCCGACAGTACTAACACGTATTACAAAATGTTAAAGTCGACAGTAAATCAAGCACTATTTCATGAAAAGGCAGCTTATTTCCAATATTTCATTAATTCCAATATTCATAACCCAAAAATACTTTGGAAAAATCTTAAAAGTACAATCTTGCATCAGAATAAAAATGACCTACCTTTATGTTTTAATGATCCCAATGTTATTAATAATTATTTTATGAATATACCTGGCAACTCAGATGTGACTATTTCCCTTTTGACATTTTTTGAATTCAATCGTTTTTCAGACTCAATCTTTTATTTAAAACCTATTAGTATGGACCAAATGATCAAAATAATTCGTAGTTTGAAATCCAAGGCAGTGGGATGCGACTTGATTAGCCTGGACATGCTCGTTAAGACTTTTCCATACACACTAGATGTTATCATGGACATTATTAACCTGTCAATTACCTCCCAGACATTTCCCGATGTATGGAAACTGGCCATTGTACTTCCACTGGCTAAGATTCCAAACCCAGTTGATCTAAAGGACTTAAGGCCAATCAGTATTCTACCGTGTCTCTCTAAGATCCTAGAAAAAGCTGTTGCGGCACAACTACATGACTATCTGGAGGGAAATAACATTTTACCAGAGCTACAATCAGGATTTAGGAAAGGCCGCGGTACCACTACAGCCCTTCTCGATGTAACTGATGCCATACTTCTTGCTCAGGACCAGGGTATGTGCACTATCTTGGTTTTATTAGATTTTTCCAGGGCTTTTGAATCCTTAAATACAAATCTCCTTTTGTCGAAGCTAAGTTACTACGGATTTGACTGTCGTGCCGTGCAGTGGTTTCATAGCTACCTCAGCAATCGTTTTCAGTACGTCAGACTCAGCCACGGTAATGGTTCTGAAATGAAATCAGAAAAAGTAGCTATAGATAGAGGGGTACCACAGGGCTCCATTTTGGGGCCTATTCTCTTCATTTTGTACTCGGCTGATATATCAACACACATCTCTCATTGTAAATACCATCTGTATGCTGATGATACACAAATCTTTATTTCTTTTAAGCCTGAAGATGCTGACCAAGCAATAGCTAAAATTAACGAGGATCTCTCTAGTATTGCCGATTGGTCTAATAAAAACTGTCTTTTGTTAAATCCCTCTAAAACTAAATATATGATATTTGGGACTAAATGCCAATTAGATAAAATAAATCCATCCTTGCCAGTCCAATTAAATGATAAACCGATTGAGAGAGTATTTGAAGCACGTAATTTGGGACTTAAGATGGACTGTCATTTACGTTTTGAGAATCACATAGGGGATTGTATCCGAAACTGCTTTTACAAACTTAGAGTGTTATATAAAGTTAGACGCCACCTAAGTGAGAAAATTCGTATCCAACTAGCTGAATCTCTTGTCTTGTCAAAACTGAATTACATGGACGCGGTCTATGGTCCACGTCTTCTTGGGAAAACCAAAAAATTAATTCAACGAGTACAGAATGCTTGTGCTCGCTTTTGCTTCAATATTCCGCCAAGGGCTCACGTCACACCATACCTAAATAAACATGCTATGCTTAAGATGCAACACCGCCGGAAGTTATATTTGGCATGCCTGATGTTTGGCATTGTAAAGCATGGCACGCCGATTTATTTATACAGTAAGCTGTCTTGGTTCTCAAGCCGCAAACCTTATGGGATGCGAAAATGTACTCACCAGCTAGCTACCCATCGACATTCATCTGCCGCCTTTCGAGGAAGTTTCCGCTACGCAGCATCCAAGTGCTGGAATAACATCCCTCCACCAATTAGGGACCTGCAAAGTGTTTACAGTTTTAGGGGCAAACTCAAGTTATTCCTCATTAATTCTCAAAGAATGCAGGAAACTTTAAGACAGGACATAAGTGTTCTGTAACCAAACAGTGTCATTGTTTACTTACCTAGTTATCTGTCCCAAACGTTTGTGTCGTTTTTGTTCTCGTTGTGAACTGTCCTTGTAATTATAGCATAGTTATGTATTTTTATAGTGTAAAATCTTTTAAGCTAATTAAGTATTTTGTTTTTATTTGTTTTTTACCTTGGTGTTTTTTTATTTTTTGTCTCCGTATCGGATTGTCAAACCGGTCACGACGGAAGATCAGCGCTGGTCGTAGACCACGCATTATGCTGAGTCGTGACCGATTTGAGACAAATTTCTTTGTTTTTATTTTTAAGTATGTTTTTGTGGCGTGTTATTTGATTTGCCTTAAATAAATTAATTTTTCTTTCTTTCTTTCTTTCTTTTTTAGGTATTCCTCACCTCACACACGCCATTGCCACCTCATTCACCCATTCGAATCCATCAATGAAGAATAATTTATTTTTAATTGGTTTAATATCAATTACAGTCACCCCGTGTGTACCTTACACCTTTCACCTTGTGTTATACGCCACTAAAGCAATTACAATGAAATTTGGCCAAATAATTGTCCATATAATGTCGTTTTTAGTCCACAGTCTAAAACAATTGTCTTAGTATACTTATGGTAAATTTTAAATAGAAAAATATTGGAAAAAATTAACTCGGCCACAAGTGAATTCTCAGACGGGAATCGAACCCGCGACCTTTGGAAATCCGGTCCAATGCTCTAACCGCTGAGCTACCGAGACTTGTCTTAGTATAGTTTAAGATAAATTAAATAGATAAAGTGGCGCGGCTGGCTGGGATGTATACTTTGTCGCCACGCCACCTTTCAAATCGTTTTAAAAGCGGATACATTGCAAATTTATTATTAAACAAATATCTAGTAATTGTCTACGCTACTGATATTAGAAGTACTGCAAAAATCATAACGTAATATAAAAAAATAAAAAGTAAATATTTGAAATAAGTTATTATGTCTTATTAGGTTATATTGTAGGTATAAGGCGTAGACAGAGGTTACTCTGTCTACGGTATAAGGTATAAAATGTATAAATTGGTTTAAGGTATAAAAAGAGTATAACAAGCCGAAACGTACACATGCTAACACGTGTATGTACACTCTCTCGGGCACGTTTTATCTTTTATCTAGGATTATTAAAATCAATATTATTAACTTTGACATAAAGTTCATTTTTGTTTGTCACTGATTTTGCAGTGAACGTAGTACATATTACTTCTATGATTTGTTGTTATTGTGCCGTGATGTCACAATTACTACCAATCGACTACAAAGGCCCAATAACACACACGCTCTCTGTCGTAATTAAAATATAGCTTTCCTATCCATTAATATGTAAATAAATCATTTAATAGAAATGCACTTCAGTTACATATGATTTGCAGTTATTGCATTAATTTGTTAAATTAAATTATAAAGCTTTTGTATGTTGTTAAAAACATCTTTGCTCAAAAGTAAGTTACATGATCTCGCAATACACCATCGTTACATCAGAATCTACCCATATTATTGTGATAATATTAATAATTGTAGTTCTGTTTCCATTCCGTTTATTACGTTATTGAATTCCGGTCTCATACGTGTAATCAGTGGTAATAAATGCAGTTTATAAATTATAAACCATGAAACGCGGAAATCGTTTGTCTGTGAGTCTCGATGAACAAAAATCTGCATTCAGTGAGTACAAGCATCATTTTGTTGACTATAGGAACTTACCGTCTAACACAAGCAATGTGTAATGTTTGCAATGCAATGTTTTTATTTAATTTTTTTTATTATTTATTTCACAGTATATTGACAAAGGTATCGAGACATTCAAATGCACAAAATGTATTTGTATTGACATTATTGTAATTGTAGACTGACATGTGAATTTAATTGTATATTGACATTAATTTATTTTATTTCTTATTTGACATTTATTATCATAAATTTTTCATTTTCATCATTTATTTAAAAATGCCATCAAAGATAATGATGGCGAGTCTCATTTAGAAACCTTAGAGGAGGTAGGAAGCTTTCAAAAGGATAAAGAGGCGACATTTAAAAATGAGAAGAAAGACAAAAGCATGCATAAGGATACGCAAGAAAAAGATTCAACAGAAAATGAGGAAGGCAGTTTTTACAAGGATTGGCGTAACAAAGCTAACCCACAAAAGTCACGAGAGAGACGCTATTAAACCAAAGAAAATTCATAATCAAATTGATTACCTACTCAATGGCAATATGTCAAGTTCTGGGATGAAAGGCATTTTATTATCTAATACATGTGCTTTTGACGCATTAACTCAAGCAATTGTAATGGCTTGTATAAAAAATCTAAAATTTCAATGTTTATAAATTCACTTCAAACCAAATTTTCACATATAGTATGTGCTTTGAGACACAAAGACTATTCTTCGGACATTTATAAAATAAGAACTGAGCTTTTAAAACAATATTTCAAGAGCACTTTAAAAGGAAACATGGAACTGATAGATTGCAGTTGCAATGTATTTTGTATTTTAGAAAAAGTTTTATGTAATGATATATTCGTGGCAAAACGAAAACATCTTGTTCTGAATGCAAAAATGTAAATGAAAGGATTTCTTCTGTAATACCATTAGATTTACTAATTCTGTCCGATTACGGAATATCCGCTTTAGATTTCGCAGCTTCATCTATGATTGAAGACACTGAACGCGATTGTAAAACTTCCCAGTGCAAAGGAAGACAAACAAGTAGCTTCCAGATTTCATATAATCAATTTTTTTTCGAATTAGATACTGATCTGTGCTTAAAGGACATTCCTGCTGAAATTTTGTTAAAAGACAAAATATTTTGTTTCAGTGCTCTAATTGAATTTATTCCTCCCCTGTCAAGTCAAGGTATCGGGTATTATAGAACTCACTAAAAGCTCAACGAAACAAATACGGATTAGGAATGCTTTGATGACATGTCAAATAAAATTTTGAAAACAAAAGAAGATTCAATTCTGCATTCCCATTTATTGATGTATCATACGTAAATTGCCGATTAAAATGTAAATTGCACCAATCTATTTCATTTCTCAGAGAACGATAAATAAATGTGATTCATGATGAGCATAATCTGTTATAACGGATGCATTATTATATTGACTCATCTTGGCTACAAGGTTGATGGCGGTTAGTTTAACTATACAAAATACTTTCCTTCTAATTGTTCTCTATCTATATCATTTCATTTCATTATCACGGATGTTTAAATAAACATCCGTGATAACGGACCATGGTTATGAGTAATATACTTATATAACAAAACAAAACTCGGATACGTACTCGACCAAAATGTATGAAACAGCTGATATTTTTTTCGTGATTTCGAAGTTGACCCCATAATACCAAAAGTTGTTCGTATTCATTCGAAGGTAGATTGACTTCCCAAAATATCTTGCGATAAAAAAACACCATATATATACCTATCTAATATACATATACCTTATACCTACAATATAGGTAACCTAACAAGACATAATTACTTGCTTCAAAGATTTACTTTTTAATATTTTTTATATTACGTTATGATTTTTGAAGTACTTCTAATATCAGTAAGTAGCGTAGATAATTACTAGACATTTGTTTAATAATAAATTTGCATAAATGTATCCGCTTTTAAAACGATTTGCAAGGTGGCGTGGCGACAAAGTATACATCCCAGCCGCACCACTTTATGTATTTAATTTCTCTTAAACTATACTAAGACAATTTTTTTGAGACTGTGGACTAAAAACGACATTTTTTGGACAATTATTTGGCCAAATTTCATTGCAATTGCTTTAGTGGCGTGGCAACGAATTAGAACACTTCACCTTGGGTGCTATAAAAACCTTTAGTGCCGGATAAATAATGTCTTATTTCGGTATTCAAAACATTCGTAACGCAAGCGTTTAAGAATCATTGGCATTTAAAAATAGGCCTCACGGAATGACGCTTAAGATTATGGATGCTGGAAATATCAAAAACTTACGAACGAAAGTCCAGTTTCAGTCCCTAAATCCTCAGTGACGCAAAAATAAATAAGATTTAACGCTCGATCATCGTACAAAATAGAACAGATCTCATAAAATCGACGTTTAAACATGGTACATACAGAACCATGTAGACGGATTTTCGTTTGCCAAAATATCAATAATCATACCGTTTGGAGCCAAACGAAGCATTCCACCAGCGTTACGTTTGATGTGTGACAGTATTTAACACTAGATAGAAAGCCGTTTAAATAACAAGGCATCAATATGAAAAAGCGAAAACTATATTTCGTACCGTCACATTGTGTGGCCCATCTTTGAACCCGTTACGTTACGTGAGTTTTGCGTTACGAATGTTGAACAGTTCACAGTAAAGAGAATTTCCGTCACTGAGGATCTAGCTTTACCTGGAACCAATAAGTGCAGTACTTACGATACTATTCAAGATTGAAATTTGTATGAAAATCTCAAATTAGGGTGACAACCATTTACGTACGTTGATGGACAAAAAGGCTAAAGTAACCTGATAATTAAGATAGTTTTACGGCTTTGATTCTAGCAACATAACTGAGATGTAATGTACCTAATTCATGTATAATAAAAAAAAATACAATTTCCATTCAAAGAGCTAAAGTCCGACTTACGAAAGATGTCGTGCGGAATTTCTCTGGCACTCAAATTATCTCCATAGTAATAGAGTACATTTGCGGATGTTGAAGGTGACTAAGCCTATCATGCGCCATCTTTCGTGAGGCAGACTCTTTACCCCGCACTTCATCACGAAGACCTCCAAAAACTATTTTGTGAGCACCAAACCGAGCTACATGAGATCAACTGTAGTTATAACACAGCTGTATTTAACAATATTGCAAAAAAAATAGAGCATAAGATAAGCCCAAAGGCCATACACCTGTATTTTCGGAGGCGCTTCTACTACAAGTCATGTAAGGCGCATTTGGATAAGTTTCTATGTTCAGCTAACGAAAGTGCTCAAAAACAATCAAACTGTGATCAAGACTTTACTACCGGATGCAACATAAAGGATTTATTTTTACCTTTCGATAGGACTAAATCTCGAGTCTCGCGGCGACAACCGTGCGAGAGGGTCGTGCTACGTGCGCATTCGTTGATATTTGTTACCTGCGACCGATCCCTATTGTTTACCGGCGCCCGGCCCGCTTATCAGCGGCCGGCGCATGTGTGCAATTGTTTGTTGCGAACTAACTAAATTATGGCGAGTGAATCGGAAGACATGATGGAGCGTAATCGTGAGAATATCAATGTGGAGATTACGGATGATTTTTTGAAGAGTGAGAGTGAGGAAATTTCCATTTTAAGACCAGTTAAGAGAGACCGGGAGGAGGGATCTTCTGATGGAGAATGGCATTTAGTGGGAAAGTAAAAACTACGACAATCTATTTCGACAGATCTCGAATCCGAAATAAACCAAATAACTATTTCATGTAAGGAGAAACTTCCAAAAGCCTTTGCATTGGCTAAGATATTGAAAAAAGAAAATATAAGTAACATTTTAAAGGTAAAATATATTAATTCATATCGAGTACGTATTACATTGCAAGATGAGGTAAACTTAAAAAAACTATGTTCATGTAAAGGGTTTCTGAAAATGGGATGGAGGATACATAAAGATATGGAAGTTAGTTTTTCTTATGGTGTAATGAAAGACGTGGAATTAGAATTAGAAGAGAAAGAAATATTAAAAAGTATCTCATGTCCGGGGCAAGTGGAGTTGGTATCCGTCAGAAGACTTAATCGACGAATTAAAGGCAAAGACGGGTGGTGGCCCTGCGAAGTAGTGCAGTTATGCTTTAAAGGAAACACTTTGCCGCCTTATGTCTATACTGATGGAATGAGAATAGCCGTTGAGCCTTACGTTTTTGGTGTTTCACAGTGTTCACAGTGCTGGAAGCTCGGTCACTCTGCCAAAATGTGAGCTTCGAATAAAATAACATGCCCTAAATGTGGTGGAAACCATGCAACCTGCGATACAAGATCCTATAGATGTGTGAATTGTCAAGGCAAACACATGGCTTTGTCTAAAATATGCCCATATACTTGAAGGAAAAGAAATTACGGGAATTAATGGCTGAATTCAACTGTACATATAAGCGGGCTTTGACCATGTACGTCCCCCCTTCACCGTCTAAGCGACCTGTGGATGAAACCAAGAGTGAAGTCCGATATATGAACGAACAAACACAGGACAATCCAACTTTCGCAGATATTGTAAAGGTGCCAGTGGACATTCATAGAACTGAAAATGATAATACACAAGAAGCGAAAACTCCTAAATCTATCAGGAAGTTCAAGAAAATAAAACAAGAGAGAAAAGACTCTTATGTCTGGTCGGAACGAACATCTCATAAGGAGTATATGTCTGAAGCATCTGAGCCTGAATATCATTCGTCCGCCAACGAGTATGAGGATCAAAGCAAAGGTAAATCAGATAAGCAAAAAGGAATTACTTTTGAAGAATTAGTCTTCCGGGTAAGAGAGATTTTTTTATTAAGAAATTGTCATTAGCTAATAAACTTAAAAATATTATGAAATTATGCATCGAGTGGTTAATATTATTGACAGTTGACAAAATATCTGATTCACCTTTGTTGGAAATGGTAATAAACTGGTTTAATGGATAATAATAATAACAAAAAAAAGTTAAGTATTGCCCAATGGAATGCCCAGAGTCTCCGGCCTAAGCTGCAAACTTTCTCGGACTTACTGATTCAAAAATCACATAAAATTCACATAGCCGCTATATCAGAGACCTGGCTCGCACCAGATAGCTACCTTAAAATGAGTGAATATAACATCTTTCGCGAGGATAAAGATGATTCTTATGGTGGTGTAGCTATCATAACTCAAACTCATAAGTCTATAAGAACAAAGAGAGGCACCTTTTGTATCAGTAACTCCGAGATAGAGATTGTACATGTTGAGGTACATAATTGCCCCCTGATCAAGAATATTGTTTCTATATACTGCCCCTCTACTGCACGTACAAGTTATTCAGACTGGAATAATCTATTTTCATATTTTAGCAACAATACAATCATATTAGGTAACTTCAATGCTCATCACAGCAACTGGTCTTGCAAAACGGACACTAGAGGTGTGCATATTTTAGACGCAATGTCTGATAATAAACATGTTTGTCTTAACACTGGAGCTGTAACTAGAATAAGGTTAGTAGATGGCAAATTACAGAAATCGTCTCCCGACTTATCCTTTGTCTCATCTGACATAGCATTAAACTTTAACTGGACAGTACTCAACGAATCGCTTGGAAGCGATCACTTAGTTATAAAGCTCATGACAGAATATGAAACTAGGAAAAACCTACTTGTTAAACGAAATTTTAAAAAAGCTGATTGGCCGGCTTACTCCTCTCTTTTACAGGAATTGTTCTCCGATTTTGTTCTCCCTGAAGACCTTCAGAAAGTCTATGACGAATTTATCAACCTTGTTAATAAAGCAGCAGATATTCATATACCCCTTATTAAAATTAATAAAAACCCGAATTCTAATTTTGCCCCTAAATCATATTGGAATGCTCAGTTATCTAGGGCTGTAGCAGAGCGCCGATTAGCGTTAGTGCAGTTCCGCCGCAATCCATCGCCCTCTAACTTAAATGAACTTCAGGATAGAATAGGCTATGCGCAAAAAATGATAAGACAAGCTAAACATAATGATTGGACTCAGTTCTGTTCTACTGTAGATCAAAATACTTCAGCTTCAGATATGTGGCAAAAGTTAAAATGGTTAAAAGGCCACAATTCGTCTAAAAACAATGCTATTGATCCTTCTCAGGCTATGACGTTACTCCAGAAGCTCGCTCCTGATTCAGTACCTCGGGAACCTCCAAAATTTTCACAATGCAACACTAAATTAGAAGAAAGTATCTCCATCCAGGAACTAACTAAGTGTATTAAAAAGAAGGATACATCCCCTAGATGCGATGATATTTCATATTCTATGATAAAGAATTTACCAAAAAATGCAAAATAATAATAATAATAATAATAAAATTCTTTATTTACTCTTCCACAATCTTTATACATTATAATGGTGGTTTCTTAACATAAAAATATAAATCATTAACAAAGATTGTGAGAGACTGGTGCCTGAACTAAGCGTTAAGCCTGTATCTCAGTACACCAGTACTCTCCCCCCTGAAGGGGGAATAAGTTGAACATAATATTTAAAGTTATTAAGTTGAACATAATATTAAAGTACATTTCATAAACCAGAAGAGGTGTTAAAACACAAAGAATTTAATTACTTTAAATAAACAAAACTTAGAGGACTAAAGCTCAGGTGCCTAACAAAAACTATAAAATTAACAACAGCAAAGAATCGTCTGGAAAAGCATTTGGGTAGACAATAAGCAACTGTAATGTATTTAGTGCGTCTATAAGAAAATATAACAAAGAGATTGAGAGTTGTATCTAAAGAACAGTAAGCAAAGAGTATATAGGTAATATCTAAGCATGAAGAATCAAAATATATTTTACTTGCCTTATATAACCAGTTTTTTTCGACTGGATTCGTCCCCTTACAATGGAGAATGATTAACATTATCGCAATACTGAAGCCCGGAAGGGACTCTGAGCAAATAACATCTCTAAGGCCTATCTCACTTATGACCTGTATGTGTAAAATATTTCACCTCATTATCAGTATAAGGCTTGAGTGGTTTGTCGAAAAAAACAATATACTGTGTGATAATATGGTAGGTTTTAGAAGGGCTAAAGGATGTTTAGATAGTTTGAGCACTTTAATTTCACGTATACACATAGGTTTTTCGGAGAGACTATCGACGATCGGCTGTTTTATAGATATTACTGATGCCTATAATAATGTGAATATTGAGGTTCTTATAAGAAAACTAGAAGATTGCGGAATAGGGTCTAAAATATGCCATTATTTGTTGAATTTTTTGAGAGAGCGACAGTTGACTATTAATACAGAAAAGGGAAGCATAACTAGAATAACTGGTCAAGGTTTAGCACAAGGAGATCCTTTATCCCCCTTATTGTTCAATTTAGCTACAAAGGAGATTTGTAAGTTACTTGGCAAAGATATTTGTATTTCTCAGTACGCCGATGACTACGTCTTATATAAAACTTGTCGCACATTAACAGAGGGACAGAGTAGCCTGCAAATACATTTGAATAAATTCAATAAGCTATTTTTAGAGCTAGGTTTAGAAATATCAACAAAAAAGAGTCAAACGTGCGTATTTACAACAAAACACTGCCCTGAAAATGTGTTATTATATATTAATGAAATACCGTTAGAAAATGTACAACAAATCAAATATTTGGGTGTGTGGCTCGACCGCTCCCTAAGATGGGCAAAAAATATTAATGAAGTGCGAGAAAAAGCTTTAAAATTTATAAATATATTTAAGATACTTGTAGGCTCCAACTGGGGGCATCCAATACATCTAAGGAGGTTATATATTGCAATGGTTAGAAGTCGTTTAGACAACGCTTCGTATTTATTTGATAACGCTGCACTTTGCCACACTTCAAAATTAGATAAGGTTCAAAACCAATATTTACGTCTAATAGGTAGATTTGTAAGGAGCACTCCCATCCATGTTATGGAATCCGAACTCATGATACAACCTCTGTTTGTTCGTAGAGCATATCTGGCTGGCAAGTTTCTACTTAAAACAAAGTCATTTAGTCAAAATAATTTAATACTGGTCCTAGATAATCTCTCTGAGTTATGCCTAAACTTATATTGGAGTCGAAAAAAGAAACCTCTGTTGGTGACAACATACAACAATCTGAAATCACTAGAAGTTGCTTCCAGTAATCAGTTAGAAATGTTCAGTTTAGATAAATGGGTTAGCAGTTTCGATACAGATAGTTTTATCAACTTGACTATCCCAATGGTTGATAAACCCAAAAGATCATACAGGAAAAATAATTTATTAATCATTATGTAATAAATATATACGTAGTAAATACTCTGGCTTCTATAAAATCTATACAGATGGGTCAAAGGATGAATCGGGCATAGGTGCTGCATTTCTAGATGTTCAATTAAAAGAAAATATGAAGTTCTCCATCAATAATGATTGTATTTCTATAATGCATGCTGAATTATTAGCTATAGTTGAGGCTCTTTCATACATAATGTCCATATATAATGGCAACAACAAAAAGTTTGTCATTTTTTAAAAAAAAAGCGCATTACAGCATATTATAAAATGTACTTTTTCTGACAGAGGCATCCCATTGGCTTATACTATACTTGATTGCATTCACAAATTCAATCAAAATAATGTTACGGTTGTCCTACAGTGGGTGCCTTCCCACATTGGTCTCATAGGCAATGACATAGTAGACAAACTGGCCAGGGAGGCTGTGGTGGATGGGGATGACGTAAACTGCCAGCCACACTTTACCAACCTGATGTTCATTGTTAAAGAACATTGCCGTAAACTGTGGTCTGAATATTTTAACGAAAGATCTTTGACAAAGGGCATCTGGTATAGGACTGACTATCCAGCCCCATCTACCTCAGCACCCTTGGTTCGAGCAGGAGCGTGTGGGAAGACACAGTGTTGTAATGGGTCTCAGGTTGCGTTCTGGACACATACCACTGAATAAATTCCGCTTCTTAATGAATAAAGTGAGCTCTGCCAATTGTACTGAATGCGGTATAGTCGAAGATGTCTACCATATTCTTGTGGAGTGTGTCCGGAACGATGCGGTGAGATTGAATTTAATAATAAGGTTTAATATAAATCCTCATGAAATTGGGTGGTGTAATAGCATTTTATCCTCTCCCCTTTCGAAAGAGGCTAAAATGCTATACGAAGTTGTGCATGCAGGCCTACGTCTTAGAGCTTCTACTTAAATAAGTTTATTGATACTTGTTTCTTCTACAGGGGTGACATGTTCAGTGTTGAACAAACCCCTTAAATTAAATAAATAGAAAAAAAAAAGGACTAAATCTCAGGGCCAAGCGTGTCCTATCAATGTTACTTCAGATAAAAAGGATTTGCTATCAGTATACTCAGTTTCACCGGTTAACTCGGATAAAAATGAAAAAAATAATGAAACTTTTACAATTGGGTCTGTCAATGTGACTCAGAAAAAAAAAATGTAACTGCAGTCTACAAATTTGCTATAGATATCTATGAGAGTACCAACTTACTACCACGGTCCAAAGTGTATAAACGCATGGATGGCGCACAACCATTCAGACAACGCAGTCTTGCCAAAGTTTCAGTGGTCACCGTTATTACGTCAAAAAATATGGCAATATTGTCGCACTCAATGCACAGTTACTTTTACCAATTTTTTTCGTGCAGACAAAATTTATTTCAACGGAAAATGCACCCAATGTTTTGCACTTTATAAAATTGAATCAGACATATGTACAAACCGAATTTATTAATTGAAGTGTACAGTCATTAATTTGGACAAAAAATTTAAGCACGTGAAAGATAAACGAATCCGGATGACCGGACACACTTATACCGGACACACAGTAATAATTTGTCTCTTAACCCTACCAAAACGAAATTTGTTAAATTCACATTACCTAATGTAGGGCAGGTCGACATGCACATCAATTTGAATGGGGATGTAGTAGAGTTAGTTGAGAGTACTAAATTTCTTGGTATTACATTAGATTCAAAACTACAATGGGATCCACATATTGAAACCTTGTCGAGTAGACTTAGTTCTGCGGCTTTCGCAATAAGGAAAATAAGGTTCCTAACTGATATTGAAACGGCAAGACTAGTTTACTTTAGTTATTTTCATAGTGTAATGTCCTATGGCCTGTTGTTGTGGGGCTCAGCAGCCAATATAGAAAATGTTTTTATACTTCAAAAAAGAGCTGTGCGCGCCATTTACAACCTTCGACAGAGAGATTCTCTTAAAGAATTGTTTAAAGAGATTAATATACTAATTTTGGCGGGACAATACATTTATGATAATATAGTATATGTAAGGAAACATCACGATTTATTTATTAAGCATAGCGATGTTCATAATTTTAATACTAGAAACAAGAATAAGCTTGCCGTTCCAAGATTTCGACTTGAAAAATGCAGTCGCTCGTTTTTGGGGAAAGGCATAGCCTTTTTTAATAAAGTTCCACAACAAGTGATTGAGCTGCCTTTGCATAAATTTAAAATACATGTTAAAAAAACGCTCTTATGCAAAGGTTATTACAAGGTAGAAGATAATTTGAAAGACCAAAATGCATGGAAGTGATACTAACATAAAACATGACTATTGTAATTGTATAAAAGGAAAATATTCTAATAACTGAGTATAAGAAAATTTTCCTCTTATATTAAATATGTTTCAAGATTGTAGATTTGTGTTTGGCAACGACATGTTCCTTTGTAAATGTTGTTGCTTCTGTTAAAGCTGATAAGTTTCTTGCGGCCGTTCTTCTTATCAGTTAAAAGATGTCCTGAATGGCTGGTAGGAAAAAAAAATTGGACGATTCGAAAGCACTTATCTATAAGTCTATTTGAATAAAAATCTTTGACTTTGACTTTGACACCTCTTAACTATCTATGCCAAAAAATTAGAAAATCGTCACGTTTGTATAGTACGTACAGGGGGTCAATTCTGCTAAATTTTTGTCATAATCGTCTCTCAATGGTGTTTCAATAGTAGTGTTTATTTACTCTGTTGTAACAAGAACTGTGTAAAACAGCACTACCATTGAAACACCACTGGAATACCATTGTGACTAACCATTAGCAGAATTGGGCCACAGAATCAGCAAATCAAATAATGAATTCGAACGATATAGAACCACCGATTTTACCGTCCTTAAGCGTACTGACTACTGAGACAATTAAAGCATCGTGTCGTGTAAGAAAAGAAACGCTGGCTCGATGATGATGTCCTATTATCCCTTATCAAAAATGGCGAAAGGACCATATCGGTCAGTAATTCGGTACGTTTGTTTAATTCCAAATATTGATATTTATTATGTCACTGAGGACCAAAGTGACTACTAATAACTTTATTTTATTATAACTATAAAAGTTCTTGTGTGCTGGAAAAAACTGATTCTCCTATTGCTCTAATTTATAATTAAGTACTTATTTTACTGCCGTTGAAAAGATTTTATATAACTATTTATTTTGTTTGTTGTTGTTATTATGTAATTTAATTTAAGAGTTTAATTTATGGTACCTAGCTAAAAATATAATTTGATATATTTAAATTGATATCATCTTAACAAAACAAGTAATTATTAATGTAATTATCGAAATGAATCCATGGCACAACTGGTTGTGCAATGCAGTTGGTCCAAAGGGCCGACGAGCATCATCAGTCATAAATTAGACATATTTTTCTTATGTTAACTGTCAAATTATTTGCTAAATAAACTATCCAAAACTTAAGATAAGTCGGTAGATAAACCAGCCATTAGTTACTACCTTCCTACTAGTCTGTTTCACAACAAATCATTTAAATTATTGTAGTGTTGCGAGATGGAACTGTAATACTTGGACATATTATTATTGATAGGTAAACAATTAATTTGTAGCAAAATATTTTTCTTGTTTTGAGTTAATAAAACACAAGTGGTGGAATCATATTTTTTTTGTACTTTTATTTGGCCTGTTTATAAAGTAAGTTCTGACTTCTAATAGCTGCTTATTTGACAAATAATTTTACATTTTTAATAACATCACTGTCAAATATCACGTCTTCTTGTATCAAATACTATACGGTAAAATGGCCAAGGTATTCAGATTTACGCAGACAAATAGGTCTCAATTTGCTTTTAAAGGATCGGCATTATATCGAAGTCACCACAGTATACTTTGACATTAAATTCTGTATTGTGGTGGAAACATTCCATTTTAATGTGAAAATAAACTTGTATAAGAAGTTTTGAACTACCTATTAGATTTATAACTTAAGATATAACAAGCAATGTCTTAGCAATTTGGTGGGAGATATCCATATTTTTTACTCGGTAGGTCCCAAGGGGTCGGTCAGGGAGGCCCCTGGACTGTCAATGTAGTATTATTATTAAGACCTATTTGTCTGCGTAAATCTGAATACCTTGGCCATTTTACCGTATTACGAAGGCACCTCATTTAATTTGAACTTAATTTAACCTAATTTTCTATGTAAGTTTTTGTTTATAAAGCTAGTTATTAATAATGTAGTTGTCACCTGTAAATTAAGGTTTCAATTTGTTATAAATGATAATATGTCTGTTTTTGTTGATATTTTAGTGTTAATCGCGTTGTTGACAAAATTCCAAATAAATAAAATTAATAAATACGATGTATGCAAATAATACTTGGTCACCCTAACTCATTCTTCATACAAATTTCAATCTCGAATTGTATCGTAAGTACTGCACTGATTGGTTCCAGTTGAAGCTAGATCCTCAGTGACGGAAATTCTCTTTACTATGAATTGCTTTTCAACATTCGTAACGCAAAATTCACGTAATGTAACGGGTTCAAAGATGGGCCACCCAGTGTGACGGTACGAAATATAGTTTTCGCTTTATCATATTGATGCCATGTTATTTGAACGGATTTCTAGTGTTAAATACTGTCACATATCAAACGTAACGCTGGTAGAATGCTTCGTTTGGCTCCAAACGGTATGATTATTGATATTTTGGCAAACGAAAATCCGTTCTGTATGTACCATGTTTAAACGTCGATTTTATGAGATCTGTTCTATTTTGTACGATGCTCGAGTGTTAAGTCTTATTTATTTTTGCATCACTGAGGATTTAGGAACTGAAACTGGACTTTCGTTCGCTAGTTTTTGTTATTTCCAGCATCCATAATCTTAAGCGTCATTCCGTGAGGCCCATCTTTAAATGCCAATACTTCTTATACGCTTGCGTTACGAATGTTTTGAATACCGAAATAAGACATTATTTATCCGGCACTAAAGGTTTTTATAGCACCCAAGGTGAAAGGTGTAAGGTACACACGGGGTGACTGTAATTAATATCACCGAGCGGTAACCAACTCGTTAAATAAGCCTATGTTATTATCTTCTCCATTATTTACCTATTCCGAACGGTAACCAACTAGTTAAATAAGCCTATGTTATTATCTTCTCCATTATTTACCTATCCTGAGCGGTAACAACTCGTTGAATAAGCGTATGTTATTATCTTATCCATTATTTACCTATCCCGAGCGGTAACCAACTCGTTAAATAAGCCTATGTTATTATCTTCTCCATTATTTACCTATTCCAAACGGTAACCAACTAGTTAAATAAACCTATGTTATTATCTTCTTCATTATTTACCTATCCCGAGCGGTAACCCACTCGTTAAAAAAGCCTTTATCTTCATTTTATTTAGTCGTTTGGCTAACTCTGCCCTGTAAAGGCAGACTGCATACCTACTAGTTTTGCTTTCCAATCGGTTGGAATTATTTGTACATAGTTTTTATCATCAAATGATGTTCCTTGGAACTATGTTCCAAATTTTAGGGATTTGGTTAGTTGTTCCGCGTAGTACAAGTTCGGCGGAACACCGGTGTGCAAGGTTTCCTGTCGCTATGGGTGACGGAGAGACATTTGATTCTGATGTATGATTGCGTGAAGTATGAACGAGAACTAACCATTTCCATTGTACATATTTCTCACCCACAAAATTTTCCATTACTCCCATTTTTCTGTTAATATTGTATTTTATACTCCTAATTTATAGTTTACTATTTAATTTACTCGTTACCTAAAGAAAAAACCCTTCTGGTTTTTTCTTGCAGGGCGAGCGGGGTATTGTGACGAGGCATACAACCTCGTGATAATCCTGGCAGTCCCTTTTGGCTTATTCTTTCGGCATCCTATTTCTAAATTAAAAATTACTAGCAGATCGTCTTTTGACTTCTGTCAAAAGTGATCTTTGTCAGAGACTGAGAATTGTAAACAGGATTTTAGGGCATATATAGAATAAAATTGAATATATTCGGATATTTTATTAAAGTCATTAAGGATTTATAAGTGCTCTCCGCGTGCTCACCGTCGCAAACTAGCAGAACAAGAACAAGAAATCAGGCCTCAAGAGAATAATGATAATAATCAGCCTCATACAAACGAGTCGCAAAGAAGGACAGAAAACGTGCTTAATGCACCACCGCCAGCGAAAAAGCAACGACAGTAGCGACTCTACGCGGCGACTCAAAAAGAAATTGACATTAATTCCTTCGAATTATTACATAATCCTTTGGATTATTACATATGATAGTTAGTGACTGTCAACCACTATATATCGTTGAAAATAAGGGATTGAATTTTTTTGTTAAATTGTTACAACCAAATTATGAATTGCCCAGCAGAAAAAAGGTACCTTAAAAACTATTAAATGAACAATACCAATTAGTCCACCAACATTTAAATGGAATGTTAGAAAGTATATCGCATTTATTAATAACCACAGATTTGTGGACTTCTGACAGTAGCAAATGGGTTTGTCTCAAAAAAAGGGTGTACTTATTGACTAAATTCGTGTCTTTTTCATGTTTAATTAATATTGAATTATCTATACAATTTGCATGTTTGTCCATCTATTTTAACATGTGCGTAACAGAAAAAAATATTTGGTCGTTAAAAACTGTAAAATTAAAATAATCTACTAAATGGACCGATTTTTCTGCTATGGCAACCCTGTTTTGCTCGTTGACCGATGTTGAAGGACGCCATTTTGAATTTACGTGTCAAAATTCTATGACGAGTGCGTGCATTACTCAATGTCTTGTTATTTTGAAAATAATGTACATGTGCTTAACGCGAAAATTTCTTCAAAAGTATAAGTGGTTTGAGTTTTCTAATTGATACTTTCGAAAGTGCTTTAAGTCTTTTGAAACAAAGGTAAGAAAAATCAAGACTAAGCTGTTTATTTTGGTTATAAAAGAGATTTTATAGGTTATTTAACATGAGCGTCACAAACATGTGCGTCACGGAGAAGTAAAGGCGCCTCTACATGGATGTATTTCAATGTAGTTACGCACATGTATCTACATGTGCGTAACTACTTTTTATTATATTTTCTTACCTACATACCTATTCTTACTTTAGTTTTGAGATATTTTTAACCGACTTCAAAAAGTTAGAAGTTTTCGCTATTGGGCTACGAATAGACGAAATATTCTCACTTTTTGAAACTCAATAGCTTGTAATAACAAAAATAGCAATAGGAGCGAATAAGTATTAGTTTGAGGCCTTTGTAAGATATGGCTTTCTAATATGCCATGTCATTATTTGTGGCCATTTTTCTTACATGTCGGATAGTCGTGTTGTTGTATTTCGAATCTTTATCTTTTAACACTTGTTTTATTTAATACTTAATTTTTTAAGATGCCGATGACAGCAGCAGAACGGCAAAGAAAGTTTCGAGAAAAAAATAAAAATAACCCTGAAAAACATGAAGAGGTAAAACAAAAGCAGAGGGAGAGGATGAAAAACAGAAAGCCTATAAACCTTGTATCTGACGCAGAAAAGAATAAGATACGAGAACAGTGGCAGAAAGCTAATAAGAAGCGAAGTGAGAAGAAGAAGGCTGAGAAAAACAAACATATTGAAAAGGAAGATAAGAAAGGCGAAGCTACAGCTCCAAGTACATCTTTAGATAACGTAATAATTGTGAAAAATGATGTCCAAGAATTTATGGAACTGAAAAAAGAAATAAGAAACCAGAAAAATGTAATAGAAAAATTGACGAAAGAAACCCAAAGGCTCAAAATACAAATTTACAGACGTAAAAGAAAAAATACGAAAACAAAGATAGATGCGGCTACTAATGAAGATAACTTCAAAGATGATACTGTAGTAGAAATGAACACACCTTTGACAAAAACTGAAAATTTTGTAAATGATCATCTACCAAATATATCGGAAACAGATAAAGAGAGAGTGAAGAAAAAAATACTCGAATTAAATGTACTAAACAAATCATTAGAACATGTCTACGCCACTGCAGATAATAACATCACAAAAAATGTTTTAAAAGAAGTTGCTACGAATAGCTCTATAACAAAATATAAATTAAAGACACGTCTGTCGCAGAGTTTAGGTCTCAAGGGAAAAATACGTAAACGCTCCCAGTACAATAACAAGAAGCGTGAACTTAAGGAACGTCAAAAAATTATTGCGTTTTTTAATAGAGATGATAATAGCAGGAATACAGCTGGAAAAAAAGAGTTCGTAAAAGATGGAAAAAATAAAGTAAAAAAACGTTTTCTCTTACAGAGCATGATAAAGCTTTTTTTTAAATATAAAACAGAAGGGGGTATAGTTATTAGAATAAGTTTATGAGTGTTTATGAGTAGACATGTGACTCATTTCTCTATAGAATTTGTCATTTTTCGTTATGAACATGACGTGATATTTTTTTAAATCATACGTGGACGTATAGCAAACTAACACTTTTACAACTTTTTAGTTGTTGGCAGCACTGTGTTCGTCTTTGAATAAGCTATCGAATAATCTAATAAAGATTTCACAAAAATTACGTATCTCCAAGTTATTTGGCTTTAAATTTCACGGTATTTTACAAAAATAGCATATCTTCAGAAATATTTTACAAAAACTGCATAACATCTTGGACTTACGTAGTTTTTGTAAAAAAAAACTATCATGTCAATGTCAATGTGATGTGATACTTGTGAATTTATTCTAAATTTTATTAACGTTTTTCCACGCAATATAATTCTAAAATGGAAAATCAAAGTGCTTTTAGAAAAAGAAAACGCAAGGAAAAGAAGGAAAATGTGTTAAAGATAAAAAAAGCTGGCGGCCTTGAACATGCAAACCATAAAAATAACTTAGTACCAGCGCAAAAAGTTGACCCTGATTGCAGGTAAATTTAAAGCATATTACTAACATTTTATTTGTTTATTACATATATTATTATTGTCGTATTTTGAGGTAAAAAACATTTTTGTTTCATTTCAGGTGCAAAGTATATAAAGGCTATGATAAAATCGATGCTGAACAGAGGCAAATAATTTTAGGAATTTTAATGCCTTGTGTAACAAAAACGACCAAGATGCCTACTTAATGAGCTTAATTTTATCTTCACATCCCAAAAGGCATACATCAGAAAGACCGCAAAAGTTTAGAATGGTCACATATTCCTTTAAGATACGTGTAGGAGTACAAGAAATACCGATATGCCTTAGTGCTTTCTGTAACATTCATGGAGTTAAAAAAGGTCGCATTAGAAGACTACAGGACTACCAAAAGACATGAGAGGTTCACATAAGTCAAATAGATATAAGAAAACACCTGAGGAAGTTTTACATTTAATCCGTAGTCACATTGAATCATTCAGGACAAGGCAATCACATTATTCCCTAAGAGATAATCCTAACTGCAGATATTTGGATGAAGAGTTATCAGTCAATAAGATGCATATATTTTTTCTCAAGAGTTATCAAATTCGGGTTTCATATTTAGTGTACTGGTCAATTTTTAAGAATGAATTTAATCTGAGATTTGGCTTACCCCGAACTGATACATGTGCAACATGCGATACATATAAACTCAAAATTAAACTGGCTGCTTTAGATGAAACCAAATCCATTCTAATAAATGAACACAAATTACATTTATTAAAAGTTGATAAATTTAATGAGATAAGACGAAGGGAAAAACAAAAGGCTCAAGAGGGTAAAACTGTGTGCTTAACCTTTGATTACATGCAGAATCTCCCTTTGCCCCATATTCGGACAAGTGATGTCTTTTACTGTCGTCAGCTATGGATGTATGTATTTGGGATCCATAATGTTGAAAATAATAAAGTTGTTTTAAATAGCTACTTAGAAACAGAGGGAAAAAAGGGACAGAATAATGTAACATCACTCTTATTGAGATACTTGAATAAATATGAGATTCATGCTGATAATTAGTACTTATAAGTGATGGATGCTCAGGGCAAAACAAAAATTACATCATGGTGTACTTTCTTTATTGTTTAGTTCATATTTTGGGATTATTCAACTCAATTAAATATATATTTCCAATACGAGGTCACACCTACCTTCCTAATGATCAGGACTTCAGTCTTATAGGCAATAACAAAAGAAGTGGACAGCAGAGACTCCTGATGATTGGAATGATTTAATGGAGGAGGCGCGTAAACATCCCTCGCCATTTAATGTCGAAAAAATTACGCACGACATGTTTTTTAATATAAAGGAAGCTGTTGGGCCATATTTTTTGCGCCAAAGTAAACCTGCCATGAAACTGAAAGAAGTTCGAATGATTAAAATACAAAAGGACGTTCCTTTTGTTTTAGTAAGATATAATTTCACAGGTCCTTGGCATAGGATTATGATTAGGAATAAACGAAATTTGCCAGGAGAACTGCAATTAAGTAGGATGTATGAGACATCTCTGCCTTTGAATCCACATAAAGTAAATGATTTACGGAAGCTGATTCATTACTTATCAAACCCAGCATCTTTAAACTTCTATGAAAATCTGCTGAGTTCTTCTACATCCACTACTTTAGCTGGCAGTGATGTGGACAATGAGGACAATAGCAGTGGTGCAGAAGATAATAATTAATATTATTTATCATTGATATTTTTTTGCAAATACAGCATAACTTTGGAAAAATTTGTTTTTTTTTTCACAAAAGCAACATAACTATGAATATATTACAAAAACTGGACAAGTGGCAAATGGTTTTTACTAAATATCTCATTAATTATAAATATTATGGTAGTCTTAGGATAGTATTTATAATCTGTAGTGTTTTCTTTATATAGTATGTAGAAATGAGGCATCAGCCACGATTATTAAAAGAGAAATAAAGTTTTTTTAGTTTCCTGTAAATTACATTCAATTCAGATATGTTGTTTTTGTAAATAACCTTTCAATTACATTATAATATGATTGAAAAAGTAAAATTTACTTACAATTGGAAGTCATGTTCCGTAGCACCGATAAAAAGTTGTTTTATTAATGTATTTCGTACCTACTAGAATAATTTGCTTATAATGACAATCTTTATAAAACAAGAAGCTGCTCATGCGTGAAATAACGCTTAACCCTATTTAGGATGTCCGAAGGTAATATATTATTTAAATGAAATACCCAGAAATGTTCTACTAGCTGAGATATAAAAGGTTTGGTTTCTATAAATCGGTAACTTTTGAAATAAAGTTCTTTAAAAAAAAACTCTACTTGACTACCTGGAAGTTCCCTGGCTGATCCGTACTAAATGCCCTTAACTACCTGGTTATTATAGCTGGTAAAATATAATGTAATTCAAAAGATAGATTGATTTATATCATTACAGCGACTGTCTTCTACTGAGATGATAGTTGATCTCATTTATACAGTTTTATATATACTATTTTTTTTTCAGATATTCATAATGACTGCACAACTGCAATGTTTTAACTGCAACATGCCAATCGTCAGTCTTATGATATACTTGACAAGAGTCCTGATATTATGTCATTATCGAGGAGTGGACTACCAGACAGGTGTGTTTAATGTATAATAATAGAGATTAATCGAAAATATTTATCAATAATTCTACTAAAACTGCCTTTAATATCTGTGTCTATAAATTGGATCATTCGAAAGTACTTATCTATAAGTTTATTTAAATAAAAATCTTTGACTTCGACTTTATTTCGCAATATTGATTTGGAAAAATGTCACACATTAATCTCAAAATGTTCATAATATGTTTAAAAATAGTTTCTGTTCAATAAAGCAAAAACGATTGTATATAGGGTAAATGAACCATTTTTTGTCACCCTTCCAATTTATTGACATGACATGAATTTGTTGGAAAACTAAGAAAAATATTATATGCCGTGTTGCTAATTAGAAAAAGAAATGTTAGTAGGTTTAAAACTTCACAGCGTTCAGGCACGGGGACAGATGTAGTGAATGTCCCGAAACTTTGGTACTATGACCAGATGCTGATTCTGGAGGAACAGGAAACGCCAACAGCTTCGAGGACTCCTCTTTCCATTCTGGATAACATGCCGTTCGGAGAAACGAAAGAGGTAAAAATAAAAAATATTTTCTTAGTAGTAAGAGTAACTTTATTATTTTTTAAAACACTATTGTATTAAACTACTTTATCATCTTGCCAAGTCACACGACCTTTCCCGTTAAAATATTTAACATACAATTCGCGCGCTTGTTTGGCAGATGGGATATGCTTGGGTTACGATTAGCAGTACTTTGTAGCGGCTCTAAACAAGGACTTGTGATAGATATGTCATCAATATCATAGCAAGGTCAAATAAAGTATCAGATGAGTAAAGAGTGCAAGTTCTACGAAGAAAATTGTGTAAGACACAACATGTTGCGACCACGAGATTGTCGATAGATGCGATGGTCGAGTTTTAAGTTTATGCTTGTATAAAAATTTTTAAATCTACTGGCCAAAATTCCGAATACGTTCTCTATTATCCGTCTCGCACGGGATAAACGATAATTGAATATTTTGCGTTGGTATGTTAAAACAGCTTTATTGAAAGGCTTTAGGAAGTCATTTCTCAGAGCGAAAGCTTATGGCAAAGTTTCCAAACTACTATTAGATTTCTCGGCTACTGGTAAATGTAACTTTCAGTTTCAGGCACAATATAAAATTATTCCTTAGAAATCGTCAAGTTTTGCAGGAAACTCGACAAGACACAAGTATCCTGTAGCCATGCATATACTGTTTTTTAAGCACTTTAAATTAAAACAACTCACCTTAATTTTATATTCCGAGAAGTTTTGGCGTGGTTTTGATTTCCTTGTTGACTGGGCTCTGTTGTCATATTAATTTTATACTTTCCATGTCGCCCATTATATTTTAGTAATTAATTTATCTGAGTGACCTGTAATGTAATGTAACACCACTTTTTGCATTGCAATACCTGTAAAAAAACAACTTTAATTAAATCTTGTATTCTTTAAGTGAATGAACGTTGACACAATTTATGTTTTGAATACTTTAACCATACTCACCTCATGTTAAAGTAGTATTTTGCCTTGTTTTGTTTGATAAGTTTTGTTTTGTTTTGGAAAAGTTTTCCCTCAACCATTTTGTTTTTTTTTATTTTTTTTTTATATATGTGTGTTTTTTCTCTTTCCCCGGCTCTGGCCTCACATTATGGTGCTTGTACACACACCTTGTCGGTTAGGTTTTATAATTTTTTTATTTTCTTTCCTTTCTCATTTTTTTATCGTTGTATTTATTGTTCTTTTTGTGTTACTGTGTTTGTTTATCTGTGTGTTTACGTGTAGCGGAGTCAACAAACCGGTTCCGGCGGAAGATCAGCGCTGGTCGTAGACCATGCATTATGCTGAGCCGGGACCGTTTTGAGACAATGCTTTTGTGTTAATTATTAATAATATGTTCAATTGTCCTTGTTGTATTGTCTCAATAAACTTAATTTTCTTTCTTTCTTTCTTTCTTTTCTAACTCGTTTTTTATCAGATTTTCATAAAAAGTTGTGTTCTTTATTACTCCGCCATCCGAAATTCTGCCATTTGTTCCAACTTTAAACCAGATAAATTCGTAGTTGGCATTGGCACAAGCCATTAAAACTATAGGTACTATGAAATTTTTTATAGTTATAAAATAAAGAACCACTCCCAACTGGAGGTGTTTTGCGTATGTGCTTGCCATCCAATGCGCCAAGGTGAGGGAATTGCCATCTAGTTTCGAAGTCCTTGGCAATTGTTTTCCATTCTTCTTCATTTTGTAGCATCTGAAATTAAAATAAATTATTTTATTGTTTACAGTCAGCTGATGATTTTGAACACGCCCCGTCACAAGGAAGTTCATCATCAAGACCATCAGGAAGTTACTCTTTAAAAAAACAAAGGCGAATGCAGATGTTGTTTTGACTAAAATTTCTAGTAATTTAGACGCGATCAGAGAAAGAAATTCTAATAAACTCAAGAACTTAGACTCCTTCGGTGAACATGTTGCCGAACAAGCTAGAGACATGCCAGACAGAACTCATTAATGATGCCTTAATTTTAGGAAGTATGGATAATTTGAATATTTCTTCTCACATAGTTACAGATCCACCAATAACCTACATCCCTCAGTCTGTCCCTCAATCAACCATTGCTGAAATTTATACATATGCCTCGCAGTCTATTCTCAATAGCACATTTCTAAATACTGACAATGATACTAACATCATCGCAGATTCCTTTAATAATGCATAACAAGATTTTTTTCTGTGAGTTGAAAAATAGATGTATAGAGAAAATAAAAAGATATTTTGATTAACACATTTTTGTTTTCATTTACCCAATAATGCACTGACCAAACGTCTTTTAAAAAAATGTGACGACAAAACACTTTGCAAACATAACCAAACAGGTAGTACCACGATACTTTTATTTATAACGTAATATCGTACATAACGTTTTTAGGGTTCCGTACCCAAACGGTAAAAACGGGATCCTATTACTGAGACTTCGCTGTCCGTCTGTCTGTCTGTCACCAGGCTGCATCTCATGAACCGTGATAGCTAGAGAGTTGAAATTTTCAGAGACGATGTATTTCTGTTGCCGCTATAACATCAAATCCTAAAAACAGAATAAAATAAATATTTAAAGGGGGCTCCCAAACAACAAACGTGATTTTTTGATGGTACGAACCCTTCGTGCGCGAGTCTGACTCGCACTTGGCCGGTTTTTTTTTTAGTATTGTAGAATACAAACAGATTAATTATATTTATAATACGTTTAGTTATGATAAAGAAAAATAAACTTACCTTGATATAGTCTACCAGAGCGGTGATGGTAGCTTTGCAGTTTTCTGGAATTATTTTACCTAGACATTGTGGTGATATTATGGTTGGAAATTTCAGTTCTTCGTAACACATTCCAGAACCAAGAAAACGAACAGTGGCGCAGTCTTTCGTGTTTTCTTTCGTGTTTCTTTTGTGTCTTGCTTTATAATCAAAGGTGTCACCAGTTCTAATAGCTTGAAGTATGTGGACTCATCCATACGTAAATAATTTCTCCAGTCTGTCGGCTCCAGGGACAACTCACGCATTAAATTTGCATGTCCTAGTTGCTCTCGCTTCAGAAGCCAGTTTTTAGTCCATTTGTGTCTTTGTTTCTTCTTTTTTATGATGATACAAGCCACAGCTGCCGTATAAATTTCCTCTTCTGAATCCATTGTACGCGCGTGTCGTGTCAGAAGTCGCGGAGTAGAATGAATAAAAATTGGAATGAAGTGGAGGGATGCCAATGGAGTGATCGTGTGTGTGCACAATGTTTGGCTATAATCCAATGGAATGATGGAGTGATGGAATGGAATGATCATGTATGGCCCCTTTTACGTTTAAAATGGCTGGAGTTTCAAGAAAAATGGGAGGATGAATTTTGTTTCAACAGTGGACACAAGGAAGGTACTGCTATTTGCTTAATATGCCGCGAAACTGTTGTCGGAATTAAGCGGTATAATTTATTTCGTCATCACACAAGTAAATATAGCTCATTTACAGAGGCTTTTCCTTTGGAATCTACTGAAAGGAAGAATAAAGTAGCTAATTTGAAGCTGTCAATTCGTCGTCAACAGAATATTATGACCACAGCAGTCGGACAAAATGAGGCTGTTACAAAAGCTTCATACCAAAAGTGTAACATTCTTGCAAAAAGGATGAAACAATTCACTGATGCCGAATTAATAAAGGAATGTAGAGTCTGGGGGGCGTTCTTTGCACTGGATTATTTTTTAAATTCTGCACATGGCAATTTTTTTTAACTGTCATGTCATTGTCAATTACTCTCAAACGTATTGTTCAGTACTAAGGTTTTTTTTTTAATTTAAAACGGAAAATAACGAAAATAATGCCGAAAGCGATCAGAAGCGCCGTTAGAAAATTGATATTTACCATGATCGGCAAGAATCGCGACATAAAGCTCGATAATGACCGATCCCGGAAGGAATAAATACATCGTTTAGACGAAATCCTTGCAGCTCTTGGTAATAGTACTTATCTTAAATGTAATGTTGTATTCATTATTTTTAGACATTTTACCAACTTTTTCTCTCATAATTACTTAATTATTTAAATATTGTAGATGCATTGGAAGGGGATACCAAAAAAGTGAAAGACTTAGTAAATGAGCTGAAATATAATGAGCAAGAGGACGCATTAAAATCAGAAACGAAATATTTACATACAATTTCTACAATGACAGGTAAAAAGTATAGTACAGAGGAACTGTTAAATAATTTTCTTACATTAAGCCTCTCATATTTTTATTTTGCAGAAGTATCTGTTAGAACTCTTAAAACAATCAAGAAGAAGGGTTTTATAAACCAAGGAGATTGGAATATTCCTGGCAAGAAACGCCCTCATCAAGGCACGGTGTCAAATCTGGAAAGTTTTGATATGAATGCGATTAGGAACAAAATAAACGAGTTCTATAATGTAAAGAAGCCAGTTCCAACCCTAAGGAATTTACTTGTTGAACTCAGAGTCTATTGGATTCACTGGTTGTCGGGAAACATTACGGCAAATTTTGAAAAAAAATGGCTTTGAGTTAAAAAAAAAACAAAACGAAACGTCTTTGCTCATAGAAAACTATGAGCTATCTGCTTGGATTTACCTAGATAAAACCTATGTTCATCAGAACTATCGGGTAAAAAATCATGGCAAGGTCCTTCCACTGGTGGAGTGTCTGAGAAAATATCGTCTGGCAAAAGACATATTATAGTGCATGCTGGATCAGAAAAGGGTTTTGTACCCAATGCATTGTTAGTGTTTAGCACTAAAGTCTGTCTCAATCCAATTTAATGAAAATGTAAACAAACCTGTTTCATTAAAAATTCTCATACTTTCGGCCACTAATTGGATTTAAAAACACATTAATAAGTAATTAGAAGGTTTTAATTTATATCTCACTAATTTGTTCCAAAGATCGTAGTTTGTTTAACATTTTTAAAATTTAAGAAGAAAAGTGAGGTTATTTATCGAAGCAAAAATATTGTCTAATCTGTAGTCGCATAGTGCTTGACGTAAAATGTCTAACAGATAGTTCAATTATTTGTTGAATTATATCGATTATAAATCGATGTTATGTTATCGAAGATAAAATATCACTGTATTTATTGATAAAAATAGTCACAAAAATCTCAAATATTAAAAAAAAAGTATATTCTCGGGTCCGTTAGGGCTGGGACATAGCGGAATTCCGTGTGCATAATTTGCTGAAACGATGTCATTGCTACTTTACCGTAAGTAGAATCATTTTAACGTTTGCTCGTTTGCACGTTGCTTTAACGTTTTCACAAATTCTATATAACCTAGGTATGCCTACATAGGAAAAACGTTCTGTTTTATCGATTATAATTAAATGATAATCGAAGAATATTTGTGTATAATCTCATGAATATGATTTAGAAAATTATTTTACAACTTTTTACTTTAAATTTATAAATATTTTTTTCGATTTGTATCAAGTAGGATAAATATAATTTCTAACGAGTGAGAATCCAGTCCGTAATCAGCGGTCGCGATCGAATCGCGATAACTATCACGCGTGTAACGTTTGCCAGCAAGTTGGCAACACTATCACCTATACGATACGACACACACGACGCATCCGCTAGGGAATGCAATTATCAAAATATTTCGACGTTGCGCTCGGCAACCCCGCATCTGTGGAACGCTGCGCATAAGTGTCGAGAAAAATCCGCCACTGTGGTGGCGTCGCTCAAATTAGTCGGTAATTGGTAAAAATATTACCGGATTTTTTTAAAACCGATAATTACCGGTATTGCATAAAAAAACAACATTTATTAAAATTTATATTTTTAACGCAGAAAGAACGTCGTGTGAAAGGACCCTAAGGTTATGGTAATATTAGTATTCAATTTTGACCGCGCGCAGACGTATCTATTTCGCACTCTACCAGTCTCTTTATGGTATTTCCACGCGAAAAATAAATAATAAAAAAATAAACAGAAGTTAATGTCTATGTCTATATTTACAAGCTTTGGCTTTGACACTAGTAACGTAGTCAGTTCAGCGCCATCTACAGAGTTCTTGGAAACATTTTATTTTTATAATAAACAAAAAGAAAATCCCTCATTATAATAAATGTTTTGTTATACGTATATATAGTGGAATATTTATCTTTTTGTTCATCGGTGCTATCAATTTTTTTTTTTTTAAAAACCGATTACCGATTACCATTTTGCATACCCTAGCGTCCGCCATATTGTTTATCTGTTGATCGACCATTCGTCACTGATATTTTCATGTGTTCGGGTGCTTTAGTTCGTTTCTGTGATCATAGTTTCTGTGTTTTAACTGACGATTTGGCTTTCCTACGGTTTTTTGTTTGCATAGTGATTTGGTGTATTTTTCTCTGGACCGAAAAATTTTGGCTACGATTCTTGGACTCTGATTTGCATTGTGACTTGGATCCTGTTTTGCTTCTGGAGCAACGACTTTTGGCTACGATAACCGGACCTTGAGAATCACCTTCGATTTATATTTGCTGTACAGGATATGTATCTATAATATTATATTTTATGCACGTAAATTTCATGACGATTGAAAGTAATTGAACGGCCCCGCTTAACGGTTTAAATTTGACTACTGCCTGATGTGGCGTGCAAAATTTAGTATGTACATATTCAAATAACAAGTATTTAAATGATTCTTCTTCATCTTTATTATAGGCATTGAACATGGATAACCCTTGTCCGTCATCTTCCGCCTCGTTTTTGTATTCGCCTATGAAAAAACGACCGAGACATAGTCGCTTGACAGCAAATGAAAAAACCATCACACTAAATGTTTATAAGTTTGTAGAAAAATCGATGACAACCTATCATTATAAGACTGATGTCATAAAAAAAGACTGCGGAGATAATGGGAACTTCTCAAAGCACCGTATCTAATGTTCTGAGAGAGTACAAATCCTCTGGCAAAGTATCTTCTCCGCCACAGCATATTCCAGCAAATCATACAGTAATTGAAAAATTGGACGATTTTACATTGACCGCAATACGCAGGAAAGTGCATCAATTTTATTACGCCGGAGAATTGGCAACAGTCGATAAAGTATTAAATGCGGTAAACGAAGACGAAGATCTCCCATCATTCCCGCGCAACCTTCTATAGAATTTTGAAAAAGTTACACTTTAATTACCGCAAGAGATCCAGAAAGAGTATTTCATTAGACAGACCTGATTTGCAATTTTGAAGAAGGAAATACCTATTACAAATAAGAGACTTCCGCAAACAAAATAGAAAAATCTATTATTTAGATGAAACCTGGGTTAATGAAGGTAAATTAAATTAATTTAAAAAATTGGCATTGTCAGTGACCACAAAACATCATTGTATACTAATAACTAGATGAAATATTTATTTATCTATTAAAAGTTGAACAATATTAATACATAATACTACATGAAAACAGTGTCACAAAAACCTAAACAGGTTGAAAATGAAGTATTAGACAAAAACGATCCGTCTCACAAGTAGCTTCTATCGGACTCGAAGCCACGACTTTCTACTGAATTTATTTCGTGTAAAAAAAAAAGGTATTTATTTCGTGCCTCGCGCACATAGTAATATCTTCACATTGATGAAATAAACGTTGGCTATACAGCGCGTAAGAAGTATTCGATAAATTCGACACTTCTCGTAACAACTCCGTAGCTCAGTGGTTAAAGCATTCGCCCGGACAGTGAAAGGTCGTGGGTTCGAGTCCCATCATCGGAGCTAGTTGTGAGACGGGTCGTTGTTTTCTAAAACTTCATTTTCAATATTATAAATTGCATTATGAATGCAATAAAGTAAAAGTAATCCTAAACAGGGTTTTGTGACACTGTTTTCATGACGAATCAAAACAGTCTAAGGTTAAACCTTAACACAGGTTTAACCTTACACTGTTTGGCTTCGTCATCTTTTATAATTTTAACTATTGTTTTTAGGTCACTCCATGGCTTATGTTTGGATGGATGACGATATACAGAGCTCTAGACAAGCTTTCCTAAAAGGGCTATCAACAGGCTTAAAAACCCCTCAAAAGGAAAACGACTCATAGTCACACACATTGGCAGTAGCGAGGGGTTTTTAGAAGACGCATTGTGGATATTCGAAGCAAAAAATCTGATGGTGACAACCATGGGGAAATGGACGCTCATAACTTTGAGAAATGGTGAGTTAATTTTAAAGGTGATTTTTTTTCCTTGTAAGTAATTATCAAATATAGTATAAAGTATCAAAGCAGTAGGACTATTTGGACTTTATACTGTTTTGAGTTATAAAACATTTTTTTAATGACTTCAAACTGGAAGTTTTCATTTTGTCTGTATTTTTTTGTGTAGTTATCTATGATCTGCGATTTCTATGCCCATTGATAATTGATTTTGATAATTCGTTTTTTAATTGATCAGATGGTCATGTTAATACAAATAAATAGCGTGCTTTTTGATATATTCTTTTTTATGAATTACAGGTTCGAAAAAATTTTGACCAAAATAGAACCAGGTTCAGTGGTAGCATGGACAACGCGACATACCACTCGCGTAAAGTGGAGAATCTTCCTAATATGAGTTGGCGAAAAAACGACATACAAAACTGGCTGAGTGACAAAGGAATACCTTTTGAGGAAAATGAAATAAAGGCTCAACTTTTATCCAAAATACGCCGAGACGATTATGAAGCCAGATTTGTTGATGAGTTGGCGAAATCTAAAAATATAATAGTTTGCCGATTACCTCCTTACCACTGCGACTTAATCCCAATCGAATTAATATGGGCTCAGGTTAAGTCGTATGTGGCACGAAACAATAAAACATTAAAAATGGCTGAAATTAAGTCATTTGCTTGTAGAGGTAATAAATAGAATTGGCAGGAACGAGTGGGCCAAATGCGTAGGCCACGTAATTAAAGAGTAGGAGAAAATGATGACTTTAGATGGAATCATTGATGATGCCACGGACGGCGTCACCACCCCGTTTATTATAAACGTGGGCTCAGACTCGTCTGAAGACACAGAATCGAACTCTGATAAAGAGAATTAAACAGAAACAAAATGTTTTAAAAAAAATTAAACCGCCTTCAAAAAATCTTCAAACAAGAACTAACAAACACAAAAAAACGAAAAATAATAATTAGATTCTTTAATTCAAACGACGAAAGTTCGTGACTTTTTCTAACTTATCTTGGTACTTACTGATCTGTCTGAAGACGGTGTTAAGCTGAATAGGTATTTAAGATGAATACGTCCTACAAAAGTTACATAAGTCCGCCTCCGCCACATCACATGCTCACCACAACTCGTGCCCGGGACCGGGCTTTTTTTAAATATGTTTGTTATTTTACTCAGTATAATTCGTTCTTATTCTTTTTGGCTTGGCACCGACTTCAAACAGTTCATTTAGTATCAAGATAAGTTAGAAAAGTCACGCATTTTCGTCCTCTGAATTAAAAAATCTAATTATTATTTTTCGTTTCGTTTTTTTTAGTGTTCGTTAGTTACTACTACAAGTAACAGGAGTTATATGTTAAATAGCTCACCCTAATTTTCTATTCAACTTTAAATTTCCAGTTAATTTTTAAATTAAAATTTTCATGTAGTTAATTGTAAGTCATGTTTTAGAAAATTAATTGTGTACTACATTCTTACATTGGTTTCGGCGTTTTGAGATGAGTAGTTCGAGTATGTCATGCTCTCTGTAAATATTTATGCGGTGGTGTCGTGTGAGGTGGGTCGTTACGTTCCCTAAAATATGGTTGAGCGAAGCCATGGCTGGTTCATGCGTCATGCTCGTGAATGGGTGCCACCAGTGGGATAGGTCTGCTCTTGACTGCTTGTCTCAAAATAGGCTGATTTTATGTTTTATTTTTACTAGGTAGTTTTAATTTATCGTGGCTTGTATGGCACTGCTTCATATTGACTCTGTGTTCTTAAAGTATTCAAAGTTTTATTACCTTTGTTTAGTTATTTATTCTAGTATTTAATTCGCTTCTTTTAAATACTTTTAAGATGGTTGGTGTGTATTTTAAAGAAACTACGTTTTAGATGTCTAGTTCCTAAGTTATTGAAAATTATTTACTGCTATGATTACCGGGTTCTTTTTTTTTTCATTTTATATTTATGATAAATTTGTGATGGTAAGTGACCTTACATATATTATGTTAGTCACTTTTCAATTTGTTATGTGATGATGATGTGTTTATGTGAAATAAAAAAAATAAGTAATTTTTACTCGGTTCAATATAAGCCTTTTATTTCTGTATAATCGCGATGAACACCGCCATCTCCCGAGGCTTGAGGAGTAATAAACTAAAAACTCTTTACTTACGCTAACGCGAAGCTCCAACATAATAGTATTCAATTAATCAAAGCAATCAATTTATTTATCGATTTATAAATGTCAAATTTTTACCACATCACTAAATAGTATAAGGTCGGAATAATGGCGTCTTTGTTTACATTTTCATTAAATTGGATTGAGACAGACTTTAAGTCAAATCATGCCGACTATCACGATGACATGAACGCAGATAATTTAATGAAGTGGTTAGGTGAAAAACTTATAACAAATTTGAGAGAGCCTAGTGTTATAGTTATGGATAATGCTAGTTATCATGTCACACATAAGCCACCAACAATGACAAACTTAAAAAGTGACATAAAAAAGTAACTCAGAGATAACGAAATTCCATTCCAAGAATTTTATACTAAGGCTGAATTTATGGGCATTGTTAAGGAGAATAAGCCTGCTCCTTTAATCAAGCGGGATAAGCCCAACTAGGTAATCTATGACTTTTGGAGATGGGACTTTGCAATATCAGGGAATATGTCCAACTTCGGGAAAATTACATTCACATACTATCGATAAATTAGGTTGCAGAACCGACAATAGCTGCTTTAGACCAAGAAGAACCTTTATTCACTAATAAAGATCTGTCGTCGTGCAGTATGAAAAGACAGGATCCAGCTATACCAACAGATCCATGTTCGATCGGCTCCTTACATCAAAATGTGCCTCGTTCTAGTACTTCCAGTAATTTAGAAGCTCCAACTACGACTGATATTTTGCACCAAGAAGAACCCTTACTCACTAATGAAGATCCATCGTGCAGGTCCGACAGGCGTGAACCACAGATCCCAACTGATCCATGTTCCTCCGCGCATGATAAGGATAAAGATAGTAAGTCAACGAAAAGAGTATATCCAAAAAAAGTTGTCCTGGTAGAAAAAGGCAAAGAGATCCAAAAAATGAATAAGTTAAAAAAATAAGAAATTTGGGATTAGAATATACTAACAAAAAAGGAAAATGAGTTAAAAAGAAAGCGTTGGGACCCGGATGTAAAACCGATAAAGATTGCATAAGAAAATGTCACACAAATATTTCTAATGATCACCGAACAAACGTATTCACACTATTTTGGGCAATGGGTGATCACGACAAACAAGTTTTGTATTTATCTCGGTTTTTATCTAGAGTACAACGAAATACAGTACAACTGAATAACATTAATTCTAGACGCCCATATACTTATGAGTATTACTTACCTGCTCTTGGCGAAAAAGTGAGAGTATGTGAAATTTTTTTTAAGACACATTCAGTATCACAGACATGTGGATATCCACGATGTTCAAAAAAATGGATGAAGGTAATGAAGAAGTCATTCCAAATGATAGGCGTGGTAAGCATTGTAATAGGGGGAATGCAATAAACGAAAATATGAAGATTTCATTTCGTCAACACATAAATTCAATTCCAGTCAAAGAGTCAGTTATGGCAAAGAACATCGAAACTTTATTTTGAAGAATCGCTTGCTTTTCCTAAGCTGTACTCTCTCTATGCCGAATGGATGACTGAAAATAAACCTAATGATGCTAAAGCTACCAAGAACAGTACAGACAAATGAATCGCTTGTTACCAAAACAGCACTTGTCCAAAATTCCGATTTTTTTTTAACGGCAACACTCATTTTCGATACTGTTCAACTTTCTGTGTAAAGGTGGGATTTGACGGTCAGTTTTTCGCGTCAGTTGAACTGACGTCCATCCAAAATTTGATCGTGAGTGTCGAATCACCACTCCAGAGTTTTAACTGACGACGCGCCACGAAATTTTCCGTGACTTCCATAATCCAACCCGGCGTGTCTCGCGCCAATCTGCCCGTGAGTGTGCGATCGTCATTCCAATGGTGTCAGTTCGCTCGCAGCGCCCGCCGCGGTTTGTTGTGTATAGGTTAAGTTTTAAAAGTGGCGGCGTCGGTATCCTCTGGACATAACGTTGGAATTTATTGAAAAATATAAGAATTCGGAATGTTTGTGGAAGGTAACAGAAAAAAATTATAAAAACAAACAAAATCGACAAAAAGCGCTAGAAGAGTTGCTTCCTATTTTGAAAAAAATTGACAGTACGGCTAATTTGGACAGCGTTACCAAAAAAATAAATTCTATGAGAAGTGCATTTAATAAGGAACACAACAAGGTAGGTATGTACCTACATTTAACTTTTGTAGATACCTATTTAATGTTTATTTCTTCCTATGTTCTCCAGGACTTGTAATAGGTATAATTGTATGTACTTAACTTACTGTCGTAGGGTATTCAGAGACTAAAGTTACATATCAAAGGTTATGTAGTAAATACCTACTAAGAAATAATTAGGGGATATTGGGGACAGTTGATACGGGGGTCACTTAAAACAAAGCCGTTTTCTTGGAAACTACGCACGTTGTCTATGTGTGCATGGCAACAGTACACGCCTTTAAAGCAGCGTTGCCAGTTTGTGGGGAATTCCCCAAATTGCGGGGAATCTCAAGTTGATCGGGGATTCACTGGGGATTATGTGGGGAAAATGCGGGGATTTTGACATCTTATTCTCATCGGTAAATATTTCATCATTCATAATCGATATCGACATTTTTTTGAATCATTAAACATCCCCTAGTCAAAAAGGGATTCCCCAGGAAAAAGGGAACCTGATCATAGACAATTTTGTCAGTTGTCTATAATTAGGGGATTCCCTTTTTCCTCTTTATTAAACGTTTTGTGACTGATGCCTACATGTAATGCTGGCTGGCTTTGTTGTTGGTCGTAGCTGAGGTCGATCATTTGATTTTGTGTCTGTCGCGAAATAACGATACGAGTTTGTGCAAATGGTTATTAAAAGGTCAAAACAAAAACAAAGAAGATAATAACCTAATACAAAATTTGTTTGTGCGCGAATATGAAACTTATTTAGCCGGTTAATTTACTTTGTTTTTATTTTTTAGCTTAAATGCAAAAGAGAATCTGAGGTGGAGGTATCGGAGGCGTTAACTTCTAGTACAGAGGCAAATGCCGTTCCTAGTTCCAGTTTGACTTCAGCAGGATGCCTGATGACAAGTGAGTCAAATATTACACAGACCCAAAAAATAAAACGCTTGAATAAATTTAACGATTTGTAGCTTAATGAACCAAACTTATCAAGCTGGTTATGCAAAGATTCGAACATGAAAGATGGAAATGATTTAGCAAACTGTAAACTCTGTTCGGTGTCGATCTTAGCGCAAAAAAGTGACCTGATTCGACATATGAATTCAGAACGCCATAAGAAAAAAATATTAGAAATACAGAACGTTCCAAAAATTTCAACTTACTTGCCAGTGACGGATTTAGAAATGAATGTACGAAAAGCTGAACTAAAACTAGCCGGAGCGTTGGTTGTAAATAATATACCAATATCATTCATGGACACCTTGGGACCGCTCTGTAAAGATATTTTTTCAGACTAAACTATAGCTTAGAATACAAATTTACACAGAACCAAAGCGACAGCTACACTTAAGAATGTTATAGGAAACACATTTTTAGAAGACATAAATCATAAATTACGCACAGAAAAAAACTTCTTCTCATTAATAATGGATGAAACGACGGATCAGAGCTCTTTAAGACAATGCTGTTTTACTGCTGTACTCTATGATAAAAACACCAATCAGGTAGAGCATTTGTTTCTGGATATGGTGGAAGTGGCATCGGGAACTGCTGCGGGACTGTATGACTGTTTAAAACAAATGCTTTTAAATAAAAACATACCCATAGAAAACATGGTTGGATTTAGTTCAGGCACCACAAACGCGATGGTTGGTGAACATTGCTCCGTTTTTGCTCTACTTAAGAACGATTTGCCTCACATTGCTCTTGTGAAATGCTCCTGTCACATGATACACTTATCATCATCGAAAGCTTGCCTCAAATTACCCCGAAATGTTGAAGACTTCTTGCGTTCTGTTGGAACTCACTTCAGTAGAAGTTCAAAAAGACAAATTAAATTAAACGAGTTTCAGGAATTCTTTCAAGTGGAGATACACAAAATTCTCGCGCCAGCTCAGACTCGATGGCTGTCCCTGAAAGCGTGTGTAAATCGTGTGTTGGAGCAATATATTCCATTGAAAGCCTACTTGACAGAAACAGTATTTACCGACCCATCGAAGACTACCGAAGAAATGCTCATTACAATGAACAACCAATTCACTGTCGTATATTAGGAGTTCATGTCTTATGTACTTTCACTGGTTTCAATACCTTGTTTCAATCAGAAACATCCCTTCTTCACAAATTGAAACCAGAAATAGAAAATCTTTTGAAAACACTGTCTGCTAATTTCATGAAAATCAGCTACATCAAGTCCTGTGCTAATATTTTAAACGCTGACTTCAGAAATTCAAAGCATTTGCTAGGTTTAGACGAAATATATATTGGAATACAGGCTGGAGAAAGTATGGAAGATTTGAAAAAAGATGAAAATGTACCTCGTACGGCTATTGCAGATTTCTATAGAACATGCCAAGAATTTTATATGGAATTGACGTCAGACATTACCAAGCGATTTGATTTCGGAGACCCTTTATTTTCTATTATATCCGCTGTCAATCCATCAGAAGCTCAACAGTTTGAAATTAAATCATTGGTATTTGATTTCCAGTGCATTATAAATATGTGTCAGCACAAAAATTAGACGATGAGTGGCGAGCTCACGCTATGCTAGATTTTCATGAACATGGGCTTGAAGTTCGTGGTGATAACATTGATGCTGAATGTTACTGGGGTAAAGTGTTTCGCCTGAAAAACGCTGCGGGAGAATACTTGTTCTCAAACATAAAAATTGTTATTTCGTTGTTGCTGATACTGCCTTTTTCAAATGCATCGGTCGAGCGCAAATTTAGTGTTCTTAAAAATATAAAAACTGAAAACGCAATTGTTTAAATACAGATACTGTTGTATCATTTATGGCTGCAAGGGAAAGGATCAAAAAATTGGGCGGCAGTGTCAAATTTAACCCTTCAAACCTTCAAATGCTTACGAAAAAAATTTGGAAAAAAGTATGAAAAATAAACAATAAATATTATTTAAATAATTGAATACAGTTTTATTTCTTAAAAAACCTTTGAGGGGAATTTGTGGGGAATCAGCGGATTTTTGTCCCCAAATTTGGGGAATTCGATCCGGATTTTTGGGAAATTGGATAAATTAGCATTGGCAACCCTGCTTTAAAGTGACCCGACAAATGGTCAGTCCGCCGGCAGCGTCAGATAGCGTGGTTGTGTCACAGGACGTTTTAAAGTTTTTCGAGTGTCAAAGTAAGTTATTATTGTCGTGTGTAATTAGTTTCATTTCTCCCAATTGAAGTAAGAACAAGTTGATTTGACTAGATGTGCATAATCCGTGGTTATTTGCGCTTGTTTTTTGGAATTTGTGATTTAACAGTGCTTAGAGATTTTAAGGAAATCGAAGTTTTAAAATTAAAGGGCATATGGGGTCAGATGAGACACTTTTTGCAGGGACAAATGAGACGTCTCAACTGTCCCTGTGTGTCAACTGACCCTGACTTTTTTTACCTATAAATATGTATAAGTTGTAATTTTTGTTTTTACTTAACTACAGCGAGGGTTATGATTTTGACCGCGGTGTATGTACGTATTAATAATACAACTCTTAAACTTTGATCGGGTTTTATTAAAAATCACAATATAGGTAAGTAATAGACATGTGCATATGCGCGAGAGTTAGTCCAAACATATCCGGAAATCCCAGTCCATACATTTCTTTCTACGGTCAAAATGAAGGACGAGAATCTCCTCATTTACAATTACCTCATGAAGATAGAAATGTATTACCTGGAACTTCATCTGCTACTTATACTGAACAACGTCGTTCTTCAATTGCCGATTTATCTAAATATATTTTCGACCCAGAAGCTGTAAGACCGTTTCCAAAAGCTCCTCCTCGAATTTCCACAGCTAGAGGCCGAAAAAAAATGAAATCCGCTATATACCAGCACACCGGAAAAAGAAGAAATTAGAAAAGAAGCTGATAATGCCAAAAAAAAAGGAAGCAAAGAGAGTAAAGACTAATTTAAGCACGATTAATAAAACAAATAAAAAGAAAGGTTCAAGAAATATTTAAAAAAAAAACAAATAGAAAGCAAACGTCACAGTGATGACGATGAAGAATATTTCTGTTTGGTGTGCATAGAATCATATGCAACAAGCAGATCTAATGAAACATGGATCCAGTGTAGTGAGTGTCACTTATGGGCTCACGAAGAGTGCACCGCCCAAGATAGTTTAAACTATGGTCATATATTGTGAATCAGATTAATTAAAGACTGAGTGATAATTTCCAAAAATTTAAAATAATGAAAGTTTACTTATTACGGGTAATAATGTGATTTAACTAGATACATAAAACTAATGACTTAAGCAAAAAGAAGTTACCTATTTTGTTACTTATTTATATATAGAGAGATATGCTATGCTAATGTTGATTATCTATTAGATATATCTTTTGGGTTTTGGTTAAAATATTGCTTTTTAAGTACCTATTGATATTTCTTTCAATCTCGTTTATTACTCTTTCTAAACACTAAAATAAGACTGATTAAGCGTTACTTAAAAGATAAACTATTGTGAAAAATTGTATTGTAGCTAACTGCTACATGTTTAAAGATTTCATGACGACTAAAATTTATTTTTTGTTTATGGACAGGTTTGTACCTAAATATTTATGGTAATCCGTTTCTCAGTGGCTCGCAAGGCCAATAGATTGATGGCGCTACTGCTACAAATAGGACCTTATATTCTTTATGCTGAATGTAGTACCTATTTATCGACATACAGTAAACTTGCGATCAGTTTGTTTATAACTTCAATAAATAATAATAAATATTGCTTAAAAGTTTTATCTCTCTGAGGAAGTAAATTAAGTATTTTGTATAATTTACTTTCACAGATGAATAGAAGTATTTTAAACAACATTTGTTATTATATATGATGAAGTTACATAGTAAACTGATCGTAGATCTACTTTTTGTAATTAAATAGGTACTACTTATAGCTTAAAAAATTGTGTTATTTGCAGCAGTAGCTCCATCTATTATTGGCCTTGCGAACACAGATATTTTCTTTTATTATATAAAACTTTAAAAAAGACTGATAATGTCTTAAACTCAGCTATTATAATTTGTTACCTAGGTATTTTTAAAGTACCTACATGGAACTGTTGTCGATATTTTTCAAACTTTCAAGAGGCATATTATAATTATCTTTATTGTCATTCATTATACAATTAGTGACAAGACTGTAAAATTAAACCAATCAACATCAAAAAGTGCTTAATATTATTTCAGTATCCTATTTCACGTAGATAAATAAATTGTTCAATTTGAATAGTGGGTTGGGTCAGTTGAGACAGTGGGACACTTGAAACAGATATATTTTCATACTAACATTTTGCATCAATATTTTTAGTTTATAATACAATTTTGATAGATTTGATTCCCGAGTCATTAGTGCCGAGTCATATGCATTAACTACACAAGTCTTTTTTTTATTTCAATGCACGCTCTCTATACCACTATTGTTTAAAAAGAAAACGTATTACTTCTTAAGAAAAAATATATATATGGCTACCTTTTTACCGTGAAAGTCATTCCCTCGCCTTGTCCCCGAGTTCAAAAACATTACTAAAATGTATAACTGGCAACACTCTCAAACAATTCAAGATGGCGATTTCTTCTCAGCCGTAGGTGAGTTTGTGCAAAAACATATTATCAAAAAAATTGGTAAGAGTTACATTTATGGCGATCATTACCTCACGTTACATGAATGAATTAAGCATTTTAATATACAGGGTTACATGTAAAGTCGTACTGAATATTAAAGGACGTTATTATTTAGGTCATTTCTGATGAATTTGATCCTATAATATAGTGTCCGAAACTTAACCGTTATGGAGATATTGATATCTTTAAGTTTTTTTTTAAATATCCAAATATTTTTGCTTTTTTGCCAATCTTTTTATGATTAAGACTCCTAGGGTTCGTTTTTTTATGTATTTAGTTAGAAGACATGCCAATGAATAAAAATGATCAACAAAAACTCAACCCTCCATTAACAGCTTAAAATAACTGCACGACAACGGTATAAATTAAATAATTTTTGCTAAGTATTCCTAACTTTGAAGCGATATGATAAAAAAAAATTGTATGGAACTTATTCTGCAGATGATTTTAAAAACTTCTACGTCTTCTTAGCTATTCAAAAAAGGAATAACACTAGCTATTAAATAGGCAAAACATTGACCAAATAACAGTTCAGTTAGCAAAGGCTACATTTTTGGTTTGAGGTATAAATAGCTAAATCACGAAAATAAAACAAAAAAATCAGTAATATTTTTATAATTCATGTTCAACATGGCCGCCACTATTTCTTATACAAATTCTCATTCGTTTTCTTAAATTACTTTTTACAACAGATGTTTGCAGGCTCCGCCTCATTTCCTCAGCCGCATCAATAATTTTTTGTCGTAAAACCTCGATATTTGCGATTGGTGTCATTTCGTCGTACACTAGGGTTTTCATATGACCCCACACATAAAAATCCATCGGCGTTAAATCGGGACTTCTTGCCGGCCACGGTATGGGTCCACCTCTTCCAATCCACCGGTTTGGGTAATTTTCATCCAACCATGCTCGAACACTTCTTCTGTAGCGCGCTGGGCAGCCATCGTGTTGAAAGAACATATTTTGTCTTATTGCCAGAGGTAAATCGAGCATTAAAGAGTATAACTCCTCCCTTAAAAAGTTCTCGTACATCTCGCCATTCAAATTATCGGGCAAAAAGTATGGCCCTATCAAATAATTAGAAATTATGCCCATCCACACGTTGAGACTGAATCTCCTTTGCGATCCTTTTAATCTTTTTTTATTGGGATTACCTTGCGCTTTGGGAGCCCAATAATGGGCGTTATGGTAATTTGTGATACCGTCTTTGTCAAACTTAGACTCATCTGTCCACAAAATTTTCTTTAAAAAGCCGGATCATCAATATCGGCATTTAGCATAAATCTGCAGAAGTCTAGTCGCCTCAGCGGGTCCCCTTCTTCATTTACGTGCACTGGCGTGTAATGGTAAGGGTATTGGCCAGAACTGTGCATTACGAACCAGGCTTTCCACTGGGAAATACCGAGCCGTCGAGCAACAACAGTTGTTGACGTGGTTGGGTCGGCTTGAAAAAGGCGTCGAATTTCATTATTTTCTTCGTCGTCGTCATCAAAAATACGAGGTCGTCCCACGTCAGTTCGTCGTACTTGAACAGAACCAGTTTCTCGTAGTCTTCGGTAAAAAATATCACAGTTTTTATTTTTTTATTTACGTATTGAAGCTATTTTTACATCAAACTGAAAATGTAGCTTTTGCTAACTGAACTGTTATTTGCTCAATGTTTTGCCTATTTAATAGCTAGTGTTATACCTTTTTGAATAGCTAAGAAGACGTAGAAGTTTTTAAAATCATCTGCAGAATAAGTTCCATACAATTTTTTTTTACCATAGCGCTTCAAAGTTAGGAATACATAGCAAAAATTACTTAATTTATACCGTTGTCATGCAGTTATTTTAAGGTGTTAATGGAGGGTTGAGTTTTTGTTGATCATTTTTATTCATTGGCATGTCTTCTAACTAAATACATAAAAAAACGAACCCTAGAAGTCTTAATCATAAAAAGATTGGCAAAAAAGCAAAAAAATTGGGATATTTAAAAAAAAAACTTAAAGATATCAATATCTCCATAACGGTTACGTTTCGGACACTATATTATAGGATCAAATTCATCAGAAATGACCTAAATAATAACGTCCTTTAATATTCAGTACGACTTTCCCTGTAACCCTGTATAAATAAAATTTGTTGTTTTTGTGCCTTTTTGGGAGTAAAATGCATATTCTAAATGTAACAAGCAAATTGAGGTTATGTGCCGGTGTTTTTGTAGCTTTAGTTAAAATTCGTCATTCCCTCACAATCATTCCCTCACTACATCTTGGAGTGAGGGAATGACGGCCGTATGAGGGAATGATTTATACAGTATTCTACGGTTCTTTTAGATTTTTTATTTATTTGTTGCAACATGTATTTCATGGTATTTAATTTAATAAAGGTACCTGAATGTTGAACAAAAATGGCACGACCAAAGAAGTTGAGTGATGCAGAAAAAAAAAAAAGAAAGAGTATGATAGAAAAAGGCGAGAAAAAATGAAAAATAATCCTGAATCTTTGGAAAACTGCGGGAAAAAGAAAAATTAAAATATTAAAAAAAAAGGAGGGTCAGGTAAAATCAGTTATTCATATGAATGCTAGAGAACTTAGACAAAAGCGAAAACAATGGAAAGAAAATAGTAAAGTGCATAGGAATCAAAAAGCTATAGCACACCAAAATTTACAAAGAATACTTGATGATACACCCCCACCAAGTCCAGTATCAGTTGTGCAGCAAATTAGAGAAGATGTAGCTGCTCGAAATAGACGACAGATGCGAAGGCGACGAGCAATTTTGTATGCTAAGATTGTAAATTTGGAAAAAGACTGAAGAATGCAGTAAAGTTAAACGAAAAATACAAGAAGAGGTATTTGAGACTGAAAACAAAAAAATCTGACCCTGAATCGCCTGCAACTAAAGTAAATGCGCTCCTAAAGAATGTAAACGTTCCTGAGAGTGTGAAGAAGAAATTACTTTTTGGAGAAGCGTTAAGAATAGATCTAGAGACTAGTTACAATGATCTTGGAAAGAAACATGAAAAAAAGAAAAAATATTACGAAATGTTGAAATTGAAATCACTGCAGAAATATAAGTTACTTCACGTATCGAAACCTTTTTTTAAACATGATACTTTCAAAAGACAAAAACCTAGAAAAATAAGCGATAAAATGCTGAAGGCAAAGGGCGATGTAATTAAATTTTTGGAGAAAGATGACAACTCAAGGATGTGTCCGGGGAAAAAAGACTATCTTAAATCCAAAGATGGTAAAACTAAGCAAAAGCGTGTTTTATATGATACACTTAATAATTTACATAAAAAGTTTTTAAGCACAGTCAATTATAAGATAAGCTTATCAACCTTCTGCAGATTCAGACCCTTTTCGGTTACTTGGCAAAACGTGAATGAACGAAATTCTTGCCAATGCATACAGCATGCCAATATTCAACTGATGATATCTAAATTGCATGAAGTCAAAGCATTGAAATTTTGTAGCGTGACTTCAGCTTTAGCGACAATAACCTGCGATGTGCATTCCACAAAATGTCTATTCAGGGAATGTTTAACCCGCAAGGAACGCTCTTTGGAATACTACTTACCAATGCCTAATCAGATTGTGACTTATCGACAATGGATTTATCAAGTCACTTCATTTGAAAAGGACGGGAAAAAAAAGACAGTTCGTAAACCCGCGAAGAAAGAGCAGTGTTAAATTGAGACAGCTTGTTCAAAATCTGGAAGCAGCATTACCACTCTTTTTTTCACACGTTGGCACTATAGCACATCAATATTCAAAATATATAAAAAAAAAAAAACAATAAACGACATTCTCATTCATATAGATTACAGTGAAAACTATTCCTGCAAGTATAAAGAGGAAATACAAGCTATCCACTTTGGTGGAGGAAGGAAGCAGATAACAATGCATACAGGAGTGCTTTACTTGCGCAAGGATAATGCAATCAAACCTGTATCCTTTTGTTCTCTCTCTAGCGACAATAGACATGACTCAATGGCTGTTTGGGCTCACTTAAAACCAATATTTGAGTGGATAAAAACACAACACTTACCTATTTCCCGATTACATATGTTGAGTGATGGGCTTGTTAATCAATATAAAAATAAATTCATGTTTGAAATGGTGTGTCGCCATCTACAAGATCTCTATCCAGAAATCGCACACTTTTCATGGCATTATTCTGAACCTGGGCACGGTAAGGGAGCGCCTGACGGTGTCGGTGGAACCCTGAAACGGACAGTTGATAAAGTCGTGACAGAAGGCCATGATATCGTAGACCTGAATTCATTGAAACCTATCCTTCAATCCAGGTGTCCTTCTATTTTATTATTTGAAGTAACCACAGCAGATATTTCACTGATGGATGATCTCATAAAACAGTCCCATACTATTCCTACTTTCCGAGTAAAAAAAAATACGCAAGTTCGTATTTTTTAACAATACCTTACAGTGCAGAAGACTTTCATGCATAGATTGCGAAGAAGATTGTACCCACTATCATTTGGGATATTTTCAACAACACCAAAGTAATCGATTTACTAAGAGGCGTAACAAATCCCCTCAAAAGTCAATGGAATTGGGTATACTGAAGAATATACCTTACAGTGCAGAAGACTTTCATGCATAGATTGCGAAGAAGATTGTACCCACTATCATTTGGGATATTTTCAACAACACCAAAGTAATCGATTTACTAAGAGGCGTAACAAATCCCCTCAAAAGTCAATGGAATTGGGTATACTGAAGAATAATCTCGAACTGTCTTTAGCGTCGACTTCGCGCATTCAAGATCATACTGGAATGTCCAAAGAAAATGATACAATTGATTTAGAAAATGAGGGATCTACTGTTGTCTCAGACAGTGATAAGATTGCTACCATTAGAGATTATGTTCTGATGAAATGGGGCACAGCAAAATATCCCGGCGAAGTTATATCTGTTTTTGAAGATGGTTTAATGGTTAGGTGCATGAAGCAAGGCCTGAAGTTTTGGAGATGGCCTAATGTTAAAGATGAGCAATTATACAGCTGGGAAGATGTGATACAGAAAATAAAGACGCCAAAGTTAGTTAAGAGGGGGAGACGTGTAGAGTCATCTAACTCTGTAATAACGTATTATTACAGAGTTAGATGACTCTACACGTGATGTTAAAATTAAGACTGAATAATTCGTTGATCTCAAAGACCAAAAAACTAATACAAGTAAAGACTAATACAGATTAGTATTAATAATAATTAATAAATTAATATGGAGACGTTTGAAGTTTTGGAGAAGTGCTAAGTACAAAGTTTAAAAATAAATAGTAATAAGTATAAACATTTGTTACCTATATAATAGTATATTTGTAATGTTTTTGAGTTTATATATATTTATATTGACTATAAGTACAAAGTTTTGAGTTGATTTTCTTTAGAATATGATATTTCATTGTTTAATATTATAAAAATTACATAATTTCCTTCATTTGTACATTTTTTTTATTATAATATAATAATAAACCATTCCCTCACTCTGTTAATCATCCCCTCATTTATTTATTTTTAAAACCTCAATTTTTATAGATTATATACAAAAATATGGAAGACCAATACTCCTAAATAGATTTCTTAAAGCAACTTTTTTGATATCTGTAAAAAATTATCTAAGTTTATATAAAAAAAAAAATATTAATAATATCTCAAATTTTGAAATTTCATAAGAAATACCCAGATATGTTGAGTATTTTGAAAACAGGAAATAAAAGTACGTCAAGCCTTTGTTTTCAAATAGCTTTAAATAAAATATGGTTATAGCAATGTTTTATTGATATTTTTTTGTAAGCTAAATATCAAGTTCTGCACTTTTTATCCACATTGTAGCTTAGGAACATGAAATTTCCTTTCTATTCTATTGAAAGCATTCGCTTAGTTATGCAATTAAATGAGTTTTTCAGGAACTTAAAAATTCGTATCATCTGTCCCTATTGAGGGGTAATTTGATACGATGTTTGGTTTTTGATCAATAACTTCCAAACTATTGAATATTGAACAGAAATGTATTAATCTTTATGTAACTTAATAAATAATTGAAAGGACATGGAAATCACTTTTCTTCCAAGTATCAGTTTTGATGCAAATTACCGGAAAGTAAAAATCGTCTCAACTGTCCCCACCCTCCCCTAGGTAGAACTAGCAAGTAAAGTACCTACGTCGCTTTTTTCCTCAACAACTATTTCATTTTCATAACTTGTTATTTTGTATACCTAGAGGTTTAATTGTTATTCAGAGTGGTGACCCTACCTTCTCGATTTAATGATGGAGCAAAACCTTGGATGTTTGTAGTCAGCATAGTATAGGTGTACCTATGTTTTCTCCTTTATGGATATTATACTAGCTTTCCATCCGTAAAATGGTCCTACTTTACTCCTATAGGGTTAATTATGCTCCAATTTTTTTAAATGTTTTATCGCTTTATATGTCCAAATCGGTGCAACATTTCAATTAACTGTGAACGCACCCGAAACATCTTACATAAAAGTGGCAGCACTGAACTGTCAAATTTTTCACCCGCCATTTTTTTCATAAGTCAGGTGCAGCTGTAGTGCAAGACCTTAAAAGTTTTTTTTTGTATCGGATAAAGCCACTTCCATCCTGAAATCTGCATAGTGCATTAAGGTAATTATGTTTTAATGTTATTATGTATTTAATCAGGTAAACGAATACGTAAATATTTTATTTGATTGCTGAGTTGGTCATAATCTAACCTCACATTTTTGGCGTGATCATATTTTCTTTTGTACGATGGGGTAACTTTGCGCCTGGAGCAAACTCAACCCAAACATAAGCCGTTCAAAAGTAAACATTTTTTATTAATTGTAAGTGGTTATTAATACACTTTTTATCAAGGAAATTGTTATTTATTTTCAGTAAAGATGCCAAGAAATTGTAAAAATTACAGCTCCGAAACTCTAAGACAATGTTTGGCTTCCATATAAAATAAGAATTAACGCAAAGAAAAGCAAGTGAAAAGTATGGCATCCCATGCAGAACCATTATTAATCAGCTAAGACTCCAACGATCTAAAATGCCATCTAGACCTCCAGGCGCTCCAACAACATTTTCAAGTGAAGAAGAAGCCTTGTTTGTCGACTGCATGACTCTTATCTACAGAGTCTTGAAGCTAAGAGGCTAGAATGGACGACAAATGGAACTACAAGAGGACGTCGTAGGAAATTAAACATCACTCCTGGAAAAACTGTAACTGAATAATTAAGCACACTTTTGAATGATAAAGAAAATGAAGAGTTGGCTCAGCCGTCAACTTCAAAGCAACCATGTCGCCGCCGTAGAGCCAGTAGCGAAAATTCTTACGCAGAAAGTGTCAACATGTCAGTTCATGGATCTTCCCATCTTAGTTCTCTTGAAGATTTAGAAAATCTTGTAGCTAACACTGATACAGCAGCCGAAACTTACAATAAAAGTTGCAATTTCAAACCAATTGTGAAGGCGGTTGGGCAATATGTAGTTTTCACATATGAGGGGGAAATGTTTCCTGGTAAAATTACAAAAATAACTAAAGAAGATGAAGAAGTCGCTAAAATCCTGGACTTGGCCTAAACCCGTCGATGAAATTCAATACGATTGGCAGGATATACTGGGATGTATTGATGTCCCTAAAAAAATAGTACCCGCCGTGAAATATATTCCGTTCCTGAACTTGATGAAGCTTGGGGTTTTTAGTTAAATATGTCAAGTTTAAGAAAGTTAAATTTTCATAAATAATTTTAGATGTAAGTTCTAATTTTTGAGAAGTTTATCTCGTTATCTCGTTAGTTTATTTTCGACTGATTTTTGTCCAGCATTTGTAACCAAAGTTACTATATACTTAAGATAGCAATGCCTATTATAATTTAAGAATATAAATAAAACCAATGAAATAAAGTGATTTTCTAACTAAGTTTAAGAATATAACATTATTTCTTTCAAAAAACGGTTTATTTTTATTTTTACCCATTTTTCGACCATTGATACTATCACAAAAGGTAAAGCGTACATACTGATTACTGCCACAACCACAACAGTACGCGCGTGTATAACTGTGTGCGCGACCCACCATGCGGCCACTCGTTTCTTTATTGGGTTTTCAAATTTTCATAATTTAGTTTTTTTTTGGTCAAAAGTAATCTCTTATTAAAGTAGCTCGATGTCACATAGGGTAAGCGCCGCGGCCTGCGAACGTTGCGGTTAAGCAACGTTCGCAAAGGCCGGTCAGAGGATGGGTAACCAAATACTTTGTATCTCGAGCTACAGTAGCTCGAGATACAAAGTATTTGGTTACCCATCCTTGCTTCGGAAGACACGATAAGCCGTTGGTCCTGGCTGCATTTGCAGTCGCCAATATCCTCTAATCCGCATTGGGCCCGCGTGGAGGGTCATGGCCCAGTCTCCTTGACTATCCTTAAGGAAGACCTATGCCCCAGCAGTGGGAACATTAAATGGCTGACGACGAATCACTTATTTCGTGATTCAAGAAAAACAAATTCTTGACAATAATTTTAAAGGGAACGATCGATATTGACGGTAATGAACCCACGCACCTTAAAATTTAGCCTAATAACTGCCCGATAGCTAAGTGGTTCAGAGTCAGACGGCTGGCCGCCCGAATAGCGGAACGACCTAGCTAGGTTCGATTTCCGCGTTTCACGTTTGCGCTATCGTACAAACAAGTACGTTAATTACCTACTTATCTGCGTTGCCTTGATAACTTAGTAGTACATTATAACTCAATTCCAATTTCCGAAATTCGGTGCTCGGATGAAACATTTGAATTTAAATAACATTTAAGTGTTTTAAATGCAACATAACAAAAAATTATAAAAAACAGTTTTTTGATTGCCGTAAGTAGTTGGTAAGTACTTACCTAGTCTTTTTCAACAACTGGTATTTCGATGCTGACCAGGCCTTCTACGCAGTACCTTCGCTGCTGTTCACGGTTCACTGCTCACGCCTAAACGAGGGTTTTCACGCAATAGCCTGTTCGGTGGCAGGTCTTATTTGTACGCCACCACCCTCCGAGACGGGCACAATTGGCTGGTGGTCAAGCAAACGCTATACAGCTCTGGTAAACACACGAGGATCGCGGGGCTGAACTGCGTTGGGGTGTTCAACTCCGTACAGTCGCAACGCCTCAGAGGCATTTCCGCGGGCCATACCGTAGCACAAAAGCATGTTCACATACTCCCGAGCACTAAACGCATGCCAAGGCATCTTGTAAGATTGCTTTGCTTTATCACTCACTCGATAACACTGAGCAATTACTCTGTCACACACACAACACAACACACCAACACGAGAACAATAAGTACTTATTTTACTAATTCGAATTCGAAATTTCGGAACTAAAAAACTGCATGTACACATTCGATAACGTAAGAAACCGAACTGATAGAAAATGGCGGTTTTTGGGCGGGCGGCGGCGAGCGAGAAAGGCGGTAGTTACTTTGACAAATCTATTTGATTTCGCCGCGCCGCGAGTCGGGTCGCACGCGCCGAGGAGCCCCTGCTCGCCCCTCCGCCCCGCGCCCGACCGACAGACACCGAGCGCACCCGACCGCACGCCGTTCCCGCGCCCGCGCTCGTCCCGGGGCGGCCGACCGACGCGACATGCGGCGACGAGCGACAAGTGAGTGCGTTACCCCCGCAAAATGTTGTGCTTTCAAAGTCAAAGTCAAAATCAATATCATTTATTCAGTCTAGGCTGTTACAAGCACTTATGAACGTCAAAGAAGCTACGCAATCGGTTCACAAACCCTACGGCGGGAGACCTTGTAACGAGAAGAACCGGCAAGAAACTCGTCAAGGGCTGTTTTTTCTCCCTGTTTTATTTCATACAGAGTCGTCAAATTGAAAAGTGACCTTAACATATCAGCAAGGTCAATTTCCATCACAAAAGGAAAATACTAATTAAAATATTACATTTTATGGTTATTGTAACCGTAAACAATTTTTAACTGGCAAAGAAAGACATGTCTATCATACATTACTTACAACATTACTCGCATTACAAGATTACTATACTGCAAGTTGTTAGGTACATACAGTTCAGTATCAATTTATTTTAGATAAAAATATTTAGGCTTTAAGCACAGCATTAAGATAAGCAGACTGAGGTAGACCCATTTCCGCTGGCGGCCGCTTTAGAGAGATGAGACTATAACAGATAATTAGTGTGTCACGCGGAGAAATTTGTTTACTAATAGCAAAATTTGTGTGAATAATAGTTTTTAAGATATTTGAGAAAAACAGATTTCGCTGGAGTAACGTTTGAAACGTTACCCTGGCAAAAAAGTAGCTTCAGCCAGAAACCAAATACATGAATAGATAGCTTTTATTGAGTAGTAAATGTTAGCAAATAGCAAAATTTGTGTGTGTTATAGTCCTCGAGTAATTTAAGATTTTGCTGCGGTAACGTTTTGGGATTTCCCAGATCTCGAAACGGTTCAAAGCAAAGGCAAAAAATACCAATCAGAGACCTTAATTTGTTTAAATTTGTTTAAACATTAGTTTTTGGATAGGTTGACGCAAACCAATGTAATTAAATGGTTTCAAAAATCAGAAAAAACGTATTTGCAAGTAAACTAGTGCACTTTTAACCAAATAAATAGCTGCAAAAATACCCGTAGTAGACAGATATTGTAGCTTTACACAATATGAAACTTAAAATAAATTTGATAAATTTTAGACTGGTCGTACTTTAGCACTCGAATACGCAGTTCTCATAAGATTAAGAAACATGACTATATCGCCGGGTTTGACTTTTATAATGTGCTATTAAAAATACATTCAACCCTAAACTTTCACCCTTCTATCACCAACCCCTACTTTTTTTTTTACACAAAAAATTCCCTAGAAATAATATATATAGCAAAACAACGTTTGCCGGGTCAGCTAGTCACTGATAAACATGTTGTGACAAAAATTGCGACTCCTCCTGTGGACCAATAAAAATGCACGGGTTGGCAAACAAAACTTCCACTCAAGATTATTTAATTTTACTGGCAACACTTCTTAGCTGTCATCTGAAGCAACAGTTTGGCACCGGTGCTAACAAGTTGCGGCGAACAGTTGAATTTGTTTCTCGAATAAAATAATTAGTTGTAGTTTTTGTAAAAGATCGTTGCGACTTTTCAGTTACATCAATATTTTGGTAAGTACAATACTTAGAGTTCTTTATTTCATATGGCGTCATGTAATCTGGGGAATGATTGAAAAAAATTGCCACAACGCTTACCTAACCTCAAAAATCTATTTTTCGCATTAATTTATTTTGCTTAACGACCCTTCCGTGGACAACTTTCAGGTGGACACTATGTCCACGGAAAAGACAACGTCCACGGAAGTGACACTGTGATGAGTTATCAAAATGTTTTGTATAAAAACGCAATATTATCAGCATTCTATCTTTCTTTCCATTCTACGCTTTCGTTAATATGTGTGAACATGTGCATTTTATTGCTTTTTTGCAGGCAATTATGCCAAGAACAAATAGATCGAAATCCCAACTAACTGATGATGAAAAAAAGAAAAGGCGACGTGAACAGAAAAAGTTGAGTATGCGTAGAGCACGTGCAAAAATGAACGAAGCTGCAATTGCAGAAGTGCGAGCAAAAGATAGAGAAAGATACAGTAAGAAAAAAGAAGAGGTGAAATTAAAAAGATAGATCAGTATACTCCAAGAGAACAGCGCCAAATAAGAAAAATGTGGCGTGAAAAGTCTTAAAGAGACGAGACCTTTTGAAGATTAGAAAAAGAGCTGCTGCTCTAATCGAAGAGAATACTCCTCCTTCTAGTCCAGCGCCAAGTACTTCTTCATCGTTTTCTCGCGTAAATGCAGGTAAAGCTGTAGCTGATCGCAATAAAAGAGCAATAAAAAGAGAAAATATCAATTTAAAGACCAAGATTATAGAAATGAATCAAAAGCTTAGAAAATATAGGATGCGTATAAAAAGACTCAAAGCAAAACATAGTAAGGAAGTGGCACATAAAACTAATGCAAGCAAAATAAAAAAAGTAAAAGATATTAAACAAATCGTGCATAACTTTCTAATGTAAGATGAATATAGTCGCTTGACTTCAGGTAAAAACGAGACAATCACCCGAAAAAAAATAAAAAAACTGATTTGATTGTTAAATGATACACTTCTTAACTTGCACACAGTATTTAAAAAAAACTGGTTTACAAATTTCTTACCAAACGTTTCGAAGATACCGTCCTTTTTCCTAAAGCATCTTCAAGAAATACATGTTTATGCATACTACATGAAAATAATGATTTTAATGATCTTATAGTAAGAGCTCTACAAAAGGCCAAAGTTATAGCATATGGTTCTGCTTCTGATGTAGCAAAAACACTTTGCTGTCACAAGTCATTTAATCTAAAATGCTTAGAACGAATATGCATGGCCTGTCAAAATAAAGAAATTACCTTCAATACTTATGATGAAAGTGGCTATCGTACTTATGAAAGATGGGTAACTAAACATGAAAAAGTAATTGTTAAAGGAAAGGAAAAAATATGCAAGAAGTCTATAAAAGAAACTGTAAAAACTACTATTAAATCTCTCGTCCAATTGTTACATTTAAACTTACCGGTATACATGAGACATGTAGGTAATTTCATTCATCAGGTCAGGTCAATCCATACTCTTAAAGAAAAATTGTCTCCTTCTGAAGGCTTATTACACATTGTTGATATGGCAATGTCCAATCATAAATTCTAATCTGTGCACATTTATTTTTCCTATAGATATAAGATACTCTGTGAAGTTTTTTCTCTATGATTTGTCTGGGAAGAAAAAAAACATGTTATATTTTTTTTGGGTGTGGTTAATAATAAAAGAAGAATTAATTAATACAGTTTTATTATTTAAAATACCACCTGCGAATCCACCAACACACATTGATTTCTCCGAAAATAATTATAACTGTAAGTATAGCGCTGAAATTCAATCCGCTCATTTTGGTGGTTCAAAAAGTCAGTTGTCACTTCATACGTGCTTATACTACAGTACTGATTGTCAGCAGCCGGATAGAATATGGATATGGCATGATACAGAAATTGGAAAATTTATTCTTGAAGAAAAGCACTCGAAGCAAACTTTTTCTTAGAAGAAAATTAAATGAATTGAAGTACAATGAAACGTCGTCACTGTCCGACCATTTTAAATTATTCTCTACAATTTTTGGCCAATTAAAAGATGCAGGAAGTCCAATAACTGATGAAGAGAAGATTAACTACATACTCATGTCAATGCCATCTTCATATGAGATAATAATTACTACTTTGGAATCACATCCCAATTTAACATTAGATATTGTCAAAGATAGACTTTTAGGAGAAGAAGAAAAAAGGAAAGTAAAGAATAAAACAGAAGAATTTAAGAATGCCTTTATATGTTATACTTGTGGAAAAGAAGGGCATAAGAAATATCAATGCAGAATGCGAACCCAAGGAAGAGGTTATGGTAACATTCAACAGAATACACAAGGAAGAGTGTATCAAGGAGTAAGTCAAGGACACATGAGGTCAGAACAAATGTTTAGAGGAACACAACAAGGACCAGACCGTGGTGGATATCGTGGCACTGGACGAGGGCAAGGTCACCGTGGACGAGGTACATTTCACCAGCATTCACGAGGATACCAGGACAGAAAATATGAACACCAGTCTTATGCAGTAAACCTACAACAATTTGAAAATAATGCATTTATGGTGAACAATGAAATTGACTTGCCAAATAGTGAAAGCGAATCAGTATCATGGTGTATAGACTCCGGTTGCTCCGACCATTTAACAAACAATATAAACTTATTTAGTGAGTATGTCATGCTAAGCAAACCTAGAAATATTGCCGCAGCTAAGAATGGTATAACATTGAAAGCCACTGCTATTGGAAATATAAAGGTAAGATGTTATGTTGGTAAAAGATATACTTATTATACAATTCAAAATGTTTACTATGTGCCAGATTTAAGAAAGAATTTACTGTCTGTTTCAAAGATGAATTATCATGGATTAAAACTAGAATTTAGTAAAGGTAAAGTTAGAGTCTACAAATATGAAAAATTAGTGATGATTGGTAATAACGAAAATTCTTTGTATATCATAAATATGGATGTGGATGTATCAAATTGTAACATGGCTGCTAATGATAAAAATAATATTGTACAATTATGGCATAGGAGATTTGGCCACTTGGGCATGAATAATTTAAATATTTTGACCCGGAATAGTCTTGTGACAGGTTTAAGTGAAATTGCAAACAGTAATATTGAAAATAACTTGTGTGAAACATGTTTACTTGGAAAAATGACTAGATTGCCATTTAATAGAAAGGGTTATCGAGCTACTAAGCCATTGGAACTAGTGCATACCGATGTATGTGGACCAATTACTCCCACAACACATGAAGGTTACAAATACTTCTTAACTTTTATAGATGACTGCACTCACTTTGTTATAGTCTACTTAATTTCTAACAAATCAGAAGTTTTTGAAAAATTTAAAGAGTATTATTACTATGCAACTAAACATTTTAATACAAATTTATTAAAATTAAGATCAGATAATGGTAGAGAGTATGTTACTAAGGAATTTCAGAACTTTTGTAGACAAGAAGGAATATCATTGCAATATACAGTCCCATATAACCCTGAAATGAACGGTACAGCAGAAAGGATGAACCGCACACTTGTTGAAAAGGTAAGAACAGTTTTAATAGACTCTAAACTGCCAAAGACCTTTTGGGGTCATGCTGTTTTATATGCTGCCTATGTAACCAATAGGAGTCCATCTATCGGAAGAGAGGCAACTCCTAGTGAATTATAGACTGGAAGAAAACCAGATGTGACTAATATGAAAGTATTTGGAAGTATAGCATATAATCATATACCAAAAGAACATAGACAAAAATTAGACAGCACAAGTAAGAAACTTATAATGGTAGGTTATTCTACTTCAGGATATAAACTATATGATGAGGATACAGAAAAGATAATAATAGGAAGAAATGTACTTTTCGATGAAGAAAAGAAGAATCCACAGATGTACGAGATACCATGCAAAAGTTATGAAGAAGGAGAGGAAAATGAAGGTTCTAAACAAAAAGACTGTTTTGAGAGAAGGGATGAGAGTGAAGACAATGATAGAAGAGGAAAAAATGAGAATAGAGAAGAAAAATATTATACAGAAGAAAAAGAGAACACGCAAGAGTATGAAAAGTTTGGTATAAATGAAGAAGCAAGACAATCTAAAGAAACAATTATGAGAAATAAACCTATGAAAGAAAATGAAGAGGAAAGCTTAGAAAGAGGGAGAGGACGAAGAAGAATTAAAAAACCAGCATGGCAAAAGGATTTTATAATGGATTTTAATGAAGATGATAATAATGATGCACTACTTGCGTTACTGGCTAACTATCAGGATGTACCAAGCAACTATCAAGATATAAAAGAGAGAAAGGATAGAATACAGTGGGGAAAAAGCTATAACAGAAGAAATATCAGTATTAAAAGAAAGCCAAACGTGGAAAGTAATACCTAAACCTAAAGACAAGAAACTATTGGATACAAAGTGGGTATTTACAAGAAAAGATTTAGGATCAAAAGATATATATAAAGCTAGATTAGTAGTAAAAGGTTTTCAGCAAAGAGAGGAGTTACAGGATACTTACTCACCAGTTTTGAAACTAAAAACATTAAGAGTTTTATTATCAGTTGCTGCACAACGGTCATATAACATTCATCAAATGGATGTAAAAGGTGCATTTTTATATGGAGAAATTAAAGAGGAAGTGTACTTAAAACCACCAGAAGGTATAAATATTAAAGAAGGTTATGTCTTAAAACTTACTAAGTCGCTGTACGGACTCAAGAAATCACCAAAATATTGGTATGAAAAATTCAGTGAGACAATTACTAAATATGGCTTCAAGAGATCTGAAAATGACTATTGTTTGTATAGTAAAGGTGATTTGTATTTAATATTATATGTTGATGACCTGTTATTATTCGGATCTAACATTAAGGAAATAGAGGAAGTTAATTTTTTTTTGTCGAATCACTTTAGAATGAAAGATATGGGAAGTGGAAATTTAACATATCTTGGTATTACAATAATCAAAGAAAAGGAGGGAATTCGTATAAATCAAACAAAATTTTTGTATTCTGTTTTGGAAAAATATGGTATGGAAAATTGCAATGGTAGTAATACTCCAATGGAAAGTAGCTTCAAATTAGACTTTAAAGAGTGTGAGATAGATTTTAATTTGGAATATCAGTGTAGATCACTAATTGGTTCACTTATGTATGCAATGGTAAGCACTAGACCAGATCTGGCAACTGCGGTTTCCTATTTAAGTAGATTTCAGTCAAAACCAACTCAAAAATTGTATATGGCTTTAAAAAGGGTTCTCAGATACATTAAACAAACTATAAATTATAATTTGCTCTTTTCTAAGAATGATGAATGTAGCTCATTGGTAGGATTTGCAGACTCTGATTTTGCTAGGGATGAAGATAGGAAATCAACGAGTGGATTCTTGTTTAAACTATTTAATAATGTAGTAACATGGAAATCTAAGAAACAAAGTACAGTTGCACTTAGTACAACTGAAGCAGAACTTATTTCTCTATGTGAATCCTCTGTAGAAGCTTGTTGGATTTTAAAATTGCTTAAGGATATAAATGTAAAGTTTGAAAATGCTGTAATTTTTGAAGATAACCTAAGTACTATGAAATGTGTAAAAAATCCAGATCAAAAGAGACTTAAGCACATGGATATAAAGTATAATTTTGTTAAGCAGAAAGTAGAAGAAGGTGTTATTACTGTTAAATATGTATCGACTAAAGATCAGATTGCAGATTTGTTAACTAAGCCGTTACCTAAAGAACAGTTTCATAAATTCGTATGTATGTTGGGTTTAGTAGATTGGACATTGAGGGAGAGTGTTGATATGGCAATGTCCAATCATAAATTCTAATCTGTGCACATTTATTTTTCCTATAGATATAAGATACTCTGTGAAGTTTTTTCTCTATGATTTGTCTGGGAAGAAAAAAAACATGTTATATTTTTTTGGGTGTGGTTAATAATAAAAGAAGAATTAATTAATACAGTTTTATTATTTAAAATACCACCTGCGAATCCACCAACACACATTGATTTCTCCGAAAATAATTATAACTGTAAGTATAGCGCTGAAATTCAATCCGCTCATTTTGGTGGTTCAAAAAGTCAGTTGTCACTTCATACGTGCTTATACTACAGTACTGATTGTCAGCAGCCGGATAGAATAAAGACTACGTCAATATGTACAGTCTCAGAAAATTTAAGACATGACCCAGTATTAATATGTGCGCACCTTCAGCCTGTTTTGCATAGAATAAAAGAAATAAACCCAGCTATAATGGAACTACATATACTTAGTGACGGTCCATCCACTCAATATAGAAACAAATCAATGTTTCATTTGGTTGTGAATTATGTAAGTAAAGAATAAACCGTATTATTTGGCACTATAGCGAAAAGGGTCATGGCAAAGGTGCTCCTGATGGAGTGGGCGGATGCGTTAAAAGGTTATGCGATAACTCAGTTGCAATGGGGAAAGATATTTCTAGCTATGACGATCTAATGGCGTGTTTGAAAGCAAACTGCAAAAGGGATAGAAATATACGGAATTAATGATTCTGAATTGCCAAAAATACAGGGTATATTAGATAAGAGTACAACGAAACCTTTTAAAGGTACATTCAAGATCCACCAACTTACTTGGAGTCGAAGGGATCCGAGTATAATACACGCAAGGAGATTAAGTTGCTTAGAATGCACAGCAGATAAAAATTGCACACATTTTAAAATTGGACAAATACGTATTCAATATGATACATCTAATGTAAGTACTCCTCGAACACCGGCGTCTAGCAGAGGCAGTGTATCTCCAAATTATAATGTGGCCACTCCTAATGCTTCAACTGTAACCATCTCAACCAATCCACCGCTTTCGCCAATAAGTTCGCCAGATACACCAGATAGAATACAGTTACAACGATTACCTTTTCGCCCAAAAAAGAAATTTAGTATTGTATCAGACGATTCTGACTCTGACAGTATTTTAAGCCCTCCTCCAAATAAACGACCTGTCCCACAACGTTTAATCATATCTGAAAGTGACAGCGAAGACGAGTCTATCTTCTAAATTAAACTCTAGTCTAGCTCATTAAGTTACAGTTTAAAAGACAAACATCGTGATTTATTTAATATTAAAAAAAAGGATCATTTGATTGTAAATCCAAACCATTTGGTAGAATAACGTAAAATTATTTGTAGTTTTTCGAAAATATTAAAATAACGAAATACCTCGATAAATGGTATGTCATATTACGTCTGTCTGTTAAATGGGTCTAATTTCTCTTAGTTTGTCCACAGAAACTCTATTCCGTGGACAATTGTGTTTATTTTTTTAAGTGCCAAAGTGTTGTTATTTTATTTTATTTTTAATACTATACAGTTATGTACACTGTTTTTTTTGTCTTTGATTAAGATTTAAAATAAATGTAACATTTTTATTAGAGAAATGTACAACTAATGTCTTTTCTGTTGATTTTATAATCTTTTCGGTGGACACCAAAATATCAAAATGTGATCTGATTTGAGGAACACTTTATTTTGATCTCAGTTTATAATTTTAGACATTTTCTTTTGTAATTGGGAAAATAAATGTTGATTTTGCAAGAAATTTGCAGAAAACAAGACGTTTTTTATTTTATTTTTTTCAAACGTGCAATTTGTTTATGACCCAACCCCGTGCCAAAAGACAAAGACTTGTTTTCCTTGTATTTAGAAAAAATATATTGTTCCGGTTGTTTTAGAACAATGCCTCGCACTTATAAAAGAAGATTGGGATCTAGGGACTATAAAAACTATTCGGAAAAAAAACTTAATGATGCTGTTTCTCTAATAGTTGAAGGAAATATGTCTATTCGTCGTGCTTCTGAACAGTTTAATATACCTTTTAGTACTCTATACAACAAATATAAAGGCCAGCACATAAGAAAACCTGGGGCGCAGACCGTATTTTCAGAAAGTGAGGAACTATGTATCCTTCAGTCCGCTGCAACATGTGCCGACTGGGGCTACCCACTTACGATTTTAGACCTGAGACTTCTTGCCAAAGCTTACCTTGACAAAAAGGGACGATTTATATGTAAATTCAAAAATTACCTTTCTTGTCCGGATTGGGCATATTCACTGTTAAAGAGATATAACAATTCATTTGCTCAGAGAGATCGCTACAAGTGTCATGATGTGTGGCTCAGCTGATGAGACGCTCTTGCCCCCGTACGTTATTTATAAGAGCTTACATCTTTATGACACCTGGAAGGAGCGGGCTCCAAGAGGAGCGCCATGTTGTGAGAAAAGTTGCTGTGCGCAGGGATCTCGTTTTAATAGAACTGCTAGTGGTTGGATAGATGTAGTTACTTTCAGAGATTGGTTAAGACATGTTTTCTACCACACGCAAAAAAATTAACTGGACGCAAAGTTTTAATAGGCGATAACCTTTGGTCTCATTTGGATACAGATGTTATTAGCTTATGCACTGAAAATGAAGTCGATTTTGTATGCTTGGTTCCTAACTCAACTCATTTATGTCAACCACTGGACATGGCCTTTTTTAGGCCACTCAAAAGTGCTTGGCGCACTGTTCTTACCAACTGGAAATTTCAAAATCCAAGACTAGCATCAGTACCTACCCAAGGACACATTTCCGTATTTGTTAACTAAAGCTATAGAAAAAAATTAATCTGTTCAAGCTAAACCTAACGCTCCATTTGCTCAAGTGTCTTCTGGTATATAACGGAACCTGATGAGTTCTTTTAAAGCCACTGAAATTTATCCGTATGATAGAGAGCAGGTATTGAAACGACTGCCAGATGATAATGAAGCATCCAATCCAACCACAGATGTTGAAAGAGTTTTGACAAGTTATCTGCGCGAACAGAGGTTTGGAGGTTCCAGCTCGAACATTGTCACAAGGAAAAAGAAACGCCTCAACGTAGTCCCTGGTGCAAGTGTAGCGACAGAAAGCAGTGACGAAGCTGAAACAGTTCAGGAAAAAGAGAAAGAAAACAAAAGCATTATGGGAGCGACGACGAAGAATCAGAATGTGTGATCGGACGATTTGTTCTTGTAAAATTTTATAATTCAAGGGGGAAAAAACATTCAAATACGTATGCCGTATAGTAGAAGTGTCGCCATGGATAGTTGTAGAGGGTTTAAGTCATTAGTAAACAAAAAGAAATTTAAATTAGTAAAAGACGACATCACATATAGATACTACTGATATAATTGCTTATCTTTTGAAGTCTCAATTCCTTGGGTATTAAAGGTCTTTAAACTTTAAAATTGATCAAAGTACCCCGGTTTACGGTACAGCTTTTAAATAACAGTGAGATCTTTTTGAATTTCAAGAACTGGTGGCCGTCATTTTATTCCAAAACAGCAATATCCGGAGAAACTGTAGGGACACATGTGCACCGCTGCGCCGGCGCCTCCCCAGTCACGGGTTGGTCGGGGCAAGCGGTCGGTCGCATATTTTATTATTTGTCTGTAAATCTAAAACGTGTCTAAAATTAAATATAAAGTATTCGTTTTTTTATTCGCATTTTTTATTTACCGCCACCCGTGCCCCAAAATTGGTGACCTTGTACCGGACTTTAAAATATAATGAGTAGGTACCTAATTAAATTCAAAATTATTTAAAGTGCAATTGCGTAATTAACTGTATATTAAGTGAACGTGAATAAATAAATTGGACTATGGCGCAACCACAACCAGTGCCGGTGGGCTATGCACCACCACCAACAGCAAGTCGCGAAACCGATGAAGCATCGCTGGCGCAGTTGACCTTGGCATCAAAAACTCCATGTTATTGCAGAGACTCACCGCGACTGTGGTTCGCCGCACATCACATGGCGACCCTGCCAGCCCACTGCTTCTAGGCAGTGCTGGGCCGTATGGGTTCCGAGCCCCAGTCGTATAATAGTCGCGGTACGCGTTAACATAAAATTCGTCAAGACCGCAAGAAAAACTACAACAACCTAATCATAATATGGGAGGACAGTCATCAAAAAACGAAGACAAAAAAGAAGAAATCATCATAGCACAGGATGGTGCAGGAAATAGTGCAGCACAAAACATAGCAGAAAAGCACGTCCCATCCTTGGTATACATGGTTGCTGTTTTGGTACCAATAATGTCCGTCATATTCATATATATATACTATGTACTATGTATAGTAAAAGGTGTCAAGAAAATAAATGATAAGGATGATAGACGAGTCATATTAAATGACTTTCATTTACTGCCGACCAGTGGGCATGTAGGCATTCGAAGGATGACTAATAATAACATAAAACGTTATTACTATTGGCCAGGAATGGACAATGACTCAATGCTATTTTTATACTTATGGTAAAATTTAAATAGAAAAATATTGGAAAAAATTAACTCGGCCACAAGTGAATTCTCAGGCTGGAATCGAACCAGCGGCCTTTGGAAATCCGGTCCAATGCTCTAACCGCTGAGCTACCGAGACTTGTGGCCGAGTTAATTTTTTCCAATATTTTTCTATTTAAAATTTACCATAAGTATTATTAAATTTGTTAAAAATTGTGATAAATGCCAAAAACAAGTTTCACAAAAATATTAAGCAGCCACTGTGTATTACTAGTACGGCAACAACGGCTTTTGACAAAATATGTTTGGATTTGGTAGATCCATTAACTAAAGATACAAATGGATACTGTTATATATTAACGTTACAGTGCGAGCTTACGAAGTACGTAGAAGCATACCCGCTACTAAATAAGGAAACGGATACTGTAGCGCGAGCGTTCGTTGATAACTTTATATTACGTTATGGAATCCCTAACGAAATAGCGACAGATAGGGGAACCGAATTCATTTCAAGTACCATGCAAGAAGTATGTAACATTTTAAAAATCAACAAATTACAATCAACTGCTTATCACCACGAAAGTCTTGGTTCTTTAGAAAATTCACATAAATCTTTAGGAGCATTTTTAAGAATCCAAACGAATAATCAGGCTTATCAGTGGTCTGATTGGTTGCAATATTGGTGTTTTTCATATAATACGACGGTACATTTAGCAACTAAATACACACCATATGAATTGGTGTTTGGTAAATTATTTCGTATACCAAGTAATATTATTAATCAAGTAGATCCAATATATAACTTTAATTCATATGCTATAGAACTTAAGTATAGATCACAAAAATCCCAAGAGGATGCTAGAAATAATTTGATTAAAACAACAATTAATAAAAAAATTAAATATGATTTGACCACTAATTCAATTAATTATAGGATAGGAGATTTATTATTATTTAAAAAGGAAAATAGAGATAAGATGGATAGTGTATATTTAGGTCCCTATACTGTTATTGAGGATCAAGGTGTAAATGTCAAAATATTAGTTTCAGGTAAAGAAATAATAGTACACAAAAATAGGACAAAAAAAAAATATTATAAACAAAAAAAAAATTAATACTAACTGTTCTATTATTCACAAAAAAAAAATGTTCACTTGTTCACTCACTTAACGTCTCTATTAACTGTTCAAATTCCTGCACATTAAAAGGCACCCACCGCACATATAAGAATAAACGGCTCGCCGAAAACTCGACGAGCGTGACGTGCTCTTCACCGGTGTACCGGAGTCCCAACTCGGTGGTGACCACCAGCTCCAGGTCGGGGTGGGGATTCTCGGGGTCCAGAAGAGAGTGCCCCAAGGGCGCGTCAAAAATTGCCAGGAATTCGTTGTCGTCCTGTATTAGGTGGTGCGAAAAGGTGATCGTAAAAATTTGCACACCATGGTGCAGTGAAAAGAGAACACACCGCGCGGTTATCTCCGATAAAACAGGCGATTTCTCAATCGTCATTATAAAAAAAAAAGCGAGAGTTTCTCAGGAGACACTGGTGGCAAGTGAGACTAATCCACAGGGAATATTTAAAGAAATAAATATAATATTACTATATCAGCAAACGCAATAAGAAACCTATATTACAAACAAATACCTATGTCCAAAAAAAGGATCACCATCTCTTGTAACTTGAATCATATTATAAAGGTAAATAAGTAAGATAAGCATTAAAATAATTGTATAATCTTAGAATGTAAACAAGTGTTTGTTATTTTAAGTTAGGAGAGTTTTGTATCAGCAATGTATACTTTAATTTTAGTTTAGTACTTAATTAAGCAGTTATGTAAAAAAAAAGAAAAAAAAGGGGGGAAGGTGTAGTGTGGTGCACACGTCATGTCGATGACGTATAGTGTTGAAATTATCTGCGAGAGTGTGTGATATGCTTTACATTTCTTTTTCTCTTTTGAATCTAGCAACACCGCAATATTGTCTTCACTTCCGTTCGAACCATATTTTTGCTCCGGCTCACGGGCTCGACTTAAAATTGTTTTGTGTTGTCTTGTTAGGCTAATCCATTTTAATCTCTAACTAATTGTTGACTGTGAATACGGCCTATTGTTTTATGATTAAAACATCAAGTGTTATCAGCATTCGTGAGTTTATTTTAACTAGACCTTGGTACAACACGCAGCCACGTGCCGCTCCCTTCATCTGCAAATCATCATATCCTGCAGCGCAGAATTATCAGGTTTCGGCCCCAGCCAAAGAAGACCAAGGTCAGTTGTAAAAGTAAACGAAATAGCAAGAAAAATAACCTCCAAAATGGCCATGCCGCAAAACGTGTCAATTGAAAAATTGAATGGATCGGACAACTATTTGAATTGGAAATTCGCATTGAAAATGTGCCTCACTCTTGAAGGGCTCTGGAATTGCGTGCTTGGCACAGAACAAGATGCCACTTTGGATGCCAAAGCATTAGCAAGAATATGTTTGTCATTACAACCTCACCTCTATCAATTCGTTAGAAATGCAACAAAAGCCAAAGAAGCGTACGACAATTTAGCTAAAATGTTCGAGGATAAAGGTATTTACCGCAGAGTACTGTTATTGCGAAAATTACATCGCATTGATTTCAATAATTTTTCAAGTATGACAGACTACATAAACGCAATAATGAATCTTGTCAACCAATGAGGAATTTTCCAAGGTACGTTCTTTTAAAATCTCATAGATGGCGCTGTCCATCTCCTGTAACTTTAACTAAATTATTTACTTACGGGCTGCATGTGCATAGCCCTTTGTTCTGTTCTGACAGAAAAAAAGAGAAAAGCTACAACATTGCTTCTTGTTTGTTGTGATCAGGGTTGCCAGATTGGGCGATATGTCGTATTTTGGGCTACCTAGCGACCGAAATTGCGACCAGTTTAACGTTTTTTGCGATGGTCGCAATTTGGGCTAGTTGGACATTTTTTTTCGCGATTTTTGGGCTACTTGACTTCACTGGTAACAACAAAATTATAAAAGACAGTTAATTGAAAGTTGTTGCGTTTCTGTATTAGTAATATAGGGAGCCGAAGCGGGGATTTTGGGATTTACTAAAGCGCGGCAGATTAATATACAGGGGGAAACCTTGTACCCGGTTAAGTAACTCCACCAAATATGAGCCCCATATATGAGGCCGCCCTTCGAGGATAAAGGATTAGATTAGTAAGAAAAAAATGATCATCAGAAATTCTCGAGCGCGTCAGATTAAGGTAGAGTGAGTTAATTACATGCTAAAAAGTGTATATTCCACTAATTTGACTATTTGAGAGTGTCAGTGTCAAGAAATGGGTGGGCTACAAAGTTTAAGAAAAACGTCATCTCGACATTCTCGAGCGTGGCTAATTTATTTTTTATTTTGAAGGAAATAATTTAAGGATAATGAAAAATAGGGTGGCCAACACCGTAGAAAGGTGAATAATACTAGAAAAATTCGACGTGTCCTCATAGGTCTCTGTAGCATTATTGCTTAGTGCATTGGGCCGGATTCCCAAGATGCGGTTCGAATCCCGTCAGGGCGACATGAGATTAGTTGCTTTTTTCTAGTATATTTTCTTGTTTAATATTTGCTCAAAGCGTATGAAGATGAAGTCGTAAAACCGGATATTCTTGAGGATACTCCAGAATCAGGTATACCTTTTCAAATAATTAAATATACACGTTATTCATAAAAAAAACTTAAATATTTTAATGTTTTTTTTTATTATTTTCTTATAAATACAAGTATTCTACATAACGGAGGATGATCGTTATCAGAAGGGTCAGACATCGTCGGTAACACGAAATAATAGTCTCTCGAACAATCACAAGCCTGTATTTCAGCAATGGACCAACAATCGTTACAAAATATCCAAAAACCTAGCAGATGAAAACGGATTTTAAATCGGTAACGCGGCAAGTTCGATACCACGTGTCAGATTAGGCACGTCCGTTCACTATCGCAGCCAAAAACAGAATGCCTCAATAACATGATTGACGTTTTATTGACGTTCCTGTTTCCCGCCAAAACGAAACTTCAAACTGACAGCCGACAACGCGGCATCGACCTCACCCAAGTGTCAATGTCAACCACTTGACGTTTCCGATTTAGCTTAAAACTAATCTGTGTGCGAACGCTCTTAATAGATTAAAAAAAAGAATGAATTTTAGCATTATAGAGGGCAGCACCGTGCTGATGCTGCGACACGGCCATCTTGACATTTCACACGTCCTCGTGTGAGGTCGCTAGTGAAGTTCCTGAAAAGAGAGAAAATATCTGAACAGTAAAATGTTCAATTGCTCGGCCTTCCTGGCCAAAAGGGTCAGGTCTAGTAATACTACACTTTGTATACCACAACTTCATTCAGAATTACAACATTGCTAACACAAAATTCATTAGGTACTCCTGAAATATTAGTAATGAAAGTAAACAAATCATAATAACTATTCACTAAAGATTTAACAAAACCCATTGGACAAATCGTTCCAAATCAAACTAAATAGATAGTGTAATCAATGTAGTATGCAATACTCTACAATTCAGATGCTTCCATCCAGCACCCAATGACAACCTCTATCCGGTCATCACTCAAAACAATATCTCACAGTATCACATTCATGGGCTACCTCCATCCGGTACCCTTTCACAATACACCGCCTCTATCCGGCGAACCAACAGCGATTGTTTACATCTCCGAGCTAAACGCATGCCACTCACAAGCGTGGCCGCAATGCGACGGGAAATCTAGCCCGATTTACGCCTACGACTACGAATGCATGGTAGATGCAAACAATCTGAGCGACTTGCATACTATATTGAATAAACAGTCACAAAAATGAGTTATGTTTGAACTAATTAAAACTAGTTGAAGGTCCAGCCCCTTCTTCACCGTCAAGTCAAGTCAATACTGTCATAAAGTCGCTTACCACTAAATTTATTTGCAACAGATTCTTTAATTAAAGAGCATTCCGCACCCAAATCGTAATTAAATGAAAACAGCTCACCGGAGTGACGTAGATTTCCAGTTGGCGCGTTGACAACGCACACGTCGACACGCTTCTCCCTTTTAGAATCACCCGCTGTACTGGTACTCGATGGCTTGCTCCGCTTCGGGCAGCTGGATGCGAAGTGGCCCTGCTCGCAGCAGTGGAAGCAGGTGATGGCATCAGATCTTCAGAGCCGTAAAATTACTGTTCTGTTGCTCCATAAGTTGGCGCCATTTTTCTTCGATCGCGTTATTTTCCGTAGCACGTGTTTCGTTTTCACACATTTCAGCGTTAACACAATGTGGGACGTTGCGGTTGCATCCCACTTCTGATAACGGAGGATGATCGTTATCAGAAGGGTCAGACATCGTCGGTAACACGAAATAATAGTCTCTCGAACAATCACAAGCCTGTATTTCAGCAATGGACCAACAATCGTTACAAAATATCCAAAAACCTAGCAGATGAAAACGGATTTTAAATCGGTAACGCGGCAAGTTCGATACCACGTGTCAGATTAGGCACGTCCGTTCACTATCGCAGCCAAAAACAGAATGCCTCAATAACATGATTGACGTTTTATTGACGTTCCTGTTTCCCGCCAAAACGAAACTTCAAACTGACAGCCGACAACGCGGCATCGACCTCACCCAAGTGTCAATGTCAACCACTTGACGTTTCCGATTTAGCTTAAAACTAATCTGTGTGCGAACGCTCTTAATAGATTAAAAAAAAAGAATGAATTTTAGCATTATAGAGGGCAGCACCGTGCTGATGCTGCGACATACATAAAAAATATACACTCTTTTATTTGTATGCTATTTCCTGAGCTTTTCAATTAATTAAGTTCAATGATTTAATTATTTTTTTTCAGATATAACGAATATATATCTTAATCTGACGCGCTTGAGTATTTCAAAATGGCGATTTTTTTTGCACATCGAAATCGTCAGATTATTGAATGAGAGCTTTTTAGGTTCACTTAACATCCCCTTAGAAATACTGACGCGCTCGATTTTTTTTTTTTCATTTTCAACCCTTACGTACGTCCACACGCATCATGCAAAGGATCAGATTAACATACGTATATTATTAAAAATACGTAGGACATTATGCTATCAATATCTGACGCGCTCGAGTATGTCCATGCAACAGTATTTGTTTACATATTTGAAAATCTAAAGCCGCTCCCCCCCACCGATGAAAATGGTAATACATTAAATAGATTTTGTTTCTTCGTATCATCTAGGCTTTGCAACCCAATAGGTCACTATGACGCTCGAGTAAAGTAAATTCCCATTTTGCATCGTGGGCTCCCCTACTATAAGCTCGCACTCAAAATATTGATTAAAGTTATATAATTTTCTGACTGCTAAATTTTAATTAGAAAGACTAGTGTTCACCGGTCATAAAACTATTCAATTAAATTATTATTATCAATAAACATCAACTTTAAAAAGCTATTTGGTCAGCACCTAAAATAAGGGAAGTTTGTGATCATTGTTTCTGCGCGATTTTGGGCTACCTGAGGGTCGTTTTTCTGCGACATACCGATCTGGCAACACTGGCACCATATATAAATTGTAATGTCATGTTCAATGTCATTTCTCTATGGCATGGTCATTTCGCTGAATTCGTTAATATTTTTATCGGTGCGTTGGTTGATCCTTTTGTATATTAAAAAAAGTAAAAAATAAGCATGTTATGCACAAATGTGCAATGTGCATGACATGCATATTTTTACTTTTTATTGTTTTTGTCTTAGCAAAGGTCATAGGAGATGGACAGCGCCATCTATGAGATTTTTAAAGAACGTACCTTGGAAAATTCCTCATTAGCAGACATAGGAAAAGTAATCGATGATGCGGAAATAGCAGAAATACTTTTAGCTGGTTTACCCGAACAGTTTGACGTGCTGGTCACGAGCTTGGAAACTGCCAATTTGACTAAAGGATTGAACTCTGAGATGGTGAGAGCCCGTCTTTTACAAGAAGATGACACACGGCACGAGAACAACAATGGTACTGAGAACTCCGTCTACTTCACTAAGAAGAAAATAGTTTGCGACTACTGGGCCCTTATTCACTATGACCACTTAGCGATTCCTTGCTCAAACCACGCCAATGTCGTACTTGGTTTTGACATTTTCAAAAGTCGTTTTCTCCATGATACTCCCAAATTATAAAGTTATTGTACAAGAACATGAAAGCCACAAGTTGTATAATTATTAAACAAGCAAAATAACTTAAAAATTTGTAAGTGTCATAGAGACAACTAATTTTGAAAATGTCGAAACCAAATACGACATTCGCGTGGTTTGAGCAAGGAATCGGTAAGTGGTCATAGTGAATACGGGCCCTGTAAGCGTGTTGGGCACACTGTCAAGAAATGTTTTAAGAAGAAGCGTGATAACAACGAGGTAGAGAAAAAGGAAGAACACACACTAATTGCTTCAGCTTTCTCGGCCTGCAATTCTAATGAATTCATTGTTGACTCCGGTGCCACCGCTCATATGTGTGCTGCTGCTGATACCGCCCTGTTGAGAGACGTGAAGGAGAATAATAGCGTCATACATGTAGCGAACGGGCAGAAACTCACTAGTAGGTTAGTTGGTAAACTTAATATCTCATCTAATGTAGGTCTTGATAATGTTCTTTTAGTACCCGAACTTTCCAATAATTTATTATCTGTTAGTGAAATAATAATAATAATAATAATAAAAGTTTATTTCATTTTAAGGCAAGTTTATACAATAGTTTGTGACCGAAGTCATCTTTTAAGCAATTTTTGCCTGTTAATAAGTATAGGGGTACAGTTACTCCAGCCCAATCTTCTGCAAGAGGACCAGACCAGATTGTGATCAATGCTCATTCTAGGGTCAATCCAAAACTCATGCAGAACAGAGGCCATAATACTGATTCATCATACAGTCACCGAAGGAGACGTAGCATTGAATTTCTCGGTGAGATAAATCATTGGATAACTGGTGTCGCAACTAACCAACAAATCCGAGATGTGGACAACCTTATCACAGCACTGGATGCCAAAGAGAATGCAACGGAGGAAATGGTCGTAACATTAGGGAAGGATATACAATCATTGTCTACAACTGTTCAACATGGCCTAAAAGCTTTGTCAGAATCCATAGAAAGTACTCAAAATGGATTAGAAAAATTAACGAAAACCCTGGATGAAAATAGAAAGATAGTCAAAGCAAAACTGACAGAAATTAACAACGACGTAAGGTTCTTAGAGGTATCTTTATCAACGACTATGTTTTTACTTGATTGTGAAGCTCGTTTAAGCTCATTAGAGGAGTCTCTACAAGTGTCCTCTGAGTTTTTTACATATGTCAGTGAAGCAATGGTGAGTGGAAATCTACCCCTAGCGTTGATTAGGGCTGAACAATTGATGTCATCATTGGCTGAAATAGATAAACATCTCCCTGATTCCCTAGCAATACCTCCAACTGTTATGTTCAACGACATGTTAACGCATTTGCCCATCAAAGTAGGAATTACAAAGGGTAAGATAGCCATTTTCCTAGACATACCCATTGTACGAAAGTCGGCAAAATACCTCACATCTCGCATGATAACCCACCCCATATATGCCCAAGGAAATTGGTTTAGAACTAAAATTGACAAACCTGTATATGTAGTTGATAAGTCATCTATGCGCTGGTTCTCTTTGTCAGATGAGCAATATCAACGGTGCTTGTTAGCGCCATTTAATGTGTGTTCCATACCTTATGTATGGAATACAAACTTTGACACTGACTGCGGGGCACATGCTCTAACTGGTGGTTCTCAATTACGAGCAATATGTAATTTAGAAAAAGTGTCTGGTTTCGATAAACAAGCAATTCACATAACACCATTAAGTGTTGATAGTTGGATTGTCACTCACTCCCTTAGTAAAGTTACAGGGTTAACAAAGTGCAAAAATGGCACCAAAGAAGAAAGTACACTACATGACTTGAAAAGCCAGACCAGGATAAATTTGCCTGCTAACTGTAATATGAGAATACGAGGAGTTATACTGCAACCCCATCGAATAATCCAAGATGCGATACTAGCTGAAGACATCACAAATCCAACTTTCATTTTTCCGGAATTACCTGATCCGTCCTACGATACTGTTGCATTCGATTATAGCTTGAACACATCAGAAGTATACCTCACCCCCTACGAGATGTTTAATGCCACACCGCCTCTAATACAGGATGACATTGTTAAGTTACAAGCTCTATGGGATGATGTACACACTGATTCGACCAGATACAAGACCAATATGGATATACTGTCGTACCAAGTTAAGTCATTACATGAGAAACTACTTCGAAGTACAACTGGAGCGTTCTCTTTTTCATCCTTATTTGGGAGTTGGTGGCATTATCTAGTACTAACCGTGTTAATCATTGGGTTAATGATGGCAACATGCTTATTGCTTAGATGTATGAAGATTTGTAAAGGTGCTGCACCTATAGTGACAGCAGCATCATTACCTCTAAAAGGCTTTGCACTTCCAACTGAATCTGGGAAAGCAGAACCAATAGTTGATCAAATAAATGTAACATTATCCAACATAACAACCCTTAATGTGACAATGAAAACTATCACTGATGATATAAGCAAGATATAATTTTCGCAAAAAATGTTAGAATTGCTAATGGACAACGATTTTTAACGTCAAAGCGAGCCCACGCTGGTTTGAGTCGCGCGCGCATAGTGCATTGCACCGCCATCTTTAATTTTCTAAAGTTAACCTGCTAATCGTTAATATTTAAGTGTTAGTTTATAATCCCATACTGGGAACACCCGTGGGAGCGGAACCTTCCTTGGCCCTTATTTATCAGGCCCTTATCCTGATTTGGAGTAAAGTGCCTAACCTGAAGTCTGACCCGTTTTGTTAAGAGCTGAAGTTCCACCTCGACTGGAGCCTGAAAGACGGAGGAGACTGCGGTATTTCCGGGTCCTAGACATTGTGCAATTTGTGACCTAGGCAACCTAACCATCGACCTTGTTTTTTATTTTTATTTTTTTTATTTTAATATAAATAAATTGTATTTAAATCTTATTTGCCGCATTATTTATTGCTATTCTTTTAATAAATGCGACAATGGCACATGAACATGTGACAATGGAAATAACCTCAAAAAAATATGCTGTAACTTTCCTAAAAGATAAATGTATTGTTTATAAAGATTTTAAAATCACTGGCAATCAAGTACTAGTTGCTAACAACCATAATGGTCTTTACAAAGTCAAGGTAGAGCAGGTTCAGCCTAACCCCAAGTTTGAGTTTTCCAAGTCCTTGAAATGTAGTCAAGGAACAGAGAATGCTCATGCTGCATCAAGTGTGTCTACTGCTGTCTGGCACAAGCGTTTGGGTCACTTACACACTAAAGGTATGAAGGTACTTGGTGATGGGAAAAACATGTGTGTTGGTGTTGTTTTTCAGGAATCTGACGACAACTTACTAAGCAGTTGTATCTCGTGTCTTACTGGGAAGATGCATGAAGCATCCTTTCCTCGGGCAGTTGCGAGGCATGCTGCAAGACCACTGGAACTCATCCACAGTGACGTGTGCGGCCCAATGCAAGAAACGAGCTGGGGTGGAGCGCGCTACCTACTCACTTTCACCGATGATTTCTCAAGAAAGACATATGGATATCTTATGAAGACAAAATCAGAGGATCAGATATGGCGCACCTGCAGTCGCCGCTGTCGTCGCCGCTGTCTGACCAGTATTTCATGGCGCAGGAAGATGAAAGAGATGAGGATTGCGATGTGACTTCTGATACACCTTCGCAACCGCAGCCTGCATTTCCAGGAGAAGATGACATTACCAAGGAAGTTTCCGGTGGTGACTCTGTCTCACAGCGCCCTGTTCGAAGCAGACGAGGTGTTTTGCCAGAAAAGTACAAAGATTATGATGTATCCTCACTACTAGCACACGGTAGTTCATTCACAGATCCTCAAACATTTGACGAAGCCATGAGTTCAGCTGATTCACGCTAGTGGACGGAGGCAATGAACCGTGAGTACGAATCGTTACATAGAAATCAAGTTTGGGAGATAGTTGATCGTCCCAAAGATGCCAACATCATAAAATGCAAATGGGTGTATAAACGAAAATATGATGCTACAGGTAAGCTAGATCGATACAAAGCTAGATTGGTTGCCCGTGGTTTTACTCAACAAGAAGGCGTTGACTATTCCGAAACATTTTCCCCTGTCGTTCGACATTCCACTCTAAGAATATTATTTTCACTAGCCAATGAGTTTAACTTACAAATGGATCATGTTGATGTAACGACAGCGTTTCTAAATAGCGACTTAAATGAAACAATATTCATGGAGCCTCCTCAAGGCTTAAGTATAGATAAAAAATAAAGTCTGTAAACTAAATAAGAGCTTATATGGTCTTAAACAATCTTCACGAATATGGAATTTAAAAATTCATAATTTTTTGTCTCAAAATAATTTTGTACAAAGTCGATGTGAGCCATGTGTATATATAAAAAATAATAATAATGAGTATATCATAATAGCATTATATGTAGATGATATGTCTGTTTTTCACAATGGATGTATAGATAAAGTTCTTAGTATGTTGCAGAAAAACTTTGAAATCAGACATTTAGGTAAACTAACTAATTGTTTAGGTATTAATGTTACAAAGAAAAATGGTACTTTAATGTTAGATCAGTCAGATTATATAAAGCGCCTATTGTTGAAATATAATATGTCAGAATGTAAAACTGTTTCTACACCTTTGCCAGTGAATAGTAAATTCGACAAGTCAGATATTAATCCATTGGATGATGACATGTATAACTATAGACAATTATTGGGCTCATTAATGTATTTATCTGTTTGTACATGCCCGGACATATCATATGCATGCAGTCAACTTAGTCAGTTTGCAAGTTGTTTTAATAAAAGTCACTGGCAAGCATTGAAGAGAGTACTTCGTTACTTAGCTGGAACAATAACATAAGGTCTGGTATTTAGGAAATCGAATGATTTTACTATTAATGCCTATGCCGACGCGGATTGGGCGAACGATTTATGTGATCGTAAATCGTACACCGGCTTTGTCGTGAAACTCGGTAACAATGTTGTTAACTGGGAAGCCAGGAAGCAGCGAAGTACAGCTCTTTCAAGTACAGAGGCTGAGTACCTTGCGATCAGCGATGCATGTAAAGACAGGTTTTGTTAAAAATTTCTTGAGTGAAATTTGTAATAAACATTTTAAGGTCATAGTTTACAACGATAGCCAGAGTGCTCAAAAACTCTTACTTGTAAAAGAATATTCTCATAAGAAGACTAAACATATAGATTTAAGGTATCATTATATAAAAGATTTAGTGCAGAATGGTATTGTGATTGTTAACTATTTACCTACCGATCAGATGTTGGCAGATATTTTGACCAAACCACTTTGTACTCAAAAACATCAATACTTTATGAATGGTTTAAATGTTATTAAGTGTGTATAACTTAAATATTTGACATAGAGTCATTTTTAATGTAGAGTCGTTGTAATTTAAAAAATATTTCTTTTTACTTTTGACTTTAACAAATGTAAACCATAGTGGGAGTGTTGAAATTATCTGCAAGAGTGTGTGATATGCTTTACATTTCTTTTTCTCTTTTGAATCTAGCAACACCGCAATAATGTCTTCACTTCCGTTCGAACCATATTTTTGCTCCGGCTCACGGGCTCGACTTAAAATTGTTTTGTGTTGTCTTGTTAGGCTAATCCATTTTAATCTCTAACTAATTGTTGACTGTGAATACGGCCTGTTGTTTTATGATTAAAACATCAAGTGTTATCAGCATTCGTGAGTTTATTTTAACTAGACCTTGGTACAACACGCAGCCACGTGCCGCTCCCTTCATCTGCAAATCATCATATCCTGCAGCGCAGAATTTTCATATAGAAATGTGACTATTGTTTTATTATAAATTAATATTCTATTTTCTTTAACCCTTAACCACCTAGCGTCAGTCAGTGACTCCAGGTGACATATTTTTTCAAATATTTCCCTTATTACACGGGCCACGCGCCTGTGACTCTATGTACTTTTTCCCCGCCCTCTCCAGTTTGCGCCCTGCGCTCGACCAAGCAACACGTGCGCGCAGTAAAAAAATACAGGTAAATATATTTCGCATGCGGTCATGGTGACCGACGTTAGGTTGTTACGTTACTTTTAGTGCTAACATTTTCGTGTTGTTTTTTAGGTTTATCATGTCTGAACGTGATCAAAATATCAGTAGATGGTTAGAAGAGTGTGAATTAGATTCCGAGGATCAAAATGACGTGCCGGAATTACCAAATGAAGACTGCAGTGACGTAGAAGATGTACCATTAGACCACGTCATTGATGGTGAGTGTCAATCAGACTCTGAAATTTAAGTTGAAGAGTTAAATGAAGATAACGATACAAATGATCTGCCAGTTGATGATGCATCTTCCGATAATGATGTTCCATTGTCAAGATACCGGAACTATTTCGGAAAAAATCGGTTCCGTTGGTCGTCTCAACCTCCAGTTTTGCGATCAAGGACTTTGCAACACAACATCGTTCAGCAACCTCCAGGATTGAAAAGGAATTTCAGAGATGTTTTGAACAGTAATACAACACCATCCGATTTATGGCATTTATTTTTTACTGATGATATGTTAGAAGAAATTGTAAAGCATACTAACGAAAAAATTAGAAAGATAAGACCTAACTATCAAAATCAGACATGTGTTCAAGACCTTGACGTAATTGAGCTGAAGGCTTTTATCGGTATGTTGTACTATACCGCAATTTTCAAAGAGAACCACACACATTACACATGTACAGCACAGATGGTACAGGACGAGAGATTTATCGTTGTATAATGAGCAAGAACAGGTTCGAAACATTGCTGAATTGCCTTCGTTTTGATGATGCGAGCACCAGAAATGAACGCCGTACCACTGATAAAGCTGCACCTATATCTCAGCTATTTGAAAAGCTGATACAAAACTGCAAAGAAGTTTGTTCAATTGGCAGTTACGCTTGTATTGACGAGATGTTGGTGGCTTTCCGTGGGAGGTGCAGCTTCAAAATGTACATACCGAAAAAACCCAACAAATATGGGTTAAAAATTATGTGCATGACTGATGCCAAAAACGGATACCTTGTGTATGCCTACATATACTTGGGAAAAGACTCAGATAGCCAAGGCTTGCCCATTGAATACCAAAGACTGATAAAACCCACGCAAGCGGTTTTGCGATTGGTTGCGTCGATTGAAGGAACCCACAGAAATGTAACGACTGATAACTGGTTCACTTCGGTGGTGCTAATGAACATCCTAAAGCAAAAACAGCTGACACTTGTGAGTACCCTTAAAAAATAAAAGGGAAGTACCTCCTCAATTTCAGCCTAGCCGTCATCGGGACGTTGGCTCTTCGATTTTTGGATTCACGTCAGATGCAACATTGCTATCTTTTGTACCAAAGCAAAACAAATCCGTGCTTGTTCTTTCCAGCATGCATCACTCACCAACCATCGATCCACAAAAGCAAGAGCCAGAAATGATTACTTTTTATAATAGCACCAAAGGTGGCGTCGATACATTAGATCAGAAATGTGCCATTTACTCAACTTCTCGACGCACACACCGCTGGCCAATGGCGGTCTTCTACAGAATGCTGGATGTTTCTGCAGCAAATGCGTACATCATCAGCAGCATGAACCAATCTCAGAGAAAGGTGCCCAGACTGAATTTCATGAAACAACTTGCTGAAGACCTTATTACACCCCATTTACGACGTCGAGCGAACCAGTTTGGATTGCAAAGGGAACTTCAGAACGCTATTCGCCGGGTTCTCAAAATAGATGAAGAACCCAGAACATCTTCGGCAGACAGCTCTGACAAACACGCAAAACTTGTTCAACGTGTGACCCAAAGAAGAAACGTAAAACATTCCATTTGTGTTATCAGTGCAAAAATCCAATTTGCGTTGAGTGTTCTCAAAAAATGTGTGTACGCTGCCGCGAGAAATTGTGAATGTTAGGGTGTTGTAATTTTGTAACGATTGTGATTTAATTGTGCCACTGATAGTTTTATATAAGAGGTTATATATTTAAGTTACTAAAATAATTAAAAACTAAGAAGTCTCATTGATTGTTATTGCTTAGAACTCAGCTTAAATGGAAAACCTATAATTTGTTAAAATATTCCTTAGTCAATTTTTATTAATAGTAATAAGAAGTAAGAAGTATTAATTTGAAGAGTTTATTGAAACAATTTGAAATAAAAACAACTGAAAAAAAAAATGTAGTTTCGATTTTTGCCAATGTATGATTTTTTCACCTTTATAATAGTACTTATAGGCAAGCGGTCACCATGACCGACGTTAGGTGGAAGGGTTAGTAGAATACACGTTAGGTGGCTAAGGGTTAAGGTAAACATGCAACATGTAATCGGATACTTTTCTAAACAAGCTAAATGTCATTGTAAGACATTAACGTATTGACCTACTTAAAAATACTATAAAAACCCTGTTTTTCTCTCAATAAATATTCAGTTAAAACTCGACTTTCCTTGTGTTATTTCGTCTCCCGACGCCGCACATCACACGCTCAAGGCTAAATTACTGGCGGTTTACGAAGAGTCTGAGGTGAGGCAAGTACAAAAGCTGCTGAAGGAACAAGAAATAGGAGAGCAGAAGCAATTAAAATCAGTATATGACACCTACAATTGTATAGATTAACTATATACAACAGCTGCAAATAAATAATAAACTTTAAAAAAATAATAAAATGGCTGTACTGAAAACTATGACACATTGAGTAACAATGTTATTATTATTATATATTGGGTGTTTATATAGAACAAAAGATAACAAACACATAATAACACCTAATGACACCTATAATCAAACTGTGACTTTTTCATTAGTATTATTCACAAAATCAAAGGTTTTATCGTCTGACGATGTTGAAAAATTTATAAAAGATGCTCCAGATAACCAATATCTGGCTACTAAGGTTAGTTAAATTAATTTTAAATATCTACGCAACTTCAGCCTGTGTTGTGTGTTGAACTTAATTATTGAATAGGCCCGCTTTACTGCACGATCGTCCTCCATCCTCTCCAGGTGACCAAGCCAGCCAAGTTTCTGAGCTTTTATTTTGCCGATTATATTGGGTTCAGCCATCAGTTGTTGTATTTCCTTGTTTTTCCTCCTTTTCCACACCCTCTCAGCAGCTGCATTGGTCCCAGAATCTTTCTCAGCACTTTTCTTTCTTCTACCAAGAGTTTTTGTTCTTCTTTAAGGGTTAACATTCAGGCCTCACAACCGTAATAAGTATGGGCCGTATTGGCTGTTTTGTAGATATGGAGCTTAGTCCATCTGCTGAGAAGACTAGATGCCAACACCTTATGTACTGCTGCACTACAGCGAAGCACATTTTGAACCCTGAGATCGATTTCTTCTTCTCAGGTATTATTGTCCATTTAACAGTTGACAAAACATACTATTTGCCTCATTCTTGTTTTTTGCAAATTTTGTACAATTTAAATTTTTTGGGAGTCATTGAAATCTTAAATGTGTCCTTTAGATGCAGATGGTGGCTCAGTTTATACTGACAAATTTTGTTGTTTACTAAAACCTCTTCACTCTGGAAACAAAATAAAATCTTTACTTAGAAATCAACTATCATAATTCACAGAAAAAAAGAATTTGCACAATTTTTTTAAAAGAATAAGTATTATTATAATTTATTATTTTTGGAGAGGGGACGCCAGCAAGGACGGACGGGTGATCAGTCTCCCTAGTTGGAACCATTTCACCCAATTCCCCGGTGAAGAAGTCCCCTGAAGAACAGGGGGGCGGGTTATCATTCACAAAAGAATAAGTAAGCATAACACATTTCTAATTCCAAAAGCTTTGATACAGTCACAAACCGGCAGGCATTACCTATCTTCGCAACTACAACGCAACAGCAATAAGTCACATATCACCATAACAACCGCACAGTTGCTATGATTATATGTGTAGCTGTCGCATTGTTGTTACAAAGATAAGTAATAGCTCCGCTGGATTGTTGAGCCACTTGCCACTGTTCATATTTTGACCGTGTAATGCAATTTGGTAGGGTTGCTAATGTAACATGAATAATGAAAAATGACAGCAATCATTGAATTCAACCAAGGTAAGATGAAAAGCTATTATTATTTGGAGAGGGAACACCAGCAAGGCTGGACGGGTGATCAGTCTTCCTAATCGGAACCATTTCACCCAGAGAGAGCTAGAGAAAATGTAAAGATAGTTGCTCAACAATCCCGGTTTGTAACTGTACTTTGCAGAGTATATTAAAAAAGTTATGTATATTTACCTGCATGTTAGTTTGCAATTTATCAATAATGTTAATGAGTTTTTTGAGTATTTATATTCCCTTTGGAAGGTACAAGTTGAACCAAACTGATATTTTCAATCTATATTATTGGCACTCTTGCCAACTCTCGCTTTTTAGCACTGCTACTGCACTGCACTGATTAGCTGCTCATTCTGAAAATGTAAAATAAAATATTTTTAAATTTGTAAAATGAAAGATGGATATCCACATGAACAACTTCAAAAGTGATTATGATAATATTTATATTTTTTGATAGGTAGGTACATAATTGAAACAATTTATGTAAAAATAACTTGAGGGTATAGTTAAAACTGTTTACAAATTATCTATGTCAAATTAAAAATCTGTATGTCTTCATCGTTTACTAATTATTTTGTATCTATCTACATGACACTGAATTTTAAACTACATACCGCAATAAATATATTTTATAAATCATACGTACTTACAGCTTGGCGTTTCAGCTGTGTTACTACAGCCGCGGTCATAAGCAGATCCAAATATATTTTCTCGTTTATTCAATACTTCATCAACTTCACTTGAAAAAGGAACAGCAAATCTACTCAGTTTTTGCCTTTTATCGTCGTAAAACTGTGAAGGATCAAAATGTCTTCCACATAAAACTTTGCCGGAATTATGCAATGAGACTAAAGATTCAACAGTCCAATCTTCAGTAGGCCAACAATATTTAGCCCAAGCAGTTGCCCTGAAATTAAATGATAAAGTCACATACGTTTTTCATTATAACATATCAGCAGTACGAAGCCTGCTACTGCCTGCACTGCTGTGCAGTGAGCATAGGCATCGTACATACTGTAGAGTAAAATAGCTCTAAATTACTTAATAATAAGCAGTCACATTGAATTTCACATATAATATATTTTTAATAAGAATAACAAACTGTACAAAAAAAGGTTGACATAAAATAGAGTAGATTATAATTCTAAAATCTGGTGTTCATAGGCCTCGTAAACAATTTCAATTTATGGCTTTAAAATAACTATTTTAAACATAATAAGAGGTAGAAAAGTCGATGTAACGTCTCAGCTCAATAATTGCTGAGACGACACTGACTGACGATTTGGTTTGATAAAATAAAGGCTACAAATTCATGTTTGCATAGATACAGTAGGTAGGTAGTAGGTAGAAACTTACTTAGTAACATTATTTGTTCCTGGATTTGGGAACCTGTGATATGTCACGCTCATGTCTGCAGCACGAGTTTTTCCACACTTAGAACATTTCCGATAATTGTTTACAGACATTTTGCTGTGATACTATCAAAAACACCACAGTGTAACATAACCATGTTATCTAAGTCTAACGCCATAACAACAATGTTTTCAACATTGTTGTTTTCCGGCAGAGAGATAAGATAGCCAGTTCCTCAGCGATTGAGGATTCCGGGAGAGGCTCGCTTCCATCTTCAGCCTGATCAATACTTAACATCAGGTATGATGAAGGCTAAGTCTCCCCGTCGTTCGTAAATAAATAATAAATAACCTAAAACGGCCTTTCGGTTAAACACATAACTTAACGTCTTTGCATATTGTATGTATCAAACAAAACACAAAAAAATATGCTAAAAGCGAAGGATTTGTAGAATATTACAACAAATGTGGAGAGAATTTATATTAAATAGCGACCAATTTCGAGAAATCCAACCACAGAACCACAGATTACTAATATGTAGCAAGCTACACAGAACAATATACATTTTTTTTTTGTATGGTTTTTGGCTTGGATTCAAAGTCCTTTAAGCCATGTCTTCATTTTCTTCGGATTCTTTATAACTTTGTTATTGTATTTTTTATATAATTATATAGAGGAATAAAATTCCTGCGATTTTTTAAGTAGTCTTCTAAGCGGCGGGCTTCATCAGTAACAATTTCACTTGCATCACTTTCACCACTTTCTGTCAGTTCACTGGCTAGTAAAAGTCGTTGAATATTAAATTATTGCTGCAGTGTGGGCATAAATTCGATGTAATTAGATTGAGCCGTCCCAAATGTGCAGGAGTTTTGTGGTGGCCAAAACGTAGTCGATTAATAGTGGTTATAAAGTCTCTGCTGGCTACTTTCAGCTTGGTGTACCAAGGCTCTGCAGGTATTACGTCTTGTACGCCTCCGTACCATTTGCCTTTAGTTTCTCTGTCTTTCTTCCAGACATCATCCCATAGCAATAACACATCTTTTCTTATTTCATTATAGGTATCAGTAAACGGAATATCAGTCATATGTCTTACATCTAATGAGTTCAATCCTTCACATGCAGCCTTGTCCGCTACTTCGTTACCGGTAATGCCTTTATGTGAAGGAATCCACAGAAAGGCGACTTCAAAATTTTTTTTACTTAAGGCAAGTAATATTTCTTTAATTTTATATACAATATAATTCGTTTTAAAATGTACATTGTAATTTCCTAGACATTTAATCACACTGAGAGAGTCGGTCAATATAAGGAAGTATTTATTACAACTAGTTATAGAGTAAATACGTTTAAGCGCTTCAAAGACTGCATATGCCTCTGCTGTAAATATACTACAAGTAGTATCCAGACTAAAGCTTTGACAAAACTTTATCTGGGGATCATAAATGGCACTTCGAACATGTGAATTAGTTTTACTTCCGTCTGTATATAAAGTGTAGTATTTGTTTTCATCTAAAAACTGTTGTAAATCTAGATTATTATTTACTTCTACTTTAATAATGCTAATTTCATTTATCAATGTATAAAATTGTTTAGCATAAAAAGGCCATAACCTTGTTTTCTGTAATTTCTGATGTTTATTTTCCAGGTCTACTAGAATTTAGGATAATCTTGGAAATTTGTGGCTTAGAATATCAGCAGCTGAAGTCAATGGAGTCGGTATTGGTATTGGATAAGGTATGATCTTTTTAATGACATATTGATTGTTGGTAGCTAAGAGCTTTACACAAAATCTTTTTGCAAGTAACAATCGTCTAAGAGACAGTGGCATTATAACAGTTTCAACCTCCATGGCTCTAATAGGAGTAGAGCACATGGCCCCAGAAATTGTTCTTAAAGCTTTATTCTGTATTAAGTCTAATTTATTTACATGTTTACTATCTAAATAGGCTATACAACTATAATCAAAATGACTCCTTATAATAGCTTTGTACAAAATGGAGAGAGTCAAAGGATCTGCTCCCCATGATACCCCAGTTAAACATTTGATGATGTTCAAGCCTTTCATAGCTCTTTGTGCAATATAGTTAATATGTGGCTTAAAGGATAAATCTTTGTCAATTATTACACCCAAAAATTTATGCTGGTCAACTACAGGAATAGCTTGATCATTATACAAGAAGGAAAATCTTTGCTAAATATCATGGTGCTACTTTTGAGTGGATTAATTTTAAGTTGCAACTTATCATAATACCCTTTTAAATTAACAAGTGTTAAATTGAAATAAAACAACTTTTACGGATATCAAACGCGCTATATTTCCACGAACTAAGTTGTAATTGTCCGTAATTTTTAGGTTTTTTAGGGGTTTTTTGATTTTTGACCACGGCAGCTGTAAAGGTGCCGAAACGTCGGGAAAATCAAAAAACCCCTAAAAAACCTAAAAATTACGGACAATTACAACTTAGTTCGTGGAAATATAGCGCGTTTGATATCCGTAAAAGTTGTTTTATTTCAATGAACAGTGCGCGCCAAAACATAAGATGTACGTAAGTGTTAAATTTACATTATCAATAGCCATGTCAATATTATTATTTAAACTGTAAATCACTAAGTCATCAGCAAATTGGAGAATATTTACATTTTCAGTATTTACATTTTTACAAATTTCAGACGTATATAGATTATATAGAAGTGGGGACAATGTGGCCCCTTGCATTGTGCCTTTAGAGATAGTTCTAGGGCCATGTAAGATGTTGTTATATTTAACATATAGAATTCTATCGGTTAAAAATTCGTAAATCCACTTGCAGAGTAGGCCAGGTATGCCTAACCCTGATAACACCTGAATTAGAATTTCCGGTTGAACATTGTCAAATGCCCCTTGAATATCAAGAAAAGCACATGCTACACTTTTATTATTTTGTTTTGCATATTTCAGGTCTGCAACAAGACAAGTGAAGCTGTCAGCACAACTTCGGCCTCTTCTGAAGCCATATTGGATATTTGGTAGAAGACTATTAGATTCAGCAAAATGATCCAGACGAAGTTTAACCATATTTTCAAATATTTTACCTAAGCAGGAAGATAATGAAATAGGCCTATAAGAGTCACAGTTATCTGGAGTCTTGTCGGGTTTTAGAACTGGAATAACACATTGTGTTTTCCATGACAATGGTATTATTTGTTTATGCCAAAGATTATTGAGGATAACTAAAAATAATTTCTGAGCTTTAATATTCAATTTGCTAATCAAGATATAGGGAAAATCGTCCATTCCGGGAGTAGTATTTTTTCTAGATTCAAGACTAATCAAGAACTCGCACCATGTAAATGGATCTAACAAATATTTTGATTCAATGTCATTGTTATGTTAATTAAAAAAACTATTTAAATCAGTTGTATTTTCATTATCGTCATCTGATAATTTGTTTAAAAATTGTGGAATAAATTCATCACAGTAAGATTTGTTAACTTTAAGTCCCTTAAATTTCTTAATATTATTCCAAATTGTTGAAATAGGTGTAGTTCTGTTAAAACTGTCACACAATGATCTCCAACTATTCTTTTTCTCCTCGGCAATAGTTCGTTTTTTCAAAGCATCTGCTTTTTTGTAAGATATATAATTTACAATAGTAGGTAGTCTCCTGTATAATTTTAAAGCTTCTTTAGATTTAATGACGCTATTTTTACATCTCTCGTTCCACCAGGGTACAGGTGGCCTACTTTTGTATTCTGTGGATTTGGTAAATTTTGGTATGCATTCTGATTTCAGGGTAGAAAGTGTATCACAAAATGAATTAAAGGAGCTAAGAGAATCACAACTGTTAGGAATAATATTGTCAAAACATGTGTTCGAAAGTTCATTGTACTTGTTCCAATCAGCTTTATTATATAGAAATTTATCCATAGGAGGATTAACACTGTATTGATCAGTTAAAATAGTTATTTCTGTTATTGTTGGGAAATGATAACTGCCCATGTTCTCATCATGGACTGACCATTTACAAAGCGGGGTAATTGATGGGCTAGCCAAAGACACATCAATAGCGGATGGATTACGATTTGGATACTGCATAGTAGTAACGTCACCTTCATTTAGTATACATAAATCTAACTCGTCTATAACTGTATATAATTGCTCTCCTCTACGTTTATTTGATAAGCATCCAAAAGCGATGTGATGAGCGTTAAAGTCTCCAGCCACAAAAATAGGCTTAGGAAGATTGTGAATAAGGGTATGCAAGTTGTTAGTTCTTAGCGGGCCAGTAGGGGGGCAATAAACACACAGAATAGTAATATCTCCTCTAGAAGTAGATATGGATATTGCCGCAGTTTGCAGTTCATCATAAAATACTGTGGAAAGTGTTTTATATTTAAAATGTGGTTTAATTAGTATGGCTACACCACCATGTTCATTCGAAGCATTTTTATAATACATGTTATATCCAGGTATTCGACAAGGTCTATTGTCTCTTAACCAAGTTTCATTTAATAAACATATTCAATATCATTTTCTCGTAGAAAATTTAACAAAAGAGGGACCTTATTATAAATACTTTGAATATTAAATTGAGCTATTCTTAAATACGACTTATGTGAGGTACTATTATCCATAAATTAAGAAAGGTTTTTGAGTAATAAGTCTTTAATGGCAATAGAAGTAATTGGAGTGTCGTCTCCTTTGTTAGCTATAGAAATTAAAGTTCGAACTATGGCATTGGTTATTTCAGCATTATTAATTAATTGACTTTTAAGTTCATCTATAGATAGGGATCTTTGTGTAACAGATTTCACAGAAGAAACTTTATTTACAGTTTTTTGTACAGGGACAACAGGGTCATTGTTTGATTTATTTACAATATTTTTTTTATTATATACAAGAGCTGGAAATTCAGCATCATTTATCTTTTCATTTGTAACGGCAACAGTGCTTGCATAAGTAATTTTGTTTTTCTTTTCTAGATTTTTCTTTATTTTAACAGGACATAAATTGGAAATTGCTAGATGTGGTCCACTACAATTGATACAACTAAGTTCATTAGGTTTATCACAGTCTTTGTAATAGTGTTCACCCGAGCAGACACTGCAGCGCTGTTTGCCGTTACAGACCTTTGCGGAGTGATTGAATTTAAAACATCTATAACACTGTTGCAGAGGAGGGATGTACTCAAATACGCGGTATGAAAACAAGTCATACTGTACAGAATCAGGTAACATATTGGCTAGGAAAGTAATACTGACAGTTTGTAAAGGCACTTTTTCATTGTTAACTTTTCTAAAAAAGCGACGCACAGCGATAATTTCATAAGTAGAAGATAATTTGTAATATAGTTCTTTATTAGAAATGTTAGTTGGAACATAACGGATGATTCCAGTCTTTTCAATTTGAGCTGCTGGGATGAATGCCTTTAACTTATATTTGTCCAGAAAAACATTGTTCGTCAAAAAATTGTTAGCAGTATTATATTGTTTAAATATAACCGCTATTTTACTTGCATTCACTCTGTGAATGGCCACCACTCCTTTAATTTTTCTGCCGTGAATATGTGATTCAGGTAAATGGGACTTTTGTTGCCCAATCGGTCATTGTTACTACTTTCAACAAACACTTTGAATTCATATTTTGTTGAATTTGCAGGATAAAGTCTTTTATAATTAGGTTTGAAAAACGGTAAAAAGGTCAAACTTTCCTCACCACCACCGCTAACACCATTATTTTCTTCATTGTCTTTCATTTTTCTGGCTCGCTTGCCCGAAGGCCCCGGGCCTTTGGTGGCCGGGGGAATTTCGCCCCCGGCCTCACTAGTTAACATTATATTTATTTACAAAACTATTATTTACAAATTATTAAGTCAATTGTAACTAAATATATACAAAAATATCTATTTTTGCAAAATAATTCAAATTAGCAAAAGTTTAGCGCCTTTTCAGTTCAAATTCCCGCCAAAGAATGGAACAATATACAATCCAACCCACAACCAAAGAGTATGTAATCACTACGTTTTACCCACAACCACAATAAAATTACAGAACAGAACACAACACAATTACTCCTAGAGGGAGACCACAATCCAACAGCAGACAAACAAAACAAAACAACACAGAATACTATTCACAGAATAAATCAATCAAATCAATCAAGTCAATCACACAAAAACACATATATTAGTCAGCCTCAGCTGTCATGTCAGTCATTATTTTACATTGACTTGTAAATATATTTTACATTGACTTGTATTAGCTCTATGTTAATTTATATTTATTAGAATAGTCAGTGACGCGAACAAAAGTGTGACCAGTGTAAACAAAAACTAACGTCGGCCACACTTGTTTATCGCGAACATTTACCGTTTTTAATAGGATGGAAAAAAGGACGGTCATTAGAGGGAAAGTAAAGTAGTACTTTAACTAAATATTGATGTGAGCAAAATTTACCCAAAGGAAATTGTAAGGTCTAAGAATTAATATAGTTTGTTTATATCCTTCACTTGTTTAATTTTGTTAATTATTATTATCTATCATCGGTTAACTCAAAATATTTTATTACGTTTGTGTAACTTTTTAAAATATTAAACTGGCAACACTAGGCTGAGTAATCTAGCTAGTCTGTGGATTTATCGCTGGTAGGGATTGTGATTGGTGATACGTACTTGTACATTACTTTAGAATTTGTGTACGTAATGTGATTATTAAATGGTCGGTGGCAGCGTTACCAGAAGGTTACTTACATGAAGCTATATTCTCTATAGCTTCATGGTTACTTATGTAACCTTTTAGGTGATTTTTAACTCCTTCAGGTTACTTCTAGGTTACATGATACATAAGGTTACATTTAGGTGATTTTTTGGAATTCGTGCGGAATGCTTTTTTCAAATTCCCTACCGCGTAAAAAATCTGGGTATGGATATGGGCTTCAAATGACAGTTGAAGCTCATAAATTTACCATATATGGTCATTTAACTGTCAAATCAAGCCCATGTCCATATCCATATTTTTTACGCGCCAGTTACTTGTATTATTATGTATTCTGTGGCAGTGCAGTGGTGCAACCACAAAATCAAATCAAACATACTTTTCTTTTTCACACCAATGCCTAAATCAACCGTCCGTTACACTTACTCGCCCGGTCAATCGGATTTGTTCGTATCTTGTCGGTTGATCTTCGTGACTCTCGTGAGTTTTGCGGTTGCAGGATCGCCACTCAATCACACACTCGCATCAGTTTACTTACTTCACTCCAGCGAATGTCAGTGTTTTTGTATCGTTATTCGAATTCGATACGAAGTTTATTAATTTTGTTTCATTGTTTTTTTTTTTCTTTTTATGAAATCCCGTTGGCCATACTAGTCTGACTATCAATCGGACCACTGGGAAAAACTCATAATAATAAGTACATACTTCTGTAAGTTATTTTTATGCTTTTGGTCATGTTAAATGTAAATGGTTACTTTTTACTTTAAAGGTTACATTTTTGTACATTTCAGGTAACTTTTGACAAGACCTCGCTGGCAACACTGGGTGGATCATTCTTGTGTACGGACGGAGCGCTAGCGAACGGTTGTGAACAAGAGGAAGTTGAAGTAAGAAAAATACGTGTAGTGTAGCAACGTGTAGCAATGGGAGTTTTATTATAAAATATTCCTTCATTTTCTAAAATAAATTAAACTGCACCCTTTTCATAAAAAAAAGACATTGTTTGACAAGTCTTAGCACATGTTTCTGAAAACGCAGTTTGTCTTTTGTTATTATTTATTATTATATTATAGTTATCAATTATCATCTTAATTATTATCATTTATTTTTGCCACAATGTTTTCCTTTTTTATGTAAATTACTTTTAATGAATTTGATTCGATTTTAATTTTTAATATAATATATTGGGTTTTTGTCGGCAATGATTTATACACATCCGCTGTTGCTGCTCGTAGTCTAGCGCCCTTTATTTTTACGGGCAATGGCTGAAAGCCAGCGTTTTGCTCTAAGTTAGGGCAAATATGTCGCTGAGCTTTTGCCTTTTTGCATCGACACACATGTTAGTTTAATTTATAAGTTTTTATTGTACAAATTGTTTGTTTTTAGGTTTCCATTTTGTTTTTTATGTATTTATTTATTTAATGCATGTGTGTTTAAGATGCAAATATTTTTTTTATCTTTCAATCTGTCTATTGCTGCTTTGCTGCTTTAACCACAGAATACTTAATAGTACAAGTACAGAATGTTCACTTCGCAACTCCAATCAAACAAATAGCTAGCTAGCTTACGACGCAATAAAGTTCAATTCACGTCGCACTGCGCTAAATGCCTAGCATTTTATTCACCTACAATTTGCGTCTCTATCGCGTAACTCGTTTTCCTTCTGACGCAGCTAGGGTTGCCTCTTTGTGATTTATTTATTTATAGGTAGACTTTGTGTAGGCATGTGAATAGTATAATCAAAAGGTATATGAAAGGTTAATACCTATCAAAAGTTTAAAAAATAACAAACCTACCTAAAGTACCTACCTACTTCTTTAACCTAAAATGATAGCTATACGGCATACATTAGTGTGTAATTTCTAAAGAAATTGAATATTATTTCAATATTTATGTAGGTAGGTTGCGTATTAAATCGGAATGACATGTTACGAGACCTCCTTGTCGTCTCAGCCACATGACACCCACTGCTGGGTATAGGCCTCCCCCAAGGATCTCCACGACGATCGGTCCTGCGCTGCCCGCATCCAGCGGCTTCCCGCGACCTTCACCAGATCCACGGTCCACCTTGTGGGGGCCTACCCACGGAGCGTCGTCCGGTACGCGGTCGCCATTCCAGAACTTTTCCGCCCCAACGGCCATCGGTTCTTCTCGCTATGTGTCCCGCCCACTGCCACTTCAGCTGAGCAATCCTTCGAGCAATGTCAGTAACTTTAGTTCTCCTGCGGATCTCCTCATTTCTGATTCGACCACGCAGGGAAACGCCGAGCATAGCTCTCTCCATTGCACGCTGAGTCACCTTGAGCCTCCTTATCAGACCCATAGTTAGCGACCACGTTTCACTGCCGTAAGTCATCACTGGCAACACACACTGGTCGTAGACTTTCGTCTTGAGACACTGAGGTAAGTTGGACGCGAAGATTTTACGGAGCTTCCCGAATGCTGCCCATCCGAGTTGGATTCGACGAGAGATCTCTTTCTCAAAGTTGGACTTACCTAACTGGATTGTCTGTCCAAGGTAAACGTAATGGTCAACAACTTCGAGTGTAGTGTTCCCAACGTGAACTGTAGTGGGTATGACATGGGAATTCGACATGATTTTCGTCTTATCCATGTTCATCCTAAGACCCACTCTTTGGGAAGCACTACGGAGATCTTCGAGCATTGTGTTCAGGTCCTCCAGGGTCTCAGCCATAAGGACTATATCATCGGCAAAACGAAGGTGTGTCAGATACTGACCATTTATGTTGATGCCGCGTCCTTTCCAGTCCAAAAAAATACGAATTAAGTATTCAGGAAGGTAGGTAGCTAGATCCACAACACAAGGTTGAACAGAACCATGGCGCGAGCTAGACTAGTCTTCAAAAATAGTTAAGCCTAATTCATAAAATATATATTTATACATAGTTAAGATGTACTTAGTACGTAAGTACCTATTTCTCTAACCAACCATGCCATGTTATGCTAGTGAACAGATCGTCAATCTCAAACATCAGAAATTCGTTTAATTCTGTCAAACTCATGAAAGATTATTACACCAACCTAGTATACCTACGTTCCTACTTATTTTCGTAATCTAAGTAGGGAGGTACCTATTTAAATATTAAAACAACATAATCATTGACTTATATATTTAAAATCATTGTACATAATAAAGGTTTATTATGTACAATGATTTTAAATATAACCGCCGGCAACTCCGGCGTTGTTAATCTAGTAGGGACTCACGAGCGAGCAGTGACGCACGTAAACATTGTGCAGTATTTAATTGTTTTAGCCGGGCTAGTTAAGGGGTTTCTTGGGCAATCAGTTTATTACGCCGCGCAGGACACGTGGTATCGAAAAAGGTGCCTTGGAGAGCGATTTCTTGGGAATGTACCAGATGTGGAGGAGATGAGAAATAATAACGTCACAGTCCAGACAACAACAACTTTATTCGAAGTAAAAATCAATATTATTACATTATAGGCAACATAACAATAAATTGGTCTAGTAGTCAACATAATAAAGTAAATAATTTAAAATGATTGGGCAATTCAAATAGCGCGCCAATATTGGTGCGCGTATTACAACACTCCTGCTTACGACCACCCGGTATCGCGCGGGAACGCGGATTGGCCGGCGATTTGGGCGCGCGGAGCGCGCAACGGATGTGGGGAGAGGGGTACGGTCGTTCGTATGACTTAGCGGTGTTGCCATGATAGTGGCCGGTGTTACATTGTTTAATTAAACACATCGGGATTCAAAGAAAATTGGTAATTTTAGACCGGGTTTTTTAGAATGTACAGAAATAAATGCTATTGGATAATTTTAACCGCCTCTGTGGTCTAGTGGTACAACCACCGGTATCAGACCCAAGGGTCCCGGGTTCGATTCCCAGCGGGGGTACATATTGTATTCGGCAGGGCTTGAAACCGGTATGAAAAAGAGCGGTTAATTGAGGTTTTTGAGGTTTTGACAACGTATTTAGAATGAAAGCGCTTCAAAAACCTAAATAAACATTTATGCATTTATGCATTTTAAAAATAGCATTGTAAAATGCAAAATTAAAAAGTTATAAGTAGATTGCAGTTTCATCTTATTCGATAGTCAAACATCTGTAAAGATGTTTCTTTCGAATGCAAGGATATTTCTCTCATTGATGAAACGATGGTGGCCAACACCGTAGAAAAAGGTGAATATACTAGAGAATTTCAACGTGTTCTCGTAGGTCTCTGTAGCATAAGTAATTGGTCAGTGCATTGGGCCGGATTCCCAAGGAAGCGGGTTCGAGTCCCGTCAGGGCCACATGAGACAAGTTGCTTTTTCCTAGTATATTTACTTGATTAAAAATTATCACACAAAAATAGCATTGTAAAATTCAAAAGTAATAAGTAGATGGCAGACATCTGTAAAGATTTTTCTTTCGAATGCGAGGATATTTCTCTCATTGATGAAACGACGGTGGCCAACACCGTAGAAAAAGGTGAATATACTAGAGAATTTCAACGTGTTCTCGTAGGTCTCTGTAGCATAATTGGTCAGTGCATTGGGCCGGATTCCCAAGGATGCGGGTTCGAGTCCCGTCAGGGCGACATGAGACAAGTTGCTTTTTTCTAGTATATTTACTTGATTAAAAATTATCACACTAAAATAGCATTGTAAAATGCAAAATTAAAAAGTTATAAACTAAATAAACCGTAGAGCATTGGACCGGATTTCCAAAGGTCATGGGTTCGATTCCCATCTGAGAATTCACTTGTGGCCGAGTTAATTTTTTCCAATATTTTTCTATTTAAAATTTATCATAACTAAATAAACCGGTTTAATCCAAGCCGGCGAAACGTACCTAAGTCAATAAGTCTCGTGCAGTTTTCTGATTTCATTGAAAATCGGACCGTATTGCAGTTACTTAAAGCAGGAAATTGTATGAATATCGTCGCACTGTAGGCGGTCTCGACGACGCCACGCCAGTAGTCATAGGTCCTGCCTACTTTATCTAACTACGCGTTTGCTTCGAAATGCTTCTACCCTCCTTATCGAACCGCGCTCCTAGACAAGCAAACAACGCTATCACGAATATGGCTTTTTTTTTGTTTCTTTTTATGATCGTTTTGTTAAGTTTTTTAATTTTTGTTACTGTTATAAGCCTGGAAGTCGCTGTAGTGATTTTACGAAATATTTATGTTAATTAATTATTTTTAAATTTTCGCAATTTTAATGTTTTCTTCATATTTTATTATAAATAATAAATTTTTAATAGAAGAATATTAGAAAAAATGAACCCTGTTCACAATCATAAGTTATTCTCAGACGGGACTCGACTTATGTTATTGTTACTTTATTTTTTTATGTTATTTTATTTTTCGGTGTGTGTGTGTATGTAGTTTACATATCGCGTAGTGTTTTTATAATGAGTAGAAAGTGGACAGTTTTGAAGTTTTAGAATGTAATTTGTTATGTACTCAGTCTTTATTTTAATTTTTTTTTGTAACGGTACCAGTTGATGTGCCGTAATTTTGTAACGGTCATCGGCGGTACAGTATAAATAAAGATACACATATATATTAGATCTCCGACACTAGTAACAAAATTGATGATATTCTGTGTTAGGGGTAATGGTAAATGAAAAAAAATTCAAACCTCCTGTCCAAGTGCAATAAAACTCAATATTGAGTTATTTCAAAATTACCCCATGTTATTTTGGAATTACCCATCGGTACCAAAATATTATCTAGCTTTTTAAATGCTTTATTTAAAAAATCTAAACACATATTTAGTTATCGAATATTTCAGTAATTTAGAACATTTCTTGATGTAACGACGAGACGGGGTGTAGGGGGTGTCTAGTAGTAGTACCTTTACAGGACTGTCGGTCGGCTTAGTAAGTGATAGTTGCTGCCTGGTCTACAGGTACTCCTAAAGCTCTTCACCAGTGGCTCCAAGAAGCTGTCGTGTACGCAGCGGCCACACCGCGTCGACCCGCGGGCTAAACCTGGTGAAGGGGACCATGAACGTTATCATACGGACGTGGTTTTGACAGGAGATCCCCTTTTTAGTACACGAAGACTACAACGGTATGGAAGGCGAACACCGTCGATAGGCACTGATCTCGGCTTCTGTGGCGCTGCAGCAAGGTATCTGTGACGTACCTTTAAAGGGCGCATGTCAGGATCTTTTTAATGATATGCGGTCAGTCACTGCATTCTACGTCCTTAGCGAATCGTATCGGTCCCCGATCCATTGGCCATCGAGGAAGTAGAACGAGAGAGTGGATTTGCAACTGCGCAACTGTTCATCCACTATAATATATTCCCGCGCTGATGACATTCTGGCACGTTACTGGAGAGAATCAAAGTCCTTCGGCGATAGAGTGTTGGTGGGAGGAGTGAGACTTTGGTGAGTCTTGCTGCTAGCTGACTCTCTGCACGTAGGCGGCTGGACGAGAGTGGTCGCTCCCGGAATCGACTGAGATGGGATGACAGGTTCGGCAGCACGTCCAGTGACAAAGCAGGCCTATTTAGGATCGCTCTGCTTTCCCCAATCAGGGGAGGGGCCTAGAAAAGGTGGCCTAAAAATAGTCCATCTCACCTGGACCCAGGGGCTAACCGCGGCCTTCTGAGCACCAACACATGCGGTCGAAAAAAGCAGAAAATGTGTAGAAAACAACCTATTATAATAGCGAGACGTTTAGATGTTTTCCACATGAAGTGCTTGCGTTCAATTCTGCGTGTTAAGTGGCAGGATCGCATTTCGAACGCTGAAATATTGCGCAAAACAGGTATGAAGGGGATCGAGGCACTTCTCATGACAGGACAGCTTCGATGGTGTGGACACCTTGTGCGCATGACTCGACTCGACTTCCAAAGTCTGCATTCTATGCTGAGTTGCAAATCGGCAAGCGAAATGTTGGTGGACAATATCTCCGTTACAAAGATGTTCTCAAAAGAAACTTGTCAGCTTGTAACATCTCGCCGAATGACTGGGAACATCTCGCTTTGAAACGGTTCGAGTGGCGTGGAAGCGTGAAAGAGGGTGTGAAAAACTTCGAGGAAATGCGTCTCAAAGATCACGACGTAAAACGACAACTTAAAATTCCCGACCGAAGCAAACTTATATTTATACTTATGACGCCAATGGGCAACTATACTGCTCGAGCTGCGATCGTCGCTTCAAAACTAAGTTTGGCTTCGCAAGTCACATGCGGGCTCATGCTAGAAAATAAGAAAATAAGAGAATAAGCCAGTGTGTCGCCGTCGACGGATACGTCGAGGAGGACATCATCATCATCATCATCATTATCTAGCTTTTTAAATGCTTTATTTAAAAAATCTAAACACATATTTAGTTATCGAATATTTTAGTAATTTAGAACATTTCTTGATGTAACGAGACGTAAAACAATGGTAGTAATAAACTTTATATTATTCTAGTGATTGACCAAATTATAGACCTCTAGACAACTTGTAAAAATTTATTGCGTAATTGCTCCAATGCACCTTATATAAGATATAAGATAAGATATAAGATAAGATATAAGATAAGATATAAGATAAGATATAAAAGATATAAGATAAGATATATACGATATAAGATAAGATATATAAGATATAAAATAACACAATTTGTCACTAAATTAACCTTGCCTTTGGCGTATAGAACAGAAAATTGTAGGTAACAAAGATTTAATTGAACGGCCAGGTGCAATGCTGACCCTCAGGTAAAATATTTGACTGCAAAAATATTCAAGTCGATTAAAATATTCGATTTGCTACCAATCTGAACCTGTAACATAAAGATAAAATTTTATATTTCGACATGGATATAAAGTATTTTATAGTTCTTGTGCAACTAGATAAAACACCGAAATCACTATAGAAGTGCCTTTAATATTTGAAGAGTTCCCTGGATTTCTCCAGGATCCCATCATCAGATCCTGACATGATGACAATGAGACCATATGGGAAGTATACCCTTTCGAACAAAGAAGAAATTGCTCAAATCGGTCCAGCCGTCTTCGAGTAATCGAGTAACATACATAAAATTCATTATTGAGGAGACGTTCTAAACAACTCGAACAGCAATGTTATAGCGAATATATTCGGAAAGTAGAAGATGGAATAGTTGACAATCCCAAGTTATTTTGGTCGTACACAAAAACACTGAAAAAAGGTTCTAATGCTGTGCCTGCAACCTTATCCTACGAGGGACGATCGGCCAACGAAGGGGATAGTATATGTAATCTCTTTGCAACGTATTTTCAATCAACGTTTTCTAATCCTAATACTTTAAATAATGTTGACCCTTCATCTAGACGAACAACATCCCCCAATCAAGCGCAAGCTATCGGTGATGTAATCATTGAGTCTGAGACTGTCTTCAATATAATTAAGTCACTTGACTTATCTAAGGGTGCTGGACCGGACAGCATACCACCTTTGTTGATTGTGAACTGTGCTAAGGAACTGACTAAACCGCTTACAATACTGTTTCAACGTTCTCTCTCCGAGGGACTCGTCCCCTCAATATGGAAATCCGCATTCGTCACACCTATTCACAAAAGTGGGGACAAAACACTAGTCAACAATTATCGTCCAATATCCAAATTATGCATATTCGCAAAAGTTTTGGAGCGTCTTGTTTATACACAGATATACAACTCGTTATCCAATACCTTCATCGCCGAGCAACATGGTTTTCTAAAGAAACGTTCCACTACTTCTAACTTACTGGCTTTTACTGAATATGTTTCGTCGGGAATGGAATCTGTAGATCAAGTAGACTCTATTTTCACCGACTATAGCAAGGCTTTTGACAGAATAGACCATAAGTTACTCTTACAGAAGCTCCTTGATGCGGGAATCCACGGAAGTCTGTACAGATGGTTTTCCTCATATATACACAACCGCACTCAGGCTGTAGCATTAAATGGTTACACTTCTAATTGGAATATTGTACCTTCCGGGGTCCCCCAAGGATCGCTGATGGGACCATTGCTGTTCAACATCTTTATCAACGACATTAGTTCCTGCTTCAACCACTCACGTTTTCTGTTGTATGCAGACGACATGAAAATATTTAAACGCATTAAAAGCATTCAGGACTGCCTTCTTCTGCAGCAGGACCTTAATAATTTAGAAAAGTACTGTATAGAAAATAACCTTGATCTGAACATCTCGAAATGTTGTCATATTACTTTCAGCCGCTATGCCCATACAGCCAAGTCTTCAGTAGATTTTTTTTATTGATATGAAATGAAAAAGAAATTTAATGAGATGAAATGAAATGAACCTTACCTAACTCATTGAATCAAATCATTAAATCTGATATTGAAACAAATTAGTAGTTTATTTTTAGAAATATTTGCATGATCATAAAACTTCTGTGATTTTTTTTTTTTATAAAAACTTCGTGGTTGGTTTTTCTTTTTAATAGACATTATTTTGACAGTTGGGAAAGAGAACGCACGAGTTCGGAAAAGGTAAAGAAAAAGCTCGAGTATGTAAAAGCCCACATCCCGAACGCTATACGTCCCTGCAATACGCCACTTTTTGAGCAACTGTATTAAAAAAATATTTTCGAACTTCGTTATCGTTTTTGAATTGGTATTTTGGCTAAGTGCCCTGATCTCCCATGCTGAACTGGAAGTAAAATTATATAGAATGTGCCGGCTGCTAAGTTTCCAGCGCAGATAGTAGGTAAAAGCCCTGACCGATTTATAAAGGGTATTTTAGAAGCGCTCATGGCCGCGCTTGACAGACTGATCACGTTTGTTAGGCAAAATTCGACCCGGTCAGGTATCGGATGGGTGACCGTAAATAGGCATTATAACTGAGCGCTTTCATGCTTCGGAGAGCACGTTAAACCGTCGGTTCCGGCTGTTGTCATTTGATCACAGTAGTTAAAGCCAAGTCAGAGGCCTTATAGGCGGCTTGATAAACTCTGACACCAGAGGTGGCAACAAATCCTCACTCATACATTCATACAACTCAGCTGGAGACTGCGGGGACGCCCGAACCGTTATAGCCACCGGGTCCTCCCGCCCAGTCCCCAACTGGACCTGACCTGCTATTCTTAACTACAAATATACCCTCAAAGGTGTAGTGCTTAAAAAGGTCACTGAGGTTAAGGATCTGGGAGTAATTCATGATAGTAAACTCACATACGAAAAACACATAGATCACATAGCCAAAAAAGCTAACCAATCTTTAGGTTTCATTATTAGGTCTTGCTCTCAGTTTTCCAATGTGAAAGTTGCCAAAGTCTTATATTGCTCATATGTGCGTAGTAGCCTCGAGTATTGTTCGCAGATTTGGAACCCACGGTACGACGTCTACATCAATAGATTGGAAACCATCCAACGTAAATTTCTCAGATTTTTGCAATTTAAGTGTAAAGGGAGAGAAAGTTCCTATGATGCAAGATGCAGAAAACATCACATTTTACCTCTCGTCCATAGACGTCAAATTGCCGATATAGTCACTCTTGTTAAAATAACACAGTCTCAAATTGATTCCCCATGTCTTCTATCTTTGATAAACTTTAGATTACCTAATACATCTATAAGACAACGCAGTAGCCTAATAGTTCCTTTTTCTAACACCAACTATAGAAATAATTAATTTTTTATCAGATCTCCTAACTCCTACAATAAACTGGTTGATGCTACATCGCTCGATATATTTAATTCCAAACCGAACAAATTCAATCAGCATCTAACCAGCGATTGGTTTGATGTGGTTTCTTAAATTCTTATATTATTAAACACTCAAAGGGCCGGTTTTGCCACCGACGGATGGCTTCTGGATGGCTTATCTGGTGTGATCACTTGACAGTTGTAATTTGAGCTTTTCTGTCTCGGTGGTGAAACCGCTCCTAACCCTAACTCTGTTGTATCTCCTAGAGATCAATGTTTCCATTTTGAGTGGGTATTGTTTGATCACTTTTTGTTTACTTATAATTATTATTTTTTCTTTCCGAAACCATAGTGTAAGTGTAATTGAAATCTCCAAAAATATTTACTTGCCTAGTACAAATAAGCAAATTGTTGTTTATGTGTGAAAACAAGTAACTGTGTATATTGTGTTATGTTTGTTATGCTTCTTAGTCATTTAAATACTGTATGTTTTCCGAATAAAATAAAATAAAATAAAATAAAAATAAAAAAGATTCCGTCGATTTGAGAACTTACCATATAGTCCCATTGTCATCATGTCAGGATCTGATGATGGTATCCTGGAGAAATCCAGGGAACTCTTCAAATATTAAAGGCACTTCTATAGTGATTTCGGTGTTTTCTATAGTAACTTATGCATATGCCTCCGGAAAGCACCATTTGGTGAAGTGGAACTGATGATGAAGACCACAAATGGTCTTCAAAACTATTAAATACTTAGCATTTCAAGGGAAGCGATACGATTACTTTAATGCGGTTCATAAGCAATTTATGCTCTTCTCAATGCATGTGATGAAGTGGAGCTGGTGATGTCCTCAATAAGTAACGACCCTGCTGTGGGAAAAGCAGCATTTTGTAAAAGGTGATCAGGAGTTGACATAAGGTTATTAGCGTAGGCACAGGACCTCTTCTACCTTTAAAAATTGTGAAATAATAAACTTTTTGTAAAAAAAAGTACGTATTTTTAGTAGAGCTGACGTGAGAAAATACTTTTTATAAAAAAATGAAAACCGACGTCAAAAAACAAAAAAGCAAAAAATAAACCTTTTGGAGTCGGTGCCAGCCAAGACATTCTACTATGCGGTACTACAATTTTATTTTTTGGCTTGGCTGGCACCGACTCCAATATATACACGGTGTAAAAAGCTATGCATTGTGTACATAAAAATAAGTAATATTACCAAAAATAAATGCTGGGAAACTACTTTCATTTTCATCGATCAAAAATAATAATATTCACTACGAACGCAATGTAAAGCGCGCAACCCGCAACACCCCCCAAGCCGCCCAAAGCACCATAGTGATTACTGCCACAACCACAACAGTTTTAAAATTTTCATAATTTAGTTTTTTTTTGTCAAAAGTTATCTCTTATTAACGTAGCTCGATGGCGTATTGGGTAAGCGCCGCGGTTAAGCAACGTTCGCAAAGGCCGGTCAGAGGATGGGTAACCAAATACTTTGTATCTCGAGCTACGATAAGCCGTTGGTCCTGGCTGCATTTGCAGTCGCCAATATCAGCTAATCCGCATTGGGCCCGCGTGGAGGGTCATGGCCCAGTCTCCTTGACTATCCTTAAGGAAGACCTATGCCCCAGCAGTGGGAACATTAAATGGCTGACGACGAATCACTTATTTCGTGATTTAAGAAAGGCAAATTCTTGACAATAATTTTAAAGGGAACGATCGATATTGACGGTAATGTACTTACAATATTTAGAAATACTACATTTGAAACAAATTAATAATCAATTAAACGCTCAAAATATTACACAGTATTTATAATACTTACACCATTATAATACTTTGTATGAATATAAAATGGTAACGATATCAACGGATATCGTTATTGATAACGGTTAAATTTAAAGTATACCTGTTACATTCCGTGCTTACAACCCACTATGTTCTGTGGTTGACGTTTGACGTCAATATGCTCTGTGGTTGCATATCTAATCTGTGTGTTGACGTCAAACGTCACCTATTGTAATTGTAACTGATCTTTCCCTCTAAAACTAAAATATCTAACATAAAGCTCCCTAAAAAAACTCTACTGGTCAACCGGGAAGTTCCCCGACTGTACCAAGCAAGCCGGACTAACAACAAGTGATACCACCAACTAAACCGAATAAAATTTATTATACTCCCACTGGGAAATCGAACCCGGCACCTCTGTATCTGATACTAATGGCACTAGACCCCAGAGGCGGATAAGAGTAGCTTTCGGTGTGAACTTCCAATTTTTTCTCAGATTTAAAGTACCTACATATTGGGATAAATTGCAATATATTTTACTACTATTCTGGCCACGTGGAATTAGCGTAAATTATAACATCCAAGTTAAATATATGTCTATATTCGAATAACGACTAATAATTAGTAACTAAACTACTAATGTCAAAATGTACTCGGTACGAAACGAATAAACGATAGGTTAGTCCTTCATTCATCTTTCACAATAGTTCGTTACAAGGTCAAGGTTGTTTGCTACCGAATTTAGATAAATTTTAATATTTTCCGTTGATTTTCTTACAAAGTAATTATTTTTGTTGTGTAAACCTATTAAAGATGTGAAATTGTTTGAAACCTAGTCTTGCCTCTCTGTCTCACTCCACTCATGCCATGCTTGTTCTGTCCATCTCTTTCCCTTATCGCCGCCTTTCATATCTCGATCTCATTCGCACTGGCGATGGCGCGGTGATGCTACCCGACCAAGCGCGAGTCGAACCGAACGCGACTGGACTGCCGGATGCGCCGCCGCTCTGCCGTCGTCGACTTTAGTCGAATAATCTCGAGCGCAGTCGACTCAGTCGAATGATTCGTGGAGTCGATTGATTAGTATTAGTATTATTCGAAGTCGCGCATCGCTAGTTCAGACTGCGAGCAACTGTCGTAGCCACAAATTATATAGTGTACAGATTAGCGACCGGACGCCGCGCACAAAAATGGCTCAGTCTTTCGATACTGAGAAATTTATATTGGAAATACAATCCCGAAAAGCAATTTGGGTCTTACTGAGTCACGAATATTGTAATCGGGATTTGAAAAAAAAACAGTGGGAAGAAATAGTCGAGTTATTTGGAGGTGAAGGATTACCAGACGAAGAAAAAAAAACATAGGTTAGTTAAAACTGTAATTTATTTTTTAATAAATTCTGTTCATTTGCCAAGGTAATTGACCCTGAGTTACAAAATAATTAGCAAATATATCTCTGTATGACATACCACGTCGCGTAGCTCTTTGAATACCTGTTGGCACTTCTTCTAAGCCAGGAATGCACAGGGTATCTTCGTATTTATATCCGTCTCTTTCTCGTACATAGTTGTGAAGAACACAACATGTTTTAATGATGCTTGTTACTAGATCTAAATTCACATTAATAGGTCTGTGAAAAATTTGCCACTTATTTGCTAATATGCCGAATGAACATTCGATATAGCGTCGAGCACGAGAAAGCCTATAATTAAATACTTTTTTCTTTTTTGTTAAATTTGATCCACCAAACGGTCGCATAACTTTATGAGATTGCGCAAATGCTTCATCACCAACAATAACAAACGGGACTGGTATAGGATTTATCGATGAAATAGGCTGATGTTCCGGAACTTGTAAATCATTATTCATTAGCTTTTGATAAAATGTTGAATGTGCAAATATAGTAGAATCGCTATCCTTTCCATAGGAACCTACATCTATGTATACGAACTTATAGTCAGCGTCACAAATAGCAAGCAGAATTATAGAAAAGAAGTGTTTATAATTATAAGACACTGATCCACTGTTGTAAGGTTTTATAGTTCTTATATGTTTACCATCTATGTATCTTATATGTTCTTATATGTTTATCCATATATTCCTAACTGTATAGGTGCAGTTAGGAAAATTGGCTCGTAAATGAAAATCTTTTGCGATTTTTAACCAATTTTCTGTTGTCGGTTGTGGTAAACACATGTCTTTCAGTAAAACCCATACAAAATGACAAACTTCTCTTATTATCTCAGCAATAGTTGAAATCCCAAGTCTGTATGAGTAATGTAGATCTACAAATTTGCAGCCTCTTCCAAGATATCTGAAATAAAAAAATACATGTTACATTATAATTTATTTACAGGTCAAACTTCAGAGGAAATGGAAAAATATAAGAAGCTGCTTCGCTCGAGAAATACGAAGACTAAAAAATACCAAAAGCGGATCGGCTACTTCTCATAAAACTCCCTATATTTATTTTAATCAGCTGTTGTTTTTAAAGAACAGTGTTGGTAGAACAACTTTTACGGATATCAAACGCGCTATATTTCCACGAATTAAGTTGTAATTGTCCGTATTCCGTATAGTCATCCCGTGACCACGGCAGCTGTAAAGGTGCCGAAACGTCGGGAAAATCAAAAAACCCCTAAAAAACCTAAAAATACGGACAATTACAACTTAATTCGTGGAAATATAGCGCGTTTGATATCCGTAAAAGTTGTTTTATTTCAATGAACAGTGCGCGCCAAAACATAAGATGTACGAACAGTGTTGGTAATTTAAACACAGAAAATAGCCTTACGGAAGAAGAAAACTCGACAACTGATCAAGAAGCTTTAGGACCTTACTCGAGAGAAACATATAGTAGGAAGAAAAAAGAAAAAACCTTCAGATGATGCCAGAAAAGAATTATTGGAAACTTTAAACAAATGTATTGATACTCGTAAAAATTACGCGGATACTTTGGAACGAGATTAGGACAGAATGTTTCTGTTGTCCCTTTTATCATCTTTCAGGAAAATTGCCGAGCACAAAAAGCTAGCTGCGAAAATTCAATTAATAACAATAATTGATTCATTCGGAACCAATATTCAAAATAATGTATATCCAAACGCAATGTGGCGAAATTATAATGAGTACGAGTGTGAGCGTGGCTATTTTACACCGGAGGCCGGGTCTTCTACTTCAGCACCAAGTCAACAATCACGTTTACGCCCTGAAGCACAAAATTACTATACGCAAAATTACTAACTTCAGTCCCTTCACCGCAAGAACGCTCAGAGTCGCGAGTTTCGACTGCCACTTCATGTGCTTCGCAAGATTCAGAAATTTTGGACTTATTTTGAATCTTTATTTTCTTTTTTTGTGCTTTCAATTTAATATTAGTTAATTATAGTATTGATTTAATAAAACAATAAATACCTGTTATATAATTATTTACGATTTATTTTTAAACCATCTGACCCATGACTGTGACATGTATACAATAACTAATTGTACCCGTGGGCTTTGCTCTCCGTGGGAATTTTGGGATATAAAGTACCCCATGTCCTTTTCCGAGTCTTAAACTATATTTATGTTAAATTTTATCCAAATTGGCACAGTAGTTTTTGAGTTTATTCATTACAAACATACACAGACAAAAATACAAATCTTGCCTCTTTATAAGATTAGTGTAGAAGTGTAGATAATTAAGTTGTCACTTACCTTAGTGTTATAAATATTTTTTCTTCCGCAGAAATACATGGTCGCATATTTGTATCTGTGCCAGTTATATATGGTTTCAGAAGACACAATAGCTCATCAAACGAACACACAGACATTCTAGCGTAATTAAAAAATTTACGAGGGTATTTTCTCACCTCTTCATAAGATACTTTAAACATTCCTTTTGATCTCCGTTCTTGTAACAAAGGATGTACCCAACACTCTTTTGGTTTTCTTTTATTTTTCTTTCTCTTTAATAAGAGTAGCGCTACTATTGCCGCTTCTTCGACGTCCATTCTGCACGAATGTACTTAGAATACTGTCGCTCGGCTTGGTCTCCTTCCTGGCCCTAGTTTCTCTGTTTTGGTCGACGAGAGACTGAGTCGCCGGCGACTAGTCGATAGTGCGTAATGGCTCTTAAAACCACACAACGACTACACAACATTAAAAAATTCAAAATCTTTCCTCTTTATAATATTAGTATAGATTATTGATACTACTTGTAAGGAAATTGCTGTTTTCCGCCAGTTTAAACAGTATTTAGATAAAATATCGTTTTATTAGTTTTAAAAACTCAGTCATTTATTTAGTACAGTAATCTATTGTAAAAAAAAAATATTATAACATTATATAGTGCGTTTTATCAATTATTATTCTACTATGTTGGTACCCCTGTTTTTTCTGTCACTCATGTCGTGTCAGTGTCATTCGTTTGTTTGATGTGACGTTTGTTAAGGTTTCTTTTTGTTATTTTGAAGGCTTAGAATCTAAGTTTTAGTGATGGGCCGAGTCGCAATTTTTTCAACTCGAGTTAACCGAGTTGATATCATTGCCGACTCGGTTTGCAACTCGGTTCAAACCGGTTCAGTTGAGTTTACAGTGCGATAGATGGCATTTTGTTTGTGTTTGATATATTTAACCAAACCGACTCGATTGCGGTTGCAACTCGGAGTCTGCAAGTCGCAACGGCAATTACGGCAAAGTAAATGAGTTAAACATTAGCTTCGATTTTATTACTATTTTGAGTAAGGTTGTTTCAAAAATATCTTGATTTAGGTATTCCAATATAAATTAATTATAAACAACGTAACTTTAGTTAAAAGCAAGCGAGCTAAGCAAACAATAACTTACTACCTACTATTTTACAACAAATTAGTTGTGTAGTGTCTCGGCTTGGGCTCGCTCGATTCGGTCGGCTTAACTCGGTTTGGCGATCGGTCACGGAGCGGCGACCGGCGACGACGGCCGAAGCGAGCCGAGCGATCCACACACCACACCAATCGAACCGAGTCGGCGGCGGTTCGGTTCAAACCGCCGCGGCGGCTCGGCCGCCTGCGTACGCGACTCGACAACGAAGCGAGTCAAACCGGGCTAGGACAAAATCAACGACTTGACCGGTTAGATAAGCAACTCGAGTTAACCGAGTTATTTGATTCGAGTCGCCCATCGCTACTAAGTTTGAAGGAGAAAAATAAGCACACGGAGCTTGATTTTCAAATAAATTGGTTTTCCTAGTAGTAAGTAACCCTTATTTATGAGCTACCATAAAATTGTACTGTAAGTAAGTACCGATTTTCACCACATAATGAAATGAGTTGTGGAACCCATGAATACTTGTGGGTGAGGTAAGGTTCATAGAAAACAACATTACATTTTACTAAAATGGCCTTTAAGTGTAATCACTTATATAAGATAAAACAAATGAATGTATTAAGAAGTCGATTGAAATAAGTTGAGTCCATACTAACAAAAATGTTGTTTTTTCTTATAAAAAGGAGAGTCCTTTCGTAACTACTAAAGTTTATAGAATGTTTGACATGCCATGCTTTCATTTTATAACACTATGGCTTTTATTCTTTTATATTCTTTTTTACTGTTATCGACTAATAAATAGCGGCAGTTGTCGATTCTGTTGTGTCTCATCTCTACCCTGTTCCAAATCACACATACTATGCACTACTTTAAAAAAGAAAATATTTTTTCTATCTTATTCCATTAAAATATAATTAATGGACACAGATTTGACAATATATTTCCAGAGGCGTAGTTTTAACAATTTTAGATTACATTGCTACAGTAAATAAATGAATTCAAAAATATTTTGCTAATATAGTATAAGCGATTTGGACAAACTTTGAAGTGTTACAGGAATCATCCTAGTTGAAAAAGACTATGGCATGTTACCTTTCCATATGTGTTGTTTTAAATTGGTAGCGTTACTACACTTTTAGCAGTGCCACAACATATTGTCAACATAAAAATATTGACACCAACTCCTCTTCGGCTTTTTGGTAGATGACATTAATAAATACAACTAAAAACAAAATTTTTAATACACAATAAACACTTTTTGTCTTGAAAAACTTTCATGTCGTTCAGTTTTATAGATGACTTACTATTGCTAAAACAGTTAGTTGACTCTGTGTAGCTATTTTATTTTATTTTATTTTATTTTATTTGTTTGGAAAACTTACAGCTAAGATAACAGAATAACAACTAAAAATAGATACATCATAGCCATTAACAAGTTTTCGCAGTTTAAAATTATAGAGCGAAGTAAACGCCAAAATTATGTTTTTTTTTTACGAAATAACAAAAGTGCTTAAAATATAACTTTGCTTTGTTCCAGCAATAAAAAGTAAATGTATATACCTAAGTTAAGTTAAAATTAAAAAGAAGAAAATTAACAAACATAAATACCTTATTATAAAAAAAAAAAAAAAAAAAAAAAACATTTAGGAAAAAAATGCTCTTGCCATCAATCGCCTGACAATCGTAGGCTCAATCCATAAACTAGTGACAAGTTTGCTAAGGAACTTCAACTAAACTATTTTCGAAGCACAGAAGAAACATGGCACCGTAGGCGCACGTAGCTGTTGGATCTAATAATAGTAATTCGCGCTCCGGACTCAAAACTAAATGAAGGTTGCGGGAGTCCAGAACCCGAGTTTGAAAACCATTTTACCAATAAACAGATCCCATAAAAACTTTTGCCATTTTAAATGATACCGGTGGTTGTACCACCTATATTCATTTGGTGAACTGCAAGAAACACAAACTATTCGTTGGGCAAACGATACGTTGTTAATAGGTTGCGGATAGCGGATGAAAAAATCAGCTGTGGAAAAATAATTATTGTTTAATAATCAATTTTTAGATACTAAAAATCACTTAAATCAATTTTAAATATATTTTCCATAATCGATAATCTGTTAACATCCCTAATTAATTAATTATATGTCAATGTCAATGTCAGGCGGTCGGTCCGGTCCATAGAGATACAACAGAACAGAATATTTACAAGTCAATGGTCCGGTCGGGTGTCGGATCGGTCGTCCGCCATTTTTTTTTCATTTTGTTTTTTGCATTTGCGCGTCGTCTCGCCGCTTCTGTTTTTTTTATATTATGTGTTTTGAAAAGAAAATGTATACCACACGTATATACACAAGTGAATTTGTTCCACACCACGCTGGTATTTGTTAATGTGTTGTGTTCAAAAGTAAGTTGGTATTGTATTATTTTCTATGCGATTGGATTAGCAAAGGCGGACCCTTATTTTTGATTGAGTGCCTCCAGTTGGTGGTGATTATGTTTTTGCTCATCTCTGTGGCTGGCAACTATAATTGCTCTATCTTGCTCTTTAATACGTAAAGCAGCGTGAGACAGTAACTGTTGTCAGACAGAAATTGCAAGAAAATATGGCCTGTTTAGGCGCATCATACAACTCTGTTAATAATCCTAACATAAATTATAAATGCGAAAGTGTGTTTGTTTGTCCTTCCTTCACGCCCTAAATAAGCAACCACTCTACTTGATTTTTGGAATGAAGTTAGTTGAGAGGACGAAGAGTAACATAGACTTTTTATCCCGATAATCCTGCGGGAGATGGAACCACATGGGTTAAAACCGCGGGTGTTGAAAGGAGGTTCTTTATGGAACATTAAGGAATACTAAACATTAAACAAGAAAAAGCATTGTAAAATGCAAAATTAAAAATTTATAATTATGGAATACTGTCCATAAAGAACCAGTGTTCTGCAATCAAGTGCACATGCGTCATAATGTCAAAGTATGTTTATAAACAATGGTGGACTTCAGTTTCGAGTTTCATACAGTTAAGATGTGAATCGTGTTTTATAAAGTATTTTATAGTTGTGAGTTCTCCATATTGACAATAAATCAGTTTGCCAGATAACTCCTAGTCTTTCAATAGCGGGCGTAATATATATAATTTTTTTGGGTCTAAAACTTACTCATATTTGTTGAACTTTCAGGACCATAATTTCAGCCTCACCATGACTCGCTTCAACTTACTATTGGATTGCAATTCTAGTTACATAGCCATATCATTAAGATTCCATAAATATGGCTCCTGAAATTACCTCTGTATTACAAGAATGAATTTCCTGACTTGTAAGTGGATAAATTTATGCTAAATCAGCTATGGGATTATGTAAGCTAATCATATTCATTTGACAGTTTATATTGTATGTCAATAGTTTCAAATTCCATACAAATTCCAGCCGACCAAATACAATATGAACTGCCAAATGAATATAATTGATTTTACGCAATAGCACCCCAGTCTGAGAGTTTAGTATTAAAAATTATCAGTACCTCTATTGTTCTTTACAAAGTTCACTATAGAAAATTGATAATTTATGCTAAATTAAACTTTTCAGGTACTAATGAAGACTTCCTATGTCAACGGGATAAGGATGTAAAAGTCAACAAAAATAACACTTATTACATAATTGATGATATGCGCATTAGAAGATGGTTGTGGTGACACTGTAAACAGTTTTAACTCATCCAGTAATGCATACCCGTTGGTTAATTTTTAAGATCTTCAAAAACATTCCTAGGTAAGTTCTCCATGTAGATAAATTAGCATGCACTAAGTGTTAGAAGCCTCTTCTATACTAATATTATTAAGAGGAATGATTTGATTGTTTGTTGTTGTTGTTGTTTGGACCGATTTGAAAAATCCTTTCACTGTTGAGAAGCTGCATTCTCCTCAAGTAACATAGGCTGCATTTTATCTCCTTATTCCCATGGGAAAGGTAACCATGAGGATGAAACCGCGAGCGGCCGCTAGTCACTAATAAATAAAAAAAAGAATTAAATTCTTATTAATTTTTGTCTCAAATATTAAAATAAGGGACCTTACCCTGCACAGGTTAAGTATTGCTATTTAATTAATTCTCATCTGTGTTAAATTTCAGGAAACTACTTGTTAATTACGTGGAAAAACTTCAGAAATAACACGCCTGGCTGCTGATGATTCACTTCAACATAACACCTAACAAAATGTACACGAAATGGTAAGTCACTTTTATTTTTAAACTTCTCGTAAGCCGGGATTCTAGACACAATAGAAAATCAATTGTGTCTTGTGTGGATCTACGTTCCGCCATACAAACAATTAAAGGAAGCTTGAAGGCGATTATTTCTTTGGCTTTGATTATTTTTATTCTCCAGTCAGCAACTGGCTTATACACTAAACTAGCGGTCGCCCGCGGTTTCACCTGCGTGGTTCCTGTTCCCGAGGGAATATTGGGATTAAAATTATCCTATGTTTTAATCCAGGCTCTAATTATTAACTATAAAGTTGATTGGATCTGAAACAAGAAACATGGTTTTATTTCCGATTCATTCTCACTATAGTTGCACAAATATGCTCCTATCCGGACGCAAAATAGGCGCAAAAAGTCGTCGAGTTGCGGAGACCGCCCCTATTGTATGAAGAAGATGAAGTATATGTTCCTAATTGATAACTGACTTTGTGGAGTAGTGATATCCTGGGTTCGATTCCCAGTGGGTGTGCATCTTGTGTGGTTTGGTTGGTGGTAGGACTTGTTGTAAGTCTGCTGGCTAGCTACCACCATCTTTTCTAAGTCTGATAACAAAAGATCTGCCCCCTAATTGTCTTATTTCCAAACCTATCACAATCCCTTCCAAAGGTATTGTGATTGTGATAATTATCTATGGAATTGTGTAACATATAGTCGCAATCCCTTTCGGAACGAATGATGTTTTAAATGACACTTCATTTGACATCTCTCCATACATTTGAAAGATATTTTCGTCTGTCACTTTTGGCTTATACTACAGCCATTTTAGGGAAATAATGTTTATAAACAAAGATTTGAGCATTTTTCGTAATTATTCCACAGAAACGTTATATTTCAGATAACTAATGTCATTTATTAAACTTGGACAACATAAGTAAGCTATTAATGAACTGCACATATTTCTAGAACAAGTAATAAAAAAGTACTTTTGAGGTTAAGTATGGGCGGATTGTTTACAAACATTCTTTCCGTAAGATGGCTGAAGTATAGACAGTTCAATGTCGTTCATTAAATACTTTGAAAAACGCGTCCCGATCACAATCCCTATCAAATATCAAATAGTGATGGCCTGAAGTATGTGAATTGAAATGGATTGCGATAGATTTTAAAATTAGACAATTAGCCCCCTGATCAGAACAATGTTTTCAGCATTGTTGTGTTCTGCACCCCGACCGCCTAACGGTATAGCTTGTGCTATTGCTATAGTTATCGATTTTTCAAACCTCCTACAAGGGCTCTCGCTGACGCTATTACTTTCATACTAAAAATGCAATAGTGAATCCAATAGATGAATAGAAATATGTAGGAATTAGCCAAAAATACTATCTTTGAAGGGTTTTATGAGAGTTTGAAGTTTGATAGCCATAGCAATACCACACGCTATACCGTTAGGCGGTCGGGCCTCTGGCAGTTAGAGATAAGAATAGTCATCTAGCACTTCCATCTTCCTAATCATTAGGTACTTAACATCAGTTATGATAGCGTCTCATATCCATCTCTGGGGATTAATAAATAACAAATAAATAAATAAATATTTCCATACAATCACACCAATTATCTAGCCCATGTTAAGTATCATGAAGAACTTGTGTTATGGATACTAGATAACGGATAAACATACTTATATACTTTTTTTTTGTTGTAAATACATACATAATATACATATTAAACACCCAGACCAAGACAAATAGACATGTTCATGCACACAAATATTTGTCTTGTCCGGGGATCGAACCCGGGACCTCTGGCGCAGAAGGTGGGGTTAGTACCCCTGCGCCAAACAGGTCGTTTAGATTTTTATGCCATCATGTAGTACATGAAAAATAAAAAAAATACTATGTTTTAATGTTTCCATGTTTGTATATTTCTTAATTAAATATCTATTTTTTGACGTCACTGTATAACAATTTGTATACAGCTTGCGGCTCACGCTTGATTGATTTGGTCAGACGGTTGCCATTGTATGAAACGGTATATAATGAGGTTACGCAAAAAGCGCGCGAATCTTGAAGTTTGAAAACTTGTAAATCCAAAACTACTTATTGTATTTGAATAAAACAAATACATTTCAGTTTTATATGTTTAAGCTATACTGTAAAATAGTTTTAAGCAATTTAACAACAGGTTCACCTTTGTTAATCACCATTATATTATAATTCTGACTTCTATTTAATTCCAGCTTTTACCATTTATTCAAAACGTTAACGAAGAAGAAAAAATATTGGAAATCAGTATTGTTGTAATCTAAATTGACCCAATTAATGGAGGTGAGTGTTAATCATCTGTTATTAAATCTGTTTAAACCCCCTCTGTGGGCAAGTGGTAACAACCACCGGTATCAGACCCAGGGGTCACGGGTTCGATTCCCAGCGGGGGTACAATTTGTATTCGGTTTGGTTGGTGGTAGGACTTGTTGTGAGTCCGCCTGGCTAGCTACCAACGCCTTGTCTAAAATTTATCATAAATACCATATGTTAAGCTATTCTCTATTGAAGAACAGAACTATAAAGTATAGGTAGATAAAAATAAATACACGATGTTACTCTGTCTGACATTTATACCCAACAGCAAAGGAGGGGTTATGTTTTTCGCGCGTTTGTATGTTTGTTTATATCGCACCTCCATTCGTAAACTGACCCAATCCAAAATTTTGATGAATTGAGTTAAGTATACAGAACGATATAAAAAAGCGCGCTCTATCGCCTAGTAAATCAGAAACTGCCCTATTAAGGCTAGACAAGGAGAAACCCAATCTTGCGTCTCTTTCTTATCAACGAATCCTGCGCCTTTCGTAATTACGAAAGTGACGTATTTAGTATTGCGTAACAAGCCGTCAGAGTTACATGCAGCGCAATAAGTAGAGAAGTGGTATAAACCTTTATGTGTCACTGTAGTACAAACTTGGGGTAAGTTTATTACATTCATTTTAAATCGTAATATGACCGAAGTTTGTTTTGGGTCACTTCATCACTGTAAACTGAGATATTTTTGTGACCTAAACCCAATGGGGTTCGTTTACTACTGAATATTTTATCAGAATAACCGGCTTTTTATAATTTGAGTCTGTATTTGATTAATTATTTTTTATAACGTTCTGGATTTATGGTGCTTAGGTCCGTTTCTGAATAAATATAACAAAAATTCTGATGTTGCATTTAGGCAAAAGACAGTTTATTTCTATTTTTTGCAATAAAACAGTGAACTCGTTTGTATTAGTTTTAAATAAGCATAATGAAGAGAAGAGTTCACAATATTTTGGGAATGGTACTGACTACGCGAGAAGACAAGATAAGTACCTACTGTGTTACAATTTAACATGCATGTTTTCTTTAATAAAATACCCGACGTACCTTGTGTCATTGCACCAGTATTTTAGTTAATATGTATATTTCTTTAAACGCAACTAAATCGGTTCCCCGAGTCTTTTCTGTTTAGTTTACACATTCTATAATTTTCACTACCTATTTCACAGGAAATAAAAGTCCACTATTCATCAGAGCAACACCAGAAAGAGAAATGCAGGCTGAAGTATGTGTTTAAAACAACTGATATTTATTCTTACCTGAGGTTATTATTAACATAAAAAAATATTTGTGCAGATTACTGAAAGAGATCTGTCCGTTAGTTCGTCTTTTATTAAAAATACGCCAGAGCCATATTTAATAAGGTGAGAACGTTTTAGTACTTATCTACGTAGCAAAATTAGAATACTAGATTCATACAATGATTTTTTAGTACTGATTTATTTATAAAACAGATAACTATTCATGAAAGTTAAGTACGTTTAATTTAATAATAATATCCAGTTTGCAGTGTAATGTCCATAAGACAAGATCTTGAAGAATCTTAACTTGGGAATATAATGGGTAGATAAGGAAGATAAAGGGTGTGACTTTTGGACATTATTATTCCAATTTGATTTCCAGATTGTAAAGAATGTTGAAAAAGCTTATAACAGTCAGTAAGCTGTTCTAGGTAGTGACCTATACTTAAAAACCAAATCCTGTTGACACAGACGCCCGAAATGCAAGTGGATACTCGTCAAATTGAGGTAGGTAATCTAATAAATTTTATGAAACGTTTTACATTATTATAATAGTTTTTAACAATTATGATTTATCATCAACATCATCAGCCTTTTTATATGCTGCACAGGGGCTCTTATGGCCTTTATGGTCCTTATGGAGGAAAAAGGACAGGCCGTAACACTCCACGCGGGCCGAGCGCGGATTGGAGGATGTTTACTGTATTTTCAACCGGGACCAACAGCTTAAAGTGCCTTCCAAAACACAGAGGAGTTTCCAATATAAAGTAACCAGCCCATACGAACACTGCTTGACTGGAACGATTGCTGACCGGCGTGCTAACCCACTATGTGATCAAGCTCTTTACTAATATGCATCTTACTTTTAGGTAAAAAAAAATCCAGAAAAGACTCAAAATGAACGAGAAATATCTAGAAGTTAAAGCTTCCATCAGATCAAGATCTACTAGTTCGTCGTCATCCAGTTCTTCCTCATCCAGTTCACCGTCGTCGAGCTCTAAGAGTTCGTCAAGTTCTAAGAGTTTATCAAGTTCAAACCAGTCAAGGCATGCTAATTCAGCTACACATTCAGCAGTTCGTCCAAACTATCAGTCAAAGTCAAAGATTTTTATTCAAGTTATAGATAAGTGCTTTCGAATTGTCAATTTTTTTTTCCTACCAGCCAGCAGGACATCTTTTAACTAATAAGAAGAACAGCCGCAAGAAACTTATCAGCTTTAACAGAAGCAACAACATTTACAAAGGAACGTGTCGTTGCCAAACACAAATCTACAATCATGAAACATATTTAATATAAGAGGAAAATTTTCTCATACTCATTTATTAGAATATGTTCCTTTTATAAAATTACAATAGTCATGTTTTATGTTAGTATCACTTCCATACATTTCACGTAGGGTCTTTCAAATAATCATCTACCTTGTTAAAACCCTTGCTTAAGAGCGTTTTGTTTAACATTTATTTGAATTTATGCAATGGCAGCTCAATCACTTGTTGTGGAACTTTATTAAAAAAGGCTATGCCTTTCCCCAAAAACGAGCGTCTACCTTTTTCAAGTCGAAATCTTGGAACGGCAAGCTTATTCTTGTTTCTAGTATTAAAATTAAGAACTTGGCCATGCTTAATAAATAAATCGTGACGTTTCCTTACATATACTATATTATCATAGATGTATTGTTCTGCCAAACAATAATAATAATAATAATAACAATAAACAATATTAATATACTATTCTCATTAAACAAATCTTTTAGAGAATCTCTCCGTCGAAGGTTGTAAAAGGCGCGCACAGCTCTTTTTTTAAGTATATAAACATTTTCTATATTGGCTGCTGAGCCCCACAACAACAGGCCATAGGACATTACACTATGAAAATAACTAAAGTAAATTAGTCTTGCCGTTTCAATATCAGTTAGGAGCCTTGTTTTCCTTATTGCGAAAGCCGCAGAACTAAATCTACTCGGCAAGGTTTCAATATGTGGATCCCATTGTAGTTTTGAATCTAATGTAATGACAAGAAATTTAGTACTCTCAACTAACTCGACTCCATCCCCATTCAAATTGCTATGCATATCGACCTGACCTACATTAGGTAATGAAAATTTAACAAACTTCGTTTTGGTAGGGTTAAGAGACAAATCTCTGGTTCAAGAGAAATTCTTGAACCAGTGTGCGACTCGAGGGAGAGCACTATTTACTTCGTCAGAACCATTGTTTCCTCTATCAATTTTAAAAGTTAAAGATGTATCATCTGCAAATAGTACTGTCTTACATAAATTACTCGCGTAGTAAGGGAGATCGTTAATATATACATATTAAAAATAGCAGAGAGCTCAAAATTGAACCTTGCTAGCAAATAATATTACGAACGTTGATTAATTAAGAAATATATATCAACAGGTAATAAAAGAATGTGATTCGAATTTATGTTTTATTTCTCATACCGTCGAAATATTTTAGTACATAACTGCATCATTGAATATTCCTCCGCATTAAAATATTGAAGCTAAGAATTAAAGGGGACTATTTGTAAATAAGTCATCCAATAATACGTAGTGCTTAGAAATAAAGAGACATAGTTGTACAAGAGTCAAACGTTCAAAAATGTTTGTATTGCTAAACTGACTCTTTATTGGAAGTTTTTTTTTCAGCATCTATTTACTCCTAATATTATTAAATATTTTAAAGATTTTTTTTATCCGTATCAGTAGTCTTTATACCAAATAACATGTGGAACTTTGAATTTTGTAAATAGCTCGTTATTTCATTAAGTTATAGTGTAATATACTAAAAACTGTCGAGGACCGAAACTCGTTTTCTGCATTTCCCAAAAAACAGACATTTTGGATTGAGCCGCTTTACGACTGGAGGTGCGATATGTAATATTCTTTATTTATTTATTTTGATTTATTTTTTTTAAAGTTTTAATATTGATTTATTTTTCAACAGCATCACGACTGTTATTAAGTTATTGTTTAAAATTTAGTTTAATGTTTTATTGTTTAGTTCAATATTGTTGCGCACCTGTCCCTTCTGGGCTACGTTTACTTTAAGATCAAATTCTTTTGAATACTACATGTGGTAGCTTGTCAATAGCTTTTAGTTTTATGTTTGTTGTTATCTGTATGTTTATAAGCTGTTAGCTATCCATAAACGATAAATAAATAAATAAATTACCTCTTATCTCTAAAATGGCTGAACGGATTTCGATAATTAATATATCGTTAGATTGGTATTGACAGCTCAAGTGTTCTTAGATTAGTGATGTTAAAATAAAAACAATAGCGGCTCTGAGGTGCTATTGTTAGAAGTGATTTTTTTTAAGTTTTTGCATAGCTTTCAAGAAATTCCGTAACGAAAATAAAACCTAACACTGATTGTGAATAACAAAATTGTCAATAATGAAAAAAACTGTATGAAAATTTGTGTGAAAATATAATTTCTTTTTAAATCTGGTACCGCATTTTTTCTGCGACGACTGGAAAGTTTTTTTTCATCATTGACAATTTTGTTATTCACATTCGTAGCTAAGCAACCAAAATCTATGATAAAAAATGCTGTGCAATAGCTTTACCGCGGCAGTCCCCGAGTGCCACACGTATAGAATACCTCAATATGGGTATCAGATTAAAGAGCTAGTCTTAAGGATTTCAAAAAGGTATATCATGACCGATAAATAACCAAAAATTGACGACCTGTTTGGCGCAGGGGTACTAACCCCACCTTCTGCGCCAGAGGTTCCGGGTTCAATCCCCGGACAAGACAAATATTTGTGTGCATGAACATGTCTATTTGTCTTGGTCTGGATGATTAATATGTATGTTATGTATGTATTTACAAAAAAAGTATATAAGTATGTTTATCCGTTATCTAGTATCCATAACACAAGTTCTTCATGATACTTAACGTGGGCTAGATAATTGGTGTGATTGTATGGAAATATTTATTTATTTATTATTTATAAAAATATATAAATAGAAGATAGGAATTTAAAAAAACTAAAATACCCGCCTGCTTTAAAAGAAGTCAACTGACAAGATGGAAACAAGAATAAATATACAAATATTTTGTTCAACATTAGACACATGCAACATGATAGTTACTACAATAAGTTACAAGTTGCTTTTTTCTAGTATATTTTCATGTCAAAGATTTATCAAAAGATAACTAATTAGAACTTATTGATTTTGCATTTTACATTGCTACAGTAATAAATATAAATAAGAACATAAATATTAAACAAGAAAATATACTAGAAAAAAGCAACTAGTCTCATGTCGCCCTCCCGTCAGCATAAAAATAGCATTGTTAAATGCAAAATTAAAAAGTTATAACTAGATGGCTGTTTCATCTTAATCGATAGTCAAACATCTGTAAAGATGTTTCTTTCGAATGCGAGGATATTTCTCTCATTGATGAAGCGACGGTGGCCAACACCGTAGAACGGTGAATATACTAGAAAAATTCGACGTGTCCTCATAGGTCTCCGTAGCATAATTGGTTAGTGCATTGGGCCGGACTCCCAAGGATGCGGGTTCGAATCCCGTCAGGGCGACATGTGACTAGTTGCTTTTTTCTAGTATATTTTCTTGTTTAATATTTATCACATAAAAATAGCATTTTTAAATGCAAAATTAAAAAGTTTTAAATTAATAAGAACATTATACTAGAAAGGGGAAAAATAACCACTTGTCTCATGTTGCTCAGACAGGACTCTAACTCGCACCCTTAAGAATGACATGAGACCAGTGTTTTTTTTTCTATTTTTTTTTTTTAAGTCAAAGTCAAAAGTATTTATTTGCAGAGAATAGGTACACAAGATGTTATTTAAGGTTAGACACAATATTCAGTTAATAAACATTAACATGCAAACTTAACAATAATTTAAAAATCGTTCAATTCGTTCGTATTTTTGTACTAGCCATTCACGTAACTTTCTGGTCATTAGTGCTGTATTACATAAAAGATAACTATTTGGATATCATTTCAGAGTGCTGCTGTCACCTTCTCCACTTCAGAGGATTCGGAGCATACAATTGAACCTGATAAATAATCAAGATTTTCTGTTAAAGATTAAAATATTATGAGAGACATTTTAGCAACATCTTATATTAGCTGTTTATAATTATGATGACTGAGCTATTCAATTACAAGATAAATCTAATTTTCGATGTTTAATTATGTCTTTAGATTTTATTAAAACTGTAACAAAGATAGCTGTAAGTATGATTTTTTTTATTTTATTTCTATATTTTTTTAAGCTATTGCATAGCTTTTATCGCGGGCTTTGAGCACGGTGACCGAATCAAAAAATTCCGTAACGAAAAAAACCTAACTCTCCGTGTGTGAAAATATTATTTATTTTTAAAATCTGGTACCGCATCTAGAAAACATGCGGTACCAGATTTTAAAAAGAAATTATATTTTCACACAAATATTCATACACTTTTTTTTCATCAATGACAATTTTGTTATTCATAATCGTAACTAAGCATCCAAAATCTATGATAAAAAATGCTATGCAATAGCTTTACCGCGGCAGTCCCCGAGTGCCACACTTAATTATTTTTAATGAACAACGGTGATACTCTTAGCCTTCATCATACCTGATGTTAAGTAATGAAGCGAGCCTCTCCCGGAATCCTCAATCACTGAGGAACTGACTATCTTATCACTAACTGCCGGAACACGACAATGCTGAAAACATTGTTGTTATGACGTCAGACGATAAGATGGTGGTAGCTAGCCGGGCGGACTTACAACAAGTCCTACCACCATCCAAAAATTAATATCCAAATATTAATTAATACTTTGATTGTTTGTAAGAATTTGCAATCCCTTATTCTCTCTTCTTCTACAGAACAATATATTAATATTATAAATATAAACAAAATTAATAGAATTCTTGAGTTGTAATATGTCAATCATGATATGGGTAGGTACTGTAGGTCTAGCATGAATAACTTTCGAGTAAGTATCGAGGAAGTAAAGTAAAAAAATGTATGAGAAATTGAGCAGAGTTCCTACCAGATGTAACTTCTCATGAGCTCAACTTTCAAAGTCAAAGATTTTTATTCAAATAGACTTATAAGTGCTTTCGAATCGTCCAATTTTTTTTCCTACCAGCCATTCAGGACATCTTTTAACTGATAGGAAGAACGGCCGCAAGAAACTTATCAGCTTTAAAAGAAGCAACATTTACAGAGGAACATATCGTTGCCAAACACAAATCTACAATCTTGAAACATATTGGACTTTGGTTGATCGATTAGGAATTATATGATATTTTAAAAGTTAATGTTTGAATGTTTGGAGTCTTTAAATTAATATTTGTATTTTGTATCCAATTTGAAATTAATTTCTTTTGAGCATGTCTTCATTGCTTATATGGTTACCGGATGGCTATTCGTCGGGTTGTATTTGTAAAAATCATGTCATAGGAGCAGCAGTGGTACCAATTGTGGCGAATTTCGGCCATTTGGGCAGATTTGGCACCTAAATTTTAAGTCACAGAATTAAAAGTGGCAGATTTTGGCCGATTTGAAGGAAATCTTTAAAATACTTAAAAATAATAAAGATGATTTTCAAATCTGCCAAATTCTTTTACTATATGATTATAGTTTATGACAATTAGTCTGTAATAAGGTTCATTTTGTTATTAATGTAACTGATCTCAAAATTTGTCACGTGACACAAAACGCTCCTGATTCGTCGAGTTTATGATGACGTCACCTGCTTGTAAACATCGTTTGCCTTCGTATGTGGATGATTACGTCCCACAGATCAGAATACTGGCAAGTGACGTCACCGACCCCATTGCAGCGCCATATTGTCAATGTAGCGTTTTGGCGCGCTATTTAAATATTGAATTTTTAATTTGATATTTTTCACCAAATATGTAGCAGAATTAAAAAAAACATTTGGATAGATCTCATTGGGGATAGAGCTTTTACTGGGTTCCTTAAATTCTACTACATAATATAAAATGGATTTTAAAAACCTGTCAAATAGCCTTTTGTATTTAGTTGTTTTTCTGGTGGTTTGGTAATTTTTTTTTGCTAGTGCCGTTTTTGAGATGGTCACACTGAGGAACAGTCGCAAGTCGCAAAAGGAACATTTAAATATTTAAAAGTGCTTTTTACAATTCTGATCAATGGAACCGATGAACTGAAAATTTATCAACTATTTAACTTCTCAAAGAGTTCGACTATTTGATTGATCGGAAGCGGTTAAGGTCGAGATCTTTCCGAATAGATTGTTTTACTAACACGACAACTATATTTTAAACGTTATTGTTCGAATCTTGGGAGTCCTAAATTAATATTCGTATTTTGTATCCAATTTGGAACTATAAAATATTTCTAGGCAAGCTCGCTCCATCTTCGGTCTCTTCTTAAATCTAGCAATTCAGAATAGACCAAGAGTCAGCCTATTTAATGTAAAAAAGTTCTTGTTTGAGCATGTTAGTTTTCACTGCTTATATTCATCTATTAGGGGTTGAATTTGTTGTCATAGGACCAATTGCAAAAGAATTATTGATGAAATAAATTTAAATATTTTTTTATAGACAGTAGGAAATTTGTAATTGTTTATAATTTTTTTTCTTGGATTTTTTGACAAAAATATTCTAATATGAAATGTTGAAAAGTGACTATAACCATAAAATCGTTTAGGGAATAAGCACGTCGATGAATAGGTAAAACTTTGAATTACTTATAAATATATTGTATTGTAATGGCGTATTTTATTCCACCATTACATGCTCATTTTCTTATTAGCACTGTCACTTTGACAGCCGTATTTAAGCATTTATCAATAAAATTATGTTGGCAGTACGCTCGTATAACCTTTGCTTTGTCTAAAAAAAACAATCGGTGGTTTTTGACATCCGGTCGACGTCACCTTTTCTTTTGCCGGCTCTGAGATGGCGAATTTTATTTTGTTGGTAAATAAATCCTCTTTTAACCTCCTGAGACCCAGAACTACTTTTGTCGGACTTTGTTTAAAAAACATATTTATTTTGAATAGTAATGAAGTAATGAATTAAAAAAAAAATAGTAGAGTAAAGTGACCATATATGGTATACCATTTTGATTTACAGGCATAATTTTCACAAATTTTATAAATAAAATACTTTTTGTGGTAATCATCAATCATATATTTGCACTTAAGTTTGTAACAATTTTAGATTATATTGATTAGTTTGAGGTAAGAAAAAAATTCAAAAACTAAATAACGATAAAGGTACCTATGGTATATATGTGAGGTATATATGGAATAGGTACCCCAAATATGGAACACTATCAAAAATTAATTAAGACATAAGAGACTCTTTGAAAACTTTGGTATAATAAAGAAATGAACACAAATTATTTACAGAAATCGCAAATCCAGGTATCAAACTCTGCCCCAGCGCAATCATTATGTGCCCAGAGCCCACACATGAGGCACTTGATCCATGTTTCCCCATGATTGTCATTCGAAAACAGCATACCGCAGAAAATACACTCCGAATCTTCAGAGTCTGGAGCCGTACATCCTATCAAGGCATCGGGTTCACTGTCTGTATCAAACAGCATCACCTCCTCATCATCTGAAACAGACATAGGCTTAGTCTTTTCTTTTGGTTTTTTTCCTTTTGATTTGTTCTCATTCTGTTTTTTATTCTTGTTTTTTGCTAATTTATTTTCTTTTCCTTCTTTTTTCTTGTTTTTGTCTATAAGGTCATTCGTATACGGTGAGGACGTGATGACTGCTGCAACAGATGCCTTTCTTCCTCTATTAGAAGGTTTCCTTTTCTTATTTGGTATTGGACTGATGTCATATGGAGACACTAATCCTAAATCACTGCGAGAAAGTCCGGAAGTTGAGGGTACAGGTTCAATATTTGTATCTTGTCTGGGTGCGAAAGCTTCAGTTAAAGGCATACAGTTATCAGGTGTTCTTAAACTGGCCATCGATGGTACTTCAGGTTGGTGACTTGATGCCATTGATGTAACGTTGACTGTACAACCATCTTTAACTGCATTTTGTTGCGCAGCAAGATAGTCGACCGCAGTGAAAATATTTTTATTCAATGGCCATAAGCCAGTTACACGAAATCCATTTGCTGAAATCTCACCAGTTTGCACTTTCAAATAAGCTCTGCCAAATAGCTCGACAACATCATAAGGGCTTAGTGGTCGATTATTGTCTCTAATCCACATGCGTATTTCTTCACTATAATAGGTTTTAAGTGGTCCCATAAACGTTTTGTCCAGTGGCTGGGCTTGTGAGTTGTGTGAGGAGGTAAGGAGACAATTTCTACGTTATTTTGCCTAGCAAGTTCTATCACTTCGATGTTACGAGTGTGAGAAAAATGGCCATCTAAGATCAGTAAAACTTTCGATTCCGGAGTAGGATTTGTATGTTTAATGAAATGTTTGAACCAGTCAGTGAATATGTTCATTTGTATCCATCCTGATGGATGTGCAATGCCAACAGCACCTGGGGGACTACCTCTCATTAGCTGATCACTTGCGATCATTATTCTTGCGCGGGAATATAATAAAGGGAGGCACAAAATGACCAGTGGCGTTCATGGCGACAACAATCGTCATTAATGAACCCCTTTCCGCTGAGGTAAGAGAAGCTATCTACCGTTTTCCTTTATGTCCAATTACTTGGGGTATCTTGCTCTGTACTACGGTAAGCCCTGATTCATCCACGTTGTATATGCGACTTGGACCATAGTTTCCTTGAGCGTAGACGTCTTCGAGGAGATCAAAGAATGAGTCTACTTTTTCTTTGCTAAATCCAAAGGCAAAAGACGTGCCAATTGGTCTTCTCACTGATGTTGCTTGTCCTTATGGCGTTTTAGAAATAATTTAAGCCATTTTTTTCCAGCCATGCCAGACGCACCAAATGGATTTTTCAACTGATTACGACTTGCTAACATGTATGCCATTCTTCGAACATCATTTCTCGTCAAGCCATGAAATTTGCTCTCCATCGTCAAAATGTAGTCTACCAAAAGATTTTCAAGGGTTGTCCCTAAGACAGTTTTCCTTCCGAGTGTAGTAGCTGCGGCTTCTTCTGGAGAAAATTCGTTTTTCTGACATAAACGAAAAAAGGTAGATCTTGGCACATCGAAGTGTCTTGCAGCTTTCAAATAACCCATTTTTTTTTTCTCGTACTAATTTTATAGCTTCTGCCATATGCTCTGAATTCCATTCTTTTCGCTTCGTTTTCGAGTTGACGCCCGCCATTCCGATAAAACACGAAAAAAATATAATTAACAAAGTCATCAAGTCAGCATCAGCTGACTTGATGACTTTCAGTTTAGACGTATCAACGTCAGAGACCCAATTATGGAATAGTCCATAATTAAATACTGTGATCCGTCCATATTTGGATTTTCCAACGATTTCAAACTGACATTCACATATTTATATTCAAGAAAGTAATACTATCTAACACCGCTAAAACATACTAAAGAACTTTTAAGGGTCTCTAAAAGTTATAAAACCGTGTGCACTTTCTGTGCAAAAATAATTATTGTTTACGTACCTTAGATAGTTTTGCGGCAGCGATAAAACAAAACACTGTCTACTTCGAAAGGGCTCGCTCGACTGACCTGCTACAACTTGTACGCGCGAATGGGAGTAGAAAGAGACAGAAAATCACACTTTATTGCGTGTGTGAGTTGGCATTTGAGAGAAATGGAGGTATTCAATATTATGGATACTATCCCATATTTGGTCACTGTTAATAATTCGATTTTATTGGACACAATCAAAAGACCTTTCACTGACAATTAGATATATTTTAATGACGTATATCAAAAACAATAGTAAATTTATTAGAGACTATACGCAGAATATAAACAAGTAATACGGTCCACGAGCCAGTCGCCAACATTCCGGCCCCTGGTGAGAAGCACTGCCTATGGATTGGCGACTGACTGGGGAGCTGGCAACAGGTGAACTACCTTCCTAGCCGGGCGCTTCAAGTTACCAGCTTGGGTCGCCACATCGACCACTCTCACGACGCCGTCCTCTCCCGCATACGTTCTTGTGACTCTACCGAGCGGCCACAGCCCTCTCGGTAGAGTCGGATCGGCCACCACAACCACATCTCCCTGGTGAAAAACGGTGGTACTTCCACCCGCTGGTCTTTTCAGTAGAACGGGCAGGTACTCCTTCACCCATCTTCCCCAAAAATGATCGGCGAGGCGGAGCACTCGGCGCCAATCTGCACGACGTAGAAGGTCTGTGTCGCACAGTTCGCCTGCTAGCCAATTCGTATTGGATGTCGAGCCGATCAAAAAGTTAAACGGGGTTATCGCCTGTGGAGCGTCCGCTTCGGAGGTTACGTATGTCAATGGTCGGGAGTTGACAAGGCCCTCCGCTTCCAACAGACACTACGGTTTTGACAAGACCTTATTTGTATCACCCACTGACGTTCAGCTGCATATGTTTGCAGACGCTAGCGAACAAGCCTACGCGTGTGTTGGATATTGGCGCTTACCTTTAATGTGCACCTCGTGTTGTTCTGGGTCCACAATAGCCATTGACGACACGTGCCAGCCCGTTTTCTCCTTATTTTTTACGAGCACATCAGTCACTGTTTTTTCGTATTTCAAGGACCTCAGAAACTTCTTTCTTCCCAATTCTTGTGTACGCTAATGTAAGGGTTATACTTGGTTGACTCATTAATTTCTTTGAAGCACTCGGTGTTATATTTAATTAACAGATTTGTCCACCTATCCATGTCCCAATCAGGGGCGTGCATTCCATATAGGCAATTAGGCAGTGCCTACCTCATTCAAAACCTAAATAAATATACAATAAGTGTTACAGTTATATTATTTTAGTTTAAACTTCTATTCAACACTCACCCACTAAGATATTCCTTACGCTAAATACTGAATACCTACCTATAGGCAGTCTCGAAATTGCCTACTCGAAACCAGCAGCGTTTCATACAAGAATACAACATATTTAGAAAAAGTATTGCTCAAGTATAAACCGCCCATGGCAAGAAGGGCGCTGTTTGTTCGTGTAACGTTCTAGCTTAAACTTCCGGAATATATCAGTATAAAGTAAGCATGCCTACCTGACGAATGAATTTGGTCGCGAATTATTTTGTTGAGGAGTTATTTTAAAACTATCATATTTCCTAAGATATTCATTAAAATTTAATGATGTAAAGGACAATTTTGTTCAAAATTAAATACTTGTGATGATTAACGTATTTATTTAGATAAGGATTAATATCATGTTTATGAAAACAGCTTCTCAAATAATACATTAGTTTCGAACAAATTTTATTATCTGAAAAATGATTATAGTGAGTTAACCATAAAACATAGACATATGCTGTCGCGGACTTTTTTTTAGAACTTTTGATGGAGAATAATTTCGTCATACATGATTTTTACATAACTTTAACCGTTTACACACCGTCCGCAACGGAAGCTCCCAAAACTAATATTTTTTTCCCGTTTCTGTAACGTTTTACATTAATGCTCTGCTCTTATTAATCGTAACGTGATATTAAATATCTTATTACCTTCCGAGATAAATGGACTCTCCAGCACAAAAATAATTTTTCAATTCGAACTAGTAGTTCCGGAGATTAGCGTGTTCAAACAATCAAACTCGTCAGCATTTTAATATTCCTACTAAATATTACGAACCTTATCATTTATGACTAGCGGCCGCTCTCGGTTTTACTCGCCGCGTGGTTGCCGTTACCGTGGGAATATCAGGATAATTATAAATATTTGAATACAGTGTGGTTTTCTGATATATAAGCTACATTTCTGTCAAGTTTCATCTTAATCAGTTCAGTAGTTTTTGAGTGAAATAGTAACAAACATTCCTCCATCCAAATATCCTCACAAACATTCAAACTTATAATATTCGGTAGCAGGATAGGATAAGTGCAAAGTTACTAGTTAGATCTACAGTGCCTACTACGCTGGAAAACCAATGCACGCCCCTGGTCCCAATCTTGGGTTTTATACACTCTCGCATCGGGATCTATCCTTGATAAGCACGCCATTGCCTCATGGTTATAGGTATTTATGGTGTTTATGGCATTCAGTGCTTCTACATCTGTGCAATTAATGTTCGAAAATTTATAGTCGGCGCCCAGATTAACCAAAACAGCTTCGGGATACATGGATTGTTTCGTTAATTCTTCATCAGTCATTTTTACGTATATGCCGTCACAAGTACGGCCCGTTCTTCCTTGTCTCTGCTGAATTGAGGACGCTGTTGCTGGTGTTATGGTCGCCTCAAATTTGTAAATCTTATGTTTTAGTGACAAACTACGTTCCACTGTGTTTTGCTTCTGGTAGTCTATGACCAACATGCAATTCGGGACCGTAACACTGCTTTCGATTACGTCGGTTGCCACTATTATGCATTTTTCTGGTAGTCCTGTGATATCTATTCTGTTCATGGAATAAAAGACTACCACGTGGGGCACTTTTGGTTGTTTTTTGATGTAAGTGGCTACACTATCACACAACTTTATTGTTGGAACAAAAACAATAGTCCTGTGCTCAAACCACTCTAAAGGTAGCATAGTTCCCTTATACGCTCCCCACTTATCCTCGTCTCCAACTCCGATTTTTAGGCCGCTCTCGCACTCTATGTCTTTGACATTTTTCTCTGCAATGCTAAACTGACGCTGAACAATAACATCTTGTATGGGTTTATGCCAATTGGTAAATCCTATGTCGGTTGCTGTCATACATGTCAGTGTGCCTGATAGTTGCGCTGTCGCAAGTTTTAGGTCTACATTGACTATATCATCGTTGCGGACATGAAACTCATCCAACAATATATGTTCATATGTATTTATTCGCCTCATTGTTAATCTGGCGAACTTTCCGTATGTCATGAACGTAAGTTCTGTTTTTCCATTGCCCAGGCGAATGACATTCTCTTCATTATCTTTTTCTCCGAGTTCTAAGCATATTTTCCAATTGTGCTTTCGCATCTCATCGTTGTGCAACTTGCAGAAGCCATTAAATGCGGCCCTGCAAAAGAGTCTCTAGTGGGTATTAGACATGATCTTCTTACCTTCATTTAGAATCATTAAGTTTCGAGTTAACCTCATAGTTTTCCCTGCTCCCGTTGACGCTACCACTAGAAAGCCTCTTTTCCCTTCCGGTGGTTTTTCATGAGTGATTATTCTAGCTGCCTCAGAAAAAACCTTCGCTTGCACACTTTTCTGGGCTGGCAATGTGCTAGCACTCATCACGACTCCTGGTTTTGAGTCTTGCATGTTATTTAACACAAAGCCCCTTCCGAAGATACCGACTTGTTCTCCGTCTAGATCAAAAATGGGGGCTCCAGAAAGCCCATACCATGAATACCCCTCAACTACTTCCCATCTATCATTGACCAGATTGCAAGGCAAGAACAACGCCCTATCCGTTTTCCCGGATGAGTAGGCACATAACATTGGGTAGATGCTGGGCCTATCGTTTTCATGATAGCCGATGGCCAAATAGACTTTCCCGTGCTCAGGCTTCTTGTAGTTGCGCAACGTTTTGAATACTGCGACATCTTCAACTGGATCTTGGTAGACCACCTTCAATGTTATCTCGTGGCCCTTCTGCATCACATGCAGGTCCTTTCCATTTGTGTTGTGGTAATTAGTCGAAACCGTGCCGTCACAAATTCCAGCGTTACCTCTGTTTATCAGCCCGAATCGTACTTCTGCGACCCCGACCGTGTCTCTGTTTGTCATTTCTACATCCCCATTTTCAATCACGGAGTTGTGAGGTTCTTTAGCACCTCCCAGCAATTTTGACACCATGCCTTTGAATTTGCTGGCACAATCGGTGATGTTCCAGTTGTTTACAATTCCGTGGTGATATTCGTGTTTAGTCCACTCATCTAAGACGCCGTCTCTCTCAGAAGTGACTATTTGTTTAATCTTGTCATTGTGGCTTTGCACATTATCCAAATCGGTGGTAACACTGAGTTGTTCAATAGAAACTTTAGCCATGACTACTTCCAACCCCAGGAACATGAGAGCGTTAGCAAGCTTCATGTTTGTGTCTAAATCACAGTCATGTATTTGTATTCGCTCTACAATATTAAAACTGGAGCAACACAAGTTACATGCGTGATTAGATCTATCTATGATCTCATCTACAGGCACATCTACAGCTTGCCTCGTATCTTGGTACCTCATCTTGTGTAATAGGCTGGTTCCGTCTTGATAACCGAACACCTGTGAAAAGTTTGCATTATGACCATTTGGGAAATATAAAGTTATTTTCTTGTGCCTCGTCCCTATGCATTGCTTTACTATATCACTAAGCAGCTTGGTATCGGGCTTATGTTGAAAAACAATTTCGTCACCATCGTATATTTCCTTGGTGTTCAGTTGTGGCCCATTGATATGGTCCGAGCCTACGTCTGTGACCGTCCTGTACACTTTGCAGCTCTTCCAGTCTCGTCTTTTCAATCTTATGTTGCCGAATCGCAAATCGATGTCATTTTCATCAACGGGCTCATTCAAGCTAAGCTGAGAGCCGTCGTCACTGCAGATACTCGGTGTGCTAGGAGATACTCTGAAATTACAATATCCTAATATCGGGGCTGCATAGTGGCAATTTAGTGCCTCTACGCGCCCATCTATCACTGATATCTGTAGGCCGGTATAATCGTCTTTTCCTGGTATTTTCTTCAACCATATGCATACTTTCTTCTCGTTGGGGAGATTTTTTTGGTAATCAATCAGCTCTTCTCTATTGTCGAACTCACGGTCTCCACAAACCATGAAAGGACCAAAATGTTAATAATTCGATTTTATTGGACACAATCAAAAGACCTTTCACTGACAACTAGATATATTTTCTAAAGGTGACGTAATAGTAAGTTTATTAGAGACTATACACAGAATATAAACAAGGTATAATAATACGGTCCACGAGCCAGTCGCCAACAGTCACTTTCCTCTAAAAAAAATCCCCCCTCCCCCTCCCCGTTTTATATTATAGGGATAGGCAAATTAAAAAAAATTATCGATATATATCGTGTAAAAATATCGTTATTTTGATATATCGATATTTAACGATATATATCGGAATATTTCCAGATTGTCGAATTGGTAATCATTTCGTTTTATTTATTCAAAACATTACAATATAATAATTTAGTTAAACCAATAATTGTCAGATATCGACATGAGAAGCACTCTCTGTTTTATGTGCTCCCCTGTCAATCTGCTTCTATTGTCTGGCACTGCCAAGTTAATAGCAGACGCAAGCCTTTCTGACGACACGGAAGATGCTTGGCATATTAAGTATTTTAAAGCGATTTCAGAAAGAACCGGCGTGAAATGTTGGCAACTCACCCAAAACTTTATTGGATCTGATTTCCTTTCTAGTAGTGGTTGGTCCAGATACTGCTTAAGCTCATTGGGGATAGAGCCAGCACTTGGAACCTCTTGCGCAGCTACGCTAACATTTAAAAGTTTCTCATGTCTGGACCAGATAGAAGACTCAGTCTGTTCTGATGATATTTGTATTTGTCTTGTTTCTGGAGAACGTTGCCCTCTACGCCTGTGTTCTGCACGAATGTCATCGCTAATTTTAGAAATTGCGTGTGCCACGTCAATTGGAGACGTGAAGTGGATACGCTTGAAACGAGGGTCCAAAGTGGTAGCAACTGAAAGAAAAGGATTTTTTTCTATGGGTGCCAGTTTATCTTCGATTTTTTTAAGGGCCTGTTGTATAGTTATCCCTAAAGTGGTCGAAGGTGTAGCTTGATGTGTTGCTTGACGAAGTAAATTTAAAATTGGAATGGCTAGACTCGCCGTCGCGTAGTTTGCACCGCTGATTTCTTCCGTGCCTTCTTTGAACGGACCAAGAAGGCCAATGAGATCGCGTATGATATCGAGTTGCGACGTGGTGATCATGTCTGGGGTATTTCTACCAGTTTTGGTAGCTAAAATGTTAGCAACAAGTGCTGACAGTTTGATAAATCGCTCAAACATATCTAAGTTCGAGTTCCATCTGGTGCTGACTGCTTGTGTCAATGTCAGCACCTCACCTTCTTTTTTTCCACATTCTACCTGTTCAGATCGTATCTGGTCCATTGCATTGACGGACTGCTTGAAAAACGTCACAATTCCTTTGACACGATCGCAAATTTCGGAAAACTCTTTAATGTCTCTTAGAACTCCATCAACCACAAGGTTTAAACAATGAGCCATACAGGGAATTCTGCGATTATCAGCTAAGAATAATCGCACTGCTGCCACTATATTTGCACCTCCTTAATGCCTGTGTAAGTTCAATATGCTTTGGTCCACCTTCTGCTCTGCAAGAAAGAAGATAAAGAATAAAGATAAGTCAAAAAAAGGAATCAATATCGAGTCATCTGCTACTATCGATATTTTCGCAAATTCATTGGTGTACATCACTATAATGTTGTGTTGGATAACTGTTTTTAATAATTTTGTTGAATCAAAAGAAAGTACCTACGAAGGTATCTATTTTACAAGTCAACCCACCTTCGAAACTTAATCCCCTTCCCATTACGTTGAGTAAAGTGGGCTGCTTTCTTTTTTTTATGGAGAACTGAGTCTCGGACTCTGGAGATGGTGGATCAGCTGGATAATCTGTAATTTCTTTTGTACTTGTACTTGGAGCCACCTGGAAATAAATAAATAAATGGTAGTATGTAGTTAGTAAGAAAACATCAACAAAAGATAAACTCATACTTACATAACCTAAAAAAATACATTTAAATATTGATATACTTACATCTACACTGTTATTACTTTCGTCATCTTTGGGTTCATTTTTATTGCCAGATTTTGTTGACTTCTGCATGTTAAGTAATTGCAAATATGCAAAATGGTGTTTTACTTTAAGATGAGTAACTAAATTTGCGGTATTCCCGCATGTTTTATATGACTTGTTGCACAAATTGCACGTCACGGGTTCTTGGTTATTGTGTTTTTTAAAGAACTTCCACACTGCCGACATTGCTGATGGATGTGGATGGCATAAATAAAACTAATACTACAATTTATACAATTATATTCACAATAATATCATTGCTGTCAGGTAATAAATATCGAATTTGATATCCCGAAAAAAATATCGTTTATCGATATATCAAGATTTAAAATATCGACGATAATTATCGATTATTTATTGAAAATTATCGATTATTTATCGATATTTTGATAAATCGATATTTTTTACTCATGCCTATTATATTATGTGCTCATATGAGGTCACTCGGTCTATGTCCTCGTATGATGACATAAACTATTTGAACTATATCTTGAATAAAAGAAGTAATATTAGGTTTTTAACATTTATTAGACTATCAAAACAAACATATCTTATGGCTAGTGATCACAAAACTCAGACTTGGTATCTTACCAATAGTTCTAAAACCAATTTTAACAGTCTCATTATAATAATAAAGATGACTATCAAAACGAAAAATAGCTAGAGACAACAAAAATCAGACTTGGTATCTTACAACCTAACTAAATCTCAAGCAATAGTTCTAGAAAAAAAAAATATAACAGTCTAATAATAATACTTTACGTATGAAAATTTTAGAAGCAATTACGTTGCTTAGTGTTACATAAATAAATGTTACATTTTGAGCACTTGGTCCTGCTTTTTTGTTTGCAGCCCGGTAGGCGACATCTATTTTGAACTGAAGTCTATCGGCATGTGAGCTTTTTGAGTCCGTTTATGGTCTGATGGAAGTGGGACAATTGCTACCTTCCTTCTTTTATGTTTCGGTTCTAGTATTCCATCAGATTCTGAATCCGTGCTATCACTTGACACGTCATTGGCTTCGATAAAATTATGTCCTAGGTTCATTTTGAACTCTTGCAGTTGCATTATTTTTTTGCGAGCTACTCATATCATAACACATTCTTGGCGATATACAAACCAAGAGTTTGTGACAGCTAAATCGAACATGTGGGATAGAAAACGTACTGTCCACTTTTTTGTTCGAGCTCGACATGGACAATCCGATAACATGCGATCTGCCAAATCAACTCCACCCATTGACTTATTATATTCTTTGACAACTTCTGGACGATTCACGGTTTCGTATACTTTATTTTTTTAGACCAGCGTTTACAGGTGTCGGTTATTACAGCAGCATATCGAGAAGAAAGCAGATACACAGGTTTATTATCTTGCCACTTTGTTATTGCCAATTTCCCATCTCCACGAACAGTAGTGAAAGTTGTTCCGCGACCCTTGACCATCAATTCTTTGCCGGACAAACCTAACCCATTGGGATTGAAGGTTCTTGTGTTGGCGAATCCCAATGGAGTTGTGTGTGACATGATAGTTTACCAAGGTGAAACAACCTTTACTTCTGAACTCACAGACCGTTACAGTTTGGGTGAATGTTCTATTATTTTTCTGACTCGGTCCTTGGTACCTGGACACATAATACACTGCGACCGATATTTCACTACTATCAAGCCTACAGACACAATGTTGGAAAATGGATTTTACATTGTTGGTACAATCATGGCAAATAGAATACCCCGAAACGTTTCTATGATGATATCAGTCAGATCAGAGTCAGAAAAATAATAGAACATTCACCCAAACTGTAACGGTCTGTGAGTTCAGAAGTAAAGGTTGTTTCACCTTGGTAAACTATCATGTCACACACAACTCCATTGGGATTCGCCAACACAAGAACCTTCAATCCCAATGGGTTAGGTTTGTCCGGCAAATATACTCTAATACCACATTGGCCGGAAAATGGTATCATCATCTCATCGATACTCATATCTACTGTACGTTCCTGTTTATGACACCCATCCAGAATTCGACTAATAAAAGGACGAACCTTCCAGATTCTATCCTTTTTCTTCTCTTCAGGGCTCAAATCATCATCGTAGAGAATTTTTATTGAAGAGCGGATTTTGAAAAACCTGTCTCTTGTTATTGAATCAGCGATAATAGGAACACGCCACTTTCGACTTTAATACATGCTTATTTTTGGATAACGCAGACATTATAAAGTTTGCTCCTATAAATATTTTTAGCTCTTTCAAAGTGAGCATCAATGATTTGCCGGTTTTGATACAGCCGTCCTGTTTGTAGCTAAAACCATTTTATCCAGAATGTCATCGTCTATATATTCCAGCAAGAAATCCATGGGATTCCATTCCGATCGGTCACGGATCGGGTACGCTGGTTGCTGTAAGTTTTTGATGTCGGGCGTGAAAGAAATATGGGTCCATTCTTGGTTGGACTGTTGGTTTCGGTGCTGCTGAACACCTCGACCGCGACCGAGACCTCGACCGTGACCGAGACCTCGACCACGTCCGCGTTGACGGACGACACGACTACTAGTTGAGGATATCGGTTGTGAGCTCCTTCCTCGTCCTATCCCTCTAGCTAAAGATCTTCCTCTACCTCTTGCTAAAGATCTTCCTCTACCTCTTGATCTACCAGGTCTAACTAAAACTGGTGGAAGCCGAGGAGTACTTGTGCTGGCACTGGCAGTATCTTTATCGGGACAAATAAATATTTTCAGGTCTTGGTACTGGTACTTGGTTACTGGTGCTTTCTTCGCTGTCTGAGCTGGAATCCTCTTCGTTATGGTTTGACGGAAGTGACGCAACAGGACCTTCATGCTCTTCCTCGGACAATGCCTCACTGTCAGATTTTTGTAGCCATTCCAAGATATCTGCTTCCATATCTATAAAAAAATAACCAAATTGAGAACTAATGTCATCAAGTGATGACATTAAAAAGTTGGATTTGAGAACGAGTGTCATCGAATGATGACATTAATTTTGAGGTTATGGTGTTTACAGTAAACTAATGTTTTGCTTGAAATAATGGTTTATAAAAATAGTACCTTTATTGATTTATACAGAAAACTATTTTGATCCGCATTCTGTAAAAGCGGTCCGACACCTTGTTCTTGAGTCCATCGTGCCCCGGGTAATGGATTCAGGTCGTAGAAGCTCTGTCTGTGGAGCTGTTGAGTTGCCTCGTTACCTAAGTTTTCGAGGGCATTGCTGATGTTAAAGGGTGTCAGATATAAAGCCGCGTCTTGTCCGTAATCTAGCCCTTGGTCAGGGAAATAGGAATTAAACGAAGTTTCACCTTCGATCGTCCCAACTGTGCACAAGATATTGTACATGCTTATCGGCACTTGGTTGACTGTCTGTAACACTTGCCTAAATTCTTCATTCATTACAAAACGAGGACTAAGCGGAAACGATTCCTCTTTGTGTTGAGCATATCTAGCGTGGTAAACTTTGAAAGATAATAAAAATAGTGATACACGGTAGTTGTCATAGATTTTGGTTGCTTGGTTACGGTGAAAAAATAACAAGATTGTCAATTATGAAAATGTGTGTGAAAATATAGCTTCTTTTAAAAATCTGGTACCGCATTTCTTTCGCGACATCTGGACTGCACTTGAGTCAGGACAGTCAAGGTGCCCAGCCGTTTTGGGGACTCCGTCCAATATTAACCTTCCGGTTTTTCCCCCCTCGGAGTGTCATAGATTTTGGTTGCTTGGTTACGGTGAAAAAATAACAAGATTGTCAATTATGAAAATGTGTGTGAAAATATAGCTTCTTTTAAAAATCTGGTACCGCATTTCTTTCGCGACAGTAGTACTGATAAATGGTGCAAATTGTTACGATGACGTCGTGATTCCAAGCGCTACACAATCGACTATACTCTGCAACTGTTGTAAATCCAACACCGCGAGTGGCGATAGGAAGTGGAATAACCCGTGGCTGAACGGAGATTGCTAGGGATTGTAGACTCTGCTCGAGTTGCGCTGCGTCTTGAGTAAAAACGCCTAAGCGTTTCATCGCTGCTTCTCTTGCTTGAGCCATAAACTTTTGGTTCGACTTAGTGACGAACGAAGCTGTTGACTTTGCTTTTGCTTCTTTGCCTCTGGACTTCTTCCTGTCAGTGCTTGGTTTAGGATTGGTTTCTTGCGTGGGTGGTGCGAGCTGTTGCTCAGATACATTATTATATTGCGAAGACATATTGATTCACAAAGGTCCGTACAAACTAGGTCCGGAAAATTGTGATATATGTGACTATAAAAACAACATAAATATGTATGGATTCAAATTGATTATACTCACCTCGTGACATGATGACTCCTCTTCGTTACACTGTCTCCGTCGCTATGACAGGTAGGCATTTAAAAACCAAGCGAAGTAATTTTTTTCTTGTGTTGGCACTCCTGAGCTACATCCTACACCGCGCCAAATTTAAATTTGAGCTTATAGGTGAGCTCCGTATTATTATTAAGTTTATGTCATCATTTGAGTACTCAGGGTCTCAGGAGGTTATCACACTCAATATGAGTGTTGGATCCTTTTAATAGACTGTAAAACGCCTCAAAAAATCCTCAACTCCGGCAGCCTAAATCACTCGGGGTGGTGTTTTAGACGAATCCCCTTAAGCCCCCTACATATCCAGTATCCTGAAATTCAGGCGACTTGTTTCTAAATCCAACCAAAAAAAAAATAGAAATAAGTCGCCTTTTTAGGGGGGTGCGCGGGTCACCCCCCACCAATTCAACCCGCCGCTTTGTATTAAAAACTCGGTCAAAATAATTTGATGTTTCTAGTGAAACCAGCCAGTACCTGGAAGAGAATTCCTAACCTGTAAGTTCTGCAGCTGCAAATATGATCTCCAGTGTGCCAATGTGTCAAGACAGCGGTACTACAATACAATGACAAAGGAACACAAAGAAAAATGGAAATGTCCATCCTGCTATGCAGCGGAACCTAAAAAAGATAATACAAATACTCCAGCGCGCCCGAGAGATCGTGATATTCGTCTAAAACCACTCACTTCCCGAGAAACCGAAAATATTACTATAAGGAAAACAAGCTGCACTCAAAATAATGACAGCTTGAGGTCCATTGATACAAGCTTACTTGGAGACACTCTTTGTACACCAACAACATCTGCAACTAACAAAGCTACGCTTAACAAAGATTTATTAGATAATTTAAGTCAATTAATGGTGGAAAAACTTAGAGAAAACAATACCCAAATTATCGCAGAAATAAAATGCACTATACAGAAAGAAGTTAACGCCGCTATATTAAAACTTAAAGAAGAAATGTACCAAGATACAATCTTTTTGAAGAAAGAAAATGAATATAGAAAAACAGATATAGAAAGTATTTTAACAAAAATTGATACTTTAGACAAAGAAAACAGAAAATTAAAAAGAGAAATAGAAACACTGCAATCCAAAATTGAAATAAATAATAGGAAGGTAACGGAAAATACAGAAGATAACAGCAAAAAATTTGTGTTGTATGGTCTTAATGAATACTTTAAAGAACCAGAGAGTAGTGTGCTTAATAGAATAATTACAGCATTTCAGGATATCTTACAACTAGACATAACAGGATTTATCGAAGAAATACGAAGAGTAGGTCGTTACACATCGAAGACACGACCCATTGTAATTGAAGTCATAAGTAAGCGAATGGCTAAGTACATTATCTCTAACAGCCATTACTTTCAAGGGACGGGTCTTGGTTTATCTGAATATTTAGATAGAACCTCTCTTATTTGAAACGAAAGAATTTGCGACAAGAAATGTATGAAGCACGAAAAAAGGGTCTACATGCCACAATTCATAACAACCATCTATATATTGAAGGCAAAAGAATCGAGCCGGAAAAAAATGCCACCAGGAACTCAAATATATTGAATATTAGGCCTGAAAAAACTCCTAACGATAAAGAACTAAGGCCACAATTACAGCCACAGATAATAGATTCACAGTCTCTAAGCAATTCCTTTCGAGGACAACGAAACACAATTTAGAATTTTATTCCAAAACATTCAGAGCCTGTACAATAAACACCATTTAATGGAAGCTTTTTTAGATCAAAATCCCCCATTTCAGGCAGTCTGCTTATCTGAGACATGGCTATCACCAGGAAAATTGGATTTATTGAATTTTAGTGGCTATGTGGTCGCAGCATCATATTGTCGTCAAAATTATACGGGAGGCGGAGTCTGCATCCTTTTACAAGAAAATATTAACTTTATGAAACGGTCAGATATTGAAAAGTTTTCTATTGAATATGTAGTTGAAGTTTGTGCAATTGAATTACCTAAAGAAAAAATTTTGATATTAACAATGTATTGGAACAGGAGAGAGGAAAACTTATTTTTTGAACAATTGAGTAAAATAATGAGTTATCTAACGAGCAAATTTACAAAATATAAGATTGTTTTAGGTGGTGATCTAAACTTAGATATACTGCCAACTAATAATAACAAAGTTAAAGCAAACCAGTACTTGAGTCTAATGTTAGAACATGGATTAAAGCAACACATAAAAGAACCAACACACACAAAAACATGTTTGGATCACATCTTTACAAATTTTACAAATAAATATTTTTCTACTGCGGTGATAGAATACGGCTTCTCGGACCATGCTGGAACGGTTTTGCATATGAAGCTCCCCAAGTTTACGAGATGCAACACTTGGTATATTAAAAAACGATTATTTAACACAAAAAATATACAACGATTTAAACATCACCTTGCTTCAGTAAACTGGGATAGTGTTTTACTACCAAATAACAACATTAATGGAAACTATAACGCTTTTCATGACTTACTTGTTAGTATTTTAAATAAGTGTATACCTAAAATTAAAATTAAAGTAAATAACAATAAAAAGAAATACTGGTTAACTGTAGGAATTAAATTATCATGCCAAAATAACAGACTACTTAAAATACTAGCTCAACAATCTAAAAATTATATAATAAAAAAACATTATAAATTGTACCAAAAAACACTAAAAAAAACAGTAGTATATGCAAAAAAAAATAGAATATATTAAAAAAATGAATAACTCAAATAACAAGATTAAAACCATGTGGAAAATTATAAATGATAAATTAAATAAAAAATCTACAAAATTAAATAAAAATATGAAAATAAAAATAAATAATTCATTGTGCTCTGATGCAAAAGAAATAGCAGATTCGTTTAATGATTTGTTCGCTTCGATAGGTGAACTGCAGAGTGCAGAAACTCGTACGCCACGGTCAAGCTGTCCATTATTGAGCAGTTCTATAGAAAACAGTATATTCATAAGTCCAGTAGATCATAGTGAAGTACGAAAAATCATAATGAATTTTAAAAACAAAACCAGTCACGGCATCGATGAAATCCCACCTATATTTATAAAAGCTTGCGTCGACGAACTAACTTTGCCTATCTTGAGTCTAATTAATCAATCTTTTCACGAAGGAGAGTTCCCAATGCTACTGAAAAAAACAATTATAAAACCTATTCACAAAAAAAAAGAAACAACAGACATGAGCAATTATAGACCGATAGCTTTATCACCAACGTCTTCAGAAATACTAGAAAAAGCTATGTTTGACCGTGTTTACAGGTTTTGCGAAAAGTTTAACGTTTTCAATGAATGCCAAAACGGTTTCAGGAAGAACAAGTCCACCACACTGGCCGTATTGAAATATGTAAAAGAAATATTGAAAATTTTAGACGATTAAAAATATGCTTACGGTGTCCTATTGGACATGACCAAAGCTTATGACAAAGTCCAACATAATATATTATTACAAAAACTTTATGATATTGGTATAAGAGGTCTTGCGCATAAATGGATAACTTCATACTTAATAGATAGAGAACAATATGTTGAAATAAAATACTTTGACGAAATCACGCAAGAAATGCAGCTTGTTCGATCGGATAGCAAAATAGTAAACTCATCTATTCCTCAGTACAGTAGGATGTTTACTATTTTTAGTTTATATTAACGAATTACCTAAAATAATCAATGATCCATGCGTTTTATTTGCAGACGATATTTCCTTGCTTGTACCATGTAAAAATAACATAATCTTAAATTCAAAACTTACAGATCTATTCAGTAGCATATCTACCTGGATGACACAGCATAATTTAGAAATCAATTTCCTTAAAACAAAACTAATTACATTTCATCCGCGTCAAAAAGATAATTTGGAAGTAGAATTTTCTTATAACGGTGTAAAAATCGAAAACGTCACTGAAAAACTAAACTTTCAAGTTTTACATACGCGCTAAGCGAAACTAAAAGAACCACTAATTTAGAAACCGCAAAAGCTGCTTATTACGCCTATGCACATGCGTGGCTTAACTACGGTCTAATATTATGGGGTTGTAGCTCAGATGCAGTCTCAGTTTTCACATCACAAAAAAAGTTAGTTCGCATTTTAGTAAACATTGATCAAACAGACAGTTGCAGACCATACTTTAAAGAACTCGAAATTTTACCTTTACCCTGTATTTATATATTAGAAATTTGTAAATTTATACATAAGAACCCAACATACTTTACAAAAAGGCAGGATATTCTATCACGATATACCTCACGACACGGCCACAAGTTAATGATACCCATTAATAGGCTCCGAATGAACTCCTCTAGTCCATTAGACATGTCGATAAAAAAATAATAAACTTCCAAAAGAAATAGCTACAGAAAATAGTTACAATATATATATATAAAAAAGGTAAAAACACTGCTCTTAGAAAAGTGCTATTTGTAATCGTTCAGTCCAGATAAGGGATTTTTGTAAGAGAAAGACCGACTTAATTCTTTACAAACACATATATTGATCAATAAACAGTTTTATCAATTATAAATCAATACATAACGTTACTTACGTTAGGACTCTTAACTTAATTCACAACTTTGGATACTCGTTTCGCACTTGGAGCACAGGAACACGTTGTGTGCGTAAGCGTTGACGTCTCGAGCAGCAATCCCGCTATTTTTACGATTATCCTTTTGTTTTTAAATTTCTCAGACTAACTCTAATGAATAATGATTGGGTGAATCGAATAACCGATATCTGTGGTTACTGACAATTGAATATTAGTAATTAATAAGTTATAAATCGTAAATATCTGAATAAAAGCTAACAGCTCGGCTATCCTGCTCGAGCGCGTCCTCGCGCAAATCAAATAAACATTTAGACAAAATTCAGTACATTATGATAAGTGTGAATTATTAATAATATATAATAAATAAAAATGCAATAGAAAAAAACATGTAAAAAATAAATTTACCATCGCTTATTAGTTATTAACTAGCTAATTTTAAAACCGAACAATAATTCTGATGGACTTTACTGTTATAAATTTTTAATTTTGCTTGTAACATGCCAAATTAAAAGCTATTCCTGTGTGATAAACATTAAACAAGAAAATATACTACAAAAAACTTTTCTGTGTTGCTTTATGGACTGTATTAATACCTACTTGAATGTCATATTCATCTCATCATTCACCATTGATCATCCCAATGCCTATCATCATTATTATGCGTGCACGTAGAAAGGGATCACTAATCTTATCAATGGGATGCAATTCATACTCCCGTTTACCACCAGGGGTTTTATGGTGAGCACATTCTAGGCAAGACTGGACGTATTTTTTTTTATTAAAATGTCGCATTTTGTGGAACCAGTAGTGTTGTTGGATCGGCTGTGCAACGTTTTGTCAAAACCGTAATGACCAATATCGCCCTGGTTCCTTTGACCAATATCGCCCTGGTTCCTTTTAAGTATTTGCCAGCGAACCCCCTGGGAAACTTGGGAACTAACCATCTAATGCTATCCCCAACTATGCGATAAACACGTCCGTTCTTTAACTGATAGTTATTGTGTACATCCATGATTTTATCTGCGCTATCATCGTAAAGAATGTCTTTGATTCTCAGGACTTCATCGTCGGCATCCTGTACAGTGGCGATCAAGTCACGATCAGAACTTTCAAGGGATAATACATCTAAAATATGAGTTTCCATTATTGGGTCATCAACCGGGCCGCGACTAAGTGCGTCTTCGTGGGACATCCTAGCACCGGGGCGACACTCTATGCAGAAATCATATTCCTGTAACTGTAGCCACCAAGGAGCAATACACGGAATTAGGTCACGTTTTACTAAGATTGATCGTAATGCGTTACAATCAGTAAAAATCGAGAATGGTATACCTAGCAAATATACCCTGAACCTACTTAATGAAGCTACGACTGCTTGCGTTCATCTAATGAAGTTTTCCTGCTGAAGTAGGAGACTGGATGAAATATTCCTGCTGAATCACTTTGCAATAGTATGCCTGCTAATCCAACCTTACATGCGTCGGTATGCAATTGAATTACCGCGTTTGAATCATTAAGAGCTAAGACAGAACGTTGTGTAAGTAAGGTCATAAGATTCAGAAAGGATTTTTCTTGGGCCTCCCCCCAATTCCACGTCTGATCTTTCTTTAAAAGGTCAGTCATAAGGGATGTTAATAAAGCGTGATTTTTAATGAACCTTCAAAAAAAACCCGGCAAAATCCCAAAAATTGCCTAAGTTCATGCAAAATACTTGGAGTCGGAAACTTAGAAGTTGCATCAGTCTTTTCTGCATTTCCTTCGGAAGAGAATTATGGTCAGATGCTAACTGATATGCTTAACAAACGTGCCTGATATACTTACTCATTAGAAGATTATTATTATGAAAAAATAGCTCTGATAAATAGATGCGGTATAGTAGGATCTCGAGCGGTAGAGTGTATTTTACATGGTATTGACGATAGGTCCGTAAGGTTGGGTGCAGAAGCTGTTAAATTCGATAACCCTGATAAATTATTATCTTATTTACGTAATGTGAGAAATGTCAAACCATCCAATGATCGTAAAAATTTTAAAGGTCCCCTAATTAAAAATGCTGATTCTCAATTAAGTTCAGTCCCTAGACCGATCCGTTGTTTGAACTGTAAACAAGAAGGTCATACGGTTGCACAATGCAAGCAACCTATAGAAAAATGTGGGAAATGTGGCAAGATTGGACATGAGACTGAGAACTGTTACTCAAAGATATCCGCTTCGGATAAAGCTGTACTACGTGTAGCTAAAAATGAATCTAACTTAGGCACATTTATGGGCACGATGGAGCCCAATCAAAAATATTTTAAACAAGCTATTGTTAATGGTACTACGATGACCGCTTATTTAGATTTCGGAAGTGAATGCTCTATTATAAGATATACAGATTTTAAGAAAATTGATGCACAGCTCAACACATCTGATCTACCGGTCTTGCGGGGTTTTGGTAACTCGGTTGTTAAGCCTATGGGAAAGTGTATGATACACATAGTTATAGATGGTATTGCAGCTGACTTGGACATAATAATAGTTCCGGATGATGCAATGCAGGTTCCCCTGATGGTTGGACAGACGTTTACGGAGCAACCACATATAGCCTTCAGAAAAACTAGTAGTTCCTTAGAAATAGCTGATTTAGATTTTGTTGATACTACTACTGTAAAGATAAAGCTCTATTGTAAAAATAATAGTAGCGTGGAGGGTTTGTCAGTTATTGAAGTATATACAGACAATCCCGATTTTGATGGGGAAATATTCGACGAAGGCTTTTTTCGTTATGAGGGTTTAGTGAGGTACTCTGCTAACAACTGTACAGGGTGCTGATGAGAAAATACAACGAATGATAGAAAGCCTTACTCGACTATAGTGGCTGTTGATAAAATCAAACCCTGGTTAAACTTTAAAAGAGGATTATTACCTCAGAGCGCGTGATACTGAACGGATACAGACCAGGCACGAATATGTCCCATATCGATGCACTTAGTCGAAACCCAGTCTCTTGTACAGAAATTTTAAAGGTTCTCACGGTATCAGACTCTAGCTGGACTTTCTATATATTGCATAATTACATTCGTGCTTTCCCTCTTCGGCTTCCTGGGAAAGAATCCGTAGTTAGTCCTGTGAGCCTGGAGGTCATATTCGAAGGGCCAGTGTTCCAAACTAGGTATTATTGCCTTGTCAGCCAAGAGGTCTGCTGTATAAATCTGATAGTCAAATTCCATTGTTTTGGAAAACTTTACATTCTTAAACAAGTCTTCAGTCCAGGGGTCAGCAGGAAGTTCTCCCCAGTAGCCCCCTTCATAGCATTGTCTTATGACTGGATCACAATCTTGCTCTAGATGCAAATTGGGCCACTTCCTTTTTTGCTTGTAGTAATTTCTGGAGAACTCCAGCAGGAAAGCTTGACGTATGGTCTCTGCCACCCCTTCTAAATCCCGCTTTAGAACAGTTCCCTTCTCAATCCAAGTGGCTACGCTTTCATCCATGACAACTTCAGGGTGCCCAAAGCATTTCGTCAGTCCGGTGAGCTCCAAGGCGAGGTGCACATCAGTTACGCTGGCCACAGGCCTGGTAGCGATCTTTACAATGCAAGAATGATGAAACAGAGATGTGGTCTCTTCTAATGACCTCATAAAGTGTGATGATCCCTCTATATCTTTCAGAATAGTTGCAATTACGAGAGGCTGCCAAGACTTGAGTATGTCATATGTTAGGTCTTTATATACTCCGATGTCATGCAGTGCGGCATATATGATATTGGCCACTTCATTATAGAGGTTATACCCTGGGTACTTCCGGCGGCATACGTGGCCATAGGCCAGAGCAGAGAACCAAGAATTAAGGCAGTCCTTCACTGCTAGCCAGTGGCTGTGAGTGATAACATACGCGAACCTGTCCGAGACCCATATCGCGTGTAGATTCCCATAACATCGAGCCTTGCAACCAAAGAACATATATTGCTTGATGTATGCTTCACTGAATGTGATATCTTGGGATATTTTAGAGAAAATCTGCTTTATTCCAAAAACTTGTTTTAGCAAGCTCGGGGGTCTCAGAGCAGGTCCTGGTATGGTTACTCCACAGTAGTCTTGTAGACCTATGTTGAGAGCATCATTGGCCACTCTTATGTGTTTAGAGAGGGCTGTAGCAGGATACTCTTGTGATGGCTTCCGGCTGATGTGAAGCAAGGCCCAGTGAATGAATTGATCAGAAGGGAGGGTAAAGGTGTCTCCTAAATCCTTTCTCAACTGGATGTGTTCCTTTTTAAGTCCGGCTGGATTATTCCAGTTTGCAAACACATACTTTATCTCCCCGTCATGTAGGGCGGACTGGAGATGTCTGTCTCGCCTGAATATTGGTTTTCTGATGGGTGCATGGTACTGAGGATCCGGGTCTTCTTCTTCCATTTTGGTCGTGTGATGGTTAGTTTTTTATAAGATATTACATAGTTCTTATTCCTATTAGTAGGTAGATCGTTGATACCTTTCTGCAGACTTAAGCCCTATGACATCAGACAGTGTTAGCTCAACTCTTATAATTCTAAGTCTAAGAAGTATTAGATATCTAACAAGGTATGATATTATACAAAACATGACAAAATTTGAGACAATAGATATAGCCTTTAAATGTATAAGATAAGTCATCCATGGGTATTTCTTCCCTATTTCAGATTCCAGCCATGTCTGTCCATCTTCGCCAGTAGGTCGCGTGAGATCCTCAAGTGACAGGTCTTTTGGGTGTGACTCATGCATTGCAGATTCTGAAGATGCCCATTCGGAAGCTTTTATGATCACCTTGTTGAAAAGTGTGCCTGGATTCTGTCGCTCTAAGGGGAAGTGATTGATGCGTGATGAGTTCCCCTCTCTTTGATAGACGCCAAGAAGAGATCCATTCCTCACCATGAAGTGGACCCCACACTTATCCAGTGGGCTCCATCCGTAAACACGATTATCAAATGGGTTCAGAAATCCATCCCTTACTCCATCTCTAGTCTTGTATTCTATAGGAATGTAAGATGTACAACCTGCATTCAATCTGGGTCTCCATTGATCTATCACTATGCAAGGCCACACCAAGAGATAACCAGATATAAATTGGGCATGTATATCGGTCCTATTCAGGTACAAGGAGGCAGCCGCTGTGGGGGATGACTTGGTTAGACTGGTGATGGATTCATAAAGGTTTTTCATCCCCTTGCATATGTGATTCACTTCCTCTCTTAGGACCTGTGTGTTGGCTTCCAGGTCTAATATCTTGGCCAGTAATGTGGTATCGGCTATTGGTGCTCCAGGTTCTATATGCGTTACATATGAGTAATTTCTTTCGATGGTAACCAGAGAACCTGATATGCTCTTGTATTGGGTAACTTCATCATTTATCCTGGATACCACTTCTATAATGGGATAAGCCTCTTGCACTCTGGATATGGCACATAAGTTTTCATTGCATGCTGCTGGTCCTTCATAGTGTATTACGCTTTCGGTGTCTCTCAAGGGAATTCCACCTGAGTAATAAAACCTCTCTGAGGGTGAAAGGGTACACATGTTCTTGTTGCAGATTCCTACGGGGTGTCCTTCAACTGTTGTCACCCCCTCAAAAGATATCATTTCTGCAGGCTCTATATAGCACACCCTTTTGGTAGTTGTGGACTCTGTTGGCCAGGAATATGTGCATATTGTCCTCTTCAAGTCTTCAGTGGTTGTGAATCTGATGGTCTCCATAGGACAGACAACTCCTTGTGTCATCTCTGGAAACAAAACATCTGTTGCTCTAGCTGAGTTGAGGGAAGAGGTGTATGACCCCCAGAAGAAAAAATGGGTGGTACAGGACACATCCATGACCTTAATCCTCCAGCCTGCGACTCTTGTGTGAACGGGCCTATTGTAAGATACCAGGATCGATACATTTCTCATTGGTCCTAGGTCGCATGGATTGACAGGGGGTAAGTTGTAGATCACAGGAGGGAAATCCGTAGAGCATAGAAGCGGCTCAGCCTTCCTATTGGTTGACAGACAGATGCCTTGGGTAGCGAGGACAAGGATGATGAGGAGGGCTTCCATGGTGGGGCGGTGGGTTCTGTCCCTTGTTGGTTGAATGGGATGTCTATCAGCAGCTAATATTGATGCCTCTAAGATAGTGCACCAAAAGGGCGCTAAAGGCTGATGGTCCTTCTGTGCGGCTCCCATTCCCGCCGAATAAATGCCCGCAATGTCTCCGTTGAATGAAGGGATTGTTTGGTTTGCCTCGCTAGCCATGCGCGTTATCCTCTTGAGGGCGGAACTCACCTGAGCGCCCTTAAAGAAGAACTCTCGTCCATACTCTAGTAGGCATGATGACACCCATGTTTCATCTAGTTTGAGAGTTATGCCTGCTCTAGTGCACAACTTTAGCAGTGTGTCTTGAAACCAAGATATATATTGCCCTCGAGTCATCCTCAAGTCGTCAAGAGTTGTTTTTGAAGGTAATCTCAAATATACCACTTGATTATCCCCTTGACCGGTGAGGGTGGCAACAGTTCCGCATCGCCATGAAGCTACTAGAATGAGAAGTAGGGTTGCTAATGTCCACCCTTTTTGTCTCAAGCCTTCCATCCAAGCCTATGTTTATCATACCCTTGCAGTTATTTTCTCGCTCTCCTACGCCAAAGATAATGCCTTTACTTTTTTGTCTTTTGTTACCTAAAAGCTGGGCGGCTCTCTCTGTTATTATGGAAATTTGAGAACCTTGATCAATTAGTGCGCGTAAGTTATGGTAAGTACCGTTTGCTCCTTTCACGCGTACAATTGCTGTGGCAAGTAAAATCTCAGACATGTTTCCTTGTGATACATGAGAGGTACTGGAGATATTTTCTTGGTGTGTTTTAGATGCTGTCACGCCTGAAGATGACGAAGATGCACCCGTTGATATGTGGGCCTCATGAAGTATGGTGTTATGTGGTCGTGAACATTTTCGGCATCTGCGTGTTGAGATGCAACGATTCCCATTATGGCTGAATAAGCAGTTGCCACAAACTTTCAATTTATTTATTTACTTTCAATTTATTTACCAAAACATGACAAAAATTGAGACAATAGATATAGCCTTTAAATGTATAAGATAAGTCATCCATGGGTATTTCTTCCCTATTTCAGATTCCAGCCATGTCTGTCCATCTTCGCCAGTAGGTCGAGTGAGATCCTCAAGTGACAGCTCTTTTGGGTGTGACTCATGCATTGCAGATTCTGAAGATGCCCATTCGGAAGCTTTTATGATCACCTTGTTGAAAAGTGTGCCTGGATTCTGTCGCTCTAAGGGGAAGTGATTGATGCGTGATGAGTTCCCCTCTCTTTGATAGACGCCAAGAAGAGATCCATTCCTCACCATGAAGTGGACCCCACACTTATCCAGTGGGCTCCATCCGTAAACACGATTATCAAATGGGTTCAGAAATCCATCCCTTACTCCATCTCTAGTCTTGTATTCTATAGGAATGTAAGATGTACAACCTGCATTCAATCTGGGTCTCCATTGATCTATCACTATGCAAGGCCACACCAAGAGATAACCAGATATAAATTGGGCATGTATATCGGTCCTATTCAGGTACAAGGAGGCAGCCGCTGTGGGGGATGACTTGGTTAGACTGGTGATGGATTCATAAAGGTTTTTCATCCCCTTGCATATGTGATTCACTTCCTCTCTTAGGACCTGTGTGTTGGCTTCCAGGTCTAATATCTTGGCCAGTAATGTGGTATCGGCTATTGGTGCTCCAGGTTCTATATGCGTTACATATGAGTAATTTCTTTCGATGGTAACCAGAGAACCTGATATGCTCTTGTATTGGGTAACTTCATCATTTATCCTGGATACCACTTCTATAATGGGATAAGCCTCTTGCACTCTGGATATGGCACATAAGTTTTCATTGCATGCTGCTGGTCCTTCATAGTGTATTACGCTTTCGGTGTCTCTCAAGGGAATTCCACCTGAGTAATAAAACCTCTCTGAGGGTGAAAGGGTACACATGTTCTTGTTGCAGATTCCTACGGGGTGTCCTTCAACTGTTGTCACCCCCTCAAAAGATATCATTTCTGCAGGCTCTATATAGCACACCCTTTTGGTAGTTGTGGATTCTGTTGGCCAGGAATATGTGCATATTGTCCTCTTCAAGTCTTCAGTGGTTGTGAATCTGATGGTCTCCATAGGACAGACAACTCCTTGTGTCATCTCTGGAAACAAAACATCTGTTGCTCTAGCTGAGTTGAGGGAAGAGGTGTATGACCCCCAGAAGAAAAAATGGGTGGTACAGGACACATCCATGACCTTAATCCTCCAGCCTGCGACTCTTGTGTGAACGGGCCTATTGTAAGATACCAGGATCGATACATTTCTCATTGGTCCTAGGTCGCATGGATTGACAGGGGGTAAGTTGTAGACCACAGGAGGGAAATCCGTAGAGCATAGAAGCGGCTCAGCCTTCCTATTGGTTGACAGACAGATGCCTTGGGTAGGGAGGACAAGGATGATGAGGAGGGCTTCCATGGTGGGGCGGTGGGTTCTGTCCCTTGTTGGTTGAATGGGATGTCTATCAGCAGCTAATATTGATGCCTCTAAGATAGTGCACCAAAAGGGCGCTAAAGGCTGATGGTCCTTCTGTGCGGCTCCCATTCCCGCCGAATAAATGCCCGCAATGTCTCCGTTGAATGAAGGGATTGTTTGGTTTGCCTCGCTAGCCATGCGCGTTATCCTCTTGAGGGCGGAACTCACCTGAGCGCCCTTAAAGAAGAACTCTCGTCCATACTCTAGTAGGCATGATGACACCCATGTTTCTTCTAGTTTGAGAGTTATGCCTGCTCTAGTGCACAACTTTAGCAGTGTGTCTTGAAACCAAGATATATATTGCCCTCGAGTGTTATGTGGTCGTGAACATTTTCGGCATCTGCGTGTTGAGATGCAACGATTCCCATTATAGGTCACAGCACACATATCAACTCGGAAAGGGATCGCCACCGTATCGCCTTTCGCCTCGCCGTCAACCAGACGTCAACCTAACGTATGCATGTAACCATTGCGTATCAGCAGCTCCTGTACGTCAACTCGGCTACGGCTAAGCGACACCGCGCTTACGGCTCGCCGACCGCTGGCTGAACTGGTTGGCACCAAATCAGTTTGAATCCAATCGTTGAGTGTTGCGCACGGTTATGTCTTGGTCAATACGTGAGATGGCTATCATAGCCATAGCACTTGATGAAGAGGAAAAAGTAAATAGGAAGAATCGAAGGAAAAGAAATTGGGTACACAATATGAATAAAGCAAGGAGTACTGAAGGAGAATTTCGGACTATTAAAAAACATTTGATAGATGATGAAGAGAAATTTTATGTTTATTTTCATATGCGAAAATGTCTGTTTTATAACATATTGCAGTCTATAGATGAATGTATAAGGAAGAAGACTACAACATTCAGAGAAACAATATCGCCCGAAGAAAAATTGGCTGTAACATTAAGGTCAGTAACTTCAATTTTTTTGTAGTTATTTACCTATCTGGGCTGCATAAAAATTTCTCTAGGACCGATTCCGAAACACAAAGTGAACGTTTCGGACCGGGATAGAGTAATTTTTACCCTCTGTCGAGTAAAAATTATCTGTTTTGGAACGCAAAGTGGGTTGCGCGAAATTATATTGTGACGCAACCCTCATTAGCGAAATTATATTGTGTGTGTGTGGGGTGTATGTGTGTGTTAAGACTGGTGTGTGTGTTAAGACTGGTGTGTGTGATATATCAGGGTGTGTATTATGTCAGGTGTGTATGGGAGGGTGTATGTATGTGTTATGTCTGGTGTGTATGGAGGGGTGTATGTATGTGTTATGTCTGGTGTGTGTATGTAAAATTGAAAAAAATGTGAGTACCTATTTAAGTCTAAAAGGTTAAGGAAATCAAACAAATATAGCGCTACAACAAAAATATAATCATAATATTTAAATACGTATAACTATATACGTAAAAATTAAAGAGGTAAATTTTAAATGGCGGATCTGGAAACACTTAGACAAATTAAATTATAGAAGTTATAGATTGTTTGAAGTATTAAAATCTACAGTATTTGAAGCGCCATTTTCTTCTAAGTTTGAAATATTAAAATCATCAGTGTTTGAAGCGCCAGTTGTTGTCGACATTGATTGATTCTCGTGGCTAATATTATTTACAGTGTTATAACCTCGAGCCATGTGATCTTGTCTTTGAGGAATGTAAGGGTCGCCATAACTATAATAGCTTTGTTTATCTGCGATTTCTTTCAACTCCATTTCAGAAACTGCGTTATATATTTTGCTTTTTATAACCGCTTGGTTATAATCAGACAACTTTTTTACCGTTGCCGCAATGCTCTTAAAAAATGTATCTATCTCGTCTTCTTCTTTATTTACCTTGTTATCTAATAAATATTTCATTAAAGTATGTGACGCTGAATTGCGTTCAATTTCGCAACTTTTTTTTGTTCGTTTTGGAGTATTAGAAGTAACTGAAGATGCAGACGACTTTGGACGCGACGAAGGTGCAGAAGTTTCCGGTTGTAAGTTTTCTGGAGACTGAATTATGTTTACTGAGTTCTGTGAATCATCATTATCCAAGAAGCTGCTAACATCTGAACCGTCATCATCATCAACCGAAGAGATCGTATTTCTTTCTCTGTAATGAGGTACTAAAAAACTCATTTCATCTTCAAATGTCCACTTTTTCGTCGTCGTGGCTGCCTGACCACTTTTAGTTTTACGCTTCTTGATAGCTCGTCGGTGGGACTCTCTAAGATTCAACCAATGTTTCTTGCATTCAGATTCTGAAATAAAATAAATCACACGGTTAACCATCTTAAGCGCATGTTGGACGTATAGTTACATATGTATGTGTGAAAGGCACACACACACACACACACACGCACACACACACACACACACATACACACACGCACGCACACACACATAGTATAGTACGTATAGACATGTATTAATTATTAAATATATTTTTTATGTTGCAGGTACTTCATAACTGGATGTACATTCACAAATTTATCATCGAGCTTCCGTTTAGGAGAATCAACAATTCGCTCGATCGTTATAGACGTTTGCAATGCAATAGTAAATAAATTAATGCCAATTCACATACCTCAACCAACTACAGACACATGGCGAAGAATTGAAGAGGGATTTAGAATTAAATGGAACTTTCCAAATTGTATAGGCGCCATTGACGGCAAACATGTAAATATAATTGCACCTCCCAATAGTGGATCGTTGTTTTTTAACTATAAAAAACATTTTTCTATTGTTTTGTTAGCTGTAGTTGACCCTGAATACCGATTCATAGCAGTTGATGTAGGAGCTTATGGAAAAAACAGCGATGGCGGAATCTATTCATCATCTACATTTGGAAAGGCACTTGAAAGAAATTCATTAAATATTCCATGTGACAAACCATTACCAGGAACTAATCATGCATTGCCACATGTATTTGTGGGAGACGAGGCGTTTCCGTTGAAGACATATTTGTTAAGACCATATCCTCGCTCAACCACACAGAGACTATCAGATCCTGAACGGCAATATAATTACCGTTTATCACGAGCTAGAAGGGTTGTTGAAAACGCTTTTGGAATTTTATATCAAAAATTTGCGATTTACAACAAAAATATTAATTGGCATCCAAAGTTTGTAGATAAAGTGGTATTAACAACTTGCATTTTACACAACATGATGAGGACATATAACATTGAGATGAATTTACTGGAACCGAACAGAACAGAACAGGAAATTATAGATGAATTCGGCGAAGACCGATTGTTACGTCAATTACCAAATATTGGTGGTAACTATATGGCTACTGCATTCAATGTACGTGAAATGTTCAAAACATATTTTCAAACTTCTACTGGACGAGTCCCATGGCAGAATCGTAGCTTTTAGCTTTAAATATTAATGATATTTCTTAATAGATACTACAGTTAACACGTTGACTGCCGTAGGCCATGTAAAGATTATCCTACGTCTGGATAATCTCCATAGAAAAATAATAATGTGGCCGACATGGCGTCCAAGGTGTTAAATAATTACATTATAATTATATTAATCACAATTGTTTTATTTCCCATAGATACCTACATAAGCGCGAAAAACATTACATAAAAAATTAAATAGGAGTAGGTACTTACCAGATTGTTTTAAAGTAATACTTATTTGTTTCCAAGCCTCGTCCTTTTTTATGTTATTGCTGTATTTAGCGTCACTTAAGTCATATAAATATGGATATTTTCTCACTTCTTCAATGAGTTTCTCCCTGTTCATCGTTATATTGTGTTTGAATCTAACCCAAAAATTCAATAAAACTCACGCGCAACACGAATGGAAGTTGCCTTGCAAATGGCGGCACGTTCGGCAGGCAAGTCGCGGGAGGGGACAGGGGCAAGGGCGGACGAAGAGGCGTGAGCTCGCCTACGGAGAGACGTAAGCGCGGGAACTGCAAGTTGACGACGCACCGCATCGCGGTTCGGAACCTGTTCCGAGGCGAGGCGATTACGTTACGATTCCAATTAGTGTGCGTTGCAGTTGGGAGTTTCATACAAACAATACTGAACGGCTCGAGGCGATACGGTGGCGATCCCTTTCCGAGTTGATATGTGTGCTGTGACCTTATGGCTGAATAAGCAGTTGCCACAAACTTTCAATTTATTTATTTACTTTCAATTTATTTACCAAAACATGACAAAAATTGAGACAATAGATATAGCCATTAAATGTATAAGATAAGTCATCCATGGGTATTTCTTCCCTATTACAGATTCCAGCCATGTCTGTCCATCTTCGCCAGTAGGTCGAGTGAGATCCTCAAGTGACAGCTCTTTTGGGTGTGACTCATGCATTGCAGATTCTGAAGATGCCCATTCGGAAGCTTTTATGATCACCTTGTTGAAAAGTGTGCCTGGATTCTGTCGCTCTAAGGGGAAGTGATTGATGCGTGATGAGTTCCCCTCTCTTTGATAGACGCCAAGAAGAGATCCATTCCTCACCATGAAGTGGACCCCACACTTATCCAGTGGGCTCCATCCGTAAACACGATTATCAAATGGGTTCAGAAATCCATCCCTTACTCCATCTCTAGTCTTGTATTCTATAGGAATGTAAGATGTACAACCTGCATTCAATCTGGGTCTCCATTGATCTATCACTATGCAAGGCCACACCAAGAGATAACCAGATATAAATTGGGCATGTATATCGGTCCTATTCAGGTACAAGGAGGCAGCCGCTGTGGGGGATGACTTGGTTAGACTGGTGATGGATTCATAAAGGTTTTTCATCCCCTTGCATATGTGATTCACTTCCTCTCTTAGGACCTGTGTGTTGGCTTCCAGGTCTAATATCTTGGCCAGTAATGTGGTATCGGCTATTGGTGCTCCAGGTTCTATATGCGTTACATATGAGTAATTTCTTTCGATGGTAACCAGAGAACCTGATATGCTCTTGTATTGGGTAACTTCATCATTTATCCTGGATACCACTTCTATAATGGGATAAGCCTCTTGCACTCTGGATATGGCACATAAGTTTTCATTGCATGCTGCTGGTCCTTCATAGTGTATTACGCTTTCGGTGTCTCTCAAGGGAATTCCACCTGAGTAATAAAACCTCTCTGAGGGTGAAAGGGTACACATGTTCTTGTTGCAGATTCCTACGGGGTGTCCTTCAACTGTTGTCACCCCCTCAAAAGATATCATTTCTGCAGGCTCTATATAGCACACCCTTTTGGTAGTTGTGGACTCTGTTGGCCAGGAATATGTGCATATTGTCCTCTTCAAGTCTTCAGTGGTTGTGAATCTGATGGTCTCCATAGGACAGACAACTCCTTGTGTCATCTCTGGAAACAAAACATCTGTTGCTCTAGCTGAGTTGAGGGAAGAGGTGTATGACCCCCAGAAGAAAAAATGGGTGGTACAGGACACATCCATGACCTTAATCCTCCAGCCTGCGACTCTTGTGTGAACGGGCCTATTGTAAGATACCAGGATCGATACATTTCTCATTGGTCCTAGGTCGCATGGATTGACAGGGGGTAAGTTGTAGACCACAGGAGGGAAATCCGTAGAGCATAGAAGCGGCTCAGCCTGCCTATTGGTTGACAGACAGATGCCTTGGGTAGCGAGGACAAGGATGATGAGGAGGGCTTCCATGGTGGGGCGGTGGGTTCTGTCCCTTGTTGGTTGAATGGGATGTCTATCAGCAGCTAATATTGATGCCTCTAAGATAGTGCACCAAAAGGGCGCTAAAGGCTGATGGTCCTTCTGTGCGGCTCCCATTCCCGCCGAATAAATGCCCGCAATGTCTCCGTTGAATGAAGGGATTGTTTGGTTTGCCTCGCTAGCCATGCGCGTTATCCTCTTGAGGGCGGAACTCACCTGAGCGCCCTTAAAGAAGAACTCTCGTCCATACTCTAGTAGGCATGATGACACCCATGTTTCATCTAGTTTGAGAGTTATGCCTGCTCTAGTGCACAACTTTAGCAGTGTGTCTTGAAACCAAGATATATATTGCCCTCGAGTCATCCTCAAGTCGTCAAGAGTTGTTTTTGAAGGTAATCTCAAATATACCACTTGATTATCCCCTTGACCGGTGAGGGTGGCAACAGTTCCGCATCGCCATGAAGCTACTAGAATGAGAAGTAGGGTTGCTAATGTCCACCCTTTTTGTCTCAAGCCTTCCATCCAAGCCTATGTTTATCATACCCTTGCAGTTATTTTCTCGCTCTCCTACGCCAAAGATAATGCCTTTACTTTTTTGTCTTTTGTTACCTAAAAGCTGGGCGGCTCTCTCTGTTATTATGGAAATTTGAGAACCTTGATCAATTAGTGCGCGTAAGTTATGGTAAGTACCGTTTGCTCCTTTCACGCGTACAATTGCTGTGGCAAGTAAAATCTCAGACATGTTTCCTTGTGATACATGAGAGGTACTGGAGATATTTTCTTGGTGTGTTTTAGATGCTGTCACGCCTGAAGATGACGAAGATGCACCCGTTGATATGTGGGCCTCATGAAGTATGGTGTTATGTGGTCGTGAACATTTTCGGCATCTGCGTGTTGAGATGCAACGATTCCCATTATGGCTGAATAAGCAGTTGCCACAAACTTTCAATTTATTTATTTACTTTCAATTTATTTACCAAAACATGACAAAAATTGAGACAATAGATATAGCCTTTAAATGTATAAGATAAGTCATCCATGGGTATTTCTTCCCTATTTCAGATTCCAGCCATGTCTGTCCATCTTCGCCAGTAGGTCGAGTGAGATCCTCAAGTGACAGCTCTTTTGGGTGTGACTCATGCATTGCAGATTCTGAAGATGCCCATTCGGAAGCTTTTATGATCACCTTGTTGAAAAGTGTGCCTGGATTCTGTCGCTCTAAGGGGAAGTGATTGATGCGTGATGAGTTCCCCTCTCTTTGATAGACGCCAAGAAGAGATCCATTCCTCACCATGAAGTGGACCCCACACTTATCCAGTGGGCTCCATCCGTAAACACGATTATCAAATGGGTTCAGAAATCCATCCCTTACTCCATCTCTAGTCTTGTATTCTATAGGAATGTAAGATGTACAACCTGCATTCAATCTGGGTCTCCATTGATCTATCACTATGCAAGGCCACACCAAGAGATAACCAGATATAAATTGGGCATGTATATCGGTCCTATTCAGGTACAAGGAGGCAGCCGCTGTGGGGGATGACTTGGTTAGACTGGTGATGGATTCATAAAGGTTTTTCATCCCCTTGCATATGTGATTCACTTCCTCTCTTAGGACCTGTGTGTTGGCTTCCAGGTCTAATATCTTGGCCAGTAATGTGGTATCGGCTATTGGTGCTCCAGGTTCTATATGCGTTACATATGAGTAATTTCTTTCGATGGTAACCAGAGAACCTGATATGCTCTTGTATTGGGTAACTTCATCATTTATCCTGGATACCACTTCTATAATGGGATAAGCCTCTTGCACTCTGGATATGGCACATAAGTTTTCATTGCATGCTGCTGGTCCTTCATAGTGTATTACGCTTTCGGTGTCTCTCAAGGGAATTCCACCTGAGTAATAAAACCTCTCTGAGGGTGAAAGGGTACACATGTTCTTGTTGCAGATTCCTACGGGGTGTCCTTCAACTGTTGTCACCCCCTCAAAAGATATCATTTCTGCAGGCTCTATATAGCACACCCTTTTGGTAGTTGTGGACTCTGTTGGCCAGGAATATGTGCATATTGTCCTCTTCAAGTCTTCAGTGGTTGTGAATCTGATGGTCTCCATAGGACAGACAACTCCTTGTGTCATCTCTGGAAACAAAACATCTGTTGCTCTAGCTGAGTTGAGGGAAGAGGTGTATGACCCCCAGAAGAAAAAATGGGTGGTACAGGACACATCCATGACCTTAATCCTCCAGCCTGCGACTCTTGTGTGAACGGGCCTATTGTAAGATACCAGGATCGATACATTTCTCATTGGTCCTAGGTCGCATGGATTGACAGGGGGTAAGTTGTAGACCACAGGAGGGAAATCCGTAGAGCATAGAAGCGGCTCAGCCTGCCTATTGGTTGACAGAAAGATGCCTTGGGTAGCGAGGACAAGGATGATGAGGAGGGCTTCCATGGTGGGGCGGTGGGTTCTGTCCCTTGTTGGTTGAATGGGATGTCTATCAGCAGCTAATATTGATGCCTCTAAGATAGTGCACCAAAAGGGCGCTAAAGGCTGATGGTCCTTCTGTGCGGCTCCCATTCCCGCCGAATAAATGCCCGCAATGTCTCCGTTGAATGAAGGGATTGTTTGGTTTGCCTCGCTAGCCATGCGCGTTATCCTCTTGAGGGCGGAACTCACCTGAGCGCCCTTAAAGAAGAACTCTCGTCCATACTCTAGTAGGCATGATGACACCCATGTTTCTTCTAGTTTGAGAGTTATGCCTGCTCTAGTGCACAACTTTAGCAGTGTGTCTTGAAACCAAGATATATATTGCCCTCGAGTCATCCTCAAGTCGTCAAGAGTTGTTTTTGAAGGTAATCTCAAATATACCACTTGATTATCCCCTTGACCGGTGAGGGTGGCAACAGTTCCGCATCGCCATGAAGCTACTAGAATGAGAAGTAGGGTTGCTAATGTCCACCCTTTTTGTCTCAAGCCTTCCATCCAAGCCTATGTTTATCATACCCTTGCAGTTATTTTCTCGCTCTCCTACGCCAAAGATAGTGCCTTTACTTTTTTGTCTTTTGTTACCTAAAAGCTGGGCGGCTCTCTCTGTTATTATGGAAATTTGAGAACCTTGATCAATTAGTGCGCGTAAGTTATGGTAAGTACCGTTTGCTCCTTTCACGCGTACAATTGCTGTGGCAAATAAAATCTCAGACATGTTTCCTTGTGATACATGAGAGGTACTGGAGATATTTTCTTGGTGTGTTTTAGATGCTGTCACGCCTGAAGATGACGAAGATGCACCCGTTGATATGTGGGCCTCATGAAGTATGGTGTTATGTGGTCGTGAACATTTTCGGCATCTGCGTGTTGAGATGCAACGATTCCCATTATGGCTGAATAAGCAGTTGCCACAAACTTACAATTTATTTATTTACTTTCAATTTATTTACCAAAACATGACAAAAATTGAGACAATAGATATAGCCATTAAATGTATAAGATAAGTCATCCATGGGTATTTCTTCCCTATTACAGATTCCAGCCATGTCTGTCCATCTTCGCCAGTAGGTCGAGTGAGATCCTCAAGTGACAGCTCTTTTGGGTGTGACTCATGCATTGCAGATTCTGAAGATGCCCATTCTGAAGCTTTTATGATCACCTTGTTGAAAAGTGTGCCTGGATTCTGTCGCTCTAAGGGGAAGTGATTGATGCGTGATGAGTTCCCCTCTCTTTGATAGACGCCAAGAAGAGATCCATTCCTCACCATGAAGTGGACCCCACACTTATCCAGTGGGCTCCATCCGTAAACACGATTATCAAATGGGTTCAGAAATCCATCCCTTACTCCATCTCTAGTCTTGTATTCTATAGGAATGTAAGATGTACAACCTGCATTCAATCTGGGTCTCCATTGATCTATCACTATGCAAGGCCACACCAAGAGATAACCAGATATAAATTGGGCATGTATATCGGTCCTATTCAGGTACAAGGAGGCAGCCGCTGTGGGGGATGACTTGGTTAGACTGGTGATGGATTCATAAAGGTTTTTCATCCCCTTGCATATGTGATTCACTTCCTCTCTTAGGACCTGTGTGTTGGCTTCCAGGTCTAATATCTTGGCCAGTAATGTGGTATCGGCTATTGGTGCTCCAGGTTCTATATGCGTTACATATGAGTAATTTCTTTCGATGGTAACCAGAGAACCTGATATGCTCTTGTATTGGGTAACTTCATCATTTATCCTGGATACCACTTCTATAATGGGATAAGCCTCTTGCACTCTGGATATGGCACATAAGTTTTCATTGCATGCTGCTGGTCCTTCATAGTGTATTACGCTTTCGGTGTCTCTCAAGGGAATTCCACCTGAGTAATAAAACCTCTCTGAGGGTGAAAGGGTACACATGTTCTTGTTGCAGATTCCTACGGGGTGTCCTTCAACTGTTGTCACCCCCTCAAAAGATATCATTTCTGCAGGCTCTATATAGCACACCCTTTTGGTAGTTGTGGACTCTGTTGGCCAGGAATATGTGCATATTGTCCTCTTCAAGTCTTCAGTGGTTGTGAATCTGATGGTCTCCATAGGACAGACAACTCCTTGTGTCATCTCTGGAAACAAAACATCTGTTGCTCTAGCTGAGTTGAGGGAAGAGGTGTATGACCCCCAGAAGAAAAAATGGGTGGTACAGGACACATCCATGACCTTAATCCTCCAGCCTGCGACTCTTGTGTGAACGGGCCTATTGTAAGATACCAGGATCGATACATTTCTCATTGGTCCTAGGTCGCATGGATTGACAGGGGGTAAGTTGTAGACCACAGGAGGGAAATCCGTAGAGCATAGAAGCGGCTCAGCCTGCCTATTGGTTGACAGAAAGATGCCTTGGGTAGCGAGGACAAGGATGATGAGGAGGGCTTCCATGGTGGGGCGGTGGGTTCTGTCCCTTGTTGGTTGAATGGGATGTCTATCAGCAGCTAATATTGATGCCTCTAAGATAGTGCACCAAAAGGGCGCTAAAGGCTGATGGTCCTTCTGTGCGGCTCCCATTCCCGCCGAATAAATGCCCGCAATGTCTCCGTTGAATGAAGGGATTGTTTGGTTTGCCTCGCTAGCCATGCGCGTTATCCTCTTGAGGGCGGAACTCACCTGAGCGCCCTTAAAGAAGAACTCTCGTCCATACTCTAGTAGGCATGATGACACCCATGTTTCTTCTAGTTTGAGAGTTATGCCTGCTCTAGTGCACAACTTTAGCAGTGTGTCTTGAAACCAAGATATATATTGCCCTCGAGTCATCCTCAAGTCGTCAAGAGTTGTTTTTGAAGGTAATCTCAAATATACCACTTGATTATCCCCTTGACCGGTGAGGGTGGCAACAGTTCCGCATCGCCATGAAGCTACTAGAATGAGAAGTAGGGTTGCTAATGTCCACCCTTTTTGTCTCAAGCCTTCCATCCAAGCCTATGTTTATCATACCCTTGCAGTTATTTTCTCGCTCTCCTACGCCAAAGATAGTGCCTTTACTTTTTTGTCTTTTGTTACCTAAAAGCTGGGCGGCTCTCTCTGTTATTATGGAAATTTGAGAACCTTGATCAATTAGTGCGCGTAAGTTATGGTAAGTACCGTTTGCTCCTTTCACGCGTACAATTGCTGTGGCAAATAAAATCTCAGACATGTTTCCTTGTGATACATGAGAGGTACTGGAGATATTTTCTTGGTGTGTTTTAGATGCTGTCACGCCTGAAGATGACGAAGATGCACCCGTTGATATGTGGGCCTCATGAAGTATGGTGTTATGTGGTCGTGAACATTTTCGGCATCTGCGTGTTGAGATGCAACGATTCCCATTATGGCTGAATAAGCAGTTGCCACAAACTTACAATTTATTTATTTACTTTCAATTTATTTACCAAAACATGACAAAAATTGAGACAATAGATATAGCCATTAAATGTATAAGATAAGTCATCCATGGGTATTTCTTCCCTATTACAGATTCCAGCCATGTCTGTCCATCTTCGCCAGTAGGTCGAGTGAGATCCTCAAGTGACAGCTCTTTTGGGTGTGACTCATGCATTGCAGATTCTGAAGATGCCCATTCTGAAGCTTTTATGATCACCTTGTTGAAAAGTGTGCCTGGATTCTGTCGCTCTAAGGGGAAGTGATTGATGCGTGATGAGTTCCCCTCTCTTTGATAGACGCCAAGAAGAGATCCATTCCTCACCATGAAGTGGACCCCACACTTATCCAGTGGGCTCCATCCGTAAACACGATTATCAAATGGGTTCAGAAATCCATCCCTTACTCCATCTCTAGTCTTGTATTCTATAGGAATGTAAGATGTACAACCTGCATTCAATCTGGGTCTCCATTGATCTATCACTATGCAAGGCCACACCAAGAGATAACCAGATATAAATTGGGCATGTATATCGGTCCTATTCAGGCACAAGGAGGCAGCCGCTGTGGGGGATGACTTGGTTAGACTGGTGATGGATTCATAAAGGTTTTTCATCCCCTTGCATATGTGATTCACTTCCTCTCTTAGGACCTGTGTGTTGGCTTCCAGGTCTAATATCTTGGCCAGTAATGTGGTATCGGCTATTGGTGCTCCAGGTTCTATATGCGTTACATATGAGTAATTTCTTTCGATGGTAACCAGAGAACCTGATATGCTCTTGTATTGGGTAACTTCATCATTTATCCTGGATACCACTTCTATAATGGGATAAGCCTCTTGCACTCTGGATATGGCACATAAGTTTTCATTGCATGCTGCTGGTCCTTCATAGTGTATTACGCTTTCGGTGTCTCTCAAGGGAATTCCACCTGAGTAATAAAACCTCTCTGAGGGTGAAAGGGTACACATGTTCTTGTTGCAGATTCCTACGGGGTGTCCTTCAACTGTTGTCACCCCCTCAAAAGATATCATTTCTGCAGGCTCTATATAGCACACCCTTTTGGTAGTTGTGGACTCTGTTGGCCAGGAATATGTGCATATTGTCCTCTTCAAGTCTTCAGTGGTTGTGAATCTGATGGTCTCCATAGGACAGACAACTCCTTGTGTCATCTCTGGAAACAAAACATCTGTTGCTCTAGCTGAGTTGAGGGAAGAGGTGTATGATCCCCAGAAGAAAAAATGGGTGGTACAGGACACATCCATGACCTTAATCCTCCAGCCTGCGACTCTTGTGTGAACGGGCCTATTGTAAGATACCAGGATCGATACATTTCTCATTGGTCCTAGGTCGCATGGATTGACAGGGGGTAAGTTGTAGACCACAGGAGGGAAATCCGTAGAGCATAGAAGCGGCTCAGCCTTCCTATTGGTTGACAGACAGATGCCTTGGGTAGCGAGGACAAGGATGATGAGGAGGGCTTCCATGGTGGGGCGGTGGGTTCTGTCCCTTGTTGGTTGAATGGGATGTCTATCAGCAGCTAATATTGATGCCTCTAAGATAGTGTACCAAAAGGGCGCTAAAGGCTGATGGTCCTTCTGTGCGGCTCCCATTCCCGCCGAATAAATGCCCGCAATGTCTCCGTTGAATGAAGGGATTGTTTGGTTTGCCTCGCTAGCCATGCGCGTTATCCTCTTGAGGGCGGAACTCACCTGAGCGCCCTTAAAGAAGAACTCTCGTCCATACTCTAGTAGGCATGATGACACCCATGTTTCATCTAGTTTGAGAGTTATGCCTGCTCTAGTGCACAACTTTAGCAGTGTGTCTTGAAACCAAGATATATATTGCCCTCGAGTCATCCTCAAGTCGTCAAGAGTTGTTTTTGAAGGTAATCTCAAATATACCACTTGATTATCCCCTTGACCGGTGAGGGTGGCAACAGTTCCGCATCGCCATGAAGCTACTAGAATGAGAAGTAGGGTTGCTAATGTCCACCCTTTTTGTCTCAAGCCTTCCATCCAAGCCTATGTTTATCATACCCTTGCAGTTATTTTCTCGCTCTCCTACGCCAAAGATAGTGCCTTTACTTTTTTGTCTTTTGTTACCTAAAAGCTGGGCGGCTCTCTCTGTTATTATGGAAATTTGAGAACCTTGATCAATTAGTGCGCGTAAGTTATGGTAAGTACCGTTTGCTCCTTTCACGCGTACAATTGCTGTGGCAAATAAAATCTCAGACATGTTTCCTTGTGATACATGAGAGGTACTGGAGATATTTTCTTGGTGTGTTTTAGATGCTGTCACGCCTGAAGATGACGAAGATGCACCCGTTGATATGTGGGCCTCATGAAGTATGGTGTTATGTGGTCGTGAACATTTTCGGCATCTGCGTGTTGAGATGCAACGATTCCCATTATGGCTGAATAAGCAGTTGCCACAAACTTACAATTTATTTATTTACTTTCAATTTATTTACCAAAACATGACAAAAATTGAGACAATAGATATAGCCATTAAATGTATAAGATAAGTCATCCATGGGTATTTCTTCCCTATTACAGATTCCAGCCATGTCTGTCCATCTTCGCCAGTAGGTCGAGTGAGATCCTCAAGTGACAGCTCTTTTGGGTGTGACTCATGCATTGCAGATTCTGAAGATGCCCATTCTGAAGCTTTTATGATCACCTTGTTGAAAAGTGTGCCTGGATTCTGTCGCTCTAAGGGGAAGTGATTGATGCGTGATGAGTTCCCCTCTCTTTGATAGACGCCAAGAAGAGATCCATTCCTCACCATGAAGTGGACCCCACACTTATCCAGTGGGCTCCATCCGTAAACACGATTATCAAATGGGTTCAGAAATCCATCCCTTACTCCATCTCTAGTCTTGTATTCTATAGGAATGTAAGATGTACAACCTGCATTCAATCTGGGTCTCCATTGATCTATCACTATGCAAGGCCACACCAAGAGATAACCAGATATAAATTGGGCATGTATATCGGTCCTATTCAGGTACAAGGAGGCAGCCGCTGTGGGGGATGACTTGGTTAGACTGGTGATGGATTCATAAAGGTTTTTCATCCCCTTGCATATGTGATTCACTTCCTCTCTTAGGACCTGTGTGTTGGCTTCCAGGTCTAATATCTTGGCCAGTAATGTGGTATCGGCTATTGGTGCTCCAGGTTCTATATGCGTTACATATGAGTAATTTCTTTCGATGGTAACCAGAGAACCTGATATGCTCTTGTATTGGGTAACTTCATCATTTATCCTGGATACCACTTCTATAATGGGATAAGCCTCTTGCACTCTGGATATGGCACATAAGTTTTCATTGCATGCTGCTGGTCCTTCATAGTGTATTACGCTTTCGGTGTCTCTCAAGGGAATTCCACCTGAGTAATAAAACCTCTCTGAGGGTGAAAGGGTACACATGTTCTTGTTGCAGATTCCTACGGGGTGTCCTTCAACTGTTGTCACCCCCTCAAAAGATATCATTTCTGCAGGCTCTATATAGCACACCCTTTTGGTAGTTGTGGACTCTGTTGGCCAGGAATATGTGCATATTGTCCTCTTCAAGTCTTCAGTGGTTGTGAATCTGATGGTCTCCATAGGACAGACAACTCCTTGTGTCATCTCTGGAAACAAAACATCTGTTGCTCTAGCTGAGTTGAGGGAAGAGGTGTATGACCCCCAGAAGAAAAAATGGGTGGTACAGGACACATCCATGACCTTAATCCTCCAGCCTGCGACTCTTGTGTGAACGGGCCTATTGTAAGATACCAGGATCGATACATTTCTCATTGGTCCTAGGTCGCATGGATTGACAGGGGGTAAGTTGTAGACCACAGGAGGGAAATCCGTAGAGCATAGAAGCGGCTCAGCCTGCCTATTGGTTGACAGAAAGATGCCTTGGGTAGCGAGGACAAGGATGATGAGGAGGGCTTCCATGGTGGGGCGGTGGGTTCTGTCCCTTGTTGGTTGAATGGGATGTCTATCAGCAGCTAATATTGATGCCTCTAAGATAGTGCACCAAAAGGGCGCTAAAGGCTGATGGTCCTTCTGTGCGGCTCCCATTCCCGCCGAATAAATGCCCGCAATGTCTCCGTTGAATGAAGGGATTGTTTGGTTTGCCTCGCTAGCCATGCGCGTTATCCTCTTGAGGGCGGAACTCACCTGAGCGCCCTTAAAGAAGAACTCTCGTCCATACTCTAGTAGGCATGATGACACCCATGTTTCTTCTAGTTTGAGAGTTATGCCTGCTCTAGTGCACAACTTTAGCAGTGTGTCTTGAAACCAAGATATATATTGCCCTCGAGTCATCCTCAAGTCGTCAAGAGTTGTTTTTGAAGGTAATCTCAAATATACCACTTGATTATCCCCTTGACCGGTGAGGGTGGCAACAGTTCCGCATCGCCATGAAGCTACTAGAATGAGAAGTAGGGTTGCTAATGTCCACCCTTTTTGTCTCAAGCCTTCCATCCAAGCCTATGTTTATCATACCCTTGCAGTTATTTTCTCGCTCTCCTACGCCAAAGATAGTGCCTTTACTTTTTTGTCTTTTGTTACCTAAAAGCTGGGCGGCTCTCTCTGTTATTATGGAAATTTGAGAACCTTGATCAATTAGTGCGCGTAAGTTATGGTAAGTACCGTTTGCTCCTTTCACGCGTACAATTGCTGTGGCAAATAAAATCTCAGACATGTTTCCTTGTGATACATGAGAGGTACTGGAGATATTTTCTTGGTGTGTTTTAGATGCTGTCACGCCTGAAGATGACGAAGATGCACCCGTTGATATGTGGGCCTCATGAAGTATGGTGTTATGTGGTCGTGAACATTTTCGGCATCTGCGTGTTGAGATGCAACGATTCCCATTATGGCTGAATAAGCAGTTGCCACAAACTTACAATTTATTTATTTACTTTCAATTTATTTACCAAAACATGACAAAAATTGAGACAATAGATATAGCCATTAAATGTATAAGATAAGTCATCCATGGGTATTTCTTCCCTATTACAGATTCCAGCCATGTCTGTCCATCTTCGCCAGTAGGTCGAGTGAGATCCTCAAGTGACAGCTCTTTTGGGTGTGACTCATGCATTGCAGATTCTGAAGATGCCCATTCTGAAGCTTTTATGATCACCTTGTTGAAAAGTGTGCCTGGATTCTGTCGCTCTAAGGGGAAGTGATTGATGCGTGATGAGTTCCCCTCTCTTTGATAGACGCCAAGAAGAGATCCATTCCTCACCATGAAGTGGACCCCACACTTATCCAGTGGGCTCCATCCGTAAACACGATTATCAAATGGGTTCAGAAATCCATCCCTTACTCCATCTCTAGTCTTGTATTCTATAGGAATGTAAGATGTACAACCTGCATTCAATCTGGGTCTCCATTGATCTATCACTATGCAAGGCCACACCAAGAGATAACCAGATATAAATTGGGCATGTATATCGGTCCTATTCAGGTACAAGGAGGCAGCCGCTGTGGGGGATGACTTGGTTAGACTGGTGATGGATTCATAAAGGTTTTTCATCCCCTTGCATATGTGATTCACTTCCTCTCTTAGGACCTGTGTGTTGGCTTCCAGGTCTAATATCTTGGCCAGTAATGTGGTATCGGCTATTGGTGCTCCAGGTTCTATATGCGTTACATATGAGTAATTTCTTTCGATGGTAACCAGAGAACCTGATATGCTCTTGTATTGGGTAACTTCATCATTTATCCTGGATACCACTTCTATAATGGGATAAGCCTCTTGCACTCTGGATATGGCACATAAGTTTTCATTGCATGCTGCTGGTCCTTCATAGTGTATTACGCTTTCGGTGTCTCTCAAGGGAATTCCACCTGAGTAATAAAACCTCTCTGAGGGTGAAAGGGTACACATGTTCTTGTTGCAGATTCCTACGGGGTGTCCTTCAACTGTTGTCACCCCCTCAAAAGATATCATTTCTGCAGGCTCTATATAGCACACCCTTTTGGTAGTTGTGGACTCTGTTGGCCAGGAATATGTGCATATTGTCCTCTTCAAGTCTTCAGTGGTTGTGAATCTGATGGTCTCCATAGGACAGACAACTCCTTGTGTCATCTCTGGAAACAAAACATCTGTTGCTCTAGCTGAGTTGAGGGAAGAGGTGTATGATCCCCAGAAGAAAAAATGGGTGGTACAGGACACATCCATGACCTTAATCCTCCAGCCTGCGACTCTTGTGTGAACGGGCCTATTGTAAGATACCAGGATCGATACATTTCTCATTGGTCCTAGGTCGCATGGATTGACAGGGGGTAAGTTGTAGACCACAGGAGGGAAATCCGTAGAGCATAGAAGCGGCTCAGCCTTCCTATTGGTTGACAGACAGATGCCTTGGGTAGCGAGGACAAGGATGATGAGGAGGGCTTCCATGGTGGGGCGGTGGGTTCTGTCCCTTGTTGGTTGAATGGGATGTCTATCAGCAGCTAATATTGATGCCTCTAAGATAGTGTACCAAAAGGGCGCTAAAGGCTGATGGTCCTTCTGTGCGGCTCCCATTCCCGCCGAATAAATGCCCGCAATGTCTCCGTTGAATGAAGGGATTGTTTGGTTTGCCTCGCTAGCCATGCGCGTTATCCTCTTGAGGGCGGAACTCACCTGAGCGCCCTTAAAGAAGAACTCTCGTCCATACTCTAGTAGGCATGATGACACCCATGTTTCATCTAGTTTGAGAGTTATGCCTGCTCTAGTGCACAACTTTAGCAGTGTGTCTTGAAACCAAGATATATATTGCCCTCGAGTCATCCTCAAGTCGTCAAGAGTTGTTTTTGAAGGTAATCTCAAATATACCACTTGATTATCCCCTTGACCGGTGAGGGTGGCAACAGTTCCGCATCGCCATGAAGCTACTAGAATGAGAAGTAGGGTTGCTAATGTCCACCCTTTTTGTCTCAAGCCTTCCATCCAAGCCTATGTTTATCATACCCTTGCAGTTATTTTCTCGCTCTCCTACGCCAAAGATAATGCCTTTACTTTTTTGTCTTTTGTTACCTAAAAGCTGGGCGGCTCTCTCTGTTATTATGGAAATTTGAGAACCTTGATCAATTAGTGCGCGTAAGTTATGGTAAGTACCGTTTGCTCCTTTCACGCGTACAATTGCTGTGGCAAGTAAAATCTCAGACATGTTTCCTTGTGATACATGAGAGGTACTGGAGATATTTTCTTGGTGTGTTTTAGATGCTGTCACGCCTGAAGATGACGAAGATGCACCCGTTGATATGTGGGCCTCATGAAGTATGGTGTTATGTGGTCGTGAACATTTTCGGCATCTGCGTGTTGAGATGCAACGATTCCCATTATGGCTGAATAAGCAGTTGCCACAAACTTTCAATTTATTTATTTACTTTCAATTTATTTACCAAAACATGACAAAAATTGAGACAATAGATATAGCCTTTAAATGTATAAGATAAGTCATCCATGGGTATTTCTTCCCTATTTCAGATTCCAGCCATGTCTGTCCATCTTCGCCAGTAGGTCGAATGAGATCCTCAAGTGACAGCTCTTTTGGGTGTGACTCATGCATTGCAGATTCTGAAGATGCCCATTCGGAAGCTTTTATGATCACCTTGTTGAAAAGTGTGCCTGGATTCTGTCGCTCTAAGGGGAAGTGATTGATGCGTGATGAGTTCCCCTCTCTTTGATAGACGCCAAGAAGAGATCCATTCCTCACCATGAAGTGGACCCCACACTTATCCAGTGGGCTCCATCCGTAAACACGATTATCAAATGGGTTCAGAAATCCATCCCTTACTCCATCTCTAGTCTTGTATTCTATAGGAATGTAAGATGTACAACCTGCATTCAATCTGGGTCTCCATTGATCTATCACTATGCAAGGCCACACCAAGAGATAACCAGATATAAATTGGGCATATATATCGGTCCTATTCAGGTACAAGGAGGCAGCCGCTGTGGGGGATGACTTGGTTAGACTGGTGATGGATTCATAAAGGTTTTTCATCCCCTTGCATATGTGATTCACTTCCTCTCTTAGGACCTGTGTGTTGGCTTCCAGGTCTAATATCTTGGCCAGTAATGTGGTATCGGCTATTGGTGCTCCAGGTTCTATATGCGTTACATATGAGTAATTTCTTTCGATGGTAACCAGAGAACCTGATATGCTCTTGTATTGGGTAACTTCATCATTTATCCTGGATACCACTTCTGTTCACGCAATAATGCGATATTTATGGACATCACTATGTCGATGCAATTTGTGTTGGTGCATCCCAACACTGACGTAGCGCGTGCCGGGACGCACGCGCCTCCTTCCTGTTGTCTTTGAACCGCGGTGTGAAGCACACGCGTAATTAATTTGTATCGGGCGAAGCCGCCATTTGTAAAGGAAAGTCCTTTTATAGTTTAATTGTGTATAGTACGTAAAATCGTCGCGATTCGTACCACAATCACTGTGGCAGTGTATTTCGGTGTAGCACCTATTGTTGTTATATAAGTAAATATTGAGTTTGTACATAAAGTGATACGGCGTCGGCGTAGACGCCGCAATAAACAGTGAACCCATAAGTGCCGTATCATTTACCAGTGGTAACCTTCCCCCCTTCAACCGAACCCGCGATCTACCAGCTGTACGTGGAAGGCCAGGGAACGTGACGAGGGCACCAGCGACGCGCCGAGACTCCTCGCACCGAACCACCTCCCACAAGGTTCACACGGTACACGGCGTTGTCTTTACGGCTGTTGAGGGGCGGCTCTGACGACGGCCGTGCCTGCCAACCGGGCGCAGCGCTTGGGTGAACATTTTTGGTGGCCCATGAGGGGAAGGAGCCACTGAGTCGAAGAGGCATTCGACAACGCGAAGCGCGAAGAATCACGAAGCTGTGAAAGAAGACCCATCCACTTGGTGTTACGAGGCGTCACACAAGTTGGTTATACCACGCGGAGCAGCGATTACAACAGCCGGCGAAACGCGCGGCATTCGAAACTCGACCTTATCTACAAGGCAATAAGAGTTATCTCCGTGAAGCACCGAGAAACTGCCGTCGAAGCGACGAGCTATCTACACTTCGATCGAAGCGATCCGGAGCCAGGATAACCTCGTGAGTCATTACTCCGGGAATATTTCCACGTCGAGGCGACAACATTACATCGGGAACGGCGCATTCTGCATCTGTGTGACAGAGCACACCGCGCGGCGCGAGTGTGTGAGTGCGTGCGTGCATAGGAGAACAATAGAGGTTCGTCCGGTATAATTGTCACTGGGTCCGTGTGACGGACTTCTAGGCAGTACTTCGTTTGTTTACATGCGGCGCGAGGCGGCCGGCATTTCTATTTATAGACATTATTAGTGGACGCTAAGTGATAGCGATATTAGTTTTAAAATAGATAGTGGTTTTGTGTAGCACAACAAGGATCTTGGTATGTAGCATAATTTATCTTTATTAATTGTTTATTAAAGTCGAAAGTCGCCGCGACACGACTATTGGTTTGTTGGATTTTTATATTTTGTATTTTTATGTTTGTTTAAACTAAAGTCGCCGCGACTGTTGGTTGTTTGTTTATCGATATTATATCGAATCGAAGTGACAATAGTGTCATTATAAGTTGTCGCAACTGTTTATAAGTTTTGTTTTGTTGTTATTATTTTTGATTAATCGAGGCGATTAACATTTATTGTAAAATTAAAGTAGTTTGTTTACGTTTTAGGCAACGTAACTGTACATAAATATTACGTAGCTGTAATTTAAGTTGTTTAGTTAGGAACTATAATTTTATTTTGTTTTGATTTTGGTGAAGCATCTTTATCTTTTATTTATAATCTTATCTTATTAAAATGGATACCAAGACGGCGCGTCACACTTTTCAAATTAGGAGTAGGATGCTCAAAGATTATTATGGATCGGTCGAAGCGACTTCCTCGTCGATTGCTGTTCGGGTGATCAAACGGCAATTCGACAAACACTACACTGACTTCCTCGAAGCATATGAGGTGCTGGTAGCCAGCGATGTCGAGGACCTGGTGGACCTGGAGCAGGAGTTCTCCGACATTAACAAATTGTTAGTTACAGTAGAAACAAAGGCGGAGGAGACCGAAGCTGGACCCACGCCGACAACCCTGAAGCAGGAGGCTGCGAGCAGCTCACAGCAGGATGGCAGCAGCGTAGCAGCAAAACTGCCATTCATTCAACTGGGGCAGTTCAATGGTAACCCGCATGAGTGGGTAAGTTTCTTTGACTTGTTTATGTCTCTGGTCCACAACAGACCCCATCTTCCGGACGCCGAGAAGCACTATTATCTGCGCAGCTGCTTGATTGGTGAACCGCTGAGCATAGTGAGGCACTTGCCAGTGGATGCCAGCAACTACGAGGTAGCTCTCGGGTTGCTGAAGGATCGGTACCAGAATACCCGGTTGTTGGTTGACAGCTATCTGGAGCAGATAGTGTCATTGCCCAGTATACCTCCGTCGCTGGAGGGGCTGAGGCACTTGTTTTATAATCCGCTGCTGGAGTCGACGCAGGCTCTCCAGAAGCTCGGATTACCAGTAGTGGAGTGGTCTTACCTACTGTTATTTATCATTTTGCAGAAGTTGCCTGCCCGTCTGAGGAATCAGTTCGAGGAGCGGAGCGGAACGGCTCCAGGGGAGCTACCGGCGTTCTCAACGCTGATCACCTTTCTCGACGAGGTCTGCAAGAGGCAACTCATCGGCCCGTCTACTCCGGAGCCGGAGAGGGCTGAGCCGACGCGGCAACGACGGTCGCCCACGAAGTCTGCGGGTACGAAACGGGCGACGGCGGAGCGGCGGCGGGGCGGGGCGGTGCGGCGCGGGGCGAAGAGATAGCGGTGTCTTGCGTGTGTACGAAACAAACTTCCGCGCAGTCGCGCTCACGCAGTGTTGTGATAAACATGAATTCACGTCGAAGAGAACTATTGGAGCCCAGTCTCCTAATGAGAGAATTTTTATTACCCAGAGATGGTGTTCATCCAATAAATCAGCGAAGACGCAGTTTGGGAGAATTTTCTACACTTTATTACGAGCTACGTTGTCATTCAAGAAAGTTCTACAATTACACAAGAATGAGTATAGAGACATTCGATTATGTTTTACAGAAAATTAGAAGTAATCTGGAATCTAACATTTTCGGAAATCGTATAATCTCACCTGAACAAAAATTATTTTTAACACTAAGGTAAGTCGGTAAATAAAAGTAGATAGATTGTTAACATATTTTTGTTTATTAATTGAATAATCAAGATAGGTACAAAAATTCACTATTCGGGTGTTTGAGTTCTATACCCATGAGACCAGCTAGAACTAGAATTCCCTCTATATGGATCCCCAAACATTGAATTATGTATTTCTTCCATCATTACTTGATTAATTCTATTCCTTACATTAAATTTTTGTAATGGAGTAAATGACTCCATTTGTGGTAACAAACTCATCAAGTAATAATAATCTTCTGATTTACTTTCGCCAGATTGATTTGCGTTTGAATTTTGTTGCAAATCTTTCTCTAACAACAATAACCGTTTTTTCTCTAATTCCAACATTTCCATCCGAATATCATTTGCAGTCTTTCTTTTTAGGGATCTAGAACTAGAACTAGCGGTATTAATTGACAATGGAGTATTTGTAGTACGTACTTCATCATCGCCTACCGACGCTAGTTCCTGGGCATTCACCGAATCTTTAGGCGAACATAGGTTAATATCTGATTCTCTAATTACGGACTCCGATGAATTTGTTTCTGTGCACGGTGAAGACATTGAAGTTAATTGACTATCAACCGTTGTTAAATTTGTGTCTGAATTATCAGGCAGAATTTCAAATCGCAAAAAATTCATTTGTTGGAAAAACTGCCACGTAGACTGAATATTATCTCCTGGATCTCCTGATCTGGGTGTAGGAAGCTTTTTTAATTCTTTTCGATACTGATCCTTTAAATTCTTCCATCGCTTCTTCAAAATCGCAACTGTAAAAAATAAAACATATTTATTACCAATTAATGAACCCTATATTATCTATACTAATATTATAAAGCTGAAGAATTTGTTTGTTTGTTTACCACAGAGTAGGTACCTACTTTTTCGAAAATAATATATGTTATATTTTCCTACTGAGACGCGTACGAAGCTGCGAGCAACAGCTAGTTATTATTATAAAGAGGAAAGATTTGTACGTAGAATAAGAAACAGCTAGTAGTATATAAACTTAATATAAATTATTTTATTTACAGATTTCTATCAACGGGAGTATCTTTTCGAGGTTTAGCGTTTTCCTTTCGTCTTGGAAATAAAACTGTTCAAAAAATAGTGTATGCAACTTGCAGTGCGATTTGGGGAAATCTTCAACAAACACACCTGCCAGTACCTACTACAGATATTTTAAATAACGTTGCTGATAAATATTTTGACAAATGGCAATTTCCTAATTGTGTAGGAGCCATTGATGGCAAACATTGTAGAATAAAAAATCCCCCACATGCGGGTTCATCCTACTATAACTACAAGCATTTTTTTTCAATGCATCTTCAAGCGTTGGTTGATGCTGACAAAAGATTTTTGGTCGTAGAAGTTGGAGGGCGAGGAAGACAGAGTGATGGTGGCACATTTCATTATTCAAATCTTAACAAAGCATTAGAAAATAATAGAATGAATATGCCTCTCCCAAGGACATTGCCAGGAACAGAAATAGTTTTACCTATGGTAATAATAGGCGACGAAGCGTATCCTCTAAAACAATATTTGATGCGACCATATCCACAAAGCGTACTGAATCCTCAGAATGAAATATTTAATAAAAGATTATCAAGAGCGAGAAAATGCGTTGAATGTGCATTCGGTATACTATGTGCCAAGTGGAGAATTTTAAATAAAGCCATAGAAACTGATTGCAAACACGCTCGCCTAATAATTAAAACAACGTGCTTATTGCATAATATTATAATTGATCAAGATGGCTCCAACGATTATCATTACTCAAACATAACCTCAAATATCAATGTGAATGAAACTCGCCGACATCGCAGAAACAACCAAGCGGGAAATCTAGCAATAAATGTAAGGGAAAAATTTAAAGAGTATTTTGTAAATAACAATTTGTAACATGAAAATTACACTTACCTTCAACATTCCCGAAATGGCGTTTTATTTCTTCCCAACACTTTATTATAACTCTTTTGTTTTTATGGTGTACGTTTTTACTGTCCCATATAGCCGGTTTTGATAAAATAAAAGATATTAACTCTTCATTGTCAATTTCCATAATTTCCATATTATTACTGTGATAAAAATGCAACACTATGTACCCGCGCGAGCGGCGAAACCAAACTAGTTTGTTCTCGTCGCTCCGCGCCGCCCGCCGCCCGTGCATCGCTCGATCGCGCCGCTCCGCCGTCGCCCGTTTCGTACACAGCGCTTAATGTTTTTAGCATTTGATTACATCGCCGTCGCGCCGCCCCGCCGCCGCTCCGCCGTCGCCCGTTTCGTACCCGCAGACGAACGCGCAGCGCAAGGGCACCGCATCGGGTGGACGCCACTCACCGCCGACGAACAGGGTTCGCGGCCAGATGGCCACTGCAGCAGTGGAGGTAAGGTGCCTTTATTGTACCCACCTCGGACACGCCATCGAAAACTGCTACGAGTTTAAGAAGCTTGCTCGTACAGCCCGCAAGACATGGGCACGAATCAACGGCGCGTGCTTCGTGTGCCTAGGGAAACACTACGCACGGGAATGTGCGGAAGGTTCGGGGTGCAGATCGTGCGGATCGCAGAGACACCACAGTCTTTTGTGTAGTGCAGGAGGAGAGGCTCCGAAGCGCACACCACAACAGCGAGCGGGTGGAGCCGCTGGGCAGGCGAGGTCGCCTCCCCGGACGCCGCCGCCGCCGCGCGTGCGGACACCTCCGCGCCACGCCAGCCCGGTGGAGCAGCCGAGGCCGGCGCCACAGCGACGCGCTCCGGAGCAGGAGCAGCCGCAACCCTACGCCCTGGAGCCAGGACGACGCCCGGTCGGTGCGAGGTACCAACAGGCGCAAGCTCAGTTCGAGGACCTGAGGTATGGACGTCCTTCCTACATTCCGAAGCGGGAACCGGAGGAGGATTACTGAGGCTACGGTTCTGTCGGTGCAGCGTACGCCGTAGGTAGCGGTTTTAGAAACTGCCTAAATCCTACGGTTACATTAGGTATAAGGAATAGTAGAGGCGAGTACGAGAGGGCTCGTGCGTTGCTCGACACTGGGGCGAGTGTCAGCGCCATCAGAGACGCTCTGGTGGACAAGCTTCGGCTTCACCGACAGAAGACTTCTATCGAAATAGTCGGTATAGGGAATACCACGGTGAGGACACCGGCGACTAAAGTTAAAATTGTTATGAAACCCTTGGATAAACGGGTGCCAGTTATTTCTACCGTCGCGGTAGTTATGTCGGAGCTGACTACTGATCTGCCAACGGTTAACACTCTGCAGAAGGGTATCCTGAAGCAGGCCCCGCCTACTCTGAGACTTGCAGACAAGTACTTTACCCTGCCGCAGGGAGTCGATTTAATACTCGGAGCGGATGTATTAAATTATATTTTAGATGGTTCTAAGCTTGACATCGGTGCAGATGGCGCAGCAGCCTACGGAACGTGCTTCGGGCACGCGATCATGGGACCGGTCGACGGCTACGCGAGCGACGCGCCGCAGCCGATCGCCACCACGACGCTGACGGAGGCCGTCAAGCGCTTCTGGACGTCGGAGGAGCCGCCGGCGCTTCCGGCGAAGGACCCTCGGCACGAAGAGTGCGAGCGTCTGTATGCAAACACCACAGTGAGGCAAACTGATGGAAAATTCATGGTACGTTTACCTTTGCTATCTGATCGACCGGAGCTGGGCGATTCCTTGGACGCAGCGACCAAGAGATTCTACGCACTGGAAAGAAAAATGGAGCGGCATCCATTGTTTGCGCAGAAATATCAGGAATTCATGGACGACTATGAGAAGCTCGGTCATATGTCCGTGTCAGATTTTCAGTTCGATTCTGAACATTATGTTATACCACATCATGGTATTTTTAAAAGGGATTCTGATAAGATCAGAGTGGTTTTTGATGGTAGTTGTAAGACGACTACGGGGGTTTCGTTAAACCAATGTCTACATTCTGGTGAGGCACTGCAGAACGACATTACAAAAATCTTGATGAACTTTAGGAGGCATCAAATAGTATTCACCACGGACGTGAAGCAGATGTTCCGGATGACCTGGGTTCACCCTGAGGACAGGCGGTACCAGCTTATACTTTGGAGGAGCGACCCGACGCAGGAGCTCAAGGTATATGAGTTGAATACTAATACCTATGGACTGAGGTCCAGCCCGTATGTAGCGATACGAACGCTGTTGGAGCTGGCAGCGCAATGGGAGCGGACACACCCTGCCTCAAAGGCAGTTGACGTCGTACGAGATGCCGTGTTCGTTGACGATATATTGACCGGAGCGGATTCCTTGGAGGAAGCGGAGGTTCTGAAGGCAGAACTCATCGAGCTCATGCGAAGCGCAGGTTACGAGCTACGAAAGTGGTCCACGAATGAACCACAGTTGCTGAAGGATCTACCAGACGATCATTGTGAGCAGCCACGGGAATTCGACGCGAATGACCCTAAAAGCTTCATAAAGGTATTGGGAATACAATGGGAGCCGATATCGGATACAGTATCCTATCGACTAAACATACCTTCGGAGAAGGCAGTGACGAAGCGGTCAATATTAAGCACTATAGCGAGGCTATACGATCCGTGTGGATATTGTACACCGGTCGTTATACGATTTAAAAACCTGTTGCAGGAATTATTTATGGACGGGTTACACTGGGACGAGGCAGTGCCAGACCCGATAGTGGAAAAATGGAGGTATATGATCGAGGACCTATACCATATGGAACGCCTGAAGATACCGAGGTGTATCGCTTTACCAAACGCAGTGTCTTACACACTGCATGGTTTTGGAGATGCTTCCGAAGCAGGATACGCAGCATGTGTCTACCTACGCAGCGAGGACGCGCGAGGTCACGTGCAGGTTAGTTTGGTTATGGCTAAATCTAGGGTGGCACCTATGAAAACACGACAAACAATCCCGAAGCTGGAGCTCAGCGCAGCGCATCTGGTTTGTCAATTACTTAATCATGTAGCGGATGGTTATGAAAAATCGATCAAGATTGATAGTATAAATGCTTGGTCTGATAGTTCTATTGTATTAGCATGGGTGGAGACGCAGCCACATTGCTTGCAAACATTCGAGTGCAATTGGGTACAGTATATACAGAATTCACTGAGGCAGCTGAATTGGAGACATGTACCATCGGATTGGAATCCGGCAGATTGTGCATCACGAGGCGTGACAGCTGAGGAGCTGATTTATCATCCACTATGGTGGACAGTACCGTGGCTGGTACAGACAGAAACTAGGTGGCCTAGTAAATATGTAAGACCTCGGGAACTACCAGGTTTTAAGAAGGTAGTCAACACTAATGTCGTTCAAGAAGAACCATGGGACATTAAGTTACTGGAAAAGGTAAGCAGCTTTACCAAACTGGTCAACACTACAGGGTATGTGTTGAGATTTATAAGAAATCTGAGGACAGATAGGTCGACGCGGCCCGACAGTCGCATTCTTTCATTAGCAGAGACGAGAGGCGCTGTCAAATACTGGATCAAACGGATCCAACAGTTGGAATATTCTAAGGAAATAGAATTGTTGAAGCAACGCAAACGTGTAATTACATCACTTCAGAAGTTGAGTGTATTTTTGGACTCCGAGGGAGTAATAAGAGTTGGAGGCCGACTAAGACATTCGGAACTCACTTATGGGGCGAGGCACCCAGTGTTGTTACCTAAAAATAATCGATTTGTTCAGTTGTTAATGGAGCATTTCCACAAATCTTATTGTCACATTGGAGCTAATGGTTTGATTGCTATTTTACGCAGGGAATATTGGATAACCTCAGTCCGGAAGGAGGCAGCCCGGACGATAAGAAGATGTAAGAGGTGCTTTCGGTTTTCTGCAGCAGAGCAACCACCGCGCATGGCAGACCTGCCCGCGGACCGCGTGAGACGCGCACGACCTTTTGACGGAGTCGCTACAGACTTCGCTGGACCATATCTGGTAAAATCAAGTTTATTAAGAAATGCAAAGTCAGTGAAGGCCTACTTTTGTGTTTTCGTTTGTGTAGCTACAAAGGCCGTTCATGTAGAGTTGGTCTCTAGTTTGTCAGTTGAGGCATTTATAGCTGCATTTAGTCGATTTGTGAGTCGACGCGGACTCCCCAGTCTGATACGATCAGACAGAGGTACGAATTTTGTTGGAGCTAACAACTACCTCAAGGAGGTTAATCAGTTCCTCCTGGACAAGGAACACATCCTGAAGGAGCAGTTCAGGAAACAACGAATACATTGGGAGTTCAACCCACCAGCTTCACCACACATGGGTGGCTTGTTTGAGGCTGCTGTCAAAAGCGTGAAGCAGCTTTTGAAAAGGGAAATAGGCGATACAATATTGACCTACGAAGAGTTGGCGACACTCTTGTGTAAGATAGAGGCTATCCTCAATTCCAGACCTCTCGTAGCGATGTCTGAAGATCCTGGGGATTTGGAAGTCCTGACGCCAGGACACTTTCTTATTGGCCAGCCACTGGTAGCAGTGCCTGAGAGTAACTGGTCAAATACTAAAATGTCACGTTTATCTCGATTTCAGATGTTGCAGAAGCTGCACCAGAACGTGTGGGCACGTTGGCATCTCGAGTACCTGAGCACGTTACAGTCGCGTAACAAATGGTATCACGAGGTAGACAATTTAGATATTAACGATTTGGTTTTCATCAAGGATGAAAATGTTTCACCACTACACTGGAGGCTAGGTAGGGTGTTAGAATTACATTATGGTAAAGATAATGTTGTTAGATCTGTAAGGTTAAGAACCCAATCTGGCGAGCTTGTTAGGCCAGTGGTTAAATTAGTCAAGTTGCCTGTAGTCGAGGACTAGGTTTCCCAACCTCGTTGCTGGGGCCCCTGGGAATGTTCACGCAATAATGCGATATTTATGGACATCACTATGTCGATGCAATTTGTGTTGGTGCATCCCAACACTGACGTAGCGCGTGCCGGGACGCACGCGCCTCCTTCCTGTTGTCTTTGAACCGCGGTGTGAAGCACACGCGTAATTAATTTGTATCGGGCGAAGCCGCCATTTGTAAAGGAAAGTCCTTTTATAGTTTAATTGTGTATAGTACGTAAAATCGTCGCGATTCGTACCACAATCACTGTGGCAGTGTATTTCGGTGTAGCACCTATTGTTGTTATATAAGTAAATATTGAGTTTGTACATAAAGTGATACGGCGTCGGCGTAGACGCCGCAATAAACAGTGAACCCATAAGTGCCGTATCATTTACCAGTGGTAACCTTCCCCCCTTCAACCGAACCCGCGATCTACCAGCTGTACGTGGAAGGCCAGGGAACGTGACGAGGGCACCAGCGACGCGCCGAGACTCCTCGCACCGAACCACCTCCCACAAGGTTCACACGGTACACGGCGTTGTCTTTACGGCTGTTGAGGGGCGGCTCTGACGACGGCCGTGCCTGCCAACCGGGCGCAGCGCTTGGGTGAACAACTTCTATAATGGGATAAGCCTCTTGCACTCTGGATATGGCACATAAGTTTTCATTGCATGCTGCTGGTCCTTCATAGTGTATTACGCTTTCGGTGTCTCTCAAGGGAATTCCACCTGAGTAATAAAACCTCTCTGAGGGTGAAAGGGTACACATGTTCTTGTTGCAGATTCCTACGGGGTGTCCTTCAACTGTTGTCACCCCCTCAAAAGATATCATTTCTGCAGGCTCTATATAGCACACCCTTTTGGTAGTTGTGGACTCTGTTGGCCAGGAATATGTGCATATTGTCCTCTTCAAGTCTTCAGTGGTTGTGAATCTGATGGTCTCCATAGGACAGACAACTCCTGGTGTCATCTCTGGAAACAAAACATCTGTTGCTCTAGCTGAGTTGAGGGAAGAGGTGTATGACCCCCAGAAGAAAAAATGGGTGGTACAGGACACATCCATGACCTTAATCCTCCAGCCTGCGACTCTTGTGTGAACGGGCCTATTGTAAGATACCAGGATCGATACATTTCTCATTGGTCCTAGGTCGCATGGATTGACAGGGGGTAAGTTGTAGACCACAGGAGGGAAATCCGTAGAGCATAGAAGCGGCTCAGCCTTCCTATTGGTTGACAGACAGATGCCTTGGGTAGCGAGGACAAGGATGATGAGGAGGGCTTCCATGGTGGGGCGGTGGGTTCTGTCCCTTGTTGGTTGAATGGGATGTCTATCAGCAGCTAATATTGATGCCTCTAAGATAGTGTACCAAAAGGGCGCTAAAGGCTGATGGTCCTTCTGTGCGGCTCCCATTCCCGCCGAATAAATGCCCGCAATGTCTCCGTTGAATGAAGGGATTGTTTGGTTTGCCTCGCTAGCCATGCGCGTTATCCTTTGAGGGCGGAACTCACCTGAGCGCCCTTAAAGAAGAACTCTCGTCCATACTCTAGTAGGCATGATGACACCCATGTTTCATCTAGTTTGAGAGTTATGCCTGCTCTAGTGCACAACTTTAGCAGTGTGTCTTGAAACCAAGATATATATTGCCCTCGAGTCATCCTCAAGTCGTCAAGAGTTGTTTTTGAAGGTAATCTCAAATATACCACTTGATTATCCCCTTGACCGGTGAGGGTGGCAACAGTTCCGCATCGCCATGAAGCTACTAGAATGAGAAGTAGGGTTGCTAATGTCCACCCTTTTTGTCTCAAGCCTTCCATCCAAGCCTATGTTTATCATACCCTTGCAGTTATTTTCTCGCTCTCCTACGCCAAAGATAGTGCCTTTACTTTTTTGTCTTTTGTTACCTAAAAGCTGGGCGGCTCTCTCTGTTATTATGGAAATTTGAGAACCTTGATCAATTAGTGCGCGTAAGTTATGGTAAGTACCGTTTGCTCCTTTCACGCGTACAATTGCTGTGGCAAGTAAAATCTCAGACATGTTTCCTTGTGATACATGAGAGGTACTGGAGATATTTTCTTGGTGTGTTTTAGATGCTGTCACGCCTGAAGATGACGAAGATGCACCCGTTGATATGTGGGCCTCATGAAGTATGGTGTTATGTGGTCGTGAACATTTTCGGCATCTGCGTGTTGAGATGCAACGATTCCCATTATGGCTGAATAAGCAGTTGCCACAAACTTTCAATTTATTTATTTACTTTCAATTTATTTACCAAAACATGACAAAAATTGAGACAATAGATATAGCCTTTAAATGTATAAGATAAGTCATCCATGGGTATTTCTTCCCTATTTCAGATTCCAGCCATGTCTGTCCATCTTCGCCAGTAGGTCGAGTGAGATCCTCAAGTGACAGCTCTTTTGGGTGTGACTCATGCATTGCAGATTCTGAAGATGCCCATTCGGAAGCTTTTATGATCACCATGTTGAAAAGTGTGCCTGGATTCTGTCGCTCTAAGGGGAAGTGATTGATGCGTGATGAGTTCCCCTCTCTTTGATAGACGCCAAGAAGAGATCGAGGGACGAGGTGTGGCCCCAGACACCGATGGCATCATGGCGCAGACAACCGCCTTACGTGCAAAATCTTTTGGGCGCTGTTCCGACAACACTTGTGTGCAGGCTGATCTGGTTCCGACTTCCGCCAAAATGCATGGCTTGAACTTCAATGTTGTGTTTTGTCGAGTAGTTTTCGCTAAAATCCATGTGAATTACTGCCTCATTTGACATTGGTTGACTTTTAAGGGTAGTCGTACATTCATATTGGTTGGCGATACTTGCACAGTAGTTATAAAACTTTTGTAAGTCTTTCGTCATAATCTCAATAACTGTTTTTGGGAACCTTTATAGTTGTTTTTTTTTCAGTGATTTTTATTGTTTTGTTACCAGTTTTTGTCTTCACCTCTTTCAGCCCAGACTGCCACATCGAGTATTGTATTTCTACAGATTTATCAAATTCCATAATTTTTGGAACTTTGTTGCTACAACATGGGCATCTTCTTTCAAGACAAGCTAAATCGTGAATGCTGCAAACAGTGGCAGACAACACTTCACTAGAAGACTTTTCTTAAATTATTTTGTTTTTCAAAGTGCCTGTGCAAGCAGTGTCATATTCTCATGTAGTTTGCACATACAGGTTTCCATGTCTTTGTCAGTTGGTGTGACCACCCAAAATGGTTTATTTTGACAGAACAATGAGTAGCTCACTGTATACTTATGAGTTTCCAGAAATTTCTTATGTAAATTTTTTAAACTGTCTTGCAAATATCTTTTCTGCTTTTTCTCTTGCTTTCGAGTGATGCACTCTTTCTTTCCAGCTGCCACTCTAGTATTATCGTCGCTTTCAAAAAATAATTTAATATCTTCTTGAACTTTATATTTAGTTTCATTTAATTTCTTTTTTGGCAAATTAACTTTCCGTGCTAATATTGGTTGAATGATTTTTGTTAACATTTTATAATTTTTCAAAGTCTTGCATGCTGGCTCAATGTTCTCCTTAAAAACTTTCTTTTCCTCGTTTAACCACTGATAATGGCTGAAAATCTTGGTAAACTATTCCAAGAACGGCCTAATCTAAATCACGAGTTTGATCATAGTTGAGCTCCTTTGTATTTTCGGTAGCACACAATCGGAGTTGTTTTTTCACGCATAGAATTACGATTAGAATTTTGTGACTTCTTGCGCTGGGATGGTTATATTAGGATTGTTTGCCTGAGGATTATTACATACATTTTCAGCTGGGGTTTCAGTGGTTGAAAAGTTTTGTTGCCGGCTGTTAGAAGTTTTACCTGATCGTTCTACCTGTTCTTCTTCTAATTGAAGGAGATGTACTCTTTTAAATTTGATGTGTTACTATGATACTTGTAAGATTTTCTACACAATTTACAAGTAACGTTCTTTTGTCAGCAGCCAAATAAAAAAAAACTCCACACAATTGACTTTTTAAATATAGGCCGAGGTATTGTAAAATATTCGTTAGTACCACCACCGAAACTTTAAATTAATATTAATAACACCACCAAAAGTTTATATACCAACACCCGAAAAAAATAAAAATGTAAGTTACTACACTTTTTCTCGCCAAGTCCAACTTACGCGCCAAAATACCAAAGTCTTGTTGAGAAGTTGAGATTCTATTCCGTGACACAGATAGGTTTTTGTCACTGGGTTTCAAACAATTTCACATCTATAATAGGTTTACACAACAAAAATAATTACTTTAAGACAGAAAATCAACGGAAAATATTAAAGGAGACGGACAGAAGTGGGGTGCCTCTTCCGACTGAGATGATATTTATAACATTTGAAGCTTTGGGTTTATGCTATAAGGTCATATAATTATTATATTAAAAAAAACCGCCATTCTCTTGTAATTTGTAAAAAATGTTACCAGTAGCGTATTTAGTTTCAGTTTAAGTTTCAGAACGAATGCACCACAGCTTGACGTTGACGTTAGCTGTCATCAAAGTGTCAAAGTCATGTCAAGCGGCCAGAGAGGTTACTTCCATTAGTTATTTCGTTAGAATACATTTGAAATTAGAAGCCCAAAACACGGCATGATACATAGAAATACCGAAATTGGATAGAAAGAAATCGGTGATATTTTATGTGTTTGAAACAAAAGACATCATACCTTCATCCAACACCAATGATCGCCTACGAAAAAATGTTCATACATTTGGCTGAGATATCGAACCACTTCCTTATTTGAATTCAGTTTTAGGAGGCACGAAATTAAATTAATTATTATTAGCCATGTGGATAGATTTAACAATGAAGTACTTATACAGTTAACATAATTTCTCTTGCATTTACTGGCCAAGCCCTTGCTAAAAGTGGTGTTCCACTGTCAATTCTTACTTAATATCAACATAAATTATCACCAAGTCTACAGCAGTATACAATAGTTTGAGATTAATAAAGTCTGTATTAGATTAACTGCTTGAGAAGCTTCAAAAGTTCATAAACAACTGACCCATCTTTTCTTCATTGAGAGGAATAAAGGATAGGTAGGTACATACAGTCAACATATCAAGACTCCGAGTAGGTTCCTTGGTATAAAGGGTGGTAAGATAATACCAAGTAATGTAATTTCTGTAATAGAGTTGAAAAACAATGGAATAAGCTTTCAGAAGATGTTGTTTTAGCCGCCAACATCAACCAATTCAAGAACAAACTTGAAAAGTATTTATAAAACACAGAATGAATTGGTTGTGCTATCATCAGGATACAGGCAGTATCAGTTGCATCAACTACTGTCAATAATAATAATAATTTAACTTATTGCTGGTATAATCTCTATGTAGCATAATTTTACCTTAAATAAAACACAGTTCTTTTGACTTGAATTTAATTTATTCTTCAATTTAATTTTCCTCATTTTCAAGAACTTAAATTCTGTCCAAAAAACTGGCAGTACATTATCTTGGTGCAGTGCCCAACCTAAATATCACACCACTGTCATAACATGAGCACAGCTTCCCACTTTACGTTTTCCAATTATACAACTACAGTAATATTCTTCTATCTTTTGACACCAATATTCACCATTCAAATTCAACAGAATATATGTGAAATATTGTCTGTTGGAAATGTGTCGTGACCGTATCTTTGCTCTTATAAGTAGTTTATTTAGAGGAAATCTCTCAAGATTGGTGTCAACTTCAATTATAAATGAACCATTTTGCCTTATGTGTTCCCCATAATTAGACCTGGCTTGCTTAATTTGATAGGTGCCAAGGCCAAATAAAACAAGATCTCGCATTTCCATCACAGGGAACACATGCAGTTCTGGGAGCTGAGCATCAATGTTAATGAAGTTGGTGCGGTCTCTATTAAATCTGCCAATTAATACTGACTCTGATAATTTAATATAAGTTGGGCATCGGGATGGTCGGTTATAACGGGATGAAAATTATTTAAAAGGGCTGTAGCAATTTTAAAATCTGGCATAAGATTTGTTGAAGCGACATTAAAATATTTTTGTCTGAATAACTTGAAATCCCGTTTAAACCGACCATTAACAACCTCTACCACCCATCGACATAGAGTGACACAACGTGACTTATTTGCTTTTATAGTAGATAATTGTGTTTCACCTACGTCTAAACTCTCAGGCTTATGGACCTTATACTGCAAAGATGACAACAACACTAAAGAATCCCGGAATCCCCGATCTAATATGAATACATCATTTTGTGTAAAATAGGATCTCATCGGCGACCTTGGATTTACAAAAAGGGCTTTCATTATATCTGCGTCTGATTGAGTCGCTGCATAAGGCGCTAATGCCTCAATGATGTGTCCATCACATGCAACCATAAGAAATGGCTTAACGAGATTTTGGTGTTTACAAAAACATGAATTATAAAAATATCACAGTTTTTATTTTTTTATTTACGTATTGAAGCTATTTTTACATCAAACTGAAAATGTAGCTTTTGCTAACTGAACTGTTATTTGCTCAATGTTTTGCCTATTTAATAGCTAGTGTTATACCTTTTTGAATAGCTAAGAAGACGTAGAAGTTTTTAAAATCATCTGCAGAATAAGTTCCATACAATTTTTTTTTACCATAGCGCTTCAAAGTTAGGAATACATAGCAAAAATTACTTAATTTATACCGTTGTCATGCAGTTATTTTAAGCTGTTAATGGAGGGTTGAGTTTTTGTTGATCATTTTTATTCATTGGCATGTCTTCTAACTAAATACATAAAAAAACGAACCCTAGAAGTCTTAATCATAAAAAGATTGGCAAAAAAGCAAAAAAATTGGGATATTTAAAAAAAAACTTAAAGATATCAATATCTCCATAACGGTTAAGTTTCGGACACTATATTATAGGATCAAATTCATCAGAAATGACCTAAATAATAACGTCCTTTAATATTCAGTACGACTTTCCCTGTAACCCTGTATATGAGCAGACATTGCCCTTTCCTACCAAAATAAGTGTAGCTATTCGAGCCATTGATTCCCCAGTTCTCAATTTAACTAAATACATTCCTAGAGCAGTTTTACTTTTTTTACAAAGTGCCTCTAATTGAGGCATACTTCTAAACAACTCTAAAAACTTATTAATAGTAAGACCTGTCCAATAATGGCAAATGGTTTCATTGGCATTCTCAATGTCCTCAAAATTGAGTACAGCATTAGTAGGAGCACTAGATAATAAATTCAGCATATTTTCAATTTGACTTCCATTAAAAGTGGAAACAAACTCAAACCCATTTAACAACTTCCCTGTCCGATGAGTCATATGTGACTCACGAGAACGTATTGGAATAAGTTCATGAGTCACTGGTAACTCATTTCTATATACAACTTGAGTTTTTTTTTTTGGCATGAACGTGACGTGATATTTTTTTAAATCATATGAACGTACAGCAAAAAACCTAAAGTTTACGATAAAAACAAAAAAAATCGCGATTTTTTTATGTTGTCTGTCAATTACTACAAGAAATTTGTAATAAATAGAACTCAAATGTATAGAATGAAGTGAGAATTATATTGAAAGAAAATATTATAAAATTAAGTATGTTTTTTATTAAAACATTCTAAACAGAATGCCTTTTCAAACCTTTTGCACTCAGTGTGCACCTGTTTTGCTTTTCTTGCCAATAATCCTTGATTTTTCAACTTGATGTAGCAACCAGTGCACCTTTTTCGTACAAGTTTGCTGTTAGCATTCCGCGGAATTTCTTGTAGAGAATGTCCAGAATTGCTTGAAGAAGCAATTGAAGATCTTGGAGAGCTACAAGAAATTGAGGATCTTTGAGGGAGATTACTTTCTGTGGTTGATGCTGCAGGTCCAAGAAAATGGCGGACTAACTGTTCTTGGACTTGTAAAACTGTCAACTTAGGACCATCTGCTAACTCGTTGTAGATGCATCTAGCATTGATAATGGCGACTTGAAAGAGCAAATCTATTGCAATATTTTTGTACCATGTCAAACTTTTACGCAACATCGAGTGAAATGAAGCAAGTTGATCAGAAATATCAATGCCTTTCTTGGCATCATTATTTTTTTTTATTTTATTTATTTATTTGGACAACCAACAAGATTATACACCTTAAATGCTAGGAGTTACAGCTAGTGGTTACATGAATTGGTGCTGTCTTTATTAAAGGTTGCCACGGAAAGCAAACTTGTTAAAAAACAGTTGGGAGCATAAGGCGTCCCTTAACTTAAAAAAAAACAATACAATATTATCTTACTAAAGCTAGTAAATACAAGAAAATGCCAAGATAAAAAATTAAGTAGAATTATTAAGGAAGCTGTGCCTTGTTCAGCCAGGCAGACTATAAATTAAAATACTTATATTATAATCGATGATTGCATCTGGTTTCGTGACGTCGCCTCGTTTGGTAGATACGTTAGACATGCCATCTCCATGACAGGTCGAGATCATTAGGACATCTCGTTTATCATGCCATTTAAGTACAGTGTGGAGATTGTCCTTTTGTCTAGCTATTTGTTCGCCTCTTCTCAGCTTCGCTTTTACTACTTCTTCTGGCAAATTTCTTTTATTTTTTCGCAAGGTACCGCTCAAATCAGTATTACGACTTTTTAGAAACTCAGCATGGTAAACTGGTATAATAATTGTCAGCAATGATAATACGACCAGCATCTAAAAGCGGCTCTGTAAGCTGTACAACTGTGGAGCCAGGTTTATCGAGACCTTCTAACTGTTGCGAGGTACCGGAATAAATTTGGTAGGACCATTAGCTATTTATTGTGCAAGCTTTATATATTTTCATACCGTAGCGATCTGATTTGGCTGGGTTATAGGTTCTTATTATCAATTTTCCATGAAATTTGACCATCGACTCATCAACGACAACAATATATGATGGTGTATAAAGACTTCGAAAATTGTCAACCATTTTATGTACAAGTGGGTCTATTTTATGAGTTCTTTGCTCTCCAATGACACCTATTTGGATTTCCGTAAAGTGCCAGCATCTCAGAATGGAGCTGAACCTGTTGTACGACATATTTATTCGGTGCATCAAAGGATTATAATAAATGACATCTAATTTGCAATAGTGCTCGATTGATGGCTTAGGATTGAGGCCCATGTAGATAATAACTCCAAAAAATGTTTTTAATTCCTCCCTAGTTACGTCTTTCCATCTCTTTATTCGACTAAATTGTGTAGTACGTAATTCTTTTAACAACCGAGCGTAATTATTGGTATGAATGACCATTTCATCTAACAAATCATCAGGTACAAAGTAATTATAGATTTTGATAAAATTAACTGTTCCATCTTCAGTTATTGCGTCCATATTTTGTACACCGTTATTGCCAGTGAATGTTTCCCTTCCTAAAGACAATACATCGCTTTTCCATTATACATCAGATGAATCGGATGACGATGGACTTGCTGGTGTTGGTGTCGGACTCTCAGTATTTCTGCCTGCACTACTTGCTACGAAGTTTGAAATTACCTCTATATCTTCGCTTTCCGCATCTTCATAACTGGGCCGATATTCTTTATCACTTCCACCACTAAATGGTTCTTCATATGAACTTTCTAAATACCGCATTAATTCCTCATCTGTATAATTTCTATTCGACATTTTCTCAATATCAAATAACAAAAATAACCAGATAACTTTTTTCCAATAAATTATAACCTCAAATCCAATTAATTAGAAAGTAATTGCATTGTTGTTGTTTTTCTAATTCACCGTAATTGACAGGCAAGGGTACCAGAGTCATTCAGCCTATTAGAGTCGTAACATCTGATTGACATTTAACGAATAATGCATTGTTTTTGGCACTTAGTGTGTGTGTTCACATATGACTCATTGAACGTGGTGAAAAACAATTATCTTCCTACGTTCATGAGTCATATGTGAACAAAAAAAAATAAACAAACAAAATGATATTAATTTATAAGAATAATTTTACGCAAAATATATTTTATCGTATATAATAATGTTACTTTAGCATAACAGTAAAAATAAATGGTGGACTTGGGGCATAATCAAAATGAGTTGTATGGGGACAGGGAAGTTGTTAATATATCATCCCAGTTATAAATGACAGAGTGGTTCCCACATACACAAGCATTTCCAGTTATGTAAAGCCTTTGGTCTTTTAAAATTGCTCGTTTTAAATACCTCTGTCGTCCAGGGCTGACGCAATTAGGCACGAAACAACGATGTGTGTTTTCTGAAGTGCGACTATAATTCGATAATGTTATGTTCTCTTGCACATGGGGTTGGTTTAGCCCTTCAACCCAAGACCCTGGTTCTGAACTGGGCAATACAGAGCTTGATGGCGGATCTGATGCTGCTTGTTCAGAGTGTTCATCTTGGACAAGCCAGGGTTCAATAGGGGGAACAATAATTGCTTCAGGTTCAATAGGCACGGGGGCAATATTTCCATGAGCTCGCATCCAGCAAGCACGGCATGCCCAAGCTTCATTAGGAACCTGGAAAGAAAATACATTTTACTTTACAAAAAAATATAATTATTACTACCTAATAAATAAAATTAATAAAAAAGCTTTATTATTCCATGCCAGTTGTAACATTTTGTTAACATTTAGTTTTTGTTAGTAACTAACCGTGTAGTGGATGGTGATTGATCTACTCTTGTTGATCGATTTATTTCTCCACCTGTAGAAGATTGTAATGGAGAATCGATGTTTTCCATAGTCCTGGGTTCTGGTGATGGAAAGCATGAATCAGAGCTGCATATAAAAACATTTCCGCTAGAGACAATAATTTATAAATTTATTTAAAGCAGATTCTATTTATGAAAAAATAAATTTATATATGAATCTTTTAATGTTACTATCATTGTTGTAACTAAATAAATTCTTTTACAATTTATATACAACATAAATACCATTTATGTTAGTCTCTTTCCGAAACGGCGATTAGCTTAGCGGTAAGCACTCGGACTCGTAATGCGATGGTCGCAGGTTCGATTCCCCGCGTAAAGATTTTTTTTTTCAAATTTTTATAATATTTAGATCGCAATTAAGCGAAGTGAGAAATAATTAATTTAGGCAGTATCACATTTTTATATTTGTGTTTGCAATGAATTCGCGCCTTTAAAATTATTGAGGTTTTGCACGACACTTCGACTAAAATATCTTTACGCTTCAAACGTTCGTAACCGACTGGCTTGGGAAGGGAACCCATGGGTAGTATTGGAATAATTAGCATTCGCAATAATAATTAATTGCGATTGGTCCATTAGCAGTTATTAAATTAATCGTAGTTGCTAAAATAAATTATTGCTAAATATAGCATCGATCCTAGCAATCGTCTGCATTCGCGTCCTGCTGTTATCTATACCTATACCTATCTATCTATTCTCTTATTCTATACCTATTCTCTATATCTATGAAGAGAAGTTCATTAATGTAAAATATATATAGGTACTTAAGTATTTTATATTTTACTTTGATGTGGATCGGAAAAAAAAAATCATAAAAAAAAACACTATAATATGTTATGTTGTCCTAGTAATGAAAAAATAATTTCACAAATCACAGCTATTCCTAATCAAATTAAAAATGATTGTAGCAAATAGCATAGTAATAGCACGCTGCATGCTAAGACATGAAAATTAGCATGTCAATTAAATTAATGAAAAATAGCATTAATGGCCATTACTACCCAAGGGCAACCGACGCTGTCGGCGTCCCGAATTTTGTATGTATACTATAGCATGCTTCTTACATGGGTCTCACTTTAGCGATTTAGTAAACTCCAAACTACGATGAGAAATGCGTCAGATGAGTTTTGAACAAATTATATCTATTTCTGAAAATACATACCGCTTTTTGTGTAGGACAGTGGTAAAATTGTGTTCTACACTTTATTCCCGATAGAAAAAAATAAAATTAAGTTGTTATTAATGAAAAAAGTGTTATCGTGGAATGGACAAGTGCTAAGCGTAGGACTGACGACCTGAGAAAAGTTGCGGGTAGTGGCTGGATGAAAAAGGCGGGAGATCGTGTGTTGTGGCATACCTTGGGGGAGGCTTACGTCCAGCAGTGGACTGCAATAGGCTGAATGATTGATTGATTGATTGAAGCGTAGGACTGGGAAAACGTACCACTATATTTGTAGGACTATGTGGCCATTTCAATGTACAAATATTTACAAAGCTGCATACAAAAAATCAGCTCGTTATTAATAATTTTTATGACCTCGTTATTTGGACACATTCGGAGTGGAGGACGCTCCGGTCAAACCATCCATTTTGTAGGTCAATTGTTTTTCCGCGTTTATTAATTAATTATCTCCACCTGTTTGACGACCTGTTTGGCGCAGGGGTACTAACCCCACCTTCTGCGCCAGAGGTCCCGGGTTCGATCCCCGGACAAGACAAATATTTGTGTGCATGAACATGTCTATTTGTCTTGGTCTGGGTGTATAATATGTATATTATGTATGTATTCACAAAAAAAAAAAAGTATATAAGTATGTTTATCCGTTATCTAGTATCCATAACACAAGTTCTTCATGATACTTAACGTGGGCTAGATAATTGGTGTGATTGTATGGAAATATTTATTTATTTATTTATCCATCTTCAAAGAAAAAACGTACTGTTATTCAGACAATTTCGACACCCCACCAAATCGACATGTTTTATACCTTCGCACTAAAATAGCTACCTATATCGAGAATTTTCACAGAGGAAAAACTTGGGCGTCTCGTCGAACCGAACCTACTCACGAAGATTCAGCCTGTTATTAATCACAAAAAAAAAACAGGCGGCGGCTGCTGGACTATAATAACTAATAGTTTTTTGGCCTTATTCTCAACCGCTATTATTATTTTAAGTAAAATAAAAGAAAAGTTTAAGTATTTTTTTTCTTTTAAAACATTTATTCCGATACTTTTTTGCCTTTATTTGTATATTATTTTCCTCGTCAACAGCGCCTTTTTTCCCAGATAAAATGCGATTTATTTCTTTGCAATAATTCAATACCAAGCAGCGGCTCACGATATGAATTAAATATGTTTTCAATTTTTCATTGTGCACTTGACATTTTAATATATCGAAATCTATTAATAGAATTATTCACGTTTCAATAATTTCTTTCAAATTAATATTTCGCAGGTTTTGTTTCAAAATTATGTGTATTACATCTAACATATTCGATATTAATTTTACGAGCCTACTGCTTGGAGTACAAAGCCACCTTCGACCAGCATACTGTATTGCTGTATTGTACTCTCTGTATTTGATATATTCAATTTCATTTGTATCAAACAAATCGTTTTTGCACTCTGTACAATTTTTAAAAATATAGCTATTGGCTTTTTTTTAATGTATCCACTCATGTATTGCAGTGGTGCAATCTTTTTGAATCTTTTTCTTCTAATGGTATAAAATTCATATTTAATATTGATGTAAAAAACTTTTTATAAAAAAATGAAAACCGACTTCAAAACACAATTTTTAAAAATATAGCTATTGGCTTTTTTTTAATGTATCCACTCATGTATTGCAGTGGTGCAATCTTTTTGAATCTTTTTCTTCTAATGGTATAAAATTCATATTTAATATTGATGTAAAAAACTTTTTATAAAATAATGAAAACCGACTTCAAAACACTAACAGGTTTATTTTTTGCTTTTTAGTGTTTTGACGTCGGTTTTCATTTTTTTTATAAAAAGGTTTTATTTCACTGTTTTTAAAGGTAAAAGATAATATCATGTCATCCAAGTAACAAATATGAAATGAAATATATAAAAATGCTCAAAACATAAAAAGTACTGGGCCAAACTAAACTAAATTTTTATGGGACCAATTGGCAACTATTCTGCATCGAACAAAAAAAGAATCACGGAAATCGGTTCAAAAGTCTCGGCGTATTCGGTGTGTACATACATAAAAAAAACAACCGAATTGAGAACGTCCTCCTTTTTTGAAGTCGGTTAAAAATCAAATGTGCTAGTCGATGAGGCTTCTGGGTTTTCGCTGGTGACAATGGAGTACAAAGATTTACATAAATCATCCTCACAATTTTTTCTTTCCTCGGGTGTGGACACGGGTTATATTATTAACTAATAATGACGTGAATGCTGCCTCGAATTGCTCAAAAGTAGGGCTATTATTACGGCACCCATCACTTGCCCCAAAGAAATTTTCTATGGGGTCTTGTTTAAGGTGCCGCAACCATAATAGGTAATTGCATACTCTCTTTTAAGGTTTGCTAATAAACATTGAATTCCATTTAGTCCACACCCAGTTTGCTATTGTTGGCACCAAATCATCTTTACCAGCATGAGTTACGAATCTCATTGATTTAAACATTTGTTTGCCCTCTGCCCATGTTTTATTATGAATAGATTTTGCAGTTGCAGGTCGAAGTAATGGTTTCGAATTTTTATTTTTCGTGTAACTTCCATTGACGGAATCAAAAATGTTATCCATGACCAACAACAGATCTGCCGTATCTTTACATTCAGCAGACAAAATTCATGATTTTTTTTTGCATTTTTCAATGCGATTTTTTCTATTTAAAATTTGTCATTAGGCAAAATTCCTTTATCTGAAAAAAAAAACTTTTGTTAATTTTACATAGCAATGCATACAAACTTTTCAAAATTTTAAATAAAAAAATAATATTAATATCTGTTAGTTAGGTAATCACTAAACAATAACAAAAGAATCACTTTTTTTATTTTATTTTGTGCAGGCAATAATACATGATATAATATTAAAAGGTGCTGTAGTTTTTTATTACAAAAACCATCAATTCTATTTGACTGCGACTTTGAATTTACCTGCAAGATATTCCATATTGGAAGCAACAGTCCGACTAAAAATCTGGCTTGCATATTTACTTTCATTTTACTATCCCGCCAGTTAAAGTAAGAATACGGATGGATGAAAGAAAGACATAGAATGCAGCATAAAAGTACGAGAGGCATAAAAGCGAGAAATGGAATGAATGAGAAAACTAGATGTAAAAAGTCCTGGCTTACGGCTGGGGAGCAGAGAGAAAAAAAAAAGATCCTAACTGTATGCAAACGCAAATGGCGATAACTGCTTGCTTGCAGGTGGTCTGAAAGAGACGACAAATAACTGCTTCACTTCACGTGAAGCAGTTATTTGCCGTTGTGTTGAGGCGATTTTCATTCTAATGTGTATGCAATAAAGGCTAATTTGTTTTGTTGCATGCGGCAATGTTTGGAATATTTTTTTCAGCGCTTCTATTATTGGGGAGCAATTCAATTTTTGGTCTTTGCAAAATGGACTTGTCTTAATGTTTCTTGGTTTAATTTTTACTTACAGCATCTTTTTTTCCTGTGTTTACTTGATCTGTTGCGTTGGTGCTTAGTTTGTTTGTAAGTTTGTTTAATTTCTTCTAAGTAGTTTTGTTGTGCTTCGACGACACTTCCGTGTTGATTTAACCTGTTATATAAACCGACTATATTAAAAATACATTTTATGCCAGTATGAACCGTAGTAAATTCGACTTGTAAATTACTCGTGTTATTTGTTCCTGTGTAAGAGTTATGGTAAGGGTGGTGTAGGAAAGGATGTCCCGGACAAAGCCGAATTTTCATACACATTTTTTGTATATGGAGCCGAGAGTTTAAATTTTTTTGGACTTTAAGTAGGGTAGGTTTTTTTGGACTTTAAGTAAGGGAGCGTGGGTTTAGTTGAACAATTTTCGACTAAATGTGTTTACAGTTAGAAATGTATTTGATGTAGACATATTATGATGTTAACACCGTTTTATCAAGCATTTATTCTAGTTATAAAGAAACCTTATACTATCTGCCAGGTATTTTTAGATTTTAAGGTATTTAAATTTTTCTTACATTTGTTACAATTTCTTACAATTTTTCAACATTGCTCAACATGCCCCTACGGTGAGGTAAGTTGAGCATCCGTATGGGGTACTTTGTGATATGAATAGGATTGAATAAAACAGTATTAGTTTATTTATATATTTATTTGTAAGTATAATCAGACTTATATGTTCACATTAAATTTAAATCACAGTAGAAATTAGTTAAAATCTTATAAACTTCCTTAATTAAAATCACATTATAATCAACAATAAACGAAACGAAAATATTATTTCTACCAATGGGATACAACTCAACAACATTATTAAATTAAGTAAAAATCAACAACTCAAAGTATGGCACATAGTATAATAAAGAACACAATTCAAGGAACTAAAAGAATTAATCATCATCATCACTATTGCAGTCAAACATATGTCAGACCAACGTTTTTTGCACAGCTAACGTGTGCCAAATTCTTGCATGATTGGCACTGAATCCAGTTTTCTCCTGATCGACTTTCCGAATATAGTTCACAACAAATCAAGCAATCATAATCATCATCTTCATCACTGCTAGACTGCAAAATTTGTCTAGTCACTTTATTTTTATCTGCAATGTTAGTTTTTACATTCTTGTTTGTTGTTCTTTTAAAGCTAAGATTTAGCTAAAGCTTTTAATTCTGGGATATCGGTCAGAACGGCTGCTTTCCTCTTCCTTCTATTTATTTTGGTCTGTTTTCGTGGTCCAGCTTTCGGATAAGGTCGCACAGTTTCTGGAGAAAATGGTGAAGAAGGTGTAGCAGGTTCATGCGTTAATGTTTCATTGATGTTCGTTGTAATGTTTGTTTCGACAAGAGCAGCAGAATTAGAAGTGTTGGGTTGAATATCTATTGCATTGGTCGTTGATGAGGTTTGTGGATCAGGACGGTCAGTTACAAAAGAAGGAGCATAATCTTCTTCGGTAAAGATATGTTCATTGTATGGACATATACCAGTCTTTTTAAAACCATTCATTATATTTGTGATATTCATAGCTAGCGGGAGAGCATCTGCCACTATCTTCGGGATATCATATATGGTCATTGGCTTGCCTGGGTTATTTCTTAGCCATGAATCTTGGGCAGTTGCAGCATATTTTTTTAATGGCCCGTACACTGCCACATCCAAAGGCTGCAACTTGTTACTACAATGTGGTGGGTAAGAAAGCATTACAATTCCATTTTCCTTCGCTAATTTGACAGTTGGCACATGTAAATGGGAGAAGTGATTGTCTAAAGTCAATGATGACGGTTCGGGAATAGTAAATGATAGGTCTGACTGCGATTATAAAAAAGAAAAAAAAAGATTACATTAGTAAAAAGAAAAAAAAAGATTACATTAGTAAGTACATTTTCCTTTTTTTACCATTTAATAAGTACATAATAAAATTTTAAAAATATATATTGTATTTTTAGTTGTTTCAAAGGTACTAACTGATGATACTATATTTCTTATATTTTTATATAAAATACATTTTTATAGATTCAAATTAAATACTTACTTATAAATCTACAAAACAAAGTAGTAGTAAAGAAATTTGCAAACAAAAAAAATAAAAAAATATAATTAATTTTAGTTATTATTCAATGAAGAAAATAAACTGTTTTGTACAAATTATGATACTAGCACAACTCATAAAGAATTCATGTTTGTTTTGTATACATTTTTATATCCCTACTTAACTTCGTAATTTAAAAAAAAAAACAGAAACATAAGAACTTAGGTACTTAATTGTTAAATTAATAAAAAAAAGTATAAACTAACAAAATTAATTTAGGAAACATGCCAAGAATTGTAATAAATTGTTAACAAAAAAACGTAAACAGAGTCGAAAAAAATATATAATGTAAGTAGAACACTATAAAATAGTTTCATCAAATCACAAAAGATCATTAACTAATGATTAATATTTAGATTTAAGTGGTTCGTAGTATCTAATAAAAACATAAAATTACAATATCAAAACAATATATTACTAACGAAGCTGTTGGCTTCGTACATAACATTTTCTTATGAATAAGTAGTCACTATCACTACCTATTTAAACCACATTTTATATCAAAAGTTTTTGTTTATTAGACAATAATAAAAATTACACGAATACGCTGTTCCTATATTTCTGATTTATATATTTAAACTCGGAGATTGCACGACTCATATTTTGAAATAATTAAACTTACATTGTATCAAAGTTGAAAAAGGTACTTTTCTGTTTTAGATAAACAAAATAATAAAATAATACAGTTAATCCTTCTGATTAAAACGCTTTAAACTTATTTCTTTTCACAGAAGAAACTTCCTACTTAGGTAAAAACTTTTGCTAAAAATAAATTCTTCTTTTTCATATTAAAAAAAAACCTTTCATCTTTCTTATCATCTCTTTCGGGTAAAAAAAATCCTGCTTTTAAACTTTCTTATCAAATTAAAATCGTAATCTTCCATCAATCTTTAACTGATTTCTCAAACATTTCCTATTATTATCATACTTATAACCTCCTATTTTGAATAGTAATATCTCTCAATATTCTTATCTATTTTACACCGTGTCAATATTTCCATAATATGACTACACTTGATATCCTACTCTTGCTCGTTATAAACTTCAAAATATAAATAACAATATCGGTACACTTATGTACACCTCAAAACACGAGGTACCTACTCGTATTATAATCGCCCGGCGCCGGCGTACTTTCATTTTTATTTAATCTTCGTAATTATTGGTACATACTTTATCATATTTATTTATAGTCGACTTAACTTCATAATAATAATAATATATCTTAAAATAGACAACATAGTGCCATTTGGGTTGTGGCCACAACCTAATTATTTATGGGGGTCATGGTTTAAGTCTCCTTGGACTCCAACTTATCTCACAGAGGAATCTCGTTCGCACCATGATCGAATGGAAGGATCTGACCCTCCACGTATGTACCATCATTAATAGGGTTATTTTGGTCTCCAACAGGGCTCAAAAGGGGAAACTCGTTCACACCTTGACGCAACTGAAGGACCTGAACCCTATATGTACTTCTTTTTATGTGTACCTCATAATCGAGCTTTTTATCTTTACTTTTCTTTCCAATACCATAATAAAACAAACAACCCTAAATTGAATATAAGGTAAATAAGAGGTTCACGCTTTTGGGTGATCAGTCCAATCGCATATGAAACTTTATAAACCGTATATTCCCTAACTTCTATAAATAAAATTCTTATCGACATACCAAATCCTACATAATAAAAACATCACATTACCTATATCCTTAACCATGCTGTATCTAATTGCAAACTAAACAGTAACAAAAAGATTTTGAATACAGCTACAATAAGCATACCTATGCCTTCATCTCATGACTAATCCTTGATTAACCTTTCAAACTTTTACTTTCACTGCTTTAAACCACAACTACCAATTCCCCAAAAAATATAATTTTCAATCATAAACCACATTTCAAATCTAAGTTTTCTTTCCCACCAAGTTAATACACGTTATCTTTTTCCAATGAAACAACAATGTTTTATATTACAGCTTGACCAGCAGACCCGTGTGATATTTAACGACAAGAATAATATTACTTCTTAACCTGAATAACAACATGACCTAATGCAGCTGCGCTTCTATCTTTGTAATACCGATACCGAAATACGACACTTAACATACCGTGCCTTCTTTGTTAAGTTATTCAAAACAATATGATTGCATCGCTACGCTTCTAATAAGTGATTAAACGAACTTCTCAAGTGAAGTTCGATCATTATTATATGAATCGCTTCATTCGAAGATATAACTAACCAGGTAGTCCCTTATAGGTGCTAGGCAACTTCGCACAATTTTTAAAGTATTTAATTTGACTAAACGTCAAAATTCATACGTCTCGTCGCGCGCCATATTGGACTGCTTACTCATTCTTTAGAGGTAGAAACAGAAAAAACTTTCTTGCTTTGGGTTAAATAAACAGCATTGTGCCAACGATGCTTGTTTCTGTAATATGGGAAGGGAGGGAAATTATATCTTCGAATGAAGCGATTCATATAATAATGATCGAACTTCACTTGAGAAGTTCGTTTAATCACTTATTATATTTCATCGCTTCATTCTTCAGATATAACTAACCAGGTAGAAGTTTAGAGTATGCATAGAAAGTTTTTGTAAATATCAGTAAATTGATTGAGTTGTATATTATTTTTGAACAATCAACAGCCGCAAGAAAGAGTATTACCAAAAACGAAAAATGAAATAAAAATAAACCTTCTGTTACATTTATGATAATAGTTATTGATACCTTTTTACCTATTAACTAATTAAGTCATATTATAGTTTTATGACAAGATACTCATGGCAAAGTTTTCCTCCTTGATAACATTCCGATTATAGAATTTTGTAAATGTATGAGATGTGCTGGTCCAGCCAGCTGTTTTGCGGATGGTTTCTATGGAAACACCACGCGCGTGCGCCGCCGAAGTGGCGGCGTGTCGCGTGCTGTGTGCACTAAACATGGATGTGTTGATGCCGCTGTCTGACAGCACTTGCTTTATCCAGCGACTAATGGATTGTGTTGTCGCTACTTTATGTGTCAGAAGAAGCTGACCCGTACTCTCAGTTCTCTTATTTTTTGTTACAAAAATATAGTCTCTGAGAACTGTAGCGGGGCATATACGATTATTTTCCCCGTAAAATGGTAATTTAAGGAGAGGTTGGTCATGTTTTGGTGATGAAGTTTTTATTAAATCGGTAATTATAATTTTGGCATCATAATCGTTAAAAGTAATGTCTTCTAGTTTAATGAGTGAGAGAGTTTGAACTCGGTGTGCTGTACAGATAGCAAGAAGGGTAACTAACTTTTTTGTCAATTTCTCTAAATTAAGGTCAGTATGAGGGTACCATTGTGATACTAAGTTAAGGACGAGTTGGGGGTCCCAAGTACTGGCGTACTTGGGTGATGAGGGTCTTAATCTGAAGGCTCCTTTAAGGAGCCGCTTAACATTTTCGTCTGAACCTATATTCCCAAGAAGTAATGATAACGCTGAACGATGACTGTTTAATAATAATAATAATAATAATAATAATGTTTAAGGTGCTATACGAACATCTAGATGTAAATTGGTTACTTAGAAATGACAGAACCATTGTTCTTGTAGGTTCGAGCCAATTTATATCTTTCTCAGAGCAATACAACCACCAAAGCTTAAAAGTGACGTTGTATTGTCTCATGGTGTTGTCAGACAACGACGCCAGCATTAGGTCGAGAGCTTCGGGAGGAGTCCCTCGGTGGATGAAGGCCTGCCGCAGAGCTTCGCGGCTGCCAGGGTAAGCTTCGAGCCGAGGGGGAGATGGTCTCTGAAAAGAGATCGAAGTGGATATGTATGACCATCAAAGCAAAGAATATCTGAACATATAAGTTTTGATATTAGTGGGTACCACGGTTGAGCGGCCCAATACGGAAATACGAAGATACCACTAGCTTCGTCATCTATAGTTTTTCTAAGACACTTTAATATTAAAGAGAATGGCGGAAATGCATAGAAGTAAAAACTTTGCCAATTTATGGTGAATGCATCTACCGCGACGGCGTCGGGGTCTTGTTTCCAGGATGTAAATTGTTGACATTTGGCGTTGGTGCGAGAAGCGAATAAATCTATTTGTGGTTCCCCAAATTTCATTCTAATTATGTCAAAAGCTTTATCTGATAACTCCCATTCTGTATCGGGGTTTATGATTCTTGAATCATTTACATTCAGATTGCTGACTTCAGCATAATTATCTTTTGTGTTAACATATGACGCAAATATCCATATGTTTCGCTTTTCGCACCATTGCCATATAATTCGCGATAATTGATTCAAATGGGGGAATTGAATTCCTCCCATACGGTTTATGTAGCTTACAGCGGTGGTATTATCAATACTTAACAGTACAGCACAGTTGCTTTTGTTTTGGACAAAGCTTTTTAAGGCCAGAAATATTGCTAAAAACTCTAAGTAGTTGATATGTTTTTCACGTTCAATCGCACTCCACATTCCGTGGGTTCGGTTGTTTTTACATACAGCCCCTAAAACCGGTCTTGGAAGCGTCTGTATATATTTCAAAATCGAAACTAGAATATCTCATATGATTGTATGTGGAAAATATTATGTTATTTTTCCACCAAGTCAGAACTTGCATAATTTCATTAGAAAGATTTATTTTAGTGTCATAGTTATTGTTGTTTTTCGACAATAAAATAAATTTAAGTTTTTAAATGTAGCTAAGATTTTCGTGTAAACCCAACCGTATTTTGTGGCTGGACAGGCGGACACCAAGACACCGACCAGTTGAGCAAAATCACGAATGGTGCATTTTGGTAAGGTGGAATATTTATTTATGAGCTGTGCTATACTGTGACGCTTGTCAAAAGGTAAAGTTAAAGTTAAATTAACAGTATTGAACTCAAAACCTAGAAAATTGCAGCTAGGTTTCGGTTCCAAAATGCTTTTTTCAAAATTAATAACAAAGCCTAAGCATTGTAACATTTTTAGAGTTTCATTAGCATTTAATAAGCAATCTGTATAGGAGTCCCCTATGCACAAAATGTCGTCCAAGTACATAACTGATTTAAAACCGCGACGTCTCAGGAAAGAAACTTCTTTCATTACTTTTGTAAAGTAATGAAAGAACTGCTTGTGGGTGCTGCTGATAAGCCGTACGGCATCGCTGTGAATTCGTAAGTGGTTATTTGGCCTGGTTTTATTTCGAATTCAAATCAAAGATAATTTCTATGTTTGAAATTAATTGGTATCAAAGGGTATGCCTCTTTTAGATCGATTGTAGCCAAATAACCGTTTCTAGGAATGAGCTTTGCGGCCGTACGGTAGTCCTCCATTTTAAAATGTTCTTTTAAGAAAAATTTATTTAAAGGTTTTAAGTTTAAAATAAATCTTTTACGACCGTTTGATTTTGGTGTGAGGAAAATCTGATAAAAACCGGCCCTTTGTTGGCTTACAAGGAGAAATAGCTGCTAATTCTAATTTTTTTTTTTTAATGGCAAGGCTCATTTCTTATTTTTCGCTATGAGAGAATTTATTTAGTGGTTTTAATGATTGTTTTACTTCTTTGCAAAAAAGAATTTCAAAACCGTTATTTATCCAGCTTAGAACAGTTTTGTTTTTCGTTATATTTAGCCAACAGTCATAAGAATGTTGGATGCGTCCCGCATGTACCTGTGTTACTGATGCGTTGGGGCACGAGGTTTGTTCTGTTGAACATTTTTCGTGCTCGTCGATGGGTAATTGCGACGCGGGGCCGCTGGTGCTGGTGCCGGGCGACGGTTTCCTCCCCGCCCCCGCCCTGTTTGACAGGTAGCGAGGAGGTTACCAGTTTCCCTGGTACCTAACTAGGACGAGAGCCTGTCTGTTGTGGATTGCTTGTTGAAGCTTTCTGAGGTAAAGTCTTATTTATTTAAAGCCCTTGTTTTTCGATTGCTATTGCAGCTTTTATATTTTCTGACAACTTTTCACCAAACAAGGTGCTGTCTCTTTCCGTGTCATGTATGACGTTGAGACAAGTTTTATCTTTTGTCTTGGTGTAATAAGCTTAGTTCTGCTTTGAGTGAAAGTAAAGTGCAAGTCAGATAGTAATCGACAACCGTTGCTGAGGTGCTTTATAGCCTGTAATCTGTCGCCATTTAATAATAGTAAATCCATTGCCCTATTAACGGCTGTTATACCGGCGCCAAGTTGTTGTTGTTGTACAGTAAGGTTGTTTTTATCCCTATTCCTTACCATGTCAGGAAGAGCAGCTGCTATTTCAGCATTTAGTTTTGGTGCCTGTAACAGTCGACAATTGTCTGGAACTATGTACTCTTTTAAGAGATTTTCTTTGGGTTCCTTAGGGATACCCTTCTTTAAAATAGGTTGCCGTAATTTGGCTTGGCTGTCTAATATTTTTTCACCAACTTCTGGAGTATCCGAGACAGCTTCTCCTAGTGCTAATAGTAGCTCTGGGTCTAAGAGAGGGTCACTTGGTAAAACTTGGTCTGTGGGGTTGTTATTCTCAGCCAATTTTTATTCTATTAAAGGGGTATTCTCGCTTTGTAGATTGTCATCTACTTGGGTGCATTTTTGCTCATGTGATTTTTAATTTATTTTAGTAAAGGTAGATAAAAAAAAAATATATAAAAATATTTTTCTCTTTGTAATTAAAAAGTCAGCGGATAACCCCTATGTTTTTGAATTGTAGTCATTAACTCGCAGTTAATTCCTACAGACCGACCGACGTCGGGAATAAAAAACATTATTTTCCTACATATAATATCATCGTTGGAGACTCGCAGTCAACCCCGATGTATCTTTGTTGTATTTATTAACTCGCAGTCAATCCATACAGGTCGGATTAACGTAATGCACGAACACTATTTCACTCAATATAAAGGAATGTATACGGTACTTACGATTTGTATCATCTTCGTCGTCGGACATTATAATTCGACGATGTTTTTTCTTTTTTCGATTTGCTTCTCTCTCTAATTTCCTAATCATTCTATTATACTTATCAATCTTTTCTTCGGCGCTGCGTTTCGGCATTTTTAATGGACACGTCTGCTCGTTGCCACGCACAAATAAGGAATGAGTAAGCAGTCCAATATGGCGCGCGACGAGACGTATGAATTTTGACGTTTAGTCAAATTAAATACTTTAAAAATTGTGCGAAGTTGCCTAGCACCTATAAGGGACTACCTGGTTAGTTATATCTGAAGAATGAAGCGATGAAATATAATTAGAAATTTTGTATAATGATTGATAACTAAATAAGTACCGATGTATTAAAGATACTTCGATTGATGTTTTACAAAAAACTAGATTACTTATGATTTCTATTCAGCACTAAATGGAATAATAATTTTAATTTATATCAATTTGTATGATAAAAAAAAACTTTAAGATTATGAAAAGAACATGATTTAACGCAAAAATAAAATAAATTCTAACTACATATGTTTTGCAAATGCCCTACTTAACAAAAACATAATAGTCAATAGAAAAAATAAACAGTTTTGGATACGATCGATGAAGAAACTAGTTACGAGTACGAAAATAAAATGATTTTTTAAATTAGACTATCTAACTTCTCTATTCAAACAATTAGTTCAGATAAGAAACAGATTTATTAAATTACATAAACGGTACGATGATATACCTATCTACAAAAATATGTGCTAAACTGAAGACATTTATATGACTATATGATAGCCAGTGATTTGTTATGTATGATAACTAATGTTTACAATTTTCCGAAAATAGTTTTAAATAATTTATGTATAACAACTTTGAAATGTTTCGAATTTAAAGTGATATGAATATTATCTTCAACCTTATTAATAAAATTATGTTAAAGAAGTATAAATATTACGTGATTATGACTCATGAATTATGACTTTATTTTTGTATCAAGTATGTAAGTAACATAGAATAAAATTTTGAGAAAACTATCAAATAAGTACTATCAACATAATATGAAATAAATAAGAAGAGAGAAGAAAAAAAATTTTTTTTAAAACGATAAATATTACTATAATTAACATTAATGTGTGCGAAAAAAAAAACAAAATCTAATATTCATGCCGCTAATGACTGAAATTTCTTTAAATAATCATTTATATATTAAGTAATTTATGACGAAAAGAAACTACTCAAGTTATTCTATGAATTTATGCAATTTATGCATTTTTCACTTGTGGGCTAGTTGATTTTTTTCAATATATTTCTATTTAAAAATTTATCATAAGTATAAAAATAGTATACTCAAGTTATATTCAAATTTTGGTTAAACAAAATGATCGGTACCCACAATATCACACGTGTTGCTATGTCGGCCATTTCGATGTCGTTTACCTTGAGTGCAATTACAAATTTTACCTATTTTTTCAATGCAACAAATAAAAATCCAAATAATTGTCATCAATAAATATCATTCAAATTAAAGTAAACCTTAACTTAAAAAAATACTCTGGTTACAAAATTAATCTTTAGGAACCAAAAAATAATAATAATTCACTCTCATAAATTTCAAGTTAAAATAACCAAAACTTCATTAGCGCAAAATAAAAGTTACCTTTATCAACGTTCGATCTCTGGAAAAAATCTTTTCTAAAAAACAAGTAAAACTATAAATACCAAAACCACAAGAATTATTGACCAACCTCTTGTTACTTTCTCTGTGCAATCTGTCGTTGTAACTTTTTAGAAGAAACACGCATAAAATATTACTCATACCTATATTAATGTTCTTTTTGCTTCCTTTGTGGAATACAAACAATGAGAGATAGAGATTACTATTTTAATTTACACCAAAAATCCATAAAGCATAATTCATAATAAGGAGTAGTTAGCACTAAATAAAATCTATATTCTAAAGTAATTAAAATAGATTCTTCAGAATGTAATTTTGTTTTAACGCTCGTTTTTTTTCTTATAACACAAATACTTACATTCGGCAGTGAAACATTTTATTAAAACTAATTTAGGGACCTAAAATTTCTGGAAATTATTTATTAACTTTATTTTATTGACGTTTTCGAAACGGGTAAAGAAAGGAAAAACAAACAATATTAAAATCAAAACAAAAAAAAAAGAGGTCCTTGAAGTTATTGGGTCAATTTCGAAATTCTGTTGCGTAACTGCTTGGCCACTCTCTGTAGGTATATACAGCTCCTTCCTCTTCAAAGGACACCATCACCCGCCAGCAGCTCCACATCTGACACCATCATCTCCCGGCTCCCTGCTTTTCATTTCCATCATCGGCATCACATCAGCAGTAACACAACATAACACGCGACAACGAACACTATATTGTTGATAATTATTTATTTCCAGTTCTTTACTTAATTGAAGAATTTATTTTTATTATATATATTTTTAATTCACCTTCTGCTATTTAACTTTCATATTTTTAAGATAATTTTTAAAAATGTCTATTCAAAGTCTATAAACTAGACAAGTTTTAGTCCTTTATTTTAGCACCACAAAATAATTTCATCACTAAATTTTGTCCATTCTATTTTATTTTATTTAGTCCATTTAATTCATTTTATTTAAATTCTTTAACTAACCAGCTGCACAGCGCCGCCGACGCAGGCGGCACTGGCAGGGTCGCCATGCAATGATGACGGTTCGGGAATAGTAAATGATAGGTCTGACTGCGATTATAAAAGAGCTTTATTAAGGCTTGCGCCCATCTTATATACTAGGGAGAGACGAGTGTGTGTAAGTAAATAGGTTTTAGTAGGTACACACACTACAATACCAACAACACTGGATTTTCAATGTATGGTTTCACGTGTGATATGAAATGTTTTATAAACTGAAAGAATTCTTGATCCGTTACCCAACCACTGGCATTGCCGGCGCCAATACAATCTGGTGGACCGCCGTTGACAAAAAAATCTTTATATATTTTTCGTGGAAACACAAACATAGGCACAGTATTTCCAGACGCTGATAAAGCACATACCAGTGTTACGTTTGTACCTCGTTCGCCTGATGTCATAGCGCCAACATTCCTTTTACCCTTTGCAGCGATTATTTTATTAGGTCTTAAAACCGTAGAAACGCCTGTTTCATCAACGTTCCAAATCCTTGATGCTGTAAACTTATATATGTCCATAACATCTGCTAGTTTTTTGAAAAATGGCTTCACGTTTTCTTTATTGAAAGAAGTTGCACGACCAAGACTTGTAGCTTCCGGTTTCCTGATGGACAATTCTGGATTTTTTTTTTAAATGTTCAGCCACTCTTTACCTGCCATTTCATTCTGTGTCCAAGTCTCTGGTACTTTAAGATTATATTTTTTGGCGCATTCGTATGCTAATCGACGAACATCTTTTGGACACACAACCCATAAAATATGGAAGCCATTTGAAGTAAATATTTCTTCAAACTTTCCTTTTGTTCCATCGAAAATATTTATCTGGGTGTCTTATAACCCATCTTTGGTAGATCATGATCATTTCCATTTTCCTTTTGAGCTTTTAGCTTAGCAATATATCTAGTCAGCGTCATTCTTTTTAAATTAAATTCTTTAGACGCGGCGATCACACTTTTGCCTTCATCCATAACGGGTGTTGCTGCATTTTGTTGCTGTATTCGTTTTTCTCTTATACGTTCGCATCCTAGAAAAATAAAATAATTAAGTATCAGCATACTTTAAATCTGTTATAATGACGGGATAAGTTAAGCAATTGTTGCCCAACTAGCCCCATACCAACTTATTGAAATAAAATTTAGGTTATAAAAAAATGAAAAACTGCAAATAAAATGTTGTTAGTTATTAAAACTAGAATAATTAAACAACATATTTGCACTTACGTGATATTCGTACATCCATATTATTGTTGCGTAGATAAAAAGTAAAAAGTAAGTTATACTTGCGATGATGTTAGATCCTGACGCGATATACTGCTTATCGCGACTGCATTTAATTCTCTTCTTAATGCGTTGACGGCACTTCTACGACATTTCTTGTATAAGTAGTACGCTTGCTAATATGATGACGACGAGTGATATTAATAAGATTTCCGATACGTTGGCGCTAGAACCAATTTTTTGACTGGTTGTGGCTTCAGCTGCTCCGTTCGCGTTTTGTGCGATCACGACTTCTTCTTTTGAATAGTTTTTTCCCATCTTCTATATTTATATCTTCTTTCTTCAATACTTTTTTTTCTTCAAAGTTTCTTCTTTCAAATATTTCTTTCTTCAAATTATTCATTCTTTAAATTATTATTTCTTCATAAGATTTGATAAACAATTTATTTAACAGGAACTTCTGGCAAAGGGTCGCCATATAAGGTAGCCGTAGTTAGGGGTGTCAATAATAAGACATGTTGACTCGAAGATGGTCGTTTAATGAGTGAGTTCACACGGTACAGAAAAGTTGTAATTTACACCAAACATAATTTCTTATAACTAGATGTCAGCATAACGTGAGCGCAATGCATTGTAATATCATATTTATTTAATACATCAAAACGTACATATAGTATCAACATACTTCAATATATTAAGAGTCAATCCATTTTTTCTTTCTATACAATGTACGCAATAAAAATATTTTCACCTACCCAAAACATATACATCTTCGCCAGAAACCCTATGAATCCTCTCCAAATAAATATTTAAAGGATGTTTAGCCCATATAACACTATCATGCGTAGACCCCGGGTAGCTAGAATCTACACATAATATATTTAGATTTGAATCACACATCTGAAAAAAAATGTATTCATAAATAAATAAATAAGCTATTAAAACAAATTCACAAATATAACGGTTGATAAATATATTTAATTATAAATTAATTTACATATATACTACACGACCAAGACAATTAGGCGCATCACAGAAATGCGATATTGCACTTTTGGCACCTGCAGCCCACTTCTATCACCGCACTTCTCTTATTATCTGATTTAATAGCTTCTTGAAATTTTAGTTTTTTAATTAGATTTTCTAGTTTTTCTCAGCTGTCATGCGCCTAATTGTCTTGGTCAGATAGTAACCATTGATAATTAGGACAACATTAATGATTATGTGAATGTATATATGTTACTCACTATTAAAACATTTAAAGAATGGTATCCTTTTCTGTTTATGAATCGTTCTTCATGGTCATGGGGGCACACTATTGCCACATGGGTACCATCCACACAAGCCAACAGTCCGGGCATCTTAAATCGTCTGTAAAACCTAAACATAACATTGTATGAAATGAGGTATAATTACACATAATTGAATTCATTAGAATTCAACGTATAAAATTTCATTTTTCAATTTTTATAATATTTACTTACTCTCTTTTAACTTGCTCTCTTTCATGTTGTTGAAAGGAAAAGAACATATTTATTAAGAATTGATGGCCTGTTTAAGGCCGTTGTGACTTGCCGGATTACTTTGGAGACACTAGATTGTGCCACACAGTGTCTTCGATTGTCTCCTACACGGTCTGATAACACCCGGAAGCATAAAACGACAATGCAATCAACACCTAAAACAAAACACCCTGACTGAGTTATCATATTTTTAGTTAGTAGTATTTGGTTATATCAGAGTTAGTAGTATAGATTAAATTCAATAATTTAAATAAATACTATATTTAGTCAAGTAAAGAGCCCTACTTTTACAACTTATCATGGGTTGTTTCTTACCTTCGTTTCCGCATCCAAGGCATCAGAACGCAAGGTAGGTGGTAGGTGAGGAAATTCCACTATCAACTCTCGAGCTAAGTCCTTCGATAGCCTATATCTTTTCACAAACATCCTCTCACTTAGCTTGAAAGCTGATAGACTTCGTCTCGACATTAAATTCAATTGTCGACTTTCCGAGCGAGCCACGGCTAAATCGTGTGCGTGCGCACATTCTAATAACTCCAAATACATCATAATTAAAAAATTTCAAACAAAATTTTGCACCAAAGCACCACAAATCCACTAACAGTCGTAAAACGTTTGAGAAAAAGTAGCGTCCTACGAAATGTACAATAAACGTAACCTTGAAAGCACTTGTGTTTCATCTGCGTCACATCTGTGTTCGCACTTCATTTCGACCATCTGTCAAATCAACACCGCGATATGAAAACATCGAAAAAATGCGTTTCGTTCGTGTTCCATTTGCACTTCATCTTAAATAATTTACCGCGATCGGGACCCTGGTAGAATGTTTTAATGTGTCTCTCGGGCATTTTATATCAAATAAACAAACCTCAGTTTCCACTGGAAGGATAGCAAGATCTTTTTATATGTATAAACTAGGGCTCCTCTTTCTGAAATAAATTATGGATAATTATAATCAAACAATTGAATGAAAAATAATAACTAAATTAAACTTTTGAATTTAAAGCAATGCCATCACTATCAAAGATGTTAAAATGTGTTTCAAATTCTTGTGGAATCATGCTGAAGATATCAGGATTGGACTAGGAGGTTTCGGTCCACCACCTGTGCACTTCATTGATGTCTTTGTTGGTGTTTAATGAATCTGAAGGTTACCTATTGGGTAAGTAGATACTGTCCACCAAACAATAATTATATAGTTCAGAAGGTGTGAAATAAAACCAAGAGATTGGGTGACGAGCGGCCAGGACTGGCGCGCAATGGTAACTGCAATTTTATTTGCTTTTAATTACACAGGTATACATGCTACATCTACCTATGTGGTGCAGCGGTTCTGGGAATTTATGTGTGCCTACATCTTTATCTGAGACATATTTTTCTTTGCTTTAAGTTTCATGGTTCGCCAATATACATAAGTATGTAATAAGTATGTAGACACAAAAATGTTTTGGATTTTTAAAGCATGTTGTATTTTTCATACCTTTTTGCCACTGCCTGCCAAGCAATGGTTTTAGTTTTATTTGTATTTGTGTCTGTGTTTTTATTTTCTATAATGGACATAAATTCCTTCATGCAACTTTTTAATAAAGTCTGAAAGAAAATAATATGGTAATGATCACATCAAACATGTTCAAATTATGATTATTACTCAAACTTTTATTAGGTACATTTTCTAAATTATCCCAATTTGCTGAACGTTTCCGCTTTTTAATATCTTTAAGTGCATTGGCCATTATTTCACAATAATGAAGAATTCTTAGTAAAATAAAGAAAAAACGGGTAAAGTTCTCTCTAAGTACTTAAATGTTTTCTCTGACTGAATTTCAATGTCATGTCTGACGTATCTGATTCAACTCTGAAAGGAACGTTCATAAACAAGAAACACTGTCACTATTCCGAAGTGTTTTAAATTTTTTTTATTTTTAATAGCAAATAAAGATATATAAATATATATTAATAATTGTCAGATTTTGTTTATTTGGTATTATTTAAGAGTGTTTTCGAAACGTTTAAACATGACAAATATTATCAAAAAGAGGTTTCAGAACGTGTCCAATTAATGTTGCCGGTGAGTTTCGTTGTAGCCAATTTATAATTATACAATGCTTACGCGTTGCTTATTATTAAGAGAAGTGTGTAATCTTAATCACTACTTATACACTGTACAAGAATACGGTTGTTTAACAAGTGTTTTATATTTTTTTATTAATAAGACTGTAAGAGTATGGTATAGTTTTCGGTTGTAAAATCTCTCTTCATTGTTAAAAGGTCTTACAATTGCGACATGTGTATCATCTACACATCCAATCACTCTAGGAATACCACATTCATTATAAAATATATAAATAAATAGGTTATATTTTATATCCTATGAATTGAAACAAAAAACTAAGTAGCACAACTTACTCTTTCTTCACTTTATCCCTTTCGTCTAGTGTAATTTAATGTATTTGTAATGTTAGACACTGGTTGAGAGACCGATATAATATGTGCACCTTCACCGACTATTCTTTGGTACGAACCGCTTGCATAACAAGCTAACACAGTGAGCACCTGCAACAAGTATATCTCTAGTTATAATTGATGCCTGTGAAAATAGATTTAGCGTATAAAAAAAAACTAAGCACTATTAATAGCTACATTACATAGCTTACATTAGGTACCTTTGTATGCTTTCATTCCTTAGTCTGAGCACTAATTGTATCTCTTCTGTGTGATGATTTGAGAAAAGCTTGCAACTCTTCTATTAAATCGCGTTCAAGGGTTTAGTGAGGCGATATCTATCTTCAAACGCCTTGTGGGGAAGGTCAAATGCATCATATATTCTCTCAACATTTTGCGTTTTCTTCGCAATCTACGCATGTCCGTGGCATGAGCACGCTCTATGTAGTCCATAAACAAACCGTTAGCCATTTAAATTTTTAATAAAATGTAAAGGCGAAATTTATACCAAAAAACACCTCTCATGATAAGTCTGAATCACATCTACACGCGTGATACAACGCGATACAGTTTTATGTCAAAACGTAAAGCTACGTATTTAATTTAATGTCAAGTTGATTCGCATATTTCAAAGAGCATAATACGAAATAGTCTATCTATATTGTTGAATTGACATCAAAATTACATTATATTTTGTAAGCATAACTCTCAATTTTAATATGTGAGTTGGGAGACCGGAAAGCTTTAAAGTGTTAAGAAATTCAACACGGTAATGTAGAGCGTCGAATGTCATCGTAGACGCTGTAGATTACCGTGGATGTAACGTGGACGTTACGTGTATGAATCGGTTACTCACTTTAAGGGAGCACTTAACAAAAACCTGCCTGAAATTCGCCACTTGCAACCATCCATCCATCCATCATCAGCCTGTGGACGTCCACTGCTGGACATAGCCCTCTCCTAGCTCACGCCTGTGGCGTTCATAGGAGGCTATTAGCCTACTTCTACCACGCTGGCCAGACGGGTTGGTAGAGGTGGAATGTGGGGACCCGGGAGGCGACTTAATAAAAAGTCTAGTATATTCAATGTTACGTTTATTACTGTCCTATCGTCGGAAATGCATAATAATATATAAGAGGCGAGGTGCATACACTACACCTCCCCCGTTTTTTAGAAAAGAAAAAATATACAATATTTTTTCTTACAATGATAAAACTTTGGAAGTAAAAACAAATACATGTAATATTAATTGAAAAATATAACATTCAAAGTAAATACTAATTTTGTTAAAACCAAATTTTGAAACATATTATGTAACAAAAACGAGTAATAAATTTTTGCATTTTTGTTATCGTCACAAATTGAAACTACACTTACAATTACCAAGATAATTTTTTATTTGATTTTTTTTTTATTTCGCAACAAAAAAATGAAAATTATCTTACTTTTATACTTAATCCAATAAAATACCAAAAATATAAGTTTTAATCAATCATTTTATAATATTGGCGCAACATAGAAAACCAACATTACTTATTCTTATTATACTTAATAAAATATTATAGTACATAAAGTACTCAACCGCATTAAGTAAATTACTTAACTAGCACTGTTGGCAACCCTAACACTCGAAGTGACTCATTAGTAATTTGTAAAAAAAAAAAACGTTACACTACTCACAAATCTCACAATAGAAAATATACCTACTCAATTATTTTAATAGGTGTAGGTTATCGTAGGTATTTAACATAATTACAATATTGAAATTGTTTTATCTTTACAAAAAAAAACAAATTCTTACTCTTTGACGCTATTAAAAATCAAATTCTAACAAATTCTATCTTATATCTGTCTTAAAAAGTCATAAAAGAAAATCTCAATAATAATGTACACTTAACAGAATATATTTATTTATCAAATATTTAATTAAAGACAATTATTATACTATCCTTCAATTTACTCTTGTATTCATATTCATTTTCTAACTATATTTAACCATATCCTTAATCTTACTTTCCCAATTCAAAAAATCTCTACTTTATTATAATCTTTTTGTAAAAACTCGTCATCATAATGCCATTTTTCTCCACTCCATTACATATTTCTTATGAACCACACTTTATTTCCTACTCCTGCTCATAATTACATTCATATTTTCATACATTGGTACACTTAGCATCATAGAATTTTTAAAAGAAACCAATTTACATACGTTTCTATTATCAAATCAAAATTATTGAATATTGTTGTAACGACAAAGGAATTCACATTATTTACGAACTATCTGTGAGAAAAATTATCGAGTAAATATATAAAGTATATTTTTGACCAATTACTGTAATACTGTTATAAAATAAAACAAAGTAACTTGTAAAAATCATTAAACTTCCAGGGACAGTACCAATTTTTTTTAGGACTTTACAGCTTCCGAATAACATTTCTTAAAAAAAAAAAATATATATATATAATTAAGTTGCCAACAGTGAAACTTATTTAAAATTATTACATAATCGACTATTCGTACTAAACACAAAAAAAATATAAAGAGGTGCTATAAATCCTTTTTTTTTAAACATCTGTTTTCGTTACATGTTTACTTTTTGTCATTCAATATTCAACAATTCAAGTAGCTAACTCCAAAAATAATAAACATTCATTTTTTTTTGTGTTCGATGCATGTGAACGATTTCTTTAGATTTAAAGTAGAAACTTAGTATATAAAGAAATATTTGTTTAAATTAAAATACGCATTTTTAGTGCTAATTAAAAAGATAATTGAAATAATAAAAAAAATAGCTTGCTAACAAATTAACCAAAAGTTTTCCCTCATAACAAATTACGATAGATTTGCAACCATTTTTTTTTTTGTAAATCTGTAATTGATGTTAAACTAACTTTCAACAATTATTTTAAAGTTGGTTTTTTAAATAGAAATTTTGAATTTTGAAAACTTAGACCATTACAATTAAAAGATTATACTTAATCAAAATCTTTACTAATTAGGATTACTATACTTACCGAAATTAAAAATTATTTCTCAGTGTTAAATAAAAAAAATTATGTTTAAAAGATAATCGCTCAAATATTTCAAATAATTTTCAATTTAATTTAATATCGAGTTAGTAATTAATTTGTGTTCATTTATCAATTACAAATTTTTAACTTTAATAAGATTCAAAATTCACTTTACCGAAAAGTACGCTAGAAAAAAAAAGTGAAATACGTAATGCTTTCGAAGTATCCGCGTCCTGGCTGGATCTTTTGAAATTTTACTGCAAATTCAGACTGGAACAACTCGCAGCTGCTTCCACATCCGACTCGTGCGTCTCCCGGCGCCCAGCTCTTTAACCTCGGATAGTCATCTTCTTCACAGCCAATTTTAACGCCCAGATCCCAGCTTTTTACTTCACATCTTTGTCACCAAACAGCTCTCCAGCGAAAGTTCAAATTTCACTAATACCGTTCATCGTTGTTCATGTCACTTTTTATTATTTAATTTTGCACTGAGGATTTTTTTTCTTTTTATTTAACCAATTACTTAAAATCGAAGAAAACTATGTAAAAAAATATATATTTTAAGGTTATATAAAGCGTCCTTTCACATTAAAGTTATTAAACTTCTTCTTTTTATTATTGTCCACTTTTTCATTTTATTTTCGAATTATATAATCCTAACCAACAGCGCAGCGCTGCCGCAAGGCAGCACTGGCAGGGTCGCCATGCAATGTGGGGACCCGGGAGGCGACTTAATGAAACGTCTAGTATATTCAATGTTACGTTTATTACTGTCCTATCGTCGGAAATGCATAATAATATATAAGAGGCGAGGTGCATACACTACAGAGGGTTTGTTTCAAGTTTTCCTTCTCTCGCACAGGTTTTCAATGCGTCGAGCCTCTTAGTCGACTCTTACGACACCCCAGGCATGTAAGGGAGAGGTGACACTTTTATTCTTAGGCCATCACCACTCGCAACAACATCTTGCGAAAAATTAGTGGCACATCGTGGGGTGCATCTGCCGACGTACTCCGAACAACAGCGCTTGATCTCGTGTACCCTGCAGCAAAATACTGTGCGCCTGTTTGGGTGAAAGCGCTCACACGCACAAAGTAGACACGAGGCTAAATGATGCAATGAGGCATATTTCAGGCACCACCAAATCTACTCCGACCCACTGGCTGCCCGCGCTGAGTCATTGCTCCACCACACCTACGGAGAAAACAGGCTTTTCTGAAGGAGGCTCGGTAGATCAATGAACGACCTGATTTACTAGCATACTTGAGAGTTCACCATGCCACCACCGCAGCGGCTAATTTCATGCCGACCAACATGCGAGGCTGCAAAAAAGCTGTTGGCAGATGGCTTCCTGGCGGAGCAATCTTGGAGGAGCGAGTGGTCGGAGGCCGCCGCTGGTCTTCGCAACGTCTTTCCTCACCCAATTACAAAGCCTAAGGGTTTCTCCCTACAAAGGAAGCCCTAGTGCCGCTTGAACAGAATCCGTACGGAACACGGCAGGTGTAACTATTCAAAACACAAGTGGGGTTGGATTGAGAGCCCACAGTGCGACTGCGGCCTCTCTGACCAGACAATCCAACTATAAGAACGAGCCTCTCGGTTAAGGTAAAAAAAAATATTTGTTAGGACTAAAATAAAAAAATAAAAAATTTAGTCCTAACAAATAAAATAGAAAGAAATAAAATTTGGAATTAAACAATAGATTGATTTGATATTGGGAGCAACAACCACGAATGACTGCCCGAGAGAGACTGATCTGAAACGCTCATGGAGCGCGGTGCGTCTCGTCGAGGTGCGAAACTGACGCATGTGTTTGGGATAAGGATGTAATCCTCCTCCCAGTAAGATTAAACTTGTGTAAATGTAATGTTGGCGGCATACTGTTATTGCTTTTCATTTTATTAAATTATTTTCCTTTGGGATATTTAAATCTAAAGTTTTAATGTTAAAAGTGGGAATACTACTCGATGTATCCTTAAACATATCTATATTACAGTAAGAGTCATTGATAATATTAACCCTTACTTGCATGGATTTTTCTTTTCGGAAAGAAAAATAAATTATTCAGAAATGATGTTTTTAAAAACATGGGACAAATAATTTAAAAAATCTAAATCTACAACAAAGTAGGTAATTTTGAAAAAAAGGTATGTATAATTTCTGTTACATTATGCGTTAAAGGAGAAACGGCCTGCTATGACAACGTATGTAGAGCAAAATATTGCTGACTTAATATTTCCTCTCTGGTAAAAAGGATTTGTCATTTCATTATATTATGAAATGAGGAACTGGGTAGTACTTATTGAACAAAACTTTAATTTCCAAAATTATTTTGCATTTGTGGAATAAATCAAAACAATTGTTGTTTCTGTTAGAACATGGTGAAACTTGGCAGTTATTGCGAAAAAATTCTTTACATCTTTGTCTCTTATCTAATTATATTTCTTCGCTTCATTCTTCAGATATAACAACACAAGGTAGTACCTTTAACTTACAAGCTAGAATCGCACGCTTTCAGAGATTTATAGAAAACAAAAAAAAAAATCGCTCGCGCTCTGCACTACTCGGCGCTAGATGTCATTCTTTTTTCGTGCGAGGTAGAAGACGCACGCGCCATTTTCCTACCCGTCAACTCGAAATAATTGATCATGCCGAAGCGGAAAAGTGACGACCAATTGATTAAACGTTATAAAAAGAAAATTAAAAACTAGAACATAAAAAACAAGAACAACAACGACGAGTTATTGTATATTCCGATTCAGATTCGGATTCAAATGAAGGTGAGTGTAGTGCATCTTATAATTTAAGTGAATCTCAATTTTATAATCATAAAACCTGGCGGTTAACCGAGAGTTAACACGATGGTCATTATAATGATGTTCAACAAAGAACATAGAAGTCGTATTTTGCCTGGCGGTTGACCGAGCGTCATCACGATGGCCAATAAAATACTACCCATTATTCGTAATAATAATTGCACGACGAGTATTTTGGTCGTTTTTATCACTATGTTCTTAACCTGGCGGTTAACCGAGAGTTAACACGAAGGCTTACGGGTAGCGATGTGCCGCTGGGAATATTCCCATTTCCAAGTAATTTACTCGTTGTAAACTTACGGGAATATTCCCAATATTCCCGGAAACTTTCCCAAAGTTTCCAAAATAATATATTTTCAAGTATGGTTAAAATTCTGTGCTATTTATATTTTCCTCTTAATCCCACGGTTACGCAACAACAAGTATGTGCATGCGCTTGCTTGAGCCGCGAGGGGAGGGTCCCGCCGCGCCGCGCCGCCCCCTCCCCTTTCCTCTAGTTTAAAACAAAAGAAACACGCTTACCCCAGTGTCGCTTTGATTGTCGAGTGTGCTGTGCTAGCTGTGTTAGTCATAATGAGACCAAAAAGTAAAATTTTTCATTACTTTCTACAAAATGTTAACGAACAAATAAATTATATATGTTCATTTTGTAAAATTGTATACAAATATAAAAATAACTACTAGCTTTGCCCGCGACTTCGTCCGCGTGGAATAGTGATTTTCGGCAGGGGCGGAACTTTTCGCATAATGTCGATTGTCCTAAAGTCGTTTGTCATACATCAATTGGCATAATCATCAAATAGCATAACATTAATGTCACATATTTTTTCCTTCGCATAAATTTTAAGTAGCATAACTGTCTAATGGCATATTATTATGAAGCATAATAAATGAAATCCCTAATTTCATTTGGCCTGATATTACGCAGTCCTAAAATCCCTTAGCATAATTTTATTTGCAATAACTATAGAAAAACCTAATTTTATTTGGCATATTATAGGTAGTCCTAAATTTTTTTATTGGTAAAAAATCCGCGGCAGCGGCCGGCGAAGCGCCAGAAAAAAATGATTATATTAAAAAAAAAAAACACTTTTTTAATTTATTTGCATACTAGTCAGTGACAGAAACGAATCGCCTAAAAACCGACTCCACGCAGTCTTGTATGTGGACTCCCCTAGAGTGTAATTTAAGCCCGCTTAGGCGCGGAGGGGCGAGGCGGCCCGCGATCTGAGGAGCAGGTGGTTTGAAAGATGTGGTGGTGACTGAAAACCATCTGCGACGATAAGCTCGCGTGGGACCGCCAGAGCCCCGCAGCGCCGGAGCCGTGACTGAAATCATGCATGCTGCATGCCTGCTTGCATGCTGCTTGCCTGCTTGCATGCTGCTTGCCTGCTTGCATGCTGCATGCCTGCTTGCATGCCGCACGCCTGCCTGCATACAGCAATTATGCTTTTAAAAAAAAACGTAATTCTATTATTCCTTGTGATTATTATGCTATAAATTTATTATGCTTTAAACAAAATATGCGTTAAGATATTATTCGTTGTGATCATTATGCTTTACATTAGTTATGCTTTTAAAAATTATGCTTAAAGCTATTCTGCGTTTCAAAATTTATGCCTTTTCATACTTATGACAAACAATTTTAGCCTACACTATATTAGGACTTTTAAAATTATGCGTCGCGATAATATGCAACATGATGATTATTGGTATTAAAATTATTTCCGGGATTAAAATTAGCCTATGTCGCTCTCTAGCTCCTAAACTACCCACATACTACAAAACACGTCAATCCGTTGCTCCGTTTTCACGTGAAAGACGGACATACAAACAAACACACTTTCACATTTATAATATTAGTATAGATTGTATGTCAAAAGAAAATACATATTACGCTGAAAAATGTCTTTTAAGATGCTATATTTGTATCTCTTATAGTTTAGCTGGGCTGCTAGGGTTCAACATCAGGTGTACCAGACCTTCGATATTTTTCCGACAATAGAAAATGTTCATTACGTTAAACAACTTTTCTTAAGACGCTATGTTTGTATCTCATATAGTTTAACTTGGCTGCTAGGGTTCCACATCAGGTGTACCAGATCTTCAAACTTTGTACGTCAATAGAAAATGCTCATCACGCTTAACAATTTTCCTTAAGACCGTATTTGTATATCTCTCATAGTTTGACTGGACTGCTATGGTTCCACATCAGATATTGCGATCTTCAAAATAAATTATAACCTATATGTTGGCGACGACCAATAGCTGTATAACAAAAAAAGTTTCATTAAAATCCGTTCGGTAGTTTCTGTGTGAAACGCGGACAACAGACAGACAGACAGACAAAAAATTCAAAAACTATATTTTTGGTATCTGTTTCGTTTAAGAAGACCCCTGGAGGGAGGTATTTTTTTCTATTAATTCTTTTCAATGTATAGAATTGGATCGCTTACAGTTTTACTATAATTAACTATATGGGTATTGGAAATATTCCCGGAAACATTGGAAATTTACTGGGAATATTCCCAGGAAAATTGGAAATTTTCGCCATAAGTGATAATTAACCTTTGGCATATTCATTAAGCCTTGTAATATTGCCAATAGAATGGTTAGCATACAACAAAAAAATACTGTAATACAACACAAGCAATTTTCCCCTAAATTTCCGCTTTTGGGAATATTGCCGGGAACGCTTCTGGGAATATTCCCAATGTTTCCAATATTCCCGGGAACGGCACATCACTACTTACGGGGCAACTTATTGAACATAATTTTATTTCGACTTTCCAGAGGTAGCATCCCTACTAACTGAGGGCAGGAGAACGAGCCTTCCTGTGAACCGACGATTCCCACCTTCAGCTCCGAGTACGACAGGCTCAATCAAATCTCGAACGCCTGTAACGCGTCCGTAACCAAGGTAAATCATGCTGGTAGAATTTTTTATTTCTATGATTGCTGGCTTAAAATAACATCTAATCCTGTCATATTCCTTCTCGCACCTGAATGGGTGCGAGAAGGCTTTCCTATTCCATTTACATCTATTGTTCGACAATCTCAGGTCTCGCTAACCCCTCGCCTATCAATGTCAGAAAAAATGGATATGGCAGCAGCTATCCAAAAATTACTTTGTCTAGGCGCAATAAGAGCTTGCTTACCTACTGACGATCAGTTTATCTCAAAGACATTTTTAGCACCCAAACCAAACGGCGATAAACGTTTTATTTTGAATTTGAAAGTCTAAACAAATTTATTTCACATTTGCACTTTAAAATGGAAGACCACCGAACGGCCGCCAGGCTATTACCGGAAAATGGGTTTATGGCAACGGTTGATTTGAAGGAGGCATATTTTCTTATTCCGATTCGCGAGTCTCATCGAAAATATCTTAGATTTCAATTTGAGAATCCGGATCTCCAAGAAATTGTAACATACGAATTTACTGCAATGCCCTACGGCCTTTCGGTGGCTCCTAGAACGTTTACAAAAATTATGAAAGAGGTTGTTAACTACTTGCGTTGTCAAGGTTATAAAAATGTATGTTATTTGGATGACATTCTCTGCATTGGGGAAAGTTATAATGAGTGTCTCCAAAACGTCAAAGTCACAATAAAAGTTCTGGAATGCCTTGGATTCGTAATTAATTACGACAAAAGCTCTCTCGTTCCAAAACAAGTGTGCAAATTCCTTGGGTTTATATTTGATTCTAGATGCCAGACTATTTCTTTGCCATCGGATAAAAGTAAAAAAATAGTAGAACTGGTCAGCAAATTTTCGCGTTTACAGTAATGCACACTAAGGGAATTTGCACAACTTATTGGTGTTTTAGTCTCGGCATGCCCTGCGGTAAAATACGGCTGGTTGTATACCAAAATTTTGGAACAACAAAAGTTCCGGGCCTTACAAAAATGTCCGAACTTTAATGCACAGTTCCAACCGCCTTCCGTTATTTTGCCCGATTTAAACTGGTGGAAACTAAATGCCGGCAAAAGTAGTAAATCCCTAAAACCAGCCAATTTCGATTTAGAAATTTATACTGATGCGTCGAGGACTGGCTAAGGAGCAGTATGTAACAATGTAAGAGCTCATGGTGCTTGGAGAAATTGTGAACTTGACCAGCACATAAACTTTTTAGAGCTCTTAGCCGTTTTCTTAGCTTTAAAGTACTTTGCAAGTAACTTATCTAATTGTTCCATTTTGTTGCGAGTTGACAACACAACCGCAATCAGTTACGTCAACCGCATGGGGGGCATCCAGTTCCCACATCTGAATGACCTTTCGAGACAAATCTGGCAATGGTCCGAAGAAAGAAATATCTGGCTTTTTGCCTCATACATAAACACAAAAGAAAATAAGGACGCCGATGAGGAGTCTCGAAAGTATAATCCAAACACCGAATGTAAACTCGCCCAAACAGCATTTGATCGGATATCAAATACTTTTGGAGCCCCTGAAATTGACCTATTTGCATCGCGGGCTAATGCCAAATGTCAAAATTACATATCTTGGAAAAGGGATCCCGAAGCCATTACTATAGATGCATTTACTTTTGATTGGCACGGAAAATTCTTTTATGCATTTCCGCCATTTCCAATGATACTTAAGTGTCTTCAAAAAAATAATTGAAGATAATGCAACTGGAATTCTCGTATTCCCCTTCTGGACATCTCAAGCCTGGTATCCACAACTCATGAAAATGATAATTTCTGACATTATTTGGCTATACCCGAATGAACACTGTGTTCTATCTTGTTACAGGAACCCACTTACCCTGGGTGCCGCAGTGCTCTCAGGCAGGCGTTCTCGTCCCGCGGCGTCCCCGAACCAGCCTTGGACTTAATGTTAGCATCTTTGTCGAATAACACGATCCAACAATATAACGTGACATTCAAATTATGGTGGGAGTATTGCTGTCGGAACGGTCATAATGTCTTTGATTGCTCTGTTCCTACAATCTTGTGCTTTTTGACTGATCAGCACAATAAAGGCAAAGCATACGGTTCTTTGAATAGCCACAGATCCGCGTTGTCTTTATTGCTAGGGAGCAATATCGGATCTGATGATCGCGTAAAACGACTATTAAAAGGTGTTTTCAAATTAAAACCCAGCTTCCCAAAGTATAGTAGCACATGGAACCCGCAAATCGTTCTAAATTACATATTGATTAAAAAGTTGGTAATTTTACTAGCCTTATGTACCGCCCAACGAGTCCAAACACTGTCCTTGGTAAAACTCGCGAATATTACGATTAACTCGAGCGGGGTGAGCATAGCAATCAAAGACATTCTCAAAACATCCGCAGTGGGCCGAGAACAGCCAACCTTATTCCTACCATATTTTCACGAGAATATTCGCATTTGTCCTGCAAAGACCCTCGAAGATTATCTTCACGTCACCCGTGAAGATCGACCTGCTAATGTACCCAGTCTGTTAATGATTGTGAAGCGCCCCTTCAGGAGCGCGACAGCACAGTCAATAAGCAGATGGGTTAAGCAGGCGATGTCGGAGAGCGGCGTGGACGTGGCGGCGTTCAGCGCACACAGCACGCGGCACGCCTCCACCTCCGCGGCCGCCGCTGCAGGGGTATCCATTGACACAATTAGAAAGGCTGCAGGATGGACCAATACTTCTAAGGTATTTGCAAAGTTCTATCATCGTCCTATAGTCGAGGACAATAACTTGGCTCAATCAATTTTACAGCAGAAGGACGATTCTGACTAATTTTGTTATGTAAACCAATTAATAAGTAATAATATTTTTATAACCAATATTATTTTTGTTAATCTGTAATAATTCTTTGTTGATTAGTACGAAAGGTAAAAAATTATAACAAGATGAAAATTTAACCTGATTTGTTTAATTAAGTGGCAAAACTTTGCTCTAAATATCTACCTTGTGTTGTTATATCTGAAGAATGAAGCGAAGAAATATAATATGTGATCAAACGAACTTCACAAGCGAAGTTCGATCAATATTATATGAGTCGCTTCATTCGAAGATATAAGAACCCTCCCAACCCAAACCCCGTAAGTTTTGCATTACTAATCTCTTAAAAAATGACATCTAGCGCCGAGTAGTGAAGAGCGCGAGCGATTTTTTTTTTGTTTTCTATAAATCTCTGAAAGCGTGCGATTCTACCTTGTAAGTTAAAGGTACTACCTTGTGTTGTTATAGCTTCGAATGAAGCGACTCATATAATATTGATCGAACTTCGCTTGTGAAGTTCGTTTGATCACATAATATATTTTGTTGTGGCCAATATTGTCGAGTCTGAGCACAGGTTTAGGTTTTTTAGGCGGAGGGCCTGGACTTGATCTTGGTTTGCCTCTTTTAGATTCCTGGTCATAACTCCCATATTTGCAAAGTGTATTTGCCAGTTCTGTTCTAAACTCAGCTAGTGACATCAGGTTCTTAGCTTCTTTACCTGTCTTTATGTTCGTATTTGTTGATCGCTTTTAGGCCCTAAGCTCTTTCTTGTGTTTGTCAACGATATAGTTAATTATGTACGAGTATGTATAGTTAATTATGTTTGAGATTTATTACAATAAAACAATGGAAAATTGTATGACTTCGAGCGCGCGCGCGTTCGCGTGTGTGACCCGTGGCTCAGTAGTCCGGCGGGCGGCGCGGCGCGGCTAGCGCCCGCAGCCGCTACGCGACCTTGAGAGCGGTCACGTCAACAACCACTTTTATTTTTTTTCATCTCATTTTGTGCTTATGTTTTCAAGCTTCTAAATTTTTTGTAAGCCTCATCGCTTGTTACACCAAATTTTTCTGCGATTTCAATCCATCTATCTTTTTTAGCATTTTTATCTTTGTAAATACCGCTTTTCACATCCCACAACTCAGGGTGTAAATGTACTTCATTAATGAAATCAATAACCGTCTCGTTAGGCCATGTATTAGTCATTTTTGTCACAGATTACTATATTAGTAGCGAATGATTTTTGTTTTGTTTTTAATGAACCTAACCTCAATCCCAAAACAACATGACAACTTTACTGCACAGAGTATAGCAATTAATCACGGCGTCACTCACAAACTTCATGTCGCGTAGAAAAGGATGCACTATACCATAATAATAGATAGTGACGGAAACAGCAATAGAACTCGCTGGGCAATATTGCAGAAATATCGATCGCTCAGCGATCCTCCGGCAACCTATTGCGAATTGCGAAGTAAGATCTAAACATATATAGAGTGATCCATTGAATTTGTATGTAATAGATAATATACTAATTACTTAGTTGTTTATGAAATAGCGATTTTTAATTTTTGCGGTAGTGGCGCTCTTAAATTGGTTCGTTTGAAAATGAGTTCATAAAATTCCTCGTTGAATTGAACTAACGGTACATCGAACATCCGTCTAAAAATTACAGAGATTTGTTGTAAAAATGTTAAATACCTAAGTGACTACTGTCACAGAATAACTAATTACTAGTACTACTGTAAATGTTAGGTAGGTAAACATCAATCAACAATATCCAGAAACGAAGCCTACGAGCTTGATTTACGTGAAAAATGAAGGTAGTTTTGTTCTGGGTAGACCTTCCTAAAACTTAATTTGAAGGAGAAATGACACGGTTCCCGTGCCTTACACCTCACGCAAAAAAAATTGATCCGCAACGAATCGGTTATCAAAACAGGCCAAGGTCAGAGACCACAATGCCCAACCAAAGTTGTGTTGTAATTTTTCATTGTGTTATTATTATTTTTTTATAATGTGCTTCTCTTAATTTTTATAGCTATAATTTAATATTTTGTTTTCTCTGTTTTTTCATACCGCGCACAAAACGGGTCCCTGCCAAAATACAAGCGTTGCCGTGACACATCTAGTGTCATGGCAACACATGCTGGCACAGGGACTCTATTGACCTAAAGGCCATACTTTATCTTTGTGTTATTTGTAATGTGTTTTTTATTGCTTGTTATAATTCTGTATCGCTTTCATCTTTTTGTGTGTGTACTTTGTAATATGGTCTTTAGTGTTAATAAAATACTTCTCTCTCTCTCTCTCTCTCTCATATTCATCATAAGCCTTCATATATTCCTATGGCAGAGTAACTACTGAACACAAAATTCATTTGAAAATATATACAGTTAAAGCAGTTATTGTTGAAAGTAAAGACACAATGTACTGGATTTATTATAATAGTAAAACAGCAACACTGGAGAATTTCTCAAACATGTTTTTTGTTTGACAATATAACTGATGGTGTGTTGATTAAAATTTATTCTCTGTGCTTACAAAATTCTGGAAACATGCTTTAAAAAGAGGCAAATGTTCAGAAAAATAAATTGATAAAACAATGAGTATTAATATGAGCATCACCAGACAGAATGTAAAATAATATAAGATTACAAAAGTATACCTTATTAAAAATGAATAGAAGTTCCTGCCTTAGCACTTAGCAATTTCTAAGATTTTTCTAAATATAAATTCTTTCCAAAAGACTTTTGCTTCAGCTATCAGTTTCTTTACTTAAAATTGGTCATAATTTACCCAATGCTTGTGCAAAAAAATTTTTTTTTTCAAATTTAGGTAAAAGTCCTTTTTTTACATTCATAATATAATAATAATATTTAATAATATATATTTATTTCACCAAAGAAAAAATACATTGATTGGCAAGTAACAATAAGACAACTGTAAACATAACTTAGTTCTTATATGTAATAAACCATTGAAACAAGCCAATGGTAAACATCTGCACCCGAACTAGGAAACCTGTATCTCAGGTGCAGTCATTGCACACATCTGTTGTATTTTGGCATTACATTTAGCTGATATTGCATTATCTTTTATATAGTTTTCCATGGTCTTCATACTAAAAAGGCATTTATGTCCGTTTTCACCATCGATCATAAGTGTTCCCTAAATAGGTATCACCTAAGTTAAATGATCCCCTAAACTGGCCCCTAACCTAAGTTCGTTTTCACCATACTAGGGTACACTTAGGTGTACCCTAGGTGTAGCTAGGAGTACTTTGTTAGGTGGCGTTTCTTCTTGTAGCCAGTGTCGTTCCTTAATCGGTATTTTCTGATAAAATATTAAATTGGGCAATATTTTACGTATTTCACAAACATAAATGAAATAAAAGTATAATTATGTTTGATAAAAACTGGTGTCTTTTTATGCTTATTTTTAAGTTAGGTATAAACAAAGACAAAATCGACCGATCATTGGTTATATTTTGTATGGATTAGTTCCTTTGCTTGCAAAAAAGGTGACAAAATTTAATTTGATATGCATTTATTTCAATCCTTATCTACTTCCTTATCTAGGTATCTAACTATCTATACTATTAAAAACTAAAAAAGGTCTGTACATTGAAGATACTCCAGAAAAAACAGTTGTATTAGGGACAACTGGGACATAACCAATGCAAAAAAATACATCAAGAAAGGACTGCTGAACAGATTTGGATAAAATTTGGCACACGTTTAAAGCCTAAATTAAGTAACATATGTAATGGATGAATGAATGAAACACTGTCTTTTCTTTTCATTCACTACAATTTACTAATGAGGTCACAAAACATAAAATTGTCTTTTTATAAACCAAACGCGAACACAAAGTATTTCACGTGTATAGTATTCTACCGATCGAGTGAGCCGCGGGAGCGGAGAGGAGCATGGAGGTGTGCACGTGTCGCTTCGCTCGCGACTACTGCCAACGGGCACGGGCTGTTCTGTTGCGGGCGGGGGTCGCACACCGCCCGTGAACATTCGGGAATATTCGATGCGCGATGCGGGCGCGGGGAGGGAGCTACTCCCGAGCTGCGTGAGCGCGTAAAGTACTTGCGCTGTGGGGTTGCCGCGTTACTCATACAATTAAATTGGATCATGAATTAAATTTTCTTTAGTATAGGTGACTGCAAATTTATAAGTCAACAGGCAACTAACACAACATCATGTAACAAATTTATTTTTATTGTTCACGACAGCATGTGGCTTTAACATTTAAAAAATATGTACTCATCTAATAACACTTTCTATGTGGATTCTTAAACTGGCTATAATTTTTGTTTGAATGACTTCCTTTTTTGACATTTTTGTTTCTTTTAGGACACCGGGTGAACGCAAAACTTTAACTTTCTTTTGCCTTAAATAAGACTCTAATGAAGAATGTTCACTAATTTCGATTTTTAACTTTTCTTATAGTCCATATGAAATAAAAAAAGTGTGTGTAAATATTATTTCGATATGTCACTTAGTTCCCGAGATATTGAATTTTAAACGGCACGAGTGTCGGCCGGCCGGCACTCATTGCGGTGACGTCACAGGTCATACACTCACGCAGTACGTTGCGCGCTCCGGTACGGTTCACTACGAAATAACGCAAATATTGTTCGAAATGTCAAATTCAAATACAAGAAAATCATGTGTTGTGCCAAAATGTAAAAGTACTACCACCAAAGCACCCGAAAAGTGCACGAGTACAGTCAAGGAGCGGCGGTTGCCAGCAAGAGTACCTACCTGCATATGGTAGGCACTTATATGTAAAATCAGACCAGAGGTGCAAAACCTTTGGTATCAGTTTAAACGTATCTACCTAATATGTAAATAAAAAACAACAAATTTTACGTCATACCTTGTTTATTTAATCTACTAGCTATCGCCTGCGGTTCCGCCAGCGTTACTGTCGATCCCTCGTGAACTGTATTATTTCCGGGATGAAAGCTAGCCTATATCCTTCACCGTGTTCTTGACAATACCAATGCTAAATTTCATGAAGATCGGTTCAATATTTTTTGAGTGAAAACGTAATAAACAAACAAATAAACGAACAAACTCACTTTCGCATTTATAATATTAGTTAGGATAAGAACCTACAAGTATTAGTGTATATACAATACGAGCCAAAACCTTTTGCTCCACACGCTTCAAATCATAACCTAAAGGATTTATTCTTGTTTCAGATTGAGAATGATATCGAGAACAACATTAAATATAAACTGGTTGGGGGCAAACTGCAACTTAAAAAACTTTTTATACAAAAATGAAAACCGACTTCAAAAAACTAAAAAGCAAAAAATTTACCTTTTGGACTTATGATAAATTTTAAATAGAAAAATATTGGAAAAAATTAACTCGGCCACAAGTGAATTCTCAGATGGGAATCGAACCCATGACCTTTGGAAATCCGGTCCAATGCTCTAACCGCTGAGCTACCGAGACTTAAAAAATTAACTCGGCCACAAGTGAATTCTCAGATGGGAATCGAACCCATGACATTTGGAAATCCGGTCCAATGCTCTAACCGCTGAGCTACCGAGACTTGCGAACCACCGTCGAAATTCTCCAATACTTTTATATTTTTAATACGCTGTAGGCCAGCGTTGTCACATTAATGCTTGGAATATCCTTCCTTGCATTCGAAAGAAACATCTTTTCAGGTGTTTAACGATCGATTAAGATGCAACAGCCAATAATTTGTGATTTTTTAATTTTTGCATTTTTCAATGCTATTTTTATACTTATGATAAATTTTAACCTTTTGGAGTCGGTGCCAGCCAAAGCATTCTACTTTACGGTGCTACTATTTTATTTTTCTTGCCTTGGCTTGCACCGACCATTTTTGTATGAAAAGTTTTTATTTCACAATAACCTTATGACAACTCCTCATCACCTTTTACAAAATGCTGCTTTTCACGGTGCTGGGACGTTACTTATTGAGGAGTTCTTCCGATACTTCATCATCAGCTGCACTTCATCACATGCATTGAGTCGAGCATAAATTGCTTATGAACTACATTAAAGTAATCGTATAGCTGCCGTGAAATGCTAAGTATTAAAAGTTCCGATGACCATTTGTGGTCTTCATCATCAGTTCCACTTCACCAAATGGTGCATTCCGAAAGCATATGCATAAGTTACTATAGAAAACACCGAAATCGTTATAGGAGTGCCTATAATATTAGAACAGTTCCCTGGCTTTCTCCAGGATCCCATCATCAGATCCTGACATGATGACAATGGGATCACATGCGAAGTATACCCTTTCGAACAAAAAAAGAATAACTCAAATCGGTCCAGCCGTCTTCGAGTAATCGAGTAACATACATAAAAAAAAAAAAAAAACCTCGAATTGAGAACCTCTTCCTTTTTTTTAAGTCGGTTAAAAAGACATAGTACCTCACAAATTTAAATGTCAACAAGAAAACAATGATAAACCTGAAAGATCTGCAGTAAAAAAAACGTCACCTAATAAAATATTTTGATTTTTCTTTTTCTTTTTACTTCTTCATTTCTACTCCTCGCATTTCGGCAGCAACAAAATCACTATTTTTTGCAAAATAGTGGGCAACCATTAGTCCATCTATTTCGGGTAAATTATCCGATTGCCCTTTTTCATATCCTTTATCCATGTTGTGAATTTGACTATGAAGATAACAGTAAGTATCTATCACTTATGTCTCCGGCCGTGTACTACACTATACAAGGAGTGTATGACCTGTGACGTCACACCAGGGCCCGTATTCACTATGACCACTTACCGATTCCTTGCTCAAACCACGCGCATGTCGTATTTGGTTTCGATATTTTCAAAATGCGTTTTCTCTATGACACTTACAAATTTTAAAGTTATTTTACTTGTTTAATAATTATACAACTTGTGACTTTCATGTACTTGTAAAATTATTCTATAATTTGGGAGTATCATGTAGAAAACGACTTTTGAAAATGTCAAAACCAAGTACGACATTGGCGTGGTTTGAGCAAGGAATCGCTAGGTGGTCATAGTGAATAAGGGCCCAGCGCAGCGCCAACGCGCGGCGATTGCAAATTAACGGGATTTTTAAATGTCTATAAAATCTAAACTATAATAATAAATTCTTTATTGTTTCCAAACATAAGTAATTTGACAATTCATATTTTAACATAAACTATTTGATATTTTGGCATGAAACAAAAAATAGTGTGTTTATATTCACATAGGCTTTACTGTGACAAAGTTACAAGCGATTTCGCATACCCAGTAACATTCTCCATTGCTTAAAGCCTCTATCGGCTAATATAATGACACCGGCTGGAACTTTCTCTAGATAACCACTCTGGTCTACTAAACTCCACTCGCCAATGCGACCACCATAGCCTTCTGAAAAAAAGTTTAGAAAACCATCTGGTGTGGCCATATATTCAATAATGGCTATTAGCCGCTCCTCGGTGGCTGCACGCCGCGGCTCAGTATTTAGTCGTTGCTCCTCAAGGGCAATTATACGAGAGCCCAGAGAGTTGCCTGACAATCCTCTTCTAGCCCTCAAAGCTCTTCTAGCTGGCTGGGCCCGGGGCTCTGGAAAACGAAACATTTTTCAATGAAACAGAGGTACTTAAATAAATAGATACACATTAGCGGGTGGCCAGGAGACAACTTGCAGCCACTTTTGGATTTTGATAGGTACTCGTATTGGCATTTATCATTATTATTAAACTTACTTAAAATTTGTCTAATTAAAACAATGTTATTTAGTTAGTATACAAAAAATCGGTAAAATAATTTAATACTGATATTGCATAAACACGGCATACTAATACATTTAATATTAATCACAAACTCTGCCATTCCGTCTAAGAGACCCTATTTCTCATTTGTGGTATGCACAAGTATGCTTTCATACTTATGATTCTGTGAAGAAGATGCTGCAGGCTGAGAGGCTTGAGGTGGTAGAGCAGACAGTGTTAGCTCACCGAGACGTTCCTCATCGACAGATGGGTCCAAAGGAGCCAACAGGATATCTTAAAAAAAGGCGTTTTTGAATATCACAAGAGAACATAAATAATCAGTGTAACCATAAAAGCCTAATAAAGATATGTTCCTTGCGGTGGACAGAGCCCCAAATATCATATGTTGTCATGGCCACACTAGGCAATAATCTGTATATGGGTATTTAGGAAAGAATGTGTATTCATGATTGTTTACCATCTTGTGAAGCCGAAGCAGCTGATGCTGGCTTTTGCCTGAAATTTAAAACCTTACTTTAAATATTTAATAACAATTTGTGTCTAGGAATGCAATACAACGATGCTTAATAACAATTTTAAAACTTTTTTAAGTTGGTTTAATAGTACTTATAAAATTATGTTAAATACTTACAGAATAAAATGCAGGCACCCTGCCTTCCACCTGCTGATTCCCAAATCTCTTACCAATGATCGAAATTATCCTACGGTCAATCTTAGAAATGGGAGGTGCATTTGATGGTCCACCACCGCTAGCAGTGGCAGATTGTCTGGCAGCGCTGGCAGCTCTCTTTGCTAAATATTTTCGATCAGCCCAGACCTAAAAGTCAGGTTTTTTTTTTAATGATACCTAAGTTACTTACTACATAATATCTAAAGAAAATCTCGAAAAGTGGCCGATAAATAGTAAACCAGCAACCAAAACCTTTGCTACACTCAGGATGATCGAAGGGTATAGTACAAGATAAGCATTCCTCAGAGATCCACTAAAACCAGGGAGTACCTAGATTTGTTGTTTTTTTAAATCATGGAGGCCAACAAAGAGTAGTCAGCATAGTGTAAAGTTTTAAAAAAGTTATAAGGTTAAGTACCCTGTGGTACCAAAGAGAAAAGGAGCCATAAAATAAGTATTATTTTTAATTTCAATATGATAGCGGTGTTGACAATTTGCCATCAATCTTTGTCATCAATGTCAATGGAAATAAAATTGAAAATATTAAATTTTTACTTATTATAAAAAAAAGGTTACGTGATTTTGTTCATCATACATAACAGAAGGTGTGTAAATCATGAAGTGTACCTATCTACTAAATTTATTTCAAAACGGCACTTCACGCTCACCGAACGAGTCGAGCGATGGCGTTCATTTCTGGTTTTGTTACGGATGTATCAAAGAGGTCCTTTTTAAAAGCAGCAACGAATTATACGACATTTGTCGAGGCTTGGACGAGCGTGTGGAGCCGGTGTCATGTACCGTCCCGCGTTATTATTCAGTAACTTTTATACATGTAACGTAGGTACGTTAGTACAATATGCCTCATTGCATGTGTAACAATAATATTCACAATTTTCTTTCCAGATTTTGTGGATAATTGCCATAAGTACTTACTATGCCAGGAAGAAAAAGATCAAATCTTTCCTAGATATCTAGAAGTGCCAAAAGGTTGATGGCGATTAGGTCTCAAGAATCCGATGTCGATCATGAGGAACGTTTAACTGCCGACAGAGAACGCCATGCTGAGTCTCGCGCCACTGAAACTTTTATGCAACTTGAGGACCGTTTAACTGCCGACAGAGTACGGCACGCTGAGTCTCGCGCCTCTGAAAAGTTACGTTTTATTTTATTTATTCATAATAAGCCCAATTTCTAAAAAATGATATCAACCAAAGTCTTGTGAATAACGCCTAATATTTATTGAATAACTTTACACAATTTGCAAAAACAGTTTTAAAACGGTATTTTTTTAAAAGTGGCCACTTTTAGTTCAAATCCGTTTTTAAACTATTGAATGCATTTTGTAATTTTGTAACGTTATTCAATAAATAAGTATTAGACGTCATTCACAAGACCTTGACTGATTCCTTTAGTTAGAAATTGGGCTTCTTTAGAATAAATCAAATAAAATCGATTGGCGGCGCTAGTTGGCTCATGTCAGCCCCTTAACATAATTTGTACTTTGAAATAAAACAACTTTTACGGATCAAAAAAACCCTAAAAAACCCAAAAATACGAACAATTACAACTTAGTTCGTGGAAATATAGCGCGTTTGATATCCGTAAAAGTTGTTTTATTTCAATGAACCGTGCGCGCCAAAACATAAGATGTACGTATAATTTGTACTTTTTTTCATTTAAATAAACTAGTTATAAATTAAAAGTTATAGTTATAATTATAAGTAATAATCACAGAAAAAATATTGTTATAATACTTCTCAATACAGTCATCTGGGTTGTAACTTTTAAGAGTAGGTTTTTCAACGGCTGAAAAAACACAAAATATTGATTAAAATAATTGGGTAGGTATTACATTACTTAAAGGTACATAGTTACAGGTGAAAAAATCATGTTAAAAATAGGAGATACTTACAGGGCTGCTGTTGGTAAATTGTATTTCTGGGCATTCTTCTTAGTTAGATAATTTGTTCCAATTGACCAAGTTTTTTAAAAATTAGGCCCGATCTCCAATTGCAGGGATTAGTTCTTTAAGTAGTCTGTCGAGCATCGACAGTGTCGATATTGTTATATTATTTACTGAAAAATCATAAAAAATATATAAAGATTATTATCACGCATGCAAGAAAGTCCCAACGCAAAAAGCATAATTTTTGACCTAGGGGGAATCGAATACTTGGCTAGGTAACCTAGGTTTTATAAAACAAGCCTATTTTGTAATTATCCAATTCGCCTGTTTTGGAGCTTAGCTGACATTCGGTGACCTGTGTGCCAAACTGATTAAGATGAGATGACTGTATCAGTCAAAGAATGTATCTACCTACTAACAAATAATTTATCGCGTTTCATTATTAAAATGAAATTCCACGAATAACTGCAAAACTTATAAAGTCATTAATGTATCCAATTAACTACTTAATTAAATTGAATAAAAGCTATGAATACTACAAAACAAGAAGATTGTTATACCAAGGTACCAACTTACCTTCAAAAGTATCAATATATTGAGGTAAGCCCCACTGCTGCAATAACTGTGGGATATCCCCATCTATGTCATCAGACATCACTCAAATTTAATAAGCAAACTCTCAAATAATTGGTAATACTACGTTAAGTTGAGTAAGCGCTCAGCGCGGTCGAAAACACAATCCACAATGGCGGGCGGCCGCGGCCGGCTCGGCTGGCTGGTTTTGTCACGCCATTTTTTTGATTGTTTACAAAAACATAGTTTTAAATAAACAGAACAAGATACTGAGCTATGAACACCACCTCGATTGTTATTGTAACATTACTATTTTAAATGTTTTAAAACACACTAACAGAATAGCACGGATAATTACATACATTGTACCGTTTACTGTTTCCGGGGTGGTTTTTACTATAATATTCTTGTTAAGCCATAACACTATTTTAAAAGTAAACCAAACTCAACGAATATTATACGACACTTAGAACGATATGTACTGCAAACAACAATGTAGTTGTAATAAAAAGATTATTGTTTTGATTACAGATACACTCGTAGTCCATCAGTACATTGTAAATCATTAACCGAAATTAGATCATTTAGTAACTGCGAATCCCTGTTTCTTAGTACATACAATACATTAAATACATATTAACATAATTATTGTTAAAGATGCAATAATTTTTGATGTTTTGGTTCATTAATATTTTTTTGTGGGCTACATTAATCAAATAATATAATGAAACATACGATTATCAAGAGTGAATAATAACTCGTAGAGCTAACAAGGACCAAGTATTTCAAACTAGAAAAGTTGTAACCTAATTTAACTATTCGATTCAGTAGTTCTGTTTGTCACCAATTTCTCTGCGTGTATCTGTAAATAAAATTTCAGCAAATTCGGTTTAGTGGTTAATGTGTGAAAAAGAAAAAAAAAACCAGACAGACAGACAAAGAGTATTGTCGCATTTATGTTTCGTACGGATAGATAAAATATTATCAAATGGTAAATACTAGACAGGATCACATGATTGTACTAAAAGTAATTATTGCTTGCAAGCTCAAATGAGAAAAAAAAATTATGACAACAAAAAAAATATAACTTGCATTACCATACAAAGCGCAACAAACTTATAAAAATGTACTTATTAAGTAAACTGATAATTATTGTGTCATTATATTATCAAGAAAAATCAAAAGACATAAAAAGCCCGCATGCACAAGCCCTAGGCGCAAAATACTAAATTGCTTCAAGCCACCACGGTTTCACACGACATTGTACCCACTTGGCACCGTTTTGGCTAGAATCCTTCAAAAATGTAAATATAAACGTTATAAATATATGTTTAATATGATTTAGAATTACGTATTAATACTTAAAACTAAATATTGATTTACACGACAAACGATCCACACTGGGAAGACAAGTTAAAAATAGAGAGTAGGCACAGGACGCCATGAAAGTATTTTAAAATGACAGATTTCTAGCATTTCACGAAGTGGATCACTAAAATTTAATTATAATAAGATAATACGTTTATTCTAGTTTAATTTGGTATCTAGGAATCAGATGAAATGTAAAATAAACAATACTTACGGCATTTTATATCCAGGAGCTCCAACAACTCACTATGAACTCACTTCACACAACGGCGTTTATCAGTACGACAACTTTCAAAATTAATTTTTATATAAAATTTGTTCCGCAATGTTGGCCAGACAGCATTCTCACATTAAAGAAATATATACTCTATGGTCTAAAGCCATTTAAAATAAACCTTATGCCCTTGTACACACAGTTTCTTATCGTATCGTATCTTATCTTATTAATATAACACGCAAAGGCACAACATGCGCTTCACATTCCACAGCTTCATAGAATCTTCTACAGCCCCTCTTTACATAATCATATCTACGACCCACAACATAGGCTTTAGGGGCAATGTAAGTCCCAAGTTCTGTGAAATACTTTAATCTCATGTAATACGAATTTAAATTAGACAAACTAGACAAAATATTTTCTTTTAATATGCCAGAATCAGATTCTGTTAAAAATGGAAAAATCGATTTCTCGAATATATCTTTAACGGCCGTAAAAACGCTATTTACGCCGTATTTTGTGGTACTTGAGGAATGGCATAAAGAGATGAAAATAGTTGAGCCAGAGTTAGATGTATGGGAACCCCTAGAGCATCACTGGGTTCTCTTGCATTTGGAAAAGAAGTCTCCACAGAGTCACGGTCATTTTGTGACACAATAGATGGAATATCTATATTACATTTTATGATTTTGTAATTTTTGCATTTTTCAATGCTATTTTTATACTTATGGTAAATTTTAAATAGAAAAATATTGGAAAAATTAACTCAGCCACAAGTGAATTCTCAGACGGGAATCGAACCCGCGACCTTTGGAAATCCGGTCCAATGCTCTTGTGGCTGAGTTAATTTTTCCAATATTTTTTATAATATTTACCATAAATATCTATATTACTTGGCAAATCAGGGTAAGTGTGTGGCATGGGCACCATATCATTATTTTGGTAATGCCTTTTATATGAACTGAATAATTGAAAATTCCTCCAGCAACCTGCACTGGCACATGAAAATGAAGTTACAGACGGATGACAAAACTCCATGTGGACCTTTAAACTCGAAAAGTCTGAAAGGATAATTCACACACCGCACAGGGTACCATATTGTTACCAATAATGATGCCTATATTTCAATCTCTAAACCCAAGTGCAATTAAATGACGATTCAAAATAATCTGACCAAAAAGAAATTCTTCATTTGGTTACATTATAAACTAATCACAAAAAATCAATTTATAATTATTTGAATCATGCAAATTATTTGAAATTAACCCGTATGTGCTTAACTTATTTTTTTAAACATGCCAGTGATTGTTTCCTGTTATTATGGGTTAAATTAACAAAAATAATTATATTTTGTAAAAAAAAATAATTAAAATATTACCATTTTGGAAATATTGACCGCCCCAATTTTGGGGCGTTGAGCACTGTCAAGCACGTGTTAGAAATTAAGACCATAAGTACATGTATCAACATGTATGGATATGTAATTAAAATTCTACTGGAAATGTTAAAGAGCTTCAATTGTAGTTAAAATAAAGTATTGTTATACGAGGAATAAAGAAATAAAACCTTGGAAATCTTTCAACAATTACTGGAATTTATTAAATAAAAACGACAATTTAAAAATGTTCTTTCAATTATAATGATTATTTAAAACACAACTTTAAACACATAACACATTTATTTACATAATCTTTACCCTTAAGGAGAACATCAAGTATAACCTCAAATAAAATTAATCGAGAATAACAGTATTAGAAAAGAATAAAACAGTGACTATTACGGGAGAATAAAACAGTAATAATTAGGGTAGAATAAAACAGTATGGAAACACTTAGCTAGACCTCTTAATAAAAGTGAATCAAGTTCAAACAGTATTAAATTAAAATAAAACAATATTTAAGTAGAATTAGACAGTATTAAAGTACTTAGCTTTTAGACCGCTCTGCTCGACTCACCACACAAGACTGTCCACAAAATGTGTCCTCCATGCTCAGAGGGAGCCAAAAGAGGAGGGGGATTCTCCCGCCATTTTAACAACTCATCCGTGAAAATAATAAATTGGCTACAGTGGCGCCAATAAGTCAAATTAATTATTTTATGAAAATAACATACTTTAATTAAACTATTTTGTACTAACTATAATATAAATATTATTAACATTATTTATAACTTAATTTAACAAGATACAATACATGTTCAATATTTGTATTACAAAAATGATTAAGGAAAATAACAGGAAGTAAACGGAAACCTGACTATTTGTCAATCGTCTGACCAAAACATCTTTTTAGTAATTTACTGTTATTAATTATCGATTTTAATATTTTGATAAACCAATATCGATAAGCTTCAATAATATAATGAATTTAATGTTAAATTTACATAATAATTATTAATTTATTATCTGCTAAACAGGAAATAACCAACTTAAGAATAGTCGTCTTTGTCAGATAATCAAATCACATTTTTTTAACAGAATTCGGTTAAATGAAGGATAAAGGTGAAGAAGAATGTTAATGAGTATGTATTCTAATATTAATTTAATGACTTTATAAGCAGTAATTGACAAATAAATTTAAATTCAAAATTGAATATTCTTACACGGCCATACTGACAAGTACTTCGTTCTCGAAGTACTTTATTAATATCCAAAGCTTATTACTACTAAAGTCCAACTGGGTCATATTCACGTGAGAGATTCTACCGTTTGCCTCGCCATGACCACTCCATCACCCACTGTCGGTGAAGACCAAGAGGACACCAATCTAACGGTAACAGTGGATTTTCCACTGTGTGCCTCGACATGTCCACTCCATCACCCACTGTCGGTGAAGACCAAGAGGACACCAAGCTCACAGTGACAGTGGATTCCCTATGAATAGTGTGCCTCGCCATGTACGGCTCCATCACCGCTGCCCGTGAAGACCAAGCCGACACCAAACACACTATCGACCAGCTATTTTCTATTCTAACACGGTTATCTATGACACAATCGCCCAATACAAATAGGAACCTTTTATATACCTCCAAAACATTTACAAGATTTAAAGACGTCATTATCAACCAAAGCTTATTTCGTCGTAATCTGGAAGCTAAAAATTGTGTGTTCAAAATAAATATTATTTCAAGTACTTTTATAAATTTACATTTATTGAATAGACATGTTGCTAATTAACTAATCTAATTACATATGGATTTTGCTATAATCATACAGACATTATATGATCACATTCACACACTGCTGAACTACTGCTGGCCTATCTGAATGACCTTTTGAACATCATGGAAAAAAAAGCACATTGTACAAAATACATACTTAATAAGTAAAAGTAAGCTAGTTTTATAAATTTTTAATAGCGTATTTAGCAGCAGTGTTTTATTCTTCCCATTCCCCAACTCAAACACGTAATTATTGTTTATCAATAACTATTTTTCTTAAATAACCTATACCTTTCAAGAGCAAAGCGGTTATTGTGGAGTTGTGGCAATGTTTTATAGGGGTTATAATTCTTTACTACTAAATTCGTCTCTTTATCAAATCTGTCTTTGCAACTTATGATATTCGCTAACGCTTAATCGTTAAAGCCAAATCTTTTTCTACCTTTAAAACGACATTTTGTACAGAATCTACTTAAAACAATCGTTTACCTACCTTATTCGTGTAGGTACATAATATATTTAGTTAATTCTAAGGACAAAAAAAAATATAAATAGAGAAAAATCATTGTTCTTATTTATATATTTTTATTTTCTGTAAATGGCTCGGCCAGTCTGACATTGTGTCTGGCTTAACGGCCAACAACGTTACCCACAGTCGTAATATTTCTAAATTTTATTAAGTGACTAATTTTTACAATGTTATTAAATTACTAATTTACTTCTGGGGCGTTTTTAGTTTTGAAAATTAGAGAATAAGATGCTTGTTAGTGTAATAAACAAACTGAAATATCTGTATCTATCACGGCCAGACTGACCTGTACTTCGCTCTCGAAGGACAACAATAATCATATTTTTCTCACATCATAGTCATAGTCATAGTCATAATTCGTCATAAATGGTCTCTGGCCTTGACATACCAGTCCTATCACCTGCTGCACATGAATTTCAGAAAGGCATCAGGGCAGTGACCGACCAGCAGTACCTCATATCATAATAGCCTCCGGCCTTGACATACCAATCCTATCACCTGCTGCACATGAATTTCAGAAGGGTATCAGGGCGGTGACCGACCAGCAGTACTTAAGTAAAATTTGATTATTGTAAAATTTTCTTAATAAATAATTTCAATTTCTTTGTTTTTCATATCTATAATTATGTAATAATTTCAGTTTGCTTCTTTAAACACCAATGGTACATGGTAATGATTTATTATGTATTTATATCAATAAATGTTTCTCATTCTCTCTCTTTCATTCCTCAATACCCTTCTATTTAAATATGTACTGGCTATATCGTACTTAATAAGTAATTAAGAATGTAAGTATCTTACGGAAGTAGTTATACGAGAACCGAAATCGATACTGGACTTTTTTTTATATAATTTAGTAAGACGGAATCAAAACCGGAAACGGAACCTGTATCGGAATTGAAATTGGGACCGGACCGGAATCGAAATCGTAACCGGAATTTAAAGTGCAAAATCAATCCGAAGTCTGAGCTTTCGGAACTAAACTTCCGTTACATCTCTTATAACAATCGTCAAATAATAAAGTCTACCTTAACCTAATCTACAAACGCAATGAAAAGCGATAACCAACCAAGCTTCAGTATCAATAAGCGAATTTCTTTTTAGTTACATTGTGCAGAGACACTTTTGTTATTATGATTTGAATGTTTTTTTTTTCAAAAGAAAACATAAAATATTAATTGTAGAAATTTTTCAATAAATATGTATAATTATTAGTAAAAGATAACCAGGGTTCGAAAATATAGCTGATATTTATAGTAAATATCAAAATATCCGGATCCGGAATATATTTCAACAAAACTGATATGTATATCCAATACATATCACCAGTTGGACTAAATGCTTGTTAACACTTAGTGAATTTAATCTATACTTATTGTTGAAATACTCTTAAAATTTAGCTGTGTAAACTAAATTATTTAAAAGTAAATTACAATGGAAATTTAATCATTTGCAATCTTGTAATGTTAACTTTCACTAATGCAATATTATTGTTTATGTTCTTTATTATGCAATTTCACTCTGATGACTCGGCCAGGCTTTCTTTATGTAGGTATATAAAGTGAAAGCATTTTGAAAAATATCAGTAATAAAAACTGGTTAAAAGATTTTCAATTTATATATACATTAACGACACACATCAAAGCATAAAATTCACATCCAAGGATATAATATCGTGTCATATGAATAACACATCAATGATGAGTATTATATCATTAAACCCGTATATAAAAACTTGTTTGTGTGTAAATAATTATTTTATAATTCGATAAGCCTAAAATGTACTTTTATTTAGTGGGGTGATTTGGTGGTTATTTTATATCAATTCAGGTGTTAAAAAATTGTTTCAAGAACTTACACCCATAAAACACTGTGCTTTGGTGGTAAAAGGAGAAAACGCAATTTAGCATCCTACCCACTTTGCTCTTAAGATCATATTTTTAGCTTTTGCACATGACTACACGGAAATAGTTTTTAACACTGCTATTAAGATGCCGTAAGAACATTTATATTAGTGATTCCACCACAAACCAACTCTATAAGCTGGTAAAAGTTTTATTCATATTCACAAAAAAAAATCGTTAATGCTGTTCGTCAGTTTATCTAAGAACGACCTTTAGTCTGGTCCAATGATTCGTAGGAACTATACAAATGAAGCTAGAAGACCCCTTTAAGGGCCTTACCTTCCTTTTCAACCGTCGTAATGCTGGTCCAGCCGAATCCGTTTGAGAGAGCTTCTATCTTGCAGCACCAACATTCAGCATCACTGTAGCTTGTAGCAGGATCAAGCGTCGGCGTCGGCGATGTAGTCTTTTCCTCGGGCTCCGGAAACAGCATAGCGGCCGGCGCGGCGTGAAGATCTTGCAATGCAGTAACATCCCCCTGAAATTATTTAAATAACGTATTACGAAAGTGTTTGTGAATATCGATCCCACTTCTGATGTTAGAAATTAAGACCATAAGTACATGTATCAACATGTATGGATATGTAATTAAAATTCTACTGGAAATGTTAAAGAGCTTCAATTGTAGTTAAAATAAAGTATTGTTATACGAGGAATAAAGAAATAAAACCTTGGAAATCTTTCAACAATTACTGGAATTTATTAAATAAAAACGACAATTTAAAAATGTTCTTTCAATTATAATGATTATTTAAAACACAACTTTAAACACATAACACATTTATTTACATAATCTTTACCCTTAAGGAGAACATCAAGTATAACCTCAAATAAAATTAATCGAGAATAACAGTATTAGAAAAGAATAAAACAGTGACTATTACGGGAGAATAAAACAGTAATAATTAGGGTAGAATAAAACAGTATGGAAACACTTAGCTAGACCTCTTAATAAAAGTGAATCAAGTTCAAACAGTATTAAATTAAAATAAAACAATATTTAAGTAGAATTAGACAGTATTAAAGTACTTAGCTTTTAGACCGCTCTGCTCGACTCACCACACAAGACTGTCCACAAAATGTGTCCTCCATGCTCAGAGGGAGCCAAAAGAGGAGGGGGATTCTCCCGCCATTTTAACAACTCATCCGTGAAAATAATAAATTGGCTACAGTGGCGCCAATAAGTCAAATTAATTATTTTATGAAAATAACATACTTTAATTAAACTATTTTGTACTAACTATAATATAAATATTATTAACATTATTTATAACTTAATTTAACAAGATACAATACATGTTCAATATTTGTATTACAAAAATGATTAAGGAAAATAACAGGAAGTAAACGGAAACCTGACTATTTGTCAATCGTCTGACCAAAACATCTTTTTAGTAATTTACTGTTATTAATTATCGATTTTAATATTTTGATAAACCAATATCGATAAGCTTCAATAATATAATGAATTTAATGTTAAATTTACATAATAATTATTAATTTATTATCTGCTAAACAGGAAATAACCAACTTAAGAATAGTCGTCTTTGTCAGATAATCAAATCACATTTTTTTAACAGAATTTGGTTAAATGAAGGATAAAGGTGAAGAAGAATGTTAATGAGTATGTATTCTAATATTAATTTAATGACTTTATAAGCAGTAATTGACAAATAAATTTAAATTCAAAATTGAATATTCTTACACACGCGTAGTTTCTCTTATAAATTAGAGCCATATCTAAATAAAACAACTAGTATAAATTAATATAAAGATATTTATTTATGTAATTATATGAAATAACACAGAAGCATTATAGTTTTTATGTATGAAAGGTTTCAAAGCAGTTAGTATGGCAGCCAACATCACATTTTCTGCACTTTTTTGTGGTATTCTTGTGACATTTAGCACATCGTATTTGCGTAGCACTGGAAATAATGATGTGACCAGCACCATCTAGTCGAACATCATCTGGCACCCTCCTCTTCTTACTCATTGGCTTCAATGGACGGCCAATGGAACGTGATGATGCATACCGTGCCAAATATGTCGTAACTACATTCCTGGTGAAAGCCAAGTAGTCGAGATGACTCTTTTCTTGTCCTGCTGGTGAAAGCCTATATAACTGAAAAACGTTATTCATTGACGCATTCAAGGGCCACATCAAAAGTTGCCAATACCACTTTTTTTTATTTATGCTGATGCGGTAGCAGCCTACATTTTGATCAAGACGATCAACTCCACCCATGTATTTATTGTACGTTTGTACACACGTGGGCTGTTGGATAGATATCTTCTTCTTTTCACTGCTTGACCAACGCTGTGCGGATCCCATCGGTGCAACCCCTTCGCTAGTTGATGCTACGGTAACTACGCTATTATCATTGTAACGAACCAGAGTCACTCCTGATGTTTCGTCAGTTATTTGGTGATAGCTACCACGTACCTCTTTCTTCATTTCTGGCATTTGTTTTAGCGGCGCATTTTCTACACGGTTTGCTCGAATTGTACCCGTACCTTGATGGCCACGTTCCTTCAAAGCAATAAGTAATCTGAAGGAGGTAAAAAAATTGTCCATGTAAACATGCACTGAAAATCCTACAGGCAAAGCGGCAACCAAGTTTATTACTACAGTTCCACCAACACCTAGATCGGGATTGGTATTGCCTGTGCTTGCACCTTGATAAGGAATGGCTTGAATTAGATAGCCCGGACGTGTAGCCATACTCCAACATTTGAAGCCAAAACGTATGGGCTTCCCATGTATATGTTGTTTCGTGCTGTGATGTCCATAATATGGAATCATCGACTCATCTATGCTGACTTCATTGTACTGGGGCCAATACTGTATCCATTTATGGTTTAGTTTGTCCCATAAAGGGCGTACTTTGGTAAACTTGTCATGGACATCTAACGCTGCGTTATCACATACATGAATGAACCGCAGTATTTGTTCAAATCGTGACCGAGATATAGCATTGGACACGCCGGGGTGGTGGTGTCGGCCCCGGTATCCCAATACATACGGTTTCTGGCTTGGACGTTATATCCACTGAGTAAAAATATGGCCAGCACGAGGCGAATCTCCTCTTTGGTAACGTCAAATTGTTTTCCTTCGAAAACAGCGTATTTTTTTGTTTTTTCCACAAACAATTCTATGATCTCTTCGTCATAAAACAATTCAAGCCATTCTACTGGCGATCTGTTACTTTCCCAAAAGTCGGGTTGTACCCATTCTCTTCTTTGGTATTCCGGCAAATCCATGTCTTTCCATTTCCTTTTTTCTTGTACCTTCTTTTTTCTGGGCTGCTTGCAATTAGAACTGGACGCAATCTCCGATAGGGGTACATCATCATCAAAATTTCCTATTGTTTCAGACACTAATACAGCTCCAGATTTCCGTACACATTCCAATGAAGCCTCAGCTCGAAGTTGGTTTCCAGTTAACACGTTCGCTGCGGGAATGTTTTTACCTGCCTTTCCATTAGAACTGCATCGGGCTCATTAGATCCAATGCTAAACTTTTCTATGGTGCGTTACAAGGTCGAAAAGACCCGGTGGACTTCTCTGTGTAAAATTATGATTATCAGTGTAATAAAGATAGTTAACCTAAAAAATATTTTTGAAATATGTTTCGAAAGCAATAATTAACCTACGACTAGATTCGTAAGTCGATCTGACTAGTATATATTTTATAAAAAACCGATATATTTATCGGGTATTTTCGATACGATAAACGCACTGATAGGCGACATATATCGACTAAAATTAGTGATGTCCCCAGGAAATAAAACAACGATATCGAGACGAAACTTACTTAGAACATTCGCGACATAATGTTTTTTTACAATGTGTGCATATAGTTTTAACCTTCTTCAATTTATTATTAGCTTGCTTGCTATTAAAATTTTCACGCAATTTATCGTAACATCCTGCACAATTTCTTTTTTTGTCACCTATTTCGAATTTGTGGGTAGAAGTAGAATTTGAGACAGAACTTGCAGAGTTGTTTCTATTTTGCAGAGGTGTTTTCGTAATTTTTTCTATAAATCATTCGCGCTTCGTAATTGATATTTTTTTTTATCGGTTTTTTAAATTATATACAATCCGAGCATTTATTAAAGCGGTTCCAAATAATAGCTTCGTTAGCAACAGTCGACGAAGGATTAATTTTTTTCTTCTCAAAGCTTGGATTATCAGCTACACATAACTCGCGATTTGTTATAATTTCAGGACTCAAATTAACATTATCCGATGAACTTAAATTTGTTTTTTTCTTACTATTAAGTATGGAAATTAAAAATATTATATTCATCATCGCTGAGTGACTCTTCATTTTGTTCTAAGTTTTCTGTATTTTTATTGCAACCAGGTTTGATAATAATATTTTCATATATTTTAATGTCTTGTCTGCAAGTATTTACAGCAAATAGTTGAGGTAGTTAGGAGCATTATTTGTAGGAGGTTCAGCAACATTTTGCAGTATTTGTAATGTATTGCCAGTTGATGGACTTGTGTAAATAGAGGAACTCACAGATTGATTCCGCTGGAAGAAATTTCTATGCGTGCGGATACTCGATCCTGATGAAACACTCTCAGCATCTCCTTTTTTTTTCTGGTCACTTGCATTGTCAGATAAATTACAAGTGTCCGTCTTGATCGCTTCATTTTGTAAAAAATTCTAAATACTTAGGTATATGAATTAAAATTGCACTGTCCTTTAGCACTGCACTAGGTCAACTGATCAGTAATCTAGTGCGGTTACCGGGTCATGGGGCTTCGGGTCTCGTCGACCCGATAAACGCACTAGGTGAAAAAAAATTACTTGTGGTCGGTATCGGGTCGAATGGATCCGATACAGGTTTTTTCTTAATACGTAATATATTTTAAGAGACAATGTCAAACCTTTAACTATCTCTTTCCTATACACTAGGGAACCTATTTAAGTAGGTGCCGCACCAGAGTAAGATGCATATATTTGTCGCCGCACCGTAGGCTAGATGAGCATCGGATCCTTTACACCCGATAACTCAGTGAACGTGTTAAATGGTTTAGATCTCCCAATAGAGCATCTTCCTGGTCACTATCGGCATCACTCAACATATGATTGCTAGGTGGGCAGGTATACACAGTCCCCTCTATGATGTCTTCCTCTGTCTCCAATATGTCTATTATTTCAGCCAAAGACAAGCTGGAACAAAAAATAATATATTTTACATATAAAAACTTACAACAAAATCACTTTTGTGTATTATCTAAGCATATTGTGTGTTACAAATACTGTAAAAACGATATAACATATATAACATAAAGTTAGAAATCTACGTGAGATCTCTGAGCACGAGAGTGCTCAGCGCTCCAATATTGGGGCGGTATAAATAATGTCTATGAAAATCCATTAGTGAACATAAGTAGTTGATTTATGAAATTACATGGCTTCAATTTAAAATAAAACAATAAAACAAATTACTAAATTTAGCTTTCCTAATAAATAAACTAATAATAAACTTACCCTTGTTTCCGCGACATTGTGAAATCACAAGTGAACTTTAAATTTTTTACAAATGACAGATAAAATGGCGGCTAAGACTTTTTTTTTTAATTATGTATGTTGCCGGATACTAGCAAAGGAATATAGAATTATTCAAACATAAATAAATACTTTGTAGTCGTCACATGTTAAACTGTTTTAAAAATGGGGCAGTAAGCACATACGGGTTAAGTGGCTTCCTCGCATGCCACACACGGAATAGGTATATTTAGATAATTTTTAAACATTACAATTTTGCAATAATTATTTAAATAATATTTAAACATTACAATATTGCAATAATTCACGCAATGGCACTCCCTCAGTATCATACTTCGATTTCATTGTATACATTGCACGTTGGTTAAAACTTCCAACATATAGCTGAATCTTTTGGATATGCAGCATCTAATGCCCAATAAATATGATAAATCTTCGTGATTGCTGAGCAAATGTTTGGAATGTGGTACCTTAGTCCTCTAAAAATTACGATCTCGTAATGAATTATATTGGCCCAAGAAGATCCGACAGCAACAATGTATGGTTGTTCAGGAATACCTTTCGTCGCTACTAATGACTCCCTATCGGCGCAATATCTATCAACGTCTGAAGTGACGACATGCCCAATGAAGCTTGAACGAACTTCTTCCTTGGAAGGTTTCCACATTTTTTTTCTCGGTATACTAATCGGTGGCACCTGACGTAAAAGCTTGACGATTGCCAAGAATGCTGCTAATGAAGCCTTCATAACGCCATTTCCATCGACCTATTTTTTCGGAAACCAAATTGAGTGTGTTTTCTTCAAAGTACTGAACTATTTTGTCTTTGATGATAGGTCTATAGTTACTGACATCACAAGTTTCTCTCTTTTTATGCACGGGAATAACTTTGCTGACCTTTAAAGCGTCAGGAAAGACTCCGTTTTCCAAACAACTATTTACCACTATAAGCAACAATTTGTATGAGTTTTGCATGTTATTCTACTGTATTAACTGAGTAACACATTATTTTTCACCTCACACGCTCTGAAAAGGAGGTTTTGTCAATAAGTTTAGGCATAGAAAATCGCTTTCTGCGGCCTAGCGCGGCAAAGTATTTTATGAATTTACTACCTAAAAATATGTCATAATGCGTTCCGAATCGCACTATTTACTTTTTTGTTATATTTGATTCTTATTTTAAATAGCTTTAAATTAATTATATTACTTCGTTTTGGTTTAATTATATTATTTTAGTTCATTGAATCATAAAAACAATAACAAGAAAATTAAATTATTTGTTTTAAGAATTATATATTAGGCTGAGTGAGATCTCACAACTTATAATTGGATTTCGGACTGTGACATAAATTTTTATTTTTAAATTGTCTTTGTCTTGTACCTCATGTCAGTGTCAACATTTACGGAATCGTTTTTATTCTTATTAATAAGTAACAATATATCCTACTTTATATAACTTTGAATTAAGTTAAAAGTGAAGAAAGTAAAATTCTAATAATTATTGTCATTAAAAATAGATATACACGCGGATAACTTATTCTGTTAAGAAAGAAAAATTCTAATAATTATTGTCATTAAAAATAAATATACGCGCGGACAACTTATTCTGTTTGTTAGTAGATAATTCACGCGCTCGCAAAGACCGGCCGGCCCTCAAGGTCAACCAGGTCGGTGCGAGACGACGCGCCCGCGCAGGCGCAGAGGCAGTTCGATTCATTCGCCCTTAGCGAATGCAAGTTCTATGCAGTAATTGTTTAGTGTGTTTTAGTGTAGGTCTAGTACGTCTAAGCTTCCTCTGTGTTTGTAACTGTTCTCGTCTACTCCTTCTGTACTTACTGTTTCGTGTGTGGCATAAACTGTGTGTATAATAGTAAATATCATCTTTCATTACCACAACCCGCTACAATAGCCTTAATTTCAGAATTAATCATTAAAAAATAACTATGTACAATGGCGGTCAAGAACGGTGGACCACCCTTAAGGGCGATATTGCGTGCACGCAGCGCGGCCGCTTCTCGCCACTCTCGCCCGCGTTAACCAATCACGACGCGTCTCGTCTATACTTACACACACACGTGCATAGCTATAATAAATGCAAGTGTATTTAAGTAACGTTCAGTGACTCGCGCGGCTTAGCAACGTCTCTTTTTTATAAGTTGCTATTATCTCGAGCATTCGGTTTGTATTTTCTAAATCGAAGCGATCTGTTTTACAAATCTGGATTCGCAATACAATATTATAAATGTTTAATGTCTCTCCGGGCGGCAAGTGTAGTATAAAAGTAAATTTATCGTGATTAAGATTTTTTTTTCAAAATTTGAATATTAATAATATAACAGAAACATTAATGAAAATAAAATTAGTATAATAAGGGAAATATGTAATAAATCAGTTGACGTATAGATAGAGGCATGTTAACGGGTTTTGAATAAATAAATTTAAAAAAACTTATGTTGAAAATATTGTTTATTGTAAATTGCATGATGAATACATACAAAAACTAGGTAGGTACTGGACGATTTTTTAAAATTATTTCACATAAGTAAAGTTTCATTATTCCAGAGTAACATAGGCTACATTTTATCCCGATATTTAATCGCCATTTATAAAAATAATTAATAGTTATACAAATTATTTTGTAGTTTGAAGTCACGTGATTATCTAAACTCCACGAAGATGAATTCGCGGGCGTCCACTAGTTTTTAATATAAATTCTACTTTGTAGGTATGCGAAGAAAATGGTTGAAAATAAAATACTTATGAAATATTACAAAAAAACAACCATCCTCCAAGTAGCACCGCCGGGAATCGACCTTTCACTGTCCGGGCGAATGCTCTGACCGCTGAGCTACGGAGTCGTTAGAGTAAGCGTCGAATCGTTCTAAACCTTCTTACGCGCTGTGAGTCAGCGTTTATTTCATAAGGATGGGTCGTTTTTTTTTCTAATATTTCATTTTCAATAAGTAATAATAATTGCAATGTAAATTCAAGAAACCGCCAAGTGCGAGTTGGACTCGCGCACGAAGGGTTCCGTACCATTAAAAAAAATATATTTTATTTTATTGGCTTTACACCTGCATACTGGTGTAAAGCCAGTCTATAATCTATAACTATATTATTAACACTCAACATTTATTTGTAGGACGTAGAGATTTTTTTTTGGAGTGAATAAGTATACTTACAACATAATATTCTGTGAATATATCAAGCGTCTACCTGTTGCCGTTATTAATATCAAGAAAAAAACGGCAAAAACATCATGTTTGTTGTATGGGAGACCCCTTAAATATTTATTTTATTTTAATTTTATAGTTAATTTTTAAAGTGAATATACAACTATATATTATTATTTTGTGAGTATTTCAAGCGTCTACCTGTTGCCGTTATTAATATCGAAGGTGGAACAACAATCCGATTTCAAAGCCGAGGTCAACACAAAACAAAACGAATCAGTCCGAGAAGAAAGCAGGGGACGTAGGAATCGAAAAAAAATACTCTAAAATTACGGAAGACACGTGAACAATTTGCGAAAACAAGTGGACACTGCAGGGCGCGGGCCCCGCACCGAGCCAAAAAAAAGTTGTGCTAATTGGTCACGTAGTAGAATGCCCTTAGCCAATCAAGAGAGGGTGCGCGTGAGCCGGCAATACGTCTGCCAAGCGATTTTTGCTGCTAGCTGATTCACCGAAAGTGTCCCCGGCTGTACTTATATTGTTTTCTATTTTATCTCAGCAAATTGTATTAGCAACATAAGTACAATTTAGCTTTTCATATTTTGGAACTTTGGTATTAATGAATTCTAATGCTCTAAATTTACTGTGCAAAAACTTTTCAAATTCAACCAAGGTAGGCAAATCCTGAACAGAGTCGCTGATTCGTTGTTCCTATTGTTTACGCGACTCATTATCCATTTTTTGACTAACCAAATAAATTACTATAGCATCCCAGGTGCTGACATTAATGCCTATATTAGTTTATGCAGATAAACATTCCTTGGTAGTATCTAATAATTGTTTGATTGAACTAGCCGACTCCGAAGTTAAACATTTTTGATTTGTTAGTTTTCTCAAAATGTTATTAGCCAGATAACGCTTGTTGTTATAGCGATTCTCTAACTGAGTCCAACAAACTTGATAGTTATCTGCAGTGACTAGGATGTAGCGTAAGAGCTGTTCTGCTTCACTGGTAACAGAACTTTTAAAATAGTTAAGTTTTGGCACATCGTCGATACCAGAGTTCTTATGAATAAGAGATGTAAATAAGTCACGGAAGCTGACCCATTCCGAATATTGACTAGAAAACTTAGGAATTGATATTTTTATTATATTGGTATTATTTGTTAAGTATAAGTAGTACCAACCTGACTTCACGTTGTAATTTTGGAATTTGTAATTTTTTTTTCTTTTTACCGTTTATTCAAATTAACTTAGTACTTACCTTTTGATTTGTATAATTTTGTTACCTACTCAACATAATAGTCATGTTTATTAGTGGAAACTCTTAGGCTACTGTAACATTATATATGTTATTGATTCCTTTGTGATGTATAACAGCTGTTGTTTTCCTAAATAAAGAAAATAAAATAAATAAAATTTTCGGCAGTTTTACAGCTTGCTTATTACTTTTACATGCTTTAATCACATCCTTATTCGAAAAAGATAAATTTGACAAGGTAGTTTTCAAAATTGATTTGTACTAAGTATAATTCTTCCGTTTGCTCATATAAATCAACTGATGTATAATTAAAACCTTTGGGTCTAATTCCAAAACAATCTTTTGGTGGTTGTTAACAAATGACGACCAACTTTGCTCCAAAGATTCTAAACGTGTTTCTACGTAGGCCAAAGTAATCCTCTCTTTAGGACTTTTCTTAGAATTGATCATAGATTTATTAATTTTATTTGTAATGTCTTCTTGTAGTTTAAAGTATTTTGTCGTCATTAATATCAGAATAGGTACGTCAATACACACAAAGAAACAATAGAACTTGACTTACAAGATGGATGAAAACAAAATTCGAAATTTGAATTTTGACGAACAAATTTTTTCTAAGTCGAAATATAAGTAAAACTTTTTAAGTCCAAGATTTGATGAAATTCATCTGTGTTTGACACTTCGTTCGGAAAACCGACATAGGTTTCCCGTTGGATACAAATTATTAAAACTATTCTAAATCCTAAACACAGAATAATTTCTAGGCACTAAATCAAAAAACTTCAAAGTTCAGAGCTACTAAGAAATAAGGTTCAAAATCTACTTACAAGATCACTGACACACTCACACTACGCCTTGGAAACTTCAGTTCCAAATTCTTCTGATGAAGACTTCCCCGGGTGCTCTGCCCCTCTGATTGTCCAAGAGTTGCTGCTCCTCCAACTGCTTATATTCTCAGTATAGGGCTCCAGGGGTGCTCCCCCCACTGCAGTACTTGCAATACTGCTAGCACTGTTGACAGCAAATCGCCATCCTTTTAGTGCTGACACAAATCAGTGTATGTCAACTCCGTACCGTGGTATAACGGCTATCGAAGGACCATGAACAAATCCCAAAAAGGTGTGATGAAGTAAAAGAAAACAGATAATAGCGAAAGTTATATATTGTAAATCGATCAAACTATATACATACATTAGAAGAAATCTTAACACCGCCTTGCAGCGATAAATATAAACAAAACATCACTGTCATTTATCGATTCCTAAGGGAACTAACATAATGCTTCACACAAATTGTGGTTCTTAACAGTTTTGTTGCCCTTAATTATAGCAAATAAACATTTTATCTGTTTATTTAACATTCATACCAGACACAAAACAGATAACTTATCACACACAATCAGGAATTAAAATGCATAATCAAAGCATTATTTATCTCTTTTAATTCAGATTGCTACTTACCCGTAGGTGACAAGACCGTACTGTCAAAATCCAGCCATATTTATACCTTATTAGGCACTAAGTTGCACTTCACTATTGTAACTGCTTTGTCACACTTAGTTTGCCAGATAAACATTTGGATAGATTTCATAAACAACATCAAAACAATAAAAATAAAGATAATTGATATTATAAAACAGAAATAAAGCACTGTCTTTAAAATTTGGTCCGCTTGTCTGCAGGGATATCAGGGATTTCAAATAGCCAATCAAGGCAGAATCCTGGTCATTTGGCAGATATGAGTGACCGCGTATAGGAAATACATATTTCACTGATTTATATAAACAAAATACTTGAACTAATACATATGTATCACGAGGTAATTTTTATTTTGACCAGGGCATGTCACTGAAGATAACGAGACGCTCGCTGGTAATATTGTGTTCGTTATAATATTTCAATTAAAGAGATGTCACATAATACTGCCCTTTTTTTCCTTCTGTTTCAAGATATAAGTCCATACACACTTAATCCTGCTACCTAATATTATAAGTTCGAAAGTTTGTGCGGATATTTGGATGGATGAATGTTTGTTGCTCTTTCACGCAAAAACTACTGAACTGATTAAGATGAAACTTTACAGCAATGTAGCTTTCAGAAAACCACGTAAGTAGTAGATAATTGGGGCTTCTGGATCAAATTAGATCCAGAACCCCCAATTATCTACTTGAATCGACTCAAAGTGTATTGTTGAATGCTCAAAATACACTTTGAATGCTAATTTGAATCTTTAGCGCAATCAACTAATCGATTCAAAAGTGTATTTTTTAAGTGCTAAAAATAAACTTTGAATCTTTAGCGCATTCATTTAATCGTTTCAAAGGTGTCATTTAGTTAAGTAGAACGTTGTGAATAATTGCCATTACTTTTTTATCTTACTAGCATGCAACATTTTAATTAAATAGATTTTTAAATAAGAAATGTTTTTTATATTCTTTAATTGCATATAAATACAAATAATTTCGATGACGAAATCGATCTTCTTCCAAACTAGCAATAGCTTCCTCGAAATTATCAGCATTTTTATTTTCAAAGGTGCACTGCTCCAAAAGTTGCGTTTTCCATGGATTGTGCATCAGATATACGAGATTGCCGGGCAGATGTAAATGCATGAAATGTTTTATTTTTTATGCTTATTATTCTCTGATTTGCGGATTTTTTGGTTCGGCTTACCTTCGCTGTATTTTGACCCCACACCACTGCTAGCTAACACATCCAACTATAAACACTTTACTGCACATGACATGATTTAAGTAGTAAATAAATTGGGCATTCTGACTCAAAACAATTGCGTCCTGAATGCTCGTTCACGCTCGCTACGTCACTGTTCTGCGTGACGACGCGACGGACTCAATTGTTGTAAACCAAAATGCCCAGGGCCTTCTATCACCAAAATAAGTGAAAATTTTAATTGTACATTTTGAGTATTCAGTACCTGCCTATAGTGTCAGAGAATCGTCTTGAAAACCATGCTTAACATTGATCAAAAGTCATGTTATTCTTATACTTTTACAGCCTTTACATTGATACTTTTGAGCCCATGTTCACTGTTTGCAAAAGGTACCTATCGGACCTGTTTGATACAATAATATAACTGAATACTTACGTGCATTTGACCCTCCATCTTTCCATGACAAAATTAAGAAAGGATACTTTATACCTCTTCGCCACTTGAAGGATTTGCAATCCTACAGAAGTTTCCACTGGCTCACCCTCACACCAAGACAGGCACACATATCAAACCAACAGGAATCCTGAAGCCGAATCCTCTCCGTACTCCACCAGAACTCCCGCCTAGCTATATGTCATCTGTCAATCTATCGTTGACAATGACAGCTACTAGTGTTGCCCTCCTGTGTGTGTGAGACAGGGTTGATTGTACCCTTTTCCATAGATACAAACACTACAAATATTTTGTCCTTCCTCTTTTATTTCACATAATTTATCATAAATTATCATCTTGTAGGGTTCACTTAAATAATGTTTCAATCTCTGATGATCATTGGCTTTATTATATATATTATTACATTCAAAGGAATTTGAGCCTGACAAGAGACTGAAACTTAGTACTGAAGGCAGGGAACGCTATGTCCGTACATGGATTCTAGTCCAGTAAAGTTATACTTGACCATGAAAAATGGTGATTTTTGATCTATTTTAATCATCATCATCCATCATCAGCCTGTGGACGTCCACTGCTGGGCATAAGCCTCTCCTAGGTCAAGCCTATTGTGGCGTTCATAGGAGGCTATTAGCCTACTGCTACCACGCTGGCCAGACGGGTTGGTAGAGGGTTTGTTTCAAGTTTTCCTTCTCTCGCACAGGTTTTCAATGCGTCGAGCCTCTTAGTCGAGTCTTACGACATCCCAGGCATGTAAGAGAGTGGTGACACTTGTATTCTTAGGCCGTCACCACACGGCACTATTTTAATCATTCCTGCATTTTTAATTTTCATTACTGGTTGACAACTTTTTAAGAAATAAGGCTACAGTGTCTTTTTCAGATCAAAAAACATTTCATGAGTGATACTTTTTATTTCTAAAGGTGATGGATGTTTGCGTGCTGTTTTATCTGGTCTTCCCATTCTTCTGGTGTTTCTATAGTATTTTTTTTTCAAGTTGCCAATCAAGGCAGAATCCTAGTCATTTGGCAGATATGAGTGACCGCGTATAGGAAGTACATATTTCACCGATTTATATAAACAAAATACTTGAAATAATTCATATGTATCACGAGGTAATTTTTATTTTGATCAGGGCATCCGAGACGCTCGCTGGTAATATTGTTTTCGTTATAATATTTCAATAAAAGAGATGTCACATCACATAATACTGCCCTTTTTTTCCTTCTGTTTCAAGATATAAGTCCATACACACTTAATCCTGCTACTTAATATTATAAGTTCGATAGTTTGTGCGGATATTTGAATGGATGAATGTTTGTTGCTCTTTCACGCAAAAACTACTGAACTGATTAAGATGAAACTATACAACAATGTAGCTGTGCTCGCTGGGTGCAAGCGCATTCAACGTGGGCTGAGAGGGGCGTGGACCCCTGTGGGCAAATTGGGAATATGAGGGGGGATGAGAATAAAATGGACTCACCGGACGGATTTGGTTTGAGCTGATGGCGCCTCCAGTTGCCTAGAGCTGATGGGCTGACGATGATCCTGGTATGATCTTCCAAGGGTTCACCCTTCTCCGGAACCGACACTTGGGTAGATCGCGATTCGCGCCGTGCACGCGGATACCAAACGAGCGTGGAATCGGTTCGGGCCACTAATTCGTATTCTAATATCACTGGGTCGTAGGTCACCAGGTCGCGACGTTATCGCGATGTGTACTGTTATGAGCCTCGAATAAATTAGGTTTTTAAAAAAAAGAATATTTGATTTTTAAGACAGCCGTCTGGGAAGGATGATGGAACGAGACTGACTAATGTATGGATGCATGGGACAGCTATGAGTGGGTGAGTGATTGGTAAGCAAAACAGGGATGTGTGGTGTGCAATAAGGGATACATTTACTATCTATAACACCTCCCAGGGGTAGACTTAACATCGGGGTTGAAATTCCGATGTTTAGGAAAAAGGTAAGCAGAGTGTGTGTGAGGTGAGTTGAGAAGCTATTAAATATTACGACGGATACTAGGAGATGGGATGATTTCCACGTCAGGTTGGTGTTTTATGACTTTTAGAGGAATGGCTGGTTCAGGATTTGGGGTGTCGGTAGAAGGTAGGTCAACTGGGATAGTTCGGGTAGGTTTAGGAAGAAGGTAGGTAAGACGGCTGTTAGATTTAATATAAAAGATTATCTTAGTTAAACAAAATAAAAACACAAAGCAAGTTATGACTATAAATGAAATTGAATAATGAGTCCCGTACTTTATTAAGTGGTGGTGGTGGTATCTTTAATTTTTAAAATTGATAGAGGAAACAATTGTTCTGACGAAGTAAATAGTGCTCTCTCTCAAGCCGCACACTGGTTCAACATTAATAATTTGTCTCTTAACCCTACTAAAACCAAGTTTGTTAAATTCTCATTACCTAATGTAGTGCAGGTCGATATGCTTATCAATTTGAATGGGGATGTAGTAGAGTTAGTTGAGAGTACAAAATTTCTTGGTATTACATTGGATTCAAAACTACAATGGGATCCACATATTGAAGCCTTGTCGAGTAGACTTAGTTCTGCGGCTTTCGCAATAAGGAAAATAAGGCTCTTAACTGATATTGAAACGGCAAGACTGGTTTACTTTAGTTATTTTCATAGTGTAATGTCCTATGGCGTGTTGTTGTGGGGCTCAGCAGCTAATATAGAAAATGTTTTTATACTTCAAAAAAGAGCTGTGCGCGCCATTTACAAACTCCGACGTAGAGATTCTCTTAAGGATTTGTTTAAAGAGATTAATATACTTACTTTGGCGGGACAATACATCTATGATAATTTAGTATATGTAAGGAAACATCATGATTTATTTATAAAGCATAGCGATGTTCATAATTTTAATACTAGAAACAAGAATAAGCTTGCCGTTCCAAAATTTCGCCTTGAAAAATGTAGACGCTCGTTTTTGGGGAAAGGCATAGCCTTTTTTAATAAAGTTCCACAACAAGTTATTGAGCTGCCTTTGCATAAATTTAAAATATATGTTAAAAAAACGCTCTTAAGCAAAGGTTATTACAAGGTAGATGACTATTTAAAAGACCAAAATGCATGGATGTGATACCAACATTAAACATACTATTGTAAATAGTGTAAGAGGAAAATATTCTAATATGAGTATGAGAAAATTTTCTTCTTTTATTAAATATATTTCAAGATTGTAGATTTGTGTTTGGCAACAACATGTTCCATTGTAAATGTTGTTGTTTCTGCTAAGGCTGATAAGTTTCTTGCGGCCGTTCTTCTTATCAGTTAAAAGATGTCCTGAATGGCTGGTAGGGAAAAAAAAATGTTGGACTATTCGAAAGTACTTATCTATAAGTCTATTTGAATAAAAATCTTTGACTTTGACTTTGACTTTGACTTTGGTGTTCATTTATTATTTTATCTGTGTTATCAGCAATGGATTTTAACTTTAATTTTGTTTGTAATGAAAAGATATCTAAATTAATGTTTTGTAATTTTAAAGGGGGCTCATTATTTATTTCAGATTTAAACTTATTTAAATTACAACAAGAGTCGTTTATGATATTAAAATCTGTATGAACTACAGTAGTATTGATTGTAATGCTGTTTAGTTTCGGTATTAGCTTAGTGCTCTTACAATAAGATATACAATTGTTTGGTGTAGACAGTATTCCTGTGCCAATAATATTTATTTCGACAATTCTTTGATTTGGACATTCAATATACAGTTTATTATTTTGAGATTGAACATATATCCAATTATTATTGCTAAGAGGCACCCATAGGTCAACATGACCATGAACGAAATCTGTTTGACATTGCGCCGGTAACACTTTTATCACTTTTGTCATTAGTTCACTTTCACAGTTCGGGTTTGCACTAGTCGGGAACACTGTCATGACGTCACAGATGTATTCGCGGGAGTTTACCGCTATGCATTCCTTTAGTGAGTTGAGGTTACAGTATTCTAATTTATCTTTGGTCATTGCTATATATCTATGGCTAGGTACTATATAAGTAAAAGAATTCTGTTTTACAATGTCATGAGGAGTAGGTAATGCAATGCTATGGAACAGATTAAATTCCTTCGGGGAAACTAAAGGTATTCTCAAAACAAATACGACCTTATTGCTTAAACTATAACACACTATACTAGATATATTCATCAGTGTATGAATATTACTTAATGATAAGCTTACAGGTAACTTAAACTCTACAGGTAGATATCTATAGTTATCGACAATTTCTTGGTATAGTTGTCTGGGTGGTAATATAGCCGAATGCAGAATGTTTTGGTTGCTAAGCATGATAGCGCTTGTTATGTCTTCTAGTCGAAATGATAACGTTAGTAATGCGGCTTCTAAACTGTTCAAGATAGAATTTATATTTGATTTCACTGTCAATTCGTTGGAAATTATACTAAAGTTTTTGAATTTTAAAGAGAAATCGTCGATAGCTTGGTTAAGGCTAGCTTCATTAAGTTTTATTGTATACAATGTTTTATTAAGTTTTGATAAAGTTGAAGAAGTCACTAAAATATTTTCTTTCATTAATGATGCCAGCCTTTTCTCATTATCTACCACATCTTGGATGGCGTTATCATATCTGATACCGTCGTCCTCATCCAGAGTCCCGAATATGGTTTTGGAAAGAGAGCCAATACCACCTATCCATGCCCCTCGTTTGAACCTTTTCTCTATTAGATGTGAAATAGCGGAATACTCAGAAACAATATCCTGGTATCTAACAGTTAGCGGTTGTAATATATTATTGCATTCTAAATTGTTCGAAGTTTCGATCTGTATTTGATTACATATAAGACGTAATGTGCCAAATATTGAGTTGATGTTTTTAAGATGAGGTTCAATATAAGAGATGTCAAGTGGGGTAACTATGTCTAAGTGGTTTACGCGGATTTTTAGTTCACCAATCGGGTCAAAGTATATACCGGAACTCGAGTTGATTTCCCGAACATACTCTGGATGACCTTGGGCCAGTATGCTGTAATGAAAAGAAACGCTAAGTTATGTGTCTATGTATCTATCGTGTGTATATACAAGTGTATTTAGTTGTATAATATATTATATAAGCAATATAAAATTTGTATAAGTGAAAGTTATAAAATGTATCTATATCTATACTTAACTACATTACGTTTATACCTAACTAAATTATACTTATATCAACAAATATTTTAAGTAGTAGTAGGCGACAATTGAGCGTCTACATGTTTGATTTCATCGAAATGATGCCTTATATGGCGTCTATTTATTAATAACGATAACGTATGGTTACCATGAACCTTAACAACTTTGTATGGGCCTTTCCACAACGGGGATAAGGCCTTACGTTGCCTAACGTGGTTTTTCAATAAAACGTAGTCACCAACCTTGTATATTACGGGACGTGTGTGGGAATCGTAGTAGTTTTTGGAGTTTAACTTTGATTTTTGAATGTATTCTAAGGCTTTATCTCGCGTATACTTCAGTCGGTGATGCAACATTTTCACATATTCCGGATAAGTAGTATTAGAGTTGTCATTGTAGACAGAATCTGGTATACGGGGTTTGTATCCGAACAGTAGTTCGAATGGTGAGTAGTGAGTAGTCGAATGTACGGCAGTGTTGTAGGCTAACATGGCTGTATACACGTATCGAGGCCAATTGTTCTGATCTTCGTTAACGTATGACTTAAGATATTCTTTGAGAGTGGAGTGCGATCTTTCTAAGGCACCCTGTGTTTGCGGATGGTAAGGAGCGGACCAGAGTAATTTAGTTTTTAAGAATTCACAGGTTTTCTTGAATACTTCGGCCGTAAAATTAGTACCTTGATCGGTAAGTATGTATTTTGGAATTCCGAATAGTGAGATGAAGTGAAGAAGACATTCAGAAGTTTCTTCAGCAGTTATGCTGCGGATAGGATAGGCCAACGAAAATTTGGTTAGGTCGTCTTGCATGGTTAGTATGTATTTGAGTTTGGCTGTGCCAGACTCTGGCAAAGGACCCACGATGTCAATGGCAAGTCTCTCAAATGGAGCTGTTGAAGTGGAGGTTATTATCATTGGTGCCCTGTTAACTTTACGTAATGCTTTGTTAGTTTGGCAAGATGTACATTTTTTGATATATTCCTCAATGTCGCTGCGCATGTTTTTCCAATAGAATCTTTCCTTGATACGATTAAGCATTCTGATAGTCCCTAAGTGACCGGCGATGGGAAGGTCATGATTTTCCTTAAGAATTTTTGGTATTTCACTTAGTGAAGGATATATAATACTGTTATGATATATGTTGACCTGTATATTAGTTCCGTTGAATAAGTAGTTAAGCATGTTATAAATTTTGACATATGAATGTTTATCAAATGGGTTTTTGAAGTCGGATGTACCGATCTCATTTACTGTAGGATATGACATCATTATTTCGTCACGAGCGTATTTCAAGGACTTAAAAATATCTGGGTAAGAAAAATCATCAAAGTGATGTACTTTTGTGAATAAGAAAAGATAAGATTTATTTCCGTATGTTAGAGGTAAGAAGTTATATAATGTTCTTTCTAATTTCAGAAATTCATCGCGGTCGGCTTCTGGGCAGTTATTTAAAATTTCCTGGACATAAGGCATGGACTCGTCCATGTCTATTGAGGTAGGTATAATAAATAATTTTTGTGGTCCTTTGAGTAGATTTTCATTATGCTCTATAATTTGGGTATCGTGAGATTTTGTTGGTGATTTCAGGAATTTATTATAGGTTTCTTCAGATACAGATAGGTTTTCAGGTGTCGTTGAAAGCGGTTCAGAGTGAGGATATTCAGGAGCTGGTAAGTTTGCAGGTGCTAGAGGATGGATTTTAGGATGCAGTGTGTCGAGAACAGGTAAGTTTTCAGGTTGTGGATATTGGAGCTCAGAGGGCAGTGTGTCAGGAGCAGGTAAGTTTTCAGGGCTATATGCACTAAATGATATATCATCACCTTCTAAAAGTGGAATGGAAGGTAGATTACTGTCCGATCCGAGAAGGCTGGATGGGACTCGGACATCGAGATCTTCCAAGGTTATTGGACTAAAACCTGGAGAGTCAGCAGGAGCCATAACAGGATCTTGATTTCTAGGATCATCTGCTTGTGGAAGTTCGTCGTTAGCATTAGTATTTACATCAGAATTAAGAGAATCTTTATTTGCAGGATATATAGGATTTACCGGATACCTAGATAAAGCGTCAGCAGCAGAGTTCAGTTTGCCTTTGCGGTAAACTATCTCATAATCAAATTCTTCTAATTTCAATCTCCATCTTTGGAGCTTGCTGCTGGGATCCTTGTGGTTGAATAACCATTTCAATGGTCTATGATCTGTGATAATAAGAAATTTGTGTCCATACAAGTAAGGACGGAATGTTTTACAGCCGTAAAGGATTGACAGCAGTTCTTTTTCAGTGGTGCTGTAGTTCGACTCGCTTTTATTGAGGGTGCGAGAGGCGAAAGCTACTGGTTGGTCTTTACCAACTGTCCCTTGGGAAAGTACAGCACCAACGGCGTGATTTGAGGCATCACAGGTAAGGATGAATGGCTGGGTGAAATCTGGATAGATAAGTAAGGGTGCAGTCGTTAGCTTATGTTTAAGGGTGTCGAAGGCGAGTTGTTCTTGATTTTCCCATTTAAAGGGTGTATCTTTTTTCAGGAGGTTAGTAAGGGTCTTAGCAGTTTTGGAGAAGTCTGGGATAAAGCGGCGATAGTATGAGACAAGACCAAGAAATGACTTAATGTCCTTTGGAGTTTTAGGAATAGGGAATTCAGTCACAGCCCTGATCTTTTCGGGATTTGGTTTGACACCTTGTTCAGTAATAATGTGTCCTAGGTAACAGACTTCGCGTCTTAAGAATTCGCACTTGTCGGGTTGTAACTTAAGGTTGAAATGACGGATTCTTTGGAAAATTGCAGTTAAATTGCTGATGCTGGATTTTAAATCGTGGCTGTAAGAGACCACGTCATCGAGGTATACGAAGCATCGTATACCTTGAAGACCTGATAAGACAGTATTCATGAGACGTTGGAAGGTCGAAGGCGCATTTTTTAGTCCGAACGGCATCCTGGTGAATTGGAAATGTCCCTCGGGAACCGTGAAGGCTGTTTTGGGTTTATCTGTCTCATTTAACTCTATCTGATGAAATCCAGATGCTAGGTCCAAGTGGAAAAGTATTTACTGTTACCTAGTTGGTCTAGTATTTCTGTAATTTGAGGTATGGGATAGATGACACCGATTGTGACATCGTTCAGCTTTCGGTAATCTATTACAACGCGCCATTTTTGCACGTTGGACGCGTCTAGTTTTTTGGGGACCACCCAAATAGGAGATGACCAAGGGGAATCGGAGGGCTCTATAATGTTTTGTTCGAGCATTTTGTCAACTTGTTTACGTACTTCGACTTTGTGGATCTCAGGGAATCTATAGGATTTAGTATGTATAGGGATATCCGTGGTTGTCTTAATTTCATGTTTAAAAGCATTAGTATGAGTAAGGTTTTCTCCGGGGAGATGAAAAATATCAGAAAAATCTGAGCACAGTTGTAGGAGAGCGTCTCTTTCTTCATTATTGAGGTGTGAGATACGCAGTTGTTTTAATACTTCGTTAGAGCGTTTGACGCTATTATTTGAAACATTTACATGATATACAGGTTTAGAAGGTTTATCCACAAATTGCAAAGGATTATAGGGTTCAAGTTTAAGGTTCAAATTGGATTTTATAGTAACGGGTACTTCGGAAGTATTGACTACAGAAAGGTTGACTCTATTATTCTCTTTGACGTGGACTAGGCAGTTAGCAATTAGTAAGTTATCTGAAAGTTTTTGATCGAGAACTAACCCCTCTTTGATTTCAGGGTTTGATACGGAGCATTCGATAACAGTTTCGGTTCTAGCTGGAATTATATAAGCGGGTTCATGAAAGTATAATTTCAAGGATGTTTTACCAATGCGAAGAAGATTATCATTATAATTAATACTGCAGTTATGAGCATTGAGCATATCGGATCCAATTATACCATCATATGGTAGATGTATGGCATCAATAACGTGAAATGAGTGCATTAATTTAAATTTAGAAATTCGTAGTTCTAATGGGAAGTGACCTCGGGTGCGGATTGTTTCTTCAGCTGCTGGATCTATGCCTTTCAATTCAATGGATTCTTTGTAAAGTTTGGGGTGTTTTTCTAAACATGAATACTTCAGAAGGCTTACAGAGGATCCTGAATCAACTAATAAGGACAATGGAATATCTGACACTGAAGAGTTCACAAGGACATGGGGTAATAAAGTTTTTGCAGGATTATTGGAGATTTCGAAAACTTTGGACTTTGCAGGAGAGGGTACGGTGCTTTTAGGCAGGTCAACTTTATTGAGTTGTTGCACGGATACAGTCGATTTAGGCAGGTCAACCTTATTGTGTTGCCGCCTGGATACAGTGAGTTTAGGCAGGTCAACTTTATTGAGTTGCTGCCCGGATACAGTGGATTTAGGCAGGTCAACTTTATTGAGTTGCTGCCCGGATACAGTGGATTTAGGCAGGTCAATCTTATTGTGTTGCCGCCTGGATACAGTGGGTTTAGGCAAGTTATCATGTAGCGATACTTGCGAAGGGTTAGTTTTAAATGTGTCGGTTTTAGCATTGTGGGGTCCCGCACGACACTGGGACGAGACAATTACTCGTTTTTTGGGTTGGAGTCAACAGTATCGTGACCTTCGACGGAGTTGGTTGGATATTCGTCTTCATTGTTTTCTGTTGTCTCGTCGGATACGAAATTTACACGTTGAGGGCCCTTAGCCTGATATTGGTCAAAATTTCTGAAGCGATTATTATTAAACTCCCTTTTACGACATTGCTCCAGGGTGTGACCGGGAGTTTTGCAATATCTACAAAAAGGGGTTTGAGCACTTTGAGCAGTCGCTCTGTTGAAATTGAAATTTTGTTTAAAATTTGATTGATTAGAGAAGGATTGTTGACCTTGGTTACGACGCGCAAATTGGAAATTTGGTTTTGACGCATTAGGTCTATCCTGACGCGAATATTGACTGCTGGATTGGCTTGGGTTATGCTTAGATAACGCCTGTTGGATTCTTTCTTCAGAAATTGCTATATTTATAGCGTCGTTTAAGGATCTTACCGATTTACATCGAACAATATTTGAAATGTGAGGCTTTAACCCCATTTGGAAATGGTGGAGGGCTAGCTCCTCCATTGCGGCTGTTCGTCCTATCATTTCTCTACTTTTATGACCGTGAGAGATCGATATTTCCGTTAACAATTCGGCTAAACATGTCTCTATTCTTAAAGCATACTGACTTGCGGGCTCGTTTGGTTGTTGTTTACATTCTTGCAAGTCTGTGAGTAGGTGGGCATAATGCTTCCTCTCACTAAACTGAGTTTTAAGAAACTCTTTTAATTGTTGCCAATTGGTGAACTCTTTGATAGAACAAGCGGTTTCCGCTTTCCCTTCTTATTGACAAAGAATATATTTAAAAAGTGTATCTTTCTGGGAATCTGATGCTAGCTCGTAAGCGTTGTTGCAGTTGACTAAAAAGGAATTGAGCTTTTCTCTAGAACCGTCGTACGGTTTAATGAATTTTAATAAAGTGGAAAGTTCGATTTCTAGTTTTAAAGTTAGCGGTTTTCGTTTTGAACCAGATCTAGTTGAAGGTCCCTGAGGGGGAGGACACTGGCTTTGGCATTCCTCCTCTGTGTCGGTAATAGCAATTTCAGGTCGGTCATATTTGGGGCTACTTGATCTTTCAGTCATTTTGATAACAATAAATCAGAAATAATACAATATAGAAATTGACAAAAGTATTAAGTAAAAATAAAACACTTAATTTGATTAGGATTAATTAAGCAATGACCAATTACTCACTGGAATGCGGATAGCGCGATAAGGATGAGCATTTCGCGATAAGCCTCGGATCGTCGCGTCGTCGTGTCGTAGGGCTGATCTTCAAGGTTGCGTCTTTGAATAACGCAACACCAGCGGCAAAGACCGGCTGCAGTACCAGTAATACGCAGCAGTGGGCCTTTTACAAACTTCACCACGAACACTGGGTATCCAGGGGGCCGGGCCGGAACTCGGTGCAATGATAGTTCAAATACACAGTGGAGTTGGCACTTACACTCACGCACTCATATACACTTAACTTGGTTCATTAATTTTTTTTTATTTCATTAATTAAAACTTGGAAAAGTACCAAGGACGCACAAAATTCACACGCGTCGAACTTGAAACTAGGAGACGTTCCGGGGATTCCTGGTTTGAATCCCTTTACGCTGCCACCAAATGTTATGAGCCTCGAATAAATTAGGTTTTTAAAAAAAAGAATATTTGATTTTTAAGACAGCCGTCTGGGAAGGATGATGGAACGAGACTGACTAATGTATGGATGCATGGGAAAGCTATGAGTGGGTGAGTGATTGGTAAGCAAAACAGGGATGTGTGGTGTGCAATAAGGGATACATTTACTATCTATAACAGTACACATATATAAAAAAGGGGCGGAAAATGTTCGATTTTAAATGCGAAAACAGAGCGAGCTGTGTGTGTCACGGCGCACCGTCGAGAGACTTCCGCTCAGTGGTGCCGCGCGGCCGGTGGCACAAGCACTTTCTGGTTGAGAGGTTCACGTGACGCCCGTGAGATGGCGTCAACAGTAGCTTTCAGAAAACCACGTAAGTAGTAGATAATTGGGGCTTCTGGATCAAATGAGATCCAGAACCCCCAATTATCTACTTGAATCGATTCAAAGTGTATTGTTGAATGCTGTATTTTGAGCATTCTAATTTTGAATGCTAATTTGAATCTTTAGCGCAATCAACTAATCGATTCAAAAGTGTATTTTTGAGTGCTAAAAATAAACTTTGAATCTTTAGCGCATTCATTTAATCATTTCAAAGGTGTCATTTAGTTAGGTAGAACGTTGTGAATAATTGCCATTACTTTTTTATCTTACTAGCATGCAACATTTTAATTAAATTGATTTTTAAATAAGAAATGTTTTTTATATTCTTTTATTGCATATAAATACAAATAATTTCGATGACGAAATCGATCTTCTTCCAAACTAGCAATAGCTTCCTCGAAATTATCAGCATTTTTATTTTCAAAGGTGCACTGCTCCAAAAGTTGCGTTTTCCATGGATTGTGCATCAGATATACGAGATTGCCGGGCAGATGTAAATGCATGAAATGTTTTATTTTTTATGCTTATTATTCTCTGATTTGCGGATTTTTTGGTTCGGCTTACCTTCGCTATATTTTGACCCCACACCACTGCTAGCTAGCACATCCAACTATAAACACTTTACTGCACATGACATGATTTAAGTAGTAAATAAATTGGGCATTCTGACTGAAAACAATTGCGTCCTGAATGCTCGCTCACGCTCGCTACGTCACTGTTCTGCGTATTTGATAGAATCAGGCGTTACTTGGCGGAAATCCATATCTTAGTAGAAAACGAAAAATATGTCGCGTAATTCCGCAAGAAAAAATGCAGATGCAGCCCAGTGACACACCTTGCACCTTCACCGACTACTCTACACGTGTTTCGCCCACACACGGAGCATCCTCAGGAGTTGTTAGACCGTGCCAATCTCAGCACCGAGGTGTGTCACTGGGCTGCATCTGCATTTTTTATTGCGGAATTACGCGACATATTTTTCGTTTTCTACTGTTCTGCGTGACGACGCGACGGACTCAATTGTTGTAAACCAAAATGCCCAGGGCCTTCTATCACTCAAATAAGTTAAAATTTTAATTGTACATTTTGAATATTCAGTACCTGCCTGTGGGCACTCAGTATCATTTATTTATTGTACACACATATTGCATTTAATACATAAAAATCAAACTTAATATAAATATCTATAACTTAAAGTATTAAAAGTTAAATATTAAGAAATTTACATCTAATAAATAATTAAAATAAACTTTAACTATATTTACATACTTATTATATAACATTTCTTTAATATATATTTATTACATTTAATTTCATTTACACAATACAAGTATTCACACTGCACACAAAACTCATCCGGCATTCCGTGCTACCTGATTGCCGTCCGTAGCAACGGACTCGCGCTCTCGTCGATCGGCCTATTGTTCTAACATTCTTTCGAGAACCGGTCGGCGCACGCGCAGCCTGCGTGTCGCCCCGCGCGCCAGTCAGGATCATAACCCGACGCAAACCGCACGCCGCTTTTGCCTCCGTCGCGACTTTGTCGAGTGTCACCGCCATCCGGACGTTTATGCTTGCTGTATTGTTGTAATATAAACTTTTCACTCTCTCCGCTGTCTCTTCTACTTTTCTATATACTGTGCTTTGTGCTTGTCAACTGTTTCTCCTTCTGTGTTTTGTGCTTTGTGCTATTTGTGTGCTTGTGCTTGGAACATTATACCATCACACGTAAGTCGGACTTTAATTTCATAACCGAACTTAAAACCCCAAACTGGTGACCCCTATCGAACACTATAAGCTCAGAACAAGTGCAAAAATGAGTGACAGCAGTGACTCTGCAAAAACTACTACCTCGACAGCCGCCCAACGTCCCGGTCGCCGTCATCGCGAAGAGCGCGTGTCCACTCCACCATCCGACATTTGCCGCGTCGGAATACGAGTCCCGCCGTTTTGGCCTGAAGAACCTGAGATATGGTTTGCGCAGGTTGAAGGTCAATTCGCCATATCCGGTATCACATCAGACGCCACGAAGTTCAACTACGTGATCGGCCATTTGGATCCGCAGTTTTCTAAGGAGGTCAAAGACATCATTGTGGCCCCACCGCTCGAAAACAAATATGAAAAGCTTAAGTTCGAGCTCATTAAGCGATTGACTGCTTCGAGGGAGAAGAAGGTGCAGCAACTTCTCATGCATGAGGAGTTAGGTGACAGGAAGCCATCACAGTTCCTGAGGCATCTGCAAAGTTTGGCTGGCTCAGAAGTGCCGGAGGATTTTATACGCACTATATGGTGTAGCCGCCTTCCTAGCAACATTCAGGCACTCATAGCGTCACAGCCCACTACGTCCTTAGAAGCGCTAGCGGACTTAGCCGACAGAGTACAAGACATCGTGTCACCTATGCGTCAAGTAGCTGCCGCAACCGCACCAGCAGCATCATCGTCGAGCACTATGGAGACCATGGCACTAGAGATAGCCGAGCTGAAACAAGCTGTCAAAAACTTGACACTCCAGCTTGATCGCCGTGACAGAGAGTCCAGACCACGGCACCGCTCGAGGGACCACCAGCGAAGCCGTTCATCTTCACGATCCAGTTCCAACTACCGCAGATTCCCGATATGCTGGTACCACTACAAATTTGGCTCAAAAGCAACGAAGTGCATCCAGCCCTGTGACCATGCGAAGTCGGGAAATGCTCAAGGCAGTCGATAATGGCGACAAACGACTGCCCGTCTTCCAGTGGTCGCCTTTTCGTCACTGCAGTGATAAAATTTTCATGTTTAAGGACCTTAAGACTTCTAGTCATGTATTTCTTAGGGAAGACTTACTAAGACCCGCATTAAGTCCTGCGTATTCTGGTCCCTTCCAGGTTTTAAAAAGAGGGGACAAAGTTTTCAAAATTTTAGTAAGGGGTAAATCTGTTTCGGTATCGATTGACCGCCTTAAGCCGGCATACATTTTCACCGAAGCCGTCCCCAACAGTAATAGCAATAGTCCAGCAAGTGCCAACGAAAACCCTGAACCCGAACCAGAAATCATTAAAACCACCCGTTCGGGCAGGCGTGTCAGATTCCCCGACTATTATCGCCCGTAGTGACGGTCTCTGGAGGGGAGTGATGTGGGCACTCAGTATCATTTATTTATTGTACACACATATTGCATTTAATACATAAAAATCAAACTTAATATAAATATCTATAACTTAAAGTATTAAAAGTTAAATATTAAGAAATTTACATCTAATAAATAATTAAAATAAACTTTAACTATATTTACATACTTATTATATAACATTTCTTTAATATATATTTATTACATTTAATTTCATTTACACAATACAAGTATTCACACTGCACACAAAACTCATCCGGCATTCCGTGCTACCTGATTGCCGTCCGTAGCAACGGACTCGCGCTCTCGTCGATCGGCCTATTGTTCTAACATTCTTTCGAGAACCGGTCGGCGCACGCGCAGCCTGCGTGTCGCCCCGCGCGCCAGTCAGGATCATAACCCGACGCAAACCGCACGCCGCTTTTGCCTCCGTCGCGACTTTGTCGAGTGTCACCGCCATCCGGACGTTTATGCTTGCTGTATTGTTGTAATATAAACTTTTCACTCTCTCCGCTGTCTCTTCTACTTTTCTATAAACTGTGCTTTGTGCTTGTCAACTGTTTCTCCTTCTGTGTTTTGTGCTTTGTGCTATTTGTGTGCTTGTGCTTGGAACATTATACCATCACACGTAAGTCGGACTTTAATTTCATAACCGAACTTAAAACCCCAAATGCCTATAGTGTCAGAGAATCGTCTTGAAACCCATGCTGAACATTGATCAAAAGTCATGTTATTCTTATACTTTTACAGCCTTTACATTGATACTTTTGAGCCCATGTTCACTGTTTGCAAAAGGTACCTATCGGACCTGTTTGATACAATAATATTACTGAATACTTACGTGCATTTGACCCTCCATCTTTCCATGACAAAATTAAGAAAGGATACTTTATACCTCTTCGCCACTTGAAGGATTTGCAATCCTACAGAAGTTTCCACTGGCTCACCCTCACACCAAGACAGGCACACATATCAAACCAACAGGAATCCTGAAGCCGAATCCTCTCCGTACTCCACCAGAACTCCCGCCTAGCTATATGTCATCTGTCAATCTATCGTTGACAATGACAGCTACTAGTGTTGCCCTCCTGTGTGTGTGAGACAGGGTTGATTGTACCCTTTTCCATAGATACAAACACTACAAATATTTTGTCCTTCCTCTTTTATTTCACATAATTTATCATAAATTATCATCTTGTAGGGTTCACTTAAATAATGTTTCAATCTCTGATGATCATTGGCTTTATTATATATATTATTACATTCAAAGGAATTTGAGCCTGACAAGAGACTGAAACTTAGTACTGAAGGCAGGGAACGCTATGTCCGTACATGGATTCTAGTCCATTATCCAGTAAAGTTATACTTGACCATGAAAAATGGTGATTTTTGATCTATTTTAATCATCATCATCCATCATCAGCCTGTGGACGTCCACTGCTGGGCATAAGCCTCTCCTAGGTCAAGCCTATTGTGGCGTTCATAGGAGGCTATTAGCCTACTGCTACCACGCTGGCCAGACGGGTTGGTAGAGGGTTTGTTTCAAGTTTTCCTTCTCTCGCACAGGTTTTCAATGCGTCGAGCCTCTTAGTCGAGTCTTACGACATCCCAGCAGGGCTAACATGCACGTCACGAGATAATTTTCTCACGCCATTTTCTCGTGGTGAGATGACATATCTCTACTTCTCGACTGTCGGTAACATTGCACTACATTTGTCATGTCGTTCTGTCACACGTAGACTTCGAGAAATTTTCTCTTTAAACTGCAACATACGCGCCATATTTTCTCATAAATAATCGAGTTTTGACATTTAGTTTCGATTTATTTGTCGTCGATCATTCTGTTCGAAGAGATTGCTGGAGAAAAAGTGTTGCGAAAAGTGGCAGTGCCGTATTACAATTATTTATTAACTATATATGAAGAGAGGTGGAATAGGCGGATCGAAAGGAAGCGCATACGAGACGTCTGCGACCCTTTCGATCTTCGCGACAGCGAGTTCCAGTCGCTGTGGCGGATCACAAAGCCTATGGCCTATGTTCTGCCATATACTGGCACAGATACGTTATCTGTGCCTTGTTACTTCTGATGCTGAAACAATAGGTACAATACTTAGTATACGAATGTACTAAGATTACGAATATAAATATTAAATGCGAGCAATCATACAATCACAAATACCAAACTATACTATCAAGAACTAACGAATATAATTAAATACTTACTTACGTTTTCTTTTGAAATGCCATTTCAAAGTAAATACAACTACCTAATACGTACATCTTATGTTTTGGCGCGCACTGTTCATTGAAATAAATCAACTTTTACGGATATCAAACGCGCTATATTTCCACGAATTAAGTTGTAATTGTCCGTATTTTTAGGTTTTTTAGGGGTTTTTTTTTTACTTTCCCGGGATGATGATTTTTTTTTATGCTCTTCAGACAAAGAGAAGCATAGGGACCCGCGTTAGAGAACATGTAGCTGACGTGAATTAGATCCAGAACCCCCAATTATCTACTTGAATCGACTCCAAGTGTATTGTTGAATGCTCAAAATACACTTTGAATGCTAATTTGAATCTTTAGCGCAATCAACTAATCGATTCAAAAGTGTATTTTTGAGTGCTAAAAATAAACTTTGAATCTTTAGCGCATTCATTTAATCGTTTCAAAGGTGTCATTTAGTTAGGTAGAACGTTGTGAATAATTGCCATTACTTTTTTATCTTACTAGCATGCAACATTTTAATTAAATTGATTTTTAAATAAGAAATGTTTTTTATATTCTTTTATTGCATATAAATACAAATAATTTCGATGACGAAATCGATCTTCTTCCAAACTAGCAATAGCTTCCTCGAAATTATCAGCATTTTTATTTTCAAAGGTGCACTGCTCCAAAAGTTGCGTTTTCCATGGATTGTGCATCAGATATACGAGATTGCCGGGCAGATGTAAATGCATGAAATGTTTTATTTTTTATGCTTATTATTCTCTGATTTGCGGATTTTTTGGTTCGGCTTACCTTCGCTATATTTTGACCCCACACCACTGCTAGCTAGCACATCCAACTATAAACACTTTACTGCACATGACATGATTTAAGTAGTAAATAAATTGGGCATTCTGACTGAAAACAATTGCGTCCTGAATGCTCGCTCACGCTCGCTACGTCACTGTTCTGCGTGACGACGCGACGGACTCAATTGTTGTAAACCAAAATGCCCAGGGCCTTCTATCACTCAAATAAGTTAAAATTTTAATTGTACATTTTGAGTATTCAGTACCTGCCTATAGTGTCAGAGAATCGTCTTGAAACCCATGCTGAACATTGATCAAAAGTCATGTTATTCTTATACTTTTACAGCCTTTACATTGATACTTTTGAGCCCATGTTCACTGCAAAAGGTACCTATCGGACCTGTTTGATACAATAATATAACTGAATACTTACGTGCAGTTGACCCTCCATCTTTCCATGACAAAATTAAGAAAGGATACTTTATACCTCTTCGCAACTTGAAGGATTTGCAATCCTACAGAAGTTTCCACTGGCTCACCCTCACACCAAGACAGGCACACATATCAAACCAACAGGAATCCTGAAGCCGAATCCTCTCCGTACTCCACCAGAACTCCCGCCTAGCTATATGTCATCTGTCAATCTATCGTTGACAATGACAGCTACTAGTGTTGCCCTCCTGTGTGTGTGAGACAGGGTTGATTGTACCCTTTTCCATAGATACAAACACTACAAATATTTTGTCCTTCCTCTTTTATTTCACATAATTTATCATAAATTATCATCTTGTAGGGTTCACTTAAATAATGTTTCAATCTCTGATGATCATTGGCTTTATTATATATATTATTACATTCAAAGGAATTTGAGCCTGACAAGAGACTGAAACTTAGTACTGAAGGCAGGGAACGCTATGTCCGTACATGGATTCTAGTCCATTATCCAGTAAAGTTATACTTGACCATGAAAAATGGTGATTTTTGATCTATTTTAATCATCATCATCCATCATCAGCCTGTGGACGTCCACTGCTGGGCATAAGCCTCTCCTAGGTCAAGCCTATTGTGGCGTTCATAGGAGGCTATTAGCCTACTGCTACCACGCTGGCCAGACGGGTTGGTAGAGGGTTTGTTTCAAGTTTTCCTTCTCTCGCACAGGTTTTCAATGCGTCGAGCCTCTTAGTCGAGTCTTACGACATCCCAGGCATGTAAGAGAGTGGTGACACTTGTATTCTTAGGCCGTCACCGCACGGCACTATTTTAATCATTCCTGCATTTTTAATTTTCATTACTGGTTGACAACTTTTTAAGAAATAAGGCTACAGTGTCTTTTTCAGATCAAAAAACATTTCATGAGTGATACTTTTTATTTCTAAAGGTGATGGATGTTTGCGTGCTGTTTTATCTGGTCTTCCCATTCTTCTGGTGTTTCTATAGTATTTTTTTTTTCAAGTTGCCAATCAAGGCAGAATCCTGGTCATTTGGCAGATATGAGTGACCGCGTATAGGAAGTACATATTTCACCGATTTATATAAACAAAATACTTGAAATAATTCATATGTATCCCGAGGTAATTTTTATTTTGATCAGGGCATCCGAGACGCTCGCTGGTAATATTGTTTTCGTTATAATATTTCAATAAAAGAGATGTCACATCACATAATACTGCCCTTTTTTTCCTTCTGTTTCAAGATATAAGTCCATACACACTTAATCCTGCTACCTAATATTATAAGTTCGATAGTTTGTGCGGATATTTGAATGGATGAATGTTTGTTGCTCTTTCACGCAAAAACTACTGAACTGATTAAGATGAAACTATACAACAATGTAGCTGTGCTCGCTGGGTGCAAGCGCATTCAACGTGGGCTGAGAGGGGCGTGGACCCCTGTGGGCAAATTGGGAATATGAGGGGGGATGAGAATAAAATGGACTCACCGGACGGATTTGGTTTGAGCTGATGGCGCCTCCAGTTGCCTAGAGCTGATGGGCTGACGATGATCCTGGTATGATCTTCCAAGGGTTCACCCTTCTCCGGAACCGACACTTGGGTAGATCGCGATTCGCGGCGTGCACGCGGATACCAAACGAGCGTGGAATCGGTTCGGGCCACTAATTCGTATTCTAATATCACTGGGTCGTAGGTCACCAGGTCGCGACGTTATCGCGATGTGTACTGTTATGAGCCTCGAATAAATTAGGTTTTTAAAAAAAAGAATATTTGATTTTTAAGACAGCCGTCTGGGAAGGATGATGGAACGAGACTGACTAATGTATGGATGCATGGGACAGCTATGAGTGGGTGAGTGATTGGTAAGCAAAACAGGGATGTGTGGTGTGCAATAAGGGATACATTTACTATCTATAACACCTCCCAGGAGTAGACTTAACATCGGGGTTGAAATTCCGATGTTTAGGAAAAAGGTAAGCAGAGTGTGTGTGAGGTGAGTTGAGAAGCTATTAAATATTACGACGGATACTAGGAGATGGGATGATTTCCACGTCAGGTTGGTGTTTTATGACTTTTAGAGGAATGGCTGGTTCAGGATTTGGGGTGTCGGTAGAAGGTAGGTCAACTGGGATAGTTCGGGTAGGTTTAGGAAGAAGGTAGGTAAGACGGCTGTTAGTAGGAGTGGGCGATACAAATCGTATATAGATATTGAAACGTATATTGCATCAATATCGTCAAATCCGATATCGATGCGTTCTGAAACCATAGGTATATTTTGGCAAAACACTATATTGTATTCGATACTGTACCATATCGCAATGGAATAGAGCGCAATCAATGCCAAGCGAGAGTCGATTCGATCTGAACTATATATTTAAGCAAAACACGATATTGTACTGTATCGCAATGGAATAGAGCACATCAATGAGCGAGAGTAGAGGCGATATTGTAGGATGAGAATGCAACAGCGATAGACGCATAATTATTTTTGTTGTCCAAACCTAAACCTTATTTCTTAGGGAATAATGATGAACTTTGACACAATTTCTTTTTACTCTCATGTCATGACCTTTGGCCTTGACCGCGTACACGTGGAGAAATTTGGTGCATTTTTTGAATATTTATAAATAATCATTAGTACGCTATTTACTTTCGGTCGTGCGAACAAGTTGCAAGTAATTTGCATCAGCGGATTCTTTTGTAATGGTTTTACTGTCTTTCGGGTTATGTATATACGTAGTTTTATGGAATAGTTAGTATTTCAATAATAAATAGTTAAGTTAGTTAGGTAAAGTAAAGCTCATTGATACTTAGTGAATTATCTATTTTTTTTAAACACATGTGCGTGTAAATCACTACATAGTATAAAGCAAAGTCGTTTCCCGCTGTCTGTCCCTCGGATTTTGATGCTGTTTTTTTTAATAGATACATTGATTCAAGAGGAAGGTTTATATGTATAATAACCTTCAATATAGATTAGAGAAATACTGTAATTTTTAAGGTTTCTAATGTGATGTCGTAAATGATTACATTTTTTCCGCTTACATTGCAAACGCAGGCTACGAGATTTATCAAAATAATTTACTAAGTATTTGTACACCTTGAAAAGGTCTACAGTAAACTCCGTGGTGGTATATGTTTATCTCTTAAGGATAAACCACAATAGCATAAGTCGTGAAGTCCACGCGGGCGAAGCCGCGGGCGGGAAGCTAGTCTTCTATAAAATCAAAGTTACAATCTACAGATAAGAAAACCTCTACATACTTCACAATCACTCAAAACCCTCTTAAAACCCGGATAAAACTGCGTCATCTAAGTTGTAACTCCTGATGTAACATAACGTTATAATTTACAAATAAAATCGTATCTATCACGATACGTCGATATTGGTTTAGTAAAACTATATTATCCTGATTCGTATCAGGGGAATATAGTTTTACGAATCCTATTTCGACGTATCGTCAGAGATACGGTCGCACCCGATATCGCCGATATCAAAATATATGGTTTCAGAATCCGATATTGAATATCAATATATAGTTTCGAATCGATTCACAAAAAAATGATATATTACCCACCTCTAGCAGAAAGCGTATCGTAACATGATGTCCACCATTATGTGGCTATATACGTGTTGTTCGCGTTCGCGGCGGGGGGTGTCGCAGCGTTTGCAAGTGGTTTGCAAGGTGGCGCTGCAAGAGAGCCGCGCTATCGACCACACCAGCGGGCGCGGAACTAGCGCCAGCGGGGGCCCTCAGCCCCAAGCCCGTGCCAGTGTTAGTGCAGTGCAGTGTAGTTGTGAGCTAAATAAGCTTCCAAAAAAAGTAGGCGTGTGTCAAAACAAAATATAAGCACATCGCCTGTGCTTCGTTCTGTGTTTACAATTCCAGACTCTAGCGATTAGACATAAAACAAAGTGTTGACATCACCTTGTTAATCATTTTATCATTCGGGTACTAACAAAATCATAATTTTCATGTTAGTATTTAGGAAATATTTTTTTTCACTGGTTTTATCACCTGTTAATTATAAGGTCATGCTTAAATCATTATTTACTAACAGCCCCACTTTCTCGCCCCCGGGAATATGTACGAACTACGTAAATTTTAGTCGAATCAGCATTTGACGTTTGACCTCATTTACACATACCTAATTCATAATTTACTCGATCAAATCAGTTCGCAATTTCTTTAAATTATGAATGTTTGAATCACATTAAGTATATTATTATTTAAAAATTCAAGAAAATTGTAAACCTTCTATGCAAGAAATAAAAGGCTTTTTATTTTTATTTTATTTATTTATATTGTGGGCGCGCAGGTTATGTGTGGTCTATAGTGCGGGCGCGTGCAACAAGTCCCGCAGGCGCCGCGTGCGGGCCGCAGCGGTCGCGCGCAGGTTATGTGTGGTCTATAGTGCGGGCGCGTGCAACAAGTCCCGCAGGCGCCGCGTGCGGGCCGCAGCGGTCGCGCGCAGGTTATGTGTGGTCTATAGTGCGGGCGCGTGCAACAAGTCCCGCAGGCGCCGCGTGCGGGCCGCAGCGGTCGCGCGCAGGTTATGTGTGGTCTATAGTGCGGGCGCGTGCAACAAGTCCCGCAGGCGCCGCGTGCGGGCCGCAGCGGTCGCGCGCAGGTTATGTGTGGTCTATAGTGCGGGCGCGTGCAACAAGTCCCGCAGGCGCCGCGTGCGGGCCGCAGCGGTCGCGCGCAGGTTATGTGTGGTCTATAGTGCGGGCGCGTGCAACAAGTCCCGCAGGCGCCGCGTGCGGGCCGCAGCGGTCGCGCGCAGGTTATGTGTGGTCTATAGTGCGGGCGCGTGCAACAAGTCCCGCAGGCGCCGCGTGCGGGCCGCAGCGGTCGCGCGCAGGTTATGTGTGGTCTATAGTGCGGGCGCGTGCAACAAGTCCCGCAGGCGCCGCGTGCGGGCCGCAGCGGTCGCGCGCAGGTTATGTGTGGTCTATAGTGCGGGCGCGTGCAACAAGTCCCGCAGGCGCCGCGTGCGGGCCGCAGCGGTCGCGCGCAGGTCGGCGGCGCGCGAGCAGGCGGCCAGCAGCGCTGCCGCCGCGCCGCACCGAGCGCGCGCCGTCTCGTGCAGCTGCGACCCCGTGCCCGCCGCCATCACAACCGACTCTGTCTCCACTTCCTCTGGAAATTTTATATCGGGAATTCAAATCGAATCGATCACATCAAGTAGGTACTAATAACACCAAAAAAATCTACTGCACCTGCTCACAGGATTTCGATCATAACATCAATTACTTATAAACTATTGGTGGCTCACCGCATAGTTGCAGCCAGGGCAGCATCGGCAGCGCGGTGCAGCGCGTGTCGCGCACGGTGACGCGGTGCCGGTCGGCGGCGCCGTGCCGCGGCGCGCCCTCCGCCGCCGCCGCCGCCGTCACCGCCACGCGGCCGCCGCAGCGCGCGCCACACGAGTACGACACCGCGTACCGCCACAACGTGTAGTTGCCCTCCTCCTCCTCCAGCGACCACGACCCTCTGCAACGTACGCATTATAATATAACGCATTATTGGGAAAGCACTCATGAAAATGTGTAAGTCCTGTATAGCGATTATATATCTACAAAGAACATAATCTTTTTTACAAAATGACGTGTCAGAAATAGTAGAAGGAGAAACTCAGTAGCGCAGTGGTTCTTGAGCTCAGCCTTTCGTAATAGTAGCAATACGATAGTGTACCTACTGACGGTATAGGGTGTGTATTAATTAATGGAAATGTCGGCGAGCAGGAGTGCGAATACAGTAGGTATACTGACGGTAGACAAGGTGGACCGACGATCTGGTGAAGGTCGCGGGAAGCCGCTGGATGCGGACTGTGCAGGACCGATCGTTGTGGAGATCCTTGGGGGAGGCCTATACCCAGCACTGGGTGTCATGAGACGACGACTGACGGTATAGGGTGTGTGTTGGCGGAGATATCGGCGAGTAGGTGCGCGAGGTCGGCGGGACGCGTGGCGGGGAAGTCGGCGGCGTGCAGCACGAGCGGCGGCGCGAGTAGGCAGCCGGTCGTAAACAATGGTAGCAATACAGTTGGTATACTGACGGTATAGGGTGTGTGTTGGCGGAGATATCGGCGAGCAGGTGCGCGAGGTCGGCGGGGCGCGTGGCGGGGAAGTCGGCGGCGTGCAGCACGAGCGGCGGCGCGAGTAGGCAGCCGGTCGTAAACAATGGTAGCAATACAGTTGGTATACTGACGGTATAGGGTGTGTGTTGGCGGAGATATCGGCGAGCAGGTGCGCGAGGTCGGCGGGGCGCGTGGCGGAGAAGTCGGCGGCGTGCAGCACGAGCGGCGGCGCGAGTAGGCAGCCGGTCGTAAACAATGGTAGCAATACAGTTGGTATACTGACGGTATAGGGTGTGTGTTGGCGGAGATATCGGCGAGCAGGTGCGCGAGGTCGGCGGGGCGCGTGGCGGGGAAGTCGGCGGCGTGCAGCACGAGCGGCGGCGCGAGTAGGCAGCCGGTCGTAAACAATGGTAGCAATACAGTTGGTATACTGACGGTATAGGGTGTGTGTTGGCGGAGATATCGGCGAGCAGGTGCGCGAGGTCGGCGGGGCGCGTGGCGGGGAAGTCGGCGGCGTGCAGCACGAGCGGCGGCGCGAGCAGGCGCGCGGCTGCCGCCAGCACAGCCAGCGCGCACGCCGCGGTGGCTAGAGTCAGGGCCCAGCGTCGACGCGCCGCGCGCGCCAAGCGGTACACCGCCTCACGCACTCGCCGCTGCTTCATCTCTTACTGCAGACTGCAGGCACTGTAGTACGTGTACGAGAGCTTTATAAGTTTGCAGGTGTGTGTGTAGTGAACGGCGCACGAAACTCTGCAGAAACAATACATAGCTCCAAATTAGGTTCACATTTACGGGAGGATTTCAGACCTAGTTTTATCCAACACGGAGGTGTCTGTGAGCGAATGCCGCGACCCGCTGGTATCAATAGACCCTCATCATAAAGCAATTGTAGTCGACGTCACAATCGACAATATTGTTTGCCTACCGCGCGCAACTCAGCTAAAAAAATTGTTTAACAAATGCGATTATGATAAAATTAATGCTGATATTGCAAACATCGATTGGTCTACACTTTTTAGGAATAAGGATATTGAAGGAGCAGTTCACGCTTTTTATCTCAAAATAAACAGCATAATTGACGAGCACGTACCCAGCAAAATATGTCGCCATAACAGTTATCCGGTCTGGTACTCACCTGCGTTGGTGAAGGTAATTAAAGAGAAATTTAAGTTTCATCAGAAATTCAAGATTTTTCAAACTTGTCAAATCTTCAAACATTTAAATTAATTAGAGACAGAGCAAAACGTTTGGAGGACGAATGTTATAAGAATTATATGTTCTTAGTTGAAAATTCAATAAAAGATAATCCAAGGTGTTTCTGGTCCTTTGTGAAGTCGAAATACAAGTCCTCATGTGTTCCCAATACCATGCACTATGGCAGTATCACTGCAACTGACGGTGTAACTATTTGTAACATGTTTTCTGATTTTTTCTGTTCTAATTTCTCAGTGCCTTCCCCAACGCGTGATTACCCTGACCCATACCCCTCGCCACAAGCCAATATTTATAATATTCATATTACTATAGAAGACGTGACTAAGTTGCTGCAATCGTTGGATATTACTAAATCTGCAGGGCCGGATAATCTACCTCCGATATTTTTGCACAGATGTGCGAATAGTATAGCCGTGCCCGTGCATATGTTATTTATGAAGTCGCTTGCAGAATCTAACATGCCATCGGTTTGGAAATCGGCCTTTATAACACCAATTCACAAAAAAGGAAAAAAATCGGATGTAACTAATTATAGGCCAATTTCCAAACTTTGCATTTTAGCAAAACTCTTTGAAAAGATAATTTACAACCAAATCTACCAAACCGTAAAACACTCTTTTATAGGCTCTCAACATGGTTGTGTTCAAGGACGTTCCACTACATCCAATCTCATCTTATTCAATGATTTTATTACTGATTCTATGGACAGGGGACAGCAGATTGATGTGGTTTATACTGACTATAGTAAATGTTTCGACAGAATAGATCATAAGTTATTAATAATTAAATTGGAGAGCATGGGTATCAGTGGGGATCTTCTGAGATGGCTTACGTCTTATATAACTAACAGGTCGCAGGCAGTGGTTATTAGCAATTATATTTCCAGCTGGATTACCGTGCCTAGCGGCGTTCCACAGGGCTCTATTCTGGGCCCTCTTTTGTTTTTAATATTTGTTAATGATATAGATTATTGTTTTCAACATTCCAAACTCCTTTGTTTCGCTGACGATATGAAAATTTTCAAAGCTGTGTCTTCTCCATCCGACATTGACGATCTTCAATCTGACCTGGCTCGACTGGGCGACTATTGTGAAAGAAATAAGCTGGATTTGAATCCATCGAAGTGCACATTAATCACTTTCTCAAGAAAGAACAGTATTATTCCTTCCTTCACATTACTATTTGAGAAATCAGATCCTGCAAAGAAATTACGTAACTCGGGACCTAGGGATTCTGCATGATTCTAAGCTTCTCTTTGACGAACATGTCGAGAATATTGTTAAGAAAGCCAATAGGGCCTTAAGATTTGTAATGCGTACCTCCAACAGCTTCAATGAGATGAACTAGATGGCGCTGCCGTCATGTAAACAGTGAGCTCTGTATCTAATATTGCAAAAAAATATTAAATTACCGTTTCAAGTTATTAAACCAGTTTAGAAGTGGAAAGTTTTGTGCAAATATACCGTACAAATGTTATCTTCGGAAAATAACAAGAATTTACCGTAAATAAATAGTGACAAGTGCTTGTGAAGAATTTATCAAATAGCAAGTGATTAAACCAGTGACATTACGTACAAACATAAAAAATATATTATTAGAAGTGCTACACATATTTAATGATAAATACAATTCGTCAAATCAATCCCAAGGTGCTTTTGTTAAAATTAATTGAAAACAGACAGTTGATTTTATTCAAATGTGTAACAGTGCTTATCTATTTTGAACCGTATTATCTTAGTCATAAAGAAACGAGTGCTCGACCACGACATCTTCTGAGTATCTACGTAAGTTCGTAAGGAACTATCCAGCACAAAAGCACGCCACACAAAAGGATTTTCTATTAGGAAATATCTGAAGACAACAGAAATATCTATCATATTTTCGTCACTGTTACATCAGTTTCCGTAGTACATCGGTGCTTGCACAGAAGCAAGTAAACTGATCGAAAAAGTTGTTCGGACCGAGTCCGCAGATCGATCCTGCACCAGTTATTTTAACTTTTTAAGCTTAAAGAATTATTAATATTGCCATTTTATTTTATTTTATTTGACATTTATATATAAAATTATAGACATTTCAATAAAATAATTTGTTAATCATGGACAAGTCACAGGACAACATTACACAAAGACGTCGACTACATAGATCCAAATCTATTGACAGATCAAGATTCTGCAACTCAAGTTTTAATAACACATTGGATGGTACTAGTATTTTTGATGCTACAATGCGAAGTCTGCCGAATACATCATCACTGGACAATAGTACAACTTATGAATTGAAATTGCACATAGAAGATTTAAATTCTAAGTTGGCTGCTGCTGACGCAGAAATAGAGAATTTGAATTTGGAAAATAATATAATGAAAATGGAGTTGGATAAATATAAAAAAATTATTGACTCATATAAAAAGATTGTTCCCGACATAGGTAGTTGGAGCTCACCCGTACAAAAAGCTAAAAAGCAAATACCCATTTCTTCGTCTCCATTTCGCCGACGTATGATACTTAGTCCCAACAATAATATTCACATTAACAAAGGTGACAATAACTGTTCAGAGCCATCTGTGAAAGATGCGCAAGCGATTATAACTCAGGTGCTACCTGACACGCAGATACAAACCACAACACCAGCAATGCAGAGGAACTCGCCCACGTCGCTAGATGGCGCTGCCTCAACAAATGCTGATACTCGGATACGCACCACAACACCAGCAAAGAAGAGGAACTCCGCTACGTCGCTAGATGGCGCCGGCTCAACAAATGAGGCCCAATTTAATACCACCGTGACCACTCCGTCAACAACTAATGACGATTCACGGAAAAATACTTTATTTATATTAGGTGATCAACAAGCAAGCGGGTTAGCTCAAATTCTATTTAAACGTATGAGAGATAAAGGGCATAACTACAATATTACATCTTTCATAAAGCCCGATGCAGTGTGCTCGGAAGTTTTGTCTTACTGCGACATATTAAAACAAAAATTGTGCAGTGACGATAGAGTAATACTTGTCGTTGGCGCTAATGAGACAAATCCTTTTTTATTAATGAAATATCTAAACATAGCTATAAATAAACTTGAAAATACAAAGGTCTATGTTATTGAGGTTTTAAAAAATAATTATATTAAGGAATGTAAACTAAACGAATACATATCATCTTTGGCAAAGACACATGCTAACTGTAAGTTTCTGCAATGCACAAACAAAATTTATTACCGCATTATAAATTGTCAAATATAGCAAATAGAATTATATTTACTATGGACGTAGAACACTACGAAAATACATATTTAAATATAAATAAAATAAAAAAAATTATGAAAAAAAACATAGATTTGACTTGTAAAAAAATAGAACAAAATAATTTGATGACAAACCCAATTAAGGGCACTATTCCGTACTATTTTAAAAGACAAAAAAATAAACATGACATAAATAATTTCAATAATAACAACGACAGTATACAATTAAATAACTCAATAAGTCAGCCAAAGAAAGGAACTATTCCCTATTTTTTCCAAAGAAAACCGAAACCAGAACAGAACCAGTTTTTTCGACAAAGTCCAAAACAATAAATTAAATATTTTTCACCAAAACATCGCAGGGCTCATCAATAAAACTGATTCACTTCATATTGCGTTATTGCATCTCCAGCAACAGAATGGCTTGGAAATTCAAATTATATGTTTTTCGGAAACCTTTGTCAGGCGTGGTTCGGAGCAAAATATAATTTTGAATAACTACAAGCTAGCCGCTCATTTCTCTAGACAAAAGGAAAAACGTGGAGGCACCTGCATATTAGTGAAAAAGGAAATCAATATAAAAACGATTGACTTTACTAGGGAGATAGCGTGTAACAATTATTTTGAATGCTGTGGTGTAGAGTTGCTAGCTTACAACATTATTATTATATGCCTCTATAGAATACCTGGAAGTAATACAACAGTGTTTTTTAATAAATTGGATTGTTTATTACATAAATTGACTCAAAATGTAAATAAAAAAATTATATTAACGGGTGACTGGAATATCGACATATTACAAGATAACTCTTTAAGTCGAGAACTTAGATACTTACTAAATAATTATAATTTAGACATGCATATTAATAAACCGACCCGAAAAAAATCTTGTCTAGATCAAATAGCCAGTTACATTCCGCAGGTAAAGGCGGACGTACATCATTTATGTCTATCTGACCATGAGACTGGACAGACTTTATCTGTCCCGGTAAAGGTGCAAAAGTACACTTCATTTTGGTACGAATATAAGCGTGACTACATTATTCAGAACATAAATAAGTTTGTCGCGTGTATATCCGCTCTAAGTTTTTCTGAAGTTTACAAAACTAATAGTGTTGATGAGGGTTTTCAGTGTTTTCATGAGACATATAAATTATTTTATGATTTGTGCTTCCCTATAAGTAAGGTAAAAGTACAGAATAAGGGGCAGAAACTAAGTTGGTTAACTAAGGGAATTAAGAAATCCAGCATTAAAAAAAGAAAACTATACATAAAATACAATTACAAAAAAGCAAACAAAGAACTTAACAAGGCAACATACAAAAAATACTCAAATATATTAAAAAAATGCATCAACAAATCTCAGAAAATACAAAACAGCAAGTACATACGTTGTCATATTAACAAATGCAAGGCGACTTGGAATGTTATTAATGAAAAAATTAATGATAAACGTTTATCACACAACATTGACATAATTAATTTTAATAATTTGACATACACGGATCCTAAACAAATTGCTGACATTTTTAATGATTTTTTTATAAATATGACAAAAAACACACAACCAAAAAAAACTGGGATTAGACATCAAGTACAGGAAAATCCAAGCTCTATTTTTCTGTACCCCACAGACGAACAGGAAGTTTACAAGTTGATAATGTCATTGAATAATAAAAAATCAGTAGGGTTTGATGACATTAATACAGCTTTTTTAAAAGCATGTGCAAAAAATATTAGTAAACCATTAAGCTACCTAATCAATTTATCATTTGAGACAGGGACTTTTCCGACTGCACTGAAACTATCGATTGTCAAACCTTTATTTAAGAAGGGAAACCCAAAGGACATTAATAACTTTAGACCTGTAACACTTATATCAATATTTTCTAAAATTTTTGAAAAGGCGTTATCTATACGTATTAATGATTTTTTAAAGAAACATGATATACTTCATGAACATCAATTTGGCTTTCGAAAAGGAAAATCGACTACATTAGCTTGTTTTAACTTAATGAAAGTTGTTACAGAAAGCCTAAATGAAAAGACTCCTGTTGTAGCTGTGTTCATAGATATGAGCAAAGCTTTTGATTTTGTTGATCATTCTATACTCTTACATAAATTAGATAAGTATGGTGTAAGAGGGGTATCAAATAATTGGATAAAAAGCTATCTCGAAAATAGGACACAATGTGTAGAAGTTTCTAAAATAACAAAAAAAAAAAAAAAAAAAAAAAAAAAAAAAAAAAAAAAAAAAAAACCTAACCTAACCTAACCTAACCTAACCGTCTTTCTTCGTATATTAAAGTAGGAATATTGTAGCTTCTTTTAATTTTCTAGTGTTCCAATTAGTAGTCCCCGTTTAGTTAACGCCGTTTAATACACTTTAGTCAGACAAATCTGCTTTTTTCATCGTTTCTCATATATCTACTTAGATTCCCCATACTAAAAATTTTCATTTTCACAATAATCGTTAAATCTCATAGTTTTTTTCTTCCAGCATTATAGAGTCTAGCTTAACTAGCACAAATCCCTTGCTCTCGTCGATCTGTGACCAGTAGTTTTTACGTAATCACCTTTTTAAACCCAACATTTTTTCAAAAAGTCGGTTTTTCGGCTCTACTAGAAAGTTTTTTCAGGTCCGTCGCCACTTTTTTATTCGCCAGCCAGCTGCGCCTCGTCGAGCCCGATCCGACGACACCCCGCGCGCGACCATACGACGACCAGAAGTCGAAATTTTTCGAGTAAAACCCTCCAAAATAGTAACCGAGTTTACCTAAGCGGTGAATTATTGAGGATATATTGTCTTTCTTCGTATATTAAAGTAGGAATATTGTAGCTTCTTTTAATTTTCTAGTGTTCCAATTAGTAGTCCCCGTTTAGTTAACGCCGTTTAATACACTTTAGTCAGACAAATCTGCTTTTTTCATCGTTTCTCATATATCTACTTAGATTCCCCATACTAAAAATTTTCATTTTCACAATAATCGTTAAATCTCATAGTTTTTTTCTTCCAGCATTATAGAGTCTAGCTTAACTAGCACAAATCCCTTGCTCTCGTCGATCTGTGACCAGTAGTTTTTACGTAATCACCTTTTTACCATCAGGACCGGCTGGATAGGCCCAATATTTATTTTTGTTTTTTTTTTTTGTCTTTTTCTTTTTTTTTAACGACTTTTAATTCTTTAACCTATACGACATGATGTCTAATATGGCATCTCCAAGACGAACCCGATCTAGATCTAGGTCAGTCACACCATCCGGACCACCAATGATACAAGCACCCCTTGCGACAAGCAGTCCCGTTGGTTCTTGTGACGGGGCTTTCTCGCGGACTGAGGCGCCATCTCTCGACTTAGTGCCTTCTCCTCAAAGCTCGGATATTAATTTAGTCTTTGAACACTCGCAGAACCAGGAAATCACCTTGATGGAGGCGTCGCCGGCACCGCTCCTCTCTTCGCAGCCAGGAAATACGCGAGGGATGCTCGCGGATCTAGTTCAAATTAATGACTTTGTCCTTAAATCAATCGAGGCTACTAAGAGTGGGCTTACTAAGAGGCAGAAGATATTAATATGCGAGATGCTCACTACTGCTAAAAGACACCTAGGTTTACTGGTAACAGACTCCGACCTCGTCTGCCGATCCCAGTCTGCTCAGATTACCCATTGGCAGTCGCCTAACGCATCAACCATTCTTGAGTCAACCCACGAACGGGTGCGCCCCTTCAATGTCGAAACACCTGCCGCAGCTGCACCTTCCGCTTCTGCACCACAAACTAGCGCGCTCACGCGTCGCGATATGGTGGAGGCGGTGAAGGAAGCGTTTCAGTCCGGCATTCGTAAGGACCTACAATCCGACATCAAGGGCCTCCTTGCTCGCGAAGTCAGTCGCCCGCATACTCAAGGCGCGCCGCCATCTGGCCCCTTCAATCCACCAAGTTACTCTAAAAGCTACGCACAGGCTATTGCAGGAGCATCGAGTCAACCTGCTCCGGTGGGAGGAAAATTTTCGGTACCCGTTAGACAGGACGATCCACCTGCTCGCCCTGCCATTGTTATCACCTGTGGCACCGAGCGTGCCAAGCGCGAGGACGCGGTCAAGATAGTGGAGAAGCACTGCAAAAACACTGCGCCGAGAATTCACATTACCAACATCAGGAAGCTCTCTAACGGAAAGTTTCGTGTGGAGCTGGAGCGCAAAGAAGATGTAGATGTTGCCCTGAATAGAATCAACCAAGATCCTACTAATGCCAAAGCCGAACCTGAGAGGAAGATATCACCTCGAATCATACTCAAAGGAGTAAGTAAGGATATTGCAGAAAGGTCTCTGATTGATTCCCTTACTGAGGATAATGACGAGCTCAGGGATATTGGGCCGGATGACAACATCAAACATCTGTTCATTCGCACCAACAGAAGTCCCAACCTCTATAACGCGGTCCTGAGCGTACCTCCCAGTGTTTGGCAGAGTCTGAAGGGGCTTCAGCGGCTGAGAGTGGGGTACCAGAGGGTGCACTTTGAAGAGTACTCACCGTTCCTACAGTGTCGGGGGTGTGCCCAGTTCGGGCATTCTCAGGGAAGATGCTCTTCGCCCGCTGTTTGCGCCCACTGCGGAAAACCCGGACACCTCGAGCCAGAGTGCGACCAAAAGGAAAGGCGCATGGATGCTTCCTGCACCAATTGCATCCACTATAACGCCAGATTTAAGTTGGACCTCCCCACAAACCATTCGATATTCTCACCTAGCTGCCCTAGATACCTTCACATGAAGAATAGAATTGTTAATAAGATCGATTATGGCACAACACAATATTAATAGATTCACCCAATTCATTCAAGCCAACGTTGACCGTTCCATTAACGGTGCAAAAGAATTTTCCGATGCTTTTAATAATAATTCAGTTCAGATTGGCTTAGTAACAGAGCCGTACACGGGAGCCAACAACTATGCCAAAAATGTGCCGCATGTACATGTGATGCAGTCCTTATATCCGGTCCGGGTGGTCAAGGCGGCCATTTACTATAAAAGATCTGCGGCTGACAGACACAAGGCTTTGTTCCTACCTCAGCTCTCCACGCCCAATCTTGCGGTCGCTACTGCCGTCTTTGATCACAGAACTTGGGCGATCATCTCTGTATATATCGAGCCCAGGACAGACGAGTTTGGCACGATTGGTAGATTGGAGGCGGTCATCAGCCACTTCAGAGCCAGCGGGGTCGGTTGCGTGATAGGCGGAGATTTTAATGGCTGGCACCCCACATGGGACCCCACAGGACGTACTAATTCCAGAGGCACCTTAATATCTGAGCTCATGCATGGTCATGATCTGCACTGCTGTAACAAAGGTGATACACCTACTTTTGAGAAGGCCACTCACGGCATCACTCGCTACTCATACATCGATCTCACCTTTGTCACTGGGGACCTGGCGGATCTGATCTCGGACTGGCTGGTGGATCCGGACGCTATGGAATCCACCCAGCACAAGCTGATTAAGTTTCGTCTCCACAATTGCACCAACGTTACCAACAGCGCTCCACTCCACAACACCTCAACATTTAGATACAGGATTAACAAAGATACTAACTGGGTTCGCTTCAGGGATGCGCTTACTTTACGCTTTAGCGAGGAGGGACTGGTAGGCACATGCTTTAATAACTATAGCAGCTTCGACCTGGACAATTTCGTGCTGAAGTTTACCGCATGTATCAATGAGGTGGCGACCGAAGTCTTCCCTACCCGTCAAAGCGGCGGAGCGAGTGATGGCAGGCCTACTTGGTGGACCGAAAGCCTTTCTAAACTCAAGCAAGAGGTAAATTTGGCTCGCAAAGAGGCTTATCGGGCGAAACTGGACCGCCTTCCGGAGTCCGAATGCTCGCGCTTCGTCACAGCCCATCAGGTGTTGAAGGAGAGATATTCCGAAGCAATCAGGAAGGAGTCGACTCGAAACTTTCGCGAATTCTGTGAACTTCAAACGGGCGAGAATGTTTGGTCAATGACCAACCGTCTGCTTAGGTCTGGTGCACCCAGTAAACCCCCGTCTGCGATACTAATGGACGATGGGGAGTTTACAGACAACAGTCAGGCTACAGCGGAAGCTCTCCTTAAACATTTCTTTCCCGCGGATCAGACGGCGGACGACACCCCGGATCAGCTACGCATTCGTCAGTCCTGCACAATGACTCCACACTCGCCGGCTGACTTGCCGTTTACGCAGGAGGAAGTACTGGAGGTCCTTCAGAGCATGGCTCCGAAAAAGGCACCAGGGCTCGATGGGCTCACGGCGGACATCTGTGCCAACACAGCCCGTAATTTTCCTCAGCTAGTCACGGACCTTATGAACTGCTGCCTCAGGCTGGGCCACTTTCCAAAATGCTGGAAGACAGCGGTGATTAAGATTATTCCCAAGCCCGGTCTTGAGGACAGCAGCTCTCTAAAAAAACAACGTCCTATTGGTCTTCTTCCTGTATTCGGGAAGGTGTTGGAGAAACTGTTTACGGGTCGAATCATCCACCATCAAGCCACTACCGGGACACTTAATCCTCGCCAGTTCGGCTTCCGCCGCCATACTTCTACCTCCCACGCGCTGCATGAGGCAGTGGAGCGCATCCGGTCTGCAGCATCCGATAGGCTTCTTTGCGTGGCCGTCTCGCTCGACATACAGTCGGCGTTTAATCGGGCTTGGTGGCCCGCAATTCTAGATCGCCTCAGGAACATCCACTGCCCGGCGAACATTTTTAAACTGGTGCGGGACTACCTCAGTGATCGCGACGTTATCCTGAGCTACGCAGGCGCCAGTTCGCACCGGGTTATGGAAAGGGGTTGCGTGCAGGGGTCGGCATGTGGCCCGGCCCTTTGGAACCTGTTGCTCGATCACCTCCTTGTTCAACCACTGCCGGAAGGATGCCATCTGCAGGCCTACGCGGATGATGTTCTGCTCATTGTGACCGCGAAGGACCCCTCATCTCTACAGCAGGCCGCCAATCAGGCCCTCGACAGCGTTGCTTCCTGGGGGCAGGGGGTTGGATTGACTTTCGGGCCTGATAAAACCAAGGCTTTGGCATTTTCCAGGAGGGCTGAGGAATCGAGGCTATGCATGTCTGGCACAAGCATCCCGCACAGCAAGCGCTACACCCAGACACAAATTCTCTCAGACTCCCGTTCTGCGCTTGAGGCACTTGGCCAACGCAGTAGCACCGAACCCCTCGTATCCACCATTCACAGGGTCATCCATCAGCACTTACCATACGGGACATTTAAATTCTGTTGGGTGAAAGGACACGCTGGGATAGCTGGAAATTGCTTGGTCGATTCCGCTGCTGGGGCCGCGGCCTCGATGCGCAGCAGCTGTGCATACTCCCACTTTCCGATTTCCTACCCCAAATCCGTAACCAAAAGCCAATCCCTCGAGGAGTGGTCTGAGAGATACTCGGGCTCACCCCAAGGTTCCCACACGCGCTCCCTTCTTCCTTCTCTCGAATCCATCAACACACTCTTTTCCACTGTGTCCCCTTCCTTCTTCCTCACCCAGTACCTCACGGGACATGGAGCCAACAACGCATACCTTCGTCGCTTTCATCTGAAGGAGACGGACACATGCCCATGCGACACCACTTCTCCGCAAACACCTGAGCATCTCTTAGAAAAATGCCCAAGATTTGCCTTGGCCAGGCACAACTACACCTCACAGTGCCAGACCCTCAAGGGATCCCCTTTCTCGCTTACAGACATTCTTCCGAAACCCAACATCACACAGGTCTTCTGCAAACTGGTTACTCACATATACTCTAACTTGAAACCTTTCAATAATTGTACACCCTGAAATATTTCCATAATCACACACCCTGAGCATAACAACTTAATAGTGCCTATAAGGCCTAATCTTTATTTACATTACATATATTTCTACGTATATCGCCTCTCGAGGCCATTCTCTATCTCCTTCTTTCCTTTCTTTCTGTCCTGCTTTACTATCTTTCCTCCCCTTTAAAAAAAACACCTGTCCTCTATTCTCTTCTTCTACTCCCCACCCCTGCGCCTTCCCTCATGTATGGAATCGCATGTCGGAGCGCAGGGTGGGTACTCAAAAACCTAGGACGTTCGTCCCCAAACCTATAACTTTCAAATTTCCAAACACTACATTCAGTTTAGTTTGAGCCTAAGACTTGAAAACTAAGTTTAAAAAAAAAAAAAAAAAAAAAAAACCTAACCTAACCTAACCTTTTTTTTTTTTTTTTTTTTTTTTTGTTGACCCTGGGGAAATCCCTTCGGATACCCCCCCGTCCGGGGAAGACGGGGGTGGTTATGTGGTGTACTCCACTAAAACCCCAGGGGTGTTCCTTCTACGCATCGAGCGGGGACTGTCGGGTATCGCGGTTGCAGTCGTCCGAATTCCCGCCCTGCGTCTGTCCCTTCGGACTCCTCTCAAAGGACCTTCAGTCCTAAACTACGGTGTGGCGCGCTGGAACACTCAGCGCGCCTATCCACCACGGGGCCCTAACTGGACGACGGAAGTTTCCCCGTTCCGCCGCCCGGCCCTCACTCAAGAGAAGGGTATGGCCATCTCGCCGTCACCCTGTCTCGGTCCCTCTATTTGCCGGATTCGGCAGTATTCGCAGCCTCTCCTCCGACTTGCGTTTTCTGGGTAGGCTGTGTCACTTTCCTCGCTGTACCTCTTCTGTTGTGCGATTGAGGGGCTTTACAGGTGGTGCCCCCCAAGGTGTGATCCGCCTTCTTATTCGCCGCAGAACATAGAGCGCATTGCGGCGGGGCCGTGCACGTCTTGGCTTTGTGGCCAGGCTGCCCGCACCGGAAGCAGAGTTCGCTCCGGTCGATGCTATTCCGACACGCCTCCCGAACGTGGCCCACCTCCAGACAACGATAGCATCGAAGTGGCCTCAGCGGCAAGATCTTGAAGCCTGCCGAGACCCATCCAACAAGTAACCTCTTGCCGCTTTCTTGTAATTTTTTAGCGGCGACCACAGGGCATTTCACGAATGCGACACCTAAACCGTTGCCGCTGCGTCGGATGTCTGTACACCTAACCGAGTCAGGCGAGCATTCTCCTGCCTTCGCAATGGCATCCCTCACTTCATCCGGAGACGCTGTGTCGTCTAGTCCTGTTAGACGAAGTTCTGCGCATTTCTCTGGCCGATGGATTTCAGCCAGCTCCGGGTCTATTAGCTCCCTCAATTTTTCAGCCATTTTATTGGCGTTTCTCGAACACTCAGCACCCGGGAGTTGAACAATCCGAGCGCCGGTCGCAGCTACCTTCATTGGCAGACCGCCGGGAATCCCGTACTCCGCGAAATTTATTTTCCCTTTCGCCTGCAGCAAAATCTGGGCGTAGGTTATACCGCTCTTCTCCGCCTCTGGCCGCAGCTTGATAGTAACAGCATTGTTTTATATATGCCTCGCTAAAGGTGATATTTTGTGATATCTTTGAGAAGATTTGTTTGATTCCGAACACTTGCTTTAGGAGATTTGGTGGTCTTAGGGATGGTCCTGGTACGGAGACTCCGCTGTAGTCTTGCACACCAATATTTAGTGCATCATTTGCCACCCTGATATGTTTTGATAGGGCTGTAGACGGGTACTCCTGAGATGGTTTTCTACTCACATGGAGCAATGCCCAGTGTATGAATTGGTCTGAAGGGAGTGTATAGGTCTCCCCCAGGTCTTTCTTCATCTGGACATGTTCCCTCTTGAGTCCCGCTGGGTTGTCCCAATTTTCAAACACGTATCTCACCATCATGCAGTGCGGACTGGAGATGCCTATCTCTTCGAAAGATGGGCTTTCTAGTTGGCGCCTTATATATGGGATCTGGGTCCTCTTCCTCCATTGTTGTCTGAGGATGGTTAGTTTTTTATAAGATATTACAAAATGATTATTTTTACATATGTTAGAGTAACAATTAATGATATCTCTCAGATGATTTCAGACCTATAACATCAGAGAGGGTTAACTCTACTCTTATAATCCGAAGCCTGATAAGCACTAGGTATCGAATAAGATATGCTATAACTAAGAAAATAATAACTATGGATATAATAGATATGGTTTTAAGATGTATGAGGTATGTCATCCAAGGGTACTTCTTTCCGATCTCGGACTCCAACCAAGTTTGCCCATCTTCTCCTGTAGGCCTGGTGAGGTCTTCGAGAGACAGCTCCTTGGGGTGGGATTCATGTATTGCTGACTCAGATGATGCCCACTCTGACGCCTTTATAATTACTTTGTTAAAAAGCGTGCCAGGGTTCTGACGTTCCAGCGGGAATTGGGTTACCTTTGAGGCATTGTCTTCTCTTTGATATAGACCCAGGAGGGACCCATTCTTGACCACAAAATGAACACCGCATTTGTCTAGAGGGCTCCATCCATATACCCTGTTATCGAATGGATTTAAAAATCCTTCTCGGGCTCCGTCTCTGGTCTTGTATTCTATAGGTATATAGGAGGTGCAGCCTGCGTTGAGCCTAGGCCTCCATTGGTCTATGACTATACAAGGCCAAACCAGTAAATAACCCGATATGACTGAGCATGGATGTCTGTTCTGTTCAGGTATAAAGAGGCAGCAGCAGTAGGAGATGATTTAGTTAGGCTTGTAATGGACTCGTACAGATTCTTCATCCCTTTGCAAATATGGCTCACCTCCTCTCGCAGGACCTGAGTGTTGGCCTCTAAGTCTAGTATTTTGGCTAAAAGAGTGGTGTCTGCTATTGGTGCTCCCGGTTCCATGTGTATTACATAAGAGAAATTTCTCTCTATGGTGACCAATGATCCAGATATGCTCTTATACTGGGATATCTCCTCATTGACTCTTGACACGACCTCTATGATGGGGTAAGCCTCCTGGACCCTCGGTATAGCGCAAAGATTCTCATTGCAAGCAGCCGGCCCTTCATAATGGACCACACTCTCAGTATCCCTCAGAGGAATTCCTCCTGAGTAGTAGAACCTTTCGGATGGTGACAAGGTGCACATATTCTTATTACACACTCCCACCGGATGCCCCTCCACAGTGGTTACCCCCTCGAAGGATATCATCTCTGCTGGTTCTATGTAACATACTCTCTTGGTTGTTGTTAACTCTGTGGGCCATGAGTACGAGCATATGGTCTTCTTCAAATCTTCTGTTGTTGTAAACCTAATTGTCTCCATAGGGCAAACCACTCCTAACGCCATGTCCGGGAACAAGACATCCGTTGCCCTTGCAGAGTTAAGAGAAGATGTGTACGATCCCCAGAAGAAGAAATGAGTGGTGCATGCTACATCCATGACTTTTATCCTCCACCCCGACACTCTGGTATGGACGGGCCTGTTATAGGATACTAGAATGGACACATTTCTCATGGGGCCCAAATCACAAGGGTTTACGGGTGGTAGATTGTAGACAACAGGTGGAAAGTCCGTTGAGCATAACAGTGGTGATGTTCTTTCTTTAACTGACAAGCAGCTACATGATGATATAAGGACAAGGGTAGCAAGAAGAGTTTTCATGATGGTGGTCTGTAACTCGACGTGTTGTTGGTTAGTTTTTCTAAGGATCTTCTTACATCCTTTTATGATATGAGGGATATCTAAGGACTAGGGCATCCAGGGCTCTGGCAGGAGTCAGACGATGTCGGTGTCCCCGGGTTATCATCCAAGGGCGTTTGGGGAAAGGGAAAGGCGGTAGAAGGCATTTGAGACGAGATCATTTGAGAGGTCTCTCGGGTCAGGAGCATGATCCCTTCCAGTATCATGCATATGGGGCACACAGATGCTCCGCGGTGCCTCGTCCATATGTGGTGGTGGGGCAGAGGGCTTGATGGTTGTTGATCCATGGATGTGTACTGAGTCGTATCCCTCCAGATATGCCAGGGGAATGTGTAGGATATCAGTAAGGTCGAACTTGGTTGTCAAGCCCCCCTTGAAGTAGGTGGAGATTAACTTTCTAGTTCTCTTAGGCAGAGAGAATGTTAGAATTCTCTTATGACCCTTTGTCTTTATCCTGTAAGACACCGTCTTCCAAACTCCGGCGAGTGATGGTGACAAGAGCCTCTTCTGACCAAGATCAAGGTAAAACGGTATGTCAAGCAAACTCGGATTTGCTTCAGAATACAGTATTGCTGCGGCAAATATATGGTCATACTTTTGGTCCGTCATCCTGGTGGTGATTTAATAGGCTTTGTTGGTTAGTTTTTCTAAAGAAATCGTTAAAATGCGTTTAGAGCCCGAACATCGCTAGCATGCTATTACCCTCAGCTGGTTTTGGGGCTGGTGTCCTGGCGGTTGTTAGGGGCTGATTGACGAAGTGTGGCACTTCCGGAAGTGGCTCCTGCTGAGCTGTGTCCAATGTCATCGCATGTAGGAAGCCATCTCTCCGTGCCGTTTGGAGTGACTCTATCCTGTCTTGTTGCACCCCCAACTTTGTTTCCATCAGGGTCATTTTGTTGGTGACTGTGGTCTTTAAATCGTCTATGGTGGAGGAAAGATTTCTCAACTCTTTTAGAATGTCTTGCAAGACAGCCTCCTGTCTGTCTAGTCTGGCTGTGATCCTAGATGACTCGTCGGAGCGATGTTTTTGCTTCTTTGCTGGGACACATGAGGGAGCCCCGATCGGGTCTTGGGCTCGTTTGGCTGCCCTTGTTGTGGCCCTTTCTGTGATTCCAGTCTTCAGCCCAGTATCTGGTACGGGTAGAAAGGACTCCGTGCTGGTGCCCGGATCAGGAGTGGTCTCGTCGTCTGACTCCGAAAGGGCTCCTCTGTCGGTGAATGCATGCGCTTTCCCGAGCATCATCTTCTTTTCTGTCATGACGATGGTTAGTTTTTATACAGAAAGATGGGGGGTTGCTATATGTCTTATTATAACATAGATGATAATAAATTAATAACTAGAAGCAGGTGCTTGTTGGGCTTACCGACGCTTTTTGGCCTTATGGGACCTCTCCGGATACTCATCCTCGCTCTCTGTCTCGGATTCATCGTCCGAGGGTGCTCTGGTTCTTTTCCTGGCGATGTCTTGGGTCCTCAGGAACTCGGCAAGAGGAGTATCCGGTATCCTGTATCCTTTAGCCTCTAGCCAGGCTCTTTGCTCTTCGGTCAGTTCTGCGGATCCGACATGGGCGGAGGTGAGGCGGATGACCTGCCTCACTATGTCCTGGTTTATTGCTTTGTCTATGAGGGCCTTACTGCCCACATAGTTCTTCTGGACCTTCTTGGTCCGTTTAGCCCACTCCAGTGTAGCTGCATAGAGGTTAGGGTAATTTGCATGATTAAGATCTGGATATTTGTTATTGTCAAGGAGTCGACAGACTAAATAGTTCTCTCCCTCAATGACCTTCACAGCAGCAACAGCCTTGTCAAGTTGGATGGCCTCGTTTAAGACCGTGGGAATCTCTACGGCCCGGTTGCCTGACGTGGAAAACATTAACATCAAGTTCACAGATTTAAGATATGCCTCGGGGTAGACTAAGTCTAACTGACTCAAGACTGCCCGCACTATCGCAGGCTCGCCTTCCCGAGACATCCTGCTTTGTAGGTACGCGTTAATGAGGTCGGACCTTGCCTCTGACCTACTATACAGCTGGGCCTTATTGTCCACTATATACTTCCAGACATGTTGTGTGAGGGCATCGGGAAGGCAGTTGGTCTTTGATACCCCAGCAAGGCCTGCTGCCCACCTCTTGGCACCTGCGGGTTGATTAAGGAGAGTAGGCTCTTTGACAAAGCCCATCATGTACGCTAGACCTAAAAATCCCACCGCCTGTTGACCGACTTGAGTTCTCAGTTCCTGCTCGGGGAGCGTGTCTGTATACACTACATTGTTGGACTCCGTAACATTTAGGATCCAGTATGCGCATGATGCTATAAGGTTTGAGTTCAAAGGTATTGCCCCTCCTGGGGTGGATTGGATAAAGGTCGACAGTATGCTCACAGGAGCTAGGTTTATCCTGAGGCGCTCTGTTGTTTGAATATCATCCCGATCGAGAAATCTCCTAGTGGCCATCTTGAGAGTTGGGTTATGGGGGTGTGTGTTTCTCTGACAACGGTTGGTCGTATTTTAAAACACAAATCAAGAATCAAGGTTCGGGTTGGTTCCCAGACTATATCGTATAGAACAGTGGCCTATAGAGTTTTGTTTTGCTGTGCAACCTAACCTAACCTAACCTAACCTTTTTTTATTTTTTTTCTCGAGGGGAAATACGATTTTATCGACTGAAGGGCCGATGGAAGGTCGACCCAACGAGTTCGGGGCTCCCCCGAAGGGACTACCCGCTAAAACCCCCCGTTGTGACTCCTCTGCCGGTTTAATATAGCGGAGTGGGCTCCGGGTTGTATTCGACCACAGCCGCACCGGCCGGCCTTGGCTGAACCTGGCCCAAACAAAAACTGCGATCGGGGGGCGCCAGTCACAATTGGCTTTTCTTTTCACCGCCCCCCCAGATGGACGAAGCTTGTGCAATGCGTGACACGGCATCCACTCCGTGCCCGCAGCCCCGCCATCCGCGCTCGAACAAGATCGTCGATCAGTCGACGGCAACCACGTTAAAAAGGTGCAGTTACACCTTACTCTGACATTTCCGCAGAGGGTGGAGGAGCCAGGGGTGAAGTACCCGGGCCCACCTTTGGTCTCACGTATGGGGGCTTACAATTTCGCCCGCCCATTCTGTGGTTAGCCGGTCTTGCTGCGTCCGCACACGCAGCACAGCGAAATTCGGCGCTGCAAGACGCGGCAACGTGTCCTTCATTACCGCAACGGTAGCATAACTTGCTGCGGTCTATTTCGCTCGGACACCTCTGCCTCACGTGGCCTATGCCCAAGCACCGGTAACAGCGCAAGGGCATAGGGTCGAGCACACGTACCCGAGCAATGCTCCAGCCGACTAAAAGCTTTTGGGCTTCGGCTATTTTATTGGCGGCGGCGACCGGGCAATTTGCCAGGGCCGTCCCAACTCCGTCTAGTCCACGGCTCACTTCTCCGACCTTGACCTGGTCTGGAGTGCAGCCCCCCGTATGCGCTATTGCAGCTGCAACGTGATCTCTGTCGATAGTGTCGTCGAGGCCCGAGATGCGCATGTCGACGCATTTTGTGGGCCTTACGACTTTAGCCTCTTCCGATAGGACCTCCCGCAGCTTCACCGCCAGAGTGTCCGCGTTCTTCCCGTTTTCGGAGCCAAGTACCGATAGTATTCTGCCCCCATTTGCCGACTGTTTAATTTTAACGCCTTCTACACCGCAGTCTCTGAGCTTTACTGCAGCCATCGCCTTGGCAAGGACGCTGGTGTATGTTGCGCCCTTTTCCACGGCTTCAGGATGAAGGGTCAGCAAGATTGCTGCCGTTTTCGGAGGTGAAAGCTTCCCCTTCTTTTTCTTCTTCTTGGCCTTCTTGGCCGGATCATCCGTAGCTGCAGCAGGTGCCGCAGCACTTTTGGACGTCTGGGCGGCGGAAGAAGCCGCATTCTTCCTCTGTTTAGCCTTTTTCTTTCGGCTCTCTGCCACATTCCACGCTTCGTCTGCGGGGGTGTTGGCTACAGGAGCCGTAGAAGGACCTGCTTCTGGCTGCTGGACTCGTTTAGGCCCTGCCTTCGGCGCCGGCTTTTTCGCTGGTTTGGGGGCAGCCTTTGATGCTGCCGGCTTCGACACTTGGGGAGGCGAGGCAGTGCAAGCCGTCTCCCTTCTTCTGCTGTCTGCCGCCAACGGCGGTCTCAAAATGGGTGCCGGAGGCAACCTCGACTCAAAACTTTCCAGCCTAGTGTTGACCATCTCCCCAATGGAGATGAGCAATGAACGCTTCAGTTCCTCTATGTCCGACTGAGATATAGACGCGGGCCCAGGAGGAGGAGCAGGCCTTTCACGGCCCGACGCATCGCACTCCACTAACGATCTACGGATCGAGCTCACCTCTTCTTGCAGCTGCTGCAGCTCCACGTTGAGGCGGAGGTTGTCTAAATGCAGCCTGCGAGTTTGTTCATCTTTTGAACCGGTCGTCAGAATATGAAGGATATCACCCAGCTTTCGGGTGGACTCCTTCAACACCTTCCGGCACGGGCCACTCAGCTTCCCCGACCGGTTTGACACGCACATGATAGCGTTAAGCTGCTCGATGCCCTTAATTCTAAGGTCTGCAACATTCTCGCTCTCCACACCAGGAGGCGTTACGGATCTGTCCGAACTCATCTCCCAAACATCCTCCACCCGACCGACAAACGCCGCAGCCACTTCTTCTGCCACCGTCTGTCTGACAAGTTCTAAGGCATCGTCAGCTTCCCTGCTATACTCCGACAGGGGTCGCTGAGTGCCTTTACTCTTCTTTTTATTTCCGGCTTCTGGTTTCGCCTTATTCATCGCCCGTTCTATGTCGGCCTTCTCCAGTTGCCTTAGCGACACTCTGGCTTCCGGTAGACCAGCACGGATACTTTCATCGGGGGCGCGAGCGCGCCCTCCACCTCCTCCACCACGACCACGAACCTGGCCACTTGACCCGGCTTTGGTGATCTTAGACACTCCCGCGGAGACATCGACACAACCATCCGACCCAACAGGGTCAGGGATACCACTAGCGTCTATTAGAGGACGCTTTCTCGCTACCTTAGCAGCAGTCGTCTTTAGCTGGCTTTCCGCCACAGACAACCTGGACTCTTCGTCCGTCGAATACATATCCGACCAATCATCGTCATCGGACGCACACTGCGTCAGCTCATTTAACCCGCCCGAGCTCGGCCTCAACCTCTCCTTTAATTTTGGTTTTAAAGATTTATTGGATTCCATTCTGTTCCCACGATTAGGAGGGAATTAGTCGGTCAACCCGGGTGGTGCCCTCTGCACCCGGGCAAGCGTAAGGGTTATCGAAGCAAGGGGGGCCGCCGGTCCCCTGCTCCGTTGCCGCGTAATGACCGGACTTCCTCCGGCCATTCACCCTCTCGCCGCACGACAAAAAACTTAAGGTTGGAGATTTTTACAGAGGTTGTCTCCTCACAAGGACACCCAACCAAGGGAAGCCTCTCCGGCCCCACCGAAGTGAAGTTACGGATCAGCCGACAGTTGGCTATGAAAGCCTGTCCGCCGATTACGACAACCGCGATCAAACGAACCCGTCGCCCCACTCGCACCGCCGCTACCCGGATTGTCCAGGACGCCGGCCGAGCCCGAACCGCATCGCCGCTACCCAGAGTACGTCTGGGACGCCGACGCGGAGCCAACCATATCCGCCGTAGCGGACTGGACCGTGAGGTCCCCATCCGTGATTTTTATAGAGGTTGTCTTCCTCGCAGCCCCCGCATAAAAAGGCGGCGGCCCCCGGCCCAGCACCACGTACTGGGTTACGGTATGTTGTCGGATTATTCGCCACCACCGCAATGATACTTGCGATGGCACCCAGGGTGCACCACGAGGAGGTTATCCGACCAGCACCCCAACCTAACCTTTTTTTTTTTTTTTTTTTTAAACGTCAGGAAAATGCGTTACGCATGCCCCGGCACTGGGAGCTTGCCGGGGGTATGTGGGACTCTCCCGAAGGAAGCCGCCGCACGACGGGCGACGACACCTTCTACCACCCAGCCGATCCCCCACCCAACCCCTAGTGGGTTCGATGGGGGGCCGGAGGGGGGGGCCTACCCACTAAAAACCTGACGAAATCCCTTCACTCACCTTGGTGCCAATGCCTCGTCGAACCATTCGTCGTCGTCAGACGAAAAATCGTTCAGCGAGGAATTGCCACCGGGCAGGGTCACGGGAACCCTTACGGACACTACCGCGGCCCCGCCGGTGATTGTCCGCCCTTGGCAGACTAGTCGGTCATCCCCTAAATGTTGGAGATGCAAGGGGTGTCCCGGGACATGAGGGACACCCCGAGTCAGCGAAGGCCTGTGCAATGCAAGACTAGGGCCTCCCATGCCCCCGCCCCGCAGGCATCCGCGAGAGGACAAAAGGTTGCCCCCCCTGCCTCTCGGATCATGATCTGGCTGAAGACGGTCGTATTGACGTCCTCTTCGACCTCCTCTACGTCTGCGACATAAATCCGCGTATGGGTCATTTTCCCGGATGCGTTCTGCCGCTTCTTTGAGCGACATCACTGATTCGCAGAACTGACTCACTGCTTCCCAAGATCTATTGCTCTCAACCATGGCTTTAATGATGCCAGGGAGTGATAGGTCCGGTCCTACTACCGCTACTAAATCGTGGCGTTGTCGGGCCCATGCTGGGCACTGTTCCAGCGTGTGCTGGGCAGTATCTTCATCAGCCCCACAATCTCGGCACTCCGGTGTCGACTCTCTTCTTGCGATCTTGTGCAGGTACTTACCGAAGCAACCATGCCCAGTAAGTAACTGCACAAGATGGAAGTTGAGGGCCCCGTGTGTGCGGTTTCTCCACTGTTCAGCGACTGGAATTAGCGCATCAAGTGTTCTCCGCCCGGCAGTGGAGGCTTCAAGATGTTGTATCCACCTCTCCTGGAGTCTTTCGTCAGCGTCACACCTTGCGTGTACTAAATCCTCAATACTGGGGCGTTCGCCACGGTTTCGGGCATCAGCTCGGCATTGATATACCTCCGCGAGAACGGCAGCTTCCAATTCCCACGGAGGCATACCGGCAAGAGCACCAGCAGCTGCACCTGAAGTCGTTCGGTAAGCCCTTATTGCCCTTACAGCCACAATGCGTTGCGGTCTGCGCAATATCGCTCTGCATTCCGCGTCTAGTGAGTTGGCCCAAATGGGCGCGCCATATACAGCCATGCTGCGTACGACACCAGCATAAAGACGCCTACAGCTAGCGCTAGGCCCTCCTAAATTTGGAAGGAGTCGGCTTAAAGCTGCCGCCGTGCTAGCAAGTTTTGGTGACAGCTGCTTAAAATGTTCATTGAACTTCCAACGGCTGTGTAAGACAAGTCCTAAGTATTTGAGGTTGGCTTTGATGAGAATATCTTGTCCTTCGACCACTAGATTCGCACTAGCAGGTTTCTTACGAGGGCACCCCAACCTAACCTAACCTAACCTTTTTTTTTTTTTTTTTTTTTTTTTTTTTTTTGTTGCGAGGGGGAAATGCGACCTTATGCATACCCTATCGCTGGGGACGATAGGGTTATGTGGGGCTCACCTCTAGTAGGCATACCCACTAAAACACCCCCGGTGTGACATCTCTGCCGGTTGCGACGGCATGGGTTCCTTCTTGGGAATCGACCACACCGCCCCGGCTGGCCTGGCTTACCCTGGCCCAGACTAGGTGTTACGGGAGACACTACTCACACTGTAGCGCCCCCCCATACGGATGAGGCTTTTAGAGTGCAGGTGCGGGTCCCGACCGCGCCTGCTGCCTCTTAAAGGAGAATTTGGCGGGCGAACTGCCGCCGCCTACCTCCCGGCCGTCTGCGTCTGCGGACATCCGCCTGGGCGTCACCCTCGCGGAACCGCTCGGCGATCTCCTTCTGCGTCATCACCTCCTCGCAGAAGGAGACCATTGCGTCCCAGGCCCTCTTGCTTTGCACCATGGCCCTTACTACACTGGGCAGGGAGAGGTCCTGTCCCACTGCCGCCCTAAGAGTGCGGCGCTCTCTGCTCCAGGCTGCGCACACTTCTAACGTGTGCTGCGCCGAGTCTCGAGTAGCGCTGCATTCGTGGCATATAGGGCTCACTTCCCTCTGAATCCGGTGCAGATAATTTCCAAAACAACCGTGTCCGGACAATACCTGCACCAGACGGAAGGTCAGTGAGCCATGTTTTCGTGCCACCCATTCTTTCAGCACCGGTAGAATGGCGTCAACCGTGCGTCGCCCATACTCTGCGGACCCAAGTTCCTCCTCCCATCGCTCCATGACAGCGTCATGTGCGTCTCGTCGGAGTGCTTCGACCTCCTCATAGGTCGGTCGCTCTCCCCTTGCCCTGCACTCCCTTTTGTGCTTGTATACTGCGTCAAGCACCTCCGCCTCATACTCCCAGGGCGGGGTGCCTGCCAGAGCTAAAGCCGCAGTTCCGGACACTGTGCGGTAGGCCCTTATAGCCCTTAAGGCCATCGCACGTTGTGGTCTTCGGAGGAGATCACAGATCTTTCTGTTCAGGTCCTCTGCCCAGACTGGCGCTCCATACAGGGCCATACTTTTAACCAGCGTTGCATATAGGCGGCGACAGCTAACGCTTGGGCCACCGATGTTCGGCAGTAATCGTGCGAGCGCCAGGGCCGTACCAAATAAACGCGGGGCCATCTTCTTAAAATGAGGCACGAAAGCCCAGCGGCTATCCAACGTTAAACCCAGATAGCGCATCGTGTTGCCCACAGGAATATTTGCACCCTCTACAAATATGGAGGCATCATCTGGTGGGCCATCACGAGGCCCATGAAAGTATATGGCTTCTGTCTTATTCAGCGCCACCTCTAGTCCTATCATCCTGATTCTTTGGACCACCAGGGTTGCTCCAACGGTGGCCAAGCGCGCCGCCTCTCCATAGTTTCTGCCCCGGGCGATGACTAGTGTGTCATCAGCATAGCTGATGATGTTCATCCGGGGCAGCAGAAGACCTCGAATGACCCAATTAAACCCAATATTCCACAAGAGTGGTCCCAGGACCGACCCCTGTGGAACGCCGCAACTGACTCCATGGCTGTGCATCACCCCACCGGGCCCTATATACTTGACCTGACGACCGGTCAAGTAGCTCGCCACCACTTTTTGGAGGTACTGTGGGACAACATGATACCTAAGGCCTTCCAGAATTGATTCGAAGGGGATAGTGTTGAACGCATTGGCGATGTCTAGAGACACCGCCAACACGTTTTCTCCCCTCGAAGATGCCCTTCTACAGATGCGCCTCAGTTCCAGGATTGCGTCAACGGTGGACTTTCCACTTCGGAAACCAAACTGTTGGTCTGACAAATCGGGACCCGTCGTTGACAAGTGGCCAGAGATACGGGCTGCGAGCACGCGCTCAAAAAGCTTGCCCGACTCGTCCAAAAGCACGACGGGCCTAAATGACGACGGTGAGCCAAGAGCACGCCCCTCCTTCTTCAACAAACACAATCTGCCTGTTTTCCAGGCAGAGGGGAACTCTCCTAATTGCAGGCAATGGGAGAACAGGTCCAACAGCTGGTCCCCGAGGTGTTTGGATGCTGCCACCAACACGAAGCCAGGTACCCCATCCGGGCCTGGGGCCTTTTTCCCCTTCCCCCGCAGCTTATCGAGTGCTGTGTCGAGCTCGTCTTGTGTGACACGATCGACCCTAACCGACGTTGTCTCATCTTCCCTCGCCGGGGAGGACATTGCCGGTGGTACGAAGGCAGCTCTTGTTGGGAAGAGCCCCGAAACAGCTGCGTTTAATTGTTGCGGTTCAAATTCCTCCATCCGAGGCGAACCGTGACGCATCTTGCTGCGCACCACAATGAATGGCCTGCCCCAGGGGTCCCGGTCCAGGTCCTGGAGCCACTCTTCTCGGGTTCTGGACTTTGCCTCTGAAATACTTTATAGGCATCGTAGAGGAGCTGCTCTTCCGCTTCCGTATGCCTTCTCCGACGACATCTCTTGTGGTCTCTGCGCTTTCTGTTGCAGACGTCGCGAAGAGAGGCAATAGCAGCAGACCACCAGTATACAGCTCTCTTGCCTGGAGGTGAGCCCAGGGAGCGGGGCATGGCTGCATCGCATATGCTGGTAAGGTCCTCGCGGAGATTGAGAGCCCGCTGGTTTACGCTGTCTACATGGTTGTTGCGAGCATCGTAGCTCCAGCCCGCAACAATTGCTGCTTCCTCAGCCGAATCCATGTTGAATTGGGTGTGAGCCCACTTTGGAAATCGGGCGCCGCTTCCTAATCCCCTACGTGGTGGTCTGTTTGCCATCGTCGCTGTGGTGGAGACCTCGAACGAAATGTACAAATGGTCAGAGAGGGACTCCACCTCCGTCTGTACACGCCAACCGGATATGCTTTCTCAAGCGGCATTTTCCCTAAATTGTGGAAGGAAGCTCGCATTGTCCCCATTCATAAATCAGGTGACAAATCCACGATATCGAACTATAGACCAATATCCATATTGCCGGTATTTGGCAAAGTCCTTGAGTCACTGTTCTGTGAAGTGTTGACGCGGCACATTAGATCCATTCTTTCGAATGAACAGCACGGGTTTTTTTCGGGTCGCTCCACAGCTACTAACTTGGTATCATACTTGACTGACGTTATTGATAAGGTGGATTCGCGTACTTGTGTCGATGTGATATACACAGATTTCAGTAAAGCCTTTGACAAAGTAGACCATCAGCTCCTATTACAAAAGCTTTCTCTCTATGGCATCACAACTAACCTTTTATCTTGGTGCGAATCCTATCTCAAGGGTCGCTTGTCACGGGTCGTACTTAATGGCTTCAGCTCCGAACCATTTTTGGCTAAGTCTGGGGTTCCTCAAGGATCCCACCTCGGACCTATATTCTTCAACATTTTCGTAAACGACATTGGTGATTCATTTCAAAATTCGAAAATATATTTATACGCGGACGATTTAAAAATAATGAGGCCTATCAAAAGTGCTCAAGATGCTCTATTACTGCAGAGTGATTTGAATGGACTCTCGGAATGGTGTACGAGAAATCGCATGACCCTAAACATCGAGAAATGCAGCCATATAAGATTTTCCAGGAAAAAAGCAACGTCACATTTCTCTTATACCATAAATAACACCAAACTCAAAGAGGTAAATGTCATTAAGGACCTCGGAGTCTATTTAGACAGTAAATTGCAGTTTAACGTACACATTGATAAGATAGCCAAAAAAAGTTTTAAGCTCTTGGGTTTCATCTTGAGGAACTCGAAAGATTTTAAGAAACCCGCTACTGTTGTCACACTTTACAATAGTCTTGTCAGATCAGTGCTCGAGTACTGTAGTGTAGTGTGGTCTCCTCAATATGAAGTTCACGTGAAACGCCTCGAAAGCGTACAAAAAAGGTTTCTTTGGCATCTGACCTTCCGAAACTTCCTCGCAAAATCGTTGAGATCGTATGAGAGTCGACTTGAATATTTTAAGATCCAAAGCCTCAAGCATAGAAGGCTCCTTTTCGATAGCATGTTTTTGTACAAACTAATGAATGGAGGGCTGGATTGTTCTAACCTTCTGGATCAGATTCAAATCAACGCTCCCAAAAAACTGCCTCGGGTTAGCAGGTTCAACATTTTTGTACAGAAAAGTGTTAAGAGCAATCTGGGCAGTCACTCAACTTTGAATAGGATCCAGAAGCAATACAACAGCTTATCCCGGTCAAATAATTCTGAAGACTTGGACATATTCCACCTCAGCCTGAGAAAATATAGAGAAATTGTTAAATCTATTATTAGTAACGTAAACCCCAATTAAATTAAATTAAATTATATGATTTTGTAACAACCTGATTTTAACCTTCCGCAGCATGTATTGGATTTTTACATTGTCTTTTTTATTTTTATTTTTTGAAGTTCGTAATTGCATGCCGTGGCTGTCTATAATTAGAAACTGTACTTAGACTAAGATTCTACATTTAACTTATTACATATTGTTAGTACATGTTTTTGTTGACTGCCCAATAAATAAATAAAGTAATCCAAAATATCTTCTGTCGCCGAGCGACCAATGCCCCCTGGTATGTTCGCAATGCGGACTTACACAGGGACGTAGATCTTCCTACCATCCAACAATTCCTCCACAAGGCCTCCGAGCGATTCATCGAATCAGCAGAGAGCCATCCGAACCCCCTTATCCGCGACGCAGTGGCGTACACCCCTCCCGATTCCTTACACCTCTACTCCCGTAGACCCCGATCGGTCCTCACGGACCCTCCCGACCAGCTCTCGGCCACCCTGAACCGCCTATTGGAGGCTCAGGAGGCCGAAGCCACAACCGCCCGCCAGTCTTGACCCCTCAGGTCACCCCCCCGTCCTCTTTCATACGGCTGAAGTCCCATTCTGGGAAGATCCCCCTCAGGGTGTCAGTCGTGTAGCTATTCGATTTCAGACGGTCCCCCTCAGGGAGCCGTCACTTTTCATTTAGATTCCGGCCGGTGCCCCGTCTGGGTGTCGGACGTATTTGTACTTCTCAATAGCGCACTTAGGTGAGTGACGCTCGCGCCGTATCCCTCCCCAGGGTTACGGTCGCTTCAGACGTAGGCTGCCGTCCCTTTCCGGGGAATCCAGCCATAATGGTGGTGTTTAGTCAGTAAGAGTCTGACATAACCTTCGACACAGCCGGCTGTGGGGTATCCAATGCAGGATTCACCACCTCCCTCCCCCGCATCCGGAGGGTTGCCTTTAACTCGGGAAAGGCACAAAAAAAAAAAAAAAAAAAACAGATAATACAATAGAATGCGCAGCGAAAAAAAAACTAATTGAGTGACAAGGCGCGCGCTACGAGCAAACTGGTTTTCTATAAGCGAGGAGCGCGATACGGGACAGTAGCGAAGCATCGGTACGACGGATACGACTATTACAAAACGTTTAAGCTGTTTTAGCAAGCGTTTGGTACAAATATACATAGATACATTAATAGTTCTACAATACAGATAGGTTGCGCTTAGTGATTGGGGGCCATCTACAATATGATGACAGTGAATCAAGCAATTCTTCTTAAATGATGCGCTGAGTGATTGTTTTAGGAAAAAGTAAATTACAATAAGTTGGCAGTGAATTAAGCAATTTTGTTTAAATCGTTTTCACTAGAAATAATTAGAATGCGGCGGGAAGTGTCATCTTTTTTCACATGTATCTTACAATACTTAACCCATACGTGGCTGTAGTTCCTCTCCTTGGTGATCGATTTCGTTTTCGTGAGAAGTTTTTTATTTTCCGGCGTAAGATGGTCATTGACAAAAACTCGTTGTGTGTTACCCACATATCCGCGGCCGTTATATGTTTCTTCGCTCGGGCAGCGGCAATGAAATCCTCCTTAATGTATCTATTAATGAAGTTAATAATGATGTATTTTTCCTTACTACTCGTATTATGCACGGGCACTCTGGCTATGTAGTTAATTTGGGTTTTGGGAAAACTGTAGCCGACCACTTTGGTAAGAGCCTCAGCCACTGCAAATAGGTTTTCATCGGATTTAACAGGTACACCTTTGATCTCGACATTATTAAGCCGCATCCATTGATCCTTTAATGCTAACTCCTTCTTTAAAATGTCAATTTCGTTGGCAGATGAATTAAGGGACGACTGCAAATTATTTATTTCCGACATTCTGCCTTCCAAATGAGTAATTTTCAAAGCCTGCTCATCCATTTTAGCGCTATTAAAATCACAAGACTCTTTAAGTTCCGTCAGTTCTCTTTTGATGCATTTAACATCCTCAATGAGGGAGGGTGGACTGGCAAGTTGTTGCTTCATTTCACGCAGTTCACTGAGAATTGAGTCCAGGACAGAGTCACCTCCAGGGCTAGGTGATGACCTCGACAGCTTACACTGGGGACATCTCCAAGTTTGTCTACGTTCAGGACCCAGTTTCCTATAGCCCGCCTCAGATATGTTAGCGCAGCCAAAACCTAAGTGCTTTTTACAAGCTCCACACTGCACTCCGTCGTTAAATGACACGTTACAAATAGCGCACTTCATATTCACAGCAGAGGTAGAACACAGCAAGGAAAAAAAAGGATGATGATAGTATGACTACGTAAATTGACCGACGACAAGTAAGTAGTAGTAGTAGGTACGCGTGTCACCTGGTCAAGCGCTCACGACCGATTGTACAATAATAAATAAATATATGTGTAAATATAAATAATAAATATATGTTATAATAAATGGACCGAATTACGGAAAATAAATACATATTTTTATTATTGCTGCGGTCGGTGTCAGTTAGTTACTATGCGAAGATCAAGTTACCGTAGTGCAAATGACCTAAGCTGGCCTATTCAATGTCGATCAAGGTTGCATAATTAAATCAGCTGATTTCCTCGTCTATTCACACAGACAGGAAAGTAGCAAATTAACTATCAACTCCAAAATACAAGCACCAGAAATCTCACCCATAAACCATTTGTTAAATTTATCTTTACCCGAACCGTCTAATTATTTTTAAACACTGAAACTGCTATCCTGACCCACAATCTTCAACTACAAGAGATCAAGAAGCAGCTACACCTCATGAAACGAAGTGAACCGATAGCAGAAAGTAGGAGTGGGCGATACAAATCGTATATAGATATTGAAACGTATATTGCATCAATATCGTCAAATCCGATATCGATGCGTTCTGAAACCATAGGTATATTTTGGCAAAACACTATATTGTATTCGATACTGTACCATATCGCAATGGAATAGAGCGCAATCAATGCCAAGCGAGAGTCGATTCGATCTGAACTATATATTTAAGCAAAACACGATATTGTACTGTATCGCAATGGAATAGAGCACATCAATGAGCGAGAGTAGAGGCGATATTGTAGGATGAGAATGCAACAGCGATAGACGCATAATTATTTTTGTTGTCCAAACCTAAACCTTATTTCTTAGGGAATAATGATGAACTTTGACACAATTTCTTTTTACTCTCATGTCATGACCTTTGGCCTTGACCGCGTACACGTGGAGAAATTTGGTGCATTTTTTGAATATTTATAAATAATCATTAGTACGCTATTTACTTTCGGTCGTGCGAACAAGTTGCAAGTAATTTGCATCAGCGGATTCTTTTGTAATGGTTTTACTGTCTTTCGGGTTATGTATATACGTAGTTTTATGGAATAGTTAGTATTTCAATAATAAATAGTTAAGTTAGTTAGGTAAAGTAAAGCTCATTGATACTTAGTGAATTATCTATTTTTTTTAAACACATGTGCGTGTAAATCACTACATAGTATAAAGCAAAGTCGTTTCCCGCTGTCTGTCCCTCGGATTTTGATGCTGTTTTTTTTAATAGATACATTGATTCAAGAGGAAGGTTTATATGTAAGTAAGTAAGTAAGTAAGTAAGTAATATTTATTTGCATAAAACACGGTACAATTCAGTTCTTAAAATTCAAGTACGTACATGCGTGTTTTACCGACATATCGATAAGCAAAATTGTAATCTCGTCATGCTCTAAAATACAATGTAATGTTCTCCATACATTAAATTAAATCAAATTATAAAAAAAAAAACACTACCTACTACAGTTCAATATTTAAATATCAATAACCAAGTACATACAAGAAACAACACAAATCTCATCTCTCAGCATGTCAATACACACAACAGTATTATGTCCATTATTGATGTATCGGATGTCAGAAATTACATGTCAAAATTTAAAATGTCAATATTTAAGATGTCAAAATTTAAGATGTCAATAATATACATAAAGAAAAAAAAAAGAAAAAAGAAAAATAAGCATAAGAAGCATAAGCAGTCATAAATCATTCGCAATTTTCTTAATGTGCCCATCACGGCAAAACTTTATGAATTCCTCAGTGTCATAAAAACAATTTTCAACGAGGATTTTAAAAACTATGCGTTTGAAAATTACAAATGGAAGATTTTGAATGCGATTCGGAAGTAAATTGTATAGTTTAATGCACATGCTGTAACTATTCCTCGTAAAACAAGTTGTAGCTGATGGTGGTATAGCTAACCGGAATGGATAACGTGTTGGGATATTGCATTTTTCTTGTTTCATTCTAAATAGATTGGCGTTCTTCTTAACAAATACCAAAATTTCGAAAATATACAGCGATGGTAAAGCAAGAATGTTTAATTTCTTAAAAAGAGGCCTACAGGATTCCAACTGTCCAACGCCGCAAATAGATCTTACAACTTTTTTTTGCAATATGAAAGCCCGATTGATGTTTGTTGAGTTTCCCCACATGATCAACCCATATCTTAGTATGGACCCTACATGACCGTGATATGCCATTAAAGCTGTCCTTTGGCTCGCCAATTGCGTGAGACGATAAAGAGCGTAAACAAACCTATTTATTCTTTGACATACTATGTCGACATGTTGTTGCCAAGTTAGTTTTGCGTCTATCACAATGCCGAGAAAAGTAGCAGATGTACTTTCTGTAATGGGCTGATTTCGATGGTGTATTGATAACTGTAGGGGCTTGCCGTTTTTATTACAAAATTGTATATATTTTGTTTTTGCTATATTTATATTTAAATTATTATGCTCTAACCAATTCGATATTTTTGCTATTTCATTATTAATTTCATTCTCATAGTCAATATTATTATTTTTATGAATAGTTACAGATATGTCATCAGCAAAAAGAGTAACCGGATATTTAGTACATTTAGGGAGATCGTTAATATACAGTATGAAAAGCAATGGACCTAATATACTCCCCTCCTATAATAACCTTCAATATAGATTAGAGAAATACTGTAATTTTTAAGGTTTCTAATGTGATGTCGTAAATGATTACATTTTTTCCGCTTACATTGCAAACGCAGGCTACGAGATTTATCAAAATAATTTACTAAGTATTTGTACACCTTGAAAAGGTCTACAGTAAACTCCGTGGTGGTATATGTTTATCTCTTAAGGATAAACCACAATAGCATAAGTCGTGAAGTCCACGCGGGCGAAGCCGCGGGCGGGAAGCTAGTCTTCTATAAAATCAAAGTTACAATCTACAGATAAGAAAACCTCTACATACTTCACAATCACTCAAAACCCTCTTAAAACCCGGATAAGACTGCGTCATCTAAGTTGTAACTCCTGATGTAACATAACGTTATAATTTACAAATAAAATCGTATCTATCACGATACGTCGATATTGGTTTAGTAAAACTATATTATCCTGATTCGTATCAGGGGAATATAGTTTTACGAATCCTATTTCGACGTATCGTCAGAGATACGGTCGCACCCGATATCGCCGATATCAAAATATATGGTTTCAGAATCCGATATTGAATATCAATATATAGTTTCGAATCGATTCACAAAAAAAAGATATATTACCCACCTCTAGCTGTTAGATTTAATATAAAAGATTATCTTAGTTAAACAAAATAAAAACACAAAGCAAGTTATGACTATAAATGAAATTGAATAATGAGTCCCGTACTTTATTAAGTGGTGTTCATTTATTATTTTATCTGTGTTATCAGCAATGGATTTTAACTTTAATTTTGTTTGTAATGAAAAGATATCTAAATTAATGTTTTGTAATTTTAAAGGGGGCTCATTATTTATTTCAGATTTAAACTTATTTAAATTACAACAAGAGTCGTTTATGATATTAAAATCTGTATGAACTACAGTAGTATTGATTGTAATGCTGTTTAGTTTCGGTATTAGCTTAGTGCTCTTACAATAAGATATACAATTGTTTGGTGTAGACAGTATTCCTGTGCCAATAATATTTATTTCGACAATTCTTTGATTTGGACATTCAATATACAGTTTATTATTTTGAGATTGAACATATATCCAATTATTATTGCTAAGAGGCACCCATAGGTCAACATGACCATGAACGAAATCTGTTTGACATTGCGCCGGTAACACTTTTATCACTTTTGTCATTAGTTCACTTTCACAGTTCGGGTTTGCACTAGTCGGGAACACTGTCATGACGTCACAGATGTATTCGCGGGAGTTTACCGCTATGCATTCCTTTAGTGAGTTGAGGTTACAGTATTCTAATTTATCTTTGGTCATTGCTATATATCTATGGCTAGGTACTATATAAGTAAAAGAATTCTGTTTTACAATGTCATGAGGAGTAGGTAATGCAATGCTATGGAACAGATTAAATTCCTTCGGGGATACTAAAGGTATTCTCAAAACAAATACGACCTTATTGCTTAAACTATAACACACTATACTAGATATATTCATCAGTGTATGAATATTACTTAATGATAAGCTTACAGGTAACTTAAACTCTACAGGTAGATATCTATAGTTATCGACAATTTCTTGGTATAGTTGTCTGGGTGGTAATATAGCCGGGTGCAGAATGTTTTGGTTGCTAAGCATGATAGCGCTTGTTATGTCTTCTAGTCGAAATGATAACGTTAGTAATGCGGCTTCTAAACTGTTCAAGATAGAATTTATATTTGATTTCACTGTCAATTCGTTGGAAATTATACTGAAGTTTTTGAATTTTAAAGAGAAATCGTCGATAGCTTGGTTAAGGCTAGCTTCATTAAGTTTTATTGTATACAATGTTTTATTAAGTTTTGATAAAGTTGAAGAAGTCACTAAAATATTTTCTTTCATTAATGATGCCAGCCTTTTCTCATTATCTACCACATCTTGGATGGCGTTATCATATCTGATACCGTCGTCCTCATCCAGAGTCCCGAATATGGTTTTGGAAAGAGAGCCAATACCACCTATCCATGCCCCTCGTTTGAACCTTTTCTCTATTAGATGTGAAATAGCGGAATACTCAGAAACAATATCCTGGTATCTAACAGTTAGCGGTTGTAATATATTATTGCATTCTAAATTGTTCGAAGTTTCGATCTGTATTTGATTACATATAAGACGTAATGTGCCAAATATTGAGTTGATGTTTTTAAGATGAGGTTCAATATAAGAGATGTCAAGTGGGGTAACTATGTCTAAGTGGTTTACGCGGATTTTTAGTTCACCAATCGGGTCAAAGTATATACCGGAACTCGAGTTGATTTCCCGAACATACTCTGGATGACCTTGGGCCAGTATGCTGTAATGAAAAGAAACGCTAAGTTATGTGTCTATGTATCTATCGTGTGTATATACAAGTGTATTAAGTTGTATAATATATTATATAAGCAATATAAAATTTGTATAAGTGAAAGTTATAAAATGTATCTATATCTATACTTAACTACATTACGTTTATACCTAACTAAATTATACTTATATCAACAAATATTTTAAGTAGTAGTAGGCGACTCTTGAGCGTCTACATGTTTGATTTCATCGAAATGATGCCTTATATGGCGTCTATTTATTAATAACGATAACGTATGGTTACCATGAACCTTAACGACTTTGTATGGGCCTTTCCACAACGGGGATAAGGCCTTACGTTGCCTAACGTGGTTTTTCAATAAAACGTAGTCACCAACCTTGTATATTACGGGACGTGTGTGGGAATCGTAGTAGTTTTTGGAGTTTAACTTTGATTTTTGAATGTATTCTAAGGCTTTATCTCGCGTATACTTCAGTCGGTGATGCAACATTTTCACATATTCCGGATAAGTAGTATTAGAGTTGTCATTGTAGACAGAATCTGGTATACGGGGTTTGTATCCGAACAGTAGTTCGAATGGTGAGTAGTGAGTAGTCGAATGTACGGCAGTGTTGTAGGCTAACATGGCTGTATACACGTATCGAGGCCAATTGTTCTGATCTTCGTTAACGTATGACTTAAGATATTCTTTGAGAGTGGAGTGCGATCTTTCTAAGGCACCCTGTGTTTGCGGATGGTAAGGAGCGGACCAGAGTAATTTAGTTTTTAAGAATTCACAGGTTTTCTTGAATACTTCGGCCGTAAAATTAGTACCTTGATCGGTAAGTATGTATTTTGGAATTCCGAATAGTGAGATGAAGTGAAGAAGACATTCAGAAGTTTCTTCAGCAGTTATGCTGCGGATAGGATAGGCCAACGAAAATTTGGTTAGGTCGTCTTGCATGGTTAGTATGTATTTGAGTTTGGCTGTGCCAGACTCTGGCAAAGGACCCACGATGTCAATGGCAAGTCTCTCAAATGGAGCTGTTGAAGTGGAGGTTATTATCATTGGTGCCCTGTTAACTTTACGTAATGCTTTGTTAGTTTGGCAAGATGTACATTTTTTGATATATTCCTCAATGTCGCTGCGCATGTTTTTCCAATAGAATCTTTCCTTGATACGATTAAGCATTCTGATAGTCCCTAAGTGACCGGCGATGGGAAGGTCATGATTTTCCTTAAGAATTTTTGGTATTTCACTTAGTGAAGGATATATAATACTGTTATGATATATGTTGACCTGTATATTAGTTCCGTTGAATAAGTAGTTAAGCATGTTATAAATTTTGACATATGAATGTTTATCAAATGGGTTTTTGAAGTCGGATGTACCGATCTCATTTACTGTAGGATATGACATCATTATTTCGTCACGAGCGTATTTCAAGGACTTAAAAATATCTGGGTAAGAAAAATCATCAAAGTGATGTACTTTTGTGAATAAGAAAAGATAAGATTTATTTCCGTATGTTAGAGGTAAGAAGTTATATAATGTTCTTTCTAATTTCAGAAATTCATCGCGGTCGGCTTCTGGGCAGTTATTTAAAATTTCCTGGACATAAGGCATGGACTCGTCCATGTCTATTGAGGTAGGTATAATAAATAATTTTTGTGGTCCTTTGAGTAGATTTTCATTATGCTCTATAATTTGGGTATCGTGAGATTTTGTTGGTGATTTCAGGAATTTATTATAGGTTTCTTCAGATACAGATAGGTTTTCAGGTGTCGTTGAAAGCGGTTCAGAGTGAGGATATTCAGGAGCTGGTAAGTTTGCAGGTGCTAGAGGATGGATTTTAGGATGCAGTGTGTCGAGAACAGGTAAGTTTTCAGGTTGTGGATATTGGAGCTCAGAGGGCAGTGTGTCAGGAGCAGGTAAGTTTTCAGGGCTATATGCACTAAATGATATATCATCACCTTCTAAAAGTGGAATGGAAGGTAGATTACTGTCCGATCCGAGAAGGCTGGATGGGACTCGGACATCGAGATCTTCCAAGGTTATTGGACTAAAACCTGGAGAGTCAGCAGGAGCCATAACAGGATCTTGATTTCTAGGATCATCTGCTTGTGGAAGTTCGTCGTTAGCATTAGTATTTACATCAGAATTAAGAGAATCTTTATTTGCAGGATATATAGGATTTACCGGATACCTAGATAAAGCGTCAGCAGCAGAGTTCAGTTTGCCTTTGCGGTAAACTATCTCATAATCAAATTCTTCTAATTTCAATCTCCATCTTTGGAGCTTGCTGCTGGGATCCTTGTGGTTGAATAACCATTTCAATGGTCTATGATCTGTGATAATAAGAAATTTGTGTCCATACAAGTAAGGACGGAATGTTTTACAGCCGTAAAGGATTGACAGCAGTTCTTTTTCAGTGGTGCTGTAGTTCGACTCGCTTTTATTGAGGGTGCGAGAGGCGAAAGCTACTGGTTGGTCTTTACCAACTGTCCCTTGGGAAAGTACAGCACCAACGGCGTGATTTGAGGCATCACAGGTAAGGATGAATGGCTGGGTGAAATCTGGATAGATAAGTAAGGGTGCAGTCGTTAGCTTATGTTTAAGGGTGTCGAAGGCGAGTTGTTCTTGATTTTCCCATTTAAAGGGTGTATCTTTTTTCAGGAGGTTAGTAAGGGTCTTAGCAGTTTTGGAGAAGTCTGGGATAAAGCGGCGATAGTATGAGACAAGACCAAGAAATGACTTAATGTCCTTTGGAGTTTTAGGAATAGGGAATTCAGTCACAGCCCTGATCTTTTCGGGATTTGGTTTGACACCTTGTTCAGTAATAATGTGTCCTAGGTAACAGACTTCGCGTCTTAAGAATTCGCACTTGTCGGGTTGTAACTTAAGGTTGAAATGACGGATTCTTTGGAAAATTGCAGTTAAATTGCTGATGCTGGATTTTAAATCGTGGCTGTAAGAGACCACGTCATCGAGGTATACGAAGCATCGTATACCTTGAAGACCTGATAAGACAGTATTCATGAGACGTTGGAAGGTCGAAGGCGCATTTTTTAGTCCGAACGGCATCCTGGTGAATTGGAAATGTCCCTCGGGAACCGTGAAGGCTGTTTTGGGTTTATCTGTCTCATTTAACTCTATCTGATGAAATCCAGATGCTAGGTCCAAGTGGAAAAGTATTTACTGTTACCTAGTTGGTCTAGTATTTCTGTAATTTGAGGTATGGGATAGATGACACCGATTGTGACATCGTTCAGCTTTCGGTAATCTATTACAACGCGCCATTTTTGCACGTTGGACGCGTCTAGTTTTTTGGGGACCACCCAAATAGGAGATGACCAAGGGGAATCGGAGGGCTCTATAATGTTTTGTTCGAGCATTTTGTCAACTTGTTTACGTACTTCGACTTTGTGGATCTCAGGGAATCTATAGGATTTAGTATGTATAGGGATATCCGTGGTTGTCTTAATTTCATGTTTAAAAGCATTAGTATGAGTAAGGTTTTCTCCGGGGAGATGAAAAATATCAGAAAAATCTGAGCACAGTTGTAGGAGAGCGTCTCTTTCTTCATTATTGAGGTGTGAGATACGCAGTTGTTTTAATACTTCGTTAGAGCGTTTGACGCTATTATTTGAAACATTTACATGATATACAGGTTTAGAAGGTTTATCCACAAATTGCAAAGGATTATAGGGTTCAAGTTTAAGGTTCAAATTGGATTTTATAGTAACGGGTACTTCGGAAGTATTGACTACAGAAAGGTTGACTCTATTATTCTCTTTGACGTGGACTAGGCAGTTAGCAATTAGTAAGTTATCTGAAAGTTTTTGATCGAGAACTAACCCCTCTTTGATTTCAGGGTTTGATACGGAGCATTCGATAACAGTTTCGGTTCTAGCTGGAATTATATAAGCGGGTTCATGAAAGTATAATTTCAAGGATGTTTTACCAATGCGAAGAAGATTATCATTATAATTAATACTGCAGTTATGAGCATTGAGCATATCGGATCCAATTATACCATCATATGGTAGATGTATGGCATCAATAACGTGAAATGAGTGCATTAATTTAAATTTAGAAATTCGTAGTTCTAATGGGAAGTGACCTCGGGTGCGGATTGTTTCTTCAGCTGCTGGATCTATGCCTTTCAATTCAATGGATTCTTTGTAAAGTTTGGGGTGTTTTTCTAAACATGAATACTTCAGAAGGCTTACAGAGGATCCTGAATCAACTAATAAGGACAATGGAATATCTGACACTGAAGAGTTCACAAGGACATGGGGTAATAAAGTTTTTGCAGGATTATTGGAGATTTCGAAAACTTTGGACTTTGCAGGAGAGGGTACGGTGCTTTTAGGCAGGTCAACTTTATTGAGTTGTTGCACGGATACAGTCGATTTAGGCAGGTCAACCTTATTGTGTTGCCGCCTGGATACAGTGAGTTTAGGCAGGTCAACTTTATTGAGTTGCTGCCCGGATACAGTGGATTTAGGCAGGTCAACTTTATTGAGTTGCTGCCCGGATACAGTGGATTTAGGCAGGTCAATCTTATTGTGTTGCCGCCTGGATACAGTGGGTTTAGGCAAGTTATCATGTAGCGATACTTGCGAAGGGTTAGTTTTAAATGTGTCGGTTTTAGCATTGTGGGGTCCCGCACGACACTGGGACGAGATAATTACTCGTTTTTTGGGTTGGAGTCAACAGTATCGTGACCTTCGACGGAGTTGGTTGGATATTCGTCTTCATTGTTTTCTGTTGTCTCGTCGGATACGAAATTTACACGTTGAGGGCCCTTAGCCTGATATTGGTCAAAATTTCTGAAGCGATTATTATTAAACTCCCTTTTACGACATTGCTCCAGGGTGTGACCGGGAGTTTTGCAATATCTACAAAAAGGGGTTTGAGCACTTTGAGCAGTCGCTCTGTTGAAATTGAAATTTTGTTTAAAATTTGATTGATTAGAGAAGGATTGTTGACCTTGGTTACGACGCGCAAATTGGAAATTTGGTTTTGACGCATTAGGTCTATCCTGACGCGAATATTGACTGCTGGATTGGCTTGGGTTATGCTTAGATAACGCCTGTTGGATTCTTTCTTCAGAAATTGCTATATTTATAGCGTCGTTTAAGGATCTTACCGATTTACATCGAACAATATTTGAAATGTGAGGCTTTAACCCCATTTGGAAATGGTGGAGGGCTAGCTCCTCCATTGCGGCTGTTCGTCCTATCATTTCTCTACTTTTATGACCGTGAGAGATCGATATTTCCGTTAACAATTCGGCTAAACATGTCTCTATTCTTAAAGCATACTGACTTGCGGGCTCGTTTGGTTGTTGTTTACATTCTTGCAAGTCTGTGAGTAGGTGGGCATAATGCTTCCTCTCACTAAACTGAGTTTTAAGAAACTCTTTTAATTGTTGCCAATTGGTGAACTCTTTGATAGAACAAGCGGTTTCCGCTTTCCCTTCTAATTGACAAAGAATATATTTAAAAAGTGTATCTTTCTGAGAATCTGATGCTAGCTCGTAAGCGTTGTTGCAGTTGACTAAAAAGGAATTGAGCTTTTCTCTAGAACCGTCGTACGGTTTAATGAATTTTAATAAAGTGGAAAGTTCGATTTCTAGTTTTAAAGTTAGCGGTTTTCGTTTTGAACCAGATCTAGTTGAAGGTCCCTGAGGGGGAGGACACTGGCTTTGGCATTCCTCCTCTGTGTCGGTAATAGCAATTTCAGGTCGGTCATATTTGGGGCTACTTGATCTTTCAGTCATTTTGATAACAATAAATCAGAAATAATACAATATAGAAATTGACAAAAGTATTAAGTAAAAATAAAACACTTAATTTGATTAGGATTAATTAAGCAATGACCAATTACTCACTGGAATGCGGATAGCGCGATAAGGATGAGCATTTCGCGATAAGCCTCGGATCGTCGCGTCGTCGTGTCGTAGGGCTGATCTTCAAGGTTGCGTCTTTGAATAACGCAACACCAGCGGCAAAGACCGGCTGCAGTACCAGTAATACGCAGCAGTGGGCCTTTTACAAACTTCACCACGAACACTGGGTATCCAGGGGGCCGGGCCGGAACTCGGTGCAATGATAGTTCAAATACACAGTGGAGTTGGCACTTACACTCACGCACTCATATACACTTAACTTGGTTCATTAATTTTTTTTTATTTCATTAATTAAAACTTGGAAAAGTACCAAGGACGCACAAAATTCACACGCGTCGAACTTGAAACTAGGAGACGTTCCGGGGATTCCTGGTTTGAATCCCTTTACGCTGCCACCAAATGTTATGAGCCTCGAATAAATTAGGTTTTTAAAAAAAAGAATATTTGATTTTTAAGACAGCCGTCTGGGAAGGATGATGGAACGAGACTGACTAATGTATGGATGCATGGGAAAGCTATGAGTGGGTGAGTGATTGGTAAGCAAAACAGGGATGTGTGGTGTGCAATAAGGGATACATTTACTATCTATAACAGTACACATATATAAAAAAGGGGCGGAAAATGTTCGATTTTAAATGCGAAAACAGAGCGAGCTGTGTGTGTCACGGCGCACCGTCGAGAGACTTCCGCTCAGTGGTGCCGCGCGGCCGGTGGCACAGGCACTTTCAGGTTGAGAGGTTCACGTGACGCCCGTGAGATGGCGTCAACAGTAGCTTTCAGAAAACCACGTAAGTAGTAGATAATTGGGGCTTCTGGATCAAATGAGATCCAGAACCCCCAATTATCTACTTGAATCGATTCAAAGTGTATTGTTGAATGCTGTATTTTGAGCATTCTAATTTTGAATGCTAATTTGAATCTTTAGCGCAATCAACTAATCGATTCAAAAGTGTATTTTTGAGTGCTAAAAATAAACTTTGAATCTTTAGCGCATTCATTTAATCGTTTCAAAGGTGTCATTTAGTTAGGTAGAACGTTGTGAATAATTGCCATTACTTTTTTATCTTACTAGCATGCAACATTTTAATTAAATTGATTTTTAAATAAGAAATGCTTTTTTATATTCTTTTATTGGATATAAATACAAATAATTTCGATGACGAAATCGATCTTCTTCCAAACTAGCAATAGCTTCCTCGAATTTATCAGCATTTTTATTTTCAAAGGTGCACTGCTCCAAAAGTTGCGTTTTCCATGGATTGTGCATCAGATATACGAGATTGCCGGGCAGATGTAAATGCATGAAATGTTTTATTTTTTATGCTTATTATTCTCCGATTTGCGGATTTTTTGGTTCGGCTTACCTTCGCTATATTTTGACCCCACACCACTGCTAGCTAGCACATCCAACTATAAACACTTTACTGCACATGACATGATTTAAGTAGTAAATAAATTGGGTATTCTGACTCAAAACAATTGCGTCCTGAATGCTCGCTCACGCTCGTTACGTCGCTGCTCTGCGTGACGACGCGACGGACTCAATTGTTGTAAACCTAAATGCCCAATTTATTTAATGTTGAAAAGTATGCTTTTACGCTTTTGACTGTATTTAAATATCAGTTTGATTGATAAGACTTAATTAAGTAAACCGATTTATCAGACATAAGATTATTTATATATAGAGACTATGTCATATTACGCTCATTTTCATATAACACATGAAACATTACGGTTAGATTTAACGTTAATATGAAATTCATAAAACAAAAAGAATCTTTACAATTAGAATGTATATGCCCCCAACCTTCAAACGGGTATAAGCGACATGGTAACTTATTGCCAAACACTATACGGTGCCTTGGCTGTGGTCCATCAAACTGTGGAAAGACAAATTTAGTAATCCGTTTATTGTTACATAAAGATGGCCCGCGTTTTAAGAATCTGTATCTTTATTCAAAATCTTTATACCAAGCTAAATATTTATATTTGGAGAAAGTTTTAGATATGGTTCCTGGTACATCGTTGCATAAATACAATCACAACTGTGAAATTTTGAGTCCACATGAAGCTTTGCCAGATTCTATTATAGTTTTTGATGATGTTGCTTGTGAAAATCAAAACAACATAAGAGGTTATTTTGCAATGGGGCATCATAAGAACATTGATTGTTTTTGCATTAATCAAACTTATACAAAAATCCCCAAACAATTAGTAAGGGACAATTCAAATCTAATTATATTATTTAAACAGGATGACATCAATTTGAAACACGTTTATGATGAGCAGGTTGGATCTGATATGTCATGGTCCAAGTTTCGTGAATTATGCTCCGCTGTTTGGAAGAAATCATTCAGCTACCTAGTGATTAATAAGGATTGTGAGAGAAACAATGGATGCTACAAGTCAACATTTGACACGTTTGTTGTGGTGGACTAACATACAAAATGAAATGTTTAATGAGATATTAATCATTGTCACTTCAGACTTGAAAGCGAACGAATCCTTTTAAAATGGAAAAAAAGCTCAAAGAACAAATTGTTAAGTCCGCAGCAGCTGTTAAAAGAAAAGTTGAAATAATAAAAGATGTAAAGAATGCAAATAATACGGTGTTGGAAAAAATATTTAAACCCATCGTAGATCCTCTTACCTTGTTAGCAAACAATAATGTAAAAAAACATCTAAATGAAGAGGCTCATGAACCGTTGATGAAAAAAAATAAAAAAGATGATCACCTTATGTCTTCTTTTTCCGAAGAAGATTACAATGAATTTATGAGTGAAGGTGAAGATCGTTCTGAAAGTGAAAGCGAGTCATTTAAAGGTTATAATAAAACTCTTCTCGTATCACCTTCTGACAAACTCCTTCGAAAGCGAAAGCTCCTTCAAATCTTTACAGTCATCACCAAGTGTTAAGAAGCAATCATCATGGTCTACATCATCTGAAGCAATGGATGACATACCGTTTGATGTAAGAAATGAACGTGGAAAATTCATGCTTGGCTAAACCCGTGTTTTTGACGACGGCAAATACTTAAAAATCGGGGCACTAACTTTTGATAAAACAGTAGGATTAAAAGAACTATTGTTTAAAAAGAAACCCAATTTAGAGGTGGTCACTGACAACGATTTATTAAATTATAAAACGCTTTTAATAGAAACGAATGCACATGGACGTAACTTCGAGTCATCAAAACCAATAAACAGTAACAAAGGGTTTAAATATAATAATGTTATTAAGCCTTTGTTCAAGTTCTCTCGAAATGCCACCTCAAGCCTTGAGAGCATTCCAACAGGAAAATGTATTCCACTATTGAAAAAAGTAAAAGAAAATACAGATTATGTTTAATGGGATGACCCAAACGAGTTAACAGAACGATTAAAATTACTACATCGTGGGCAGCAGGGAACAATGGGTTAGGTAATGAAATCATTGCTATTGTGGAAGAATTATATGAAGCTGGTATTATAAATGTAGAACTTCAAGAGCTTCCATCAGGAGGACTGCGCAGTATGATTTCAGTCGTTGACTCATCTAGACTGCAATGAATATAGATAAATTTGGTCATCACGTTCATAAACGTATACGGTTATCAGAATTTGTTAATACTTTTAACGATACGTAAGTGAAATCGGACGCTGGACACTACGATTTGAAAGTGTCTAAATTAAAGGTCTTTCACCACCAAACGAAAACGATGAAGCAGTGACCAAGCTTATGTGGATAAAATCGAACAAGACTTAAGGAATGAATTAAAAAAAAAACAGAGTGATGTTAAACTGTACTTACAGAATTTGGAAAAACTAACATCAGACCGTTTATTAAAGAACATTTACTCAAAAGCAGAAGTAGATACTTTGATTATGCTTAAATTAAATTAAAAATGAGTAAAAGAGACATAGTTGATGAAATCCATAAAGCAGCAAGATGGAATTTTCCTCAACGAATGACTATCATAAAAGGATTAGATGATTTATGGCAAACTGATCTTATGGATTTTCAAGAATATTCACATTTCAACAAGGGGTACAATATGTTTTGGTTGTTATCGATACATTATCAAAATACGTATGGGTAAATCCCGTAAAATCAAAAGACAAAAATAGTGTGACTAAAGCAATGCATGTGATATTATCTTGTTCATCAAGAAAACCCAATAACTTTCAAATTGATGTTGGCAAAGAATTTTATAATGACGTTTTTCAAAAGTTGATGCGAACGTATGATATAAATCACTATTCCACTCGCTCTGTTAAAAAAGCTGCTATTGTAGAACGAGTAATTCGCACAATAAAAGGTCACCTTTACAAACTCTTTAGTTTATATGGTTCTTACCAATGGCTAGGACCTAACTTAAACTCAGTAGTAGAAAAATACAATAACACTACTCACCGTATTACTAAATACAAACCTATTGATGTGAATAAAGCAAACCAGGTGGAAGTTAGATCTAACATTATGCAAAGACGAATATCCAGTACTAGCAGATCTCCCAAGTTTCGCATTAGTGATAGTGTTCGTATTAGCAAATTTAAGGAGGATTTTTACAAAGGCTATACCCCTAATTAGTCGACAGAAATTTTTAATATAGTTAAGGTTAACGATACAAACATACATACATATATTTTAGAAGATAAACATAAACTGTTAATTTTAGGTTCGTTCTACGAACACGAACTGCAAAGAACAAAATTTCCTGACCTTTATCTCATAGAGATAATTATTAAAAGAAAAGGTAACAAAGTTTTTGTTAAGTGGTCAGGTCTCAGTAAGGAAGAAAACAGTTGGGTCGTTAAGAGTGAATTACTTTTGTAATATAAATTGCGTGTTTGATGAAAATTATTCATTTCAGAAATATCGATGAAGTAGGGTAGAGATTTTTTAAATAGGCTTATTAATAGTTTACCAATCGGCTTCATATTCCTGGTTATCAATTTTGTGGCCCGGGAACTAAACTTCAGAAGCGTTTACTAAGAGGTGATCGCGGTATAAATCAATTGGATGAAGCTTGTATGTATCTCGACATTGCTTATAAAAACAAAGACTTGAACATTCGACATAAAGCAGATTTAGAACTTTGAATATGGCGAAGAGAAGACTAAAGTCGAACGATGCTGGGAAAGGTGAAAAAATTGCATCTTGGGTAGTAAAAAATGCAATGAAAGCAAAAATCAAAGCTGGTGCTGGGATACGTCCATTTATGTCAATTGTGAAAAAATTACAATCTTAATTGAAGATGTTAAAATCTAAAGATAAATCGCATAGCTTTAATTTTGCGTATGCTTCTGCAAAAAAAATATTTAAAAACAAAAAAGGAATACGTTTACCACGATGTATTCCTATTCCAAAAACTGGCGGATTTTTACCTCTCATTCCAATTTTTGCTGGTTTGTCAGCCCTTGGTTCTCTCGCTGGCGGTGCGGCAGGTATAGCAAAAGCTGTTAATGATTACAAGGTTGCTCAGAAAAACCTACAAGAATCTGTACGACATAACAAGGCAATGGAAGCAGTCGCTCTCGGAAAAGGGATGTATATTAAGCCTCATAAAAGAGGATCTGGACTATACTTGAATTCTTCAAAAAACTAAACAAAGGGCTACCCAGACGCCCCCTTACTAATCTAGACATTTTAAAGCACGCAACTACAATTCCCTATTTTCGAGGAGTATTTATGAGAGATTCACTTCCCTCAAAACCAAGAAAAAATTAGTGTGCTATATTGAACCTAGATAGTTCTGAAAATCCTAGAACACATTAGGTAGCCTATGTAAAACAGAATAATTACTGTGAATAATTTGATAGTTTTAGTGACTTAAAACCTCCATTAGAATTGATAAATTATCTAAGGAACATGTCAATAACTTACAATTATGTACGGTATAAATTGTGGTCATCTGTGTTTAATTTTTTTAAAGAAGTATTGGAAACAACATTTATAGTAAGAGTTAAGTAATAAAATTTATCAGTATAAACATGTCTTACACTGTGTCGATAACCGGCAGCGGAGCCTCTTTGATTACCAATTACTCTCCTACAATACAATTAGACGGAGAGTATGAGTGCGTTTTATTATTTCAACATTCAATTCCATCCCTAATATAGATGGAAGAAACAATAAATTTTATTATGGTAAAGATGGTGTGATAAAAATACCAGAAGGGTCCTATGAACTTCAAGATATTTGTGACTATCTTAAGAGCAATATCAAAAATGTTGTGCTGAGATTGACTGCAAATAACAACACATTGAAAACAAATATTTTATGTTCAGAAGAAGTTCACTTCAATAAAAATGACTCGCTGGGTAAAATTTTGGGTTTTGGTATGGAGACAATAAAAGCTAATATAAATGCAGAGTCTAGATATCCTGTCAGCATTTTATCAACAACTATCGTGCGCATCGAATGTGATGTAATCAGCGGATCATTTGTAAATGGAAAAGCCAGCCACATAATTTACGAATTCGCACCTAACGTACCCCCCGGTAATTGAATAATTGAAATACCTAAGAATTTGATTTATTTTCCCGTCAATCAAAATTCAAAAAGTGCTATTAATATAAGACTATTAGACGCTGATTGTTATGGCCTGGCGTGTAAATAGCCAAGACCTGAAGTTGACAATTTTGACCGATGCTCGGGATATACCTACATCAGCTAATTAACTGAACGCTCACTCACCTGCGGGCGTATGCGGAGCAATCCTGCGTTCCTCTTGGAGAGCTGGTCACCTCTAGATCGCCCGATACCAGTTCGCACGTGGCGTCGTGGAATTCCGGTATCACAACTGTCCACATGAGCGCACAAAAGGCCGACGGCACAATATCACAATATTATTTAAATTATAATGCAAAATTAATTTTCACATTTCAACAAATGTCATCAAGAAACTCTGAAAGAAGTAATGACGTTGCGCATCATTTTCTCGTATCATAGACGGCGGTCCTTCTTTGTGGCCAGCTCCCTCTCAATGCATCAACGTCATAAACCCACATATTAATAAGCGCAAGCTAACTGATGGTATACCACTCACGTATACACGTAAACCATCAAATTTAGACCGAAATAACACAGTCCTTATGTGCTTAACCATGCTCCCCGCCTTGGAAGTTCGCAGAAGTTTCAAACCAAATGAGAATATCAAACAAAAATCATTACAACATAACCTGCAGTTTATTTTTAGACTAACAGGATATCAAGACACTTCACAGCTAAGCCTTAAAATAACAATAACTTAATAATAAATAACAATTAGACATAATGAAAGAAAAGTTATTGAGTAGGGATAGGATATAATTTCACGATGGACGCTTAAAAAAACCCCGAACTTAGTTTTTACCGTCGCCACTCGAATAATTCCGTCCGACCCGGGATGAACCTCTGTAATTATACCTAAAGGCCAACTCAAGGGAGTAGAATCATCCTGTCTTACGATAACAACAGTTCCAACCTTAATAGCATGACCAGTGGTGGTCCATTTCTGCCTGACCTGTAGGGTATGCAGATACTCGGAACGCCACTTCTTCCAATAGGATTGCACCATACTGTCTAACAACTGTTTCCGCTGGGTAAGATTAATCCGCGTGTCAGTCAAGGGTGGCGCAGGTAGATACTGCAATGGTGACGACATTAAAAAATGTGCAGGAGTAATCACTTCGGGGTCGGGATCCGAGAACACAACGGTGAGTGGGCGCGAGTTCATAACGCACTCGACCTGCACCAGCACGATTTGCAGATCCTCGTAAGTGAGAAGCTGAGTCCCGATCACTCGATAAAGGTGAGTCTTCAAACCTTTTATATTGGACTCCCACATACCACCGAAATGCGGCGCACGAGGTGGGATCATTTTCCACTCAATACGACGTTCAGTAAGTTCGCGTTTTAAAGTTGGATGAAATTCAGACCTAATCAGAAAGGCATAAAGATCGTTTAACTACGCCTTTGCACCGACGAAATTAGTGCCATTGTCCGAATACAGACACGACACAGGTCCACGGCGCGAAATAAAACGACTGAAACGCATTGGAAGTTAGGTCAGAGACCAACTCAATATGAATAGCCTTGGTCACAAGGCACACAAATAAGCAAATATACGCCTTCTGAGAATGTTGTCCTCTTCGACGAGCAAGCGTAATGCGAAGGGGACCTGCGTAATCTACGCCTGTGTGAACAGAAGCCTTTGCTTCCGTGACACGAAATGAAGGCAAATCAGCCATCTTGGGCGTGGGGTGGGACGGATTCAAACGAAAACAACAATTGCACTTTCTCACCCTCGCTCTTATAACCGTCCTGGCATCCAATATCCAAAAACGTTGCCGCAAAATAGACATCAAAAGCCCTGGACCAGTATGACAATTCATAACATGGTAGTGTTGAATTATGAGATCCACTACGTAATTATGTTTAGGAAGTAACGCCGGATGTTTAGCCTCAAATGGTAAATCCGATTTAGAAAGCCGTCCTCCAACACGCAGCACACCATCTTCGCCAAGAAACACCGACAAGTTCAAGAGCTTCTTAGAAGGCAATTTACCCTTCTTGAGCGCGGTAAGATCCTCTGCAAAGTAGACACTCTGGGCTAAACGTATCACAAATTTCTCGGCAGCCATAAGATTATTGACTGCTCCAGAAGAAAGCGAGACCTTTTTAATAAATCGAAGGACGTAAACAACAATCCGTAAAAGTTTATCCCATCCCGATATACGCTGAGCCAATTCCATAAGAGCCTTTTTTTTTCTTTTTTTTTTCTTATTCCTCTGATTTTTTTCTTATTCTCCTGTTTTTACATGTTTTGTTTATTTACTCTTTCATACTAGTTCTCGCTATTATTCCTCTCGCACTTTCATACTTCATACTACGCATTCTTTCTTCACCTCTCTTTCTATAACGGCCGGGATAAGACCGCCTACACTACTATTTATTTTTATTCAGGGGTTCTACTAGAACACAACACAACTTAATTTATTTATTACGTTTTGACAGATTTTTCTTATTTCTAATGGTGCTTGTATTGCAAATACACATTTCATCCATTACATAATATTACTATTATTATCTCTAGGTTCTTATTTCTAAACATTATTAAACTAGTTGCCATTATCTTATGCCTATTTATTACTTATTTTGTTTTCTTGTTACATATTATCATCTTACTATTCTTAATGCTAGAGAACAATATACAAATATATTATATCAGCATAATTTTCTAATCTAGTTTATTTACCCTTATTACTATGCTTTTACAAAATGTTAAGAGTATATCTCTTTCTTTATTTGTGATTCTTCTAGGTTTCTAAGATTTATTTTTCATTTAGGTTCAATGTGGATGTGGAACAAAAGATTAACTGCAAATTAATCTTTTGTTCCACATTGAACCTTTCTATATTATACAATGGGCAGTCCATTATCAAATGAGGAATAGTTTCAGGAGTGTTTGGGTCACAGGCGCACGATGGGTCATCCTTGCGCTTGAACCTATTTAAGTACTCGGAAAAACCACCGTGCCCCGTCATCAATTGTCATCAATTGTCAGGATTGGATCGGGTTCTATTTTCCTAACTATCTGGAAAGCCCTATTCGCGTCTGGCAAGAACATCTTGGTTACCGAAGCTGTGCTACCCGATTTATACCGCCGGTTCCACTCGTCAAGCGTTTGCATCCGGATGCTTCGCTTGACGAATGAAACCGGGCAGTAGTCGTATTTTGGCTTAATTTTGAGATTTAGCGCCGCGTCCTTCGCTAACTCGTCCGCTCGCTCGTTGCCTACAAGCCCGGCGTGGGCTTTGATCCAGAATAAATGGACACATTTATTTTGGGAAACGATGGTTTTTACATTTGCCCTTGTTTCAACAGCCAGGGAGTGCAGGCAATCTAAGCTGGCGACCGATTGGAGCGCCGCGGTCGAGTCCGAATAGATAGCGATGGTTTTTTTCTTGCGATTGATCACCAGGCGCGTCGCCTCACATATTGCGAGAAGCTCCGCCTGGTAGACCGTGCAATATGACGGTAGTGCAAGTTTGACGGCTCTAATTTCGGCCTCTCTATTCCACAGGGATAGAGCGGATCCGACTCGGCCGTCATTCTTGCTGCCGTCGGTAAAGATTTTGATGTCAAAATCGCTGTTAGCATTTACTTGCTCCTGGTCTACCAGGGGATGAAATTCTAGTCGCGTATTTTCAGATTAGTTAGTCAATAGAATCAAGGTCTATTTTTGCTGTTAAGTGACCTCCTCCCTTGTACTGTTCCACTCCCCTCTCTCGCAGTTCGCCTGTACTAATCAGTGTGTAAACACGTGTGTGTTAAGTGCGCAGTGTCAAGTTCAAAGCGAAAATGAAGTGGACGGAACAACATACTTTAAAATTCGTGCAAGAATACATAAAGTATGAATGTCTATACAATGTAAAGTGCGCAGAATTTAAAAACAAACAGTTGAGAGATGCGGCCCTATTGAAACTGAGTGAAGCGATGGAAATTCCCGACTTCGGTCCCAAAGAAGCGTACAACAAAATACGAAGCTTGAAATCGACCTTCTCCCAAGAGCACAAAAAAGTAAAAGATTCTATGAAATCGGGTGCAGGGCTTGATTAAATATATGTGCCAAATATCAAATGGTACAAAGTGATAGATGATGCCCTAAAGGCAGTAAATGTTGGAGAATGCAGAGAGAAATCGAGTAATATGGTGAGTATTGCATAGGTACTATGTTTTTTTTCACCGCACTACGGGTAGGCAAAGAAAGCTTAGAATTTATAGTAACTTCAATAGGCAGGGGCCGACCGTTAGCGAGAGAGTGAAAGAAAACACAAAATTATTTAGAATACATTTATTTATAGTATCTTATATGCTAACTTACTAGGTAGGAAATTGTACTGAAACCGATTGCTATTAATGTACCATTCTTGCCTGCCAGGGTACTGAGCCTTCACCAACAAAATAATCTGCATAGCGATCTCGTACATTGTGAGCTTGTTGTGATGATCTATTTTGCAAACTTCTTTCAATGTTTACCATACCGGCTGCTAGAAACTCTCTCCAGGAACCAGGTGTGATGTTCCCCGTTTCGATGTTTTCTGTATCAACTGTTACACTTTGAATAGTACCTTGCGTTTTTCTAAGCCAATTGTGCAAAGCAACACACGTTCTAACTATTTTATCAGCTGTAGCGGGAGCATATGGGAGGGGTTTCAGAAATATTCTAAATTTACACACTAATATTCCGAAGGCATTTTCAACTATCCGTCTAGCCCGTGATAATCTGTAGTTGAACACTTTTTGCTTAAGAAATAAATTATTTCCTTCGTATGGTACGTTTTCAATGGGAAAGCATTATCTGCAACAATCACACGGTTTGGTGGTAGAAAATTATTCTCAAGAGCGTGGCTCAAGCTGCAGTTTCGGAAAACTCCTCCATCACTGATTCGTCCATTGCATCCAATGTCAAAATAAATAAAACAATAATCATGATCTACTAATGCCATAAGAACGATGCTGTGCTGGTTCTTGTAATTGTAATAATAACTTCCAGAATCATCTGGTGCATTCAGTACGACGTGTTTACCGTCTAATGCACCACAGCAACCGGGAAAGTTCCATTTTTGACTGAATCCTTCTTCAATACTTTTCCATTCTTCTGTACTTATAATAAATATATTTATTAATGCCATGTTATGTATTTACAAAACCTGGAGTCTCAAGATAAAATCAATGAAGATAATGTTGAGACAAGAGACACTGAAGGCGAGAAGGCTGTTGAAAATACTTCAGGAGTTGGAACCTCAGGCAATGACTCGGGCCAGTCATTCAAAGGGAAAAGGACGATGCTTCGAGACTATGATAACTTACTGACAAAGGCCCAAAATGTAGCCAACAGTGTCAACAGCTCTGTTGCATCAGAGAATGAATTCGACTTATTTGGACGAATGGTTGCAGTTCAATTGAAAAATTTACCAACGGAGTCAGCAATTGAAGCACAACAGTACATTCAAAATTATCTTTCTGGTTTGCGCTTGAAACATATCCGCCGTCAGTCTCAAACATCCAATTTCATTTATGAAATGGTAGAAAACAGAACACAACCACATTTTATGTCGTCTCCTCCAACTTCAACCATTTCTAGAAATTCTTATTATTCGAGCAACGATGATACATACAATGAAAATGCCACATTGAGTTATGGAAATCTTGAAAATACAAATACAACTGTTGTGACAAATCAGTCTAATTCTGAAAATGCATTTTCTTCTGTTGTTGATAGAAATGATGTGTTAACCCAAGCTTGGGAATCTGCATAAGGAATTTACAACATTCCAATACAATTTTATGTTTGTAATTTTATTTCTAAAAATAAAACCGATATAAAATATTTGTTAATGTGTTTTACTAATCTTTATATAATCTTTTAAGGCGTTGTATACAGCACCGCAGACTATCGGTATCATTAAACTTATTGCTGGTTTAGATACTCTGAATAAATGTGACAAAGTACGCAGACTACAACCAGTGGCAAGAAAATACAACACTATCTGAAGTTTTATTTTTGGCGTGAGTGCACTCCTCATAAAAGTATCTATTTTTTATGGCGGGCTCAACGTGCGTCAGCAACTCTTCAAATTGCGTTTCTGTCATTGGCATTGATCTGTAAAATTCAGCAGGATCTTCTTTAGCAATTTCTTCAAAAAGTTTATTGCTGGCTCCATACTGAGAACGTCTGGTAATCCATTTTCTTTGCCATAACCTCTTGTTCTTTCAAAGCTGTCCATAGCTTATTATGAAATATTGAATCGAATGCCTTAGTGTAATCGACAAAAGCAATATAAAGCGTTTTACCGTATTCTAAGTACCTCTCAATAATCTGTCGTAATGTAAAAATATGATCCAAAGTTGAGTAATTTGCTCTGAAACCCGCCTGCTCTTTGGGTTGTTGAGATTCAAGACCGTTCTTAATTCTTGCCAAAATGATTTTAGTAAATACTTTGTATAGCGATTGTAACAGGCTTATTGGCCGAAAGTTATTTATGTTGTGTGGATCGCCTTTTTTATAAAGCAGTGTTATAATTGATGTTTCCCATTGTTCAGGTATACTTTCATGAAGCAAGATATTATTAAAGAGACCAACAATGCTCTTTTCGTATACACGTGCTAGTTGCTTGCTACTTAGTAGCACATTGGAGGGAGTCTTACTTTTTCTCCTCTTTTTCCAATTCTTTTAACAAGCTCAATTTCATTTCTCTGGCAGGGTAAAATCATTAATTTATGTATAATTTCCAATATTTTGTCTTCTAATTCTTCATAAGACTTTTCGGTTTCTTCGACGCCAAAAAACATAATATTCCTTTTCATCATCTGTTGTTCCATTTTATCCAAAAATATTTGTTGTTGTTCAATTTTCTTTTCCATGTTACTAGTCTTTATTTCAATATTTTCAAATTTTTCATTTATGTTTTTATTAATATCCTGTATTATAGAATCCTTTATTTTATTCATTTCTTGTTTTTGAGTTTTCATGTCATTTTGTATTTCTTTTAATAGCAGCATTAATTCATCCATATTGATTATAATTTCAATTTAGTTACACTATTCTATTTGTAGCAGCTTGCGCCCTCTATTTGGTACTTGACGTAATGTTCATGTAATGTAACATGTATTCTGCTTTACTATCCTGCGTAATAGCAGTATTGTGCTTTGCTTATTACCCGAAGCAATGGTTCGAGTATGCAGATTAACGCACTATCCGTATCATTGGTGCAACATCTTTCCGGTAGATGGCGTTGGTAATCTTTTATATGATCTTTAGAGGTGATTAAGCAAAGTCGAATAACTATCTCTTTTAGGTTATGATTTTTCTTCCATACGAAATATTATTAATTTACTCACAGTTTCATCTTCTTGCATGTCAATGATGCTTCTAAGGTGTAAATATTTTATTGTTACCTCCAACTTATCTTTGTTGTTCCTGGAAAGCGTGGTCGTAGTTAGGTACTTATTTTCCAGTATTTCTTGCAAAATACACCGAATTCCAAGTAGATAACATTTGTGCAAATAAATCACCACTCAATTAATTTCCTCAAACACTTATTTCACTCTTATGCTACGTTTTAATTTATTTAAACAGTTAACAATACAGATACGATGTTGACATGAGCACAGTGGCTCCCTCCAATGTGCTACTTAGTAGCAAGCAACTAGCACGTGTATACGAAAAGAGCATTGTTGGTCTCTTTAATAATATCTTGCTTCATGAAAGTATACCTGAACAATGGAAAACATCAATTATAACACTGCTTTATAAAAAAGGCGATCCACACAACATAAATAACTTTCGGCCAATAAGCCTGTTACAATCGCTATACAAAGTATTTACTAAAATCATTTTGGCAAGAATTAAGAACGGTCTTGAATCTCAACAACCCAAAGAGCAGGCGGGTTTCAGAGCAAATTACTCAACTTTGGATCATATTTTTACATTACGACAGATTATTGAGAGGTACTTAGAATACGGTAAAACGCTTTATATTGCTTTTGTCGATTACACTAAGGCATTCGATTCAATATTTCATAATAAGCTATGGACAGCTTTGAAAGAACAAGGAGTACACGGAAAATACATAAACATACTTCAAAAATTGTATTTAGAAGGAAAAGCGAAAGTAAGATTAGAGAAGAAAGGAAAAGCTTTTAAACTTGAAAGAGGAGTTAGGCAAGGCGACCCCATATCACCCAACTTATTCAATGCACTTTTAGAACATATATTCCGAACCTTGGATTGGTCAGGAATGGGAATAAATATTAACGGAGAGTATCTGAATCATCTTAGGTTTGCCGATGATATAATAATAATAACAGAGAGTCATGATCACCTACAATATATGCTTCATACTCTAGATCTCAGAAGTAGAGACAGCGGCTTGGAAATGAATTCAGAAAAAACTTGCGTCATGACTAACGGTGAAAGAAAAAAGATTTTTATTCAAAATAAGGAAATTGACTATGTAGATGATTATATAAGGTGGATCCGAATCATACTTTGGCTAAGTGTCAGGGGGTCAGGTCAAAAGTAAAAAAAACATTTATGCCAAAGAAAAAATTATAAAAAAATAAAAATTAAAAAAATTCAAAATACCATTTTTTTTTTGCATTGGTTTTCTCTTGAAAACTTGACGCAAACAAATCCAAACGTAGAACTAAAATAATTCATAAAAAACAGCTCATTTATTAACGCACAAGTCGATGACCCCGCCACCACGCCGCCGCCGCGAGAAATCAGCTGATCGGTAGCGACGACTGTTCTGCGTGTGAACGTGTGACACTAGTTCGTATGAATGCACCTAAATAACACAGTACCTACAATTTTCTGATACGTGTTGTGTTGAGGTTGTCTGTTATTTTATTACACTATTCAATCCTACTAGTTTAAAGAAAAAAAAAACAAGTACCTATAGCTCATAGTCAATAGTTAAGTAAATCTGCAAAGATTCAATTGTTTTAAGTAGGTACTTACATTGCTTGGCGTCCAACAGGATTGTCAAACATTGGAAAAAACTAAATCAACTGATATCCCGTTAATAACCTTTCCATCACACTTAACAGGCTTTGAACTGGCTTAGTTTTCCAGTTCAGTTTCGATAAAAATTGAACGTATTATTACGAATTCATAAATAGAACAAAATCACACTCGTTACCTACGTAATCGCCAATACTACCTCTTAGGTACTATTTTGTTATTCTGTGCTAATACTACTTTCCAAATTACGTTTGTAAGTACTTAAATTTTACACTTTCACGCTTTCAATTCAAATCTAGTACCTAACGAGACTTAATTACCTATAAAAACGATTATTTACCTCGCTTTTGCGTTTAAAGTTAAGTTTGTTCATTTGAATCCTATTAAAACAAGATTTAGATTCACCTACAATTTGCAATTGAAGTAATTATGGTTTCATATCAACCCACTCTCGTCAAGCTTCGTAAACTAATGTAATAATGAATAAAATAATACTTAATAATCTAGAACTAATAATCGTATCTAGATCTATCTAGAAGTAATCTAATTCGCCAGTTTACACCCATCCCATCACATACGGAATTAAGATAACCAATGTTCTTTAACTTGCAGTAAGTTGAAAGCAATTACCTACTCTAAAAAGACTTCTTAAAATAGTTGAAAGTACTTACATGGGCTCATGCAATCGAGTTCATCTCCATACAATATTAGCGATAACATTTCATCACATTCACTCACTCACATCACACTTATAGGCTGTAAATGTAATAATAACTATCAATTCAATTAAAAATCAAACTTAACACTAATTAATTTGTTATAACACTGATTATTACGTTTTTACATTTTACTTCACATTATTATTTCGTTATTACTATAAAGTAGGTATGTATTAGGATATTGTTTGAAAGAGTCGTTGCCTCGCGTGATCTCTCGCACGACAACCATCCGTCGCTAACATCCTCAACAGACTAAAGAAATAAAAAAGAAGACGTCATGATAAAATTGATAAATAGGTAAGAGACCGAGAGAGAGAGAGAGAGAGAGAGTCCGAGGCGAGGTGGGACGGTGCGGATGCCGGTGTCGCTTTGCCGCGCGTGCGACACCGACCGACACACAAGTTCAAAAGGCCCCGCTCTCATAAAGGTACGTACGACGCCATGACAGGCAACAAGTGACTTGTCGCTTGTTGCGTGAAGACCACTATGCAGTTTATTGATTTATTATAATTACGACTTATTGTTTACGCGTGTCGTTCGTCAACGTTAAAGTGTTGCATAGTTTTTTTTTATTAAATTCCTGAAAGTAGTTTTATTTAATTATTTACAAAGCGATGGTCGACGAATCACTAACAATGGCTGCGAAAGTTGGAGTTTCAACAAAAGATTTGAAAAACTGAAGAAGCCGTGATCTAAAAAAACAGATGTAGCTTTTATCTTTTGTGAACGTATCTTACTTTTTCCGCATAATTCGATTTAGTAATTACGTACTTAGTTAAACGAAGTCTTCTTTGACAGTTCATAGGTTCATTTTATTATCTTGGGAGTCCACCACAACGTATGACGTAAAACTTTAGGGTCCAACTTTTTTATAAATGTAAGTATAACTTCAAATCCTAATGATTTTCATTGAAGTTACACAGGGTTTTATTAAGAATTTATTTAGTTAACATAATTTTCTGACTTTGCTCAAAGTAGGTTTGCAGTTTTATAACTTAAAATGCACTTTACGTAATAATTAATGATATTTCAATCGCCCAATCACTTGTGATCCAGAGACTATGCCGACGTTTCGTGTAGTGTTACCTTTATAATATCCGCGCGCGTCGCACGCTTTTGATATCTTTTTGAATTTTGATTCCTTCTGCAGTCTACTTGTGCATATTAACGCGTGTGGGTGTGTCGTTTACGTTTGCGTAAATATGCCTCGGAATCGATATACCAACCAGGAGTACCTGGAAATGGTTTCTGTTACCGTGGTGAAAAGTGATAGAGACACTTTAAAAAAAGTGGAAAAACACGTGTGCAAGCGTGCCTTTTTGTGTGTTGAAAGACAAGGTGACCGTGTACAACAATTTTGTAGATAGTTTTTTTAAGTGTTAATAGGACTTGTACACCTTGTAAATGACCTGTTAATTTGTAAATAGGACTTAAAAATGTGTAAATAGGACTTGTAAATAGGTGATGAACTTTTAAACACGTCAAAGTAGTGTAATAATAATGTACTAATTCTGATTCTTTTACTGCATTTTATAACCATACCTACCTAATTTAGCAAGAGTAAAATTTCGATTAAGTTATTATTACATTAGTTTGCCAGTCCAAAGCCTGTGAAGTGTGATGGAAAGCTTATCACCGTTTTGTCAAAATCAACTCAGTCCAAAGCCTGTGAAGTGTGATGGAAAGCTTATCACCGTTTTGTCAAAATCAACTTATGAACACCGAACCAACCACGTGAGTACCTACACCAATTATTAAAGCAGCAACTTTTTAGATACCTACCTATTGATAACATAATACTTATGTAATTAAGGTAGTGTGTACTATTACTGTGTCCACATTATGATTAGATACGAAAGTAAGATACCTCACGTGAGGGATCTTAATGAGGAAAGGGTCAGAGAGACGGAAAAGTTAATAGCAAACAATAATCGAGAGTTATTTGATGCAACTTAGTGTCAAACGCGGAATAATCGCTACCGATCAGCTGATTGTGCGCGGCGGCGTAGTGGCGCGGGGTCATCGACTTGTTCGGTGTATTGCGTTAATAAATTTGCTGTTTCTATGGCCATGATAATTTAAAATTATTTTAGTTCTACGTTTGGATTTGTTTGCGTCAAGTTTTCAAGAGAAAACCAATGCAAAAAAATGGTATTTTGAATTTTTTTAATTTTTATTTTTTTATAATTTTTTCTTTGGCATAAATGTTTTCTTTACTTTTGACCTGACCCCCTGACGCTTGGCCAAAATATGATTCGGATCCACCTTATATATATTTAGGTCAAAACATTAGTTTCGCTGGCCAATGTACCTTAGAAGTAGAAAGAAGAATAAAAAAAGCATGGAGCGCATACTGGTCCCTAAAACACATTTTTAAATCTAAGATGGATATCAAATTGAAAAAGATAGCTGTTGATACAGTTGTAACTCCAACTCTGTTATATGGTTGTCAAACATGGCCCATAACAAAAGAAATCATAAAGAAAATACAAGTATTTCAGAGAGCAATAGAAAGAAGTTTATTAGGTTTCAGGATTAGTGACAGAAAGAGAAATTCAGAAATAAGGAAAAATACTAAAATTATGGATGCTGCTAGGATGTTATGCTACTTAAAATGGAGGTGGGCTGGCCATATAGCCCGAACGACAGACGATCGATGGAGCTATAAAATGCTACACTGGTATCCGAGGGACGGGCGCCGGCAGCCGGGGAGACCACGGCGGAGATGGAGAGATGACATTAACCAGACTGCGGGTATCACGTGGAATCGACTGGCTGCTGACAGAAGCGAATGGCACAGGATGGAGGAGGCCTTTGTCCAGAGTTGGACAACCCAATGAAAGAAAGTTTTAACAGTTAAGTTAGTTTGGAATAAAAATATATATATATAATAATAATAATAATGAAAGAAAAAAAAAATGTACTGATGTTAAAAACAGCATGTATAAATATATTTATTAGAAAAAAAGGAAAGAAACTAAATGTGTAACATTGTACTAAAATAATTAACTTGGACGTAATTCGTCCAAGGTTTAGTATCATAGATAGTTTACAATATTATACTCAGTGTCACATAAATGTAAAGGAAATGAAAGTAAAATGAATGAATGAACTAGGTATAAGTTATGGAATTAAATGAAATGTAAATTCATACAATAAATAAATTAAAATTAAATATATAAAATGTAATGGTGTTATAAATAATGATAAATGTGATGATTTACTTGTTATTGTTATCTAAGAATAATAATTATGTTACTCATTCATAAGTTTTATTATATGTATATTTTTAAGTTGAAAATTATTGCATGACTATTGTAAGATTTTAATTTATTGTATAATTTGGGAAATAAAGGTTATAATAAATGTACGGGCCAATCGGTTTGTCAGGCTCGAAGTAGAAGGACACAAGCGTGATCCTCCAGGCCACGGTGGAGACGGTTATCACGACGATGTTATTTGTGGTCAGGTCCGGATACTGTTCCACATTAAGGTCCGGGTCTAGGACCGCGATAGCGGCCTTTACCGTCTCCTGTCCGCCTTCCTGGAAGACCCTGACTCCTCTCTGTGTCCTCATACTCCCAGCGCTGCCCACGTAGGGTTCCTGAATGAGGGCTGCCGCCACTTTTCTTCTTACTGCTTCTATAAGTAGCTCATTAGTAGCCAATTTCTTTCGCTATAAGTTTGCTTGTAGCAGCCGGTATGAGGGCGCCGTTGCTGAGGTGCCTTTAGCAGTATGCTATTGTCTTTCTTACTATTGTGTCCCAGCGCCTTCTTACGGGGCATTCGTTGTCGAAGGCGTTATGCTCCCCATTTGAGTTGTCGTTCTTCTCGTTAGCGCAATTTTTGCAAGATGGGGTGAGACCTAGTGAGGGATAATCTTTTTTAAGATGCGTCATCCTCATCCGCCCCCATGCAGTATTTCTTGCTGTGGCCGAAACCTAGGCATTTAGTGCACTGCACAAGGGGTGATTGGTCGGCAACCCTTATTCGCTGCATAGCAATATACAAGACGCCGGTTTTAATCGCCCACTTCCATATTATCGGAGATACTGAACTGACATCACCACATGGTTTTGGTGAGCATTTATGCGTTTCGCCTATATTTTACTTCCATCCTGTCATCATTTGGAGCTATACTTTGGAAGATTTCCTTGTTTTGGTGTCGGATTAGTTTCTTTAGCTCTTCGTCCTTGTACATTTCCATTACATCCCGGAGTATAAGAAGAGGATCTTTATTCTTCATCTCTTCGCATGTCAGGCTCTTTCCGTTTTTCTCTATCTTACAAATAATACAAATATACAAATATTTTTATTTGCTCTTAATAGGGTTACAGTAAATGTTGTTTAGTACAATTGTGAAAACAAAATGGAGCTTAACCTATTTAGCCATTTTACATAGCATGCAAATATATAATAAAATGATTTAAATTAGATTAACATTAAGAAACTGATCGAAATGTCATAAAATAAAATCGAGAAATAAATTAATAAAAAACAAATGTATGATAATAAATGTCAAATAAGAAATAAAATAAATTAATTTCAATATACAATTAAATTCTCATGTCAGTCTACAATTACAACAATGTCAATACAAATACATTTTGTGCATTTGAACGTCTCGAAACCTTTGTCAATATAATTGTGATATAGATTAAAAAAATAAAATAAAAAAAAATGTGAAAGTGATAGATATGTCAAAATTGCAAATGGAAATTAATCTGCAATCGGAAATTAATGAACCTATTAAAAATGTTCAAAAGTAAAATTTATACTTATAATAAATGATTCCCGACAATTGACATAGTTTGAGACTTGATTCACACGTGCTATTGTATGTATGTGACGTGGCACGTAGCGTGGCCAACAGCACATGGCAGCACAGCACATGTTCAATGGCAATTCTTTTTGTTGAAGGTAGGTTTATTAATTATTATCACCCAAGAATTCCTTTACACTATAGAACATCCTCTCAGAAAGCCAGTTATATAATGCAGTCTTAAACCTGCTAAAGGGTAATTGTTTTATACTTTCAGGTATTTTATTGAAAATTGAGATGGACATCCAGTTACAGTTTCTCTGATAAAGGGTGCTCCTAGGAACCGTGGCAGAGACCAGTCGATGACCATTCCGTGTGCTTCGCAAGTACACATCCTTCGCTTGTTTAAAGTGGGGCATATTTAATTTGACAAATTTTGCAGTCTCCAAGATGTAAATACAGGGCAAAGGTAGTATTTTGAGCAATCTAAAAAGAGGTCTGCAGGGTTCATCGGGTGGAGAACCACATATGGCCCGCAAACATTTCTTTTGACAGATAAAAGCTTTACCTACATCAACACTATTTCCCCATATTATGAGCCCATAACGGAGTACTGACTCAACATAGGCAAAGTAGGCACTAAGTGCAGTGCTTCTAGATGCTATTTTAGTCAATTTGTGAAGAGCAAAAGTGAAACTATTGATTTTTTTGCATACTACCTCTACTTGCTTCTTCCAGTCTAATCGTTGGTCAATTTCAATACCTAGAAATTTTGTTGTATTCTCTTTTTTAAGTATATGTCCTTGGTAGATTATGTCAAATGTTTTATTACTAAAATTAAGATAACTAGTTTTATTAAGATTTAGTATAAGATTATTATTATGCAGCCAGTCTATAATTAATGAAATAGTATTATTAATGTCAATTTTATGTTCATCCAGATTTTTGGTTATTGTTCTTACTACTACCGATATGTCGTCAGCGAACAGAATGCAACGGTGATTTGTTATTTTTGGTAGGGCATTAATATAAACCAGGAATAAAAACGGGCCGAGTATACTTCCTTGCGGAACACCAAAATGATTTTCCCTGTACTCTGATTTATACGTTTGAGCTACCTTATTCTTATCCAACCGAGATACTTGTACCAATTGCATTCTATTCTGCAAGTATGTCTGAATCCATTTTAATGCAACACCTCTTATGCCATATCGTTCCAGTTTTGATAATAATAATTTGTGACAGACAAAATCGAACGCTTTTGACATGTCGAAAAAGAGGCTTGTTGTGTACATACCGTTATTTAAGCCTGTCAATGTTTCACTCACAAGGTTGAAAACAGCTTGCGTAGTGGACTTAGTTTTCTGAAATCCGTACTGGTCGTTATTTAAAATCTTATATTTATTAAAGAAAGAAGTGAGTTTCTCTAGCATAACTTTCTCATAAATCTTTGCCAAAATAGGTATCAGTGTTATGGGCCTATAATTATTTAAGTTAAGTTTGTCACCCTTTTTAAACAATGGCTTAACTACTGAAAATTTAAGCTTTTCAGGGAAAGTACCTGATACCATTGAAAGATTTATTAAATGTGCTAGAATGGGGCCTAGTTGTTCGCTGCATGCTTTCAAAACTTTTGTGCATATTTCATCATACCCTTCTGAAGTGGTATTATTTAATGAGCTTATATATTTTTTTATGTCATATTCGTCAATAGGTGTCAAGTATATGGAATTTTTTAACATGTCATTTGAGGGCTTGTGTGAATTTATATTATAGTTTAATTTATTAGTACATTCGATAAAGTAATCATTAAATTTTGTTGCAATTTTTTTAGGGCTAATAATAATTTTGTCATGATATTCTATTGATTCGATGTGCTGATTTTTGTGAGTTTCGGAATTTAGCTCAGTCTGTATCACTTTCCATGTTGCCTGGCATACATTCTTGCTATTTAAAACATATTTATTATTATTTAGTTTTTTAGCTTTTTGTATACACTGTTTTAAAAGCTTAGAATATGCAAGGTATTTATTTTTGTTTGGTATGTTACGTTTTTTGTAATATTTTAGTCGGAGGGCTCTATTTATACCACAGCTTTTTTTAATGCCTTTTGAGATCCATTTTAACTTATTTATTGTGTTTATTTTAACTTTACAAACTGGGAAACATAGTTTGTACAAAAAGCAGAACCAGTCATAAAACATATTAAAGGCCTGGTTTGAGTCAGTTTCCTTGAATACATCTGCAAATGAGGTCTGTGCTAGATAAGTTTTGAACTTCTTAATGTTCTCAGCGGAGTAGCACCTTTTATAGTTGTATATAACTCTAGGAATAACAGGTTTATTTTTTGTTTTAAAAATCAACAATTGGGCTGTGTCATGATCAGACAAGCAGAGAGGAAGGGTTTTTCCTATAGCACCTTGTATATTACTAAATATATGGTCAATACATGAGTTACCTCGTGTTGGTGTTGTTATGTGCTGGGTCAAATTAAAATTTACTAAAATGTCAGAAAGGGTACTAGTCATATTATTATTTATCAAAGTGTTAATATTTATGTCACCTACAATTATAATTTTTTGTTTCTGGTACTTATGTTGATACTTATTTAGAAGGAGTTGCAACTTGTCAAAGAAACAGTCATAGTGTCTTTTCTTTGTGGCTGTAGAGGCACGATATACACATAAGACAATAACATTACTCAATAAGATGTGTATAGCACAGCACTCAAAATGGAAGTCGACTGCCAAGTCACTACCTAATGCAATTTTTTTATACGAGATTCCCTTTTTTACTAAGATACATGCACCCCCTCGTCTTTGGCTTCTTGAGAAGTGGGTTGCTACTTCATAGTTATTTATATTAATATTTTTTTCCTCGCCACATTTTATAAATGTTTCGGTGAAACACAGTACATCTGGAGTGTGGTCATTGTCCAGGTCAGAGATAGTTAACTCAATAATTTCCTTCTTGGAAGTAAGACCTTGAATATTTTGGTGCAGTACAACAAAATTCTGTTCCTTATTATTAACGAAAAAACTTAACTTTCTCTGGTTCTGGGGACTTATGTGTGATGTCTAATGATATTACAGGTTTGAAATAATATGGAATGGTCCCTTTTTTATACAAACAACTATTTGAACTCTTATTAATACATGTTTTGTTGTTGGATGTCATAAGTGTGTGTGATTTAATCATTTTTAAACTGTTTTGAATGTAATCTTGGTTGTACTTTATGTAGTCTATTTCTATATTTAATTTAAAGCAAATTATACCTATTAATGACATTTCACAGTATCGTTTCTGGCTTATTAGTTGATTGATATCAATAAAAGTGCAGTTCACATATTGGTTACAAACAAGGTTGAGTTTGTTATTTAGTTTTTTAGTATTTAAACAGTTATTATGTTGCACACTTAAGACAAACACTTTACATTGTATTGAATATAAGATGTTACATATATTGGTAATTGTTTTATATGGGTTGTCATCATTATTTCCTAAGGCTAATATTACAATGTAGTTTTTGCTTAGATTGTCATACAGATATTTACAGTTTTTTAATATTTCCGAGCTAGGGGCGTATGGTTTCACTGTACCACTAACACTGTAGTTGTCATTCCATTTGCCGCATCGAGATTTTCTTAATTTTTCAGCTAAACCTCTAATTTGTTCATCTCCAATTACATGAATTGTTTGTTTTTGTTCTGTTGGTAACATCAATGTCACTTTGTTCGGTATGGTAGTGACTTCTGGCGAGTTAATTTGTGTACCTTCCGTCGTGGGTTGTATATTTGGAGTACTTGACATTGTGGGACAATGTTTCTCAACAATACCGCTAGATGGCGATGATCGGGTAGTATTGTGATTGTCCAGTAAAAAGTCTAGTCTATTTTTTTTTAAGCTTTTCCTCTTTATTCTATGTGTCACGTTTTTTTTTGTGCTAGTGCTAATTTCTGTCAGTATTTTTGTTTTATTTTCTTGATACTCTAATTGTTTTTTAAGTTTTGAGTTTTCAATTAACATATTTTCAATTTCACTGTCAGCTATCTGTAATTTTTCTCTAAGTGTCTTTATTTGTTTTCCCATCTCGTCAATTTTTTCCTGCAAATTTATGTTACAAAGGTTTGGACAGCTATTGTTAAATCGACTATTCTGTGATAATATCGGTAATGTGTCTGTGTCTTCATGATTAGATAACGATGCGAATGAGTTTTCAGTTGAAACATTGTACTCGTAAATTTCGTCAACTCGTTTGCTATAACATGGGTCGCATTTCCATGTATTTTTGTTTTCTATAGTCATTAGGAGAATCCTTTTCGACGAGATATTTGCACATTCACTATGATAGTTTTGTTTACATGTAGCGCAACAGATAAAATCTTTTTTCGAAATAACATTGTTACATATTTTGCATACTGCTTCCATCTTGTGTAGATATTGTGTACTAAGTAATGTTGCCACCAGTTGTGCAGAATGCTCAATGTTACCACCAATTATGCAAAATGATCAATGCTCACTAGATGGCGTTGTATAAGTTGATTGCAATCGAGATCTTTAATGTGTCTAGAATAATGTCTATAGTCGTTTGCACAGTGTCACTAGATTTAAATTGATTAAACCGTCTATAATTTTATTCTTAAGAGATTGTCTAATTCACATTGTTTGTAGATTTTTATTTAATAAAGTATTTGTGCTAGTTAAAACACTTACGTTTTAGTCCATATCACCTACTTCGAAACACCAAAAAACACTTTATTTAGGGAACTAAGTCCCAGTCACTTTTTGTAAAAATTGCAGATTTTGGCTTGATGTTAGCCGGAGATAACACTTGAGAATATTTCTTGAACCGTGTTACACACAAGATCAATATTTGTAACTGTATTAATAAAACGATTTAATTTTAGTTATCAAAATAATACGGAGCTCACTTAAGTGCTGACAGCGACATCTGTCAATCTTATCCTTAATTATCCTTAATTTTTCGCCGTTCTTCCTCCGTCTTAAAACTTACTATAACCTTCCTGTCTTTTGCCTTTCGGATTTTCTCTACTTTCACCCATCCGTCATCCACCTTTAAGGTGTTGTGGTTTTTTTAGAGAACTTCCTCGCCTGTGTCCTAGTCTTCGGTTGACGTTATGACCACCGAGTGAAGCGTATTTCCGGCGCTGCTCGGTGGTTTGGCCGTGGTATTTGTGGCTGCAACATTAGCGTAAGACCTTTCGATCATTGTTGCGCTCATCCTCTTTACCTCCTCCGTAGCGAGGTCTACTTTGCCTGCCACCTTTTCTACTTTCTCCAATATTGGTTGGCAGCACTTGGCTCTGCATGAGCGACTGAATGCTGTGGAAATGTCCGGCCATTGCCCCTTCAATGTTACTTTCCATGTTTTTCATCCGCTCTAGGAGTTTCCCATACTGTTGGAGGTCCCCACTACGGAGGGGGTCTAGTGGTTGAGCTTCTGGCGACGGCAAGATGTCAGTCTGTATTCTGTCCTGAAGGTTGGCGATCTTTTTCTCCTTTTCGTCGAAGCTCTGTTCAAGTTTTTTGAGAATATCTAACCCCCGCCGCACTTTATCTTCTACATGAGCTTTTATTTCCTTTTCATCCCGGGTAGTCTTTGAATTTCTCGGGTATTTCCTCAAATATGGCTTGCAGTTCCTCCAGGGTGTTTCGATATTCTTCTTGATTTTTAGTGATGTCCTTTTTCTTGTTTGCTCCCGTGGAGCGATTTGCAATGCCTTTAAACGCCGGTTGCTTGGTTACGGTCTGGTTCAGTTTATTGATCCTTGGAGAATGCTCCGTGGGATCGGATGGAGAGGTTTCTGGTTTAGCATTGGGGCTCTGGGGTTTTCTAGGTCTACCAATAGGGGTGTGCATGGTCGCCATGCTTGCCTTTGTCAGAGGTATGTGTCAGTGGTATAATAAAGAATAGAAATAAAGATAGAAATAAAAGTAAAATTGTATAAGTTGTATATAGAACGGTTACCGTGTATATATATGTCACTAATGGGTGTTGTATTGTGCGTCAGCGGCCTGCGCAGTCACTGTTTATACTATAAAGTGTGAAAAAGTTTTTTAATTACGTAAGATACCTAAAGGTATGTAAAAAGGCGATGGGCGAGTTTTTTGAGTGTAGAGTCGCAAACAGTGACTATTCGTCGCAAACTATTTCACAAGGTCAAAAGGGGTTGTAGATTACACCCAACTGTCAAAAACCGATTTTTTTTTTAAATTTTTTCCCTAAAGTTATGTCAATTTTTGTGTTTTCCAAAAAGGCCGACAAAATGGCTGCCGCTGGTGAAAAACAGAGTATGCCGTCTGACTCCTCTTGCCGAGACCTATCACCAGACACCTCGCGCGCTACTCTACGACCAATAGTTCCCGAGTATCCGGATCCGGAAGTTTCCGTATGACCCGGATATAATTCGGAAAAAGGCGGATATCTCGGGAAGTACCGGCCGGAGAACCTGGGTATGCGGTATTTTCTGAATGGTCTCGTCGAGACCCTTCGTCCGGTGGGGTTTTTGGAAAAAAAAATCCAAGGTCACCCAAGGGTGGTACAACCCCACGGAGGTGGTAGAGGGTCGTCGGGGAGACCAGTCAGACAAATCCCCGTCTTTACAGCCCCAATAGTTTGGGAGATATGGTTCCCCAAAGTTTTTCAAAATGGCGTCCAAGATGGCGGATGCCAACTTTCGATGGCTGTATCTCCGGCCTTATTAGTGCTGGGTGCCCAGTGTTTGGGTTTGTCGGGGGTGCCTCGACGAGCCCTATCACGCAAGGGGGAAAAATAAGGTTAGAAAAGTGGCGATTTTAGGATTGGGGGGGGGGGGGGGGGTAGAGGGGTATAATACACACAGAAAGTTCTAAAGAACCAATCAGATTGGGTGAATAGTTTAGGAGTTATGGGGAGTCAAAAAACTGATCCCCTGGGGGATAAGTTCAACCCCTGAATTTCAAAAATTTGTAGCTCCCAAACTAGATTTTTGCGGCGTATCTGGGGGACACTGGGCTACGATCGACACTGGCCAGTTTCTAGATTCAGACACTTTGTGGAATTTAGAGATTTCACCCAACCAGGCCGCAAGAGGGGGTTAAAATAAGCCCGCCTATGAAAATCCCACCTCCCTAGGACTAAAAACACAGAAGTTATAGCCAGTCAAAAATATATCCGGATTTTCACAAAATGGCCGCAGGTCCGGATATTGCGAAAACAAGGGCCTAGCCCACCGGTGTTTGGGCTTTTATAATGTGCCAGGTAGATATAAAACCTATGGTACGCCCAGTTTTCCCTATTATAAATCCTAAAATATAAATCTTAAAAATATACAAGTGGTGTCGAAAAAGCAACAATACACAAAGCACAAAGCTCTACAATACACATAATAAATTTTAAAAATAACACTTAAAACGGAAGTACAATTTACAGGGGAAGTTTCCACCCTTAATTTCAAAAATTTATAACTTTTTTGTTATCAGTCCGAATTTAAAAATTTAAATTTTGTTAGGGGGGTATTTAAAAGTACTATTTTTTTTAAATTTTGAATAAAATTGGAGTCATATAAAATTTATTAGTTATAAATTTTTGAATTTTTTGAAAATTTTAAAAACTAAGAACTCAGCTTTTTCTCGTCCGTTTTTGATGCTGGAAGTGTCTGGTGACTCGCCCCGCAGCCCTGCTCCCGTTGAACACCTTCAAAGCACCCGGACGCCCCGGGAAAGCCGACCTCGTGCTTTGAGGTTAGATGGTTTTTTCTTAATTTCCCGGCGGTTAATGCCGGGAAAATTCTGGAACGAGTACCGCTGGGTAGAGGGCGCTAAGGCGCACACGTCGACTATTCACAACCCCACGCGTCTCGCAAGATGCAAGCGCAGTGGGCGAAAAACTGATGATTTTTTAGGACTTTTTTGTGAAATTTTCACTTTTCACCTTATTACTTTTTGTGCACTGCACCGATTTTCACTACACTTTCACCACTGGACGCGCCTCGTTTGCGCATTGGCATTGGCACGTTACTGTGCGCACTGGATTTACCACTTTTCCGATTTTTTTAAATACGGAGACACGTGTTTTTGCTGCTCACTCGGTGGCGGTTGGAGCCAGACTGAAAGAGCCGGTGGTTCACACTGAACCGTTGCAATCAGCACACTAACTTTGTGTTCCGGCAACTCGGCAGTTATGCTAGGAGAAAAGGCTTTTATAGGCCAATTTGAAGGGGGACTACGAATCCATGATGGGCCGTTCCATCATAAACCATGTGAAGCGAGTATGGAGGGGAGCATCCCTCGGGAAAGACAATCACTTGGATTCTCACTTCCTGTGACATGATAAAAGTTTTCAGGAGGCAGATTCTCTTGGCACTGAGCGACGCGGTTACTTACAAACACCGACCAACGATGCGATGAAGAATGAATCCACGAAAGCGCAATGGTTGAATCCAATAAAGCATATGTGCCCGCAATGGGTATACGAGCTTGGTAAGCGTCTTGAACCGTCCGTATCAATTTGGACATCAAGACGGCAGCGCATAATTCCAAACGTGCGAGTGTGGTCACTTTAGTGGGTGACACCTTTGATTTCGCACAAAGTAATCTAACAGCAATATTACCCCTGGCGTCGGTGGTGTGTAAATATATAACACAACCATAGCCATTCATACTCGCATCACAAAACGCAACAATAAGCACAGTACTGTCGTTAAAGACACCTACATGACGAGGGATTTTCAAAATGAGAGGAAACTCCTGTATGAGCGCCGAGAACCTTCGTATAACGCTCTCAGGGGGAGTATCGTCCCAATCTATGTTGCATAGCCACAGCTCCTTAATTAGCAACTTGGCGTACAAAATGACAGGGGCCATCAAACAAACGAGCGACTACGGAGAGTATATTTCGCTTAGTACATTTCTCTTGGACATAAGAAGTCATAAAGAAGAAATTGTCATCAGCTGGTTCCCAGGAGAGGTCTAACACCTTAGAGGTATTGTTAGAACCGTCAACCAAATTCACTGCACTACGATGAGAGTTCGGAAGATTTCCAAGGACAACATGAGAATTACTTGTCCATTTGACCAGGTCAAAGGCACCAGCCTTGAAAAGCGAGATCAATTCTCGGGAAAGACGCACGGCACTGGCATCATCCGCAACAGAATAAACCAGATCATTCATGTACAAACTGGACTCTGCCACCTTAGCAGCTTCTGGGAAATGTGATCTCATGTCATCAGCCAGCTGACGAACCGTCCGCATTGCTAAGTATGGGCTCGCTTTAAGACCAAAAGGGACCCGATTAAATTGAAAAGTCCGAACTACTTGGGAAATCACCCATCAACACGTAACCGAATGCGGTCAGCAAAGCAGGGGGCGCACTGGTACCAGACACGACCCTATTCCCTAAATAGATATATGGAAACAGCTGAGCACGCAGAACGACATCCACAGACCCGGGGATATTCCATGTAATTTAATAACTAACGTAATGTGACTACACATTAAGCAGAGAATGGGCAACAATATGAAAAAAACACTCGGCAGTTAAGTATAACTAAATACTGTTTTATATACGTAGACAGCAAAAAATTTGAATTACCTAAAAAAAAAAAATTAAGTTATTCACTGTCACTATCAGTGTCGACGACAAAGCGGGGATCCGGGCGGCGGTGTCGTTCCTAAAATTATACATAACCACATTAATATTAATCCAAATATATATTTTAAAAATACAATATTTTAATAGGAGTCCTTTGTAGGAGATCTTAATTCCCTGAGCGCATCAGCCAGAGAGACAGAGAGTTGCGCCATACTCCCTGGAGGCCAATTATGCTTAAGTAATGTATAACATTATTGAGATAACTCAAAGTGATGTTACTATGATGTTGATGTCAAGTTGACATTGGTTTTAATCGGTATTATGCTAGCTTCCTATGTCACATCAAGATCATATCACAAGAGTAGCCTGTGTCGCATTTGCAGTATTGTCATCCATAAAAATCTAATTGCACGATTGATTTGATTGATTGGATTGAATCGCTTTTTCCTTTGTTGTAACCACTGATTAAGCATTATATTCCCATTATTTGGTAAATAACAGTATGTACAATTATTAATAATACATTTAAAGCTGGTTTAACTTAAAAACAACCGTGATTCTAAATACGTAAGAGATAATCGGGCAACACTAATCATTGCTAATCATCTGTGTGTGTCGTAAAATATCATCTGAGTTTAAACCGTACATTACTATATAATTTGTGGTTTAAACATTGTTTTGAAAACTGATTTAATAATATGTTGAATTACGTAAACTTACATATTTATTATTCCTAAATAATTCGTTCAAACCTGTAGATAAGTAAATAGGTAGGAACCTACTAGTGACTGCAAAAGTTAAAAACGTAGGCCAATTATATTATATCATTTTGATGTCAATTCAACATTATAGACTATTTCGTATTTTGCTCTTCGAAATATGCGATACAGAAATGACATCAACTCGACATCAAATTAAACACGTATTATGCTTCACTTTTAGACATAAAACTGTATCACGTTAATGTCAAACTTGTGATATAGATGTGATTCAGACTTATCAAGTTGAAGAGGCGGTTTTTCTGTATCAATTTAGTTTTTTCCTTTTAATAAAAGTTTAAATGGCTCGTTACGGTCTATTTATGGACTACATAGAGCGTGCTCATGCCGCGGACATGCATAGATTGCGAAGAAAACGCAAAATGTTAAGAGAAATTTGTGATGCGTATGACCTTCCCGACAAGGCGTTTGAAGATAGATATCGCCTCACTAAACCCCTTGTACGCGATTTAATAGGAGAGTTGCAACCTTTTCTCAAATTGTCAAACAGAAGAGATACAATTAGTGCTCAGACTAAGGTATGTAAAATAACAAAATATTATTATTATTAAATTATTATTATACAAAGGTACCTAATGTAAGCTATGTATGATGTAGCTATTAATAAAGCTTAAAATTTGATATGCTGAATCAATTTTCACAGTCATCAATAATAATTAGAGATCTACTTGTTGCAGGTGCTTACTGTGTTAGCATTTTATGCAAGCGGTTCGTACCAAAGAATAGTCGGTGAAGGTGCACATATATCGGTCTCTCAACCAACAGTGTCTAACATTGTTCATGAAGTAACAAATGCCCTCAACACTCCGGAAATAATTCATAAATACATAAAATTCCCTCTTACACTAGAGGAAAGGAATAAAGTGAAGAGAGAGTAAGTTGTTCTACTTAGTTTTTGTTTCACTTCATAGCATATAAATTACATTATCTATTTATTTACAGATTTTATAATGAATGTGGCATTCCCGGAGTGATTGGATGCGTAGATGGTACACATGTCGCAATTGTAAGACCTGTTCACAATGAAGAGAGATTTTATAACAGGAAACAATACCATTCTCTTAATGTTCAAATTGTAAGTATGAGATTAACTTAACTGTTTTCTACCACTTACCACTAATAAGCGATGGGTCTCTACATAAATAAGTTAGTAATACAAGCATATTGGAGCACAGGTTTACCACACACATTAATTGTCCCAACCGGGATTCAAACCCGTGACTCTTTTCACATAAGGCTGCGGTGATCGGTTTGTCATCTTCTCAATGATGAGGAGGTACCTATAGTCCTTATATTTTTTGATACTTACAGATTTGTGACTCGGACCTAAATATTATAAATGTAGATGCAAGTTATCCTGGAGCAACAAATGATGCAACAGTGTGGCAAATGCATCCACTATATAATTATTTATTGGAGTGCCGTCGTAATGGAGAAACACTGTGGGTTCTTGGTAAGTAAACAATAATAATTAACATAATCATAACAGTTTATTATTCACAGCATAGAGTTAAAACTAGTAGTGTTAGTTTGACATGTGGAGCCATTTGCTATTACATCGCAAAACATTCAAATAAATAACATTTATAACATTAGTAGAATTTACAATAATTTCCATAGCATATTAAGAACAATTTAAATGAAGTAAGTACATAGGTACTTAAATTAATAATGTACATAAAAAACTATAATAATCGTTACATAAAAACCAAGTTTACTTACGAGATATTGAGAGGAAGATTAGCCATAACAAAATATTTTATTAATAGCATGTGCATAATTTAAAGGTGACTCCGGCTATCCTCAACGTACGCACACTATGACACCAATACTGAATACTGAAGCAGGTTCAAAGGAAAGCATGTACACAAAAATGCACACGTCAGCCCTAATAATTAGTGATAATAATTATTAGGGCTGACGTGTATTGTAATTGTGTGGAAAGGTGCATAGGTGTCCTAAAAGCCCGGTTTAGGTGCTTACTTGCTGCGAGAATGCTTCATTATGATCCGCACACCGCTGGTCGAATAGTGAATGCATGTTGTGTTTTACACAATATTGTACATCAAGCTCGTTTGATACAGCCTGTTCTCTCTGTAGAAGAGCAACAACAAGAGCAACAACGGCAAATGAACCGCGCTCATCATGAAGAGGTTACTCAAACTAGTGGACAAGCAAATTATGAGAGGTCATCAATGTTTCTACATTAAAAGCCCTTTTTGTGCATAAATTTTCAAAAAGTCATTTATTGTATAAATTTTAAGCATTCACTATGATCTTAATCACTCTTAAGACATAAGACGAATAGAAGTACCTATGTAAATTACTGATTTCAGGAGTCTTCAAGATCCACACAACAGACGTGTAAATAGAGCCTTATTAGCTGGACGAGCTGAACGTGACGCCTTAATTGACCGCATCTGTAAGTTAAAAAGTTTGTTTTACTTTTCATATTGTTTCAGTAAGAATTCTTACGTAATAGTTGTACCTCATCTACCAAATTTCAGCCAAATCCGTTCAGCAATTTAGGTGTGCATACAAACATCCGCACTTTCGCATTAATAATGATAGTATGATTATTATATTCTCAACATAGATATAATGAATAAGCTTAATTATAAATTAGTTATGTGATAAATTGATTTTTTTTCATACCTTTTGATTATTTAATGAACAGTAGGAAGTCAGCCATGAGCCAGACCCAGCACGAGCGTCTCTATTACATAGTAAATTTTTTGGTATTTTATGTGTGTGTCATGTATATGCCAAAAAAACATTTTTTACATTTTCTGACCAAATGAAACATTTTTTAGGTTCTGGAGCCGGATCCCATCCAGTCAGGCAGGCCTAACAACTGCCTAACACTTATATCTGCAATAGAAAGAAAGTGGAAAAACAATAATAATTAAATTTCTTCCTAATTATTCTCAACATAGATGTAATGAATAAACTTCATTATAAATGAGTTATGTGAATAAATTGAAGTTTTTTTCATACCTTTTTATTATTTAATGTATGTTAAAGTACTCATAAGTATGTTAATGCATTATAAATTTAAAAAAAAATAATAGTTATAAATATTGGAACTTTGGAACAGACTTGGTCGACTATGTAACAAATTTAAAAACATGTTTCTATAATAAAAAAAAAGCACCTGATGTTCTCGCCGGAATACTGCAGCTAACTCAGATATAGCTGCTGCTATGGCAAGTAATGCAGTTGGAATTTGCTGTAGAGCTTCTGCATTCCTTGCCTCAGCAACAACACGTGCTTCTTCTACCCGCATTATATCTGCCCTTGCTTCACTTACTGAGTGAAGACGAGGACGAGCTGAAAAATTAATATATTTAATTTATGGGTATTATAAAGCAACATAATAACACATTGCCACATAATTATTGAGGTGTATAGCACTGCATATCACTACACTTCATATATCAAATATATAATTATATCCTGCACATTATGTACAACTCCAAATTAAATAAAAAATTATAACATTTATTTTTCAACATAATAATTAAATATTACTCCATATTCAATAACTTACTTCTCTGCCGACGAATTGGTCTTGGTGCTGCTGGAGGAACAGGGGCTGTGGGTGGAGGAGGGGCTACTGGGGCTGTAGATGGACCAGGTTCTGGTAGAAAAATTAGATCTATGTCACTGAAAAAAGGAATAATAAAGAACAAACTGTATAGTTAACCAAAAATGTTAAGTACACATAGCTATTTATTACATATCTTTCAAGATGAAGCTCAATGTTCTCCTGATCCTCCTGTACAATTTCCTCCTGTACAATTATTTCCTCTACAGCACCAGTTTCCTTAAAAATAAATTAAAGTTCAATTTACAACTTATTGTTATAAAATAAAAAAAGCTGTATCTGTATATTAAAGATATTCTAGAAAAACAGTTAGGATAACAGATTATGATGTTGGCTTGGGGCACAAAAAATCTAATTCATCGAAATATATTCCCTTGGGATGAATCTGAGATACAGTCGGTCCTATCCATGGTGCTGGCCATCACAGACTAAGGAGGTCAATTAGAATGGTCTTTTATTGTAGTCCACAAGGGCAGAGTCGCAGGCAAGTGTTATAAATACAAATAAATTTAGGAATATATCCACAAACCTGTGTTCTTAATGGGTTTACTTGTATTCCACTGAGAGGCGCACCAGCATCACTACCAATAATACCCATGGCTCTCTCTTCTAGCGGAGTATAAACCACATTGGATGGTCCTCCTCCTGTTTGGTGGCGAGCAGCACGGTCAGTTCTTATTTTATTTTTCAATCTATTTTTAAAAATGGTCCAATACTGAAACAATTGTAAACTAATACTACTGAAGGTCAGGACCGCTAAAAGAAACTGCACTCATGCACTGATTTCAAATAGTATACTTTAAAAACAACAATTTAAAAACACATTCTTCTTTTTTCTTCTCCTCAAAACAAAACCGGCAGCGAGCCGCGTCAAATTCCCGTCAAAACCACCAACATGGCGCCCGTCTCTCGCCTCACGTCAGTGTTGCCAACACGGCCCTCCTGCATCGTGCATGTCCTCAGGCACGTCTGGTGTCGCAGTGTTCGATGTTTTGAGCGAGCTGCAACGGCCTGAAAACATTATAAATGCCTTAACATTGTGGTATTGATAGCTCGGCATTTTCTTGACTCACTTTATTTATGGGCCGAATGATGTATTGAAATACCCAAGTTAAGACTGTTACTTTTAGTCTTAGGTAACCTCTTAACCACTATTTAATTTACTCCCCTTAGAACCGGAGAGTGCCTGGTCCAGTTAACTCCTTTACTTAGGCAGTGACTGCTTCAGCTCACTCTCCTTATAACTTGGGTGAGAGTGCCTGGTCCAGTTAACTCCTTTACTTAGGCAGTGACTGCTTCAGCTCACTCTCCTTATAACTTGGGTGAGAGTGCCTGGTCCAGTTCACTCTTTTACTTAGGCAGTGACTGCTTCAGCTCACTCTCCTTATAACTTGAGTGAGAGTTTTCTTAATAGTCTTATTTGGGTAATCCAACACAGAGTAAATAATGCAAGAGAAAACTAAGGAATAAAGTAATAGCACAAAATATATAATAGTGTAATAGTATTGAACAGTGTACTTTTAATTGGCAAATGAATACATATTGAAAATGAAGAATTAGAAAAATTGTATTGTGCATGCAAAAGGTAAAAGTAATTTGAAATGAATACCTAATAATTATTTATATTTGCATGAGAGAATAATTTAAGAAGATATTTGATATAACTTAAATAAATAAATTACCTTGCCAACACAAGTTTAATGAATAAAAATTTAATCAGTATTCCAATTATCAATTTTAATCCACGGCTTAATATTTTCCGCACCGGCTATCCCTGTATAGGCTCTGTTACTCCTTTCACTTCCTCTCATGTCCTGAACTTCGTATCTATCTTTCCCAAGGCACTTTTTTATTTGAAATGGCCCCTTAAATACAGGTAGTAGCTTTCTACTTCGACCATCATTGGTTTGACTTTGAATTTTTAAAAGAACTAAGTCTCCTTCCTGGTAGGTCTTGGCTTTTACACGGCTGGCATCGAACCTGTCTTTTTGTGACTTGGCATTCTCTTGAGTGTTTTTAACTACATCTTCACGCAAGTTAGTTACGTCGATGGCATTACCCTCATTAAGCTCGGGCCCTAGGCTATCAGCGTTGGTATTGAGTCTATATCCAAACATAACCTCACAAGGAACAGCTTTTGTAGATTTATGAAGGGTACTGTTAAGCGCCTGCTGTATTAGTGTCACACAATTGTCCCAGCCATCTTCATGTAAATCAGCCCCCATAGTTTTCAAAGAATCTAGAATAGTCTTATTAAATCGTTCGACTTGCCCGTTCGACCTTGGCATGCCTGTTGCTACGGTATGTAATCGGATATTTCTGGTAGTGCAATAATCTTTGAAAATTTTGGACGTAAACGCAGTTCCTGCATCTGTTATTAACCTTCTAGGGTTGCCAAATATTTTAGTTATATTTTCCAGTTCATGAATAACGTTACTAGAGTCTGTACTGGGCACTGCAGATATAAACACGAACTTGGTAAAAGCGTCTACGGCAACTAATAAGTATTTGTTATTATTTTGTGTTTCTACAAACGGGCCTAAATGGTCTAAATGTAAGGTGTGAAAGGGTTGGGCAAATTTTGGTAATGGATACAGTTCACCTTCCTTAGGGCCTCCCTTGTTTTTGTAGTAAATACAATTTATACAGTTTTTTATATATTTCTTAACTATGTGTCGCATTCGTGAAAACCAGTAGCGGCTTGATATTCGTTCGACAGTTTTATCAACCGAAAAATGGCCGAGGTCGTCATGGTTACTCTTTATAATTTGCCATATACATGGTTTAGGTACTACCCAGCGACGACCTTGGCTAGTTCGTCTATACACCTTATTTCCTAACAGTTCATACTTGTCAAAAATTTCTTTATGTTGAGGTGCCTCACCCGTTTCTAATATTTCTCTACTTTTTACTATATTGGGGTCTTGGAGTTGAACCGACAATAACCAATCTGATTCTATAATAGATAATATCATTTCTACTTCAGATCTTTCTCCTGACTCCAACGGGTTTCTGCTGAGGGCATCAACATGTTTCATACGAGCACCCTCTCTATGGACAATGTCATACGAATATTCCTGAGTCGACAAAACCCATCTCGCAATTCGTGGTATTATCTCTTTTTTGGTGAGCGCATAGCGTACAGCATTACAGTCCGTTACAATACGAAAATGAGAACCTAATAGATAATGTCTGAATTTAGCCAGTGATTGAACAATAGCTAGCAATTCCAGTTCAAAGGAATGAAACTTTTTTTTGTCTTCGGTAGTTTGGCGACTATAAAAATGCACAGGTTTTTCACCGTCTATTGTGACTTGCATCAAGATGCCTGCAATACCCTCGCGACTAGCATCCGTATAAAGTACACATTCCTTAGAAGGGTCGAATAGTGTTAAAACGTTATCTGAAGTGAGGGCATCCTTTAAAGCTAGAAAAGCTTGTTCCTGTTCTACGTTCCAAAACCATTGTTGTTCTTTCTTCAATAGTTTAGTTAGAGGACATGAAAGAATCGCGCAATTTTTTATAAATTTGCGAAAGTAACTAATGAGGCCGAGGAATTGTCGTAGTTGATGGACACTTTTAGGTACCGGAAAATCCTTTACAGCTTTAATTTTATTTTCACTAGGCTTAAGGCCTTCAGTGTTTATTCTATAACCTAGAAATTCTATATCAGTTTTAAGAAAATGACATTTTTTTAGGTTTAATGTCAGTCCATTTTCATTAAAGATTTGTAATACTTTTTCTAGTAAGACTAGATTTTCCTCAATTGTTTTACTTATTATTAATAAATCATCGAGATACAGAATAATTTGGCCAAATCTAAGATTTCCTATCACTCTGTTCATCATGGACTGAAAACAAGCCGGCGCATTGACTAAACCGAAGGGTAATCGCAAAAATTCATAGTGTCCGTCCTCCGTTATGAAGGCAGTCTTATTTATAGACTCCTCAGCCATTTTTATATGATAGTACCCACTTTTAAGGTCTAAACTAGTAAAAAAACGACAACCCTGGAGTCTATCTATAAGGTCCTCTATGCGGGGCATCGGATACTTATCCTTCACCGTCAGTTTATTCAATGCGCGGTAGTCAATGCACAATCTCTTTTCCCCATTTTTTTTATTTACCAATAAAGCAGGACTAGCATATGCAGATTTGCTTTCTCTAATAATTCCATTTTCCAACAATTCTTCAATCATGTCTCTTATAACTACCCTGTCACTATATGGTGTCCGGTATGGTCTGAATTGAACAGGTTTTTGGTCATTTACATTTATAACCATTTCATGTCCACTTACTTCTCCTAGTTGCTTGATATTGGATGCAATACACTGGCGATATTTACGAAATAGAGCAATAAGTACATGTTCGTGTGAGTCTGTGTCGAAGCTTTCAAAAGACTCATCGATGGCGTTGCAATAGTTTTCCAAATTTTTCACATACTCAAATGTAAGATTTTCTCCTATGCGTGAATACATTAAGTCAGAACGTTCAGTAACATTACGTCCAATTAGTATGTCGCATCCGGTTAACTCGTCTAGAATATACATATGTCTACTCCACAATTTTTTACCGAATCTAGAGTAAGATCAATTCGGACAAATTCTTTGACAACTTTGAAATTATCTTTTGAAAACCCTTGCAACATCACCGGTGTGGTCATTTCAATCCTTTTCATATTCTGTTTATTTACTAAATCAGATTTTATGATAGAACAACTACTACCCGTGTCAATAAAAGCATTGTGAGTGATACCGTTGATTTTCACTCTCTTAAAGAACTTATTTTTTGTGTTAGAAGATTGAACAAATTTTATTTCCTGTTTATCAGATGTTTCTTTTCAATTCTTTTTATAATAGCACATTGTAGTTGAGTGTCCTCTTTTCCCACAAAACTCACATTTCACATTACAGTTTATACGTTTATGGTTACCTCCACAGGTATAACATCCAATTGTCTTACGATTTTGAGTTTGATTTGAATTATTTTGACTAGTTGATGTAGAGGGTAGATTAGTAGTAATTGAAGTTTGAGACACTGTGTTAGTCGATTGTGACAACACTTTATTATTATTATTATTATCACGCACATTCAAAGAGTTATTCACAAATGGTTGCTTAGTATTTTTTGATTTATATACTCGGCTATGCAAAAACCCAGCCAAACTATCACAAGATTCAAAGTTACTCGCTTCAACTGAAGCAGTAATGTTATTATCGCCAATATTTCCCAATATAATTGAAATTATATCAAAATCAGAAAAATTTAGACACAGACTATCAATTCTAGATTTTTGCTCAAAAAAGAAATCATATAAGGACTGATTTTCACATGGCTTACGTTCAACAATATCTTTTAATAATTCAAACATATTTCTTTTCACTCTAAATGTTTGGGAAATCTTTCTTTTCCAATTTTTATTTTTAAGCTTATTTAGGGCCTGGTAACGAATCATGTTGTCTGTCCAAGAAAAGGTTGCTGCATAGGATTCGATTATTTGTAGCCAAGACACAACATTATCTTTAAGCGGGTCGAAATCCGGTATCATGTTATGGAGAGTAACAGTATTTGTACTTACAGTACCGGTATCGAGTTTATTCGATACCTTATTTCTTTTTCGAGCCCGAGATGCCGTTGCCGGTGGTGACGGTGGTGTTCTCGAGGTCGAGCCGCTTTCATCGCTCGCTGACGAGCTGGTTGACGTATAACGAGCACGTTTCTTCTTAATTTTGCGTTTACTTTCATGCTTCCTTTTGTTTCCCATCTCGACTTATGTATGCACGACAAGTAGGTGTGAGCAGCCAACTTCTGATGTAAACTAATACTACTGAAGGTCAGGACCGCTAAAAGAAACTGCACTCATGCACTGATTTCAAATAGTATACTTTAAAAACAACAATTTAAAAACACATTCTTCTTTTTTCTTCTCCTCAAAACAAAACCGGCAGCGAGCCGCGTCAAATTCCCGTCAAAACCACCAACATGGCGCCCGTCTCTCGCCTCACGTCAGTGTTGCCAACACAATCATAATTTTTAAATTACTATGAGTATATGAGTATTTCTATGTGCTGTTATGCAATTAGTAAAAAAAACAAACATACCTTAGACCACGCCGTGCCATCCTTAATAGCACCATCTCCAATGCTATTTAATATGCTCGCCACTTCGTCCCACAGTCTTTTATTCCTTTGTCGTCCTTCTTTTGAACGACAGTGTCCTAAAGCGAGGTTTCATGGCTTTCTAAAAAATCCAGAAGCTTCTCGAGCTGTAAGACACTGACTCTCGAAGTTTGCGACCCAGCAGCCATTGTTTAATTAATTCTGAAAAATATTTTTGTAACATTCTCAAGACTATTTCCCGGCCCGGCTAAGGAACGGGGAACAGAGTGAGCAGGTTACAAATGAAGATAAAATAAAACTGAGTTTAAGAACAAGCGTATAATAAAAAAATAGAAAAACATTTACAGGAAGATGTATGTAATTAATATAAACCTAAAATTTGTTAAAAACAATTATATACCTGGGGGTGGTTACCTTAATCTTTTGCTCTCTTAAAATTAAAATTACTTATAGATTATTACTTCAAATCGTTAAAAACTATTTATACTAAATCGTAGTTTATGGAAATACAATGATCGCTGCCCGAAGTCGCGTCGGTCGTAGGGAACGGTGGAAAATAGAGATAGCCGCCCGAAGTCGCGTCTCCTCGCTACATAAGGTATAAAAACAGGAACGCCGTTACTTGTTTAAAGTCAGGTCCCAAGGATCAGGACTTTCAAATACTTACCAATAAAATGTGTTAGATATTTAAAGAGGCAAGGCAAAATTTTCAATTCTTAATTGCAAAAGCAAAATCTGGCTTCATGGACATATGGCCTCGCTGCGGATGTGCCTTTTGAAGATATCCTGTGTTTATTGGATAACCATTTTACACCAAAGAGATATGGGTTCACGGAGCGTCATAACTTCTACACTGCCTCGCAAAATGCGGGAGAAACGCACACTCAGTGGGCCGCCCGACTTCGCGGACTTACGGTACACTGCAAATTCACTAATGTTGAAGAAGCTCTTAGAGACCGTTTTATCTTAGGGATGCGGGCTGGAGCTGAAAAAGAAAAGCTGTATTCGCAGGAGTTGTCGTCTCTCACGCTCAGCAAAGCGGTGGAGTTAGCAGAAGCCGTCAGTAGCGCGAGGGCGGGTGCCGCCGCCAGCGCTTCGGTCGCGGTCACGGATGACCACTTGTTTAAAATCGCGAAAAGTGATAAAGTGCGCGAAAAGGAAAGGTGTTCCGTGTGCGGTTATTACAATCACAAAACCTCTGAGTGTCGTTATGCAAAGTTCGTTTGTAAAAAGTGCAAACAAGTAAGGCATTTGCGGAAAATGTGTACTAGCAAAGTTAACTGTGTAACTGCAGTTACGGGTGACACAAGTGATGACGATGACGGTGAGTTGTTAAACATCCGTTCAGTTAGAGGCGAACCCTTGGTAGAAATGATTTCGATTAATGGTTTAAAATTCAATTTTGAAGTTGATAGTGGTTCGGCAGGGACGGTCATACCAGAAAATATGTATAAAAAGCATTTTATGACTGCACCATTGTCAATTACTAGGAAAAAACTGGTAACTTATACGGGAAATAAAATTCAATGTGTGGGTACAGTTACCCTCTTTGTTTCGCACGCAGGAATGGAACGCCCTATCACCTTATATGTGGTTAAAGACGGGGGGCCTCCTTTGCTAGGAAGAGATTTTATTTCACAATTTAACTTACAATTGCTACCAGTTAAAAATATAAATTTGCTAGAGAAGTGTGAATTTCAAAAGCATTACCCGCAGTTATTTTCCGACAAGTTAGGGAAGTTTAATCGATATAAAATTAAATTACAGTTAAAGGAGAATGCAAAACCCATCTTTTTTAAGGCCCGCCTTGCCTTTGCTTTAAGAGACAAAGTTAGCAAGGAAATCGACAGGCTAATAGGTTTAGGGGTATTGGTGCCGGTCGAGCATGCTGAATACGCCTCACCCATTGTGCCAGTTCTAAAGCGCAATGGCTCAGTCAGACTATGTGTTGATTATTCAGTTACTATTAATAAACAGCTTTTGGTTCAACAATATCCATTGCCTACTATCAAAGAATTATTTTCAAAACTTCACGGGGGTCAACGGTTTACAAAACTCGATTTATCAATGGCATATACACAATTTGTCTTAGACGATCAGTCACAAATGATAACTTGCATTAACACTCATCGCGGTCTATATAAGTACACGCGTCTCGTGTTTGGGTTAGCTAGCGCTCCAGCTATTTTCCAACGGGCTATGGAAGGCGTGTTAGCTGGTATGGATGGAGTTTTATGTCTAATGGACGATATTTTAATAACCGGAGCAGACGAAAAGCAACATTTAGAAAGGTTAAACGAAGTACTAAGTAGACTAGAACGTGCAGGGTTAACTTTACAAAGGGAAAAATGTGAGTATTTCAAAAGTGAAATTAGTTACCTTGGGTATATAATTAACAAAGACGGATTAAAAAAGTCACCCGAGAAAGTAAGGGCAATAATGGAAACTCGCATTCCTACGAACGTAACACAATTACAATCGTTTTTAGGATTAGTAAATTATTACAGAAATTTTGTACCGCGAGCTTCTAGTATTTTATCTCCTTTATATGATCTACTAAAAAAGGGATCAAAATGGATTTGGAACTCTGAACATAATTATGCGTTTGAACGCATTAAAAAATACTTAAGTTCAGAGTTATTTTTGGCACATTATAATCAGAATGCAAAAATAATTTTAACAGTGGATGCTTCGCCCAGCGGCCTCGGTGCCGTATTATCTCAGGTGGAGGGCGGCACGGAAAGGCCTATCGCGTTTGCGTCGCGTACGTTGAATGCAGCGGAAAAAAATTATGCCCAAATACAAAAAGAAGCAACGGCAATAGTTTTTGGGGTAAGGCGCTTCCATCAGTACTTATATGGAAGATCGAGCCCTTTTATCCTCCGCACAGATCATAAGCCATTAATTTCTATATTCGGGCCATATAAAGGGATTCCGGAAGTTTCGGCCAACCGATTACAAAGATACGCAATGTTTTTAAGTGGATATAACTATATGATAGAATACATTCGTAGCAAAGATAACATTGCAGACTATTTGTCTCGTTCTAGCTTGCCTATTCCAGTCGCGTTATCGATGCACTCTCAGGGAGCGGGCGCAGGCGGGGCGCGAGAGGGGGGTGCGTGCGCGCGCGCGCAGCCGGCTGACGATGAGTCAGCGGCAGTGACAGACCGCGCCGCTTATGTATGCTTTGTGGTCGATGGTAGTTTGCCGATCACAGGGATTATGTTGCGAAAGCCGATAGATAATGACGTAACTTTAAATGTGGTAAAAAAATATATATTACACGGCTGGCCGAAAAGAGTTACCGTTTCGCGCTTAAAGCCATACCATATCTGCAAATCAGAACTGGCTTATGAAAATGGTTATATCATGAGAGGTCACAAAATTGTTATTCCAGAAAAATTCTGGGAAACGATTTTATTAGAACTTCATAAGACTCATTTGGGTATAGTTAAAACCAAGGCAGAGGCTCGTTCGAGGTTTTGGTTTCCTGGGATAGATAAAGCTATAGAAAAGATGATAGGTTCATGTGAAGTGTGTATTCAGCTCCGGCCATCACCACCGCGCGAACCCGTGTCGCCATGGCAACGGACGCAACACCCATTCGAACGAGTGCATGTCGATTTTCTGGGTCCGATTGACTGACACGTCTATCTCGTTATTGTTGACTCGCACACTAAATGGGTAGAAGTTTATGATATGAAAAATGAGAGTACATCAGTTTCCGTTATCGAAAATATGTGTGATTTTATTTTCCGCTTTGGGTTGCCTCAAAGTCTAGTGAGTGACAATGGTACAGCTTTTTGTTCAAAGCAATTTGAAGACTTTTGTAAATTAAACGGGATTACACATTTAACATCCCCTGCATATCACCCGGCAAGCAACGGCCAAGCCGAGTCATATGTAAAGGTGGTCAAAAAGGGTATTAAGTCTAGTTTATTAGAAACTAGTAAGGCTAAAAATCACACAATAAATTTGTTAAAGTATCTGATGGATTATAGGAATTCTGTTCATTCTACCACAGGTTTGTCACCAGCTGAAATGGTATTTGGTCGAAAAATAAAGTCGCGCTTAGATTTAATAACTTGGTGCTTGTATTAACTAACTGGTTTTTTTAATACTTCTCGAATCTTTTACCAATTCGCCAAGTTTCTCACCAAATAATAAATTATCCCTTTTCCTGTTTTTGAAGGAGTCTGATAAAGATTTATCTATTAAAGGGAGGATCACAGAGCGATGAGTGTCTGTTTCAGTGTAGTGAGAATCGGCTAATAACTTTCCTGCATCGTTTAATGTGCGGATAACTTCTGGTATATCCGGACTTTTTTTCAAAAGATTTGATAACGCTATCCCTGGGGCTGAAAGTGCTTTTCCGAGCTGATCTTGTTTAGTTAGTAGTCTTTGGTCTCTCACTCTGCAGTTTTCCACTAGCATAGCCCCTACCTCCCGGTTTAGAGTAGGTCCCTTTGCCATAGGTACATTTTTTGGAAATAAGTACTTTTTTAGAAGTTCCTCTTTGTTCTCTTTTTTGAGACCGTTCAGCAAAATTGACTTGAATCTAGCCGCTACATCGATTAGCAACTCTTCACCAAACTCAACTGAAATGCAAGAAAAAACTTTTAGTTCAAATACTCCTGAAATTAAATATTCCAAAAGGAAGACTTTTAAAGAAAACAAAAAATTTGAACTTATAATTTTTTATTCAGTCATATTGTAAAATATTCACATAGTTAAACAATGCTTAACACAAACAAATAATGAAATGTACTAACTAGAATAACAAACTTATGTGTCTATCTTAATGAAGAAACTGTAAGTATATTGTAATTTTGTAAAAATTGCAGGTTACAAAAGTTAATCATATGACAAGGTCTGTCACTATCTGTCAATGTCATTTAATTGTCAATATGTCAATGTCAATTTAAAATTGACGTTTAATATCAGTATTGCCATCCTTATCTCAAAAAGGGGCATGTTACATTATCATGTGTCTATGGTCAATGGATATCTGTGGATAGCGTTTTAGTGGTTGTCATGTAAAAATGGAATCTCAATAAATGGTCAAGAAATTTTAAATAAGTAATTTCCTTTAACCCCGATCTCGAATGACCGAAATAAGAATATAACACAGTGCACGAAAAGAAATTTAGGTACAAGGCAAAGTAACCAATGTAATTGGGAATAGAATGTTTAAAATATTTATTCGAGATTATAATACAGAATGTATTCGTCATGTTGATCAGTTAATGAAAAATGTCACAGAAAATAACGGTTGCAAGGGGAAAATTTACGAATTTCTCGAAGATCCGGCTTTTCCCGGTGCCTTACCAGTGCTGCCTGATTGGCCGACTCAAACTGTGGCGTGCAGCTCTGGACAGACGCCGGAAGAGGACGAGTTTAATGAATGTAAGAATCAGAGGCACCGATGGATGCTGGGGTGGGTCAGTCTGTAAACATATCAGATAATGATGAAATTGACACCCCCCAGAGTCGATCACCCTGGTCGAGACGGTTGAGGCCTAGAAATAAAACATAATGATATCTGTTGTTTCGTTAATTACAGTTATTTATATTTATTATTTATTTTAATTTTACTTGTCACCAGGCTTCATAAATAAAGGTGGAGGGATGATGTGTATGTACCTACCAATACCAACCGCGAGCGCGCTACGTCGCGTGCATTTCCGCAGTGACCAATAAATCGTCAAGCTAATCACTTGTGTGTTATTTAACGTTCCTACATCTCAAAAATACTTTTATTTTATCAAACACAATCAGTAATACAGCTATAATGGCGCGTCTTGAAAACGATAGAGAGATCTTAGGCAGTGTTGCCAGCACTATGAAAAATAAATATACCTTAAACCAAATTGTAGTTTACATTGTACTCTATAGTGCAACAACCCCTCTCAATGTTAATACAAAAAAAACATAATATTCATTCTAAGTAATATTACTATTTTCAAACTACATAGTAAAAATTACTATCTACTTAGTACTTAACCTACACTGCATTTATTCAAGAAGCGAGTTATTGAATCCCTGGTTAAGACTTTAGTAAACATATCAGCTGGTTGTTCACTGGTTTTTATATATTGTAAAATCTATTTCTTATATTTAACTAATTGTTTAACAAAATTATATTTAATATCAATATGTTTTAAACGTTTGACAGTATCTGTACTTGCAACTGATATGGCAGACTGATTGTTGCAGTAAATATTTACTGGACACACATTATCAACCTTAAAATAATTTAACAGATTAATTAAGCAACAAGCCTCACTAACGGCCATACTAATAGCAACATATTCAGACTCTGTAAATGATAAACTCACTGATACTTGTTTCTTAGAACTCCATGAAATTAAACAATAAGAAAATTTTAACAAATAACCGGTTTGGTGGATTTGGTGATGCAATCTGCATCACAATACCTCTCTAGAGCGATATCTTTACTTTTATATGTGAACCTAAAATCTAGCGCATGTTTGACATATCTCAACACTCTTTTTAATGCTGCCAACAACATATCATTTGCACAGTTTTGGTATCTACTCAGTAAAGAGACAGGGAAGCAGAGATCAGGCCTAGTGCCAGATACAGCATACATGACCCTATAATATGTATAATATACATCCCATAATTTGTCGACATACATTTTCAGTTTTTCTTGTCCACAACACTATTACAATTTTCAAACACTTTTCCATAAAATAACTGATTTATAGGTGTTGATATAGGTTTACAATTTTCCATTTCAAATTCTATAATTACATTTTCTAAATATTTTCTCTGACTCCCTAGTAACACCACTATACCATTTATATTTTGTTTTATATTTATGCCTAATAAATCAGATACAAGTCCTAAGTCTTTCATTTTAAATTCATCACTCAAAACATTTTTATTTGCATTATTACACTATTATTCGTTGCAAACAACAAGAGATCATCGACATACAAAAAATATATGTTTGATCATTATCATTGCACTTAGTGTACAGACATGTGTCACAGTTGGATCTAACAAAGCCTTCTTTAAAATCATGACAGAACTAAATTTATGATTCAAACATTTTGGTGAGCTAAGTTAAGAGCATAAAGCGACTTCAACTTTAATCCAACTTTACAATATTGTTGTAACCTGAGTAAGGCTTTTATACACATTATCATTTATTTTACCATAGAGAAATGCTCCTGTCACATCCATTTGAAAAATAGGCAAGTTAAGCTTGGTTGCAATTACTACAAACAGTCTAAGGGTTGACAATTTGGCAACTGGGGCATAAATGTCATTCAAGTCTAAAATATCATGTTGCTCAAATCCTCTAACTACCAACCTAGCTTTATATTGTTTAAGATTATCATTACCTCTTTTAATTTTAAAAACCCATTTGCTACTTACAACCTTTTCATTCACAGGTACATCACAAAAGTCTATCTGTTAATAGCTTCACTCCACTTATTTGCATCCTTTCTCGACATAGCTTATTCATATGTAACAGGTTCACTTTCTTCAGTAAATACGTTGTGGCAATTATAGAACACAATAGGCTTCTTTATGCGCTTGCTTTGTTGCCGCGCGGTATCTCAGATATGTCGATGGACTCCAATGACGCGTCTTCTTCAGCACTGGATGGGTTATATTCGCTTCCAGACTCCTCTGGCACATTGACGTATCTAGTTATTGTGGTTTATTGTAGTGGTCGTCTATTAGTGGTTATTTTTCAGGGGAAGCCTCGCACCTGACATGCCGTGACCGATGCGATGACGTAGTCGACATATGTAGATAGCTGCGAGAAACTATGAGTTACGTAAAATAAAAACAACTGTTTCATTATAGAATTATGTTAATCAATTATTTACAAGATATTATTAACTAAATATACCAATTTTAATTAACGTTTCTTCTCTGCAAAAAACTTAAAAACCATTTCCATCATAATGTTTTCCTTAACATGCTTAATTTCTACATGAAGAAGAGTGCTTGAGAATCTCTCTTCTCCCATAGTAGATCTCAGCCACATCTTAATTCTACGCATTGTAGAAAAGCTCCGCTCGCATCCGGCTGCGTTGACTGGAATCGTAATTGCAGCTTGAATTAGTATGAAAAGATTTGGGCAATAATCTTCTTTGATGTGTTCCGTGAGGACTTCAATTGTGACAGTCTTGTCTTTTAAAATGTTTTTCATAATTAAGCATTCTGTTCCTAGGAGAGTCCTACCAATTTGAAGAATTTACTTGTAATTATCTATAAATGCCTTTCCATTTTCGAGATCTCAGTTAGAAAAGGCATCAATCGATTGGGCCAAAGGTACACTTTCAAATCTGTTTTTCATGTTAACTATTATATTGTCGATGGATAGCAAATGTTAATGTTCTATTATTCACTAGGGCGTATATCAGATGATAAATCAACCCATTTGCTTCTGCCAAGTGTGGATTCGACGTAAAAATCTTGTGTTCCTGCTACATTCACCAACTCTGTTATGTTTTCGTTATCTCATTTTCGTAGATTCTAGTGAAATTTCGTACTTTTCTGCAAACTCTTCTCTATCTCTTTCCACCGAGCATCAAAATTGTTACGGTGTTGTTCAAAAGTAGAAATAACTCCTGTTATCATCGTTATCAGCTTGTCCGAGAGTGGCACTTTTTCCCTGAAATTATTTAGTTAATACCTGTATAATTGATAATGCTGAGTGGAACACGTTTAAACGATTGACTTTACGCAATCGCCTAGCAGCACTGCAATAGGTTACATGTATTTTTAAATGTTTGGATAATGTTTCATCGTATTTGACTGAAAGTTGTACCATTTCTAAAAAGTTCCCTTTATTTTTTGATTCAGCTGTTTCACGGTGGCCCCTCAAAGACAATCCTTGGCGTACTAAATACAGTATAATGTCTATTATTTTCAATAAATTTCCTTTATTTTGCTCCACTTCCTTTTTATGTTTTTAAAAAATAATTTATTAAAACATTTAGAGAAAGATCGTTCTATTACAATAGCATTTCGCAATTGGGATTTGTATGAGTATCAATTATTGCCCAAAACACGTAAACATGCTTGGTCTATTAAAACTTCATCAGAGATTGAAAAACCGCGATATGTAGTTATTGCATAACATAACATATGTACCGACAGAGTCTATGGCAGAGTTCGATCATTGCTTCATTCGTGATGTAAGTATTTTTGAATTCATCATATTACCCTTATGAAGGACTCAACATTAATTTTGTTGACAACAAGTTTTCATTAATATACGAGCAGTATGCAAGATTTCAGCAGTCTTACCACGGTCGCAGACCAGAGCCGTTGTTGAGTTTAAAAGAGTTCAAAGACGTCGCTCCTTTATTTGTTATTGACTGTTCTCGTCAACACGAAACGTTAAAGGGATCAATTGACTTACGTGTTAAAATAGAAGCAGATCAAGAGATACCGGATCAGACGGCTGCATATTGTCTAATACTGAACGATTGCATATTTGAATATAAGCCTCTAAGTAACATCGTTAAATAACTATCATGAATCACGATACTATAATAGTAGATGTTCAAGGTTTTAAAAAGAAAAAAATGAATTCATATTAAAAGAATTAGTTATAGGTACATCGGAACACACTCAAATCTTTTTAATTAAACCACCATATCCATTCTCTACACTGACTCTCGAAGAAAGAAAACATGTTTGGTGGATTGAAAGAAACCGAGGATATCGATGGAGTGAGGGTTATATTGACTACAGAGAATTTAAAAGGCTCATTAAACCATACCTCAGAGAACGCAAAATTATAGTGAAAGAACAAGAAAAAGTAAAATGGGTGCGAGAATTATGTGGTCATGAAAATGTTTTAGATATAATTGTTATGGGTATACCTAATCTAGAAACTCTAAGTAAACTTACTGTACTTTATGTTTGCATTCAATTGTTTTAACCATATATAAGAAAATGGATTTTTGAGAACAAAATATCAATAATAAAAGTCTCGGTAGCTCAGCGGTTAGAGCATTGGACCGGATTTCCAAAGGTCGCGGGTTCGATTCCCGTCTGAGAATTCACTTGTGGCCGTGTTAATTTTTTCCAATATTTTTCTATTTAAAAAAAATTACCATAAGTATAAAAATATCAATGCATGTTTTTTTTAATTAATAAATAAGTGAACATTTTAAGCCTTTTTCATTTACCTACCTACCTTTCCTAGAGAAATAAACGACATAATTCTCAGTTTAATTTATTAACAAGGGTTTCTGCAACATTCTTATGGATCGATTGAATGTTAGCACTCAAATAAGATAATAAATAATAAAATTAATCAATCGAAGTTATCGAATGATGTGGATTACGTAAATTAGTGTTGGAATAGATGAAATATAAGTTTATGAACGATTTGCATCGCTGAAAATTAGTATTTGAATAGATCAAATAAAAGTAATTGGGCGAGCTGGATCTCATGTGATCCAGAGAGCCCAATTATATACTACTGACGACGTAGGATTCCTATGTTGGTAAAGCCACTAACTAACATCTGTGGGTGATAAATATAAAATAAAACAAATACAGATGTTATATATTTTTTTATTCATAAGAGATCCAGCAATTACTAATCAGACTTATCTTGTATATTCTTACTCACAGTAAGTTCACAATAGGGTATTTCGCTGATAGCTATGATCAAAAAGATGAACAATGTAAATAAAAGTAATTTTCACTCCATCAAATACCCATTTTTGTTATTCAGAAGAGATCAATCAATTACTAATCAGTCTTATCTTATAGATTCTCACTCATAGTAAGTTCACATTAGGTTGCCTAAAAGGTCTGATTAAAAAGGTGATTAATTACTCAATCAAAAACCCAACTTTTTAAACAGAGGAGATCAATCAACTACTATTTAGTCTTATCTTGTAAATTCTTACCCACAGTAAGTTCATAATAGGGTATTGGACTGACACATCTAATCAAAAAGGTGAATAATGTAATCATAAGTATTTTTACACAGTCTAATACCCTAGAGTATCTTCTTATTCTAATTCTAACTAGTATTCAAAATCTTAATCTATCTCAATCATTCTGACTTTGGATTCTAATTGCTTTCATTTTCACAAGACGAATCATCTTCGTCGGTTTCGTTTTATGCATCTCTTATTCCCTGTATCAAGGGATAAATATTCCTGATGAAAGCGGTCAGGAATAATCTTTGACGTACATAGTTTTTTAAATCATTGTATTTAGCCATTGAAATAGGGAAACGTTTCTTGTAAAAGGGCTGCAATCCTTAGTTTAAACTTGAATGACCTACTTCATCTTCAACGTTATAATTTTTTCTGTTTATGTTTCCCTTTCCAAATCCTTTGCTTTTCATGGTCATAAATCTCTTATTTTTTCCTGAACTTGTACTTTTCTCCTTTTCACCTTTTTCATAAAGCGGGATTTGTATTTGTATTTATTCTAAACTTGTTGCTATACCCAAAAAGTACTACAGCACTGATAGCATGACCCTGTTTTTATTTTGGCTACAACATGAGTCACAATATAAAATTAGGTTCTTGACTCCTCTTTTGTCTACATTTGTAAATATTTGTAGATGCAAGTACCAATTTCACAGCTCCCTCTTTTCCCGTCGCTTTCCCCCCAAGTGTACCAATACCCATTTTCTATCGCATATTTTCTGCTATAGTACAGAAGCATGCTTTCGCCGTAAGGCAGCACTTTTTGTACAAAAATAGATTACGTATACAGGAACGCATCACAATCTTAAATCAATTTGAATCGATAACCATTACATGAAATAAATAAAAAATTATAAATATATTTTATATAACAACATCTGTATCCACTTTACATTAAAAAAATAGTTAAAAATATTATTTTTACATTTACAATAGTCACATACCATTTTTTATCAACGTAATCGTTACCCGATTAAACATCGTTTTAAAACCTAATCTGTGCCATTGTCGGTAATCGGATCTGTGTTTTCTGTCTGTCACTTTACTTGTCAGTCACAGTCAGTGTCACTTACGAATGCTTGTTGAAACTACTGGTGCCTTTTTGCTTTCCTGTGCGTTTACCTACGACTCCTGCGGTTTCATTGTGCTATTCCTACTGGTTTCTGATTTTGCTTAAAACGACGACTACGGCTTCGCTACGGATTTTGATATTCATCCACCACTTCCCAACCAGCAAATTGGCTGAAATTGCTGCCTATTTTGTTACCCAGAGTTGTATAATGGTGTTATAAGAGTTCCGGAATCAGTTTTAAGTAATACAATTGCTTCTGTTCCTGCTTATAGCTGAATGAGCTACTTTAAGCGTTAAAACTTGATCCTACTATCGCCTTTAATCTTACAAAAGATCTTTAAAGAACCCTTTTGCCTCTGAAGCACTTAGATAAGAGTTAGTAAAAGATAGGTTACCACTTTAAGCTACATAGTAGCTGCATTAGCGCATCTTATAATCCATTTGACTGCATAAGAGAATTTGTTATAGGTATTTCATTCAATGTAGCTGCATAAAGTATTTAATAATTACTGCTGTACTACTAGCAGTGCCATAGGGGAAATTCTTAAGTAGGTTTTAGTTTCAATAATATGCATTATGGTACTAAAGACTGCTTTCAATATTTAGAAAGGAAGCAAGAGCTTCTTTGAGTAACAAGTGTCCAATGGGCCAGGCGGCCATCTTATTTCGTCGCAATTGTGAAATTAAGTGTTTTTTTATCAAATAAATAGTGAATTGTTGATGAAAATGGATTCAAAACAATGGAAATCGTTAAAAAAAACAGGTGCTTACCGCAGAAAAGCACGCAAAGCTTACAAAAATATGCTGAAGCTTACTAATATCAGTGAAGTTATCGGTAAAGCTTCCAGTTCAAATGCATCAAATTCTAATTGTAATTTGTTCAAGTATAAAACTATGTAATTGTTTTTACGATCTATTCCTTCACAAAATAATTTGTCTGATTTACCCATTCTTTGAAGGAATTCAGCAGAACCAAATGAAAGCGATATACCAAGTTCGACACGAAACTTGTGTGAGGGTTCCGTAGAGATATTTTCTTCAACGGATGATTTTGAAATAGTTTTGAGGAAGAAAATATTAAAATAAAATTATTACCTATATTTATTAATAAATTTAAGGACCGTATTTAGTAACGTCACCAAGTGTGAGTTCGCACATGAGTGCAATTAGATGAGATGCTATTTTATATGTCAAGATTATACTCAAAAGCGAACTCGGAGTTCAGTGGCGTTTATAAATACGGGCCTAAGACACATTTTTAATTTTTATGTTAATGTCATATTTTTGTTTTCTTTTTGTTATTGAATATCTGTCTTCTTTTGGGTCTGGGTGATATTTTGTGCATGTCTTTGTGTGTGTGTTTATAGTGTCCTGATGCAGGGAATTCTAGTGGGAATTATGAGTGTGATCGTGTTTTTTTTTGTTTACAGGTGTGATTTCGTGGATTCTGAAAATGACTCTGACAAAAGAGCATATTTTGAAGATTATGAAAGCAAATGTGACTACCGCGATCAGATACGAAATTGGGCTATAAAATATAATTTAAGTCATGATGCTTGAGACTTAATCAAAATTTTAAATAAAACATCTCTTAATGCCTTGCCTAAAGACCCACGAACACTACTTAAAACACCAAAAACAATAACTATAACCGTTGTGGATCATGAAGAATACTGGCACAATGGGCTAAAAAAATGTTTAATGTAGACGGTGTGCCACTTTACAAAAGTTCAAAAAAACAGTTTTGGCCTATACTCTGCAGCATTTTTGAAAAACCTACCTGGAGTCCTTTTATATGTGGAATTTACTTAGGAACCACGAAACCTAAAGATTTAGATGCATTTTTGAAGCACTTATCGACGAAGTTAACGATGTTCTTCAAAATGGCATCAAAATAAAAAATAAAGAAATCAGCGTAGCGCTTAAATGCTTTGTATGTGATTCTCCTGCTAGAGCATTAATAAAAGGTAAGTAAACTTGTTTTCATGAAACAGGCATAGATATGTACGTAATTAATGTCCAGTCCGTCCAGTCCAGCCATAGTCCATTTCATAGTGCATCCATTCATTATTTAATTGTAAGAATAAATTAAAGTCTGTTCTATTTTCCTATCCAAGTTCATTCATTCGCTCACACATTTCCTATTATTTTCAGGTATCTGCAATTTTAGTGGAAGATATGGATGTTTGAAGTGCACAATTATTGGGGAATATTCCCATATATCGCACACTGTTATATTCCCTGGTGTAGACTATACTTTAAGAAATGATAAAGATTTTCGAGAGAAAAAATATGGACAACATCATAAAGCTGACTCACCGTTACTAAAATTACCAATTGACATGGTTGAAGCATTTCCTGTCGCCGATTCCTTGCATTTAATAGACTTGGGTGGGAATAATGAAAAGGTTACTCGTCGGATGGCGAGATGGTAACTTTTGCAAAAAATATACCAAATGGTGTGCTATGGATATAGAAACTGTGAACAATTATTTAAAATCCTGCAAGACTCCGTCTGAAATACACAGAGCAGTTCGAGGACTAGATTGCTTAAGTCATTGGAAAGGATCCGAGTACCGTACTTTCTTTCATTATCTAAGTTTAGCAATTTTACCTAAGGTTTTAAAGCAAGATGCCTTTCACCATTTTCTTACGTTATTCTGTGCCATTACAATATGCCAAAGTGAAGAATATACTAATTTTTTTACTCTGGCTGAAGAATGTTTAAAATACTTTAATTTAAACTATAAAAAAAATTACGGTGTCGACCATGTAACTAGCAACGTTCATAATTTAAATCATGTTGCTGAAGAAGTTAGACAATTTGGAACATTGGACTCGTTTAACGCATACAAATTTGAAAATAAACTATATTTAATAAAAAATATGCTAAGACAAGGCAATAAACCACTTGTACAAGTAGCGAAAAGACTTACTGAGTATGATTGCATTGATAATGAACAGAATGTTCATCGATCCGATATAATTTATCCACATGTGAAAGAAAATTTAAAGAGCCATAAGTTTGTTCTGCATTTCAAAAATTTTGTACTTTCTACTAATACTGCTGATAGATATTTCTTAACGTTCAAAAAAGAAATAATGAAAGTTATTCGAATTGAAAATGAAAAGAAAATATTATGTGAAAAAATTGAGCAAATACAAAACGTTTTTGATGTTCCTATTCATTCTTCTTACCTGAATATTTTTAAAAGCACATGTACATTAAATTCAAGAATAGAGTACAATTGTTCACCTTCAGATGTGAAATGTAAATTTGTAGTTACTAAGTTCGAGTCTGAATTATACTTTATACCTTTACTACATACAATAGTTAAATAATACTCATAATTTTAAGTTATGTTATATTTCGTTATCAAAATTCTAACTAATGAAGATTACGAAATCTATAATTAAGGAAGCTGTAACCTGTTTGGTAGAATAATATAACCATTTATAATTTATGAATCAACGTGTTTTATTGCTTTCTTTCATCGAACAAACTTAAAAACATCTGAGTCGGTATCTTATAATATAATCAGCACCTAGGTAAGGTAACCAAATTTAATGATCAAAATCATTCGACAAATTTTTAAAGTTCGCACTATGAAACTGAATATTTTTCCACTAGGTGGGGTCCTGAATCAAAATAATTTTTCATTTTCCCATAGTATGTACCTGTAATCAGCTGATCGTACATTTTGTATGGAAGGTTGAAAAAATATTTTATCCCACATTTTTCTTGGGGAAAGTTGTTCAGTTTCATATTTTGAACTCACCTCAAAATTTTGTCGAATGATTTCGATTTCACTCTGTAGCTGTAGTTCTTAATGCAATATACCAAAAAACAATCTCCAAATATTAAAAAAAACCTTGCACGTAAAACTAAATTATGTTATTATCAACAACAAATAGGTACTTCTTCTGTCATAATTTTAGCGAGTATCACTTTCCTTATAAATCTAGGCAATAAAAAATAGGTAAATGAGCGGCTTGTTCCCACTATCACTACCGTGAAATACCTACTAGTAGGTTCCTATAGTGCGAATGTTTTTCCCATATTATTTACTAGGTGGAATTATAAGAAATTCATTTATCAATATCACTACCAGTGTGTGAGTAACGGTAGTGAAGTGACATTGATACACGGATTTCCCATAATTCCTACTAGTAGATCAACTGGGAAGAAAATTCACACTATACCTACTATATAGTAGATATTCATGGTAGTGATTAGTGGGAACAATGAGCTGATAAAATTAAATAACATTTTCACGTAAATGAAAACCGTAATACTAAATACACGTAAATGCAAAACTTTCTCCATGAAAAATGGTCCAGAAATGTCTTTTTTTCTTAATTTTTTTTAGAACTGTTCCTTGATCCTATGTTTTATAGAGAAAGTTATTCAGTTTTAAGAGCTTTGAGTATTTTTCGATAATTTTGCTCCACCTTGTAAAAAGTATTTGTTTTTTCTGACGACATAAAATAAAAAAAAACTAACCTAAAACAAATTTCGACAAGTTTGATCAAAGATTAACTGTTTTATCGTCTTGTAAATTAAATGCTAGGATACATAAGTAGGTACACGAGCATGACGATAATTACAACAAATTGTCTTAATGTTAGTGATCATACCCAACAAAAAAGTATTATCAAAATCAGCAGATAAAAAAAAACGAATAGCAAAGTTTCAAAATATGTAAAAATATATAATATCTTTATTCGGCCCCGCGTTGCTCTGGCGCATTGATGTCGTTCTCGGCCCCACGTTGCTCTGGCGCATTAATGTCGTTCTCGGCCCCACGTTGCTCTGGCGCCTTGATGTCGTTCTCGGCCCCACGTTGCTCTGGCGCCTTGATGTCGTTCTCGGCCCCACGTTGCTCTGGCGCATTGATGTCGTTCTCGGCCCCGCGTTGCTCTGGCGCATTGGCAACACGGTCCTCTTCAGAGTCCTCTTCGACGGCTTGTTCTGACACACTTACTCCTGGTAATTTTTGTCTTTTGGCACACCTTCGGCTTGATGAAGCTCTTTGCAGTTTCGAATTTTTGCGTTTAGTTGAATTTTTCAAAATAGATTTAAAAAAGTTGTCATTACCAACAATAGTGTAGCTATTATCGCAGTCAAAAACAAGCTCAAAAAAAAGATTCAAAACATTTCTGTATAGTTTTAGACATATTTTTGCTCCCGCACCTCTAGTACTTCCTGACCAAGAGCATTGTGTCAAAAAATCTCTAGAAAAAAACACATCAATGAGACGATAAGCACAGTCCATAGCTTTTCCTGGCTGACACACAATGCTGTATTTCAATTTATAATCCTCTTTAATGTGGCTGTCGTTTAGCAAATTTTCAAGATGAGACAGTTCCGTCAGAGTTCGGATAGGTTGCAACAGTAAAGGCGAATTTTCTGCTGATTTTTTCATATTGTCGCTTAGTTTTGAAATAACTAACTAACTGTAGGTGTAATCTATTTAGCGTCCCCGCTAAATCCATTCCCGCTGAACTCCGGCGACCCCGGTTTTCTGCTGGACCCGCGCGCCATCCCGGCGAGGCAGCAAACCGCCCCGTTGCCGTTGCCCGCCACGCTGCCGCCATGTCATCTTCGCCCCCGCTGTGTAAGCCCACTGCCGCAGCATCTTTTTCCGCCGCCTCCATGGAGCTTGCCACTGACACCGCTTTGGTAAACGTAATTTTCCCTTCCGCAAACAACCGTTGTCTGATAATGTCACTCATTATTCCACACGTGAATTGGTCTCGTAGGTTATCGTCCAACGTAACCCCAAAATCACAAAATCGTGAAAGTTTGTTCAGTTCTGATACATATATTGCGATGTTTTCACCTACACACTGGCGTCTTTGTCGAAATTTATATCTTTCTGCTAAAACGTTGGGCTTGGTTGCAAATGGCCGAGTAATAGACGCTTAACCTCTACCAGTGTCAACTCCGCCGGTTTACGTGGGCTCGCCAAATTTACCAATAGTTCGTAAGCTTCCTCGCCCATAAAAGCTATTAGCGTAGGCAATTGTAGGTTTTCTTCAACCTTGTTAACTTTATAATACATTTCGAGTCTATCACAGTAAGATTGCCAGTTCCCATCTTTCGCATTAAATTCATTTAATTTTGACATTTTCGTTATCGCACTGATTTCCTGAACGTTATTAAAACTTCCATCCAACGTCGCCACTGCTAAATCCTGAATGATTTCTTGGATATTTATAGATATTAATATGATAATGAAACAACGGTGTTCTTGCTATGGTGTCTATATTCACAGAGAGGGATGCCAAAAAATAATCACAGAAACATAGAGTAGAAATGTCATGAGCACAGACTAACTACATTACAGTTTGGCCACCCTGAACGTAAAAATAAAAATATACAAAGACCAGACAAGGTTATGCAGTGGTTACTTTTCTCACTAACTAAATCCCGATTTATAGGCAAAAAATCTTGAACAAAATTAACGTAAGTTTTTACCTCATCTTCTTTATTATCGACACTACCGGTATCGACCGGTAACCTAGATAATGCATCCGCGCTGTTTTTTAATGTCGGCACATACTCAATATCGAATTGATACCCCGATAAAATAACATAGACCTTTGTAACCTACTGGCTGCCATCGTTGGTATACCTGCCTTTTCTCCAAAAATGCTAACCAGTGGTTTATGGTCCGTCTTCAACAATATTTTTCGACCATACAGGTATTGATGGAACTTTGTAACACCAAATATGATAGCTAATGCTTCCCTTTGTATTTGCGAGTAGTTAACCTCAGCTGAAGTGAGTGTGCGAGAAGCATACGCGATCGGTCGTTCGCAGCCGTCGCGCATCTGGTGGGATATGACCGCGCCTACCCCGCTTGCGGTCGCGTCCGTCGTCAAGATGATCGGTAACTCGGGGTCGTAACGCGCCAGCACCTCCCTCGAAACTAGTAACTGTTTAACTCTTGTGAAAGCTTCGGTACAGTGATGGGTCCAAATATACTTAGCATTTTTTTGTAATAACTTATACAAGGGTGATAACAACATTCTGATATTTTTTACAAACTTAGCATAGTACATAACTAATCCTAAAAATGAGCTTGAAGGTGCTTTCTCAATCGCATTTAACTTTTGTGGACAAGTATGTACTCCTTCTTTACTAATTACGTGCCCTAAATAAGTTACTGACCCTGCGAAAAACGTACATTTTTCTTTTTTTTACTTTTAATCCAAAATGTTTTAATCGCTCCAAAACCATGCACACCGTTTCCATATGGGAAGTATCATCAACCCCCGTTAAAATCACGTCATCCAAAAATACCCCTACTCTAGGCATGTCTGCAAACATTTGTTCTAACTTCCGTTGGAAAATACCCGGACACGACGATAACCCATAGATTAATATATTATATTTAAAAAGACCCTTGTGAGTATTGATAACCGTGAACAATTTAGAAGATTCATCGAGCTCAAATTGTGCATAGGCCTGCGATAAATGTATTTTTGAAAATCTTTCTCCTCCATGCAATTTAGCTAGCAGATCTTCCACTTTTGGTAAAGGAAAACGGTCTACTTAGTGGCATTTATTTAAATTGATTTTATAGTCACCACAGATCCGTATAGTCCCATCTTTTTTCATGACGGGAACAATCGGTGTGGCCCAGTCCGAAGTGTCGACCGGCGTGATGACGCCGTCGCGCTGCAGCTGGTCGAGCGCGCGCTCCACGGACTTGCGCGTAGGCGAGCGGCCGCGCGCGCCGGAACACCGGCCGCGCCCACTCCCTCACGTGCAGCCGCACCGCGCCACCAGTGAACCGACCCAGGCCCTCCTCGAATACATCACTGAATCTGGAAATTAACGAATCAACATTTAATGACAAACTTTTAACAAAATTACAATTTAAATCTGCAATATTTAATCCTAGCTCGAATATCCATTGGCGACCCAACAATGGATTCTTTCCTTGTTCTATTACAAACAGATCTAAGGAAATGCATTTATCCCTAAACTTTACACTTGGCCGTATTTTGCCCATCGGAACAATTTTCTGACCCGTATAGAAACAAAGGACCACATTGGTTCGCAATAAGGGTAAATCGTAAAATTGACTTTTATAGACATCGTAATTAATACAAGAAATAGCACTTCCGATATCAATTTCCATAAAAATATTTTTATTTTCTATCTCATTATTTTTCATTAGAGGCTTATAGCGACCATAGCTATCAGTACTACTAAAGTTATTAATCTGTACCTGTAACGACTCCATAGCACCTTCCATGTCGGAATCTTCATTTACCTCCATAGTATACACCGATATCTTGTCCCTCATACGAGGACACACTTTCTTCAAGTGTCCTTCCTTGTTGCAAACTTTGCAATTACAAATCTGAGTCAATATTTGTATCGAGATTAGATGCATCTGATTCCTCAAGAGCTTCATAAAAACTTCGCCGCGATGCAGGCATAGATTTTGTAAGCTGTGTAGTGTCGGCTAGCTGTGTAGTGTCGGCTTAGAATAGCACTACCCCCTCTCATCCCGTGGGTGTCGTAAAAAGCGACTAAGGGACTCAGCCTTCAGGAGATGGGCAGCAGCATCTCCTACAAACTTGGCCATACTGCGATTGCCAACCCGCCTGCCAAGCGTGGCAATTATGGCAAACCCCCCCTTTTTGGAGAGGCCTATACCCAGCAGTGGGTGATAAATGGCTGACACGACGAAGCAATTCTTTTTTTTTTTACTTTACTTACACCTCTTGGCTTATTTTCTGTTTCTATAATATTTATAAGATCTAGTCCATCGTCCATTTTCTTTCTTAAGGCGATTATTTCCCTTCGGACCCTTTCGGAGCCAGCTACCGTATGGGAATTTAAAATCCTGTTTGGGAGCTGGATACGAAACGGGCATTTTTTTACCGTTTCGGAGCCAGCATTCGGAGCTAGCTACCGTATGGGAATTTAAAATCCCGTTTGGGAGCTGGACTAGCTACGAAATGGTAAAAGAAAGTTTCATTTCGGAGCCAGCTCCCAAACGGGATTTTAAATTCCCATACGGTAGCTGGCTCCGAATGCTGGCTCCGAAACGGTAAAAAAATGCCCGTTTCGTATCCAGCTCCCAAACAGGATTTTAAATTCCCATACGGTAGCTGGCTCCGAAAGCTGGCTCCGAAAGGGTCCGAAGGGGATTATTGGCCGAACGACCTTGAGCAATCGGACGGGGCCACGCGCCTCCCGCCGCGCGCCCGCGCAACTATCCGATACCAAAGAGCGCTCTGAATACAGATACGGCGCGCTGCGCATTTTGTCTCATCTGCCTACACGAATTTTGCCTCGACCGACATACTTGACTGAATTAACGCAAATCGATAAAAATTACGGTGCTTGTTTTGTATGTGGCAACCGATTTAAAAAAAGTAGGTTGTCTTTATGAATTCGATCCGTTTGTATGCAATATTGTTGGAATTGCACAATATTCCTGTTAGTATTAGTGGGCTTCTAAACAGATTTATAAGTGTATGAACTAGTATTTAAATCTTATATAAATGTATGTCTGTGCACTTATTTCATAGAAACTGCCTCCGTGGTGCAGTTGGTATATAGCGGGTCGCACTTCGACGGCAACGCGGAAGTTCTGGGTTCAAATCCCGGGTCAGATCAAAAAATGTATCCTGAGTTTTTCTGCTTAGAATTTCTCAGTGATAGTCCAGACTCCAGAGTCTGGATGTTGGTATCAGAGCCTCTGGTAAATGTGTAGGTATGTAGGTAGATTTTAATTTAAGATTAATAGTAACAAGTTCGTGTAGTTGAAAATTAATGATTTCATACTTTTAAGTCAATTTAAACGTTGGTTTAATTTTCTTAATTATTATTTTATTCTTGTGAACTTGCTTCGTTAAGAATAAGGAAGTATAGAAAGTCACTTTTGTTTCAGAATCGAAATGAAGACACCTTTCTTTTGTTGTTCCTCGAGACAATTAAAAAAAATATGAATAAAACATATTTATTACAGGGTTATAAAAAAAAACCAATAAAGTTGCAAAAAACAATCAATCAAAATGCGTTACATTAGGTTTGCAATTTTTTTGTACAGTCAACGGCATAACAATAGACCACATTTATGCCTTCCTCATAACATGGTTATTCTAATATTGATTTGAGACATGAATAAAAATAAAACTATCAAACTGAAAGGAAGTGTGACAGCCTGCAGACATTCCATCAGCCAAGAAAGCTAGCTGCACACTGGCGAGCCTGTAAAGGCCGAAGAACTTGCACTAAAGGTCAAAGATAAAAAGTACAAAAAAATTGTATCTTTTGACCCAAGACCCATAGTTGAAACTCCAGAAGAATATACCAAAACTTTTAAAAATGCAGTAGCTAACTTCTGTGGCCAGAGTAATCAACGCAACGTCATGCCAATAGTACAAATCATCAAACCAGCTGATAAGCAGAGCATATATGATGACCATGATTATCTTCAACTGACACAAGAAGAAAAATTTTTAGCGCAAAGAAATTTAATCGAGGAGGTACGACATGAATTTGAAGAGAAAACAAGAATAGACCGCAAATTATGGAAAAAGGAACGACTAACGCGGATCCATAGCTCCAATTTTGGCAGGATTTGCAAAGCAACCAGTGATGAAAAGAAAATTGCAGCTTCTCTGGTTAAAGCTTCAGATTTGTTAACCCCATCCATCAAACATGGGGTTCAGTATGAAGATGAGGCTGTGCGTCAATTTGAAACAAACACGCAGATGTTGACAGAGAAGTGTGGAATTGTTGTGCACAGTGAATTTCAATTCTTGGCTAGCACACCAGACCGACAGTGTACTTGAGGTCAAATGCCCATACACTGCAAAAGAAAAGAACATATCCCCAGAGACAGTGCCATATTTGAACTTGTGTGAAAAAGACGGGTGTTTGAAACTTAATGAAGAACACAATTAATTACTACTATCAAGTACAAGGCCAGTTGATATGTACTGGAAGGAAAACTGCTTACTTCTGTGTGTACACAATTAAAGATTTTAAAATAATTATAATTAAAAAAGATGATGGTTTTGTAACAACAATGTTGCAAAAACTGACAAACTTTCTATTATTTACATTTTAAAAATGTGTTTTACATAGATTTTTGTATAATAAAAAATAATAAACATAACAAATTTTTATTTTAAGATATCACCCACAGCCAACCTGCCATTATTCAATCTACATGGTGAATTCAACGCCATTCGATAAACTTTTACGGTTGAAACAACTTATTCTATAAGAACAACTTTCTTGCGTAAAATCAGATGTGCCATACAAAAGCTTAATCAATAACTTCTTGACATTAATAAATACAGGACACAGGGCTTGTGCAGGGCTTTATTTGTGCCATGCTCTGTTAGGCTTTATTATGATATGAAATAAAAAATGAAAACACATTTGTGCCAGCTTTTGCATTTTTATTAACAATACTTGAGCGGAAATTAACTAACATAGCACAAATTAATACAATGTCACTAGACAACATTGTTTCAGTCTGATTTAAGGGTTGAGATAGTATTTTATATGTTTTCAATAAGCCAATTATCCTTTCCACATGAACTCTTTTGCTGGCTACTTTTCGGTTTGTTAGAAGTGTTTGGACCAATTTGATTTCCTTTCTTGAAAAATGATGGCATGTTAACCTTAACACTATATGGCATGAAAATATCTTGGACATTTAGCCCTTTATCTACCATGATTTCATCGTTGTAATCAAATTTGCCTAGAATAGAACTTCTTTCTATGATTTGCCTGTCAGTGGCCGATCCACCATAACATGGAGGATACATAACTTATCATGCCACTGGGAGTAATCCCAATAAGAAACTTAATGGTATTTCTATTTTTGTACATAGAAAATGATACTTGTTGCACAAAGGGGAGTTTTGGCTTTTTTTTGGATCTTTGGATGTTATGGGAGAATGAGAAGCATTTTTTTCCATGGAAATATGGACGGAATGGCTGTTTTCTTCAATATTTTTGATTCCACATCAAAAAATTGGTACAGTATTAGAATATAATCTGAGGTAGAAAAAATGTAATATCTGCTGAAGTATGAACATATGAAAGTACCTACAATTCTAAACTTTGATGAACTTACTTGGTTGTAATACGGATAATGGTGTTCTTACAAAATCATTTGGTTTGAAATGTGCTGAGCATATGTGAGAATGATTTTTTATGGTATGTCCAGGCTTAAAATGTACGATGGCTTGCACCCATTGCGCTTTCCGACTTTCATCTTTAGGAAAAAGATGTATGTCTTCATTTTTGCACAAATCCACGAGGCAAAGACTTCTCTTCTTTTCTCTTGGGACATTTTTCTCTGGCGTTTAAAAACCATAAAAGGACTAAGTACCTATTTTTTTATTTTTCTTTATTTATTCACTTGGTTGCTATTTAACTCACAAATTGTATCTTTGTTATGACAGAATTAATGACCTTTTTTATGTACGTTTCGTTTTACGATCTCAAAGTGAAATAATCAAAATGATGTGACGTTCCGTTCCTTACTGTAACGTACCAAGTTCAGCGCTATCTATACAGCGAATACGGAAGAATTTTAAAAAAAGAAAAAGAAAACCCTCATTCAAATTTATAACTGGAGACAAAAGTAATTGAATTCTTTTCTCAAATAAAGTGATTAAAACTTATGTACGGTAAGTTATATGCAAAACATTAAGGATTGAGCAATAGTCTTTAACTTTATACTATTATTTTCTATAAGATAGTTTCTAATCATCGAAGTTAGTAAGTAATAGACTTGTACTATATATTATTCTGTGGTAATAGCCTATAATATCTAGCTCAAAGTTTCTAATAAGTCTCGACTATTTAGGATGGCAAGGCGAACCACGATGGTGCGCCAACTGGAGCTCCTTTTAGATTTTATGGAGGCTCACAGAGACTTGGCCATCGGTCGAGTAAGGTCTCAAGAAGCACGCACTTTGGCAAATCGGCTGTGGATTCAGTGTGCCGATATACTTAATCCGAAAGGACCAGCCAGAAGCTTTAAAGAATGGATGAAGGTAAGTAAACATTTATGATTTTGTTGCACTAGCTAAACGCAGTAGCTAAATGGCAAATAAAAAAAAGATTTATTTTAGTTTTTGAATGATTACAAATGTCGTGTGAAGAGCAAATTAAGTGCCAGAAATAAAGCACAGACTGGCACTGGGGGTGGACCAAATACGGCTCCACCGTTTACTTCAATCGAAGAAAGGGTCACTGCCATGATTGGACCAGACATAGGCCCATTACCTGGAGTCCGTGTAGTAGACCCAGTTTTAGAGGTAATAACATTTATATTTTTCCATTTTAATTCTTATCTGTTTCTATTACTTTCTATTGAATGTATAATTAAAATGGTACATGTTAAATAAGTGGCGGTGGAACCTCAACCTCACATAGTCGAACTTCTAGTTCAATCAGAAGACTCACCTACTTTGTAAGTTATACACAACTTTTATGTATAAGATTTTAAACTTTCGCGTTACATTGTGACTACGGCTATTGCAACATAGCCGAAACGTCAAGCTGTAAGTACATAGTTGTACTACATAATAAATGTCGCGTTTTAGTCCCGTTGTTTTATATAACTTTTATGTGCTACCTACTTAAACAGATAGACAGACTCAGTCTCTGAGAATGTTTAAAAGAAACACTGCATTTCCTTATAAAATCTTTCTGAGACTCACTGTGCTATTCATCGGTGTACATAGATATTATATTGTGTTGTTATTTTCTTATATTTGTTTGTATTTATAAATTGATGTAAGATAATATGTATGATATATATGCTAGATATGTATACATGCATATAATTGAAGATTGATATTAATAATTCTTTTTTGTGCCAATTGACACCCTGCTTTCTTATTCTCTGCCAATGGCTTCCATGCCTTAATTGGTCTGGTAGAGATCATCTAAACAACAAGAGCTATGATTTTAAATGGTAATATTTCGTTTGTGGTATTAAATTACAGTGTTGTGTTTTGTATTATATTGTATAACGGCAGAATTAATGTTTCAGGGACTTGTCTTCTGTGTTTAATTTGCTTGGAGCACCTAACCCGAGCCTCAACGAAGTCTGTGCTGAGACTTCCACATCTCCTTCCCCGGCGCCATCTACTTCTTCAACACATGTGGAAACTATAGCAACACCACCACCCGTATATTGAATCAGTTTCACCACCATCGCCTCCACCACCGCCACCAGCACCAGGTTTTTATTATAACTAACTTTACGGAGTTTATTTTATTTAAGTACTTCTTTATTATAATTTTTTTAGCAATCAACTCCAGACGAGGGCGAAGAGCCACCAGATCTCGTGGCCCTCGAGCCTCAGTGCAGCGTACAAGTATGTTTTGAATTTGATCTCAATATATAGATCATATTTTATCAGCACTTATCATTTGGAATTATTTGGAAGGAGGGACGCCAGCCAGGGTGACCACTTTTTACTACAATCAAAATTCCCTGACTTTTCCCGGTTTTCCAGGCGTATTTTCAAGTTTTTCCTTGACCATAATCTTAAATGTAATAAATAATATATAATTGGACTACATTTTTTACTTTTTGCAGAATTATTATATATTAATTACAATTTACAAATACAATGAAATAATACAAAAACGGAAATGATAAGAAGTAGTATCTGAATTGCTCAGTTGGTAAGAGCAAAAGCATAGTTATACGGAGGTCGTGTGTTCACAACCAACGTCAGGTGACGTTTTTGTACCGTTTCATTGTATTTATAAGTTGTAATTTGCTATCAGACAGTTCTACATTACCCAATAATTCATTTAATTTTTTACCATTTTTGTTAAAAACTGTACAGGAAAAACCAATTGAAAGGTAAGTACTGTTTCAATCTGACTAATTTATTAGATATGAAATGTATCTTAGAATATAATCTAGCGACAAATGTTAGGGGAACAATTTAAACGGGCCTTAATCGTATTAGTACCTACATCAGTTATCATGTTTATTATGTATTTGAAAAATAATAACAATCTATTGCAACTTGGTAATCTGTTTTTCCAATAACGCAGCTTCTTTGGCAGCCCGCTAGAGATAGCGGCACCATGAAAACCGATACGTACACCACTCGGCCACGGAGGTCGTCAATTTAAGTAGATATTATGTACTTATATTTAAATATTTATTTATTTATATGTGCATAAAGAGACAATTTTTAAACCCTGACCTCTTGGACGCGTCCAAGCCAGACCATCCATTTTTTTATTATGTACTTATATGTACGAGGGGAGGTCAAAAAGTCCGCGGAATGGGAGGGATGGAAAAGGTAGGTTCATTTGTCCAGCTAGGTATTGATTGAGCACCTCATCACGAGCATATATTCCAAATTTGAACGTAATCGGCTCATTAATATTTTAGTAATTTAACGTGCAAACCAGTCGGTAGGGAAGACAACATCAAACCAATATTTTTTTGTCGCCCTTTGGAGCTCTGTAGCGAGATAATAAATGAAGTTACAGTCCGAAATAATACTGAAAATGAAAGCTATGTTCACCACCGTAATCGTAGTCGAAGAAGTAGTCGATACAGTGGCATTCCACCGCCCAAGAGGGCCGAGTTGGAAAATTAGTTGGAAAAATGTTCGCGACTGATTTTTTTGTGTATTTTACTCATCGACTATGTAGAATACGGTGTTAATAGAACCGCACAATACTAAGCTTCAGTTCAAGATTCATTTGAAGGGGTCCATAAAAGAAAAATAAGGAGAAAAGGTTTGGTCTTTTGGTATGAAAATGCACCTGCGCAAATGAGTCACGTTGCAACGGCGTTTATTCACCGATGAAGCTTCGAAAAACTTCATCAACCTTTTTATATTCCAGACCTGGTCCCAAACAACAAATTAAAATTTACTGCAATGAAAAAAAAAGGTGCATGTAAAAAAATATACGGCGACTTAGAGGGGAAGTCTGTAATTTCTACTCAAATTACAAATATTTTTATTCGAACTAGTAATCAATTTATATGAGCAATTTCAGAAATGTATTTGGGGTAGTAAAGAAATATACTTGAAAGAAAAAAAAAATTAGTGCTTCACTGCAACCAACTTCCCCCCCATTCCGCGGACTTTTTGACCTCCCCTCGTATTATGTACGTACAGAGACAATTTTTACTCCCTGACCTCCATTAAATTTCCCTGACAATTCCCTGACTTTTCCATGACTAGCGAAATTCCCTGACTTTTCCCGGTTTTCCCGGTTTTCCAGAAAGTGGCCACCCTGGCCAGCGAAGCCGGACGGGCGATCAGTCACCATAATCGGAACCATTTCACCCAATTCCCCAAAAATCCCCTGAAGACAGGGGGGGTATCATTTACCCCACCGGCGTCCGAACCTTCCTGTGCACTTACAATACCTGTTAAGTTTTATCAGCACTTCTTTTTAATTTTGGGGTCCAGGTTTACTCGCGTCCGTGGGATTTAGTCCTCGATGTCCCACACGTGGCCCCTGGGTAGTGCTAAAGGAGTAAACACTTTTCAGGTGGTAGGCTTCGGCCGCGGCGTGTTACCACCCACCAGACTCAGTCAACACTGCCAAACCCGAGTTGCGCTCTGTCCGCCACGGTGAACGGATCGGAACACGTGGCGCACCGCACGAAAAAAAATTAAAAAGGGGTTTTTCTAAAGCGTACAGTGACAAGCTATACGTCTATAGTTGCGCGCTGCCGACCCGCATCCAATGGTGCAAGTTTTATGAAAATTGGATCACAGTACAAAGAGTTATAAGTGAAATTGTGAAAGTTTTGTGAAAAAGTTGAAAAATTTCGGCTGTTTTTCGTTCACTGCGTCCACAATTTGCGAGACGCGTGGGATTGGCGATTGTCGGCGTGTGCGCAGGAGCGCCCTCTACAGCTGCAGAAACTCCCGATTTTTCCCGCTAATAATTGGCCGGGAAATCGGGAAAAACCATCTAACCTCAAAAAACGTGGTCGGTCTTCCTGGACCGGCCGGGTGCTTTTGAGGTGCTCAGCGGAAGCAGGGCAGCGCGGCGAGTCACCCGACACATCGATCATCAAAATCGGCCAAAAAATAGTTAAGTTATAGAAATTTAAAAATTTAAAAATTTTCAAAAAATCCTATCTCAAAATTTTTGTATGACAATATTTTTTCTAAAAATTTTTGACTAAAGATCTCGTTAATTCCTACTTATATTAATTAAAATTTTTGAAATCGGTCTAATAGTTTTTGACATATGATTTTTTAAAGATAAGGGTGGAAACTTCCCCGTTCAATTGTACTTCCAATTTAAGGGTTAGAAATAATTTGTAAATAGTCTCTTATTGTGCTCTGTGTCCCCTATTTTTAGGTACCCACTTTGTATTTTTTGTGCTGATAGTTTAGGAAATATTTAATTTTTTATGTTATTTTATGTTGTTGCGTTAATGGCACTGCCCTTTTGAATGACAACCTCCTTGCTGAAAACAGACAAGACAAAAAAACAGTGGAGACCTTCTAAACTTAAAGTCTTGCATAGCTTAATTTGCCACTTAAAAAGTGCTGCGGAGATAGATGAAACCATACAAAGGCGCAAAACAAAAGTACAACAAATGGGCTTAACTTTCCAACCCTTTATAATTGTTGTGGGTCCATCACTGAAAGAGATCAAGGTACATTATATTGAACCATTTACGTTACAAGAGCACATCCATTGTAAAATCAATCGATGCTTGTTTCAAAATAATATTTGTGTTGAATGCAGAGTATTCTGCAGAATGCAGCCACGTATGGCAATTCATCCAAAAGTCTTTATTTAATTTGAATACCAAATACGATAAAGTATTTACAACAGTGCGAACTCTTGTAACTGATCTCGGATTGGAACTTAAGTAGTAAAAATATGATTATGTCGATTTATTCATAGCTACTAAATTAATATTCACATGTGAAGTTATCAGAGGTAAGGGACATTATTGTCGGTTTTCTTATATCGTTGATTTCGATTTTTAGAAATAATTTCGTAACAGTTTATATAGTTTTCACTACTTATAATATATGTTGTAATACCGACAACAAGGACATTTTCCCTTGATATTGACACAATACCAATTTTACAATGATTACATGTTTTTTATGTTTTAAAAAGAATCATGGTGTAAAAATCTTGTTCGACCATTTCGTTACTGCTCACAACAGACACAAGTTTTCAGTTTATCATTGTATAGATAATGGTTGTAACCGATCATTTTCTTTAAAAAATACATTTGCTAAACATTTGAAGAAGTTTCACATTCCTAGTTTTAATGCTGAAAAAACGTCGATAGTAAATGATAATTCCTTGAATTTGCAGACGGTTTCAAGTGCTCTTTCACAAACGCCCCATACAGCTCAATCAAATTAATATAGTTTAAATGATGCATCTAGCAGTGATTCTTTAGGTACCATAAACGAGATAAGAAATATGTCGTCTGTTCCAAGTTCTAGAACCTTGGTCAGTAACCAAATACCATTATTTTTATCGCGCCTGTACGCAAACCCTTTGTTACCCAGGCAAACCGTTCAGGATGTTGTCAACGGCGTATACAAATATGGTTTTAGTACCATAGCAATGACATTGAAAACGATTTCACAAAAATAATAGAGACGAACGATAAAGCAAGGGACTTGGAATCTATTAAAGAAGAAGTGCTGTCAGTTGTCTAACGCCCGTTAAAACCATTAAATACTGAGCACAAACGTCTTACATATTTTGAAACTAAGGGATCTTATATAGCTCCAAATGAAATAGTAATAGGTCAAAGAAATACTACTACTACTACAGATTCATCTGCTATCAATCATTGCAAAGGTTTGACCGTGGGACAGGGAACTTATTATCCAGATGAATATGGACATTCCCTTTCTTCTTTAATTGACACTGAATATTCACCCCCCTTCCACTATCAACCAGTTGCAAAGGATTGAAGTATTGTGGTTTGGCCGGTTATGTCCTAGAGAATGGTGCAATGGTGCTGCCTGTAAATGATTCGGACATAAGTCTGCTGAAAAAAATGACTAAGATGGTCCCCCCTTGTAATGCATCAATACAAATCAAAGAAGTAACTCAGTATGAGATAAGCCTTGACAAGAGCTTAAAGGATTTATTAACTTTCCACTCACTCCAATGTGAGTCTGTGAAAGATAGATTTGAGTCGACAAGCCAAATCAGGAACTCAGATCTCATCTACTTGAGTCCGGTCTTACCTGGTATTAGCATCGGGCATTATATTATAAATGAGACTCATATTGAAGCTCGACGTATTTAGATAGAAAGAATTCACAACTTACAGATTAACTGTCTATCTGAGTTAAATTGCAATGTCTCCATTATGAAGCCTGGGCAGAAAGGAGTATTTTACCTGGATAGGGCTTGTAAGAAACCGCCTCCAGAATTGAGATCAATGGGAGTCATCTGTCTTTGGATAAATGGAATTGGTTTCGGGGGCAACAAATTGTTTTATCCACATAGTTATTTTACCTCAGCGATTAATAGAGATTATATTGAAACACTGTCGGGTGGAACAGTTTACATTGAACCTAAAGCAACAGAAGATCAAGACAAATCTATCTTCAATGATGTTGATGAGGAGGTGTCAAATACCAAGTATACCGGTTTTTTTGACAAGCTAGAGAATCTTTTATATATAGGAGAAGGATTGATAATATTAATCATAATTGGAAGTCTAGTAGCAAAGTTCAGCAGAGGAAGTAATAATAATCCCAGTTACAATGAGCAAGTAAAAATTGAGGTCCCCCGTCCCCTCTAGAGATAAATCTAAATTACTCTCTGAAAAAACTACATCACACAGATTAGAAGGCAAAGTAAAGAAAGGACAGAGACAAACCGGTACGGTCAAACATCAAACGGGGTCTAAATCACCTGCACACCGAAATTCTAAACGTAATAATAAGAAAGTAGGGACCATAGAGAGTTTTTTTTTTAGAGTTTTTTAAACGTGGTGTTGTAAACGCGGTAACTGTTGAATGTACTGTTCAGTTTATTCCACTAAGACACGTTCTACAAAGGTTTTTTTTCTCTTGATGGACTTTTACAACAAACTTTCTAGTATATCACAGATTTAACAAATACACATAGTATTGGACTAAATTCATAAAGGGGTGTAAAGATAAGCTAGTATTCCCTTTATTTTTATTCTTTGATGATTACGATAGTGGTAATGTTTTAGGCAGCCATTCCGGGATACACAAACTAGGAGCAGTATATGTATCGGTTGGTTGCATGCCCCCAGAAAGAGCTTCTGCTTTAGCCAACATTTTTCTAGCTCTTTTATTTCATTCGGCTGATAGGGTTGCATTTGGCAATAATGTTACCTTTAAGCCACTAATTGATGAGCTTAACTTTTTATTTGAAACTGGCATAGAAATCGATGTTCCAACATTTCATGGCCAACTATATTTTGCATTAGGTCTAATTATCGGTGACAATCTTGGTATACATTCTATAATAGGCTTCAATGAATCATTTTCATCAAACTATCCATGCCGAATATGTTTAGTGTCGAAAGAAGTTATGAAAACTCAGTGTTTTGAGATTGAAAATTTACTGCGAAACGATGATAATTACCAAGAACAACTTCAGATGAACTGTTCAAGCAGCACAGGTATAAAAGAAAAGTGAAAGAAAGAAAGAAATAAAAAAATGTTTGTTTGACATCCACACGACGATACACAGATACAGATAAAAAATAAATAAAAATTAAATGCAACACACATACAACGCACACTGAGCTGCGCATCGTCGCATGTCGCCAAACTGTGCCAAACTGTGCCAAGCTCAGTATAAGCAGCAAGCTGGGCCTGCTGCACTGATATTCTGCTTGACACAGCAGTGACAACCATAACGACAGATAAAAGTATTAAAATAAACAAAACAAAATTAAAAAATAAAATTCACTTACACAAAAACAAATTAAAAACACGCAACCAACACAACATATCTATGGACTAAAACACAACTCTAATTAAACTAGTCTGTGACACACAACTGACAGTGACAGTTTGTGTCACAAACAGAGTAAAAAACTTTCCACAAACTTTTCTTTAGTTTCTGAGTGGGATAATAAAAAATAGTACATATTGAAAAAAAAACCATCTAAAATAAAAATTTAAAAGGACAATGATTAAAAAAATTATGAACAAAGTTACGGCACACATCATTAAAAGCTGCAGCAAAATGTATAAATTACCTACTTAACTCTAGTTATACTATTATTGATGTGAAAATTATAACAAAGCCGCCTTAAAGAACGGCGGCGAGAAACACGTGAGTACACTTAACACTATATGTATAAAATCGGTTTATAAAAACTGTGACTCCAATAAATACGCTTTCAATCTAATTGTAAACGTGTTTCGCGTTTTTGTTTATCTGTCAAGTGTGTTTGGTTATCTGTCAAGCATTTCAGTTTATTTGACCAGGTAGGTGTGGATATAATGCATGATATACTTGAATCCTACTACTGGAATACTCCTTATCATAGAATACACGAAAGATTTAAAGTACTTTACTTTATCAGTTTTAAATCATAGATTAGAAAACTTTGATTATGGCCCCGATAGTTCAAGTAAACCATGTGCATTAAGTATGGAGTATATTACTAAAGGTAATATTCGACTATCAGTTTCAGAAATGTTATCATTTTTGCAATATTTTGGTCTCATTATCGGTGACTTTATACCAACAGAGTATAATTATTGGCAACTATATATAGTTTTGAAAAATATTGTTGATCTGTTATTATCCCCTGTAATCAATATACTTGCCAATTATTAAAAAAAATAGTTTCAGAAATGAACGAAATGTTTTTAGTATTATCAGGAGATACTTCGAAGCCAAAATTTCACTTTTTAGTGCATTATCACTCCATGTTATCAAAATTTGGTCCTCTAAACAACATTTGGTCAATGCGTTTTGAAGCTATGCACAGACTATCCAAAATGGCAGCTCGAGCCACATTCAATAGGAGAAATCTTACAAAGTCACTCGCAATAAAGCACCAGCTTCAATTGAACGAAATCTTTACTCAAGGATCGTTAGATGCTACTTTTTCTATAGGCCCTTCAAAAAGACTCTTAAATCGTGACTATGAAAATATAAATTATCCTGTTTTTGCCTTCGAGATTTAATTATTTTAATTTACCTTGTAGTACCCTTAGTACGACTAGCCAATCCAATCCGCACACAGTATTCAGCGTAGTAAAAAAAAAAAGAAAAGTGGGGTGGGGGTACCCCCCTCTCCTCACCACGCTGTTGGCTCGGCGACCGAGCGGCTTCATTCCTTTGTGCGCACGCGCCATCGCCGCACGCTGTCAAAAAAATATTTAAATATGTCTAAGCGACCGCGACGTAACGACAAAACAGAGGAAGAACGCTGGTTACGCAAAATGAAAAAATACGAGTCTAAGCTAAGCTTAGCTATTTGATATTCTTATATATCGCCGATTTACATGAAAAATCATTAAAATTTATCTACCTACATAAAAAAGCTATCGCTTTATTTGACTTTTTTTCTAACACTGCGCTCTTATGCTTGTAGAAAACTGGGAAGCTGAGCAGTACCCGGTTCATGACGATGAAGCATCAGCCGTCTCAAATCTGGCACCGGATATACTCACGCTAGTCGAGCCCGCACTTACCGAGCCCCTTATGGTGGCCGAGCCATATACTGCCACTGAGCCCACTGCACCCACTGAGACCCATCCTGAGGCTACAGTGGACGGGAATACGAGCCAAGACGTCGACCCAGAACTACTCGCAGCACTCGGTGTTTTCGAGGAAGAGAGCACAGAATGGGGTGAGCCTATAGTTGAACACATTGCTATGCGTCTCAAACCTTTATTGGCTAGTGGTCTTAAAAAACAGGAGAAAGAACCTCTGATGTTGAAATACCCGTATCCGAAAAATTTTACTTTAGCCAAGGCTCCAACTCTGAACGCGGAGGTAATCGTCATGTTGAGTGAACAAAGTCGCAATAGAGATAAGCGCTTATATACTAAACAAAACCAACTGGGAACCGTTTTGAGCCTGTGACCAAGGCCATGTCGTATTTACTACGCAAAGATCCTAAAATAACAGATATTTTAAGTATCTTATCCGATGCAAGTAAATTGTTAGCTGACTCACACTTCATGGAAACGGACACTCGACGGTCCTTAATTACACCACTAGTCGACAAAGAACTCATCGATCCATTCAAAGACCGCAAAAGAGATGACTACCTATTTGGAGATAATCTCGGCGAACTGGTGAAAAGCTCTCGTGGAATAAAGAAAACGGGTCAATTAATACAAGCAACTACTTCGAGTCATTTAAACCACAAGTGGCCTTCGTCTCGCGGTCGTCCGCAGAAGAACTATGCGAATCGAGGCGGGTCAACAAAGACCGTTCCGACGATCTGCGACCTACGTCCCACCAGGCGCAGCGGCGCGCCGCCAGCCGCAGGCGCCGTATGCGCCGCACACGCCGTACGTGCCGCAAGCGCCGCCGCAGCGCCGCCGTCCGCCACCCGCCAGGGCAGCCGCGACGGCGCCGACGACGGCGAGCCACCGCCCGACCACGGGGTAGCCCTCTCAGACCACGGATTGTCTATGCAGGTATATGCTGGCCGCCTACAATATTTTAAGTATGCTTGGTCCTCGATTTGCGAAGATGATTTTATTTTAAGTGCAATATCTGGTTACCGAATCCCTTTTACCGAAATACCCATACAAAGCCCCGATTCATACCCGAAACGCATTTTTTCAGATACAGAAAGTAAACACATGCATTCAGAGATTAACCATTTGTAAGAAGTAGGAGCTATAAATAGATGTTCTTTTACGGAAGGCCAATATGTTTCAGATATTTTCCTAGTTTCAAAAAATGACGGTGGATTTAGATTTATTTTAAATCTTAAAAAGCTAAACAAATTTGTTCATTCTGAACACTTTAAAATGGAAGACATTAGAACTGCTACTAAACTTTTAACGAAAGACTCATTTATGATTAATATCGATCTTAAAGAAGCCTATTATTTAATACCAATACATCAAAGCCACCGAAAATATTTACGATTTTATTTTAACGGGAATTTGTTCGAATTTTCTTGCTTACCGTTTGGCCTTTCCTCAGCACCATACATTTTCACAAAAGTACTGAATCCAGTGATTACATATCTGAGATCTAAGGGCTTTCTCTCTGTACGATATCTAGATGATATTTTGTGTATCGAAAATTCATATAATGAATGTATTACAAAAGCTAATCAAACTATTGAAATTCTGACTTAATTAGGGTTCATTATCAACTTCGCAAAATCTATTTTAATTCCAAGTAAATCGTGTAAATTTTTAGGTTTTATACTTAGCTCAGATAACATGACGTTAGGATTACCACAAAAGAAAAGAGCCAATATTTTAAAACTTTTAGAGTCATTATCGAAACTTAAAACTATTTCAATTCGTGAATTTGCAAGTTTTTTAGGAAATTTAACAGCAGCGTGCCCTGCTATACCATATAGTTGGCTTTACATAAAATCTTTCGAACGAGGCAAATACTTAGCTTTGTTAGACAGTGGGGATAACTATGATGCAAAAATGAAAATTCCAAATACTTTCTATGATGACTTCGTATGGTGGAAAAATAAGATAATTATTGCAAGCAATCCCATTTGCCGAGGTATATATGTAATGGAGATATATACCGACGCATCTAAGACCGGTTGGGGTGCCGCTTGTGATAAGGAACGGACCGGTGGGCATTGGTCTGCCCAAGAACGAGATCATCATATTAATTATTTGGAATTATTAGCGGTATTTTTCGGACTGAGATCATTTGCTAGTATCAAAAGAGATTGCGAGATTCTCTTACGCGTTGACAATACTACCGCCATATTATAAATAAATAGGATGGGTGGTGTTCAATACCCTCATTTGACTGATATTTCAAAAAAAAACTGGCAATGGTGTGAGGTCAGAAAAATTTTCATTTTTGCCTCCTACATAAAATCTTCTCATAATACAGAAGCTGACTTTGAATCAAGGCGGTTGAATATAGACACGGAGTGGGAGCTTTCCGGCAATGCCTTTACTGAAATCACTAACAGGTTTGGTCAACCTGATTTAGATCTATTTGCCTCTCGCACTAATGCAAAGTGCGAAAAATATGTGTCCTGGCGTAGAGATCCCTATGCATATAACATAGACGCATTTACTGTAGATTGGCAACCCTTCTTCTTTTACGCGTTCCCACCGTTTTCCTTAATACTAAGGTTCCTTAACAAATTAATGAATGATGGTGCAACGGGTATATTAATAGTACCACACTGGCCGTCACAGCCCTGGTACCCTCTATTTAAGTCTCTTTGCACATCAGACATTTTGATATTTTCCCCAAATAAATACCTTCTATCGTCTACTTTCAGGAAGATACACCTGCTGCACCATCATCTTTCCCTGGCGGCGAGTATTGTATCCGGCAGTCGCTCCTCACTCAAGATGTACCGGACTCCGCAATAGATATAATGATGTCATCATTATTTAATAATAATGTAAAATTTATAATTAAGTATTTTATAATTTTATCCAATATGTTTAATATTTCTATCAATGGGTGTAATTTGCCTGAATAAATGATATTCTATTCTATTCTATTATCAGTTAATACAAGAACCCAATACTCATCTAGTTTAAAAAAATGGTGGGAATATTGTCAAGTTAATCAAGTTGATTTCTTTAATGTTTCAATAACTTCATTACTTGATTTTCTCAGCACATGCTTAAGAGCAGGTGCTTCTTACGGAACTTTAAACAACCATCGTTCTGCAATATCTTTATTATCAGTAAATAATGTAGGCCAAGATCCACTTGTTAAAAGATTTTTTAAAGGTGCATTTAAAATAAAACCAAGCTTTCCACGGTACAGTGTAACATGGAATTCGAATATAGTTTTAGATCACTTATCTAAATTATATCCAAATGATTTATTGAGCTTAGAAAAAATTACTTTAAAATGTACTGTCTTATTAGCATTGGCAACAGGGCAAAGGTGTCAGACATTATCATTAATAAAATTGTCCAACGTTACCATATATGAAGAACGTATAGTTATTGCAATTACGGATCTTATAAAAACATCTGGTGCAGGTCGTACACAGCCGATACTCGACCTACCATTTTTTCACAACAACCCGAGCATTTGCCCAGCCGTCACTGTTCTCGCCTATTTATCAGCTACTACCACAATTAGGCCTAGTTCCGAGACAAGGTTATTGCTAACACATAAAAAACCTCACAAAGCTGCTTCTTCGCAGACCATAGGTCGATACGAGTGTATTCCGCCCACACAGCACCCGACACGCGGCGACGTCGGCCGCGCTCCGCTCCGGTGTCAACATTGACACAATCCGACGTTTTTGCCAATTTTTACAATCGGCCTGTGATTGATCAAAATACAAATTTATTTAATAATCTTGTTTGAAGAACGAAAACTTTAAGTTGGTGTTATTTTTGTTATTATACTGTGTTATCCATTAGTAAATATTTAAAAATGATACAATAAACATATTATGTTATAAATAGTGTTGTCTTTCAAATTGTTGCCTTTCTTGTATATTTTGTACAACATTGACTTTAACTCTCCTTCCTCTAAACATCTACAAGGTAAATTAAAATAATTAAATCTCGAAGGCAAAAACAGGATAATTAGATGATCAAACGAACTTATCAAGTGAAGTTCGATCTAAATTATCCTGTTTTTGACGAAGAGATTTAGAATCCCACCCAACCCTTCGTCCCTAAGGGTTAACGGCAATGTTGTAACTCTGTTCTTATGCTCTAAATATAATGAAGCCGCTCGGTCGCCGAGCCAACAGCGTGGTGAGGAGAGGGGGGTACCCCCACCCCACTTTTTTTTTTTACTACGCTGAATACTGTGTGCGGATTGGATTGGCTAGTCGTACTAAGGGTACTACAAGGTAAATTAAAATAATTAAATCTCTTCGTCAAAAACAGGATAATTTAGATCGAACTTCACTTGATAAGTTCGTTTGATCATCTAAACATGTGCTTAAATTAAATTTAGGCGGTTCACTTAGCCTTGTATCATGGGCAAAAATAAATGGTACAATATATAAACCGGGTAGAATTCTCGTTCGTGATATATTGATATATAAGCTTGGAGATATATCTTTTATGATTCTCAAAAATGTGTTCGTTTATGATAGTATAAGGGTTATTTATGAATGTGATTTATTGAATACGGTTTGTTTTGATGATCATTATCAGTGTTTTGAAGTAGAAAAACCAGAGACTGATAGCATTATAATACTTTATGATACTTTGATATCATCTACTCTTTGCCATATTAACATTACGTCAAGTGGTAAAAGATATGTAACTCAGCGAGCTGCGATTAGTTAGATACAATCTAACAGAGTTCAATAGTAAAAAAAATTGCAGATATGTAAAAAAGCTACGGATAATTGCTAAATATTTTTGACTATTAAAATAGTTTATGAGTCGATTGTTAAACAGGTTGGTTGGACTGTACTTTTATGTTTATTCTACCTCTACTTATTTAATTATTTCCTTGAATTTTATTTAACTTAAAATTAAAAAATATACGAGAACAATAAAGGCTATATGTTTATGGTGTCTCATTGGGCACTTTTAATTTTTTTTATTTTTTTTTTCATGTGCAAGTCAAAGTCAAAGTCAAAGATTTTTATTCAAATAGACTTATAGATAAGTGCTTTCGAATCGTCCAATTTTTTTTTTCCTACCAGCCATTCAGGACATATTTTAACTGATAAGAAGAACGGCCGCAAGAAACTTATCAGCTTTAACAGAAGCAACAACATTTACAAAGGAACATGTCGTTGCCAAACACAAATCTACAATCTTGAAACATATTTAATATAAGAGGAAAATTTTCTTATACTCAGTTATTAGAATATTTTCCTTTTATACAATTACAATAGTCATGTTTTATGTTAGTATCACTTCCATGCATTTTGGTCTTTCAAATAATCTTCTACCTTGTAATAACCTTTGCTTAAGAGCGTTTTTTTAACATGTATTTTAAATTTATGCAAAGGCAGCTCAATCACTTGTTGTGGAACTTTATTAAAAAAGGCTATGTCTTTCCCCAAAAACGAGCGACTGCATTTTTCAAGTCGAAATCTTGGAACGGCAAGCTTATTCTTGTTTCTAGTATTATAATTATGAACATCGCTATGCTTAATAAATAAATCGTGATGTTTCCTTACATATACTATATTATCATAAATGTATTGTCCCGCCAAATTTAGTATATTAATCTCTTTAAACAATTCTTTAAGAGAATCTCTCTGTCGAAGGTTGTAAATGGCGCGCACAGCTCTTTTTTGAAGTATAAAAACATTTTCTATATTGGCTGCTGAGCCCCACAACAACAGGCCATAGGACATTACACTATGAAAATAACTAAAGTAAACTAGTCTTGCCGTTTCAATATCAGTTAGGAGCCTTATTTTCCTTATTGCGAAAGCCGCAGAACTAAGTCTACTCGACAAGGTTTCAATATGTGGATCCCATTGTAGTTTTGAATCTAATGTAATACCAAGAAATTTAGTACTCTCAACTAACTCTACTACATCCCCATTCAAATTGATGTGCATGTCGACCTGCCCTACATTAGGTAATGTGAATTTAACAAATTTCGTTTTGGTAGGGTTAAGAGACAAATTATTACTGTTGAACCAGTGTGCGACTTGAGAGAGAGCACTATTTACTTCGTCAGAACAATTGTTTCCTCTATCAATTTTAAAAATTAAAGATGTATCATCTGCAAATAGTACTGTCTCACATAAATTACTCGCGTAGTTAGGGAGATCGTTAATATATATTAAGAACAGCAGAGGGCCCAATATTGAACCTTGGGGCACGCCCATAATAATGGGGGCTCCAGTAGAAGCAGTATTATTTACAATTACTTTTTGATTTCTATAGTGCAAGTATGACTGCAAAAGGCTTACTGATTTTTTAGAGACACCATAATGTTCTAGCTTCTTTAAAAGTGTAACGTGATCAACGCAATCGAAAGCTTTAGACAGGTCACAAAATATACCAATTACGTCTTGCTTGCCCTCCCAAGCCTCAAAAATATGTTTGAGGAGTGCTATTCCAGCATCTGTAGTATTTTTACCTTTAGAAAAGCCGAACTGATTATTATGAATGATTTGATTTACTGTTAAATAGTCTAATAATTGAGAGTATATAATTTTTTCAAAAATTTTACTAAGTGCCGGTAAGACTGATATCGGCCTAAAATTTGTGGGGTCACTTTTGTCACCCTATTTAAAAAGAGGAATAAGCTTACTATATTTCATTAAATCGGGAAAAGTACCTTCATCTATGCATTGATTAAAAATGAAAGCTAAATATGGAGCTATTATTTCAATTATAGATTTAATAACGCTGGTTGATATGCCCCATAAATCTTCAGTCTTTTTAATATTTATAGACTTGAAAGCTTTTAAAATGTCTTTACTATTAATATGCTTAAAATTGAAAACTTTATAACACTTATCAACACATGACTCTAAGAGGCAGCAACGTTTGGACAGGAATTTAAATTACTGGTAGTTTCTAAGGGTACCCGAGAGAAGAAATCTTCAAAACCACGGGCAACCTCAACGTCAGATTCAATTAATTTATTATCTACTTTAAGGGAGAAGGAGTTTACATTATGTTTAGTTTTCCCAGTTGTTTGGTTAATAATATTCCAAGTAGCCTTTATTTTATTATCCGCTAATTTTATTTTATTTGAAAAGAACATCGCCTTAGCAGCTACACATACATTTCTAAACATTTGAGAATACTTCCTGACATATTCAATAAAATTTGGGTCACAGGAAGTATGCTTTGACGCATAAAGGTCATATAGTTTCCTTCTACTTGTATAAATTCCCGGTGTGGCCCAATCACTAAACTTTACTTTATCCGAATTACCATTGATCACTTTTTTCTTAAACGTTTTACTAAATTCACCTTCAACCACATGAAATAAATCATTATAAAGGTAATTAGATTCCATAATGGGAACTGGTAAAGACTCAATTTTATTAATCACATTGTTTCTAAATACATCTGTGCCCTTTTTAGTTAAGTGGAAAGTCTGACATTTTATAGGTGTCACCAAAGATGGCTCCGATTACTTGAAAGAAAACCATGTCATCATTGTGAAAATCCATTACAAAAATGAGGCTGAAATTGCAGACTTTGTAGGTATCAATCTTAAACATATGATTATGAAATTTCTAAGTCAATACCAATATGCACTTCAGAGCAAATAAACGGAGCCACTTCCGTTTTTTTCACGTCTTGATAAATATTTCCTGTTATAAGTATTTTATTACTTTAAAACATATGTCATATGAAAGTTTATTTAATAACCTTTAAATTAAGGTTAAATTATCGAAAGCTAACTCTTTCATAAATTTATTATCGGGTCTGAAAGAAATAACGATATTCGTCCCACAGGTGCTCGATCGGATTTAAGTCCGGGTTTCGTGCTGGCCATGCCATTTGTTGTACATCAACTGCCGATACTGAGTACTAGTAACGATTCTCGCACTGTGAGGTTATCATGGTTATCTCGCACATTAACATGCATAAACATGAAATTTTCGCCAATAAAACCAGCATACGGCACAACATGGCATTCAAGAATGTCCGTTATGTAACTGTCAGCTGTCAAACCGCGCCTACCACTTCCATCATTGGCGGGGTCGACGAAGACAAGTTCAAGGGAAATTCCTTCCCACACCATACAAGAACCTCCTCCAATACTGACAGTTTCTCGGATGCAGCATTGAGCAAATCGTTCACCAGGACGTCTGTACACCCTCTCCCTTCCGTCGTTACTAAAGAGACAGATTTTGGTCTCATCGGAAAACAAAACTGACCTCCACTCTTCTAACGTCCAATTAATGTGTTCTCGAGCAAACTCCAGGCGATATCGGCGATGAGCTACCGTTAATTTCGGGCCAGTTGCAGGTTTGTGATTTGATGTCAAATTTCGTTCCCTTAGTCTTCGTCTAACTGTCCCCCGACTGACTTCGACTCCCCACACGGCACGTAGCTGTTGCTGGAACTGAACAGCGTTGAGACCACGATTGCATAATGAAATCGTACTGTAGTGCCTCGTGGTCAACCAGTTCTGCGGTTGTCTGCGAACATAGCTTCCAGTCTCTAGGTACATCTTGTATACTTTTTGTACCCTTGAACGACTTAAATGAAGTCTGCGAGACACTTCACGTTGTCCGTGCCCAGCCTCGAATAAAGCTACAATTTGAGCAGCCTCCTCAAGTGTAGTATCCATTTTGTTACAATAAATGATTGCCGAAACACTGATGCAGATCCCAACGAACTTTTAATGCAAGGACGATAAACAAAACCACTTATTCAGATTTTTTAAACGGAGCACTTCAAAAATGTTACAAACAAGTAAACAGCGCTAGTGTTAAAGTACCCTCTAAAACTTTTATAAAAAATATTAGTTTTACAACAAAATATCCTCTTCCCCTCGGACCGCGAAAGCGTCTAGACGTGTGAACCTATGTCAAAATTGTGTATTTTTAAAAGACAAAGATAGCGACGGCAACAGTTTTGTGAGCTACACGCTGCGCACGCGTCACTTGAACGGAGCCCTGAGTGAGTCATACAACTTTGTCGCTTAGCGTAACTTAAAGGCGGAAGCGATAGCGAGTCAGATTATAAGGGCTTGGCCCAAGAAGATTTTTATTTAGACCGCCAAGTGTCAACGCTCTTTGTTCCCGTCATTTATAATTCTTATCTGTATTCAATTATGCCAAAAGTACAACGCTCTCCAATGGCCAATAAATCATACAGTGTATCAGAGCCAAGCGTCGATAAGATGGAATCTTTTAATATAGAGCAATTCGGCGATAGTACGCCGCCAAACTATGTACAACCACGTCAAAAAAGGGCTAGAGAGCATGGATTTGAAGATGAATTGTTGGATTTTAGAAATGAAATGAAAACCATGATTACTTCATTATTTACTGCACAACAAGAAGAGCTGAAGAAAATTACGTCTGCACAATTAGAAATAAAAGATACTAACACTAATATAGAAAGTAGCCTAGCATTCCTTACAGCGCAAAATGAAGAGTTAAGGAAGAAACTAGAACAGCTTGAAGTTCAGTCAAAGAAAGACAGAGATTATATTCTAATCCTAGAGGACAAAATTGAGGATATGCAGCGGGAGCACCGTAAGGCTAACATAGAAATTAAAAACATGCCTAAAATGCCTTCTGAATCAAAAGAAGACCTTATAAATATGGTGTTATGTCTATCGAAAGCCCTAAATTGTGACATAAGAAAGGAAGATGTTAAAGATATATATAGGGTGAAGGGAAAAAGAGATGCTAACAAATCTAATACACCAATAGTCATTGAGTTGTCATCCACGATAGTAAAAACAGAAATTATTAAAACCTGCAAAGCCTTCAACATTAAAAATAAGGAAAAGCTACGAGCAAAGCACCTAGGAGCAACTAAAAATGAAGAAACTGCTGTGTTTATCTCCGAGCAGCTCACTGCAAAGGGCGCTAGACTCCACTTTGTCGCCCGCGATCTTGCAAAATCTAAAGACTACAAGTTCTGCTGGACTGCTTACGGTCGTGTGTATCTCAGGAAAGACGAGAATTCGCCGGTAATTTTAGTAAGAAACGAATCACAGGTGCATAATTTACTGCTAGCATGACTCTTGGATGTTAGTTTTCCTTCAGACTTTAGTTTTCTTTTTTATGTAATCTCTTTATTGTTTTCTTTAAAATTCCAAAGCTATATTATGCTTCTTTATGGACAAATGTACTCGATTCTGTTTCAACACGTAAATAAAAACCTACTTATGCAATATGTTAACGTCGCAATGCAATATTTTATGTCACTCTCTTTTTTTAATCACTACAAACACCGTTACTACACTTACACTATCTTATACTACTCACACTTACACGGCTATACACCTTCATACACTAGCGAAAGTATGTACGTCTATAAGTATTACACTTACCTCATATTTTTATTGTTAATCTTTCTTAATTTGCGTGCCAAATATATGTACAATAAAACTAATTACATGCAATACATACCACATAAATATATACACACAAAAACTATTTACATGCAGTATACACTACGGGATACTGTTGATATACATGCAAAATCGAATAACTGGCTATATACACTGCAGAATTGGAATGATCTAGTGAAGGTAATGCTTGATCTTGATTGTTATCCCCATGGATAAGAATGTCGATAGAATAAAAGAAATAGACAACTTAGAAATCGCAAAAGCAATACAATGTGATGATACTGAACTTTGTAGCCATATACGGATTAACAAAGGTGATCTTACTATTTTATCACAGAATATCTGTAGCGTATATTGTAACTTTGAAGACTTCGTAATCATATTAGAGAGTTTAAAACTAGACATTGATGTCATAATTCTGACTGAATGTCGTCTTAGTACGGAGAAACCCATTCCGCAGCTAACGGGTTACAATATGTATTCAACAACTGTTCATTTAAATCAGAACGATGGTGTGGTGGTCTACATTAAGAAATCCATAAAGTCTCATGTGAAAGAAATAAAACTGCACCATGCTTCATGCTTGCAATTGGATCTCCTTAATCATATTATTTTATGTATTTATCGTTCACCGTCTAACAAAAACGCTGATATCTTCCTACAACACTTGAGTGATCATCTTGATACCGTAAAATCTAGCAAAAACTTGGTAGTAGCCGGTGACATTAATATCAATACCATTATTAAAGATGACGAAGGTACTTATGAAAGACATAACAGAATTAATTATCTAAATATGTTGGCGTTACATGGTATATTACCTGGACATAACTTACCCACTCGTGGAAGAAGCTGCCTTGATCACTTTGCTCTTAAAATTAATACTAAAAAAGTATCTGCTACAATTGCTATCCTAAACACTACGATTACAGACCACCTCACCACGTTCTTAATGATTAGCAAAATAAAAACTAAAAGTCAGTGTTCGAAATCCAAAATAATATTTAATTATGAAAATGCCCTAAAATCGTTAAAAGAAAAACACTTGCCTGAATTAATATTTTGTAATGATCCAGATATAATAATACAACAACTTATCAATAAAATTCGTGAATCCTTAGACGAAAATACAACAGTTGTAAATATACCCAAATCTAAACGCAATATAAAGCCTTGGATAACCCCGGGTATACTAAAATGTATAAAAAATCGAAACAAAATGCAAAAACAACTTAAAGATGACAAAACTAATGAAATCTTATAAATCACCTATAAGAGATACCGTAATTTTTGTAGTAGGTTGATAAAAAAACTAAAGCGTAAATATGAACGAGAACGCATTGCGGCATCCATGAAAAATACTAAAAGTCTTTGGAACAATATTAAAAACATAACATATACACAAAACACAAAAAATCATAATAACTGCTCCATATGAAAAACTCTCCTCAAGAAAGTGTAAATTTTATAAATGAGTTCTTTACTGGAATCGGTCAGCAACTAGCAGATGACATTTTGAAGAGGAATAGACCCTCTGTAGCGAACACCTCAAATACGCACTTACCTCAACCATCATCTTTTGTTCTCCTTGACACGGATAATGTCGAAGTAGAGTCCATGTTAATGAGCTTAAAATCTGATAGTTCGGCTGGATGGGACAAAATTCCTTCTAGCTATCTCAAATTAGCAAACGACGAAGTAGTTCCAGTAATCACTTACCTTGCGAACTGTTGCTTTAGGAATGGGGTCTTTCCCTCTTTGTTGAAGGAATCTGTAATTACTCCTGTACACAAGGGAGGGGATAGAGAAGATATTAACAATTATCGCCCAATCTCAGTTCTACCTTCTATTTCCAAAATAATAGAAAAGTTGATAAATAACAGGCTTCTGACGTTTCTAGATAAGTATGACCTTTTATCATCATCCCAATATGGCTTCAGAAAGGGAAGATCAACTGAAGATGCTGTTTTGGCTCTAACTTCACTAATTACTGAAACGTTAGATAAAGGCAAAAAATGCCTAACAGTTTTCATTGATCTTCAAAAAGCGTTTGATACGGTATCTATTCCAACCCTTGTGTATAGGCTTGAAAGTTGTGGTATAAGGGGAGTCCCTTTGGCGCTTCTTAAAGATTATCTCTCAAATAGAAGACAGCGAGTTAAGGTTGGTGAGTTTCTAAGCACTGATAGAGAGGTTAGCTTTGGAGTTCCACAAGGAAGCGTGTTAGGGCCGACCTTATTCTTAATCTACATAAATTCGCTCTGTAATATGAAATTTAATGGTGTGCACATTCTTTCCTACGCAGATGACACTGCTGTATTTTTCGAAGGCTATTCCTGGGATGATTTGCGTATGAAAGTAGATGCAACACTAAAAAAGATCAATGATTGGCTTGACTGTAATCTGCTTACTCTCAACACAAAAAAAACAAACTACATCTGCTTTACTATAACTGAAAAAACACAGCCTGACGAAAACTTTAGTATAAAGATACACAAATGTGACAAGAATAACACGTGTGCATGTCCTATAATTGATAAAGTCTCGCACACTAAATACCTAGGAGTAGTTATAGATCATAAATTGACATGGCATAATCAAGTAGAACAGATCTCTAACAGAATACGAAAATTTGCATGAGTAGTAAATAAATTGGGCATTCTGGCTCACAACAATTGAGTCCTGAACGCTCGCCCAGGCTCGCTACGTCGCTGCTCCGCGCGACGACGGACTCAATTGTTGCGAGCCAAAATGCCCAATTCATTTAATGTCGAAAAAATATGCCTTGCTGTTGGCTTTTAAATATCAGGCTCATTGGTAAAATATATTTTTGTAAACCCTATCAGATTTGAGATAATTTTTACACCAAACTGATATGTGTTACGTAAGTAGAGAAATCGTCATGGATGAATTATTTAGAAATAAATCAAGTTATTTCCTATTGTATAGTAACAAGACAACAAGCAAGAAAAAAGTTAATTACTAATTTACTTACCGATATTTTCTTTCATCAGTTTTCTTGTTAAATATAATGTATGAATAACTAAAATAACACAACGTTGTAAAATCCACTAGCATTATTTTTGCAAATGTTAAAAAATATGAATGAAATTATATTAGAAGTTTTTTTTTATGAATATTAACGGACCTGGCCATTAAATTTAATAACCTCGACAATATATTTCAATAATAGTATTTAAAACCCAAGCCACAATGCAGCCCTACAAGTACGAATTCAAGATTTTCTGAAATCTGTGATGTATCCTGGACATTGCAAGGCACTTGACTCCTATGTTTGACTACAACATTCTTAAGTACTTTTTCCCCAAGCTACGTTGCAGTCCTCAGATGAGAAAAATGAAGGAGCCCTACAAAACAGACTTCAGGTCTGAAATGCATCCTGGGCATTGCGAGGCACTTGACCCCTCCATAATATCTACATCCAATTTCTACAACGCAACCTTGTAATTAAATATGTGTAGGAGCCCTACAAAACAGACTTTGAGATTTTCTGAAAATCTGAGATGTATCCTGGACATTGCGAGGCACTTGACTCCTTAATAGTACAACATGTTTTTTTCCCCCAAGCGACGTTGCAGTCCTTTAATGAGAATCATGAAGGAGCCCTACAAAACAGACTTCAGGTCTGAAATGCATCCTGGGCATTGCGAGGCACTTGACCCCTCCATAATATCTACGTCAAATTTCTACAACGCAACTTTTTAATAAAATATGTGTACGAGCCCTACAAAACAGACTTTGAGATTTTCTAAAAATCTGAGATGTATCCTGGACATTGCGAGGCACTTAACTCCTTTATAGTACAACATGTTTTTTTTTTGTTTCCCCAAGCTACATTGCAGTCCTTTAATAAGAATCATGAAGGAGCCCTACAAAACAGACTTCAGGTCTGTAATGTATCCTGGGCATTGCAAGGCACTTGACCCCTCCATAATATCTACGTCAAATTTCTACAACGCAACTTTTTAATAAAATATGTGTAGGAGCCCTACAAAACAGACTTTGAGATTTTCTAAAAATCTGAGATGTATCCTGGACATTGCGAGGCACTTAACTCCTTTATAGTACAACATGTTTTTTTTTTTGTTTCCCCAAGCTACATTGCAGTCCTTTAATGAGAATCATGAAGGAGCCCTACAAAACAGACTTCAGGTCTGTAATGTATCCTGGGCATTGCAAGGCACTTGACCCCTCCATAATATCTACGTCAAATTTCTACAACGCAACTTTTTAATAAAATATGTGTAGGAGCCCTACAAAACAGATTTCGAGATTATCTAAAATTTTAAATGTATCCCCGACATTGCAGGGCACTTGACTGCCATTGCAACCAAAAGTCAACACTACCAATTCCATATTTGAAGAGGGGCAAAGTCTAATATTTCAAATACTTACTTTAAGATACTTTTTGTTAAAATATGGATTTTAAACGTTGTTTTACATTTGATGTATTCGCCCGATTATATTTATCACCAAATCACAAAATATCACTCGCGGTTTTAATGAAACGACACTCACACTCCTTAAACCTTTGACCAGTCCGTGCTTGTTGGTGACTAAAAAATAATAAAGTAATATTTAAATCGAATTGACACCAGGTATCGAGTCCACTTATAGTAAAGCTTTATTTGCTCTCTATAGCATACAAAACAATATATCAATTCATACTCAACAGCGCGATAAAAGCTTACTATGGACGATGAGACTTAGATAGACCAAACTGCTTACGGTAGAATAATGCGAACCGATATCAAATGCCTGTACGTATTTCCCATGCACTATAAAACGATTGGCATGCAGTTTTTTAACCGACTTCAAAAAGGAGGATATTCTCACGTCGACAGTATATTTTGTTACCCATGGTTTAGGGGTTATTATTATTCTTCATTGCACAGTACAGGTTCGAAGTATAAATACTGTTAAATTTGTGTTTTTCAAATCTCAAGTAACTTTGAAGTTACTCAAAACGTATTTCAATAACAAATTGTTATTTTTTTTTACCAATCATTGCAAATATTACTTAATGATGATTTATATTGATGATCTCATCACACTTTTTTATAAGTAGGTAAGTTATTAAAATGATTTAAATAAAATCCACCATTCCGATAGTTTATACAAATATAAAAAAAATCATGAATACAAAATATGCTTCGGTTCGATGTGTACCACAGTACCTAATTGCGTTTGTATAGCTGTAAATATCATAAAACTTAAAATAAGGTATTGGGTCCAATAAAGAACACTTTTATTATTATCTCAATACTATAATGAAATAATATAAAAAATGTGAAAGTTTAAATGTTTGAATTTGGATGATTAGTCAAACTCTCAAAAATCGCTGAAAGGATTTGGTTAAAATTTTGTCAACATAATTGTTGCAGATTGTGCATATAATAGTACGAGTATAAGTACTTAATAAATATACAATTTAGAAATCTTTTGTATTCATAGTTATTATTATTATTTGGATAGGGGACACCAACAAAGCCTGGTGATCAGTCTCCCAAACCGGAACCATCTTAAAAGATTGTTTTGTTATAAGAATTTGATTAATAAAATCTAGGATTTATTTTAGGAATTTATTGATTCCGTTTAGGAATAAACTTATAAATATTTCCTTTTAGTCTAGTCATTGCGACCTAATGGCCTTTGTAAAGAACAAAAGGTAGACGCTTAATTGAAATAAACACATGCTAATAGAATCATAACTATACCCTGAAAGTTTCACTTCAAACCGTTAACTCTAACACAAAAAAGCTAAGTACTTAAAACCCTGGGTGGATAAGACTTTAACAATTATGTCCTAGGAAAAGGACAGTCGGACTATAGTTAAGGATTAGCTATAAAACTTCTGGGCACTACGAGGATTGATATTCATAGTTAGTTGACAGATTATTTGTTTAATAATTATATTCTGGTATCTCTATCTAGTAGTATTTTAACCGACTTCAAAAAAAGAAGGAGGTCCTTTTTTCTATGAACTTTTTTTATAATAACATTATAAAATAGTTTTATGCTTTGAATAACTATATTATTATTTTATGTTTATGTGCTGTTGATGTTACCCTATTATTATCGAACTTATCGGGACTGCCACATGCCAACAAATTTTCACACGGAGCGGGTAATGCTTTGTAATATGAAGATACTGTATGTTACAATGATTTAAAATAATTTTACAACAAATTTGTTATTCGATACAATTGTTTGTCGATAATTTTTGCTGACTTAATTTTTATGTATGTGTGTGTGTTCTCACACACTGCTTTTCCTGTGTTTATATTGTGAAAATTTAAATATAAATAGTTCCCCCGAATTCATCAAATCAATATCGTTCTACTTTTCATCGAGAACCTATTGCTGCCAGAGCAGTGTACCTACTACCTACGTAACCATACACGTCATCAAGTGCATCGACATAATGTTCGTGAGTTTTAAATTTTATTGTTTCTATTTTCATGGTCAAACTTGACATGTGCAGTGCAATCAAACAAAACTAATTCCCAATTTTTTCTATAAAGGTCCGAATCGCAGTATAAGAAACGCCTCGCCGCCGCCGCCGCAGCTGATCTGGACTCGGACTGCGAGCAGACAACCGAATTTGAGGAAGACCCAAGGTGACTATTATTTTCTTATTTGCTCTATACTAACCTAATCTCGATATCGAGTCAAGTTTGTCCCAAATATATAGCAAAATAAAAATACATTCTTTACCCTCATAATAGTGATGTATGTCAGTGGTTTTAGGAATACTAATGATCAGCCTGAATAATGTTTTTTTTTTTTTTTTTGACAGCCCTCCGAAGAAGTCACGTAAAGTGAATAAATCGACGAGCAAAAAGGAAACGTCGAAAAGGAAGACTAGTGGATGTACAAATCTAGCTGTTTCATTACATTTTCTACAAGACTAGAATTGATTTGTGATATAATAGTTTTTTTTATTACTACGTAACGACAACATAATTATAAAGTGATATGTAACAAAAATATTTCAGAAAATTTTACAGCACAGTTCTAAAATTCAAACTATTGCCGCGTCCGAAATGTTTATTTTACATTATTTTAATTTGTACCTAAATCATATTGTTTCAGTGAACCTGTTGCTAAAGCGAGCGGATCGGCCACAATATTAACCGACCTCTTCGGCGACGGCGGCGAGCCGGAGAGCAAACCCGCCAACAGTAGCCCCCTGTGGTCCTCCTTGTTTCGGCGTGTTGCGGGCGGCGTGTTACGACAGGTGGAGTTGGTGCCTGTCGGTGACATATTTTTTGATGTCCGGGTGTACAACACTGTGGACATTTTAGACCTCTGCCCCCGTGAGCGCGCCGATAAGTGGAGTGCCAATCTCCGCCTACGAGTTTCACCGGACGACCCACTGTGGGGTCAGGTGAAAAAGCTGTGCGCCGAGGCAAAGAAACGCTTCACCAAGGAGGCCACCTACTATGGTGACAAGGTTACCAAGTAACCGTCTGAAGTGATTTTTTTTTTCTTTTTTTTAATGAACACTTTTTAAGTTTTAATTTTTATATTTAGGATTTTATTTTCATAAGTAATATATAATTTGAGTTTTTATATCTGTAAGTGTAAATTAAACTTTGTTCATTTAAAGCATTTTTTAGTACCCTAATAATAAAATAATTAACTATGGATAAAACAATCTACTGCACAATTTGTGAGGAATCGATCAAAAGTAAAACTTTCCCAGGTCACTTACGCAGCATTAAACATAAAAACAATAGCGCAGTAGACTTCGATACGGGTATTGAAAAAATTAATTCTGCATTTCGAGGACGCATAGCCTCATATCGCATACACGCAGAGCGCGAACGCCAGGCAGACAGTGTCGATGTGGCCGCTACAGACCCGGCGCACTATTTGCGTTGCGTTGCAGCTAAGTTGCAAACGCTAATCGATTCTACATTGTCTAAACATATCAATGTGAAAGTGAACTTTGAATTATTCGCTAAAGTAATTTTACCTAAAGACGATTCTATGGAAATTAAGTCGTTTGCCACCGAAAATATTTGCTTACATCAAAGTTATAGTTTTGATGATTTATTAGACAAAATATCCGAAATCATTTGTAAAAAGATATACGAGTTTCAGGAAAAAGGGAGTGGGTGGTCAATTTTAGATATTTTATATTTAGAAATTAATATTAACAAATATACGCCTTTGAAAGGATCGTGCTACCTGAAATTACCGAACAAAATTAATGCAAAACATGCTTGCGTAAATATTAAAAATCATGACGAATATTGCTTTGCGTGGTCCATTATGGCAGCATTGCACCCTGCCAAAAAGAATGTTTGTCGGGTGTCTTCTTATCCTCACTTTAGTACCGCGTTGAATTTAAAGAATATGTCGTTTCCAGTTTCTTTTACTGATATAAAATTATTTGAAAGGAATAATGAAAATATAAGTGTAAACATATATGGCTTGGACAATAAAACAATATTGCAGGTCCATTATATAAAACCAATTCTCGAAAAAACTGTCATATTAACATGCTTTTATTGCAAGATGGTCGTAAGTCTCATTACTGTCTGATAAAAGACCTTTCGAAATTAGTACGAAGTCAAGTGACCAGACATCATGGTAAGCTATTTTTTTGTGACGATTGTTTATTGTTTTTTAACTCGAGCATAAAATATGAAAATCATGATTGTGGTGAGGTCACGACTGTTTTGCCAGAAATGGGTAGGTACTTTGCTACAGTTTAAAAATATTCAATGCAAGCAATTCATACCTTTTGTTATATATGCAGACTTCGAAACATTATTGCAACCATGTGTTGAAAGTCAAGGTAACCACACGACAAACATTAAACGTCACATTCCGGCTGCGTTTGCATATTATATTGTTTGTAACTACGATAGTTCTCTCAACCGGCTGGAAAATTATCGCGGTCCTGATTGTGCATCAAAATTTATTAATTGCCTAGGAAGAGACGTAAAAAACATTTGTAGTATTATTCAGTCGGCTTCAGATAACCCTGCACCTATAATTTGGAATGAAAATGAGGCACGTAGTTTTGAGCGAGCAGAGTATTGTTATTTATGTTCTAATTTATTAATTGACGATAAAGTAAGAGATCACTGCCACTTCACTGGGATTTACCGCGGTGCTACTCATTCATTTTGCAATCGAAGGTTTCAAATTCCCAAATTCATACCTGTCTTTTTCCACAACTTGTCTGGTTACGATTGCCATTTGTTTATTCGTGAACTAAGTACTATTCCTGGGTCAATAAAAGTTATACCGAAAAACAAAGAAAATTACATTTCTTTTACTAAGTTTTTTCAACTCTCAGAAGATGATTTCGCTGCGGTACGTTTTGTTGATTCATTTAAATTTTTGGGAACTAGTTTAGAACAGTTAGCTAAAAATCTAAAACATAGCGACTTTATTCATTTACGTCGAAATTGTATCAATGATGAACAATTTTCATTATTATGTCGGAAAGGAATATATCCGTATGAATATGTATCTAATTGGAATGTCTATAACGAAACTAGTTTGCCATCGAAACAACATTTTTACAGTAGTCTCACCGGTGAATCAATTAGCTTAACTGATTATGAACACGCAAAAACTGTATGGCAAGCTTTTTCCATCAAAAATTTAGGAGAGTACACAGACTTATATGTCAAAAGCGACGTTTTGTTATTAGCCGATATATTTCAAAAATTCTGTATAACTTGTAAGAAAAACTATGATTTGGATCCAGCTTTCTATCTTACGGCTCCAAGCCTTAGCTTTGATGCGATGCTTTTGAAAACTAAAGTAAAGTTAGAACTTTTATCAGACTTAGAAATACTCCGTATGATACAAAATGGTATTCGGGGAGGTATTTGTTTATGTTCAAAAAGATATGCACGATCCAACAACAAATATCAGCATAATTTTGATGCATCGCAACCTGATAATTATTTAGTATATATGGATTGTAATAATTTATATGGATATGCTATGTGTAGTCATTTGCCGTATGCTGATTTTAAATTATTAAATGAAGAGGAATGCAGTCAGCTTAACATATTAAATATTCCCGACGATAGTGATTACGGATACATTCTGGAAGTAGATCTCGAATACCCGGAAAGCTTACATGATTTGCATAATGACCTTCCATTTTGTGCTCAAAACTATATGCCACCCGGCTCAAGACAAAAAAAGCTTATACCAAATCTTTTTGATAAATTTAAGTACGTCATCCATTACACTCACTTAAAAACATGTATTGCTCACGGACTACTGCTAAAGAGGATTCATAAAGCAATAACATTTAAACAAAGTGCATATTTAAAAGAATATATTGATTTGAATACGACACTGAGACAACAGTCCGATTCTGCTTTTGAGCAAGATTTTTTTAAACTGCTGAATAACAGTATATTTGGTAAAACATTGGAAGATACTGAACGTAGAGTTGATGTAAAGCTTATTAGTACCTGGAATGACCATCGCAACAAGACAAACAAACTTCAATGCGCTGAGCAATTGATAGCTCGTCCTAATTTCCATAGTGCAACTATTTTTGACGAAAATTTAGTAGCAATACAATTAAAACGAGAAAAAGTTCTTTTGAATAAACCTATATACATCGGATTTTCAGTATTAGAAATATCAAAAAGTCATATGTATAATTTCCACTATTCGGTCATGAAAAAATTCTACAGTGAAAAATTGGAGCTGTGTTACACAGACACTGATAGTTTGCTGTACTCTATACAAACAGAAGACTTTTATCAAGACTTAAAACAACATTTCGTGAATTATTTTGACACGAGTAATTATTGTAAAAATAACTGCTTTGATATCATACCACAAAACAAAAAAGTACCTGGTTTGTTTAAAGACGAATTAGGCGGTAAACTTTTATTGGAATTTGTTGGATTGCGATCTAAACTGTACAGCATTAGAACGAGTGATTACGAGATTAAAAAAGCCAAAGGGGTTAAAAAGCCTATAACTAAAAAATTAAAATTTTATGATAATGTAAATGTTCTTTCAACTGGACACGACTTAAGAGCAACAAATGTTCTTTTTAAAAGCATAAAACACCAAATTTTTACCAGGGAACAGAACAAAGTGGCATTGTCTAATAAAGATAATAAACGATACATTATGAGGGATAACGTGTTAACCAAATCATGGGGTCATTATACTATATCAATATAAATAAATCCTCTCGTTGCAGTTAATTAATTAAATAATTTACCTGATATGTTTAAGTAGGTAAAAGAATATATCTTTTGAAATTTATTTTGTAACTTTTTGTAATGTCTCGTTTTTTATTTTTATGAAATAAAATTAGAGATCAAAATAATATTTGTAATGTTTTACCTTTATTTTTACCCTAATAAAAATGTGTTCATCATATTTGTGATAGTATTGTATTATAATTTTGTTTGTTTTAAGTTATTAATTTACCTGATATGTTTAAGTAGGTACTAAAAGAATGTATTTTTTGAAATATATTTTGTAAAGTCTCTTTTATATTGTTATGAAATAAAATTAGCGATCAAAATAATATTTGTAATGTTTTACCTTTGTTTTTAACGTAATAAAAATGTGTTCATTATATTTGTTGTTTGATTTTTTATTACAAAAATATCTTTAAAATCAATATTACCTATGTAGCAAATTATTTAGGATAATAGCGAAGAACAAGTTCAAACTTGTTTTACTTAATCATACTTTGTAACGTAACCTGAATAAAGACACTTGAAGAAGATCAAATGACTGGTAGAAATAACATAACCGTAGTGTTTCATTTCAATAATACTTCGCCGTTAAAATAGTTAACATGTTCGAACATGTTTTATTTCTCAGTATTATTCATTCTCGTAAGCAAGTTCACGTGTAGGAGGTCCAATTACTTTTGTTTATCTCTCACTCAATCAAGCAATTCAACATGTCGTGACTTGCCGTTCACATGGATTAGATATGTTAGCAAATTATTTAAATAAAGCTAGGTCTGTTCGTAATGTATTTTCATTTCAACACAGCTCTTACTTGACAACGCTTGTAGCCAGTAACTATGGTAAGTGTAATGTAATATTTATCTTGTGGTATTTTGATTCTGTGGACTATTTTAGTGTGTATATTGTTTTGCAACCAACTAACTTTATATTATTATTTGTTTTTAGGAATCACCACCCACATCGCCCATCTATGAACCAGAGGAAGTTCACCTACAACCATCGATGTATCAAAACGCTCAAGACCCACTCGAAGGATTTGACGAGGCTGGTCCATTTCGCTACAGGATCATCAGCGAGGGAACTTCGGCGCACAATAAGAACCAGAAGACCAAAACCAGAAGTCACAAAAGGAAGAGGTGTTTTCTCAAACACTTCCACAATGACCAGCAGTCCTTTGTGCTGAAAAGTGCGCCGAAGAAAGGGCGTTATTTGATCAAGATCCAAATTGTGGACTTGCAATCAAAAACGCCCGATCCCGAAGAAGACAACACCATGGTGTGCGCTCAGTATGTCGTGGAAGACGATGTAGACCCTATTATGGACCAAACAGAGGGTTTGATTAGCAATGTCTCTAAAAAACTATGTGGATACAGCTATAGCTGCTTTTAATGCGACTGTAGTCACATATTTATTAAACATCAAAGTTCTCTAGAAGGCTGATACACATATACATTCATGTCTATGTGAATTCCTACAGAGATACATTTACTTTGTAACTATATTTTTTTATTTTTTATAATAACTGTAATTTTAGGTCAATATTTTTAAATAGATTTTTATAATATTTGTATTATGTAAGTAGTAATAATAAGTTTGTATTGTAAATATTGTGATAATGAAATAAATAATATTTAAAAATAACTTTGTTTTTATTAAATATATTAAAAGTATTTGGGGGTAATAAATAAAACGACTATTTTATACAGAACCATTTTATTCAGACAGTGAAATATTATTTTCTAGCAACCATTTCTTAATACATATTACATTTTTTAATGCACAATATTTTATGTGGTTAAAACAATTATAAGAAAACATATCTTTACAATAAAGTTTACTAAGAGTTTCTAAATTAGGTATACCTTTGTTACTTATATCTAAAACATTGTCGTGTCCACACAATTCTCGAACCCACTTAACTTTTTCTTCACCTTTCACTATTATCTTGTGTTTATTCAAGTAAGGTTTAATAAGTCTTCTGAATTCCCTGTAGTCAATATATCCCTCGCTCCATCGATATCCTCGATTTCTTTCTATCCACCATACATGTTTTCTTTCTTCAAGTGTCAGGGTAGAGAATGGGTAAGGAGGTTTTATCAAAAAAATTTGAGTGTGTTCTGATGTGCCTATGACTAATTCTTTCAAAATAAATTTATTTTTTAAATCTTTGAACCCTTGTACATCCACGACTATTGTATTGCTATTCATGATAGTTTCTTTACGATATTGCTCAAAGGCTTATATTAAAAAATACAATCGTTCAGAATCAAACAGTAAGCAGCGGTCTGATCAGGTATTTCTTGATCAGCTTCGATTTCGACTCGCACGTCAATGGATCCCTTTAAAGCTTCGTGTTGGCGAGAACAGTCAATCACGAACATTGGAGCAGTTTCTTTAAATTCTTTTATACTCAACAACGGTTCAGCTCGACGTCCGTGATAAGACTGCTGGAACCTAACGTACTGTTCGTATATTAAAGTATATTTGTTGTCAGCGAAACTAATGTTCAGACTTTCATAAGGGTAATATGAAGAATTTAGAAAAACTTTAACATCACGTATATGGCAATGGTCAAACTCTGCCATTGATAATGTTGCATTATGTTTACGGTTCGTTTGAAAAGCAATTACGACGAACCGTGGTTTCTCTATCTGTGAGGATGTTTTAATAGACCAGGTATGTTTACGTGTTTTGGGAAGTAATGGATACTCATATAAGTCCCAATTACGAAATGCGACTGTTATTGGGCGATCTTTTTCTAAATGCTTAAGCAAACTTATTCTTTCTCGATCTGAAACTTTAACATGAGGCACTCGCCAAGTAATTTTATTTATTGTGATATCATCCACAACTTCACCTGCATTTAATTTTAAGGTATTGAGATTAGTATTACTTCTCAAAAGAACTAATTCATGTTTACAGTTCATTATAATTTTATTATAATCTTCAGCAAAACCCATCACTTTATTTAGTGGTATACAAGCGGAGAATACTCCACTGCTGTCAGTTGTAGTGCCTGTTGGAGACCAACCCCAAACTCGTGCGCATTTAGATTCGTTATCGTTCAACGATAAATACGATTTCATTGTGGTTGTAACGCCTGCATTTTTTATTCTATCTATTTCTACTCCGTTTATTTCGTATCGAATATCTTGAAATAAAAATAGTGCAGGGTTATTAACAAAATGCACACTCGTTACTCGTTCTTTTTCTTTTGCGTTCTTATACACATTCACTCTTCCTTCAATATACAAACTGCTTAGTGAAGGCAATACGTAGAGATCTTGCTGATTTATCGGTATCCGTATTTCATCATTCTTGTTGAAACTTGTCACGTATGGTTTATACGAATGATATTCAAAACTTTCGATACTGTTATCGCACGAGGCAGGTTGAGTTATGTTTAAAAAATTCATTTTATCAATCCCAGTGATTTCAAAAAGTCTTTATTGCTTTTTGTTAATTTCTTTGTTGATCGAACTGGTGCTCCCTTATGAGATGATCTCTTAGAACTGACTTGAGTTCGTGGAATATTTTGGTTTTTATTGAAAGTCAACATGTCTTTTTAAAGTGTAAATATAGCTGCACTTCCTCACCGCGTAAGTTAATTTGATTATTATCAGCGTCTAATAGTCTTATATTAATAGCACTTATTGAACTTTGATTGACGGGAAAATAAATCAAATTCTTAGGTATTTCAATTATTCTATAACCGGGTGGTACGTTAGGTGCGAATTCGTAAATTATGTGGCTAGCTTTTCCATTCACAAATGATCCACTGATTACATCACATTCGATGCGCACGATAGTTGTTGATAAAATGCTGACAGGATATCTATACTCTGTATTTATATTAGCTTTTATTGTCTCCATTCCAAAACCCAAAATTTTACCCAACGACTCATTTTTATTGAAGTGAACTTCTTCTGAACAAAAAATATTTGTTTTCAATGTGTTGTTATTTGCGGTCAATCTCAGCACAACATTTTTGATATTGCTCTTAAGATAGTCACAAATATCTTGAAGTTCATAGGACCCTTCTGGTATTTTTATCACGCCATCTTTACCACAATAAAATTTATTGTTTCTTCCATCTATATTAGGGATGGAATTGAATGTTGAAAAATAAAATAAACCGCACTCATACTCTCCGTCTAATTGTATTGTAGGAGAGTAATTTGTTATCAAAGAGGCTCCGCTGCCGGTTATCGACACAGTGAAAGACATGTTTATACTGGTAAATTTTATTACTTAACTCTTAATATAAATGTTGTTTCCAATACTTCTTTAAAAAATTTAAACACAGATGACCGCAATTTATAGTACCAAACTTTTGATACCGTACATAATTGTAAGTTATTGACATGTTCCTTAAATAATTTATCAATTCTAATGGAGGTTTTAAGTCACCAAAACTATCAAAATATTCACAGTAATCATTCTGTTTTACATAGGCTACCCAATGTGTTCCAGGATTTTCAGAACTATCTAGGTTCAATATAGCACACTCTATTTTTCTTGGTTTTGAGGGAAGTGAATCTCTTATAAATACTCCTCGAAAATATGGAATTGTAGTTGCGTGCTTTAAAATGTCTAGATTTGTAAGGGGGCGTTTGGGTAGCCCTTTGTTTAGTTTTTTGAAGAATTCAAGTATAGTCCAGATCCTCTTTTATGAGGCTTAATATACATCCCTTTTCCGAGAGCGACTGCTTCCATTGCCTTGTTATGTCGTACAGATTCTTGTAGGTTTTTCTGAGCAACCTTGGAATCATTAACAGCTTTTGCTATACCTGCCGCACCGCCAGCGAGAGAACCAAGGGCTGACAAACCGGCAAAAATTGGAATGAGAGGTAAAAATCCCCCAGTTTTTGGAATAGGAATACATCGTGGTAAACGTATTCCTTTTTTGTTTTTAAATATTTTTTTTGCAGAAGCATACGCAAAATTTATAGCTGTGCGATTATCTTTAGATTTTAACTTCTTCAATTGAGATTGTAATTTTTTCACAATTGACATAAATGGACGTATCCCAGCACCAGCTTTGATTTTTGCTTTCATTGCATTTTTTACTATCCAAGATGCAATTTTTTCACCTTTCCCAGCATCGCTCGACTTTAGTCTTCTCTTGGCCATATTCAAAAGCTCTAAATCCGCTTTATGTCGAATGTTCAAGTCTTTGTTGTTATAAGCAATGTCGTGATACATACAAGCTTCATCCAATTGATTTATACCACGATCACCTTTTAGTAAACGCTTCTGAAGTTTAGTTCCCGGACCACAAAATTGATAACCAGGAATATGTAGCTCGATTGGTAAACTATTAATAAGGTTATTTAAAAAAGCTCTACCCTGCTTCATCGATCTTTCTTAAATGAATAATTTTCATCAGACACACAATTTATATTACAAAAGTAATGCACTCTTATCGACCCAACTGTTTTCTTCCTTACTGAGACCTAACCACTTAACAAAAACTTTGTTACCTTTTCTTTTAATAACTTTTTCTATGAGATAAAGGTCAGGAAATTTTGTTCTTTGCAGTTCGTGTTCGTAGAACGAGCCTAAAATTAACTGTTTATGTTTATCTTCTAAAATATATGTAGGCGGGTTTGTATCGTTAACCTTGACTATATTAAAAATTTCTGTCGACCAATTAGGTGTATAGCCTTTGTAAAAATCCCCCTTAAATTTGCTAATACGAACACTATCATTAATGCGAAACTTGGGATATCTGCTAGTACTAGATATTCGTGTTTGCATAATGTTAGATCTAACTTCCACCTGGTTTGCTTTATTCACATCAATAGGTTTGTATTTAGTAATACGGTGAGTAGAGTTATTGTATTTTTCTACTACTGAGTTTTAGTTAGGTCCTAGCCATTGGTAAGAGCCATATAAACTAAAGAGTTTGTAAAGGTGACCTTTTATTGTACGAATTACTCGTTCTACAATAGCAGCTTTTTTAACAGAGTGAGTGGAATAATGATTTATATCATACGTTCTCATCAACTTTTGAAAAACGTCATTATAAAATTCTTTGCCAAGATCAGTTTGTAAATTATTGGGTTTTCTTGATGAACAAGATAATATCATATGCATTGCTTTAGTCACGCTATTTTTGTCTTTTGATTTTACGGGATTTACCCATACGTATTTTGATAATGTATCGATAACAACCAAAACATATTTGTACCCCTTGATGAAATGTGAATATTTTTGAAAATCCATAAGATCAGCTTGCCATAAGTCATCTAATCCTTTTATGATAGTCATTCGCCGAGGAAAATTTCTTTTACTCATTTTTGATTTAATTTAAGCTTAATCAAAGTATCTACTTCAGCTTTTGAATAAATGTTCTTTAATAAGCGGTCTGATGTTAGTTTTTCCAAATTCTGTAGGTACAGTTTTACATCACTCTGAATTTTTTTAAATTCATTCCTTAAGTCTTGTTCGATTTTATCCACATAAGCTTTGTTCACTGCTTCATCGTCTTCGTTTGGTGGTGAAAGACCTTTTAATTTAGACAATTTCAAATGTCCAGCGTCCGATTTCACTAACGTATCGTTTAAAGTATCCACAAATTCTAATAACCGTAAACGTTTATGAACGTGATGACCAAATTTATCTATATTCATTGCAGTCTAGATGAGTCAACGACTGAAATCATACTGCGCAGTCGTCCTGATGGAAGCTCTTTAAGTTCTACATTTATAATACCAGCTTCATATAATTCTTCTACAATAGCAATGATTTCATTACCTACTCCATTGTTCCCTGCTGCCCACGATGCTAATAGTAATTTTAATCGTTCTATTAACTCGTTTGGGTCATCCCAGTAAACATAATCTGTATTTTCTTTTACTTTTTTCAATAGTGGAATACCTTTTCCTGTTGGAATACTTTCCAGGCTTGAGGAGGCATTTCGAGAGAACTTGAACAAAGGCTTAATAACATTATTATATTTAAACCCTTTGTTGCTGTTTATTGGTTTTGATGACTCGAAGTTACGTCGATGTGCATTCGTTTCTATTAAAATGGTTTTATAATTTAGTAAATCGTTGTCAGTGACCACCTCTAAATTGGGTTTCTTTTTAAACAGTAGTTCTTTTAACCCTACTGTTTTATCAAAAGTTAGTGTTCCGATTTTTAAGTATTTGCCGTCGTCAAAAACACGGGTTTTGCCAAGCATTAATTTTCCACGTTCATTTCTTACACCAAACGGTATGTCATCCATTGCTTCAGATGATGTAGACCATGATGATTGATTCTTAACACTTGGTAATGACTGCAAAGATTTGAAGGATCCGTCGCTCACGTTGAATTTGTCAGAAGGTGATACGACAAGAGTTTTATTATAACCTTTAACTTTCTCGCTTTCACTTTCAGAACCATCTTCGTCTTCACTCATAAATTCGCTGTAATCTTCTTCGGAAGTACAAGATGTAAGATGATCATCATTTTTATTTTTTTTCATCAACGGTTCATGAGCCTCTTCCTTGAGATGTTTATTTACATTATTGTTTGCTAACAAGGTAAGAGGATCTACGATGGGTTTAAATATTTTTTCCAACGCTGTGTTATTTGCATGTTTTACATCTTTTATTATTTCAACTTTTCTTTTAACAGCTGCTGCGGACTTAACAATTTGTTCTTTAAGCTTTTTTTCCATTATAAAGGATACGTTCGCTTTCAAGTCTCAAGTAACAATGATTAATATCTCATTAAACATCTCATTTTGTATGTTAGTCCACCACAACAAACGTGTCAAATGTTGACCTGTAGCATCCATTGTTTCTCTCACAATCCTTATTAATCACTAGGTAGCTGAATGGTTTCTTCCAAACAGCGGAGCATAGTTCACGAAACTTAGACCATGACATATCAGATCCAACATGCTCATCATAAACGTGTTTGAAATTGATGTCATCCTGTTTAAATAATATTATTAGATTTGAATTGTCCCTTACTAATTGTTTGGGGATTTTGGTATAAGTTTGATTAATATAAAAACAATCAATGTTCTTATGACGTCCCATTGCAAAATAATCTCTTATGTTGTTTTGATTTTCACAAGCAACATCATCAAAAACTATAATAGAATCTGGCAAAGCTTCATGTGGACTCAAAATTTCCATGTTGTGATTGTATTTATGCAACGATGTACCAGGAACCATATCTAAAACTTTCTCCAAATATAAATATTTAGCTTGGTATAAAGATTTTGAATAAACATACAGATTCCTAAAACGCGGGCCATCTTTATGTAACAATAAACTGATTACTAAATTTGTCTTTTCACAGTTTGATGGGCCACAGACAAGGCACCGTATAGTGTTTTGGCAATAAGTTACCATGTCGCTTAGACCCGTTTGAAGGTGGGGGACATATACATTCTAATTTTATTGATTCTTTTTGTTTTATGAATTTCATGTTAACGTTAAATCTAACCGTAATGTTTCATGTGTTATATGAAAATGAGCGTAATATGACATAGTCTTTATATATAAATAATCTCATGTCTGATAAATCGCTTCACTGAATTAAGTCTTATCAATCAAACTGATATTTAAATACAGTCAAAAGCGTAAAAGCATATTTTCACGACATTAAATGAATTGGGCATTTTGGTTCCAACAATTGAGTCCGTCGTCGCGCGGAGCAGCGACGTAGCGAGCCTGGGCGAGCGTTCAGGACGCAATTGTTGTGAGCCAGAATGCCCAATTTATTTACTACTTGCATGGATATTTAAAACATTAAGGCATGTCCTACTAACCACATGTAATAACTTATCTGGTCAAAATAAAAACAAAAATTTATTAAACATTATTTACACTGCCCTAGTACAGTCTGTCATTACATACTGTATCCCTGTATGGGGAGGTGCATCAAAGATGAAACTCTTAGATCTGGAAAGAACTCAAAGATCCCTCCTAAAAGTGATGTACTTCAAGCGTCGTAGATACCAAACTCAGGAATTATATCTGATAAGTGCTTTCAGTAAGAAAACTTTTTGTATTACAAACAGTATTAAAAAAACACAAATTATTAGATCTTAATGAATTAAAACTTAACAAAAGGAAACAGAGAACACTCATTCGAATAAAACCATATGGACGCCAATTTAATAAAATATCAACACACTTATACAACAAAATAAATAAATGTCTTAGTATATATACAAAAAATTCACATAGTATAAAAATACGTATAACTGAATGGCTAAAAACTTTAACCTATAGCGAAACAGAAAGTTTATTAAAGTTTATAGTATAATATACACATGCATACACATACTCACGCACACACACACACACTCTCAAACACACATCCACAGCAACACACACACACACACACGCACACACAAATATTCTTATAAGTCAACAGTAATGTTATAAATTTAGCTTTTAAGTACTTTAGAAATTAAAACTAAAAATATTATAAAGCTATTGTTATGGAAGAGCGGAGCCTTCTGTCACAGATATTTTCATGTCTAAAAGAAGGCTCCAGTGCTAATGTTGTTACAATGTTTCTAGTGCTGAAATAAAAGTTTTTTGATTTTTTTTATTTGATTTTTTGAAATACCCTCATTTTAAATGTAATTAAATAAACTTTCATATAGCATATGTTGCTAATTAATAAAATACCTGTAACAGAAAATATTTATCAAGGAATGAAAAAAAACGGTAGTGGCTCCGTTTATTTGCTCCCAAGTGTAGTATCATATTTCATCATATTAATCACACAACGCTGTCACCAGATATTATCAGGGAGTCTTCACACAGGTATTTGGTCAGAGCTATTCCTTGATACTCGTAATATCTGGTGACGGTGTTGTGTGTAATTCATATGATTAACTAGGATATCATATTGGTATTGGCATAGTCAGATATATATCCATATCTTACTATTCTAATATGATCATACTGATAATATCTGGTGCATAATACATAATAAATAACATAACTGCTATTCTAAAATAGCAAAACGTCTTGACCGTACCGAAGCTCATAATAACAGAATATCGCTAGTAAGACTGACCAAGTGACACTTTTCGACAATATGCCCGTCAAAATATATCTGCTCTTTGATTGGTTGTTCGTACACCCACGTGACAGAACACAGTGTTGTCACATTGAAATATTAAAAATGGTCCAGTTGTCGGTGATACCAGAGTAAATATATCAAAACTAAAACTATTAGAAATCATGACACAAATATCAATAATAATAGCCAATGAATACCTGCTGACCAAAAAACCGTGAAAGGGACGATGAAAATTGATCAATTTCAACGCAAAGAACTAATAAAATTGAACAGCGTATCCTAAGCTGTTTTGTAACAAAACAGGTTGCAATTGTTAAAATCCAATGATACATGAATTTCAATATGCGATACCTATAATTTCAGTTCTTAGTAATGAGTATGCTTAACCGACAAATTGTATTGTTTCTAATAATATTATCTTAAATCAAAATATTATTGATGAAAATCCATCTCACACTGAAATTAAACCAAAAAAAGTACTTTTCGAATCTAAAGCAAATACTGATCAGGGGGATTAAAAAGGATATAATGCGTGATATTGCTAAAAGCAATTCATTAGCAGAATTTCTTGCAGATCCTAAACAATAGTATAAAAATACGTATAACTGAATGGCTAAAAACTTTAACCTATAGCGAAACAGAAAGTTTATTAAAGTTTATAGTATAATATACACATGCATACACATACTCACGCACACACACACACACTCTCAAACACACATCCACAGCAACACACACAAACACACGCACACACAAATATTCTTATAAGTCAACAGTAATGTTATAAATTTAGCTTTTAAGTACTTTAGAAATTAAAACTAAAAATATTATAAAGCTATTGTTATGGAAGAGCGGAGCCTTCTGTCACAGATATTTTCATGTCTAAAAGGAGGCTCCAGTGCTAATGTTGTTACAATGTTTCTAGTGCTGAAATAAAAGTTTTTTGATTTTTTTTTATTTGATTTTTTGAAATACCCTCATTTTAAATGTAATTAAATAAACTTTCATATAGCATATGTTGCTAATTAATAAAATACCTGTAACAGAAAATATTTATCAAGGAATGAAAAAAAACGGTAGTGGCTCCGTTTATTTGCTCCCAAGTGTAGTATCATATTTCATCATATTAATCACACAACGCTGTCACCAGATATTATCAGGGAGTCTTCACACAGGTATTTGGTCAGAGCTATTCCTTGATACTCGTAATATCTGGTGACGGTGTTGTGTGTAATTCATATGATTAACTAGGATATCATATTGGTATTGGCATAGTCAGATATATATCCATATCTTACTATTCTAATATGATCATACTGATAATATCTGGTGCATAATACATAATAAATAACATAACTGCTATTCTAAAATAGCAAGACGTCTTGACCGTACCGAAGCTCATAATAACAGAATATCGCTAGTAAGACTGACCAAGTGACACTTTTCGACAATATGCCCGTCAAAATATATCTGCTCTTTGATTGGTTGTTCGTACACCCACGTGACAGAACACAGTGTTGTCACATTGAAATATTAAAAATGGTCCAGTTGTCGGTGATACCAGAGTAAATATATCAAAACTAAAACTATTAGAAATCATGACACAAATATCAATAATAATAGCCAATGAATACCTGCTGACCAAAAGACCGTGAAAGGGACGATGAAAATTGATCAATTTCAACGCAAAGAACTAATAAAATTGAACAGCGTATCCTAAGCTGTTTTGTAACAAAACAGGTTGCAATTGTTAAAATCCAATGATACATGAATTTCAATATGCGATACCTATGATTTCAGTTCTTAGTAATGAGTATGCTTAACCGACAAATTGTATTGTTTCTAATAATATTATCTTAAATCAAAATATTATTGATGAAAATCCATCTCACACTGAAATTAAACCAAAAAAAGTACTTTTCGAATCTAAAGCAAATACTGATCAGGGGGATTAAAAAGGATATAATGCGTGATATTGCTAAAAGCAATTCATTAGCAGAATTTCTTGCAGATCGCAAACAATTCCTCTAATTTTCGTAAAATAGGCCTTTTTTTTGCAATATTGCTTCAATTCAATTCGTTAGCAGAATCGTATTTGGTAGTTATGTTGCCACCGACAAATAATAGTAAACCGTACTTGATCGAAAATAATTTTATCTATTACTGGCAACAAGTTAAGTGTCAGTGGCGTGTGACGTCAAACGAAATAAAGAAAGAAAAAATAAACTGCAAACAAACTTTCAGTTTAAAATTTTGGCAAACAATCGGTATAACTTAAAATATAATCATTAACTTTAAAATTTGTGCTTCTACTCTTCTTCAAAGTAAGTAACATTTTGTTACTGAATGTTTTTATGAAAGATAGTAATTTTAGTGCTACATTTTACAACATAACTTTTTATAATTACGTTTTGCAGAAATGGAAAGACGTGCACGTGGGGGCCGAGTATCGGAAAATCAAAAAAATATGATAATTGACTACTTAGAATCTAACCCCAGCTTAGCCCGAGCACGGAGTTACAAATATAGTGCTCGGGGAAGAGCAGAGGCCCTCCTTTTGTGGCAAAGGTTGGCCGACCTTTTGAATGCCGAGGGGTCAGGCACCACCAAATCAGCAAAGGGATGGTCCATTGTAAGTATTTATACTTAGATAATAATGTCACAATGATATTGCAAATATTTATATTTTCAATAGCATTAGAATATGGGTGTCTTTTAGGTGAACCTCAATATGTTATAAGTACTAAAGAAATAAGTATATTAACTTTTAAATTGATGAATCTATCACTTTAAGGATAAACTACACTAGTAAGATAATTGTATAGTTAGTAATTTTATGATCGGCTAATGCAATTCCTATTTATTTTAATAGTAAGTAGTGTATTAGTGAAATACTTATCAATATTTTAATTGTCTTCCTGTTCCTTACAGTATATCAGCAACTATAAAAGTAAATTAAAAAAGATAGTTGCTGATATAAATGCAGATGCCAATGCGACTGGCGGAGGGCCTCCCCGGACAAATGAAGAGCTTTCCGGTTTTGACCATAGACTTTTAGCTCTATTGGGACCAGGATTTGGACAGATCGCTCCAAGGGTGATGGTTGAACCCTTTCCTAGTGAGGTAATATATTTTACTTTATATTTCCCTGTAATAATAATTGATAATATGATAGATAAAACTTTTTTAATTTTATTAGTATCTTAGATACATTGACTGTGTACTTTTTAATTACAGCGGCCCTCTACATCTGCGACTGCGAGAGCAGCTGACTCACAGGTGTCATTTGAGGTAGAAAAATTCATCTTCTCTGTTTGTTTGTTTTTTTTATGATAAACTAAAAAAATATATTATACATACTTTCTATTACAGCCTTCTACATCTGAGACAGTGGCCAAATCAGCTGAGGTGTTGTATGCAATTGAAATTGCAGAGTAAGTTAAATATTTTGATTAAAATAGTGTGTAAGTTTAGTAAATTGTTATAAAATAAATTACTTATTTTTTTGTTATATTTTTAAGAAGTTTAGAGGGTGAAAATGCAGAGGAGCGATTAGAAGATACTCAACTGCATTCAGAAAACGCACCGGCAGCTCGAATGCCAGAGCTAAACGAGCCATTATTCCCTCGGCGAAGAAGGCAAAGACGGTTAGGATGTATGAGTAAGTTTATTATATCATTTGTATTATAACCAAAAATCGGCTTTGATGTTAATGGTACAAAGATGATGGTACATTGGTACCTAGGAGACAATACAGAATTATCAATAGTCACTTAAGAGCTATGTTTAAATACTTATTTTTTGTTTGTACTTACACAGGTGGAAACGCTGCGGGCTGCTGCAGACGCTGCCAGTGCTCGGGCTCATGAGCTAATGGCACATAATCTTAGGCCATTAGCTGATGTTGCCCGTAATATTGGACGGCTTGGCCGAATGCGTCGAGCGATATTTAGTTTTTTTTATTTCTTCAGGGGCTAGTAATTGACTTAAGATCTCTATTTTCTTGACCGTACCTGTTATAATTATATTTATATACCTATTATAAGTTTAGATGCGCTACGCTGTTTCAAAAAGCGTCCAAGAGCAACTTTTGTCTCCGGAACTATTTAGTGTCTGGCATTAAGTCTACGAACTGAGAGTAGCCGCGCCGGGAGACTGTTATGTCCGAGGGTTTGGAGGTAACCCCGCGAAAATTATACAGAAAAAGTTGTGTTGTTGTCGCTCTCGTGTGCGCTACTTTGAATTCTCAACAAGAAGAGACAGATACAAAAGTTGCTCGTGCGCGCAGTGACTTGTTTTGTTTGTTAATTTCCTTTTAAATTTTATTATTTAGGTGCTTCATTTTTTACTTTGTTATTTATTTGTTTGATTCATTTAAGTGGAATATGAAAGTACCTACTCTGTACTACATTTGTATATGAAAGTACCTATTGAAAGCACCTATGTTTGATTTACTGAAGTAGAATAGAAGAAAAAATTAACTACATGCTTGCTACTTTATATATCGATGCGATACGATTCTTTATTCATATTTGTTTGGTTGTGAATTTATCCACAACTAGCGGATCCTCGCGGTTTTACCCGCGTGGTGCCCGTTCCCGTGGGAATATCGGGATAAAATATAGCCTATGTCACTCGGGAGAAATGTAGCTTTCTAATGGTCTAAGAATGTTCTTAATCGTTCCAGTAGTTCCTCAGCTCAGCAACTCAGCTTTATAATATTAGTATAGATAATTGGACCAAACAAAAGGTAAAAAGTTCCAAAGAAAAGTAATGATACTTTCACGGATATATTTAAATACACTGCCTCACCAGCCGCCAAATTGTGATCCCTCGCTGTATTATTTGAATTTCTTATCTGAAACAATTTTTCATTATATACCTTATAGGTACCCTAGATGCTCGTAAGTTTTACTTATCTTGTATTTTTTTACTAGGTTTTTTTTGTACGCTATTCTACTAGGTCTATTAGGCTACGTCTTGAATTGATAATAATGGCAGTAGCGCCTGAAGGATTTTGTGTTCTTATTTAATTACTCACCTGTAAAGATATTTCACGTTGCTCTTCCTGAGGCGTTAGTCGCTCCAAGGGCAGTCTAGCCGTATTACAGATATTGTGTGACACACGCATTCGTGATTAACCCAGCTAATGTGGGATGGTAGGGTAACTTCCGATCTACCAGTAAGCATCCCAGCGAGCTTTAAGCACCCAAATGCATAGTTCCACAGTATCTCGAGCCCGGCAATGTTGATCTGTATAGTAACGCTCCGGAGAGTCAGGCTCGGTGTTAGATAAAGGTGTTAAGAGTGTTGATCGGAGGGGATAGCCTGAATCACCTGAAAGAAATTTCGTTAAATAAATTTCAAGAATAACATCGCCGAATATTCGCGTAGATAGGTAGGTACTGAAAGTCAAATCTTTGTTGGTACTGACTGACCTAAAAACCATAAGGATTCATTCTCTGTCTGGTGGATTATTCCAGATGATTCTTAAGAGGGTGGTGGTTCCAAATAAAAGAATCATGACTGGCACCCCCGTGGCTTGCGTCGATACTTAAAATATTCAAGTCAGAGTCACATACCTGAAGCACAAAAATATTCATGGATATACCTAATTTGAAAAATAGAAAAAACATTGATTAAATGTGACATGCAAATTCAAATAGAAGAAATAATAACGACCCGTCTTCCACATTGTCCGATCCAATGCTCTTCCTACCTACCGAGTTTTATGATTTTATCTCATAAAAGGTTGTCATAAAAAGGCAAACTTAATGCCTTAAGCTTTTTCTTTTAGTCAGACTGGAGATGTTATTTGATGTTCATGTATAAATACTTACTATTTGGGCATTCAAAGAGTGATATCTCTTTCTATTGAAATAGCGTTCTTCATATTCCACAGGTCTTACAACAGCAATATGGGTGTCAATGCACCCCACGACCCCCGGAATACTGAACTTTTGATAAAATCTGAAAATTTAGAAGCGTAGGTACTTTCTACTCATCATAATACAAAAGCAGTATACCATTATCTACTATGAAAAGCATGTCTTAAATACTTTTTTTTTTATATATTTATTAATTTTAATTCTTTCAAATGCATGGAACATACTTACTTCCCCTTTTTTATATTATTTCTTTCTTCCCGTGTTTGGGGAAAGCTTATATACTTTCTTCTAAAGTAATTGTTATTGAGGGCTTGAGTCACAGCCCTCATACAATTAGATACACTCACTTGGTGCATCTTATGGTGCGCACTAGATCCCACAAGCCTCTGATAGGACCCAGATGCGTAAAAGCTTAGTGCACTTAACACCTGTTACAAAATCACAAATTAAGTAATATAAAACAAAATAGATAAAAGGCACAGCCGGTAATATGTATGTATTCAAAAAATAATGTATATAACTTAACTACAAAGACTTAGAGCTACGTACCTTTGTGGCAGTGCTTATTCCACCACGTCGGGATGGTAGGTAAGGTTCCAATTCTTCGATGAGGCTGGACACAAGCCTTTATTTGAATCAGGTATTTTTGAAACATGAGACCACTTTTTGGTGAAATTGACGTAATAGAATTTTTATGCTGGCAATCATGCTATATATCCATGGCTTAATTGAAACAACACAAGTCCTTTTCTTTACACGTATTTTATTAGGTTGTCAAATCGAAATATTTTTGTAATAACACTAGTCCTGGACTTATGTGGTTTCAATAATTTCTTAGTGGCAACATAGCACGACAGCTGTTGAGCTGTCAGTCAGTCAAATGTCGTAATTCGTAATTATTTTATTTTTGATTGGAAACGAATTAATTGATGCTGTAAGAATGAGTGATGAAGAGAATCTTAGACCCAAGAAATGGAAAAAAGGAGTCAAACAAAAAGAATATAAATGCGAGACTATAAAGAAGTCAATACTACAGAATCTTCCGTATGTAAACTATAAGGGGAATTTGTGCCAACCAAAGCCTAGTGGATATATTCATATTCATTCTTTTCGATTCTAAAATACTTTTCCCTTTTTGTGTCGTTTCAGTTGTCGAGCTCGATGCATACCCATTTTGGTTTCTGAGGAAGTATGTGATGAAATTTATAAAAAGTTCACTAGCTTTTCTACAAAAAATTAACAGGATGCTTACCTTCAAAGCCTAATGTCACTGCAACCAGTAGCCAGAAAAAGGCCAAGAAATTTAAATGCAAGTAAGGAGAGAACCACGAATGTCTTATATCGTGTCTCACATTCTGCTGGAGAAACCAAAGTTTGTAAAAAAGCTTTTCTCAGCCTTCATGGAATCACGCCGGAAAGACTGAGACGCCTTATTAAACTATTGGCTATAGGACAAGCACCTACGTGGAAAGAACATTTCCCATGTGACAGATGTAGAAATAAGAAGAAGTGTAGAAGATCATATCTCATCATTTCCCAAAAAAATTGCTCATTATACTTCACGAGAGTATAACTATTTAGATGCTAAACTCAACATAAAGGAAATGCATAGGTTGTGCAAAATAGCATATCCAATCACAAAAGTAAAATACTCATATTACAAAATGATTTTTAACATGCATTTCAATCTATCATTTGGACGTCCTCACGTGGACACATGTTGTGACTGTAAAGTATTTGATGCTAAATTGAAAAGTCCCAGCCTGAATGAAGTAGCTAAGAGAGTCACATTAGCTAAACAAACTGTTCATAAAAGAAGAGCAAAAAAGTTTTTCGAGAAAATGCGTTCTATGAAAGAAATATGCGAATCAGATTCAGCAGTTTATGCGATATCTTTTGATTACATGCAAAATATTCAGTTGCCAAACATCCCAATCCAGGATATATTTTATTACAGGCAACTAAAGCCTTTCTCTGTTTAATGTTCACAGTCTAGGATCTGGAAAGTCAAGATTTTATCTCTACCATCAAGATATTGCCCGAAAGAGTCCAGATGAAGTTGCATCATTTATTTCTGATTATATCAATGAAGTTATCCCTCCACAAGTAAAACATTTACATATTTTTGCAGATGCTTGTGGAGGGCAAAACAGAAATAATACATTGGTGAGACTGTGCTTAGCTCTAGTAGCTACTAAGAGATTTCAGACTGTTACTCAGTACTTTCCAATAAGAGGGCACTCATTTAATCCATGCGACAGAGATTTTGGTGTTATTAAACAATCTTTGAAAAAAGTGGATAGGTTTTATTTGCCAAAACAATGTGCTGAAATAATACTTAATTCAAGTAAAAAGAAAAATTTTGAATTGAAAATGGTAAAGAATGAAGATATATTGGGGTTCACTAAATGGTGGCCCCAATATTACAAAAAGAAGGTCATCTCTGAAGAATCAAAGGGAAGTAAAGTACCCAGGGACAAAAAGCATTCATTCAATGTTTCAGAATTTCGCCAATTTGATTACTCTTTTATATTTATTGGTGCAGTTAAGGCTCATCCATTCATAGACAGCCCAGTGTTCCATGCTTCTGTGCCTATTCCACCCTCTGAAAAAGCATATCCATTGGGCAAAATACCAATAAATATTAAGAAAATTGTAGATTTAAAGAAAATAGAAAAGTATCTACCCTATTTGACGGGATGACATCCCGTGACCACGGCAGCTGTAAAGGTGCCGAAACGTCGGGAAAATCAAAAATCCCCTAGAAAACCTAAAAATTACGGACAATTACAACTTAGTTCGTGGAAATATAGCGCGTTTGATATCCGTAAAAGTTGTTTTATTTCAAAGTATCTACCCCCTGAAGAGTATATAATGATTTTCTATCAAGATAATATATCCTGTGGCCAACGTCAGAAAATGATGATGAGGATGAAGAAGTTCATTTATAAGCCTATCCATTATTATTTTTTTCAATTAAAGACATATTATTCAATACATTGTCTTTAATTTTTAGAGAAATTCTAGTAACAACATAAGTCCATCACTTTGGATGTTATTTTTTTCATTAATGTGAATTCTTTTTACTATCCAGAATACGTGAGAATATGTAAACTTGTGCATATTTTATATTGCCTGAACAAAGACATCATGTATCCCTTCAAAATTTTTCAGTATTTAGGATTTTACCTCTCCTGAAAAATTCGGTCTCATGGACTTGTGAGCTTTCGAAAATACCTGATTCATTTAGTCGAAATAACCTAACAAACTCGGCATCCGGCACTTCAAATGCAACTTCCATTCTGCGTAGAACCGCACTTCGCCTACGATTTGTAAGGCTTTCCGTCACACGGGCATGCTCTAGGAAATTTTCATAGAGGCCTAAATCAGCCAATTTTAACAGTTTTTGATTAAACAAACAAATTACGCTCTAAATGAACTCCAAGAAGTTGCTCTCCAGTATCTTTTTGGGATTCTGTTAATTGACACTTGAGCAATTCCTATTTTGTGGAGCATTTTACGCTTTTCCATACAAAACTGTCACATGAATGAATTGCATTCTATTCCTATTGTGAATTGCGAGAAAAGTGCCATTTTACGATTTTAAATCTGAATTGTAATAGGAATCTAACGAGAATTGCAAAATCCTTGCTTTTTAACCCCCCAGATTGTAGATGAAACGTCACGTAAAGAAAACAAAATTCCTAAACTAATGGTTATACATCCATCCATACCAAATCTGGTTTTAATACTCCAAAAAAGTCTTAAAAGGTTATTTATCCGTCCAAATCAAAAGCTGGTTTAGATACTCAAAACATTTTTAAAATTCATACCAAACCTGCTAAAAAGTCAATACAGTTCGCTTTAACTTGTACTAAGTGCAAATTCATTAAGATAAAGTGAGTTCGTAAAATTTATAAGTTGCAAAAATTACTACTGTGACAAATGTACAGATAAATAGTCACATTTTGATTATACTGGTAACAATTGTTTTGGAGACAGCAAATAAATTCTAGAACCATTTTAAATTATCTAGCAGTACGTAAGTACGTCACATATTTTCATTACATTGTTTTACAGGTAAAATGCGTATAGATTTGAAAATGGTGATTGATTTATTTTGATTTCGACGACCTGTTTGGCGCAAGGGTACTAACTAACCCTTCTGCGCCAGCCAGAGGTCTCGGGTTCGACCCCGGACAAGACAAATATTTGTGTGCATGAACATGTCTATTTGTCTTTGTCTGGGTGTTTAATATATACTTAATCTACATATTAAGTATGTATTTACAAAAAACATAAAAATAAGTTTCTTGGTTGCCTTTTTTTTTACCCTGGGGAAATCTCTTCGGATACCCCCCCACCCGGGGAAGAGGGGGTGGTTATGTGGTGATTCCACTAAAACCCCAGGGGTGTCCTTCTACGCATGGGGCGAAGACTAACGGGGACGTTGTTGCATTCTACCGAGCCCTCGCCCTGCGTCTGTCCCTTCCAGGGTTGCCATTTCGAAATTTTAAGTTGCCGTGTTGTGGGATCTGGATTGCCGTGTTTTGGAATAAAAACTACAAAATTGCCGTATACATTTTTTTATTTTAAACTAACACGTAAGATTAAACATGACATAAAAACATTATTCTTCACAGTCATCATACAAATTTCTTATCGTATCCAAAACTTCTTCTTCATCTTTGTTAATTTTATATCTATTTTTTTCCTTCATATTGTCTACCATTTGTTTAGTGGGTTTGAATTTTACACAATTTCCATTTATAGTAGAAGTACTAATTTTATTTCTTGTTTCTGTTTTTATCAAATTGACCTCACTGAAAATCCTTTCCAATCCAAAATGAATGAATGAAATGAGTACCATAAACAATAAAGTGTGCGCGAATCTACCTCGAATGCGCGTCGGTATTTCCCCGCTCATAGAGTCATGACTACGTCTTAGTGTAGTCCAACGATGTACGATATAATGACTTATCGACTATCGATAAAAATCTCGGAAAAAGTTGGTTACCATTGGATTGCCGTGTTTTAGAACACGGCAATGAACATGTTGCCGTGTACCGTGTTTTATTGGTGAATAGACCCAAATTGCCGTGTAACACGGCAATTGCCGTGTAAATGGCAACGCTGGTCCCTTCGGACTCCTCATATGGGACTGTCCCGCGCCGGATCACAAGCGCGCCTATCCACCATGGGGGCCCTAAATTTTAAGCCCTAAAATTCGGGCGCGCCGAATTTCACAACATTTAATGTAGTCCATAGGACATTCACCCACGCTCGCGATCGCTGACCTCACGTCGTCAACCGATGCTGTGTCGTCGAGATTCTTAGTTCAGCGCACCTGACCGATCTTGTTACTTCAAGAGATATGTCAAGTGACTATTTTTTTGACCTGCAACGTGCTGCAGATAAATAAATAAATAAATAATAATAAATAAATCATTTATTCAATAACTTCATATACATAGTTTGTTATTATGTACATACAAACTTACAAATTATGTTAGTGCCTAAACATAAACAAACAAGTTTTTTATATTTCTACAAAAATAAAATTCTTCTTACCTATGATCATTTAAAAGTACATTAAGAAAAAAAGGTGTCTTATAACATTAAATATAATTATATTTAATATTATGCCTGAACTAGGTGATCCTGTGTTTCAGGCTTTTAGACCTTAACTAAAAGATACATCTTACGATATTCTGCGTTAACAATAATAATACTAAAAGTATTTAAAAGCAAAGAATAAAACAATTTAGAATAATAATTAAAAATAATAAACTACCTTCGCAAAGTATCACACACAAACAATTCAAAATCTCTCAAAAATACCTGTAAGTATTTTAATCTTAAATCACTTTGTCACAAAAAGTAATTCTTCTGTATCATCATATGTCATCTTCTGCAGAGTGTCTTTAACAATTGTTTTGCAATTAATGCGGCTTAATAGATAAATATTTGCTATGGCATTTAATTGATTATAAAGTAACGGCCCTAGATATATATAAAATTTGGTCGTAAAAGTATATTTGAGTCCACCTTTTAGCGTACAAACTTTATCTTTCCGACTCTTATTAATTATTTCAGTGTTGTATGGAAGGGCTTTGTGCTGTTTTAATATAGTGCTCATTATGAATAATTGTCTGACTGAAGAAGCGTAGTGGAATACAGGAATGGCCTAAATGTAGACACTTTAAGTATAGCTCTTTGAGCTCTCTCGGTGGTAAAAGTAAACTTTTACCAGCTCCACCCCACGTGGTAATACAGTAAGTCAGCAAGGATTCGCAAAGTGCCATGTATATTTGTCGGGTTAGAACCGCGTCGCCAACATGGCGTAGTTTTTTGAATACAAATATCATCTTACGAATTCTGTTATTTAATGTTTCAATATGGTGCTTAAACCAAAACGTCTCATCTAAAATTACTCCTAAATATTTTATTTTATCATGTAATTGGATCTGTGGACATACACATATATTATCATATGGGGCATTGCATAAATGTGCACGTAGGTTTAAGTCGTGCGTGGTTAGTGTTGATTTGTGAATGGAAATCTTAAGGTAGCTAGTCTTTTCAGCATTAAGGGTTAGTAAATTACTTTGAAGCCATTTGTTAATTACATTAAAAACCGTGTTGCGCGTGCCTGAATACTTCTTCTTCTGAGTCGGCCGAAAAGAGAAGAGCTGTGTCATCAGCATATGTTACGATGATACCTTGATTAAGATTTATATGACATAGATCATTTATGTAAATCAAGAACAGGGTAGATCCTAAAATACTTCCTTGGAGGACCCCGAAAGAAGTATTTTTCTGCTCATTACTGATGACATTACCCACTTTCACGCACTGGATGCGGTCTTCTAAGTAGCTTGTTATCAATTTTAGCGGTGTGCCTCTTATGCCAATGTTTTCAAGCTTACGAAACAAGATCGGAATGGAAACGGAATCAAAAGCCTTGGCGAGGTCAAGGAAAATACCTATTGTGTGCTTACCTTTGTCAAGATTTTCCACAAAAAAATTTGACAATTTATGCACGGCATCGGCTGTTAATAAATTGGGTCTAAAACCAAATTGAGCATTTGACAATAGCGATTTATTTACTAAAAAGTTAATCACTCCTTTATTTAAAACTTTTTCTAATATTTTAGACAAAACTGGTAATAACGATATAGGCCTATAATTTGTGGCTTGCTATTTATCACCTGATTTATAAATAGGAACAATAATAGCTTTCTTCAAACACTTGGGAAAAATACCTGTGGCCAAACATTTTTGGAAAATATAGGTCAAAGGAGGTATTAAAATGTGTCTGAATTGTTTGATTATTTTAGTCGGTATATTGTCCCACCCGACAGCACAGTCGTCTTTTAAACTCATTATTACATTTTCAATTTCAGTTTCATCGGTACCTAACAGTACAAAAGATGTTATGCTATTAGTATGAGACGTAGGAATTTGTGTATTTATAAATGGGCGACTCTGCACTTTTTCTGCTAAACGCTTGCCGACATTTACAAAAAAATTATTAACGTAATTGACAGATTCTATTTGGGACCCATGTGATTGTAACAAACTCGATGATGACTCATGGTTTTTGGCTGAGTACGTAATATTTTTAACTTGTTTCCAAATTTGTTTGGTATTTTTCCCAGCTCCTTCAATTAACTCTTTTTCGTATTTTATTTTAACTTTTCTTACGAGACTATTGCAAAAGTTCCTGTATCGCTTTTATGTTAATTGTAACACTAGATTATTTGGATTGGCTTTCGCTTTCATATGCAATTTATCTCTATTTTTCATACAACGTATTAAACCTGGCGAAATCCACGGTTTAATATTACAGTTTTTATTACTTAATCGTATACTTTGTTTATTCTTTTGAATAGCCACTGCGATATTTTCTATTACGTACGACATACAAAAATGCATATCAGCTGAACTGTAAACTGGGGTAAAGTCGATATTGCATAAGTCAGCTTCGAGTTTGTTTACATTTAACTTATTATGCGGGTATCTTCTGATTTATTTAATTTACAATTCAGAGTTAGTAATGCGGCGCTGTGATCAGTTATCGATGAATTCATGACTAAAGCTAGTGCAGAGTAGTTTGACTTAAGCATTATGTGATCCAAACACGACCCACTTTGATGTGTTGGTAGCAAGTGTGCAGGAAGTAAGCCATGGAAAGAGCATAGATTTAAGTATTCCTGAATGGATGCTAAAAGTATTTTCCTGATTCGGAATAATAATTATTGATATTAATGTCTCCAATTAATATAATGTTTTTGAAAGAAGATAAGTCTTGTAAGTGTTAGCTAAAGAATGTGCAAAGTTGGTAATATCTCTAAATGAAGGTGATCTATAAACGGCTAAAATAGCATATTCTGTTCCTATTTTAATTAGTAATTTGCTGCAGTCCTGAATATTAGGTTCCTCAACCGTGACATCTAACTGTGATTTTGTGTATACTATCACACCATCGTTTTGGTTGTGTACTATACTGCTCCTATACATATTATAACCCACAACTGTGGGCAAATTATGTTGCTTATCAATCCAATACTCTGTGAGAACGATTATGTCACAGTTTATGTGTAGCCTTTGCTGAAATACAGTAAAACTATCGATATTTTTCGCAACACTACGGATATTTTGAGTTAGTACCGTGAAGGGGTTAGTGAAAGCGGAAAGATATTGTTTGCACTTTTCAACCTCGCAAAGAGTCGACTCTGATACAGAAAAAATATCTATTTCATTAGCTAAATCATTAATCATAACTATCTTTAACAATTAATTAATGTAAAAAGTACTCGTATATATAATAAAAAAGAGTTTACAGTTAAAATATGGTCAGCAAATCAGTTATTTTAGGCGCTCTTAGGCGCCGCCATAATCTATTGAATTAATGTACCTCTTTTCTGCCATTATTTTTGCTGGACACTCTGTGGCACCTGTGTTGTGATCGCTGGGCTTTTTAAATCGGAAACAAGTAGCGCACTTTGAGGGATTTTCTTTTTTGGTGCAGTCTTTAATGGAGTGGCCTTGTTCCCCACAGTGACCACAAGTGTGGACTGTCTCCCGACAGGTCTTCGCTGCATGGCCATATTGTTGACATTGGTAACACCTTGTCACCAAAGTGAAATCTCGGACTGGGCAAGATGACCAGTTAACATAAACCCTTTGACTAGTTATCAAAGCCTTGCGTATTATGGCTGACACTTCTAATACGTAGTTACAGGTCTCAGCATCTTTCTTGCCTGATTTCGTCAAGGTCAGAGTTCGGTAACTTATCTGCTAGATTTTAAACAAACCAATTAAGCAAGTGAAGACCTCTTTTTCCTTCATAGATGTGGGCACGCCAATGACAACTATCCTTGGTTTTCCCTTGTAAGGTTCGTCGACAGTAAGGCTCGAAGTAGTTAGTACCACCGATTCTTTTAATTTAGCTATGTCATCTTTGCTATCTGTACTAATGATAACGCCGCCGTTCCTTGTTTTACGGAGACCTCTAACATGAAGTTTCATTTTTTCAGGACAAATTATTCTTTGTACAAGCGATTTAGTGTCCTCACTTGACTTCTGTTTGTCAGTAGGATAGATTGCCACAGAGCTCACATTGGTAGGTATGATAAATTCATTATTACCTTTTTTGACCATGTCAGCGAAAGACGTTACTGCAGTTGGTTTTGAGGACTCTTCGATACTCAACTTGAGGTCACGGAGCTGCTGCGACAGGTCTTTTCTATCCTGTGAAGTTTGTAGGGATCTACAAGCTTGTACTGCTTTCGATTGAAAAGACTGACAAAGTACAGCCATCTGCGAAGTACCATGAGTAACTTTCCTGCATAGATTGTGTATTCGCAATTTTTGTTCGGAATTCATCTTACCTTCCGAAGATATGTGGCAGATTTCGCTCAAACATTGTTCTATTGTCCTCATCCAGTTTTGTATCTCCGTCGTATCGACAACTTCTAGGTCATCTTGGGTATGTTGCCTAGAAGAGGGATGCAATGGAGGAGTTGGTGGTGGAGACCGGAGGGTCATCGCACTTCTATTAAATGGACTATCCATTGTGTTAATTTTAGTAAAATTATTTAAACAGTCCACATTTTCATTTCTACACTAGATTGACACAGTTTTATTTGTTACTGCCGGTTGTTGGCGAAACGAGGTCACGGTTCAGTTAAACAATATTATTAATATTTAATTATTATTAATCACGAAATTTGACATAATTGTGACAAAAAAACTGAGTATTTCAACAGCATCTCGGTTGTTAGTAACGGAAGATAAACCAGCAGGGCTAACATGCGCGACCATGAGAAAATTCGAGATGGGATGAGAAAAATTGACAATCTCGACAATTTTCTCGCAATTCGCAACATACGCGCCACGAGAGAGAATCATCACGTCGTGAGATATCCCTTTCATGACGAAACGTCAAGTTTTATTTTTAAATGAAAACACTGATAATCATGTGTGTCTATGGTGACTAAAACCACCCATACACAACAAATTGAACGAATGAAATGTTAAGCAAGGCCAATAGTCTTGTTGTCAAGTTCATTAAATTAAAAAATAAAAATGTTTCTTCTCTTGTGCGGTTATGAATAATGACAAAGATATTGTCAATTTTTAAACCTGTGACTTCACCGAAACGTCACATTCACATGTGTCATTCTTGTCTGAAGTCTGAAGTCCAGTCCGGCTGTGGTTTTGTTTATTTTATTTTGAATTGTAGTTGTATTTAGTTTGAAATGGCATTTCAAAAGAAAACGTAAGTATATAATTATATTCGTTAGTTCTTGATAGTATGTTTGGTATTTGTGATTGTATGATTCCTCGCATTTAATATTTATATTCGTAATCTTAGTACATTCGTATACTAAGTATTGTACCTATTGTTTTAGCATCAGAAGTAACAAGGCACAGATAACGTATCTGTGCCAGTATATGGCAGAACATCCCGATTTTGCCGCCGGCGACTTTAAGACCCCTCAAGGTGTCGCAGTTATGGAGCGGCAGTGGCTGCGGCTTAAAGAGGCGCTGGATGATAGCGGTCCAGCTAGGTCTGTCGACCAGTGGAAAGTGGTAATTATAGTTTTATTCATTTATTTGAATGAATTAGTCCTCCCAACTGAAACCGCTCATGGCACCCGATCTAATTGAAATCAACTGTACGGGACTTGACCCTTGTTTTCTGTTAAATGGGTAGTTCGGGAGAAGCAATCAAACGCGGGTTACTCAGACAAGCCGTGTATTTCAACTGCCGACTTCGGGGTGCGTCGCAGCGCACCCGCAACTAACTTCATAGCTAACATCCCTCCACCCTTAATCTATAAATACAATTACAAATATTCTTTAAAAATTTATATATTTCGCAATGGGTTGCGAGTTGTTGTTGGGAGGGGCTGGTTACTGACATTTTCCGGATCTGACTCCACATTACTTGCGCCCTCTGTGGCTTGATTCCAAGCGCCTGTTCGAAAATCTCCGCCGTCAACGTCTGTTCCGCCTGATCTGTGGCAGGAATTGGTAGCGCGCGCGCTGCCGTTTCTTCAATAATGATGGGCGGCAGTTCAGTAGGAAAGTCAGACGATTCCCTCTCTGTGTACATCGAAGAATAATCATCAATGCAGCCAGTCTCCTCCCCTTTTAATTTCAAGAGTTGGTTGACATGTTTCTTGACAATTTGATTACAGTCATCTTCCACTAATCTCACTAAGTAAATAGAGTTTCCTTTTTTTTTATTATAACGCCTTTGATCCAAAATGGCTTTTGCATTTTAAAGCTTATTACTAAAACTAGTTCATTTATATTGAAAGTAACTGTTCGTTTTCCGTCGTAGTAATCACCCTGCGAGCACTGCTCGAGATCGAGGTCAGATGAAGTCGGGGGATGAAGTTTTATTAAATCTTACCTACTTCTTAATTTATGCCCAAACAGGATTTCAGCTGGTGACTTACTGTTCGTACTGTGCACTGTATTCCTATATTGGAACAGAAACTCGCATAACTTGCAAGACAAATCTTTTTGATTTGTTCCCGTTATAATCATTGATTTCAACACCCTTTTTACTATTTTGACGCTGCTTTCTGCCTGACCATTACTACTGGGGTTGTAAGTAGGTGAAGTGAGGTGAACAATTCCGTTCTTTTTACAAAAATCTTCAAAATCGTGAGTCACATCGTGACATGAATGACGTGCCGTTGTCCGAGCATATAGTTTTAAATAAGCCAAATCTACTCATAACTTCGATTAATTTATTAATTACAACTTTTGAGCCATATCCTGTCGAAACGTCAAAGCACTCGATCCACTTTGAGAACGCGTCTACTATTATCAAACAAACTTTATTATTATAAGGACCCAGGAAGTCTAAATGCACACGATACCAGGGCTCCGCAGGGCAGGGTCAAGGTGTGAGCGGGGCGCGGGGGGGCGCTGGTCGCAAACGCATGCAAACGTCACATGAAGACACATATCTGTCTACATCGCTCGATAAGCCCGGCCACCAGAACCGGTTTCGTGCTTCACATTTCATTTTATTTACACCTAGGTGACCTTTATGAAGTTCTTTCAGTATTTTCTCACGACAGCTCGACGGGATCACAATTTTAAAACCACGCATTACACAGTTTTTCTCGACTGATAACTCGGTCTGACACGAATAGTACGGTCTCAGGTCGCCGTCTATGTTACGGTTTGGCCATCCTACCAATACATTTTTACACACCGAGGAAAGTACTGAGTCACTCTGAGTTTCTTTGCTAATATCATCAATTGTCAAAAAATTGTCATTATCGTTATAAACAAAGTTGATATAGGTTGCCCTATCCAAATAGGTGTCTGACAGTTCGGTGTTATTATGAGCTACTAATCGGCTTAAAAAATCTGCAGCATTATTGTTACTAGTCACATACTCAATTGTGAAATTGTACGATGACAAAAAAATAGCGTAGCGTTGTAGTCTATTTGCTGTTATTTCTGGAATTCCCTTGTCTGGGTTGAATATGGATAAAAGTGGTTTGTGATCAGTTTTTAATACAAACGGAAATGATCTACCGTATAAGTACTGATGATACTTCCTAACACCGAATACTATAGCGGTAGCCTCTTTCTGTACCTGGCTGTATGCTAGTTCGGCTTTGGTGAGTGAGCGCGAGGCGTACGAGACGGGCCGCTCCGTGCCGTCGGCGCCCACCTGCGACAGGATGGTGCCGAGGCCCGCGGGGGACGCCTCCACCGTCAGGATCAATTTCGCCTCCGGGTCAAAGTGTGCCAACGTGACATCCGCGACTAAATCGCGTTTAATTTGTGTCACTGCTAAGTCTTGTTCAGCACCCCAATTCCAAGAGATGTTTTTTTGCAATAAGTGGTGTAACGGATTCAATGTGGATGACGCGTTTTTAATGAAATTTCTATAATAATTTACCATGCCAAGAAATGACTTGAGTTCAGTAATATTGGTAGGTACCTTCGCTTTAATTATAGCTTCAACTTTATCTTGACACTTATGCAGACCATTTTTATCTATTTTAAAGCCTAAGTAAGAAACAGAATCCTGAAATAGTTTACATTAATTTTTTTGGAGGACTAGACCAGTACTTTCCAATTTCTGAAAAACTTCATAAAGTCTCGATAAATGCTCTGTATCGTTGGAGCCTGTAATTAAAATTTCGTCTTGAAAAACTAGGACTCCATTAATACCATACCAATTTTGTTCTAACGTTTTTTGAAAAATGGCCGCCGAGCTACATAGTCCAAATACTAATCTGGTAAATTTAAATAAACCCTTATGAGTGTTAATGGTAGTTAACATCTGCGCTTCGTCACCCAAAACCAGTTGGTTATAAGCTTGCGACAAATCAAGCTTTGAAATATTTTCTCCGCCATGAAGTTTTGAAAATGTTCTTCAATGCGCGGCAAGGGGTATTTCTCGATAACTAACTGTTTATTTATTGAGACGGAATAGTCCGCACACAAACGGATGTCACCATTGTTCTTTAACACCGGGACTATGGGGCTGGCATAGTCCGAGTTGCTGATTGGTACCAAGATACCTATTTTAACGAGTCGATCTATTTCACATTCTACCTTTTCCCGTAAGGCGAATGGTACTTGTCGCGCTTTGAAAAAAAATGGCTTAGAACCTTCTTTGACACTAAGGTTGATTTTTTTTTCTTTATAACAACCCAAGTCATTCGAAAATAAACACGGATATAAAGCAGTCATTTTCTCTAAGTGATCTACACAGTTATTTATTGAGGCAATACTTAACTTAAACCTTGATAGAAAATCTCGACCCAACAGACATGGCCCATTATATTTGACTACAAGAACTGAAATATTGAATGTTTTATCGCTAAAAGTGAACGGCAACGTTACTGTACCCAAAGTCTCAATGCTGCTACCATTGTAACTTTGTAGAATGGTACAAGTGGGCAATAATTTATGCAAATTGAAGTATTTTTTAAATATCGTTTCTGGTATCAGAGTCACAGCCGAACCGGTATCAACTTTAAATTGAATAGCAATGTTATTAACATATACCATAAAACGAATTGGCTCCTTGCTGGGGCATAAAATATTATAAACAATTTTTCGCTTGCCATCGTCCCGGGCACCATCTACCTCGGCCTCGACGAAGTGTCGGCCCACTTTATTCCTAGCACAAACACGCCGCAAATGACCACGATCACCACACTTGCTACACTTATAGCGCTTAAATTTGCATGTCTCCGGTCCGTGACTTGAGTATCCGCATATGGAGCACGGGGGCGCCGCCGCTACCGCCCCTGGCGAAGCTGCGCCCGCGCGCTGTCCGCGCCATTGCAGGTGCGGCGCGTTGCGCCCGGTGTCCGCCGCCGCTGTCCTAAACACCGCCGCCTCTGCACGGGTCTCTGTGTCTGCTGGTGCTGCCTGTGCCGACCCCAGTCGCGCACTGCGTATGGCGCCTTGCTCAGCGTCAGCTCCGCAAGCTCCATGGTGAACAGCTTGTCTCGCTCCGGCCCGGGCTGCATACCGATCACGAACCTGTCTCGCAATAGCTCGTTGAGGATGGTCGCCGAGAACGTGCAATCCGTTGCCAGGCCCCGTATTCGAGCTGCCCATTCCGCGAGACCTTCGGAAGGTTGTTGAGTAGATGAGTAAAACCGGTTCCGCTCCCCAAAACCACATTTACTTGGTTGAAAGTGATCATCCAGTAACTTCACGATTGCACTGTATTCTAATGAATTAATTTTATTTGGCAACGCAAGATCTCTCACTAATTTAAATGTGGTTTCTGTGAAACTACTGAGTAACACTGCCCGCTTTTTAATATCCGCTTTACCCACATCGGTTTCTATTTCGTTCGCTATAAACCATTGCTCTAATCTTTCCTTGAACACTGTCCAATCTTGACTTTCATGGTTGAAAGTGCACAGGGAGTCAACAGTAACTCTGGCCATAATGAAATAATATATTTTTACGCGAATTTAGTTCGTCCTCGTCGCCACTGTTAAATGGGTAGTTCGGGAGAAGCAATTAAACGCGGGTTACTCAGACAAGCCGTGTATTTCAACTGCCGACTTCGGGGTGCGTCGCAGCACACCCGCAACTAACTTCATAGCTAACATTTTCATTGTTTGAGTAATAGGCATTACTTAAAGGTGGTATTCTACTTAACAAAGATCTTTGTCCAATATGCATTTGATCAAAGAAATTGGATGACTTTTATATCCAATTTCATACATTCGACGTTTATCTTTCTTGATTTCTTCATTTCTTGGATATCCAATATATTGGACAAAGATCTTTGATAAGTGGAATACCACCCTAAGACAAGTGCACTCTCTCCTACTTCACTCCGGCAGATCGACACACAACTTATTAGTATTCTACTAGACTGCACATATACTTGATTCCTGTATCACAGTGGGCAGTTTCGCTCACAAGATGTTTTCGTAGCCCTGCCATCTACTTATTTCTTAAATCAATGGAACCCACTGTTTGTATTACAACAAATCAAAATTTCAGTGCTGGCTTGACCAAAAGAGGAAGGCGAGGGTGGAAGGGGGCGCTTTAAATAAGGCGATGACAGCGACTGGAAATGCTGGAATTATCCCAGAACAGCCAAATTATTTTAGAAACCATAGGGGTGGAGATGGCCATTGGCTGTGGCCCATATGAATCACCAATAGGGGTAAGTGTAACTTTAGTATACATTTACACAAGTTAGTATAGATCCCACCAACCCGCATTGGGCAACCGTGGTGGAGTATTGCCAGGGCCCTCCCATTGTTCGGAAAGAGATCTGTGCCCCAGCAGTGGGGACGTGATGAGTTGCAGAGAGAGTATAGATTGTGCATTACAATTTTAATGTATGAGAGTTTTCAAATTTTTCAAAGTGATCTAATATGAATGAGTCATATGCCTATTGAAAGGGCTTATTGAGTAGATCCTTTCGTATTATTCAGTATTCCAGTGAATCACCTCAATTATAAATCCGTTCCGAGATACAGGATTCAAAACCTAAATCCTATTCTTTTTTTTATATTAAGAGTGATCAAATGACAATGAGTCATATGCCGATCAAAAAATTAATTTATTTTATGCTGTGAAGTAAATTGCAATGTAAGTAGATTCGTCTTCATTTTTTAAAGAAACTAAAATTATATAAATGTGAATGGTAACTGAATTCGGTGCATATAGATAAATAACACCCAGTTTCAGATTCACAACAGACATTTGTGTTTATCACACAAATGTTTGTTCTGAGAGGGAATCAAACTCGTAAGCTTGGGCGCACAAGGCGGCGTAGTAACCTAAATACGCCAATGCAAGTCAAATTAGGACTAAAAACCAATAATTTGGACGAAAAAGTTTAGGCTTGAACAATAGGACTAACGAAATTAGGACTAAAATCATTAGGACAATCGATAATTAAGACGAAATTGGTTAGGACAATGAAAATTTGGATTATAAATTTTAGTAATTTTAGTATTATAAATTTTAGGGCAATCAATAGAAAACCACAAGATTTTGAGTTTTATTTTTTTAGCATCTGCAGTCGCGCCACTGGCGCCTGCTTCAGTCGCGCCACTGGCGTCCGCTCCAGTCGCGTCACTGGCTTCCGCTCCAGTCGCGCCACTGGCTCCCGCTCCAGTCGCGCCACAGGCGCCCGCTCCAGTCGCGCCACAGGCGCCAGCTCCAGTCGCGCCACAAGCTCCCGCTCCAGTCGCGCCAGCGCCCCCTACACCTCGACCAGCGACACTTGCACCACCTGGGCCGTCTGCGCCGCGAGGATTAATTCCCCCACCCAGAGGCAGAGTGCGAAAAGCCCATCCCCCCGACCGATTTCTCAAAGCCCAGGAGGAAAATAAACTTCAACGTCAATATATATACTAATTAAACCTATAATTTTCAGGAAACTTTGAAAGAACTAAAAACCAGCAATAGGCTGCGAAAGGAGGAAAATAATTTAAAGTATTTAAAAAGGTAATTTGAAATATTTTTTTTTAATCAATGAAAATATTGAGCGATAATTTCCGCCCGTCTGGCTTGACTCAGCCTGAGTAGCTGACGAGGTGTTTGAGGATTGCTGTCGAGATTGCCATCGTCATCATCAGGCCGTTCCTCTGTTCTCTCCACCCTGTAAATAAAATTATAATGTGTAAAAATTATTAACTGCGCAATGTGAAGTTAATTTCATAATTGGTCTAAAAATATAACAAACCCGAAATGAATCATGAGGTTGTAGATGATACACCCAGCGTAAATGATAAGAGATGCTTTCTCAGGGGAATAGTGAAGTGGCCTGTCTATCCCCAGACTCCGGAGACTTCCCTTCAGATAGCCGTTGGTTCTTTCAACAGCGTTGCGCACTCGATAGTGCCAATCCGTGTACCGCTGCTCAGGGGTGTTGGGCTCTGTGTTCAGCACAGGAGTCATGAGCCATGGTTCGAGTGGGTAGCCTGAGTCTCCTACAGCAAAAAGTAGGCAAATAAAAATTCTAACAAATGTTTTTGTTACAGGAGACGAAGCAGCAGAAAAAAAATGTAAATATTAGAAAGATGTTGATTGTTGTGTAGGTTGATTATATTTGTTGAATTTTAATATTTTAATTAAAAAGACTGATGCAAATAAATTAATGATTTTTAATTATTTAGACTGAGTCATAAAAAAGGTTAGGTATCTAAATTTGTTCAAGGTTTTTTTTCTACTTTTAACTTCTTGGATAGAAAATGTACAATGGCGGACTTTATGCCAAAGGCACTATCTACTTACAGAAATAAAAAAAAATGGTTGTATAGATTTATAACTGCCCAAGGGCCTTTTGCTCTCATATCCTCTTCGTACTGTTCTTTCCAGTCTGATTAGGATATTGTAGTCTGATAAGAAAGGTGATCCATACTTCGAAAGGCACGATAAGATGCTAGCCTAGTTTAGAACTGGGTCTTATTTACCCTCTAGGTTGCAGTTTGATGTTAATTGTTCTGTGAAAAAACAGTTCTTGCCAACATTATTTTACATACCCAAAAGAAAGTAACTTCCAATCCTACTGTCATGGAGCCGCTTCAATTCGCCCCTTACGGTCGAATGACTCCATATAAAAGAGTCATGAACTCTGCCAGGGTACCATGCATTCACACTTAGGATCCTGCAATCTGCCCCAGCAACCTGTAAGTCAGTAAATCGCTGTGTCTGTTCAATCTTAATTTCATTGTATTTTTATGGTTCTATTAATTTTGGTATAGGTAGTGGATACAAAGGCTCTCTAAGCCTATGAGTTGGTTTAGAAACTTATATTGGTAGTTGCGTTGGGATAGGTACAATTTGTCAATTGGCTTACCAATTACACATTTATTGTATGTGCGCTCTTACTGCAGTTTTTATATTGGGAGCCTTGTGGTCCGGGAGGAGGAAAGATTTTGATATGTGTGCAGTTCACCAGCCCCAACACATTTGGCACATCATATTTATCCTCAAAGAGAGCTGCCACCTCTTTCCGGGCTTGCTCATTTCCTGGAAAATGAACCCACTCCGCCAAGAGCCTGTAATGCATAATATTTCAACGAAACTATGAACCAGTTTGTCTGCAAAACTCTTGTAAAAAATGAAGGAGTAACATTTTAAAACTGTCTTGTGATCATCATTATTATTTTGATTGTGTTTTTATTTATTTTCCGCTGTGTAGTAAAATGCAATGAAGATTGTCTTTTGATGAAACAGAAATTAAAGAAATGTGAAATGGTGACTGAATTTGGGTGCATAAGTAATATGCACTGCATAAAGATAAATAACACCCAGACATTGAGGTACACAACAAACATTCTTGTTTATCACAGAAATTATTATTAAGTATAAATTTTAGGACAATCAATAGAAAACCACATTTAATACATTACCTGTTGTAGATTGATGTTAAAAATTGGTCCAAAAAGCTGCTTATGGTGGTTTGGGTCTGGCACATTGAATGATCTTATCCTAGTTGGCGCTGGTAACCACCATTAGCGAGTAGCTGAATGGAACATAGGACCTAAAACAAAGCATGAATAGTAAGATCTTTTTTTGCCGTTTTGTTCAAAACAAAGATGACGCAACATGAATTTTAATATTGAATTAAAGTAATTTTATCCGTTGAAAATAGTGTATTTCCTAAGAATACAATACAATAGAGCGTTAAAACCACCTCAATTGAAAAAGAAGCGTAGCATTGAATAAAATGAATGTCGAAATTGCAAAATAAAAAGTGAGGTTAAAATCGACTTATTTTTCTATGTTTTGGTTATAAATTTAAGATAGGTATATAGTATATACGAGAGAGAGATGTAACTAAGTACCAAATAAGGTTTGTTAGGTAGGTATTGCTTTTGTACAACGCTAAAAAAATACTTTTAGTAGGTATAGGTAGGTAATGTTTTTGATTAGAATAAATTGTTGATGAAAATATCAGCTAAGTATCGAGTTTTCTTACCTTTAGATGGGTGGGCAAACCATCCCGATTGCGTGGTTCGAGGTCCACTCGGAGTTTGTCCACTATATACACAGCCATAGGCTTTGTGATCCGCCACAGCGACTGGAACTCGCTGTCGCGAAGATCGAAAGGGTCGCAGACGTCTCGTATGCGCTTCCTTTCGATCCGCCTATTCCACCTCTCTTCATATATTGTTAATAAATAATTGTAATACGGCACTGCCATTTTTCGCAACAGTTTTTACTTTTCTTAAGCTATCTCTTCGAACAGAATGATCGACGACAAATAAATTTTATCTCGTGACGTGCATGTTAGCCCTGCTGGTGTAGTGCTCATAAAAGAAAACTTTACAGACCCTGGAAAGAAGTAAAAGTTTTGAAGAGAGGAAAGTCTATTTCAGTACGCCTAGCATGAGCGGCTTTTATCGACTCGATAACTCGATAACGTGTCACTGTCCCGGTCATATCGTAGCGGAGTAAGCAAGACAGCATGTTTCGCTATATCTTATCGCATGATATAGCGGTGTTCATGCTACGGGGGCTGACTTAAAACATGTGGAGTTTCTACTTGTGGCCAAAAATACTATAAGCAGAAAAAAAAGACTGATTTGGAAAGTATGATTCCATACCTACCACCAGAACATCAAGAATTCTATAGGAATTTGTGTAATAATTAAACTATTTAATTTAATTCTTACACTAATTTCTCAAAATGTTAAAATGCAACATAGGGTCTAATTACTTATGAAAATAATAAATAGCTATTTAAAATAATGGCACTTTGCTCCAATGACATTTGTTATGGTACTTAGCCCCTATGAAAAGTAAATATCTTGCATATTGACCCATTTCTGAATTGATTTAAAAAATAAGGTTTTTTTTATAACAATATGTTGAAAACTATTGCTATTTATAAGTATAGTATAAACAGTACCTGTTTAGTTATGTTTTTGATTATAGAATGGTGCAATAAAAAGATGATTAAGAAAGAAACACAGTTTTATTTATTTCTCAATAAATAAAAATTTGTGATTAGCTCATTTGTAAATTCCAAACCTCGTATAAAAATAGCATTGAAAATGCAAAAATTAAAAAATCATAAAATATAAGAAACAATTTAAGTATTTGAACAATTCTTATTTTATTCAGTAGTATGACATTATATTTTTTTTGTAGTGATTGGTTATTCAAATCTAATTATTTTTTTATTAATTTTGCATGTCAGTGACTGGCGATAAGTGTGATCTTTATTAGGTAAGTGGAGACCTTTTTGTACCACTTTTCAAGCGAAATAAATTTTATTCTATTCTTTTCTTATCAAATGGCAACACTCACTCCCAGGAGCCAATCAGATGCCGAAAGCGATACTGTATCAGCCATTTTGTTATCGTATGTCAAAGTGAATGAATGTGTGCTTTTGTGTCGGTGAAAGAAATTACAACTTTAATTCATCATTTTTGTTGTCAACTAAACTATACAAGTAAGAGAATATTTATATATTTAATTTATTCATAAACACGGATTACTTTAATGATTATTGAAAAGCAAGGTTACGTCACGTTTTTTGTCACGTCACAAAAATGAACTAAAGACGCATTCTCAAGTCTGATTTTGTTTTTATTAAGGGAGTATATTAGTTTAACCTAACCTAAAAGTTTTTTTCTGTCTTTATGTACATGTCAAGAAATACCTAAGTGACTGTTACTACAGTTTTTACGGTGAATTAATGGTATGTCTTGTCTTTTACGCTTTTTGAGTATTTTATTGTTATTGGAAGAAAATGGCACTATAAGCGCCCATTCACGATGATAAAAAATAAACAGTTATACATACGTTGTGCCGCACGCCCCGCTCGGATTTGGCAGTGGACTGTATAGTTGCGGAGGGCGAGACGTACGGTATCTCGAACTGGGTGCTGGGTTGCGAAGTAAAACGCAGAAGAGCTTGTTGTACCAGGAACTAGGAGAGCTTGCTTGCTGTCTCTTTCAGAGTCTTGAGGCGAGAGTGGGACAAGTGATGATCCGTAGCCATAGAAACCCGACTCTCACTAAGCCACTTAAAGGCAATAACATATAGAGAGCCGCGCGCAAGCTCACTAGTTTTCAACTTTATTTATCTCATTTTATCTATGCACATACGACGTTTCTTATCACTAACATTTCCTTATCAGTCACAATACTACATGTTACATATTAAAATATTCTAAAAAATTATTGCTTTCAAGTTAAGTTACATTTACAATACTAAGTTCAATATTATTTCTAATCTACCTATAAATCGTTTTGGGAAATGAGAAAACACACGAAAAAATATACTTTATTTCTTAATATCTTATCAGCTATTTACTTAACTCTTATGTATCATACCTTATCGTGAAGGTTTAATTAGCCGCTATGTGCGTAACATCAATTTATCAACATGGGATAATTTATTTGTAAATACCTACTTACTCTATAAATACCTACTGCATAAAACTTTCATACAAACTAGTACAACACGAACAAACTTTACAATACACGAAAAACACTAACTGCAAATATTATCGACTAAATACATTCCAAACACAAAGAAACTTATTATTATACTATAAAACACCAATAGACAACGATTTCAATAGATTTTACACTTATAACTAGTCACGAAATTTCACATCACAATACAACTTTATTACCACAATTATTAGTCACTGTCTATTGTTCACTTTATTGCACTATTCTGCCGGCCGTCCCGAACATACGTCGTAAAGTTTTTGTAACAAATTACGGAAAAGAAATAAAAACTTCTCAATATTTTTCTTTTTAGAATGCCGATGACAGCAGCTGAACGTCAGCGACTATATAGACAACGAACCCTTAATAAGGCAACAGGAACATTATTCCCATATTGAACTTCACATTGTAAACGGTCAATTGGACATAAGTTCCCATGTAATGTCACTGTCAGTTTGATATATTATCTATGATTTATAGGTCTGTCATCGTGTTTTCAAACGAAAGAAAAACAAAAAGAGATGTCAATGTCATTGTTACAATGTCGAAAAAAAATCCGGTAAGTGTTCATTCTTAGTTATTTTCCTTGGATGTAGAGTAGTCCGGGTACAAAAGTACCACGGGGCAATAGTACCATTGCCAATATTTCCAAACACAAACAACGTTTGAATGTGTGTGTAGCGTCAGTTCACGCGCTCGATTCGTCCCCTCCCGCTCACCAGTCGGCAGCGCGCCAGTGCTGAGGCGGACGCGTACACGGGGGATTTTTTGTTTTCGATCAGTCACAGTAAGTATTCTCGTAAAAAGTTTTAGTCTGTAATTCCGATTAAACTCGCTAACTTATCAAATCATTGCTTTCATTAGTTTATTAACACTTCAATCTTTGTTTTAGGGTGTGACTGTGCTTATTGTTGTTTTGCCGTTATGTCTATTTCAAAACCTCAACCTTGTCTCAGTTTTAATTGTTTCGGCTGCCCTTTATTGGTATTTAATTAATAAGCGATTGTTAGAAATTAATACAACTTATCAATTATAACTTAATTTATATGTTTTTATTAAATAACATAAATTTTTTGAGTCTTATTTTCATAAATGTTTTTAAGTTTGTTATTGGTATGTGTGCCGAGTATCCGATGTTTACATATAGCTACTAAGAAAATAATTTTATGTAATACTTGTTTTCTCATTTTAAGTAAACTTTGTGTTTTTATGAGAATAAATTCTATAAACCTAAAAGTGATGAAGTAAAAGTATTTTGATTCCTAAGAGTAAAGACTATTATTGTAGCTTTATTACAACGTAAAATTACCAACCATTAATAAAGACATTATTATTAACACATATAACAGAGTTTTATTACCCCAACAATTAACAATTAACCCAAAGTAGGGGTCAATTGTAACACACGACACCATTCTGTTCAGATGTGGTTTTCATTGACTTTTCGGTACCGTAGGTTTTATTTAAATACATACATTTGCATCTTAAGAGTGTAGGTAGTGAAATTTAAATGCAGAATAAAATATATTTCAGTAGATTTGTCGCTATCAACCAATGTTTAAAAAATTGTACCATTGTCCCATGTCTACCCTAATGTTTATTCAGTTGGATATGTGTTTTATTTTTCAAAATAACGAAAAATGACTTGGTTTGATCGATTCTAAATGTGTGGGAAATATTTACTTGTTGCCTCTTTATGTTTCCTATGTAATAATCTATGTGAGAAAACTGTTTCCGTAGGAAGCATGAAGGATTTCTATTTGTCTCATAAGCACTGTTTTACGTTTCAGAAACCACTTCGCGATTTGGAAATTGAGTTCCAGCTGTCACAGCTACTTTGTTCATCGGAAGAAGAAGACCTTGATGATGAAGCAGTTGACTCTTTCGCCAGTAGTTACAATGTCAATTTAGACAAGCGTTTGGATGAGATTCAAGGTATTTCTGTCGAAGACTTACATTCTTTATTGGTGGGAGAATCAGATTTGTCTCTTATCCCAGATGAGACACTTTTGAATTCACCAGTTCTTCCTCAAGTAGCTTCAACTTCACAAGATGCAATCGCTGATGTCCAAGCAGGGGCTAATTGTCTAATTTTAAATCTATCGCAATCCCTTTCAATTCGTAATTTGAAAGTTATTCAGGCCGTCACTATTTGACATTTGAAAGGGATTGTGATCAGGACGAAAGTATGATCAGGTTCAAGGGTCGTAGTCACATGAAGCAGTATATGCCCAAAAACCCATAAAACGTGGGTGGGGTGTTGGGCAAGAGCAGATTCTCGTACAGGGTATTTATATGAATTTCAATTTTATACTGGTAAAGTTGATACTGGAACTGAAAAGAATTTATGGGCCAGAGTCATAATCGATTTGTGTGAATCTTTGTCAAGCCATACATTAGTGGCTTTTGATATTTTTTTCACCAGTCTGCCACTGATGGAACTTTTACATGAAAGAGGTATTTACTGCGTTGGAACACTGAGAATGAACCGTAAGGGCTTACCAGATTTGATAACAGGAAAGAAGAAAAGAAGGAAACAGCTTTGAGAGCTGGTGAGTTTATATACCAGAATAATTCACCTATAGGTGTATTGAAATGAAAAGATACTAAGGATGTTTTTCTTGGAACAACTGCGTTTGATCCTCGAGCAGTTGAATTGATTGAGAGGAAACAGAAAGATGGCAGCAAGAAGAAAATATATTGTCCACTTTCGATTAAAAAATATACAGAGTTCATGGGTGCTGTTGATCATTTCGATCATTTTAGAGAATCATACCCGCTAGGACGAAAGTCACGGAAAAATTGGCACAGACTTTTTTGGTTCTTGTTGGAGGCAGCCGATATCAATTCTTACATTGTTTATATGACGTCACATTCGGAAAGGAGAACTTAAAAAAAACATAAAATAATACTGATATGAAATCCTAGATCTGTATGTACCACTAATTACATATTAGCTTTGAAACTTTTGCAAACATCCACAGTTTAGCCATGCCCTATTAAGGGTTAAGCGCGTCACACAAGGCGAAGATAATATACAATATATATTATCTTACAGCATATTTTAGAATATCGCTCACCATAGAAATCCTATGAACCATCACTCACGACGAACTTAATTTATATTTTATCTTTAGTATCTTAAGATACCGAGCGATATGCAAATATGGAAATATATATTTCGGATCATAATATGTTATCTTAAGATACGAAATAAACGCATCTTAAAATAAATACATGGTGTTTTGTCAGGCTATGCGCGGACGACGCCGCGCGTGGTGCTCTGTACCGCGTCTAGTCAAAAGGGAGAGGGGGGAACTTTGCACGAAAGCTGTTGCCTTCTCTGTTTACTTAAGCTAGTTTACTACGCTGTCGCCCGCCAGACGGTCGTTCGTTACGTCCGTGCTCGTTAATAATGGAGCGTTTAATAGAAAGCGTCAGCAAATACCTTTGTTTGTGTAAAGTTCACTCCGACGAATACAAACTAAATGATTTAAAAGAAGCAGCATGAAGAGAGGTGTGTAGTATGTGCATACGCATGTACCTAACGGAAATGTAATTAGGTCATGTCGCAAATGTCGTATGTAAAGTTAGCGAGTAAGCACTTTAGTTTACTTCAATTATATTGTATTTTTAAAACACACTCAATAAATGGACTTCGACGCGTAACGATGGTTTTATCTACCGCCTGCTCCCTATATTATCTTATGGCAACCTAGCCATTGGAACCGCCTTAAAAACTACCAAATTTTTTTAACATCCTGATTGAAAAAAAAACGAGAAAGAAAAATTTCAAGATTTCAATAACGAAGATTCAAGATAAAAATTCAAGAAAGAAGAATATTAAGACCAAATTTCTCAAAAAGAAGAATTATGGGCAAACCTTATTCAAAAGAACAAGTTATCGTTGCAGAACGCAAATGGAGAAGCATCTTCCACAGCGACTCAGTACCATAACGAGAAACTGGCCTTGATGGAAATTTTGATCACCGTGACTGTCGTCATACTAGTACTCGGTGTCTTATATTTTATGTAACAAGAAGTTTGTTCGTACCATGCAACGTGAGCCGAACAGAAATAACACCGCCACTATCTCGCGCTCTGACCTGACCTCTAGTGGAGTTTAAGAAGAAGGAAAATAATCATGAGGAGTCCAGGACAGGAGCCACCACCACCAGAATCAGAAGCCACCAGGAACCAGGAGTGTAGCAGCCAACGCAGCCGGAGTCACCCCGCAACAGCAGCGCCACGCCGCGTGTGCCAACACGGTGCTAAGCCCCAGCTCTGCCTCGGCCCTCTCAACAGCTCTATACGTATTTCTTCTAATTACGCTAAACTAATCGGAATGAAGGTACTTACTTATTATTTTACTTTATCTTGACAATAAATAATTTTGAAAATTAATATTAGTTACGAGTTTAAACATTATGGTATTTTTTTGTCACTTTAACTACTTAATTACCTAAGTTAGATTATGTCGAATATGATTTTAAAGTTAAATGAGCTTCTTAAATCATTGAATTATATTAGATAATATTTAGTGAAGTTTGGTCCTGAAAGAAGGCAGCAGGAAATTGGTTTAAATAAGGTAAAGAAGCTAAGCATTTACATTCGACCTTGGAGGATTCTATTTTGCCTGTGTTGCACTCTCAGATTGAAAGTGAAAAAATAAGTTCTAAAGATATTACGTCAGTTCAAAAAATAATTAGTGACATAAATATTATATACGCTCAAATAATAGATTTATCGATTCCTAAGTCGAAAAGTTTTGAATCATCAAAAATGGCTACCAATAGTGAGTTTGATATAAAAACCGCTATTGCTTTGTTAACGGTAATGACGGGACAAGAATCAGTGACTAAGTGCACAATTACGTTTGAAATCAACTTACGATACAATTGATAACCGTTTCCAGGTAAGCGTAACCATCTTATATACACCAGTGCAAACAAGGTAATCGATCTATCGAATCATTTGGTTCAGAATTAGAAAACTTATTCGTCAATTTGACTATCGCTCAATCGGACGGTGATTCCAAATCTTATGATGTTTTAAAGCCGATTAATGAAAAAATTGCAGTTAAACGCTTCGCTGATGGGTTAAGCGATTGTAGGTTAAGTACAATTATAGCAGCTAGGCAGTTCGAGTCCCTGCTCGAAGCCATCAGAACTGCTATGGATGAGCAGTCCTTGTATTCATCATTCGAGGTAATGAATATTAGACGTCATAATATTTTTTATCGTGGTCGAAATTATATGAACAATTATTATCGCGGAAATAATTACAATGTAAGATCGCGTAATAATTATTCAAATAACTTCTATCGTCGCAATACGAAACCCTTGCCGGGTTCCCCACGTAGTCAGTACAATGCACCACGAGGTGGACCTTATCACCAAGGCCGCGCCCGCGCATCGTATAGCGCAAGGCCGCCGCAGCGCAAATCAGTTGTACCTGTACGTCACACGGTACAAGAGGTAACATCTACTGAAACGCACTCTAGTGCAAACCAAAACGCTACATATGACGTTTCTAATGATTTTTTTGTTAATTGTGAAAATTTTGTTTTTAATTTTAATAATAGTAGTACGGTAAAATTTTATGTAGGTAGGGTGCTTGTACACGGTGCATGTAGCTAGTAAAGATGCGGGTTACACGCGTGAGTAATATGCGCAAGCTATTTGTTCGAGTTACTCGCTTTGTACTTATACATGGTGCATATAACTGGAGCAAGTAAAGACACAGGCTACTTGCGCAAGTAGTCGTGGTCAAGAGCTACATGTGCATGCTATTCGCACGGTAGCTTTATGAGTTGAATCGCGTCAAAATGTCTCGACGAACGAAAATTCTATTAAAATCATTTGTTAAAAATGTAATATTACCAGAATTATTAAATATGCTAGAAGACGAATTAATACAATTACGAAGCAAAAAGTTATGGATGCGTAACTGGATAGCCAGATTTTTGAGATTTCTCGATTTTTTACTTTTCTAAATTGTAAGTAGATCGAAGACTTCGTATTTTATTTTTTATTTCATTTTTTCCGAAACCGTCAATGCCCATCTCTTTCTCGATTGCTTCTAAAGCGTTCTCTCTTGATTGTTTATTTTTGTAGTTTGACGATTCCATATTCCACAGACAATCGTAGGATTTGTACAAAAGTAGTTAGTTCCACTTATCTAATTTACTCATTATTGGTCACATTAAAACAAAAACTAAACAATTATAGAAGAAACAATTCACGTAATAGAAAAACAATTAAATTAAACCGCTTCCTATCGGTCTGTAGCGTCGCGCTTGCGCACGTCTGAACCTGCTCAAGTGACATGCGCGAGTGACCCGCGCGCGTCACAGAGCACGCGGATTAGTTGCGCGGGTGGCTCGCTTTGGTACATGCTCGAGTCACTAGACCCGCACATGTTTTTTACGATGTATGTTTACGATGCATGTAACCCGCGCAAGTGCCTCAACATGCGCAAGCTACTTGCACCGTGTACAAGCACCCTAATTAAATAGTGTGACGCGCGCGCGCCACCTACCGTTAGTTTTAGGTACATTTTAGGAAGGCCGCTCGTAGCTATGCGACCGCGCAGCCGTTCGTGAACTCTCGGCCGCGCTCGGAAACTTTGCGGGGCGACACCTGACGCGCGCGCGACGCCGCCCGCGCCCACACAGCCGGCCGCCAAGCGTCGTCGAGTACGGTCTTGTATTTCTTTGCTTCGCATCTCGTATTTCCGCGACCCACGCTTATGTTCGATAACGGTGTTCTTATAGGTTAAGAGACTCATTTTGTAAAGATTTGTTGAATGAAAGTGTTTGACAAATTTATAATAGTTAATACTTGCTCCACTGTCAACTACATTAAAAAAATTAAAAAGAGTAGTGAAAAATTAAAAAAAATAATTATATATATACAATATATATAATTATTTTATAGTGATACAATTTGAATGGAACAGTACCTACTGAAATAAAAACTAGAGAGAGTATATTAATATCGTACTTATACAAAAAATATTTTAAACAAAAATAAATGAATAAAAGAAAGAAATGATAAAAAGCCATTTCAACCACACAGATACAATACAATACAGTACAGTTATTACCTATTGTTTAAAAAAGTTAGCATTCATAATATTTGAAAAGCATTTATGACTCGCCATAAATAGGTCAACGTCACTAGAGTAATTGATGTTGAATAAATTTTTACACGGTTAAAAAAGGCATTATGTCTATACTTAGTTGAGCTAAAGTTGATATGAAATTTTAGAAAGTTACGCCTTAGGGCTGTGCGGGATGGTACCTGTAATTTAATTTTTTGGAGGAGATCACTACAATCTATCTTGCCCAAGATTAGGTTGTGAAAGAATGTGAGGTCTGCAACCTCTCTCCGCTTATCCAGTGGGAGCAGGTGATGGTGTTTGCAGTAATTTTCATAGTCAAGGTTCAAGTTAATTTTGAATTTATAGTTGATATTTTTTGAATTCTCTCTATTTGGTTGACATAGACATTATAATGTGGGTTCCAGACCTGACATGCGTATTCTAACTGACTTCTGACTAAGGAACAATATAAGATTTTTAAAGATTTAACTGATTTGAAATCTTTTGTAGTTCTAAAGATAAATCCGAGTGTTTTTGTACCTTTGATGTAATTGAGTCAATATGTTTGTCTAGGATAAGCTTGGAGTCTAGAAGCACCCCAAGATCTCTCACACTGTATGGTGTTCCACACAATCTTTAGAAATGATACTTGATTGAGATGATAAATTATTTAATTGTAAAAATATGTATATGCTATGATGGAATGAGTACACGTAACGACTGCTAATTGTGAACTGAAACTGCTAACACATCGAAAATAAATAATAATTAAATATATTGCAATTGACGTGAAATGCTGACATGGCGCTATGTACGGTTATTGCACTGTACATGCTCCGGGAGAGGAGATGAAAGGATGCTGACAAAATGATTAAGAGAAATGAATGCATGATAGTGATGAGTGCTTAAATATTTACATTTCAACTTAAATATTTCAAAACTGAATTATTAAAATGATAATAAAAATGAGGGGACGTCGCTTTGTGAACACGAGCGTAAGTTAAGTCATCCAATTCGATGTCCTCTTGATCTGATGGACCACTCGCCGGTTGTTGCTGCGATGTTGCTGATGCGAGGAACTGCACTCGGCGCGCGCGCCTGGCAACCGGCGGCGGCGCGGCCGCTCCGGCGGCGGGGGCGGGGGGCGGCGATGGAGCGCGAGTCGCGGTGTGTGTGACATCGTCGCCCGCTGACCTCGTTGCGCCGACGGAGTTTATTCGACATCGGCGTATTCTACGCCAGGCAAATATTATTCCCGTGATGCAAATAATTCCCAAAATTATATTAATAAGTACATATTGGGTAATGTCGTGCGAAGAAGCCATAGAGTAGGCCGGCTGTATCTCCGTCTCGGCGTTCTTCAGCTGCTGGATCCGATTATTTATTGACTTTGATTGTTCTTGAAAGTATTGATGGTCTAGATAGCTTTCATTAGTTGGATTTGAAATATCTGTTTTGTTGTACGTAGGCAAAGTCAATTCTATGATATGATTGATTGGCGGTATATTTATTTTTAATATATCTGCTTCTGTATGTAGGCTATTTTCTCGCTGTTTGTGAGAATAAATCGTAAAGGTGTCGCTTTTGATACTACATCCTTCACTGAGTGTGATGATACCGCTGCCATTCAATTTCTCTGATGAAACTTGAGTCTCACAAATAATTCGCGTAGCGCATGGATTGCAACATGAGAATAGGTATGTGTTTACTGCATGTAGTTCGGACCACGTCGATTTGCATGACTCAATATTTGTGACGCATTCTGTTGATACGTCACTTCTGACGCAGAGACTGTTGTCTGACGTCATGTGATAAACTGGCCTTTGTAATAAACATAAGTAGGTATCCTCATTATACTGACTGCAATCTTGAACGTCTTCCTGGGTCATAGTTACGTATGAATCCTTTTGAATGTTTATTCCCACATAGTCTGCTACGAGTTTAACTTTGATCATGTTGTTTTCAGCCTTATGTTGAATAGGTATGAGCTTGTAAATCTCAAAATGATCCCTGGTGACTAACGGCAATCGAATCTCAAATATGAAGTAATCTCTTGTCATTTTTGCTTTGACCTTCAACAAGTGATATAGTTTAGGCAGGTCACTCAGCATGTTATTGATTGGTAATGCTAAGTCCTGTTTGGAAATCTGACCTGATATGATATTTAGTTCATAAGAGGTGCACGTTGAATGAGCCATGGTGAAGGTCGGCTATTGTATCTAAAAGTTTGTCTTGAACATTTTGAAGATTCAGCAAAACGTTGTTGACTATTATAGCTGATAATGCAAAGTCGTTTTTATTAGTAATGTCTTGGATATCTTTCTTCATTGAATTCATTGTTTTTTGGATGTTGATAATATGCTGGTTAATTAATTTGTGTTGTTTATTCATGGTTGCTTCAACTCTTTGTAGTAAGTTGTGTTCAGCTTCAACTACAGAGGTCTGATTTTTCCATAATAATCCCATGTGTCTCTGATTCATTCGTAGTAATTCGATATCTCTCTGATACTGTTCTGCGAATTGATCGTCAAGCACGCCGAACAGGGAACGCGCTATACTACCGACTCCGTTGATAAGCCCGCGCCGCGCACGTGTCGGCGCTACGTCGTCAAACTGCTGACCAAGTAACAGGTGATTGTAGTGGTCGAGTTCCGTATAGCCGTGTAGTATCTGAGTCATAATTGTTTCGCAAAGTGGTTCTTTATTTTTGTCACATAGTAATTCTAAATTGTTAATATATTTTGATATGATTTCTGCGCCTTCCCAGTATGGAATCATGTCATAGAATACGATGAGCTTCCATTCATCTCGTGCTAGCTGCATACTAGAGATCTTGTCGAAATAAACTGCTTGTTTATCCTTCAAACGTGCTATGTTATAGGCGCAGTGTGTCGGTAAAATGAGCATCATAGTAAGTAAGGTAATAGCCATTGTTTTCAGAGTGGCGCTAATACCTTTTTTGGGTGTTGATGAAGTATTGCTGAGTTGATTATTTAGCTGTAGTTTGACATTTTGTTGTGCTTGAACTGGATAATTGTTTTGCGGTTCGATCGGTAATTTTGATAATTTTACAATTGGTCTCTGTATGATATCGTTTTTTGTTTTAAGACTCACAACCCTTACGTGGCCATCCTTGCCAGGGTGGAGTTCAACAACTCTTCCTAGAGACCATTTTCCGGGTGGTAAGTTCGCATCTTGTATGACGACTATATCGCCTATGTTTTGATTTTGCTGAGACTGCTGCCACTTAGTTCGAGTTGATAATTGGCATAGGTATTCGATTTGCCATCGTTTCCACAAGTCGTTGAAGATTTTTTGCGTTAGCTGCCATCTCGTACGCTCATCTCGCTCTGTTTCGATGATACTGAGCGTGGGACCACTGGCTAGGAAATGAGACGGCGTGAGGAAATCTATGTCTTCAGGATCTTCTGTGATAGCACAAAGCGGCCTAGTGTTTAAGCACGCTTCTATTTGTGCTAATAGCGTGGAATACTCCTCGTAGGTGAGCTTTTGTTCGCCAAGTACTCTACGAAGATGGTGCTTCAGGCTCTTGACAGCAGCCTCCCAGAGTCCGCCCGCACTGGGCCATGATGGTGCGTTGAAATGAAATTCTATCTGCATGTCAGCGATTTGAGAATAGAATTCTTTATCCAATATTTCTTGCAGGTTTAGGTATTCATGTTGTAAGATACGACTAGCTCCGACAAAGTTGGTGCCATTGTCGCAATATATATGACGCGGTGCTCCACGCCTGGCTGCCATCCGTCTGAGTGCTGCTAAGAACGCTGATGATGATAAGTCCGAGACCAGCTCGAGGTGCACCGCCTTCGTGACCATACAAACAAATACGGAGATGTATCCTTTGGTCGTTTTGACTCCTCGACCTTTATTTGTCTTTACATCAACGTAGCCCGTAAAATCAACGCCACAGTTGTAAAAAGGCCGAGTCGGATTGCTTCGGGCAGCCGGTAAGTCCCCCATAAGCTGCTTTTGCTTTTCAGGGTTCTGTCTTCTGCAGATAACACAAGATCGTATTTGCTTCTTAACTGCTCTGTTTCCTCCTATCACCCAATATTGCTGTCTAATGTGTGATAGAGTGAGCCTGGTTCCACCATGAAATGTCTTTCTATGGGCTTGATCTATGAGCAAGTCTGTTATATGACCACTATGAGGGATAATTAAGGGATGTTTCATATCTTCCTTAATTTGTGCATGCTTGATTCTGCCACCTACTCTTAACAATCCTTCCCTATCCAGAAAAGGATTTAAGTTCAAAATCTTGCTCTTAGGGTTGATCTTCTCTTGATTCTGGAGGCTGTTGATTTCTTCAGTAAATTCTAGATGTTGATAATATTTAATGATCATATGTTTTGCTCTTGATAATTCATCGACTGATAAATAAAATTGTTTTTCTTGTAATCGTTGGTTACGCGACACCGCTCGTAATATCCAAGCGAGTACTCGAGTTACATGAATGAAATTGCTGTGTTTGCTTGTGATATCATAAATTATATTGTTTTGATTTATCGTAGTGACGGCTGTAGTTGAATGAACTTTAGTTTGTTGTTTAGTTTCTTGATCTGTTACGTAAATAAGATTGTCGTCGTGATTTTCTGGGCTGAACGAGGTCAACCATGACGGTCCATTCCACCACAATGCGTGCTGCTGTAGTTGTTTCACGGTGATCCCTCTACTAGCGCAGTCAGCTGGGTTATCTTGAGATTTGACATGACGCCAACACTCGGGAGGCATGATTGCCTTTATTTGCTCGACCCGGTTCGCCACAAACGCTTTCCAGCGGTTGGAATCGCCTTTAATCCATCCTAGTGCCGCGGTGGAATCAGTCCAACCAAACATTTTGATGTTGTAGTTAGGTAACGTGCTTACTAAAGTTTCCATTAATTTTGATAATAAAAGGCATGACATTAGCTCAAGCCGTGGTAATGTGATATTTTTCTTAACTGGTACTAATCTTGCTTTTGCCGCGCCGATGGTAACTGATGAGCGTTCGGTATTAATCTGATTTTGAAGATTAATTTTGTAATAGACGACACAGGCATAGGCTTTTGCTGATGAGTCACAGAACCCATGTAACTCTATAGTGTCGTTTTCATGACTTCTTATCCAACGTTGTACTTTTATCTGGTTTATATTTTCTAAATTTTTTTTGGCTGGCAACACTGGCCGCTATACCTGTCAATTTGTTCTAGGATTTTAATTAATTTAATTTTAATATTATTTAGTGTTAAATCCCGGTTTATTTGTTACAAATAGTTAAATTGTGTATTAAATCATAAGTGATATTGTTATTAGCAAGTTACAGTTGCTAACTTTTAAATTATCGGCGAAGCAAATTGTCCTCAACTGTCAACGAAGATAAAATTCAAATTCATGAAGTGAAAAGTTGTAAATACTGTGGACTGCAACTTCTTAAACCCGGGGAGTATTATTTTCATTATTTACATTACTCGCACTGCATTTTCAGACCATTTCTATGTATTTTTAATTAGCCTTCAAACCTTATTGTTTTGACATTTCCACCTACTATTTTAGTTAGTGATACACAATCATATTTATTGTTTCGCAACCTAGACTGTGCTTTGTTTATGAGCTAGTTGCCTTTAACATGTCAATATTTATTGTGTAGGAAGAGAATTAAGTCAATCTTACTCATGAAAAGTACACCTACATGTAGTGAAACCATATAATATATTTTCCAAATCTTAACTCATAAGTTTGCTGTGGTCCTCCTTTTCTATAGAATGAATTAACACTTGCAATATATACCTAATTATCCCAATAAGCAATTAAACATAAAAGCAACAATCATTGTAAAATCTAATTAATACAATTCTATTACCTACCCACTTTTTTTATTTTTATTTTGTGTTACTGCATAAAAAGTATTCTATTAAAAAATTATCACAACCAATTGAAAATATACTTAGCATCAACCCCACAAACCCTCTAAAACACTTATTTAAAGTAATAAAATAATTTCAGGCAAATTATTCACAATGATGACCCGTAAGGCAGTCGCTCAGAGCACCGAGTTGAAGTTAAGACAGGCATTACAAGAACTTAAGGCTTCAAAAGATACTTGCAATCAGCTCTTAAAAGAACGGGAGGACAGTGAAGACGAGATTAAGAAAATCATTGACAAGAATTCTCTTTTGAAGAGCGAGTTGGCCCAACTTCATTCGGAACATATGGAGGTGTTGGTGCAAAGGGATCATCTTAGAGACACCATCTGTGATTATGACCAGCAGCTAAACACTTATGACAGAGCTCTTAGCCGCATCACAGAGCTAGAAAAAGAATTGATTTCTGCAAATCAACGTATAGCAGAATTTGAGGCAACAATGCTAAATCAAGAGACGGTTCACACTCAGAGCCTTTTTGAGGAACTGATGCAGTCACCAGGAGTGTGTCTTTCTCCACAACCGTTAGAACATAAAATTAATTGCATAAATGAACTTAAATGTAACTTAGGGCTTAAGAAAGTAAAAAAGTATATCCGCATTAGCAAGTTTATTAGGAAAACTGAAAAATTAATTAAAAGAAATAATTGTTACCATAAAAATATTGCACTTAGGAAAGAACGGATAGATTTAATTGACTCATTAAATATTTATAATTCTAAATTAATTGAGAGTAGACATATGTATGAACGAGATACCAAATATTTGCAAGAAAACATTGAAAGATTGCATAAATCTCTCGAGTTCATGAAAAATCAATACTCAAGTGCACAAAAACAGATCAATGAACATATTCGGTCAGCTACAGAGCTGGTTGAACTCTGTAATTATAATGCTGACAGGTATGATTCATTAGTAAGAACTCAATTGAATTCTTCTAGTCAAGAAACAAACTGTTCAAAATCTTTATTACAAAACTCTGAATTAATTAATTTAGAAACAAGTATTTCTGAACAAAGTCATACATCGGTCTCTCCGAATCAAGTTGAGTCAAAGTATAACACCGTAAGTTTTAAGCCAGTGTTAAGCAATAATTGTCAGACAATTATGTACTCTGACTGGATAGGTCAAGGTTTTGCATCAATTATTAGAGAGAAAATTGACAATAAATGTATAAATATTTGTACTCCTGGCCAGTCGGTGAGCCAAATTATTGCAAAAATAGACGAATCCCAAATAAATGAAACTACAACTTTAGTAATATTTTGTGGTGATAGTTCTAAATTATTAAAAAAGGATATACTAATTAATGTAAACAAATTATTGTCATTGCAATCTAAGACAAAATGCAGAATGATAATAAGTGCTTTGCCATATGCCAGTAATCTAAATTGGGATGAGAACAAACGAATCTATAATTTGAATATGTATATGTATAACTTGATTTGTTGTCATAGTGACGTTGTATTATATTTTGACGTTAATAAATTTATTAACAATTTTATCTTGACTCCAGATACCATGTATCTGTCTAAAAAACTTAGGATAAAGTTAGCTAATTTATTAGCTTATAATTTACAAGACTCTGTTACAAATTGTGTAACAAAGTCAAATATACCTATTATTTCTTTGAGTTCTACTAATAATAGTAGACTTAATGTTTTAAATAAGACTATGACAAACTCGGATTTAAACTGAGGCAAAAGACAACAGCCAGACCTGCTAGTATTAATATTATTCATCAAAATATTCAGGGTCTGTCTGGCAAAGATTTAGAATTAGAACTTTTTGTTGAAAGTAACAATATTCAAATCATTTGTGTTACTGAACACTGGCTGGAGCATTGTAATACGTCATTTAACTTAAACAATTTTCAACTATCTAGTGTGTTTGGTAGAAAGTCAGCGATTCATGGCGGATCTTTAATCTTAGTTAATAATAATATTCAGTTTAAGGAAAGAAAGGATATTGTGAAACTTACGTCAGAAAGCCATATCGAGCTATCATGTATAGAATTAAGTAGTTTAATTATAGTATGTGTATACCGACCCCCTAAGGGTAACTTTGAAACCTTTGAATCTGTAATGGAAGACGTACTTAATAAATTAAAATTAAGAAATAAGTCAGTGATGGTATGCGGAGATTTTAATGTTGATATTCTAGTAAGCTCTCCATTGACTACTCGTTTACTAGCATTGTTTAATTCTTTTAATTTAACCAACCAATTTTTTGAACCCACTAGAGTGACAAGCCACTCTGCTACTTGCTTGGATAATGTTTTTTCAGAATGTGATCCGGTAAGCAAAGTGATTTTTAGTAATATTTCATCTGACCATTATGGATTGAAAGTAGCATACGAGTTAAATGTTGTTGACGATACAAAAATTATAGAATGCAGGCCTATAACTAAGAAACGATTAGACAATTTTAAAAACGGTGTGGAATGTAATATACCATTAATGCCTTATACCCACGATAATCCCAATGTTCTATACGGAGACCTCTTTAAACTGATTGCTAATGAGTTTCAAAATTGCTTTACACCTAAGACTATTAAATGTACTCAAAAGTTAAAGTTCTGTGACTGGGCTACGACAGATATTTATAAAATTAGAAATAGACTGTATGAACTTTATAAATTAAGAGAAACTAACCATAGCCCAGAGTTCCTAGAATATGTGAAACAATATTCTAAGACGTTCAAAAATATATGTTCTGTTGCAAGGTCTAAATTCATAAAAGCAAAAATAAAACAAGCCCAAAACAAAATTAAAACGACCTGGGAAGTCATTAATCGTGAAACTGGTAAATATAAACCACGTGACCGTAGTATGGCGCTTAAAGTCAATAATACAATAGTAAAGTCGGACAAAGAAATCGCTAACATTTTTGACAATTTTTTTGTGAATATTCCTTTAGAAACTACTTCGAATTTGGATTCTTCACCAGCAGCGTCACTCTCTATGCTTAAAGGGAACGTAACGGAATGCGGGTCATTGTTTACTTTTAAAAAAATCGATGCTATAGAAATTGTAAAAGCTTTTAAATCACTAAAAATGAAAAATTCTACAGACTTGTGGGGCATATCTGTAAATATAGTCAAAGAAATTGTTTATACTATTGCTCCTTATCTTGCTGACATTTTTAATCTGTGTATTGATCAAGGAATTTTTCCTGATCTTATGAAATTAAGTAAAGTAATACCATTATTTAAATCTGGAGATAAAGAAGACCCTAGTAATTATAGACCAATTTCAATATTACCCGTCTTAAGTAAAATATTTGAAAAAATAATACTCGAACAGTTATTAACGCACTTTAATATGAATCATCTCTTGCATAATAAACAATTTGGTTTTACAAAGGGTCGGTCTACAACTGATGCTGGGGTCGCGCTATTAAAGCACGTCTTTAAGGCCTGGGAGGGGTCGCAGAATGCTCTAGGCATTTTTTGCGACTTATCCAAAGCTTTCGATTGCGTAGATCATCAGACGCTGCTGTTGAAGCTTAACCACTACGGTGTAAAGGACAATGCTGAGAAGTTGTTACTGTCGTATCTCAGTTCGAGGACACAAACCGTTGATATAAATGGCGTAAAATCGTCCGGCTGTCTTGTAAAGATGGGCGTGCCTCAAGGCTCTATCTTAGGTCCGTTCCTATTTTTAATTTACATAAATGATTTACCATTCTTCGCAGAGAAGTTTTGTGAGATTGTCTTGTTTGCGGATGATACTTCCTGTGCCGCACGCCCCGCTCGGATTTGGCAGTGGACTGTATCGTTGCGGAGGGCGAGACGTACGGTTTTTCAAACTGGGTGCTGGGTTGCGAAGTAAAACGCAGAGGAGCTTGTTGTACCAGGAACTAGGAGAGCTTGCTTGCTGTCTCTTTCAGAGTCTTGAGGCGAGAGTGGGACAAGTGATGATCCGTAGCCATAGAAACCCGACTCTCACTAAGCTACTTAAAGGCAATACCGTATAGAGAGCCGCGCGCAAGCTCACTAGTTTTCAACTTTATTTATGTCATTTTATCTATGCACATACGACGTTTCTTATCACTAACAATTCCTTATCAGTCACAATATTACATGTTACATATTAAAATATTCTAAAAAATTATTGCTATCAAGTTAAGTTACATTTTCAATACTACGTTCAATACTATTTCTAATCTACCTATAAATCGTTTTGGGAAATGAGAAAACACACGAAAAAATATACTTTATTTCTTAATATCTTATCAGCTATTTACTTAACTCTTATGTATCATACCTTATCGTGAAGGTCTAATTAGCCGCTATGTGCGTAACATCAATTTATCAACATGGGATAATTTATTTGTAAATACCTACTCTATAAATACCTACTGCATAAAACTTTCATACAAACTAGTACAACACGAACAAGCTTTACAATACACGAAAAACACTAACTGCAAATATTATCGACTAAATACATTCCAAACACAAAGAAACTTATTATTATACTATAAAACACTAATAGACAACGAATTCAATAGATTTTACACTTATAACTAGTCACGAAATTTCACATCACAATACAACTTTATTACCACAATTATTAGTCACTGTCTATTGTTCACTTTATTGCACTATTCTGCCGGCCGTCCCGAACATTCTCCCGCCGTGTAACGCCGGCGCCGCCGCCGTCGTTACATCCAGTTGTCGGTGAAGGGTCGGCCGCCGTTGCCGTGGGGATGATGACCAGCTTCTTTGTTGGCCGTCGAAGGATGCCGCCTCTCGTTCTGATGTCCGCCGCTCGTACCACGCCGTCGGTCCCCGGGAAGGTCGCCGTTACCATTCCACGGGGCCAGGTGTTTCGTGGTAGCGTGTTGTCCACGATGAGGACCAGGTCGCCCAGCTGCAGTGCGGGGCCCTTGCCGTGGGGCTCCCGCCGGTGCTGGAGCTCCGGTAGGTACTCGCGTAGCCACCTCGCCCAAAATAGGTCGGCGAGACGTTGAGACGCGCGCCAGTTGGCGCGCCCGATGAGGTCCCCGTCGGAGAAGCTGCCGGGTGCGGGTGTCAGAGCTGACCCGCCCAGCAGGAAGTGGTTTGGAGTGAGGGCCTCTTCGTCTTGGTGGTCCACGGAGACATGTGTGAGCGGACGACTGTTGACTGTGTACTCCGCTTCTGCGAGTAGTGTCGACAGTACCTCTTCTGTAGGATGGCGACTCTGCTGTGTGGCTGCCAGTGCGACCTTGACTGATCGGACCAGGCGTTCCCAGGCGCCCCCCATGAACGGGGCCCCAGGTGGTATGTAGCGCCAGCTGATCATCTTCTTCTCTGCTTCTGAGTGTGTGGCTTCGTCGATGGCGCGGCGCAGCTCCTTGTCGGCGCCGTGCAGGTTGGTCCCGTTGTCCGACCATATCTCCGTCGGACACCCCCGTCGAGATATCATGCGCCGCAGCGCCATGACCGCCGAGTCGGTGCTGAGTGATGCCGCTACTTCCAGATGTACGGCCCGGGTAGTTAGGCACGTAAATATCGCGACGTATCTCTTCTGCTGCGTGCGGCCCACGGTGACGGTCAGTGGCCCAAAGTAGTCGAGCCCTGTGTAGGTGAATGGCCGCTGGTGATGTGCGAGTCGACTCGGTGGGTGGTTCCCAGTAGATGGCTGCGACGGTTGTGCTCTTCTTATGCGACACTACACACACTCGTTGACTATTTTTCTTGTAACGGGCCGTAGACGTAAAATCCAATAATGTTGTCGGCACTCGTTAATTGTCATTTCTGCCCCGGCGTGCGATAATCTTCTATGTACATTTTCTATATACAGTTTCACTCTTCGGTCGTTGCCGTCGGTCACGGGTGGCGCCACCGTCGCGGTGACGTCGCGAACTGCGCTTATTCTGCTCTTCACTCTTATTATGTTATCTTCATAAGTTACGGCGAGCGCGTAGAGACGACTATTTCTTGAAACTGTCTTTTCTTTCTTCAATTCTTCTATTTCACTCGAAAAACAACTTTCTTGTATTGCACGAACTATCAAATCTTCGGCACGACGTAGATATGCGTTATCAATGTGGTGATAACGTCGTTGCACATTTTTTCCGGTAGATGGCGTCGCGTTGCGTAACTTCTTATCAACTGTTTTCTTATCAGTTGTTATTTTGTATTCCTTATCGCCTTTTTCGATTTTCTTCGTTCTTTTGTAGTTGACCTTTTCTTTTTTCTGTCTGCAGAGGTCGATGAACTGTAGCACTCGCGCCGTAGCTCGTAGGTATATAAGCCATTTCGATATGTTTTCGGGGTCGGGAACACATTCACTTATTTTTCTTGAATCAGCTGATCGTGTGTAGGTACACTTTTCTTCACCCGTTGGCTCCCCCGGTTTTACTCGTTCTGTTGGCCACTCTGACTCGTCGTTCTGTAGAAAGCTCGGTCCGGCGTACCATCTGTGTGCACTAGTGAAGTCCTGCGGCACGTCTCGGGTCGCGTCGTCCGCGACGTTTAGTTTCGTAGGTACCCACCGCCACTCGTGTACAGCGGTGTTTTCTTCAATGGCGGCGATGCGATGCGCGACGAACGGTTTGTATGAGCGCGATCCGGTTTTCACCCAAGTAAGAACGGTTTTACTATCTGTCCAGTACGTTTTGGAGTCGGGTTTGCGGTCGTGCTCTTCTATAACTGCCGCGGCCATGCGGCTTCCCATTACGGCTGCTTGTAGCTCGAGGCGTGGTATCGATGTTAGCTTCAGTGGAGCGACCTTAGCTTTTCCCATTGCTAAGGTGAGTGTCACGTGACCTTCTGGAGTGACCGCGCGCCAGTATATCGCTGCGGCATACGCGGTTTCGCTAGCGTCGACGAACGTGTGCAACTGTAGGTTCACGGCGTCGCTGTAGTGTAGGTATCTTCTTGGTACGGACACGAAGCGTAGGTTTTCGAGGTGTAACATCCACTCTCGCCACTGTTCACTGAGGTCACTGTCGAGGTCATTGTCCCATTCGGTGCCGCGGCGCCACACTTCTTGTAGTATTTGTTTGGCTTTTATTGTCACTGGCGCGGCGAGCCCCATCGGATCGTAGAGTGACATAACTATCTTCAGCGCGATTCTTTTCGTTGGTGCAGCTCGATTCAACATTTCTTTCGGTATACGTGCGAGATCCAGGTTGAATGCCAGCTCGTCGGTGTCCGGCCTCCAAACTAGTCCCAGCACGCGTTCGCTGCTAGCCCCGTACGCCAATGTTTTCTTATCTCCGGTCGTTGACCCCTCGTCGTCGATCAGCTGTTTCAATACTGGTGGCGAGTTCGACGCCCATTTTCTTAATTCAAGTCGCGCGCCCCGGTGTATTTCTCGTACTTGTGTTGCTATGCGCGCGGCTTCTTCTTCGGTTTCGTAGCTGTCGAGGTAGTCGTCGACGTAGTGGTTTTTTACTATCGCTGCGGCGGCTTCTGGGTATTTTTCTTGGAACTTGCTCGCGTTCTTATTTTTAGTGAATATTGCGGTCGACGGTGAACATGTTGCTCCGAATATGAGTGAAGTCATTCTGTATTCTTGGTTCTTCCATATATATCGTAGAAAATCTCGATCTTCTTCACGAATCTTCACTTGCATAAACATTTCCGCTATATCGGCGGACACGGCGATCTTGTGTTGACGAAAGCGCATAAGTACGCCCGGAAGTGATTGTAGTAGATCCGGACCGGATAACAGCTGATCGTTCAACGATGTCCCTCCGGTGCGGGCGGCGGCGTCGTGCACGATGCGTAGTTTGTCGGGCTTCATTTGATTTGTTACTCCAAAGTGCGGTAAATACCACGATTTGCCAACCTCCCGCTTTTCGGGCGCGGGTTCGGCGTAGCCTTTCTCGATCAATGCTTCCATCTGTTCACTATATTTCTTCTTTAGTTTTTCATCTTTTTCAAGCTTCTTTTCCACGGAGTGGAGGCGGCGCACGGCGTTTTCATAGTTTTCCGGCATGGTCACGGCGTCGCTCTTCCACAGTAGCGCCACTTCGTAATGGCCATCGGCGCGCTGTACGGTACTCTCTTCTAAGATTTTCAATGCGCGCTGCTCAGGGTCAGTGGACGGCTTCTTGGGTTCAATGCCCATGTTCTCGATCGCGAAGTGTTGTCTCAGCTGTTCATCCATGTTTTCGTCGATGGCCTTCAGGTGGTGTACATAGTTGACACGCTGGCCGATGGAACGTGTGTGCGCGCCGTGTAGCACCCAACCCAGTGGTGTCAATGACGCGATCGGCTGGTCGCGGTGCCCTTTTCGTACCTCTGCAGCCAACAGTAGGTGCCAGTTGTCTTGACCGATCAGGATTTTGGGCTCCGCGTGCGGGTACTTGATGTGGTCTTCGATCCCGCGCAGGTGTTGACAGCGTTCGATGTCCTTCGCACTGACTTGTTGTGGTGACAGGCGTAGGCGGTCGATGGTGCGTGCGTGTATTTTTTCCACGGCGTTGTTGCGGCGTAGTGTAACTGTAACTCGACGAGAGCGGGACGCATTCAAATTCTTCTCTGTAATCGCTTCTATATGGAGTGGGTCGATCGGTCCCCGCGCGCCGATGGCGTCAGCGAGGTTGCTGTCGATTAATGTCACTGTTGACCCGTCGTCCAGTAGCGCCCACGTATCAATCTCTCCCGCCGGTGCAGACACCCGTACAGGTACCATCTTCAGATACGACTTCGACTTCATATTTGTCCACGTTGTAGTGACTGTTTCGGCTTCTTTTTTCACATTTTCAGTTTTCTTTTCGCGATGTAGCATTCGGTTGTGTCGCGCCGGACACCCATTTATGTTGCAGCGGTTCATGTTGCAGCTGTGAGACTTGTTTCTAAAACGCAGGCAACGGAAACACAATTGATGTTGTTTCGCTAAGTCCCATCTTCTATCTATATCCGCTTCGTTGAATTTCTTGCATTCTCGAATATTGTGTTGTTTCTCTTCGCAGATAATACATTTTCTGTCTCGCTCTTCTTTCTTCCCCCTCTCTTCATAATATTTTCTCCCCCCGTACGACGGCGATCTTCTATCTCTGTCGTGCAGTGTTGTCTCGCTCTCTTCGGCGTCTTGAGTCGCAAATGTTCGCTGTTTTCTTTGTTGTTGATACGACGTCGGCACTGGCTTATGTTCATTTTTCGCAATCTCGGGGTCGGCGTACTGGGCGCATCCTCCCACGTATTTAAGTAGAAACTTCTTAATTTGGACGAGCGGCGGATCTTCTTCTGTCATTTCTTGACACGTTTCATACCATCGGTAGCGTACTGAACCTGGCATTTTCTTTACTATCGTTCTGGCCACTTCGTCGTTGTACAGCGAGTGTTGTTTCTTCAATGATTGCAGCGCTTCGACGGCGTCCTTGACTCGTGACGTCATCGAAATAAGGTCCTTTGGGTCGTCGCCCGCTCTCGGTAGGTTTCGTAGTCGTTCGAGCTCGTGCGTTGCTATGGTTTCCGCTCTTCCGAAGTTCCACTCCAAGGTTTTCATGATGTCTTCCGGTGTGCTCTGGATGCTGCTCAGTAGGCTGTTGACGACGGTGCTGGCGCGGCCGTAGAGACATCTTCTTAGTCTTGATTTGTTATCAAGTGGTGAGTGGTGCGCGGCGGTTTCTTCATAGGCGGTGTTGAACGCGAACCATTCTTGAAAGGCTCCCCCGAATTTAGGTAGCTCGGAGGACGCGCTGTGCATGTGCGGACGTAGAGAGCGCTCGGCTAGGGCGATGACGGCTTCCTTAATGTTCCCGATTTCTACATTGATCGGATTCGGCGATGAACACGGCGGACACGGCGGTGTTATCTCTTCTATCTTGCTCGTAACGGCGACTGGTTGTGTTCGTAGACACGTAGTTCCTCCAGTTACGACGGCAGGCTCGGCTGACGTCATCTTCTCAATGCTGTTCGTAACGGCGACTGGTTGTACTCGTGGACATGTAGTTCCTCCAGTTACGAAAGCAGGCACGGCGGCGGACTCGGCGGCGGACACGGCGGCGGACTCGGCGGGTGCGGCGGCGGACACGGCGGGGGCGGCGGACTCGGCGGGGCAATGCGGCTTGTCGCTAATTGCCAATGGTGTGGACTCTTCTATCCACGATCGGACTCGTTCATTCACATCGGCGTCGGATTCGCTGATGTGTGACGTATTATCTTCTTTATCTTCTTCGGCAACACGGTTTGCTAAGCGTTTCTTCTTTACAATGCTTAGCGCGATCTTCATTTCTAATATTTCTTGCTCTAAAGCTAATTCTTCTTCGATTGCTTGAGCCTTCCTTAACTTCTTGCTTCGGTGGGACGGCGTGGCGGCGGCGGCGGCGTTCGATGCGGCGGCGGCAGCGGCGCTTCCAGCGGCGACTTGCGGTATCGGAGATAGTGCGACGTCTGCGGTCGGCACTACGGTGGTTGTCGCTTCGCTGGTCCCCGTGGTGGACTCCATAGTGGTCCCGGACTCGGTGGTCCCCGATGACGGATTTGACGCGGTGGCGTCCTCACTCCCGGCCTCTTCACGGTGGCTCCTTCCTCCGCTGGTCGATCTTGTGACAGGCATGGCTTCTGCGTTTCTTCGATATTCGGCTCGCAATGGACCAAAATGTGCCGCACGCCCCGCTCGGATTTGGCAGTGGACTGTATCGTTGCGGAGGGCGAGACGTACGGTTTTTCAAACTGGGTGCTGGGTTGCGAAGTAAAACGCAGAGGAGCTTGTTGTACCAGGAACTAGGAGAGCTTGCTTGCTGTCTCTTTCAGAGTCTTGAGGCGAGAGTGGGACAAGTGATGATCCGTAGCCATAGAAACCCGACTCTCACTAAGCTACTTAAAGGCAATACCGTATAGAGAGCCGCGCGCAAGCTCACTAGTTTTCAACTTTATTTATGTCATTTTATCTATGCACATACGACGTTTCTTATCACTAACAATTCCTTATCAGTCACAATATTACATGTTACATATTAAAATATTCTAAAAAATTATTGCTATCAAGTTAAGTTACATTTTCAATACTACGTTCAATACTATTTCTAATCTACCTATAAATCGTTTTGGGAAATGAGAAAACACACGAAAAAATATACTTTATTTCTTAATATCTTATCAGCTATTTACTTAACTCTTATGTATCATACCTTATCGTGAAGGTCTAATTAGCCGCTATGTGCGTAACATCAATTTATCAACATGGGATAATTTATTTGTAAATACCTACTCTATAAATACCTACTGCATAAAACTTTCATACAAACTAGTACAACACGAACAAGCTTTACAATACACGAAAAACACTAACTGCAAATATTATCGACTAAATACATTCCAAACACAAAGAAACTTATTATTATACTATAAAACACTAATAGACAACGAATTCAATAGATTTTACACTTATAACTAGTCACGAAATTTCACATCACAATACAACTTTATTACCACAATTATTAGTCACTGTCTATTGTTCACTTTATTGCACTATTCTGCCGGCCGTCCCGAACACTTCCCTTATTTTTAACATTGACAGAAATCAAACTCATTTTGACGATGTAAACATGGCACTCTCTCAAATTCTTACTTGGTTTGATGCAAATAACTTACAACTTAATGCAAGGAAAACCAAATGTATCCAATTTTCTTTGCCTAATGTAAAAGTCCTGCCAATAGATGTTGAAATTAAAAAAGAAAAATTTGATTTAGTCGATTCAACTGTTTTCTTGGGTGTAACTCTAGACACTAAACTCCAATGGGCCCCACATATCGCGGCATTAGCTGGTAGACTTGGCTCGGCTGCATATGCTATTAGAAAAATTAGACAGTTAACAGATGTTGAAACTGCTAGGATTGTATATTTTAGTTATTTCCATAGCATCATGTCTTATGGTATTCTTTTGTGGGGGACAGCAGCTGATATAAACACTATATTCATTTTACAAAAACGTGCAATAAGAGCCATTTATCAGCTAGGGTCTAAAACGTCTCTTAGGGATAAGTTCAAAGAGATAGGTATATTAACAGCTGCATGTCAATTTATTTTGAACTGTATAATTTTTGTTCGTCGCAATCTATCAGAATATACCAAACATAGTGATGTGCACAATGTTAATACGAGAAATAAAAATAAACTTGTAATGCCTCGATACAGGCTAAAAAAGGTTCACGGATCTTTCTTGGGTCTAGGTGTAAATTTTTTCAATAAAATTCCACAATGTATTTTGGATTTGCCTTTTGAAAAATTTAAGATTCATGTAAAAGATTGTCTACTAAAGAAAGGATATTATACTATAAAGGATTATTTGAATGACAAAACAGCTTGGTCATAAATGTTTTGTTTTATTTTTTCGAAGTTGTAGCCGTGTCATTAATTTGTTTAGTATAGTATTAGATTAAACTTTTAACGCAGGTAGCTTGAGTATGTCATGCTCTCTTTAAACATTTCTACGGTGGTGTCGTGTGAGGCGGGTCGCTACGTTCCCTAAAATATGGTTGAGCGAAGCGATGGCTGGTTCATGCGTCATGCTCGTGAACGGGTGCTGCCAGTGGGATGGGTCTGCTCTTGTCTGATTGTGTTAAAATGTGTTGAGATATTTATATTTTTGTTTCAATTTTATAAATTCTATGTTATTTATGATGTTTTGAATTGAGAACGTGGCACTGCTTGATCAGAATAAATAAAAATAAGTAATGTTCTCCAATTATTGTAATCAAGTATATGAAAGCCATTATTATTATTATTTTTAGTTTACTTTAAATACGCTTTATGATTATGACCCAGCTGATGCGTCTTCCAGTAACATTGTAAGTTGCGTCTTATATTAATGCACTTTTATATTTCTTTTTTTTTTTTTTGTTTTTGCCATTGTATTTTTTATATTTATACACTTTAACATAAGTACCTGAAGTACGTCATGCTCACTCAAACGTTTCTTCGGCGGTGTCGTGTGAGGCGGGTCGTTACGTTCCCTAAAATATGGTTGAGCGAAGCGATGGCTGGTTCATGCGTCATGCTCGTGAACGGGTGCCGCCAGCGGAAATGGGTCTGCTTCAGTCTGCTTGTCTTAACGTTGTGCTTAGAGATTAAATATTTTCATCTAAAATAAATTACTATCGACCTGTATGATGTACGTCACAACTTGCAGTTCAGTAACCTTGTAATGCGAGAAATGTTAAATGTAAGTCCTTCCTTACGAGTTGAAAATTGTTTACGGTTAGGATAACCATAAAATGTAATATTATAATTAGTATTTTCTTTTGTGATGGAAATTGACCTTACTGATATGTTAAGCTCACTTTTCAATTTGACGACTCTGTATGAAATAAAACAGGGAGAAAAAAATAGCCCTTGACGAGTTTCTTGCCGGTTCTTCTCGTTACAAGGTCTCCCGCCGTAGGGTTTGTGAACCGATGGCGTAGCTTCTTTGACGTTCATAAGTGCTTGTAACAGCCTAGACTGAATAAATGATATTGAATTTTGAATTTTTTAATTTTGAAATCTTGACTAATTGATTTCCATTCCTTGCTTATCTCTTCTGGTAGCTCGCTATTCCAATGAATGTCATGTAGCCATACAGTTTGAAATAGTAGTTTCAATTTGGTGGTAACAGGAGAGAGCCATCCCAGTGGGTCAAAGACCTTTGATATTTCAGATAAAAGTAAGCGTTTGGTAAGCAATTTTGGTGCAGTGTTCAATTGAAATTGAAACAGCAAAACGTCTTCTTGCGGGTTCCAACGCAAGCCGAGAGCCTTTGTTGATTCAGGATGCTTGAAGTCGAAGGATGTTTGATTTGTAGTAGGTTCATTTCCTTTTAATAGGTCAGTGTTGTTAGATGACCATTTACGAAGGTTGAACCCCCCTGACTTAAGTAAAGCTATCAAGTCAGTTTTTAGTTGCAATGCTGAGTCAATGTTATGACTACCAGACAGCAGGTCGTCCATGTAGAACTCATTTTCTAGTGCTTGCTTTGCTCTGTTGGAGTACTTGTGACCTTCATCTGACGCGAGTTGTTTTAACGTCATCATCGCAAGAAAAGGTGCAGCTTTAGTGCCATAAGTTACTGTAGTTAGCTTATATTCTTGTAAAACTTGTTTTTGGTTGTTATTCTGTGTTTTAGACGTGGTTGGATCCCTCCAGTAAATCTTGTGGAGATTTTGATCATCAGAATGCAGGTTGATCTGTCTAAACATCTTCTCAATGTCTGCTGTGAACGCTATCTCGAACTGTCGCCATTTTAAAATCAGTGATAGTAAATCTTGCTGCAAGTTAGGCCCGCTAAACATTAAATCGTTTAGGCTAAGCCCTGATGACGTAGGCGATGACGCGTTGAATACAACTCGTAGTGCTGTAGTATCGGAGTCCGGGCGAATGACGCAATGATGCGGTAGGTAATACGATGGTGTCTGATTACCGTCTCCTTTGTTTACATTTTGCATGTGGCCGAGTTTAATGTACTCATCTATAAATGTTTTATAGTCGAATGATAGTTTTTCATTTCTTTCGAGTTTTTTCTCCAACTGACGAAACTGTGCTATTGCTCTCTGTTTGGACTCTCCCAATTTTTGCATGGCGTCTGGTTTCATGGGAAGCCTCACAATGTAACGACCGTCTGATTGCCGTGTCGTTTGCTCTTTATATACTTGAACACAGTGATGATCTTCAAATGAATTATTTTCAGAACTGTCAGCGATGTCTTCAATTGACCAAAACCTTTGGATATCGTCGATGTTGTTTAATATCACATTACATTGGTAGGTTTTGACATTACCGCATAGCAACCATCCAAGCTGGGTCTGTTGCGCTATTGGTTGCGTGTCATTGTCACCTTTGATGATTCCTCCCATCATGATAAGGGAATAGATGTCGGCACCAAGTAATAGGTCTACTGGTCTGCTGATGTAAAACTCGGGGTCTGCTAATTTTATGTGTTCAATGTGGGGCCACGATGGTTTTGAAAATGATTGATTTGGAAGATTATTGATGAGATTGTTCATTATGATGACATCCGTGCTGAAGGTGAAATCACTATGAATCGCTGCTGCTGTTATCTGCGTTGAACCCTTGCTGCTGTTTTCTTTGGCGCCTAGTCCAAACACCACACCTTTACAACGACGGCGGGGTGCGCGGAGCCTCTGAGCTGCATTCTCTGTCATAAGAGATATCTGAGATCCTTGATCGATGAGCGCACGCATGGTATGATGCGTGCCATCTGCTGCCAACACTTTGATTAATGCAGTTGCTAATAGAATCTCGGATGCTTTCTGTTGTGATACATGGACGCTTTCTGTGTGTTTAATTGCTAGATGGTTTCGTAAACGAATCATGTAGTAATGTGTTATGTTGTTTAGTGCATTTACTACATGATTTCGTAGAAATGCATTTATTGCCCTTGTGATCATATAAACAATTGATGCAGATTCGTAGGTTGTTAACCGTCTTCAACTTCATCTCAGACGACATTTCCAAAAAATGCTTGCTCGGCTGATGTGCGTTGCTAGTTGAATATTTATTGTAATTAAAATAATTTTGCTGATTTGACCTCTTTGCAGTAAATGACGGATTTTGTGTATTAGGTTTTTGCGCAATATTATCTTGCTTTCGTTTGGAAGCTTCTAGAGAAGTGAATTTATTTTCTAAAAATTCGAAAAATTCGGACAATGTTGGTAATTCTCTAGGGGTCTTCAATGACTCTATGTAGTCCTTATGTGTTTCAGAGTCAAGTTTCTGCGACAGGATGTGAACAACTAATGGGTCCCAGGACGTGATGTCGACTTCAAGAGACTTTATAGCGTTCAGACACTCATTTGCAGTGTCATGAATTTTCTTGATAAGTGGTGCTGTTTGAAGTTGCATTGCTGGTAGGCTCATTAGAATGTTGATATGAGAGCTGAAGATTAACTTTCTATTGTTAAATCTGTGATTTAATATATCCCAACAGATTTGATAGTTCTCAGTGCTGATATTGAGATGTTGTATAAGCTTTTCCGCTTCGCCTTTAACTTTAGTTTTCAAGAATTGCATCTTTTGTGCATTTGACATAGAACGGTTATTGTGAATAGCCTCCAAAAATAGGTCTTTGAAGGAAACCCATTTATGATAATCACCGTTGAAAGTAGGAATGTCCATGGTTGGCGTTGAATGTGTTCTGAATGATGCTGACCACATTTTTTGATTAAGTACCTTTTTGATGTCATTGTATTCTCTCTCATAGATATTAAAGGAACGCTCGTATTCTTTATCTTCTTCATACAACTCACTGTCTATCTCCCAGTGTAAATGGTCGATAGCTGTCCAACGTGTTTCGATATGTTTCAAAATGTCTTCAAATTCCCATTTTTCGGAGATATTTTGAAGGTCGATGTTCGTGACTGTACGAGCGAACGCTTTAAAATTGCTTTTCTGCTTCCGAAGCATTTCATCTAACTTGCTGCTAGTACTGCTGTGCTTCATTTCTTTTAGATTAGAGCTCTGCTGTGATCTTAATTGAGGCACGGGTAAAGCCGGGGCATTCACGTAGGCGTCGTTGTCAGAAGTTATGGTAGATGCGGGCGGTGGAGGCGGCGTTACAGCGCTCCTGCCGCTCGGTGACAGTGATGGCTTTAGTTTCGATGTTTCTAGCACCAGTAGCTTGTTGAGCTGAGGCCTCTCAGGCATTTCGTGAGCCGAAGGGTCTTCCGTGTATAAACAGTAAAGTTGTAAGTATTGCACTAGTTCTTGAAAGTAATCCTTGGTTCGTTGATAATGATTCCTTTTAAAATAGTCGTGCTCGACGTTTTGATAGTCAACAAGTTTCATATGATTGCTATTGAACTCGTTCCAGTAGGCTTCTAACGTTGATATCCTCCTACGGATGTTAGAGTAGGTTTTGCGTTCAGCACCATCCTTCTTAAAGTTAGTGTAAACGCTTTCGATGCTTTGCATTAGCTGATATTGAGTGGCAATGATGTCTTCCATTTTTGTTTCAATTGCTGATTGAACAATCACGAGAGGAAATACTGTGTTAATTCAGTGCTGTTGGAATCCCAGTGGGCGTACTGAAGATGCGACTTCTCAATCTACCGGTGAGACCCGCTGGTGGGAGGCCGGAGACCGATCGCTACCACACGAGAACACACAACAACACTAAACTGATTAAAAAGTAGCTTGGAGATGTTTTCCTCAAGTTGCTTGTAAATTGATGATGTTGAATCACTGATAGCTTGAAGATGTTTTCTTCAAGGTATTTGCTTGATGATAATGTGAACGTCACTAAAAGTTCCACGTAGCACTGATAGTTCAAACTCCACACGAACGCTTTAACACGACTGATGACCGTAATCAAAACGCACACGCGAAGTCCTTATGCTCGAAGGACCAAAAAAGATGTATGGTGTTCCACACAATCTTTAGAAATGATACTTGATTGAGATGATAAATTATTTAATTGTAAAAATATGTATATGCTATGATGGAATGAGTACACGTAACGACTGCTAATTGTGAACTGAAACTGCTAACACATCGAAAATAAATAATAATTAAATATATTGCAATTGACGTGAAATGCTGACATGGCGCTATGTACGGTTATTGCACTGTACACACACAGTCAACGCGTTGCAACGATTGGTTATTTATTGAGTAGGTGTAGTGGACTGCATTTTTTGATCTACTGAACGTGATACAATTACATTTTGGAATGTTTAATTCAAGTTTATTCAATACGCAGTAGTGAAGGAGCCTATCCAGATCATCTTGCAAGAGTATACAATCATCCGGAGTTATAATTTTTTTGAATACTTTCATGTCGTCGGCAAATAACAAAAATTGCGAATGGACAAAGCATCTACTTATGTCGTTAATAAAAAGTATGAATAATAAGGGCCCAAGAATAGATCCCTGAGGAACTCCAGACGGGATGGTGGAAAAACGTGTATGTGAAGAGAAACCGTTAAGAACCACAGTTTGACACCGATCTGCAACGTATGAACAAAACCAACGGTAGAGATCCCCGCGTATACCCGCTAATTGAAGCTTCTGAAGCAGTATCACGTGATCTATTCGATCAAATGCCTTACTGTAGTCAGTGTATACTGCATCAAGTTGACCCCCACGCTCCATGCTTTCAGTCACGTCATCAAGAAAAGTTACAAGATTACTAACTGTAGACCGGCCTTTGAGAAATCCATGCTGTTGAGGCAAAATGGTATGTTTAAGAGCAGCATACATTTGAATGTGGATAATTTTTTCTAATACCTTGGCAAATACACAGAGTTTGGATATGGGCCTATAATTAGCAACTTCTCGTTTTGAACCTTTTTTATGGATAGGAGTGACGGTTGCTGTTTTCCAAATTTTTGGCATAGTTCCTTCAGTGATAGAACGTTTGAATAAATGACATACAGGAAGAGTCAAACTTCGAGCACACTTAGAGATCAGGAATGGATGTAAATTATCAGGTCCTGCAGATTTGTTACAATCAAGAGATTTTAATATATTATAAACCTGATCATGAGAAATTTCAATAGTGTGAATATCGGCAGAAAGTGTTTCCGCCCTGACTGTGGTGGGCTGGTTAGTAGAAGAATTCGATGAAGGCGAAGGTGTTAGGAAAGTAGATTGGAAGAACTCAGCGAATGCATCACAAATTTCGTCACCTATTGTGAGATTGACGCCTTTATGCATCATAGTGGAAGGATAGCCGTTATGTTTTCTATTAGCATGACTGTATGACCAGAAAGCTTTTGGGTTATCATTTATGGAATTTTCGATATTTTGCACTTAGGTGTCATAGCATTCCTGCTCTACTTTTTTAGCACGATTGCGGAGAACATTAAAAGAAATACTATCGGCTTTGTTACCGTAGATTTTATGTTTCCTGTGTAGTTTGTTTTTTTCTTTTAGTATCTTTATTAGTGCACTTGAGTACCATACTGGAAATTTACTTGGAGAAGTAAATTTATGAGGGACATGTTTATCTCTCAGATTACATAAAATACCATTAAACACTTCAACTGCATCATCCAATGTTTCACGTGAGAGAATATCAATCCAGTCCAGCTTATCGAGGTCATTACATAAATCGGAATAGTTTCCTTTATTATAAAAGTATGTAAGGTGTCTTTTGGGACTCAGGTTCTTATTATAATTAATGAAATTAGTTTCACAAATTAGAGCTGGATGGTAAGCATTACATAAGAACAACACCTGGTCCACCTGTTACATGCAGACCGCGCCGATTACCACCGGACAAGCTAAAGGTAGCTCAGAAGGAGTTCGAGGATATGTTGGCCAACGGTATAGCACGACGTTCAGAAAGCCCTTGGGCGTCACCTTTACACCTGGTTCCTAAGAAGGACAGCGGCTGGCGTCTCTGCGGCGATTACCGTGCGTTGAACTCTAATCTGGCTGATAATTATCTAATCTGGCATATCCAGGATTTTGCTCAACAACTAGCTGGCAGCACTGTATTTTCGAAGGTAGATTTAGTGAAAGCTTATAATCAGGTTCCAGTAAATAAAGAAGATATTATGAAAACCGCCATCACTACTCCCTTCGGGCTCTTCGAATTCCCGGTTATGACGTTTGGGTTGCGTAATGCAGCCCAAACCTTTCAACGTTTGATCGACGAGGCTCTGCGGGGGCTTCCTTTCTGCTACGGTTTCTTGGATGATATTTTGATATTTTCGCAGTCAGAAACGCAGCATTACCAGCACCTGCAACAGCTGTTTCAGCGCCTGGACGAGTACGGTATGCTAATAAATACCGCTAAGTGTGAATTTGGTAAATCACGCATGAACTTTCTAGGCCATGAGGTAACGTCAGAAGGTATTTACCCTCTTACAGAAAAGGTGCAGGCGTTGCAGAAGTACCCAGTACCAAAGACGGTTAGAGAATTGCGTCGTTTTTTAGGCATGTATAATTTTTTTCGCCGTTTCGTGCCAGGAGCAGCAAAAATCCAAGAGCCTTTAAATAAATTTCTCTCACGACCGAAAACCAAAGGCAATGAAGCTATAACGCTAACATTAAAGATGCTTGAAGCTTTCAACAACTGCAAGGCAAGCCTAGCAAAAGTAACACTATTAGCTCATCCAGAATCCGGCGCTGAGCTGGCAATTTACACCGATGCTTCTGATAACGCCATAGGAGCTTCATTACAGCAACGAACTGGTAACGATTGGAAACCACTTGCATTTTTCTCCAGACTTTTAACACCAGCTCAAAGAAAATACAGCCCATACGACCGAGAGTTGCTCGCCATTTATGAGGCCATACGGTACTTTCGGCATATCGCAAGGAGTTTCGCAGTATATACAGACCACAAACCACTTACGTATGTATTCCAGCATAACCGTGAAAAATGTTCACCACGACAGTTCCGGTACCTGGATTATATTGGCCAGTTTACCACCGATTTAAGATACGTCACTGGTAAGAACAACGTAGTCGCTGACGCTTTCTCCAGGATCGAATCAAATAATATCCCCATTGATTACGAAGAACTAGCTAAGTCTCAGAATACTGATCCAGAGCTACAAGACCTGCTTGCACACGGAGTAACAGCACTACGACTACAGAGAGTAAAAGCTCCGGGAACTCAGACAGAAATCGTTTGTGATATGTCGAAACAACCACGGCCATATTTGACTCCAGCTTTTCGTAGGGCCATGTTTGAGCAGATACATTACCTTAGTCACCCTGGTATCAAAGCAACAGTCAGACTGGTGACCGCCCGATTCGTATGGCCGGGAATTAAGAAAGATTGTAAAAGCTGGGCTAAGACATGCACTGAATGCCAAATCAACAAAGTTTCCCGTCACACACACACTCCTATCTCTACTTTTCCTGTCCCATCAAACCGTTTTTCCCATGTCCACATGGACATCGTAGGGCCTTTACCCTTTTCGTCTGGTTACAGGTACTGCCTCACCGTCATCGACCGCTTCACGCGTTGGCCTGAGGCGTACCCGCTCAGCGACATCACCGCGGCCACATGTGCCCGCGCTTTCGTCGCTGGTTGGGTGGCCCGCTTCGGTTGCCCTGCCAAGATCACCACCGACAGGGGCAGGCAGTTTGAGTGCGAGCGTTTCCGCGCTCTGACCACCATTCTTGGTACACAGCATCGACCCACAACAGCGTATCACCCTGCCTGCAATGGTATGGTGGAGCGTTTTCACCGCCAATTGAAAGCAGCCATCATGTGCCATTCTTCACCGACTTGGACCGATGTACTTCCCCTGGTATTACTAGGAATCCGCAGCGCCTGGAAAGAAGACGTAAAGGCATCTGCAGCTGAGCTGGTGTACGGGGAGCCTCTCCGACTTCCTGGCGAATTTTTCGTTCCCACAGCAGATGTCAATGACGATCCAACGATCTTCATATCGCAACTACGTCTACATATGGCTAAGTTAGCTCCAGCACCTGTAAGTCGTCATGAGAATAAAACCTTTTACATTCCAATAGATCTAGCAACAGCTGATTTCGTTTTCCTGAGGCAAGATGCAGTGAGACTCTCGCTCCAGCCGCCATACACTGGTCCATACAAGATACTGGAGCGAAACGAAAAGACTTTGAAACTAGCCATCCGAAACAGAGAAGTAACGGTATCTATTGATCGCGTCAAACCAGCTTACATTACCAGAGATGACCCCATCACCAATGATTATGCTAAGAAAGCTATTTTACCTCCCAGTCCCAGTAAAGAAGTTCCATCAAAGAAGAAGACGAGATTCGGTAGAACAATTAAAATTCCTGATTACTTTCGACTTCCACAGTAGTTTCAGTCTCGGCAGGGGGGTAGTGTAGCGGCTATTTATTAATTTAACTTAATTTTAATTCACATTGTCATATTTTTGTTTTCTTTGTAATTTAATTTTCATTTTAAAATATTGTTTCTTCTTCTAAAATATTGTTTGTTGTAATAATAATTTAATTGTTAAATAATTGGCACAAGCGTCCTCGCTGCGCGCACTACCTTAGCAAAACGATTCGCACTTGACCGTTTCTGTTATCTACATCTTTTGTTCTCGCATTCCTGCGCCGGCGCAGCTCGCATTTCTCTTTGGAACGTTGAGCCAGTCCAATTCTGGATACCGCGGCGAATGCACGTCCGTTTTTGCTCTGCCAATTTATTACGCGCTTGCTATAAATATCTAATTTCTATCTGTTTCTTAAACTGTGACTTTCTCCATTCTTTACTATCGTTTCTGCTTGTGTCTGTACCCTTGTTTTCTTCTGTTTTTGTCTTTGTGTATTATGTGGGAAACCGAGAAATAAATAGACAATTTTCTTTACCGGATAACATCGTTTTAATCAATCTCCGCGTAGGGTTTCCCATAAATTCATAAATTTGTCCCGGACATCATTTCCTTCAGCACTCCGCCGATTCCTCAGTTGTTGTAGCGATGGCAAACCATCAATGTTACGACGCCAATCTCCTTACTGAAATGACAATGTGTTGATGTTTTCTCTATCGACGCTTTGTGTAGAAATGTATGAAGGTGATTTTTTTCTTAAATAATTATGCAAAGCACAACATGCCAGAACAACAGAGTCCACATTATCGATGTTCAAATTTTATGGACTTCGAAACACCCTATATCGAGTGTCTAAGATGCCGATAGCATTTTCAACAACTCGCCTTGCTCTAGAAAGACGATAATTGAATATTCGTTTTTCATGGGTTATATTTGTTAAATGGAATGGTTTCATAAAATGTTTATCCAAGCTAAAAGAGCTGTCGCCTAAGAACACATATGGCACAGATATATTTGAATTTCGCAACAGGGGCGTGCATTGGTTTTCCAGCGAGGTAGGCACTATAGATTTTAACTAGTCGTAGTTGCGATTATCATTTTGAAAATAAAAGGTTAGCTTACTAATAATATAAATGCGAAAGTATGTCAGTTTGTTTGTTACTGTTTCACGCTAAAACTACTGAATGGATTTGGATGAAACTTGGCACAAAGATAGTAGATAGCCTGAATTAAAGCATAGGATACTTTTTATCCCGATATTCCCGCGGGAACGGGTGGAACAGCGGGCAGCCTCTAGTAATAATATAAATTTCTTACCACTTTTTTGCCGTATTCTTGAGGCTGTAAATAATGTTATGTGAACATGCTTCCTAGGTATAAATGGATAATTTTCATAGGCACCTGGCGGTCGAACAAATTTTTCACCACCACAGATATCTCAAAAATGCATGGATAATAAACATCACTAAAAAGTCACTTAAACAATGTCATTTGAGCGATAGCTGTAGTAGCCCGTTGTTAATTTTGTTTTATGTCACTTCACTCACTTGCTCGTATATTAAACCTGTTATTCGTGAGATACCAGGTTTAATATACGAGCAAAATAACAACTGTTCGAAAGGTTACGTACGTAATTTCTGTAAACAAATCCAATCCTCAGCACAATCGGCACACTCTAATTTTTCAATTAAATTTGAATTGCATAATACCTAGGTACTTGTTTTATACACAAACACACACACCAACTCCTTTTTTCATAGCACTAATACTAAACACGGAAGGAAATTAACAAAACAAGTAAACATTAATGTAATTATCGAATTAACTCGTGCGGGCGTAATGTCAACAAACAAACTAAAAACAAAAACATGGCCGGCACGGCAGCACTCTTGTTGCAAAACTTTTCTATCTCGTATTAAAAAGTGTGGTTGAAAATGTCAACAAACACTCTTAAGGCAGCGCAATAATATTGAAACTCGTTCAACTAAACTTGCAGAGCGAGTGAGAGAGATGGGGTCGGGGGTCGTCGACTTATCTCGCGACAAGTTCCTTCGGCCGCCTGGCCGCCAAGTAAGCGTGCTTACCTAACCCAGTTAAATTGAGAACGTCATGTCTTAGGACGCGACGTTCACATTTTCGGTAAACATTATACGCGGTCGTATTACCTTGACCAATACTTTTTATAATTTAAACTTCCAAATTCAAATTCCAAATTTATTTATTTGCAGAATACAGGTTTTTACAATAATTGGTGGTGTTTACAATCTGAGCGCTGTAATCTTACCCAATGGGTGTGCAAAATTCATTTTCACAGAGAAAGTCCATTAAATTTAAACACATTAGTATAAAAAAATACATTAATAATGTATTTATGTTGTATGAAACGCTCTTACTTCGAATAGGCAATCCGGAGCCTGCCTACCTGTAAGTATTTAGCGTTAGGAAAAATTACGACGTTGAGCAAACTATTCGTTAGATGACGCTGTTTTACATATTGGGTGAGGTGTTGAATAGACATTTTGTTATAGAATATCTGAACCATATTAAACTAAATTAACTTTATATTATTAAATTAGTGGCATGTTATTTAGGTTTTTAATGAGGTAGGCACTGCCTAATTGCCTATATGATATGCACGCTCCTGTTTCGCAATGTAGATTCTTGTGGTAAATTTAAACTTCCACTCATAAGTTTCTCGTAAAAAGTTGTGCTTTTGAAAATTGTTCCGTCAGCAACACATCCGTTTGTTCCCGTGTGCACGTAGATGAACTCATAATTAGCGTTCACAACAGCAAACAAAACAACACTAAAATATCCTTTGTAGTTGTAATACATAGATCCACTCTCTGGAGGTTTTTCAATGGCAATGTGTTTTCCGTCACACGCACCTAAGCAATGGTTAAAATTCAACTTGTTTTTAAATAGTTCTGCAGTTTGTAGCCAATCTGATTCCGATCTTGGCATCTGAAATTAATACAATGAATTATTTTATGTTATAGGATAATACAACCGAGTCGATACCCCCGAAGCATCGTCTTCCTCATACAACTAAACAATTGTTCAGACAACTAAACCGCTTCAATCCCCGTCTCCTCAACCGATATTCCATCGCACTCTATCATCAAACAACAGAATGCAATCATCTCAACAACCTCCATCGCCATACAACCGAGTCGATAGCCCCGAAGCATCTCCTTCCTCATAAAACCAAACAGTCGTTCAGACAACTCAACCGCTTCAATTCCCATCTCCTCAACCGATATTCTATCGCACTCCATCATCAATTAACAGAATGCAATCATCTCGACAACCTCGATCCCCATACAACCGAGTTGATACCCCCGAAGCATCTCCTTCCTTATACAACCAAACGCTCGTACAGACAACTCAACCGCTTCAACCCCTATCTCATCAACCAATATGCTATCGCACTCCATCATCAAAAGAAAGGATCCCATACCATATACAAATATCCCAGTCAGCTCTGCCTTCAGATCACATTACCACACAATTAGATTCATCAGATCAACAAACACAAATACTCGTATTTCAACAAACACCTTCACATGAGCATGTAACATCTGATACTGACATACTACAAAATCTGGGAGAAAACTATGAATTCTCTATTGAAAATTTTCCCAATACCTCGTCAACTGACAAGGCTGAAGGCCAAAAAATTGAAATGTGAGTTCCTAATTGCACATCCAAAAAAAAATGTTTTATGATGATAATAATTGCCTATAAATAAAACACTGTTTTACGGATATTTAACACGTATATTTATTTATTTATTTATTTATTCATACATTTCTTAAAAGCTAACAGACATTCGTCCAAAACACTTCTAAGATTAGAATATGTCATTTGAGTACAGCATGAAAATTATTGAATCAATTACAAATGCAGATATTAGGTTATTTATAACTAACAATAATAATGTTAAACAAAATTTAAAAATTACGCATGTCAAAATATTATTCAATAAAATAAGTGTCAATGCCAGAAGTACTAAGGTCTAGCAGTAACACAGTCATTTAAGTTATTAATGTCGAACTTTATAATATATTATAAAAGTAAAAAAGTAAAATTATAAAATGTCAATAAAATTTAAGGCAATAAAAATAATGCTAATAAAATCAATGTCAAATCCGTAGAACAAAACTAAACTAAAGGTCTCAATTAACGCACAAGTAAAAATTACGAATGTCATAATACACTATGGAATAATAAACAAAAATGTCAATAAAATCTAAGTTCAAACAATGTCAACAGAAAGAAGAGAACAGAAAGAAAAATAAATTAATAATGTCACTCGTGTACAAATTTCAGTAAATATTAATTGAACATGTCATTTAGTATTTTTCTAAACTCGTTACAAAGAGATCTCAAGCTATCGGCAAATAGATCGATTTCAAAGTGCTGAGCAATTATGTTCCCGATAATGCGAAGTGCACGATTAGTGGGAGCATGCCTGCCGCGCTCCGTCCGCGCCACTGGCAGCGCCAGCAGCCGCGGGTGGCGGCGCGGTGCCATCTGCCCTGCCGCGTCCCTGGGGATGTTTGTGGGAACCCGGATACAAAATCTCTCAAGTATCTGTGGACTGTCGATGCCCTGGTGCAATATTGAAAGGTAATGCACAATCAAAAGCATGGCTCGTCTAAGCCTAAGAGTTTCCATTTCGGTCATCCCAGCAACAAATAGTGAGGGATATAAGTATGGGTAATAACCGTAAAGCTTTTTGTAAAGCCACCGAGCAAACTTACGTTGTACTTTTTCTACCATTAGTATGTATTTGTCCTCGTAGGGATCCCAAACAACTGCTCCGTATTCAAGTTTGCTGCGAACATACGCCGTATATATAGTACTTTAGCTACTGCTGCATTGTCAAATTGTGATGCTGTTCTTATAACGAAACCTAGGAGTCGATGTGCTTTCTTGCAAACATTTACTATATGTGTGTGAAAATCTAGTTTACAATCTAATATTAAACCTAAGTCTTTGATGTCATTTACTCTTTCCATGGGAGCGTCAGATAAAGTATAGTCATGGATTATTGGTTGTAATTTACGTGAGAAGGTAATGACCTTACATTTGAGAGTGTTAAACGGTAGATTATTGTCATGACTCCATTGAGACACAGCATCAATGTCCGTTTGCAAAGTCACAAAATCCGCGTCTGATTTGATGCCCAGACTCAATTTCAAATCGTCAGCAAATAAAAGAGATTTAGATGTGGATACAGTTTCCGGTAGATCATTAATGAATATTAAGAAAAGGGTCGGTCCCAACGTGCTACCTTGACTAACGCCAGACCTTGTATAGTACTCACTAGATTCATAGCCATTCAAACGAACATATTGACAACGATTACTGAGGTAACATGCAAAAAACTGAAGAAGTTTTGGCGTGAAGCCGATTGCTGCCAATTTCTGTAAAAGTCTATCGTTGTCGACCAGATCGAAGGCCTTTTTAAAATCAAAATAGGCTGCATCGACTTGCCTACCATTGTCTAATTGTGAGTGTACGTAGTCAACCTGAGCGACTAGATTTGTAGTTGTCGAACGGGCACTCCGAAACCCATGTTGACTGTCGTGCAACAAATGACTAATCTGCTTATTAATGTGAGTGTTTAGAATTGTTTCAAAGATTTTGCCAAAAACCGACTGAACCGCGATAGGTCTATGAGCTGTAACATCGGATCCACCATCTCCTTTCGGGACGGGAGTGACTCGAGATTGTTTCCAGTTTTCAGGATAAATCGAATTAGCTAGAGACAAATTATACAGGTGTAAGAGGGGTGTAACTATAGCTGATATGCAATCCCTTGCCAAAAATACGGGAATGCCATCAGGGCCGCCAGAAGACCGTGGCTTGAGGCGTCTTGCAGCCTTTAGTAAATCTGTCTCATTGACTGATTCTATAGACACTGAGATAGCAACTTGAGAGTTATGAGCGGCTTGGGCGGCCTGGACAGGGTTCAACAGAGGTATGTTCTCATGGAATACGGAAGCGAAATATCTGGCAAAAGCATCGACCGCAGCCTTACCCTCCACTTCAGAACCGTTGTATGTAAATGTCTCTACACGTCTTCTTCCAGTTTTTTTATCTGTAATGTATTTCCAGAATTCCGCTGGATCGTCAATAATGTTATTTTGTACCGATTTAATATATTGCTGATATTCGTTGTCAATCATTTTTTTTGATAACTCCCTATAGTATATGAACATTTCCTTGTTAAATTCTTTACCTTCTTTTTTATATCGTTTGTGATGGAAGTACTTGTTTTTAATGTTGTTTATTATTTCAGCAGTAAACCATTTAGGGTAGACATACCGCTGATTTTGTCGAGTACGACTTTTAGTGGGTACAAAAAGACTTATACAGCTATATAGCTTCTCATAGAATAACTGAACAGCCTGGTTAACATCAGTCTTGTTTAGTATATCAGCCCAGTCTAATTCTAACAGTGCAGCATATAATCCTTCGAAGTCAGCCTTACGCCAATTCCAGTCAGGGCTGACTCCTTGGCGAGAAGAAGATTGCTGTTGTTCTGAAGAGTTTCCATGTGAGTTGTTACATGGAAGCTTAATCGTCACCTCAAGCGCTGGGTGATACTTATCAATTTGCACCAAGGGATCGCATCCACGAGATACCGTTAACTGCTCAGGTTTAAAATTACTCAGCACAAGATCCAACATGCCACCATGTTCGTTTAAAACACTACTATGCTGGTGCAGCGAACAGAAATCACAAAAAAAGTCGAAGTGAGTTTTAGCATTAGCACTACAGGAATTTAAATTGAAGTCACCGAAAATTAAAATATTTATGTCAGAGTGAGAACAGACTACGTTTTCTATACAATTCAAAACATTAATATACTGATCATCGTTATAATTAGGAGCTAAGTACACGACACAACATAAGATTTTTACACGTTTATAGGTAATAATTGCAAAAACTAATTCTTTTTCACTTGTCATATTAGTTACATCTTTAAGAACACGAACATTATAACAATCGCGGACAGCGAGTAGAACGCCACCCCATCCAACGTCACCTGCCCTATCTTTCCGCACAACATGGTACCCAGGAGGGAAAAGTTCACCATCGCAAACAGAACTATTTAGAAAAGTCTCCGTTATTGCAATAACATCGTAACCATTTTGTGTAACGTTATTATGAAATATACTAGTTTTTGTGCGTAATCCGCGGACATTCTGATAAACAAGATTAATTTTATGCATTCGCGGCCGATGCGTTTTTTGCTTTAGTACGAAAGTTCTGTCGCCATGGCTTTATACATATGTCTTCAGCCCAGTTATTAGGAGCCATAACACTTTCGACATTTTTCGACGGAACACCTAGTTTAAAAGATGAATACCGGCCGCGGGATTTCAGCTCTTCTACTGTGCACACGTCGCTGCCACATATGGTCACCAGATGATTACGAACCTGCTCAATTGTTGTTCCTTCTTGTACATAATAAAGATGTAGGTACCTCCATCGCTCCGAAGCCAACAACAGTGTAGATCCAGGCGCCGCGGTACCCCTTAGTACACCGGGAAGTGAAGTGCGTGATCGTTTGTGCCCTTCCTCCTCCCAATTGCCATTATCGGGAACATCTTCACCTGGGTTGCTGGAGGTAGGATTGGATATAGGCAGCTCCACTTGAATGGTTTTTTTGGTATTTGTGGCCGGTGCTACAGAAGAACTATAAGACTTTCCCCTGGCTACGACAGGCCTGGGTTTCACTTCTTTGGATTGATGTTGCAAGGTTTTATTTTCAGGAGATGGACTTTGGTGCCCTTTTGTCGACGAAGGTTCACAAGCTACGGCAGCATGGACTTTAAATTGTTCTTCTAATTGCATGATTTTGGTGGTAACGACATCTATCTTTTCAAACAATACAGATTTAAATGCAAGAAACTGTTCAGCTATCAGATTATTAATTTTACTAATGAGCTGCGCTTCAAAATCGACCTGCATTTTTTTTCAGATCTATTATAATGGAATCTTTCAAGTCGTACAGGGCATTATTTTGTCCAATGTTTTTGGTGGCTTGAGCCAGTCGCACCCCAGTCCGCAAGGTAACGTTATCGGGACTGTGCATAGAAATATCGGGGCAACTGGCCATACTTAAATCTTGAATGTTATTCTGGCGCACAGGGGTGTGAGAATTGTCACCTTTAGGTAGTTTGCTGCGACATTCCACACATACCCAGGATTTTTTAAGCTCCGTTGAAAACTTGTTGTACATATCTGGATTGACATTGGCACAAAAAATATCAAAAATCTGCTTACATTTGGTGCACCTCATATATGCGCTGTCTTCACTGACTGTCGCATTGCAACCCGCACATAATGTTACCCTCGATGCCATAATTGCGCTGTGGTCGACAGTACTTCGGGCCGCGCGCGGCAATAACCAGCGACGACGCGAGCTATGAGTCACAGCAGCGGGCGATCGGCGAGTTGTCGTAGGTCAGGGACAGCAACGGTTAAGCAAATTTTTTGAAATGTTTTTGCTTATTACTCTGAAGTTTTGAGATGAAATGTAATTTCACTTGCACCATATGAAAGCTGAGGTTATCAGCTTTGTAAATATCACAATCACTATTTGAAAAAACCACTTTAGCACTTGATTATGTTAATTTATTTACAGAGCAAACTAGCACAGATGTTATCTCTTAAGCGTTCAAAAACGGACCCCCATATTGTCCAACTTAGTGATTTTTTTTGTTGTTTTTAAATAACTAAAAAAATATTTAAAAACAACAATTAGTTGATGTTACAATAGGTAGGTAAGAATAATTACCTACCTATAATGTTGATGATTAATAAAAAAATATAAATAAAGCATACATACCTGAATATAATGTTTTAAGCATTTGTATATTGCCCGACACGTCTCTGGTATTATTTTTGAAAGAAGTGGTGCAGAAATAAGAGAACTGAACTTTAAATCTTCGTATGTATTTCCTGTTGCTAAGAATCTCAAAGTAACAGCTAATCTTTATCTTGGAGTAAAAGCATCTCTGAGCCAAGTGTCTTCTTTTTTAATGTACGGTGTAACTAATCTCAACAATTCTGTAAATTGTTCAGATTCCAATCTAAGAAAATTTCTTACATCTTCCGGTTCTTATACATTTCATAAATAATTTGTTATAGCCATTTTTTCCTAAAAGTAAATACTTTTTCACCCAACACTTTCTGCGTTTTTTTTTAAATTAAAATTGACCTCGACGCAACCAAAGTCAAGGCGAACCCAATCCTTTGATGTTTTGATCGACTCATGGTACGTACGACACGCTCGGAATTCGCTGATATACTGAGTTAGCTAGCTAATTAGATCAAGTGTAAAGAGCAAGCTCTTTTTCGCCCACGCTTACTGTCTGAATTTAGTTAACTGAATTTTGCCAAATGTAAAGGCCGCTTGATATGTTCTGAAAACAAAAAATTGTCTATGCCACAACAAGATATATTCACATATCTGTTTCTGCCAAATACCATCTGTGCGAATGTTATAGGTTATATCACATAAGTCAAACAAAGTCGAGTGTGGTGGTAGCTCAGATTACTCTATAAATGATAAATAATTTGTAAAATGGCTGGTGATGAGATACTACATGATTTACTTCAAAGAAGAAACAATCTAAGAGAAGTAACAAAGAAAATTTTACAATCGCGAAAAGACAAACAACTCATTATTGAAACAAAAAAGAAGGTAATAATGTTAAAATTTTTGTGATCTCACGTAACATTACAATTTTGTACGCAGTTTACAAAATTTGTGCGATCTAAATCTTTGTCAAACTATACATTTTTACAGGTACATCTGCAATACAAGTTAACCAAACAGTTGATAATATTGCGCTAAATGTGAACGATGATGATGATTAAATTATAATATTCCAAGTCATTGATAGCCAAGATAATCGAATGAATCCTTAATAAAACAGCGTAAGTTGTTAGTTGAAAATAGCTCAGAAAATAGAGTGCATTCTGGGGAGCTCACTTTGACTATTGTTGACAATGTTGAAATCTCTAATATTGAGTTATCTGCGGCCCCATCTTCACCTCCACGTAGGGAAAATTTAACAGTTGACCAATCCTCAATTTCATTGATGCAAGAACACAATGGTAATGGGTCTTGTGCATCTGATAATGTACCCGAAGATATAGACACTGCCAATGTAGTTATACCAATCACAAATGAACCTCCTGCTAAAATAAAGTACAAAAGAAAACAAATGAAAAGATTAAAAGATTGTGGCAAAGAATATGAAACACGCAAAGGTGTAGTCAAGCCATCTAAGCAGTTTTTTCTTCTGCAGTCATGTTGTCGCCGTAAGTGTTATTCTAAGATAACTGAAGAACAGCAGCAACATATTTATAAGCAATTTTGTGAAAAAATGAATACTGATACATCTAATCAATTTTTGGTAGACCATATCACTATTAAAGATAAAGTTTTAGAAAAGAAAGGCAGAGGCAAAAGTGGTCAAACAAATATCGTTTATTTACCGTTAATTAAATTCTGTATAAGTAAATTCTGAACAAGTTTGTAAGAAGATGTTTCAAAATATATTTTCAGTATCTAGAAATAAAATTGACATTGTTATAGCAAAAAAACGCAGTACAATGACAGGAATTATACAAACTGACCAAAGAGGACGCCATGCACCAGCCAACAAAAATAACACTGAAAGAACGTATTTAATAGACCATATAAATAGATTTTCAAAATATGAAAGCCATTACTCTCGCAGACATACCAAAAAGTTATATTTATCTCCACAACTAAATATTGCAAAAATGTATGATATGTATAGAAAAGAACGTATTTCTCAAGAGGTAAAACCTTTTAAATATTCTAAATATGCTTCCATTTTCCATAAATTAGGCTACAAATTTAAAAGCCCAAGTATAGATTATTGTAAAACACGTGACACATATAATATTCAAATAAAATGTGCTACTGACCCTAACTTAAAGGCTGAGCTGGAAGGGAAAAAAAATTAACACTTAAATAAGGCTGATAATTCATATAAACAGAAAAGTCTTGACAAAATTACATCTAAAGCCAGTGCCTCAACTACAATGTTAGTTTTTGATTTACAGCAGTGCTTACCTACCCCATCTATGAACAGTAATGTAGTATATTATAAAAGGCAATTATGGACTTACAATTTTACAATTAGAGATTGTAATACTAATTGTGCCACCTGTTATATGTGGCACGAAGGGTTTGGTGGACGAGGGTCAGATCAAATGGCATCATGTTTTATACAGCATTTGCAGACATTTCCAGAAGCTATAACAGAAGTAGTTTTATATTCTGTTGTCCTGACAAAACAAAAACATAAATTTTGCAGCAGCCTTGTCTTACTTTGTCAGTAACTCTAATTCCATAGAAAAGATAAATCATAAGTTTCTGGAAGTGGGACACACAAGAATGAAATGTGATACAGATCATGCTCGCATAGAAAAAGCCAAAAAAACCATTGTCCTTAATATTAATATTCCTCAGGACTGGTATCAGTTTGTGCGAACAGTACGTGGCAAACATCCCTTTAAAGTGGTAGAAATGACGAAGGAAATTTTTCTTTCCTTTTCAAATTTAATGACTACCAGCCTCATCAAAAAGACTAAGTGTGTTGAAGGAGAACCCATTAATTGGCACAGTATAAAGTGGTTGCGATATGAAAAGGCATTTGGAATAATAAAATTTAAATACTCATTAGACGAAGATACGCCCTTCAGGACAATGAAGTTAATAATAAATACAAGAAAACGTCCCAGTATTCCTAACATACCAAAGACATATCTGTCAGCTGTACCTATTAATATTAATAAAAAGGAGGACTTGCCTAGTTTATTGTATTTAAACTTCCCCAATAGATTGATGTTTTTAACGTCAATTAACCTATCCAAATCCGGACGACAGCCCGGGCTGCCATCGCGTGCTCCGAAGACGTCCGAACGACAGCCCGGGCTGTCGTCGGACCGCACTCGATTATATGGATTATACGCGCACACCGATGGATTTTACACGGTGCTGCGACGCCGCATCGCCTCCCTCCAGCGCAGAGTGCGCGGGAGCACCAACGTCATCCTGAAGGTGCTCAGCGAGAAGCCGGACTGTCCCCTGTGGAGGCACTGGGTGCACATGTGCATGTGCTGGTACCCGGTGCGACCGCGGGGGGTCGCTACTTGAACTAAAGTTTAATAAATGAAATGTTATTTTATTATTTTTATTTTTATTTTAAATTTTATTTTGATTTGTAATTTTTTATTTAATATTGATTCCATCTTGATTTTATTTTGATTTTATTAGGAGGACTATTTTGATGTAATTATTTAATTTTAATTTTATGATTTTATTTTTATAATTATTTTGATGAAGATTTGATTTTAATATGAATTTAATTAATTAACATTAAGTATATTGTATGGACACTGTCTGAAATAAAATGATTTTATTTATTTTATTTATTTTCGCTATTAATTTAAAAATAAGACTACCTTTGGCCTGAATATTTTTTGACCGAATGCCTAATAAATTCCCCGTTCAAATACTCAGTGTACTCATTCGTTGGTGGTTATTTGTATCTGTCAGTGTGTCAAGTGCCGTGAAAAGTGTTTTTTTGGTGATTTTACGTTATAAAAGGTAAGTAAACTGCTGAAAAATCTCTTTTTTTACAGTTTTTCTACTTGGTTTAAATAATAATAATTGTATTTATTCTTAGATTTAGTGCATAAATCAACTTCCAAAGTGATGTGTACCGTTTTGCGCGGGAATGGTTTATTCTTTACGTCATTATTAGTTATTGAAACAGCAAAAACTGTTGAAATTGCACATAATAACAAAGATAATTTGATTATAAATCCAATCATGCAAGTAGCTTTCGATTTCATATAGGTTTTATTCAATTATCATGAATAAAATTGAGCCTAAAATTCACGTACATTGACAACATCCAAACGCTCGGGTTTTTACGGTATTTCTATGAAAAAACAAGCAATAAAACTATCAAAATCGCACATCATTAGAAACATAAATTAGCAAGGAAGCTGGTTATGTCCTTTTATTTTAAATTTTCTTTTTATTTCTTTCATTTCGTATCCATTTCATCGAAAATACATTTACCAATTTATAAGTGCAGTCTCGTTCGCATCTCAACGATCTTAGTGCAATGTAAATAGAGTTTAGTTTTGCTCGCGCACGTCACTTTCAACCCGTCGTTGTGAAAGTGGTACCTATTGCTACGTATCCACACACGCACATACACTGATATGATAACGCATGGGGGTCGACCAGGAGTCGACTCATCACGGTCCCGCCAAAACGACAACGGAAGCAATTCAGTTATAGTGTTTTTTTTTATACAGTGTGTTTTTCTGATTGAGTTAGCTAGTCCAAAGTTGTAATTTTGTTATAAATAATACTTTGTGGTACCTATGTCCGATTTTTTTACTATTAGCATAAATAAAACAAGACCTTCAAGTTACGATTTAGTTTGATAGTTTTCAAACTATTTGCTCATCTCTCCATTATTCTCGACAGCAAATCAAGGTAAACAGTTGAATTGTAAAAACAGCTTTTATTATGTAGGGTATAATCTCAACTGTCTCAAGGTCAACATGTTACGTCGGATGTGTCGTCGTATGTACCTATTGTTTCAGCATAAAGGATTACATGTACATTTTATTTTTTTTTGTTTTTCAGATTTACCTACTTACGTGGTGTTTACTTTTTGTGGTGGTGTTACTTTGTGAAGTAATAGTGAGTATTAGATCATTTTGTATAATACTGATTAATTTGGTAAATAAGATACCTAAAGACTCGACCAAAAAACTAATGTTTTTTAGAGAAATAAGGCTGACCAGTAAGCCAATTATCTATACAATTATTGAATATATGAATATATATATATATATATATATATATATATATATATATATATATATATATAATAATGTATTGTATTATAATATAATATAACATAATATAATATAATATAGTATTGTTCTATAGTTTAGTATATAGTAGTACCTACTGACAAGCTATATCTCTTGTGTCTACAGACATGTCACGAAAGCGAATTTTGTTGCCCGCTCTGGAGGTAAACAGGTCCCCAGGCGGGTCACTCACCTGCAACAGGAGTAACGAGGCGGTCCTGTTGGATCATACTCCGACTGGAAGAAATCTAAGAGTAAGTATTTTTTTATAAATATAAATAATAAATAGAATAAGTGCATAAGGAAATAAATAGGTATTATCAACATTTCATTTATGAGCTTTGGATATTGGTGATAATGCTTTGGTAATGGGCTTTTTCAAAATATTAAGTTTTTTTATTTCTAAATATTGGAACTGGGTATTGAATGAAAGGTTTATGCAATAAGAATTCCTATTGGTGGTGGTGCTCTTTTGGTGACGGTTACTTTACTATTTCTTTGAAGGTCTGGAAACCACCTGGTGCTTTAGAGGTGAGTACACCAACCAGCAGCCGTCGCTCCAGTGTCCCCCGTCCCAAAAAAGCGCGCCGTAGCCTGCTCCGTCCTCTCAAGGACTCTAATATCGAGCAGATGCTAATGGTGGGCAGTGACGGTGGTGAGTCGGAGTTCGAAGAAGAAGAAGAAGACGAAGATGAAGCCTTGGATTCGCGGAATGAGCGTATAATGTCACGTCATATGAGGAACCACGAAATTATGCTTGAGGAAGGTGTAGATGTGAGAGGTGAAGTGGAAGGTGAAGTGGAAAGTGGAACGGTAGGCGAGGTGGAAGAGAATATGGATGGTAGTATGAGGGGTTTGGTGGAAGATGAAAGCGAGGGTGGAATGGAAGGCGAGATAGAAGGGGAAGTGGGTGGTAGTATGAGAGGTGTGGTGGAAGGAGAAATGGAAGGTGGAATGGGAAGAGCAGGTGAGGATCTCGCCAACTTTTTATGGACCGAGGATTTTAGTACTTTTTCCGGCCGGCCCGAAACTTATACTCGATCACCTGGCCCAAATATCGAAATACCACAAAACCCAGTCACATTTTTTTAACTGTGTGGGACGAAGCCATAATGGCTGAAATTGTTTCGCAGACAAATAATTATGCTTGGCAAGTTATTGCCCAATTGTCAGAGTCCGACAATGGGATTCCCTCATATTTAAATGAATGGTATGAAACTACATTTATTTTTTCGGCTAATGTATTGCCGAATAAGAAGTCATCTCTTTCAGAATCTTGTATGACGTGCAGGAAATTCTTTTCCAAACTCGGTGTAATTAGCTTGATTCTATCCTTTGTTAGAGAATGGTGTAAATCAGCCAAAATGCGACAACCGTCGCTTAGATATTTAAGAGCTTGTATCTTATCGTCCGAAGAAAGTAATGTGTCCATTCCTCTATTTACTGCCGAGGTACCCATACCGAGTTGTTGTTGAAAGGTAAGAAACTTTTTGTCGCGTCCCCTCACGACGTCAGAAACTGCGGCAGCAATTTCTGCATTTAATTTTGGTGCTTGCAACATCTTACAATTACTAGGTATTAGGTATTCTTTCACCTTTGTAATATTTTCCTTTTGGTCTTTTGGTAGACCCTTTTTTAATAATGGTGTCCATAAATTAGCAAGGCTATCGTGGATCGCATCTCCAAACTCAGGTGTATCGGACGTAGACGCACCCAAAGCTGACAATATTTGTGGATCTAAAGTTATTTCTGAAGAATTTTCCGATGTAATTTCTTGTGTGTTTGTTGTTGGTGATTCCTCGACCACGGGCAAGGGTTGTTCTAAAGTTTGTTCGGTGTAATCAATTTGATTTGACGGACCAGCCACCGGTTCCGTATCGTTTTGTACCATGTTAATTGAATCTAAAACAACGATTCTCGATTTAGAAAAAAAATATATTCTATGAGGGTAGAACATAAAATAAAAATACAAAATAATATGTATTTATATTGTCCCGCAGACAATAAATTGTAGATTACGTGCGTCTATTCTAGAACGCAGGTAAATTCTACGTCACGTCATAGTATATGGCCCATAATTAGCCCGCAGCTAATTAGGATATCGCGATTTACCCGCAGTCAATCTCGATTTGGTTTTGTATTAGTGCAATTTTTTTGATCGTGTAATAATATTACTTGCTAAGCAAAGAAAACATCAAAGTGTTATCGTATTAACTAATATCTGATAATTTTTAGTTTACTAAGTATTATTGTATGCACCAATACTGGTATATGCACTATGAACGTACCTGTGACATTATCCTCGTCCTCTGACGAATATAAACGTTGAATTCGTCGGCGTTTAACGAGATCCTTTTTCTCCATAAGTTTCCTAATCTTCTTTTCATATCGCTCAACTTTTTCCTGTGCGCTGCGTTTCGGCATTTTGCATAGACGCGTGCGTTCGTTGCCTCGCACGAAAAAGGAATGAGAAATTTGGCGCTAAATAACTGACAACTGAGTGACAGATGTGAAGTTTTTAATAATTTTTTTTTAAGTCGATTGACTTACTCTAAAGACGTGCGATGTTGCCTGTAGGTTAAAGGGACTACGTTGTATATAATTATATCAAAGAATGAAACGACGAAATATAATTCCTTAAAAACTTGTTTTTATCATTTAAAGACATTACTGTCACTTCAGAACCAGTATCAAATTGGAATTGTATATCTTGATTATTGACATTTATTGTAACAAAATGAGGAGGTATTTTACTTACACTGTTTTAGGTATAGGTTTCATATGGTATTTCAATGTGTTCTTCTAAGCTCCCCTTATTTTCTTTGGCTACCACATTATCCGGCGTATTGAAGTCAAGAATGTTTGTATTTCGCTGCCGTTTGCGGCACATTCTAAAAATGTGTCCTTGTTGTACACATTTACAACAGTATTTTTTGTTTAATGTACACTCTGCTTTAATGTGATTGTTTTTTCCACAGCAATAGCATATTTGATCATACTGCTTCTCCATCTTCTTTTGTTTCCCTTCTGGTTTAGATGCTCGATTGGTTTTCTTTTTATTATAATATATTTCTGTTACTTCAGCGGCGTGATCATTATGCATTAAAGCAGCCTCGACATTCCTTGCCATTTCCACACAGCTTTCCAAGGCTAATTTGTCTGCATTTTTCATAAGTTCATATTTAATCACTTTTGATGTTATTCCTTCAATAAATTTTTCCTTAATCTGGTCCTCCCTGTCTTTGAAATTGCATTTATTAGCTAATTTTCTAAGATGTAAGAGATAATCTTCAATTTTCTCAGAATGTTGCCAACTGGCTTAGGTTTAAGATCTTTTTGTATTTAGTTTATGGTTTTTTCTTGTATTTTTATATGTCTTTGACGTTTTTGTTATTAAAAATTAGTTGTCATTTTATTACTGGTGCTAAATGGTGTTTCCTTCCTTAAATATCCCGAAAAGTCCTAGTTTTCCCTCAATTCTGGAGCTATCCGTAACATTGGCATAATGTTTCAAAATATTTGGCGTAAATCACTCGATTGGGATCATCAACTCGCACAGGAAGATACCGCTGCGTGGAAGCAATGGCACAGTGTTTGCGTAAATTCCCTAAACAGTTTGAAAATTCCGAGACGGTACAACCTCAGCGTTTTTTGATGATACTCGCCTTGAAAGAGATCTTCACTTATTTTGTGATGCTAGTGAGTGTGCGTACGCTGCTGTAGCATATTGGCGATTGATTTTCCCTGATGGAACTATCAGTGTCATGCTTATAGGTAGCAAAGTTCGTGTAGCCCCATTAATACCAGCCTCCATTCCACGGCTAGAGCTGCAAGGCGCCTTAGTAGCTGCTAGGTTTGCAGAGACCATTTGCAACGCTCACAAGTTGAAGCCAAGCAAAAGGTTTTTCTGGTGTGACTCAATGAATGTTCTGGGATGGCTTCGCAATGACGCTCGTAATTATAAACCTTTTGTAGCCAATCGTCTAGGCGAGATTTCAGAATTGTCCAATGTCTGTGAATGGCACTGGGTTCCATCTCAGTTGAACATAGCCGACGACGCGACACGTTTGAGCAAAGATCCATTCAGTTCAGAGTCACGTTGGTTCATAGGCTCAGACTTTCTGCATTCTGGTCAGTGGCCAACTGAGCCTGTCATTAACATACCAGCGAATAGTAAGTCTGAGTTGAAACCAAAGCATAGAATTTTTTGTCATGCAACTGTTGAAGAACCATTTTCTCCATTAGCTCCTGTAGCAGCCAACCCTCATCGCATCAGTAGATGGCTTTGTTTAGTTCGAGCCACCGCATTAGCACATTTATTTATTAGAAAACTACTTCTAGCACGTAGAGGAGAAGGTAATACAAGTCTTACGCCAAATAATCTGACGGCGCTCGATTTACATAAAGCAGAGAGGCACATCTTATGGCAAAGCCAAATAGACGGCTTTAAAGCAGAGATCGCTTGCATAATCAAGAAAACACCACTTCCCCGAGGAAGCCGATTGTGTAGACTGTCTCCCACCTTTGATGAAGATCACATCCTTCGTTTGTCCGGACGCACCACAGCTGCTGCTAACGTTCCATCACCAGCCAAATTCCCAATCATCCTTGATGGCAAACAACCAGCCGTACGATTGCTCGTTAATAGATTTCACCAGAGAGCTGCACACGCCAACACCGAAACAGTAGTGAATGAGCTCCGTCAATCCTACTGGATTATCAACCTTAGAAGCACAGTACGTTCAGTGGCTCACCATTGCTTGTTTTGCAAACAACAAAAAGCGAAACCCTTCAATCCTCCGATGGGACAGTTACCTCACGCTAGACTCGCACATCATGAGCGGCCATTCTCGTACACAGGATTGGATTACTTTGGCCCCATTCAAGTCGCAATAGGCCGAAGACATGAGAAGCGATATGTTGCTCTGTACACGTGCCTGGTTATAAGAGCAGTCCATCTAGAAATAGTTGACAGCTTGTCAACAGACGCAGCTATGATGAGTTTAAGAAGGTTTATTGCTCGTAGGGGTACACCCCTTGAAATTTACTCCGACAACGGAACAGCTTTCGTCGGTCTGAACAGGGAGTTGAAGAAACTTTACGGCGAGCAAATATCAACTTTTGCTGCAAACCAGCTCATTCATTGGAGATTTATTCCTCCTGCAGCCCCTTTTATGGGAGGGGCCTGGGAACGGCTCGTCCGTAGTATAAAAAGCGCTCTCAAGGTCACCCTTAAAGCGAAATTACCAACTTTAGAAGTCTTTCAGACTCTTATTTTGGAGGCAGAGGCGATAGTAAACAGCAGACCCTTTTCACACGTTTCTCCTGACCCCGAATATCCAGAAGCCCTCACTCCATTTCACTTTTTAATTGGGACTTCTTCAGGAAGCAACTTAGTCGTTCAGACCGAGGAAGGCGACTTGTGTGGAAGAGTGAAGTGGAGAAAAGCCGCCAGAATGGCGGATTACTTTTGGAGGAGATGGGTGAACGAATATTTACCCCTTGTGAATGTTCCCATGTTACAAGGCCAGAAGCCAAATATTAAGGTGGGGGACGTGGTATTGATCGCAGATAGCAACCTACCTCGGGGAATATGGCCGAAAGGGCGAATAACCTCGTTGCACTGGGGCAAAGATGGTGTGGCCAGGGTCGCCAGTTGTAAGGTAAATCATTCCCAAACATCAAAGCCACCTGCGTCATCTGCGATCTCACCATCAACGGCTACCCTGGATCTTGTCCTGCAAGAATTGCGCAACGGCATCAACGGCATAAATACTCGTCTGGAACAATTACCGGCTATTGTGCTTGAAATTAAAACCATCAAGGAAAATATGCACCAATTTGAAGTTTCGATAACATCATTGAAGAACGAAGTAGCAGGAAATTCAGAAAAATTAGCGGAAGTAACGAAAAGAGTAGAATCATTAGAAAACCAACCTGCAGCTGCCTCTGCCTATTAAAATAACCAAATTATCGAATGAACTTGCATTAAAAGACCAACTGTTGAGATTAAATAATGTTGAAATCAAAGGCATTCCAATGAAAAGGAACGAAAATCTGTTTGATTTGGTGTGCAAACTCGGTGGCCACCTTGGGCTGCCTATTGAAAAAACCGACATTAACTTTGTCTCTCGAGCGCAGTCCTCCGCACAACCGAAGCCGATAATCGTAGGTTTCTTGATACGATACACTAAAGAAAATTTTGTTGCCTCAGCCAGATCCCATAAGCCATACCTGACCGCTGAAGACATAGGCTTTGTCGGTAACAACAACAGGATCTACATTAACGACCATCTTTCGAAGGAGAATAAACAACTGCTCACGAAAACAAAGAAGGCAGCCTCCGAGAAGAATTACAGTTTTGTTTGGGTTCAGAACGGCAAAATCCTGATAAGAAAAAATGACACTTCGCCTATCATTGCAGTGAAAAGTGAATGTGATCTATCTAGGTTAATATGACTATGTAAATTTTCACATATTGTCATGATTTCTTATAAATATTACATTTCGTTTATCAGTTACTACTACCTATTTTTAATGCTCAAGCCATCTCAACAACATAAAGGTACAATTATAAATAAAATACATCCACTTACATTATTCATATCAGTTATGGGTATTTTTCAAAAACACAATCTCTTTTTTATTACCATCACTTCATTTAACGTTACTAAGCATTCAAATATAAAAAACATATTTACACTATTCGATTATTTACCTTATTTTTGCAGCATGACTCAGATTAAATTATTAATAGTTCTTACTTACCTGTAGTGTTACGGATCCAACACATTTTTTGTCACTGTTATTTTTGCACCTCCAAACAGATTTACCACTTTTATAAACTTGTTGTCGGTAAAATTGATACCCAGATGAAAGCAAAACTTTCCCCCGGCCTCTGGTAATAATTTGTAAATCTTCACTACTCATTTTGACTACATTGTTTGAGAGAAAATGACAAACTGGTACATTTTAATTTCATCAGATTTATTTCGTGTCACATTTATTTAGAACTACCCTCAAAAATTATGATTATTTTTTTAAACTTGGTAACTAGCATTTATGCTTGTATGTCACTGTACAAATATAAACTTGTAACAATATACATAATATATAATTATAGATATGAGTACGTAGGCAATTTGCGTCTGTTGTTTCCTGTACATCTAGAACCACGGAAGGATGCCATCACAAAATAAATAATGAAATTAATAAAAACGATGGAAATATTTTACAAATGTTGCACATTCACAGGACACGGTAAACGCCTTCCTTAGTACTAGTGAAAATAAAACTTCTATCATAAAAATGTCCAATAGAACAAGTGAGAGAAAAAAGTTGCACTAGTTTTATTATTTGAAATCGTAGGACTAGTGAGAAAAAAAATACCACTAGTTCTACCGTAGAACTTCTATCATAAAAATGTCCAATAGAACAAGTGAGAGAAAAAAGTTGCACTAGTTTTATTATAAAAATGTCCAATAGAACAAGTGAGAGAAAAAAGTTGCACTAGTTTTATTATTTGAAATCGTAGGACTAGTGAGAAAAAAAATACCACTAGTTCTACCGTAGAACTATTTAATAGAACATGTGGGAACAAAGGACAATCTATCCTCTGTCACTGTCAGTCTGTCAGATGGTGCGTTACGTGCGTTTGCACTGAATTAAAACGTGAAAATCAGTAAATATAATATTACTGGTGTAAGATGGCCAAAATCAAAGCCAAAGCTGATGCTACCTCTGAACAATGAAAACCTGTAAAGTTAAGAAGGTTCGAAGAGCGTTTCGGCCACCACAACAAAACATTTAAATACAGTCATTCACTGAAGGAAGCATCTTTTTTGCTATTCAGTTTTTTATTTACCAGTTCCCACACATCGTACCTACCTACCTCACCTATCAATTATTATTTATTTTTATTATTATTTATTATTATATATATCTTAATGAAAGGAATTTTAAAACTGACCGAAGTGCAATCACATACAGCCAACAAAAAATACCACATTACAATGTGCTTGTATTTTTTTTCTTTGCTCATTAATTAGTTTTTTTTTGGTATTTCTGTTTTCAGCCGCTCATAGTAACGTCGATATTCTTTTAAACTTTTTTTGGTTTTCTCTTGAGGGTCTCGTTTTTTCTATTAATTTTTTTAAGCTTATTACAGTTCTTCCTAACTAATCAGTTTTTGATCCTCTGTTAGTATAGAAAGTTTAACATATTTCTTCTTGATTCTATTTTTTTAATCCTAATTCTTCAAAGTTTTGTGGATTCTGATCTCCTAAAACTGGGTCCACATTTGTATCAAGTAATCGTATCCGTATCAGGCGTATCGTATTGAGTATGCGTATCCTAAGTGTGGACGCCCATTTTGACCATACCGTATATTTATCGCGTGAGCCACAGTTCGGCCAAAAACTACGTCCACACTTATGATACTGTATCTTGATCGCGTATCGTCTCACCGATCCTCGTATCGATCTCGTGATTAATTCAGTCAAGAACTCCCAGAGTGCAGACATGGACCCAGAACTCATCTCCGTTATAGCTCAGAGTTGTGCTTGTTTTATTGTGATAAATAAACACAAGATACAAAAAAGGCAGAGCCGTCGTCGGTAGAATTGTTTAGAAACCAAAACCTACATGGCGGAAGAGCATTGCTGCGGGATTTACAGTTTCAACATATGAGTGGAAAATACAAAAACTTCACTTGAATGTCGCCGACCGATTTCGAGCATTTATTAAGAAGAGTTGGGCCAATGATCGCTCATATTACAAATTAAACCTTATTAAATCACTGAAATCATCGGTGTCTCTTGAGTCACTTTCATTGGCTTCAACCTGATTTGGCGGTGTTGGCGTAAGATTATCAGAAGTTGATTGATCCTGATTTGGCCGTATTGGCGTATGACTATTAGAGGATTGATACCCTCCATGTCCAGTTTCCTATTCGCGATTGGTTGACGGTGGCGTTGGCGTATGACTATTAGGAGTAGATCCTCCATATCCACTTGCCCATTCGTATTGTCCACTATCAGCGTAATATAGTATTTCGTTAATACGGTGTTCAACGGTAAGGAAGGTTGTTTGTGTGTATGTACGAAATTTGGATGCCAAATAATTGGCATATATTTGGTATCGGTCGGCAATTGGTTGAGTTGAAACGGCGGATGCGGCAGAGGTAGCTGCTTGTGATGATGACCTCATCAATTGCAACGCTTCGTTCATGATCGGGTCATTTTGCGGTGGTCTTTTTTTTGTATTTTTCGTACTGGCGATTTAAATGCTGCTGAATTCGGTCGGGTCCCAGGGGCTTGGGTCCCAGGTGCTCGATTTCCAGATGTTTGGGTCTCAGACGCTCGGCCCCCAGGCGCTTGGGTCCCAGATGCTTGGGTCTCAGACGCTCGGCCCCCAGGCGCTTGGGTCCCAGATGCTTGAGTCGCAGATTCTTGGCCTCCAGACGGTTGGGTCGCAGATTCTTGGCCTCCAGATGCTTGGGTCCCCGGTTCTTGGCTTCCAGACGCTTGGCTTTCAGATTTATGGCTCTCACATGCTGCCGAGTCCTCGAAATTTTCATTCTCAACAGTATCATTATCTTCCGTAATCTTTTCAGCTTCATTTTCCTGCAAAAATCAAATTTAATTACATGGTATACTAGTTTCGGGTTTTGCACACACCACATGCCCTACATACATATAATATACAGGGTAAAATTGAAAACATGTGACAAACTTATAGGGGTGAAAAGGAATGTACTTACGTATACGAACAACTTTTACTATGTCTTTTCTTAATGTTATCTATAAGTTGCAAAACTTTGATTTTGAAAGAACGGATTTGTTGGGCATTCATATCTGTAAACTCGGGTATTAAACTTTGAAAGAAAAGGTTAATTTGCTTTTCGGTTTTATTTGAGATTACTTCTTCCGCCTTATTGGTTTTATTTTTTAAAAAGTTAATCATTGCGGCGTCTACTTCCAAAGCGGCGGCGTACTCCGTGTACAGGTGCGGAGGCCTCAGAAGACGTAGATTGATCCTGTAAAGCAGGTGGCTGATGCTGGTTTGATGATTCAGTTGGGCCCTCGTTTGAAACTTTCTCTTCAGTATCCGCCTCGTTAGTCATCTCTGTATCCGGGGTTGGTGGTATGTTACCACGATTGTCTGAATCATTTAATGGTTAAACGTAAGGTAAAATGAACGTTAAATGTTCGCTCAGATAATAGGGCTTTTAAGTTTTTGAGCCACTTGGTTGCGCTTTAGTATTTCTGAGAAATGTAGACCTTATGTTGCGCCATTTTTCCTTACATTTAGAGACTGAAACAATATATAAATTAATCAGATGTTTATAAAATGTATTTAACACAAACAAAACATTATTTTACAGATATCTTGCTACCGGAAGTACATTCACAGCACTGGCTTTATATTTTGCAAGAGGGGTTAGCACTATATCCGACATAATAGCTGAAACGACTGAAGTAATTTGGTTGATACTACGAACAGAAAACATGGCAATTCCAACCACAGAAAAATGGAAAGACATATCCAATCGTTTCTATGAACTTTGGAATATCTCTAATTGCTTGGGAGCCATGGATGGTAAACACGTGCGAATTCAAAAACTGCCTAACAGCGGATCTACAAATTACAATTATAAAGGCTATCATTCGATCATCTTATTTGCAGTATGTGATGCTGATGGCTTATTTACCATGATTGATACGGGCTATGCTGGACGAAATAGTGATGGCGGAGTATTTCAAGCTTCGTCCATCAGTTACTGGTTGCAAAGAGATGGTTTGAATATGCCTACATCATCTCCACTTCCGCATGATGATACACAACAAGAAGTGCCTTATTTCTTTGTTGCCGACAATGCTTTCCCTTTAAAACGCAATATCATGCGGCCTTATCCTATGACAGGTATAAACAATATCAAAAGAATCTATAATTACAGACTGTCAAGAGCACGTAAAACTATTGAGTGTGCATTTGGGATGATGACTCAAAAGTTTCAAGTACTTTTAACTCCAATTCGTTGTTTAAATTACGCTACAGTGAATAACATAATAAAATCTATTTGTGTTCTACAGAATTTTACACGATCACGAGATGGAGTACAATATTCTGCCACTGAGTTCACAGATTATGACGGTACTCAAAATGTTTCTTTCAACATTGAAAGAGATGAAATTTCCATCAACGCCAGATCAGCAGGACCAACTGTACGAAAATATTTGACTAACTACTTTGTTTTACCTAGAGCAGCACTTCCATGGCAGTACAATCATTGTATTTAATAATTACAATAAATGAATACCTACTCACCAGTCAATTTTATTTTTATTTATTTTATTTTATTTTTATTTCGTGGAAATCAAACAGCTATAAAACCAAATACATTAAAAACAGTATTGTAGTAAACAATAAGCCTTAAACAGTTTTCACAAATAGAACATGTTATAAGAGTACATTAAAAAAAAAAAATATATATATATATATATATATATTTATCCCGCAAACAAATGGCCGTCCCCTGAAGGCGAAAGTGCATTTAAACTGACGTCCACCTGCTTTTGGCGTCCGCATACCGGACGCCACTTTTTTAGCCGGTGGCACTTAGGTCTTATTGATCCTAGCTAGGCGTAGTACAAAAATCGACGGAAGCAAAAAAATCGTTTTAATGGCTGCAATAAAATATAGAAAAGTTCCCGAAGAAATCTCAGCGCAGGTGAGGCGCTGCTGCAGCGCGTATATCCAAACTGTATATCTAGGAAATTTTCTAACTACGGATTCGCGTATTTGGCGTCCACGATTACGACGTTGCCAGCTCGCGCATGAAATCTGTGACAACAAATAATATTTACCGCAATCAAAGCAATGTATGTCGTCTTCGGTCACGTACGCGTTGCGTAATATTCGGCGCTCGATTTAAGTTTTTGTTAAATTTGATAAAAAAAATATTATAAAATGAAAAAAAAAATATGGGTGGTTTCGTCCCAAGTGTTGTAACACTTTTCTACCTATATGATCTAAATGAGTGTAGTTTTTTTTGTATGGGCCTAATTCTGTATTACGTGCAGGGAAAGAGTTATAGTGGTTTCTGCGGCAGGTTATACAGAAGACCGAGGAGTATAATCTGCCAATTTTGTTGGCGTTTGTGGACTACGAGAAAGTCTTTGATTCGATAGTGACTGCTGCAGTCTCTCCAGAGATGCCCTGTGGAATATATGTATATCGAGGTTTTAGGGTGTAAAAAATACGATTAAAAGACAATTTTATATAAAAACCTTTCCTTCACTTTATGCCCTATAATTATTATGTAATAGAAAATTGTATTAATAGTCATAAAAAAGCTTAATAAACATGTTTATACTAGTAGCAACTTGTTACAAATGTTGGGACCCAACTCATAAAAAATGCTCATTGTCTTTTACTAGGAACAATTCTTTAGTCTTAAAGTTGGTAGATTGCAGCCACATAGTACCGCCTCGAATAGTACCGTATTCCTGCAATTAAGATGACCAGGTTATTGAACTTCCGTATATGGCTATTGGGCTTCCGTATACGGCTATTGGGCGTCCGTATATGGCTATTGAACGTCCGTATACAGCTATTGGGCGTCTATACAAAGTATAAAACTATTGATATTAGGTATTTATCTTAGTTGTTATGATGTTTAAACTACAGCAACTAAAGTCTGGGATGATCTCGTGTTGACTCCTTTTGGTATTAATCGTTTTTATGTTATAAATTATAGAAGCTAAATAGCTGAAGTCTAAGATATTCTAAGATATTGTTGTGATATTGATTGTACTACTAGCTAAAGTCTGAAATGTTTTAGAAACAATATCAAACTTTCAGGTCTAGCACTAAGCGCTATCGTCTATAGTCATCTAAAGTCATTTCATTAGTGGTTGTTGTGATGTTGATTAGTTATAGTAGAATTTTTAGTAGAAAGTTTGTTTGACACAGAGCAAACGACTTAGCTTTATTACAAGTTTGAGATGTTTTGGAATTATTATAAGTAGGTATAGCAATTATAAATATATCCTACTAATTATTATAACTGCTAAAATATGTCAGTTTTTTTGTTACTATTTTACCTAAAAATCACTGAACGGATTTGGTAAGCGCTACTTTTTATCCCGATATTTCCACAGGAACGGGAACCACGCGGGTGAAACAGCGGGCGGCCGCTAGTTTTAATGACTATGTGAATCAAAGTAATTACATTTACATGTTTTTAGTTTTTGTTTGATTTCATTACCCTATGTCAATAAAATGTAGATAAATAAATATGTAGAATTAAAGGAAAGAAGTTATTATTATTAAATACTTTATTCATAAATAGATAACAATCCATCACCGCTGTCCACTGAGCTACCGAGACTTAGCTCTTTAAAAGTCTCTCTCCGAAAGTCTCGGTAGCTCGGTGGTCAGAGCATTGGACCGGATTTCCAAAGGTCGTGGGTTCGAGTTATATCATATAGGTATCAATATATATCATAAGTATAAAAATAGCATTGAAAAATGCAAAAATTAAAAAAGCATAAATTAATGGTATTAGTTATTTGATCAACAAACCGACGTAAAGCCTTATACTTTGTACGGACGTTCAATAGCCATATACGGACGGCCAATAGCCGTATACGGACGCCCAATAGCCATATACCGACGTTCAATAACCTGGCGATCTTGATTGCAGGAATACGGTACTATTCCAGGCGGTACTATGTGGCTGCAAGCTACCAACTTTAAGATGTAAGAACTGTTCCTAGTAAATTTTTAATTTTATTATAAACTATCATTTTATTATTAATATGAAATTTGGCAGGTACACAATCTTTATGTAAGTGTTGCATGAAAGACTGTCATACATTTACCATTCAATCCATTAATCTATGCTCATTGCAACACAACAGACTTTTTAACTGGATAATTATAAGGTAGGTACTGGTAGTTACATACTGTAACATATGGGGCATCCATAAATGTAGGTACCTATAGACCTTACGAATGTTGGAACAAATTAAATCTTGAAACTGTGTACTACAGACAAGCGATAGGAAAAGAAAGAGATAATAAACCTAAAGCTGGCAACGTCGCACTCCCAAATACCGTCCATCCTGTGAGGACGTTAAATAATCGATGTCATAGGTAAAATACGATCAATATATCTAGGATGCCTATAATGTATCACCATGGTTTGGGGTTCAAAAATGTTGGTGCATGACTGCAAGACGAATATCGCGAAAAATAAAATTATCAGAAAATGACGTATCCCACGGAGCTGGAAATAAAAAAACTAAGCAATATTCATTACGACATGTTAAAAAAAGTAAGCGGAACTGGGGGACGTCGTATTGATGCACTACGTGCATGACGCCAAAAAGATTGTAGGATGTATATATATATTCATTGATACAATTTGAATGGAACAGTACCTACTGAAATAAAAACTAGAGAGAGTATATTAATATCGTACTTATACAAAAAATATTTTATCATTACAATCTATCTTGCCCAAGATTAGGTTGTGAAAGAATGTGAGGTCTGCAACCTCTCTCCGCTTATCCAGTGGGAGCAGGTGATGGTGTTTGCAGTCATTTTCATAGTCAAGGTTCAAGTTAATTTTGAATTTATAGTTGATAAATCTTAGGTTTTTTTTTTAATTCTCTATTTGGTTGACATAGACATTATAATGTTGGTTCCAGGGGGCTTAGCCAAAGTAAGTTAATAGAAAAACGATAACGAAGTTCGATATAAATAAAATGTATGGGATTGACATAAGCCGCGTTAAATCAGGTGGTCAATCGTCAACGTTAACGCAAGTTGGTAGACAATGTTAAAATTCATAACGAAACCATAAACTAACGAATTGTTATCGACAGTTATCCCATACAAATGCGTAGACAAGCAGCACTTTCAGCGTTCGCCTTCGCTGCGATCGCGATCGACAAAAAAGATAACGAAACGAATGTTAGGACGCTGTAGTTATCTCAACAATATGGCCGATTTCATTCATCAGCTGTGATTGACTAGAGTCAGAGAAATAAAGAGAGGCATTTAATTACAAATCAAAAGTATTTAAAATGCTTTCGTTACGATTATTGTGGGCTGCACATAACGAGAACACCTGGGAGAGGCGCCAAAAGCGATTAAGACGACGACGGCAATTGGAAACAATCGAGGAAATGCCAGATTTGTTGTTTACCCAACATTTTAGGATTAACAAAGCTACATTTAGGAAATTGTGTAACGACCTAAAAGATCATGCCAGGTTAAAAGGTTCCACAGAAATATCCCTGGAAATAAAGGTAAGAATTTTACATTTATTGTCAATTTTAGTTAAGTATTAAAATGCAGGCAACTAGGTACTTGTACTGATTAAAGTTGTTGGTTTTTTTGTTGCACTTAATTACTTACTTACTAGTATAGAATCTTCGGTCAGAGAGTTTTGTCCCTCGTATTAACATTTGTAGGCTCAAGTTTATACGTAATAACCAAATAAGTTGGTAGGTACTTATGTCTTATTGTAAATTTCAGGTGCTGTGTGCTCTTAGCTTTTTAGCTACAGGGTCATACCAAAAAATTGTTGGTCTTGGCCAGTATTTGACACAGCGGACAACAAGTCGCTGCATTAGGGAGGTTGTAAACGCACTTAACCATAATTGGATGGTCCGCAGGTGGATAGTGTTTCCACAAACACCACAACAGAGATCCCTTATAAAGGAGAAGTATGTACCTACTTACCTTTTAATATTTTTAAAATAGGTTAAATATTTAATTAGAAACTTACATACCTAGTCAGTTGTTAGTATTTGTTCCTAAACTGTTAAATAATTTACAGATTCAATAGGAAACATAATTTGTCAGGAGTGATAGGGTGCATTGACTGTACCCATATTGCAATTGTAAGACCTGATGAGGAAGAACATATATTTTTTAATAGAAAAGGATATCATTCCTTAAATGTTCAAATGGTAAGTAGCTAGAAAATAATCATGATTATATGAAGATAAAAGAAGTATAAAAATATGATTAAGTATTCTATGTTTCTTACCACTTCCTATCACTTCCAACCAATTTGATTATTTGTGAGTGATAACTATTTTATTTGATTTTTCAGATATGTGATTATGACTTGAGGATTATAAATGTCAACTCAAAATTTGGTGGAGCTACACATGACTCTCACATATGGTCTGCGAGTCACGTGGAGACATATATGAAAGGCCTTCACGAAAGTGGTGAACATGTTTGGTTATTAGGTAAGACATTGTTCCTTACATTGTAAATAGTGAAACATCAGAAAAGAGCCTTATAGTAGTAATTGTACTTTTTTTATGTGACCATGACTTCAAAAACAACAATTCTATATTAGAACTGGGGGGTACCAACTCTATTAACTAAAATGTAATTGCTTTTTTTCAGGTGACTCTGGTTATCCACAGCGGCCTTGGTTGATGACGCCTATATTAAATGCTGAATCAGGTTCCCAGGAAGAGATTTACACTCGGCGTCATGTCCAAGCCAGATCTCGCATTGAGCGCTGTTATGGATTACTTAAGGCTCGTTGGAGGTGTTTGCTTCGACACAGAGTTCTTCACTATCATCCTGCCATGGCTAGCAAAATCACCAATGCATGTTGTGTGCTACACAACATCGCATTAGATGCTAGAATACCACCTCCTAGTGATATGCCAGCCAGTGGTCTAGAAGGTGGTGAAGACCGTTCTGTAGAACATAGCAGTTCCAATGATGAAAACCAAAACGAGTTCCGAGGCAGAGCTATGCGCAATATCTTGGTTAGTAGAATGTAGGTAAATAAATAAAAACATTAGAGATCCTATTATTAGGAATCCTAATCAAACTTTGAGCCACACAGTGTATCGGTAAGCAACACATACAGATATATACCTCAATGGTAATTAACACCATCATCCTTATCAGTTAGCTACTGTTGGGAGTTTGTGACGAGACGACTTGCAGCATCTGTGACGAGAAACATCTGACTGCCGAGCTTCAACATGTCGAGCAAGTACTGAGAAAGATTGGAAGAATTAATGCGCGTAATATATAACCTCCTGAGGAATGAATGAATGAGGTGAGGAGGAAGGAGGAAGTTCGTGAGGAAATTCCACTTGCTAATGAAGAAGATTGGAATGAATCGGACGATGAACCTCTCTCATCTTTTCACGTACAGCCCCAATCGTCTCGTAACGTACTTTCACGGTGGAAACACAGCGAAAACTTTGATTTTACTCCGCCTGAAGACGATCTGGACGTCTCGTTCGATCCTAGCGTAAATGTTAAGAGTTCTTTAGAATACTTTGGTCATTATATTGATGACCGTTTGTTTGACATTATGGCCGAATGAACAAATGTTTGCAGCGTATCAAGGACGGGAAAATGTCTAAATACGACGCCTGATGAGCTTAGACAGTTCTTTGGATGTTCAATGGCAATGAGTGTGCTTGGTCTTCCACGAATTAGAATGTACTGGGCGTTGGAAACAAAAGTCTACTACATAGCAGACACAATGACTCATAATCGGTATTTTCAACTTCGATCAAATTTAAAGCTTACTAATGATGAACTAATTACTCAAAACGCCAGACAAAATGACAAGTTTTGGAAAATACGTCCTATTGTTTCTGCGGTAGAAAAGGGTTGTCGCGAAATTAAAAGAAATAATTTCGTCGCTATTGACGAGCAAATTATTCCTTTCACTGGAAAGTACAAAACAAGTTGTTAAGGGCAAACCAAACCCAGAAGGCATAAAAGTCTTTCTAATGGCCAATCCTAATGGTATTCCGCTTGATTTATATTTATACCAAGGCAAGGGCACATCAATTGAATCAGCAATATATCCATCACCAGAAAAACTTGATCTTGGCGGGCGTTTCGTGTTAAAACTAGTAGATACATTGCCTACAGGTTGTTCCATTTTTATAGACCGATACTTCACATCTATTCCACTTTTTGATAACATAATAGAAAGGGGAATCAAGGCTACTGGGACGTTAATGAAAAATAGAGTGCCAGAGTACCAGCGACCAAACTCGAATAAAAAACCTAAACGCGCATTGTTCAAGACAAATGCCGCCCTCCAAAAAGCAGGAAGAGGCAGTTTTGATTGTGTTGTAAGGGGTGACAACAAGATAGCTGTCACAAAATGGTTAGATAGTAAGCCAGTCTATGTTGCTTCAACTGATGCGGCTGTCCAGCCATTAGGCATATGTCGTCGCTGGAGCAAGCAGAATGAGAGCTATATCGAAGTCCCACAACCTGTAGCTATAAAAAATTATAACAAGTATATGGGAGGCATTGACTTGCTTCATCGTATTATTGGTAAATACCCCATGAGAGGAAGAACTGGCAAGTGGACTATTAGAACAATATTTCACTTTTTCGACTTTGCTGCAGCAGCAGGTTGGGTGCAATATCGAGACGATGCTACAAAATCTGGGCGACAAAGAAAAGATATAGACCAATACTTGGATTTCAAGATGGATTTGGCGAAACAATTAATTTACTCAGGTCCTAGACAATCACAGCCTCAAATTTTGAACCCACAATTTGCTCGCGTGACACGCAATTCCCCACAGCAAAGCCCTTGTTCCAGTCCAAGCATTCATGATAGTTCTGTTTCCATTCTGTATGAAAAACCTTCTACTTCAACTAGGAAACACAGACTCATTGAACCAATAGCATCTGCCAACTTGTGCTAAGGGAGCCCAAAACAACATATCAAAATGCCGAAATAAAGGTTGTAGAAACTTGACGTTTGTAAAATGTTCTGAATGTAATATTTTTCTTTGTTTTAATATGTAGTACCTAGCTATAAAAAGTAGCAATCATAATTGTGGATTATATACTTTAGTCTTGGGTCTCAGGAGGATAAGCGAAGCAATGGCTGGTTCATGCGTCATGCTCGTGAACGGGTGATGCCAGTGGGATGGGTCTGCTCATGTCTGATTGTGTTAAAATGTGTTGAGATATTTATATTTGTTTCAATTTTATAATGTTTATGTTATTTATGATGTTTTGAATTCAGAACGTGGCACTGCTTGATCAGAATAAATAAAAATAAGTAATGTTCTCCAATTATTGTAATTAAGTCATTATTATTATTTTTAATTAACTTTAAATACGCTTTATGATTATGACCCAGCTGATGCGTTTTCCAGTAACATTGTAAGTTGCGTCTTACATTAATGCACTTTTATCTTTCTTTTCTTTTGTTGCTTTTGTATTTTTTATATTTATACACTTTAACATAAGTACCTGAAGTACGTCATGCTCACTCAAACGTTTCTTCGGCGGTGTCGTGTGAGGCGGGTCGTTACGTGTTCCCTAAAATATGGTTGAGCGAAGCGATGGCTGGTTCATGGGTCATGCTCGTGAACGGGTGCAGCCAGCGGAAATGGGTCTACTTCAGTCTGCTTATCTTAACGTTGTGCTTAGAGCTTAAATATTTTCTTCTAAAATCAACTTGCAGTACAGTAACCTTTTAATGCGAGAAATGTTATAATGTAAGTCCTTCCTTGCGAGTTGAAAATTGTTTACGGTTAGGATAACAATAAAAATGTAATATTATAATTAGTATTTTCTTTTTGTGATGGAAATTGACCTTACTGATATGGTAAGCTCACTTTTCAATTTGACGACTCTGTATGAAATAAAACAGGGAGAAAAAAATAGCCCTTGACGAGTTTCTTGCCGGTTCTTCTCGTTACAAGGTCTCCCGCCGTAGGGTTTGTGAACCGATGGCGTAGCTTCTTTGACGTTCATAAGTGCTTGTAACAGCCTAGACTGAATAAATTATTTATAATTTTGAATTTTGAATTTTAATACTTCAAGCCGCCCAAGAAGACCAACTAATTCCTACCACCAGTCAAGTGCAACATACTCCTTCAAGCTGCAGGTGTCCACAAACTGGATTGTGACTGTGGGCTATCCTACATCGGGCAAACAAAGTAGAAGCATAGGGACTCGCGTTAGAGAACATGTAACATACGTGAAAAATAGGCGCGAAAACAAGTCTGCAGTGTGTGAACATGCTTTTGAGGTACCCAACCACTACATCAGGATATCGGCGGTTCTTCTTTTTCTCCCACCATAGGGCGATGTAATAAACTACACTGAATAAAATTACTATTACTGAATAAAGATTTTGAATAAAATTACTATTAACTAATATATATTTTCTATTAACAGTCACTTAAAATACTCAATTTTTTTCAATTAAATTTCTTTATTTGCAATAAAATTTCCATAAAATTATAACCTTAAATATTTCTTACATCTACTAAACATAAATAACTTAATATTACTATGTGTAAATGAGTCCGTATTATCAATTGCATCTTGTGGATTCATTGATTATCGCATATAGGCCATAATCCAACATGCAAGGTAGATGTAATGATAATAAATCTCTTGTGTTTATGCGTGCATTACACTAACAAAATAATAACAAAACTTAAAAAAAACACTATCAAGAAGCAGTCCACAAATTAGATACTTAATGTACAAAAAGCAGTCTTACAGTTACAGCTGAAAACTGTCAGTCTTTTATCGCAGTCTTAAAATTTTGCAGTAATTAACAAATAAATACCGAGTTAGATAATTTTTAAATAATTTAATAGTGTTATTTATTGTGGCGCAGTGGTTCGCGCGCTCGGATTGCGATTGTTGAGGTTAAGCAACTTTCGCCATGGTCGGTCACGGGATGGGTGACCATAAATTTACCATCTCGAGCTCCTCCGTGCTTCGGAAGGCACGTTCAAGCCGTTGGTCCCGGCTGCATTTGCAGTCGTTAAAACCCACCAATCCGCATTGGGCCCGCGTGGTAGGACATGGCCCGTTCTCCTTATCCATGCATAAGGAAGGCCAGTGCCCCAGCACGTAAATGTATCGGATGCAGAACGCCTGGCTTCACACAAAGATACACACGAGCGAAACCAAGTTTTTAGGGCCCTATAATATCGCTTAACATTTGTTTGACTACTACCGCAATATGGCAACACAATCGCTAACCACTGAAACTACTCAATGTTCAACGGCTCTGTGTTGTCTCTGCTGCGATAATGATCGAGCAAACCTTGAGCGACATCTACTAGGTTCCTAAAAACTTGGTTTCGCTCGTGCTCAACCTCTAACGCTCGCAACTCGCGCTCGCGCCGAGCCCGAGATTCCTCCAACTCTAGGCGTCGTAACTCAACGGCCGCGAATTCACTCGCCGCTCTTTCGAAGGGGGTCGGTGCCTGCCTTCGGCGGCGACCGCCTAAACGCGGGCGGCCGGGAGAGCCAGCGGACTGCGGTGTCGCCGGCGACCTTAACCGCGGACGACGCCTGGCAGACGGGGGAGTGACGGGCGCGCGGGGGGCAGGTGCCCGCCTTCGTCTCGGAGTAGTGGGCGCTGCTGGGGCCGGTGGGGCTGGCGCTGCTGGGACCGGTGGGGCTGGCGCTGCTGGGACGAGTGGGGCTGGCGCTGCCGGGACCGGTGGGGCGGCGGGGATGGCGTGGCCGGCGGGGCGGACGCAGCCGGCTGCCGTCCCTGAGACGATCGGGGAGCGTGCACGAGCAGTCGGGAGGGTGGTGGTGTTTGCATCTGGGATGTAAAAGGCAGAAGCAAACTGTTCGACAGCTGCGAAGTGGAAGGCTCTGGTGAAGGCTGGTGTGGAATTTCTACAACAAAAGTTGTGTTATTTTGGGCAATTTGGAATAATATGTGGCTATGTCACAAACTAATGACTGAAATGCAATATCATTTTAAATATGCTTAGAGCTAAATGTGTTTATTAACAATAAGTGATAGTCATCCTTAAAATGTTTTCTTAAATCATATTTGTATATAAATAAATAGAAAAAAAAGCTAAGTAATTTTAGAGAAATAGAGATATGACTTAAAAATATAGAATTACACCATAACATTAACATTATCACTATATAGAAGACATACCATCTTCAAATTCCAAATACACCATATCATCCATGGCGAGAGGATCATCTCGTGCAGGAGATTGAGATGTCTGTAAAATATATAATATTGGTTATGGTAAGTTTATAAAAAAAATAAACATATAAACTGATTTATTATTTTCAAAGTTTGCATTTTCAATGCTATATTTTATGATTAATTTTAATAAAAAAATACTAGAAAAATGGGAGAACAGTGGGCCACATACCCAAAGGTTGTGGGTTCATGTCCTGCCTGAGAGTATAATCTGAGTCAAGTATTCGTTTTTTCATATTTTTCTTTTAAAATAAACTAATTAATTAAAAAAACGGTATCTTTTGTTGAAAAATTATCTTTATGTTTTATAGAAACATGAATATTTTATAAAACATCTACCTTTTAGAGAAAATTAGCTCATTATTTAATAGGAGGATGTATATACTTACATTAAATTCAAGCTCTTCTACAGAGGCTTGTCCTTCCACTGCTGAAACACCCATTATGGCCAGCACTCTTTCCTCAATAGCCGACAAGGTTTGCCGGCTTGCTGGCCCACCTCCAGTCCCTCTTGTGTGCTGCCTTAGGTTTAATCCCTTTTTCTTTGTTTTGGACTTCCAATTTGCCCAGACCTTTATTGAATATCAGATCAGTCATAGGTATGTTCTAATTTAAGTACTTATAAGTACCTAAATTAGATAGAAAAAGCTAACAATTTGGTAAGTAGGTAGGTATAAGTACTTGGAAGATTTAAAATAAATTAAAAAACTAAATAAATACCTATCTGAGACATCTCCACATTCTTCAGACTGTCGAACCAAGTAAAGCTTGTACTATAATGTCAGAGATGATCATCAACATCATCATCATAGCGATAATCCTGAGTTGGGTGGATGGGTATGCTGACTATGATCTTAATACTAATACGAATGTTTATTCTGGTTGTGAATTGCACAACCCTTAGAATCATAGTAAGGATTTCTAACTACTGTTTCATCAGTCAGTCATTCCAAATATGTTCATTAGGTACTTACTTTTTTCCACTTATCTGTCGTCTTGTTGACACCACTACCAACAGCATTCAAACCATTGGTAAGCTCATTCCATAGTCGGTCTGACCTTACACGACCTTGGGCTCCAGCAAGAGGCCTAGCCAGGTCACCATGACTGTAATATAAACAAACAAAGTTTCAATCTATGTGTTTCACTGTTACGATCGCGTCATTGTTTACATTAAGTACGTACCACACACCGGTACCAATTTTTTCTACGATTTCAATCTTAATAATGAATAAAACTTGGATTAACTTACGTTTCCATAAACTCAAGCAATATTAACAATTGTTCTTGACTTGCTCGCACTCTTGAATCCATTTTTTTTTACTAAAAATGTACATACACATTACTTCAACATCGTTTGAACATCCGACACATAATAAAAATGAATCTATTTTGAATGCCATTATGTTTTGGAGACCACTTTTACTTATTAACACTCTATTTACTTACCACTATCAAATTAAATAAGTCTTGTTTTTATTTAACAAAAACTAAAAGTAAACATAACTCTCAACGCAACACTCTACCACACAATGTAAACAATTTCCGATTTCGCGGGTTCGATCTGCTGATTTGACATTTCTTGCTTGACAATGACAGCTAAATTTTCGATACCATAGACAATTTTATTTTTCTTAACGAATAAACAAATCGCCACAACGATCGCGACAATGCTGTAACATTAGCTAGGAAATTGTTATCGTTATCTCATAGACGATGACGAATTTCGATATCGTTTCGCTATTAAGCGATGTTACTTTGGCTAAGGGCCCAGACCTGACAGGCGTATTCTAACTGACTTCTGACTAAGGAACAATATAAGATTTTTAAAGATTTAACTGATTTGAAGTCTTTTGTAGTTCTAAAGATAAATCCGAGTGTTTTGGAGCTTTAGATGTAATTGAGTCAATATGTTTGTCTAGGATAAGCTTGGAGTCTAGAAGCACCCCAAGATCACTCACACAGTCAACGCGTTGCAACGATTGGTTATTTATTGAGTAGGTGTAGTGGACTGCATTTTTTGATCTACTGAACGTGATACAATTACATTTTGGAATGTTTAATTCAAGTTTATTCAATACGCAGTAGTGAAGGAGCCTATCAAGATCATCTTGCAAGAGTATACAATCATCCGGAGTTATAATTTTTTTGAATACTTTCATGTCGTCGGCAAATAACAAAAAAGAAACGGAGAACATTAAAAGAAACACTATCGGCTTTGTTACCGTAGATTTTATGTTTCCTGTGCAGTTTGTTTTTTTCTTTTAGTATCTTTATTAGTGCACTTGAGTACTATCCTGGAAGTTTACTTGGAGAAGTAAATTTATGAGGGACATGTTTATCTCTCACATTACATAAAATACCATTAAACACATCAACTGCATCATCCAATGTTCCACGTGAGAGAATATTAATCCAGTCCAGCTTATCGAGGTCATTACATAAATCGGAATAGTTTGCTTTATTATAAAAGTATGTAAGGTGTCTTTTGGGACTCAGGTTCTTATTATAATTAATAAAATTAGTTTCACAAATTAGAGCTGTATGGTAAGCGTCCTCGTCGACCAGAGGCTCAGTACAACCATGAACTAACAAGTCCCCATTAGAAAATACCAAATCTAGCAAACTGTTAAGATGATTTTTGACATTATTAAATTGATTTAATTCTAATAAATTCATCAGATCCTTAATTTCATTATTATTTACATTAGAAGAGCAGAAGGTTATTAGAGTTATTAGATGATGACCAAAATATGTTGCTTAAATTGAAGTCACCTGTTATGATAAATAAATCTTGAGGATGGTCAGTACAAACAGATAATATTTTTTCCGTAAAGTTAGATAATTGTGAAGAGAAGGACAGGCCTTGATTTTGTTGGCAGAGATACGTACAGGCAATATGTAACATTGAAGAGTGGTTTTCTGTGTTTTTATTTAATACGACGGATATCCATATATCTTCCGCTGAGGAATGCCACTCGGGCCGAGCGAGCGCTGTGAAGTCACGGCGCACTGCGATAAGGACGCCGCCGCCACGCGTCTGCCCGACACTCGAGTAGTCCCGATCGCGACGCCCGCCAGACCGCGTACTTGTCACTAAATAATTCCTCGTCTTTAATTCCGTCAATTAACCAAGTTTCGGTTAATAATATCGCATCATAATTATCAAGTTGTACGTTTATTTTAAATTGCACTGTTTTGGTGCGCAAACCCCTGACATTTTGGTAGTAAATATTAATTATCGCTGACTGCGACCAGCCAAGTTAGTTAGTCCTTGACTGAGTCGCTGCGCACGACAATATAATATACGTAAGTAAGTAATGTTCTTGTCAGGGGTTCGCGATCCGCGTACAGCGCAGAATAGGTAGTAAATATATTTTTAATAATAGTACATCTTCGTGTTTATTGTGAAACATGAGTAGGTTAAGATCGAATTCATTAATAGTGACATAATTATTTTTGTTGTTAAGTGACAATACTCGGCTGGCTGTAACGAATAGAAAAGTTCAAATAGCGGGAAATAAATGAATATTTCGTATGACAATAAAGAGTGTAACAAATCTATTTGGGGTAAGTAAAGCAAGAATAGGTTCATTGTAAAACAAAAACAAATAGTATGGAAATGCAATTATAACCATCGAGTTATTACTATAAAACAATAATGATTGATTTGACGACCTGTTTGGCGCAGGGGTACTAACCCCACCTTCTGCGCCAAAGGGTCCCGGGTTCGATCCCCGGACTAGACAAATATTTGTGTGCATGAACATGTCTATTTGTCTTGGTCTGGATGTTTAATTTGTATATTATGTATGTATTTACAAAAAGAGTATATAAGTATGTTTATCCGTTATCTAGTATCCATAACACAAGTTCTTAATGATACTTAACGTGGGCTAGATAATTAGTGTGATTGTATGGAAGTATTTATTTATTCATTTATTAATTATTGTCCATTTCGGCATTCAAATATTAGATATTAATCCTAGGATCTGGAAAAAAAACTTGTGGCAATCGAATTATTAGTATGGGGATGTCGTTTTTTTTTTGAGTTTATGGGTGGGCTTGATGAACAAGATGACGCATCTCGTTCATGTTTACTTCCTAAATGCCTTCTAACATACTGTAGAATAAAACACGCGTAACTAGGTTGTATGTGGTTTTCAAAACGAATTCACTATTTTAACAATCTCCTCTTTAGAGATTTTACTTTTGCATTAATATATTTAGCTTTTTGTAACTCAAATAAATTTTCAGGACCTGAACGAAATATTGACGTCAAAATCTCATTGTGCTGATTGTCATCCGAATGAGAACCAAAATTTGATAGACGTGATAATAATTAACAGTTGTGAAGAAGCAGCAAATGGAAAAGAACCAGCGCCACGAATATTTAATAAAGGTTTGGCGACTATTACAAATCAAGGTTTAGACTTAACGGTAAATGAGCCTGTTCCTGATTTTAAATTAAAAAAGTCATCAATTTATAGACGCAGAAATAAACTTGCAGGTGTAAAAAGGATTCGGGCAAATACTGTGGGAGAAATAGGTTTTTGTTACTTTTGTATCAATGTTTATTAAATAATCAGTAGCGAAATCATCGTTACCTAAGCATTTTTTGAAAATGATTTTTAATTTTTTTATCAATGTTTTTAGGGAATGATTCTATTATGATTTGTTCTAACAATATTTTGTTAAATAAATAATGTTTTCTATTCACATACAATGATTTATTTTGCGTCCTGTCCTAAGCCTTCATACTTATTATGAAATATTATTAGCACAACCCCCTACCTCCCTGCTAATATCATAAATGTGAAAGTTCGGTCTGTTACGTAACTTTGTATTAAGGCTTTCGTATTCCTATAATTAGTTGGGATGCTGCCCATATAAAACAATTTGACAGTAATATTTGCCAGTTCTATATATGCTATTTTGAGAATACAACAAATAGAAGTCTTTTTTTATAAGCTCAATGTGCCCCACTGTTGGGCAAACGCCTACCCTAGTACTAGTGAAAATAAAACTTCTATCATAAAAATGTCCAATAGAACGAGTGAGAGAAAAGAGTTGCACTAGTTTTATTATTTGAAATCGTAGGACTAGTGAGAAAAACAGAATACCACTAGTTCTACCATGAAATTGTTCAGTAGAACAGGTGAGACTTAAGAGTTCCGCTTGTTCTATTATTTAAAAGCCTAGTACTAATGAGAAAAAAAATACCACTAGTTCTACCTAAAATATATCAGAGGATCACACATAGAGCGGTGACCCCATCCATCTATTAAATTAACCTAAAAACTAACATTTAGTTTTATGATTAAACATCCACATCGTCAACAACCACCTTTCATTTACATCAGCAAGCTTAGGAGTTCACCCATAGTGTAGCATCATCATCAATTTCTCATCACATTCAATTAAGTTCCATTTCTGATATCCTTGGGCAGGCATTCATGAACCTTCAATTTTATTTAAGATCACTAAAACCGTAACTTTTAATTGTATTAACAATGTACCTATTTCTTATGGTTATGTGTTAATTTCAGGACACCTTTGGTTTATATCGAGTCAGTCTCTAATAAAAATCAATTTACTTGTCACTGAATAGTGTTTTGTCAAATTTCCTAGTCGAAAAAGGTAAGTGCAGAGAATAAGTTCATGTTATTATGGAAAGACAGAAATACAACATTACAACATAAAAAGAAAGTCTAACGACACAAAATTCTCCTTGATTGCCAAATATCCGCAAATGCTTCAGAACAGTCGCATCCTAGTATTCAAGAACAACCACTGACACCAAATTCAAAATCAAACGAAATTATCCAAACCATGACTACTCTTTCAGAACAGGACAAAAACCAAGTTAAAAAATGATACTAGAAAAGTCTGTTCTGGTCAATCAAGCAGGAATACATAAAAAATTAAAAACAAAATAGTTTTTAAGAAATATCTTTACATCTCAGATCGAACGAAGTATAAAATGCAAACTCTCAGGCCGTGAAACATGTGTTTGCAAAATTCACGCAAATATTGAGTCCAAATTCCAGGCACTACAAAAAATGAAGGTTTTAGATCCACGTGTAAATTTAATGGATATATTAGAAGAGATAGCATATGATAAAAAATCCAAGGAATATACATTCCTTGGATATTTTAATTAGAGTGCAACATTTGTAAAACGGCGACTGAACTTACAATTTTACTAAGAGGAAAAGAAATGACAACGTTACCTGGTTTGAGTGGACTACGAAAGATGTGGAATATCAAAAGAATAATGAGACCAAAAAGACTAAAAAGTAGTTACTGAAGGAAAGACTGAAAAGCTAGAAATCCTAATCAGCCATTTTGAAAAAGAACTTAAAAGTTTAAAGAACATTATTTTATTATTTGGCATCAATATAATTTATACAGAAATCTTAAAAACAGTCTGCAAAATAATGAAGTCATGGTTCATTGTGATTTCTCAGAAAATTACAGCTGCAAACTTCATCGGCAAATACAGTTGCACACAAGTGTGATGTATATTCAAAGTTTGAAACTACAATCAAGCTGCACCTTATCTGATTCAACAGATCGTTCACCTAAAACCAATCCTGATAGGTATCAAACATCCGGAAATTGAAACTGTTTACGTATTTTGAGATGGGCTTGCCACCCAATACAGGCGAAAAAGAACTTCTATTTGGACTTCAAAAAAGGAATTTGGAACTTTTCAGAAGAGGCATATCACGTAAAGTTTGGATCGATTTTGTGTGTTTGAATACAAGTGTTGTATGTTTATTATGTATGCGCGTTTTAACTGATATCATTTTGAACCTTTGTTATTATTTCCATCCATCTCGCCTTACCTAAGCTCTCCAGTACCTAAGCTCGGTGGACGGTCACATCTAAGTATAAAACCACAGAGCAAATCCACCTTTAGTTTTTTTGTAATTATTATTCTGTTTTTGTTCTTGCAAACACTTTCACTTGACGGTGCATCCGCATATATCATCCATTTGTAGTTGATTCTACAGACTAACTAACGAACACCAAGCACTGAACAGGCGGCCATCTTGTAGGAGTGTGAAAGTCAACTGACATTGACGGACGTTTGGCAACTTGTCATTGTCATGTCACGGTAGATTGATGGTCTGTGGCTGTAGGTCAGTCTTCTTTGAGTCGGTGTGACGTGCGCACGCATTCACATGCTTGGTGGACGTTAATTTGAATCCTCGAAACCATCTTAAATTATCTTGTGTAACTATTGATTGTGATTTTGTTAATTATAAGTGCAGTAATTGTTAAGAACGTTATTTTATTGAAATCACAAGTACCTCCTTGCCCGCTAACCTTCGAACCACCACTATATAAGAAAAATGGATCATCCTGATAATGTCCACGTGCCTTTATCAGAAGTGGGATGCGAAGGGCTTAATTCTTCAGAGGATACTGTTCGCAACGATACCATACAAGATAATCAGAGTGCCAGTGTAATTACCAATGTTTTTCTCGCGGGAATGGAATCGATTTTTACGCGATTGTTAACTGCAACACAAAGCCAGCCCATGCAACATAATTCAACCCAACTTATAAAATTTGATCCCGACGATGCTGAAGGTTGGTGCAAAATTACCGATATTATAGTGAGTAGTCGAAAACTATCTGGTACTGAGCTTCTTCTAGCATTGATTAAAAGGCCGTGCTGCTTCTTGCTTAACGAAGTTAAAGGCTTCAGATATTGAATGGCCTCAAATTAAAGAAATTCTGCTTGCTACTCGTAAATTTGGAAAACCTATGTTAATGAAAGACTATTTCGACAATATCATGAAATTTGAAATTGGAGCTCAGGAAACCGCCTCAGAGGCATCTCTACGTTTGTGGTACCTCATGGAACGTATACCGAAGGTCGAGATGACTGAAGAGGTCATCACGGGATTTGTAGTATCAGTCCTTAGTCAAAAGAGCCACGTGATAAGAAGAGAGCTAAATTCATACGCTGTAACAACAAGGGTGTCGCGAAATGCGATATAGTCTACGTGAAACGGAACGAATAAAATGGTTAGGTTGGTAGCGAGAGAGGAAATGAGTGAAGGGCATAACAAAAAGGGAAGAGACTGCTAGAAAAAACAATGGCGGTGAGAGGTAAACAGCAGCGAGGAGACGCGGAGAAGTGGAAGGAAAAATGATTGCGCTACACGAAGAGAAAGGGAAAGGAGTGATGTCTCCTGTGGCTGTTGGTAAGATGGTGCTTTGGTTTTGGGTAAGTGTTTTGAATATCACTTTAAAATGGTCTTAAAAGAACGGTAAAATCTTGGTGGTATGGGGTGGCTAAATGGGGAAGCAAAGAGAGGCCACTTGGGGGGACTAGGTCCCCAGAATAAAAGATCTTTATCTGCCTTACATTGTAGATATCTAGCTTACAATAATATTTAGTTAACCTTTTGAAATAACATACAGACTGACGTTACACTCGACAGAGTTTGCTCAGGCGTAAATGGTTCTTGCTAGACAATGCAACAAAGGGCTCAGTTGTGTCGGGCTCTTAGTGGAGTGTCGTTGAAGAGACGGCATGAAGAAAGCGATGACCAGACATCCAACGCTAAGAAAGCACGTATTACCAGTGAAGCGAAATTTAGTGGATCCTCTCATTATTGTGGCAACCGTGGGCACAAAATAGAAGAGTGTCGTAAGTGCCGGGACAACGTTGCAAGATCTACTGCTCCTGAAAAAGAAAAGACGGTCACGTGCTTCACATGTCAGAAACCAGGCCATATAAGCACTAGCTGTCCGAATAACAAGAACGAAAAGGCACAACCTGCCAGGAAAGAAGTTCATGTCTGTTAGCGCAGCAGGTCACAAAAAGGTATTCTGACGACATCGACTGGTAAGACAATTTCGTTTCTATTTGATAGTGGTTCGGCGGTTCGGCTTTCGTAAAATTAATATTTTCGTAAAAATAAGATAATATAGCTGTATTTATTTTGCAATGATTCCACGTTATAATTAATATGGAACTTATTTAGTAAACGGCGCCTATGGGCTCATTAATTGATCTGTGGATAACCAAGGCCCTTTTCGGTTCTTGGGATGTCTCTTTTCTTTATAGAAAGTTTTCTATTTTAGCAATTACAATATTTTTTTAATATTTTATTTTGTCCAGAATTTCTCGGTTTATTTTAGGTAAGCGGTCTTTTGTTTTTATGCAAAATATATCAATTTATCGTCGGCGCAGTAATTTCATATTCTCAGCCGATAATGAGCAACTACATAAAGATCGATTATTTATTTATCAACAAACATTTTAGTGTGTTATCAATACACTGTGTCCTAGTACTATTATTTTATTCTGTGACTGTGATAACACTTGACTGACGCGGATACTATGATAAAATGTAAAAAACATAGTCAGGCAGTGAAGCTTTACTTCACATTTCTTAATTTAGTAGGGCTATACATCGCCATGAAAAATGTACTCTAAAAGACACCTTTACCATCGAGCCAAAAATAGAGAAACTAAATCTCTATTTTTGGCTCGATGGTAAAGGTGTCTTTTTGTCCTTATCCTCATCATATAGACAGAAAAAGATAGTGACAATTTTACGTTACGTATTCAAATTTATGCCTCGACGCTGCCTTCTCACGTATTTACGTACCAGCCAACGTAGCGTTTACAAAAACTCATAATACCGATACGATAGTCGGTGGTTCGAGCACCGTATTTACGTTTACATCAGCTGTCACGTCACTTACGTTTACAGTGCCCTTAGTACGAGTTTGGCAAACTATGATCGTATTCGAAAACTATCGCTTTGCCTCTTTCAAATCCATCGACTGCTTTACCGACATGAGTAGAGCATCCGATAGTTGTCGAAAACGTTGACAGTAAATGTCAACTCGTACTAACGGTCGGTTTCAATAACTTATCTACAGTAAGAGATAGGCTTACTAGACCTTTGTTGCCTAGATATTTTTGTTATTCAGCCCAAAATAACCCAAAATAACAGCGGTTGCTAAGTAACGTAACCAAGATACGCCTACCTCTTGTTAGGGATAGATTATTGAAACCGGTCGTAAGGGTACAGGAACAACTCATAATAGGAGTGGTATATGTAAATTCGACGCACGAAATCGCGACAAGACATAGTCATTTTTAATAACATTTTAATGCAAATAACATAAAGATGGATGTTATTATAGTTTTTATATATGTATTTACATATTTATAAGTAACTATGATATATATAAAATGTTTGTAATATTTATCAGCAATAATGCAAGCAATAGCTTTTATTTATTCTACGTTTATAGAGCTTCTATTAGTATTGAATTTCAAATTATAAATTAAGAATGTCAGCTTGTTTATTAATGTTATGAATTCACCATTCATAACATTAATAAATTATTATTTTGTCTTGTGAGAGTATACAATTACTCTGTATTGCATTAGCTTTTGATTATATTAGAGGAATTAAGTTTTCCAAAAAAAAAAGTCATCTTCTTTCTACAAATATTATTAAATCTCGTAAAGGAAATGACATGTTATCTGTAAGTGGTTATTATTACGGTTTAAATAAAGTTCGTGATAATGTACACTACTGGTGCTGCATTAAGAAGAAATCATTAGGTTGTGGTGTGTGTGTGACAACAACGAAAATAAATAATGATCATATGTTACTGCAAAATGAAATACTGTCTCATAGTCATGAACCTGACGCCGAAACTTTGGTGGATTTAAAGCTAGAGATGTTTTAAAACAGCAAGCAATAGACACGATGCAAAATCCAAGACAGATAATACAATCTAGTATTCAAAATGTGCCTAGCACTAGTGCTCTAAGGCTACCTGATAATAACGCTATGAGAATGGTAATTCACCTTACTCGAACTAAAAATATGCCACCCTTACCAAAAACCTTGAAAGACCATACTCCATGCCCGCTCAATACAATAAAATTAACGGCGAACCATTCCTAATTGAGTGATATTTGTGACCTACATGATGATGTTTGTGTTTTGGTTTCAACACAGAAAATAATTTAAAGCTCATTCACATATCACCTTTTTGGCTCATAGATGGGACTTTCATAACATGCCCTTTGTTATTTCAGCAAATGTATACCGTTCATATATTGGTGGGGAATTACGATGCATCACATAAAACATTGCCACTTGTTTATGGACTATTGTCCTTACGTAGTCGATAATAGAATTGCAATGTAGAATGCCTTGGCTACCCCAAAAGTTTGATTTTTTACCTTTTGAAGTCGCTTTTAATTCTTTTTATAAAACGTTTTTTTTTATCGTTTCAGTAGTTTACAGGAAATATCGGTTTCGTGATCTGGATGCCCTAAGTTTCATAACACTTTAGCCTGATTTTTAGTGTAGGCAAATACGGGACTTATTTTACAAATTGTGACCATTTTACGAAATTTCAATTGTTAACTTTCAGAATTGTGCAATATTTTTATTTATAAAAAAAAATTATGGGAGATAAGTTCTTCTTTTCTTCTTTTTTTAGTATGTGGAAAATTATAATTTTGTTGTGATGGAGATCTCAGGAGAAACCATTTTTTTTTTCATATATTTTATTGCAATATTAAGAAAAATAGTGTTCGTTGTATTATTAATACCAAGTAGGTACTTTCTTTTTGTTTATTAAATTATATTATATTGTTTATTTTATTAAGTTTTATTTTGTCAAAAAATATACTACTTAACTAAATCTTATATGACATTTGTCGAGATGCCGAGAGGTACGATAATATCGATATTCCGTGCATATTTAATAAGTCACGATTTCGTGGATCGAGATTTAGCTTGTCGCGATTTCGTGCTTCGAGATTTGGTTTGTCGCGATTTCGCGCATCGAGATTGGGTTTGTCGCGATTTAGTGCATCGAGATTTGGTTTGTCGCGATATGTCGCGCTAACGTGCATTGAGATAGCGTGTTTCGAACTTATGTATTACGCTCTCATAACAGAACATTAAGTATATTTGGCCTATTACGTGAAATAAAAATAGTGAGTCATGCGAGCTCCGTTAGTGTTGTAAAAATTAGTGGTCCCTTTGTGCTTGGAAGTACTAAATGGAACTCCTGAACGCATTCATATATTGAAGTCTGTATCATCTGTAGCCACAAATTGCCTTCTTACAAGGGAAAACTTCTTAAACACCTTTTCTGCAAATAATTCAAAGAGAAGTCTATAGATACAAAAATCGGAATATTTATGGAACAATTTTCATCATAAAGAATAAAGGAACACATCATCCAGCGCATAAAGCTTGTAGCGTGCCGTTACAAAATCTTAGTTTTTAAGTAGTTTTAAGTTAGTTTTAGTTTGTATAGAAAATCTGTTTCTTTGCCGTAGCTTAGTAGCTTTTCAAATTGTTTGAAAGTAAGGGCCCACTTGGTAGCAATTGAATCGTCGCTTCAAGGCGATTCTTATTATATATGTAGTTTAATTATCATTCATACATTTTTTGTTTACTATAATGCAATTTTCACATTTTCATAAAGAGTAAGGTTATAATTTTAGTTTTCATTTGACATCTCATTGTCTTTCTTGACTTTTTGATTTTCTCTACTTTTTGTCATAGTTCACGTAGTTTGTATATCGACGGCTTAATCTGCAAACTGGCCAACTCCACTTTTGACCCAAAATAATTTTTTGATGTCGTCGAAAACGCGAAGTTGTCACTACCGAGAAAATCGCGTGCACGTAAATCGGGTAACTCCCAACACTGGCATAGCAACACGTCAAAGTGGCTAACTCCCGTGTCAGCTGCCATTTTGTTCTAGACGGCGTGTGAGAAACGAGGCTCGAGTTTATTTTTTTGTCAACGGCCATAAATAACAGATAATTTAAACTGAAAACAATACAGGGAATTGTTGGTAAGTGACTTTATTTAAGTAATGTATAATTGTTGTGAATACTCATAATGAATACCATGATATAACCTGCAAAAGGGCAATGATGGAGTTGGCCATTTTTCATTGTAAGAATTTCTTGATACGGGAGTTGCCCACAAAAGTTTTTATGTTCTGATCCATATAATATTGAAATTATTTGTCTAACTTAAAATAAATACACTTATTATGACATACTTAAGATATACTTACCTACTACGTACAGTCGAAAAACTTCCTGTCGACCAGTAGAGTTTTTTTGTGGGACCGCTATTTTAAAAAGTAATCAATTTAAAGAAAATGTTTATATTACAAATAATAGAACATAAAAAGGTATTTCAATTGAATAATAAATTATTTCTTTAACCTTATAGCTGTACGAAAATAGGGTTTTTCAAAAATACAAATACATTATAAACAAAAACAAAATAAAATATATTGTTAGCAAGTAAAGAAGAAGTGGTGTGGGTAAAATCGAGCCCCACCTATATAAAGCCAGGCGAGCCCGCGGCGCGCTCTCAGGTTGCTTCTCGTGCCTCGTCGCCGTCGGTCGTGTGCGCGCTCCGTAACCCCGTTTACGTCGAGCCCCCCCCGTACTCCGCCGAGTGCCGCGAGTTCGTAACTGCCCACTGTTACTTGCGTCGAGCCCCGCTCCGCAGTAACAGACTGCCGTTCCCATAGGACCGCATACGTAATCAGTTGTTCGCGAAATTGACGCTTTGTGTTGTGCTTTGTACTGTTTTTACGTAATTGTGATCCGTCCCGAGGTGTATACTGGAGTTTTTTATTAGAAAAAATTCTCAGTGTACCCTCACTCCGCTATCCAACTACCCACCCCTCTCTCCCAACAAGTTCAACACCCCTCCCATTTGCACTTTTCCAACTACCCTCACGTAACTTTGCTTTTTCTCATCCCATCTAGACATTACATTTTGTGGTTGTGACATAGTGGTTTTTGTACTAGTGCATTTCGGACAAAATGTCGCAACGACCGCGACCGCCAGACCGCGGTGGAACTATTTCCGTCGCGTCCACGTCGGCGAAGCCAGATGCGCGCTCGCGCTCGCAGTCTCGTGGGTCGATCGGGGAAAGGGTTGATGGTCAACCTGCCCCCCCGCTCCTACCCCCGGAAGTGCTGAACCGAGACCCGCGCCTCCGGTCTCGCCAGGCCCCTCGACCACGCAGCCCGTCCAACTCGGACGAAGGGGACGAGAAGCGCCCCCGACTGGGGCCTTCGCCCCCAAAACCACGCACTGATGCCACATCCTCCGAGTCGGAATACGAGTCGGACAACGGCTCTGAGGGAGGGATGGAGGAGCTGTCAAGCCCTCTCCCTCTCTCCAACACCGATTCGACCATCTACGCTGGTCCAGAGGCAAGCACAAGCGCGGCCACTAGATCCTACGCCGAGGCAGTGGTGGCTCCGTCGCCGCCCCCATCCGCTTCACCAGTAAGTGCCTACACTCCCCCACCACCGCAGACGTCACAGACGGCACCCCGCCCAAGAGGTTACCCACCCATAGTGGTGGAGGTGTTCCCGAATTGGTGCCGCCACTTCCAGCGCCTCCAGGGCCTTCTTGGCCACAATCCAAACGCGCGCCCCTACGGTAGAGGGGTGCGATTCCTACCCCGTACGCCCGAGGAGTACAGGTGCGTCCAAGCCTACCTAACAGAAGCGGCTGAGGCAGACCCAACAATAGCATGGTACTGTTACTCGCCGCCCCAAGACCGCCCCACCAAGGTGGCAATCAGAGGCCTCCCAGCAGAGACGCCCCCGGAGAACATCATCCTCGCGCTGGAGGAGCGCGGCTTCCAGGCCGACCACTGCAGGGCGATCCCAGGAAGGCAGGGTCGCCCAGGTTGTCTCTTTTACGTCCAGCTAGAACACCTAGACAAGACCGAGCTGGCCCGTCTTTTCGCAACAACCAACATGCTATACATGCCTGGCGTAGTGGTGGAGGCCTGGCGCCCCCGCAAGGGGCCCGCCCAATGCCACCGATGCCAGGCGTTTGGGCATGCATCAACCAACTGCCATCGCCCGCAGAAGTGTGTCAGGTGTGCGGGTGACCACCCAGTCGCGCACTGCACGCGCGACCGCGCGGAGCCTCCCACCTGCGCAAACTGCGGCCAACCGCACGCCGCCAACGACCGGCGTTGCAGAGAGTACCTGCGCGAGGCGAGGCGCATCGGGGCCAGCGTTCCCCCTCCCATCTCAGGAGGGGTCGACCGCGCCCCCCTCCGCCCACGCCCGCAGGTACCCCCTGTGCCGCCCAGCGCAGACTTGCGCGACACGCAGGCTGGCGCTACATTAGCGCCGCCCGCCAACCCGCCCACCGAACGTGGGGCACCGCCCCCCGCCCCCTCGCAGGCGCCACCGCGGGGGCCGACACCGCCGCCGCCGCCAGGGCACTACCTCGCAGGGCGAGCTGGCCCATGCCCCGGCCGCAGCCTCCACACCAACCCCCCAGTCGGTTTTTCCGATAGGGGGGTCTCAAGCACCCCCGTCCGCTCCTCGAGCTCCACCCCCGCCCGCTCCTCCCAGGAGGGCCGCAAGGCCGACAGGTCCCCCCCCACCTCCACCTTCCCACCCTCCCATGAGGCCACAGCATCCCCACACACCGTACTCCCACATCCCTCTACAACAGAGGCAAGAGCCCCAACAGAACATGCCACAGACTCGGCAACGGGGCCCATTCAGACCACACCCTCAACAGGGCCCCCTACAACAGCCACAACAACAACAACATCTATTCCCGCTGCAGACTGTACTAGAGATGTTATGCGATCTGGTCCAGCGCATAGCCCAGGGGGTGGATCCCTCACAGGCCCTAATCCAATGCCTCGGAGTACTAATGGCAACACCACATCCAATCTCCGTATAATTTATTGGAATCCAGGAGGCATCAATAACAAGATCGCCCAACTTCGCCTTCTCACCCAGTCGCAGGACGTCCACATTGTCCTCCTGGGTGAGACATTGCTATCACCAAGAGCGAACCTGCGCCTGCCAAACTATCAGGTATACAGACGAGATGAAATGTCTCCACAGGGCCGACCTTACAGGGGCACGGCGGTCCTCGTCAGACGGGACGTTATCCATGAAGAACTGCCTTGGTTGGACTACATCAGCCTCAGGACCATCGGCGTAAGGGTACGCGTCGGTGGAACCGAACATAAAATATACGCCGCTTACAGACCACCGGCCTCCGGAGTGCACCCCCCAGACCTACAAACCATATTCTAGGATGCAACCCCCACAGTGCTGGCTGGAGACCTCAACGCCAAGCACCCAGCGTGGGGATCAAGAACCACATCCACAGATGGCCGTCGACTAGCCGAGGCAACAAACGATCTCAAAATAGAAGTCCTGGGGCCAGATTCACCCACCCACTTCCCGACCAACGACGATAACCAGCCGAGCACCATAGATGTGGTGTTATGCAGAGCGCTGACCTGCCCTATAAGCGTAGAGGTGCTCTACGAGGTCGACACTCCACATCTACCACTGCTTGTGACGATAGCCACCTCTCCTGATGCAGTGGCCCCCATGCGCCCAAGAACGAAGACCAACTGGGAGGCCTACAAAAAAGAAATGGCAGACATCCAACTGCCTGGCCCTCTAACCTCTAAACAGGAAATAGACGCCGCCATAAAGGCCATAACAGAAAAAATGAAGGTAGCAAAGGCCCTTCATACAACACAAACCCCAGCTACAGAAAAAAGAGATGCCCTCCCTCGACACCTTAAAGAGCAACTCAGAGTGAAGAAGGACTTGAGACGCCTGTGGAGCCAAACAAGATGCCCAAACACCAAGACCAAGCTCAACAAGGCGACCGCTGACCTCGCTGACGCGGTCCGAGTCTGGCGCGGCGATACATGGGAGGCTACAATTGATAGAGCAGCCGAAAATACTCCCAACCTACATCAACTTAATAGAAGGCTTACGAGGACCCCGCAGCCCACATACCCTCTCATAGACGAAGACGGCCAGAGACGATACGCAGCCGCAGACAGAGCCCGTATCCTGGCAGAGTACCTGGCCGTACAATTCTCGCCCCACACAGCTGCCCCTGGAGCAACCGAAATCCATACAGCCATAGAAGCCGAAGTAACAACATATCTGGCCACCCCAGCGCCCCCCATCCCGGGAGACACTTTTATATCTCCAGCGGAGGTAAGAGAGATCGCCATCCGCCTCAACGCCAAGAAGGCACCAGGGCCGGATAACCTACCGCCGATGACCCTCACAGCGCTGCCCAGAAGAGGACTGGCAGCGCTGACTCGCATATATAATGCCGCCATAAGGGCTCACTACTTCCCGGAGGCTTGGAAGGAGGGAAGGGTAATAACCATTCCCAAGCCTGGAAAAGATCGCCGCCAGGCCGCCAACCAACGCCCTATCACACTGCTTGACCACTCGGGCAAGCTTTTCGAACGCCTCCTGCTGCGTCGAATTCGTCCCTCCATACCCTTGAGGGACGACCAGTTTGGATTCCGCAGCGGGCACTCCACCACTTTTTTTTTTTTTTTTTTTTTTTTTGGTCTGGCAACCCCAGCCGGTTAACTTGTCAAATAGTATCAGCTGTATAGAAATTATTTAAATTATCGTAAAACCAATGCTTTATTAAAGTGTTTTGTTTTTAAAGTGTTAATAGGATCCTTTAGCATATGTACAAGTGTTATCCAAGAAATCTTTGTAGCAGTATTTGAAATATATTGACTACAAAATTGTAACGACCAAACGTCATCCTGACGTGAAATCAAGCCTCAGGAAAAGCCGATATTTAAAAGGAGGAATGCTAATAAACTGCACATAAACCGGGGAAGTAACTTTGTTCTATAACTTAGTTGATAAGTATTTTACGCAGCGTACCTAGTTTAAAACACTGAAGTGACTTAGTAGATTTGGTGATAAATTGGCTTCTCATTTCTGTACACTAATTATCACTTCTTACTTGTACAGAGTTCACTTCCAGTGAACAACGTCACAATCCATTACGATTTGACATTGTTAACAACCTCTCTTTACTTGACAAATAGTGGAAGTAAAGCTGACGGTGACTACTATTGTCACAGACATTCACCATACTGCTACTCTTACCAAACACTACTTACATCAATACTGACCCATCCAAATCACTCCATTCGAAGATTGTGCAGCCAATTTTTTTCAGCAAAAAATCTGAGTTAATAAACAAGTTATGTTTTAGTGCTTATGCATAGTATTTAATTTATTGTCTTAATCAATAATATTTATGTGTTTTTTTTATTATTTATTTGATAGGTGTAGTTAGGTACACATTCATTCATTAGAGTGGAGTAAATTAAAATTAAACAGAGTATTCATTGCATAAAGGTTTGGCCTCTCTTTACTTTGTTAAATTTGTCGGTAAAACCTTTAAGTCACTTACATTCAATTTTACCATAATAATACCTTATAATTGATTAAATAAAGCAGTATCTCAACATATGCTTACACAACTTGAGTAAAGTTGATGGTGATACTTATTGATTGATTTATAAACTATACCTAAAATACAAACTCATTTTCTTACAAAATTATTTCTGCAATCTCAGAAATTCTTTAGTTTATTTATTTATTTCAATAACAAACCTGTAATACTAATTTTGAGTTAATAGATAGTAATCTCATTTTTTGTATTATTTTAGCATTGAATTCCAAATCGTACCTTCATAAACAATTATGATGACCCGGAGAACATCTGCAAAGGATATCGAGCTTAAGCTCAAGAATGCCCTGGAAGATCTGAAGGCAGCAAAGGAACTAAATGACACTTTACTGCAGGAAAGAGAGGACAGCGAGAATGAAATCCTCAAGACGATTACTCGGAACTCTGAACTTAAGAGTGAACTCGCTGAGATTCATCATAAATACTCTGAAGTTGTAGACAAGTGTAACCGAATGGAAGACTTCATTCAGTCATTTAGGGATTGTTCTGACACTCATGAACAGGCATTGAGGCGCATTACTGACCTTGAAATTAGATTGTCTCTTTCTCAAAAGAAAGCACTTGATTTAGAGAAAGAAAATAAAAGTTTTATAGAAGAAAAGCACTCTCAAAGCCTGTTCAATGAGTTATCTCAATGTAATTTTGCAACAGGTGACGATTCACCTTTAGAATGTGTCAAGTATGTTAATAGACCATGTTCATACAATAACAATAATTGTCAATTCAGTAGCGGGAAGAAATTAAAAAAATACATTAAGATTAATAGATATATTAAGAAAACACAAAAATTGGTTAAAAGACAAAATTATTATAATCAATATAATGACTTAAGGAAAGAACGTAGGCAATTGTTAGAAAAATTAAATGTGATTAAAACAGAATCATGTAATAACAATAAAAATAGTGAATTGTTAGATATTCAATTAGGTAACAAAATTGACAATTTGGAGCTTTCACTGAGGGAAATGTATACTAACTTGAGTGAGCTCTCTCGCAAGCAGCTAAATTATCAAAAAATGGCTGCAAATGACATGATAGACTTTTGTAATTTTAATACAGATCGGTTTGAGTCACTAGGTAAGAAACGCAGCTGTAGTTGTATGATTGCCAACACTTGTTTAGGTCAAAATGAGTCGTCAGGCCAATTTGATCAGGTGGGTGATTTACTAACCAACTCTGTTTCTGATAGTTTATTACAAAACGATAAAAGTATGTCCCCTGCTAAAACTTGTGATACTAATACAATTATGTTTTGTGACGACATTGGGAAGAACTTAGGCCATTTAATCCAGAAAAATTCTAAGGAAAATATTGTTAACTATTGTATGCCTGGCTCAAGTATAAATGATATAATGAAAACAATTGTTAAGAAATCTTATAGTGACAACACAAATATCATAATTTTGATGGGGAATAGGGACAATGTCAATAAACAAAAGTTGATATCTTATGTTAACTCCCTATGCTCCTTAAATGTTAGGAAAGTTGTAATGTTTACATTTCCCTACAGTCAAAGTTTCACAGAGCTGGAAAATAAGTTAAGATACAACTTAAACTTAACATTAAGCACAGTAGCCTTTCATAACCCTGAAAAGCTACATATAATTGACATAAATCCTTTGTTAAATAATTTTAACTTGACAAAAGATAATTACTATCTGCCTCACTATTTTAAGAGACAAATAGCGCTCACGCTATCTTTTTATTTTAAACATTTAGCCAATAATCTGGCTATTAAAACCTCTGCTTTTATTGAGCAGTTAAATTCTGACATTTGTAATATAACTTTGGAATCTATTCCAAGTAATTTGATTCTATTGAATCCCAACACTGACTTGGTTAATTTAAATTACCATTAGAGACAACAGAGGTGTCCTCTAGCCCAGTGTTGACAAGAGGAAAGCCAAAATGTTTAAAAATTGTTCATCAAAATATACAAGGCTTTTCTGACAAAGACCTAGAAGTAAGTTTATTTTTAAACTGTGAAAATGTTGATGTGTTGTGTATCACTGAGCATTGGTTAAAATGTCACGAATTATTTTTAAATCTGGATAATTATAGAATTGTAAGTTCATTTAGTAGGCAATCTGCTATTAGAGGAGGGTCTCTTATAATTTTACATAATAATTTTCAGTACAAAGAGCGCAAAGATATAATATCCCTCTCAATTGAGCGAATAATTGAATTGTCTTGTGTGGAACTAGACCAAATTATTGTAATATGTGTTTATAGACCCCCACAGAGTAATTACCCAGAGTTTGAGTCCACTATGGAGGAAGTTTTAAGAATAACTAGTAAAAGTAATAAAAAGGTTGTCATATGTGGGGATTTTAATGTTGACATTTTAGACTCAAAGTTGTCGAAGCTCGCAAGTAGATTATTAAATTTATTCACATCATTTAATTTATCTCATACCTTTAATGAGCCTACTCGAATAACACCCACATCTGCCACCTGTTTAGACAACATTTTTTCAAACTGTGTAGTCACTGAGAAATCTATAATAAATGTTATTAAATCGGACCATAGTGGACAACAAGCCTCTATAGAGCACCATCATGTCTGTCCTAAGCGGAAAATTGTATGCAGGCCAATAACTAAAAAGGGCATAGATGAATTCAGAAACAATGTGATTAATAAAATTAAGTCTTTAACAGTTCCTATTATGGAATCTAATTATCTTTATAATGATTTATTTCATGTGGTTGAACACGAATTTAGTAAAAAGTTTAAGCAAAAAGTGATCAATTGTAATTCGGATAAAGTAAAGTTTAGTGATTGGGCCACGCCGGGAATTTACATAAGTAGAAGAAAACTATATGACCTCTATGCGTCAAAGCATACTTCCTGTGACCCAATTTTTATTGGATATGTCAGGAAGTATTCTCAAATGTTTAGAAATGTTTGTGTAGCTGCTAAGGCGATGTTCTTTTCAAATAAAATCAAATTAGCGGATAATAAAATAAAGGCTACTTGGAATATTATTAATCAAACAACTGGTAAAACTAAAAATAATGTCAACCACTTCTGTCTTAAAGTAGGTGATAAATTAATTGAATCTGACGTTGAGGTTGCCCGTGTTTTTGAAGATTTCTTCTCTCGGGTACCCTTAGAAACTACCAGTAAATTAAATTCCTGTCCAAACGTTGCTGCTGCCCTCTTGGAGTCGTGTGTTGATAAGTGTAATAAAGTTTTCAATTTTAAGCATATTAATAGTGAAGACATTTTAAAAGCTTTTAAGTCTATAAATATTAAAAAGACTGAAGATCTATGGGGCATATCAACCAACATTATTAAATCAATTATTGATACAATAGCTCCATATTTAGCTTTCATTTTTAATCAATGCATAGATGAAGGTACTTTTCCCAATTTAATGAAATGTAGTAAGCTTATTCCTCTTTTTAAATCGGGTGACAAAAGTGACCCCACAAATTTTAGGCCGATATCTATACTACCGGCACTTAGTAAAATTTTTGAAAAAATTATATACTCGCAATTATTAGACTATTTAACAATAAATCAAATCCTTCATAACAATCAGTTCGGCTTTTCTAAAGGTAAAAATACTACTGATGCTGGCATTGCACTTCTTAAACATATTTTTGAGGCTTGGGAGGGCAAGCAAGACGTAATTGGTATATTCTGTGACCTGTCTAAAGCTTTCGATTGCGTTGATCACGTTACACTTTTAAAGAAGCTAGAACATTATGGTGTCTCTAAAAAATCGGTTAGCCTTTTGCAGTCATACTTGCATAATAGAAATCAAAAAGTAATTGTCAATAATACTGCTTCTACTGGAGCCCCCATTATTATGGGCGTGCCCCAAGGTTCAATATTGGGCCCTTTGCTGTTTTTAATTTATATTAACGATCTCCCTTACTACACGAGTAAATTATGTGAGACAGTACTGTTTGCAGATGATACATCTTTAATTTTTAAAATTGATAGAGGAAACAATTGTTCTGACGAAGTAAATAGTGCTCTCTCTCAAGCCGCACACTGGTTCAACATTAATAATTTGTCTCTTAACCCTACTAAAACCAAGTTTGTTAAATTCTCATTACCTAATGTAGTGCAGGTCGATATGCTTATCAATTTGAATGGGGATGTAGTAGAGCTAGTTGAAGAGTACAAAATTTCTTGGTATTACATTGGATTCAAAACTACAATGGGATCCACATATTGAAGCCTTGTCGAGTAGACTTAGTTCTGCGGCTTTCGCAATAAGGAAAATAAGGCTCTTAACTGATATTGAAACGGCAAGACTGGTTTACTTTAGTTATTTTCATAGTGTAATGTCCTATGGCGTGTTGTTGTGGGGCTCAGCAGCTAATATAGAAAATGTTTTTATACTTCAAAAAAGAGCTGTGCGCGCCATTTACAAACTCCGACGTAGAGATTCTCTTAAGGATTTGTTTAAAGAGATTAATATACTTACTTTGGCGGGACAATACATCTATGATAATTTAGTATATGTAAGGAAACATCATGATTTATTTATAAAGCATAGTGATGTTCATAATTTTAATACTAGAAACAAGAATAAGCTTGCCGTTCCAAAATTTCGGCTTGAAAAATGTAGACGCTCGTTTTTGGGGAAAGGCATAGCCTTTTTTAATAAAGTTCCACAACAAGTTATTGAGCTGCCTTTGCATAAATTTAAAATATATGTTAAAAAAACGCTCTTAAGCAAAGGTTATTACAAGGTAGATGACTACTTAAAAGACCAAAATGCATGGATGTGATACCAACATTAAACATACTATTGTAAATAGTGTAAGAGGAAAATATTCTAATATGAGTATGAGAAAATTTTCTTCTTTTATTAAATATATTTCAAGATTGTAGATTTGTGTTTGGCAACAACATGTTCCATTGTAAATGTTGTTGTTTCTGCTAAGGCTGATAAGTTTCTTGCGGCCGTTCTTCTTATCAGTTAAAAGATGTCCTGAATGGCTGGTAGGGAAAAAAAATGTTGGACTATTCGAAAGTACTTATCTATAAGTCTATTTGAATAAAAATCTTTGACTTTGACTTTGACTTTGACTCTCCAACTGGCCCGAGTACTTCACCACATGGCGGACCACGCAAACCAGGATAGGTGCACGGTGGCCGCCTTCCTGGACATAGAGAAGGCTTTTGACCGGGTTTGGCACCCTGGTCTAATCAAGAAATTGTCCACCAACACGGATCTTCACCCGGCCCTAGTCGCACTGCTGGCGTCTTTTCTAGAGGGCCGTAAATTCACCGTGGCGGTCGAAGGAGTGGAATCAGGGCAGCACCCCATCCGGGCGGGAGTACCGCAAGGCAGCTGTATGTCCCCCACTCTATACGCCGCCTATACAAACGACCTACCTAGCATCAACAACAGCCTGAGAGAGTGGGAGCCACGGGTCGAGCTGGCGCTGTTTGCGGATGACAGCGCCTTCTTCACTTCCTCCCCGTGGCCCAAAGCTGCCGTCCTGAGAATGCAAAAGCAACTGGACCTACTCCCGCCCTGGTTAGAGAAATGGAGGATCGCCGTAAATGTGGGCAAAACTACCGCGATCCTGATAGGGGCGCAAAGGAAGATGCCGCCCAAATTGAAGCTCCTGGGGCAGGAAATTACCTGGCAGCCATCAATAAAATACCTAGGCTGCCACATCGACCGCCGACTCAGCATGGTCGCCCAAGTCGACCACGCCATCACATCGGCACGATCAGCAAGGGGCATGCTGAGACCAGTGCTACGATCCAGGCTGCCATTACGAACAAAGGCAGCCATCTATAAATCCCACGTCCGGTCGCGGCTTACTTACGCCGCACCGGCGTGGTACTTTCTATGTTCCCAGGCGCAGCGGAAGCGGCTACAGACCCAGCAAAACGTGGCGCTCCGCATTATCACCGAAGCGGGGCGCTACGTCAGGAACCAGGTCATCGCTCGAGACTTGCAAATCGAGTCGATCCAAGACTTCGTGGGCCGGCTAGCGCGGCGAATGTACGACCGCGCCGACAACGGCCCCCATCAACACCTGCAGGGGATTGCTCCCTCAAGACCACCAACTCCAACACCAGCCGGCGCTTCAGCTCCTCCCCGCGCGATGTACAAGGCCAGGCAAAAACCACTGCCCAGAGATATCGTGCCCCCGCCATCTCCCCAGCCCACCCCCCCCACTCCCCATCTCCCTCCCAATACCTCGACCTAATTTTAACCCCTACCCGTTTGCGTAAGCCGTGGCCCGTTCGCAGGCGCTCGCTGGGCCTCCCCCATTATGGGGGTCTCACCTGGTGCGGCTGACCGCGCAGAGGGCCACGCCGCAAACTCTGGCGGGGGCAACCACTCGTCAATGACGGCCGCATAGCGGCACCCAGTCACCGTGGGGCAGTGGCCCCATCGAGAAGATTCCCGGGGAAGGAGCGTCAGCTCGAAGCCCGAACCAGCCACTAGGCTGATGACCACCGAGCGGCGCGCTCTCTTGGCTACCAGACACCGACCGGAACGGACGTATTATTTCTCTGCCCAATTATTTTATTTTGCATTTAATTTAAAAATTGAGAGTCCTTATTTTAATTCGTATCTGTTTATTCCCTTTTAGATTTGTAATTTAGTTTTGTTTTAATATTGATTTTTGTTCCTTTAGATTAAGTAAACGATTGTATTTTTTTATGCATTTTCACTTCTGATTTCCAATATCAGAAGTGGGATTCGCAAATTCACCCCACAGATTGATCAATAGTAGATTAAAAAGTAGTTATTTTGTAGATCAACTAGTTAGTTTTGTTAGAAGGAAAATATTTTTCAGTTATTGTAAATAAGCTTACGACTACCCTCAAGCATAATTAATTTGCTTGAAACTCCTATTACTTGTGTTTTTTGTTATATTTTTTTATTGTGTTTGTGGTTCTAAGTGTTTTTGTTCGCAATGGAGAGGCAAAGTCGGCCCGATCGTCGAAGCAGTGGCGCCAGACGGCGGCGCTCACGCGAGTCGCGCATACTGCGTTCCCCGGGTCGGTGCTTCCAAGATCAACGTTCCGGTGGACATTCTAGGACACGGACACCGCCGACCTCGCGTAGTCGACGTTATCATGACCGCAGTCGTAGTAGCAGACGACGGTGTCAGGATTCCAGTGCTGACGGAAGACATGAAAAACAAGTGGAGCCCTCTCCGGTACATGCTAACCATGAACCTCTAGGGATCATCATGTCGCGACTGGAAGCTTTGGAACGACGCTCCCACGGCCCTCTGCTGTCACCTGTTAGCCGCGGGACGGAGCAGATCGTGGAGGCGATTCAATCGTTAAAAACCGTGAGTTCTCAAAACTATTATGTCTCTAATTTCGACCCCAGCATTCATGATGTTGAAGTCTGGTGTACCGAGGTGGATAGGGCTAAGGTATTGAATCGTTGGGATGATTCCGAGTGTCTTTCTCGCATAGGCAATTGTCTGAAGGGCGAAGCTAGGTCATGGTTAAACGAGTGGGTCACTGGTGACCGATCGTGGACGAACTTTAAGAATGATTTTAAGCCCTTATGTGTAAAACGTATTGACTCCGCGGGTATTCTTTATGACGTCATGTCAACAAATTCCGACAAGTTTAGTACGTACGCAGACTATGCGAGAAAATCATTATTGCGTTTACGAATCGTTAAAGGCCTTAGTGATGATTTGATAACCGAAATAGTTTTAAGAGATATTAATGATCCGCACGTTAAGGTGACAGCCACGAATGCCAACCTGAAACCCAATGATTTAGTAAACTTTTTATCTACCTTTTCGAAACCGGCTAGAACCTCAATTAGTGATAATCGGGTGTCACGTCAATTTCTTGCGGAAAAAAATGTTGATAAATTTCGAAATATTAAAAAACCTTTACGGTTTGCTAACTTTAATTCCAAATGCTTTACGTGTGGCGATGTCGGGCATAAGTCCGCCGAATGTCCTAAAAAATGCCCGAAATCTCAAACTGATACAAAAGGTAAAGATGTTACCAAGAGTGACAAAACTACGACCTCTTGCGCATATTGTAAAAAACCAGGCCACGACATCGCGTCATGTTTTGCTAAACAACGGGTTGATCAGCAGCGTAGTAATAAGAAAGTGAACTTTTGCTCAGCGGTTATCCGGGACGGCAATGATGTCGTAGTAGGTGTCATTCAAGGTATTCCGGTGGATATATTGATCGATACTGGAGCGATAGATGTTTCATTAATATCCTCCTCGGTGGTAAAATATTTTTCTTGCACTTTTAAGCCAATAGATTCCCAAATAAAGGGAGTAGGCGAATCTGTCACTAAGATCGATTCCTATGTTACTCTAACTATTGAATTGGATGGTGTTTCCTTGGAAGTTGACTTTTTAGTAGTGCCAAGTGAGTGTATGAACGCACCAGTTATTATCGGTACAAATGTCTTAAATAGAGATGGGATTACTTTTATTCGGACAAAGAACACTCAACGTATTGTACGTAGTGATTCTAAACCAAAGGTAGTTTTTACTGTGGAGTCGGATGAGCCGCCAGTTATTAAAACCGATTTGACCGGTAGTGATCTGTTAAAATTGAAATTTATTTTGGAAAAGTATAATCAGTTTATGATCTCGGGTACGGCTACTTCTACAGTGACCACAGGAAGTATGCACATTCGGCTTAGCAGTGAAACTCCTATCTATTATCGTCCCTATAGGATGTCCCATGGCGAAAAAATTAAAGTTCGTGAAATAGTGCATGACCTTATATCGAAGGGGATTGTACGCGAATCGGAGTCACCCTATTCAAGTCCAGTTCTCTTAGTTAAGAAAAAGGATGGCTCCGACCGTATGTGCGTTGATTTTCGGGCATTGAACAGAATTACGATCAAAGATAGGTACCCACTGCCCCTTATAGACGATCATATCGATCGTTTAGGTAAAAGTAAATTCTTCACGACCCTGGACATGGCCACAGGCTTTCATCAAATTAAATTAGATGATGAGTCCATACCTCTTACTGGCTTCGTAACGCCCGAAGGGCATTACGAATATCTCAAAATGCCTTATGGTCTGGCAAATGCTCCTATAATTTACCAGCGTATTATAAGTAAAACATTGCAAGAATTCATCAACAAGGGGAAGGTCTTAGTATACATAGATGACTGTTTGCTGCTTCATAATACGGTTGAAGAAGGCCTCCAGGTCTTAGAGAAAGTTTTAGCCACCTTAACCACCGCTGGATTTTCAATAAATCTTCGCAAATGCTCATTCATGTGTACTGAAATTGAATACTTAGGTCGCGTGATTTCCAATGGTAGTGTTAGACCAGCCAAGACCAAAATTCAAGCGCTTGCAAACTCTTCAGCACCTTTAAACGTTAAACAAGTAAGGCAATTTCTTGGCTTGGCCGGTTACTTTCGGAAATATATTGCTGATTATTCAACGAAAACCGCGTGTATTGCACGTCTCACTCGTAAGGATGTGCCCTTCTGTTGGGGACCTGAGCAGGAACGCGTAAGGCAGGAAGTAATTAGCATTTTAACCAAAGAGCCTGTGTTGGCTATTTTTGACTCAGATCTGCCTACTGAAGTCCACACGGACGCCAGTAGTTTAGGGTATGGCGCGGTCCTGCTGCAGGTTCACATAGACGGGAGCAAAAGGGTGGTGGCGTATTACAGCCAGGTGACCAAAGGAGCTGAGGTCAAATACCACTCCTATGAACTGGAGACCTTGGCTGTGGTAAAAGCGTTGCGTCACTATAGGCATTACCTAATAGGTATTCCGTTTACTGTGGTAACAGATTGTAATGCCCTTAAGGCAACTCAAAACAAACGCGATCTTTTACCGCGTGTGGCAAGATGGTGGATTTACCTCCAAGATTTTAACTTCTCTATACTGTATCGAAAAGGTGTCATTTTGCCACACGCGGACTATCTAAGTCGAAACCCATGTAAATCGGTTTATAATGTAGATAAGCCTCGTAACTGGGCACAAATAGCACAGTCGGCCGATTTAGAGACTTCGGGCTTAATACGAGCCTTAGATCAGGGAGAGCTCGACGCGTCACGTTATATTAAACGTAACGACTTGTTGTACTATCGATATAGTCCGACAGGAGAGGAAACTAGGCTTCTATGTTATATACCTAAAGGCAACCGTTTAAGCCTCCTTAGAATATTTCATGACGAGCATAGTCACATTAATGCCGATAAAACGGTTGACCTAATTTTGAGACACTTTTGGTTCCCTGGCCTGAGAGCCTTCGTGAAAAAATATATTGCGCACTGTTTAACTTGCATTGCCCACAAAAGGGTCCCACGTGCGCCGCTTCAACCAATAACTTCCTGGCCTAAACCAGAAATTCCTTTCGACACATTACATGCTGATGTACTTGGTCGCCTCCCTGATTGTAAGGGTTACAGATACGTCATGATTGTAGTAGACGCATTTACGAAGTTTTGTCTTCTCTACGCTATTTCTCGTCAAAATCTTGAGGAACTTAAACGTGTGTTCGAAAATGTCTTTTCCCTTTTTGGTAGTCCTCGTATGATTGTGTCAGATAGGGGACGCATGTTTGAGTCGGTTGGCTTTACATCGTGGATGCAAGTTTTGGGCATTGAAGTTCACCATGTAACGCCCGAGATGCATCATGCCAACGGACAAGTGGAGCGGTACGTCCGGACGGTTCTGAACATGCTCAGAATTGAGGTAAATCATAAGAAGAGCGAGTGGGCTGACCAGCTCTGGCAACTGCAGTTGATCCTTAACCTGACCAAGCAGCGAACCACTCAGACTTCCCCTCTGAACTTATTAACAGGCCATGAGAGCGCTACTCCAGCCATTCGGGTCCTGGTGCGAGATGTCGCATTATATCCCTCCGATAATAATCGCGAAGGAAGGAGGGAGATGTTGAGACAAAGGACGGCCGAACGGTTGTCGAGGAATCAGACTCAACAAGACGAGTACGTTAATAAGGGCAGGAGCTCACCTTACGTGTTTCAGAAAGACGACCTGGTATACGTCATCAAGTACGCGCAGTCCCGTGGCAAACTGGACCATGGCATGCGCGGGCCTTATCGAGTCATCCGCGCAATGCCTAATGCGCGGTATGAGCTGCGATTAGTGGCGGGCGCATATGGGAAAACAACGTATGCTGCCGCTCAATTTATGGTGCCTTGGAGGGGCGAATGGACCCCTGAGACTTGCGCTGCATTCTTTGAGGGTGAGTTCTTCGTGCTGACGTATTCAGCTCGACTCGGCTCTGTGCCGCCTACCCCAGTGGAGGTACTCGACTGTTTCGTGTTTCTGATCGGTATAGGCCTTGGGCCGTTCCCGATCCTCTTGAGCCTGATCTGATCGGGTTGGCGGTTCACGAACCCACCCCCGATCCTCTTTGGAAGGTGGTAAAGCTACACTCCTTGGGAGTGTAGTTGTTGCTACCGGTGGTTTAGTCACTGAGCAATGCGCTATACATGTAGTGCTCGCTGGTGACTCTCTTTAGACACAACAACACCTTGTGTCTCTCGCATGAATAATTTATCTTGTAATTTAAGTGAATATTTTGGTTGTGTTGTGTTTGTGATTTAGAGCTATTGAAATAGAAGTGACCGTTAAAACTGATATAAATTGCTCTAAAACGCACATATTGTGGTAATTGACTAAAACATCTAACAATAACTAACACCTTATACTTACCAAAACTTTTATGTTTTTTCTGTTTATGCTAATGGTGCCCCTTTACCTCTGAACTCATAGCAAGCGAACCTGATGACCTAAACCTCATCCCGGCACCAGAGCAAGACCATCCCACGCTTGAAGAGCCAAGCCCAAGCCCCAGTCTCGACATGCCCGCGCTGGACGATATACCAGGACCGTCTACGAGCTATGAACCTGCACCTGGACCATCGTCGCGACCTGACCTACCCGAGCTGGAGCTGAGTGACACGGACAGCGAGTGATGACCTGACGGGGACGTCAGGGTATCAGGAGAGGCCGTGTTAGCAAGTAAAGAAGAAGTGGTGTGGGTAAAATCGAGCCCCACCTATATAAAGCCAGGCGAGCCCGCGGCGCGCTCTCTTGGCTACCAGACACCGACCGGAACGGACGTATTATTTCTCTGCCCAATTATTTTATTTTGCATTTAATTTAAAAATTGAGAGTCCTTATTTTAATTCGTATCTGTTTATTCCCTTTTAGATTTGTAATTTAGTTTTGTTTTAATATTGATTTTTGTTCCTTTAGATTAAGTAAACGATTGTATTTTTTTATGCATTTTCACTTCTGATTTCCAATAATATATTAAAATGGTTTTGGAATGGAATGGCTTAGGTATATTGTTAAAAAAATGTACTGCATTTTAATGGGATTATTGTTATTTATAGACAAGGAAAATGTCCAGGGCGAAAAAAATTATTGAAGCTGCTTGCCACCAAAGCCATCAAAATGACATGATATTTTTCACAAAGGAGTCTATTGAAAATATGCCTGTTATACTGGCTGCTGGTTCGTCAACATCTGATGCTGTATCAGACGTAATTATGCAAATTGACCCTCTAGCTGATGGTGCGGCAACATCTGATACTATTACAGAGGTGATCACTGAAATGGAACCAATAGCTGATGGTTTGTCTCTGTATTCAGGCCCGTTAACATCGGTTACCAAGGGATGCATGGTATCATACGAACCAGCTACAACTTCACAAGCTACACCACGTCATGATAACAGTGCTACTTTGATTGACACCTATATAAGCGGTGATAGTGACTATAACAATAAACAAATTGTACCCTATTCTGAGCACTCAGATTCTAACAGTGAAGAAGAACCAAGGCGAATAAAGAGAAGAAAAAGGTGTCAGGTTAACAAATCAACATGGAACGAATACAAAAACAAGCTTAATCTGGAAAAGGGGAGGCAGTATAATGGAAGAAAAAAGGTTAACGGAAAATGGAAAAAAACGCTAAAGAATAAACGAGTGCTTAAACCTCGATGCAAATGTAAGACAAATGACAAAACTGCTTTGAAATGTTGTGAAATTACGGAAGAAGATAGAAAAGTATTATATGAAAAGTTTTGGGGGATGGCTTGGGGAGAAAAAATGTTTTCGTGAATAGTGTTGTACAGGAGATGCCTACGAAACGGCCAAGAGATAGAAAAGACCCATCTATTACAAAGAGAAAAAGCTCAATGATTTATAACTTGCATTCGAATGACGAACGTCGTGTGAGAGTCTGCAAAACGATGTTTCAAAACACTTTGTGTATCACTAAAATGACTATCTGGAACTGGAAAAAAGGTAAAGAAAGTACCTCTAACAATAACCAAAATGTGTCTGCTAGAAAAAATCCCCACGAAGCAGAGGTAGAGTCACTTATTGGGTTTTTGAGCAGTATACCAAAAATGGAATCCCACTACTGCCGCAAAACTACATCGAAGTTATATTTCGTACAGGGCTCTTTTTGATGTCCATACCAGAATGGACATCAAAAAGAGCCCTGTACGAATTCTACATAAAAGACTAGTGTGCGTCACGGAATATTAAACCTCTGTCAATAGCAAAATTTAGCAACACTTTAGAAATTGAAAACATTTCACTGTTTAAGCCGAAAAAAGATGAGTGCGAAAGGTGTATATATCATAAACTCGGAAATATACCTGATACAGAACAAAAAGAGCATATAGAAAGAAAAAATGAAGCACGAATCGAAAAAGAAAATGATAAAAATTCAGAAGAACACGTATTTACGATGGACATACAAGCTGTGTTACTAGCACCTAAATCGAATGTTTCATCTCTATATTATAAAACCAAGCTATGCACACACAATTTCTGTTTATTCAATTTGAGAAGCAAAGATGGATATTGCTATCTTTGGAACGAGACTGAAGGTGGCCTATCATCTGACAACTATGCAACCATAATAGCCAAGTTTATTACAGACAAACTTCTGCCGAGTATTCGCAGAGTACCTGAAAATTATGTTAAAATTGTATTATACAGCGATGGATGTACAGCGCAAAATAGAAATGTGGTATTGGCAAATGCTTTACTGAATGTGGCAACGTTAATAAATATTACAATTGAGCAAAAGTATTTGGAGGTTGGCCACACTCAGATGGAGGCTGACTCGATGCATGCCACCATGGAAAGGAAGCTGAAAAATAAAGTTATTCATGTACCAGCTGAATATGTTGGAGTTTGTCTCGGGGCGCACGCATACATCCTAAGCCCTACAACGTGTCTTACTTAACACACGACTTTTTTAAATCCTTTGGAAGTCTACAGTATTATAAATCTATCAGACCAGGAAAAGCGACAGGAGACGCTAAGGTACCTTTGATTTTATCTATAGGTCTTATTATTTTATTCAATTCTATTAGTTTTATTCAGGTTTCAGTGGAAGAAATGTAATAACCACATTGTAATTCATGTTGTTTTTGTTTAGGTCACAGACATTCGTACATTGCAATATAAAAATGGGAACATACATTTTAAGCTGAGATTCAAAGATGAGTGGCAGTTACTACCACAACGTTGCGATAGAAATATTACACCCACAGCGATTGAAAACTTACCAGATCTTCATGCAAATCGGCTTAAAATAAAAAATCGGAAGTTTAAAGACCTCCAGGAATTAAAATGTACCCTACCCGTGGACTACAGGGACTTCTATGATAATATTCCACATGAATGAAGATTGAAGACTTATTAAGCATTAAAACATATTTTGTAAAATAAATTGTATTTTTTCTCTTAAAATTACTTTACACTAACAAAATAGGATTCACAGAAAATTGACCAACTCCCATATATTTTTTAATTTTTAATTTGCAAATAGGCCATCTCCAAATATCTATTATATAGGTACGTAATCAATATATGTTTTCATATTTTTCAGTTAATTACGTATGCAAAATAAACAAGCACCAAATGGAATTTTGGAATATCGATATTGTAAACATTTAATTTTTTATTGAGTTTTTTTGTCTTCCTGTAAAATTGCTTATAACGGAGTTGACCTATTTGCAGATTAAGCCATCGATATCTATTTTTTGTTCTTTTCGCTCTTTCCTATTGCTACCGAGTGAGTACACAAATTCTTATTTCCAACCTCGTTATTATTTTTCTTCTACGCGATCTTTTTCGGTTTTCAAAATTGCCTGTCTGTATATAAGGCTTGGCTTCCAAGCTTCTGGATCATTTCTTCGAGTACAATTCTATACTCCGTACGTTACGTATAAGTGGCCGCTCCCGGGCCTTAGGCAAAGGCCCTCAAGAAGCTGAAGCCCTATTCTCCTATGTGTATCTCTACATCAACGTGACCGGCTGTGCAGCTCACAAGGTAGGTTGTGCAGCTCTGCATCTACACCTCTACTTTATCTCCGTGAACTGCTGCTGCACGACCTACCTCGTGCAGCTTTGAACCACTACATCTTCGTGTCTTCGGGTCGACGCTCGACAGGGCCGGCGTCCAAGGCGGCAGCTACGCTCCGAACGACTGCCAACGTTAAATATGAGTTTATACGTTTCAATTATGAGTGCGCGAAGAAACTTAAGATGTGCTTATTGTTTACTTTAATAAATTCTGTAAATGATTTTTCTAATGTTAATTTTATTATATTTGCGAGACCTTTTCAAGGTAACTAAGTTTTAAGTACGAGCAATATGTAACACATACGTAACACTTAGTTTGCATATAAACAGTTTGAGTTTGTCTCTCGAACCTGCCCACTAGAAAAATCTATAAGAAAGAAACGCCCTCTTAATCTGTCCGTAATCCCCTGAAGAATACCGTCCTTACGTTCCCTGATGACTTTCCTTCTCCCTCTCACGTTCTTCCGTTAGCTAGGAAATTCTCTCCCGTTAGGTAGGCAACGGTTAAGTTTAAGTTTGTTAATAAATTCATATTATATCATATTATTTAACTTTTAATTTTTGTAGACAGAATCCTCCTTTCATCTCTTTCTTAGGCAGGCTCTCTTCACTCTTCTCTTCCGTCTCTCCTTGTAATTAAACAAAAGGTTTGCTTTCTTTTCTAAATTAGCTTTAGCATAAATCCATTGCACCCTGTATAGCTATAGCTTAATAAATGAGAATTCATATCAATTTGTGGTTTTTTTTTTCAAATACATTTTGGGGGGTTAAAATTTAGAAGTGCACGTTTTAGGGTAATTTTCTAGTATTTCGGGTAAAACCATAATCAGAGGGTGGCAGCACTGCTAGGTATGAATAAATTAATAAAAAGGTTAAGATGGATTAAAAGTTGTAGTTAGACAAGTTCATTAATTTGCCATTTTCATACTCAGGACTCAGTACATTCATAAGAACGCAGAGCTGTGAATGCGGAACTCGGAAATCCAGAGTTCCAGATTAGGTATTGTCTGTCTGCGCGGGCTCTTAAATATAATGCTCACCTCTTGCGGCAATTGAAATATGCGTTATGCGTAATTTTGACGACGTTTTAGACGGATACCAGCTAAAACAGGGTCCGAAGATTCTAAAGCTCGACTGAATAAATCTTTAATATTCTTTTTGCGGTCTATTTTTCTAGATTTTCTATCCATCATGCAAAACGTTAAATGCGTAGATGCAGTAATCAAATGGTTTCTTGAAGTGTAAGCGAAGGAAAGGCCTAAGTTCTGTATTTGTGAATCTATATTTATTTTTTCAGAATTAATCAGCTCAGACGTTCCTTTTTGTATACTATATGCATCGGCCGGCTATAACGGTAAGACTGGGGGCAGGGATTTACCCAAATTGTGTGGTTTTCGTGAGAAATACGTAATGGAACAAAGCTCGTTGAAAAGAGACAATTTTCATAAAATTTTTCAGATTGATTCTGTTTGAACAGGGGCTGTTCGGTGCTCCCGTCAAACCCCCAGGAAGATTCAAACAAACACTTCAATTGTGAAACACCTTGTTGTTCACAATATTGAGTCAAAGCATTATCAACTGTCTGAATTAATCGTTCAAAAGTGTGATCCACAAGTCCTTGTAAAGAAACTGAAGCCTCGTTTTCAGTTACTTGTATTTCTTGCTTCGGGTAACACATGTTTTTGGATTGTAACACCAAATAATAAGGTGGAAATGGTTGGTATCCTCTGTCTTTAAGCTCTTGGCGCATTATTTTGTACGTACTTACACTTATGTTGGAATCAATTATAAATGCTAAAGCTTCATCTGGTGTGTAGGGTTTTTCTGTAGGTGGACCGGACTTTATTTGTTTGGAAATGTCTATTGCTTTTTCAGGACTTTCAATACAAGTATTTATTATTAACTCAACCCCTTCTTGGATAGCTTTAGGTCTACTTTCTGTGGTAGGTGAGGCAATAACCGTTGCAGTAAAAGCTTTAACTAATTTTGCTGGTGGTTCATCGCTAAGTTTTTCTTGCAACAGTCGTATTTGTCTAAGCTGCTGTCGCTGGCTCAAAGACAAGTATTTTGCAGTCTTGGGACTAGTTCCAATTCCCTATTTTGCAGTCTTGGGACTAAAAATCTTTAGTACTACTACGCTGCCTAGGCAGCGTAGTAGTACTAAGGATTTTTAACTCCTCTGGCAGATCTTCGAAATATGGTTTAGTGAGCCAGATACTATTTTTCTTTTTAAATAAGTTTATATTTCTTTTACATTGTGCATACTTATTTTCACACTTTGAAATAAATCTTGAGACAGACTTGATAATCGCATTTTTGTGCTTATCAATCAATTCTCTTGGCATTAGTATTTCACCAAACAAATCCCACACCACATCTATTTTCTGGCAGCTGTTCAAATCAGAGGGTCTTCCATGTTTGTACAATAAACGGCTTTTATTGACAAAAGCGTTGTAAGCTTCCAACCGAGATAAACATGTGAGCGATGTTGGACAAGTGAGTGCAGAAGTGCTAGCGACTGCAGAAGTACTTGCAACCGCAGAACTACTTGCAACGAAAGAACTATTTGAAACTGCAGAAATACTATCAATTTTAAAAATACGTATATTAGCAGGTCCGGCGTCGCTACTTAAAGACATCTTCATAGAACTTTCTACACCTTCATGGTTAGGATTTTCGTCCTTTAGTGACTCCATCTGAGATAGAAGAAAAAATACGGAATTATTATCTGAAAGTCTTTGTGGCTGCTCCCCTGCGTTACCGGGTAGGCTCCCGTGCCAAAGCTTTTTTACGCGCAACGAATCAACAACATAAGCCCGAAGGCATGTTTAGAATAATTAATGGGAGTTTTAGCCAGTTTAAACTGTTGCCGCCTTCACCGCGTGGAGGTACTCCCAGCTTACGTTATTGATTCTAATAAAATTGCCTATTGGATGCTTCTTTAGATAATGAAAAATCAAGGATAGCGTTTAATGTTTAATACCAAACATAATAACACCTAGTGATGAACACAAAATCTGCATCGCGCAATGGAAATTACAACTTTTAACGAATAACCGTCAGATCAGCCAGAGAGTAAGAGCGATGTTTTCCACATCAAAACAGCATATTTTTGGTTTTAAAGGGCTTTTTCGTTTCACCGCCGTTTCGGGACCTTTTCACTACAAGACCTAAAGATACAGTTAAATCGTTTTTGGTGATAAATATAAAAAACATAAAGACGGAGGTCGGCCCGCTTTCGAAGTTTTCTTGGCAGCTCTTATAAAGTCCTCTCAATTTGTGAACTGCCAGTAGAAAGTTTACTTTTTTCTTTTGTGAATAATAATAAATTAAACAAACAAATTAAAATATTAAATCTATTTATTGTTGCCATAGTATAAATCATTAACTTTTTATTGGTACAGGTCTACCCGTATCCGATCTAAACAATAAATTAACTTTTCGAAGGTACCTAGACTTATAAGAAGTCAGGCAACCTGTGACCACAAAGGCAGTAGCTGAAAAGATGCAGAATCGTCGGAAAACCAGAAACTCTTAAAGAACACCAAAACTTTACTTCTATATAGACCGTGTAAAATATAGAACACCTAAATCCGTAGAAGTTGTTTTAAACCAAGTCTGTTTGGTCTGTAGGTACTAGTTATCCCGAACTATCTAATTTCTAATTATTTCAGGTGGTGCCCCCTTCCGCATGATGACAATGATGATGCATTGAAAATGATCTTACTAATTATAAATGTGAAAGTTTGAGAGGATGTTTGGATGTTTGTTACTCTTTCACGCAAAAACTACTCAACGGATTTGGTTGTTTGGCACATAGATAGTAGATAGCCTGGATTAAAAAATAGAATACTTTTTATTCCGATATTCCCACGGGAACGGGAACCACGCGGATGAAACCGCGAGCGGCCGCTAGTAATTTATAAAACCTCAAGTTGATGGAGTTTACACCATTTATCATGGAGATGCTTTTTAGGAAAATTCCAACATACTCTTCCTATAAATAATCGAAAAAAATTATCGAAAATGTACTTCATAAGATGACAATACTCTAGAAGCTTTTGATAATGCTTATCCTGATTTCAAAGAAATAACTGAAAAATCGAAATACACCATACTCTAGAGAGCAGAACTTTAATGCAAACTTCTCTATCCTCTTTCTCGATCTAGGGATGTGTACTTTTTTTTCTTAAAAAGCATCTGAACTCGGTCAGGAAACCAATGCAAACTGTGAAAGTATTATATAGAAGCAAAGTCAGTCAGCAACATCCATTTTTTTTACTCTAGCAACTTTGAATTGAATATTATAGTGTTTCTTTTTATTAATACTATTTTGCTCTCTAATTGGATTTTATTTCGTTACAAATTTGTAATATGTAGCTCTGTAAAGAAATGACTGTTATTTGATGCAGTCAGTTTTTTGTAAGACTCCGCTGGGGGGTTAGATATATAAAAGTATTTAGCTAGATATATACTTTTATATATTTTATAATATACTGTTCATCGGTTCCAGATTAATTTGTATCTTATTATATACTAAGTATTATTGAATTTCAGAAATGAATTTAGTAGATTCCTTTTTGATTATTAGTTTTATATCAGTTGAATTAATGTTTAGGTTGCGGCACATCATGAAGTGATCGTGCTGCGCTTTTGGCAATTTGGCAACCTTGGGCAATTTATCAATAAATGGTCGAAAGTCTGGGAAGTGTGGCTACCACCATCGTCTTCGGTTATTTTGAAGCGATGCAAGTAAGCCTTGTGATAGCCATGTCCCGTTAATATTTGTGAGAGCGCAAAAGAAACGCCTAAAGCGTTTATCGCTGATGAACAATCTTCAGTTGTTGGTAGCCAGGCTTTGGTAATACTGGATTTATATATATTTTTTTTTTATTTAAATGATAAAATGGATACATAATCTCGCAAAACCTAATAAGAGGCATGACTGTGAGTTTGAAAATTAAGCAAAAACAATTATAAGTACTTTTTCAATTCAATTCAATTCATTTATTTGCATAAATATGAGTACACAAGAGTACAATATTTAGTCCGTCATATTTTACCCATAATGGGTGTATCAAATAATCAAATAAGTATTAAACAGTTATACAATTACATAGTGTTTCCATCATCAGCCTGTGGACGTCCACTGCTGGACATAAGCCTCTCCTAGCTCACGCCTATTATTGCGTTCATAGGAGGCTAGTAGCCTACTACTACCACGCTGGCCAGACGGGTGGTAGAGGGTTTGTTTCAAGTTTTCCTTCTTTCGCTCAGGTTTTCAATACGTCGAGCCTGTCAGTGCGTCCATAGATGGACCGCATGTTGCAGTCGAGACCGACTGCAAGATGCGGTCGCCGCACGGCGATCTGCAGTTTCCATACTAAATTCATATCCGGAATACACGGACCGCTCGAGCAGTTCCTGAGCGTTCGGAGCAGTCGCTCTGCGGTCGAGTTTCGCCGTGCGGTCGACTGCTTAAAGCTGCCGGACCCACCATACAAGGACCGCTACAAGCGGTTGCTGCCGATCGTGCACCACTTTTTTTTTTCATTTATTTTCAAGAATGTAACAATGTTTTACAAAAATTAAATCTGCCAAACTGCTCAGCAGTTTGTCGGCAGTAGTTCTCGTCTAGTTTAAACTTACACTCTATTTTTATTATTAACTATAAACTATTCACAAAATTATAGCAACAACAATAGCCAGGCAGTTATACACTTCTATCAGTATCATAAAGCTTTTTTTTTTCTAGGTATACGTATAAAATTAGGCAAATAGTAAGTAGGTACATACAATTTATTATTAAATTTTAGCTGTTTAGCTCAAATATGATTCCTAGTAAACAATCTTAAAGCTTTTATCCGTGGTTTCTTTCAATAATATGCTTGTTAATTGGCCTTCTTCACTTACGAAGTAGTCAGCGAATTTATTCCGGATAGAGTTCAGCGCTAGTACTCCTTGCTGGACGTTTTGTTGCAATGCTTGGTCTTCAAAACCCGTTATTGTCAAACAATCTTCGAAGTTGTAGCCGTCTCTTTCACGCACGAAGTTGTGAAGAATCCAGCATGCTTTGACTATCGTTTTAGATAATTTAACAGACACGTTGTTTGAAAGTATGCCGAAAGTGCATTCGATGTATCTTCGGGCCCGAGACAGTCTATAGTTAAAAATTCTTTTTTTTTATTGGCAATAGTTGTCCTCTAAAAGGTCTCAAAATATTTTCCATAGACGGACGCGTCTTCCGATAGCGAGTCCGATGAGGATAGCAGAGACAGCGACTTAGATGGTGAAACACCTAGCACGAGTTCTGCAAATCCTACATCAAACGATGATTCCATTGAAGGAATTTCGCCATTGTTAAATGATTTATGTTTTTTCTTTCTTAAATAAATAGTGTTAACTTTTTATATCAAAGAATCTTTTAGTTGTTAACCCAAACATAAACGAAGTCGCGGGCACAGCTTGTCTCAAATTAAATTGTTAATAACTTTATATGCGTGACTGTACCCATGCGCAACGCTCGTGCTCACCGCTCACGACTCGTGCCGCAGGCTGTACTGCAATATGGCAAGTGGCGCCGTCTTGTTGGTACCAAATGTCCTGGAGATCACGGGCTTTAATTTCAGGGAATAGTCTGTTAACATGGCACTATAACGTTCACCATTGACAGTTAACGGCGCCGTATCGATTCACCGCGGTCATCGCGTACACTTTCAGCTACCGCTACCGCCGCAATATTTTCTTCACGACGTGCTGGATGTGGTCTTTTCGGTGGTGTATTACCTAATAATGTAAATTGGCTCTCAAACTTTTCGATGGTATAGCGAATCGTGCGTTCGGTAGGCCGACTATGTGGGACCATAAGACTATGTGGACCATAAGTTTGTCTAAGTGCACGAAACACATTCCTTGGGGAACGCTGATTTTCGTAATACAGCTGAATAATTTGTAGACGCTATACGGGGCTAAGTCTTTCCATGATGAAATGTGAAACTATACTAACTCTATATGAATATATATATATTTTGGTATGTGCTCTGTATTTGTCTATGTTTATTAGGTAAAGTCATTTGCTATTTTAATGAATATATTAATTTTCTTTTTGTATTGTTTGTTTCTTTTTAAATATGTATGTTGCTGGCACACAGCCCTTCGCATTCTCTTCAGTTCTCCTTAATTGTAAAGGTTGTCAGGAAGAGATCGCTTTCAGCGATATGGCCGGCCTTGCTCACCACAGTTTTAAATTGTATGTGATTGTTCTTTCTTTTTGTAATGTGTGTGTGCAATAAAGTGTATCTATGTATACGTCACGTCATGTTGGCTGGCATGTGACGCGCCGCCGAATTTTAATGTATTTTTCAGTGATAGCGTTAAATTTTGCTCAGAACATTTTAATTTATTTTAACATATTGTAATATTTTTATTAATTACAAAGAGACATAATGGGTGGCAAATCTTTGCGAATGTGCGAAATTTGTTGTTTCCGTAGAGTGAGTAGGTTGAACAAAGTAATATTTTTGTCTATATTCCCGCTTGAGCTGAACAGGAAATTTAATAAATAGTTTTAATAAAATCATTGTTTAAAATCGATTTGAGTAAAAACAGTGTTAATAATAATAGTATTATTAGTTAATATTATGGATTTAAGTAATAATTTGATGAAAATTACAAATTGTAGAGTTTGTGCTATAATTGTCATAGTGCTATGTCATTGTCAAGTTAGTTATCGATATTGTTTTATTTTAGATGTCCGTCATTGGACGAAGACTTCGGACCACCATCGGTTGAATCCCGGTTCCCGGGCGAATGACATCCAGTCCGGAAGAACGGCTCACGCTATTGTCCTTACTATCAGTTCAGTGGCTGCTTCATCCTCCTGATACTGCGTTTCAACATTCCTTCAGATTTATTAGAATTACAGAAACCATATGAAACGTTTATTTTTTGTGTGATACTAAACTTATAGGTAACTAATAACTTCCGAGTGGAATGTGAAAAATTGTAACGGTGTAAGTATACATTAGTATTATTTATCGATATCGATAGGTATATATCTAGGACTCCCTAATCGCCCTAATACCTAATCGCAATATCGCAACAAATCCATTTCCTACATTTTCAGCAACCATTTACCAAAATTTTTCAGTTTACAGAAAGCTGAATAGTCATATTCGGCACCTCGACATGGAAAAGGAGCACCCGAAGGTGTAGGTGGCTTTACAAGAAAAAACCGCTGTTAGGATTGTATCGCAAGGAAAACATGTATCTGATATGCAGACCTTATTTCATGTGCTAAGTTCTCAGGAATCAAATACTACATACATGTTAGTGCAAAGTAGTGACATGGCACATATTGACTCAATGATTCCCAGAGATTTAAAATCCATTCGAGGAATAATGAATTAGAGGTGAGTCGAAAATATTAGATCAGATAAAAGTACTAGGTATTTTTCGAGATTAGGCCGCACCTAATCCAATGGACGCAGTACCTAATCCACCTAATCCAAGAGGTAGCGAGTAGTATCCGAACCCGAGCCGCGCCCGCGCGTCAGTGATCGGGCGGGCTGCGGGGCGCGGGACGCGATACTGGTAAAATCCGGTTTGTTTCGCTGGCTGTTCGCGCCTCGCGGGCCCGCGGCGAGCGCACAAAACAATAGCTTTCCTTTTCTAACACATAGAAACGTTACCTATTTTTGTCTTTGTTTGTTGTTCGGTTAAGAAAAACGATAAATTTGCATGTAATGTAAACAAACATTTAGTTAGTGTCTTTCGTTTCGTCATTTGGTTGGGTGACGTAAGCTGTGACTTGTTGTGATTGAGTTTGTTTAGTGAAATTTAGTGCAGAAAAACTTTCGTATTTGTGAAAATAATGGCTCCAAAGGGGAGTAGTGTCGCGTGGGACCATTTTGTGGTCAAGGACAAGGACCAGTACATGGCCGAGTGCAAAATATGTAAGACTCAGTTATGTTTTAAAGGTTCTGTGTCTAACTTGACAAAACATTTGAAAAGGAAGCATCCGTTGGTCAATTTAGTGCCACGAAATTCTTCGACGTCAGCTTCTATATCGCTAAACTCGGAATCACCATCATCACAGGTAGAATCACAGGTGGCAACGGCAACGACTTCATCAAGTGATACGACCGCAAACGATCGATTATCACCAGCAGCTAGTGCCAGTAATACTAGTACAGTGCGTGTAGTACAGTCAGGCACAAAAACTATAGCTGCATATATTTACAAGAAGAACGCCGATAAATGTAAATCTGATATCGATGATTTGATAATGGATCTATTTATTCTGGACTTTCAACCATTCCGCATTGTAGAAGACAGGGGTTTTAGAAAACTGATTCAGTCTGCATTTCCGTTTTATATAATTCCCACACGCAAGTACTTTGCAAACAACTTACTACCGAGCCGTTATGAAAGCTTGCGGGATATAAAAATGGTCGAACTTCGAAATGTTGAGTCAATATGCATCACAGCTGATATTTGGACTTCAAGTACCAATGATTCATTTTTAGGTGTTATATGGTTTAAGACATATGGTTTAAGACATTTATTCTCATAAGAATTAATACATTCACTTACAATGAGAAATACATTTAAGAAACAAAAAACAAATAAGAATACAACGGTCACCGAACGTGCCAGGCAGTGAATATTACAAAGTTAAAACATACTTATTTACTAACAATAATGTGGGTAAGTTGATTATTACAAATAACAGGCAGGACTGACTATTCACGATGCAAGAAACAACAACAAAGCCGGCCAACAGATACACGGATCTAAAGAAGATCAGCTAGATGCGGTTGCTTGACAGACGTTTTAGAGTTATTTTTATGATTTCAATGTTTATGTACTTATTAAAATCATAATTATAATTTGCTTTTTATAGATATATTCTTTTTTTTTATTTTTTTATTACTTATTATTCTTATTTGTAATTTTTATAAGTTATTATTTATACAATTCGGTTTAATTTTTAATTTGTAAATATCTTTATGTACACATCACTTACATAGATGCAATTTATTGTTTATGATATTGTAAATATGTTTTTAATTTTTTTTTAAATGATATCATAATGATATCATAGGTGTTACTGGCCATTATATTGACAAAGATGAGTATGTGCTTAAGTCCATATTACTTGAATGCGTGCTTCTGGATAGTTCCCACACAAGTATTAATTTAGCAACGGAGCTGTTGCGAGTAGCAGAGGAGTGGCAAGTGGCGAACAAAATTCTGCTGGCAGTTTCGGATAATGGATCCAATATTAAAAAAGCCATAGAAAAGGATTTAGGCTGGAAGCATTTTGGCTGTTACGCCCATTCTCTCAATCTGGCCGTACAAGAAGCGATGTCGAAGTCAGAGGAAGTGACTGCATTGGAGGGCAAAATAAAAACGATTGTCAGTTATTTCAAAAGATCCGCTAAAGCGTGGGAAAAATTGAAGAAGTATCAGGAGCAGGCCGGAAAGACTGTTAAAAGACCACTGCAGAGTGTGAGTACAAGGTGGAACTCCACCTTTTACATGATGCAAAGGATTCTCGAAATCAAAGAAGAGATTAATAGTTCTTTATGTAATTTAAATGCCAGTGCTATGTCACTTACCCAATTTGATTGGGAGCTTTGCGAAAATGTGACCAAAATTTTAAAACCTTTTGAAGAAGTGACCAAAGAAGTGAGCGCCCAAAAATATGTTTCGGGAAGTATTGTTATACCTATCACAACGGGACTTATAGCCTCTTTGGAAAATATGGATACAAGTTCCTATCTTGAAACTGCCCAAATGTTTAAACAAGACTTATTAGGCGCTATAAAAACTAGGTTTGCTAACTTGGACAGAAGCCGCACTTTCACAGTTTGCATGTTCCTGGATCCTAGATTTAAGTTGTACTTCGATGATCCAAGTGTAGCGGAAAATACGAAACAAAATGTTATACAGCTCGTGACTGCTCAAATTCACAAAGAAGACCGCGCTTCACAGTCATCCCAAAGCGAAGAAGGTTTAATGGAGCTTCAGGAGTCCACTTCAACACAACCAAGTACCTCTACTTCAGCGGAGGTGCAGATCTCTTCGGTATGGCAACATTACACACAGAGAATGAAAAATATCCAACCGAAAGGAACTGCGTCATCGAGGGCAATCATAGAGGTACAAAGATATTTAGAAGACAAAGTTGTGTTGCCTACTGAAAAAATCTCACCATTACAGTGGTGGAAACAAAGGAAAGATGTGTATCCGCATTTACACGCTCTGGCTATTACAAAACTAAATGCAATGGCTACGAGTGTTCCATGCGAAAGATTATTTTCAGCTTGCGGCCTGCTCCTAAATGACAGACGAACTAGACTAGGCACCCGAAAAGTGCAACAGTTGATGTTTCTTCATCAAAATACATAGCGCAGCCTGTTGTCGAGTGTATAACTGTATATAATATGTAGCACATTGTACATACATAAAGTTGTTCCATATTTGTAAAATAATAGTGTAAATACACAACTAAAAAAAGATAACAAAGTTAAAAAAATACTTGTAAATAAATAGTGTAAATACTTACTCAATTAAAAAAAGACAAAAAAGTAAAAAAAAAAAAAAAAAATCAATAAAAAATGTGACCTTATGTACATAAAATGAATTGAAATCTTTTAAATACGCCTGCTTAAAACTAAATTTTAAGCTGACAGTCCTAAGCCTGTAGAAGTATGAAGGGATGATTACAATTCATTAACTAAGTAAACTTATAAAACTAGCATAGTAAAGTAAATAGTACGTAGTAAATAAAGTACTGCGTCATATCATATTCACTCAATACAATACGCAGTACTATGTGGATTAGGTGGAACAGGTATTTGGATTAGGTACTTATGTGGATTAGGAACAGGTGTATCTTATATCAAATTTACCTAGTACAACCCATCTCTATAATGAATACGTATCAAGTTTTTTGCTCAAAGAACGAAGAAAATGCGATCTTGTTAAGACGGCTCAGCTGTGCAATATGTGACAAAGATTGTGAGCAGCCCTAGAGTTATCAATGTCGAATCTTTTCCTAGCTCTAACCAGGATAACACGCAGGAAGTTCCAGATGACACTGAAATTGCAATTGAAGAAACATCATTCACGTCTGAGAGACCCCAGTTACCAGATGAAACTTGTGATCGAGAATTTATTGTAGGAAGATGGGCTGTGATTAAATTTGTTTGCAAAAAGACAGGCGTATTTTACATCGGTATAGATTCTAAGTACTTGATGAAAAATCACAAATTATTGGCTGTTGCATCTTAATCGATTGTTAAACACCTGAAAAGATGTTTCTTTCGAATGCAAGGATATTATTCCTAGCATTGATGTGACAACGCTGGCCTACAGCGTAATAAAAATATAAAAGTATTGGCAAATTTCGACGGTGGTTCACAACTCTCGGTAGCTCAGCGGTTAGAGCATTGGACCGGATTTCCAAAGGTCATGGGTTCGATTCCCATCTGAGAATTCACTTGTGGCCGAGTTATTTTTTACAATATTTTTCTATTTAAAATTTATCATAAGTACTTGATCAAGTTTTTGAGAAAGAAAAAATGTGTTGCCGAGTACACGGAGTTTATTTGGCCGCAATGTGAAGGCGTGTCAGAGGAAAACGATACAGATATTATTGTAACACTACCGCAACCGTATTGCGGTCGAAGAAGTACATTTTGTTTTAAAAATACATCTTTGAGTTCATTCTCTAATCTACGATAGAATATTTGTTATGAAGCTTTTATTATTTTTTGTTTGTGTAAAATTATTTACACTTTACTTCACAATTTTGAAAGTTTATAAATGTTATTTTCTTTATATCCTCAAAAGGTTTAATGGACATTTTTGTAAGAATTTTGCTTTGGCTATAATACTTTTCTTTAGAGACACCTTTTAAACAGTATCAAAAAACTTTTTTTTATTTTATTTGTGTCCGTATTTGGGAATGAAGTTCTTGAATGCGTTCTTATCCGTTGTTATTTGCTTGTTTATGAGTGATGTGCAATTTCGTGAGTTCGTGGCACTTGTATCAAAATGACAAGTAGTTCAAGTGATGTTAGTACTTTTGAGTATATTAATAAAAACAAATAAATCTACCATAACCTCCATGCCGGATATCAATACTGTGTCAAAACAAAAAAAAAAGAATGGTTCAGTTATTTGGAAATGTGTGCGAAGAAGAAATAATAAATGCACTGGATCTATTACAGTAAAGGCAAAATTATTTTATTTACATTTTGCAATACTTTATTGTTTCCGTTAGATTTGAAACGGTATTAAACCTAGTAAGAACTTATTTGATATCATTATTTCAGGGAATCACAACATTTGTCAACCTGATTTTGCCCAAAATGAAATTGAAAAAATTACACGGGAATTGATAAAACAATAGCATTCCCTCCCTTTAAAAATATTAAATCAATGTTGTATAAACAAGGAAATGCAACATTAGGAGTGGGAAAAATCCAGTACAAAAATGTTGAAAATGTTCAAGTGCCTCCAGCCCACCAACAATTTATTTTAGCAGACTACAACGATAATGGTATGCGCGTGATTGCATTCTGTTCAAAATCGGCCCGAAATTATTTACAAAAAATAAAGACTTTTTAGGATATGGAACCTTTCGGATCAGTACTAGTCCTTTTCAATAATTGTATACTATTCATGGAGGTTTGGGCAGCACAGACGAGCATATTAATATTCTGCCTTTCGTTTATGTTCTAATGAGCCATAAAACTCAACAAGCATACGAAATATTGTTTTCAATGATAAAATCGCAGTTACCTAATTGGGAACCTCAAAAGTATATGTGCGATTTCGAAATCGCAGCAATGAACGCACTGCGAAATGTATTTAAAAATGTCTCATCACTGGTTGTTATTTCCATTACACCCAAGCTATATGGAAAAAGGGAAAACAATTGAGACTTACCGAAGATAAATTAAATAGAAGACAGGTTGCACTTAGTGCGGTGTTGCCCTTACTACCAGCGGGTAAAATTATAGAAGGTTGGTTCTACATTGCTTCTCAGAGCCCTGACGATGACAGCAGCAAAGATTTCAGACAGTATATGCTCAAACATGGTGTGTGTTCGGGCAGCGACACCGTACAACAAACTTAGTTGAAGCATGGCACAAGAAAATTAAGAAACGCCTGATTCAAAAGAATCTAACATGAAGCTACTTACTGCACTGTCTCAAGATGCTTAAATTACACATGAAATAACAACACAAAGTAAAAACAAAGCTATACCTGTGCCCAATTACAAATTTGCACAGCTTTAGCATTATCCGATACAAGCTTTGTTGCTTAATTTGGGCTGGATACCTAATTGATGTGAGTGTCAAAATATATTTATTTATTTTATTATTTAAAATGTTTTTAAATGCATATACAGCAGCACATACCAATTTAAGTAATAAACATAATTGTTTTTCTGATTATTATAATAAATAGTTTTTTTTTTATTTTAAACTGATGGGGTTGTGTGAACTGTTTTTCACAAATCCCCATTGTCAATTTGTTTCCCGCCATCATAATATTATAGTCAAGGACCATACATGGCTTCACTTTGCCTTCAACGACGCCCGTTTCGTTCCCGTGGAATATGGTAGAATCTCAAAATCGACCAGTACAAAACATTTGGGAACAAGACATTGCCAAAAAGAAGAAGAACAATTAATTTGTGGGGAAATATCTACAGAGATGCTCTTTTTACGTGTACTTTTTAAAATATAAAAACGTTTGTACAAACGAGCATTATTATAGTTTACCTGCCGAACTGTTGGTACTAAAGGGGTATTAATAGTTCGGTGCGAAGTTAAAACCGTACTGTCGCAACTAAAAAGTTTCAGTAGTTCGGTCAACCGGACTAACAACCGGACTACTGCCAATACAGCAAAATTTTATATCCATATAATGCTAAATAAGTATAAATGTGTAAACTAACCCTTAGAATAAAACCAATGTATACTCACCCTTAGTAACATACGATCATGATAATAAAAAGCTTTTACTATACCATGTCAGTCTATTTTTAAAATAATCCCATTCAACGAACGGACTAAGTACCAGGAGATCTACTCTCTTTCTCCGAAACGAAACTTCGTTAACGAACGAAATTTAAACGAAGTTTCGTGTCTGACCCTACTCTATATCATTTTCGGCCGCGCACACAAAGTTCGGATCCATAGACAATTTTCGTGAACGAATGGAACGAACAATGTTATGTAGGTTCTTTTTGATGTCCTTTACAATAACACAAGTAAACACCAGTTTTATTTTAACTTAATAATTATAAGTTATTTTTATTTATTTTACGGATTTTTTGAAATAATCATGGTTTATTATGCATATTAATCCAAAAAATCATAAATATAATATTTTCGATGAAAATCACAGTGACACTAAAAGAACCCTTTCAATGACTGTTAACCGACTAAGTTAAGGTGTATAATAATAACAAACGGTATTTATAGTATCGTATAACAACCAAATTATCCGTATTATCATAATGCTGTCAGTCATCACTTGTGGATTTTTTGTTTGCATTCTTTGAAAGTTTGAATAGTTTTAAGTTTGTTTCTCAAGCTCAAGTGCAAGACGTAGGTAGAGATTATTTCATGTGTGCTCAAGTGAAGTGATAATAAAATGTTTCAAGTGTTTTTTCTTTGCCTACTTTGCAAACGCGATACACATTCCCTGACAAAGTTTCAATTTCAAGTCGCAGTCTTCATTTGGGCGTTCTTTGAATTACAAAGACTTCTATTTGGTTTAATTTGGTTTCAGAGTGTAAGTAATATTAATTGTTTTGAACGTAAAATACTTACATAACATATTTTTTTTGTAATAATAGGTACCTATAATTTATTTTCATCTCATCTTTTCAGTGAAGAATGGCTTCACATACGGGTTCGGCTACTCCTGAACAAATTGATGCACTCCTCAATTTCCTGGACGAGCATAGGGATCTTGCTCGCGGGAGATTGAGGAGTCTAGAAGGAAAAGTCCAGGCGAAGAGGCTGTGGGATGAATTGTGCAATACGCTTAATTCCATGGGCGGTTGCACAAAGACAGTTCAGCAGTGGCAAAAGGTAATTCGTATTAATATAATCAAATGTTTAAGCTATTTATCAGTGAAAGTGAAAGTGACAAAGATTTAATATTTACTTTTAATTTGGATAGGTATGGTTTGATAGAAAACATCTGGCCAAAAAAGCCGCTGCTGATTCCCGGAGGTCGGCTTCAATGACTGGAGGTGGTCCATCGGTGGCACCCCAACTCTCCCATTGGGAATTAAAGGTCTTAGCCATAATGGGAGATGGTTTCGGTGACCGCCAAACTGGAGCCAGAGTGCCAGCTTTCACTGAAGTAAGTACCTCATCATTTTTTGGATTCCTTATTTCTGAACTTTGATGCATTCAAATATTTATCTTAATGATATAAGTATAACTTTTATTACTTACAAAATTACATTACAAAAAGTGGCATTTTTTAACCCATCAGGTAAAAATACAATACAATTTGCATTGTGGTAGACATTAAAAATTAATACGTCTCTTAAACATTATGCATTCAATCTGTTATATTTATTTCAGACAAATGAAACCATACCATCAACCTCCAGTCAAGGAAGCCAACTGCAGCAGCAGAGCCTGGACTTGCGTGAAGAAGTTGAGGAGTACGCCGAACCAAGCCAAGAAAGCCAGGCAGCCAGACAGCCTGCGAGTCAACCACCACGGTCACAAGAAACGTTGACTTCCAGAAGTTGTAAGTACCTCTTCTTACTATGGATTTTCAGTAATGTCATATAATCGTACATAACTTGTATATGACAGAAAATATATTGATACACAATGTATGTATGGATGTATTTGATACATGAAGGTCTTATCACTAAACTACAGACGAGATTAAAATTATAAGAAAAATACTGTTTGTAGCAAAAAATATATTGATTAAGTATTTACTGCAATGTTACATATTGAAATGTTGTTTTGCAGCCTCACAATCTGCACGTCCCAGAAGAACACGATCTGCTGCTGGCTCCGATGTCAGAAGCAGATTGTACCAGTATGAAGATGGACGTGCAGAGAGAGAGACAGTGAGGAACACCGAGCTCGCAGGCATCAGGGCTGCCTTGGAAGAGATACGTGAATTAGGGCGAGATTATTTAGAGTTTTTAAGGCAAAATAGGGAATAGGCAATAACATAAGTATTTAAGTTTTAGTAATAATGTATTAATTAAATTTATTTTAGAATACTATTGTTTCTTTTTACTATTTTTGAGACTATTTGTACTTTAAAACTAGTCAGACATGCTGAACATAGGATATACGTAGATAGAGGGAAAGTTGTTGTAACCTTCAACGCGACACTTAAGAAAGTAAGGAACTTTGTGGAGCAGATTTTAGGTATGGGTTACAAGACCCTGCAATTAGAGATTCCTTCTGATGATATGTTTGAATCCGAATTATTGTCAAAAAAAAATATAGAACTTATGCAACTGATAACAGAAAGTATCAAAATTGGCCTGATGTCAAGCGGGTGTACCCAAGTAGAATTAAAAGGACTGAGCAGTTCATACCTCAAACATGGACCAATATAGGCATGAAAAGTGTTGAAACCTGGTCAAAAATCCATAGCTCCACCTGCTGCGTGGAACCTGCACCAAGAATTGCGAAAGGAACCATTGTTCCATGGCGAAAATTCTCTAATCTGGACGATAGGTTATACATATTACAGTTGCAAACTGCAGTATCCCTGGGTACTGCTTTTGGAACTGAGGGCAGTCTTATTAGTAATTATCATGTGACCAAAGGAAATGATGTTATGTGGACACAGGGAGAAACCACAATGTTGTGGAGGGATCCATTACTAGTAGAGAAAGATTACGACATAGTGTGTTATGGTAGCAGCGAGATAAAATTTGCCGAAGTGTCTATAGGTGAAATTGGAGTGGCCTTGAATCCTATAATAGGTTGGGGACAGTATTTCATCTGCGTAGCTGTCAATCAGCAAACTGGCATGAGATCTTTTCGCGCAGTTGATATAGAGGATGGAGCCTTTACCTATACGCATTTTAAAGGCATGCCGGGCGCCTCTGGTTCTCCTATAGTAAATTCAAAAAATTATATAATCGGAGTTTACGGAAGTGGTAGGTGGAACATTGAGGATGTGCCAACGAGTAGCGGTGGTTTAAGACCAATAGCAGGCTTAACACAAATTTCAGGAGTGCCTGTGCGTGAAAGTGACATGCATGAACATTTTAGGAGATGTGCCAGGCAAGTACTTGGAAAGGAGATACCGAATGATAAGAGTTACTACCTGTTGGCAGAACCTACAGGGGTCGGGTAAAACTACATTATTCACATATGAGATGGCCGTTAATATGAAGGAGGGTGAAACCGTATTATTATTACAGCCCAATGTCGCTGCAGTTAAAAATTCATTTGAAAGAATAACCAATATGTGTGAGACTCATAGGGTTAAAGATTTAAATGTTCAGTACGAAGTTGGAATAGGTAACGAAGAACACAGCCAGCGATGGCCTGAGGAGTTGGATGCCAGACGTAAGTTGACCATAAGAACGTATGGTAAGCATGTTTGGCTGTACAACACCACATGTGATTTTACCTACATAATATTAGACGAAGTACACAGTATTAGCGACGAAAACGTGGCAATAATAGATGCATATTGCACCAAGAATGTTAAGGCAAATAAACTGGTGAAAATGACGGCTACGCCAATAAACACACGGGAAGCATATATTCTCGGAGGTGACGAAATAATCAGTACCACTCGGTATCCAGTCAATAGCTCAGGCACACTAAAGATACTCAAAAAAGGAAGTAAGGTTAAAGAAGATGTAGATAACTATTACATTACACCAAAAGATATTGGATGTGCGTCCGATACTTATGCCGTACCCAAAAAATACGTTCATGATGGCGTTGTTGTTTTCATGTGCGCATCCATCAGGGATACTACACGAGGAGTAACCTGGGCTAGGTCTACTACATACCCCGGAGCCTCGATGGCAATAAGTAGTCAAACCATTAAAGACTTAAACTCCATACCTACGCAATGTTGGATTTTTGCCACGGATGTAATCGGTCAGTCTATCACTATTAAAAATTTGTCTACTATGATTGATTTTATGAAAGAATACAAGCCCAACGTTTCATTGACGTGGAGTGATAGTGGCATAGATTACAGTTGTAGAATAGTGCAGCGCACTATATCTAAATGCACCCAGAAAGAACGAATGGGGCGGCTTGGTAGGACAAAAGCTGGAGTGTACTTGAGACCTGAGAACATTCAACCAATGAATGACAACGAATTTGAGCCTTCGATAGGTCCGAGCGTTATCTTAAAGATGGCAGAATGTTCACTATCGTTGGAGTCTATAAACTGTCCAGCTAATGAGGCATTTGTAAATCATCTTAAGGAATTTAACTGGCTATCTCCCAGTAACATAAAGAACAATGAGGGATATGCAGCATTATTAACTAATTTAGCCAGCAGAAACAAAATGAAACGTAGTGAAGATATGTTTGAGAAGTTAAAGTAGTGTCCCAAATACACGGGGACCCAGTTTGGTGGTACCTAACACCGACCTTGAGTATTGAGTACAAGAATAAGATATTGTCCGATCCAGCTTTAACCAAAAAGGAAAGTAGAAGCAGAGATGAACAGTTCTTTAGAGAAATCTCTAAGTTCATGTGTATTACTAAGACTCAAGCAGACGCTGAGGATCTTATATCTCCTAGCTCCATATTAAGTTTTAAGGAATGTCAAGCCACTGTCTGAACACCAGCGTGATGCAGAACGAGGTGTCGTTGAAGCACTAAGCGTTGCACTATCGGTTCACTGGCTGGCAGGACAATAGGATACCTAAAATCTCTTCCCTCGCTGCCTAAGCCTAGCTTAGTTTCGATTCGTACGATACCTTCATTATCAACAAAAGTTTGTATGTTGTTACTTTTCAACATACTGTCACTGTGTTTGTTTTGAATCAATCTGATGATAACCTTTTCTGCCCGTATAAACTCATTATACGTAAGCTCTTTTATAAACGGTTCTGGCTTCCTTTTAAGTCTCAAAATCCAACCAATCATTCTTACGATCTTACTGTACACAGAAAAATAACGCAATCTTTCCAAAAAAGAATCACATTCAGTGAGCATGGCCTTTACTGATCTTCTCCGCTCGTTCTCTACTACATCGAAGTCAATTTCAAAGTTGACGTCTGGCCAGTTTTGTTCATCTAATCGTAACCAGTCAGGTCCTTCCCACCAGCGGCTTTTGAGTAGCCCTTTTGGATATATTCCCCTCGACGGCAAATCCGCTGGATTCAGGTTACCGGGAACATGTCGCCAATCTGAAGGCGAAGTAGTTAATAATATTTCATGAACTCTATTTCTGACGAACACACTCCAATTTCCGTTTCCTTTGATCCAAGCCAATACGGCACTTGAGTCCACCCAATAGTGGACTGGACAATTTTCCAGAGCCAGTGATTTTATGACCGTGTTTGCTAGCCTGGCACCTAGTGTCGCAGCGATTAACTCGAGACGCGGTATAGTGATGTAATTCATTCTTTTGATCGGCGTGACTCTCGATTTAGCCTGAATTAAGCTCAAATCGACTCGTTCGCCGTGTCTGGCACGTAAGAAGATACACACTGCATATGCCACTTGACTTGCGTCACAAAAAACATGAAGTGAATTTTCACATTCATAAAGAGAAGACTTAGTAAGCCGTCTTGGAATCACTATTTCATTAATTAAATGTGCTTGATCTAGCCACTACTTAAATTCGACAGATAAATCTACAGGCAATTCCTGATCCCATGTAAGAATCTTTTTCCATGCCTTTTGTAGCACCATCTTAGGAACTATTGTTGTTGCACATACCACGCCAATAGGGTCGAATACTCTCTGCATAACAGATAGAAGAGTTCTTTTTGTCAATTTCTCGTGCGTTGTTTTTAATGAATTAGCATTTAAATGCAGTGAATCACCTTCGATATCCCATAACACACCTAAAACAGAAATTGATTTAGTTTGATCGCAAACTTTAACTGGACTGGAAACCCAACCTCTGAGATCAAACTTAGCGTCGCTCATTAATTTTTTCGATTCACTTATGAACGTCTCCAGAGCTACTTCTGAATCCACACTTGTCACACAATTGTCAACATAGAAAGACCTTTTTAACTTCATAGCCGTCTCTTTTAAATATTCCGGACAGTTGTCAAGATGGTAGTTAATTGTAGCGATAAGATGAAACGGACTTGAAGCCACCCCGAACACTACCCGTTTATGGCGGTAAGTCATTGTTCCCTTATTAGAATCGTTTACATCTAACCACCACAAAAAACGTAAGTAGTCCCTGTCATTAGGATCAAGTAAATTTGTAAAAAAGCCTTTGCGATGTCAGCTATGATACCAATAGCTCCTTTACGAAAATCTAATAATAGCTGAGGTATTTGTTCTAGAAGGTTAACACCTTTCTCAAGACAGGAGTTCAAAGATATACCATTAGAATCCCTTGCTGAAGCATCAAATACAGGCCTAATTTTTGTCGTTAAACTGGCCTCTTTAATGACAGCGTGATGGGGCATGTAGTGCCCTATAACTCTTTGGTCTGGTGCAACTTCTATGATACCTAATTCAAGCCATTGCTGCAATGCTTCATTATATTGAGATAACTTACCTAAAATATGAAGCCGATTTGTAGTTGAATGAAGCCTCTTCTTTGCCACCAAGTAATTGGATTGTGGACGCGGTACATCACACCATGGCAGTGATACCTCGTAACGCCCTTTCTCGTTAATGGTTATGGTCCTCTCAAACTCTCTAAGTACCTCTGTGTCATGTAGACTTTTCGCCTTTTGTTCAGCGGGGTCTTTTATCCCTATATTCTCTAGCTCCCATAAATCTGAAATATTTATGTGAGAAAGACAGGGAAGTGTCGTTATCGTATTTACTAATGAGCTGTAAATTCCCGTAATTGGGCCTTAAATTGTCCAGCCCATTTTAGTTTTAATTGCGGTCAGAGTACTACTTACGTGAACAAAATCACTAGACAAAAGAAGACCTGAAAAGTCGGCGCCTATCAAAAGTTGTACGTCGTCGGGACAGTCTGTCGAGTCGGTCAATATAATGTTGTGTCTCTGTAATTGTTGAATTATTTCATTAGATCTAACTTTCGGTAAAAAACCACAAATATTTTGTTGTTCCACTGTTGACATTTGCATCTCAAAATCATTTGTCAAACTTTTGACACAAATGTTATAAATTTGACGTTCTTCCGTATTTTCTTCTTTTCCGCCAAATAGACAGTGCGTTATAAACTCTTTTCTTACCGGTTTCAAAACTAACTTTTCAACAAGATCCTTTCGAATATACGACCTCTGCGCACCACTATCTATTAAAGCACGCACTTTAACTGACATCTTGCCGTCGCTGGATGCAACTTGAACGACGACAGTCTGCAGAAAAGTGGTAGATTTCAACTTGCAATGCAAACTGTTGGCCTTTTCAGGTTCTAGTTTGTTTTTACAGGTACTCTGTCCGTGCATATCAGGGCACATCAATGTATAGTGGCGTTTCTTACAAAATAGGCATTTAGGAAAACTTTTGCATCGTTTAGCAATATGGTTTTGTCTTGAACAAATTAGGCATGCCTTTTTAGCTTTAATGTGCTCTGTTCTTTGATCAAATGTCATCTTAGCTGCTTTATGACACTCTGCGCTGCCGTGGGTGTCCTTGTCGCACCAGATGCATAGTGTTGAGTTTTTACGAGTTTCTGGTTTCGTTTCAGCGACAAAACAGCAAGTGGGTGCTTTTGGTTCCGAAATAGAGTTATTAATCATACCTTGGTGGGCAAGTTGAATCCTTTCCTCCGATTCTACTTCTAGTCTAAGAAAATCGACTAGTTTGGATAAATCATTCTGAATTTTACTGTCAGAAGCTCTATACCGGTTCCATGCTCGAAGCACCTCATCAGGTAAGGCGGACTCTACCATCGGGAATAAGATAGACGCATATTTATCTTTTGTGACACCAAGAGTTTCAAGTGCTTGCAAGTGCGTTTGTAGACTGTCATACAGTGCCGTCAAGTTCTTTGTATATGATGGTGACTGTCCTTTTTCTTGCATCAATGCTAGTACAGATCGCGCGGCGAGAGTTTGGCTTTGACCGTTATTGCGCAGAAATCAGAAATTGGGTATCAACGGGCAATTAGCGGGGTGCGGGGCGGGTGTGTAGGCGCACGCGGTGCTCTGATTGGCGCTCCAGTCGTTCCCTGCCTCTCGCGTCGATACGACGTACCGCGCACTCCTGTTGTACAATCACATTCACAAGTGAATTGCTATTTTCGTTAATTGTTGTCGATTGTTATTATTTGTTGAGTTTGTTTGTTTAAGTTTGTCAGTTAAGTTTTTTTTGTTAAATATTAAAAAGTGATTTGAAAATGCATAAAAAAAACATTGTTTTAAAAAGGCAAGCACGGAAAATGATATATGACGTGAATTGCTTTTTAAAGAAAGAAGCTGACGAATGTATCGATTCATTGAAGCAAATTCGAAGTCAGATTGAGGAAGTTGCTTCTTTACTCAGTCAGTCGGAGAATAACCAAACTATACAGACTATGCAGGTAATGAAAACGGAAACTGTTTCCAAATTAAATTGTGTAGCCAGTAAATTAGCTAAAATTCAAAAACGGACATCGGAGGCCACTAAGACTTCAATTGGCACTGTAAAAAATATCGCAAATCAAGCCAAGAGTTCCGATTTGCTAATTACTTTCAGAACACCTGGAAAAAAACGACCCAGAGCTAAACCAGTTACGAATATTGATAATTTTGACCAAGGTGTTATAAAAAGATGTATACACAATTTTCACAAGACGAATAATGAACTTCCCACCATTGGGAAACTAAAAAAGAAACTTGAGGAAGATATAAACTTTAAAGGGTCAGAAACAAGTCTTCGTGTAATTGTAAAGGAGTTAGGATTTCGCTGGAAAAAAACAGAAAACAACCGTAAATTACTAATAGAAACATCGAATATCCGATTACAACGCATTGAATATTTAAGAAAAATAAGAAAATATCGACAAGAAGGAAGACCCATTGTTTACACAGATGAATCCTACGTAGATTCATCGCACTCAACAACCAAAGCCTGGAGCGATGGCCCTACGGAAGGACTAAAAAAAACCCATTTCTAAAGGACAACGAGTCGTGATAGTCCACGCAGGATCTGAAGCTGGGTTTATACCAAATGCTTTATTAACTTTTAAAGCCGGCATCAAAACAGGGGACTATCACGACAACATGAATTACGAGAATTATGAAAAATGGCTTAGGACACAATTAATTCCCAACCTACCACCCAATTCTGTAGTGGTTGTCGACAACGCCTCATACCACAATAAACAATGGGATTTAGCACCGTCCTCCAATACCAAAAAAGCCGATATGCAGAATTGGCTAACTGATAAAGGCATACAATATGATTCAACAATGCTCAAGCCACAATTGTACAACTTGATAAAAGCTAATAAAGAAAGATTTAAAACGTTTTCAATAGATCAAATTTTAGCAGAAGCAAACCATAGCATATTGAGATTACCGCCTTACCATCCAGACCTCAACCCCATAGAAATGGCATGGGCTACTATTAAACAATATGTAGCTAGCAAAAATGTTAAATGGAATTTACAAGAATGTACCAAACTTATCAAAGAAAAAGTATCCTTAATGGGTGCCCAGGAATGGGAAAAAATATGTAAAAAGGTAAAAGATATAGAAGAAGAGTACGCCAAGAGTGACCATGTAGTTGATTTACTTACCGAGCAATTTATAATTCGCGTCGATGATAGTTCCGAAGACGATGATTCTGATGATGGTTATGAAGATGATGATGATGACAACTGCGACCGAGGAAGCCCTGAACCCGGACCCTCAACAAGCAAAAGACGTTGCACAATTTCGTGTCGCGGCAGCACCACTGGACCATGCGGTGATTTCATAGAAGGCGTTAAACCTTTAACTGATTCAGAATCTGAATAGCACTGCTGCTAAGACTTTTTTTTAATGTTAACTTTTGTATTTAATAATTATTTTAAGTTTTCTTTTGTTTGTATGTACCAATTTGACATGTATCTTGGAATAAATAATTTTATTAAAAAACAATTATTTAAAATTTTCATCGCTGTCTCTGTAAACTTTAAAAGGAAATAAACATTTTATATAAGTAAAATAACTATCAATACTTTTAATAAATGAAGAAGTTTATCTATTTCGTATTATTTACTAGCATTATTACCACTGTACTGACTGTACATGAATTTTGACCCACTCAAATATCCAACCTGGTACATAAAAAAGGAAAAGTATTGTGTGCGTGACAGTACCCATGCGCAGTAATCCCCTCCACCCGAAGGTCAAAGCCAAACTCTCGCCGCGCGATCTGTAATCCTCTTACATATGTCTCTATTAAAACGTCGTCTCGGGCCTTTTTATTTTATAGTTTTTATAGTTCTCCGCACATGGAGGGTAGCTCTCCACAAGCTGTCTGGCGTTAGAATTAGGTTCCATTGATTGGAGCAGGTATTGAAATTTATCTGATTCGTTTATGTCTGGATCTTCGTGAATCTTTACAAATTGGCCCCAGAAAAGCAACCATTTTTTCACTTCTCCATTGAATCTAGAGATTTCTAGCTTAGGCATCTTGACTTTATGTTCTCGCAGACGCATGACGCTCGAATTGGCACAGTTGGCAGATAATACTGTTCCAACATCATCATCATCATGATAAGAATTGTCTCTAGGTTTACTGAAGTTTTGGTAACTAATCCTCAGCTGTGACCATCTGGTTTTATTCGGTACTGCCCTATCTTGGTCTTCCTGGTATGCTGTTTCATCAAAGACCTCGCTTTGGCACCACAAGTCCCTCACAGCCACTTCACAACTAAACAGTTCCTCAGCGCTGGGATATCGAAGGCGATTCACTGCATTTAAATGCTAATTCATTAAAAACAACGCACGAGAAATTGACAGTATGTTGAAAAGTAACAACGTACAAACTTTTGTTGATAATGAAGGTATCGTACGAATCGAAACTAAGCTCGGCTTAGGCAGCGAGGGAAGAGATTTTAAGTATCCTATTGTCCTGCCAGCCAGTGAACCGATAGTGCAACGCTTAGTGCTTCAACGACACCTCGTTCTGCATCACGCTGGTGTTCAGACACTAATGTGTAATCTACGTGAACATTTTTGGATTGTTGGTTTGCGTAGGTTATGCAGAAAGGTAGTCAATAACTGTGTGAAATGTAAGCGTTTTAAGGCTAAGCCTTATCAGCCACCAATTGGAAGTCTACCTGAAGGGCGCATGGAGGCTAGCTCTGCTTTTGAAGTATCAGGAGTGGACCTAGCTGGTCCTCTTGTATTAAGGTCCGGTTGGAAGGCTTGGATTGTTCTTTTTACTTGCGCCACCTACCGAGCTGTACACATTGAAGTGGTTGAATCGCTGTCGACTGCTGAATTCATTATGGCTTTACGGCGTTTTATAGCGCGCAGAGGTAGAATTTCCTGCCTATACAGTGATAATGGTACTAATTTTCGAGGTCTTGATAATGCTTTTAGCACTTTAGATTTGAATGAGATTCTATGTTACTCTTCCATTGCACGAATAAAATGGAATTTCTTGCCCCCTCGCGCCCCCTGGTGGGGTGGGTTTTATGAACGTCTTATCGGTGTCATAAAAGCGATGCTTCGAAGACTCTTGGGTCGGGCGTCTGTTACTTTAACAGAGTTGGTAACGATATTGTGTGACTGTGAGGCTACGATTAATAGTCGTCCCCTTACTTATGTAGACACCAGTGTTGATGGGCTCAGACCTCTTACACCTGCGATGTTCGTGCAACCTTTGTTTCAACATGATGTATCTGATCTTGACCAGGTTGACAGGAAGACTTTGAATCTTCGAGCAAAGTACTGTCGAGCACTACGCGAAGGGTTCCGTCAACGTTTTAGAAGTGAATATTTAAGCACACTCGTGCAGCCAAGAAAATCTAAATTTCGCAATTTTAAATTGGGCGATATTGTACTTATAGAAACAGATAAACTCCGAAGAATTAACTGGCCAATAGGAGTCATAATAGAAGTTTTTCTGAGCAAGGATGATCAAACACGAGTTGCTAGAGTACGAACTGCCACTGGAGAAAAGGTGAGGCCTGCACAGCGCCTCTACCCGCTTGAAATTACTTCTTCAGACAATTTTAAACAACTAGACCAACCCCAGACTAAGACTGACACTTCTGACAAGCTTCCCAAAACTACTACTGAGGACGCTGACAGTACGGGTTTGACTACAACTCGTCCATTTAGAAAAAGTATTGCTCAAGTATAAACCGCTCATGGCAAGAAGGGCGCTGTTTGTACGTGTAACGTTCTAGCTTAAACTTCCGGAATATATCAGTATAAAGTAAGCATGCCTACCTGACGAATGAATTTGGTCGCGAATTATTTTGTTGAATATTTCCTAAGATATTCATTAAAATTTAATGATGCAATTTTGTTCATAATTAAATAGTTGTGATGATTAACGTATTTATTTAGACAAGGATTAATATAATGTTTATGAAAAGAGCTTCTCAAATAATACGAGTACATTAGTTTAGAACAAATTTTATTATCTGAAAAATGGTTATAGTGAGTTAACCATAAAACATAGACATATCGACGGGTGCAAAGTAAATAAAGCTAACTACAAAATCTATGATTTTTTGTTTATTGCATAATCGTTTTAATTAAACAAGGCTTCACAACATGATATTTTTTTTTCTGCAAATAACACTTTATTTCAATCAATTTTCGTACGTAAAAAAAGCCAGGTGAGTGTGTTCTTTCAAATAGTACGAAGTATATGCGACCATGTAACGTTGTCTGCATTGACGCGGGAGCACGGGGTTTCCCCCGCGCGTACACAAAAAGTCATCAGTCAGTTGACGCGCGCTACGCCGGATAGTTAACATTTCTAGGTTAAATAAGGTTTCGTGTTGGTTCCAGTGATATTTCGAGGTTTTGTTATAGTATACATTTAAGTTACTAATTACAATTATTAAAATGAATAAATAACGACGCAAACTGTTGGTGCAATTAGGGAGAACATGAAAACAACATGCTATCATGGAAACAGAAGATCTATTAAAACTCACAAAATATAATAACTGTGAAACCGTGGCTGGTATGTATCAATATAATTTTGCTTAGGTAATTTTATAAGTCATTATTTGTAATAAATCGTAGCTTTGTTATTTGTAGAATAATAAATTTTAGATAGAGGTTTTTTTTTAAGTACCGACGCATAAACGACCATCCACCACCTGACTCTTTTTACTTCGCTGTCATCGTAGATGTTACGATTTACTGTGGTTAATATTGTACAAAATGTATTGTATATGTGAAGTATTTTTCTTCTAATATGTTGTTGTTGAATGTATGTTTGTTATTTTTGTTTACAAAAAATTCAAATTCAGATTTGCAAGAGAAATATAATGATAGTTTGTCAAATATAAGTACTGGATTCTTTGATAAACATTATCCATTAGAAGATGAAGTAATAAATGAAATTATGGATGATCTTGGCGTTGCAGTTCTGAACGAAAATGAGTATCCAGCAGGTCAAATTAAGCCGACACCGTGCACTTTTACACCTATCTTGACGCGTTCTCTTTCCCGATCTGATGTAATTCTTTCTGGTGGTACTGATAATGACAACATTGAAAGAATGTCTATCACACCGACACCGTCAGAATACAATTCCTTTACTTCTAGTCCTACACCTGATTTAATGGTATCAAATCAAACATATCAATCAATAAATTAGAATAATGATGAAATTGCATCAGTAGTCAATTTTCAGTCTCCTATAACTACCACAGACGCTTCTTCTGCAGCAGATGCATATAGTGAATGCTCTACGCCTTCTAACGTGAATGGGAGTCAAGGACGTCAATTTAGTATTGATAGGTCTAAAAAGAAGAGATTGAGAAAAAAAGATAAATGGATAGATACTAGGCGAAAACTACTGTTGAATTCTGGCAAACAACACTTGTCAAGGAATGGTAAAATACAACCCGCTAAATATGTTAAGCCACCATGTAATGCTTGTAAATTCAACTGTAGTTCAAAGATATCTCCTGAAGGCAGAAATAATAATTAAAAAATTGCCCTGATACTAAAAATGCCGATGAGTTTAATGAACACATGAATAATAAATATGTTACAAGGTCTTTAAAGAAACAGGATAAAATCCAAGCTACTGCACATCCTGAAACTGTAACTTCAGCTACTTTCGACTTTCAAAAATTTTTATCTACTCCTCATAGAGAAACAAGTTCATTTTATTACAAACGTAAACTCTCTATCTTTAATTTCACAGTGTTTGATATGGGTCTCAAATAAAAACCATTTTATAAAAAAAAAACAAACCGACTTCAAAAAGTAAAAAATAAAACTTTTGGAGTCGGTGCCAGCCAGGGCATTCTACATTGCACTTCTATTAACTACATATTTTTTTGGCCTTAGCTAGCTAGCACCGACTCCAAAAGTTTTATTTTTTACTTTTTGAAGTCGGTTTGTTTTTTTTTTATAAAATGTTTTTATTTCAGATTTTGTAGTTACATCATGTGCCGTTACTTACACTAAAAATCAGCCCATACACAACAATGTCATCTAGGTAAACGACTACTTGCCAAAAGGTGATTGATATTTTTCAAGATTATGAAAAAACTACTAGCCAGATCTTCGTAAAAATTATATGGGACCAAATTGACAGTGTACCCGATCGAACAAAAAAACAATTATTAAAATCGGATCATCAACACCGGTGTAATCGGTATACATACATCAGACAAAAAAAAAAATAAAAAAAAAATACGCGTTGAATTGAGTACCTCCCTCCTTTTTGTTGAAGTCGGTAAAAAGGAATATGTTACATGTGGCCTGAAACTATAGCTAAAAGGGGATCGAATGAGGTGGCTAGTTGTCTCTTTAATTTTATTGAAAATTCTGCTAAAAAGGGAATTAAGGACATCCGCCGTTGGTCAGATAACTGCGGAGGTCAAAATAGAAACCGAGCAGTATTTTTTATGTACGTGTACTGTTACTACTCAAAATACTGCTCAAAGTTCAAAATTGATATCTGTCACAATTCTTAGAAAAGGGGCATACGCAACAAGAAGGGGATAGTGTCCACGCACTGATAGAAAGGTCGTCAAAGAGAAAATTTATATACAGTCCTGAACAATGTTTTACACTTCTTAGATGGTGCAAAAACATCTGGAGATCCCTATGAAGTAATAAAAATAACGCAAGACATGATTTTAAATTTCAAGGAATGTTTTGGAAAATTAAAAACGTTGACAATGAAAATTTAAAATGGAATCAAGTACGTGAGATTACTGTAAAAGCGGTGTATCCTAACACAATATTTTATAAATACGATTTACACGATCTGGTCGAGATAATTTAATAAACTTAAAAAAAAATACCTATATTGAAACTTTAATGATAACGCATTCCGAATACAACGACTTAATAAATCTTTGTGACCAAAATTTAATTCCTCCTAGGTATCATGAATTTTATAAAAAATTAAAACATAATTCTGATACCAAAGAGGACGAGACTGACTGAATTTAGTTTTATTATAAGTTTTTTTTTAATTTAGGTTTAAAATGTTGATTCAGGTATTTGATTAGTCCTTACTTAATTAAGAAAAGAGTTCAATAAAAAATGTTTCTGTGATTATGATTAGACTGATTGATGTAAGTGAATTATGTGCAATTTGATAAAAAAAAAGTTTATCTAACTGTTACTACAAAGTTTGTCTATTTTTTACGTTTGGTTTATACAGAAATTTGTTAGTTGCTTATGTTAATGATAATTTTAAACGTGTATTTCTAATAAATAGTTTCTATCCAAGTTGTAATATTTCATTTGACCTCATTGTGCAAAAATACAAAGTATATAAAGCTATCTACTTTATTATGTTCTGTAATAGACATATTATTAATTAATGTCAGTCAGGGAGTCTGTTTCCTTAAATTAAATGTTTTATTGAAAAATTAAAACAGTATTTTAAGGCTAATGCAAAACATACACAAAATTTAAAGTCCCTTGTATATACGACCAACTGGCAGTTGACTCAATTAGTATTATTTATAATACAATGTAGATGCGAACAACTGCAAAATCTCATGAATTAACAACAAATTATCATAATGGACTTAATATATAAATGAAAAAAAGTATAAACATGTACAGATAAAATTTACAGAAAAATTTATTAATTCATCAAAAAATTAACACATATCTTTAATCTCTCCTGTAAAGTAGGATAGTTTGCACATATCTCTTTTTACTTTGCACCCGTCGATATGCTGTCGCGGACTTTTTTTTAGAACTTTTGATGTGGAATAATTTCGTCATACATGATTTTTACATAACTTTAACCGTTTACACACCGTCCGCAACGGAAGCTCCCAAAACTAATATTTTTTTTTAACGTTTTACATTAATGCTCTGCTCTTATTAATCGTAACGTGATATTAAATATCTTATTACCTTCCGAGATAAATAGACTATCCAGCACAAAAATAATTTTTCAATTCGAACTAGTAGTTTCGGAGATTAGCGTGCTCAAACAATCAAACTCGTCAGCATTTTAATATTCCTACTAAATATTACGAACCTTATCATATGACTAGCGGCCGCTCTCGGTTTCACTCGCCGCGTGGTTGCCGTTACCGTGGGAATATCAGGATAATTATAAATATTTGCATATAATGTGGTTTTCTGATATATAAGCTACATTGCTGTAAAGTTTCATCTTAATCAGTTCAGTAGTTTTTGAGTGAAATAGTAACAAACATTCTTCCATCCAAATATCCTCACAAACTTATAATATTCGGTAGCAGGATAGGATAAGTGCAAAGTTACTAGTTAGATCTACAGTGCCTACTACGCTGGAAAACCAATGCACGCCCCTGCCTATATACCTACTTTTATATCTTTTTTACAGGAGCTAATGATGTATATATATCGTAGTGGTTTGCATCTGAATATTTTACTTTTCTAAATGATAAGGACAAACCTCAGCCAACAACGGAAACTGCTGTAAGTAATTACGATTAGTTATTAACGTTATTATATTTATACGCGTGTCTGTGAAAACAGACCAGCTGTTTTATGGGGCTTTTTCAATTTTATTATACACATTTTAGTCTATGTGCATCCGTGTAAGTAGCACACGTTCTATTTAATATATACCATCATTCCAGCCTCTTACTGTCCCCACTGCTGGGGCGCAGGCCTTCCCTATGGATGGCTAGGGAGAACGGGCCACAACCCACCACGCGGGCCCAGTGCGGATTGGTGGGTATTACCGACTGCAGATGCAGCCGGGACCAACGGCTTAACGTGCCTTGCGAAGCACGGAGAAGCTCGAGATAGAAAATGTTTGGTCACCCATCCAATGAACAGCCACAGCGACCGTAGCTTAACATACGTTATCGCATTCAGAGTGTGCGCACAACTGCGCCATCGAGCTCCTCATTTAATATATATGTCACATTAAAACTCAGTAATTATTTTGCCACTCAAGGGGGGCGTTATTAACAAAATATTCCGCCAAATGTAAACGTATATGAGTAGGAGTATTGGGCGATCTCCTAGGTACACATTCTAAGGGAAAAAAAGAAGTTAATTGCTGTTGCTCTTGTGGCCATGCAACTGGAATAAGTTCTCCTCGCTGTTTAGAGTCAAATGCATTGGTCTGTGCGTAAATATTTGATAGTCTGCTTTTTCGTAAAAAAATGTGTAAATATACAGTTGCCAATACAATTTTTGTAGCTTTTTCCGGTTCCAAAAGCATTGGTTTTCGTAGTACTCGAAACACCGAACTTAGTATTCCAAATGCATTCTCAGCTACCCTCCTCGCTCTTGAAAGACGATAATTGAATATTCTTTCAATAGAGGATCTATTCTCTTCTATTCTATATATCTTTCTGGATTACCCGAAAAGGGTTTCATGGTATATTCACTGAGGGCAAATGCTTTATCACACATAATCATATACGGTACCTTCACATTGTAAGGAGTTTGTAGGATTTCAGGATTCGGTAAATTTTTGCTTTTGTTTTCAAGCTTCCTGTACAAGGAAGTGTTTTTAAAAACGCCTCCATCTGATATACACCCTTGACATCCAACATTTACGTACATAAAATTGTAGAATATTGTTTATAATTGTAAAATTCCGTTCCACTATTTAAAGGTGCTTGAAGGCAAACATGTTTGCCGTCCATTGCGCCTATTGCATGAGGAAAGTTCCACTTTTCTTCAAAGTCTTTTGCAAAGGCCATCCATTCATTTTCAGTCTCGGTAGCTGTAACAAAATATTTCATGTAAGTCAACGTTTTTCTTATTTTATTTTTCAGATAACTACCAGCAACAACACACAGAATGTGAATGAATTTATATCAAATTATGAACAATTAGCCAGTGATTCTGCCTCAACCACACAAGTACCCAGTGATTTGACTTCATCCACACAACAAGCGCCCAGTAATGCATCATCATCCACACAACAAGCACCCGGTAATTCTTCATCATCCATACAACAAGCGCCCAGTAATGCATCATCATCCACACAACAATGTGATCTGGTAAATAAAAAGCTTAATTATTATATTATTATTATAAGCTACATTGTTTAACGTTTCATCTTAATCAGTTCAGTAATTTTTAAGTGAAAGAGTAACAAACATTCATCCATCCAAATATCCTCGCAAACTTTCAAACTTATAATATGCGGTAGCAGGATAGGATAATTGCAAAGTAACTAGTTAGATCTACAATGTCTACTATGCTGGAAAACCATTGCACGCCCCTGGTTGTTCAACAATCCCGGTTTATAACTGTACTTTGCAGAGTATATTAAAAAAGTTATGTATATTATTTACCTGCATGTTAGTTGGCAATTCATCAATAATGTTAATGAGTTTTTTGTATTTAATATTCCCTTTGGAAGGTACAAGTTGAACCAAACTGATATTTTCAATCTATATTATTGGCACTCTTGCCAACTTTTGCTTTTTTAGCACTGCTACTGCACCGCACTGGTTAGGCTGCTCATTCTGAAAATGAAAAATAAAATATTATGAAATTTGTCAAATGAAAGATAGATATCCACATGAACAATTTCATAAGTGTATATGATTATATTTATATTTTTTGGTAGGTACATAATTGAAAATTTATGTTAAAATAACTTGAGGGTATAGTTAAAACTCTTTACAAACAAATTACTTATGTTTATTAAAAATCTGAATGTCTTTTGATAGTTTACCAATTATTTTGTATCTATCTACATGACACTGAATTTTGAACTACATACTGCAATAAATATATTTTATAAATCATACGTACTTACAGCTTGACGTTTCAACTGTGTTACTACAGCCGCTGTCATAAGCAGATCCAAATATATTTTCTCGTTTATTCAATACTTCATCAACTTCACTTGAAAAAGGAACAGCAAATCTACTCAGTTTTCGTATTTTATCGTCGTAAAGCTGTCAAGGATCAAAATGTCTTCCACATAAAACTTTGCCAGAATTATGCAATGAGACATAAGAATCAACAGTCCAATTTCGACAGTGGTTCGCAAGTCTCGGTAGCTCAGCGGTTAGAGCATTGGACCGGATTTCCAAAGGTCGAGGGTTCGATTCCCGTCTGAGAATTCACTTGTGACCGAGTTAATTTTTTCCAATATTTTTCTATTTTAAATTTACCATAAGTCCAATCTTCATTAGGCCAACAATATTTAGCCCAAGCAGTTGCCCTGAAATTAAATGATAAAGTCACATACGTTTTTCATCATAACATATCAGCAGCATGAAGCCTGCTACTGCCTGATACAGTAGGTAGTAGGTAGGTACTTACTTAGTAACACTATTTGCTTCTGGATTTGGGAATCTGTGTTAGGTAACGCTCATGTCTGCAGCACGAGTTTTTCCACACTTAGAACATTTCCGATAATTGTTTACAGACATTTTGCTGTGATACTATCAAAAACACCACAGTGTAACCTAACCTTTCGGTTAGACACATAACGACTTTGCATGTTGTATGTATCAAACAACACACAAAAAAAATGCTAAAAGCGAAAGATTTGTAGAATATTACAACTTATGTGGAGAGAAATAATATTAAACAGCGACCAAAAGGGTAGTATCAACAATCAATCGAATCAAATCAATCACATCACACCACACAAAACAATAACTAACTCCACAATTTATTTTTTTTTTTTTTTTTTTTTTCAATGGCTTGTACGGTTTGTACACTTGCCAACGTCAAGTAAAAAAATTGGGAAACGGAATAAATTTTTAGAAAATAGGAACATAACGGAATTTGGATGGGATCAGGAAGGTTTTTATTATTAGGTGTATATATATATATAAATATAGAAAATGATTTACAGTTTTATATTATTAGACATAAGGAAGGATAAAATACATTTATATATGCTGCTATCTATAACAGATAACAGAGTTACAATATTGGTCACAAAAAATTACAGTTTTTTTCAGTTTCATGGTTTTGACATATTCAATAGCTTTTAAAATTCCAAGACATTCACCCGAATAGACAGATGACTCTGGGGGTATCTTCACTTTTTGCACAATATTATATTGTGAATGGTATACCTACACTCTGATGACGTAGATTGCTTAGAAGTGTCACTTAATATAAAATCGAAATCTTTGAACTTTGATTCAATAAGCTGTTCGAATTCAATTTTAGCGTTTTTATTTTTATCAATTAAATTAAAATTAATAATGAGCGGATAAATAAGCGACTCATAACTTACAGTGAACAATGGAAGCAAGTCAGATCGATATGTAGATGAGTTTATAGATATATATTTTTGGTAACTAACCAAAAGGCATGGAGGTGATTTGAGTGTCCAGTAACTTGAAGTTTAATATAATTCAAATAAGTACTGTAATTTAGAAAAAAGTGGATGATTAGAAAACTGTAAAGTACGAAAAAAGAAATTTTCGCACAAAAATTGTCGTCTGAGATGTAACGGGGGATCGCAGCATTCGACTTGCAATGCATTGGTAGGACTAGACTTCATGGCTCCAGTTATTATTCGTAAGGCTTTATATTGTATAAGATCTAATTTCCTAAACGCTGCAATATTTCCTGGTTCCAATAAAAATGTACCGTAGTCTAACACGCTACGTATAACGGCGTTATAAACTAATTTCATCGAGTCAGGATGAGCTCTTTACTTATTTTAACATATTTAATAAACGCTCACATTTATTAATAATATATTCACAGTGTTGTACACGCGTAAGTTTAGAATCTAAGATTATTCCTAAGAACTTTATATGAGCCAATACCGGTATGACTGTATTATCATAATTCAATTTTATGTCTGGAGGTTTATTCATGCGTGAAAAAAGAACAACAGCACTTTTAGATGGAGATAGTAAAAGACCATTTACGTCCAACCAGCTCTTTAAATTTTCTAATGCAGCTGACAAGGTGCAGGTTAAAGTATTTATTGATGAATTAACACTATATATTAAAAGATCATCTGCATATTGTAACATTTTTATGTTCTCATACACACAAATATGAGACTGTACATCATAAGTGTATATATCATACAAGAGGGGACTAAGTACTGATCCCTGTGGAAGGCCTTTGGAAACAGTTCTAGTGAAAGTGACATCATTTATATATAAATTTATTTTTCTTTCCGAGAGCATATTCATAATGAAATTTATAAAAATTGGGGGAATTTCTAATAATTCTAATTTATTTCTAAGTATGTTAAGAAATACATCGTAGGCAGAGCATAGATCAACAAATACGGCTAAAAGTGAATGGTTAATAGAAAAAGCAATACGAATATCAGTGGTGAGAATAGCTATATACGCTATCAATTGTACTCTTGCCCTTTCTGAACCCATGTTGGGTATTTGCTAAGAGACCTTTACTTTCCAAATACCACTCTAATCGATTTTTAATAAGATGCTCAGCTAACTTTAATAATACTGACGATAGTGCTATAGGTCGCAATGCAGCCACATCGGTTGGTTGTTTGTTAGGCTTTAAGAATGGCAACACTGTTTGTTCTTTCCAAGATGGAGGAATATTCCCTGTTTGCATCACAATATTTATTAAAATTAAGTAATAATTCAGTGTATCATCACAAATATTATGAAGAAATGTGTATGGTATGCCATCATTACCTGGAGCAGAGTTTTCGGGTAATAGATGATACCTTTTAACTCGTGCAGAGTGAAAGGGGCGCTGAGACCTGTTTGGGTATATTGTTATTGAAGAAGTGGGCATACTGTTATCAAGAACCCAGGGAGGGGCCAATTTATCAAGAAAAGCGTCGGCTAAACCAGGCGGAATGGTTGCAGAAGATTTATTATTAGTGGCAGATTTGAATCTATTAATTTGTTGCCATACTAAACTTGAAGGAGTATTGGGGGAAATCGAGGAACAGAAAGAGCGCCAGCCTTCAAACTTCTTTTTTTTGAAGATCCGACATGTTATCCCTATACCTAAGCTCAGCTTGTTTTCTGTGTTCTATTGCACTGGTGCATTCACTGTCCCACCAATGGGGAGAAGGAATCTTATTACAACTACTTCTTTGGGGAAATAATTCGTTGGCAGCCTCAATAAGAACTTTACTAAAAGCCTCAGCACTTTCTATCTCGGACCCATGTTGAACAACCGGGAGTAAAGAAAGTTTAGATTGAACAAGAGATTTATATTTTACCCATTCTTTGCTATCCTTGTCAGGAAGCTTGTGTTTTAAATGAGAGGTCCTTCTGATGTTCATAGGTTTATCAAATGGAAACGTAATCAAAATGGGATAATGATCACTACCATGTGTGGATGAAAGAGTATCCCATGATAAAGAACTTGCAAGTGATGGAGTGCATATGGACAGGTCTACTGCACTATCAATGTCATTTGACTTTGTTAATCGTGTAACTTTACCTGTGTTCAAAATACACAAATTATCATAATCCATTATATCTATTATTTCTTCTCTATAATTATTTGTTTTAGAGCTACTCCAACATTGACGATGACAATTAAAATCACCTAACACCAAAGAGGGCTTAGGCAAGTTAGCAAGTATTTGTTTAACTTCATTAAGTATTGGAAAGGATGGATGAGAAATATATATTGATACAATACACATACTATAGGTAGGTAGGTTCATGACCATAATAGAAATTTCATCATGATGTACTGTTATGGGGAAAAGAGAATACGTTATTGAATCCTTAATAAGTATGGCTACACCACCCCAACCATCCTGTCTATCCTGGCGGAGTGCTGTGTATCCCTTGACTTTAAACCTTTGGTGTGGTTTAAGCCATGTTTCAGATAGAACAAAAAATAAAGGTTCAAATTTATTGAGAAAATGAATTATTTCACTTTTTTTACTAAGAATGCTTTGACAATTCCACTGTAATATTTTAGCTCGACTGTCCATTTTGACTTTGTAGGGATTGAATTATGGTTATGATAATAGAAGCTACGTTGGTCGGTGTATTAATATTAGTACTATTAGTATTAAAGCAATTGAACAAGTTAAGAATCAATTTGATAAGTTCAGACACTGAAATAACTTGTGACTCGGGTTCTTTGTCAGTTTTACTAAAACCACACCCATTAGCTGGGGATGGCATATTGTAGTCCTTAATTAAGTCATTGTGAGATTCTACATCATATCCAGGACCTAACTTTGGTGGCGAACGAGGCTTGAGGAAAACAGTTTTTTTGTATGACATTGATTCTGGTAAATTCTGAGCAGATTGTTTGGAAAATGTGGGCTTATTTGATGAGGAACTATTAGCAGCAACATAAGAATATAATTTTGACACACTCGGAAAGCATTTAGATGCCTCAGCATATGAGGTGCAATTATGAGCCATATAATTTTTTATCTCCTGCTGTCTTTTGTATTCTGGACATGATTTATTAGTTGCAAAATGAGAGCCTTCACAAGAGCAATAAATTACATTTACATTCTCTTCTTTATTGCAGGATTCACCAGTATGATTTTCTCCACATTTAAAACAACGCGGCTTAGATCTACATTGAGTCTTTGTGTGACCAAAGCGGCAACAATTGTAATACTGTATGGTAGGATAAATGTACAAGTCCACTGGTAATGCATTAAAGCATGCAAAAATGCTTTTTGGTAATACCTGTCCATCAAATGTAACCACTACTGCTTGCGAAGGCTTCCATAGTACTGATCCATCTTGAAAAACTTTGTAATTGATACGTCTTACTTTAATGATTTTGCCACATCCAATTGGAACAGAAATATTGTCCAGAATATCTTCTGGGGACCACTCGGAAGGGATTCCTCGAATAAGCCCCATTCTAGTCACATTAAAAGTTGGTAAAAATGCTTTCATCTTTTGACTTTCCAGATTTTTATTTTGAATAAAAGAATTTGCAGATGTGTATGTAGAAAAAGAAATAGTAATTTTATTGCGTCCAATACGTTTTATACTACCATTCACAATATTTTCAACTCTGGTGTTTTTTAGGAACCTGCCAAATGTCACAGGGTGTAGAAAGGAGCCATCATTTGGGGCAGATTCAATTCTCTGAACATGGATTACAAAGGGAGCAATATCTGTTTCATTGTAGAGCAAACGTTCTATAGGTGAGGGTGCGGGCGACATGGGGGGAAAAGATAAAGATGAAGAGGCAGGAGTGGAAACTGATGTATTGGGTTCCGTAACAGATTTTTCCTTAACATTGTCAATCCTTGGAGATATATTACATTGACAATCATTATGGTCTACTTTAGCATCGGAACCATGAAGATGGCGCCGTTTTTTGTTACAATGTTTGCAAACGTGTAAACGACTACGTTTACGCGACCAGGGGGGCTCATAAAATTACCATATATGGTCATTTAACTGTCAAATGAAGCCCATGTCCATATCCATATTTTTTACGCGATAGCCCTGCTGTTTGAGATGGAGTTGTCAGTTTCCATTCCTGACTCATTGGACAAGACCGTAACAAATAATCCAGCCGGGGGAACTTTGTCCCGGAGGATCTTTCATAGTAAAGGTTTGGACTTACCAATTTTCAGCGTATCAGCGCGTTTCATATTTCAGCGCGTTTGTACACATAAAATATACAACTAACTATACAATTTACACGAAATATACAATTATTATTATACAGATGCAGTAAATTAAGCAATTCTGATCACGTTAATTAATTAAATAAAAATTCAAACCAAAATTCGCGTCCGAACAGTTGAACGTTTCCCGCCTTTTTTTAACACCACAAATTGAAATTATGTAGATTAGCACACACCAATTTTTTTTTTTTTTTTTTTTGGCTCGTACAGTTTGTACTTTCGCCAACGTCAAGTAAAAAATTGGGAAACGGAATAGGGCTCAGCTATTGATTAATCACCCACGATTTTCAATTTCAGATGTTTACCATTCGAAAGATTATATTTTTTAACACATATTCACTAAATATCAGACTTCGGAAACTTGTAGTTTTTTTGTAATAATTAATTGAAACTGGTAAAAAATACTTAGATTTTTGACGTTTTGCGTCAGCCAACTGTCATTGTCAAGTCAATACTTAGTCAGACTGAAACTGCGTAAACCAATTTTTACTTGGGATAATTGAACACTGAACTTGCTTAATTTATAGTTTTTTCACCTCGGAATAGTGTTGAATAAGTCAAAATTAGTGACAGAACCGAATTAGTCAACCCCGACACCACGTGGTACTAGTCTGCCCTACAGCAGATAAATAGTAGATTGTTTACCAAGGGCTGTATGACACCCATAACAGTCGAGTGTTTTGGCGCCCGAACGAAGTGAAAGTGAGGGCGCCGATAGTTCGAGACTGTTATGGGTCCATACACCCGAAGTAAACACTCTACTTTGCATTTTGAATATGAGGATAGTAAAAACAAACAGAATATTCAAAAAAAAATGTTGTAAGGTTTCTACGATTTTAATTATTCTATAATTCTGTGCCTTTGCCTACATACCTTTGGTAAATAAAAGTCCAAAGAGATTACAGATATCGATTCGACATGACACCCCCTATTCTTTTTTCAAATTTATTACAGCCCTAGGGCCGCCACATATCACTTTCAACCCGCATTTTAGGCAAGTTATGAGTTACTTTCAGAATATGAGACATGAAAAAGTCTTTTATACCTTTGCTTGGGCGTGATTGGTTAGATGTTTTAAACCCAGAGTAGAGAAATAATATTTTGTCAGGTAGTGTTAACAATAACAGTTATGTAAAGTCTATTCAGCCGGAAGTGAAGAAAGAAAGAATAGTGAGTCTAATGTTGTAGAACAGTTCATGAGAACTTATACAAATGTGTTCAGCAAAAATGTTGATTCACACATAGAAGGTTTTGAAGCAAAATTAGTTTTGAAAGAAAATAGTACCCCAGTATTTCTAAAACCCTACCCATTACCTTATAATATTGTCCAAGTTGTCAGTTATACCTTAGATAGGTTGGAAAAATATGGAAAGATTTATAAAGTCAATTATTCAGAGTGGGCATCACCATTGGTACCAGTGAGAAAAGCCAATGGAGATTACAGACTTTGTGTCGATTTTAAGCGTTCAGTGAATTTTAATATTAAAGTTGATTCTTATCCGCTTCCCAAGCCGGAAGATGTGTTTGCTACAATGTCAGGTAGTGAAGTATTTGTTGTCTTAGATTAAGTATATTAAATTATAGGAACACTCAGACTACAACTACAGAGAAATGTCCAAATTCATTGTTATTTATGTATCAGCAAAGAACCTTGTTATCCATGTTAAATCCTAATTTTAATCCTAAGTCTGTTAAGAAATATCCTAGTTCTCATGTATTCAGTGAGAATGATAATATTTTAATTCGCACAGGGAGGAATGGTGTTATTAATAAGGGTATAGTTGTAAAATGTCTTAACCCAGTTATGTTTCTTGTATCTGTAGATGGTGTAGTTAAGAAAGTTCATTTAAACCAAATGTCCCATGCACCCCTACTATCCAGTACTCCAGTTTCTACCCCTTTAGTGCCAAGTTCAGTATTTCCTGGTCCTGTAGTAATGCCTCAACCTAGTTTCAGTCAGTCAATTCCAATGTATCCTGGTCTAGTCCGATCAAGTTCTTGTTTTAACTCGTGAATTGTGTCCAAGTGATTGTTTTATTGTCCTATCATAGTAGAAATTATTCCTAAACGACCCTCAGTCTCATAGGCGGCGCCCAACGTAAAATAGGACGAAAATCAAGTGCAAATTGCGTCGCGTCAAGGACGCCATTTTTTTTTTCACAAGTGCAACAACGTTTTGTGGCGCACGTCACCCATCGAAAAGCGTCCGAATAAAGATGCCGCCAATTATCACGCGGAGCAGAACGGCCAGCATGGGTGATCGAGATGATAATCCTCAACCAACCGCCCCGGCTTCCCGGTTCGCGACCCCTTCCGACGTGCAAGCTTCAGCCACCGCCACCCACGCCGATGTTTTTTCAAGCGAAAACGTCGCTGCACTGATTACGAACTTACAAAAATCTCAAACAGAAGCATTCAAGGACATCCTGTTATCGATGAGTCGTGCCAATACTTCAACTCCTGTGCAATACGAAACGGGTACCTTGGCACGATGCAAAGCGTCGTTTTCCGGCCGACCGAACGAAGCCGTCGAAGCATTTATCGATGCAGTGAGTGTGCGCAGGTGTCAGGCCCAAACATTCTTCGCGGCCTCGCTTTTCTCCTCAACGAAGAAGCCGCGATATGGTGGCAGGGCATAAAAGGCACAATAACCTCGTGGTCAGAGGCGAAAAACCTTATCAGAACTTTCGGCGATCGCCGCCCGCCCCATCGTATTTACGTGGAACTATTTAACAACCAGCAAACCGACGAAGAAAACACGAATGTTTTCGTCGCGCGCAGTCGCACCTTACTTTCAAAGATTCCCGAAGATGACCTTACGGAGAAAGCCAAGATTGACATGATCAACGGACTTTAAATGTAAAAGTTAGGAAAAGGCTAAGGAGAGAGGAATGCGAGACTTTCAAGGATTTAATACGTCACGCTCGAAATATCGTAGAAACGGTTCCCCGTACAACGAATAGTGTTACTGTACAGCGGACGATGATCCCGTGTATGTTCGCGCTGGCGACGACGCCGCCGCCCGAGACAGAAACTGCGTTTCGGCCCAGCGCGCACGCTTCTTGTTTTAACTAGTGAATTGTGTCCAAGTGATTGGTTTATTGTCCTATCATAGTAGAAATTATTCCTAAACGACCCTCAGTCTCATAATGTATATTTAAAGGATAAACTAATGAATCATAACTGACACTGAATAAAGGAAGAAAATTAGATCGGTAAGTAGGAGTTTAAAGACAAATATTTTTGATAGCTAACTATAAGACATGGAGGGGATTTATGTGTCCAATAACTTGACTCTTGGTTTAACTTTAAGTAAAGGATGGTTGGAAAACTGTACAGTACGGAAAAAGAACTTGTCACATAGGAGTTGTCGTCTCAAATGCAGTGGTGGATCACAGCATTCGATCTGTAATGCATTTGTAGGGCTAGACTTCATGGCACCGGTCAAAATTCGCAACGCTTTGAATTGAATCAAATCAATTATTTTTTTTAAGTTTTTATGATTCCCGGTTACAGTTAGAATGTACCATAGTCTAACACGCTTCGTATAAGGGCATTATAGACAAGTTTTAATGTGAAAGGGTGAGCACCCCACCATACGCCTGCTAAACATCTTATTATATTTATCATTCGTTCACATCTGCCAATGACATAGTCGCAATGATGAGCACCAGTTAATTTCATTATCATAACTCAAAATGAAATCTGGTGGTTTGTTCATCCGTGAAAAAAGGACAGCAGCACTTTTAGACGCTGTCAATTGAAGACCATTCATATCCATCCACTCCTTTAAATTGTTTAATGCAACTGACAAGGTAGAGAGCGTAACATTGATGGAGGAATTAGCGCTATATAACAGCAGAACATCAGCTTACTGTAAGATTTTAATGTTATCATTTACACAAATATGTGACTGTAGATCGTAGGTGTAGATGTTGTACAAAAGTGGGCTGAGCACAGATCCCTGAAGGAGGTCTTTGGAAACAGTTCTAGAAAAACTGAGGTCATTTACATTTATCGATCGTTCTGATAACATATTCATTATGAAATGTGTGGAAATTAGAGGTATTTGCCCTCGCAAATACCTCAAATTTTCACACATTTCATAGAGTCCTTACTCTCGTTTAATTTTTAGGATATTTAAAAGGACGTTATCTCATATGCTGAGTTTATATCTACAAAGACTGCTAAAAGAGAATTATTGCTGGAAAAAGCGATGCAAATATGAGAGGTCAGGATAGCTATATTATCAACAGTGCTCTTACCCTTCCTAAAACCAAATTGAGTATCTGCTAAAAGCTCTTTACTTTCTAAGAACCATTCTAGTCAATTCTTTATCTGATGTTCAGATAACTTTAACAATATAGATGATAATGCAAGAGGCCAATAACCGGTAACATCGGTTGGTTGTTTGTTTGGTTTTAAGAAGGGCAACACTGTTTGTTGTTTCCAATATGGAGGAATGTTTCCTGTCCATAACACTGTGTTTTCTAAATCTAAGTAATAATTTAATGTATCATCGCAAACGTGTACTAGAAATGCATACGGTATGCCATCACTCCCGGGAGCTGAGTTATTAGAATTATGTATGATTCCTTTTAGTTCGTGCAAAGTAAACGGAGCACTAAGACCTGTTTGATTAAGAGGTGATAGGGGAGGGCAAGTGGGCATGTTATCAGCTACCCAGGGGGAGCTAATTTATCCATAAAAGAATCAGACCAAGACCTGTTGGGATTGATGCGGAAGGCTTATTGTGAGTAGCAGATTTAAATCTGTTGATTTGTTGCCAAACTAGACTGTTTGTTGAGTGTTTGGGGAAATTGATGCACAGAATGAACACCAGCCTTCAAATTTCTTTTGCTTGAAGAGTTTTTTAGATTCTGTTATGGCTTTAATCACTAAATCATAATTAATGTCCGACATATCCTCTCTATATTTTTCTTCAGCTTCCTTTCTGTTTTTAATTGCAGTCGTACACTCACTGTCCCACCATGGATTTTATTGAAGCCACGTTTTTGTGGGAAGACTTCATTAGCAACCTCAATGAGAACATCACCTAATGCCTTTGCACTCTTCATCTCAGAACCATGGATCACAACTGGAAGTGAAGATAATTTTGCCTGTACACTGGATCTATATTTTTCCCAATCTTTACTATCCTTGTCAGGAAGCTTGTGTTTTAAGTGAGAGGTTCGTCTTATACTAATAGGTTTATCAAATGTTGATGAAAGTGTATCCCATGCTATAGAACTTGCAAGAGATGGAGTGCATAAGGACAGATCAACTGCACTATCAATCTGATTTGATTTTGTTAGGCGTGCCTGTAGACTTTGTCTGTATTCAAAATACATATATTAAGAGAATCAATAATGTCTATCATTTCTTCCCCATAGCAATTTGTTATAGAGCTGCACCAACACTGGTGATGACAATTAAAATCACCTAGTACCAAAAAGGGCTTAGGTAGGCCAGAAATAATTTGTTTGACTTCATTAAGTATGGGTAAAGATGGATGAGAAATGTATAGGGAAACAAAACAAATATTGTAAGTTTTTATGGCTGGAATAAATGCTTTCATTTTGTGAGTTCCTAAATGTTTATTGGTCAGAAAGGAGTTAGCTGATATGTAAGATGAAAAGAATATAGAGATCTTATTACAGCCAATTCGTTTAACACTTCCACTGATAATATCATTAATGCGATTATTTTTCAAAAATCTACCAAAAGTAACAGGATGAAGGGACGTGCCATTTGGGGGCCAACTGCCATCTGGGGCCCAACAGACGTTACGCGGTAGGGCCCCAGATTGTATTCTCTGAACATGAACAACCAATGGTGTAATGTCCGTTTCATTAAAAAGTAAACGACCTATGGGTGAGAGTGCAGGTGTAGGCGTGGGTGTAGGAGCAGTAGTTGTTGTAGGGGCCGGGCTTGAAACCGGCACGTTAAATTCTTTAACTATTGGTTTAGTTTGTGAATTCACACCTTGGTCTACTATACATGGAGCTAAATCGGTACATTGACAATTATTATGGCTGTTTTTATCAGAACCTAAGTGTAGTAAAAGGCGCTACTTTTTTATTGAACTGCTTACAAACAAAGTATGTAAGCGACTACGCTTACGTGCCCTTGTAGTAAAAGAACCATCGGTTTTCACTCCCGACTCATTAGAAACTACAGTAATATACATTCCTGCCGGGGGAACGGTGTCCCCCGGGTCAGGAGGATCATTCATTAGAACTTACCAAATTTCCGCTACTCGCACTAAATACACACGAATAATATATACAACTAACTGAAATTTACACAATATAAACAATTATTATTATACAAACACTATAAAATTTATAGTCGCTATATACATGTACTATAATTATCGTACCTCTGGCAACACTGATGACCACGCCGCGAGTACACGTGACGACGCGTCACATTCACAATGACATAACATACATGGTAGCGTGTACCTTGTAGCGTGTAGGTACTCCTCGTTCGCATCGAGTTGGTCGTCTCGACACAGCACAAAGAAACATACAGTATTTTGTCTTAGACCCTATCTTGTTAGAGATTTTTAAAATTGCCGCGGTTTCTAGGTGCCACATTTTTTGGTCATCCCGTGACCACGGCAGCTGTAAAGGTGCCGAAACGCACCTTTACAGTCAGTATTTTTATACTGTATCGCCGATGACCGTTACAAAATTATGGCACATCAACTAGTACCATTGACAAAAAAATATATATTAAAATAAAGTTTGAGTACATAACAAATTACGTTTCGAAACTTCAAAACTGTCCTCTTTCTACTCATTGTAAAAACACCACGCGATATGCAAACTACACACACACCGAAAAATAAAATAACATAAAAATAACTTAACAAAAACTTAAGTTGAGTCCCATCTGAGAATAACTTGTGAAAAGGGTTGATTTTTTCAAATATTCTTCTATTAAAAATTTATCATAAGTATGAAGAAAACATTAAAAATGCGAAAATTTAAAAATTATTAATTAACAAAAATAGTTCGTAAAATCACTACTAAAGCGACTTCCAGGCTTATAACAGTAACAAAAATACTACTACTTAACAAAACGATCATAAAAAAACCAAAACCAAAAAGCGATATTCGTGATAGAGTTGTTTGCTAACGGTATTGTCTATGAGCGCGGTTCGATAAGGAGGGAAGCATCTCGAAGCAAACGCGTAGTAGGCAGGACCTATGACTACTGTACGTGGCGTCGAGACCGCCTACAGTGCGTCGATATTCATACAATTTCTTGCATTAAATAACTGCAATACGGTCCAATTTTCAATGAACTGCACGAGACTTACGCCCTTATTGACTTAGGTACGTTTCACCGGCTTGGATTAAATCGGTTTATTTAGGTTTTTGAAGCGTTTTCATTCCGAATACGCTGGAAGCGGTTTTTGTAAAAAACTTAATCAAAAACCTCAAAATCTCAATTAACCGCTCTTTTTCATACCGGTTTCAAGCCCTGCTATAAATTAAGCAATTCTGATCACCGTAATAATTAATAAATTAAAATTTCAAGCCAAAGAACGCGTCCGAACAGTTGAACGTTTCCCGCCTTTTTCTCATCACAAATTATATAGGTAGTACAGATAGGAATCAACAGCAGCCGTAGGAATCACCCATACAAAAACCTTGTCCGTAGTTTTTTTTTTAAAAGGCATCGTAATTCAAAACGCCATGTAGCGGTAGCCATTTTCGAACCACAGATTACCGAGCCGCGCAATTTGACAGTTCTTACTAATACTCTTAAAATTATCATATTTTCTCATTATTCTGTGAACGTTTTAGCGACTAACTAACGACTTTCACTTCACGATAATAAATTATCCACAACAATTAGTAGCGTTTTATATTTATGATGGAACTACCCCTGCTGCTACATTGAAAAACATTAGAACAGTAAGTTTAAATTAGTAACTTGATGATCTGCCAACTCCGCAAAGGATTTACGGAGTGAGAGTGTATGTTCAATAACATAAATAAAAAACTTGTATCTGTGTTTTCACGAAGTTGTGAAGGCTATAAAACAAACAGGTCTCCCTGCTATGGCGATAATTTGTGACCAAGGATTTACATTCCGAACATGCTTGAAAAGCTTTCAAGCAGACACCAAGCGTGAAACCTTGATTAATGAGATGCCTGAAGGTTAGTACTAACTTCTGAAGAAATGGAAATCATTAAATTTAAAATTTATTTATATTATATTTTTTCACTTAAACCTATGTCTTGTGAACATTGAGTTAATTCACACATTTTGTAATACCAGCTGCTATATTTTTTCAGGTCACAAAATCGCCATTCATGGACACAAATTATGTATTATCTAAGATCCTTCCTTATAAAGGGCATCCATACTAAGCAAAGACCTGTCATTATGTGCCAAAAACTGATATATGAATGCTGCATAAAACTACAGATAACCACATTCAACCGACATTGTCACAACAAATGAAGGTAAATTTATATCCTCTATACTGATGTCATAAATTTGAAAGTACTTTTTGTTACCTTGCATTTGTAGTTGACATGTTTTTGCATAAATTTAAATTATATGCTATAAAGACACTTAAGCAAAGGTGATTATTTAAAAGAAATGCATGCATGGATGTGATATTTACTTAAAACAACTATTGTAATTGTATGAAAGGAAAAATATTCTAATGACTGAGTATAAGAAAATTTTCCTCTTATATTAAATATATTTCAAGATTGTAGATTTGTGTTTGGCAACAACATTCCATTGTAAATGTTGTTGTTTCTGTTAAAGCTGATAAGTTTCTTGCGGCTATTCTTCTTATCTGTTAGGTAGGAAAAAAAATGGTCTATTTGAATAAAAATCTTTGACTTTGCCTTTGACTCAATGCCTCTTTTGTCATGATTTTAAGAACCCTGATTGAAATAATAAGTACATGGACAAAAATCCACATCAATCAAACATACTGATCAACATCGGAAACAAGTTTTTTAAATCAGTTCACAGTGATTGGTTTGGAGGTCCTCAGCATCATGCTGATGCTTCAAATTTTTTAATTGTTATTGTTTGTAGAGTCCAAATTCATAATGTTTGTACAATAATAAATAAAATTATAAAAGGATCTTTTTCAGAATCTAGTATTAATACTAATTTTGTTATGCATCAATTGGCATTTGGAAGAAAATTACAATCAGTAAAATAATTGTATTTTTTATTTGTACAGGTGTGAAGAGATGGAGACAAGAGTCAGCAGGTATTGATTTTTTATAGGTTTTGTTTCATTTAACTATGTTACTTGTAGCTGCAATACAGCTATTATATACAATGTCTTGGTTCTCAGAATCCCAGAGAAGAGACCAGTAGTGGCAGCATTGTTGTGTAGAAGATGGTGAAGCCCTTATAAATAAGAGTGTTCCATGGCTAACTGGTGGTTGGTGAGGGGATCTTCCACCAGTCTTGCACCTCCCAAAATTTAAAAGAAACCCCTTGTTGCCGGGGTGAGTTGGCATTCCACGGGTTTTTTGTTGGTTGGACGGGCATTGTGCTCAACGAGTCCCACATTATATTAAGTGACTGACTTAGTGTAATGCATAAATGCATTTTTCCCGTGCATAATAAAAAAAAGCCAAAACTAGATTCCAATTTCGTTCTTTGTTTTGCAATCTTATTTTAATTCTAACATTAAATATTAACACTAAATTTGCTATTAAATGAAATTGGTACCTGGTTCCTACATGTCATCGCATAGTAATAGTGTATTACTTGTCATCTCATAACGCTTCTGCTTCTAAAAAATTTAAATAAATGTTTATTCTTATTTTGTATTAATTTATTATCTTATAAATTAAAGTGTTTAGTAAATTCTTACGAAAAAAGTAATCAAAACTTAAATATAACATGACTTACTTTTTGCATTCACAATGCAATTTTTAATAATAACATTTATGACTCTTTATTTTTTTTTATTAATCAGTCTTAAATTTTATGTAACTAGTTTCCCAAAAGAATATTGTCTTGCAAAACTCTTTAAAATCACATTTGTAAATAGTAATATTTATAATAATAATAGTATAAAAATAAATGTAATAATATAAACGTAACAAAAAAATCGCTTATTTTTTAATTTAGGTTGTTTTTACTTTTTTGCATTTCACAATGCAATTAATATTGAAAATGAAATATGAAAAAAACTCACAACTAGCTCACATGGGACTCGAACCCACAACCTTTCACTGTTCGGATGAATGCTATTTCACCAGCGTTCACCCGGACAGTGATATGTGGGATGGGCGTGGGTTTGAGTCCCATCGGAGCTAGTTGTGAGACGGGTAAATTTTTTCAAATACTTCATTTTCAATTAAAACAGGTTGTTAAAATATTGCTCATAAAACTTAGGAACTTAGGATATCAATTGATTTTGAATTTGACGACCTGTTTGGCGCAGGGGTACTAACCCCGCCTTCTGCGCAAGAGGTCCCGGGTTCGATCCCCGGACAAGACAAATGTGTGCATGAACATGTCTATTTGTCTTGGTCTGGGTGTTTAAAATGTATATTATGTATTTACAAAAAAAAAAGTATATAAGTATGTTTATCCGTTACCTAGTATCCATAACACAAGTTCTTTATGAAACTTAACGTGGGCTAGGTAATTGATGTGATTGTATGCAAATATTTATTATTTATTTATTTGTTTTTTTCTTTCAGGGTTTGTTAACTTTTCGTTGTACAACTGGTTTAACGTGATATCCTCCGGACGTATTTTAGCGCCAATACGGACTGTTCGAATTTTGGCTTCTGTCCAATTGTCTAATTTGTAGCTGCACTTGTATTGGTACTTATCAGAATCTTTAGTACCTAAATTTAATCGCTTTTATATCCGAGATTTTGAAAGTGTTTCCATCAACATTCTTGTTTACGTTCGGTTTAACGTCATCAGATAACTTCTTCATATCAATGAATGAATCATAATTAATTTCTTTAACCGTGAACTGATTACCCCTTTTCTTTGCACTTTTAATAAGACAGACGTATTCTGCTGGAGTCTTGGACGAATTAACCACTGGACGCGTAACGTGGACCGCGTTCGCCTTTACCCCTCTGTCACTTACCCTGCCTTTTAGACACAGTAAGCAATATGGCGTTGTCAGTATGACGCGAGATCTCGAAGTGGAACATTATCTCAAAAATGGGTAAATGCGCTGTGTTACTTTGTAAAAATCATACCGGACAATCAAAATTTTTTTCTTTTCACGCGTAAGTACAATTTCAATCTATTAGAGTAGCAATTTTTCGTAAAATAAATAAAATTTGGTATGTAAACAAAATGTAATACGTCATTTCAAAAAGTAATCATTGTACATGTAAATTCTTCAAAGATATTGCATAAGTAATTTGGTTGGGTTATACGTATCACTCATTCAATCAATTGTCATTTTTATGTCGTATAGGGCTTGAACATATCGATAAACATATCGATGTCTGTAAATGAACGAATGAATCCAATTTTAATGTACGAACTATTCAAATTAATTTCAGATTTATAGTTGAACCCCTAACAAGAAGAAATTGGGTGGAAGCGGTACGCAGGGAGATAACATGGACGAGGACTCAGGTCTTAGATAACATCTAAGGTTTGATGATGGAGCCAGAAGATAACTATAGGAACTCCGTAATTAAACGACCCTACTAACTTTGAGCTGGTTATATTTTAAATATAGCTTCAAACTTAAAAAAAAGTTGCTTATTTCACCCGCATTGTTCCCGTTCCCGTGGTAATATCAAAAATCCTTAGTACTCGCCAATATCGTTAAAAGAACCTGTATGCAAAATTTCAGCTTAATTGGTTTAGCCGTTTGTGCTGTGCATTGCCTATCAATCAGTCACGGTATTGTTTTTTAGTATTAGACTTATGTTGTACATTATCATAGTGTGTTGTACATTAACATTTAAAATTTATCATAAGTATAAAAATAGCATTGACATTCAAAAATCATAAATTATTAGCTGTTGCATCATAATTGATCGTTAAACATTTGTTTTTTTTCTCTTTCGAATGCAAGGTAGGATATTCTTACAGAATTTCGACAGTGGTCCGCAAATCTCGGTAGCTCATTGGTTAGAGCAGTGGGCCGGATTCCCAAAGGTCGTGGGTTCAAGTCCCATCTTCACTTGTGACCGAGTTCATTTGTTCCAATATTCTTCTTGTTAAAATTTATCATAACTGGTGGTTACATTTATTATTTGTTTCTAACATAGACCTTGTTAGGTCACAGCAAGAATAAAATTAATTATATTTATATTATATAATGTATGTACGTAAGCTATATTATACTATTTTTTTATTATTTTAATTTTAATATCGTTTCATTATTATTCAAGTAAAATTATCTTAAAACTACAATAAACTACTGGTTGAAATATTCTTGCAATTAGTATTTCAGCTAGTAGTTGCTAGAAAGATACTGTCTTGGCTTTTTCTTAAATATAGGTAATTTATATGCGATGTTTTATGGATAACTTCTGGGAGTTTGTTGTTTAAAACTGTCATAGCGTATGCTAGACCATACGCTATACAAACGCTATTTCTAATTTAGGTTTAGATTGTGCTAATTTTGTACGGTGGCGTAAATTTTAAGATCTTTTATAAAGTGAAAACAAGTTTATATTTTTTCTTACAAATATGCATATTTCTTAAATGTAAATGGATACTAGAGTTGAAATTAAAATGTTTTAGTCTCAACGATCTTTGACAATCCTATAATGTCGATGGTTATTTTCAGTAAGTTTTAGTATACTTAGATTTTTGGCTCCAAAAAAATGTCGAATACGAGATATCACAGCTCGAGAAGCACACAGGGGGCTAATTGTCTAATTTTAAATCTATCACAATCCCTTTAAATTTTTCATTTAAAAGGTACATATTATACGAGCATCGCGCCACAACTATTTGACCTTTGAAAGGAATTGCAATCGATTATAAAATTAAACACTTATGGAGGGGTTGCTATTGTGTATGTCCTATACAAAGGTTCTGTAATGAACTAATAATAAATATAAATATATAAATAATAAACTATATAAAAAAGCTCGAGTGATTGAAGAAGAAGTTAATGTAAATAATGAATTATATTATTATATAAACCAAATATTAATTGAAATAAAACAACTTTTACGGATATCAAACGCGCTATGTTTCCACGAACTAAGATGTAATTGTCCGTATCTTTAGGTTTTTTTAGGGGTTTTTGATTTTCCCGACGTTTCGGCACCTTTACATCTGCCGTGGTCACGGGATCGAAATCAAAAAACCCCCTAAAAAAACCTAAAAATACGGACAATTACAACTTAGTTCGTGGAAATATAGCGCGTTTGATATCCGTAAAAGTTGTTTTATTTCAATGAACAGTGCGCGCCAAAGCCAAATATTAATGTTTTTTACTGACTTAAAAAGTGTTAGTAAGTAATTTGTAAATCCACCTGGCTAGCGACTACCATCTTATCTAAGTCCGTTCCGGCAGTTAGAGGTAAGATAGCCAGTTCCTCAGTGATTGAGGATTCCGGGTGAGACGCGCTTCCATCTTAAACCTTATCAGTACTTAGTATCAGGTTGCATGTATCTACCCATTTTTCACAAAAAAAAACCCCAAACACAAACGCTTTGGAAACCATATTTTATAGTTTTTATGAATTTGAGGGATTTTTTAAAATGAGATTTTCTTATTATTAGGTGCTTTTTTATTTTTCTACGAAATAAACAATTAAATTACTAATTTCTTCAAAGCACACATGATTTATTTAACTCAATAGGTTCATTCATTCACTCCTTACTTATCGTGCTTTTTATTTTTCCACGAAATAAACAATTAACTTACTAATTTCTTTAAAACACACATGATTTATTAAACTCAATAGGTGCATTCATTCACTCCTTACTTATCGATAAAAAAATTATCGATTACTTCAAGCACTACTGTCATTATTTGACATTAGTAATCGCCCCTCACCCCCTCAAGAATTGGTTGAACGTGATTTCATACATTCTTCTCGGGTTTCGTGTCCAGTGGTTAATTCGTCCAAGGCTGGAGTGTATATCGGTCCAGCTTTTTTAGCTCGCTTAACATTTTTTTCTATCACAGAATGGACGGCATCAGCTTTATTCTGGGTATGCCCCCTAATGAGAAACTTATGTGTGATTGACTTTATAGGCAATGTGTTCACAGCATTATTGTAATACATCCCAAAAACGCATCTGAAACAAGAAAACTAATTATTTACAAATACATTACCTGCCTATATAATTCAGTATGAACTACACACACAGATATTTAAAATACAATTGATTAACTAATATAGATAATTTAAATGCTATAAAACTAACTTACTTATTTTTTTTGCTGTCCACAGCAATTATCTGAATAAAGTATTATGTCTTTATCTGGTTGTTTATTAGACAGCTCCTCCAAAAACTTGTAAAGGCATGTTCCTATTTCATTGGCGCCGCGTTTCCCAAGATAGACCGATAGGGATAGGTTTTGAGGATTCAAAAATATTAAAGTTCTTGATTTTTGGTATACAGTTCCAGCACCATTTACTTAACCTAATACGTATATGATTTTGCGTCATCTTAGGTGCAGGGATAAGTATATATTGACGTTTTTGTCTTTTCTGGTATTATCGGCCAGAAAGAAAATTAGAGACGATAATTTTACTTTCATGGGGATTAGAAAGTCGTAAACGATGTACACGAGGTTTTTGTGTCATCTCTCCACGGGAATACTGTTATTTAACCATTACCTAAGATGTCGCCTCAGTAGCTCAAAAGAATATTAGAGTTGGTGAAATCAATGTTATAAGTTTTAGATCAATGGTATCTTTTGTTTATAATGTTTTGTGTCAGATTCCTCCACGGCATTTTCAGAATCTTTCCTTTTTTTGTTCAAAACGCTGTAAAAGTCACAAAAGAAAATTCAAGTTATTAGAGTTTATGTTTTTATTATCTTTATGATATAACGAAACACTATTCAAAATTTGTGTCGTTTTTATCCATGGAATCGTATATTATTAGAGCTAGCGCAGACGACGGATAACGGAGGACTTTTTGTCCGCGACACGTCTTTATTTTTAACCAAATAAGATTCAACTTAGATCGCGTATATCCAAGAAAAGTACGCGATAGTCCTCGTTATTTATTCAACTTTATGTTCTTAGTAATAAGGTCGTGTCGCGGACAAAAAGTCCTTCAATGTCCGTCGTCTGCGCAGGCCATTAGATTCAGTTTAAATCCGGATGCGACACGCGAGCGGTGTGCCCCTCCCCTCTCTGTTCACAGCGCAGGCGCGAGGCGGTGGCGACGATGGGGCGGTGCAAGTTGAGAATAATTACTGTTACGTTTATTTAAGCGAGTCACACACTACGCAGATACGATAAGATATCTGTATCTGAGCGCATATCTTTCAATATCGCTCTCTATATATTTCATATGAACTAACACACACAGCGCAGATAATTTATATTTTATCGTACAGGTAGGTATCTGTGGGCACCGACATATATCGACAGATGGTCAGATAATTATCTGCTTATACAAATATACCGGCATGTAACATCTGCAGATAAAAATATAACATCATATTTTATCTGCATGTAAATACAGTATGTAGGCGCAGGGGCAGGGACTGTTTGCGGTGAGACAGAGGCCAGAGGGGAGGGAACCGCCCGGTCAAGCTCACAGTGGGTCTAAAGTTCTAATTGAGGGTCTGGGACTTTTTCTTCAATTCGTACATCTTTTTAGATTTATCCATAGATCACTTGATCCTAGTGACCAATCATCTCAACGTATTTCTTTAAAATCAATATTTAGTTTTGTTTGTTTTATTCTTTTGTACGGAACGATACCTTTCATGAGCTCTTGTAGCCAAATCTCAAATTTCCCGCTTTCAAAAATTTGAGCATCAATATTGGCTATACTACAATACTTTACATAATAATAATGAATAAAAGTTTATTTTAAATCATGACATGTAGGTATACAAAAAACAGTTATGCGTTAATAACCGTTGTAGTCATAAGACTGTTATTAGCGGCCACCTCAAATTAGACAGGCGTTACAGACATGATTTTGAACTTAAAGTTAGTATTCTGTGCCTAAGCAATATCAATAACAAATGGAAAACAAAAACATAATATGATATGTGTGTGTGTGTGTTTAATTGTGCTAGCATGCAAAGATTATTTAACTAATGATTCTGCTGTATCGTAGTTCAGGCCAAGAAGCCACTCACTCAATATGGTTTTACATTTATGCTTTGTGAGAGGATAAACGTTAAGTATTCTTTTTACTTTATTATACAAAATAGGAGATGTGAAGTTAAAGTGATGCTTCACTAATACCAAACGAGATCTCAATATTTGACAGACTTTATCTTGTCTTCTTTTGTTAGCTAAAATTGATGGGTCGTATGTTATGAGCATATGTTTACGTAGCACTACATTCAGTAGCCATGGGCCACCAAAAATGTTCACCCAAGCGCTGCGCCCGGTTGGCAGGCACGGCCGTCGTCAGAGCCGCCCCTCAACAGCCGTAAAGACAACGCCGTGTACCGTGTGAACTTTGTGGGAGGTGGTTCGGTGCGAGGAGTCTCGGCGCGTCGCTGGTATCTCTCGTCACGTTCCCGGGCCTTCCACGTACAGCTGGTAGATCGCGGGTTCGGTTGAAGGGGGGAAGAAGGTTACCACTAGTAAATGATACGGCACTTATGGTTTTCACTGTTTATTGCGGCGTCCACGCCGACGCCGTATCACTTTATGTACAATACTATATTTTATATACAACAACAATAGGTGCTACACCGAAATACACTGCCACAGTGATTGTGGTACGGATCGCGACGATTCTACGTACTAGACACAATTAAACTATTAAAAGGACTTTCCTTTACAAATGGCGGCTGCGCCCGATACAAATTAATTACGCGTGTGCTTCACATCGCGGTTCAAAGGCAACAGGGGGCGCGTGCGTCCCGGCACGCGCTACGTCAGTGTTGGGATGCACCAACACAAATTGCATCGACAAAGTGATGTCCATAAATATCGCATTATTGCGTGAACAATAAACAGTTTGCGGATAGAGAGAACTTCCCAATAGCTGTATACTAGGTTAGTTGGGAACCTTCTGGGCTTAAAGGCCATAACTTTCAAGATGGCCCTTTGCGCCCTTTCAAGTTCCAACATTATGGTCTTTCCTGAACCAACGGATTTGATAGGCTTCCTAATTAGACTTGGCGTTGATGAGCTAGAATGACGTTTCTTTAGTATTTTTAACCGACTTCAAAAAAAGGAGGAGGTTCTCAAGTCGACTGTATTTTTTTTTTTTTTTTATGTATGTTCCACCATAACTTCGCCAGTTGTTAACAGATTTTTATAATTCTTTTTTTATCTGGAAGAAAATGGTTTATGTGTGGTCCCATATAATTTTTACGAAGATCTGGCTAGTAGTTTTTTCATAATCCTGAAAAATATCAATCACCTTTTGGCAAGTAGTTGTATACCTAGATGACATAATTGTTGTGTATGGGCTGATTTTTAGTGTAAGTAACGGCACATAATGTAACAAAAAAATCTGAAATAAAAACATTTTATAAAAAAAAACAAACCGACTTCAAAAAGTAAAAAATAAAACTTTTGGAGTCGGTGCTAGTTAGCTAAGGCCAAAAAAAATATAGTTAATAGAAGTGCAATATAGAATGCTTTGGCTGGCACCGACTCCAAAAGTTTTATTTTTTACTTTTTGAAGTCGGTTTGTTTTTTTTTATAAAATGTTTTTTGATGTTATAGATGCATTAATTTGAGACTCACTCTGTCTAAACGTTGTCGATGTTCCAGGTAGAGGCTCTGTATTACTCATTACTGCTGGTGCGGGCGGAGGGTCATTGGTGCTTTCTGTAGTGGTTGCGTTCGGCTGACAGGAGGATGAGGGAACTCTGAGTCTGAGTTATTGCCTCTATATCTGATACTAAACTTGCCGCTTCAGCGTTTCTTAAAAAGATAGACACAGATTGATCAGAGTCAGAGTGCTCGGGCTCTACAAACTCTCTATTTCCTGATGTTGTTGTTGCGTCCAATTCTAACTCACAATGCTCAGAATCAGAGTGCACTGAGCGGGAAGCATGATTTATTGTTTCCATCTCTAAAGCATTACAGCTTTAAACTTGTATAAATGTTGTTTTGCGTATTCTAGTACAGTAAACCCGATATAAATAGGTCGATCCAAAATATTTTTTTCAGGGCTTATTTGAAGAGCATCAAAGTTTTCAGAAAAAATTGCAATACTTTTCAGATTCGGCTTTGCAATTAACTTTTCCGCACCAATGTGTTTGTTTGTTTTGTTAGTAATATCGTCCCAAACGGTCACTAATTTTACATTAAACTGTTTGCGTCTATTTTCTATAGTTTTCCCAAAAATAGCATTATTGAGTAATTTAAAAAAATCTTTTTCAAATACGGATGTTGAAGCTTGACGTAACTTAGTATTTAAATCGATATACTTTTCTAAAAATTTATTTTGTCAGTTAATACACGATGAATTTTTGTTAAAATAGGTCCGTTTAGTATACATTCTTTTAGATGAACGTAATTTATTACGTACTTGAATTTGTCATACAAATTACCGATCAATTTAGGTGTTTTTCTTGAACTTGAACTTTTCTGGAGCAAAAGGTAAATCACTATGCACACTATGTAAATGATCGGGATAAGCCAAATCCACTTCTAAAATATAGCCATATTCAGAGTCGTCAGCTATTGATAATACATTTAAAGTTTTAATTTCATCGGTTCTTAGAAGACGGAAATCTGAAATAGGCATTTTCTTTGTCATCGCTTAGCCATATAAATCATTACAATCTTGGTAAATTAAATAACTGGACTTTTGAGAAGCATCGTAATTCGGTAAATATTTCTTATTGGCTTTAGCGTGACGTAGAGAACATTGTGCTAGACCTCCACGAATTCCTGATTCTAATAATTCATACATTTCTAAATCATTTATTAATTCTAATTTAACCCCGGTATGCAGTCGCATTGCATCGCAGCTTAAACTAGGTGCAGTAATATAAAAAGCTGGATCGAGTTCGTAATGATGCAAACAGGTCTGTCAAAATTTTTCAAATACGTCAAATAGAAGTAACACATCGGTTTTCAAATATAAATCTGTATATTCTCCAAGGGATTTAATATCAAATATTTCGAGCAACAACAACTCGACATGGTCTACTATTGGCTGAATCTCGAAATCAGAGAGAAGATACCACGTTCCGCCTTTAACACATATGATAGGCTCTTAGTAATGGCCCGCGAGATTGAACATGTCCTAGCTGAAAAACATGGGACTGGTGCTTCACAGTCAAGCAACCAAATCACGGAGCACCCACCGAGACCTCGGTTTGAGAAAAAGGCAGGGAAGAAAAAGTGTGCTACTGCAGGATTGTTGGACATTATACGGAGGACTGCAGACGTAGAAAAAGGGAAGAGCTCGAAAATACTGCCACTGTACCAGCTTCCACTTCCACTTTAAAAGTCGCGGAAATGCAGACGCAAGCCCCCTCTCCATCCCTACCGAAAGTATCTTGTTACGGTTGTGGCGCTCCGGGAGTGGTTCGAACTGTTAAGTTTAGGAAGCGTTATTGGGTAGGACGCCAGGACGTTTTTAAATAAACACTTTTTGATAAGGCTTCTATTTTATTACCAACACCATTAGCGGAAACAGAGGAACAGGAAACAATGACAGATCGTACAGACTAATTTTGACATTGACAAAATATGTACAGATCAAGTTACGTAACATACAGCCAAGTGTGCCATAGCTTTATAATATTCAACACTCCCCCTTAATTTTGTCTTTACAAAATTACAAACTTAAATCAAATCAAACTATGAGTTAAGACACACAAATCAAACTTTTGTAAACAATTAGGACTTTAAGTATTTAATTTTCAAACAATTTAAACTATTGAGTTTCTTAAAAAAAAGTTACATTTAAAGATATCTAAGTTAACAAACATATTATGTAATAAAGTAGTTACTATTAGTTACTTACACTTCTTGTTATGTTTTAGTTATTGTTATAAAATTATCATATTAAACTTGTTAGGGTATTCTATTATATAAACTTATTATGTTTTAGCTATATTAAAAGAAAATGAATTTACTTAATGAAATTATGACACAAGATTTTTAGCAAAATGTTCAAACTTAATTTTATTTAATGGTTTAGTAAATATATCTGCAATCTGATCGTTAGTTGGACAATATTCTACCATTAACTCTTTATTATAAATTTTTTCATGAATGAATTTATACCTTACATCTATATGCTTCGAACGTCTATTTAACACACCATTTTTAATAAGTTTTATTGCACTTTGATTGTCCACTTTTAATAGTACTTTTACACTGACACTTAATAACTCTTCACTCACTCTTTTTATGTATAGCACTTCTTTAGCACATTCAGCAGCGGCAATGTATTCTGCCTCGGTGGTAGACAGTGCGACGATCGGCTGCTTTCTCGTACTCCAACTTATCAACTTGTTGTCAAAGAAAATAGCGTAGCCAGTAGTGCTTCTTCTGGTGGTGACATCTCCAGCATAGTCGGAATCACAGTATGCTGTTACAGTGTTCTCATTCCCATTGTTGTAGTTAAATTATTCCTTTGTCTGAAGTTGCTTTTAAGTATTTCAGTATTCTTTTAATAGTTTCAATATGTTTTTCAGTAGGATTTTCGGAGTTTCTGCTGCAGTAATTCACTGCGAAGCTAATGTCTGGTCTGGTCTTATTCGACAGGTAAGTCAAACATCCTAACAACTCTTTGTATGGAAAACTTTTTTTTTTTTTTCCTTCTTCAGGTATACTTTCCATAGGTGTATTGACTGTCTTAGCATCTTTTGGATTGTATTCTTCAAGTAGGTTATGTATTAGCTTTTCTTGTTTTAATTTTAAGTAATTGTCTTTCCTTTCTATTTCCATTCCTAAGTTTCTTTCTGGTTTTTCTTCTATCTTTGTTTGAAATCTTTCTTTTATTTTATTTGTTAATTCTATTACATTTTTTTCTTGACCAATCACTATGCCATCATCTATATGTATGCCCATGAATAATGTGCAGGTTTCATTTTTAAACATGCATGGCTCCGTCTGTAGTTGGACCAATCCTATTTGTTTTAAAAATTCAGTAAATGTTTTGTTCCATTTTAGTGGCGCTTGTTTCATGCCATATAAGGCTTTCTTTAGTTTGCATAGGCCTTCTATCATCTTAATGCCTTGTGGCGGATACATGTATATGTCTTCATCTAGAGTTCCATATAAGAAAGCTGTTTTTATATCAAAGGTGTATATAGTATAGTTTCTTTGTTGTGCAATTGCAAAGTCAAAGTCAAAGTCAATATCATTTATTCAGTCTAGGCTGTTACAAGCACTTATGAACGTCAAAGAAGCTACGCCATCGGTTCACAAACCCTACGGCGGGAGACCTTGTAACGAGAAGAACCGGCAAGAAACTCGTCAAGGGCTGTTTTTTTCTCCCTGTTTTATTTCATACAGAGTCGTCAAATTGAAAAGTGACCTTAACATATCAGTAAGGTCAATTTCCATCACAAAAGGAAAATACTAATTAAAATATTACATTTTGTGGTTATTGTAAACGTAAACAATTTTTAACTGGCAAAGAAAGACTTGTCTATCATACATTACAACATTTCCCGCACCACAAGACTACTACACTGCAAGTTGTGAGGTACATACAGGTCAGTATCAATTTATTTCAGATAAAAATATTTAGACTTTAAGCACAGCATTAAGATAAGCAGACTGAGGTAGACCCATTTCCGCTGGCGGCACCCGTTCACGAGCATGACGCATGAACCAGCCATCGCTTCGCTCAACCATATTTTAGGGAACGTAACGACCCGCCTCACACGACACCGCCTCACACGACACCGCCGAAGAAACGTTTGAGTGAGCATGACGTACTTCAGGTACTTATGTTAAGCTGTATAAATATAAAAAAATACAATGCCAACAGCAAAAAAAGAAAGATAAAACCCAACTAGCACATTAGTGGAAATAGCAGCCTATTTTGCAACTTTTAGCTGTACAGTAGCGCTTTAGGGGTTCAGAAAGTGGTTTTAAGTTCTATTATTGCTTCCGTTACTGCTCATAGCTGTAAATATCACTAGGGGTAGCAGAAACTGAACCAAATGCCACTCTAGGCCTTATAAGAGTTCATTTTACAACCCATTTGCCGTCTATAGCTTTAAAAGAGAGTTAACACATTTATGTTAAATCTTAAAGCTGCTAAAAAGCTTCTATTGCCGCTGCTGTACGCTTCAAAACTGCATAAAGACTTTAATTGCAGACTTTTTAACGGAACTGTGTAAAATATATATTTATCACTGTTCTGCCACTGAAAGTTTCATTGCAGAAGTAATTTGTACTTTTGCGCAGACTTAAGTAGCAATTTGATCGACTGTGTTACTAATAGCGACATTGAGGCTTCACAATAGAAGCAGGAGCGTAATGGACATTGCCTACTCATTTGGATACATTCTGCTATTTTTTTCTAGAAATCTCATTTTATAAAATATTTGAGCCAGCTTAAAAGAAATATGGATCTGAAAGCATGGAAGTTCAAACTAAGAACTGGTGGATATCGCAAGAAAGTACGGAGAGTGTATCAGAATATGCAGAAATTAAAAAAGACAACTGTGTGTGAGAATTCTATAATTGAAATATTAAATAACACGTAAGTTTTTTTTAAACTCAATTACGTGAGAGTAATTTAGCTTTCATTTATAAAACTCTATCCATTTAATTTATTCTTTAAGGGATTCATTGCAAACAAACAAAAATAATGCACCAAGTTCGAGTTCAACAAACACAAGCGAGGGTCCCGTAGATTTTGTTTCCTCAATAAGTGATAACGGACCAGTTACAGAGGAAAAGTAAGTTATAGCTTGGTGTGGCATATAAAAAAAAATAAAGTAAAATAACCTTCTTTGCGTAATTTTTTGTTTCTCTATTCTATATGCAATCATGTGTTTCATTTATTCTTTAAGGGATTCATTGGAAACAAACAAAAATAATGCACCAAGTTCGAGTTCAACAAACACAAGCGAGGGTCCCGTAGATTTTATTTCCTCAATTAGTGATAACGGACCAGTTACAGAGGAAAAGTAAGTTATAGCTTGGTGTGGCAAATTATAAAAATAAAGTAAAATAACCTTCTTTGCGTAAATTTTCGTTTCTTTCTTCTAGATGCAACCATGTGGAATCGGACAGCGATACTGAATATAAACTAGAGAATGTCGAATGTGAAAAAAAATGGAGCTATCGCGAGCAAATACGAATTTGGGCGCTGAAACATAAATGTAGTCATGTAGCTTTAAAAGACTTATTTCAAATTTTAATCCAAATTACTCCTAACGCTATGCCTAAAGATCCACGCTCACTACTTGGTACACCAAGAGAAATTACAATAAACTTCGTCGATCCAGGTGAATACTGGCATAATAATTTGAAAAATAGTATTATAAAAAGTTTAGAAAATTCTAAAGTTATACTGGAAAATATATCGATTTTAGTAAACATAGACGGAGTACCTATTTACAAAAGCTCCAAACAACAATTTTGGCCTATATTGTGCAGTATTTTTGAAATGCCGCACTTAAGTCCTATTATTTGTGGAATTTATCTAGGTTCAGCTAAACCAAAAGATTTGCATGAATATTTAAAAGTTTTTATTGAAGAAATGGACAGTATGCTTCACGATGGCATTAACATACGAAATAGAAAAATTTTAGTGTCATTGAGATGCTTTGTATGCGATTCTCCTGCCAGAGCTATGATAAAAGGTAGGTATTCCACTTGCTATATTCCATAATGTGTTATTAATAGCAAGTAGGGAGAAGATTTTCGTTATTCTTTCCCAACTGTCTCAAATCAAGTCTAATGATTATGGGGATTTATTGTAACCACCGTGTTTATTCAAGATTATGCCATTATTTACTAGATTTTTTAGATTTTTTTCGATTATCTAGTGATAATTTGCAGTTTTTCGGATCTAGTCTCTCTTATATGTTTTTTTTTCCAGGTGTGTGTAATTATAATGGAAAACATGGTTGCCTTAAGTGTACAGTTGTGGGAGAATATTCGCATGTTTCGCATACTGTGATATTTCCTGATACCAACTGTCCATTACGGAACGACAAGAATTTTAGAGAAAAGAAGTATGGAAACCATCACAAATTCGACTCACCTTTATTAAAACTACCGATTGACATGATAGAAGCATTTCCTGTTTCCGATTCCCTGCATTTGATTGACTTGGGTATAGTGAAAAGATTGCTCGTTGGATGGCGAGATGGCAATTTCGGTAAAAAGGTTACTAAATGGTGTTCGAGTGATATCCATGCAGTCAATATTTTCTTAAACTCCTGCAAAACTCCAACTGAGATCCATAGAGCTGTTCGAGGTTTGGACAGTTTAAGTCATTGGAAAGGATTAGAGTTTAGAACCTTCTTTCATTATTTAAGTGTGGCGATATTACAAAAAGTGTTAAAAAAAGATGCTATGCAACATTTTCTCACATTATTTTGTGCAATAACAATACGTTCTAGTGATGAATACTTTCCATTGCTACCTTTGGCAGAGGAACTTTTGGAATACTTTACGAAACATTATAAGGATTTTTACGGTATTGACTACATAACTAGCAACGTTCACAACTTAACTCATGTTGTCGCTGAAGTTCGACGCTTCGTAATATTACAAACATACAATGCATATAAATTTGAAAATAAATTATACTTAATAAAAAATTTGTTAAGACAAGGTAATAAACCACTATCTCAAATTGCTAAAAGACTTAAAGAGTACGAAATTTTGGATCATGAACAATTTATTGACCAGACACATTTTAATTACCCGTATGTAAAAAAAAGCACAAAGAATTTAGTTTTACATTTCAATTATTTTATTTTATCTAATCAAAGGGAAGATAAATATTTTTTAACTGTTAAAAAAGAAGTAATGGAGGTGATATGTATCAAAGTTGAAGAAAATCAAATATATATTTACTGTAAGAAATTTGATAATTTAGTAAATGCTTTTGACCTTCCAATCTTCTCCTCTTATCTAAATATTTTCAAAAGCAACTATAAATCAGTTTTAAGTTCAGAGTACGTGTGTTCGCCGTGTGATGTTAAATGTAAACTTGTAGTCACTCGATATGAATCGGATTTATATTTTGTTCCTTTACTACACACATTGTAACTAGTACAATCGAAGCGCCTCTTGTAAAATTGTATTGGTGAATTGAAATAAAGAAATATTTGAGATAAAATCAACTTGTTTTATTGGCAAATTTGGCTCATAATTGACATTATTAAAACAATTAAACTAGGTAATTTCTAAAATAACAACAGTATACACACATACAGTGTGCAAATATTGTTTAATATTTGCACAACATTGTGTCTGTCATTGTGAATCGAAATATAACAAATATTTGAATCAAAATCAACATGTTTCTTTGGCAAATTGGCCCTTAATTACTTAATTGAAATAATCAACAAGTTTATTAAGAGCGTGCAGTCTGCACACTAGCGCCGCTATTGAAAAAAAAATCATAGTGTAAATAAAGATCATATTGCGAATTATCTCTCTGTAGTGCACTCCGAAGAAGCTTTGTGGTACTTTCTATTGCTTTATCTATATTTTCTAGCTTGTCGTTTAATTAAATGAAGTTTTATTGCTAAAAGGGGCCACCAAACTAAACAAATATCCTTTTTAGCGATAAAAAGTACCACAAAGCTTCTTCGGAGTGCACTGCAGAGAGATAATTTACAATTTCGTTTTTATACAAGCACTATGATTTTTTTTGAATGGCGGCGCTAGTGTACAGACTCCACAGCCTTAATAGTAAAAATAAATATTCGAGACATTTCACACACACAAACGTACTACCAACTACGCCAACAGGCCTGTCAAACTAGGATAAGTCTAAAGTAGCAATATAAATAAATCTATGTATGGCAATAAGGTTCAGTCTTATTAGTTGTACCACCTCAATACAATCAGTGTGTATGTCCGCATGAAGTCTCATTAAATTATTCTACAGTAAATTATACATTCTAAATTTAACCTTCTTAGTTACCTACTATGTTGTTACAAAAATAAATAAATAGTCATAGATAATAATAGGTGCCAGTTTGCTACAACGCCAAAACAATGCTTATTAATTATGGTTTTGCTAAATGATGTGCTAGTACTCATAATGCTATAACTTGACTTCCTATCCTTCTTTCCTACAAATTTATTTTGATCAGCTGATAAGTTAGAATAAATGAATTTGATATTTTTGAAAGATGTTTACTTTGGTTACATACAAAATTTCGATAAGCCCGTCTCAAGATTGTCAATATTTAGCGCAACACTAGCATGGATAGCTGTGTATGGATACACAACATTTATCAAAATTGCAGCTTGAAAACATGTGCCCCTTGTAAAACTAGTGTTTGGGTAAAATCATTGTTTGTGTTTCTTTGTATGCGTCCAAATTGTGCGTTGTTGATATTTGTGTTTGTATGTTGTGTATTGTTGTTGTTGTGTTTGTTGTGTTGTGTTTGTTGTGTGTTGTGTTTGTTGTGTTGTGTTTGTTGTGTGTTGTTGATATTGTTTTGTGATTGTATTTGTTGTTGTTTGTTGTAGTGCTTAATTGTGTCGTAGTGTTTGTGGTGTTTGTGAGTGGGTGTGTGGGTGTGTGGTGTGTCTGTCATGTCGAGTTATTGAGTACACGTGTCTTGAATAACTAAAAAACAGCAAAAGTAATAGAAGTCTCTTAAAAGGAATGATATCACTCACAATCTCAATAACCATACAAATGTAAACAACATTTAAAAATCTTTACAAAAACAAAATTTAAAAACAAGAAGTTAACCAGACAATAACTTCTTGTATTTAAACCTTTGTACTTACTTAAAACTTAATAGTAACAATTAAAAACAAACCCTTGGTGATTATTAAACTATGTCTTTTAAGTCATTTTTTTTGTCCGGAACGATCTGTTGTTCTGGAAGTTCTGGGACATGGTTGTCCTGAGATACATTATCTTCAATTGCAACATTGTCCAAAATTTGCGCATTTTCTTCTTCGGAAGTTTTTTCTTCTTGAGGAATATTCTCTCGGTTTTCTTCATTAGCTTCATTTACAAGATTTTCTTCTTCTGACGATTCCTTATTATTTAAAGGATTTTCACTCAGTTTCTGTCTTTTGTGACTATTTCTGGAAGTCGAAGATCTTTGTAATTTAGAGTTTTTACGTTTTGTTGCATTTTTGAGAACCGATTTAAAAAACTTTTCATTGCCAGCAATAGTGTATGTATGGTCACATTCGTAAATCAGTTCAAAAAACAGTTGTAAAACATTTTTATACTGTTTTAAACATACTTTTGTGCCTTCACCTCTTGCGCTACCAGACCAAGAGCATTTGGTTAAAAATTCTCTGGTAAAAAATACATCAACTAGTTGATATGCGCAGTTTTCAGCTTTTCCTGGTTGGCACACAATACTATATTTAATTTTGTAGTCGTCTTTCATCTTGCCGTCGTTTAATATTGCCTCTAAATTAGATAGTTCTTCGATGTTTCGTATAGGTTTTAAACAAAATCGGTTATTATCAGGTATTTTCTTCATACTATCATTTAATTTAGTTACTTGTGGTTCATATTTTCCAGTTATAAAAGTATCCAATTTCACCGAAATATGAGCAATGGCCATCAATACACTTTGCTGGTTTTCCAATACCTTTTTATAGTTATCTTTTAGTAATGTCAGATCATTCAAAATTGCTTCCTGATTTTTGTAGATCTCAACTTGGTTGCTTGTAATTTTCTCCATATCTGAAGGGTCAATAGCTACTACGGGAACAGAAGTAGTTTCATTGTTAACAGTAACTACAGATGTAGGTTCATTTACAGCAACAGCATATAAGGGTTCCTGAATCTGGATTGGTTCTGGCGAATAAGACACTGTAGCAGCATCACGATTTAAGGCCTAAAAATAAGGAAAACATTTTCACTGTAGTCAAAAGAAAAGAAAGGTGAAAAAAAAAGTAAGCCTTAACTTCCGAAATGACATAAAACGTACCATTGCTATTTGCAATTCAACCATTTGAAAGTTTTAATATAATAATACAGAGAATGTTTAACAATAACTCAGTAAGAGACGTGTGAAAAGGGCAAAATGTATACAGATACTGACTAAAATAAGATAAGATATAACGTTACATTCGCAGCTACAGTTTTGTTGAAGTTTTAAAAATCTTAACATGATCTGTGACTTATAAACAAACTATCAATAATTACAAGCGCGGCGTTTGTTCTTGTCTCGAGCACATGTGTAAAGTAATTAAGACAAGGCATGAAGACTAATAAAGCTGAATCAGTTGTCTAAAGTTAATACAAATGTAATGCTTCTATCGAGATTATTGGCTTAAAGAAATTCAAATTTATTTCAAGTTTGTACCTGTTGGGCTATAATGTTGAAATTTTCAAGTTGGTTTGTTGGTCCGATAAGGTGTGGTGGGAGCCTTGGTAAGAGTACTGTGGCTTCTTGTTCTGTTGTCGAACCACTAACATTTCTGTCAACTGCTTGTCAGCAATTTCGTACGACATAATATTATTCCTTTTAACTATGCAGTTTATTTTAGTCCAGTTTGGTTGTGGAGTTGAATCTTCTATTTTACATAATTTTTTACTTTTTTTGTTCGGCCAGTGTAACACTCCATGTTTTTCCCACGTAGATGGACTGATGCAAAGTTCTTGTTTATTTTGTTGTTCATTATAAGTTTGAATAATTTTGAAAGGCATTTTGAAAACATGGTAAGACATTGTAAGTGTTAAACAGTTGAAAGAGCGAAAAATATAGAAGCAGCTACAAACGATCATCGTATTTTAGGGTTTTCAACGAGTTCTACGGATCTCTAAACAACCATTGGTATGGTTCGATACCTGCAGTAAGTACGAAATAAAAGTGATTGTAAAGACTTGAACTGCATTAGTGGTACAGGTATTACTTGGCCCTTCAGAGGAGAGAAACTTAACGCTTTGACGCGCAGAGAGGAAGTATTAAGGTTGAAGTTGCAAGTTAAAGCTGCTTCTCATAGACGCCATGTTTACAAGACAATTATTTATCATTACTTGAGAAATTCATAGGTTTTTATCACAATTTGTAGTAAAATATAACTAAATATAGAACCAGCAACTTACTAAATACAAATGTAGTCAAGTATTTAATTTAAATATCGTGTAGGTATGTGATATAATATTATTTATATAATAATATTTTACATATTTTACGATATTCTGAAGTAATTATTGAGGCGCGTTAAAAATATTCCAATAATATCAACTATATGCACGATAAACTGATCGGCGTTTTTAGCCACTTGCATATAATACAAAATATAGCTCAAAAACACTTACCTTCACTTCACTTATTATATATTTGTATTCAGTAATGTCTGACTCAGGAACAACAGATGTATTTAATAAATGAGAGAAAAGGTGAACAGTCAGTGATCCTTTATTCGTTCAGTTAAACCTGTTATTCATTCAATAAGCGCCACAAGAGCTTGAGTGTGGTGTTAATTATTAGTTACAGCTCCTGTAGCGCTTTTATGCCACTATTGTGAAGTTCTAATAGAACTGTAGGTTGCAAAAAGTTGTGCCCCTTTGGCTGCAAAGCGGCTGCATAAGGTCTGCAATGCACGCTCTGGCGCTTGAGCTTGGCGCCTTTGGGAATAATCGGATTAGCTCCAAAGCTCTTAAGCAACTAGTTTGTGCTTGTTGGGAAGTGCCTTAATGTAAGACACAACACAACCTACAATGTCACTAGAAGACGCATCAGCTGGGTCACAATCTCAATCGTAATTAAAGTTAAAAAAATAAATAAAAAAAGCTTTTATATATTTGGAATAATTGAAAACATTATTTACCTTTATTTACTCTGATCAAGCAGTGCCACGCATCTCAACTCAAAACATCATAAATAACATAAAATCAAAACAACATATATCTCTACACATTTTAACACAAGCAAACATGAGCAGACCCATCCCGCTGCAAACAACAATCTAAGAGGGCTACTGTTTATGACAGGGCTATAAGTTTCTTCATAGTCTATTCCTTTTTCTTGTTTACATCCTCTTATGACAAGTCTTGCTTTGTAAGTACCATCTTGTTTTATCTTAAATACCCATCTGCTGGTGAGAATTTTCTTGTCATCAGGTATCGAGTTAACAATTTCCCATGTATTGTTTTCTAATAAAGAATCTGTTTCATCCTTGATAGCTATACACCACTTTTCATTATCAGGGCCGCTTATTGCTTCTTCGTAGGATAATAATACATATTCATTATATCTTTTAGGTTCATTTACTATTCTTCCATATCTTTTTCTTTTTGGGCTATTAAATTGTCTTTCTTCGGTATCTTTTCTGTTCTCTATGGATGTAGAATCACTAGTCTCTTTTTCTTCAATATCTTTATTTTCTTCTGTAGGTATATATTGTGTAGTTTCTTCATTTATGTTTATTGTTTCATAGTTTAATATACTTTCGTAACCTTCTTCAAAGTTTATAGATTTTATTTCTTTCTGTTCATTATTGTTATACTTGCTCTTTTCAAATATCACATCTCTTCTTACTAATATAGTTTTATTTTCAGCATCCCAAAGTCTATAGCCTGTTGGTGCATTACCAATCATAATAAATTTTTGGCTTCTTGCTTCTAACTTCTTTATTTGACCTAATCTTTTTGAAAAACAGATACTTCCAAAAGTTTTTATATTTGCAATATTTGCTCGAGTGCCAGTCCAGATTTCAAATGGTGTTCTATCTGAACCGTCATAGGGTATTCTGTTAATCAAGTATGTTGCAGATAACACTGCTTCTCCCCACATTTGTAAATCTAAGTTAGATTGGAAGATCATTGCTCTTGACTTTTCTAGTATCGTTCTATTTAGGCGCTCAGCTTTGCCATTGAGTTGTGGACTATAAGGGATTGTGAAGTCAATTTTAATTTACCTTTCTTCTTTGTCCATTCTTTAAACTTCTTATTATTGTATTCTCCTCCGTTATCACATCTTATTTTATGTACTTTTTCATTTTTTTCTCTTTCAGCTTCTTTTATGTATTGTATTATTATGTCGCATGCTTCATCTTTGTTTTCTAGTAAGTATGTTTTAGTAAAATGAGAGTAGTCATCTAATATTGTTAGTATATATCGTTTGTTATCATGTGTAGCGGGTGATATGGGACCACATATGTCACTATGTATTATTTCCAATCTTCTTTGGGCTCTGTATCTTACTGTATTGAAAGGAATTCTTGTTTGTTTTGATTTACAGCATATTTCACACAAATCTGTTAGGTTATCTATGTCTTCATTAGTAATATTTGTTCCATCAACTGTTTTTATCAAATTTTTCATGGTAGTTTTGCCCAGATGTCCCATTCTGATATGCAGATCCAACGCTGATTCTTTGTAAGTTGTAGCAACCATAGATGTCTCCTCTTTATTTAATTTCACTGTGTATAAGCCGTTCTTGTTTCTTTTACCTTTGAGTATGATCTGGTTATCTTTAGCAATATGTACTTCTTCTTTTGTAAATATGACATTTCCACTGTTCTTGGTAATTGCACTAACTGAAATTAGGTTTTTTTCTAAGTCGGGTATGTATAAAACATTTTTAGGACACATTCATCCGTTTCTATAGTTCCTTTCTGGGTAGATGTTATTTTCTCATCCCTTTTTGCTATGTATATATCAGTTGTGTCGCTTTCTATATTTGTCAGAACTTTTAATCATATGCGAAGTGCAACCAGAATCAATAATGAATTCAATATTTTCTTGTTTTTCCGAAGTAGTTAGAAAAGCTGTTCTGTTTCTTCTAAAGTAGCAATCTTTCTCGGTATGATTATTTTTCTTGCATATTGTACAGTAATTCTTGACTTTATTGAAGTAGCAGTTCTCCATTGAATGATTATTCTTCTTACAAATTTTACAGTAATCTCCTTTTGACTTGTTATGTTGTTGGTTTTTAAGATAATTATGTTGTTGTGTATTTTTACTATGGTAATTATATTATTGTTGGTTTTTACTCGGATATTTTCCTATCTTGAACGCTTTAAATGCAATTGATTCTTCTGTTTCTGTATTATTTAATCTTTTTTCTTCTGCTATTAGTCTTGCTGTTAAGTTTGTTAATGTTTTTTCTTTTTCAGGTGCTGATTCCCAAGCCGTGAGAAAATATGAAAATTGGTCGCTCAACGTGGATAATATTTTGGAAATTATCATATTTTCGTTGATTTTTTCATTGAGATTATTCAGTTGGTATGCCAGGTTTTCAAGTCTACTTATATGGTAAGTAATGTCCTTTGTCTTATCATGTTTGTAGGCAAAAAAAATCTTGTAAAAGAGCACATTTCTGTTGTGATGTTGTGTTTTCAAAGATGTTGCAGATTTTTTCATACCTACATACTTTTGGCACTGTCACATGACATTATGAGGCCGATGTGTTTCCTATCCAGGGTCATCATGATGATTTTTTGAGCTTTGGCATCTTGAACGGGTTCACATTTTAGTCCTTGTATGACTGAATCCAAACCGTAACTCTTGAGCAGTATATTGATTTGGAATTTCCATGTTGAAAACGTTTTCTCGTCGATAAGTTTTTGGATATTCACTATTTCTTCGTATTTGTCCATGTTTTTCGGTTTTTACTATTCGGTTTTTACTATTCGGTTTTTCGGCGTATGTAATGGCGGCCAAAGACGCACGTGTTTTTTGCAAAAGCGTCGGGGAAATGTTTTTACGTATTATTTGCACAATGTTTTTTCGACTTTTTTATTTTACTGCCTGGGCCCATAACCTGTTAAGTTTAGGAAGCGTTATTGGGTAGGACGCCAGGACGTTTTTAAATAAACACTTTTTGATAAGGCTTCTATTTTATTACCAACACCATTAGCGGAAACAGAGGAACAGGAAACAATGACAGATCGTACAGACTAATTTTGACATTGACAAAATATGTACAGATCAAGTTACGTAACATACAGCCAAGTGTGCCATAGCTTTATAATATTCAACACGAACGAGCTGCACTTATTGTATGAAAAAGAAAGAGCATCCTATCAAGACCGAAAAAGTAGATTTTTACGCAATGAGCGTTAATGCCAATCTCACCACAAGCGCAGTAGTACCCATAAGTATTGAAGGGATACATGGATTTGCGTTCTTAGATACTGGCGGAAAGACAAACGTCGTTTCGTATTCTCTATACATGGAATTTCTCAAGAGAGGATTCTCATTTAATTAGGAAATGGTGAACATTTCCTTGGCGGATGGTGTGAAAAAGGAACAATCAGTGCTGTCCATAATACTTCCGGTTATTTTATGATATTTTATGATACTGCCAGAGTCGAGAGATAACAGAACCCTGTTGGGAATGGGTTTTATACAAAAAGCGGGAATGCTAGTGGACTTTCCCCAGCTCACATGGCGATTCAATGATGAAGGAACTATTCATGAACTGTATGGGGAAGATTTCATCACTTTTGAGGAACCAGCTGATCCCAAACTGGGGATCACTGATTTCGCTCCAACAGCCATACAAAGTCCTCTGATAGAATCAGCGAGGAGATTCATCGAGCCAACGGCAACCATGGAAGCGGTGTTACCACTGGAAAGTGCCTCCGGTTACAAGCTGACAGCTATTGAGCTTCCAAGTACACCTACGAGACCTAAACGCCACAGGACCATATTTGACGGCTACTCGCCATTCGTCGATTTCATGATGCGTGATGCGCAACGCAACATCCATGAAATAAATGTCGAGCTATCCCCACACTCAAAACAACTGTTTCCCGGCCATAACCCATATTCTCATGATGTAGTAGATATAAATTCAATTGATGTTACTTTTCCTAGTACAGTTATTAATAACGAGTTGTCCGACGATGACAAAAGTAAGCTAAATAAACTGTTACTAAAGTACTCCGATATTTTTATTGATAATGGGAACCCCGCCTTAAATGTCGAACACTGCATAGATACTAAAGAGCATCTTCCGGTTGCAGTACCGCCATACCGCCTATCACCACCACGAAAAGAGATCATTAGAAAAGAAATTAATAAAATTATCGTAGAAAATATTATTGAACCATCGGTAACACCTTGGGCGGCTCCCGCGGTGTTAGTTCCAAAACCTAATGGCGAAACCCGGGTGTGTATTGATTATAGAAAACTTAATGCTTTGACCACTCCCGATACATATCCGATGCCTCGAATAGATGATCTTTTACATGAGGCCAAGCAAACTATTTACATGTCCACGTTAGACCTAAAAGCAGGCTACTGGCAAATCAAAATTAAAGAGGAGGATAAAAAGAAGACTGGCTTCATTACGCCCTTTGGAATATATGTGTTCAACCGTATGCCTTTTGGATTACGGAACGCACCGGCTACGTTCCAACGGCTTATTAATAAACTGCGCGTGAGCATAGAAAACGTCAAGATGCTGGCTTACCTAGATGATTTGATTATTTTTTCTAGTAATCCTTTCAGGCTCACTTAGATGACCTAGAGTCAGTATTTTTGAAACTAAGAGAGTTCAACCTGACTGTCAATCCGAAGAATTGTCGATTTGCATGCACCAGCGTACGATATCTAGGGCATATTATAACATCAACAGGGTTACAAGCTGATCCAGAAAAAACAGAGGCTATCAGCCGGTTGATGGTTCCAAAGAATTTACGACATTTGATTTCATTTCTCCAAACTTGTTCGTGGTATCGACGATTCATCCCTAACTTTTCCAAAGTAGCAGAGCCCTTAACTAGGCTGACCAAGAAAAACGCTCAGTGGGTTTGGGATGAACAACAGCAGGTTGCGTTTGACACGTTAAAACAATGCTTAATTACTGCCCCGGTCAGTATTGAAACAAGCGGATGACACTAAACCTTACTGCATAAAAACTGATGCAAGTGACTCTGCCATTGGTGCAGTACTGGTGCAAGGAAAAGGCGAGGATGAGCATCCAGTCGAATACGCCAGTCGTCTTTTAACTGCTGCCGAGAGGAATTACTCCACAACTGAAAGAGAAGCATTAGCCGTGGTTTGGGCTATTACAAAGTTCCGAGGTTATATAGAGGGTTTGCCAACTGAAATAGTCACTGATCATCAGGCTCTGCGATGGTTGTTGTCCATGAAGTCTCCAACAGGAAGGCTGGCTCGATGGGCGCTGCAATTACAAGCCCATGATCTTACGATTAAATACGCACCTGACAGATTAAACGCGGTAGCCGATGCTCTTTCCCGTCCAACGTGTAATAAAGAAAATAAGAAAGACTGTGGAATCTGTGAAGTTCAAGTCGACATGCCTACTCGAAATCCTGCCAAAATAAGAGAAGAACAGCTGAAAGACGATAGTATCCAGAAAATTGTGAAAAACTTAGAAAGTAATAACTGCCCGGAAGACGCGAGTTACTGGACCAATAAGGTATACTTTGTGAATGACGGATTGCTCTACCGGCACAGCACAAGGGTCGAGTCAGATGGTGCACAATTAGTGGTGCCAAGCCATGAATGGGCAAATGTATTACAGGTATATCACGACGATCCGTTAGCTGGTCACTATGGATCAGAAAAAACCTACGAACGAATTTCAAGACGATATCACTGGAAAGGGATGCGGAAATATATTGAGAGCTATGTTCGGCATTGTCTACCATGTCAAAGACACAAGCCTTCAAATCTAGCCGCGGGTCTTCTCCAAACGTCATTGTACTGTAATATTTTAACAATAAACGTATTTTCTTGTACGCCACCGAGTTTTCCTCGATATACTCCGCTCAGCTGATCCAGCCGACGAACCCCTTCATCTTATACAACTCAAATAATCGAATAGTCGAAAATAGCATAATTATCTTTTAATTAGTGGTAAGTATATAATATAAATATTATTATTACATTAAACAATGAAAAAAATATTTTGATTTAAAAATACTCACCGAAATTTCTGAGGATTGCTACTCACACTTCCGAAAACTAACAAAATATTTTATTGAAAAATCCTTTTTATACTAAATAAATATTCGTTAATAGAGTTTAAATTCCTCAAAGTTTTGCGAGTTTCATGTATGATTCATAATGATGTAAGTACGCCAGGCATAATGCTACATTCGCAATAAATAATAGATAGTGTAAACAGGGTATTGTTGGCACTGTAATTGACTATCAGATTTCAAATTCCAGTAATTAAGTTTTTTCTTATTTTTGTTTTTTATTTATTTAGTAAAATATACGTATCGTAAACTATAGTGAAAATATAGAATTTTCTAATTTTTATTGATTTGTATATGATGTATGTATCGTAATTTTACTTTGTTTTTACGCTGTAATGTCACCCAAACAAAACAATATGTGATTATCGATTCTACTTCTACGTTAATAAGTTTAGTGTGATATTTTAATAGGATAAAGCCGGTAAATACATACTTACTAGTCCTTAATATTGATTTAAGTTATTATTATCTATCACCTATCCAATAAAATCATAAATAGGTATATGGAAAAAATAAAACTTTGAGATTTCGCCACATCAGTGATAAAAATCGGGTTAAGAGGCTAAGCATTGTACCGTTTACCCAGGCATCTAGGCATTTAGGCATGCGATGAAGAAGTTGTTCCAATTTAAGTTAGGTACCTATTAGTTATTTATAATAATATTGAACACCATCACATACTTTGTTCCAATACCAAATAACGTAACGTCTGCAAAATTTAATGGCAATCTGTTCAGTAGTTACGGCGTGAAAGTGGAACAAACAAACAAACTCACTCTCCTATTTATAATATTAGTGAGGATTTGGCCCTATTTGAAAATGATATGCGCGAGTTGTCTTTTCAGTCAACGCCGCTGCGCCAACCAGTATATCTAGGTATTGCTTTGTATAAAGTTTGCCTGGTAGCTCGGTTCAATTTACAGCATGTAATAAATAAATGTATTTATTGGTTCTGGTTATGGTTTGAGGTGAGGTCGATTGTAATACGTCTACTATTAAAGTATTTCACATTAGTTTACTGTTCGTTGAAGATTTTTTAATACATTTGCAGCTAAGTATGGGGGTAGGTATACGAAGTCGCGATATTTTACTAGTATGTGGGAACTGACTTGATCAGATTTTTCTAATCAGAATATCAATATGCTCTAGTTACCAATATTTAAGGTCGATATTTCTATCTAATTATAATTATGTCTGCAAAGCACTTACCTTGTGTAGAAATCCTGATTCAGATGGGGCATCGCTAATTCAGGATTTTTGGGTCATGCGTACATTACGTATATGGAATATCTCACGTGGATTTTATACTATTTAAACTCGAGAAGAAATTAGGGACATCACTTCAAACTTCGGAGTCGATCAAGATCAACTGGATCAAATACCCACTGAGTACCTACCATAGTATCAACGAGGAAAAATGTAAGTTGTTCTTTATTTTTTATGTTTATATAAAAAATAAAGAACAACTTACATTGTAGTGAAAATACTTATGGCATATATTAAAATCCTGAAGACAACTCGTTGCCGCGAGTCAGAAATCTAGCGGTGGGATTTTGAACTAATGTTCTATACAAATGGTTTTTTACTTACAATGTTATTGTTTTATGCTAATATAATTAAAACGGAGTGTTATAGTTGTTATAATTACTTAATTATTATGCATACGTTGAATGAATACAATGTCCCTAATCCAATCAATCACAGTTACGGTATTTAAAACATAACTTAGTTCTGTGACATAAAGTGTTAATGGTTATCTTTCTTTTTTTTCAGGACTCTGAACCCGAGCTGTTCAACTTCGTTCCTATGAATACTGTAGTTCAGAGAAGTTCTGAAAAGCAATTAAATCTTGAGCCTCCAAACAAGAAACTAAAGAAGAATCCCTCCGTCTTCTCGTGCGTAAAAAAGCTATCGCGTGGTGGAAAGGTGATAAGAATAGAAATATATGAAGTAGACAATTTTTCTGATAGCGCTGATTCGCTGTGTAAATGTGATGCTGAAATATGCGTTCAACATGTGGTGAAAAATATATACATGGACGAAATTTATAAATCTATTAAGGAACTCATTGTTAAAGTTTCAGATAATGTAAATATTTCATATTAAATACATTATTATAGAATAAACAGTATTTTATTTATTATCCTGTAGTATTCCTATATTTTTTGTTTTACTGAAATTCAGAATCGCGATCTTGCGTTCTTTTATCTCCAAAAACAGGGTATTTCTTTCTCTAAAAACAACAATACTGTGAGAGAAAGAAACAAAATATTACGATATAGCGCTGTCTCGTTCGGCGATCTGGTTGGCTTCGACACTGCGACAGTTCAGTTGCCACCTGCGCTTTGAGATGTGAAGTGCTATTCGTTTACAAGAAAAACGTGACATCTCGAGGATACCGCGGTATTGGTGACAAAGGTAAGTCTTCTATAATATTTTTATTTTTTTTATTCGACAATGTGGCACTTCATACTTATCACAATGTTCTTGTAAAACAAGAAGCATAGTTAACGAGACATTTTTTTATATGTCACGTTATTCTTGTAAGAAAATCTAAGTATCATCGGGACATCTCAAATAGTAACGTTGTAGATGGTGAATATTTTTCTTATATTGAAAAGATGTTGTAGGTCATTTGTTGATGTTCTGTTATTGCAGAATGCATGTTAATGAAATTGAATGGTAAATCTGCTTGTCACGTTGTATACACTAAACAGTAATACTAAACTGCAGTTATCCTTACAGATGGGGTCTAGGTCTAAACGCATATTGGAATTAGCACAACGCAATATAGCCGAGGATTTGCTCGGCAGTAGCAACCCAGTCAGTGAAGCAAGCAACATGAATGAAGATTTTCTGAATGGGAACCTAGTCCCTTCTAACAACCTCGTAAATAACAATGAAACAGTTGGTAAGTTACTTTAATGTCATATTCATATCTGTAATGTGGTTTTCCAATTTTCAATAATAATAGGAACTTACTTAATAGACTTACCTTTTTCGGCTAGGACAACAACGGGGAAATGAGACAAAACATTATCCAGTGACAAGTAAATTGATCTTTATTATTATCCTGACTCTATACAAACCAAAACTAAAAAGGTGTCCTGTAATCCACACATAAAAAACATAAAAAATAGGTACACTGTTAAAACAATTAATTTAAAGTTACTGTTTTAGTGATATCTTAAATAAAATTGAAGGTTCATGAATGCCTGCCCAAGGATATCAGAAATGGAACTTAATTGAATGTGATGAGAAATTGATGATGATGCTACACTATGGGTGAACTCCTAAGCTTGCTGATGTGAATGAATGGTGGTTGTTGATATGGATATATTTATATATTTAGATAAACTAAATGTTAGTTTTTTTGGGTTAATTTAATAGAGGAATGGGGTCACCGCTCTATGTGTGATCCTCTGATTATATTTTCACTGCTTGATACTAGCAGGATAGTAAAACAGCCGGAGGCGACTCCCGGGCTTCCCTGATCTGTCCTCTTAACGCCGAGCGTACTGAATTTTCTGCTTCGCGGGCGGAGTGGTGTTTCGGAGGGGCGCCGTATGCGTCTCGTCACCTGCGAGAGTGGATTATGAACGGAGGTGATTTCAGATATTATTGTAACCGGTGAATTCTCACAAAGGGGGCCTTGCAGTAATGTCTTTACCAACGAAGCCTGAAGGGCCCTATTTCATCTAAAAAGCATCAGAGCAAGGGGAAGGTTGATACCCCAGACTTGACCTCTAAAGTGGCCACTTGCATACCGATTATGATACTGTGACTTATTTTTAATATTTCTTATTTGTAAGTAAATGTTTAATTTGTTAATAAATTATGTTCCACAGTATGATGCCTTTCTGTTTATATTACAGGGAAGCTCTGGCTACAGAGATTAGCCCAAATAATGTTTACATGAGGGCTTCCATGCCACATGGTGTGCACTCATGAAAGCATTCCTGAAGTGACTTATTTATGAAAGTTTACTAATAAAAAGAGAAAGTTACACCCTTAGGGGGTCCCTTTGTATCAATTACAAGGCTTAACTTGATAATTTAGGTGGATTAGGCAAGTATAATGGTAAGATCAAGTAGGGACACTGATTATGAAATTCTGATGTGAAGTGCACTGACACTAACCTGCGGCTTCAGCTATTCGTTCATTAATTTTTATATATTATGATATAGTTTATGATTTTATTGTGTATCAATAAAATTCTATAATTAAAGTAACCTTAAAAAGCAAGGACCTTCTGTCATATATCAATCGCAGACCATCTGACAATCTCCTGTCAGTGTCATACCTGTCACTGTCGATCTGACAGATGGGGCGTTACGTGCGTTCGCACTGAATTAAAAACGTAAATCAGTGAAGATAATATTCCTTGTGTACTATGGCCAAAATTAAAAGCCAAGGCTGATGCTACCTCTGAACAATGAAAACCTGTAAAGTTAACAAGGTTCGAAGAGCCGTTTCGGCCACCACAATAAAACATTTAAATACAGCCTTTCACCGAATTAAGCATCTCTTTTCCTTTACATTTTTTTTTCTACTAGCTCTCACCCATCGTACCTACCCATCCACCTCACCTACTATATATTTATATCTATATATATATATATATATATATATATATATATATCTTAATGAAAGGAAATTTTAAAATGACCGAAGTCTGCAGACATACTGCCTTATACAAGAACCGACATTACAGTAGTCCCTCCCCCACGTAAGAATTCACGTAGGGAATTCGTTGGACGGCCTCGTCCAAAGGTCCAAACACCCCTCCGCCGCACCACTTAGGCAGCTATAACGTATTTTCTACTACAATATGAAATTAAATCGATGGTTACATAATATGTATTTGATATTATCGAACCGTGCTAACACATAGTGTCTAACAACAATATGTGGCCGTTATTATGGCCGACAAGCCTGAAGTGTTATAAAAAAAAAGTAAAAAAACATAAGTACTACGAAAACTGATAAGTACCTAACAAAACTTCTACAAAAATACCTACTCTTCTAACAGTAGTTATAGTATAGAAAGTAAAATATGACATATAAGTGGGTACTCCTCGCGCCCTGACAAAATGGAACGTCTGTATGACGGCCATTTGTTGTATACACGTTGTAATTGTGTAAACAACAACCAAATATTTTACCAAGGCAACGCAAGGAAAAAGGAGCAACCCAAAGCCGAAAACAAAAGATTTTAAAAAGTAAACAGCCACGACGGCTTAGTACGCCGCAAAGATGGTAGATGGCGCTGATAATAGTGCGTTTTAGTAAATGTCTCCCCTGGGAGATGGCGCTCGAGTCGCTTTTAACATTTTTATATTAATGAGCTCTATTATAGTAGAAAACAAGCAGACCAGCCCAAATTTCCCGAAATATAAAATAGGGAGAAATTTTCCAAAACGCACTATGCCTCCGTAAGTCGTCTCTTACGACACGCAAAGAAGCATAGACCTGCGGTGTGAGTATTCTTTGCCACCGCCCACACACGGTGGCACTTAAAAGAAAAAAAAATATCGTCTTTTAAACCAAAGACAATTAGTGTTGACAGTAAAAAAATATTCCGTCTATTTAGTGCATACCTTGATGATTATCTAGGTATGTACGTATGCTTAATTTGAATAGTAATAATATTTTTGTAAACAAATAAAACGCTACCTACACGGACCTCGCCCTGGCGCTGCAAAATTGTTTACTATAGCTAATCCTTGGCTGCATCTACGGTTTTGAAATCTTTTATATGCCATTTTCCGATCGATTTCCCTCTCTCGTCCTCGAGCTCGTAAACAAGAGGAGAAAGCTTCCGAATTACTCGACAACGTTCATATTTAGGTGCTAATTTGACAGTAAAATATCTATTTGCAGCGCTCTGCTTATAGGTTCGTTTCCAAACGTAATCCCCCACGTCGAAAGAAACGTCTCGTCTTTTTTTATTATAATATTTTATGTTACGATTATGAGCCTTAAAAAGTGATTCTTTTACATTTTTATAAATATCTTTGAGGTAACCTAATCTGGAAGCGTATGCATCCCTAGGAGCACAGATTAACTCGTTAATATCCTTATAGTCATTATAGATGTTTCCATCTGCAACCGCTTCCCTCCCATGGACTAACATAAATGGTGTGAACGATGTTGACTCGTTTACTGACGTGTTCATAGCAAACTGGATTTTATGAACGTTAACATCCCAAGTTCTATGGTCGTTCTCCACAAAAGATGATATTGCCGTAATCACGGTTCTATTGTAACGTTCCACTGTATTTACTTGAGGACAATATACCGGACCTAAATGCACCTGCGGTATATTGTATTTCGCATAAAGAGCTTGTACCTCATGACTTATAAACTGTGAGCCGTTGTCCGAGATTATCGTTTGTGGGATGCCATGTATCAAAAATACGTGGTCTTCGAGACGCTGAGCAATGACTTTTCCGGTTGCCCTACGCAACGGAAACAATAAGACGTATTTCGAAAAGCAACACACAACTACCAGTAAGTATGTGTTTTGCTGCCGGGACAGGGGCAGTGGACCAACTAAATCTATACTGATGCACTGGAATGGCCGACAACAAATTTTCGGTTCTCCCATAAAACCGGGAGTTGCCTGGGAGCTATGTTTATAAGCGTTACAGATGGAGCACTTTTTAATAAAATCGACTGTATCCTGGTACATACCAGGCCAAAAGTAACGTAGTTTCAGACGTTTGTAAGTCTTAGCGACGCCAAGGTGAGCCGCGGTAGGTTTAGAATGATGTTCCTGAATGGTATCCTCTCTAAGTTCTTTAGGTACTACCTCTTTCCACTCAAAGTCACCACTGAGTTTATTGTTGGACTTAGTAAAACGGTAAAGCCTACCATCTATGAGTTGGAAATTTGGACACGCACGCGGCTTCTCCGTACAGCGTTTAATGATATTTATGTACCAAGGGTCTTGTATTTTTGATATATCAATGGACGCAACCGGCACAGACCGAGATAGGGCGTCCGGTACAATATTTTGAGCACCACTACGATGTTCAATGATAAAGTTATATGGAGACAATCTACAACCCCAACGCGCCAAGCGACCGGTTGGATTCTTGAGGTTCAGAAACCATTTCAAACTAGCATGATCGGTAATTATACGGAACGGTCTGTCGCTTTCTAAATAGGGACGGAAATGTTCAACCGTTTGCACCACCGCCAACGCCTCGCGCTCTGTAGCAGAGTAGTTACGTTCCGCAGATGTCAGAGATCTGCTGAAATACGCGATCGGATGCTCTTCGCCCTCGTCGTTCAGCTGTATAAGTGTCCCCCCTATTCCGAAGTCGGAAGCGTCACAGTGAACGGAAAATTCCTTGGTGAAATCGGGACACGATAGGACTGGAGCTTTGGTGAGAGCTTCTTTTAGGTCTATGAACGCACGATCGGCCTCCGGTGACCAGCTGAACGGAGGAGCCCCCTTTCTAGTCGAAGTAAGAGCGTTTAAAGGCGACGCCCGGTTGCTAAAGTTCCTAATGAATCGCCTATAGTATGATGCCGTACCCAGAAAGCGCTTAACGTCCTTTCTGCACGTCGGGGTAGGAAAATCGACAATAGCCCTCACCTTTTCAGGATCGGTGCGCAACCCAAATTCATCAACAATGTGTCCTAAATATTTAAGTTGTTTCCTAAAAAATTGGCATTTCTCTAGGTTAACCGTTAAGTTGGCCTGCTGTAACTTCTCATATACTTTATGTAGCAGCTCTAAATGCTCGGCAAAGGTCTCGGAAATTAAGACGATATCATCCATGAAACAGTACACCCGGTTCCCGAACTCGGGGCCAAACAGGCGATCCATAAGTCTTTGCTGAGTAGCCGGCGCCGAAGTTAACCCAAAGCACATGACTTTAAAATGGTAGAGGCCGCGGGAGGGTATGGTAAACGCGGTTTTCTCGCGACTTTCAAGGTCATCAATTTTTATTTGCCAGAATGATGAGAAAATATCAACCGTGGAGATGTATTTCGCGTTACTCAACTGGTCCAGTATACTACTTATATAGGGCAACGGGTAAGCATCATGTTTAGAGACTGCTTTCAGCTTACGGCTGTCCAAGCAAAAGCGCGTTGTTCCATCTGCCTTCTGGACTAAGGTAACCGGATTGTTCCACGCACTGTTGCTCGGCTCGACCACATCGTCTTTCAGCATTTGATCTAGGTGTTTATTTAATTCGGCCAACCTATCCGGAGACATAGGGTAATAACGTTGTTTAATAGGCGGATGATCCCCGGTATCGATCTTATGAGTAACTAAATGTGTCCTACCTAGCCCTTTCTTAACGTTCGATATTTCCTCAAACTCGCGGATAATTTCTTCAGCCTGCCTGCGCTCCACAACAGAAAGCGAGTCAAAATCGCATAAAAATTTACGTGTTGTCGCTACAGCGCTAACATACTGATTAGACGGTAAGAATTCACTACTCTTCAATAATGACAGAACATCGGGTGCTATTTCAAATTCTTTCCAAAAATTTATACCCAACAATAACTCAGTGGAGACTCCAGGAACTACGTAAAATTTTATAATAGCGGTTCGCCCGTCTACTGTTACCGGTAGAAATACGTATCCGGTGACAGGTGAGGCAGAACCGTTAGCAGTACTTATTATATTTAAATCGGTTGATTTATGCATAGTGCAAAAATCACAAAAATACTTTTTAAAAGCATTTCCACCAATAATAGAAATTTCCGAGCCTGAATCCAGCAGACCTCTAAATATTACGTCGTAAATACTTATTTTTAGATAAGGACGGGTATCCCTAAATATTTGGCATACGTGAGTCGGGGAACCGGAACCGGAAGCATTACCTGTTGAAAAAGCATGTGACAACGCAGGCATTGATATGGAGCCATCTTTATTCACAACTTTTTCAGCAGCCATCTTCGCTAACAAGTTATTTTTATGAAATTTTCTTACAAAATTAAGCCACTCGGCCCACTCCTCCGACGAAGTTTTAAACCACCGACTCACGAGCTTACGTTTTTTGGGATCGTTGCGGCCCTAGCGGGAGTATTCCCGGCAGGACGGCATTTAGGACAAGTCCGGGCCGTGACATCCTTTTCACCGCATCGATAGCATATCACCACAAAAGGAGCAGTACAACTTTTCAAACTGTGCCCCTTCACCCGGCAACGCACGCAAAAACTACTGGGGATCTCAGGGGCTTCAACCGCAGCTACCTTGGGAGCAGGGCGGCTACTCTTGGGCTTGTAACCTAGGTCAGGAGCCACAGAAGAAGAACTAACTACTGGAGGATTTGTAAACCTGCGTGCGCGATCATTAGCCACCTCAACAAGCTTGCATTTGCGTTTCAATTCGGCCCAAGTGTCTGTTTTTTCCAGTGCAAGCTGCGTAGAATAGTACGGTTGAATGTTTAACATAACAATATCTAACATTACCTTATCAGATAACGGTGTAGATAGGCGAATAAAGTAATTTTTCATAATACTTAAATAATTAACTATGCTCTCATCAGGACCCTGGGTGCGGGACAAGAGCTCCTGCATTAATTTCTGATCATAATCACTCGGCAGATACTCTACAAGTAATAAGTCTTTTAATTGTGCCCAATCGTTCACCTCATTGAGTATACCACGATACCAACTCAGTGCTTCATCAGTAAAAAGTTCAGCGGCAGAATTGAATAGTCTACTATCGGTGATACCGCGCGACCGACATAGCTCATCTAATCTTTGCAAGAAAGCCTTCACACAAGTTGTTCCATTATAAGTGATGCCAAGTTTATGGATAGCTGAACCAGAACCGTTATTATAATATGTAATCTCTTTGGCAGGGCTGACTGTTGGAGGTGTGACACTGTCTGTACCTATGGCCATGTCCTCTGCTGGTATTGGTGGTGGAATAGAATTAGAGTGTCGCCTCTGTGACAACCCACTCTTGAAGTTGTACATGAAGTTATCAAGCTTGTGCAATATTTGGTCTAAGTTCTCACGCAAACTATCTAAGTTCTCAGTAGTGACAGGAGATTCTTCAGTAGGGATTAAGCGGCTGAGCCTATGGTACAGATGGTGTGCTACTGCCTCCACCCTGTTGAGCAACTTGAGTGTGCATGTAGGCTTCCCGGCACCCACAATTAAATCATTTAAATATGCCAATTTATCTTTAACTGCATGAAATTCAGAAACTATATCAAGATCTACTTCAGCTATCTCATCTGACGGCAGCTCCTTGCTTAGCTTTCTCACTTGGGCACGGAGATCAATAACTTTACTAGCCGGTTCCGCACCCCGGATCCTAGCTTCATATTCTAACTCATCCTTCCTCAGTAATAGAAAATTGATTGGTCTTTCCTCCTCCATCTTGTTATAAAGCAGAGGGGAAGATAGATTAGTTTAAATAGGTAACTTGCTAAGATTATAAACAATCTTATGTAGCAATAACTTTTAAAACCTTTATGTAAAGTAGGTAGTAAATTAAATCAAGAACAAGTACCTTAATAATTTAACCCAAAACCCAAGTGTATAATAAATATAATCAAAAGCACATAAAACCAGTCTGGAAACAAAGGTTTTCAGGCTAATTCCAATGTAACTTTTGTTTCAGTATTATGCAATAACCAATCTCTAAATAGTATTTTATCTTTTTCAGAGATCAGTGAAAGTGGTGTGTGTGAGAGTATTCTTTTTTTTTCAGCATGAAATTGATGCTCATAAAACAAACAAGTGCCTATTTTCAAAACTATGTTATGCTGTATGAAAGTATTATTTTGCAGTACAAGTGAAGCTTAGAATGTGGAGAGTTTAGCAAGATGATAAGCTTTTTTTGATAAATTTTGAGAGACTGAATTTCTCAAATAATTAAAAAAAATATATAATGTTGTAAGTATGTTCCACTTGTTATTGCTTTTGCAGTGAAACTAGAGTTGGCAGTGTTTGCAATTTCAAGTTCTAGCACAATGATAAAGCTTTATTGATTAATTTTGGGATATTCAAGGCTCAATCACTTGAGTGTCCCAATTCAATGAGAAATTTATGTTGCAAGTCACTAGCACTTTAACAGCAGTCAAATTGATGTTTCTAAGGAGAATTTTTAGCAAGTACAAGGCTTTTATAATGTTATTTGAGAGATTCAGGGCTATAATACAGTAGTAGCAATAGACTTTTATGTGTGCAATGCAAGTGTAACTAATTTTGTGTGAAACTAAGCCAAAACATTGTTTAAAAATTATAGTTTCTTGTCCAAAAGTATTATCTTTACTATCTGTAGCAATTTCCCAGTATAGTCATGTAAATAAGCCCCAAAAATGCAACTGAAGTGATGCTATATGCAAAAACAAAAGAAAAAATGTGTATTCAATTAGGCTGATATCATTCAGGCTCACAAAAACAATAAGGCAACTTTGATAGGTCTTAATTATAAAGAAATTATGTTTTACTAACAAAATATTTAACTTAAGATGTGGACATTAGTTTCTAACTGTAAATTAAACAAGATTTTTCCAATTTTATATGCAATTAATTTGAAAAGTCAATAAAACATTCCTGATATCCCTGGGTTTCTGTTGAGCTAATTGACCAACACAAAATGCTTTGCTGTATCAGGACATTCTATAACCTGTTCAGGCGCCAAATGTAATGTGGTTTTCCAATTTTCAATAATAATAGGAACTTACTTAATAGACTTACCTTTTTCGGCTAGGACAACAACGGGGAAATGAGACAAAACATTATCCAGTGACAAGTAAATTGATCTTTATTATTATCCTGACTCTATACAAACCAAAACTAAAAAGGTGTCCTGTAATCCACACATAAAAAACATAAAAAATAGGTACACTGTTAAAACAATTAATTTAAAGTTACTGTTTTAGTGATATCTTAAATAAAATTGAAGGTTCATGAATGCCTGCCCAAGGATATCAGAAATGGAACTTAATTGAATGTGATGAGAAATTGATGATGATGCTACACTATGGGTGAACTCCTAAGCTTGCTGATGTGAATGAATGGTGGTTGTTGATATGGATATATTTATATATTTAGATAAACTAAATGTTAGTTTTTTTGGGTTAATTTAATAGAGGAATGGGGTCACCGCTCTATGTGTGATCCTCTGATTATATTTTCACTGCTTGATACTAGCAGGATAGTAAAACAGCCGGAGGCGACTCCCGGGCTTCCCTGATCTGTCCTCTTAACGCCGAGCGTACTGAATTTTCTGCTTCGCGGGCGGAGTGGTGTTTCGGAGGGGCGCCGTATGCGTCTCGTCACCTGCGAGAGTGGATTATGAACGGAGGTGATTTCAGATATTATTGTAACCGGTGAATTCTCACAAAGGGGGCCTTGCAGTAATGTCTTTACCAACGAAGCCTGAAGGGCCCTATTTCATCTAAAAAGCATCAGAGCAAGGGGAAGGTTGATACCCCAGACTTGACCTCTAAAGTGGCCACTTGCATACCGATTATGATACTGTGACTTATTTTTAATATTTCTTATTTGTAAGTAAATGTTTAATTTGTTAATAAATTATGTTCCACAGTATGATGCCTTTCTGTTTATATTACAGGGAAGCTCTGGCTACAGAGATTAGCCCAAATAATGTTTACATGAGGGCTTCCATGCCACATGGTGTGCACTCATGAAAGCATTCCTGAAGTGACTTATTTATGAAAGTTTACTAATAAAAAGAGAAAGTTACACCCTTAGGGGGTCCCTTTGTATCAATTACAAGGCTTAACTTGATAATTTAGGTGGATTAGGCAAGTATAATGGTAAGATCAAGTAGGGACACTGATTATGAAATTCTGATGTGAAGTGCACTGACACTAACCTGCGGCTTCAGCTATTCGTTCATTAATTTTTATATATTATGATATAGTTTATGATTTTATTGTGTATCAATAAAATTCTATAATTAAAGTAACCTTAAAAAGCAAGGACCTTCTGTCATATATCAATCGCAGACCATCTGACAATCTCCTGTCAGTGTCATACCTGTCACTGTCGATCTGACAGATGGGGCGTTACGTGCGTTCGCACTGAATTAAAAACGTAAATCAGTGAAGATAATATTCCTTGTGTACTATGGCCAAAATTAAAAGCCAAGGCTGATGCTACCTCTGAACAATGAAAACCTGTAAAGTTAACAAGGTTCGAAGAGCCGTTTCGGCCACCACAATAAAACATTTAAATACAGTCTTTCACCGAATTAAGCATCTCTTTTCCTTTACATTTTTTTTTCTACTAGCTCTCACCCATCGTACCTACCCATCCACCTCACCTACTATATATTTATATCTATATATATATATATATATATCTTAATGAAAGGAAATTTTAAAATGACCGAAGTCTGCAGACATACTGCCTTATACAAGAACCGACATTACATATCTTACTTTACTAATTAATACCACAGAATTATATAGTACTACCGTACTAATACACAAACATTATACGGCACTGTAGCCTAGTTGGGAGTAGGCCTGCTTAAAAAGCACGGGCTGGTTCGAATCTCGTTCAAGTTCATGTGATGAGCACTTGTGATTGCCCCGTGTCTGGTTGTAGTTTATCTATATAGGTACGCAATTGTTTATTTAAGTAATGTATATTAGCTGTCTGATACACATAGTACAGGCTCTGCTTAATTTGGGATCAAATGGCCGTGCGTGAGATGTCCCCACATATTTATTCATTTATTATTACGTAATTATTCTATGTTACTTAGGTACCTGCATTGCCTATGTTGTGCTTTCTGCAAAAAAGCTAATTTAATGTTTTATTAATAATAATAACAGATGATCAAGAATCGACAGAAATTCATCGCCATCGCACTATATCAACGAGCTCATCTTCTTCAAGTTCCTCATCTAGCAGCTCTTCAAGCACTTCATCATCGCCGTCTTTTATCGAGGGTTAGTTCTTCATGGCTTTAACTTAACAAATATTAAATCAAATGTGTAAGAAATAGGTATTATGACTTAGATAACTTCTTTACAGACAGCGATGACTCTGTAAAAGACCCGAACTATGAAGAAATTCAACAAAAACGCCGTTTTCGTGCATTTTCGCTTAATGAAGTAACCGATGAAGTCCCGATAACTGTGATTAGTCCGCAAGCTATAAACCAAGAAGAAAGATCAGTTGTTGAACAAGAAATTTTTAATGAAACTTTAAATGAAAATCCAGTAGCTGTATTACCTGATGCCATGAGTGCAGAAAATGAATCTTCTCCAATCGAACCTAGCGTCGCTGCAATTGAACCTGAAAACCCTACTCATGCTGTGGAAACTCCTACTAAAAAAGGGGAAAAAGACTCAAGACAAGAAAACAAATGGAAAAAGAATAATGCAAAGAACTTGAGGAATAGTGGAAGACCATACAAATCAGCGAAAACCCAAAAGGATATTCCAGAACGAACACTGAAACCTCCCTGTAAAGAAAACTGTAGATTTAAATGCCAAGCAAATATAACGGAACTTAAACGACAAGAACTTCTGAAAGAGTACTGGGGTTTGGGTGAAATATAAGACAATGGGCTTTTATAATTCAGTCCATGGAAGAAGTGAAACCACTACAGCGATATGTAAAAATTAATTCTGACGGAACCATAGCACCAAAGCGAGATAACAACAATGCTTTCTTATTCACATTATCTGGGGTTAAGTTAAGAGTTTGTAAAACTTTTTTTAAAAACACTTTAAATATTAACAATAGACCCATAGAAACCGCACTAAAGAAAAAAAATAAAAATACTAATATTTCTTTGATCAAAGACAATCGTGGATGTCACAATAATCATGCCCAGGTCGGCTAAACAATAAAAATTGGTGTCAAAGCTTTCATCGAAGCTATACCAAAAATAGAGTCGCATTACATCAGAGCGAATTCCAAGAGACATTATATCGATGGATCTAAAACCATTTCCGATATACACCGAGACTACGTTGAACATTGCAAGGCCCAGAACGTTTCCTACGCAAATTACATAATGTTCTATCGCATATTTACTCAAGATTTTAATATATCTTTCTTTGTTCCCAAAAAATATGCATGCGAACTTTGCGAAGCTTATAAACTAAGTACAGATGAAGACAAGGAAAATAACAAGGAGCAATATTTAACACACCTAGAAGAAAAGAAGATGTCGCGAACTGAAAAGGAGAAAGATAAGAAAGACGAGGATATTTTTGTAGCCGTATTTGATTTACAAGCTGTATTTCAGTGCCCAAAAGGAAACATTTCCGTTTTCTACTACAAATCAAAACTTAATGGTAGTAGAAAAAGAAAAATATGTCGCGTGATTCCGCAAGAAAAAATGCAGATGCAGCCCAGTGACACACCTTGCACCTTCACCGACTACTCTACACGTGTTTCGCCCACACACGGAGCATCCTCAGGAGTTGTTAGACCGTGACAATCTCAGCACCGAGCATATTTTTCTTTTTCTACTAAGATATGGATTTCCGCCAAGTAACGCCTGATTCTATCAAATAAAACTTAATGTATTGAACCTGACAATTTATGATCTCAAATCAAACTCTGTCGAAAGTTACGTATGGGATGAGTCACAGGCTCATAGGGGTGTGAACGAGATTGCCACCTGTGTTTACGAGTACTTGAAGAAGATTTCTGATAGGCAAAGAGCAATGGATGTTGTTTTTTACTCGGATAACTGCGCTGACCAGCAGAAGAATAAGTTCATGATGGCTATGTACCTCTACGCTGTGCAGAACCTTCCAAACATTAACTTCATCACACACAAATTTCTTATCAAAGGGCACACACAAAATGAAGGAGACTCAGCCCATTCCCAAATTGAACGCCAGGTTAAAAGGCAACTAAGGAGTGGACCTATTTTTACCCCTGAAGGATTTATTGGGGCGATCAAAGCTGCAAGAAAAAAGTCAGAACCAATGCATGTAAACGAATTGTGTTACAGTGACATTTATGATTGGAAGGCTGTTCTTAATCAAATGAATTTTCAAATTAACAAGGATGAAGACCAAAAAGTCATTAAAACAACTGAAATCAAAGTAATTCGAGTGCAAAAAGATGATCCCCATGCGATTTACTATCGAACTTCTTACGCGGATCAAATAAAAAGAGCTGTGGTAATAAAAAAGAAAGCTGTTAATGAGATCCAACCTAAGAATGCTTTTAACAAAAAACCGGGATTGGCCGAAAAAAGAAACGTGATATTCTTTCACTACTAAACAGCAACCACATTCCTGGCTATTATATATCTTATTACGAAAATTTGTAATTTTTTTACTATAAAGCTAAGATAACTACTATAATTAAAAAAAAAAAAAACATATATACATACATACATATATATATATACATATATATATATATATACATATATATATATATATATATATATATATATATATATATATATATATCGTCCACTTTCGACAACAGTGTGATATATCAAAAACTGTAGTTTTACAAAAAACTACTTTTTAACTTTTGAATGACTCTTAAATTATGGTCAGGATAACCTAATTGTGTATGAAATGATTTAATGGGCCGACTATAACTTTGGCCGACTAGCCGACTAGCCGACTAGTCGGCAGCAAAATGGCCGACTAGTCGGCTAGGCCGACCATTACTTTCGGTAGAATACGGGTGACGTCGGAAATGTTCGTGAGCGCGCTTTCGGCTCGTAGCATCGGCGCGGTGCCCACGCGGACTTGTTAGGACATGTTTTTGTTTACATCGCGTCATTCATTCTGCATCATTCATTATTTGTTTACGTAAAAGCTAGATCTAAGTACAATTCATTATTAGAAATAGGAAGTTGTTCTATATAGAACAAGTTTGTATTTCTAAGTTGTAGTGTGAAGTAAAGATACCTACGTATTTCTAATTTTTTGCTAAAAAAAGAGTTTGTTGAACCAAGTATACTTACTTTACTATACTTAGTTGTTTTTATTACAAGTATTGTATTATTTTATTTCGAGATTGAATAATATAAGGTGATATCAAAGGAAGAGTTCCTATTTAAATTTTCTAACCTATTATTAGTAAATTGAAACTGTGAGACTGATTCTTGTAATAAAAAATAACAACAGTAAAGATACAATTTCATTTCTATCACCCTCTCTATTTTTTTAAGCATATTAACATGAGTGAGAAGCGGGCCGACCGGTGGTTTTAGCCGACTAGTCCCCGACTAGTCGCCGACTAGTCGGTACATCTCTATTAAAGATTTACTATTAATGAATTAAAATATTAATTATATATATATATATATATATCATTAATATATTACACAGCTTATATATATAAGCCGAAAACAAACTATAGAGTAGAGACATCAAAGAGTGCTCATTTTAGAAACTTTTATTTATAAAAAAATCGGCTTTACAATTACACTTTGTACTTATTATTAAATTGAAGCTTTGGTCAATTAGGAACATAATAGTAATCATTAATCAAAGATAACAGTCTCAAATTAGTAAAAAATAGTCTTAAACTTAAAACTCGTCCCGTGCGTACTCTTAGGGTGCTGTGTTGCAAAGAGTACGCAGTGACAACCCTTCATACAAGCTAAGAGTGCGCAAAGCGACGAGCGCGATCCTCCTGACAATTGTCACAAGTGAAGACCCCAAATCCCATGTAGTCTGTGCACTCATCATGCCACCAAGCAGTACATCGGCCACACTGGATCCAATCTTCTTGCGGCGGCTCAACGTAGATTCCAAAACAAAGGGGACATCTTATAACTTCTCGACCTGTTGTTGTATTCAACAGTTGTGGATTATTTCTAGAAGTCTTGGTTTTTTTGGTTCTCTTTTCTGCAGTTTTTTTTATTTCTATTTCTTTCTGCTGTCTGTTTTTCTTCTTCTAATTGGTTTTTATACGGTGTGCTCGTCAAAATTTCTGATTTTTTCCGTTTCATGTTTCTCTTTGACTGAAGAGTTGCCTTTGGCAGTGGCCGAATGTCAGAAGGTTTTGTTAATCCTGATGTGGATGGTATTGGTTCATTAACTGGTATATTTTGACGAACACTTGATGTGGACGGTGTCGGCTCCTCTGCAGATATATTTTGACAAACATCATGAGTATCATAAATATCAAGGTCTGGAGTTTTCTGAGTGCGATATAATAATTCTTCCAAGCCTTCATCAGAGAGCGTAGGTAGCAACGATGGAGATAACTGTACTTCAGGAGCTTGGATAGCATTGGTTTCAGTCAAGCTAAGAGTACGCATGCGTACTCTTTGGGTGCGTACTCTTAGCTAATATGCGTTTTTGGCTTGGACCTTAATATTTTTCAAAGCACGTGTAATGCTAACCTCTTAAAAGCATCAAAGTTGAATACACAAATATCTATAATCACAACCCTTGCAAATCGTGTTTAAAAATCTAGAAAATTAAGATCAAACACCTCAATAATCTATTTTTACTCTTTGGTAGCGCGTACTCTTTGGTGTCTCTACTATACTGTCCTATTACAGTGTACGCAAGGAAAGAAGACACGCGCATCGTGTGTATAATCGAATTTCTGTGAAATAAAAGTACCTATATGATTTTAACTACACGCTTTCATCTCATGATAGTATGTATCAGATAAATAATGACATCATAAATACCCAACGAAATTTGAGATCACGTAAGGTACAGTGGGTGATTAACGCCCACCTAACATTAATTTCAAATAGTTCTGGTATTTAAATGAATAAGAAAGCAAACAACTTTCTAAACAAATGATGTTTATTTATGCTACAAAAAATGACAAATTACAATGAGTTTTACTCGTAATACTCATTGTTCTACAGGTTTTTAAAAAACTGTAGTTTGGGCGTTAATAAAAGTTATGCGTTTATTGACGCCCGTTTTATAAACTAATCCTTAATTATACAACTAGGCTCAAAACAAACAAAAATAATCTCACAATCGAAATCTCACTTTGTATTATCATGATTAAACTAAAAATAAACAAATAAAATCAACATTTAACCCCTACTCAAAAAAAAATTGACACGGTCACAACTCAAGGGTCAATTTGACCCTCATAAAAAACAATGTATATTTTTTTAACAATAAGAAATATTGAAATCATACAAACTATTGTTGGAAAAGCATTTAATAACTCATAAAATAACACAACTTTAATTAGTATCTGAACAGTTTGGACATACAATTATTGAGCATGTACTACAAATTGGAATTTTACATGAAAAACAAACACTGTTTGTTTTGCGATCTTTTTTATAGGGACAAATGCCACAGCACTTTCTTTTAGATGCTACTTTGGGGTCAACTGGAACAGATCTTTCAGGTAAAGGCAGTTTAAACACCCTTGAAATCATAATACGCAATTGTTGAGGTATCTTTTCATTGCAAATTCGCTGTCGAGCATAAGGTAGGCATAACTCCATGCCAAGCCCAAGTAGGAAATTTGGTCGACTAACTGATTTTCCACTGACTGCAACGTATATTACTTTACTATTCACGCCTGTAATATTCAGCATAGCGTAGAAGAACACTATTGGCCAACGTCTAGAAGCCCTGGCAACAGAAAAATTAGCACACTTTTGGTCTAAAGCGTCAACCTATGGCAAACGAACCCAGAATAAAAAAAAAACAAACAAAAAACATCTACCTACTATAATTGCAAAAACAATCCCCTAAAATAATAAATATTTTAGACAAAAAACAATGCTCATATTTATTCACTTACCGACTGTCTTCGCTACTCAAGGGTCTATATGACCCTGTACTTGCTATTTTGGCGCGAAACAGGCACTGAGCGATTGAACATACCCACCAAGCCAGCCACCAGCAAGCGCAATACTGAGAATACCCGGGCGGGGTCATCTAAGAACTATACTTCGAAAATGTTGTTTTCGAAGTTAGCAGGGTCTCATAGACCCTTGAGTAGTGACCAAGGGTTAAGATAGACTTTGTTCAATTTAACAATACACCTAATATCACATGGTATATTTATATTTGGTCATATTGAAGGAACTTTAAAGGAATGCGCCCGCCCGGCGTCAGGCGCGCCCGAGGCGCCCACGCCCGGGAGTTGACGCCCGCATCGGGGCCGGGAGCGCGCCCACACTGGGATAACACACATGGTAAGTCAGTAATTACAATGTTTATTTTTTATATAATGTTTATTATTAGTATTTATTTATTCATTTATTATTATCTATTATACACAATGAGCGTAAGCCTACAATCAGTTTATAATCATGTTTACAATCAGTCCAATCTAATGTTTAATTCACTATAGATTTTAATAACACACAACTTTAGGAAAAAAACTGTATAGGACTTTTCCTAACAATGATTATAGCAAAGGGTTTTGATTTTAATTAAAAGATAAACTGTTTTTATGGACTTTTACTACTCGAGTTCTACAAAAATGTATGTACTTAAAACTAAAGGAATAAACGCACGCGCGCGTGCGTTCCTTCGTGGCCAGGGGGTCGGAGCAAGTGCCCGAGGAAATGTTTCGGTCTGCCCGCGCCGGGGCTGTTGCGGGAGGGGCGGGAGCCGCGCCCGTCTTCTTTATGAGTCGCGTCCACAGATTACGTTTGGCGTAGACATCCTGGGGGGCGCGGGGCAGGAGCAGCAGAACCCGGAGGAGAAGCTGGTGACGATGATGAAGTCTCGTCCTGGTCGTCATCATGAAGAAGTGGAGACACTTTGTTTAGTGCGCGTCTCTCGATGCCCTTAGAAGTTATGAAATCGGCGACCCTGTTGACACCATCCTTGCCTGGGTAAAATCGGTGGGCTCGTCCGAGCTTCCAACGCAATGGAGGAAGGTGGTCATCCTTGAAAATTACCAGGGTGCCTTCTTTTAGGTTTGTATAGGGCGATTGCCATTTTGTCCTCGTTTGTAGCTCGCAGAGGTACTCGCTTTTCCATCTTCTCCAAAAGGCTTCTCTTATGGTTTCAATAAGCTGATATCGATTTCTGATGTTCTTCTCAGCAGCAGCATGGGGCGCTGGTAGTGATGTCAGCGGCCGCCCGATGAGGAAGTGCCCTGGAGTAAGAAGAGAAAGGTCGCTGGGATTACTGGATAAAGGAGTTAAGGGTCGGGAGTTGAGCACCGCTTCGATTTGAATGCAAAGTGTACTCAGCTCCTCGAAAGTTAAACTAGAATTTCCTATGACACGTTTCAAGTGATGTTTTGCACTTTTTACGCCACTTTCCCATAGACCACCGAATGTGGGGGAATAAGGGGGGTTGAAATGAAATTTAATGCCTTCTTCTGCTGCAAACTCAAAAATTTAATTTATGCCCGACTTTAATTCTCTACTCAACTCATTACTTGCTCCAACAAAATTTGTACGGCGAAAACAAGATAATCAAGATCGAACTTCACTTAGGGTAAGTTCGTTTGATCTGATAATTATCTTGTCTTCGTCCTCCGAGATTTATCTTACCATGTAGATGTTTAGAGAACCGTTAGGTTTAAGGGGGTCAAATTGAAATAATACTTAGGTATTTTTCAATATTGGTTTAATCATGACTAAATCAATAAACTATGAGAACTAACAAAACAAAAAATTACATTATCAACGATTATAAAAATTTGCGAATAGGTATTACTACCTGGGATTTCCATGAAGTAGGAATGTCACCAGAACTCACAACAGAATTAATAAGACTAAAAGGAGAGTTAAGGCCGTCTAAACTTTCTAAATTATAATTATAGGAAAGCTGGTGACATGGAGTTATTATAGATAATTTGTCTAAGAATTTTTCCGCTACATCTTCATCGATACATTTGGGTACGCGTTCTTTATACGCAAAGCTGAATCTACGGATATTATTCCAAACAGCTGATGCAGAAATGTTAGGTGATATGGACGAACAAAAACTTCTCCATCCTTCCCATTTCTTATTTTTGAATAACTTGCGCGTTTTATTCATAATAAGTGTTAATTTATCAAAATTTTCAGTGGAGCTATCTTTAATTTATTTCTGCCTCTTTTCTTTCCTTTATTGCTAGTGTGCATTCAGAATCCCACCATGGCAGCGAAGGAATGTACCCCATTGATTGTTTATGTGGAAAAACTACATCAGCTGCTTGAACTAAAATCGAGGCGAAAGCGTCTGCACTCTGTGTCAAGTTGTTTTCTTGAATGGCAGGAAGCGAAGTTGATTTTTGTTCAACTTGCTCCCTAAACAGTTCCCATCTGTCACTGTCAATATTATTGCGTCTATATTTCAAACGAGGGGGGCATCAATTTTTTATTTTTATTATATCTTTAGGCAATTCAATTAACAAAGTATAGTGATCGCTACCAAATGTGGAGGATAGCCTGTTCCAAGATAATATTGAAGCTAAATTAGAACTACAAATTGATAAATCTGGCGCACTATCCCCTTCATGGGGCAATGTTCGCCGAGTCGGAAGCCCTGTATTAAGAATACAAAAGTTGCTGGAATCTACATAGTCTAAAATTCTGGAGCCATAGTAACTGGAGCTAGAGCTACCTCAAGCCTGATGCTGCGCATTGAAGTCTCCTATTATAAAAATAGGTTTTGGGAGTTGTGAGATAATGTTATCCATTTCATTATATACAGAGGATGTGGGATGTGGAATATATACAGAGACAAAACATACATTATTTACAATAGCAGCTATAATCGACAAATTGCTACTATGATTTGGAATGGGAATGTGCCTAATGGAATGGTGTTATTAATCAATAGAGCAACACCAGCAAAAGAGTCTGATCTGTCTTCTCTTAAGCACAAGTATTGAGTCACATTAAAAATACTGCCTGGCTTCAGCCAGGTTTCCTGTAAAGCTATAATTACAGGTTTATATACATTTATCAAATGAATTAAATCGCTTTTCTTGTTATTAATGCCTTGGCAATTCCATTGTAGAATGAATGTTAGGTCCATTATGGTCTTTATTATCATTGTGTGCAATTTTTTCAGGTGCAGCGTTGGACGGTTCGGAAAAGATTTCCTTTGAGTTAAAGAGTTTATTAAGGCAATAATAAGATCTCTTGTAGACATGTCGACTAGAGACTTTATTTTCAAGTAAAGTACCTACTGATGTCAACGGAATGTTGTAATCCTTAGTTAAAAAGTCACGAGCTTCCTTGTCATAACCTTTATTGTTATTTGTTTTAGGTTTAGGTTGAATAAAGATTGTTTTTTTGTATGATGAGTTTCTTTTACTACTGAAATTTATATTTTTGTATTTGAAATTGTGGAGCACTGGAAGTTGTAAGAACCTCAGAGTACGACTTTGTCACTGGAGGGTGGAGCTTAAGAGCTTCTGAATAAGAGATGCAGTTATTAGCCATAGATTCTTTAATAGATTTCTGCCTGGAAAACTCAGGGCATTTCCGGTTAGTAGCATAGTGAGATCCGGAGCACAGAATACACACAACATCATCTTCGTCAATCTGGCAACTGGTTTTGCCATCTACTGTGTTCTTTCTATTTATGCACCTAACTTTTAATATGTTTCCACATCCTACTGGGACAGTTATATTTTTTTGAATTTCATCTTCTGTCTAATCTATCGGTACCCCTCTAACTACACCCATGCGAGTGACAGAAAAAGTAGGGATAAAAGCTTTGTAGTTACTACTAATAAGAGCTTCATTACAAATAAATTGATTAGCATCTTCGTATTTACTAAATGATACAACTACTCTGTTTCGGCCAACTCGTTTTAAGCTACCATTAACAATGTTTTGAATATTGTGTTTCTTGAGAAAGCGGCTAAATAAGATAGGGTGGATCGTCACATTTTCATAGGGCTGGCTTGGGTTCTTTGTACATGTACAATATATGGAGATACATCAGATACTTCATAACTGTGTCTCCCTACTATCGGGCGTAGTACAGAAGCATTTGATGTATCTTGAATCAAAGATTGTTGTGATTGTGGAGTTGATGATGTAGTAGCAATTTCAGGAATCTTAAATTTATTTGATGATGAATCACCATGGGAATCACATCGACAGTCAACTTCAGTAAGAACATTTGAGGCAGATTTGTGGTGTCTCCTCTTTTTATTGCAGTGTTTGCAAACCTTACGGTACGATACCCTTTTACGTTTAGACTGATTTGCAGATGCATCGGAATCTATTAAGGACCCATCAGTGTCCATGCTTCCCTGACATTCATACGGTCTTTAAAAAATGAAGACGAATCTACTTACATTGCAATTTACTTCACAGCATAAAATAAATTAAATTTTTGATCGGCATATGGCTCATTGTTATTTGATCACTCTTAATATAAAAAAAAAGAATAAGATTTAGGTTTTGAATCCTGTATCTCGGAACGGATTTATAATTGAGGTGATTCACTGGAATACTGAATAATACGAAAGGATCTACTTACAACCCAAAATTAATAATTACAACGCCTCCCGGCAGCGATAATAAGGACTCACCTTGCTCTTACGATGATGAACTCATAACTGCCATTAGTGAAAGAGTTTTTAAGTCCATTTAAGCAGAAATACCATCAATATTAACTGCTGTACTTAAACAAGAATTGTCACCCTTTCGCCAAGAACTTCAAGACAAGGGTTTGAATGATAATCTTTTATATCGTAAATTTGAATTTGACTATGACAATCATGAGAACGAAAATTGCATTTATGTTGATAGGTGCGAACTAAATGGCATTAGATACACTTTGAATAATGTTTTGCTACTAGAAGTTAATGATGATATTGCGAAATATTGTGTTATTAAGACTCCATTACACGCGTGGGGCACTAGCGTGCCCCAGCTGCATATTTTTGCCTATAAATTTTAAAACTTAAGTGCCAGGGTTTTGGTTTTTTGAGTAGCTGTTGCAAATGTCTTCGCGTGACCTTCAGTGTCGCGTCAACTGCGGCGGCGCACGGATGTGTCCAGTGTAAGTATTTTCGCATCTCTGCGGCACGCCAGTGGTCCACGCGTGTAATGACGTAACTATTGGTAGGCGGCTTATTTTGGAATAAAATATGTTTTTTTTTGTATTTTCAACATAACTATTAATAATAATATATAAGATTCAACTTCCGGTGTTTGATTCTTTTTATGGTGGTACAATTTTCGTAATTAACTTGCATTTTTTTCTCGTTTTAGGTAATTTTACTAGTAAAGTTTGTTTGGTTGTCTGTCAAGATGGATACACAATCACAACGTATAGTTGATTGGTTGGAAGAGAGTGATGAAGAAAGGGAGAGTGAATTGGGAGACTTGCCGAATAGCGAAGATGAAGAAGATTGCTGCATAGAAAAAAGACAAGATTCCGAGTCGGAGCAGGAAAGCGACGTAGAGGATCAGATAATCTCAGCTACCCCACCTACATTGCAGCCGTTATTAGAATCAAGCTCTGACGAGGATGTTCCATTGGCCATCATTGGTCTGGTGGTCTATTCGCAGGACTGGGCTCAGGCCCTGTGTTGAATTCATCATCAAAGACGCCAAGAACAGACCACGGGATTCACCGTCACCCCAGACACGATAGTGTTTTGTTTACCATTCTTTTGTGGCACTGATTTTAGTGTTACTAACCGTAGGTTCCTTAACGGTAACGGAACTAATCCTGTTCACAAACAAACGGAGTCTAGGCAACCTTAAACTTCCTAAACTTTTCAATACCAGTTTGTCCCTTAGCAAGGAAGTCAAGTACCTAGGGGTGATACTAGACAACAAACTCCTCTGGAATAGACATCTCGAAGGTAAACTAAACAAAGCCACCATCATATTTTGACAATGTAAAAGACTGCTTGGCAAAAGCTGGGGGCTATCACCGAAAATAACGATGTGGCTGTATAAAACTGTTATACGTCCCATAATCACATACAGAGCCGTTGCCTGGTGGTCCAAAACAGAGCAAAGAACCGTAATTAACAAGCTGCAGAAATTCCAAAGATTGGCATGCTCTGCGATAACAGGCTGCATGCGAACTACCCCCACAGTCGCCCTTGAAGTAGCTCTGGATCTAACACCCCTGGACCTGTTTATACAACAGGAAGCCTCCATGGCTTCCAAACACCTGGGTCTGTGATACAACCAAGGTCCTCACTCCACATTGTGGAATAATCTAGTGAAACATGAGTCACTAATGATTGATTTTATCTACATATACCTACTTAGTTTTTAATTTCGATAGCTCAGGTATAAACCTCAGTGGTTTTTTTGCATGCTACGAATAGATAATATTATATTGTAAAGCTTTTTATATGATAAATAAATTTAAAAAAAAAAAAAAAAAAATCGCTGCCCCATGCGACAGGATCCCAAACAATACATTTTCGAAAAGAATTACCAAATACAGTTATTTAAAAGTGACCAAGACTACTCTGGCATACATGAAGTCCGAATTTATACGGACAGTTCCAAGATGGGGATTGGCACTGGAGCCGGAGTATTCTCACAAGACCTAAATATCAAAACATCACTAGCACTTAGGCCAACACAGTTCGATATTTCAATGCGAATGTGTTGCAATAATAAACGCAGCTACCACGGCCCTGTCTAGAGGTATGAAGGAACTGAACATCCGCATACTGACCGACAGTATGGCCGTCCTAACAGCAGTGGAGGCCAACACGATCAACTCCAGTATTGTCTACGAATGCCACCGAGTCTTGGATCGTTTAGCATCCAATAACAACAGTGTAATTCTACAATGGATTAAAGGGCATAGTGGATCACATGGGAACGATGCCACCAATGAGCTGGCAATAAGGGGATCTTCCACAACAGTGGCTGGACCCATACCCATTCTGCCACACCCATTCAGCCAACTGCGCTCATGGGTAAGACAGCGTACTCGTGCTGCACATAATAAGCGTTGGGGCGATGACTGCAGTCTCGCCGCGGTTGACCTGTAGACTGCTCAGCCTTAATCGTCCAGACCTCCGAATAGTTGTAGGCACACTTACAGGTCACTTAACTTTAAACCGACAACTATTCATCATGAATGCTACAGACAGCCCCCTATGTAGGGGATGCCTGGACGCAGAGGAAACAGCCGCCCACGTAATCCTGGAGTGCGTGGGTTTGGCCGCAAAACGGGCAGAAATCCTCAAAGACGTGAGGTCGCTCCTAGAAGCCTGTGAACGCCCCAGGAGGCTTCTGCGCTTCTGGAATCAGCTGGGATGGCTTGACTAGCCATACCGATGCTATGTTCACGCATAACGGACCAAATGAGTCTAAATGCGGAGAAAAGAGCCCATCACCAATACCAATACCAAAATACCGTAGGTTCCTTGCGCTCCGAGCTATTTCATTGCAGAATCATTCTTTACACTTATTTACCAAAGTTTTAGCGTTAATTCCGTAATATTTTGTTGTTTTCAATATTTTCACAATAACAACTACCAGTGTTATTGTTTTGAGTGGCTTTGACATTGACAGCGAATGACATGACATCTGACGTTTTACGTTTCGTCACAGACAATAACTTTATAAATCACAACTTGTTGTTTTTGTGAAAGTTACTTATTGCATATTTATTGCTATTGTCTAGTGTTTTTTTAACATTGTAATGTTTAATTTACTTTCAGTTTGTCTTCTGTATTTATTAAAATACATTTCAATTAGTTGTAAAATTAAAAATCTTAATTCTTTTTGTGGAAAATTCTGGAACAATTTATCATTGTCTTTGGTTCGGCTCGTCTATGGTCGCCGGTGACGGTGACTTGCCTTTTTCCTTTCGATCCTCAGCGTCGGTGCGACTTATATTGGAAACAGGAAATTTTGATTGGGATCCAATCTAATTGTTAAGAAAATGCGGTGGTGATTGACATCGATATGGCCTAGTGCCAATATATCTTTTTTTATGTAAATTCAAGAATTTTAATATGGAGCGGCAGGCGAGTTTTTCATGCCGTTTCGTCTTGGTTGGAGTCTCACGCTTCATGGTGGAACTTCTTGAGAATTATCGTGTGCTCTCTTATTTTGTTGCAGTGAACCGCTCCTTTGTTTTACATGTTTTAAAGCAAGAAAGTATTTTTTTTGCATTTCTGGCAACTTTCCCCGGGCTGATGCACATGTCCCCTTGAAGCAGTGTGTCTCGTCTCAGGCCACGGAATGTAGAAGTGTTCTCCTCTGATGCATGGGAGAGTGAGTGCACCAACACCTTGGAGGATGGCTGCGTAAGCTAACAACGAACTCCGTATGTTTTTGTGTACTTTTTGTTTGTGAATTTCATTGACATGTAAAACGGATGTATTAATGTAATTTTAATATAGAAGACACTTAAGATCTTACATTTAGCTTCAGAATAGATTCATGGAAGGACGCTTCCACTGATTCTTGTTTCCCCAGGTCATGACCAAATAGTTTACCATGTCTTTTTAAGTACCCACATGTATCTTCTACTTACTTTAACTTTTAATTTTATTAACAGTGGCCATGTGTTCTGGTAATAATGTTGAGAAAGAATTGTTTGTAATTTTAAATAAGGACAGTGGTTTAACATCAATATACCTAGAATTTTTGTCAGACATGTATCACTTTGTTTGATTTAATCCAATACTCCGGTGTTGGTGGCGCCCTCTTAAGAAGTAAGAATTAGAACCTTTTAGTGAACTAATCTCAATATTTTCTTTCCGAGTGTAACAGCCATCAAGGTAGAACCCTCGCACACTCCCATGAGTCTCGTGCCCATCTGAGCTAGCTGAGCAGACCGCGTCTTGGAGGCAGTGGGTGTTGAATAAACACGGCTGTCCCCAAGTGCGTAACAAGAACTAGCGTCCGATCTCAAGCGTCGAACATTCGTAGTCGTATTTGTGGCCCCAAAAATGAATCTTCAACTTGCAAAACCCCGATCTCATGTTTTGAATTATATTTGAATGAAGAGATAATAGATATTATTACAAGATGTACAAATATATAAACTAGTTAAATACAAAATATTAACGACAAAGAGATGCCAAGAATACAGATTCTACTGAAATTAGGGCAGTGATTGGTATGTTACTTATGATGGGTGTTGAAAAAAGTGGTCGAAGAATACTCAAAGATTTCTGGGACAATAGGTTTGGAACTGCAGTGGAGACTATTTATCTCACAATGTCTCAAAATCGATTTGCTTTTCTGCTAAAGTGCATACGCTTTGATGACATCCATACACGAGATTCCAGAAAGGAAACTGATAAACTCGCTCCTATCAGACATATTTTTGAAAAGTTTGTATCCAATCTACAAAGATATTATACACCAAGTGAGTATCTCACTTGGTGTATAATATCTAGTTTTTTTTTTTTTTTTCGGCGCAAGATTGCTTGTTCATGGTGTCCCCGAAAGCAAGGGTGAAGACACAGAGCAGCATCTCAGCGAGCTATCGGATGGGCAAACAAAGTAACAGCAAGCCACGACCAATTGCTGTTAAATTCTCAGATCAATCTGTGCGCACTGCGGTGTGGAAGAACAAAGTAGCGCTGAAGGGGACTAAAATCACCCTCTCTGAGTTCTTAACAAAGTCCCGACACGATATTTTCATGGCCGCTAGGGACACATTTGGCATTTCTAATTGCTGGACCATGGACGGGATAATAAACATTAAGATTCCTGATGGCAGTAGGCACAAAGTGGAATGTATGCGAGACTTTCGCGCTATCACCACTAATACCGCGGCTGCCAAAGCATAACTCCATCGTCGTTTAACGCAATTTCCTAGTTTTAGTTCGCTTGTAATGTTTTATACCAACTTGTTGTCATAATTATTACGTTACTCGTTATACCGTTGTAACTAACTTATCAACGCTATGTATTCTTGTACTCTTCTACCCGTTAGCTTCTATATTTTAAATACCCGTACTTTCACTCAAACTTATTTTATTTTACTATGACGACTGAACTTGTTAATTTGTTTAGTTTTACCGACTTCAATTTCAACCCTTTGTTTTGTTGTATATAAATTCTAAATCTCATGTCAAGATTGTCACTTTGGCATGTTGACATTGACATTTGTCATATTCGTTCGGAAACGTTGCATACAACTTTTTTTTTTCTCTCTGCTTTGTTATTTAGGTTGAATTGTTGTATTTGTATGTGTACTAAAGTCAGTCATGCGTTTTGTTAAAAGTTTGTTATGTAAGTTCTCTTTCTTATTTTTTATTTTTGTTTAATAAGTACTCGGTGGTGACCTGTACTTATAGTATTTACTACCGTTGTGTTTTGCGTGTTCTAGATATTATTCGTTTACTTGTATGGTGTTTTCTTCCTCACTGCTGGCGAGCGGTATAGGATAAATATTGAAAATCAAATTGTTTGTTGCAATATTTAGTGCCTAAGTTAATCTTACTTATAATTATTAATATTTTATTACTTTTTATTTATTTATATATACATATGTAATGTTGCAAAATGTTTATGATGATGGCGATGACTCGTTGAGTGACGGTTCGGATTTCTTTTCAGCATCTTCTTCAGATGGTAGTTTTCATAGCGCGACCCTACCTCTAAATTCCCTAATTGAGTCTGAACTTGCAGCTACTCCTAAGAACTTTAACGTGGTCCACATCAACTCCCAAAGTATCCCTGCACACCATACTGATCTAGTGGCTGCTTTCTCCAATAGCCCTAACGTTCACGCTATTCTGGTTTCGGAAACGTTCTTGAAACCTTGTCTCCCTTCCGCTTCGTACTCCCTTCCTGGATTCCATCTCATCCGCAATGACAGAACTGGCAAGGGCGGAGGAGGAGTAGCCATTTACCTTAGAAGCCACTTGTCTTTCAACATATTAAACAAATCCCTATCTCAATATTCCCAATCATCCGAACATTTGTTTATTGAAGTCCTCTTTGGTCACCTCAAGGTTCTTCTAGGGGTGTTCTATAGTCCCAATCTCCACATTGACTATTTTACTAAACTCGAGTCCCTATTAGAAGATCTGGTTCCCACGGTTGACCACACAATAATTATGGGCGACTTTAACACCTGCCTGCTCAAGCGTGATTCCAGATCTTACCGTTTGTCCTCTATTGTCGAATCCTGCAATCTTAGCATTCTTCCGTCCTCTTCTACTCATCACTTCCCTGGCTGTCAACCGTCCTTGTTGGATCTTGCCATTGTATCTTCCACGGATCATGTCAGTTCACATGGTCAACTCCCTGCTGAAGCCTTCTCCTATCATGACCTTATCTTCCTTTCCTATAAAATCCGTTGTCCTAAACCTAAACCCCGGGTGGTCATGCAGCGTAACTTTAAAAATATGGACAGTGAGCGTTTTATGTCGGATCTTGGAAACATAGACTGGGTCGCAGTGCTTGATGCTCCAACACTTGATCTGAAACTGAAAATATTCAACTCTATCCTCATCCAACTATTCGACATCCATGCACCTCTCCGCCCCATTCGACTTAAGCATCTTCCTGCTCCTTGGCTCACTGCCGACATCAAAGCCATGATGGAACGTCGTAATGCGGCTAAAGTTAAATTCCGCAATAGCCCTTCAGATGTGACCCGACGCCGATATAAGGAGCTACGCAATCGTTGTAGTAGGATGTGCAGGGATGCGCAGCGTCGCCACATCCATGCGTCAGTAACAAATGGAGACCCCGCTAAGGTATGGTCTTTCCTGCATTCACTTGGCATTGGAAAGTCTAAGTTGAGTACCCCTCACAACTTGGCCCCTGATACTTTAAACCACCATTTCACATCTCCTTCCTCTCTCTCCTATAATACTAAACTATCCACTCTTCAATCTCTTTCCTCCATGTCTCCACTACATCATTCTACCTTCTTTAGGCCGGTGTCTGAGCATGAGGTTGAAAAAAACATTATGGCTATTAAGTCTAATGCAGAAGGAGTGGATGCAATTAGCCGGCGCATGATCCAGCTAAGCATGAGTGGTGTCATTCCTATTCTTTGCCATATTTTCACATAATGAGTCCTTATATATTTTATATGTATGTATTTATGTATGTATGTTAAATATTTATATTATGTAGTATGTTTAAGTATTATTTGTTAATTAAATACCCTTAATTAGCTATTCCCACTTTTGTTACAATATTCTGAATTTATGTTTTATATTAATACTTTATTGCCGATACGGTAGGTCTAACACCTTTTACTGGTTGACTGGTAGAGAATGCCCGATGGCATTAAGTCCGCCATTTGCTGTATTTTTTATATTGCAATAAAGAATAAATAAATAAATAAAAAAAATAAAATATTTTCAACTTTTCGCTCAACACCGGGACTTTTCCCGACTGCTGGCGTCAGGCGGTAGTTATTCCTATTCCTAAAACCTCAAATCCCTCTGTGCCCTCCCACTTTCGCCCTATTTCCATTCTCCCTTTCCTTTCCAAAGTCCTCGAGCGCCTTGTCCTCCACCAGATTAGTATATATGTTAACGGAAACCATCTGCTGAGTTCTTTTCAGTCTGGTTTTCGTCCGGGGCATAGCACCGTGACCGCCCTGACAAAGGTGGCCGATGATATCCGTGAGGGTATGTCAAACCAACAGCTCACTGCACTAGTTCTTCTTGATTTTAGCAACGCCTTTAATACTGTTGATTTTGACGTACTTCTGGCGATGCTGAAGGTATTCTTGGTTCGGATGTTGTGGTCGAGTGGTTCCGTAGCTACCTTATCGGCCGAAGGCAGCGTGTCCGAGTTGATGACAAATTGTCTGCTTCTTGCGACATCACTGCTGGCGTGCCCCAAGGCGGCGTCCTATCTCCCCTCCTTTTCTCTATCTTCATCAATTTCCTTACACCTCTCCTCTCTTGCAAATATCACCTGTATGCTGACGACCTGCAAATCTACTCTCGAGCTCCTATTGAGGATATAGACAACTTGATTGCTTCCGTAAATGTTGACCTTGCGACTATACACGAATGGAGTCGAACACATGGCTTAATAGTCAATCCTAACAAGTCGCAAGCGATCATTATTGGTGGGTCAAAACAGGTCGCCAAGCTTAAGTCCACCCAAGTTCCTCCTCTCCTATTTGATTCCGTTCTCTTCCTATTAGTAACGCTGCAAAAAATCTAGGTATCCTCTTTGACTCCACTCTCTCTTGGTCTCCTCATATTGCGGAGGTCAGTAGAAAGGTCTATGCTGCTGCCGGTGCCTTGCGGAGATGCAAAAATCTACTCCCTGTCAGAACCAAGATCGAACTTGCTCAGTCGCTTCTCCTGCCAATTCTGGACTATGCTGATGTTTGTACTGTTGACCTCAATGAGGATTTACTGGACAAGCTTCAGCGTCTGCAGAATCTCTGCATACGTTTCATATACGGCTTGCGCAAGTTCGATCATGTCTCTGAATTCAGAACTGAACTAGGGTGGCTTCCAATAAGACTGCGACGCGAGGAGCATGTCCTCATACTTCTGTTTAATGTTCTGTATGACCCTCGAACCCCACCTTACCTCTAGGAACGTTTTCAATTTCTTGGTGTGGACCACAGTCGTCCTCTTAGGTCCAAGGCTGATAATCTGCTTAAATGTCCTTTCTGGATACTACAAGGACTCCTTTACGGCAAAGTCAATCAGCCTCTGGAATAACCTCCCGTATGAGATCCGTCATTCGAAGTCACTTGCCATTTTCAAAAACAAACTGCATTCACATCTTCTCTCTAAGTCTTAGTTTGCAACTACCTTCTTCTTTTTTATTTGTTTATTATCAAGTATATATTATTATAATATATATAGATATATTAAATATATATTTAGTTGTTATTTATTTAAATATTTTATTTTTATTTATGACTATTTATTTAGTAGTTTATGTAGGTAGATTTATTTATATATTCAGTAATATTGTTAAGTAAAGTTTGTCATTCTTGCTTGTTGCCTGTGCACTACCTCTCGCTCTCTCTCCATTTTTCCTATGCCTCAAAGGTTGTCTGGAAGAGATCGCTCTTAGCGATAAGGCCGCCTTTGCCCACATGTATGTCAACTCTTTCTTGTGTTTCTGTCTGTATTTTTGTGTGTGCAATAAAGTGTTTTATCTATCTATCTATCTATCTATCTCACTCTAGATGAGCAGCTTGTGGCTTTCAGAGGACGATGTATGTAGTTTTCGAATGTTTATTCCCAACAAACCGGATAAATATGGTCTTAAACTCTCCTTAGTAGATGTTACGTTTCCTTATGCATACAACTTGGAAATTTATGTCGGTACTCAACCGCTTGGACCTTTTCAGGTATCTAACAAAGTGACAGACATTGTTCACAGAATGGTAAAGCCTCTTGAGGGTATGGGAAGCAATGTGACCATGGACAACTGGTTTACCAGTATACCATTGTTGATGGAATTAGAAAAGAAGAAGATTACTGCTATTGGGACACTGAAATCTAACAAACCTGATATTCCACTCAATTTCAAATCATCCAAAGATAGACCCATTAAAGACTCGTTATTTGGTTTCCAAAAAAAATGCAAATTAGTGTCTTACGTACTAAAAACAAAAAAAGTAGTTTTGGTCGCGTCAACGATGCACAATGATGATGCGATTGATACTTCTACAGGCGAGGCAAGAAAACCTGAGATTATTACTGAATACAACAAAACAAAATGCGGTGTAGACGTTTTAGATAAAATGTGCAAGTATTTTAGTGTAGCCCGAAATAGTAGACGTTGGCCACTCACATTTTTTTTTTGACATGGTGAATATCGCAGGCATCAATGGCATGATCATGGACATAATGGTCAATAACAATTATCAGCGCATACCTCGACGCGGCTACTTACGTTCAGTGGCTATTGAACTTATAAAGCCACAAATGCGACTGAGACTTATGTCTAAAAACATACCTCGGACTATCAAAGAGAAGGGCATGATGTTTTTAGACATAAAAGAGAGTGAATTAATGTCTCAAACCGAAGTCATACCAAATAAGAGAACCAAGACAACCAGATGCTACGACTGCTGAAGAGCGAAAGATCGATCGACCAGAACATTTTGTCATCAATGTCAAAAGCCCGTTTGTAACGACCATAAATATATTTCATGCCTTACTTGTTATAATAAATATGTAACCGAGCCCAAAGAATAATCTAATTATAACAAAAACCTTAATTATAAGTATAAGTGCCATTTTTCTTAAGATTTTTCCATTTATGATGCCAAAATATTTTTATTTATTTTTTAAGTTCAGAAGTGACTATTTTTTTGTTATATTTTGATAATTTAATTAAAGACTTATTATAAATAAAACGCTAAATTATTTTATTTCTATACCTATGTTACTTAAATATCATAATAAAAATGGGCTACAATAGTGCCCCACGCGTGTAATCGTGATACTTTTTAGAGCGCGTGTAGTGGAGTGTTAACAAAATAGTAATTATCACTAATACAAATGAGATATTATTTAATTGTTTTTTCTTAGATATTGTTAATTATAATGCTCATTTCAAAGCATATAAGGTAATACAAACATTACGCAGTTGTACTATCTCTTATAGAGATTTATACACAAATTTGAATTCTGTAGTCTATAAAGTAAACTCAGATTTCTATGTTTAAGTTGATTTTTGATAATTATATTTAATTATATTCTGACATAAGACTAGAAACTAAATATGTGTAATATGCAGTCCTCTTAACAAAGAGGACTGCGTAGCAAGCGGTCTTCATACATACGGCGATAACGTTTTCCACTCTTTATACCTTAACATACAGCATTGATTTTTTTAATTTAGGGTATGTTGTCGAAATTAATGAGAACTAGGGCTGTACGATTTGTTTTTTTTTTAATATTCTTTGTAGATTTGAAAATATTGGTACACTCTTGTTTTGTATGATATCACTAGAGTACAAATATTTCGAAATCTATGATAAAAATTTAATAAAACAAAACGTTTAGCCCTAGTTCTTATCCATTTCAACTACATACCGTAAATTAATTGCTATGTTAACAAATAAATGTTTCTTACAGTCTTCTTATTATTTAATTATTTTTGTGTTTAGCAGGAAAACGTCAGTATGAGTATTTTTCTAAGGGTCGACTATTTGTTAGTTTTAGTTTATACCATTTTGCCTCTCTAGTTAAACCTTGTTTTGTACATAGTGAGAGTAAGAGCACTGCACCTGAGATACAGGTTTCCTAGGTCGGGTGCCGATGTTTACCATTGGCTTGTTTCAATCAATGGTTTATTACATGTAAGAACTAAGTTATGTTTACAATTGTCTTATTGTTACTTGCCAAACAATGTATTTTTTCTTTGGTGAAATAAAAATATAATAATAAATATAATAATTTACATTGCCACGGAGGGGGGTATACAAGCTCTGAAAACTTGACAGTTTTCTGAGTGGCTATCAATGCGTTCTTTTATTTACTATACAGCGAGAACAAGGCACATTGATAGCCATTCAGAAAACTGACAAGTTTTAAGAGCTTGTAATTCCCCCCTGACTTTTCTTGCGCGGCAATGTAAATCGATTCCAAACTGTGCTCTTGTATTAAACAAGCAAAATGGCTTAAATTAAAAATATCCCATGTTTTGACGCAAGACAGTAATATCTTAAACTAATGGTATAAACATGTTAATATTAAGAACAAAGTTCTCTAACAAAGACATCAACTGTTTTGATACACGAAACCAATAGCCTCAATGTAAGGAATTGTATTTCAACGTAAGGTCGTCAATAACTAATAACAAAAAAATATAAATCTTCATTCAATACACAAAATCTCAATTTTCCATTTAATTGCTTTCATCGAAAATCAGTAATTACTTAAGCCAACAAAACATTTACTTGAATGAAAAAAGTAATAATTTACTCTAAGTAAGGTTAGTCTACAAGAGATAAAGAAGATTTTTCGTAAGAAGAATACATTTACTTCACTGAACCAATGAGGTGGCTTTAATGAAACAACACGTGTCTTGGGTTAAATTTATTATTCTTTTTATTCTAAGTAAGTTTAGTCTATAAGAGATAAAAAAGATTATTCGTATGAAGAATACCACTTACTTGACTGTACAAATAGAGGTGTCTTGAATGAAACAACATGTTTTTGATTAAATTTATTATTCTTGTAACAACTAAATATTATTAAGAATATTTTTTACTATTACGAAGAAATTTTTGTCTAGCGTCTATAGGGAGAGGATCTTAATCCAAAGCAATTTGTCTTTTTATAAGAAATCTGTTTTTACTGAACTCCCAGAAGAAGTAATTGCGGAAATTGGAAAAGATAAAAAGTATTTATTTAAACATCCGAAAAAAGAAGGTGATGGATCTACTGCCATATCGCCGATGCCGTCAACATCAACATCATCGGGAGCAGAAGGTTCAGTGGAAGGCGCTAACGTAATTGGCGACGAGTTGTTCTTAATTCTTGGTGATTATGCAAATTTTCAAATGTTTGATTAAAAAAAAGAAAAAAAGAAACTTCTTACTAAGAACTAGGTATATTATAATATACTACTCAAAACAAAATAGGGGTCAATATTCTCAAAAAGGAAAAACAATAAACCGAACTCCACGCTTCATAATATCGTTGTATGGCACATGACATAATCTTCTTCCTTTTTTAGAATATTGAAAACGAGATTTGACAATTAAGTTACTCATTTAGGAGATTCTAAAGTGAGCACGTTTGTATGAAAAAAGCCCAGTGGCCCCTAAATATTTTGTTTTGAGTAGTATACCTATGTTTAAGCTAAAAATCGTAAAAAATTAATGAAATATCAACGTTTTTTTGTTTTTATTTCATGTTTATAACCAAGAATGGAAATACAAAGAATAACGATTTTATTAGAATCATGAGTAATATGACAATAGGATCTAGGGAATTCTAGAGAATTTTTAGTATCCTGAATTCTCATAACCTAGCGAGATTCGATGGTAAAATATACTTCTAGTGACATGTCAAAATTGAAGGTGGCAACACTGAAAAATAACCGTAGTCCTAGAGGTGTGGGTTATATATCTTTTTTCGTTAATTAAATCGAAACTATACAGTGTATTAAAAGACCCATAACGAAAACGAAACACACGTATTGTCCCCATCGGTACTATAATTTTCTTGTATGGGGCCAAATCTGGGAACCTGATAATTAAGAAGTTATTGAGGATCAAAGTCAATATTTATTTTTTAAGATTATCACGAAATCAAATCACGAAAACACAAAAGAAAAGCGGAAGACGATGCAAATTTGCATTCTGCAAGCTATGCATACCGCATTAGAATGACTGACAATGCTCAAACGAAAGATATTCCAGTTTGTTTTAAAGCATTCATGGCTATAGGCATTTCTCAACAAAAGACTCTGAAGAAGTCTTTGCAAGAGACTGGAAACGCGTCATTAGACATGCGAGGCAAGCACAGGAACAGGCCAAGGAAACTCACAGAAGATGTAAAAAATAAAGAAATGGAGCACATAAGGTCCTTTCGTCGCCGTAAAAGCCATTACAGCCTACACTTTTATCTTTCTGAAGAATAAAATGTAAACAAAATGTACAATTTGTTTCAATACAAAGATTTATTGTCCTATGAGTCGTACATAACCATTTTTGTTAATAATTTCAATATTGGTTTCGGCTATCTGAGGTCAGATACTTGTGGAAATTGTGATGAATTTAAGGCTAAACTGATGGACTTGAAATTGAAAATAAAGTACACAAGATAAAAGCAGAGACATTTTATCGCAAGATTCAGGAGAAAGCAGGATTCACTGTCAATCTTCTTTGAAAAGGAAGGCTATCGCCATGGATTATCAAAAGAATTTGAGCATGCCTAACATAACCAGTAACGAGTCCTATTATAAGAGACGGCTCACCTTCAATACATGTAAAATTCATGTTCTGGCTTCATCAGATTCCTATTTTTACTGCTACGATGAGACCATAGCTAAAAAAAGGAGCAGATGAAGTTTGTTCTTTCCTACATCATTATATATTTACAAAACTCAACGCAAATGTCAGAGAGTTAGTAATATTCTGCGACTCATGTGGTGGGCAGAATAAAAACTATTGTATGTTCAGATTTATACACTATGTGGTTAACACATCCGAACGTTTGGATGTGATAAAAATTGTATTTCCGAATAGAGGTCAATCATACCTAGAAAGTGACAAAAACATGGCACTTATAAATCAGAAGGCTCCATGTGAAACACCAGATGATTGGAGAAAAGTAGTGTCCGAGTCAAGGCTAAAACCTACACCCTTTCGAGTTATTGATGTTGATCAGCCTTTAGTCCGATCTTGGACCAAGTTTTTGGCACCAAAGTATAAAAAGACATGCCCATTTCTTACTAGAGATCAGAGTTGAGATTACACATCCCCGTCTCATTTTCTACCGACATTCCTATAATGGACACTGGACTTCCTCTGCTATGCTGGATGCAAAGAGAAGAGGGTAAACTCATCTTTCTGACATCCCTAATTCAGGAGAATTTACTCTCCCTGACCAAGCTAACAAGGATATTTTATCGATCAGTAAAGCAAAATTCGTGGATATCAAAATATGTACCCCACTGATTGTTTATGTGGAAAAACTATATCAGCTGCTTGAACTAAAATCGAGGCGAAAGCGTCTGCACTCTGTGTCAAGTTGTTTTCTTGAATGGCAGGAAGCGAAGTTGATTTTTGTTCAACTTGCCTAAACAGTTCCCATCTGTCACTGTCAATATTATTGCGTCTATATTTCAAACGAGGGGGGCGTCTATTTTTAAGTTTTATTATATCTTTAGGCAATTCAATTAATAAAGTATAGTGATCGCTACCAAATGTGGAGGATAGCCTGTTCCAAGATAATATTGAAGCTAAATTAGAACTACAAATTGATAAATCTGGCGCACTATCCCCTTCATGGGGCAATGTTCGCCGAGTCGGAAGCCCTGTATTAAGAATACAAAAGTTGCTGGAATCTACATAGTCTAAAATTCTGGAGCCATAGTAACTGGAGCTAGAGCTACCTCAAGCCTGATGCTGCGCATTGAAGTCTCCTATTATAAAAATAGGTTTTGGGAGTTGTGAGATAATGTTATCCATTTCATTATATACAGAGGATGTGGGATGTGGAATATATACAGAGACAAAACATACATTATTTACAATAGCAGCTATAATCGACAAATTGCTACTATGATTTGGAATGGGAATGTGCCTAATGGAATGGTGTTATTAATCAATAGAGCAACACCAGCAAAAGAGTCTGATCTGTCTTCTCTTAAGCACAAGTATTGAGTCACATTAAAAATACTGCCTGGCTTCAGCCAGGTTTCCTGTAAAGCTATAATTACAGGTTTATATACATTTATCAAATGAATTAAATCGCTTTTCTTGTTATTAATGCCTTGGCAATTCCATGTAGAATGAATGTTAGGTCCATTATGGTCTTTATTATCATTGTGTGCAATTTTTTCAGGTGCAGCGTTGGACGGTTCGGAAAAGATTTCCTTTGAGTTAAAGAGTTTATTAAGGCAATAATAAGATCTCTTGTAGACATGTCGACTAGAGACTTATTTTCAAGTAAAGTACCTACTGATGTCAACGGAATATTGTAATCCTTAGTTAAAAAGTCACGAGCTTCCTTGTCATAACCTTTATTGTTATTTGTTTTAGGTTTAGGTTGAATAAAGATTGTTTTTTTGTATGATGAGTTTCTTTTACTACTGAAATTTATATTTTTGTATTTGCATTTGTGGAGCACTGGAAGTTGTAAGAACCTCAGAGTACGACTTTGTCACTGGAGGGTGGAGCTTAAGAGCTTCTGAATAAGAGATGCAGTTATTAGCCATAGATTCTTTAATAGATTTCTGCCTGGAAAACTCAGGGCATTTCCGGTTAGTAGCATAGTGAGATCCGGAGCACAGAATACACACAACATCATCTTCGTCAATCTGGCAACTCTCCCCTGAGTAGCCATTGCCACATTTAAAACACCTGGGTGTTAACCTGCATTGTGCTTTTATGTGCCCATATCGACAACAATTAAAACATTGCACAGTAGGGAAAATATACAAGTCAACCGGTAATGAATTAAAACATAGAAAGACTCTCTTTGGTAACACCTGACCATCAAAGGTTAGAACAACTGTCTCTACCGGGACAAAACTGGTTTTGCCATCTACTGTGTTCTTTCTATTTATGCGCCTAACTTTTAATATGTTTCCACATCCTACTGGGACCGTTATATTTTTTTGAATTTCATCTTCTGTCCAATCTATCGGTACCCCTCTAACTACACCCATGCGAGTGACAGAAAAAGTAGGGATAAAAGCTTTGTAGTTACTACTAATAAGAGCTTCATTACAAATAAATTGATTAGCATCTTCGTATTTACTAAATGATACAACTACTCTGTTTCGGCCAACTCGTTTTAAGCTACCATTAACAATGTTTTGAATATTGTGTTTCTTGAGAAAGCGGCTAAATGAGATAGGGTGGATCGTCACATTTTCATTAGGGCTGGCTTGGGTTCTTTGTACATGTACAATATATGGAGATACATCAGATGCTTCATAACTGAGTCTTCCTACTATCGGGCGTAGTACAGAAGCATTTGATGTATCTTGAATCAAAGATTGTTGTGATTGTGGAGTTGATGATGTAGTAGCAATTTCAGGAATCTTAAATTTATTTGATGACGAATCACCATGAGAATCACATCGACAGTCAACTTCAGTAAGAACATTTGAGGCAGATTTGTGGTCTCCTCTTTTTATTGCAGTGTTTGCAAACCTTACGGTACGATACCCTTTTACGTTTAGACTGATTTTCAGATGCATTGGAATCTATTAAGGACCCATCAGTGTCCATGCTTCCCTGACATTCCCTGGAGGCTGTCCCCCCAGGGTCCTCAGGAAACGAAAGCCAACTTAATTAGGACGTGTTTACAAAAATGTCACGACGCTGAACTATTTTATATTAGTTCTATACGTTACATTTGACGGGTGTACCCCAAATTTGAGAGCTGCGGAAATTCTAGGCTGCAATTTAACCGACCCAAACAATTTCCTGACCAATTTTCCGCATCCAAGTACTCAAGAGCAAGTATGTATATTACTTGATCCATGCCATGTTATTAAATTAATAAGAAACACATTTGGCAAGAAGAGACTGTTTTTTTAATGAAGACGGCAAGAAAATAAGGTGCCGCTATTGATCAGTCTGAATAAACTTCAAATGAATGAGGGTCTTACCTTTGCTAATAAACTTACACCACGCCATCTTCATTTTCGTAACCAAATAATGAAAGTGAAGCTTGCCACACAATTATTAAGTATGAGTGTAGAGTGTAGCTTGTTTTTATGGGACCAGGGGGGCTACCGCGTAACTTTATGGATATGAACATCATACGTTTTGCGGAACTTTAAGTCAATATTGTAAAAAAAAATGCCGCTATCAGATCCCCGTTTAGTGACGTCAGGTTTAACAATAGCTAGATAGCAACGTTCAACAAAACAAAGAAGCAAAAATCTATCAAAATAAGGAATTTAAATGACAGATGAAGCCCATATCCATATCCATATTTTTTAGCCGGTAGCCCCCCAGGTTCTGAAGTCATCCCAGTTCCTAGACTCGTCGGCAACTGTAAATTTTTGAACAATTATGAACAACTTTTTTACAATCATCATAAAAACCTTTTTTTTTGCATAAAACTTGGTATGAAATGATGTTACAATACTTTAATGTACACAAGTTTTGCCATTCTATAAAGCATGCAAATGAAAATAAAATTATAGTAGAAATGAAATTAGATGAGAATTCAAGAAACAATCAGAAGTCAACTTAATTCTTAAGTTTTATACACTCAAAATTTAGAAGAGTGACAAAAAGAGAAAAAAATTGGACCTCGTATTATATTATCCATTTCCAAGCAGAAAATTGTCGAATCCATAAACAAAATTATATTATGGCAACACGACTCTATCGATAGACTACCATTCGTTCGTTCGTTCATATTTTGGTTTGCATTCATTCATTTCAGGTATTCACAGTAACTAATACCTAATCTTTGATTCACAGCTGAGAGTGTAGGTACTTTGGTTTTTGTGTGTTGTGTATAATAATTATCTTGTTGACATTTTGTGCGTTTTCGGTAGAAGTTAAGATAAAATGGATCTCCCGTTACGGAAACAATCTGTGTATAAGCAGAGTTTAATAATTGATGAGTCTACTGATATCTCTGTTCATAAATATCTCGGTGTTGTTATTAAATATTTCAGCAACACGCATAATAAAATAGTTTCCACATTTTTGGGGCTAGTAGAGATGGAATCGTCAGATGCCGAGGGGATAGTAACTGCTATAACTGCGTTACTAGAAGAATTCGACCTGGACAAAAGCAAGTTGATCGGTATTGGAACAGACAATGCCTCCGTAATGGCTGGAGTTAACGCAGGTGTTCACAAAATATTGCAAGAACGGTATTCTTTACCTAATCTTTTACTGATTAGATGTGTCTGTCATTATACTTCGGTGTTCGTCCTCAATATTAGTAATATTCACACTTGTAGTATCGCTTGTACATGTTACCACTTAGCACATTAGTTTAGAAAAAAAAGGAAAAATAAAATTAATCCCTTCCGGTCGCTGTCATTTCGCATTAAATAATTAAAATAAGATCTATTTCCGGTATCATTTTCCCGCCAATAGACCACGCGCCTCATGTGACGTTTGGCGCCATGTCGCCATTCGCTTTTTGTGCTTCGCCACTAACGCACGTCTTTCGCTGAAGTGATCGTTACTTTTCACAATGCCAAAGCGTAAAAGTGATGAAAAATCTTTAGACTATATTGTTAAAAAGTTAAAGTATTTGGAAGAAGAAATAAAGCGTAACCGTCATCGACCGCGCCATCGTCGACGGGTTTCTTCATCGTCATCAAGTGATGAATCATCAACATCATGCGATTCAAGATCGTCGCAAAAAGATAATAACGGTTAGTACATAGATTTTCTTTTTACGTTAAGCTAAATGCGTTCCGAATAGTCTGTACGATTATGTCGCCGCATTAGCTCGTTGTCTATTGCAATTGTTTTAGTCTGAAGGGCTGCTTCATTGCATAGATGGTGAAAAGTTTAATGCATTTAGAATAGTCTGTAGGACTATGTCGCCGCATTAACTTTTTTCTATTGCACTTGATAAAGTCTGTACGACTGCGTCAGTGCATAGATGTTCTCTTACAATAAAAATTAACGCAGACTGAATAGTCTGTAGGACTTTCACTATAAATATTATTTTATTGAAATCCATAAATACTTTACATTGATATAGTCAGAAGGACTATTTAATTGTAAATTTGTAAAAGAGTCTTTTAAAAATCGATGGATTCTCGATTGTAACATCGAGTTTAAATCATTTAGAATAGTCTGTAGGACTATGTCGCCAATGATAATCATTGATCATATCTTATGATCCCCACTATATTACCAGCAGCACTATATTACCACTATATATGCGTATAAATGCTTTACGGTATTGTAATTACCTATATTACAGACATAGCTCTAACCAAACATGAGGAAACTCCAAGATTAGCTTCACCGACGGGTCCCACGCTGCAAGAGGAAGTACCGCCGTCCCAACAACTACCGACATCACCACAGCCTTCAACATCTTTGGCTCTTCCCGAGGCTGTACCGCCGACGCAGGCGGATCAAGGAGGGCCTTCAACTCAAGATGAAGAGGTTAGTCAAAATGTCTCAGGTCTGAGTGCAGATATTATAAATATCTTAGGCATTGATCCTACTGCGATTGTAGAGTATGGTCCAGCTATAAGTACCGATCTTGCGAATAGATTACAACATATTGTAACTTGCGGGCTTAAAAAAGAGGAGCGTAAAGAATTTGAAAAACGGTACCGTATACCTGAGAACTGTCAATTGATAGCAGCACCCATTATGAATGCTGAGGTAAAAGCAACCTTGTCGGAAATTAATTTAAAACATGATAAAGCAATAGAAAGTCGCCAAAAAAGTGTTTCAATAGTTATATCTTGTCTGAGTAAGGCTATAACTACTCAAATATGTTCAACCGAGCCCGATCATGAGTTATTACAACAACTCGTCGACGCCACTCGTCTCTTGTGTGACATCCAGTATATTAACTCGTCTGCACGTAAAACCTTGGCCTTATCTTATGTTAAAAAAGAACTGAAGGAACAACTATCCAACACAAAGATCGGCAAACACCTTTTTGGTGATAATTTCGGCGAAACAATTAAGAACGTAAAAGCGGTTAGCAAATCCAGTGCTGAATTAAAGATTCAGTCGAAAAAGCCTGAGTCTAGCTCAAAACATTTAAACTGGAAGTCGACGAGCGGGACACGCAGGCTGGCGCCCGCTCAGTCGGCGCCGCGTCGCCAGCCGCCGCCGCCGCCGCCTCCGGCCTCGAGCAGCTTCCAGCATCGGCAGCACCTGCCGCCGCCACCAGCGAGGCCGCCAAGGAACTATTCGAGCGGGTCGTCGCATCGGCCGCGACAAACTCGCGGACGTTAGTTGCTAACGATGAGGTGAGCTACGCAGGACGATTGAGTCATTTTAGTGAGCAATGGTCTATGATCACTCAAGATCGAACGGTCTTATCGTGGGTGCGAGGCTATAAGATTATTTTTAACGATTCTGTAGTACAACAGCATCCTAATATTACGATAATTACTTCGGAAACTGAACAGAAACATTTCGATATAGCTATACGACGCTTGTTGTCGATAGGTGCAATAGCCGAGTGTGATCCTTGTCCAGGTCAATTTGTATCACGAGTCTTTCTCATTCCGAAGTCTGATGGTACGATGAGATTTATTTTAAATTTAAAAGATTTAAATAAATTTATAAATACTAGCCATTTTAAAATGGAAGACATTCGAACGGTCTTGAAATTGATTTCGAGAGACAGTTTTATGGCATCGTTGGATTTAAATGATGCTTATATGTTAGTTAACATAGAACCTTCTTGTTATACCCTTCGGGTTATGTACTGCACCATACATTTTCACAAAGTTGATGAAACCAATAGTCAAGTTGTTAAGAACTTGTGGCTTCATATCATCCTATTATTTAGATGACATTTTTCTATTGGGTGAGACATTTGAAGAATGTAAGCTTAATATTAAAGCAACAGAACAATTACTTCAATCTTTGGGGTTTATTATAAATACTAATAAAAGTTGTATGTCACCATCTCAGAGTTGTAAGTACTTGGGTTTTATTGTCAATTCCAAATTTTGGCATTTACGGCTTCCACAAGAAAAAAGAGTTCGTATTAAGAAAGAACTTATTTACTTCTTAACCTTAAGAAGGTGTAAAATTAGGAAGTTTGCTCAACTTGTCGGGTTGCTAGTGTCTGCATGTCTAGCGATAGAGTATGGTTGGATGCATACGAAAGATTTAGAAAGGTGTAAATTTATTAATTTGAAAAATAATGATAACTACGACAGTTACATGAACATACCAGACAATGTATTGCCAGATTTAGTTATTCAGTGGTTAGGAGTCATTGATAATTCTGTAGACAGAATTAAAAATGATATTTATTGTCGTGAGATTTTCTCTGACGCCTCAACAACGGGGTGGGGCTCGGCTTATGGAGGTGAATCGGCAAGCGGTAAATGGTCACAGGCAGAAAAACAAATGCATATAAATTATTTAGAACTGTTAGCTGCATTTTTTTCTTTAAAACTGTTTGCAAAAGATTGTTATAATTGTCAGATTCTGTTAAGGGTAGATAACACAACAGCTGTAAGTTATATCAATCGTATGGGTGGTATCCAATTTCCTCATCTTACCCAAATCACTCGAAATATATGGAATTGGTGTGAGCAACGGAAAATATTTATTACGGCATGCTACATAAAATCAGCTGATAATGTAGTTGCGGATAGAGAATCTCGACGAAGCCATCCAGACACGGAATGGGAAATATTAGAAGTAGGATTCCGAAAAATTGTTTCTGCTTTTGGTTTACCCGAAATAGATTTGTTTGCCGACCGTATTAACAAAAAAATTTATAAATATGCATCGTGGCAATTGGATCCCGAAGCATTTGTGGTAGACGCATTTACTATAAAATGGTCTGTTATTTTTATGCTTTCCCTCCAGTTTCATGTATATTGAGAGCCCTAAGAAAAATAGTTAATGACACAGCAAAGGGTATAATGATAGTACCAGCATGGCCGTCTCAACCATGGTACCCTTTGTTTTCAAGCCTTATAGAGTCAGATGTATTAGAGTTGAGTTCAAGTGAATTTGTTATTCCCCATTCTAGCGAGCGGCAGATCCACTCCACAACTACCCTGGTTGCTGCAGTATTATCCGCACAGCGATGATAAGGAAAGGTGTACCAATGGCAGCCATAGATATTATGATTGCTTCTCTCTCGGAGAATACTATTAGACAGTATAATGTATGTTTTAAGAAATGGTATTCTTACTCGCATAAAAATCATATAGAATTATACCACCCTTCCATAACTTCAATTTTGAATTTCTTGACACAAAATTATAACAGTGGTATGAAATATTGTACAATTAACAGCTATAGATCTGCATTATCATTGATAATTGGTCATAATATTATGAATGATGATTTAATAACAAGATTTTGCAAGGGGGTTTATAGGCTCAGACCTTCATTACCAAAGTATAGTATAACTTGGGATGTCAATGTAGTTTTAAACTATCTAGGGACATTATTTCCTCATGAACAAATATCATTAGAACAATTAACCAAAAAATGTTCCACTCTAATTGCTGAAGTCACTGCACATAGAGTGCAAACAATATCCAAAATTTATTTAAAAAATATTAGTATGTATGAAAATCACATAATAATTAGAATAACCGATCTTATTAAAACATCTCGACCCGGTTTTGCACAACCGCCAGTTGCCGTTTTTTAATGAAAAGCCAGAAATATGTCCCGCTAAAGCGTTAAGTTCATACATAGATAGAACAAAATCTCTTAGGAAATCAGATAGCTTGTTTATTTCATTTCGTAAACCACATGGGGCTGTTACATCGCAGTCGATAAGTCGCTGGCTAAAATGTACATTACAAGATAGTGGGGTAGATGTGTCCATATTCACTGGACACAGCACTCGTCATGCGGCGACCTCTCGAGCTTATAACCGGTGTGTTAACGTGGACCTTATTCGTAAGACAGCAGGATGGTCTGGTATAATAGATTGATTGTTGATAACAACAACAGTTCTGATTTTGCTAGATCAATCTGCATATCCTAAAAATAATTTGCAGGGTTGATTTAAAACTAAGTTCTGTTAAGTTCCTTAATTATAATACAATATACTTAGTACAAAGAGTACAGTTTGTTAGTATAATTAATAAAGTGTCTGATTCAATTATTGATATTTTTCTTAGACCTACTTGTTTCTCTAAACATCTACAAGTGTGAATATTACTAATATTCGTATAATTATGATCGAACTTCACGTACAGGTAAGTTCGTTTGATCATCAATTCTATTCAATTGGCAGTTTCGCGCTTTATGTGAGATATACCGAGAAACATAGAGTTCCTGATTAGAGAACTCATAATTGGTTTAAAGTCTCACCGAAACGTCAAGGTGAATATGGAAAACTATATGAAACAATAAATTGTGGAGAAGAACCACTAAAAATATTAAAATATACAAGATAGCTATCAGTCGAACCGGCAGTAACTCGAATTTTTAGCCAGTAGATTGAACTCAAATTACATTTTGGAATCATGAGAACTCGAGAACATTGTTATCAAGCCGAATTAATGTATAATATGTACAAGATGAAAGAAACAAAATTTACATGCAGTTTTTATGTGGCACGCTTAAAAATATTCAAGTCTTTAAAAATTATTGAAAGCAAAAGTTCAAACCCCTGTCTATTATATAACACGTTTTATGATATGATTAGAAATTTGTGAACTAAAATAATCATTACTAAACCGGGATTGCAATTTGACACTCTGAACGTAAGAGATCATCTTTCAATGAGCCCTTTACTAGGATACTTATTTGAAAAGGAAATCAATGAGTCTACATTGGATAATGTTTTATTTTATGGTAAATTCATAATCTTATTACTATAAATGATACGGGTAGCGCCATCTAGTTTCAACAAGCGCAATCTGTTAACCTTTTTTTAATATTGTCTGTGGCTTTTGTCACTTGTCCTGTGTGCTAAAAATAAACTGTGTCGATCATTAAAAAGTTTAATACATTCATAAAGTTATTCCGTCTTTCTTTTTCAACAAACCTTCTAACATGGTAGCAGAGCGTAGTTTAATGGGAAAACTCAGTGTGCTATAAAAAATATCAAGATAAAATATCATATCAAAATACGTTTGAGGTTATTCACTTGTGCAACAAAAATATCGTGAAAATTCATCAGTTGTCGATAATAAGACGTTATTATCATCAAACTGGCAAAACAAGCAAGGATAGAAGACATAATGTTACCTATTTTTGATGGTGCAAATTATTCAAGTTGGAAATTAAGGTTGGTAACTTTATTGGAATACAAAGAATGTAACGAGCCAGCTATTGGCATGATGCCTGTTTCTGTTAAAGTTGAAAAGGAAGAGGTGGAATGGAAAAAGAAGGATTTAAAAGCCAGGACTATAATAATGAGTACAATCTCAGATAAACAACTAGAGTATATTAGTGAATGTAAAAGAGCATTTGAAATGATAAACAAGTTTGACAAGATGTATTTAACACAGTCTACTGCTATGCAAATAATATGTAGAGGAAGAATTGAAGAGATTAAACTGAACAATTATCCTACAGTAGAAGATTTTTTTGTTGATTTTGAAAAAACAATAAATCAGTTTAAAATGGCTGGAGGAAAAATAGATGAACCCGAGAAGTTGAGATACCTGCTCAAAGCGCTTCCACCAAGCTATAGTTATATTGGAGATTTTCTTGACGTTATTCCAATAGAACAAAGAACAGTTGAATATGTCCAGTCTAAAATAAAAGAAAAAAATATGACAACTAGTGACTCGGGGAAGAAGAACAATGTGAATACATTTGCAGCCAAAACTAAATCGCAATGCTTTATCTGCGGAAAGCTCGGCCATCTCAAGAAGGACTGCTGGTACGGGCAGCGAAATAATCAAGGAAAACAGAGCTATCAGTTCAGTCAAGGTCAGCGAGGACTACAGAAAGGTTACAACCGGGGCGGATTCTACAGAGGTCGTAGTCGTGGCAGAGGTCAAGTTCATTCTAGAGGTGAATCATCAAACAACTTTTCATCCGAGTCATGGACAGCTGAAGTCTGCAATCCGGAAATAAATCAGGTATTTGGGTGTATTGAAAACGAAGAATGTAATAATAACAGTGAATTATACTCTGCGCCTCGTTCTCGAGATTATTTGTTAAGTTACATGTAGTATCGCATAGATGTCACTACTCCGGCACTATGTTGAGAATCCTTCGTCTTTTTTTTTTGGTATCCCTTCCTCCCTACTTTTGCTGTGAGCGCCATTTGCCCGAGCTCGTCATTCGCATTTTAGTGCTCGTCTACTCCGGTCGACTCAATAAGTATACATAATGCCTAAACGGACTAAACCTAGGACGCGTGATGAAGAAATAGATCACATCAGGAAAAAAATGCGGAAGCTAGAAAAGAAAATGCACGATATTGGAAGTGAATTGTCCTCACCAAACGACGATGGACTCGTAAATAAAGGTAACTAAATGCTTATTTTCTTGAACAATATCTTTTTATTGGTACAGAATGCAACCAGAATAAGCCATTGGGGCTTATTTATCGCATTCACTAATTAACGGTCGGCGTGCTATCCACTGGGGATTGTCACCTGATTCGGTTTTTAAACGACAGTTACACACTGTCGTCATCTAATATAGTGCAGTACAGTTATATCTTTTAGTAACGATAGTCAAATAGATTGATTGAAAAAGGTTAAATAAAACAAATAAAAATAAAATATTTAATTTAATTAAGTAACCATTATCATGAAACGTAGTCATTAAATTGCATTAAAGTTTACCCTCACTTAATTAAATAACATGTGGCACTATTTAAGAAACACGTAGGTACCAATAAAATAACGACATATTTATGTCAATAAATAAAGTATCTAATCGAACTGCCGCTGGGGCTGATTCAACATATACTTTCTAATGCATAATGAACCAACAAAAATAAAACTATTTTCTCATCTGTCTTTTCAGACATGTATGAGATTGGCGCAAGTGATTGGTTAACTGCAGTGTCTGACGAGGACGATAAACAGTCAGTTGTGGGTATGAGTGAGATAGCCTTTCAACCACCTCCTGACGAGGACTTGACTGCCTCAGCTACCGTTCAAGAGACAACCGTGTCTACAGAAACACAGCTTCAAGTAGGCTCTGAAATCGAACTGGACACTGATGTCCTCGAAATTTTGGGCGAAGACCCTTCATCTGGTGAAAAACTGGGAAAGAATATTCGCCAGGAATTGGCTTGCAGGCTTACACATATCGCCACAGAGGGTCTAACCAAAGACACTCGTAAGGAACTGATAGCAAAGTATCCTGTTCCTGCTAATTGTTTACTTATTGGAGCCCCTAAGCTTAACCCCGAAATCAAGGTCGCCGTTATTGAAAATATCATAAAACGTGACAAAGGCATCGAAAGTAAGCAAGCTCAAATGGCAAATGCTATCTCATGTTTGGCAGAACTAATATCTGAACAACTTATCTCTAAAGATAAGAACAAAGAAACTCTTTCAAAATTAATGGATCTGAGTCGCCTATTATGCGACATCCAACACGGTGACTCCATTTGAAAGAGCATTTGAATACCACAAAAATTGATTCCCTTTTATTTGGCGAGGCACTAGCCGAAACACTTAAGACCGCCAAATCTATCAACAAATCAGGAGGTGAACTCAAAGCTGACCAATCTGCAAAAAACTTGCCTAAACGATCTAAGACTTCACATCATTTAAACCGAAGAGCTCCGGGTCCGGCATACAGGCAGCCAGGCCCATCACGGAGGAGCTACGAGCCTGTAGCCCCCCGCCCGCAGCCTCCCCCGCTGCTGCCCACGCACTCGTCGAGGCAGTGGCCACGTGCGCAGCTGCCGCCGCCGCCTCCGCCACCGCCACCACCGTCTGCGCAGACGATGGGCCGGCGCCGTTACTAGATACAGTTAAGTACGCTGGCCGACTACACCTCTTTCAAGAACAGTGGTCTATTATCACAAGTGACCCTACAATTTTGTCTTGGATTAATGGATATAAAATTCCTTTTTCTAAACCAGTTTATCAAAATTCTATCCCACCAACGCATATTCGCAGTGCAGCCGAAAATTACCATTTCTATACAGCAATAGGCGAGTTATTACAAATTGGCGCAATTTCAGAATGTGAACCTTGCGAAAACCAATTTATTTCAAGTGTTTTTCTTACACCGAAACCAAACGGTAAGATGCGATTTATACTAAACCTTAAAAACATGAATAAATTTATTGATACTGAGCATTTTAAGTTAGAAGATCTAAGGACTGCAATTAAACTTGTTACACAAAATTGTTATATGGCTACCCTCGATCTCAAGGACGCTTATTTTTTGATAAAAATTCACGAGGAGTCACGAAAGTACCTCAGATTCATATATGACGGAAAATTATATGAATTTAACGTCTTACCGTTTGGTCTCAATACTGCACCGTTTGTGTTTACAAAGATAACAAAACCAATAGTGAAACTTCTTCGAACTTTGGGTTTTCTTTCCACTGTTTATCTAGATGACTGGTTTTTATTAGGAGATACTCATCAAAATTGTTTGTTAAATATTAACATTACTAAAAAAACTATTATGTTCTCTTGGTTTTATTATCAATGAAGACAAAAGCATACTTTTACCCTCAATGAAATGCAAGTTTCTAGGTATGATTATTGATTCCCATAAATTACAATTAAGTTTACCGCCAGAAAAAAGGCTAAACATATTTTATGAATTAGAATCTTTTTTAAAACTAAAAAATTGTAAAATTAGGAAACTTGCACAAATTGCTGGACTGCTCGTATCTGCATGTCCAGCAGTGGAGTATGGGCTTCTTTATACAAAGGAGCTAGAACGTTGCAAGTTTCTTAACTTAAATAAAAACAATGACTATGATAAGATAGTGCATGTGCCCGCTACATTATATCCGGATATTCAGTGGTGGCTGGACAATATAAAATACTCAAATCGTATTATAAGAAATGACACATTTCTCACGGAGATATTTTCTGATGCTTCAATGTCAGGGTGGGGTGCAGCCTGTCAAGGGGAAACGGCCAGTGGTCAGTGGTCATACGAGGAGCAACAGAACCATATCAATTATCTTGAACTATTGGCCGCTTTCATAGCTCTAAAAATCTTTGCAAAGGATCTGCGCCACTGTCAAATTCTCCTGCGAATAGATAATTCTACAGCTATTGCCTACATCAATCGAATGGGTGGTATTCAATACCCACATTTGACAAGAGTAACCCGGGAAATTTGGCAGTGGTGTGAATCCAGAAGGATTCTAGTCGTCGCGTCTTATATTAAATCATCTGAAAATATAATCGCAGATGCTGAATCTCGCAAATCGCACCCTGACATTGAGTGGGAGTTAGCAGATTGGGCTTTTCAGTCCTTGATACATTCATTTGGCATCCCGAAAATCGACTTGTTTGCCAGCCGCTTAAACACGAAATGTAAAATCTATGTCTCCTGGCATAGAGACCCCGATGCAATTGCTATCGATGCCTTCGCCATTAAATGGACTGATTCCTTTTTCTATGCTTTCCCCCCTTTTTCAATTATTCTAAAAACCCTCAGAAAAATAATCTCTGACAAAGCAACAGGTATTATGGTCGTGCCTCTATGGCCTACGCAACCCTGGTACCCAGTTTTCCAAAAGCTTGTAGTCTCTAAAATTATTTCATTTCAACCTCAAACATATCCCTTACTTTCCAATTGCAGAACCAGACGAATGCACGAGTCAGTTACCCTGGTGGCAGCAGTCTTATCCGGGACGCATTATTAAGAAGAAGTTTACCGACATCTTCTTTAGACATCATGATTGCCTCACTGTCCCCTAATTCATTAAGACAATATGATGTATGTTTAAAAAAATGGTGGAATTTTTGCAAAGATAATTCAGTTGATGCACTCGAAGCTTCAGTTCCAACTATTGTACACTTCTTCACTACATTATTTAATAAAGGTTGCCAATATGGCACCATTAATTCCAGTAGGTCAGCTTTATCTCTATTAATGGGTTCCTATATAAGGAATGATGATAGGATTTGTAGATTCCTTAAAGGCGTTTATCGCCTTCGGCCACCTCTCCCTAAGTACAATGTTACTTGGGACACAAATTGTGTGTTAAACCATTTAGCCCAATGGTACCCAAACGAGGATTTAACGTTACAACTTATTACACAAAAGACTATAACATTGCTTGCTCTTATAACCGCCCATAGAATGCAGACTCTGGCAAAAATAAATATAAAAAATATTAATATTTCCCCTAACCTTATCACCATTAAAATCCCCGATTTAATTAAAACTTCTAAACCTGGTTGTAAACAGCCTATACTTCATATTCCACTATTTAACGATAATCCTAATGTTTGTCCCGCAAAGACCTTGTTGTGCTACATTAACAAAACAGCTCCACTAAGAAAATCCGAATCTCTGTTCATAGGCATGAAAAAACCGCATAAGACTGTGGGTACTCAGACGCTCAGCCGCTGGGTCAAAAATACTCTAGGCGTGTGCGGCGTAGACACCACCATATTTACGGCGCACAGCACGCGGCATGCCAGCACGTCACGTGCCCTCGCCCAGGGCGCCAGCATAAGCGCCATCCGGAATACCGCTGGCTGGAGTGGTAATTCTACTGTGTTTGCTAGGTTCTATCACAGAAATATTCTACAAGATGATCCTACCTCAGTAGCTAATTCTATTTTAAGTCATCAGCATAATAATACGTCATAAATTACTATGTAATCAATCAGTTATTTATAAACATAAAATTTAAGTTCCTTGAATCTTGATTAAAGTAACTATTATAATATTAATAATATTTTAGTTAAGATGATGATTAAAAACATTGATTACTGCAATGAGTTCCTTGTTTTTGTTATTTTAATAAAAAAAATATCATGCATAAATTTATTTTTTATTGATGACATTTCCTTCTGTCTGCTCTCAAAATCTACATGTAACTTAACAAATAATCTCGAGAACGAGGCGCAGAGTATAATTGATGATTAAACGAACTTACCTATAAGTGAAGTTCTATCATAATTATACGAAGCGCCTCGTTCGAAGAGATTAGTAACCCAACCCTTGATAACCCGCCCTCCCCCCTGTCTTTTTGTCAGGGGACTTTGGGGAACTGGGCGAAGTGGTTCCGATTATGGTGACTGATCGCCCGTCCGGCTCTGCCGGCGTCCCTCCTTCCAAATAATAATAATAAACCCAACCCTCCCTAAAAATTTTTCACCCTTTACTAATCTCTCAAGGAAATGTATCAAAAAATATTGAACTCTAAACTAAATGACGAGCTCGGGCAAATGGCGCTCACAGCAAAAGTAGGGAGGAAGGGATACCAAAAAAAAAAAAAAAAAAGACGAAGGATTCTCAACATAGTGCCGGAGTAGTGACATCTATGCGATACTACATGTAACTTAACAAATAATCTCTTCGAACGAGGCGCTTCGTATAATTATGATAGAACTTCACTTATAGGTAAGTTCGTTTAATCATCAAATAAACTGGCTTTTAGATAGTGGGTGTACTGACCATATAATAAATAATGATGCCTATTTTTATAATTCCATAGATTTAAAAATTCCTGTTGATGTTAAACTACCAGACGGCAAAATGTTAAAAGCCTTAGTGGCGTATTAGTAGGTACTGTCAAAATTTATTTAAAAAAATATTATAATCAAAAACATGTTGAATTAAAAAATGTTTAATTTGTGGCAGACATTAAGCAAAATTTGTTGAGTTTTTCAAAGATAACCAGAAATTGCACAATAGTGGCAAAAAATGAAAATGCAAATATTTATAATCAGTCTAGAGAATTAATAGTTGTTGCTGATAAAATAAACAATTTGTATTGTATAAAAAGTTTTTTATCAAATAAAAATGAGATGTATGCACATTCATTATCATTAACTCATAAAGAGAAATGGCATAGGGCACTTGGTCATGTAAATTTTCAATATTTAAGTAAGTTAATAAATAATAAATTAGTAGACGGCTTGCCAGATAAGATCGAAAGCGCAGAAATGAAATGTTCGAATTGTATTCAAAGTAAAATGGCTAATGTACCTTTTGAAAATAATAGAACAAAGACTACTGAAATTTTGGAATTAATTCATACTGATTTAAATGGTCCACATAACACAACTGGTTATGGTGGAGAAAAATATTATTTGACGTTTATCGATGATTATAGTAAATGTACAAGAATATTTTGTATTAAAAGTAAAGCTGAAACTGCAAGTTGTTTTATAGAATTTGTAAATCTTGTAGAAAATAAATTTAACAAAAGATTAAAAATACTACAGTGCGATAATGGCAAAGAATATTTAAATAAAGATATTTATAATTTTATAAGGCAAAAGGGTATAGAGTTATTACCATGTCCTCCGTATGTCCATGAATTAAATGGAGTAGCGGAAAGATATAATAGATCTGCTATGGATATAGGTAGGTGTTTAATGAGTAAAGCTAAAATTCATAGAAGGTATTGGCCAGAAGTAATAAAAACAGCAGCATATTTAAAAAATCGAACAATTGCAAATACGGTAGAAAATAAAACTCCTTATGAAATATTTTTTGGGATAAAACCCAATATAGAGCATTTAAAAATTTATGGAAGTAGAGTCTTTGTCAGGGTTCCTGAAGTTTTAAGAAAAAGTAAATGGGATGATAAAGCCCAACAAGGAGTTTTAGTAGGTTATAATGAAAACAGTTATAGAGTTCTATTAAATAACAGAATAATTAATGCTAGGCATGTACAGGTAGTAGAAGAAAATACTCAATTAATTTGCTTAGAAAAACTTGATGATCAAAGAGAAAAGGATAGTACAGATTTAGAAATTGACCCAACATCAAAAGTGTCAGACGAAATAATTGAAACCGAATACGAAAGTGATGAAAGTTATGTGGATGCAGGTGAGACAAACTCTAATGATGTTACGAACAATCTTGTAGAAAATGATAATAGGGACAAGCATGAAAAAGATGGAAAGTCTGAAAGAAAAAAAAATCCAGTTTCTAGATATGGTAATCCAGTTTCGCATTTTATATATGTAAACTATATTGATGCAAATGTACCAAATACATTTGAGGAGGCGATGAACTCCCATGATCACACACAATGGCAAATGGCAATGGACTCTGAAATTAATAGCTTAAATAAAAATAATACTTGGCAAATTGTTGAAAGGCCTAAAAATAAAAAGGTTATAGATGTTAAATGGGTTTTTAAAAAGAAAAGCAATGATGTTTATAAAGCTAGATTAGTCGTAAGAGGATTTCAGCAAAAGGAATACATTGAAAATGTTTATTCACCAGTAGGAAAAATGCAAACATTAAAAATTTTATTGTCATACAGTTGTAAAAACAACCTATTTGTCGAACAAATGGATGTTGAGACAGCTTTTTTAAACGGTCATGTAAAGTCAGAAGTTTTTGTAAATCAACCAAAAGGTAATGAAATAGGAGATAACAAAGTTTACAAATTGCAAAAGGCTCTCTACGGTCTTAAAGAAAGTCCTAGAGTATGGTATGATTGTTTTGATGAATATATTAAAAAGTTAAATTTTGTTAGAAGTAACTATGATTACTGTTTATATGTTAATAGAGCAAGCAAAGATCCAATATATATATATATTAATATTTGTTGATGACCTTCTTATTTGCTGCAAAGGCAAAAGTAAAATAGAAGAGGTAAAAACTAGTTTAATGAAAAGATTTGGGAAAAATATAAACATATATTGGAATAGATATTGATTATAATGATGATAAAAATATAATGACTCTTAATCAAACAAAATATATTGAATCTTTGGCTGCAAAATATGATCTGGAAAATACTAAGTTATATGATACTCCAATGGAAAAAAAATTAAATCTAGAACAAGCTGTAGAAGTAGATGAAAGTATTATGTACAGAAATTTAATAGGTGAATTATTGTATATTAGTACAGGCACACGGCCAGATGTAGCGTACAGTGTTAATTATTTGAGTAGGTACCAAAGTTGTTACAACCGAACACATTACAAATACGCAATGAGAGTTTTAAAATATCTGTATAAGACTAAGGATTCAATTCAATTCAATTCAATGTATTTATTGCGATAACTGTGTACAATTTTTTGCAGATAACATTACAGATTTGTAGGTAACAACAGTATACCCATAACAGGCATGCAATATTTACCATAGGATACCATTTAGATGTATAGTACTCATTTAAGGTGTAAAATACATTGTTGATAAGCCATTTTTTTAATACGTATTTAATTTTGGGTAAATCCAGAGCCTTAATATCTCCTGGTAGATGATTAAATATTTTAATGCCAGTGCTGAAGGCACTCTTATGATATAGATGGTTATTTATTTTCGGTATGCATATGTCATGTTTATATTTACTGCGGATATTAGGACGGGAACTGATTTTACTGATAAAATAATTAGGATTTAGCTTTATGAAAATTACGGATTCTAAAATAAAGATGTTTGTCAATGTTAAATACCCTTTGTCCCTAAATATGTTTCTCAGTGTTTCGTCGGAATACATACGATGAATGATACGTAAACACCTTTTTTGTAAGAGAAATGTTGACTCAACATTTACAGAATTTCCCCAGAAAATAATGCCGTATAAGAACAGCGGGTAAATTTGACCAAAGTATGCAGCTCTGGTTACATCCACCGATGTAGTTTCAGCCAATATGGAAACACATAACAGTAACTGGAAATCTTTTGGTTAAATTTTGAAATATGATCTTTCCAATTTAAGTTAGCATCGATGGTAACACCAAGAAAATTAAGTTCACCGACTTCATTTATTTTTGTATTATTTTCAGATATATCAAGGTTGTACGAAAGAGATCGATTATTTCTAAATTGAATGAATTTTGTTTTAGATAAATTTACGTTTAAGTTTATGGATTTAAGCCAACTAATAGTGGTTTCTAATACTTTATTTATGTGATCTTCAAAGGCCGTTTTATTTCTATATGTATCTGGAATAAAAATAGTAGCATCGTCTGCAAACATTACACATAGGTTTTCAGTTATATTAGGCAGTTCATCTACATATACTAGGAACAGAAGTGGTCCAAGAATGCTACCTTGTGGTAGTCCCAAAGTAATATGTTCAGTACTAGATTGGATCTCTTCAAATGTCTTGCTATTTTTATTGTATGAGTCAATCACTGTAAATTGTTTTCTGTCTGTAAGGTAACTTTGAATAAGTTTTAAAGCTAACCCTCGTACACCTAAGTTCTCCAATTTCTGGAGAAGAATATCATGTCTAACGCAGTCGAATGCCTTAGACATGTCAAGGAACAGACCAATGCATGGAGTTTTATTGTTTAATGATTCCCATATTTCTTTAAGTACTTTATATACTGCATGCGTTGTGGATTTCTGCTTCTGAAAACCATATTGGTCTTTATTCAGTAAATTATACATGTTTAAAAAGTTTAAAAGACGATGATAAATATTTTTTGCAAATATTTTGGAAAAACTAGATAATAATGATATGGCTCTGTAGTTATTTTTATTACTTTTATTACCTTTTTTGAACAATGGTTTGACTTTAGCAAGCTTTAATTCTTGAGGAAAACTACCAGATTCAATCATTAGGTTAAGAATATATACAAGGGGTTTAATTATAATTTCTAATGAACTTTTAATAACTTTAACCGGTATATCATCGTAACCACAACTTCGCTTATTCTTTAAACTTTTAACAATTTTTTTGAGTTCGTATTCATCTACAGGAGTTAGAAAGAGTGTTTTGGTGAGTGGTCTGTTCGAACTATTTCTGTTAGAAGTTTGTTTTGGTTTATTGTTTTTAATGTCAGAAGCTTGCAAAACAAAAATTTATTAAAAATTTCTGCGATTTTATAAACATCTGAGACATCTGTACCGTTATCCTCAGTCACATTTTGTATTGTGCTTTTAAATGTGTTTTGTGGTGTAGTTTGCCTTTTTACTAAATTCCATGTTGCTTTATTTTTATTACTACTATTGTTAATAAATGATATATTATATTGTTGTTTTGCAGAACGAATCACTGATTTTAGTATTTTGCAATACTTTTTATAGTAGTGCGTAAAAGAAGAAGAAGATTTTTTGTTGCTATTATTGTTGTTGTGAAATATATTATTATGGAGTTTTCTTTTTACTTTGCTAGCTCGTTTTATACCTTTAGTTTGGCAATTATGTTTTTTATTATAAGTAAGTCTAGATCTCTCTATAGGCACACATAAATCATAAATCAGTTTAAATAATTAGATAAATGTGCTATAAGCTGATTGAACATCTTGGCATTGATAGACTTCAGAAAAACCCAACTGAGACAAATGTTTAAGAAATAAAGTTAAATGTTTGTCTACGTTTCTACTATAGTAAAACCAATATTTTTCGACAAATCCCTGATCACATGGTACGCTTATAGTTTGGGCAGAGTGATCCGATAATGCAAGGTGTAGAACTTTTGATGAATAGTTTTTAAAATTGGTTATAATGTTGTCTAAACAAGTTTTAGATCGTAAGGTTATTCTTGTTGGCTCATTTATTGTTAAAATTAGATTATATTTTAGTAAAGTATTTTTGAATACTGAAGTTCGCTTACTGTTTTCAAGGATGTCAACATTAAAGTCACCCGTTATAATAACTTTCTTTTTTACATGTCGGGATCGTATTACAATTTTCTGCAAAAGTGCCTCAAGTGATTTTATAAAAATATTAAAGTTTGAGTCGGGAGTTCTATATACACATACAATAATGCAGTTCAACTCTGGCAAAGATATACCACAACATTCAAAATTAAAATACATGCTAAGTGACTCTATACAATGCAAAGAGTTAAAATTAACATTATTTTTTACATATATGGCTACACCTCCTCGTGATTTATTTCTGCAAAAGCAAGCTGCCAGCTTATAACCTGGTAACTGAATAATGCCTACATTTTGACTTTTAAGATAAGTTTCACTAAAACATAATATATCGGTATTATCCTTAGACAACAAAATTTCTAACTGGCTGAGCTTAGCTCTTAAGCTTTGTATATTTTGATGAAAAATATTTAAGTTACATATTCTGCTTGGTATATAATCACTAACACTCGGTGAAGATACGAAAGGAATGTTTTTTATTAACACCTGGAGTAGAGGGACACAAGATGTTTTATTATTTTTAACTGGACTTACAGGACAAGATGTTATCTCTTCATTTATTATGTATGGGTCATAACTAGTTTCACAAGCAATTTCCGACATAAACTTAATTAAATCTCCTATTATTATTTTGATGCCTTTGAAATTTACTTTTCCAGAGTACTTTGAATACATTTTATAAGAATATTCGAGATTTTTATTTGAGTCCAAAATAAAACAGTATTCATGCATTTTGTTATCTTGGTACAATAAATTATTAAATAAAACAATTCTATTATTAAATAGCTTTGACGCAAAGCTATACATAAAGAAAGGAACACATATAATAACATTAGTATGTTGCACAGACAATATTTTTTTGTTTTAACATTTGAATTAAGTCTCTATAATTTTTAGTAACTTTAAAATCAGTTTCACCTACAATAATAATGCAAAAATCATTAAGAGTAAAGTCCTTAAGTTTGCTTTGTAGATCTATGGTCAGTTGTTCCAGGCCAGCTCCTGGCATGCGGTAGTGACAGCATTCATTATTTTCGGCTAGGTGCTCCCTCGTGAATGTCGATGTTTGGTTGTCACTAAAGCTAGTAATTAAGCACAGTTTTGGCTTTATTCTAATATGTGGCACTGCTTAGTGAATTCAGACCTATTAGTCTCCAAAGAAATTGGTTTATTGTGCTCATCGGAAACGTTTAATTGACAATCCCTCGTAGTAATAACCTTCTTTCTGGTGATTAACTCGTTGTTTATGGGAGTAGATATATTACCGTGCTGCCTGTCGAATCGAATACTGGAGTTAGAGTTTTCAATGTCATTTAAACTATAGAGTTTTATCACCCTTTCTTGGTTTTTATTGTCTATTAATAATTCTTCATTTTTTATTTTTAGGTTTTGTATCTCCAGATTTGCCGATCGTAATTCAGTTCGTAAGCTATATTTCTCTTCTTAGCTCATTAACAATACAGCTTCCGCTAGTAGCGATATCTTGTGAACTGTTTACAATCGAATCTAAATTATGGAATGAGTTGATAGAAGAGTCGTTCAGAGATAAATAGGACGCCGACAAGTCCGGCAACGATGTTTGTTTCTTTTTTCTTCGGATAGTGACAAAATGTGTGTCTTGTTGTGTTAATGTAGGTTCTATTTCTTCTAGGGACTCGAAGGAATTTTTCGTAGGTATATTAATCTTCACAGTGACAGTGTTTGACTTTGGTTTAAAACGACAGGTATCACATTTACAGTTTTTCCTGCGTTCAGCTGCCATTAAATAAAACATTTTTTCGCCAACACTCGTACAGTCCAAGTGGTAATAGTTTTGGCATTCTATACATAATATAAAATCTTTCTTTGTAATATACTTCTTGCATTCGTTACAAGTGAGCGTCATCTTGCGGTAGGATACAAAAACAAAACAAAACAAAATAAAAGAGATCCTGGAATGGTTTAAAAAAAAAAAAAACTACGGCGAAGTTAACAATCACTCTCAGCTCAAATAGACTCAAATAGACAGATCAATAATGAGATCAATGACCGCCAAGCATCGACAGACTTTGTTCACGAGTTTTTGACCGTTTTAATTGTGGTTACTTTATAGATAATAGCGAGTCACTTGTTTTTAACACTGCACTTTTCTCAGTAATTTATTATTTCCTGAGCTGGATAACGATAGATGGTATTATTTATAGCATTCTTCAGATTTATACGTGGTTTTTTTAAAGTAATTTAGCACTGTAACTATTTTTAAAGATTTTAACACGGAGCAGTTGTTTACGTTTAAAAAATATGATTGGATCATACTATAAGTTAACATACTATGATAATGTAAACACTGAAGTATTAGATTGTATGGTAGATTCTGACTAAGCTGGAGATAATGTGGATCGAAAATCTACATCAGGTTTTATAATTAGACTGTTTGGCAACTAATTTTTTTGGAAAACACATAAACAAAATACCGTAACTAAATGTTCAACTTTTGCAGAATACATAGCTATGTCAGAGGCAGTGACAGAAGTACTTTTTATTAGAAACTTGCTGATTTAGTCATTTGATGTAAAATTTTGTGAACCAAATAAAATTGTATGAAGATAACTCAGGTGCGATTGCAATTGCTAAATTTGGTAACTTTACAAAAAATTCAAAACACATTGAAGTACAGTACCATTATATAAACGAGAACTATGAAAAAAGAATAATTGATATTGTAAAAATTGATACAAAATTTAACTTAGCAGACATGTTAACCAAAAGTGTAGATAAGACAAAATTTTTGAAAAACAGATTAGAGTTAAGATTAATTTAGTTTATTAAAGATTATTTCAAAACTGTTGTTAATTTTAAACATAAGATTATTAATTTAAGGAGGAGTGTTGTATTTTATGGTAAATTCATAATCTTATTACTATAAATGATACGGGTAGCGCCATCTAGTTTCAACAAGCGCAATCTGTTAACCTTTTTTTAATGTTGTCTGTGGCTTTTGTCACTTGTCCCGCGTGCTAAAAATAAACTGTGTCGATCATTTAAAAGTTTAATACATTCATAAAGTTATTCCGTCTTTCTTTTTCAACAAACCTTCTAACAGATAATGAAGATAAAAAATATATCAAGAAAAGGTGTGTCGATTTCATAATAAAGCTGATCACTGAACTACAGCAAAGAATGCCGGAAAAATTCAAACTATTAAAAAACTCAATGGCACTATCAGCTTCATTGAGAGTTTTATTGAAGTCTTAGAGAGTCTTGGGTACACAAACGATGTAGATAGTATTGTTCAGCAATGGCAAACTATAATACTGCAGCAGTGGGTCCATACTGAAGATACAATAAAATTCTGGGCTGAAGTTCAACAGTCCAGGGATGCAGCTGGTAACTGTCTCTATAAAGAATTGTTTGAAGTAGCCACAAAAGTAATGAGCCTACCGCATTCAAATGCCGACATCGAACGTTTATTTACTTTAATGAACTTCGTTAAAACTAAGTTGCGAAATTAGCCGGACTTAAATACAATTGACATAATTTAACCAATGAACCGCCCGCCGAACTCGGTGTGGTGTGGTCGCTCGGCTCGCTTCGGTCGGCCGTCGCCGCGCCCGCCGCCGCGACCGATCGCCAAACCGTGTTAAACCTAGCGAGCCCGAGTCACAATTCAACACAACTAATTTCTTTGTTGTACAATAATAGGTAAGGTAGTAGGTAGTTAGTTATAGTATTTAGTTTGTTTGTTGTGTGCCTATTTATTTATTAAACATGGTTTTTAATAAAAAGGGTCCCATACCACATGTTTTTTTTACAAAGAATAGTGATAGGAATAATGGAGTTATAGTGAATTGCAAAATCTGCTCAATTACTTACAAATATAGTGGGACAACCTCAACTCATCAATCATTAAAAAAAACATAATATTTAATCGCGTACAGTAAAGCCAGCGACGCAGCTTCTACATCATGTGTTTGTGAAAACAATAATAATTTGCCATCATCATCATCATCCCAAATACCGAATTCGAACCAAACAAATGAGCCTATGCGACATGCAGACTTCCGAGTTGCAACCGCAACCGAGTCGGTTCGGTTAAATATATCAAACACAAACGTAACGCCATCTATCGCATCGTAGATTCAACTCAACCGAGTTGAACCGAGTTGCGAACCGAGTCAGCATTGATTTCAACTCATTTAACTCGAATTCAAAAAATTGTGAATCGGCCCATCGCTGCGGCTCGCGAGTCGCGCCGCGCGCGGCCCGACTGCGGCGGCCCCCCGCGCGAGCGGAGCTAGCCGCCATCCACGCGCATGCGCGGGTAATCAGTGGCGGTTCGCGCATGATTTTAATTTATTTAATCATCCACTTTAAACTCAAGTGTTTGTTTACAAACGTTTAAACAATGCCGCCAGTAAAGAAAAATAACAGAATTTTACTGGAATCTTGGATTAAAGGTTACCAGAATGAGTTCACGACTGAAGGCGATGTAATTTTCTGCAAGATTTGTGACAAACGTATACCTTGTTCGAAAAAATATCAGATCGATCAACACGTAAAAACAGGTTCCCACATAGCAGCAAGAAATACACCAACAACAAGCCGCCAGCGATTGCTGACACAGGTTACACCTTTAACTTCGGATTCGGCAAAGAAGACAGCGTTTAATAAAGATTTATGTGAGTTATTTGTTGCTTGCAATATTCCGTTCCATCAACTGAATAACTCAGTATGCCAAAATTTCTTCAAGAAATATTGTTCGAATCAGGTAATACCTGAAGAGTCTATGATTCGAAAGAACTACCTGCCCGCTATCCACGAAGACGTAATAAGTGAAATTCGTGCAGATTCGTGCAGAACAATTTACTCTGGATATCAGCAGATGAAACTACGGATTCATGTGCACGATATAATAGCGAATTTAATAGTTGGAAAACTAACAAAGGAACCCGCTGTTCCCCACTTGGTGGCCTGTAAAATCCTGGAAAAAAAAACAATTATTCAACTGTTGCACGTTTTATAAATGATTCCATAAAATCATTGTTACCCGATTCCTCCGCTGATGAAAAAATCTGCATATTTGTTTCGGATGCTGCGCCATATATGGTAAAAGCTGGCCAATCCCTGCAAACTTTTTATCCAAATTTACTGCACATTACCTGCTTAGCTCACGGGTTGCATCGCCTTGCAGAAGAGATTCGGAAGCGATTGCAATTCAATCAAGCAAGCTGGCATTTGAAGACGCATCCATTAAACAGAATATCGCCCTCATCTCAACACATTTCCACAAGTTACCAGATGGCATAGAAATTGGAAACAAAAGCCTTCCTCTATTTAAATCAATAGAAATACTGGAAACAATGATTGAACTCGCCAACTCCCTTCCTAATTCAATAGCAGAAAAGGTGCTCACAAAGTTGGACGATGTTTTGCGCAAAAACCCAAGTCTTCAAGACCTGAAGAACATTAATGCCTACATCAACGGCACAGGTCGTGCCCTGCCTGAACAGGTTACTTCAGAAATGGCGCCAAATTTTAAATATTGTCCAATGACATCAGTTGATGTGGAGAGGTCGTTCTCAGCGTGCAAATTGATACTGGGTGACAAACGTCACAAATTTCCGCTCGAAAATTTGGAAAAATGCTTAATTGGGTATTTGAAAAATTTCAGAAAAGTATTGGATAACATTCTAAATATTATTTTAAACCTCTTACAAATATTGATTTTTCGAAAAAAACGTTATTATATGGAAAAAACATAATTTTCTGTTATTATTTTGAAAGGCGCGCGAAAACAGACGGTCACGTGACATTTCGAGCTTGTGACGTCACGATTTGTAAACAAACAAACGCGCTCGCTAATAGGTAAACGCTAACTTATAAAATTGGTTTAATTAATTGATATTGCGATAAAAACTCTGAAAATGTCAACCTACAGGAAGTGTGCCGTGCCTATGTGTCGAATTTCCCCTCGATACACTGGCAGAATCACTGATGTACAGTTAGTAGAAGACTCGAATTTTGTAGATTGTTTAGAACCATGTGTGTCAATACTCGCAGACAGAGGATTTAAACATATAGAAGAACTTCTACTGCAAAAGAGAATTAATTTAATAAGGCCACCAAGTGTTTCATCTAACACAAAATTATCACAACAGGATGTTATCAAAACAAAACAGATTGCAAGTTTAAGAATACATATTGAGAGCGTAATAAGACGTTTGCGAGAATTTGCCATGTTAAAACCTCATTCTGTTGTTAATAGTGTTAATAAGAAGTTGTTGAAACATTTAGATGACTGTGTTATAATTGTATGTGCATTGATCAACCTACAAGGTGGTATAATTAAAAATACATATTTTTTAAGAACAAATTGTTTTATTTGGTACTAGTATACAATAGTGGATATATATTATTTTTCCAAAAAGTCAATAACTGACTTAGTAATTCTTTTGTATATTCAGGATTATAACTGATGGGAACTATATTGACCTGATTATTTTTTTCAAACTCCCATGATGCCACACAGAACAAACACTTTTTTAATAACTATACTTTTTTAACTTGTGCATAATACTTGGCAGCGATTTGATAGTCTGAAAAAAATTTTTTTGATGTTTTTTCTTATTAATTGGACACTTTATTTCTATAATAGTATCGCCATTTAAAATCCCATCAGGTGATGCAGCTAACATTGAATGCTCTTGACATATAAATAAGCCACAGTGAGAGATATCACCAAGTAGTTTTTTTAATTGCATTTTTACAAGATCTTCTAGCCTTCGACCCCTTTTCATGGCAATGGTGTCAGTCACTTTTGCGCCCATTATAATTGCAATTAAAGAACCATCTGCTGTTTTACAGCGAGTCACTTCATAGGCTTTGGATGCTGTGATTCTTGCATATCGAAGCTCGTACCATGCTGAACTTTTATTCTGCTCACGAGTTAGGTTCTCGACATCACTGATATTTGTTTCTGTGGAAACAATAATGTCATCCATCATTGTAATGGATTTTATTTAGCAGGAAATCAACGAAATTATTTATAAATCAACTTAGATGTTCTGTTCAATATAAATTTAATATTAAACAAGAAAATCTGTAGTTTACAACAGGTAAGATCAATTTTTATAATTTATAAATTTGGAAAGTAGAAATAAGAAAGATTTTTATAGATTAATTTCTTATTTTCTTTTTAGGTTCTTCTATTTTATCCTTCGATACACTATACTAAACTGAAACCGCATATCATTGCGACAACTGTAAAATATTTTCATAAAACTAGCACTTTCAGGTCTGCTTATATTAAGAATCAGTAATATTGACTTTTGTAAATAAAATATACTTACACCGAAGTTTTTGCGTTTCGAAACTCGGCAGAGCAAAAGTTAGGATTACACGCAAAGAAATTGCGATCATAAATGAATCGACTCTGGGTATCTGGGATTGGCACTGTCGGCTTTTATGTATCCTTGGTCCATATTGTCCAATTTCTCACAAGAGCAAATCGGAAAACTTTTATTACAGTTTATTTTTACAGAAAGCAAGCAAAGATAGAGACGAAGACGAACGACACTTTCTTCTTCTTTATTTATGAATGGCTTGGATTGGGCTTGCTCTATCTCCTATACATAATTCAGCCAATCTCACTTAATTAGCTTTTACACGGTGAAGTGGTTTGCACAATTTTGATATTATTTTAGCATGATTTTAGCTAATTAATCGAAAATAAAAGTCAGCACAATTAACACCGTTGTTTCATGTTTGTTTGTTTACAAATCGTGACGTCACACGATATGTCAAACATGGCCGCCCGTTTCGGCTCATGTATTCCACAGATAAAAAAACGCAATTTTGTTTTACAAAAATAAAATATTAACAATTACTATTTCGATCAAATAACAATTGTGCAATTATTATTTACCCAACAACTTTAATATCCAACACATCCCATATTTTTTTGTGATATCTGTCAAATACCCAATTGTATATTGCCACAAAAACTATACTTAATTTTAAGATGCTGTTTTTGTACAATCTTTGATTAAAATATATAAAAATAATAAAGGTTTTTTGATTTTGTATTGTGCATAATTTAGGCATATTAGTCGTTTTTAGTGCATATTTTGGCATTTTGTTAGTGCATATAATCCGATGTCTAGTTATGACTATTCGCAATTTTGCTGCGAAAATAAGCCTTGATAGTGTTCAATGCCAAATAAAACTGCAAAAATAAACACTCCAAACTAATATATTATTTCCAAAATAAAAATTCTAAATATTTCACTAAGTATTTTTTATCTTGAAATTCACCCATCCATATTAAACATTCCAAAGAGTAAGCAAGAATCTACCACCCTTATAAATAAAATCGTACTACCAACATAAACTGAAAAATCGAAAAGAATATTGAAGTATCTTAACAACTTGAACATGATATCGATAAAAATATTAATAAATAACTCATTAATCTCAAATATTTTATATATTATACTTTGGAACCTAAACCAGGCGATAAATCCCAACACACAAAAACAAATTTATTCGAACAATTGTCAACATTAAACGATAAACATATTTGTCTAAAAATAATATGGACTTTTTTCTCCTGATGATGACGCGGTGAATGGATTATCGCTTACTTTTTTGAATTACAAAAGGATAAGAATTAAGTTTTTTTTTTTTTTTTTTTTTTTTTGTCTTTATTTAATTTGGGGCTTTTATCCTCATGGATACGTCAGCCCCATCGTTTCTTATCCAGTATCTCACCCAACTACTTAAGATTAGGTAACAACAAGGTAAATTACAAGTAGGCAAGGAGGAGAAAAATGAAAGCTTAACCTAGTGTCTAATTATAATGAAAAAGAATCACTGCTCGGTTAATTTTACTAGAGTACACAACTTTTGAGCTAGTTTTGATGTTGGAGAATTAAGTTATTTATTAAGCAGCGAGTTCAAATAAATCTATTTTAATGAAAATACGTTGCTGTAAAAACTGCTCTATTTTAGTTTGCCTCGAATTTCAGTCCCTTCGGAGGCTGCGACAACAAAAACAGTAGAATAATATAAACACCATAGCATAGACATCAATCGCCGAAACTAGCGATGAAAAATATACATTGCACATCTATGGCACCTCACTATAACTGGCGTTATTTACATAAAAAATATATGCATTTTTCAATGATTTCTCATAAATAATTCAGCTTTTTTATGATGTTTCAATAAATAGGCATCAGAAATTGCGTGCATATTTAATATCTTAGATAAACTGACCTATTTAATTACCTATATAAACCTATATAAAATCTGGTTATAAAAAAAAATATGTTTTAAGTACATTTTTACTCTCATAACGCCACAAATTTCACATTTTCCATAAACGTCTTGGCCTTTCCTTCCTTTAAAATCAAGTTAAAATAGCAAGACTAAAATTAAACAACAACAAAACAATCTTGCAGGCGAAAACCATACAAGAAATACAAACATAAACAAAACAAACTTCATTTAAGTGTCATGGTGACTTGACAACGTCACAGTGTATTTTTTTAAATTAATTTGCCAAGGTATGTCTGCCAGAAATCCTTACGCATGGACGCATGGACTTAAGCTCTTTTAGAATGAGTAATTGTTCAAATTAATTTTATGATGAGTTAAAGTAAAAAAATGCAAAAGGAAAAAATACGTGTCTCTTATTTTTATTTGTAATTTCAAAATAAAAAATAAAAACGTATGACAAATTTTATAAAATGTTGTCAATTAATGCCATTTTAATGATTCGGACGGGATTACTCTCAGCTCCCACCGGCTCCATCAGCTCCAAAAGTAACGCCAACTCACGCCGGCTACTCATGGAGCCAACAGACTGTACACGAATTTATATCTTATTGTTAGCCCTGTAATGCGTTTAATAAAAATATTATTGATACTAGTCCATAGTGTATGAAGTTAGCTATCCAATGATGTCAAACACCATTATGTTGGTACACAAAATTCGTTAAAAAAAAGTAGTCGAAAGTGCGTCGAGATTTTGAAGTTACGCGATATTTTTCTGTGGTGATGTTTATATTATATTTATGTGGATTCTATGAAGAAGATTTCTTATTATTACACAATTATGTTCTATTTACTTACTGGATACTCAAAAATACCATCAAAATATTATGATCTATTCGATAAATTAGCAAAATAAAATAGTCGTTATTGGGCGTCTACTTTGGACGCCATTATTCGAATTGTCTTTTACCTTTATTTTCAAATTATAATAACAATGCTCGCTATTTTATTTTATAGGGAATTTTACAACGAATCCAGTTATGTAATCACTTTTTCAAAATATGGTCGATTTGAATGAAATATTTGATTTTACATAAAAAACGGCCCAACAATTGCCGCCATTGTTCTCCGAAAATTCACATACAGCGTGTGTTCACTTTTTAAATATTTCCATACAAATACAGCGAAGTTATTTATGATGATACAATATGATTATGTAATACCTATTTATTTATTAGGTCGTTAAGCCTAATAAGTAAGAAAAAAACAGACGGGTTGCACTCCGGGAGTGCCGGCAGAAGTGAAAACTTGATTATTAACGTTGAGCATGTTTGATATTTTGGAATGGTTAGGGAATAATTTTGCATATTATTATTAATAAATTATTATTAATAAATAATAATAATAATAATAATAATAATAATAATAATTAATAATAAATAATAATAATAATAATAATAATAATAATAATAATTAATAATAAATAATAATAATAATAATAATAATAATAATAATAATAATAATAATAATAATAATAATAATAATAATTAATAATAATAAATAATAATAATAAACAAATTTATTAAATTTATTAAAAGCCTAAACGAAACAGTAGGCCCAGGCATACATTTTCGCCGCGCCGTAGAGAGGGGATAGCTGTCTACTCTCCATCCGTCCTACGCTTTTTCGATCAGGTCACGTGTCCTGACGCGAGTTTAAGATTTTATACCCATTACAGAAAAAGTGCTCAACGCCGCTAAAGAAGTTTTCACTTCAAAAAACAAAGAAAAGAAAATACTATTCGAAAAACACTTCTCAGTATAACATTTAGATCATTTAGAGGTGATACTGGAAACCTTAAGTTTTATTACGTTTTTACATAAATTGACTCCGTTTTTATTTATGATTTTAAATACACAGAAGGGTTTTTTACAAAACCACACAACTTTTTTATGTTCATTTTACACTATAGACAAAAAACTTCATAGCATCGTCAAATTTAAAGATAGGAACTTGAGTTTTATATATGTTACTACTGTATGATTCATAAATGAATTTGTCTATAATTTTAGTCTTAAATACTTCACATTGCTGCAAAATATTTAATAGAACACTTAACAGTTGTGTTGTTTTTGTAAAAATATGGTAATTATGCTATTTTTGTAAAAACTTTTTTAATTATTCAACTAAGTATATTTTTTAGATGTCTGAAGAAATATCAGGTTCAGGTGTTGGCGTTGGCAACGGCGGCAGTGGGCAAGTATGTATAAAGAGTTTATGTTGACTAGCCTTATACCCGCGACTTCTTCTGCCTGAACTTCAGAAATAGATTTAGAGTAAATAAAAAACCACCAAATTTTGTATATTGCTTTCGACAGCTGGTTTATCGGAAATGGTTGTTGAGGGTTTTTATTTTGCTTCAACGTAATCTTGTTTATAAAATACATGGCAGTGATTTCTTTATTATATTGAGAAAATTATATGAGACAGAACGAATGTTTTGCTTAGATAAGAGCAGCGCTTTATATGGTGTGCGGACCCTGTTTACATGATGCTTTTTTGGTTTAGATGTCACGAGAACCCTACAGGTTTCAAGAACCCCGTGTGGAACATTGCGCGTATTGAACGACCCGTAGACCGATTCTCGTAAAAACAAACAATCTAAATATCGTTGTAGATCAGAAGTCGTTCGATCGAAGTCCTATCCAAAATCGGTATTCTCGTGTTGCTTGGACGAGTTTCGATAGGAATTCAACTCAATAGGATCGGAACTCGACGAATTTTCAATCGACAGACACAAGAAGTTGCCAGTTAACATCATAATTAAGCTACCAAGAAATTCAACCCTGGTTTTTACTCCAAATAACAAAAAAAAAAACTTTTGTCCGTGGATGAGGGATTAAACGTCATTTTGTCTTTGCTACACTGTCAATGTCATTGTCAACAAAGTCGCAAGGCGAACATTCAAAGTGAAAGGGCGGAAATTTTGAATATTTTAAAATAAATAGTTTTTACGCGTCTTATCTAATTTACTTACCTATTTAATATCAAGTAGATCTTTAGATGAACGAGGAAAGTGGGGGCAGAATTTCTGCCCACAAGAGAAAAGCAAAAGGAGGGGAAGATTCTCCTCCTGTTAAAATGGCGGCAAATTTCACCCATACCAAAAGGGGATTATTCAAAGATTATGTGCATATTTACACAGAAGACTCAAAAAAAGAATATCCAATTTTAATATCTTCCATGAAACAAGACACCAGAATAGACCTATTGAAAGCTAACTCTATATTGAAGTCTTGTGCAGGTCTGATGTATGTCAAGCCCGTTGGAAATTTCTTGCTTAAAGCTTTTTTCAATAATAAAAAGGATGCTAATGCTCTTTTACTTGGGAAAACATTATTACAAAAAAACGAATGGCAAGCAAGAATCCCCTATGACCACCTTGAAACCCTTGGGATAATTAAAACACCAAAAGATATTTCTGAAGAGGATCTATTAAATAACATAAAAGCAGACTGTGACATAATTGGTGTGAAGCGTTTTATGAGGAAGAACTCTGATGGCAGTATGTCTCCAACTCCAACAGTTCTTGTTACATTCCTGAGCTCTACTAGGCCAGATCATGTAACATACGATTACATATGGTTCGATGTCATGGAATATATTAAACCAGTTCGTCAGTGCTTCGTGTGCTACAAATTCGGCCATGGTCGTGGTTCCTGCAGAAGCTCTCAATTATGTTCCATCTGTGCTGGTAATCATTTCTTTAAGGACTGTAATGATAAAGAAAACATTAAATGCATTAACTGCAATGGTAAGCATATATCTATTAGTAACTCTTGTCCAATAAAAAGTGCTAAAAATCAAGAACTAAAAGATAAAATAAATGGTAAAATCTCATATGCCTCTGTAACGGCTAAAATCAAATCTACTTCTGTTGACATTCCTTCTTCTGTTTCTGAATCAACCCCAAGTCAAACTAAACTTAAGAATTTAAAGTTAATGAATGTGCCCCAAAAACGTATGCTCTATTCTGACATTTTGAATTCTGATGATGTTCTAAATGTTCTAACAAAAACACTTGTTGACCTTAGTAAAAAAGGATCCCAATCAGGTGACACTATCTCATCCAGAGTCATTAAAGAGTTGCTTATCTCCAACGTTGCTTCCTAGTTTATGGACATTGGTTTTGGTATTAAGCAATTCAATATCATTCAATGGAACTGCCGTAGTATCTCACCAAAATTAGATCAACTTAAATATTTGATATCTTCACACAACTTTGACATTGATTTAATAATTTTAAACGAAACTTGGCTAAATTCCACAAACTTAGAATTCCAGGGTATAAGATAATTCGTCGTGATTCTGATCGCCCTCATGGTGGTATAGCTGTAGCGATAAAAGATAAGTATACTTTCAGAACTATTGACACTCCTTCTAATTACCACTTTCAAAATCTATTGATCTCAGTTGATGTCGGCTATATTAATATTGATGTTCTTTGTTTATATATTCCTCCACCCCCTAACGGCAAATTTCATATGAAAATGCTGCAAAATTCCTTTTCTTACATAAAAAGCAAATACTTTTTACTTATTGGAGACTTCAACGCTCACCACACTTCTTGGGGTTGTCGCGACATTGATTATAGAGGGAACAAAATTGATTCATTTGCAGATGAACAGAACCTTATTTGCTTGAATGACGGCATCGTAACTACTTTCGCACCCCACGGTCAAAGTGGCAACGTTTTGGACTTGGCGTGGGCTTCTCCAGCGGTGAGTTCTCATTGTTCTTCCACTGTACATGACGATCTTCTGAGTAGCAATCATTTTCCTGTTTTTACTGGTATTCTTTACAATAGTCCGTTACAATTTGATGATTATCCACCCTCTTCTCCAAGTGCAACCTCAAACGCTGATGCTGATGACTGTACTTCTGGTTTATCCGAAATTAACTTTAACAAAATAGATTGGGAAAAGTTTTCAGAACTATGTGATGATGGCTTTTCGAATTTTTCAATGAATTCGGATCCTTTATTAAACTATAATTCTTTCATTGCAATCTTGTGTAGTATTTTGATGACATTTCCAAAGAAAAAGAGTTGCTATATTAAAAAACGCAAAGCTACTGTCTGGTGGAATGATATTTGTTCTCGTGCAGTGAATGAAGCTAAAATTGCTCTATGTTCCTACAAAAAATATCCTAATTTGGAAAATTACATTATATATAAACGGCTTGACGCCAAAAAGAAAAGAATATTATCAGAACAAAAATGTTTGAGTTGGGCTAATCTTTGTAATTCGTTCAACAGATTGACGCCTAGTAAAGTAATTTGGGACCATATAAAGAAATTCAAATTTGCTAAATTATGCACTAGTCCTAAATCACATTTTTTAAATAATTCACATAATGCTGCTGCTTACTTGAACAAACTCGCTTCTCATTCAAATTCTTCCTCATCTCATACCAAGTTAGATTCATGCTTCGAAACTGAAGGACTAGAATCTGCAAGGTGGATTCAAAATCCATTTGAATTCTATGAATTCGAAGCCGCTTTAGGGAACAAAAAGAATTCTTCACCTGGTCCCGATTTCATTCCTTACTCTGTTATTAAAAAATTACCTAAAAATGCGAAAATCATTCTTTTAGATATTTTCAACCAACTTTGGTCACATAATGTTATACCCTCAAGTTGGAAAATCCAATATATTGTTCCAATACTGAAACCAAATAAGGATTCTAATTGTATAGATTCATACAGACCTATTTCTTTGACTTCATGTTTTGCTAAATTGTTTGAAACTATGCTTAAAAACCGGTTAGAATGGTTTGTGGAACATAATTCACTGATACCCGACTACCAATTTGGGTTCCGTAAGGGTAAAAATACTATGTTTAATTTGGGTTGTCTAATAGGTGATGTTCAAAACAATCTAAGAAAAGATAAATTAACTTTAGTAGTGTTTTTAGATTTCAAAGGTGCATTTGATAACATTAAACACGAATATTTGATTGAATGTTTGCAAAAACTAGGTTTCCCCGGCTCGGTCTTGTTCTGGATTTATAATTTTTTGAATGATCGCTCTATATCACTTAAAGTAAATAATAATCTATATGGTCCATGTTCTTCTTTCAAAGGCACTCCTCAAGGTTCCGTAATTTCTCCATTGATTTTTATTTTATGTCTTGTGCAGTTTATGAAAATTATTCCTGACTGTGTAAAGTATTCTTTTTATGCTGATGATCTGGTAATTTATTTAGATTGTGATAATCTCTCTGAAGGCGAACACACTATGAATAATTGCCTCTCAGTTTTATGTACATACCTTACCAAGTGTCTGGAGCTTGAAGTCAATGTAGAAAAAAGTTCAGTTATGCTTTTCTCTTACAATTCCTTACCTAATCCTCATATATTTTTCAATAGCACTCTTATACCATTTAAAACATCTGAAAAGTACTTAGGTATCATACTCGACTCCCAATTATCTTGGGGTCCTCACATTGAATATATTTGCAAAAAAGCCGAGCAGCGTCTGAATATAATGAGGTCTTTAGCTGGAGTAAGCTGGGGTTCTGATCCGAAAATTCTAAAGAATATATATTTCTCTTTAGTTCGTAGTCAATTTGATTACGGCTGTGTTTTTTATGCGGATGCATTTAACCAATTGCTCCGTAAACTAGATGTTTTACAGAATCGAGCCTTACGTGTTATTACTGGCGCTATGATGTCTTCTCCAATAAACTCTTTGGAAGTAGAGTCGGGGGTTCCCCGTTAATCATTAGAAGAAGCTACCTTACAGATAAATTTTGTTTGAAATTAATAAGCCATGATAACGTTCTACTAAGTCGCTTCCTAAGAACATTTTCATTCCAAATTATAATAACACCCCTTTACCTGCTACCCCTACAATTAGCGAATCCATAGCTTACTTAAACTTCGAATTTCAAGATACAGTACGCTGGTCATATCTTATACCCTGTTTCTCTTACAGCTTTCATACAATGTTACTTGATGTTCCCGTAAGCCTTACTAGATTTAATACAAAACAAGATTTTTATGAGTTCTTGAATGAGAAAAGTGATCATATTAAAATTTATACAGACGGATCCAAATCTTCATCTTACACTAGTTTTGCATTTTTTGACTCATATAACAAATTTGGTAAAGTGTTTTCGTGTGATGAACATTTTTCAATTTTTTCTGCTGAAATACTTGGGTTGATTTTTGCCTGTAAATATATTATTCAAAATTTTCTTAGTTCTAAGTTTTCTAAGTTCTTAATACTATGTGATTCTATGAGTGCTTTACAAGCCATACAGTTACAATGTATTAGTTTTAATTGCAATTATTTAATTTATGAATTAAGATATCTTATTCAAATAATCCTTAATAACAATATTTTTGTAGAATTCTGCTGGGTACCGGGACATTCTGGCATTTTCGGCAATGAGTTGGTAGATAAACTCGCGCGGTCTGCTAAAAACTTGGCGACAATCTGTGATTATAACGTACCATGCAGCGATTTAGTAATTTATTTGAAAGATAATTTACTTAGACGATGGTCTTTGAATTTGGAAAACACACGAAAAGTTAAAGGCAAATGGCACGCTGAAATTGTCCCCGTGCCCAATACGAAAGCTTGGTTCGAAAAACCAGGATATCCTGGTAGAAATTTTATAACTAGTTTTTGTAGATTAAGACTTGGTCATTGTAAATTCCCATCTCATCTTTATAGACTCAAACTTACTAATAATTCTATTTGTAAGTACTGTTCTCACGAAAATTGCGACCTCCAACATTTATTTTTTGATTGTAAACATTTTAATTTGCAACGTCTTCTATTAATTTGTTCTTGCAATGAAATTATAAACCAAAACTATGTATTTCCAACTAATGTACAAGATTTGTTAAAGCGTAGAGAATTATACAATATTGTTTTTCACTTCTTCATCAACACTTTCGGTCCTCTGTAAATATTCAATTTAGGTAATTTAAATATTTAGATTTAAGTTACTTACATTTACTAATTATTTTGTTTTCTTTTCTGTTTCTTTGTGATTTTATTATTTTGTGAACATCACATTTATTTTTTGTAATTGTAACTGTTTAAGCAGATGGCCATGAAGCCAAAGCTTTCAATAAAAAAAAAAAAAAAAAAAAAAAAAACAAAGTCGCAATAAATAATAACAGTTTCAAAAAGTTTCATTCTATTCAAAAGTTTCTTTTAAAAGTGATATAGTAATACAATAGTGTTTGTGATTATTTATTTATTGTGAGATCTCATCTCTTGGATTAGGATTTTAATAAAAAACAACTAAAATGTCCCAAAAGCACGTGTCATTAAGACAACTGGAACTTCTGATGGATTTCATGGCAAAGCATAAAGATTTGGTCTTAGGTCGCGTCCGCTCAAAAGAAGGACGAGCCTTGAGCTCAAAGTTGTGGAAGGAGTTGGCGTCAGTATTAAATTCACAGACCATTGATGGACACAGGTCTCCCAAAGAGTGGAATAAAGTGAGTACCCACCTAAAAATTTATAGGAGTAACATACTCCAGTTTATCTACACATTTTTATTAAATTATTTTTATTTCAGTTTTACAACAATTACAAATGTCGTGTAAAAAATAAGTCCAGAAGAATAACACAGAGCCAGCAAAAGACTGGGGGTGGACCGATTGATGTTCCACAACTAAGTGTCCTAGAAGAACGGCTTTGTGGAATTATAGGGCCTGATAAATTTGTGGATTTACCAGTCCGGCAAAATCCACTACAGTATTATAGTGAGCAAGATGTTGAGACGTGAGTATCTGCTACCTATTTCTTACTGCATACTATGTATGTACGACAGGCATTAGTGCTGCAATTCAGTTCTTTATCTAATGCAGTTATTAACAAGCTACATGATCCATTGTATACATGTTCCAAAGAAAATAATTATTATAAATGTATGTACATCTTATGTTTTGGCGCGCACTGTTCAATGAAATAAAACACGTGGTTACGGCAGCTGTAAAGGTGCCGAAACATCGGGAAAATCAAAAACCCCTAAAAACCTAAAAATAAGGACAATTACAACTTAGTTCGTGGAAATATAGCGTGATTGATATCCGTAAAAGTTGTTTTATTATAAATGTATTACAAATTCTAAGCTATAAATTATATTTCTTCGTTCTGTTACAGGGAACAACCACTGTCACCACCAAACATAGAATTTGAGTTAGACTCTATGGAGTTTGTTCAAGTGGAGACAAGAGCGCAAATTTATAATGTGTAAGTATGCATTATTTCATTCGGCTGACATGATGATGATACATTATTTCATAACTATTGGTGTGTATGACAAGTCGCTGCATTTGTCAAAGCTTTACTCAGTTAATCTACTGTAACTGTAATGTTTTAGAGAGCAGCAGTCAAGACCCATCTCTATAAGTAACAGCCAAAATATGTAGGATTTAAGTAATTATTTTAGTTTATTAATGTTCTGTCAGAAGAAACCGAAGAAACTACCCCCCCAATTTTAGAAAGCGAAGTAGCTCACGCAGTTATGTCACAGAAAAACGACAAATCACCAGGCCAAGACTATATTACCAATGAGATCATGAAAATAACATTACCAGATAACATTCAAAACTTGACTAAAATCTACAACTTAATTTTAGAATCGGAATGTATCCCAGCCCAATGGACAGTTAGCACCATTATCTTATTATACAAAAAAGGAGACAAAGACGATGTAGGAAACTACCGACCTATCAGTCTAATGTCAAATGTATATAAGGTGTTCTCAAAAATAATCCTAAATCGTATTTCTAAAACATTAGACTTCCACCAACCAGTAGAACAGGCAGGATTCAGATCTGGATTTGCAACAACAGACCATATGCACACACTGAAGCAAGTCATAGAAAAATGCCAAGCAAGACCATATTCTTGCTTTATACTTGGCATTTGTTGATTACAACAAGGCGTTCGATTGTTTGGAACATACACACATATGGAGAGCCCTGAAAAACCAAGGAGTAGATCTTAAATATATACGGATAATCAGGAACATATACCTAAATAGCTCATCACGGGTAAAACTGGAGACATATGGTGAAAGCTTTCAATCCAAAAAGGTGTGAGACAGGGAGACCCCCTCTCGCCAAAGTTGTTTACAGCGGTCCTAGAAGAAGTCATGAAAACCATGGATTGGGATGACTTAGGAATTACAATAAATGACGAAAGCTTGAACCATCTTAGGTTCGCCGATGACTTAGTGTTAATTACCGATAACCCTGTATCGTTGCAAACAATGATACAAGATCTTGTCACAAAAAGCAGAGAGGTGGGGCTGACAATTAACAGGTCGAAAACCAAGGTCATGACAAACAGGTTGGAAACAAACATCTATATCGATGAGGAAAAGTTGGAGTATGTAAAATCATACATTTATCTCGGGCAACTTGTATCATTTCAAGACCAGATGGCACAGGAATTGACAGAAGGATCGTAAATGCTTGGAAAAGGTACTGGTCCTTAAAAGATATCATGAAAAATGCCCACTACACCATATCAGTGAAAAGAAAACTCTTCGACACATGTATCTTGCCAATACTAACATATGGATGCCAGACATGGGCCATAACAAAAGCACTGCAAAACAAAATAAGAACGTGTCAGAGAGGCATGGAGAGAAGTATTCTAGGATACAGAAGGAGTGACAAGAAGAGAGCCACCGACATCAGAAAATTTACAAAACTTGTGGATGTCATTCGAAAAAGTAGACAACTTAAATGGAAGTGGGCAGGTCATGTCACAAGAGATGAAATAGGGAAGTGGGCAAAGAAGACCACCGAATGGATCCCCAGACCAAACACTTTTCGCAAGCGTGGACGACAGCTGAAAAGATGGTCGGATGATATAAGAAGGGTAGCTGGCCCACTGTGGCTGAGGTTGGCCAGGGATAGATCGGGGTGGAAAAGGCTGGAGGAGGCCTATGTGTCTGCAGGACACGCTGAATTATAAATGAAAAAAAATGTTATTGGTGTGTTTTTTATGTATACTTCAGCAATAAAGGCTTTTGTATTTTGTATTAATGTTATCATTTTGTGAGAGCTACCTATTATTCCACTATAATTATGTTTTAGAGAGCAGCAGTCAACATCAACAGTTATCTCCAAAAAAGTTCTCTAGAACCAAATATTGCAAGTAACAGCCAAGATATGCAAGATGATTAATTAATAATTGTAATTTAATTTGTTATAATTTCATGTGATATGTAATAATTTCATCTTGTATGTGTGTCTTTCAGAGACCAGCCATCTTCTTCCAAGGGCAGCAGCAAACGCCAGAAACAAAATTCAAAAGGTAACACACCTCACATTTACCTATGAATTAATATAAAACATTTGTTTATATACAATATTTGTATTATTTAATTCAAACGTTTTTTTTCAGGAGATATAATAAACAATGTGGAAAAAACCAAAAACATTCTGGCCAACCTTGAAAAGGCAAAGCTGGAAATTAATGAAGCTCAAGTTAAAGCCATGCTGGAGCGCAATAAAATTGAAATGAACAAAGTGGAGTAGATACACAGTCTCACCAGTGCGGCTTGGGCCCTAATAAATATATTAAAACAAGACAGCTGCGAAGTTAGGCAAAACGTAAGTAATAAATAAACGAATTAATAATACTAACTAATTAATGAATGAAATATAAGTAAAAAAAATAAAAGACATTTCAATGTCCAATGATTTATTAATGTTTAATTATTTTTACAGATAAAAAAAAGTACTAGAATCCCCAGCAATAGCAGTGAGGATGAAGCTTAGACAGGACAAATTTTATAAATTAATTTTGACAAATGTTAAATAAATGTGGTATGTTTTGTTACCTTAGTATGTAAGAGTTTGTAAGAGCTAAATAAATAGCAAATTATATTAAAATTATTCTTTGAAAGTATGTTAACTGAAGCAGATGAAACAATAAAAAGTGATTATTATTAAAATATTAAGACTGTTGTTCGACTGATTGATAAATGTTTAATTATTGAAATATATGTACAATAAATATTATTTGCTTACACATTTTTTTCTATCTATAAAAAAATCATAGCAAGCTATAAGTGATTAGTTGTATCATCTTAAGATTAGTAGACCGATTAATTAAATATAAAGCAAATTATATTTAAATGATTCTTTGAAAGTATGTTACTTAGAGCAGGTGAAACAATAAAAAGTGATTATTATAAGACTGTTATTAGACTGATTGATACATATTTAACTATTTAAATATATGCACAATAAATATTATTTGATTACGCATTTCTTTTTCTATCTATAAAAAGATCATAGCAAGCGCTTATCCAACTGTTTCATAGAAAACTCACAAACAGAATGATTATATACAAGGCGTCTCACAACTTTGCCGCATGGAGGGAAAGTACTTACCTTAAATATTTTAGATAGAAAATTTTACTTGCCTACTGAAAGAAGACTTCATTTTTATTTTATCATACACTATAATAGAGAAATTATAATTTGTGTGTACTCATTAGTAAAGTTGTGGGACGCACTGTATAATTTAACTAATTATGACTATGTAACTCCATCCAGAGCCTCTGAATAAGTGCTTGCTGGGCCATCCTGCCTTGTTGTAGGTCAACATTAACTCGACTTAGTGCTTGAACAGCCTCATGGTTAACTTCTTCATTTCTGAAGCTCTCTTCTGCCATTCTATATTGGATTTGGTTTTGTCTCTCTGTCATCTGTTCCTCTAGCGAAAGTTCGGGAACCGCGATCCGGGCTCTGTTCGCTATGTTGTGCAACACTGTACAAGCGTTGACTATTTGGCCAGCAACAACTGGGCTGTAGTGGAGTTTACGGGCAACTAGTAGACATCTGAAAATTTTAGAATACCATCAGTGTATGTCTGACATGATTTCAATGTTTTATAATTTAAGTAGATATAAATCAAGTATACCTAAAACGAGTTTTTAGTACTCCTATGCATCGCTCAACTACATTCGGAGCTGAAACTTGAATATTATAATAATGCTCTTCTGGGGAGCCTTCGGCTGCATTTAAGAAAGGAGTCATCATTGTGGTACGTAGTGGGTATCCACTGTCACCTGTTTAAAAAAAAAAACAATAAATATAAAAAGTCTGAAGTGAAAAAAGTTTTTTTATGTATGAACATAAAACTTGTCTGATGCTCAGGCTGAATCTTTTCTAGTTAGTAATACATTTTTAAACTTTATTAAATAAAGCATCTGTAGGGGCCAGGTAGCACTCGGTAAATGATATTTCAGGAAGTTAATAAAACTGTGTATACTGCAATAAAGGTCGGTTAAAAAAGCGGGAATGAAAATTGATTTCTCATCTTCGTTAACGGTTGAGAGAAAGTAAAAAAAAACAGACGTTCGCGGCACTGGCTTCACGCAGAACTTGACGGCATTGGCTTCACGCGTGAACATGCCCCCGGGCGTTGAAAGCGATGCTTACAATCAGAAGCAGATGAATTGGGTAGTGGACATATCTTGCTAGTATTAGATAGAATCAGGCGTTACTTGGCGGAAATCCATATCTTAGTAGAAAACGCTCGCAGTACGGGTCTCGGTGCTGAGATTGGCACGGTCTAACAACTCCTGAGGATGCTCCGTGTGTGGGCGAAACACGTGTAGAGTAGTCGGTGAAGGTGCAAGGTGTGTCACTGGGCTGCATCTGCATTTTTTCTTGTGGAATTACGCGACATATTTTTCGTTTTCTACTAAAATATCTTGCTAAACGATCGTCTGATGACACCAGCAGACGTCCTTATGTCGGCGACACGAACAATGCCATCGGGTCCAGGATGGATGGCAATCACCCTTCCGAGCTTCCATTTCAGTGGAGGAAGGTTGTCCTCTTTTACAACGACTAATGTGTCCAGCTTCAAATTATCATTGCTTGTGCGCCATTTAGCGCGTTTGCAGGAGCTCGGCAACATATTCCTTACTCCAACGTGACATCGTGAAAGCCTGCTGATAGGGCAGTCGGAGTAGCTGCGGTCCGGTAGGGCGGTGAGAGGGCGGCCGATGAGAAAATGGCCGGGCGTCAGTGGTGACAGGTCTGCGGGATCCGATGACAGCGGAGAGAGTGGTCGAGAGTTGAGTATCGCCTCGATTTGCACTAACATAGTCGTAAGCTCTTCGAACGTCAAATTACAATGTCCCAACACTCTGTTTAAATGATACTTAACGCATTTGACTCAAACCTCCCAGAGCCCCCCGAAATTAGACCTATATGCAGGGATAAAATGAAAGTTGATACTTTCCTGTGTTACGTCGGAAGCCAGTGAGTTACAATTAGTCTTTAAAAATTTTGAAATGTCGTTATGTGCAACTACAAATGAAGTGCCATTATCTGAAAATATATGTGAGGGCTTACCTCTCCGTAAAATAAATCTGCGTAAAGCCAAAAGGTAATTATTGCTTGTTAAATCACCCACCAACTCCAGGTGAACTGCTGTGGTCGTAAAACAAACAAATATGGCAATGTACGATTTGACAAGTCTACAGCCGCGACCCGTGCGACTAGCTACGGCGATGGGGCCGGCGTAGTCCACACCTACACTGTCGAACGGGAACCCTGGCTGGATCCGCTGCCGCGGCAAATTACCCATCATAGGGCTGTAATTTTTACCCTTTAAACGATTGCAACGAACACAATTACGATAACACTTTCTCGCTAGATCGCGACCGCCTATTGGCCAATAAGTTTCTCTTATAGAGGCTAATAAAAGCTGAGGGCCGGCGTGCATTAACCTTTTATGTTCAAATTCAAAAATTAATTTAGTTACATGATGAGTGGACTGTATAATTATAGGGTGTTTCTTTTCATAAGTAAAATCTGAATTATCTAAACGACCTCCAACACGAATTAAATTATTTTCATCCAAATAAACGTTAAATTTTATCAGTGGACTTTTACTAGGCAAATCCTTGTTTTTAATTAATAAATTATACTCCGGAAACGATTGAATCTGTGACTGTTTTAAAATTAATACTAAGGCGTTATCAAGTTCATCAGATTGTAAATAACTGTCGTTACGTTTCGTCCCTTTCTTTGAATTATTTATGAATCTTAGCACATAGGCTACCGTGCGTTGAAGTCTAGAAAGTTTTGAAAATCTACTGAAATCAATGAGTTCGTGCTGAGTGGAATTACTTATTAATAATGAAACTTCATTTCGAGTTTCAGGTAGTTAATCAACTTTGTTTGAAGTTGCAGGCCAGTGCGACGAATCGAGTCTTAAATAATCTGGTCCATGCCACCATAAACTGAGCGATTGGATGGATTCTATCCTAGTTCCGCGTGATATTAAATCTGCGGGGTTTTCATCGGTCGGAACATGTCTCCAAGCACAATTACCGGTTTTTTCTAAAATGTCTGCTACACTGTTGCGAACGAATGGTTGCAGTTTAGAAGGCACCATCTTTAACCAACCCAAGACAATCATTGAGTCTGTCCAAAAACAACTTGGTTTATTTGCGCTCGTAGTGCACCGACAGCCCTTTCATACAACTGAGCACCTACCACGGCTCCGCGTAACTCCAGACGCGGAATTGTCGTAGGTTTTATAAGAGCGACGCGACTTTTGGCTATCAATAAATTAACCGCGATCCTCCCATCACAATCGATACTACGTAAATATACACACGAACCATACGCACGCTCTGATGCATCTGTGAAGATGTGTAACTCCAACCGGCAGACTGAATCACAGATTACACGTCGCGGTATGCGTAAGTCGTTTAAACCTGGCAAACCACTTACTAAGTCGAGCCATGTTTTACTTATTTCTGGTGGCAGCTCATCGTCCCATGACAACCGCTGGAGCCATAGTCTTTGTAATAAAATTTTCATAAGGATAACACAAGGTGATAGAAGCCCTAACGGATCAAATATTTGGGCTATGACCGAAAGAATGTCACGCTTTGTGTATTCTTTGACTATGGTAGGACTGATAGGAAAATAAAACTCGTCCGATACTGAGTGCCACCCTAAGCCTAACGTTTTACTGCCAGCATCGCCAATGTTAACGTCGGGTGATGAAAAATCAGTTTCAGGCAGTAATAACGGATCATTTGACCTCCATTTTCTGAGGAGCATACAGGCAGAGGCTAGCTCTGAAGCTGTTCACGCTGGTCACGGATGTATAAAACTTCATTAATTTCATCCCCTCCACTTAAAAAATCATCTACATAAAAATCATGGATTATCACTTCACCTATTTTACGGTCCTTACAGTCTAGACCTATCTGTTTTAAGCAGCGAGTAGCGAGATAAGGAGCACTAGCGGTGCCATAGCTCACGCGGTTCAATGCGTAGCATTTGAGAGGAGCATTAGGTTGGTCTTGATCGCGCCAAATAATTTGTTGAAGCGGACGATCATCAACATGAACTTCGATGCACCTATACTTTTTTTCTACTTCCGCTACAATCACATATCTATGCTGCCGAAAACGTAAAAGAATTGACAGAAGGTCATCTTGAACAGTAGGCCCAATCATTTCAATTTGGTTTAACGAAACTACTCATCAATCAGCTGTTTTAAATTAAATGATGATTCACTTGTGATGGGTTCAATGTTAAATAAAGATGCAACATGATTTTGTATAAGTAAACGTTTGTTATTGAACCGATCACATAAAAGGTTCCACGCTACGGAGTAGTTTTTGGAGGAGAATTCAATGGCTTTGATTACCACAGCAGCTGATCCAACCAACGAAGCCCTTAAATAGTGGAATTTGCTAATGTCATCAATCTGATGATTTCCGTCAATTAAACTGGAGAACGTATCATGATACTCCATCCATGATTCATAAGAACCATCAAATTTTGGTAGGGAAATCGTGGGCAGTTTAACAAGCTTATGGTGAGAATGAGCACTGTTAACATCACTTTCAGCCTTACCTTGACTTTGTTTAAAGTTCTCTAAAATCCCTTGTGCCCTGGCAACGACACGATAATAACAATTTTCGAACTCAATCCTTTCAGATAATTGCACCTCATCATCGGTAATAAGATCGATGTTTGATTGTATTTCGTCAAAAGTTTCATATAAAGATTCAATCTTACCTATTCTTAATTGTAACTCCCTGGCATCCTGACAACTTAATGTCGATTCGTTTATGCTGGATAGATAATTGTTGAACGAGGTGATACGACCTTTAATATTGCCTCGTTTTTTGACCAAGTCCTTTTCAGTTGAAGTTCTAGGAGACTGGGGTCTTGGTACTTTTAATTCCTCTGTCATCCTGGAATTGATACAATTACCGTTTAAGAACTTAAGAACTAGCTATCACAGACAATACTAACCTGTAAAGGGGGTTACAATTAAATTATTCTTTAACGTTAAACAATCAAAATTATTCTTTATCGTTAAAATAAAGATAATGGATTGATTACAATAACCGAATTTGATATAAATATAATGAAATAAAATATAATTGGATTGAATTTGATTGAATTGATAAACAAAATAAGAAAATTAATTAATTGCAGTACAAAATAAATAAATTACGGCTTCATATACAGGTACCTATTATGAGGAACAAGTCACAAGTCCTTTTTTAAATCAAATTGCTTAAAAGATGAGATCAAAATTGATGATAAATGGATTGAATTGATTTATCGATGGTTGTCTTGACAAATTGATTAGTAGTACTAAATAACTACAATTGACTGGCTTTAGCAACCACGATATAACCGATTTATCTACACTGCATTCACAAAATGGCGGAAGGACACAATTCACAAAATTACACTTTTTACAGACAATTACCTTTAATAGATACAGCGTGTCACTTATCCTTAATACTACCTGATTATAGTGAGTGTTGGGTGCTTAAATTATCACTTGGAATGCACTCGCGTTTAACCGTTGAATACCGTCAACTCATCGACCACTCTGACTAGGCGACGCGCTCCCCGATGCAATAATGCGCGTAAATAATGTTGATGCTGATTTCTCACGGCAAATAATATACTGTCCGGCGAAGACTAGGGCTCTTCTTTCCATTAGTTGAGATCGAGTATCGAGTTAATATTTTTTTCATGGAAAGAACTCATCATTCGGAACTCGAATACGAAATTTCAAAGCGAGGAGACAAATACGACGCGAGAAATAAATTTCTAAAAATTAAGATTTTTTAGGTTACAAATGTCAATTTTAACATCATTTAGACCCTGTGTTGTCATTTTTCAACATAAAAACGTGTTTGACGTCAGCCCGCTAAGTTGGTAGCACTGCTAAATTGTCGCAAATAGCGCTAATCCAATGCCGTAATGCCAGTAATAAAAATATGTAAGGACCGCCATTTTGTGAGTTTTGACATCAGTCAGCGTTTGTATTCTTCGCAGTTGGGAGCGTTTCCGTACTCCTGTTGATATTTATGAACGTTTGGCTACCATGGCGTCCCCGAAGTCTCAGTCTTCGAGTTCCGCTGTGTCTTCGCCTGAAGAGTCGAGTGTAGTGCGAGTTTTGGACTCCAGTGAGCCGCTTGTTTCGAACTCCTCTTTAGTGCCTTCGAGTGTGCAAGTGTTGGACTCAAGTGAGCCGCTTGTGCACCGACCCGTTCCTGGGTGCTCATCGTCAGTGCCTGTGCAAGTGTTGGACTCTGGTGAGCCGCTTGTGCATGGTGACGAGGAGCCCATTGCTGGGTGTTCATCATCTGTGCCTGTGCAAGTGATGGACTCTTGTGAGCCGCTTGTGCATGGTGACGAGGAGCCCATTGCAGGGCCTTCTTCTGCTGCTGTTCCAGTTGGTGCTACTGAATCCTCAGGTTATTAGAATTTATTAATAAATATTGTACATTAATTGTTATTTAAAGAAATTGAATATTTAAGACCGGTTGTGGTTAAATTAGGTTAAAATAAGTGACAGAACCGAATTAGTCAACCCCGACTCGCTGTGGTACTAGTCTGCCCTACCCCAAGAGTGTTTTATGAGCCCGGAGGCGCGGAGGGAGAGCAGCTCCCACCCGCTGTAGCTGAGCATGTAATGCCTGCAATACACTACGTAAGGGTGGAGGAGCTGTACTTCCCGCAGCGCCAGAGACGTTTAGAACCTATAGTTGTGACATATCTGAGCATGTTATCAAATAACAAATTAGTTTTATAACTGATTCCTATTACATTAGTACCTATGTACTTTACTGTTATTTCAATGTGTTTTCATTTTTATTTTCAGGTGAGGATTTGGAAGCTCAGCCGCAGCAATCAGGATCATCTGGGAGGCGCATCCATTTGCTCTCCAGTGAGATTCAAAGCCATTGGAACTTAAGGAAAATTCATAGAATTTTTGGGTCCACTGAAGACTGCATCCGATTTTCAGAGGAGAGAGGTTTGATACCCACCTCTAGGATGTGCCGAATACACAGGAGCCCTATGAGCCTAGTTCAGTTTGGGTGACAATTGGGGACCTTCAGGTGCCGTAAAAGTTCCTGCAGAGGCAGGTGCTTCAGTCAGTCCTTAGGGACTTGGTTTGAGGAGGCAAGGCTGCCATTACCAACAATCTTTGAGTTGATGTATTTGTTTGCGCAAAATACTTCATATGAAAAAGCGAGATTAGAAACTGTAAACCCGGATAAAGTCGGATCTATATCATTCCGAACAATTGCAGACTGGTATTCATATTATATTCATATTATATTCATATTGCAGAAAAACTATTATAATTTTTGAATTGGAAAAACAACATCAAAGACCAATGATCGGTGGCCCTGGAAAGATAGTGCAAATTGACGAATCCAAGTTTGGAAAAAGAAAATACAATAGAGGACGTCATATAGAGGGTCACTGGGTCATTGGCATGATTGAGGATGGGAGCGATGACCTACGTGTGGAAGTGTGTCCCAATAATGAGAGATCAGCAGAAGTTTTGGTTTCACTTATTAAAAAGCATGTTCGGGGAGGTTCCACTATTCATACAGATTTTTGGAGAGCGTATGATTGCCTTCCCGAACATGGCTATATACACAAAAAAGTTAACCATAGTGATCCAGAAAATAGATTTGTTGCTCCGGATGGGACACACACCCAGCGAATAGAAAGTCATTGGCGAGGTCTAAAGAGGCAATTCCAGATAGCGAATTATAAAGGGAATTTTGAGGATTGGTTGGTGGAAGAGTCGTGGAGACGAAGGCTTCGGATTGAGCATTTGGACAAATTTGAGAGTCTTTTAGAAGCAATAAAACATGTTTATAAAATATAAAATAAAAGTCTTATATTGAAAGCCGTTTTTTATATTTAAACTGTCCTTATAAAATGTAGTATGTACGGTCGCCAGCACGTCGGGTTACTACAAAATGTCAAAATTTATTAATTGTTGGACATAATGTTGAATTTTATTTAAAGAAATTTGACAGTTTGTAGTAACCTGACGTGCTGGCGACTGTACTTCACGAGCTTCACTCACTGATAATATGATTTTTAAGGGCGAAATTTCTGCGCTCCCACATTTTAGGGGGGCGGGGGGTGTATCTCATTTAGGGGGGGGGGTACACCACCGGGGGAGGGCAGCTACCCCCCTCCCTCAAATTCGAGGTCAACTAATGGATATTAGAAACTTTCTTAGCAAAAAATATCGATTTTCAGGGCAAAATTTAAAATTCTATAAAAAAAAAGTATAAACGTCCGCGCCTCCAGATTTTTAGGGGGTGGTTGGGCCCCCCCCCCCCCCCCTCCCAGCCCGAAATTCGATGTCAACTAATGGAATTTAGAACCAAGGTCGGTTAAAAAAGCGGGAATGAAAATTGATTTCTCATCTTCGTTAACAGTTGAGAGAAAGTAAAAAAAAAACAGACGTTCGCGGCACTGGCTCCACGCAGAACTTGATGGCATTGGCTTCACACGTGAACAGCATCATTAATGTGAATGCTACAGAAATCAATAATAAAAATTAAGTAGGAAACATGCATGATGTAATAGTTACCAAGAAAATATATAGTCTCTCCATTACTGTGTATATTGGTCATATATGAATGTAATGGGTGATCGCTCCACACTGTTGAATCATGGGAAGACCCAGCGTGGCTAGGATCCACACATAAAATATTGAGATCCAAATCACAAATCTAAAAAACGATTGTATAACAGTTACAGTACAAAGGTATCTACATCCTGACAATTAGGAACTGAGTTTTTTTTTAAATCTGCAATACAATTGAATATAAATCTATGTCAAATTTCATCCAGGTGTTTTGAGGATTTCTTGAAAAAACTTAGGTAATTCATATACCTTCAGGGTAAGATATGTAACATACCTATACCTACCCTGAGAACAACATTTCATATGTTTCTAGGCAGCTGCATACATAAAACAAAAAACATAATGCTGACACTTACAATCATAACATTGAGGGAGTGAGACCCTTTTCTATTGATATATCTTTCCTCATGGTGTATAGGCTTCACAATAGCGACATGCGTCCCGTCTATGCACCCAGCTCCTCCTGGCATTTTATATTTGTCATAAAAGCTGTAAAACATTATAAAATTATTAAGTGATAACTATCACTTTGAAAATAGAAAGTAATCTACAATCATAATGTACCTTAGTTTGATTTTGTCCCTGTCTTCTCTGGTTTTTGGGAAAACTACATACTTGTGGAAAAATCTTGGAGAATTCAGAGCTTTGGTAACTTCTCTCACAGCTCGTGAGACTGTAGGCTGGGACACTGCATTATAAATGCTTTGACCGACAAGAGTCTGATATGATCCACTTGCAAAAAATGCTAGTGCTACTAATACCTAAAACATTTTAAGAATAGTTTTATTCAATTATGTTTCTAGGTACGGTAGGTATCATTTTAAAAAATAATTAGTACACTGGACAAGTCATGTGGGCTAGAATAATAATAACCAACTAACCTTATCTTTTACTGATAAAGCATCCCGTCTTCGTTCTCTATTTATTTATTTATTTATTTATAAGGTACACCAGCAGTGCATGCATTAACACAGACAATATTAAAAAAAAAAAATCAACAAAGCATAATTCTGATGCATACACCTTTACAGGTGACACGACATTTACCATACAAAAGAAATCAAAGTAATTAAAATACAGCACAAAAAAGACCCGCTAGTTGGAAAAAAGAAATATCACAATAAAATCACAATAAACACATTACTTAAAGATTATGTACTATTAAAATATCAAAAAAATTGATTCAAATTCCATTACAAAAATAATTAATAAGAATAAGGAAACATTAAGATCACAACATTATATGAACATATTATGTAAAAAATTTGGTACGATTAAAATAACAAAAAAGTCTATTAAAATTAAATCATAAATATAATTAATTTAAATAAGCATATATTAATTAGGTAAAATAAATAAAAACGGTTTACAAGTAGGTCAATTATATTAACATAGGAATAACAATATTTGCACGCTGTAGGTAGACTAGTATAAATATTTAAGTATTTAAGTTCTTTCTTTATAAGCGGAGAGAGCTCGTCAATAAGTCTTTTTACCAACACTTTGGTGAGTCGGAACGTTTTGACGAAGTCTCTCTCCGGCATTTCAAAAGCGTCCCATCTTGCAGCTCTCAATTTATTTCTGCGTTTACGCTGTTTGCGTCGATTTTCTTGTGCAGACTCATCCGATAGCAAATAAGCTAGCCCCAAGCTCATTTTTCTTACACAAAAGCACAAATTTTATTGAGCACAAAACACCAAAAGTCCAAATAATTTAACTTTTTTCCAACGACACTTGGATCGTTTATTTTGACGTTTAGTCGCTGTCTCCATCGCAGCCGCCGACACCCCCTCAGCAGTTCGCAATAGGCGCGGATGGAGCACATAGCACAAGTCTCTGTAAGAGGCTCGCACATCTTATGCAAGAGGTGCGCGTGCTTCTGTAGCTCACAGCCTCTCTGAGTGTATAGCCAGAGTAGTCGCTGAAAACACTGCCGACAGTTGGAAAAGACTTCTGACATTTTCCTATTCAACTCTCCATGTAGACAACAGTTCAAACAAATCTTTAACAGCAAAACATAAACAAAATACCTTTGATAACAGTTTCCCAAATTTTTACCCAATTCCCCATCCACGGATTCAAGAATCACCCTTTAATTTTAACCTGATTGAAAGGAAAGTGTCAGATGGCAACATTAAAAGTGCAGCTAAATTGCTTTTTACTATTGACACTTTGGCTACAGACTGCCCCGATACGCTGGCTGCCCTAAAGGAAAAACACCCGTTACCCTTGGCAACTTCGCAACTTCCTGGCCCTTGCACACAGCCAGCACTAGCAGTTGATGATGAGACTACTTTGCACGGAATTAACCCCTTCCCGAACGGTTCTGCCGGCGGGCTAGATGCTCTCACACCACAACATCTCAAAGACCTTACGAGCCCCTTTGTCGGTGTTGAGGGGAATAGACTAGTAAGCAAACTCACCGCCCTAATTAATTTAATGCTTGCAGGTAAAGTGCCCGCAAACATTACGCCCGTGGTTTATGGCGCTAATCTGGTAGCATTGACTAAGAAGGATGGTGGGATCCGCCCGATCGCCGTCGGTAGTACCGTGAGGCGATTAGCATCAAAGCTTTGCTGCCGTGAGTTGCACAAAGAATTCGAAAATAGGTTCTGTCCTCATCAACTGGGTTTCGGGGTTAGAGGAGGTTGTGAGGCACCGGTTCATGCACCCCGCACTTTTCTTCATACAAAAAAATATGATATTTTCGTTAAAATTGATGTAAAAAATGCTTTTAACTCGGTGGACAGAGGCGCCCTTCTTAGGGAAATAGAAAAAGAAGTGCCCTCTATCTACCAATATATGTGGCAATGTTATGGCTCCCCTTCAAAATTGATGTTTGGTCAAAATGAAATAGATTCATGTGTGGGCTGCCAACAGGGTGATCCGCTCGGCCCTGGCATATTTAGTTTGGCTATTCAACCCATCATTTCCACTCTAAAATCAAAGTTCAACCTTTGGTACTTAGATGACGGCACTTTGGGAGGGGATTTGTCTTCCGTACTGCATGACATGGACTACATAAAACAGCATTTTTTAAATATTGGTTTCAATATTGGTTTAAATTTCAATAAATGTGAGCTCCTCGTATCTGACGGTATGTCCCCAAATATAATCCCACAAGTAATAAAACAGTTTGAATCCATAGCTCCTAATATATCAGTACAAACAAAGGTGTCTCTAACGCTATTGGGGGCTCCTTTGTTTGTGGAGGCTATCCCCTCATTAGTAAATTCAAAATTAGACAATTTCAGCAAATTTGCATCTCGGCTCCATGGGTTGAAGCCACACATAGCTTTTTACATTCTTCGGCTTTGTCTTTTCACTCCAAAATTCTTGTATATCTTACGCTGTTCCCCTCTTTGGAAATTCCCCTTGATCACTAAATCTATTGATGCGGTATTAAAAAGTACAATTTGCAAAATCCTAAATTTACAACTTGAAGATCGCCAGTGGGAACAAGCCACTCTTCCAATTAGATATGGCGGGCTGGGCCTACGCACAACCTCTAGTGTCGCACTCCCTGCTTTCCTGTCCTCGGCTTACAGCACCTTCTCACTCATCAGCGAGTTATTAAACTGCCCTACACTCGTTGACGGAGAGGTGTCATGCTTGTCGGAGGCCAGATCTGCCTGGAGTGCTACATTCCCGGAAGAGGATTGTCCCTTGAAACTGGGACACCAGAGCGCTTGGGAGTCACCAGCTCTCACTAAAACTCACGCAGAGCTTCTGGCTACATGTCCGGATGACACAGACCGAGCCCGATTCTTAGCAGTCTCGGAAAAAGAATCCGGACATTGGCTTCACGCTCTTCCCTCCCACAACCTAGGTACCATCCTTGATCCCGCTACCCTTCGCATTTCGATTTGTCTACGCTTGGGTGCTAAGTTGTGCGAACCTCATCACTGTCCGTGTGGCAAAGATGTGGACCAGTTCGGACGCCATGGGCTGACTTGCGTCAAGAGCGCTGGTCGCGCATATCGGCATGGTGCTATTAATGATTTAGTTAAGCGAGCTCTCGGCACTGCTTCGATCCCATCATCTCTGGAACCTTGTGGTTTATTCAGGGATGATGGTAAAAGATTCGATGGTGCGACCTTAGTGCCCTGGTGCTTGGGGCGTACCCTTATGTGGGATGCAACCTGTGTAGACACCTTAGGTCCTTCCCATATACGTGGTACATCCTCAAGAGCTGGAGCCGCTGCGGAGCAAGCACAGTTCCTCAAGCGCCGCAAATATTCGTCGCTCTCAGTAAGCCATGAATTTGCGGCGCTTGCCGTAGAGACAATGGGCCCTTGGTCGTCTGACACCAAAAAGTTTATTAAAGATCTTTCCATAAAACTGGTCCACGCCTCAGGAGACCTGAGAGCTGGTGCCTATCTTGCCCAGCGGCTGAGTCTTTGCATTCAGCGGGGCAACAGCGCCAGTGTTCTCGGTACTATGCCACGCGGCTGTGAGTTGGACGGCGTATTTTTGTTATAGTATAGTTATAGTATAAGATTTTATATTTAACAGTTTCTTGTTTTTCTACTAATTTGCAATAAAGTGTTTTTTTACTTAAACTATCAGTTTTCAATTATTTATGATAATAATTTCATAAAAGAAGGAGGTTATCAATTCGTCGCGTATATTTTTATTATATAATATAATTTATACTAGAAAAAATCATATATTCTATCCATACTAATCTCAAATCATGTACCTTTTAGATGAACCGGGACTCGAACCAGGGCCCTTAGCCAAAGTAACAGTTCAAAAACGATAACGAGGTTCGAAAAGACTTAATTGTATGGGATTGACGGATTGGCAAAGGCTGCGCTAAATCACGTTGTCTTACCGCAAGTTAATTGGCGAATATAGAAAATAACGAATCGAATTATCGTTTCGCTACATAACGATGTTACTTTGTGTGAAAGTGAATATACTAGACTAAACAATTACGACAGTCTCAGTGGCTTGAATGTCAGTCAAATGCTCTACCAATTGAGTAGAGCATTTGACTGACATTCAAAGATTGCTAGTTTGAGTCATGCCTGAGCGATATGAAATCTACTTGATACTTAACGATTAACTTGCTACGTAACGATGTTACTTTGTGTGAAAGTGAATTTAATAGACTAAACAATTACGACAGTCTCAGTGGCTTGAATGTCAGTCAAATGCTCTACCAATTGAGTAGAGCATTTGACTGACATTCAAAGATTGCTAGTTTGAGTCCCGCCTGAGCGATATGAAGTCTACTTGATATTTTCTAGCATCTTATCATGACACCATTATACTTTGAAAACCAACCAAATCAAGCAACAAATTCTCGTTTCAGTAAAAACTTAACACCTTCAAACCTCTGAGAAATCAATATAAATCTTTAAAATACTTAGTAATAAAATAAATTACACTTTTAAGTTAAATGAAAAACAGTCTCTTGCTCATTTGTTATACAGCATTTGGTCATGCTATGATGACAACACCAGCCCGGGCGAACCCGGGGCATGAGGGCAGGAGGAAGGGTTCCGACGGCAGACGGCGCGGCGCGACGGTCGCCGAGCAACCACACAGCGTCCCACGTCACTCTCGCCTCACGACCGCTGTGTGACCTACGCGCGTACGCTTCTCCTATTGTCGGGCTAAAACCTTGTATTTACCTACTTACATATACATTGTTATACAGTCCACTCATCTGTAATTTAACTATCGACACGACCCTTTACATGGTCCTTCCTAGGACGTGTTGTGGATATTAGTTCGGACGAAAAAACGCGCGACTTAAATTGACGAGCGGCGTCGGTCAGCTGTTCAAGCAAGAAACCGTTACGTACCGAGTACCGTTAGCGACGAGTTCCAGCTACCTATCTACAAGGCGTTTCCAGCGCAATCACAATAAGAAAATAGTCTTCCGAACGAGATTGTGACGGCGGATCATCACTGCAGCACGGTGAAGAGTATCTTATTCTTCACTTCGAGAAGAAATCATAAAAGAAGATCGGATAAGTTGGCATCTACGCACCAGAACCGTGAGATCGTTCCAATTTCTTTCTTCTTCCTTTCATTTTTCACCTTCTTACATCACCTCATCTATTATTGGTATCATAGTTTCATCTGTATCAGTTGTAGTTAGTGATTTTGGTGAATTTTTTGTCGATTTAGTCGCTGTAAATTCGAATTTTACAACGTATTTTTTTTTCATAGTCAAGTGTTTGTCAAGCTTTGCATAGTAATTTCAACAAGTAGTTAATGCATTATTTACATATTTACGTAGAATAAAATTAAAAACTAAAGTTAAATCATACAAAATCAAAGTAGTTGCTTATAGTAATTAACAGTAGTTAGTAGTAGTGCTTTGTAATTACGTATTAGCATTACTAACATTAGAAAACCTTTAAACATTGTGCTAATTTATTTTTTATTTTTAGGTCGGTAGTCCACATCCCACAACGGGTGTTTGCGATCCGACTAGCGCCTGCTGAGAAAACAACAGCAAAGGTGTATCTTTACATTTTTATTGCTTTTACGTAGTGTAGTGATTATTAGTCATATTTTTGTTTCTTTTTCTTATAAATTAATCATATTTTTTCATGTTTTCTTGCCTTTCAGCATACTTTTGCATACATAGTATCATTATAAATTGATTTATTAACAGTATTTTGCACAAACAACAATACTTAAGTAGATTTTTATAGTAATTTTACATACAAATCTTTTTTAAACAGAATAATTACAAATAATTTAACTTAAATTAAACTAAAAAATGGCAGAAAGTAAATCAGTAGAATCTAAAATTGCACTATTAATTAAAAAACGAGGCACATTTAAAAGTAAACTTACAAGCTTTTGCAATTATATAAAAGTAGTGAAAGATTGCACTGTAGACAAACTAAGTGCCATCCAATATTAGCGAGCTTAAAACTCGTCTTGAGAAAATAGATCAAAATCAAAATCAAATCAAATCAAATCTAGGCTGTTACAAGCACGTTTGAACGTCAAAGAAGCTACGCCATCGGTTCACAAACCCTACGGCGGGAGACCTTGTAACGAGAAGAACCGGCAAGAAACTCGTCAAGGGCTATTTTTTTCTCCCTGTTGTATTTCATACAGAGTCGTCAAATTGAAAAGTGAGCTTAACATATCAGTAAGGTCAATTTCCATCATAAAAGAAAATACTAATTATAATATTACATTTTAAGGTTATCCTAACCGTAAACAATTTTCAACTCGTAAGGAAGGACTTACATTTAACATTTCTCGCATTACAAGGTTACTGTACTGCAAGTTGTGACGTACATACAGGTCGATAGAAATTTATTTTAGATGAAAATATTTAATCTCTAAGCACAACGTTAAGACAAGCAGACTGAAGTAGACCCATTTCCGCTGGCGGCACCCGTTCACGAGCATGACGCATGAACCAGCCATCGCTTCGCTCAACCATATTTTAGAGGATCTATACTCTGATTTCGATGTTCTCCAGGGGCAGATCGAGGAACTTTCCGAGGATCCTGAAGTGCGTTACCAGGAGAGGGAAGCTTTCGAGAGCCAGTACTACGACGTGGTCGGAGTAGCCAAGGCGTTGTGCGAGGCATCTTCTGTGGCTTTTCCATATGCGGCCAGTAATGTGGCTGAGGTAAGCTCAATGGATGTTCACAACCAAAGACACAACAATTTTGTAAGGCTTCCAAAAATAGAATTGCCCTCTTTCAACGGGAACTATCAGCACTGGCTTGAGTTTCGAGATACATTTATTTCTATTATTCACTCGAATGACAGCATTGACAACATAAATAAGTTTCACTATCTTCGTGCTTGTTTGCAAGGCAGTGCAGCTTTAATCATCAAAAGCTTAGATTTCAAAGCCAATAATTATGCTTCTGCTTGGGAATTGTTGTGTAAGAGATACGACAATAAACGTCTTCTTGTAAATAATCATGTGCAATCGCTTTTTAATGTCAACTCAATCCAAAAGGAGTCGAGTAAAGCTTTACGTTACATAGTCGACGTCACAAATAAAAATCTTCGAGCTTTAGCAACCCTTGACCAACCCACACAGCATTGGGATACATTGATCATTTACATGATGTCAACAAAACTGGATGGTGTCACAAATCGAGAATGGGAGGAGTACCGTAATAATCGTAGTGACTAGCGATGTGCCGCTGGGAATATTCCCATTTCCAAGTAATTTACTCGTTGTAAACTTACGGGAATATTCCCAATATTCCCGGAAACTTTCCCAAAGTTTCCAAAATAATATATTTTCAAGTATGGTAAAAATTCTGTGCTATTTATATTTTCTTCTTAATCCCACGGTTACGCAACAACAAGTATGTGCATGCGCTTGCTTGAGCCGCGAGGGGAGGGTCCCGCCGCGCCGCCCCCTCCCCTTTCCTCTAGTTTAAAATAAAAGAAACATGTTTAACCCATCGCTTTGATTGTCGAGTGTGCTGTGCTAGCTGTGTTAGTCATAATGAGACCAAAAAGTAAAATTTTTGATTACTTTCTGTTAACGAACAAACAAATTATATATGTTCATTTTGTAAAATTGTATATAATTATAAAAATAACTACTAGCTTTGCCCGCGACTTCGTCCGCGTGGAATAGTGATTTTCGGTGGGGGCGGAACTTTTCGCATAATGTCGATTGTCCTTAAGTCGTTTGTCATACATCAATGGGCATAATCATCAAATAGCATGACATTAATGTTACTTATTTTTTCCTTCGCATAAATTTTAAGTAGCATAACTGTCTAAAGGCATATTATTATGAAGCATAATAAATGAAATCCCTAATTTCATTTGGCCTAATATTACGCAGTCCTAAAATCCCTTTGCATAATTTTATTTGCCATAACTATAGACCAGGGACTTGTAAAATTTTCAAGAATGAATTTTATAAAAATGCGATTATCTCGAAAACGGTGCATCGTAGCTAAAATGTAACAAAATTTTCGACCCCCCTTTGACGCCCCCGGAGATACTAAGGAGGTATCCGACGGACATATGTTTTTTTCTCTCAAAAATTTTGGAAAAAAACAGAGAAGGGGTGACGGTTGTCTGCAGCAACAAACTGTAACAGACGTTTCAGGTTAGGTTAGGTTAGAACTGTGACCAAAACTAATATATAGAGAAAATAAATACTATAAAGAAAATAGTTTTTATTTATTTAAAAAAACACTTTTTTTATTTATTTGCATACTAGTCTGTGACAGAAACGAATCGCTTAAAAACCGACTCCACGCAGTCTTGTATGCCCTACCCCTAGAGTGTAATTTAAGCCCGCGTAGGCGCGGAGGGGCGAGGCGGCCCGCGATCTGAGGTGGTGACTGAAAACCATCTGCGACGATAAGCTCGCGCGGGACCGCCAGAGCCCCGCAGCGCCGGAGCCGTGACAGAAATCATGCATGCTGCATGCCTGCTTGCATGCTGCTTGCCTGCTTGCATGCTGCATGCCTGCTTGCATGCTGCTTTCCTGCTTGCATGCTGCATACCTGCTTGCATGCTGCACGCCTGCTTCTATTATTCCTTGTGATTATAATGCTATAAATTTATTATGCTTTAAACAAAATATGCGTTAAGATGTTATTCGTTGTGATCATTATGCTTTACATTAGTTATACTTTTAAAAATTATGCTTAAAGCTATTCTGCGTTTCAAAATGTATGCCTTTTCATACTTATGACAAACAATTTTAGCCTACACTATATTAGGACTTTTAAAATTATGCGTCGCGATAATATGCAACATGATGATTATTGGTATTAAAGTTATGGAACATGATATTATGACAATAAACGTTATGCTTAAAATTACGGAGCCATTTTCGGCAGCATTTTAAATTTTTTAGTCTAATAAGCTTTTGTTTCTTTTTTATATATATTAGTACAGCGCTATGAATGCATATTAACACATTAAACAATTATATCACATAACCTACCGCCCGCGGTTTCGCCCGATGGAAAGTGATATGTTTCCGGGATTAAAATTAGCCTATGTCACTCTCTAGCTCCTAAACTACCCACATACTACAAAACACGTCGATCTGTTGCTCCGTTTTCACGTGATAGACGGACATACAAACAAACACACTTTCACATTTATAATATTAGTATAGATTGTGTGTCAAAAGAAAATACATTTACGCTGAACAATGTCTCTTAAGATGCTATACTTGTATCTCTTATAGTTTAGCTGGGCTGCTAGGGTTCCACATCAGGTGTACCAGACCTTCGATATTTTTCCGTCAATAGAAAATGTTAATTACGTTAAACAACTTTTCTTAAGACGCTATGTTTGTATCTCATATAGTTTAACTTGGCTGCTAGGGTTCCACATCAGGTGTACCAGATCTTCAAACTTTGTACGTCAATAGAAAATGCTCATCACGCTTAACAATTTTCCTTAAGACCGTATTGGTATATCTCTCATAGTTTGACTGGACTGCTATGGTTCCACATCAGATATTGCGATCTTCAAAATAAATTATAGCCTATATGTTGGCGACGACCAATAGCTGTATAACAAAAAAAGTTTCATTAAAATCCGTTCGGTAGTTTTTGCGTGAAATGCGGACAACAGACAGACAGACAAACAGACAAAAAATTCAAAATATATATTTTTGGTATCTGTTTCGTATAAGAAGACCCCTGGAGGGAGGTATTTTTTTCTATTAATTCTTTTCAATGTATAGAATTGGCTCGCTTACAGTTTTACTATAATTAACTATATGGGTATTGGAAATATTCCCGGAAACATTGGGAATTTACTGGGAATATTCCCAGGAAAATTGGAAATTTTCGCCATAAGTGATAATTAACCTTTGGCATATTCATTAAGCCTTGTAATATTGCCAATAGAATGGTTAGCATACAACAAAAAAATACTGTAATACAACACAAGCAATTTTCCCCTAAATTTCCGCTTTTGGGAATATTGCCGGGAACGCTTCTGGGAATATTCCCAATGTTTCCAATATTCCCGGGAACGGCACATCACTAGTAGTGACCCACCTACCTTAGAAATATTTTTAACCTTTTTAACAAACAGGGCTGACCTTTTGGAGACCTTAGAGGAAGCACGTAACACAAAAGGTAAATTAGAAAATCAAGCTGTACAAAAACCCAAAAGTTTTGTTATTTCGAATTTTACTCCAAAACCTAAAGCTTTTTCTTGTCCTTTATGTCATAAAGGGCACCAATTATTTACTTGTGACTCATTTCGCAAATTATCTATAGAACTACGCATACAAAAGGCCAAAGAATTCAAAGTTTGTCTTAATTGCTTAAGATTTGGTCATAATGAGCAAAACTGTAAATTAACTCATTGTAAATATTGCAACAAAAAGCACAATACCTTATTGCATGTTGACCTGCCTTCGGAAACTATCTCACATGAAAGCATAGTACTTTCAGCCGAGCATTCTGGAGACAGTACTTATGCACACAATACATTACTTTCCACAGCGCTATTCAAAGTCTTTGACAAGCTTGGTAAGCCGCATGCCGCTAGAATTTTGCTTGACAACGGCAGTACGGGCAACTTTGTCACGCAGGAGCTCTGCACCAGGCTGTGTCTTCCAACTCATCATACAAGTTCGAAGGTAACAGGCATAAACAATCAAACGTCAAACAGTTCACAGTCTTGCTCTCTTACATTGGAGACTTATAATGGCTGCTATAGGACGGACGTTGACTGCTTCGTTTTACCTCGCATAACTTCTTTATTACCAAATTCGTATATAAACGTACAAAACTTAGATTTACCATCTGGCATTTGCTTAGCCGATCCAACGTTCAACGTACCGTCAACCATCGATATCTTAGTAGGTGCGGACGTCTTTTGGAGGGTGATCGGTACAAATAGCATAGACTTAGGTAAACGTAAACCGGTCTTATTTGAAACTAGGTTTGGATGGTTAGTTTCAGGCGTTTCAAGGGTCATGTGTGTATGTTCACCAGTAGTGATAATAATTTGCCTTCTGATTTATCGCGTTTCTGGGAATTGGACTCGATACCCACTAAACATGATCTCACAACAAATGAGCATGCATGTGAGAAATCTTTTTTAGACACCACTTATCGTGACCAAGATGGACGATTCGTGGTCTTTATGCCTCTAAAGGAGTCACCTGAAGATTTAGGGGATTATTTAGCCATGGCACAACGTAGGTTCTTCTCTCTTGAACGCCGCTTAGATAGAGACCCAAACATGAAGCGTCTCTATGTTGACTTCATGAGAGAGTACATAGAGCTGGGACATATGACTGAAACATTGTCTAAGCAGCCTAATACTACGTACTGCTTTCTTCCGCATCACGGAGTCTTTAGAGAGCACAGCTTTACGACCAAATTATGGGTGGTCTTTGATGCTTCGGCCAACACGTCTTCAGGTAAGTCACTTAATGACATACAACGTGTTGGGCCAACAGTACAAGACGACATCATCGCAATTTTAATCCGATTCAGGCAACATCAGTATGTCGTTTCAGCAGATTGTGAAAAGTTGTACCGACAAATTAAAATAGACGAGGTACAACGTCCGCTGCAATGCATATTGTGGAGTTTCGATTCCTCCCACCCTCTTAAAACTTACACCCTCAATACGGTGACATACGGGACAGCATCCGCATCGTACTTAGCTACCAGATGCCTTTCTCAGTTAGGGTACGACTCTCCTGATCCAGCCGTGAGTAGAGCCATTTGTCACGACTTCTATGTCGATGATTACCAGTGATCGGAGTAGGTAGATTGATTTTACGTACTCGCACCATGAATAGTCATAGAAATCATAACATGGATAAGCCTTTTGTCCGGGATTTTATTTTGGTACTTACGGATTTGAATTAAATATTGTGAATGTAAAAAAATAAACTTCTTCATTGGGAAATTATAGACTGCGAGAGTAAAACATTTAAAAGCGTTTTTTTATTTATTTATCAAATAGTAACGTGAATCTAACTTTTGTGCGTCTATTCGAAACTTATAAGTTACTAATTTAGTAGTTATATTTGAAAGTTTATTATCCGCTGCTTATATTGTGACTATTCTTGTATATATACTTCTTAATATTTTTTCGCATTCAATGCAGTAACTTTTTATGAATATGAAAATAGGTGAAAATGAAATAAAAAGCAGTTTAGATCAAAATCAACATCTTTATTGACAAAAACACTATTGCAAATTTTTAATCTTCATCTTAAACATTTTCTTCATTGTGCTGATTTTCTGTACAATTAAAATAAATAACCATAAGTTTTTCGATATTTTCAAGTTTTAATCTATTTCTGTTGACGTCCAAGATCCATTTGTACGTAGAAAACGATCTTTCTACATCTGTAGATGTTAATGGAGCGTATTTTAAGAAAAGGGTTTGTTGATTTGCCAAATTTTTTTGCCAAATTTCCTCACTACATTCTCTAATTGAGTCTAAATCGGGGTTTCTTGGCATGACTTGTTCAATTTTATTTTTTATATTATCTGAATTACATTCGGAAAAAACAGCTCTGACTTGGTCAAACGCTAAAAGTGAATCAGATAGGGATAAAGTCCCGTCAGGGCGACATGAGACTGGTTTTTTTTTCTAGTATATTTTCTTATATAATATTTATCATAAATTATGTTTTTGTACTTCTTTTATTGATACTTCTATAATAGAATAATTGTCTTTGATATAAGTTAAATCGTTTTGTATGTTTTCTTTTTCTATAATGTTTTTTGCGTTCCGAATAGCAATAGCATCAGAGCTGTTTAAAGAGGACAACACGTCTTTAATTTTATTGAAATGCTGAGCATAGTAAGATGCTGCCTCTAACCAATTACCCCATCTGGTAACGACTGGTTGCGGAGGCAGCGGTAAGTTCGAATATTTTTCTTTTAAATTTTTGATTCTGCTTGGGGCTTTCAAAAAAATTATCTTAACATTAGCTATTAAAACATCTCCATCGTGGTATTCCAGCCTTATTTGCTCGGATACGCGATGAAGAGCGTGCGCCAAACATGTCACGTGTTTCATTTCAGGTAAGTAATGTTTTAAATTTCTGCCTGCAGACAGCATGTACGCTACACTGTCAGTACAGAGTACTAGAACATTGCTAGCTTTAGTTTCAAAAGAGTCTTGCCACAGATTTTCCAAACACTCTAATACAAATTTAGTGATTGTTTGCCCGTTAACCACAGTAAGCATTTTACAGGCAATCAAATAAGACTGACTGAAATTGTCTGGATACAAGGGTTTTATTAATAAATGAACTATATATCTACCCTAGAAGTCTGTTGTTTCATCCAATGATATCCATAGTTTCTCATTTTTATTATTTTCATAGATCGAAATAATTTTATTTTTAAAAAACTTGTCCAAATAAACCTTACGCAACTGGGATTCGTCGGGCACTTTACGATTAGTACAAACACAACAACAAGAACTGCACACATATTTTTAAAGAACTCTTTAAATGCGGTGTTTTTCATTTGAGACCACGGAATATTGCACAGAATCAGAAACTTAATTAAATCAAAATAAAATTCTTCTTGCGGTTTCTTAAACGTTCCCTTATGTACGGCGCCTTCAATGTGTATTTTGATGTTGCCTTTGTTAATACTTTTGACGTGGCTTTCATACTTTGTGCAGTATATTGTACCACTACAATGATCGTAAAGTAGTTCGGGATAACCTAATATCCACTTTTCGACTGTTTCAGCCTTGACGTTTGCCATGTTCGGGTTCTTTGAAGAGCTGGAACCTCGTACCTCACCTAAAACGTAGATCAGAATAACTGAATACTCCTTTTTATGTCAATAAGTTTGTTGCGAATTACAAACAACCTATAACTTTAAAAAAGTCTACTACCTACCAATTCTATTAATTTAATGTGAGATTCACGATACGGTCGAAAAATTGTACATATTTTTCCATTAGAATTTAAAGATTTAATAGACAAATCAACACAAATAAACTGCCATATCGTCACATCAAGATTTTGATGGGCGTATCTAAGTACATAAAAACCACGTGGTCTTTTTCAACGGTGAAGTAAAAAAATCACTGAATCGAACAATAAATACTTTATGTTGTCAAGAAAAGTTCATTTAAAACATACGTTACACAAATTATATTAAAATATGTACTTTTTAATTATTTTAATAGACGAATCTATTAGAATCACTGTTATTGCCATATCGTCACATCAATATAAATATGAAGAACATAAAAACCACGTGGTCTTTTTCAATTGTGAAGTAACAAAATGTATAAAAAATAACAGACTCAAACAATACATACTTAATAGTGCCAATAAAAGTGCATTTAAAGCGTACGTTACACAAACAAGATTTAATTAATATTCGTAAATCGTTAATATTTGCTTGGCTCACGTAATTTCCCAAGTAAAATGAACTTCAATCGAATTAAAGAGGCTCTCTTTTCTTATTTGTAGTAGTGTAAAAACTATTATCTTTCCTAAGAGAATCTTACTAGAAAATCTGATTATAAAAGGTCGAGGTACGCGAAAGATGAAAAATAATTTTAACTTACCAAAGCAGAAAATAACTTCAAATGGGTCCAATCCAAGAAAAAATCCAAGTCCGTAGTTTCAAGCCAAAGTAGTCGTTTAAAGAAGATTCCAGAATTCAGTACACAAGCCAGGGTCAAATCACGTTTTCACAACACAGAAACAAAGAAGCGCACTCTATGAACCGAAGTAAATGAGTGAGCTACCTGCGACGTGAGCGCGCTCGCATCGTTCTCGTTAATATCTACTTACTGACTGACAAAAAATAAATGATTATGATTATGATTATGACTCACCGAAGATACCCTGTTCTTATTGGTCGTTGCATCGCATTGAGCGTACAGAGTATAAAATAAAGCGCCAACTACGTTTGCCGAGTTATTCGCAATAAAGTACTCCAAGCAAATAGGGAAAAGAATAAGTATACTATTGTTTTTATAGTATACGTATCCTTTTCTTGGAGTCGTTGCATTGTCCACCTCTTCTATCTTTTCCTGTTTCTGCTATGTAGTGCGTGCCACGAAACATAAGGCTTGTTGACCCATGCTGCCCTTGCTCTTTCCGCCACCCACTGTCGTCGACAACCGTGCATCAGTAGAATAACGGAGAGGCAAGTCCCATCTTTCGCCGCACGCACTACAGTAACTATTATTAATATTTTTTTACTTAAGTTAAGCCATTCCATCGTTTTTTACTAAACTATGCCGATCGCAATACCATTAAAAGACAGCAAAAGCGTTAAACATTTCTTATTCATATTGATATATTCTTCATTCTACACATTACAATATTTGAAATTCCAAAAAGTCTTAATAATTACAAAATCCCGGGATCCCGGAGGCATATCCATATTAATATATACGTGCCAGTCCATTGACCCCAAATCAATCTACCTACTCCGATCACTGATGATTACATCAGTGGCGGAGAGTCGATAGAGTCAACAATAGAGCTATGTAAAGGCGTAACTACTGCACTTGAAACGGCCAAATTTCGACTTAAAAAGTGGCATTCTAATAACAAACACATACTTAGCTCTATTGGTGCACAGTACGACTCTGTAGGTAGCGTCGATTTTGGGGCAAAAGAGGCAGCAAAGACATTAGTCTCAATTGGGTGTGCTCGAAAGACATTTGAAATTTTTCAATAAGATTAAATATACCAGATAAAATTACAAAACGAGCCATATTGTCAGCAATTTCCCAAGTTTTCGACCCACTTGGTCTTGTATCGCCTTGTGTCGTTGAAGCGAAATTACTGATGCAACAATTATGGATTTTAAAATGTTCATGGGATGAAAAGGTCCCACTTAATATAGCTAAACAATTTATAGAATTTTCTCAATCTTTACCACATTTAAATAATTTACAAATTCCAAGATGCATCAAAGTAAAATCCATTACTAACGAAATACATATATTTACAGATGCTTCCGAAAAAGCATACGGTGCGTGCGTTTATATACGAAGCGTGGCCTCTGATGGTACAGTCAGAGTCCGTCTTTTAGCGTCTAAAATTAAGGTAGCACCTATCAAAGCGACGACTATTCCGCGTTTAGAGCTCTGTGCGGCCCTAATGGGGGCAAGATTGTGTGCGAAGGTTGTTTCGTCTGTTACCTTTGAACATAGGCGCTCGTGTGTATTGGACTGACTCTATGATTGTGCTGGGCTGGCTTTCATCTTCAGGTAGTCAACTGAAACCTTTTGTACGTCATCGTGTCACAGAGATACAGGATATCTCTGATGGTTGGCGCTACGTACCATCGAAGCAAAATCCTGCCGATCTTGTTTCTCGGGGGTTAAGTGCCAAATTAATAGGAGACACTGAACTGTGGTGGTCAGGTCCTACTTTCTTAAAACTAGATTCATATCATTGGCCTGACAAACCAAATCAAGAAAATAAAACAGAGTTACCAGAAATAGTAAATTATCACAAAAAAATAAAAGACATTGAAGAAAATTCTAACTTATTATCTAATTTAATACAAAAAACATCTAACTTTAGTAAATTAAAACGTATTACTGCATTTATTCTAAGATTTATTAATAATATTTCTAAAAACAATACAAAACTTACTGTATTTTTGTCAGTTTCCGAACTTAAAACGGCCACAACAAAACTATTACAAGTGGCTCAGCGGGAATCATTTCCAGTAGAGTGTCAGTTGCTCATGGAAAACAAACCTTTGCCTTCCAAATATAGACTCTTACCTTTGTCGCCATTTATAGATCCTGATAATCTTATCAGAGTGGGGGGTAGGCTTAGTAATTCTTACTACGATTACGACGTTAAGCATTCCATTCTCATTTGTGGCAAGCATCGATTGTCGCAACTTATTTTATATTTTTTTACATTTATCTTATATGCACGCAGGTCCCCAGCTTTTACTAGCTACAGCAAGGCACAATTATTGGCCTTAAGGAGGAACTAGGCTAGCTAAGCGGATAGTGCACTCATGTGTCTAATGCTCTTGTTTCAAGGGCCAAACAATACAACCCATTATGGGTAACCTACCTAGCAATAGAATACACTTAGAGTATCCATTCCTTGAATCGGGTGTTGACTATGCTGGGCCTGTGCTGATTGCAGACCGGAAAGGTAGAGGCTGCAAACTTATAAAATCTCATATTTTTTGTTTATTTGTTTAGCCACCAAGGCGCTGCATCTTGAGCTTGTCTCAGACCTCACCAAAGAAGCTTACATTGCAGCTCTAAGTCGCTTTATAGCACGCCGGGGGAAGCCGCAGAACATGTTCTTCGATAATGGTACAACATTTATAGGCACTTTTAACGAACTATCCAGATTATTGAAAACCCCTTCGTTATCATCGCACCTAGCTGACCAAGGTATCAACTTTTCTTTCATCCCAGCTTATACCCCACATTTCGGTGGTCTATGGGAGTCGGCTGTTAAATCAGTTAAACATCACCTTCGTCGCGTGTTAGAGCTGACACACCTAGACTTTAAAGAGATGGCGACCCTTCTGATACAGATCGGGGCTATACTAAATTCTCGACCCATTACCCCTTTATCCAATGACCCTTTAGACCTTTCCTTTCTCTCCTCAGCTCATTTCCTCGTTGGACGATCTCTCGTTGCATTGCCTCATCCGCAACTGGTGGACAGAAGGATCGCTTCGCTTCCCCGCTTCCAACGCATCGAAGCTCTTAAACAGCATTTCTGGACACGTTTTCACAAAGAATATGTCTTGTGGCTTCAGGGAAAAACAAAGTGGCGAGCATCCAAAGGCGAGCTGAAGGAGGGAGCTCTCGTCATCGTCAAGGACGCTACGGCGCCCCCTCTGCTGTGGCCTCTCGGTCGCATTCTTCGCGTTAGGATGGCGTGGTCCGTGTTGCCGACATCAAAACGAGGAAGGGTGTAATCCGGAGGGCCTTCAACACCATCTGCCCGCTACCAACCAATGTTGAAGTTGATACTTCAAGGCGGGGAGCATGGTCATGCTATGATGACAACACCAGCCCGGGCGAACCCGGGGCATGAGGGCAGGAGGAAGGGTTCCGACGGCAGACGGCGCGGCGCGACGGTCCCACGTCACTCTCGCCTCACGACCGCTGTGTGACCTACGCGCGTACGCTTCTCCTATCGTCGGGCTAAAATCTTGTATTTACCTACTTACATATACATTGTTATACAGTCCACTCATCTTTAATTTAACTATCGACACGACCCTTTACAGCATTATACTTTGAAAATTAACCAAATCTACCATAACGCTTAGTAATTAAATAAATTACACTTAAGTTAAATGAAAAACAGTCTCTTGCTCATTGGTTCAACCACATTGTACTTTGAAAATCAACTAAATTTATGTAATACTTAGTACTAATATAAATTACATTTTTAAGTTAAAATTAAAAACAGTCTCTTACTCATTAGATTAACAACATTATACTTTTATTATGAATAAATAATACTAATAGTGCTATTACTGCAAATATTAGAATTGACTAACATCAGTTCTTAAAGCGACAGTATTAAGGCTATTTGTAATATTTTGTTGTGATGCCTGATGCCTACTGATTTCCTCTAATACTCTCGTCTGGCGTTCCATGGGATGAATATATAACTTTATTTCAAGTTTTTCTTCAAGAAGAGATTTCAAATTACCTTCTTTTTCTTTTTCTGTCTATCTGTAAGCAAAAAGTAGGAACATTTTGGATAGGATGGGTGTCTAGTGCTCCCACACCAGTATTTAAAAACGTTTGTAAACAATTATAAACATCCGATGTGGGAGCAATTTGCTCCTTATTTGTTTGTTTGCTTTGTTTATATTTGTGTACAAATGTATCTAAACACCAGTGTGGGAGCACCTTATGCTTAGAGCTATTACATCAATAACCTATTAATTAATTGTCTTAAGTTAGACTTACTATTTGTTTGTGTAGCTTGCGTTCCGATTGCCTCAAGATCACCAGAGTCGCCAACAAATTCCATTGGGGGAGGCACTACATCATCTGAAAAGCCATTTTAATGACTCAGCAATTATAAAATGTACAAGACCTCTATTATTGTCTAAAGATTCAAGTTTTAAGATTACTTCACTAGCAAATTTACTGATTATTTATATTATTTAAAAGAGCGAGGTCTTGTAACAAAAATTTTGCTCTTCTAGTCTATTTTGCATTTTACAATGCTATTTTTATGTGTTATTTTTAAATAAAATGTTATAATTAGATGGCTGTTACATCTTAGTCGATAGTCAAACATCTGTAAAGATGTTTCTTTCGAATGCGAGGATATTTTTGGAGGAGGCTGTTTTTGATGCTTCGGCTAAGGATAAAAATAGCTTGTGTCTGAATTCATGTCTAGAAAAGGGTCCTAATATGATTGATCTTATACCCACTTTATTAATAGGATTCAGAACTGGAGCCATAGGTGTGACAGCCGATATTCAAAAAGCATTTTTACAAATAAGTTTACCCCCAGAAGATAGACAGTTTTTAAAATTCTTATGGTGGGGTAATGCAACTCTTACAAATATTGAAACATATAGACACTGCCGGTTAGTGTTTGGTCTAACTTCAAGCCCATTTTTATTATCAGCTACTCTTAGGCATCATTTAAGTAATGTGACAGGTCCATATGCAGAATTGTTGAAAAAGTCTTGGTATGTAGACAACTGCCTCACCAGTTTAGATACTGAACAAGAAACTTTAACATTTGTCAAAGAGGCAAAAGAAATTATGCAAGCTGCCAAGTTTAATCTGCGTATGTGGGTGACTGCTCCAATGAAACTGAATGAAGCAGGTAAGGATATTATTTCAGTCTTAGGAATAAGCTGGGACACCTTGACTGATGAACTATATTGTTCTACCTCTAACTTACCTGCAGCAGATAATATACACACAGTCACGAAAAGAGAATTATTGTCAATTACTCAGAGAGTTTTTGATCCCATCGGGTACACTGCTCCGGTAATGTTGATTCCTAAATTAATTTTACAAGAAACCTGGCGTAGAGAATTATCATGGGATGAACCCCTACCATCAGATATAGTAAGTAAATTTGTAGACTGGTTTAAAGATCTCACGTACCTGAATCACTGCAGAATGCCAAGGCGACTGTCAGCAGATAATCTAAAAGAAAGTGAGTTAAGTTTACATTTAATATGTGATGCAAGTAAAGATGGATATGGGGCTGGTGTTTTACTCAGAGCTAAAAAGAATAAGAAAGTAACAGTTCAATTAATATTAGCTAGGTCAAGAGTAACACCTCCTAAGGAAATAAGCATACCCAGATTAGAATTGTTAGCTGCGCTCATAGGTTCCCGACTTTTATCTCATGTAAAAGAGAATAATAATTTTAAAGATTGTCCTAACTTTTGCTGGTCCGACTCCAGTGTGGTTATCAGCTGGATTAAAAGAGAACTGCCACTTAATAATTTTGTAGGAAAAAGAATAAAAGAGATAAGACAACACACTAATATCAGTGATTGGCATCACATTCCAGGCACAGAAAACTGGGCTGATCTTGCATCCAGAGGCTGCTCCGCCAAGACGCTCCTTGACTGCCGCTGGTGGGAAGGACCCAGATGGCTGCATCTGGCACCGGAAAAGTGGCCAATCTCTGAGGTAGTTGTTGACGAGAAAGAAATACAGGCTGAAATTAAGAAAACTACATGTAATGCACAAGTCTGTACGAAGGAAAACTTACTAGATAACCTACAAAATCGACATTCTAAATATGCAAAATTAGTAAGAACAGTGGCATGGATAATGAGATTTATAAATAACACTCGGTCAGCAAATAATAAGAAAAAAGGAGAAATCAGTTATAATGAATATGTGAAAGCTGAAAGAAAAATAATTAATTTGATTCAACTGTATAACACAGAATGCTTAACTAAAGAATGCAAAAATCTTAATAAATTCACTGATAATGAAGGAAATATAAGAATAAAAACGAAACTTACCTTATCAGACTTTCCAGAGACAGTCAGAACACCGTACCTCCTGCCAGCTAAACATCCAGTGGTGAAATTAATGGTGAGACAGCGCCTTGAGCAGTTACAGCATGCAGGTACTGACCAAATTATAGTTGACTTAAGAGCTAAATTCTGGATCATAGGAGTAAGACGACTAGTAAAATCCGTAATCAGGAATTGTGTAGTATGCAAAAGATATAAGTCAAAATCAAGCCAAGCTCCGACAGCGCCACTGCCCGTCGAGAGAATAATCAGCGCTGCGCCGTTTCAAAATACTGGAGTGGATTTAGCCGGTCCGCTCATACTACGTAACGGAGAAAAGGTATGGATAGTATTGTACACTTGCGCCGTTTATCGTGCCGTACACCTAGAGTTAACGAGATCTCTTTCCACAGAAGCGTTTATTATGACTATTCGTAGATTCATTGCTCGACGTGGACGCATGGATTTGTTGATGTCCGATAATGGTACCAATTTTCATGGGACTAAGTCTTTGCTGTCCTCTTTGGATTGGAATGAGATTCAGCAGTATTCCACCATACGCCGCATACAGTGGAAAATGAACGCACCGACAGCAGCATGGTGGGGCGGCTTTTGGGAAAGGCTCATAAGGTTGATGAAAGATCTACTGCGCAGAATTATAGGTAAAGCCTCTTTAACATATGATGAACTGCATACAATAATTTGTGAATGTGAAGCTGTGATCAATGGGCGCCCACTGACATACATAAATGATGATAAAGGCGACTGTTTGGAGCCCTTAACTCCAGCTCATTTTATCATTCCTACAGTACATCCAGTAAATGAGGTAAGTGATTTTGATCAGATTGACAGTCAAAATTTAAATAGCAGACTAAGATATGTACAGAAGGTAAGAGAGCAGTTCAAAGAACGTTTCAAAACAGAATATTTGACACTTCTAGTGCAAAAGGGTAAAGAAATACAAAGTAATATAAAAGTTGGAGATATTGTTCTCATAGAAACGACAGGGAAAAGATTAAATTGGCCATTGGGTGTGGTACAAAATCTCTTTGTCGGAAGAGACGGCGTTGAAAGAACGGCAGAGGTAAGAACTTTTTCAGGTACGAAAATTAGGCCTATTCAACGTCTTTATAGCTTAGAATTAACATCGGAGACTGACCTTCCTGTTACTACAAAGTTACCGTTTTCGGGTGGCAAGGAGGAAGAAAATACAGGTCAGCCCAGTAACATTGATGCTAGTAATACTCGCACACCTGACAGTCATGACTCAAATGATATACAGAGTGATATCTCATCAGATAATTATTTTAGTATAAATCCTCAATCTTCTAGATGTGGAAGACGGGTAAAAATGCCTGCCAAGTTTAACATCTATCAAACATTCTGAAAGTTAGAATTGTTTTGTGTATTACTTAAAATACCTACCAATAAAATGTATAAATTAAAATGTCCTTTATATTAAGTTAAAATTTTATGTTCAATTGGATATGTGCAATGCAAACTATATTGTATTTTATAATGTAACATGTTCTGCAACTGTGTTGATTCGGAAGATGTGTGTAATTTTCGTATGTAGGTAGCTATAATTGTTATAAAATTGTAATAAATAGAAGATTTGTAAGCAAATACTCTGATCAAACTATTCATGTTAATAATAAAATAGAAATGTTGTTTTGAAGTTAAATGAATACCTAATTCAATTTGAAAATTTATTTTATAAAATTTTGTTATCATTCAATAATTCAATTTATTATAGCAATTTGCGCAATTTTGTATTAAATTTTACGGCGATCTTAAAGACAACAACGCCACCTGTGTGCATAATGTGAACTAATTTTGACATTGACATAAGTACTAATGTCAGGTTGACATTTATGAAAAGGTTCGTTTTAAAACGCGAATTTTGCTCAATGACAATTAATTTTAAATATTTTTTGTTTTGGCTTTGGAGGATGTTGTAAAACGTCTAATAGTTTAATTTATTATGTTGGCAACACTGCCGGCTTGTAGCTAGTCTGTGTTGGCTCGGTAGTCTAGTCTGACTACTGCTGTGTTCATCTTTGGTTCGAAATAAAAGGCGCTCGTATTGTGAACTCTGTATTTATTTTATTCATCGACTTCATTGTAAAAAGGAACCTGAAAAACAAACAACAAGCAAATTCTTTTCAAATGCCTGTCGTACATACATAGTATGCAGTAAGAAATAGGTAGCAGATACTCACGTCTCAACATCTTGCTCACTATAATCCTGTAGTGGATTTTGCCGGACTGGTAAATCCACAAATTTATCAGGCCCTATAATTTCACAAAGCCGTTCTTCTAGGACACTTAGTTGTGGAACATCAATCGGTCCACCCCCAGTCTTCTGCTGGCTCTGTGTTATTCTTCTGGACTTATTTTTTACCCGACATTTGTAATCGTTGTAAAACTGAAATAAAAATAATTTATCCCGTCAGGGTGACATGAGACTAGTTGCTTTTTTCTAGTATATTTTCTTGTTTAATATTTGTCATAAAAATAATTTAATAAAAATGTGTAGATAAACTGAAGTATGTAACTCCTCCTATAAATTTGTAGGTAGGTACTTTATTCCTCTCTTGGGAGACCTGTGTCCATCAATGGTCTGTGAATTTAACACTGAAACTCCTTCCACAACTTTCAGCTCAAGGCTCCTTTTGATCGGACGCGGCCTAAGGCCAAATCTTTATACTTTGTAGCGAATGCAAAACCGGTCAGTTTTAAAAACCGGTTTTTTTTCGTTTTTTTTTAAAGAAAAAAAACCGAATTATTTTTTAAAATATATAAATAAAACCAATAGATTTGGTTATTGGTATCGATTATTTATAATTACAAACAAATAAAAAGATAAGGAATAAGCTATTCTTTCCTACAACTAAACTATAACATGATTTAAGTCAAGTCAAGTCAAGTCAATATCATTTATTCAGTCTAGGCTGTTACAAGCACTTATGAACGTCAAAGAAGCTACGCCATCGGTTCACAAACCCTACGGCGGGAGACCTTGTAACGAGAAGAACCGGCAAGAAACTCGTCAAGGGCTGTTTTTTTCTCCCTGTTTTATTTCATACAGAGTCGTCAAATTGAAAAGTGACCTTAACATATCAGTAAGGTCAATTTCCATCACAAAAGGACAATACTAATTAAAATAAAACATTTTATGGTTATTGTAAACGTAAACAATTTTTAACTGGCAAAGAAAGACTTGTCTATCATACATTACAACATTTCCCGCACCACAAGACTATTACACTGCAAGTTGTGAGGTACATACAGGTCAGTATCAATTTATTTTAGATAAAAATATGTAGGCTTTAAGCACAGCATTAAAATAAGCAGACTGAGGTAGACCCATTTCCGCTGGCGGCACCCGTTCACGAGCATGACGCATGAACCAGCCATCGCTTCGCACAACCATATTTTAGGGAACGTAACGACCCGCCTCACACGACACCGCCGAAGAAACGTTTGAGTGAGCATGACATACTTCAGGTACTTATGTTAAGCTGTATAAATATAAAAAAATACAATGGCAACAGCAAAAAAAGAAAGATAAAAGTGCCTTAATGTAAGACACAACACAACCTACAATGTCACTAGAAGACGCATCAGCTGGGTCACAATCTCAATCGTAATTAAAGTTAAAAAAAAAAAAAAAAAAAAAAGCTTTTATATATTTGGAATAATTGAAAACATTATTTACCTTTGTTTACTCTGATCAAGCAGTGCCACGCATCTCAACTCAAAACATCATAAATAACATAAAATCAAAAAAACATATATCTCTACACATTTTAGGGAACGTAGCGACCCGCCTCACACGACACCACCGCAGAAATGTTTACAGAGAGCATGACATACCCAAGCAAACTGTGTTAAAAGTTGAATCTAATACTTTACTAAACATTAATTGAATGACATTACAATTTCGAAAAAACAAAACTAAATATTTATGACCAAGCTGTCTCGTCATTCAAGTAATCTTTTATAGTATAATATCCTTTTTTAAGAAGACAATCTTTTACATTAATCTTAAACTTTTCGAAAGGCAAATCCAAAATATTATCTGGAATTTTATTATAGATACGTATACCTAGACCCATAAAAGATCCAAGGACCTTCTTTAATCGGTACCGATGCATAACAAGTTTATTTCTATTTCTAGTATTACGATCGTGCAAATCACCATGTTTGATATACAGGTTGATATTACGCCGTACAAAAAGAATACAATTTAAAATAAATTGAGAAGCAGCTGTCAGTATACCAATTTCTTTAAATTTTTCCTGAAGAGATTTTCTGGAACCCAGTTGATAAATGGCCCTTATAGCTCGTTTTTGTAGTATAAATATTGTATTAATGTCAGCTCCTACTCCCCACATAAGAATACCATACGACATGATGCTGTGAAAATAACTGAAGTACACAGTCCTAGCAGTTTCTATATCAGTGAGTTGTCTGACTTTTCTCACAGCGTAGGCAGCAGAACTAAGCTTGCCAGCTAGTATTGCAATATGTGGACTCCATTGAAGTTTACAGTCCATAGTTACACCCAGAAAGACTGTTGATTCTACTAAATAAAATTTTTCATTGTTCATAACAATTTCCATGGGTACTTTCTGAACATTTGGTAAAGAAAAAAGAACGCATTTAGTTTTCTTTGCGTTAAGCTGTAGATTATTATAATTAAACCAAGCTAGTACTTGCGAGAGTGTTTTGTTTACATCGTCAAAATCAGTTTTATTCCTATCAATGTTAAATATTAAAGAAGTATCATCCGCAAACAAGACAATCTCACATAAGTTTTTGGCAAAGAAAGGCAAGTCATTAATATATACTAGAAACAGGAAAGGGCCCAAGATAGAGCCTTGGGGCACGCCTAGTTTTATATTTGAGCCGGCAGATTTCACTCCATTAATATCAACGGTCTGAGTTCTGGAACTGAGATACGACAGTATTAACTTTTGAGCATCACCTTTTACACCGTAATGATTTAGTTTCAACAGCAGCGTCCGGTGATCCACGCAATCAAAAGCCTTGGACAAATCGCAGAATACGCCAAGAGCATTCTGCGACTTCTCCCATGCTTCAAAAACATGTTTTAAAAGTGCAACCCCTGCATCAGTGGTAGACCGTCCCTTCGTAAAACCGAACTGTTTATTATGTAAGAGATTATTTAAGGTAAAATGTGCCAATAACTGTTCCAACATGATTTTCTCAAAAATGTTGCTTAAGATGGGTAATATAGATATTGGTCTATAATTACTTGGGTCTTCTCTATTTCCCGATTTGAATAAAGGTATTACCTTACTTAATTTCATTAGATCAGGAAAAATTCCCTGTGCAATACATTGATTAAAAATTATAGCAAGAAAGGGGGCAATAGTGTAAATAATACTTTTAAGAACAGTAACAGATATGCCCCATTAGTCAGTGGTTGTTTTCCTTTTAAGGGATTTGAAAGCCTTTAATATGTCTCCAGCATTAATAGATCTAAAATTAAACGATGAACTACATTCAGATACATGCTTTTCGAGCAACGAGACTGCAGACGCTGGTGAAGAGTCCAAATCAGCGGTGGTTTCCAACGGTATGTTTATAAAAAAAAACTTTAGGAACTTAGATAGTAGGTATGTACTATGTACTAAGTGTTTTACAATTTAGTGTAAGTTATTTAAAATCAAAGCAAACAAAGATATAAATCTAACAATAATCAATACAGTTAAAAGTAAAAAATAAAACAACAAACAAGTAAGTTAGTAAATTGTTTTGTATCAATAACTAATAGTCTTACATAAATGTTTCACAGTCTATAACATCCATAAACTTTTATTTTCTATAACAGTACCTAATGAGAATCAAAGTAGCAGGTTACATCATGAGATCAAAAATCACACAGTTCAAAGTATTTATCACATTTAAGTAATCGAAATGAGTTGGTTTGTTGCTTTAGTTTTGTTTTTGTGAAATAAAATATAACCTTAAAAAAATTAGCGCATTCAAAGTAGAATCGTTTAATCTTGATCTGACTTTACTACAAAAGTAATAAAGCTGTCGAAAATGCTCGCTCTGCTTCGACACTGGTTGGTTTTATAGTAATCATTGAGTTAAACGCTTTCGTTAGAAACTTTCCACGGCCTCCGCCATTTTCATGCAAAGCCATTTCACATAATATCATCTGAGGTAACGACTCCACTAACTCTTCATTTTCTGTTGCTGTTGCAGAGGCTTCAGCTTCAGATGCCTTTGGCTGCAAAACATGCAAAAGCTCATCTTTAAAACTTTTAAATATAGGTTGGGGTTGCGATGGCATCGTAACGTCACAATCGGATCTGGTAGTAGAAATTATAGAGTTGCTATCTGTTTCAGTCACTAATGCAGCAATAACAGATTTTATTACGTCTGGTGTAGGTTTTACGAAAATGTTATCAAAGTCTTGCTCTTCGAAAAATTCTCGAGGATTGTCCAAATATTTCAAGACACCTTGTATTGGAATATATCTGTCGGCAATTCTCTTTCTCAATGCGATTTGTAGTTCCAAACTCAAATCGCTATGAATGCCAGTAAGTTTTTGAACATGTACTTCAAAGCAACATCTGCAGTAAGAAGTGTAGCATTTTCTTGGCACAACACTTCCACGACTCCTTTTAATATCTCCAACACTTCATGCAAATGCGTCAATGCAGTAATTTCATCGTCAGTAAAGCTAAGATCTGATTTCAGATCTAACAAAGCCTTTTGGATGCTATCGTAAAGCTTTAAGAATCTTTCAATCATCGTGCACATAGAGCTCCACCTTGTCTTGCAATCTAGCATTAGGTACAAATCTTGTCCAAATTTTTCTTTAACATATTTTTGTAAAGTTTTTGTACGTCTGACTTTTTCAATTAACTGCCTCTTCTGAAGATGAGATAAATTTAATGTTATTAGACTCTCCATATCAACTGTGATGTCTGCAATTCCATCCTCTTCATCATCAGTGTCAACATCAGAGCTGGAACGCATATCTTCTTGAATGAGAATTGGACTTCTTTGGATTTGAGTTGGTTTATAAAGAACGTCTAGCACCGCTAATTGAATAGCATGTGCGTAACATAATTGATGGTAAACGGGTACAGCCTTCCCCATTTTCACCATGACACTGGCTCCATCTGTTGTAAGACCAGTTACGTCTATCGTTAGGCTCAAATTAAATTCCTCTAAGCGCATATTTAGATTATTAACACATTTCTGAGCTGTTGCCGATCCTTCTATTCGAACCAAACCCAAATTAATTAATTGTTTTTCATTTAACTTTGAAGAATGCAAATTAATATTCATGAAACGTCGGTTTCTATTAGAAACCCATTCGTCTAAGGTTACTGAAAATTTCTGGCCATTTTTCTTTAAAGTGGAGATTTCATCTACTACTTTAAGCTTGACGTTTTCACAAAATTGCATAACAATACTTCTTATAGAGTTTGCTGAACTTGGTAAAGTAAATCCACTTTTATTGAACAGCCTTCTCAGGTCAACTGAGTTGGCAAACACCCTAAAGGTCAAACCATCAAGGCACACTAATCTTGAAACAGTAAGCTCCATAGATTCTGCACTGGTAATAAAGTCAGTTATTTTTCTTGGTCTTTTCACGGCACTTGATGTCGATGCTTCAGTTTCATTCTGCAGAGCTGTTGTCGCAATCAATGAATCTAGTACAATTTTATGTTTGTTCTTTAAATGACTTCTTAAGGTGGAGGTTGAACCTTGAGAACATTACAGCAAAGTTTACATCTAGCCTTTTCTTTTGTGGTTGATTTTAAAAAATGTATCCACACGCTGCCCTTCTCTTGGCTTTTTTTGGTGTTTTCTATGAACTCTTCCATTTTATTATTATTTATTCTTCTGAAACAATGAAAAATGTTTTATATGAAATCACGTGCCACGTTTTTTATATCCCATAACTTTTGGGATTTTAGTCGGACCATTAAAACGTTTCAGATGACAAGACTACGTTTTTGTATGGAACAGAAATAAAAAAAGTATTATTTTATATTTTACTTATACTTTTACATAGTCTGATTAAAACCCTAAAATTATGGTATATAAATCAAAACACGTAAACCCACCTGCCTAAAAGACTTGCGTTTAATAAAATTTTGGTATATTAAAAGCAAACACTAACCTAACTTTTATTAGAACGCTACTTTTTTATTCTTACAAAAATTTACTCCAATGAGATTCTGCTAGTAGTGTTCATAAAATCAAAAAAGGACATATGACAGTTTGTTAAAAATTCAAAACGAAACACTTAAGACTTGTATGCTATTTGCTATTGTGCCTCTTTAATACGACATGATATTTAACGCTAGTTTTTAGTTTTTGTTGATTAACATACTTATTTGTTTGTTTACAAAATTTTCTTACCTTTATTGGAATCCATTCAAAATGGAAAAACTCGAAACAAATACCACTCACTTTACTACGTAGTACGTACACCACGGTTGAATGAAGCGAAATGGCGATGGCATCCAAGGTGTAGCGATGGGCGACTCGAATCAAATAACTCGGTTAACTCGAGTTGCTTATCTAACCGGTCAACTCGAGTTGATTTTGTCCTAGCCCGGTTTGACTCGCTTCGTTGTCGAGTCGTGTACGCAGGCGGCCGCGCCGCCGACTCGGTTCGGTTGGTGTGGTGTGTGGATCGCTCGGCTCGCTTCGGCCGTCGTCGCCGGTCGCCGCTCCGTGACCGATCGCCAAACCGAGTTAAGCCGACCGAATCGAGGGAGCCCAAGCCGAGTCACTACACAACTAATTTGTTGTAAAATAGTAGGTAGTAAGTTATTGTTTGCTTAGCTCGCTTGCTTTTAACTAAAGTTACGTTGTTTGTTATTAATTTCTATTGGAATAACTTAATCAAGATAGTTAGTTAGTTAGCATCTTTAGTTTTTCTGTTTTAATTATAATATCATGTCTGGGGCATGCACCCAAGTATTGCTGGTTCTTTTAGGTTCCTATTTGATATACGAAGACAACCTATTCCCGGTTCCAAAACTATACTTTATTTCACAAATATCGCATAATTCAAATCAACAAAACGCTCAAAATGTGACCGCACGCAGCCTCTCGCCGCGCACATGCTCATTCATTCGAAGTGCATTCGATCAACTAGCTGGATCTGCACCATTTTGTTGTGCACGCGCCACGTTTGGTTACTGTTCTCTTGTGTCTAACGTATAAGTCATAATATTGCGACGTTAATAAATTTTTATTCAACGAAATTGTGTAAAGTTTAGTGCATAATTTACTTTATAAGAAGGTTAGTCAATTTTAATTATTAGTACAATATTATATTGTAGACATAACTTTATCGTTTAAAATATACACTTTGCTTGCATAAGTATCCATTAAATAGAATCGTATTTGATTAGCACTTTAAATAATACATTAATTAAGTCTGGACGAACTGGATGCACATGTTATTTTTCGATGTTTATTTTGCTTTGAATTTGAATTGAACCTCGGGATTGAATTAAAAACCGTCATGGACTTTGTTATCCTCTGAAAACTTTGACGGGGACTAGTATTTTTTATATCATATTATATGGTAACAATACATACGTTCTATAACGACATTTATTAAAGGAGTACAAATCTGTAACATAATAAATAATGTTATGTTTTCTATGGAATCTGTCAAGTTTATATCAGAATATCTCCGAAAGGACAACTATTTTAATCGTCATAGTAAACATTGTTTGTCTTTGTAATACCTATCCAACGACACTAAGCTCATTGCTATTGGGTCGGGTCCCAGAATGCCCATCCTCCTTTATATAACGTTAAATGTGTTATGTTCTTATTATTATACCTATAAAATATTATTTTTTGTTTAGATAATGGGAAAGGGCAGAAAGAAACGAGATGATATTTGAAAACACTATCGTGTGGGTCACTGATAAATCGGTGACTTGCAAGCATTGTGATCATAAATATAAAATAGCAAACGTCAACAAAATGGGAGGTCATTCAAATGTGAGAAGTGTCTTGCTGTTGTTAAAAATGAGCTGAAAAGTCAAACTGACGTAAATACCATCAATACCACTAACAGTTCCGTTATAATGACGACATCTTCGCAGCCATCGCTTCCTATTGGTTCGCTAGATTCAGTAAATAGTAAGCATTGTTTGAATCAGCCCTCGTCGTCATCACAAAGGCAATCCACAGAAGAGGAAGATATCGAAAGGCTGACAATAAAATTAGCAAAGGCAGTATTCATTTCTGGATCACCTTTGAGTCTGGTAGAACATCCATTATGGATAGATTTTTTTAAAGATCTGCAACCATTATTTATGTTACCATCACGTTATCAACTACGCTTCTGGATAAAGTGCACACGGAAATTAAAAAAGAGGCGACTGAATGTTTACAAACAACAAGTTATTTGCATTTACAGTGTGACGGATGCACCAATATCAATAACGAAGGAGTGATAAATTTTATTATTTGAAATCCTAAACCATATTTTTTTTTAATTATTTATTTTCAGTTTGTACCTAAGCGAAGAAATTATAAACGTAATGCGTGCATATGGTGAAACGAAATTTGTAGCTTTGATTGAGGATAACGCCAGAAATCTCCAAAAAGCTTTCGAATAAGTAAAAAAATATATTCCACAAATAGTGCCTTTTAATTGTGCAGCTCATACATTGAACTTACTAACTCACGACATCATTAAAAGTGAAGTTATCAAGGGATTTATTGCATTAGCTACTGATGTTGTAAAAACAATAAAAAAGCCAGCTTTAAAACTCATTACTAAATAAAATTATTAAAGAAAAGAAAACAGGAGAGACCTTAAAATTGCCCGTAAAAACACGTTGGGGTAGCCATGTAGCTTCCTTAAAAAGTATAAGCAAAACAAAATCAGCCCTACTGGCCCTGGCTATTCCTTCAGAAACTAAATCTACTCTTCTAGATGACGATTTCTGGAGTATGTTAGAAGATGGCATAGTTATTTTGGACCAGTCACCGAGCCTATTTTTATTTTAGAGGCAAATAAATGTAATATTCACAATGTCTTCCCTATATTCAAAGATGTGAAGTCAAAACTGGAGTTCATTTTACCCAACATAACAATCATAAGTATTGAGGACAAACAAGAAATTTTGAAATCAGTTGATAAAAGAACAAAAGATTGTATAAAACCTATACATTTAGCGGCCTATCTTTTAGACCCAAAAATACAAGGATTGACATTAAACGAGAATGAAGATTTGGCAGCAATGCAATTTATTGAAATAATGGTGCAAAATCACAATTCTGATGTAGTCACAGATTTAGCCAATTACAAAACCAGGGATGAATTTTGAAGGATGCGCTTTATGGAACAAGTTGAAAATAAAAGTCCTGTAACATGGTGGAAGGGTCTTTGCTCGTCTTAAAACCTCAGCAAAATAGCAGTACGCATTTTAACCGCTTCGTGCACATCTGCAGCCACAGAGCGATCTTTCAGTAAGCATGGACACATACATTCAAAGAAGCGAAACCGTTTGACAACCGAAAAGGCAGCTAAACTGGCTTTCGCGTCTTATAACTGGGATCTGCTCCACAAGTACAATCAAATTGTGGGATCTGAAGATAGTGAATCTCTTAAAGATAGGATTATTCCAGATCATGTTCAAAACATTGAACAATCTGAAGAAAACCAATCTAGTGAAGATGATAGTCAGGACGATTATCGGAACAAACGTACTACGGAAGAAATTATCTTAGCAACAAGATTACCACAGCATGATATATAATTTTTTGATTGTGGTAGTAATACTAGGAGTGAAATTAATATTAAATGAGTACCTACTTAAGTACGACTATGAATTTAATTAAAAAATTTGTTTTGTTTAATTAATATTGGGGACTAAAATTAACCTCCCATAGTTCCATATTTACTTACTATATTATTAGAGAGATTAAGTCCATTTTAATAATATTGGCTCAGGCGCAAAACGTCCACTTCGCAAAATGTCCACTGGTCGTAAAAGGTCCATTTCGCAGTATGCCTCTTTCTCAAAAGGTCCACTTCGCAGAATGTCTCTTTCTCAAAACGTCCATCTCTCAGAATGCCTATTTCGCAAAACGTCAATTTCGCAAAAAGTCTTTTTCTCGAAACGTCCACTTCTCAAAATGTCTCTTTCGCAAAGTGTCCACTTTTATCTCTGTTTGCTAGCAGAGACCAGAAACAAAAATAAAACGAATGCGTGTTATTAACTTTTTTTATTTTCTTTGAAATACCAGATAGATAATTTAGATATAGCAAGAAAACAACACCGTTTAAAAGTATGTAATAATTTAATATATTTTTCTTAATTATAAAACTGTGACAAAATTATTATATTTAAAGTCCAATGCTTTAAAAAAAGTCTGTTGCTATTGTAAAATATTATATATTTCCTGCCAACAATTATAATTATACACATAGTTAACACACATAGTTCTTCAGTTAAACGGCTTCTTTACTAAATTTAACATTAAATACCTATTAAATACTTATTACTTAATTTACTTTGTTACATATTAATTATTAATATTTGCACATCACATTTGCGATTAGTTTAGTGGCAACAATTTGTAAAAGTTATGTAGGTAGTTAAATATTTTTTTGCAAAGTTGTAAATGTCAGAAGTTTGTATTTTTCCGTGTGAAAATAATCATAATTAGTGTTACTTTGTTAAAAATGGAGGAAGAAATACGCTTTATCACTAATCAGAAAGGACAATCAACCCTTATACGTGGTGTGAATAGGTATAACAAACATAAAACTAATAAAAGTGGAAGCACTCTATGGCGTTGCATAAATAGACGAGAATGCAGTGCATCATTATCACTTGACATTACAGGGAAAATAGTTATAAAAGGAAGCTCGGCATACATGCAAATCAAATGACGTCGAAAATACAATTCATGACCATATAGAGTATTTAAAACAGGCAGTGTGTAAAGATCTCCGACCAATACAAAAGATTTTTGAAAAAACCTAGTGTATACATGTTTGTTTTCAAATTGAAGAAGGAGAGCAAGTTTTGGGACAGAAAAATAAGAGACGGCTTATTCAAAACAATGAGATGTAACAGAAGACAAAAAGACATATATTTTGACCAAAAGTATAACAATTTGCTACAAAAATTTGAATGCAATCGTATAACATTGCAACAATTTTTAAAGAAAATAATTTTTTTACAGCTTTATAAATAAAAAAAATATCAGTTTAAATACTGATATTTAAGTACAAATATTTAATGACTTAGGGGATTGTCTTAATTAGGTTTTTTTGTTGATATTGATTCTTTGTATAATTATAGATATTTCTATCATCACAGCTATACAACGTGTTTTTTTTATATACAATAAATCTAAGGTTTTTAACTAGACCGTAAGGTATCAAATATAGTAGCTTTACAAATATATATATTTTTTTAAATAATAACATACTTTCTTGTATACGATGTTGATTCCTTGTTATATCTAAATCATCTGTATGGTATATGGTACATAGTAAATAAAAAGACGTTAATAGCATGCATTCGTTTTATTTTTGTTTCTGGTCTCTGCTAGCAAGCAGAGATAAAGAGACGTTTTGAGAAGTGGACGTTTTGAGAAAAAGACTTTTTGCGAAATTGACGTTTTGCGAAATGGGCATTCTGAGAAATGGATGTTTTGAGAAAGAGACATTCTGCGAAGTGGACCTTTTGAGAAAGAGGCATACTGCGAAATGGACCTTTTGCGACCAGTGGACATTTTGCGAAGTGGACGTTTTGCGCCTGAGCCATAATATTGTGTTGATTATAATTAAGCGGATAATTATGATGACTAATACTCACCCTACAAAATTACTCACAAATTTACAAGTAAGATATAAAAAGGTTAAGATAATTAGATTTTATGTGCTGTGCTGATATTACTATATGGCTTATTCGCAAAATGACTACTTCGCAAAATGTCTCCACGTCGCAAAATGTCGCTTTCTCATAATGCCTCTTTCGCAGAATGTCGCTTTCTCATAATGCCTCTTTCGCAAAATGTCGCTTTCTCATAATGTCTCTTTCGCAGAATGTCTCTTTCGCAAAATGTCGCGATTGGGACTTAAAATTAAGGTTACGTTTTTTAAAGAAAAACATTTATCAAAGATAAGCAAATCATTCATGTCTTCATGTTAGTGCATAAATTAACACTTCAGTATTGTATTAAAAAAAACAAAATTCAAGTAAGGAAATAAACAAAATTATTGTTAAACTACAACTAGAATGTCAAAATATTTAAGTTATGGAGTAAAGTTATAAATGCCATAATTTTGCTTACTTTAATTAACTTTAGTAAGGAAATACTTATATAATATCAAAATATGATATGAAAAAAATCAATCAAAATTCGAAAAAAAAGATAAGCGAACACTAACCTCGAACATGATGAACAACGACGGACGGAGTCATCCTCCAACAATGTGTCTCATCACCGGGCTTCACGTTCGGTACGCCAATTATGTTACGCACTTGGGGACAGCCGTGTTTATTCAACACCTACTGCCTCCAAGATGCGGTCTGCTCAGCTAGCTCAGATGGGCACGAGACTCATGGGAGTGTGCGTGGGTTATACCTTGATGGCTGTTACACTCGGAAATAAAATATTGAGATTAGTTCACTTAAAGGTTCTAATTCTTACTTCTAAAGAGGGCGCCACCAACACAGGAGTGTTGGAATAAATCAAACAAAGTGATACATTTCTGACAAAAATTCTATGTATATTAATACATATATATATATATTAATATATATAATAATAATAACAATTCTTTCTTAACATTATTAGCAGAAAACATGGGCACTGTTAATAAAACTCATTAAAAGTTAAAGAATAAAAGTTACATGTGGGTACTCAAAAACACATGGTAAATTATTTGGTCATGACCTGGGGAAACAAGAATCAGTGGAAGCGTCCTTCCATGAATCTATTCTGAAGCTAAATATAAGATCTTAAGTTACTTCTATATTAAAATTACATTAATACAACCGTTTTACATGTTGATAAAATTCTCAAACAAAAAGTACACAAAAACATACGGAGTTCGTTGTTTAGCTTACGCAGCCATCCTCCAAGGTGTTGGTGCACTCACTCTCCCATGCATCAGAGGAGAACACTTCTACATTCCGTGGCCTGAGACGAGACACACTGCTTCAAGGGGACATGTGCATCAGCCCCGGGAAGTTGTCAGAAATGTAAAGAAAATAACTTAATTTCTGGCTTAAAACAAAGGAGCGGCTCTCGGAAACAAAATAAGAGAGCACACGATAATTCTCAAGAAGTTCCACCATGAAGCGTGAGACTCCAACCAAGACGAAACGGTATGAAAAACTCACCTGCCGCTCCATATTAAAATTCTTGAATTTACATAAAAAAATATATTGGCACTAAGCCATATTCTGGACAATCACCACCTCATTTTTCTGCTTCCAATGTTATAATGTCGTATCGACGCCGATGATCGAAAGGAAAAAGGCAAATCACCGTCACCGCGACCATAGACAAGCCGAACCAAAGACAATGATATATTGTTCCAGAACTTTCCACAAAACGAATTTAGATTTTTTATTCTACAACTAATTGAAATGTATTTTAATAAATACAGAAGACATACTGAAAGTAAATTAAACCATTACAATGTTAAAAAAACATTAAACAATAGCAATAAATATGCAATAGGTAACTTTCAAAAAGACAACAAGTTGTGATTTATAACATTATTATTGCCTGTGACGCAGATGTCATGTCATTCGCTGTCAATGACAAAGCCACTCAAAACAATAACACTGGTAGTTGTTATTGTGAAAATATTGAAAACAACAAAATATTACGGAATGAATGCTAAAACTTTGGTAAATACGTGTAAAGAATGATTCTGCAATGAAATAGTTCGGTGCGCAAGGAACCTACGGTTAGTAACACTAAAATCAGTGCCACAAAAGAATGGTAAACAAAACACTATCGTGTCTGGGGTGACGGTGTATACCGTGGTCTCGTCTTGGCGTCGTTGATGGTGAATTCAACACAGGGCCTGAGCCCAGTCCTGCGAATAGACCACCAGACACACCCTCACTCCAGTCTCGAGAGTGAAAATACCACGGTTGCGTATTATACACGCAACAGCATTAACTTCTTGTTTCTTTTTTTCATCTCCAAACATGGCCGAAGAATTGCGGGCTGAACTTGAGAACATACGAGCTGAAATTGAAAAGACCAAGCAGCAGTCACTAGTACAGGCATTGTCTGTACAGCCAAGGGAGGTTTGCCGAGTTGCTGTTAAATTGCTACCATTTTGGCCCCACGCCCCAGCAGTGTGGTTCGGGCATGCAGAAGCCCAATTTCACCTCGCGGGAATAACACAGGATTTCACCAAATACAGCCATCTAATAAGCCAATTAAATTATAAACTGGCAAATGAGGTCCAGGGTATTATTGCCAATCTTCCTAATGAAGACAAATACCTCATACTAAAAGAAGCCCTAATTAAACGCCTGTCTGCCTCACAAGACCAGCGGGTTCGCCAATTATTATTATCTATTGAAGAGATTGGAGAAAAAAGCCATCGCAGTCCTTGCGGCACCTGAGAAGCTTGGCTAGGCACTAACAGACTAAAATCTTTTAAAGGAGAGATGAATGCGGCGGCTGCCCTATCAAGTTAAAGCTATCCACGCCGCTCAGGCAGATTTCAGTCTTGAAAAATTAGCCGACTTGGCGAACAAAATCATAGAGGTAACCCCCACTTTCAGCAACGTTTGCACCGTGCATGTCTGGGGTTCCTTTAACCTCATCAGCAGCATCACCAGCCTAGCCAAAGATGCAAGACCTAATACAACGAATGGATGATCTTGCATACCAAGTTGCTGCCTTGTGTCAAAACAACGGACAGGACAACCACGCCGTAGCCGATGTCGGTTCTCTTCCCGTACATTCCGCAGCGAATCTCCTACAACATCCAAGAATGTTGGTATCATCAGAAATTGTCTCAATGGAGTCCGAAGTTGAAGCCCCAATTATTTTAGGATGTAGTAATACTGTAAATATAAGCATTTAAAGTTATATTCTTAGAATTATTTATTATTATATTTTCCTGTTACACTTTTTTACATTCATGCAATATATCGAGCTTAGTGCAAACTATCAACAATTACTATTTTTTTCAGATAATTACTTCAAAACCTAATAAAATAAAGCTTGTAGATTATCCTCTGGAAACTGATGATGAGAGAGAGACTGTGCAGAATCGGATGACGATCCTAGTTACCAGCCACCTCAGAAAACAGAAGATAAAATATCTGACATTTCAGATTATGAAATAGAAGAGATTAATGCTAGCAATTTAACAAGATGTAGAAAAAGAAATACAGCAAATTGGAAAGCCAACATGACAAAGAAACAAAAAAAGCAGAATGGCTGCCATATGAAAACAAGAAAAAGGAATGTGAAGCTAAAAGCCCAAAACCAGTTGATTGTACAAAATGTAGATTTCAGTGTATACTGTTTTTCACAGAAGAAGACAGAACAGCATTATGTAAAACTTACTGGGGATTTGCAAATTACAAAAGACAGAAAGATTTTATACTTAAGTATGTGGATGTGGTGGCACCTAAACGTAGAAGAAAAGAAAGATCAAGTGAAAATCGTACTTTATCAAAAAAAAAAATTAAGAAAATGCTGGTGGTAAGCATTAGGGTGGAGCGCACTTGTATGGGACATTTCTTTTGGTGAAATATTGAAGTAGCGGATGTCGCAAAAGGTGCTCTGACACTAACATAACCCTTTCGTATAATATAATTTACACAAAATGTAATTAGAAGTACTGCCGCATAGTTCGCAAAGTTTTCGAAATATGTAAAAAAAAGGTATACTTTCTTGACATGCGAAATGGTTTTAAATAAATTGTTTTTCATAAAAAATGCCTTTATTCATTTATGAACAAGTGCCACTATGATATAAATTGCAAAAAAGTTACACGGTGTTGCCTGTGGCGTCATATTTTTGATTTACCAATCGCGCATTATTTTACCATATAAGTTCATTGGTCGTTTTTATAACGTTTTTAGTTCAATTGAAAATTATTTCAGACAGGATGTCTACCTACCCTAGAGGTGGAAGAAACACTAGCCAGCTCCAACGTGGTAATCCCGTTAGTGGCAGTGAAGACCGAGACCGACGACCTACCGGTACTCGAAGTCAACGAAGGGCTTACGAACACCAACAGCGTATCGCTGCTGAAACGGACTGGTCAGCCGCCCGTGAATTCGAAGAACGCCCTGCCAAACCAAGAGGCCAGACCCGAAGAAGTCAAGCCTGGAAAGAGAGCCAGGAGAAGAAACGGCTAGAGAAGAAAGATGATGCCTCCGCCGCATACGACTTTCGGGCTACACAAGAAACAGCTCCTGTGGACGAGCCCCTTTATGACATTGGGCCGCACACGAGCTCAATCCCGGTACAAGAGAACTACTCCCAGAATTTTGAGTTCTCAGGATATATTGACCAGATTGAAAGGTCATATGAAACGATGAGAGGTATTGACCCCCGGCTAGATCGCCGTTTGCCGTTTTCAATGTTTCAGCATTCAATGTGCACCATTCTGAATTGCTATTTGATGGACTTAGCTTTAGCTAATGGAGAGAGAAAGCTGGGTACGGGAAAATGCCAGGACCTGTTGCCTGAGGATCTTTGTATTCCGGATAATCTGTACCATTACTTAGCGAATGTCGGTAATACTACCACCGTAAATGGTGAGGAAATTAAAATCAACATTCCGGACATCGCCATACCACAACCCCAAGCGGATGATATTCCCGCCGGATCGTTTGGCGCTTTAACACCGGAAAACCACAACGCCTATGAGTGCTATGTGTCACCGCTAGTCACAATGAATAGAGTGTTGAATTCTCGACGTGCGCAAGGCGCTCCAGAAGTACCGCCGTTACCAAACGCGATGATTCCTGCTGGCGCAGAGCCTACCGAGAACCTACTTGGACATGGACCGCCCGATATTCTACAACTAGAAGCTCGACAGCGAATAGAAGGCTTTGATTTTCCCGAGGGAGATTCAGAGGCTGCGAGATTGCGGTTATTTATATAAAAAAAAAAAAAAAAAAAAAAAAAGGGGCGGACGAGGGGATATGGTGTCACGATGTACTTGTACATGCACAACGTAACTCCTCGTCTATTTTACCATCAGTCCAAATGGTAATCTGGCATAGGTCTCGGGGGGAGCGCATGTCGTGTAGATCCTTTAGACAAGCCTGATTGTTAGCCTGCACGTGGTTGCCGCCTGCTTTTTGGTCTGATTCCCTCAGAAACAGACATAACCAAAACAATCAGACGTATCCTTTCCTACGCCCTTTTTAGCTCATGCCTCCTTTCCTTTTCCTAGTTTCCCACCTTCCCTATGACTGATCTTTAATATCAGTCATCTTCTCCGCCGGCACGGTGAGGGGCGAACCGGTGGAGTATTAGCTCCTCCTGCACTAAGGCCTGTGCAGTTGAGCGTCGTAAGGGGGGATGAAGGAAGCCTGGAGGGTTGAGTGAAGCAGGGTCGGCGGTAGTACCCTCGCGACACAACACGCCCTCTTTGGTCTGGATTTCAACCGAAACGGCAGCCCCTTTGGGTTGCGCCAGGGGGGAAACGGTCATGCGTCCCGTCAGAGGGCCGCGGCGAGGTGGGGGGGGGGCTCCGGCTTTGCCGGAAGGTTAGGGCCACGCTGGGGGGTAAGACCGGGGGGACCCACTGGGGAGCCGCTTTTGAACCGGCAACCCAGCCTCCCGTGTTCGAGTCCCTGATGTCGCGCCTGAGCACCAACTCTCTCCTCCTATATCCAGTCAGTAGTCCTAGTACACCTGTTTCGTGGAGGTTACTCCGAACAGGGTACTCCCAAATGTGCGGGCTCCATGGAGGGTGGGAATCTGACTGGACGAAATTTATCACACTAAACAAATGGACACTAAACAGTTCAAAGCCGCAACACCCGGTAACACTAGGGTGCACCCCTGCGAGACTGAGAAATCAGATTACTCGCAGGACACACACACAGAGCCTCCCGTAGGGCAACCTGAGGGAACTCAGCAGGGGCGAATCGATAAAACGGTACCCCCTGCAAACACACAAACATCCACACCCGCAGAGAGGGAACTGGCCCATGACATCAGCCACAATTGGACGCTGGTTGGCAAACCAAGGACCGGGACTCGCAGTGGACCTCCTGCAAAGGGGGGAAGCTCGACCGGGCCCTTGGTTGACAAACCACGGACCAAACGGCAGAAAGAAAGGGACAGGATGCGTCGGAAAAAGCAGCAGCGGAGGGAAGCCCTTACAGCTGCCTCTCTGCTCGGCATCGGTCCTTCCCCCGGGGGGCACGACTTCGGTTCCATCGGGGGAGGCTGGGGGCGCAGGTCGGGGAAACCCGCCTCCACCCCCGCCACCCCTGATGTCCACCGACGTAAACCCGGGGACATCGGGTACACAGGGGACTGCGAAGAAGGAGCCACCCCCCAACACCATCTCCCAATCCGGCAAGGCATCGGGGACACCGGGTGCTGCGAAGGGTAAGAGACGGGGAAACCCGCCTCCCCCCAAGCCATCCCGGGCTCCACTCGATCCCAAGCAGGGTGGGAGCAAACCGCGTACTCACCCGGTCGCCAACGACATGGAACGGAAGCCTAAAGCTAAGAGGGCTCGACTCGATGAGACTATTTCTCCTCGAGGTGACGCTAAAAAGCTAAAGGCATCACCGAACTGTGGCTTGGCGACCGGCACAAAATCGTACGCCAGCGCGGTAGCCGATCAGCAGGATATTAAGTTCGCTGTGACATCCCCAAAGAGATACGTCTCCTTGGAGGTGGCACAGAGAATACAACAGGAACTGCTGGAGGCCCTACACAGGGATGCGGAGGGAGATGCTGGCATGCGTCAAGGTGAGCCTGTCACCTTCTGTGGTAGGCCTATATACCGCGATGGATGCCTGTACCTCGCTGCCGCAAACCTCACCACCTTCGATTTTGTCGCGAAGTGGGCAAAAGAACATCGCGTCCCGGAATTGGGACAACTAGTGGTCCTACGTGCGGAGGACATCCCAAGACGGGTCCAATGCGGTTTTCTTCTGCCCACTATCTGGAACAGGGACGACGGTTTTATTGGCCGACTCCTCACCTACTCCAACCCAGACCTACAGCCCCAGCGCTGGGTTTTAAACGGAGTTGATAGGCAGGTGGCGAAGTCGCGGACTTTCGTGACCGTGTCTGTGCCGGAGGACATCATCCCCGCCATCATGGCGAAAAGGCGCCGGCTTGGGTTTGAGCTCGGGTCGGTGTACCTGCAGTTCCGCAACGCGAAAGGGAAATATGTCCTGTCCCCACCCGCTGACGATGAACGGGACATGTCCCCCGGCATCGGCACGACCGCAACGCCACCGACACCTACAGTGGCACCCACATCGGCGCTGATCGTGTCACCCACGCCGGCACCGACGGTGACACCCACCGCTACCTTGGCTGCACCGGCACCAACACCCGCTCCTGCACCCACTCCTGCACCTACACCCGCACCCGCACCCTCACCTACGCCGGGTACGTCAAAGGACGTCAGCATCGCCCCTCCAGGAATGATGGTGGACTTCTCCGATCCCTCTGCGGCCGAAGGGGAACGGACGGGACGACGTAAGATCCTGTATTTACTTCTCAAAAAACATATGTGCACAACCTCTACTGAACTTCTGTTCCAGAGACCTATGCACCATAACATTAACACTCAAGGATGGTGATATCAACCGGCAACTGGTGATTGCATCAGCTTACATGCCGGATGACAGAAGTGCACCACCGGATGAAGTAGCGGCCCTATCCAGCTACTATAGAGACAACAACATTGAACATATCGTCTCAACAGACTCCAACGCTCACCATGCTCTGTGGGGGATGGAAAAATGCAACAACAGAGGTAACCAATTAGTTGAATACCTTTTAACCACTAACCTGGATATTATAAACGAGGGAAATAAACCAACCTTCGTAACCAAAAGGTTTAGAACAATTATAGACTTAACACTGGCTACGCCCTTAGCGGCAGCAGCAATCACAAACTGGCGCGTCTCAGATGAGGCATCGTGCTCAGATCACAGGTGGGTCCGCTATGATTTGCAGATACCGACCCTTACAGTCGTCCCGAGGAGATATCCCAGGAAAACAAATAAACAACTGTACAACAAACTCCTGGTGGGGAAACTAGACCTACAGGAGTGCGATTTGACAACAACCACACAGCTAGAATCACAGGTAGAAAAATTCTCAAATACCATAACACTCTGTTACGAGGAGGCATGCCCCCTCAAAACTCCAGCGTCGGACGACTCCGAAGGAAACCACTGGTGGGGGGACCTGAGCTCGAACGGCAGAGAGAACTGGTAAGAAAGAGACTTAACAGAGCAATGAATACTTGCAAAGACACAGACTGGGACAAATACAAAGCTGCAAAAGCAGAGTACAAGAAGAAAATAAGGTACTGGAGAAGTTCGTCCTGGAGGAAAATCAGCACGGAGATCACCTCCACAAAACAGGCAAATCGAGTTAGAAAGGTGTTAGCAAATCAGGGCCCTGGTATAGTAGGTTACCTGCGCAAACCTGACGGCACTATGTCCCGTTGCCGGGAGGAATCAAACACCATTCTTTTGACGACTCATTTCGCAGATTGTGTCCCGTTACAACGACCGGAGTGGCAGCAAGAACCGAATCAGGCATCTGCAGCCAGCTGGCGTCTGGCCGAACAGGTTATTACACTAGATAAGGTAAGATGCGCAATTAAGAGCTTCTCCCCTTTCAAGTCCGCAGGAACAGATGGCATCTTCCCTGCACTATTACAATGGGGTGGGGAACCAGTTGTCATTGCACTCACAAAACTACTACGAGCGTGCCTAGTCAGGGTGGTGTTCATACCTAAACCAGGGAAATCCGACTACACCAACCCGAAGGCTTTCCGACCAATTAGCTTGTCATCCTTTCTATTGAAGACAATGGAAAATGGAAATGGTATATAAGGAACGGAGCTCTAATTAGAAACCCGCTACACAAACATCAACATGCATACAGCCCTGGCAAATCCACAGAATCTGCACTCCATCAAATAGTCGGTAAGATAGAGCTGTCTCTATCTTACCGACTATTTGATGGAGTGCAGATTTCAGAACAAACTCATCTGTCTCGGGGCCTTTCTAGACATAGAGGGAGCCTTCGACAAGACCACCTTTAACAGCATCGAGACCGCACTAAGGAAGCGAGGGGTGGAAGAGCAAATCATCAACTGGGTAGTTAGCATGCTACGCAACAGAATGGTACAGGTGGAGGGAGAAGGATGTCAGAGAGCCCTTGTTGCTAGGGGCTGCCCACAGGGGGGGGTACTTTCCCCTCTACTGTGGAACCTGGTGGTTGACGACCTGATCGCCCAACTAAACTCTAGCAATTTCTACACTGTAGGATATGCTGATGACATCACCATACTCACCTTTGGCAACCAGGCCAGTCTGACCTGCGATGTCATGCAAACTGCCCTAAAAAAGGTGGAGAACTGGTGCAGAGAACAAGACCTGACAGTTAATCCGTCAAAAACTGAACTGGTTATGTTTACTAACAAACACCAAGTGGGAAATTACCGCTTTCCGAAACTTTTTAACGAAACTTTACAGCTGTCTTGTGAGGTAAAATACCTTGGGATTATCTTGGACAGCAAACTCACCTGGAACAGCCACATCGAGCACAAGATCAAGTCTGCCAGTGTCATACTCTGGCAGTGTCGCAAGATGGTGGGTAAGCGCTGGGGTTTGTCTCCTTAATTGTTCCTATGGCTATACAACGTAGTTATCAAACCCCTTGTGTGCTACGGCTCGCTGGTCTGGTGGCCAAAAGCTGTCCAAACCAATGGAGCGAAGAAACTTCAAGGGCTTCAACGTCAGGCCTGCTGTGCTCTAACTGGATGCATGAGCACTGCCCCGACAGCAGCACTTGAGGTAATGCTTAATATCAAACCAGTACATCTCCACATCCAGCAGGAGGCTGCAAAGACAGCGCTAAGACTCAGACACCTGGGTACACTAAAGTATCAAGGGGTAAGACATCTTAACGGCTTACTGAAGGAATGGCTTGACACCCCTCTGATTGAGGCAGCCAGTGACAAAGTTACGCCATCCTTCATCTTCGAAAAAAAATACAGGGTACATCTGGAGGACGGACTCGACTCCAGACTGCAACACAAGGCTCTCCTGATTTTCACCGACGGCTCCAAGACGTCATCAGGAGTAGGTTCGGGTGTATTTTCAGAGGACCTAACATACAAATTGCCTATCCACTTAGTCCATACAACACCGTTTTTCAAGCGGAATGTATTGGTATTACACTGGCAGCACAGGCAATTATATCCAGAGAGGTAACAAACTGCGACATTTACATACTCTCTGACAGCAAATCGGTGCTACAGGCTCTGAATAGTTGTCGCAGCACATCGAGCCTAATACAAGAATGTTACAACACCCTAAACAAGGTAGGTGCTTCCAACAATCTCACTGTCCAGTGGATTAAAGGCCACAGCGACACAAGAGGTAATGATATGGCAGATGAGTTAGCGAGGCGGGGTTCAGATTCTACCCCTCTTGGACCAGAACCTTTTGCTCCCATCCCGGCTAGCTGGTATGATGGTAAGATCCGTGAGCACACAGCTAACTTGCATCAAAACTACTGGGACTCACTGGAGACGTGCAGACAAGCTAAATTAGCACTACCGCGCGCGGATGCTCGTCTCTCCAGAGCTCTCCTTAAACTCAGTAGACCGCTGTTACGTTTAATAACAGGGGCCATCACTGGCCACGGCAACTTTAACAAGCACCTTTTTAATTTAGGTGTCACTGACAGCCCACTATGCAGAGGTTGCATGGAGGAAGAAGAGACAGCTGCTCACGTCCTGCTGGACTGTGACGGAGTAGCCCCTTACCGGGCGAAGTACCTCGGCTCACCAGGCAGTCTCCGGGAAGCCGTCTCTGACGTGAAGGCACTGGGAGCATTCCTGGTTGAGCTGGGATGGCTGGAGTGATCCGGCCCGACACCATCCGGACGCAAAATAGGCGCAAAAAGTCGTCGAGTTGCGGAAACCGCCCGTATTGGATGAAGAAGAAGAAGAAGAAGTTCATTGGCCGAGCGTTTCGCCGGGAGTCCGCGGGGTCAGAGGCGAGAGTGCGGGGTGGGACGCGGGTTGATGGTGTCGCATCGTTGTCCGCGCAATTAGTCATTTAGCTAGATTTGACACGAGACAACGTGAAAAGTAGTATAATGAGTTTAAGGAGTCATTATTCGTCGCCTATCTTCAGTGCTGGTTGTGAATTACCAAAAAATGTGCTGCCAACCTACAGTGATGTGATGAAATATTATGTCTTTGTATCAGTGGCACGATGTGCGGAAAAGGGAAGACAAGATTTAGTACAGGCCACTTGTGATATTGTTGCGACCGAAATCGAAAACATCTGGAAACGAGTCTCTTTACCAATAGTACAACATAAAACAATAGTGTCAAAAATAAGATCCTATCATGACAAACATCGCGCTCTTCTGAAATCCTACCAAAAGAGCAAAGACAACGAAAATTATAAAAAGAAACTACAGAAGTTTAAAGAAGACTGTGACGTTTTGTTTGATATTGCATCTTGTAAGTGCAAGTCGTTGTCGACATGTTCTTGTGAAAAAACTCGCAAAATTCCTAAACAAGAACACGAGTTTTTGCTCGATCAACGCGGCGAAAGAAGAATGATGATTGGATCTCTAGATAAAAAAGCTACACTTAAGAATATGGCTTTGTCTGATCGGAAGTTAAAAAGAAAACAGTTCGAAGAGAACTCTATGACATTACAAAATGATGAACCTGAGCAGAAAAGTAAGAAAACAAAATCTATTTCGTCTGTTATTAATGTCACCTCGATGGTGCCCGCGATTAATGTCCCCGGACCTAGTAAATTCCCAGTGGTAGCTATGACATTAGATAGATACGGTATTTCAGACCGTGCTAATGGTGCCATCGTATCGGCTACGTTGCAAGATATCGGTCTGGTTACTGAGAGTGACACGTCAAGTGTTATCGATCGTAGCAAGATTCGGCGCGCTCGCGCACAAACGAGACGTTCAGGGGCTGCAGTTAACGTGCTAGATGGCGATGATTCATTGATTTGTATATCATTTGATGGCCGCAAAGATAAAACAATGTTATACGAAGATAATCGAAGAAAAACCTTTGTTGAAGAGCACTCGCAATATATCGGGCATATTACATTAGCCACAGCAGATGCACTCACTATTTCAAAGAGACTTTACCTTTATTTAGCGTTGAAGTGTGATTTGAAACGAATAATAGCAATTGGGTGCGACGGTACGGCAGTCAATACTGGAAACAAGGCTGGGATCATATGTCTTCTAGAAAAGAAACTTCATCGCCCTCTTCAATGGCTCGTGTGTCTATTGCATGCCAACGAACTTCCATTACGACATCTGTTTGAGCATCTTGATGGGAAAACTAAAGGACCAAGAAGTTTCACAGGCGTCATTGGTAAAGCGTTGAAGGGTTGTGAGAATCTTCCAGTGGTTCAATTTACACCCATCGCATGTGAACTACCAGAGATTTCAAAATCACGTAGTGATCTCAGTACAGATCAGCTTTACCTGTATGAAATATGTGACGCAGTTAGCATAGGACAATGTGACGTAAGTTTAGCCAAGTGAAACCCCGGAAAGATTGTTCATTCACGGTGGCTGACAACAGCTAACAGGATACTTCGACTATATGTTTCCACTAGCGAACCTTCACATAATTTGCGTATCTTAGCAGACTTCGTCATCCGAGTGTATGCTCCAATGTGGTTTGAAATTAAAACAAAACCATTTTGCGTGTACGGATCGAAACAAAATGATTACATTATCGAGATACCTTCCTGCAAACCTTAAGAAAATAGTTGACCCTGTGCTTCAACGTAATGGGTACTTCGGCCACAGCGAAAACATTTTGCTTAGTATGCTTGCAGACGATCGCAACCATATCAAAGAATTAGCACTCCGGCGCATTGTTAAAATACGAGAGCAGACTTCAGGCTTGGCACCGATACGAGTGTTTAAATTACCATCATTTAACTTCTCTGCCATCGAATATACAGATTTGATTGATTGGAGCTATGTATCGGAGCCTCCCCTGATGAAACAGATACAAACCGACGTCATTTATAGAGCTATTCGGAATATTAAAATAGTCGAAACGGAGATTCTGCCTACATTTAGCAAAATGCCATGCCACTCACAAGCTACTGAAAGATGCATTAAGCTGGTCACTGAGTCATGTGTTGCTGTGTGTGGGCCAGATAAACGTGAAGGATGGATCCGAAACAAGTTAAAATCGTGCAATATCATGCCGGTCTTCAACACAAAAAAAAATACGTAGCCACAGTCGTAGCTCACCAAACGGCGAAAAATTAATAATTATAGAGGTTTTTTTTCAGGAGTTTTAATGAAAAGTATATTATTTTTGTTTTTTTTTCACTGTCTATAATGTAAAGTGTTAAATTATTTAATAAAACATATGATTTCCTCAATTTTTAGTACCTGTTTTACATTAACCAAAATCCCTTACTTTCAGGATTTTTGAAATTTTCAATGGCCATGCGGCAGTACTTCTAGTCAAAATTCATGTTTGCTGTCCTGATATATTCTGAATGTATCAGTACAGGGCACCGTTTCCGCACTCCGCCGTATCCAAAATGTAAAAAAAATAAATTCGCTCCACCCTAATAAGCATAGAGGCGAGACTTTTGAGGAATATGTGTGTGCTCTGAGAACACTAAGTTCTAGGGCAGTTCCTGAGAAATGTGCAAATTTGCTGTCCGGACTCATAACTAATGCATTCTAAGCTTTCTAATGATTTTCGAATATTTATGGTATTAACTAGATCTTTTCCTTTATGGAACCACAGTATGCTGCTGTAATTTTAAACTATTTTAATTTTAATTTTAAAATGTGAAAATGTCATTACCGTGGCTGTTGAAACTCGTTATTTTTATTCTGTGATTTGTACACTTTTTTACTCTAGCGTTTTTTACTAGTTTTTGTTTCTTACTGTCAAATAGAGAATTGAAAAGCCAACAACGATTTTTTTTCTTTATATGAGAATATTCGCCGTTTCACTAGTAAAAAAGTGAATATCCCTTACCTGCACCTGGTTTTCACAACTGGCGACCGTGAGTATGGATGTACTAATAAAAAAGAGAACCATTGCACGACGATTTTTCACAATCGCTGAATACACCCCGGCTTTCGACGGAACAAAAACAGAGCTGCCGGCATTAGTTAAGTATTTTGAAGACAAGGCAGAAGATCTGTTTGATATCGAAATTAAAATTAAAGACATGCTGTTCCAAGGCGAAGCGGACGACTCCGACTGGGAATCAGCAGAAGATTACAGGCGGCGGTACCACAAAGGTATCTACTATTATGAATCCACTGCCGTTGATAGATTCTGGAAGTTACGACGGTATTAGCGGCACAGTTAAATGTGTAGATAATATTCGGACCTTTAAGCTGCCTGTATTAGAGTTGATGAAATTTGACGGTCAACCCATGAAGTGGATTACCTTTTGGGGTTAGTATAAAAGAATCCATGAAGACAACCGTATCGACGACTTCGATAAATTCAGATATCTGCTACAGTGCACGGAGCCATACTCTAAGGCGAGGCAGTACTTAGAGAGTTTTCCGCCCTGCGGTGAAAGTTACGGCCGTGTCTTCAATGAATTTAAGGAAAGATTTGCAAGGGACGATCTACTAATAGTAACTTACATTAGAGATCTTTTAAAGTTAGTACATCCAAAAGAGCATGGATCCTTGAGTGATTTGTATGACACACTATCTTCACATCTTCACGCTTTGGAATCCCTCGGAGTCACTACTGACAAGTATGCAGCTATGTTACTACCTATGGTTGAGTCTGCAATCCCAATAGAGATTCTCAAAGCATGGGAGCGAAGTCGTGACAAAAGCAATCGACCAGATCTAACACAGTTATTAGGTTACATCAAGGCAGAAGTCGAGAGTGAAGAACGTATCTCTGCTGCATGAGAAGGATTTGATGGCCAAGCCTGTACGTCGAAGCAGCCTACAGCCGCCTTTGTAGTAGCAAACCCTAAAGCACGAGAGGAAGGAGGTCCTAAGATATTAGAGTGCTTATTCTGTCAGAAGGGACATTCTTCGGTGGAGTGTAGTAAGCTGGTAAGGTTAACAGTTGAGAAGAGACGGAGAAAAAAGGGCTTGTTTCATTTGTTTTAGAGCTGGTCACGGCGCTAAAACCTGTCGCAGCTTTCCGAAATGCATGATTAGTGATCGGCGACACTTTGGCATTATGTGTCCACGTTTGGAAGCCATACGATCTCAGAAGTCAGAAGACACCAAATCGGACAACAATACAGAAGCAATGTCTTGTTTACAGACTGTTCCGGTGAGAATTTGGTACAACGGTAAAAATGTATTAACAAGAGCCTTATTTGACAGCGGCGCTCAGAGATCGTATGTAACGTACGATATCGCTAATAGCTTAGGAATGAAAGCGTCTGGTAAGGAAGCTTTAAATCATTGTTTGTATGGCGGTTTTGAAACTAAAGGGTCTCACAATATTTATAACTTTAAAATAGAAAGCTCAAACGGCCAGTTTAGTGTAAATATAAAGGCCATAGGGCAAAGGAAGATTTGCAGCGCCTTACCACTTCTATTAGATAGGACGTTGATGAATAAGTTAACTAGTTTAAGTATCGACATCATTGACTCAAAATCCGACTTGTGTGAAGTTGGGTTATTGATAGGAGCCGACATTTCAGGTTTTATACTGTCGGGCCATATCGTTCATGTCGAAGGTAGCCTTGTAGCAACAGATACAAAATTAGGTTGGACCCTGCAAGGACAAGTTAGTAGCACAGCGGTAAATAATTTTAGTATGGTATCTAATTTTTATGTAAATTGTACTTTATCTGACTTCTGGGATCTCGAAATAATAGGTATTCGGGATCCTAGTGACGTAAAAACAAAACCAAGTTACGAATATGAAACAGAATCTTTTTTCAAAGATACTGTTTCGCGTTTGGTAGATGGGCGCTACGAGGTGCACTTGCCTTGGAAGAAAGGTTTTCCTGAGATGATACCTGGCAACAATAAGGACCTAGTGTATAAAAGACTTCTCTCTACCACTAGGAAGTTGGAAGGCACAGATAATTTAGTTAGATATCATAAGGTATTTGAGGATTGGTTAGACGAAGGTATCATTGAAAGAGTCGATGACGAAAATGGTAGTCACGGTATGAATTTATACCATCATGCGGTTATAAAGGAGTCAAGCGCGACTACTCCAGTTAGACCAGTGTTTGATGCATCTGCGAAAATGCAAGGTAATCAATCGCTTAACTCTAGTTTAGAAAAGGGAACTAATCTATTACAAATCATCCCCAAATTGTTGATGGTCTTCCGTAAAAATAGCATAGGAGTCACCACTGACATTCGTAAAGCCTTTCTTCAAATATCGATCGCAGAGAAAGATAGGCACTATCTGAAATTGGGCAAGCAAACGCCGCGCCGCGCCGTGCTAGTGAAAATGGGTGGCGCGGGCTCGCGCGTGGCTCGTGCTTGCGCGTACAAATCAACACGGGCGGCGCGGCGCGTGATAACACACGCAGTGAGAATCCAGCTTCACATAAAGCATTTTTTATTTTATTTTAAGCCGTAAAAATGGGAAGCCCTGCTCGAATGTTGGTAAAGCTTTGTGAGTCTAATAGCATTGGAGGCCAATTGCCGTTTTATTCAAAAACATGTCCAATTAATATAAGTACAAAAGGTAAATATAATACTTTGTACATAATTTTTTTGTTAACTTAAATCTCTAATCTTATCTTCTATGTATATAAAGGGGGATGGTGAAGGCTTGGGCGTATGTCTAGTGTTATTATTATAAAACTTTCTAAATTCTAACGTTGGTTAACTATGTTTTAGAATTACCTAATGAAGAAAAACAAGATACCAACTTTATCCAAAACAGTGATACGAATTGGTGTAATGAACGTAAGTCAGTTGTTTAATGATTGTTCACATTCATCTGTAAGGTTTGTTTTTCGTGATTCAGATTTATTTACACAGTCACCTATTTTTTTTTAGCAACAAATTCGACAGGAAACATTTCTCCTCAAAATAACGTTAATTTATCACCCAGTCTTCTTGAAAGCCAACCTCAGTGAAGGCCAAGACTTTTCACCAAATGATTGTGGCGATGATTATGTGCCAAAAACACCTGCAAAACGCCGCCGCCATGTAATTTCGAGGTCATCGAGCTCATCATCCTCTAGTTCATCCAGATCTTCCTCTAGTTCATCCAGTACTTCTTCTAGCGCATCATCAATATCGACTACTCGTGAGTCTCCCGTGAATTCTAATTTAATACTTACAAGAGAAGTTTTGGCGCCACCTTTAGAAACAGCTGTTGCTAAAAAAGGTAAAAAAAAAGAGTTCGCAATGAATCTGCTTGGATAAAAAATGTGCGAAAACAACAACAAAATTCAGGAAAGCAGTACGTATCTAGAAATGGAAAAAACTATTGCCGAAAAATCGATTAAACCACCTTGTCCAGAAAAACGTAGGCAAAAATGTCGTGATAAAATAACAGAAGAACAAAGACAGGAAATATTTAAAAATTATTGGGATTTGGGAACATTACAGAGACAACGTGATTTTTTACCGACTTCAACAAAAAGGAGGGAGGTACTCAATTTTTTTTTTTTTTTTTTGTCTGATGTATGTATACCGATTACTCCGGTGTTGATGATCCGATTTTAATAATTGTTTTTTTGTTCGATCGGGTACACTGTCAATTTGGTCCCATATAAGTCTCATTGAGATCCGATGATAATCTTCGGAGATATGGGGCCTAATGTCATGGAAGTCATGAAACAATTATATCATCCAGGTAATTGTTAGATTCTTGTTCGAGCTGAAGTTTCACGCAATAATTATAATTCTTTTTTTATCTGACAGAAAATGGTTTATGTGTGGTCCCATATAATTTTTACGAAGATCTGGCTAGTAGTTTTTTCATAATCTTGAAAAATATCAATCACCTTTTGGCAAGTAGTCGTTTACCTAGATGACATTGTTGTGTATGGGCTGATTTTTAGTGTAAGTAACGGCACATGATATAACTAAAAAATCTGAAATAAAAACATTTTATAAAAAAAATCAAACCGACTTCAAAAAGTAAAAAAAATAAAACTTTTGGAGTCGGTGCTAGCTAGCTAAGGCCAAAAAAATATATAGTTAATAGAAGTGCAATGTAGAATGCCCTGCCTGGCACCGACTCCAAAAGTTTTATTTTTTACTTTTTGAAGTCGGTTTGATTTTTTTTATAAAATGTTTTTATATAAACTCGTGTTTAACAACATTGAAAGTTCCTTACCGTCGAGTAAAATAAGGAAATGCTAAAACAAGAAATCAAAACTGTGTTTTTCATTTCACGGTGAATGGAGAAAGCAAACGGACATGCAATTTTTTTTTTATTAATATATTTGGCATATCATAAAGAGTATTGCGATCAGTAATGCAAGGGAGACAAAAATGTACTACAAGTATGACTCCGGAAGACAAGAGAGGCACACATTCTCATCATAATCAAGTTGGTCAGGAAATCGTACAGTCAGTTCGCAATCACATTAATTCAGTGCCCCGAATAGAGAGCCACTACACTCGGGCTAACACAAGCCGTGAATTTATTGGCGGTGGCCTAACTATTAAGGAATTGTATCGCAATTACGTATCGAATAGAGGAGCAATGCCGGTAGCATCTTATGACATGTATAACAGAATTTTGAACACTGAATTTAATTTATCCTTCTTTGTCCCTAAGAAGGATCAATGCGATCTCTGCGAATCGTACGAAAATGCCATTGGACAAGAGAAACTTAAATTAGGAGAACCTTATGAAGAACATCTTAGACAAAAAGAATTAAGCAGTAATTAGTAGTAAAGTCATTTGGAAGTAAAAACCTTTTTTGATCACTTTTTAAATATTTTTATTGTTTTAGGTCACCGAATTAAAAGACAATACTACAAGTTGTTATTTCTGGCACGAAGGGCTTGGTAACAGAGGAGCAATTGAAATTGGGTCCTGTGTACTAAAGTTTCTAAAAGAGATTTCAGAACGTCATCCTAATTGCAATATTATATTCTACTCCAATAATTGTTGTGGCCAGCAGAAGAATAGGTTTGTTAAATATAATTATCTTCTCAAATTTTTTATTAAATATTGTTATTGCTCCTACCAAAATTTAAAATTATTATGTTTTCTTTCAGGTTTCTCCTTGGCATGTATTACTATGTAGTTGAAACTCTTCTAATTACATCAATCACACATAATTTTTTAATTCGGGGCCACACCCAGAATGAGGGCGACAACGCTCACTCACTGATTGAAAAGGTAATTAAAAGACCAAAAAAGTCTGGACCTATTTACAGTCCTTACCAGTACGTGCAACTCGTAAGGAATGCCAAGAAAACTGGTAATGCTTTTGTGGTTCACGAGCTAAACTATGACGATTTTTAGGATTTAAAAAAGTTGTTTGAGGATATTGGGTTACATATTAACAAAGACCTGAAAGGTTATCCAATACAATTAACAGAAATAAAAGCTATTCGATTTGTAAAAAGTATTGACACTTACTCTATAAAGTACTCTTACGCAGATGAATGGCAACAAGTAAGCACAAAACCCACAAAAAAAACGTGAGGAAAACACGCTCGGACGTTAATTTAAGTATCACAGAAATGTGCTTAGAGCCAGCTTATAATTCAAAGCTGGCAATTTCAGATTCAAAAAAGCAAGATTTACGTATTTTGCTAGAAAAAAATATTGTTCCTACATGTTATTCTGGATTTTACGAAAGCTTGTTTTAATTGTTTAGTAGTAACTATACCTACTAATTGATTTTCTTTATGAAAGTATTTTTTTTCATTTACGTGATTATTTTGTAACTGTTAGTCATTTGCCTACTTATAACGTTAAAAGAATAAAACTCTTAAAAGTTTTCTTTAATTAATTAGGTTTAAGCAATAAAGCAATCTAACATTAAGATAATTGTAGGAAATGACTGTAATTTAAACTTGCCATATTAGTAACTGATAAGACTGTTCTTAAATGTAATTTAAGTATAATCTGTATATTCCTTTAATATTTGTAATTTTGATAAAACTTGTTGAACGCCCGCTTGCAACTTGACAATCCGGGGGCAACATGACAATTGGCGCCCGAACAGGGACCTTACCTTACTTTGTTGTGGTAAAGGTTGTTATTTTGTTGTTTTACATGAAAATAGCAACTGATTATTTTGTAATTTTGTTGTTGGAATTTCTAAAAACTTTTTGTTGTAACTTTATGCGTTGACTTTATTATTGATAACAATAGTGTCAATAAACAATTTGCTCGTTTGTTTGTAAAGAATACTTATTTCTTTATTATTTGGATATGCTATTGTTAACTTTAACGATTAGTATTTTGTTTGTCTAACTTAACTATACATTTTATAGTTTATGGTTTATGTGTTAAGTTGTATGTCTTTTAATATTTAGAATTTAAAATAAGTGTTAAGCAGTTTACTTTAAGCTACAGTTACTTATTGTGAGTGGATAAAGCACCTGATTTTGATATTTGATATAATAATTTACAGATAAATAACATAAATAACTTTCATAAATAAATTTGAAACATTTAAATTTAACATACTAACTTTAACATTTAACATTAACTTTATTTAACTTTAAAATGGATAAAGCGATTCAGTGTCCGCCTGTTGAAAATATTTTACCTAGTGATAGTATTACTCTTAAATCAGCTGGTACCTGTACTGGTGATGATGGTATTGAGTATGATCAGTTTGATAATGCTGTTAAGGAGAAGCCTGCTCATTCTTCGTCGTTTAACATGATTAATGAAACTATTAGAAAAAAACTACCGAAGTGTTCTACTAATTTGCCTGATTTGAAGCGTAGCGGAATTTTATCTGAAGGTAAGACTTGTGTGCGAGAGTTCATAGTCCAAGTTTATAGGAATTTTACCTAAAAGTTATTCTGGTCATAAATATATTCTTTCTGTCGTAGATGTTTTAACTAAATATTGTTGGATATTTCCTTTAGCTAAGGCTACAACTTTGGCAATTTGTAAGATTTTTGAAAGAGATATATTTCTTAAGTTTGGTGTTCCTAAAATTATAATCTGCGATAATGGTACTCAGTTTACTTCTAAATATTTTGGAGATTTCATGAAAAGTTATAATATTACTAAAATAGTTTATAATATTGTATACCCCTCAAAATAACTCAGTAGAGAGATATAATAAAACCATTGAAACTTGTATATCCTGGTATGTTAGAGATGATCAGCGAACATGGTCTAAGTTGTTGCCTCATGTTCAGTTAGCTTTAAATAGTAGTGTTAATCTTGCTACTGACTTTACTCCTAACTTTCTCATGTTTGGTAGAGAGTTAATTGTTGATGCCTCGTTGCATAGGTTTAGTAATTCGTTTGGTAATTTAGATGAAGTTGGTTTGGGTGAAAGAAATTCTTTTGCTTATTCTTTGAATTCACTTAGTGATATAGTCACTTAGAGTTCAGACTCAATTGTTAAGAGTTTATAAGCGTAATGCGTCTTATTATAATAAAGGTTGCAAAGTTATTTCATTTGCTGTGGGTGATGTTGTTTGGAGGCGTAGTTTTGTTCAATCTAATGCTCCGGCTTAATTTTCGGCTAAACTGGCACCTAAGTTTGGAAAATGTAAAATTTTTTAAAAAGTTTCTGATAACGTTTATGTTTTAAAGGATTTAGACAAGGGTTACGTTGGGCGTTACCATGTTAAGAATAAAATTGATTATTAAAATTTATTTGTTTCAGGCTCACCGTTGACGTCTTGTTTTGAAGACTACACGTTTGTAGGAGAGGAATGAGATAGATATATATGAGGATATCGCGTTTTGTAAACTTTAATTGAAGTATGATAAGGAAACTTCAGGACGGATGTCGATAGGGTTTGTTCTAAAGTTTAACTTAGGCAATTTGGATAGAAAGTAATTTCTCTGGTTTGTTTACCCATAGTAAATGATCTTATCTTGTTTGTTTGTACATTTTGTTTAATTATTGTGTACTTTGTTTGTTTGAACATTTTGTTGTCTACACTTAAGACTAAGTTGGTTTAGTTATTTGTAGGTTATATTTTAAATAAGTTTATTTTGTAAGTTCTGGATATCCTTACCCGGACATGACTTTTTGTTCTGACCAGACAATTTATTCTTTTCAGGAAATTGTTCATTGGTACAGTTTTATTTTTCTCCCTTTTGGGTCACATTTATGTTTGTCCATGACATTTTGTTCCTTTTGGACACTATTTTGGTTGTCCTGAACGCGGACGCTTTTGGACGCGTTGTAGTACGACGTGGGTATGCGTTGTATGCTCATATTCCTACAATAATAAATAAAATGAAATTACGTAGTCCAGTTGTAAGAAACATGGGGCCGCCATCAATTCTCACACCACACGAAGAAGAATTACTTTGTCGTTGGATAATAGCCATGGTCAAAAAAGGTTTTTCAATAAATAAACAAAATCTGATGCATACAGTCCACGACATTGTTTCGAAAGATAACAGAACTACTGTATTTAAAGACAACCTCCCAGGAAGAACAGGGTTTGAATCTTTCCTAAAAAGACACCCCAACATTAGTCAAAGACACTCGGAGAATATAGACTTAGCTCGAAGCAGAGTAACCGAAGCTGACATAAGAAAGTGGCACTCTAAGCGACGAAGCGGGGTTTCAAACTAATCCATCAAACGGTCTTATCCTTGGACCAAAAGGAATGAAACATCTATACGACATCTGCCAAAACTCAAAAGAAAATACTTATGGTAAATTTTAAATAGGAAAATATTAGAAAAAATTAACTCAAAAGAAAATATCACTGTATTAGGGACATTTGCCGCTTCTGGAAAAAAATTGCCACCAGCTGTAGTTTACCCATATGAGCGGATTCCTAGAGATATAGCCATAAATATAAATAAAGAATGGTCAGTAGGGTCAATCTAAAAACGGCTGGATGACATGCAAGGTATTTTACGGTTATATAGCTGGTACAGATCGAATGTACCTGTCTGCTTTGTCTGGGTTTTAAATAATGCGACGTTTATGATAAAATACTGTGCTTTATGTAGATAAAAAATTACAAGTTCAATTATTTTTATCGTATAAAAAATATGGAAGAAAAATTAGGAGTTGAGAAGAAGTGGCGGTCGTCTGCGCCTGCGGCGCCTTATATTTTCAAAATCAGCGCCGTCTGGTGTTGGTTTGATGTATTATGCAGGCCATGTTATAATGTATGCTGCTTCGTCGGTCGTTGTTGAACCACCGCGGTGATGGCGGCGCTCCTCACATAACCGCTAGATGGCGCGTGAACATCCCGGCGGACCTTGAGAGATCACTCTCAAACAGGCTGTGTCGTGTCGGGCATCGAACCTGGTTCCTCAGTGACTGGTAGTGGACATATTTTGGAAAATGCCCTGTGAATGTCGCCAGTTGCTGTACGAATGATCGCAACCCTGGGTATTCCGTCCTTGCCTGGAATCAGAGATAAAATGCGTCCCAAACGCCACTTGAGCGGCGGTAGGTTATCTTCTTTAATGACAACCAAAGTTCCTGCTTCTAAGTTGTCATTCTTCGTTTGCCATTTAGTGCGCCTTTGTAGTTCCGAAATGTACTCGGTGGACCATCGCTTCCAGAATGATTGTCGTAATTGTTCGACTCGTTGATAGCGGGATAATGAGTGCGTGGGCGTAGTGGTCACGTCTTCCTCTGCTGGAGCGGTCAGCGGCCGGCCAATCATAAAGTGGGCAGGAGTAAGTGGAGTAAAGTCACTGGGATCTGAAGATAAAGGATACATGGGGCGGGAATTCAGGACAGCTTCAATCTGTACTAAAACTGTGCTGAACTCCTCATAAGTCATATGTGCATTTCCTACTACTCGAGTAATATGGTGTTTGCAGGATTTGACCCCAGCCTCCCATAATCCGCCAAAATGAGGTGCGTATGGAGGTATAAACGTGAACTGAATGTGATGATCTGACGCATAATCAATGATAGACTCTGAATATTTTTTTAAAAAGTCTGAAAATTCACGAGCTGTTCCCACAAAGTTTCTACCATGATCGGAAAATATTTGAGAGGGTTTTCCTCTCCGAGAAATAAATCTTTTTAAAGCTGAAATATAACTTTCTGATGACAAACTAGTAACAAGTTCCAAGTGTATGGCACGCGTGGAAAAACATACAAATAGACATATGTAACATTTTTCAAGTTTGGAACCCCTACCTTTTTTATTTAAAATATATAAGGGTCCTGCGTAATCTACCCCACAAGTCTTGAATGGAAAACTTGCAGTTACGCGCTCGACAGGTAAGTTACCCATTATAGGTTTTAATATGTTACCCTTCATACGACTACATTTAACGCATTGGTTTACAATTTTTCTTGCTAAATTTCTACCACATAATGGCCACCATTTATCTCTGATATGCGATAAAAGTAGTTGTGGGCCAGCATGTAATAAGTTTAAATGTTCACTTTGAAATAAAATATGGGTAAAAACATGTTTACTACATAATAAAATGGGATGTCGTTTATCATATGCAAAATTTGAATTAACTAGTCTGCCTCCAACTCTTATTATATTATTTTTATCTAAAAATACATTTAAGCTAGATATGTTACGATTAGATTTTAAATTATGATTATTAACTAACGCATTGTATTCATAATAAAATGATTGCATTTGAGCTTGCTTTATTAATAATTCTAAAGACTTATCTAGTTCGTCTACACTTAACGGCCCCCTTAATCTCTCTTCATTGTTTCTAACCCGTGTGTTATGTATAAACCGCAACATATATGCACACGCTCGCTGTAATCTAGAAAATTTCGAAAATCTATTAAAATTAATTATCTCGACATTTTCAAAATTATTACACAACATATTTGCAGTAGATTGTTTTAATTCAGGTAAATTATTATTTTCTAATGTATCAAACTGGTTTTGTAACCAATCTGCCCCATTTTCACGTAACAAAGTGGGTCCGTTCCACCATAACTCGGATGAATTTAATTCGTTTAAAAATACACCGCGCGAAACTAAATCAGCTGGATTCTGAGAAGAGCTAACATGAAGCCAAGTCGAATCGCTTGTTAACTCATTTATCTCAACAACACGATTCTGGACGAAAGTCTTTAACTTGTGTGGAGACATTCGTAACCAGCCGAGAACAATAGTTGAATCTGTCCAAAAGACAATCCTATCAAAAGTTAACCGCAATGTTTTTAATATTTTATCACCTAACTTAGCGCCTAACAATGCACCGCATAACTCAAGCCGAGGAATGCTAACCGGTTTCACTGGCGCGACGCGGCTCTTCGAACACAACAACCTAGCTGTGACGTCACCATTGCTACTTTTTGTCCGTATGTAAGCACACGCGCCGTACGCAGTCTCGCTTGCATCCGTAAATACATGAAGTTCAATTTTAAAATAATCACATCCTATGACATGACGAGGTACACGAATATTTTGTAAACATTCTAACGATTTTATAAACTTTTCCCAAAGAATTGATAATTTATCAGGCACTATGTCATCCCAATCTAGTTTACACAACCATAACTTCTGTAATAACGATTTTCCTATAATAATAAACGGACTTAATAAACCGAGTGGGTCGTAAACCTGAGAAACGATTGATAATATTTGACGTTTAGTGATTTTACTATTATTTTCTAAGTTTATCCTAGTTGTGAAATGCAATTCATCACTTTTATTATACCAACCCATACCGAGGGTCTTATTAGAACAGTTTTCATCAAATAATAAACTTTTAGTCTGGTTACTATCTACATTGGAATTAAGAGTAATGTCGGATGTATTAAAAATCCATTTTCTTAATGAAAAACAACCCGATAAACAAGTATCCGAAACTCCCCTACATAACTGTGACAACTTAGGAACCGAGTCCGCACCTATACATACATCGTCTATATACATATTTTCTAGAATAGTGCGTGATACGTCCTCGTCCGAACATTCTAATCCTAATTGTTTAATGCAGCGATTACTAAGATACGGCGCGGACGCAGTGCCGTACGTGACCGTATTAAGGCGGTACACACTGATGGGATCGGGTGAATTTTGTCGCCATAAAATTAAATGTAAGTTTCTTTGATCTTCGTGAATCAATATTTGTCTAAACATTTTTTCTATATCGGCACATGCTACAAATTTGTACTGACGAAAACGTAAAATAATAGAAAATAATTCATTTTGTAGTGCCGGACCTATCATCTGAACGTCGTTTAATGACTTACCGGTTGTCGTTTTTTGACTTGCGTTAAAAACTACTCGTAATTTTGTAGTAGTGCTCTGTTCCCTCAGTACACCATGATGCGGTAAAAAATAATAAGGAGACGTATAATTTTCGATTCGCGTCATGTGTCCTAAGCTTAAATATTCTTGCATGAAATCACAATACATTTTTTTATATTCTGGTGATTTTTCTAATCTCCGTTCTAACGACAGAAATCGATTCTCAGCTATCTTGTAGCTATCGCCTAACTCATGAAGCGAATCTTTTACTGGAACCCTAACCGAAAAACGACCGCCGTCTACCCGCTTTGTCGTTTCGGAAAATAATTGTTCACAATAGCGTTCTTCGTCTGTCTGGTATTGTTTAGGAGATGTTATTTCTTCTAATTCCCAAAATTTACTTAACTGTTTATTCAATTGAACTGTTTGAATATGATGACATTTTATTTGCTTATTATGTGATTTTAAATGATTATCATAAACGATACCAGATATGACCCAACCTAGCGTAGTATTCTGTAAGTATGGACCCGTATTTAACCGAATTTTACCGTCTATCAATAAGTCCCAAAACACATCTGCACCGATCAATAAATCGATTTGTGACGATTTATAAAATAAGGAATCGGCGAGTTGAATATTATTTGGAATTTCTAACGTATTATAATTTAAGCTGACTGACGGTAGTGCAGTAGTAATATTATTCAAAACTATGCAATTAAAGCGTGTATGAAATTCACCGTTTAATGATTTTAGTTTAACTTCACACGACTCCGTTGAGTGAGTGTGCGCCTGCCCTATACCCGTGATACGAAAAGCGGACTGTATCGATTTAACGTTTAGCTTTTTACGTAAGTTATCTGTAATTAAACAATGTTGGCTACCGCTGTCTAGTAAGGCACGGGCCTTAACGTAGACATTATCGTTGCCTGCTACTTCCACTAAAGCTGTGGATAATAAAACCGTTTCCGATGCGCTTACGATATTACTCACGGTTTCCTTACAACCAATATTAATGCGTGGCTGTTGGGATTCCGTGCAACCAATATTAATGCGTGGCTGCTGAATCGTATGTAACACGGATGACGCGTGGGGTTCGGGGTTCGATTCCGATCGACCTTCCACGACTGACAATAATGCGTTATCGACATTTTGGTGTAATAAGCTGTTGTGCTTTTTATTGCACTGTTTACACGCACTGAAATAACAATCTGAAGAAGAATGTCCTACACGTAAACAGTTAATACACAATTTCTTATTATTTACGAATTCTAATCTTTTCTGGATTGTAAAGTCTAAAAATAGTGAACACGTATAAAGCGCGTGATTACCGCTGCACAACGGACATGTGCGGGTAGTATTCTTTGAATTATTTTTTGTTGAAGTGAAACTATGTACCTTTTGTTGAAGAGGTCGTTTAGTAGTTTCTGGAATAATTTTAGTATTAGAAAATGAAAAAGAATTATGCGCTTTAATCATTTCTAAAGTATCTGCTTTATTTCTTAAGAACAAAATAAGATCGTCTAGCTTAAAGTTTTTATTACCATGGGTAATTAAATTATTTTTGTATTGTTCCCATTCTTTCTCAACTACTGAATCTAATTTTGACGTAATTATGTAAATAATGAGCGTGTCCCAATATTCAGTGGGTTCGCCAAGAATCTTTAATGCGCGTATATTTTTTAAAATGATATCTATTAATTTTCTAATATGGAAAGAAGACTCCTTATTCAAACCTTGCATAGAAAATATTGCTTTTACGTGATTGTGTATTAACAGTTTCGTGTTATTATATCTCTCAAAAAGCAAATCCCAAGCTATTACGTAGTTTTCTGACGAAAATTGAATTGACTTGATTACTTGAGCAGCATTTCCTATTAGTGAGGAACGTAAATAATGAAATTTCTGTATTTGTTCAAGTTGACTAGAATTATGAATCATAGAAAGGTAGGTGTCCCTGAACTCTAACCAATTATCGTACGATCCGTCAAAAGAGGGTAGTGAGATCGTAGGAAGCTTTACTAACGATTTTGCGCCACACTTAGACTCGCAAGTAGTTAGATCAGAATTACTAAAACGTTTTATCAAAGTATCTACTTCCGCCATGGTATCATAAAAAACATTTTCGAACGATTCTCGCATTTCTAACTGAACTGCAATGTCATCTTCGGACGCCATTGACATTTCAATTGAACTTTGAATATTGTTGAATTCACTGAATAACAATTTTGATAAATCACTACGTAATTTCAATTCCGTTACTTGCTTATCGTTTAAATCGATATTACGGAGCGAGCTCACAAATTTTACGAATAAAGTTAGTCTACCTTTGATCGAACCGCGTTTTTTATTCAATTCTTTGATACTTTCATCTGATTCTACACGTAAATTAGCACTAGGAACAGGAGATTTACTGCGAAAAGTCACGTTTTCAACACTCATTTTGACGAATTATAAAAAGTAGGGTACTCACCAAATTTCTGCCTGTTGAAGAGGCGTACACCAGAATCTAATGATAAAAAGCACAGTTTTAGTACAAATTGAAATGGGATACGACGGTATAGGGAGGAAAAAAGGAACGAATTGGCCAGACCCTTCGTGGTTCCCTCGATGATGCGGCTCGGAGGTCCAATGGTACAGATCGAATGTACCTGTCTGCTTTGTCTGGGTTTTAAATAATGCGACGTTTATGATAAAATACTGTGCTTTATGTAGATAAAAAATTACAAGTTCAATTATTTTTATCGTATAAAAAATATGGAAGAAAAATTAGGAGTTGAGAAGAAGTGGCGGTCGTCTGCGCCTGCGGCGCCTTATATTTTCAAAATCAGCGCCGTCTGGTGTTGGTTTGATGTATTATGCAGGCCATGTTATAATGTATGCTGCTTCGTCGGTCGTTGTTGAACCACCGCGGTGATGGCGGCGCTCCTCACATAACCGCTAGATGGCGCGTGAACAATAGCAAATACCCTGCTGCCTTTTTTGCAAAACAATGGTACCAAATTACCTGTTTTACTGTTGGTTGATGTCCATCGATCCCACATTAGTGGAGAAGTTTCGAAGTTATGCATGGAAAATGGCATAATTTTATATACCCCAATTCCACACATATCTTGCATCCGGCTAATGTGTCTATTTTCAGACCTTTAAAAAATAATTGGAAGTTGGTGGTTCAAAACTACAAACTAAAAACAGGTGCAAGAATGCTGACCCGATCACTATTTGCTCCGTTACTGGAAGAAACTTTTAAAATTGCTACCCCTTCAACTATAGCCAATGGTTTCCGCTAATGCGGCCTATATCCATTTGACGCAGATGCAATTGATTATAGTCGATGTATGACAAAACAAGGCATGAAATGGCTGATAAGCCTACCGAATGGGTCCAGAACACCTATTTTACATGGAGTCATTAATGCGAAAAGGAAGAGCAGAAGCTTTTCGTACTATACAGAATGACGAAAATTGGACTGGGGCTGAATCTGCGAAAGAACTATTTTATGTATGGCGCAAATTAAAAAACCGAGTAATACCAGAATGTTCTGAGAATATAGAAGAAAATGTAGAAAACAGAGAGAACGCGGAATCACAGGACAGAACTAGAAATATTCCAGTATCAGTCGGGTTTGATTGCCAAATTGATACTATTTTAGAAGGCTTATCAGAAAATCAGGAGTTACAGGATCCCAAAAATCCAAGCTTATTGTTTATGAACAAAACAATACAGAAGGTGATTTTTTGAAGACTAGCGGTGAAGTGACAGGAATCCAGAATCTCAATAAAAATACATTAGAACCTATAGAGTCTGATTCAACCTCTACTACTGTAGCTTCTCTGGTTGATGCTCAAACTAATCCAGAAAATGATCTTTCCCAAATAGGCTATGGAAGGTCAGAAGAAGAGGACTTGAATAGAAGGACTCCAGAACCGTTCGAACCTAATAAAGCTTCAGTTCCTTAAGTTGATCAGCATAGTAAACAGAAAACTCTCAGGTTATTCGTAAAGTTCATTTAGTTGATGTAAGTCCAGCATTTGCCGAAGCCGTTGTGTGGTCTACGGAGTCACCTATAAAGCACGGGAAAAAAAGAAACAAAGTTGTTTATCCCGATGCCATATCTTCTTCGTCGTGGGTCAGTTACTGGGATGATAAAGATAAAGAAAAAAAAGATAAGGAAGACAAAAAATTAAAGAGAGCTGAAAAGAGAAAATAAAAGGAACAGAAGGCCGAAACAAGTAAAGAGTCAAAACTAAAAACATTTATAAAAACACGGAGACCAGTTGTTTGTTCGGATACCAGTGACACCGATGACAATATAGTTCTTTCGGAGGTAGTGGGAAAGAGTATCAGAAAGAAGGGCAAAACAGATACAAAACAAATTAAACAGAAAGAACAAGGTAAGAAGTACGATATCGGAATGTTTGTGATTGTGCAATACGAGGGCGAATATTTTCCAGGTCTCATTCAGAAAAGTGAACATGATTATATGGAGGTTAGTGTCATTATACTCTCTACGCCAAATACATTCAAGTGGCCTGAAATGCCTGACACTATTTGGTACAAAAATGAAGATATAATTGAAAAAATAAACCCTCCCTTGCCTGTAAACCAAAGAGGATCCTATAAAGTCGCCAAAATGGCAAAATATTTGCCTGAAACTTATTAGGTTAACTGACAAGACTGTTATTAAATAATTATATTGTTATAAGAGAATACTTTTAGTTGTTGACTGATATTTAAGTAATATGACTTATGAGTTTATAAGTATGTTGTTTTATATGTTGAGCTCTTGGGCTATTTTCTGTTAAATTTTATTGATATACCTAGTTTTGAACTAGGTAATAAGTGGATTGTACTAACCTTCATAAAGAATGAGACTGATTTAAGACTTATGTATCTGTTAGTTATCCAAATGTGGCCTCTTTGATTTAATTAAACATAGTATTGAAATGATTATGTACTTTTTATTCAACTGGTCAACCACTAGATCATAAGTGGTAGGAATTTCATTTCAATAATTAATAATAAAATAATGGTATTACTTAATTAAATTTGTGTTAGTTTATGTTGAAAATCTGCCTTAATTGGTCAACTACTAGAGCACTGACCTAATTCGAAAGCCATTTTGATGTTTTCGTTTTTTTTATTAATTTTAACATAATTACAACATAATTCCGATTTTGTTTTTTATTCTTTAATAAATGAATAATTTCATAGTTAATTAAATTGCCTTTAATTACCTACAACTCCATACAAAAGCCCCCTAGACCCATTGTTAACCAGGGGGTGATTCATTGTTTACCACCCGGTGTACACAGTGGGTCAATGTTGCTCTTTTAAAAAAAATAGGTTTTAAGATATGAGCTGTCAAAAAAAAGTGACCCACCCTTCACCCGGTGACCCTAGGCTATCGAAGGACTTAGCTCGAGAAGTTAAGTGGAATTAACTCCTCACGCGGAAACGAAGGTAAGAAGCAACCCATGATAAGTTGTAAAAGAAGAGCTCTTCACTTAACTAAATATAATGTTTATATAAATAGTTGAACTAAAAACATGATAACTCAGTTAGGGTGTTTTGTATTAGGTGTTCATTGCATTGTTGTTTCATGCTTCCGAGTGTTATCAGACCGTGTAGGAAACAATCGAACACACTGTGTGGCACAATCTAGTGTCTCCAAAGTAATCCGGCAAGTCACAACGGCCTTAAACAGGCCATCAATTCTTAATAAATATGTCTCATTTCCCTTTCAACAACATGAAAGAGAGTAAATTATTATTATTAAAATTGAAAAATCAAATATTATACATTGAATTCATTAACCTCGGTTTGATGAAAATATTTTTATTGCGTAAGTACATTGTATAGAAATAGATTAACTCTTAATATATGATTTTCTTTTTTATTTCTATGTATAAAGGTTTAATCATTCTTATTTATCATTGCAGGACACTCGGGTTACCCTTTGATGCCCACCACCATGATACCTCAAACAGACCCAGCTCTGGATACTCCTGAAGAATATTATCAAAATTTACATTTGTCAGCCAGGAACTTAGTAGAACGTTGCATAGGCGTTTTAAAGGCTAGATTTAGGTAAAAACAACCTTTATATCACATATGTATTTGATAATAAAGTATTTTTTTTTCTTTTTCACAAGTGTTTACTGGTAGATCGAAAGTTGAACTATTCGCCTAAAATGGCAGCGAAAATCTCAAATGCGTGTTGCATACTGCATTACATAGCCCACAGGGTTAATGTTCCTTACACCCCTCTAACACCGGCGGAGGCGGTTCGCGAGCGTACTGCAACCGAGGGTGCGAGCTTTCCGGAGGCGGCGGAGCGGCCGCGGCGAGGGAGCCGGGTACTTTCCGACCTAGAGTTGCGACGCGCACGTCGGCACTCCCTTGTGCAGCGATTGTGAGCAGATATGGCAGTACAAAATTAAATCATGTATATTAGTTTAATATTTTTAATATTTTATAAAAGTATGCATAACTAATTGTATTTTTTATAACTTATACCTAAAGATTTCTTTGTGCTGCACAGTACTGAAACAAAAGAGAATATTGTCTGTTAAATTAATTGCAATCATTCATTAATTTGCAAATTTACAGTATCTTTGAACATTTTTTTAATAATATTTAGCAGAATACTAAATGTAAGGTGCCAATGATTTTTACTGTCATTGTTTAGTATAGTACAATCCTAAAATACAATCATAAAAGTTATTTAAAAAAAAATGTTTTAATCAATCTAGATTTTTTGTGTCGATCTTGGAACGCTAAACTTTATAGCTGAGAATCATCATCATCATCAGCCTGTGGACGTTCACTGCTGGACATAGGCCTCTCCTAGCTCACGCCTACTGTGGCGTTCATAGGAGGCGGTAGCTGAGAATACTGATGTAAAAATTTACCTGCTGACTCAGTCGGTCTACACTTACAGCTATTAATGTAAATGCTACTGACAGCATATATAAAGCTTGTGCATTATGATTTGCACTCTGTGCATTTTGAAGAGCAGCTTGCGTTCTCATTTCCTCAATACGCAGCACCATGGTTCGCGACTCTTCTGACATATGATAGCTGAAAAAAAAAGAATATTAGCATTCATAAATTTTTATTGTATAATTCATAATAGTTAGGCTGCGTCCACATCGGGCGAATGCGCAGCTCAGGTCACAAACCGCCCGCGGGCTGCGCGCAGGCGTTTTATGTGGGCGCACCGCTGTCGTGCAGCTACGTGCCGTGTGTGAGCGGCGCAAGCATCGCATGCGCTCCCTACTTCCTTCCCGCGCAGTTCGCCCCGCTCAGTTAGTTTCTTATTACCGGAGGCCAAACACGTGTTGTCATGGAGTGAACAGATGAAAGTTGTTTACGTTTAATTGAAACATATAAAAGATTCCCTATTTTGTGGGATCCGAAAGATCCCTATTACTACAGAAATAACCTAAAAAATTATGCATGGAAAGAAATAGCTACAATAATAAATAAATAAATAAAAATAACTTTATTTTTCCATCACAAATAGGGTTCTTACAAGATTGTAAGAACCCTATTTGTGATGGAAAAATAAAGTTAGATAGATAGTAGTGTTATGTAGGTATGTATAACTATCTCCTATACCTGTGATGGACTGGTGCCTGAAATAGGTTTCAGCAGTAGAATCCTGAGTTACAGGTCGCCAGGCCCACCCAAGGACAAAAGTAGGTACGTACTACATTCAGGGCTTACATCGGACGAGTGATAGGGACAATTAAAACAATAACAAAAAAGTAAAACAATAAAATAAACATGACTCAACTATCTAAATACACAATGTGTGAGCTGCACGAGTCCAAAGTGCTGTGAGAGGGAGGGGTTGTGTATTTAAGATTAAATCGGTGTGTGGATGAGTGTGAGCGTGAGAGTGAGTGTAGGTAAATGTGTGTATGCATTGGTGAGATGTTTTGTGTGTGTTTGTGTATGTGTGTTTGTGTGTGTGTGTGTGTGCGTGACATACAACATACAATAATGGGAGGCAACGACGAACAATGTCATACCAAACTATTAAGTCTTTTATCTTCTTTTAGAAGAGAGAAAGCAAATAGTGAAAAAAGTAAAGGGGACAGGGAAAGGTGAGTAAAATACTACTTATACCTTTTGCCGTTTATCTACACTTAGGTAAAAGACGCCGATATCGTACCACTTAACTTTGAACAACTTTTTAAAGGAAAGTATTAAAGATATTGATAAAATGTCGTATTTATATAATGCTACAGCTATTCGACTACAAAAATGGCATATCAATTTTCGGCTAGAATTAAACTAGCTACTCATATTTTTTTTCGAAACATTGTCCGAAAGTACAATTTAGAAAACGGTTCGTTTAATTATACCACTTGGTTCTTAATTCGTACTTTGGAATTTTGTATCTAATTAACAATAAAACCTCAATATGTTCCTATTTCAACGAAATAGCCTCTGAGGTATTTAATTAAATTTAATGTTGATCATTATGATTTAATGGTATTTTTGATAACAAATGTAATGAAGTTAATTTAAAATAAAAATCCAAAATCCAAAATCCTAAAGGTACGATTTATACGTACGTTCTCTTGGTTGTATTTTGGGGTTCCTCAATCAATTTTAAATAAAACACAAAATATTTTCTTAATCATATTTATCAAGAATTAAAAAAACAGTAATTGTTTTAATTATTAATAAAATAAAATCTTTTGTTGTAGGTACAACCTATCATAAAACATTAACTTAGTCTTTTCAAGAATTAAAAAACTATTGAGTGATCAACATATCATCAATCCTCAATCAATTTGAAATAAAACACAAAATATTTTCTTAGTCATATTTTTAAAGAATTAAAAAACAGTCAATTGTTTTAATTATTAATAAAATAAAATCTTTTGTTAAAGGTACAACATAACATAAAACATTAACTTAAAGTCTTTTCAAGAATTAAAAAACTATTGATTGATCAACATATCATCATCAACGATCAATTGATCACAAATTAAATAAATAAATAAATATTTCTTACACTCACACCAATTAACCTAGCCCCAAAGTAAGCACTGTAAGGCTTGTGTTATGGGATACTAGGGTAACGGATATAAATACATATAATTATACATATATAAGTATTTATGTGTAGAAATATATATAAACGTCCATGACTCAGGTACAAATGCTGGTATTCATCATACAAACATTTGACCCTACCGGGATTCGAACCCGAGACCCCAGAGTAGGAGACACCTTGAAACCGGTGTACGATCCACTCGACCACGGATGTCATCTCACACAAAGTATGTCACCTCTATAGTGTAGACATACTAACATTATATTACATATTGGCCTAAAACAACATACCCTTGACCACTCCTTTGGTCCTCGCCGGTCCCAAAGGGATTCGGCGCACTCTCGCCACAGTCTCTGTGCAACTGCTCTACCCGACCAAGGGCGAAGTCTCTATTGCCTTCTATGAACTCTATCATCACCTCGAGCTGGAGGACTGTGTTGTGCCTGCGGCGGTCTTCCATGATTGATATAAGTTATATCTAAAAAAAGGGTTACATGATTTTAAGTAAAAGTTTTACCGTTTTCAATTTCAAGCAAAGAAGTAGTATAAAATCACTAACCAAAGCTGCAGTTTCAATAGCTAAAGCACGACTGGCTAAGTTACGTGTTTTGTTTTTTTATATTCCATCATTCTTAACCACTTGAAAGTCACACACATTCTGAGAATACGTTTTTTAACGTAGATTCGAAACCACTTCAAAACATAAGTACGACTTAAACTTTCAAACAATAAAATTTCGGCGCACTAGCATTGACTTGATATTGTCTGTTTTGAAATTTTAGAGTGCGATGACATACATCATAGCCAGTGCGGTGAAAAAAAACCCCCAAATCAACCATCGATTGTACTTAAATAGCATGTAACAGTGTCAATACTAGGGTTACATCTCTAACATCCTGATTGCCCTTGTATTCCATCTGCGTTTTGTATTAGCGTGCGCGTGAACTTTACCGCGATACCGAATTTCGCATTGACTGGAACTCAAATGGAACGCAAGTACAGCTGCAACGCAAAGGAAACGTAGATGTTTATTCATGTTTTTTATTACCGCGATTCGAGCCCAGGTGTTTTACTTATTATAAAAGTAGTAACTTCATTGGTAGGAGCTTCTTCCGTTCGTAGTTGCTCCTCGTCATCGGTCAGGTCGTCGTCATCATCAATGGCATGTGGTAGAGGTGCTAGAGATCTATTCAAGACGGTTGTCTCGCGTCCATCGGCCAATCGAACGTAAGAGTATTCAGGATTACTTTGCAGCAGCTGAACCTCTTCTACGGCTGGATCGTATTTTGAGTTTCTTACGTTCTTTTTCATATAAACTGGTCCAGATGAATGAAGCTAAGTTGGCAAAAAATTGCCATTTATCGAGCGGCGAGGATACGCTCAACATACGCTCGTGGGGCGTTGCGTTTGATCCCGTGCACAAGAGAGATCTTATTGAATGTAGTGCCGGAAGCTTAGCCTTCTCTTAGTTAGCGATATCTACATTCTTTGATCGGAGTTCTAATTGGATAGTACGCCACAATGTACCATTAAGACGTTCAACTAAGCCGTTCCCCGGGGGGTTATAGGGTGTTTTACACAGACAGGCAAGTATCACAACAGAGACGGAGCGGCCTTCGTTGCGGCTGACCCGTCTGGGGGACGAGCAGTAGTTCGAAAGTTCAAACTTCACGACTGCTGCTCGCCATTCGTGAGGCTTGCAAACATATCCTTGACAGGAAACTGCCAAAGTCTATCATCCTTTCAGACAGTAAATCAGGCCTCATCGAACTTTCAAACAGAAACAGCCACAATAGTTTTGCCGTCACCATCCACAGACACATAAATACAGCTCGAAAACTTGGCCTCTCTATAGAATTTGCCTGGATTAAAGCCCACACAGGATTCGAGAGAAATGAACTGGCAGATGCAGTAGCTAAGGCTGCCGCCAACCTCCACTGTACCCCAGATTATCTCGCCATCCCCATTAGTTTCATTAAATACCAAAACAAAGTTAAATGCATACAAGCATCCGAAGAATTCAACTCGAATCCAGATACATGTGCCCACACCAAATTTCTTCTCCCAACATGCTCATCCCTCACAGATTTCATCCAAATAATCAAACCCACCTTTGCAATAACCTAGTTTCTAACAAACCACGGATATCACAAACAGTACCTCAACCGCTTCAACATAATCAGCGACAATCTCATTCCCTGTGACTCCATCACAATCCATGGAAACACCTTAGCGAAGAATGCTCTAGATTCTTAATTCAACGCATCGAACATGAAACTGCATGCAGGATCTTTAACATTAATCCATACGAACTCCAAGAAATAATAACGAAAGAAACAACAACCACTTCTTTTAAAAATCTTATTGTCCATATTGTTAATACTATAAAACACTTCAACAATCAACCCATAAACACATTTGTGTGTTTATGGGTTGATTGTTGAAAACTTAAATCAATGGTGTACTGCAGGGTAAACCGATAGCCCTGCATCTCATAAAAAAATAGATTTTCTCAGCACATACTTGAAGTCCACCATACGACTGTCTACACAGACCATAAGCCCCTCATGTACGCCTTCCAACAGCGACGAGAAAAGCTGCCACCGACCCAACTTAGCCAACTCAACTTCATAAGTCAATTCACAACAGACATCGTTCACATTAATTAAGAAAGAAGAAGAAGAGTAGAAAACTGATTTTTGAGGAACTAAAAACCAACTTTAATTTACCCCAATATGACGAGTGTCAAGATAGTACCTAGTTCTGCTGCCAAACCTTTAGCGTCTACATAATAAAACAGTTATTTTCGTATTAACATTCCGAACACCTTTTCATTTCATTTCATCATCAGCCTGTGGACGTCCACTGCTGGACATAGGCCTCTCCTAGCTCACGCCTATTGTGGCGTTCTAGAAGGATATTAGCCTACTGCTACCACGCTTTTACCACGGGTTTGTTTCCAAGTTTTCCTTCTCTTGCACAGGTGTTCAATACGTCGAGCCTCTTAGCCGACTCTTACGACATCCCAGGCTTGGTGAGTGAGGCAAGGGAGTGGTGATACTTGGTATTCTTAGGCCGTCACCACACGGCACGGATGAGAGATCGATCGGATAGAGAGAAGATGCTAACTTATCCTTTCATTACTAGTGATATAAAAAGGAAAACAAAATTAATTAGAAAGAGTTTTCTCTAGAGCGAGGAATTTTGCTTCAAGCTGGTGTTCGGAGTGTTAGCTCCATTCTATACTTTCATAGTATCACCACGTGACATTGATTTTTAATATGTTAATTGTTGCCGTAATGAAAGTTTAGCAAAATACTTAGTGTCAGCTTTCATAAGCCAGACTGGATGTTAATCCTGGATTCCACTTAATTCCACCACCACGTAGAACTCATATATTGGTTTTTATTTTATTGCTCAACTCATTTTTTTGTTTTGCAGTTTGCGCCGCACCTCGATTTCGTAATCATCGACAGATGGCGGTGTGCCATTCCAAATCGCGCTATACAAGTATGTGTAGTAAAAAGTGTTATGATTTTGGATATTACCTTTCAGTACGATTTATTTATTAATTATCATATTTAATATTATTTATTAAAATTAAAATAATGAACTATTTATTTATTTAACACCAATCCTGTATTACGCTTATTTTTAGGTGGTAAGGCCATTATACAGTCTTACCACCACAAAAATATTTAAACAATAAATATTTTAAAATAAAATCTATACTTTATGATTTTGTAATTTTTGCATTTTTCAAAGCTATTTTTATACTTATGGTAAATTTTAAATAGAAAAATATTGGAAAAAATTAACTCGGCCACAAGTGAATTCTCAGACGGGAATCGAGCCCGCGACCTTTGGAAATCCGGTCCAATGCTCTAACCGCTGAGCTACCGAGACTTGCGAACCACCGTCGAAATTCTCCAATACTATTATATTTTTAATACGCTGTAGGCCAGCGTTGTCACATCAATGCTAGGAATATCCTTGCATTCGAAAGAAACATCTTTTCAGGTGTTTAATGGCGTGCTCGCGTTAAATACGCGAATTTTGCCAATGTCAAGTAAATATATTTTGTAATATACAGAAATTGTACGGTAAATTGAGTTAAAAATGGAGCCTCACTACACGTATTACGAAAAGAACTCGGGTGAAACTCCAGTTTTCTACTCATTTGTGTCGTACTGTAGGTAATCTGACAGGTGCCAAAGTCACTTTGTAAAAAGTTGGCATGTGCAAATTTGTTCATTAAAAAACTGCATCAGCTTCTTAGAGTGCGTTCCATCGTATATTCCCTTTTCCGTTAAGTTGGTACCCCTGCACAAGAAGTCGCGAATCTGTTAAGGTACACACTGCGCCGGCGGCAGTGCCGGCGGCTCGCCCGTCGTCGTTGCCGGCGGGTATTCCTGCCGCCGGGCTTGCCGCACAAACGAACCGCCGATATGGCTGCCGGGTCGCGCGGGGGGGCCGGCGTCAGTTCGTTCCTGGCATTCGAGTGGTAGTGGTGTGTGTGCGGTTTGTTTACGTAGGTATAAGTAAATAAATTAAAATGTCATTTAATTGGGACAATGAAGCAGTGTTGATATTAATTGAAAAATTTCATGAAAAATATCTTTTATGGAATCCCAGAAATTCACTGTTCAGCAAAATTCAAAATCTTCATATGTCATTCTTACAAACCCAAAGAATAAACTATTGCGTAAATGTTGACACCCCACATCATATTTTTTATAGTTTTCAATAAATACGATACCATTCTGCCATTTTCTATGTTGTAAACTCGGGCGCACCCAAAACCTTCTCCTTCTTTTATATTTTTTTATTATTAAAATAACACTACAGCTGCGACGGCAGTGCTGATGATTTCTTTTTTCATTGTAACCAAGGACACAGTATGCACTTCACTAGCGTTAAACACAGCATAAAGCCGGCGGCACTGTGTGTAGTAGCCTTTAGAAAAATCATAATCGAAACCATTTTTATTTCACCGCTTTCTAATGTTTTGAGCATGACTTTAGCACAGAATACAAAATTTAAAATAACTGCGTCAATTTATAATACTAAATTAACCTAACCTTTTGACAAATATTGAAGTATCAACCTAACTGAAAAGGTACGATGAAACGCACCACACCGGCACCGTAATTTACTTCATCTTCTCAATATTGTTGTCATGGTCTGGTCGGTGGTGAATTGGTGATGTGAAGAAGAGTCTATTTCTAGCTAATCTGTCATACAAAAAACTGGAACCAAATGAAACGAACTGATCGCCACACTACCTACCTAGGGTTCCGCAAAATTTCAAAAGTATCGAGATGTACTCGATACCAAGTATCGTATCAAAAGTATCGATACTACTCAGTATCGAGTACTTTTTCTTTGCCTCGGGAAACGTGTTAAAAAAAACATACATTCTGTACTAGAATACTATCACAATACTTAACACTACAATATTAAATACAAATACTAATTTATTTTGTGAACCCCCAGTCTTTTTCGTTACAATCAGACATAAATAATAATTTATTGACGCGTGTACCGGTAAGACGGTTTCTTGAAGACGCTTTCAATGCCCCAGCCTTTGAAAAAAGTCTTTCAGACGGCACTGATGTTCCGGATATTATTAAGTATTATATTTTAGGGTCACCGTTTTCATCTCGCTCCATTGTTTGAATGGGTCCGACTCTAAAGAAGACACCGGACTTGCAAGGTATAGACCAGTTTCATCTTTATCAATGTCACGGCGCCTATATACCAGAATATTAAGTAATTGAATTTGTAACTAAATTGCATAAAGTTTATACAAATTCATACATCATAATATGCGCGTACAAGTTATTGTCATAATAATAGGTACGTTCAAACAGTAAATAATATTATTCAACATTTTCAAAAACAATTATTATAATATCATTCATGAAATCATCCCATTTCAAAATACCAAGATCCGATTAAATTTCTCAACTGTCTACTCATAACCGCTGATTAGGAGATTCGGGACTCCCATAATATAGAATCGGGATCAATAGTAGTAAAGAGTAACAAGTATCGAGTACATCAGAAAGTATCGATACCTAGTATAGTATCGGAACAAAAGTATCGAGTTCGAAAATACTAAGTATCGCAACGCAAGTATCGATACTTTTTGCGGATCCCTATACCTACCTACCTATATAGTTTGCCACTTCCACGCCAAGACCAAGACAAACAAAACGCGGACGCCAGACAAAATGGGTAATGTACAGTAAGTACCTATTAGATTTTTATATCATTTGTTTTCCAAGTTATTGTTATAGCTGTTATTAATATAAACGTATATAAATTTCTAGATGGCCTGTGCTGAGGCAAGACCGCTGCCAGCTGCCATGGTGGCAACGGCTTTTTGCCTGCTGTTTGGGCAGCCGTGGTGGGGCGGAGCGTCTGGAGGAGCCTGGGCCTGGCGCTGAAATTGTTGCGCCAGCAGAACCCTGTAAGATTAGTGGTTTATATTTCAATAAAGTAATAAATCGAAGAAACTTTATTGTAAATTGTTTTGATGGTTGTAGATACCTGTGAAACAAAAAATAAGCGTAGATATTTACTTTTTACAGATACCAGCAAATTGCTCCTCCAGACGTGGAGGCCATGCTCGCCGACCTTCGGGATCTCGTCCGAGTAAGATTTTGTGTATATTATAAATAATTTTATACCTTGGTACTTACCTACTTATTGTTTATTCTCATGATGTAAATTGTATTATTTTTCTCATTAGAGAGTGAACGAGATTGAGCGGGCGTGTACCCACAGCTGCGCGAGGGAAGACGCGGGCCCAGATGGGTACATGCCGATGAGGTACGTTTGAGGTTATGCAAGTGTGCTTAGAATTAGTACATAGTACGCCGTTTTGTTGTTCACTAAACCGTCCATTAGGACTATGGCCCCCGAAACAATTTTTCTCTCACACGTCCACGGGAACTATAGACCCCAAGAGCTTCCAGTACGGCTGCGTTATGTACTTAAATATTTGTTTCAGACCTTTCCCGCCCCCTCGGCTGCCCGACCAACAAAACGTATACCGCGCATGGTTGCGCGACCGCCTGCTCTACGAGGGGCCCTGGTGATTACTCACGGGGGTCCTCAAGTTGATTATACCAATGAATTTTTTAATCAAAATTTGTTTTTCATTCCCTTGATATTCCCATTTTAAAGTACGATATGATAGGACAATAACAAAGGATAAAGATCATAGGACTTGTTGACAAGCCGATTTCTCGCTGGACACTGGACCGGTGCAACAGAGCTGTCTTATCATTGAAGTATTAAAATGAAGTATACCGCACCGGCACTGTATCCGACCACAACCGTCCCATCAACAAGCAGCCTAAAGATATAGGTACGATTACAAAAAACCAGGTAGGTAATTGGTTTGGTACCTTTATTTTATAGATTGACATTCCACACTTAAGTAGAACATAAATAACAGCAATAAAATTATAGGTAGCTATGTACAGAACAAGATATGAAGGAGCTCCTTCATATCTCCCGTCTGTTCTTCGTTGATCCCTGCTGTGCCGATTGTGCCATGACCGAAAAATAAATGGGTAAGCAGAACAATATGGGCCAGGGAATAAAAAATGAGGCGGGGAAAAAGTTAATAAATAATAAAATCATTGTTATGTATCTATCATTCATTATTAGTTTCTTATTCTATCAAACAATATCCAATAACCCATGCAAAAAAAATAAACCCAAACAAAATGTAACCTCACAACAAAAAACATTGCCAAAGCACATTTTATCTGATAACAATAAGCTTCAAGATTTTGAAATTTTGCATTTTCAATGTTTCTTTTTATACTTATGATAAATTATAAATAGAAAATATTGGAAAAAGTCAACTCAGCCACAAGTGAATTCCCATCTGAGAATTCGCTTTTGGCCGAGTTGATTTTCTCCAATATTTTCTATTTATAATTTATCATAAGTATAAAAATAAGCTTTCATTATTATTGCATTATCAAATTTAATACGCAATTGAAATAAAAGCATGGTTCTTAAATAATAAAATTTAATTAAATATAAATGCCCTATAGCCATATATGATTGGTGAACAGCGATCAGGCGGCAGTGGTCACCACAATGTTTCAGCCATTTCTTCTTCAGTACAACTAAAACAAAAATGATAATTAAAATGTATTTCAATCTTGATAATAACTATGTAAAAGAATATGATATTTATATTATTATCATTTACATAATTACTCTCACATCAAAATAGAAAATAATTACTTAATGATGGAGTAGATTACCTTTCAACGGATGTTGGCCAGCACCAAAACGGCACCACCACTCTGCCCAGGAGTGCATTGAATAGGTGAAAGCCTTTCTGCAACCCAACACCTAAAATTTATTGAAATACATATTAAGATCCTAGGTTTTTAGATAACTGCGGTAAACAACATACTCACCTTTGCTATGTATCCATTCAATGATATAATTAAAGTGGAGTGGTTACTTCATTATTGATATCTAGAAAGAAACAAAAAAACATTTTATAAAAAAAATTCAAACCGACTTCAAAAAGTAAAAAATAAAACTTTTGGAGTCGGTGCCAGCCAGGGCATTCTACATTGCACTTCTATTAACTATATATTTTTTTGGCCTTAGCACCGACTCCAAAAGTTTTATTTTTTACTTTTTGAAGTCGGTTTGAATTTTTTTTATAAAATGTTTTTATTTCAGATTTTTTAGTTACATCATGTGCCGTTACTTACACTAAAAATCAGCCCATACACAACAATGTCATCTAGGTAAACGACTACTTGCCAAAAGGTGATTGATATTTTTCAAGATTATGAAAAAACTACTAGCCAGATCTTCGTAAAAATTATATGGGACCAAATTGACAGTGTACCCGATCGAACAAAAAAACAACTATTAAAATCGGACCACCAACACCGGAGTAATCGGTATACATACATCAGACAAAAAAAAAAAACGCGTTGAATTGAGTACCTCCCTCCTTTTTTGTTGAAGTCGGTAAAAAGGGTTAAAGGTACCATTTTGTTTGGTACGCATAATGATAATATCCCTATGATAATTTATGATAATATTATCAATAAAAACACTTGAATACTTACATCTTACATATTATTACAGGATTTTGAAAAAAAAAACAATTTTAAAGTCAGCTATCGCTGTCAAGTGTCAATGGCAGTGATTCATTCAACATCTTTTAAAAAGATAGACGAAGGCGTTAGAACAATACTGCCAGATAATGATAGCATAACGTTGAAAGTTATTAAATGTCAAGATTCGATTTAATTATTTATATGAGGTACATACATTTTATTAAATTTTTTAAAATATCTATCACAATGCAGTCTTTTTCTACTATATTTGGTACATCAACTTGTGACCACAAGTTGTTGCTGCTTCTGCAGTAATATAGTTCTAAGCTATACCAATAGATGGCGTCTAGCGTGATTTAAAATTATTTTGAAAAATATCGTCCAATTTAAATTTAAAAGATATAATACTAAATATTATGATATATATTAAAATCTAGCGGCCTCCCGCAGTTTTACTTGCGTGGTCTCCGTGCCCATGGAAATATCAAACAATCCTTTCTTAGTGCTCGCCTGCCTACATTGTTGGTTCATACTTATTTATATGTGTTTTTATACAACATTTCAGCATAATCAGTGCTGCCGTTTGGGCCCTGCATTGTGTTACAGTATTGTTTTATTAGTATAGAATCTATACTAATAAAACTATACTATAGACTACTATAGATCAAGATTATAATATTATTAACACTTTAAAAAAAATTACCCAATTTGAATAATTTATATTGTTGATGAAGTAACTTTGTAATTTTTTACAGTACATACCTCATTTAAATGTAGGTAATTACGTGTCTGTAAACAGGGATATTTTTTTTCCACAAGTGCATTAGTCGTAATTTACTACTTAGCTACTAATAATATAACTAACAGAAAAAAAACATATGAATCACTTCATTGACAGTTGGCGTTGTGGTCTATCCGAAATCGCGCTTAATGGTATTTTATTTTTTATTTTTGAAGATGGAAGCGAGCCTCTCCCGGAAATCCTCATCACTTCTTCTTCTTATCGAGTGAGGATTAGTGGCCACCTCTGGTGCCAGAGTTTATCAAGCCTCCTATAAGGCCTTGGCTTAACGACTGTAATAAAATGACAACAGCCGGGACCGATGGCTTAGCGTGCCCTCCGAAGCACAGAAGCGCTCAGTTATAATGCCACTTTACGGTCACCCATCCGACACCTGACCGGGCCGAACTTTGCTTAACAAACGTGATCGTATTCGATCAGTCTGTCAAGCGGGGCCATGATCGCTTCACCCTCATCTCATTCACTGAGGAACTGGCTATCTTAACCGGAACACAACAATGCTGAAAACATTGTTGTTATGGCGTCAGGCTTATATAAGATGGTAGTAGCTAGCCAGACGGACTTACAACAAGTTTACCACCAACCAAACCGAATAGAATATGTACCCCCGCTGGGAATAGAACCCGGGACCCCTGGGTCTGATACCGGTGGTTGTTACCACTAGACCACAAAGGCGGTTAAAACGATAAGAAAAACAATATTGTGAATCGTTGTTAACTCCTAAATCGCGCTTAACCAGTTCTAGGTAGTAAGTATGTATGATCGGAGACATTTTCTTCAGTACGATTTAATTTATTGTATATATTAATGTAAGTAAAACAGTCCAGATCAGCCACGTTTTGTTAAGGTTGTAAGGTTCCTCTACACTACAGCCTTACAATCAATCGATAGATGGCGTTATTAACTTCTAAATCGCGCTTAAGATGTTCTAGGTAGTAAGTATGTATTGATCGGAGATATTTTTTCAGTATGATTTAATTTATTACTAATGAATTGTTTATTTATTGTAAATATGTATTAAATATAACTAACTACACTCACATTTTGTTTTTGTGGTAAGGTCCCTGTACAGCCTTACCACCACAAATGTATAAAAATGTTGAAAAGTTAATGGTCTAAGGGCCGGGTTCAACACTGACAGATATATTCTGGATAGGTACTTTTAGGTCTTTAACTATGAAGTTGCCGATTTGTATGAAAAATTTTCAAAGAAAGTTCGTTTTTCATACTAACAATTTTTGTTATAGTTTCTACCGCAAGTGCTAATGCCACATTTTTTAAATGTACAATCATTGATTGAAGCCTAAGCAATCTTATGCAATATTTTTATTTAAAAAATTATGAATAATTTATAGATTATGTTAAATAAAGTAGTAAATTTTGCTAACAAAAAAAATACCTCGAAAAGTTCTCCTACTTTTCGAGGTATTTCTTATCGTTTAAGAAACGAAAATAATAACCATGAGATTAATTATTTTTGATCATTATGATCTTAATTTGATATAAAATCAAGCAATAGATTTTAATCACAGAAGTAGTGAGGTTCTCTAGAAGTGTGAGAAAAAAATCGGCAGTTACATACTTTAACCCCTATTATGTATCTGCAAAAGAAATTTATATGAAGCTATGAGTACATTATGGAGGATGAAATAAATAGACCATTTTATAAAATGATATGCTTGGTATGTTAAAATACTAATAAAAATAGTAATAATAATTAGAATATTTACTACGATTGTGTCGTACAGGTGCAATCCCAGGAAAAAAGTAAAATAGTGCGGCGGGCGTACCTTTTTTATTACCAAAATAATCGGACCAAAATATTTACATGACCTCTTTTATTTAAAATGCATACAATTTAAATAAACCTAACTGAGGCTCGTATCTTAATCGCAAAATTAATCAGAAATCGTGAAATCAAATACTAATTTAATTAATAAACATATTTGAACTCTCTACTCGTCTCTCGAGTCATGCGCACAGTCGTGGCGACATAAAACTCCGCGCGCCAGTTCAATCAGCACTGCTGAATTGACAAAACGAACTGGCGTTTCGAGTCGCGCGCACAGCAAAATTACCACGCTTGACTTGCCATGCGGGGTCGTCAGCACACGCGTTGCGTTTTTTTTTGTGCAAACGCGTGTGCGCACGGCTCATCTGGCGCGGCGTATCTAGCACGGAGCGGTACCGCGCGAATTTTGACTTCGCAGCTAAAGGGTTAACGTGCAACGTGGTGGCGGATGCTATGCCTCGCAAAGAGGCAGTATCTGCAGCTGACGTTATGGACTATGCCGCTCTCGCTAAGTCTCAAGCTGTAGATGACCAGCTTGAATTGCGCGGCAACTCCTCACTTAAACCAGAAAAAAATACTATTTCAGGTACGGACATCGAGCCTGCCAAATTTCCACTGGCAAGCCGACACCGTATTTACCTGCGTCGTTCCGTCGTTCTGCATTCCAGAAGCTCCACAACCTCAGTCACCACAGCGCGCGCGCAAGCATGCGCCTAGTAGCTGACCGTTACATTTGGCCTTATCTCCGGAAAGACTGCAGTGCTTGGTCGCGTTCTTGTGTCGCTTGCCAACGCACGAAAGTCTTTCGCCATATCGTTTCACCGCTAGCAATTTCTTCCAGCTCTTATGCTCGTTGCCAGCACTTACACCTTGATATCATCGGTCCACTCCCATCTTCTAACAGTTATTCTTACTATATACACTTTTAAAGTTTCGCGTTGCATTATAAATATAAAAAATTGAAACGGGTATTAAGTTATCGAAATTGCTAAAATGTCGTAGTTCAAATAAAGGTACGGTCACACCAGATCATCTTAAAAATACGGTTGTGAATGTTTCCTATGTAAGTTTAGACGAAACTACCGTTAACATCTTGGCCAAAGGTTTGAATTTCGTTCCAACACCTAAACGAATACCATTTGAAAACTTGATTGGTAGTGTCGAAGAAACGATAGTACGTAATAAAATACCACCGAGTGAGGCAGATACGCTGAGACAGGATGTCGCAGTCATTTTACGGAAATCGAAGCTTCCAACTTCCAACATTACGATGGAAGAGCGTCATGCGTTAAAAAACATCCGTGATAATAAGGATATTTTAGTGCTTAAGGCCGACAAGGGCAACGCCACCGTTGTGATGAACACTTCCGATTACGAACAGAAAATGGGTGAGTTGTTACTGGATAAAAATGTATACAAGCCAGTTTCGTACAACCCCACGCCCAGAGTAACCCGCCGAATAAGAACTCTAATTCAAGAGAACCAGGACCTTTTCACAGAAGACGAGTACGAAAATCTACACAGACCAAAGGCACACCAACCACCGAAATTATATGGCCTACCGAAAGTACACAAGTCCGATGTGCCGTTGAGACCAATCGTAAGTCAAGTTGCGTCTCCTACTTACGACTTAGCCAAGCATGTCGCGTCAGTACTGCAACCACTAGTGGGAAAAACATCGTCCTTTGTAAAAAACTCACGTCATTTTGTGGAGATCATAAAGGGCCTCACGTTGGAACCAGGAGAAATAATGGTGAGTTTTGATGTCGAATCATTGTTTACCAATGTTCCAATTAGGGAGTGCCTGAAGGTGGTGGAGGGAATTCTGATAGACAAAGAGATGCCGCTCATTTATGTCGATCTGCTGAAAAATTGCTTGGAAGGGAACTACTTCCTTTTCCAAGGCCAGTCCCAGGTAGCATACTTACGTCTGTGACGTAAATAACACGTGCCATTTTGGTCGATTTAGGGTTGGTCCATTATTCGTCATAAAAGCACGTCTAATTTACGTAACATTAAGGTCAATTTGATGACGTCTCTTCACGGTGGTTAAAGCAACGTACTAATTACGTTAATTAATCAACGTCCTACGTCCGTTAGTACATTACGTCCTGGTTACGTTTTTTAAGATCTTTCTTTTTACCTTATTCAGTAAGTGGAGCTTATCATTACACGTTAAAATCTGTCGTAATGATAGCTCTACGTTGCTAATTTCTTACTTATAGTTAGCTTGCTCGGCCTCGATAGGGGTCGATTGATTTTGTTGGGCTTGCCTAATCTCATTGTATTCTAGATTTGCCCAGCCAGTATTGGGAAGACCTAGGTTAGCTGCGGGGGCAAAACCCGAATTCAAATTGGTTTCAATCGAAATTTGGGTTTGCCCGTGACGTATACATCCGAAGTGGGGTGACTTTACATGTCTTACATGATACTGATGTCAAAAAAGCTTTTTTTTTTATTATTTTAAATTTTTTATTTTACAACCATGAAACATATGCCATTCAACTGGAAAAGCAATTATAAACATAAATTGTTCTTTGACAAAATGTCGTAAATATCATAGTTTCTGAAATAAGAGTTGGTAACACTGTCTTTCTTGATGTCAGCAATAAACAAAACTGAGGCGCGTTCCAAACCTACACTCCGAGTGCAACCTAACCACAACCGAACGCTCTAACGGCGTTCCAAACATTTGAGCGTAACGTTCGGTTGACACAACCGTGTCGTTCCAAACGTCAGACTCGCTCTAAGGTTTGGAACGACCAAGAACTTTAAATGTCAATGTCAATACAAAGTTTTGATTTTCCATTTGGAATACGAATAATTTAAACTTTTCTTTATACTAAATCAAATAAAATCCGTTTTTAGAGGATCTACCATGATTATTTTAAAAATTAGACATAAAAACATCAAAAATACAAAATAATGTCAAATGACATTGACATTTTTTCTATAGACAAACGTCAGAGCGTTTTACAACCATCATTTTTGATGGTTGTTTGGTTGCAACGCTCTGACGTTTGGAACGACACGGTTGTGTCAACCGAACGTCACGCTCAAATTTTAATGTTTGGAACGCCGCCGTTAGAGCGTTCGGTTGTGGTTAGGTTGCACTCGGAGTGTAGGTTTGGAACGCGCCTCAACCCTGTCTAGGTAAATGATTTCGGCTGGGGCTTGTTTAAATAAGAATGAAGACTGAAAACTAAACGACGAATAAACTCTGAAGTCATGGCTGTATGGCGCAAATGAGCCTTTGCCTTTTCTGCTCGAAGCGGAAAAAAATAACCAAAAAAAAAAAAAGTCGCCAATAAACCGTTTTTTCCTTTCCCGCCGTTTTCAAGACGCGTCACCAGTGTTGGGAAACGTACAATAATTATTGGATTCTTACAATAATTCGTGATACGAAATTTCATTGTACAATAAAACATAGCTTTCTCATTATTGTACGCTTTTATACAATATTTTCCGATTTGACACAATATAGGTACAATATCATGGTACGTGACACTAAAATTAATAAAGAAACGCATCACCTAGGTACTATTATTCTGTAACGTCACACTTGTCTTGTCTTTTGTCTCTAATAAATGCCGTAAAGTTGATAATTCACTTTCATTTCTTGCTTGCCGACAATGGCATTGGCAGTAAACTATCAAGGCATTGTCAGTAAACATCTTGCCTTCTCTTGTGGAATCATATAAAATATATTTTTTATTTAAAAATCAAAATTAAATGTTTTAAATAAAAAGAAATTGAAAAAATAAAAAATATATAATTAAATCATTACCTGCCTATTCAAAAAATAAAATTTGAACTTGTATAAAAGTATAAAAGTTGCATTACAAGGTTTGCGATTGTATTGAATGATTCGCTTCAACTTTACTTCACTCCAGAATTTATGAGAAAGAAAAGAACAAGCGCAAAATAAGTGGGGCGACTTTAGTTCAGTTGTACTTTGTAAAATCAATCGCATATTAGCGGCCTAAATATTAAAAATTATTGCCTAAAACGTACAATAATTCGACCCAAAATACAATAATTTTTAGCTTGGCAGGGGCAGCACCATAATTTCGCATCCAACATTTCCCAACACTGCGCGTCACGTCAACCTGTTTGTTTTTAGCCATTTTTACCGGTCTTATTTTTTGTGAAATGTTTGCCGTAATACAATTTTGCCCTGACGATGGTGGAACCGTGTCGGTTATAAATAAAAACTGGCTGACGCCCAGGGGTTGTGAAGTGTACTGGCCTCCAATAAAAGGAACCAAGGCCTTTGACAAATATTTACACGGGAGCCTGACGCCTGATGAGAAATGGAAATTATACGGCGTGCAACGCGTGTTCTATGAAACAGGTAAGTTCATAATTTTTTTATCATGTTCCTGTGTGGTTTGGTATCGGATTGCTTGTGTGCAGCATCCTCTAACGCTGTATTAACAAAATTCTTGGTTGGTGTTGGTGGATCGAATAAGAAACGGGTTCAGTTTCAATATATAAAATAATTTTATCCCGCTGCACAATCATGTAAAGATTTTCTCCTGAAGATCCCTGTCCCCAGTTATAGCCAGTGGGTTGTTTCCAGTTTCAGTCCTCACAAAACACTTCAATAAAACTTATGAAATGTGATACTAATTCTAATTTATTGCATCTTTTTTTTATTAAGCCTTTTGGTTTTTGGGTATTGCATGATTTTCTTTGTTTTTATGCTTAGATGATATAGAAAAAGCCAAGAAAAAATTAAAGTTGGCTGAGGAAACGTCTGACATACAGACACAGTCAGAAGCAGAACCTGAAAAACCTGTCAAAAGAAAACAGATACGCAATAAGCGGTATAATTCTTCTGACGAAGAAGAAAATGAGAGATTTGAAAGTCCACCGCCACTAAAAAAAAAGTTGGCTCAATGTAAGTCTCCAGTTTTTGCACAAAATCCATGATGTTAAAAATTTTGAACTCATTTATTTTGTAGTAAGCATGATAAATAATATATTTTATTAATGCTTTCATACACTAATATATTTTGAATTTGAATTTAATTACTACAACTAAAATGTGCTTTATTTATTAACTGGTCTGTGAGATATTAACTCATCAACGCCCGTTGTGCCCTATCAGGCACAAACAACAATAGAAATCTATTGTTGTATTGTTTTCCGGGCGTTGAAGAGTTAAGAAGGACACATAATCATTAATTATTCAGATACCAGACATGTGAGATACTTATACTTACTTATATTTTTTTTGAAAAAGGTGTTGAATTTCTGCAATAGCCTGTTATTTACATAATTTTCTGGTGTGGCTTGTAAGGCATGGTGGGAAACTAGAATTCATATTTATAAAAACTATACCTACAATTTGTATAAATCACATATATTTTTATATTGCAGATATCTCCAAAAAATCTGTCAATTCTTCATCAATACTAGAAAGTAAAGTATAATCCTATTAATAGATACCTATGTATTTTACTTTCTTAAAAATCTGAGATAATTTTTTTATGTTAACAGATATTTCCAGTGGGTCTGAAAATATTTTGCAGCCAGATGATTCTTTATTACACCTGAACCTATCCGTACCAAATAGTTTGGTGAAAGGTATGGTGTTATTTTATTTTTACTCTTTAACTATGCTTTATTTAAGAATATTTATTTTTACTTAGAAGTTATTGGTTCATGTTTATTCAATTTCTTTTTAACCTGGCTTCAAAAAAGGAGGGTTATGAATTCAACCCTTATGTAGGTAACATTGATAGAATTTGGCATACATAATCTTTAAAGACTTCTAAACCAACGTGCAAAATTTGACGAGTGTATGTATGAATGTATGTATCTATGTTTGTGCTCACATTTCTCAAAAACTATGTACAAGTCGGAACATTACAAATTCAGATTGACTATTGAGTATTGTTCAATTTAGGGTACAGTGCAAAATTTATCAAAATTGGTTCACTAGTTTTTTAGTGTAGAATTTTACACATATTTGTACAATGTTTTGTCCATATGATCATTTCTTTTGTAGAAATAGAGCAGGAAGCTTTTGTATTCACTCCTACTCAATCAGCTGCGGACGTAGTATGCCCTGCTCCAACAAGCCCTGCTCCAACATCGTCCTTGGGTTCACAAAGCTGTAAAGGTATTTATATATATATATATATTTAAAGGTATTTAAGTATTTATATATAATACCCTGGAGACCCTGTATATAGGTTGCATAGCGGCGGAAACTCCAACTATGGACTCAGATCATCATTCTGACCAAAAATCACCAAGAAATTCTTAGCAGAAATGAAAAAAATATTGGGCTTCCCATAACATTTTGTATGGGAAGCTCATTGTACCATACAAAATGTGAAGCTCAATTTCTGACAACAATTTATTCGTGATTATTGTTCAGAATGATGGTCTAAGTCCAAGTTTAGAGTTTCGGGTATATGATCCCGGACACCTTGAATCTTTACTTATAATATAAATGGGAAAGTATGTGAGTCTGTTTGTTTGTTTGTCCGTCCGTCTTTCTCGCCAAAACTACTGAACCTACCTTGATGAAATTTGGGTTGGATCTAGGTCTTTAGGACCCAAAAAAGGACATAGGATACTTTTTATCCCGAAAATTTGACATGTTCCTTAGGGAGCGCGATATAACCAAATTTCACGCGAGCGAAGCCGCGGGCGGGAGCTAGTATTATTATATAGATTTATTACTATAGCTAGGATTCTGAATGGTAATTTATTGTGGATTTCAGATTTCACATCTAAAGTTACTAATTATGAATATAACACTATAAGCACAAGCAGTGATGGCTCCGCTCCAGTATCTACTGGAACAATAGGTAGGTACTCCTTCATCTTTATATCTATACTAAAAAAAAATTTATAGAGTTAAGATTTATAGATTTACTTTTTTTATTTACTTTTTTTAATAATTATTTTCAGGCTTCCAGGATAAAATAATATCTCTACTGTCTTATATAAAAGTTCAAAATGAGCAAATAATATCACTTTTAAAGGAAAAAAAGACCGGACATTCAATACCGGAATTTAAATTCCCCTTAAAATGTAAAGAAGAGCTGGAAACTACAGAATTGTTACTAAAAAATTCAAAACATTATGAAGATCTGGTATGTAGCAACTGTCGCATCATATTTTAATTTTAATTAATTTTAACTAATTTTAACAACCTTTAACATTTTGTTACTGATGGAGCACAGGCCTCCCCACCACAATTTTTTTCTTTGAAACGGTCGCTGTCTTTACCTAGCTCTTTCCATAGTAGCCTGACCTTTACAATTCTGAGTAATTATTTGAATTTTGCAGGTTTCCTACTTAAAATCTCTAGGTGGAACAGGTACCTCGAACCAGGTATCAAGGATCATGAAATTCATTATGACCGACAGCTTCGCAAAACAGTACAATTTTTATGGCAAACGATCGGACAAACACCCATTTTCGGAACTTCGTCTGCGCGATGCTGTTGTTGGTTAGTTGTTTTTACTGTAATTATAAATAGTATCTAGCAACTGGCTAGAGGTAATAATCTCGTAAATAAGACTTATCCCACTTATTGGGAACTAGTTTAACTACTATGGGACTGCGTACTTCCCACTTACCCTATAGTTCGCGTCATTAAAAAAAATCGCTAAAAGAAAAGTCCATTTTTGTGCAAACATACTTCTCTCTACTTTCTTCTAGCGCTCTTTTTACATGACTCAACTAATACCAATGTAATTTTTTATCATGCTAAAAACTACTGAACTGATTTTGATGAAAATTGGCACCATTAGTTGTTTAGTTGCTGTTGTTAATCATGTTGTTACTGAGGCACAAAGACAGTTTGCCAATCAGTCAAAAATTTACAAAAAACATTGGACGAGGAAGCTAATGTAAAAAAATACTTTCTATACAGATGCAGTGAAGACAGCTACTGGTTCCACGAGTAGACAAATAGAAGATATTATTAAAAACTGGCTTAAACACGCGCCACAACGGGAAAAGAAACAGGTGAAAAAGAATTAGATTATGTCAGCAATTGAAAAAACAGGTGTTAAGCGAAAAGCTGTAGTGGGGCAACGACAATTACTCAGACGTGTTAAAGAAGAAAAGTTAAAAGTATTGTCAGAAATCCAAACCAGCAACTCAGACGTAGATAGCAATTATGAAACTGTTAATTCAGAGCCTTCATGTAGTCAGTTACCATGTTTACCATCAACTGTATCCACATCAAATGTTTATAATGATAATAGTATTGATAGTGATTGTGAACCTTTTGTAAGTACAGAAGTTTCACAGATAGATAATGTGGATTGTGAGCCATCTGTAAATACAGAAGTTTCTCAGCCCACATTATCTATGAATGAATATGTGTCTCAAGAAACTGAGAACAGTGGAGTTGATTTAAAATCTCAGTTGAGACACTGGGCCACAGTTCAGTATAAAATCCCCCATAATGCTATAGATAGTCTTTTAAAGATTCTTTCTCCCATATGCCCTGAACTGCCAAAAGATAGCAGAACGTTATTGCAGACACCAAAGCATGTAGAAACATTATCTTTAGAATCTGGCGAATTAGTATACATTGGACTCCTTATTCAATTAAAAAGTCAATTAAAATTACTTGGTCACACTAAGATTGACAAAAGAGAGATATTAATTTCTTTTAATGTAGACGGTCTTCCGTTATTCAAAAGTAGCAATGTACAACTTTGGCCTATATTAGGATTGATAAAAAACTATACCAATGCAAAACCTTTTGCTATCGCTATTTTTTGTGGACGTTCAAAACCATCTCCATTAAACCTTTTTTTAAAAGATTTCGTAAAAGAATTAACAGAATTACTTGAGATTGGTTTTGATTTCGAGAGTATCCACTACAGTGTTAAAGTGCACAGTTTCGTGTGCGACGCCCCAGCTAGAGCTTTTCTGAAATGTACAAAATCACATGGGGGATACTCATCCTGTGACAAATGTGTAGAGCCTGGCGAATACGTCCAAGGAAGAGTTATTTATAAAAATGTATGTGCTAGCAAAAGAACTAACTTACAGTTTCGATTAAGATCAGATGAAGACCATCATTTAGGTGAGTCTCTACTTTTAGATCTTCCCATTGACTTAATCACTGCGTTCCCTGTAGATTATATGCACGCCGTATTATTGGGAGTGATGAGGAAACTCCTAAATATTTGGATTGGTGGGAAATTAGCAGTTCGCTTATGTAGCCGTTTAGTGTTGCAGATATCTGAAAAATTACTTTCTTGTAAAAAATCAATACCCATTGAATTTAACAGACGACCTCGTAGTTTAAACGAATTAGCTCGCTGGAAGGCCACCGAATTCAGGCTATTTCTTCTATATCTTGGTCCATTTGTTTTAAAAGAGATACTACCAACTGCTCTCTATAAAAATTTTATATTACTTCACTGTGCAATAACTATTCTTTGCTCTCAAAAGCACATCAATTCAATTGGTATAGATTTTGCACACGAACTATTGTTAATGTTTATAAAACATTCACAAAATGTGTACGGAATATCTTTTCTAATTTATAATGTTCACATGATGTGCCATGTATCTGACGATGTCCGAATTTATGGGGTCTTGGACAATTATTCTGCCTTTCCTTTTGAAAACTATTTAGGTGGTTTGAAAAAGCTTGTCAGGTCTCCTAAATACCCACTACAACAAATAGTTAAACGTCTGAGAGAGACTGAATTTTCATCATATCCCAAATGCAATGTTAAAGAAAATCTTTCTTTACCTTATGACAACTATTTGGGGCCAAACCTCAATGGGAACAATGTATACGAATTCTATAAAAAAGGTGTATGCAAAGATTTTCTCATTTATGTGTATGAATATCGTAAAAGTGATTGTTATTGTTTGACTAATAAAAATAAAATAATTGAGATTCATAGTATTATGAGACACATTATTGATAAAACAGTCTTTGTATATGGCAAAGAATTCATAGAGTATAATTCTTTATATAACTATCCTTTTGATTCTGCTGGTCTTGACATCTTTATCTTATCTAATTTGACAGAGTTAAAAATTTTACCAATTGATGACATAGTTTGTAAGTGTGTTGTGTTGCCTAATAGCACTGACGACAATTTTATATGTTTTCCGATGATCCATTGTATTTTATGAATAGGTTATAATCTACTGTTAATTTTAGAAAATAAAGTATACTTTTACGATTGTAGGTACTTATAGAAAGTGCCTTTTTACCTCTGAATCCAAGACCAATCCATGAATCTTTATGAAATGTCTTGAAATTTGTTTTTAACAATAAGTAAGTAAAATAAATGATGTATATAAACTATACGGAGTTTTTTTTATCAGCTCGGCTAAGTGCTAATTTTGGAAGCACCCTAAGGAGTGCCCTGTTCGTTTCTATTTAACGTCAGAAAGACGACATCTAGATGACGTCGTAGTCACGCTAATAGAAGAACGTGCTAGGCACGTTTAATAGTTACGTTATTTTAACGCGAGAAAAATGACGTCGTAGTCACGCTAATAGAAGAACGTGCTAGGCACGTTTGATAGTTACGTTATTTTAACGTGAGAAAAATGACGTCGTGGGGCTGTGACTTTCACACGTCATTTTCTGGATATCTAGACGTCATCAGATGACGTCTCTCAGGTCTAAATTGACGAAAAGTTCACGTCTTTATGACGTATAAATGCTACCTGGGGTACTACCTCCAAATAGATGGCGTTGCCATGGGGAGTCCAGTAGCCCCGGTACTTGCCAATATATGGATGGAACACTTCGAGAGAAAGGTGCTAAATTTTGAACCCGCTATCATAAGGCTTTGGAAGAGATATGTGGGCGATATTTTTTGCATCCTAAAAGGTAGCTAGAAGTAGATTGTCTCCTACAGCATCTGAATTCCATTCACCCAAAGATGAGATTCACCTATAAGTTGGAGGTTGAGAGAATGTTGCCATTTTTGGATGTCGAGATCAGAGTGAAGTCTGATGGGTCCGTATCACATTGTGTCTACCGCAAACCGACGCACACAGATAGATACCTATACGCAACGTCGCATCACCATCCTCGTCATTTGCAATCTGTGATCACTTCTTTAAAAAACCGAGCCTACGAACTCTGTGACCCTGAACACGTAGAAAAGGAGTTGGCCCATGTTCAGGAGGTACTGAAGAGAAACGGATATCAAGTGCACGGACGACACAAACAGCCAAAAAGGAAGCATAAGCATCCTGAAGTGAAGAGACAACCTGCCTATATGCCTTATATTAAAGGAGTAACGTACAAGATCGGACATGTATTACGTCATTACTCTATACCGACGATATATACTCCTGGCTTAAAGGTCAATAGCATAGTGGGCACGCCGAAGGATGTCTTACCATTACAAACACCTGGTGTGTACAAGATAGACTGCAGTTGTGGTAGCTTTTATATTGGTGCTAAACGTGCTATCACTGAGAGGGTCCGTGAACACATCACAGCTGTTAAAAACTGCGAAACTACTAAATCAGCGATTGCAGCACATACTAGAGAGTGGCACAAATCACTGGATAGAATTTCACCGCACTCAGGTTCTTTTCACGAATCGTCATTTTTATTCACGGGTGGTTCGTGAAGCAATTGAAATTAAAAACATCCAAACAATTTCAATCGTGAGGACGGTTTTAAATCGTCTACAACCTGGAATCCAGTGATAAAAAACGCTTTTGATGCGCGGTTATCTAAGAATCAGAATACGTAGGGTACAGAATAGGGACACCATTAGTGTGGTGTTGTGTGTGACGGTACGTGGAGAAAAAACTGGGCGGTGGATGAAGACTCCACCTCGGACGACGGCGAGACGTAGCATCGCATCTCCAGTCAGCCCGTGACCACGGCCGATGTAACTTGGCCGAAACGTCGGGAAAATTAGGTAGGTGAAATATCTATCACGTTTCTACGCGTTTAATACCCGTTTCAATTTTCAATAGTTATTCTTACTGCCTCACGGCTGTTGACAGATTTTTCAGATGGCCCGAGGTGTGGCCGATGACGTGCATCACCGCAGACGAGGTTGCGCAAACCTTCCTCAACGGTTGAATATCTCGCTTTGGCGTTCCGTTGTCGTCACTACTGGCCAAGGTCGACATTTTGAGCTGGCCCTGTTTTCACGATTGACCACACCACAGAACATAGACTTTCCTTAAGTTTACAACTATTGTATAATGATTTCCTTAAAGTGATGAGTAAATAACCGATTTTATTATTTATTATTTTATTATTATTTATTTATTTAATTTTGTACGTTGGACCTAATAAATGAACAGCGTTCAACTAATGGAAAAAGTCCAAATATGTACAGATATCAATAACCTATAAAATAATTCTTGACATTCACTACATTGATGGATATCCTTATATCATATACATCCGTCACTTTGGTCTTCTGCCGGATGATCTCATTCTGGATTTTATCGCTTAACGAGATCCGTAGCATCGACCATTCTATAGCTCGCTGAGCGACGTGTAACTTGTGGGCCAGTTTCACCGTTATATTCCACGTTTCGTCTCCGTAGGTCATGAGTGATAGGACGGGTTGATTAAAGACCCTGCTCTTCAGACATTGTGGTAGTGGTATCGAATAGATATGACACAGCTTCCCAAATGCTGCCCAACCTAGCTGCACCCTTCTGGTGATTTTCCGTTCGAAGTTGTATCTGTACCTAACTGCACTGTTTGCCCGAGGTAGACATATTCCTGAACAACTTCAAGCTTTGTACATTCGATAGAAATTGGCTCTAGAACGACATGTTCATTGAACATGACTTATTTCCCACAAGTTCATACCCGCGCCGATTCTTCTCATAAGAACTTATTTTATTCCCAACTGAAGAATTAAAATAACTTTAGAATGTTGGTTCAACTATGTTCAAACAGGGTTGAAAACGTTCATTAATTAGGACACAGTGTACAACTATATGGGCAAAACCAGGGCTTTTTTCAAAAAATATTTTTTTACCAAAACCTGGTTAAGAAATTCTTTTCTTGAACTATATAAATCTTGAACTATATAAAACTGAGGAAGATTCCGAAACAAAAAAAATCAGCGAGCGCCAATAGCTCAAAAAAGCCAAAAAAAAAGATATTCAAAGTTGCCAAAAGAGTAAATATAAAAAAAAAAACATTTTAAAAAAGTTTGTTACTAAAACGGGTGTAAAAAAATCTGTAGTAAATAAAAAAGGCGTTTTATTAAGGCACTACAATATTCATGCTTTCGTATATAAATACAACATTAACTGGATAGGGCTACTGAAATAAAATAAAAAACCAATCTAATAATATGAAGGTTTCTTTTGTTAAAGAATAGTCGCCATGTGGCTTTGTCTCAAATAAAGTGTAACTTTTGACAAAATTTGGACTATACAAAATTACAACAGGATCGATTGGCATATATTTTTTTTTTATCTGACCATTTTTCGGCTGACCGTAATGTTTTTTCTAAATCCGTGAATGCAGTTCAATATTTCTCAAAAAATTAAGGATGGTTTCCTAAGAACGTTTTCATGTAGCAACAACGGTTAAGGTACCTGCCCTTACTGCCCCGTCTTAAATTTCCACCCTGTATAATATCTTAACATTTTTTGTTCCTCTGTGTGTCCGTGTTCGTTTATATATATAGTTATATAATTGTGCGACGCCATTTTGAAAAATAATCCAAATCCACATACTGTGGACTGAAACCAGCCACCATACAAAAAAGTTTAACACCTTTAATATAATATCATGTCGCGTCATCATCCCGTCAGGGCGACATGAGACTAGTTGCTTTTTTCTAGTATATTTTCTTGTTTAATATTTATCACATAAAAATAGCATTGTAAAATTCAAAATTAAAAAGTTATAACCTTTTAATTACTTTGGTATTAGGTTTGTATAGGAGACTGACGTGTCGCGGGCCTTTTAAGTGTCAGATTGACGCTTAGATTAGCATCGCCTCTGCGATAGTATTAATTGACCCATATTACTAATAGATTTTGAGAAAAAAGTTTCAAAAGAATTTAATCTACAAATTGAATCCATCGAACCTATCTCCATTCCAATTTCCAAGTGTCTCATTCTCAATGAAATAATTAGAATAAAAATGAAAATATTATTTTACAATTTATAACAGTTTAATTAAAAGACTTATTTTACAGCTTACCTATTAACGATACAAGGCAAAAGCGATTAGCACATTACTAGCAATATCTATAACTGCAAAGCCGTAGATATAGTCATCTAAACGGAGTTTGAGTTTAATTTTAGTTTCATATGGAACTATGGGAAGTATCACCTCTTTGTTACTCAGACTGGGGGGTAATGTTAAATCCGTCCTGTAATAACCACAATCATTATCTTCATAATCCTCTTCTTCGTCATCATCGTCATCACAATTTTGATTTACTATTTTAGGTTTTTCATTAACAAATCGTACATATCTTTGATCATAACCATAAATATATCTACCATACAAAACAAACAACTTTCCATCATAAGCGAAAATTACATCTCTTGTTGGACAAATGGTGCCTCCAATTTTTTGCTCTCTATTCTTCACACTTCTATCCACATTTACTGGTAATTCTTTGGTGTATGTAGCTTTTATGATCAAATTAATATAGTCCCAAACTTTTGGCTCATTGGTTTTATACAAGATGTTTCCACAAAAATATACAGATTTACAATTTTCAACCTCTTCAAAATCATCGTAATCTATTTTATCCATAGCAGCAGCAACTTCATTCAGATACTCTAGTTTTATAGAATATTTGCCATCTAGAAGAAATGTTTCCATGATGTGTTCAGATGCATCATAAGATTTTGTAGTAAATTTTTCTTTTTCAAACGTTTCGGACATATCTTCAACCACTGATGCCATGACTTACTGTCGATTAGATTTTTCGTGAAATGTAAAATATTTCCTCACTCCACTAGAATCCTCCAGATAATCCAACGGATTATTAACCTGCCACAAACAGATTACTGATTAGTACGTTAGCATTTTAAACATCCACACATGATATAAATGTAAGTTTGAAGGTGAAGTCCTGGGTTCGAATACCGGTATAATAAATGTTTGTTTTATGAATGCAAGCATTTGTACAAGACTTGCCTGGGGTTGGTTGGGCTTACTTATCTGTTACTCTAGAATAGGTATTCCATAACACAAGTCTTACAGGTAACTTACTTTGGAGCTAAGCTAACTGGTCCCAAAGTAAGTACCTTTAAACACCAGTAGGAAATAGGCATTATTATCATTTGTTTAAAATATAATATTATACATACTCGATACACTACTAATACTTGCTTAGTCTGTGCTGTCATTTTATTATAAAGAATAAATAAACAAATATACAGCGTCGTGCACCATTACACATACACTACACTGTCGTCCTCAAGCTAAAACGTCGTGAACCAACATCTGGCCAATTTCTTGTATTTGATACCATCTTACTTAAAAACAAAATATCTATCGATCTGTCTAATTATTTTTCAAGAACTAGTTTGTCCGTAGTTTTTTTTTTAAAGGTATCACAATTCAGAACGCCTTGTTGAGGTAGCCATTTTCTAACCACAGATTCGCTGTCCGTCCGTCCGTCTGTCACCAGGCTGTATTGTTATATTTAGACAGTTGAAATTTTCAAAGATGATGTATTTCTGTTGCCGCTTTAACAATAAATACTTACTAAAAAACAGAATAAAATAAACAGAAAATAACAGAATAAAAAGGGGCTCCCATACAACTTGATTTTTTTTGCTCGTTTTGCTCAATATTGATAACGGCAACAGGTAGACGCTTGAATATTCACTGAATATTCAGTTTTTATATTATTATTTTTTTTTTTTTTTTTTTTATATTTATTTCACCAAAGAAAAAATACATTGATTGGCAAGTAACAATAAGACAACTGTAAACATAACTTAGTTCTTATTCTGGGTGTAAATTGACCCTTAACGAAAACGAAAGTCTCGTATTCTGTCTATTATTACGAAGATTTTTTTGTATGGAACCATACCTGGGAAATCAATAGTTACGGTATTATTGACCAACAAAGTGACAAATCTTTTTGAGACTTTTTGATAAAATCAGTTAGTAAATTACATTATAAAACATACCTATTAATAAACTTCATGATTTTTCTTGAAATTCCTAACGAAAAATGCATCTGAACTTGACGAGCCGCAATGAACTCCAAATGCTCGCAAAAATACGTGTCGCGCGGCGGCTACGCAGCGAGCGCACACACACATTCGCATGATCAGCTGTTCCGGTCAACCACTGCTCGCGGTCGGTCACCCGACGCCCGCCCGTTTAAATCGTTGTCGTTGTCTCATCCACATGACACCCACTGCTAGGTATAGGCCCGTTTAAATACACACCGACAATTTTGTAGATAATTCAATAATAATAAAATAACGTAACTTCTACTTTTCACAATTATTCAAAATCTCCATTTTTATCTAGCTTCTTTTTACACTTAAATTTTCATCCATGTCCAACAGGTTTTTCGGCACTAAACAAATGCGATACGAATAAACAACAAAAGTTGTGAGAAGAATAAACCCGCCACGGGCAGTAGCCCAACCCGCGCTCTCAAGAGTTGGGATCGGACGCTCCCATCAACTAGACCACCAAGGCACGGCCGCGGCGACGCGCAAAGCACGACGGCTTGTCCTTTAGATCTAATCGAATTTTACACCCCAGACGTTTTAAAATACTGGTAGAAGCTCGATGACTAAGTGGGCAAGAGCCGCGGCCTGTGAATGTTGTGACTAAGCAACGTTCGCAATGGTTGGTCACAGGATGGGTGACCAAATACTTTCTATCTCGAGCTCTTTCGTTTGTGCTTCGGAACGGTAGGCACGTTAAGCCGTTGATCCCAGCTGCAACGGCAGTCCCTTCAATACGCATCGGGCCCGCGTGGAGTGTCATGGCCTAGTCTCCTTAACTATCCATAAGAAAGACCTATGCCAAAGCAGTGAAGACATTTAATGGCCGACGATAAATTACACACGATTCTTTAATTTTACCAGGATGGTTTAGGTAGGTATTTTCCATTTTACGATTAAGTAGGTAACTATCTAACGTGTCCAACAGATTTTTCGGCACTAAACAAATGCGATACGAATAAATAACAAAAGTTGTGAGAAGAATAAACCCGCCACGGGCAGGAGCCCAACCCGCGCTCTCAAGAGTTGGGATCGGACGCTCCCATCAACTAGACCACCAAGGCACGGCCGCGGCGACGCGCAAATCACAACGACTTGTCCTTTAGATCTAATCGAATTTTACACCCCAGACGTTTTAAATTACTGGTAGAAGCTCGATGACTAAGTGGGCAAGAGCCGCGGCCTGTGAATGTTGTGACTAAGCAACGTTCGCAATGGTTGATCACAGGATGGGTGACCAAATACTTTCTATCTCGAGCTCTTTCGTTTGTGCTTCGGAACGGTAGGCACCTTAAGCCGTTGATCCCAGCTGCAACGGCGCGGCAGTCCCTTCAATACGCATCGGGCCCGCGTGGAGTGTCATGGCCTAGTCTCCTTAACTATCCATAAGAAAGACCTATGCCAAAGCAGTGAAGACATTTAATGGCCGACGATAAATTACACATTATTCTTTATTTTTAGCAGGATAGTTTAGGTAGGTATTTTCTATTTTACGATTAAGTAGGTAACTATCTAAGTTATTTTTAGATTAAAATCGAACATGTAAAACTTAAATGCGATAAGATAAGAAATAAGTCCCATCGTGACCACGGCCCCTGTAAAGGTGTCGAACCGTCGAAAAACAAAACCTAAAACAAAACACAATAATCTCTTTTGTGATCTGATAACTCTAATAAACGTGCAGTTAGATTCGTAAGTGTTTCATTTCAATGAAACGTACACGCGAAAACCCACAATGTCTAGTGAATAGTCATGAAATAATACAACATTATTTATTCAATCATGGATAAAAAATATAATTTTTCAGTTACGTTTACGTTACTTTAAAACAAGAGTTTAATCTTTTTAATGCTGTTATCGCTAGTTACTTCGAAATAATTTTTAACAAGTGATCAATACAAAGCAATTGTATCTGACACGGACTTCTAGCTTAGGTACTTGTCGCGAGTGCGTTACCCAAGCAAAATGTTGTGCTTTAGAGAGCACAGGTTCAAAGCACAGGTTTGAAAAAAATACCAATCAGAGACCTTAATTTGTTTAAATTTGTTTAAACATTAGTTTTTGAATTGGTTGACGCAAACCAATGTAATTAAATGGTTTCGAAAATCAGAAAAACGTATTTGCTAGTAAAATAGTACACTTTTAACCAAATTAATAGCTGCAAAAAATACCCGTGGTAAACACTTATTACGTCAAGAGTTTTAGTTATTGTAGCTTTACAAGATATGAAGCTAAAAACAAATTTGATAAATTTAAGACTGGTCGTACTTTAGCAATCGAATACGCAGTTCCCATTACATTAAGAAACATGGCTAACATTAAACAAATTAAAGTGATTGAAGAACATTCACTCCTGTTTATTTCAGTTTTCAATTACGGCTATCATGAAAGTTTAAACTAAAACAAGAATAGTACAACAATTCTCTGAAAAGCCGTCCAAATTGTAGAGATCATAAAAAAGCGACCGCACCATACATAAGCGTTGCCACCTTAAATGGACGGGATAATACGAATGTTTTGTTAGTACAGTTGAGTACAAAAGTTTTTGATAAAAATCTAGTCTTGCTATAACTCGAGAACTATTGGGTCGATTTAGCTGATTTGTTTTTAAAATGTTTGTCATGATCCATGAAAGGTTTAGACGGTGAGTTTTTTTGGCATGTTCATTAAATACCTTATTGCAAGTGTGACAAGGCTTATAATTATCGCGGGCAGAGGCGCTGCACAATGACGTTTGAATCACGTTCATTATAAGCCTTGTCGCACTGAACTAAATTTTAGAAGACAATACACTAATGGTTAGACAGCAGAACTAACGTCTTGACAGTCGTAACGTAACCATGAAGTTATACCTAGGTATCGATGAAGCAACCAAATACCTACTTGAAGCTAAATTTTATGTACAGTACGACACAAAAGAGAAGAAAACGGACTTTTGAGGAACTTATTACCAACTTCAATGTAAGGCAAAATGACGATTGTTAAGATAGTAATTCTGCTGTCAAACCTTTAGCGTCTTCATAATAAATAGTTTTTTTCATATTAAGAAGTGGAAATAGTGAAATATTTTCTAAATGGTTGCTAATTATTGATTAGTGGTCCCCCATTATTTTCTACTCATTTGTGTCGCACTGTAGTGTTATCTCACTCTCTAGAAAATTTGATAGTGAATTTATTGATTTCACAACAACCCAAAATTCTTAAAAACACAAACAAAATCCCATATTTATGTTGAAATTTATGTTTTAAAAATCAATACAAGTGCATTTATAATTTCTATCTACCTACGTGGTGGTGGAAGTATTTAGAATCCAAGATACGGACTTATCCTTTTACTTAATCGTGTTAAAATAATAAAACAAAATTCATAAGAAAGAGAGAGATTTCCCTAGAGAGCGAGATAACGCTACATAAAATTTTGCTTCAAGTAGGTATTCCGAGTGTTAACTCCATCTAAAGCGTTATTCATACTAATAAATTTAATAATAATAGTAAAATCTATTATTATTAAATTTATTAGTATGAATAACGCTTTTCTCCATAACTGTACAAAACTGTACAAACTGTAATAAACAGCTGATTTGCGTAGATAGCCCGTACGTATGGTGCGGTCGCTTTTTTGTGACCTCTACAATTTGGTCGGCTTTTCAGAGAATTTTTGTAGAATGTTTTAGTTTAAACTTTCATGATAGCCGTAATTGAAAGCTGAAATTAACAGGAACGAGTGTTCGTGAATCACTTTAATTTGTTTAATATTAGTCATGTTTCTTAATGTTATGAGAACTGCGTATTCGATTGCTAAAGTACGACCAGTCTAAAATTTATCAAATTTGTTTTTAGTTTTATATCGTGTAAAACTACAATATCTAAAACTCTTGACGTAATAAGTGTTTACCACGGGTATTTTTGCAGCTATTTATTTGGTTAAAAGTTTACTAGTTTACTTGCAAGTACGTTTTTTCTTATTTTCAAAACCATTTAATTACATTGGTTTGCATCAACCAATTGAAAAACTAATGTTTAAACAAATTTAAACAAATTAAGGTCTCTGATTGGTATTTTTTTTTAAACCTGTGCTTTGAACCTGCGCTCTCTAAAGCACAACATTTTGCGAGGGTAACGCACACACTTGTCGCCCGTCTCGCCGCACTTCGCATCGGCCGCCCCAGGGACGGGCGCGGGCGCGGGAAGGGCGTGCGGTCGGGTGCGCATGCGCTCGGTGTCTGTCGGTCGGGCGCGGGGCGGAGGGGCGAGCAGTGGCTCCACGGCGCGTGCGACCCGACTCGCGGCGCGGCGAAATCAAAGAGATTTGTCAAAGTAACTACTGCCTTTCTCGCTCGCCGCCGCCCGCCCAGAAACCGCCATTGCTATGTTCTATCAATCAGTTCGGTTTCTTACGTTATCGAATGCGTACATGCAGTTTTTTAGCCCCGAAATTTCGAATTCATGTAAAATAAGTACTTACTGTTCTCGTGTTGGTGTGTTGTGTTTGTGTTGTGTGTGTGAGAGAGTAATTTTTTGCTCAGTGTTATCGAGTGAGTGATAAAGCAAAGCAATCTTTCAAGATGCCTTGCTCGGGAGTATGTGAACATGCTTATGTGCTATGGTATGGCCCGCGGAAATGCCTCTGAGGCGTTGCGACTGTACGGAGTTGAAGCAGTTCAGCCCCGCGATCCTCGTGTTTTTACCAGAGCTGTACAGCGTTTGCTGGACCACCAGCCGATTGTGCCCGTCTCGGAGGGTGGTGGCGTCCTAATAAGACCTGCCACCGAACAGGCTATTCTTGATGTCATGCGTGAAAACCCTCGTTTAGGCGTGAGAACAGCAGCGAAGGTACTGCGTAGAAGGCCTTAAGGTAGTATCACACATGACAGTGCACAGAGTATTGAAAAGGGACAGGCAACGGCCCTATAAAATCCATCGGGTTCAGCAACGTTAAGCAACGGTCGGTTCGGGAAGGCATCCTATAGCGTGCGCATGAACACACCGTGAAACGGGCACGCTACTGTCTCCACGTTGGTGGGCGGCAGTTTGAACCGCAGCCAGCTGGTCAGCATCGAAAGACCAGTTGTTGAAGACGACTAGGTAAGTACTTACTAACTACTTACGGCAATCATAAAATAGAAAAATATTGGAATAAAATTAACTCGGCCACAAGTAGGGAATGCAATTCCGGGACTCCGGGATCCCGTTATTCCGGGATCTCGTATGCTATGAACGAGATCAATCCCGGTAGTGAAAGTGACGGGATCCCGTACGAGATAGCGGGATTGAAGAGGAGCGATAATCATGCGTAGGTGTTGGTCAGCGCGCGGTCGCGCGGCAACTGGCGAGCGAGCAGTTCGGGCGCGTTCGCTTGGCCGGCCGAGCGCCGCCGGCGACGAGGTGCGGGTGCAGGGGAGGGGTAGTTACTCCTTTCCTTGTTGTTAGTTGCAGTTTGTTTTCATGACACGCGCGACAATTGTTTTAATTATTTCGATTACCTTGGTTTTTTGTTGTTCCTGTTGCATTCTAAAAGTAACATAACACTAACATAATGTCAAAAACTGTGTATAAAGAGTTTTCTGGTATAAAGAATGCTGGGGCGGTTGTATGGAAGTACTTTTGGAGGGCGGAAGATTCACAGACTGCCAAATGCAAATTGTGTAAAGCAATACTTAAAACTACATCGTTTTCTACAAAAGGTTTGCATGTTCATTTAAAATCAAAACATGGCATCGATACAAAAGCCCAAAATACGCCGGATAGTTCGTCAAATCTACCAGACCCAGAAACACCGCCAAAGACTACCAGTACTGTCACTGCCTCAACTAGCTCGACATCAACATCGGTGTCTTCAAGCGCTACACCAATTTCAAGGAAACGTAAGATAATAACCGATCACTTCGAAAAAGAAGGAAACACCACCCTGGAAAAGAAGGTATCACGTATGGTTTCTAAAGATGGTTTACCTTTCCGGGTCTTCTGCTCTTCATCCGATTTGCGAAGTCTTTTTAAAGCTGGTAATTACAATTTACCCTCTTCCCCAAATTCGATCAAATTAATGGTGATGAATTATGGTACGACTTTGAAAATGACTGTTGCTCAAGATCTTTCAAAGCTAAAGGAAAATGGTTGTAAATTCACTCTCACCTTTGATGAATGGACTTCTACACGGAATAGAAGGTATATAAACATAAATATTCATGCGTTTGCACAAAATAAACCGATTTTCTGGAACTTGGGTCTGGTACGCATTTATGGAAGTCTACCTGCGGAAGCCTGTATCCTGATATTAAAGAATAAGTTATCAGAATTTGACGTGTCTTTAGATGAGGATGTGATGTGCATTACTACTGATGGTGCCAAAGTTATGGTGAAAGTGGGTCGTCTCATTAAGCCCGATCAGCAGCTTTGTTACGCGCATGGGATCCAATTGGCAGTGATTGATGTGATTTATAAACCCTTACCCTTACCTGAAGGCCCTGAAGCTTTAAATGAGAATACATCACCGGAACATGAGGCTGATAATCAAGATGCGAATGAGAATATTCAAACTGAAGAACTGGACTGCAGTGATAATGACGAAGATGGCAACTATGACTTATCCTTTCAAACAATCGAAACAGATTTGGCTATAGAATACACTGATATAATAAAGAAAGTGAGAAAGGTGGTCAAGCTCTTTAAAAATTCCCCCACTAAAAATGATGTACTTCAGTCGTATATTTTAGCAGACATGGGAAAAAACTTGGCTTTATTGCTAGATTGTAAAACCAGATGGTCAAGCCTATTGCAAATGATAACAACATTTAATAAAGTAAAATTATGTATATCTAAAGCTCTGGTGGATTGTGGCTTTGGTGCAAATCCTGATTTCTTGTTTAATGAACAGGAATACGTTGTGTTACTTGACCTAGAGGAAATATTAGAGCCTTTGAAACTAGCCGTTGAGGTTTTATGCAGACGAGATTCTAATTTGATAATAGCGGAAACTACTTTGTTGTTTGTTGTTCGTAAATTGGAAGCTCTTAATAAAGCATTAGCAAATAAAGTCGTTTATTCGCTGAGGAAACGAATTGCAGAACGCCGAACTGACTTGACTGCGGCGTTGTTATACTTGCACGATCCGTTTAAATACGAAGTAGACAGGGTTGAACTTATGCAAGATGAGACGTTTAAACTGCCTACCAAGAAAATAATACAAAAAACCATCAAAACAATCATTGAAAGATTGAATTTCAAACCCAACCAAGTAACAGACGCCGTAGAGGAATCTGAAGACGACATACCAATCGCTAATTTGGAAGCACATTCACCAGCCAAAATGTCGCTTCAGGATGAACTGGAGCTGACACTGACCAGCTTGAAATCTTTTACACCCCAACCAAGACGCGGAAGCAGCCTTGACATTTTATTAAGAAAGGAGATAAATTACTTTGAATCAGGTGGACAGAAAGGCTTATACCTTCAGTTTGTTTATAATGCTCTGATGACGGTTGTCCCCACAAGTGTGGAATCGGAGAGAGCATTTTCGGCTGCGGGCCTAATAGTATGTAAAGTGAGAAGCCGTTTAGCAGACGAAACTATTAACACTCTGACATTTTTGAGAAGCTATTTTCAAAATAATGACAAAGACTAATAATATACCTATAGTAAGTACTGTACTGTCTGTACTGTAAGTAGTATAGTACTAGACTAGACTGAGTAAATGTTATTTTGAATCTCTCTCTCTCTCTCTAAAAAGCACCTAAAAAGTACAAAATAAAGATTTTTTACATTTCTTATATTTGACTTCTTTCAAGTTCCTTCCTTGTAGATGTTGAAAAATTATTCATCATATTTTTTTGCCCCTCAACGGGATTAAGTTTATTCCGAGATCTCGCCGGGATTGAGATGTTCAATCTCGCTGATTCCGAGATTCAAAATTTGTTACGGGATTGCATTCCCTAGCCACAAGTGATTTTTTCCAATATTTTTCTATTTAAAATTTACCATAAGTATAAAAATAGCATTGAATGGCCCAATGCGGATTAGAGGATATTGTCGACTGCAAATGCAGCCAGGACCAACGGCTTATCGTTTCTTCCGAAGCACAAAGTAGCTCGAGATACAAAGTATTTGGTTACCCATCCTCTGACCGGCCTTTGCGAACGTTGCTTAACCGCAAGATTCGCAGGCCGCAACGTTTACCCAATGCGCTATCGAACTACTTTAAAAAGAGATTACTTTTGATAAAAAAAAACTAAATTATGATAATTTTAAAACCCTATAAAGAAACGAGTAGTGGCCGCATAGTAGGTCGCGCGCGCGGCGCGCCGTGACACACACACACGCACTCAGTTATACACGCGCGTACTATCGTGGTTGTGGCAGTAATCAGTATGTTGCTTTGGGCGGCTTGGGGGTGTTGCGCGCTTTACATTGCGTTCGTAGTGAATATTATTATTTTTGATCGATGAAAATGAAAGTAGTTTCCCAGCATTTATTTTTGGTAATATTACTCATTTTTATGTACACAATGCATAGCTCGTGTATTCGTTAAGGCTCTTTTTACACCGTGTATGTAATAAACCATTGATTGAAACAAGCCAATGGTAAACATCTGCACCCGAACTAGGAAACCTGTATCTCAGGTGCAGTGCTCTTACTCTCACTATTTACAATACAAGGTTTAACCAGAGAGGCAAAATGGTATAAACTAAAACTAATAAAAAATGCCAGAAAAAAAAGTTAAGTTAAAAGTTATATGTATATTCCTTTTAAAAATAAATAGGTACCTAATTAAATTAAAATAAAATAAATATTTATCCTATACAACAATGTATTTTTGCTGTTTATATAAATTTTGGTATGGATCCCTTCGTGAACTAGCCCGACTCGCACTTAGCTTTTTTGTTTACTTAATTCAGTTTACAATAACAGAGATTTATTTTCATGCTATTTTTAATATGGCTGTGGAAAACCCCCTACAAAAACCAAGCAAGATAAAGTTATTAAGAACTCGGATGGTAAAGGAAGTCAACGTCAAAAAAGTTTGCCGGAGGCTAAGGTAACGAATATCGATACTCTCTTTGCCAGGCCGTATTCTTTAACCAGTCGTCTCTTCAATACATTTAGCGAAAGGCAGACTTTATTTAACCTCCAAGACAAGACTATTCATGAAAACACACTAATCATAATTAATGGAACATTTAGAAAGGACCAAGATAAGCAATCTAATTCGTGGCAAGAACTGATTGACATTAAAAACTATATGAAAATGCCTTCTATCTACCAATATATGTGGCAATATTATGGCTACCCTTCAAAATTAATGCTTGGACAAAATGAATTAGATTCATGTGGGAGCTGCCAGCAGGGAGATCCGCTCGGCCCTACCATATTTAGCAGGCTATAGGCATAAAACGGCCAGGCAGTTATACAACAAACATAGGAATTACCACGAATTGATTCTTAAAATCTGTTACAGCACGGATTTGGAAAAAGTTATTATGTTGCCTCGTATGGATACATTCAAGTCTATCATATTTTGTAAACTACTTATAGCATTCAATCAAACTTTTGCTGCAATTGGTAAGATAACAAATCAATTTAAACCTCTCACTGTGCAGCAGGATGGAAACAAGAGAGCATAATGTCAGTCTTATTCCATTTCCTCAAGGAGGAATCCGGTTGGAACGAAGTAGTTGTTAAGAAGAGGAAGCCCCAACAACCACCCAACCCGCGGCCAATCACGCAAAGCCAAACGGGCGGAAGCCCGAAAGAAAGCGAGGAAGGCGCGGCGACAGGCTGCAGATGGTAGCAGGCTGCGTGAAGCTGCCGAAGGGGCTGCAAAACCCCACGATGCCCCCCATAGTGATGCGCTAAACCCCTCAAGTGGACAATAGTCCTGCTGAGGAGAATGCTGCTCCTCAAGGGGCACCATCTGTCGCCTCGAAGCCAGCTGCCCCCAACGCATCGGAGCGACGCAAACCGGCCAGGCGGGGACACCGTGGGAAAGGGAACAACGCCACGCCCACCAAGCCCGTAAAAAGGAATCGCCCTGACGATTCCTTTACTCCGCAAGGCGGGGGCAAGCGCAGCAAACCCCATCCCACTACCACCAGCTCCATCGCATACGCACGCCGCTCTGAAATCGGACCTTAGCGTCGCGATTATGGTGAAGCCCTACCACGTCCTTACCAAGGAAAGAAGGCTGAAGTCATCAAAGGGCAGGTGGATGGCTTGTTGGACGACGAGATCTTTGCTCCGAGACCGTCAAGCCATCCATATGTCGCGCCAGCATGTAAGGAGAACGCCTACTATAGTGAGGGCGTCCTTAAATTCTGGTGCAAGGATGACTTCTCGCTCCAGTGGCTCCATCGCACCACTGCGAGAATTGGTTCGCTACGACCAGGCACCAAGCTCGTTGTCAAGCGACAACGGGAGATCCCCAAGCGCGTTAAAACGGGGATCCTGGTGCCACACGCCAACGTCTAACGTGTCAAAAAAACCCATCTCGGCGTGTCCAACTGGGCCGTCTACCACGCCGAGGAGCAGGAAGACAAAAAAATGACTGTTCCTCGTGCTTGGTGTCCCAGAGGAAGATGCTGAGAAACTCAGGGCAAGCGAGCGTAGAATTTACTACAAGCTGGGTAACATCTACGCCTGCTTCTTGGAAAATACAAGCACGCCCCCGCCGAACCCTATTGCACCTGGGGAGGTCACTAGTGACCTAGGCAGCGGCACACCACACCACGGTCACTAGTGACCTAGGCAGCGGCACACCACACCACACCGCACAACAAAACCCCACACAACCACCACAAACCACCGACGACGCTAATCATCCCAAAGAGGACCCTGGGGTAGTCCCCCAGGAGGAAGGGTTGGGGGATGCCCCTATGGACGTAAAGAGCGGAGATAGCGACGTAGACGAATAGGCTATGCTAGACAGCGACGATGGCGCTGCCAGCACCCCTCAGAAGTAACCTCCCCATCCTCCAAACCAACCTCCAGCACAGCCAGACTGCAACGGCTAACCTACGCAGAAGGCTGGAGGTCAATCTCAAGACCGTAGCAATAATCCAGGAGCCGTGGATTAGGAAGGGCAGAATATGCGGTCTAAGCAACATCGGAGGTAAGCTACTGCTAGACACCACTGCTGACAACCCGCGTACATGCATCTTCGCACCCAAACACGCAAATACAACCCTAATGACCGAGTTCTGTTCCAGCGACCTGACCACTATCAGGTTCCGCAATGACCCCTCCGCAGGCCTGCCTGACGTGGTGATGGCGTCCGCCTACCTGCCAGGCGACGCGGATATCCTCACCCCCGAATTGGCCTCGCTGGTTCCACACTGCGAGCGCGAGGGACTGGAGCTGATCATATCAGTTGACTCAAACGCACACCATGTGCTATGGGGCAGCAAGGAGAACAACACGCGAGGTGAGGAATTCGTTTCTTTTTTACTCGCGACTAATATGAACATAATCAACAGGGGCTCAGAACCGACTTTCGTAACATCACGAGCCCCGACAATCATTGACCTTACTTTAGCGAGCGAACATGCAACTCACCACATTTCCGATTGCCATGTATCTGACGAGGCGTCGTGTTCCGACCATCGCTGGGTCAAGTACAACCTAAATATGACCCTCACACCGCGCAAGCCCCGACGTAATCCACGTAAGATGGACCGACGTAAGTATGAGCTTCTGCCCGCGAGAAGCTAAGGTGTCTAGACACACCTACAACTCACGCGGGAAAAACGGCTATTGATAACCACGTTGATCGCATAACAACAACTTTAATCACCAGCTTTGAAGAAACATGCCCACTCTCCACTCCCAGCTCCCAGCCAAGCAACAAGTATCACTGGTGGGGACCTGATCTGGAGAAACTACGCCGCAAGGTAAGAAAGTTGTTCAACAAAGCAAAAAACTCACGAGAAGCGCACGATTGGAACGCCTACAAACAAACCCAATACAACTACAGGAAGCGTATCCGCCTCAGGAAAAAAAATGCTGGAGACGCTACTGCACCAATATTGAAACCAACAGCGAGGCTAACAGAGTGAAAAACATCCTGTGCAGCGAACCAATACACAACCTTGGTTTCCTGAAAAAGTCTGACGGAACTTACACCAAAACAGATCAAGACACTTCAGAACTGTTAATGACCACTCACTCCCACGATGTCGCATAACGGAAAGTAACAAAGAAAAAGATGAGAATCTACCTGCTGAAACCGATTGGACCACCGCCCACAGGGTCGTCAACCCTGAAAAAGGAAGATGGGCAATCAACAGCTTCCTCTCATTCAAATCAGCGGGCCTAGATGGAATTTTTCCAGGGCTGATGAGGTGGAGCGACGGAGGTCTTATTGACCACCTCGTAGCCATCTACAGAAGCTGCCTAGCACACCGCTACATTCCTATGAAATGGAGGGAAGTCAAAGTAGTCTTTATCCCTAAACCCGGCAAAGGAGACTACACTCAACCTAAATCATTCAGACCAATTAGCCTCACATCATTCCTTTTAAAGGCGTTGGAGAGACTAGTAGACAGAGAAATAAGGAGCACTGCATTGGTCAGGAACCCCTTAAATCCATGCCTATTCTGCAGGCAAATCAACAGAGTCTGCCCTACATAAGGTAGTTTCTTATATAGAAGGCAATCTCAAACACAAAATATCAACACTAGGCACCTTCATCGACATCCAAGGAGTGTTTGACAAAACCAACTTTACCAGCATAAGGCAGGCCCTCTCCAAACATGGTGTCGATCCCACTATTGCCGGGTAGATTGACAGCATGTTAAGAGACAGACCTATACAAATTACTGTGAATGGTACCACCAGAGGGGTAGTAGCAAAAGGATGTCCCCAAGGGGTTGTCCTCTCACCCCTTTTATGAAACATTGTGGTCAATGAGCTGGGGGTCAATTCTGCTAAATTTATGCTAGATCTACCGTGTTTCGACCTAGCGTGCATCGAGCTACCGTGTTGCGATCTACAGTTACAGAGTCCACCGTGCGTGCGCGTTTAAATGTAATAATAAAAAAAAGTAATGGCGTTGTAGTCGAGCGACCGCTTAACTTTGTCGCGCGCTTGATGTGGCGAACGCTTTCAGTGAATGCACGAAATTGAATGACGAGAGTCTCCGCTGCGTTCACACATATTCTTTTTATAATCATATTTAGTTTTTGACGATGACAATGAAAAAGACAGTTAGAACATGTGTCAAGAATTTGTCATTGTCGATGAGTAATTGTGTTCTGACTTCTGTGCGTTAAGTTTGAAGATTAAATGAAAACTTTTTGCAATTTTGTTTCTTTTTATTTTTGAAAAGAAAACTTTTTGATAAATAAAACTATATCTGCGAAGCTGAAGATACATTTCATAATATTAATTGTCTTAGTAAAAGTAAGAGAAATAAATTGATTGTTATTTTTTACTGTACATGAGCTATGTCTGATATTATTTTACGTAGCTTATAATTAAATTGATATTAAACATAGCTTTAGTACAGTATAATAGTAATACAAATTTTTACACATGCACGATCATATCATTAACAATATTGAATTGAAAGTAATAAATAATTCTTTTGTTCATTTTCAGCCTATTGTTTTTTTTTTTCATCCAATCAGCAAAAACAAATACAAACAAGTTCAAGCACAGCCAGACAATAGACAATATACTGCATCTGCGATGGTCAGTATAAATAAAATTTATGATATTAGACTTAATGTAATATAGCCTAGGTTATTTATTATGATTGTTTTATTAATCTCTTAAACCTGATTATTCCATTTTTTTCAGAACAACTCCAAAATTAAAAAAATATAAGTCTTGCAGAAAAGTGTTCTTTGTTAAAGAAGAAAGTAAAAAAATTAAACAACCCTTTCTTTTATTTTTTTTCGTTACGACGACGTGATAAAAAGATTGCTATATTAGCTAATGTAATAGAGGATCTTTAAAGAAGAAAATTTATTAATAATGGTGAAACTGTTATTTTGGAAGAGTGTGCAGGACCAAAAGATTTTTTGATGAGGCAAATTACCATAGCCAAATGTCTACCTTTGGAAAAAAAAAATATAGCGAAGAAACCGGGAAATTCGCCTTTACCCTCCATTTTTATTCAGCAAAAGCGTACGATTTTATACGGAAAACCTAAAACACTTGTTTACCACACCCTCGTACACTAAGTAAATGGTTCCAAAATGTAAATGCTGAACCTGGCTTTACTAAAGAATCAAACATTACACACAGGCTACTACTGCTTATGAAATCGATTATCAAGACATATCTCGATCTTAGGTTCCGATACCATGCTATAATATTGAGTGATAAAGTATCGTTTAGAAATACTAAATTGGTATTATTTAGAAATTAATAAAAAATAAGACTATATTTTAAACAATCAAACATAACTTATTTATTCCCCTTCTCACTCCTGTAAACCGTTCGTAATTATAGTCAAGTGTAATGTAAGTAATACGTCAATAAAGGTAATTATTTAAACAACTATCTTGTATGAAAAAATGTATAAGTATAATTTACTTTTACTCAACTAGGTAGGTAGTTACTTACACTTGACTGTAAATACAAGTGTGAACTCTCGTATTTATAGTAGAAAGCAACTAACTTCTTGAGTCAAAGTAATTCAAACTAAGGCAATTACTTTCATACAAAATAATTGCTTAAGTAATAATTACTTTTAATGTAGCTTGAAATAGGCATACAAAGACAATGAGCCGTTTTCTTTAAAAAAAAAAGCTTTTATCTTTCAAACGGATTCCTTAAAAATGAGTTTGATAGGAAAAAGCTCCTTTTTTATGCTACGGCCGCACGTACGTGTATCACCCCGAAGCTTCGGACAATGCCACGATACATGCAAGTGTGGCCACATGCGCGCAAAATTTTTAGCTTCTATCGACGAACGTACGAACTATCGGCGCGATATATCTAAAATACTGTAATAATTATTTATCTATTAATTAAACGGGATAAACCCAATTATCATGTAAGACTATAGAGGATGGACTTCGCACTACATTATGTAACCTCCACCCCAATTGCCAAATAAATGCTTAACCCTACAGTGGTCGCGTGGAATACACACGTAATTCACGCGTACTAAATTGTCAATAATTCAAAAACTACAAGCGTAAAGTACGAGCGCTTCCAGGTACTTTAAGTTGAACGTGTGGACAGTGTTGCCGTTTTAGCGACTTTGTCGCTAGATCTAGCGGATTTTCAATGTGTTCAGCGACTTTTTTTGTGGATCTAGCGACAAAAAATAATTTAGCGACTTCTAGCGATATTTCGATTGCAAGGCTGACTTACGAAACTTATTTACCAACTTTCAATAGGTAGTTGAGTGAAATTAGAATAAAAGAACAAGCTACTGTTTCGCTATGAAAACACGATACAAAAGTATTTTAGTAGAAATTTAAGTGTACCTGCTAGCAACACTACGGACATGCCATTCGGTTTTTTGGGGAATTCCCTTCCAGAATTTTGTTTGGTCTCAAGGTGCGTTCAATTACAAATTATAGCTGTTCATTTCTCATTCATTCGTTCTTTCATTAGTCAAAGGAAAGGAAGGAATAGCGGACTATTGTTACTTTTTCGCAGAACAAACCTGTTTTACATAGTGTCTTTGTGTGTCCTTGTTCAATTTTCGTAATTAATATTCAAAACATATTGTGGATATGGAAATTCCTTTAAAAAAGAAGACATATGCTCAAAAGTATAGACCAGAATGGGAGCAACAAGAAGAGTTTAAAATGTGGTTAAAACCTGTCCTAACTGATCCTACTAAAGCTTTTTGCTCGTTCTGTCACAGTGAAATATTTGCAAAATTAAATGATTTAAGAAAACATGCCGATACCAAAAAACACAAACAAAAATGTGAATCAATTTCCAAAAATCAGAAAATATGTTTTGCTCCTGCTTCTAAAACAAGCAGACATTCCCAAAAAGCTGAAGGTAAGCTTGCTTTATACATAACTGAACACTGTGCAATTTCTCAAATAGACCATCTGACAGAAGTGTGCAAAGACGCGTTCGCAGACTCAAAATCTGCTGACATAAAAATGCATAGAACAAAGTGCACTCAGATTATCACCCAGGTTTTAGCGCCCCATTTTAGAGAAAACCTTGTCAAAGATATTGGTAGCCAAAAATATAGCCTGATTTTGGATGAATCTACAGATATTAGTGTGACCAAATTCATGGGCGTTATCGTGAGATATTACAGTACGTCACAAAATTCTGTCGTATCTGCTTTTCTGTCTCTGGAGCCTATAGAACGAGCTGATGCCAACGGTCTTGTCTCATCATTAGTAAAGTGTGTACAATCGCACAATTTATCTCTCAAAAATTTGGTTGGGATCGGGACTGATAACGCTGCAGTAATGACAGGGTGTCATAACAGCGTATACGAAATACTTAAGAGGCAATACAATCTACCCCATTTAATCCTTATAAGATGTATCTGCCATTCCCTACAGTTAGCCGTCAGTCACGCATCACAGAACTCTATTCCAAAACATGTTGAATTTATGTTAAGAGAAACCTACAAGTGGTTTTCAATCTCATCAAAGCGCCAGCATGAGTACAAGGAGCTATACGGCCTCATTAACTGCGGTGACGAACCTCTTAAAATTCTCAAAGTTTGTGATACTCGCTGGCTGTCGATAGAACCGACTGTTGTCAGAATTTTAACTCAGTGGGAAGAGCTGAAGTTACATTTTTCAGTTACTAAAGATAAATGCTACACTGCTGATTTATTGAGTCAAATGTACAAAGACGAAACTAATCGCTTGTATTTCATATACCTGAAAAGTATTCTAAATGACGTACAAATGGGAATCAAGATCTTCGAAGGAGAGCATACAGATCCTGTTAAATTATTAACCTCACTTATGAATTTATTGCGATCAGTCTGCAACAGAATATTGATACCAAATTCCGCAACAACTGAAAAAGATTATTTGACCATTAAAATTGATAACCACCTAAGTCCAGTACCTCATCTAGGATATCTGTTTGAGTCCCACGTTGCTAAAGCCAATTTACCATCTGAAACAGTTGCAACTGTTAGAAAACGTTGTATTGATTTCACCGTTCGTTTGGCAAAAGAAATTCAAAACCGTTTACCCAGCAATTACGTTGCCTTACAAAAAATGACACAATTGTCTGTAGATAACACTTTAAAACAGATCAAAGATAATTCAATCGCTGAACTAGCTGTTGAATTTGGTTTTGAGGAGGACAAAATTGAAAACATATTAAAACAAAGGCACGCTATAAATTTTGTAAAATGGGACCTAACTACAGATACTGTACAATTCTGGGGTCATGTCTTAAAATACAAAGACGCTGCAGGATTTAATACTTATAAAGACATAGCAGACTTAGCCATCACAGTCCTGTCGTTGCCACATTCCAACGCAGAAGTGGAACGAATGTTCAGTCAGATGAATATTGTAAAAAACAAACTAAGGAACAGACTGGCATCAATTACTTTAAACTCGATACTTATTGTAAGAAATCAATTAAAGATTTTAAAACAAAATTGCCATAGCTATGTCTTGCCAGATGACGTTCTTTCCAAAATTACAAAAACCATCAAAAAGCCGAGTGCTTTAACATCATCCACTTCTGCATTGGAACCATCAGCTTCAACGTCATTAGAAGTAGTCGAAGTCGAAGATGACGCAATCGATGACGCTATTTTTGATTGTATAAATCTATAGGCCCTACAAATTAAATCTTTGATTGTTCAAATTGGCTTTTAATTACACCATTTTTTTATTGAATATTTGTTTTATTTAGCGACTTCTAGGGAATTTTTTAAGTAACTTTTTTTTCAAAATCTAGGGACTTTTTAATCAAGGTCTAGGGACTTTCTTTTTTCCGAAACGGCAACACTGTTCAGAGCGCCGCGCGCTCGCTCGGCAGTCGGACGTATTTTTTTAGTTTATGTTAGCAGAGCAGCACGGCGGCGTTACGATGTCGTGGGTTGTAGATCCCGAAATCCTAATTATAGAGGTGGAGTCTCGTCCACTTCTATATGCAAAAGTATTGCCTGATTACTCAAATAAGATTATGAAGAATAATGCCTGGCAGGACATAACCAAAAATCTCTCAGAGGACTGGGAAACCCTCACCAATGAAGAAAAAAATAATCGATGTAAGTAAATAATGCAAGTTATTAAGTTTAAATATAAAATGGTTTATTATTTTTAGCTTTTAATATTATTTATTATTAATTTTCTCTATTTATAACTTGATATTGCCACGGAATAGAACCTTGTGGGGATGTAAAATATCTAGCGAAATAATCGCGTATTTCCAGACCAGTATGGTTACTTCTTAGACCTGTTGGTAGGAGACCTTGTATTGGACTGTCAAATAAAGTATCATCAAATTGGAATCCATCTTTGATTCTTACAAAATTATGTAGAATGCAACATGCTTAACTACCGATATCGTGCGATTGGGTTGAAGTTCTATAGCCCTCGTTAAAATCCTCCACTTGTTTGATAGAATACCAAAACTGCATTCAATCATTCTTCGTGCTCGTGTTAGTCGATAATTGTAAATACGTTGTTGCACAGTCAAGTTGCGGTTCGGATATGGCCGTAAAATATGTCCAGATAGGGCCAAAGGCTTCATCGCCAGTTAATACAAATGGCATATTTTTCCCATTCGGATCATTCGGTAAAGTTTGCGGTTCTGGTAAATCAATTTGTCCAGATTCTAGTTGTCTGTTAAATAATGTATTTTTAAAGACGTTTGAGTCAGAAGAACCGCCGTAAGCTCCTACTTCAATGCAAGTAAAACTGTAGTTTGCATCACAAATTGCCATCAAAATTATAGAAAAATAATTTTTATAATTATAGTACAGTGAACCGCTTTGATTGGGCTTCGTTATTTCAATGTGTTTGCCTTCTACAGCCCCGATCACATTGGGGAAATTAGTGCGATGGTAAAATTGTTCGGATATTTTCTTAAAGTCATCCTTTGTTTTTTCTGGCATATACATAGGCTTTAAACAATCCCATATTTCGTCACAGACTTGTTTAATTATGTAATGTATAGTAGATACTCCTAGTAAAAACTGGTAATGTAAATCATGAAAATTGTTGCCTGATGCTAAAAATCTGTAACAAAAGAATGGCTCATTAATTACATATATTTTTTAGGCAAAGATTTGCAAGCAAAATGGAAACACTTAAGGAACAACTTCCGGCGTGAATATCAAGCCCAAAAAGATGTTACATCAGGCCAAGGTGCAAAAAAGAGAAAGAAATACAGAATATTACGATCAATTATTATTTCTAGTTCCATACGTTAAAGATGCCAAAACTTCTGGAAACTACAGCACTCGAACAAATGTAACAGAGTAAAATATTGAAAGCCCGCCAACGCCGAACGACATAAATTCACCAGCTGGACCTTTGACTGACACTCCTAATGTTTCAAAGACTCCAAAGAAGACAAAGAAAACTAAATCCTGAAAGCCATAAAAAATGAAGTATCTGAAACGGACGAGGATACAACATTCTGTTTATCACTGGTTCAGTCACTTAAAAAGATGGACGACAGTAATAAAATGTTGGCCAAAATCGAAATATTAAAAATAATTCACACTTTCTCAAATCACATCAGTCAGCCCAATCAATCACCAAACATTGAACCATATTTCAGTCACCGAAATTCTATCCCGTCGCAATCAACACCAATCAATCAACCGCACCCACAGTCGGAGACCACTTTCATCTATACTCAGACTCCACTACAGCTCTCACAGCCAACATTCACTCAAGCCCATAATACGTATCAGCAGCACTCAGAGTCACATCCAACAATGCCCTTGCATCAATCTTCATCCGTTAATCCTGTACATCCATCAAAAGTAATTAGGATTCTAGAGAATCGTCAATATCGCCCCGCTAATTCAACTGCATCTAGTTCTAGGCCACACTCCGCACAAAGCTTTTTTACCACTTTCAACCCAAATATTTGCCCATCTCCATCCAACACTGACCAATCAAGTCCAACAACTGTTCAGAGCCCCTTGACCAATATAAGTTCACCAGAAGAATTTTACTTTCCTCCAGATGGTTGTTAAATACTTTAGTTTACTTATGTTTTAGTTAAGTTCTACTTACGTTTTTAATAAATGAAAATGATTTTGTAAGCTTGTAATTATTGTTTTACTGACCTCAGTGTAACAGCTAGTCGTTGTACAGGTAGTATCGCCAAACGCATGTTGGTATCTTGAAGTGTTATTCGAGGCCCCACTAGTGTTAACAGTTCGTCAAATGTTGCTATAGACATTCGAAAATAATTAAAAAAATTATCGGGATATTGCCTCAATTCTTCATAAAGCGTCACAAACTGTCCTTTTATGTATCTCAGTTCATTCAGAGGATGAACCCAGAATGTCTTTTGCTTTCTTTTTCGTCTTCTAGCAACACAAATCGCTATTGCTAATACTTTAGCAGAAACCATTTCCACGTCTTACTGAAGCGAGAATCGAAACAAGAGTGATTTTAAACCGTTCGTATGAACAGTCACATCGAGAACGTTATATAAGCGCCAACGCCGAGTTTTAACGCAACGTTTTTTAAACTCCCGTAAGAATGAGGCCTTACAGGAGCTCCGCAAAGTCCGTGGATTAAAAGTGTATGCCGCGCGACCAATTACGTAAGTATTTTTTACATATTGATTTTATTTATTTATGTTTTATTACTGTTGATTATATGCTATAAATATAATTGTTTGACTGTTGGTAGGTGTTGAAAAGGCTAAACACTTAAAATTATTGTTTTTCTTTAGAATAACAATGAACGATCGGGAGGCTGCTCAAGTTGAGGCGTGGCTGGCTGAAGCTGATGAAGAAAATGAATTATACGAAGATCATTCAAGTTCAAATGCTGAAGAATATCACCTTGAGGAACATCTATCAGAAACCGAGCAAAGCGAACAACTTCCAGGTGAGGCTTCAGGAAGTAGTTCTGAATCAGAAAATGATGAGCCCCCTCGGCGACGCCGACGTGCTGACTTTTACACCGGCGTAGATAATACAATCTGGTCTAAAACTGTTCCCTTGAATTGGGGAAGAACTCGCCAACATAATATTGTTTTTACTGCCCCTGGTCCTAAAGGAATAGCCCGAGGAAAAACTACTCCAGAAGATTGCATGTCTCTTTTTCTGGACGATAACATCATTGATCTTCTCACCACATATACCAATAAAGAAATCGACTACATCAAGAGTAAGCATGCAAGGGAAAGAGATGCTAAACAAACAGACGTAACGGAAATAAGAGGATATATTGGAATTTTACTTATGGCTGGGGTACTAATAATAGGGCGATTGAGCGTTGACCAAATATTCGAGCATGTAAAACACACAGGAATCGATGCCTATATATTTGACTCTGTCTGAACAAAGATTTAAATTTTTGACGAAGGCTTTGCGCTTTGATGACATTGGAGACCGCCAAATTCGTGCTAGTATTGATAAGCTGGCTCCAATAAGAGAGATTTTTCATTTATTTCTCGAGAACTTTCAGAAAGATTTTGTACCCAGTGCTGAAATGACTTTGGATGAACAGCTGTTGGCTTTCAAGGGACGCTGTTCGTTCAGACAGTATATCCCGAGCAAGCCGGCGAAGTATGGAGTGAAGGTTTTTGCTCTCGTGGACGTTCATTACCCTTATACGTTCAACTTGGAAATATATGCAGGTCAACAATCCCCATTTCGCATGAGCAATGAGAGACATGATGTGGTTATGAGGATGGTACGTCCAGTGCTCGGAAAAAACATCAACATAACAATGGATAACTGGTTTTCTTCTCTTCGAGTAGCAAAAGAACTGTTTGAAAATGGGACAACTATGGTTGCTACAGTACGGAAGGACAAAAGAGAAATACCACGAGAATTTCGCGTTGCAAGAGGAAGTCCATTATGCTCTTCAAAATTTGGCTTCTACCAACCATGTACGCTAGTTTCTTATGTACCTAAGCCTAACAAAGTTGTGATTTTAATGTCAACGATGCATAATAACGCTACAATTGATGCCGATACAGGAGACCGTCGCAAACCAGAAATAATAACATACTATAATAGAACAAAAAACGGCGTCGACCTGGTGGACAAGATGTGCTCCCTCTACAATGTTGCCAGAAATTCAAGAAGATGGCCTGTAACTGTCTTTTTCGACTTGGTCAATATCAGTGCACTAAACGCGTTATGCATTTATACTGCAAACAAAAATTATGAAGTTGTTCGCCGACGTGACTTCCTAATCGACCTGTCTCTGGCTGGATGAAACCTCTAGCTCGTCGAAGATTGGATAATACCAAATTGCCAAGAAGTCAAGTATTTAAAATAAAATACTTTCTTGGCATTATTCAATCAGAAAACTCGGCAACAACATCAACACAGGCGCCAAGTCGTTCCATAGGCCGCTGCTATGACTGCGGAAGAAGCCACAATAAAAGCACTAGAAAACTGTGTAACACGTACAAAAAGTTTATTTGTGGCGATCATCAATCATATCAAAACATGAAAGTTTAAGTGTAATTTTGTACTAAAGTTGTTTTTTTTATTTTTTTTTAAACACAGAGGATGTGATTAGTTTCTGTTGATTATTTTTAAAAATTAAACTTTAATTATAAGAATTCTCTTCGAATAAAGAACGATTGAAGCTCATATTTTTTTATTTCAATTTATAAATGGCATACACCTGTACTCCACGCGACTAATCTGGTCAGTTTTTAGCACGCGACCACTGTAAGGTTAAAAAAAGCAAGTGAAAATGTTGGTTTCAAAAACATGTCGGCCTTATTTCGTTCTGAGGAGTATAAATTAATATTTAATACGTATATTTATTATTAGTTTTTATTGTATATCGATATCAGCTATTCAATATAGTACAACACTAGGGTGAGCGGCCATATCATGTTCCAAACATAATATAGGTATTAATATGAGCGCCGCGCCGGCGCACTGCCGCCGCCGCGAAAAGGCAACGGCGCGCCGAGCGAGAGAAAAGGTTCAATGAATCAGTGTGAACGAGCTTGTTGTTTTGGTAGGACGCGTTACACGTTTGTGTCCACGCAACGGCAACGCAAAATGTGGACGTTTTTAAAACGAAGCTAGATAAAATTACTGTGTCTCCGCTTTCAAAATTGAAGTCTAATAAACACAGTTGTTGGAACTATTTTGGACAACTTGTTGTGAATATAGACGGGAAAAAAAGAACAGTGCTCTGCGACCAAGTCTTTTGTGAGGAATGTTTAAGAAACGCCAAGGAAACAGATCATAATCTATTGTTTTCTGAGTGAGTACAACCTGAGTTTATCTTCTTTACTATATAAGTTGAAATATGTAAATACAATATAACATTTCACATAAGTAGACCTTTAAAAAACAGTATATTATATATACAATGATTATGCGTTATTTATTCGCCCTTCACTTATATACCTGAACTAGGTTTATTTAACACTGACTGGGTAGGTAATAAATTATCTATTAAATGATGTCTGATACCTAATCATATGACTTGGCATGGTACTTTACTATTCAAAATGGCGGCACAGTAAATAGCATGTGCAAGTGTTGCTTTTTGAGACCTCCCATTATTTTCAGAGTTCTCGGATCTGTTAATGAATAACTGTATCTACTTTTAATCTAGTGGCGAAAAACTAAATTTAAACTGTGTATTGTATATGTATTGAAATTTTATCATTATTTTTTCTATAGGAAAAATGTGATAGTAAAAAACCACGAGCCCTATAAGTAGTTTTCACGTGGGATTCGAACTACCTATAACTTACTAATAGGTTAAAACTACTTATAAAATAATGAAATTAAAATTATGAAAGCTACTTAGCAAGCTCGTGGTTTAATACTATCACATTTTTTCTATACTTACAGAATTTGCGTTGTGAATGCATAAAAATCATTTAAAATCTCAATTATTATTTTCATTTCAGAGCCAACGTGAAAGCATATAGTAAGAACATTGCAACTAGCAATTTACTTCGCCATTTGAAAGACGCACATAAATTGGAAGAAACTCAACAAAAGTCAAAGGTTGCCCCTATAGAGACATTTTTCTCGGTACAAAGAAGACCAGCTAAAACAACAGATGACACCATTAATAGAAAAGACAAGTCGCTGCTTGCCCGCGACCTTGCGTTATGGTTTGCAAGATCCCTCATACCATTTGACAGCATAGATGTCGAAGCCATGAAGGATTTTTTTAAGAAATACAATATCATTATTTTGGCTGGCGACCTTCCGTCTCGGCAAAACATAGCTCGGGAAGGGCTTGAAGACGTTTACGAAAGCATGGTGACTTACGTAAAATCCATCATTCATAAACAGAAGTTTGGGTTCGGAGCATTAACTGCCGATCTTTGGACCGACAGATACAGACGACGAAATTATATAACTTGTACATTTCATTTTATTACTGCAGAAATGGAACTAAAAAAATTTACATTGGCTACTAAACAAGTAACGGAAAACATACAGGTGAAACAATAAAAGATGAAATTCAATAAATTTTACAAGACTTTCAGATTGAACGATCCCAGGTTGTGTTGGTGACAGACGCAGGGAGCAACATGAAAAGGGCTGCCAATTTGCTAAAAGTGGAAAATCATCTTTGCCTCGGGCATGCACTGCATAACTTGGTAACGGTTGACGGCATTCAAGAAACAGAGGAGGTAAATAACCTTATCACCAAGTGCAAAAAAAAATGTAAAACATGTAAGATACAGAGCACCAGAACTTGAAGCTGCTGCTAGTAGAGAACATCGTGATTTGCTTTTAACGATGAATGAAATTGGAGAACAGCTTGAAAGTTCAGACGAAGACGTTCTATCCGGTGAATGTAGTGATAACCCTCTGGAGCAGCGTACGGACACGATTTCTGTACCGCCAACTATAAAAACGAGCACACCAGCTAGATGGCATAGCATACTTATGATGCTATCAAGTTTAAATCATAGAGCGAATCGCCGGCCTATTAATGATATGCTAAGAGACATAGGACGCCATAGTTACCAACTCAAAGACTACGAACATAAGCTTATTGATATTTTTAGAAAAGTTCAAGCAAATTGTAGAAATTTTATGTTCTGAAAGCCAACCTACCATAAATTTAGCATTGGTTTTCAAATCAGAGCTCAAAAGATTGCTAGAAGAATGTGACGACAATGAGCCTGTGATTTTAACAAGATTGAAGAATAACATGCTCTTCAAGTTAGAATACCGCTTTCCCTCGAATGACACAGTCGTTGCAGCATCGTTGTTGGACTGCCGCTTTCATTCGATAAAAGAAATTGACCAATATATGGAAAGTCAGGATACAACGAAAGTATCATTCTTGACAAATATTGTTAATTCAGCAGTTATGCAGAAGCCTGATGCAGCATCAACTTCAACGTCAGAACCAGGTCCGAGCTTTGCATCTGCAGTTTCTACTACATTTTTAGCAGATTTGGCAAGAAAACATACTAGCCAACAAGATAATGACAGCGTAATCGAAAACGAGTGCTGGAAATACTTTAGTTGTGCTAGTGCCGTGGATTTAGAGCCGTATAATGGGAACGTTTTGCTTTATTGGAAAGACAGTAGAACTTCGTTTCCGTACTTATCAACACTTGCTCGTGCGATATTGTTCATTCCAGCAACGAGTACCCCTAGCGAAAAGGTATTCTCTGTTGCAGGACAAGTAGTTACAGAAAAGCGGTCACGATTAAACCCAATAAGGATTAATCGCATTATTTTTATACATGACAATTACCATCATTGTAAAAACAGAGATACTTAAACACATTTTGATTTTGTTTTGGCAATTCCTAGTAAAACTTAAACTAGAAAAAGTAGGAATTAAAACTACTTTGATTTTATTTTGGTAAATACTGTTGATCTTATTATGTTAAATACTGTTGATTTTATTTTGTTAAATACTGTGATTTAGTAGTTTTAGACAATACCTACCTACCTGATTAGACTACCTAAGTTACAAATGTGATATGATTTTGCATGATCTCAGGGAGCCAAGAACTATTTATTGATTTCAACGAGTTTATTTTTAATGTTTAAAGTAAGATAACTTAAAAATATATAATTATGTGTTTTATATATTATCTTTATTAAATACTTATATATTTTGTTATTACATTGCATTATATTTTTGGCTAAAGTTTATTTAAGTGTTAAATCTATTTTTATTTGTTCAATACCAAGTATATATGTTCTTTTTGTTATGTCTGATATTTTATATGATATGTGTTTTGTGTATTTTTATATTAGTATTGTGTAATTTCGTATGTGTGTAGTGTCTGTAAACGTATGCCTGATGTCACCACTGTGCTCAGCAGAATAACTTATACTGAGCTGGGCACAGGTTTGGTATCACATGACTTTCTCACAAATTCATTTGTTTCTTGTAGCTATTGTTATGATTTATTGTTTGTCTGTGTTTATGTCATGTGATACCAAAATAAATGTTTCTTTCTTTCTTTCTGATACAAAATGCTGTAAAAAATAAAGATTTTTTTGGATATACAGTAAAGATAAAGATCCTCGCGGAATGTGCGGGGCACATAATAAGACACCTCCTGAATAAATTCAAGAGTTTCACAACCGCATACAATCGTTTCCATCCATAAGAGAGTCATTATGTAATAAAGGAGTCTCAACGTCAATACTTGGATAAAAAACTTTCTATTGCCAAGATGTACAGTCTTTATGTTGACGAATGTAAAAACAACAGTACACCCGTAACTGAGATAACATATCGAAGATTTTTTTGGAAAGATTTCAATTTGGGATTCTTTAAGCCGAAAAAGGACCAATGTCTGATTTGCACTAAATATGCACAAAGCGATGCTAAAGATAAACCGGAACTCGAAAAAACAATTTGCAGAGCACAATGCCAGGAAAGAGACTTGAAATAAAGACAAGGAAAATGATAAGATAAGAGCCGGTGATAATAAAGATTTTTTTTAATTAAGTTTAATAAACAAGAAGACAAGAGAAGACTAATAAAGATTTACAAGCCATACTTCAGATACCTAGTGGAGAAATCGGCCTTCTATATTACACGCTCAAATTAACTGTATATAATTTGACAGTATGCGAGAGTGCCATTCAAAACCATGCATATTGTTTAACTTGGTCAGAAGTAAATTGCAAAGAAGGTAGCGCGGAAATAGGTACTATTTTGTCACTACTTGTCGAATTGCATACCAAATTCTGTGACTGAAGTAAGCCTTTTTTCTGATACCTGTGGTGGGCAGGATCGAAATAAGAACGTAGCGGCAATCTACTCTAGGCTGTTAAAAAAATAGTCAAGTTGTAAATCATTGAACAAAATTCCTTGAAAGTTTTTCTCAAAATTCACACATGGAGGCAGACTCAATGCATAGTCTTATCGAGACGGAACAAAAATATACAGATATCTATTCTATGCTAGATTGGATAAATGTATTTAGGAAAGCAAGATCAAAAAAAGTATATAATTACGGCATTCATGTCATTTCATGTTCATTCCTGTTTTTTGCATTCGCAAAACGCATTAGCTACAATGCCATTTGGCCATTTTTCTGTGTGCCGCCGTGAAGTGTTGTTGTTCATCATGACCAAAGAATCCATCTGTTGTCTCATCAAGGTAGCATTTTATGTTAATGTTACGTGAAAGAGTTGCGAAATTGAAACGTACGGACATGGAACCATCAGAGAAGGCACCTGAAAAATTAACCATCGCGGACTGTCTTAGATATTGGGGCCTTGAAATATACATTGAAAAGTTCAACGGTGAGTAAATTACATTATAATACATTGTATAGTAGGTATATCTAATGCTGAGTCAAGACGGTAGGTAAGTTTGACTGTTGTTTTATGTCTTTCTCAGCCCATTACAAAAGAGAAACAAAATAATCCTGTCCTCAGGTCAGAAAACAAAACCCCTTACCATTTATTAATTATTTTTGTATTATTTTTAGAACATGCAATTGATCTGGAGACAGTGCAAATGTTTTCAGATGCAGACATAAAAGACTTATTGCCTGTAATAGGACACCGTTCAAAACTTGTCACACAAATTAAATTGCTTAAAGAAATAATGGCTCATGCTTGCACAACCCCAAATGCAAATCAAGAAAACGTGTTCGCCGTAAGTACCTAAAAATCATGACACTAAAAAATCATTAATTCAAAAATTCATTAAAAAATTAGAATTTCGAAAAAGTATATAGCCAGTGTTACTTGGGGTGATATAATCAACATCTTGTAGAGGAGCCAACTCGCCAACGCCGTGCGATGTCCGCTTGAGATTTATGTGGGTACACTCAGACCTGCTTACTTAAACTGTCTCTATGCAACGGATAGAGAAGCATTCCCTAAGAAATGGAATAGTCTAAGAAAGAATGACCCGATTCAAGCATGGCATTCATTAAAGCAAACCATTATTAAATTCACAATTAAGCGATGGAGCAACAATTGAATAATTATCAAGCCACAACACAATAGTCGATATGTACAATTTTTATGAGCTCAAGAATGCAATTGTTACTATAAAAGACACCTATGATCCCAATGTTGCAGGAGAAACAACAAAAGAATGCAAAGGAGGAACCAGTAGAGGCAAAGAGTTTCATAATCCTGTAGGGAACTTAAGCGACATTATAAAGAGACTAGAGGAAGGCCATTCGGGTTATCACGTCACACACAGTTAAAACAACGGGAAGGGAAGTCCACCAGCCAGCACCACCTCCAACAGTAGCTCTTCGGTTGGGACCATCATCAAGTGCAACTACCATGATTGAAGCCCCAAGCCACCTCATGTCCGCTCTAACTACATTTCACATTGTCGTTATTATTATTATCTATGTTAGATTACATCCCTATTAATATTATGAATGTGAAAATGTGTATTATGTATGTTTGTTTGTATATTTGTCTGTCTCTATGTTCCGTTTTCACGTCAAAACGGCAGAATCGATTTTGATGAAATTGGAATGAAGATAGTTTAAAAGACCCTAGGAAGGACATAGGCGACTTTTAACTTTAATAAGACTCAATCCCAAGGGAAAATAACATAGCTGTATAGATTAGAATAGATATAGTTTGAAGCCCTGGGAAGGACATAACTTACTTTTAACCGCGGGAAAAAGCTCATTCCCATGGGAAAACCAGTTTAAGAGCGGGCAAATTTGCGGGTAGAAATTGGTATTTAAGTAAATAGTTTGAGACCCTGGGAATGATTATAATAGGCAAATTTTACTTTTTACCATAGGAATGTATCATATTCCCACGGGAAAATCAGTAGGTATTATTTATTTGTCCGTCTTTCACGTCAAAACGGAGCAACAGATCAATGTGATTTTTTGTACGGGGGCAGATATGGAGCTGGAGGATGTGATACATAGGCTGCCTACTTTTTATCCCGGAAAAATATCACATTCCCTCAGGATAACGTTATGTAGTACACGCGGGCGAAGCCGCGGGCGGAAAGCTAGTCTATAAATATAATTAAAATAACTGTTTCTGTCTTGCGGACTGTCAGTCTGTTTGTCCGAGGTATTAATCTCCGAAAGTGTTGGACAGATTTTGACGAGACTTTCACGTGTAGGTTTTTTACGGGACTAGTTAACACTTGTAGACTTTTAATAATAATAAAATAAAATAAAAGATATTGAAAATATTTTATTATGACCGATGTCTTACTAAACAAATTATTTTCAATTAAATCAAATTAAATTCTATTGTTGTTAAAGTACCGAACAAAATTTTCTCTTATTTCAAATGCACTATTCGTACTTCTGGTATCCCTATCTAAAAATTCAAATGCATGGGCCACAGAGTCAGGTTCTGCCAAGGTAACGTCGTCTTGTAGTTTTTTTGTTCTTAAAAAGTTGTGTAGAATGCAAGTAGCTAAAACAATCAATTTCGCGGTTTCAACATTAACCTCCAAGGGACTTCTATAAATTCGCCATTTCTTTGTCAATATTCCAAACGTGTTTTCTACTACTCGTCTCGCTCGGCAGAGGCGGTAATTGTAGATATCCTTTTCTATATCACCTCGTGAGACTCTGTATGGGAACGGCCTCATTAGATATGGCTTTAGAGCAAAAGCCTCATCACCAATCAAAACGTGTGGAGTGGCAAAATTTTGGCCTGGTAACTCTTTTGGGGGAGGCAAGTTCATTGTATTGTCTGCAAACCGTCTCCCCATCAATGAGTTTTCTAAAACTCCGCCGTCACTGTTCTTGCCGTAGCCACCAATGTCGACACATATAAATTTATATTCAGCGTCAGCTATTGCCATCAAAACAATGGAAAACTTTTTAAAATAACAGTAATAGTTAGAGCCTGTATTTGGTGGACATTGTATGGTTACGTGCTTCCCGTCAATAGCACCACAGCAGTTAGGGAATTGCCAATTTTCTTGAAAAGTATTTGCTGCCCGTGCCCAAGTTTTAGATGTTGGTTCTGGTAAATAAATTGGGCCCATTTTATCACATATAGCAAGACACACTTCTTTCACTATTAACGCAACTGTAGAAACACCGACTCTATAACTGTGGGCAATAGTACGCAATGAATCCCCCGTACCTAGATATCTGAAAAAAAAAATCAATTATTACTTTGTTACAGGAGAAGAATTGAAACGGAAATGGACAAATATGCGAGACACATATACAAAACATTTAAAGGCCACCAAAACCTCGACAGGTGTGCACAAAGTGCGACCAAAAATTACAGTTGCTGGCAGTGGGCTCCACATATGGAGTTTTTAAGACCATTTTTAGCATTTGCAAAAACTGTCACTAATATAAACGCTACAGAATCTAAAGAAAATATCGATATTGAAATTGCCAATCGAAATGTTTCTGATGATTCTGACAATTCTCGATAAATTTTAATACCAGTAAATCGAAGACAAGCAACAAATATACAAGTTTCAGCTTCACCTGTAGACCTTTTCTAGATTAACTATTTAAATAACAGAAATCCGCCTCCTGTACAAGAATAAGACGCACTAGAACATTTATTCATGGGATTAGCAAAGACTGTAAGAACTTTCTCGCCTAAAAGACAATCAGTAGTTCAAATGAAAATTGCGAATATTGTAATGGAAAACGAGTTACAGCATTTGGACGAATTGGGTCACTCTGGACAATCACACTCTTTAATGTCGCGTCGTCACTCAGCACCGCTATCAGTTTCAACCTCTATAACATCAGCGTCATCCTGTACTACTTACTCACCAACAGAATATTACAGAACACTATCACCGGTCGGACGTGATGTTCCAATACAATTATTAGAAAATGATACGACTGCCGAGGAAGACTTATCACTATTACAGCATGATGTGGCACAATCACGTGAAAATGATTTAGATATTGATGAGACCGTTTTTATTCATCTTTTAACCCTAATTAGAATTAGTTACATCGGCTCCTAATAATTTACTACAGTTCTTGTGGAAATTTTAATCGTTACCTAATCAAAAATATGTTAGCTCTGTAATCAGATTTATTACTATCACTGTTTTTAAATTAAATAAAGAAATAAACGTATAAAATAATATGTTAAAATTATTTACCTTAAACATATTGCCAAACGCTCACTGGGCTCTATAGGTTCTCGAAGGTCGGTATATTGTTTCCGTATATTTTGTTCGATTCTTGATAAATCTTCATTATAGCATGCTTCTGGCATACGAAAATATACATAAAATCTTTTTTTATCTTTTCATAGTGTTAAACTCTCCAAATTCTATGCGTTGAGAACTGAGCTCATGAACCCATTTTCTTCTTTTCTTCCTCACATCTTGAGATTCTTCTTCAGTTAATGCTAGTAACAACAAAACCTCAGCTTCGATATCAAAGGACATGGTTTCCTATTGAGAAACCAAAAATAATGACGAGCGGGATTTGCCTCAATTTGGAGGGGCTATGCGAGCGAACGAATCGCGCAGATTCCCGTCCCGCGTCCCGCGCGGGATTCGCATCAGTTTGAACGAAGCTTAATGTAATATAATGTCTGTAATGTCATTGATTGTTTTTTTACTCATTGTAACTTGATTTAGTTGTTAATGTAAGTTGTGTTAAAGTAAGACTATCTTTAAGACTATTACTTAATAAGGGTGGAGGTGTTATGTTTGTATAGGTTACGTGCACTGCGACGCACGCCGCGCCAGTCACATTAAACCGTGTACGATAACAGACGTCTTTTATTTAGCACCTAGTACGAAAAGAAATAAAAAAATAGTAGATAAAAATAAACAAATAATAAGTATCATCAATGATTGCGTACTTAAAACAATAAGTCTTCAGGTATGCCTAAAACGGTTAAGTGCATTACGGTATTAGAAGATTTTATATATAGTTTGTCTGTTTTATAATAAGAATAAATATTTTGTTTCAAATTAATAAATGTTTAATTTTTTTCAAAAATAACAGAACTGTGGTGTGGTGCTGGTGTTGGATTATTCCACTTACGTCAGCTGCCATTTTTGCCTAACTGTATTCAGAATATAATCTCTTGCGTTTATCATGTTTAGCGAATATCATATTTTGCTAGTATGATGTTTTGCGAATAACATATTTTGCTAGTGTCACCAACAGAAGCAATTTATTTACAAATGAGTAGAAAAACAAGAAACCGTTAAATATAAAATCTTATACTATAACAGAAATACGCCGTCCAACTCACAGCCGCGTGGCATAGTACCGAGAACACTGGCGCTGTTGCCCCGCTGAATGCAAAGACTCAGCCGCTGGGCAAGATAGGCACCAGCTCTCAGGTCTCCTGAGGCGTGGACCAGTTTTGCTAGTGTGATATTTTGCGAATATCATATTTTGCTAGTGTGATGTTTTATGTTATAAAAATAAGAAAGTATACTCAGAAAAACATGAAAATATTCTTTATTCAATTGAGCATTTTACATGCATATTTGAATTGTCAGTTTTGCCCTACCACCCATTTCAGATTCTTTTAGCTAACAAGAAAAAACAGGCGCAAAAAACTTACCAGCTTTATCAATTATAAGTAATGGTATTTACAAACAATATACCATTACTAAATACAAATCAATCAACGAATTATTTGGTATGACTGGTGAGTAACACAGTAGATGTCTTTTTTAAATCTTTTTAACATGTTTTTGAATTTATGCAAAGGTAGTCCATCACATCTTTTGTAACTTCAATGTCTGTTAAGACAATCGGCAGCAGTTTATCATTGTAACCGACTTCAAGCAAGGAGGTTGTCAGTTTGACCTGTATGTATGTGATATTGTTGGAATTGGGTAATATTTGAGTACAGCGTTACATTTTAGGCTTTCAAACATGTATGCAAAATTTCGGAATTGTATGCATGTTTGTATGTTTGTCCTCAAATATCTCGAGAACTAAAAATCATATGGATGTGATTATTTTTGACCTAAATTATGTGTATTTCAACTTAGGGAACGGTACAAGTTTCATCCAAATCGGTATAGTTGTTTTTGAGATATGGGTATCTTATGACACAATCACTCAACACTAAAAATTAAGAAATAAAAATTAAACCGACTTTTTACTAAAAGTACTTTTTGAAGAGGGTAATTTTTTTTTGAGCTCAAATGAATATTTTACCTATGCCTATCACTATACTAACTTTACATGTATTTTGAAGCATTTATTGTTTATAACTAGGTCTATGAACCAAGAAATAAAATGGAAGATTCGATGTGATTTAGGTACTTTTTTATTTAATTTCAGATGTCCACAGGTCAACATAAACGTGCAAGAAATCTAGTCAATTCTTGTTTAAAAGATGATACTGATAAGCGAAACAAATTCTCTGAGACGAAACAATACAACGATTTACACAATAAAGTTAAAACAATAGAAAAATCCTCTAAAACTGAAGCTTTTGATTTTTTTCCCGTCATAACGATTCCGTCAATTACCGATCAAGAACTTAATTTAGCTATATAATCAATTTAAAACAGTAGTGATTTTGAAATACCAGACACATTTGTTACAGATTGTTCTATTAACGACCTGGTAGACGAACAAGTGATTTATTGTGATGAATCAGTACAAATATTTAACGAAATCTCGGTCAAGCTAATTGAAACGGACATTGTCGACTATAAAAATGAAAGTTCCGATGGTGAAATTTCGGTACATAAAGAAGTAGTAACAGCTTTAATACATAATAATTCGCCAAAGAAGTTACCAGTTGCATCAGAAACTGACGATATAGTAAAGGAGAGTTGTAAGATTTCTGGCTCTGTTGATAACGAAAACATAGTTCCCACAATTTGTTTACCAGACATTTGCGAAAAAAGTATTTCAAGTACCAAAGAAAATTATATAACTTTAAGTAAAAGTGTATCCAAGCAAGATACAAATATAATAGTCGTTAGTGCAGATAGTACAAACAAAAATGTTGAAAACGTAGGTTTAAGAACGGTCGACGATGAGAGAAACATTCCAAGAACTAAACAAAAATATATAACTAAAGACAAATCTGCGCCAGAGCAAGAAAAAATATAGTAGTTATCACATGAAGTACAAGCAACACTGTAGACAGCATAAATTCAGAACCGATTGGAGAAGAAAAAATAAATTCAAGCAACAAAGAAGATGATGTAACTATTGGTAAAAGTGTATTAGAACAAGAAGAAATAATAGTGGTTAGCACAGAGAGAACAATCAAAAACTTAGAAAACATAGATTTAAAAACAATTGAAGATAAAAATGTTACAAACACCACAAAATGATATAGATGAAATTATACCAGAGCAAGAAGAAATAGTAGTTAGCACAGAATATGTTATTACAAATAATGATTTTGAAGACATAGATTATATACCAATTGAAGAAAATTCACAAACTTCTTTAGATGAAGAATCTAATAACACAGGAATGAGGCCAGAGTACGTAAACGAATGACCAAAATAGAGCCATTCGAAAGAAAAGAACTAATAATAACAAAGATTATGTAAGTGCAAAGTTAAATAGAAAACATTCACAGGAAACGATTTTCATTGTAACGCTAAGTGAAAAGCTAAATGCAGACGATCGTAAGGCTGAATTTGATAAGTTCTGGAAAGCAGGATGTTATGAAGCACGCTGTGACACGCGGTCATGTTATAGAATGTAACAAGAAGAGGTCTTATTCAGTTAATTCTAGAAGAACATTATACTACGTAAGGGATATTCAGATATGTAAAAAAACACTGTTAAACACATTGGGTATTAGTCAAGCAAGAATTGATATCGCTCTTATAAAAAACCGAAACAATGAAATTATAAATAATAAAAGAGGAGTCAACTCGGGTGGTAATAAAAACATTTAAAAAAAAAAAACAAACCGACTTAAAAAAGTAAAAAATAAAACTTTTGGAGTCGGTGCCAGCCAGGGCATTCTACATTGCACTTCTATTAACTATATATTTTTTTGGCCTTAGCTAGCTAGCACCGACTCCAAAAGTTTTATTTTTTACTTTTTGAAGTCGGTTTGATTTTTTTTATAAAATGTTTTTATTTCGGCTTTTTTTAGTTACATCATGTGCCGTTACTTACACTAAAAATCAGCCTATACACAACAATGTCATCTAGGTAAACGACTACTTGCCAAAAGGTAATTGATATTTTTCAAGATTTTGAAAAAACTACTAGCCAGATCTTCGTAAAAATTATATGGGACCAAATTGACAGTGTACCCGATCGAACAAAAAAACAATTATTAAAATCGGATCACCAACACCGGAGTAATCGGTATACATACATCAGACAAAAAAAAAAAAAAAAAAAAAAATACGCGTTGAATTGAGTACCTCCCTCCTTTTTGTTGAAGTCGGTAAAAATAGGATAAATTCAAGTCAACTTCAAGAAATGCAAAATTTAATTGGTAATTTGCCGCGATATAAGTCACATTACTGCAGAAATAGCAGCACTTCTAATCTAATTATTTAGCTCCAAATTTTATACAACAAATGTAAAGAAGTTAGCGGTAATGCAGTAAAGCTTTTCAAGATTTAGACAGGGTTTTTTTTAAAGATTAAATTTAAAAACCTCAAAAAGATACCTGTTTACGCTGTGATACATATAAAGCTATTATGACTGGGCCAAACATTGAACATTGAACAAAAAACTGTTCTAAATAAGCAACATCAGAACTGTTCTAAATAAGATCATTTAGAGCACGCACATTCTTTAAGAGAAAAAAAGAAGTCAGATTTAGCATTAGCTAAATCAGATGCTTTAACAGAAACATTAACATTTGATCTGGAGAAAACTCATAGTCTATCTACAGCGACTTCCAACCAGTGTTATGTATTATAAAATGCAGCTCAATCTGTATAACTTAGGTATTCACAGCGGAAGTACTGGTAAAAGTTATTTCTACGTATGGTTGAAGCATGAAGCAGGAAGAGGAACACAGGAGTAGGATCGTGTATAAGAAAATTCATCCATAAAAACATGAAGCCAGGTGTAAATCATCTGATTCTGTGGTCAGATTCATGTGGAGGCTGTCCTCCACATGAATCTTAGTATTAAAATGGACCTGATTCTTCTATACATTCTCAAAAATCACCCGACCTTGGAAAAAATTACTCTTCGGTTTTTGCAACCTGACCACACTTTCTTGCCCAATGATTCCCAATTTGGGGATGTCGAAAGCGCCATAAAAACACAGCCTCGGCTATACACTGCAGACAACTTTATTGAAATCATGCGAAACTGCCGCAGGAAGAATTAGTTTCAGGTCACTAAACTTACAAAAGATGTTTTCTTTTCCATTGAATCCGTCCTAAAACAAATTACGAATAGAAAAAGTGATATACACAAAAACAAAGTTTCTTGGTTAGACACTTTTGAAATACAATTAAAGAAAAATGAGCCCACAATGCTTTACATGAAATCAAAACTTGCAGATGAAGCCAAAACTGTTGACATAGGCAAAGGAGGGAAAGGGCTGCACCCTGAAGCACATCAACTCAGTGTTGAAAAAAGTAAAGGCCTGAAAGAAATATTGAAATTGATTCAATCAGACGCCATACAATTATTATTTTTGATTCGATGTAGATGGTTTTGGCTCTTCTGTAGATTTTGAGATTGAATAATTCACACAAGATGGGTAGAATATTAAGTTTAGTATGATGAATAATCTTATAAGTTCATTAGATTCAAAAACATCAGTTGATTATGTTTAACTTATAAGTGAAAAATTTTACTTATAAGTGAAAAAATAATAAGAGTTTCATAAAAAATGTTAGAGATTTTACCTCATATTTGTTTTGATTTTATTTATTTTAATGTGATCTTAAATTTTAGAGTAACTTTTTTATTTTTGTTTTATTAGGAATATATGCCTACTTAATAAAACTAAAATTTATTTATGAACAACTAGGTACCCAAATGGAAGTGGTTTCTAGTAGTACCTAGTAATATTTTGCCATTCATATTTGATAGACCTTACATATTATTATAAAATAGTAAATTAGTATTATTTATAAATAAATATACCATTCGTTAAAAGAGAAACGAGAAGATATGTACCTAATCGAACTTACACACCTAAAGTGTATACATACGTGCATCCACAGTTTATATAGACTAAGGAATATTTTGAGACTGGTAATTTAAGTAAAGTTATGATACCAATATGCAATGAGAATTAATATGTGTATCCGATTTATCTTCAATCTTCGCAAATTTGACCACGTGTCGCACTTTCGCTCCAAACTTAATTGGCTCCCAATTCGCCGGCGCAGGGACTTACATACTCTTACGCTTCTCTATTCTATCCTCTTTCATCCATCTTCTCCTCACTATCTAAAACTATACTTTCACTATCGTTCCTCTTCCACTCAATGCACCTTACGCTCTTACTCTAATCTCACTCTTGATATTCCTTCCCATACCACTGATTTCCTGTCCTATTCCTTCTCTGTGCATGCTGTTCGCCTATGGAACTCCCTTCCAGAAGGTATTAGAAAAGCTCGCTCTCTGAAGTCTTTTAGCGATCAAGTCAGAATGCATTTCCTTTCTCATATTTAATCAATTTTTTTCCTTTCCCATTCCTACTATATGTTTATATATTCATTCTAAGTATGATTATTTATAATGTTCTATATTCAATTGCACCCACTCCCCCCCTTTTTCCCCCTTTTCTGCTCTTCCTCTTATTTCTTTACCACTCAAGGTTGCCTGGAAGAAATTGCTACCTAGCAATAAGGCCGCCTTTTGTGTATTTCCTTTTACTGTCTGTTTTTTATTTTTCTTTGTGTTCTTATTATGTGCAATAAAGTGTTTTTTATTATTTATTATTATTATTACATTTATAATGTTTATTTTTTATTACAACATTACAATAAAGTTGATTTTCTATAAATTTGCGTATCAATTAAGTGACATATCAAAATAAGGTAACACCCGTAAATATTCAATAACAATTTAATGTAACTTAGTGTTTCAATTCCAAAAGCCTAACACAGCCTTTTTTTAATTTTTCAAAAACATTTCAAAGCACTTCATGTCTTTTCAAAAGAATTAATATAACCGATCTCTTATTTAATTGACAATAACATTTTAGGTCATTTGAATCATTTATGAAAACGTCAAGAAGTTTTGAAACATTATGCAATAATATTTTTGTGGTTTCTCTCGTAATTGAAGTAATATTTTATTGTTTAATACATGTAAATTTGTTAAATAATAGATATACCTTAGAAATAACCAAAAACATTACCAATATTCAGACTTTTTCCATACAAAGTATTTAGATTTTTTTAATGCGTTTTTGTCAAAATGACAAGAAGCATGTGGGTTGACACAATATTGCTTATTTTCGTCCAATTGTCTTAGTCGGATAGTACTTACATATATTTAGTGATGTATTATGTGACCGAAAGTACCTACTGAAACATTTTAGAAATGCAGAAACTTACCTAAAGGGTAGAATCGGTGTCCACGTTTTCAATTGACAAATGATCACTAGGTAATATGATATTTATTGTGCAAGTACAAATAATATTAGAATAGTAATAATAGGAAAAAATCTGGATCTGTTGAATGTTATGTCTGATAGTGATGTAGCACTTGTGGTTTATGCGGATGATACAAACGCTGTAGTTTCTGCGCCATCAATAGAAACCCTCTGCGCTAAGGTTGACAACGCTCTGGTCAATTTCAATGATTGGTTCTCCAGCAATAAGCTTGTGCTCAACGTAAAAAAACGCATGCTATGCTGTTCAAAACAACTGCTAAAAAACAGCATGAGATAGTAGTTAAATGTGATGGACAAATAGTGGAATTCAAGAATAGTGTCAAGTTCCTGGGAATACATATTGATGAGTGTCTTAATTGGAAACAAGAAATTAAATCTATCGAAGATTATGTTAGTTCTGCCTGCTACCCCATTAGAAGTTTGAGAGACGAGCTGGAGACAAAAGAATTACTAACAGTATACTACTCTCTTGTTGAGTCTAAGCTTAGATATAGTATTAAATTCTGGGGAAACAGCTATGACTACAATCTTAAGAGGGCATTTGTGCTCCAGAAAAGAGCTTTTAGAACCATAGTCCGAATACCACCTTGGGAATCCTGTAAGGAACATTTTAAGAGACTTAACGTGCTGACGCTACCTAGTCTGTACATACTGGTTGTAGTTTTAGATGTAGTAAAACATAGCTATAAATATGAAACCGAAGCCACTAAGGAAGAAAGATTAAGCACTAGAAGAAAAGACATAAAAGCTAAACTCCAACCACACCTCAATGTTGTGAAGCACTGTAGTAGGTATCAGGCAGTAAAACTTTTTAACGCACTGCCTCTAGAGTTAAAAGTCATTGAAGATTTTTATATATTTAAATCGAAACTTATAAAATTCTTATTAAGTGGCTGTTTTTACTCACTTGACGACTTTATCGGTAATCCGTGCATTTTTACTCAATAATGTTTTTGTATTGTAATGTTATGATTTTTATTTTATTTTGCTTTACTTTGACATGGAATTATTTATGATGGGTTTGACATTTATATACATACTTATAGATTGTTTACGTATTTCACACTTTTAATGTTATTAATATTTTATTTAAATTGATGTTTTAGCTTTAAATCTCAATTGTAATCATTTTTTTTTTATTTTCTATTTTTAGTGTGCAACATTCAGACACAATTGTAAAATATTGTTATTGAATTAAATAAATTGAAATTGAAATTGAAATTGATTAGGTACTAATCGTCGGACAGTTAGATTTGACATTTCTTTTTTTTTAATCACCTTTTTTTTGTATGGTTTTTGGCTTGGATACAGACCCGTATGCCATGTCTTCATTTTCTTCGTCTTCTTTACATTTTTTATATTGTATTTTTTATATAATTATATAAAGGAATAAAATTCTTGCGATTTTTCAAAAAGTCTTCTAAGCGGCGGGCTTTATTAGTAACAATTTCACATGAATCATTTTCACAACTTTCTGTCAGTTCACTGGCTAGTAGGAGTCGTTGAATATTAATTGACAACACTTAAATATCAGATGTTGAATGTCATTCAATGGCCTGTACGGTTTCTACCATAGAATTTACATAATATGGGTTTCTACACTTGGAATAATTTACTGGCGAAGGAGAAATAAAAAAAAAATTTTTTTGACTGACTGAGGCTGACACTGACGCAAGCAGTGTTGCAGTGTCAGCGCACAAAAAGAACCGATTTGTTGAAAAAGGCCGATTTTTGGCAGGAAAGGCCGAAGAAACGCTTAATAGTGTTTTTTTTTTAACAAACCGACATAAAAAAAGGGAGGTTCTCAAGTTAAATGTCTTTATTTTTTAAGTATGTTTTACAATAGCTTCGTCAGTTGACAACGGATTTTAATAATACTGATTTATATTTGAAAAAACATACTTCATTTGTAAGCCCATATATTTTTTTGAAAGATCTGTTATGAAGTTTTTTCATAATCCTGAAAAATATATATGTTTTAATTACATATTGGCAAATAAATATGCATTACATAGATGAAATCTTGGTTGGTTGAGCATGGGCTGATTTTTCATGTAAGTAAGTAAGCAAAAGACATAATGTAACTAAAAAAACTGTAAAAAACAATAAAAATTAAAGCTGACTAGAAAAAATAAAGCATTTGGAGTTGGTGCTAGACAAGGCATAAGTAGAATGCCTTGGCTGGCACCAACTCCAAAAGTTTAATTTTTTACTTTATGAAGTCGACTTATTTATTAATTAACTTAGTTTTTTTTTACAAAATAAAAAATAATTAAAACAAGATAAGGCAAAGTAATAAAAACAGATACCTTCACCTGTACGTTCATATCCATTCAAAGTTAATTTACCTCAAAATAATATTAATTTCTTGAGATGGCAAATTAGCCGTGGTCGTGTTTGTATTAAGACAAGTACACCTGCCTGTTTTTATTCTCTAAGTTTACTAAAAAAAAGCCGGCTTCAAAAAGGAAAATAGAAAAATGAAAACCAAAAAAATACCAAATAATAAAACCCCATAGTTACAACAGAAACAGTCTTTAAAATATATTTTTTGGAGTCGGTGCCAGCTAGAACGAAAAAAACTGAACGTTGCCTACGTTCAGTTTTTTTTACCTATAAGTAGAAGTGCAATGTAGAATATGCCCTGGCTGGCATTTTTATATTTTCCTTTTTGAAGTCGGTTTTTATTTTTATTTTTTTGTGATATATAAGCTCAATACTTTTTACCATATCCATTGTGAGGAGCATAATTGCTTAGGTATCGTATCGCACCCGTGATATACTTAGTATTTAATAGTTCCGATGAATATGTGTAGTCTTCATCATCCGTTCCACTCCACCAAATGGTGCTTTATGGAAGCAACTGCACGAGTTACTTAAGAAAACACCGAATTCGTTGTAGCTGTGCCTATACAATTTTAAGAGTACCCTTGATTTCTCCAGGATCCCATCATCAGATCCTGTTTTGACGACAATGGGAGCAATTTGAAAGTACTTCCTTGGCAACAAAAAAAAAATTAATTCAAATCGGTTCATAAATGACCGAGAACAGAGGTAACAAACATAAAAAAACATACACACGAATTGATAACCTCCTCCTTTTTTGAAGTTGGTTAAAAACTCGATCTTCAAGCGTTTGAATAAGAGAGTACTAACTAACATAGCAGTAGTAAGAGAATCACTTCATGCAAATTAAGATACTTGAGACTTCTCGTTACAGTTTTCAATTGAAAACTGATTTCCAAAAAGGTTTTGCTGGTAACGTTGTTATTTTATTTAAATTTTTCCCAAAATTATAGAAATGGCTGCGAAAGGCCGAAAATAGGCCAATGGTTGCCAAAGGCCAACATAGGTTCTGAAGGGCTGATAATCAGCCCAAATCAGGGCCAATCTGGCAACACTGGACGCAAGTCACAAACCAATCATAGAGATACAACAGAACTATATTTACAAGTCAATGCAAACCAATAGATAGTGATTTTTTTTGGTTGTCTATTATAAATAAGTATTAAAAGAGCAGGCTAAGGTCCGGGACCATACTGCCTGGATGCATTAGTTGGTTTTTGGGTAGTTAAAAAAAAGATATTTAAACCCATTTGCAATTCACACGCTCCTTCCCTACACATCATCGACTGCTACAATTTCACACTGTGAAAATCGCAGATTTCCTTCACAAATTCATATCGACTGCTAAAATCGCAGATCATTTTGTTTATGTGATGTGTGTCCTTAATCCTTGAACGCAAGCGAGCGAGTATGATTTGTTGGAGTGCAATGTGTCACATCCACAATGGTTGGCTAGACATCACTAAAAAATGTCTATGGTATTATTGTCGATGAAAAATGCTATGTCGTCGTAAAGAAATAAAAATGGTTCGTTGTGTGATTTCAAGTTTATTAAAGGTTTTTCTATTACAAAACACTTTCTTTCTCTGGTGACCAAATAACCTACCTCAACAGGTTGTGGGCCCAGTCTAGAAAGATTGCTAGTAGAAGTTTCGTTTGATCGAGTAAGTCGCGGTACTACATAGGTTGGAGACCTGCGTAGCACGTGGTTCGAGCAAACAGGTTCGTGGTGTGTGGTGCGTGGAATAATATCAAGACGATCCTGGGTCAGAGTGTCGTTCGCAATTGGCAGGCGTGGCGTTTTCAAATAGCAATAATACTCCGTTTGAAGAAATTGTTAGAGATTGTATTGGGTAAAGAAATTAGGCCTACAGAAGAAGGTAAAACACTAGACTCATGGGATGAAAGAGAAATAAAAGCCCAAGAGGTGATAGTCACCAGGGTCGAAGAAACTTTAATAAGATATTTAATTTCATGCACAATCAGTGATATATGGAAGAAGTTATGCACAATATATGAACCATCTACAAAGGTCGGTGTTCAGCTTTTACAATAGAAATTGTTTTTACTTAAAATTTGAGGATCCAATGTCTGTGTTTATATCCAATATTGATGAGTGTATGACCCAGTTAACAGCGGCAGGGGAGCAGGTGTCAGAAAATATGGTTATCAAAGTCAAAGTCAAAGTCAAAGATTTTAGACTTATAGATAAATAGACTTATAGATAAGTACTTTCGAATAGTCCAACATTTTTTTTCCCTACCAGCCATTCAGGACATCTTTTAACTGATAAGAAGAACGGCCGCAAGAAACTTATCAGCCTTAGCAGAAACAACAACATTTACAATGGAACATGTTGTTGCCAAACACAAATCTACAATCTTGAAATATATTTAATAAAAGAAGAAAAGAAGAAATCACAAAGATACTTATGACACTACCGAAGAAGTATAAGCATTTCATCTCTGCTTGGAAGAGTATGTCAGAAGATAAACAGAAACTGCAGGAGCTGACAGGTCGGTTGCTGGTCGAGGAGGAGCGGTGTGGTAATTGAGCTACCAACAGCGCTAGCAATACATTGCAGGATTCTGCATTAATGGTTGGTATGAGACAATAAGAGTTTTGATGTTACCTTATTAAGAGAGTTTGGTGCTACGGTATGTACACATGTACCAAAACAGCGTAGATTGAAATGGGGCCCAAAAGGAAAATTTTGAGTTTTTGTAGGTTATGGTGTTTAACCGTGATGGTTACAAAAGGTTGGTCAAAAAAAGTTTTTCTGACAATATTAACAATTATAGACCCATAACTCTCATCCCTACAATCTCAAATTTGTTTGAGAAAGTCATGTATGACAAAATACAACATTTTCGAGAATCAAATTATTTCCTAGCGCTCAGTTCGGTTTTAGAAAAGGGAAATTTACAAGTTTAGCATGTTTACACTTACTACATCACATAACAAGTAATTTAAACTTAGGCAGTGAAACTGTCGCGATTTTTCTGGACATGAGCAAGGCATTTGATTTCGTCTCCCACAGAATTCTGTTAAACAAGCTTGACAGATATGGGATCAGGGGTAATGCTCACTCTTGGTTGGAACTATATTTGTGTGATCGGGAACAATATGTGGAAATCTCCAAAATTTTGGTAAAACAAAGACTATTTTCAACTCCAATAGTCGTCAGAACAGGTGTGGAGTACCGCAAGGAAGCGTACTGGGTCCACTCCTATTCCTTATCTATATTAATGACCTTAATATAGATAAGCCTTAATAAGACCTTAATATAGTTAGCCTATAGTACACAAAGTATTTTATTTGCCGACGATACTACATTGATAATCAAGAGCAGAAACAATAATGAACTTGCTGCTCTGGCCAAAACTTATTTAGAAAACATTGATTAATGGTTACGAGCCAACAATCTTCATATAAATGCTGACAAAACGAAATTTATGACTTTTCAATGTAGAAATAAGAATTACATGAGATTAGACATAGTATTTAATAACAAATGTATTGAAGAAGTTAACAATATTAAATTTTTAGGCATAACGGTGGACAGATTCTGTAATTGGAAACCCTATATACAGACTCTACTTTGCAAATTAGACAGATTCGTATATGCCCTAAAGAGAATGAAGCAAAGTGTATCTAGGGAAGCTGTTCTCATGGTATCATGGTGTACGGCTATGTTTCTTCCTTGTTACGGTATGGCATTGTGCTGTGGGGTAATTCGGTGGATATGATACGTTTATTTAGACTCCAAAAGAAATGCATAAGAGCGATTTGTGGTGCGGGATACTTAGACAGTTGCAGGCCGTTGTTTAGAGTGCTAAGAATTCTACCACTCCTCTGTCTATTAATTTTAGAAAGTTGCTTGTTTATTAAGAAACATTTTAACTTATTTAATACAAATAAAGACTTTTCCCATAGAGGCAGAAGAGGTGATAAATTACGAATACCATATCAAAGACTACAATTATATAAAAAAATCCTATTGCATGGCTATTCGTATTTACAACAAAATTCCATCTGAGTTAACAAGTTTAGAGCTAACTTAGTTATTTATCTTTTGACATTTTAATTATAACCAATTTAAAGTACAAACAAATAAATTAATAATAAACATATAAGCATACTACACTAACTAACTTTAACAAGAAAACGCCGTCCAACTCGCAACACTGGCGCTGTTGCCCCGCTGAATACATAGACTCAGCCGCTGGGCAAGATAGGCACTAGCTCTCAGGTCTCCTGAGGCGTGGACTAGTCTTGTGTATAATATCTAATATCTTTCATAAACTTTTTTGTGCCAGACGACCAAGGGCCCATTGTCTCTACTGCAAGAGACGCAAAGTCGTGGCTTACTGAGAGCGACGCATATTTGCGGCGCTTGAGGAGTTGAGCGTCATTTAAAACATCATTCGTTCTGAAAAGGATTGCGACTTTATGTTACACAATTCCATAAATCACTATCACAATCACAATACATTTGAAAGGGATTGTGATAGATTTTGAAATTAGACAATTAGGGGGCTGTTTCATAAAGCTTGACAAGTCGACAATTTGTCAAACTATGCCCGAACATACTTTTTTTGTCTCTGATCTACGCAATTTTGACCTTTGACATAACTGCAGAAGGTAGGTTTTCTAAAAAAGCGATCATACATTATAAAGTTCCCTTTTTCAAAATCCTATTACGAACTCTTTCGATCATGTAAGAAGTAAGAATTTATAAAAGAAAAATATCCGTCACTCCTCATCCTGACATAGACTTAGAATGCCTATAAAAAATGTGCGACAGTTTGACAAATATGTCAGATTCTCCGATTACAGATAAGTCGACCAAATATTGCCCATGATCTACATACACATTTATGTTTCCAATATTATTTGCATATTTATTTAAAATTAGAAGAATACAATTTTATGGAACTTTAGATGAGTACTTATATTTATACTGTCAAGATGCTTGTATCTATTTCATAGGACAAAATAAACATGGCGATTGGCGACTCCAGCCCAGGACCTCTATTTTTGATTCACTCGTCGCGCGTCGAGCGCTTCATTTCTACTGATTTTCGTTCGACATACGAATTTCCGTATTTTGAATCGCTCGACCGCAGCGAGTGCCCTCATCCACTCGTTGCAATCGAACGAAACAAGCTTGCGACGCGTGACTTAAGTCGCATGCGTGTGACGTAAGTCATACGAGCGATCCGAAAATAGAGCTCCAGGACTTTTTTCATAAAACTTTCAATTGCCGCCCCGCTCACGCGCCTTGCGATAGACGTATTAAAAAAACTGTTTATATTTTTGAAATTTAGCGGGTAATAGAAATGTTTATTTAATTTCTAAAGAAAATATTATAGAACAGTTTTCGGTATGCTACCATTGGCTATGACAATGACAATTGACGTCATTTTTAAGAAATGAAATTTGAAATTTTAATTTTTATAAGAATTTTCGGTGTTATTAATTCTTTATTATGTACGGGTATTTCATTCTATAAGGTGCCCTCTAATTAGTGTCAAATATTTTCAGAGCTGAACATATAGGTATGTATCACGTATCAAAAATATATCAAAAATCTACACGTTAGTTCAGAACTTAATATTTCAAACAAAAAAATAATGTCATAGTATCTGCGAAAATATAAAAAACATATGTTTGCAGCATAGTTTTTATAAAATAAGCTCACCTGTACATGTGTACTCACACTATCATGAAAACACTAAGAATACGCATAGCATTCGTAGCAACAGTACAGAACAGTTCATTACACAATTATCGTTGTGTGCGTGAATGGACATTAAAACTTAGGCACAAAAGGGCCCATAACGTCACAAACTATAGGATACTAAAACCCAGTGCCGTGAAGACCAATAAAAAAATACTTGTATTGTCAACGTCAATGTCAAGTTTTACATTTTTAAATTTTTTGTATGGCATTCATTTTGGTTTTTTGTGACTTTTTACTTGACGTTGGCAAGTGTACAAACCGTACAAGCCATTGAAAAAAAAAATGTGTTTTGTTGGCGCTGATCTACAGTTTTACAGGTTTAAATCTAAAAATTGTGAATTTCAGTAAAAGTAGCATGTCTAACCTCGACTGTGATGCCAATGCCAATAAATATTTTAGAATATGTCAGGCCATAGTCAATAGGGCACCAATATGAAATCGGGCATGATTTGGGAAGCCATGGCCATGTTGAATGTTGATCAAATATTTTTGAAGATGACAGATAGTCTATGCCAGTGGTCTCGAACCTACCGATTTTTCGGTATTTCTACCGATATGGGCTCTGTCCTACCGAAATACCGAAATGCAACGATTGTTCTACGATTTTAGAGAATACATGGAATTTATCCCGATTTTTTCACCGATTTTACAATCCTTAGTTAGCTACCCTTTTCATTTATGTTGTACGTTAAGGGGAATCCCTCAATAGTAAGTATGTATGAGTAGTTAGTTATTACAGAATGTTCCATATATTTTGGGGAATTTCTAATAACTGTTATTAGAGGTTTTCCGTTCGGGAATTCACCTAATTTGTCTATAAAAATGGGAATTCAGCCTTAAATATTTTTTTTAACTTCGAAGAGTTTGGAACGTTTCTTCATAATTGCGAAGTGCTTACAAAAAATATCATAAGTAAAAGTAAGATTATTTAGTTAAAATGTTGTCTGACGAGGAACCAAGTACAAGTACGAGTGGAAAAAGAAAACCTAAAGATAGGAAAAAAAAAAAAATTAAATGCGTTTAATATAAACTAGACTCTTAGTTAATTTTTGTATAAAGAATTTTATTGAATAGGTATTGTTTTTAATCTACTGATTTTGTGTACGAAAATACCGATTTTAGTGGGCAGCTCTACCGATTTCGTACTAAGACGTTCGAGACGGTCTATGCTCTTTGGTTATGTAAGATTTTTATTTTCGTGTTATTTCCACGTTTTCTTGTTTATTCAAATTTTAAGTGTTTTTGTGATAAATCTATAAATAAATATTATGATTTATATTTTGTCATTAACGCATAAACAAGGTATTCAATCTTGGTTAATTCGTCCAAGTATTCAAACTGTTAGATAGTGTAATATTGTGTTCTGTCGCGTGAAATATGAATCGGTTTGTTGTCATAATGTTGTACGATTAAGTAAATATCTCTTCTAAAATGTGAATTCGAGTGTGCCTATGGTACGTAAAACATATTTATTGACTATTAAAGCTATGTACGAGAGCTATGTAGTTGTAAATACCTTTTTAGATTATTTTAATAACCTCAACATGTCTTCATTGTTATAGGTAATTTGCAAGAAAGAGTCGACCAAGTCTTTCGTTCCTAGTTGTAAACAAATTGAAAGGGAATGCAGTCGCCGTGGTGGCCGAAATCTTCCTGGAAATCATAGTTATCATCGTAAACTGAAAAAAATGATAATAAACTGCAAGGTAAATAAAGCTATGGGGGTTGCATTAGATATTCGCATCCCGATTTAGTATTAAAAGGGGGGGGGGGAGGGGGGTGGGTCCTCCCCCCTCACCCCCTAGGCGCGGTAACCTGTAGTTTTTTTTTTGTGAAGGTCAATAACCTACAAGTCGACTCATTGAATATTAGGCTTCCGAACGTCTCCGGCGCTGCGGGAAGTGCAGCCCCTCCGCCCCTGCGTAACAAACCGCAGGCACTTCATGTTCCCCTACGCAGCTTCGGCTTTTTGGTCGCCTGCGGCGGAATTGCTAATGCCAACCCAAGCTATGCTTATAACAAATTAATTTATTTGACAAAGAATTTAAAAAAGGCACTTGCAAATTCGTAGACGACACTCTGACCCGTATGTCTTTGTAAATCTTGTCTTTACTAAGGAAACTCATAACTCTGACCCAAACTACTTTATTTAAAAAACTTGTTATCTAAATCATCACCATTATGTTAAATTGTGATACTGACAAAATCAAATGTTTCAGGTAACTCGTGTCTACAGGATTCACTGCATGGTATGCTGCGAATATTACCAACTCGGAAGAAAAATAAACACAAGACATTTCAACACCCTCAACTCTTATAAATGTTTTCCGAAGATGTCAAAATCAGCCTGCTGTTATGGTAAATTTATACTTAGGGGCACTTCTAACCAGCCACCTCGTTATTTTCATACAAACATGCGCACTTTACCAATATATTTCTGCATAGATTGGTATGCTAATGTTTAGATTAAGTATTGGACTGACCCATTAGAATCTCTTCCCATTTCCAAACCTTCATTAAAGCAAAGCATTACTCTGTGGCCATATCATATTGTATGGAATGTGATGAAGCATGCATTGTTCTGTCTCTATGGACAAATGCAATGGTTTCCGATCTCATTCAGAATGCTGATTGGTCAGTCAAACACTTAACTGAAACATTAGCATACAGATCTTTGCAAAAATGTATTGACATTATTTTTTATTAGAATGAGTTTGCTCTTTTATGTATGGAGTCGCAAGTGAAAATAACGGTGGCCAGTTAGATGTGCCCCTAAGTCCCCGAGTGTATATTTATATTGCAAACTCTTTTAAAAACATGTCATTTTTCAACATGACCGGACCATAATGGTGAAACTCTGGATATGTATGAAGATCATGGAACAGGTACTTCCACTTACAATGATTATTAATGTTTTTTTTTCTGTTACACCTAAGTAGGATTTCAGTCAGTCAGTCCAGGGACCATTTCCTTCACGATAACTTAATAATTTTATACGTACATCTTATGTTTTGGCGCGCACTGTTCATTAAAATAAAACAACTTTTACGGCTATCAAACGCGCTATATTTCACGAACTAAGTTGTAATTGTCCGTAGTTTTTGGTTTTTTAGGGGTTTTTTATTTTCCCGACGTTTCGGCACCTTTTCAGCTACCGTGGTAACGGGATGACAACTTAGTTCGTGAAATATAGAGCGTTTGATATCCGTAAAAGTTGTTTTATTTAATAATTTTACTATTATATTAGTACTTTTACAAGTTATTGTTTCATTATTGTATACTAACTAAAAATTAAGTTTTGACAGTGTAATGTAATTTTTAGAAATTGAAAGAATACTGCATAACTAGGATGAAAGATCAACATTACAGAATAATTTACACGAACCTGTACAACACAACAAAGAGGCTTCCAATAATTATGAAGATCGTGACGTTGTTGAGTTATGATTTTAAATTATGTTTACAATGATTCTGTAAAACATTATGATTTTGTAATTTTTGCATTTTTCAATGCTATTTTTTACTTATGGTAAATTTTAAATAGAAAAATACTGGAAAAAATTAACTTGGCCACAAGTGAATTCTCAGACGGGAATCGAACCCGCGACCTTTGGAAATTCGGTCCAATGCTCTAACCGCTGAGCTACCGAGACTTATCAACTCGATTTCCGTCTGAGAATTCACTTGTGGCCGAGTTAATTTTTTCCAGTATTTTTCTATTTAAAATTTACCATCTGTAAAACATGTTCAAGTTTCACAAAACTTACAATAATTAATGAAATTCTTTCTGATTTTAGTCACTGAAAACCATAACTTTAGCCAAGATGAGTCCAGAAAACATTCACCCAGCGTGTTATTAAAGGCTAACGAAAGCTGTGTTGCTTATAATAGTGACACTGATTACATACCATCATCAGATGAAACTCCAATGATATCATTAAGACACGTGGGTACTACAATTATTTTGATAGATAGAGTGGATTGTACTGTTTGTTTGTAGAAACAAAAATCTTACTATAATAATACAATGTATATTATAGGAAGAAAACGCCATAGTGTGGCCAAACAGAACCAAGTGTCAAATGGCAAGGAATTTAAGAATTCAGGGCAAGGAGTATAGAGGATTTCTTAGAGTTGGAAATAAAATTTTACAAAACCGGCCAAGAGCAGCCGTAAGATGGGACCGAAGTGTGACGTGAGAATGTGTTCTGAAACAAATAAAAAAAAAATGAATTTAACAGAAAATGAAAGGAAAAAAAATTCAAATGTTTTGGTCAAAGTTAGATTGGAAACAAAGGAAAATCTATGTAATTATCCATGTACCTACATAAATCGGTCCCCTTACAGAGCTATACGACGCATGGTGGTTCAAGAAGAGAAGGCACACTGTTTTATTACTTGACCATTGGAAATGACAAATTGCAAGTGTGTAAAAAAACTTTTTTGCCAACTTTGGCAATTGTTGAATTTACTGCGAGGCTTGGGTTATGAAGTGTGAACATGGGATGACAGAAAATAAGAAACAGAGACCTCAAGGTGAAAAGAATAGTAAGAGAGAATTAACTGAAGAGTTCTTGGATACTCTGCCTAAACTACCTCACATTATGTTCGCAAGGAATCCAGGAAATTGTATTTACAGACAGATATCAAAACAACAACTGATTTGTACAAAATTTACATAAAAAAATTGTCATGATCCTGAGAAACCCCAACTTATTGGATCAAGAAAATTATTTGATCAAGTGTTCCAATCAAAAAATCTTGCCATTTAAACTTTACAGAAGGATAAATGTGACACATGCAAAGAACACAGAAATGGATACGTGGAGGAAACCGTTTATAAAAATCATATTGCTGAGAAAGAGCCAGGAAGAAAAAGGAACATAACAAAGAGAAAGCTCGTAACAATGAATGCACTGTTTTGACAATGGACTTAAAAGCAGTGAAATTGGCGCCATTCCCAAATTGTAGTGGATTGTAGTGGATTTCCCAAATTGTTTTAACCGCCTCTGTGGTCTAGTGGTACAACCACCGGTATCAGACCCAGGGGTCCCGGGTTCGATTCCCAGCGGGGGTACATATTGTATTCGGTTTGGTTGGTGGTAGGACTTGTAGTAAGTCTGCCTGGCTAGCTACCACGATCTTATCTAAGTCTGCCGCCATAACAACAATGTTTTCAGCATTGTTGTGTTCCGGCAGTTAGAGATAAGATAGCCAGTTCCTCAGTGATTGAGGATTCCGGGAGAGGCTCGCTTCCATCTTCAGCCTTATCAATACTTAACATCAGGTATGATGAAGGCTAAGAGTCTCCCCGTCGTCCATAAAAAAAAAAAAAAAAAAGGATACTATTATAAAACAAAGAATGTATAACCTTATCTTGTCATGAAAGACGTTATTGGTTTACTGAATGTGATACAGGCTTACAAGTATCGACATGCATCGTGAGGTGATTAAGGTATGTATGGGTAAGAGCAGATGGTTTTTGGATGTTCATGAGGGACTTATTTGTATTTCAATATTCTGCTTTGTTAACGGACTTGTAAAATATTTTATAAAAAAAAAGAAAGACCACTCTTTGTGTATACAAATAATTGAATTTAATATGAAGGGTCCACTGCAATAATGATGAATGTCCAAAAACATTTAATTCTTAACTAGTAATGCCATTCGGTCACTTGACTATGTAGTTAAGAAATCTTGTTTACAAACTTAGCAATATCGCTTGCAGTCCCGAGATAAAATGTTTTTAATATTTTGGCTACACGGCTAGAACGCTCAACGTCACAGGTGTTCACGGCAATAACGATAAATGTCCAGCGCGACGCCTCGCACTGACCGCCACCTTGCTGTCAAATCAGAATTTAGAGTCCAGAAAGAACATCCACGGCTCATGTTTCACAGAAATTTTAATAACAGTCCATGGGAATCAAGTGTTGTCAACACACCAGTTTCTTTTCGGTCTATGAAGTCAGTTAATCAGGGCGAATTCAAATTACCTGGTTTGGCTTATAAAGAGAAGCTGCCTATATCAACAGCAAAATATAACGACCTGCAGTTCCTGAAAAAGTTCTGTAGGCCTGAAACGAGACGTTATTTCGATGAACTTCCTCATGCTGCAAATATTAAAGAATTGGAAGTTAATTAAAACAATAATTTGGACACCTATCATTATTGACTGTTAACGCAGTGTGGACAGTGCTCATTATAGTCCTGATTTTTAAAGATTTACTTAAGATAATATTATTTTTAGTTAGTTTATAATACCCTTAGAATGAATATTTTCCAAAGAAATAATATATGATACATATACTTTAACTTTAATAAACAACATTTTATTATCTTCAGGTCTGAGTTTTTTTACACTGTTTATAAATTTAAAACCCAATTATCTTAAAACAAAAGACAAAGGACATTCATCATTATTGCAGTGGACCCTTCATATGATAGGCGGATTTGCAGTTTCTCAGCACCCATCATTAATCATATAGACATATAGATTTATGTCAAATTGAGAAAAATTGATATTTGTTATGTGGGCCGGTATGCACATTTAATTATCTGCAGAGATAATAACTGTTCTGTAGATAATTATTATATATATCTAAACAAGATTAGGTCCGTAAATTATATGTCCAGTTAGCGATAAGTCACAACTATATTATAGTATTTAAGAGCGTAGTTTATGTAAGTAAATATACTTTTATACCATCAACAGAAGTATCACTACCTCTCCCGGTCGCTCGGTAAATTATGCAAGGCTGGAAAGTTGGTTATTAGCGGCGAGTTACCTCTATTGAAAGCTGAGCAAGTGAAGGATTCTAGGATTGAACCACGAGCGTGCGAGTAGTTCAAAGAATGAATCCTGAGCATAGCGAGGATTTCAAAGGTACAAGAAAAACTTTTGCTTAGCGCAACAATTTTTCACCTCACAACAGCGAGGAACATTTTATGGTTGTTTCCGCAGTCAACTTCCGGTTAAAAATTCTTTAAACATAAAGTTTTGTGATGTGCGGCGTCGGGAGACGTAATAACACAAGGAAAGTCGAGTTTTAACTGAATATTTATTGAGAGTAAACAGGGTTTTATAGTATTTTTAAGTAGGTCAATACGTTAATGTCTTACAATGACATTTAGCTTGTTTAGAAAAGTATCCGATTACATGTTGCATGTTTACCTTAAAGAAAATAGAATATTAATTTATAATAAAAACAATAGTCATTTCTATACTTCATCGACATGACGTGTGCACCACAGTCCACAATACACCTTCCGCCTTTTTTTTTAACACATCTGCTTAATTAAATACTAAACTAACATTAAAGTATACATTGCTAATACAAAATCATCCTTACTTAAAATAACAAACACTTATGGTAAAATTTAAATAGAAAATAGAAAAATATTGGAAAAATCAACTCGGCCACAAGTGAATTCTCAGACGGGACTCGAACCCGCGACCTTTGGAAATCCGATCCAATGCATTCCAAAATAGCATTGAAAAATGCAAAAATTACAAAATCATAAAATAACAAACACTTGTTTACATTCTAAGATTTACATTCACAATTATTTTAATGCTTATAATATGATCCAAGTTATAAGAGATGGTGATCCTTTTTTGGACATAGGTATTTGTTTGTAATATAGGTTTCTTATTGCATTTGCTGATATATCATTATTATATTTATTTATTTAAATATTCCCTATGGATTAGTCTCACTTGCCACCAGATTAAGATTCAGATTTACTTATTGCAAGTCACAAGTTAAAAAAGGTGTTACATAAATCGGTAGGTACAGTACGAGTGACGCCCTGTTAGGGCACAGCAAACATGCGGGGCAACTATTGCCTTTTACTTGTAAATTCACATTAAATTATTTTTCATTTTATTTAACAATACTCACGTCCTTTAAATAAATTGTACATTACCAAATATAATTGCAAAAATATGTCATATAGTATTATATATTCAATCTGTGAAATTTACATTAATCTTTGTATTTATAACATTATTAACATTGTTTAATAACATACATTTTAATTCCTGCCATTATTATATTTTAATTCCTATTTTATATATTTAAATAAATTGTATACTTACATATTTTTTTTTTATCATAAGCTTCAGACCATTAAATTTAAATCCAATTCATCAATTATACATACATTAATCATGTCAAAATATTGCAGTTCACTAATTATTAAAAAACTCATTTAAACTATATAAGCATTTTCTATTAGCCACTTACGTAGACGAAACACGAACAAGTTAGTGGGCAGTTGTCATATCGCTACAGGAATCTTGGGGCTAATTGTCTAATTTAAAATCTATTGCAAACCCTTTCAATTCTTAATTTGAAAGATATTCAGGCCGTCACTATTTGACATTTGAAAGGGATTGTGATCGGGACGCGTTTTAATAGGTATGGAATAAACGAAATTGACCTGTCTAAGCAATATGACAGACGAAAATATCACAATCACAATACCTCAGAAAGGGGTTGTGATAGATTTTAAATTAGACAATTAGGGGGCTGGTTGTTGTAAACTTTGATTGTCATACCATAACAATTTTTACCATAAAAAGCGCTTTTATGTTGTGGAAGTAACACGCGATACAAGTCTCTATGACGGAGTCTAGGATTTCCTCGTGTCTGTCGGTGAAAAAAGTTGTGGGTTATTTCACAAACGTTCCTATTTGTAGCACAGCGTAAGAACAAACAGTGGGTCAACGCCTTTGATGTCTCGCGCAATGCCGCTTTTATCTGGACATTCGTCATTGGCGCAGGGTTGTCACATTTCTTTATTTTTTTACGTAGTCTCTTATATCCTACATACACTACTACCTTATTGGTAGTACGTGTAAGGTACTCCAGGCATTTAACGCCCACCTAACTTAATTTATATATTTTCTCTATAAATAGTAAATATAAGGAACAAATAATGCGATAAAAAGTATTAACATAGTTTTTTGCATCGAAATTATGTTAGTTAGGAGATGTAACTAATTGGATTTTCCATACTAATAACATATTTTTAAATACCTTGTTTTGGGCGTTATTTAACATACTATGTTTAATACCGCCCGTTCTATAAATGACTCGCTGGACGCAAAAAAAACAGTTAGTCAGTCAGTCAGGTTATTTATCCATTAAAACATAAAATCCATATAAAAAAAAAAATATTAATAATCGTAACAGTGTCGGGAATCAACAATAAACATAAAAACTATCAAACTTCTTTAGAAACGTAAAATAATCTCTAACTTATTTTTATTCTTAATTTTGACAAATTATTTTTAGCTTACAATAAAATATTAGTAAAAAGTAACAGTCTTATGATTAGCAGTCTTAAAAAAAAAAGAATTTCTAAAAGCCTACATCGGGCGTTATTAGACAAAGTAGGGCAATGCAGCCATGAGATAGTAGGATACGAACGTCTACTGAGAACATTAATAATTGAAAATAATAGTTACATCTATTAAGTCTAGTAATGAGATCTTTCAATCAACTTTTATTGATTTTATTATAGTTTTTATTCTTCTTTATAATTAATTTATATTGTAGCGTGCGATTTTTGATGTTAAATGCCTGTCATACTTGTGGAGTTGCAGCCTATCATAAATCTTTATCTGTTTGTACTGGTCTTCATGTATTTGCTGTCGCTCTGTTTTGTGTACCTAAATAAATAAAAATAAAATAAATAAAAAAAAACTTAAATCCTAATATATCTGTCGTCTTTGATTGTTTTGGCAATTATTAATTAAAATTTAATAATCTGATCAAATACACTCTTTATCATTTTTGGTAAGACCTGTTGGTCTTTAAGGTCTTTAAGGATTTACTGTGTTACAGTAAATCCTAATATCTATCAATCTTTGATTGCTTTGGCAATTATTAATAAAATTAAAATTTAACAATCTGAGCATATAAACTCTTTATCATTTTTGGTAAGACCAACACAGTCTTCATGGTACCACTTCTTGCAATTGCTACATTGTCGCATAGCCAACTTTTCATTTTCACGACATGCGTGGCAGTACCAATCTTTTGTATCATCGTTTCTTTACTATTATTTACTTTTTTGCGTGGACGACTATTTTTACTACTGCATAGTTGGGCGTTGGCAGAAGATCTTGAAATGGCGTTTTACTACTTTGTTTTTTATATGTGCTTAACGGAAGATTATCTTCATCATCATCTGATGATGATGAAGATAATCTTCCGTTACGATGATGATGATGATGAATAACCATATACGTCTGCAACTGTAAGTTTGAACTTATTTTGGAGAGAGACAATGTCTACATCTGACACAGTACTAGCAATACTGGATCCGTATCCAGTATTGCCAAGCCCCGTGGCTTATCTCTCTGTTTGACCTGTGTTATCCTGAACAACTTGCTGCTACAACAGGTGATGATGGAGCACGCTCTACAGTTTCATCTTTCTTTCTTTCTTCTTTTTCTTCTTCTGAACATTCAGTAGACGAACTATAATCTACTAGACGGGATTTTACTCTTATAGTATCTTCCAAGGTTACGACTTGTTGTTCTGAAATAATCTGGAAGTCAGCTATACAATCTTCCGATTTAGTGTTTTGCATTGGTTGTTCACAACTTGATAACAGTGACACAGATAAGTTATCGTTGTCTTGGTCTGATTCTGAGCCCTGTATAGGCTGCTCATGAGTTGAAGGGCGTGGAATTTCTGTCAAAATTGACGGGGCATACGCTTCTTCAGGGATTGCTGTAGGGTCAAAAGGAAAAGACCGGTTGCTTTAAAGCCATTCACAATGTTACTGTGTGTCATGCATTTGGGCCATACTCGGCTAAATATTCGATTGAATGACTGTGTCTTTTGTCATCCTTTTATCAGCATTGGAGTATAAAAAATTCATCACAGCTTCATCCCAGTGGTGTTCGTAAGACTTGTTGACGGATTTGTCTAGTGGCTGTAACTCATGTGTGATGTTAGAAGGCAGACAGTACAAGACTAAATCGTTTTTGTCCGCTTCATCAAGTGCCTCACTTGAGAGGACATTTAGCTCCATCAAACACCAATAAACATTTCCCAGCCACCTTAAACTTCCCTAGATGGTGAATGAATTCAACAAATAAGTCAGACGTCATACTGCCCTTTGGTGCCATTCTTACCAACGTTCCAGCTGGTAGATTTTCTGTCAAATCAGGTCTTTGTCTTTTCCCTTTAAACAGTATCATTGGTGGGATTGCCGTTCCAATGGCATTTACACACATGGCAATCGTCACATTTTCCGCGTGTTCGGGGGCGATGAGGTGGACCCTTTTGCTGCCTTTTTCGGCCAGCACCGTTTGTTGTTTGTGTACAGTTATACGACACCCTTTTTCGTCCATATTGCACAATCGTTCAGGACATTGAAGGATGTCTAACTCGTCATACAAACTTTTTACGGCCTGTAAATGTTGTTTCATAATTGTTGGCTGACCGGTGGGACTCCCCACTACTGCGCCGCTGGCTGCAGCTACACGCTCCTGTTACCGCTTATGTGTGTATATAGCGCAGAGACACATCGGCCGAAAGCCTTAAAAAAAATGTAATTTAAATTTAATTAATTTTTTTTCTATTGTGCTCCTTTTACTAACACTAGAATAAGATCTTTATGTTACTAACACTTATGGACTGAAAATCCGAAATAAATATTTTATTATTATTATTATTATAATCGGTTTATTCAGCTTTTGGGCTCGTTTTTTTTCTATTAGTGTGAGGTAGTGACATTTTTCTGACCTGAAGAAAAATCAGAAAAAGAAAACTGAGGGGAAAAAAATGAAGTTCTTACGTAGTTTTTTTCTGTAATGCAAAAGAAGAACATAAACAAAATCAAAATTACACGCGCCAAAAAATATTCATAAGAAATATAGACAATTAAGTTTAAGGGACATTGTTTACTACTAAGTGTGCATAAACTTGCCCAAAATAAATGCATTTAATTTTTTCGTTTCTTTCAACACGCCCACGTATGGCAATACCGCCCACAAAGGATAATAGCGCCCAACGGTCATTTTACCGGGCGTTATTATCCGAGTAGGCAGCAGTTATTATATTGAACACAACAGCAAGAAATAATGAACATTTTCTTAAAAATATTAACACGTTGCCTGCCATGTCAGTCACCGGGGACTGACAGGTACATAATCTGTTTGAGCCATGTCAGTCATTGGTGCCTGACACTGTAGAGTTACATTTGAATGAGTGCAGTGAGCCGACTGGCACGTTTTTAGACTTATTTCCTATTAGAAATGACTGACGCGGCCCCCAACAAAGCATGTTCGGCATGGCCTGCTACTTTTATACTTAGAACATTTTTTCTTATACAATTTAAAGAAAAACTTAATAAAAACACAATGATTTTTTAAAATTATTTTATTTTTGACTAAAACAATCATATTTATGAATAATTCTACAACAGACATATTATATTATTTAATTATGAAAAAATTGTGAAAATTATTTATGTTCAATATTAAAACATTCTAGACAAAAATGAGGTTCGTTTGGGCATTGGCGACAGTATGTTGTTACTTGTTTTGTCTTCTTTCTGGCGTAAACTCTGTCTACATTTTCTACATTTTTTTTATAACACCTTGAACAGTATTTTCGCGATTTCTTTACTGCACCTTCTTTTTTAGCTAACTCATGCTTCTGCCTCTTGTTTCGATTGAATGAAACTTCCGGTTCACAGTTTTCTTTTCCTGATTGTGTAAAGTATTTACACATTACCTTTCTATAGTCTACTATTCCTATTTTCGATTTCGTCGTTTCTTTATAGATTATATAGGAATTGAGCAAAGCTGTATTCAACAAAAATTCCACTGCTAGTTTCCTGTGCCATTTGACGGTTTTTCGAAGCGGTGTCGAATACGCAATCATTTGATCCGAAAGATCGACAGCCGATTTGGCACTATTGTAATCGACTACGATTTTCGGTTTTATGATCTCTTTTCCTCTTTTGACTGTTCTTGTAAATGTAGCACTATGTTTTGTCGATAGCAAATAAACGTCCCGCTTATCTTTCCATTTCATGCATATTGTTCCGTCTTCATTCTCCTTTGCTAGAAATTCTCCCTTCTTCAGGCTTCCTGTCATAACATCTTTAGGCAAGTTTTTTCTGTTTTTCCGTAAGGTTCCTACTAGGTGCGTATCTTCTTCTAGCAGTTTCTTTCCCAAATCTACACTGGTGTACCAGTTGTCAGTAAATAGCGTGTGTCCTTTTCTCAGATAGCCTTCCATAAGAGACATAACAACATTATTGGGCGTTGTATATTCGGTCTCGTCCTTTTTTCCGCAATAAACTTGAAGTTTCACTGTATATCCTGGATTGGAACATAATTTAAATAGCTTAATGCCATATTTATGTCTTTTCAATTTTATGTATTGGCGGAAAAGGATTCGACCTCGAAATGGGACCAAGGATTCATCAATGCATACATTTTCTTGGGGGTAGTAATGAGCAGCAAAGTTTGTATTTAAAGTTTCAATTAAACTACGCAGTTTGTACAATCGATCATTAGGAGGTTGATTTTCATTGTTGGAAAAGTGCACCATTCGTAATAAAAATAAAAAAAGGCATATTCGAATAATCTATTTAAGTAATTTTGTAGTGAGATGAAATCCTCTATAGATTTATCAGTAGTAAAAATTTTTGTATCATCAGCAAACAATAAGAAAGAAAGAGAAAGAAAGAAACACATTTATTGACACACACACACACATACGATACAGACAATAAAAATAGAAAGTATAAAAAAAAAGTATAAAATTAATAAACACAACAAAATATAACTAATAGGAAGAATTGTGTGGGGTCAATAAAACCCTATCTCAGCGTTTTGCCTCTGTGTCATTCACAGGTGGGCCGAATGAACACAGAGGCGCTGTTATTCTGACAGGGTTTGTGAGAAAGGAAGATGACAAGAGAAGAATAAATAAGATATATACAGACGACGAGAATACTTCAAATACACAATAATACATAAACTTATAAAACTAAATACTACAATACATATATACTACGATCGATATTTTCAATAGGCAGAACGCTCTCAGCACTTTGTCACATGATGCAGCAAAAAATATTTGTTTGACTGACAGTGACAGATGTTGGACACGTCAGAATTGCCACGACTTAAAAAATGTGCCACATGGATGGTTTTTTGTACAATCGAGTTTACAACTTTACAAAACGTAATCAAACACATGCAAGCAATTCGGTTACGTGCCGCTGATGGTGCTCATTCCAGAATAACTGCTGGAGATTAGAACCCGCCCCACGGTAGCCGGACAAGAATAATCTAATAAGAATTTAGAATTTAAAAAACACTGAATTACGTCATTAATGAAGATGTTAAAAAGTAAAGGGCCGAGGTGAGAGCCCTGAGGCACACCAGACGTCACAGGTATGAAGTTAGAAATGAACCCCTTGATTGTAACAGCCTGACTCCGTTTCTGTAAGTAGGATGTTAACCATCTAAGAAGGTCGCCATGTATACCAACATGTTCTAGTTTGCAAATTAATAATTTATGAGAAATTTTATTGAAACATTTGGAATAGTCTGTATATATGGCGTCGATCTGCCAACCTTTGTCCATGGTCTCCAGCACCTGATCAAGAAATTCACATAAATTAGTTTCGGTGGAGCGCCTATCGATAAAACCATGTTGCTGTAGCAATAAGATAGGCCTTATCAACGGAAAAATGGAGTCGTAAACAATTTTCTCGAAGAGTTTAGGTATGGTGAAGAGTTTGGAAATACCCCTATAATTACGCACGTTATGCTTAACAGCGTTCTTAAAGATCGGTGCCACAAGAGAACGCTTCCAGATTAGCGGCATAACTCCTTGAGATAAAGAAAGCTCAAAAAGTAATGAGATTGGTAACGCCAACTGTTCCCGACACGACTTCAAAAACAGAGGATGTAGACCGTCAGCTCCAAGGCCCTTGGTTGTATCGAGGCGTGATAGATACTTATCAACGTTTTGGTTTTAAACGTATTTTTTGTTCGTATAAGTTAGTTGTATTTAAGGAGTCTCCCGGTAAATGAAAAATATCGGCAAATTTTGCACATATACTGGCAATGGTATTTTTTTCTTCTGTGTATTTAACTTTAAAAGCGAAAATAATAGTTTCACTCTATTTGCATCGTTTTGACATTGTTCAAAAGAAAAACAAAAATAGTTATTCAAGGGTCTTATCTGTGGAGGGAAGCTGTTTAAAATTACATCCTCGTCACGAGTGTTTAGTGTTTTAATAGAATTTTTTCCATTCACGCACCGCGTTATGGTATTTGCTACAAAGATTCCTTCTCCGATTTCACTTGACAAAACAACGCAATCACCTTTATAATTATTAGATAATTTTATTACCGATTCACACCGTGCTGGTATTTTTATTTGATTTATACCTCTGTTTTTCAATTTTAAGTTTAAAGGTATATTAAAGAATTGGTCATTGTGGTTTAAAGTAATTACCTCTTAATTTATAACACGTTTATATTTAATTTAAACGTCATGACCAATTATTCCATCTACATTTAACGGTAAGTTGAAAAAAACATGAAATTTATGATTAAATGATTGTGTCTCTAGGTTTAAGCGAATCGTACCGTAAGATGTAACTTCACCTCCTATACCATCTATGTATGTGACCTTCGGCGTCATGTTCTCGCCTGTTGATAGTGCGACGTCACGTTTAATAGCACTTAGTGACGCACCTGTGTCGATCAACCGTACGTAAGTGTTATTTTTTATTGAAAATTGAACTGAATTCATATGATTATAAGTCAGAATGTACTTGCCACTCTGGAAAAACTGTAAGTTGTCATTAGTGTTGTCTGATTTTTCAACTGCCGCATTTATTTGGTGCTGTCTAATATTTTGATTTTGTTTTCTACCGCGACTGTAATTTCGGTTATTTACATTATAAGATCCTCGCAGCTTACTTTACTGGAAAGGTTTTCTCGTTTTAGACAAGAAACTCAGTTTGTATTTGCAAACCGTGGGTACCTTCCTACATTTCTGTCGTACGTTCGGTTAAATGGTTTTCTGCAATTGTAACCTTCTCCGCGCGCATAAAATATTTGTTCGGGATTTGTTGAAAGGGTCATTGACAGCTGAAGAGATCTTTTGCACCTTGAATCGCGTCCTTTAATGACGAATAATCACGTGCTGATATAAGGTAACTGCACCAGTCATGGTCACTTTAAGATTAGAGATTCCGACCTATTGTTATCTAATTAAAACCAGATCTGTTTCAAAACTATTGATATTAATAAAAGTAGGATTTCCCTACATACGAAAGCTCATAAATTAGTATTGTCTTTTATAGAAAAGTCAAAAAATGTTTTTAAAAAGTTGGTGTAAACAGGGCCAATAATGGTCAGCCATAAACCCAATATTGACCCACCATTTATGGTTTGCTCATATTATGGTCAGCACCAATTATGGTCACTAAGCTTCTTAAAACTGTTATTCATGATAAAAGAAACAAAAAAAAAGTTTTTTATTTATAATTCTCAACTTAGAATCTTACAATCTTTAAAAAATCATATTAAAATCGAAATGAGATCAAAATGAGACAACGTCGTTAAAAGTAAATAACATTTTCTTCCTAGGCTACATTTCAGTCTCGTTATTGAGAGTTAACTCATAAGAGGTAATAGTAAGAAGGTGTATCTTAAAACCTCATCGTAATCATAATCATGAATACAACAAAATGGATACTTTTTAAGTTTTCTAATATATTCTTCATTTATTAAAATTAGCCTATATTCTATAAATCAGTAAACATAGGTTACAAAGTATTTTAAAAGAGGTACAAAGTTTTTTTTTACAAAAGAACAAGATCAACAAGCTTTAATTTTAAGAAAATAGAACAATTAATTTATACTTTAAGGCACCTGAGCCGAATTTCAGTATGTTTAAATATTTATACATTGTCCAATTCTGGAATAACAAAACAGCCTTTTTTTGCAACCTTCGGAATTGCTATTTGGCATACAATACTATCCCAACTATACAATTGTAAGTCTTTAATCACAGGCCAGCGCCAAAATTCTTTGGATTTTTTAAGGCAAGATACTAGCGCCCCTTCTTCAGTCACAGAAACAATTTGTCCTGCGTATTTCCTTTCGTTCCAAATAACCATTACATAATCGTTAGCAGAAACGTTGCAAGAACGCGAAGTATTATTTCCTTCTGGAATTCCATGAAGCAACTTTTCATTTAAATTATCATCTGATGTAGCAGACAAGTTATAAGGCAACTGCTCTACTATAACTTTAGGTGATACTATATCTTCATCAGACGTTTTTGCATCAGCTTGTTCCAAGGATAGCGGAAGTGAAAGCGAGTCAACTTGAATATCTAATTGCCTTTTTGTTATTGCTTTCTTTCATAGTGTTTTTCAGCTTCAAGTCCATAAGTGTTAGATCTTCATCAGATTGATCCGGTGTATCCATATCACTTCCTCCTGTCTCCGCATATGTCACATCACTAACAACATCCGATTCACTGGAAGTAATAGAGACATGTCTGCGTTTCTTCATGTTTTCTTTACGTCTACTCGTATTCTTTTGTTTTTCAATTTTGGCTTTTTCTTTTAACTCTTTCTTCTCCTTGAGTAGTTCTTTTCTCTTTGCTTTGATATCCTCCTTTTCTTTTTTTTCTGCATCTTTTTTCGCGTGAAATTCTCTCCATGCCTTACTTGTTATAGCTGATGGTATTTTCTCTTTGGAAATTTTACGCTTCTTTTGTATCGGTTCTGGCCAAAATAGAGCCTTCTTAAACGGTGATGGCACCAGAATACCTTTATTAAGCATGTGATGAGCAAAACTTGCAGTAGATGTAGATGGTATTATCGCGTCTTGATCTACTGCAAGAGCCGAAGATGTCGAAGGTCTGACTTTGGACGGTGTTTTAAATCAAATCAAATCAAATCAATATCATTTATTCAGTCTAGGCTTACAAGCACTTATGAACGTCAAAGAAGCTACGCCATCGGTTCACAAACCCTACGGCGGGAGACCTTGTAACGAGAAGAACCGGCAAGAAACTCGTCAAGGGCTATTTTTTCCCCCTGTTTTATTTCATACAGAGTCGTCAAATAGAAAAGTGAGTTTAACATATAAGAAAGCTCAATTTCCATCACAAAAGAAAATACTAATTATAATATTACAATTTATGCGCAGAAGTTAAGTCACTTATAGCGCATTTAGAAAGCAGGTCCTGATTTTGCTTTAGGACTTCTTTTTCACTATCACTGCCTATCTTATAATTGTAAGTAGCCCCACAACATCTTTATTTTGTACAGAAGTGTTTGTACAGAAGACCTTGCAGATGTCGGTGAATTATCATCGTGGCATTCTACAGGAAGAAAAGATATCAGAGGCACGATTTCAGAAGAAGTCGTTTGTTCAGAAGCAGTTATCATTCGGTTTGTATTTTGCTCAACACCAAGTCTATCATCTTTTTTATTATTGACAGCTTCTGTATTGCGTTCACAAACAGTAACTGCACACAAATGTTTATATTTGGCCCAGATAGTGTACATTGTCAAATCTTCAGTCGGCAATACATCAGCCAATTCTGACATAGGTAAGTAAAAACATTTGTTAAAGGTGTCTAGTTTAGACGGTTTGAATATCTTTACGATTTCCGCTTCGAGTTGGCTTAAAAAAGCTTGGTTTTTAATGGAATCACCAGCGCTTTTACTTGTTGGTGCTCTGTTTTAGACGTTTAACTTTGAAAAGTCTACTAGCTCTGGGTCATAAGGAAAGAGCCCTCCCACTCTAAATCCATTTTCTCCTCTTTTAACTAAAACACGGTCAGGTTTCGGATTTAAGAAAAACGCACTTTCGTCAGTATTAAATATTCGCGTTGGATCCTTCAAAACTTCTGAAAGATTATTTTCTCCTAAATACTTCTCTACGTCTGTAAACCATTTGACTATATGTTCTTCTTTTACCGATTCTCTTGAAGTGGTTAAGTTTTGCGAAACCCTCTCAGATATTTCTGGATGTCTGTTTAAAAATAAATCGAACCATTTCCTTCCTGGTCTGTCATTTGTAAATGGATTTTTTCTTTTAGCAGATTTTATAATTAGTTGAACAGAATCTAATAGCTGTTCCTTTCCTATCGGGCAATGTCGTTCTGCCATTGCAAACAACCATTCTTTTAATATGGCTTCCTCATTCATAGAAAGTATTGTAGGAGGACCCATATGACAGACAGCAGGACTTTTTCCCGTTACTTTATTCCTTAAGGTCATTGTCGGTACACCATATTTCTTAGCTGCAGCCGAATAACTGTCCCCTTTTCTAACAGCTTCCATAGCAAGGCTCATTTGATGGGGCGTGTAGTTTTTCTTAGGTGCCATTGTTACCTTTTGAAACAAAGAAAGCAAATTTAAAAAAAATATCTTTGTTTTTGACTAATTTTGCAAAACAATACACCCCTTTTTTGGGCATTTGTGTAAATAAAGGATAAAACTTAATTTACACGTTTATCAGCTAAATAATGATATGATATTCCATTATAATGCAAACATGGTTTGTGATCCAGTCATGGTCACCCCAATAATGGTAACTATGACCATTACTGGACCGGTATGCACAAACAATGTGCTGACAAAACTTTAATTCGTTTCTGTGGGTCAATATTTAAAATTTTATAAAAACAGCTGAAAACCCTATTGTGCCAATCATGGTCAATTTGACCATCATTGGAAATATCATAAATAGACGTTCCAGTAACGGTCAGTTCAGTTTACGAAGTCCACAAAACAAATACGTGCTTTGTCTAGTATTATTCGTCTCACAGGTATGTTACCTTAAGTATCAAAACAAAGATATATCTCAAAACCCTTATATTATTATAAAATAAAAAAACAGCAATACTCACCAACCTTATCAAAAATAACACAAATTTTATAAATTCACCACCGCATTCTGTTCAAGGGCTCGCCATGTTGCAAATGTCAAGTGTCAAACTGACAAACCTCATTTTTTGACAAGCTGAAGGTCTATGGTTTATTATCAAATGTTGCCATTTTCCCTACAACATTTAGTTTTCTTAACTTGCAGTTTTGTTTTTGAAATTGACCATCATTAGAACGCTGACCATGACTGGTACAGTTACTCTAATTGTGTTCAGCTTTTCGTTTCGTAATCCTTGTGCGAATCTATTAATAGCCGTTTTCTCATTTAAGGGCTTTAGAACACTATAGGCCTCCGTATTACCGTTTGTCTGTGAAATTGTAAGGTTTACTAAAAGACCTTCAATTACTTGACCGAATTATTCTATTGTCTTATTTAACCCTCATTAATTGTTTTTGTAATGCGGTATCCGATTTTTTGGCGAGGAGATGCATTTTCATGTCATCAACCATTTGTTTCACGTTACCATAAGTACCTGATAGTCTTAATTTAGCACTTTGCGATAACCTTGTTTTAGCACAAAATTGATTAATAGTTGTACATCCGTGACTTTGATCATCGTAGAATATAATTCTACCGCGTCAATTTATTGGTTTGTGACGGCTTCTGAGCCATTCATGGTTGGCAGTAACGAGACTGCTGTATTTCAATCAAAACCTTCTTTTGAAGCCATTGTTTCTTCTTTTTCCTCTTCGTAATATGTTAATATTTTGTTGTACGTATCTGTTATTTTTATATAATAAGTTTGAATTAACTTACTTTCTTCTACCGATACTTCTGATTTTTCTATTTTACTACTATATTGAGAGATATATTTTTCTATTTGTTCAAACAAAGTTTCTACCCTGAAATTAAATTACTTTTACGGATATCAAACGCGCTATATTTCCACGAACTAAGCTGTAATTGTCCGTATTTTTAGGTTTTTTAGGGGTTTTTTGATTTTCCCGACGTTTCGGCACCTTTACAGCTGCCGTGGTCACGGGATGACTGGCTACTTATAAGTCTACCCTCGAAAAGTTAATTTATTTTCGTTCGGATACGGTTAGACATTTACTATGGCACAAACTATTATTGATTTGATGTTTTGATTTAATTGTTATTTTAATTCTTTATTATTAAGAAAAGAGAAAACTAATGACTCTACTGGCAGTTCACAAATTGCGAGAACCTTCGAAGAAAGAAGCTGCCAAGAAAACTTCAAAAGCGGGCCGACCTCCACCTTTATAAAGAAATTGAGATATGTTGTCTCTACCTTTACTTTTTTATATTTATCTACAAAAAGAGCTAACCGTATTTTTGGGTCTTGTAGTGCGTGATTTGGGTTGAGACTTTAATTTATGGATAATAGGGTCCCAAGCTGGTGGAATCTTCCACCCATCATCTCTATTGAAGTTTGGGTAATTGGTGATTTCAATAGCCTCGCGCAGCATTCTGGGGACAAATTTTTGTTCCCTGGCGAGGATCTGTGGCTTATCAAACCTGATGTAGTGGGTGGGTCACTCAAAAGCATGTTCACACACTGCAGACTTGTTATCGCGCCTATTTTTCACGTCAGCTACATGTTCTCTAAGCGCTATGCTTCTCTTTGTCTGCCCGATGTAGGAGAGCCCACAGTCACAATCCAGTTTGTAGACACCTACAACTTGAAAGGATATGTTGCACTTGACTGGTGGTAGGAATTGGTTGATCTTCTTGGGCGGCTTGAAGTAAGTATTAATAGAAGCACGCTTTAGAATTCTCCCAATCTTGTCTGTGACGCATTTCACAAATGGTAAAACGGCAGGTTGACGTTCTACTGTGGTTTGGCGCTGTTTCTGTGACGTCTGCGTGGTACTTGCAACTTGTTGTTTCTCAGTACTTGCTCGACATGTCGAAGCTCCGCAGTCAGGTGTTTCTCGTCACAGATGCCGCGAGCTCTCTGAAACAAAGATTTCGCGCTGAAATATACTTAGCGCGTTTGATATCCGTAAAAGTTGTTTTATTTCAATGAACAGTGGGCGCCAAAACATAAGATGTACGTAAAGTTTCTACCCCTTCAAGTTTCTTTAGACCTAACGTTTCTTTCCTACGTTTTGGACCTAGTTTTCTTATATCTTCTTGTAGCTTCGTAATTGGTTAAAAATATGTTTTAATCTCTGTCATAATAATAAAAAACATACTTCAACAACTAATAATTCTTAAATATACTTAATAGACAATGAAATAATAATATAATTCTATTTTTACCTCTTAATACAAATTTTCTATACGGAACATCTTCTTTTTTCCCTTGGCTCTATACCATATCTTGTTTTCGCATCACTACTGCAACCGCTTTGCGCTCAATCTTCTTCGTGAGGCACTTGTTGAACTTTCTCCAGGCCAGATATATGAATATGATGGACATTATTGCTACCAAAACAGCAACCATGTACATCAAGGATGGGACGTGCTTCTCTGCTGTGTTGTGCTGCACTATTTCCTGCACCATTCTGTGCTATGATGATTTCTTCTTTTTTTGTTTTTTGATAACTGTCCTCCCATATTATGATTAGGTTGTTGTAGTTTTTCTCGCGGTCTTGAAGAATTTCACGTTGTTAACGCGTACCGCGACTATTTTACAACTGGGGATCGGAACCCATACGGCCCAGCACTGCCTAGAAGCAGTGGACTAGCAGGGTCGCCATGTGGCGTCGGGAGACGAAATAACACAAGGAAAGTCGAGTTTTCACTGAATATTTATTGAGAGAAAAACAGGGTTTTTATAGTATTTTTAAGTAGTTCAATACGTTAATGTCTTACAATGATTTAGCTTGTTTAGAAAAGTATCCGATTACATGTTGCATGTTTACCTTAAAGAAAATAGAATATAAATTTATAATAAAAACAATAGTCCTTAATATACGTCATCAACATGACGTGTGCACCACACTACAGTTTAATCTAAATATACCTTATTCTCGTTGTTTTAATGATATAAAAAAGTAAAATATTAAAAAAGGGAGTATTATAGTTATTTCAAAGTCATTTAAAGTAGGAATATATTGTTACATATTGGGGTCTAAGTGCAAATTCGCCACTGTCACTCAGCAGCTCGTAATTACATGATATTAGTTTTATTTATGTATGATTTTATAACTATATGCTTTTTATCACTTTATTTTAATTTTATATTACATTAACTCAATTACCTGGAGCAGAAATTAAAGAAAAATAATGGATAGAAGTGGTTTTGCAATTCCACTCTGGATAAAGGCGGGTTTGCGTTCAATTCACGTGGATAGAGGCGATTTTGCACATGACTGTCTAAGTGGAGCTAACAAATCAGAGAGAACCATGAAACTTGCGAAGTTGACTGACTTTGTTTTTTTATGTTTTGGTGAAGGTATTTATGAAAAAAAACCAGAATATTTTACTTAAGCCTAAGTATAGTATCATTTATTTTTTCATTAACAGTTAAAGTAGGTACAATATTTTTAAGAAATAAGAAACATAAATCGAACTCAAAAGGTCAAATTCTATTACCGACTTCTTCTAAATACTAGCAAGGTTCATTTTCTTCAGGCGTCTCATTGTCGTAGGTATTTTCCAGGGTATTTTTACAATATAAAAGAATATCATCCCCATGGTCATTCTTCCAATTGTCTCCAAAGTGTTTTCTAAGTAGCTTATCAACATCTTGAAGTTTTAAGTTGCTGATATTTACTGTATTTGGTAGAATATTGCTTACACCGAAATTATCCATAGAAAGGACGCCGCGTTTCATCTACATTGTAATGTCCTTCCCCACGCAGTAAAAATCGTTGGAAATTTCTGTTTTACCCTTTTCAAGTAATATCTTTTAGTTAGTTAGTTGGGTCTTATTGACCATATTTCGTGATGTTGACAGCCCTCTCTTCTGCGTACAGGCGCGCCGGGCAGGTTCTGGACGCTGTTGGGTGTGTAGCCGCATCAGCCTTTTTGCCAAATCGGTGGCACGTAGCGCAGCGGGTGATTTCGGATTAACACTCCGCATTTCGGTGGCCGTCCCCTCCGCAGCGACCGCAGACTAACCCGGCTGCACGGCAGTATTTTTCTGGGTGCCCATACTGCTGACACTTGCTGCAGCACGTCACTTGTACGTAGTCGTGTACATTTAAAACGTCCCAGTGTACGAACACCCTATCCTTCTCTCGTAGCGCAGCCCGCGCCGCTGGTGAGCAGTCCAGGACAGCAGTGGTAGAATTACTTGTCCGTCTCGTCTTTTTGAGACTAGCTTGACCTCTGCCTTGAATCTTGCTAGTGGCCAGGCGTCGTCACCCTCAAAATTCTGCTTGTGCAGGGTGCTGATCAATTCTTCAGCCGTCGGGTCAGTTGTGAGTGGGGCCAGTGAAACCAGTGGGTTCCGTGGTTTCGGCTCCTGCACCTTTAAATTGGGAGGTGCTGCGCTCCTTAGCCGGGCGGCCTGCTCCTTGCTAGTGGTCTGTACTATGACCCCTGCATTGCCGACCTTACGCACCCGTTCAATCTGAACATTTAACACTTGCGGATCAACGGTCCTCTTCAGCTCTGCCTTAGTTTCCTCCGCAGTCTTCAATGTCGCTGCACTCTCGTCCGTGGGGTAGAATGCCAAAACTGGTCCTCTATCAGCGGGGATGGCCATCGGCCCCTGTGCTCGTAGCTTGAGTGCGTCGGCGTATCCCATCCGCTGCCCTTCTGGCATGGCAGGCGCCCGACCTCCAGTAGCGGCCATCAACTGCGCTGCGCTGGCTGGAGTTCCAGCGCCGCAACCGCTGTCAGCACATCCTGGCTATGTCCCGCAACAGCCGTCTTGTCTGCCAGGTTCATTTTGTGTGATGCATTGGTTATTCCCTGAATGCCCTTTAGCGCTCGGTGAACCACATCTAGGAGCTGCACCTTGTCCAATAGTGCAGCTGGTTTGAAAAGCCAGTCTCAAGTCGGAGCTCAGCTAGGATCTCCATCTCCTGCTCCTTTCTCCTCATCTCACTCTCAATGGCCGCTCTAGCCGCTGCAGCCTCTTCCTCCTCCATGTTGAAGTCCTATATGTGGTGTCTGAATGTCAGTGTCTTAATTTCACGTCTCTCTAAATTTCTAAGTCTTTTAACGAATGTTCACGTCTCACTAACTCACATACGTCAAGGCTGTAGGCCAGAAATGATACCGGCTACGCCCGAGAGGCGAAAAATTGTCTAAGTCCCAGTTGCCAACAACAGCCTTAGCGCAAACTATTCTGTCCCAGTGACAGGTCGGCCTGTCAAAAATGTCAAGAGAATTGTCAAAAATGTCAAAATTGACACCTGACGCAAAACGTCACCCTGCCTACAGGCAGCTATGATAGACGTCACCCGCCGTCAAATTGACAGTGCCACTCTGACAGAGAGCCGTCTAAGTGACAAGGAGCTGTCAAAGTGACAAGGAGCTGTCAGAAATGACAGTTTGCAGCAACTGTCACTACCGTCACACAAACGTCAGACCGCTGTCAGTGTCAACACAACTGTCACTGTCACTATGTGCTGCTCAAACGTGCTTGTAGGTCAGGGGTTGGACCTAGCTAAACTTGCGTAACAGGGATCGTAAATAACCACAACCAATGTTAGCCAGAAACTGTTTTATTACAAAGATTATACGATTACATCAACTACCTATCACGTGCTAAGAAATGTGTAAATAAAAGTATCTACATGACGTATATTGGGGTCAGGTCATTCAACTTATTTATTACAGAGTCGCCACAGTACTCTCCCCCTTTGAAAAAAAACTTTATATACACAAAAAATATCTAGATCAGAACAAAAAAACTTATAATATTAACATTCCTACTGAAACAGTTTAAATCCAATGACGAAAGTATAAAAAGTACGAGGGTGGATTGAAAAGTAGTCGGCCTAACCAAGAAAATAAACACAAACTAAATCAAATATATTTTTATTTTTCTACATAATCACCATCAAGTTCAATGCATTTTTGCCACCTTACCTTCAAAGCATTTAGACCGTTGAAAAAAAATGATTCTTCCTTAGAGTCAAAATATGCACCTACTGCTGCTTTGACCTCGTCGTTTGTCGAAAATCTTTGACCTCCCAAGTGCTTTTTTAGGTTAGGGATCAGAAAAAAGTCTGATGGTGCCAGATCAGGTGAATAAGGCGGATGCGGTAACAGTTCAAAGCCACAGTTGTGGAGTTCAGCTGACGACGACGAACACGAGCGTAATCTTGATGAAACAGGACTTTTCTTCTGAGTATTCCTGGACGTTTTTTTTTATTTCTTCTCGTAAACGACGTAGTAAGGTGCAGTAGTAATCAGAGTTTATGGTCTGACCCCTTTCAAGATAATCAACCATAATCACACCCTTCGAGTCCCAGAATACTGAAGCCTTCACCTTATTTGCCGACAAAATCACCTTAGCCTTTTTAGGGGTGGTGAACCAGGTCTTCTCCACTGTTTTGATTGTCGTTTTGTTTCTGGTGTACAGTAATGAACCCATGTTTCGTCCATAGTAACAAAACGGTTAAAAAAATCATCTTCATCGGCTTCAAACAACTCTAAACAGTCGCGTGCAATAGTCAATCGCATATTTTTTTGTTCAACTGAAAGCAGTCGCGGAATCCACCTCGCAGACACCTTGTGGAAACCCAACACGTTGACTATGATGTTTTGAGTTCGTTCATAAAAGATGCCTATAGTCTCGGCTATCTCTCTAATTTTTAATCTGCGGTCTCCCATAATTAAATCAAGTTTTTTTTTTATATTTTCGTCAGTAGTGGACGTCGAAGGCTTCCCAGAGCGGGGTTCGCCTTTCACACTCTCTCTACCACGCTTGTATTCTGCTATCCATTTTTTGACGGATGAATATGACAGAGCGGAATCCCCTAATGTACTGACCATATCATCATGGATGGCTTTTGATGACAGCCTCTTCTTATGGAGGTACTTAATGACGGCACGCTGCTCGATTTGCTCCATTTGCTAATATTATGTCCGATTGCTTTGTTAATAAATTTATAAAATCACAACTAAGTATAGCACACCTTTCAAACTTCACACAATTAACTAGTCTGAACTGAACTAAACTATGTGGGTAGAGTTGATTTTTAGAATTGAATGGATCTGTGTTAGGCCGACTACTTTTCAATCCACCCTCGTATTACTTTTAAATTAATAACAAAATATAAATAAGGAAATGCAAAATATTGAAAATATGTATATAAAAAAAATGTATAATGTAAACCAAACATGTAAAATTAGAATAAAAATGTAAATAATGTAAACAGTAACTAGGCTAAACACTACACTGCACTAGGAAATTGCACTTATTAGTCAACTTTTACACCTCACGACATAAACCCCGGATTAGCCTGCCCTTGTGTTTGCATCGGCCGAGGGGTGGTGGTGGTGCCCGTCACCACCGACGTCATAGGGATGTTTGCTGCTGCTGTGATTCGTCCCAGCTCCTTAGGCATGGCCTTGCGCCCACGACTAAGGCATTTTTTCACCACGAAGTAAAGTGTGATGGAGACGAAGATGAGACAGACTGCACCCATCATTAACTCCGTCCTCGTCATCTCACTGCTTGCACCAGCTCTACCGCCGCCACTCGCAGCGGCCTGCGATTGTGTCACGATGACCTCGTCCTTAGATGTATAGCCACCCATTTTCAGGTTTAAGTTGTAAAATGATGCAAGTTTGGTAAACGTATGTGTCTTCACCGTATGATGATGTTAACTGCAATGAAAGATAATTTAATTAAAATTAATTGCAAAATCGCACAACTGGTCGAACAATTCGCCCGGACCATGTCACGTGTTTTGGTGTTATCTGTCCATCGGCTGTTTGCGTATTATTCCAATGTTGTTTTATTGCAGATCGTGCGTTTTCGGGTTCATCGACTTCGTGAACTATGAACGCTGGTTTTAAGCGATCGACAGACACCACTGTATTTCTGTTGGGCAATTGTATTTTAAAATATTTTTCGAATTTTTCCAAAACTTTGTAAGGACCTTCATAAGGTGCAATCAATGGTTTTCTTACAGCATCTGTTCTTATAAACACATAGTCGCAGGTTTTAATTTCTTTATACACAAAAGTGTTTTGTTTTGTTTGTTTACTACTCGGGATTGGCTTAATATTTTTCATTGAGCATTGTAGATGTTGAACGAAAGTCTCGGGTGTAATATTATTTTCCTTGTTATTTTCGAAAAATATTCCAGGTATTCTTACATTACAGCCATAAACCATTTGAGCGGGGCTCACATTGCCATCTTCGCGAATAGTGTTTCGTAACCCTAATAATACGGTGGATAAATCCTGTGACCAGTCTTTGGCATTACCGCGAGCGATGATGGCTGTTTTCATAGTCCTGTGCCATATCCATATCCCATTCGACTGTGGATGATAACTGGTGGTCCTTATTTTCTTAAAACCCATTAACTTTGCCAAAGATGTAAACAAGTTCGACTCAAATTGACGTCCTTGATACAGATCAAGGACGTCAATTTGAGTCGAGTCAGTCAGGATTACGACAGCGTAATCCTGACAGGACATCCAAATCTTGAGATCCAGGTGTTATACATTGTGCTAGCGACTATTTCGGCTGTAACTTCTGGAACTGGTATCGCTTCGGGCCACCGAGTAAATCGGTCAATTAAGGTGATGACGTATCTGTTGTTATTCGATATAGGCAACGGCCCGACTATGTCTATATGAACATGATCGAACCGTCCCGACTCAGGAAACTGCATCAGGGGTGTGTTGTTGTGACGTAACACCTTTGCTTTTTGGCATGACATACATTGTTTAGCCCATGTAGCTGCATCTCGATCCATATCCGGCCAAAAATAATGTTTCTTAATTAACTTCCTAGTTGTTTTTATACCGGGGTGCGAAATGTTGTGTAACATACCGAATATTTCTTTTCTAAATATGCTCGGTACATAAGGTCGCATTTCCTGTGTAGATACTTCACATTATATTTCTTCGTTAGAAGGCAGTTTTATTTTTTTCCATTTAAAATTTTTGTTTCGCACAAGTTTCATCAATTCTGGTTCAGTCAATTGTTGTTTAGCAATTTCACTCCAATCTATTTTACTTGGACAGCTTATCTCTGCAATACGCGATAATGCGTCGGCTACTGCATTTTGTGATCCGTACAGGTGTCGTATGTCCGATGTAAATTGTGCTATATAATCTAATTGCCTTAACCGTCTTGGTGATATTTTTTCCTTCGAAACTGTTTGCCGTTGTTTAAATGCAAATGATAATGGCTTGTGATCTGTGTATACTATTATCTCGTGCCCTTCACAATAGTTTTGATAATGACAGATAGACATATATATGGCTAGCAACTCTCGATGGTATGTACTGTAGTTTTGCTGCGTTTGCGATAAAGCTTTCGAGAAAAATGCAATAGGCTTCCACTCGTTGTTTACTTTTTGTTGAAGGACGGCTCCGACACACGTTTGGGATGCGTCTGTCATTATTGATAGCGGTGCTTCGGAAGAGGGTGGGCACAGTGCAATAGCTTTCTTCAAACCATCCTTGCACTGTTTGAACGCTTCCCTTGATTCTTCGGTCCATTCGATCGTGCTGCTTTCCCGTTTGTTTATCCCCAACATATACTTGTTCAACGGAGCTTGGTGCGCGGCTGCATTAGGGATGCTTGTTCTGTAAAAGTTGAGCATTCCTAAAAAACGTTTTAACTCTTGTATTGTCTTCGGTAATGGATACTCGTCTATAACTTTCACCCTCTCTGGTAGCGGTGTTATGCCTTGTGACGTAATTTTATATCCCAAGAAATCTATTTCGGACTGACCAAAAATGCATTTTTCTGTATTTATAGTGATTCCGTGATCGTTTAATCTCCTGAAAACCTCTTCAATATGCTTGCGATGCATGTTTTCTGTTTCTGAAGCCACCAAAATATCGTCGACGAAGCAAAATACGTAATCCAGCCCTTTCATTATGTCATTCATGAATCTCATGAAGGTTTGGCCTGCGTTACGTAATCCAAAAGGCATGCGGGGAAACTCGAACAGTCCAGTAGGGGTAATTACGGCTGTTTTCGTAATTTCTTCAACAGGAAGCTGAAACATAAGCTCTTTTTAGGTCGATTCGGGAAAATACAATAACCTTGGGATGGGATAGCGGTCTGGTTTAGTGATAGAATTTAACTTTCGGTAATCGCCACATAATCTAATTCCGCCGTCTTTTTTCTTCGTTATATGAATGGCCATTGGCCTGTGGCTCGCGCGCTACCATGAGGTGTTTAACGCCAGTGGCGTCGGTGTAGTCGCCGATTCCCTCTAGGTATTCCCCTGCTCCTGCTGCAATTACGGACGAACTATAGCCCTGTACAAAGGCCACAAGACGGTCTTGATCAATGCTAGCCGTTCCATTTTTCTGGGCGTTTAACGCTGTCCTATACCAGAAAAGCAAATGGTGGTAGTATGCATGCGCTGATGCGCACACGGCTTTCGCGTAAGTCTTGTCTCGATCCGTGATCGCTTTATACTCATTTTCCACGAGGTTGACGTACCCTGCGGCGTCTGCGTTGAATTCGCGTGTACTGTGTTCGTTCACGAACCCCGTCTCCCCATCTATGACAAAAGACTCCTTCCATAAGGGATCGTTCGTTAGCGGCGTTTCCTTCGTTGATAAATATGTTGGCTTGGGTAGCTGCGCTTTACTGAAACGATTCACGGGTCTTTTGACGTTCGGCTTCTTCTTGCCGGACTGGACAGGTGACCATAAAATAGTTGCGGTTGCAATTTATTTATTTATTTATTCATTTAAACAATGCCGGCTTACAGAGTAACCCAACTCGCCGGCAAGTCAGACAAAAGACATAATTACATTACATTAATTATTTAAAGAAAAAAATCAAAGAAGTAAATATAGATGGATTAAAATAATTGCATTTAGAAAACATCCAAACTGCTAAATGAAAGATGTGTTCCAATAGAAAGCATTTATTTCCGGTCAGCCACAGACTAAGATCACATCTCATAACAGACTAGATACATACATGTCATAACAGACTAGGTACATACATGACACCTCCACCCTTATTATCTACTTATTTTAATAATTAAGATTATGGATAGACAGATATGGCTACATACTAGATGTTAAATATAATTACATGTAGGTACATACATGTCATAACAGACTAGGTACATACATGACACCTCCACCCTTATTATCTACTTATTTTAATAATTAAGATTATGGATAGACAGATATGGCTACATACTAGATGTTAAATATAATTAACCGTCTACTATGGTGTAATTATGCTTTTTAATTAAATCGGGGACAGAGATTCTTAAGTTCTTATAATTTAACCCTTCTTAATAACCTACTTAATGCTTATGCCTATATTAATGAGATTACACAAACGTTTTTTCATTAATTACTTTAAAATTCTTCAAACCCAAATCGCACCGGTGGCTGGCGTTTCCTCACGGGTCGCTTAGAGTTTGCAGAAAGCTTACTACTATCGCTATATTCTAAATTACGCTTAGAGTGAAATGAAACCCTGCTCTCGTTACCTTCTAAAGCACTTGCTGGCACATTGGGTATAACATCTGTAGGGCTCGCTGTAGGTGTATGAAAATCTTTTTGAAGCTCCTCTACTCCGCACGATCCCGACCCATCTTCATCACGCTCTTGTACCACACCACTGGCCATGGGGCAGGCTAAGGATTTACGCGAATGCTTATTTATTTCTAACTTTTACGTTACAATATCGAGACTTGAGTTGATACTCGAGTTGCTTTTTGCATTGCTGTCTACTACATTTGTCGTAACCCTTTTTTTTAGTTGATCGATATGCCTATGATTTTCGGTCCCAAAACGAGATCTGACACAGTAATCTTTATTCCCTAATCGCTTAGTAATCGTGCCCGCAACCCACTTGTCTGATCCCCTATATTCCCGATACCAGACAGGAGCTCCCGGTTCGAATTGCCGTCGATGCACCCCACCTGAGTACTGTTCGCTTAAGGCTTGCCGTGCTGAAATCCGAGATTCCCTGTCTGGTTTCAGATTATCTAGCTTCATGCGAAGGTTACAGCCTTGCAGTGTCTTAGCTGGACTTTCCCCGGTGGTCGTATGTTCTGTATTTCTATAGGTTAATAAAAACTTACACAAACTGGAATCTATATCTACTCTTTGTTTAATTGCCTTTTTTATGTTTAGTGAGGAACGTGTGCGGGTGGAGCATCCGCCACCGAAGCACAAACTTCACATGCCAGACACTCCGCCTCCACTGCTTCATCGATCCCCGGCCACCACGTGTAATTATAAGCTAAGGCTTTGGTTTTTACTATTCCCATGTGTGAATCATGCAGCTCTGCAATAACTTTTTTCCTACAAGTGGACGGAATAACCACGCGGTGCCCCCACATGATACACCCCAACTCACAGTATAACTCTGCCTTTCTATTAAGATATGGTTTTAGTTCTTTAAAATCCACATCCACAGGCCATCCATCTGTTATATAACTTAAAACTCGACTCAAGATTGGATCTGTACTAGTTTCTTTTTTTAAAAATTTTATAATCAAGTAACAAGGCTTCTGTTGAAAAATGTAAATAAGATTGTTCAGGTAACTTTTCTTCCTCCATTGCCATATCATTTTTTTGTGACTGGATCAAACGCGAAAGAACATCTGCTGCGTTCTTATCAGTCCGGATGTACTCAATTCTAAAATCGTAAGCTGATAATTTAATTGCCCAACGTTGTAAGCGACTAGCGGCAGCACTGGGTATCCCCACATTTGGACCAAAAATACTTACAAGTGGTTTATGGTCAGTACGAAGTAAAAATTTCCTGACAGATATTGATGGAACTTTTCCACCGCAAAAACAATGGCTAAAGCCTCCTTGTGAAAAAAAGCAACACAAAAACACATTAGAAATAACACAAAATACAATAATATGGCCTTCAGGTCAATAGGGTCCCCGCCTCAGCATGTGTTGCCATGACACTAGATGTGTCACGGCAACGCTGGTATTCTGGCAGGGCCCGTTTGGTGCGCGGTACAAAAAACAGAGAAAAACAAAAAAACTAAATTAAATATAAAAATATTAAATTTCAGCTATAAAAAAGTAAAAAAAAAAGGTAAAAAAAGTAAAGACAAGCACAATATTATAAAATATAAATAAAAATAACACAGTGAAGATAATTTACAACAACAAACTTTATGGTCAGCATTATGATCTCTGACCTTGGCCCATAAACCAACGCAAAGCTGAATTGTAATAAAAAAAGAATTAAAAAAAAAAAGAATTGAAAATTATATCGCTGTCACATTGGCTTGGATTGTTTGTTTGTTGTTGTTTTGCGAAGGGAACAGTGAAAGATTTGCGACGAACTAACATAAAAACAAGAGAAACATTAACAGTACAAAAAACAAATTTGGCCGTTCTTTTGGTGTAAAACCCCAGTGCTATTCCCGGTCCACAATTTATAAGCGTAGAAAAAGTACTGGAAGTTTGACCCATGATTACAAAAAGAAAATATATAATTTACGTGATATTGTGGGACGCGACAAAACAAAAAAAGAAAAGAGGAGCTGCAGCGACCGCCGCCCGGTGTGGGACGTGATCGATGTCTGTCGAGAGTAAACTACGGTGGGTGTATTATATTTATGAAGCTTGAAGTTGTAGTGCGAAATAGTAACGCTTGAGACTGTTTTTGAACGTATACTTTGTTCCCAGATCTCGGATTGGAGGGGGAATGTCGTTCCAGCATTTCGAAACCGCAAATCTAAAAGATTCGCGAAAAGCTGATGAGTGATGCCTTGGGATGGAGAATACTTGAGTGCATGATGTTTTTTGGAACCTGTTCTGTGAAAAAAATAGCTCCAGCTTAGAAAATAGGTAATTAATTTGGCTTTTTTGTGTGGATTATGCCAAACAGTAGGGAAGCTAGATGGGCCTGCCTGCGTGCCTTCATTTTAAGCATACTTGCTGAGTTTAGGAAACTAACCTCAAATCTACCTACTAAGTGAGCTGAGCATATTTAAAGAGCATAAATAATAAGTAAGTATTTCTAAGTAACTTGTGATATCTGTATTCTGTTTAAATAAATTTTTTTAAAAGTAAATATAAATAACCTTTTTTTATATTTTATGTAATAAAAATCATTTTAAAACTATAAAAAAAACGAAACAGGTACCTAGGTAGGTAGTTAGTTACCTACCTTATTTTATAGACGATAGATTTTTTTTTTGTCGCCTGTTTGAGTTATCCGGGACGTATTGACGTCTCGGTTTTCCTCTACAGTCTTTTATTGCATCTGCTCCCCGCTGTTTGGCAGGACTTTTTTGTGCTGTTAGTTGTTAGTATTACTTTGCTTTTTTGTTTTGCCATTTTTCTCTTTGGCTTTTGTCATTTCTTTTCGTGTTTTCAGCCATTTTTTCTTTTTGGCGTTGTTTATATTTTTTTTCTTTCGTCATTTATTTTACATAGTTTTACAATTCTTAATGTTATATTAACAGTCACAGTTTTCGTAGTTTACTTACATTATATTTACATTTATAATTATCTATTCTATATCTTTCTTCAGTCGGTTTTATTTCTTTTGATAACAATTTTTATTATCGTCCTGCAATATTCCAAAAATATTTCTCGTTCTCTGCTATCTTTAATAATGGCGCTCAAGGTGTCTTTGCTCAATTTAGTGTGCAGTTTCTGTTGTGCAGTGTACCTATCGACGCCGTGCAATGGGCAGTGCAGCACGATGTGGAAAATGTCTTCGCCCTCTGCCGGATCGCAAACGCATAATGGGCTGTCTTTGCATTTGAACCTGTGAAGGTATGCAGAGAACCCACCATGTCCGGTCAGGATCTGCGACGTCAATCTATCGATACCCATTTTCCTCACCGTGCTGTACGCCTCCGACCCACTCGGGAAAAAGGCCTTTGTGACCGCCGCCGTTGGTTCGGATCTGTATCTACAGTCCCAAGTCTCGACTGTAAGCGTCCGTAAATGACGCCTTACAAACGAGACGGGGCTGCAGTCATAGTCCGATTTGGTCTTGAGCTTGAGAGCCGCTTCCTTCGCTAATTGATCCGCCCTCTCGTTCCCTCTCACTCCGACATGGACCCTGATCCAATATAGTGAGACTAGCTGGTGGTTATCTCTTAAGTTTTGCAGGTTGCCTTGTATTGCCTTTGTGATCGAATGCGATGAGTCTGGATCGAGTAGCGACTGCAAAGCGGATCTTGAGTCACTGATTATTGAGGCTTCTTTATAATTTTTGCCAATGAGGATTTCGGTGGCTTGGAGGATGGCATATAGCTCGGCTTGGAAGACCGTACAGAATGGCTCCAACTTAAACTTACGGGTACAAGTCTCGGTCGACCCTTTCCAACAGGTCAGGGCGGCTCCGACTTTCCCCTCTAGTTTACTGCCATCTGTATAGATCTTCAGCAAGTCTTCTGCCAGGTTGCCATCCTCTTTCGCGTTTTTCAAACATATAAATTTTGAATTTAGGATCTTGCCGGGGTGGCTTACATTTAGTACGGATGCGCGTTCCTTGACCTTTCTGCTGCTCAGTATTGCCTGGGGTTTCCCTCGCTTCGCTTCATAAAGTTTGGATGCTTCTTGGATCCGAAGATCCAGCGGTAGCAAGACGTTAGATATTAGGATTACTTTTTTACACTTATTTTTAAATACCTACCTAGCAAGAAAAAAGTAAATCATTGTCTGATCATAGTAAAAGCACCTATGGATATCTATATACTGCAAGTGTTTTCGACACGCTCACGCTGCAATTGCTCAGTTAGTTTTATATAGTACAGATTGACTATAAAACCTAGTCCCTGAGTGGCTAGTGGGACTGGATGTGCGCGTACAGATTGAGCCATTCCAAGATATTGTACAGATGAAAGTTCAGGTGTTGGGTCAGGCTGTTGCTGTAGGTGTGGAGGGCGTGCAGCAGTGGACGGATCTTGTAGTCCATAGCTTTAAAAGCGCGTCAGCTTGTGCTTCCCATTCGGCGACAGTACGTTGGTTCTGTTCTGTTGGTGTTGTTCTGTCTCCAAACGTTGGATCGGTCGTTAGGCTTCCCTCGGCCGGAGCCGCGTCCGCGGGAACCTCTGGGCCTTCGGACAGGGAAATTCTCTCGGGAGCGAGGATTCGGTTGTGGAGCTGCAGTGTCCATAGGACTTGCGTTGACTGACAACGAAGTCATCGCGAGAAACAATTTACTTTAGATTGATCTAAAGCCGCGGACAACGCATCCGCGCTAAAAATCGGATATCTATAATATAGATATCCGATTTTTAGCTACCTTACTATCTAGGTGCCTCTTAATCAATAAAATGTCTGTGGAAGTTTTAAGTGTTGAAGTATTGATGAGATGAAGTATGTGCACAAGGCGGCACATCAGACTATACATGACCTTGAGACCGTCTTTATGCACTACGTAATAAAAGCTGTTATCGCAGTTAAACTGTTTAACTTGATGTGCTGTCGAGTGTACCTTAGTTGTCTAAATGAGTTAGCATCAATTACCTACAAGAAAGGACTCAGGTAGTGAAAATTGGCAGTTGCTACAGTGATGTGGAAAATATTGTATTCGGTGTTCCCCAGGGAAGTGTCTGGGGTCCCACGCTCTTCCTGGTTTACATAAATAACCTCTGTAAGCTTGCAATTGACAGTGGTCAGATATTTTCTTACGCAGACGATACCGCTGTTGTATTTTCTGGCCCGAGTTGGGATGATGTACAAAGATTTGCCGAATCGGGTTTGGCTGGAATAGCTGAGTGGTTGAAGGTAAATTTATTAACTCTGAATACATCAAAAACTAACTTCATTTGTTTTGCTCCCAGTCAGAGATCCCAGCCAAGATAATTTCAAATTAAAATACATCGCTGTGGTAATATCCAAAATATAAACTATGATTGTCATTATATTGAAAAAGTTGAGTCTCTTAAATATTTAGGTGTTATCGTTGACCAAAGCCTGTCTTGGCACAGCCATATAGAACTAGTTATGGGTAGGGTAAGAAAATTTATGTGGATTTTTAAGACACTAAGGCATGTTATGACAAATACACATTAATCGAATCTATATGGCCTTGGTGCAATCTATAATTATTTATTGCATCCCTGTATGGGGTGGAGCCACCAAGACGAAGTTTCTCGAACTTGAACGGTCACAAAGGTCACTTCTTAAAATAATGTATTCTAAACCTAGGAAATTCTCTACAGAAAAGCTTTACGAAATTAGTGATCTGCTGACAATAAGAAAGTTATACATCTTAAATATAATTCTAAAAATGCACAAAAAATTACCACTTGATCCAAATAAATTAAACCGTCGACGCAAAAATATTGTGGCACAATCCAATAGGACTCGTACAGCCCTTGCTAAACGGCAGTACTCTATTCAGTCAGTTTTTATTTATAACAAAGTGAATACAAAATTAAATATATATCATAGGAAATTGTATGAGTGTAAGGAAATACTAGTGGAATGGTTGAAAACTTTGACTTTTCAGACAGAAAATATATTAAAGAGAATTATATAGATTACTTAAATTAAATATTTATATTATGACGCACAAAACATTCACGTACACACATACACCACACACACACTCACACACATACACACACACACCCACACACACAAACACATACACACACTTACCTTTACAAAAAAAATGTTACTTTAAAAAAAAAATGATAGTTTTAAATAGCTTTCCATTTTTTATATTAGTTTTGCTTTTTGTTAACATAAGTTATAATAAGTTGCAAGGGCATTGAGCGAAGCGCCCCAACACAAGTATTTTAGAATTACTTACTGGGGTTGTTTCATTATATTATGTTAATAATGTATGATTTGTGTTAATAAAGACATTTTTAAAGATTTTAAAGCATCTAAATTCAGTCAAACGTAATAGCATTTAGCAAGTTAGAATTCTAAAAAGTAAGCTAATTAGAAGGAAGTACGGTGACTGACTGCTGAATGCTAGTTAACAACCTAATTAGGAAGGTGTAATAGCATTTAGTTACTAAAAACGCGCCCAGTTTTGCCAATTTAGCCTTTAATTCCACGTTTCCACTATTTTAATCAAACTAATCCCTCAATTTCCCTCCGACCGCGAATACTTCCCCGGGGGGACCCCCACCACTCCCCGCCGCCGCGCCGCGCCGCCGCCCGCCCCGCTACTAGCTAGATAGATAGAATGTTGTTCTGTGGCGTCGCCGCCGGCGCCGCGCACGTGTTTTTCGTTCGTTCGTCCATCTCGTATCTCATCGTGTCGGCGTCGTCGCTTCGGTCGAGCGGGCGGGCTATACTCGGGCATACGATGTTTGCTAGCTTCATTAAAGAAAAAAAAATGACAATATTTCTGATTAAATTTATTTTGAAAAATTCTAATTGAAATATACTTTCTGAGAATTATTCCATAAGTATTCCACGCAAATACCTACCTAGAACATTTTTCCACTGTACCTAGCGTGCTTCCACGGTAAAAATTTGCTTATACGTACAAATTTGAAGCCATTTTCTCAATTTCTATTGCTTAGTATTATTGTACTGTTTGAGTTCAATCTTTTCAAACAAAAAAAAATTAAGGTTCGACGCGCGAGCCATACTTATCTACTTCGAAAAAAATGACGAAGTTATGCGACGTTCTCTAACTTTTGTAGGGAGTCCTAGGCCCGTATTAATAAACCGCTCTCAACGTTGATTGAGAGCTATCTTGAGATCATACTTGAGAATGAGATGCTGATCTTATAAGTAACTGCATCTCAAGTATGATCTCAAGATAGCTCTCAACGTTTAGGGGTTTAAGGGGGTGATTTTCATAAATTCCCTTTGTAGGTAGTGGCACGCTGCTCTATAAAAGAAAGTTTTTTTTCTAAATTTCACGTTTTTACTTCGTAGTTTTTGCTAGGTGTTGATAACTAATATCCAAATGCGTAACCGCTACCAGATTTATTGTTAAAGGTAAGTACCAAAGAGTATTGTACATTTTGCAAAACAAATTACATCAATTGAATTTGGTTGATTATGTGATTTTGGTGTGGTTAGTATTGTGACAAATGATAGTATTTTTTACAGGAGCTGTTGGTTTTTTAGATCTATTCCTTTCTAAAAAACGAATACCAAATGGTATTTTTTATTGCCGTTATAAAAATTGTATTCCCAACGAACACCGTTCATAAACGAATCCTAAAACAAGTTAAATGCTATGAGGTACAGTCAGTAATAAAAAAAATGCTTTCAAATGTGATTTTAATTAGTGTTTATTTAATAAAAATGAGACTTTTCAAACATATTAAAATGTAGTATGAAAACGTTTGGTTCATTATTATAATAACAGAAATACGAAATTACATATGTACCTACTTACATATCTAAAAAAAATTTGACTAAGTATACATTATACACTCGGTAGCAAAGAAATCGAACCACTGCGCTATTTTCATACAAACATACTCACTTCACAGTCCTATTATTCAACAAGTATAAACAGTTATGTAAACATTTGTACGTCGATGTATGAGTCGAATACTCGACTTGCGAATAAAAGTCCCAAAAATTCAAGAAAACTTTCAGTTTTGTGTAAGGTAAGAAAAACAAATTCACTCAATCCGGTTTCCTACAACTTTATATGGAATAAAATTTAACATTTTGTTTCACTTAAATTTTTAGGAAATCAAGAAATGTTTCCAGTTGTTATAAATGCTAATTGGTTAATTGAACATTTGACCTCGCCATTAACATCCAAATCTTTGTAGAAATACACATACTTTTTTATTTATTAGACCGTGAAGTGAGTATGTTTATATTAAAATAATGCAGTGATTCGATTTCTTTGCAGCCGAGTGTATTTAAAAAAAAAAAACTAAACATAGGAACATTTTAATGGTAAGTAAGTACCATAAAATTAAAGTACCTACTCAATAAATGCCACTTTCAATGAGTTTCAGGTTATTGTGCTCGCACCACCACCACCACACAGTAAAGTACTAAGGAATAGATAAAAATATTCCTCAGAGTTAGGCCAGTTAATAGAAATAATAATAATATATGCAAGAAATAATTATTGTAAGAAAAACAGTCCTTTCTTCCTTCCTTTTAAAACAATAGCGCAAACTCACACTATTTCGCAGAAAAAAATATTTGGCAAGACGTTCACTTAAGCTACTCGTGTCGTGAGCTCGTGAGTAAAATGCTGGAATTAAGAAAAATAGAAAAAGGTACCGTAAAGTGGGGCTATTTGATACTAAATTTGGTGAAAAACTATTAATGGAACGAAGTATGTATATTTAATCCTGTTTTTGTACTTGTTTTTAACAGACTCTATTGTGATCTTCCAGAGACTAGTATTATCGACCGTCTATTGATATAAATAAAGAAGATAACCTTTTTCAAAAGTGCTGTTCCAATTATCGCAACTTTGGGGCTAACTGAAACTTGTCATGAATTGTTTAATATTTAACCAAACTATATGCGTTTTAAATTAAGCAAGTTTGGCGATTTTCGGAACAATACTAAGGTAAATGGCCTTAATATGAATAGTGCACTTTGTTTTGTTTGTTTGTTAAAAACTTAGATGATAAAGTATTGGGGTTATTTGGAATTAGTATGATCATTTATTTGAACCTATAGTGAAGAATATGGGGTATATTTGGAACAATTTAAGGGGAAGTAATAATCAAATAACAAACTGATGTACTTTTAATTTGTTTATTTATGTATCTGTAAAAATAATAAAGGTCCTAAAAATACATACTTAATGGTAACAATATTCCTTTGTAGGTTTATGAGGTAGTTTGTTTTTTTATTCAACAAATACAAATTAAATAGGAACATAAAGCATTTAATAAAGGCACTAAGTAAGACAAAACTTTTTAGAAAAAAATAATTAATCTTTTAAGAGAATAGTGTAGACAGCGTTCTCCATACAAACGTCGATAAGTACTCTTTGGCACACCATACGTATTTGCTGCATCGGTTAGACTCATCCTTCCTTCTTTAACATTTTGTATAGCTTCTTGTAACTTTTCTTGTAAATAATTTTGGTATGGTAAATATGACTTTCCATATCTCGAATTTGTGTATTTTCTATTGTATTGCCGCACCATTGTAGGTCATTTGAACTGAAACAAAAAAGCATGAACTTACCCATAAATACAGGTAAGTTATGTTCGGGGCTATTTAGCTTAAACTCTTAGCAAAACAATCACCAGGCATGGAACTATGGCTATGGGCTATTTGGAATTATGTTTCAAATAGCCCCGAAACGGTCCCAAAAAGCCCCTTTTGGAGAAACAAACAAATATGGTGAACTAACCTAGTTAGAATAAGCCGACAGAATCCATTGAAATCACAAGAAAGCGTATGATATAAGACAAATCTTATATTCGACTTACCTCCAAAATCTTTGAGAAACCAAGCAAAAAACGTTTTGCAGAACACACAGTGCATTTCTAACCTCAAAATTTTGACCCATACTACTGCTTTAGTGTTGCCAGGTGATAAAAACAATATTCTGTTGGTAGAAAAAAATATTTTTATGAGCAACCAAATCTTTTTTTACATATTTCTAATTAGCCCCGTGGATTTTAAATACAATCCTTACGCATTGTATTGTGATTATTATAGTATTAAATTATTAAAAAGCATGATAAATTGTTTCTGTGACTGTACCAAATGTTATGTTTTGGTATTCGTTGGGAATAGATTTTGAATTTATAACTCACTGTAGGTAAGACTTGGGGAGTTGGCACATGGCGACTTTTTGCAGCGATTTGCACGTTTCAGATCCCTGTCACTTTTACTCTTTAATGTGTAAAAGCGACAGCTTTATGAAACGCGCGACTGTATAAATAAATAAATAAATAAATAAAAAAATTGCATACAAACACACCAATTATCTAGCCCACATTAAGTTTCATGAAGAACTTGTGCTATGGATACTAGGTAACGGATAAATATACTTATATACTTTTTTTTGTAAATACATACATAATACACATATTAAACACCCAGACCAAGACAAATAGACATGTTCATGCACACAAATATTTGTCTTGTCTGGGGATCGAACCCGGGACCTCTGGCGCAGAAGGCCGGCTTAGTACCCCTGCGCCACACAGGTCGTCAATATCACTGCAAAGAGTCGCCTTGTAACCACTAAGTAATATATTTTAGTAGGTACTTATACCTACATAATGTTGTTTTACATCAGAACAATTATTCTCTGGTTTTTTGTTTAATCAGTAGGTAGGGTATTTATAAAAGAACATGTCCTGACTGATTGAGTGATTGGCGATATTCACCCAACCAAAACTAATTGAAGATAGAAATATATTATGTAAACTGCGTTACAGACTTGACATGGAGATAGGTACATAAATCCTACTGCTCTTGCAAACAATACCATACCTACCTACTTTGTCAAAAAAAATATTCTGTAAGTAAGTAAGTAATTACAATAGATTAGATCAAAGCACATTAGAATACTGCAGCGTCGTATGGCGACCCCAGTATGATTCATATTCTTAAATTAAAACAAAAAGGGAAGATACCTACGTTATGGTCTTACTTGCAGTCAATCAAAATATAGTCCGACTCAACTACATTACGCAACTCACACACGCACACCTATAGTCTAAATCGAGCGAGCGAGAAAGAGCTATAAGTTTCAACGTCAGCACGAGGGAGTCGGCGAGTTGCGCGCGTTAACGTCTCGGTCGCGCGACACTACGACTGATTCCGACGCCAGTTTTCTTGATAAAAAAAATGGCGAGCTAAGTAGGTACATTCAAAACATTGTGATAGCTAAAAAAGAAATGTTTAGTTTACGAATGAAAAGCGATGCCGTGGAATTTATTTTTAGTTGTGAAACTACTTACTTGTGCACTTTTTAAAAACACACTTAGGCAATGATTGTTGATCTTATTAAGTATCACAGCAAATATCCGCAATATTGTTCTTCAAGTGCAATGTACTACTTAGCTTGTTTGCTCGGCCACGGCACTCGTGAGATGCTAGTGCCGTATCTTCCCTTTTTATTTTAATCTAGTTCATAGGTATTCCTTGAAACTAGAACGTGTCCAAAAAAGGTTTCTCTCTCGTACCTACTCAGTAAGAATAGCTAGGAGATGCATCTCATATCAAATGCTTAATAGGTATCACATTTTGCTATGACAGACAACGCAGGGAAACTTCTGATCTGCTATTCTTATCGTATTCAAAATTGGTCGTTTTGACATTGACACTGACAATCCACAGTTTCTACTTATAATCAAAGGATTCCAGCCCGATACCCTAGTCATCCAATCAATCCCTTGTGTCCCCCCTGCTATGCTATTCTGAAAATGGTTAATCACTTCGCTTCTCATCTCGCTTGTAAATTGTTTTAGTACCTATTCTCATCAATCAAAGTGAAGTGAGTTTTGACGAATCACCCTTCGTAATTCTTCTCACTTTCGTTATCACTTGGTGTCGAACTCACTCATTTTATGAATACGAAACTGTAATTACACCGCGGATTCTGAAGTGAATTCGCAAATGAACTTTTCAGAATAGCACTGCTGTTCTCAGAACAAATCCCGGTTTAAACTCACCTATATCCGGGGGTACGTACGGTAGTGCCCCCGCGCCAAGACGAACAAAAAAGAGCCGTGCACTACCTACCTTTTCTCGAACCATTTCGTCTCATTTTCAAACCCTCATAGCTTCGTCCCAGAAAACACCAGAGAGCCCAAATTCACAGGATAAAATGTAGTTAGGGTAGTAGATACTTTTGTGGGGAAACTCTCGCAATATAAACAAGGTACTCATTGCACAAAAATCTTGTATCAGAGCCATATGTGACGTAGACAACATGGTGTCATGCAGGTCATTAAAAGCCTGAATCTAGTAACTGTCCCTTGTTTATACATTCTAGAAATATGTATTTTTGTTAAAAGTCATCCTGACTTATTCAAAAGAAATTACGAATTTATCAAAAAAAATCCTACAAGGTATCCAAATAAATTGAGATTACCAAAGATGAGAACGGAACTCAGGTCAAGGAGTTGTTATCCTATGGCTATTAAAATATTTAATTGTATTCCTAACGACATTAAAGATCTGTCTCTCAATCAATTTAAAACCAAATTAAAGTCATGGCTAGTGAAAAACTGTTTTTATAATGTGAATGAATTTTTTAATTTAAAATTTTAAATAATTTAAATAATATCAATTTAATGTCAATATCAATTATATTAGATTATGATATATTGTAATGGTACCTATCTAATAATGTTGACATACTGTATAATAATTATGTTATTAATGTTTTGCATGCCAGCTCCTGGTGAATGTGATGTGACTTCCATAATTTAAGATCTTTTATGTACCGCATTCTAGCAAATAAATTCTTGATTCTTGATTCTTGATAACACTAAGTTTCATTGATCTAGCTTTTATCCTTTAGATTTTATTGATACCTAAAATAGGACGATTTAGCCACTGATAATAACTCACTCACTTATCATAACCTCCGGGGTACTTTACGATATCCTAGAAAGCTGAAATTTGGCATGGAGCCTAGGATTTACATAAAGAACAGAATCATTAAGAAATTTTTAACTTTCACCCTGGCTAGGCGGTTTCATAGATCTATTGCATGTCAGAACATTGAAGACCTGTGACGTAATTCCTACCGTAAGAAATTAAGATTAATAATATCACAATATTGAAAACATAAACTAAATTTTATTACCATATTGGCCAGACGGTCCGATGTACTTATTTATGGTAGGAAATTACGTCATAGGCAGTCTTCAATGTTATGACAGAACCATGGTTCTTGGCCAAGCCATAAGTAGGTACTTTTGGCTCAGCGGGCTGGGCTTGGCTTTTCCTGGGATTTGATCTGATAACTTTTTACAGCGAAAGCGTTATGTGCTTGCGAGTCTTGCGTGGCCGCCAATTTTACATGAGATGTTGTTGGTGTATGTAAATTAAGTATTTAAAATGTTGTTGGTGTAATTAGACAAATGTTTGAATTCTTAATTGAAAGTATGAATTCACCATATTTTGTATGTATAAAAACTTCATAATAGTAGTCTACTTTTGCATGATAGTTAGGTAGGTGCTTTACCTTAAACTTAATTTTATTTGCATGTGTTGTTTACTTAGGTACTTATAAGATAAAACCCTAATCCTATTTATACCTACTGAGGTTGTAACGATGTAACAATTATTGGTAAACCTATTCAATAAACACACAAATAAAACGAACACAGATAAATTATAAAAAAAATTACCGAAATTGTTGAGATTTATTTTGCCAAATTTACCATAGTAGCTAGTGATTGCAAGACCGCCATGCGGCAACACTAGAAACTTTATTATCATATGAGTCTAATAAGTACCTACATAAAACAAACTGTTTTTGCAAAAAAATATTATATACTTTGTCATAAAACTAACACAGCTATTATGATAAAATTAACCAAACTATATTGTCGTGATTACTTTTGCAAAAAAAGGATGCTTTTTTGTAATTTTAACCATAAGTCTGGTAGCAATTGCAGTGCGCCGCTAGTACGATCTTTGTTATTCAATGAGTCTTGTGACAACAATATTGGAGTCCTTTTGGAGTCGGTGCCAGCCAAGGCATTCTACTTTGCGGTCCAACTATTTTATTTTTCTTGCCTTGGCTGGCACCGACTCCAAAAGGTTTATTTTTTGCTTTTTAGTTTTTTGAAGTCGGTTTTAATTTTTTTATAAAAAGTTTTTTATTTCACAATTTTTAAAGGTAGAACAGGTCTCGTACCTACGCTAAATAGTTATTTTTTTCCAATATTATTCTATTTAAAATTTACCATAAGTATAAAAATAGCATTGAAAAATGCAAAAATTACAAAATTATAAATTATTGGCAGTTGCATCTTAATCGATCGTTAAACACCTGAAAAGATGTTCCTTTCGAATGCAAGGGTATTCCTAGCATTGATGTAACAACGCTGGCCTACAGCGTATTAAAAATATAAAAGTATTGGAGAATTTCGACGGTGGTTCGCAAGTCTCGGTAGCTCAGCGGTTAGAGCATTGGACCGGATTTCCAAAGGTCGCGGGTTCGATTCCCGTCTGAGAACTCGCTTGTGGCCGAGTTAATTTTTTCCAATATTATTCTATTTAAAATTTACCATAAGTATAAAAATAGCATTGAAAAATGCAAAAATTACAAAATTATAAAAAAAAACAAAAATACCTTCCTCCTTTTTTGTTGAAGTCGGTAAAAATACTATACTTTGTCATAAAACTAGCACAGTTATTATGATAAAATTAACCAAACTATATTGTCGTGATTAAATTTGTAAAAAGTACAATACTCTTTTGTAATTTTAACCAAAAGTCCGGTAGCGATTGCAGCGCCACCATGCGCCGTTAGTGGGAACTTGGTTTATTAAATTAGTCTTGTAATTACAACAAAACACTCTGATAAATATTACTGCTAAACGTGTAAAAGTAAACAAAAAATCTCGTAATATTTACAAACCAAAAGTATGTTTCAAGTTTTGTAAATTTTACTAAACTCTTTGTCAATTTTACCCATTACTCTGGTAACGACTATAATTTGAAGTCAATCTATTTATGTTTTGTAATTTTAACAGTCATATTTATCAAAGTTCCCGTGTAATTTGGCCAACCTTCGCCGATTTGGTAAATCCAACAAAGCATTTTTTTCAGTGATTGCAGAGAAAATCCGTAAGTTGGGTTTCAAAACTCGGAATATACGGTTGCGCAATTCCGGAAGAATGGAACAGAATATAACGTTGTCATCCTTCGTTTTGTACGCGATAGTTTGAACACTAGCGTATTCATGGATGGCCGAAGCCTCTAGCGGCGGTTTCAAATCTGACTTTGCCATGTAGAAAAAGTCTTGGAACCTACGTTGGTCCAGCGAAGTATCGCTTTGCGTTTGTACCGCGACGTTTGAAAGAAAGAAAGAAAGAAAAGTAAGCTTATTTGGGACAAACAAAAGACAGTACAATCGAATAAAAACAAAAACACATAAAAGACGAAAAACCGTTTGTCCTAAAACGGTCCCGACTCAGCATAATGCATGGCTTTTGGCCAGCGCTGATCTTCCGTCGGTACCGTTTTGGTGGGACTGCGAGCCAAATTAACAGCGGAATCGTTTACAAACAAAAACAAATATTAATTGTAAACATAGAAATAAAAAACGGGGAACAAAATTAGAAAACTGATTACAATAAAAATAATAAAAAGCAATTAAAATTAAAGACATACAATAATAAAATCAAATTAGACTACACCTGTGGAACTTAAAAAAAATAAAAATAAAATATCTTCATTGTCTGTGGGTTACAATACAACAAACTATCAGATTAGTATGTGGCCATGACATGACAGATGACTTACGTAGTAACTAATACCTAATCTGTGCAAATGACAGACAAGACCTCCGCTAGGAGTAATTGTGTTGACAGGTGAAGCCTGATTTTGAGCAAAATGCAAACAAAAACAAAATAAAAAGCAAACCAAACAATAAAGCAATGTGCGAGTGCAACTTACATACAAAACAAAAAACAATGTAAAAAGAACAGTACAGTAGGTACAATACGGTGAGTAAGACTACCTATCGATTTATCAATACAATGATAGTATTTAGACTTAAAACTTATAATATATTTGCAGGGTTCTCTCATTGCGTGTATCACAAATAGGTTCTATTTTAAGGTTAATTACTGAAAGCATAAGAGGAAAATTACACAAAGCAAAGCACTAAAACTGTAAAAAAGGCACAGTAATCCGTTATGCAGAAGCAACCTTCAGTAAGCAATTGGGACAGAAAACAAAGGTTATTTGAATAATTTATATTATGCTAATGTCCTGAGTGAAATTTTCTTGACTTTTTTGTGCATTTAATAAGTAATATTTAAAACTCGCAATACTTTTTAGGTCCCTGATGGGTGGAATAATGTTGTTCCAACGTTTGGTTTCTGTGTTGTCCAGTCCAAGTGTACCAGGAGGCGTGTTTTTGATCATCTGCTCCTTAATTTTTTTCCGTGAGAATACCATCACAGGCGGTTAAGCGTTACCGCTCGCTGAAATTATGCAACAAGTTGGAACCAACGTGCCCCTTTCCCCACTTGTGACTTTTCCTAAGCATGTTCGTCCCTTAGGAGCTACAACCTTTTTGGGTTTTTGAACCGTAGTTTTTGATGTTTCATCCAAATCGAATATCCTGGTTCCGTCTGCAAAAGCAGTTTTCATAAAAAGTTTCCACATTCTTTTCATTAAAAGATGTGGCTCTGGCGAGACTACACGCTTCTGGTCTTCGAGTGGTAAGATTGTGCCTGCGCTTAAAAGAAATGAGCCAATCTTTTCCTGCCATGAGTTAGGCATTTTTATTTTGTTAATTTGAGCACATTGATATGCTAATTGTCGGCATTCTTTCGACGTCAATCCATAAAATAATAAGGCGCAGTAATTGATAATCTTTGAGCTCTTCTTCTTGTGTTGCCGAGAAATCCTTATTAACTGAGTAATTTGGTTGTAAACGCTGCCCGTCCAGCGATGGAGCGTTTTTAGTTTTCCAATAATAACGCTTTAACGTAGCAAATGGGCCTTTTACATCTTTTGATGCTTGACGTATCGACATTCCATTTCTAATTAAAGTAATTCTGTGTCGTATACTATCTTCGGAGTTGTTTTTTCTTCGGAGCATTCTAAAAGTGAAAAAAAATATCATTGCTTCAATATCAATATTTTTTTCATGATGACCTAACTGACCATTTCAAGAAATGGTAGAAATTTGGGTCACATACAACGTACCTAGTGGTGTGGGTGTGACTATAAAGCGGGCGCGCTACTATAAATAAACAACTTAAATAATTTAATTTAAAAGTGGGAATACCCCACATAACTATTTTTTTCTTTTCATAACACCAAAAAAAAATTTATAAAAAAATAATAGCGCCTTCAAAAAAAAAATGCCACCAAAAAGTAAAGAAATAATACATCTAAAATGTAACAAATACTTTTCTGAAAACAGCATCTCGCGGACAAATATATACCTCCTCGTTTTAAGTCGGTTGAAATACTAAAACCTTCTAATTGTAGCAAATGCTTTCTTGAAAACCGCATTGTTCACCCAAGCGCTGCGCCTGGTTGGCAGGCACGGCCGTCGTCAGAGGCCCCTCAACAGCCGTAAAGACAACGCCGGGTACCGTGTGAAGCTTGTTGGAGGTGGTTCGGTGCGAGGAGTCTCGGCGCGTCGCTGGTGTTCTCGTCACGTTCCCGGGCCTTCCACGTACAGCTGGTAGATCGCGGGTTCGGTTGAAGGGGGGAATGTTTACCACTAGTAAATGATACGGCACTTATGGTTTTCACTATTTATTGCGGCGTCTACGCCGACGCCGTATCACTATTATGTACAAACAATATTATATAAAGAACAATGGGTGCTACACCGATATTACACACTGCCACAGTGAGGGTGACAAATCAACATCGAGCTATACTGCGCTGTACTGCGCTGTGCTGTGCTGTGTTTCTTAAGCTACGTTTTTTTAACAATCAACATCAAGCTGTGCTGCTTTTTGCTTCGTTCAGTATTAAAAGTAACAGCAGCTCGTGTAGTCGTTTATCTCGTCAAAAATGACTTTATTTTCAAAAAAACGTAAACATTACGACATAGTTGAATCCGATGAAGATGAAAGTGAAGAAGAAGCGGATATGGATATTTTATGTGTTATTTTGTCGTTAAAAGAGTCCACTCACGGTAGCTTGTTACCACACACTTGAAAAATACGGAGAATTTAATTTTCTAAAGAATATTGCCAATGAAGACGATTTTTTAAAAATATTTGCGAATGATTAAAAATCATTTTAATTATTTACATTCGTTAATAAGTCCATATATAAAAAAAAAACAAAATTGACTGTAAGAAAGCCATAAGCACAGAAGAGAAATTAGCAATCTGTTTGATGTAAGTAAATTATTTGAATGCACAAGATAAGGCAATTTTCTCTTTACATTTTCCCTCGTGCTAGTGATAGTGAACCTAATTTTTTTTTTAAACTTTACATGCAATGCGGCAGTACTCTAGTATGTAAGTAGTGCGTGCGTGACTTGTCAATATAATAAAACAATGGTAAAAAACGTTCATTAAATTTACTAAGCGAAGTAGCATTGGCCTCCTCGCTTGCATACGTTCCGAACACGGTGTTCCCACCGACTGGAAGGACATTGGCATCTTGTTCAGCTGTATATCCTCCTACAGATTCATTTGAGGCACTACTTGGAGATGTAAACACATTGTGTAATGTATGACAATTGGTATCTGAGGATTGGACACATTGAGCTGTAGTATACCCTCGAGTACTAGTTAAGGTGGCAACACTGCCTAAGTGTACATTAGCTTTCCGTGCTTTTAATTTATATTTACTATCATTACGCTACAAACAAGCATCCTAGTGACCGTGATTTGTTAATCGCTTCATAGTGAATCAGTGATATCGTTTTCAACGTCTTTCATCACCCACGGAGCTAGAAAACCACAAAGATAAGTTGCAATTTAATACACACAAGTTGCAAACAACTTGAGAAATTACTCATATACCCGCACTTTCACTAATAATATGCATGACAAATTCAAATGACAACGTCAAATTTGGTTTTGACAACTGCCAAAATCAATTGACAGCACTGGTTTTAATATTGACAATTCTAAAAGTGTTGCCAGCTAATAAAAATTACCCCGAAATTGGCACTTTTCTCTAAAAATGGAAAGTATGGACACAAATAATATTACTTTCCGCTTTCCTCAACGACAACGAGCTACTTCACTCGGAGATATAACGGACTCATTCATGAGTATGAGTGAGTCTCGATTCAACGAGAGAATATCAGTCTCAAATTTATCTTAACCAAAGCAGTTCGCATTTAGAATTACAACAAAAAGCAGATAAACTAGAAAACGATTTACTTTCTGCGAATAATGAAATAGAAAACTTAGTTTTCGAAAATGAGAACTTAAAAAGAGACTTAGAAAAATCATACAAACTGATAGAAATTTATAAAAAAATTGAATTCAACGAAGGCGTAGGGACACCCTCAACTTTTCGTAAAAGAAAAATACCAAGAATCTTAACGACAACTACTCATGACAGAGGGTTATCAGACATAACACCTTGTAAACCACTGACTTGCAAAACTCAAGTAGAAATAATAGCTGATTTAAATATGGAAATAAGACAACTAACAAGTGCGCTGGAAGAAGAAAGAAGAAAAAATAATTGTTACAAGACTCAGATAAAATCGTTAGCGGAGTTAGAGAATGAAACTAAGCAACTAACTAGTGCATTGGAAGAAGAAAGAAGAAAAAAGAGTTATATTGACAGGGATATAGAAAAACTGATAAAAAACAAAAGTACAAATGAAAAGTCAACAAGTAAAAATTTCAGAATTATAACTACTAAGAACGGCTATTTACATAAAATTTGGAAACTTCAGAAAAATATAAAAATCTTAGAAAATAGAATAAAACACCTGTTGAGAGAGGATAAAAAGTTAAAACAGGAATTGCAAAAATTTATTAAAATTTATAGTTTATTTGGAAAGGAAAGGTTACAAACAATATGTTTTTCTGATGAAATCGGTAGAGGACTAGCTGCAAAACTAACAGAAAATATAGAAAGCCACGAAAAAGTTATAAACTATTGCAAACCCGGAGCAAGATATGAGGCAGTATTAGAAAACTTCGAATACAAAACAAATACTCTGAATTGTGATGACATTGTAATTATTTTAATCAGTAAATACAACGATAAAAATAAGCCAAATATATCAAATAGGTATATAAAATATATAGAAAGTATCATACTTAACCCCAAAAGAAAGTTTAAGATGGTTGTGAGTGGGATATGTTACAATGGTATTAATAATGCCGATATTTACAATATTAATAAGAAAATAGCACAGTTAGCTACCATGTCAGAAAATGTTAGATATTTAGAAATAAATCTCAATGTCAATGAATACAAAAAACAAAGTATAAACTACAACCTCAAAAAAATTATAGAACGAACAATAAACTAAAGGATACCAATCGTCCTCATCACTTCAATTCATAAAATGCGTATCAGAAAATACAGAAGAAAAACAGTCACCAATGACTTCAAATTTTTCGGGAAAACTACTCACCCCTGTGATAAAATAATACTACACGCGAACACTCAAAGCATGCACAATAAATATTTGGATATTGAATACTTACTAGAAGAACATAACTGTGACATTCTGTGTCTAACTGAAACGTGGTCATAAGATCATCAAGTCCCAGCTATGAATATTGAAAATTACGTACTTGCGTCATATGTTAATAGAACCTTTTTCGATCATGGGGGTACAGCAATTTATGTAAAGAATAATCTAGATTATAAAGTACGCAAAGATCTTAATAATCTATCGTTTGAAATGAACTGTGAGTTGACAGCTATCGAGTTAAGATAGTCAAAAATTGTTATTGTATCATTATATAGGACTGGCAAGGACATCTCTCTTTTTTATGGTATTCTGACAAAACTATTACATAATGTCTCTAGAGACGGGAAACATATAATTATAGCGGGTGATTTTAATTTAGATGTACTTAAAAAAACGGACAAGAGAATACTCAAACTCGCTAATTTACTATAAAGTTTTAACTGTCATTGGATGCTTAACTCACCAACTCGAACTCATGGCAAAAGTGCTACATGCCTTGATAACTTTATTGTAAACTTTAATAATTGTACGAGCAACGTCTTAGATTGTAAGTTATCGGACCACAACGTTATAAGTCTTAAACTCAAAATTGACGATAATATAAAAATGTCACAACCGGTGACCTTTTCGAGAAAATTTACTAAGAATAACATTAATTACTTTCATTATTTATTTTCTAAAGACTATTATGGTTTGAAATCGCAAATTCTATCAGCTAAAGATTCAAATGCTGGAATGAATATTTTACTTGACGCTATTAAACTTTATTACAATATTGCATTCCCTAAAACTAAAAATTATGCGCAAAGATCGTTTAAGAAGTGGACAACAAAAGGAATACAGACATCGAAAAATAACTTAATTAAATTAGAAATATTACTTAATCATAAACCAACTGAACAATTACGAATTAAAATTAAAATATATAATAAAATGTTAAGAAAGGTTATGAGCGCAGCGAAAAAAATGCAAAATGCTCATAGAATACAAGTGGCAAAAAATAAGATCAAAGAGACGTGGAAAATAAAAGGAGAATGTGTACAAAACGGAAATAAACGACGACCTAGATCAACTATCAAATATATAAAAAAATCTAGACAAGAGAAAGTTACAGATGCTAAAGAGATTGCCAACAGTAGGTTAAAATTGGGGTACCTGGATCAAGAGAGATCCAGGCACCCCAATTTTCACCATTCATTTATTCATTTATTCATCTTTTCAAGTATTCAAGTTTTCTAGTAATCAGTAATTCAATCGAGTCGAGTAACATATTCAAATTATCATTAGTAGGTATTTATCTATTCAACGAAACATTATTTATAAATTGGATGTTTGTAATGTTGTAGGTAACTAAAATCTTTTTGTACGTAATCACCTCCTAAACAGAATAAGTGTAACACAAAACCTGTTTGTTAAATTCACAGTGCTTATTGCAAACTAATCAATATCAGTGAGAGTTGATTATTGAATAGTTGGTGTATTCATTTATTTTGAACTGATGACAATTTTAAAAAGCACATACAAAATAAAACAAGTAGTTTTTTTAATGTTATATTTTATTATTACTCAAATTCATAGTTATAGAAGTATCAATATCATTTTCACATATCACTTATCCAAACAACTTACACAGCTTAAAACAAAATGAAAATTCTTATTGTATGAGTATCTACTTTATTTATTTAAAATATTTAAATAACATTATTTTCGATACACCATTTGTTAAGGGAACATACATTTTTTAAGGCGCATATATTATCATGATGCATACAACTAATAATATCAGACGAATACAGATACTTATCAGATAACGATATCAAACTCGGACACTTTCTATCTTCTAAATTATGAATATTATTATTTTGTAACATACTTTTTAACCAAACTACCTTTTCACAACCTTTCGTAAATATACATTTATTCTCTAAAATATTATTTATAATATTCTTATAATTCATATAAGGTATAAATCCTTGGTTCCAATAAATGCCTCTATTTTTTTCTATCCAAGATACTTGTATTCTTTCTTTCTTCGTTAAGTTATAAAATGGGAATGGTGGTTTTATAAGAATTACAAACACTCGTCTGTTTGAAATAATTGCTATTTCTTTCGGAATAAATTCATTTGTTTCGCTCTTAAATCCTTGAACATCTACTATAGCATTCATGATAGTTTTCGGACAATACTGCTTAACGGTTTGTATTCAAAGAGACGATCGTTTATGATCAGGCAGTAAGCAGTTGTATTGTCTGGTATTTCTTCTGAGCATTCAATTTCTAGCCGTACGTCAACTGGACCAGTTTTTAATGAGTCATTTTGTCGAGAGCAGTCAATAACAAACAGCGGTGCTTTTTCTCTAAATTGAAGTAAATCAAGCAACGGATCAACGCCGCTGTTAAAATATGACTGACGAAAATTTGCATACATTTCGTATAATATACTATATTTACCATCATCAAATTTCAGATTAAGTGAGTCATATGGAAAGTATTGAGAATTCAAAAATAATTTAAGGTTAGTTACTTGACAGTGATCGAACATAGACGAACTACGAGCTTTATCATGTTTTCTGTTTGTTTGCAGACCCAAAATTACGAATCTAGGTTTTTCTAACTGGGAGGCAGTTTTGACTGACCATGAATGCTTTGTAGTTTTTGGTAATAATGGATACTCATATAAATCCCAATTTCTGAATGCTAACTGCAGTGGTCGGTCTTTTTCCAATTGTTTAAGTAATAGCAATTTGTTGCGATCTGAAACTTTTATATGTGGCATGCGCCACTGCACCTTCTGTATTTCTATTTCTACATTATCATTTTTTTCCAGAGTTACGGTATTTAAAACCGAACTACTTCGATGTAATATAAGTTCATGTCTACAATTTATAATAATCTTATTATAATCTTCAGCAAAACCTAATAATTTGTTTAACGGGATAATGACATTAAAAAATCCTTTTTTTAGTGTCGTTCCATTTAAGTTCCATCCCCAAACTGCCGCAGCTTTATTTTCACCTTCATTCATGGATATAAATGACTTGATCGTTGTAGTAATACCAGCATTTTTAATACGATCTATTTCTACACCGTTTAAGTCATATCGTATGTCTTGAAACAAATAGGTAATTGCATTGTTTATAAACTTAACATCCTTTTCATGTTTCTTTCCTGCCGCATCATGTGCAGTTACTTTAGCATAACCTTCTATGTAGATAGAGCTACCTGACGGTAACAAATATATATCTTGCTGATGGATAGGTATTCTAATTTCATCATTATTTTTAAAGCTGTTGTTATATGGATTGTAGCTATGAATCTCATAGCTTTCAACAGAATTATCGTGATAGGGGTGGTCGGTAATTTGTAACATTTCCTAATTTAAATCCCAAATCTATTAAAAACTTTTTGTTATCTTTGGTGATTGTTTTAATTTTCACAACACTTTGGCGACGTCTGCCGTCTTTGACTATAGGGAGTGGAATATTGCGTTTTCTTCTTTGAGCTAGACTTTTATTATATACAATCATGATAAGATTACTGCTATAGGATTATTATAATGTCCAATTATTAATAGTATTTTAGAATATAGTATTTATTACTAAAGTCAATGATAAAATGATTGCAAGAGTGTTTACCCGTATTTTATATACTTTCATAAACTGAGCTAATATGAGAAAATAAATAATCAAACAACCTTTTTAATTTTTTCGTATTTTATTTTTCTCCCAAAATGATTTTATGAATTTTAAACAATGATGTCCACAGTTGTACAAATGATTTTTCTGTACATTAGCATAGTTATAATTAATATTTGTTCCAGCATATCTTATAAATTCTTGTGGTGGTTTTAAATTACCATAACTGTCAAAATATTCGATGTAATCATATATTTTTCCATAGGCTACCCAATGTGTTCCCGTGTTTTCTGAAGTGTCAAGATTGATTACTCCACATTCTAATGGAAATGGTTTGAGTGGTAGTTGGTCTCTCATAAATACACCTCGAAAGAAAGGAATGTTTTTTGAATGCTTTAATATGTCAATATTGGTTAAAGCTCTATTGGGTAGCCTAGAATTCAGTTTTTTTGATTTCTGATATAAATACCGAAACCGTGTTTGTATGGTTTTAACTGCAATCCTTTACCAATACAAACTGCCTCAATATGCTTGTTATGTCTTTTCAGTTCTTTCAATTGTTTCTGAGCTGCCTTATATTCATTAACTGCTTTAACAATACCTGCAGTACCACCAGCCAAACTTCCAGCAGCGGACAAACCAGCAAATATTGGTATTAAAGGAAGAAATCCTCCAGTTTTAGGTATGGGTATAACTCTAGGTAATTTTATCTTTATGTCAGAAGCTAATTCTTGGGCAGTTGCATAAGCTGCTTTTAACAAACTATTTTTACATTTAGGTTTTAACTTCTTGATATGTTTTTTTGTGCATAAAATGATATTTTTAAGAGTTTTTTTTACACCTTCTCCTGAAATCACTTTTCGTTTTTTGTTAGAAATTTTAGATCCTATTTTTCTTTCGTTAGAGTTACGAACTGTCTTTGCAGATAGTTTGGGCTGCATTGTTATTATCGAGTCGACTGATATTCAATAATAATATTACGCTACTATTTAAGAGTCTATATTGTTTCAGGAACTGATTACAAATGGATTTATATTAATTCACAAGCTATATTTATAGAAAAGATATTATTAAATATTTATATTACATCTAATTTATTAATCCAACTGTTCTCACATGTTGGAAGACCAAGCCATTTAACATATAAGCGATTTCCTTTTTTCTTTAAAACTTTTTCAACCAAGTATATATCATGATGCTTAGTTTTTTGAAGTTCTTGAGAATAAAACGCCCCTTGTATTGGACGATTATTAAGATCCTCTATTAAGTAGGATGGAGGATTCGTTTTTTGTACTTTGATAATTTTAAATATTTCTGTCGACCAATTGGGAGTATAACCTTTATCAAAACAAGCTTTGTATTTACTTATTCTTACATAATCTCCGATTTGAAATTTATTTTTTATTTGTTTTCTAGAGCAAGCCATTTTTATATATTTTTGCAATATACGACTTTTGTTTTTATAATTTATTGATGCTGGAGTATGACCTATTGTTCTGTGGATGGTGTTATTGTATTCTTTTACTTTTTCCTCAAGAACTTTATTTTTCCATTTATAATTTCCATTCAAGCTAAATTCTTTATACAATTTATTTTTTAAAGTTCTTATAAATCTTTCTACGATAGAAGCTTTTTTAGTAGAGTATGTAGAGTAATGGTTTATGTTATACTTATCGATAACAGCTTTAAATTTATTATTGTAAAATTCTTTTCCGAAGTCAGTCTGTAAGTTTTTTGGTACACGCCCCTTCCTTAATATTTGTTCAAATGCTTTAGATACCATTTCTTTGTTCTTCTGTTTTAATGCAACTGACCAAGCAAATTTTGAGAAGCAGTCTATAATGGTAAGTATATATTTAAAACCAAAATTAAATCGAGACATTGCTTGCATATCTATTAAATCTGCTTGCCAAAGATCATCTATATCTTTCAAAATAACATTTCTTCTTTTAAAATTTATTCGAGCACTTTTATGAATTTCGTTTACTACATCCAGTTTGCTCATAATGCTTATTTAATTTTCCTGCTATTTCCTTTAGGCCGACAATATCTTCAAGCTTTTTTAAACGTTTCGTCAAAATTTCAATTTTTCCTAAAATTTCGATTTTTATTTGATTGACTTTATTGCAAATCTTACCATTTTGTGAATGTATGAGACAGTTTTTTAAAGATCTACAAGTTGGGAATGAAGAATGACTATCACTTTTATCGTCATCCATGTTCAGAAGACTTCAATCAAATGACTGCTTTGTTATATTTCTTAATTTTTTATAATACCAGCTTCCTTTAATTCTTCAATAATTGATAAAATTTCGTTATCATGATTGGTATTTCCAGCGCTTTGCGAAGCAATCAGTAACTTAAGCCTTTCAATCAATTCATTAGGATCATCCCAGAATATGTAATCAGTACAACTTTTATACTTTTTACATACCGGTATATATCCACCACTTTTTGTTTCTGAGCTGTCATTATCATTTTCATTAAATAATGGTTTGATAATATGTCGATATTTTACACCTTTATCACCTCTTATTTGTCCATTTGGTTTGAAATCTCGTTTATGGGCATTTGTATGTTGGAGTATATCTTTATATACTATTTTATCTTTTTCGGTTACTATATCGAGTTTTGGTTTACTACGCATAAGAAGTTCTTTTAAGCCTGGAGTAAAACTATAATGTTTATTATTAATGGTAAGTATATAGTTTTTTTCAGGCTTCGTTGAATCACCAGCGACAGAAATCGATACTTTTGAATTACCCATCATTAAATCTTTATTTTCTCTACGTAATCCAAAGGGGATGTTTATATCACTGTCATATATATCAATAATATCCTCTTTTTTCAATGACTGTAATGTATTGTTAATGTTTTGAGTAGTACTTTTTTCCTCATCACTATAATCATAATAATCTGAACTATTAGTGGAATCCAACTTAGTTAAATATTCAGTATTCATGCTATTTTCTTCATTTTTAGACATATCAATAGAAACATTTACAATTTGTTTATCCTTATCATCACTTGCTTTGATTAATGTATCCAAATTATCTGTGAGAGGCTTGAAAATCCTTTTGAATTTCAAATTAGCAGCATCTTCTTCATTTTTGATCTTCTTAATTTTATTTTTTATGCTGTCTACTGACTTGATAAGCTGTGTCTTTATTTCAACATCCATAATTTCCACAATTTGTCTGTCTTTTACAAATATCGAAATGAAAATAACAATATTTTCTACATACACACTTTATATATCCTGTTAATTTGACAAACAATAAGTGAATAAAAGTGTCAAAGCCTTGTATGTATTTACCATAATTCAAATCATAATCTTTGTTTATTAATAAAAAATAAATCTGTTTTGCCATATTATGGACCAAAGTTTATAAAACTCATTCCAATCAAAGTCAGTAGTCACATGTTCATTATAAAACATGTTTTAAATTGGTTTCGTCTTGTTTAAAGATAATCAAGATGTTAGCATTATCATCATCATATTAATGTTTAAGTATTTAAGAATAAGTCTGTTACTTATATCAATTAAATTACTTTCAAGTATACACATCCTTATATAGGTATGTGACATCATTCTACAAATAAATAAATGTATCAAAGCCTTGTCTATATCTTCCTTTATTTATAGCACAATCTTTATTGATTGTTAAAAAGCTAAATCTTTGGAACCAAATTGTTTTACAAAGATTTTTGAATTCCAACCATCCAATATCCATAGTCACATGTTCATTATAAATGTGTTTTAAATTAATGTCGTCTTGTTTAAAAAGAATTAGGAGATTTACGTTATCCCGTATCAATTGCTTAGGTATTTTGGAATAGGTCTGAGACAAATAAAAACAATCAATTTGTGTATGCCTGCCCATAGCAAAATAATTACGAATATTGATCTGATTTTCACATGCAACGTCATCAAAAATCATAATTGAATTTTTCATAGCATCATTCGGTGAAATCACATCTTTATCGTCATTGAAAACTAGTAATTTAGCAGAAGGAACACGCTGCATAACCTCTCTTAAAAAACAATACTTTGGCTGGAAAGCTGTTTTTGAGTACAAGTAAATATGCTTAAACTTAAGTCCATTTTCATGTAATAATAAATTCAGCATGACATTCGTCTTTCCGCAATTAGAAGGACCGCAAATTATACATCGAATCGTGTCAGGTAAGAGTGTACCATGTTTAGATGTTTGAGAATTATTCTCGATCTTTATATTATTCACTTCTAAGGTATCAGCTTGCTTAATGAACTTCATCGTAAATGTGAGGCTAACATAATGTAGCTAGTCCTTATATAGGTTATGTAACTTGTAATAAAACAACATGAATTTAATTGTAAAATTTATTTATTAACATTTAATGTGCAATCAATATACAATAAATTTTATAGATTAAGTAAGTATTTATTAAATAATATGAGTACATGATTATATCAACAAAATAATATGAAACATATCAAACTTTATGTACAATGAAGTGAAGACAGATATCAATATATTGTGTCGCAATGTCCCCAGGGAAGTGTATGAATATTATCTTTTTGTATTTGTCTTTTATCATCATTTCCATTAAGAAGTTGCTTATTAATCTGCTGTGTATATAATATATGCTTAATTGATCTTATTAATTTCATGTTACATCTTGTGCTAGTCTTATTGTAAAGAGTATTTTTATAATCAATCATTTTTAATTTGCGAGTAACTGCTTTTGTAATACCTTTTGCCTTTTTGATGTTTGAATTAAAACTGCTAATACAATATAATTTAGCCCTGAGCCCAACAAATTCAGTAATTATGTCACCACCCAATTCATCCTTGAATAATCCAGGAACCTTTTCATTTATTTTTGGGATATTATACTTATTATCTAGTAGAAAATTACTGGTATCAAACTGAGTTATATCATCAGTCAAATCTTTATAGAAATCTTCAGTATGAATCAAATACAGCAAACTATCAGTATCTGTATAACATAGTTGTGCTCTATCATCATATTTTTGTTTTATAAAATCGTAATGAAATTGATACATATGTTGTTTGGCGTATTCCAAAACTGAAAATCCAATATAGATAGGTCTATCTAATATAACTTTTTCACGATTCATCTGGATAGCTACAAAGTTTTCCGAAAAAATGAGCACGCTTTTTAGATTAGGTTTTGCAATTAATTTCTCAGCGGTAAGATGCTTATTAGTCATATTCTGGTTATCTTTCCACCTGCTGATAAGTTTAACATCAACTTGTTTCCTTTTATTTTCAATGGTTTTACCGAAAATTGAATTATTGAGTAATTTGAAAAAATCTTTTTCGAATACCGTTTTTGATGATTGCCTTAGAGACGTATTAAGATCAATATACGATTTTAAAAAACATTCCTGTCGAAAGCCAAGTATGCGATGTATTTTCGATAATACTAGACCATGCTTTAAACATTGTTTCAAATGCACAAAATGAATTACGTATTTGAATTTGTCATAAAGATTTGCAGTTAATTTCTTAGTTTTACTTCCTGGAGGTATAATTTTTTGTACAGCAAAAGGTAAATCCTGGTGTAACACATGTAAGTGATCGGGATATATCAAGTCAACTTCTAGAATATAGCCATAGTTATTATCATCAGGAATGCTCATTATATTGAATTGTTTTATTTCATTTGAGGATAAAAATCTGAAATCCGAAATAGGATATTTTTTTGTCATTGCATAACCGTAAAGGTTATTGCAGTCTAAATATATTAGATAAGAAGATGGTTGCGATTGATCATAGTTTGTCAGATATTTATTATTCGCTTTGGCATGACGTAAAGAACACTGTGCTAAGCCACCACGAATACCACTCTCTAACATTTGATACATTTCAATATCATTTATTAACTCCAATTCAACATTAGTGTAAAAAAGCATAGCATCCCAACTCAAGCTAGGTGATGTTATATAATAAGCTGGATCTAGTTTATAATATAATAGACTTGTTGCTCTAAATTTCTCGAATATATCGCATAAAAGTAACACATCAGTTTTCAAATATAAATCTGTGTATTCTCCGAGATTTGGTATATTAAAACAATCCCATACAGCACATGCATGAGCGTATTCCGTGTCAGAAATGTGCCTACCAGTTAATGAATTCTTAAAACTGGATTTGGGCGGAATCAATATTTCATTGTATTTCGACCAACTATCGATATAATCGTATGGATAAATACCTTTTTTTAAGACTAATTGAAATTGTTTATCGTCACTGAACTCGTTTGATAAATGAATGAAGTCATTTTCTGTAATTGAAAGATATTTTTCTTTTGTCTTTGGAATTATTTTCACAGTGCCTTCATATTTCATCAATTCTTCGATAAACAGATGAGCATCATACCCTGATAAATTATGAAATACTACTGGAATGAATGGACACACTCTATGCATCAAGTTGCAGTTATTGTGCGCAGCGCCTCTAAATTCAGATGTAACATGATCATGGTCTCTTACTTTATCATCGAATAATAGTTCATTACATATATGACATACACTAGCATTTTGGTATTGAATTTCTTGATCAGGTGTTAAAGGTAACATCGGCCTTTTCTCTAATAATATTTCATGGATGAATTCGGCATCTTTCAATAGTGTCTTGATAAAAACTTGAACACAATCGATACCTCTATATGAGACATATTTGTTTAAATTTGTATCGTGCGAACAGCAAATATAATACCCAAAACAAGAAGGTTGATGTACCTTTAATGTTTCAGTGTTTTCAGATTTTTGTTCCTTTAAACTCGTTAGAAGACATTCAAAATCTGCATAAATCACAAAATTAATTTTTTGTTGTCTTTCATAATGCTTGAACTTCAAAACTGAATATTTTTCAGGCAAGACTTGTAAAATTCCATGGCATTTGTGCGATTTATATTTAGTTTCATCATTAAAATACTGTAAACAAGCTTCACATAAGTATATTTTGCCTTTATGATAAGTTATTTGACGTCTCACTAATCGAATTAAGTCTTTAATTAAACAATAGTGACCTTTATCTTCACGTTCGATAAACAATAAATTTATATGATCAATTTCACGCTTTTTAGTTAAATAAAGAGGTCCGGTCACATACCCTTTTTTGTCTAGTCCATACACATTAATACTTATATCGTGATTGTTACTTTCAAATAATCTTATATCTGCAAACGTAGGCGGAAATGACATGTCTTTTATATTTAAAACAGAAGTATAATGTGGATATGACTTTACTCTACACACATTATATTTTGCAGGAAATAGTGCGGCAACTATAGACCATAGAAAGCAATGGTTATCAGTATTCTGAATATTAATACAGCTTTTAGAATTTTTAATAGATGGTGGTAGTTCTATGTACGTACCGCCACGCAAAGGACAATATTTATTTATATTTATATCTAAATGACTAATTCTCAGGATACTCCAACCAGATTCACATTGCTCAAATTCTGATAATTTAGTTTTTATGTTTTCCGTCAAATTCGATATTACTTCATTTAAATCAGTAGACTGATAAACATTAATATATTTTGTGTTAAAAGACTTAACATGCTGTTCATTAGATTTTGGTAAAATAAAGTATGCAAATAATTCAAAGCTTAATTTAACACAATAATGCTTCTTTAACGACATGTCAATTAATTGTATAAGATTGTTTTTGCTATCGCTAATAAAAGTTTCCGCCATAAAATACTCTACTCCCTGGGTAGGGTTTAAACGATAAGTGATTATTCGCTTTTTAAATGCAGTAGCAACAATATAAATATTCTCAAAATCAGTCTTTATTAAACAATTTGATTTATGTAAATTTGTTCTCGTATGATATCTGTATTCACTTTTCAATAGTACAATTCCACATTTATTACATTGAATTATTTTTTTACTTTCATCGATTACTTTATTACTTGTATCGATTACTTTCTTACTTTCATCGATTACTTTATTTTTTTCATCGATTACTTTATTACGTTCATCGATTACTTTATTTCTTTCATCGATTACTTTATTACTTTCATCGATTACTTTATTTCTTTCATCGATTACTTTATTACTTTCATCGATTACTTTATTTCTTTCATCGATTACTTTATTACTTTCATCGATTACTTTATTTCTTTTAAAGCCTTCATTTATAGATGATGTGGTTGAAGTGGGGATAACTGTGGAAGGAATGAATAATAATAATGAATGAATGAATAAAAATAAAGTATTTGGCAATGAAACATTTTATTTTATATCTAATAAATTGAGTACAAATAGCAAATTCTTATATGTAAAAATGATTATAAGGTTACACTTACTTAGTGTAAATGTCTAAAAATATATGATTAAAATTTTTAATAAGTACCTATATTCATTGGTAATTATATCCACTTATCATATCTGGTCTACAATTCTTAAACTCATGACGCGTGGCCTTTATAAACTGGGTAAGGTGTGCCCAGGCTTCAGAATCGGTATTAGTTTTATTTTTAATCGTAATTACTGCATGCCGCCATCTATTCATAGGCTGAACATGTTTTATTTCACTGATTTTATAAATCTTTAACTCTATAAAATGCGAACCTTCTTTTTCCGCATCCGTCTGCCTGGCCACACCTTGAGGCATCCTCTTAGTAAAATAAGAGCAAATTGTTGGAGGCTTTTTACCCGTTTTAGGGATGTCGATGAATTCGTCATCGCTGTCAGTTCCGAATAAGTCACTCGCAGCAGCAGACTTTCGAGAAGGCTCAGGGATCGCACCGCTCTTTAATTTCTTCGATGTAGATGGTGATGAGAGATTTTCTGTTTTCTCACGCTTCGAGTCTCGATCTTGAAAACAAGAAATTGATGTCATTAGAATATCATCTTCGTTGAACATAGTGAACATCGTGCACAGCTTAGTTTGTCGTCTCGATGCTTCAATAAATTTTTTAAGATGATACCATGCCTCTGTATCACAATTTGTTCTATTTTTTATGACAATTCGTGGTTGCGGTCGCTTATTCATCACATTTGATTTGTTTATGTCATACACTTTCAAGTCAAAGTAATAATTTCCGAGCTTATTTTTAAGTATCTGTCGACCATAAACTTTATCATATTTTATAGTGAAGTATGAAAACATGTTATTACCGTGTTTTGAAGATTTTGTTTTGATCGCTCCATCGTTGTCTTCATCATCCTCACTATCCGTGCCGAATAGTTCGTAGCTTGAATATCTGGATGGCGCGGCAGGAGCGATGGTGCGGTGTTTCCGCTTTTTAGAGCTGAGCTGCTGCCGCGAAGATAACTTTTTAGAAGTTGTCGCAACATCACTGGTCTTACTAGCGCTGCCATTATCACCATGATGTGGTTGCACCATGTTCACACCTTCTTCTTCAGAGGACTCTGAATATGTGTTCTGTCGTGACCTGTAAGTAAGTAATAATATTAAGTCAATTAATAGAATACATTATCAGAAAAAATACATGAATAAGTTAAATATCTGAATAAGATGAACAATTGAAAATACTTACATTTTTTTTTCTGCTTTCCTTATTATTTGCTTGCGTGCTGATGGCGAGACAACTATTGCTGCTTGGACTGTGTAACATTTTCGCCTGTCATCCCGGCTTAAATACACATCGATCACGTGTGATTTCCCATATTTGTAAAATTCAATTTGGATAAAACGCATAGTAAACTTTTACACACATACAAATAGTGCATTGTCAAGAAATTATCCAGAGAGGGCCTATTACAAAAAAGCATCGCGATAAGCGTACGATGTTCGTTCCATCCCGCGACATTATTAACTCAAGTGTAAGGTTCAAATCATGTAAATCGATCAACGAACATCGTCCGTTTATCGTGATTATTTTTCGTAATAGGCCTCCAGATTTGAGATGTGTTTATATCGAGACCGTATAAGTAGGATACTCACTCAATGACTTGATGACTTAGACCGAGCGTACACTTATTGTTGGCGACTGGCTGAGATGCCACCTTTTTTGATACGATCAATTTATATTTTTGTAATGACGTTTTGTTTTGCTTTTACTTGTCAGTGTCTCCTTGCCTTGTGTTTTTGTATCAGTTGATTCTTGTGATTAAATTAGTTTTTAGTCATAAACTGAGTGTTTCCATCATCCTCCCATTAAAATCACATACAGTCCACTTAGCTCTCCAACATTTTGGTCCTTCGAGCCGGATTGTTGCGCATTTCACTTTCTGTGCGCAAAGTCGCTTCACGGATGAGAGGCCCGAGTGCTATTGATGAGGTCGGTACTTCAGGTGCTGTCTCTGTTGAAATAGATAAATCTTTAACTGCATTACTAACTGAAGCAAAACCAGGATGTAGTGTTTTCATCAATTCGGCCTGTATTGCATCCATTCCTTCTGCTCCCTTGCGTTCGCGGTATGCTTCCGCCTTACGCTTATCTCGAGCTGTAGGCTTTGGTCTTTTCTTTTGTTTCTCCTTACCCCGATCTTCATTTGGATCGGTGCGGTCATTTTGACCGTCGGTACTTGGGGTGCGCGGTTTATTACGATGGTAACGATTCATATCGCCGAATCATGCGATGATGTTATCGCAAAAGGCTACGCTGAAGAGTGCGAACCCATCACCTATCATCAAAGAAAACCTCCAAATGGTTCCTGCATTGATACAGACACTGGCATTCGCTGGTACCTGCCTATTTTCGGCGTATTTCACCCCCAAAAGAAGAAGCTCAGAGCAGTCCACGACGCCGCAGCGATGACGAAGGGTGTCAGTTTAAACTGTTTGCTCCTACAAGGCCCGGACTTGCTTTGTTCTCTTCTGGACATCCTGTTCCGCTTCAGAGAAGGCGCCGTGGCTCTAAACGGTGACATCAAAGAGATGTTTCCTCAAATAAAAATTGCTCCAAGAGACAGAGACGCCCAACGCTTTCTCTGGCGTAACAAAGACGGCGTGCTGAAAGAGTACCGCATGTCCTCCATGATTTTCGGCGCGGTTTCAAGTCCGTTCATCGCACTCTACATTAAAAACAAAAATGCTAAAACATTCCAAGCCGAGTACCCCGCCGCCTGTAAGGCAATAATTGACGACCATTATATGGACGACTATCTAGGTAGCCACTCCAGTGTCGCCGACGCGGCGCAGCTGGCCGCCGATGTAGTCACCGTTCATAAAGGCTGTGGTTTCGAGATGCGCGCGTGGACGTCAAACGATCCGGAAGCACTTTCACTTATCCCAAAGGAACTTCGAAGCGACGCGACCTCCGACGTCTATTTACCGCCTAGTAGCGAGGTCGGCGTATTGGGTGTTAAGTGGAACCCAAGTCAAGATTCACTGGGTTTCCGCGCAGTTTCGCAGTTACCGGCCGACACGTTAACCAAGCGAAGTCTATTGTCTAACGTCATGAAGGTATGACCCCCTCGGCTTTTTAATGCCTGTCATCATCTGGGGCCGCATTTTGATACAGAAACTATGGAGGGCAGGGGTCGGCTGGGACTCACCGCTCCCCGATACGTACGTAAGCGAATCTGAAGACTGGTTTTCACAATTGCAGGTCGCGTCCAACATAAAAATACCTCGTTGGTATATGACTAGGACAGATTTAGTAGATACACAATTGCATGTAGTAGCCGATGGTGGCGAACAAGCCTACGCATGCGTTGCCTATTGGCGTTTTACTTACGATGACGGCTCTGTATCTACAACTCTAATCGGCAGTAAAGCACGCGTTTCACCCTTAAGACCGGTTTCGATTCCACGCATTGAGTTACAAGCTGCGCTTATAGCCTCTCGTTTCGCGCAAACAATTTTGAAAGCTCATCGAATCAAGCCCTCCGAAACCACTTTTTGGACAGACTCAACCACCGTCCTCAAGTGGATTCGGAGTGATGCTCGGGCGTTTAAACCATTCGTGGCTCACAGGTTGGGAGAGATATTGGAAACCACCAACCCGTCCAACTGGAGGTGGATCCCTACCTCTCTCAACGTCGCCGACGATGCCACAAAACCAAAAAAATTAAACCTCACACAGTCTCATCGATGGTTTACAGGTCCCCCGTTTCTGTTACAGCCGCCATACGCTTGGCCGACCGAGCGAGTTGCTGACATCGAGGAGACTCTACCAGATCTCGAGTTAAAGTCGGAGCTGGTGGGGCTGCTCCTCGACGTCCCGTTCTCGAGTCCAGTACCTGACGCGACGCGTTTTAGCTCTTGGCTGCGCCTTTTGCGCGCCACCGCCCGTGTTCTCCACGGTGCGCGAATGTTCCGGTTTAAACTATCTCGGCCATTAGATCGAAATTCTAAATTATACGTCGACGGCACCACATCTCCTTCACAACTTCACGCGGCGGACATTATAACAGCTGAGAAGATGATACTCCAACGAGCTCAGAAAGATAGCTTCCCAGATGAGCTGAAAGCAGTCGAATCTTCACAGCCCGTGCCCAAAAACAGCCGAATAGCAAAACTCGCGCCGACTCTTGACCATGATGGCTTGCTGCGACTGGACTCACGGATAAAGTATGCGCCAGGAGTGAGTGAGAGAGCCATATCGCCTGCAATTCTGGACGGTCGCCATCACGTCACACGGCTTCTCATCCTTCACGAGCATGTTCACGCCGCTCATTGTTTTAACGAACTCGTCCTTAATGAGGTCAGGCAGAAGTTTTGGATACTCAAAGCAAGAGACAGCATCCGTAGCGTAGCCAAAGCCTGTCTCCAAATGCATCTTTCTTACTTTCATCGATTACTTTATTTTTTTCATCGATTACTTTATTACGTTCATCGATTACTTTATTTCTTTCATCGATTACTTTATTACTTTCATCGATTACTTTATTTCTTTCATCGATTACTTTATTACTTTCATCGATTACTTTATTTCTTTCATCGATTACTTTATTACTTTCATCGATTACTTTATTTCTTTTAAAGCCTTCATTTATAGATGATGTGGTTGAAGTGGGGATAACTGTGGAAGGAATGAATAATAATAATGAATGAATGAATAAAAATAAAGTATTTGGCAATGAAACATTTTATTTTATATCTAATAAATTGAGTACAAATAGCAAATTCTTATATGTAAAAATGATTATAAGGTTACACTTACTTAGTGTAAATGTCTAAAAATATATGATTAAAATTTTTAATAAGTACCTATATTCATTGGTAATTATATCCACTTATCATATCTGGTCTACAATTCTTAAACTCATGACGCGTGGCCTTTATAAACTGGGTAAGGTGTGCCCAGGCTTCAGAATCGGTATTAGTTTTATTTTTAATCGTAATTACTGCATGCCGCCATCTATTCATAGGCTGAACATGTTTTATTTCACTGATTTTATAAATCTTTAACTCTATAAAATGCGAACCTTCTTTTTCCGCATCCGTCTGCCTGGCCACACCTTGAGGCATCCTCTTAGTAAAATAAGAGCAAATTGTTGGAGGCTTTTTACCCGTTTTAGGGATGTCGATGAATTCGTCATCGCTGTCAGTTCCGAATAAGTCACTCGCAGCAGCAGACTTTCGAGAAGGCTCAGGGATCGCACCGCTCTTTAATTTCTTCGATGTAGATGGTGATGAGAGATTTTCTGTTTTCTCACGCTTCGAGTCTCGATCTTGAAAACAAGAAATTGATGTCATTAGAATATCATCTTCGTTGAACATAGTGAACATCGTGCACAGCTTAGTTTGTCGTCTCGATGCTTCAATAAATTTTTTAAGATGATACCATGCCTCTGTATCACAATTTGTTCTATTTTTTATGACAATTCGTGGTTGCGGTCGCTTATTCATCACATTTGATTTGTTTATGTCATACACTTTCAAGTCAAAGTAATAATTTCCGAGCTTATTTTTAAGTATCTGTCGACCATAAACTTTATCATATTTTATAGTGAAGTATGAAAACATGTTATTACCGTGTTTTGAAGATTTTGTTTTGATCGCTCCATCGTTGTCTTCATCATCCTCACTATCCGTGCCGAATAGTTCGTAGCTTGAATATCTGGATGGCGCGGCAGGAGCGATGGTGCGGTGTTTCCGCTTTTTAGAGCTGAGCTGCTGCCGCGAAGATAACTTTTTAGAAGTTGTCGCAACATCACTGGTCTTACTAGCGCTGCCATTATCACCATGATGTGGTTGCACCATGTTCACACCTTCTTCTTCAGAGGACTCTGAATATGTGTTCTGTCGTGACCTGTAAGTAAGTAATAATATTAAGTCAATTAATAGAATACATTATCAGAAAAAATACATGAATAAGTTAAATATCTGAATAAGATGAACAATTGAAAATACTTACATTTTTTTTTCTGCTTTCCTTATTATTTGCTTGCGTGCTGATGGCGAGACAACTATTGCTGCTTGGACTGTGTAACATTTTCGCCTGTCATCCCGGCTTAAATACACATCGATCACGTGTGATTTCCCATATTTGTAAAATTCAATTTGGATAAAACGCATAGTAAACTTTTACACACATACAAATAGTGCATTGTCAAGAAATTATCCAGAGAGGGCCTATTACAAAAAAGCATCGCGATAAGCGTACGATGTTCGTTCCATCCCGCGACATTATTAACTCAAGTGTAAGGTTCAAATCATGTAAATCGATCAACGAACATCGTCCGTTTATCGTGATTATTTTTCGTAATAGGCCTCCAGATTTGAGATGTGTTTATATCGAGACCGTATAAGTAGGATACTCACTCAATGACTTGATGACTTAGACCGAGCGTACACTTATTGTTGGCGACTGGCTGAGATGCCACCTTTTTTGATACGATCAATTTATATTTTTGTAATGACGTTTTGTTTTGCTTTTACTTGTCAGTGTCTCCTTGCCTTGTGTTTTTGTATCAGTTGATTCTTGTGATTAAATTAGTTTTTAGTCATAAACTGAGTGTTTCCATCATCCTCCCATTAAAATCACATACAGTCCACTTAGCTCTCCAACATTTTGGTCCTTCGAGCCGGATTGTTGCGCATTTCACTTTCTGTGCGCAAAGTCGCTTCACGGATGAGAGGCCCGAGTGCTATTGATGAGGTCGGTACTTCAGGTGCTGTCTCTGTTGAAATAGATAAATCTTTAACTGCATTACTAACTGAAGCAAAACCAGGATGTAGTGTTTTCATCAATTCGGCCTGTATTGCATCCATTCCTTCTGCTCCCTTGCGTTCGCGGTATGCTTCCGCCTTACGCTTATCTCGAGCTGTAGGCTTTGGTCTTTTCTTTTGTTTCTCCTTACCCCGATCTTCATTTGGATCGGTGCGGTCATTTTGACCGTCGGTACTTGGGGTGCGCGGTTTATTACGATGGTAACGATTCATATCGCCGAATCATGCGATGATGTTATCGCAAAAGGCTACGCTGAAGAGTGCGAACCCATCACCTATCATCAAAGAAAACCTCCAAATGGTTCCTGCATTGATACAGACACTGGCATTCGCTGGTACCTGCCTATTTTCGGCGTATTTCACCCCCAAAAGAAGAAGCTCAGAGCAGTCCACGACGCCGCAGCGATGACGAAGGGTGTCAGTTTAAACTGTTTGCTCCTACAAGGCCCGGACTTGCTTTGTTCTCTTCTGGACATCCTGTTCCGCTTCAGAGAAGGCGCCGTGGCTCTAAACGGTGACATCAAAGAGATGTTTCCTCAAATAAAAATTGCTCCAAGAGACAGAGACGCCCAACGCTTTCTCTGGCGTAACAAAGACGGCGTGCTGAAAGAGTACCGCATGTCCTCCATGATTTTCGGCGCGGTTTCAAGTCCGTTCATCGCACTCTACATTAAAAACAAAAATGCTAAAACATTCCAAGCCGAGTACCCCGCCGCCTGTAAGGCAATAATTGACGACCATTATATGGACGACTATCTAGGTAGCCACTCCAGTGTCGCCGACGCGGCGCAGCTGGCCGCCGATGTAGTCACCGTTCATAAAGGCTGTGGTTTCGAGATGCGCGCGTGGACGTCAAACGATCCGGAAGCACTTTCACTTATCCCAAAGGAACTTCGAAGCGACGCGACCTCCGACGTCTATTTACCGCCTAGTAGCGAGGTCGGCGTATTGGGTGTTAAGTGGAACCCAAGTCAGGATTCACTGGGTTTCCGCGCAGTTTCGCAGTTACCGGCCGACACGTTAACCAAGCGAAGTCTATTGTCTAACGTCATGAAGGTCTATGACCCCCTCGGCTTTTTAATGCCTGTCATCATCTGGGGCCGCATTTTGATACAGAAACTATGGAGGGCAGGGGTCGGCTGGGACTCACCGCTCCCCGATACGTACGTAAGCGAATCTGAAGACTGGTTTTCACAATTGCAGGTCGCGTCCAACATAAAAATACCTCGTTGGTATATGACTAGGACAGATTTAGTAGATACACAATTGCATGTAGTAGCCGATGGTGGCGAACAAGCCTACGCATGCGTTGCCTATTGGCGTTTTACTTACGATGACGGCTCTGTATCTACAACTCTAATCGGCAGTAAAGCACGCGTTTCACCCTTAAGACCGGTTTCGATTCCACGCATTGAGTTACAAGCTGCGCTTATAGCCTCTCGTTTCGCGCAAACAATTTTGAAAGCTCATCGAATCAAGCCCTCCGAAACCACTTTTTGGACAGACTCAACCACCGTCCTCAAGTGGATTCGGAGTGATGCTCGGGCGTTTAAACCATTCGTGGCTCACAGGTTGGGAGAGATATTGGAAACCACCAACCCGTCCAACTGGAGGTGGATCCCTACCTCTCTCAACGTCGCCGACGATGCCACAAAACCAAAAAAATTAAACCTCACACAGTCTCATCGATGGTTTACAGGTCCCCCGTTTCTGTTACAGCCGCCATACGCTTGGCCGACCGAGCGAGTTGCTGACATCGAGGAGACTCTACCAGATCTCGAGTTAAAGTCGGAGCTGGTGGGGCTGCTCCTCGACGTCCCGTTCTCGAGTCCAGTACCTGACGCGACGCGTTTTAGCTCTTGGCTGCGCCTTTTGCGCGCCACCGCCCGTGTTCTCCACGGTGCGCGAATGTTCCGGTTTAAACTATCACGGCCATTAGATCGAAATTCTAAATTATACGTCGACGGCACCACATCTCCTTCACAACTTCACGCGGCGGACATTATAACAGCTGAGAAGATGATACTCCAACGAGCTCAGAAAGATAGCTTCCCAGATGAGCTGAAAGCAGTCGAATCTTCACAGCCCGTGCCCAAAAACAGCCGAATAGCAAAACTCGCGCCGACTCTTGACCATGATGGCTTGCTGCGACTGGACTCACGGATAAAGTATGCGCCAGGAGTGAGTGAGAGAGCCATATCGCCTGCAATTCTGGACGGTCGCCATCACGTCACACGGCTTCTCATCCTTCACGAGCATGTTCACGCCGCTCATTGTTTTAACGAACTCGTCCTTAATGAGGTCAGGCAGAAGTTTTGGATACTCAAAGCAAGAGACAGCATCCGTAGCGTAGCCAAAGCCTGTCTCCAAATGCATCTTTCTTACTTTCATCGATTACTTTATTTTTTTCATCGATTACTTTATTACGTTCATCGATTACTTTATTTCTTTCATCGATTACTTTATTACTTTCATCGATTACTTTATTTCTTTCATCGATTACTTTATTACTTTCATCGATTACTTTATTTCTTTCATCGATTACTTTATTACTTTCATCGATTACTTTATTTCTTTCATCGATTACTTTATTACTTTCATCGATTACTTTATTTCTTTTAAAGCCTTCATTTATAGATGATGTGGTTGAAGTGGGGATAACTGTGGAAGGAATGAATAATAATAATGAATGAATGAATAAAAATAAAGTATTTGGCAATGAAACATTTTATTTTATATCTAATAAATTGAGTACAAATAGCAAATTCTTATATGTAAAAATGATTATAAGGTTACACTTACTTAGTGTAAATGTCTAAAAATATATGATTAAAATTTTTAATAAGTACCTATATTCATTGGTAATTATATCCACTTATCATATCTGGTCTACAATTCTTAAACTCATGACGCGTGGCCTTTATAAACTGGGTAAGGTGTGCCCAGGCTTCAGAATCGGTATTAGTTTTATTTTTAATCGTAATTACTGCATGCCGCCATCTATTCATAGGCTGAACATGTTTTATTTCACTGATTTTATAAATCTTTAACTCTATAAAATGCGAACCTTCTTTTTCCGCATCCGTCTGCCTGGCCACACCTTGAGGCATCCTCTTAGTAAAATAAGAGCAAATTGTTGGAGGCTTTTTACCCGTTTTAGGGATGTCGATGAATTCGTCATCGCTGTCAGTTCCGAATAAGTCACTCGCAGCAGCAGACTTTCGAGAAGGCTCAGGGATCGCACCGCTCTTTAATTTCTTCGATGTAGATGGTGATGAGAGATTTTCTGTTTTCTCACGCTTCGAGTCTCGATCTTGAAAACAAGAAATTGATGTCATTAGAATATCATCTTCGTTGAACATAGTGAACATCGTGCACAGCTTAGTTTGTCGTCTCGATGCTTCAATAAATTTTTTAAGATGATACCATGCCTCTGTATCACAATTTGTTCTATTTTTTATGACAATTCGTGGTTGCGGTCGCTTATTCATCACATTTGATTTGTTTATGTCATACACTTTCAAGTCAAAGTAATAATTTCCGAGCTTATTTTTAAGTATCTGTCGACCATAAACTTTATCATATTTTATAGTGAAGTATGAAAACATGTTATTACCGTGTTTTGAAGATTTTGTTTTGATCGCTCCATCGTTGTCTTCATCATCCTCACTATCCGTGCCGAATAGTTCGTAGCTTGAATATCTGGATGGCGCGGCAGGAGCGATGGTGCGGTGTTTCCGCTTTTTAGAGCTGAGCTGCTGCCGCGAAGATAACTTTTTAGAAGTTGTCGCAACATCACTGGTCTTACTAGCGCTGCCATTATCACCATGATGTGGTTGCACCATGTTCACACCTTCTTCTTCAGAGGACTCTGAATATGTGTTCTGTCGTGACCTGTAAGTAAGTAATAATATTAAGTCAATTAATAGAATACATTATCAGAAAAAATACATGAATAAGTTAAATATCTGAATAAGATGAACAATTGAAAATACTTACATTTTTTTTCTGCTTTCCTTATTATTTGCTTGCGTGCTGATGGCGAGACAACTATTGCTGCTTGGACTGTGTAACATTTTCGCCTGTCATCCCGGCTTAAATACACATCGATCACGTGTGATTTCCCATATTTGTAAAATTCAATTTGGATAAAACGCATAGTAAACTTTTACACACATACAAATAGTGCATTGTCAAGAAATTATCCAGAGAGGGCCTATTACAAAAAAGCATCGCGATAAGCGTACGATGTTCGTTCCATCCCGCGACATTATTAACTCAAGTGTAAGGTTCAAATCATGTAAATCGATCAACGAACATCGTCCGTTTATCGTGATTATTTTTCGTAATAGGCCTCCAGATTTGAGATGTGTTTATATCGAGACCGTATAAGTAGGATACTCACTCAATGACTTGATGACTTAGACCGAGCGTACACTTATTGTTGGCGACTGGCTGAGATGCCACCTTTTTTGATACGATCAATTTATATTTTTGTAATGACGTTTTGTTTTGCTTTTACTTGTCAGTGTCTCCTTGCCTTGTGTTTTTGTATCAGTTGATTCTTGTGATTAAATTAGTTTTTAGTCATAAACTGAGTGTTTCCATCATCCTCCCATTAAAATCACATACAGTCCACTTAGCTCTCCAACATTTTGGTCCTTCGAGCCGGATTGTTGCGCATTTCACTTTCTGTGCGCAAAGTCGCTTCACGGATGAGAGGCCCGAGTGCTATTGATGAGGTCGGTACTTCAGGTGCTGTCTCTGTTGAAATAGATAAATCTTTAACTGCATTACTAACTGAAGCAAAACCAGGATGTAGTGTTTTCATCAATTCGGCCTGTATTGCATCCATTCCTTCTGCTCCCTTGCGTTCGCGGTATGCTTCCGCCTTACGCTTATCTCGAGCTGTAGGCTTTGGTCTTTTCTTTTGTTTCTCCTTACCCCGATCTTCATTTGGATCGGTGCGGTCATTTTGACCGTCGGTACTTGGGGTGCGCGGTTTATTACGATGGTAACGATTCATATCGCCGAATCATGCGATGATGTTATCGCAAAAGGCTACGCTGAAGAGTGCGAACCCATCACCTATCATCAAAGAAAACCTCCAAATGGTTCCTGCATTGATACAGACACTGGCATTCGCTGGTACCTGCCTATTTTCGGCGTATTTCACCCCCAAAAGAAGAAGCTCAGAGCAGTCCACGACGCCGCAGCGATGACGAAGGGTGTCAGTTTAAACTGTTTGCTCCTACAAGGCCCGGACTTGCTTTGTTCTCTTCTGGACATCCTGTTCCGCTTCAGAGAAGGCGCCGTGGCTCTAAACGGTGACATCAAAGAGATGTTTCCTCAAATAAAAATTGCTCCAAGAGACAGAGACGCCCAACGCTTTCTCTGGCGTAACAAAGACGGCGTGCTGAAAGAGTACCGCATGTCCTCCATGATTTTCGGCGCGGTTTCAAGTCCGTTCATCGCACTCTACATTAAAAACAAAAATGCTAAAACATTCCAAGCCGAGTACCCCGCCGCCTGTAAGGCAATAATTGACGACCATTATATGGACGACTATCTAGGTAGCCACTCCAGTGTCGCCGACGCGGCGCAGCTGGCCGCCGATGTAGTCACCGTTCATAAAGGCTGTGGTTTCGAGATGCGCGCGTGGACGTCAAACGATCCGGAAGCACTTTCACTTATCCCAAAGGAACTTCGAAGCGACGCGACCTCCGACGTCTATTTACCGCCTAGTAGCGAGGTCGGCGTATTGGGTGTTAAGTGGAACCCAAGTCAGGATTCACTGGGTTTCCGCGCAGTTTCGCAGTTACCGGCCGACACGTTAACCAAGCGAAGTCTATTGTCTAACGTCATGAAGGTCTATGACCCCCTCGGCTTTTTAATGCCTGTCATCATCTGGGGCCGCATTTTGATACAGAAACTATGGAGGGCAGGGGTCGGCTGGGACTCACCGCTCCCCGATACGTACGTAAGCGAATCTGAAGACTGGTTTTCACAATTGCAGGTCGCGTCCAACATAAAAATACCTCGTTGGTATATGACTAGGACAGATTTAGTAGATACACAATTGCATGTAGTAGCCGATGGTGGCGAACAAGCCTACGCATGCGTTGCCTATTGGCGTTTTACTTACGATGACGGCTCTGTATCTACAACTCTAATCGGCAGTAAAGCACGCGTTTCACCCTTAAGACCGGTTTCGATTCCACGCATTGAGTTACAAGCTGCGCTTATAGCCTCTCGTTTCGCGCAAACAATTTTGAAAGCTCATCGAATCAAGCCCTCCGAAACCACTTTTTGGACAGACTCAACCACCGTCCTCAAGTGGATTCGGAGTGATGCTCGGGCGTTTAAACCATTCGTGGCTCACAGGTTGGGAGAGATATTGGAAACCACCAACCCGTCCAACTGGAGGTGGATCCCTACCTCTCTCAACGTCGCCGACGATGCCACAAAACCAAAAAAATTAAACCTCACACAGTCTCATCGATGGTTTACAGGTCCCCCGTTTCTGTTACAGCCGCCATACGCTTGGCCGACCGAGCGAGTTGCTGACATCGAGGAGACTCTACCAGATCTCGAGTTAAAGTCGGAGCTGGTGGGGCTGCTCCTCGACGTCCCGTTCTCGAGTCCAGTACCTGACGCGACGCGTTTTAGCTCTTGGCTGCGCCTTTTGCGCGCCACCGCCCGTGTTCTCCACGGTGCGCGAATGTTCCGGTTTAAACTATCTCGGCCATTAGATCGAAATTCTAAATTATACGTCGACGGCACCACATCTCCTTCACAACTTCACGCGGCGGACATTATAACAGCTGAGAAGATGATACTCCAACGAGCTCAGAAAGATAGCTTCCCAGATGAGCTGAAAGCAGTCGAATCTTCACAGCCCGTGCCCAAAAACAGCCGAATAGCAAAACTCGCGCCGACTCTTGACCATGATGGCTTGCTGCGACTGGACTCACGGATAAAGTATGCGCCAGGAGTGAGTGAGAGAGCCATATCGCCTGCAATTCTGGACGGTCGCCATCACGTCACACGGCTTCTCATCCTTCACGAGCATGTTCACGCCGCTCATTGTTTTAACGAACTCGTCCTTAATGAGGTCAGGCAGAAGTTTTGGATACTCAAAGCAAGAGACAGCATCCGTAGCGTAGCCAAAGCCTGTCTCCAAATGCATCTTTCTTACTTTCATCGATTACTTTATTTTTTTCATCGATTACTTTATTACGTTCATCGATTACTTTATTTCTTTCATCGATTACTTTATTACTTTCATCGATTACTTTATTTCTTTCATCGATTACTTTATTACTTTCATCGATTACTTTATTTCTTTCATCGATTACTTTATTACTTTCATCGATTACTTTATTTCTTTTAAAGCCTTCATTTATAGATGATGTGGTTGAAGTGGGGATAACTGTGGAAGGAATGAATAATAATAATGAATGAATGAATAAAAATAAAGTATTTGGCAATGAAACATTTTATTTTATATCTAATAAATTGAGTACAAATAGCAAATTCTTATATGTAAAAATGATTATAAGGTTACACTTACTTAGTGTAAATGTCTAAAAATATATGATTAAAATTTTTAATAAGTACCTATATTCATTGGTAATTATATCCACTTATCATATCTGGTCTACAATTCTTAAACTCATGACGCGTGGCCTTTATAAACTGGGTAAGGTGTGCCCAGGCTTCAGAATCGGTATTAGTTTTATTTTTAATCGTAATTACTGCATGCCGCCATCTATTCATAGGCTGAACATGTTTTATTTCACTGATTTTATAAATCTTTAACTCTATAAAATGCGAACCTTCTTTTTCCGCATCCGTCTGCCTGGCCACACCTTGAGGCATCCTCTTAGTAAAATAAGAGCAAATTGTTGGAGGCTTTTTACCCGTTTTAGGGATGTCGATGAATTCGTCATCGCTGTCAGTTCCGAATAAGTCACTCGCAGCAGCAGACTTTCGAGAAGGCTCAGGGATCGCACCGCTCTTTAATTTCTTCGATGTAGATGGTGATGAGAGATTTTCTGTTTTCTCACGCTTCGAGTCTCGATCTTGAAAACAAGAAATTGATGTCATTAGAATATCATCTTCGTTGAACATAGTGAACATCGTGCACAGCTTAGTTTGTCGTCTCGATGCTTCAATAAATTTTTTAAGATGATACCATGCCTCTGTATCACAATTTGTTCTATTTTTTATGACAATTCGTGGTTGCGGTCGCTTATTCATCACATTTGATTTGTTTATGTCATACACTTTCAAGTCAAAGTAATAATTTCCGAGCTTATTTTTAAGTATCTGTCGACCATAAACTTTATCATATTTTATAGTGAAGTATGAAAACATGTTATTACCGTGTTTTGAAGATTTTGTTTTGATCGCTCCATCGTTGTCTTCATCATCCTCACTATCCGTGCCGAATAGTTCGTAGCTTGAATATCTGGATGGCGCGGCAGGAGCGATGGTGCGGTGTTTCCGCTTTTTAGAGCTGAGCTGCTGCCGCGAAGATAACTTTTTAGAAGTTGTCGCAACATCACTGGTCTTACTAGCGCTGCCATTATCACCATGATGTGGTTGCACCATGTTCACACCTTCTTCTTCAGAGGACTCTGAATATGTGTTCTGTCGTGACCTGTAAGTAAGTAATAATATTAAGTCAATTAATAGAATACATTATCAGAAAAAATACATGAATAAGTTAAATATCTGAATAAGATGAACAATTGAAAATACTTACATTTTTTTTTCTGCTTTCCTTATTATTTGCTTGCGTGCTGATGGCGAGACAACTATTGCTGCTTGGACTGTGTAACATTTTCGCCTGTCATCCCGGCTTAAATACACATCGATCACGTGTGATTTCCCATATTTGTAAAATTCAATTTGGATAAAACGCATAGTAAACTTTTACACACATACAAATAGTGCATTGTCAAGAAATTATCCAGAGAGGGCCTATTACAAAAAAGCATCGCGATAAGCGTACGATGTTCGTTCCATCCCGCGACATTATTAACTCAAGTGTAAGGTTCAAATCATGTAAATCGATCAACGAACATCGTCCGTTTATCGTGATTATTTTTCGTAATAGGCCTCCAGATTTGAGATGTGTTTATATCGAGACCGTATAAGTAGGATACTCACTCAATGACTTGATGACTTAGACCGAGCGTACACTTATTGTTGGCGACTGGCTGAGATGCCACCTTTTTTGATACGATCAATTTATATTTTTGTAATGACGTTTTGTTTTGCTTTTACTTGTCAGTGTCTCCTTGCCTTGTGTTTTTGTATCAGTTGATTCTTGTGATTAAATTAGTTTTTAGTCATAAACTGAGTGTTTCCATCATCCTCCCATTAAAATCACATACAGTCCACTTAGCTCTCCAACATTTTGGTCCTTCGAGCCGGATTGTTGCGCATTTCACTTTCTGTGCGCAAAGTCGCTTCACGGATGAGAGGCCCGAGTGCTATTGATGAGGTCGGTACTTCAGGTGCTGTCTCTGTTGAAATAGATAAATCTTTAACTGCATTACTAACTGAAGCAAAACCAGGATGTAGTGTTTTCATCAATTCGGCCTGTATTGCATCCATTCCTTCTGCTCCCTTGCGTTCGCGGTATGCTTCCGCCTTACGCTTATCTCGAGCTGTAGGCTTTGGTCTTTTCTTTTGTTTCTCCTTACCCCGATCTTCATTTGGATCGGTGCGGTCATTTTGACCGTCGGTACTTGGGGTGCGCGGTTTATTACGATGGTAACGATTCATATCGCCGAATCATGCGATGATGTTATCGCAAAAGGCTACGCTGAAGAGTGCGAACCCATCACCTATCATCAAAGAAAACCTCCAAATGGTTCCTGCATTGATACAGACACTGGCATTCGCTGGTACCTGCCTATTTTCGGCGTATTTCACCCCCAAAAGAAGAAGCTCAGAGCAGTCCACGACGCCGCAGCGATGACGAAGGGTGTCAGTTTAAACTGTTTGCTCCTACAAGGCCCGGACTTGCTTTGTTCTCTTCTGGACATCCTGTTCCGCTTCAGAGAAGGCGCCGTGGCTCTAAACGGTGACATCAAAGAGATGTTTCCTCAAATAAAAATTGCTCCAAGAGACAGAGACGCCCAACGCTTTCTCTGGCGTAACAAAGACGGCGTGCTGAAAGAGTACCGCATGTCCTCCATGATTTTCGGCGCGGTTTCAAGTCCGTTCATCGCACTCTACATTAAAAACAAAAATGCTAAAACATTCCAAGCCGAGTACCCCGCCGCCTGTAAGGCAATAATTGACGACCATTATATGGACGACTATCTAGGTAGCCACTCCAGTGTCGCCGACGCGGCGCAGCTGGCCGCCGATGTAGTCACCGTTCATAAAGGCTGTGGTTTCGAGATGCGCGCGTGGACGTCAAACGATCCGGAAGCACTTTCACTTATCCCAAAGGAACTTCGAAGCGACGCGACCTCCGACGTCTATTTACCGCCTAGTAGCGAGGTCGGCGTATTGGGTGTTAAGTGGAACCCAAGTCAGGATTCACTGGGTTTCCGCGCAGTTTCGCAGTTACCGGCCGACACGTTAACCAAGCGAAGTCTATTGTCTAACGTCATGAAGGTCTATGACCCCCTCGGCTTTTTAATGCCTGTCATCATCTGGGGCCGCATTTTGATACAGAAACTATGGAGGGCAGGGGTCGGCTGGGACTCACCGCTCCCCGATACGTACGTAAGCGAATCTGAAGACTGGTTTTCACAATTGCAGGTCGCGTCCAACATAAAAATACCTCGTTGGTATATGACTAGGACAGATTTAGTAGATACACAATTGCATGTAGTAGCCGATGGTGGCGAACAAGCCTACGCATGCGTTGCCTATTGGCGTTTTACTTACGATGACGGCTCTGTATCTACAACTCTAATCGGCAGTAAAGCACGCGTTTCACCCTTAAGACCGGTTTCGATTCCACGCATTGAGTTACAAGCTGCGCTTATAGCCTCTCGTTTCGCGCAAACAATTTTGAAAGCTCATCGAATCAAGCCCTCCGAAACCACTTTTTGGACAGACTCAACCACCGTCCTCAAGTGGATTCGGAGTGATGCTCGGGCGTTTAAACCATTCGTGGCTCACAGGTTGGGAGAGATATTGGAAACCACCAACCCGTCCAACTGGAGGTGGATCCCTACCTCTCTCAACGTCGCCGACGATGCCACAAAACCAAAAAAATTAAACCTCACACAGTCTCATCGATGGTTTACAGGTCCCCCGTTTCTGTTACAGCCGCCATACGCTTGGCCGACCGAGCGAGTTGCTGACATCGAGGAGACTCTACCAGATCTCGAGTTAAAGTCGGAGCTGGTGGGGCTGCTCCTCGACGTCCCGTTCTCGAGTCCAGTACCTGACGCGACGCGTTTTAGCTCTTGGCTGCGCCTTTTGCGCGCCACCGCCCGTGTTCTCCACGGTGCGCGAATGTTCCGGTTTAAACTATCTCGGCCATTAGATCGAAATTCTAAATTATACGTCGACGGCACCACATCTCCTTCACAACTTCACGCGGCGGACATTATAACAGCTGAGAAGATGATACTCCAACGAGCTCAGAAAGATAGCTTCCCAGATGAGCTGAAAGCAGTCGAATCTTCACAGCCCGTGCCCAAAAACAGCCGAATAGCAAAACTCGCGCCGACTCTTGACCATGATGGCTTGCTGCGACTGGACTCACGGATAAAGTATGCGCCAGGAGTGAGTGAGAGAGCCATATCGCCTGCAATTCTGGACGGTCGCCATCACGTCACACGGCTTCTCATCCTTCACGAGCATGTTCACGCCGCTCATTGTTTTAACGAACTCGTCCTTAATGAGGTCAGGCAGAAGTTTTGGATACTCAAAGCAAGAGACAGCATCCGTAGCGTAGCCAAAGCCTGTCTCCAAATGCATCTTTCTTACTTTCATCGATTACTTTATTTTTTTCATCGATTACTTTATTACGTTCATCGATTACTTTATTTCTTTCATCGATTACTTTATTACTTTCATCGATTACTTTATTTCTTTCATCGATTACTTTATTACTTTCATCGATTACTTTATTTCTTTCATCGATTACTTTATTACTTTCATCGATTACTTTATTTCTTTTAAAGCCTTCATTTATAGATGATGTGGTTGAAGTGGGGATAACTGTGGAAGGAATGAATAATAATAATGAATGAATGAATAAAAATAAAGTATTTGGCAATGAAACATTTTATTTTATATCTAATAAATTGAGTACAAATAGCAAATTCTTATATGTAAAAATGATTATAAGGTTACACTTACTTAGTGTAAATGTCTAAAAATATATGATTAAAATTTTTAATAAGTACCTATATTCATTGGTAATTATATCCACTTATCATATCTGGTCTACAATTCTTAAACTCATGACGCGTGGCCTTTATAAACTGGGTAAGGTGTGCCCAGGCTTCAGAATCGGTATTAGTGTTATTTTTAATCGTAATTACTGCATGCCGCCATCTATTCATAGGCTGAACATGTTTTATTTCACTGATTTTATAAATCTTTAACTCTATAAAATGCGAACCTTCTTTTTCCGCATCCGTCTGCCTGGCCACACCTTGAGGCATCCTCTTAGTAAAATAAGAGCAAATTGTTGGAGGCTTTTTACCCGTTTTAGGGATGTCGATGAATTCGTCATCGCTGTCAGTTCCGAATAAGTCACTCGCAGCAGCAGACTTTCGAGAAGGCTCAGGGATCGCACCGCTCTTTAATTTCTTCGATGTAGATGGTGATGAGAGATTTTCTGTTTTCTCACGCTTCGAGTCTCGATCTTGAAAACAAGAAATTGATGTCATTAGAATATCATCTTCGTTGAACATAGTGAACATCGTGCACAGCTTAGTTTGTCGTCTCGATGCTTCAATAAATTTTTTAAGATGATACCATGCCTCTGTATCACAATTTGTTCTATTTTTTATGACAATTCGTGGTTGCGGTCGCTTATTCATCACATTTGATTTGTTTATGTCATACACTTTCAAGTCAAAGTAATAATTTCCGAGCTTATTTTTAAGTATCTGTCGACCATAAACTTTATCATATTTTATAGTGAAGTATGAAAACATGTTATTACCGTGTTTTGAAGATTTTGTTTTGATCGCTCCATCGTTGTCTTCATCATCCTCACTATCCGTGCCGAATAGTTCGTAGCTTGAATATCTGGATGGCGCGGCAGGAGCGATGGTGCGGTGTTTCCGCTTTTTAGAGCTGAGCTGCTGCCGCGAAGATAACTTTTTAGAAGTTGTCGCAACATCACTGGTCTTACTAGCGCTGCCATTATCACCATGATGTGGTTGCACCATGTTCACACCTTCTTCTTCAGAGGACTCTGAATATGTGTTCTGTCGTGACCTGTAAGTAAGTAATAATATTAAGTCAATTAATAGAATACATTATCAGAAAAAATACATGAATAAGTTAAATATCTGAATAAGATGAACAATTGAAAATACTTACATTTTTTTTCTGCTTTCCTTATTATTTGCTTGCGTGCTGATGGCGAGACAACTATTGCTGCTTGGACTGTGTAACATTTTCGCCTGTCATCCCGGCTTAAATACACATCGATCACGTGTGATTTCCCATATTTGTAAAATTCAATTTGGATAAAACGCATAGTAAACTTTTACACACATACAAATAGTGCATTGTCAAGAAATTATCCAGAGAGGGCCTATTACAAAAAAGCATCGCGATAAGCGTACGATGTTCGTTCCATCCCGCGACATTATTAACTCAAGTGTAAGGTTCAAATCATGTAAATCGATCAACGAACATCGTCCGTTTATCGTGATTATTTTTCGTAATAGGCCTCCAGATTTGAGATGTGTTTATATCGAGACCGTATAAGTAGGATACTCACTCAATGACTTGATGACTTAGACCGAGCGTACACTTATTGTTGGCGACTGGCTGAGATGCCACCTTTTTTGATACGATCAATTTATATTTTTGTAATGACGTTTTGTTTTGCTTTTACTTGTCAGTGTCTCCTTGCCTTGTGTTTTTGTATCAGTTGATTCTTGTGATTAAATTAGTTTTTAGTCATAAACTGAGTGTTTCCATCATCCTCCCATTAAAATCACATACAGTCCACTTAGCTCTCCAACATTTTGGTCCTTCGAGCCGGATTGTTGCGCATTTCACTTTCTGTGCGCAAAGTCGCTTCACGGATGAGAGGCCCGAGTGCTATTGATGAGGTCGGTACTTCAGGTGCTGTCTCTGTTGAAATAGATAAATCTTTAACTGCATTACTAACTGAAGCAAAACCAGGATGTAGTGTTTTCATCAATTCGGCCTGTATTGCATCCATTCCTTCTGCTCCCTTGCGTTCGCGGTATGCTTCCGCCTTACGCTTATCTCGAGCTGTAGGCTTTGGTCTTTTCTTTTGTTTCTCCTTACCCCGATCTTCATTTGGATCGGTGCGGTCATTTTGACCGTCGGTACTTGGGGTGCGCGGTTTATTACGATGGTAACGATTCATATCGCCGAATCATGCGATGATGTTATCGCAAAAGGCTACGCTGAAGAGTGCGAACCCATCACCTATCATCAAAGAAAACCTCCAAATGGTTCCTGCATTGATACAGACACTGGCATTCGCTGGTACCTGCCTATTTTCGGCGTATTTCACCCCCAAAAGAAGAAGCTCAGAGCAGTCCACGACGCCGCAGCGATGACGAAGGGTGTCAGTTTAAACTGTTTGCTCCTACAAGGCCCGGACTTGCTTTGTTCTCTTCTGGACATCCTGTTCCGCTTCAGAGAAGGCGCCGTGGCTCTAAACGGTGACATCAAAGAGATGTTTCCTCAAATAAAAATTGCTCCAAGAGACAGAGACGCCCAACGCTTTCTCTGGCGTAACAAAGACGGCGTGCTGAAAGAGTACCGCATGTCCTCCATGATTTTCGGCGCGGTTTCAAGTCCGTTCATCGCACTTTACATTAAAAACAAAAATGCTAAAACATTCCAAGCCGAGTACCCCGCCGCCTGTAAGGCAATAATTGACGACCATTATATGGACGACTATCTAGGTAGCCACTCCAGTGTCGCCGACGCGGCGCAGCTGGCCGCCGATGTAGTCACCGTTCATAAAGGCTGTGGTTTCGAGATGCGCGCGTGGACGTCAAACGATCCGGAAGCACTTTCACTTATCCCAAAGGAACTTCGAAGCGACGCGACCTCCGACGTCTATTTACCGCCTAGTAGCGAGGTCGGCGTATTGGGTGTTAAGTGGAACCCAAGTCAGGATTCACTGGGTTTCCGCGCAGTTTCGCAGTTACCGGCCGACACGTTAACCAAGCGAAGTCTATTGTCTAACGTCATGAAGGTCTATGACCCCCTCGGCTTTTTAATGCCTGTCATCATCTGGGGCCGCATTTTGATACAGAAACTATGGAGGGCAGGGGTCGGCTGGGACTCACCGCTCCCCGATACGTACGTAAGCGAATCTGAAGACTGGTTTTCACAATTGCAGGTCGCGTCCAACATAAAAATACCTCGTTGGTATATGACTAGGACAGATTTAGTAGATACACAATTGCATGTAGTAGCCGATGGTGGCGAACAAGCCTACGCATGCGTTGCCTATTGGCGTTTTACTTACGATGACGGCTCTGTATCTACAACTCTAATCGGCAGTAAAGCACGCGTTTCACCCTTAAGACCGGTTTCGATTCCACGCATTGAGTTACAAGCTGCGCTTATAGCCTCTCGTTTCGCGCAAACAATTTTGAAAGCTCATCGAATCAAGCCCTCCGAAACCACTTTTTGGACAGACTCAACCACCGTCCTCAAGTGGATTCGGAGTGATGCTCGGGCGTTTAAACCATTCGTGGCTCACAGGTTGGGAGAGATATTGGAAACCACCAACCCGTCCAACTGGAGGTGGATCCCTACCTCTCTCAACGTCGCCGACGATGCCACAAAACCAAAAAAATTAAACCTCACACAGTCTCATCGATGGTTTACAGGTCCCCCGTTTCTGTTACAGCCGCCATACGCTTGGCCGACCGAGCGAGTTGCTGACATCGAGGAGACTCTACCAGATCTCGAGTTAAAGTCGGAGCTGGTGGGGCTGCTCCTCGACGTCCCGTTCTCGAGTCCAGTACCTGACGCGACGCGTTTTAGCTCTTGGCTGCGCCTTTTGCGCGCCACCGCCCGTGTTCTCCACGGTGCGCGAATGTTCCGGTTTAAACTATCTCGGCCATTAGATCGAAATTCTAAATTATACGTCGACGGCACCACATCTCCTTCACAACTTCACGCGGCGGACATTATAACAGCTGAGAAGATGATACTCCAACGAGCTCAGAAAGATAGCTTCCCAGATGAGCTGAAAGCAGTCGAATCTTCACAGCCCGTGCCCAAAAACAGCCGAATAGCAAAACTCGCGCCGACTCTTGACCATGATGGCTTGCTGCGACTGGACTCACGGATAAAGTATGCGCCAGGAGTGAGTGAGAGAGCCATATCGCCTGCAATTCTGGACGGTCGCCATCACGTCACACGGCTTCTCATCCTTCACGAGCATGTTCACGCCGCTCATTGTTTTAACGAACTCGTCCTTAATGAGGTCAGGCAGAAGTTTTGGATACTCAAAGCAAGAGACAGCATCCGTAGCGTAGCCAAAGCCTGTCTCCAAATGCATCTTTCTTACTTTCATCGATTACTTTATTTTTTTCATCGATTACTTTATTACGTTCATCGATTACTTTATTTCTTTCATCGATTACTTTATTACTTTCATCGATTACTTTATTTCTTTCATCGATTACTTTATTACTTTCATCGATTACTTTATTTCTTTCATCGATTACTTTATTACTTTCATCGATTACTTTATTTCTTTTAAAGCCTTCATTTATAGATGATGTGGTTGAAGTGGGGATAACTGTGGAAGGAATGAATAATAATAATGAATGAATGAATAAAAATAAAGTATTTGGCAATGAAACATTTTATTTTATATCTAATAAATTGAGTACAAATAGCAAATTCTTATATGTAAAAATGATTATAAGGTTACACTTACTTAGTGTAAATGTCTAAAAATATATGATTAAAATTTTTAATAAGTACCTATATTCATTGGTAATTATATCCACTTATCATATCTGGTCTACAATTCTTAAACTCATGACGCGTGGCCTTTATAAACTGGGTAAGGTGTGCCCAGGCTTCAGAATCGGTATTAGTTTTATTTTTAATCGTAATTACTGCATGCCGCCATCTATTCATAGGCTGAACATGTTTTATTTCACTGATTTTATAAATCTTTAACTCTATAAAATGCGAACCTTCTTTTTCCGCATCCGTCTGCCTGGCCACACCTTGAGGCATCCTCTTAGTAAAATAAGAGCAAATTGTTGGAGGCTTTTTACCCGTTTTAGGGATGTCGATGAATTCGTCATCGCTGTCAGTTCCGAATAAGTCACTCGCAGCAGCAGACTTTCGAGAAGGCTCAGGGATCGCACCGCTCTTTAATTTCTTCGATGTAGATGGTGATGAGAGATTTTCTGTTTTCTCACGCTTCGAGTCTCGATCTTGAAAACAAGAAATTGATGTCATTAGAATATCATCTTCGTTGAACATAGTGAACATCGTGCACAGCTTAGTTTGTCGTCTCGATGCTTCAATAAATTTTTTAAGATGATACCATGCCTCTGTATCACAATTTGTTCTATTTTTTATGACAATTCGTGGTTGCGGTCGCTTATTCATCACATTTGATTTGTTTATGTCATACACTTTCAAGTCAAAGTAATAATTTCCGAGCTTATTTTTAAGTATCTGTCGACCATAAACTTTATCATATTTTATAGTGAAGTATGAAAACATGTTATTACCGTGTTTTGAAGATTTTGTTTTGATCGCTCCATCGTTGTCTTCATCATCCTCACTATCCGTGCCGAATAGTTCGTAGCTTGAATATCTGGATGGCGCGGCAGGAGCGATGGTGCGGTGTTTCCGCTTTTTAGAGCTGAGCTGCTGCCGCGAAGATAACTTTTTAGAAGTTGTCGCAACATCACTGGTCTTACTAGCGCTGCCATTATCACCATGATGTGGTTGCACCATGTTCACACCTTCTTCTTCAGAGGACTCTGAATATGTGTTCTGTCGTGACCTGTAAGTAAGTAATAATATTAAGTCAATTAATAGAATACATTATCAGAAAAAATACATGAATAAGTTAAATATCTGAATAAGATGAACAATTGAAAATACTTACATTTTTTTTTCTGCTTTCCTTATTATTTGCTTGCGTGCTGATGGCGAGACAACTATTGCTGCTTGGACTGTGTAACATTTTCGCCTGTCATCCCGGCTTAAATACACATCGATCACGTGTGATTTCCCATATTTGTAAAATTCAATTTGGATAAAACGCATAGTAAACTTTTACACACATACAAATAGTGCATTGTCAAGAAATTATCCAGAGAGGGCCTATTACAAAAAAGCATCGCGATAAGCGTACGATGTTCGTTCCATCCCGCGACATTATTAACTCAAGTGTAAGGTTCAAATCATGTAAATCGATCAACGAACATCGTCCGTTTATCGTGATTATTTTTCGTAATAGGCCTCCAGATTTGAGATGTGTTTATATCGAGACCGTATAAGTAGGATACTCACTCAATGACTTGATGACTTAGACCGAGCGTACACTTATTGTTGGCGACTGGCTGAGATGCCACCTTTTTTGATACGATCAATTTATATTTTTGTAATGACGTTTTGTTTTGCTTTTACTTGTCAGTGTCTCCTTGCCTTGTGTTTTTGTATCAGTTGATTCTTGTGATTAAATTAGTTTTTAGTCATAAACTGAGTGTTTCCATCATCCTCCCATTAAAATCACATACAGTCCACTTAGCTCTCCAACATTTTGGTCCTTCGAGCCGGATTGTTGCGCATTTCACTTTCTGTGCGCAAAGTCGCTTCACGGATGAGAGGCCCGAGTGCTATTGATGAGGTCGGTACTTCAGGTGCTGTCTCTGTTGAAATAGATAAATCTTTAACTGCATTACTAACTGAAGCAAAACCAGGATGTAGTGTTTTCATCAATTCGGCCTGTATTGCATCCATTCCTTCTGCTCCCTTGCGTTCGCGGTATGCTTCCGCCTTACGCTTATCTCGAGCTGTAGGCTTTGGTCTTTTCTTTTGTTTCTCCTTACCCCGATCTTCATTTGGATCGGTGCGGTCATTTTGACCGTCGGTACTTGGGGTGCGCGGTTTATTACGATGGTAACGATTCATATCGCCGAATCATGCGATGATGTTATCGCAAAAGGCTACGCTGAAGAGTGCGAACCCATCACCTATCATCAAAGAAAACCTCCAAATGGTTCCTGCATTGATACAGACACTGGCATTCGCTGGTACCTGCCTATTTTCGGCGTATTTCACCCCCAAAAGAAGAAGCTCAGAGCAGTCCACGACGCCGCAGCGATGACGAAGGGTGTCAGTTTAAACTGTTTGCTCCTACAAGGCCCGGACTTGCTTTGTTCTCTTCTGGACATCCTGTTCCGCTTCAGAGAAGGCGCCGTGGCTCTAAACGGTGACATCAAAGAGATGTTTCCTCAAATAAAAATTGCTCCAAGAGACAGAGACGCCCAACGCTTTCTCTGGCGTAACAAAGACGGCGTGCTGAAAGAGTACCGCATGTCCTCCATGATTTTCGGCGCGGTTTCAAGTCCGTTCATCGCACTCTACATTAAAAACAAAAATGCTAAAACATTCCAAGCCGAGTACCCCGCCGCCTGTAAGGCAATAATTGACGACCATTATATGGACGACTATCTAGGTAGCCACTCCAGTGTCGCCGACGCGGCGCAGCTGGCCGCCGATGTAGTCACCGTTCATAAAGGCTGTGGTTTCGAGATGCGCGCGTGGACGTCAAACGATCCGGAAGCACTTTCACTTATCCCAAAGGAACTTCGAAGCGACGCGACCTCCGACGTCTATTTACCGCCTAGTAGCGAGGTCGGCGTATTGGGTGTTAAGTGGAACCCAAGTCAGGATTCACTGGGTTTCCGCGCAGTTTCGCAGTTACCGGCCGACACGTTAACCAAGCGAAGTCTATTGTCTAACGTCATGAAGGTCTATGACCCCCTCGGCTTTTTAATGCCTGTCATCATCTGGGGCCGCATTTTGATACAGAAACTATGGAGGGCAGGGGTCGGCTGGGACTCACCGCTCCCCGATACGTACGTAAGCGAATCTGAAGACTGGTTTTCACAATTGCAGGTCGCGTCCAACATAAAAATACCTCGTTGGTATATGACTAGGACAGATTTAGTAGATACACAATTGCATGTAGTAGCCGATGGTGGCGAACAAGCCTACGCATGCGTTGCCTATTGGCGTTTTACTTACGATGACGGCTCTGTATCTACAACTCTAATCGGCAGTAAAGCACGCGTTTCACCCTTAAGACCGGTTTCGATTCCACGCATTGAGTTACAAGCTGCGCTTATAGCCTCTCGTTTCGCGCAAACAATTTTGAAAGCTCATCGAATCAAGCCCTCCGAAACCACTTTTTGGACAGACTCAACCACCGTCCTCAAGTGGATTCGGAGTGATGCTCGGGCGTTTAAACCATTCGTGGCTCACAGGTTGGGAGAGATATTGGAAACCACCAACCCGTCCAACTGGAGGTGGATCCCTACCTCTCTCAACGTCGCCGACGATGCCACAAAACCAAAAAAATTAAACCTCACACAGTCTCATCGATGGTTTACAGGTCCCCCGTTTCTGTTACAGCCGCCATACGCTTGGCCGACCGAGCGAGTTGCTGACATCGAGGAGACTCTACCAGATCTCGAGTTAAAGTCGGAGCTGGTGGGGCTGCTCCTCGACGTCCCGTTCTCGAGTCCAGTACCTGACGCGACGCGTTTTAGCTCTTGGCTGCGCCTTTTGCGCGCCACCGCCCGTGTTCTCCACGGTGCGCGAATGTTCCGGTTTAAACTATCTCGGCCATTAGATCGAAATTCTAAATTATACGTCGACGGCACCACATCTCCTTCACAACTTCACGCGGCGGACATTATAACAGCTGAGAAGATGATACTCCAACGAGCTCAGAAAGATAGCTTCCCAGATGAGCTGAAAGCAGTCGAATCTTCACAGCCCGTGCCCAAAAACAGCCGAATAGCAAAACTCGCGCCGACTCTTGACCATGATGGCTTGCTGCGACTGGACTCACGGATAAAGTATGCGCCAGGAGTGAGTGAGAGAGCCATATCGCCTGCAATTCTGGACGGTCGCCATCACGTCACACGGCTTCTCATCCTTCACGAGCATGTTCACGCCGCTCATTGTTTTAACGAACTCGTCCTTAATGAGGTCAGGCAGAAGTTTTGGATACTCAAAGCAAGAGACAGCATCCGTAGCGTAGCCAAAGCCTGTCTCCAAATGCATCTTTCTTACTTTCATCGATTACTTTATTTTTTTCATCGATTACTTTATTACGTTCATCGATTACTTTATTTCTTTCATCGATTACTTTATTACTTTCATCGATTACTTTATTTCTTTCATCGATTACTTTATTACTTTCATCGATTACTTTATTTCTTTCATCGATTACTTTATTACTTTCATCGATTACTTTATTTCTTTTAAAGCCTTCATTTATAGATGATGTGGTTGAAGTGGGGATAACTGTGGAAGGAATGAATAATAATAATGAATGAATGAATAAAAATAAAGTATTTGGCAATGAAACATTTTATTTTATATCTAATAAATTGAGTACAAATAGCAAATTCTTATATGTAAAAATGATTATAAGGTTACACTTACTTAGTGTAAATGTCTAAAAATATATGATTAAAATTTTTAATAAGTACCTATATTCATTGGTAATTATATCCACTTATCATATCTGGTCTACAATTCTTAAACTCATGACGCGTGGCCTTTATAAACTGGGTAAGGTGTGCCCAGGCTTCAGAATCGGTATTAGTTTTATTTTTAATCGTAATTACTGCATGCCGCCATCTATTCATAGGCTGAACATGTTTTATTTCACTGATTTTATAAATCTTTAACTCTATAAAATGCGAACCTTCTTTTTCCGCATCCGTCTGCCTGGCCACACCTTGAGGCATCCTCTTAGTAAAATAAGAGCAAATTGTTGGAGGCTTTTTACCCGTTTTAGGGATGTCGATGAATTCGTCATCGCTGTCAGTTCCGAATAAGTCACTCGCAGCAGCAGACTTTCGAGAAGGCTCAGGGATCGCACCGCTCTTTAATTTCTTCGATGTAGATGGTGATGAGAGATTTTCTGTTTTCTCACGCTTCGAGTCTCGATCTTGAAAACAAGAAATTGATGTCATTAGAATATCATCTTCGTTGAACATAGTGAACATCGTGCACAGCTTAGTTTGTCGTCTCGATGCTTCAATAAATTTTTTAAGATGATACCATGCCTCTGTATCACAATTTGTTCTATTTTTTATGACAATTCGTGGTTGCGGTCGCTTATTCATCACATTTGATTTGTTTATGTCATACACTTTCAAGTCAAAGTAATAATTTCCGAGCTTATTTTTAAGTATCTGTCGACCATAAACTTTATCATATTTTATAGTGAAGTATGAAAACATGTTATTACCGTGTTTTGAAGATTTTGTTTTGATCGCTCCATCGTTGTCTTCATCATCCTCACTATCCGTGCCGAATAGTTCGTAGCTTGAATATCTGGATGGCGCGGCAGGAGCGATGGTGCGGTGTTTCCGCTTTTTAGAGCTGAGCTGCTGCCGCGAAGATAACTTTTTAGAAGTTGTCGCAACATCACTGGTCTTACTAGCGCTGCCATTATCACCATGATGTGGTTGCACCATGTTCACACCTTCTTCTTCAGAGGACTCTGAATATGTGTTCTGTCGTGACCTGTAAGTAAGTAATAATATTAAGTCAATTAATAGAATACATTATCAGAAAAAATACATGAATAAGTTAAATATCTGAATAAGATGAACAATTGAAAATACTTACATTTTTTTTCTGCTTTCCTTATTATTTGCTTGCGTGCTGATGGCGAGACAACTATTGCTGCTTGGACTGTGTAACATTTTCGCCTGTCATCCCGGCTTAAATACACATCGATCACGTGTGATTTCCCATATTTGTAAAATTCAATTTGGATAAAACGCATAGTAAACTTTTACACACATACAAATAGTGCATTGTCAAGAAATTATCCAGAGAGGGCCTATTACAAAAAAGCATCGCGATAAGCGTACGATGTTCGTTCCATCCCGCGACATTATTAACTCAAGTGTAAGGTTCAAATCATGTAAATCGATCAACGAACATCGTCCGTTTATCGTGATTATTTTTCGTAATAGGCCTCCAGATTTGAGATGTGTTTATATCGAGACCGTATAAGTAGGATACTCACTCAATGACTTGATGACTTAGACCGAGCGTACACTTATTGTTGGCGACTGGCTGAGATGCCACCTTTTTTGATACGATCAATTTATATTTTTGTAATGACGTTTTGTTTTGCTTTTACTTGTCAGTGTCTCCTTGCCTTGTGTTTTTGTATCAGTTGATTCTTGTGATTAAATTAGTTTTTAGTCATAAACTGAGTGTTTCCATCATCCTCCCATTAAAATCACATACAGTCCACTTAGCTCTCCAACATTTTGGTCCTTCGAGCCGGATTGTTGCGCATTTCACTTTCTGTGCGCAAAGTCGCTTCACGGATGAGAGGCCCGAGTGCTATTGATGAGGTCGGTACTTCAGGTGCTGTCTCTGTTGAAATAGATAAATCTTTAACTGCATTACTAACTGAAGCAAAACCAGGATGTAGTGTTTTCATCAATTCGGCCTGTATTGCATCCATTCCTTCTGCTCCCTTGCGTTCGCGGTATGCTTCCGCCTTACGCTTATCTCGAGCTGTAGGCTTTGGTCTTTTCTTTTGTTTCTCCTTACCCCGATCTTCATTTGGATCGGTGCGGTCATTTTGACCGTCGGTACTTGGGGTGCGCGGTTTATTACGATGGTAACGATTCATATCGCCGAATCATGCGATGATGTTATCGCAAAAGGCTACGCTGAAGAGTGCGAACCCATCACCTATCATCAAAGAAAACCTCCAAATGGTTCCTGCATTGATACAGACACTGGCATTCGCTGGTACCTGCCTATTTTCGGCGTATTTCACCCCCAAAAGAAGAAGCTCAGAGCAGTCCACGACGCCGCAGCGATGACGAAGGGTGTCAGTTTAAACTGTTTGCTCCTACAAGGCCCGGACTTGCTTTGTTCTCTTCTGGACATCCTGTTCCGCTTCAGAGAAGGCGCCGTGGCTCTAAACGGTGACATCAAAGAGATGTTTCCTCAAATAAAAATTGCTCCAAGAGACAGAGACGCCCAACGCTTTCTCTGGCGTAACAAAGACGGCGTGCTGAAAGAGTACCGCATGTCCTCCATGATTTTCGGCGCGGTTTCAAGTCCGTTCATCGCACTCTACATTAAAAACAAAAATGCTAAAACATTCCAAGCCGAGTACCCCGCCGCCTGTAAGGCAATAATTGACGACCATTATATGGACGACTATCTAGGTAGCCACTCCAGTGTCGCCGACGCGGCGCAGCTGGCCGCCGATGTAGTCACCGTTCATAAAGGCTGTGGTTTCGAGATGCGCGCGTGGACGTCAAACGATCCGGAAGCACTTTCACTTATCCCAAAGGAACTTCGAAGCGACGCGACCTCCGACGTCTATTTACCGCCTAGTAGCGAGGTCGGCGTATTGGGTGTTAAGTGGAACCCAAGTCAGGATTCACTGGGTTTCCGCGCAGTTTCGCAGTTACCGGCCGACACGTTAACCAAGCGAAGTCTATTGTCTAACGTCATGAAGGTCTATGACCCCCTCGGCTTTTTAATGCCTGTCATCATCTGGGGCCGCATTTTGATACAGAAACTATGGAGGGCAGGGGTCGGCTGGGACTCACCGCTCCCCGATACGTACGTAAGCGAATCTGAAGACTGGTTTTCACAATTGCAGGTCGCGTCCAACATAAAAATACCTCGTTGGTATATGACTAGGACAGATTTAGTAGATACACAATTGCATGTAGTAGCCGATGGTGGCGAACAAGCCTACGCATGCGTTGCCTATTGGCGTTTTACTTACGATGACGGCTCTGTATCTACAACTCTAATCGGCAGTAAAGCACGCGTTTCACCCTTAAGACCGGTTTCGATTCCACGCATTGAGTTACAAGCTGCGCTTATAGCCTCTCGTTTCGCGCAAACAATTTTGAAAGCTCATCGAATCAAGCCCTCCGAAACCACTTTTTGGACAGACTCAACCACCGTCCTCAAGTGGATTCGGAGTGATGCTCGGGCGTTTAAACCATTCGTGGCTCACAGGTTGGGAGAGATATTGGAAACCACCAACCCGTCCAACTGGAGGTGGATCCCTACCTCTCTCAACGTCGCCGACGATGCCACAAAACCAAAAAAATTAAACCTCACACAGTCTCATCGATGGTTTACAGGTCCCCCGTTTCTGTTACAGCCGCCATACGCTTGGCCGACCGAGCGAGTTGCTGACATCGAGGAGACTCTACCAGATCTCGAGTTAAAGTCGGAGCTGGTGGGGCTGCTCCTCGACGTCCCGTTCTCGAGTCCAGTACCTGACGCGACGCGTTTTAGCTCTTGGCTGCGCCTTTTGCGCGCCACCGCCCGTGTTCTCCACGGTGCGCGAATGTTCCGGTTTAAACTATCTCGGCCATTAGATCGAAATTCTAAATTATACGTCGACGGCACCACATCTCCTTCACAACTTCACGCGGCGGACATTATAACAGCTGAGAAGATGATACTCCAACGAGCTCAGAAAGATAGCTTCCCAGATGAGCTGAAAGCAGTCGAATCTTCACAGCCCGTGCCCAAAAACAGCCGAATAGCAAAACTCGCGCCGACTCTTGACCATGATGGCTTGCTGCGACTGGACTCACGGATAAAGTATGCGCCAGGAGTGAGTGAGAGAGCCATATCGCCTGCAATTCTGGACGGTCGCCATCACGTCACACGGCTTCTCATCCTTCACGAGCATGTTCACGCCGCTCATTGTTTTAACGAACTCGTCCTTAATGAGGTCAGGCAGAAGTTTTGGATACTCAAAGCAAGAGACAGCATCCGTAGCGTAGCCAAAGCCTGTCTCCAAATGCATCTTTCTTACTTTCATCGATTACTTTATTTTTTTCATCGATTACTTTATTACGTTCATCGATTACTTTATTTCTTTCATCGATTACTTTATTACTTTCATCGATTACTTTATTTCTTTCATCGATTACTTTATTACTTTCATCGATTACTTTATTTCTTTCATCGATTACTTTATTACTTTCATCGATTACTTTATTTCTTTTAAAGCCTTCATTTATAGATGATGTGGTTGAAGTGGGGATAACTGTGGAAGGAATGAATAATAATAATGAATGAATGAATAAAAATAAAGTATTTGGCAATGAAACATTTTATTTTATATCTAATAAATTGAGTACAAATAGCAAATTCTTATATGTAAAAATGATTATAAGGTTACACTTACTTAGTGTAAATGTCTAAAAATATATGATTAAAATTTTTAATAAGTACCTATATTCATTGGTAATTATATCCACTTATCATATCTGGTCTACAATTCTTAAACTCATGACGCGTGGCCTTTATAAACTGGGTAAGGTGTGCCCAGGCTTCAGAATCGGTATTAGTTTTATTTTTAATCGTAATTACTGCATGCCGCCATCTATTCATAGGCTGAACATGTTTTATTTCACTGATTTTATAAATCTTTAACTCTATAAAATGCGAACCTTCTTTTTCCGCATCCGTCTGCCTGGCCACACCTTGAGGCATCCTCTTAGTAAAATAAGAGCAAATTGTTGGAGGCTTTTTACCCGTTTTAGGGATGTCGATGAATTCGTCATCGCTGTCAGTTCCGAATAAGTCACTCGCAGCAGCAGACTTTCGAGAAGGCTCAGGGATCGCACCGCTCTTTAATTTCTTCGATGTAGATGGTGATGAGAGATTTTCTGTTTTCTCACGCTTCGAGTCTCGATCTTGAAAACAAGAAATTGATGTCATTAGAATATCATCTTCGTTGAACATAGTGAACATCGTGCACAGCTTAGTTTGTCGTCTCGATGCTTCAATAAATTTTTTAAGATGATACCATGCCTCTGTATCACAATTTGTTCTATTTTTTATGACAATTCGTGGTTGCGGTCGCTTATTCATCACATTTGATTTGTTTATGTCATACACTTTCAAGTCAAAGTAATAATTTCCGAGCTTATTTTTAAGTATCTGTCGACCATAAACTTTATCATATTTTATAGTGAAGTATGAAAACATGTTATTACCGTGTTTTGAAGATTTTGTTTTGATCGCTCCATCGTTGTCTTCATCATCCTCACTATCCGTGCCGAATAGTTCGTAGCTTGAATATCTGGATGGCGCGGCAGGAGCGATGGTGCGGTGTTTCCGCTTTTTAGAGCTGAGCTGCTGCCGCGAAGATAACTTTTTAGAAGTTGTCGCAACATCACTGGTCTTACTAGCGCTGCCATTATCACCATGATGTGGTTGCACCATGTTCACACCTTCTTCTTCAGAGGACTCTGAATATGTGTTCTGTCGTGACCTGTAAGTAAGTAATAATATTAAGTCAATTAATAGAATACATTATCAGAAAAAATACATGAATAAGTTAAATATCTGAATAAGATGAACAATTGAAAATACTTACATTTTTTTTTCTGCTTTCCTTATTATTTGCTTGCGTGCTGATGGCGAGACAACTATTGCTGCTTGGACTGTGTAACATTTTCGCCTGTCATCCCGGCTTAAATACACATCGATCACGTGTGATTTCCCATATTTGTAAAATTCAATTTGGATAAAACGCATAGTAAACTTTTACACACATACAAATAGTGCATTGTCAAGAAATTATCCAGAGAGGGCCTATTACAAAAAAGCATCGCGATAAGCGTACGATGTTCGTTCCATCCCGCGACATTATTAACTCAAGTGTAAGGTTCAAATCATGTAAATCGATCAACGAACATCGTCCGTTTATCGTGATTATTTTTCGTAATAGGCCTCCAGATTTGAGATGTGTTTATATCGAGACCGTATAAGTAGGATACTCACTCAATGACTTGATGACTTAGACCGAGCGTACACTTATTGTTGGCGACTGGCTGAGATGCCACCTTTTTTGATACGATCAATTTATATTTTTGTAATGACGTTTTGTTTTGCTTTTACTTGTCAGTGTCTCCTTGCCTTGTGTTTTTGTATCAGTTGATTCTTGTGATTAAATTAGTTTTTAGTCATAAACTGAGTGTTTCCATCATCCTCCCATTAAAATCACATACAGTCCACTTAGCTCTCCAACATTTTGGTCCTTCGAGCCGGATTGTTGCGCATTTCACTTTCTGTGCGCAAAGTCGCTTCACGGATGAGAGGCCCGAGTGCTATTGATGAGGTCGGTACTTCAGGTGCTGTCTCTGTTGAAATAGATAAATCTTTAACTGCATTACTAACTGAAGCAAAACCAGGATGTAGTGTTTTCATCAATTCGGCCTGTATTGCATCCATTCCTTCTGCTCCCTTGCGTTCGCGGTATGCTTCCGCCTTACGCTTATCTCGAGCTGTAGGCTTTGGTCTTTTCTTTTGTTTCTCCTTACCCCGATCTTCATTTGGATCGGTGCGGTCATTTTGACCGTCGGTACTTGGGGTGCGCGGTTTATTACGATGGTAACGATTCATATCGCCGAATCATGCGATGATGTTATCGCAAAAGGCTACGCTGAAGAGTGCGAACCCATCACCTATCATCAAAGAAAACCTCCAAATGGTTCCTGCATTGATACAGACACTGGCATTCGCTGGTACCTGCCTATTTTCGGCGTATTTCACCCCCAAAAGAAGAAGCTCAGAGCAGTCCACGACGCCGCAGCGATGACGAAGGGTGTCAGTTTAAACTGTTTGCTCCTACAAGGCCCGGACTTGCTTTGTTCTCTTCTGGACATCCTGTTCCGCTTCAGAGAAGGCGCCGTGGCTCTAAACGGTGACATCAAAGAGATGTTTCCTCAAATAAAAATTGCTCCAAGAGACAGAGACGCCCAACGCTTTCTCTGGCGTAACAAAGACGGCGTGCTGAAAGAGTACCGCATGTCCTCCATGATTTTCGGCGCGGTTTCAAGTCCGTTCATCGCACTCTACATTAAAAACAAAAATGCTAAAACATTCCAAGCCGAGTACCCCGCCGCCTGTAAGGCAATAATTGACGACCATTATATGGACGACTATCTAGGTAGCCACTCCAGTGTCGCCGACGCGGCGCAGCTGGCCGCCGATGTAGTCACCGTTCATAAAGGCTGTGGTTTCGAGATGCGCGCGTGGACGTCAAACGATCCGGAAGCACTTTCACTTATCCCAAAGGAACTTCGAAGCGACGCGACCTCCGACGTCTATTTACCGCCTAGTAGCGAGGTCGGCGTATTGGGTGTTAAGTGGAACCCAAGTCAGGATTCACTGGGTTTCCGCGCAGTTTCGCAGTTACCGGCCCGACACGTTAACCAAGCGAAGTCTATTGTCTAACGTCATGAAGGTCTATGACCCCCTCGGCTTTTTAATGCCTGTCATCATCTGGGGCCGCATTTTGATACAGAAACTATGGAGGGCAGGGGTCGGCTGGGACTCACCGCTCCCCGATACGTACGTAAGCGAATCTGAAGACTGGTTTTCACAATTGCAGGTCGCGTCCAACATAAAAATACCTCGTTGGTATATGACTAGGACAGATTTAGTAGATACACAATTGCATGTAGTAGCCGATGGTGGCGAACAAGCCTACGCATGCGTTGCCTATTGGCGTTTTACTTACGATGACGGCTCTGTATCTACAACTCTAATCGGCAGTAAAGCACGCGTTTCACCCTTAAGACCGGTTTCGATTCCACGCATTGAGTTACAAGCTGCGCTTATAGCCTCTCGTTTCGCGCAAACAATTTTGAAAGCTCATCGAATCAAGCCCTCCGAAACCACTTTTTGGACAGACTCAACCACCGTCCTCAAGTGGATTCGGAGTGATGCTCGGGCGTTTAAACCATTCGTGGCTCACAGGTTGGGAGAGATATTGGAAACCACCAACCCGTCCAACTGGAGGTGGATCCCTACCTCTCTCAACGTCGCCGACGATGCCACAAAACCAAAAAAATTAAACCTCACACAGTCTCATCGATGGTTTACAGGTCCCCCGTTTCTGTTACAGCCGCCATACGCTTGGCCGACCGAGCGAGTTGCTGACATCGAGGAGACTCTACCAGATCTCGAGTTAAAGTCGGAGCTGGTGGGGCTGCTCCTCGACGTCCCGTTCTCGAGTCCAGTACCTGACGCGACGCGTTTTAGCTCTTGGCTGCGCCTTTTGCGCGCCACCGCCCGTGTTCTCCACGGTGCGCGAATGTTCCGGTTTAAACTATCTCGGCCATTAGATCGAAATTCTAAATTATACGTCGACGGCACCACATCTCCTTCACAACTTCACGCGGCGGACATTATAACAGCTGAGAAGATGATACTCCAACGAGCTCAGAAAGATAGCTTCCCAGATGAGCTGAAAGCAGTCGAATCTTCACAGCCCGTGCCCAAAAACAGCCGAATAGCAAAACTCGCGCCGACTCTTGACCATGATGGCTTGCTGCGACTGGACTCACGGATAAAGTATGCGCCAGGAGTGAGTGAGAGAGCCATATCGCCTGCAATTCTGGACGGTCGCCATCACGTCACACGGCTTCTCATCCTTCACGAGCATGTTCACGCCGCTCATTGTTTTAACGAACTCGTCCTTAATGAGGTCAGGCAGAAGTTTTGGATACTCAAAGCAAGAGACAGCATCCGTAGCGTAGCCAAAGCCTGTCTCCAAATGCATCTTTCTTACTTTCATCGATTACTTTATTTTTTTCATCGATTACTTTATTACGTTCATCGATTACTTTATTTCTTTCATCGATTACTTTATTACTTTCATCGATTACTTTATTTCTTTCATCGATTACTTTATTACTTTCATCGATTACTTTATTTCTTTCATCGATTACTTTATTACTTTCATCGATTACTTTATTTCTTTTAAAGCCTTCATTTATAGATGATGTGGTTGAAGTGGGGATAACTGTGGAAGGAATGAATAATAATAATGAATGAATGAATAAAAATAAAGTATTTGGCAATGAAACATTTTATTTTATATCTAATAAATTGAGTACAAATAGCAAATTCTTATATGTAAAAATGATTATAAGGTTACACTTACTTAGTGTAAATGTCTAAAAATATATGATTAAAATTTTTAATAAGTACCTATATTCATTGGTAATTATATCCACTTATCATATCTGGTCTACAATTCTTAAACTCATGACGCGTGGCCTTTATAAACTGGGTAAGGTGTGCCCAGGCTTCAGAATCGGTATTAGTTTTATTTTTAATCGTAATTACTGCATGCCGCCATCTATTCATAGGCTGAACATGTTTTATTTCACTGATTTTATAAATCTTTAACTCTATAAAATGCGAACCTTCTTTTTCCGCATCCGTCTGCCTGGCCACACCTTGAGGCATCCTCTTAGTAAAATAAGAGCAAATTGTTGGAGGCTTTTTACCCGTTTTAGGGATGTCGATGAATTCGTCATCGCTGTCAGTTCCGAATAAGTCACTCGCAGCAGCAGACTTTCGAGAAGGCTCAGGGATCGCACCGCTCTTTAATTTCTTCGATGTAGATGGTGATGAGAGATTTTCTGTTTTCTCACGCTTCGAGTCTCGATCTTGAAAACAAGAAATTGATGTCATTAGAATATCATCTTCGTTGAACATAGTGAACATCGTGCACAGCTTAGTTTGTCGTCTCGATGCTTCAATAAATTTTTTAAGATGATACCATGCCTCTGTATCACAATTTGTTCTATTTTTTATGACAATTCGTGGTTGCGGTCGCTTATTCATCACATTTGATTTGTTTATGTCATACACTTTCAAGTCAAAGTAATAATTTCCGAGCTTATTTTTAAGTATCTGTCGACCATAAACTTTATCATATTTTATAGTGAAGTATGAAAACATGTTATTACCGTGTTTTGAAGATTTTGTTTTGATCGCTCCATCGTTGTCTTCATCATCCTCACTATCCGTGCCGAATAGTTCGTAGCTTGAATATCTGGATGGCGCGGCAGGAGCGATGGTGCGGTGTTTCCGCTTTTTAGAGCTGAGCTGCTGCCGCGAAGATAACTTTTTAGAAGTTGTCGCAACATCACTGGTCTTACTAGCGCTGCCATTATCACCATGATGTGGTTGCACCATGTTCACACCTTCTTCTTCAGAGGACTCTGAATATGTGTTCTGTCGTGACCTGTAAGTAAGTAATAATATTAAGTCAATTAATAGAATACATTATCAGAAAAAATACATGAATAAGTTAAATATCTGAATAAGATGAACAATTGAAAATACTTACATTTTTTTTTCTGCTTTCCTTATTATTTGCTTGCGTGCTGATGGCGAGACAACTATTGCTGCTTGGACTGTGTAACATTTTCGCCTGTCATCCCGGCTTAAATACACATCGATCACGTGTGATTTCCCATATTTGTAAAATTCAATTTGGATAAAACGCATAGTAAACTTTTACACACATACAAATAGTGCATTGTCAAGAAATTATCCAGAGAGGGCCTATTACAAAAAAGCATCGCGATAAGCGTACGATGTTCGTTCCATCCCGCGACATTATTAACTCAAGTGTAAGGTTCAAATCATGTAAATCGATCAACGAACATCGTCCGTTTATCGTGATTATTTTTCGTAATAGGCCTCCAGATTTGAGATGTGTTTATATCGAGACCGTATAAGTAGGATACTCACTCAATGACTTGATGACTTAGACCGAGCGTACACTTATTGTTGGCGACTGGCTGAGATGCCACCTTTTTTGATACGATCAATTTATATTTTTGTAATGACGTTTTGTTTTGCTTTTACTTGTCAGTGTCTCCTTGCCTTGTGTTTTTGTATCAGTTGATTCTTGTGATTAAATTAGTTTTTAGTCATAAACTGAGTGTTTCCATCATCCTCCCATTAAAATCACATACAGTCCACTTAGCTCTCCAACATTTTGGTCCTTCGAGCCGGATTGTTGCGCATTTCACTTTCTGTGCGCAAAGTCGCTTCACGGATGAGAGGCCCGAGTGCTATTGATGAGGTCGGTACTTCAGGTGCTGTCTCTGTTGAAATAGATAAATCTTTAACTGCATTACTAACTGAAGCAAAACCAGGATGTAGTGTTTTCATCAATTCGGCCTGTATTGCATCCATTCCTTCTGCTCCCTTGCGTTCGCGGTATGCTTCCGCCTTACGCTTATCTCGAGCTGTAGGCTTTGGTCTTTTCTTTTGTTTCTCCTTACCCCGATCTTCATTTGGATCGGTGCGGTCATTTTGACCGTCGGTACTTGGGGTGCGCGGTTTATTACGATGGTAACGATTCATATCGCCGAATCATGCGATGATGTTATCGCAAAAGGCTACGCTGAAGAGTGCGAACCCATCACCTATCATCAAAGAAAACCTCCAAATGGTTCCTGCATTGATACAGACACTGGCATTCGCTGGTACCTGCCTATTTTCGGCGTATTTCACCCCCAAAAGAAGAAGCTCAGAGCAGTCCACGACGCCGCAGCGATGACGAAGGGTGTCAGTTTAAACTGTTTGCTCCTACAAGGCCCGGACTTGCTTTGTTCTCTTCTGGACATCCTGTTCCGCTTCAGAGAAGGCGCCGTGGCTCTAAACGGTGACATCAAAGAGATGTTTCCTCAAATAAAAATTGCTCCAAGAGACAGAGACGCCCAACGCTTTCTCTGGCGTAACAAAGACGGCGTGCTGAAAGAGTACCGCATGTCCTCCATGATTTTCGGCGCGGTTTCAAGTCCGTTCATCGCACTCTACATTAAAAACAAAAATGCTAAAACATTCCAAGCCGAGTACCCCGCCGCCTGTAAGGCAATAATTGACGACCATTATATGGACGACTATCTAGGTAGCCACTCCAGTGTCGCCGACGCGGCGCAGCTGGCCGCCGATGTAGTCACCGTTCATAAAGGCTGTGGTTTCGAGATGCGCGCGTGGACGTCAAACGATCCGGAAGCACTTTCACTTATCCCAAAGGAACTTCGAAGCGACGCGACCTCCGACGTCTATTTACCGCCTAGTAGCGAGGTCGGCGTATTGGGTGTTAAGTGGAACCCAAGTCAGGATTCACTGGGTTTCCGCGCAGTTTCGCAGTTACCGGCCCGACACGTTAACCAAGCGAAGTCTATTGTCTAACGTCATGAAGGTCTATGACCCCCTCGGCTTTTTAATGCCTGTCATCATCTGGGGCCGCATTTTGATACAGAAACTATGGAGGGCAGGGGTCGGCTGGGACTCACCGCTCCCCGATACGTACGTAAGCGAATCTGAAGACTGGTTTTCACAATTGCAGGTCGCGTCCAACATAAAAATACCTCGTTGGTATATGACTAGGACAGATTTAGTAGATACACAATTGCATGTAGTAGCCGATGGTGGCGAACAAGCCTACGCATGCGTTGCCTATTGGCGTTTTACTTACGATGACGGCTCTGTATCTACAACTCTAATCGGCAGTAAAGCACGCGTTTCACCCTTAAGACCGGTTTCGATTCCACGCATTGAGTTACAAGCTGCGCTTATAGCCTCTCGTTTCGCGCAAACAATTTTGAAAGCTCATCGAATCAAGCCCTCCGAAACCACTTTTTGGACAGACTCAACCACCGTCCTCAAGTGGATTCGGAGTGATGCTCGGGCGTTTAAACCATTCGTGGCTCACAGGTTGGGAGAGATATTGGAAACCACCAACCCGTCCAACTGGAGGTGGATCCCTACCTCTCTCAACGTCGCCGACGATGCCACAAAACCAAAAAAATTAAACCTCACACAGTCTCATCGATGGTTTACAGGTCCCCCGTTTCTGTTACAGCCGCCATACGCTTGGCCGACCGAGCGAGTTGCTGACATCGAGGAGACTCTACCAGATCTCGAGTTAAAGTCGGAGCTGGTGGGGCTGCTCCTCGACGTCCCGTTCTCGAGTCCAGTACCTGACGCGACGCGTTTTAGCTCTTGGCTGCGCCTTTTGCGCGCCACCGCCCGTGTTCTCCACGGTGCGCGAATGTTCCGGTTTAAACTATCTCGGCCATTAGATCGAAATTCTAAATTATACGTCGACGGCACCACATCTCCTTCACAACTTCACGCGGCGGACATTATAACAGCTGAGAAGATGATACTCCAACGAGCTCAGAAAGATAGCTTCCCAGATGAGCTGAAAGCAGTCGAATCTTCACAGCCCGTGCCCAAAAACAGCCGAATAGCAAAACTCGCGCCGACTCTTGACCATGATGGCTTGCTGCGACTGGACTCACGGATAAAGTATGCGCCAGGAGTGAGTGAGAGAGCCATATCGCCTGCAATTCTGGACGGTCGCCATCACGTCACACGGCTTCTCATCCTTCACGAGCATGTTCACGCCGCTCATTGTTTTAACGAACTCGTCCTTAATGAGGTCAGGCAGAAGTTTTGGATACTCAAAGCAAGAGACAGCATCCGTAGCCGTAGCCAAAGCCTGTCTCCAAATGCATCTTTCTTACTTTCATCGATTACTTTATTTTTTTCATCGATTACTTTATTACGTTCATCGATTACTTTATTTCTTTCATCGATTACTTTATTACTTTCATCGATTACTTTATTTCTTTCATCGATTACTTTATTACTTTCATCGATTACTTTATTTCTTTCATCGATTACTTTATTACTTTCATCGATTACTTTATTTCTTTTAAAGCCTTCATTTATAGATGATGTGGTTGAAGTGGGGATAACTGTGGAAGGAATGAATAATAATAATGAATGAATGAATAAAAATAAAGTATTTGGCAATGAAACATTTTATTTTATATCTAATAAATTGAGTACAAATAGCAAATTCTTATATGTAAAAAATGATTATAAGGTTACACTTACTTAGTGTAAATGTCTAAAAATATATGATTAAAATTTTTAATAAGTACCTATATTCATTGGTAATTATATCCACTTATCATATCTGGTCTACAATTCTTAAACTCATGACGCGTGGCCTTTATAAACTGGGTAAGGTGTGCCCAGGCTTCAGAATCGGTATTAGTTTTATTTTTAATCGTAATTACTGCATGCCGCCATCTATTCATAGGCTGAACATGTTTTATTTCACTGATTTTATAAATCTTTAACTCTATAAAATGCGAACCTTCTTTTTCCGCATCCGTCTGCCTGGCCACACCTTGAGGCATCCTCTTAGTAAAATAAGAGCAAATTGTTGGAGGCTTTTTACCCGTTTTAGGGATGTCGATGAATCGTCATCGCTGTCAGTTCCGAATAAGTCACTCGCAGCAGCAGACTTTCGAGAAGGCTCAGGGATCGCACCGCTCTTTAATTTCTTCGATGTAGATGGTGATGAGAGATTTTCTGTTTTCTCACGCTTCGAGTCTCGATCTTGAAAACAAGAAATTGATGTCATTAGAATATCATCTTCGTTGAACATAGTGAACATCGTGCACAGCTTAGTTTGTCGTCTCGATGCTTCAATAAATTTTTAAGATGATACCATGCCTCTGTATCACAATTTGTTCTATTTTTTATGACAATTCGTGGTTGCGGTCGCTTATTCATCACATTTGATTTGTTTATGTCATACACTTTCAAGTCAAAGTAATAATTTCCGAGCTTATTTTTAAGTATCTGTCGACCATAAACTTTATCATATTTTATAGTGAAGTATGAAAACATGTTATTACCGTGTTTTGAAGATTTTGTTTTGATCGCTCCATCGTTGTCTTCATCATCCTCACTATCCGTGCCGAATAGTTCGTAGCTTGAATATCTGGATGGCGCGGCAGGAGCGATGGTGCGGTGTTTCCGCTTTTTAGAGCTGAGCTGCTGCGCGAAGATAACTTTTTAGAAGTTGTCGCAACATCACTGGTCTTACTAGCGCTGCCATTATCACCATGATGTGGTTGCACCATGTTCACACCTTCTTCTTCAGAGGACTCTGAATATGTGTTCTGTCGTGACCTGTAAGTAAGTAATAATATTAAGTCAATTAATAGAATACATTATCAGAAAAAAATACATGAATAAGTTAAATATCTGAATAAGATGAACAATTGAAAATACTTACATTTTTTTTTCTGCTTTCCTTATTATTTGCTTGCGTGCTGATGGCGAGACAACTATTGCTGCTTGGACTGTGTAACATTTTCGCCTGTCATCCCGGCTTAAATACACATCGATCACGTGTGATTTCCCATATTTGTAAAATTCAATTTGGATAAAACGCATAGTAAACTTTTACACACATACAAATAGTGCATTGTCAAGAAATTATCCAGAGAGGGCCTATTACAAAAAAGCATCGCGATAAGCGTACGATGTTCGTTCCATCCCGCGACATTATTAACTCAAGTGTAAGGTTCAAATCATGTAAATCGATCAACGAACATCGTCCGTTTATCGTGATTATTTTTCGTAATAGGCCTCCAGATTTGAGATGTGTTTATATCGAGACCGTATAAGTAGGATACTCACTCAATGACTTGATGACTTAGACCGAGCGTACACTTATTGTTGGCGACTGGCTGAGATGCCACCTTTTTTGATACGATCAATTTATATTTTTGTAATGACGTTTTGTTTTGCTTTTACTTGTCAGTGTCTCCTTGCCTTGTGTTTTTGTATCAGTTGATTCTTGTGATTAAATTAGTTTTTAGTCATAAACTGAGTGTTTCCATCATCCTCCCCATTAAAATCACATACAGTCCACTTAGCTCTCCAACATTTTGGTCCTTCGAGCCGGATTGTTGCGCATTTCACTTTCTGTGCGCAAAGTCGCTTCACGGATGAG